>CAJQTT010000004.1:0-10000000 GCA_906901655.1 Sminthurides aquaticus | reverse complement strand
CTAGCAAAAATGGTACTTCGCTTTGTGTATAGATATTTAAATGAGTCGAAAGTTATCCTGCATAGCAGCCTCATAGAATCTAAAAACAATACATGTGCTAATGATAGGCTGAACTGGTTCAAAGTAGCTCAAAACTTTCTCAGCGAAGTGGGGGCACCCATAGAACTTAGGACAGTCACAAGAATCGAGCTAGAGGAAAAATTTAAGAAACTAGTTGAAGCCATCAGGACAAACCTACAAAACCAGGACGTTAGCAAAATGGTAGAAAGCGCTAGACACTACAAGGCAATTAAAAACTCTGTTCAGGTATCGCAAAATTTTTGTAAACAACACAGCTGGTCCATTATTAAGTTTATACAGAGCTTTAGGAACGGCGAGCCGTATATAGTTATCAATAATAAAACACTCCAGTTAAATGCAATGTGGATCAAGTGGAAAAATAGTGACCGAAGTGATAAATGTACATTTGGTGATCAAAATTCAATTGAGGATACCTTCCATGTTATCCGCGAGTGCTCTTTTTATTGTACACAACGAAAGCAAATACTCAACCTCCCCCCAAACTATCCTGATCGAAACTCTTTTTATCCTAGGATATGCAATGATCTTCAAGATAGCGACAAATTGAAAAACCTGCTGTTATTTTGGTACGAGGTATACAGAGCTAGAGAGAGGTGAATCGGTAAACTTATTGTAAATGGAAATACTTAAGTAACAACAACTCAAACTAAATTGTGAAAACTTGTAATTGTAAGGGCTGAGCCGAATCAGCCGAATCGATTTAAATAAACTACTACTACTATTGACTTGGCCAAAACATTTCAATCTGATTTAAGCCATGCCAAAACAGTTCAATCTAATTTTTACTTGGCCAAAACAGTTGAATCTGATTTTAGCATTACCCAAAACAGTTGAATCTGATTTTAGCATTACCCAAAACAGTTGAATCTGATTTTAACTTGGCCAAAACAGTTGAATCTGATTTGGACTGCATTTTAAACAGATTAATCTGATTTTAGGGTAATTTTTGTCTGATTTAGTGCCAATTAAAACGCGGTTAACATATTTGAATTGTATTTCGCTATGATTGATTTAGTTATGCTGAACTGAATGTTTTTAGCTGTGCCACCAGCATATGTGACAAATACTAGACAACATTGAAAAGCAATGGGGGAAAAATGTGTTGGAAGTTGGATGTCTAGACCATCTGCTTTTATTAAATTTTGGATTGTATTGTTTCGATAGCACCATCCAGGGCGATTGTTTAAATCGATAAATTTACTCTATATGAAACCATGCAAAAATAAAGCCTCACTTGTTTGGCCAATCACCTCACTCTCCATTGCTTCTATTATTAATCATATGGGAGCCGCCATCTTTCTTCTCTCTCTGCTTAGCAACTCCCTCTATAAATTCCTCACAGCCAGCGGTAGGGTGGTGATTTTTCGGGGGGCTACCATTTTTTTCTTAAACATACAAACACTGCCATGTTCTTTATAGTATTAATTAATAAAATTAATTTAGTTTTACTAGCATTATCGCATCTTAGGACCTGGACAAAATTAGCTTCACTGATATAACGCTAAGTCGACTCAGGAGAGAAGTCACAGGAGAAAAGAAAAAGAGAAAGGGATTGCTGACTCCAGAATTCAAACGACTCCGGAATCGTGGAATCATGGATTCATACCACTTGACTCTGCCTCTACTCATGAGTCGCCGGATTCACTACCTACCCTGCCTCCCTCTAAACTATCATCATCCTCTGCAGCTTTGTAAGCAGTAACTCTTTCTTTTACATAACATCTCAACTACTTCGGCAGTCAGTCATCCAGCCTACTACAATAGGGCTCTTCAGCCGAGCCTAAACCAAATAAGCAAATTCAACAAAATACCTTTGTGATTCCTTACCGTGCTACAAGAAGCCAGAAATAGTTCTGGAATCCGGTGGCTAGTAGCAGTAGTAACGATTTCAAAATTTCTTTCTTCTCCTCTAGCCTCTTCTTAGCGAAACCGTACAGAATGAGACCTGCAATCTTTGGAAAATTTAAAACTTCCGACACCTTGATTTTTAAAACTAAGATACTAGATTACTAAAACTACCATACCTATAGTCTTGTATACTAATAGCCAAGTCAAGCACAATGGAGCGTTTGCAGATGGAACGGGATAGTAGGTCAGTGACGCTCAGTAATTCTGCTTTATAGAACAGTATAAATCTATCATGTAAACAGAGGCAGTGACAGAGAGTATAACAATGTATGGTCTGTGTTGCATACAATCCAGGTTCTAGAGAAAGGAGCGGGTGGAGTGGACTGGCATACAAGATAATATCTATCTTGGTCTTCCTTATCCAGTTCCCCTTACGACGCTTCTTACTCTGAACAAAAGCCCCTTCAAGAATACTGGTAGGAGTTAGGCAAGATGACTCTCACTCGGTTATTTGGACTTAGAGTGAGAGGCAGGTCTCTAATCTCCGATTCACAGAAAGTGTCGGCAAGAAAATTTATCTGTGACGTCA
This sequence comes from Sminthurides aquaticus, assembly GCA_906901655.1. Classification (NCBI taxonomy): domain Eukaryota; kingdom Metazoa; phylum Arthropoda; class Collembola; order Symphypleona; family Sminthurididae; genus Sminthurides; species Sminthurides aquaticus. Next base: position 9,997,482 of record CAJQTT010000004.1, on the reverse strand, counting down.
CCTATGGGTGTTATGAAGGCCAAAAACTAACTGACTGTATGATGTGGTGGCTGAATGCTGCTGTTCGCAACCTTTTACAGCAAACTAATATCAACAAATACAAAAAGACAAACCTTTGCATGCATGTATTTCTAAATGACAGAAATTAAAATTAGTAGCTACCTAAAAGCACATTTTTTTGCACTGTGATCTTCGCATTTTTGCTTGTGGAGTTACTGCAGTTACACGTGATAAGAAGGGCCGATGTAAATATTTCTGCAATAAGAAGTAGTTAATAATTTAATCGCCGCTATTTCGTAATATATGGGTCTGAAATTTTGTAGTAGAGAGATTGAAAAGATGCGCCAGAGTAAAAATCTCAGGTGGGGGGGGCAAACATCCTTGTTTTACTATTAAATAAAGTGGAATGACCGAGTTAGTGTGTGAATGAATTACTAACGTAGGAACCTGATTGATTTAAATTATATATCAAATAGTAAAAATCAATGGTTGACATCAAGGTTAGGAAATAGCATTGAATTGCTATACACTGAGAAAATGTTGCAATTGTCAGAAAGGGATATCAGAATAATTGCGCGGAATGAAAACATATGCCTGTAGGGCTGAGTTAAATTTGACGCCCTCGCATTTGTTGACTTGTTGTCTGCCATCATGACTTCCATAGCTAAAAGTTGTTTTTAGCTACGGGAGATTAGAGAGAGGACTAGGTAGGAGTACGATTCATGAGCGTTTCGAAAATACGAGAGGAGAGAAGGATAGAAAAAGCTCTTTTCTTCTTCTTCCGGCGTCTGCCATTTACTCTCATGGATTCAATCCCCGACCCCCCGCTCCCGACATGTGTATTGATTACGGCCAAGCATTCACGCATGGATGCCTTTTAAATGGACTCAAAAATATTATCCCTTGCAACCCTTTGTACTTTACCGTCTAGGCAACATCTCCCCCACACCACACCCTCTCCTTATAATTCGCTTCCATCTCTACGCACTCTTTCCCTCCCAACTTTCTTCCAACTTATCTTATGCGATTCAAATGAGATAATTCTTCCTTACTTAAAGTCTACTCAGTATTCTCAGCTATTTTCATTCTCGAAGCTCCTATAATTCTTTATTTCAGCTGCATTCACCGCTTGGCAGTGTTATAGATAGATGTATATCCTCTTTCAGTATTCTGTACACATTTTGGATGTTTCTGCCCGTTTGTAAAACAGGCTATTGCGTTAGTTCAAACCGTCCACAATTTAGTGTCTACTAATACTATGTGTACGTTTAACGGCAGCACTACTAGTACTTCAGAAATCACTACTAGGACGCTTGTTTTGGAGCTGAGAAATCAGTGGAACAGCTCTGCACCCTATCAGCGTAGCCAACTTGATCGGAAAACATTTTATCAAGACGTTCAGTTTCAAGATGTCTTTCATCCTCCTTTTCCTGACGTAGGTGGTTCTCTTTTTGTTGTTGTTCGTAGAACGAAATGTAAGAATCGTTGATATTATACTGTAATTTAACGCTTTCGAGACGAGCTTCCAACATTCTACTCTGAGCCTTCTTTTCTTGACGAAGTCGCTGGGATTCAACTTCCGCTTTGTCTTGAGCCTTTTGATTCATCCAATCTTCGTGTGCTGTACTGCTTGGCTACCCGGCTTCGCCCGGGGGTTCTTCTGGTAGTATTTCACATACAAAATCGGAAAATCGGATCCCGTCGAACTAATAGCTCTCCTGTCAGTCCAATAGTTCTCCTGTGAAACCAATAGCACTCCCTTCCACGCTACAGCTCTCCCGTCAAATCCACAACTCTCCCGTCAATCAAACTCTCCCGTCAATTAAACTCTCCCGTCAAACCTTAAACTCTCCCGTCAACCGTCAAACCTTAAACTCTCCCGTCAAACCTTGAACTCTCCCGTCAAACCTTAAACTCTCCCGTCAAACCTTAAACCCTCCCGTCAAACCTTAAACTCTCCCGTCAAACCTTAAACTCTCCCGTCAAACCTTAAACTCTCCCGTCAAACCTTGAACTCTCCCGTCAAACCTTGAACTCTCCCGTCAAACCTTAAACTCTCCCGTCATACCTACACCGCGCCCATCAAACCCACAACCCTCCCTTTAAAGCTACAACCCTCCCGTGAATCCTACAATCCTGCCGTCAAACTCACAACGCTCCCAACAAACCTGTATCTCGCTCGTCGAAACTTAAGTTATTCTATAGAGCCTACAGCTTCCAATTAGTCTGTAGCTCTCCCTTCAAGCCTGTATTTTTCCCGTATAATGTAGCGTTCAATCTGCCGTCAAATCAATAGCTCTCTTGTCCAGATTATCGCTCGCATGTCACCTTTAGCTCTCCTGCAACATAACAGTACCCCCACCCACCCCATAGGTCTCCCATCAAACCTATAGCTCTTACGACAAATCTCAAGTTACCCATTGGTAGCAACAGCTCGCCTGTGATCCTAAGATGAGTGACCATAAAAGGGAGATGATGATTTTGGAAATCTTGATGCAAATTCAGAGATATAAAGCTTATAGCAGAATTGACACTTCACTGCTTAACCAAGTTTAGAGCTTGGCTCTGCTTATGATTACCGGTGCTTCGGCTTCTACAACCAAATGCGGGGCTAGAATTATAGATTCTATATTATAGATTCTTTTCGAAATAGCCACAAATACTGCTCAAAATTAAGTATTTTTATCATCGGACGATGACTTATTTCCACACCATATTTTGGGGGGCTACCTATAGGGGGCGGTGGAATCTTAACGAGACGTTGTAAGGAATTTAAACATAGCTAGCTTAATTCCTAACAAAATTATCTTTAAAATGAGTGCATCAGCTTCCATGTAGTCCTTGTAGAAAATCTGTTCGTATTGGAAAGTTGGAACCTGAATCGCTTGATCTTTTATAGGATCATACTGTATACACTGATTTCCTTGGTCTTTTTATAGTCCAAGGAAGGGAGGAAATGTTACAACAGTTGGAAGTTAAATGGATATAAATAGATCATTCCTGGAATTGTTGTTGAGGTAAAACTAGGTTATATAATAATTATAATTCATAACAACAACGGTCAAGACAAGTTGGGAGAGAGAGAAAGACGATCTGGCAAGTCAATACACATTGCAAATTCAGCAAATCAATATTTAGCATAAGTTACAAATAGGATGCAGCTTTGGGAAGATAAGAGAACGCAGGGGAAAACATTACACGGTAAGCATTGTGGCAGGATTCGAATCATGCTGTACACAGAAAACAACTCTCTTCTTGCGCGGCAACAGTAAGCGATTTTATTAGGATGTAAAATCCACTTTTCAAACGTCTCTTGTTCCTGATTGAACATCCGTCATTAAAGTGAATGCTGGTTACTTCGTCTACATTTTTACTTTCTCTTGCTTTCTCCACGTGTATAGGCTACAGGACTATTTTGGCAAACGCTGGAGCACATATCTATTTATGGCACAAATAGAATAGATCCCAATGGATAAACGATCCAGAACGCGGGTAAGTTTAGCGGAGGACCATCGCATTTAATAATTCACTGCTTCACATTCAGCAAAATTACGGATCAGTGGTAGATGAAGAGTAATTTTTATTTAGGACTGTCCTCTTTATTATGCCTATTTTCCTGCAATACCATTGCCATTCCCCACTCAGTTCTTCCTCAATAAATCCAATTAAGTACTGGTTACATCTACTGATAAGGGAAAGCAGGAATGAGGCAACTTGCTTTGTTTGTTGTGGCCCTTCTGCCAAATTATTCAATTTGTGTTTCTTTCAAAGCAGTTCATGTAGTTTATAGTTTATATAAGCTTATATACGTGGTGACACTGTGTTTATGTGGGATCATACGGTGGTCATATGGAGTAATATTGTGGTTATACGGGGTCAATTTTGTGATTATACTGTGCTTTATTGGTGGTGGTTTTATGCATGGGTTATATTGTTTGCGCATAAACCCATTTATACTTAAATATATGCATTCTTAAAGCATCTCATTTTCTTGCTAAGTTCTCAGAGGGAAAGTTTCTCGGATATCGTGGCGGACGGTACGACACACCGTGGAAAAAGGCTCTGCGACTTGCATATCTCCACGTTTTCAGGCGTATTTTGTGCATAACTTTTGCATGCTGTAATTCGCGAACCAAGGACCGGCCGCGAATAAGCCATGCACGAATCGATAGAGAATTGTGTTGCTATCGAATGAAATTTCGCACAATGCTGAAATCAGTGCGGAACGTTGCAATTTTGCAGGTCAAAAATGGCGTCTAAATCCGGGCATTTTCGGGTTTTCTCGGGTAATTGTGGGTCGATTTCCACGAAACTTCGCAAATATGGTAAGAAAAAGATTCCACATCTTTTGAAATTTCCAGAATTAACCCGTGACCTCAGTGACCCGATTTGACCTCCCAGGGTCTTGAGGTCAAATTAATTTAAGTTGATGCTTCAATGTATTGCGGACCAAACGGTAAAAGAAAAACCCAAATCCGATCACAGACACCGGAGAAATATCCAAATTAGGAGGTCCATTTTGGGCCCCATAGTGTGGTTTACACGGGGGTGGGCATTTTCCAGCGGATAAAGGCTAAAATTAAGAAAAAAGTTTTTTTTGTACAATTTTTGGGGAATATATGACAGCTCTTTACTTTTAACGACCCACTCTCACACCAGAAGCAGCACAGGTCATATAGAATTTCTACGCGCTCGAAAAAAAATAGGAACTTATATAGAGTTTCAATCTAGCGTCTGTAACAAAAATCAAGAACTTTTCAGCGGAAAAAATATGCTCCTTTCCTGTGAGATGGCGTCTTATGATCAATTTGATACGCTTTGCCCAATTTTGTAGGATTCTGAGAGTATGATACCGCGAAGGCGTTTTCACTGGTTTTTGCCGGTTTGAAAAATAGGCTAATGCGATCGGTGAAAGCCGTCCACAATTTGGCATATTAGTTGTATTCTAGTAAATTTCCATGATATATATAGCAGATATTGCAAAGAATCAATTTAAATCTACTAGCATGTCTTGGCGAAATCCCTATTGCGATCGGTGAAAGCCGTCCACTATTTGACATTTTAGTTATATACGCTAAGATTTACATCCAATATATAGCATGTATTACATAGAATCAATTTCAATCTACTAATATGTCAAGTTTAGTATAAACTATATACCATGGCGCGAAATTCCTATTGCGATCGTTGAAAGCCCTCCACAATTTGACATTTTCGTTATATACTAGTAGATTTACAGCAGATATATAGCATATAGTCAATAGAATCAATTTGAATCTACTTATATGTAAAATGTAGTATAAACCATATGTAATGTAATGTAATGGATTTATTCGTCGATATGTGGCCTGGGCCCTTACAAGGGCAAACGATTAGTTTGCAACCTGCTCGCGCGGGGATATTTTTAGTATATGAATGAAATTAATAGCTCTCGTATAAAAATGTTAATGTTACAGTTCCTTGGGTTAGTATAAACCATATAGTATGGGAGGAAATTCCTATTGCGAAACTATTTGTTCAGGAAGGGATATACATAAGAATATATTCATTCATTATAATCTATATAAAATCTACTATATATAAACAATAGAAATAAAGTACATTTTTGCTGGTATGTATGATCCATTGCGGTCGTTGAATTCCCTTCTAAGGTCTGATTTCTGTTGTATCTACACTCAAGAAAGACATTCGTTAGTTGGAATACAATAAGGAAAAGCTTAGCGGGAACGTTTTTGCAAAGTACTGTCTTACACTATTGCAGAAAAACTTAATCCAATACTGTTATACACAGCGCCGGCTCTCCTTGTAGTTTCGTCTATTCCTTGTAGTTACTCCATGAAACATTTCGTAGGACAGAGGAAAATCAGAAGGATGGATAAATATATCTATATAATAAATGAAATTTAAAGTTCTAACGCATTAAGACCTAATTTCCTTTTGTAGCGTCGTCGTTACATAAAGCTCGAAAAAGGTATAACATTGATTCTATAATTCTTGAATTAAACATTTCACACTACTACAGAATGATAAGACAGTTAATGAGAATGGTGAGTCTCGACAGGCAAATCTGCGCACCATTTCAGTACATAGTAGTTATGAACTAATGCCATGGTAATATGAAAAAATTGATCCGTCCTCTGAGATTTAAGTTTATTTTGTACAATTTCTTTTACAACGTAGACTTTGAGGTTTGACATTGCAAAAATGGGATATGCGAAAATGGGACGGCCCAATATTTATGGAAATATGCTCACTTTGTAAAACAGTAGAAATTCATGAAAATTGGTGGAAATTGCCATTCATCTTTTTCTTAGCCCACCGCTCAAAGCTATTATGTAAATATGCAAAAATGGGACGGCCCAATATTTACGGAAATATGCTCACTTTGTAAAAGTGTAGAAATTCATATAAATTGGTGGAAATTGCCACTCACCATTTTCTTAGCCCACCCCTCACAGCTATTATGGAAATATGCCAAAATGGGACGGCCCAATATTTATGTAAATGTGCTCACTTTGTCAAACAGTAGAAATTTATGTACCGTAAAATCCCGATAATAGTCCACCCCGTATTAATTCCAAAATTAGTAATTTCTAAGCCAATCAATTTCCTATCCCGTGTATATGACATGTTCGAATTCAAGCCATGTACTTTTTGGTGAAAAAGAGAGCAGTTAAGAGGATCAAGCCAAGATGCAAGAGAGAGCTTGAATTCAAGCAAGGAGATCCTTCTCAACGTAGCAAACGGGGTAGAAAGTGTGTTTACGATTAACTGAAAAAGCAGGATTGACCAAACTAGCCCAACGCTTAGATATTTTGGTAAATAAGCCAAAAAAGGCAGGTTGCGTGAGCAGTGGGACAATTGGATGGTATAGATATTTCCACTATCAGTCCATCTGGAAGATACATACGGCTTGAATCTGAGCGAACGGTGTAGCTAGAGGAGTGCATACGAATTGTACGCAGCGGCTGGCAGCGCATACACAACATGTATGCCATGTGATCTCAGGCGAGGAGTAGGGCACTTAAAAAGGACAGTAAAAAGCTGTAAGATTTTCCTCTGTTTACTTTATCCATTGCTCCGCTCAAGACCGTCACACTGCCAAGCTGTTTGCATTGTTAGATAGCCTAGGTCTTCTTCTATATGTTAAATAAAATTTCATGTTCGTAGGTCAAAGGTCGAAGATGCTGCAACGCTGGATGTCTACTGCCGAAGAAAACTGACTTTTTTCAGTGTAAGCGTTGCAGCCACTGTACACTTTGACCTACAGATAAACAATTTTATATGTAATCGAGCAAACAATCTCAGCTATCCAGCAAGCCAAACTGCTTGACTCTGGGACGTTCCTGAGCGGAGCAATGTAAAAGGGAACTCAGAAAACTTTCGGTTCTCCACAACAGCGGAGAACCTGCTTGCGCGTGAGAATCCCAATGCTTCTCTTATGGGAGTGGGAAATTTGGTGATGCCGCTAACTTTAATTTGTATTTCCTGAAAATTTCCGGGCTGTAAGAGCACCTTGCACCCCGGATTATTGTGTGCAGAAGACTTAAAATGTGTTTTAAAACAAAAAAAACGAAAATCCGCCAAGAAATAAAATTTCCACGGCATCTCAAGTAAGAAAAATGATTTCTGTAAATCGGTGTTAATTGCCACTCATCCTTTAATCTAAGCCCACCCCTCAAAGCTATTATGGAAATATGCTAAAATGGGACGGCCCAATATTTATGGAAATATGCTCACTTTGTAAAAGTGTAGAAATTCATATAAATTGGTGGAAATTGCCACTCACCATTTTCTTAGCCCACCCCTCACAGCTATTATGGAAATATGCGAAAATGGGACGGCCCAATATTTATGGAAATATGCTCGCTTTGTAAAAGTGTAGAAATTCATATAAATTGGTGGAAATTGCCACTCACCCTTTTCTTAGCCCACCCCTCACAGCTATTATGGAAATATGCGAAAATGGGACGGCCCAATATTTATGGAAATATGCTCACCGTGTAAAAGTGTAGAAATTCATATAAATTGGTGGAAATTGCCACTCACCCTTTTCTTAGCCCACCCCTCACACCTATTATGGAAATATGCGAAAATGGGACGGCCCAATATTTATGGAAATATGCTCACTTTGTAAAACAGTAGAAATATATGCGGCTCGGCCGAGAATAAACGTACCCAGGCGGTCAGTGCACCGTTGAATTGAACCAGAGGCTCGGCGGAGAATAAACGTACCCAGGCGGTCAGTGCAACGTTGAATTGAACCAGAAGCTCGGCGGAGAATAAACGTTACCTGGCGGTCAGCTCACCTTAGGGCAAGAAACGACATGGAGGCTCGGCGGAGAATAATCGCTATCGGGATTTCCTCAACGCACCTTGTTTATGGACTTCAGCAACGAGTGCTATTGGGACAAGTAAGGTGGACAGGAGGGCATGGATTGGCATGTGCATGTGGGAAAACTTTGGCTGGGAACGGGACCAGAATCAGGTCTACCGACTGTGGATTGGGACCGGGCAGCCGTGGTTTACAAGGATCAAGGTCTACTGTACAGCTGTTTGGGGTCATGTGTGAGACATGATGGGAGGGGCCAGTGTGGTCAAGGCAAGGTGGAAGTTGCGACCGGTGGGTCACATACCATCGGAAGACATGATGGGAGGGGCCAGTGTGGTCACGGCAAATTGGAAGATGCGGCCGGTGGGTCACATTCCATTTGAGGATTGGACGGAAGATGCGGCCAAGAGGGACACATCTCCAATGATGAGAAATACACTGCTTTTCATGATCAGTGCAACTGCAACTACAGCAAGCTTAAGGGACGAAAACGAAAGACGAGCACACGGATCAACTTGGAAGAGGACACTGTCATAGGATCCGACGACAGGGAGAGGAATCATCGAGCTTAATTGGAGGGATGCCCGGAATGGAACGAGCGTTACGGAAGATCGTCTCAAAGGATCCAAGGAACAGACGCGGAGATGTCATCGGTAAATGCGGTGAACATTAAGGACAAATAGTGCATGAATTTACATGAATTTCTACTCTTTTACAAAGTGAGCATATTTCCATAATAGCTGTAAGGGGTGGGCTAAGAAAAGGGTGAGTGGCAATTTCCACCAATTTACATGAATTTCTACTCTTTTACATGGTGAGCATATTTCCATAAATATCGGGCCGTCCCATTTTCGCAAATTACCATAATAGCTGAGAGGGGTGGGCTAAGAAAAGGGTGAGTGGCAATATCCACCAATTTACATAAATTTCTACTCTTTTACAAAGTGAGCATATTTCCATAAATATTGGGCCGTCCCATTTTCGCATATTTCCATAATAGCTGTGAAAGGTGGGCTAAGAAAAGGGTGAGTGGCAATATCCACCAATTTACATGAATTTCTACTCTTTTACAAAGTGAGCATATTTCCATAAATATTGGGCCGTCCCATTTTCGCATATTTCCATAATAGCTGTGAGGGGTGGGCTAAGAAAAGGGTTAGTGGCAATTTCCACCAATTTACATGAATTTCTACTCTTTTACAAGGTGAGCATATTTCCATAAATATTGGGCCGTCCCATTTTACCCATCCCTTCAAGATTCCTCGTTTCCCCATCCCTTCAAGATTTCTCCGTTCCCCATCCCTTCAAGATTGCTCCTTTCCCCATCCCTTCGAGATTCCTCCTTTCCCCATCCCTTCAAGATTGCTCCTTTCCCCATCCCTTCAAGATTTCTCCTTTCCCCATCCCTTCAAGATCAAAATGTGAAACAGTGGAGGCATAATAGCTGTGAGGGGTGGGCTAAGAAAAGGGTGAGTGGCAATTACCACCAATTTACATGAATTTCTACTCTTTTACAAAGTGAGCATATTTCCATAAATATTGGGCCGTCCCATTTTCGCATATTTCCATAATAGCTGTGAGGGGTGGGCTAAGAAAAGGGTGAGTGGCAATATCCACCAATTTACATGAATTTCTACTCTTTTACAAAGTGAGCATATTTCCATAAATATTGGGCCGTCCCATTTTCGCATATTTCCATAATAGCTGTGAGGGGTGGGCTAAGAAAAGGGTGAGTGGCAATTTCCACCAATTTACATGAATTTCTACTCTTTTACAAAGTGAAGGTGAGCATATTTCTACTCTTTATGAGCAATTTCCATAAATATTGGGCCGTCCCATTTTATACCCATCTGTGAGGCCTTCAAGATTCCTCGTTTCCCCATCCCTTCAAGATTCCTCGTTTCTCCGTTCCCCATCCCTTCAAGATTGCTCCTTTCCCCATCCCTTCAAGATTCCTCCTTTCCCCATCCCTTCAAGATTGCTCCTTTCCCCATCCCTTCAAGATTTCTCCTTTCCCCATCCCTTCAAGATCAAAAAGTGAAACAGTGGAGGCATAATAGCTGTGAAGGGTGGGCTTAGAAAAGGGTGAGTGGCAATTACCACCAATTTACATGAATTTCTACTCTTTTACAAAGTGAGCATATTTCCATAAATATTGGGCCGTCCCATTTTCGCATATTTCCATAATAGCTGTGAGGGGTGGGCTAAGAAAAGGGTGAGTGGCAATTTCCACCAATTTACATGAATTTCTACTCTTTTACAAAGTGAGCATATTTCCATAAATATTGGGCCGTCCCATTTTCGCATATTTCCATAATAGCTGTGAGGGGTGGGCTAAGAAAAGGGTGAGAGGCAACATGAGTGGCAATTTCCACCAATTTACATGAATTTCTACTCTTTTATAAGGTGAGCATATTTCCATAAATATTGGGCCGTCCCATTTTACCCATCCCTTCAAGATTCCTCGTTTCCCCATCCCTTCAAGATTTCTCCGTTCCCCATCCCTTCAAGATTGCTCCTTTCCCCATCCCTTCGAGATTCCTCCTTTCCCCATCCCTTCAAGATTGCTCCTTTCCCCATCCCTTCAAGATTTCTCCTTTCCCCATCCCTTCAAGATCAAAATGTGAAACAGTGGAGGCATAATAGCTGTGAGGGGTGGGCTAAGAAAAGGGTGAGTGGCAATTACCACCAATTTACATGAATTTCTACTCTTTTACAAAGTGAGCATATTTCCATAAATATTGGGCCGTCCCATTTTCGCATATTTCCATAATAGCTGTGAGGGGTGGGCTAAGAAAAGGGTGAGTGGCAATTTCCACCAATTTACATGAATTTCCACTCTTTTACAAAGTGAGCATATTTCCATAAATATTGGGCCGTCCCATTTTCGCATATTACCATAATAGCTGTGAGGGGTGGGCTAAGAAAAGGGTGAGTGGCAACATCCACCAATTTACATGAATTTCTACTCTTTTACAAGGTGAGCATATTTCAATAAATATCGGGCCGTCCCATTTTCGCATACTTCCATAATAGCTGTGAGGCGAGGGCTAAGAAAAGGTTGAGTGGCAATTACCACCAATTTATATGAATTTCTACTCTTTTACAAAGGTGAGCATATTTCCATAAATATTGGGCCGTCCCATTTTACCCATCCCTTCAAGATTCCTCGTTTCCCCATCCCTTCAAGATTTCTCCGTTCCCCATCCCTTCAAGATTGCTCCTTTCCCCATCCCTTCAAGATTCCTCCTTTCCCCATCCCTTCAAGATTGCTCCTTTCCCCATCCCTTCAAGATTTCTCCTTTCCCCATCCCTTCAAGATCAAAAAGTGAAACAGTGGAGGCATAATAGCTGTGAAGGGTGGGCTTAGAAAAGGGTGAGTGGCAATATCCACCAATTTACATGAATGTCTACTCTTTTACAAAGTGAGCATATTTCCATAAATATTGGGCCGTCCCATTTTCGCATATTTCCATAATAGCTGTGAGGGGTGGGCTAAGAAAAGGGTTAGTGGCAATTTCCACCAATTTACATGAATTTCCACTCTTTTACAAAGTGAGCATATTTCCATAAATATTGGGCCGTCCCATTTTCGCATATTACCATAATAGCTGTGAGGGGTGGGCTAAGAAAAGGGTGAGAGGCAACATCCACCAATTTACATGAATTTCTACTCTTTTACAAGGTGAGCATATTTCAATAAATATCGGGCCGTCCCATTTTCGCATACTTCCATAATAGCTGTGAGGCGAGGGCTAAGAAAAGGTTGAGTGGCAATTACCACCAATTTATATGAATTTCTACTCTTTTACAAAGTGAGCATATTTCCATAAATATTGGGCCGTCCCATTTTACCCATCCCTTCAAGATTCCTCGTTTCCCCATCCCTTCAAGATTTCTCCGTTCCCCATCCCTTCAAGATTGCTCCTTTCCCCATCCCTTCAAGATTCCTCCTTTCCCCATCCCTTCAAGATTGCTCCTTTCCCCATCCCTTCAAGATTTCTCCTTTCCCCATCCCTTCAAGATCAAAAAGTGAAACAGTGGAGGCATAATAGCTGTGAAGGGTGGGCTTAGAAAAGGGTGAGTGGCAATTATCCACCAATTTACATGAATTTCTACTCTTTTACAAAGTGAGCATATTTCCATAAATATTGGGCCGTCCCATTTTCGCATATTTCCATAATAGCTGTGAGGGGTGGGCTAAGAAAAGGGTGAGTGGCAATTTCCACCAATTTACATGAATTTCTACTCTTTTACAAAGTGAGCATATTTCCATAAATATTGGGCCGTCCCATTTTCGCATATTTCCATAATAGCTGTGAGGGGTGGGCTAAGAAAAGGGTGAGTGGCAATATCCACCAATTTACATGAATTTCTACTCTTTTACAAAGTGAGCATATTTCCATAATATTGGGCCGTGCATAAGGGAGTGGGCTAAGAAAAGGGTGAGTGGCAATTTCCACCAATTTACATGAATATCTACTCTTTTACATGGTGAGCATATTTCCATTAATATTGGGCCGTCCCATTTTCGCATATTTCCATAATAGCTGTGAGGGGTGGGCTAAGAAAAGGGTGAGTGGCAATATCCACCAATTTACATGAATTTCTACTCTTTTACAAAGTGAGCATATTTCCATAAATATTGGGCCGTCCCATTTTCGCATATTTCCATAATAGCTGTGAGGGGTGGGCTAAGAAAAGGGTTAGTGGCAATTTCCACCAATTGACATGAATTTCTACTCTTTTAGAAGGTGAGCATATTTCCATAAATATTGGGCCGTCCCATTTTACCCATCCCTTCAAGATTCCTCGTTTCCCCATCCCTTCAAGATTCCTCGTTTCCCCATCCCTTCAAGATTGCTCCGTTCCCCATCCCTTCAAGATTGCTCCTTTCCCCATCCCTTCGAGATTCCTCCTTTCCCCATCCCTTCAAGATTGCTCCTTTCCCCATCCCTTCAAGATTTCTCCTTTCCCCATCCCTTCAAGATCAAAATGTGAAACAGTGGAGGCATAATAGCTGTGAGGGGTGGGCTAAGAAAAGGGTGAGTGGCAATTACCACCAATTTACATGAATTTCTACTCTTTTACACATGAGCATATTTCCATAAATATTGGGCCGTCCCATTTTCGCATATTTCCATAATAGCTGTGAGGGGTGGGCTAAGAAAAGGGTGAGTGGCAATTTCCACCAATTTACATGAATTTCTACTCTTTTACAAGGTGAGTATATTTCCATAAATATTGGGCCGTCCCATTTTCGCATATTTCCATAATAGCTGTGAGGGGTGGGCTAAGAAAAGGGTGAGAGGCAACATCCACCAATTTACATGGGTGAGTGGCAATTTCCACCAATTTACATGAATTTCTACTCTTTTACAAAGTGAGCATATTTCCATAAATATTGGGCCGTCCCATTTTCGCATATTTCCATAATAAGGGGTGGGCTAAGTAAAGGGTGAGTGGCAATTTCCACCAATTTACATGAATTTCTACTCTTTTACAAAGTGAGCATATTTCCATTAATATTGGGCCGTCCCATTTTCGCATATTTCCATAATAGCTGTGAGGGGTGGGCTAAGAAAAGGATGAGTGGCAATTTCCACCAATTTACATGAATTTCCACTCTTTTAAAAGGTGAGCATATTTCCATAAATATTGGGCCGTCCCATTTTCGCATATTTCCATAATAGCTGTGAGGGGTGGGCTAAGAAAAGGGTGAGTGGCAATTTCCACCAATTTACATGGATTTCTACTCTTTTACAAAGTGAGCATATTTCAATAAATATCGGGCCGTCCCATTTTCGCATACTTCCATAATAGCTGTGAGGCGAGGGCTAAGAAAAGGTTGAGTGGCAATTACCCCCAGTTTATATGAATTTCTACTCTGTTAGAAGGTGAGCATATTTCCATAAATATTGGGCCGTCCCATTTTACCCATCCCTTCAAGATTCCTCGTTTCCCCATCCCTTCAAGATTCCTCGTTTCCCCATCCCTTCAAGATTGCTCCGTTCCCCATCCCTTCAAGATTGCTCCTTTCCCCATCCCTTCAAGATTCCTCCTTTCCCCATCCCTTCAAGATTGCTCCTTTCCCCATCCCTTCAAGATTTCTCCTTTCCCCATCCCTTCAAGATCAAAATGTGAAACAGTGGAGGCATAATAGCTGTGAAGGGTGGGCTTAGAAAAGGGTGAGTGGCAATATCCACCAATTTACATGAATTTCTACTCTTTTACAAAGTGAGCATATTTCCATAAATATTGGGCCGTCCCATTTTCGCATATTTCCATAATAGCTGTGAGGGGTGGGCTAAGAAAAGGGTTAGTGGCAATTTCCACCAATTGACATGAATTTCTACTCTTTTAGAAGGTGAGCATATTTCCATAAATATTGGGCCGTCCCATTTTACCCATCCCTTCAAGATTCCTCGTTTCCCCATCCCTTCAAGATTCCTCGTTTCCCCATCCCTTCAAGATTGCTCCGTTCCCCATCCCTTCAAGATTGCTCCTTTCCCCATCCCTTCGAGATTCCTCCTTTCCCCATCCCTTCAAGATTGCTCCTTTCCCCATCCCTTCAAGATTTCTCCTTTCCCCATCCCTTCAAGATCAAAAAGTGAAACAGTGGAGGCATAATAGCTGTGAGGGGTGGGCTAAGAAAAGGGTGAGTGGCAATTACCACCAATTTACATGAATTTCTACTCTTTTACACATGAGCATATTTCCATAAATATTGGGCCGTCCCATTTTCGCATATTTCCATAATAGCTGTGAGGGGTGGGCTAAGAAAAGGGTGAGTGGCAATTTCCACCAATTTACATGAATTTCCACTCTTTTACAAGGTGAGTATATTTCCATAAATATTGGGCCGTCCCATTTTCGCATATTTCCATAATAGCTGTGAGGGGTGGGCTAAGAAAAGGGTGAGTGGCAATATCCACCAATTTACATGGATTTCTACTCTTTTACAAAGTGAGCATATTTCAATAAATATCGGGCCGTCCCATTTTCGCATACTTCCATAATAGCTGTGAGGCGAGGGCTAAGAAAAGGTTGAGTGGCAATTACCCCAGTTTATATGAATTTCTACTCTTTTAGAAGGTGAGCATATTTCCATAAATATTGGGCCGTCCCATTTTACCCATCCCTTCAAGATTCCTCGTTTCCCCATCCCTTCAAGATTCCTCCGTTCCCCATCCCTTCAAGATTGCTCCTTTCCCCATCCCTTCAAGATTCCTCCTTTCCCCATCCCTTCAAGATTGCTCCTTTCCCCATCCCTTCAAGATTTCTCCTTTCCCCATCCCTTCAAGATCAAAATGTGAAACAGTGGAGGCATAATAGCTGTGAGGGGTGGGCTAAGAAAAGGGTGAGTGGCAATATACCACCAATTTACATGAATTTCTACTCTTTTACAAAGTGAGCATATTTCCATAAATATTGGGCCGTCCCATTTTCGCATATTTCCATAATAGCTGTGAGGGGTGGGCTAAGAAAAGGGTGAGTGGCAATTTCCACCAATTTACATGAATTTCTACTCTTTTACAAAGTGAGCATATTTCCATAAATATTGGGCCGTCCCATTTTCGCATATTTCCATAATAGCTGTGAGGGGTGGGCTAAGAAAAGGGTGAGTGGCAATTTCCACCAATTTACATGAATTTCTACTCTTTTACAAGGTGAGCATATTTCCATAATAAATATCGAGGCAATTTCGAATTTCTACTCTTTTACAAAGTGAGCATATTTCCATAATAGCTGTAAGGGAGTGGGCTAAGAAAAGGGTGAGTGGCAATTTCCACCAATTTACATGAATTTCTACTCTTTTACAAGGTGAGCATATTTCCATAAATATTGGGCCGTCCCATTTTACCCATCCCTTCAAGATTCCTCGTTTCCCCATCCCTTCAAGATTCCTCGTTTCCCCATCCCTTCAAGATTGCTCCGTTCCCCATCCCTTCAAGATTGCTCCTTTCCCCATCCCTTCGAGATTCCTCCTTTCCCCATCCCTTCAAGATTGCTCCTTTCCCCATCCCTTCAAGATTTCTCCTTTCCCCATCCCTTCAAGATCAAAAAGTGAAACAGTGGAGGCATAATAGCTGTGAGGGGTGGGCTAAGAAAAGGGTGAGTGGCAATTACCACCAATTTACATGAATTTCTACTCTTTTACACATGAGCATATTTCCATAAATATTGGGCCGTCCCATTTTCGCATATTTCCATAATAGCTGTGAGGGGTGGGCTAAGAAAAGGGTGAGTGGCAATATCCACCAATTTACATGAATTTCTACTCTTTTACAAGGTGAGTATATTTCCATAAATATTGGGCCGTCCCATTTTCGCATATTTCCATAATAGCTGTGAGGGGTGGGCTTAGAAACGGGTGAGTGGCAATTTCCACCAATTTACATGAATTTCTACTCTTTTACAAAGTGAGCATATTTCCATAATAGCTGTAAGGGGTGGGCTAAGTAAAGGGTGAGTGGCAATTTCCATCAATTTACATGAATATCTACTCTTTTACATGGTGAGCATATTTCCATTAATATTGGGCCGTCCCATTTTCGCATATTTCCATAATAGCTGTGAGGGGTGGGCTAAAAAAAGGATGAGTGGCAATTTCCACCAATTTACATGAATTTCCACTCTTTTACAAAGTGAGCATATTTCCATAAATATTGGGCCGTCCCATTTTCGCATATTACCATAATAGCTGTGAGGGGTGGGCTAAGAAAAGGGTGAGTGGCAACATTCACCAATTTACATGAATTTCTACTCTTTTACAAAGTGAGCATATTTCCATTAATATTGGGCCGTCCCATTTTCGCATATTTCCATAATAGCTGTGAGGGGTGGGCTAAGAAAAGGATGAGTGGCAATTTCCACCAATTTACATGAATTTCCACTCTTTTAAAAGGTGAGCATATTTCCATAAATATTGGGCCGTCCCATTTTCGCATATTTCCATAATAGCTGTGAGGGGTGGGCTAAGAAAAGGGTGAGTGGCAATTTCCACCAATTTACATGGATTTCTACTCTTTTACAAAGTGAGCATATTTCAATAAATATCGGGCCGTCCCATTTTCGCATACTTCCATAATAGCTGTGAGGCGAGGGCTAAGAAAAGGTTGAGTGGCAATTACCCCCAGTTTATATGAATTTCTACTCTGTTAGAAGGTGAGCATATTTCCATAAATATTGGGCCGTCCCATTTTACCCATCCCTTCAAGATTCCTCGTTTCCCCATCCCTTCAAGATTCCTCGTTTCCGCATCCCTTCAAGATTGCTCCGTTCCCCATCCCTTCAAGATTCCTCCTTTCCCCATCCCTTCAAGATTCCTCCTTTCCCCATCCCTTCAAGATTGCTCCTTTCCCCATCCCTTCAAGATTTCTCCTTTCCCCATCCCTTCAAGATCAAAATGTGAAACAGTGGAGGCATAATAGCTGTGAAGGGTGGGCTTAGAAAAGGGTGAGTGGCAATATCCACCAATTTACATGAATTTCTACTCTTTTACAAAGTGAGCATATTTCCATAAATATTGGGCCGTCCCATTTTCGCATATTTCCATAATAGCTGTGAGGGGTGGGCTAAGAAAAGGGTTAGTGGCAATTTCCACCAATTGACATGAATTTCTACTCTTTTAGAAGGTGAGCATATTTCCATAAATATTGGGCCGTCCCATTTTACCCATCCCTTCAAGATTCCTCGTTTCCCCATCCCTTCAAGATTCCTCGTTTCCCCATCCCTTCAAGATTGCTCCGTTCCCCATCCCTTCAAGATTGCTCCTTTCCCCATCCCTTCGAGATTCCTCCTTTCCCCATCCCTTCAAGATTGCTCCTTTCCCCATCCCTTCAAGATTTCTCCTTTCCCCATCCCTTCAAGATCAAAAAGTGAAACAGTGGAGGCATAATAGCTGTGAGGGGTGGGCTAAGAAAAGGGTGAGTGGCAATTACCACCAATTTACATGAATTTCTACTCTTTTACACATGAGCATATTTCCATAAATATTGGGCCGTCCCATTTTCGCATATTTCCATAATAGCTGTGAGGGGTGGGCTAAGAAAAGGGTGAGTGGCAATATCCACCAATTTACATGAATTTCTACTCTTTTACAAGGTGAGTATATTTCCATAAATATTGGGCCGTCCCATTTTCGCATATTTCCATAATAGCTGTGAGGGGTGGGCTAAGAAACGGGTGAGTGGCAATTTCCACCAATTTACATGAATTTCTACTCTTTTACAAAGTGAGCATATTTCCATAATAGCTGTAAGGGGTGGGCTAAGTAAAGGGTGAGTGGCAATTTCCACCAATTTACATGAATTTCTACTCTTTTACAAAGTGAGCATATTTCCATAATAGCTGTAAGGGGTGGGCTAAGTAAAGGGTGAGTGGCAATTTCCATCAATTTACATGAATATCTACTCTTTTACATGGTGAGCATATTTCCATTAATATTGGGCCGTCCCATTTTCGCATATTTCCATAATAGCTGTGAGGGGTGGGCTAAGAAAAGGATGAGTGGCAATTTCCACCAATTTACATGAATTTCCACTTTTTTACAAAGTGAGCATATTTCCATAAATATTGGGCCGTCCCATTTTCGCATATTACCATAATAGCTGTGAGGGGTGGGCTAAGAAAAGGGTGAGTGGCAACATTCACCAATTTACATGAATTTCTACTCTTTTACAAAGTGAGCATATTTCCATTAATATTGGGCCGTCCCATTTTCGCATATTTCCATAATAGCTGTGAGGGGTGGGCTAAGAAAAGGATGAGTGGCAATTCCAACTGAGAAATAATGTTTCAAACCCGGTTTAACACAAACTGAAGAATAGTCTTTATTTAATCGTAGACACACGTAGAAATAGGAGATACAATAGTAGATCACGTCATTCCTGCTCTAATGCTCTGCTCTGACTGAGGCGGTACTAGATCTTAAGGATCTAAGATTACTCAAGGATCTATACTAATCCTCTCCTGTATTCCTACACCTAAGCTCATCTCACAACATCCCCCTTTTTAAGATAAAGTGTAAGAATCATTAATAATAATAATAACATCATTTAGTTTGATTATGATTCTTCTTGGACGTTGTTTTGATCGTCTTCGATGCTGGATAAGTAAGCCGGTCCGGTTGCTTTCTAGTCCGACCGCTACGACGAAACGATTCCTCCATAGGAATGTTTACAGATGCTGATGAGGACGGGTGCTCTTCCGGTGAAGGTTCCTCCTCGGGTTGATGATGGTCAATCACTTCCGGGACTGGATCAGGTTCCATCTCGAAGTTGACATCCGGTTCATCTTGTTCAAACGACACAAATTCTTCTTTAATCGTCCTCCGTGCAGTTGGTGACGATGAAGGTGAAGGCTTCCTCGGTGAAGACTTCTTCGGGGATTCTGTGACTGGAGGCGGCTTCTTCGGAGATTGCTTAATCGGTGGAGGTTCGTCAACAGGTGCAGAATCCTCCGATGGAGCTCCCAGTCTGCTTAAATGAATCCGGTTCCGTCTCAATTTCCCATGGCTAGACTCTACAATATAAGAACGCGGTTCTTTACATTTAGCAACAACAGTTCCCCAAGATCTCATATCTTGGATCCAAACTCTTTCTCCAACCGCCAGCGCATCTTGTTCGACAACATTATGCCTACGATCGAAGTTCAACTTCATTTTCTCCGCCCTTTCCCCCTCCTTAAGAAAAAGACGTTCCACGGGTATAGTTTTCGGTAGCAACAAATCCGGTAGTACAGGAACCAAAGACTTCAACCGTCTTCCCATACATAACTCGGCCGGAGAAAATCCACATTCCAACGGAGTGGATCTATATTCCAAAAGAAAAGCACACGGGTCAGCACACTTTAATAAACCAGTTTTCACCACTTTAACCATCGACTCAATAAACCCATTTGACTGTGGAAACCGAGGAGATGATGTGAGGTGTTGAAATCGAAACTGTTTCCGGAAATCGATGAATTCCCGTGTTTTTAAAGGGTCAAACTGTCCTCCGTTGTCTGATCGTAAGATATCCGGTATCCCATGTCTTGCAAAGCACTCCTTCAAAACACGGATGACGCTTGCGCACGTCAAGTTACTCAACTTTGATAACTCCGGGTATCTGGAATAATAGTCTACAACTAAACAATACCATGAATTATTCAATTTAAACAAATCCATGCCAACAATTTGCCATGGACGCGCAGGAAACTTGGATGGAATTAACGGCTCCGGGCGAAACTTCCTATGCTCACAACACTTGACACAATTTTCACAATGACCACGTATTTGAGACGATAGATTAGGCCACCACACTGTAGACCTAGCCCTAGCTCGACACTTTTCAATCCCCTGATGACCTGCATGGATTTGTTGAAGAACAACCGGTTGTAAATTTGATGGGATGAACAGACGAGTTCCAAACAAAATAATCCCCTCTTTGACGGTAAGCTGATCCCGGTATTGGTAAAACGGCTTGATCACCTCCGGCAACTCCGCCTTGGTAGGCCAACCAGTCTGTATAAACTTAAACAAATCCTTACACAAATTATCCTTATGCTGCTCACTAACAATTTCACTCAAGATCTCGTTTGATGCCGGTAAATTTTCAACCACAAAACAAACATGTGCTTCCGGATCCTCAGAATCTTCTTGACTTGACGAATACGGCAAGGGTGATCTTGACAAATAATCAGCAGCCAGCAAATCCTTTCCAGCAGTATGGAAGATTTGATAATCATATTGCATGAGCCTCATGCGGAAACGCTGCAACCGGGGGCTTAGCTCGTCCAGCATCTTCTTCTTAAAGATCTGCAACAGCGGTTTATGGTCTGTCTCCAGGTAAATCGGCAGACCGAAGATAAAATCGTGAAATCTTTCACATGCCCAAGCCAGTCCTAATGCTTCCTTCTCAATTTGCGCGTAATTCTTCTCCGCCGGAGATAATGTCCGCGACGCATAAGCAACGGGTCGGAAGTCTCCATGGTCATCTTCTTGACGCAGGACGGCTCCGAGTCCATAGGAACTACTATCAGACGAAACTATAGTTTTCCTATTACAATCAAAGATAGCTAAACACGGTGACTCAGTTAGCATTTTCAAAACACACTTAAATGCTATTTCTTGTCGCTTGCCCCACACAAAATCGTCACCTAATTTCAAGAGTTCATTCAAGGGCGCAAGAACAGTACTCAATCGTGGTAAGAATTTACCCAAATAATTCACAAAACCCAAAAAACTTCGAACACCGGTTACATCTGTCGGAGGTTGCAAAGCCAAAATCGCTTCCACCTTACGTGGATCGGGACTAATACCGGTAGTGCTGAGGCGATGTCCCAGAAACGTCGTCTCCTTTACTGCAAATTCGCACTTCTTGGAATTCAGAGTAATATTATGTTCACTCAACCGGTTGAGCACTTCTCGAAGACGCTTATCATGCTCCTCCAGAGTAGCTCCCCAAACAAGAATGTCGTCCGTATGGTTAGTGACACCCTCTATCCCTTCAATAATCCTGGTCACTTGCTTTTGAAAAAATTCCGGCGCCGAACAAATCCCCATTGGCAATCGTCGAAAACAAAAGCGTCCATACGGTGTAATGAAGGTAGTCAACTTCCTGCACTTCTCCGTTAAAGGACACTGCCAGAAACCAGTCAAACAATCAAGCTTTGAAAACATTTTAGCACCAGGCATTTGACCCAACGTATGTTCAATAATAGGCATAGGGTGGTGCTCACGAGCCACCGCCCCATTTAATTCGGTAAAATCAACACAAATCCTCAAATCATTTGGCTTCTTCGCTATCATCAACGGCGAACACCAATCGGTAGGGTCATCTACAACTTCGATAATGCCCTCCTTCTCCATCTGAATCAGCTTCTCCTTCAACTTCGCCGTCATCGATAACGGGACACGACGAGGTTGAGCAAGGCAGAACGGTTCAGCATCCGGCTTCAACTTAATGTCATATTCAACTTTCATTAATCCAAGCCGGTCAAACAACTGAGGAAATTCAACAAAAGGATTAACTGTGCTCTCCTCACAACTTGCATAATAAAGACGAGCAACGAGTTTTAAATCAACACATTCCTTTTTACCCAGCAAAGCCTTTCGCACATTCTCAACTACATACACGTTCGTGACAACCTTGGCATCCCGGTATTTCATCACAGACTTGAACATTCCCAATGTCACAAGCTCTTCATCTGATGGTCCTACTAACTTCCGATCCGCTTTAACTAAAGTTTTGACTACCGGTTGTATTTGCGTAGACCACAGAGTAGCTGGAATTACAGTCACATCCGCACCACTATCAAGGGTAAACAGAGTCTTAATCCCACTAACCGCGACCCATTCTGACCAACGTTCAGAACTAGAGGTTCCTGTCACACTTTTGATTGAATAATGGTCATCATATGAACTTTGACCCACAGTAAAATTCACTTTGGCCTGTTGCTTTGACTCTTTGCAACAACGCGCCCAATGACCGGTCTTTTTGCAAGTTTTACACTGCGAATTATTTGCTGGACACTTTTCTTTTGGATGCTTCTTATCAGATCCACATTTATAACACACCCAAGATCCCGTAGACTTGGTGGAGTCAGAGCAATTTCCTTGAGCAGAGCTTTTAAAATTGTTTTTAACTTTTCCCTTAACCCGGCTCACTTCACTATGAGCCATACTTTGCAAAGTGTGGGACTGCCGCAAAACCTGTTCGTAATTTCGCGCGAGTTCCACTGCCTTCGTGAGATCCAGCTTCTCTATCATTTGAAGCTTCTCCGAAAGACGCTTATCCGCCACACCAACTACAATCCGGTCCCGTATCATTTCGTCGCGGAGTGTAGAATACGCACATGTCTCGGACAGCTTATACAAATCCCTGATGAAAACTTCCATCCCTTCCCCCTGCTGCTGCACACGCAAGTTGAATCTCGCACGCTCGTAGGTAGTATTCGTCTTCCCCATGAAGTACTCCTTAAACTTGTCAGCAACATTCGCATAGTCGGAGGCGGACTGCACGTCGGTATAGGTAAAGGACTTGAAGATGTCCTCCGACTGCGGCCCCATAGAAAGCAACAACCAATTCACCTTCTCCACCCCCTCTGTAATCTTATGGCACAGAAGAAACCTCTCGAACTGAAGACGGTATGTCTCCCAACTTGAAGGCTTAGTGAAGTCGAATGGATCAGGCTGCCGGCCCCCTGTAATGGTCTGGATTATAGGTGGTGGTTTCGTCGACATCGTGGTTTTCCGAATATGGCGAAGATAATTATGTATTAATGGGTTAACTAACACAAGACCACGTTTTTCGCAAACTGGCCGGAAAAGTTCGAAATTTCAGTTTACCGGTAAAATTTTTTAATCACACTGATGAGTTCACAAACACCGCTGCCACCATGTTCAGTTCCCAACTGAGAAATAATGTTTCAAACCCGGTTTAACACAAACTGAAGAATAGTCTTTATTTAATCGTAGACACACGTAGAAATAGGAGATACAATAGTAGATCACGTCATTCCTGCTCTAATGCTCTGCTCTGACTGAGGCGGTACTAGATCTTAAGGATCTAAGATTACTCAAGGATCTATACTAATCCTCTCCTGTATTCCTACACCTAAGCTCATCTCACAACAGCAATTTCCACCAATTTACATGAATTTCCACTCTTTTAAAAGGTGAGCATATTTCCATAAATATTGGGCCGTCCCATTTTCGCATATTTCCATAATAGCTGTGAGGGGTGGGCTAAGAAAAGGGTGAGTGGCAATTTCCACCAATTTCCATGGATTTCTACTCTTTTACAAAGTGAGCATCTTAACTATAAATCTCAAAGTTTGTCTGTACACTTTCCCTTCACTTTCACTTTCCCTTCATTTTGCTGAAGCCTACCCATCCCTTCAAGATTCCCTTCAGTTTGTCTGTCTGTACAGCCCCGATGCTTTTGCAAAAGTCAAAAGGATCATGGATGTTTTAAAGTGAAAGTTTCAAAAATGATCAAAATTTTCGATACTTTTTCACTATTTTGGAATTACTTTCATTAATTTGGATACTCTTTCACTATTATCAAAACTCTTTCGCTATAATCGATACTCTTTCACTATCATCGACACTCTTTCACTATTATCGCTACTCTTTCACTATGTTCGAAGTTTTTCACTATTTTGGATACTCTTTCACCGTTTTGGATACTCTTTCACCGTTTTGGATACTCTTTCACCGTTTTGGATACTCTTTCACCGTTTTGGATACTCTTTCACCGTATTTGGTATAATCGTTTACTATTTTGGATACTCTTTCACTATTTTGCATACTCAATCACTATTCTTAATATTCTTTTACTATTTTCTATGCTATATACTATGCTATTGCAAAAAGTATCATCAATGTTTGGGGGAATTTTGAAGAAATTGGAGGCTAATTACGAAGGATTTTGGGGGGAATGGGGAATTTGTAAAATATTCATTTACAGGAAATTAAAAGAGATTTGGAGGTTATCTTTTCGTCAATTTTAAGCAAATTTTTGAAAATTTTAGCAGATATTTGCTAACTTAAGCTTCTATTTGCAAATAGAATTTTTAGATTCTTAAATTCTCTTCATGTTTTCAAATCCAAAAAATAATACAGTTTCAATTGTAAAAGATGAAAACGTCTCACTAAAGATAAACAGTTTGAAAGTAAGCACTTATTTGAAGATGTAAGTTGCAGGTTGAGCGGAAAAGCAAATATTTCGATGTTAGAGCTAGATGTTTGTCAGGAGAGTATCGCGATAGACGAGAGACCTATTGATTTGACTCGAGAGCTACATGTTTGACGGAAGATCTGTGGGCGTGACGGAAGAACAACAGGGGTGACCAAAGAACTACAAATTTGACAGTGAGAGCTAGAGGTTTGACGGGAGAACTACGGGGTTGACGTGAAAACTATTGAAGAGCTATGGCTTGGATGGTGAAGCAGTCGAGATACGTTGCAGGGATAAATGTTTGAAGAGAACTTGACATTCTGAAGGATTATTGCATTTCCATACTCATGATAAGTTTGACGGGCGAACCGTGGGTTCGACGGAAGATCTAAAGATTTGAAGGGAAAGGTTAAGGTTTCACAGAGGAGTTAAAATTTGACGTTAGAGCTCAAGGTTTGACGGTAAAGCTAAAGATTTGACGGTATAGCTAAAGATTTGACGGTAAAGATCAAGGTTTGAATACACAGCTAAAGATTCAGAGGGATAACTTTGGATTCTTACTATATAATTATAGTTATAGGTTAAAAGAAAGAGATATTGGCTGAATCCTGAACATTTTTGAGTACAACCCCCGGGCGAAGCCGGCACGCCAAACTATATTTCAATAAATATCGGGCCGTCCCATTTTCGCATACTTCCATAATAGCTGTGAGGCGAGGGCTAAGAAAAGGTTGAGTGGCAATTACCCCCAGTTTATATGAATTTCTACTCTGTTAGAAGGTGAGCATATTTCCATAAATATTGGGCCGTCCCATTTTACCCATCCCTTCAAGATTCCTCGTTTCCCCATCCCTTCAAGATTCCTCGTTTCCGCATCCCTTCAAGATTGCTCCGTTCCCCATCCCTTCAAGATTCCTCCTTTCCCCATCCCTTCAAGATTCCTCCTTTCCCCATCCCTTCAAGATTGCTCCTTTCCCCATCCCTTCAAGATTTCTCCTTTCCCCATCCCTTCAAGATCAAAATGTGAAACAGTGGAGGCATAATAGCTGTGAAGGGTGGGCTTAGAAAAGGGTGAGTGGCAATATCCACCAATTTACATGAATTTCTACTCTTTTACAAAGTGAGCATATTTCCATAAATATTGGGCCGTCCCATTTTCGCATATTTCCATAATAGCTGTGAGGGGTGGGCTAAGAAAAGGGTTAGTGGCAATTTCCACCAATTGACATGAATTTCTACTCTTTTAGAAGGTGAGCATATTTCCATAAATATTGGGCCGTCCCATTTTACCCATCCCTTCAAGATTCCTCGTTTCCCCATCCCTTCAAGATTCCTCGTTTCCCCATCCCTTCAAGATTGCTCCGTTCCCCATCCCTTCAAGATTCCTCCTTTCCCCATCCCTTCAAGATTGCTCCTTTCCCCATCCCTTCAAGATTGCTCCTTTCCCCATCCCTTCAAGATTTCTCCTTTCCCCATCCCTTCAAGATCAAAATGTGAAACAGTGGAGGCATAATAGCTGTGAGGGGTGGGCTAAGAAAAGGGTGAGTGGCAATTACCACCAATTTACATGAATTTCTACTCTTTTACACATGAGCATATTTCCATAAATATTGGGCCGTCCCATTTTCGCATATTTCCATAATAGCTGTGAGGGGTGGGCTAAGAAAAGGGTGAGTGGCAATATCCACCAATTTACATGAATTTCTACTCTTTTACAAGGTGAGTATATTTCCATAAATATTGGGCCGTCCCATTTTCGCATATTTCCATAATAGCTGTGAGGGGTGGGCTAAGAAAAGGGTGAGTGGCAATTTCCACCAATTTACATGAATTTCTACTCTTTTACAAGGTGAGCATATTTCAATAAATATCGGGCCGTCCCATTTTCATATATTTCCATAATAGCTGTAAGGGGTGGGCTAAGAAAAGGGTTAGTGGCAATTTCCACCAATTTACATGAATTTCTACTCTTTTAGAAGGTGAGCATATTTCCATAAATATTGGGCCGTCCCATTTTACCCATCCCTTCAAGATTCCTCGTTTCCCAATCCCTTCAAGATTGCTCCGTTCCCCATCCCTTCAAGATTCCTCCTTTCCCCATTCCCTTCAAGATTCCTCCTTTCCCCATCCCTTCAAGATTGCTCCTTTCCCCATCCCTTCAAGATCAAAATGTGAAACAGTGGAGGCATAATAGCTGTGAAGGGTGGGCTTAGAAAAGGGTGAGTGGCAATATCCACCAATTTACATGCATTTCTACTCTTTTACAAAGTGAGCATGTTTCCATAAATATTGGGCCGTCCCATTTTCGCATATTTCCATAATAGCTGTGAGGGGTGGGCTAAGAAAAGGGTTAGTGGCAATTTCCACCAATTTACATGAATTTCTACTCTCTTTTAGAAGGTGAGCATATTTCCATATAAATATCTGGGCCCATTCCCATTTTAACCATCCCTTCAAGATTCCTCGTTTCCCCATCCCTTCAAGATTCCTCCGTTCCCCATCCCTTCAAGATTGCTCCTTTCCCCATCCCTTCGAGATTCCTCCTTTCCCCATCCCTTCAAGATTGCTCCTTTCCCCATCCCTTCAAGATTTCTCCTTTCCCCATCCCTTCAAGATCAAAATGTGAAACAGTGGAGGCATAATAGCTGTGAGGGGTGGGCTAAGAAAAGGGTGAGTGGCAATTACCACCAATTTACATGAATTTCTACTCTTTTACAAAGCATGAGCATATTTCCATAAATATTGGGCCGTCCCATTTTCGCATATTTTCCATAATAGCTGTGAGGGGTGGGCTAAGAAAAGGGTGAGTGAGTGGCAATATCCACCAATTTACATGAATTTCCACTCTTTTACTCTTTTAAAGGTGAGCATATTTCCATAAATATTGGGCCGTCCCATTTTCGCATATTTCCATAATAGCTGTGAGGGGTGGGCTAAGAAAAGGGTGAGTGGCAATATCCACCAATTCCACCAATTTACATGCATATTTCCATAATAGCTGTGATTTCTACTCTTTTACAAAGTGAGCATATTTCAATAAATATCGGGCCGTCCCATTTTCGCATACTTCCATAATAGCTGTGAGGCGAGGGCTAAGAAAAGGTTGAGTGGCAATTACCCCCAGTTTATATGAATTTCTACTCTGTTAGAAGGTGAGCATATTTCCATAAATATTGGGCCGTCCCATTTTACCCATCCCTTCAAGATTCCTCGTTTCCCCATCCCTTCAAGATTCCTCGTTTCCCCATCCCTTCAAGATTGCTCCGTTCCCCATCCCTTCAAGATTGCTCCTTTCCCCATCCCTTCAAGATTCCTCCTTTCCCCATCCCTTCAAGATTGCTCCTTTCCCCATCCCTTCAAGATTTCTCCTTTCCCCATCCCTTCAAGATCAAAATGTGAAACAGTGGAGGCATAATAGCTGTGAAGGGTGGGCTTAGAAAAGGGTGAGTGGCAATTTCCACCAATTTACATGAATTTCTACTCTTTTACAAAGTGAGCATATTTCCATAAATATTGGGCCGTCCCATTTTCGCATATTTCCATAATAGCTGTGAGGGGTGGGCTAAGAAAAGGGTTAGTGGCAATTTCCACCAATTTACATGAATTTCTACTCTTTTACAAGGTGAGCATATTTCCATAAATATTGGGCCGTCCCATTTTCGCATATTTCCATAATAGCTGTGAGGGGTGGGCTAAGAAAAGTGTGAGTGGCAATATCCACCAATTTACATGAACTTCTACTCTTTTAAAAGGTGAGCATATTTCAATAAATATCGGGCCGTCCCATTTTACCCATCTTCAAGATTCCTCGTTTCCCCATCCCTTCAAGATTCCTCGTTTCCCCATCCCTTCAAGATTGCTCCGTTCCCCATCCCTTCAAGATTGCTCCTTTCCCCATCCCTTCGAGATTCCTCCTTTCCCCATCCCTTCAAGATTGCTCCTTTCCCCATCCCTTCAAGATTTCTCCTTTCCCCATCCCTTCAAGATCAAAATGTGAAACAGTGGAGGCATAATAGCTGTGAGGGGTGGGCTAAGAAAAGGGTGAGTGGCAATTACCACCAATTTACATGAATTTCTACTCTTTTACACATGAGCATATTTCCATAAATATTGGGCCGTCCCATTTTCGCATATTTCCATAATAGCTGTGAGGGGTGGGCTAAGAAAAGGGTGAGTGGCAATATCCACCAATTTACATGAATTTCTACTCTTTTACAAGGTGAGTATATTTCCATAAATATTGGGCCGTCCCATTTTCGCATATTTCCATAATAGCTGTGAGGGGTGGGCTAAGAAAAGGGTGAGTGGCAATTTCCACCAATTTACATGAATTTCTACTCTTTTACAAAGGGAGCATATTTCCATAATAGCTGTAAGGGGTGGGCTATGTAAAGGGTGAGTGGCAATTTCCATCAATTTACATGAATATCTACTCTTTTACATGGTGAGCATATTTCCATTAATATTGGGCCGTCCCATTTTCGCATATTTCCATAATAGCTGTGAGGGGTGGGCTAAGAAAAGGATGAGTGGCAATTTCCACCAATTTACATGAATTTCCACTCTTTTACAAAGTGAGCATATTTCCATAAATATTGGGCCGTCCCATTTTCGCATATTACCATAATAGCTGTGAGGGGTGGGCTAAGAAAAGGGTGAGTGGCAACATTCACCAATTTACATGAATTTCTACTCTTTTACAAGGTGAGCATATTTCAATAAATATCGGGCCGTCCCATTTTCGCATATTTCCATAATAGCTGTGAGGGGTGGGCTAAGAAAAGGGTTAGTGGCAATTTCCACCAATTGACATGAATTTCTACTCTTTTAGAAGGTGAGCATATTTCCATAAATATTGGGCCGTCCCATTTTACCCATCCCTTCAAGCATATTTCCATAATAGCTGTGAGGGGTGGGCTAAGAAAAGGGTGAGTGGCAATTTCCACCAATTTACATGAATTTCCACTCTTTTACAAAGTGAGCATATTTCCATAAATATTGGGCCGTCCCATTTTCGCATATTACCATAATAGCTGTGAGGGGTGGGCTAAGAAAAGGGTGAGTGGCAACATTCCACCAATTTACATGAATTTCTACTCTTTTACAAAGTGAGCATATTTCCATAAATATTGGGCCGTCCCATTTTCGCATATTTCCATAATAGCTGTGAGGGGTGGGCTAAGAAAATCCACCAATTTACATGGTGAGTGGCAATTTCCACCAATTTACATGAATTTCTACTCTTTTAGAAGGTGAGCATATTTCCATAAATATTGGGCCGTCCCATTTATGCATATTTCCATAATAGCTGTGAGGGGTGGGCTAAGAAAAGGGTGAGTGGCAATTTCCACCAATTTACATGAATTTCTACTCTTTTACAAAGTGAGCATATTTCCATGAATATTGAGGCGTCCCATTTTCGCATATTTCCAGTTTTACTTTTACATCCGCAATACGTCAAACTTTTGCTTAAATTATTTGCCATAACTCGGTCCAGCTAGACAGTTACAGTGGTGATTTCGCCTAATTTTTTTTTTAACTTACCCCTCACAGCTATTACGGAAATATGCGAAAATGAGACGACCCAATATTTATGGAAATATGCTCACTTTGTAAAAGTGAAGGAATTCATATAAATTGGTGGAAATTGCCACTCACCCTTTTCTTAGCCCGCCCCTCACAGCTATTATGGAAATATGCGAAAATGGGACGGCCCAATATTTATGGAAATATGCTCACTTTGTAAAAGAGTAGAAATTCATGTCGATTGGTGGAAATTGCCACTCATCCTTTTCTTAGCCCACCCCTCACAGCTATTATGGAAATATGCGAAAATGGGACGGCCAAATATTTATGGAAATATGCTCACTTTGTAAAAGTGTAGAAATTCATATAAATTGGTGGAAATTGCCATTCATCTTTTTCTTAGCCCACCCCTCACAGGTATTACGGAAATATGCGAAAATGGGACGGCCCAATATTTATGGAAATAGGCTCACTTTGTAAAAGTGTAGAAATTCATGCAAATTGGTGGAAATAGCCATTCATCTTTTTCTTAGCCCACTCCTCACAGCTGTTATGGAAATATGCGAAAATGGGACGGCCCAATGTTTATGGAATTATGCACACTTTGGCGTTAAGTGGTCCGATCCAAAGTTCTTTTGTCCCTTCTTGATCGTTTTTGTTGCTGTTTGATCATTTATGATCTTTTATGTCTCCATTGATCATATTTGTCTCTTTTTGATCATGTTTGTTTTTTATTGCTAGTTTTTGTCTCTTTTTGATCGTTTATGTCTCTTGTTGATCGTTTTTGTCTCTTTTTGATGCTATTGCGATCGGTGAAAGCCGTTAACAATTTGATATACTAGTTAAATACTAGTAGACTTGAATGAAAACTTTAGAGAATATCTTTTAGAATTAATATATATCTACTATATAGCTGAAAAAACAATATAGTATATACTATGGGCCAAATCGCTATTGCGATCGGTGAAAGCCGTTAACAATTTGATATACTAGTTAAATACTAGTAGACTTGAATGAAAACTTTAGAGAATATCTTTTAGAATTAATATATATCTACTATATAGCTGAAAAAACAATATAGTATATAATATGGGGCAAACTCGCTATTGCGATCGGTGAAAGCCGTTAACAATTTGATATACTAGTTAAATACTAGTAGACTTGAATGAAAACTATAGAGAATATCTTTTAGAATTAATATATATCTACTATATAGCTGAAAAAACAATATAGTATATAATATGGGACAAAATCGCTATTGCGATCGGTGAAAGCCGTTAACAATTTGATATACTAGTTAAATACTAGTAGACTTGAATGAAAACTATAGAGAATATCTTTTAGAATTAATATATATCTACTATATAGCTGAGAAAACAATATAGTATATACTATGGGGCAAATCGCTATTGCGATCGGTGAAAGCCGTTAACAATTTGATATACTAGTTAAATACTAGTAGATTTGAATGAAAACTATAGAGAATATCTTTTAGAATTAATATTTATCTACTATATAGCTGAAAAAACAATATAGTATATACTGTCGGGCAAAATCGCTATTGCGATCGGTAAAAGCCGTTAACATTTTGATATACTAGTTCAATACTAGTAGATGTGAATGAAAACTATAGAGAATATCTTTTAGAATCAATATATATCTACTATATAGCTGAAAAAACAATATAGTATATACTATGGGGCAAATCGCTATTGCGATCGGTGAAAGCCGTTAACAATTTGATATACTAGTTAAATACTAGTAGATTTGAATGAAAACTATAGAGAATATCTTTTAGAATTAATATTTATCTACTATATAGCTGAAAAAACAATATAGTATATACTGTCGGGCAAAATCGCTATTGCGATCGGTAAAAGCCGTTAACATTTTGATATACTAGTTCAATACTAGTAGATTTGAATGAAAACTATAGAGAATATCTTTTAGAATCAATATATATCTACTATATAGCTGAAAAAACAATATAGTATAAACTATGGGGCGAAATCACTATTGCGATCGGTGAAAGCCGTTAACAATTTGGTATACTAGTTATATACTCGCATATATACATGCTATTTGTAGAATATATTGATTGCAATCTTTTTAAAATCTACTGTATAGAAACAATCGGGATTTAGTAGCAGCTATTGCTATCGTTGATTGGCCTTCCACAGCACTGTTTCTGTTGTAACTAAACTCAGAAAACATTCGTTAATAGATGTAGGATAAGAATATGCTTGACGTCAAATCAAATATTTTTATATACTGCGCCGGCTCTCCTTTAGCGTCGTTTAGTTCCAGTAGTTACCGCAGGAAACACTGTGAAGGTAACAGGAAAATCAAACCAATAGATAAATTAACATTTTTACAGCATACAATTTTACAGTTCCATTACCTGTGCACACCATTATGCATTACCGCTCACCAGATTTACTGTTGTAGTGTCTTCATTACGTCATTTTGCACTACGGTAGTATTACAAGAAAGTACGCGAGAATGATGAGTTTTCAGCAGCAAATCTGCCCGCCATTTCAGCGCATAGCAGTAAATAACGAGGAACCATGGCGATATGAAAGAATTTATCCGTTTTCTGATTTTTGTGTTTTTTTCTTGAATAATTTCTTTAAAATGTATACTACCAGGTGTTAAATTGTATTTCAAACCGGCAGAAAAGGATAGCTTCTATCCTGCTCCAATTTTTGTCCCTTTACGATCGTGTCTGTCTCTTTGTTACCTTTTTGTCCCTTTTTGATCATTTTGCCTCTTTTTGATCTTTTCCAACGTTTGTTTATTTTTACTTATATATTTTAGTGATTATTTTCGAAAATATTGGGCCGTCCCATTATCGCATATTTCCATAAAGAGGTCTCGAGATAAGCTTGCCTTGACTTTGTCTTCGGTGCAGCTAAAAAGTTGGGTTTATGACTGATAGAGCTTTGATTTCATGGAAAAAAATGGATTTTTAGCTTGAAACCAGTCAATTTCATGTAAAACATTGGAGTTTTGGCCAGAAACGTGATATGACAAAATTTGATTTTTTCATGTAAAACTTTGAAGTCTTGACTGATATAGCTCAGATTTCATGAAAAAATTGGACTTTTAGCTTGAAACCAGACAATTTCATGTAAAACATTGGAGTTTTGGCCAGAAACGTGATATGACAAAATATTGTTTTTTCATGTAAAACGTTGGAGTTTCGACTGATATAACTCAGATTTCATGTAAAACCTTTTAGTTTTGGCCAGAAACGTGATATGACAAAATTTGATTTTTTCATGTAAAACGTTGGATTTTTGACTGATATAGCTCAGATTTCATATAAAAGTTGGAGTTTTAGCTTGAAACCAGTCAATTTCATGTAAAACATTGGAGTTGGCTTTTCGATGAGGGGCAAAAGTGAGCAAATTTATATTTCTACCCTATTATAGTCACTCCATTCAACCTATTTATGCAAATTATCGCTTTTGGACCAAGGCCGAAAGTGAGCAACATATTTGTGACCTTTTATAGTAACACCCCTCGATCCTTTTATGCAGCTCATCGTTTTTGGACCAGGGCGAAAATAGAGCAAATTTATATTTTCACCCTTTTATAGCCACACCCTCCAGCTGATTTATGCGCTTAATTTTCCATTAAAATTTTGGGACTTGAGCTTTGCATACTTTTGGCCTTGGTCCAAAAGTGATGGTGGATTTGATTCGCACAAACCTGGCTCGACATAAGCTTTCCTTAGACTTCGTCTCGGTCCAGCTAAAAATGATGAAAATCTATCAAGTACGAGATTTTTCGCACCGGATAGCTAAAGGTTTTGACAGGAGGAGTATAGTATAGGAGTGTTAACGATGATTCTGCTTCACTAAAGATGATAAGTTTGACGGAGAGCTATTGATTTAATGGGCCTGATATTATTTCGACATAAGAGCTAAAAGTTGGATGGGAGAGCTGCATGTTTGACGTCAGAGCTGTAAGTTTGACAGGAGAACTAATTGTTTTCAATGGATAGCTTTTGATTTGACGGGAGACCTACACGTTTGACCGGAGAGCTATAAGTTTGACGGGATAGGTATAGGTTTAACGGGATATCTATAGGCTTGGCGTGTACATAGCATCTTTTATTGTTACATTCATGAATTCAATTCTGGAATGGCGACTGGCTAGGCTCCAGATATACATACAAACCTATTGCTGAGGAAATTATCGCGTGAAGATTTTCCGTGATATTTGCAATGTATTGAATCTACCTTCCGTTCTGCAATCCAAGGGATTCATTACTTGGGCTACAATACTGGACAACCTTTCCTGTTCAGGTTGATTATCTAGGTAAAAAATACAATAAAAATACGGAAGCTTTCATTTCAAACTCTAGCATGTAGATTAGTGATATAAATGACACCTAGAAGCAAATATATTTATTACATATGATACGAAACCGTGACAAAAGAAAACAAATTACATGAAAACAAGTATTCGTCATTTCATATTATATCGAACGCTGAATAGCCATCATGTTCATATAATTTACTAACATGTGTCACTCATATGGAATAATGCGGTTTATCTGTCTCAATTCTTTCATATTTTGAAGTTAATCACAGCCTTTCAATAGCGGACTTGATTCGAAGTGCCCTGTTCTTAAAAGAGTCGCACTGCTAAATACTTCGACTTTTTGACAATCTCGAGTAACTTTATTAGTATGTGCCCTTATTCACAACATACATTACAATATTATGTAGAACTTAGAAATTTGCTATTCAGCGTCATATAATTTATACAATCATGTAACTACAAACATATTTTTCATGGTTGGGCTATCATGAGACTGTCATGCGGGCAACGGGAAGTCATTAACAGGAACTTGAGATTGGACTAGTAAATATGCAATGTTATGAAAAGCCTTTATGATTCCCGTAACCTTTTTATTAGCACTGCAGTTCGTCATGTGCTGTCAAATCACACTCCAGAATCTTGACATACATACAGCTCCATAAATTTAAAACTAAGAATACCTAATAAATTGCTTCCTGTAAAGTATTTCCTCCAGCAGCAAAACCTAGGTATCCATAAATTACCCTTCTTTTGGTTTCTCAAAATCAGGTCACTGAAAAAACACTGGTCTACGCAATTATTATGAACTTCTCACTAGTCATAAGCATGATTTCTTTTGCGCATTATTTAAAACCTGATTCTTTCATAATAATTGCTTTTGCAGAAACGTTTATGTTGTTATAATTAGATATTCTCGTTATTCGTAGCGTGTTCCACATCCCAGGCTGTATTACGTATTGGTGCAAGCATACAGGCTCTTTCGTCTTACATGGATGTATCTCGAACGACATTTCAGAGATTGTAGTACATGATCTATTCCTAGCCACTGCGGTCAAGTTTAATTGGACCACTCCGATCAATTTTAATTCGAACACTCTGGCCAAATTTAACTGGACCAGTTAGAGCAAAAGACATGCTGATCCCCAATCTGCAAGCCCTGATACTGTTATAACTTCTCACTCAATACCTTTGGTTAAAGAGTGTTCGAGTGTAACTTCAAAGTCATCAAGAGCTTCCAACGTCTGGACTAATTGTGACAACAAATCCGGGTCGCGTAAGAAAGAATTGTCATCGTACATTTGAACAGTCACATGACATGATGACATTTGCGCCGGCAAGCGATGCAGCAAATGTTCTCTGTTAAACGCGAATACATAAAATTGTAGTCCGATTTTTTAGAAAAGGCAAAATGATAGTTTTCGTTCATCTAAAGTATTTCTTACCTTGCACATAAACAAATAAAAAGCTGAAACTTTCCATCCTTGCCGAGACTTTCCGCAAATGTCAATATTTTATCTATCAAGTCACAATACGACTTCATTGCAACAAACTGTTCGTGATAATCTTCCTTTTCTATTGCAGTCATCATGTTTCCATACTCCTGTTGTAGCACTGATTCGAAGTAATCCTTGACACGAACTGTGGAAGATTATTTAAAAAGCATGAATTCGTTGCCCACGTAACTTTTCGAAAGAATACATCACAAACATCATACCAAAATAATCCCAGACATAGAAGTTTTTCCCAAATAATCGTGTCGATTTGAATCCATAAATAAAAACTTGTTCCAACGAGGTCACTAATCCAGTTTCTCCACAAAGCAAGACGGTGAGACTTCCTTTTTCTTTATCTGGTTTAAAGTAGTATTTGACGATACTGTTGACCGAGTCGCCTGTATATCAGTTCCAAGGATAACATTATCGTAGAAAAGAGCGACTGTGGCCATTATTTATTTATACGAGGACTTAGAGTAAAAACCATTTACCTAAGTTTTGCTGAATATCAGAAACGCTTAGACGACTTTCAATTGATCTCCTGGGAACACTTGGACTCCTTGCTCGGGGAGGGGTCGCAAGCCGACTTTCCAGAGTTTGCTCATTGCCTAGGTTATTATACGGTTCTCCCACAAGCAAGCGTTCAGTTGAACCATCATCAACATCACGGCCAAGCCATCGGCCACAAGGGAATCTGCGGTTTGTAAAAAAATGAAAGGGATGAGTAATTCATTAACTGCAACAAACTTTACAGCCAACCTTGATTGAGAAAGCCTATACTTAACTTACTTCGTGGTGTGCCCTGTAACTTCGTTACGTACCATAACATAATCTACCATCCATTTTGGTGATACACCAGAGTTGTCATGGCCGATGTGAAGTGTAGTAGGAAGTCCCAGATTTTTATACTGTAATACGTTAATACCATTTTGTACCACGAAAAATTATGAGATTTTGAATATTTCTGATCAAATTTTACCTGGAAGACGATCTCAAGTGTGTTTTTTGGCACAGTTAATGAATAAGTTTCTGCAAGCGTCCCTGATACTGTTATCCACACATTTGCTGTAGTGGTAGAAATGTTGAAACGCTTGGATGGAAATATAAGAATTCGGTACGGTAGTACTATATTCGTGTAGGTATTTGTAAAACAATAGTAATCAACAGCATTCAGGGTCAGTAAGTGATATAAAAATTGGTCGCGTTCCTCCTCTGAACGTAGAAATGCGGTTCGCTTATAAAATCCTCGTAGTAACTGATCGTCAGCAAGTAGTGCACGTAAATGCTTCGATAGAACTTTTTTTTCCAGCGAAAGTCGAACCCATGCACGAGCATACCCTATCTCCGTTTTTATTTCAGTGATTCCTTGGATATTCCTGCAGTGTCAATTAAGAAATAAATTAAAAGCTGAATTGAACTCAAAAAGGTTTAGAGCCTGCAAAAAGACTGCAAGCAGCATAGTCATGCGTTACCTCATATCGAAAGCAATTGAGATAGGCAACGGTTTTAAGACAGGTAGCTCGACAGCCCTTGACCTTCGTTCTCTCTTTTCAGGAGAGCGGCGAGTTTCCTTAGGTTTACTTGGAGAAGTTACGTTTAGGTTAAGTTCCATTGCCATGGCGGATAAATCTGTGACGCAAAAACGTTCTTGCGTATTATTTGACTTTGAATAATAATATAACTACACGTACAGCACTGCGTGCAAGCCAGAATTTATTCCTTTCTTACGCATGTAGTCACTCAATATGTCTTCCATCAACTGGATAACAACCATGCATGTATCGTTCTACCGAGTACCTCCGTTTACATGAATCAGAAAATTTAACGGTATGTTAATACACTAAAGCTCAAAATTGGATTTAGAAATGACCTAGCTGGTAGACAGGAGAATGAGCAGTAAGAAAGGAATAGTTGTAAGGCTACAAGCATGAGATATTGTTATATTAAGCAGATCTCTGTCAGAAGGGTCGTACTGTCAAGTCGTTTGCGTAAAATACACCAAGCCAGAGCTGCATGTAATAGGAAGTTAAGATATTAGCACACTTAAGGAGACAAATCTATGCAAACGGGGAATGTGTGTTCAAATAACCATTTACCTGGAGTCAAAAACTGCGGATCAATCTGCTTCGAAGAATCTTTGCATGCTTCCGATTCCTGATAGTTTGTTAGAAAATTCCACAATGGGCTTTTCCCTTTTTGCTTTACATGAAGTCCGTGAGCCCAAATTCTTTCTAACAAATCACAAAGGCTGGCAACTAAAGTATTTTCTTCGACTCCAACAATGGAAACTTCTCCATGACCCAAGGCAGCCGCTTCAGCCCCCATTTTTTCTACCAGCATTCTCTTTGTCTTTGTCTTGCATTCCTAAAAGAGTAAACGTAACTGGTTTTTTGCGAAAGGAAACTGTACAATGGTGATGCCTCCAAATGGAAAAGCAAGCTTTGAGATAATATGTAATAGTATGTATGTTGCTTAACAAATATTGGCAGCTTCGGAAAAGATTCAAAAATAAACCGCACTGGTGTTCAAAAGTGGCAGGAATAAGATGTAATAATTAAGGCTTAATAATCTTAGCAATTGTAACAATGCTTTAGCATATGTTTTACAATTGTTACAATGCTTAAGCATTAAGCTGTATACGAGGCATTATGGCGTTGTATTTGGGAGGTTATAGGGACAAAACGGCTGCAGTGAAGGTCATGACAATAAATAGGCTTCCAGCCGAGGTCACGGTCCATGTCATGCCGCAAGTCCCATGTCAATATCTGCATCCGTTAGTGATTTATCGCGTTCCTAGGCGGACAGATGGACACGAAGCTACTTATAAAGAGGCCCTGCCACTTAATAAGTGTTTTTCAGCACTGGAATACTCAATTTTGACCTCTCTCTATTTTGTCGTTTCCGTAAACCCTGAAATATTTGCGTAGAATCGCTGCAGATAGAATCATCATGTGTATAGCTGATGAAATTCCCTGCTACCTAAATCCAAACGTCCACCTTTTTTTGTTCTCTCACAATAGTCAATAGTAACGCTCGAAGCAGTGATAAAATAGGAGGAATCACCCTGTGTCGTTCAGATTGCGTTCGTACGCTTCAGGATTGCGTATGTACAATACTACATACCTTCAGGAGTAACTTAACGTACTCCCAGTTTGCCTGAGCTATAGATGCAGGGCTTGAGTCAGTTTGTTTCGGCTGAAACACGCTCCGTACTGATGGATATTCTGTTGCTATCGGCAATGATATCTCCTGAATGAGGACTTCATTCGAACTGTTTTCCTTTAACACTTTCAAGCTTCTGAGAAAATTCCATACAATTAATAAATCGCTCCATTAAATAAGAATGTGAATGAATGAAGAGCGAAAGTAACGAAGTTCGATTTAGTACCTGGTATCGGTTGGACTAAGATTGAGTATTGTAACGTCTAACATTGGAAAATTTCCCGGAGTAACTTTGTAAATTATCTTTTCATTGCTGACCTCACTGACTGGAGGCGCGACATAATCTGGATTCAAGAAACGCTTTTCTAGTAGTAACTCCGTTTCCTTTAGATTACTGCAGGGTTCGTAAGATGGAGTTCTGACTAAACTGTCTCCAAACTCGTTCCTATAATTCAAACAAAAGCATAAGTTGTTTCTTAACACAGATCAATGCGCAATTTGTATTGAGTACCGTAATATTTTAATTCGCTGCTCGAATATAGCCAAATTTGGATCCATTTCTCCATCAAAGGAAGCCATTTTGCGATCCAAGAGCGTTGCAAACATTTGAGTTTCAATAAAGCGTGAGAGAAAAGGAAGATTCTGATCGGGCTGATCAGATAAAAACGTGGCTTTGTCGAAATTATGTATAAGTATTCTTCCTGGGTCCTAAAACACAGCGCATTAATTAGATTCCCCTTTGAACTGGATTCTTTCATATCCGCTAAATTTCATCTTACCTGATCCGGTTGGATAAGGAAATGGTCATAGGAGCAAAATATATGGACAAAGCGATTGAAAAATATTTCTCGAATAGAGTGACTTAATTTGAGATTCTTTAGATTCAGCTCATCCTTTGGGATAGAATCGTTTACCATCCCAGTGACCTCAGTAGTGAAACTGTTATTTTTGGTTTTAAAAATAGAAATTTGTTGTGGTTCGCCCAGAGGATACTTCGTAGAATACGTTGATTGGCATATGTAAGGCGAAGCAGCTGACAGATTGAGTTGAGATCCATTTAGTGACATTGGTTCTTCATTGCTGGACATTCCCGAGTCGGAGTCATGCGACCAGGAATTCTTTCTACCACGAACCTTTTTAAGTCTGTACGGTGACCCGTGATTATTGCTTACTCTGAAATAGATGCAAACAGACGGAGATATAACAGCTTGTTATAACATTTCATGCTTGTAGAATGAAGATTAGGCGAATTAACCTTCAAAACCTTACTTGCTGCTTAAATTGCCCGTGGGTATATTGTATTTTTTTAGGATTTGTGAAAGCTCATCAATAAATTCGGACTTTTGTGGGAACATAGGCAAATCTTCAGGAACTTGTACTAAGTTGTTGTCTATATCTACAAAGCATAGATTTGCTTCACAAGGTATATTATCTTTACACTCAGTCATTTGCGCATGTAAACCCATAATAAAAGGGACAGGCGCATCTAAGAAATGATGAAGTGTCGAAGGTAAGATTGGAACCTGAAAAATTTAGTAACAGATGCGATGACTTTAATTGCAGGTTACAAGGGGAATTTTTAACAGAAACTTACACCGGACAATCATCACGTATGTAGCGTTGGCAAACCAAATTACTTACGTAAACATGTTGCCAAAGGAATGGAAAGAGCACGGAGGTGACGCATTCCGCAACGAGCATAAGTCTGTACAAATCTAGGCACAAGAGAACTGTTCGCATGAGACTAAATTCAGAAAAAGTACTGATCCTAAAATATGATGTTCATCATCACGCAAACCTTTCGAGTAGAGAAGAACCTGATTTTCAAGTAGAACACAGGTGAAAAGTTGAAGGAAGCAATCAAGGTCAAGGAGTCGAAATAAATCCCCTATATGGTAATCCAGCATTGGCAGCTCGGAGGACTTTGGACGCGTGCAAGTTATATTCTCACAAAAATACGACATTCGGATGCTCCGCCCAGGAGGGGGTAAGGGCACGTAGTAGAGCAAATGGTATACGTAACTTT
Organism: Sminthurides aquaticus; assembly: GCA_906901655.1. Taxonomy (NCBI): domain Eukaryota; kingdom Metazoa; phylum Arthropoda; class Collembola; order Symphypleona; family Sminthurididae; genus Sminthurides; species Sminthurides aquaticus. Next base: position 9,955,947 of record CAJQTT010000004.1, on the reverse strand, counting down.
CCAGACTCAAATCATCTATTCCACAATGCAAATGCCTAAAAATACAACTCATATTACAGAAAGCAATCAAAGACCTTCCTTTTAATATCCTTAAGAGTAGCCTAGAACTTACTTGTATAACCCAACCAAAAAATGTCGTGCTGCTTGCACAAAAGGTAAAGGGCAAATGAGCGCAATGGCTTTCGTAACAAACAAACTGTCTTTTGACACATCATAAAAGCTTTGAGCATTCATTGATTGCTGTTTGTGTGCTGCCAGTTTAAAATGACGTGGGAGGGAACGAGTATTATTCCCTTCAGATGCGAGGTAGCTAGCCCGCCCTCTCTGTCGTTGGTGGTCCATCGGAGATCCAAAATTTCGATTATTACGATTTTGAGATGATCGAGGAAGACCTTGCTTAAAACTGGTCAGCTCAGTCACATGCATCTCCTGAAAGGAAGAATAATCCGAGTGAGTTCCTCACACTATTTTTTTAAGTTAACGCTGACTTCATGCATACCTGCAATGTATGCATTGCCGATGTTACGTGAGTACTCGTTACTTCCTCATAGAAAACGAAACTAAAACCGAACATGCGAGATCCATTCTCACGCGTTATAACAAATGAGTGGAAGCATGGTTCCAGTGGATGTTTCTGAGTCCGAAAACCCAATCCGTTTGGTAGGCATAGCTGGAATCAATTTTTCACAAGGTCATTTTACATTACATCAAGGCTATATGCGCCATAGAAGGACTCACTGAAAGAGCTGGAAAACCTCTTACATTTCGAACAGCGTCTTGATCAAACGGATTCCAGTGGACATTTTCAGGGTAATGCGCCAATATTTTTGGTTTGTACGATCGATCCAGAGGAGTACAAGTAGCTATTTCATCTGAAAAAAGGAAAATGTAGGTAGTATATAAGCTGCGGGATGTGCAAAACAGGGGGAAGTGAGACATTTTCTCTCTTGCTCGATCCAGCATATACTGCCCTTACATCCATTCTCCGCTACTCAGCCAAGATTAACTTGTCGTAGTCCCTCTAGCAAACATTCATAGTTGAGGTAAGAAAGAGATGGAAAAACGGATGACATTTAGATTAACACGGCACAATGTGCGAAAACTTACAAAACAAACCGAATAAAGCACGTTTGCGACACATCATTTCTCCATATTCGTACTCAATTACGAAAATTACTGCATACTTTTTTTAAAATATTTATTTACGCGGTAGAGGCTTTCTCCTGATACAGAAGATCTTCCAAGTCGGACCACCGAAGCGAAGAATGCTCACCTAACATTGCTGCTAGTCTTCCCTAGAGAACGGTATTCTATGATAGTCCTCTCTCTAATCTCCCGTAGCTAAAAACAACTTTTAGCTATGGAAGTCATGATGGCAGACGTCAACAAATGCGAGGGCGCCTTTAAATCAGCCCTACCGGCATATGTTTTCATTCCGCGCAATTAGTCTGATATCCCTTTCTGACACCAGCAATATTTTCTCAGTGTATAGCAATTCAATGCTATTTCCTAACCTTGATTTCAACCATTGATTTTTACTATTTGATATATAATTTAAATCAATCAGGTTCCTACGTTAGTAATTCATTCACACACTAACTCAGTCATTCCACTTTATTTAATAGTAAAACAAGGATGTTTGCCCCCCCACCTGAGATTTTTACTCTGGCGCATCTTTTCAATCTCTCGAATCCAAAATTTCAGACCCATATATTACGAAATAGCGGCGATTAAATTATTAACTACTTCTTATTGCAGAAATATTTACATCGGCCCTTCTTATCACGTGTAACTGCAGTAACTCCACAAGCAAAAATGCGAAGATCACAGTGCAAAAAAATGTGCTTTTAGGTAGCTACTAATTTTAATTTCTGTCATTTAGAAATACATGCATGCAAAGGTTTGTCTTTTTGTATTTGTTGATATTAGTTTGCTGTAAAAGGTTGCGAACAGCAGCATTCAGCTACCACATCATACAGTCAGTTAGTTTTTTGCCTTCATAACACCCATAGGTGACGTAACGGATAAATTTTCTTGCCGACACTTTCTGTGAATCGGAGATTAGAGACTTGCCTCTCACTCTAAGTCCAAATTTACACGTTTATACCGTATGTCAGATTTTCATGTCCGAGCGAGGAAAACTCAAAATCTTTCTTCTTTCCACTGGTCATTACTCGGCTCACAAGTGTCGCAGCGTCAAGTGGTTTGCATTACTGCATAGCTGAGGTCTTTGTCTCTCTTTCAGTCCAAGTTTAATGTCCATAAGTCGAAGAGTCTGGACGCTACGAATTTTATACTGAAAAAATCATTTTTTCTGACGAAGTTGGCCTCAGGCGCTGCAGTGGCTGCACCCTTTGACCTATAGACACTAAACTTAGACTGAAAGAGAGAGGAAGACCTCAGCTATGCAACAATGCAAACCACTTGACGCTGCGACACTTCTGAGCCGAGTAATGACCGAAGAAAGGCAAAGAGCCGTCTTTTTCTCTGGCCCGCAGCAGTGGAGAGAGAGTGGGAAAAGTGTGCTGCTGTGCAGGGATTGGATGCTGGGACGAAGCGGCGTACGTTATAGGCTGAACAAAGCGCGCGAGCCATTCAAAGCTCGGACATGAGAATCTGACATACGGTGCTACTCTTTGTGCTTGATATTTATATGTATGGCAAGGCAGAATTCATGAAATAAAATTGAGTTAGAGCTTTATGTCTTGAATGAATTCCAACAAACTTTTTACTCGTAACCTTTCAAAAAATCTTTGTGTCAAAAACTAATCGCTCTAACAAGTCCAAGTCGGTGTAATGCATATACGTATTCGCTAAGATTAAAAATACAACGTACGAATATACGTTTTCAGCTTTACTCACAGTAGAGACCGGTGGAGGAAAAAAGGAGAATATTGTAAAGCATATTCGCTTAACCTCTTGCGGACTGATTTCAGCTTGTAGCCCTAGTTACTGACTAAGTTTCTATTCTAAGCCAACCTCTCAAAACTAGTTTTATACATGTAGCCCCCAATACTTTTTAATCTTGCTAGAAATGGTCAATTATTTTGACTGTCAATCAGAATAATTTTATTTTTGCCCTGCTAGGTAACCCGTAAACTTATAGACTATATGACGAGATATATTGAGAATTTTAAAGGCACTTGAATAGTCTCTTCATTATTTGTTTGTTTGGAAATGTGTCTCAGCACATCAATGGGCAGGAGATGTGGGAATACTTTGTGATGGAAACTACAAGTCCTACCCGGTTCTTGCTTTCTGGCTATTTAAAATGGAGCAGCTAGATTAAATGAGAAGACACCGTTTATAAAATATAATTACTTTAATTATAAACTCCTATCTCTTCTTCTCCCACAACAATCTCAACCTTAACTTTAATTAATTCAATAACTTTAAACTCTTTTCTTTGCTCTTACTTTAAGCACACCTTCGCTCGTCTCGCTCTCAACCCAGACTCCGTGATTCCACACAATGAATCCAACAAGCATGCTTTTTCTCATACGCGCGTTTACTTACATTACAAATACATATAAACGCACACCGAAAACCTCCACACATTCCGAAAACCTACATCCTTTACAGAACACAACTTATAACCTGAACATTCCTCAGTGCTGCCACCTAATTCTCAACAATTTGTGTCCGAGGACGCTTACAGTCATGGCAACAAGGAACGATTTGTGTGCAGGGACTTCAATCGGGAAGGTGGGCGGAATTCAAATGATTGTTACGAAGCCTAAGATGTTATGTTATGGTTGTTATGTTATGGTGCCTAAGAGGTTAACCTCATGCGTACCTCATCATTAGCCCAAAATCGTAACTTGTGCCCCCGTTTCTATGGAGAAAACTTACTCTCAGCCCTCTGCAAAACGATGAGTTTGAATCATACGCCTAGCACATAAAGCTGATTCTGGTGCTTGGGCCCGCAATATTTTCATGTGTAGCAAGCGGTAGGTGTTCAGAAATTACATAGGGAGTGTGCAGCTCAGTGTAGATTTGCAAGCCAGCGCCACACAGCGATGGTGGGAAGATTACACATAGAAGCACTTCTGCTACGGCGCAATACTCCTAAACGTAGCTGATCACAGTTAATTAGCTTATTCAATTAAAATAAAGTTGTGAAAGTATTTATATTTGTTCCCATAAAGAATACCAATAAGAAGAAGTGTCTTACTCGATTAAAAAAGTCCCTGCGGCCAAAGACGGGATCTGACTTTCAGCCGGTCGCCTATTATAATTCGAGAAAAGATTAGTGATATACAGCCTGTGTCTAAAACCAAATTGAAAATAAATAAGGGAACCCTAAGTACAACTTGCTAGTATGGTTTTGCTTTAAATTTTAACAATCAGACACATTAAAAACGGTAGATACGATGAAATTAGTTTACAGGGAATTGAAAAGAAGTCTAGGGATATAGGATTTCATAAGTGTACATACGCAGAAAAATGTAAACAATGCAAGTTGCTGCTTTTGGGAGTGTAGTCAAGCGCCCCTAATGTGTATATATAGGCCAATAGATAGAAGAAACTCAAATTTTTTAGTACATTTCCTTCCGATTGGGCCCGCCTCTTGACATGTGCACAGTCCCTATATTTACCTGCGAAAAGAAACTAAAAAATCTGATACACCTTATTTTGGGATATTGGGAAATGCCCTGTCTATTTAAAACTGATGTATTTAGGAATACGCTTCTACCGCAGTGCAGTACAGTGTTGGCTACGGCTGGGCCGGATCGGGCTGTACAACAAGTGAAACTGATGGTCACGTGGTATAAATTGGTACGGCCGGCCGTAGCTATATTTATGCTATGTATTACAAGAGATGCCTAGTGGGCCGTAACATACTATTCCGCCCGGGCAGCCTACAGGGAGGACGTTGGCCGTCGAGGCCGTAACGGTTGTACGGCCCATTCAGCCCGGCCCGTAGCCAACACTGCTGCAGTATTTTTTTTACTGTATAACTGTGCAAACTACTGCAGTGCGAGAGAATACTCAATTTCTTCCCCCGGGGTAAAGTTTTTTTTGGACAACTTTCTTCCACGGGGGGAAACTTCTTTCCCCAAAAAACTTTGATGGGGGAAGAATGTTTCTCCCTGGTAAGCGACATCTAGTTTACATTATTTAACTGACGATTCTGGGGAGATACTCTTCCACAGACTGACGAATGCCCCCCAATCCCGGCTATGTATGTCAGGCAGGAATAAGAAGCATAAATAAGGATATTTATCACGGGCCCTGTGATATAATTGTCACATAACTGTGGTACTAGCAAGCACAGGATATCACGTGATATCACATATCCCGTGATATCGGGAAGTGGGGCAATACGAACAGTAAATAGCCGTAAGATTTTCCTCGGCTTACTTAATACATTACTTCACTCAAGAGCGTCACAATGCCAAGCAGTTTGCATTGTTGGATAGCCTAGGTCTTATTCTATATTTTAAACTAAATTTCATTTTATCAGGTCAAAGTTCGAAGAAACTGCGTCTCAACGTTGGAAGTCTACTGCCGAAGAAACCTGACTTTTTTCAGTGTAATCGTTGCAGCTACTTAGCACTTTGACCGAGAGAGATAATATTTTACATGTAATGGAGAAAACAAACTCAGCTACCCAACAAGCAAACCGTTTGACTCTGGGACGCTCCTGAGCGGAGCAATTGGAAAGAGAACTCAGAAAACTTTCAGTTTTCCACTCAGCGGAGAACTTGCTTGCGCGTGAGAATCCCAATGCTTCTCTTATGGGAGTGGAAAATTCAATGATGGGGCTCACTTAAACATAATGGCAGTTAGAGCGCCTTGCACCCCGGATTATTGTGTGCAGGAGACCTCAGATGTGTTTTAAAACAAAAAACACGAAAATCCGCCAAGAAATAAAATTTCCACAGCATCTCAACTAAAACATCCCGTGAAGTTAGCCACAGTTGTGATATGAAAACTGCAATATCACTAACTGTGTGATATGTCACAACCTAGTCTACAGATATCACGGGCGCAGTGATATCCCAACATCACAAACCGAGTATCCTTATTACTGCCTGTATGTTTAAACTTATATATAACAATATATCTGTTTGATCTAGATCTGGGCATCTAGATCAGATCAGATCGTACAAAATTCTGGTAATAAGATCAGATCTAGAACTGAAAAAATCAATGCTTTTTAGCATTGAAATTAACTTTTCTCGTGGATAAATACAGAATCGGTCTGAGAAACTATTAAAACTACCGCGATTCAGTATGTCGGAGGCAATTGTTTGCAATAGCCTAGAATTTTATTTCTCTTTGTCGTATATCTGACTCAGATAGTACCCTATTTGATTGCTCTGTGTGATTTCTGGTAATGGTCAATGCAACACTGAAGTATTGCTGCTCTCGAATACAATGGAAATTGATTACATTACAACGGTAAATAAACTATTTCCATAAACTGATACCTAAAATACGTTAATACAAATCGTTATCAATTAAAAATGGCGAGTGAAGGAAGCAAGGATTTAATCAACTGAAATCAGTGTCAGTTGTACTAGTTTTTGTACCTGAATTAAAAATTATTTTTTTTCAGTTTATAATTATATAAACTGAAAAATGTTTTCGTTCTGTTAAATGTGTCTAGTTTTTGGTTTCAATTTAAAGAAATATGATATCTGAAAAACCAGACGTGATCTGGATTTTTTGAAGATCTGATGAGGGTTTTCAGATCAGATCAGATCTTCCGCATCTATGTAATCTAGTTGCTAAACCAGATCTAGATCTAGATCACGCAAAAATCGTGATTCCAACACTATCGGCTAATTTGTAGTTTTTAATGCGGGCTTCAATTTGGTACTAGTTTAAAACACCGTCGATTATAATACCCAGTGTCTTAATGGGGAATTATTTTTACACCTGTGGAAATGAGTTTCCCCCTCATATCATTAGGTGAAGTCACGAAATCATTAGGGGGAAGAAACTTTCCAACCGCGGAAGGAAGTTTTCGAAAAAAAACTTTACCCCGGGGGAAGAAATTGAGTATTCTCTCAAACTGTACTAGGGGAAATCCTGATTTCACATGATGGACCGTTTGCAAACTTGACCCGACACTCGTAATTCTGATGCGCGTTAAGTTGCCGATAAAAATTTACATGAAGAAAAATATTACCAATGCATATGCAAGCAAAGATATTTGCTGAAGAAAATTTGGTTATATCTAGGAATGCGGAAGGGGACGTAAATTCTCATATTTCAGAATATTTCTGCCAACTTTCGAAACTTCCAGGTCTTATTTTCCAGGCAATTTCCTTACTGGCCTTTAATTCTTACGCAATGTATCTTATAAACCTATTAAAGAACACTTGCTCTATGGTTATATAAATATACGAGCAAGGGTCAAGTCGCAAACAAAATCATAGCTCGATGAATCTGTTTCCAAGGTGTAAATCGTAATTGCGGGAACACTCTATGCTTCAGATGAATCCAGAATTTAGCATTGTTGATCCGCAAAACTTTATGCACTGTGGAAACAGATTCAAGCGCGAATTTAGACTACTGTAAACCTATAATTTTAAATTCATCAGCATAATAAGTTTTTAAAAATACAGATGTTGTAATTTCTCTTGCAAATTCTTTTGGATTACACTTATTCTTTACCTTATTTCCTGCACGAAAATATTCTAAGTTTTGGGGAAAAAAATATATACATATATATTGTATGTAAACATGACAGAGTGCGGGGGTTTGGGATTTGATATTCATTCCTGCATGCCAGCGTCCATTACATCAATATTTGAAATGCTTCTAGAAATGGCGGGAACGTTAGAGGTGTTCGAAATGCACGTTGAAATGCTATAGGTACAGGAGTTAACCTAGGTTAGATTCAACGCCAGTCAAGTGACTAGCGTTTAGAACATTGTTGGTAAACTCTATGGTCTTTCCGGGAGTGCCATAGAAATGTGTGTATGCATAAGCATACACGCTGTGACGTCAGAGTTCACAGAAATGTGAACATACCAACACTTGCGAAATAAAACTGGCACTTCGTTTATACTAATTCAATTCCCGTTGAACAAAATCTTGGAGGTTGGAAAAGCTCTCGTATTCCTTCGCGTTGTATCTCGTCCTCTTCATATTTTTTAAATCGTTTTAACGAATCAGTTATAATACATCAAAATCGCGCATTGAAAAAGAGAGTGAATGAACCGATCTGCTCACTACGTTGATAGAAATGAATTTTCCTCCTAATGCAGATATCTACGGTTTTTGAACATTTTTTGTGAGACTAAAGCCGCGTCTAAACATTAGTTATCACTTCATGTGTACAAGAACAACATAAAATACATAAGTTTTAAAGCAAGCCGTTTATACTTTTTCTTTCATACAAGCTTCACAGGCGGGGAAAACAACATTTCATAGATTTGCTGTCAAAAAAATGAATGAAATATGCAATGTTAGAAAACAAGCCTAAACACCCGTTACTGTGGCAGCGCCATAGGTTTTATGAAGTTTTTATGAGTGCGAAGTGAAAAAAACGGGCTAAACTTCACAGACGTACTCGTCAGCAACCAAGAAGTGTTGTAAATATCTTACTTGTACCATCTGCTTCATAAGACTGCAACGCTTCAAGACCCGATGCAGGATCCAACCCACATATTACAAAGTAATCGCAAAATCTTGACACGGGTCCACAAATTTTTGGAAATTTGAATTCCCGACTCCCATTTGCCAAGGGATCATATACTTCCTCGGATTCCATGATGACTGGAGCGGCTCCTTCATCAATTCCAGAAATTCAATGCACCCTCCTCAAATTGCTTACTTAGTCCCTCGGGTACTATTAAAATACAACATAAAAAAGATTGAATGACAACATTCTGGGTTTCAATACATCAAGAATATGAAATTAAGGTGACAAAGATCGGAAGACACTGCGGTTGTTTGTTTCGAATGCCTTACACACGTTGTACCACTCAAAACCTATTCCATGTACAGGCATATACAGTATGATCCTATAAAAGATCATGCGATTAATATTCCAACTTTCCAATGCGGACAGATTTTCTACTACAAGGACTACATGGAAGCTCATACACTCATTTTAAAGATAATTTTGTTAGGAATTAAGCTAGCTATGTTAAAATTCCTTCCGACGTCTCGTTAAGATTCCACCGCCCCCTATAGGTAGCCCCCCAAAATATGGTGTGGAAATAAGTCATCGTCCGATGATAAAAATACTTAATTTTGAGCAGTATTTGTGGCTATTTCGAAAAGAATTTACCAAATACGCATGTAGTAGAGCACCTTTAGCTTTGTTAAACGTTGGATGGTGAACTTGCAAAGAATTTAATTAAACTACACATTAAAATAATTTCGATTCGCTGCCCCACCACTTTCACCACGACGTATAGGTTATTTTTGGTGTTTTGAATGCGGTTATGCAGTTTTTTCTCCAGAATTGACCATAATTGGTCAATTTGATCGGAAATACTTTCATAAGTCTCCCCAGCGTGTATTGTAGATGGTGTAGTTGCCTTGGAAACGCGTGATTGCATCATTCAATGGCTAGTCGGGTGACACTACTGAATTTCTACTCCTGTCTATTCGGGGTGGTGAGCCTAAAACGTTAAGGTTGGCTGTCGCAACCTGACCTGAGCGAAGCGAAATGAGGCCAGAGGACTTAGGTCAGAAGGTTCCGCTAAATGCCTGGTCAATGGAAATACAGAATTGGGAACGCATCGCCGCCGGGCCGAGCGAAGCGTAGGCTCCGGCCGCTAGAAGGTTAGGTTACGATAGACAACCTTAAGGTTATGGGCGGGGGTTAGGTTTGAAACACTTGGAATACTAACTGCTGACGCAAGAACGAGGTGTCACCGGACTTCTAGTTGGTGACTTATGAAAGAAGCACGTTGGGGAGACTTATGAAAGTATTACCATTTTATCACAGTCAAGTGATTTTCTTTGCTAAGGAAGCAATAAGACCCCAGATGCCTGAAATGTATACTATTTGGATCCAATCTGACTTATAATTATTCAATTTGAGCAGACAACACTGAATGATTCGCAAATACTCTTCAGATCGGCATTAGAAGTGTTAAATATAACTATTTTCAAGGAGCAGTGAAATATGTTGGATGGAGAATCGCGTTCTAGGGTGTACAAGGTGGAAAGAAGCGGGGTCACTTCAAGGAAAGTATGAAATTATGGTATTAAAGACATCTTTCGAGATGTTGGAATTCAGTTTGACCAATTTAGCTACAAATCCGTGGGTCAGGGGTCATTGTTTATTGCAGCAATGCACCTATACCCTACACCAGGGTTGTTACGACTCAGGAGTCGACGACTCCACGATTCTGGCGAGGCCTCCGACTCGGAGTCGGAAGACGATTCCAAGCGACTCTCGACTCTGGCATTGAGTCGACTCAGACACCTCCTCACTGAACCAGGTTGCTTATGGAAATTTGTTATCACAGACATGTGTACTTCTTGCTAATTAAGTTTGAGACGATTAAGTAGAAGCTAATCGATTAAAGCCCTTGCAACTAAACTGAAACTCGGCCGCAATTAAAAAATAAAATTGGCAATTAAATTATTTGTCCGGTACAATTAAAACCTTACAATTAAAATGGGTGTTCCATTTAAGGAGCACAGTCGGCACGGCGGGAAGTTGCTCCGTTCAACTCTATGGCACACATCCTCACTCCTCTCTGGAGCTCCTCACCTCAGTCCCGCCGCTCCTCAACAGCACCGTCAATTGAACATGGAGCAGCTGCAGAGAGGAGGAAGGACAGGAATCGGCGGGCTCCTCCTCTCCAAATACCGCGCTCCTTAGCCTCCTAGCCTCCGTAAGGAAACCATTGGAGACCGCGGCTAAAACTGCCATTGTGCGACTTAAAAGGAACACCCGTTATGTTGGATAGCCTAGATCTTTTTCTATATTATAAATGAAATTTCATGTGCTAAGGTCAAAGTTCGAAGATACTGCAACCCTGGAAGTTTACAATTACGAAGAAAACTAACTTTTTTTTCAGTGTAAGCGTTGCAGCTACTTTACACTTTGACCTAGAGAGATAAAATCCTTCCTTTTAAGCGGTGTAGCTCAGGCGAAAACTTTGTCCTACTTTGAATGTTCGCGCTGACTTTTGAACGTTCGCGCTTTCTTCCTCTAAAGTCATTGATTTTAAGCATCTACATATAATCTATGATAACTTTATAATCACGTTGCCATGACTACTGTGTGTGTGAATGGTATTGAAGGGGAGAAGCTATTGCATTGATGGCTCAGCATGCTTCGATGCGCGGAAGTCTAGCCGTGGGAACTGAAAACTTGTGATATTCATACGTGAATGTGAGTCTGGGAGGAAACATGGACGTGGATGCTTGAACATTGGGAAGTGCAATCGTTGCCATGGAATTTTACCCTGTATTGTTGTTTTGCGAACAACGAAACAATCCAAAACTTAAAAGTTTTTCAAAGCTTGTAGAGCATACGCCGTATTGCTACGTGCTTGTTTACTTACGGAATATTTTCCGCGGACTAGTATCCACACGTATCTTATTCCCAACGTGCCTGCTACCGAAGTACAGGCTTCATAAGTTTTCGATTCCACAGATACACTAACGCACATCCATGCTTCATCGATTCCCGGAAGCGTATCCGTAGAAACTAAAACTTAGGAAGTTTAAACATCGGAAACGAGTACAGCAGAAATGAATCCGTGTGGATACTAGTCCGGGGAAAATTATCCGTAAGAATGCAAACCTTAACATATAAATTCATATTTGGTGAAAACGCAAGTTTTTGCCTACAAACAAACAAAACTCGAAGATTTTAGGTCCATGTTTCTATGGCAACGTTTGCACTTCCATACGTATCAACATCCCCGTACAGACTTCCGTTCGGACTTACATCCAAACGTGTTGGTTACCGCGTACAAATATGACAAGTTTTCAGTTCCCCCGGTTACGCTTCCGGGAATCGCTTCATCCACTTTGTTTGTTTCCACCAACTTACGATTCACTAAACTGTAATCAAGCTGTAAAACCGAACGCGTAGTGTAGCGGCCTCGGCGATATTTTAAACCCGAAGGAAATTCCTACTCAGGTATTTATACGTACATACAGTTATTGACGCCGCGTTTTATTTACTCTGAACTAAGGCTTTCCGTTGCAACTGTATATGAAATCTTCTACCGACGCATGGGACACCGCCACCGTCACATAATGTGTAACGTGACCGCTAATCTTAAATAGTTAGCTGAGAAGTGAGCGCAAGCGAGCTTCACGACAATCGAACTAGCGGCGTGAGCGAAGCGAACGCTTATTCTTTCACCTTTATAATTCCCTGTAGCTCTGCAGAAACTTGGACCTGATTTGAACCTACGCTTCATAAATCATAATTGTTTACATTACTAACGTCCTATATACTGGCCAGAATAATTGGGATGCTCAAGCGCAGAGTTAGTGGTGCTCTCATGCTATCCTAAGTCGACAGACTATTTAGGCCAGACAATCGTGAATTAATTTACTTTGATCTCCTATCTTCTCCCACTGCATCTCATACCTTTCCATCATTGTATCGATGCAAGGAGAATTCTTTATTGCCAATATGAAATATATTGCCTGGAATCCCATCCTTGCATTAATATCCACCGAGTTGCTGACTTTTAAAAATACTCATACATTGTATCATATTACCCAAGACATCATTGAACTGATAGTACTTATAAGTGACTAGCAAGTAACATACAAACCTGAAATGGTATTTTACGCACCCGTTGCCTATGAATGTAATACTGCTGAATACTTTGCGGAATCAGTTTCTAAATAACGGGTCACGATCGGTTATGCACGTATTTTTTTAAGAAACTCAGAAACCTAACCAGTGGAACATGATTCTATTTCGCTTTATAATTCAGGGTTCCCATCTTAAACTGCCACTAGGTCTTGGTGGTAACTACAGTTTACTTAGGTGGTAGCTAAGAAATTGGTACTGCTGAGAAGCGAGCGCAAGCGAGCTAAAAGATTATCGAGCGGCGTGAGCGCAGCGAACGCTCCCTCGGTAGCAAGAATTCAGCGGACCATCAGCCCTTTCAAAACCCATGCAAGTTTTCGTTAATAAATATTGCATCGGAATGTGCCGGAAGTATTGTACCGCATGTTTCACGAATTCTTACAACAGTCGTACTTCCCTCCGCTCCTCCACTACGTCACTTTCCTGCATGTACGCTTCTCTTCTCTCCTCCGCTGCGTGCTCGCTCATGAAACTGGGTACCCTAGAACCCCGGACCCTTCGCGCACCCGGATACTACGCGCACCCGAGTTTTGGAATAATTTTTCCCTCAAAACCCCGTTTATACGCGCACCCGCATGCTTTGCGCACTTAAAATTTGAATGTTGATTATGAGAAACAAGGATATGATAGCATAGACCCGAAGTTTTATTATCCGCGATCTTAGATTATCGCCTATTCTCATCATTTAAGATACCAACATAATTAAAATATTTAGTCAAAGACACGTCACGGCTTCTTCCTTCGAAGGATGACGAATACCGGTATTTCCTCGAGTCATCTGTAGTCCTTCTAACCCCGCTTATTCTGTGCAGTTAACTCAAATACTATGTACACGATCCCGACAGCATTTTCTATACGAAAATCGCAACTTTTAGCATCTTTTTCTCTGGTAACAGCTCAAAAGTTGGATTTTCTTTTTACAGTATGAAATACGACGACCCTCAGGTTGAACTTTGACTATGTTTCAAATTTCAACTACGGGGCCGGGTCGTGTAACGTACTGTGAGCTTCGCCTTCTCTTACTACAGTTATTCAGGGCTCTTGTATTTTTTCAAAAAGTAACCCGGAGGTCAGTGCTCCAATCGACCGAGGCAGGCAAAACTCCGATCTCTGGAACAAGAATTGGTGAAATGGCTGCTTGATTTACGAGCAGAAAAATTCTGTATGATGCAAGATTTTACATAGAGACATTATCGAATTAAATTTACGTTAAATTTACCACACAAATCTTGCGCAAACCCCGTTTGTCCGCGCCCCCGTATATTTCGCGCACCCGCCTTATCGCGCAGCCTCTCTAGCCCTAAATTCGCCTACTACGCGCGCGTAGTATCCCGGGTTCTAGGGTATTTCGTTTTTCGTCGAAATCTTCGCTCACAAGCGTTGCAGCGTCAAGCGGCTTGCACCATTGGAAAGCAGAGATTTTCTACTCTGCTACAAACCAACTTTTATGTCTCTAGGTCAAAGGTTAGCGATACAGCTACACTTAAAGTAAAAATAATAAGTTTTCCTTAACCTCAAGACATTTAATTCTGTAGCGTCGTCAACCTTTGACCTAGAGACATAAAAGTTGGTTTGTAGCAGAGTAGAAAATCTTGGCTTTCCAATGGTGCAAGCCGCTTGACGCTGCAACGCTTGTGAGCGAAGATTTCGACGAAAAAAGAAATACCCAGTTTCATGAGCGAGCACGCAGCGGAGGAGAGAAGAGAAGCGTACATGCAGGAAAGTGACGTAGTGGAGGAGCGGAGAGTAGTACGACTGCTGTAAAAATTCGTGAAACATGCGTTAATTAACCCTGAAGCGTGTGCACAGGCTAAATCGTGTGTACATTACAAGCCGTATGTACAGTGCAAGCCGTGTGTACAGTGCAAACCCTGTGTAGAGGCTGCGGCTAGGGTGAATTGGGAGCGAGCGAAGCGAGGTATTCAGCCTAGTTTTACATGTAATTGAGTAAACAAACACAGCTATCCAGCAAGCAAAACCGCTTGACTACGGGACGTTCCTGAGCGGAGCAATTGGAAAGAGAACTCAGAAAACTTTCGGTTCGCCACTACAGCGGAAAATAAACTGTCCCGTCAAGTTTATTTGCCGCTACGCGTTTTCAACAATCGTGCCTAAATTCAATGAGACTGTTTCCGCAAATTCATTATTGTCTCTTACTCGCTTCCATAGAGTAAGTGATCTTGTCTAGCATATCCACGCTTACGACCCCAATACTTCGATAAAGTACGAAATCATAGTTGCTGATTAGACAATTGAAGCTCGGAATCGAATCGCGAGACAATTTGGGCGTGTTATACAATACTCCAAATCTATAAGTAGCCTATAAATATTTTAGGAAACAGGAATAAATTTTACATGCTAAATATGGTCAAGAAAAATGGAATCCTCGTTACGATTAAGGCTCCTGTTGGTATAGGGCAGTAGTTTGGAAAAAATGGGTACATGTAGAAGCTGACATAACTAGCTTGCACTATGGATTGAATTAACAACTTCTATGGAACTCGCTCAAGTGACCTACATTGATTCTTCAAACAAAATGCTACAAGGACATGTAGTCTAATAGCAGAAATACAAAATTATTTTAGAGAATGTGGGTAGTAACTTACCACTTCCTCTCTGGCCCGACTGGTAAAACTATAAGGAAATTCCAATAAACTAGTGTCAAAAGTCGTATCAAATTAGGATTTCAAGAGACGTGTTCATGGAGCATAAGGATGTGCTATGCTATGCACAGAAGGAAATCCTAACAGGAGTTTTTCCGAGTGTGGAGCACTTTCTGATGTGTTTGTCTATTTTCACCATGGTTAATCTGTACAAGGAGGTCTTCGCAAGCACTGGTCAGGAATGAGGAAGGTAGAGAAAGTCACAAGTCTCCAACAGTTACCTTCCGGTAATTCACATAGTCGGATATGGAAATTTTTAAGCGATTACATATGCAAAAGCATTACAGCGATATCACTAGACCAAGAACTGCTTTCAATGGTGTCAATTCTCTGTCTGGTCTTCGAATGGAGTACGCAATGTATTTTGGTGTTGACTGGTGAGGGAATTAATGATTCTTCCACCTCGTTTTCGCAATTTTTTGGGACGAAAACTGTTAAGGGACGGACCGCACTTACGTTACACTGCACTGAACTCGCTTCACACTTTCACGAGAAGGCCTGGTTCTCGCTTCGCACTTGCTATTGCAAAATATCATCTCAATTTAGTTCAGCAAAAAGCTGAGCTGCGAAATTGCAAGAAAATGCTCTTCCAAAGACGATATTTAATCCAAGAGATTTAAGATTACATTCCTCTAATATTTTCTGGTACTAGGGTTATTTAGGTTTTCGACTACACCCACGTGTATGTAGGAAAACATATGTAGATTATGTTGTAGGTAAGTCCGGGTATATGTCGAATTATACATAGCTTAAGATTTTGCCAGTAGAGCAAATAGTACCTTTCCAAACGCTGAGCCCAGCGCTAAAGGTTCTTCACATGGCCATGTTGCACAAACGCTTTTTCTACTAAAAATACTCTACTCAGCTGCGTAGTGGAAGAAGTTTCACGGACAAATCTGTATCTCTTCTATCTATCGTCTATCTCTTCTATTAATTTCTCTGCTATTAATTGTTGGGCTCGGCACAAAAACTTGGACCAGCTTTGAGCATTCGCGCCGCCTTCCTCTGTAGTCATAGAATTTTCCCTCCACCATTATATATATGATTCCTTTGCAAAATACGTTTCCATGAACGGTATGTACTGAAAATACGGTGTGCATTAATACGTGAATATGGCATCCCAAATGTTCAGTACATCGAGTGTGTGTTGTGTCCTGTGTTCGCTGCATGTACATACCATGTAATAGATAGAGCGTCGTCCAGTTACATGCAATCCTAAGCCACATGCTACCTTCCTAGTACGCTGACATCCATCTTTAGCAATACGGCATATTGCTAAACGCATCCACCATTTTGCGTTAAAGCACCCACAATTTTGCGTTAACGCACCCACCATATTGTTTAACGCATCCACCATTTTGAGTTAACGCACCACCCATAGGTGACGTCACGGATAAATTTTATTGCCGACACTTTCTGTGAATCGGAGATTAGAGACTTGCCTCTCACTCTAAGTCCAAATAACCGAGTGAGAGTCATCTTGCCTAATCCAGGGGTAAGGGGTATCTCCGATTTACAGAAAGTTTCGATAACAATGTTCATTTGTGACGTCACGTATGGGCGCTATGTTAGCGAATTTAACAATGCCTCGTGTAAAATGCGTTGTTAACTTCAATTCCCCGCGTTCGACGACTGCCAACTCCCCTACGGAGAGATTAGAGAGAGGACTAGGTAAGCTCATGTTTGGGTGATATTTTCACTACAGGAAGGAATACTACATTGCTAAAAATTAATTATAATTAATACTATTCTTTCAAAATGGTCTGTAGTATTCCATTTTAAGCAAAACTAGCTCTTTTCCGGGTTTTAATTTTTTTGAAAACCCTTGCTGAACTTTTTTTGATTGACCATTACAATTATTATTGCTCGTGCTGTAGTGTTGATTCTACCGAATGCAGTTGTATCGTTTATTTATATGAATGAATTACATAAATGACCAGAACACTTGAACCCTAGCTAACTGGAAACATTTACTAATATTGGTTGAAAATTAATTAACCTATGAATGCTCAGCGAACAATTCTCATACGTACCGTCAGCGTGCACAAAGCTGATCTTTTTCAAACTTCCCGCGCGAGTTTTCCCGTTTACTTTACATTGGAGCTACATAAGGGAAATCACCCCTCTATGTACACGCTTGCGATACATAAATGGATTAAAAAATCGGGCCAGCTTGTTTGTATTACGCGCGCTTTATAGTGTTGGTGATTTCCAACTCACGCCGCATATCTTTATTAGCAACCGATATATTAGAGAGTGGACAAGGGCATCAGTTGATTTGGTCTACAGTCTGGGAACGTTGACGCCGACCCAAGCGAAGCTGGGGTCGGAATATCAGTTTTGAATTATAGTTGATTGCACTGCTTAGTGAGTTTAATCCTTAAATATTGACTCTTTTTTTGTGAGGGCCTGATTTGGGTCGATATTTTCCTTATCGCAACAGCATTCGTCGCTATCTCCATCAAGTCTCGTGAGATCTGCTTGTTCAGAAGAATGTTGCCTACTGTAACGGAAGTGGTTGACATGGGTAACTAAACTTTTTGTTTTACAGGTACTTTAATGCTTTGGGCAAGTGTTGATGTGAAACCTACACGATCAACTTGACACACATCTGGCTTCCAGATTCGATGATAATGCGAATAAATATAAAATAATTAATTGAAATAGGTAATTGCCCAGAGTTACAAAACACAGATTCTCAATAATCACAATAACCGCAGTTATCCTTCCTCAGTTTATTTAACTTTCTCAACACTTCTCTCTTATTTCAAAATCCAAACAACAAAATCACACGTCTTTCTCTCTCTATCGTTAGCTTCATTCTGTCCTTGGTCATTCGGACCCTTTCCAGACTCTCCCTCTTCTCCAGCAATCAAGCTCCAAGCACCCTCCCATACGTTCACAATATTAACTGTCTCCATCACTTAGCAATCAAGCTACAAGCACCCTTGGACGACACACACACAACAACAACGTTTACAAGAACGGTTCAAAACCTGGTTGGCCAACCAATCAACTCATCCACCTCAAACTTAACTGAGTGTGGTCCTCCCCTTAAGGGACAAAAGTATTGATACCCTCAGGCTATCAATCCAAAAATACATTACTTTGCCCGCAGGCTCCAACAGCTAGTGAATCGTCCGTCCGTCTGTAAGCACGATAACTCTCGAAGCGGTTACTTTTTCGAAAATTTTGCAAATGTATTGTGGATCATGCGTATTCAAATTCAATTAAAATGATACAACTTTAATTGAAATACAGGTGATCAAAGATAAGCAATCAGATCACTTATGGAATTAGCACATGGTACGTACATATGTCATGCCGTTACTGGTGGTAGGCACCGTAACTCTTGAACGTATGGACGGATAATCATGCAATTTTAACAAATATGTAGCTACTACGTTATGGAAGAAACCTGGTTAGTTTTAGTGTTTTTACTTAAGTGATCACTGATTCGTTTAAATCGGATTTCAATATCTTCTAAAATCTAAAAGGTAAATGCAGATGTGCTCGATGGTTTCCCAACGCGCGGCGTCCTAGCCAATTGTAGGCTAATTGCGCTCTGTCCTCCAGTAATCAGCCTATTCTTTCCCCGTAAACAGGCTGGCATCCCACTAGAGAAGCGGCACTCTGATGAGGAGTTCACATGCTGGATTCAAGGCCAACCCGCTCTTGGTCACTTTCCATGCTATTAGAAACTACCCAGTGTTGTCTACCCCGTACCGGTTGCATATATTACACGTAGTCCCAGGTCATTATTACCCAAGCTGCAGCACACACAGGGCCAAGTAGACAGTGGAAGCTCCACTTCTCAGGAAAGAGGCTGATCAACAACTCATCCCACCCAAGAATTCAGAGAACGGAAAGAGGCTGATGAACAACTTACTTCCTCCCACTTAGGATTAGGATTGACTTCCCGGTATGGGTCACCCATCCAATATCACAGCAAGTCAGTATCGCTGAACTTCACTGTGAACCGATTCAATAACTCACACGCCCCCTCTCTTTTAAAATCTAAATGGACAATGTCAAAACAGTCCGGGAAATTAATTGCCAGGAGCTCTAGTAATAAACTTGGAAGTGTTAATGATTGTAATTTAAATTATTTGCTGTTCTTTTAAACGGCCATGTATGGCCGGTATGACAATATTCACTTTGAATTAAAGAATATATTTTCAAACATTCCCAGCGTTTCATTTCGAGCTTTAAAATTAAATTGAGCTTATTTGAGCTTTTAATTTCCGGGATGATTCTCTACCGCTTAAGCTTAAGAGCGTGTTGAATTGAACTTATGTTTGGCATGTATTTCTCTCTTTAGAACTTACCTTTACTTATCTACAACCGAGAGTTGGGGAATCAGTTTGACGAAGCTCATTGACGAGGATCACGAATTTTTTCCAACCGAGGAGCACGAATTCATACGATTCATTTGTAATTGAGTTGTCACAGAGTTTCTCGAAAAATCGAGTATCTGGAAGAGAGTTTTCCGACGGTTCCGGTCGAGAATCGGGTATCTGGAAGATAGTTATCCGACTATTTCATCCAACTGTCGGGTAAGTAGCATCGGACAATTGTCGCCGTCCGATCATCCGGTATCTAGTAGCTTTTGTCGGTTGTCGGATATCTTATAACTAGTAGATTCAATCCGATCATTGTCGGTTAACAAGGACTCGATTTTGTCGGCTGTGGGCTATCTAGTTTTTTTCCTTTGACACGCCTCATTCCAAAACGGCTTTGCCGATGGGACTCATTTTTCATATGAGTGACCCTTGACCTAGTCCCTATCTAAAAACGTGAACTAGTTCCTAGTGCGATATAATGGGGTATCACTCCTACTGAGTTGTGGTGTGATCCACTTCACATGTTTAATCCTAGGCGCTGCTGCTAATTCTATGAGAACTATGTATCGGAAAAAAATTTTTCAGATAGCGGTGGAAAGCTGCAGAAAAACCTGTACTAGGTTTGCTTCTGTAACAGTGATGCCCGGACTCAGAAGTAAACAGTGCTTTATACAGCGAAAGTAAGTCAATGCAACTGCAGTAATTTATGAGTGAGCTAAACACTGTATGTTGTTGATACTAATGAGCGTAACGTATTTACTACATATCACGCAGGGCTGGATGGGAAAGTGCGATCGGATTGGAAATTCATGCTCAGATATCATCTGAATCTAAAATATTTTCTAATGGTGCTACCACGTATGGTTCGCCAGTTAATACACTAGTTAGCTATTTGGATGCTGCGATTCCTGGCACACTACCGGTACAATAAACAATGGATCGGCGGACTAAGATAGCGAATTTGCATTCCTTAGAATGAATGGGTGGAGAATCTTGAAACTAATAACCTGATTTTATCTGTTAATAATGCTGTATTTTTGAGCAGGTATTGAACCAGTACTGTGTACGGGCGGCGGTCCTGACAGCGATGGCACTTTCATGTGAAATCAGTCGTATGTCGACCTTTGATAGGAAACATTACTTCTATGCGGATTTACCAGTGAGTATTACAATTGAAAAACACTATTGTTACAGAAAAGAAACAGATTTTTAGCTATTTGCATTGCATGTAGGCAGGTTATCAAATAACTCAGCAACGAAATCCTTTGGCTAAAAAAGGCGAAATGAATTTTATTGTTTATTCTCCTGGAATACACAAGGCGCCCTATGAGCACAAATGTAAAATCATTCAACTGCAGCTGGAACAGGATAGTGGCAAGAGTCTTCACGATGGTAGCACACAGAGGTAAGTTCATGATGCCAAATCTTTTTCTCGCCGAAGACAATAAACGGTACCGAATGTTCTAGTTTGAAACAGAGCTAGAGGTTGTTTTTATTTTCGATTTACTGAATATGATGGTGTTGTAGGAGCCTGTTAGACTTGAATCGAGCAGGAATCGGATTAATGGAAATCGTTTTTGAACCACACCTCAGAGATGGCGAAGAAGCTGCTGCCCTGGTCAAAGAACTTATACTAATACTTGAGGCATACCAAACATGTAAATGTAAGATGGAAGGTAAGGGGACCAAAGTTCTGGATTCAGCGTAAGATCAATTGCTGCAGCAGATCCTAATTGCCATTTGTTATCACAGAGGGATCGCTTCGTGTTGATGCAAATGTATCAGTTAATCGAGAAAATGAGCCGCTAGGAGTTCGGACTGAAATTAAAAACCTGGGAAGCATTAGATCTGTTGCAAATGCTGTCGAATTCGAAGTCCAGAGGCAAATCGCTGTATTGGAATCGGGAGGAATCGTGATAAACGAAACGAGATCATTTGACGTTTACAGAAAGCAAACAGTTCCTATGAGAGATAAAGAAGTTAAACAGGTATTGTTATGCAGAACATTCAATACCCATATTTTCACAGGAATAATAATAAATACTGTTTTAGGATTATCGGTTTATGCCAGAACCCAATTTGCCCCCACTGCGGTTATCGTATGATCCGTCGGATAGAACTCCCGGTGTTGTAAATATCGTCAATCTGAGGAAAGACCTAAAAGAATTACCGGAGGTAACTCGGAGAAAACTAGTCAAACAGTATGGAATACGATTTGAATCCGCAATAATTATTGTGGTAAGAATCATCAAAAACATTAAAGCGGTTTTTGTTTTTCTGACATATTTTGAATTACGACTTATGCTGACAACAGCAGATTGAGACCGAATGTGTGATATTTTTTTAGAATCAACTAGGGATGCTATCATACTACAAGCATGTAATGAAGTCTTTAAAGGATAACCTTGGCGTCAGGGCTGTAAACTTGCTCCTTGGACCTCTGCTGGAATTACTGAATGAAAATAGTTTAGACTATACGAAATGGTAATTACAACGCCTATTTTGTTTCACAGCAGTACTTATTTGAGAACGTAGACGTAGGGAGTCAGCTAAGTTCGATTTGGTTATCGTTTTGTAGTCCTGTACCAGCTGATAAAGTATCCGAAATTATAACTCTACTAGCCCGGGAAGATATAAATGCTGAAAAGGCTGAAGAAGTTTTGAAAATATTAGTGAAGGGTAGCTCTAAACGTGTTTCAGAGGTAAGATATAAAGTCTATTTATGGGACGAATTGCGGGTATGAACTTAACTAAATTAGTGAGTAAATGAATTATTTTTATCAAAAAGGTTTATGGATTGTTTTTAGATTGTGCAAGAAGAAAATATGCTGCAGATCAACGATGAAAGTAAAATAGAAGCCATTTGCCATTTAGTGCTCGTAGAAAATGCAAAATCGGCTGAAAATTATAAGGGTAAAGATAAACCGAAGATATTTAAGAAGCTGATGTCAGCTGTTCACAAAAAAGGCGAAGGTCGCCTTAACATGAAGAAAGCTTCGGATATCATGACAAAGGTATTGGAAAATGATGGTAGTGCTGATTAGTGGCAGTGCAGCTGTCGTTCCGTGCCTAACATTTAAAAAAAAATTTGCATGGAAGCTATACTTGCTATACATAGTATATTATATTGAAGAGTAAAATTTACTAAATACTTTTCACACTGGTACACGAGAAGCCAAAGATAATTGTATTAATTGAAGGAATTGTTACAAATTTCGAAAAAATAAAATCTTTCCATCAGGGAAGTAAGTCATAACTGTAGTACTGGTATCTTGTGTGGTAAAATTAACCTTATTTTGCAATCCATCTAAACTGACGTTAAAAATAAGCATTCGTTCGTGATTCATATAGGGTACTGTTACCATTAACACAGAAGACACGGGTGGTAGGCTTGGCCATTAAATGTTAGACAGCAATTCTGTGATATGTGGCAGCTTCCAGTGTTCCTGGAATTAAGAAATGCAACAGCCGAAGACTTTCATAAGCCTTAAAGATCAAATCTGCCCGCAAAGTTGGGTCCAAGGATCCCTTGTATGGCGTCAATTATCTTTTGTCGCTTGTCTAAAGTTACATGCAGTTGTTCAGCATCCTTTTCTTTCAGTTTGATGTCATCTTCCAACTTTGCTATCTTAGCCTGGGCAGCATCATAAGTCTGAAATATATTTTGAAAATTTATTATTTTGAACATGTTAACTCGCTTTTTCAAGTTAATTGCAGTGGATACCGTACCCGCTGCAGACTGTGATACTTGGTTTGAATTTCAGCTAGATCCTTCTGGGTTGCTTTAATCTGAGCGTGCAAACTTGCGATTGTTTGCGCCATTCCTATCATAATCCAAATTAGACAGCATTAGTGTTGACCTCGCAGCTGTTTCTGAAATTTGTATTTCAATAACCATAAAAGTACCCTCATTTTCAGTCTTCAGGGAGGCAACAGTTACTTCAGAGCTCTTTAGATGCTCCTTCACATCTGCCAAAGATTTCTCTAATTTTTTGTTTTCGTTCTTCATCTCCTCTATTTTCTGCAAGTGCAAGTTGCAGAAAATTAGCAAATAATAACATTTCTTCCATATTTTCTGCAGTTTCTGACAAGTGGATTTTAGAAATTACCCTCTCTCCCTTCGCAATACTGGATTCGGCTTTTTTCGTTTCTTCATCGTATCTACATTGAAGTGCAGTCAATTCCATGTCTCTCTTTTCGTTCATTGCAACATGGCGATTAAAAAATGCAGACTGCTTCAGTAACTGGAAACATTCAACTCTAGAAAATAAGCTTCAGCACATACGTGTGTATAACGTTGAATTTAAGGGCGATTTCCAATGCGCTGTAAATGTATAATCTTACCATTTCATTTAAATTACTAATCGTTTTGCTAAGTTGCTGGATGTGTTTATTTAATACGGTCACTTCATGTTGGTGAACTTCTCGGCGTACCTCATATAATTCTATGAGATCTGAAGTAGCATTCGTGTAGTCCTTCGGGAAATCAATATAAGCAGTGAGAGCAAGTACTTGATAGTTAACAACAAAATTGCGCTTCAGAAATTCCTAGCGACTGTCCATTCATCTACGGTAATACCTTGGGATCTTTTACCAATGATCTGTTTACACAGGCGATGGCATGACTGGTCAACGAGCTGGCCACATCAGGCACTAAGTCATCCGGGGTGTTTGGTACGGACACAATTACCTCTTGCTGCTGCCTTAAACTTTTGGATACTAGACTCAGGCTATAAATACAAAACGTATTGAATTGTATTTCCCTTTTATGTAATCGATATGTTGTCTGCTATCATTTACGCAGATACTTGGGTTGTTCCTTACTTGTCAGGCTTAAATCCGGACGTTACTTGCAAAGCCCTAATTATATCTGATTCAGTACCGTTTCGAATGCAATTAGCCACATGTGCAGTTATTGCAGGAAATGACAAGAAAATGCCGATTTCTTCACCCGGGGTTAGCTTTTTCATCAAGTACAAAAGTTCAACACTGAATACGGACAAGCGCAATGCATGCTGGTAGTCCGGAAGTTCTACTGTAGTCTTGTTGAACAACGCGAGTGCTACTGCCTGGCTCAAACGAGCTCTTAGGTGATCCCGAAGACTCGAATCAACGACAAGGTATCCAAACTAGTAAGTTACGATTAATTAAATGACTTGTGAAGCTTTTTAACTTTCACTGCAATCGTTTTTAAGCATGTGATACCAGTTTCAAGCTGACGGTGTATAGATCCAACGTTATCCCATTCAGCGAAATATCAGTTTCCAAGTTCAACGAACGGGCTACGTCACGGAATAATGATAGGAAACCGGATACGTCTTCCTTTGAAAGATGAGGATTTTCAAATATCAACTCGCTGACTTTAAGCATGCATTTGTACGCTAACAGTTGAACACGGGGCCGACTGGTGGAAGTCAAAATTCGCCTAGCAGTTTGTGCAGCAGCCTGAAACAGTGAAACCAAATCTAAAGAATGCTTTCAAGGGGAGTTAGACGGTACGTTATTAGTAAATGCATGACCAATTGGGCCATTTGATCATACGTACGTTACAACTGCTAACTAGACTAGGCTCCTTCGCAGAAGCTTTGTAGGGGATGAGGAAAGTTATCGTCATGTTTAAAATGTTTTCCTTGATATCTTCATGCAACTCTTTGCTATGGTCGAAAACAAATTTGTACAACTCTTCTTGACATGTGATCACTAGTTGCATGACTTGCATCTTTGCAGCCGAGATACCTTCAATCTCGTGGCCTTTTTCTTCAGTTACTCTGATGTAGTCTTCGTCAAGAATATTTTTCATCTGACTGCAAACGGTTTGCACAATTTGTCGCACAGCAAGCGTCCGTTTCAGGAACCTTTCGGAGTTTTGATGTTGTTTCAGTGCCTGCCGCAACATGGTCTTAGTCAGCTCAAACCCGGCAGCGAATACTTTGGACGGCAAGAAGACTTCAAGGACGTAATTGAGATGCGACATCAGTGATAGTAAATAAACGTCTTCTTGGTTTTCTTTCGCGACGGCTTGTCTGTATATGTTCCAAGCCGATTTCTTCTCATCGGAGTCATGGAGCATAAGCACACACTTATCGTTCCGAGAACATATATTTATCAATACTTGCATTGTAAGATCGAGATTTTCAGCAGGATACTTGTGGACAAATTTCAAAACGTGTTGAACTAGGTCGATTAGACAAGAAGACTTCCACTGCAAGCTGATGTCACGGGTGTAGACTTCGACTAAACTGAGTAACATCTTTCGCTCCGTTGGCGTGGTAACTTTCTCAAAAAGGATACCCAGATGATGCAAAATCTCCAGCTCCCGTCGCAAGAATTCTTTAATGTCATCGAATTCTCCGACGACGACCAGTAACGGAAATAGTATGTTACTGAGTTCCTTAGACTGGTTGTATTCCAGTGGTGCATGTTGGCACATTATGTATCGCACCAACTGAGTCAATAGTTTCTTCACGTTAGGATCGTCTCCAATACCATTGTTCTTCCACAATAACTCTTGCAGATGCTGTGAAGCAGATGCAGAATGGCATCATTGTATGAAACTCGTCAATGTCGCCAAACCTTCTTACTTATAATGGCTGCATTTGCCGGATACATTGATGACGAAATCAAATATTACCTTCAACTCTGCATGAGCTTCCTTAATTACAGCCTCATTCGGTGCTGTTTTTACTTTCGCCAACATTGGGAGAATCTTTCCCACAATGGATTCCGACTCCCGGAAACTGGAGCTGTTAACACATAAAAGTTTTGTTTAGTTGGAAAATGAAAAATAACTACATGGATCTAATTCTCATTTAACCTCACCTCATGCTGTATTCTGCATTTGGACGCTTGTCTTCTGCTGACGGCATCTTGGATCAGTCGAATGTAACTCTTTATTCGTGGCTCAATAAATGCATCCAATTTTAAAATCACTTGAAGTCTTCCTAGTATTCCGAATTGTTCAGGGGCTACCGCTTAAATTGCTCTCAGCTCAATTGAATAAAATTAAAAATAACCTAGCAACATCTCAAACCAAGAAAGTGCTATTAATTAATATATATAATCATCACTGTGCTTGAAAAGGGATAGAGAATGCTGCACCTCACCGCCACAACAATATGCGTACCCTCAATTTGTTCGACAATGCTGCATTTGAATGAATAGATTTACTCCGCTCTCCTACGGAATAGTTAGAATATTATTACGAGGGACTACCGGTTCCGTTCTGTATATATAATCTTTTTTGACCATTTACCGTGTGTTAACAATCCATGAAGGTACCCGGCAACCCAAGGTACGTCGTGTTAGGTACCCTGGTAGCGTGTAGCTTTAGGTACCTTGGTCGTTTAGGTAGCTTTGGGTAGCTTGGAAGAAGGTAGGCTAAGATAGCTTTCGGGAGAGTAGCGCCGCAAAAGGTACCTCTGAGTACACAATTAACATTACGCTAGGTACTCTTTGGGAGGGTAACGTGGCAAAAGATAGCCAAAAGCATGCTGAAGATACCCTCCAGTTAGGTACACGGGGAGAAGGTACCCACGACAAAATGGAAGGTAGCTACGTGTACACGCCGGCTGGGTAGCTGGAGTTAGCTGCTAAGAAGGTAGCGAAAGATAGCGACTGGGCGGCTACACTCTCCTATGGTCTCATCATTGAAGCGGTACATGGAGAAAAGGTAGCTTTGTGTAACCTCTTAGAGGATACCAAAGAGTAGACAGTTGAAGGGTACCGGAAGATACCTTATTAGAAGTTAAGAAGCGAAAGCTTCAATCCAGGTAGATGCAGTTAGCTTCAAAGAAGGTAACTGACAGCTACCTTCGGGGAAGGTAGTGAACGGTAGCGACAGAGCGGGTACACAGTCCTATGGTCTTATCATTGAAGCGGGTACACGGGAAAAAGCTATCTTTTGAGTACCCTCGGAAAAGATGACGCTGAGTAGACAATTCAAGGCTACCGAAAGATATTGGCTGTCAAGTTAAGTGGAATTAGCTTGAATGGAGGTAGAGGAAGTAAGCTGAATTGCAGTAAACTGGAGGTACATGATGAATGGTGCCGTATAGGTTATATGTATCTGTAATGCTTTGCTTGTATTCTGCACGCAAATTGGAATTGAGTGTGTATGTAATCTGGCAGAAGAATAAATATATGAATGCATTTTTCGCTAAATTTTGCATGGTAATTTATGCTGATATGACCTGTTAAAGTTTGAGACCAGAAGAATAATCGTATTGTAAATAACTTAAACTGCTATGTGGGTTTTAGTAAGAGGAAAGGACTTTTTTGCAGGTGTTTAATAGAAGATTATTTTTATTCAACTGCTAGTTTATTCTAAAATGAAGAGCTGTTACAAGTTCAAATTATAATTAAACAGAAACCAAAGCTGTAAATTTACTCTAAAGTCATATCAATAGAATTAAATAACGTGCAAAAGTAAACATGGCGTTTACGTTCCACCTTGACGCACTGCTGTTTTATAGTTACATCTTCAGTCTCTAAGGTGGCCAAGTGCATATAATGAAGCGGAGGCTTCCACAACTGAATTTTGTAAGAAGTACAAAGCATTTCGACACTGCTCTCCCTGTTATTACTTGGATTTGTTTGACTTCGACGACTCTACCACAGGTAGTCAAAAAACAGCTGGAATTATGAAGAACAGTATCAGGTTTTTCGCTCAAAGCTGTAACAGTAACTGTCTTTCCGTTAACAGGGAAAGTGACCTTCTGGAAACGCGACTTTGTAAATGATGCGAGTTCTTAACAATTATTGCGGTTAGTCAGCGTGAAAGTCACCCCATCCATGATCACGGTATTGGGTTGTGTTTGTTTGATTTTCCAAATATGTGAGTCTGGCGGGTCAATGACGGAATTTGCGTATCATCTGACAACGTGTTGAGCTGTATACTGATTCAAGCAACTGAATCCTATGATTTGTTTGTTGAAGTTTTCGTAATATCTGAGGGAGTACAGATAGAGAGGACCGTATAGGCGATAACATTTTGGAAGGTGCTTTAAAAAATGAATGTTGTAATTTACAGCTCCATTGACAAAATGTTTCGCGATCCCAGCGCTAAAGTTGTTGATGCATAAAGCAGCTTCTTGAACTGTTTCCTCACGTTGTCCGTATTTTGAAAGAATTTCAACAGCTCGAAGGAGCTGGAGGTAGTGGTCAAACACCGTTGGGGGCAGTAGCTCTTCAAGGATCACGGGGAGATAGAGAACTGCCATAGCGTACCACTTATCTGCTTTGAAGTGGGCTCTGTCTTTCAAGGGCCGGGGGTCGCGAGCAAACGAATGTGGTGGTTTTATATTCTTCAAGTACCGGTCGATTACCTCACGATCATTCATTTTCAGTGGTAATCGTTTTTTACGAATCGGAATTCCCTGGGAAGTCGAAGCCGTATGAGAAATAGCTGTTTGCGAAGGGGTTACTGTATCTCTCTGCACTTTACTTACATATTCATTCATGTCGTTATCCTCCCACACAATTTCGCCAAAACTGCTTTCCCTCGAATGTGTTGCTTCTATTGAAGGGTTTGTCACTTCCCTGGGAATTGGTACATCATCAATACCGTAAACTAGGCGCTGTGAGTGTAATATTAGAGACGTCAATAACAGTTTAAATACCCCGTGGGATATTGTGTGCATTGAATCTATTGGGAGACCTAAAATTTAGAAAAGGTATCTGTTAATTACAGCTTATATATAATTTCTAAGAATTGAACGGCTATCTAATATGCTAATTTATATCCATACCCCATATTATATCAAAGTATCGCAGATCACAAAGAATCCTGCGGTGCTTCAGGGCGTATTTTAGACCATATTTTCTTCGATATTCATCCACTTCAGGATTTGAAACGACACGGGGCTCCATGAGCTGTTGTTTGATTAATTCGTCCTGTGCACGGCGGGCATAGGCTGCCAAATAGTCATCGTGCGTCCGTTCGGTATTTTCTACAGTGTAGTAAAAGTAATGTCCGGACTGTTCATGCGTGCAGAAAGTACAGCCGTATTTTCCGTTGTGCATTTCAAGGCCGGATGGCTTAAAGCGCGCCATGCTATCTGTACAAATGTATCCAATAAAGACCCGCGTTGTGTGTTGAAGTACCGTAGAATCAGTCCAGAGATTAGGTTCAATGTCAATCGCCATAAGTTCGTACACTAAGGTTTCGAATAGCCAATTCAGGTCTGGATACTCATATGAACTAACCAACAAACTTTAGAGCACCATATTTGCGTACATATAATGAAACTTTTCATTTATTGTTCACAAAGACAGAGTAAGTGCAAATATATATATATAAGTAAAGTACAATATACGTGACCGCATATTACTGAACATTCGAATAGGTAAGAAACAGCTGTTATTGCGAAGGAGGAAAAATTATGTTGTGGATTAACATAATATACTAATGATTTCATTCAAAGATGTATTTGTAGATAACATCAAAGAAATGGTTAATGTTAAGTTAAGAAGCAGTCTAACGCGGATAACAAGTATTCAAGGTTTAAAATAACTCCCGTACTGCTTAACTAAATCACTTGGGGTACTAGGCAAGAACCTTATCTTAGCATCAGGTAAGAGCACATCTCCTGCGACAAGGAAAAACTCATTATGCATGGCACCATTACAGCACAGCTTGAAGTTACCATGAAAAAGGAGCTTCAGAACTGTGTTCCCGTCGTTTATGCGGTTACGGTAATCCCCGGCTGGGGGAATTTGTCGACGAAATATCGTCGTGGCGTGCATAAAGAGTTGATGAAGTGCAGCACCCAAGATCCAGAATTTCCCATGCCTTGGGTATTTGTATTAAAACGAAATTGCACGTAGGTCAGTGCATTAGGCAAAGAGTTCAAATGGCACTCTAAAAAACCATACAAAACTATTAGATGCAAGTTTTTGAGTAGTATAAATTAAATGAATTCCAATTTCTGGGTACTTGCGTCCAACTTGCCGTCCATAGCAGCTTGTATTTTTGACTCGCGTGGCACAAGACGCAATCGCATTAGCATGAAATATTTAGGAAGCCAAGTAGAATGTCGCGTGTTTCCTGAATGTGTTTCCTAGACATAATGGCACCGTCGCCGATGACATTCTCTCAAACAATGCCAGCTGTAAAGCTGAACTGAACACTGGACGTGGCATCTCCAGTTTCTAGTAATTCATAAAAATACAGCTGTTCAGTATAAAACAAACTATATGCGTAATACT
Source organism: Sminthurides aquaticus (assembly GCA_906901655.1). Lineage (NCBI taxonomy): Eukaryota > Metazoa > Arthropoda > Collembola > Symphypleona > Sminthurididae > Sminthurides > Sminthurides aquaticus. The sequence goes on along the minus strand of CAJQTT010000004.1, from coordinate 9,924,970 downwards.
CAGGAGACCTGCAACTTACTTGTAACAATTCCTTCACGCAAGGATACTCACTTCCGGGGTGACCGACAACAGCGCAACCTCCTCCTCCTTGTGAAGTAGGGTGTTTTATGATTTCCATCTTTAGCTGCGCTGATGATGAAAAACGCCAACAAGTAGTCAATTTTTAGCACTGCAAGAATCCTAAATTATTGCAGAGACGAATACAAAAGATATTACCAACTCACCTTAAGATGCATTTAAAGTGCTGTCAATTACAGCAAATATTGTAGTGTTCAATACAAACCGAAGAAAATAGATATAGTCACAAAATAAAGCCAAATCAATCACTTATCAGAAAGATTGCAGCTGAGCTGTAATCTGCATATACTTATTAATACTCTTTCCCGTTAGCGGTCTCTTGCCACAGGAAAGATAGAAAAATCAGTATAAACCTCGCGAAAATTGTAAACAATTAAATAAAGTTTTCGCAACCTAAAAGCGCAACTACAGGAATACGCTGAATACAGCGACAATGTACACCTGCCTGAAACTCTGCAATGCGGATTGGAATGTTCTACTATTGCATGCAGCTGCTCGCCCTATTACTCTCGTATATAGCTTGTTAGGCTATGGGATCTGCCCAATAATGGCTTCGGGGGAGCCCAGGCTCCTCTTTATGGCTTCATGCCTTCGTGGCGGGAATTCAAATTTTGGTGGCTTCATAGCTCCCAGCCTTTCTGTTTCGTCATGTCGTGCATACATGCGTTCAGAGCCCGCAAATGGCGTGCTTTCACCCACGTCAACTGCAACCGAGAAGAAGCGCGCAACTTTCCCCCAGCTCTACGGGCAGGTGGATTCATGGGTAATCATGGGCGCATTTAGGTCGGTTGATTAGGTTTTAGCAAAGGATAGTATCTTTGGTTTAAAATGTTTGATTTTTAATTAATTCAGGCACGCATTAAGTAATTCACTTTGTCGTTTGATTGAAGTCAAAATACATTACATCTCGTTACTTTGGAATAGGTTTCTTATGAAATAATAACCCGAAAATCTGTGCTGTATATTGCTGGGAATACAAGCGAAGAGAAAAGTGCAGTCTAATGTAGAATAGGGAATAGGGTAAATATATAGGAATAGGGGGTATTTTTCAGAATTGCATGTAACTAGACGAGGCTCTATTCATAACGTAGTAGATACATGTGGAAATACTGGAGAGAAAGCACATTACATCAAATGAAGGAACGGTATTTCATACCGCATGGAATCAGAACATTACAAATGCTCCGGTATTTTTTGGGAAATATATTTTACCTATAGAATTATCAATTTGCAATTATCACTACCTGTGGCATGCCGCGTGTTTTATTTCCCGCCTCGAAGCCGTGAAGCCACGAAAAATTGATTTCTCGCCACGAAGCCATGGAGCCATGAAGCCATCGAGATGAGCCATGAAGCCATCGAGATGAGCCATGAAGCCATCGAGATGAGCATGAAGCCATCGAGATGAGCATGAAGCCATCGAGATGAGCATGAAGCCATCGAGATGAGCATGAAGCCATCGAGATGAGCATGAAGCCATCGAGATGAGCATGAAGCCATCTAGATGAGCATGAAGTTATCGAGTTGAGCCACGGAGCCACGAATCCATGAAGCTATCAAGAGGAGCCATGGCTCCCCCGAAGCCAGCAATGGGCAGGTCCCTTATGCTATGAATCCCTGTCCACACATTCTTGGCTTGGTAAATCTTTCGTCTTGTCCTAACGTTCCGCCACATATATGCACGTTCATTGTATAAAAGGGGAAACTGGAGTGTTACATTTGCAAGCTTTCTGCAAAACTATTTGCACTGGCTCCAAGCTTAAGGGATAGCTAATTGAATTTCAGGCAGGCAGATCATGCGAATTATTTCAGCCGACAGCCGTATAGTTCTAAATGCAATGCTTTAACAGTAAATGTAGTAGTTAATTATTCTTTGAGTTAAGGGGTGTGGGACAGCTGTAAAAATGAAGCAAAAAAGTTGCAAAAAATGTTCTGTTCTACCTACGGAGGTAATAGAAAAAGCAACTACACGCAGGTTAAATTCTGCAATAAAGAGAGTAAAGCCGTTAAGTAGAGGTATCGCTGGAACTAACTTGCTGTTAATGGGGAATATCATAAATGAGTGGAAAATTCAATTCATAAATAATTTTGTTGCCATCGTTGGCTCCATGACGTGGATCCACGCAACAGGTGGAGTCATACAGATTCAGGATAAGCTCTTACAGCTATTTGTAAACGAGAGTTAGAAAGCAGAAAAAGAGCTAGCCGTTGTTCCTGTATTCCTTGAATCCGATGAGAATGAGACTTCTTGGAGCTATACTTGTCTCATCACGATCAACTCTGCAGTAAAAACCATAAGACATATACTGTTCGCTTTAAAATATATATTTTCAGGCAAACCGTGTATGTTGTGGCGTATGAAGTCACCCACTGACAAGCCCCATTCGTCAGGCGGCTTTATCCACGACATTGACTGCAGCGCCAATTCGAAGGGCATGCTTCGCCTTTTAATAGCCTGCATTTCTTTATGTTCATCCAGCACCAAGCGGCTCTTGCTAAATATACGGAAAGGAATGCCTTACGTCGGGCCTGTGTGCTTAATAGTAGTTCCCCAAACTCCGACTACGATACACGCTCACATAGCTTTAACCGCTACGCACTTTTGACGCTATAGATTAGTTTAATTAAGATCAATTCTAATTTCTAATCTAATTATTGTGTTACCTAATTTATAGCTATACAGTGTAGGTGTTACAAGGGTGTCTGCAATGCAGGTAAGTGGTTAAAAACTATATCCTCAAATCATGGTCATATTCCTCCTTGTAGTAGGCTACCATTTCCAATTTTGTGGTGACAATTTTTGCTTTTTATGTTAAGTGTCCATGTAGTTAGCCGTGCAAATTTTGTGTTTAATTACACGCGTTGCATAAGTCACTGATATGTAGAATAGTGTTTTACCTGCCGCTATCATAGTTAAAATCATAGTACCGGTATTTTGAAGCGTAAACAACTAGACAAGTTCTAGCGGCAGTGAATCAGGTTGGGAGAGGATTTAAATGCTATATAACAAGATTATAGGCAGCTTGAGATTAATTAAGGATGCGAATTCATCCGTAGTATACTTTTCAAGATAGGAAATTTAAATAAATAGAAAATTAGGCCATAAATTAAAAGATTGTCGATAAAGAAGCTGTAGCACTTGGTTATAAGATGTGGAGCGGGAGGCAGGTGGAATATATATCCTATGTGTATTTTTGTACGCATGTGAAGAATGCATAGTGATTGCAATTATTTAAATATTTTACAGCTATATCATGGTTAAGTGTAGCTCATATTATTAAGCACTATTAATTTCGTTTCGTTTCTTGTCTTGCTGAAGCAGAACTGGAGACCGCTCTGCCGAGCTTGGACTGGAACAGTGCCCAGGACATCATCGAAGCCGCGGTGAAATCTTCCATGGAAATTCAAACAGCTGTTTTTCAAAAACTAATCGATGAAAACATGGATACACTTGCTTTGCTGTAAGTTTGTCACGGGTAAGTTTAACAGCTACACAATTTTCTTCCAATTGGTACTTAGCCGCAGTGACGTGAAAATATGTTTGATGTCAACATACCTGACGTTTAGCGTTTCTCATGTTTCCAGCCTGCCTTTATGCTCTTTCGTTAACAACAGTATTCGTAAATCGAAACAGAAAGCATTACGTCCAGACTTTTAATAGCCTTTTATTTTATTTTCAGCCTTGTCAAGTGAACCTAGAGTTGCTGAGAATCATGGACAGCAAAGCTTACCTGGAAGCTCTCCAGAATGTATTGAAATTATGCAGCCATTGGATAATGTGGTAAGCGTACTAATTCATTTTTAATTGATTCAGCAACCATTCCAACCTTGACGTGTGCTTACGTTAATCATCGCTACAGCTGTCCCTGAAATATAAGTTAAAACGCAATCGATATATGATTTTGTTACATTTTCAGTAGACCCTATCTAGGGTCGGTTTGGTCAATGGAGATACGTTTTCGCTATCGGTACCGCATGGCATTGCGAAAATGCTGTTAGGACTGAAGACTCCGAGGTCAATCATCCGTGAACTACTCCTCCATATTTATGATCACGATCATTAAGTTATCGGACCGTTTTTCCGAACTCTTCAAGGAAATGTTGTCGATCGCTACCCAGGTGCCTAACTTTTACCTGAAGAAATTGAGAAATCTATAATAGGTAATTTTTATTTGTTTATTTTTCCCGGCTTAGTTTCTTATCTCCCTGATATAAATAATGAACACTAATTCAAATCTTTATTTCCAGCTTATCTAAAGGATACTTGGTTGCCATCCGTAAAAAAGGACTCCATCTGGAATGATGCTATGTCAGATGCAATGAAACGCACGATCGGGATTCTACTATCCAATATCAGGGACGGAGCAAAGGAAGACGGATTGATCGAAGAGATACTGCCATCCCCTTCGGAACGACCGAAAACATACAAGCGCCGTCGTAAAAGCGACTCTCCAGCTTCAAGACACGATGGTGCCGCTGATCAACAAGAATCAAATTCATCTGGCGGCAGTCAAGATTAGTGATTCGTCCCTCACAGCTGTCTACCATCTTTATGATACACCAGTGCGCGTAAATCATTCAGTTCAGATCATCAATTCTTCCGTAGTGTACTCTCTACATGTTTAAGCAATGTTACTTTATTTATATATGTATTACTTTATTTATTTATGTATACTTTTATATGTGTCAAAATTGTTACAGATTAATGTATTTGGCTTTAAAACTTAGTTCTATGTTATTAGCGTGTAAGAACCATACACACATGGAGCATTTTTATCAATTTTCATTTAGTTTAAATTGTATAGAAACTGGTAAACAAGTTATATCTGTAAGTTATAATTGTATGCTTGTATCTTAGACTACCAAATTATCTATTCTTATTTGTAAACAATTTCAACACCTGTGACTGTATTAAATTTTATTGTAATTATTCGAAAATATGTACCCGGCTACCTTTTTTACAGCTTTTCGAATCTACCTAAACGGTAGCTTCCTGGCATCTACCTGAACGATACCTTGCTAGCATCTACCTAAACGGTAGCTTACTGGCATCTACCTGAACGATACCTTGCTAGCATCTGCCTAAACGGTAGCTTCCTGGCATCTACCTGAACGATACCTTCCTAGCATCTACCTAAGTGCTAGCTTTCTACTAGATACCTGAACACTACCCATTTCCAAGCCACCTTTAGGTATCGTATGAACAGCTACCGTCGTCTACAGCGCTGGACAGTACACGAAGGTAGCGCCGCTGTAGTCACCCTGCTGCTACTGTCCAACCAGGTAGTCGCAACTACCCAGAAACAAGAGAGCTACGTTTACCTCCGTCGACGCTACTGTCCGGTACCTACTCAGCAGGTAGGAAACGCGACCTTCTGAGACGCTAGCTGAACGATACACTCCGCGCGGCTACCGTCTCTTCCGGAAACTAGTTACCTCCAAGGTACACTGCGAGAAGCTACACGTTTTTCGCATAAACGCTACCTGCGGGGAAGCTACCGGAAGGTACCTCGTTGTCACTACTCCTGTGGGGTGTCGGGTACTGATGACAACTCACAATTGATTTCCTTTGCCGCCTAAAATTCCCGCTGAATTTTGAATCATCCGCAAATTCGTAGCTGGGCATGTAGATGGGCGTCGATACACAACGACCGAACACCCCGACAGTATCGTCCATGCTAAGGGTCCGGGAAAGCGACAAAAGTGGATTTTCGGCCATTAGACGTAACAGAGATCAACTGATGGTGTCACTAAATAGTGGAGTAAATTCGGTAACGGTACCTACGCGTAGATTACAAATACGACTGTTAGATATTTGAGTATATCACTGATTTCAGGTTTACACGCTCAGGGTCTGGGAAAACGACCAAAGTGGATGTATTCGGCCATCAGATGTCACAAAGGCTCACTGATAGTGTCACTGAATAGCGGAGAGAATTAAAGCAGAGACCCTTAGCATGTAAATCTGAAATCAGTGATTGTAAAAAAATGTATGGGTCGTATTTGAAATTTAAGCGTTAGTACCTTCACCAAATTCTCTCCACTATTCAGTCACATCATGAGTTGACCTCTGTAACCTCTACTGGTCGAGTACATCCACTTATGCCGTTTATCCAGACCCTCAGCATGGACGAAATATTTTCGGGGCATTCGTTGCGCGTATACGAAGCCCATGGCACGTACCACGGGAGAGTGTTCAGGGAACTTTGGCATATAACGTTAGATTGAAACCTAGATACAGCGTAACTTGAAGGGACAGCGGAAAAATACGTTATAACGAGGTTTCCGCTATATCGAAAAAGGCTAGAAAACCATTTTATTCGAAACTACAAACGCTGTCCTGGTTACTTTGTACCAAAAAACTCACTAATTTGAAGTGTTTCATAACCATTTGAAGCTTTTTGACGAAGTTTTCCAGGTAGAACAAGTACATAAAAAGCTTGAAACTCTGTAATTCTGATTCATCTATGTTCTTCAACATATCGTCAGCGCGCACATTGCTGACCCCTTTCAAACTTCCCGCGCGAGTTTTCCCGTTTACTTTAGATTGGAGCTACATAAGCCAGGACGCCCAGCTATGAAAGCGCTTACGGTACATTAGCTTTGTAAATTGTCTAAACCTTCTAATGCTTCAGCAGTAAAAATTATTCTTGTTGTTCTTAAGGCGCAATATTTTAAGAACTTCTCATGCTGAAAGGCGATTCACAGTGACGGAGAATGATATTCCCCATTTATACAGCAACGTTGGTGCAGGATTTAAAATTTGAAGTTTCGCGGGAGCCTTACGCTGTATGGAGGTAATTTTCAATGGGCTTAGTTGTGGAGGGTCCAAAAATTTGCTACGCTGCATCGAGGGTTACGCTATAGTGAAACACGTTATATCGAAAGAAAATAACATAGACACATATGCAATTTTGCCGGGGACTGCGTACTACTACGTTGTACCGGGGTTCACGCTATATCGACATAAGCTGTACAGAGGTTTCACTGTATCATTATCATCACGGTTATATCTGTATCCCTCCCCGTTATCGTATGTACACAATGTATAAGCATAGGGACTCTGGAGGTTACTGTTACTTTTACTTGTTATTGTTGCCGTTTGTCTTTCGTATTGCCCCAAGAGTCTCTCGGGTCTTCGGACCTTTTTTCGCAGGAGATTATTCCGCAGACATTTTCCGCTTAAGTTTTCATTAAGTTTTCCGCCGGACTCTTTTTCGCAGTTAAGTTTCCGCCAATCCTGGCGGAATTCCACCAAACATTTGTCGAGGGTGAATTTCCGCCGTAACTTTGATTTGGCTGATTATTAAATTTGAACCCGTTGCGAGAGAGTTCGGGGGGTGAACCAAACGTAATTTGGGCCCCTAAACTAACCTTGTGACCACCGAGATGGCTGTACGAGGCCTTAATGGCACCTGGTATGTGTATACACGCAGGCGTAATTTTGTCCGCGAAAAGCTGGCCGGGTCGGCGGAAAAAACTTGAGCGCGGAAGGCTGCCCGCGAAAAAAAGCGCCGCGGAAAAATGTCCTAAGAGTGTCTCTCGTACTGCTCCCGATAGTCACGGGAGTAGAAAGATAAGAGTCATATGGGTAAAAAGGTAGAGATGAACGGGAGTAGAACCTTAAGAGGGTCACGGGATTAAGACGATAGAGAGTCGCGGGAATAGAGCAATAGAGAGTAACGGGAGTGGAACGATCGAAGTCACGAGAGTAGAACGATCGAGAGTCACGGGACAAGAACGATAGAGAGAGAATCACGGGACAACAACGATAGAGAGTCACGGGACAACAACGATAGAGAGTCGCGGGAATAGAGCAATAGAGAGTAACGGGAGTAGAAAGATACAGCGTAACGGGAGTGAAACGATCGAGAGTCACGGGACAAGAACGATAGAGAGAGAATCACGGGACAACAACGATAGAGAGTCACGGGACAACAACGATAGAGAGTCACGGGACAACAACGATAGAGAGTCATGGGACAACAACGATAGAGTCACGGGACAACAACGATAGAGAGTCACTGGCAAAGAACGCTGGAGAGTCACGGGCAAAGAATGATAGAGAGTCACGGACAGGCCAAGAAAGCGTTACGCTACGGCTTAATTCTTCTGCGTGTTGTTAATGTGAGTAAAACTTAAATAATTTTCGCGGGTCAGCACCGTTCACAAAGTATTAAGCATTATTTATTTCTTCCAGCTCAGCATAACATTCGCTATTTGCATTTAAAGCTACTCTGTCCGAAATGCTGGCGGCCTCCGCTCTCATTTTTCTCTTCCATTGCCTACTTACAAGCCACCTGTTTGAGTCACTTAACCTTTTCTCCTCGAAAGAGGCCAGTGGATAGCTATAATAATAGCTTGTAAAGCTAAGAGTAGTTCTGCTAGCTGGCCGCTACAATAAACCCCCCGCTAAATTTGGTATCAGTGTCTAGAAGTAATGATTCCGCGCAAGAGTCCGGCGTTCGTTGCAATCAATTGCGCCTTTACTTAATATCTACTTGAAAGGAACAGGAAACTACTAATACATAAGGTATTGCAGCAAGTAGGTTATATTGTATCCGGTATGTTGATGAGGTACAGGTATTATAATTACAGGTAAATCAGGTGACCTAAGGTCAATTAACCTAATTAAAGTTGGAGATCTTGTACAGGTAGTTTAGGATCAATAATCGAAAGTTTATAGCTTGTCTTAGCATTATGATTAGAAGATTAGGAAGGATCATATATATTAACGTAATTGCATGAAACACGCAAAAACGTAGCAAGAAGACAGGGGTTATCGCACCCAAGCCTCCATGAAGAGACTTTAAGCTTATGGCAGCCAAAAGCCGACACATCCGCACGGGGGGAATCCATATTTCAACATTTAGAAATCTGAACCTTATACATAGGAAAGGTCGTGCTTTAGAAGCGGCATACGCTCTTTCTTAATTGTAGTAAGGTAAGAAAATAGTTTAAGTTAATGTAAACTTGCCAAATTAATGCTTAAATTAGTTGCTCATATAGTAGGAATTTCTATATTAGTCTGAGTTAGTTAATTTAGCTGTTTTTAAAGAGTTTAATGTGTAAATCTAGCTTAAGCTTAATTTCGCATGCTAAAAGATAGGAGAAATCAGGTTCCCCTCTACGCTATAAGACGGCGCTCGCAGCCTTTAGGCTTAAGTAAAGGCTTGTACTTTACAAGCTATAAAAATTAATATACCCTTGCCTTCACTAAATATAAACGTGGTTATGATGATTAATTTATACACTAATTAACTTTTTTCCCGAAGCCTTTGTCTCGATATTTATTAATCTTAAATTATAAACCAGTTTGCACCGCAGTGTTCACACGTCCTTCTTGTTCGAGATCTATTACTCGAATGCCTTCACAATCAGGCGAGAACGTGTTTCCTCCCTGGAAAACGTTCTCCCTTCAAGCCCTTCTCTTTCACACTATATACATACGTGTAAACTCCTGCGACGCATGCCTTCTATACTTTTCCCTTCTCACTTGAGAATCCCTTACCTCTCGCTCCTCACTATAGCAATTCATGCCTCTCACTCATCAGTATGGAGGAAGTTCATCCTTAGCGGCAGAACCGCTGTATCGCTACACGTTTTAATTAATTAAAATTAATGAATTAACCGGAAATCATATTGAAGGATACGTTGTACCACCCGAAAGCCCGTTTCTTTTTCTACAAAAATTTCATCACGAGATCCGCGGTCAGTCGACAAAATCGAAAAATAATTAAGATTGAAACCTCCCTCTCACACCCTAACACCACCAGTAAATAAGAAGAACAAGAATGGGTGATATCATGAGTCCGCAAGCGACCAAAGAGCGCGTGTAGCTGAAATAAAAAGGAAGTGACGGCCTTTTAGCAAGTTACGTAAACTAAAAATAGCCTATAAGAAAATTGTCGATTTCAATTATGTTATGCAATTACATAGCAGACAGTATAAAGTGTTAACATAAACGATCAGTTATGAAGTTGTTGGAGCTGGAAACAACGGAGTGACAAATTTCCAATGAAAACATGAAAAACTTATGAAATTGCCCAAGAGCATATACAGCGTGTACATAAACGTATGCATCCATTCCGCTCCCTCTAGCGGTCAAAGTATGCAACTTTTTGCAATGGGGCTTTTTGCATGTCATAGCCAACTGTCTAAGGTTTTGATTGCGGGGCTTGTCAACAATGACAGTCGTCTTTTTCTTCCTCCTCGGCGGGAGAATCAAAATGGTGGAAAATTTGCACGATGGCGGAACACAACCCTCAAAAATCATTTTGTGTTCGCCGATTCTGTGGCCCGCTAGGTCGCCAGACATCACACCGTGTGACTTTTGGGGATTCATCAAGGACAAAGTCTACGCCTCGGAAATCAGGGACCGTGACCACTTAATTGAGCGCATTCAGGAAGCGTTTGGCTTGGTTACTAGGGAACTGGCGAGAGTTGGATTTCCGACTGGAAACTCTCCGCGCTAACGGTGGTGCTCATGTGGAAATTGGGTAACCAAAACTTTCGTCTCGTCTTCCAAGAATTGTCTGTGGTATCTGGAACTTTTGTTACTGACGTGGCCGCCGTAGCCGGTCCTATTGCCCCTACGAGAACCGTCAGAGTAACAGACCACCCCACGTCCCGTCACAGTCCTAGTGGCCCAAGTGGCCCTGTCTGAAATGCCACAGGAATAGCGTTTGGAGAATATTCCCGTGGTTTCTATCCAGTCATAGAGAGCTGGAGATAAACCAAGCTCAACAACTGTCTTCGCCTCTTCCAACACAAGGGCCTCGTGTCCCCGTGATGGAAGTCCTTTGAAGTCCGTGGAACCCGTCCGGAGTAACCTCCTCCAGGTTCGCAAGGCTACTCCTTTAAGGTGTGCGCCAATTGGCAAGACACCTACCAGAGCTTCCAGTCCAGCCGTGGGAGTCGAAACCGGAGCACTGGTATTCATGAGCAGAGCCAAGCGTTGTACTTGGCTAAGAATCACACTCTGGTTTATGGTGAGTTTTACCCCCCAGACCAGTGCGCCATAGTCGAGACCTGGCCTAATGACTGACTCATATACCCATGAAGTCAGCTTTGGGCTCAGTCCCCATTTCTTACCGACCGCTCTTCTACAGAGGAGCAGCGTCTTCTTTCACTTTTCGGCCTTATTTTTAATGTGTTCATTCCAATTCAGTTTTAATCTAGGATTACTCCCAGATATTTGACTGAGTCGGCACATTTCAGATTTCGCCCCCTCAGTTTGACTGAGGGAGGTTCGTTAATCCTTGAGCCGTTTAGCCATAGGATTTCAGTTTTCTTCCTATTGAAAGTGAGTCCGTTCCCAGAACACCACTCATCAATAGTTTTAAGTCCCATGCTGATCTGTTGACTGCAAGCATCACTGCAAATCCCCGATGCTGCTATACAAACATCATCAGCAAAGGCTTGACATAGCAACGACGTGTGGTTCAGCCGAAGCTGTTCCATCAGAGCGTCAATTGCTATGTTCCAGTAGATCGGTGAGCATACGGAGCCCTGAGGGCATCCATTGCTCACCGTTTTTGACGATGTTACCCCATTGAGACTGCACTGCAGTACTCTGTTGGCTAACATGAAGTTTACCCACCTAATGATCATAGGATGGATGTTTAATCTTACCATACCGTCAGTAATAGAACGGCGTGCAATATTGTTGAATGCGCCCTCGATGTCAACGAAGGATGCAACACAGGATCTTTTGGCACCTTTGCTGACCTGCATGAATTTCACAATTCTATGGAGGGCAGCCTCAGTTGAACCACCAGCAACGTAAGCATACTGCCGGTTTTTCTTAAGGTGGTTGACCAGATCCTTGGATCTTAGAAATCTGTCAACCAACCTTTCTAATGTCTTCAGGAGCAAGCTCATCAAGGAGATGGGCCTCCACGCTGAAGTGCTAGTGTAGTCGTTCTTCCCAGGTTGCGGGATGAAAACTACTCTAGACAGTCTCCACTTCTGTGGAACATACCCAGTGACGAGGCAGGCTTTGAATAAGCCGCACAAGGTCTCTAGGATGCACACAGAGGCCTTTCTGAGTATATGCGGAAATAGCCCGTCCGGCCCGGGGGCTTTGAAGGGACTAAAGCTATTTAGAGCTGCGTATACCTTACCTGGGGTGATTAGATCATCCACAATCCGCAGGGACGTTTTCAGCGATACCTGGGAAATGTTGCGCCAGAAGTTCCGCCAGGGTATGTTCGGTGCCGCAGGTGAAAGAGTCAGATGGGGTCGCCAAACTGGTTATCTCTCTTCTTGACTTGCCCAAACACTTGACTAACCTAGGAGTGGCAGGCATGGACTCTACAGAGTCACAAAACCTAGTCCAACTCTCTAGTTTTGCTTTGCGTATTGCCTTGACGTATTTGTTCCGCTCAAGGCAATACGTCCTCCTATCATCGTCACTGAGAGAGGATCTCCTCCTTTTTCAGTGCGGTCAAATCAGAAGTCCACCATGGACTTCTGTTCTCCTTGAAGCTGGCCATTTTCCATGGACAAGCTTCATCAAGTGATATGTTAAGTGCCGTAGTCAGCAACTCAGAAGTCCTTTCGATGCTTTGCACATCGAATGGTACAGCATCTTGGATGTTAATCATTTGCTCCCGGAGACAGGAAACAAATTTCTCATCATCCATTTTTTTAATATTTCGCACCCATTTGGGCTTGGGTTTACCAAAGCCGAGACGGAAGTCAATATACTTATGATCAGAGAGACTGTCGTCGTCGGAAACACACCAATCGGCGACAATGCTTGCTCCCAGATCGTTGCAGATTGTGACATCAAGAACCTCTTTACGGCCTTTAGTCACAAACGTAGGTGTCGCGCCTTGTTTTAACACCAAAAGGTTGTAGAGAGATAGGAATTCGAAAAGTTCCTCACCTCTACTGTTGATGTCAGTACTGCCCCAGCTGGTGTGGTGCGAGTTAGCATCCGCACCAACTATTAGAGGAATACGTCTACGATCGCAGCGCTCCACCAGATTCCTGAGTAATTCACCCGGGTGATCGGTGGAGCCGTGCGGCATGTAACATGAGGAAAGGATTACTTTACCTCTCTTCCAATCTGTGACAATTGTCACCATATCGGAGTCAGAGAATTCAGGCAGAAGTACCGCACTGATATTTCGACTATCTACCACACATGCGCGCGGTCTACGCTCGGCTGAGTTGGCAGTGAATGTTTTATTTCATTTTCCAAAGCCCACGACCGCATTGTTCACACAGGCCGGTTCTTGGACAAGTAGAATTCTGTTGGGGGAATGGATAACGGGGTCTGCTGGATGGTTGGTGGGCAAATCTTCATCTGCATTCCCTCTGCTCGACAAAGCCAAAGCAGCGGGGTAGTGCCTATGGAGATTCGCCTGGGTTAGGGTGCAATGGAGGTCCCGGATGTGCACGTTGGGCTGCACACCACTCCTGCCATCCCCACCCCCATTGCAGGTAGGAGGGAACCTACTCCTCCTACCCCCTGATTGGAACACCTTAGGTTTCGGTATCCATGGCCTCATCGGCCTGGACCCCGTCACCCTTAGTGTTCCTTGGTACGATCTCACGGAACTCGAGATGACTGCCGATGCCGTACTTCTTGAGCTTGTTACCATGAGATCTTATGTATGCCGCGTCGTCGGGAGGAACGTGAAACGTCACCAACCTCAGACGGATACCTTACTCGACCAGGTAGCTCCTTAGGTTTGGATACTACCCGCCAACCTATACCCCGAAAGCCCTCATTGCGTTCGGCCAGTTCTGACACAAGCGCTTTGAGGTCAAACGGGGCATCAGTGTTACGACTCAGTATTGCTGTGAATAACTGAGCCTTTGGCCACGTCACGGGAGGGGCGGTCAGAGGGGGGTCAACAACGAAACCCCATCATGCGACCCGTTTCCGGAATCTTCATGAGGAATCTGTCATTGAAGAACGCCCTGACCTCCTCCCGCTTGTGTTTTGGTCCGGAGACCTCAATTCGACCCTTTTGCAGTGAGACATGCTCGATGCCATCAAACCGCTGCTGGGTGGTGTATTGGTCCATCGCCGCATAGATGGCTGGAAAGAGAGACTCCGGTATCGGATCACTCGTGTTGGGCTGAAGTCCAACCACCAACACGTAGACCCCCGGGCCCCAACCCTCTATGCGGCTGACCTTAGGATTGTCAGGGCTTGGTGAAGGGCTGTTAGCACCTTCGCCCCGCTTGGTTTTACCGCCAGATGCCCTGGGGACTTTCTTTGGCACTGCAGATGCAGACGCCATGTCAGTTGAAGGGTTGGGCCGATTGCCAGCACCTTCCACTTCTACTTTTTCCGCGTCATGCCGATTGTCAGCACTGACGTTTGACACAGAGGCTTGGGGGATAGGCCGATTGTCAGCACTAACCCTTTTGGCTGCTCTAGTGTCCTTCCTGCTGAACGATTTCAAAATCGTTCTCAATTTGCAGGTGACTCGGGTGAGTCTACCTGAATTCACGAGGCGTTGGAGTGTAATGGTTACAGGAAGTGCATTTGCAGAAGTCTTGTTAAGTGTTTTCAAAAGATCTCTTAAGTTTTCTAAGGTTCTTGACCAATTTTACTAAGAATTGATTGAAATAGAAGTTTTACATAATCACGGTTTGGTATATTGTGCAGCATTAACATGAATAATGTTGCACGGATGATTCAGCCGACCTCATTCAGTCTAGCTCGGTTTCGGCTGAGGTGGTAGAGTAGGGTCTGTCTCCTGAGAAAATGTTGCGTGAAGCAGGCTTTTGCCCGGACAGGATAACGACGACGTAAGTTTCATGGTGATGGCTGACTCCGTTCATCAAGAGGGACTCTTAGGATTCCCCACTACGCATATCTCACTGTGACTAATTCGAAAGTTGAGGAAAATCCGTTTGCGTCCGTGTCGTAAAATGGTGCATCTAAGGGTGCTGCCCACTACCAATTTGATGAGGCAGGAACCGGTTCTTACTCAAATTCAAATTGTAAGCAAGGTAAAGTCCTGGGCGCAAGTGAAAAAGGAAAACGGACTTTCACTCGCACCGGCAGCGGAGAGAGTTGCAATTCGGACTTGTCAACTAATAACGGGGAGAGTGTTAAGGAGGCTGCATGCAAAAGGAACGGGAATCTAGTCGGGGAGTCGACAAACTGGAAAATGTATCTTTGGAGGTTGCTGAGGGCTGTGAACAAGATAGTCGCCCATCAGCGGAAGCGGTAGCGATAGCGTCGGTCTGTTCGAACGGTCTCGCGCGCTTCTTTCAACCTATCCCATGCTCGGATTCCTCCCGTCAGCCTATCGCAGCACTGCACAAGTTCCACTCTCTCTCCACTGCTGCGAGAGCGAGAAAAAGTGGGACCTTTGCCTTTCTTCGGTCATTACTCAGCTCACAAGCGTTGCAGCGTTAAGCGGTTTTCATTGTTGCATAGCTTAAGTCTTTCTCTCTCTTTCATACAAAGTTTCATGTCTATATGTGAAATGATGCAGCTGTTGCAGCGCCTAAGGTAAACTCAGTCAGAAAAAATGACTTTTTTCACTATAAGCGTTGCAGCGTCCACAAAATTTGTCATACGGACTTAATACTTAAAACAACACAGAGAGGCAAGCCTCAGCTATTCATCAATGCAAATTTTGTTACGCTATGATAACGCTGAGCCGAACAATGATCGATTGAAAGGGCCAAGGTTTTGAGTTTTCCTAGCCACCGACGTTACCGTGGACTATACGGTAGTTATCATCGGTATCCTGCTGAGCATCCCTAAGCAGTTAACGCAGAAAAAGGTTACCACTCCGATTCGGTGCCTGATTCACTGTCGAAACTTTAGTTCTTTCTTTTTTTCACTCGTTGTATTTAATGATTGAAAACTTAATTACAAGACTAATTGTGTTTCTTTTACTTCTATTACGTTTCGGCTTCATATTGCTTACATTTAAACTGTTGTTGTCGATATACATCATTTTATGAGCAGTTCTTTTCAAGGGCAAAACGTATTGGGAAATTGAAATTTTGAGCTCCTTTCCATAAAAGTTCTATCAATCCGACCATCCAAAATTACTACCGCTGTTGAAGTAGTAAATGCATAGCCACGCAACGTTATGTCCCGTTTCCACTATAATTGCGGGCTGGTTTTGTACAAGAGATACCATAGCAATACACTAGTACGTCCACACTATAAACGCGCGTTAGCGATACGCCATTCTATCTATAATTTACAACAGAGTATAATTTTTCCCTCCATTAGACGTATATTGATGGGAAATAACATAAGTGACTATAGGCATAGAGGTTGCGTTACCGACCGTTGCAACAACGTACACACTACAAGCGTAAGTAGAGTTTCCGTAGTGTGGGCGGAAATAAAATAATTTTCCGAGTTCGTTGCTATGAAACCAGCCCATTATCATAGCCGAGCTGGTCCCTTATAGAGAGATCACCTCAGAAGCTGATCGCAGTTACTGAAGTACATTTGTTATGTTATAGCATAGGATCACTAGGGCTAACAGGTTCCAACGTGATTGGTAGTTAAGCTTTATTAGGCAAAGCAATGTAAAAAGCTATTATTTTAGCGGACACTGTACAATAGCCGGTCTGGCAAAGCTTATGTTGGAAAAATCGTAGATTGCATGCCTATATTAGTGACTTTACTGTGTGGACGCTGTTAAATTAATATATGTAATCCTTGTGTCGAAAATCCATTTAATTGGTCGGAATGCACACAAAAATACTTTGTTTACGTCCGTCCAAGACACTTTTCAGGGAAGGGCTTATGCGAAAGCGAAGTATTTCTGTTGGCAAGTTTGGTCTTCTTGGCCCAGCTCCAATTACACATAAAAATACTCCCAACTATGCTTGCTTTGCTACTTGGCATTTGGGTTGTACTAAATTCCAACACCACCACTAGGTTATCTGGCTATTCGTACAGGATGATTACTAACTTAGGTTTGATATTAAATTCACGTCTACATAGTGACCTATTTGGGAGGCCTAAGGTTAACGGGAACCAAACATTTGGTTCCCGTAAACCGTAGGTCGACCCTATAGTAACTATATGGCTAGTATTATGGTTTACGGGAACCAAAGAAAACAGTTTCGTACAACGTGCTTCTGTATTTTAATTGTCATTATTGAGACTGTTTAGATCGGTTGAAGCTTTTACAACTCAAACTTCTTGATCTAGGGTTGGTTGGTGCAGGCAATGGCGGGGTAGGACCAGCCATGAGTAACGATAACGATGGCTCTAGTTAAGGTGAAGGGGTTGGTACTTGGCTGAGGTGAGGTGCCAAGAACTGTGCCAGCAATTCGGGATTTTGTGTCAGGGCTTGCATTAGAGCTTGTAGAACTGAAGCTTGTGGTTGCGCAATAGGTGACGGGGCCGGCGGCCGGCTCAGATATGTACATACGTCTACCTGTTCCTTGTCCCAAACTGCAGCAAATTATTTATTCCTTCATCAATTATGCTATTTTGATTATTACAACCGTCAATTAATAACCAATACGAAACTTTAACAGTGTAAGATCCCACTTTTCTTTGGTTCCCGTAAACCCTGATACTAGCCATATAGTTACTACAGGGTCGACCTAAGGTTTACGGGAACCAAATGTTTGGTTCCCGTAAACCTTAGGCCTCCCACCTATTTTAATCAAACGGGCATCAATTGTTCCGTATGCAATTCAAGCTTTCTAAAATAACCCTCCTGCTGACCATTGCATGGAACCTAACTATTTCGGAATCCTTAATAATTTCCTGGCTTGAATCTTTATGTATAGGGAGGCAAGTTTTATAAACAGTCATTCAGGCTATTTTAACCTGCCGCCGAGCGAACGGAGTGAGCCGGATTACCGCTAAAGACTATTATCGACGGAAAGCGTAAGCGAGCCGAAAGACCGCCGCGCTAGCGCAGCGAGCGGTCCCGCTAGTTAGATTGAAAGACTGGATTAAAAGACTAATGACGTACGGGTAAAAACTGTTTGAAGATTTTACATCGGAACTACAGCAGAACTGAGATATGCTAAAAGCAAATGGAGACACTCAGGTGGACGTAGATGTGAGGAAAAGTGAAGATGGAGGTGTGGAAGAATGGTCGCATAGATTAAGGAAGAGAAATAAGGCTACTCATTAGAGAGTATTTATAGGTGGTGTAATAAATTGTAGGGTTTATTTCGATTGGGTTAAAAAGCTCGGCTTAAAAGCTGTAGGAAGACTAGGATAAGGATACAGGAAAAGAAAAAAAATAAGAGAAAAGTTATAGAAGCAAAGGTAAAAAGTGTACGCACAAGGGAGACATGTAGGAAAAGAAAGTCCGAGGTTTTGGAAATTAGAGTAAAGGAAATTGTCAAAAAACTTGGTCTGTGATCGCAAGATGTAGCTCCAAGTGGTGGTTCTCTAGTATTAAGGAAGAGTAGGCGAGGATGGACGGGTAGACAAGGATGGATAGAAGGAGGGTGGGTCGAGAAAAGTAAAGTTTTATTTGGGTTGGTTGGTTTAAAGGAGACGATCTGATATAGTTAGCAAGTGCACTCACGACTGTGTCTATGGCTACTACTCTTTCTTCTCCCAGCCCCGAACTCCGCCTCGTGAATTATTAATGGGTAGATCCGCTGTGGAGAAAAACCCCGTGAATGGAGTCAGAACTCAAAACCACCCTGCCTCCCTCCCGATTCTCCCACTCACCTTCCATGAAATGTCAACCGTATACTAGTAAGAAACACGACCAAGGATTGATTCTCTTATTTTCCCCGCCTTCTTTTTCCCTCTTGCATCTTCCAGCTTTCTCCGACCTTTCTACGTAAACCGTCTAGTTTCTTCCAGCAATAGTGTTCCTACTCGCTTCGAAACCTTCTTCTCCCTTTTACTTGTTATTAATAGTTTTTTCTTTCCTCTTCTGCCTTCATTCAAGCTTCTTGCTTTCTTGTCTTATTTCCTCGTGTACTTCGTTTCTCTTTGCTGAAGCAGCAAGAGACATGAGGATCGACACCGAAGCTCCCTCTTACTCGTGCGCACAGCACAACTAACGTTTGTCATCAAAGCAATCGAGGAATTATGCATTTGAATGTGACGTTTCCAGAAGTCCTGGGAAACAATGATTGATAGGTACGAAGTAAACGAGTCTCATAATCGTTGTTATGCATGTAGCTAAGACGATTTTCTACATAAATCAGAAAACAGAATCATGAAAATATTTTTTTCCTAATTACAATTGACGATTGTTTTAATGGTGGTAGTAGAATCGCATGTGTTCCATTGGAAAACCGCCTGGTTATCTTGACCCCGCCGTATCTACAAAAAATTAGGCGAAGCCACCTCTGTGACTAACTAGCTGGACCGAGTAAGGGTAGATGAGATTACTGTCTTACCTTGTCTTTATACTTTATTCTTTTATACTTTATACTTTATTCTTTTATACTTTATACTTTATTCTTTTATGCTTTATACTTTATTCTTTTATACTTTATACTTAATTCATACTAATCTTAGCTATAAATCTCAAAGTTTGTGTGCACACTTTCCCTTCATTTTAACTTCCCCTGCACTTTCTCTTTCCCTTCATTTTCACTTCCCCTGCATTTTCTCTTTCCCTTCATTTTCACTTCCCCTGCATTTTCTCTTTCCCTTCATTTTCACTTTCCCTTCATTTTGCTTAAGCTTACCCATCCCTTCAAGTATACTCCTTTCCCCATCCCTCCAAGTATCCTCTTTTCCCCATCCCTTCAAGTATCCTCCTTTCCCCCTCCCTTCAAGTATCCTCCTTTCCCCATCCCTTCAAGTATCCTCCTTTCCCCATCCCTTCAAGTATCCTCCTTTCCCCATCCCTCCAAGATCAAAGTATGTTAAACGGTTGAGGAGGAGGTTTGATGGGAGAGCTATAGAGTTGGCTGAAGAACTATTGATTCGAAGAGAGAGCTATAAGTTTGACAGGACATCTATTGGTTCAAAGGTTAAGCTATAAGTATGCCTGGTAAGGTATTGGTTCGATGGGAGAGCTAAACGTTTGACGGTACATCTATTGTTTCAAAGGTTGAGTTATAAGTATGCCTGTGGAGGTATTGGTTCGACGGGAGAGCTATAGGTTTGACAAGAGAGCTATAAGTTTGACGGGAGAGCTATAGGTTTGACGGGAGAGCTATAGGATTGACTGGAGAACTATTGATTTGGCGTGAGAGCTAAGAGTTTTTGTTGAGCTATTTGTTCAATAGGGGAGCCACAGGTTTGACGATACATCTATTGATTCGATAGAAAGCTATAGGGATGACTGGAGAACCAATGGCTTTCCTGTCAAATTTATAGCTTTCCCGTAAAACGTATGGTTCTTAATTCTCTGCAACTACCTAGCTGGTCCGAGTTATCGTGAATAAGTTAAACGCTTAAATAATGTAAGAGTATATTAGGAAGCTTTGCAGCACGCAAATGAGTAGAATGGACGCTGTACTATGCAAAAGAATATTCGTCATTTATGCGAATCTGAACACTTTTGCAAATACTAGCATGCGGTTGTAAATATTAGCATCTCTCCAATTATGAGCATCTTTTTGCGCATATGAGCATCTACTGCCTATTAGCATCATCAATGGAGAGCTACAGGTTTGACGTGAGAGCTGCAGGCTGGACAGAATAGCTTTTGGTTTTGAAGGAGAGCTGCTTGGAGATATATTGATTGAGAATTACAGGTTTGACGGGAGAACTATTAGTTTGGTGGTTTATAGTTAAAGTATATAGTTTGACATCGGAGCTTTGGTTTGACGGTTGTGGTATGGATTTCAAGTTAGAGCTATGTAATCGAACTAAGGGGTATGGATTCGAGGAAAGACCAACGGATTCGAAGTGAGCTATACATTTAGACGCGAGGGCTATGTGTTTGTTGTTAGAGCTATAGGTTGGCGGTATTGCTACATGTTTGAAAAGGAGAACTATGGGCACCAGTCTGTACATCAAACCTTTGTTTCACCGTAATCCCCGGGCAAAGCCGGGTCGCCAAGCTAGTATGATATATACTGTAAAATAAATTTTATACAAAATTATTTGACCATTTCTACGGCCACAGCAGGGTCAGATTTCCGAGTTAGGCACTTTTGGACGGCTTAAGTTTATACTTTATTCTTTATCTTTATTAATTGGCGGAGCCATTCTTATTAATTGGCGGAGCCATTCTTAGAGGGGGTCGATGTTGTCTGTCTGTCGGTCTGTCTGTCTGTCTGAGCCCAGTGTCGTTTCACTTTGTAGGGTGATAATTTACTAGTTTGATACTGTATATAATGGATACTTTATTGAAATCAGTGCGGTTTAACCAGGGAATGGAAGGAGAAGAGATTAGAAACGGTTGAATAAGGATCCTTTAGGATGAAACTACTTGACGCAGTATCGAGAGATTCAATCTATTATTTATTCATGCCACCCTCTCTACTCTCATTTGCCGGTAATTTATCGTTACCCCCTGAAAGAAGCGGTAAAGTTCTTCAAGGTGTACCCTTCTTCCGATAGGCTTCTTCTTCTGTAACCAAGTAAATTTGTTCATGGCGTTGGCCAAAGCCAAAAGTCATAGCATCCGCAGAAACCTGTCCATGGACTTGAGTCAAAGACTTTACGGCACTATGTGCTGAAAAAAATTGCCATCTTAAAGGGCATTGATCCGTGACTGTTGCTCAATTCTGTCAACGTAATTTGTTGATATTTACGAAATATTTTGTCTGGAAAATATGCTGAAGTAAAGATTCGGAAAGGGTCAAAGGAAATGAAAAATTTATCAATTTTCGTTAGGAGGCCGAGCAGTTTTAGAATAAGATAGCGAAAGTCAAAAAAATAGGGAAAGATGATAACAAAGCTTTGATTGAACAGAGTAAGGAGAAAAACCTTGGCAAGTTGTTGTCAACGCTTTAGAGTGGTTTACTGATTACTGGTTGGTTCACTGCAGATAGATCTGCTGATATAGGGTTTGATAGGGTTGGGAAAAGGACTGCTTGAAGACTGACTCAGAGGATGAATGCATTTCAACCAAGGCACAGTATTTTGAGCCTTAACAAAAAAATCCCTAAAATACTACCCCCACAAACTACCCTAAAGTCCCGGCTGCAGCGCGCACCCGGGTACTTCGAGCACCCGGATTTCGAAGTAATTTTTTCTCCAAAACCCCGTTTATTCGCGCCCCCGCCTAGGATGCGCATTCAAAATCATAATATTGTGCGTAAAATTCACGTGACTTTGGTAGTAGGAAGGTTTATTTAAATTTATCCTTATCTGATTGTGATATCACTAATCTTATTAGCATAAAAACAAATTTCCACTTCATTCCCTCAGCCATTTGGTCTACCTTTTCCTTTTTCCTACTTTCTCATTCTTATTACAGACAGTCTCTGAAATGGCTCCCCGCCCAAATCAATTCCCAATAACCAGTGCTCGTAAGTCCGTTCAAAATAAGGACAAACTCAAGGTAAGGATTTGAAAACGGAATTTCGTAATTCTGTAAATTGTTTTTTAAATGATTAGATACATAATTCACCTAAGTAATTATTTGCTTTCAGATCATAGCGGTAGCCAAAGCGAGCGGTATCAGGAAAGCTGGGCGAGAATATAAAGTTGCCGAGAGCAATATTCAAGGGTGGATTAAAAATGAAGTGACCATCAAAAATCAGCCTCCAGAGAAAAGATCCAACTGGTCAATGAAGGCCAAATTTGAAATCCTGGAGAGGGAACTGGTAACATGGCTTGAACAATTAAGAGTACAGAAGTTAGCTATCACGGGGACAATGCTCCAGGAAGAAGCATTGCGAAAGGAGAAGTTAATGGGTCACACCACCTTCAACGGTATATATTTTTGGAAAGCTAGTGATGCAGGTAACCCGAAAATATAGTTTTGATGGGTCAATTATCCGATCCGGGCAAGCTTGCCCAGAGCCTCATATACGCGAATCTGCCCGGATGACCGTTACCTGACCCCTCATGGAAATCGATTATATTTGGCTCGTACCATGCTTTTGAAGTGTTTTCTGTCAATTTGTGGTCGAAGGCGCTGTTATTGAGTTTCACTGGTCGATTTTGTGGGGTCAATAAGCATCCCGCAAAAGGTAATAGCTTCGCTATTCCGAATTCCTGGTAAATTTTGGTGTGATAAATCTGACATTTTTGATCATCCGATTTTCACAAAGGAGCAATGTACTTACGCCAACACCCTATACAAGTTTAAGTATCACCTTTAGGCTACCTGATAGTCTTGGTCCCATTGAAAAGTAGTTGCTCCTTTGGCAGATCTGAGGGGTCAAAGATTTGACCTTTTTAAGGAGTTTTTTGCTCAAAGGCACCACTGCAAAGGTCACATAGGGGTCTACAAACTTGCAAACTACCTTAATTTTATATGGAGAATCTAATTTTATCAATTTTAGAACGATTTAATCATCAAATACCCGGATCCCGGTTACCACTACCGGGGTAACATAGATTGCCCGGATCGGATAATTGACCACTCACAACTATATTTTCGTGTTACCTGCATCACTAGCTTTCCAAAAATATATATAGTTTGTGGGGGTTTAGTATTTAAGGGATTTTTTGTTAAGGCTCAAAACACTGTGCAAGGGAGAAGCATATTAGGAGTTGTCAGAATGAAAGGCTCTAGAGAAATGCTAAGGCTGATAGTGATTAGGGAAGGATGAGAAGTAAATGGAGGGAAGCGATGGGGAATGGGGAGACGAGAGACAGTTAAGCGTTGGATGTAGTTAAGAGGAGAGAAATATTATTTGGCCATCTTCGTGGTCTCGAATGTATACGTCGTCTAGAAAGAGGAGGATATGAAAAGCTGGAAGTAATAGAAAGGTGGACTAGCAAGTGGAGGAAGAGAATAGAAGGATGGATAGGGCGTTTGGATCTTATGATGGATCAAAATGAGATTCTAGAGCCTGGAAGTCATCATGGTGATTGACTCTCGTGAAATTTTTATTCTTTCCAGATTTTCCGAGCCAGCTCCTCTCAAATCGGACGATTTCTCGCAAAATCTGGTATCTAATTTAAAATTTAGTAGGAAAGATTCTTAGCCTGTCATTCCCAGGCCTAAACTCGTCTCCTCTCCTTTCAAACTCCTCATTTCAAGCCGCTCTCTTTCTCCACGTGGATACATGCGGCACACTCGTTTGTCTGATGTAGTTTGTGACTTCAATTCGCTTTTAGGCTGCACAAGAAGATATAAGACGTAAGTTAACCTCCCTTCTGATCGTCTACCTCACTTTCTACTGCTTTCTCTAACGCTGCTTGCTCAACCCTCTTCTCCATTTTATACTTTTTATCTCACTTTTTTAAGTCAGCATATAGCTGTCTAGATACTCTTAGGAAAGTATTTCTTTTCCTTTCACTCCCTTTCGGATGTAAACGTTTATTCATTTTTTCGTTCAATTTTCTTGTAAATTCCGTCAGTTTTAGAAGCATGAACCTATCTTTTTCCATCAACAAATTTCAAAGCGGATTCTGTAATCCGTAGTAGGTCTGACGTCACTCCATTCTGAGATGACGCCTCAGCAAGCAATGAAACATTTTCCAACAGTTGCGTCTACTTTGATGATGTGTTTTCAACTTAAAGTGGCTGAATTCGTATAATTATTTTCCCACTTTTACCATTCCAGGTTATTACTTATGCCTATTAAGTAGGGCATTGCGTAGAGCCATTCGGCTTTCTTCACTACGGCTATGTATGTCTTTTTAACGGTGATTTGAATTCGAATGGATTGTGACAAACGATACAGGACAGGGTGAGCATGTCTTGTAACAAAAACAGTAACATAATAGACAGAGATATACATCGATCAAGCCAAGTAAATTTTATATTACTGAATTTCACAACATCTCGTATTTTTGCAGGATCCCTAGTTTCGATGATTTCATGAAAACTTTGATTCTTGTTTTCATTAGACAAAAAATGATTGTATAGGTTAGTTTTATTTAGCGCTCACATTCAAAATCAGGGGCATCATGCTGTAATACCTCGGTGACACAAGAAGTGTAAGGGTTGCGTCTTTCTAACTTATGTACAAATCATACACGTGGTGGCTACAAAAATCCAAAGATAGACAACATGAATTCAACAGCTAGTGGCATGATACCGTAGCTGTTGGTACGTTTTAGCCCTTATTGACGGCGCTGCAGAATTCATAAATAATGCTGTTTCAAAATAACCTAAAAATCAGCACAATCTAGATAGCAAGGAAGTATGGAGTGCCCAGTTTAAACCGCGCAAGTGGATTAGTTAGCCGCCGCGGATAGTGATAGTCTAATGAGCGGCGCCCGACTACTGCACACCTTGGAAGAGTGAACGGGAATCCGCCGTTCGCTTTTTACACTGCTTCCCGTTTTCCTTCCACCAACGATTTCTCAGGTCAAGCGAGTGTCACAGCGTTAAGCCGATTACACTACTTGATAGCTGACATTCACTTCTCTTGGTTGCATTAATTTTATGTATCCAGGTCAAAAACTGAAGACGCTTCAGCGAAAACACTACACTTGAGTGGCTTTTTTCAGTTCAAGCGTTGCAGCGTTGTCAGTTTTTGACCTGGAGGAATAAAATTCATGCAAACGAGAGAAGATAATGTCAGCCAGCTGGAAGAGTGAGCGGTTTGGCGCTGTGACACTTTGGAGCTAAGAAATTCCCGATAGAACTTACAGTAAGCTACATGTACTGTCCGTTTAACTGAAATTTGGAATATAGTTGAACTTCAACCTTAGGGTCGTAGTAAAAAGCTCCGGTGAAGAGATTTCCCAACCGTGCCCTTAAAAAAGACTATAGGGACTATCCACAAAAAAGGTGAACAAAAATAGGTGCTCGGAGAGGAAATTCGACTGATAACGCCATGTCATGTGTAAATGGTGCATATCTGTTAATTTCAGCAGCTAGTCGTGTTGAACTGAAGTTCGTTTAACGATTTTAAACTATTATCTTATTTATGGCTTGATTTTGTGGTAATAAATAGATAGGTTTTAACTCAGTGCAGACTGCACTGCTTAACATAGTTTGTACACTGTCCCTGTAGTCAACCATACACGAAATTCACAACTTTGAGCGATTAAGGCTAACGCTCCATCCGAGAACTTGGTCAATTTTAAGATTCTTTTAAGGATGTCATCTTTAACCTTACTAGGTCTCAAATCTACTTGTTTGGCTAGATTGTCTCTCCATTCAACGAGGTGCTCGCACAATTCTTGTCTTCTATGAATCCTCCAATCTGACCCTAATACGCTCTTACAGCTATCTGCAGTAGTCTCAAGTGGTTTTGCCTTGGATGTATCAGCGACCTGAGCATCTACGAATTTCCCGAGGTCAAAATCTGAGTATACACGCTCTTTCGCTGGACCATTGTTGATTTGCGCCTTAAGTTTCTGTCATAAGTATAAGGTTTTCCTTGAGTCTGATGTAGCGTAGTTGACTAAATCTGGATGCAGTGGCCTTTTGCGGTAATCAGCTAGAGTACAGTCGTCTCCTGGCACTACTCCTAGATATATGCTAGCTAATAAGTCTAGACTAGCTAATTCGACTTTAGGTTCAAGTTAGATTAATTGGCTTTGACTATAGGCTACCTGAGTGTCGACGACTCCTATTGGCACGATTTGAAAATCTTCCCTTAATCTTTTCAAGTCGTTAACGCCTCCGTGTAGAATCTTCCAAAACTTACCTAAGCTTGGCGCTGATTAGCCTCCATGTCCTAAAGCAATCTATCACTTCATCATTCTAATCATCATCATCAGTCTAATCATCATCATTCTAATCATCATCATCAGTCTAAAACTTGCTTGGCTGATTCAGGCAGCTTCCAAGACGATATCTTGAGACGAATCGGTAAGGGAATCGATACGCCTACCATGTTCAACTGCTTCCTCGAGACCGCTAACTCCTTATATTGATCCTGCGGTCTCTTGTCTGCGAGGCCTCAGCGTTGAATGGCTCGGTCTAACAGGAATTTGTAGGATTCCTTCGGCATGGCTCACTGCGCAGAAAAATAAACCAATTTATAAGTATATATAATTAACGTGAAGACTGATTCTCCCCTTGATCGTTTAAATTACTAGTATTTGTATTTTCAGTTTCTGAAGTCGATTCAGCTGTTTCTACCGGCGACGGACAATGATCTGCATAATGTCCAAGTCCTGAACACGCTCTACACTGTACCTGCTGTCTATCACCATTAGCGTCAGTAAACATCATTACAGCTCGATTAGGACAACTAGTTTATAAATGTCCCAATCCTTGACACAATCTACAACGCACATTAGTTGCATAAGACTGACTTGCTCCTCTAGAAATTGATGACGAACCTCTTCCTCGATTACTATTTCCACGAGAGTTTGATCCCCTAACTTTGCCATAGCTACCCCTTCTGTGTTGAATTGTTGTTGCGACCACAGTGTTGGAATAACTTTGAACATTGTTCTGATTAGCACTTGAATTTGACTCGAGTTCGAAAATCTAGGATAAGGCCTTGGTGGAAAGCTTCTAAACAAAACTCCGCGTAGGAGTAAATCCTCTACCACGAAAGTTCTGTTGACTACAGTTACTGGAAGGATCAAACTGACCATTTGGATGAACTGCTGCAGATTGCTCTGATTTGCTATTTGCCTTTTTTGCAAAATTGATTTCCGCCTGATGATCTTTCTCAACCGCTTTAGCCTCCTCAATTAACTGCTCTGGAGTTCAGGCACTTAAACTTCTAATAACCTTTCGAATGCTTGGTAATAACCCATATCTTGCTCTCCGAACAGAATCTTCTATAAGTTCGTCTGTATTAACCTGTCTTGCTAACTCCATCATGTCCCACACAAACCCTTCTACCGTTTCATCCTGTTTCTGTTTCTTTGTTTTCAATAGCAAAATCCTAGAAGCCTTATCTGCATGCATGTCAAACTGCTCTTTGAATGAATTCTTAAATCCCTCCAAATACTGCATTTCTCTCTTCTTGTAGTTAAACCACGATTTATTCTGTACTGGAAGAATAGATGCTACAGAGGATTACCAAATTTCATTCCTAATTCCTTGGGATCTAAAGTAAGCCTCGATCTCAAGCAAGTAATTTTCGGCTGTCTTAATCTTTGGATCGAAAGTTGGCATAGGTATATTCGGGTTTACATTAGAAACCTGTATATTTAAATTTGAATTCTCATTCCTATTTCCATTTCCTCTAGCTAAGGCAATGACAGCTTGTTTTCCTGCATTGTCTAGAGCATTTCAAGCAGCTTCAGGGAAATTGCTGGTTTTTCCATATTTAAATTAGCTTCTTGATCGTCAGACTGATTTCCTTCTTCTGCGCTACCAAAACTCTCTTCAAGCAAACTCCCTTCGCTTCCACTATTTTCTTCTTCAATATCTTCTAAATTCAAATCTCGTCTTTGGGCTCGCTTTTCTCTATCTTCTCTTTGCCTTTCTCTAATCTGTTCCCTTTGTTCTCACTCTAGGAATCTAAACATATGAATCTGAAGTCGGCTGAAGCGCCACACGGACTTAAAAGGAACTAAACGACGGCGTGCAACCACCTGTTACTATTAGACAATATGTATCACAAGGTAAATAAACGGTAAGACAACTTTTAATCAATGCATCCACTAATCCAGTTTAAACTTTACAGGGCTGCCTTTATTCTTCAATTAATCAAACCTTGGAGCGTTTTTGCCTAAACTGGGTGAGTCTAGGGAAACACTTCTCTGACAAGCCTTTCAAAAACTTCAAGCGTAACCTGCCTTTGCCTTCTCGTCTCTCCCTGTTTAATTACGATTTATTATATTGATATTTGATTTGGGTAAGTGGTTCTAATTTTTATCATTGTTGAGGTTAATGATTGATTTAATTTGATTTTCAGTTGGATCATTTTCCTTACCAACTGTACTCAAGGTGAATAACGAGGTGACGAATCAAAATTCCGGCGTAGTGGACTGGCCGCTCGATTACCCGTGCGGTTAAGTAAAACCTCTCTAGATAAACTTGCGAGTTTGATGTCCGTTAAATCCTCTAGATTCCAAATTCCCGTAACGTTCCAGGTAAGTAAGCTGTTGAGTAGTATGACCAGGATCAATTTATCAATCAAACAAGGTAATTTTTTTCCTCCAATCCTCAAATTAAAATTTCCCCAATCAATAGCAATTTCCCCTTTTTTTAACCATAACGAAAATAATTAATTGTAATTTGTGTGTTTTTGTTTTCTCTTTTCAGAAATACCCAGAACCATAGGACGATGAGGATGGCGGTTGCTCGAACCCGTGCAACACTATAATTCTCGTTCGAATCTCTTGCGAGAATTTGGTTGGTAAGTAATTTAATTACTAATTCACTTTAACCACTTATTAACTGTAGATGTAGTTATTTCTAGCTATCCTGTTTTAAGTTTTGTAATTAATCTATAATTTTCTTATTTGCAGGTCCTAGTACTCGGTCGCCATGTTGGTGAGAGGAAGAGGAGAAGACGACGGCATGGAGTAAAGAAAAAACACGGTAGGTATAGTTAAACTGGTTTATTGAACCTTTACTCCTAGCTCCCTGAATTCCTACACTAGACTGACTGAATCTTCTTCTTAGTCTTGTTCCTCTAGGCTGGATCAAGCCTTCCTCCTACGTCCGCACTCCGCTTCTCCTCCACGTCCGCGCTCCCTCCTGCATCATCCTTCAACATGGAAAAGGGGTTTCTCCCGTCTGCGTTCCCTCCTGCAGCCTTAACGTATGTGCTACAACTTCATGCACAAAACCGCATCCATCTAATCCCTAGTCTAAGTGCTGTGCTGGCTCAAAATTTGGTATGTGGCGGTCCAAATGACTCATTTTAAGGTTCCATCCGGACCTTAAGCATTGGCGGGGACGCGGTATCAGCAATATAATATAAAAGAGCTTTCCGAGAACGTGGTCTACCAACAATAATGGTTCACTAAAATTCGACAATGTGGACAGTTCAAGTAATAAAAGTGGCGAATTAAATGCGGCCAGTTTAAAAGTGGTATAAGAGTTATGAACGGGTCAGTAGTTATTGACTCCATGTTCCTCATTTCGTGTACTGTAAGGAAATGTTTGTAATGCAAAGCTGCTATGATTCTCGACGAAAGTTCCATCGGATTTAAGCACTAAATCTTTTTAACTTGGGATTTTCTGTTTTGGCCCGCATTCGAATATACTCTGTTCTGCTGTAACTTTCTATCTACTTATTCCCTGAGTAAAGAGGAGAAATGGTCGTGCTTGTAGGGGGAATTTTTGAAAGCCTACACGAACTAGTTCTTCTCGATTATCTTATGTTGAAGAATATTTCCCTGCTTTCACCAGCCAACTAGCTTGTTAGCTCAGGAGAATAGTCCAGAATAGAACGATTACAGAAAGGAGAGCCGGCAAATATGTACCGTGTAGTCCACGATAGCGTCGGTCTGTTTGAATGGTCTCGCACGCTTCTTTCTACCTATCACATACTCCGATCCGTCCCGTCAGCCTATCGCAGCACAGCACCGCACATGTTCCACTCTCCCTCCTCTGCTGCGAACGCGAGAAAAAGACGGATCTTTGCCTTTCTTCGATCATTACTCAGCTCACAAGCATGGCAGCGTTTAGCGTTGTGCGGTTTGCATTGTTGCATAGCTTATGTTTTTCTATCTCTTTCATTTTAAGTTTCACGTCTATAGGTCAAATGATGCAGCCGCTGCAACGCCTGAGGTCAACTCAGTCAGAAGAAATGACCTTTTTTACTATAAGCTTTGCAGCGTCCACAAAATTTGTCAAACGGACTTGATTCCTAATACAACACAGAGACGCAAGTCTCAGCTATTCAGCAATGCAAAATTCATCTCGCTATGAGGACCCTGAGCTGAACAATGATCGATGGAAAGGGCCAAGATGTTGCGATTTCCTCGCCACCGACGTTACCGTGGACTATACGGTAGTTAGCCGCTAATAATAAATAGATATCTGGTTAGGTAAGAAGGCAGAATCCGGGAAACATGACATGCCTTGGTCGTGGAGGACGTGGGCCCCACGTCAAGTCTTGATGATAACACCGACATCGTATCCAGAAACTATTTAGATTCGGTAATAAAGCGATCCATCGAAAATCCAGAATACATGCCATCCAGATCTCAAATATTCTCCGAAACAGGGGTGGAACCCAGTACACGCCCTCCTCGCGAAAAACGTGGACCTTATGTCCTTATTTGTGTAATCCCAAAGCGAGATTCAGAATAGGACGACCGATCATTGCGGTCAAACAATTTCTCCAGCACAAAATAGTCTACAATATACGGCACATCCAAATAAAAGTACAAGTAACCGAATGTATTAGCTTTACCACCCACACAGTACGAAAAAAAATCCAGCCCTAGACTTCTTGAGATTCCATGCAGCAATCCAAGCTTAAACGGTGCCAGCGTATCCAGCTTGTTATTTTGTAAATATGCTACATGAGATACAAACAACCACAGTTAGGAACTTCAAAAGTTGCAGTATTACTAATCAGAAATTAAATTTTTGAATATTTAGGATTCAGTTAAAAGTTCGTAGTTAAGGTTTTAAAGATGTTTAGTTTATTTGTGTATCAATTTAAAACAAAATCATGAGAATAATTATAGCACTGCTCCGTTGATACCATGCATGGATTTAGCAGTACCCGGTACAATTACGTTCGCGAAGATCAAGGGCAAACAATAACTGGTTTAGCAACAAGAAAGCCAATTAGCAGAAGCCACCGAAAGGCAGTAAAAGTAGCTAACGTCTTGTTTTATGCGATTGTAGCAGCTTTCAAAAAGCAAGTTATGCTAAACATTAAAAGTAATTGGCATAGAGATTTAAAAAAGCCAGATTAGAGGGAACGTCGACAGTCAGTCGGGGGAGAGGCAAGTTTCAAATAAAAGTTGCTAAAATCAAAGGTTTGACCCGCACAAGCTGTACAGTACAGTTTGTCAAATTCAGTGCGAAATTTGCAGGAATGGGATCAAAACTTTTGGCTTCGTGTATCCAGTTTCAAAACCACCAAGAAGTGGGAGAAGGTAAAGGTCAATATTACATCATGGAGATGGATATGGGAAGAGAGCGTAGTTGGGAACAACTAGGTTAGAAACAAGACATCCGTGTTGCAGGAATAGGATTACACGGTTTTGCAATTGTATGAAAATGAATGGGAATAGGAGAGGCTTGACAATATTGATGAATTTCAAATGCGACAACGGGAGAAATCAGAGGCGTCAATGCAAAGGTTGTAGCGCACACACTAAATGCCGGGAATTGTACGTCATATAGTGTAATAGGAAGGGAATAGATTGCATTTTGAACTCTGTGGCGAAGTGAAAATGGAATACAATCATAGGAACAATGATCCGTGTAACATGTACATGATGACAGGTAACGTATTAAGGAAGAGAAAACGGGGCAGTGATCGGTTAGGAGGGAATTTGCCTCGGGAAGGAAGAGATGAGCAGAGATTTCTTGATGCAAAAATCTGCAGGCTATCCAAAATGAAGATGGTAAAAATACATACACAGTGGAGTCCCTATAATCGAGAATGTCCATGTGCACCGAAAGAGAACCAGTGACGGGCTGCGACAGCGTGTGTGACCGCCAGGGTGTGGGGATCCAGAACAGGACAGGAAACAGTTGGGACTGGAAAATGTAGCTTGGGATTAGGGAGGTTGCGATAGTGCTAGTGAGTTGAGGCATTCTCATGGAGAATTGGTTAGCTATAAACTTGGAATATTTTTAAGGGTGAGCAAAGCATTTCAACCAGAGCCAAAGATGAGGAAGATGCAGGGGTTGTGGCTGTGGCTTCAAACAAGAGTACAGCAAAACAGCTCCTACTCGATGGATAATTCTCGGTACAGGTGAATAAGTCAGAAAATAATAGCAGGAAGAGATTGGGAAAGTGTGTAATCCCAAATGGGGACGTTCAGAAAATTAAAATCGGGAAGGGTTGAGCAGGACTTATGATGAGGAAGGATGTAATAACACCAAAACAGTCACAGGAGTCGGGATACGGAAAGGAATGCGACATTGTAGAGAAGGATACAACATCGGGAAATTTTTCTACAACAGGGGAAAGAAAAAAATTACATGAACTCATAAATGGCTTCTTATGCTTTTATTAGCTTCTCGACGACTCTCCTCAAAGGCCAATCCATCCTCTATCGGTAATCATAAACAAGCACAAACCTCCACTCCGACTTTCAGATGATACTCCTTGATTGCATTCTTCCTTTGTACCAGGTTTGCCAAATACTATTTGCGTAATCTACTATCTCGATCCTCCATTAACGTTAGACGGTAACGGTGTCACCGTTGACATCTGAACTTCAATACCGTCAAGATCGGCTACCCCGCCGTTGATAGAGTCTGTCAAAAACGTGCTGGGTAAAGAGGAGTCAAATCTTCCGGATTCTCGGTCACATAGGTGATTGGTCAATTGTTGAGTATTCCCCTTAACTTCGCTTATTAGAGTCAGAAGAGAGAACTAATAAAGAACAGCTTCATCTCAGCAAAGTTTCAACAAATCTATTACCATACTGATCAGCCGCTTAAATAATAGTCCCTATCAGCTTGTCATGGCTGGATTTTGATACCGAATCTCGTTGAGCTCAATGGATCTTGCTCGGATAGTTTCCAAGGCTATCAAGTTGACGAATCCCTTGAAGTTTGTCGCTTGGTCGCTGTAAACAGTCTCGAGCTTTCTTCTCCGTCAAATAATGCGGCAAAGACGTAAGAGAAAACTGTCAGTGCTCACGAAATCCACCAACTCTTACAAGCTTATGTGATCAAAACCAACCATACTTTAGTTCCTTCTTTAAAATACAAAGGGTCTCTCAGGTCAACTTGTTTTGAGTTTGGAACAGTGTGTATTCCTTGAATCTCTGTAGAGGTGCCTTCGAGTTACCTATTATGTGTCAAACCGTTGACCCACAAAACAACCCCGAATTAGACGCTGCGTAACACTTTAAGCTTTCGTTATTCTTACCTTTGAAAGCCTACCAACCAGATACCTACCTTGGCCTGTTTACGAAGCTCAGCAACCAGATACTGTGCCTTCGAGTGTTGATACTCCAAATAAAGCTTCTCAATAAACTCTTCAATATCTTGCTTCGATAGTAACTTAACGGGAAGCTTGAATGTATCCAGGTTTTGCCTTAGCAGAAAATTGTTTTGAAAGCCCATAAACCATTTGAAGTTACTGACCCGATGCTGGAAGCACCTCTTCCTGGATCACCAACCACAAAATTTTCTTCGCAGCTCTAACCTCATCCGAGACTTGGGGGTCTTTCCATGAGTCGGTTTGGCACATATCAGTTTCATACCATCATCCGAACGTTAGAATCGCGCAAACTATAGCCTTTGTTGGCTTCTTGTACAGAGGATTGTCTTGTACCAAGCGAATTTCATGACAGCCCAAACAGTAGAATACATTCGCTAACAGCAAATGTATTTAATCTATGTAAATCCTTTTTGGACTTTCTATTCTCATTGTAGCCCTTTCTATCTATAATTTGGCATAGAACAAAGTTTCAATCTCCTAAAATTTTAGTATTTTGTTTGCATTGGGCAACTCCATTATTCATGGTACCAGTTTCGAAAATCTGGTTTACTTGAGGGAATGGTTTGGCCTTAAGCGCAGTTGTGTTCTTGAATTGCTATGACATCGGGATGGAAAA
Organism: Sminthurides aquaticus; assembly: GCA_906901655.1. Taxonomy (NCBI): domain Eukaryota; kingdom Metazoa; phylum Arthropoda; class Collembola; order Symphypleona; family Sminthurididae; genus Sminthurides; species Sminthurides aquaticus. The sequence continues at coordinate 9,890,295 of CAJQTT010000004.1, read as the reverse complement.
CATTGATTGATTTCCTGGATTAACGGTGTGGAGCATGAAAACCGTATCACATCCCATCTGCAAGAATGCTTACTTCACATCCGCTGTAAAAGACAAGGCTACGTTAATGAGGTCACGAGGGAAATAAATCCTTCCTCTATAATAGCAACGAAATATTTTGACCATGGCCTAGGTATTTCTAAAAACTCCAAGACGAGGACCAAGCAACCAATCCCGTCCTAAACCTGGTCAAGTCGCAGGACGGAACCCTCTGGAACCGAAATGACTCGCATCTGGTACGATGCCAAATTCTTTGTAGCGATGCCAAATTTGCCTGCCTTGTAGCCTGCAAACAAACATGCTACAGAACAATGCTACTCGGTGATCGAAGCAACAGTTTGTCCGCAAGGAGGCTCCGGGAGACATTGAGGCGGCTCAAGCTGCGAAGGCTTAGAGGCCTAACAAGGTCCAAGCCTATCCAGAAGGCAAGAATGGGAATAGAGATTTCACAGTGAGTATTCTGCATTTCCATTCCTAGGGATGGATTCGGGGACCTTGTGAGCTTCATCTATCACAATGTAGCGATACCAAGCTCTGCTGGGTAGTGGTCCAGACAGGACTGAGTGTATTGAGAGGAGAACTGTGAGGAAAGAGACTACAACCAACAGAGGTCCAAAAAATGATATCCATGGCTTTATAATACTTCAAAGCGAAAAATCATTTGCTAGTAGATAATTATTTCAGTAGGTAACCTATTATAAGACAGTTAAAATCAATGACAACTGGAGCCATAATTAATATTCTTAAACTTGTTATTATTAAAGAACTGTTTGCGCTGTTTGGTTTACTTTATATTGTCAAATGAGATAATGATCCGTAGTTTGGCAATTTACATTCATCCTAGTTTACAAAGGAGTAGGGATTTTAAAATGTAACGTGATCTGCAAGGTATCCAAAAATTAATGGATTTATTGAAGCTATGCTTAATACTTTAAAGCAAAGAACGGTCATGAAAGCATGAACGGTTTGTTAAAACAGGCTATTGCGATCGGCGTTTTGGCTGTCAACAATTGGATATATAGTGTATTAACGGGTATATATAGTATAGCTATGCGTATTTACACGTTTCAAATCATATATCTACACTTTTTACCAATAATTACAATATATATATTTAAGGGGATGGAATTGCTATTGCGATCGGTGTTTTCGCTGTCCACAATTTGACATATAGTGTATATGTACGTAAATATAGTTAAGATATACGTAATTACACTGTCTATACACTGTCTACCAAAATTACATGTTATGTTTACAAGTGGGTGGAACGGCATTATGGCTGTCAACAATGGGTTATACTGTTAATGCCTGTATAAAACACTACATCGACACCGTTTATTATCTATAAATGCATTTCGATCAGTGTTGCGGCCGTCCTCAATCCTTTCCTTAATCGCGGTTATGTTTCTTCAATTAGGGTTCGGGGTTTCACTGTATTAGAAAAAAGCATTGTCAAGGTATTATAAGGCGCTGCGGCAAAGCCTTTGCAAAGTATTATCCTACACCCATAGAGAAGAATTAATCCAGTATAGCAAGACAGCATTGGTTCTCCCACGGTGTCGTAAATTCCTACGAATTTGCGCAGGAAACAGTGCTACAACATGAGAGGGAAATCAAACGGATAGATTTTATAATTATTTGTAATATACGTAATATGTGTCAATACCTCAACCTTCGTCCGGCACATTTACAGTTTAAGCATCGCGGTAGTTGTATGAATATACAGAAATGCAACAATACATAACAGTTGACTGCAACACCTTACGAAATTAGATCACATTTGCACTGTAGCGCAATTATACGAAACTTTGTGAAAATGGCAAGAATGGGCACTCAAATCTTGCCGCCCTTGAAAACAGTAGACATGAACAAGTAACGATGGTGATTTCATAACCGGCAGTAGGGATAGTTTCTCCAATTTCTACTTCTTCCAATTTTTTGTTTACGAACACGTCACGATTTACGGTCCCTGCAGCACTCAAAGCAAATAAAACACGTTTTTCTAACAAATTTGACTATAACCTCTGCACGGACCGTCAATTTTCACGTATCGCTTAGCAAAGAACATTATTCGAGATGGTAAGATGCCAGCTACGAAATGATAAAATCCACTAGTCTCTGTGACGCTTTTGAGCGGATAAATAGCTACAGAAAGCAAAAGCGAGAGCCTTTTTACAGTCCCTGCAGCACTCAAATAGACACAAACCTTTTTTCCTGACCCAGGGACCTTAAATCTTGACGCATTCGCATCAAAATACACCAGTCGAGAGAAGAAGATCTCAGCAATACAATGATACAATCTGCTGCCGCTGCAAAGCTTGGGAGAGGAGAAATCGTTGCAAAAAAAAGCGAGTTCCAGCTCTGGATATGCTGCGTGGAGAAGAAGCGAGGGGGTGGGGAACGAAGGAGAATGCAAAGCAACGGCTCCATGTTATCCTTATGGTGAGTTTCGCAGTTCTCCATGATGACCTACTTGTATAGACGCGCCACAGTTTAACACTGTGGACGGATAAAAGTCCGCACGGTAGGATACTGACGTCAATGCGACAACTTGGAGAGTGGCCTCAAATTAGTACTGTCATTCCTATTGGCAGTGGGCACGTGCTTTGAATTATATCAAAGCATGTAAACGAGGCGTTGTTAAACGAGGGCAGGCCGCAATAAGTCTCTTCTGGCTTGGGCGACTCTGGGTTCCTCCAAAAAATACGATACAATTATACCCCGAGCCCAGCCGCTGTGTACACCCAATCTTCTACCGCCTCAAACTTTTCCGCTATTTTTTTCCTGGTCCTAAATGGCCCAAAAGAATCTACTGCTCATGTCTTGCCTCATCCTTCAGGAAATCAATCAGTTGGTCAAGCTTGTTTTTGGGACCGCCTTTGTTGCTGTTGCAAAGCGCTAACGAATATTATGTCCCAGCATTTCCAGCAACTGCAGCTTCGCTTCTAACTGATCGCAGAACTTCGTTACACTGATCTTGTCTCTGCTAGAAACTGCCTGGATTGAATCTCGAATATAGTGCTCAGGCAACATGTTACCGTTCCGAAATCGAGTCTTTATGCCGTGCAATGCCTTCTCCTAATTTTGCTTGCGTAATTATTGTTAAAATATGAAGCGGGTGAGTAAAGATACATCATTGTATGGAATGCATCTTACTCAACCGTGTGTGTGTTAATCTGCGCTTTAGCCAGAGTCACTCAGCCATAAAGCTTTATGGCTGTTGACATTTATTGCTGACGGGGATATTGTATCCAATATACTCCCATCTTATGTCTCGGATATCATCTAAGATGCCCGAGTTTGTTATAATATGTGGCAAGCTCGTGGTGCAAGAGCTTGCCAGTGCATACTATATATACTCTTGCTCTGTGTTAAAGCAATGTGTCGTTTATTCAATCTAATGGAATAAACTACCCAGTTAATTGATAGAGCATAAAGGTTACTCTGTTCTTTATTCTCTACAATTATCGTAATGATAAGCAGAAATATATTCCCCTACTCTGGAGCCTGGCAACATTGTTGGCCAAAAGGGCTGGATTTTTTGGATTGGACAATGACGCTGACTCATGAGTCAGTTTGAAGGAGAGGCGTAACTACGACTGGGTCGTAGGAAAGAATACAACGTGATTCTCTCTCCTTTCTCTGCAGAATTGTTCTAAGATTTAGGCATATAGGCATTCATAAAGAATTAAGAGACATGACATATGACGGATGGCGTGTGATATAGTGAAACTAATTTTCTAGCCGATGATCCCTGGTTAAAGGAATACTACAGACCCATTTGTGTTGGACAGATTTTCGGACCTGTCATTTCCAATGCTTTCGATCGGCATCTCTTATGTAATGAATGTCCGGAAAAACTGAATTGGAATGAACACATTAAGAATAAGGCTGAAAAGTGCAAGAAGACACTGCTCCTCTGTAGAAGAGCGGTCGGTAAGAAATGGGGACTGAGCCCAAAGCTGACTTCATGGATATATGAGTCAGTCATTAGGCCAGGTCTCGACTATGGTGCACTGGTCTGGGGTGTAAAACTCACCATAAACCAGAGGGTGATTCTGAGCCAAGTACAACGCTTGGCTCTGCTTATGATTACTAGTGCTCCGGTTTCGGCTCCTACGGCTGGACTAGAAGCTCTGGTAGGTGTCGTGCCTATTGGCGCACACCTTAAAAGAGTAGCCCTGCGAACCTGGAGGAGGTTACTCCGGACAGGTTCGACGGACTTCAAAGGACTTCCAGCACGGAGTACACGAGGCCCTTGTGCGAGAAGCGGCGAAGACAGTTGTTGAGCTTGGTTTAACTCCAGCTCTCTATGACTGGATAGAAACCACGGGAATATGCTCCAAACGCTATTCCTGTGGCGTTTCAGACAGGGACACTAGGACTGTGACGGGACGTGGGGTGGTCTGTTACTCCGACGGTTCTCGTCAGGGCAATAGAACCGGCTACGGCGGCCACGTCAGTGACAAAAGTTCCAGATACCACAGACGATTCTGTGGCCCTCTGGATCAATATGCCACAGTGTTTGATTGTGAGCTGGAGGGTATCAACCGCACAGTACACATACTGGCGGGCATGGGTATGGCATATACTGTGACAACATGAGTTGTATTAGTTCCTTTGAGAAGGACTGTACGAACTCCAACCTAACTCTGGAAATCCACAACCACCTCCAATCGTTGGATGAAACTAACGAAGTGTGGCTGGAGTGGATTCCAGGTCACGAAGGTCATGCCGGAAATGAGCTGGCCGACAAACTAGCCAAAGCAGGATGTGAGAAACCCTGCATTGGACCAAAACCCATGCTGCCGTTACCAGAACCTTCTGTTACCAGAGGCATATGGAGGTGCATGGTTGCTAACTGGTCAAAGCAGTGGCGGAAACGCCCTGATTGCCAGCAAACTGTGGATTCCCGCAGACGAAATTAAACGAAGAAACTCCCGTGTCAGACTATTGACCAGGAGTAAACTTCGCACCTTAACGGGGCTAGTGACTGGTCATATAGCCCTGAGAAAGCATGCTTTCAATCTGGGCCTGGTTACCGACCCTAATTGCGAGTGTGGACTTGAGGAGAGTGCAGCTCATGTCATTACTGACTGCCGGATCCACGCTTTGGTCAGGCTTCTCTACCTCGGCGAGGTGAGACATGATCCTAGCAAACTTAAAGATCCCCAGCAAACACTTCGACCTCAAATTTTTATCAATATGATATAACAGCTCTGAGGTTCATGATATCAGATTGAACATTGAATATCCGGTTTTGATACTAATTTGAGCTCAGAGAATTATCGAAATGTCCCAGTCTTAGAGTCAGACGGAGATCAATATGACCTCACGCGCTGAGTTATATTTGAGCGCGTTCTGAGTAGATTCTGACAATGAGCCATCTAGGTGTAATTGCTTCTACTAACCAACTCGTCCAGCCAAAACCAATAAAATTATTCCTCCACTTGCTACTTTGAAAACTAAATTGAAGTTATGATACTTTAATTATCACCTGCCCATAAAATATTACAAATATCACATTACGTATTAGAAAAAAACAATTAAAGTCACAACAGAATACGATAACGGTTAGAGAAATATATAATTCATTATATGTTAATATTAATTAACCCTGAAATCAATTAATAGATCACACACATTTACATCAACACACAAATAAGCTTAAACATAAAATAACAGAATTAATACAGTGATTCACTTCACAATACATTTGATGACATAACTCACTGCAATAATTATCTAACGTAGACAAAACTTATATATAATGCGGGATTACAATTTTTCAAACCTATGGACTAGAAATTACCATTTCACAAATTAAAATATTTATAATGTTAGAGAATAATTAGTAGTAGAGAGAGATGTGCATAAATATAAATCGCTACAATTATTACTTGAATTTCTTAAATTATTTTAACATTAAATTAACTTACCTGTTCACGGATTCACACAGCACACTTACTCGTGACTGTGACTGGTTTGGTCCTATATACTGAATGCACGGCAAAGAGTAGAATCCTAACGGCCAAAGCATGTGAAATTAAGCGCGCAAATTGGTTGGCTGGACGAATTGATAGATGGCAATGCAAAATTACTCGTGACATCGTTTTGATGTCATTTTGATGCTTAAGGGTTGGCATCAAAAATACCTTGCAATAAAGCTACCATTTATGATATCAGAATCTACTCATCTCCCTGAGATGAGAAATTCATGAGGCTTTTGAGGATCCTCTGATATCAATTTGAGGTTAGAGGTTTGCTGGGTCTGGACCACAGACGCGTGTTGTCTTTCTTTATGGCAACAGGCTTAATGGAACAGATTAACAGCAATCATAGTGCGTAAGCACTGTTGTGAACTGAGGATAGTCCGCAGTTAGCCTATTTGTGGCTACGTCGGCGCCTGTTGTCAACCAACGGGCACCTCCTTTACAATACAATACAAATGAATGTCCGGAATGGGATCATGAAAAGAAGTGGAATGGCCGCTCTAAAAACGGGGAAGATGAAAGTATTCCAGCCAGCAAGGTACCGGCACCGCATCTAATTAACGTTTTTGGTTTTTCTTGTAAAAGCATCGCATCAGCATGGGCTGCGAAAGCTGCGTACAGAGAAGCTTGATGGACTCGCTGGAAGCTTGATGGAAGAAGTTGAGTGATACGAAAGTAAATTAAGATGTCACGCCTGTCCTTGCTCCAAGCACAAGCCTTAGCTTACAATGCAATTTCCACCTGTCGTCGACAGGTATTGCAAATGAGCGTTATAGAATAGTGAGGTCTAATTTTGAACTTGCATAGGGGTTAATTTGCTTGTGTCTATAATTCATCTCTGTTAAATGTAAGATCTGTGTTCAACACAGGATTAGCATTCCAAGTTTAATCTTGTAGAAGAGCGGTAGCTCAAGACAAGAGTGTGAATCACGGGAGTAAGCTTCTTACTCCCACCTCCTAGTATCATCGGGGAGAATCCCTAAGAATCTCCTGAAATATGGAAAGTATGATATGTGTTCTTTACCACATTTATGGTAATATGATTAATTGCTTAGGTCAGCAATTAATGTGTAAGAAACTGATGAGGAGTGACTTGTATGTTAAGAACATGGATGATCCCCGAAGGGATATTGTCACTCCACCCACACTATATTATATTGAGTTGATATCTCTAATCAATATGATTCCAGGGATATCAATGAACTACTTATTGTCATGGATCCTTACGGGGATCCTTTACTATAAAAGCGGGCTTAAACCCGTTGTTAGTTAGTTGCCGTTAAGTTGTTGACTTATCGTCATGCTGGTAAAATCATTTTCTGATTGATTGTTACTATAGATTAAGATATTGACTATTGTCAACTAATTGGTTAAAACTCATTCGGACTATGGATTAAATAAACTCGGTTTATTGGTAATCATATCTCCGTCTTATCTTTTAAGTTAGAGTCGAGCTTCACGCACTCATTATTCTCATAACTTAAAAATCTCTTTCAAAATAACTTTCACAGGCGAATTCCAATACCTTTACTTTTGGTGAGAGCCATGCTGTGGCGTATGACTACACTGTAGCTACTATTTCTTCCTCTCTTGCACAATATTTTCAGACGCGCGCGTTCAATATTAATTGGTTCCGAGTAAGCTTTAAGTTTTCCCGTAAAAAAGAGCTTTTTGCGTGCATTTTCGGCTTTGAACAAGTCGTCCATTGCTACCCACTGGGTGATGACGGATACACTCACTAAGAAACAAACGGGTTGCTTTATTAATGTCGCCTTGGGGCAAGCAGATAAAGAAAGGTCGTTGGCTTTGTTAGAAGAGCAGGAAGTAGATAGAACAGAACTAATTCCTTATTTACTTGTGTTGCGGTAGAAAATTGTGGGTACAATTTTTAATCTGCATGGAAGGTTGGCTGTGCTGTGTGGAAGGGAATCTGATAAGCTCGTAATTTTCTTCCTACCAAAGTAGTTAACACATCCGCAGAGATTAAATTTTAGGAATGAAAAGGAAAAAAGTAAAGACGAAACTGGATAAAGAATAAAATGTTAGCGGTTGCATCCGAAATGGGATGTTCATATGCACGATGTGGGAAAATGAGGGAGTGATGAAGTGGGGGAGGAGGATGGTGATCCACCCTGCTTCCGCACTTAACTCGTTCTGGCCGGAAAACCAAAGGGTTTTTCAAAAAATGTTTTTGTGTAATTTTTTAATTATTGCAACCGCGCTTAAAAGATGCCCCGTTTGATAGTTTTCGTGGGGGGAGGTATCAGAGAGAAAGAGTAGGGGGAGAAAGCAATGTTATAACCCCTATTACGAGTACAGGGCACACGTATCCAAAGCTTTCACTCGGATTATAAACTTTAGAGTTTCACTCTTAATACAATACAAGGAGAGATAGAGCTGAAGGCAAAACAACGTCTCGAAAATGGAGAGAGCACTTAAGACTAAGACGGGAGAGAAGAGAACAAAAAGTGTAGGGAGAAAAGTGTTATGAAGGAAGAGAGAAAGATGCAGATAAGTCTTCCCTTTTCTTTTCATCCCATTTCGTGGAATAGAAAGAGAAAGGATGTTATTTACTTACGTGTATATAAAAGAGGTTAAGGGGAGAGGGATTGAGGCGTGGAGGGGTGGGCGAGCAGGGAAGAGTTGGGTTGATGAAGTTAGTTGATAATTAGCATGTACACAAGGAGAGTTTGGGTTAAACAGGTTGATAGAGTTAGTTCCTTCCTCTCGAGTTTTTAATACCCTCATACATTAATGGAGCATTAAAACATTTTTAAATAGCGCTCAGTCTTCCCTGATTATATAAGAAGCGTAATTTCTCCTTCAGCACTGCTTCCTAATCCATTTCATCTCTTTCTCTCGTATCTTTCCGGGGAATGACACCCTTCTGAACACTTTGTTCTCCCAATTTAGAATTCAATCCTCTCATTTTCTCTCGATTCTTCGTACTTCCTTCGTCTTCTTCGCTCATTTTCTTTCTCTCACACTCTTTTTCAGTTTAAAATTTTTCTTTGGCTCGCTCCGGTGCAAAACGTAGGCAATCTCCATCGCCCCTCCTGAGCCTAGGGACGGGCTGAGAACAAGATTACGAAACCCGACTAATTACTTGACAGGCACAAAGGAGGTTGAGTGGTTAGGAAGAATAGAGAGAGAAAGCACAACTATCTGAAGCTGTTTTCTCTACATCTAATGTGTACCACATAATAGTATATATGCTAGAAAATATAAATATATATATACATTTGCCTACTTTTCATAGTAGGGTGATTCAGAGTAGACTCTGCAGATACGAAGATAAGGCAAAATGAGGGAGAAAATATAGTTAACTTGCAGTTAGTCCTCCGAGGTCCACAGCTTCTCCTGATACTCAGGGTCGGGTAACTTTTAGCCTAATCCTGGTCCTTGATTAAGCAAGGAAAGCAAATAGTTGAAAGTTTACTCGCTTGAAAGTAATACGATCGCTAAATAGAAAACAATACAAAACTGTACATGGAGCTCGTCCGAATAAACACGGGATGCACTGGACTGTTTGTTGTGTCCTTCTGATAAAACAGTTAGTACATTGATCATAAGGTTGAATTCCAAACGGTTGTCGCTGGTTTCCAGAAACCTAATTAAATCTTCTGCTGGTTGGCATCTATCTGAGCATTATTTGAAATAAGAGCAAAAATTGTGAGGCACGCAATCCGGGGCTCACCGGGTTCAGAAATTGTGGGCCATGGGGAGCTGAGCCCCTCAGGGCCGGTTTAAAGTTTCTAGAGGGTTTGTAAAGTATACGTGAGCAATACGAGGTGTGCATTTAATTAATCAAAGTTATTTGAATTCCCAGAGAAAAATGATGGACGAACAATGACGCATAAATTCAATTACGCACCAGCGTGCCCATTAATTTAGTCATATCTTGATATATCATCTAAACAGTTTTACCAGTGAACTTAGATGAGGGTTAGGAAATAATAGGTTGCCATGAAATATTTTAGCTTTGAGGTGCATTACTTACGCTGAAAAAGGAACACGGTTAGATTGTACTGGCTGCTGCTCAAAGAAAGTAGGCACGGGAGGAGTATATCCAAGAATACTTCCAGTTCGTTTCGGACGTGCGGATACAATACAACGCAGTATAAACAAAAATGGTTTGGAACGCGAGAATTGGATAAATACAATAGGGGAGGAGGAGAAGAGAAGGGGACGGGGCTTATGGGGAGAGATAAGGTGGGTATTGTTCATTTATACATGTACGTTAAATTGATGGATAACGGGCAAAATTTCCGTTGCATAGCCTTTAGACTCCCACTCGATTTGAAACAAAGAGGAGAATTATAGACGATTAAATCAGATAGTGATCAAAATTTGGCGAGGGTAACATACATGCGCGTGGAATATTACCACGAAATGGGGATGCGGAACATGAAAATGATGAGCCATCGTTTCCGGTTTAAGAAGCAGCAGGAAAGTTTTTAGAAAGCTATTGCGTTGCACAAAACGCAATAGCTGTGCTGCATTGAAAGATATTATGGTGTTTATGAAATGCAAGGAAAACGTGCTGAGCTGCAGGCCTAAGAAGAAACTTTTTCGGATTTCTAAAAAGGGTATCAGTTTATTTTGAGAATGAATACTTTTCTGCATCTAATTGTATGACAATGCCCCACCTTTTGGTTTTACGCGTGGTTATGTTAACTGAGATTCGGTTGAATTTAATTAGAATACAACGCTTACGGTTACATCGTGATTACTCAGAATTAACGGTATTCATATAATGCACAGCAATACGTAGATGATAATCTGTAAAGATATAGATAAATTAGTAATCATATTAAATATAAAGGAATAAGTTAATCAGTTAGTTAAATTAGTTGACTTTAATGCCTATATGTCTTATAGTTACAATTATGTTACAATTATGACTGTACGAGCACGGTTCAAAATGTAGTTTATAGTATAAATTAAGTTAGCAAATACTTTTGGTACGATTTTATAAGTCAATCATCTGAAGTATACTCACCATAGCAATGCAGTGTGCATCGTTTTATATTTTAGGTTTATGATTATTGTTTGTTTAATTACAGTACAATAACAAAGTCTATTTTCGCTGTGGGTGGGTTCTAATAGGTTCATATACTATTACATGCTATATGCTATACAAGAATTGCAGCCAGTGATGTATTTACATTTATTTAATAAAAATACTAGATCTACCGCATGTTTCACGAAACCTGGCTTTGGTCATACTTCCCTCCGCTCTTCCACGACGTCACTTTCCTGCATGTACGCTTCTCTTCACTCCTCCGCTGCGTGCTCGTTCATGAAACCCGGTATTTCTTTTACCGCCCAAATCTTCACTCAGAAGCGTCACAGCGTCAAGTGGGTTGCACCGTTGGAAAGCCGAGATTTTCTTATCTGATACAAACGAACGTTTATGTCCCTAGGTCAAAGATTGACGACGCTACAGAATTAAATGTCTACAGGTTTATGAAACCTGACTTGTACTTTAAGTGTAGCTACATCGTCAACCTTTGACCTAGAGACATAAAAGTTAGCTTGTATGAGAGTTGAAGATCTCGGCTATACAACGGTGTAAGCCGCTTGCCGCTGTGACGCTTGTGAGCAAAGATATCGGCGAGAAAAGAAATGCTCGTTTTGATCAGGGAGCAAGCAGGAGCCACAGCGGAGGAGAGAGGAGAAGCGGGCCTGCAGGAAAGTGACGTATTGGAGGAAGAGCGGAGGGAAGTATGACCAAAGCAAGGTTTCGTGAAACATGCGGTAATTGCCCAGTTACAATACAAAGGGATTCATTTAATTTTAAATGAATCCCAAATTTATATTTTGGTTCATTAATTCAGCCACATTTTGCGTACTTTGAATGTCAGGACAGTCAGGAGAATGTTACCACGCACGCATTTACAACGCTGGCATTCTGAAACTCTGCTCTGTGTAGGTATTAGGCTCATAGATTTCTTCAGCATCTGAAAATTGGTGCTTTCACCTGACTTTCATATGATGTATATAATTTATTTCAGATTAGCACTATATAAATACTGCGCACAAGAAATTAGGGGAGACATCTGATGAAAGCTTAAGAGTCGCAGAGAATTTATTTCTTGATTTAGAGTGGGAGGCTCTTAAATGCTGTACTTCCGTTGATCTTATTGAAGCACGGAATTTTCGTAATGAAATAAAAGGGAGTAGATCCAGCATACTGGGGATGGAAACAGCTTGAATGTTTAGAATCTTCTCCTTTAACCTCTCCTAAACATTAATAAATGAAGTTAAAGCTTGCCCAGAACGGAGGTGAACGTCACTCACACTCCAAGCATTGTTCGAAATGATTTTATATGCATTAATCATGCCTGTCGACTGGTAGAAATTTGTCAACAGCTCTGCCGATATCAAGTTAAACTATAGTATCTCCCCAAAATGTAAGTACTTTGCCTGTCTGCTTTGGAAATTAGGGTAGATAGCTTGTGCATGAGTATTTGCGATTCCTGGGTATAAAAGCTGTTGAACTGATGGTCAACATAGCAGGTGCTATGAAAAATATATCATTACTGCGGTCTTCTGTGTTTGTTTTGGGTGCAAATCGTGAATAATTAAAATACGCAATGTCTACGTTTACCGAGAGAGACTTTCAACTGTACCCGGGAATGCATTCCTCCTCAGCTGCATTTAATAGCAGAACGCTATTTTGAAAAAAAAACTCAGAGCTGTACGGGTGGGTAAACACCCTTGTTCTACTATTCAGTCGAACTTGCAATTAAAACGGCAGACTAAAATTTAACCCGTTAACGTACTGGTATTATAATTTCTCTTTACGTAAATAATGAGATATGACGTTTGATAAAATGATATCGAAGGTATTTCTAAGCAATCTGCACCATAAAAGATAACCCGTACTTTAAGCGGGCGGGCCTAATAATAAAATATACTAACCATTAGTATCTATTTTACCATTGTTTCGCATAAGTTTGGCTTTACTGTTTGCAGATATGCGACCGCAACTTTCTTCGAATTAGTTACTACTAATGCGCTTTGAGCGATAAGAAATAATTTTGGGTCAACTAAGAAATGTTAAGGGAGCGGAGTTGTACTCTACTGGTTAGATGAGTAGCAGACTCAGTAAGAAAGTAGGATGAATAATGTAGAAGAGTAATGAATGAATCATGTCCTTGCATCGGAGTAAACCCCTCCCCTAATATCCCTCCGTATTCTAGGATTGGGGTGGGTGAATGGGGTAAGGATAAGGATGGAATTTTTAGGTCAGGAGTTGGGGCAACATATGGAAAAAGAGAGTTGTTTCCGATAGCATCACTGCTTAAATAGTTCAATTAAAATACCTTTTCTTTTCTGTTTTCTACGTTAATACAGTCCGCGTTTCGTTTGCTTTGTCCTGTGTTTCTTGATATAATAAGATATTATTGCTATTTGTGTAGGGTATCCCTCAAATCCACTCATGGAGGAGTAATACACACGGAAGCTGTGAGCAATTGATTTTATCCGTTGATTCATAAATACCCAAGTACTTAGTGATCAATCACCATATTACTACTTTACATGAGTTCCACGAAACCCTTAAAGCTCTCACGAAAACACTATGGATTCCTTGCCGTTTGATCCCAACTTTTGCCTAAATTAAGTGGTGTAGGTATAACCTCAAAGGTCAACTCAGTAATCGTGGCTGTGGGCCATGGTTTCCGGCAGTGACTAGGAATGACTAGGCTAACAAAACTAATTCAAAACTTAAATTAGGTTATAATAAATAATGTACAGTAAGGATCGAATTATTTCAGTTAAATAAGCTTCTTCTTCTGTTCTCCAAAACTTCTCGATATTACTAAGAAGCTTGTCTGAGAAGTTCTTGTAATAATAAGTTTATGCATATACAAAGGGACATTTACGTTTAATTCCATCTCTTGTGAAAGGGCTGGGATGAATATCGATTAGTTGAGTCGACAAATATATTTACGAGTAGCTATAACTCTCTGCAGATTTGCATGGGTTACAGGTTACAGTATATGGCTGCATACTAATATTAAAGCTGTCTAAGGTGCTTGCATTACATAGAATAGATAGTCTCTTTCTTTTAGGGTTGGTTGGGTGATTGTAGCTAGGATTTAGGATTGTATTTGATGATATAATGTAGTAAAAGTATTTTGGTTCCGCGGACCAGCTTCCGTAACAGTCGGTACTTAACCTTACCTAATATGCTTGTGATTTTATGTCCGCATTGAACAATCTAATAATAGTAAACCCAAATTAATCTAGTGAAAATTCATATTGAGGAAAGAGCGGGGAGTAAGGGTTTTAGAAAAATACTTGTTTCGTGATACGGGACCTACATCAGGATACGGAGTGCCGCAGAGTGTAACTTTTGGGGAATAAATTTAAAGAGAATGGTGTGAAGAAGATTAGCGAAATTGAGTGGAATGGATTGAAAGGGGTTGACGGATAATTGTTAGAGTATGCCGATTTCAAGCAGAAGGAGTTTTTCTCGTAGCTAAATCCTATTGAGATCCTTGAATAAAATTAATGGGAGTAAGGGTAAGTAGAGAGGGATGAGAAAAATCAGGGGGAAGGAATCGGCACGAAGTACAACAGATATGAAGGAGGTAAGGACCTCTATGACGAATATAAGCGGAAAAAGGAAGAAGAGGGACTATTTCACAGGGATTTTTGTGATTCTTTAGAAAATTTAGCTGGATTAAATGCACGGAAATCATAGGAATCAAGCACATTTATGGTTTATGAAATATGGAATACATCACGAATTGTATTAGGAAGCGGTATAGATTCTAAGACTTTAATTGTTGGTGTGCAGGCTTTTGTAAATTTAAATATAATTTCAAATTTGTATGGCACTATTATTTATTATGATGGGGGGGGGGGTGGCGTCCAGTCCAGTATGAGAATAGATAGTTTGGACTTCGAAGTATGCATGTAACGTGTGGTTAAGTACAGGGTCTTTCAAAACTTGTATTCCTATATGAGACTGAAACTACGGGGTGGCACGTCGGCAGATTTTATTCAAACTCATATCCATTAAAAGTTAAAATTCTAAAGTTTTGTATGGCGCAAATTCCAAATGCTTATCTTTAACATGTCATCTGCTGTTAACGCTCAAAGTTTCCGGTCGGAATTCCAATTCAGCGTTTTACCACATTTCCACAGCAACGCTTCAGGTGTTGCGATCATACGGTACCTGTGTAAATCTGGTAAAACGCTGAATTGGAATTCCGACCGGAAACTTTGAGCGTTAACAGCAGATGACATGTTAAAGATAAGCATTTGGAATTTGCGCCACAATAAACTTCAGACGTTTAACTTTTAATTGATATCAATTTGAATAAAATCGGCCGATGTGCCGCCGCGTAGTTTCAGTCTCATATAGGTATACAAGTTTTGAAAGACTCTGTAGTGAGAGAAGGAATGCGAGTACAGTTTGACTGTACACATAACTAATTATAAGCTTAAGGTATGGCGTGGAATTGATTTGAGTACGCCGACTACGTAATTATGTTTCTGGCTGAGGTTTAGTTAAATTTAGTTAATTGTTGCTGCTTAGTACATATATATGTTTATATATATTATGTTGTTACCATAATTACCATACGGCAATTATATTCGATGCTTAAAACGACTAGAGTGAATAGTTTGTTATCTCTCAAGGTTTACCATATGATGTGAAGATGTGGTCAATGTTGGGCAGCGAATTTCATTCTTTTTTGTTTTTGTCGTTGATTACAAAACCAGACTCGGACAACGTTCTTTTTGAGATCCAATTTCTCCGCAATTGCCGCTATTTTTTCACCGGAAGGTCGAGGCTGAACTGCAAAATAAGCTTCTAACGATCGTTTCTCTGGGGCTGCAATCGAAGTTCGTTTTCGTTTCTTCTCTCCAGCTGGAAGGACATTTGGCGCGTCAGGATCTCTTCGCTTACTCCTCGCTTGAGCTTCTGCTTCTTCCAACCACGCTTGCAAAATTGGCTTTAAAGCTATCATATTATTATGGCTAAGAGTCAGAGATTCAAACCTGGAAATCAGAGGAAAAACCAATCATGTTAGCTGTAGTCTTGGAGCGGGCCTAACATTAGCGGATAGAAGAAGGAAATTTGGAACAAATATTTGATGTGAATTCAAGGGGAGAAAGGGTTATGCCTTACGGCTCAGATTGGGAAAAATCGGGTTTAGTTTGACAGTAGTTAGTAGTACCTACTCTCTTCTCTACACGGAGAGAGGATTTTTGAATGCAGTCGACAAGAGGCTGCGGCTGGTGACTTGTGCCAGGGATCGGGAGGCTAATTTTCGGGAGAAGCTGCATTACATAAGTCCGGCCGGGAAGACGGGCGGAGGGAAGGGATAAATTGAGATGTTTCTGCTGGAGGGAACGGAGAAAGTATTACAGTATGAGATTGTGAGAGTGTGAGAGGAAATTGCGTTTTATAAATGGTGGAAGAAGATTGGACGCGTGGCGGAGATTGGATTATTGAAATGGAAGGGATAGAGAAAATGTTGATATTGTTCATACCTACAAATGGTGCTTTGAGAAAGAGCACCAACACCAGGGAGTTTGAGATTTGCTAGGGCTTTCCCTACATCAGCTTGCGTGACTCCTAATTTGATACGACGTTGTTTGAATCTCTCGGCAAAAGCTTCCAATTCTCTGGGGTCAGTGTCCGTGTCATGCATGCTTACGGAAGGGTGCGGATGACCTGAGTGTGGATGTCCATGAGGATGAGGCAGGGAAGAGTGGTTTGCAGCAGCTGCCATCATTGAGTTCATGGCTGCAGAATGGGTGTATACAGACGAGGGATGTAACTGAGCATGACTGTGGGCATGGGATACAGAGGTGGATTCGGCTGTCATCGGGCCCAGACTTGTCATCATGGTGGAGGAGGATATTGGATCGAGCATATCCAGACCATCCATGCCCGGATGACCCATCTGCAACAATTGATGACACTGAATAAGCAAAAAACAGAATGAAGACATTCGCAGGAATGTTAAGAGGGTCCTTGGACGACCGGTGTTTTCCCATTCTTATATTGAGTAAGGAGAAAGACCGAAGCACCAAGAGAAAGCAACTTGCTTTCACCTCCATTCATAATTTTTCCTAAACTACATTGAAAATTTAGGACTAACGTTGTAGGAATTAATAATTCCTACCTGATGGGGCCGTGGGTTGTGACCTGGGTGTGGAGGGCCCATTCCAGGATGGTACATCATGTCGTGCTTCAATTGAGGAAGGCCTGTTACGGGTGATGAAGCTCCGGGATGTTTGCTAATGTCTACCAGTGCTTCAGCTCGACTTAACAGTCCGTCATTCAACCCGCTGAACAAATCTCCCTGTAATGTATAAAATCCATCATGAAATCAAACAGCCGCTGCAAGATAAAACCAACAGCCAATCAGCCAATACGTCAACACGCACATATGAAATAATCGGCTACCATGAAACAATCTGGCCAGTAAATATGGAATTCAGAATTCGATTTGGTATTGATTTAAAGTACAGTGTATGTACTGTGGAAGATAGATGATCGGAGAAGACTATTTGATATTTGATGCATAGAGAAAGTTGATGATACTGATAACTGCGATTCAACTGAGTGGGGCAAGTAATTTTGGAACATAACAACCCTAAAATCTTCCTACAGCTGTGAGCAGTGGTCGTGTAGTAGGAATATGATTGATTAAATAACGAACGAGTAATTGCTATTGATTCCATCCATCTAAAGAAAACTTCATGATTTCCCAACATGAATGCACAGAGAAAATCATGAAGTATTTTCATGGATTCGGGGACTCGCGTTGGCTCTCAGGCTTTAGTAACATTGTCGAGGAGACAGTGGAGGAGGAGAAGAGCGATTCCGAGAAGGAGAAAGCAGCTTTTTCGGTGAATATCAATAGTGAACACGCAATATTAGCCAAGAAAGAAGAAGGATAGGTTGAAGAGAGAAAGGCGGGTGGCAGTGGATGTACAATACGGGAAATGCTAGAAGATTGTTGGGAGCGGAAGGGAGGAGGGTTCTCCTGTTCTCACATTTTACGAGAAACGAGAGGACAGGTGGATGGATTGTCCATTGTATTACGCATTTGCTTACTTCCTTTCTGCCCAACTTGCTTGCATGTAAATAGGAAAGGGCTGCGGTGAGAGAGGATTTGGAGAGTACGGCACGGAAGGGCAGAATAACCCCTGAGTTTTTGTCTCACATGTATGTATACGCATACACATGGCTCCAAAGAGATAGAAATGCTCATTAATTATTCAGCTTATCATTCACAATGAATTGACAAGTCAAATGGAAGGAAAATACTTGGGGAAAGTTTTAAATCTTCTATAGAAAAAGCAGAAGACTTGAACACAGAGAGGGTATTACGCTATGCAATTCACTATTGCACAGTACAGTACTGTACAAGTCTTCCCCCTATGACTTAAGTTTCTTTGTATTTGCGTGTATCCCGTTTGGCTATTCAACGTTGAGTACGCTACAAACCGGCTTCTGAATCCAGTACCCTGTGCATCTATGTGATGAATCTCCATCAGCTTTGTTTGTTTTCTCCACTAGTCCTTTCCTTCCTCTCTTCCTACTGGGTTTCATCGTAATATACACTTCCTCTCTCCAATAATGCATAGTAATAATTGGCCAGGAACTGCTTCGAGTTTCCTTCCTGTGCTCCGTAAGCACTGTCCTTACACAGCTGATGAAAAAGACACACGCAAGCTTATCAGCTACTAATCCTTTTAATCATCCGCTTATCCTTATCCATATCACCCGTCTTCCCACCCCACCTGTCAAGTGGAAGCGGTAATGAATGCCGCCGAATGGGAAGGAAAATCATGAATGCTCGCAAAATGTTGATATGATGCAAAGAGAAAGTAATGGAAATGTTGCGAAATTTAGATAATTGGCTTATAACCCCAACCTGGTTGTCTCAAAAAACGAGGAAAAGCCTACCTGCATGACCTGGCTTCTGGATTTCTCGAACTATTATTGCCCGTTTCTGGTTTGTCTACAGTTGTGTTTAGTGAAAGATTGGTGAGCAGCATAAACTGCATTTATTCTCCTAATACGCTCGGTATATCCTGCACCCCATGCAATGCAGACACCCACTCACTCCCAGTGCCAGTTGTGAATGAAAAAGGAGGAACTGATTAGCCAGAAACGCTTACACAACTATTAAATACGGTGTGAGAGTATGCTTATTGTACGTTTTGGCTTTAACCCTGGTATGACACTAAAAATGCTTTTTTGATTTTGATTACGGAGGAATGAAGGAACTTTATGAGGAGTAAATGGGGTAAATGGATATGATATTGATAAAGGCCACCTTTGTGTTTTAGCCTCTTGGGTTGCGCAAAGAATTTCTAAGGTGCCATCTAATTGCCCACAAGAGCAGATCGGATGTATATTTGTGAAAAAATCACGTGCAGATGGATTAGAGGGCTGGTCCTTGGGTAGAAGATAATCGAATTAGTTACGGCGTGTGGATGGAATGTTTTTTTTTGCGTTTGGACAAAATGGCAAAGTTGTTGGGGAAAGATTGAGGGAATTTGGTGGGACGAGAGAAGAGTAGACGGGAAGGGAATGTACAGGAGCCAGGAGGGAAGTCGTTAAGTTCAATGAGGTTGTGTGGTAGACGGATTGTGGTGGACACCCTGGTGTTTTGATCGACTATTATTTTGGGGAAGAGGGAGGCCGTTGGGAGAAGTTGAAAAATCGTGGGGAAGACAGAAGAGAGTTGGTAGCCATAAATCCACGCTCAGGTTCTTGTCAGTTGGTTCCTATTTTTTCACTGTCCATCCATCTAGATGTCAATTAATGTCCACCCATCCTCTCATTCACCGCAGCAGCGAGGTGGGTTAGAATTTTATTCTCTACCTTAATGTTTTCACAACGACCATGTTACTTCAAGTAGGGTCGTGCGTTTAATTTTTGGTGACCTGGACTCACGACAAAAGCACTTGGGATCCTCTTGCACTGTTGACATGCAAGAAAATATCCGTAAAGACTCCGTCTGTGGATGTATTGATGACTTGAGGCTGATCGCAGACTTCTCCGGGGTGGCAATGAGTAAATGTTTGACTTAGGGAGATTGGCGATTGTAATGTAGCTGAGAGTGAGAATGAATTAATACGTAGACGGGATAACGGATTTATAACTTTCAGAATCGGGATCTTCGGCTGGGGTGGTGCTGAGAGAGAGAGAGAGAGATATGAACGACTATAATATAGGTGATTGTAGGGGTGAGACACTGGGTAGACAAGGTCGGGTGAATAATTGACTGGATTTGCACAATTAGCACTCACTTATTCGCTGGGAAAATATTTCCGTAGGGTTTTATGTACATCATTTATTCAATAAAGTACCTGACCAAAGAAATAGGACCACAGTGATTAAATTTCAATCTGATCGCATTACAAATACCAAAACCTCAGTGCCTATCCTATCAGGTGTTAAAACTAGAGCGTTGAGATGAGTGCTAGCTAAAAGTGTGGAGACTTACTTTCTGCTTAAGGATGCAGACGAGAAGTGTATATTTCCATCACCTTGCGCGCTAATTGGAGTGAGTATTAGGTGCAGGTGTTGCATAATTTTTAAACCCGATAAGCTAATCCTCAAAAAGTACCTCATAGGTAATTCCGTCACAGACATGGAAAAATCTCTGTTGTCCATAACCTTATAGCCTTATATTAACTAGGATATAATCGAAATCGAAAACTCCCTGCATTGATTTCTATCTTTGGTAAAAGTAATGGAACGTGCCAGTTAGGAATGTATTTTATGTCTTAAGTTCCAGCATGCCGTTTGATATGAATGAACAAAAAAAGTAGCAGTGGAGGAAGTTTTATCTGTCAAGTCTGACTGGTAAAGATGTGATACACGGGGAGCTAAGTAATTTGGCGTTTCCATGTGAAGCGTGGAAATGATGTGCTGAGATGAGAGTACGGGAAAGTAATATTGATAACGAGGTAGATGAATAGATTCAGGGCAAGGGCAAAAATGCCAAAACTTAATGGCGAAGAAAGGAAGTTAAGGGTGGCAGAAAATATGATCAGTTGTTGGTCTTGTTTTTCGGTTAAGTTTAGAAATGATGATGAATTGGTAGAGTGTTTGAACGAGTGTGGCGAGTGGTGGCATAGCGGGTCAAAGTGAGTTATCAAGTTTTAATGCAACATAATTGATCATTACTCATTCATACGATTGTGAATACTGTATGAATGAATGAGTTTCAATTACTCTTGTATGTTTTTTGATTATCATGTGTCTCCAACAGAGTTTTGTGGTTTCGGGATATACGGGAATGTATGTGATGAAGTGGAGGAAGCATGAGTTTAAAGCATGGTAGACTTGTTCCGAGATAATGCTCATGTCTTATGAATAAATGGTGTACTACATGTATCACTTTCTCTTTTCATTTCTCATGAATTCTCCATAAGCCTAATGGGGTAACGAAACGAATAGTCTCTGATTTTCAATTCTACACAATCCCAACACCACCAAAACTCTTTCCAAACACCTATCTCACCTAAATTCTGTTTATACCTACACACCGGTCTTTAAACCGACCAGCTGAGCGTGGCCAACGATTCGTTTACTCGAGCGGGCCGCGGAAGAAGATTGCTTTGGGTAAGCATGGATTTTCTGAGCTCACGTCGGTCCTTGATATTTGTGCTTCGATTGTTTAGCCGAAGAGGGCCTTTTGAAAAATTGAAGATTAGAATGAATATATTTGTCAATAATTTACCTCGAATTCCTGTAGGAGGCTCTTCGGAACAGAAAACTGTGAGAAGAAAATAAAGACGTGAGAGTATCAGACATAAGCCAAAATCACAGACAAGTTACTTCTATAGCCTATCCGCTCATTCCCACCTGCAGACTGCAAAAACTGAGTCCGCAACAAGCTTTTACCAAATCATACTTAATTCCTGGAACGTATCAGTTCAGCAACTATATCTCCTCAATTCTCTACAAGTGTAGCACTTGCAAGTTTAATGAAGTATTACTGCATTTGCCTCTATTATAGAAATTATTGCGGCGATTACAGAACGGAATAATCCGTCCCCGCTTGCATGCATGCGCCAAAAATAATGGGAATTAAGATATGCCGTCAAAGACAGAGTTTCGATTGTAGGAAGGGTACGTGGTACGTCGGTGCGTGGCTCACATGGCTGTGGATTTAAATTGTAGAAACAAGAAACAGAAATACGAGAAGGGAGGGAAACTATACATGCATATAGGGGCTGTTGCTATGAGATAAAATAGGGGAGACAGGACCTACCTGAATTGATACTCTTTCCATTTTCTGTGAGATATGATGTCATGTACAAATGATGGGAAAGGAGACATACTGGCCCTTAGTAGGATGACAAGTGCAAAGAGTGTAATAATGGAAGCCTCTAATGATCCTGTATAATAGCCATTGGGAAAACCATGATAATTATCATTGGTCATCCCGCTCACTCTGCTTTCTCTCTCTCTTCTTTTGCCCGGAATGTACAGTAGTCCCTGTCTGCCTGGAATTACCTGCCATTCGGGAGGCAGACGAATGTATCTCTTACTACCTTATCGTAAATCAAGCTTCAGCTCGACAACAAACAACTTGTGCGTCTCTATAGTAGCTCTTTTTTTCTTCTACACTTTTTACAGTTAGCATACGCTACAATCGCAACACCTAGAGCTATTATAGAAAGGCAAATAAGGTAAAAAGTGACCGAATATTGATTGCATATCGTTGCGAATTTCTTCGTTTTCCTTGCGGCTTGCCAAGAATGACAACCCAAGTGTAGCAGGTCGAATCAATTTTTCACCCCTACCTCTATCGCAATTTGGGTGGGTGGACTGAGACGAAACAGCAGGCCTTATACTCTGGTGGGGTGGAGTAGGGAGATTCGCTCGTTCGATTGACGGGTTGTAGAAGTGGGAAGCAGATGGCATATTAGGCAGGGTTTTACCTCATGCATTCAAATGCTTGTGAATTCAAGTTAGTACTTGCAGCTCCGCCTGCACTTCTTAGGGCATTGATATTAGTTTCCTTAGGGATAATTTAGGGGCACAATAGCAAGAAGAAAGGTAGATGATAAGGGTGCGGAATACTGGTTTGTTTGGATAGAATTGTGATTGTATCCTGCCTACCATTTGTATACGATGCCTTGGTACAAAAGGTAAGCTGGTGAAGTAAGGTGAGAAATTGTCGCAGATGTTGATTTCCTCCAGCGGAGGGGTTCTTTCGTGGGCGATTCCATTATAATTGTTATCATACTCGCAAGGGTATTTGTATGAATAATGTTATTAGATTTGCTAGTCAGACAGGGCGAATAGAATCTAAACACCATAGGAAATAGCGTGTCATCCAGAGGAAAAGTAAACAGGTGGAGGGGCGGTCCATGGAGTTGTGTCCTTTGATTTAATCAAAGTCTCCTTCTGTTCTGATACGAACCGGGTAAGGCTTATCATTCTACCTGCCACGCATCTTCCACAGCGTGTCTGATACAAAGAAACGCATGACTGAATCGCAGCTGTTTGTTGTCCTTAAGAACAAGTGTCAAAAGTGACGCCAGGGCCAGATACTCGCTTGAAACCTCAAAGTTCTTAAATTCAAAGCAAACTGCTTAAAAATTAAGCACCACATATGCTTATAATTTGAGTCTCCCGTTCATGTAAACGTAATTAGTAAACGTTTTTCAATTCTTTTCTGACACAGGTAATAACTGGTGGAAAATTCTTATTGGATCGTGTATGTATTATGTATCAGATGATCATCACCATCACCATTAAATATGCTCACCACTCTCTCGTAAAGCTAATCGGAAGAGAAGGAAACCAAAAAGGTGCTTTCAACTTTGGAGAAGACTAATGAAAGACGGTTAATTTGACTGAGTGAAAGTTAGTGCCTGGAGTGGAGAGTGGAGGTGAATGATGAGTTGCTGGCTGCGTTTAAAAGTGGAAGTGAATGGCGAGCAGAGGAAAAGAAAGGAAACATTACAGTGAACTTAGATTTATTAAATTTAAACCCCATTTATTGAAATATTTGCCATGCTGCTTCTAAACTCATTCTTGTCATGCTGTAAACATCTTGAATCGAAAAAATATCTTGTACATATGCTCATATTTGAAGGGAGTTGGCAGTCGTCGACAGCGGGGAATTCAAGTTAACAATGCATTTTATACGAGGCATTGTTGAATTCGCTAACATAGCGCCCATACGTGACGTCACAAGTGAACATTGTTATCGACACTTTCTGTAAATCGGAGATTAGAGACTTGCCTCTCACTCTAAGTCCAAATAAACCGAGTGAGAGTCTCCTTGCCTATGGTAAAATAAGCGCATGCTATGGAAATACACCTTCACTGCTATCATACCAATGGAGAGTTTCTTCCGCAAAATTGTACTGCGGTCTAGAACCGGACTCTATCGAAATAGGCATTTGGTAACTAGTTGCGAGTGTATGATTGAGAATGAATTGTGTTCGTATCTAGTTGCAATTGGGAATTACTGCTCGATATATATATGTACATACTGGGGAGGGGAGGCATTGGAATTGAAAGTCGTGGAAAAGGTACTAATTTGAACTTTTCTTCTTAAAGTTTCTATGAAGAGGAACTTGATAGAGGTTCAAATAAATTGAGTTCTTGAGATGTGGTTGATTGAAAGTCGCCGAGTTTTTGTAGAAGTGAGAGAAAGGAAAATTGATAAGATGATGAGAGGACGAAAAGTGAAAGAAGCAAGTAAACGTTGGAAGAGTGACATCAAATATAGATGAGACATTGGTTTGAGCCGGGAGAAAGGGAAAGGAGTGAAACAAGTACGAGGCCGGAGTGGGAAGTCAGAGCTTGACTGCCGTGAGCCGTGACGACGCGACTCCCTGTCTACTTCCCTCAAAAGTTATGTATTGGAATCACTGGAAGGAAGTTGAGCTCTCGTAGAAGTTGAGTCCCAAACACGCAAGACTTTTAAAGCAGCAGCCTCTACCTCTACTGTTCTTGCTGCCGTCTGAATCAAGCGATGTACTGTGTATTCAGGAATGGAACACCTGCAACGATATTCTTGACAGTACTAAAGGACTGTAAATACAAAGTAATTAAGTATCAAAGGATTATACTCTGCCACACTCGTACTACCGTTGTTCCATATGCTAAATTGTACTTGAAAAAAAAATTTGGAGGATCTGTATCTTCGTGGAGAACATTTTCCAATCTTAGGTTAGGTTAGCCATTTCATTTTGAAAGCAATGCATTTTTAGAAATTCGCGAAGCTGTTTTTCACTTCCAACGGCGGTATCGGAATCAAGTTTGAGCATAATTTATTCACTTGCGCAAGCAAGTGTTTGGGAACCTGACTATGAGGTTCTGCTCGAACGCGGGTACATGTAAACAAGGTCGCCTCGATAACGGTCGAACGCATGCAAATTTCGACACCAAATTTTTGTCATGCGTGCAACTCATAACAAGGTTGTCGGGCATTGCAATTGGAGTTTCTAGGTCATGAGCCTCCAGGTCAGAAGGGTCATAGTGCATTTACATGAGTTTAAATGCATTTACATACGAATAACATGTTCAATCAATAGTTTGAATATGCTCGATGGCTACATTGTATGTGTATTGTATTGTATTGAGATGAGGTGTTGGCCGTTATGTTAACTGCACCAACGCTGACGTAGACAGTATAGGCTAATTTCAGCCTGTCCTCGTACTACAATTAAACTATCGTTAATTACTATCGGACCTGACCAGGCGACCAGTAGCTATGGCGAATCATACAAGACGATCGAGCTTGATTGTCCGTAGGTGAGATTCCTCCAAACATACCGCCCCTAAGTATAGAAGCCTTGTTTGGAAGTACAAAGGGCGGGGCTTCTTTAGTGAGCTGCAATGAGAAACATAGCAACAGAAATTTAAGTGAGCTACAAGTAGTCGGGTGACATCCTTCTAGCAGTAGCAGTTAGTGTTCCGAGTATTTTAACCTTACCTAACCCGCACCAAAAATTTAAGGTTGGCTTGGCATTTCGCGAACCGATGACCTAGGGACGAGGGCCTCGTTGAGCGAGTGAAGGTTAGGTTACGAAAGCCAACCTTAACGTTTTTGTTGCAACACCCCCAATAGACTAAGGATTGGAAAATCAGTTGTGTCACCCGACTAGCTATGAAATAGACACAATCAAGCGTTTCTAAGGGAACAACGAAATAGCTCGCTTCGGTGGTAATTGTACCGACATCCAGCAAAGGATCTCCTAGCAGGCAAGTACCAATTCAGACTTAAATGGCCAAATTGGTCAATAAGCATGGGAAAGAAATGTCTGTCAGGACCTTAATAGATTAAGGGGCTCAGAGGTCCGCAATTTTGAGTAGCATAGCTGTGAAATTGCAATTTAGGTCACAAGACACATTACGTTTAGCTCATAACGTGTATGAGGGAAAGAGCTTGTTGCGGCAACATCGTACGTATGAGCTAAAAGCGACATTAATTAATGATGATTACAGTTTTGTATGTGAGGTGGTCGATGAGCCAAAAATAGTAGATGGAGTTCCGCGCGCATCGAAATTCATGCATAAAGCTGTACCAGAACTAACGTTGTCGGATAATGTTGAAGCTATCCCCGAAATTCGATTGCTATTAGACAATGATGTGTATGGCTGATTTTTAACTGGTGAAGTCAGGAAAGTTGGTGATAGTTTATGGGCTATACACACAAAGTTAGGGTGGGTTCTTTCTGGAATAGCAAGGGAACAAGGCTGCGAGTCGATTTTCCTGCTATATACTTTTGATTTGCTGAATTTGAGTGACGTGAAGTATCTGTGGGAGCTTGACACGTTGGGCTTAAAGGACCCTATTCAGTCAAAATCAAAATTAGAACTAGATGACGCTGATGGGGGTTACGAGATAGAGCTCCCATGGGTGCGTCCTAAGGAAAATGTAGCTTGTAATGATTTCCAGGCAAGGAAAATATTAGATACAGCTACACGGAAGCTCATGGAGAGAGAGCTGATGCATGATTATGATGCTGTTTATCAGGATTGGTTGCATTGTGGTATTATTGAAGTAGTCCTTGTCAACAAGTCAACTTTTGCAAACGTCTATTTCTTACCTCATAGAGCTGTTGTCAAAACCAGCAGTGAAACCACCAAAATAAGACCGGTGTTTGATGTTAGCTGTAAATCACCTTCGGGTCTAAGTTTAAATGACTGTTTGGCGAAGGGGCCAAATTTGATAAAGATGATACCTGACATTTTGTTCAGATTTCGGTTAAGAACAGCTGCTGCGGTAAGCGATATTGGCAAAGCCTTTTTACAAATAGCTGTTAATGAAGAGGACTGCGAGTTCTTAAAGTTCCTATGGTGGGAGCCGGACTGGAAAACATTAAAGGTTTACCAACACAGAAGAGTTGTGTTTGGGGTAAACAGCTCGCCTGTCGAATTAGCTGCGGTTATTGAAAGGCATTTGTCCCAGGTAAAAGATAGGAGACAACATACAGCAGTACTGTTAAAAAACAGTCTGTATGTAGACAATTGTATTGTTTCACAAAAGAACATGAACACAAAAGAACTACAGAAATTCAAGGATGATTCGATAGAGCTCAGGGCTGAGGCCAAAATGGAGTTGCGGCTCTGGAAGAATAATTTCGAAGATATCGAAGATGGAGAGGAAAAGATAGCTGTTTTAGGCGTTGAGTGGAATGCGAAGACCGATACTCTTCAACCCAACAGCATAAAAATGCCGTAGAGGTTAACAAAACGGGTAATACTTGCCGTAGCGCAATCGGTATTAGACCCGATGAGCATGTTTGTTCCTGTACTTCTTATGCCGAAACTTTTATTGAAACAGTTGCATGAGATGAAATTAGTTTGGGATGATGAGATCCCATCTGATGTTGTGAGCAATTTAGAAGGTTAGGTAGAGAGCTAGAAGCTCTTATTCTCGTGGAAATACCGAGAAGAGTTGCGCCAGGAAATCCTAGTCAATGTATACAAGTTCATAGCTTTGGTGATGCTTCAAAAGACGCATATGCTGCAGCAGTTTTCACAAGAGTTATGGTGGGAGAATCGTGGTATGCAGCTTGTAATGGCAAAAGCACGGGTAGCGCCGAAGAATGCTACAAACCCGAGACTTGAGTTGCTGGCTGCTACCATAGCTGCGAGATTAGGTGACGCGGTGCTTAGAGCACTCAGTAAGGCGGGGCTTGACCCTACAATCATTTTCTGGTCCGATTCTAAAACAGCTTTGACGTGGATCCGGCAAGAAAACAATTGGGGTGTATTTATCAACAATAGGGGGGATGATATCAGAAATCTGACTCGTATCGAGGATTGGAAGTTTGTACCCGGTATTATGAATCCGGCTTATCTGCCGTCAAGAGGTTGTACAGCACAGCATTTAGTGAACGGAAAATGGTGGTGTGGACCAAGCTGGCTGGCGTTGTCAGAAGACCAATGGCCGTCAGAAGTTGTACATGAAGAGACAGCTGTTCAAGTCGCTGGGGTGGCTATTGAATTCGGAGCTGTGGTATGCAGAGCACTCCGAGTTCGAGAAAAATGTGAAATTTGCAGCTCAATTGTAGATCAATTAGTATCCGCGCCCCCACGTATTCCGTGCGCCGGCCTCGCCTTATCGCGCACCCTTAGAGCACCTAAATTCACGTACTTCGCGCACGTAGTAGCCGAGGTAATGGGGTAGTCAATAAAATAGTACACGTAATTAGTAAATAGTTTGGTCAACTGCAAAATTGACTTTATACTGAATTATTAACAGGAGGTTATACACTCGACACCTTAGATTTATGTAAAGGCAAGGGCATTTTGGCGATGTTAGCAGGATTTTTCAGTGTACCCTCACTTACTTCCTCTGCTATTTCAATTTGAATGAATTGAATCTATTGTTCTGAGCCGGAGCTCTTACAACGTATTTGTCTTAATCTAATTTTTGCAATTCTGTGTAGCGCGCTTCGTAAATTAAGGTAATATTCATTAACCCTTAAACAAAAGAAAAAGGAGGAAAAACTTATCCTATCCTGTACAATCGTTGCGTGTCTATGTAAGTTCGTCCCGTAAACCTAGGATTATCATTTCCTTAGTGATTCCCTTTAGTCAATCTCACTGTAGAAAAAGGTCCTAAATTTAATGTACCCGCAGCAGTATTTGTATAACTTTATGGCATTTTCCCACTCGTCAGTCCATTCTACTAGTTTCATGTAGAAGTCATTCTCGTTATTGCTGCAGTTCGGTTGCAGCGTATTTACCAGTTCCTTGCACCAAATTCTCCGGCTTGCATGGAATTGTCTACATGTAACTACGATGTGATACAAGTTCTCTCTTTCACCAAGATTGTACATTTCGCAAAGTATAGGTTTCTCATTTGCCCAGAGCTCGTTGGTAGCGTTGCGGCTATAGGCTTTACCTTTGATTACAAGTCTCGGCATGCCAATTCTCAGACTTTGTACAAATTTAATTACATTCCATGATTTTTCATTGAAGTGGTTTGCTTTAGTTGCATGCGTCTTAATTAGCTTAAAGTTTTCTAGTCCATTACTTTCTAGCATCTGTTTGACATCCTCATTTACCAAAAAGAGCTCGTATTCGTGAATTATTTTCCCCCAATGTTTGCTAATATAATTGTGGTCAAGCTTATTAGCTATTTCTAGCATACCCGCCTCTTCAAACATCTGTTCAATTTGCATGTACCAGTTATATTTTGCATCAGTCTTAAAGTTAATATCCTTATCAAATTTTCTCATTTCTCTCAGTTCCAGAAAGCAGTTAGCTATAATTGAGTCCTCTACAGCTTTTAAAATCTTCGTCAACAGTTTCAGAGAGGCTTTAAAAATTTCTAGTTTAACGATTTTTGCACCTGTCTCGAGCCTAAGCATCCATCCTGGAACATTATTTCCAGTGTTAAGGAGTTTTCTTAAAAACCCGTTTTGAAACGTTTCAAACTCTTCCGTAAATCTAAGCCCTCACACAGGAGAAGCGTATATCAGTATAGATTTGACTAGAGCGGTGAAAAGTCTTAAGTGTACATCTTCCTCTGCTATTTGATCCAAGAAAATGTTGGTTCGCCAGAGTTACCTGAACCTGGATTAGGAGATGCTCTTTCGTAGGAGTGTTCGGGGATTGCAGAGATTGGACGTCATCACATAAATTAGGTCATATCCCTCCTTCTTTCTCTCTCTCTTTCTCTCGTTCTCTATCTCTTTCTCTCTCTCTTTCTCTCGTTCTCGCTCTCTTTCTCTCTCTCTTTCTCTCTCTCTTTCTCTCTCATCATTTCCATCCCAAGCTTCGATTCCGGGGGAATAGTTACTCAAGAAGCGGAGCGAACGTACAGCTCTACAGTTTTTAGTTTTCAAATATTTCATTCGAAAAAGTAAACGGCTAAACTGTCAATCTGAATATTTGAAGAATATAATCGGAGGGGTAGAAATAACTGAGTAATACCTTGTTTTTCAACTTTCGCACTATCAAAAAATTCAATATCAAATGTGCACTCAAAGCTAAAGTACATTAGGCACTCTGCTGAGAGTTTTCTTTGCCTGGGCGAAGGTTAAATTTTTGAGATCTTCCTGAAATTATTCCTAAACTTCTATCTGTAAGAGTTCTTTGACGTCGAGATTGAGATGAATGTGGGGGTAGGCAGAGACAGGATATGATAAAGAGGTTGAGCCAAAATTGAATTTGAAATTGCTAGCTAGGGAAAGAGCCTCTAGAGCCAGCACTCAAGACGATAAGAGAGTTAAAGGAAATGGAAGAAATAAGTTTTACTCAAATGGAACACTTTTCACAAGAATCAAAGACGTGAGGAAGAGTGGGGAGGATATAGATCAAAATATTAATGCTAGAGTTCCATCATATCCTTGAAAAAGAATCGGAACATTGAATCATCCATGTAACCAGAGCTTCATTTCTGATCCCTTCTTACTAAACTACCAACTCATGGATAAAGCGCAGGATATACCAAATTCAGCCAAATCAAAGTTCTTTAGAAATTATTCGTTTCTCAAGTGGAGGCGGGGAGCTGAGGAAAGAAAGATCGAGATTCGAGAGAAGCAGATGGGAGAAAGCAGAAAATAGGGCTCCATATGGAGGGAAAACAGAGAACGGGGAAGTAGACTTAGGCTTTGATACTTCCATATGAAAGAATTTTTGGATCATTTTAAAGGCTAAGAATGAGACGGATTGGTCTGTGCAGGGAATCCTTGGCAAGATTTGAATCGAAATTAGTAGTTATGTTGGCGGAAGAAGAAAAAGGGATCGAAGAGAGAGGACGAAGTTGGGAACATAGTCATATGATAGCACTTAATCTAGATCCAGGAAAACCCGAGCGAAATAAAGTGAAATTTCAAAACGCCCATGAATAATTCATAATGCATCTTTGAGAGAAACCCGCGTATTTTGCCATTTAGTTGCCCTTTCTACTTCTTATTTTCCCATCTAATCTAATGCGCTCTACAGAGCAAAAGGATAGGCAGCAAGTAAAGAAGAGAGATCCACTTTCACAACCAGCTTACCCTAAGCCCGAAAAGAACTTGTGTAATTCTTTTCTGTATCCATCTTCCTCGAAAGGAGCAAGCACAACTCTTAAGAGAAATTCCACATTAAAACTACCTTGCGAAAACTTCCAAAACATTCCACGGCCTCGTTGCAACAGTTTCTAAATTACAGCGGGTCTTTCAAAACTTGTATTCCTATATGAGACTGAAACTACGGGGTGGCACGTCGGCAGATTTTATTCAAACTGATATCAATTAAAAGTTAAAATTCTAAATTTCTGTATGGCGCAAATTCCAAATGCTTATCTTTAACATGTCATCTGCTGTTAACGCTCAAAGTTTCCGGTCGGAATTCCAATTCAGCGTTTTACCACATTTCCACAGCAACGCGTCAGGTGTTGCGTTCATACGGTACCTGTGGAAATCTGGTAAAACGCTGAATTGGAATTCCGACCGGAAACTTTGAGCGTTAACAGCAGATGACATGTTAAAGATAAGCATTTGGAATTTGCGCTACACAAAACTTCAGACTTTTAACTTTTAATTGATATCAATTTGAATAAAATCGGCAGATGTGCCGGCGCGTAGTTTCAGTCTCATTGTCTCATATAGGTATACAAGTTTTGAAAGACTCTCTATAATCATAAATAAAGAAAAAGGGCTCAAAATTAAAACCACCCATGTCCTCAAGCTATGTTTGGAGTCTCTGTGCGTCAAGTTCCGTTTTTACTCTCCTAGCTAAATTAGACAAACAGGTGCAGAGGTTGTGCACAGTGCTTGTAGCCACACCGGTTGTGTCTCACCTGTTAAAATCAGTGAAAATTCATTTAAGTGAGACTCAGAGTAAACTGCGCTTAAATCTTGCGGACTCCGCAAGAAATTCTGCAGACAGGACACAGGACTTTGAAAATCTTGACCTTGCAATTTCCTGATAGTCGAGATGAGAACATTGAGCGTAAATTTAAGATAATCGTCGCTGAATTCTGTTTAACAAATTTAGTATACTATATCTGATGCTTCGTAAATCATAACCCACGATATAAATTCCCAATCATATGATTCCTGATCCGTTGTAATGTCTCCCAATCCCAATTCAAGAGCTACCAAACACGATACACTTGATAACAAAATCGAATAAAAGACAGATACGGGATAGGCGGGAGAAATTGTTCCGAGCTGTGTATCCAGGCTTACTTAAATCTACACATCCATGATTACGGCTTGCATAGAGCCTGGCTTGGATGTTCGAAGAATGGGGATCCCAGAAATGATGAGGATCATGTCGTGAGTCGCGATGGAGGGTATTTTGATGAGTAAAAGCGAAAAGGTCTGCTGGCTGTCTGTCTATCTTGCGATTAGCGGGGGCTTGGATGGATGACTAGTTCAAGTGGATTCTAATATGATGGTTTATACAAGGGATCTCGATCTCTCATCCTGTCAACCGCCCCATCCGACATCATAAGCTCTTGTTTAATACACACTTATATCCAACATGAGTCCTCTCCATTCTCCCTACTTGAAATACGAAGAAGGGGACGGAGATTATGTATAATCCGGGATGAGAACTACAAGTGTATAGCATGTAACAAAGGGAATCAGATGGGAAGAGGATTTGGTTCTGAAAAGCTTCGTTCTTTCAATTAGCGACAGCGACCCTCTTCCAAATCCAGATATGGTATCCCAAATGTTCAGTGTATCGAGCGTGTGTTGTGTCCTCTGTTCGCTGCATGTACCTACCATGTAATAGATGGAGCGTCGTCCAGTTACATGTAATCCTAAACTACATCCCACCTTCCTAGTACGCTGACATCCATCTTTAGCAATCCGCCATATAGTTTAACGCATCGACCATATTGTGTAACGCATCCGCCATTTTGCGTTAATGCATCCACGTTATATGGCAGATGCGTTGAACAATGTGGCGGATGGGTTAACGCAAAATGGTGGATACGTTTAATAATATGGCGGATGCGTTAACGCAAAATGGAGGATGCGTTTAAGAATATGGCGGATTGCTAAAGATGGATGACAGCGTATTAGGAAGGTGGGATGTGGTTTAGGATTACATGTAACTGGACGACGCTCTATCTATTACATGGTAGGTACATGCAGCGAACAGAGGACACAACACACACTCGATATACTGAACATTTGGGATGCCATAAATCCAGATTTGTATCAATAAAAGTGAGGTAGGTCTACAAGTGCAGAGTAAGTTTGAAGTTGGAAGGAATGTAGCGGGTAAAGCAAAAAGGACTGCTCTCTTCCAGACGTCCATCCTCTGTCACATCATACCCTTCCCCCATCTTATCCTTTTACTCATAATCAGAGCGTAATCACATCTGCACCCTGGTTCCAATTATTCATATAACCTTTGAACTTGCCGACTCTTCATATTCTCTGCAGTTTATCAGGAGTACAGGATATAGTGACATAAAAAATTAGATCAAGTTTGCAAAAAGTTCCATCTTTGCCTCTTCACCTCTCTGTGCAAAATACTTGTGTCCTCGTTCAAATTCTTGATTTGTTGTGCTTCCAATCCTTGGAAAACGTTAATGGGTGAGGGTGAGAGGGACAGAAGGTGGGATAACACAGTTGAGATCGGGAGGCAGGGCGAGTGAGATTTTCAGGACCCTAAGGAGGCGAGAAAGGGATGAGTGATAGTAGTGGAAATGCTCGATCCTGTTCCTGTTCTTGGCGTGCTTTGGATCTGAGCAAGAAAGACAGAGGCGGGAAAGTAGAAGATTTTATGTTAAGTATGTTGTTCCCTGGGCGGGAGGGGAGAAAATGAAACAAGATCTGGATAGAAGTATGATGAGAACGATGGAGAAGTCGTTGTTTTGTACGGTTAGGAGATAGAGGAATTCTCCCGAGATGTTTATTAGATTCGGCAAATAGGGGGCTGGGCTGAGCTGTTGGGATGGTGGCCGGGTAATGGGAAGGCGAGAGAAAGGCTAAAAGGAAGTAGATGGGAGACAGCGTACATACGAAACTCTAAAAGGCAAGCAAAAAGGAAAAGAGGGTACAGGGATTTCCCTGGTTACTACCTAATAAGATGAGGCTTGGAATAATTAGGGAAATTGGTAATAAATCAAACAGCTTAGTGACTCCCATATGATATGTCATGTTCTCATGTTTTTTCACAACAATATTATCTCTTCGCTTGTAGAAATACCCGGGTAGCGATGTGAGCACAAGCAAATGTAATTTTGATTCCCCAATATATAAAAGAAAGGGACTACCACACAAATGGGGACCTTAGCGAACCCACACAGCAGCATTGAAATCCGTGTATCCTTTCCCCCATAACTCATGAACTTATGGGATGCTTTGAGCGGGTATTTCTATGTTGCTGTCGCTTATTCCCTGGACAGGCTGTTAATATGTACTTAACCTTCATGAGTCCATACCATCCCTGAAGTTTCCTACTCGCGATCAACGAGGGGTTTCTTAGTCAAGTTCCACTGTGTTTTGTTGCAATAGTGAGTGATGGGGAACGATGCGAAGTGGGTTCATAATCAAAATACATGAACTTGTACATAATGTACCCTACCAAACATCCTGTGGTCTTATGCATTTGTTTATACTGCCTTCGAATTGATACAATTATATTATAAAAAGTTTCTTTTGCTTTGTCATCCCCACACTCATACTCATAGGTTGCTATATTCAAGACCAAGCTTGCTGTATTCATACAAGTAGTGGAATCAGATCGGAGCCGGAGGGTAGGAAATAAAAGTAGACTGTTTTGCAGAAAGTAATGTGTGATTTGTTCGACACCAAAGACCTGCTCAGGTCTTTGGTGTCGAACATAGTAATGATACATTACAACAGCGGTTCAATGAGCTTTTGCCAAGCCAGGATCACTTGTCAAAAACTACATCTTATGCTATGCTAAGGGTGTCCGTCTACCAGGATATCTTTAAAAGTTTTCCCTGATGCAGCCTCTCATAGTGTACATTAACCTGTTACATATATACATAATACTTCTTCCAAGCTTATTAACTAGATATTAGGCAACATTCTTATGTGGAATACTTTTTCTACCAAAAGCTGACCGACTCTTCATAATAGAAAGGTTTTGATATGCAAGATGTTGATGTTGAGAAATATATTAAAGAGTTATGCTGATTTTAGACTTTTCTGAATTGGAAAACACAAGTGTTTTTCATAAGTTTGTCAGATCAACAAAATTTGTTATGGCGCCGAGCGGGTTTAAACTGCATGATTATCAATGTTAAGAGATAGGCGTACACTTTGAGAAAATATATTTTCTCAAAATGTAGAAGTATAAAAAGTCTTCAAATAATGGTTACCAGGGGCAACATAACAAATTTTGTGAATATTTTCCCAATTCAGAAAAGTCTAATTTCAGCATTAAGATATACCGTATAGTCCACGGTAACGTCGGTGGCTAGGAAAACTCAAAACCTGGGCCCTTTCAATCGATCATTGTTCGGCTCAGCGTCATCATAGCGTAACAAAATTTGCATTGATGAATAGCTGAGGCTTTCCTCTCTGTGTTGGTTTAAGTATCAAGTCCGTATGACAAATTTTGTGGACGCTGCAACGCTTAGAGTGAAAAAAGTCATTTTTTCTGACTGAGTTGACCTTAGGCGCTGCAGCAGCTGCATCATTTCACATATATACATGAAACTTTGTATGAAAGAGAGAGAAAGACTTAAGCTATGCAACAATGAAAACCGCTTAACGCTGCAACGCTTGTGAGCTGAGTAATGGCCGAAGAAAAGCAAAGGTCCCACTTTTTCTCGCTCTCGCAGCAGTGGAGAGAGAGTGGAACTTGTGCAGTGCTGTGCTGCGATAGGCTGACGGGACGAATCGGAGTATGGGATAGGTTAAAAGAAGCGCGCGAGACCGTTCGAACAGACCGATGCTATCGTGGACTACACGGTATGTACTTTCTATTCGAGGGTGCGAGTTGATTTTTCAACAGTTGGTAATGTTTCCGATCAACTGTTGGGAATTCAGGGTTTGACGTTGGATTACACCGTTTATATGTGAATTTTTGGAATATAGTGTGGTCACTAACAGTACCGTACATGACCGGCCCCACGAATTAACATTTGAAACATAGTCTAAGTTCAACCTGAAAGTCGTAGGAATTGACCCTGAAAAAAGAAAATCCAACTTTTACCGAAATCTGGAGAAATTTGAAAAATTCTGTAGGGGCTATCCATATATTATATCAGTAAAAGTTCAACGGTGGTAAAATGTTACTTAAGTTACATAATATGTGAACGGTAACATGATGACTGGGCTCTAATTACATATTCCTGTACTAACTGATGACTTTGTGCAAACATATTAGTTAGTGCCATCTCTGTGCAGTTAGCTCACATGCTATGTACACGGTCCCTACAGCATGTTATATGCGAAAATCGCAACTTTGAGCCTCTTTTTCTCTGGTTACAACCCAAAGTTGGATTTTCTTTTTTCAGGGTGAATTACTACGACCCTCAGGTTGAACTTTGACTATGTTTCAAATTTCAATTGGTGGGGCCGGTCATGTACGGTACTGTAAGAGGGAAGATGTAGTATAAAGTATAAGTAATGAAGAAAAATATAGCTATTCTTCTGGAGGTAGGCATTTCTACACAAGAATTTATTCCGTTAGATTAAGATAGAGCGGAAAAGAAAAAAAATTGCGGCTGATTTGACGGTTCATTAGACTGTCAAGGATTTTAGGAGGTGAGGAAGCAGAAGATACTTTGGTAGCTAAAATTACGTGATGGGGTCGATGGGGAATGACGAGGAGGATTTCGATGTTTTAATTGAGACGCTGTGGATGAAAGCCACTGGAACTATACATGGAGACTCCACTCACGGTCACGGTGGAGGGAACAGGGGGAAAGTGGTTAGGCACTGGTGTGGTAATGTGATGTTGCTCGTTGAGTGGTAGTTGGAAAGCATTTTGCGGTAGCTGAAGTAGTGCTGGAATGGCGGGTTCAGGAAGATTCTATTCTGATAATGGTCTGTAAGGTTTGGTGGGGTTTCAAAATTGGAACATAAATTCCGTCTCCCTCATAATTTGAAATGATAGTAAGAGAAATTACTATGATTGCAGAGTGGGTTACATAGAAGAAGAAAGGATAATAATGTTATTATTATTATATTTGCCATGTCTCCTGGACCCTCCTCGCCTCCTGTCCTGGACCGGGAAGAAAGCGGGAAGGGTAGTGAGAGAAAGAATATAGCTTTCTCTCTCTCTCCCGGCACATTTTGAGTGGATTCCCCTTTTCTTCATTCTGCTTCTGTATCGGTATGATTAGGTAGTTGCGCCATTTTAGTTTACGCCCAATCTTGTCGACGTATAGTTTCTTGCTTTTGTCTGTTGAAATTATGTAGGAGGAGAGTGAGTGAAGGGAAGTAGAGGAAGCGTGAGTACATACGAGTTTTTTAGAGGTAAAGTAATAGAGAAAGCGGAGAAAGGGACGGGAAAAGGGTAGGAAGCAAGCAATTCTGCCTAAGAGTCTTCAAGAAATCGTGTGTGTGTGTGTGTGTGTGTGTGTGTGTTGTATGGACGTCTAAAATTCCATAGTTGAAGGGAACTTACCGAGTTGAGCTGCTCTGGTGGAAACCATTGTACGGAATGAATATGGTTTCTACAAGGAAATAATGGTGGTGGAGATGGTTGAGTCGTTTTTGTCTATTTCTCATGTATGTATATACTGTTGGAAGAATATGGGAAAAGGATAGAGGATGAAGAGGAGGGGAGCGAGTAGGGAGAAGATGGAGAAAATTAGAGTCAAAGTATGGTGGGCGACTATAAAACGACGTAAAGTTATAGACTCTCTTGATGTTCCTCTTATGGTCCCTCCTGGGCTTAATTTTGAGGGAAATAGCCTGACGTAGAGAAAACAGTATTGGGAAGCCAAAATGATCCTTTGAAATTTCTCCCATGACTAGAAAAGTCACGAAAACCATAAAATGCACGTAAAATTCCACACACATACAACTACTAAAACGGAGAGAGAGTGAAGGAATTCTACAACTACGGGATGCTAGCGTTTGCCTAGTGAGCTTAAGCTTACTGGAGCTTAACCAACCTTCCTATTCGCTCTGCACCACGCACCACCCTGTCTTTCCACTCTTCAACTTAGTTTAGAGGAGTTGAAAGAAATCACGAAAACTATATGGTATGGGAAGAAAGTATGGGGAGGAAAGCCTAGAAAGGAAAAAGAAAAGAAATAGAAGCCACAACGTAGACAGAAAAAACCTAATACCCAACCAAGCCACATATAACCTGCACTGCGCTTTCCGTTTTCCGTACTTTCTTCTATATCTTCGGCCAAGTTGCAAGATGCGGGGAAAGCGGAGGGATTTTTACATCCAAGCGTCTGGCTATTATACGAAACCAAGACGTTTTTCACCAAAGTCCGCTCTTCCTATTTACCGGTTACATCCGTTCATTCTACTTGTACTTTCTTCGCTGGTGGCTGTGGCTACCTGAAGCCTAGATGCGGAAGATGAAAAGCCAAATTGGAAACCCAACGACTGGAATGAGGATGTGGGTGTAAGTAAGGAGGGAATAACAGAGAATAACAGTCTTTAGTTTTCCTCTGGTTTGCTTCCTCCGCTTTGTGTGCGCCTCTTGCAAAATTGATACTGTTGACAGGTAGTGAGGAAAATAAGAGGGTTGGGCCAAGATGGTTAATGAAATATTTACCAACTAACCAAATCCAGGAATTTTAATGCGAACACATGATATAAATCTTTAGCGATATTCTTCTTTCCTTCTTTCTTCTTTGCCCTTGATAAACCTTAGAAAGGAGACAGAACTGTGACTACCAATTAAGGAATAGCTAATGCTTAGGTTCCAAATGTTAGTTACCAGTCTGCACTCCCTCTACTTCCTCCGTCTTGCTGTCCGACTATGATTTGATTAAGCTCAGACCCACGGAGGGAAGGAGGATCGGCACACAGGGGATGGCGTGCAAGAGAAATTTAAGGAGAGGGAGCAACTAGGAGAAAGATTGGTTGAAGGATAT
Organism: Sminthurides aquaticus; assembly: GCA_906901655.1. Classification (NCBI taxonomy): domain Eukaryota; kingdom Metazoa; phylum Arthropoda; class Collembola; order Symphypleona; family Sminthurididae; genus Sminthurides; species Sminthurides aquaticus. The sequence goes on along the minus strand of CAJQTT010000004.1, from coordinate 9,850,784 downwards.
ATAGTTATGGAATCTAAGCGCATGACACTTCATGATACTCCTTTCCAACTTTCCTTTCATGCCCTTTCTCCGTCTCTCCCCCTTTTAGTATTATTGTCATTGTATGTGAGCGGGTTACATGGATCACTTACGGAGACGAAACAGAAACGACTTGCTCGCTCTATAAGATTAATGGGATGAGAGTGAAAATTCAGCAAGTTTTCTCAGACTAGCTATTGTATCTATACAACAAGGCACGGACCTTGAATGTAACGGAGGTGGCCTCTGAAGGAAATGGCTAATACGTTAATAAAGGCTTGTTTCATGGAACCGAACTAAGGAAGAAGGTGAAAGTTTTGATGGGAGATCGCCAATGGTACAGGCAGACCTATGCAGGGTTCAAAAAGAGTTTGTGGAAGGGTACTTGCCACTTGCGGAGTACACGGGAGTTAAAAAAGAGATGACGGTATTCAGCATAAGAGTAATGGGAACTATCAAATAACCTTGACGGACCTAGTCCATGATTGTAGGTGGTTCATGAAAATAATGTTAAATGTTTATGGTTATGGTTTAGAAATGCGTATGGATTCTGGCCCGTCAGGCTCAGGGGAGTGTAGTAGAACTCGCCATGAAACATGTATGTTAGCATGTTTAGTAAATAGCCGGAACATGCATGAAACATGAAGAAGAGTATGAAATGACAGCTGTACAACCACTAACACTCAAAGAAACCGGGTAGTTTGCACAGAAGACAAGAGAAAGTGGCTCAGAAGCCAACACTGGCTATGTGATACGTGAGTGGGACGGAAGTTAAGGCAGTGAGTAACTTATTGTGAGTACAGAATGTTTTTGTCATAGCTCATAGCGAAGAAAAGAAAGAAGATAAAAGTTGTGCGATTTTTGCATTGGACGAAAGTAAACCCTTTTCAACTCCTTGCAACTCATCTCCCCAATTTCCTTTACGCAGATTCTTAAAACTTTCCCTTCAAGTGAAACACGTCAAGACGGAACAGTTTTTAGAACAAGCTGGAAGAAAGGGGAGAAGCTGGCGTGTGACTACTTGACTACTCCTTTCCTTACTTCCCAAACTTACTTCTTTACTGTAGTACTGCAATCTGTTTGACGAGGCTGGGGACAATGTGCAAACTTTTTACCATCTTGTCATCACAAAACTGATATTCTTTTTTCCTCTCCCTTGTCAGCTATTAAGGGTTTTAACGTTTAATGTCTCCAGTGTAGCTCGTGAGTAACCTTCCCCTAGATAACTAGTATGCTTTAACTGTACCATTCTTCGCCTTCTTCTCCAATGTGCCTTAAACGTCCACTATCTATGGATGCAAACGGTGGGCAGTTCCGTAAAGGAAACAAAATAACTCTTGGAGCACAGAACAGAGGGAATGAAATACAGATGAAGGATTGATGCATGATATTTTGAAATTCCTAAAGTCAGTATATATAATTATCCTCTTTCCATTTCTCAGGCTTCCCTTCTGTACATCACATCCCCTCATCTCAGAGTAGGAGGGCATTCCCTCATTATGTTAGATGGATGTAATTTGAAATAAAGTCTTTAATGGACGTCTAATTAAGTTGAAGCGCCTTCCAGCTTAGGCTGGGGCTGGGGAGCGTCGTGAGACTCATTCTTCATCCAGCCATTATGGAAGAAGCTTTTACTCATCAATTTTTTTCTCACAACCCTTTTCACGCGGATGAGGAAGGTCCTCAAGTTACATTGTAAGCCTACTTTCTTTAATTTTAAGAGCTTCCTCCATAGCTACGCCTTTGTCTCTCTTCTTGTCTGTTTATCCTCACTATCAGCATTCTTCATGCTTTCTTTCTTGATTACTTGAGGATTTCGAGCATTAATCGTTTCTTCGTATGCTTTTCTCGTAATTGATTTAAGGCTTTACAGTAGCTTCACGTAAACACCAAACTGTTAGGTGAGTAGCATGCAGAAAGTGCAGGATTTGATATTGCAAAACAAATGATCACTTACCGTAGGATTAACACATCTTCGCATGGGATCAGGGCCTCTGTATGTGGGGGAGTATCGCCCTGGAAAACAGCTTCCTGGAGCAGAGATGGACGAGCCTAAAGGCTTACCATTCATGACTTTATCGGAGGAATACATGGCTACTGCTGTTGGATAGTAGGATGGGGCTCCGGGTGCCCCGCCTGATGACACAATCAATAAGGACACGTGGTAAATTAGTACTTGGAACTACGCAATTTTAGATTAACATTACCCAGGAAGGATACGAAAGGAGAGAAAGTATTTTGAACCATAGTAGACATGAAATAATGGAGAAGGGTGGCTGAGTGGGATCAGAATTTTTCCTTAAAAGGGTAAAAGCAAGCAACATTCATACAGATGAGAGGAACACTGTCAAAACACAGTGACTACCGGCCAAGCTTGCTACCGGCCCGCCGGGGAAGAAAATAAAAGATACAAGAGAGAGAAGGAGCTGAATGAAACATTTTGAATTATTAATTATCTTAAAGGAGGGAAAATCTGGAGGAGAAGAACATCACGCTCCTCAAGAGTGTCTCTTGCTTTTGATACGGGCTGGTCGTTCATTGGGATTGAAAACCTTTCACCTGGCTGTGTGGTTAGTTGTTGCTAGTTATTTTGGCTGGAACAGAAAAATATAGGGGAAAAAGTAGAAGAAAAAATTCCGAAACTACACAACAAACTATAGGACAGGTCTTGAAGAGAAAGTTACAGATAAGGTCGAACCTCGATGCATTTTAGACAGCTGGTTGTTGGTCTAAGTGGAAACCACAATACTTTCTCCTCCTATAACAAAAGTCAGTCACCAAATCTGCTATAGATGAAAAGTTGCAAAGAATCACAATCCACTGACAAAGGACTCCCTTTTCTTCTGGTTATTAGTTGGTGGACACAAAAACTTTTAACTCAGACTAGACACGACGCCCTTCAGGATGCTACTACGAAAGACGTCCTTTTGCTTGACTCCCGTTGGGACAAGACAGTTCGAGTGTCAAAAGTTTCGGATTTCAGTCAAATCACTCCTACTAGTACACTTACTCTACTTTCAATCTTAAGGTATTCGCAAGAATATCAATGCACTGCATCTTCCGATTCGCGCCACTATAACCTATCAGCTACCATTACTCTGTTTTTGTAACAATTGTTCTTTCTACCAGTTCAATGAATGGCTTACGTAAATGCAGCAACTAACTTTGCTGTACAATTTCTTGGGTTGCTAAGCAGTTAATATCTTCCTCGGATTTTTTGCTTCTTTCAGTAAATGCGAAGATTATAGAAGTTGAGTTCATAAAAACCGGCTTTCACATCTTGAATCCTATGAGCCTTGATGTTTGGCAAAGAAATTACAATTCTTTAGAATCACCAAGATTTATAGGAAATTTACTTATACACACGGTGTCACTCGCGGGATACTTCACAAGTTTTTTTAACAAAATGTAGCAATGATTTTGACTAGAATTCCTGGTTCACTTTACAAATTCCTTACTGAGCACACTCGTTGACTTGTGTTGTTTGTTTAAAATGGATGTGAAGTTTGAAAGGGTATTCACGGAGGAATGTATCCAGGGTAGCAAAGATTTCTGACTGCGGCAACCTGGAGAATATTCACCCGCTCTTTATAATAGTTATAGACTTAGTTTGAGCATGTATTTTTGGGTAGCGTATGGTTTGTGAAGCTTAGTATTCAGAGTTAGGTGGCAGTGAACGTTTCCATCTTGGCTCTCTCCACTGTGTGACGAGGCTTGCGTTTGTGTTAGTAATTTTTGTATGCCGCTGCGGAAGGGAGGGTGGGCGAATGGGATGGAAATAGGGTGGACGTAGGATGTTTGAAAGTATGGGGAACCAGACAGACAGACGGGTGTTTTTAGAGCTCCCGGAATGGAAATACGCTAGTATCTTTAGTTTTGTAGTAGTGGGGCTGGAGCTGTACGGAGAAAGTTCTCTGCCGCGTTCCTTTCTTGCGTCGACCTGTGGTTTCCCTATAATAGACGCACAAACAGTTTCCACTTTTCGAGCTTTTAGCCAAGACCACAGCTACATGTGCTTCATGCATGGTGGGAGGGAGAGTAAGAGAGATAGACTTGAGGAGGAAAAATTTAGTCAGAAACAGAGCGAAAAAGAAATTACATGAGTATTTTACCGTGGTTCTTTAACAAGAAAATAAAAGAAAAAAGCCAAGGCATGTGAAGAAAAAATAAATAAAATGTTCCGAAGTAATGCAAATACCATTGAGTTTAGACGGTGGCTGCGGTGGCTAGCTCAAGCTCATCTCTTTGCTAGTTCGCAATATGGTTTGAGATGGACGGAGAGTGTAGCGGACAATTTCACTGCCCTGCAGTGCTTGAACTTAGATTAGACAGTCTGAAGGAAAATTCTAGACAATGAGACAAAAATTCTGGGAGAAATTAAGATGGAGTGAAAGCATTGGAGGGAGAAAGTGGACTTTGTTTTTCTTATCTGCTGTCCCTTTCTGTAAGCAGAAGAGGCGTATTATAGGTTGCTACTATTCCCTCTGATGGAGCTCACTAGGAAAATATGCGGATGCTTGCGTGGCACATAGGGAGGAATAAGGATATAAATGTACATAAGTTACCGATTTCTCCTCACTCCACCTGTTTTATCCTTCGCGCAAGGCAAGATTCCCCGGAAATGAGAAATACCTCCCTCTCTGAAAACTCCGCCATTTCCTCTTAAAATTCTAACTTAGACAACAGATCTCCTCCTTCTTGCAATAATATTTCAGATATATATATCTACATATATCTACATATGTATATATCTGTTCGAACGCAGCGCCTTTCTTCGTATAGCTCCTCTTCCTTCCTGTTTAGATTAAGCGTAATAATGACTCCAACCCGTTACTGCTACTATATTCCAATCCCAAACCTAGATTTTTAGTTTCATTCGCGATTATGTGCAGCCCATTTCTTGGATTTTTCCCTTGGGAGTTGCTTGTTTGTTTGCATCAGGCTGTATATGTTTCATAACTTTGTTGTACAATAGTAGAATATATTATCCTTTTGCGTTATTGTGTCATTGTGTGGCAGTGGCAGTTCGCTTTCAGGCCGAGGCATTTTACAACTTCCGAGCTTTAGGAGCTTCCTTCGCGATGTTTCTTCGGGATCCCGTTTCTTCAATAGATTAGCAGTTCTATATTTAGTAATGTTTGGGAAGTGCATGCTCATGATGTTCCATGCTAGAAGATGCAAGGAGAAAGTTGCTGCTAAAATCAAGGCGAATCCGGAGAAATTAAAGGTAGTTTACTGGTGTCGGTAGTAAGATAGATAGATAGATATCTAATCTATTGACTCGGCCGTTTGCTACATGGCACGGCCCGGCCCCTACAATACTGCCGTTTACATTCATTTACTTTGATTAAAATAAATTCATAGTCTAACGCGGAGTCGTACGTAAGAAAGACCCGCGATCCATTTTCAGTTCCATTTTCTATAAGATCCTCATTCTTTCAAGAAGAAATTTCTTCGTAGCATTGCTGCCTCCCAAAAACTTTTTAGCTGCCCTGTATCCATTTTGTCGAGTGTTTGTTGAAGGTAATTGTTTTTCGAAATCTCATCTAACTTAACAAATCTAAATAATAATTCTTCTTACGCATTTGTACTGTGGACATTCAAACATGACATGATCCACATCCTGTGGTTTCCTGAGGTTGCATATATTTCAGTTGGTAGGTTTCACAGTACCTTTCCCATATTATTCCAAACGACATTCGGGGCATAACTTTTTACATTTACAACAACATAAGGTAAGCCATTCCTCAGACTCTGTATTAGTATAACATATCTATTTTAAATTGCTACTCGCTCCCGTAGAACTCTGATGGTCTTACTCTTGTCAGTAGTTCGATACTTCCATTCTGTAGGGACTAGGGACGTGCAATATGTTGTACTTCTCGACGAAAATTTAAATGCAGTTTACGTGCGCATGAGAGGAGAAAATCTTCAATTAAAAATAAATAAAAGGTATGCGCCACCAATTTGAGAAAAGAGAGAATAGATTACGAGTTATCGAGAAATAAGCGTATCGAGAAATACTGAGCGAGATTCGCTTTTCCTTATTGGGGCTGATGCGTTGTTGTTGGTCTGCAGAACGTTATACACGGCTATCCCCTCCTTTTGTAGATTCGTGATTGTTAGGGATTTATTTATGGTAGTGGTGGGTGGTGAAGATGAGCGAAAAATACATCGGTTTTCTATCAATAGGAATGATTCTGAGAAGTTATGTTAGATTTCAAGAGAGCTGAGAAAAGTGAAGTAAAAAACGAGCAGCATAGAAAGTAAAAGTAACTCTTGAGAATTGAAGACCGCTTTAAATCATATTTAAAAAACGTTGGTTATGGCATTTTTGAAATTTTATTCGATATAAATCCTCAAAGTTGCTAGAATACAAGTATATAGCCGATTTAGATGCTACTCTGATGGGTTCGAGAATATGATGAAAGAAAAATCAAGAATTGAATTATAAGGAAAACAAACTGACAGTGGCTGGAAAAAATTATGCTAGGAATAGACTGTTTGACAGGGGAAGAAGAGAGTTGATAGGTGGATGAATAGAGAGTGAAAGGAGAGATATTGGTAAAGATTTGTTTACGGACCGAAGAAGGACAGGTTGAATGGGATTGCCTATAATATTTGAGGGTGGTGGGAGGATACGATACGAAAGTTGGATTTAGGTAGAAGTAGAAGATGCAGGAATGATGCATCCCCGACTCCTCCAAGGAAGTCGTTGGAGGAATTGGTTGGCGTACGAGCGAGATAGTGAATCTGTGAATGTGGTGGGAGGAAAGGTATATAGAAAATCGGTTGTATATATGTATGTCTTTGAAGGATGAATGTGGAACGTTTTAAAGAAGCTTTCTGATTTGGGATTTGGTTTCATGAATATTTAGTGGAGAATGATTGAAGTGTTGTGTACACGTGTAATGAAAATAGACAGTGTGAATCCGTCCCCATTGAGATCCAATGTAGGAAGAAGCTCTGTGGAAGCCTAAAGATTCTGATAAATTGACTAGTCCTGGAGCTGGAGTTCTTGTTGGGTTCGAGATCGAGACTATACATGCGCCCTGGTTTAATTTGAATATGGAAGGAATCAGAAGGGAATTTCGAATGCTCGTCCATCCAAAAGTATGTACTGACTACTTGCTCTTCCTGTTTGTTCGTCTTTCGGGCCCTGCCCTGGCCCCTTCACGCGGAATATGAGAAATAAAAGAAGCGAGTCAATGAGGAGAAGAATGACGGGTTGGAGGATAATACGCTTCCCTGTTGTTGTGACAAGAGGTATTTAAGGAGTACATGGGGAAAGATTAGATTGTTGAAAGATATCATGATGATGGTAATGCCTTTTGATTTTCAATTAACCTTGGGTAGAGTGAGTAGGGCGCGCGGGACGCCTTGTAGCTTGATGCGCATCAATTGCCCAACAAGTGAATATTATGACACTACAAATGACATTGGAGCATAAGGATGTGATACACAGATTGTTTTTTACAATCGGGAGCCTTTGTCAAGGACCGTAATTTCTTTTGATCCTATTCACGGCAGTGTGACCGGGGAAAAGAGCAGGAATAGGGTACTTTTCCTTTTAACCATACCCGTCCGTCAGTCACTCTTCTGCTCTCCCTACCCCAGCCCCCAGCTTATATGTCTTTTCCAACAAATTTTCCTCTCTGATCTGCGAGTCCCTTGCTTTCAGTGTGGGTAAGCTTTTGTTTTTTACGAAAATGCTTTGAATAAAATCCTATTTGCAGCCAGAGTAAATAGGATAAAATGTCCGCACAGCTCATATTCGAATCATCCTCAGAAGTGCAACGAATCGGAAGAAAAAGAAACTAGCATATTTTATCCCGGGAAGAACGTGACAACCCGCCCTGAATGCAGAAGGGTCATTGATTGTTGAAGTTTTCTTTTGGTGTTCCTCCTAAGTTATAATATATTAGTAGAAACACATCTCTCCCTGTACCGTCTGTAAAGCGTGCCAAGTTACCTCGAAACTCGGGCCTTTTGCATGGCTATCAAAATATTCCGCCTGCAGTTGTAACATACACCTTCTGTTCTCCCCGGATACGATTTGAATTGTCAGATTTTTGCCTAGAGTTAAGAGCTAAAGAATATGTTTTCAATGCTTCCTATATGCGTCATGCCAGTCATGCGTCGCTTAGGATTTCCGGGTTAAGCTTAAGACTTTAAGGATAGAAGGGATTTGGATGGTTGAGTTCTACTTTGGGGAAAGAAGAGAAAGTGTGATGGGTGGATGGACTCCACTGTAGGTTAAAGAGGATATTTCAGTCAGATTCATTGATTGTATCTGACAGTCGCTTCATAAAATTATCCGAGGATAAGCAAGCACTATCATTTCTTTTGCTATTCGACATGAGGAGACTAGCTCTTCTAAAAAGCATTGCTTTTGCTTGTCTCTAACGCCTTTAGTCTCTGATTGTTTCCATCTAGACTTGCGTTCCGTCCCGCCTTTGAAGATGTAAGCAGTAGCGATGGAGGGATTTTGCTGCCGATGAATTTTAAAAGAATATTTCGAGGGTATAGTAGGTTTAGAAGTCCTCTATTGATAACAGTACAAGTAAGTAGAAATAGGAAGGAAAGAGACGGGCAGAGCGAACCATAATAATGTCACCTTTCTCTTGATTCATGGCTTTTCCGTTTTTATTTGTTAGCTTCACAAAAGGCAGTGACACTGACAATTGAACGAAGTTATATAGTGAAAAATCGAAATTCTTTTTCCTCCCCACTTTACACGTAATACCTCACGCTTTGCTTTATACAGAGTACCTACAAGAGATAGTGTAACTTAACTTTCTACCTTAACTGTTTCCTCTGCTTTCTATGTCACGACCACGACGCGAGCCCCGAAGAAGGAAAACTTCCCTCAAGTCATCTGATGAGCCGAACATTACAAATATTACTGCATGTTAGGAAAATTGAAAGGAGTTTTTAAAGTTCAGAAGTAAAATGTTGACAAAACTTCTTTGTCTCTCGGCTCGAGTTAACTTAAAATGCTCATAAGTCATAAATCCATACCGTCGACTATTTGGTAATTTTTTAGCTAGTTTAACTGTAGAGTGGGAGGAGTTAGAATGGTAGTTTTATGTTCTGCTGGTCGAGTTTTCTCCATGTAGTGTTTCTTTACTCGATTTAGGATGGGCGGGTAACGGTGACGGATTCGCAGATAAGGACGTCTTACACCGCAAGCACACGTTGTTGACCATCCGAGTAGGCGTATGTGCTCTTATAAATTCATTCCTCCATGGCAATCATAACACTTCCTAATGCCAACCATACGAAAAGCCGTGTAATAGCCAAAATTCTATGGCATACGGAAGGATGACATTGGATCAATAAGCACGGGTTTCGCCTCCAGAACGTTGTATTAAAAATAACAACTAATACGAGCCAGTCTTGTAGGTTGGACCGGCTTTCTTATGACCGAGAAATATCAGTGCGTGTTCCGGCGTAATAGTTTGAAACCAGTCGTAGTCCCAACCCTCCACTCATCAGGAAACTCGTATGCCATGGGTTATTATGTTTCGTATGTTGGAGAATAATGCGAAATATCTCACTTTACCGTTTGCAAGATGGGACCAAAAGAAACTTTTAGTAATGAACAACATTATGTTTGACGTCTAAGCTCTGCCGCACGATAATTTTCAACACCATAAACGTACCTGGAGAATTAGGCAGCTCGTATAAAAGGATACCGGAAATCTCATTTAGAGACATTTTAACTTTGCAAACTCCTCTGTGTTGTAGTTAACGGCAATTACTTCAAAAGAAATAAAACTTGACTTGTTAGCCATAATGATGGGAATATTATGTATACACAGACATATATTAGTATGTCTAACCTAACTTCCAGCTGTTATAAGAAATGCTGAAGATAGGGATTAAAAAGTTGAATCCTAGTAGTCTTGCTCCAGCGCAGTTGTCCCGTGGTCAACTCTGTCTTTGTACGAAATAGGACAATACTTGGAATTGCTTACAAGTGCCTATGCCTAGCAAGTATAGGATACTGTGTAAGTTTCGTCAGATGAGACATGGGTTACATTGCCTCCAAGTTTACGGTTAGGATAACATCGAAACACTTTTTCCATCATTAAGAATGTTCGTGACCGTGACATGGGAATTGTGGGAGGTGAAAAGAGCGCTAATTAATCTTTCCTGTTTATTGTAGAGGATAGAGGATAATTGCTGTCATATTCGCATAATTCAACATTGTAATAGTACTTAGCAAATAGCTTTCTGAAACCGCTACCCAGTTCTTGTCAGATCGCAAAGCCTGGCATATGTTTGCAACTTAACGTGTTTGAGAAAATACTTCAGCGAGATTCACTTTGCCATCAACACATAACGACGAATCTTCATCTTCTACGGTAGTGCAATACGGACGTACATTTCGGTCGATCGGTGCAAGAGAAAAAAGTGTTATCAATTAATAGCTTTTTCTCTTACTCTTGAAGAGCTAACGGATTGAGTTTCATGATATTACTAATTACTGCAACGAAATTCATGGTAGCTGTGTACTCATGCTCAGCAATCAGGGTTGGGTTGGGCCCTGGCTCTGGCTCATGCTTTTAAAGTCCATTGACAGCGTGATTGTTGAACAATTAAAGGATTTACCCGCCTTGCTTTTATTAATCTGCAGCAGGGCAGGACAGTGAAGTACGAGGATGAATTTGCAAGGAATAATTGCCTATGGTATATTTTAAGATCAATTAAATGAGACGGAAACGGTGTATTTATATGGCGCTGCCATTACTACTTCATAAATAATAGAATGAATTCAGGGAGGAATAACAATTAATTAAATGTAAGCGGGTGTTTTCCCGGTAGGATAGTAGGATTCGCACCGACAAACAACTTTTGATTTAACACACTGTATGTATTTTGCTCTAGTGCATGATAGTTTCCTTTGGCGGGGCGATTATGCCAGATTTAAATTAAAGAATGCACGTAGGGCGGAGGTAACAGGAGATTGCGGAACTAGTATAAAAAGTTACGACGAGAAAGCCTTACTGTTAATTTCGTCTTTATATTTTGATACAAACAGGGCTACAATTGATATACCAACCGGAGTAAACATCGCAGTTCATTGATTTATGGATGGATGGATGGATGGACAGACAAAGGTTAGTCACAATCACGAGAGCGGGATAGAGATACACAGTAATAGGAGGTAGAGGATTTGAGAATGCCCTCCTCAATCGGAAGGACGGATAGTTGTTTGCTGGATGGAAATGGAAGGAGAGAAATTCGGTTGGAAGGGGATCGAATGGGAAAGAAAGGACATAAAACTATAAAAGCCAATGTTTTTCTTTAGATTTTTACCCCATTCCTTTGAAGCAGAATAGATGCATTTCCTTCCCTGCGCTATTTCCTAAAAGCAAATTTTATAATAAACTGTAAACTGTATACACTCCACCAGGAGTGATTTCAAGGTTCGAATCACGATTTGTTCTGGGCAGGGTTAATGTACGACGAGGTTTTTTTCATGTTTGTAGCCCTTCGTAGACTGCTCTCGCTTTCCAGGCACGGGAATGATACTGAATCATATCCCAACGGATTTCATCTGCGCAAAATGTGGTGTGGAAATTGGAAATATAATGAACTTCCGTAAAAACAATTATCCCTAATTCATGTACACAGCCCCCAAACTCCAACTTTAGCTATTGTAAGGAGCTGTTCATATTTTCAGCAGCACTACTCCAATTACCCTGATCGGATAGAGGAACAGATTACTCAGCCTTCTCCTGTTTAATGTAAAATAACAAGTTTCTGGAGCGCTCTGGCCCTGAAACTATTTGCTGACGAAGGCTGCTAGTTTGTTTCGCAGATGATTATAATCCTTAGATTCAAGGAAATGTTAAAAGACGATTAGAAATCAGTAATATATGGAAACTGGTGAAATTAATCTCAAAGATTAACAAGCAAGGACGGAGCACGGAGCGAGAACATGGAGAAGGAATGAGTGAGCTTTCGCTGAAAAGCTAGATATTAACCCATCTGTGAGCGTTCTGCTTTGGCCATTAAATAAATTCGTACATGAAATAGTGTTCTAACCGGCCTGATTTATGAGGAGTGGGGCAATGTTGATAGGACATAGGAAACGCTCGGAACGAAGACGTATGCAGTTGCATCAGGTCCTCACTCCTACCAACTCGAAACCGCCTGGATCGCGGATGGGGTACAGTTTAAATTCGGGAAGGTTATTATTATGATTATACGGACATAATTGAGCAGAATGGAGGATGAGGAGGGAGGAATGGGTAGAGTAAATTTGAAAATCTATTCCACTGCCTATCAATGTGGATAACTTTTAGTTTCAGACTGACATACCACGAATTCTGGTATCCGTCCGAAATGTTATGTCATTTTTTATTAGATTAAGAGCTTGTGTTTTTTGAATCGATCCAAAAACATAGATAGCAATAAATTCCGAAACAGATTTACTCAAGTTCAGACTCTAGATTTTTAGATAATTGGCCAGGTTGTACTTAATCGGAGGAATTCGGACATTTCATCCAGAATGGAGTTTTATCTTTACTTATGGTGGCGTTTTGCTGCAAACGTAGGTAATAATAAAATAATAGCAAGCGCGTTGTACTATTCGAACTTATACATACAGCATTTGCTTTGATCAAACAGTAAAGAAACTAATACAAAGGGAAAAGAACAAAATATTTCCCACTAAGGCAGATAACGTTTCAAACAAGAACTATATGGCACACCTGTTAAGGCTGGAGAAGAGAATTATGAATTAAAATAATAATGAAAATTAGAGAGCCGAGATGATTATCTTTGGTCGGATCTTTGTGAGTGCATTAAATTGGGTGTAAAGAAGCGAGGGGTATGAATGGAAATTTAATGGACTACAAGTGCTCATAACAGGACTGAAGAGTCGGTGAAAACGTAAGGGTGAAACTTACTGGGTTGTCGACTGACTGACTGGATACTTATGACATTTACGCATGGAGAAAGAAAATCATAGCTCGGCTAGAGCCACAATAAGTACTATATAGTCACTGGAGGATTACAGATGGGCGCGAGCCCGGGACAAAACAGGAAATAGCATATGAGGTGGCCGGATTATGTCTGCTATAATGTTGGAAGAAATGCAACTTCAAGACCGGGAGGCGAGAGCTGCAGGAAGCTGCCAGAGAGCTTCTGCCTAGACTTGTGGAACTGGCTAAATCTGCTGTTGCGATTCGTTGGTTTTGGTATAGATGAGCAACTCCCATCATCGAAAGAACGAATATGTATGCGTAGCAGGCTAAGTAGGTAGAAAACCCGGGAAATTGTGGGGACTGGAATGTGGTGATGCAGAGGGATGTGTAGCAGTCTAGTCGAGCTGGAAGAAGTGTCGCAAAGAGGGATGATAGGGAGGAGGGGTTGGCGGAAATGATTTTGTGCATTAATTTAGAATCAATTAAATGTAAGAGGATTAGGGTGGGATTCAGTTTTAAAAGAGCAAGCTCATTACTTTCAACTGCCTGCTGCTGCCTATCTTCAATAAAATACTCCTTATATGAAGTATACCCCTTGTACACTTGTACTTTCTAACATTCTTTCCGATTATGAGGATAATTTTCGAATGAAAATTTTCTAATTGTTTTAGCAGGGGGAAAGGTTGTTCTTTAGCTTTGTATTTGTAGCTTAGCTACCGAGAACCTAATTACAGACTCTGGTGCTACATTGTAGCCGTACAAATAGTAGTACAGACAAACTTTTAAACGAGACACACTGACCGCTGAGCTGACACATCAAAAATGAAGAATTTGAACGCGTGGGATTCTTGCGAGGCTGGAAACTGGAGGAGTTTAATAATCCACACAAGCCCGGAAAAAGGCAGTGAAGATTTAAAGATTCATGAAAGGACGTTATGAATAAGCATGAGTGCATTCATTAACAGAGATTCTACCCCGCCAAAGCCCATCCACCTTATCAATTTCAATACGCTATCCTCAAGCGTAGCTCACAACAGCAGCTGACTAACCCCACAAAAGCTGACCAATAAAAATGCAAGCTTGTATTCATGGTATTTGATCTATTAACTATTAACTCGGTTACACAACAGGAGCAAAGGAACCGTGCACTGTGTTGGTAAAGGTATCATCCACATGCAATTTTAACATTCAAATGATTTGCCGGCGCAGGATTTCCAACTTTTATCAAGCTTTTCGTTCCTTTAACGAGCGGGAGTTACCTGGGCAAACTGGTGAAAGGATGCACCTTTCCCGCAGATGGGCAACGAGCCTTAAGTGCTAGGGGGGTTTTCCAACAGGGACAAGTAGAGATCATAATTCACAATAGCTTTAGAGGATTGTTGGGGAGTAAACCAGCTTGGTACATGGGTTGGAAATGCACAGAGCGTCTAACTGACATTGGGATTATTGACTCAGTATCAGTGTCGGCTACAACCGGGTTGTACCAGGTCGTAGCAAAAGAGGAGAGTCACGGGATATTTTTTCCTGTGACCCATACGTACCTTTACCTTTTTGACCCACTTGTATCGCAAAAGAGACAAACGTTTTCTATTGCTGTTATTCTCAACCCTGAGACAAATCAAAATCCGTTGCCATAGCTAGCGTTTTTACCAAGCTTCACAATGGCGAAATCAGAGAATTTTTAGAGTCGGTCTGCTAGTAACTAATAACTGCAAAAAACTTGATTTTTGAGCTCAAATTTGTGATGTATTGAAAAGGTTAATCTTCGACACTACTTATGCAGTTCTCTCCGAGTCTCTGACCAGGGTTAACAAACCAAATTATTTAAATTTAGGAGTGGTCTTAGAATTTTTTACCACCCGGCCGAGGGACCGATGCGGGACTGGTCGTATACGACCTGGTCGTACGACCCATACTACCATGTCGTAGCCAACCCTGCTCAGTACTATACTGACTGAGTGAGTTTGCACAAAGCAAAGCTCTAAGTGGGAGAAAGAGAGGAAATATAATATACTGAATCCGCTAAAGGGATGAAGGGACAGAAGAGTGGACTCAGGATTTGGGGATTAGAGAAAGCATGTGTTTTGGAGTGCATATGCCACGTTATCGGATTCTGATGACGGGGAAATGATAAGGGGGTAAAGTGGCCTATAGACTGTATTCAACCACAGGGAAGAGCAGGGGGCGTGCGTGGACGGGTTTTATTTCGACATTTATTTGAATCTGTTAATGGGATAGGGATTGGAAAGAATGGAATAAAATCGAGCGTGAAATTATTTAGACAGGACAGGGACGTTGCTCATTTACTGCCACCGCTCCCTATTCTCATACACGTGCTGGCCAAAAATCTCGATGTGCTTTCTCCGTAACTCAAAACTGAATTCCATAAATTAAAGCCTTGAAAGTTTATAATCCATCATTTAGTTCTGTATACGCATGTTACCTTACCTTTTTTTCAGGTACATGGACTATGGGTTATAACTGACTGGAAAGGTAAATCCGAGAAATCATTTTTAGGGGCGACTGTGGGAAAGAAAAAACATTATCTGATTCAAATGCTTATTATCACACGTGTAACGGCTACTCCAGGGGTGCTTAATGGTTATCCCAGTGGAATGATGGTGGAATTGATGAGTTATACAGAATTAAATGAAAAATCGTCTGGAGTGAATCGAAATCGGTTCTTGCAGTAAAGAAAACATTTTCAGCACTTTCCCTACTTATCTATCATGTACCTTCTCGGACAGGTATACTGAGAATCAATGCAATCATAACCATAACTAGGTCGAGAACAATGAACATTTCATGAAGCAGTCCTAACTCTAACTTCCATTTAACCGAAAATCGGATTTGGTGCGTGACATATTTGGTTAGTTTACCTTACCAAATGGCTTAGTTTGTTATCCCGGGTAAGGAATGAATGAAAGTGCTGGTGGGTGGTGGTGGTAGTGGTCAGTAACTTTGTCCACCTGTCAAACTTAATTCAATGAAGAATTAATGTGAAAAAGAGGGGTGACGGGTTAGGCTAGTATTACTATTACTGCTTAGTGGAAAGTGATCGAGTTCACTGTGGACAAGCACCCCACTGTGTGGATTGTGTTAGGAATTCCCGGCATACCACAGATGTTTCAAAGGCAGGCAATGCATATAGGAGGGAAGGCACATGATTGTGTGGATGATGATGGAAGGAAGCAAAGTAATCGAAAGCGGAATTGGATGGGTGAAAATACGGAAGTGGTACGTAATAATCGTATTTGCCTATTTCTGCTTCTATACATATGCCTTTACACCGTCTTTTGCAGTTATCTATCGTAGGGATAGGAAGTTGTTAGGCAGGAGCGGATAGAGAACGCTTAAGCTTCCGCTTCTGTAGTGGATCTCTTAATTTGTGATTTGGAAGTGAGATGGAAAAGAAGGCACGTGGAGGGCGGGAATCGCACGTGCGGATGCGCGTGGCTACAATCAAACAATTTCCGCCCTGAAGTTACCAAGGTGGGGGCCAGGGGATTGTATTCAAATTATGAAATGGCGTTAATGCAATTTTAGTTACGTTCCCATGAATGACGAGGAGTAAATTGTCCGTGAATTAGTACCTTCCTATCCCAGCATTACTAGTCAATAACTAAAAGGGTGGTGCGGCTGAAATGCAACTGTCACTCATTCCAATGCAACAGTTCATACAGATGGCAATGTACCCCATTTCTTGCTAGTTTTTTACTTGCGTTTTATCCTTTCTGAAATTTCCGCCAACTCCATCTACCAAAGGTCAACTCATCCTTCCTGAACACACCAACAACCTGCCACTTCCGATTCTGATCCGTGGATTCTGAATGATTTGGTTGTTCTTGTTCATTCCCTTTGCGGAGAAAGCAAAAGGAAATTTTACCACCGGCGAAATGTAACAGAATCTGTCCGTCTTATACTATACATGTCTCTTCATCTCTTAGCAGAAGGGGCAGGAAGCTTGTTGTGCATGCAGAGCTGGGGATTTTTTGCAAAAATGGTATACGAAGTGCAGAATTTTTGGGAAACGGTGTGTAATATTGGAGCTCAGAAACGTAAAGCGCGTATGAATGGTACTAATTTATTGGATATGGAGGTAAAAAATAGAAAAAAAGAACTCCACACAGTGGAGTGGGGGAGACGAGAACGTGGAGAACAGGGAGAAATGGTTTGGAAACGTAGTAATGGAAACTCAAGTTGGAGGAGGGAGCATACCGGAATGGATAGATACAAATATCCCTTGGGGTCACGTGTCGCAGACTCACTTTGAAAAGGAAATGTTCATAGAACGGGTCACTTGAGCGTCAAGGGTGCAATAGATGCAAATAACGAAGGGAAGTCGAGGGTGTGAAGAAGAAATTTGTGTGCACTACAGATGGGAATAAAAAAATTCCACCCTGTAGTTAACGCGGCAGGGTTGGGTGGAGCTGTATTGTGGGAAAAGTGTAAGTTGAAAGTCGTGCTGGAATGGTGTTGCAGCTTTCTAGCCGTTATATGTTATGCGGAAGGAAGATAGGGCCGCAAAAATGTATTTAGAATACGCAGCAGTACCAAGAAAATACTGCCAACTGCCAACAGGAAACATAAACGCAAATGTGGAACCGACACCAACCTTTTAGTCATGAAGGAGTGAAAAAATAAGCGTGTGGAAAAGTGGAAATAAGAGAAAGTCAAAAGCCAAGACACGGCTGACAATAAGAATAGGGGGATGATGGGATGAATGGATAATGCAAGTGAAAAAGTTTAAAATATGGGAATAACAGAAATCGGTACCGGTATGTGAAGCACATAATAGTAGCGTGTTAAATACAAGCCACCGACACGTTTTACAGTCAAGTTTATTGCGGTTAGGGCCTGGTCATGAAACTTCAAATAGAACCTGATAGCTTTAGTTTAATTCGTAGGCGGTGCAGAACAGACGGCTCAGATATGAGTTGGTGAGAGTGCCAATAAATATAATTTTCTTGCCGAAGTAAAATAATCTAAGGAAGAGATTGGTGGTAAAAACCAAGTGGAAAATAAGAAGGCGGGGACGTTTCAAAGAAGGAGGCAGAGGAAGTGTGCGAAGAAAGCGGGATTGAGCAAGTCGGAGTTTCAAATTAACTAATGGGTGAATAAATTTTATTGTTATCTTTTTTCTTCGGAGAGGGCTCGCGGCGAGGAGAGAGTGAATATATCCTCCCTAGGTTTATGTTTCCCTTATTGCTACGAGGTTGGGCGCGAAGGAGGAGTTGACTGAGATGAAGGAGACGAAAGTGGAAAGAGAGGGAGAAGAAGAAGAAGAAGGAAAAAGAAAAAGAAAATAAGGGGGAGGGGTGTATATATTTGGATAGAGAAAGTCGGAATTTAAGAGAGAATGTCTCAGTTTCTGATATAGGACTAATAACAACTCGTAGCTGTACGTCTTATTTCCCTGGAGTGTGGCTCGTCGGGTGAGAATAGGAGAGGTTAGTTGATAGACTGAGTATTACGGAAAGATTCTCATTTCTGCAGGCACTTTAGAGGGGTCGCTTTTCTTAATACTCTTATTCTATTGTTTAGAACAGATTCGGAGGGACTCTGAAAGTTGAAGTTGATGGAAACGCAAGGGCAGAAAACTACAACAGGCAGGAATGAGGAAGTAGGATAGAGAGAGCTAAAGAGAATCTAGAGTTTGTTGGCAAACAAATAGAGAAATACACATGCAATGAAGTTGAATAAGAGAGATAGAAACAGAAAAGGCTTTCTTATCTGGATCTGGGCCTGGATTGATGAAAGCAAGCAAAGGACGATAGAAAGAAAAAAATAAAGGGACAAAGGAAGTGAATAGGTGGATAAGTTTATTGGGGGATTGAGAAGGGAATTAGGTATAAGTACTAAGACTGGACGACTGAAAAGAGGCGGGGAGAGGTCGAATGTGGTTGTGAGAGCGTTGATTAGGAAGCTATTTCCTTGAATTTTCAAGCGAGAATGACCATCAAAGAAAGGTTGGGAGAAATAGGGCGCATAGATAGCAGAATAAGAGTCAGGAAGGAAATAAATGGAGAAAGGCTCAAGAAGATGCTGGAGAAAAGAAAAAACTGGGGAAGGAGAGAAATAAGGGAGATAGAGGAGAGACGGAAAGAAAAAGTTCCGGCGAATTTGTGGATGCAGTAGATGGACTGCGGGGTGATGGGGAAAGTGATAGAAAAGGCGAGGAAGAAGACTGGTGATGGGCCATTGAGCTGACTCAAAAAAAGAGATGAGGTACGAAGAAAGTCAATTTTCAGGGAAAGAAAAACACATTCTGGCCAAGGGTCAATTTCTGGCTTTACTACTACGTACATGAGAGAAAATAAGTTTCCCAAACTACCGTACACTTCAATGTAGGACTGCTCGTTTTCGTTTTGCCCTGTTTCTTATCACCTCGCCTCGCCAGTTCCCAAAAATAACGCTTCCCTCTTCTCCTTTCTCTTAGATGGATAAAACCAACAGTCTTTTGGATTGTTTTCATTTTCTCTTCCTGGAGTATCAAAACCTTATGGCTTTTCTTCAGCTTCTCTTTCTCCCTTTCTCCCATATATCTAACCTCTTGTCCTTCCTTTTTACATCTTACCTGCCTTACGTTCCCGCCATCGTTTGCGGCAATTGCATTCTCCTCCCGTAGTCTACCGCTTAATAGCTTTCTTACAAAAGGGCTTTATCCTAGTTTAGACAAGCAGTTAGTGAATTCTAGCATGCTTTCTTCAATTTACCTCACGCAGGAACTTCGCTAAAAAACAAGACAAGAATTAATTTGGGAGATCCCTACAAGACAACCCGAGTTTTTAGACCCTATTAGCCAAAAACAGCTGAGCGAAAGATCTAGCTACAATTTTAGGGCTGCCGTCTGGGCTTCAAACGTGAAAAGGTTGATCTGTTTTCCACGTAGGCGACATTATTTTCGATGCTAGTTGTAGTGCTGGAAATTTTGGTATGTCACTGAAATACAACGAATCCAGCAGTAGACTGTAGACCTGCCCACCTGTCCTGTCCCTCTCCGGTGCTCTGTGTTGTGCACTAGATAGCTGAGAGAATGAAAATTCGGATAACTTTGTTGCATGCTCATCCTGAAACTGCTTGGCAATCGCCATTCGTAAGCAGCAAGCAGAGTGCGGTGGACGGTGGAGTGCAAAGAAGAGAGTTTGGGAAAGGCATGTTGTATGACTATTTCATTCTCCATTTTTTTCTTCCATGCCAAATAACCGTTTTAACTCAGGAATTAGTGCTAAACCCCCAAGTCTGTCAACGTAAATGGGGATTTATTCCCTTTGTATTAGATTAAATAAGTGATTCATGGGAAGCCGACCCGGAGTTGTCTCACTCCCCGTATCCATTACATCTAGTCACTTGATTCATCTCAGGACCATCTCCTCCACCTATAGCCACTCGTATCATCCCAAAACACAATAGTCATTCTTTCAAACGTCTTGTTATAAGTTATATGGAACAGATATGGAGAACAAGGGACCTCTTATATCTGTCCTAAACGCCTTTACTTTCATTGCCGCTATCCGACCCTCCTCTCCTTCTTTATTGCTCGCGTAGTTCTCGTCGTAACGGGAAGGGAGACCGGTTCCTCTGCAACTTACTTCAGCATCATTCCAATAACATGTTTCCCTTCTATTACCCATCCCGCCCATACGTTCCGTGACCAAGGACAAATATGATGACCAGACCTAACTCAATCAATTCTTCCCTCATGAGACTGTCCTTAAGGCTAAATTTTTTCATCATACTTTCTTGCTTTCCCCCGAAATCCGATGTCGCGGATCATGCGAATCCGCCAAGTCATGAGTTACTAATTACGAATGCTCCAAATTTTCTAGTAGCTTTTGTCGAACCCATGTAGCAACTACCATACCAGTCTGTGTCTCGATGAACAAGTTGCCAACTGGACTGGCAATCTCCTTTGGGTAAGTTTGCCCACTGGAGACTGCTTCACGTTCAACTATTGAAGCCAGCTATTATACCACTACTATTGTATCGTTTGAAACTGGAAGGTGTCGAGGATGTCAATCCTGCTGCTGTAAAAATCCGGTTCCGCTCCCAGTGCCTATACACTGTATAGTATACAGGTAGGAGCGACTTTTTTAGACAGGGAATCGCAGGAAACAATGAAAAGGAAAGAGTAGGGTCATTTGTCAAGTTTGATGAAATTGAATGAAACATAATCCACCACCGCGATAGAGAGAGACGTGGACACGAAATATTTTAACTCCCCGAAAAAGCCAGTCGATAGGGTCGCGGTCAAGCGGTGTACATGAACAGAACAAAACAAGAGGTCGTCGTCTAAATATGGTGGAGTCTTCGGATTTGGAGGGAGATGAGGATGAGAGTAAGATGACATGACATGATTATCAGGGGTTGAATTAGTGACTTCCGGTGGAAATTGTGATTGAGTGGTAATACTAGCTAGGGAAAGGAGATTATTTGCATTGGCAAGGAATGCTTTTTAGTTTGTTGTAGAACAAATCGCGTGAGAAGATTGTGCAAGGGGGCGGGTAGAAATTTGAAATATGTATGCATTAAC
The DNA here is from genome assembly GCA_906901655.1 of Sminthurides aquaticus. Classification (NCBI taxonomy): domain Eukaryota; kingdom Metazoa; phylum Arthropoda; class Collembola; order Symphypleona; family Sminthurididae; genus Sminthurides; species Sminthurides aquaticus. The sequence goes on along the minus strand of CAJQTT010000004.1, from coordinate 9,829,292 downwards.
TGGAGCTCTATTTGATTTACACGTGTCTTCCAAATCAGATGGACAGCTTGAATTCCAAAAGAATTTGGTAAGATAAGAGGTAATGTAGAGAGGAGATCAGATATAGTAAATTACAGGTTGAATCTGCGTTGCGTATGACCCAGGCCAATGTCAAGTAAGGCACGTGCCTCTCGCTCTATTACCCGTGTTCACTTCCTTTATGACTTAGGTTTAGATGTGTCCCCCAACTGAGGGATGGCTGGAGAAGTTCCTCGAAATTACGTCGGTGACTAGTAGTCCACTCTTTCAGTTTAGGATTTGAATAATAGTCTGGCTGAAAGGAAAATTCCCGTCCTTCCGCCTGTCTGCCCGTCTCGGACGAGTAGTTTGTATCTGTTGTGTGGAGACTTTCCAGGGGCAGACGCAGAGGTTTCCAGTTTCCAGGTTTCTACCAGGTTGTCGTGAGGGAACAGGGCTAAGATTCCAAGATTCACATGTTTCCTCGTTTACAATGGCTAAGATAAATTTTCGTGGGATGGAAGGTACAGAGTGAAGGATAATTGTTATCACGCGAAGCGTCGCAACCCCGGGTCGCAGCATGGCACGGCGGTGTTTCTACGTACACCAACTCCGTCCTCTTTCTTGTGGCCGGTATATTCGTGCTTTACCGATTTGATTTGTGGGAGCTAGCCTAAAGAGTTTTGAAAATAAGCATTACTCTTTCTCCAGTAACTAATGCATACATTGTGGTATCCCCAGTCCGTAGTCCTCACATACGCATTCAGAGTTTGCTCTTCTATCTGAGTTTTATGAATAAGCTGTGGCTTCAAACCTACCACCCCCTTCCGATTTGTGCAATCTAATTGAGCGGATTTCCGGAGTTTCCGCAGCTAGTTAACCCCTCCGAATATCCATCGTCGTCTTGTTGGTAGTTGGTTTTCCCTTCCGAAGTGGTGTGCTTTAGTAACGCGGAAAAGAAGTCGGTGAGAGTTCAGAGCTCTTGCCATACAGATTCTAGCTCTCTCAATCAGCCCGTTCATTTATTATCAATGCCAATCTGAAATCATGATTACTTCAACCTTAGGAAGCCCGATCCGACCGAGCGGTGAAATACTTACAACTTGTCTTTTACACTTATCATTGTTTTTCTTATAAATTATTACAATCGGGTCTGGTCAAGATTACGGAGAGATTTAGGTTGGGATTTGCTCATTCCCAGATTCAACTCATAGTCGTTAGTAGCTTCCATCAACTTGCGGTTTGAATTGCTACTTTACCCACATTTCATGTGGTTAAAACTCTGTTTTGTGCTGCTCAGTATCTATTAAAATAACGTCTTTGCGACTTTGCGAGTCTGTTGCTAATATTATAATTCAAATGCCCCACAGGACGAGTACAAGTATTCAAGTATTGTTCCAGTTGTTAAATTGTGTGCTCAATCGAGTTACATACTAGTGACAGTGACGTTGAGTCAAGTAGTAGTAGAGTATGTAACGTTACGTGCAAGCTGAAGAATTGGACGCACTTGTTAAGCTTTAAAATGTTGACTGGCACTTGAGATTCTTTGCGTTACTATTGGATTCCCACGGAGAGTGATGTGGAGAATATCAGCCTGCTCATTCCTGCAGAGGCCTCGAAAAAATCGGGAAGGAAGTGGAAGAGAAAAATAGGAAATTGATTATACAAGGGTAGAGGTAGAGAGGGAGATACCGCGAGATTATTATAGTGTGTGAAATTTAGGCAGGTTCCAGGTTCCCGTTAAAAGTACTTCCTACTTTATTCGATGCTGAAGGTTAGGACGAAGGAGGGCTTGGGAAGATAATCAATTATGAGAGAATCATTTGTAACAGTTACTTGGGTCATGCTATGCTCCTGTATGCTGAATCATTAAGGGCCTTGCTGGAATTGGATATTGAGGACGTCATGGTCTCGGTTTTGTCTACAACAAACGAGACGTGGAAGCAGGTGGTCATGGCAAGAGAATAGAAGTTAGCCACTATTGTGGTATTCCTCACCTTTTTTCTTTCCCCAATTGTGTTTTGGTTGGGACCCTTGTTGGGCTGTGCTGCTGCTGCGTTAGGCTAGCAGCTAGCTATGGAGAAATGTTTGACCACCAATGAATGAAAAGTGAAAGTCATTCTAAATGCTTCCCCTTCTTCAGTATTCAGGCGTATAGCGTACATATGAACGCGGATTTATAAAACATAAGTAAGTGTACTTCAACAGACAAACTGCTTCTATTCTTTCTAACCTTGATTCAGCTCAGCTACTAGCACAAAGAAATCGGCTGCTTATTTAACTGATGGATGCGAAGGAGGCGCATTCAGCGCTCTATATAATCCTGACTCAAAGGCAACGAACGATAGTTAATGTCCGTAAAACTTAAAATCAATTAAAGTTCTACTAGGAAATTAAACTAAAATATACGATATATGTATCTAATGGGCTTCTTATATCTACGAGGCAAGGAACAACGTTTTTAGTGGAAGGTAATATTCAGGATATTGGGAAACTTGGATTGAAAACAATGAGATTGCATGCGGAAATCGTAAAATCCCTCGAAATTCTTTTCCTACGTAGTTAGTAATAGCAGTCCTACGTAGCTATAAATAAATGAATAGACAATTGAGTGAGGGAGAAAGTAAAGTATGAGTGCTGTATTAAGCTATCACTTTTTGAAACGATTCTCCTCTGCAAGGCGATAATTTGGGAAAAGGATTTATTGTTTGGATTGTGGTTAACTGTTGAAGTTACAGTGTATAAATAATAGGATGGTTTACCCAGCTCTTTTACACAGCAGCAAAATTAGCCGATATTTGACCACCGAATTGTAAAAGCAGATTTACTGTAGTTGAATACTCAAAATGAGTTACGTAGTCACGTTGGACGTGGAAAGAAATTCTCAAACGCTTAGGAGGCAATCTCACTCCTACCTTACGTAACGTTTACATTGAGCAGTAATAAGAAATGTCGTTGGAGATTGGAGGAGGAAGAAGTGGGAGGAGAGAAGGGTAGAAGGGAAAGTATGAGAACAGAAGAAAGCTGGTGGCTAGTGGCTGGTGGAAGAAGAAGCAGTTACCATTTAAAAAGAAAGAAAACCGGAGGAGGGTGAGAAAGAAAGAAGAATAAAATTGGGATGGGTGGAGGAAGCAATGTGTAAAATTTGACAGGTGCACAGCCGTTATAGAGGGAATGGGTTTTGAGGGGCGGGGTAATGTGGGCAAAGGAGGGATTGTAATGGTGTGAGTGTCAGTAGAAATGCATATGGAAACCTGTAGAGAAATCAACTAATGAACCCCTTGAGCAATAAAAAATTCACTTGATGCCCTATGAAAAAAGCGAGAAATTCCCGCTGAATTCTCTAAAGTAGTTGCAATTGAAACACAAGTTGAGAAATTATAAATTTTGAATGCCAATATGAGAGATGCCTCCTATGAAACTAGCACGTTTGTTAGCTTCTATAATGTTGTCTTGAGTCTATTTTACCCCATACACTTACCGCTCTGCTTCCTTATCACTCTCTTCACTAACTTGTGGATTCTTTTGGCCAGGTTATTTCGTGTGTGTTTTTGCGTTGGAATTGGGAGTATTATCAGAAGAGAGCATAGTAACATAAATTGTTTGATCTTTCCTTATTTCTCGTTGTTGCAAATTGCAAAATTAAAACAGTTCTCATTACTAAAGGAAACGGCGAACAGATTAACACATGTAGTTTTATCTACTTGTTAGGCCTTAAATTGGGAAATTAGACAGACTGCAACATTTTGAAAAGTGCTAACATCGGCATAAGTGTGTACAAGTCTGTTAACTTTGAATGTTTTAAGGATTTACTGATGGATGGTGGTTTTATAGAATCTGATTGGTATAAGAGACGGAATAGGGAGGGCATCTTGGGGCTACCGTGTGGTGGAAACCGAGGCTTTAGGATTGTTCTGGTTTGGTATCCATGTCTTAGCATCAAATAGTGATTCTTGAAGAGTAGACAGAAGAATAGAGTAGTTTTGGGATGGAAGCCGTGAGGGAGAGACAAGACAAAAGGAGAAAACATTGAAAGTAGAGTCAAAGATTATCTGATGAAATTTTAATGTCAACCTGGCGTACGGGGGGAATATGAAGAAGGAAGTACAGAGATATCAAGGAGAAGAAAGAGTTGGTGGTGTCGGAAGAGAAAGTCGAAGGACGCGAGCAGAGGGGGAAATAATAAAAAAGAAAAAGCCAAAGAAGAACTAAATGGCTGAAGACACGGAGCGGTACAGGATGAAATGGAAGAATGGAATCGAAGGCGGAGGCCAACAGCGTCCGTATAGCATTAGTGTAGCCAGTATGCCAAGTTGAAGGAGCAGTTCCTAGGTCGTAGCCCGTCCATAGTAACACAGTTGAGAAAACAGAAGCGTTGAAAATGCTGTATGAAGATATTTAGGGGGAGGTGACTATTTCTGATATTTGGAACTGGGCTAATGCCAGGGATGCAATGGATCGGTGCCCGTTTGATCCAAGGAAGGCAAATAAAAACGAAAGTGAGAATTAAGAAGGGATTAGCAGGTTGGAAATTATCGCGATCCACTTTTGGGCTACGATATAGTGATCCGTTATCCACAACTAGTAAGTTGTAACAGTCGAAGAAACTTGTTGAGACTGTCAAGTGGTTGATGTTTTATGAAGTACATGGTGAAAAGTCGATTGGTAGGCTGTATTTCGCAAGAGTGTCTTGTATTGGCGCGTTTTGAAATACGTTACGCATACACAGAACCACAGTGGTACAACGGTACAATTTATATGGTCCGTCTCTTATGCGCCATACCATTTGTGGGCCATGTATGCATATTATAATTATATTTTCTTCGAAGCTGTACTATTACTGTTCCACAGTAGCCTATATAATATATGAGAGTTGACCCTGCGGCTGATCAGTTGCATTGGACTCTCCACAGTGCTACGAACCAAATTCGCTTCTCTTAAATAACTGAGTTTCAAGTGCTAGTATCAAATAGTTTATATAACTGACGAAATAGTTTTTCATTTCCATTGTTTTTTGAAAATAATTTACCAAAATGGCTGAAAGCAGTGGTAACCTTGGTGATTCCAGACTTATTTCTAGTGTTCTGAATCTCGATGATAATGACAGTAGTGGGGACTGGGACATTAAGTATATTCAAGAGGTCAGCAAGCGGAAAGCTACCTCCACGGCTAGAAAGACCAGTAATAGTAAGGTTGTGTCTAGGTCAAGAGAATGTCAGCTCGGAATGCAGAATGAACTTACCCTCAGAAAGATCTGTCTGTGATCTACTTCAATTTTACCAGCCCCATACTTTTTTTCAGGAACCTTGATCGGTAAATTCACAGACGTCTAGTAGTGCTGGTGGCACTTCCAGCGGGACAACTTTGGATAGTTGCAATACTGCGGGGCTTTATCGGGGCAAGTACGAAGAAATAGCTGAGACTAGTGGTCCGATTGTTTTAGTACAAACGGGTGAATCTGAAGTGGAAACGTATGGACCTTTGCCATTTCAACTTGTGTCACCTGCAAAAATCACGGCCGCAGGTATTGAAAAAATGTACTTTGAATTGATTTATAATATTTCTGCTTCATTTTCAGTTCCATGAGCGGTATAAACGGGTCTGCGGTATCCCCTCGTCCACATTGTCTTGTAACAGCACCATCAGCATCAATGATGACGGGAATCCTATTTTGTCACGAAGTTTTCCTAGATTTTATACTTCAGTTACTTTTCAGACACATAACATTATATGCCCCTGCGTAGCACATCCACACTAGCGTTTGGAACATTCCGCCAGGAACAAGAAGCATAAATAACGAAATTTATCACGAGCCCTGTGATATTATTGTCACATATTTGTAGTACTAGCAAGCACATGATATCACGTGATATCACAGAACCCGTGATATCGCGGTAACTGGGGCAATACGGACAGCTAATTTTCCTCGGCTTGCTTCCTGTATTACTTCACTCAAGAGCGTCAGAATGCCAAGCAGTTTCTATTGTTGGATAGCCTAGGTATGCTTCTATATTTTAAACTAAATGTCCTGTTCTTAGGTCAAAGTTCGAAGATACTGCAACGCTGGAAGTCTACTGCCGAAGAAATCTGACTTTTTTCAGTGCAAGCGTTGCAGCCACTTCACAATTTGACCTAGAGGGATTAAATTTTACATATAATCATAAAAACAAACTCAGCTATCCAACAAGCCAAACCGTGTGACTCTGGGACGTTCCTGAGCGGAGCAATTGGAAAGAGAACTCAAAAAACTTTCAGTTCTATACTACAGCGGAGAACCTGCTTGCGCGTGAGAATTCCAATGCTTCTCTTATGGGAGTGGAAAATTCAATGATGGCGCTAATTTTAACTGTTATTTGCTTCAAAATAATGGCGGTTAGAGCGTCTTGCAATCCGGATTATTGTGTGCAGGAGACCTCAGATGTGTTTTAAAACAAAAAACACGAAAATCCGCCAAGAAATAAAATTTCCACAGCATCTCAACTAAAACATCCCGTGAAGTAAGCCACAGTATTGATATAAAAACTGCAATATGCAAACTAACTGTGTGATATATCACAAGCTTATGTACAAATATCACGGGCGCCGTGATACAACCCCATCACGAACCGAGTATCCTTAGTACTGCCTGACATTTATTGTCATATTTCCTGTGTTACTCATTCAAGTGGCTAGTTTTTTAATGTTTTCCGAAATTGTCAAACAGCGGCGAAAGCTCATTTTTGTCCAATATTTCCTACGTACCTTCGTCATCAACCGAGAATCTGATAACGCAAAACATACGCATCGACGGTGTGAATTTATTAACTTCTCATAAAAGCATAGCATCTGAACTTGTTATTGGTGAGAATGCTCTAAAGGAATTGCAAGGTAATGGAAGATGGCTATTGTACAATACATTTCATGTGAAGGCTTTTCTTAACCTGGTGTTGCAATTTAAATTGTCTTTATCTGCAGAGGTAACGAAAGCAGTGGACGTAACAAAGAAGTTCATAACGAAGACATAGTGAGAATAGACAAACCGCAAGGTTCTGTGAGAAAAGACCTAGACACAGACAAACACTGGACAATTTTATTGTGGCGTACTAGGGCGGGGAAGCGTCGACCTAAAAGAAGTCCATGAACTAATGCCAGAAGAAAACAAAGTAAACGACTTGAAAACGAAGCGCAAAAAACGAATGAATGTAGCCAATCTGCCTCTAACTTAATTATTACTATTGCTGATATGGATGAGACAACTGGCAAGTGTTTGATTTCAGAACGTTGAAGAAGAAAATGCTTGTTACTTGCACCGGTGTAATGTTTAAACGATTACGTTGTACGTACATGACCCTACGGGGGACTGGGAGGAGAACGAAAATCAAAGTAAGCGTTGCGAGTTACTTTGTTTTGGGCCACGATATTGTGATCCGTGATCCACAACTAGTAAATGGAAACAGTCGCAGAACTTTGAACTGCCAACGTTGAAACTGCCAATAGGTTAACAGCGTCCCATAAGCTTGGCAGGAAACATTTAAATACCGCTCCTAAAAGCAATTAATTTTCGGGTGCACAAATATTTTACCGTTCTTAGTGTTAAAAACTCCCCTCGCACAAATAAAAGACATTCCTACGAATGAACGAAACTTTACAAACCCGTTAGTTTCATTGACTTTTAGTTGTGAAGCGTATGATATCTCCCACTATAAAGAACATTACAGTGTCTCTATTCTAAAGAAAAATTAGTGGCCCCCCGATACATCACCACCCACCTGATAGCTGCGAGGAAGCTAGAGGGAACTGCTAGGTATAGAGAGGAGGAAATTCAAGTATGAGCGGGCTTTTTTGGCGGAGAAAGCAATACTAGTGGAGACTTTCTCTCTAAACTGTAAAATAGTGAAAATGCAATCGCATCACAACACCCAAGAACATTTTAAATTCATTTTCGGGAGAAAATTAAAATAATTAACTAAAGCAAATAATGATAATCTTGAAAACGTGCAAGCTAAGGTTTAAATCAGCACCAATGCAATGCTTACAATTTGCAATATATTGCCTCAAAAATGAGGCATTAAAAACTAGCAGTAAGTAAAAATAACTCCAAATCCGGTGGAGCCGTTTCGTGGCAGCCAAAATCAGATTAAGCCATTTTGGTGCAGGCAAAATCAAATGAAGCCATTTTGGTGCAGCCAAAATCAGATGAAGTCGTTTTGAGGCAGCTTAAATCAGAATAAGCTGCATTGAGGCAGTCAAAATCAAAAAAAGCTGTTTGGAGGTAGCTAAAATCATATTAAGCTGTTTTGAAGCAACCAAAATCAGTCAAATTTATATCTAGCAGTTTTGAAGAAGAAAACCCAGGTTCAACCGAATTGACGCGGTCATAGGCAACTAAATAAAGCAGTTTTGAGGTAGCTTAATTCAAATACACGGTTTAATCTGATTTCGACAATATGAAAACTGCTTGACCCGATTTTAATTGGATCAAGACGAGCTAATCTGGTTTTGGCTGTATAAAAATTGGAGCAGGATAGAAGCTCTCCCTTTCTGCCAGTTTGAAATACAATTTAACACCTGGTAGTTTAAAATTTAAAGAAACTATTCAGAAAAAAGTATAAAACTCGGACGGATAAATTCGTTCATATCGCCATGTTTCTCAGTTTTTACCGCTATACGCTGAAATCAGCTGTAAACGGCTTTCGCCGATTGCAATAGCGATTTCGCTCAATTGTATATACTATATTGTTTTTTCAGCTATATAGGATATATACTGATTCTAATGGATATTCTCTATAAATTTCATTCAAATCTACTGGTATATAACTAGTATAGCAAATTGTTAACGGCTTCCACCGATCGCAATAGCGATTTCGCCCCATAGTATATACTATATTCATTTTTCCGTTATATAGTATATTTATATAGAAAAATATATATTGTTTATCTTTCCTTCCCGGGTGCGGGGCGATTCCCCCCATAGTTAAATGCCGTCACTGATAAAAACCACTGAATAAAGGCGATAGCCACCCCAAAGTAAAGCGAAGAACGGCAGACCTGGTTAAACTCTGAAGAGTAGAAGATGGTCTTAAAAACTCCTCACTTTACTTTTTTACATATTGTTTATCTTTAAACACTGTACTTATAATGTTACTTTATTTAACTGCAGCGAAACTAAAACCGACAATTTTATAGCGGGATCAGTGGCTCAGGTCAGTTTTAAAACGTGAAAGCGGGATGTTGATGCATCGTTATGGTTGAAGACATTTAATTGTAAGTTTTTACATAGGTTTTGCCTAAGCTTTGAGAGTTTTGTCGGGGCTTTTTCCGAACACGAGTTAAAATCTTTTGCAGGAGCGGGACTTCTAGTTCATGCGACATTGTTAAATGGTGGATTGATTGGTTACGATAGCACTAAATACCTCACTAGTATACTGTTTAGGCTGAAAGTCTCCCCTACTATTGATTTATTCACCAAAAATGCCTCGGTTACAGCGTAGATTGCTTTAACCACAACTACGCAGTTACCATAGCTGCGGGATGTGCTTGCGGGCTGCTTCTCACAGAGACATGTGCACTCTGTGCACAGTTGAGGACATGTGCACAGAGTGCACATGTCCTCAACGAGTCATTTTGCTAGCGCTAGGGGAGCAATATTACAATTCTAAAACTGTTGCTAAATGACTTGCACCAGTTTTAAAGCAAACGTTTAAGCATTGTGTCGAAGCTCCTTATCCGCATTCTCTGCCACTTTCGTACATTCGTGCGATTTATTTTAATTTTCTCTTCACTACCTTTGCAATTAAATAACGAGCCGCCATCTTCCTCCTTGCTCTACCCAGCAACTCCCTATAGCTTCATCAAAACTTCAGACATTTTTCTACAAGATTCAGTTAACTCTATGACCATAGAGTGCATCGTTCCCCCGCTACAGGTCATGGAAACCAAAATACAAGTTTTGAAAGACCCTGTGTACTCCATTCAGTATTTGGTTCACCTTGCCAGGGTATGGTAGGTGTAACCTTAACGCTACCACATAACCGTGAGTCCGCCGTCGTTTTAGGGGGCTTCTTTAGTAACTAAGCTACGTGTTTCGAGTTTTTTAACCTTACCTAACCCGCACCAAAAATCCCCCGTCCTTAGGTCATCGGTCCGCTAAATGCCAACCTTCTGACCTAAGTCCTCGTGCCTGATTTCGCCTCGTTCAGGTTAGGTTACGAAAGCCAACCTTAACGTTCTTGTTGCAACACCCCGAATAGACTAAGGATTGGAAACTCAAGAAATTTGTTCACATTGGAAGTTGTGTCACCCGACTAGCTATAAAATAGGAACAATCAAGCGTTTCTATGGGGACTTCTTAAATTTGTAGCTCAGTTACTAAAGAACAGCCCTAGAGCCCCGGATATTGCGTGCGCGTAGTATGTGAATTACAGTTTGCAAAGCCGCGCGAAAGCGCGGGGGCACGTAGTATGCGGGGGCACGTAGTATGCGGGGGCACGTAGTATGCGGGGGCGCGTAGTAGGCGGGGTTTGGCAGGTTTTTTAAAAATTTGGTGCAAGGGACTTTAATCACCGTCTTTGTGTATCCTTTAAAACTTTACAACATAATAATCGCTTCGTCAAACATCGTCAAAACCATGGAATAAGTCGCCGGTTTCATCTTGGAAGGTTAAAGCTCAAACAGTAGTATGCCCGTCGTCTTCATAATCACTGTCGTTTAAAAGTCGAATCTCATCTTTTTCTGCAACATCCTCAATTAATTTTTCATCCGTCAACATCAGTAGTTCATCTTCCAGCTCTTCGTCCTCAGTATAGAAACTTCTTGCCTTTCGAAATCCATCTTTAATAATTTCAGGGGTAACATCTTTCATAGCTTTACTGACGAAATTGCATGCCGTCGAAAGTAAGGGCTTCCTCCTATTGCCACTTTTGGTCAGTACCTGTAGCGGATCTCTCATCCATTCAGACCAAAGCTTCCTTATTTTGACCTTGAAGGTTTTATTCACCGCTACATCCAAGGGTTGCAAAAATTTGGTTAGTCCGCCAGGAATAACTCCAAGTTCAGATCGTTAAGAAATTATTTTATTTACTTCAGGGTTTAAATGCGCAGGACAACTGTCATAAGTTAGCAGTTTTGAATTCTTCTTGCTGTTGAAAATAGTTCCACCCGGTCTTTTCGCCCAGCATCCATTTAGCCATGACGTCAAAATTCATCCAGCCTTTTTCATTACACAATACAATACAATCCTTTGGGAAAGTCTCATTCTTGGGCAAATAACAAAATTAGATGACGAGGTAAATAGGGCCGTAGATAACGCTAATGCGTGTTTCTTGTTTTATCGACAAATATTACCCTAACTCTCTGTTTTTAGTGCGCGAATAGATCGGGGGCGCGGATAAGCGGGGTTTTGAGGAAAAAATACTTCCACATACTTGGTGCGCGTTGGAAACGCGACTTCAGGGTATGTTTCTAGCTTTTGTTTTAGCTTTCCGTATAGCCACCTCTTAAACATTATCGCTGTCCTCACTGCTACCATTCATATTGAAACTCGGAACCGTCATCACTGGAAACAAGTATAGATTCATAAACGTCGACTCTTTCTTTTCGGCTATTGCGGGATATCGAATCGAATAATTTTAAACTGCAGAAACTAAGAAGCATAATGGATACGTCACAAAACTAAAAACTATGAAATGATAGCACTCAAAATCCAGTTAATTGAGAGCTCGCAATTGCAAATTCGATCAATAGCGTTCTTGAGACTCCTACTCTACTGCTCTACCTCACATTCATAGACTAATTAATATAAGAACACAAGCTCGATGAGAAGGAGTTACATTAAGTATACATACAAATATTGATATTACAAGAATACATCCATCCCTTTGAAACAGCTGAAAATCCATTCTCCTGACTTGTACACTTTAAGTTGCATGTAAAAAAGAAAACGTAGTGTGGTATGATCCAAAATCTTGACCCAAACTAGGCGTGATCCAGAAAACATAACCCATCATGATGGAAATGGATCGCGGCCCACCGGGCCATGTGGCCCTCATGGCCCGAAAGTGGATCGCGATCCTTGGATCAAACGGGCCCCGATCCATTCCATCCCTGGTAGGGGCCGAAACCATTCTTACTTATGCATAGTCAATAGTGCTTGGTTGAAGTAGCTAATGCTAGCTTCTGGAAAACGAAAGCAGATGGAAGGTGGGTATAGTGAAAGTAGTGTAACAGAATAAGAGTTTTTGAACATAAAAGGGTGCCACACTCTTTCTATTTCCACAGTGGAAGTTTCTGAAGGCGAGGCGTGAGAATGACAGATGGAAAAGAACCAAAGATTTGCGGATTTCTGAGCCCAGGATTTCTGAGGCCAGGACTATTGACCCCAGGACTTTTCATCCCAATTTTTTTGGGACATAAATGATGTTAAGTACACATTTATTTTCACGAATTAGTGCTTCGATTTGACGAATTCAATCACTCTGCTGGCATTTACACCACTCCAAACAACTAGGTTTTGCTTTGCTGCTCGAAAACCTAAAATTCAGGACCGAATTAGTGAACGCCACAAGCTGCTTGACCTTATCTCTTGGGTCATCTGGGATTAAAAGACTAAACATTAAATTCGAATAGCCCATGCTTTTTTACTAAGAACTCTTCACTTCAAATCTTAAACATTCTTATTGTAGCTACGGCAGGTTCAAGAAGACCAGCTTTTGGCGTCCACTAGTTCGGTACTGAAATTTGGCTTTTCGAGCAGAAAAGCAGAACTGATTTAAAGAACGGGTGCTAGTTATTCAAAGTTAGTATATTCTGACAGCTTTGGAGTAGATCTATCGATTAAGACCTATTGCATCAATCTGGCACCTACTGCTAACACGCAGCGCGAATCCGCGCGTAGAAGTAGGTGGTTGGCGTTTAGTTTTTTGGAGTGGTGTAAATGCCAGCAGAGTGATTGAATTCGTCAAATCGAAGCACTAATTCGTGAAAATAAATGTGTACTTAACATCATTTATGTCCCAAAAAATTGGGATGAAAAGTCCTGGGCTCAATAGTCCTGGCCTCAGAAATCCTGGGCTCAAAAATCCGATTACCGAACCAAAAGGTGTGAAGGGGAAGCATGAAGGAAAGTCTAAGAGAACGTACGCGTGGAGAAAGAGTAAAGTTGGAATGCTTATATACATGTTGAAGTATATGTACCTTTCTTTAGTTGGGTTGAGGTGGATGTCTTTGCATTAGGAGTAAAATGTTCCAAGAACCCTCAGATTGAGGGTCCTCAAGAGATTTGCAGGTTCCGCCGGCCCGAATAAAAAATTGTGTGCGAGCTGGATTTTGAGAAGACTTTCCGCGGCTTGGCTTGCTTGTACGTGAGAAAGGACTGCTGGTTTGAAGAAAAATTCATTTTTTCTCATGAATTTCAAATCTGGATGGACGGACTGACGGACGAAAGCGGGATGGGTATGGGTGGGGGAGGATAGATGGATTCTCGAATGACGGAATGTGAATAGATGTGGGTTTAGGTTGTGGTGGTGCTCGTGCTTGGATTGAGCTGACTGGAGGGGCGTTTGCGGGGCACTTTTGGTATGAAAAAAGTGGGCATTTCTGGAAGGTGGCAGGAGTCAAAATGTGGAGTGGAAAACATTCGTATCATTTACTCATTCATTCATGTAGCCGATACTGCTTAAACCATTCTCGTCTCAGGTGGATGCTGGCCTTTGTTCCCGGGAGTGGGCCAGGATACTTTTGTGAAACCTTCCCCTGTCCAACCTCGCAAACAGAGCAGTACGTCACTGGTAGTAGTTCTTGAAATCTCAATGAGACGGGAATGTGAGACGTGAGACAGCACAGGGTGGGGCATTTATCTTTATCATAAGTCCTTCGTGTCACAAGTGTATATACTTCCCATCTCTCCGACCATCCAACCTAAATGACTCAGTCTTTCTTACGTTTGGGCAGAAATGGGATGGCCTTTCGCTTAGTATTCAACTCGCTCACTGATTCCTGGAAACTTGTCCAGATCGCAGAGGATTCCCATTCATGGGGAGTTTGCAATCTCTTCAATTTTGCCTTCGTTCTCATGCAGACGGCGAACATAAAACCCGGGAGATATTACAAGAACTCTTATAGGAGCTTGACTTGATTGTCTTACATCCCGACTATTTTCCGTTTCCCGTCCCTTTGAAATCCTACAGTTGCTTGCGATCTTCTTATTCTTTTTAATCTCTCTCGACTTAGCCGGTGGCGGTGGCTTGACAAAGGTATGCGCCACACGTCAGGCTATCATTCATGTTTAGCTAGGATTCTTTGAATGGATGCTAGGAATTCTTTGAAATGTTTATGAAAAAACGCGGTTGAACGTCTTCTTGGCATGGAAGTAGCCAGGTTTGCATGAATGACAGACTTTTAAATATGAGACCTTGTTTTCTTGGTATCGCAGAGCAATTGTTTTATCCCTTAGTCTGACCCGCTGCATGGTACAGTACAGTTACACGTTTTGAAGGATGAAGGGACTGAACTGGCTTTAGCTTCCATCCGTATTTGTTGAACTCTAGCCTTGGCCTTGATCAAAGCGGATTTTCATTAAAGATAATAAGTAAGATGCTTGTACATGATAGGCGGATGAATACAGATGCGCAGCGGGTAATAATGTTCGAGGAGGGAAAATTTGGAAGCCTATTGTGAGTGGGAAGAAGGGAGAGATTTGAGATGAAGGGGGTGGGAGGCTGGGAAGTAACTACCTTCAAGTAAGTTTCTCCCCCGAATTCTACTCTAAATGTGTAGTCTTTCTTTCTCGGGCTTCGTCATTAATTCAGTAGGACAGGGCTTGGAGAGGGCAAAGGAGGACGCATTAAATTAATTTTCCGCACCAAGAGACACTTCTTGATTGTAGCGTGAATCTGTTGACTTTGCCCAATCAAGATTACTTGTGGTCCACCAATCCGACTCATCGTCTCCGTCCCCCTCGTGAAAGCAAACCTCCAATCTCGACTCCACTTTCTCTCCCTCTCTCTCTCTTCCCTGTCTTTCCTTCCTCTCCTCTCACTGGCACTCTTCCCTTCATTTCTGCATCTGGTAAGAAAGAACTACAACTAGGTACGCAGCAGTAACTCGCTTTCACAGGTCTCGTGGTAGATTCAGACACGTATATTTCATGGAAAAACCTGCTGTGGCAACTTTCTCGGCAGATTTGCACTCTTGCTCAAGAAATCTCTTAGTACAGCCAGCCGGCCTAGGTAGGCTAGTGGTAAAGCTCGTTATACATTTTAACCCCACTTAAGTGTAGTGTGTCGCTCAGCTCTGGCTTTGTACATATACTTTTGAAGTGGTTTCCCTGAGAAGTATCAATCAAATACATCTTATCTGTGAGAAGGACGGAGACTCTCGCTGTAGGCCAGCTCATCTTTGCGTGTCTTCTGAAGCAAGGAGAAAGTTGAGACATGTTTCTAGATTGTAAATCGATCCATCCGTATACTCTTTCCCGGTTGACTGATGCACTATAGAACAGTTTACCAGCTTATCATAATGCATGTAATGGAATCGTAGTAGATGTCAATTAGTTGGAAAAAGGGTAATTAGTCAACTCAACTGTTTTCGTGCTACAGCAGTTTTCCGCTTCGCCCGGTTCCAGAATTCTGGCTTTTAAAAGCTCTGAAACTCAGCCTCCGAATGCTTCTCTTTCAGCAGTCTAGCTGCAGGACAGGCGGAAAGATATAGCCATTATGAAACTGTTACATCTACAGCATCTCACTGACAGCGATTAACTTGTTTTATTGCATATGTACTTACTTGGTTACAAAAGGAGGATAGGTTGAAGGCTTCTAGCTTCATCTTCATCTACTTGTCTACTGTTAACACAAACTATGTATTTATGGCTTAAGTGGCCAGGAAAGAGAGAACTTTCTGAATAGCTTGAAAGAGCTTGAGCTTTCTCCATTTCGAAGCGGTTATTTGACGTTGGATGACTTAACTCCTTCGTAGACCTTTAATGTTGCCTCAAGGAAGAAATTTAATTTGCACACGAATCCTTTTCGAAATCGCACCAGCTTGTCAGTCACTGGTCTAATACCCGGATTCGGGAAAATGAATTCCCTTTACTGCTCCTTTCCCCTTTCTTTCCCCTCCTTGATTCTCTCGTTTGCCGTCGTGTATTCATGTTTTGCTGGTGTAGCTTGCTGGGGGCTATATTCAATATTGTCCGATTCAATTGAACCATGTAACAATTTAAACACTCATTGACATTTTGCCCGAATCCATATTCTGTACGGAGCTGCATTGGCTTAGCTTAAAGCTGAATCTTCCCCTAGTCTTCGCTTTCCTTGTTATGTAAATTAAGTAGATTGTACCTTTAAATACTGGAACGGCTTTTAAACAAAGTCTCCGCTATTTCTAAAAAAAAAAGCTTCCTTACACTTTATCGTCCGCGGGTTATTTACTCATGTTTGAAATTTGTAGTGACACAGGGTGAATAAATAGCTGGAGGCAATTCTGCGCTTCCCTCCATCCAGAACCTAAACTGAGAACAGCATGTACTCCACAGAATAAAGAGAAAAAATGATAAACTTACAACCAGCTCAAGAGGTTAACCGCTATTGACAAAAATAGAACAAACGCGAAAATAATGATTGTAGACAACAGAATTCAAGGAAGCACTATTTATAGCTTAAACCCTGTCTTGATCACAATTTAAAATCCTGAAAAACGGCATCGTGAGGAGAGGAGCTTTGCCTGTCAGCCAAACAAGCATACTTGCACGACAGTCATGCCAGTTATACGATGCGCACATACTCATGGTATTACGCAACTTTAGTCTAAAAGAATATCATTTGATTTCAATTTTGCCAGGATGTAATTTTTATCACTAGATCGGGATTCAACCGCTCAAAATTTTATACTTGTCACGCGATCTTGCGTGAGGATATTGCTACTGTAGATGTACCTAGGTCATAGGTGTACACGGTAGCACCAGCTTCTATGTTCTAATTGGCCCTGGTAAAACAGAACATGGTTTTTAAACTTAGAAAAACTGCAAGTAAAAGCAAATATACGGCAATATTTCAAAAAGTGGCAGTTCTTTGCATTGAAAGCGGCAAGTTTTACATCTAAATTCGTAGATCTTGCATCTGAATCGGTAGATCTTATCTTACATCTGAATCAGTAGATCTTGCATCTGAAATGGTAGATCTTGAATCTAAAATGATAGATTTTGCATCGAAAATGGTAGAGCTTGCATCCCAATGCAAGATACGCGAACACATGCAAGTACTTATTTTGCAACTTAGCTAACTCCGCAATTATCGTAGATCTGACTGTAAAACGGGACAAATATGTGACTTGTACCTTTATCAACAATACCTGGGTTAGTAAAGGTGGAAAATAATTTTTTTCTATTTTACAGGATTGAAAAATCGAAAGGAATATCGTTGTATGTTATTAAATGGAGAAAACTCCTCCATTTTGTAACGCTGCTTCTTTAATAATAACAATGATCCCGTCCATTATATTGGCGTTTAATACTAAGTTTGAGTTGAGCTACTTAAATCCGTCAAAGATTTGACCCAGGTTTGTCCTTGGTGACCTCAGGTCACTAAGGACAGTCAAGCAAACACGAAGGTGGCGTTCAACAAATTGGCGCCGATTTTTGACTCGGATAAGATAAAGCGATGCCAGGATTGCCTGACCCCGGATATTTACATGTAACTAACATCACTGGATAGTTTATTGAACGGGGCATCGAATGAGACCACTTTGAGGGTCACACAAGCACTCGTTCGGGAGATGTGAACTTGCGCCTCCTACATAATGGTGGGTGGCGTTCTTCATTTTTGATGAGTGTACCTGGAGTCGAGGTCTATGCCCTGTAATACAGCACAGCGCAACTCATGGCCAACAACAGTACGTGTATCTCTACTACCAACTGTGTTTAGCATGTTTAGCTGAATACCCTGTGGGGAGTGGGGACTGGATAGGATGAGGGTCATGTTGTTCATGTTTTAATTGATTTAGCCCATCTCCGACATCCACGAAGAATGGGTAATGATATTCTCCAGTGTCCTTGTGCTCGCGCACATGCTATTACCAAATATTTTAGCCGGCGGACATTAGTAAAATCTGGCTGGATGGAGAACCCTTTCGGTTTTGTACAAAAATAATAGGAGACAATCTCAAATAGGTTTTAATTAATATACAGTATAACCCTCTAAAATATCGCTCGATTTAGATTCGAACTGTTTAATGCACGTAGATATTCTACTAGTAGCACTAAGAAGAAGCTCATACCCTCATATAATACTGAGAGCAGTAATTTATTACATGGTTATATACACACTTATGTTATTCAGTTTGGATAACATTTATTAAACTACACCTCCTCCCTCTTCCTCATCTTCTTCCATAGGTATGGGATCCGCAGATTGGTGTACACACCGCTCTAAATCCCTATATCCCTCTCGTCGAATGTCTTCACCCCTTTGCAAACGTAGTTTGCAAAAATTCCACATTCTGATCCCATATTTCCAACTCATAGATAGTGACCACACAAGTGTTACGAGCGAGACGAACCATCCTAAAATAAATTAATATTCTATTAAAAAAACAGTTCGCGGATATTTCCTTCCACTCTCACATACACACACATACAATTCCAAACTAGTATTTCAACGAGTACATTTGCTACTAATTAAAATAATAGCTCATTTACCTATTATAGGTTTGATGTGTAGAATCACATAAGTGATCAGTTTATTTTCTTCTTCTTCTTCCTCGTCTTCTTCTTTCAATTCACCCTGTTTTGGTGAAATTAGGGGACAATCAAACACGTTATGAGCTACAATCGACACCATTTTCTCAGTAGAATAGATTGTAGAAATATCACTGCATCCAGAGGTATTGTCATTAAAAATGAGAAATGCACAAGCTGGGATTTCAGCGCAGCGCTCACATTCAAGTGAGTATAGACAGGATAATCCTGAAAAATACAATTAAAAAATATAAATATGCGCGAAAAACAGTCTGCTTTATCTACTTCATAACTTTCATGCAATTCTAAAAGTTCGAAAATCCACCTGATACTAAAGAATACTCTAAATCTAGTCTCGAGAGTCAATATGAGGACTCACTCTAACAAACCTGATAAACCAAACATACCTGACACATGATGAACTCCAAGTAGAAGAAGTAAAATTATATTCATCTTCAAGAATAATTGAATTACCACCAGTAATTTAACATTCACTCCCTCACGAGTGAGATTAATTGAATTAACACCACTAATTTGACATTCTTTTCCATGAAATATTTTCAATCAGTTTCGTGTATGTCGAGAGTATGTAAATCACGTATGATTCGTTTACCGCGTTAAAATCCCGCGCATTTTATGAGAGAGGCGTGCAAATATGACATGGTAAAAAAATCGGAATTAATCTCGCTATAATATAATTCCTTTTATTAATTCACGTTTTACATTATGTTATGATCGTGAGCATTAATAAGACCATTGTTTACTCACCATAAAATTTAGTACAATATTGATTTTTTTTGGAAAAGTAGGTTTGTGGACATCCACGTTTTATATTCTTCATTGCTTGAGTAAATGCAATAACGCGGCGTTGGTTTTCATTAAAGTTATTTGCAAAACTTTGCATTACCCTTTTCATAGTACAACCGGATAGACATAGATAAGCTACATATAAACAAAAATTACCGCAAGTCTCACTTCGGATAGGTTGTACTTGACGGGAACTGGTTTCTACGTTTACGTTTAGAGTATCAATGAAACGTTTCAGCGCAGGATCATAATGATTTATATTACGACCATAAGAATCAAAGAATCGTACAGCTGCAAATTTTTCCCTTTGAAATAGCAAACACCAATGACTACCCGCTGTAGAAAACAACAAAATTTTAGAAATAGTTTAACTTCAAAATACGTTGTATTGGAAGAAGTGTATACATACGTTTATAACTTCTATCAGTGTTAAAGATGATAAGCATTGGCCAACTTCCTAGCGGTATACGCTGTAGCTCATCCACAGCACACACGAAAAATTTGTTTTTATATTTACATTTACTTGGACTTAAAGATTTTAACACCTTGGAACAATTGAATAGTTTTTTCAAAACGTTTTCAATTTCGAATGTATTCATTATTGAAATTCATTCAGTTCTCCTAAATCTTTCACTTCAATATTATAAAACTTATCAATTGTAAGTACGGAAGAGTACTCTGCGAAAATGACACACGAAACTGCTTCAGTTAAAGGTGAACTAAAAGTAAGGCTTAAATCTACAACACCTGTACGAAGTGGGAGTAGAGATCCACTACCTCTAGAATCTCGTAAATCATAGGTGTATATCGCAGATCCTTTACGTTTGAATGCGTCATATGTTAGTCCTGGGCCTTCATATGATTGGTTGGATGTAGCACCCAGATAAGAAAGATAATAAGCTTGACCAAGGTGCTCCTTTTCATAATCCATATTCACAGGTGGAAATTTGAAACTATTATTGTTTACAGACACTTGGATTGTTCGTAGCTTGAAATTGTCGAAATTGAAAGGGTTATCTTTATAAGCCCCGGCACTATTGTTATTATCAACCAGCGCTAAAATAATTCGGTCTGGGAGAACGTTATTCAAAATTTGATCGTTGTTAATAACCGTCAAACCTTTACCAATTACGAAATTCCGAACAACGATCCTGCGGAATGGAATTTTTGCTAGTCCACCATTATTTAGTAGTTGATAGTTTCTCATTGCTACGCTCGGGAGGAGATGATGCTTACGAACGTACAATACGGCATTCTTAATTTTTATAACACAATCTTTATCTGCAGCCGTTGGTTTTATGATACAGAATGCATCAGAATTTCGTGATAATTTGACACGGTAATTAATACCGGGAAATAAAAGAGTATCTAAACAAAATACATCGTGAAAGATTTTACCAACAAAATCCATTCCGTTTACATTTTTCAACCACTGATTTCTGATCTTGTATGACTTATTTTCTGCGTCAAGTTTGGATGGATTTTCATCGCGAACATACCCCATGAGTTCACCAGCAGAGAGCAACCAATCCAAGTTCGAATTAAGAACACAGTCAAGATGAGAGCGGTAATGATAGTTTAATCCATCTCCCACAAGTTGCTCATTCAAAAAGACTTGACAGTCTGAAAACAAGGAACCCAACACACAATTTGCAAAAGCTGCTGTTGTTTTTTCGTCAGGAGCGTTGCCTTCTTTGTCTTGCACCGATAAATTTAAGGCTAGAAAACACTCTGTAAGGAAACCCAGAAACAGGATTAAAACACAGAATGTAAGGAATGAAACGGTTTTTCTGTATTATTATAATCGTCTTTGGATTCCCTTACCATTTGGTTGAATCCATCCATTCTCAGATGCAGGAATACTAAATTCAAGTCCAGCAGCAGGGTTATCCAAGTTTGTTCTATTTTGAACAATTTCCCAACTAGAGCTAGTGAAGGATACGTCAAGGGTTGGTGGTTTGAATAGAAACGTTTCAGGTCTGGTAATAGCCGCCATATTTTAACCGGAATTAATCAAACAGAGAGGATTCACAGGATTTCTTTTTGTTTTTTCTCTTCTTTTTACGCTTGTTGTGAGCTGGAAGTTTGCGGGCTACCTTAACTGGAGGAGATTTACGACTGCTTGCTTTTCGTTTTCTTGTAACCTTCTTACGGCGTTTGCGCACTGCTACACTCTTAGTAGTCAAACGTTTTTTACCTCGGAGTGTCTCACCACCCACCTCGGAATATCCTACTGGTAATCTCATGTTTCGTCTCCTAAATGTTCTCAAAAGTCCTGATCCGTCTTGATATGAGCTTATTATATTTCTACCTGCCTTCCGTCCAGCTTCAAGCCCTCGCTGTCTGAGAATGTCTTTCAATCCTCGTTCACCTTCAAGTATATCTGTAGCTGCATCTATCGCAAAGCTCCTAGCGGCGGGAGCTATGATTTTCCCAACGTTTTTCAAATGCGGCATCAAGATGGCACCGAACGACTTTAATAATCTTCCTATACCTGCTCCATGCATACGTCTTGAACCCTATACGAGAAAATCGTTCTTAATAATCATATAATTGATTCCAAAAATTTTTTGAAAATTATTGTCTTACCTTAAAATAATTTAAATGAATTTCTCCATATCCAACTTGTGGGTAAATAACGTACTCGTCCATGTTTTCAATATTTAGGCTTAAAACTTAACACACACATAAAAATTCCACGATCTAAATTGAACAATTCGCCCTCTTCTGTCTCCAACGTTATGTCAATTATTGAAATGAAGTTGGATCTCAGGTTTGCATAGTAAACGTTTGGGAAAATGACACGAACGATTTCGCTACTATCATCCGCCTTATGACTGTAGGGAACTGCGCGTAGTAGTGGCCCAACTTTAGCACCTACAAACGTATCTTCAGCTATGGAACTATAGATCATCATGGTGGAGGAATTTGCAAACCAGTTAGCTCGCATTTGCGATATTCGCGATCCTATACTAAAGACAGTTCCATTTGGAAAACCTAGAACGTTATTTAGTTTAGATGATAGAATAAACTCAATGTAACCACTTGGGTGGGATAACTGAACCTCAGTATCAGAGCCATTATGAGCAAAACGTACTGTAGGCTGACAAGTAGCAAGCATTGCACTATGGAAATCTCTATTCAGTTCGTTCATAAGCTTATCAATACTCGTAGGATTAGCTTTCATTACATAAGTAAACTGTTTCTGATTTTTTCTAACTTTGTAAAATTTCGTAGCTTTATCACTCTGCACGCTACTATTGTCATCAGTTTGCACAACTTCATCACTTTGCTCCACCTCTCCCTCTTCTTCATTCGGTTTCTTATGTGCAGGCTTAACTACTTCATCTGAAACAGATGAGCGCGTTTCTTCTTTCTCCCAAGTTCTAATTACAATTTTACGTGAATTGTCGTTAACATCTTTACGAAATAAATGACTAGTGTGATGAAATGCAATCTCTGTCACTCCTACCATATAAGCCTCGGTAAATTCAAGTGGGTATGCAAGCTGACACTTGAATTTGTTGAGTTCTGACTCAGGATACAAATCCTTTGAAGCGTTTGAGAAGATGTAAACCAATTTTTCACTCATGTTGAATATTACTCAGGAATCTCACAAGCTTTCCAACGACTGCCTTGTCAATGTAAATGTCACGTGTTTCTCCCTCAATCTGGGTACAGTGGATAGTTATTAAGTTTTTGGTTAGGGAAATCCTATATCCTTCATGTAAGTCAAACTATAAAAAACAAACGCAATGAGTGTTAAGATTCAAAAATTTGAAAAAGAAGTGATATTTTTACCTTACCTCTCCCGCTATTATGCTGAAGTCATTTAAATTACAAATTGACTTGCCCAGTGAGAGCGATGCAGGCTTGCTTTTATTAAAGCACGTACAACTTATATCCGCACACACATTAGCCGCACCACCATTTCCACCACCAGTACTCCGTAGACAGGAAAATAACCCGAGGAGTAATTGAAGACACTGCATGTTAGATTTAATTTACAGGTTTATTTACAAGAACAAGCTCAGCATCGCCGTAGAAGCTGCCAAGAATTGAATTTCCACTAAGATCCACTAGTTTGTATGTATGTATTCCATCATAAATCTTGTGGGATTGGATTTTAAAAATTTCATGAGAGTATTTTGTCGTGGACTTTTTTTGTAGGCTGTTTCTCACAATACTTATCCTAACAAAATCGCCAACCTTAAATCTCGGAGCTGGGGGACGCGGCGCTGGTCGACTCGTGTCATATTTTGAATGCAAAACGATAGATTGGGTATTCGCGTTAACCTGGGCTGGGGCGAGGCCATGAACTCGCGACTGAAAGTAGGATAGAAAATCGTAAAAATCACGTTTTTACTCGTTTAAAGTACGTGATAATTACCTCACCTTGGTGTGGTTGTGAGAATTAACGACATGTTCGTACACGTCAATCCAGCGAAACGTTTTCGCATACTCAGCATAACGAACAAAGGCTTCGAGGCAAACTCTTACCATTCTTTCCGCGAGGGAAGATTTAATCTATGAGGATAACAAGATGTGGCTCATCTGTAATTAATTAGTTTTGCTTGACCTTAGAGCTATATGATTTATTACCTCAGAATATGTGTGATAAAGAGTCACTCCTCTTTCAACGCAAAGTGCTCGCACCCACTGGTTGAAATATTCTTTCCCTAGAATATCACGAATAATTAGTCATGTTTCTCCCTTTGCATAAATAATGGAATAAAACCGAACCTCTGTCAACGAATAAGAATTTTGGATTTCCAGCTTCATCCATTATCTCCCCAAGTTTTTGCGCAGTTTCGGAACCCGTCTTGCTCTTCATTTTACGCGCGTAAAGCATGTTTGAAAAATTGTCGACGACAAGAAGACAATATGCAAAGCTATCATTTTCCTCCTTGTACTGTCTTAAATCCATGAGATCGGAGGAAAACACTTCTCCCTTGTAAAATGCGTGAATTTTACGCCTAGGAAATTTTAAACGCAGAGGTTGGTACTTTGTATAAGCTGGCACGTCACGTAAGGCTTGTTTCACACTATTTCTATTAAATTGAGGATTATGCTGAATAAATGTCTTTAATCCTTTAAACGCACCAAGATTTTGCTTATCAGTGTAACTTCGCTTTATTTCCTCCATTTAAATGTATTTTTCATATCCAATGTTAAATTTGTTCAATGTATCTATTTGGTTGCCGTCTAACTCGTTGCCAATTTTCAGGGAGAATATCTCCAATTTTATACTTATCCTGTGGAACAAGCTCTCTTCCCTCGTGAAAATGTTCGTGTTCATCACCGCGTTCTCTTTTCGCCACTGTCTCATCAAAATCCTCAATTTGCAAATCTTGCTCTTGGTTTTCTTCTCCCGCTTGTAATTGCTGTACTGGAATACCCCTTCGTTTTGATTGCATACGTTTCTTCAAAGCAGCATGTCCCAGCTTAGTCCATTTCACTCGAACAGGTAGAGAAGCAGGCTTGCTTATAAGATTAGCTTTTCGTTTTACTCTTTGTACATCCGTTTGATCTTCATCCATTGCTGCTGTCGCGTCTACAGCTTGGCTGTGAGATGCGTCAGATTCCGACAACCTGCCAGCTTGGCCGGCTAGGTTGTCGGTGCCAGCTTCGCTGGCACTCCCCATGCCACCAGCATTAGCTGGTGGCTCCCAGCAGGGCGGCGGCGGCGGCGGCGGCGGCGGCGGTGGAGGGATAGAAGATTGTTTTTCCTCCTCTGCTGCTTTGATGTTATGAATGGAGACTGCAATATCTCTAGCTGTGGGATGGGATTTTCTCCGTCGTTTCTTTACTTCTACAGGCTTTCTTAATGCGTCAAGTGTTTCTGTGTAATTTAATTGCTCACCGATGGGATTGCTTGGTAGATTTGAAGGAATTGGGGGAGTGGATGTATTATTTTCCATGTTTGAAGTTGTGGGTGATTTATTGCTATTCATACATTGGTAGTAAATTTGCTCGGGGACAAGACGATATCGGATGACATTATTCATGGCTCTTATCTTCTTGAGGATCCTGAACAACAGTGGAATCATCCGAGTTGTCGGCTTTATGCTTTTTTACGTACTTACGTTTCACCTTCTGTGCCCCCTCTTGAGATGCTTGTCTCCTCTCCCTCAAGAAACGATCAACCTCTGATAGGATGAGATTAAGAGAATCCACGTTACGCGAAAGCAAACTACGCCGAGCCTTTGCAGGCAAACTATCACTTGCAAGCTTTTTCAAAGATGTTTTATTTTTTTGTATTTTGTTTTTTGCTGCGTTAGACAGAGGTACACACTGATTACCACAATTCAGAATAGCTTCGCACAAGCTTAGTAGATGTTCCGAGTCACACACTTTGAGCAGCTTTTTTTGTTTAACTTTAGATAATGATTTAAAAAATTTGACAAAATCAAAATGTTTGATATACAATGGCTCCTCTGCTCCTCCCTTAACTACTTTACCTCCACCCAATTTTTTACCACCCATTTCTAAACACAAACGTGCGGAGCGAGAGAAGTTGTGTCCACAACGTTGTATAAAACAAAACTAAATTAAAATGTGTTAGTTTTACAATATTTATTAGAAATGTTTAGCTGCATTCAAAATACCATGGTTTTTATTACATTCACATAGTGTTAGTTTGTAAATTATTTTTTCCCACCTCTTCTTCTTTTTACAACTCTTCCTCTGCTCACCCGCTTAATTACCTTCTCCATGCTAGGAGACTCTGTAGCTTTTCTCATTTCTTCCAACTTTTTAGATTTCAGAGTCCATCGCTCTAGCAGTTTCTCCCATTCCATCTTCTGTCTTTTTATTTGTTCAGAGAAGACTGACGTATCATAATTATCTTCTCCACTACTGATCTCAATTAACTGTGAGTACTCATCGTTTTTCTCATAATCCCTATCCGCTTTATCAGAATCACAGGATTCTTCCGCTTCAAACTCTATAAAATCTTTTCCAGATACTTTACCCTCACTTTTCTTCTCTACTCTGTGAACCTTCTTAGAATCTATCGTGAAATTCTTATTACAATCCTCACATTTAAACAATGCATAGCTTTGCCTTTCTCCTTGGCAAGGCGCATCACCGGTGAATCTTTTGAACCATTCCCTAACAATGCGTGTCATTTCTTCACATAAAAAATCCTGCATTCCCATCATCTCCATACATAAGTCCTTACTAGGCTTGGGAAACAAATCTGCAAGATAAATATTCAATTAATCAGGACAATACCATGGACAAGTATATTTGCATGTTTTCCTTCCCTTTGGACACCGCTTTGGTGTTTTAATCTTAATCGTTTTCAAGTAAACCGGTTTGCAGAGTTTATAATATTGGCCTAAATAACCCGCGTCCTCCCATTTACCTGTAGACTCTTCATCTTCATCTGAACTGATCCATTGAACACGTCTCTTTCCCACCTTCTTCAAATCTGGATTTGTCATAATCGTGTCCTTACTTGAACCAGGTTGCGGATCGTCCACGGAGTCAGCTTCAGGCTTGTCCACTTTTTTCTTCCCTCCCGGATCTGAAACGGCGGGAGGATTCTGAATGAGACGAACAATTGCTAATAAATCAACATAGGAGTAAAGAGAACCACCTTGTTTTTCTTCCACGTTGCTTGCACTCGCACCATCTTTTTCCATGTTTTTGTAGGGGTTAATCCTACACTGATCAATCTCTGGTTCGCTGGGCAAATCTCCATCTTCTACATTCGCGCCTTCACTGCTTCCCATAGCCTCCGCACTTGTAGGTTCCTTCTCATCTTGTCTTGCTTCCCAAATATCCCTCGTAGGCTCCTCCGTTGTTGCTACTCCCTCCTCTTGTCTTTCAAGGGGTTGAGGTAAAGTTGAATCTAGAATACAATGGATTTATCATGAGAATTTTGTTGATCTTTCTTCACATCATTTTACTATTAATAAAATTACCTCCTCTCCCTGATTGCTCCTCTACTTCTCGCGGGTTTGCATCGTCCATACCGTTCGTTGTAGTATTTTCTACCCCATCCATCTCCAGTAATCGACTCGCAATCTTCACGTTCTTGCACGCAAGGAGGTTAGCCAAGAGGACTCGTCCAATAGATTGGAATTAGTTGTGGAACGTGATTCGAAGATGATACGAATCAGCTCTCTGAGAACTACTTCTGTGAAAGCCCGTTGAGATTCCAAGCTGCAGTACCCGAAACGTTTATTGTCCTGGCAAAATGTACAAGCAAACTCAGGTTTTAGAGCGTTTAATATAGCTGATTGAAACTCCTCTTCGTTATGATATTTAGTCCCAGTGGCTAGTAAAATATCAGAACCAAATAGCACTTCACTTCTGGGACCAATGTTATACTTTATCCAAGATCTCGGCAACTTGAAAGTAGGTTCAATTTCACAATTCCAGGCACACGTTGAATCAATGTCAATTATATACGAATGAGCTGTATATTGCAAAATTTCTTGAGGATTCTCGTTGAAGTAGTGTATTACTCCATTCTTAGACGATAGGGTCACTTCAATCCAATCGGGTCGTTTAATTACAGTCAAAATGTAGACACTCGCTTTGAATGGGAAAAAATTCATTTCACGCGAACATTGAGTATATCACACCTTGACGCTCAATTTCCATAGAGTTCCATAAGCTAACCATCTCTCGTGCAGTGTAATGAGCACATATATTGCTAGTATAACTATTACCATGTGTTACGTTCTCAATACAGTTTACACAATTATGATCGGTGCCGGATTTCAAAACATGGCTAAGAGGACTTTTTATATCTTTCGTACGGAATATAGCTTTAAACTTTAAAAATGGATGAACTTTAGTAGCACCACCTTCGTGATACCAACCTCTTGGGGGTATAAACAAAGGTTCGTCACCGAGTTCTGTACATCCTTCAGAGATAAACAAGGTCAGATAATTATTTGAGGGTAAAAGGCAGCGTGTTGCCTCATGTGCATCGTGATAACTGATTGCAGAATATGTTTCTGTCATAACACAAACTTCGAATTTGCACAGATCTTGTATGCAGCACAAAAAGTTCATCTTCATTGTGAGGGAATTCTTTTGCAAACTGTAAGCAACAAAAATGTTTTAAAAAATTAATAATGAAAGGATTGAATTGGTGTTAATGTTGATGTAAATAGATAAGAATTAATGTACCTTTACACCAGTCAATTAAGCATACGGAGTTAAACTAGCAAACATACGGAGAGCTTCAGTTACTATTCTACCTCATTCAGGGGGAGAATACCTTCTAACTACATAATCCCACGTAATTTCACCACGAAATACTCTTCTTGCACTTAAAAAATCTACTAGCACTGGGTTTTGGACCCAGTGGGCAAGGTGGGACATAACATTCACCATCCTATGAACCGCGGTTTTCTGAAGTAAAACATCACAATGATATCTAGCAGAAAGATCGCGAATATCAAAACCATAACCTAACCATCTTTTAAGGTTTTTTTGAGATTCCTTATTCGTTGCCCATAAATATCCATACGTTTGTAAAATGTTTCTGAGTCTGCTTTGAAGCTTACCAAGTCGCTCTAAATATTCTCCTGTTTCAGCGAAACCCCTTTTGATACAAGTTATTCTAGTCGGAATAATTCCTAAACGTTGCCTTACAACATCTTCTCTGGATCCTAAACGTGTAATTGCAAGACAAATTACCTTGAATTTCTTGGTTGTTGCTATTTCTAAAACATCTATATCTACTAAATAACAATTGTTTATCGCTAATAAACCTTCTCGCATCGTGAATTATCTACAATCACTAATTTTTCTATTACCTATGGATCTTTATATAATATTGCTTTTTCTGGAAAAATTGATGAACGTAGTTTAAAACGTGGATCTGAATTTTGACTACAACAAACCAATAAGTAAGAGTAAGGTTCACGGGTTGCTTCTAAATAACATTGCATAAACCATTGCACACGCCCAGGATACAATTGCGATGCCCAAATTTTAATTTGTTGCACGTCTCGTATATTTTTCATTATAAAAAAATATCTAGTGTTGATGCTTATAAGCCTAGCTTCACGTTTTAGGAACAAACTATGTAGCAAAAGACAAGCTGTGATCGAATTGTGTGAAGATTTGAATGTAAAGAGGTCTATAAACTGTGAATCGGCTACTTTCCCAGAGAAGTCGTCGTAAATGCAAAATATCTTCTTTTTCTCCTGCACACCCTCGTTAAAATTAAAGTGAGCCCCTTCTAAGAGGATCAATTCCGGTATTTCCTTTTTCAGTTCAAGAAATTCAGGTTGGTAGGCGTTATACATGAAGTATATCTCCTCAAACTCAACAGTAAACAGCCGCTTCCGTTCTTTAAGAATGCTCCTGATTAACGTAGTCTTCCCCTGTAAAAGTTTATAAAATTTAGTAATCTTACATACTGATAAATAAAATAAAATAATATGAAATTACACTTTGGCTGGGTCCCACCACACAAATTGTACTAGGATGTGGAAGACGCGCATCAAAGGCTGGCGCATCTTCCATTTTTACACCTTTCTCTTAAGGATCAGAAAAGGGAATGGATTCGGTTGCAGAGATGTAGTATCTCTTTAAATCCAAAGGACTCATGGAGATTTTAGACTTTCTCACTGTATTATATCTAAAATTCGTACATTCTAGAGAAGTTTGCTCATGTCGGTACACTCCCTCTCCATGCAAGCAATTATAATAATCTTCAAAGGTAATCTGTTCATCTCGCACGTGTTTTGAAACCGACTTGAGTCTTTTTCTCTCTTTCCCACCTTGTAGCTTCATACAATAAGCCTTTGCACGATGGAAAATAAAGGCCTCTATGGGAGTATCCTCCCCAACTTCTAATTTCCATTTCCCACGAGCCTTGGTATCCTCAATATCAAAAATATCGGATCTGGATTTAAAGAAATCAAATGGATTCTTTTCCCCAATCGTCCCTACTGTGAGGGAATCAGTATCGGTGTTCAGAAGAAATAAATTCGGAAATTCCTTGGCTAATACTCTATGAAACATATCCCAGATAAAATATTTCGCTCTTTCTAATATAACAAATGCTACGAGCGTATGATTTTGCATTTTGCAAATGCTATTGCGTGTGGTCATTAGAGCAACCTTATCATTTACGATTTGGAAGTCGGAAAAATAAGGGCTGGATGCTATTTTAACCGCTTCTTCCTCTTTTGTAACCACTTCAATTTTCTTAAAATAACGAGGATTCATGAGAAGGAAACCATAGTTACTATTCATCATAAGTTTTGCACAGTTACTAACAAGTTTACTCGGAGCCGATAATCGTAGTCTCGTACATTTTTCAATGAAAGGGAGACACCACCTTGATACATCAAACTTAATAATTTTATGCACAGCTTTAACCTGTATACCCTCTTCTATTAGAAACTTCAAGTTACTCCCCAACACCACATAATAATTCTGTTCGCAAAAACTAGCCACTAACCTTTTCCCAAATCGTCTTGACCCTCCAACACTAGAATCTGCAATGCGTTGCTGATATGGGGATAAGTCAGAGTATTTGATTTCATGTTGGGAAAGAAATAATGGAAATTCCTGATGTCGTCGCTGAGTACGAAGACTTATTGGGTAATGGAATGATCCATATACAATGTAGTCAGCTTTTTCAAAATCAAGTGTATGTAAATTTTTCATCACCCAGTTCAATTCATCAGTGCTCAAGTTTCTGAAATTCCTAAGGGGAAGTGGTCTAGCCTGAGCCTCGGAATACATCCCATTCATATCTAAGCTAAATGCATATGAAGTTGGTTGGGAAGCATCATAATTAGCAAGCCTTGGATCGTTTGGATAAAATTCTCTTCTTGATCCGTTACCACTGAATCCTCCACGACATCCATACTCCGCTAAAAGTTGAATTTCCTCGTCTCCTACTATTTGTAAGCGTTCTCTGCTCAGTAAAAGCGCTGTATTGTACGCTAAGCTCGGTACAGTCCACATTTTTGTAGGACAAAGACCAAAACTTTCATATACAACCACGCAAAATCTGTGGACACATGCAGCTAGTATGCAGGAGTCTAATAACACGTAAACTTTAGTCCATTCACCTGTATTAGCAAATTTCAAAGTGTTCCAAATATGAACTGCATTTTCATATCTTTCCTCTGTAATCCCTCTTCCCTTTAATTTATTGAAAAAAGCCTCTCTTGGGGGTAAGTTTGGATAGGCGTACTTACTAAAATCCGTAAAAAAATCATACGAGTAATCCAACTTGCCTAAAAGAAGATCGGTATTGCCACCATATTTTGCATGAAAAACTTGATCAACAATCTTGAAATGCTCTCTACCTTCGGAAAGCAGTACGGATCCAGCCTCTTCAAGGGAAGAGTTAAACATTGACATAGAGTCCAAACACCGTAAAAAATCACATATCTCTATACCCACTGGCTTAGTTGCGCTCTTCCCAATAAATTTGATGCTCATATTTTCATCAGCCCCTTCAAGAAAATTCACAAGATCATATGATAAATTGTGAAAATAACATGGAACAACAACATGGTGCTCAGCTATTTTTAAATTGCAGCTATGACACACGGTCATTCTATATCGGTTATGATTAAGATAATGTAAATGTTCTTTTCGCTTCTCAGACTCGGATGAGAACTTATTTTCACAAATCGAGCATTTAGTTGCTGATTTAAAATGCATAAGCTCCTCTGGAGTCATGGGAGACATGCTTTGAACATTTTGATACATATTTACAATTCCACTAGCCGTTCGAATTAAATGAGGAAGAAATTTCTTCCCTGCATCTTCTCCTAGATAAGTCTCATGAGAAACAACATCTCCAAACTGAGTAACAATAACGAAACTGTATGCTGTCATAACATTTTTCGCAATTTTTTCAGTGAATGTTGTCCCGCTTTCTTGTGCACATGAAAGATATGGAACTAACATAGCTTCAGTGTCTGCTGTTATGTACCAAGGAGTGCGAATCCTGGCATCGAATCTGCTAAACATTTTAGTTTTGTTTTTATAAAAAATCAATCGTTGGATTCCCTGATTGTTACAAAGTGTGGCATGCTCTATTCTTTTTTCGGATGAAGGAAATCCTAAAAGACAGTTTGAACAGAAATAGCGACGCCAATTACCAGAATGACCTAAAAGCCTTGAAAGGGAAGAAACAAAAACAAAATGGGTTCTTGGTACAGAAGAACCCTTTTTCCATTTCTCCAAATAGAGCAACACTATGTTTTTCTCCTCGTCACTCTGATAACCATGTGTAGCATAAATAGGGATTATTTTACCACTATCGCAATCTATTCCAACAATGGAAATACTTAGTCCGTTGTTATCCGCGAAACCTTTTATCTCACTGAATTTGATCGGGATAGAACAATTGCTCATATCCAATGAATCTAAATGATAAATATACGGTGCTATTGTATTTTGATCTCTGCGTGTGTATATTCTTCGAGAAACTAAACACGCTAGATAAAAGCAGAGCCCTTGGTTGTCATTTTTTATGTTTATCGTACACCTTTTTGAATAATAAGGCTCGGGCACCTTAATGTAAGAGCCGCCATTACGTAGTAAAAACTGTGCAATGTTAAGGTAAACCCCTTCAATGATTTTAACGACCCAACCACTACCCATAGAAGTATACTCATCGATTCGTTGTGCTATTTTATTCCTACAACTAATCACTGTGGCTTCTAAAAAATCCTTGTGAACTACAACTTCACAAAAACTTGAAAATACTACTGGTCCATGGATTCGATCCTCTGAGACTTTTTCCATAACGCATTCTACTGCAATAATTAGCTTCAAGGATTTCTTGACTTCTAACTCAAATTGAAGTAAATTCAACACATCCCCAAAAATACTCGAAAATAAAGAAAGAATGTCATTGCTATTTCGCTCTACTACATCCGCTCTGTATGTAACTAGATAACCCCTTAGAAATCTTGTATGTGGAGTAAAGAGTAAACCAGTAGGTTGAATGATCGTTCTGTCGTTACCTGGTGTAAAGTGAGAGCGATGTTCAGTTTGCCAATGGGCTGCGATGCTATGTAAGTCTGTAAATCCAACACGATTGCAAAAAATGCAAGTATAGCTCCCACGCTGACCGTGCTCCATTCCGAATGTAAATCCTTAAGATTATTTGCCAGAAAATAATGATGGAAACAATTCAATATTCAACAAAGTCTTTTCAAAGTTTATACGATGATTGTCGAAAGGGCACAACCTTGTCACTGCTACACTTGTGAGCTTAGCACACATCTCGCCTTTATTTGGACTGCTTTCTTCTGGCTTAAACAGTCGGAGTTTAAATAGTTTCCCATTCCTGTGAAAAGAAGATAAATATGAGCGCATTTTGTGAATTCTCTTCCCTCATCTTCAATTCTTTGAGGTAAAAGCGAATTTAAAACAGATTCCCATCTACTCTCCTAGCCCGCGGGTGAGTATGAATACTCTTTTGAAAAAGATAAAACTCATAGCGAACACACCTTTTTTTCATATAAGTTACCTTCTTTCACTTCAAAATTACTGAATTTATGTCTTGGAAAATTTCATGGAAACGGAGATCAAGTAGATATGAGATTTTTAATTACTTTCCACCCCTTGAAGTTCCTGTTGAGTGAAGACTTGAATTTTTTTGTAGGGTGAGGTTTTCAATTTTTTGTTGTCCCATCAAAACATTTTTTAACTGATTCTCAAAAGTGAATTATCATGAATTATGCTAGCACGATTTCTATTTAAATGTAAATAATTTCGTTGGTGAAATAATTCATAGCTGGTCCATACGTGTTTTTATTATTTTAATATGGAAATTATATTTCCATGATTTATTAAATGTCAACGCTCCTTCAACTTTGAAAATTAACTTATAGAAGTTTGAAGTGATGCATGTTTGCGCATGGTCTGCAATGAATATGTAAGCTAATTGTAATAAAAAAACGTGTAATTTGAAATTCTTGTAAAAAAATTTGGATTTCGCAAACGTATATAAGAGAAGAAATTTTGCAATTTCTATCATTTAACGTAGAAAACATGGCAGGGAAACAACCGAGCATTTACGAGTTTACCCGTGGTAGTGTCTCTTTGAGACGAACTGGTATTGGCCAGGCTCGCAATACTGGACCTCCGCCATCTAACGAACCATTTGTCAACATGGTCAACGAAGAGATCGTAAAAATCTTTGAAGAAGTAAAAATCTACGTTATTAATCTTACATCCATTGCTAAGAGTCAATAAAGGTTGTAATTTGAAACCATGTTTTTAATACTTAGATCAATTCAGACATCAGCATGTCCTTGCAATTATACGAGACCACGAAGCGTTGTGCGATCAGCACTGTAAAGACCTCTGGTCCAAATATCGGTGAGAAACTGCGTGATCATCATTTAGATCAGACATAATTAAATCCTAGACTAATTGCTCTTTGCTTCTCCCACAGGACAAAGCTTGGCATATGATATTGAACATATACCATCAGTTATTCGGTCTCTGGTCCTGGTTTACAAGGTTTGTGGCCAATCTAAGCCCGCACTGAAAACTGCGCTGGATTCTGCAGCTATCAGTCTTATGGAGATGCCTGATACGGAAGTTTGAATTCTAATTCATCGCAATCTTATCATTTGGAAGTAAAATACTGTGTTTAGTATTTTATTCGTGAATAAAGATTTTGTTTTTTCCTCTTTCTCTACATTCGAGTACAATAGTTTGATTTCAACCATGAGATACGTTTTTTTTCTGCTGTTTTTCACATGTGCTAATGGGGAGGAAACTGTTTTTGATTTGTTACAATCCGAACATGAAGAAATAGGATATACGGATGGTAATTATAAATTCACTCATCAAATAATTTTAAAATTTACTCCATGAAATATCATTATAAACTTTCTGTTAAAACCTCCGCCCAACATTTTTTAGGTATCGAAACTTGAATCCATTTATTTTATCTCTTTGTTTTCATTCTGTTTTGATTTTTAGTTGGTTGTTCCGTAAACATGAGCTGCTGGGAGTGTTTAAACAATGAGTGTGAATTTCACAAATCATTAGCGTCGCTTAGTCCCTCCGACTCCATTTGTCTCGTTACGGGAGCTCCAATCCCCAAGGAATATTACGTGTACACATCCCACCTGGAAATTAGTGAATGTGATGCTGACATTCCACATCTCACAGAGAGTACTACAACGAATGTGATTGGTAAGTCATGCACACCCCGTTCTCCTCCTATTAACAAGTTTTCCACGTATTGTCGCTAACCTAGGAAAACTCATATGAATCTACTTTATACAGATTGCCAACAAGAATGGGACTGTGCTCTATGCCTCAGCAATGGGTGCAATTTCTTTCTGGCAATGCCCCAGTTCAGCCCCTCAACTCACTTTTGCACGAAGGATGATAACGCTCCTAGAGATTATGTTATACATACATCTGTAGTGGAGTTGGAAAGCTGCAAGAATTATTTTCAAACTCAACCGGTTTCCACGCCCAAAACTCTCATCAATACACAAAATAATTCCATTAATAACGTCAAGGGAAAGAACGAGCGAAAGGGGAAGGGAAAAGTGAGGGGCAAAGGCAAAGGAAAACAGACACACTCCAATACTTTTGCATGGATCACTGCTACAGGTATGAATTTCTATAATTCTCACCTTGCCTTTTTCCTCATAAAATTAAATGCTGTTATTCATTTATGATGCTAGACGTATGTTATTCAGTACAAAGGGTTATAAATTATTTTAATCCATTTTTTTTCCTTTTGTTATCTTTCAGCTGTTGTATCCTCCATTCTTCTCATTATCACCATTTTCTTCCTCGTGAGATTGAGCTTGCTGAAAAGACAAAGAACGATTCCATTTCGCACAATGAATGAGACGACATTGCAAAGAAGTCTGCAGCAAGTAGAGGAAGAAAGTATTCGCTTGAATCCTCTCTACGATGACGCTGTTACGAATGTGTGAGGAAGAATATTACAATTTTACTCAGCTTTGTTACTTACAATAACGTAACTATTCTTTGAATTCTTTATTTTTCTTTAAATGTTTGTTTAATTATGCTTCTTTATAATAGTGTTTACCATACTATTTTTTAATCACACCTTATGGGTAAGCTTTTTTACAATAACGTAACTATTCTTTGAGTTCTTAAGTTTTCGTTAAACGTTTGTTTAATACTTTTTTTCTTTATAGTAGTATACGTTATGGGTAAGCTTTCCTTTTTTCTCTAGATTACGCGAGATTACACATTCAAATAAAGTTAAATTCCATTTCGTTGAGAAAAAAACATGAGGGTTTTATTATTTTATAGTTCTCATGCTGTAGCCAAAAATTTAAATTCATAATTTCGATTTACTTCTGTACTCATAGAATTACCTCAACAAACTACGCTAGTCTTAGACTTCGTTCGCTTCTCGTCCTCTGCTCATTAATTTACCTCGGTTGCTATACCACTTGTAGCTTTTGTTCAACTCACATTACGTGAGCATGAGGAGTGATGAGAAAATGGTGTTAATGAAAGCCTTGTTCACTCTCATAATTGTGTAAAATAGGATACGTGAGAAGACTATGCCGATCCTTGTTTTCGTTCAGTCCTCCTTACATTGTATCATAATTGTGTAAAATAGGATACATGAGAAGACTACGCCGATCCTTGTTTTCGTTCAGTCCTCATTACATTGGACTAATCATCGTCGGGCAGCGTGTTTTTGGACTTTGTCATTTTTCAACTTTACACTTGAATGCGTTAGTAATTCTCTTGAGTACTCTACTACTCTCATACTAAAGGAATTTTTGTGAGGAATTTAGCTAGCAATACTTAAATTCCATACGACGTCCCGTCTAGATTCCATCGCCCCCTAAAGGTAGCCCCCCAAAATATGGTGTGAAATAAGTCATCGTCCGATGTTTTAAATAGTTAAAGTTCAGCAGAATTCGTCCATATTGTAAAACGATTTTGTACCACATGCATCTTGTAGGGTCCCTTTCGCTACTTTAATGGTTACATGGTGATATTGCAAGGATTGAATTGAAGTGCACATCAAACTTTTTTTAATTCCCTCTCCCATGGCTTTTACCATGACGTTGAGTAGATTTTTGTTCTTTTGAGCGATGTAATTTAAATTTTTCTCCAGAATTCACCAAAATTTGTCAATTTAATCATAGTCAGGTGATTTTCTTTGCTGATGAAGCAATTTGAAGTCAGATTTCGCAGCACGTTCGTTGAACACTCTAGATGTTTGTTGGGGATAGGTGCATTGCTGCAATATACAATGACCCCTGACCCACGGAATTGTAGCTAAATGGGCCAAATTGTATTAGTACTTCTTCATTATAAATGTGGTGACTAGAATTTCATAAATTCATTTCAGTTACCCCGCCCCTTCCCCCCTGTGGACCCCTAGAACCCAATGCTTCAACCACACTACTTCCCTGCTCATTCATCATAGATATATTTAACGTTTCTAATGCCGGCACAGTATTCTTTTTTTATCCAATTTGACTTATAATTCCATAAATTGGTCAGACAACACTGAATGATGCGCAAATACTATTCTGATCGGCATCGGAACGAATACGGGAAAGTTGCTGGTAAGGCCCATTTCCATAGAATCCGGTTCTGCACCGCAATTCAATTTTACGGAAAAACCCTCCGTTGCTACGGTAACAACGCGACCGCAACTTATTTTTAGATTCACATAGCTTGCGGTAAACCTTCCGTAAGTTGTTACGGTCCATTATTGCAGTTGAGTAGAATTGGAGCCCAGAATTCGTAGCTATAACTTTTCACTGCTTAATTAATAAAAAGCGCTATGTTTGGACAAAATACTATTAATTCAAAAGTGCTGCTGGTTATGATCAACCTATTTGCATCATGGTGAGAACCAGCTGTAACGCTAGAAAACGTAAATTTCATGAGCTGTGAAGCAAAAATCTGTAGAGGATTAGTCAAGAACACTTGCTCTATGGTTATATAAATATACGAGCAAGGGTCAAGTCGCAAACAAAATCGTTACTTGATGAATCTGTTTCCAAGGTTCAAATTGCAATTGCGGGAACATTCTATGGTTTTATGGATTAAAACTTTTGCATTGTTGACCCGTAAAACTTTTTGCAATTGTTAATACAGACTCAGGCGCGAATTTCATACGTTAATATTTTGCTCGAGCAAAATATTAACGCAGACGTTTGTGACTAGACTAGTAGAGGATTTATGAATAAATTATTATTATAAATTTAATATTGATGAAGTAAATTGTACAAAAATAGACAAAGTTGTTGGTGCACTGAGCAATACCAGAGACTAAATTGCATTGATTCTAGATGGAAATAGTAGATTTAGCTTTTTAGGTTCATTGAAGAAAGGGAAAGCAGCAATTCCCAGCTTTAATTCAGGATAACTGTTTAATTAACAATTTCTAAATAAGCAAAATATCCCAATTCAATTGACAAGAATAAAAGCAGCTTTAGTTTAGCACGGCGCTGATTGTAAAATTCATGTTCGCTGCGAGTTTAATTATTTAGTTTCAATTTTAAAGCGAATTAAGAGCTGCTTCTCAACTTATTTTGACTCGTTTCTCCGCAAGCTATGTGAACACCCTGCGGTTCGGAAAAGTAATGTTTTGCCACAAATTTTTTGAAAACCTGTAGCTATGGGGTTGCCGCAAAAATCAAACGTAAAGTTTGAAACCGGAATCTATGGAAATGGGACTTTAGTTTTTCAATGAGATTTATCTTGGGAAAAGGTGTTTCATGATAGAAAGAAAGGATAGTGATAGAGGGAGCACGTCGGTTGGGAAGAACACTGAAAGCTGTTTCTGTTGTAGATTCAAACTTGGTTGTGTGGACATGTGAAAAAGGTTTATGTGTTTACGATGTAAATTGGACAGGGAAAGCTAGAAGAGGCGGGAACGAAGAAAGGGCGAGAAAAGAGGACGGGTTTGAAAGTAAAGGAGGAGAAAGAAGAGTAAAGAAGCAGGTACATGCATGGATCATGCATGGAGAATGGAGAATGGTAGAAGAAGAATAAAGAAGAGGAGTGGAGACAGTTTAAGGGGTTATTCTCGAACTATATACTTCAAGCTTCTCCAAGCTTCACTCTTTGGCAGTTGCTTGGATTGAGAGGCCACAATAAAGTTCTCTACGAGTGCTGCTGTATGTGCGGACGTGGATGCCCTTCCTCTCAGGTGAGTAGGGATACTTCAGAGAAAATGTATTTTTTTCGGAAAAGAAAGCCCGAAGGTTTGGCAAATCAGCCTTGGTGGGTAGAAGTTTCAATGAGAAGGGAAGCAGTAGAGTAGACTTAGAAGAGACGTATGACGTGAGTAGGGAGGTGAAAAAGTCCTCGAGCTCTGTACTGAATAAGGACGTTAGGGAGGAAGAACTGGAGGAAACGATAGGATGGGGTGGATATGGAATAGATGGAATACATAGAAAGAAGAGGAACGAAGTATTGTTGGCCCAAGTTTATTGCATGATTCTTGCTTACGACATTGCTTGCTTCTACTATGAATGATTCATTAAATATTTACGTGCAAATCCATCATAGCTATTTTCAGTAAATCATCGTCAACTCTTCTTCTCGTCTCCAGACCGTCTATATCTAACCTACCAAGCTGGATGGCGGGTGTCGGGGCATCAAAACAAGAGAGAAATGGGGGATAGACACTTTTAAAGTATGCGGCTAGAATTCTATATGCAACCCACACCGTGGATGTTGAATGTTGACGAGTGAGTGAGGGAACATATATTTGTAGCTACAGAGACAAATTTAAAGGGAAATGTGAAACTTTGATAGAAAAGCATTCAAGTCCTGTAGTCCTATCTTACATTTGCTCCAATACGTTCATCTTTGGTTATAACACAATTGTACTCGTTACACATCTCAGCTTTACCTGTGTGATACAGTGACGGGCCGCTGCGCTGGCAAAAGCCCATCTAGTTGCGATTCAACCCTATACAAGTGTATAGGGTTTTGAACTCCCGCATCTAACTCTATGACTTATTAGAAAATCATAGAATTAGTGCCAATGTGAGAGCGGAAGGAAACGTTCTGCTTTGCCTACAAGTTGCCAAGAACGGCTAAACACCCCTACCCTACCCAAGAGTGTTAGCTGATTTCTGGACGGAGAGGCAGAGGAAGAAAACCGAGCGTGCTGCCTTGACGTCCCGATGCACAAAAATGTGCATCCTGGGAAGTAATGTTCCTAACTGTTGTTTTACTTAATGCATTGAAGCTAGCAGAATGATGTTAAAGCGGTAGTATTTTATCATAGCTTGCTATTTCCCTAAACTGTTAAAAAACAGTAGTAGAGTAATATTGACCTCACAACGGACAATTGCTCTGATTGTTACATATAAATAGAATACATAGACAGCGGAATTCCGAATTTAAAAACAACACTTTAGAAAACCACAAATATTTTTCAATCAGGCAAGTCCCAGGCTTCTCCATCAACCCCATGCAAAAAGTAAAAGTTTAAATAGTTCCTTGAAAGACGTGCGTAAAATCAATTCTGTACGAAGGAACGGTGTGGTTATTGAGATTGAGGGATAAATAAAGGATTTGATAGACTGTAAACCATTCGCAAATATGATTAGCTATAAAATAACAAGGTATTAAGGAAATGATTCGGTATCAATTTAATAATGCATTGATCCCGGTAGTCACTGAACTTACAACTGACTTAGAATGGAGAAAGGAAGCTCAGGTTTTTTTGCGTGGTACGTATTCTTGTACCTATTAAAGATGGATTAGTGTGTAGACGGAGATTCCTTCTTACGCTTCTTATTCCGCTGAATGATGAAAGATTCCAATAATGTGTGGCGGTCGCGGGAGTGAATTCAGTTAGATTGGTTTACAATGCAGTTCATGCTCCCGCTTTCAGTTCCTGGTATGAGAATGATACAGAAAGATTGGAAAGACACGAGGATGACATGGAGATGATGAGCAGTGGGGCTTGAGGGAATAAATGATGATTATGACGGAGAAAGAAAGTTAAGGAGGCGTTGAGATTTCTCTCGGAGCATGTGGGAATATGGCGAGAGGAATAGGTCAAGTGAGAAAAGTTAAGAATGGGAAAAGAAAAAGTAACTTGTTGGCCGTAAACGAGATAAGTCATGTGGATAAATAATTTAAGAGCCAAAATCATGTATTTTTAACATTTTTTCTTATCTGTAACTTGTGGAAGTGGAAGAACTAGTTTTAAACATGTCCACATCCCTCAGCCCACAACTGAATCCTTGTA
Source organism: Sminthurides aquaticus (assembly GCA_906901655.1). Taxonomy (NCBI): domain Eukaryota; kingdom Metazoa; phylum Arthropoda; class Collembola; order Symphypleona; family Sminthurididae; genus Sminthurides; species Sminthurides aquaticus. The sequence continues at coordinate 9,787,575 of CAJQTT010000004.1, read as the reverse complement.
GAACAACTTTTTTCAAGCATGATCTTTCTTGATCTCCTGAGATCTTCAAGAAGAATGAACCACGGATATGCGGAGAAATGTGCCCGTGTTATGAGGGCAGTGTCCCTTGTCCCTTCATGACGATTCCGACGGTATTTCAAAGTTTGGTTCAAATCAATTTATAAATGTAGACTGACATGAACCGAGATTTCAAACTCTTATTTAATATTATGTGTTCATTCAAGGTTGATTATGAATTCACAAACTAGTTCCGATAAGTTGAGATTCAAAGGCACAACGCGAGTAATCGGTGATGAAACGGTTTCTTTTCTTAAGGGCCGTTCTAGACAAGTGTGAATACTTAAAATGGTCAATTAATTTACTAAACGTTAAATAATAATGCTTTAGAATATACTTTTACTGTGAATGACAGATACGATGTAGATAATAGACGCAAGTTTGAATTTTAATGTAGGAGAAAGCTCAGAAAAATAAGTGAGAGGAAAGTGATACAAATCTGGTGGCTTTTGAGAAAGATACCCGCGGGGTTTTCCACAGCGTGTGTCCTCATAAAAATTGAATAGGATGACAGGCAGGTGGAAGCAATGGTCTGTTATAGCTGGTAGTGGTGGAAGGAAGGGTGAAAGTCAAACTCATTTTACTCTATGTGGTGAATATTCCAGCTGAGAAGGAGTTCATCCATGGAAAGAAGGAAAGTAAAAGATTCTTTTACGACGTGTTAACATTTTTCTTGAACTTCCGTACTTAACCTCGCATTTTATCTCTGATGCGATTAACAAATAATATAATAATTAGTGAGAAGTAATGAGAAAAAGCGCTCAGAAAAAGTTATGAAAGTCCGCATAATATTTACAGGATGGCGTGAAGGAAAATTTTGAGAGAGGTGTTATTAAATGAGAATAAATGGTAAGAGTTGCTAAATTAGTTTTGCCCTCAAATTATTCTGTGATAATTGTATGAAGCTGATGTATATATAATATGATGGTATGAAGAAAATGATAGAAGGGGGATGGTGATGTGGGGATGATTAGCGGGGTACTGAATAATTCTGGCTGCTTACTGCTTAGGGAGGCAATAGTGAAATGACACAAATAGAGTCTAATGAAATGGGGTTGAGGGAAAACTTTCCAGATACTAAATTAGAATGAGCTCTAGAAGCAAGGAGGGTTTGGAGCTGACTTCTTCAAGGCATCCTTCCATCCTCTCCAATGGTAGGATGAAAAGATGCTACGGACAGGAAACCAAAATGCGACAGAGAAAAGGATAAATGATAGTGTCGTGTCATGATTTGAGAGTTGTGAAATACCTGAGTTCCTTGGGAAGGCATGGTATACGCAAATTGAGGAAGAAGGAAGTGGCGAGGATGAGACTTAATGGACCAGCAATGCTTATAGGGCGGCCATAATTATGTGGCGAATAGACACGGGCGTCGAGATGACGAGCGTTTGAGCATGAGGTGGCGTACTTTGACTCCACTGCCATTCTCACGGTAGAGGGATGCAACGTCAGTAGGAAGAACGAAACTTAATTAGGGAAAGTTTGAAGAAAAATCATAATATGAGTCTCACGAGGATTAAATGCTCATCAGGATTAAATTGGGCCCCCCTTGTATGCCCACTTAAGAATACAAGTCTCATAAATGTAAAAGAAGAAAGAAGATTGGGAAAAGGCGGGACGTTTGGGGATTCGAGAGAGATTAGATGTCCACCAGTTTCTCTCCCCTGAAAGAAGGAAACTCTATGACTCTATCCCTCTTCGGATTAGTATAAATTTAGAAAATTCACAGAAATGTCGGAAATATACGCCATGAGGTGGAAGACTTCAGAGTATAGGGACAAGATGAGCTGAGAGAATGGCAGTGGGAGTGGGTATGTTATAGCTTCGGTGGTGAAATACATATGCTTCCAGCTCCAACTATTGTGGTGCAAAAAGTTTTTCAACTAATTACTAGAGAGAGGGGGGCAAGTTTTACTCATACGAAGGAAAAAGAGTCACTCCCAGTCGTCGACATATCTGAGACAACTCCCGGGGAAAGTTAAAGAAAGGAAATAAGTAATGGAAAGTAATTACATGGTGGGGAAATTAAGAATAATGCAATCCTGTAAATTAGTTACTCAAACAGAGATTTTGAGTGGAGAGGAAGTAAGTTCATAAAGTGGGATGGATGGTGAAAGTTGGAGAAAGTCGTCTAGGTAACTACGTTAAACATTGTCAAACATAGACCGCCAAGGCCTAGGTTGACCGCATTAGATGAAAGAAGAAACGTTTTAGAAGGATGCGGTGGCGAGAAGTAGCTTGAAGAGTCTATTCCTTTCAGCGCGCTCGAGGATGCTGAATGCCGAATATGTTCTCGAATCGAATTGCCATGCATAGACAGTAGACAGTTCAGCTTCCATGAGCGTAGTGACTAGTGGGTGACTCGTTGTGGATATAGGAGAAGAAGAAGAAGTTTGCACTTCTGCAAGGCAGAAGGGTATGGATAGGTTGAGTCGGCTAGAATTTTAATTAGGAGGACTGATTTTAGTTAATACGACTGAGATTCTGGTCGAAGACACTTCTTTTTACTCGGGTGTCCTTAACTTAACTGCTCCCAAGTAATTGGACTTCGGGAGACCATGTTGAAGTTCTGCGCAAAGGAAAGAAGTAGAATTATTCATAAGTCTTTGAATAATTGATGCGTCCTTAACCTGTAGTGGTATCTCCACGCTTTCCTTGTCCCTCCGCTTGCAAGATAAATAATGCCAACCGGACCCTATGTGCATGTGAATGTCATTCACTCAGTTTAATAAAAGTACTTTTCACTTTCTCCTGTTCACACAAGACTAACTGAGGCCCTTGCCCAATGAAAACATTAGTTGATATCATTTATCTAACGCCCATTTTTATGCATAGTTCGTCGATTTGAATAAGGTCGAGAGACCAAGTCTTTTATGCACCCTAATTATTGCTGTAAGTTTTCAATGTTCAACATCCCATCTGTCCACAAACTTGTAGCAAAGTAGCTGAAAAATGAAGAATCAGGAAAGGTTGGTAAGGCCTCTTTCAAAAATGGCACACTAACTTTCTTTTAGACACTCCGTTTAACTGATGCGAGGTTGAGTGACTATAGATCTGCTTGGTACATAATGAATTTTGGTTTCCGCTCGTTTAACCGCATTTGCTTGTCTTTGTTACCTGTTACCTTAACTTCATTAAATCGAATGGGACCAACATGTTCCTCTCACGTTTTTAACAGAATCAGTATGTATGTTGACTGCATAAAATATTCTTACAGTGTGTAGCTTACTCGCGTACACTTCCAAGAACGTGAAGTTATTGCAATATGTTTCTTCCGAGTCATCTAGTCTAGAAGATGTTAACTTTTAGCGCTAACTTATTTCTGGTATTATTTCTGTTTCACTCGCTAAATGTATGTATGTGGTACATCCGTAATGCAATCACGTATTCGCGTATGTTTCATTCCAGTTCTATTATGACTTAGTTAATCATTATATGACAACCTTGCAACACTACACATGTCGGTTCATTTAAAGCCAAATTATAATATTCGGTTTTGTTCAGGCGTGACTCTTGCTGTCAGTTTGAAATTAATGTCAATAAATTTTTATCAGTTTGACGTCATATTTTCCACAGGATTCTTATAAGACTAACTTAACTCAAACTGAATTCAGGCTTTGGACTTGAACATTTCTGGGGTTTGATTAATAAGAGAATGGCAGAATGGCATCAACCTCAAGACATAGCGGTGATTAGGTATTGCGGTGTTGTGCAGAAGCCAGCTTATATTTTAAAAAGGTACATGAATCTGACGGTGATTTGGTGGCGTATCTCATGATAGAGCAGAACTAGAATGCTTCACAACTGATCGGTTATAAAACATTATTTATTTAAATTACTCTCCCTCAAGAATTGATGAAAACACATATAAAATTACGTTATATTTCATTGACTAATTTACGTCACTGACGATATAAAACGAAATACATGGTCATGAGCTCTCGCTAATCAGCAGCTACGACAAAACCTTCATATAAACGGGGAGAATTCTTAATTAAAACTTTCTAGCCAGCTATTTATATACTTTCTTACAAGTCATATCGATTGAGCTTAATTTTTCTTTTCTCGCTATGGCACAACTTCCAATTAAATCTAAAAACATACATTCGAAAGATTCCTGTTTGATCCGTACACTCTTAATTTTACGCTATATATAGCATTCTTTATGAATTTAGCTTCTTTGTTACCAATATATAAAATCGGAAAATGTAAATATACAAAATAGTTAGCACGGTCCGTGTATTGATTAAGAAAATTTGGCTTAAGTCTTTTTGAGTTCTCAACTAGTGCTGTTGCCATTACAGTATTATCAACTTGCTTATGTTAGTTAAACACATTTGCAAAATTACGTATACTCCGATCCGATTTCTACTTTGCAAAATAGTCGGTGATGAAGTTGTTCATTAAAATCAGTAGATAATCACTGAAACGCTGCTTTAGAAAACGCATGCCAAACCCCAAAAAGTAGATTCATCATGTGGTTTTAACAACACACTGATGAATTAGTGGCCAAAACAACATTCTTAGAACGGAACATACACATGCATTCTTCTCGATATTAACTGTGGTAGGACATAAATCTAAAAATCACACCATGAAACTGTATAAACGAAATAATCAAGCCGTACTGAATCGCCGTTGCTAAACAAAATTTACAGAGCTCCAGATTCATATAAAAACACACCAACAAGAAAAGATTGAATGAAAATGCGCGCATCCATTTCCTACAACGCAATTTCGTGATTCCAAAATTGAAGAGCGAGCTTTCAAACAATCGACAACAAACGGAAAATCAGTCGTAGCTCTTGCAATGTATAATAATTAGAAGTACCAAACCTTTGATCCCCAGTCTCATCTTCGAACATGAAAGACAGCCAATCTACAACTGAAGAAACTATAGGTATCACAGACTCATCTTTACATGGTGTCGTTTACATTTTTCCGCAACTCAGAATTCAGGTTGGAAATTTGAAGCATTTGTGCACGGCTTTAATAAAACCACGTGTAGCCTCACTTTTAAAGCAAATTCCAGCTATCCCTGCTTCCGTTCTTTCATGGACATAGCATGATAGGAATAAAAAGTTCCTGACGCTAGCACCGTCTTGCGTGCCAATCTCCAGTCTAGAACTAGCAGATGACTATTCGAAGGCAACTCTACGACAGTTCCTTAGAGAATTACGGAGGGAAAGAGACCTGCAGAATGCTGCAACAAGGATTAAAGTTTTATCCGTAAATACTTGTACATAGAAGGCATTACTTAGCGTTATTATCAAACTGATTATCGTTTTACCTCGCCTATAATAAAGGCTGCTACCAATCTATACATTTCTTCCTCGCTCGGAAACGAAATTACGTTACCAAGGACGTGCTCATCTTTGCTACCCCTGGGAGACACGAAAAAATCAACATTTTTTTTTCTTCTTTTTATGACCAAGAAACATTACACTAAAAAATCAACCTTACCTCCTTGTGCGAGAATCTCTGCAAACTGCGGGAGTCATTATAATTTTGCTCACGAAGGTTATACTCCACCTGTCAAAAGCAGCATCATATAAGTACAGTATTTACTACATAAAACTACTTACTCGCACATTATTTATATTTCAGTACTGTGTAGGTGGTGATCGCTTAGGTTCGTGACCCAGATACCATACAATATCCTTGATGTTCCAATCTTCATATTCTCCACTATTTCCCTGTAAAGATCATCATTTTCCACATGAGTTTCTTTGAATGATATTGCCCAGTAACATTATCAAAAATATCAAAGTAGCAATAGTTTCAAATGCTACCTTTGAGTCCTTGAAGCATCGTAGGGTTCCATTCCAAAATTCAAAGTTACATTTACGGAAATATTTGCTTCTACTTTCAGCAAAGTTGTAATCTCCTCGAATTGTAGGTACTTCGTTAGCCTAATCGACAAAAGTAAGTGAAGCAACATTTAATACGCGCTACAGAGTCCTACCATTAGCTGTCGAATGGTTAGTGTCTAAGTAGATTTGATACTTTATGGAACTCACATAAGGAACGAGTCTAACGTATAGAGGATTGCTTTTGACAATTAGATAATTGCTCTTGCTTTCAAGGTCATCCAAAACTGGCCACCTGACGACCGTGTCCATTACTTGCTCCGTAGGGTATAATGGACGCTCTAGTGACCTCGAAGGAATAACTTCAAAAATAGCCAAGGTTTCACAGCCCAGTAAGTGTTTTTGTTTGGCTATTGATTCCAGAATCGATGCTGCTGTAGCAGTTGGACTCAGCTGTAATCCAAACAATTAATTTCATTAATACAATGATACTGAAACTAACTTTCATGACTTCCAAACTAACTTATTAAAGTATCTTAGCCAAGCGATAGTTTTAATCGAATTTATGTAGCTAGAAGTGTACGCGTGAATGCTATTCTCCGCTGTTCAAAACCTCATGTAACGGGAACACTCTTGAGAATTAAATAAACAACAAACAAAACTGAAGGTTATATTTCCCTTACAAAGTAGGATTAAGATGTGTTGCCGTCATGTTCGAATTTCATGAATGACGCAACTATAAATTTAACCTAAAACTAATGAACTTACACTTATGCTGGCAGCGTTACTTTCCTTATACTCCTTAACATAGACGTAAATCCGCATGTCTCCAGATCTTTTTTTGTTTCCTCCGAAGTGTATTCTTTCCAGGACTTGTTGTATTTTCTTCTCACGATCGATTTCGTCAGCATTGACACTGAATAGTATGTAGTAATTTTCTATCAAATCCTTTACGACACCGCACTGAGCACACGCGATTCCATACGACTCAACAATTTCAGAACTCTAAAACCATAATTGACAAGACATGATTAATGGTAAAAATTGGAAAGAACCTTAGACTCAAACTTATGAAGTTGCTGAATTACATCTTCGACGGCTTGGTCTACGCTCATTAAAGTAGGTCCCCAGATGGGAGCAAGGTTCTCCAACGGCATCAAATTTCGTTCATGGAGTTCATGAATCGTGTACAGGTGACAGAAAAGTTTTTTTAGAATGTTATAGTTTATCAGAGGTAGCTGATCTAATAGGGATTTGTACTTCTCTAGCTGTTGCATCCGATCTTGAATATCTACAACAAACAGAAGATTCTGTTACTACAATGCTTAAAGGATGGTATGGACCAATGGTATATTATATTTCCTTCATTCTATCATTATGTATTACTCACTGTATGCAGTAATCCATTCAGTATAAAGCTTATTAGTAACCACAGGCTCCGGCAAAGTTCGGAAAAACCTTTTCAATGCTCCTGCCACATCATGTGCTGAAAGTTCGGAAATCTGTACGGACCACGCATCTTTTTTAAATTCTTCGAGTAATCCGTTCATGCGACTGATGGATCCACTATGACGGTAAATACCTTCGGCAATGACTCCTAAAGATATGAATAAATAAATTTGAATTGAGAGCTTTAATCTCAAGCCCCGTTAAAAAAAGCGAATTAGCACAAATTAACCTGAAAACTAACCATATCCATACAAGAACTCGATGCACTTTTCTACTATGACGGGGACGTTATCGTTCGTTAGCTGCATTTCCTCAAATGTGTTTCCGTTGTAGAAAGTTGCAGCTCTAATATACTTCTCCCATGAACCAGTCACCTTTGAGTTGGTTGTTTGAAAGTACAAAATCTTCGTTCCAGAATCGATTGTAAGGACATCTGTACTTTCAGCCACTATGGTCTTGTCTTCTTTTTTTTTCAGTGCTAAAAAGTTGTGACATTGCATAATCAATAATGATCCGATTACAGACGGTGACCACGTGATTCAAATGCATCTATATGTGCTATATTCTCAACCATCAAGAAAATTTTACCTAGAGATCGTACTTTCCTGAGATCCAATACGAAAAATTCTTCTCCACCGAGGTAAGCATAAAAAAGTTTTCTTTCACTCAGAATCAACCAACATGGCCGCCAGGGGCTAATGACACCTTCCTATACAACGTGAGTAATATTTAAATATTTAAAAAGATGATCATCTGATCACTAACATCAGAAGTTAAATATCACTTTACCTTCATAAAACCCCAACCGGCAACCTCGTAATCCGATGTAATACTAGTCGGAATCAGTGAAATAAAGGTCTCGATATATTTTTGCATCCACAAACTGCGCTCGTTAGCATTAGAGGCTGCGAGATTCCAAGACGAAAGTTTGCTGGATTTAACTTGAAACTGGAAACAACTGAGCCCTTGCAATTGCTGAATTCTTCCTTCTTTTTTGATAGCCATTAAAACTTTGTCTAGCTGAATCGTATCCACAAATTTCGTCTCGCCTGCTTTGTTGTACAAATACAAATTTCCTTTACTAAGAACAGCCCATCGGTGAACATAATCCTTTTTGTGGAGCCCTTGAAGTTTATGCATTACAGATCCAAAGTCGGGATGGTCCTGAGGCTTTAATGTAAACTTGCAACAGGTAGCTTCATTATGTTCTTCTCCACATGTAAAACACTTAGCTTCAAGTACCGACTTTGTAACTTTCATGCTGACCTCTTTCCCGGGTGATGATAACATGCCGCTAATTCTTTGAGAAATCTTGTAAATTCCCTTTTCTTTTGATCGAGCAGGTCGTATATTTGTCTCTGGAGACTGCATTGTTTCAGCTACGAGGGGAAGCTCCTTTTCTGGGGGACTTTTAAGGTACCTCCTTTCAGGCACTGCAGGCGGAGTATCTGGAGCTACTTCCGTGTTCCCAAAGCTTTCAGCAAGAGAATCATCCAGCATTGATCTTCTGTACTCATCAGTTTTATTGCTACCACTGGGTGCTCGTGACGAATTCGTACCCTGTATAAACGAATCTATTTCATCCAAGCATTCTACAGAAGTCGATACAGAACTGTCTTTTTGGAATAATGGATCAAACTCTAATACGACAGGATTTTTGCCGCTTTCTGCTTGTTTTTTTGGATTTTCGGTTTTTGTTTTGACTACAGGTGTTACATTGGGTACCCCAGAAGTTACCAACCGTCGAATAATGACGTGACCATCCTCTATAGCAACATCATCATATTCATTTCTTTTCGGCTTATTTACTTTGTTGTAATTTGGAACGGCTTCATCTAGAACCTGTTCTTTGGGCTTATTATTAGTACTGAGATGTGGCGGTAGTACGGAGGACTGAAAAATTACTTGCGCTTCTTCAGCAGCGTCAAAATTTACTTCAAACTTTGGACACGGCTTAGGAATGCAATTTCTAGGCGAATCTCTTTCAGCAACACCAAAGACATGATTATCTTCGGACGATATACCAGATTCCGAAGATGAATACGAGGATATACGCTCGTACATTGAGCTTGCTGGCAATTGCTTAGGTACACGAGCACTGTCATCGCTAACGCCATCCACATTTTCTCGGGAACACAATTCCATCACTCCTGGGCTATTGAACAAATCAGTTGCAGGAAAGAAAGGGAGCACAAAGTTTTGACACACGGATTTCCTGATCTCATCCGAGATAGTATCAGGACTTTCGCTGCAATCATTTTCGTCTGATTCACTTCCATTTGCATTACAATCCGACAAAGGTTCAGCTGATGGATGGAATCGTGTCCAGCTTCTAAACCGAGGGTCTGTAGAAGAGTTTTCGAAATCCATCGTATCTATGCAAGTCTTCAAAGGCGCATCTTGCAAACTTTTTTCAAAATCTTCGCCGAACGGATCTTCGCCTTTTCGCGAAAACAGACTGACAGTTCTCCGCTTACGTTCCTCCGGTGTTAACGGGTGCCTTCTTTCGCTTAAACAGGAAGGGAGATCCTCATCATGCGAGCTTTCCCCAGATTCTTCAACGATGATTTCTTGCTGTGGAGGTATTTTAGGAAGCTTTGTTTTAGAAAAAACGCTTCGCGGCAACGGGACTGGCCTATTATGAGAAGCACTGTTTCCATCGCCTTCGTTACTGCTGTAAACACATGTGTTATCATGAGTTTCATTGAGATGTAACTCATAATTGGTATTTCCATTTTCTTCGTTGTTATCCAACTTCGTTATAACAGGAAGCCTTTTCCTTGGAACAGGTATGGGTTTTGCTTCCATTGTGACGGTATATTTTCAAATGAAACCTCGGTAAATCAGATCTTGTATCACATTGCAGAATTTCCCATTTCTTTCCAAGAGAACCTGTGGGAAATAAAATAGAAACATAAGCTGCATGTGCAATACAACACCATCATTAATCATTTTAGTCGTAAACGATATTATTCTCTCTTCTTACATCATAAACTCCATTTCGTCATTTACAAATTATCACCTAATTTTTACTTCAATCGGGGGAAGACGAAATTTTGATAAAATATCTCACTGAGTTTCAAAAGATCTAGCAACAACTTCTTGATAGAAATGGATATGGGAGTATATTATTGCGAAGCGAAACATATTAGATCCATTTCCATTAGTCGACATACCTTCTCCCTTGAAACTAAATATTAAGTCAAATAAAAAATAGATGATAACCCAACACTTCTATTATGTCACACTTCAATTACAGCTATATCAATTAGATTTTAAGCCGTTTAAGCGAAATCTAGGTATATCAGTTCCGTAAAACTAAAGTATTCAGCTCTGGGACACTAAGCTATTCCATATAAAATGGTAGGAAAACTATTATTATTTAATAAATAAAATTATATAACGGCTTTTTTCTCATTTAGACATTTCAACACGCAACCCGGGTCTGGGAGAGTTCGGTTATTGTAAACTTTCAGGATTTTTTGTGGTTTATTCCTTCCATTATATACAGATAACATAATAATATACATAGGTATATATATTTATTTAAACTTTAACAATGCGGGGGGCACTCAAAGTCACTCAAAGTCTTAAACTTCGGCGCTCAGCCTCTCCTACCAAGGGCACCTGCGTGGAGGACGTTTTGAGATGCTGCTATAAGAAAAACAACAAGAGATCGGCTTACCCAGTCAATGAGAGTTTTTACGTTCGCAGTCTTCTCACCTTGACGTGTTTAGTCGAGGAAATGTAATTATCAGAAGCTAACACTTTGATGCTGCCCCTATCCCTTACCTACTAACATTATTTGACTCAAAGGCAAAATTTAAAATAGCCTGTTTTACAGCCGCGGTCGTAATAGCAAAAGGAATCCCAAACTAGATGATTCACGTTCTAGATACATACGAGGAATGATAATGATAACGGTAATCAGTTGAATTAAAGCTCTGCTACTTACCAGCACAAATACCCTGATGTTTGCATCATAGATAAGAATACAGAGCTTGCACCAATTCCTTCCGGATAGACAAGCTCATCACATCACGCGTGTACCATTTAAGCTGCTTTTAAAATACGCTGAGAACGTGAAAACTGCATCGAATCGAAATACAATAGGATCCGCGAAAGAAATCACACAAACAAATGTTTGACTTCTCTATGACAAGGAACGTTAAGTTTCACTACACGCACTTGCAGCTCATTTATAAACAGCAGTTTGAAGCGATTCGACCTTGCTTATTATATTGGCACACGTTTAAAGGTGTACTGAAGGACATAATTTCCTTCCCTCCAATCCCACCAGCCATCTCTCATGTCAGTGACACGAGAGAATCAGTTGCAGTTGTGTTACTTCATTAATTTAGAAACCTTTTTACATAATTTCAGTCCGTAGTTACCGTAAATCCAGGAATTAATAACTATTTTTTCCAGAACTACCTTCAAGTTTAGCTATGGATATTAGCAGTGGTTATAGCTCACGGTAGCAATCCAAGACGGGATAAATATAAGAATAAAAGAAATATATAGAACCAACTCTATGCAGATAAATTGGTCCCCGCATTTAATTCACTATCATCACTGAATGTAATTAGGTACAAGGTTCCTCAGAGCCAAAGGCGGTTTTAATTCGTAAGAGGTGAATTTCATTTGTGGTGCTCCTAAGGGATTAAACGTAAGGGGTAAGTTCAATGCCGAGGAGATCTGAAGGACAAATGGAGACACTGTAATTGCTGTCGGTGGTCGGTGGCGCGGCGCGGCAGTCAGGCAACCATGTGGTGGGAGCCAAAGTTGCAGTAAGAATGACTAACCAGGTGTATGCATTCAGGTATAAGCGTATTGAATATGCTAATCTAGGACAAGGGATTTTATGAGTAATAAAGCGCGAGCGAGAGAGAGATGGAGGGAGAGAGGACGAGATGAGTGTGTGCACATCTGTGAATAATATTTGCAGCCAGAGATTCGATAAGAATAAAACTTCTATATCCAATGTTTTCAAACGCTAATCAGCTGACTTATTTGTATTGAGGAACGGAGAGTAGATGAATATTAGGAAGAGCTGCAAGGAAGTGCAGTGGTAAACTATTCAAGCGACCCTGTGGAATGAGGGAACTTGATTAGGATTAGGATCAAAGCTATGTTGCTCTTGATAAGTATTGGAAAGACCGGCCTTATTCCAAGGTTTATAGACGGACGACATTGCATTTAAGGCAAATGTATAGAAAAAAGCTACTCCTCCGAAGCGAAATGTGATTCAACTTCGTATCTTGCTTTAAGTGAGTCTTCTTGCATTTGTGTAGTACGGTGACTAAATGAGAGGGATATTAATTATTGGTTATTTTGGCTGCATGACTGATTCTAATGTAATATATTTCAAGCAACTAAATGCTCTTGAGCTAAGCGATCCACAAGCGTTTAGCTTCCATTCATTCTAATAGTTTCTCTTCTTCCCCTCTTGCCCCGTCGTATCCATAAATGGCAAGAGTAAGAGACAGTAATCAGGTTTTAAGTAATAAGAATCCCTTCTCTTTTTACCATTTGGTTTGTTATGTTCAATCCATGCATAATCCTGTACGTGAGCTGGGATGATTTCCCTACTCATATTACGTGGGTGTATGAATGAAAAATAATATTAACATTTTAAATACAGAGAACAACGTCAAATGTCAGAGCCATTTGCAATAAACGGGTAACCGAATATGCAATGTTCAATCCATGCATAATCCTGTACGTGAGCTGGGATGATTTCCCTACTCATATTACGTGGGTGTATGAATGAAAAATAATATTAACATTTTAAATACAGAGAACAACGTCAAATGTCAGAGCCATTTGCAATAAACGGGTAACCGAATACGGTATTGGCGCAGATTGACAGACGGTTTCATTGAAAAAAGGATAACTATAAAATAAGTTACGATTCCTAGAAAACTTTCCTGCTTAATCTTAACTTTTCAAATTTGTAAATCATTTAAACTTCAAAAATCACTTTAAAAACTGCAACACACTCTTTATGTAGTATAATCGGAAACATAACCACTTTACCAACAAGAGAATTCTTGAGTCACCCCATAGAAAACATAAAATATTTATGATGGAAACTCAATGACCAGATTAAAATCTATGATTAAAAATCTGCAAAAATAATGCGTCAACCGGTATTCGATCCCCCATCCTCCCATGCTCTATCACGGACGCTGACCACTATGCCACACGACTGATTGCTTATATACGTCACATTTCTTTCCAGTGCTGTTCCACTCGCTAGCTACGGGACTGTGTGCTTCTGCGCTCCTTCCCTTTCACTTTTCCACTCTCTGCCTGCTGAGCGTAGCTGTGCTTGTGACTGGAATGTATGTACATTATATGTAAATGATGAATGTGATGATGCCTAACTGCGTCTTTGATTATCCATAACTCTGAAATTAATTAATCTAAAATTCTGAAAATCAATAGCGATGGTCCCAAACATAGTTCCTACGTATATGCAAACTCTCATGTGAATCCATTTGTCCTTTCGAGAGTTATCGTGCCCACAGACAGACAGACAGCCGACATTGAACTCGCTCTAGGAATGGCTGCGCCAATTAATAAACGGGTAACCGAATACGGAATTGGCGGATTTTAAAAAAATTAAATGGATAAAGGAATCAATAGGTTCTTAGGTTTGAAGAAACGGTCGTTTGAAATAGATAGGTAAAGGCAAACTATCTATTATACTAAAAACAGGCATTCTCTGGTCACCCCGTACTTGTGATAATGTATTGAAGGTTAAAACTAAATGGCTGAAACTCAAAGACTTATACTCGATGGATAAAAAAATGCAAAAATAAAACATCCAGCTGTATTCGATCCCATGCCTCTCTCTTCCTCCCTCGCGCGCTCTATACCACTAAGCCACTGGAATGTGTGCGTGTGTGTGTTTTTCCTTTCTCTTTCCACTCTCTTCCTACTCAGCTGGATGTGTGCTTGTGAGTGGAACGTATGTACATTAAATGTTTTATATGGCCTGTTAAAACTTACCATTAACTATAATTATCTATAACTCCGAAGTTAGTTAACGAATGTGGCTCAAAATCAATAGCGATGATGCCCTATTGTTTAAACACCTTTATTGAAAATCTCATGCCAATACATGCATCCTTTCGTGAGTTATCGTGCGCACAGACAGACCGACAGACCGACAGACAGACCGACAGACATCACCGACCCGCTCTAGGAATGGCTCCGCCAATTAATAAACGGGTAACCGAATACGGAATTGGCGGATTTTAAAAAAATTAAATGGATAAAGGAATCAATAGGTTCTTAGGTTTGAAGAAACGGTCGTTTGAAATAGATAGGTAAAGGCAAACTATCTATTATACTAAAAACAGGCATTCTCTAGTCACCCCGTACTTGTGATAATGTATTGAAGGTTAAAACTAAATGGCTGAAACTCAAAGACTTATACTCGATGGATAAAAAAATGCAAAAATAAAACATCCAGCTGTATTCGATCCCATGCCTCTCTCTTCCTCCCTCGCGCTCTATACCACTAAGCCACTGGAATGTGTGCGTGTGTGTGTTTTTCCTTTCTCTTTCCACTCTCTTCCTACTCAGCTGGATGTGTGCTTGTGAGTGGAACGTATGTACATTAAATGTTTTATATGGCCTGTTAAAACTTACCATTAACTATAATTATCTATAACTCCGAAGTTAGTTAACGAATGTGGCTCAAAATCAATAGCGATGATGCCCTATTGTTTAAACACCTTTATTGAAAATCTCATGCCAATACATGCATCCTTTCGTGAGTTATCGTGCGCACAGACAGACCGACAGACCGACAGACAGACCGACAGACATCACCGACCCGCTCTAGGAATGGCTCCGCCAATTAATAAACGGGTAACCGAATACGGAATTGGCGGATTTTAAAAAAATTAAATGGATAAAGGAATCAATAGGTTGTTAGGTTTGAAGAAACGGTAGTTTCAAATAGGTAGGTAAAGGCAAACCACCTATTATACTAAAAACAGGCATTCTCTGCTCACCCCGTACTTGTGATAATGTATTGAAGGTTAAAACCAACTGGCTGCAACTCAAAGACTTATACTCGATGGATAAAAAAAAGCAAAAATAAAACATCCAGCTGTATTCGATCCCATGCCTCTCTCTTCCTCCCTCGCGCGCTCTATACCACTAAGCCACTGGAATGTGTGCGTGTGTGTGTTTTTCCTTTCTCTTTCCACTCGCTTCCTACTCAGCTGGATGTGTGCTTGTGAGTGGAACATATGTACATTCAATGTTTTATATGGCCTGTTAAAACTTACAATTAACTATAATTATCTATAACTCCGATGTTAGTTAACGAATGTGGCTCAAAATCAATAGCGATGATGCCCTATTGTTTAAACACCTTTGTTGAAAATCTCATGCCAATACATGCATCCTTTCGTGAGTTATCGTGCGCACAGACAGACCGACAGACCGACCGACAGACCGACAGACATCACCGACCCGCTCTAGGAATGGCTCCGCCAATTAATAAACGGATAACCGAATACGGTATTGGCGCAGATTTAAAAACGGTTGAATTGGAGAAAGGGTTTTTGTAAAATTAGTTACAAAACAAAAATTAGTTAGAAACAATCACTTTAAAAACTTTAACTCTTAAGTGAGATGCGATATGAAGGGAAAAATAACCACTTTACTAAACAGAGAATTCTCTAGTCGCCCCATACTGAACATAAACACTTCATGGCAAAAACTCAATGACAAGCCTAAACTCTATAGCTAAAGTCTGCAAAAACCAAGAGCCAAACAGGATTGGATCCCCCGCCCTTCCTCCCTGTCTCACTTGCTCTAACCACTGAGCCACACGACTGAATGCTTGTATATAACACGTTTCCTTTCATTCTAGTTCCAATCGCTTGGTACGGGACTGTATGCTTGTGTGCAAATTCCCTTTCTCTTTTCCACTCTCTGCGTGCTTAGCGTAGGGACTCTGCTGTGAGCGGAACGTATGTATTTTAATGTAAATGATGACTACTTGGATATTTAATCATCTGTAAAAATTAAAGTAACGAACCAAAATGGCTGTAGTTCAATAGCGATGGTCCCTAGTATTTTATCTACCTGTATGCCAATTCTCATATAAATCCATGATTGTTTTCGTGAGTTATCGTGCGTACAGACAGACCGACAGACAGACAGACAACATCGACCCGCTCTAGGAATGGCTGCGCCAATTAATAAACGGTTAACCGAATACGGAATGGGCGCAGATTTAGAAACGATTAAATTTGGAGAGGATTATTGGAAAAGATAATTATATCATTAGTTGCAGATTTAGAAAACGTTTCAATCGAGAGGATTATTTGAAAGGATTATTATGCTTCTAGTTATGTTTCCTCCAAAACCTTACAGCACAATTATCAATTATTAAATAATCTATAAATTGTCAAATAATCTATCAATTATCAAAAAATCTATCAATTATCAAAAAATCTATCAATTATCAAAGAATCTATCAATTATCAAATAATCGATCAATTATCAAATAATCTATCAATTATCAAATAATCTATCAATTATCAAATAATCCATCAATTGTCAAATAATCTATCAATTGTCAAATAATCTATCAATTATCAAATAATCTATCAATTATCAAATAATCTATCAATTGTCATATAATCTATCATTTCTCAAAAAACGAATAACCGAATACTGAATGGGTGCAGATTTAGAAACGATTAAATTTGAAGAGGATTATTGGAAAAGATAATTATATCATTAGTTGCAGATTTCGAAAAAGTTTAAATGGAGAGGATTATTTGAAAGGATAATTATATATACTTTTAGTTATGTTTCCTCCAAAACCTTACAGCAGAATATGTACAAATTAAATTGGAAGCAATCACTTTAAAATGTGACCTACTCTTAAATAGATGTAGCATAAAGGGAAATACAACCATATAAATAAAAAGGCAATCTCTCATCGCCCCATACGTAACAGAAATAATTTATGGCGGAAACTCAATGACAAGCTTAAACTCTATGATTTAAAATCTGCAAAAATAAAGAGTAGAACTGGATTCGATCCCCTGTCCTTCCCTTTTACACCACGCGCTCTAACCACTACGTCACGCGACTTGTTGCTTGTAATAATAATATTTCTTTCGACACTTGTTCCTCTCCCCAGCTACTGGACTATGTGCTTGTGCGCTACTTCCCTTTCTCTTTTCCATTCTCTGCGTGCTGAGCGTTGCTGTGCTTGCGACTGGAACGTATGTAATTGCATTGCAAGTGATGACTCATCGCGCTGTAATTATCAATTACTCTGAAAATAATTATTCAAAAATTCTGAAATTCAATAGCGATGGTCCCATGTAGCATCTACACCTGTGTTCCAAATCTTATCTAAATCCATGCATCCGTTCTTGAGTTATCGTGCGCACAGACGGACAGACAGACGACCGACCGACCGACAACATCGAACCCGCTCTAAGAATGGCTGCGCCCATTAATAAACGGTTAACCGAGTACGGAATGGGCGCAGATTTAGAAACGATTAAATTGGAGAGGATTATTGGAAAAGATAATTATATTATTAGTTGCAGATTTAGAAAAAGTTTAACTGGAGAGGATTATTTGAAAGGATAATTATAATTGTAGTTATGTTTCCTCCAAAAGCTTACAGCACAATATGTTCATATTCAATTCCAAACAATCACTTTAAAATCTGACAGACATTTAAATTAGATGTAGCATTAAGGGAAATACAACCCCATAGCTAAAAGGGAAATCTCTAATCACCCCATACAAAGCAGAAATAATTTATGGCGGAAACTCAATGACCAGATTAAACTCTATGATTAAAATCTGCAAAAATTATGCGTCACCTGGTATTCGATCCCACATCCTTCCCTTGCTCTATCACGTCCGCTTACCACTGGTCCACACGACTAGTTCTTGCATATACATTATATTTCTTTCGAGTCTTGTTCCACTCGCCAGTTACTGGACTGTGTGCTTGTGCGCTACTTCCCTTTCTCTTTTCTACTCTCTGCCTGCTGAGCGTAGCTGTGCTTGAGACTGGAACGTATGTAATTGCATTGTAAGTGATGACTCATCGCGCTTTAATTATTAATAACTCTGAAAAAAATTATTCAAAAATTCTCAAATTCAATAGTGATGGTCCCATGTAGCGTATACACCTGTGTTGGAAATCTTATTTTAATGCATGCATCCGTTCTTGAGTTATCGTGCGCACAGACAGACAGACAGACAGACCGACCGACCGACAACATCGAACCCGCTCTAAGAATGGCTGCGCCCATTAATAAACGGGCAACCGAATATGCAATGGGCGGATTTTTATTAAAAAACCTTGGATTGATAGTTTATATAGAAGTTTAAGACTTCATAATAACAATTAATCAATGATTTAATACTAACTAGGAATGTTGTATGCTTGTATTTGCTGTAAAAAGTAATTTCTCTTATCGCCCCGTAATCTTCAGACTTACTATACTGCTAAAACTCAATGGCTCAAACTATATGACTAAAACTCAATGGTTTGATGGGATTGCTATGCAAAAAAAACCGAAAACTAGCCAAGATTCGAACGCGCGCCGCTCACATCGTTCCTCCCAAGCTCTAGCCACTAAGTCACGGGAGTGTGAACGAGAGAATTTGTTTTCTTTCCAGTATTGTTCCACTGCCTAGTCACGGGACGGCGTGCTTGTGCGCTCCTTTCCTTTCTCTTTTTCACTCTCTGCCTGCTGAGCGTGCTTGTGAGTGGAACGTATGTTTTTCAATGTAAAAGATAACTAATTGACTCTTAAATTATCTGTAACTCTGATATTAATTAATGAATATGCACGAAATTCAATAGGGATGGTCCTGGGTGGGTTAACTACTTATACTGAAAATTTAATGTAAATCCGTCAATCCGTTCGTGTGTTATCGTGCGCACAGACGGACAGACGGACCGACGGACGTCACCCAACCCGGTATAGGAATGGCTCCGCCCATTAATAAACGGGCAACCGAATACGGAATTTGCGGAGGTTTTAAAAAAAATAAAATGGACAAAAAGTTATCATGAATTTAGATTAGTGCCAGTTAACGTTCACTTAAAATACACAGTATGGCAAGAACCGCTTCTTCGCTGAAAAGTTTTATTCCCTACCTGCCCCATGCTCATCATAATTAATAGACGGTAAAAACTTAATGGCAGGAATGCCACAACTTAAACTTGATGGATTAAAATTAAATGCAAAAAGAAAAATTTTAAGAGAGATTCGAACTCCAGCTCGCCGTTTCTACCTCACGTACTCTTACCCCTAAGCCACTCGACTCTTGGATAAGTTTACATGGTTTCCTCCCACTCAAGTTCCACCCTCAAGCAACATGACTGTGCATGTACATACTTCCCTTTCTCTTTTCCACTCTCTGCCTGCTAGGCGTCTGAACGTGTGTGTGAGTGGAATGTATGTACATCCATGTTTTATGTGCTCACTTGCAACTAATTTAACTATAACTCGGATGTTAGTCAACTAATGTGGTTGAAAATCAATAGGCATGTTGCCCTAACAGTTAAACATGTTTGGTACAAATTTCATACTAATCCATTAATTCCTTCGTGAGTTATCGTGCGCACAGACAGATATCACCGACCCGGTATAGGAATTGCTCCGCAAATTAAAAACGGGCAACCGAATATGCAATGGGCGGAGCTTTATTAAAAAACCTTGGATTGATAGTTTATATAGAAGTTTAAGACTTCATAACAATTAATCCATGATTTAATACTAACTAGGAATGTTGTATGCTCGTATTTGCTGTAAAAAGGAATTTCTCTTATCGCCCCGTAATCTTCAGAATTACTATACTGCTAAAACTCAATGGTTTGATGGGATTGCTATGCAAAAAAACCGAGACCTAGCCGGGATTCGATCGCGCGCCTCTCACATCGTTCCTCCCAAGCTCTAGCCACTAAGTCACGGGAGTGTGAACGAGAGTAGCTGTTTTCTTTCCACTATTGTTCCACTCCCTAGTCACGGGTCGGCCGTCTTGTGCGCTCCTTTCCTTTCTCTTTTTCACTCTCTGCCTGCTGAGCGTGCTTGTGAGTGGAACGTATGTTTTTCAATGTAAAAGATAACTAATTGACTCTTAAATTATCTGTAACTCTGATTCTGATATTAATTAATGAATATGCACGAAATTCAATAGGGATGGTCCTGGGTGGGTTAAATACTTATACTGAAAATTTAATGTTAATCCGTCAATCCGTTCGTGTGTTATCGTGCGCACAGACGGACCGACGGACCGACGGACCGACGGACCGACGGACGTCACCCAAACCGGTATAGGAATGGCTCCGCCCATTAATAAACGGGTAACCGAATATGCAATGGGCGGAGCTTTATTAAAAAACCTTGGATTGATAGTATATGTAGAAGTTTAAGACTTCATAATAACAATTAATCCATGATTTAATACTAACTAGGAATGTTGTATGCTCTTATTTGCTATAAAAAGCAATTTCTCTTATCGCCCCGTAATCTGCAGAATTACTATACTGCTAAAACTCACTGGCTCATCAAACTATATGACTAAAACTCAATGGTTTGATGGGAATGATATGCAAAAAATGAGAGTTAGCCGGGATGCGAACGCGCGTCTTTCACCTCGACCCTCGCAAGCTCTAACCACTAAGTCACGGTAGTGTGAACAGTGTTTTCGTTCCAGTATTGTTCCACTATCTAGTCTCGTAATTGTGTGCTTGTGCGCTGCTTTCCTTTCTCTTTTCCACTCTCTTGCTGCTGAGCGTCCTTGTGAGTGGAACGTATGTATTTCCATGTATGTGATGACTAATTGACTCTTAAATTATCTGTAACTCTGATATTAATTAACCAATATGGACGAAATTCATCTGGGATGGTCCTAAGTGTATTAACTACATATAATGAAAATTTAATGTAAATCCGTCAATCCGTTCGTGAGTTATCGTGCGCACAGACGGACCGACGGAAGGACGGACCGACGGACCGACGAACGTCACTCAACCCTGTATAGGAATGGCTCCGCCCATTAATAAACGGGTAACCGAATATGCAATGGGCGGAGCTTTATTAAAAAACCTTGGATTGATAGTATATGTAGAAGTTTAAGACTTCATAATAACAATTAATCCATGATTTAATACTAACTAGGAATGTTGTATGCTCTTATTTGGTATAAAAAGCAATTTCTCTTATCGCCCCGTAATCTGCAGAATTACTATACTGCTAAAACTCACTGGCTCATCAAACTATATGACTAAAACTCAATGGTTTGATGGGAATGATATGCAAAAAATGAGAGTTAGCCGGGATGCGAACGCGCGTCTTTCACCTCGACCCTCGCAAGCTCTAACCACTAAGTCACGGTAGTGTGAACAGTGTTTTCGTTCCAGTATTGTTCCACACGCTAGTCTCGTCATTGTGTGCTTGTGCGCTGCTTTCCTTTCTCTTTTCCACTCTCTGCAAGCTGAGCGTCCTTGTGAGTGGAACGTATGTATTTCCATGTATGTGATCACTAATTGACTCTTAAATTATCTGTAACTCTGATATTAATTAACCAATATGGACGAAATTCATCTGGGATGGTCCTAAGTGTATTAACTACATATAATGAAAATTTAATGTAAATCCGTCAATCCGTTCGTGAGTTATCGTGCGCACAGACGGACCGACGGACCGACGGACGTTTCAACCCTGTATAGGAATGGCTCCGCCCATTAATAAACGGGTAACCGAATATGCAATGGGCGGAGCTATATTAAAAAACCTTGGATTGATAGTATATGTAGAAGTTTAAGACTTCATAATAACAATTAATCCATGATTTAATACTAACTAGGAATGTTGTATGCTCTTATTTGCTATAAAAAGCAATTTCTCTTATCGCCCCGTAATCTGCAGAATTACTATACTGCTAAAACTCACTGGCTCATCAAACTATATGACTAAAACTCAATGGTTTGATGGGAATGATATGCAAAAAATGAGAGTTAGCCGGGATGCGAACGCGCGTCTTTCACCTCGACCCTCGCAAGCTCTAACCACTAAGTCACGGTAGTGTGAACAGTGTTTTCGTTCCAGTATTGTTCCACTCGCTAGTCTCGTCATTGTGTGCTTGTGCGCTGCTTTCCTTTCTCTTTTCCACTCTCTGCCTGCTGAGCGTCCTTGTGAGTGGAACGTATGTATTTCCATGTATGTGATGACTAATTGACTCTTAAATTATCTGTAACTCTGATATTAATTAACCAATATGGACGAAATTCATCTGGGATGGTCCTAAGTGTATTAACTACATATAATGAAAATTTAATGTAAATCCGTCAATCCGTTCGTGAGTTATCGTGCGCACAGACGGACCGACGGAAGGACGGACCGACGGACCGACGGACCGACGGACCGACGGACCGACGGACCGACGGACCGACGGACGTCACTCAACCCTGTATAGGAATGGCTCCGCCCATTAATAAACGGGTAACCGAATATGCAATGGGCGGAGCTTTTTTAAAAAACCTTGCATTAATAGTAAATATGGAAGTTTAAGATTTCATAATGACAATTAATCCATGATTTAATGCTAACTAGGAATGTTGTATGCTCGTATTTGCTGTAAAAAGGATTTCTCTTATCGCCCCGTATTCTTCAGAATTACTATACTGCTAAAACTCAACGGCTCAAACTATATGAGTAAAACTCAATAGTTGAATGGGAAACCCGTGCAAAAAACTAGGCATCGCTAGGATTCGAACATGCGCCTCTCTTGTCTTCCCTATCTAACCATATGACTAAAACTCAATGATGTGATAGGAATGCTATGCAAAAAAATTGAGACATAATTGGGTTTCGAACGCGCGCCTCTCACAACTTACCTCGCAAGCTCTAGCCACTAAGTCACGGGAGTGTGAGCGAGAGAAATTGTTTTACTTCCAGTATTGTTCTACTCGCTTGTCACGGGAGTGAGAGCTTGTAAGCTGCTTCCCTTTCTCTTTTCCACTCTCTGCATGCTTAACGTAGGGACTATGCTTGTGAGTGGAACGTTATGTATATCCATGTATTTGATGGCTAATTGACTCTTAATTTATCTGTAACTCTGATATTAATTACTGAATATGGACGAAAATCAATAGGGATGGTCCTAGGTAGGTTAACTACTTATAATGAAAGTCTCATGTAAATCAGTCAATCCGTTCGTGAGTTATCGTGCGCACAGACGGACAGACGGACCGACGGACGTCACTCAACCCCTTATAGGAATGGCTCCGCCCATTAATAAACGGTTAACCGAATACGGAATGGGCGCAGATTTAGAAACGATTAAATTTGGAGAGGATTATTGGAAAAGATAATTATATCATTAGTTGCAGATTTAGAAAACGTTTCAATCGAGAGGATTATTTGAAAGGATTATTATACTATTAGTTATGTTTCCTCCAAAACCTTACAGCACAATTATCAATTATTAAATAATCTATAAATTGTCAAATAATCTATCAATTATGAAATAAGCTATCAATTATGAAATAATCTATCAATTATCAAATAATCCATCAATTATCAAATAATCCATCAATTATCAAATAATCTATCAATTGTCAAATAATCTATCAATTGTCAAATAATCTATCAATTGTCAAATAATCTATCAATTATCAAATAATCTATCAATTATCAAATAATCTATCAATTGTCATATAATCTATCATTTCTCAAAAAACGAATAACTGAATACTGAATGGGTGCAGATTTAGAAACGATTAAATTTGAAGAGGATTATTGGAAAAGATAATTATATCATTAGTTGCAGATTTCGAAAAAGTTTAAATGGAGAGGATTATTTGAAAGGATAATTATATATACTTTTAGTTATGTTTCCTCCAAAACCTTACAGCAGAGTATGTACAAATTAAATTGGAAGCAATACGTAGCAAAAATAATTTATGGCGGAAACTCAATGACAAGCTTAAACTCCATGATTTAAAATCTGCAAAAATAAAGAGTAGAGCTGGATTCGATCCCCTGTCCTTCCGTTTTACACCACGCGCTCTAACCACTACGTCACGCGACTTGTTGCTTGTAATAATAATATTTCTTTCGACACTTGTTCCTCTCCCCAGCTACTGGACTATGTGCTTGTGCGCTACTTCCCTTTCTCTTTTCCATTCTCTGCGTGCTGAGCGTTGCTGTGCTTGCGACTGGAACGTATGTAATTGCATAGCAAGTGATGACTCATCGCGCTGTAATTATCAATTACTCTGAAAATAATTATTCAAAAATTCTGAAATTCAATAGCGATGGTCCCATGTAGGATCTACACCTGTGTTCCAAATCTTATCTTAATCCATGCATCCGTTCTTGAGTTATCGTGCGCACAGACGGACAGACAGACAGACCGACCGACCGACCGACCGACCGACCGACAACATCGAACCCGCTCTAAGAATGGCTGCGCCCATTAATAAACGGGTAACCGAATACGGAATTGGCGGATTTTAAAAAAATTAAATGAATAAAGCAGTTAATAGGTTGTTACGTTTGAAAAACGGTCGCTTGAACTAGATAGGTAAAGGCAAACTATCTATTCTACTACAAACAGGCATTCTCTGGTCACCCCGTACTTGTGATAGTGTATTGAAGGTTAAAACTCAATGGCTGAAACTCAAAGACTTATACTCGATGGATAAAAAACATGCAAAAATAATACATCCAGCTGTACTCGATCCCGTGCCTCTCTTTTCCTCCCCCGCGCGCTCTATACCACTAAGCCACTGGAATGCGTGTAATTTTCCTTTCTCTTTCCACTCCCTTCCTCCTCAGCTGGATCTGTGCTTGTGAGTGGAACACATGTACATTCAATGTATTATATGGTCACTTGAAAGTTGTATAACTCTGATGTTAGTTAACCAATGTGGCTCAAAATTAATAGCGATGATGCCCTACCGTTTAAACACCTATGTTGAAAATCTGATTCAAATACATGCATCCTTACGTGAGTTATCGTGCGCACAGACAGACCGACCGACAGACCGACAGACATCACCGACCCGCTCTAGGAATGGCTCCGCCAATTAATAAACGGTTAACCGAATACGGAATGGGCGCAATTTAGAAACGATTAAATTGAAGAGAATTATTGGAAAAGATAATTATATTATTAGCTGCAGATTAAGAAACAGTTTAAATGGATAGTATTATTTCAAAGGATAATTATAACATTAGTCATGTTTCCTTCATAACCTTACAGCACAATTTCACATATTCAATTCAAAGCAATCACTTAAAAACCTGACAGACTCATAAATTAGATGTAGCATAAAGGTAAATACAACCACATAGCTAAAAAGGGAAATCTCTAATCACCCCATACAAAGCAGAAATAATTTATGGCGGAAACTCAATGACAAGCTTAAACTCTATGATTTAAAATCTGCAAAACTAAATCAGCTACCTGGATTCGATCCCCCGTCCTCCCCTTATACATCACGCGCTCTTACCACTACGCCACGCAACTTGTTGCTTGCATTAATCATATTTGTTTTGTGACTTGTTCCACACGCCAGTTACTGGACTGTGTGCTTGTGCGCTATTTCCCTTTCTCTTTTCCACTCTCTGCCTGCTGAGCGTAGCTGTGCTTGTGACTGGAACGTATGTAATTGCATTGTGAGTGATGACTCATCGCGCTTTAATTATCAATAACTCTAAAACTAATTATTCTAAAATTCTGAAATTCAATAGGGATGGTCCCATGTAGCATATACATCTGTGTTATAAATCTTATTTTAATGCATGCATCCGTTATTGAGTTATCGTGCGTACAGACAGACAGACAGACAGACAGACAGACCGACCGACCGACCGACAACATCGAACCCGCTCTATAAATGGCTGCGCCCATTAATAAACTAGTAACCGAATAGGGAATTGGCGGATTTTGAAAAAATTAAATGGATAAAGGAGAAATCAGGTTGTTAGATTTCAAGAAACGCTTGGGAGTGGAACGTATCCACATGCTATGTATTCCTAATTGAATTGTTAATTATCTGTATCTCCGAAACTAATTAGCCAATGTAGCTGGAATTCAATAGCGATGGTTCTAAGTACAGTATCAAACTATATGCGGAATCTTAATTAAATCCTTACATCCGTTCGTGAGTTATCGTGCGCTCAGACAGACCGACCGTCAATGTATCATATGGCTACTTGAAATTTACAATTAACTTTAATTATCTATAACTCCGATGTTAGTTAACCAATATGGCTGAAAATCAATAGCGATGATGCCCTACCGTATTGACATCTTTGTTGAAAATTTGATGCAAATACAAGCATCCTTTCGTGAGTTATCGTGCGCACAGACAGACAGACCGACAGACAGACAACATCGACCACCTCTAAGAATGGCTCCGCCAATTAATAAACGGGTAACCGTATACGGAATTGGCGGATTTTAAAAAAAGTAAATGGATAAAGGAGTTAATAGGTTGTTAGGTTTCAAGAAACGGTCCCTTCAAATAGATAGGTAAAGGCAAACTATCTATTTTAACATAAACAGGCATTCTATGGTCACCCCGTACTCATGATAATTTATTGAATTTTAAAACGCAATGGCTGCAACTCAAAGACTTATACTCGATGGATAAAAAAATGCAAAAATAAGACATCCAGCTGTATTCGACCCCGTGCCTCTCTTTTCCTCCCTCGCGCGCTCTATACCACTAAGCCACTGGAATGTGTGCGTGTGTGTGTTTTTCCTCTCTCTTTCCACTCTCTTCCTACTCAGCTGGATGTGTGCTTGTGAATGGAACATATGTACATTCAATGTATTACATGGCCACTTGAAACTTACAAGTAACTATAATTATCTATAACTCCGATGTTAGTTAACCAATATGGCTCAAAATCAATAGCGATGATGCCCTACCGTATAAAAATCTTTGTTGAAAATCTCCTGCAAATACATGCATCCTTTCGTGAGTTATCGTGCGCACAGACAGACAGACAGACAGACAGACCGACCGACAGACCGACAGACAACATCGACCCGCTCTAGGAATGGCTCCGCCAATTAATAAACGGACAACCGAATACGGAATTGGCGGAGATTTTAAAACAATTAAGAGAATTAAGACCATATTATTGGGAGTTCAGAAACGAAATTCATAAATGAGACCGAAATTTGACAATTGAGTGTAGAAATTACGCAGATTATTTGATAATTAACACATTATTGGAGATTTGATCATTAGTTAATGCGGGATACAAAGATATCAGATTTCAACAATCTACACTAAAAATGAATTCATATAGTAACATACAATTAAGAAGATTAACAGCAATACGAAAAGTTACATATTGATTGGGGTGAACGTTGTACATATTGCTTTATGGTGACTAAAATAGGTTTCGTAAATAGAAGCATACGACTGAAAGTTAGCTAGGCACCAGTCAATATGAGTACCCATAGCTGTAGTTGGTTCTTTAGGATCTAACTTAAAAGAATATCCGATGTTATGAATAATTTGCTCAACTCGATTAAGCGTGGTTTGTTCCTGGATATTCAAATTCATGTCACCCATAACAATTGAACGCTTTCGTGGATCTAACATCTTTTCTAGCTGAAGGAAAAAGTCGCTGTCAGAAAATTGTGGAGACTTGTAGATCGTCCAAATCTGTACGTTATGAACATTCCACATAAGGACCGTCATATGGCTGTTTTCCTTCTTTATAATGTAAGATGACGCTACGATATGCGTTGAAAGTCCACCTAGAGTATAAACCAAAAGTATATGCTGCATGTGTAGTGTAAAGTAAATGTAAAGGTAAGCATGATGTGAAATAAAGGTAGCGATTACATTTTGCAAAAAGCAGGACTCCTTCAGAAGACGCATGGGATGGCGCATCTAGTCGGTGAATAAGCTCGAATCCAACCAATTCAACGTCATCTGTAGATATAGTTTTTGGTTCCAATAGTACGATGTAATCTGCAGCCTGGACGCATTGATCCGCGAGTAAATCCTCTCGGTGTAGTATAAACGATTGAACGTTATGGAAGAAAATCTTTGGTACATCTGTGGAATCTTGAAAAAAACGCATATGGAACGCGAGAGGATGGCACTTCAAACGTTCAAGCTCGATACTGACTGGATCACGTACGGCGCAGGATGGCGGTTGAAAAGAACCTGCAATGTACAAACGCTCCAAATGGGTCGCTCGGCTGCATGCAACGTACAACAGTTCCCTAGAATTCCTCTTAGGGTTTTTTAAATTGACAACAACGCAATCCAATGATGAACCCTGTGACTTGTGTACTGTTATCCCGTTTGCAGCAGTAATAGGTATTTGACTTCGAACAATAGCCAAAAGATCCGTTTCGCGTTTCTTCAGGTTTCGAGTGACGCGTTCTACCTTCACCCAATTCAAATCAATTCCTTTAGCAAGTTGGTAGCGCTTGCTTTTGGCTCGGGCGTCACAACCGATTAGCGGATTGTTAAAATCCAACCACACGCATTTTGGCATTTTTTGTCCCAGTGAGTTGGAGCCGTACTCAATCTTCTTTAATTTAGCGGTGGCTCCATTGAAAAGTCCATCTTGAACATCTACATTGGTTGTAATGAAGTACATAGCATCAACTTGCAGAGACACTTCATATCGCAAACCATCGGACTGGGAAACATACGTTTGCGTCGTGCGCACAGACAGACCGACAGACAGACAGCATCAACCCGCTCTAGGAATGGCTCCGCCAATTAATAAACGGTTAACCGAGTACGGAATGGGCGCAGATTTAGAAACGATTAATTTGGAGAAGATTATTGGAAAAAATAATAATATTATTAGTTGCAGATTTAGAAAAAATTAATTGGAGTGGATTATTTGAAAGGATAATTATAATATTAGTTATGTTTCCTCCAAAACCTTACAGCGCAATATGTTCATATGCAATTCCAAATAATCACTTTAAAATCTGACAGACTGTTAATTAGATGTAGCATTAACGGAATTACAACCACATAGCCATAAATGGAAATCTCTAATCACCCCATACAAAGCGGAAATAATTTAAAGCGGAAACTCAATGACGAGATTAAACCCTATGATTAAAAATCTGCAAAAATAAACTATCTACCTGGATTCGATCCCCTGTCCTCCCCTTGTACATCCCGCGCTCTTACCACTACGCCACGCAACTTCGTGCTTGCATTAATCATATTTGTTTCAAGTCTTGTTCCACACGCCAGATACTGGACTGTGTGCTTGTGCGCTACTTCCCTTTCTCTTTTCCACTCTCTGCCTGCTGCGCGTAGCTGTGCTTGTGACTGGAACGTATGTAATTGCATTGTGAGTGATGACTCATCGCGCTTTAATTATCAATAACTCTGTAACTAATTATTCTAAAATTCTGAAATTCAATAGGGATGGTCCCATGTAGCATATACATCTGTGTTATAAATCTTATTTTAATGCATGCATCCGTTATTGAGTTATCGTGCGTACAGACAGACAGACAGACAGACCGACCGACCGACAACATCGAACCCGCTCTATAAATGGCTGCGCCCATTAATAAACTAGTAACCGAATAGGGAATTGGCGGATTTTGAAAAAATTCCGCCAATTCCCTATTCGGAAAAAGAAATCTTCAGGTATCTCACGCGAAGAAAGTAAAGCTATATCCTCTTGATCCATTGTCCCTTCCGACATATTATTCAAGGCTTTACAGAATTGAAACTGTCCACTTTGCCGTTTAATTTCGACTAACTCATACAACTGAAATAATTCCCAAAGAGGATTTCCAACAAGATCAGCTAGCTGAGAGTGACTGGGTGACTTGAAGACAAAGGAGCCAGCAACCGGTGATAACTGCCGTAAATGTCCTACGCAAATGACTGAGATACCACCAAATGGATCCTGGCACCCAAATATTTGACGCAACCGTTGGTTAACTTGATAAAACATCTTCGAACTAACCATGGAGATTTCGTCGATTATAATTAACTTCACACCATTAAACTTGACGCGCAGAGTATTAAGTGTACTGTCGTTTAAGTCCAAAATCGTTTTGCTTTGTGTTGGTGGAATTTTAAAGGCGCAATGAAGAGTCATCCCAAAAACATTGAACGCTGCCTTACCGGTTGGTGCTGTAACTAAAACCGGAGTGTCTTCAGGGCTACCGGTAGGTAATGAAGCTTGCCATTGAAGCATCCTTTGCACAATGGCATTTATAGTGTGGCTTTTACCCACTCCCGCCCCGCCATGAAGGAATGTGTGAAACGCTGGATTAGAAGATTTTATTTGCTGCAGCACATGAAGCACCAAACGTCTTTGTCTATCGTTCAACGACCTCATCAGCTGTAAATAATGAGTCTCATCAACAAGCTTTGGAGGAAGGAAATGAACGACTCTAGGACCACGTGTCTCCAGCTCGTCGATGTATTCACTCCTAGGTTCTTCTGACACTATTCCTTGATCATTATCGACGACTTCGGCCATCACATCTTCCTCCAGCTCGTCTTGATCATCCATTGCTGCACTAATTAAATTTTCTTCCGATTCATCACGGAAATATACAAACTTTGAGTTTAATTTGATGATAGGAAGGTGCAATTCATACTTGCTTTTGACATCCACATTTACCAATTCATTGGTTTCATTCCTCCAAGGGACAAAAAGCATGAGCTTTTCACGATGGAACTTCGATGGATCAGTTTTTTCTGAATATCTCCTAAACCGCACAATTTTAGCCACACGTCGGACGCGTACGTAACCACTGTCGTCTAAAAGTTTGTAACGTCCAAATGGAATACTGGGTGGAAATGGTAAAGGCTCTTCATTAACTTCATAATTTTCACTATTTCTTGCGGTGATCTTGCCTCGGGATTGAAATTCATAATTACTGGCAAAATAGGCCAGGCATACGTTTTCAAGTTCCACGGCTCTTTCTTTGTAGCGGTCTATCAATCCTTTAGCGCATATGTCTTCACTTTCATCCGATAGTTCCGATAGTTGCTCGTAGTTCTTTAGCATCGATATTCTTTCACACGCTGGAGATGTGTTGATATATATAACTTGGCGACTGCATTGCATCATTGAAATACCAAGAATAAATGCCACTGCTTCTTGAACGGATATTTCGACCCCATTAATGAGAACGTTACCGAATCTCTTCAACTTATCCCGGATTCCAAGATTGCCTAAACGGACTTCTTTAGTTGCTGCTTGGAGAAGCTTTGAGAGACCTCCATCTGGTTTGGTGATGTATCCAGCACAATATCGTGCACAGGCGTAAGTGTCCAAGACAAACTGTATGTCCATATTGGCACCCCAGGCTTCAATCATTTTTGAATTGTAGTTGTTAACAAAGCATTCCTTTGTGGATCTCTTCAAAAAAACCATGGGACGCTTCAGACTGGAGCGGATAGCTTTTATGTATTCCTGCTCAGTGACTCCCAGGCTTTCAAGAAATGCTTCAAACGGAATGTCATCCTGGAAATCTCTTCCCATTTCAGTTAATCGAGTTTGTATGGATTGGTAGCACTTCACAAGCTTCGCCCGCTCTTGTTCACTATAATCTATAACATGAACACAAATTGTGAAAGCTTGTTTTCTATCGCTAAACCATTCTGAACTTTTGCATTAATTCAATTCTTAACGTATGCATTGATGTTACCTTGTGGTAGAGGGGATATAATTCTAGTTGAAGGTAATGGTGGCCTTGGAAACCCAAATCGACAACCTCCTCTCTTGTCTGATTTTTTGTAGCAAGTGTGAGAATGCTTGTGGACCTGGTATCCCATGCCTTCTGTGTACAGCTGATCGCTTCGCTTTTCGCAAGTTATAAATTTATCAATAAACGAAACACAGCTATCTACTGAATCCTGTATCCCTTCGGCGAAGACTGGAGTATCAGTTAGCCAAAGCAATCCGTGTATATGTGGTGATCCTCTAGCCTGGAGAAAAACCAATTGAAATGTAATCTTATTTGTCAATTCTCAAATAATGTTATGCTGTAACTGTCAAGTATTATATTTTGTCTTATCATCTGTAAAATGTCAAATAATCTGTAAAATGTCAAATAATCTGTAAAATGTCAAATAATCTGTAAAATGTCAAATAATCTGTAAAATGTCAAATAATCTGTAAAATGTCAAATAATCAGTAAAATGTCAAATCATCTGTAAAATGTCAAATCATCTGTAAAATGTCAAATCATCTGTAAAATGTCAAATTATTTGTAAAATGTCAAATAATCTATCAATTGTCAATTAATCTATCAATTGTCAAATAATCCTTCAATTGTCAAATAATCTTTCAATTGTCAAATAATCTTTCAATTGTCAAATAATCTATCAATTGTCAAATAATCTATCAATTGTCAAATAATCTATCGATTGTCAAATAATCTATGAGTTGTCAAACAATCTATCAATTGTCAAATAATCTATCAATTGTCAAATAATCTATCAATTGTCAAATAATCTATCACTTGTCAAATAATCTTTTAATTCTCAAATAATCTAACTACGTAGTTAGACTATTCAAAATTCTTACTTGGAATTCTAGACGAAAGAAGTGGTCTACAATTTCATTTGGATGGAAAATACCGTTTTTTCCTTTCAGGAGGAATTTCATGAAGCCATCGAAACGATGTTCAAAATGCCTCATGCACGTTGTTGGATCTGAGCGAATAAGTCTAGCAATTTCTTGCCGGTCAATCACCTTGGCTTCTTCTTCTGTCACAATAACTTGGTCAACTTGTTGTTTCAGAATAACAATCAGTTCTGTCCACTTCGTTTCAGCAGCTGAGAGTGTAAAGAATATTGAGCATTTCCCTAGTTGGCGCACCATCGATACTAAGTTCTTACTTTTCATCGACCAGTAGGCTGGGGTGCACCGAACTTTATTGAATACGCCGTAACCTTCGTCATGCTGTAGAATATTTGATAAAATTTCGGGTAGTCGAACTTCTCCTGCAGTTAGTTTATAATTTCCTGATTTCTTTCTCAAGCAAATCTGATACGCTGCATGGATTTTTTCGTTATAGGATTTCTTGAAAGAGTACAGCACCTTCGTTCCTACCGTAGCCCGTCGATCATACCGCCGCAGTTCCGATTTTGCGATGTCAGTGTACGTCAGTTTGAATTCTGTTGTGAGCTTTCTAGGTACCCCACAGTAAATAGTTGGAAAACTCATTTACTCGGCATGGGTATCTTGAATCAATGGGATCGGTGCTTCTCCTTCAGCTGGAGCTATCTTGATAATGTTTGCAACGTCTTCCATGATAAGCGTTTCTTCGGCACCCTGTCCAACACCCATATCAGCCACCTCCACCGTTATCTCGCGCTCGTCCTCAGAATCGGATGTGACAGTTGCGCTTGCTGCTGGTAAGCCATCGTTTTCTTGAATGCTGATATCTCCATGGTGATCAACGGCTGAAAGAACCGATATAAAATCTAGAGTATCCTCTGCATATACATACGAAATACTGTTATAAAGATTAATTCGTGACGCCGTTGATATTATATGGTACTTTGATTATTATGAACATACCTTTCTGAAACCTACTCCAATCATTTGAAAGAACGACGTTCGCTTTTTGGTATAATTCTGTTGTCATAAGAAACATCATAGCCTTATAGACACGATACGGACGGACCTTCTCAAACATGTACGGTTTCTTATATCGCATCCTTCTCATGAACTGCAGCTGTACCACAGAGGCTTCGTTGAATCTTCTAGGTAGGGTTTCCCCGCAAACATCGAAATCGTTGGGGACATTCACAACATTTCCTCGAAGCTTGTATTGCCTTTCTGCGCCAACAGCATGAATTGTCATGAAAGGTACACGAAGACTAACCAAGAGAGATTCCAAAGGTCTGAGTTCCTGTAAAACATGCAATAAGTATTGTAAGAATATGATAGATGAACTGCTAAGAAAGTACGATATGACTGACATCCGCGTATTGAAAATAATAAAACATTATATCAAACTACCTTTAGTTCTTCTGGTATTTCTGGGAAATCGAGTCCGTTACACAATGCAAGTCTTGGAATTTTGTTATTTTTCACATAACTGTAGCACGTGCCACACAAGCGTGTAGGAGTTTGTGGGACCCATAGAACTTTACTTACGGTTTCAGAATCGATGTATTGATGTAAATCAGTGTCGGTGACGATAACAGTTGATTCTTGATACCAAGTTTGTCCACAGCACGAACATACAAAAGACGGAGGTCTCCGTATGTAATTGGAGAACAGATTCAAATTCCTTTGGTAAATATCCTCATGTGAATTCTGGACTCGCTTGCGACGGATTTTACTCAAATCACTTCATGCTGTCGTTTCTTAGCATCCAAACGATTTACGGCACGTGATGCTTTGTCTCTGGTCCTCTCTTTTAATTTTTCCTCCGGAATACTTCGAAGTGATCTTCTGGATTCTAGATCTTTGCTACGTTCGTTTGCTTTCGCTTCCGGAATCAATCGGGCTAGCCTTTTGGATTCCACATCTCTGCTCCGTTTAATTGATCTTGCTTGTGGGTTACATCGGGCTGCTCTCTTTGTTGCCGAATCCCTACTCCGTTCACTTGCTCTCACTTCCGGATTTCTTCGTGCTGACATCCTGCATTCATTATCTCTGTTTCTTTCATGATCTCTAACTTCCGGAATGGTTCGAGCTGACCTCCTGGATTCAGCATCTCTGGATCGCTCATAATCTCTCACTTCCGGTATACTTCGAGCTGACCTCCTGGATTTCACATCTCTGCAACGTTCAGTTGCTCTTAAATCGGGAACATTTCTCGCTAATCTTTTAGCTTCCGCGTCTTGCGTCCGTTCTTTTAGGCGGACTTCCGGAAGGCTGTTTCGTCGTGTAGCTACACGCTCTCGTTGCTCTCTACGTCGTTGGTCTGTGGATTTCTTTTTACTTTTAGGCATTTTTTAACTCTAAAAATGAACACCTGAAGGGATTCTATTGCACTCACACTTTGTTGACGTATATTGTATGAAATACTATCTCATCGACTTTCACACGGAATGATGAAAAAGATAATGTACTGGATTGTAATTAATTGCAGCAATTGCGAATGAAAGTAGTACAAAAACAGGACAACGAAATGTTTTATCACAATACGACTGGTAGCTGTACGCGACTGAGGGACTTGATAGATTCCTGGTATAGCTGGTGATGTATCCTGGTTTACTGAAAATAAATGACGTCATTTCTACGACTATATTGTTGCTGATTTTTACGGCACGTGTTAAGGCGCTGCATTTTGAAGATGCGAGCAAGGATTATCAGAATTTGATAATTTACAGAATTTGAAAATTTACAGAATTTGATAATTTAAAGAATTTGATAATTTACACCATTGGATAATTTAAAGAATTTGATAATTTAAAGAATTTGATAATTTAAAGAATTTGATAATTTACAGAATTTGATAATTTACAGAATTTGATAATTTACAGAATTTGATAATTTACAGAATTTGGTAATTTACAGAATTTGATAATTTACAGAATTTGATAATTTACAGAATTTGATAATTTACAGAATTTGATAATTTACAGAATTTGATCATTTATATAATTTCATAATTTAAAGAATTCAAGTATTAACGGCCTTCCATTAATTCCAGGACTTCAAAATTTAACTCAATAGTTTAAACATAATGGAAAATTCAAAATTTAATGGAAACGCCATGCAAAAATACTAATATATACGGGATTAGATCCCGTGCCTCACTCTTTGTCCCTCGTGCGCTCTGTACCACTAAGCCAGTGGAATGTGTGCTACCGCTTGCCTTTCCTTCCCATTTCCACCCTCTCCCTACTCCACTCATTATGTGCTTGTGAGTGGAAGATGCTCACCTGAACATTAATTAACTATAACGCCTATGTTAGTTAACCAATGTGGCTGAAAATCAATAGCGATGATGCCCTACTAGTTTGAGACCTTTGTTGAAAATCTCATGTTAATCCATTAATCCATTTTTGAGTTATCGTGCGCACAGACAGACCGACAGACAGACAGCATCAACCCGCTCTAGGAATGGCTCCGCCAATTAATAAACGGTTAACCGAGTACGGAATGGGCGCAGATTTAGAAACGATTAATTTGGAGAACATTATTGGAAAAAATAATAATACTATTAGTTGCAGATTTAGAAAAAAATTAATTGGAGTGGATTATTTGAAAGGATAATTATAATATTAGTTATGTTTCCTCCAAAACCTTACAGCGCAATATGTTCATATGCAATTCCAAATAATCACTTTAAAATCGGACAGACTCTTATTTAGATGTAGCATTAACGGAATTACAACCACATAGCCAAAAATGGAAATCTCTAATCACCCCATACAAAGCGGAAATAATTTAAAGCGGAAACTCAATGACGAGATTAAACCCTATGATTAAAAATCTGCAAAAATAAACTATCTACCTGGATTGGATCCCCTGTCCTCCCCTTGTACATCCCGCGCTCTTACCTCTACGCCACGCAACTTCGTGCTTGCATTAATCATATTTGTTTCAAGTCTTGTTCCACACGCCAGATACTGGACTGTGTGCTTGTGCGCTACTTCCCTTTCTCTTTTCCACTCTGTGCCTGCTGAGCGTAGCTGTGCTTGTGACTGGAACGTATGTAATTGCATAGTAAGTGATGACTCATCACGCTTTAATTATCAATAACTCTGAAAATAATTATTCAAAAATTCTGAAATTCAATAGCGATGGTCCCATGTAGCATATACACCTATGTTGTAAATCTTATAATAATGCATGCATGCGTTCTTGAGTTATCGTGCGCACAGACGGACAGACAGACCGACCGACAGACCGACCGACAACATCGAACCCGCTCTATAAATGGCTGCGCCCATTAATAAACGAACAACCGAATACGGAATTGGCGGAGATTTTAAAACAATTAAGAGAATGAAGACCATATTCTTGGGACTTCAGAAACAATATTCATAATTGAGACCGAAATTTGACAATTGAGAGTAGAAACTCGACAATTTAGAGTAGAAACTTGAAATTGAGAGTAGAATTACGCAGATTATTTGATATTTAACACATTTGACATTTTATTATTAGTTATTGAGGGATACAAAGATTTCAGATTTCAACAATCTACACTAAAAATGAATTCATATAGTAACATACATTATTTTAACAACAATTAAGAAGATTCACAGCGATACGAAAAGTTACACATTGCTTGGGGTGAATGTTGTACATATTGCTTTATGGTGACTAAAATAGGTTTCATAAATAGAAGCATACGACTGAAAGTTAGCTAGGCACCAGTCAATATGAGTACCCATAGCTGTAGTTGGTTCGTTAGGATCTAACTTAAAAGAAAATCCGATGTTATGAATTATTTGCTCTACTCGATTAAGCGTGGTTTGTTCCTGGATATTCAAATTCATGTCACCCATAATAATTGTACGCTTTCGTGGTTCTAACATCTCTTCCAGCTGAAGCAAAAAGTCGCTTTCAGGAAACTGTGGAGACTTGTAGATCGTCCAAATCTGAACGTTATGCACATTCCACATAAGGACCGTCATATGGCTCTTTTTCTTCTGTATGGTGTAAGATGATGCTGCGATAGGCGTTGAAAGTCCACCTAGAACATAAACCAAGGTATATGTAGCATGTGTAGAGTAAATGTTAAGGTAAGCATGCTGGTAAAATACAGGTAGCGATTACATTTTCCGAAAAGCAGAACTCCTTCAGAAGACGCATGGGATGGCGCATCTAGTCGGTGAATAAGCTCGAATCCGTCCAATTCAACGTCATCTGTAGATATAGTTTTTGGTTCCAATAGTACGATGTAATCCGCAGCCTGGACGCATTGATCCGCGAGTAAATCCTCTCGGTGAAGTATAAACGATTGCACGTTATGCAAGAAAATCTTTGGTACATCTGTGGAATCTTGAAAAAAACGCATATGGAACTCGAGAGGATGGCGCTTCATACGTTCAATCTCGATACTGACTGGATCACGTATGGCACAGGGTGGCGGTTGAAAAGAACCTGCAATGTACAAACGCTCCAAATGGGTCGCTCGGCTGCATGCAACGTACAACAGTTCCCTAGAATTCCTCTTAGGGTTTTTTAAATTGACAACAACGCAATCCAAGGATGAACCTTGTGACTTGTGTACTGTTATTCCGTTTGCAGCAGTAATGGGTATCTGACTTCGAACAATCGCCAAAAGATCAGTTTCTCGCTTCTTCAGGTTTCGAGTGACGCGTTCTACCTTGACCCAATTCAAATCAATTCCTTTAGCAAGTTGGTAACGCTTGCTTTTGGTTCGGGCGTCACAACCGATCAGAGGATTATTAAAATCCAACCACACGCATTTTGGTATTTTTTGTCCCAGTGAGTTGGAGCCGTACTCAATCATCTTTAATTTAGCGGTGGCTCCATTGAAAAGTCCATCTTGAACATCTACATTCGTTGTAATGAAGTACATAGCATCAACTTGCAGAGACACTTCATATCGCAAACCATCGGATTGGGAAACAGAAAGGTTTTTGGCGAATTCCATTAGAGAGCGTTTTGCAGAAGCCGAAGCATGACCTAATGAATGAAAGTTTAACTTGTACCACTAAATACACAGACATTACTTAAACGCAATACAGAATTAAATCTTGCAATACTTACCTTCAATTCTGTCATATGCAGTCGAAACTGCCGTTTCAGTTGACATTGAAGCATGCATTTGTTTGTTGAAGTCGTCACATTCTTTGTTTGTAAAGAACAAATGGATGGCATCCTGTGGTGACTGAAAATTATCAGGAATCTCTCGGGATGAAATTAAAGCTATATCTGCTTCATCCATAGTTCCTTCAGACATATTATTCAAGGCTTTACAGAATTCAAATTGTCCACTTTGCCGTTTAATTTCTACTAATTCATAGTACTGAAATAATTCCCAAAGAGGATTCCCGACGAGTTCAGCCAGTGGAGTGTGATTTGGTGACTTGAAGACAAAGGAGCCAGCAACTGGCGATAACTGCCGTAAATGTCCTACGCAAATGACTGAGATGCCACCAAATGGATCCTGGCAGGCATATATTTGACGCAAGCGTTGGTCCACTTGATAAAACATCTTCGAACTAACCATCGATATTTCGTCGATTATTATTAACTTCACACCTTTAAACTTTGCGCGAAGAGTATTTAAGGTACTATCATTTAAGTCCACAATCGTTCTGCTTTGTGTTGGTGGAATTTTAAAAGCACAGTGAAGCGTCATCCCAAAAACATTGAACGCTGCCTTTCCGGTAGGTGCTGTTACTATAACCGGTATGTCTTCTGGGCTACCGGTGGGTAAAGTAGCTTGCCATCGAAGCATGCTCTGCACTATTGCATTAATAGTGTGGCTTTTACCCACTCCAGCCCCACCATGAAGGAATATGTGAAAAGCTGAATTTGATGATTTCAATTGTTGCAGCACATGCAGTACCAAACGTCTTTGGCGGTCGTTCAATGACCTCATGAGCTGTAAATAATGAAATTCATCGACAAGCTTTGGAGGAAGGAAATGAACAACTCTTGGACCCCGTGTCTCAAGTTCGTCAAAGTATTCACTTCTTGGTTCTTCACTTACTAACCCTTGATTATTGTCGATGACATCTGCCATAATATCTTCCTCAAGCTCGTCTTGATCATCCAATGCCGCACTTATCAAATCTTCGTCCGATTCATCACGAAAATACACAAAATTTGAGTTTAGTTTGATAACCGGATGATTCAATTCATACTTGGTTTTGACATCTACGTTTACCAATTCAGTCGTTTCACTTCTCCAAGGAACGAAAAGCATGAGCTTTTCACGATAGAAATTCGATGGATCAGCCTTTTCTGAGTATTTCCTGAAACGCACAACTTTGGCCACTCGTCGGACACGCAAGTAACCGCTATCGTCTAAAAGTTTGTAACGTTTGAACGGAATACCGGGTTGACCAGTTGGAGGGTGTACATGAACTTCACAATTATCAGTATTTCGTGCGGCGTTCATGCTGTGGGATTCAAATTCGTAGTTACTGGCAAAAAAGGCGAGGCAGACGCTTTCAAGATCCTTGGGTCTCTGCTTGTAGCGGTCAAGCAATCCTTGAGCGCATATGTCTTCGCTATCATCCGAAAGTTGAGATAACTGTTCGTAACTCTTCAGCATTGATATTCTTTCACACGCTGGAGATGTGTTTATATATATGACTTGTCGACTGCATTGCATCATTGATATACCAAGAATAAATGCCACTGCTTCTTGAACGGATATTTCGACCCCATTGATTAGAACGTTGCCGAATCTCTTCAATTTATCGCGGATTCCCAAGTTGCCTAGCTTGACTTCCTTCGTTGCGGCTTGGAGAAGCTTTGAAAGACCTCCTTCTGGTTTCGTGATGTATCCAGCACAATATCGCGCGCAAGCATAAGTGTCCAAGACAAATTGTATATCCATATTGGCACCCCAAGCTTCAATCATTTTGCAATTGTAGTTGTTCACGAAGCATTCCTTTGTTGATCTCTTCAAGAACACCATTGGGCGCTTAATGCTTGAACGAATGGCATTTAAGTACTCCTTTTCGGTAACTCCAAGGCTATCAAGAAATATTTCAAACGGTATTTCATCCTGGAAATCTCTTCCCATATCCGTCAATCGGGTTTGAAGGGATCGGTAGAACTCAACATGTTTTTCACGCTCTTGCTTATTATAATCTATTAAATGATCAAACATCATCAATCTGACTCTCTCAAATCATCTCCTCACTAAAATAAATTTTTCGTATTAAATACGTTACCTTGGGGTAGTGGAGCTAGAATTCTAGTTGAATTTAAAGGTGGCCTTGGAAACCCAAATCGACAACCTCCTCTCTTGTCTGATTTTTTGTAACAAGTATGAGAATGCTTGTGGACCTGGTATCCCATGCATTCTTTGTAGTGTTGATCGCTTCGCCTTTCGCAAGTTATAAATTTATCAATAAATGAAACACAGCTATCCACAGAATCCTGTACTCCTTCGGCGAAGACTGGTGTATCATTTAGCCATAGTAAGCCGTGTATATGTGGTGATCCTCTAGCCTGAATGAAATCAAAATCTATGAATTATCAAATAATCTATCAAGTATCAAATAATCTATCAATTGTCAAATAATCTATCAATTATCAAATAATCTATCAATTGTCAAATAATCGATCAATTATCAAATAATCTATCAATTGTCAAATAATCTATCAATTGTCAAATAATCCATCAATTGTCAAATTATCTATCAATTGTCAAATAATCCATCAATTGTCAAAGTATCTATCAATTGTCAAATAATCTTTCAATTGTCAAATAATCTTTCAATTGTCAAATAATCTATCAATTGTGAAATAATCCATCAATTGTCAAATTATCTATCAATTGTCAAATAATCCATCAATTGTCAAATTATCTATCAATTGTCAAATAATCTTTCAATTGTCAAATAATCTTTCAATTGTCAAATCATCTATCAATTGTCAAATAATCTATCAATTGTCAAATAATCTATCAATCATCATCAAATAATCTGTAAAATGACAAATAATCTGTAAAATGTCAAATAATCTGTTAAATGTCAAATAATCTGTAAAATGTCAAATTATCTGTAAAATGTCAAATAATCTGTAAAATGTCTAATAATCTGTAAAATGTCAAATTATCTGTAAAATGTCAAATAATCTGTAAAATTTCAAATGTTTCAAGAATTTATGTACATGTGAAATAGAATTGAAAAAAAATTGA
Organism: Sminthurides aquaticus; assembly: GCA_906901655.1. Lineage (NCBI taxonomy): Eukaryota > Metazoa > Arthropoda > Collembola > Symphypleona > Sminthurididae > Sminthurides > Sminthurides aquaticus. The sequence continues at coordinate 9,745,423 of CAJQTT010000004.1, read as the reverse complement.
AACATCTTACTTGGAATTCTAGACGAAAGAAGTGATCTACAATTTCGTGAGGATGGAAAATACCGTTTGTTCCCTTGAGTAGGTATTTTAAAAAACCATCGAAACGATGTTCAAAATGCCTCATGCACGTCGTTGGATCTGATCGTATAAGTCTTGACACTTCTTCGCGATCAAGCTTCTTTGCTTCTTCTTCAGTCAGAATGACTTGGTCCACTTGTTGTTTAAGAATAACAATTAGTTCTGTCCACTTCGTTTCTGCAGCTGAGAGTGTAAAGAATATTGAACACTTCCCCAATTGTCGCACCATCGATACTAAGTTCTTACTTTTCATGGACCAGTAAGCAGGAGTACAGCGAACTTTATTAAATACGCCATAACCTTCGTCATGCTGTAGTATATTTGATAAAATTTCCGGTCGACTAACTTCTCCCGCAGTAAGTTTGTAATTGCCTGATTTCTTTCTCAAGCAAATCTGATAAGCTGCTTGAATTTTTTCGTTATACGATTTCTTGAATGAGTACAACACTTTGGTTGCTATCGTAGCCCGTCGATCGTACCGCCGCAGTTCCGATTTCGCGATATCCGTATAAGTTAGTTTGATTTCTGTTGAAAGCTTTCGAGGGAGGCCACAATAAATTGTAGGAAAACTCATTTCTTCGGCGTGAGAATCGTGAATCAATGGAATCGGGACTTCATCTTCAGCTGGAGCTATCTTCACAATACTTGCAACGTCTTCCATTATAAGGGTTTCCTCGGCACCCTGTCCAATCCCCGCATCAGTCGTTTTCTCGCTGTCGTCCTCAGAATCAGAAGCGGGAGAAGGTCTTACGGCTTCAAAGCTGTCGTTTGCTTGAATGTTGATAATCCCAGTCTCCTCAGCAAAGCCTAGGGGATCCGATATAAAATCGAGAGTATCGTCTGTGTGTAAAAAATAAATATTGTAATCATCAAACACTGGTCACGCGATTAAACGCTCATACATTCATAATTTCTGATCTACCTTCTTGAAACCGACTCCAGTCGTTTGAAAGGACAATATTTGCTTCTCTGTATAATTCAGTCGTCATCAGAAACATCATAGCCTTATAAACATGATAAGGCCGGATCTTCTTAAACATATAAGGTTTCTTATATCGCATCCTGCGCATGAACTGAAGCTGTACCACGGATGCTTCGTTGAATCTTCTTGGTAGAGTTTCCGCACAAACTCCCAAATCATTAGGTACATTCACAACATTTCCTCGAAGTTTGGCTTGCCTTTCTGAGCCAACTGCGTGAATCGTCATAAAAGGTATACGAAGACTGACTAAGAGGGATTCCAATGGCCTCAATATCTGGGTAAAATACATAAAAAATATTGTCATTAGTTTATAAATGAAAGACGATAAATGCTTAGTGGCTGAGTATTTACGTATTTCAAAATAACATTAACTATACAGAACGACTCATTAAGTACCTTCAGCTCCTCTGGTATTTCTGGAAAATCAAGTCCGTTACACAATGCTAGTTTTGGAATTTTGTGCTTTTTCACATAACTGTAGCACGTACCACACAAGCGAGGAATTGTTTGTTTAACCCAGAGTATTGTGCCCATTGTTTCAGAATCAACACATTGAAGCAAATCGATTTCGCTAACGACAACAGTAGACTCTTGATACCACGTTTGCCCACAGCACGAACATACAAACGAGGGTGCTCTTCGTATGAAGTCAAAATACAGCTTGAAATTACTTTGGTAAATGTCATCATGCGATTTCGTTACTCGCTTGCGACGGATTTTATTCAACTCAACATCACGTTTTCGCCTTGTATCATCCATACGGGCGATGCTTCGTGATGCCTTATCTCGGGTACGCTCCTTTGCTCTAACTTTTGGATTATTTCGAGATAGCTTCCTAGATTCTACATCTCTGTTCCGTTTGATTGCTGTTACTTCTGGATTACCTCGGGAAGCCCTTTTCGATGCCAAATCTCTGCTCCGCTCATTTGCTCTCGCTACTGGGTCAGTTCGGGCTGACCTCTTCGATTCCGCGTCCCTGCTCCGCTCATTTGCTCTCGCTACTGGGTCAGTTCGGGCTGACCTCTTCGATTCCGCGTCCCTGCTCCGTTTGAGTGCCCTTACTTCTGGGTCACTTCGGGCTGACTTCTTCGATTCCACATCTCTGATTCGTTCATTTGCTCTCATTACTGGGTCACTTCGGGCTGATCTCTTTGATTTCACGTCCTTGCTCCGTTTATTTGCTCTCACTTCTAAATCACATCTAGCTGATCTCTTCGATTCCGCTTCCCTCAAGCGTTCACTTGCTCGCACTTCCGGAATGGAACGAGCTGATCTTCGATTTACGGCGTCTTGAACTCGTTCAACTTCACGAACTTCAGGAACACTATTTCGTCTTATAGCAGCTCGCTCGCGTTGCTCCTTACGTCGTTGATCTGCAGATTTCTTTTTACATGTAGGCATTTTCACAGTTTAAAACGAAAAAATTGAACCGATTGTATTGCACTGAAGGTTAAGAAACAGTTCTGGAGGTGTATTTTTACTCCATATACACAGAGAAAATTAACTATTTCTTGATTGAAACAACCGCAACTACGTTATGTATTGCTAGACAAACTTTAAAACTGATTTACACACTTTTCAGTAGCTTAATGCTAAGCTTTTTTAATGTTTAGTAACTAAAAAACGTAGCACAATAATGATGTAAACGTCATTGATTATCTATCACATCAAGATGGATGTCTAGACAAGACTGAATGACTTGCATCATCTTGGAGTAGCTTGTGCTGCTATCTCGTTGGGTTATAATATGTGACGTCATTTGCAGGGCTCTCTATCTGCTGAAATTTCCTAGCGGGAAATGTTTAAATGCACAGTTTGAACAATGAGTGCAACAAGTTCAACCCTTCATTCTTACTGTTGTCACAAGTTCAAGTGCTTCAGAGTTGCACAGCTCTTGATAATGGCCAGAATTTGATAATGTACAGCATTTGAAAATGAATAGAATTTGATAATGTACAGAAGTTGATAATTTATAGATTTGTGATAGTGTACACAAGTTGATAATTTGCAGAATTTTTTAATATACATAATAAATTACTAAAGAAGCAATAATTTCTTATTTAGAGATTACTTCGTGTTTGTGGCTTCAACTAAATGGCCAAAACTCCAAAACTTAAATTCGGTAACCACATCTAAGTATCTTAAACCCCATACGCGATGGATAAAAAATGCAAAAACAAGACATCCAGCTGTATTCGATCCCGTGCCTCTCTCCTCCTCCCTCGCGCGTTCTATACCACTAAGCCACTGGAATGTGTGCGCGTGTGTTTTTCCTTTCTCTTTCCACCCTCTTCCTACTCAGCTGGATGTGTGCTTGGGAGTGGAATATATGTACATTCAATGTGTTATATGGCCACTTGAAACTTACAATTAACTATAATTATGTATAACTCCGATGTTAGTTAATGAATGTGGCTGGAAATCAATAGCGATGATGCCTTACAGTTAAAACAACTTTGTTGAAAATCTCATGCAAATACATGCATCCTTTCGAGAGTTATCGTGCGCACAGACAGACCGACAGACCGACAGACAGACCGACAGACATCACCGACCCGCTCTAGGAATGGCTCCACCAATTAATAAACGGGTAACCGAATACGGAATTGGCGGATTTTAAAAAAATTAAATAGATAAAGGAGTTAATAGGTTGTTAATTTTCAAGAAATGGTCGCTTCAAATAGATAGGTAAAGGCAAACTGTATATTTTAACATAAACAGGCATTCTCTGGTCACCCCGTACTAATGATAATATATTGAAGGTTAAAACTCAATGGCTGCAACTCAAAGACTTATACTCGATGGATAAAAAAATGCAAAAATTATACATCCAGCTGTATTCGATCCCGTGCCTCTCCTTTCCTCCCACGCGCGCTCTATACCACTAAGCCACCGGAATCTGCGTGTGTGTGGTTTTCCTTTCTCTTTCCACTCTCTTCCTACTCAGCTGGATGTGTGCTTGTGAGTGGAACATATGTACATTCAATGTATTCTGGCCACTTGAAACTTATAATTAACTATAATTATCTATAACTCCGATGTTAGTTAACGAATATGGCTCAAAATCAATAGGGATGATGCCCTAACGTATAAACATCTTTGTTGAAAATCTCATGCAAATACATGCATCCTTTCGTGAGTTATCGTGCGCACAGACAGACCGACAGACCGACAGACATCACCGACCCGCTCTAGGAATGGCTCCGCCAATTAATAAACGGGTAACCGAATATGCAATGGGCGGAGCTTTTTTAAAAAACCTTGGATTAATAGTAAATATGGAAGTTTAAGATCTCATAATGACAATTAATCCATGAATTATTACTAACTAGGAATGTTGTATGCTCGTATTTGCTGTAAAAAGGATTTCTCTTATCGCCCCGTATTCTTCAGAATTACTATACTGCTAAAACTTAATGGCTCAAACTATATGAGTAAAACTCAATAGTTGAATGGGAAACCCGTGCAAAAAACTAGGCATCGCTAGGATTCGAACATGCGCCTCTCTTGTCTTCCCTCTCTAACCATATGACTAAAACTCATTGATGTGATTTGAATGCTATGCAAAAAAAAGGAGACGTAATTGGGATTCGAACGCGCGCCTCTCACAACTTACCTCGCAAGCTCTAGCCACTAAGTCACGGGAGTGTGAGCGAGACTTTGTTTTACTTCCAGTATTGTTCTACTCGCTTGTCACGGGAGTGCTAGCTTGTAAGCTGCTTCCCTTTCTCTTTTCCACTCTCTGCATGCTTAACGTAGGGACTATGCTTGTGAGTGGAACGTTATGTATATCCATGTATTTGATGGCTAATTGACTCTTAATTTATCTGTAACTCTGATATTAATTAATGAATATGGACGAAAATCAATAGGGATGGTCCTATGTAGGTTAACTACTTATATTGAAAGTCTCATGTAAATTAGTCAATCCGTTCGTGAGTTATCGTGCGCACAGACGGACAGACGGACCGACGGACGTCACTCAACCCCTTATAGGAATGGCTCCGCCCATTAATAAACGGTTAACCGAATACGGAATGGGCGCAATTTAGAAACGATTAAATTGGAGAGAATTATTGGAAAAGATAATTATATTATTAGTTGCACATTTAGAAAAAGTTTAAATGGATAGGATTATTTGAAAGGATAATTATAACATTAGTCATGTTTCCTTCAAAATCTAACAGCGCAATGTGTACATATTCAATTCCAAGCAATCACTTTAAAATCTGACTCTTAAATTAGATGTAGCATCAAGGTAAATACAACCACATAGCTAAAAAGGGAAATCTCTAATCACCCCTTACAAAGCAGAAATAATTTATGTCGGAAACCCAATGAGAAGCTTAAACTCTATGATTTAAAATCTGCAAAAATAAATAAGCTACCTGGTTTCGATCCCCTGTCCTCCCCTTATACATCACGCACTCTTACCACTACGCCACGCAACATGTTGCTTCCAATAGTCATATTTGTTTCGTGTCTTGTTCCACTCGCTAGCTATGGAACTGTGTGCTTGTGCGCTACTTCCCTTTCTCTTTTCCTCTCTCTGCCTGGTGAGCGTAGCTGTGCTTGGTGACTGGAACGTATGTAATTGCATTGTAAGTGATGACTCATCGCGCTTTAATTATCAATAACTCTGAAAATAATTATTCAAAAATTCTGAAGTTCAATAGCGATGGTCCCCTGTAGCATATACACCTGTGTTGTAAATCTTATCTTAATGCATGCATTAGTTCTTAAGTTATCGTGCGCACAGACGGACAGACAGACCGACCGACAGACCGACCGACAACATCGAACCCGCTCTAAGAATGGCTGCGCCCATTAATAAACGGTTAACCGAATACGGAATGGGCGCAGATTTAGAAACGATTAAATTTGGAGAGGATTATTGGAAAAGATAATTATGTCATTAGTTGCAGATTTAGAAAACGTTTCAATCGAGAGGATTATTTGAAAGGATTATTATACTATTAGTTATGTTTCCTCCAAAACCTTACAGCACAATTATCAATTATCAAATAATCTATCAATTATCAAATAATCCATCAATTATCAAATAATCCATCAGTTATCAAATAATCCATCAATTATCAAATAATCTATCAATTGTCATATAATCTATCATTTCTCAAAAAACGAAAAACCGAATACTGAATGGGTGCAGATTTAGAAACGATTAAATTTGAAGAGGATTATTGGAAAAGATAATTATATCATTAGTTGCAGATTTCAAAAAAATTTAAATGAAGTGGATTATTTGAAAGGATAATTATAATATTAGTTATGTTTCCTCCAAAACCTTACAGCGCAATGTGTACATAATCAATTCCAAGCAATCACTTTAAAACCTGACAGACATTTGAATTAGATGTAGCAGTAAGGGAATTACAACCACATAGCTAAAATGGGAAATCTCTAATCCCCCCATACAAAGCAGAGATACTTTATGGCGGAAACTCAATGACCAGATTAGACTCTATGATTAAAAATCTACAAAAATAATGCGACACCCGGTATTCGAACCCCCATCCTCCCTTGCTCTGTCACGCACGCAAACCAGTAGGCCACACGACTAGTTCCTTGCATTCATTATATTACTTTCGAGTCTTGTTCCACTCGCCAGCTACTGGACTGTGTGGTGGTGCGCAATTTCCCTTTCTCTTTTCCACTCTCTGCTTGGTGACTGGAACGTATGTAATTGCATAGTAAGTGATGACTCATCGCTCTTTAATTATCAATAACTCTAAAACTAATTATTCTAAAATTCTGAAATTCAATAGGGATGGCCCCATGTAGCATATACATATGTGTTATAAATCTTATTTTAATGCATGCATCCGTTATTGAGTTATCGTGCGTACAGACAGACAGACAGACAGACAGACCGACCGACCGACCGACCGACAACATCGAACCCGCTCTATAAATGGCTGCGCCCATTAATAAACGGTTAACCGAGTACGGAATGGGCGCAGATTTAGAAACGATTAATTTGGAGAAGATTATTGGAAAAAATAATAATATTATTAGTTGCAGATTTAGAAAAAATTAATTGGAGTGGATTATTTGAAAGGATAATTATAATATTAGTTATGTTTCCTCCAAAACCTTACAGCGCAATATGTTCATATGCAATTCCAAATAATCACTTTAAAATCTGACAGACTGTTAATTAGATGTAGCATTAACGGAATTACAACCACATAGCCATAAATGGAAATCTCTAATCACCCCATACAAAGCGGAAATAATTTAAAGCGGAAACTCAATGACGAGATTAAACCCTATGATTAAAAATCTGCAAAAATAAACTATCTACCTGGATTCGATCCCCTGTCCTCCCCTTGTACATCCCGCGCTCTTACCACTACGCCACGCAACTTCGTGCTTGCATTAATCATATTTGTTTCAAGTCTTGTTCCACACGCCAGATACTGGACTGTGTGCTTGTGCGCTACTTCCCTTTCTCTTTTCCACTCTCTGCCTGCTGCGCGTAGCTGTGCTTGTGACTGGAACGTATGTAATTGCATTGTGAGTGATGACTCATCGCGCTTTAATTATCAATAACTCTGTAACTAATTATTCTAGAATTCTGAAATTCAATAGCGATGGTCCCCTGTTGCATATATACCTGTGTTGTAAATCTTATCTTAATGCATGCATCCATTCTTGAGTTATCGTGCGCACAGACAGACAGACCGACCGACCGACCGACCGACCGACAACATCGAACCCGCTCTAGGAAGGGCTGCGCCCATTAATAAACGGGTAACCGAATACGGAATTGGCGGATTTTGAAAAAATTAAATGGATAAAGGAGTTAATAGGTTGTCAGGTTTCAAGAAAAGGTCGCTTCAAATAGATATGTGAAGGCAAACTATCTATTTTACTATAAACAGGCATTCTCTGGTCACCCCGTACTCATGATAATGTTTTTAAGGGTAAAACTCAATGCCTGAAACTCAAAGACTTAAACTTGATGTATAAAAAAATGCAAAAATAAGACATCCAGCTGTATTCGATCCCGTGCCTCTCTCTTCCTCCCTCGCGCACTCTATACCACTAAGCCACTGGAATGTGTGCGTATGTGTGTTTTTCCTTTCTCTTCCCACTCTCTTTCTACTCAGCTGGATGTGTGCTTGCGAGTGGAACATATGTACATTCAATGTATTATATAGCCAAGTGAAACTTACAATTAACTATAATTTTCTATAACTCCGATGTTTGTGTCAATAGGGATGATACGCAACCAGTTAAACAATTTTGTTGAAAATCTCATGCAAATACATGCATCCTTTCGTGAGTTATCGTGCGCACAGTCAGACCCACAGACACACAACATCGACCCCCTCTAGAAATGGCTCCGTCAATTAAAAACGGGTAGCTGAATACAGAATTGGCGGATTTTAAAAACATTAAATGGATGAAGGAGTTAATAGGTTGTAAGGTTCCAGGAAACAGTCGCTTCAAATAGATAAGTAAAGGAAAACTATCTATTATACTATAAACAGTTATTCTCTGCTCACCCCGTACTCATGATAATGTATTGAAGGTTAAAACTCAATGGCTGAAACTCAAAGACTTATACTCGATGGATAAAAAAATGCAAAAATAAAACATCCAGCTGTATTCGATCCCGTGCCTCTCTCTTCCTCCCTCGCGCACTCTATACCACTAAGCCACTGGAATGTGTGCGTATGTGTGTTTTTCCTTTCTCTTTCCACTCTCTTTCTACTCAGCTGGATGTGTGCTTGCGAGTGGAACATATGTACATTCAATGTATTATATAGCCAAGTGAAACTTACAATTAACTATAATTTTCTATAACTACGATGTTTGTGTCAATAGGGATGATACGCAACCAGTTAAACAACTTTGTTGAAAATCTCATGCAAATACACCATAACATTTCAATGATTCCGTCACTAGAGCCCCTGTTTCCATGGTGTAAAATTGTTCCGCGCCCGTTCGAATATGGGCGTTTCAAAAGCCACTAGACCGCATTGAATACATATATTCTATGGCTTGGCCCCCATTATTTTTCATAAAATAAATTAGAGATGGCGAAAATAATTATGGCCAATCAAATATGTTTTTAAAATTAATTTTGATGCAATTATTAAATTTATAATACAGGAAAATACACAAGTAGCAGCTAGATGCAATTTAAATGAGCTCAGATTTGATCCTTCTGCTTGTTTGGAAAATTCCGTGCAGATTCTCAATTGTTTAAATACACTACATTGGGCGACAGCCCCATGTATCAGTTGTTAAAAAATAAAACAAACGGCGAGAATAAGGGAAACGGAATGTATATATTCAAGCAGTCAGCAATGGCAACGGCAACCACCATGTGAATGTTTATATTCACAACAATGGGCTCGAACTGGGGGAGTGAAGTGCTTATATCCCCTACACTGGGGCCCATAATTAACACATAATTACATGAAACAGTGGGGAGAATAGGGGTATTCTGGAATGAAGTATACACGTACATAAATGGTCGCGTTGGTGTGGAGTTTTGTAGAAATAAGGGGAATGGGAAGCCGGATAGATAGCCTGAGTAGGTTACTGTGAATATCCTAATCCCATTAAAATGCGTTAATGGTTCGTAAGCGTATGTTCCGAGGAATCCGAAGCTCAAATGGAGGATGGGAAACAAGGATACGGCTAGCGTTAGGAGAATATGACGTGACTACATGCTTATTCGGGTCTGTCAAGGGATATCCAGGAGGTGGGAATAGAAACTACGTGCGAAGTTTAGACTGGCACTTGTGGATTGTTTTTTTTGCAAAATTATTCGCTGCGTGGGCAAGACATCATGGACACTGACGGGGATGGGTTGAAGATTTTAATAAGAATTGCCAAGATGTGGATGAGACAAGGAGCAGTTGAGCGAGAACATAGTGTTTTTTTTGCGGTTTTGTCTTATTCTGATCCTTTGTTGTGATTTGGTTTTGGAGTGGGTATAATGGGCTTGTGTGGAACGCAAACACGAATTACTGGATCCATGAAGCGTGACGTCCTAAGGAAATTTACCTCGATTCTTGTGCACGTACTGCATGTGTTATCCTTTGGAGGAGAGGCTATTAAAGCAAAGTTAATGATGAGGTGAGGATTGTTAGATCATTTGAACGCAACTCTCCTGCATTTTGCATCAAGTAAATGAAAGAGCCAAATCATTTCACGTTGCAAATAAAAGCTCTTCCTCCTACGGTGGACCTTTCATTTCCTTTCAAACTTTTGCTGCGACTGCCACAACCTGAGCTGATAGTTATCCACGACCTGTATTGCTGTACAACTCCCACTGTGATTTTCTAGTTTGTGATTCATATAATTTTGTCAGCAGCTACGTAACGCGACACGGAAAAATGTCAGCCCGTCTCTTCATTTTTGCGGCTTTGTGTATTGTCGCCATTTCAGCTACGACCGACTCTTCCACCAGACCAAGTAATAGATTAATGTTAAACTAGCAATTTGCTATCTTGACTATAAATTGCCCGCTATCTTGACTATAAATTCGTTGCGGCGGAAAAAATGATGGCTTCATTAGAAAAGAAGAAGGATTGAAAGGTGTTGCGTACGCTTGCATGTTTTTACTAATATTCTGCGATTGCTTTTAGAATCTTGTCCAGTCGGGACGACGTACAAAAAAGATTGCAATACCTGTACTTGTTCCGCTACCCCTAAGGATGACAAGTGTAGTAACATCAATTGTGCAAGAGCCGCCATAGCTGGATCCACGACCAGAGGTAAGCGCTTAACGATTTGTTCTCTTGATGCAGCATTGAGATCCGCTCTAAATTGCTAGCAGTTTAGGATTTGCCAAAACAATTACATACTCTACTTATTTTACAATTTTAGCGCCATCAAACATCCGACCTGGTACATGTCCTACTATTGTTACCCCGGCTCCAGGATCCAAAGTGTGTGAAAAACGAGATAATGAATCCACCTGCTCCAATGATAAGGACTGCCCAGGTAACGTTGCATAATAAAATTTATAGAATTTCAAAAAAGTTGTCAAAGCTTCAAGGATTTTATACTTCGCTCAATTAGCACATTTTCAAAAAAACCATAGCAACTAACATTAGCGTACATATGAAAACATCTGAATATGTGAGCAATTGAGTAAGTCTAAAATCTACAAACAAAGAGGGCAGCTAGTGCAAGGGTGTGAATGAAACGAGGATGATGTTGTGGAGAGTCCAGGAAACGCTCCTTTTCATTTTTCCACATTTGTAATGTTTGATCCTTTTTTGTAGGTGCTAAAAAATGTTGCGTGGACGGATGTAACAAAAAATTGTGCAGAAATCCAATTTACAATTACACTCGCTAATCAAACCCAGGACCAACACAGCAGATCCGCAGAAGCGCGCGCGAATCAACCAATTAGAAATGGTCCGGGTTGGAAGATCTTTTGTATTAAGAGAAAACCTCGGCCAGTAAATAAAGATTAAACTAAACTTAAATATTGAACCCTGTTTACAAGAGGAAAGAAGATGAACAAAGGGGAGGAAATACCTGCTGGCTACCAATCGAATAAAATATCTATCCATCTCAAACCTGCTGGCTAAAAAGAGTCTAGTGTAGTACCAAATATTTCCCACTAAATTATCATGAATTACAATTTTTGCCCAGCAATACAATTACCTAACTCAATTTGACCTTTTCAATTGAAAATTGTTATTCAAGCATTGCATTAAAGCCTTTCAAGTAGTGTATGTATACATAAAAAAGATACATGCTCTGTTACGGAGCCCTTAAAGGAAGAAATATTTTTCAGAACTACCCAGATTCATCATCTGCGGATAACAAATCATCTCGAGGTTTTTCAAGCTGTAAGTGATTATTAAAGGAAGCAGAATTAGCTAGGGGCGTTACAATTAATTACAATTAAAATATATTCACATGTCTGCCAAGTACGTAATTGTATGCATACCTTTGTTAATCTCTGTTTGAATTTCTTTTGAGTACTCGTAAATTCGGCGAGTAAACGAGCTACGCGGGTCTGAAGAACGTCAAAGTTTGTCTCTAAACAAGGTGCAAGAATTGATTAAGAAATAGAATCGTGTCAATTATAAATATAATCGATGTGTGGACACAGACGTTTTAGAGAATCGTTAGCTTTCAAAATCGTACCAAGTTTTTCTATTTTCTCGGTTGTGGTTATCATTTTAACTCGTTCTAGCTCCAACGCTTCTTCGTCAAGAAGTCCATCTTTTTGCAAAAGTTGTTTCCCTCTCTCCATCAGATTTTCACGGGCTTCCGGATATTCCTTGAAGTAGAGTTAGTAAGTATTTTGTTTACTTAAGAGAAATGATTTTATTTATCTTTACAGGTTTGTGAAAATACAGGAAGTTAGTCTAACAATACCTTCAGTGCCTCCCACAAGTCGTCCTTTGATAGACAAAACAAATCTGAATAACCAATACTTCGAACATTTGCGGTTCTTCTGTTCCCAGTTTTGTTCCCTGCTATGTTGAGAATGCTTACCTGTACGTGAACAAATCCAAGTTAGGGTTAAATCCTCTGCTAAGGAATACTTGAAAACTTACTTTCACATGAATTCACGAACTTACTTCCCCAAAGACAGAACCGCTTCCAAGCGTGACCAAAACTGTTTTCCCGTCGTCACCTACCACGCTTACTTTTCCTCGTTTTACAATATACATCTCTCGGCCCACATCACCTTTGCGACAAATATAATCTCCCGGACTGAACACCTGAAATGCATGGGGGAAAGGTCTTATATTAATTGCACTTGACTACTGTTCCAGGAGTTCCTCCTGTACTACTGCCGATGTGAAAATGTAACTTTGAGCGCACCTCAAGCTGCAGTTTAAGAACGAGTTCTGCCAAAAGACCCGGCTCACAGTCCTGGAAAATCCTGACTTGTCTTAAGGTATCAAGGTGGACGTGAATAGCTATTTCAGCTTTTAGCTTGTCTGGAAGAGCCCCTAGCACCTTGCATATATTTTCAGAATCATAACTTTTCTTTTCGCTCATTTCTTTTCATTAAAAGGTCCCTTGATTGCTTTCCATTCACAAGATATATAGTATATATATTGTATATTAGTATATATATATATGTGCTATCTTTTATACTATAAATCTAAATGTCTGTTTGTGACATTCCCTTTTTCACTTTCATTTTCACTTTCGCGTTGTCCAATTTTCATTCGGAGGGGTCATAGGTTTGACTATAGGTTTGACTATATGTCTGAGCTATAGGTTTGACGATATGTCTGAGCTATAGGTTTGACTATATGTCTGAGATATATGAATACCTAATATACAAGATACATATACTATATATCTTGTATATTAGTATATATGTATATGCATATACTATATATGTGTATAGTATAAGTATATATATAGATACTATATATATATATACTACATATATATGTATCTATATAGTACACAACATCTGTAGAAAATAATAAACTATTCGTTTGACGCCTGACCTACCTTATTCTCGTCCAAAGATTGCTTGTTACTCCAAAGATAGTCAAACCACTTGATGACCCTTTTCTCCAAGTCTTTTGAAACTTTTCGGAATTCCATATACTGCTTTATTGAATCCATCTTATCCTGGAATTCTGCCTGGGCAGCATTCATGTGGGTGATCATACTCCCGATATTACCAACGATGGTAGCGAATATGAGAACACCAATTAAATAATCCGCTACTACAAAAGCATATTCGACGTTTCGCTCTGGTTGTGGCGTCTCTCCGATAGTTGTCAGGGTAAGTGTCGACCAGTAAAAACTGTAAGAAATGTAAAGCCAAACAGGTGCCCATGAAGTAAAATATCACGTCTCATTTTCAATTTTTTCTAGCTTCAGAAAAAGCATTGAAAGTACCTGTAAATATACTGATGGGCAAGTGAAACGTTTTTATATGAACCCATAGAAATATTTCTGTAAACCCACCCGTCTGTGCCAAAGCCAATGGCGTAACTGATTGCAAAATAGAAGCAAGCATTCCAGTGTATGATTATCAGAATATACAGGATAACACGGCCTATGCGGAAAGCGTTGGGGAAATTTGTTTGGGACTCAGTCATTTGAAAATACTCATTCATCCTATGAAACCTGAGCAAACGATTTATTCGAAAAATTATGGGACAAGGAAGCTTCTCGGCGCTACATTCATTATTTAGGAAGCCGTAAGCAACGTATTCTGTTGGCATCAAACTAACAACGTCCGTCTTGAAAACTGGGGAGCGGAAATAGTTCTGACGTAATTTTCCCAAATCTTTTACCATTAAACCCTCGTCGAGGTAAACTGTTAAAATTTTAAAGGAGTTTGGATCGTTACGTAACAAAACAGACTATATAAATTACTCCACAAAAATAAATCACTTGTCAGAAACTGGAAGAAATTTACCTTGGTGGGCGTGAACAATAGAGTCTAAAAGGTAAATAAAATCTGTAAAAACATCCAGGTAGTACCAAGCGTAATAAATAGAGGTTTGCATTTCCCAAAATATGGAGCGGCCGATTATAAATATTAGATTGTACATGACTGCCAACGTCACAAGGATGAGCCACTGAAAGAAAACATGTATGATTTACTGGTTTATCGGCCTATCGCTGAAACGCTACCTTAAATCTTCCATAGTTCTTTCTTACCCAATAATAAAATGGCCTTGACGTATCCACAGCCAGCCTATGAGAATAACGTTTCGTTCCCGAGCAAATAGTATTAGCGTTATCTAACCTTGATGTTGAACGACCCGTTTCATCCGTTACGTTATCCGTGGTATTCCATCCCGATGCAAACTTTTCCAGAAACGAGTCTGGTCGCTCCGGAGACTTTGGAGCAGTCTTATTTGTTGCCCATTGTCGTAAGTTCTAGGATAGAATGTAGAAGTGCATTAACGCTTCAAGCATTGTCTTTTGAATTGAAGACACTTTACTAATAGCTCACCCTCAACACACCGACGAGGAAGCGGATTCTATTCCTTGCTGGTAAGATATCTCGCTGAGTGATTGAAATATTTTCCACAGGATTGTCAGCGTCTAGTCGAATGATTTCAAAGCAAAGGTCGTCCTGAAGCGAAGGATGGATGCTGCTGCAGGAAACAATACTAGGTTGTTCAATATTGACGCTACTTTCGTTAGTACTCCCGCGACCTCTGACAACAAGCCCTGGGGTTGAGGAGCGGCGTAAAATCGTTTCGTAATCCTCTTTTTCGGAAGGCAAATTTATTGTGGACATTTGGATACTTGTGTTATCCTGTGAACGGGAAAACCCAACGGTTCGCTTTATCTCATCCGGATGGGGAAAATGAGGAAATGAGGATGTTGTGTCGCCAAAAGAAAGGCGGGATCTGTTCCGTGTATTAGTGGGTGGGGAGGATTGCGAAGTTATAACGGAGGGAATGGCGGGGTCAGAGGAGATTACTTCCACGTTTCCGTAATCACCTTCAAATTCCATGGCTGGTTAGGTTCTACTGCACCTTAATACTTAAGCAGTAAATTAGAGAAGAAATTTCAGTCCTGTTGCTTCGATTGTATGGAGAAAACATTGATGATTCAGTCACGGGGATTATGTCGAAACTAATGATTTTTATGAAGAGAGGGGAAATGTGAGAGGAAGAGAGGCGTTTTCGTGGAGCATGAAGTGCAGGTAGCTCGCGGGGATTGTATTGTGTGACACGCTCTCCAAGCTAATAGGGTCTTGGCTCATATATAGGAAATGAATTGAATCGAGCCGGGAAATTAATAGAACCATTAATGGATAGGACTGACTAAATTCTATCAACATGGGGGAACATGGAAACTTGCTACTTCGTCTAGTCAATCATCGATAAAGCAGGACAAACTCCACATTCAATTATTTCTCTGCCAGTTCTTGCAGTTATCATCTCAGTTCCCCTTCACTAGACGTACGTATATATGTCTATATATATATGATTCTGGCCCGCCGTGTGCCTTACAAGTAAACCGAATAGCAATCCCCATCAACATTACCGAAGTATTGAAAATGTGATTCCAGATATTGTCTCTCTGTCTTGATGGAAACGTTGTGTAGCTAAAGAATTAAAAGTTTTTCAAGGAACATTTACCTGCCCTACGCCCTATACTTCTCCGGGGAGGATGTCGTGCGCTGCTCGCTCTGGCTGGAAGCAGTTTCCTAGAGGCGCGATCAGTTACCTAATCCCAAGTGGCGTATGATTTCATCAGTTGTGCCTGAAATGAAGACGAAACATACATATTCGAGTGTAGTATGGACTAGCACAAATATATATTATATGTGTATCTCACCATCTCCGCACATAGTCATGGCAAAATATGAAGCAATCTTACACTGAAACACTCATGTGCTTTCACTCCGCATTGCCCACTAATATATTATGCCCTACATACACTAAGTTCTATCTATTTACCAGCTTTTATTTACTCCGAATCGCATAATGGACACAGGTATTTCCTCAAGTCTCACTTACTTCTTTTATTTCTTCTAATAGGCCATTAGCTATGGGAATTTTACATGTATTTTCGGGAAGGAGAGTAGCTTCTGTTCATTCTAACCTAGCATCGTTTCGTCGTCGGCCAGCAATCCACCCGACAACCCTGCTCTTTAAAAGCATTGTCTCTGCAAAACGATTATCCACAAAAAATCCTTCTCTCGGGATGGTTTCTTTCTCTCGCGAAATAAATCTCGAAGAATTGGTTTCATCATTCCACGCAATCCAATAGAAAGTTTATCTAATTGATGTTTACTCTCTCAAGCTCCACTTTCAGAAGAGAATCAAGAAAGACTGGAATAATGATTAAACTAATTCGTTACAAGTCCTCTATTGTCTATCAAACATGGAGCACACGCGAAGCTTCAACATACGTGTGTAATACTCTCCACTCAGGCGAAACTTAAGGTACCCTATATATCGGAGGGCGCGGGATCTGTGAGTATGCTACAGGTTTGTACAGGATGTGAAATATGTCGGAGCTTGAGATGATTGATACGTTTGACTCTTCTTTCACTGCGTCATTTTAACCTTTACATTACATTGCATTACTTCTGCCTGCAGTTACAAGATGTTTAAACCCCCACCGTAGATAATTAAGCGAAGGTATGACATACAAATTCTTTACACACTTGGAAAATTTAATTATAAATGTTACAGTATTCACGTTTCAGATTTCTTAACTATGTATTTTTTTAACCCAGACAAGGGCTAACATTCAATATTGGGGACTTGTCCTTTCCAAAATCAAGGGATGGGAGACGTTGGGACGTAAAGATTTCATCAAAGACAGATATTTTCAACCACAAAAATATCCTTCCCTAAAACCTACGTAACAACCGAGCTAAATGCATCCATGATCACCCATGAATCCTTTCACCCGTATAGGTGGGTGAAAGTTGCGCGAATTTACTCGGTTGCAGTTGACCTGGCTGAAAGCACGCCATTCACGGGATCTAAATGCCTGTATGTACACCCATGTAGAGAGGTGGGAGAAACAGACTTGCTGGGTAGTTACTAGCAGTCCGACTTTAAATATTCCCTGATGGCAATTCCCACCATAGTGAAGCTTGGTAAAAACGGCAACAGATTTAATTCGTATCAGGAGTGAGACAAATGCTACTGGCGATAGAAAACGTTGGTCTCTTTTGCGGTACAGATGGGTCAAAAATGCTAAAACTAAATATGAGATCGCGGGAACAATTGAGTTATCCCGTTTGTAGTTCTGATCTAATCCCGCCAGCATATCAATATTTACACCCATCATCCTGCAATTGAATTTAGTTATTACTAGCTTTTTCTTATATTCAGCCTAGTTCAGCTCCTATCTTCCCCATGTTTAAAGGTTGATTGACGATGGCAATTTCGTGGTGTTGCACCCAGCGCTGTAGAGTTAGGTACCATGAAGTAGGGGTTCTTGCCGCTTTTTCAATGGATAAACTGCATCGTTTATTGTGGGAGATTAATTGCAAGAATATTGAATATTTGCTGTAAAGAGAGCTTAATTTTATTCTTTTGCTGGGTTCTGGAAGGTGGGGGAATACTGATTTGCCTTTTTTGAAAAAACGTTTATTCTTGGTGTTCAGACTATCAGACTATTTCTTACGTCAGAACTCACGCACATCACGAGCTTACTTGTACGGCATGCACAGACAGACCAGTAGGGAATATTTGTAACGTAAGGCAATTTGTAGCTATTATACAGACTCAAAGCTGTGTCAAAACTGAAAGTAATTAATTTTCTCCGCAGTTAGTTAGTTTATTAAGTGACAGTCACTTTATGGAAAGGAGAAATTCCGTCTGTTCACACGATAACGTTCGAACGGAAGAGTACAGTATAAGGTAATAAGTTTAAATGCGATACCACTTCCAGTCTTTCGGATATTGCTGGCATGACCCTACAAAATGAAGTTAAAATTAACAGTAGTAGTAGCAGTGTTTTTATTGTTTTGAGCATAATGTAGACCGCTCCTACAATAGTTTTAGAGTTTTACAACACGGTTTTAGAGTGTAATATTCCTGAGAAAGTTATATACATTCAAGTATAGTTGTTTTTTCTCTAAATTTAACATATCGCTTATGTTTAAACAGTTAACGTCTCATCCCGGCAGCATTTTCCTTCTTTCCTTCTTTATTTCATTACATTCTATGAGAATATGATTCCAGAGATAACTAGTGTTATCACCACACCTGGAGCGTTTTTCCAATATTTCTATACTTCGATTTTTAAAGTAAATTATAGGTAGATTAAATCTTAGTCTAGTTATAACTGTACATACATGGATTGGTAGTCCACAATTAAGATAGAATTCTTCTCTTACGTGCGTCTTACAAGATTTGTACGCCCTACTTATTACAGATGAATTCATTGCTCTAATATCTTCCTCCAATAATTTCATTGTGTACATTGCAATAATTTTCTTCCCCTCTTTTTTGCATACATTAGCATCATTGCTTAACCAAGTATCGTCATCTATACAATTATTCAATTCACTCTTTATCTGTAATGCCCAGTCATACCTTTTCGTTCCTTTCTCTCCAAAAATATTTTTACTTTCTATCAATAGTTCATTCTGTTCTCTTTCGCATAAACTAATAATATATCCAATCAGTTGTTTTACAATTTTAACTTTTAAATGAGATACATTGTTTTCTAGTCGCACCATGAAATTAGGAGTACTCTTTGGCTGTTTCAGGTATTTCTTTAAGAAAAACATATTTAGCGATTCAAACCTTTCTAGGTATCGAACGCCCCATATGTGTGAGCAGTAAAGACTAAGGCTAAGTGCTAGAGATGTAAACATCTTGTATTGTACTTTACAACAAGGAAGTCTGCTTCTATTTATTACCGGCCAAAGAGCATTTACGCCCTTTCATAACTTTTGCCTTATCAAGGTTGATTTGCATATCGTTAGTTAAAATTCATAGACTTCATTAATTCCTAGATCTTTTTGCTGAAACGGATAAAACCCAGCCCCATCATACATTATGATGTTACCCTGACTCGTTACGAGTCAAGTACTACATTTTCTCGTGACCTCTATGACCTCTCCTTAAGGTTATGGTGGTCAATTGGCAGCATATTCGTATTTCTCAGTGTGTAAGAATCATTTTACGCTTTTATGCATAAATATTGGACCCTTCAGTCCCAACTTACAACAAATGAACCCTGTAAAGCTATGCAAGAACGGTGACTAGAAGCAAACTCAGTGACCCGGTGACCTTAGACTGGGACTTCTGATACAACCACTGTATATTGAGATGCAATAAACGGTAAACTATTGTCCGTGTCCATGGGAACATCGGTATTCCAATTGGTCACAATCATTTGACCTCGTCTGTGAGCTTGGATGGGTGGCTCATACCTCGAACTCAACTTTGATTCCTAGAAAGGAGTCAGTGACAGCATCCAAGATTACAGTGTAGTATCTAATAGGTTTTTTGCCTGTTCTTTAGTAAGTGAGCGACACAACACGCTGTTCCCTGAGAAATGCTTGATTGTTCCTATTTCAAAACTAGTCGGGTGACACAACTGATTTTCCAATCCTTAGTCTATTTAGGGTATTGCAACAAAAACATTAAGGTTGGCTTTTGTAACCTGACCTGAACGAAAGACATTTCGCGGACCGATGACCTAAGGACGAGGGCCTCATTCAGACTGGAACAAGAGCCATAAATAAGGATAATTATCACGTACACTGTGATATAATTGTCACATATATGTAGTACTCGCAAGCACATTATATCACGTGATACCGGGAAGTGGGGCAATACGGACAGTAAATAGCAGTTGGATTTTCCTCGGCTTGCTGTATCCATTACTTGACTCTAAGCGTCACAATGCCAAGCAGTTTGCATTGTTGGATAGCCTAGGTATTCTTCTATATTTTAAACTAATTTTCATGTTCTTAGGTCAAAGTTCGAAGATACTGCAACGCTGGAAGTCTACTGCCGAAGAAACCTGACTTTTTTCAGTGTAAGCGTAGCAGCCACTTCACACTTTGACCTAGAGAGATTAAATTTTACATGTAATCATAAAAACAAACTCAGCTATTCAACAAGCCAAACCGTTTGACTCTGGGACGCTCCTGAGCGGTGCAATTGGAAAGAGAACTCAGAAAACTTTCAGTTCTCAACTACAGCGGAGAACCTGCTTGCGCGTGAGAATTCCAATGGTTCTCTTATGCGAGTGGAAACTTCAATGATGGCGCTAACTTTAACTGTTATTTGCTTCAAAATAATGGCGGGTAGAGCGCCTTGCACCCCGGATTATTGTGTGCAGGAGACCTCACATGTGTTTTAAAACAAGGAAATCCGCTAAGAAATAAAATTTCCATAGCATCTCAACTAAAACATGCACTGAAGTTAGCTAAGGTTGTGATATTAAAATTGCAATATCACTAACTGTGTGATATATCGCAATCTAGTGGATAGATATCACGGGAGCCATGATATGCTCAAAATCAAAAAAATTTGGTGCGGGTTAGGCAAGGTTAAAATACTTGAAACAGTAACTGCTAATGCTAGAAGGATGTCACCCGACTATTTGTAGCTCACTTAAATTTCTGTTGCTATGTTTCCCATTGTAGCTCACTTACTAAAGAAGCCCCGGTTTTTTTAACTGTGAAACATATTGGAGTACATACACACCATGCCACAGTACATGCGGACGCCATTTAGTGTGAGGTTTATAAAGATGCTAGTATGAAAATTTCGAGATATGGCAGAGAAGTGGGGTGGGATCATTAACTAAATTACTTCCCTGCGAATCATGTTACCCTGACACACATCCATAGAAGTGATATTGTACCAGTCGTTTCCAGGCTGCAG
The DNA here is from genome assembly GCA_906901655.1 of Sminthurides aquaticus. Taxonomy (NCBI): domain Eukaryota; kingdom Metazoa; phylum Arthropoda; class Collembola; order Symphypleona; family Sminthurididae; genus Sminthurides; species Sminthurides aquaticus. The sequence continues at coordinate 9,724,042 of CAJQTT010000004.1, read as the reverse complement.
ACATATCGTGGTCACCGTCGTACACTGGTCTCAATCATATCCCGGCCGCAGTCGTATCCTGATCCCGAAATCTGACGTTTGACATGATCTGAACTTTAAAATGACTTCACCTCCAACCTGACAAGACCGTTGACATGATCTGACCTTTCACATGTTGTTAACTTTAACACGACACGACCTAACCTTAGATGACCGTTAGATTATTAGATTGCTACTTTCCTGTTTCGGCTACCGGTTACTTAAGTGACGAAAGTCACTATAAGTGTTGCATTCATTAGCCCTACCCGAACGTAGTGATGATCAATAATATACATGAAGCAAGTAACTTAGTAAATGCGGAGTTAAATCAATACAGACTGACTAGTGTGAAGACAGATAACCGAGAGGCAGTAAGATTAAGGTGATTTACGAAGATACTTTTAAGTACATTTAATTCGCTACCCAAACACTAGTCTGGGGGGTAAAACTCACCATAAACCAGAGTGTGATTCTGAGCCAAGTACAACGCTTGGCTCTGCTAATGATTACTAGTGCTCCGGTTTCGGCTCCTACGGCTGGACTAGAAGCTCTGGTAGGTGTCCTGCCTATTGGCGCACACCTTAAAGGAGTAGCCCTGCGAACCTGGAGGAGGTTACTCCGGACAGGTTCGACGGACTTCAAAGGACTTCCAGCACGGGGACACGAGGCCCTTGTGTGGGAAGCGGCGAAGACAGTTGTTGAGCTTGGTTTAACTCCAGCTCTCTATGACTGGATAGAAACCACGGGAATATGCTCCAAACGCTATTCCTGTGGCATTTCAGACAGGGCCACTTGGGCCACTAGGACTGTGACGGGACGTGGGGTGGTCTGTTACTCCGACGGTTCTCGTCGGGGCAATAGGACCGGCTACGGCGGCCACGTCAGTGACAAAAGTTCCAGATACCACAGAAGATTCTGTGGCCCTCTGGATCAATATGCCACAGTGTATGATTGTGAGCTGGAGGGTATCAACCGCACAGTGCACATACTGGCGGGCATGGGTCTCTCTGGCAAGCATATCACTATATACTGTGACAACATGAGTTGTATTAGTTCCTTTGAGAAGGACTGTACGAACTCCAGCCTAACTCTGGAAATCCACAACCACCTCCAATCGTTGGGTGAAACTAACGAAGTGTGGCTGGAGTGGATTCCAGGTCACGAAGGTCATGCCGGAAATGAGCTGGCCGACAAACTAGCCAAAGCAGGATGTGAGAAACCCTGCATTGGACCAAAACCCATGCTACCGTTACCAGAACCTTCTGTTACCAGAGGCATATGGAGGTGCATGGTTGCTAACTGGTCAAAGCAGTGGCGGAAACGCCCTGATTGCCAGCAAACGAAACTGTGGATTCCCGCAGACGAAATTAAACGAAGAAACTCCCGTGTCAGACTACTGACCAGGAGTAAACTTCGCACCTTAACGGGGCTAGTGACTGGTCATATAGCCCTGAGAAAGCATGCTTTCAATCTGGGCCTGGTTACCGACCCTAATTGCGAGTGTGGACTTGAGGAGAGTGCAGCTCATGTCATTACTGACTGCCCGATCCACGCTTTGGTCAGGCTTCTCTACCTCGGCGAGGTGAGACTTGATCCTAGCAAACTTAAAGATCTGGACCACAGACGCGTGTTGTCTTTCTTTATGGCAACAGGCTTAATGGAACAGATCAACAGCAATCATAGTGCGTAAGCACTGGTGTGAACTGAGGATAGTCCGCAATTAGCCTATTTGTGGCTACGTCGGCGCCTGTTGTCAACCAACGGGCACCTCCTTTACAATACAATACAATACCCAAACACTATAGGGAAGTATCGGATATCAGGAGTCGGACTCAAGCAAAGGGTACGGAACTATAATTATTGGGTGTAAAGATTAGACATCCAATGAGTGGCGCGTGCTTGCAGTTCGGTACGGACTTCATATGCAGGTAGCGTGATGTGAAATGTAGTTTAAACTATTCTGTTAGCTATTGGGATGTTACCATAGTTACTTAAAGATTGTGAGTAGAGTTAAGGCTCTAAAAATTAAGAACTGAATTACATGCTGATGCATACGCACGTGTATTTCCTTCTGCTCTTGCATACCTTTTCTTACCTTGTCTACCTGAGTTACCTACAGTAACATTTGTTGCTAGTGAACAAGCTTTCTTTATTTGGAACCGAATCTTTGAGAAGCTGTTACTCTCGTTCTAAATTTTTGTAAGTCACGTGAGCCCTTGTATGTACTATTCTTGCTTCTCTGCGTTGGATTAAGCCGATATGAATGGTAAAATTCCCCATAGGCTACGATATACATAGGTTATAAGAACAGCTGATTCTTCACTGCGAGCCATAGCAAATCCCTTTGTTCACATTAAGGAGTCGTAAGGATCTGACTCCCGCCTCCGATTAGCGGCGCTGTTACTTAACGTAACATCAGCACCAACTCGATCTGATTGTATTGCATTGAAATGAGATTTCAGTCAGTATGGAACTGTCCTGACGCTAACGTAGCCAGTAAAGGCTGATATCAGCCTGTCCTCAGTCTACAATTAAGCTACCGTTATTTGTTTGTGAACTCAGTCAGTCGGTTAGTAGCTTAGTAGGCAGGTAAGACTCGTTGACCAAAAATAAGAAACTGAATTCAATATGTAGAATAATGGCGAGAGTAATCAACAAATGAGAAAATCAAATAGAAACGTTTGAGCTGAAGATATCATAACTACACTGCGAATATGTTAAACTGATAAAGAAATCAAATGAACATGCTTACAATTATTGTAATACAATTAGAACATTAAAATTATGTTCAAGAAGAAGCAGCTGAGTGAATGTCTTTACTATTGAATCCAGAACAGAAAACGTGTAGTGAAAAAATGCAGGTTGTAAGGCCGCATCTGGAAGTAATGTTTCAAGGAAGGTCTTCGGACCTTTTATCGCAGGAGATTATTTCGCAGGCATTATCGAGCGGGCACAATTCCTCGGCTTGAGTTTTCCGCCGGACTCTTTTCCGCAATTAAGATTCCACCAATCCGGTCGGAATTCCGCCAAGCATTTGTCGCAGGCAAATTTCCGTTTTGAATTTGATTTCGCTGATTCTTTTTGCACCCGTTGTGTAAGAGTTGGGGAAGAGGGGGTGAACCAAACATAATTGGGGCCTCTAACCTAACCTGGTGACCACCGAGACGGCTGTACGAGGACTTAACAGAAGGTTGCATTAGAGTTTTATCTAACTGCAGAATTGCCTTTGCTATATTATCTAACTGCTACGGCAGCTGTTAAGACCCAGTGCGCCAACGAGGTGGCTGCCTAAGTCAGGCTTAAGGTCCTAATTATGTCTGGTGGAGGTTAGCCAAAATACTCGGAAGCCTGGAACCTGTTAAGTGTATTCAGGCAAGCGTAATTTTGTCCATGGAAAATTGGCCGGGGCGGCGAAATAACTTGAGCGCGGAAACCCGTCTGCGGAAAGCTGCCCGCGAAAAAATGCGCCACGGAAATATACCTGCGGAAAAATGTTCTAAGAGCGTGTAGCAGCGTGCACAGACAAGGTCTGGCCCCAACAAGTTGTGGATTTGTATGTAAGCTCCTTAATTTCTGCAGTTTCCCAACTAAAAAAAGAATTAATTGAGCAATGAGAAATGAAAGATGAAGCATAATTGTGCTGTTCGAATGAAACCAAATCATTGATTCATTAAAGGGTGATGAATTCAGGTAAGAAAGTCTCGATGTAGTGAAGTGTGATGGCCACGATTACAAATTTTGCAATTTCTTGATTGGCATATTTTTTCTCCTTGACCTTTGACCACACAGTTTAGACATAGATTGTTCGCATTTGAAAGTGTGATTCGTTCTGGAACTGGTTTTTCGAGGAATTGAGAACAATTCTGTGAACTCTGAACAAGTCCGTGTTTTCCCGCGCAAGCGAAACAGGCAGCACTGTATTGTTCCGTTGCTAGGTGAAAAGATGATTTCGAAGAATTGAGAATGTCGCATTTTTGGTGGGTGTTACGATTTCAGCGATGAGCGCAGCGTAAGTAGGGATGATTCCTGTCCTGGAGGAAAGAAAAATGCATATTGTCGTTTTGTTTTCATATCAAGTTTTGAAAACATGATGTTATAAAGAAGCTCGTCATATACGTTGTCATTCCAAAGAATAGTTTGTAGTGAACGAATGCATTCGGAAGAAGTGCTGTATATTGATTGCAACCCAGATATAGTTTCTTGTTGCAGAATCTTTTGGTGAAAAAGTCGATTCATAGTAGAGTGTAGAATAGAACGCCGATCGTTGAACCTCTTATTGAACCGCTCGTTCCGATCCGAGAATTCCATCAATTAAGTAATTTCCATCAGTAACTGGATAAGCAGATAATAGACGAAGAGGTTTTGTGTTTAAATGCAGTTTCAGGTACTACAAATTGATTGCACCTGAGAGGTAGCCATTGTTATGGATGGTGGTTGTGAACACATTTTCAAAGCTGAGCCAATTATGGATATTGCCATCGAACTTGGGAAGGTCAATTCGTGGAAGGTTAATTGTAGCTGTATGAGGTTGAGGGCCTGGTGGCGATGGAGCTTGAACCTGAGCAGGAGGCATAGCGATCTAACATGTCTTGTAGGCTAGCTTGGATGTCAGCGTAGCGATCTTAAAAAGTGGCTCCCTCTTCTTGAGGTTTATGGACATCATGAGCGGCGCACTTCCAGATAATCAGTTCTTGAAAGGAATTGTATTTCTCGATAATCTCCCCCAAAAGGTTGAGGTGTAACCTCCGCCCGAGGCTGGAGGTTGTCCCCGTGAGCTTCAAGGAAGCATTATAAGCCGGCAAGACGTACTTCGTGGAAGGCATGTTTGCAAATCAAAAGCGGTAAACTATCGGCAGGCATGTTGTAATGGTACTTAAATCGACCATAATGAAGTATAACATTTAAGTTAAGCAAGGAGCACTTAACTTAAGATTCTGCAATAAGGACAAGCAGTAAGAACAAGCAAGTCTAGTTAGGTAAGCTGTAGAAGCTGAAATGATATTTAATGTATAAAGTTCAGAGCTTATAGTAGTTTGTAATGTTGTTAAATCGATGTATCTTAACTATAAGACATAAAGTTTGTATGTACAGGAGGAAGCCTTTTCCCTCGAATCTTTGCTCTCTTTGCCAATTGTTTTGCTATCTCTTCGAAAAGTAGAGGCTGTATCGTTTTCTCTTAAGAATTTGCTCACTTGACCGATTATTTTGCTCGCTCTTCCTTAAGGGTACAGGATGGAGTTTTTTCCCTGGAATTTGACTCTCTTCGCTTAATTGTTTTGCATTGTCTTCGAAAAGTAGAGGCCGGGCCCTTTTCCCGATTGGATTTGATCCCTTGGCCAATGGTTTTGCTCTCCTTCTCTCAAGGGTCAAGGATGAAGCTATTTCCCTGGAACCGTTGCTCTCTCTTCGAAGAGTGTAGGCTAAAACTTCTTCCCGAGAAAATTTGCTCTCTTTGCCAATTGTTGGACGGGGGGCTATGGATTTGACGGGGGAGCTATTGGTTTGACGGGGAGCTATTGGTTTGACGGGAGGGATATGGGTTAAACAGGAGGGGAATGGGTTTTGCGGGAGGGCTATGGGTTTCTATAGGATAGTTATAGGTTACAAGGGAATCTTATGAGTTCGAGCCAGCAAATAAAACAATGTTACCAACGCCACCCCCGGGCGAAGCCGGATCGCCAAGCTAGTAAAGTTATACGTCACTAATAGTTGTGCAAGTGGGCTTAAAAACTCTGTATTATCTTACACCTGCGTAAATTTGAGTTTCACCAAAACAGTTTAACTTTTCAGCCCTGTTCACTAAGGGTAAACAGGAATTAGGTTCCATCTGTTGGGGCACTGAAGGTTCTAAAGGATATGCCTACACAACCTATCGTGATCCGCGATTCCGTAACTGAATCCATGAAAGATGGGTAAAAAGTCAATTTAGAGTTTCAGGTTCCATCCGGTACACACAATTGCACTACACAATCGAATTACTCTGTATGCAAGCTCCAGTGTTTCTTCTTTAACCTTTGCACTACCCATTTTCCGCGCATGTTTAAAAATAAACTGAGGCGTTTGCATTGGATTCGGTTTTGAAACCGCTGACTGTTCGTCAGATTATCGCTCACGCCGCTAGCGTGAAAGTCCTTGGTTCGCTTGCACTCGCTTCTCAGCTTATCAAATAATTTTAGCGGTGAACCGACTTCGTATCGCTAGCGGTCCCATTTATCGGTTGAAGATGTAAAATGCAGTTGCAGCAGAGAAATGGGAGGAAAGTAAAAACAACATGTGGTGGTAAAATCAAAGCAAGCTGAGGATATGATAGCGTGGAAAACCGCTAACGCTTTGCCGGCCCTTGAATACTTGAACACAGCGGCTGGAGCCTACGTTATGCTCGGCCCGGCGGCGATGTGTTCCCAATTCTGTATTTCCATTCGCCAGGCATTTAGCGGTACCTTCTGACCTAAGTCCTCTGGCCTCATTTCACTTTGTTCAGGTCAAGTTGCGTCAGCCAACCTTAACGTTTTTGGCTCACCACCCCTTTTAGACTAAGGAGTAGAAATTCAGTGGTGTCACCCGACTAGCCATTGATTGCATGCAATCACGCGTTTCCAAGGCAACTACACCATCTACAATACACGCTGGTGAGACTTATGAAAGTATTTCCAAGATTTAATATGTAGCAGCGGAGTGCCTTAGAGTAGAGTAATTAAAATGCGGCGGTAATAACTACATTTACTTATAAATATCTGAGTAAGGGGTTTAGGATAGCACCGAAGCCGCTACGCTATACGGCATGTTAAACAGTTAGATTATAGTTTCGTGAATAGTAAGGTAAACAAAGTGGATGTGGCATGTAATGCAATACTTCTCCCCATCAATACCATTCACACCCACACAGTCGTCAAGGAAACGTTGTTATTTTATCATAGATTATAAATAGATGCATAAATTCAATGACTTTAGAGAAAATAAGCGCGGACATTCAAAGTAGGACAAAGTTTTCGCCTGAGCCACGCCGATTAACATAAAGGATATTAACTACGCGCGTTCCTATGTGGTTTTACGAACTCGCTCCCCACATGTTAAAACTCGGAGGAAAGTTTTCGCCAAGAAAGAGTAGAGAGAGAGGACTAGTGGAGCTTGCTTCATTGTGGGAGGGTGATTTGATGAGTTCGAGTCTACGTCATATGTGGAGAAGGCGGAGCTACCACCAGTGTCTTACCTACCTCAGTCTCAAGTTAGCGCACACCTACTGCCACCAAGCATTAGGACTACGCGCTGTACTCTAAACCGCTTCTCTTGTGTTCTAGCATACATTGGTGTCACCGAACACATTTGGTGTAAGCTAAATCCTATTTTCTTACTTAAAATGCCGTGGACACTTTAATCGCGCTTGGATTTGACTAGTTTTTTTTTAAAATCATAACTACATGATATGGGTGACAACAATCCAAGGTGCAAGGAAATGCAGCAATTCATGTTTGCAGGGAAAACTTATTTAAAGTTATTTATAGTAATTGAAACGATTAAGGTAGACGTAATAAAAAACGTTGATGTTCAACTTTTCCGCGTTCCTGCTCACGTGGCTATTAGCTCCCGTATCCTATGGCCAACCTTGGTGTGGTATTTTGGGTACAGCTGCTGTTTCTTTTACACAACTAGTGTATTCTACGACGGGACTGTACCTGGAGATGTGTTACAAAGTATACGAGCATGTTGCGTGGATAGCTATATAAGCTTTGTAAATCACTCTCCCGGCGCAGTCGTGATGATATCTTGAATGATAGGATAGTGACAGTCTCGTCCAACCGCACTTCTACTGGTTCAAACTATTAGAAATACGTGCTGTAGTCAGTAGAGCAGCATTTGTGAGCTACTGCGTATGATGTATACCTATACACACATTGCGCTCATTAAAATTCCATTGCCACTTTAAATGCGAATGGATTTCACTAGTTTTTATTTTAAACCATAAGAACATGTTTCACCGCACACCAATCCGGGGTGCAAGGAAACACAGCATTTCATTTTTGCGGGGAAAAAATATTGAAAGTTTATAACTTTTAAGGCCGAAGTTAGGAACAACGTTGACGTTCCAAATTACCCGGGGTTCTGCTCACGTTGCCGACAGCTCTTGTTTCCAAAAGCTAAAGCTAACCGGGATGTGGGTTTTTGGACCACAGCTACTGTAACTTTTAAATTAACTGCTGTGCGGTCCCACGGGACTGCATGAGGAGAGAGCTAGTCAAATATCGTAGTTGAATATAAATAAATATAAATTTGTTATATACCGTATGTTTGCTCCGTTCTACTCGCGTTTGAATATCTCGCGCGCTTCTTTCAACCTATCACATACTCCGATTCGTCCCGTCTGCCTATCGCAGCACAGCATCGCACTTTTTCCACTCTCTCTCCACTGCTGCGAGCGCGGGAAAAAGAGGGATCTTTGCCTTCCGTCGATCATTAGTCAGCTCACAAGCGTTGCAGCGTTAAGCGGTTTGCATTGTTGCATAGCTTAAGTCTTTGTCTCTCTTTCAGTCTAAGTTTAATGTCTAAAGGTCAAAGGGTGCAGCCTTTGCAGCGCCTGAGGTCAACTTAGTCAGAAAAAATGACTTTTTTCAGTATAAAATTCGTAGCGCCTGTACCCTTTGACCTATGGACATTAAACTTAGACTGAAAGAGAGACAAAGACCTCAGCTATGCAATAATGCAAACCGCTTGACGCTGCAACGCTTGTGAGCCGAGAAATGACCAGTGGAAAGAAGAAAGGTTTTGAGTTTTCCTCGCCACGCAGAACTGAGCAAACATGCGGTACATACATAATGTCACTCTAGAAAGGATATAGAGTAAAGGGAAGTAGGGGGAAGTTTTTTTACTTTTACCGCGGAGTGGCGGTATATATGACTACGCTATATGGAACGTGTGGTGCTCGGGACATCTCGTGCCTGAAAGCTTGGGGAAGTCCCCGATGAGGCACACTGCAGTACATATTTGTTGCCGAATGATGAGTAGTGTCGGCTGACTCGCTGTTGGCTGTGCGGCTATGGATGCATGGAAGGGAAGAGTCAGGTATATCTTTACTGTAAAAGACATTGAGAAGAGCAAATGGGTAAGGGAGTACCAGCTCAGCTCATAGAAAGAAGAAGAAACTTCGATATTTCTATAAATTTGGTGCCTCTCCATCATGAAAAGATCACCATGACAAAAATAATTTCTCCTTAAATCTTTGGAATATTCAAGTGCAAATTAGACTATAAGCCATGTTGACATTATCGGTTCGTGTTGGTTTTTAAATATTAAATAATGCCTCCGGCTCGGTCGACATGGTGAAGGTTTTAGTCACAGTTGTGTGCAAGGAGTCAAGTCAAGCATTGTTTTTAACCAAAAACTAACATCAAACATCGAAAAGGATGCGGAAGGGAGTGGATTTAGTTGATTTGCTAGAACCTGTGAGCAATTTAATCAATTGAGATTCAGGTTTGGGTGGAGTCTGTTGCAGGGAAGTTTTTATTTCTAAGAGAAGTTTTAGAAAGATTTCGGGATTTCAGTTGTGATTTTGTATGATAACTTGCGTCGGACTGATTTTTGAGTAGGAGAGCACTGCGCCAGTGACCTAGGCACTGTGGAGCTGAGGCATTGCTTTATTATGATACGAGGAACTCTGGATTAAGAGATTGGTAGGTCAGGTTGACAGGTTCAGGGCAATAGGATTTAAATTAAGACTTGTTACGAGACAACTGATCAAGGACTGAGGTTGTCAAAATGAGTGACCGAGTTCTGATATTGAACAAAACCAATTATTTACATCACCATCATCATCCACAACAGGCTGGACAGCAGCAGCAGACTCCGGGACAGCAACAGCATGGGAATTCTGGAAGGGTCGTTCTCGTGGATCAAAGTAATACTAACAATCAGCAAAATGGTGGCGGTACTGGAAATAATAACAGTGGCGGAAATGCCCCGCATTTCCGCTACGTTCGAACTGCTAATGTCAATGTATCTTTGGATCATCAAGGAGCTGGGACTGCTGCAACCATACTTCAACCTCATCTCGTTCAGCTACAACTGAAAATGACGGAACCCATTGCGGCTTTGGGTAAGAAATATTCTTTTGATTCATCGACAGAATTCAAAACTGTTTCTTGTTTTGCGAGATTTTATTGCGGAATTCTAGTATTCTAGTACTAGCGTTTAATGAGCATGATTTTCAAGAATGATATCGGCGAGATTTAAAGCTATGAGAGTAACTAATGCATGAGTGGATGTAGCTGAATTCAGGATATTTACTCCACGCATAAGGTTTTTGGTCATAATGTAATTAATAGGGCTTGCAGGGGTCTTGCGTACGTTAGATTGTCATCATTGAGGTGTAGCTTGAGTTCAGATGATAGACGTAAATGTGTGTAAGTTGAATGCATTTGAAGATCTGTTTTCATGCTTTGGCATTTACAGGACTACTGGACCTTGCTCACAGAGAATATCAAGCTGGAGATTATGAAAATGCTGAACGACATTGTATGCAGTTGTGGCGACAGGAACCAGCGAATACTTCAGTACTTCTTCTATTATCGTCCATACACTTCCAGTGCAAGAAATTTGACAAGTGCGGGAGCGTTATTGACTTATGATATATTCTGAAAATCAGATATTAATCTGCTTCTATTGATTGCTTGATCGTTATTGTAACGTCATGACGTAGTAACAGTCGATTACTTTTTCTCATAGATCTGCTCATTACAGCACGCTAGCCATTAAGCAAAACCCATTGCTTGCTGAAGCGTACTCAAATCTTGGAAATGTTTACAAGGAAAAGGGGCAGTTGCAGGAAGCATTGGATAACTATAGACATGCTGTGCGGTTAAAACAAGATTTCATTGATGGGTACATTAACTTAGCAGCTGCCCTTGTTGCTGCCGGGGAAATGGAACAGGCTGTCCAAGCGTACATTACTGCGCTGCAGTACAATCCCGTAAGTTGTGATTATATCCGGTTTTCAGAAAATCTGTTTTGCGATGCGACTGGCCAGTAGTTTCCAAAAGTCGCGACTAACACGTTAATCTAGCTGTAAGACTTGATGAGCTTTGTGGCAAAAGCTAACGCAGGACATCTTACCTCTTTATAGAAGAATAACTGAGTTTGCAGCTGTATTGATTTCCTCTTGAATTTTTTTCATACGGTTTTCTAAAAATGCCTTATTTTATTGACGGTCCAAGCTTAGGCGTATTAAGACTTTGTCAGTGACGCACAGCGTAACTGACACTTAAACTTAACTGTAGAATGGATAATGTGCAGAGTTATTCAATACCCGAAATGCTTTGTGAAACTTCTCTCTTCGGACTTCAAGCTTGTAGGTCACAGATATTGCTGAAGTGCAGAAGCGAAAACGTCAGAGAAGGCAATGCAGGCTAAGCGGCATGTGCATGCAAAACTTCTTCTGTTCTTGCGCATCCCAATCATGTACATATTATTTATGCAGGAATGCATTTTTTTCCAACGCGTTTTATACCTGTAGTTTTCTTGTCATCAGCATTGCGAAACGAAAAGCTTAAGACTTTACTAACTAACTATCGCGTCTTGAATATCAGTGTTGTTCTATTTACATTATAATTATATTATTGCTAACTAGGCAACGCCCGCCGTGCAAATTGCACGGTGTAATTAGTAATTAGCACTTAGTTGACTTGAACTTGGGATGGATGTTTTTAAAGTAATCCTGCTTGTGGTATAATAGGGCTTAGAAAAAACCACGTTGTCTTATGAATTATGGATAGCAGTTTTAATACCTATTAAGATGTTTGGTTTAAAATTCTTTGAAGCTTTGATCATACGGTTTATTTCTATTTTTTCAGGACCTGTACTGTGTGCGCAGCGATTTGGGAAATTTGCTGAAAGCGTTGGGTAGACTCGATGAAGCTAAGGTACCTGGTTTAAGCGCTCTTACGAAATCCAATAATTCGACTATGCTTGATTATGCTAAGTAGTGTGTGTCGCAATGTAATGATAAAAGTCAATTGGGGCTTGATATCCTAGTCTGTCATAACTGGGAGCATTCATAATGAATAATTGTAAGACCAAAGCTACATTTTTGTGGTCTTAGCTTATTTCCGTCTCAGAGACTAATGCAGAGAATTAGGCGTCAAGCTTCACTTTGTCTTACACCAATGGGCATTAGGTCGGCTAGCTTCGATTTGAGTTATTTTTTTGCCGCTGGGAAACAGTTTGTTGTGGGTTTCGGATAGCCTTTCTAAATTATAAGTTCTTTGTTGCCCAAAAGTCATCTTTACGCGAATTACGCAGCAATAATAGGAACATTTTGCGGGATAGAATGAAGCGCTTTAGGTCTTTGCGCCTCAAGACTTCTCAATGAAGAGAAGTTGCGCGTAGGTCATCGCGTAGACGCTGTAACGGTCACTGGTTAGGAAGCGCGCCGACAAGCTCTGCCACCGCCTGAATCGATGGAAATTCAGAATTATAGCGCTAGATAATTGTTGCGCCTAAAATTGCAGTTTTAAGCTTAGAACAACATGGCGACACATTTTTTATTCTGCTTTATCCATATGGAATTCATATCTATGAACGCAATTGCCGATTATTGTCCTAAGCTGCGCGAGTAGTGTGTTGATATCGGCTTGGTTTTCGATGCATTAAGGATGAATACCTCTCGTCGCAATGGTTTATAGTTGACTAACAACCTAATCGAATAGAATAACTTGCTACACACCAGATGTATGCAGTGGGAAGCCTGCCGGAGGTTCGAGGATGGGAACTTGCGCATACTGTACACAAACATCAGTAACTCACTGATGGACACTATACATGTATTTTTCCTTGATGCAACTGAATGCATGATGCAGTCTAAACGCTGCTGTTGCGAGCAGTGGTTTCATTATTTATTTGTTCTTGATTTCGACGCTTGTATATTTCTTTCTGAAGCATGACTTCTGCCCGAGTCTGCAATACCCAATGACGTTTGTCACACATGTGATCGATGGAGGAACAAGTAAGTAAAGATAAATTTGTTTAGTTGCGCGACCTTAACCCACAAACAATCGTTTCGATAGCGAGGCCACCATACATGCCCATAGGAGGTCATTACATTCATGAGCCTCTAGCCGAAGAACGAAGAGATTCGCTTCTGACTCCATGAAGCTAAGTCCTTCTTTTCACGGCAGGGGCATAGCTTCTGCTGTAGTTTTGACGCTTGAAGTAAGACTTTTGGGTAAACCGATATACTGAAGTTGGATCAGATGCTGAATACGTCAGACACTAATGATTGATTTCATTTTTGATCTTGTCCGGGTAAGTTGTAGGAGATCACGTATAGGAGATGTTAGGGTGTAGGGAAGGGGGAAGTTTGCACCTTTGGGACAAGACCATGTCGGAAAAGTTCTGTGCATTCCTTATCTGCATATTCGGACAGCCTTGCCATGTGGAGATCCGATAATGTTGCCCATATACACCAAAACTAATAAATCAAATGATGAATATCATTGCTTCGCCAACGACTTGACAACTGGTACTACAGCCTTCGATTTTCAAGACATCTACGTTCAGTGACCTAACTGATTCTGATTGGATATTCGGGCGCAGCAACTAAATTATTGATTCAGTAGCTTTAAGTGGATGATGTAAAGTTTCTGCTACAGATTTGCGTATTATTTGTACTTGTATTCGGTTATCTCAATCCTTGCGCTGAATTGATGAGTACAAACTTCCGCATTGCGACAAAACATGCACTTGCACATTGCGCATTTACGCAGCGCAGTCGGAGATAATGTTTAGACGCGGTTCCAGTGATCCTATTGTGTGATGCAGGTTGCAGGTTAGATTAATATCAGGTTTCCAGTCGGCTTGCAACTAGAAGGCGCGGCGCAGGCTCTTTTTTGAACGCTCGGGAAATACTGTACTGTCGCGGTGAAAAGCTTTGATTTTGTGACCTCGCCATGTTCCATTTCGGACCATCTGTAGTTAGGGCGCGCTAGCATAGGGCGTTAAACAGGGTTTCGCGAAACAAACGCGACCTCGTGCTGGTCTATTGAGTTCAAGCGAACGCAGCGATTGCTATCTTAGGAACGGTGGAGGTACGCGCGAAACTTGTCGTCCCTAACAGCGTAGGTTCAGATATAACAAATTGATCTTATAATACGCGGTTAGTTAGGTATCATACAGCGCCGTTTCGTATCATCGCTGGTAAGAGCGGTGCAATGTTGCGCGTGCAAATAACAGATGCTTCTAAGCTCAAACTTTATTGGTTAGGTAGTTCAAAGCTAATAGTGTTTTGTTTTATTTGATCCTTCCGTATCGATGATTCCTTTTAACTCCTAATTGAAATCATCATAAATTATAACTTCTTTCCTTGTTCCTTCTCCATACGTTGACCACAATCCTTACACACCTGTTCCCACACTTAAGGCTTGCTACTTGAAAGCCATCGAAACGAGGCCGGATTTTGCCGTAGCCTGGAGCAACTTGGGATGCGTGTTCAACGCCTTGGGAGAAATATGGCTCGCTATTCACCACTTCGAAAAGGCGGTGACGTTGGACCCAAATTTTTTGGATGCTTACATCAACCTCGGAAATGTACTTAAAGAAGCGCGAATATTCGACAGGTAATGTAGAGTATTCAGTATTCTCTTTTCGATTAGGTGATGAATAAAACGTCGCCTGGAATGTCTTACCACCTACGGATTGAAGCTTCTTAGTTGCTAAAAATATTCAAATTACAGAGCTGTGGCATCTTATCTACGAGCCTTGAATTTAAGCCCGACAAATGCTGTTGTCCACGGAAATTTAGCTTGCGTTTACTACGAGCAAGGGTAAGCGGGTCGCATGTATTTAGTTGTAGAGCGATTAAAACTAAAAAATTCCGTTCACGGTTTGTTTTTGGCTTCATACCAGTTTGACTGACCTGTCAATCGAGACTTATAAGCGAGCAATTGAACTCCAACCTAATTTCCCGGATGCGTATTGTAATTTGGCAAACGCGTTGAAAGAAAAGGGATGCGTTGCAGATGCGGAAGAGTGCTACAACACTGCGCTCACACTGTGTCCAACTCATGCAGATTCCCTAAATAACCTAGCTAACATCAAAAGGGAGCAAGGATATATTGAAGAAGCTACTAGGTTGTATCTGAAAGCACTGGAAGTATTTCCGGAGTTTGCTGCAGCCCACTCCAACTTAGCTTCGGTCTTGCAACAACAAGGAAAATTGCCAGAGGCTTTGATTCACTACAAGGAAGCGATAAGGTAACTAGCACTACACTAATAATGCTGCCCTCTTAGGCTGTTTTACAATCAGAATTGCTATTTTAGGATTCAACCCACATTTGCGGATGCCTACAGTAATATGGGAAATACGTTGAAGGAGATGCAAGACGTACAAGGCGCTCTCCAATGTTATACCAGAGCTATTCAGATCAATCCCGCTTTCGCTGATGCTCATTCAAATCTTGCGTCTATCCATAAAGATTCAGGCAACGTACCTGAAGCAATTCATTCTTACAGGACAGCGCTTAAGCTTAAGCCCGACTTCCCAGATGCATACTGCAACCTCGTGCATTGTCTGCAAATCATCTGCGATTGGTCGGATTATGAAG
This sequence comes from Sminthurides aquaticus, assembly GCA_906901655.1. NCBI lineage: Eukaryota > Metazoa > Arthropoda > Collembola > Symphypleona > Sminthurididae > Sminthurides > Sminthurides aquaticus. Next base: position 9,708,437 of record CAJQTT010000004.1, on the reverse strand, counting down.
ATCGAATGGAGAAGCTGGTGCGAAGAAAGGATTTTGCTTTGTGTTGATTGATATCGCTTCTCGCAGAAAGAGGAATGCTAAATTTACATATACCATTGCAGGTTAAAATAGTGGCGGATCAGTTGGAGAAAAACAGACTTCCTTCGGTGCATCCACACCATTCGATGTTGTATCCGCTAAACCACGAACAACGGAAACTCATCGCTGCTAAACATGCCACCATGTGCTTAGAAAAGGTAATAGATATAGATGCTTGTTAATAAATATTATGTCCGATTAGAAAGTGCATCATACCAGTGACTGAAATGTGTGACACTGGATTTTTCGCAGATCTCAGTCCTCCACAAACCTCCGTATCCGTTTCCGAAAAGCTTAAATGGTATAAGGCTCAGGATTGGCTATGTGTCCTCAGACTTCGGGAATCATCCAACTTCTCATTTGATGCAGTCGGTTCCAGGCTTTCATCGTCGCGAGAATGTAGAAGTGTTTTGTTATGCTTTGAGCCCTGATGATGGTACAACGTTCCGAGCAAATATTGCTCGTAAGGCGGAACATTTTGCAGACTTATCTGCGGTATGTTAAATATCAGGCGCTGCATATTTGACAAGCTAACATACGCTCATATTTATACGTGTATATGTTTTCGCATAGCATGTGTATATGCTCATTTTGATTTCTGCATTTAGGTTGTTTGTAACGGCAAGGCAGCTGACATAATTTACGAAGATGGTATTCACATACTGGTGAACATGAATGGATACACGAAAGGCGCGAGGAACGAAATATTCGCTCTCAAGCCCGCCCCTATTCAGGTTATGTGGCTTGGCTACCCGGGATCCAGCGGTGCGTCATATATGGACTACGTAGTTACCGACAAAGTAACCTCTCCCGTAGAATTTGCTTCCCATTACAGTGAAAAGTTGGCGTATATGCCTCATACATACTTTATTGGTGACCATAAACAAATGTTTCCTCATCTCACGGAGCGCCTGATTGTTAAAGACTCGGTAAATCCTTTGCGCTTACTCCTAGAAACACAGCTTGCATTACTCCTAAAAACGTAAATTCTTTGCTTAATTTAACCAAGGTTGATGTGATGGTTTTTTTATTTTCTAGAATTCAGCATTCTCAACGTCTCTGTCAGATAACGTTGCCGTCATAAATGCACCTGATTTGACTCCAGTACTAAAGCATACCGATGTTAAAGAAATCAGCGAAATTATTCATTCGACATCTGTGGACAACTCGGCACCTTTTAAGATTTCCATGAAGGTTGCCGAACTTCCAACGACAACAGCAATTGAGGTAAACGTTGTAATTAAAGTATGTTATCTTTACGAATAGAGAATGTCTTGCGACTTTATCGCTATCTTTTTTTAGACGATGATAAGATCCGGACAAGTACAGACATCAGTTAATGGCTTAATTATTCAAAATGGCCTGGCACCGCAATCCAACAACAAGGCTGCAACAGGCGAGGAAGTACCTCAAAGTATTCTCATAACCACTCGACAACAGTATGGTTTGCCTGATGATGCGATTGTTTTCTGCAATTTTAATCAGCTTTATAAAATCGACCCTCCAACTCTAGTAATGTGGGTGAATGTAAGTGCATAATTATGACAAGGCTTTGTGTACCAGAGTGATGCAGATAGCTGAATTTTATATGACGGAATTTAACTTCTAGATTCTCAAGAGAGTGCCAAAGGGCGTGCTGTGGCTACTTAGATTCCCTGCAGTCGGCGAAGCAAATATTCTAAATACTGCGGCCATGATGGGACTAGAACCTGGTCGTATAATTTTCAGCAACGTTGCAGCCAAGGAAGAGCATGTGCGGCGAGGCCAGTTATCCGATATTTGTTTAGACACTCCTCTGTGTAACGGGCACACGACTTCTATGGATGTGCTTTGGGCCGGAACGCCGGTAGTAACTATGCCTTGCGAAACTCTTGCATCAAGAGTAGCAGCATCCCAGTTGACAACACTAGGTTGTACAGAACTCATAGCTGCATCGCGGCAAGATTACGAAGATATAGCTTCCCGATTAGGAAACGACAAGGAATAGTACGTATTCGTAGTGGCAATCGGCTTTTTAATAAAATATGAAATTCTCCATTTATATATTTTGATATCCTCGTTGCGGAACCTAACTGTATTAATCTGATTCAACAGTTTGAAAGCAACAAGAGCAAAAGTTTGGTCACTTCGAAGGACTTCAACCCTATTTGATGCATCAAACTACGCTAAGGACTTGGAGAGACTGTATGAACTGATGTGGAAAAATTATGAGAATGGTAACGAGCCACGTCACCTTACAGAACTTTCTGTGCATTAAGAGAGAAGTTGGCAACCACTTGATCCGATGCTATTCGGCATATCGAATGTTCGAGTAAAGTGGTGAAGTGCAGGCCTTAAATTATGCTTGAATCAGAAGACTAAAGAAGAAAAATACTTGAATAGTGTGGGTGGATTATGATCGCATTTTTTGGAGGATTTGATTTAAGGGGTTTGATCATTTTGTGTTTAACACGTTGTAAAAATGGGAGTTATAACAGATTCAAGCGGTCATCTCACTGCATGGTTAGTATGGCAGCATGTAGGTGCTGGCCAAAGGTGAAGACCAAGAGTCCACGTGTATTAAATTTTAATTTTGAGGTAAAGATTTAATATATGGAGGTACTGTAAATAGTAGTTACGGTGACATATGACGAGTTTGTTGTAAATTACTCCTGTATAAAAGTAAGAATAATTGTAATCTCGGTAAGAAGCGACGTCATCCAATTTTCAAGAAAATACGATTTTGTAGAAAATACGAGAGATAGGTATCTCGCAATCTTGTTTCGTAGTTTTATCTTACTACCTCTCAAGACTTGAGTTTGCGTACGAGTTAATGTGGTTTAATCCTCACGTACTCACTCAGTTAAGTCCTTTTTTTATTATTAGCACGCTTGTATACCTAGAGATGTTAGGTTTTAAATGCATCGCCAGTAACTCGTAACACGCATTGTCGGGTGTAAATATTGTTCTTGTTTCTAACCCTCCTCTTACCCAGTTTTCAAAGGAAGGATAGTTTTGGTTTCAACCGTGAAGGTTCAATAAAAGGAATATAAGGAATAATTCTTTAACCAAGCTTTCTGGGAAGCAGCTCACATGGCACGGCTTGCCAATGCCTATAGCATTTTCATTTCAAAAATGTCGCGACTCCTCGTCATGTCTGGTTAATTTTGTTTGGACGCCTCTCCTATTAGTAATTTTTACAAGACTATGCATGCGCATCATCTACACTGGGAACCATTTTCTAGAATTGATTAACGCCCAAGAAAAAGACTTATTAAAGTCTGGGGACCATTGTGTGTGACTCATCGTGATTACATGGAGATGAAAATACAAGTCAGACTGTCGGTATGATAGACTGATATATTGTTCATTGCTGCATACGTGCCGAGAGCTTGTTAAAGCTTCTGCTCATTCATTTCCAAGTCAATCATTAAGTATCGTGAATGCTTATTAGGGCGCAGTGCCCTAAATAATTGAAAACTCGGACAGGCGCTCGCGCATACTTCATGCACTACATCTGTCCAGGGTAATGTGGCTCCCTGCTTACAGTGAAGAATTTACACCGAGATAAACGAATAAGTCGGAATACCAATGGGGCGAAAGTTTCGGTTATTCTACATGAAACTTAAATGCTATAGATTGAACTGCTTTGTGAGTTTGAATCTCTTCGGAAGAGTAAAAAAACTAGCTTTTTCAAAAAAGGCGGATCAGTTTTCCCCCACCTTCCAGAACCCAGGAAAAGAATAAAATTATGCTCTCTTTACAGCAAATATGCAATATTCTTGCAATTAATATCCCACAATAAACGATACAATGGTCCACTGAAAAAGCGGCAAGAACCCCTACTTCATAGTACGAAACTCTACAGTTCTTGCCGCTTTTTCAGTGGATCATTGTATCGTTTATTGTGGGATATTAATTGCAAGAATATTGCATATTTGCTGTAAAGAGAGCATAATTTTATTCTTTTCCTGGGTTCTGGAAGGTGGGGGAAAACTGATCCGCCTTTTTTGAAAACGCTAGTTTTTCGCAATGTTTTGCGGTAGTGTTTTTATTTGTTAATTTTTTCTAACTGAAGATTATTGCATTGCTTCGGACGCAACGAATATAAGGAATAATGTGAACAGGAAAAACCCGAGAAAAAAAACCCGAGAGTTAAAAAAGGATTCCCGGCAATAGCCCGACAAAAGTTTAGAAAAGTACTAACACTTCTAAAACAAGAATCCCTAATGTGGTGGGTAATTTCTAGGGGCATGCACAGGTCAACTACACTTTTGACCAGGATTAACTAAATTGCGTGCATCCTTTTCACTGCAAGCCCTAATCCCATACTACATCCTATCCTAAACTAATTAGCAGTTGCGATTAATTGTGGTCAAAAGTTTAGTTGACCTGTGCATGCCCCTAGAAATTACCCACCACATTAGGGATTCTTGTTTTAGAAGTGTTAGTACTTTTCTAAACTTTTTGTCGGGCTATTGCCGGGAATCCTTTTTTAACTCTCGGGTTTTTTTTTTGTAATTTTTAGTGTCACGTACTAAAAACCATACCCAAAATACTACCTAGAATGTCCGGGAAACGTGATTAAAAGTGTGCAAAGGCTCCGGGTAGTAAAAGCTAGGGATCGCGCACAACGTTTTGCCGGATAAAGAAAGTAAGAGCATGTAAATAGGAGGCAGAGGTTGCAGGCATTATCTGTACGGCTCCTAGGGAAACTGGGAGCTGTCTGTAGGCAAGGTAAAGGAAGGAGTGAAGAGGTATGAGGACTTGAGCTCCGCACCTTTTAGAACGAAGGTACCGGGGAGAGGGAGGATGCTAGCTGACGAATGGAGAAGACTAGGATGCGTCCACAGGCTTTCTCTCGTTGGTTTTGGTATGGAAAAGGTTTAAAGAGGAGGCGAGAACCTCATAACGCAATGGGGGATGTCCCACGTGCATGTTTGGGATTCCCAAATACCGAAGAGAACTAAACTTTTTAAAAAAAAGAAACAAACGTAGAGAGAATTCCACTATTTACACGTAATGTAGAAACCGCAGGTTTCTTCTTCGACCTATATAAGTGGGGCGTTAATGCATAGAGAGTAGAGGAATATAGGGACAAGATAAGAAAGGCCAAGGTGAGTAGGGACTGGAACGATTCAGGATGCTTGTGCTTAAGAATTACATTGCAGTACATACAAAAAGAGAAAGGAAAGTGGGCACGAGCCCGTTGTAAGTGCGGGTGCAATGTAACAGTACATGCGCTCGCAGCGCTACGCGCTGGGCGCAACACCACGAAATCGCCATCGTCAATCAACCAAATTTTAACATGGGCAAGATAGGAGCTCAAGTACCCTGAATGCAAGAAAAAGCTAGTAATACAGGGTGTTGGCGAACGTAGGCAGCCATTTCGAGTTTGAATTATCGGCCGATTTTATTCAAACCTACATTAAAGTAAAGGTAAAAGTCCAAAGTTTTGGTGGCATTAAGTTTTGGTTACCCATTAATCACGGGTGCACCACTGTTAGCGTGGAGATCATTTGGTCGGTATTCCAAATCTCGCCATGTGTTGCTCTCTCGGTACTGACCGAAATTCTTGGTAAATCTGCTCGATTAGACTTCATGAATTCCCGTAAGAAGGAGTCATACAGCGTGACTGGTGGTTTGGTGACCCTGGTCTTCATCATTCAGGTCAGTTACCAGGAAGATGCTGAACAACCCATGGCGAGAGTTTGAATTCCGACTGGATACTCGGTGCCGTAACTTCGGTGCACACGTGGAAATTGGGTAACCACAACTTAACACGACCAAAACTTTGGACCTTCACCTTTAATTTAATGCAGTTTTGAATACAATCGGCCCATTAATAGCCGGGAAATCCAAATGGCTGCATACGTTCGTCAACACCCTGTATACTGAATAACGGCAGCCCGGCATTAAAACCAGCGCCTCTTTGTTGTCTCCTCTATAATACACGGACTATCTACTCACATTGAGCTACGGTTCTGCTTTTTCGTGGCCGCGGCCGCACCATCCATATCTGACGTTCTCGTGGCCACGGCCTGAAAACTCATGGCATCAACTTTTGACCGTGGCCGTTGCCTTAAAACCCGTGGCCGTTGCCTTTATACCTGTGGCCGTTGCCTTAAAACCCGTGGCCGTCGCCTTACAAACCCGTGGTCGTAATCTTTCAACCATCGCCTTCGACTTAACACGCATTGCCGTGATTTAAAACCCCTGGCTGTCATCTTAGAACCCGTGGCCTTCACCTTTTGACCTTATATTTTTTTATGTATTGGACCTTTATTTGTGCAGTTCTTACTCATGTGTTGTACATCAGAACCCTTATGATTTAGGCCTTAGAGTTTAATGTTTATACCATTTGCTTCGATTTCAAAAAGAAAGCTTACATCGTTCCATACCAACTCAAAATACGCTATCTTTCTAGTCAGTTTCTTCTTGTACCCATTTGCATCATAGTACAAGTTTTGCATATAAAACAATATTTCCTAGAATTATAATATTTCTGAGTGATTTAGGGAGTATAATAGACAGTGTATGTGCTAATATCTAGTAAAACATGCTAGGAACTTATCAGCTAGGTATCTCTTCTGTCTATCATGTATCTTAAGGGATTAGTCTTTCCTGTAACCGATGTATTCACTTGGAGCTCTAAGGATCTGCAGTTAATCGTAAATAGGGCTCAAGTATAGTTAAACATTAGAGGAAGCACTTGAGACAACTCAGGTGAAGCGAAAATCCCGTTAAAAATTTCGCATGGGAGCTGCGTAACGCCAAAGTTTAAGCGAAACTGTAAGTTTCTTATCGACAAATTCTTCAATTTGTATACTTCGCCGTAACTTTTTTGGAAAACAAAGTTGAAATAATGTATTAATCTTTTAAAATGAACGTTTACACTAAATGAATCCACTTAACCACGAAACCAGCAAGATTGTACCCGCACACAAGCTTTCTACGTACGTTACAGCACATAGCCGCTGAAATCTTTCTTTGAGTCCTAGGGTCTATATTAGAAGCCAGGACTTTAGTACTACAGTTAATGTAGGACAGGAAATGTTCAGAGGTGGGGGTGAATCCTGGTTGAAGAGAAAACTTATGCTCTTTTTTAGTTCACGATTCTTTTCGCTCTGGTTTCAGTTTAGAGAATATCAAGTAGAATAGTTATTCATCGCCAAATTCTTCCTTGCCAAGTAGGATTTCCAGGGAACGAATACACTCGGATGAAGTACTGTAGATGGATTGGAGTCCAGGGTGGTAGAAATTGCTGAGATAAGATTAACGGAAAAGACGAGTCATCGTATGCTGCATGATGGCGCGACGGTCGTTGAGGTGTTCATTAAGTACGTAATTCTCGTTGGTGACATGTTAAGCAGACAATAGATTAAGGGTCACATCAGTTAGTTGATATTTTAAATATTGTATCTTTTGAGGTCTAGAAAGGGAATTATTTTCATGGATGGTAGTGAGAAAGAGATCGGAGAAGAAAGGCCATTCCTGTTAGTGCTCGTCAAACTTGGGCAGGTCAATCTCTGGCAGGTTAACGGCTTGAGCTTGAGGAACAGTAGCAGGGTGAGGATTAGGAGTGGAAACCATCGGGGGATCGTTGCAATCCAGAAGCTCAGTAAGGCGAGTATCAATCTGGAAACAGCGTCGTTGAAAAGTCATCCCCACATCTTCCCTTCAACCTTAACACAATAAACGTGAACAGTGGAGAAGACTCGTGCAGTTCAGTTTAGTTTGATTAACATTTGGATTGACCTGAAGAGTGCTAAGAAATGGATTTAGACACTTAATTAGGGCATTCTTGTTTTACAAATGTTAGTTAGCCCGAAATTTTGTCGGGCTTTGCCCGGTTTTTGTCGCTCCTTGGTCTCTCGGGTTTATGTCTTTCGGGTTTACTTGTTCACACTGATGCCCTGTCTATGCTTATTTTCAAAGCACAACTCAAAGCACTCATAGCAATTCTTTTAACATGGCGTGAAACAATGCCAAATCTCGTTTCATTGCTAATGTTAAAGAAACGGGTTACTATGGAAAAGCTATGACAAACTAGTGCTATGAAAATAAGTATAGACAGGGCATTACTGGATAATTTTTCATTTCTTTTTAACAGCGAAATTTGAAACGTTGTTTTCCCCGCCTGTGAAGCTAACATGAAAGAAAAATAAACGGCTTGCTACGAAATTTATGTGAGGTGTTCCGTATCTAAGTCGTTTTTGCCGGTATGTTCAAACAGGCTAATGCGATTGGTGAAAGCCGTTAAAAATTTGATATGCTAGGAGGTATGCATGAGTTTAATAAAGAATATGCATTAGAATCTACTATATAGCCGAAAAAAGAATATAGTATATACTATGGGGCGAAGTTGCTATTGCGATCGGTGATAGCCGCACACAATTCGAGATAGTAACAAATGAATGGATATACATGAGGTTTGTAGAATATGTTCAATGCAATCTATATAAAATCTACTGTATATACACAATAGGGATATAGTAGGAGCTATTGCTATCGTTAATTTGCCTTCCACAGCCCGTTTTCTGTTGTAACTAAACTCAAAAAACATTCGTTAGTAGGGTTGGGATACTTGTAGCAAACTATTTGTGAAGTACAGTGAAACCTCCGTATTGCGTAACCCCATATAGCGGAAACCGCGATACAACGTAGTAAAATGCAATCCGCGGCTCTAATGATCCTAATGTTAGTCCATTTCGATACAGCGTATACCTCCTTATAACGTATGTTTTTCCTTGTCCCTTGACGTTACGCTATATCGAGGTTTCACTGTAGTGACTTATATTATTGCAGAAAAACTAAATCCAATATTGTAATATTGCGCTGGCTCTCATGTAGTGTCGTTAATTCCCAGTAGTTACCGCAGGAAACATTGCAAAGGTGACGGGAAAATCAGAAGGATACATAAATATATGTATTTACAACATGCAAGTTTATAGTTCTACCACCGTTAAATTCTATCACCGCCCACCAGATTTCAGGTAGTAGCGTCGTTTTTTCCACTAAAAATTTTCTCCCTTACGGTGGAAGGATATGAAAGTTATATAGCAAGAATGATGAGTTTGGGCGAAGCAAATCTGCGCGCCACTTCAGTACATAGTAAAGGGTTATCATTTTAAACCGCTTATCCCGCACTGGTAAGAAAGGCATTGCTTTGCTGGGGAAGCGTTCAGCGTATTTTCAACCAAGAAAATCGGAAAAGTGCTCAATGTTTCTCAAGTCATTGCTCCTCTCAGAAGCTTCACGGTGGCAAGCAGCTTGCATTTTTGGATAGCCGAGTTCTTTGGCTTTGTAACATACTTTTAGTTTTTTTTCCGTATGTCAAAGGTTGACGACGCTGTAGGGATAAAAGTCTACTGGCCCGTGAAAACTGGGGTTTTTCACTGTAAGCGTTGCAGTGTGGTCAACCTTTGACCTATTGAAATTAAACTTAGTACTGTGATGCCAGGGATTAGCATCACAACCTAACGTACTATATCTACACTATCATAACATGTAGATATAGTACGTTAGGTTGTGATGCTAATCCCTGGCATCACAGTACATTACAAAGCTTATAAACGCAGATATCCAGCAGTGCAAGCCGCTTGACGTTGTAACGCTTCAGAGCTGAGAAATCGTTGATGGGAAGAAATTTGGAAGGCCGACCCTCCCTCCCGCTCACTGAGCAGAATCGGAAGGTGGAAGGAGTGGAAAGAGTGAACGGCGGGTTCTCTTTTACTTTCAAGTAGTTGCTTAGCTGGGCGTCGCACATAAGTTCACCATTGTACGCCGCGGTAGAAATTAACTTTTTGACATGAGGCCGCCTAAAATGACAACCCGTTAGTTTTGGCAAGTGCGGCAACTCACTGCACTGCTATCGTGTGCTATATCTGCTGAAAGTCATTTCGTCCAGCCCCAGCCTGGGAGCTTCATATTTAACAGTTAATAGAAGAAGACTAGATGTGAAACTGAAGCACTCAGATAATCGAAGGCTGCCTTGTGTACATAAGACATGATTACGAAATAAACAATTTGCAGTGCGAGAACAAGTAGTTAGATGATGGTCGGACAAGGAATGGTACATAATGAAATTATTCTACATTCACAAAAGGATTGGAGGAAAGATGAGCATATACCAGATGCATTGTTCTCTCTGACGTTCTTCTTTTGCACAAGGTTTTGGATGTCGTCTTGTGTTGGAGACGTGAGGACGAGACTAGGATTATCATTATTGCAACCTCCATATGCTAGCCAAACCTACGGAATCATGTCGAAATAATGGTATGGAATATGCAATAGTGCTGGACGGAAGAGAGAAAAATGTACAGGAAAATATAAAGTGGAGATAAGACAAGAAGAAGAGGAGGAGAAACAAGAAAGAAAAAGTCCAGAAAGAACTTCGCAGAAGCCGCCGTGTCTTGTACTCATTCTCTCTCCGATGAGACAAGATTATATTGGCATTGGCAAGTATGAAAAGTGGAGGGAGGGGAAAGTTAGATAAGGAGGTTGGTGGATGCGAGAACAAGAGAATGGCGGTTGGAGGGGAAAGTTAGATAAGGAGGTTGGTGGCTGCTAGAACAAGAGAATGGCGGTTAAATTAAGTCGAGAGAGCTCCAAAGTCTATAGGGGTTTCTGTCTTCGAGATGAGAGGACAGGAGATTATATTTATTTTTTGTCTGGAAAATTCAAAAGGCTATACTCTTCTGCGATGCTCGTTCTCGAAATCTCTTTTCTCAATATTATTAGCCTCAAGTCAGCTTTCTTAATTTTTCCACTTATTGGCAATTTTTATCAAATAGAATCTGCGAGCGGGTTTTTAAAGCCTGTAACTTATTTTGGGAAACCCAGAGTGTGTGCAATTTAAGTTGGCAATACTGTGTGTGAAATGTAAATTATATGCACCATGGTAGCCAAAACGTCTCTTGACATAACTATCGAATTAAGCTAAATCTGACACTACCCATTGTACTGTCTAGATAAGATAGGGTGGTGTAGTTTCTAAATATTACGTACGTTATTCTCCAATATACTAATAAATCGGGATCCGGATAAGGGACATAATAAGACGGAGGAGTGCGCAGGAGGTGAAACGTGTAGCAAGGAGCGTGGAATGCTCAACGTTCCATAGGTTAGGATCAGATAGTTCGCTCGCGTATTTTGAGTTTCGCGCCTATAAGTATGCATGTAACTAATATTATATGTGATTATGCATTGAGATGAGAAAGGCCAACAAAACGAAAAAAATGACAAGAGAGGATTTATTCATTTTGAAGAATGACATAGGTGTGCGAGGCGGAATTACATTAAGTCTAGCTGTTATCAGTTAGCGCCCTTGATTGAATAACTAATTATTCCCAATGCAGACAAAGTTACATTAAGTTAATACGTAAGTCGCTAAGGTGAGGAGAGTAGTTCGGGATGAAGGGATTACTGGTGGTAAAAATTGGCTGATAGAAGTTCTTTTCTTGGAGGGATGCATATGTCCCGCACTAAAACAAGCAGTTCTATTTCAGATCCGCAAAGCAGGAAACCCGTAGCATACCCAAACCATCTCTTATCCGGCTCCCAAAGAAAAGACTTTGATGGGTAAAGGGGAAAATTCGTATTAGGGAAATTTGGAATGTCTGGTTATAATTATATAACAAGCGTGTATGATATAGAAAGTAACGGGGTAGTGCAAGAAATCTTTTCGTTTCTCTAGAAAGTTGTAAAGAGGAACCCGCAATGATTAGGTAAGGAGACTCTTACTCGGATATTGGGAGGTAGAGCAATGATATATTAGAGCATGCCCTGAATTTCCAGAAGTTGTGCTATGCGCAATGCGTACGAAAAGTAGAATGGACTAATATGTGCTTATTATTACCAGATAACGTGAAATATTGACAAGACTGATATAAAGTTTCTATGAAGCGGAGGAATGATTCGAATTGAAAGTATTAACTACAGTATTATAAGGCCTTGTTAGGTTTACGGAATTAAAAAATGCTCGCCTGAATGAGATACGAGCAAATTTATTGATTCAGAGTCTAGATCAACCTACAGATCTATCTGTTGGTATAGTGACTGATACACACAGCGAGTAAGAGACAATAATCCAACACTGTGCATTTTTTTGCTCAAGCAAAGAGGATCATAGTGCGCTCAGCCAGCGGAATTATGTGTTAACAGAATTTTTAAACCCGCGTTTACGTTTAAACCAAAATTGGTGAATGGTTTGCATAAAATACATAGGTCCTAATTGATCCGCTAACAATGTGCACTTATTCCCGCAAAGTGTCGCCTGATTTCGTAGCGGAACTTGGGTATAATAAAGAAAACTTTTGGAATGCTAACTTTTGTAATAGAATTATTTCAACCTATTTGTAGAAACCAAAATGCGAAACGAATCCTGTGCACAGTGCACAAAAGAAAGAATGGAAGTGATGGAGATATATATATAGGCGAAGAAGGGTGTCAAGAACTAAGCTTGAGGTTTGAGATCTGTGTATGAAACTAGCGTAAACATTGCGTTTTTCAGGCTTTTTCTGGAAATACAGACAGAAAATGCTTTAAAATGTTTTCATCACGCCCGACTTGCTAATCAACTTCCAGCAGCAGCAGCATACTCTTCCAGATGTAATTTGGCGGAAGGAGAAAAACATTTCTGTAGCTGTTGTACAAAACCTTACTGTTTTCCGCAGAAAGAACAGAAATGGGGTCAGAAAACATCTGCAGAAGATGGCGGGGTGGAAATCAATTTTTAATTCAAGCACAAAACTCTCCCCTGCTTTTTGCTGCTTCCTTAGACCGTGGAGTTTTGCCCTAAGATCAGAGAGATACAATACCCTTTCCCTTGGAATGGGTAAAGCGGGAAAACCCTATAGGGTTTCCTTGGAAAACAGACTCATAATCGTCATAGATGGTCTGCGGAAGAGGGGTGATAGAGACGTATTCATGAAGGGTTTGGAGGAGGGTATCGGTTGGTGACACCCGGTGGAAAGGATAAGGGCGGGGACGCTTGACGGACAGCAGTAAAAAGCAGGCACAGAGGACTAGGATGGCCAAGTAGAGTTCAAAAGAAGAATGAGGAAAATGGCAACACATAGTCATTATTAATTAATTGTAGTTTTGTACTAGTCCTAGTTTTTATCAAGGGGATTGCCCGTTGTTTCGCGGGTATGTAACTGAATTGATATTGGTGGATTGACCAGGTAGGCACATATAATTTCTTCATAAATCCCTGAATTATGATCAGTACTTTCTTTCATTGTATAGCTTTTTACTGGTCATAAGGCTCGTCAGCTAAGTTGAAAGCTAAGTAGGTTTACTCGCAAAGCTTGGTTGGGATGTAACTACCTTTGTGTTGGTCTCATCATGCGCCATGCGTAAGTTTGCGTATATTTTGCGAATGAGCCACAAAATGGAGAGGTGTGAAAGAGACTATAGAGAGAACCGGCGTGGGATACGTTCAACTTGTTCCAACGAAGCAGCGTACGTGTCAAGTTGGCTCAGGATGAGACGTTGAGAGCATGTAACCAATCTTCTGTTCTTCTCTCTCGTGTTCTCCTTCTGTAATTGGCCACTTCAATAGATAGAAGCGGCCAAAGCTAAGCATAAGGTAAAAATGAGACGGGGCAGAGAAGAACCGCGACTAAGAAAATATTCGCGAGGCTACCTCATGGACAATTTTAACTATGCTTCCACTCAGAGAGATTTGGATGTTGCGTGCGGATCTCCCTGGACTTGCTTCAATGTCTCTGAAGGTATCCATTTTTTAAATCTCCTTGTCTAAGCTGGGAAGGTGGCGGAAGAGGGCATAATGAACTTTTTAGTGTACAAGATAGCGAGTGAGCAAGATTTGGAGACGAGGGCCTTTAGTACCACTTCTCCAAAATCTTTCCCTCTGGCAAAGCTTTAACCAAACGAGTAGACAACGGTTGAAAACTTGAACACCAAAATTCAACCTGGTCTAAATGATTTGGCACAGCCTGAAGGGACCGTGTCCGCAGATGATAATTCCGTTCCAGGAGGAGATATATACTTGATTTGATGCTCATCCGGACTCTGCCTGGTCAAGGTTCCACAACGGAGTAGCATTGCAAGCCTGGGGAGTAAGGGACGCGTCTGTTTCGCTATGCATGATAAGTTACTTTGGGAAGGATTTACTGGAGCGAAAACGTCGGAGGGTAGGAAGGGTGACTACGGGACGGCAGTAAGAGGGGCAAGAGCAAGAGGGCGGTGAATTTCGGGTAGATTTACTCCCAGGGAAATGCGGCGCAAGAAGAGGACAAAATCGGCAAATATGGAATGGTGATAGAACTGCAGTAGAGTTGCGAAAGATTTAACACTTTTCTGTTACGGGCTACCTCTTGCCGTTGCGTTTTGGTGGTAGTAGTTATAGTAGTACGGTTTAGAATTTACTTTGGATGATGACTTTAGTATGCATGGTGGCTGAGTGAGTGGATGGTTATATGCATGTAGTCCGGTGGGATTTGCCATGCATTTGGTATGCCGGTGGGAAAGGGCTGAGGGAAAATCCGCATATTATGTAGGTGAATGCTGAACATGAGAGTTGATGAGTTTAGCAAGTACCAAGACGTAGTGGTGTATGATTTGAAGTAGTCGGAGAAACTCGTGAGAAACTGCGTAGTGAGGAAAATTTCGCACATCCCATGGCAAAATCCTCGCTCGTGACAAATACGCGAGTTGGTAAAAGCAGGAGAGAGTTAGGAGGACGGAGAGAGAGGTAAGAAATTTAGTGGGAGTAGCTTATGACATAATGCGAAGTTAGCCAGGAAATAACGCCTCTCTTTCTTAATTATGTATGGCCACTGGCCACTGGCCGGGGAGCTGGTGAAAAAAGGCGAGGTTTGGCTTCGAGAAATGGAGCGAATAACAGATTGATTCTTGAAGCTATATGTAGGTATAATAAGTGCAGTGCAAGTCTAGCTGAAACGATAGCCGGAGTTAAACTATGCGGGTAAAAGATGAGATGCAGGCATTGCGAAACTGGAGAAAAACCTACTTACCCTCTTTGCTTACTCTGCCATTTTACTACATTTCTCCGCAATTTCAGACAGTAACTCTTCTAAGAGCCTTATGGATTTTCTGGACACGTTATTGAAAAATTCCTACTGGAGAAAATCGGCAAGGTTTGGAGTTCGTCTACTCGATGAGAAATTATGAGCAAACTTTGGCGGACATTATCTTCCACGTCTAGTTCTTCTTGCCCAAGTATATACGGGGAAACCTTTGAAGAAGTCGGCATGTAAAAGATTCATTCCTGTTGAAGAGTGCAAAAAAGGTCGAGTATGAGTGGGAACGGCTATAAATGCGTATAAGCTGTTTGCTAACTTGCTGGAGGACGCCCGAATCCGCCTTCGGTGCCTGCCCTGTCCTGGCTGAAACGATGCAGCCGCTCCACTATGCACTAGTTGATGCGCTTTTCTGGCTTGGCTGGTTGGATGAACATTTTCGGGACGTTTTGTAGAGTTGGGATGTATTGATGATAAAGGTAGAATTTAATGACTGGTCCCTCGCTCGGTAAATCTTTGAATGCATATTTGAGGTAAAGTAGATTGTTAGCGAGAAGAAAATATATACTACAGGCAGAAATCCGTTGAGGATAGTAATGAGTGGTGAGCCCCGGTGAGTGAAGAAGAGAAATAAATGTGAGGACGAGAGTAATAAATGGTAAATGGAACTAGGGTGCAAGGAAGGACTCGGAGAAAGACAGGAGTAATATGTTTTACACATCAGAATGGACTGAAATGGAGGGGCGCTCTCGGTAATTTTTCATCCTCTCCTCTAGCAGAGTGAGGAGTGCAGTAGTTTTTTCGCGATTTTTTGCAAACTCTCTTCCTCCGTCTCTTCCCTCTTTACCTCGCTTCAGAACGAGATACTACTCCATCCAGCCTGACATAGACTCTTCCCAAGGCAAAGACCAATGAAAAGAACTGAGACGCACGCTAGGAGAGCTGGGAGAGGACGCCATATTTGCAAAATTCCTACTTGTGCGTCAGTTTTCCGCACTAAGCTTCTCATCTTCCTTCTACCTCCACTCAAGACTTGAAGGATATTTCGCAAAGCTATGGAAGCTTCGCTGGAAACTGGTAGGTGCAAGCGGCTGGCTGTAATCTATTTACCAGACACTAGACACTGTTCTGCATGGAAGAATATACACAATTATACTAATGAAAATATCTACGCGTTCCGCCACCAACTACTATAATTATAACCCTCTTATGAACCGGCATACCAGTCCTCCTATAAATGACATTCAAACCAGCGAAAATTATTCATGTACTCGGTTCTGGAATGGAAATGATTGGGAATTTTCATAGCATTTTTTTGACACTTGCCATTTTCATACATTCCTTAAGCAATCATTTCCAAAATCTACTTACCACATGCAGAAATGCAGTGGAATGCATCTGAAACTTATTCTGACATCTGTAAGTCAAACTTAGTGTTGGTAGTGTTTCAAACGGATGAATTGCAACTCCTGAATGGTCTATGGAGGGTCTAAGTAAAACGCTGGAAGAAACGAAAATAGCTACTTTAAATGTGACAAAGGTCAAGGATTTCAGGCTTCTCGGCGGGGAAAAAAGAATCTTGAGGAAACAAACTGAGGTGGTCAGGATCAGATTAGGCGGACCAAGTTAGATGAGCTGCGAAGTAGTTGATACAAAATATTATATTACTTCATCCCTGATGGATATTGAGACAGAGCCGTCGTTAATTGTAAACCCGAGGAATGTTAGAAAATAATGGAAGCAAAGAATCAAGTAATCAGAACCAGAACTGAAAATCTAGGCATATCTAGTTAGAGATGTAATAAAACAATGAATTTAACCCCAATGACAGAGCACGGAAATGATTTTGGGAGGATTTTGCTTAAGGTTCTCAAGACTAGCAAACGTGTAGATTGTTTATCCACGAAGGTTGGAAAAGGTGAAATAATTTCTGAAGATTGTCGGTGCCAGATATAGGAGAGAGAAAAAGACTGACGGTAAATTAATAAACGCCAGAGTCCTAATCTCCCCCCTATGCAGATCACCGGTTGTTGAATTAATTTCATCAATCCTTCCAATTCTTCAGTTTTCTGTTTTCTTGGTGCTTGAACTCTATGTAAGTTGAGAATTCACATGCGTTGGAATCGAGTTGAAAAACTAAAAAGAAATTGGGTCGTTGTCCGCAATGGACAACACTTGTGTTTGCAAAAATTGATTTAAAATGTTGAAAATCTCATGGAATCTACGAGTGAGGAGCGAAGTGTTAGCAAAATGTTAAAATTCACAATTAATTCCTTGGTAATACTAAGACGCCGAGGACTTACGACCGATTGGTTTTCCGAAAAGTTAAACAGAGTGCGTAAAATGTGTGGGAAAAGCGTTTGGCGTCCCTTTTAAACGGAGGCGCAGGAAGATCCGGGAAATTGTAGTTGACATGAAGAGCGTTTGGGAAGCAATGGCTGAGGAAAAGCGAAGTGCGTGTGTGTATGAATTGGATTGGTGGCGGCGCTTGGCTGTTTGGTTGGTTGTTTGTGCTCTCTCGGTGGCGGATGGAGGTTGGCTCCGACTCGGCAGTTGGCTCCCAAGGCTTCTTTTCTGCCGCATGGTGGCATCTTCCGTCTCGCTCCCTCCTTGGCTATACAATCGACGGGGTAAAACAGTGTGCTCTGTATCGGTGGAAGCTTCCAAGGAGCGAGGGAGTGAGGGCCAAGCGGAGGAGGAAGAGCTCCTGCTCCGATGATCCAACATTCTCGCTCACCCTCCTCTGCGACTCCTCCGTCCCGCTGTCCGAAAGAGAAAGAGAGACAGAATGAAGAGTGGGCAAAAGTATGCTGAGGACGACGGGGAGGACTTAATACTCCTCCTGCGGCTGGCTGGCCGGATGAGTTTGCGAATCCCTGCCCCCCGCTCCGTATATTTTTTTCGCTATACTACACGCGGCGCTCAACTCGCCCCACTATAGCAGCACTCTCTCCCCGCCACATCACCACCACAACCACCTTCTTTTTCCTCGTCCTCTTCAGCAACTTCCCGAAGGAGGGATCAACGTCCAATGCAAACTTAGCCAAGGAGGAGAATCCACCAATTCCACCTCAGCAACAACTAGCTGCACAACCGCTCTCCCCAACCGCTCACTGCTATATGGCCTTCTGAGCGTATGTGCAGCGTATTACATTTCGAATGGCATGAAGGGGTGAAGGGGTGGGTAGATCTGTCTACTCCTCCCGCTCCTTTATTTTGAATTCCTCTACGGTATATGTTCTAATATCCACCCTCCATACTCCTTCCACCACCGCCTCCTCCCCTACTGACTTTCACATCCACGCCTAACACTCCTTAAATACCCACCCATGTAGCCCCTCACCCTTCCCCATAAACGTAATCTTCCTACCAACACAATCCTCCATTGTAAACCTCTGCCTCAACCACCCTCCGCCTTCTTTCCACTTCTGAGTCAGTCAAATACTGAATCACAGGCTAATAAACGGTAAGAACTACGGTGCAACGACACCGAATACAGAGTCACCTAAATACCCGCCAACCATCACTCCTACCCCTTCCCCACTTATCTCGGCCAAATGCCCTCTTCCGAACGTCCTATTACAAGTTTGTCAAAAACGTTTTCACTTTAATCGGAACGTGTAAGCTATATTCTCCCCTCAAAGTAGAGAAAAGTTCTGGGAGAAAAGTTCCGGGAGAAACTTTGCTACACCATGAGCGAGTGAAGCATAGGGTCTGCTTTCAGACCCACGAATAATGCTATACTGGTGCAGCGTCGAACGTTATATTTGCTAACATTAACCGTTTATCCCTTGTGACAATTCAGCTGAAATCTTGAAATCTGAACTTAAGCGTATAATGAAGCTAGTGCACCTACATTGAAGGAAGGATATTTTTGTACGGTGCGTAAAGTGTGCGCCGGTGTAACAGATAGAAAAAGTCCAACTTGTGCGCGCCTTTGGCATCGAACGCGTAATACGCCTCAATACTAAATTTTTAAGTGAATTGAAGAATGAGCTCGCCAGGAAATTCTTAGTTAGGCCCCAGCTCCATTATGATTATGGGCTGGTTTTGTAACGATTGAGATCCCATTGCAACACACTAGTACGTCCACACTAATGAATGATTAAATAGGCGTATATACTGATTCATAGTGTGTACGTACTCGTGTGTTGCAATGGGATCTCAATCGTTACAAACCCAGCCCATAATCACAATGGAGCTGGGGCCTTACGGAAAAGTTTAATTAGGGCTGTAAACTTGGAACAAGCTCTATTATTCATAATTTGTGAAACTGTAAGATTGAAAATTTGGGATATGGTGTATGCAAGAATCCATGAGTATAGGATATGTCCGAAGTTGAAGATTAGTTCAATGGTAAGAGAGGGTGGAGGATTCGGCTTTATGATCCTGCCGCTAGATGGGTCCCGCATAGAAGTGTAGGAAAGAGATAACTCGTATAGAAAGCTTATTCCTTAGAATTTATTCATTTTGGAGGGATAACAAATTGGGATACGGAAATTATGCAACATAATAGCTGGTTGCAGATACATCCTACAGTGATTAATATTTGTTATCTTTAAAGGGATTTGAACCCAAGCCCTTGCTGTGCAGTGGCTCTCAAGATTTAAAGACATGGGCAACGCTTAACGCTACGGAGCTGGCTTCATCCCGCGATGCTATGAATCTTGACGTACTACGAAAATGTGAGCCTTCTCAATCTTCAATAAAGCTTTGCATTAACTATTTAATGCGTTTGAGTGAATCAACACAGTTTCGGAGACGTGAAAATCCCGGGCATTTGAAAGTTATGATTTAGAATGAAATGC
Organism: Sminthurides aquaticus; assembly: GCA_906901655.1. NCBI lineage: Eukaryota > Metazoa > Arthropoda > Collembola > Symphypleona > Sminthurididae > Sminthurides > Sminthurides aquaticus. The sequence continues at coordinate 9,688,561 of CAJQTT010000004.1, read as the reverse complement.
TACCACGGGGTTTCTCAAGCCGACTGCCTATATTGCATATCCCGGCTGATTGCATGAACCAGTCCAGGAATATAATGATTCACTATGGTATGATTCGTAACAAGCGCTAGAAATCCTGCTTCTGAAGAAACTTTATGCCACAGAATGACGTGAATGATGAATAAGAGGAGATTATCGGACATATATCTAGGGAGTTATGGGAGACGGAGAGAAATTCGGTAACTTGCTGGCTCTCTCAGGACGGACGGCGGGACGGCATGCTCTGCTCTGCTACGAGTGCATTTCAAAGAAATATTGCAGCATGTTAATGTTGTGGCTTGAGCTTATTCTGTTCGAATCCTATCTGTGCGGAGGGGGGTAGGAGTGCTTCGAAGGCGGCCGAGATTGGATTTGAAATGAGATATGTGAGAATGTGTGGCAGAAGATTGAAGAGATAATAGGAGAGTCAAGCTAACCTACCTTATGAAGAATGAAGACATGGATCTAGTGCTGGAAACAAGAGACGAACTCACAGTGAGGTTTTCTGAGCCTGTTCCAGGTGAAAATATAATATAGCCCTGCGAGGAATGCGTACACTGAAAGACTGTATTGGATGAGGAATACTCATACATGGGATTAACTTAGATAGGATCAATTATGAGTTAATGTGTTGTACAGACAGGGAGACGGGAGTTAGAGAGGCTTAGTTACATTTGGCAGGTACCTGTGGTTTAATTTAAAAGTACACATACCTGTTGACATAAATTTGTGCTGGCGGAGCGGGACTGTTTGCAGAGAAAGATTTGATGACATATACTTTCCAGCGACTCCAGATAAGAGACGGAGAAGATCTTGATTAAAACAATTACCAGCTGAGGTGCTTCCTCCATGTTTTCTTAATCCTTGATGGTAGAACACTTTTGAAGCCAAATCGTATCCAGTCTTCCTTAGTGGTCACTTTAAATTATGAAACAATTGTTCTTGGAATTATAAGTTGCGGGATGTCAAGTCTTGGGAAGGAGACTGACTGTCATGTATGAAACAGGGTTACTTGTACTTAGACCACTAGCAAAATTCACAACAACTATTGTTCTTGGTTGGTAGGGAACGTCCGGAAGGGAAGGAGTGCTGCTCTTACATGGGGAGAAAAATAAGGGGAAAGCCAAGGTGTATTGTAAGGTAGGGTTATTAAAACATTGGAAACTAGGTTATATTCAATATTACCAGAGATGAATATTCTCAAGAATACGCCATACAAATTACTGGGAAATGTCACAAAATATTTCCACTGGAAACATTTACGACAGGTTCTAGTGAGAGAGCGTTTATGAGACAGACTGAGGAAAGCTCAAGGAAGACTGACGGGAGAGTGAAAGAGGGTGACTAAATGGGGATTGGCTAGGGTTGGTGGGAACAATAATGGTGGAGATGAATCGGAAATAATGTCTCTCTCATCAGCCGTCCTCCTCTGATCTTGGCGGATAGAGACGTTTGCGGCTTTTACGGATGTTGCTGCCAAGGCTTGGGTCGGATAGTTAGTTGCCGTTGGTGGTGTAACGGACCAACGGACCGACGGAGCTCTGCTCGGGACGTCTTTTCGTCTCAAGGTTTAGAGTGGAAAGAGATGAGAATGGGAGGAGGAGTTGCTGAAAAGTCGGTATTGAGTCTTGGGAAGAGGAGGCTCGCTCTGTCTCCTCATCCGGATGCATCCCTTTTACATCCCGTACATACTTTGAGGCGATCCCAAGCGCGGAACTATGAAGCTACCCGACTTTGCTCACCACATCGCGTCACTTTTCTCCTCTACTCAACTACATCCACATCCTTGATACTCCCATGATAAAAGTTGCGCTCGGAAGGTGTAGTGCGTCTGATTCAACATTCAAAAAAGACAGCCACATCCTTCCCATCGTGGAGGGAAACGTAGAAACGCTGCGAAGGGAAAGAGATTGGAGATGGTGGAGGGAAAATGAGGCATGGGTATGATGCATCCAGAGCAATTGCAGAGATGGAAGGGGGAGGAATAGAAGAGAAGCAATTGTGCTATCACGTTTTGGTCTGGTACGTTCATGTTGCTACGTCAGGGGAGGGGTGGAATAGGAGCTGCTCCGAGCTAAGTGTATACAGAAACCGAGATGTTTAACGTGGGAAAGTGTGTGTGTGTGTGTGTGTGTATAGGAGTGCGAACGTCGGTGGAAGCGGGGGAAAGTGTTTGGAAACGTTTGGAAACACCAGTCAACGATCCCTTCTATGTATGTTATGTATACGATCATTCCAATTTCCAAGGTAAAAAAAGGACAAAGCTTTCCTTTTGGCTTGCATAGAAAAGAAAGGGTGTTGGAAGTTGACTTCCATGTGCAAGATGATGGGTTCGGAGGGATAGCGTTGAGGTTGTTAGTAAGGAAGGACGAAACAGGCAAACGGGCGATGCCGTGCCCTGCCCGGCTTTGCTAGGTTGCCTCAGCCATGGCGCTCGGCAATACAGCAACAGGATGCACCTAAGGCTTCCTCCCCTCAAGCCACTGAAGGAAATGCGCTGGAGTGAGGAGGATGGAGGGAAGTAGGAAGGCATAGCGGGTGGAGGGAAGTGCGTAGAGGATTTTATCGATTAATATTTACATACTAGCTTGGGCCGCCTTCAGGATGATTTGAGGACGATTGTTATGATTGTGAAGGGGAGGAGGGTGGATGGGGTGGAATGGATGTTTCCGAAATGTTGTCTTCGAGCAGCGAAGAAAACGCATAGCTTCGAATAGAGTTCGTTACCAAGTGATATGGTAGTGGAGGAGGAGGAGGAGGAGGAGACGCAGAGCTCGCACTCTACTTCATCTCCTCAGGAGAAATGGATGACACGTGGCTTGGAAAAGAAGCGCACAGAGAGGGTCAACGAACTAGGAAATTCTCTCCACGTGTATAGTGTATACCGTACGGAGACGGGCCTTTTCCTGCGTATAGTGCGTATGGAGAAAGGTACAGGGTACATTACGTAATAAGGAAAGTGGCGGATAGATAGATGGAAGGAAATGAGAGGAGGCTCAGTCAGAAGGATGTATCCTAAACCTCATCCACATGAAAATTCTCTTTCTCTTGGCCAAGGAATTTACTTTGGATAGTCGTCTTAACATCATACGGTCTTGGAGCCTTTGAATACAGCTAACTGATCCTTCAGGGTTCGCTTCAAGGAGATTCCAGAGTGCGTTGAGTAAAAGAATCCAACATCGAAGCTCCGCCCCCTCCTGTCCTCATGTTAATAACAAATTTCCCAACAAAGCTCTAGTGTATCTACCGTTAATCTTATGATAATACGTATTGACAATTTGTCTTCATCTGAAAATACCGCGTCCTCATTCTTGTATTAACAGACGCTGATGGAAACGGAATGAGAAGAGGGAGTCCCAGGTGTTTTCGGCTTATATCTCCGGAATGACATGTTGCCGGTAGTAATTTAAGAAGGAATGACCTTTTTGGATAACAACGCTTTGGGTCGAAAATGGGTGCTATTTTTTCTATTTCGAATTTACCGAGGTGGATATACAGGGTCTACACCTGAGAAAAACAATCAAAGAATTTAAACCGGAAGTATGTGCCCTGACCATTACCCCCGCCGTGCTTCTTGAATTCCCCCTAACCTTTAACATATGCAGATGATGAAGGTAACAGGAACGATCGTTGATTTGTCCACGTTTTATCTGCACTTTCTAAGCTTTTGCTCAGAGTTATTCGAGAGATACAGTTTAATACCATGTATCATACGAGTAAACTGCTTTGAATGCAAGCTCGGATTGAGCTGAGGAAACAAAGGAAAGTGCCTGAAAAAATTAAGTTTAATTGCCTGTTTCTTTGTTAGGTTATGGAGACTGGAATTTGGATGAATGATAAGCGAACTTGGAATGAAAGTGGGCAACAGAGAGAAGACAAATTAGATGGGAAACTTAACAGATGAGATGAAAGAGGAAGAGTAAGTTGATTGGGAAATACACTCCCAGAGTAAATGGTATTAGAAGGAATGAGGCTTTTACAATTATACATCCACGATCATAACATACTTCTACTCTCCCTAACCATATAGCTAAGAGTCTAACTTACAAATCATGTGGACGCAGAAAAGTTGAAACAGGGTTAGAGTCTGTCTGAGGTGCACAGAGAGAGAGACGAAAATTTCCGGAAAAATACTACAGGCCGAAAGGAGATTTGTATTCCTAAACTGCTTTTAGTGTTGAAAAATATTCCACTCCCTCCTCTTGGAAATGTTACTTGAACTTTTAGAAGACTTATAGTAGTTGTTCCTTGTAAAAAATGCTAGTTTGTCATAAGCCTTCACTTACCTCCGTTGACTACGATTATGGTAACTTTCAACTTTTTTTGTAAAGTTTTTGTCTTCGACTCATACTCCTGCCTGAAAATAAGAACATGGAAAAATGGAAATTGTGGTAGGTAGTATCGAGATGTGTTGACGACATTATGATACTGGAAACGGTGTAGGAGGATTCATCGGAAGAAAAAGTCTTAGCATAGAAGAAGGGAAGGAGCCTTGCAGAAAGAAGGGCCAAGTGAAATTAAAAACCGTAGATGTATCCGCAGCCTCGCTTCGCTATTGCAACCTTCTTTTTGCTGCAGCTATATGCACTCAATAACCTAACTTGGTAGCTAGGCTGAAGAAGAAAACGGAGGAGAAAGTTAGGTAGATGGATTTGGAATGGAATCCTTATTAGGAGCAGCTTTGCTCGGAAATGACAAGAAATGATTATGTAGTGGGTGGGTAGTAGTCAGGGTGGGTCACGACCGATGCATGACCCGGTCCTACATTGGTTGTACGGCCGGGTCGTAAATTTCAATTTAATCATACTTCATCATTCAAACTTTAATTATATACTGACAAGCGAGCGCAAGCGAGCTAAAAGATTATCCAGCACGCGGCGTGAGCGAAGCGAACGCTCCCTTTATAGCAAGAATTCGCGGCGTGAGTGAAGCAAACGCTCCATTTATAGCAAGAATTCAGCTGACCATCAGCCGTCTCGAAACCTATTCAAGTTTTATAAAATTTTGAGGCCAAATTAAGGACCCTGCACAACTTTGATGTTGAAATGTTGCACCAGGACCCGCTACATTGTGTACATACCGTATGTTTGCTCAGTTCTGTGTGGCGAGAAAAACTCTAAACCTTTGCTTTTTGACCGTTTCGCAGCTCATAATCGCCAAAGAATCAAGCAGCTTGAAGTGCTGAATAACTGATTCTTTCTTCTCTGTTTCTTACTAATTAGTAATTCTCTACGTCAAAAAATACAGACGCTACGAAATTTATACTGAAAAAAGTCATTTTTTCGGACTAAGTTGAGCTCCGGCGCTACAGCGGCTTCATGCATTGACCTATTGATATTAAATTTGTATACTTTGAAAGAGAGAGAAAGACTTAAGCTATGCAACAATGCAAACCGCTAAACGCTGCGACGCTTGTGAGCTGAGTAACGATACGCAAAAAGGGACGATTTTTAACCGCCTACCTCCTTGTGATATACAGTGATATTTTCTGCTGGAACGGGCACCCCCTACCAAGTGTATCGATATTTTTTCTACACTGCCAAACGGGAAACTCAATCAGGTCGCGCAGCAACCAAAAAGCAGATTTGCTCTTGATTAGTTAATTGTCATTAACTTCTACTTGCATGCTATTATACATGTCAGTAAGTAATTAGATACTTCACAGCGGTCCTAAAAACTAATTAATTCAAAACTTGAACTTCCTAATAATTATACAACCCTAGAACATCCCAACCCTCTGGAGAAGATGGTTGAATTCGAGATGAAACGATAAATGCGTGATTAGCAGCAGCATTTAATGTTACGAATTTCGCGGAAGAGTCAGATTTAGCTCGTCGCAAAGTTATGTATTCCTTAAATTCTGTTTCCATCTACTAAATACTGATATATTCGTCCAACCACCTCCCTGGGGCGATATCTGGTGATACTGACAGAAGAAAGGCAAAGATCCCGTGCTCGCAGTAGTGGAGAGAGAGTGGAACACGTGCGATGCTGTGCTGCGATAGGCAGACAGGACGAATCGGAGTCTGTGATAGGTTGAAAGAACCGCGCGAGATGTTCAAACGCAAGCAGATCGGAACAAACATACGGTACGTTGTTATTAGGAACGTAAACAATGGGAGGTGCAACCAGCTGTTTTAATTTTTGATTGACTGGGTGGGCGGAGTTATTTCACGGAAGAGAAAATATTTCCCAGGAAGTGAGCAAAATTGTGAGCAGTTGCGGGGTTTTTAAAACTATTGTTGCCTGTTTATCGATCGCCTTTGATTTGCATAGGCTGGCTGACTAGCTCACATTCAGATTAGCTGCAGCCTGTAAACACGCTTTAGCGTTCATTCCAACACATTCCCATGTAATATTTGTAAAATTGCTATTGCTTGTAACTTGCATCGAATCCGGGATTGAGCCGGTTAATGTTTCGCTGCATTGTTGCTTTATAGCGAGTGTTCACTTCGATCACGCCACCATTTCCCTGGTCTTTTAGCTCGCTTGTAAGCATATACTTAAAGTTTAAGTGCAAACGAACTTCGTGAGTGAAGCCATTTATAAGCTTACAACTTTAAGTAAATTGGAATCAACCGATCGTGACTGTGACACGGAATCGAAACGGATTTCACGGAGACTCAAAGCAGGTCCAAATTCTCAAGAGCTATAGTGAATTGTTAAAAATCTCGGCTTCATAGCTCGCTTCGCTCGCATCAGCTTCACCGCGACCTGTACGGATACTTATACTCTCCTGAGCTAAAAAACCACCCACCTGCTGGGGACGTCCCAAGTTTATTTAAAAGTGTCCCCAAAAGTTAAAAGGCAAAAGAAGAATCAAATATTTAAATTATCTAAAATTATTAAACTTGGGCCGTCCCAATTGTGTCATTCTGGCCCACCTTTGACCGTAGAAAAGGACACAAATCTTTTGTATATAATTTAAACTCTTAGGTTAGAATTTAAGAGGCAGAATGGTGTGCACAGCTAGAAACGGGTGCATATATATATGCGCTAGGTCCAAGGTAAGAGAGTAATCTCAGCTACCATTACTCGGTCCAGCTAGTTAATTACAGAGGGGGCTTCGCCTAATATTTAAAGTTTTAAATTGGATACAGCCACAATAATGTAGCCACATTCAACTTAAGATGAGATTAAACGTACTAAAATTAGTTACCGATATTTTGATGCAGAAAAATAAACTAAATACTTTTTCATGCAATCAAAATCGGATTGACCAGTTTTAATGCAGTCAAAATTGGAATAACCAGCTTTAATGCAGTCAAAATTGGAACGACCAGCTTTAATGCAGTCAAAATTGGATTGACCAGCTTTGGTGCAGTCAAAATCAAATTAACCAGTTTTAATGCCAATAAAACCGGATTGGGCCTCAAAACAGCTTATTCTTATTTTAGCTGCCTCAAAACAGCTTAATCTGATTTTGGCTGCTCCAAAGTGGCTTAACCTGATATTTGCTGCCTTAAAACGGATGAATCTCATTTTGACTACCTCCAAATGCCTTTATTTCTTTTTGGCTGCCCTAAAGCGACTATATTGGATTTTGGCTGACCAAAATGGCTTTATTTGATTTTGGCTGCCAAAAAACGGCTCCACCTGATTTTGACTGCCTTAGTCCCCGGCCTATGTGATTTTGGCTGGCTCAAAACGGCTTCATCTGATTTGACTCCCTGAAAACTGCTTCATCTGATTTGATTCCCTCAAAACTGCATCATCTGATTTGACTCCCTGAAAACGGCTTCATCTGATTTGACTCCCTGAAAACTGCTTCATCTGATTTGACTCCCTCAACACTGCTTCATTTCATTTTGACTGCCTCCAAATAGCTTTCTTACTTTTTGGCTGCCTTTAAACCTTCCCATCTGATTTTGATTGCCTTATCCCGGCATTATTTGATTTTAGCAATAATAATAATTTTGGCAGTAATTATTACCCCAATTTGAAAGTCTCGGCAGTTTTTCAATAATTTTTCAGTTCTTTTTTGTTTGCATGTCATACAGAATGCATGATTTTTCTAAGTGATAGTAGTTATGTTTACTTACAGCTAGTTTTTAACGCCTCATTTTGGAGGCAATATACTGCAAATTGTAAACAGTGCATTGGTGCTGAATTAAACCTGAGCTTGCACGTTTGAAGATTATCCGTATTTGCTTTAGTTAATTTAATTTTCTCCCGAAAAATGAATTAAAATTGTTCTCGGGTGTCGACAGTCTAGTATATGCGCCATTGTTAAATGGTGGATTGTTTGGTTAAGCGCGCTCATATTTTAATTTCCTCCTCTCTATACCTAGCAACTCTCTCTAGCTTCCTCACAGCTAGGAGGTGGGTGGTGATTAATCGGGGGGCTCACGAAATAAGCCTATGGCTTCCTCGTCTCCTACTGCACCTTTATGGGCAGGAGGTTTCTCAATACAATTGGCGGGCTGCCAATTTTTTCTTAAGTATAGAAACACTGCCATGTTCTCACGACCCGGTGGTAGCCATCCCTGATAGTGGTAAAAGAAGATAAATGTGAAGAATGAGTGCGTTTTCTAGGAATGTTTAGGTCAACCTCTATGGTATCAGTAATATAGGGAAAAGCTAATGTTGATCCAGGAAAAGCCTTCTCGTTTGTCTGTGAAAGTCGTCAGTCGTCATCATGAAAGCGATAGCAATATGTCAAATAAAGCCAGGGTATCTAATATAATGATAAATCTAATTTTTGTGTGAGAAACGGAAGATGTTTTCTAGGGATATTCACTTGGACCAGGAGTTGGAAGAGAAATCAAAGGATCAAATATAATAGTGAAAGTTTTCGAAGAAACGGAGAGAAAGTTAAAAAGGATAACGTAGCGAGACAGTCAGGAGATGCTGGTTAGTCAGGAACTAAGATTCGGTAACATTGTTAATAAGCTTAATAAAGGGTCTTTTTTAAAGGTACCAAAACTCCAGAGTTGAAAATGAACTTTCGTCGGAGAACTGACAGTTTTCCTTTAGGCGTTGCGTCGTGGGTAAACTTTGACTTATAGAAATAAAAGTTAATGCAGAGCAAAGCTTAAAATCTCAACTATCGAGCAGTTCAATCAGCTTCGATGCTTTTGAGCCGAGTAATCACGCGTGGAAAGAAATGGGAAGGTCGAATATGGAATGGATTAATGGATGGTCTAAATTTTTCCAGCCGAGCAAGGGCCATGTAGGAAAAGAGGCCTTCTGTTTATGTGCATGTTCCGGAGGAAACATGGATAAGGATATAGAAGGGAAAGAAGGAGAAAGGCGCCAGAAATGATGAAAACAGGAGGGTTAGCATAAAGGGCTGTAAGACGGAGGAGGACGAGGCGGAAGAAGAGTAGAAAGCGATTTGGAAAGTAGGAGAGATGGAAAGAGACACGTGGAAGGGGAATCGATTTTCCCCTGAATGAGTGAGAACTTGGTTGAGCAGTGCCTCCTACTTCCCATTGACTTGCTGGAGTGGAGATACATATCGGAGAAAGGCGCTGTAATATTTCGTTGCCAAAAGATGGATAGAGAAGAAGAAGCCAATAACGTCGGCGTACAACGTCGCCCTTAATCCCATATCGCCCCTTGTTTCACTCATTTTCCAGTAAAGCTCATCCGGTTTCCGGATCTTTGGTACACCCTTTCAAGCAAGGGGATCAGGTCCTCAACTGTGCCTTCCTCAGTATACACACAACCCGTGGAAATCATTCTTCTAATCAGACGTGGTGATAGAAAATACAACGGGGAGCATGTACTGTATTACCCAAACGTATTAAAAATTGATGACGCAAATATTGTTACCCTGCTACAACAATGATGATCGCGATTTCGTCAGTCAGGAAAGACGCGATTCACAGCGACTGTCAACAATGTCGAGAGCGTTTGCGAGTCATTTCTTTCCATCTGTAACCGTGGAAATGCTACAAAAAACGTGCAGGGATTAGGAAATCGGCCTAGCAACTTTGCGCTGAAACGCTGGCGATCAGTTAGAAGCTAGTTAGCTGAAACTTTAACCCCCAAAACTCGAGTCTCTTAGCTTTAATTTGATGCTGATAATAATCCATTTGGCAGAATCTGAGGCGCAGTATTTAAATTTAAACTTTTTAGATACGTTTATACTCAACCGGTATTTTGGTTGGATGAAGGAGTGAAAAAATGAAGATCGTGAAAGAACGAGCTCTTTTGCATGCATGTTGTTAATTTTGCAGTCAGTTTGTCGTAGAAAAAACCGCACGGAACCCTTACGGGATGTAAAACCGTACGGAATGTTGGTTTGGCTTAAAAGCACCCAGGTTCACTAAACCAAGGCTGCTCGTATGGAACTACACCGACACTCAACAAACATTAAGAGAGGCAGTTCAGAAGCGATTACTTTTGAATTAGTTCGTAGCAAAAAATCCAGCCTGGTAGGGCTTACAAGTTTGAATAAATTGAGATTATTAAATTTTTATTCAGTATGTGTGGTACGAGGGATCAGCCTGTATATGCATTAAGTAAAGCCTCAAAAGATACTGGCATAGGTTCTGCATTCTATTTGTGGATCTTCCTGGGACGGCATGGCCAGAATGAAGGAAAATACCTACTTCCTACTGAGAAGACTGCAGCAGTGAAATGAATTTTCAAGGATATCCTCAACCAACGAGCAGCAGCAGGTCCGTATGCTACAAAGGATTCTGAAGACTGTATTCTGACAAGACTGGAATAATTACTAGCATGGATCAGATTAGATGATAGTTGGCCTGGATAAATCAATAGCTATTTATTCAAAATTTTCAAACGAGGGTACAATCGACTCAACCAAAAAGGAGGAATCCAAGCGTGGGGCGAGGGGGCAGCGCAAGGAAGGAACTGTTACCGGTTAAGGGGAGTGTCGGCCAAGGAACAACGCAGCTCATCAATAAGTCGCCAAGAATGAAAAAACCAAGGGTTATCAAGAAAGTGGCAAAAGTGAAGAACTGTATCTGTGCAACAGCGAATACTTTGTCGATTCTAAGAAACCATATTGCTCGTATGTGCATACACAGCTGTAAGAAAAATGATTAATCAGGGAGAAGAGCGCAGGGAATGCAATAATCACAGTATAGGAAGGGGAAAGCAGTTTAATCTTAATTAAACTAAACGACCTGTCTCAAACGGAAATAACTGGAACTTGAATGCAGAGGATAAAAATGAATGAAATGTAATTGAACTTATGTGGGTAATACACCATCTACTGTAACTACAGTTCATAAGTGTATTGATAGCGTAAAAAGGAATGAAATGTAATGTTTCGACTTATATGCGGCTAGTAAACTAAATATTGTAAGTTCAGCGCAGACAACTAATATGTATGCTCAGGTATTGTTAAATGTAAAAATTCTAGACTGGTGAATTGGTTTGTTACTTCTTTAAAATGGAAATTAAGTAACAATTGTATTGGTGATAAAGTCTGGAACTATATCCTAGTGTTTTAGCAAAATTGTGCACACACTTGAACCTGTAAAACGGAGATTGAAGAAGCTTGGATAGTTTATATCAATAAAAAGACTACTACTTCTACATATTTAGTATAAGTGACCCTTGACCTAGTCCCTATCTATAAACGTAAACTAGAAGTTCCTATGGCTGTCTTTCTGGGTATCGCTCCATGTAAGCCTTAGTTTAAGCGCTGCTCAAAGTTTGGGATATGGGATCCCAAATTATTGATTTCGCGTTCCGCCAATGCTAGTGGTGAGGATGGAGACTTCAAATGAATCATTTGAACCGCCATATCTTAAACTTTGAACCATTGTAGCGCTTGAACTAGCGCTTGGATGGATGCCATTTTTGCATGAAATAATGTAAAATGTTAGATGATTCTCTACTCAAAACTGTTTCCAAATTTTATTTTGAAGCTAAGAGTTCGGTCCGCCTTCTGTCAAGAGGGCGGATGGGAAAATGCTGGACACCGTTTTTCAAGACTTTCTCCACCATCATCATTCCATTAAACGCATTGTTTTACTTAATTTATATCTTCTACAACTTCAACTTAACACTGAGGATGCACAAGTAGTACTTCATCCCCTTTGAGGTTTTTTAGTCTATATTTTTGTACTTCGATTGGAGAAATTATGTAGGGTATGAAAGCAGTGAAAGTTTAGATGCGTAAAACTTCACAGGCTTGACCACGTTTCGCCGCATTTTGCGAAAATGTCCTTCGTTCCAAACTCATTAACTCATTGCTCATGAAAGTTTTTATCATTCAAAAAATATGGCATACTAGGGGGCAAGTAATCCTATGCACCAGCTATCCTAATAGCTCTTTTTATACAGAGTATTAGTTATCAGTTGCATCAGCTTTCCGGGGGATCGGTCAACTGAACTGGTAGAGGTAGATCAGTTATCCGGGGTCTACTTCACTGGGGTTCATATTTCACTGATATGAGTGGGTGGACTGATTATCGACCTAATGCATGTAGGCGTAAGAGTTGAATTTCAAATTAGGCCTGGCCTTACTAACACTAGTTTGGTTAGATTACCGGTTTACATATCAAGAAATTAGTATTCCTGTCATACCTTCCACACATTTCCCGCCTTCCGCAGTTTTATGTATTTCAAAGTACTGCTATGACATATTCAGTTGACGGATTCGCACGAGCAGCGGAAAAAGTTCTATATTAGCTTTGGGTTTGCTGGCAATGCTGGCAGTAACGGATGTCATTATATGTCGGTTATCAAACAGGAAATTACGAGTCTGAAGTATCTTAAACTTATTGGCTTAGGACGAATGTTGGAGTAAGCGCTTGCTTAGCTGGATGCAAAAGGATGGAACGCTTATGTACTATTTAGGATGGGAAATAAAAAGAATGAGAACTGTGGAATAGTAAGTTGTGAGTTGGGATAGAGTCTGTTCTGTTTTCTACATCAATAAATAGCTATAATGTGCTTCATTCCACCTTATTATAAGTATGGGTACAGTTTTCATTTAGCTGTGGTTTGGCTCTGATGAAGCTGAATGTATATATGTACACAAGGATTATAGTTTGTGGATAATAGAGGCAAGGATGGATCCCAACTCTTTTTTTTGGGGTAAAAAAGTATTCACACGTAACAATTTACGGGAGCGACAAAGGAATTTGATGTGAAGCTTAAATCCAACGGCAATGGTTAAGTTCAAAAAAGTTGTAGATGTGAAGGGAGGAGAGAGATTCTGGAGCAGAGGACAACACTAATGGGAGGGTTGTTCATGAAAAGATTTGATTTTTTAAGAGAACATATTATCAGCCAAGATACTGGAACATTACACCCGGAAAATGAAGTCAATTTAACTGCACTATGTTGAGGGAAAATACGAATTGTTCCAGCAGCGACGCCAGACATATAGTGGGGAATGAAGGATTCGTGGAGTAGTTGGACGGTCGGGCATTTTAGATGAACTCAGCTCCATGGTTAGTTTACTGTGAAGATTTGTTACGGATGAGTTAATAAAAGGAGTGGCAAGTAGTAGGAGGTCCGGTTGGCTTGGCCAGTATGCTTCTTGCGTAGCATAAAGAGGAAGACGAACCGACGGAGGAGAACTGGTCCTAATCTTCAGGGTTGGACTCGGACGGATTCCTGGAGAAACGTGTTTCTTTTCCCTTTTCAAAGGCTTAGAAAAAAGGACCTGGAGTTTGAAGACAAGAAAATGTGTTTAGCTATCCAAGACCGGTAGTAGCTATATGGTGGTAAACGGTAAGTGGTAAATGTGACAAGAACCTGGTGGTAGGAAGAGAGAAATCCTGGAGGAGTCGGAAATTTTTTTCGAGATAGAAATATATCTGTATAGTTAGTTGTACACCGTTAGCAGTGGTATCCATTAAAATAATCGCCTTCCCTGTAGTTTTCTTCCCGCCCTTAGCCATGCGTAATGTCCGCTAATCTGAGCGCTGTTAACTTGAACCAAGGGAAACTGACTGAGTAGGATTGTACAAGGCAAAAGTCTGTAGTGAATATACTAGAGAAAATCATGATACGCCGTTTCGGTTCCTTAAGTCTCTTCCTATTTTTTTTATTTCTTTGACTAAATTTAAGAGGGAAAGGATCAGGAAGCATAATGGTTGATGGAAATGATTCCTGAGCGAGCTCTGGAGAAGAATATTAGGTCTGCCCTCGGATCCATAGAACATTTGATATTCTAATAGTTTTATATTGCAATGTCTTTTCTCGTATCAGCTATCCGAAAGCTTCCATCAATAATAGGTGCAGAGAAACTAACACGGTCAAACCGACGTGGTTAGCCACAGAATCAAAGAAGTCGCTAACCCTCTGTCATATCCCCTACGTAATCAGGAACTACGAATTTCCTTTCGAAAGCTATGAATCCTGAATCCTGCGTTGCTGTATATGGGACGTTTGTCTACTGCAATGAGTTTAACTTACATGTGGTATGGTGTGCTCGGATTGTAGATTAAATTAACTAGGGGCAGAACCACTTATAGTTAGTGTCCGATTTTCTACACTGTATATACTCGCGGATTAACTCCTCGTATTCTCTACACTATCGGAGACGAGAAGGAAGCCAGCCGATGCTTTGAAGGAAAAATAATTGAGTAAAACCCAATGTAAAACCCATCGTTAGAGCTGTAATTAATTAATAGCTAATTTTACACTTCAACACTTGTGTAAAACTTGTGTAAAACTTGTTTATTGTGTTACGCGGTTCAAAAGACCCGCAAATATTCAATGTTAATCAAATGGAGAACATTTGTGTAAAACTTTTAGATTAAAAGTGTTGAAGTAGAAACGGCGTTACTATGGTAACTAAACAAATTTTCGGAAAGTGTTACACAAGTTTTACACAAATGTTGTAGTGTACATTCGGCAAATAAAATAAGTTTCCGCTTTAAGTAATACACATGATGCATCCAACTTCGTCGTACCTGGTGTATATGACATAGATGTGCTTTGAGAATATTAGGTCTGTTAGTAGCCAGCCCCTATTCTTAATTACAGTGGTTCCAACTGAAACCTCTACCTACACACGCGGACATGTTGCCCATTAATTTACCGCTTTTAGCAGTGAAACAAGGATAATTAATCTTTGATTGTGGGATTTGGAAGGTAGTGAGTTGAACTACTGCAACAATACTTCAATTAATTTTTTTGCATGACACACTGGTCTGTTGCTGGAGCTGGGGACTGTTACTGAAAAGCATAGTATATAGGCGTGAGCATTGTACTGAGAGTAGCCTGTCATCTCAATAAATCCAAACAAACAAGCATCCATAAATAGCAGAGTAAGGGAACTTACGGTTGACCTTTGACCTTAAAATTTTTTAGGTTATAGGCCTTCCTTAGAAACCCTCAAATTCAAAATTTTAGCCCAATATGACAAGAACTCACGGAGATAAAAATTATTTGCCGTCTGAAACGCAAGGGCGACCCGGTTCTTATGGGGATTAGCATGCAGATTTTAGACCATTGAAATGGAGTACCAAAAGAAGTATGCATTGAAGGGGTAGGGGTTGAATTCAATAACTTTTGTACAAATGACATCAATTTGCTGGGACAAAAATGTCAATCGTAATATTGGATGGTTTAGGCCATATTTGGCTTTCCGCTCAAGTGTGGAGTGCAGATTGACGTGCGAGAACCAAGGGAAAGTAAGCTAGGAGGATATTATATAGTAAGGTATATATATAAATATTTTTCGTAGTTATAGTAAACTAGAATCGGAAGATTGTGGGAGCGTAGTAGGAGGTGAAATTCATTTCGTACATGATTATAATAATGATGTACGAAATGAATTTTTATCTCCAATTCAAGATAAAAATAAATTGAAGAGGATTGAGGAGAGATTGTTGAGAGGAAGAAAGTTCGGAGAAAGGGACAGAGTAACGAAAGCATCAAGAGAGCGAGTAACGGAAGGAGTAAGAACGGAATAGAGTAACAGGAGCAACGCAAGCAATAGTAACGGTCGCATGACTAAAATTTTGTTCTGTATTATGTTTGTCATTGTTTTCAACTTAATCCCCGAGCGAAGCCGGGTAGAGAAACTAGTTACATATGAATGATCTCGGATTATAGCGATGATTACCCCTCAAGAAATCGACAGTGTGCCTATTTTCAGATTTTGCAATTTCGCTGTTTCTTTTACGAACGGCTTGGTTTGGGTTAGCTACACGAGTATAATTCAAATTCACAACGATGACAGTTTGGTTCGTATGTAGCTTGAAAACGTAGCTAAGGAAAGAAGTTATCTTTCCTACTTTTAGCGACCCTATACCCTGCTAATTGATTTTACTCACAAAAACAATGACTAATAAATAGCAAAATTCTATCGATGCACTTAAAGTAGCTCATATGATCTTCTTGTATTGAATTGACGAGGTAAATAATTAGTAAAGAAAAAGTTTGGGCAGTGTAGATTAAATGGTTCTGGATTCAGCATGACAGATGCAACCGGCTGCAGATCCAACTTTTTAACGCCATCTGAGGCTTGTCTGGCTTTTGACTGATGGGTGACTGAGAAATAGAGGGAAGTGGAAGTCTATGCAGATGTATGGCTATAGTTATTCTTAACACATGATCTTATAGAGACAGCACTGAAGGAGGATCATAAACGCTAGTTTGAAGGTGTGTAAAACTGGACAGGGTGATTTAGTCGTATATACGTAGTGTAGCTCACTGTATAAGTAACGCGTAGGAGTCCAATTGGAACGTAGTAGAATGTACAGTAGTACAGTACAATAGATGGGCTCGCTCCTCTTCTGGTTTTTCGATTTACGAGAAGAGACATTAAAAGTTGAAAGCGCGTGAGTTGTAGGGATAAAAGCAAGTAGAAAAGCTGGAAAGGGGAAAGGATTAATCCAAGCAGAGGTGGGCTGTGGGTTGACTGAGAACTCGAATTCTGAACAGAGAAATAATTCATAGCAGAAAAGCATTTTCTGGTAGTCTCAATGCTTTAGCCCAGACTCCAGACCAGACCACCACTTTGCCTCTTGGAAGTCGTTGGGATTGCTGGAATGAAGTTTTGGGGAAAAGCGCTTGGTGGCTTGCATACGTTGCTCCTGTGTCCTGCATGCAGGCCTCCTTCCTCGCTGCGCTGCCAGCTCAGGACTATACGGCTAGTTAGTTAGTTAGTAGTTAGTTCTGGCGTCCAAGGGAAATAAAGAAGTGGAGAAGGTGAGGGAAAATTGCTGAATCCTCATCTGACTACCTTCTTGGGCTATTATTCTTTCCTTTTGCGTGCACATAAAAGAGGAGAAACGGTGGGGAGAGGAGAGAGAGATGAATAAAATAATATTGATTTCACAAGCGTATTCCCTCTTCTCTAGATTCTAGATTCGTTTCCATATACGCGTCCGGGAGGTTTCCTCTCTGGGAGGGGAGAGGAGGAGGAGAAGATGCTTGGCGTTGGTGGTGTGGATCGATAACGTAATGCGGACAGGGTCTTTACTCTCCAGGTCATCGAACTCACACATAAACACACACGCACATGATGGTGATGATCATGGCGCTAGAATCCAACGTCCCAAAAGTTGGTCTTCTTGATTTTTCTCTTTGGAGATCTTCTGCATTCTAGGAGAGCTGCTGCATGTTTCCTGGCTGGGAATGGGAATGAGATGAGGAAGAAGAGAGAGGAAGGAAAGGATGTGAGGGTGAGGGGGAAAAGTATGGGAAATCCTACACACACATCGCATGAATCTTTTCTTTTGTCCTCTTTTATTTACTTTTCCACTTGTGCTTCTTCACTCTTTGGTTTCTTCCTTCCGTTGGATTCAAGCGCCCAACTCCTACAGTCGTTGTATAAAATATAACGTGCACTAACAATTCTAAGCTTCCTTCCCTCCCTCCTCTACTCATCTACTCCTGTTATCCAACCATGAGGGAGTCTATTGTGAAATTTCCAATCCCTCCCCTCAACTTTACCCTGCCCTGTAACCAGTCGACGCTAACGCTGCTAACGCATCCTGCAGGCTTCCTTATCCCATTCCCAAGGAAATCTAATGCTGTCAATATACCCTGCTAGGGTGGACTCTGACTGCAACGCAGTGATAACATGCGTAAGCTTTAAGCTCTCTTCCTTCTCCCTCCCTTTACTAGGAGTCGTTGAACTCAAATCCTCCCCCAACCCGCTCCTATTTCTGTAATCAGGGTATTTTCTCCGCAGCAAAATATCACCCTACCTTCCACTCCCTCTAACAATAAGCCGACTCTATACGCAATACGCACCTCGACGAAAAGCTACCTTCCCGTTAATCATTAAAGCGATTCATTCCCCAGCATAATAAAGTATCTTTCTTTACTCTAATTACGTGAGGAGAAATGTTGTGGATTGCCCATGTAAACTCTCGTATGTTTTGTAGAAAGCAGTGTCCACTTTAGTTCCAGTGAAGAGCCACGTCGTTCTGCTTATTAAGTGGCAGAGCCACTTTAAAGGGAGCTTCGTGTCCGTCCGTCCCTCTATCCGTCTGCCCGTGAACACGATATCTCCCGAACGGAAGCACGTATTGACACCGGGTTTGCGGTATCACATAGCACATACCTTCGGGTAGCACCCTATTCATTTCCGTTATAATCGGTCCAGCCGTTATGACCCTGTGACCTATCAAAGGTCACACTCATATGAACGGCTTTTACATACCCTCTATCACCTTCCACGACAACTACGCAGTAACCAATCCATAAACCCTTATATCATCCCCCCCCTACGTATAAGCATTACTCGATGTAAACGTCTTATCATACCATGCAACTCATAGCTAAGCACCACCTACGTTGAAGCATAGCACCACCTACGTTGAAGCATAGCACCACCTACGTTGAAGCATAGCACCACCTACGTTGAAGCATAGCACCACCTACGTTGAAGCATAGCACCACCTACGTTGAAGCATAGCACCACCTACGTTGAAGCATAGCACCACCTATGTTGAAGCATAGCACCACCTACGTTGAAGCATAGCACCACCTATGTTAAAGCATAGCACCACCTATGTTAAAGCATAGCACCACCTATGTTGAAGCATAGCACCAACTATGTCAAAGCATAACACCAACTATGTCAAAGCATAGCACCACCTACGTTGAAGCGTAGCACCACCTATGTCAAAGCATAGCACCACCTATGTTAAAGCATTGCACCACCTTGTTTAAACATGGCTCTTCCTCTATAAGTCATAGCTCCACCATTGTAAATAGTATCTTCACCGGCTCAAATCTTAGCTCCACCGTGATGACTCAAATATGCAAGTCACGGACCAGCGACAAAACATGAGCTACTGATCCCACGTTCCTGATTCCTGTTACTCCTGACATCGCTACAATGACATCTTCCACTTACTTCAAATTCACTTAAGATTTCCATGTGCCTCCAATGCTTCCAAGCAACAAACCTCTGCCACTTTCGTACACCAGTGCGGTTTATTAAAAATGTAGCACTCAGTTTATTCATCAAGAATTAAGGCAATATAAATGTTGCAATTCCCAGACAATTTGTTGCAAGTTTAGCGTATCGTTTGCAAAGCAAATGATCCAAATGATGTACCGTATATGTGGAACCTGTACTTGGTTTGTACTTGGCTTGCAAATTAATTGTAACTGCAGAACTGTGTCAGATAGCAGCTGGAGCTGACAGATTTGACAATACATACATACTGGAGTTAATCGCATGGAGTGTGCCATGCGAAAGGTGTCGATTTATAGCAGGAAATTAAAGGAATAAAACTCAAGTTATTTCTCCTTGACTCCAGTGCTAGTTAACCTTTTCGACCCACCTGTACCGCAAATGAGACAAACGCTTTTTCTCGCTACTAGCATTTGTCTCAACCCTGAGACAAATCAAAATCCGTTGCCATAGCTAGCGTTTTTACCAAGCTTCACAATGGTGAGAATTGCCGTCAGGGAAATTTTAAAGTCGGGCTGCTAGTAACAAATAACTGCAAAAAACTTGAAGTTTTGAGCAAACACGCGGGCCATGGCGACGGAGAGTCCAAATCAATGCGGTATTGAAAAGGTTAACGCAGTGAGTATCCGAATTCGAACAGGTTTTAATTAAGATGCCTTATGAAAGTAAGGAAAAGTCGGTACCGTGGATTTTTAAGCAGAGATTTGTTCAAATCCAAAATTTCTGGAAGTCTTCTTTTGGAGAATATGAATTCCATAAATGAAAGAAGCCCATGTATTCGGTGTGCTAGGCTAGCACACCCAAGACATGGGCTCTTACCTACCTAGCACTGCTAGCTAGGTAGGTAAGAGAACGAAAATGAGGAGTGTATTTAAAACTCAAAGCACATGCAAAACACATGAAACCTGTACAGTTGGCTGAACAGGCGAAAGTGGAAAATACAAACATATCCGTGAATTTCCTAGAAAGAACTGAGGTACCTTATCTGGAATATAAATACGATGGATTTGAAATTCTGTATTTTCTGCACAGTTTACCTTGTATCGTTTCCACTTTCTCTTAAGATACAATTAACATTTCCTTACTTTATGACTCGATGGCTCCGCGTAAAATGCAATAAAATAGACTCATTTATGGAGTTTGATTGGAAATACCATGTTTTGTTCCAAATAATGCATAGAGCCTGACGAGCGAAGTCCAAACTAGCTTAACTAGATTTTTCAGAATAATATTGTTCGTTTACTTCTGAAGAACGGAGAGGCGCTTTGCCGAGCTTGTGGTAAAAGTGGGAAAGAGAAATGACAGCAAGAAATAAAACGGATAGGAAACGACATAAAATCAAGTCAAGGATTAAATCTCTGACGAATACTACGATACGATGCCGTTGACGGAATATCAAATATTTCGTGGTCATGTCATAGAACATATGTTCAGGGGCAGAGAATTTCTGTAGCAATAAAGAATAGGTTGAACTTGATGATTTAACATGGTTACGTCAAGGCAAATACATACAAATATACAGGAATTAGAAATGATTTAAACATTACAAGGAAATGGATGCGATAGGAATTATATTGCGGAGGAGAAGGGGATTCCAAAAGTACCGAATTACTTTTTTGAGGGAGCTCGGGAGCCCTAATGTTAAAAGATTGCTAGACCCGAATCCGAGGATAGATAAGTCACTAGAAGAAGAAATAAGAAAAATCAAAGCTGTGTAATGCAGGGCAGAATGAAGTAGAATTTGGAATTACGAGTAAAATACCCAGAGTCCTACGAATGAGTAAAGATTTTTGAAAGATAGATTTTGACGGACATGAAATTTTGAGGAGTGATCTTACACGTGCCGTTCGAGAAGATTGAAGGCACGTGGGGCCCGAGTAACTCCCTCCAAGTTGAAGGAACTCAGTGGGAACAAAACTGTTGGCCAAGCCCAAAAAAACTCTTTTCACTCCGTTGCAGCCTCTAACCGTTTCTACTTCTTGTTCGAGTTTCAGAGACATATACAAATGGAAGGATGGAAACGATTGCTTAATTTCTATAGAAAGAAAGATGCACCTCTATACGCACAATAGTACGCAGGATCTCTGGCCCGAAGACGGCGCGAAGGTAAGGACTAACGCACTATCGTCTAAGCTAACGACGCTCCCCATGAACTCCAATTCAAGTGGCTTCAATCCGGTTGGCTTGGGTGCACTCAGCGAAAATCCCCTCCCTTCCCCCTTCCTCCTCATCATCATTCCCTTCTTCTCTCGGTCTTTTCCTACTCCTTAGCAACAACAATTGTGTGCGGAGGGGTTTCTTGGATAACGTTGGAGTGAAGAATCCGGCATTCTAGGAACGACTGAGAAAAACGCATAGGAGGGAGTAAAAGAGAAGCCAGCTTTCTTACATACTGTATCTCGTACTGACAGCAGCGAATGAAGAAAAAGAAGGAAAATCATCTACTAGGTTTCATTCTCGCTCCCCATTATAGCTTCTCCGACCAAAGAATTATGTAATTTTTGTCCGGGCAAGTTAAATAGAGCCCAGGGCCACCAGAGAGGGGGGGGAGTACAGGAATAAGGAAAGTACTGGCGTCCATGCATTGACTTATTGAATCACCGCTACCGCTGCAGTAAAGTTATGTCGAAGCTGTAAAACCAGACATACTGTGCACTCATTCCGTTGTGGTATTCGACAAACTGAATAATGACGAAAGCAATGAGGAGACAGACTGAGTAAAGGCTATGCTCGCATCTTTTATCTGGACGCGCAAATTTAAAACAGATGATATTTTTAAGCGGAAATTAATTAGAACCGCAGGGGAAAAACAATGTTAACGAAAGAGACCCGTAGGATTTATAGGCAATTGTGTAGAAAGGAGAAGAGGCATGTAGTGAAAAAGAAGAATAACTTATGCTAGCAGAAAAAAAGAGAAGGGAGGAAAGATGAATAAGTTACTTGTGAAACTTATTTTCACTCTTTGTGAGTGATAAGGATGAAGAGATGTGCATCCTGGAATATTTGCTATGCATGTACAACTAATGTGGGACGTTCACAATATAATAAGAATTGGGAAATCATTGATTCTCGTCAACTAGAGATTAGTGAGGGTAAATGTGGGGGAAGCGTGGGCGGGGGTTGAAAATGATGCTTTAACTTCTCGGGAATAAATAAAATTATAAAGTAGCGTTTTTGTGAATGAGGTGAGTGGACGGAGCTAGGCTGAATGAGTGATTGGAGATTAGAAACAGTGCTAGCTCCGCATGAAAAGGAAAACATTAGGAACAAGGATTGTTTCTGTTGGGATGTAAAACCGCAATCTTAATCATTATTATTCACTCCTGAGATAACATAATGAGATGACGAGGAAAATGGGAAGTCGGGAAGAGAGGGGAGGACGAGGAGAAAGAAGATGAAAAGGAGGAAGAAGACAAGGGAGATGAAGTTACTGAATGGGGTTCAATGCACTACACATGGATGAGGAGAATCTGGAGGATAAAGAGGAAGAATAAGAAGACGACGAAGAGTGCATGTGCCTCTGATTTCTTCATGACTTCGGTACTAAAAGCGGATGTGATGCAGTTTCCTTCGCTCCGCTAGAGCAATTTATATTTACTGTCAATACAATTACGCACCTGCTTGCCGATATTTCTTCTCAAAACAGAAATAAATGCGAGCTAGCTTAAGATGTTTCTTCTTTCATAAATTATACAGGGTAATTCATGTATGGGATTCCTAGTTCTTGGAGCCAGGAGGGAGAATGAGACTACATGGACGGAGGAATATCTGTGGGAAAACTTAAACTTGCAGCGATATCCCAAGGTGGTTTGAGAAATGATTATCAGTGAAGGTTATTTGAACTCAGTGACAGGATTTTTAACGAGTGCGTACGCGAGTTCAAGGTATTCGGTGGATTCGATTCTTTTTCCTACGTGAAAATTTCTCTCACATACCGCCTAATCATTCAGCTTTGCTTTCACACCTCACTCAAGCTACAAATATACAAAGGTTTATATAATGAAAAATGATTGCCATGGTCAGTTTCGAAGAACATCTAATTCGAGTGAGTGTAGATACAGGGTTGTAAGAGGATTTATAAATTCGGACTACAGCCTGCAGGGGGAAACTAGACAAGACAACACATGGGCCAATTGCTAGAAGCTCAGAATTAGTAAATTCAAAACACAATTGTACGTGACAGTTCCGTTAATGCAATATGGCTGTATATGATTAAACCGGGAGGCGCCACGGAGCCTGTTGAAGCAAACGTTTCGGATGCCCAGCGTCCGGATAGAGGTAATTCAGATTTAGAAAGAGAATTCGCCGTTAAAGTGCTACAGTAGTTTTTAGTTTTTTTAGTTTAGATGTAATTAAAAGTGCAGTAGCCAGCTTTTGTAAAAAATTACACATTTCCACCTCCAAGTTAAGTAGGGGAAGTAAAACGGTCCGCAATGGAATTATAGAACTGAAGTATACATTGAAGAACAGGGCTCAGTCCCCTGCACTTGGCTCTTTTTTTTATGTTTCCTCTCCAGATCTGTTTTTGCGTATTCTCCTCTTTTATCTCTATGGCTCTTTAGGCGAATTACTGATTTCAGTTGGGTAATATTCGGATGATGTACGTTAAAACTACGAGAGAAAGTTAACAGATCTGTATACATATAAAGAAGAAAACATGTAAGCTCGGGAAACATGCTTTGGCTACGATATATGCATATGAAGCGTAGAGATTGCATTTGAACCGTTCAATGTTGTAATTATTATTTCTAATAGAGCAAAACTGGGAGGATACGTATGAAGGGTGTTCACGTCGTGTGTGTGAACTGTGATTTCAGATTTCTCGTTTTTGAAGAGCATAAAAGTTGGTTGCGGGATGTGAAGGGACGGGGGCGGTTACACTACATTCATAATGTTATGTTTTGGAAAATTTCTTGAGAATTAACATGACTTTGAAATGTTGGAAGGTGGAGTAGAAATTCAAGAAAATAGGGAAGAGTTACATGGATGCTCAATACTCAGATAAAGGAAGATGTGTGAGAAGCTGTGCGAGATATTGAGGAATCTAATTTTTGGGGGAGGGGAGTTGAGTGAAATGAGTGTGGATTGTGGATGAAGAAGACAGAATGGATTGTTGTTATGAAATAATGGAAGAAAGAATGGAAGACAAGGTGCAGTGAGAGAAGAGGATGATCAGTTGGAGAATAAGAGAAGGCTGGTTTCATTGCTGAGGTAAGTTCTTTGACTTTTGTTTTTTCTCGGAGGAAGTCAGGATGATGATGATAGGGGACGATAATGACCACAGGCCTGAGGATCAGCCATTCTCATATACTGAGGTATTTGTTCTTTGGTTGCAGTCCCTCCTGTTCCTTGGGTTGGTGGGAGAATTATATGTGTAGAAAAGAAAGAAGCTATCATGTTTGTCATAGCTTATGCATACAAGTTTAAGAAAGCCCGGAGAGAAGACTACTCCATTACAGTAGAATGATATAGCATCGGAGGGGAGATAAAAGAGAGAGATGAAGGTGCGGGTAGGTTGGTAGGTGGTAGGATTCCGGACCGTAGTTAAAAAGAGAAAGAAGAACCAGTTCTCGGGAGGAGCTGGAGCTGTTTCTCCTCGTTTACTGAACAAGAAAGATGCAATCCTCTGTTCATAAAGAGGAGAAAGACGATGTGACAGCTGGGTTTGCTGGTAGTGGCCAGGCCAGCCTGCTTGTCCAGAATACTTGAAACTGGTGGGTCACAGTGTTGCAGATTATGAAAATAGTAAAAAGGCGGATGAGAAATATGAACGAAGAATAAAGTAGTTTGAGCTTCAATAAAAGACTCGCTTTAAAGTAGTTTCGAGCCTTCTTCTTATGTCTTAGTCAGTTTATATTTATCATACAAAGGGTGTCGAAAGGAAACATTAGGTGTATGCCACGGAGAGCATACGACATGTACGCTGGGAAACACTTTATGTTTCCCTGTGAGAGCTAAAGGCGAGTCTAACGTCAAAAGTGTTCGCTAGCCAAACTTTAATCATGGTTTCCTCTTTAACCGTAGCTACCTTTCCTTGCAGCCCAGAATATTGTGCGGTGTGAGCTGCAGATACGATTGAAAAACATAATTTTTAGAATCTGCTTGTAATGAAGATTTCCACAGCATCTAGACCAAGAAAACTGAGATCGGCGTACAAGAAATGTCTCCCCGCTTACACCATATGTACCTGGAAACGCGTTCTATGCCCTGGAATACAGCAAAGCGCAACGCGCAACTCATACGAGGGGACAGTACGTGTATGTTCCTCCTGAACTGTTAGTCCTGGAAATATACTTTCAGAGAGAACGTTAGTGCAGCTGGAAAGTATTTGAGACGCGGAAAATATTGCATCTACTGCATCTTGTATCCGACATTTAAGAAAGACGAATGCTAGAAGTTGCATATACAGTATGATCGAGGAATTTTACTTGAAGATTACGCACTTTCCTAGTCATCTTGTGATGTGTGTGCGTGCCATTGTTTTCGAAATAAACCAAAATTCAGCTCTTTTCTTTCTTTTTTTCTAACATGTATCTTTTTATATCATATATATCTTTGTTACAATATGTAGGACAAATAATAAAGCTATTGCGATTTTAGTCTTATATGCTCACAAGCATGAGGAGTATCCTAAAACTGCGGATACTGGGTGCGACCAGTAGGCGAAATTTTTAGTTGCTGATGATAATGAGGAATAAGTACTACTGAGCCTAAGTTTAGTAGAAAGAAGAACATGAGGAGGAATATCAGAGAGAAAGGTTGTTAGAGAAAGAAAAGTAGAGCGGTTTAAAGAAAATTGCGGTTGGATAGTTGTTGAGTTGCTTGCGTTTTTCCTTTCTGAGTTTTTGAGAATGGTTTAAGTGGTGGGAAGAGAGGGAAGAGGGAGAGAGATGAAATGATCATGAGAAGGAGGACAGGCAGAGGGACAGAAGTAGAGGAGAAGAAGATGAAAGAAGGGAACGAGGATGTTGGTTTGGTAGTTAGATGTGATATTAGTTTGGTTGGTTGGGACGCATGTTGGTAGATCATTGCCCTCTGTTTTTTTAGCTTACTTTTCATCTCATCATGAGTGGATGATGATGACGGAATCTTGGTAAAAGTTTGAAAGAGACGCGTCCTCCCATGAAATACACGCAACTCCTTCTATCGTTATTCAGTTCCAAAACCTAGCATCCCTGCCTTTAGCTGATTTAACTGCAGCAGCAAGTTAAGTTCGTTCCTCCGTCCCTCCCAGTCCGAGACGGGGTTGGAAGTTTCAGAGACCATGCAATGTGAAGCCCTGTTTAATGCAAGTTTTATAGCGTTACATACCTTATACGTGGTGGTTGTCAAGTTACCGAGATGATGAGCAACCTCTTCCTTCCACAACTAACCTATTATATTACTGGGGGGAGACTGAAGACTAGGATTACATTTAATGGGATGGATTGCTGTAGAAGTAAAAACTCTGGAGGAATGTGCATCCTCGGGGATGGAAGGGGGCTGGGATGGGAGGCGATATATTCAGGATGGGCATTATAAAAAGATATTATAAAATCCAAGGGCAGAGAGCGAGCTGACTAAAACGCTGCAAAAGTTGAGAGACGGCACAAAGGAAAAGGAGATTGCGTTCAATGGAAGGTTTCTTAGTTTTCTTTAAATAAAACATTCTGTATTTTGTACTGTTTGTATTTCTGTGATCTGGGTAAAGATCGGGAGTAGCTCCAGGTGCTGGACTTGGATATGAGAACAACTTTAAGGTGTTAGTGTAAACTGGGCGGTATGCAAGCCAAATAAAACGCATTGTCAGGGCGACAATGAGGACGCTGCAAATGTTCACAAGAACTAGGAAATCGCTATGGGGGGCCAACCAGATTACGGGAGGAAGGGCTCCCTTTCCCGGGTATTGTGTCCAGAGAATTAAAAAAAATAGAAGAATAACAAGTTTTATAACGAATGTAGATATAATACAAGGGCGGCAGGTCTGACATTAATGATTCGTACGATGACGAAGATCGACATCGGCAGGCAGGTTGGGGCACGCTGGAGGGGATAGATGGGTGCAGGAGGGACGCCAAAGATTGGCTGGTATCTGGAACGACGAGGATGATGAAGTTAATGTGAATTGTGCTAACCAAACTTAAGCTATTCAGAGGCTTAATATCATGTTTTCCAGAAACATCAAACCTGCAATCATCCGGATCAAAAAACCATGAATGTACGCAGGGGTCAGATTTGATGCCTGAGGAAAACATTTACAGACAAATACGGATACTAACATCCTATAAGATTGGAACATCTCACCTCTGGCGGTGAAATACAGTGGGCTCCTTCCTAGCGTTTGTTACGTGCGTGCAGGTCTGTGATGGAGAAAGTTAAAAATCACGAGAGTATTTTTCTATTGTACTGCACTATTGACAAGTCACGCATGAATTTGAGCGTTATAGCTCGTTGAGTTAACGGCAAATTTCGTAATACAAGCATCAGTAAAACTAATTATACATTCCATGATTCTATGAAGTTTTCATATTCCGTAAGTCTGGCAAGACTGCAAGACAAGCCTCTACAATGGGGGATGTTGATTGAAATGTCATTCTTTGTAACCTATTAGAATAACATTTGCGGGACAGGAATGAAAAGAAAACTAACCAAGTGATTATTAAGCATCTCTCGTCTCCCTTGACGATTAAACTATAACTTAATTACTTATAGCTTCACAGATTAATGTAAATATTGTTTTGTTGTGATTTTAGGTTTCCCAGATGGAAGAAAAGAATGCATAAATCTGTTGCATGTCACTTGTCCTGTGATTGAATCACGGGTACTTACTAGCATTTGTTACAGGGGGATATATTGTATATAGCACACGACGCAAGAGGAGGATAAAGGAGCTCTGGGAGATGAAATACTTTTCGCTTAAAAGATGAATCATCGTTGTGAAATTAATTTTTAAGTTGCGCATACAGTTACGCTGGACGGATTTTTTAGGATTTTTCCTCTTACATCTTAAAGAAACTTCATGCTGGATGACTGACTTTCTTCTCACCACTAGGTTAGGTGCTACTGATTGCGAAAAAATGCAACGAGGAGGCTTGAAATATTCGGTTTTTTTTAAAAAAAGTTGTTCTAGTTTTCCTTCCTATGTAGATCATCTGTCTATTATGCAGCTCACAGCTTGAACGTCGCATGTGAGAGTCGTATAATAAAACAAGTCGCCAGAGAAGAAAGATGAGAACGAAGGAAAATCCTTAAAGTGAGAAGGGGAAAATACATAGAAACAACTAAATGTGACTAAGTGTTGTTTCCTATGGATACCGTTTGGTTGGTAGTAACTCAGATTTAAGAGCGCGGCTTAATTGTTATTACCGTTTTAGATAGGAAAGGGAGTTTTAAGCAGAATACGGAGTAATTATAGAATGACACAACTGTTGTCGTCTCTACTCTTTCTCCCTGAACCTGAACTGAAAAACATGTGGTACTTGTGTTGGAAACACAATGTTTGTGCGGATTTTTGGTTCCGCTCAACGATATATTTTTAATGTGTAATCAAGAAGAAGTTGATGAATGCGAGGATAAGAGTTTCATTCGCGCTTTAGGCAAAGGAAGATGAGAGGGGAATCAGGATGACAACGATGGAAATACGGAGAAGGGATTAAGACGTATTGCTATAAAATACATTTATTTGACTGTTTTTACCATGGCTATGTATAGAATACACGGGCTTAAAAACAGGTATATTCTACGTACCGTCATGGCAAAACCAGTGCGGCAAAATAAACATTTTCAATGAAAATAGGCCTTTACAGCAGTGGAGATTCGTGGGCCGAGATGGGGATTAGGGGATGATAAAGAGCAAAGGAGGTGAGGAGGAGGAGGAATGACGAGAGCGAGGGAGGATGATGAGAAAAACAGGAGGAAATGAATTTTATCATATGGTCATTGAACTTGAACTCTTCTCCGCACTCCATGAAATTTGCCTTTTCTCCTAAACCCTACTAAAAGATTATTTAATGTTCTCTTCCATGACAAGTGCTACGTAACGTACTACAGAGTAAAGTAGTTAGCACGTAGTATGTTCCTCGGAAGGTATACAAAACGTGCAGAGAGAAAGATTATGAGTAAACGTATATGCATTTTTATAATTCAGTTCTACAAACTCATCCGTTCAAGAGTATATATCTTCTTATCCCCGTGCAGATTACACCTTTTCCACTTGACTTCAAGTCTCTCCGTGAAAGAGGAAATTAATGAGAGAATGAGGGAAAGGTTATCTCTATTCATGTAAACCAGCCCAAAGATACATACATGAAGGGAGATGGAACATCGAAGAAAAAGCAATCATTTCTGTTGCTCCAAAGACGTCTTAGGAAAACGGAAGAGAAAAAACGGTTTTAGGTGGTTCCTGTTCTGTAAAGCTCTTCCTCCTCTTATTAGTTTTAGTTTCATTAGTCAAGCTGCTTATAGACATCTGTGCATTGGAAAAATATTGAAAAATCTTATTATGTTGTTCAGAAAAGTCTAAGATCGGCATCACTTCATTTCAAATCAATGAATCCGATACTTGGCCTTAAGAGTGTAGGGTTTCTCTTGTTCACTTTAGTTGAGTAGTTCTTCCAGAGTTAGGAGTCCTGACCGTGCCGTTTTTCCTCATGTTTTATTGGCCATACTGGCTATCCAGGAACTAGGGAATGTAGATGTAAAACAATGACCTTTTATTGAACTTAAAAATAATAGCATGTTAAAATTGGTGGCTCGACATTATTATTTACTCCAGCAAAATAACAGCTAATACCAAGAAAAATTAACAGGGAACACCAAGAATGACTTTAGGATAGCTTTTACAGGCTTCTTGAAATTTCAAAATGAAATGCTGAACTTAGGAAGCAATCCAAAAGCCTCCTCGAAGATGAATCAATCCAGTAGCGTTTGTTCGCATGAAAAAGAACTGGTTAGCTGCAACTCCAATCCCAAAAATACAAGTATTAAGTATTAACATTATCTTTTAGCATAACAAAGAAGCCAATCTGCCTCGCGTGGGTCCATTCTTTTGACTTGCTTAAGTTAAGATGTAATTACACATGGATGGAACTATCAGTAAGGATTTTTATGAAAGAACAGGTAAAGGAGAGTTAGGGGTTTATTTCCTTTAAATAGTTGGGATTTTCGCGAAATCTGAAAATATGTTTGTCAAAATATTATTACCATTACGGGAAAACATCATCAGGAAGTATCGCAGAAGCTAGATTCAAATTCTTGCTTTAGGTACTTATAGACTTTTCTGAATGATAAACGAAAATATATATGCCCATTTACCAGCTAGCGATATGTGTAAATAAGCGAAAAACATTTGTACATACACATCTTTAATGGAAAAATAGTATGCTCTGCAGAATGATCCAACTGTAAACGTATCCCGTGATATTTCAGATCCGTTTCAGATAATAAAACATGCTGTAAACAACCACGGTGTCAGCAAAAACCTCCGAATACCTATAACGCTGCTCAAGGGATAAAAAAGAGAGACAAAGTAGTCAAGGCTGATACTGATGTATCATAAAACATGTCAAAAGTTAAAAGTAGCAAAGCGTATCCAGTAAAGCGATCCCAAAATGAGAAAGAGAAGGCATCACGGAGGGCACGTGCAAATTCAAAATTAGTTTATTACCTGGAACAATAGAGGTATACTTGGAGAGTTGAATCTCTTAGGCCCCTCGGAGACTAAAAAGCTATTTTTATCAACTTTGCCTATCAACGCTTTTAAAGAGAAGCGAAACGAGGAGATACTTTTAAAAAGCCGTGGGAAATTCAGTGAATTATTTTGCAAACGAATGAATGAACATATGGATGAAAGTGAGGCATGAAGCAAAGTATATCCGTATTTCTAGAAAGAGAGACATGCACGAGGAAAATCCTGATTTGGCTATCATAAATGCTGTAAAAGAGAGAAGGAAAAAGGGAAATGTTTACTTCCTGGAGGATGCACAATTTTAACTAATAACTACTGTTTCATTTACATAGAATGGAATTTAAAATGTCACGGATATATTTATGCGTGTGGCAATAATCCCCGCTTCTATGAAACAGGATTCCTGCAACCACAGAGCTGAAACTTGCAGATATTTTGCATATTTCAAAATTATTTCCTTGAGGATTTGGATAGAAGATGCGGTTTTTATCATGAACTGCGGTAAACCTTTGGATTAAGTCCAGCATACAGTATATCTTTTTAAATCTCAAAACCAGCTTTGAACTTGTTTCAGTTTGGAATTCTTTTCGTGAGCATTATGACAGCAGTACAAATATTTGTAAAACAGCGTATATATATTCAGGTAAATTTTAGAGATGCGGAAGAAATTCGCGTAATCGTATCAATTCGATGACAATTTCCAGTCCAAGTTTACAAGACTTCCAACAAATGAATTAAAGTTTACTAATGTACTTTCTCTTTTTCAGAGATGAAACTTAAAATAGTTTCAATTTTTATTCAATTTTTAAATTCTTAGAAGCAGGAGAAAGTCAATGCATACAGATATCCGTTTTTATCAGTCATGACCTCTCCTATGTTAGAAAACTGAATTAGTACATGTCTTCCATAGTCGTTCCTCCAACCTTTCAGCAGGTTTCTATCATTTTCTGCGCCGTGAATAATTTGTTTGATCTTATGTAACTTATGTCCATTGTCCGTCCATTTTCATGCCATCTAACTAGTAAGGAAGTTACTCGATGCTGAAATCATGAGCGTGAGAGATGAAAAGAGAGTAAAGTCTAAATGCCATGCTCTACGGCATCAATAATAAGGTTGATCTTCTTCTAAAAGAAGCAATGTTAATCACTGTTACATACTGATGCTACTTTCTAGAGACGAACCATCTTTACTGGAAAACTGATGCGTTTTACGACCTTACCAATGTGAATTAAAACGAAGCGTGTATCTGCTTCTTGAGATTGATTGCAGCTCCGGTTTTGTCACACAAATCTGGCAAGAACCTAATAAAAGGAGGGAGGATACGGTAGTAGAAGAAATTGTGAGCTTAAAACTGATGGAAGGCAATTGACTAAAAAGTGTGATAAAAAGAAATAGAATTTATAAAGCTAAAGATGATAAATAGGATTAACTTTATTCAAGGGACATTTTACCCTAACACTTGCAAGTTGTAAGAGAAAATTTTTATTATATCCTTTGGAAGCATCTAGGAGATCCAAAGAGAAACTCAGAATCATGTCAATGAGGTTCGATGAGCTAGGGTAGATGGCGTTTGGGGTTTAGCAAACGTTGTTGCCCCTAAGTTTCTTAATACATGTTACTGGTACTGCCAAAGCTGTAGCATGGCGAACAATGCTGACCCCCTTTTCATGTAATTACCCCACATCTTTACACGACAAGTCGCAAAGGTTATTGAAAACAAGCAGATCACACGAGATCTGATGGAGATAGCGACGAATGCGATTACGATACGGAAAATCCAGACTCAAATGAGGCCCTCACAAACAAAGATTGAATATTAGTATAATATAATTACGGCCCTCTTCGAAAGCGTAAACTTATAGAATTAAAGAATATAGAGAGCGCATTCCCCTCAAGAGCTCAGGTATGAGTCATTATCTATGACTCATTCTTTCATTTGCCACCTTATGGCCCATTTCGAAAGCACTGACTTTAACGATTAAGAATATAGAGGGTGCACAATCACCGAAAGTATGAGTCGTAGAAGATGACTCCGATGATATGAGTCATACTGTATGACTCATTCTTTCATTCGCCACCTTACGGCCTATTTCGAAAGCACTGGCTTTTAAAATTAAGAACATAGAGGGCGCATACTCACTGCATCGTGCGCCACCAATTATCAGCTCATGTGTGTGAGCACTGCAGGTTTCTCCGACAGATGGCGTTCGGAGAACAAGTGAGGGAAAAGTTGATTTTTGCATGCATTTAAACGAGGGTGGGGGGTCTCTTCTAGTCTTATCATCGAAGGATGACGTCATTCGATGATGGCTGAACTAGGAGCACAGTTCCACTTGATATGCGCTTAAACGCAGGGGGTCTCCCCAACGTGCTTGTTGCATAAGTCACCAACTAGAAGTCGGGTGACACCGCGTTCTCCCGTCAGCAGTTAGTATTCCAAGTGTTTTAAACCTAACCCCCGCCCAAAACCTTAAGGTTGTCTATCGTAACCTAACCTTCACTCGCTCAATGAGGCCCTCGCCCTTAGGTCATCGGTCCGCGTAATGCCTGGCCAATGGAAATGCCAGGCATTCAGCGGAACCTTATGACCTAAGTTCTCTGGCCTCATTTCGCTTCGCTCAGGTCAGGTTGCGACAGCCAACCTTAACGTTTTTGGCTCACCACCCCGAATAGACTAAGGAGTAGGAATTCAGTAGTGTCACCCGACTAGCCATTGAATGCATGCAATCACGCGTTTCCAAGGCAACTACACCATCTACAATACACGCTGGGGAAACTAAACAGTGAACATCACCTTAAACACGCCAGTCAAAATACTAAAATTACCCTGCGCGGTCTCATAATCAATTGACTTTCCAGTCACGGTTCGCAGAAGCTAGCCCCACTACATGACTACCTCGACCCTCGCTTCGCTCGGGTCGGGGTTTACAGCTTACTTCAGCCATCGCATAACATCAATCACTTTCGGTCATTGATTGTCAAAGAAGCCTCGGAATATTACTTTGCCTAGGAGCCTTCTAGATTATTAAGATATCCTTGTTACAGCGCATAGCAGCTGGGCATAACAGCAGGTAGGGCTAGGATAACGACTTGACGCAGGTATCTCATCTATACTGCATAAACGACTCAAGTCTTGAGCAACCTGTTTTTTATCAAAAGTCCAGGAGAGTTGAGTCTCCCTTATAGTTCATATGTCGTGTCAAATTCATCAGCTTTTGCATCTCATGCGCATTGACGATGTGATAATTTTAGTAACGTCAGGTAGGGATGATTCATTCTTTGCGAAATGTTTGCCATCGCCACCTGGTGCAATCGTTGCATAAACTGTTTGAATTTTGTATGTGTCGAGCCCATCTGGGAACGCAGTCATTGAAAGAATTCGTCATGGACGATGACTCCCAGATGAATCATATTCCATGCGTCATGCTTAAATGCGTCCACTGTCGAGCTTCATCGAAGGCATCAGTTTCTGAGATTGAATAAATTTAAAGGGCACGCATTCACTGAAAGAATGCGTCGTAGCGTAGCAGATGGCTGACGCGTGAGTCATACTCCATGACTCATTCTTTCTTTCACTACGTTACGGCCATTTTTAGCACTAATTTTTGGAGGACGCACATTCACTGAGAAGTACCCTTTGAAGATGACTCATGTAAATCACACAACACTAATCAAGCTACCTTACGATACCTATTATCAGCTCATGCGTGTGTGCACAGTTTTCTCCGATAGATGGCGTTCGGAGAACAAGTGAGGGAAAAGTGGATTTTTGCATGCATTCAGACGAGGGTGGGAGGGCTTTCTTCTAGTCTTGACATCGAACTGCTTCTATAGATGCCGTGAACTATGTACACTAACGGCGGATACGCGACCATAAGGACATAGTTACGCTATCTCCTAGCAAGTAAAGAAATTACGACATAATAAAAAATTGCACGAGTCGATACAACGATACTGAAGCAAATAAATATCCAGGAACTTTCATATGAAAGCACGATTGGTAATTTGAGGGGAAGGTGACTCAAAGTTTACTCGCTCTTGTTGCGTGTTCATGAGGAAATATAGGAGGTAGTTAATGACTGGCTTACTTTTGCTAAATACTAAACGTAGAGAAAGTTATAGGCGCAGCTAATTGATTTTGCGTGCAGCGGTTATTGCGCAACTAACTGCTGGATGATCTCGTAATTGGATGGACAGCTAAAAATGATTGGACTTTGTGGAATATTCAACTTATTTGGGAAAATATGAATGAAGGAAGCATTTGAAATGAAATGAATATAGCGGAAATTAGTGGCGATATTGTGAAAGAAGCTTCGTGAACCAAATTAAAAACGGTGATGGGCAAGTTTCCGGTGATCCTATGCAGCCTATGCTAAGTTCGCCAGTTAACTCTGAACTGTGGCATGTAGTGGTATTTCACGCAGTGGCAGAGCTATAGTCTCTCCGTAAATATGAATTCCAAAGTACTGCTCAATTTTTTGTTGACCCTAGTTGCTCAAAATTGTGATAACTGTGATGGCAAAGTGTCCATTCCAAATATCACAGCCACGGCTGTTTTCTATGACGGAGAATGGCGAACCGACATTTTTGACAACGCACCAAGGGCTTCATACCATGGAATAGGGTTTCCCATTCCAGGGGAAATAGAGGGCCTGCACATGAAATGCGAAGCTCCCTATCCCATTCAATGGTCCTTCTTTAATCAAAGGGTAATTAATCACTAGCCTAAGATGCATAAAAGCATTGACCTGTAGGGATTCTTAAAAAATATTATTCTGAGATTGATGGAGGCTTCAGATTGGCTTTTTTCTGTGTGTGCTAAATTTGATTCTCGTAATTTAGTGGAGGTATGAAGACAAGCATCCCGCAAAAGGAATCCAATTTGTTAATAACAAACGAATCGTCAAGGACTTTTATAATACTTCAACCTACACTTATTTGTCCGAATTAACTATCCAGAGTCAAGACAATAAGATGACAGGGAATTACACGTGCCACAGCACGGCAAATCCTAAGCTGGTATCGTTCATCTATCTTTTCTGGGAAGGTATTAATAATTTTAGAAATCAGTTGAAAGAGACGTTAAAATGCTTATGCTGCGGGGTAATGCTTGTAACTTAATGAGATCACTAGAGAGGGCAAGCCGTTCAAGTTCTGTTTTGTAATTTAAGGGAACTCGCCGCCGTATTTTCTTAACTACGGAGAAACCATTACTCTGTATTTTACTCAGATGCCATTTGTTATACCATGCAGAGTTTCGATTCCTAATGCAAATGTGACCCTTTTGAAAGTATACGAGGTAACAGACGGAAACGCGACCCTGAAAATTACAGAGCGCGTGAATTCAAACAACCGTTATGATAGTTCTGATGATCCATTCGGGTTTCAGCATAACACAGTTACAAGAATGACGGGAAATCGATACCTGTCCTATCACCCCGCTGTCGGATTTAGGTTTGCTAAAGCCACAGGACGTGTCGACTCTTACATTGCTGGAAACTACCGGTGTGTTATCGAAAACGGGGTGGATGAAAGAGATGTTGTGGATTACAAAGTTGTTATTGGTGCAGGTAAAATGAACATGCTCTGCTCTGTTTGAAGCTTTGCATGGATGGGAAGAAACTATTAGCATTTTATTTTTAGACCCAGAAACTCCATATAAGGAATCGATTAGCGGCAATGCTACCTTTGTTTACGACTTTAAAAGGCATCAGTTCACATGCTGTTCCACAAACAACAAGGCACCATCTATGGTCATGCTTTTTTGCGATCATCCGTCAATTTGCGCTATGAAGAAACCTCTTTTGCTCCAGGTGATGAAACATTTGTCTCTGTTTTATCTACCAAGTGTTATTGGAACTGTAAGTTAACAAGACCTACTAAACTTTCATCATTTTTAGATGGTAAACAGCGGTAAGCGACACGGCCGCGGGGGCTGTACGAAGC
Source organism: Sminthurides aquaticus (assembly GCA_906901655.1). NCBI lineage: Eukaryota > Metazoa > Arthropoda > Collembola > Symphypleona > Sminthurididae > Sminthurides > Sminthurides aquaticus. Next base: position 9,651,611 of record CAJQTT010000004.1, on the reverse strand, counting down.
TGGATGTACGATTCCAGTCGTCAGGAATTATTAAGTGCTCTGGAGCAGGAGTTGAAGTCTACCGGGAATTTTTCTTCCCATTCCAAATCGATTGGCGTAAAATTCGATGGGGTGGAAACATAAACTGGAGAAATTTTTCTGTTGCAGGCAAACCTTGTGAGTGGACGGCATATTGAGATTGGTCGCTTGTATTTCATTGATTGCTGCTGTCAAACATAATAGTGTTTTGAATAGACTACGACTGGAACGAAGCGATAGGAAGCGATATGATTGAAGTATCCACATCCAAACTATCGTTATATGCCGGAGATACTGCAATGTTTGTATGCAGTACATCAACTTTCTATTTTGCGGAAGGAATCGTATGGATTTTGAGGTATGCAGACAACTCTACGGTTGTTCAGAAAGGTAAGGGCATACCTGCAAAAATTTCAAGAATAACATACAGAATGGATCCTACATTTTCATTAGTGGCTCAGTCACCAGAGGATTAACTTGCTGCAATTCTAACCGAAGTTTCAGTTACTGCCGCTGGAAACGTACCGAGAGTTGAGTTCGGTTTCCGTCCAACTCGGAAGGGCTATTCTAATGTAAATGTATCCTTGCGAAAAGATTTAGTAGCTGTTTCATGCTTTGCACCTGTTTGGAATTCAACTGAATGGGCTGAAAAGCGCCTACCAGTCAGTATCAAACGTAAGAATTGCCAGAATTGCCACAAGTCAAACACATTTATTGTTACACGCATGTTTTGAAAGATCATTGTGGCAATGACATGTGCGGATTTATAGAACCCACTGCTCCTACATTTGAGGAATCTTCCTCTGCGCAGTCAACAACTAGTGTTGACGTGACTTGGAATCTGAGTGAAAAAGATAAAATTTTGTTTTGCAACGTAACTGGGGATCCTAAACCATCAATTTCATGGAAACTGGATAATCGAGTAAGAGCTGACTAATGGTTAAAAGATGAGTACAAGTTTTCTTGAAGCATACATGCAATTGTCTGGAATTCTTACTAATTCCAAAATTTAAACAGCCCATATCCTCCAACCAAATAATGAATCGTACTAGACTGGTTGTAAAGGCAGTAACACAGAAATCGGGCGGAGTATATTCTTGTATTGCAAGGAATTTCGTTGGAAACGTAACGAAAACATTCCACGTCCATGTTTCAGGTTAATCCTAAATTCAAATTTTCTTTGTCAATCGACTTAAATAAAATCCAGGTGAATGCTTTAATTTTACAGTTCCTGAGAAGGGGAACTCAATGGCAGTTGTAGCAGAAGTCGGCTGCTCTCTCCTGCTTTTGGTCGTCGTTATTGGCATTGCTGGAGGTCTGTACCGAATGCATACTAGGGGCAAGTTATCCGGATTTATTGGAAGGTTTTCGATGAAATCAACTTTTTCTGGGCCGGATAGTGTAAATATTACGCCAACTCCCGCTACATCAGCAAGATTGCCATCCCTGCGTGACTTAATGGGTAGAGCCAACGGTAACGGCGAAATTGTACAAGAGTTTAGTAACCCTTTAAGTACACAACCTGCTGGTACGAATTACAATCGGTTCTAAGACTTTTTGGAATGCATTAATAAAACAAAACAACTTCGAAGTTAAGTCGTCTCTTCAATGAAGCGGTAAGAATAGAGTAATATATTCAGATGGCGCGCATGCTTCTCAAATGCACTGCAACGCAAGGGTGCGCTGCAGGTAACAAGGCTGTCATCTCACAAGCTCTGCAAATTACTTGTGCACATTCCGATAGGAATGATAATTCCTGCTTTAAGGATCCCAAATGCGTATATTGATGCTCAAATCTCGTTGGCTGTGCCTTAAAATTCGCTGTTCTTTATTCAATACACACAGAAGACAGTTCCTATTAGCAACTTAAGAGTCGAATACTGTGAATACTGTTACAGTAATAGCTATAGGTAGTTCTGTTGCTAACTAATATTAACCTTGAAATTGACACAAAAAGAATCCTTGTACCCGTCCATTTGATCAGAGATTTTTGTAAACCCTTTTGCCCAGAGACGCGAGGCAGGTAGGTTAGGTACCATGAGCACGGCACAGCTATTAATTTAACTTGGTAAGCTGGCATTTTTAACTATATGTTCATTCATGTGCTCGCTACCAGGTAAAGCGCTGGGACGATGGAAAATTGCAAGTACGGAAACTTGCAGTAATGAAATGCAACAGGATGTACTTAAGGATTACAATAGATCAAGAAGTAATATACTCATACAGTATGACATGTTCTTTATTTGTTAGCACATTTTATAAAGCCTTGATCCTTGTCCTTCGCCTTTGGAACTCTCTGTGAATCAAGTTATGAATGAAGCATTTAAGGATAATTATGAGAACGCATTGTTTACTTGCATATCACACATAGCTAATCAAAGAATATGGAAAGTAAAGCTAGAAGAAGGGGTCATTTCAAGGGCACTTAACTTGGTCAATAACAAAAGGGTTCTAACCAGAGCAACAAATATTTCCAACGAGGAGTGTAGTAGCTTCGGGAAAGGCTGGAATTCCACCTCCTTGACTTACATTGTAGCATACAAGAAAAAAGATGCTGTTGTTAATCACTTCTTACGCTTTTGTCTGATTAAATAGCAAAGAAGCTGTAACAGCGTTTTAAGAATGTTTGAGTTACAATCCTGCTAAATCGCTATTAAGCAGTAAGTAGTAAACTTACCCTTTCCGTTGGATTGATTTGAGACGTGGTTCAAAAAATAAAATAAAGTTTAATGAAAAGCATATAGCTACAAAAGAGTTTAGAAAGAAGGACTATGGGAAAATATATTCTATAGACTTTTGAATTAATCCGGTACTTACCGATGACGTCATCTCTACAATTTGTCAGCGTTTCGTGCTTCCTTATTATTACTGTTTCAGCAAATAGCAAATCTATTTAACATTGCAACACAAATTAATTTTACCTGGAAACTTGCACGCGTAAAACTAATTGTGATGAACCTGTTCCATGCATTCATATGTCATATGTTGCTAAATTTTCAAGGCCTGGCAATGCAAAGCATGTTTTGCCTTGGCGAGAGTCGAGTTTCCGGATCTAAATATGAATCCTGGTCCTTACAATGACCAGAATATAGAGTGCTAGGATTAAAAATTAAAGCACGCAAAATTTTGTATATAGTTTGCAGGGATTGTAGTAGAGATGCTTCAAAACTTTAGGGAGGAAGGAACGCATGCGAAATGTATCAATAAATGCTCTTTCAGTTAAACAAATACAGTAATGCTACCTTTCTAAATAGTTTGAAATGTTTGTGTTCCAGGGAAACGAGAGAGAAGTGCAAAAGCTACTACAGTTGCTCTAATTTTTGCGTCATGAATGTTGGAATGGTTACACAGTGAGGGGGCATAGGTGCATTTGTACCGATAGCCCTCGCAAATGCGAAATCGCATTTGTACCGATAACCCTCGCATTTGTACCACTACAACGGTACAAATGTACCGAAAGCCCTCGCAAATGCGAAAAAAGCTTCAAAAAAGGGCCAATTTTGCAATTTATTTGACCTGCGGGTTCCTAGAAGTCATCTGCGGGTGAATTTTTTTATTGCATTTGAAAGAGGAAAAAAACTGCACAAAATGTAGATGGTTATTAAGAATCGTAGATGGTTATTAAGAATCGTAGATGGTTATTAGAAGTTATGGGGCTTTGAAATATATTTTATTTTGATGCCACAAGTGGCATGTATCAAATTTTCTAACGGCTGTCAGTTCTTCCCTAAACTTACTTTATATATCAGACTTTACATAATTCAAATTCGTGTGAGCCTAGTAAGCGCTGTTTTTGCTATCAATCATACTTAAGCATCACTTGAATCTTTCATGAAATCTTCATAGAATCTATGATGTTTCTATGGTAATGGTTGTCTTTGCCTATCCCTTCATCATTGGCTTTATGAAATTTCTATAAAAAACGGTATGAACGGGGCATTAAATTAATATTTGTGGCAAATCAAAGTAGAATCCTTTAAATTCAAGTTAACCATCTCGGACTGTGCCAGAATCATTCTGCGTATTATTGTCGTATAACGTAAACAGCATCGTCCACCTGTGGTTCAGACGTCTTATGTATATATATGCCATACACTCTTATGAACCGATCTAATTACCGACTTATTTAGCATTTGCGATGGCTGTCGGTACATTAGTACCGTTGTAGTGGTACAAATGCGATTTCGCATTTGCGAGGGCTATCGGTACAAATGCACCTATGCCCCCTCACTATTACAAACCTACTGTACTGGCGCCGCGCCGGGGTGGGCATATAAATATATAATTCTGGTTCTATTGTGCAACATAACATTCATATTAAATTTCATTGTATATGTATGTATAAATAAACAAAACATGTAACCAGCTCTAACAACGAGGTTGCTTATACTCTCAGTCGATTTCTTATAAAGAAATTTGTGGTTTAACGTAATTCTTAATGTATGAGACAAACTTTATTTAGGCAATGAGAATCTGTGCTGGTGAGATTGGGGTTTGAATCTGCACTAGTTCTGTGGATACTTGAAGAACATTCTTACATATACGAAATAATAATAGGAATCCGGGGATTTATGAGGTCGAACTAACTTTCTCGAAACTTATAACACTAGATTTGTCTCATGATTACACTCGAACGTTACCACGTTTGCCCCCAAGCTTGAGATCCTCAGTTTTATTTGAATGCAGATAAAAGTGGTTTTCCCAGGGATAGCCGATTGGCTCAGGAAACCACTTCATGTCAAGTGATGAGACACATAGGAGTAAGTTGCAACACATGTGGTGAGAGTTTATGGTTTGTGTAGGTCAGAAAATTTGGAAACCGGCTCGACCTACACAGGAGGATGCGGAATAGGTAGGGAAAGACAAGTAGTAGCGTTATCTGGTCTGGTGGGGAATGGGATACAGCTCTGGCTTAGATTTTGTTGAATGAATGTACTACTCAGGGTGTAAATGTGGGTCAACGTTTCTTCCTATTCTTTGATTTTCGGCTAAAGAAGAGCAAGATGATGTTGTAAACCTGAATTTATGGTAGAATATATTGGGGTCTTAAGAGGAAGGAGCCGCTTCGCCTGTGATTCACAGTAAACTTTATTTATTTTGCGCTTTGAGGCAAAGGGAAACTAGCGATTCTTTGGATACAGGGAAGAAATAGGGTTGAAGATCACAATTAGTTCGGCAAAAATATGGGGTATGCTCGAAAAATTGGGAGATTCGCAAAAGAAAATGCGATGAAAACTGAAGCAGGTGGACGGACAGGGAAATCTCGTCTGATGAGAAAAGAAGGCGCGGTCGGTATAAAGGAATGCGATTGGTTTCAAGTAGAGCAGGGACGGAAGATGAAGAGGGTATTAGTATTACGTGGGATAGGACTATAGGACCTGGAAATTTTGTGTAAGAAACAGGAAAGAAGAAGACAAAGAAAGAGGAAGCTAGGAGAAACGATAAGATACTTGCAAAAGGATGCATCTGCTTGGATATATAATATCGGATTTTAAATTGCATCCACACCTGGTTTTAAGAACAACTCAGATCTCCTGTGGGTAAGTTTTGAAAAGTTGAAATTTCATTAGCATGGGTATGATTTTTGGATGAGGAGGGTGGAAGAAGAGGTAGGGGCAGGGTGTGTAGTGATACTTGAGTTGGAAATAACGTTTATGTACGCCTATATTCTTGGTTTGTTGATCTGCCATACCATGCCATGTTGAGCTAGTATCTTTGGGTTCTGATCATCGCCAATGGAGAAGGAAGGGGGAAAAGGAAGGAAAGCTGAGAGTTTAAGAAGGGGTGAATTCATCTTGGTTGATTAGCCTTTAGTTTTGAGATAGAAGGATGGTGGTCGGTTGTTGTTGAAGATTGTTGAAGACATTGGGATGAGTTTGAAGAACTGGTTTTAAAGAAAAAATAACAATAAGTTTATGTAGACTGCGAGGTTATGAAGGACTAACTAGCTCCTTGCTTTCCCTTGATTCCTTGAGTCTTCTTTCTTGTCTGTATATCTAGTATTGGAAGAACTGAGCAGGCGTAATAATGGCAGGATGGATGATCGTCGGAATAGGGAATTGGGTAGGTGAAAAGGTGTGCAAGTAACAACTATAACTATGCACGTAAAGTATCACACGCGAATTTGGAATGTTATGGAAACAAGTATGCTATACGATGGGATAGCAAGGATTGGTAAGGGAATGAGAGCTGATAGTGAAAGAGGTTGGAGTTTTGCGAGTTTGTTTTCAGCAATCTTCATCCCATCTTGCAGACGCGGAGACGGAGTGAGAAAAAATGGTTTGATTTTACCACGTTTAGTTTAAGAAAGGTTGTGTAGGATAAATGTTTGAGCGGAGCTGGGGTTAACTCTGGTCTGGGACCTGGGGAATATGTTGGAAAAAGTATATTTTAGATTATTATCTTCCTTGAACAGTTTGCAACTCTCAAGAACAGCATTATTACTGCTTAATTAATAACCAACTAAGTTTGCGGTTCCTTGCTCTATATTACATGGCCGGTTATTTCCCAGGGAGAAACCATGTTATTTTTACAACCTCCTCCGTAATCCTCGCTTGATTAGGGGCACAAAAGAGAGATAGAACATTTTTAATTTATATCGAATTCCACCTATTAAGCCAACACAGTTAACTGACACCTTGATAATTCGCAATTCCTATCTCCATTTCATGTGGTGCATCCTGAATCTTACATGGGTATTCTGGGAAGTGTGTGCCCTTTGTTGGGATGGACACGTGCCATATTTTAGTGACAACAACGCTGCCCGCGGTGATAATAAGCTCGACGTTAGTGACAAGTTTGGGGTTGATAATGAAGGAAGTCTAAGTTTTATCAAGTGTTACAGTAGTGATAGTGGTGTTATGGTTGCGTAAATATTATTGAAACTTCTTCTTGTGAGGACAAAGTTCTACTTTGGAAATCTAAGAAAGTTGTGCATCAGTTGACATTTAGAAGCGGTTGGAGCGACAGCGACTCCTAGCTACACCCTACACCACAGATTTTTGGTGAAATTTCAAATTATTGTGCTGTCAAAAGTAAAAGTAAGGATCGGGTGGAGAAATGACGGATTCAAATTCAACGTTTTTGAAGGACGGAGGAATGGAATGGAGGGCATCATCGGACAACGGGACGGCTTACGTGCAGGCGATTTTTCAGTTTTACGTTTCGGAAACGTTAGTGAAACAAATGGCGTCGATATACTTAGCTGTTCTGACGAGTTTTATCCTAAGCCATAGTGTGCGGAAATGTCCTAAAGTTGTTGTGGAAACGCTCCAAGTTGTCCTAGTAAATGCAACTGTCATACCGATACTGCCCATCGCCTTTCTCGTCATCCTTTTTATGCTCCTCGTCCGCGCTGTAATCAGATTCTACTTTTACGTCTTATACGGGGATAAGCTAAAGTTGATGCACTCTACGGATGTGGCATGGGCGGCAGAATCACCGGGTCATTGCAATAATTTCACTTCTCTCTACATCCTTAAGGGAAAATGTGATTTGGAAAAGATCCGGGAAAGAGTTCGAAGTCGGATTTTGGAACGATTCGAGAACGGGGAACTTACTTACGAGAAACTACGCTACGCTGCTATTCGCCGCTTTGGATTTTACTGCTGGAGAAAATGCGAGAACTTTAAGCTGGAGGATCATGTGCGCTACTTGAAAGAGGATAGTCCAAAGAAGGCTTTTACAGAGGCTCAAGTGTTTGAGTATTTACAATCCGTTGCGGATATCCCCATGAGCGCTGAAAAATCTCAATGGGAGACTTTGGTTGTGCCAGAATTTAAGTACGCTATGCAGGAGGGTGGGGGTAAATGCGATGAGAAGTACTACGCTGTCGTGTTTCGAGTACATCACTCCATTATGGATGGAGTGTCTGCTGGGAACGCGCTTCGATTTGCTCTTGCGGATAAACCAATGAAACTCTACGTAGATCCTTGTGAACGTCTAAAAATAAATTGGCTTCTCAAAATCTGTATTTACATTCAAACTGCTCTCCTAGGACCCGCACAAGTCCTTGCGGGAATTGCTTTCAAAGAAGAGAATTGCTTCCACAATAAAGATCTTACTGGACCGAAAAACTTTGCTTGGTCCAGGCCTATAACTATCCAAGGACTGAAAACAATCAAGGAGAAATTTAATGCTACTACAACTGCCGTTCTTATGTCAGCTGTTGCTGGAGCTTTAAGGAATATTGCTATCCAGAAAAAACACCGTGTACCTACGCTTGTGCATGCCGCTCCCACAATCGCTATTTTCCCGTATCCGGATATCAAACCGAGGAATCGGTTCGTTCTTGTACATTTTCCGCTGAACACGGGACTGAGTACTGCTGTGGAAAGGTTGAAGGCAGCTTATGTTGCTGGGAAACGGCTTGCGAACTCCACCTTCCCACTGGCTTGCTTCTATTTGATACGATTATGTGGTGTTATGCCCGCCATTGTGCCAGATTTAATTATTAATAATCTCCATGCCACAGTCCTCTTGTCAAATGTACCTGGACCCGCGGAAACTAGTTACTTATTTGGAGGTCATGAACTTAAGGATGCCGTCTTCTGGGTTCCGCTTAAAAGCAAAACAGGTAAGCTACATCAAACCGAACTTAGTTGAAACATGTCCTGTCTTTACAAGTTAATCAGTGTACTAAGACTTCATCTGTCACTCTACTCTGATTACTTTAGAACACGACGTAATGCTTCATGAATTTTGTATAATTTTTTTTCTAGGACTTGGGGCATGCCTATTCAGCTACGCAGGTCGCGTTCGAGCTGCTTTCGTAAGCGATAAGTCTGCCTTCCCAGATCCGGAGGATATACAGTCTCTTGTTCAACAATTCGAAGCTGAGATATCTTCGTTAGCAAATCTCGCTGGTGTTGGGAAAGAATCTATTTTCTGGAACCCAAAGAAATGATAGGGAACTCCTTTGGGCGGGAAGATTCCGATTAATTTTAACTATTCGCAATTTCTTGTCAATGTAAAATAATCTCTTCTTACATGGAATCTTTAAGTTGATTCTGTGTAGCTTTTAGGCTGCGATACAAGCTTTGATTTTCTCTATTATTTTAGATAAACATTTTTCTGTATATATGAATATGTAATCAGAGAAGTGAACATTTATGCTCGGTATTATATATGTATATAAATATATATGGCATTTATAGGCGAACCGTCAAATTCTTCCAAGTTATTTATATATAATCGTGAACAGAGGAGTGTGTACATATATTGCTGTACACATACCGTATTCTTCGTGATATTTGTAGTTGACTGAGTCCATCCTAGGCAATAAATCGTTTCTAGTTTTTATTAATTTATCAAATCAAGTGTGACAAGAATCCAAAGAAGGGATAACTGCAGGTGCATATAAAGAAGCTATGGTTACCACTCGTGTTCCCTCCATACATGCTAATACAAAAAGCGGAGGTTATAAAATTATTGTCAAAATTTTCCCTTCTGCTTAGGTACAGCAGTTTGTGTATTTGTCCGAGTGATCCACACATGCACGGAATTTTTAATATATACTGTAACTATTAGGAATCCCTTGCAAATTGGCTTTACTTCTTATACTCCCAATGAGCCAAACATAAATCCTGGAAATCGCGTTAAAATACCTGACAGCTGTAACTGTTTTTGGGTTTTCGCTGTGACAGGGGGAAATCAGGTGAATCGGTTTTCTTCTTCCCATCCTTATCTTAATCCAAAATCCGAGAGTGCGGATAGTAGTACGAGAGTAGTTTAGCTCCTCCAATTAAACTCTACTGTTTCAACGAGTATAACTTTTAAGCTACATTACTTTATATTATATGAAACGCTGTGCTCTACTGGGGCGATGTATTGATAACGGAAAATGTTCTTGTAGCACGTGTTATTTGTAGCAATCCCAGAGAAAGAACGAACGATCAACCGGATTTCAAGATGCGAACAAGTTTGACTGTGGTTATCACAAAGATTGTTATAATCGTGAGTTCACGAACGCATAACGCGTAAAAAAAGATTTCCCTGTTAACAAGCTGAAAACGTACCCCAAAATGATCTGTGCTTTGTGTTGCGGAAACTGAACCGAATCACTGTGTATTATTTCCTGGCAGGCTAAGGATGATGTAAAGTATTAACCGTTTTGTTTGTATTAAACCATCAGGGCCTCTCTGGCATAGCTACCGGATTAGAAATACTGGCTATATTAAACGATTTAAAATGGAATGGGATGAAAGAGGATGTTCGAAAGAGATTCACACCGGAAGAATACTACGAATGCAATTACTATTACACCAATTACTCTACTCCGAGCCAGTATGATCAAGTTTTTACCGCCAAAATGAGAGATATGCCGCTCGAGCTTCCATTCCTTATTCTCACGGGAGCCTCCTTTGTAATTAATATGTTTATCCTTCTTACTTATCTTCTGGCTGCATCTGTTGACACAGGGATTTGGTTGGTAAGTCGGTGGGTGAAGCAATTAATGGGAACTTGCATGGATGCAGTTGATGATATGAGGAAATGGCAAGTATGTGAACAATATTTTTTATTTTTTGTCGTTGTACAGTGCATTATTTGGCATGCTATCACTGCAGTAGCACACGCAGCGGCCACTGTGCTGATAGTCATCTCAACGCTAATCTATTCTGATCCTGGGAACCGCTATCAAGGTTCGAAACTCTGTTATCCTTTTACTTGTGAAGAATGCCCGCCAGAAGAACAAGTACACAGCAGAGCCAGGCTATATTTGTATTATTTGGAAGCAAGAGAATGCCTAGAAAACTTAAGCGTGTGTCAATTGAGTGGCATGAAAGATAGAAATGTGGTTAGCATTATTTGTTATTCGCTCCGTTGACTAGAAAAAGTTTTTGCTAATGGTTTAAAATGATTATCATATAATTTCTCAGTATTTACTGGGAGGATGCTTTGCGGGAAGCGTGTCGATCGTTTTCTCTTCTTGTCAGAGACTTCGGCGCGTGAGGAGAAATCGCATCCGCCCCAAGAGCTGGATTTGCTCTACAAAATGCGGGCCCGATGAGGAGACTGATCAAAAAATCACAATAAATGCACTGAGCAAAAGATCTGCAGATAAAAACTAATACTGAATGTCGTGATTGCTGGAGATGGAGCTAATAATAATAACGCTGTACTTTTAGGATGCTAGAGACTAAAAATAGTAAAAGGTATGCTTATGTGTGCTTTTAAGAGGGATATGAAAATATCGAATCGAAACTATTCTTAAATTGAATTTGTTGAAACATTCCAAGGTAATTGTGGACCAACATTAGGTTATATACATGTTTTGTATACTTTCCCATAGGGCTTCGTGAACGAGAGTAGCCAATACAATATACCCGGGCAATTATAGCTGATAGTGATATTATTGTACGTGGAGATTTAATCAATCATTATCTTCTTATTGTCTTCTTAAGTATTTCATGAAAACCGTTTTGGGTTATTCGTATATGACGAATGTAAACAGTTCTGTTCATATTAGAAATAAACGAGAAGTAAAGTCTGCAACTAAACGTAAGCAGCATGAAAACTATTATTTTCTCCACCTAACTGTAGTTGATTGATAGATAGAGCTAATAACAAATATGGAGAACGAGTTATTATAATGCGTAAAGAAAACTACATGAGGCTCAAGGCTCCTCATTCGATAAATTTCACGTGTATCACTTTCACGAGAGAAAAATCAACAGAAAACATTTGACGATATGATTTTGAGATAAAAGTAACCGGCTTGATTAAATATTAACCGCCACTAATTGATGCTCTAGAAACAAACCGAAAATTTAGATCGAATTGTGTAGATTTTTTTTAGAAAAAGTGAAGTTCACCGAGATAACAAGTTTAACTTTTCTTAAATTCAATTCTTTCCACTTTTACTTCATTGTCGATTAGCTGGTACACATAAGTCACCACACTGGAACTCTGAATATCCATTAAGACGAATGATGGGATCACATTACTGAAACAATAGCACATTGAAGACGAATTATACTTATTTCTGATTACAGGTTCAACGAGCATACAAATTTTACTTTCAACATACTTTTCTAGTGGGTTGTAAGCGCCGGTTGCAGATCCAGGATTAATATAAAATTTACTTTCATGCTCATAAGCCTCAAACTTATGTGTATGCCCCGTAATTAAGATATCGACATCTAATTGCCGCTGGAGCATCGCAAGTGCGTCTGGATCACCCCAAGGAACAATCTAAAATCCAAAACATGATTTTCATATACCAATAAATTACATTTGACACATTTATTAGAGACTACGTCTTCCACGAAATAAGTAAATACTGTAGGATCCGCAACAGAATAATTAAAATGTGCCCATGAAGCTTTAAACCGTCTTTCTTACCTGATGTCCATGGCACAATCCAATCCTAAACTGCCCTACCGTGACGACTTTTTGTTCGGGATAAGTTAAATTTTCATCAAAATCTCCACGAACAACATGGACATCTGAAGCCACAGTTTTCAGATAGTCGAAGGACTCTCTAGTACATAAATTTCCAGTGCATAATATATGCTGAATTCGACCAGGAGCCAACAGTTTTCTGAATTTTGAAGGCAATGTAGCTACACGGTGAGGAATGTGAAGATCGCCCAGTACAAGGACCAACTAATTAATTTAACAAGAAACACCAAAAGTAAATATAATACCATATTTAGTATTCTACGTCAAAATTATCCAACACAAAAATGTGAATTTCCACAATTTACCATCTTGATAGAGCTAACTTGCGAAACTAATCCTTCAAGTTCTGTAGTAATCAAAAGAGAACCAGCTTTCAGCTCTCACAAATTACGAATACCTGCAAAAACACAGAATTAATATTTGTATTTATATTTAGCTTCAAACAAAAATTTAGTTGTCAATTAGTTTAATACTCGAATTAGCATAATTTTTGGCGAAACTATATTCAAACATAGTCAAGAACACTTGCTCTATGGTTACATGCTATATATAATATATATATAAGTAAACATGCTATATTTACTTGGCTAACTGAAGAATAAACTTCCCCCAAAAGGATCAGGCCTTGAAAAATTATGTTTAACTGGTCATACATACAGTATACAGTTATTACAAAGTATTAAGTGGCAATTGCAACACTATTAAAGAAGAATTTGTTTTCAAATCCTTAATTCCTTTGCTAACAACCATGCAAAGAATTAGATACATACACGTAATTCTACATTTACAATTCGCGTTTTAGGCTGAATTATTTGTTAAAAATAACGTATAATCAGCAGACAATTTAATTTAAATTATATAATACTCACCGTTTACATAGATGATTCAAAAACCTTCAAGGGATTTTTGCTGTAGATATTACATGCAATAAACTATGACTCTGTGCATGTCAGTTCAGTTGTCGCCGTCGCAGATGATGAGTTTGTCCACATGATGGAGAAGACGCCCTAGTCCAATCCCTCAATTGAATGTATGTATGTAGTTCCTTGATAATACCAAATTCCATATTGCCTGTTACACACAAGTGCAAACTGGTATATGAAACACCACCATGGGAAGGTCTGCAATGGTAGGGGTAGGAATAGACACTGCATTCGCAAGCGCTACTACAATCTAATCTACTATAGTCAGAACGCCTACGGTTTTCTGTCAGCCACAAATATAATGATAACTCCTAATGCGTAGCTTTCACAGATTAACTTTTTTTTTTTTTTAGATTAAGTTTTCTAATTAATCCAGGAAGCACTGCAAAGTATATACAGAGTTGTGTAATAGGAGAAGTATGGATTTCGTTTCATACGTAACCGATTGATTTCACGAGCAAGAAGTAAGCGTTCTGAAACCTTAGAAATGATTGTTGTCATGGAGCAGTATCAGTATGTAGACATTGATGCATTCTTTACAAAATAATCCAATTGATTGCGCAAATAAACCGCGAAAAGTATGTTGTGATAGATGTGAGCAAAATTTTGAATCCCTTATTTCTTTCTTGCCAACTCTGAGTTCTCTCTACCCTAGTATACTACAGTATAAAGTTCCGTAATTCATAGATAAAAAGAACTGTACCCGAGTTTTGATAACGTATTTATTGAATGATTTGATAAGGGATGAATGGAGAATGTTAAAATTTGGTTGATGCTGAAGCGTTTTGCTGTGGGAATGCTAAAATGTGAACCGCAGAAGATATTTCTTTGGAAACTAATCCTTATAAAGTATGGACGGAAGAAGGTCGAAGTCTGTCAACTTGACGGGCGGAGGGCCTGGTAGCCCTTTGATTCCGCAAAGTCGTAACTTCTGGCATCCTTCGCTAACGTTATCTTACAGGAGGGGACTTTCTGAGGTTGATATCATTGTCACGAGTACTGTCATTTCATTTCCAAATATTCTATGTTTTCAAAGCCTTCTGATAACACGCGAGGTGTATGTGTAATGTTGTATGTTGTATCTAGTATTTTAATTTTTATAGGATGTCCAAACTCGTCAAAGGAGCATGAAGAGCTTCAGGAAACGCTTGGAGGAGCTATCAATGGGGACTTTGGAAAGCCTTCTAGGAGATGTGCTCGCCAATCAATCCTACTTGCACAAACTGCAAGAGATCCAGCATTTGGGGAAATTGCTAGACGACATTGAAAGCACAATTCAATGCACCGGAAGGGCTCAATTCCTGCATCGAGATGTAGCTGCTGGACTTGTTCGTAAAATTGTTAGTAGTCATGTGTGGGTAGAATTCAGCAGCTTTAGTGTGTTCGTTGCACAGTAAGGGTAAAGGAATAACCAATTATGAAAATCGACTTGCTAACGCAGGCTGGATCGAATGTAACGATTCCAAAACTTCAAACTTCAACCCGTCTTCGCGAAAACGTGGGAAAAATTAGTAGTAAGCCGAGAATTCGAAACGATGGTACTAAGGTCCTGTCAGGAGCAGAACTACAAACGGTAAACCGTATTTCATTTTCTTCGGTTTAGTGCTAGCATACTAATGGCTACTGCTTCTTGATCTAGGCAACTAACAGCTTGCAACACACGATTAAAGTAGTCGGGAGGGCATGGGGTGTTTCCGTTATGATTCCAAGCGGCGCAAGAACTATACGAAATTATTCAAGTTCTCCTTTTCAAGCAGATGGGAAATTGGATACACAGATATCCAAGCAAAGTAGCAGCCAAAGTGTGTTGACCCAAACAAGAAGTGTCTCTGGAATGTCAAGTCAACACCCTTTTCCATTGTTCCGCAACAAGTTATCCAAGTTGAGGAAGGAAAAAATCTTTATTACCGAAGAAAAGCGGAGTTATAAGCGTCCAGCCGAGAACAAAACCGACAATGGTTTAAAACATACGTGTTTGGGAAACATCGACAACCGAAGCTACGATGATGACACGGTTTCTATTGTTTTGTCTGAAACTAACACCTTTCCCTTGACTGCGGTTCATAACGAAATCCCCAACCTGGCAAATTTAAGCCCCTTGACGCAAGGTTTAGGCGAGAAACCGCGTAGTAGAATCATAGATGGATCGACTCAAACTACTGCTGACGCAGCAACTGGATTGGATTTTACAAAGCATTTCCAGGATGCTGCAGTGGACCCTTTAGGAACGTTAGAAGACATCAGTTCTGATTCAACCATTAGCAATACTGGTGAATCCGCACGTTCCTGTATGGAGACCACCGAGTCCACCAAATCACATGCCGCTAGCTGGGAACGGGGAGAGAATGGAAACCTATCAGGTAGTTACATCTTTGAAAGTAACTCTGCTGCGATTGCAATCCCGGCATTGATGCAAGTAACTCCAACCGATATTGGGGAGACAGATTCAAAGCAACTGGTAGAAATTTATACTGATGAGCTTACAAGCTCTGCTGAGATAGACCAAAGCTTTGGCGAAAATGAAGCAAGTAGAGATTCAATATCTGCAAACTATGATGATCTCAGTTTACACTACGGCACCACTGGAACAATCGCTGGAACTCTTCATACGAAAAAATCGCAATCTTCCGAAAGCGTTCGTGTAAAATCCACAAAAAACCATTCCACCCCTGCTATTTTAAAGCAAATTACGTCAGACATGCGTAAAGACATCGTAAACGCTAGCGCTGACGCAGGAAAAGTTCATTTCGAGATACCAAGCTCCAGACAACCGTTGGCGTTTGCAAATGACGAAATCTTGTTGGGTTCTAGCTTTGAACAAAATTTGAACAATGAAAAGGAAATGAAGGATTCAAACTGCTCTGGGGATGAAAACTTCTATCCTTCAACACCGAATCTCGAAGAGAAACACTCTGAACTTTCTCCAGAAACAACGCATGCAAAACCTATAATTAATACCTGGCCTGGTGACAGCGACTGCCGCAGTATATTGCACTATACCCTTAAAGAATATGGAATCGAAAATGCTGATACTGAGCTTTATGAAACCGTTGAAACCAACAGCAATAGCTGTGGCCCGACGCCGTTTACAAAGGATACGTACTTCACTGAAGAAAACTTACTCGATCACACGTTCAACCCTATGCCTTATGATAGTTCTGTAAATGACAAATCACTCACTGATTTAGTAGAATGCAAGTGTAGTGAGTACGGATGTGCTTGTACGCATTCAGATTTTGACTTTGAATCAACTTCATCGATGTAAGATCAAAGATATATTACTTTCTCTTGAGGTTAAATTTCACTGTTGTATATTTATTAATTTCAATATTTTGTTTCCCTTCAAATTGAAAATTTTCATTGCAGGATACCAGTTGAGAGAACGGAATCGATGTGTTCGTAAGTCTTATGTCATAGTATATTCCTACTCTCGGTAATCACCTGACCCCGGGTAACATTTATATTTTCATCTAAAACTTTCAGGGTTGCCGACGAAATGGTAGATGATGTTCTTCTAAATTTAAGCTTTCATGAATTCTGGTTGAATTGTTGAAATAGTTGAATTAATTAACGGGAGTAAGATTGGTACTCTGCATCACTATTCTGGGAGAAGCTGCAATCTTGCAAGAGAAGAAATCCTAGTAAAAGCCCGAATTTTCCATTGAAGAATTAGAAATCATGAGTAATACTTTGCCGCAATGAATCATTCGTCGATACAGTCACCTTAATTAAAACAATGCTAAGCACAAAAATCTTTAAGGCGTATCGAAGCTACCGCGTACACGGCGTCTAGAGTCTACACACGTCCGCAACGGTGATGTTTTTCTAGAAAATTCTTCCCTTGACGTTGCTATCACCGTCGCCACTTAACTATCAATCTGCTCTGTTAATTGAACACAACGTTGCAATGAGCCCCGACAACTGAATGAAGGTTCCGAGACCTTCTGCAACCTTCAAATGAGTTAAGCCTATTTCCTGTGAAGCAACAAACCATTTCATGACGGCGATAACCACACTATAATTATAAACGGTCTAGATGATACTCGCCTACAATAGTACCAAATTCAAATCAAATCCTCTCCGTACCTTAATAAACATCAATTTTAAGTACTCAGGAAGTTTACATGTCTTGCAAACTTTAAAAATGTTTGTGACGATATCTTCTGGAGAGTAGCCCATTTTCCAAAGATGACTTAACCTTTTATACGCGTCTTCAATTTTCCCATCTTTGCAGAATTCCAGCATCTCTTGAACCAATAGAGGTGAAGGTTCATCACAGACCTGTGGTAGGATTTATTATTTGCAATAGTATGGTTTTATTATCGTTACCCAGCCCAAGTCTATCACGTCAAGCTCGACTGAAGAACTAACCTTGAATACGTTTGGAGCATTTACGAGCCCGAATCCATGGTATGTGGCTTGTAAATTGTTCAGGGCTTGACGCAAATCACCTTGTGCTGTAAATATAATGGCTTCAAGTCCCTCGTTTGCATATTCAATCTAAGTAAATCGCACACATCAAAATAAGAATTTGTTCACAAAAATCACGTGAAAATGGAATGATTGAGCTAACCTTTTCTTGACTGCAAACATGCAGCAGTTTTTCTAAGATTTGTGCATCTGATAGACGACCAAATCGAACTACTGCACATCGGGATTGAATCGGAGGAATAATTTTTTCACTATTATTACACGCCAGAGCAAAGCGTGTCGTGCTCGAATACAGTTCCATGGTTCTCCTTAAGGCTTGTTGTGCTCCTTCCGTCATACTAAAATAATTAAAGCTAATTAATTATTTATTTATAATTTCATTAATTAATAATAAATAAATAATTAATGGAATTAATTCATACTTAATATATGTATGTATAGACAAGATCTCTTACTCTAATATAATGAGTAAGAGACACGCTGAATTCGCACAATACCATAGGAATTAAAATGACATTTACAATCGGTGGTAAAAAATGATGAGAATTAGTTCCTGTGCGTTTAATTTTTTTGCACGGTGTCTAGTTACCTGGTAAAAAGAGGCTGGTTCTAATTTGCCGGAGCAAATGGAATCAACAAAGGAAACCAGCCTCACGGATTGAACTTGTCTCTTACTCGCTCTGTCCCCATACCAATGATGTCTAAATTACCTATCAGCTTCGTCCAGGATTATAATCTTGTGTTTTCCCGTAGGTAATGACACTTTTTTCTGAGCGAAGAGCTTGATTTTGTTACGGACGACATCAATTCCACGATCGTTTGATGCATTCAGCTCTAGGACACCCTCTCGAAAATTTTCACCTAGCAAAATCCTGGCCAGGCATAAAATTGTAGTAGTTTTTCCTACTCCAGGAGGACCCTGGATAATGAAAGTTTGCATATCATACTCACCTTTGCCCTGTATCACTCATTACATTTTAGACATTCTTACCGCAAGTATTAAGTTAGGCATATTTCCGGTTTCAGCAAAAACAGCTAATCGAGCCGTAGTCTCTTCATTGCCCACGATTTCGTCAAATGTTTGAGGTCTGTATTTCTCTATCCTGTTTTTCAAAGATGCATAATTCGAATGAATTTCGTTCGGTTCGCTGAAATACGAGTGGGATTAATTAGGATTGAGAATCGTACCATGGTTGGTTAGAATCGTCGGTGAGAACTACATCCATTTTATCAGCAGTAGACTTCGAAGATTCGACTTCAATGACTTCTTCGGTTTCCATTTGATCAGCCTCCATCTAGGTTTAAAATCGCAAGAATCTATGACGAAACAGCAGATTCAAAATGATAAATAAATCCAGTCATGCTTATTGTACTTTAGAACGCAAGAGTTTGTATTGCGTACACTATTTTTAATACAAAAGTGATCTTTAAGTGGTAATGCAAGTTTAATGAAATTTATAATCAAAACCTAGACAAGATCTCTTACTCTATTTGATCGAGTAAGAGACAAGTGAAATCTGTACACAGATACCATCGTTACTGATTTTAAACCAAAATTAGGAGAAATTTGCGGGAACAAGTACGTTAAGTTAGCGGAATAATTAGCATGTATGTATTAACATGCAAGCCAAGTTGGTTTCCTAGGTTAATGCGGGTTAAAAATAATTTCCTAGTAATTCTGCTACCTAAACGCACCATCATACTTTTTTTTGGTGAACCAAAAAAAAGTATGATGTAGATTTTCCTTGTCTCTTACTCGCTGTGTGTATCGGTCTCCATACCAACAGAGTAACTTGTCTAACAAAACCATGTACTTTTTGTGGGAAAATAATGCCGATTAATTCACGATAAAGCGCTAACGAACAATTCAATAAAAAGCGCGCATTTTTGGCCTTGCCATTAGAGAGTTTGAAATGCAGTTGTGAGTTGTGAAGCTTGTGAGATGACGCAAATTACAGGCGGGAAATTCATAATCCCGCCCCCTGTTTCTTCACAGCCAATCGGAAGCGGGGGGTGGGATTACAAATTTTCCGCCTGTAATTTACGTCACGTCACAAGTTTCACAACCGGATTTCAAACTCTCTATTAAAAATATGCATGAACATTTTCCCGGCAAGTTTTTGAAATTAGAGCGGCTATTGGGCATGGGCGTCGATACACACCGAACGAATGCCCTGAAAATATTTCGTTCACGCTGAGGGTCTGGGAAATCGACCAAAGTGGATTTACTCGGCCATTAGAGGTCACAGAGATCAACTGATGGTGTCAGTGAATAGCTGAGAGAATGCGGTTAAGGTACCTTCTCTTTGATTTCGAATTTGACCCTTGTGTCTTGACCTATGCCTGATTTCAAGTTTACATGCTTAGGGTCTAGGAAATCGACCTAAGTGGATTTACTCGGCCATTAGAGGTAACAGAGGTCAACTGATGGTTTCAATGAATAGCTGAGAGGATTGAATCACTTAGCTTGCGATGATCTCCTACGGTTGGATTCTACTGGGACTGAGGATCTTTCATTTCAGCCAAGGTTATATTTTATTTTTATATTCTACTAGCTTCGCCCGGGGGTTATGTGGTACGAACACAACAAAACTCCCGTCGATGGTTAGCTCTTGCGTCGAATCTTTACCTCTCCTGTCTATTCTTTGGATCATCCATCGAACCTATAGCTGCCAAACCTGTAGCATATGGTTCCAAACCTACAGTTCTGTCGCCGAATCAATAGCCCTGTCGTCGAATCAATTGTTCTCCCGTCGTCATTAAGTTTTCACTTTGATACAATAGCTCTCCCGTCAAACACAAAGCTCTACCGTCAAACGCAAAGCTCTCCCAGCAAACTCAAAGTTCTCCCGTGAAACGGATAGCTTTCCCGTCAAACTTAAAGCTTACCCGTTAAATTTATAGCTCTAACATCAAACGAAAAGCTCTCGCGTTAAACGTATAGCTCTCGTGTCAAACGCATAGTCCTCCTGTCAAACGTAAAGCGTTCCCGTCAAACGTAAAGCTTTCCCGTCAAGCGTATAGCTCTTAACCCAAACCAATAGCTCAAATCGATAGCTCAGACCTATAGCTCAGATCTATAGTCAAACCTATAGCTCAGACCTATAGTCAAACCTTTAGCTCAGACCTATAGCTCAGACCCATAGTCAAACCTATAGTCAAACCTGTAGAATATGCAGTTCAGACCTATGGTAAAACCTATAGCTCAAATCGATAGCTCAACCTATAGTCAAACCTATAGCTTAGACCTATAGTCAAACCTATAGCTTAGACCTATAGTCAAACCTACAGCTCAGACCTATAGTCAAACCTATAGTAAAACCTATAGTCAAACCTATAGCTCAAACCTATAGTCAAACCTATAGTCAAACCTATAGTCAAACCTATAGCTCAAACCTATAGTCAAACCTATAGAAAGTGAAAATGAAAGTGAAAAAATGAAAGTCACAAACAGACATTGAGATTTATAGTATAAGATTTTTAAATCAATCATGGTGAGACTATTCGTTCAGATAGGGCACGAATCAATCCCTTCTCGTTAATCGTTGCGTTCCTCGAATCTCTCACACAGTTAGTCAACTTGTAAAATAGCCATCAAATTAAACGGGAGAACAACCATAAAGCTTCACATGTTATGTATAATTAGAAGCTAATAATTAAGAGTTTTTCCATTATTATTTTCACACTGTTGCAACTTCAGAAGCATAGAGTAAAAGTATTGTATAGTAAAATATTTCTTTCTCGTCTTGATGGAGACCATACTTTTATATATATATATTCCGCGGCTTTTGCCTAACCTCCCCAAAAAAAATTAAACGCCTCTAACCTCACACCGGTTCCTCCTCCATGGAGAACTCAGCCTGAACCAGAAAGGCGCTGAAGGTCAATGGAAATGCAGAATTAGAAACACAGCGGCCGGAGCCTACGCTGCGCTCGGCCCGGCGGCGATGTGTTCCCAATTCTGAATTACCATTGCCCAGCGCCTTCCTGTTCGGACCTCGCCCCTCCATCTCGGATACACCGGATTCGGTTATTCGGCTAATTTTTTTTGGTCACCCCCCTAGTTCTAATTGGGAATGAAAATAATAGGAAACGCATGGGAAATCACTATAAATGGGCATAATTTGCTAGTGCGGTAATTTACCTCTCTCATATTTTCGTTTTCCAATCTTAGTCTCGTCTATCTCCACAGTACTCTCAGGTCCTCCAATAGGGCCGTCCATGTCCTGCTGATGCTCCAGCCAAGCAAAAATAGCTTCACGAAATAGCTTTAACCAGCTACACACTGACGCAGAAGAAATTTCTGTTTCGCTTTGCAGCTCCTCTTGGATTTCTTTGTAGCTTGTACGGCCTCTCGAAAAGAGGAACAGAAGATGAACTATCCTTCTCATGCTGATATGAGTCCGGTCAAATATTGACCCTTAGTCGCTGACTCTGACCAGTCATGGTCACGGAATTTATTGCGAAATCTTGGCTTACCCCGATTGGGAAAATAAAGTCCGCATTTACGGCCACAGTTCGGGGATTCACAAAAACGTTCTTTACGCAGCAAATTATGCTCCTGTCCCCACTTAAATAAATCTATGTTATTTTTATGGGTTAGTGTAAACAAATCTAAGCTGTTAAACTTCTTCATAATTATAAAAATTAAGAAGAAAACGACAGAGATGATTTAGCATTACAGCTATGAATGGCTTAGCGTGAGATTGGCGGGCTTGCGAATTCAAATTCGCGAATTCACATTACATTCCGTTGTTGCTATTTCCATAGCAACAACACCTAACCATTATAATAGCGTGTGGTAAATCTGTAGTTGGTGACTTATGAAAGTAGTGCATTGGGGAGACTTACGAAAGTATTTCCGAGTGAACATATAAGTTAACCCAATATTTTTCTTAACGACCGTATCGTTAGGCCCGAATCCAAAGATAAGGAGAAAAGGGTGGGAACATTTCCTCAAAAAACAGTGCTAAAACAAAAATTTGCGAGTGCAGGATTTTTTTGGGAAAAAGGCAAGGCTATTTGCTTTTGTTGCGGATTCAGTGTAGAAAAGAGCCTTCAAGAAATTTCTGTGGAAGAAGATCTGTATGCTTCTTACTCACCCGTTTCTAACACAACCTACTCCAGATGCGGTTACTTATTTGCTGATTAGATGCTAAAAATTGGAGCAGGATAGAAGCTATCCCTTACTGCCGCTTTGCCATGCAATGCCACACCTCGAGCATCCCAAGCATCCATTGTAAAAGAAATTGTACAAAATAAGCTTTCTCAGAAAACAGATCAGGACTTTCATATCACCTTGGCATTAGTTCGTAACTTATATGTACTGAAATGGCGCGCAGATTTATCTGTCTATACTCATCATTCTCGATAGTTTCTTATCATTCCGACGTAGTGTGAAATGTCTAATTCAGGAATTATAGAATCAATGTTATACCTTTTGGAGTCTCCTGTAAGGACGACACTACAACAGGAAATTTAGTGAGTGGTAATGGTATTTAAATGCGTTAGAACTATAAAATTGCATTTTGTAAATAGATATATTTATCGATCCTTTTGCTTTTCCCCTGTCCTACGCAGTGTTTCCTGCGGTAAAAACTAGGAGTGGACGAAAATACAAGGAGAGCCGGTGCTGCGTATTACAATATTGGATTTAGTTTCTCTACAATAATTAAAGACAGTACTTTGCAAATATTTCCCGATAAGCTTATCCTTATCGTACCCCTACTAGCGAATGTCTTTTTGGAGTGCAGCTACAACAGAAATCAGAACGTAGAAGGCAAATCAACGACCGCAATTGCTGATAATATATACTATATTTCTATTGTTTCTATATAAGAGATTTTATATAGATAATGAATTAATATATTCTTATGTCCTTGCGCGGTAAAATAAGACCCCGAGAGTGGAATCAGGCAAACCTTACGCTTATACGGCGGTAAAACCTTTGCAAGTTTCAAAGTAGTCTCCAAAGAAGTGGATAAGAACAGTGAAGAAGACATGCTGCTGTTGCGAAACTATTATGTTAAAAAGATTTTACAGCTACTGGGAGGATTGAGCAATATTGCGATTTTCATGTCTACTCCACAGGATCATTCGGGTTAGTGATGAAAATATAATGCGCGTTTTAATTTACAGCTAGTAAATTTATGTTTACGTAAATTTACGTTTTGTTTTAAAATTCTACCAAAATCGTTTTTTATTTAATTACAGATTGTTTAAAATGTTTGTTGAAGCACTTGGAACGTTTCAAGAAAGACGGAAAATTCTTTTGCTGTCTGGCCTGCTCTTGTCTTTATCAAAACCAGGAGAAGGGTCCGTTACTGTATCTTCTGAGTAAATGGGATAAAGAAGGTTTTTCTAGGAACTGCGCTGAAATCCAATACTGTGTAGTGGATAAGCTATTCCCCTATTTTTGCAAGGGGGTTCCTCATATTAAGGTAGAAAGATATTTAACTTCAGACATGAATCTCTTTTAAAAACTGTACCGGAACGCAGACGGTGGGCGGATGGAGGAGCTGGAGCTGGTGCGGGAACTATCTCTACTTGAGAATCTATCAAAAATGAAAAAACATAATGTATGTTTTTTACATTTAATTAATGTAGTCGTCATACCTTCATCATCATTATCATCAATCCTGAAGATAACATGTGGTAACTCCACCTCCTCTTCGACCACCTCCCTGCACGTACGTGCCTGCAGGTAGGCTCGTAGAGGGTACCACGTTACTAGCCCAATCTTTCTTCGAGAGGAAGGTCATCTGCAAAATTAAAACATAAAAATTTGTAATTTACATTTAATTTTTACATTTCCTCCGCAACACACCTTATTTAGCTCACTTTCCATATTTACTCCCACATGTAACATCTTATAATATATACTAACCTCCTGCCTCCTCCTTGATTCACGCTTTATTCATTAGTCTAATAAATTAGAGGAAGGTGTATTG
This sequence comes from Sminthurides aquaticus, assembly GCA_906901655.1. Lineage (NCBI taxonomy): Eukaryota > Metazoa > Arthropoda > Collembola > Symphypleona > Sminthurididae > Sminthurides > Sminthurides aquaticus. The sequence continues at coordinate 9,626,887 of CAJQTT010000004.1, read as the reverse complement.
TCTTTAATGAAATTTGCATAGGAAATCATCCCCTTTTCATCAATCCGTCCATTCGCATTACAGCCATTTCCATAAAGTCTCTGCCTTAGTAGGAGCTCCATAACAATAGTTTGTCAAACTGAAATCACACCTCAATTACCAGGATTCTACCCGTCTACGATTCTACAAAATATTTATGAACACATTTACTTACTTTAATTACATGTACCCCAAAAAAGTCCTCCCAATCCTGTGGATATGAAACGTTCTGAAAAAACATGTGCGCATTAAATACAAGTCTCATCTCTAACACAATGCTAATTAATAGTTACACTAGACTCACCGCACCGACTTACAGCAGACAGGCTTTTGGAATACATCCTAGGTTCTTCCCAATAGCGCTTACCATATACAATGTAGAGCATAAGCATGATGATCCATTTTGCTCCTCACATGTGCATGTAGCTTGTCGCATATATTTGCACTGAATGTATGAAAATATCTTTCGCGCTTTCAGGAGTCGAAAAAATATGCATAGTGTGCTATAGAGTCATAGAGAATGCTCACCCGTTTAAATGCATGCTAAACACGCTCATATGGAGAATCCCGTTTACCAAAACCAGTTTACGGAGATTGCGTTTGGCGAAACTGGGCCTTTCCATAAGAGCGTGTTTATACACACGGGTGTAAGTTAGACCCAAGGGTCAAATTCAAAATCAAAGAGAAGTTAACTTCACCGAATTCTCTCAGCTATTCACTGACACCATCAGTTGAACTCTGTGACCTCTAATGGCCGAGTCAATCCACTTTGGTCGATTTTCCAGACCATTAGCATGTAACCTTGAATTCAGGCATAGGTCGAGACCCAAGGGTCAAATTAGAAATCACAAAGAAAGTAACTTCACCGAATTCTCTCAGCTATTCATTGACACCATCAGTTGACCTCTAATGGCCGAGTAAATCGACCAAAGTCGATTTCCCAAACCCTTAGCATGTAACCTTGAAATCAGGCATAAGTCAAGACCCAAGGGTCAAAGTCAAAGAGAAGGTACCTTCACCGAAGTCTCTCACCTATTCACTGACACCATCAGTTGACCTCTGTGACCTCTAATGGCCGAGTAAATCCATTTTGGTCGATTTCCCAGGCCCTCAGTGTGAAGAAAATATTTTCGGGGTATTTGTTCGGTGTGTATCGACGCCCATCTATTGGGCTTCGTACCATATGGCTGTATCATACGTCATACGTTTTACGGGGATGTGGATCATATTGGTGTATAAAAGCAGATCTCACGAGATCTGAAAAGCATAGCGGAGCTTCGGGACTGAATACATAGACGGGAGAATGATACAGTCGGAGTTTCATTTGAAACAAACAGGTCACTAAAAGAACTAATAGAGATAACAAGTAATGCGGTTGCGCTACAAAAAATACGCTATGATACCATTACAGATAAACATTAAAATTTTTAGATTCAGTGAACTTGAACGTTAGCTTAAGCTTGCCCTATGCTAGCTGGTTTGACATTCGGACCCTCGCTTCGTTCGGGTTGGGTCAAGGTTTCTTGAAGCAAGCTTAACTCAACCTATATCCTGTCCCTCGATTCGCTCGGGTCGGGGTTGTAGCTGAATTAAGGCAGCTCAACATGGCCGTCGTTTTTTATGATTGCACCTACTTTTTTTTGACCTTTAACGAGTGAGGAAAAACCTGTATCTAGGTCATTACGTGACGATCGAATCGGCCAAGATTCGAACCTGCGCCTCTCTCCGTCCCACAATAGGGTCTCAACGCTCGATCAACTGAGCCACGAGACCGGGTCCGAGAAAACCCATTAGTATAGAGGCCATATACGCGTCAGAAGCATCGGCTCTTACATTTCTTGAACAAGAACAAAGGCGATCATCTAACGTAATGCCATAGAGCAGGAATGAGTCAATCATTGAAAATTACTTGGGGCCACCAGGTAGTGGCAATCATTGCATAACCTTTTCTTCGATAATTTAAGGCACAGAGCGCTTATCTGCAATTGCATTGGCCAAAATACTGCGTCTTAGACGCTGATTCAGACATGAGTCGTATTGCATAACTTAGATTTAAATTTGTCACCTTGGGACACTGGTAGGAAATATTAACTTCTAAAACTAAAATATATGGAGGGCACGCATTCCTAGTGACCTACTGCATTAGCCGTGGTTATCTTTGTGTGAAAACATGTATCAAAGCGCACATCACACTCATTACAGTGCGCTTCTTAATTGGTATGAGTCATAATTCATAAGCCGTTCAACAATTTGCTGGTGGGGGACAAGAACCAAGTGATTGGGATAAGAGAGTGAAAGAGGGGTAGGGATCATGCGGGGTGGAATAATGAGCGCCCTGAACTCCCATCTACCGCCCGTTCATGTAGTTACTGGAGTGCTAAAATCTACCATGTAGATGGCGCCAAGCTAGATGACGTCACTGGGGTGAGGGGGATGAATGGTAAAAGGGGACTCTTACTCGGGTATTGGGAGGTAGAGTAAGAGGCAAGTCTCTACGCTCTGATTTACAGAAAGTGTCGACGATTATGTTTTGCCCTTCCTTCCGCGCCGTAAGATACCCGTAAAATATAGGCGCTATGTTGGCAAACTTCAACAATGGCTCATATAAAATACATTGTAGATTTGAACTTCGCGCGCTCCTTCTGGTTGATGATTGCCATCTAAGGGACCGTAGCTAAAATCCTAGCTCAGGATTTTAGCTTACGGAGCTCGTAGAGACTGTACTAGCCGAGGAGACTAATCCAAATGAATAAGATTGATACCTATACATGCCACGACGCAAGCTACGGCTACCTCCAGTTCCTTTTATAAATACATCCTATTCGAAATGAAGGGCCCGCGAATCGTCCGTTGCTCATCTGATGCCCCGCGATGCGATTTTTGTGTTTAGCGTTTTTACGAATTCGGTTGCTGAGTGATTGTACACTGTATGATTTTGATTTCTCTTACTTTGGGGTTGTTGAATATAATATTTGCAGTTAAAAGATATTTACATAATATTTCTTCAATTAGTAAACCATTGAGACAGCCTTGTTAGCATGCTAATTTTAAACGGCCAATTTGCAGACAAAGATTTAAAACATTAAGAATATGTCAAACCAGAAATTTTCCCAGTCACCTTGACGAAAAGAGTATAAATACACATACCGCGCTGGTCTCAGGTAAGTCGTACAGGACAGTACAGTCATATGGTTTTATTAGATTGAGTAAATGATTAATTGCGAGACGAAAGCGTGAAACACGACTGTTTGAGGTATCCTTGTTTTATACAGTTCAAACCTCAGGATTGGAGGAACAGGAATGTTTGCATGTTGACCGCCTGCCGATATTCAATATTAGAAGACTGGTATCTTTTCAAAGATGAACGAATTTGACTATGGGTTCCGACACCAGTTACCGCTTAAGGAGAGGATGGAAAGAATAATATTGCACCGCCGTGATAAAGAACAGCAGAGACAAGAAACGTGGGAGAATGTGTCGAATTATTTTTCTTCATGGGGGACGAAAGTCGCGAAACACAATGAGTGGACTTCCGGGAAATATTACGAGGACAGGTACTACAGATATGCGGAATACTGGCTTTCTTTGTGAAGCAATTTCAAACAATTAAAATATTCTATACTAATAACAGTCTCAATTCGTGGGAGCGACGGCAGAGAAAAGAACAATATGAGAAAAATCTGGAGAATAGAAAGGCCAAACTAAAGAAGCTTCTGGAAGGCGAGAAACTGATTTACGACACGGAGTTATGCGCGATAGACAGCGAATTTCACTCCATAAAGAAGTTTCAAGGGAAATCTCACTCTGAAGCTGACAGTAGCCAGAAGCTAGAATTGCTTCGGCTTCACGCAGTAGATTTACGAAACAAGAAGGAAGAAGAACGAAAGAAAGAAGTGGCAGCCAAAGAATTTTTACGCTGGAGAGCGACCAATCCAGTCATCCGCGATGTAAGTCAGATATTCAAGTCGGGTTTGAGTTATCAGCTCTATAGTTGTGTATGTTTTTTCTCATATTCTTATTATATTCAGATCGAGAGTCGATATCATGCGCAATTTGTTCGAAAAGTGTGGGAAGATCAGCTAAAGGAAAAAGAAGAACGAGATCGAATCGCTAAGGAGAATAATGCGAGAATCGAAGAAGATTTGCGGGCTTACCAAGAGGAAGAAGTCAAGAGGTATTACAGGAACTAGTCCTTATCGCGTCTTACGGCAATTATGATAGATTCATCAAAATCAAAATACGATTCTGTTTCTCTGTTTGACAGGATTGAGGATCAAGAAGCAGAAAAGAAGAGAGAACTAGATCTCTGGAAGGATGAAATTCGTAAACAACGAGAAGAACTGAAGCTTCGCGAGGAAATTAGTGAGAAGTTAAATAGGCAACTAGACGAGATTGAAAAGCAGCAATTGCTGCTAAATGAAACTGTCGAAGCGAGGGAAAGATTAGCTTCGGAGCGAGAAAATAAGAAAGCCTTGGCGTAAGTTTAGACGTTGTATTGTTCACAGGGTTCGAATGCAATAATGTCGCGGAAACTTACATAATTCAATTATTTTGCATTCCAGTAAGTTTTGGGAGAAACAAACGAGAATGAAAATACGAGCAATGATTAACGATCGGGTTCAAGCTATTGCAGATGATAACAAAATGCTGGAATATTTAAAACACCTCGAAGAGAAGCGGGTTGAAGATCGTTTGAATGCGAATCAGAATGTTGTGTCCACCAAGATAATTGCTGCTCGCCAGTGTCTTGAGGAGCAGCGAAAAAAAGAAATACAACGGGAAAAAGACGCTGCTGCCCTATTTGAGTGTGTAAAAGTAGAACTTATGGTGTCCATCCTACGAGCGTATGATTGATTATGAAGAGTAAACGTTTAATTTGTAATTTTAACTTCAACAGAGAGGAAGCCAGAGCTTTCCTTCGTCAGCAAGAAATACTGTGGGAGAAAGAGCGTCAAATGCGGGAAAAGTTAATGCAAGAAGTGATACTAACAGTCCAGAAACAGGTATGATCATGATCGGCTCTACCTGAGAGGACTACATAATTTGAATTCTTTCCTTTAACTGTGGGAACGTGATGTGAAATTATCACTGTAAAACAGTAAGCTTTTATTGCAGATAGAAGAAAAACGTCGAAATAATATTAAAAGACGTGAAACGTTGGATGCCGAGCGAGGGCACATATTGTATGAAATTGAAGAGCGAGATAAGAGAATTACTGATGAAGAATCCAAAGCACGTCAAGCCCTGAATGAAACGAAGTCTGGCTTAACTCATCAAGTGTACGAAAAAAGGAAGCAGAAGGAGAAGGAAATGCTCGAAAGCTTAGACACTTTAGGAAGATTAAAGTTTGAAGAGAATGAACGCAAAAGACGTGAAGAAGCTGAAGCCAATAAGATTAAGTTCAACGGATTCCAACCTAAGGTAATGCGAACCCAAGCTAAGCACACAAACACTAGATTATTGAAAGATACCATAGGTATTGATTACACTGATTTTGTATTGCAGTTTCACGGCTTGAAGAAGCTTGCGTGGTAGGAAGGAAAACAGCTTGTTTGCGGAATCACAATCTCAGTCTAGCTTGAAGTCGTGCCCTGTGTGACTTGATTTTGCTACCCTATTCGGACTTCGGGCCAGCTTTAGTTGCTTAGAAATGGTGCCGTCAGCAAAGAGTTTTGTTTGCGGTTTCTAATGACCAGACCATTTGTGGGTTTCTAATTTTAAAAGTGGACGTTGCTCAGTTGGGAAAGTCAATTAGTGTTTTAATTTTATTTTTCTGTGTCTCTGAATTACTAGGGTACAAATTTATAAACCAAAAAGTCTTCTCTGAGGATTTAGGGGAGATATTTTGACGGGAAATATATCTTAAACAGTGGTATTTTATTGAGATGTCGCATAGATACTTTTGAGTTATATTGGAGTCAATATATGATTCAAATCTTCCAAGATGCAATTCTTTAATCTTAGAATAACATAAGCGGTACTTTAAAAATAATTTTGAATGTATTTAACGAATTGAATCGAATTACCCAAAATATTCGATAATAAAAATATATTTTCGTCCAACGCAGCAGAAAGACGGCCATGCGTTAAGTCAGATTTTGAATACATGCCAATTTATACGGACTTTGCTTGGGGGTTTCAAAATTTAGGAATTAATGTTCTTCGCATGCTGTTCTCCTCTGCCTCTGCCTTGGAGTCACAAATGGTGAGATGAAGCTCACGCTAAAGACCCTTCATCAATTTCTACTTACGTTCAATCGGAATCGGCACTTATTATTAATTACTATGCATAGTCTCACGCTGACATTCGCTTTGTAAAGCGCCCTTTTAGAATCAAGTGGAGGTCGAGCAGTTGAGTTGGACAAGCAAGTATTCTTATCATTGCAGTTAATATTGTTATTGCTAAAGGGTTGGGGTTGCATCGCTGACTGAATACAGCTTTACTTCCCAACGGGTTAGGATACAGTGTTCAGCTGAAATTCACACCCCGGGAGTTCAGAACAAGTGCATGGTAGATGGGCATACATCTGGCCTTTTTGCCTATGTTTCCAAGGGGTAAAACTCTTCGTTCAAATACTTATGAATCCCCCGTTGCCCCAATCCAATATTGCAAGGTTAGGGTTTGCATGTAGCTGTAGATGGCGCCAGCGAAGAGTTTTTGTCCTGGTCTTCTTTACATGTCTGGTGGGGAGTAGGAATACGGAGGTCGCAATGTTATTTCTATTGATGTGTGTCCGTTTAAAGAATGAAGGAAGCGCGACGCTTTACAAATGTTTCACGGATAAAACTCACCCGTGATGGCCGTGATAGTTAGTGATTCCCCTTTAGAACATTACTATAAAATCGTGTGTATCTATCCCTATTGTCGTTATTGAATTTTATGGATGTCGAAGTCTTTGTTTTGGACTACAACATCTGAAATGATTGGAGACAACTTTTAAAGCTGATGGCGAATGAGATTGTAATTCTAGTTTAAACATATTAAATAGGGCAATATATTGGTGTCAATGTTACCTATGCGACGATTTCCGGACTGTTACAAAACGATTTCGTTCATCTCATTCTGGAAGAAGAAAATTGAGTTGAGAAACTCGGAACTGAAAACGGTGAGAAATAATACCGCGGTAGTGAGTTCCGCGGAGACACTGAAAAGGACCAAGAGGGTATGTATGAGGAAGCGAGACTGAAGAGGGAGACGTTGGGTTGGAATAGAAACTTACTAGTTAGTTGAGAGATACGGGATGATGTATTAACCGGTTGGAAAGTCGGGAAGGAGAGAGAATGATTCAGTTTGGAAGACTCATCAATCTGAAATTGACTTTAACTTTACTTAGCTGAGAAGGATAGGTTTTGAATGGATTGTGTGAGTGAAGTGGAAACATCATCTGTGCTAAACTAAATTCACGAGGCTGGTTAGCAGGAAGGACTGGTTAGTGAGGGGATTGAGAATTACACAGAGGGTGGCTATAAAAACATTAAGCCTTATAGACGACTCTCGTATACAAGAAAGGCAGATGACACATGGACGGGTTCACTCCCTCGGATTTTTCCGAGGGCAGCGGCAAGGGGATGAATAAAATGATTTGCATCACAAATTCGCCCTCCTCTTCTCACCCCTCTCAATAAGTCAGTGAGTCAGTTCGGGAGTCATTGATAGAAGAACCTGTTCGATTCATCTTTAATACAAGCAAATTGGCCACTAAATTCCCATCCGCTAACCCTAAATGCAAACATGGGGAAGGCAATCGGAGGCTGGCCCTTCCTTTGTGCCGTGATATGATTAAAAATCGATATTCTCTCTAAACAAAGCTCATTCCGATTCCATAACTGGATTATGTTGCATGCTTCATGCGCCTTCCGCTTATCAGTTTAGTGGTAGGCAGGGTCGCTCTGCATCCCGGCCCTTGCTACTTAGTCCATAGTCTTCCTCCGAGGGGAAGTCATTCAGCTTTCAGCATGCTCCCCGTCGTCAATTTGAATGGGTTGCAAATGAAAAGTCAAATTTCGGAAGGGTGCACTTGTTGCAAAGCGGCTGAAATTGCTTTAAAAATCCTCTCGCACTTCGTAAAATATTGAAGAGCAAATAAGTCAAGATAAATATTGCTAAAACGGGAGGTAACGAGTGTAAAACCTGCTATAACGTGAGTCCATTATATCATACATATGCTATGAAAATTAAGCGAACGTTCGGTAATCTTCTGTCTATAGCATTGACCTTTAACCTGCTAACATCACAATCACAATTGCAATGCTCCAGCAGGAATCCAGGAAGTCCTCTTATAAAAACCCATTCGAGAGTAAAATACTGTAGTCCGTAATCCATGGGTTTCGTATACTGGGATACATGCAACGGTAAAATTATAATATTTAACTTGAATTGATTGCTTGAAAGGGAAGGAAACGCAACGCGTTGGTGGACTTGAGGACGAGTCCTAAATCCTACTCCTAGCGTCCCAGCTGGCATAAAGCATGTATAGCTGCTTTCCCCTGTGTTAGCCTCTTCATTGCGTGAGCTCTGTTTTGAATCCGTAGTTAATCTCTGTATTTGACATGACGAGATAATAAGGGTTTTTTATCCTCCTCAAATCAAGTGTGCCCAATTATCCGCACACGTCACACCGTTTCCTTCGTGTGCATCCCACCTCTTATTGACTCCCTACGACGCCCTAATTTGCTAAGCTGGTTTGCAATCCAACTCGATGGCATGTTGTAAAATTGTGATAATCTTTCTAGAAATTCAAATGACAGAAAATCATTTTCGAATTCCTGAAGACATACTTCCAAGCTATGCGCACATTATCGCTCACTCGGTTTTAATTTGGCTCTAACATTGAATGGATGCCTTAGCAGCTCTCCGATTGCTTAGGCAAAATTTTGTAGTATTACAGAATCTGAGCATTTTGAAGTTAACATTGAAGACAAAATGTAAAAAACAGTATGTACATACAAGGGAGTTTGAAGGGCAGTTCTGTTGTGACTCGTTTAATTTCTAGACTGGCAGAAAGAAGTGGAAAATCGCAATGAAACCCATAAAATCAATTTCCTTTCTCCAATAGAAATCATTATAGAGTTTCAGTAAATCCCGACAATTGGATTTGGAGAGATTCCGCAATTTCCTCATTTGTTAAAATCATGGGTAATTGAATCTCAAGACCAAAAATCTCATATTACAACTTGCCAGTCCTCTAGTTAGTCATATCACCATAACTCATCTTAGTTAGGACTCCGACAGTGCTTAGGCTACCGCCCTCCCTTCCGAACAACCAAATACAATTCAACGGTAATTGGTGAGGAAATGAAGGAAATAATACTCCCATGTCAATACACACGGAAATCTAGCCACATGATTGAATTTTCTGGCGAAATTTTCCTTCCAGCGTTTAGTTATCGTATAATATTTGAGTGGAGGGCGTGATCACTGTCCAACCGCATGTTGTTCGCAGTGCTACTCAACACATTGTACCTAGATAACAGTTGAGGCTTGGCAAGCAGAAAATCAAGATATTTTGCTTGAAATTGAAATCGACTACTCAAGAAAATTAAAATTTAGAACCAATACATTGGATGTGCGGCGCGAAACCAGGAATACCAAATAGAAGAATCGGTTGTAAAACTTCTTATACAGGAGGATTGAAATGAAAGGTTGCAACGCTGGAAACAGCTATGCGGAAATGTGCAGCTACTAGTAGCCGTAGGGCGTCCTTTTAGGGTTAGATAGCGCGAATCAAGCTGTAGGAAGGGAATGAAAATCCGTGGACTTGAACTTAGTTACCCCGAGTAGATGAGAAAGAGATTGATTGCTAGAGCGAGGACGGATTTAGGGGGACTATTAATATCCGCTTGTATAAATAATTGCAGGTCCCAAAAGTGAAGCGAGGAAGAAGAGGGAAGCTCGTGTGCGTCCTGGGGTAAATCAACACCTGGATAAAATGTAGTCCTAATTGGTCACTTTTCCACTTCAGTAAATCCTCCTTCCCTCCCGTAAGCCATGCTGACATGCATGAGTTCACACTTCTACCTACCTGTGCGGGAACTATTCGCGTTCGGAAAATTTCGAGCGGATCACCGGAATTGCCCTTAGTTGATACAAGAATTTACCTATGTTGAGATAGTTATGATGACGTGAAACATAAGGAAATGCTGAAGACATGAAATACAGGACGTTGGAATAAAGTTGATTCCCCTCGTTCTCCCGTCTCCTCAAATATGCTGAATAGATAATAGAAGAGTAGAGTACAGGATTTCTATATCTCAGGCCTCGGGTCTGAAGATTGCGTGGCTTTGGTGAAAATAGAATTTAGTGGGACAACCCATAATTTTCATTAATGGATTTATGTTGGAAGAATATCATCACATATCCTGTCCATGCTATTATCCGGCAAGATCAGCTTGTGCTTGTAATTGGATTCAGTTTTTCTATAGCCTTGTCTAGATATGTATATGTGCCGACTTCGATAATACATTTACTTAAGCGATGAGCTATTGTGTAGAGTATCCTGTATAGAGATGAGTGCGTGGGGGCGAGCGAACGTAAGGACTGATATAATTTACAGACGGGGAAACTGATAATTACAAGTGTTTCACAAAATTGGAAGGTGTAACTCGAGGAGGATTTATGCATCCGCTCTCATCCTAAATTCTCTACCTTGCACTCCCTACCCATCCCATTCATAGGATGGATTTTAGTTTAAATCAAAAATTCATTCATAAGTTCTCTCTAGTTTTTTCGTGGCCGCCCTGCCATAGTGTACAGAAGCAGAATTTGAGAATTTTTAAGCTTACGGTATGGTGGTGCTGGAGCCCACGTCAATGCTTACAATTCAGGAAACAATTTGATCGGATCGGAATCAGTGAGACAAAGCGGAAATTATTTCTGGAGTGATGTAACAACTTTCATATCTAATGTTTGTAAATAAATACATATCAAAGTGCAAAGTGTCCCCTGTACAATTGCACACCAAATATTAACTGTCCCCTGTTCTGCCCGTCTAGACATATTCATTTGTCTTCCAGGAAAATCACATCCAGAATTTCGATCCATACTCTCCCGGATGGTGGGTTTGACGGGTGTTGGGGTGTTCACGGACTTTCACCCACCCGTTACCACTCAATGGACAGGGCTTCACGCCCGGTATCATGGATGGGGAGTACATGCTTAATTCCTGTCCAGATAGCGCAAGGAGTATGGCTGCAAAGAGGAAAGAAAGAGAGAGAGAATGGATATGTTGGGTTGTAATGCCGTTTAAACAACAAATGCAAAAAACTCAAAGTTACATTTACAGACCAACGAAATGCGGCGGGAATGATGGGGAGGGTCCAAGAAAGGCATAGTAATAGGCAGGTTATAACTTGAAAAGGGAGGGGTTGAAGCGGAAATAGCATCCTGCTTCCCTCTCTTAGTAAAAATACTTTGAGATTGGTTATAGGAGGATTGTGGTGGAATAAGAAGTTGTAAGGTTTCTTGAGGAAGAAGATGAGATTTTATTGGGGGACAAGATTGAGCTCAGTAATGTCGTGAAGGAGGAGGTGGAGGAGAAAACAAAACTATATATATACCTTCTGTCTTTTATTGTAGGAGAACTGAGAGAGTTGAGTGGGTAGGAAAAGGAAAGGATGTCAAGTAATCTAATAGTCCTTCTTTTGAAATTATTCGGTTGGGTGATGCACAAGTGCAATGGGAGTCTCCTCCACATGTATTTCTCTTTAAGAAATATAGTCAAGTTTGCATTAAGCCACCCGTCGACACAAAGCATCCATTGCTTCAAAGTTTGTGCATGGCAGAATTACAGGAAGAGAAGAAATGGCGAATTTTTAAACCATTCATAAAATAATAGCGAGGAGTGAAGGAGCGGAAAGACGTAAGATATTTTTTCCAAACTTACTAAAGAAAATATAGACCTTGTAGTACACGGATAGATTGAAAAATCGTTGTGAGGGCCTGTGCTCGAGGGTAATTGTGAGAAACCTGGGGAAGGGCTGCTAATGTATGTTGTGAGGTTGTGTGACTGATGAGAGATTTAGGATGACTTGGCATTTTGAAGAGTGACGTGGAAGAGACAAGGGGCTGGCTTAGTCGAAATTGAGTTGCCGACAGATATATGATGATGATGGTCGCCCAAATTATATAATTCATTCGTGAAATGAGTTGCCGTTCTGTAAAAGACTATTTGAAAGATAAAGAGAATAAAGCCACGGGGTAGGCTTGGAATAAGGATAAAACAATGTATGACCATAGTAGTCTCCTATATTTACTTTCTTAGAGCTGGATACGGCTGTGAGATGAGGCTGAAATTAGCTTTAACTGGCTAAGTCAGTGTCGGGACAGTTTCATGTTGACCGACGCCTCATTTCAATATACCTGGATACGAAAAGAGTTTAAAAACAGAAAATGAAGAAACAGAAAAGGATTTATTCCCCGATATGTGGGGGGAGAAGAAATAAATAATATTAAAAGATTCACTCCAGATACAGATGAGAATCTGGGACGAAAGATCTCTTAAATTACGAATCGCATCAACAAAAAATAATCTCTTCCTGTGTATTTACAGGCTCCATTATAAGGAGGCAGCAAAGTCTACAATTGTTTATTGGAGGAGAAGAGGCGAAGAATGAGAGAAAATTACGAGAAAGATACGTATGAGTCAGGATTCACTTTGAGAATTGCAAAATCTTTGGCAGGAATAATATTTGAGAGCAAATAAAGTATACAGAGTAGTGTTAATGAACATTTGGTTATGTTATAGCGGATCCCTTGAGTTCATCAAAACTCTAGTTTGATGCTTGTAAATTGATGAAAACGATTGTTAACTTGTTTGTCACTTGTAATACAGGAAGGTAAACAAAAAAGATAGTGTTTGCTCAAAGATTTTAGAAGAAAACTAGGAATTCGAAGCAGTGGTTGAAACTTGAAACTCGAACAGATCTGAAAACGTAGAAGAATTTTCGTTGGGGGTTCCAATCCAAAGATTGACACATCACAATATTTAATGTGGGTCTTAAAACTAAGCTCTAGATCCCTCGAATTTCGGGAAAAGTAATGAATTTCATGTGTTTGTAGTAACTATATACTCGTTAAACTTGTTTGCATGAAAACCATCACTTGAAGAAGAATTGTTCGTAGTTAATCAAATCTCCTCGTTCTATTAATGAGGTCCTAGAAGTGAGATATTCGTTTTCCGTTAATGATAGTAACAGCCGAATGCTTCTACAAGTATTGGAAGAGTATGAAGAGTTGACTGAGGATGAGAAGAAATAAGGAATAGAAGAAGCTACAAGATTTAAATTGTCAAAGAGTAAGCAAATTCACAAACGAATCAGAGCAGACATAATGCAAACGAAGATTGGTACCCTGCGTATTGCGTATTTATACAAGCACATTTACATATCCGTTGAGTAAACCTTTCTTTTAGACGACAACCTAAGATTAACTTGGGGGAAGTCTTAATCTAATTCAATAGTATAAGAAGGTGGTCATAAAATTTGATATGGTGAAGTGTGCACTTTAAAATTCTAGCGAGGTGCCCATTAAACACTATCCAGTTCTTCCCGTGTACAATGCTGTGCTTTATTTTCTTGTTCGTGTGGTTTCGAGGTGAAGTTTAAGTTGGATGGAGAATGGTGCAAACGTTTGATGCTGCATGGGTAAAATAAAATAATTTGAAATGAAGTACTATATGTTAGACTATAGGTTGTTGGGACAGGGAACAGACAAGATGGGATATATGGATATAATGATCGCTTTATCGCATTAGAGAGTTTTGTGTACGGCAGACAGAGTGTCTCCTGTGTTAAATACGTTCCGTCATCTAGAATTCAGCCCATGCTCACGATATATTTAAATCACTTTAACTTTAAATCTTCACAGATCTTAAGGAAATCCGTTTAAGGAAACCTCATCTAATATTCATGTCTCGCGTCACCCTCAAACTTTCAGAATACGCTTGTCTCTCTTCTTCCTTTCCTGAATACAATTCCTAAACCCTACTATCACCCTTGACAGCCACGTATAGAGCTTGGCACTTCCCCCACGCTCTCTGTACGTATTTTATACCGTTTATAAAAACCACCCCTTAATATTTGAAACCGGTGAAAATTCTCAAGCTCCATTTTGGATTTCCTTTATCTAATAGGCTACAGTTGTACATTACGTCTATAATTAAGGTTTACTGTTGGTGTATGTACATATATTCATCCCCTAAACTTCAGGGCCTGAAGGTTCTGAGCATAAGAAGCATGACATTTTGTAAATCTATTGCATGCCTTCAATTGTAAATTACAACTAACTGAATTGAAAGTTACAGGACAGAACAGACTTTCCATGAACAAAATTAATCTTAGGCTGTTAACAATGTACATGCATCTTTTACTTGTTTTTAGCTGAAGAAGACAGACAGAAAGGTTGTCAATAATAGAAGAGCAAGAATTTGAATTCAGCCAAACAGCTTGGTTTAATCAAGTTAAGCCTTGATTCCACAGGCCTTCTTATCACCGAGGATCAGATATCACAATCAATCGTGCTTAATAGTCCCTTTTTCCACTTTTTTAAGAATCGATACTACTTGTTCAGCACCTTCGTCCACTTGCACCAGAATATATGTACTTCAGCAGAAGGTATATATATAGAAGCTGCTATGGATGCTATCGAAGAGAATTTCATGTTGTCGGTTTCATAAATTCCAACGATGATATGCGTATCCTCCCTATTTGCACTTCAAACTAGATTATAGTCAGGAAGTAAATGTTGATAATCAGACGAGCAATCAATGGTGATGGAAGAAAATATTTGTAAGATAAGCGTAGTGGAAAAGTCCTGGGTTTCATACCTTTTGGGTTAATGAAGCTTGAAGGATGATGATAAGTTTAACAAGAGCAGTTACCTTACAAACAGTAGCAAGACAAGACACGTCTGGATAGCTAGACTGTACAAGGCGGAATCGAGTTAATGTAGAATTATCAGAGCCCAAATAGTAGTAAAAAGGTTGTTGAATCAACAATTCAAGTACATTTAGAGAAGACAGAAATAAGTCACCTTTGTTTGAATCAATAAATAACAATGATGTAAGTTAAATCTATTATCCTGAACCATGGTGATAATAGTTATAAAACTATTTCCTACAAAGCTAATGGGATACTTGATGCTTACTATTCGTCCGGTTAGTTGTAACTGCTGATTCTGCTAGCCGTGTTTGTAATGTGATATTTAAGGGTTTTTGTGCAACGGAAATGGTGGGACGAAGGTTGGACGACTACAGATATATGCGGGCCCTTGCCCTTCCAAATATTATAGCACCCCGATTGAGAATAATAACCCCACACGATCAAATAAAAAACGTACCAACTTTCGGCTGATGTAACGTAGGAACAGGTATTTTTCATTATTCCCGTCCGACGGTCAACAGCAAGGTAGAAACTGGTGTACCTGCTAGCTTGTTTTTCCAGATTCTCAGATATTGCCATACTATATGCTTCATTCGCTGATCCGCATACTTATCTCAGTATTTCTACATTATTTTCTTGCGTTGATGCGGATTACTTTTGGTTGGTTACGGTGCAAAACATGGTAGTAATCTCTCAAAGTAAAAAAGCAATCAAATTCCTCACGGTTCATGATATCTTGGAAATTGGAACGTAATCATTGGGTGGATTATTATGATTCTAATTTAAGAACATTACCTACAATCTCCCACGAGTACTCAATATGTGCCAAGGCAAGGGAACGCTTTTATTATTTTAATCTCATGGTCTGCGCGAGAACAAGGGAGGAGGAACAGATTATTCAACAGCAAAGTAAGTTAAGCAGTGAGGTTCCCAGTTCGCAGGACTTCATCCATATCTATTAAAATAATTACCAGGAAAACGCACATACTCCTCCAACTGCTCACTACATAATGACACGAAGCTTCTGCAAAGTGTCTGCTGCCTATTAATTTAGGTGGCTACTCTTGAAATTCAGAGTGTAGCGTACTTCCGATAATGTTTGGACAAATCTATACAATGTATGCATTTATCAATATCAACTAGCAATTGTAAACCGTGTTTTGAATCTCCTGGCTACAGGATTCAGCCATTGGCTGTAGCTGGAGCTGTAGTTAAGAATGGTTGATTAATTAATCAATCGAACTACAGGGTAATGCCTCCCATTTTGCCACAACTTTTAGCGTCGCTCTGGACGGTTTGGGCAAAACGTTAGCTTTGGTTTGGGTGTTAGAGAATTTCATCATGCTATTCTAATGCTATTAGTGAGGCTATCTCGCTGGCTTTGCACTGTGCTTGTATTGGTATCTTGAGTGAGTACTCTAACTTTCTCCTTATATTTCTCAGCCGGCCCCTTTACCCACCTGCTTCTAGTAACTGTATTATTTACTTCTTTGTATTGGACGCCTGATCACATAATAGGTGTTACGACATCAGAGGAGGTGCAGAGGAAGAGTGCTTAAATTATTATATATATTTGTACGTCTCCATGGAGACCGAATGTACATTGTTGAATTTGTTTGTAAGGCATGAGGATGAGATGGCATATTTGTGTATGTGTGTGTGGAAGGAGGATGAGTGGTGGAAAAGAAGAGAATCGGAGTCGGTGTTTCAGAGGCAAAGAGTCAACTTGTGAAAATTAAAGAGCTAGAGCGAAAATAGAAAATCTATCCTCGGTTTTCTTATTTTAGCTATAAATGCACCGATCATAAACTACAATTCAGGGCTGTTAATTAACTTAACCTAGTCAGGGTTAGGGCAGCAAACGTGAAGGGCTTCTTATCAACTTGCACCGGACGCGGTCAGGGAAGCGGAGAAAACTATAGGCTTCTTATCAACACAGTGAGCTGTGGAAGCAGAGAGCTAGTGAGGTCACTACATTTTTGGTCCTTCGAACTAACGAGGATATCAGCCTGGTGTCAAGATGGAGACTACAGGAAGAAAAAAAGCCATCCAGGGAGTCAGGAGGTCATCAAGACTAAACCCGGGTAACCTGACGCTGGAAGACGGCAACGGAGCTGGGAGAGCGGAGTCACCGCAGCCAGTGGAAAATGTGTCTGATACACATGAAGAATTCGACGATGGAAGCAGCACAGGGACTATGTCATCAGTGCGAACTATCCAGGAATTCAGGAACTCGATGCTATCGAGTGGAAAATCGACGATTGTCTCGTCTTCAAGTAAGAAAACCAACCGGAGCTCGTCCAGAATTCTCAAAGCAGAGCTGGAAGCGAAGGCTAAGGAAGATGCCATAGAGATGGAAATATTTTCGATGCGGGCGAGACAAGAGAAGGAGCGCGTGCGTTTGGAATTGGAAATTCAGCGTGCAGAAATTCTGGAGGAAGAATTTGGTGAAAACCGAAGTCAGGTCCTATCGGAAAACGAAGAAAATCAAGACTTGGACTTGAACAAGGAAAATCGTTGGTGGGAAAATCAGCATGAAGAAAACCAAGGTGAAGACTACCATTCAGTTTTCCGTTGTGATCAAGACTATCAGGAAAATCAAGACAACGTAGCTAAGGCTTTTGAAAAAATTCACGAAAATCTGGAATCCAAGGATCTACTTGTAAGCAAGTTTGAAGAAAATTATTTTTCTAATTTTCAACCTAGTGGAGTTTTGAAAACCCCAGTGTTCAATTACGAGACTAACTTTGGTGATAAAAATATGAAAGTGAAACTTTTGGGAAAAAGTCATGTGCCTAAGAATGAGTACGCTGTGAAATGTGAGTTTGGACATAAAGAGAAGGAAGGTAACAAGCAGAAACTTTTACCAATTAATGAAAGTATGCGTATAGGACATGATAGTATTGTTGACTGGGTAAATGAATCTGATCGCCACTTGGTGGGAGATATTGTTGTGCCTCTCGACACACTGACCCAAGCTTTCACTAACGCTATGAAAGTGAATGCTGCTCCGTCTAATCCTGTTACTAATTCAAATGATCAGTTACATCTTAAACAGTTGATGTCCAGGCAAGCTCTCTTCAAGGATTTACCAATTTTCTCTGGGACTCCGGAAGACTGGCCGACTTTCATCACACACTACCGAGAATCAACGTTGACTTGCGGATTTACTGACAGTGAGAACGTCCAACGACTACAGAAGGCCTTGAAGGGGGAGGCAAGAGAGACTGTCATCGCTTCATTTCCATTTTAGCCAAGCCATTAATAGACAAGTCAAAGGTGAAGTCCATAAACAGCTGTATAACAAGAACATGGAACTCGCGTAAGTCCGTCCGCCCTTCCGTGAACACGATATCTGCCGAACGGAAGCACGTATTGACACCGGATTTGCGGTATCAGATCGGCACATACCTTCGGGAAGCACATACCTTCGGGAAGCACATACCTTCGGGAAGCACCCTATTCATTTTTCGTTATAATCGGTCCAGCCGTTTGGTTCCATCTCACCACGAAATTTGATGAAATTCCAACGTATTAAACGTAAAGAGATGATATCTGACCGTGTTCGGTGCCTGACGAGAGGGTACCAACACCTTCAGCGTTGAAACGGTAGCTGTGGAAATCTGGTAAAATGCTTAATTGGATTTCTGAGCGGAAACTTTGCGCGTTAACAGCAGACGTTATGTTGAAGCTAGGCATTTGAGACTTGCACCACACAAAACTTTAGACTTTTAGCGGTTAATTGATATCAGTTCAAATAAAATCAGCCGACGTTGCAGCGTAATTTCAATCCCAAATTACAATATGCGTTACCGATCACCCTGTATATACCGCGTTTTAGTTTTCTGAAAAGTGCCCGATAGCCCAGGAAGTATTCAAAAATATAGTTTAATATTTAACATGTAGTTACTAGTTACATAGATATATTGAGTGGAAAAAATTTTTAGGTAGCAAATTGTTTCATCTCACGGACGGGCTTACTGATTACTCAAATGAAATTGTTGACACAATCATGTGTAAAAATTTATGGCATATCTAATAGTGTATTCATCTTTGCCATCGCTTGCCATTTAAAAAGGCCCGAGCGTTCTAACTGGAGTGGCAAACTAGGAGGCAGCACCCCTGTAGAAGCAAACTGCTAATCTAATGAATGCGTATATATGTATATACATGGAAGAATTTATGGATCGATTTCCAAGGAATTGGGATTGGGCAGAGGATTTGGATCCTCGCCCAAAGTTACACGCGATTGGAGCCAAGATGCAGAGCCATGCTAAACGGAACTTTTGGATTCAATGCCTCTAACGGATGGATGTCCAACAAGTCTAGGAACAAATTCAGTACCCGCTGTAGGACGTCCTTAGGTCAAAATTTACTTTTCAATTCATTGTGCCCTGAAAATTATAAATTCTAATATTGGCCACTCTTGAATACAGTTCCTAGGTAGACCCGTATGTTTGCTCAGTTCTGCTTGCGTTTGAATATCTCGCGCGCTTCTTTCAACCTATCACATACTCCGATTCGTCCCGTCTGCCTATCGCAGCACAGCATCGCACTTGTTCCACTCTCTCTCCACTGCTGCGAGCGCGAGAAAAAGAGGGATCTTCGCCTTTCTTCGATCATTACTCAGCTCACAAGCGTTGCAGCGTTAAGCAGTTTGCATTGTTGCATAGCTTAAGTCTTTGTCTCTCTTTCAGTCTAAGTTTAATGTCTAAAGGTCAAAGGTTGCAGCCATTGCAGCGCCTGAGGTCAACTTAGTCAGAAAAAATGACTTTTTTCAGTATAAAATTCGTAGCGTCCGTACCCTTTGACCTATGGACATTAAACTTAGACTGAAAGAGAGACAAAGACTTCAGCTATGCAATAATGCAAACCGCTTAACGCTGCAACACTTGTGAGCTGAGTAATGACCAGTGGAAAGAAGAAAGGTTTTGAGTTTTCCTCGCCACGCAGAACTGAGATAACATACGGTAGAATGCTGGAAGAAGAGGCCGACTCCGTAGGTTTAACATTGGCAGCAAAGGTAGTCCTGGTTTTTCGCTCATTAAAAATCCGAGTTTTTGATACATTTAACAAGTGGCGAAAAAATCAAATATGAGAGTTAAGTATGTACATACTTGGAGTATTTTTCAGCCTTGCTACGATATTCGAAAAGCTCCAACATTATGGGCCAAATTGGGCCGGAATTATTTTTTTTATATTTCCGGAACTAACGAAATTGACGTAAAGCTTTCTTGAGCTCTTGAATGGGGTTTCACCCGCCTTAACAACGAGAAGCGTGCTGTATACCTGAAAGAAATGAAACCAGAGAATTTGTCGTTGCAGGAAATTGCAAGGTAAGTTACAGAATTATTATTCTAAGCAAACACACATCTCCGGTGCTTGATTTTCACTGGGCACAAAACTAAAGATTGCAAATGCTTCCATTCCAAGTGTCCAAAACTGTCTGCATTCGACCCGGAAGAACGTCTGACAAAATTTAAGACGTCTTTGGACGAAGTTACAGGGTCTTTCAAAACTTGTACACCTATATGAGACTGAAACTACGCGGCGGCACGTCGGCAGATTTTATTAAAATTGATATCAATTAAAAGTTAAAAGTCTGAAGTTTTGTGTGGCGCAAATTTCAAATGCCTATCTTTAACAAGACGTCTGATGTTAACGCTCAAAGTTTCCGGTCGTAATTCCAATTCAGCGTTTTAAAAGATTTCCACAGTTACCGTATGAACGGAAATCTGGTAAAACGCTCAATTGGAATTCCGACCGGAAACTATGTGCGTTAACAGCAGACGTCATGTTAAAGATAGGCATTTGGAATTTGGGCCGCACAAACCTTTAGACTTTTAAGTTTTAATTGATATCAGTTTGAATAAAATCGGCTGACGCGCCACCCCGTAGTTTCAGTCTCATATAGGAATACAAGTTTTGAAAGACCCTACTGAGGATCCGCCAGCTGTATTTGCACAAAACTGAAGCAATAACTGCGAAGAAAGTTGCTGTTGTTGGTGGTGAAACCAACATCAAAATGAAGCCCATTTTCTTGCGCTTTTACCAAACTTTTTCAGCAGTTAGAGATTCAGATCATAGGTCACAGCGTTGTGGTAAACACGGCGAGGTGAAAAAAAAAGTTTCCAGCCTATGTTAATAAACGGAGATTCTAATTTTGTAAAACTCCAATTATAACAGGTTCCAGTTATCTTTTGAAGCTCTTTAAAAGCTTAAACGAACCGTCGGAAACTCCTTCATGATATTATGAACAAATGCAGGAAAAAATTTATCTTGAATAGCATTAAAATTTAATAACCCGTCGGACTAGGAATTAAGGGTAAGGCAACTTCTCCTTCCGCACTACCCAATCTTTCAACACCTCTGTTCCACTCCTCCAGTAACAAATTCGACTTTACCCATTAACATCAGGAAGCCCAAACAGTGCCCCATCTAGTGTGGTTACGCATTCCGACCTATGACCTCCCAAACACTTTTCGTACAGCCATCTACAATTGATCTTCCGTAACTTATAGTGGCGTTCCAGGAGTGTATAATGTCAATATTTTTTCCGTTTTTGTAAATCCAATTGGATAATTTCTCGACCAGGTGACGACTCAAATACATTAACTGACATGGGAATCTCATTTTGGGATGGTGAGTTCTCTTTAGCCGCAAACAGGTCAATTTTTCGTGAAACACTCGAAATTTGAGTTTAACTAGGTCTTTGCATTTTTGGCGATGAGAGGCCCTGAGCTTTAGATTTTCTTTGCTCATGAACAAAATGCTGAAGATTAATAACTGAGCGAAAAAAAATGATATAACTCAACTTTATAAGGTCATCCGCAATGACCCTACCGGTCGTTCCTCCTCTGTAAACGGCTAAAATCAGGCCTTCAACTTCAGATCCCTATGTCTTCGGCATTTTTCAAAATTTTGAAATGAAAATTTGACACAATTAGGTCAATGAAATTGCGCTTCTTTTGAATTTACCGCGAAATCTGTAGCTATCAAAATGGCCATTTTGTCTTACAATTCAGCTTGTGCAAATACAGCTGGCGGACCCTATATTAAAAATAAACGGGATTCTTTGGAAATCAGAGGATAGCCAACTGATTTCCGTCGCAATTTTAATAATCGCAAAAAGCTCCGGCCTACGATAACTACCATGAATTGAGTGATGACTTAACGCATTTGTTGTCACTGAAATCTATTCTGGGTACCTTAAAGCTCTCATAAAGTCAAGTTAAATTACTGAATTATTTTGCTACTATTGCCTGTTCACAGAAGCACGTGTATGTATTCCAACAAAGAGGCAGCCTTATATGTCAGGTAAAGGATGGATTTAGGAGTGAAGGATGAAGAGGGTGAAACGGATATTATTTATTGTATTGCGGATGAGCTGGAAATGGGGTTCGGTGAAACCATTTCCTTTCCTAAATGGGTACACTGCACTGGTACATTTCGGGGAATCGAGACATGTATATAGTTTCTCTAACCTACCGACAGAGGCGATGAAAAAACGTCAATATCATACATTTCGTATCACCTGGAGTTCTGAACACGCTTGGGTAAGTATTAGCCTAAAATCCTATGCTCCTTTTGAAAAATTTGACAGGATCGACAGTTTCATCGTCCATCATTAAGGTGGGAGCAGCTTTAAAGCTAGAATAACAGACTTGCCTCTGTATGAACGGCTTCTGTGTTCTGTGATAACCCTTCCAGCGTATAGCTAGTTCTCTGTACGTGCTTCCGTTTCAGTGTCAACAAGAAGGGATGTCACCACTATTGACTATGTACCACCCACACAAATGTTAGAGATAAAAACGGAAGAAACGTGAGCGCGTGCTCGTGGAATGTGTCAGGAAGACAAGGATTGAGATTTATTTAGTTTGTTGGATGAATATTATTGAGGTTGGTGTGACGAATTTCATAACAATTGTCAAGTACGTTGGTTGAAGAAGAGAAATTTTGACATAAATAGTTGAGATGCCAGAATCAATGAAAAATTCTTACAGAACAGAAAAAGGCTACAGGATTCCAGTAAAAAAAGAAGCAGGATAAGACAAGACGCTTGTACACCGGCTGTGGAGGGAAATTAAGATCAAAGATGGTAGCGGTAGCAACAATTCTACAGTGAATATGTATCATTATGCCGGATTTACACTTCAACACTTGTGTAAAACTTGTGTAAAACTTGTTTAAAACTTGTGTAACACTTTCATATTCATATTTGCGGTTCAAAAGACCCGCAAATATTCAATGTTAATCAAATGGAGAACATTTGTGTAAAACTTTTGGATTTAAAGTGTTGAAGTAGAAACGGCGTTACTATGGTAACTAAACAAATTTTTGGAAAGTGTTACACAAGTTTTACACAAATGTTGTAGTGTACATTCGGCATTACTGAATATAATAATGCATTTTTGAAAATCGTATGATGGAAGATAAAATGTATAAGATAAAATGTTGAAAGAGGTGGCTGTCGTAGCCAACGGTAGCGGGCAAAATAGCCCCGAGGTTAGTCGCAAGAATCCTGGTGGCTAATACGTGTTACCAGGCAGGAAAGGAAGTAAAATGACAGGTTAGTTACGAAGTGATCGCACAAGAGCGGGTAGAACCGCCAGCCTTGCCTACTAATAAATGTCCACTTATACGCGATACAGAAGGTATCATTATTGGAAAAAGGGAAGAGACATGGTATGGTGATACTCTTCTTAAACTCACTGAGTTGCATGACACTTTTAGTTACTTACACATATTGCTCTCGTTCATACTAAAAGAGTAATGTTGCTTTCAAAATCATTCTAGCGAGAAATTGAATTACTCATACACTCCAAGAGAAATGTACTTAATGCTCTTTGTAATTAATGACCCGTTAAAAATGATATGCAGGAAATAATACGAAAAGAAATGATTTCTCATACTCCACTAATTCGATACGCTGTTGAAGAGACGTAAAGATGATTCAAGCAATGCCTTTAACTTCCAACAAGCTACAAGGTGGTTAACTGCAGCAGCAGTACTAGGAACAGAAATTTAAAGGGATTTCTACCCGGGGAAAATCCTGGAGCAGGTTCGACCTGTTCTTACAGATTATATAATAAGGGCAAGGAATCATTCAGAATTTGAGGCAGTTATGAAGCTTGAAAACGTAGTAACGTACTTAAACCAAGCCAAGCTATACCCCCATTGGTTTGAAGGAGAATATATAAATGTGCTAAATACGAACGGCCGAAAACTTGTACTTACTGTGAGTGTCGTGATGCGCGTTTGCTAGTTGAGGAGAAAGCAGAGATCCAGGAGGACATTGAAGTTAGAGAAGCATGGGAAGAAATGAATCGAGCAAGGGGTTCGTTGAGAGGAAGATAGAAAAATGTGATGGAAAAGTGTTTGTTTACTAGACGATTAGCTTCTTAATAAGGATGAGAAAACGAGAATCTTGAAGTAGCCTTTGACTCCCTTCTGTTTATTCTAAATGGGTTATCTCGCCCTCTAATTCATTAGTACCTAATTAAGTTTAGGTGATGGCCAGGTGTGTTTATTTATATCTGGGTATCCTATTATTTCATGCATGCTTTTCCCATTGAAGTGTGTAATAACCCTCAAAATATTATTCTTCTAATCCAGACTCGTTTGAGATAAAACGAGTTGTAGAAATATTGGTCTTTTAAAGGCGCTAAAATAAATTGAGTAATAATAGGAGAACAGTGGTTATAATCGGTGGGACATAAAAGCTCTAATTCATTTGTCGTCTCATTGAACCGCTTAGATTGGCTATGAAACTGGTTGACAAATTCAAGAAGGCTATATCATGTGACATGATTCATGTCCACGGGTTGGTGTGGTCGACATCAGTTGGGCTGACTTAATGGAATCCCTCATTTCGGAATATGCCAAGGAGAAGACAAGAGAAAATGCCTTCACTTCAATGAGGAAAGCCTGAAGGGAAGGGAACGCGGGGGAAAATATGGAGAAAGAGGGTCGTTAAGATACATAGTTAAAGAAAGGAGAATTTAGTAGGATTAATATTTTGAAAGATAAACTTTACTAATGTCGATTCATCTCTCCTCAATGGCGGGAATAACTGGTACGCAATGTACATGACAAGGTGAATCTTGTGCAGTAAATTAGAAAAGCTGAAGAAAATGCAAAAGTCTAAAACGCTAGCTATAATGCTAGATGCACTTTTACCTACACTTAGATCAGCATCACATCAGGACTTTAATTGGACAAGAAGAAGCGGATAAAGCAAAGCAGCAAAACGAAAGGCGTGTAGGTCAGATATTTTTGCAGTAGTAGTCGGAAATACTGTAAGTCGAGGTGATGGCGATTGGATGGATCTGAATACACTGTTTATACTACACTTCGCCTACCCTCAGCAAAGGTAGTGAACAAGTAATATGAGTGAATTTGAGAGGTGGGTTTTAAAAACGGTTATTGAGTTGATGAACGGAGAGGAAGGTAGATGATGGGAATTATGTAGTAATATATGGGATTTGTGGAAGAGAATGACTCATTTAAAAATGAAGCACATAGGGTGGAAGCGAGAGGGGATCAGTTAAAGCAGGAACTGTTTACTAACATATTGCGGAAGATAATTCGTATGGCTTCTAACAAATCCCCATGACATGGCCAAGCTAAGTTTCTCTTGTGTGGTAACGAGGGTGAGGACTCTTTAAGACTAACATCTCGCCGTCTTCTTCACGGATTACGTATATCTTTTTATCTGAAGCGTCGGAAACAATGCAGTTGTTCCTCTTTTGTTCCATGTGAACGTGTTACCATTGTCTTGGAGATTCCTATAAGTAAAATGAGATTCCTGCTGTCCCTGAACTATCTTTCTCTGTCCAAATCTTGTGAAGAATAACGAGAAGATGCTCCAATCTGGGCTGGCTTCGTCTGCCCGCGGACAGACTAGTCTTTAAAGGGCCAACGAGTCGAGTATGGTCTGTGTGTGCGTTCCAGAATAGATGAAGAAAATCCTGCGGGAAACTTTACGCTTGGTCAAAAATCCGACAATTACTCCTTTGTATAGCATATCATCACTGATGAGATCCAGCGAAAGCTAAGGTGGTTCTGGAAATGGAAAGAATCAAGTACAACGAAGAATAACGACGAGGTAAGCATGCCACCCGGACAAAGCGCAAGCAAAGGATGAAAAAATAAAGCCACGCGGAGTACTCACCTTTCCGAAGCGAATCAATCAAAGATACGTCCATTTCACAGGATACGCTCAGCTTCTGTGAGCTTGATAAGATTGTACGATCAGAGGTATTGTTGGAGGAATAAATATTTTGAGGTGTCACGCTCTCAAAACAGAAGCCCATCCTGTATTTTCACAGATAGGCTATAGGCTTGCCATGCTTTCCAGGTGAAATCAAATCCGTAACTAAAAGTGCTGCCAAAAAATTATATGAAGTTATATATTGTTGCAAAGATGGCGAGAAAACGAAAGCATAAGATGCAGCAATTAGCAAGATCACCTAGTACATGTCACAGTTGTCTCCAGCTGACGCTTTCAGTGGTGTATAATCACACTATTGCTGTACGAGTTTTTCGATTTGCTCGAGAAGAAAGTGCGAGAGTCATGGAATGGGATTTTAAGTGTAATCGTACGTTCACACTGTGCTCTGTTTAAGATGATTGGAGAGAGAGCCTTATTGACACTAGGTATCGCATGTCCCGTCTGTAAGCCATTACAGCTACAGCCCGAGCCTGACGTCTCCCTGGGGGGATCTCAAGAGATTCTGAATAGAGCTCACAACTGTTGTTAAATCAGTAATTCTTGAATTGATGTGAGATGGAATAGGATAGGACAGTGGTAAGCTATTTGGAGGAAATCTAACTGGGAAATCAAGCATAAATTACTGTCTGCATACCATTTAAAGAGAAATTATTGGATGAAATTATGACATAAACCTACCGAGATTGTAGTCGCGGAATAGCATGAAGAAGAGAAAAAATATAAGAATATGGCAAAGGCAGAAAGAATGAAGAGATTTCAGGAAATAAGAAGAACTGATAGCTTCACAGTGGGAATTTCTAAATGTGCTAATACTTGGGTATATAATATACACGACAACACGACTGGAAACTGGTAAATATATGGAAGAGAGGCGTGGAGGGGTTGTCGTCGTCACTAAAATTATGTGATTTTCAGGGAGAGAGAGAGCGAGATACATGCAGAGCGAGAAAGACTGGGGAAAGCAAAGGCGGGAAAGTTCATAGGAAAAGTGGATGGATGTGTTCAGTTTCATCCATGGTATAGGAAACGGGAGAAAATAGAGAGGCGGATTGGGTCTTAGAGACGAAACGCAAGGGTAAGAGAAAAGTGAGCATACGGGGAAACTGGGTGTCCCTAGGGATCTTTCTATACCCGAGTGACGAGAATATTCGGGCCTCCCAAAAGACCTTTTTCCATGGATCACAACTTTATTACATGCATGAACGAGATTCCACGTCTCCAAACCGCTTCATCTCATTTCGGTATCTGTATTTCTCTCCCTGTTCTCTCATCTTCTTCTCCAGAAAAATGTTCTTCGGTTGCATGAAAACAAGAGGAATTCAGCAAATATCCAGACACTATGTACATGCTCTTGACAAAATCTCATGTAAGTCACATGTTTCAGGTTCCAGCAACTTCATCAAGACTTTTAGTTCTCATCCTTAAAGGGTCCCCTCCCCAGTTCTAGCGCGGAGAAGGAGACTTTGGTTGGGGATGCGGGCGCTTTTTTGCTATACATTTCCTATGTAGGTTTTCTGTGTACTTTCTCTTGGAACTTTGGTTGGGCGGTGGAACTGGTAGCTATGCTATAGTACATAGTAGAAGGTTTAAGGTTTGGCTTCGAATTTTTCTTGGGCCACAAATCTTTTCCATTTGCTGGGACTAGTTCATAGTTGGGAGTTCAGCTCTTTTTTTTTTTGATTTGATTTTCTCTTTGAATGAATTTAGTTACTAATTTATGCTCCTGAAAAGGGATGAAATATATCAACTCATACCCGTCTTATCCCATCCCCTCGGAACATAAATGAAGGCTCTGAGAACTGAGAATTGCTAATCTAATCATACGTACGTAATAATACCACCATCTAACCTTACCTCCTATGCAGAAGTAGGGATATACAGAGACCAAGGATCTGCGAATGATATTCCAACACTTTGACATATGGACATAAAAATCGTCAAAAGATGGGAAAATATTCTTTGAAGATTGACTTACTTGACATTAAATTATTATAAAAAACTGTACCAAAAAATTCTTTAATACAAAACAGACATCTAATTTTGGCTGAGTGTTATTAAAAATCTTGGCGGGAAAGCGCATACAGCTGGATCATAATGAACCGGCCTGTCCTGATTTCTACAAGTGCAAGGCAAGTGAAAGTAGAGAAGAAGATGGAGGAGGGTGAGGACAAGGAGTGCAGAGAAAAGAAGGCTTAATGTGGATTCAATACATGCTAAAAATATGCAAAAGAGACAGAGAAAAAGAGGTTTTGAATACCTCTTTTCAAGTGCACTGCTCTCGGCTCGCGGGACGAGTTTGGATTATACGAAGTATAGTGTAAAAAAATTGGAACGAAAATTTAAACAAGGTAGTTTGGGGCATATATGACTAAGAAAACATTGGTGAAGATTGTGAGGGCGAGATGAAGTGGAACTGAAAAGAGTAAAAGAAGAAAAAAACGAATCGAAAAAAAATAAGGCAGCAAAGAAAAGAAAGGGATGAGAAAAGCAAGCTAGATTGAGGAGAAAGAAGACTTGAGAAAAATCTATGCATATAGATTGCTGCTTTTGCCTTCATGCCAGAAGGCGTATTTTTGGTTGGAAAATAAGTGAGTAAGGGTACAGAGAACTGGTGGGTAGGAGAGGAAGGGAAAGCGGTGAAAGAAGTAGACAAAAGTGGGAGGTGGCGACTAGAAGAAATGTCTATACCCTGAAATAGGAGAGGAAACGAAAAGCGGTAGAAGAGTGCTTATCTCTTGAGAACAGGATTTATACAGAAGAAAAAGAAGAAGGCTCGCTCGCTTCTCTATGCTCTATCTCTAGGTTGCAGAAGCTTTGGCTTCACTCCCTTTCCCCTTCTCCCTATAACTATTATAAATAGGATTCTGTATATTTCTTTGGTGTTTTAACTTTGGCTATGAGTCTAACAGTTTCGTGTCCTTTAAAATCTTCAACTTATTTTTGACTCTTTTTCTCTGGGCTGATTCTGAGGAGACCGCAAGATATTGTTTTTTGAGAAAGTGGCAGAGCTGCTGAGCCGGGTATTTGATGATCAAAACTATAAGGGAAAGCAAAAGCTGGGTTTCGTAGTAGTACGCGTTTAAAATGGGAAAACTACCCGCGTCCTAACCGGTTGGTATATGGCATGGCGCTGGCGGGTATAAAATGGTGTGAAAAGTTTGTACAGGACTATTGAGATTCTAGACCAGATTGACGAAACACAACAGAGGGTGCGATACGAGGAATGCTGAAATGTCAAGGGAGATCTCTAATTTTTGTTTAGAACGGACTGAGAGTGACTGAGTGATGGTAAATTCCGGATGAAAGCGGTGACGAGCTGATAGGGATGGGAGATGGATGGGCGGATGGCAGGAATATACAAGAAGCGACAGACTTAGACTGGCACTTTAAACTACTAAATGTGTCAAGTGTACACATGGACAGGCAGAAGGGGCACGGTAATGTACATAGGAAGGAGGGAGAATGCATTGTTGTTCGAAAAAGAGGGAAATATATGCATAGCATTGGAAAGAAAGAGCTGGGGCGGAGTGTGCCTGCCGGTTGCCCGGGTGTTACGATTACGGAGTTGGGCGCTTTCACCTCTTGAAACGAGCAAGATATGCTTGCCGCCCTCAATTTCTAGTAACCAGATTCAACAGACATAATGTCAAAAGAAAAGGTAAAGAGAAAGAGGCAGAAAAATTTGAAGCTAGAGAAATTGGTTGAAATCTGTGAGGAAAGTGTACATTTGAATGTGTAGGAGGTTATGCTGTTGTTTCTATGAAAACTCACCCACCGCGAAAGGAAGATTTCTAACTAGCGCTAGCACTGGAACTGGAGGGAATATTCGATAGGAGGCTATGGTAAACTACAAGCTTGGGAAATATGAGTGTAGTAAAGTAGTAACTAAATGCATTGTGAGAAAAGAAACAAGGGCCGAAGTGATTAATCCCTTGCTTCTCAACGTTGGAACAGGACGACAAGACTGGAAAAAGTCGGACTTTGGGGCAAAATGGGATGGGGTGTTGTGGGCTGGTCTGGTGTTTTGATTGGAAGCTTGCGTGAATTTGATATCTTGTGAGTATTCGATGACAGTCTCGACAAATCTAGGAGAGTGCCAAAAGCAATAATTTATTTTTATCAGGATTTTTACGTACGCGAAGGATGTATATGCCAGTGTACCATTACTAAAATTCATTAAAGGTAATTACATGCATTCTCCTTCAAATACGTGACAATCCGAAGTAAAAGTTTAAACTAGTTTAATAAAAATAAAGAGACTGACACTGACCCTGACGCCTGGATGAAAGTATGAGAAACCCCTATGCTGACATGAAAAAAGGTAGGCGAAAGAGGAGGGACAAGTGAAAAGTTTAGTCTGAAGAGGAATGAATAAGGCTAAGGCACGTGGAAAATTATTGATGAGAACCGCGGAGAAAGTTTCCAATGAGGAGAGGAGACTCATCATCACTATAGGTAAAGATTTGAAGACGGAAAATGAGGGATTGGCAAAGTTTTACCCTAGATGCTTCAGATGCATATGAAATACAGCTGAAAAGATGAGAGAGAGAGAGAGAGAGAGAGAGAGAGACGGATGTAACATGTGGGAAAGGAGTGAAAGTGGCTGGAGATGAAGAGAAAGAGATGGATCTTGTTTTGTTGGTGCACAAAAAGAATTGAAAGTGGAAAAGAGAATACGGATGGGCGTGTGACATGGGAGGTGGAGAGCGTGATGCTGATATGGAGAGATTCTTGTGGATATTCTTTAGAGAAAGCCTATGAGCAGAATCATAGCCACTTCTGAGATTTTAGACGTTGGTTGGATCGACTATAATTGTTTGATAGAGGAAGGTTAAGAAGATGATTCAAGAGGAAAAGATGGAAGATTGTCTGGAGGGATGAAAAGGTTTTGGGGTTTGGCTATAGTAAAAGATTGTAAAAGATTCTAGTATTTTGATCATCTTCTTCGCGTGTATAAAAGAATCGAGGATTTGCTGGAGGCAAAAGTGGTGATGGTTGATAGGAAGGATGGATGGCGGGTAAAAGCGGGCGGGGAGACGGGCGTAATAAAGAATAGGAGAAACAGATATACGAGAATGGATGGAGAAGATGAAGCACTAAAAAAATGATTCTCAGGTTTCTTCCTCCTCTTCATCTGGTGATCATGATGAGGATGATGTGCTGGAATGAGACGGAATAAGTTTGAGGAACATTTTTGTCCATGCCCCAAAGGTCCCTATGCAATGCCTGGTCCCGAAAGATGGTCGAAGGCTACTTGCTACTTGAAAGTGTGAATGCCGTGCTTGTGTTCTGTTGTGTATGCATGTGGTTATTTTATTTTTCTATCTCTCTCTCTCTGTGCTCTTTTGTATAGTTTTTTCATCTCCTTCTTCGGACTGACTTTGCGCTTGATTAATGATCGAAAGAAAACAACAACAAATTACTCCGTCACCTTTTCACGCAGTAGCCTCTCTGGCTCGTATCCTGAAAGATGGACACACTCAATAATACTCACATTATTCTCAACACCTGCCCACTTTAAAATCTCTGCCACCAGAGAGAACAGATATGGGCGAAGAAGAAGATGATGCGCTACAGTACAGGGCTGAGAATAGGAGGAGGATGAAAAAGTCTGGTGAGTGCAACTGCATTTATCACGGTCATAGAGGACGCGTATAAGGGTTTGTCCGGAGATTGGGTTATTCTCAAATGACTCTCTTGTTTTCCACCCTACCGAATTTATATGTACTTCAACACCTCTGCTGACTTTTCCTACCTTTGCCGACTGAGTTGCTCGTCTTCCACTTCCACAAACGGGAATATTGGACTACGCTCCGCATTGGCAACGGACTTAAAACAATTAGCGGAAAGATGGAAAAGAAACACAAAAACTTACAACAGTGAAGGTTGCATGCGAGCAGGCAAGGATACGAAAAATAGACCACAACCACAGGTAGGTGAGTTATCTCAGATGCTTTTAGTTTAGCTCATCCTCTTATCCTTCCGTCGTCGTACACCAATACCTTGACTAGAAAGAAATGCTGATGATAATTTCTTTACCGAAGGGAAAATAAGAATTAGGTCCGAGCTGAGAGCGAGAAGAAATAGCGGCAATAACTTTTTCAGTTTTTACTTCCTCGCGAAGGAAGCCGGAGAATTAATATTTATGGAGAAGTAAATGACGTGAGGCTATGTGAGACGTTTTAAGAGACACATGTAGATTAGAAGAAGTCGGCAAAGTTTAAGTTTGTATTATTTATTATTCCTTTTCTAATAGTTGTCCACCTCGGACTAGGGAGTCGGGGAGTGGTTGCTTGTAGTGAATTGTGCAATGGAAGATATGATAGATGGCAAGGTGGGAAATGGTGGGGATAAAACTGAGATGAGGGGGGGGGCAGTCCTTCCTTATTGCATCCATTCTATGATTCAGCAGCGCAGTTTGGTATGGCAGGTATAGGAAGGAAGCGCATTCCCCTGTTTGAATCTTTATAGGATTGGATAGGAAAGACTAGTTAATGTTAATGATGCGGTCTTTTACAGAAGATTCAAGATGTTAATACGTATTGTACGTTAATGTGGTCTGGCTTTTGGCAATGGGAACTTTTAGAACATAGGAAGTTAATAGACGGTGAGAGAGGAAGAAGGTATGTAAAACGGACAGGGCCGGGAGGTAAAAGAGTTTTCTAGGCTCCTTTGATCCTTATGCAGCAGCGCAGCAGAATAAGTTTTGTAGCTCAATAGTTACGGTGTAGCAGTTGTATATACAGTAGAGTAGGAAAGGATTTGTTGGCGTTCAGGTCCAGGTTGTTGCTTTGCATACGGAGAAAAAATAAATATTTGACGGCTATGATGCTAGTCGGGTGAAAAATATATGATTATTTTTCATTACTATTTCCCCTTTTGAACACCCTTACAAATCATTTACTCCCATCAAAAACCTTTATACCTCTACCTCATCCCGACATATTTTATTCATTTCCTTAATTGCCAGAAGAACCATTGAAGAGGCTGGAAACTGCTACTTACTTTGGAAGATTCCGAATATTATGGCTGGGGATGGGTATGGGCTTGAATGATCCCTCCCTGGCATGCAAAGGTTAGTCCTTTAGCTTCCTATTCTTTCAGGATTCTGCTACGACTAAACCAGTATCCTTCTACTAGATTATATTCTACTAAAGGTATATCATCAAATGATAGCCTAGCATCAGACGGGTAGGAGTCAAAGTCTAAGTAAAGGTACGCTGCTATGGAGGTGCACTAGCTAAGCTAGGGTTAAGGATGTTTACATGTTGATGGGATTATGAATTGATTGTGTAGGTAAGATTGTAGAATTGAGAGGGATGGGATGCAGCAGGTTGCGTGAGGGGAAGAAAGTAGGCTTACTGCTCGCTTTTCAGTATACCATGCGTTCCGTTGGATTCTTTTCCTAGTATCTTTTCGAGAATGATTTATAAAATTAATATGGACAAGAATCTAGTTTTGGGGAGCATAAAAATTTACAGGATGAAGGTGAAAGCACGAAGAGAGTTCCAGAATCCTCAATTAAAATAAATGTCAAACTAGTCTCTCACTATTACTAAATTACAAGGCTGAAGGTGAAAAATACACTTGTTATAAGAGTTTAGGCAAATTATGACCTCAGAATTCATTCCGTACCCTCCTTTAGATCCGAGAGGTAACCATGAAACGTGTTCTTGTTTTCGAATTACTTGTATAAAGGGCATGATCTCCTGGCCTAACCATTTGCCCTGCCCTGAGTGTTTCTCAAGCCTCAGCCTCGGTGGTCACAGTGGCGGTGTAGAAGACAAGCAGCTATGCTGCACATGAATCACATGAAACATGATGGGCTTGAACTAGCTATTGCTACTGCCTAGTTTGTTAAGTATAGTGCTTACTATCAGATATCTACCTTGAGAAAACGAAAAATATGATAGCAACATGTTTGACTCAATCAGTGTTTATGTTTTCGGCTACTTGACTATACGCCATACCCAAAATCATCCAAAATCATTTAGTATAATCACCCAAAATGTCTCCGGATTCCGGATGGCGGACATAGTACAGCGAGAGAGCTTCGGGTACAAGCTTGGGAAAAACATCGCAGTTGACTTGTCACTTGTAACGTATACTAGAGAAGTAGAGGGGAGTAAAAGATGAAAGATGTGAAATAGGAGGGGTTGTAATCTTATTGGTGATCTATGAAATACTCGTTTAGGATGACTTTTAGAAAGCAGACTGATAAGAATTTGAGGGATGAACTTACTTTTACTGTAGAAGAGAGAAGGCAGAGGTTGTGGGGAAAGTAAAAGCGAAGGGTGAATGAATAGCCAATGCATTAAGGATAGTGGATAGATAATAAACCAGAGGGAGAGAAATTAGAGCTGATCTTACTTCCATTTCCATTGCACAACCCTCCAAGGAGAAATGAAAGGGTTAAGAGGAAGAGAAGAATTTAAGAAAGCAAAATGTGAAGAGATGGATGGTATAGATAAAATGTGTGAATATTAGAAGAAACTTCAATGTTTTGTTTCTTTATTATGCATGCATTCTCTAGCCTCTCTATCATTAGAGTTTTAAAGATGATGTTTCAAGGGACGGTCCTGAAAATGATGGGATTTTAACGATATGTGGCGGGCGAAGGACAATAGACAGTGGAGCAGTCATGCTGGTTTAAAGGGGTTAGAATCACGTTTCTGTTTCATATTTATGAGACTTTCAAACAGCGATTGCACACGACCGAATCTACTCTTTGTAACGATCATCCTCCTGTTACCTCATATCCTGCTGAATGCGCAATAAATAAGGAGTGAAAAGTGAAAAATATGTGAAGAGTATTTTGGTAAGCAATGTCTACGGTACATTCTGAAACAGGTTCTGAGATTGCCTACAGGATCGCTGCCGATTTGCCGGGTAAAATCCACTTGACTATCACGACTTTCTTCGGATTGAGAGAGTTAACTAACCCAGAGAAAATTGGAAATGATGGGGCCGTTTAAAACTAAAGGTTAGCAGTATAGGGCGTAGGGTCATGGTTTTGGTGATGGCGAGTCGTTTAACTACCGGTTAGAACGATATAGAGGAGACGATGATGACTCTGGGAGTGCGTTAGCTCGTGCATTTTGAAAACACGTCCTCGTCATTGGGACGGGACGGGACGACATCCGCCGTCAGAGAAAACGGGGGAGATAAGCTAGGGAATGCCGTCGCCCTTGCCTTCTTTCCATTCAAAGAGAGAGACAGGAGGAGAAAAAGGAAGGAAGAGGATAGGGCAGAAAAAGAGACGCATGTAGCCGACGCCGCTTGTAGTAGAAGACTCCTGCCATGATAAAATCCGGATGAGGAAAGCTCTGAAAATGTTGGGCTGATAAAAATCTTGATAGTACCAACAAAAACTATTGAAAAAATCCAACTTTCACACACCCTAGTCGTGTTGCTCTAGCTCCTAATACCCTTGATGATACGAACCAGTTCACTCTGCTGCTTTCACCCATACGACAGGGAATATTTAACATGTAACTTCAGTGCTACAAGTTTATGTGTTATGAACATTTGATATGTTGCCGGGTAGGGAATTTTAGGGAAACGAGAAGGACGACATGCAGATTCAAAATAGTGCCTCCAAGGATTTGTGAGCCATGTGATGGTGACATTGTGGGAGTAACTGTGCCATGGCTAAAGCTATGTTCACGTAGGCCGTGGTATATCGACAGGACCTGTACATTCTCCCTCCCTCCACGTTCTGAATACTGAATGTCCGATGAGGATTGATAAGTTATGGTCAAAGGGAAGAATTGGCATGAAAGCATTAAGCATGTGCACACCCTTCCTCCTATTG
Source organism: Sminthurides aquaticus (assembly GCA_906901655.1). Taxonomy (NCBI): domain Eukaryota; kingdom Metazoa; phylum Arthropoda; class Collembola; order Symphypleona; family Sminthurididae; genus Sminthurides; species Sminthurides aquaticus. Next base: position 9,590,945 of record CAJQTT010000004.1, on the reverse strand, counting down.
TTAAATCTTAAAATCAAAGCAAAGAATCTTGAGCCTATAATATCCTCCTGGGATTCGAGTACGGAGGCGCTGAGAACAGTGGGGATTCTGTGGAATGGAGAAAGGAGGAACAATCTCCCTACCCCCTACGCTTATAAGCTATAGTTTGAAAAATGGCAAAAAGTAAAAAGTGGGAGGTAATGGGTTATATGCTGGGTTGGGAATCACAATAGTACTTGCACTTAGGAAGGCTGCCTTCTTTCAGACCTCGCCATCCTATCATCCCCACCCGGTTAGTCGGGTATCGTCGTCAAGGCTCGGTATTTTCTTTCCCGCAACTTCCTGATACATATCTAAGTGACCCATTCAGTATTATCGTGACCTACAACCATCCCCCAGCGACACTGTTCATATTTATTTCTCACACTTTCACCACAACCAAGAGCAACCGTAACCGGCAGCCGGCAGGCACGTACATGATTCATCTATTCAGACAGAAAAGGGCGCCTTGCTTAACATGTGTATTACATTTACATCCAACCCATGAGCGGTATAACAGGACAAGACAAACGTATTCCAATGCATTTGTAGACTACTTAGAAGACTAGAGGGGAGGACCACGCCGCTAACTGAGCTAGCAGAAGATTTTTACTTTCTGGCATCTTTAGCATAGAATTTGCAGTTGAGAATCCATAAGGCACCGCGATATTTGGAATACATTTGAAAATTAACGTTTTTCAGGGACCACGTAGACACTGTAGTGTATTCAACATAGAAACAGAGTCAAGAAAACTCTAGACTATTTATTGGTGAGGAAGCAATAATAGGATATCGGAAGCAGATTTCTTGAAGCTACTTGTACCCGTACCCGTACGCGGGTGAAAAAGGGCTCACGAAGGAATTATTACGGATGTTAGAGGCTAGACAGGAATGGGGAGAGATATAGCTCATTAAGAGGGATTGGAATTTTTCGAGATGATTAACACTCGGGTTGCACACATGGCATGGCAGGCTTGTAATGTTTCATGTTTTGAGGCGGTGTGTGTAAGCACACACATGTAAAAAATTACTGGAAACATTTTAAATGAGGCATGATGTTGGACAAACTACCATGAAAAATATGACAAGAGCTAGTAAATCATGGGATGCTGTGATGAAGGGAAAAAATATACGGGGCTGCACTTGCTCCAATTTCTGTCCTCCTCCCTTCTTTCTTCTGTGTTCCGCTTCTGTCTTGAAGAAAAGCCGTAAGAAGAAACTGTTGTTGCGGCCCTTGCTTCTTTCACTGTAAATAACTTCCCTGCTTCTACCTCTAAAGAGCTAGAGGGCTTTTAAATTAAATTTTAAAGCAATAGTTTCTCTAAAGCGGATGCGAAAATTAGATACAAATATGTTCAAGGGTAAATGAGTGTAACTTGTGGGGAAGGAAATTTAAGATGGTAGAATACTGGAATGCCTACCAGCTACGCTAGAACTCATCTACTATCAGTTTACAAAGCAGTAGAATATGAAGCTGGAGAGGCTGCAAGAGAAAATTAGCGTAAATGACCTGCCCTACCTTTAAAAATACAGTCAATCATGACTGGAAAGACGGAAGAGGTATTGAATGAATGGCTGTTTTGAGCTTCCATCCGTAATCAGCAACCATGCAATTCATAAGGTGAGGTGAGCAAGAAGCGGCTAATGTTACTGGTGATCAGAATCAGAATTACGTAGCTCTGCAGGAAATGAAAGCATGAACGCTTGTAGGCTTGCTGAGAGTTGGGGAAAGAAAAGGCTTAAAAGATACGAATTTGGTGGACGGGGATCCTGTGAATGTATTAAAGGAAGACATGAAGTGGATTATTTAGCCTGGAGTAGTTTATCCCTGAGTTGATAGCACACGAGGAGTAGGTGGTACATGGAGAGAAAAGTTTTAAGAACAACACGCTTGAGTGTGAAGTTTACGTGTAAGTTTTACTTGTGAAGGGTGTGAAATAGAATAAAAGTTGTCAAACAGTTTCACAGTGAATGAACTCGTTTGAAAAGAGATTGAACATATTATTTGATCACGCTTGGGCGGAATTTAAATGTGTGTAACACTGATAGGGGGAGTTTTGGGAAATAAAGAGGGAATAATAAGGTTGTAACTGCTCCTGAAGCAGTTTCTTTCACCCTATTCAGTCCCGCGCATTCATTCAGCGATTTTCCACTAGATTTTAAGCCAAGACCGAAGAGATGAGATGCCCGTCAACCAAATGTTGTAGGATTTGGGAATAGGTGGTAGACTGGAGGGATATACTTTTGCTATATAATACGTAGCTGTTCCATGCGGGTGTTTTGTTCGTATGAGTCTGGAGGATTGCTGGAGAAACTGGAAAGCTGCGTGCCGGAGAAGAGAATAATTTTTTTCTCTTCGACTAAGCAACCACAGAATTTTTATCAATGGATATGCATGAACGCTTGAATTAGCCAGTTAAATTTCAGAGTGTGAAATTCGGGAACAAACCTCGCACAAACAATGCTACTCCAGTCCTGGACGACACCGAACTAACCCTATTTCGTATTATGTGTATTGTATGACATATATCTCCGGTAGGGATTAAGTTTTAGGTTGGAAATATAAAGACGCGTCCTACACTGTTTTTACTGGAGACTGGAGGAGCAGCATTGTTCGGAAACTGAAGCAATTTCTTTCCAGTTTCCAGCTTTAACAAGTTTATGTTTGCTTCGAAACTTGCAGATTATTAGTTTAAGGAAAGGGAGCCGGTAGTGGTGGTATATAGTGACAAATTTTGAAGGGATTCCACAAGCTCTGTAAGGCTTAAGAAGAATATATACAAGTGAAACTCGAAGAATATATGGAGATGGATTCGAAGGTGGAGGTGGGGCACACTTAAGATGCTGAAGCATATAATGCATGCATATTTTGATAAAGTATTGTCTACTCAAGTATGGGAGGAAGGTTTCATGGAATCTTATATGTAAAACAGAAAGCTATTTCGAGAGATGATTTCCCGACATAGGAGAATGAAAAGAAATTCACCTTTTAGATTAATGGAGGAGCCACAAGGACGCGGGTTGGAGTGGGTGGTGGTGCAATGAGAGCAAGGTGCATGTAAAACACTTTTGTTTGATTTTTAATAGAGAATTACGGTTTGAAATGGGAAAAAGATGGACGCAGTTTCATGAGAATTATTTCAAAGGATAATTCGGAAGAGATCCATGAACATCCATTATATACATATGAGAGCGTAGGGTATAGTATATATACAAGCGGAGTGAGGGTCCGCAAATTCTCAATGCAGATCTCCCAAAGGGAGGGATAAAGGGAACGAGGAGGAGGTGGGTATTGGTGGAGGGAAATAAATTGCACCTTTTTTGAAATAGGAAATAGGGAACTAAAGCGAATGAAATGGAGATTTGAATTCGCGGAATGGGAAGAAAGAAGAGATAAGTTTTCTTTTCTATTCTTAGGATCTGATTATGATTCGATTTCATTTGCGTTTGTGGTGTAATATTAGGCGAGGAAGAAAAGAAGAGGGAAATGGAAAAAGAGAATAGAAATAAACCAGGGATTGAGAAGGGAGATAGAAATAATGTAATGGAAGAGTATAGGTAAGATTGGAAGAATGGAGAGGGTGGAAATAGAAATGGAAAGGATATTGAGATGAAGACCACCAGCGGATTTAGGATTGATTCTCTAAAAATCCCCTTCTCATAGAAAAGCTCTTTTCTTTTATCCCTTGTCGGATTTGAGTGCTTCAAATACCTTATGCGTACTATTCTAGACCCGGGCTTTAGCCTCTTTCGTCTTTTAGTGTCTGCTCTTTGTGAGACTGTGTGACACGACAGAATACAAAAATACAAACTGTGGAGCAAACTAAAAGATCTGGTGTCTACTCCTGTCTTTCAGGTTTAGAATGATAGGCAAACGAGCAGAAACTACATGTTCTAGTTACAAGTAAGTTAGTTAACTCTGCGGATTTTCTACTGTATGTCATATGTAGCACATACGCTAGCGCTGTGCGGCGGGCTTTTTATGGTGGAATGAACAAAGAACGAAAATGTAGGAATTACGGGTGAAGGGATTCCTGGCGGAATATATAAGCTTAATTTCATCCTGTGTTTCCACAGTTTCCAGTTCCTCCAATATCGCGCTTCAGTTTTAGCCTGACATCTCTCTCCAGCTTTGCGCAAATATCCTATATACATCCTTGTTCTTCCAGGGGCCTAAATAATAAGGCGTCTTTTCATGGAGTTTAATCCTCCGAGAAATGATTCGACTACCCTGCTACACACCAACACACCTCGTACAATCGGGCTCTCATTCATTGTGGACAGAGAAGAAAGAAAGAAGGTGGAGATAAACCCCCAGGTAGCAACACCAGCAACATTGTCAAAGATAAAGCAGCTTGCTTGAATATGATGTACAAGAACCCAGAAACTGGTGGAATGAGGAGGATCAGAGGATCGGAGAGATTTTGTCATCAGGGCGTGCGTGAGTCTCCAGCCGCATTCATTGTTATAATATTCCTATGTGCTTGAAGCTTGATGACAGTGAGACTCAGGCTTTTGTCAAAATAACTCTTCCGACACCTTCCCGTAGAGCTTTACAAGAGCTTTTACAACCTGAAAATATACAACCTCGATGGAGAATGTTGTAGCAACACAAGTCTCATTGAGTCATTCATTCATTCAAGGTCTACTACAGATCTTCTTTAAGCTAGATCTGATTGGAACAATAATGGGGGGACTGCGTGCTTTACATTTCAGGGCGAGAATAGTGTGACTTAACCACAGGGAGAGAATCAATGTAATGTACATATCTCTGGTTTGCTTAGAGGCTTGTTTTGAGGAGTATGTATGAACCGTGGCGAAAATGTTAGCCTTGTTATGTTACTCGTCCCAAAGTCTTTGTAAGGGACACCGTATGGTAAAGAATAAGGTAATCGGAGTGAATCCAATGTAAATAATCTTCTGCCCCTTATTTCGATCCAGGTTTTTTGTCCGCAAGTGCAAGTTAAAAGATTTGAGTTGGGATGGAGGAAGTTTTCGAAAACTAAAACTGACATGTGTGTAGGTTGGAATCGAGGATGGGATCGGGGAGGGGTGAAAGGTACTAGAATCTAACTGCCCTACGCTGTACGCGACGACAATATGTGGCCCCTTGTGGGCTGCTCAAAATTCTAATTTGGATCAGATTCTCGATTCACAATAGTTTATCCCTGATGAACATCAACTCTCGTGGGTTCTGTGTCGCGGATTTTTACACGCAAGGCTCCCCCTGTCGGCCCCGTCCCGGGTGCTTTGCTTATTCCCCGGGTAAAGTGGGTATGATTTTATTCGCTTCCCTGCTCCCGCAAACCAGAAAAGAGTCATGTGTGGCCTCTAAAGGCTCTCTTACCCGCTATGTTAGCCTTGATTTACACAACCTCTTCAGGACCTTCTCCCCCTCCTTGCACTGCACGTATCAAAAGCGAGGGTGCGAAAGCAGAACGAGGAAATGAACCCTAAAAGAAGAGCAACCCCGGTTCATAGAGCGCTTCTTTTCATCCTTAAGCCTTTGAGCTAAGGGTTCCAGGTCCTGGACCTTGATCAGGACAGGAGTACGAAAAAGGGGGCTCGCAGGGCTGAGTGTGGCCCTGAATGTACGGGAGAGGGGGAATAAAATGTAATTGTGGCTTCTAGTTTGTTCCAATATATTGCACCCTTGACAATATTCAAGTTACATCTGTAGCACATTCGTTTTGTCATCGCAGGTTTTTGAAATACACCCACCCGCTCGGGCAAGTCCTGAAGAAGAACATCATCCATCTCCCATAATCCTAATCAAACCAGCACTTTTGTACGACTAATCCAAGGGATCAATGGAACACATGTAAGAGAACAAGGCTCACAAGTGTGTCCCTTAAATAGAAAGCAGACTGTGTCCACAAAGTTACACAAGACCAGAGGGAGTCGTCAAGGAGTCCCAAGTCACTTGATCGCTATGTATAGCATCAATTTAAATAATATTCTTCACTGTCTTAATATGATACTCTGTAAATACACACCCCTCACTCCTCATATACATATATAGGACCCTTTGCTTCATGTTATCTGCCTCCCTCTTTTAGATTGGGGTGGAGTTGTCCTAGAGGCACTTGTCCTTAAATGTAAACTCCACAAACTAACTCAAATGCCATTCTTCTAGCTGAGCACCTCTATCAATCCTGATCAAGGGATACTTTATAAGGTCACTTGCTTTGCTAGGGAATCGTTCAGCTTCGAATCTGGAATGGAAATGTTAGGAAACCAGGGTAGGCTTAAGAGCTTCAATACTAAGGTCAACACTAGGTGGCCCGGTGGCCCTACTCGTTGCACAGGGAGAAGTAACTTGAAAACATGTACACAAACTCTGAATAAGACACTGTTTAGTATGTAGTAAAGCTGGTACAGCCTTGCAATGGTGTTAAGTAAGTCGAAGTTTCAAGAAAAAACATTGAAAATTTCAAAAGAACCGGAACAAGTTTTTAAGAGCAAGCTATAGATTTCAATTTGAAGCGCTTACCTTTCAAACCATGGATTTTTAAATCCTGATGATGGCTGTGGATGATTGGAATGACGGAATCTGGTGGATGAGTTAGTTGTTACAGACAACCGGTATGGTAAGAGATTTTCTAGGATACCGGGTCTTCATGGTCTTAGATCCCTCGCTCACTGGTTTCTATGTATGTTAAGTAGGACCCCTCCAGAGTAAGCTATCAGAGATGATGAAAACCAAGAAAATCCATTTTCGCATACATTACAAATCGATTCCAGCACCCGCTGGTCCAGTTGCGCCCTAGGAAACAAGGATTTACATTGTATCATACCGTGTCATGGAGTTAGCGATTCTGCCTCTCCTTCAGTGTTCACATACTCTTTTTCTTTTCCTTTCAACTCCTCATGCTGATATAATGAACTTCTTGTAGGCATTTCAAAATATCCGGAAACAGCAGGACAAAAAGACAATTTGATTGTAAAATCTATAAGGCTAAATCGTGCCGGGATAGGCTCTGCATTTATGGTTTACCAGGTAATAAAAGTATGAAAGGTTCGACTAACTCGTTCTAGGATCCCCTTGCTGAATGAATGGGGAAGTCATACTTATCGTCAACGATGACGCATTACACGGACATAGTAGGGAGAATGCAGATTCAAAGGGAATGTCGGAGAAAGTGGGAAACCAAATTTACGCGGCATTACTTTTCTCCTCAACGTTTTTGAAAACTATGAGAAAGCCGGACGAATAATTCGGTTTCCTGCATATATTCACTTCTATTTACTTTTCAGAAAGCTCAGCTTGACATTAATTCTGGTCCTAGGTTCAGATTAGCAATGGAAACAGTCAAAGCTAAGGGATAGAATGTAGAAAAAGAATGGATGAAAATTAAATCTTTGGTGGAGGTATATACCAATTCTAGCTGTTGCGACTTTGATAAGAAGAGCAGAACTTTTAAGTGCAATCCCAAATGAGGAGACGAAAATTACGGATACTATTAGGTAGTCGGTTGGCCGAATGTTTAAACTTGTGTTATGAATTCTCGAATTTCTTGATCTTTAGCTGAGAAACAAGGATTGTCGAAGGACGGAAACATGTTTTGGGAGAAGGGGAAAGATTGCAAGGCTTTTAGATGCAATTGTGGAACGCGTGTAATTGTGGTCGTATCGTTTCTAATCCAGACTTCAGGAGGTTTATAAAAAATAATAGACGCTGCTGCAACTTTGTCTAGGAGAAAAGCTTCCGCCTTCTCTACTGACGGTTGCGCTAGCTAGGATGATGAAATAGGTTTTGTATGTGGAAAGTGGAAACTACCGGCTCCGGGGAAAGTGGAGAAAGCGAGGAGCAAGCTCGATCGGAGCTCCCACTTGAATTTCCTTCCTCCTCTAGCATATTTGTTGACATTCTCTTCCTAGTGCTCTTCCCTTCCACATTTACACTTCTCCATGCATTTAGATCGGCTCATTATGAACACCTCATTTACGAGCTATCGTCACTTTTATTACACCCCATACTTATGAGGCTACTCTTCCGAAGCTTGGAAAAGCGCTGAGCAGGAACACTGAGAGAGAGGGAGAGAAGGAAGGGCGAAATTGGGCAACTTTCACCATTGCTTCAGTATTACATGAACTTATTCTCATCACCGGTCTTGTTCTTCCAGCAGAACAGGATACTAGAATACTGAGGACAAGTTTTGTAGAAGCTCGAGGAGAAAATAGGATTTGGTGGAACTGGTGAATGGTGTGTAGGTTGTTGGAGGGAGGAGGGAGATGAGAAAGTAAAAAAATAATCTTTGCACAAACGAAAGGAGCCTGGACTCCAGACTCCTTTCGACAAAAATTCCAAGTATGGAGGGGATACAATCTTCTAGGCACGACAAAACCTTGATGGGCTTGACTTAAGTACCTCCTCCCTTGTTTGCTATTTTAGCCTTGCTCTAACTTTCGTACATGGTAGTCGTTAGTTCAGATCCAGTCATGCATTTAAGTTGGCATGCTGATGGTGAAGGATGAAGGAGAAAAAATTGGGAAACTCCAACACTTGAAGAGTCATTTCCTATTCCGTCTTGATAGACTTTTAATTAGATTTCACGGCATATTTTTTCTCAAAATTAGACCCCTCATCCTGATTATGAGGCATGGGGAGATGATGACTCCTCCTTTCCACTATTCAATCTTCGGAGTGGACTCGCGCCTTTTGAGAGCAACGAAAATACAGGCACGCTCGATCCACACCATAACCATAACCAGCAGGTCTGACTTGACTTGTAATAGCTCTCCGATCAAATTTTCTTGCTAAAAAAGACAGGAGAAAATTAAAGGATCACTTTCCTGATGAGAATTAAAATACCTTAAAAAGTCAGAAAAATATTCCAAAGTGCCAAAGATATAATTAAAACGTGAGCACAAGTTAAACTATTTCATACCTCCGGGGAAATATCCTGCTGATGAGAAAAGAACAATTTTTTATTATTCAGCCTAAAACAACCAGAAAAATTCATTTGACACAACATGCGAAACTATTGAGGGCTTTTATCTTTTTCACTCGACTCGAAGTCCATAAATGATAGTTTTCATCCTTTAGAATCCCTTATTTCCACTGAAATGGGCTCACACTAGGCGACTAGGCTAGGTAGTAGGCGAATTAGGCACGGTGGACAAATTGTAATATGATGAAGGAGAATTTGATCACTGAAATCCCCTGTTAGCCTTGTAAAAGGAGGAGAGAAATTCCCACAAACTCCATGGGACACTTTTATTTTACAAAAACCAGAGGGAACAAAAGTAATAGAATTCAAAGCGATGAGCGCTAAAAACTGAAATAGCTTTAAACGAAATCTAGCGAATGCTAGCAAACAGTTATATATACATAGCATAGAAGAGTTTTTAAATTATTCATGAGTCAAGTACTTATAGGACCGGATAGTATGGCAAAAATAACATGTGACAATCTCAGGTCAAAGATGGGTTTTGGTGAACAACTTAAGTTTTTTAGCTTTGGAAACAAACAAAGTCATAGGTAAAAGATAAGCACAGGGTTCTGTTCCATGTGGCGTATGCAAGATAAATGTTAGGAAAGATGTACGGAGATCGGGTATGTTGTTCCTTGTTGTTATTGTTAGTCCATGAATAATACGGTATGTTTAGATGAAGGTCGGATGCCTCATCCTGGGATTATTAGCCGTTAGTTGCGCATGCAGCCGTGTCTAACTACCGGGAACGGTGGTAGGGAAGTTCCTTTTGAATAGGATGGGTGGGAAGAATTAGGAGTGATAGAGGAGGGTTGAAAGGCTTGGCTGGGTAGAGGAAAGCGTAAAATTTGATACTAATTTCAAACTTTATCATCTTCTCCCTCGCTACGCTGAATTGTAAACACATAAAACAGTTGACATATTATTCTGTCGCATACCATTACGCCGGCACGGAAGGAAGGCGTGTTGGTTCCGCAAGCAGACTAAGCGCGGTCATAGTCCACGTCATGAATATATGGATGAAAAATACAGACAACTTGATTTGATACGGAAAAAGTTGTGGTGCACATAATGTCAAAGAGACACTCACTTCTTAGCGGGTAAAATTGGATGGGATTAAGTGACATTGAGGCGCACGCTTGGACACACGTGCCTCCCTTCCCAGTAGTAAACGTAGCCGTGTGTCAAAGTGTTTAAACTGTAATCTAGTTAGCCTATACTATAGACAGGAATACAAATCCTATTCGCAGTGGAAATTTGTCTTTCCACTTTAACTTGCAAGTCAAGAACGAAATTCACAAGATCGATACATTGTATGCCGCTTTGCTTTGGCAAAAATTCTTAAGGCCCAGAATTCTTTGTTGGGCATGAGTTCGAAAGCGATCTATACCTAAGCGCTATTACGTCTTGTTTGTGTCGAGCCAAAATGCCAGATAGAATGTATATAAGGTCCACAAGCATTAGTATTACGACGAAGCTACTACCAATAGTCTCTTGACGTGAAGGAGCGGTGAAAACTGGTAGAGTTTGAATTTGGATGCATAGGAAAAAATGGCAGGTAAAACGAAATAAGACGAACACTGCGTAGAAACTGTGAGAAAAGATCGGAGGATGTAAAAAGACGAAGAAGGAAAGGTCAAAGGAGAAGAGAATTCTAGAAGATCTGAAATCAGTGGCTGGTTGCTGTCGTTTATGAAAAGTATTGTGTAGGTTGATTAGACTGTGACTTTGATGTGTGTAAGAACACGAAGGAAGATTTTCAAGTGGCAGGGACGAGGAAGATGGGAAAACGTCCAGAAGAGCCTGCACGGTCTTCTGCTGTAGGAGCAATGCTTACATTTATTCTTTGAGAAATAATGTGGTGGTTTGCTTGGTAGTAGCGTAGCAAGTTGTTTTTCGGTTGGGATGTAGCTTTGGATTGCTTGCGAGGTAGGTTCCTCCATAGCTGGTGGCACCAATCTCACCAGGTAGTAACGTCAGAAACATCTCTTAACTGTCCATTCCCATGGTGAAAGACATAGACAATTCATTTTCTGAGTTTGTGAATAAATTCACGGGAAGCAAACGAAAAGCTGCGGGATGATGAATCAAGGATAACTACAATAATATGTACTATGGGTCTAGGAGAATAAAGTCATCTACCTATGTCGTCTCCTCTTATGGCTGTTTCATGCTCATATCCATATCTTGAAAACCGTGATGACTCTCTTCCTTGTCCGATAAGCAACCGCACTCAGAAGACAATAACCCGTCAATCTTCTATCAAGCTGTAGCTAACCTTCATTAAATATTTGCATTCACGTCTATCACGCTCTGTTCCTGTCCTAACATCAACTTACTCGACACGTATCAAAATAATCCCGACTACCAAAAATAATCATTTACCACTTTTAAATTATTAAATCGAAAATCACACCAGATGCCTCTCATTCCAGTTTCCTCATTTCTTTAACAACATGAGGGATTTGCTATGGGGCTTGTCACAAGACACCATCGATTTCCATCAGTGCTTAACACTTTGAAGAAGGGAATGGAAGGGTCAATTGTCTGTTGTAGTTACAGTACACCGATGTTACACTTGAATTGAAGGTATAATCATTGACAATTGACGCATATGCTGTTATCTTGTCGAGCACAGCACAGTCAACGGCAGGGGGAAAGGTGCATTAGTAGTAAACGCGGATTGTGCAAATTATTGCAAGTCATGACTTAGCGTAACTTTCTAGACTCTTGAGTCTTGATGCAGATTTTGCTCGTTCAAACTGAAAGAGGTTCCCTACGTGGAACTAAAACAAGGAGAGAAATTACAACTCGGTTTTCCCCGTGAATATAACGGACATCAAACCGTGTTCATCTGGACCGTTTTTCTCCGCATCTACACGGAAAGAAAGTTTTTTCATGTCATTCTTCACAAATACACCTATTCGTATCTTCGATGAGAATACTGTCACTGACCCGAATAACCCACGGTAGGGACAATACCAAAAATGTGGAAAACTTGTTGGTACATCGCGCTTTTCACCTTCAATTGATGCAAAATACTTGAGAAGGATGTTTAATACGCGAACACTTGTTTAATACAAACTTCGTTTTCTGAAGCAGAAGGGATGACGACCAGAAAAGTCGAACGACGCAAGCTTCAAAAGTGTGATAAGGGGTATGATAGATTACTCTGAGGAGGAAAGCCGGTGTTCATAAGGTCCTTGCCCTGGGATCAATGCAATGAGCGTGAAAAGTTGCGTTGAAAGTTGATAAAAATCATAGATGAGCAGGCCCTGCCAAAGGAATGTCATTCTGAATGAAGAAAGTAGAGAGGGGACACAATTTCTAGGACGTAAAAGACGTGCGTGTAGAAAATGTGCACAAACATATAAATGATACAAAGCTTGTATCGGTATGATGTAGGCGGTAGATTTGAAAGGGGGACGGGAAAATGACAAGGCTGAGTGTTATCAGCCTACTGAATCTGTGTTCCAAATCACGGATTAATAGCGAGTATATACACCTTGAGGAAGATATATGACGACAACCAGCAGAGAGTTATATACTGTCATCCATTGAGTGGATTATCAGGATTTTAGTCATCCTATCTTCTTACAATCCCTGCCACGCGTCCCTAGTTCTTCCAGAATTTCAATGGAATTCCTTGGCCTCTTCTGAACCCAGACTTAAGGAATGTCAAAGATTAGAGACGGAGACTGGAAGTCGACATTTGTTTCCATAATCTTTTGTGAGGTAGGTTGCAGTTCCAGGGAGAATGTGGGAACTGGGAACACTTCCTTTGGTTAAGGAGTAAGCCTAAAAGAACCAAATCCGCAAGAGTCTCTCTCCTCCCTCTTCACTCGAAATTTTTTCAGAAATCTTTTTCCCCTCCTCTTTCGCAAGGTGAATTATTGGTATTATGGTATGATTGCAACGATCGACGATAGTTAAGTTTACAACTATACTATGTATAATAGTAGAAGCGAAATGATAGATGATGTTTGATGACAGAAGCTGTTGTGTACGCCATTTGATCATTCCAATTTTTGGTTATCACATAGGACTCTTCGTATCTTAATCCTCTGTGGTGAGCCTGGACGGGATGGTGATTAAAATAACTGGCTCCATACCCAACTCTTACTCACTTCTACTCCTCTTAAATTAACCAAGAAATGAAAAAGCAAGTGAGTTTCAAAATTATTCCCGGATCTAAGAATAAATGAGCACTAGTGATTACTAACGCTCTAGGCACAAGACAAGCTCACAGTATGAAACAAGTATTGATTGACCGTATCTAGTCCCTGACCTGCAGTGCACAATTGCAATCTTTTGCCAGTTCATGCAGTTACTTTGTCTGAGCTCTTGTGACAAAAATTAGGGGTACTTGAAGCTAGTCAAGGTAGTGATAGTTTATTATTGTATCAAACCGTGCAAAAAGCCCTAGTGAACTGGCAACAAATTTTACAGGGCATCCCAGGAAAATAGCTGTCGGGTAACCGGGGTTCAAGTTTATATTTGCGGCCCCAAATTCCATTGGTTTTTTTTAACTCTTATATGCTTAAACTTAAATGCATCCTTGTAATAGTTTTGCCTTTTTGCCTCGAATTCAGAACATAGGTAAGAGTCCCGGAGCAAAACTGCGTTACATGGAGAGAAAGTATCAAATGAAGGGTTCATAATATAGCCAGCCAAACGATTGGGCAAAATCCTGCTGCTTTAGGCAAGAAGAAACGTACAAACGTACTATTTAGATTCTCTGTGCAAAAGGATATGGCTATGGACTTTAAGCTTTGGAGTATTGACATTACAACCATAAGAAAAGCTGGGTTCTGTCAATGAGGGAATGATTTATGAAGCGAGTGATTGACTGGTAACGTAAACAAATGGTTTGTCATGGGATGGACTAATTGATTTTTTAACGGATTCTTTCTCCTGCATCATTCATCTATGCTCCTCCCCAACATTAGTTCCCCTTCATATTCCTGTCTGTCTGTGCCTCTGTTTACTAATATTACATCCTCTTTGACTCCTGCTGTATAACGTGAAGAGAATAGGAATAATTTTACGTATCCCACGAGCTCTTGCTGATTGTGTTCTGCATCTCCATGTGGGATGAAGGTATTTCGAATAAATTCAATGCAAGGATATATGTTTGGCGCATACACATGTAGATGGTCTTCCAAAGATTCTATGGGTCAGGTGAAATGCATACCGTAGAAAATTAATCCGTATTTGAATAATTGCTTGCCCGAAAATAGATCTTCAAACCAATATAGATTCGTGCTAACAGTACTGCACACAGTAAGGTAGACACCGAGAAATTTGAAATGTAGTTAAAGTTCATCATTGTGGTTGTAGTAAATACCCCTGTTAAGCAATCTTCCTACTTTTGCCTAATTTTGCCAGAAATCAAAAAATACTGTGGAACGTATCCACAAATTAGGTTAAAAAACTAAGTTCCTTAACTGACACCAAGGCATGGCAACGGTCACCAAAATTTAAACTCGACAAATAGTTAAAACTCAACCTTGGGGTCGTAGTAACATTACCTGAAAAAAGAACGCCCAGCTTTCTGCTTTTACCAGAGAAATAGGGACTCAAAGTTGCGATTTTCGTATAATAGGAAATGCTACAGGGACCGTGTGCATATTATATGATCCAACTCCTGAAGAACAGCATGCAATAATAGTTTTGCACCAAGTCGTCAGTAAGTGCAGTAATATATGTTACTAGAGCTCATACAGCATGTTGCTGTTCACATATTATGAGATCAAACTAATATTTTACTGGCGTTTGACTTTTACTGTCATAATATGTGAATAGTCCCTTCATTATTTTTCGAATTTCTCCCGAATTCGGTAAAAGTTGGGCGTTCTTTTTTCAGGTAATGTTACTACGACCCCAAGGTTGAGCTTTAACTATTTGTCGAGTTTAAATTTTGGTGACCGTTGCCATGCCTTGGTGTGAGTTAACTATTGTAAATTGTAATCGACAAATGCGTAATTTTTTTGGATATCACCCGCTGGTAGTATGGAGACCGACGTGACTTACTTAAAATCCAAACATTTGTCTCTTTAATAGTTCAATTTTTTCGGATAAGTGATTGGATTCTAACACGATGCAATTACATTGGTTAATATAATATGTATGCGAACCCTGTAGTAAATCATAGGCAAATTTCGAAATTTTGAACTTGCTTTTCTCTGTGAAAACGAAAAAGTAGGATAATTCGTTAACAGGGGTATTAACTACATTACTAAGGATGAATTTCAACTATCTACTTTATCGTGTGCCCCACTATAAGTAAAGTATGCGTGAGCTGTCCAGTATTTAGTTCATGAAAAACAATATGCAGGCAGTGTAAAGCAACTCACTGTGTATTGGGTCAGTTCACGAATCCCTTTGCTTTACTTGCAATAAAAGAGAGATTTTAATTTTTTTCATAAAAAATTCCTATGGCTAGGAACAACTATTTTAGGTGACGCAGTTAAAGCTGAAAATCGGCATGGTAACACCCGTAAACCATTTAGAACCATTAACTAAAGTATTGTTTCGTTTTCTACGGCCACAGCAGGGTCAGAATGAGAAATTAAACGGCCCAATTTCGATACATTTTAGATCATTGAAAACATTATTCGCAATCGAAGGGTTCGAGATAAGTTTCCTTTAGACCTCGTAGTCTCGTACACTCATCAAAAATGAAGAACGACGGCTATTACTATGTAGGAGGCAGGCGATCACACCTCCAGAACGAGTGAGTGTGTGACGTTCAAAGTGATTTTATTTGATGCCCCGTTCAATGAGCTTTCCAGCAGTGTAAGGTTCATGTCATTTTATTGGGTCACACATGCCTGGCATCGATTAGGTTACCCACGCCGATTCAGAGTCCAACAGTTGTGAAGCACTCATTCAGCTTTCAGCACTTGTGCTAAACTTGTGTAATACTTCCATATTCATATTTGCGGTTCAAAATACCCGTAAATATTCAATGTTTATCAAATGGAGCACATTTGTGCAGAACTTTTAGATTGAGAGTGAGGGAGTATAAAAGGGCTTAACTATGGAAACCACACTTATGTCTAGATTCTAGAAAGGTTTGCACAAATGCTAAACTCTGAATTCGTCATTACGGAACAAATGCGAGCTGACATGATTGACCTAGAAGGTCATGATCCAGAACCTTCAAGACCATAAGGATCGTCTTTACAAAAGGGCTTCAATAGTTCTGAAAATTTCGTGCCCAAATTTCCATCCGTTTTCCTTAATCGTGCCAACAAGAAACGCATAGAATCTGTGACAAACATCTCACACCTAACGTAGAACTAGAATTTCCAAGCTGCTTATATACGGAGATAGACTGAAAACTGCGGCTTAGCAAGGATGGAAGATGGGTTTAGAAGGCGTAGTAGATCATTTGTTACAATCAGGGCAGACAAGCAAGTATCAATCAACGGTCGGAAAGAAGAGGGGAATCTTTAGGGCAAATATATACGCTATTCGATTCTAGAAATCTTTGGGTCGTAAAAGCTATAAAATCGGGGGAAATGATTCGAGGCGGTATGGGTATGGGATGTTGTTAGTGAAGAGCCTTGGCTTTACAGGTAATGATGATGTTGTGCACTTCTAAAAAGACAGCGGATAATGATAAATATTATGTTGCGGCCCGAGCTTGAGGAAATAGGAGAGCGGTAAACGAGCTTTGAGGAAGATAACATAGTTAGAAAAAAAAGTAGTGGAAACTCTTGATAACTTATAGCAAAATACTAACGCAGCAGGGTCGGTGGGTGGGTTGTAACAAACACAATGCAAAATGTCTTGCGTAGAACGTATTGTGCCACTTGTAAAAGTAATTTGGGTATTGAGTCTGGTGAATTTAAAAAATATGGAACATCATGACGAAGATGGCAAGAAAAATGGGAGAGAATAACAGAATGCATTTGGGAAAGATGGGGAAGTGATGAAGGAGACTAATATGGGATAGATGGAAGGTGATGATGGGCTGATACGGTTGCAAGGTTTAACAATAATGATCATAAATAAGTGTGGTCATAAGATATAAAGCAAATGGGAAGTCTTTTATGTTTCCGCACTTGTTTACCATTCGGGACCAAGTGTGGAGTGACGGGATAAGAGAAGAAGGATAACCTGAATATTATAATGGTAATTATTATGAGTTTCTCCATTGGTATTTATGGGCAATTTTGGCAGAGACCGGAGAAAAAACATTACCGTTACATTCTCAAGCTTGAGAAGCTTCGGCTCTTCTTCGTGAGACCTGGGCTGCCAACTGCCTATTAGGTGGGCATTCGGTACTTTCGCAAGAGGAAGTTACAGGAACGATGAGGGGATACCTTTTACTTTAGGTGGCTTACACTATTGCAGTTTTTGTTAGATGTACATATTACTTTGGAAAATTCTTAGCACGCTGTACCAGGCACAATTTTCTTCTGGAAGTCCAGGATGACGAGTTTCTGCTAGTATTCAGAGTAAGCAAGTGGTGTTGGGATTATGATGAAGGTTTTGCATCACCGCATGAACGATTCCACGGAAGAAAGAAATCAGAAAGGGTAGTTTTGTACCTATATATAAGTTATGGATAATTTAGCAACAGGAATACAGAGTGTCTAAATGATGTCAATGATGTCAATGAAGTGAGGACTCACTATGACTATCACGCTAAGAAGATTTGGTTAGCAATTCGGACTTTGGTCAAATGTTGTAGACAGCGATAAATTCCTTTATATTGTGAGTGGGCTTTTAGCGCAGGGCTTCCATAACAGGACGGGGTGGACATAATGATGGAGGCAATAAAATGAGGCTTGCAAATAGGTGGCATGTAGACACCTAGATCGATGAGGTTGCGATAGATTGGGGGATACAAATGTTAGTGGAAAATACACGAAAGTAAAAGTATCATGTTATTATTGATCACTATCTGAGTCGGTTATCATCATAATAGGTTTTAGGTTTCCGAGTGTCTAGTACACTAAGTTATGCTGACAATACTTGGAGAGAGAAGAAGAACAAGGTTTAAAGTTCGATTTAGTGAGGCTGCAACTGGGCAGAACGAAAATATGAAACATATTTTTTTGGAAAGAATATTCCGGAATGGTGAAGATGGGAAGAGGACAGGGGAGGAGAAAACTTCTGAGGAACGGTTGCGCCATTTAGGACAACTGCAAGTTCATAGAGACCATTAGGGACTTCTTTACAGGGGTCTCCACTCTCCACTCGTACGCGGGGAGATTTATAATTCAACGAGGGTCAATATTATAAATAATGTTGAGTTTCAGAAATACTGTGACTGTGGGACTGGGGACTGGATAAACTGCTGGAGGAACACAGGCCATTTTATATCATATGATGGATAATTCTTTATTGCGGGAAAGTGGAGGGGAATCGCTGAGACGGTCAGTGATGATGTAGTGCTTGATTTTAGTTGGAGTTGGAAGATTTTTGGTGTGGATTTGAGAAGATATATTTATCGAAGCTCTATTCCATTTACACACACGACCCTTGAGTTTGATGACAGAAATGTGAAATAAAGTTCGGGACGGAGGTTTGTTTGAAGCGCTTTTGAAAACGTTAAACGGCTGAAGAGCGGTGGTCTTTTGCCTGAAACAGTTGGTGCTTAAGGGTAGCGACGATGACAAGTTCTGACGTCGTGTAGGCTTAATTAATGATAAGTTAAGAATTTTGAAATAATCCTCTTCCGAGTATGTGGCAGGAGCATGGATACATAGAAGTAGAAAACCCGAAAGCTCAGACTTAAAACCAAAAAGCGTCTCTTTTGACATTGCAATCCAATGCATTGGAAAGGAAATGATGTTTCAAAAGTAAAACTAAATGTAAACGCGAAAGAGATACATTGGTCAAGGGGTATTTGAAAGCTTCAGTTTTTGGAACAATTCTTATGTGTTTCAAAGGTGAATCTTCTATATATGAGATACCAGCGGATAATGGAGGATTCCTCTGGTCGGACCGCTCACCCGTTTCGATAGACATGTATTGACGACTGGTGAGTGGAGATGACCGTCCGCGGTAGGACACCTGCCGTAGGCAGGTAGAGGAGGAAGACAGCACTCTCCTCATAAGACGTGAATAGAAGGAAAGGAGTGGAGTTACTGAATGTATATATTTGTATCCAAAACCTTATCCGTCTAGTATGTTGGAAATAATATTGAGAAAGGTGAACCGAATTTGTCTGGAACTGATTGTGACCCACAGATCCGACCTTTAACGGGGGGAAGGAGGCCCTGGAAAGACGGTAGAATGAAGTGATGGGGAAAGAAGTATTGGACTCAAGATCAAGATATGGGCAAGGTGAGTGGACAAAAAATTGTTCTGAGAAGAAGGGCTCGGAAGAGTAAAGAAGAAGAAGATGACGAAGAGACTGAAGACACGGGAGAGCTCGGGGACTCCCTGGAGAGTTTTGGGGGTTTTGGGACAGTTGTAGAACACAGTCGGGGGCCGTGTACACCACACCTTTGTTCTTTTCCGGCAAACATTCACCAAAAAGTAGCATGTAGAATGGTTTTGTGGAGGAAGATTTTTATATGGCCACGTAACGAAGGGTGGAAGCATGTACTCCGTCTATTTTAGCTTTAAACCCATGGTTCATGTGTTAAGTTTCTGGATGGACCTTCCAGATCACCTATGGAAGATTGCATGATCCCCCATCCACAAGGATTCCCTCGGGTATTCACACGCTAGAGTTGCTGTCTCCAAGTCCCCTATTCTATTGTACCTTTCTTGCGCCTTTCTTGAAGAAGAAAACTGATGAAAGCTATATCTCTTAAGAGGGAGCAATAAACTAGTTTTCTTCCGAATTCTGATAGCTTACACTGTGCAAGAAAGAAGGTAAGGGAAAGCCTAATATTATTGAGGAAGCCTCAATTCATTCGCGAATAGTTTGAATAAAGATTCGAGTGTTTTGTATCAATTATTTGATGCACATTTTCTGCTAGTTGTTTCATTACATTTACAAGCTAAAATTTTTAAAAGCAGCTGGTTCATTGAGCAAATCTAGAACATGCTGCGATATACATAGTTGTGCAGTTTTTCTGAACAATAGCAATTATAGGCTGTAAAAAACCTCTTCATGGGAATAGTCTACCTGGATTTTTCATATTTTCCTAATCCATCCAATACTATGCTCACGGAGTATGATCCCCTTGAAGGGACAATGAGAGGATGGAGGGACTTGCATCGCAAGCCCTGTGGCTTTATTTGGTTGGATTGAGTAATTATCCTTTAAAATAACGTAGCTACGCGCAAACAAGTTGCGTTCCAAGTTGAGAGCAGTCATTCAACTTGGAGCGACTCTCTCTGCAGAGAGGCGCTCAAAAGATATCCCTCGTGGAATAACATGTATTCATACAATTACACGAGGGGAACTTGTATCATTACCGCATCATTTACACTTCAAGTCTATGCTCTTAGAAATGGCTCCCGGGATCTATAGGGCTTGAAAACAAGACGTAACAAAAGGGTACTATAAAAAGTATCCTTGTTTTGAAGGTAGTACTTACTACCTTCAAAACAAGGACACAACCAGTAGTGTAAACATAACAATCTGCAGTGATGACGAGCATGAGTGATGATAACTGGTTCGTATAATCGGCGTGTGGAAGCTATCAAACCCTCTGTAGCTGTTCCCAACTCTTGTGGAAATTTGATTTTGTTAACAGTTCATTGATTGTTGTTGCTCAGGTAATTACATACAAAGGGAAATAGGATTTGATCATATACTTGCTTTTAGCTTTATTGATTCTTTGAAAATAGGGGTCAAAAATAATGCTCTTCAATGATATTCTGTGAGGGCGGAGGGAAGATGGTATTATGATTACTTTATTTTAATTTTAAGAGGGATGGCAATTGGAATTTTGTGTCCATATCCCTTGACAAATTGAGGTACAGATAACAAGCAACGATGGAGCTACGGTTTTAAATTGAAAGCGAAGATTCTTAATCCTTCTTTCGGCAGACGTTATTATTCGTGCTGGCTTGCACTTGAAGTACTGCCTGTTTTACTTTCGTTGTCTTCTTGCCTTGCGTGCTTGTCTCTATTTCCCGTGTTGAAGGATGTGTGCGTGCGGATGGTATTTCAGATTAATGTTTTCCAAAGGATCGACAGTTTAGAAGAACACAAAAACGATAGCCTCATTCTTATCTTGTGATAATGATAAATTGCCGGGTGACCACCCAAAGTAAATTCTTTTTCGTGTGAATCCTAATTTTTGATTCGATCCACTCCTATTAAGAGCTTCTGGTTAGAAGAAATTACGGGCAGAACAATATGTCAACCACGTCATTTATTCATGAGGGTGTCAAATAAAGAATGCAATTCCATGTTACATGACGTGCGATGGACAAGGAGACAGACGGACGCGTATACGTTACCGCTACAAGATATACACGAAAGAGATCAGAATAATAGAGCATTTGAGATAATAATTTGAACCAAGGTTGTATACATAGAAGGGAGAAAATGTATTTTTTACCAGAGTAGGTGATTCCTGGAAGGTGCAGAGAAAGGGCAAAAAATAATTGAATTGAACTGATATTGAACTCTATGGCTGTATAAGTAAAAGAGAAATAATCGGACTGGACAGGTATTGAAGGCTTCATAAACGGGGCACCGGGTGACATAATTATGAGATAGGTTACTACTTCAGTGGTGTATCCTCTTTGAGAGCAATTTCATTGACGTCAGCTTAAATTGTTTATGCGGCCATAGTTTACCCAAGCGCAATTTGATGCATTTTGAATTGGAAGCTAAAAGTAAGAGAGTAGACGCAAATCATCACGAGTACCCAAATGATACGAACAGACCATGGGGAGGATGGTGAAGTGAAGGGAGATTCTGGTGTAGATGGAAGCATCCAGACACATCTGTAGCAGAATCAAGAATTCACATATTGCATATAATGACTTTACGTGCGTCCACTGTCCACCTCCACCCACTCCTTACCCTCATTCTCGAAGCTCACAGAGGAATATGCAATAGTTTGATAGCACACGGTTCAACTTTTCAGATAGTAAAAAAGGCATAGTAGAAAAAGCACTGGAAAGAGATGAAAGAAATTCTTACACATGTATATACTAAAAATGGTGGTTTTCAAAAATCAAATGGTTCAAATGGATGAGATTTGGAGCAACGCAATTGAGGGTGGAAACGGGGAGGTTTAGTAATTACTCATTTGAGACATGAAACTAGAGAAGAAAGCACGGAGAATGAAAAAGTGTAGATTCGTGCCAAGTATAAGTATTTCATATATTTTCAACTAGTGATTTCAATTTTCTTAAAGGAATAATATCGGGAAAATGACTGTCAAAGCTAGGCTTCAAGATTAGTATCCTGCTGCAATGTAACATGTGCGCGGATTATGTTGGATACTAATAATTTTTCACATGTCACTTTCGTTTTAAAAGTCTCAATTTATTCTTTCAACTGGTAGAACTAAATAATAGAATGAAATAAAAGCAGAGATATAGATGAAAAGATTAGCGTTCGTAGAGGATAAGAAAGAGCTACCGCGAAAGAAATTTATCTAGATGTTGGTTGCATTAATGGCGGTTATATACCTATATATATATCTAGCTTCCAGCATCCCTTCGACTTGCTAAACCAATTATGGAGATGAAAGTTAAGGGCCCAAGGTTGTAACAAAATTAGATTAGACGAAGCGGTGGACAAAAATTAAATGATACTCGTTGCCTCAGTATAAGAGTTGCACAATTTTCAAATCATGCCAAATGAATAACTTGCAAACATCTTTAGCGACCTTTAGCCTTTAAAACAATCTCCTGGTGTGTCATATCCCAGTCCTAGTAACACCAGCATTACAGAATAATGTATTAGAACTTGATGTAGTAGCCACACTCAACTGTATACGGTAAAGTTCGCGAAGTTTTTTGCTAAAAACCTAGTTAATAAAAGACTTCACATTAAGGGTTACCAGGGACAACAACATAAAAAAAATTCAGAATATTTTCCTAATTCAGAAAAGACTGTAATGCCGGATTCAGTTTAAAACTCGTGTGAATTTTGAGGAAAAATGTTATGTTACCATATTAACGCTGTTTTACACTTTAAAACTTTCAATCTTAAAGTTTTATACAAATGTGCTCCATTTAAACTTTGAATATTTGCGATTTCTTTGAACCGCAAATATTGAGTATGATAAACGTATGAATCCTACATAACAGCGTAAGGTGGTGGTAAGTGTTGTGAATACATATCTTCTTATTAAGGGCACCTTTCCATTCTTTCCAGGTGCATACAGTCCCGTCGTAGAATACTCTAGCTGTGTAAAAGAAACAGCAGCTGTGCCCAAAATGCCACACGATGGTTGGCCGTAGCGTACAAGAGCTGTCACCACATGAGCAGGAACACGGGGAAGTTGAACGTCAACGTTATTCTTACGTCTACCTTAAAAGTTGTAAACTTTCCCAAAACTTTGTAAGTTTTCCCTGGAAACATGAATTGCTGCGTTTCCTTGCTTGCACTCCGGATTGTTGTAACTCATAACATGCAGTTATGATTTTTAAAAACAACTAGTAAAATCCATGCGCAATTAAAATTTCCACGGCATTTTAAGCAAGAAAATAGGATTTAGCTTACATCTAATGTGGTCGGTGACGCCATACGTATGCTAGAACACAAGAGCAGTGGTCTAGAAAACAGCACGTATCGCTAATGCTTGGTGTTAGTAGGTGTGCGCTTACTTGAGACTGGCATATGGTGTAAGCGCGGAAACGTTTCGTGTATGCAGAATTCAGTTTTCTTGGTTCAGATGCTGCGGAAACCTTCATTACAAGCGGATTCCAATAATTCTTTATTTCAATCTTACAGCTCACACCGCGTAATATTCTGGGGTGCAAGGAAAGGTAGCGCTTATGGTTAAAGAGGAATCCGTGATTAAAGTTTGCCGTGCGCACAACTTTGACATTGTAACCGCGTCAGCTCACACGGAGAAGCATTTCGTGTTGAAATATTGTATTGTTGTTTGTATCCTTTACAATACAAACAACAATACAACATTTTGTGTTTACCCTGTGTAAATTTCGTATGCTCT
Organism: Sminthurides aquaticus; assembly: GCA_906901655.1. Classification (NCBI taxonomy): domain Eukaryota; kingdom Metazoa; phylum Arthropoda; class Collembola; order Symphypleona; family Sminthurididae; genus Sminthurides; species Sminthurides aquaticus. The sequence continues at coordinate 9,566,929 of CAJQTT010000004.1, read as the reverse complement.
CTGTGCCTACACCAAATGTTTCATTACCAAGCTCTGTGTATCTATAATCTGCACTGGCTATAGCAGAGATTTATCCTGGTTCGCATGCTCACCTGCTTATTTATCATTCTGAAGGTCATTCTGAAGGTCATTCTGAAGGGTGAAGGAGCAATCTAAATGTACATTTATGTAATAAATACGTTCTGGGAGGACTTGATGGAGAAGAGCGCAGCAGGGCATTTGGGTTAAAGAGATCAAAACTTTTACGCGTGCATACATAATGTAATGACCCCGCAAAATAAATTACAGATCAGGAGGCTATCCGTACAAAATATACGTATCTACCAATTTACCGAATATCTGATTTGAGGAAATTGAATTTTTGGGAAGTAGTCTTTTTCTCTTCCTTTTTAATTATATTTGTCGATTCCAGAGGAAGTTTGAATTTATTTACCCGTTGTCTTGGAAGCTACAATAATAATACGCTGTAAAAGTAAAATATTTTATACGCAATGCTGAAAAGGGTCGGTGAACTTCCTTAGAGCGATGCGTTTTTTGGCTTGCATTTTTTGCTGGGTGTGGGTTGTTCACAATCATAGTTCATTCGCCGGCTGACTAGACTACATAACCAGGTTTGAGGCATGTTAATTACAATACTGTCTTCATAAGATGAAATAATTTTCCTTGTAAGTTGCGGTGGATTGTCACGTATATATGCGATCTGAGTTGGTTCGACCTTCGACGACAATATTCAGGAGAGAAACATAGGTAATGTGAGTTGGGGTTGTCATGAAATTTAAATGCATGGCTAGTGTAATAAGAGGAAAGGGAGATTCTGCAATTTTGGGAGATATTGTGGCAAGGAAAAGGTAAAAGTTAAATTTTTGGATTGGTAGAAAAATGTTAAATGAAATGAAGGGAACATGATTTCCACATACGGGAGGAAGACGAGGGCTGACCCCACTGCTCCACAGTGTATTGTGGCGTGGCCCGGTTTTCGTTCATTCTACTGGTGCTGATGGCACCACCACCAGCCCTCTGTAGATAATTTATCATGTAGAATAATAAAAGAGTGAGTAATGGGAGCCAATGGAGTGATGTGTGTGTGTGTATGTTGTTGTTCCGCCGTGCATGCTGGTGAAGCCGCATGTTTCTTTGTAATTTAGACGCTCGTTCAGTATGGAACAAGGAGCGCGGAGCTTCTTGAAAAAGTCAGTTGAATGGAGGTAAAAGCTGAAGGTAGTGTGGAAAAGTGCTTGGTCATTTTCCATCTAGGAAATCCTGTGAGGATTCGTAAAATTCCTATGTGGTCTCTCATGTAGCGCTGCATGAATCCATGTAATTTAAGAATAAAGAAAAAATTGTCTCCATGGTTGGTCCGATCAAGCGCGAGAGATCGGGACGGAAATCAAGCGTGCAGATAGACAGATGATGATGATGAGGAACGGAGTCAAGGTGGTCGTCCAGAGAAGAAGATTTTGCAAATTACTTTCTCTCTCCCTACCTAACCGCGGAAGAGTGCCGCCATCTCCACAGTAATCATCCCCTTAATAGATAAATTCTCACTGTCGCCACCATCACTACATTTCATTCAAACATTCTCAGAGGGAGACGTTTCTCTTAATGATACTTCTTGGATGATGAATTAAAAGTGATTTTTTTTCGAATCGTAATAATAAAACTACTTCTCTTTCAGCTTCCACTTTTAAAAGATCAGTCCCTTTTTGGATGACCGCTACAATCCTTCTAAGTTCTCAATCCTGTTCCTCCGGCACTTCAAAGGCACCCTGGCGCGGGCGAATTTCCGCCGTAACTTTAATTTGGCTGATTATTGAATTTGCACCCGTTGCGTGAGGGTTCGGGGGTGAATCAAACCAGGGCATGAAAAATTATCTGCTTTTAATTCAAATAAGCAAATATCAAATGACCAAGAAAGTTTATTTCAAATAAAATTTCAAATTTGAAAAACCCCATTTGTGTAACTCAAATAAAATTTCAAATATCAAATATCCCATTTTCGTAACTCAAATAAAATTTCAAATACCAAATACTGAGCAAAATGTAATTCAAATAAAACTTCAAGCATGCAATGGGATTTCTATCCTAGTCATCTAAACTACAACTTAAAACTGAGTTAAGTTGTGTTTACCAAGAGCTTGGGCTCCTAAAAAGCGTGGTAATTTAAGAATTCTTGGCAAGACAACGGAATATATCTTTAAAACCTTACAATCTCCTTGATTCGCATGCGAAATCCTATGCTAGCATGGTACAAAGTAGGGAAAATATCAAATATAAATACAAATTACAAATATCTAAATCCTGCAACTCAAATAAAAATTTCAAATACTTATTTTCCTAAATTCAACTAAAATTTCAAATATCAAATAAAAAATTCTATTAATTCAAGTTAAAACTCAAATAAATTTATTTGAAATAAATTATTTGATATTTGAGCCTATTTGCAAATTTATTTGTTCATGCCCTGAATCGAACATAATTTGGGCCTCTAACCTAACCTGGTGACCACCGAGATGGCTGTACGAGGCCTTAACAGAAGGTTGCATTAGAGCTTTAGCTACCTGCAGAATTGGATACACATCTCCGCCGGGCCGTGCGAAGCGTAGGCTCCGGCCGCTGTGTGTATACACCCAGGCGTAATTTTGTCCTCGGAAAATTGGCCGTGTCGGCGGAAAAAACTTGAGCGCGGAAACCCTCCCGCGGAAGGCTGCCCACGAAAAAAAGCGCCGCGGAAATTTGCCTGCGGAAAAATTTCCTAAGAGCAGATTCTGTCTTGTAGAAAACAGGGAAATGTGGCTATGAATTCGTTGGTTGGATCTACTCATACGAAAGGAGGCAGAAGGGTTAACGCTGAATAGAACTAGGACAGAAACTGTGGTACTACGCATTATGCATGTAGAAAGGGCGGGAATTTCATTGTGCATCCATTTTTGAGTGACATTTTGACTTTTAATCAGGCAACATCTTATGAACTTTAAGAAAACGAAAATATTTTGTGGGACTGAAAATCCAGGAAGAAACACTGCTTCTCCCCTAAATTGTGTGCTAAAATGGCGTTTTGAGGTTTTGACATAAAGAAACAGCAGTATACAACAGTCGTACGGTGAAGAGTTTCCGAACTGGACACAGACGTTATTTGATTTGCTAAATTAATAAATGGCTACGAAATAGCTTTTTAGAGCCAACACGAACTCCTGACTTCCACATATATATAGGCACGCATTGATGTAAACCCAGGTATGTATTCAGTGAGTTAAATTTCACGTTCTAAGACAAAAACGACATCTGGATTTCATATAGACTGTTAGACATACTGAACAGAAAAAAGGCATAGGTAAAGACAACCAAGACAAATAAATGTAAGCGGTTGGCACTGACAACTCCCTACCCTTGTAAGTTTCATTCGTATTAAATCAACAATAAATTGTATTACAATATAAACCTTTTCTGCTAGTGGATAAAGAAAGAATAGGTCAAATACTATTAACTCAAGGCATGAGAAAAGCCGAAACCCGAGCATTAATACCTGGAAGGTTTTAAGACTAATAACAAAGTGTCAGTTTCGTGATTCAAATATATGTACGGTATAACATTTATAACAATTGAAGAGGAGCCCGGAGTATCTTCAAAAATTAGACGAGTTGCAGAGCCAAAAGTCTTTGTAGATATTTCGTTGCGTATCTAAAAGTTGTCCAGGACACGCGAAGATTGACAGCAGAAAATGGAGAAATCGCATAACGGTTTTTATTTATAAGCTGAAGGACTTGGACTTTGCTTGGGATTTGGTGTAGGGTAATACCTACAGTTTTCTTTCGCAAATCACGATATTCGTGCAGGAATATAAGGTAATAGTAAAGTCTCATATAGTTTCCCGCTTCACGTGAATTGTTTTGTGGAATGAAACTGGTGGTTTTGCTTTGGTTGTCAATAATGTATTACAAAGTAGGGTCGGGATAAGCTATAACTACTGATGAATTTTGTAAGTTTTAGTTATGAGATGATGATTCTTATTATTATTCTCACCTCGTTTAACGGATACGACTTTTTCCATTGTATGTTCCTTAACCTGCTTCTTCGTGTAAAATTGTTTGCGTGCTTACGATAGATAATGTGAAGCTCGTGCTACCTTCAAGCTACTTGATTTCATAGTTTGTAGGGAACATTATTATTTTACCTTACAAGCTGGCCATCCTACGGCTGATAATCTGTTTGGGTTGGGGTCTCCACCTGTTAAAATGCGGAATCATCTCAGCCACTCTCCATTTCTTTCACGATCTTCTTTTCAAAACATTAGACAAGATTGAAAGATTCTTGGATAATGATTCCAATTACTATTATCGAAATAACGGTATTATATCTTAAACATTTTCCAGCTCACGATGCTGTAGGAAGCGGCGAGGAAGCTTTCTCCTTGCAGGGATTTATGTAACTTAAATAATCTTCACACATTTTGCGCAACTCGTTTGTCTGAATAACTGCGATTGAAATTCTTGCGCTTTTTCTGCAAGTAATTATTACGAGTAATTTAGATGTTACCCCCTTGTTCTAACTTGGAACCTTGGAAGCTGCCAGTCCAGCTCTTTTCGAGGTTGGAAATTATATATGCAATTGGTAAAACTTGCAGAATATTGTGTTCGGTAGTATTAGGACGAACGATGCTTAATGGAGATTATGAGGCTGTAACTTGAAAAGGTGTTCTTCATGACAAAATAAATGGTGGGAAAGGAGCAACCGGCTATACTAGTGCACAAATATGCAGTTAAAAAATCAAAAACGATGAGAGGTATGGAAGGTGATAGATTTCCTGGAGTTTTAGGTTCTTGTGCCTGTATATGATATTAAGTTTTGAAATTTGGACATGATGTAAAGAGACCCTGATTTTGGTAACGCCCAATTAGGTTTTCTTTAAAGATTAATTTACATTCTTTCTAGAAAGTTTACATAGGAAGGTTGGTTGGAAGATAGGGAGCGGTAGTACTTGGTACTTAGTTCTAATAACGTTACTTCTAAGGTTGTTTAGAAGGGATAAAGGCAGGAAACCTTGATGAGTTTTTCAAGCAATCCTCTTTTTTTCTTAAAGACCTCGGCATAGTTCAGAATTAGGGAATAGGGAATACCATTAAGAGGAAAAGGAAACAGTGATGATGGAATGTTGCGTCACAAGAATTTTCCGACTTACTTGAACTCCCTGCAGAGCTGTGGGTACTTTGCTAGCCAGCTGAAGGAAGATGGGGGACGCGGCAACATTTCCCGGCCACTTATTAAACATGTGTTTTTATGAGCGCCCAAATGGGTTAAGTGAAGAGTGCGAGTGAAATCTGGATAGATTTGCAAATACTTAGGCAAGTGAGATCGCAGCATCAGGTTAGATTTTGAGAACAGAAAGAGACAAAGATTGCTTAAGCGGATATTAGCTTAGAGTCAACTAGTTACGATTAATAGTGAATTTAAATGATGTTATATCGCAACGATGAGCTAGAAGTAGAAGAAAAGGGAATTCAAATGTACTTTAAGCAGCTATCAAAATTTGATGAATGTTTGTTCGCAATGCTCGCATCGTACTTGCATCGCGCATGCATCGTCTCGCGTATATAGTCATAGAGTGGTCAAAAGTCAAACGAACAGAAAAACTTTAATTTAAGTTATTACTACAAGTATTTTTATTTGCCTAATAAACAAACGCGTTTTTGTCTTCCCACAGAAATGACTACCATTGACCACACGCACTCGTTAAAGTTCACAGACCCAATTCTAAAGTTGAAAGTGTTAAAAGCGGGAGGGTTGGGGTTGGGAGCAGAATTTAACGGAGCTTTTGACACCTAATGTATGAACTCCTGTCTAAGACCTTATTTACTACAATTTTAGCTAATTTAAAGAAATTATGAGCTTGAATGCTTAGTTTTAACACTAGAGAAAACATGTTTCAGGTGGAGAGCTTAAACTCTTAACGTCTTAACAACGCAGAAGAGCGCCGAGCGGCCGAGCTTAAATCTTCTAGTTGACTTTTCTAGCACATGCAAGTAAATGTTTAGAAACGTGTGATTAGTTTGGCTTCTTGAACTATTCCTCATCTAGGGAATTGATATTCGTGAATAATACTTCCTCCAAATACGGTATGCGCGAGGGAAACCGTGGTTGTTGATTGGGTCTAAAATTGCAGTTTTTTGGAGCTAGAAGAAGAAGTTATAGTGAGTAATGTGGGAAAATTTTAAGTAAATAAAAATACCCCAAACAGTTTACGGGCAAGAGAGCTCCTTTGTTTTTTCAGCTCATCTAGGCATTTTAGTACCTTCTTTTCTTAAGAGGGTAGTGCAAAACTACAACACTGTGCAGACAGTTATCGAGTCGCACCGCACCCAGCTTCGTCGCAATGCACCCAAATGTCTCGCGCCGGCAAACCACAAAAGGCTAAAACAACTCTAGCTGGAGTTACATGAAATAAGGTAAGATGTAATCATTACTAAGGAAATCTGAAGTTTGCGTTTTTGTGGCTAAAATTGCATTTTTATCTGCGTTTTGACCCGCATTTTGGTTGTACACCATATACCAGAAACCTGATTAGAAAGCTACACTTACATATTTCGAAAATTAAAAAGGAAAGTGGTGATACATTTGCACTCTAGTAAAAATGCCTCGATGTGTAAGACGGTCGGAGGTTTTCTTAGATATTTCATAAATATGTTGGTGGAGGGGTAAAATTCCAGGTGGTGGCAGTTATTTTAACTAGCAGTAGTAAAGGGCGGGACATGGTCAAAAAATGAAGGGAACGTAGGAGGGAGGACAAGAAGGAGTTCAAGTGGGAGTTGAAGGAGGTAAATTTTATTTTGTGTGGAGGAACTGCGGGCATCATAAATGATAACCCAGAGCCGCCCAAGCCAAAAGAGACTTATTGCGGGTAAGGAGGTAAATTGGATTTATTAAAAAAACATTTCAAGGAAGGTGGCAAGTGGCAAGAGAATAAGGATAGGAAGGAGAGGAGGGCAAAACATTCTAGGGTAAATCTGGAAAGGAAGAAGTGCACTAACAAGAACCAGTGACCCTTTTAAATACGAAAATAGGACTAAACAATTTAGAATAAAAATATAGAAACAAGTTATTTCTACTCTGTAGTCTTAAAATTAAGCTGATTATGGAAGCACAGGAAAACGATAAAACGAATTAGCCCACTCCGTCAAACCCTTTGCTTGAAATACGATAGGATGAGGTTCAGGACCAAGATTTGAGGAAAGAATGCGAAAACGAATACAGGGGTTTATCCTTATTTCATTTACTTAGCTACTAAATGAAGACACGTAATTTTATTTCGTGGGCACCTCCTTAGATCTAAAGTTACACCAACCTTTAGTTCTGCTAAACGAAAATATAAACATGCAAGTGGAAATAGCCGAGAAACAATGCACGGTTATGGAGGGTTGAATGATAATTTGGAGTTTTTAGACTAGGCTAGCAAATGCAATCTCTGTAGTCACTAAAACTTACGCTCGGAGGAAGAAGAAGGCTAGCGGATTTAAAATTGAATCAACATCGTTTCAAGCCCTAAGTTGTGACGTGGAAGTAAAGTCTCTATACTAAAATAAAACATGAAGGAAGCGTAAAAAGCAAGGATTTCCTCTCCAGGTATGAAATGACTCCCTCTCTATGACTGAGAATGTTTTTAAATTCCCACATTTCCACGCTCAAAATTAAGGGAAGAATAAGGTGGTTTGATCCCGTAGAAAAATACTGACATGAGTAGACACTCGTTGAGAACTGGGAGAGGTGAGAATTGGATTTGTCAGATGAGAGAGCGAAGGTGAATAATATTTTGGATAAAAAATTAAGGAGATTGACGCGTGTCTGTGTCTGCCCTCGGTTGTGAAATTTTTGTTATCTCATCATATGCATGATATACGAGGAAGTTGATTTTTAATCTATGTCTATGTAGAAAGGTGAATTACATTTTCGTCGGTTAGGAAAGCTGCTAAGTCTTGGACTGAGCGTTTGAAATGTATAGAGTGTGATACTAGTTAAGGTTGTTGGTCTAGAACTTGAAAATAATCTCTTTCTGGGCATGCATATCTTGGTTCTTTTTTAAATTCTTTTTTAAAAGTTGTCATGTGCTCACTTGAGAATGGAAGTTAATTGTAGTTTTAGAAATAGGAAGAGAGGTTAAACTAAGAGGCTTAGGATGAGACGCAATGTTGGAATAGGTGGAAAGATTGATACTTTTGGATTGGCGCGGTAACATGTGGGAGCTGGTGAAAAATAATCTTATATCATGTTAACAACCGTACTAAGGCTTGGACTTGCTTGACGTTGAGAGCTTGCTTGAAGAGACGTGCCAGAGGGGGTGAGGGGAGGGACAGATGTCGTTAAACGTTGGAGAAGAGTAAAACAAAAGAGGGTAAGTAGAAAATTTGAGAAAGGGGGAGAAGAACAACTTTAACTATTCATTATCACCATAGGGGGGCAGATTGGGAAAATTTAAAGCTTTTGTTAACAAAACCCTTTTTTCGTCTTACTGTGATGTTAACTGTCTAGCTTCAAGCCCGGGTTTAAGTTTCGTTCGTCCCGATTTCATGCTTGCTTACACGTACATATAACTCCAAACTCCTAGTTAATTTTCCCAGTTTTCTTTCTGAATGACTAACTTACTCCATGTGGGCTATTTTTCGGTAATTTCAATGCCTTATTTAAAAATGTAGAAAATATGACAGGGTGGTGACTCACAAGAGAGCTTTATAGCATCGCTAACGTGGTTTTTGACTTTGCCCCTTCCTTCACACCAAATCATTAAGACGCACGTGAAACGAAACAGTAAATAAGTGGCGGGAAAGACGAAAGAACACCTATGGAGGGGATTACTGGAATTGAACCTACGCAATTGCAGGTAGAAATGTGATGCTGAATATCATTTCTTCCAGCCTGTAGAGCTGATTATCATCATTTCCAACTGCTACAGTACTCATCAACGTTATGGTAATCACATGCTAAATTTGTTGGAATGTGAGCTAGAACTTTTAAGGACAAACCGAACCGAGCTTATTTTGATCAGCGTTTATGGAGATGGACGGCGGAGCCGTGCGACAAAACTAAATGATTCTGAATTTTTGAGCTTCCATCTGGCGAAAGTCTCAACAGGGCCAACATGAAGTCATGTACATAAAATCTAAAATATTCGCCAAATCATTATTGCTAAAAATTCAGTAAAACCTGTGGTATTTTACTGTGGTACACCACCATATAATTTACAGTTAAGTTTGCGAATGATTATACGAAATACGTGGTTGGAGATGTGGAGGAGCGATTTGGTGGAATTAGCAAAGATACATGTGAAAATTTTACTATGGTAAGTGAACTTGAGTTGCAACTTTGTAACATTTCTTTTGCGTCTGCGTCGGTGACGGTAAAGATCGAATTCTGCTTCTCATTGAAGACACGTTCGGTTCTGGTGGCGGCTAATTCAGTTTGTGTTGGTTTGGTAGAAAAGTTGCTTCTGTGTTTGCGACCTGGAGCTGGAGCGGGGAAATGACGGGTGAAATTGTTGAAAAATGATGTTGGAAATGCGTACTTATTTTATTTAGGGTCGGCCCTGTGTCTGCCTCTTGTCGTCAGCTATGAAACTCTTTGACCCCTACGGGGAAATGGTAGTTCCAACAGCGAGCGGTTGCCTTGTAAACAGATGTCAAAAACAGTGGAGACACACTCTGAACTCTGTGTGAGTGCACGCGTCTGGTCTTTAACATGCAGAGAGAATTAGGTAAATTGAACATGCTCAAATTACAATCGCGGGGGAAATATACTTGTCTCCACTCTCGTCCAGCCTCCGCTTTTTCGAGTTTGCTGCACAGCAACAACAAATCCTGCTATGTTACTACAAAAATAGAATGAATCCCACTGCGAATTATGGAGCTGGAGGCGCGGGGAGATGGGCTAATATGCTGTCTTTAGAAAAGCTTCCGGATTTACCATACTACAATCACGCTGGAAAAAGAGTGTTGCATCCTAACTCCTAACCACCACCATTTCCGATATCCCACCTCGTTTAAACCTTTGAACCGATTTACACAGATAAATGATAAGCTCCAGAACTCCTCCAGACCAGAGGGCAAGGTAAGGTGAATATTTTAAAAGGATGGCTACATTCGTACGGCATGGTTTATTGCAAATTGCGAAGATCATATATCAGCAAAAGACTGGGTAGTAGGTCCTGATGTGGTCCTGTTTGTATGGAAAGGGGAAAGGTTTGCGAAAGCTGAAAGATTAGACTTAGACAAATGAAATGTTTATGAGGTTATAGCGAGCAGAAATTATAGAAAAGTGAAAGTAGAGGCAGGTAGCCGCAATAAGCGGGAAGGAAAGGAAGTTTGAAAGGGAGGAAGAGGGAATAGCATTCTTTTGGAATTGAGATTTGAGACTGACGTCGTCAAGTTAATAACAATGATGATGATCCTCATCTGCTTCATACTTAGGCGTTTCTTTTGTCTTTATTGACTTAAAAACTTGAGGAGGTCGGCTTTTTGAGTGGAGGCTATGCAAACAAAGTAGCTATTGAGAATTCAAAGAGACATCATCTTAATCAAAGATTGGGATCCGATGGCTACGGGCGACGGAAGCGGGTATTTTGCCGTGTAATTCAAGCACGAGAAGCAGGATTGTCAACAAGGGTGAAACTGTTAGGGCTAGTTAATATGCATTTTCTTTTGAAAAATGCCATTATTTGAATAATAACTCCCGGCTTCTTTTCAACTCCATTCCTATCCCCGGCCTCGCCTCCACACGCCCTATCCTTTTCCTTCCCATAAAAGTTTTCACTCGGTCTCTATCTATCTGGGCCTTAGACAGGCAACGCTGCAAGATTTCTTTTGTTTCGTACGCTGTTTTTACCCGGAAACTTAATAGAAAAGAAGTGCATACAATACATAAACTATACCAGCCTTCCTAAACTCCTATTCCACAGGCAAGTTTCTAGCGGAGGGAGACGAAGAAAGGATTGTCTGAAACCAAGGCAAGGGGCAAGGCCGAGGCAGGCGGTAATACCAGGGAGCCTACAATGTCTTCTCTGAAGCGAAAGACATAATAACTTTTTTTGGTGGTGGCCCTATAACACATCTCTCCTCAAAAAGTGGTGGAAATAAGAGAGGTGGAAAATCTAGATGGGAAAATGATGATAGTAGCTACTTGAAAGTTTCTCTTGTTTCTTGTGCAAACTTTTTTGTTTACTTAATTCATTTTATCAATGAGAAGGGCAAGTAAGTATATATATATAAGAAAAAAGCCGCCGCCGTCTCAGGCTCTTCCTCTCTTCGTGCATGCTTTAATATTTTTCTTCATGCATATTTCAAATGTGAAAAACTCTGTTTAAAGAGGCGGATTTTTTAAATTTGAGTAGGATAAAAGTAAACACGTAAAAGCGAAAGAAATCAAGATAAGGAGGACTCAACCATAGGGTAAACTCTGGGATGGCCCTGACGGCTCGGGAATAAAAGGGTAGTGAAGAGATGGACGGAGAACTGGGAGAACTGAAATGCAAACATTGAGCTTGTGGTGGGTGAATGTAACTTGAATTTTTACGGGTAGTTAGCCTAGCCTGGTTGGGGATTCACAGGGACTTTGGGAATGAGAAAGTTGGCCGGAAAGTCACAGGAATAAACGTATCGCCCGGGTATTACCCCAGGTTAAAGCAGGCTGTAGGATGGTTTAGCACTGATGAAGTTGAAAGTTTATACTGGTACTGAGGACTGATGGGACTGCCTGACTGTGAGTGAGTCAACGGCTTTGACTCACATTGTGCATTGTTTGCATGTGAAGAAGGCGACTATTTTATTTGTTCTTCATATTTTTTTAAACTCCGCCACACGACCTGTCTTCCGCACATGATCCACCTTATCCTCCTATTATTTTAAAATAATAAAAGGCTTGCTTGTGCACTGTTTGGGCGAAAGAGGAATAGCTTGACAGGACGGGTACTTGTCTGTTCCTGACTTGTCGTCAGCATATAATTTTTAAAAAAACCATCCCTTCGTCCCCAGCGATCCAGTAGGTTTGAAATCCAAATCATCTGGTAGCATACGTTTATGTTGTGGAAATCGCACTATCATCCTCCTTGCCCACGTTTGTCTGGTGAATACTGAATGCTACCGGCTGATTTTATTCTAGCCTGATTGTAATCTTAAATCCGCCTCGCCACTCGGCCAGTTAGCCCGCATGAAATGGTTTCGCGGAAGTGCAAATTGGAGAAGATGCTTCAGATCCTTAGTTCTTGTGGTAGACAGGAAGGACAAAGATCGGAAAGAAAAGAAACCTGCAGAGGAGGTAGATGGTACAGGAAAAATTAGGAGAAGAAGAAAGGCCTGGTGGAGGAAGAAGTGAAACGTTGCGTGACAAAAAATACTAATATGAGAGCAACTAAGTTATCTGTATGTAAGACAGACACATAGATTCAGATGGATACGGACAAACTACGCTGGTTCTGTAGTGTAGAATAAGACAAGCTGCTCTAAAATCTCGTGCGAAATACAAATGGTGAAAATCCTTCGCTGAACACTACCAAAAAAGATTTATGAGCAGGAGGCTAAAAAATCGGGCATTAAATAAAACCCCTCCCTGATATACAAGCAGCATGGGGTCAAAAATGGCTTTGGGTGCGACTCGGGGCAATGGAGAGAGAGGAGGGAGGCTTTGGATACAAGAAAACCTGGTCGGTTAGAAAGAAGGGTAAAACGAAGACGTATATACTAGCGGCTAGAGGACTAGGCACTGAGGAGGAAAAGAGAAAATGAACAATTCTATAAGGCCAAAGAATAAAACTGATGATAGGAAAACAGTTTAAACATCTTATAATCATCCTACTTATGTACTTTGAATTAGATGGTTAGATATATATTTATGGGAACTTGGATTGTGTAATCATTTTAATATTTATAACCAGACCCAGACCAAAAGTAAAGGTAAAAGCATTGCTGTTTCTAAAAGCTGTTCCTCCGTCCGATAATAAGCGAAGAAAAGAAGGGAAATTAAAATAAAACATATGTATGTATACTTACAGTACTAGGTGATCAGATGACTGAACCTTTGATATCATCGCCAACACCGGGAGAGCTGGAGCTGGATTACTGATTTGAAATTCATATTTTCCATCTTTCCATCTTTCCTTCAACACAAGATTTTTAACTTAGCAGTTAAATGATCTAGTGTCTGCTAGAGTGATGTAGATGTGTCTCTTAGTGGTTGTTAACAAAACGGTCTTCACCATGTCTCCCCCTTCTCAGAGCTATTTTTTCCCAGACGCGTTTACAATTAATATCTCAATGGGTACCATTTTCGGCTTTTAAATTGCTTTTCTTTAAAGAATCCTCATATCAGTACAAGATAGGATCTACCTGGAAGTTACAATGAGGTTGCCTAGATCAACTTTTCACGTGATTTAGTCCAGGAGTCATCTTTTATTTTTTCGTCCAAGGGGGGCATGTCAGCAACAAGATTCTCAACCTTACTGAGGTAACTAACTCAGTTTAGGCGGGAGCTTAAAAATGAGGTTAAAACTCGCTTAACTGAACTAAATCCTTAGCATGAAGTTGTTAAACTTCAGAAAGTCCGACAGATATACACATAAATTACAAGTGAATTCCGTCAAAACAAATCACTCTCTCTTGAATTTTGCAGAAGAAGTTTTTACAGTTTCCCAATTGTATTAGAAACATCTGAACGAGGTTCTAATGTAACTCAAAAAAGAAATGCAAATGTTTCTAGGATGAAAATCACCCAGGTAGGGTTTCGTAGGGCAGTTGTTTGTTTGCTTGCTTGGAAAGACGGTAAACCTGTCTCAAGATTCCTCAGTATAGCTTGCATATATAGCTCTTTTAGCAGCAATACATAATGTTAAACAGAAAATAGAGATTATGAATGAGGAACACATACATGTATGCTTTAGATTATTTCGGAAGGTCTTAGACCAGAGAAGAGGAAGAAAATAATTGCAATTTTTTTGCACATCCAGTCACTGCATGCGGGTCTCGATCTCACAGTTACGCAGGAAATGCTGTTGGTTTTTTATGGATAGTTAATAATTATTAGAAAATGACAAATATGGTAGTATTTAATATAGCTTAGGGGTGGTTGGATGGGAGAAAGGTTCTTCAGGTTGTTTTAGTATGGAAATCTGTTAATTATCGTGTCAAAATTATGTTGAGAGTACATGCAGAAGAAAATAGGAAGAAGCGAGGAAAGTCTACGCATGGCTCTTCTTAGTCTGCATCTCGTATTTCAAACGGGGAAAACAAGAAACGAGAAGGCAGTGGTAGTATAAGAGGATTGGGATATCCTCCTTCTTTCTTGGATGTATATGAAACAGAAGAGAAAAATACTCAGAAGTAGTTATTAAATAAGAAGAGGTATTATTAGGAGCATTATGCTCTATGCACGGCAGACAATCTGTAGCCATCGCAATAAAGCAGTGAAGAGGAAAATAGACTGAGATGTAAATGGAAATATATAAATATGGAGTAGGGAACTCATAAAGTGTCCGTCCATCCACTGCCAAGTTTTATGTAAGACTCAAGAAAGACGGACTTCGGACGAATTTTAAAACTGTCCCAGTCCCATGGGCAAAAATATCCGTACGCTTATTGAGACTCGGTTTTACAGCATCACATTACTAAACACAGGCAAACCAGAGAGAACCTCTGCAATGTGTAGTGAAGAAATGCGGGAAGGAAAGGAAGGGATTATAAAACTTAGCTGGAATATTTTTTTAGCATACTGGAAAGTATTCGGGCGTGCGAATTTATGAGCGTTGAGCTGTAAAACTATTTTAACGATTCGCCAGGTGCGAGCACACGCTTGAAGACTGAACGTTGCTTTGTCTATGATTGGAGTGGGGCAGAGGGTAAAGTTTGATTATTCTTCTGGACTTCACTCCAACTATTTTAGTGCAAGTCAAAATCCAGGTATTACCTAAATTACCTTTATCCAATCCTAACCAGAAGAGAGGACCAAATTCTTGAAGAGGAAAAATTGAATAAAGTACATTACTTTCTGACGCTCTTCATTTAGGAGTTGCATGTTGGATCCTCTCCATATAAAGGTGGTATTCAAAGGTGGTTCCTGGTATTTCAAGAAAGGAATTGAGGCAGGGGAAAGTTGGCAGGGCAGACAGAAAGGTATTTTAGATAGATGCAGAAGAAGCAGGAAATTGGGAGTGTATTTAAATCCTGCTAGCCAGTTAGTGATATGCTTCTTAGGGAGTGACAGGATTACGAGAGGAGCAGGGTTGGAAAAGTGGTTAACATTTTTGGGAAGTTTGAGCGATCCTCCCCGATTTTGACACTTATTTTCGGGAGCGTGCTTTACTGGAGAAGGATGATGGCGATGTGGATTGTGGATGAGATTTTTTAAGAAGAAGGATGGCAGGGTCTTTGGAGGGTATTGGAATTGGTTAGTAAAAAGACTAGGATATTTGAGCAGCTCCTCCTACCCACGCATCTATTTCCTGCAATCCTCTGATTTAGCCCACATTCTACGCTAGGAACATTACTTGCAAGGAAGAGCCCGACCGGGTTATTTATATGGACACATCTGACATACCTCAACTATTTTTATCCCATTTCTTCATTTTGGAAATGTTATGAGCAAGCGTGCGTGTAGGTATGTGTGTGCGGGTAAAAAATTTGAAGAGTTCATAAAAAATCTTTCCTGCTATATATGTAACTACCCTAACTACCCGAATGAGGAAAGGTTTGGCTGGCTGAGGCTGGACTGTTGTTGTGAAGAAAGGTAGAAAATTTGTAAAGAAATCTACAAATTAAGTGTTCTCCGCAGGATCAGTAAGACTACTCATAGCAATGTAATTTTGCCTTCTTCTTCTTTTTCATTTTCTTAAGAGTGACTAAGTTACATTAGTTTTTCTTCTGTCCAGCAAGAAAAGCCGACGATGGGAGAGTAAGAGAAATGTGTCAATTTGAATGATGATCCTATCTTAACCCAGAACCTCCTTAGGGGTGGAGAGTTGAGAGTTTACAAGGTTTCCTTCCTGTACTGCATGCACGTATGAAATCGTTGTGCACGAATTCTTACTGCTGTGCTGCGAATTGAGAATAACTTGAATTATGATTATGATACACACATAATCAGAAATCTTCCAAATGATGTCAATAGCAGCTGCATTTCGGTCGCTATAAGTTATGAATTTACCATTATCTCAACAGTCGGGAATTCCTGCGAAAATTTTGTGACATTATGAATATTACATCACAGACAGTAAGCAAGAGGAGAAGGAAGGGATGGAAAAATTAATGGATGTGGAGCATAAATAATTAGTTGTAGGCAAGGAAGGGAATAAGTAAGTTGGATCAAGAAAATGCGAAGAAGATCATGAAGTTTAGGATGGGAGATCCGTTGTGGGGAGTCTTTGGGTTTTGTTTGTTGTGATGGAAGCTGAGGGGTCCCTTTAAGGTGGAGGAGGAGGGGGATGACTGCAGCCAAGAAGGGGGATAGCTTTGAAGGTATTCTTGCATGGAAGCCGCAGACAAATGGCAATCCGTCGCACTTACTCAGGGGGTCTGTTCCAGCTAAATACCGGCAAAACGAAAACTGAGATAGTCATCCATCCCTTTCTTACAAGTACAAAATATATTTGATGGAAAGAATGGTATTCTTCTGAGGATATAAACGATGAATGCTAATGGTGCTCTTTAAGTCAAGAAGTGAAATTATTTTCCTGCTTAGAGCATGGCCCTGCGATGCAATGTAAAAAGTGTGGGGAGATGACTCCTTGAGGTTTATATTTGGCCGGGTGGTACAATTATGCTGAGAACTGAGAGGTGGAGGATGAAGGACTGGAGGGTAGGCCATATTAGAATCAACAGCTCACTGCAGGTATGATAAGCTACAAGTTGGCAGGCTAATCACTCGTCAGAGTCAGAAACATGGTGGTGAAGTGATGATGAGGGAGGAAAATATATAATAGCTCGCCATGCTTTGCTTTAGAGTCAGGCTAAAATAGCGTAATTCGTTGTTCGTTCATGAGACTAAAGTTTCAAATATTTTCCACAATTGAATTGATAATATTAAGTTGGTCAGGTAGTAGAAATCGAAGATGATGTGCAAGGAGAACTCACTACTGTATTTTTTCCTAAGACCTGTGGCTGTGGCTTCAAGGAGTCTTGCTATTTGTAAAAGGACAAAGGAGTACAAGAGAATCTCTTGTAGAGAGAGATATGACAAAATATTTACAGGTGCTATTGTTTGCAAACAATCAGTTATTTTCTCTCAGCGATAATTTACACTTAAGTTATGACTAAAACTACAGAATGGAGTTAATTAGTATCAGGATAGAATTTTGTAAAAACTAAGTCATTTCTTGATGGGCACAAACTGTCGGGCTAATACGGATACTTTAAATCCAGAAGCTACAAGAGACGAATTGTAAAAGGGACACTAGAAGAAGAAAGAAGAAGACGAAACTCCTTGAAAACTGTACACAAAAAGAGGGGATGCACAAGACCAGTGATGGAAGCAAGCGGAGAAAAAAGAAGCGTGAAAGTACGATGATGAGGTTGACCGCAAAGTTTTTTGCTCTCTCTCTCAACCGTAGCATATACATAGTTATAGTATCGTTGTATTCGGAAAGATAAATTATCTTCTCGCCTCCCCCCTCCCCCGAGTACCCACTGGCGAAAAAAAAGTGAGGAATTCCTCAAGGTAAAACTCATTGTTCCTAAGTTTAAGTAGAAAATTGATGTAGGATGAGGAATAAACAGAGGGAAATTATAGACTTTGTCACAAAGTTATGCCTTGAGATGATAATGCTAAGTTTCTCTTGCATTAAGAACCGCGGAGACATGGTAGAATAGGAGGTAATCATGTTTATTTTTAATCTGTTCTGTATTCCCTGTCCCCGCCTAGCCAATGCCAAGATAGCAGTAGCAGAAAAAGGCTAATTTCGTCTGGGGTGTACAGTAGCGGCGAATTTGTTAAGTATACGTAAAAGGTATGTTCCTGTTGCGCATGGAATCGAGCTCGTCACGGAAGGTGCTTGAAAAGGAGCGGATAAAATTACGGGCTGTGGTGGAATTTTGATTTAGGAGCATAGGAATTTAAATGACACGTGGTCGCAATGCATTGTACGTTGAAGGAAATATAGGCGGGGAACGGAATAAATTGGGCTCAATAAACAATTGAGCAGGCGCTTAGTTTATACTACCGTACATAACGACATGCTGTAAAATCTCCGATGTGGTATTATTTAATCTTTGGGTTTTTGCATTATACTTTTCCTAAGTAAAGCAATATATTAGAGATATATTTAGAATCTTGTTCTGATGAAATTGTGGATGATTAACTTAACACTACAAAATTTGAGCAGATAAAAGCAGTTACTAGCTGATAATCGGTTGTGAATGTTCTTTAGATAGAGGAACCTTGAGACAGGTGAGGAAGATTGGTTGATGAGAATTCATGGGAGAAGTCAACAGGATGAAGTTGAATAGGAAGGAAGGGACGGAAGCATTGCGTGGATGTTGATGTTAGGGGTGGTGAGTGGTGAAAAGTGTTGAGGAGGATACAGAGGCTGTTATATATATTTGTAATCCAATTGTGTGTTGTTCTTAGTAGGAAACGATTAGAAGTCCCGGAGAGGAGAAGGGGTTCCCTTCTATCCCTTCCTTGTATGTGGCACTCGTCCACCCAAAAGCATTCATCCCCACAGTGGCCACATATAGGGCCGACAATAGTGGAGCAGTCCAGGAGCCCATGTAGCCCGGATGGATGCAGAGCTTAGCGGGTAGCGGGAGGGTGACATGAGGAAATGAGTGGGATATGAGGCAAAGTAGAAGTTGATATTTGGGGTCGTGGGGGGCGTTGTTCAAAGTATAATTCAGGGTTGATAATAGGAGGAGGGAGTTTGTTGTAAGTCTTTGAATTTAAACCTGCTGAAGACAGTGTGAATTCGTGAGGGTTGGATATTAGGTGCATCAAAGTAGGGATTTTAACGGGCGGGATGAGGAAAACTGAAAGGTAAGCTATGCGATAATGGGATATGAGAAACTAAAGCCGACTATTTCAATACATTGACATTGAATGAAGCTTATGGAACATGCGATTCCAAGGGAAAGATTTCGCAAACATCAAGATACACATGTTATTTGGAAGGAGGTAGTACAACGACGAGGCCTTTTTTGTTCACGGGACAAACATTTGGAGGATAATAATCGGTAGGAGCTTCAATGGATTCCCTCAAAGAGAAACAACCTGTTAGGTTCAAGGTTAGGGACTAGGGACTCCCTGCCCTAACAGGTTGCCCTGTACCTATACTAGGGACACTAGGGAGTAGAAGCCAGCACCAGGTAGAAATTGTTCTCGGAGAGATCAGGATTGCATTTGGAGACGAAGAGGAGTTGTGTGACAAAAGGAATTGGCGGAAGCTATATGTGGGTTTGATTGGGAAAGTGAATGAGTATATGGATGGAGGGGTTGGATAGATGAATGGAAATATAATTTGGGAGAAAATAGGGGAGTCGATCTTGTCGATCGGATGTCAAAAACACACAAAGTGGGAAGTTGAGGAGGATATTGTTCCTCAAGAGTTGAATTTTGCCATGTTTCTCTTCCTCCTCTGTTGCCTGTTACTAGCTCTACGTTCTACATAATAGAACAAGATGTAAAGGAGATGGGTGAAAAGGAGAAACGTGTCTTGGACGCGTGCTTTTCCATCCTGTTTACAAACGGATTTGACGGCGGGATTGTTTTAAGTAAAAAGTTGGTATCGGAATAAAACAGGGGAGTGGGTAGACGGCCGTTGCTTCAAGATTCCTATTCACTCCAACCTATGATTAGATGGAGGATGAAAATCGGATCGGTGGAAAAGAAGAAGGGGTGCTGCAGGTAGTGAAGGAGATTATGAGGATGGAAGTAGTAGGGGTGGGTGGATGGTTTTCTTATGGAGCGGTTACTGGTAGGGAGACAGAGCGTTAACGCAACATCTCCTCTGCCAGCATCCTTGATGACGAGCGAGAAAGTGTTGATGCATGGCGGGATGGATACGGGGGAGTGTGCCATGGGTGGGGACTATCTCCCAGTGATGTTGTGCTCATGATGATGATGACGGAAGGGGTAAAAATGGAAGCGTGAGTTTCTTTTCTCTTCAAGTCTCTAAGGAGGAGGGGGAATAGAGTCCCTGTGGGTATGGAATATAGAGTCAATACAGAGCGGTGGTAACGCGCCTTCCCCCACCCCCGGGACCCCTGGTGGGTCACCCCCTAGTGAGGAACACCGATAAACCGCTCCCAACACACAACAAGCTCACAATAGTAACAAGAAGGAGAAGAGAAAGGAAGAGCTAACGGGGGAATTTTATTCTGAACCCATTTGCATTTCAAATTCAACACAGGTCCTCCAATCACAATGTGACCACAATGAGAAAGTTCAACTCTTGGGTTAAACGATATTCAAAACTATCAAAAGCTCTCTTCGTAAGACTCGCCAAGACAAGACTCCGCATCCGCATCACCCTGGAATATAATTCATTCCTCAAGACCTGGGAGACGGAGGACGCAGTCCGTAGCAGCGGATATAGGAGGCGAAGCGGGCATGATCAACCGCCGCGTCTGGCCTAGAAAGTTGAGATTAGATGCTCCAAAACCTGATGATTGGGAGATACTGGGGTATTCCAAGAAAGTTACGCAAAACCTCATTCACAGTATCCCACGCTTAAACCGATACAGTGCGTTATCGGTCTGTTGAATGTTATCCACAGTAGGGGGGGGGGCTGCAGGGTAAAAATGCAAACTAAAGTTTATATATACATTTAACTTACAACGGCAGTTACAGCTCCTAGGTCGGCGTTACATATTGTGTAATAATAAACGTTTTACCAGTTTACGGAGAAACTGGAAGGGGTGCACGCCCAGAGAGCCCCCCCTGTAGAACAAGCTTAATGACTTGGCCCTATCCAGGACTCTTTGTATGTACTGACAGCTCCGAATGAGCGGTGGAGGGTCACGGGGTCATCGGGGATGATGTAAGGAAGTTGAAAAATATTTATTCCCCATCTCAGTTTGCTCCATTTCACCTCGCTCCATGAAAACCTCCTACCAGGCAATAGACCCTTCATTCCAAACAGTACTACGCCCTGCTAATTTTCAATCTGACTGATTCTATATATGAGTAACCCTTTCAAGTAGATGATGTTCTTCTCAATGGATTTGTGAGAATTGAAAGCTTGTTGCGTTGCACAGGGTAGGGCTGATGTTTGTCTCTTTCGAGCTGGCATGAGTTCCTCGAACGGATATGTAGTAGTGGACACTAAATGAAACTAATAACGTATTGAAGCAAATGAATGACCAAGCGGGCAGGGTCAGGGTGACAAGAATTCCGATCCAAATTCAGCTAGGGGAATCAATGGACGCTGCTGTTTTTGGAATCCAATCCAAGCTACTCATTTCTTTGAAATTCCTGTTTGGAATGTTGAGTGCTTTTGCGCGGAGTAAATTATTCAAATTGCATGGGAATCAATACCTTCTTCTTGCAACTCCAATCCGCCCCCCGTCTACTTCATCTCTTCTCCATTACTTATAAGGACAAGCATATGTTGCAACTAAATGAAAACGGGGATTGAATCAAGAAGATGTTACCATCTTCCTTTCCTTGGCTGTCGTCTATCTTTTTCTTGTTTCGAGCCGACCCTTTGAAATTGTAAATCTAGTGGGAGGGAGAGGGAGTGCAGTTTTTTATTCCATCACATTTCTCAGGAGATTTAACCTCCTGATTGATCATGTAAGTATGGGTCAGAAGATGATATCCCGTCAAACAAGGACGAACCCATAAGCAAAGTGCCTCAATGTGCAAGTTCCACTCCCGCTTTGCATGAAAAAGGTGCATCATTGATGAAGGAAGGTTGTTTGGATAACATGCAATCTGGAATATGCGATATGCGCTGCTGCTGCCTCATTCTACCAGTATAGATCAAGTTCAAAAATGAAATATCTCCGTCCCAACATTCTAGCCTCTTGGTATTTTTTTTGTAACAATCCAAGAGCAAGGAAAGAAAGAGAAGGGACGGAAAGACGAATGGATTGATGGATGAAATGGAAGAAGCTCATTTGGCGATTGGCAAGGAAGATTGGAAAGATGGGTGTAGGTGTAAGAGGGTGTAAGGGTTGAAAAAGAACACAAGTCAGTTTGATTTTTTTGTTACGCTAATTCAGGATCATGATGATGATACTGATGAAGGTAAGGTTTAATGCATAGTGAGTGAAATAAAAAAGGGAGGGCTACAGTTAAGATCAAACCTTTATTCCAATGTATCCATGAGGAAGGAAGATCACACCTGTGTGAGCTCATAAAATAAAACAATCATAAGATGCTATAAGCACTCACATTTATGGCAGTCAGTATTCAACTTTCAACCCTTCTTTCCCCGAGCAGTAAAATTCTGCCAAACACTTTGCTTTGCTTCTATGTTATATAGCAATATCAACGAGGTAGATGGATGAAATTTGTGCTGTGTATGAAGAGGGGACAGCTAATAGAACTAACTGGCAGAGGTAAGATTTACGCTTGAGGATGTAAAAACTGTTGAATCTACAATTAGCTACGTTACGTGCGCTAAAAACTAAAATACGGCTTTCAGGTCAGGATGCATTGAGGAGGATGTTATGGTGATACAGTATACTGCAGTACGCAGAAACCGCAAGGGGAACATTGGAAGAGGGAGGGATAGGAAAGGAAGTAGAAGAAAACTTAGGGTCCTTGATTTTGAGTCTTGTTCCAGTAACTAGAATCTAGTGCTTCTTGGTTCCTTGGATGGATGAGATGTCAGTCATTAATTTTAAGTACCCTCCACAAAATAGGATCAAGTAGAAAAATTCACGTCAAGATTTTATCGCACTCTAAAATTTAAATTACAAAATATAATGGTTTCAACACATGAATCATTTTATCAGTAAACTTTCCCTTGTCAGCTTTCCGTGCTTGCTAGCTTGCTCCTCTCTCCCAAGTCTCATGGCTTTGTGTCTTTTCAAATAGCTGCCCACGGAATGACCATTTCAACCGTGGGTAGAAGAGTATATTCCATATAACCCTTGCTGAGATGTTATTTGATTTTGTAAGATTCAGAACTTTGACGTTGAACTTGTGCAATCAAGTACAAGTACTTTCCATCGTCAGCTAAAATGACTGGAAAAGCGTAAAACAAGCATTTATCGATAGTATATTTATTTTAAAAACAGTATTAAAGGGAATATGAACGAAAACAAGAGAGAATCCAGTCCAGTCATAGATACTACTTGTTATCGATATTACGACATTCTTGGAAAATACTGGGAATATTTCCTTGTTTTACTAGGGTGACAGAGATTTAGGCAGACTACTGCTTTTAATCCACAAGGACTAAAAGAATATAGTTTGCTTCAGTTCTGAAATGGGTAGGAGGGATGAAAAGATGAGTAGATGATCAGGTTACGTTGGTTGGTTCGGTGATGTGAAGGCAGAGAGGATGTAGTGGTGAAAGCAAGCGTAAGTGTAAACATAGGGAGAGAGTTAGAGAAGCAGATTCTGATTGCAAACATCCCATGGGTGCTAACATGAAACGTAATCATTTCCCGCATACATTAGTTTATGATCCAGTTTTGTTGTTCAGGAATCAGGAACCTGGGAGGCCTTGAAATAGAGGTAATTCCATTTGTTTCTGTCCAATGCTCACCCTCGTGGTTGTTAACAGATAGAAGCGTATCAAATTCTGGGAATTCGATTGTGTAAATAAATTAGGTTGGACAATTTGGATTTTCAGCACGCTACTAGATGGTAGCTGGAAAGATGTATGCCTCAGAGGAAAGCCATGCGGTTTCCTTCTTTACGAAATAATATTAGTTTCAAAATCCTTTGTAGCATTTTACGATAGGATTGCTACATGCTACATGAGAGAAAGTGCAGCGTGATGATTGATCATAATCATCGTAATGATTAAACACAATTTTTCATCAGACAAGTTGAGGTAACCTTCAGAAGTAAAGACGTTGGGTATTTTTGCGGATTTTGGATGTCTGAAAAAATGGGATGAAAAGTCCTGGCCTCAAAAATCCTGGACTCAGAAATCCTGGGCTCAGAAATCCTTGGTCTCAAAAATCCTTGGGCTCAAAAATCCGATTACCGTTTTTACATTTTTACGGAATTACATATGGAGGTCACGGTCTATGATACGTAAGAGTTCAAGGGGAGGAGAAATGCGGTTATCCGCAACCGCTAAAATACGTACCATCCCGTGTAAAAACAGAGTAGAAAGCGGGTCGGAAGGTAATGAAAGTTTTATTCAGCTTTCTTTTTGCAAGAGTATATAATACCAAAATAAATTGACTGAAGGATGGAATCATCTGCGGTCACATTTTCAATTTCAAGGCCTACTCTCGTAGCTAAGGACAGGGGAACATAACATTCTCTTGATGATAGAGACATTCCCCCAACCGCAAAGCTAGATGGAATTGAGCGAACACGCGTAGGTGTTGTGTTGGTCCGTGGTTTTAGGTTTACCATTATTCTAAGTTTTGGGCATACGCTATTTTCAAAATTGCTATGTGCTCACTCTCAAGAATTATGTTGATTTTTTGTAAAATTTCTGGGTGGTAGTTGTGACAGAACTATTGAAATGGTTTTCACTACAAACCTTTAGTAGGATAAAGATAGAAATAATAGCGAAGAGAATAAGGATAGAAAAGGACTGCACGGCGACAGACTGAAAGCCAAAGAGAGGACAAATTGTTGAAGAACGTGAAATCGGGAGAGCGTATGGCGGAGGGAGGCCGGAGGAAAGAGAAAGATTAATCATAGGGGAAAGTTACAAAGGTAGTTGCCGAGTGAGTGAATGGAGTTTGGTGGCTTTAGTGGGGATGGAAATGGTTGCAGGTGGATCCTATTAATTATGTATCTCTCAGAGGTCGCCTGTCACTTCTCTCCCACTCTTCCATTGTGTCAACAACAATCATTCCTGACCTTTTTTCTTTTTTACCCGCTACACGCCGTCTCCAGTTATACAGATCCGGGAGCAAAGGGCTTTCTTACTTCACGTGCTCTTCTATGGCAGACAGTGGAAAGCTGATAAAGTGGTACTTTCCCCTCGGAACCTGGCGAGAAGCCCTAGAACTCCCGCCAACTCACAATCAAATTCACAAAAACCTCTCGCGAATTATTTCATCCATTTGTCCTTGCCCATTATTCTTTTTACACCTTTAACTCAAATAGAATTGGCCTTTTCCCATTCATCTTATTTTTAACAATGCCTCTTAATTTTTCTTTTATTTGACAAGAAAAACAACCACAGTGCTTTCTCCTTGTGGGTGAAAGGCTGAAGGAGCTTCATACTTCATACAACCTGAACGACCACCTCTTTCCTCTTTCCCCGAAGAGAGCAGGTGACAGCAATAAAACGATAGCAATTTTGCTATAAACAGAACAGGCTTCGGTCTTCGGTGTTTGCTTGGCAAAGGATACTGCGGACACGAATTGTTGGGATAAAGTTCAAGAAAGTTTTACATACTTTCTCTAGTGTGAACAGTAGTTTATATCAGCGAAGGTTTTATCACGATTTTTAGTTCAAAAAACGGATTTCGTATTTTATTTCGCAAAAAGTGAAAATAGATTGTCGGTTGGAAAGAGGGGATGGGGAATGGGGATGGAAGGTAGCTGGTGTCGGGTGACTCTGGTGACAGTCTGCGTGTTGGTGGATTCAAAAAGAGATTGGAGAGGAGGAGGCTTTGAGTAGAAAATAAATAGTTAAAATGATGGAGTGCGTATGCTCTGGGAAAAGAGTTGGCGCAAGGACGTGGTGAGATATCGGGAAAAAAGGGAGAAATCTTTCATTGTATGAATTCCCTTTGATATGTCCTCTTAATAGAACATCAGTGCAGGGGCCGCGGGATACATCCTTGGGAAATGAAAGAGAGCGATGCAGAGGAGAAAGGGAAAGTCGAGGGATAAAGCTGGCGGTATCATGAAGTATCGGGAAGATTCTATGTCGGAAACGGAGAAACTAGAAACCCATGAAGACACACGCAAGAGTCATAGATAATTCATTGGGGTTCGATTTAGAAAGTTTCCAACGAGACTATGTCGTCAAAGAGTGTATATATATATATATTCTGAAAGGAGGAGGATGAACTGGGAGCCTGGTTAGGAGCAATCAGTCAATCCTCGTTGCTCTTTTCTTTGTGTGATGATGTAATTTCAAACCATTAATTAATAATGGATGATGAGGAATGGGGAGAGAGAGAGAAGGCAGGTATTATCTACGGACTATTGATCCTTCCCCCTCCAAAACCTATACAGCCTTTTCACGTTCCGTATTTTTTCCTCGCATCATTGTCAACATTTGACATTGGTTTCTTCCTCTACAGATTTTAAGAATAACCTAGCAAGTACTATTTGAATAGCTTCGGCAATAAACTACCAAGTAAAACAAGCTTTGTGCTTGCTACAAGTTCATGCATAGTTTCCCATTTTTACTCGGTGATTAGCTTAGCACCCAGCTATTGCACTTGTAGTCAACACAAATGTCCACAGCTGGTAACTACTTTCCACGGAGATAGCAGACAGTGACAGAACAACAGAACTGTAGATTTGTTAACTGCTAGAATCGTTTAGTAAGGGATTGGAACTATTGTGTAAACGACACGCGTAGATGATTTTAAAGCGTACGCAAAGTTTCTAAAAGACAAATGAGTGTGAGGTGACGGCGAGCTACTTCTAATATTATACCACAATTTGGCTCCTTCCTTTCCCAGCGTCAATGATCGCGATCCGAGGAAAACTTGATTCAGGATGAGGAGCACGCGCCTTCCTGCTAAGTGAATTCATTTAGACCGATCAGGGCCGGTGTGATCAAGATTGACGAGGGGAATGGTAGTAGCTGTGCATTGTTCTATTGTGCATACGAGTGCTTGGTATGTGCTAATTATGAGTCAAAGAAGTTGAAGCGTTGCTTATTTTTCAAAAAGCTTGAAATGAAGGGTGGAAAGCGCATACACTGAAAGGGAAGAAGAATAGTTAGCTGTGAATGAAACGGATAAAGATTTTTGGATAACTATTACAAACAAGTTAGGTGAGCGTACTCGCACTTCCGGTGACATGTTGAGCAAATACTTGTTGCAATACTACACGGTATCTTCCGTGCCCGTGCATAGTTGATTCGTTAGTTCCTAGGTAAATTCAGGTATATTCCTAGGTAAGCTGGCTTTGTAAAGGCAAGGGTTGAAAAAAATTTGCTAAAGGAGGATACTAGCGGCTAGCGGAGATCATGTATGAGTACATGTTGGAAATTTGAAACGTATGTATATAGCTCATCATGTCATAACTTTCCCATTCAATTCCCGTTCCCCCCCCCCCTTGCTACTTGTCCGGATTGGGCTTGTTCTTGTTTTAATTGTGAGAAAAGAGAGAGAGACAGAATCGCTAGATTTAATCATGTGTGAGTGTATAACATAAGGGCAAAGCGAGGCAAAGAGGAAGAGTTAAGCGTTAAAGTTTTCCTTTGACATGGATAGTGTCACTGCATTACTTCTATTTCCATCACTCTACCATCCATATGTTGTCCTTGTAGGGAAGGGAATGTGAAAGATTGGCACAAAACGAATTGGAACTATCACTGTCATTCTGAAATATTCTTTTACATGAAACATTCACCTCTCACGGAGCTTTCCCATTGACAAGTACTTGGAATTGTTAGTTGTCTTTGATAGCATGACGAAAGTGCAACAATTCGGGGATAGAAAGACTGTGAAAATGTACTCTAAAAAATTTTCTTACAACTTACGGGAATAAAAATCTTGAACTGCGAATCGGCCGTTATGAGTCTGGATAATGGATAAAGAGCTTAAGAATGTCAGAATTTTGAATCAATTCCTTGAAGGGCATGAGTGCCTTTAGCTTCAGACTTGCCGATCAAGCCTGTCATGCGGATAAAAGCTCCCGTATAGGGATAGTTCTGATGATACAGATGAGGACGAGGAAAAAATGTCTCTAGCTCCAGCCTAGGACAGGAAACAAAACATTCGTGTAAGACCTATTTGGAGATACAAGATGGGTAGAATTGCGGAATTCTGTTTCAGCCTGCTGAAGAATAGAGATGCACAGAAAGAAGGCCAGCGGGGAAGGATATTGATAGAAGAATGAGAATGGCGATCAATACTGAAAGCTGGCTGGGAAAGAAAAATAACAACTTGTGGGAAATGATGGATGGATGGGATATAAACATGAGTTTGAATGTTCGGAAAAAAAGGAAAGAAGATGCGTGGCCGGGTCATGAATGACTGAGAAGGACATATTCACGTATTTGATGAAGGGGGAAGAAAGCACGCAATGCTTTCACTCTCCTCCTCCTCCCTCATCAATTTCCCCAGAAACTGCCTATTTTTGGTTGAAACATTTGTAGAATTTCTCAGTATAGGTTCTACAGGGAACGGCTTCTACACGCTCCCTTATGAGAATGATACTGGTTATGGGGCGCTGCTGCTGCCTCGTGGAGGTCTTCCGCGTCAGGACTTACGTTGTGTCCAGTATGTTAGTTACCTTACATGTCATTCATTCACAAATTTAGCAAAGCCCGTTTTCTTCTTCACCACCGAACCTATCTTTCCCCAGCTACTATTATTACACGTGCACTCTTTTCTCGGAGCTCTCGCAATTCACAATTGTTCGCTTTCGTCTCCTGCATCGCACGGAATTCCGTCTAAATATGTCCTTGTCCTGCACGGAACTTGCAGGCTAGCTGTATTTGGACGGGTTCGACGCGTTTGTAGTCAGGACGATCTATATATTCTACTGCCATGTTAGATAACAATCCTTACGGCGAGTGAAGGTGTACATATGTACTTGAGTTACAAAATCCCATATTTGAGCTTAACAATTCGTACAATACAAACTCCGAGTTTGAGAGAAATTTTGGGTTTCATATGTTTTAACTGATTTCGGCAAACTCCAACGTTTTTTACATGACATCACCCGCTTTCACGTAAAGAGTAGGGCGTCAAAAGTTTCGCAGATTACATTTCGCACAACATACATTTACTGGTTAATATATTAACTGTTTTCGTCAAAACTCAATGCGTTTCACATTAAAACTTCGAAGTTATAGAGTCAAGCTGAAAACAGAATTTTCTGAATAGGGAACATATTCACAAAATTTGTTATATTGCTCCTGGTAACCATTATGTGAAGGCTTTTATAGTTCTACATTTTGAAAAAATTAGTTTTCTCAATGTGTACGCCAATCTCTTAGCATTGATTATGATTATGATGCAGTTTAAAACCGCGGTTGCCATAACAAATTTTGTTGATATGACAAACTTGTGAAAAACATTTATGCTTTCCAATTCAGGAAAGTCGAAAATCGGCGTCAGAACTTCCACTTCTAGCGCAAAACCTAATACTTTGTATATTAACTTATTCCATGAGAACTGATCGTTTTACAGCAAACTTGTTGATTTAAGCATCAACCTATTTCGCCAGAATAACAAATTTTCACAAGAACCCTTAAGTGTTGTAATTAACTGAAATATTCAAAACCTTTTACATGGAGCATCGAAACTCCAGCAACGGAACAATTTGAAGCTTTAGCGTCAAACCACCTTCAGCTATTTACAAAAACCTTTTAGCTTTGTAAATCTAACCACTAAAGTCTAATCATTTTTGTATGCATTTTCAGAAGGATATACATTCCTCTTGGGGGAAACTAGGCCAAG
Source organism: Sminthurides aquaticus (assembly GCA_906901655.1). Lineage (NCBI taxonomy): Eukaryota > Metazoa > Arthropoda > Collembola > Symphypleona > Sminthurididae > Sminthurides > Sminthurides aquaticus. The sequence continues at coordinate 9,537,230 of CAJQTT010000004.1, read as the reverse complement.
GAATGAAGCATGATGAATGCAGAGGAAGGAGGCAAATAAGCAAAAGGAGTTGGAAAGGGGCTACTTTTCAGAGTCTCATTCTCTTCTATTTGTTCCTGCGTTTAACTTAAAAAAGCAAATCCAATATATACAGATAGAATGAGAAAAGATGGTAATGAATGGGGGCTTCTTTAGTAAGTGAGCTACAATGGGAAACATAGCAACAGAAATTTAAGTGAGCTACAAGTAGTCGGGTGACATCCGTCTAGCAGTAGCAGTTAGTGTTCCGAGTATTTTAACCTTACCTAACCCGCACCAAAAAATTAAGGTTGTCTATCGTAACCTAAGCTTCACTCGCTCAATGAGGCCCTCGTCCTTAGGTCATCGGTCCGCGAAATGCCGTAGGCATTTCGCGGAACCTTCTGACCTAAGGCCTCGTGCCTCATTTCGCATCGTTCAGGTCAGGTTACGAAAGCCAACCTTAACGTTTTTGTTGCAACACCCCGAATAGACTAAGGATTGGAAAATCAGTTGTGTCACCCGACTAGCTACGAAATAGAAACAATCAAGCGTTTCTAAGGGAACAGCGGAATTGTGTAGCTCACTTACTAAAGAACAGCCAATGAATGATCGATTATATTTTAAGTAATCGCTTACGGTCGCAGGGGAAGAAGAATACCAGAGTGGCTTGTAATAAATAGTTCAAGCTCTATCATTCTGATGAATCATTTGCTGGCATTACGATTTCTTAGTTAGGGCTGAGTTCTTTCCCGTTGATTTAGCATGTAATTGATTCGAGATCAGTGAGCTCCATAGTTTACAAGCTTATGGAAGAAGCAAGAGAAGATTTCTTGAGCTATTGAAGACTCCAAATTACTTCGAAATGAATTAAAACTGGACAGGATGAATTCGAGTGAACAATGGTTGGAGGGCGCCCAATCCTGACGTAGGTGAGAGTAGGGAAGGAGTTATTCTAGTGATAAATATCGGATGATGAGATTACATACTCGACAACTCCATCTGGAACTTGGAAAGGAAGAATGAAAACAAGAAAAAAGAACAAGAACGGAGAAGAAAAGCTGGAAAATTCATATACATTTTTATATATAAGGTGGGATTTGGATGGCTGAAAGGTGTGGTACAGAGGACTAAAATCACACCAGGGTAGAGTCTCATACCCTCGTTTAAAAATATATGTATATAAAAACTGTAGTATAGTGTATAGTAAATAAGTCCAAGTTTTGGGATCGAAGCAGGCGGACTTGGAAAACAGGAATTAATTAAAACTATAACTTTATGGTGGTCATTGGAGCAGAGGACCAATGGAAATACACAGTAAATGGCAGTTTCGTGGGTAAGAAGAGGATAATATATCTGGCTGGGGTAATCTGAATGGTGGTAAAATGAAAGATGAATGAGTATGAGTATCGAGTCAGGTAGAAGGTAATGTGTACATGCGTTTAACTTGAACTGAATTGTAAGAGATAAAAGAGTGCAGTAGACAACTCTTAAAACGTGAATTGATCTCTTTTTGAACGTTTCTTTGATATGTTCAGAAAAAGAACGAGGAATGATCAAGGATAAGATTATGGGCTGAGGCTATATCTTGACGAGAGGATTAGAGGATGAACTATGATTACGCTACGGAGGTTAACAGGAGAGAAATACTCAGATTCTTCTCAATGATGGAATTAAAAGTATAAGACAGTCAAATAAGAATTATACAAAGCGAAAAATGTAGAATAGACAGAGGGGAGAGAACCAGAAGAAGAGACATGAAATAAAACGTTTCCTTTGCTGTCTTGCAACTTCCATTTTTCCGTTGGACTAACTACATGCGACTATACTTAACATGCAAGTGTTTTATTTAGAATGCTGTATAATTTAAGTTGCTCAAGGAAGAACACAAGCACTAGGAAATAAAAGTCCGAAGCCAAGGATTTAAAAGTAACTTAGATGATGATGAGGTGATTTGAACGAGAAAAGTGCTTCAAATCCGCCTTGCCAACATGTAGATTGTGAGCGAGGCGCAAGCCGGCACATTGTGTACCTGGAAGCTCTGCTATGCTTAGCTGAAGGGACAATAATTTGATGATGTTGAAGATGAAGAGAGAGAGAGAGAGAGAGAGAGAGAGAGAGAGAGAGAGAGAGAGAGAGAGAGAGAGAAGAGAGAGAGAGAGCGAGAGAGAAAAATCAAAAGGAGAGTGAAGAAGGAAGATGATGGTGAGAGACGGAGAGATTGGCTCTGGGTTGTGATATAAGATTCGATATGTTTTGCGTTGTAACGCAGGAGCTGTCAATCAAAGTGTGTAAGATAGAGGAGCCGTATTTAGATTAATTTTCTTTTCTATCCTTTTCAAAGGCAAAAAAATTCTTTAATTAACTCCGGAATGTTACACTTTTTCCATACCATGTTATTCGCGTCACCATGGACGAAGAAGATACTAGGAGGCTGATGCAGATGATACGATGCAGACAGCATTCAGCAACGAAGAAGCGAAGCTTAGAGAACGAACACTGCCGACAGCAATTTGTGACTGGGTAAAGGATGGCTATACACTTCAGGTTTGGCGTTGCAGCTACAGTTTGCAGTTGACAGCTGCATCTGTTAAAAAGTGTTCACAATATGTACAGCACAATTGTGTTTTCATGTTTCCAGGTTCATAATACAGTTTATAGAAAATGCGACAGAGAGTAGGCACAGTTTGATGATGAAATATGTCAATACATTGCTAAAAATTTCAAATTCCTGAAAGCTAGACGTATAGTGAGGACCAGGAAACGTCCACGACAAGGATGGTTTACATTCAGTGGAGATCGGAGGAGATATATCTGCCAATTCTGAAGGGAAATAGGACACACCCGGTCACTTTAATGAGCAGTATGACTTTGCAAGCTAATGGAGCAGGGCCAGCAATGGAAAATTATGTAGAACGATGTCTAATTGATTGGATAAGCTGACTATAGGCAAGGACGAGGATACAAGTGCGGGGAAGGAATGAAATCCGTTTTAGGAGGTACAGTCACCGGGTTTCTTGGAAAATACATGGAGAGCACACTGTTTCATGGATTGCAGAAAATACGGGGAGGATATTCGTAAAACTGCAGTTCACTAAACCACCTAGTCAAGTATACATGACATTGGAGGAGGATGGGGAGGGAAGTCATGTAATGTTGATGTAAGGCGAGGGGACTGCTAAGAAACTGTTTTTGCTTCTATATTCCGTAGCAGAAACCGGTATGCCCGTCTTCAGGGACTAATGAAATTGTTTTCAGACCAACAAGGATGTACTGGAAGATTGGTGAAAATTCCAAGATGAATCGGAATAAATCCTAAAATATTTGAGTAGGAGGAGAAATCGGACGAACAAGCCTGGATGAGAGTAAGAAAAACTGATGGAGAAAGGCGGAGAAAGTGCCAGCAGTGGTAGTGCATATGCTTGTGCTTAGCTACAATGAAACGCATAGCGTGGAAAATGGGTGAAAAAGTGGATTGGGGGATGACGAAAAGGAAAAGTGAAGTAGTGTGGTTTCTTGCGTGTAAGTTAGGAATAGAGGAAGATGATGGTTCCGGGTTTAGGCTGGTGGCCCTGATGATTCCGAGACTGGGAATACTGGTATAATAAAAGCTGAAATCCGCAAGGCTCCATGGGAAGTGTCATATGCAGTCGTCCTGTGGTCTTTCCAGTTCAGTGACCTCGAAAATTGACCTTAACTCTGTACAAGGAAAGGGATGAGGAGAGGGGAAGAAAGAAAGCAAGGGAGAAAAGTATGTTGGATGATGACTGGGACAGAAATTGAATGAGAAGGACGGGCCCAGGCAGAATAAGCTGGAGCTGGGTGAGATGGAAATAAGAATGCATCCATTCATTCAATCCGTAGATGTTGTCGATGCTATTAAGGACTAGCGAAGGAGAGGAGAGGAAGACTGGTGGTCCTGGATAGGGCTCGGCTGGTACTCTTCCCCAGATTAATCTAGTCACCCACCCGACTTTCTCCTTCTCCCTCTCTTCTTTTCTACATGGTCGATCAGCCTGTCTGCCTGCTGAAGCTAGATGCTTGGCATGGGATATGGTGATGGCTCTTTAAATGAAGTTACAGGAGGTTATTTGGAAGGTGGGGGAAAGCAAAGCTGGAGCGAGAAGAGAAGAGAAGAAAATGCGGGATCCGCGGGCGGGTGCCGGTTGTTGTAAGTGGGGCGGGTAGTCAGTAGTCTGGAAGCCATGGGTTGAGATTGTGGACATGACATTTGCATAGATGAAGATGGGTGGAAATTTAAAAAAATTCAACAGCGGATTTATCGCAGTTAATGCTTCAGTAGCGGATGTCAGTCACAGGAAAAAGAGAGAGAGAGAGACGGAGATGGAGCTGGAGAGGGAGTGGGAAGAGTATTAGGGAAGGATCAGGGTGATTTACGGAGACTGGGATGGGGATGGGAGAGCTGGGATGGGAAGGGGAGTGGGACGGTGGTGGTGGGTGGGGACGGTGCCGACGGTAGATGAGGGAGTGGGGCGGATTTTTTCCAAAACATTTCTATTGGCAATTAAATGTAACTGGTAGAAAATTTGGATGGAATCATAGAAAGTCGTGGAAGCCAGAAGCAGCTCCCATGTAATCTCCCACGCGGTTGTAATGAGAATCTGAAGACGAAGATGTAAGTTGAAATGCGGAGGAGGGGGAGGTTATAATATACATGACCGATGTAGAGATGGGAAGCGAGGGCAAAAAAGGGTTTTGTGTGAAAAAAATGTAAATTTATTTTAAAAGTAACTCACGATAACGTGGAGGTAATGCAGTATGGGTAACATTTCGTGCTATACTTTATCATGATGTGAATGAATAAAAAATTAAGAAACCGATAGCGCCTAGGCCCAGCATCTATGTGTATTGATACAAATTCTGAGGAAAAAAGAAGAAGATGAGGGGCGGAGTAGAGGCTGAATTACCGTGTACGTGTATAATTCTCGGGTTATCTTCACGTCCCGCTTCCGTCTGTACCATTACTATAGTTGTTGCTACTGCTCCGTCTGTACAGCTGACGCTGACTTTGCCTCTCTTCGGTTCTGTCATAATTCTCAAGCTATCTGGACATAATCCGATGGAGGGTGGATCATGCGGTAGCCACTGCAGTAGCTCCTTCTGCAGTTATATGCTACCAGATTTATCACAAAAACGTTTTACAATAAAATTAGAACTGTACAGATTTGGATAGCAGGATAGAAAACGAGCTGTATTTGAGGAAGACGATTCTAGGATCTGCGACGGCATGGCAAGGCAAGAACCGGGACGATTTGGATAGCTCTAAAAGTAACGGAAGAAACATGTTGAATGTGCCTCAAGAGAAATGCTGCAACTTGTTCATGCTGTTCTTTCTTGTAGTAGGAAGAGAACTAGTAAAGGTGATATGGGATACGGTATGGGTAATGGAATAGGATGAAATAATGGGAGCCGTCATGATTTACTTTAATATGGGTAGTAAATGGGTAAAGGTAGAGAAGGTAGATGTAAGGTAGCAATCTTGGTGAAACTTCCCAAAATTTGTATTATAGGGGTGTGCTCCAAAAAATTATATGCATTAAACGGAAGGGGCAAGGGAATTCCAGGGGAGGGGAACATGTTTGCACTTAAATCATACGCTGTACATAATTTTGTCCTTATGTTATAATACTATGTGTGCGTAAACTTTTTTGAGGGGATTAGCCACGGCGAGATTTTTATTCTCTTACAAGATTCCTTTAGATATGGTACGTCGGGGGGATTTTTTAATCTACACTTATGTACATGTTGGCTAACTTAAGATCAAGGGGTAGAGGTGGTAAGATGCTGCTGGTGGGAATACAGGGAATGATGATGTATCTGCAGTTTTTATGGGGAGCTGTCTGAAGGACTCCGGATCAGTTTGGAGGTGAATAAAGGAACGATGAAGCTTAATTTACAAACAAATAGCTAGGGATCAAGGAACATGAAGATTTGAAGAAAGCACAAAAACTATGGCCGGATACTTCCGGGCCCTGAGCCTGAGCCCGTAGTAAGGCTACCCGGGCTTCAAGAATTGATGAATTTAATGAAAATTTTGTTGGAGACATTGAAAGCTGGGACTCTTCAGTTGTGTCGATTTTGGGATGAGAGGTATATATTTGGTATGATCAATATAAAGGAGTAAGAGGAAGAGCGGGTAAAAGTCAGGTAGTCGTCGTAGTGGTTTTCTCATTTCCGAACACCCGCCGACCCGCCCCATACCTCTCCACTAACTACTAACTACTGGCTTATTGTTGTTTTTGGAGTGGGATTTGCGATGCTGCTGTTACTGGTGTGTGTTGTGTGCAGCATGGATGGATGGAAAGCCATGCTTGGTACGTGCGACCTGGTGGATTGTTTGGCTTGCATACTGAATCAGTGATGGGATGAAATACATGCTTAAGTTCGCGAGGCGAGGGGATGAGAAGCCTTCTCATATTTGATTCTTGGAGACTCGCTGGTTCTTCTCTGGCCTGGCCTGACTAGTGACTAGTCTTTAGGTTGGATGGAAAGTGGAGTCAAGTCACGATTTTCAATAAGAATCAAATACTCCCTTTCACCAGTCCAAGCCGAGTCCAGGGAATATTGAGAGGTTGCATAAAAAGACAACAGGGAAGGGTGCTGAGTACTTTTACATCGATATACAGTCTTATAGCCCTAATCGGATACTAGAAGACAATGTGCATTCAGGCTAAGCAAGAAACTCATGAGATGTGCTCCAGCAATAAGTGTGTAAAAAAGACACATGGACTTTTTCATAATGAACAAAACCAGGAATTATAAGAGAATAGTTACGTATAAGACTGAACTCACTGAGCTGAAAATAAGTTTTGAGTTGTGGTAAGTGCTACTGGGAGTCTTGCGACTATTACATATATACTTTTCCAGTGCCGAAAATCATGCGAACTCTATAACCAGGGAATAAAATAATTGGAGGGATGATTCCGCTGCGAGCGGGAATAAGAGAATTTTAGGAATTTAAAATCAGGATTACAATGAAGACCTGCCTGGCGACCTGAGCAGAATTATGGGCGCTAGACAGGTATTAATGTTGAATGGAAATTTAGGGAAGAGACGTTGAGATGAGAGGAGATCCTGAAGCTGAAATCATATGACGACGCCTTCTGCTTCTCATCTCTCTGGATTTTGACGCCATAACATAAATCGTAATGGAATGAACTTCTGAAGTACTACTCGAAGATTTGGGGAATCTCCTCCTCTTGTATTGAATCGTAGCCCAGATTGGGATGGGAATGGAAGAAACGGGTGGGGGAGGCGGGTACAATACTTTTAAATTACTTTCCCAGAGAAGTATACACACAATATTGGAGAATGGCGTGAGAATCTATTATATACTCTTTTCTGTAAAGTCCAAGACGCTGTTGAAGGGATCAAACAGCCATGCGAGGGAGATGAGCGGTTACGTAGTTTCAAAAGATGAGAAACTGTGGGGAAAAAAACCAGGAGTTAGTTACTGTATTAATGTTTAAAACTTGTTTCAAGTATTTCAAGATATTTTTGTGATGTTTGCCGAAATAGGGGATCTACTGTGCGGAGAAATAAGAATTGGAAAAGGTTTCCTGAAATTGACTCGTGACAATTATGCAACTTCCAATATTCATTTTCTTTTCAAGGTGTACCAGTTACAATTAAGTGAAAGACTGGGAGTTAAATTTGTGTGAAGTTTGAGGTACGGCGTCAAAGCAAACCATATAACAGATTGGCTGTCTGAGAATGGATCTGATAGTTTTTCTCTAACAGACTACTATAGTTTACCGACATGCTCAACTTGTAGTCTAGGGCTGAAAAAAAGCATAGACAAAGTAATTATAAGTTAATGGAAAGAAATAAACGGAAAGTAAATAAAACAGATTCCTCTAGAAACGTAAACTAACAAGCTGAAACACAAATTGGACCAAGTTAACTGCTAACACAGTTGATTGGAACTAAGCTATTTAAGTTTACGAGTAGAATAAGAGAACGCATTCAAAATAAATCTTTGGTTTGCTCCGAAGAAATTTTTCCAATTTTCATCCATTTATTTCAAAGGTGAACGTAAAAGATTACAGTATACGATGCATATTAAGAAAAATAACAGTGGGCAAAATTATTGAGGTAGCAACGGAATTTGGACTTTGGTCTGCAGCGTGTATATAACTGTTTGAGCCATGGTGCGCGAGGTGTAAAACAAAATAGCAGCTAGTTCAACGAATTGAGTACAGTGGAAAGGAATAAAATAATTTTCAGTACATAAAATAATAATAATACAAAAGCTTTTGCTACTTTGAAAGCGGAAGGACGAATGGAAAATCATGTTATTTTGTAAAGTATCTCTGTGAAGCGTATTCTTTAAGCTCTCTCGGCGATAGTCTCCCCCCGGTAGCCGGTCATTAAAAGTTATGAAGGTGACAGTGGGGTTGACGCTGATGGTTAACGATAAATGAATAACATTTTAGAACAACCTCAAGTAGAACCTTATATACCGGGGATGAAACTAAACAAAAAGGAAAGAGGGCTAATGTGTTTGAGCCGAGGAGGTTACAACTTGTTGAATGCTATCTTGGAAAAGAATAGTAAATAGTAAGGGACTGGGTTAGTAAAACAGAGACCAGAACCCAGAAGAATTGAAATATAATCAAAATGTGCGCGATGGTGGTGGGCTGGGGCTGAGGAAGGTTTCATTTTTCAAATTAATGTTGTTCACGAAGCGGTACGGAATTGAAATTAGATAAATATCAAAAGACAGGAGGATGGGAAATGGGTATGATTAACTTGTAGCTATTTCATACTATTCGCAATTATGCCCTGAGCTTAAACAAGGTTAATCCTTGTAATTGGAATAATAGCCCAAGAATAGGACGGATGCGCTAAGGAAAATGGTAGCTGAAGCCAGCTGCCTAGAGGGGAAACGAAAGAGGCAGTGGATTGGATTAGGCTGGGTTTGTTAGTAGTAAGATGATTTGTGTATAGGCTTTTGAGAGAAGCGGAAGGTTAAATAGAGAGCTGGATCGTAATGATACTAATTGTTTTAATGGGAGTAGCACTGGAATGAATGTTATTGAGTTAGTAATTGTATTTGCGTAATACTCAGGAAGGATATGTATGTGAACCAGCACTAGGTCTAATTGTAGGTGAGATTGGAGGAAGAACAAAGTAGAGAGAAAGAAGTAGATGGTCGGCAGGCCTCCGAAGGAAGTAAAAGCAAATGGCTGTAATGGGACAAGAGGAAAAATTGGATGGCAACCCGTCAATTACTGGGGCTGGGATCGGAAGAGACAATCATCTTAAGAATTATAATCATAATGGCTTAGAGGAGGAATAATTGTTGCCCCCAAACCTCGGCCTTTCACCTCAATCTACGGATCAAGAAGCCAAATAAACGCCATGAACAAGGCACTACCCCCTCGAGGAAACCAAGCTTAGAGCTCTTCAAGAGCTTCATGGTACCACAGTTCCAGCGTTTCACACTTTGCTCCTAAATCGAGCGATCCATTTTCCACGCGCTTAAAATCCGTGACAAACATGGCTATTTTGTATTGTATGGAAGAAAGAAGCACAAGAAAATACCATGAATAGAGGAGTATGTCGATTTTGATGCATCATATGATGCCAGTTTTTTTGCGCCTTTTCCTCAAGTGTTGTCTAATTGTCTACAGTCCTGTCTACGGGATGTCCGAGAAAACGTTGTTCAGAATACTAATAGTGTGAGAGGGAAAACTAGGAATTCAGTTGATAGTGGTGTCCTGACGTCCTGAGTTCTGTAAATAGGATGTATCTAATGCCAGGATCCGTGTTCGGTGTGCAGGAGGAACACGGTGGTGAGCATGTACTTGGAACGGACTGTAGACAGGGGTGGACAGAGAAGAGGTAGAGAGGACGGTCAAATATAAGCTTTAGATAGGACGGGATTCCAAATATTTGTAAAATACAGGAGCACACACACATGATGAGACAAGGGGTTGAAGGGACTGAAGGGCATAGATGGACAGAAGATTAGGGGAGCGATTTTAGAGAGGGATGAATGTATATAATGGTAGACTAGGTGGTGGCTGTAACGATTATAGTAATTTTTGGATATAAATCACTTGCGTAATTGCTCCAGCATGAGCTAGATAGGAGCAGAGGGAGTGACTCCCGAAAAGCTACCTGCCTCCTCTGTTCTCTGCTATCATTCCCAGGATGGCTACGTATAATTCCTATGGATTCATCCATATCATGACTTAATGGATTATATCGATGAAGAATTTGAGGAACTTCTTAGGAAAAGAAAAGTGGCCAGAGAAGGATAAGTAAAGAGAGCGCCAGAGCAGAGAAGAGGACGGATGAGGGTGGCGGGGCAGAAGATGATAGCGCAGGGGGACTGAGGACAAGGCTTGTCCGGCTAACTGTATGCTGCTATTGCTGGTGGAAATAATAGGGCGTGATTGTTGGATAGATGAAAAAAACCGTTGCCAAGAGCTAAGTGCTACCGATTTGCCCTTGCATTACATATTGTTGACCTATCATTTACTGGAGTAGTTTGCCAAGGACGGTGGGCAAGATTGAGCGCTGGTGGTGGCGGTGGTAGTTCTTGAGAATGTTGCCCAGAAAACGCTTAAATGCTTACACTGGAAATTACTACGGGTTTCCAAAAAAAAACCAGCGAGACGGTCCTCCCTTGAATACAATACGGTGTAATACTTACTCTCGATGTTTCTTGATCGGATGGAGGAGTGGTTAATATAACAATTATGCTCATTTACGCATACAGGCAGCGAGCTCTCTTTCTCTATATAATGTCCTCTGCATGTCACGAATTTTACAAAGGGCTCATCATATTACACATATATTAGAAGAAAAACAGAAGGAATTCAGGGAAAGACTTGAAGGAAGAAAATTGCGGATAATTGCGACCCTCATAAATGTTTAAAATGCAGGTATGTCCGTGATGTAATTGATTGATAAAGGACTGGCGAATAAATTTTGTGGATTATATCTTCTACCTGTATTCCCCCCAATAGTTTCTCCACGAATGCGGATAGCTGAGAAACCGAGATACTTGCACGTGCAATAGAATAGTAGAAGACTTGGGTCTAGTCAGGTACAAAGGAGTATGGCTACATATGTGCCCCTTTATTGCCATTATTAATACAACTCCTTTAGATCAGGTAAATTTGTATTAGACATGACTTCAATAAACAAGGCAGTGGGTATTTTCCAAGAGACAATGGAAGTCATGTCTCTCTAGAGAAGTTGCAGGATTCTGAGAGGAAAGGAGTAGGAAAGAAGATGACTTGTATAGAGAGTTGTGCAGTGCAGAGTGCAGATTGTAAAATTGTATAGCAGGGAATGGGGCGTTGAAAATAGGGAGAACTTTTTAAAAGTTGTTACATTGTATGGAATACATGCAGTTGATGGTTGTTGTGCTGGTGGTAAGAAATGATTTGATATTACACACTATATGATTAGGAGGATGATGAATGGATGAATAGGGTGAAACTTTTGTAGTTGAATTGAACATATGTGATCTTTACCAGGAAACAATGGAAAGCTTCACATATGCTTCACGTGCGAGCTACTAAATGCAATTCCCTACAGTCAGTCTGTCCCTCCTGTACAATTCGTATCTTTGCCTTTGTAATTCGGACATGCGGATGATGAAGGATTGTGCTATGAATACAGTTTAGGTAAATGTCCCAGATTTGCTAATGAGCCATGTTGTCGTGTGACAGAAACAATCACTATAGGAAATTCCTTGTTTTGTGGTAGTTGAGTGTGATTTAAAGTTTGAAGAGGTAAATTTGAAGATAGGAACACAGGACCTGTGGGTCACTTGACTTGCGTATGCGTATTTTGCTTGTGAATGAGTATTAGAACTATAAATGATGAGCTGGATGACTTCGAAGCTACAGTTCTTGGAGGGTGATGAAGGTGTACTTGAGACTGAGGGGGACTATCTGCGGTTTAAGCCAGGACGGGGTGTGGGAGGAGTAGACGGAGGGTCTTCTCAGGTTCATTCCATTCGGATTGGCGATGGAGAAGTCAGGTTATATGTATATATATATATATATACATCCTCTGAATGCGTTTCGTCTGTATGTTTGTGCGATGATAATAAGAATTTGTTCGCGTGAGGGCGTGTTTGCAAGGATCGAACATCCGTTTGTAAAAAAATCATCCCCTGATGCAATGCTCCCTTCATATTCTTGTTATCATCATCAAACGGACATGGAGGAAAAGGATTGTGTGTGTAGTGTGTGTGTAGATGCTCTAGTGCATTAGAAAGAAGGAGAGGAAAATATGGCAATTGCAAATTGGGAATATACGATCTGTCATGAAAAGGTTTGCATGAGAGGAGTCAAGAGAGTGGATGTGTGCACGCAAACTTTTACAGGGCATGTTAGAATTTTCCGCAATTCTTCTGCATTTCTAGTATACGCGCTACGCAGGAGCACTGTGTTCCACCAATTTCTTTCCGTTAGTCTCTTACTTGCGTGGAGTAGAAGGATAGGAGGGTGGTAAAGAAGGATGCAGCCCATTTTGACTCACTGACTCTTGTTGCCTTATTCATTCATTGAAAAGAGAGCAAAAATACTGCAAGTCTACTGGATTTAAACACACAAAAAAGGAGAAGGATAAGAAAGAAGAAAAAGGGATGAGGCTTGAACGGTAGTAATTCTTCAGATTTTTCTTCTTTTAATTAAGTTATAATTAGTAGATCCGACTATTGCTAAAGAATATGCAAGTACATACAAGACGAAGCAGAGGAAAACAGTAGATGAGGAACTTGTTTTTAGGAAAGCAACGTTGATTTGCTCCGGAAGAACAGGGGGCTAGGGCTACTCTGCTCTATCGTCTGTTTCGTATGGATGATGCACGGGCGGGTGAGCTATATGTGTGTAAATTCTGAATGCAGTTTGAGCTTCTTGTAGTCTGGAAGTTGTGAGAATTTGTATGTGGATGTGGATAAGGAAAGGAATACAGAGTTGAGCAGAAGAAGACGACGTAGAAGGGCAGAGATGGAGGAGACAGGAGACTAGGGAAGTTGACATATCCTTCTCCGTGGAACAATGGAGCAACAAGGTTATCTTTTAGTCTTTTTCGCATGTACAGTGAAAAGGAAGGGCGGAAGATGGGTGAATGGGATGGGATGATAAAGTTGAGGGTTGGAAAGAAGAAATAGTTGGGGGGGGGCAGATGGGCAGGAGAAAGGGAAGATGGAAACTGAGACTGGAGATGGAGAAAGCACAAAAGGGGAGACGAGAAGTGCAAGGTTGGTGGGTCGGAAAAGCCTGCAAGTATCTCTTGATCCCAGTTGATACGGGGAAAGTTGGCGGTTGTTGTAGAGAGTTTAAATTATTTGTCCCCACTGTGCAACTGAATTTACTCATGGAATACTCTCAAATGCACCTATTATCCTCTCCAATCCCATTACTTCATAGGATTTTTAGTAAGTATTTTCCAAACATGTATTCATGTCTTGTCCGGCTCTATTCCCTTAGTGAATATATTTGGATCAAGATTTACAAGCGGAAGCAACAAATAACAAAATGAATGGAAACCACTTGTGCGTTTATATGTTTGCCCGACTTGGGTAGATTCTGCGACCTTGTGATAATTGTCCTGAGTCAGGAGTCCTGACTCAGGACTAGGACTCCTGACTGTCCGCGTCCGGTATTGCATGAGCAAGAGGTTCATTGATATTTAGGCTGGCACGGTATAGAGAGGTACGTTACAGCTTAACAGTTGAATCAAAAGATAAGTATGAGGTTGTAGTTGGCTGGTAGAGAAATGGGTGTAAAACGTAGATTGTAAGAAGGCAGAACTCTTCCGTTACCATGCCAACTAGTTGCTTAGGATTCTCTCTAATTCTTTGATGCACTTGAAAGAGAAAAGCATAGGTTAAGCCACATGATCCCGCGTGTTTACTCGGAAACCACAAAAATACCCTCCGTAACACTCTACGCAAACACTTTCCAGCAATTAAACAAGCAAGAGCCGACAAAGCTAAAAGTAGAGGGAGAGAGACGGGCAACTTGGATTGAAGGGGAGAGCGTAGAGTTGAATAGTTGAGTAAACAAGTATGCGAATATTAGATCTATGACAAGTGACAAAAGCTTGATCACCACAAGCAGAGGTGACGCTGGTAGATTGTTGGAGATTGTTTCCTCAAAGTTGTCATGGCTACCTGTGATTTCGGTAAGTCTTGGTTTATGCTGTCTTTGATTAGTGACGCAGTTGGATTCTGTGGTGCTTCTTTAGTCAAGCTAGACTGCAATTATTTCTAGAATTCTATTATCACAGGAAAAAGAAGATACGGCTTCTGGAACAAGTTGGGAGAAATGCGTGCAAGTAAGAGAAAGAAAATATACCACGGAGAGACTTATGGGCTTGCTGTTGGACTGTGTAAGAGAGAAATGTAGATTTGGATTGATTTGGTGACTTTTTGATGCTGGATTATAAAATTGGATCCCACAAAGGCGGGAAGAGGCGAAGGTGTATTGAACACGAATAAGACAATGAGAGAACCTTTACAGGTTTAATTTTTGCAGCTGAAATGGTTGGGCTTTCTGTAATAGTGCCTTGAGCCTACAAAGTAATGCTCCCGCAGCAGCAAAGGGAAAGTCAGCCAGTTGGTGGGTTGATTACAGGAGAGGAGAAAAAAATAATATCACATGTCTTTTTCCTTGAGAAACAAGTAAATCAATTCATGATGGGGCAATATACCATCTTTCTAGCATCAATACACCAGCGTAAAGGGACAAAGGAGAGGTCATTGCATTAAAATACAACGGCAGCTATCACTCTTTTAACTTCTGTAAGTTACTAAAGCTAATGAAGACTTTATCGATGTACAATACATGGAGGAAGTGCTTGAGTCCTTCTGGAATGTTGAGCTTTGTGGCGACTTAAATTCTAGCTGACTCGCACTTGGTATCAAACAGGTGCAAACTGAATTATAAGCTTCAGGATGAAGTCTGACTCTGACTGGCCTAGGTTAGCTTAATCGTCTTACTAAGAATTTATTAATTTTTCATGCAAGAAGGAGATGATTAAGTTGCTGCTGCGGAAGAGAATGTATTAAAGATATAATTCAGGTATAGGGGAGAGTACACAATAGAGTATAGAGTTGGGGTTTCGGCCTTTGTTCTTCATTTCGTGAACTGAAGTTAAAAGATGAAGAAACGGATGAAACGGAGGAAATGATTGTGAATTTGGCAAAGTTTTTTTTACCCGCCTCTTCACATGTTTTCCGGCAATTTTCAGAAAGGTGAGGGAATGAGGATGAGTTGAAATGTTCATCATGGTAGATTTTCGAGAAGGAGAGAACTGATGAAACTGGTGATTGTGAATTGGAATGAAATGAGATTTCGAAAAGTTGGAAGAGAGTCAGCCTGTCAGAGTGATTGAGGTTATAGTGAAGAGGAGCAAGTAAAAGTTCTACGTCCTTATGTCAAAAGCAGAGAAAGGAAGGAAGGAGGAAAGGAATTGTTTGCCCTAAGAGACTGCCTGACTGCGGGTGATGAAATACTTGGAATTGAGAGGAAATGCATATCTTAAAGTTAACTCGCCCCTTTGATGAATATTTTCTAGATCCATTCATATCATCTCTGCTCTCTACTTGCTCCCTCCCATCCTCCTCATTGTCCTCATCACTGACGTGTATGTCTTTTTCTCATGTATATGCAGCCTTACTAATTCCCGGGTAGATTTATTCCGAGAAATCCATTCGTTGGACCGAAGTCCCAAATCTGCTTCAAAGGATTCTAACTTCTGTTCTTGGGGAAGAATCGCAGCTTGACGAAGATGCCGCGATTGCTGCGGATGAAAGGATGCTGTTCGTCTGTGTGGTGTGGCGGTGTTGGTTGTGTTATGTGAGAGATTTTGTGAGGGGATTACTCTTCACACTTGTTCCGTTTCCACTTGTTTCCTCGTGGAAGAGAAGAGGCCGAGAAGGATCGAATGGAGAGCTAGAAGATACAAGGCTCTTGAATCTTGTTTAACAAGCTTAGAATCAAGTGTGCAAAAATATTTGAAAAGATTCCGGACTATCCTACCGGCATTAGGCAATTCAAACAGTGGAAGCATCCTTGTTTGCTTCTTGGTTCCCCACCCTCTATCAGTTCCGTCATTCAGGAACTGAGTCAGTTAAGGGACAAGAATTAGAGGGAAACTCGCTATTTTTTAGAAAATAAATCCCTCTTTCCTTCGCCCTATTCACTCTCCAAACTAGAAATCGATGGAATGCGAAATACGAAATTGGTTGGTCTATATTGATAAGAGGGGAATAAAAATCCGTAAGGACTGATACAAAATCCAATGAAACGAAATGAAACTGCGAATATAAGTATTACCTAAGCGGTAAAATTGTATAATACATTTTCTACCCGGGTGTAAAACCACTGAACGTCCAGTAATAACGCACTGAAAACGATATCAGTCCCCATGTAAGAACGTGAGAGAGCAATAAAATCCCCGGTGGCGGAAGTTACTTGATGTCGAATGAGTACCCTCTAGATATTTCATGCTTTTGCTGTGCAGGGAATATAATCCTAATTTCTGCTTCAACACCTTTTCTTCTAAGCGGGCACCGTGTGGTAACCGTATTGATTCATGGAGATTTCATGCTTGTAGGCAGATATAGGAAGATTATCCCTAAGAAGGGTACCTCCTCGTGAGCTTCTGTGTTGTTGTGTTATGTGGGACAAAGGGCCCTCTTGTTTAAAGGTTGAAGGCGTGTTAAAGCATATGGTATAAACAGAGGGCTGAAAACGCTCACGTATTCAGTCGGGCGAAGGGATTAAAAGCGTGACAGGGTGCTGGGTCTGAGATGTGCTGGAAGGGTTGGCTGGCTTGCAATTTATCTATGTAATTCACGTGTCGGTGAGTATCTGGGCTGGAATCTCTGCCATAAACTCATCTCTTATGCCTGTAGCCTTATAGATAATAGGAATCTACTAGGGGAAGATGGAGGGGATCGGGTGTGTAAAACTTGGATTTCTTTGCCTAGAACTGAGGGGAAGTAGGGATTCAGGGAGGGAAGGAGAAGAGATGAAGCTGGGCGTGAGACAGGAAAAAAATTGCGAAACACATTTCACCTCTGGGCTTGTAGTGTTTCGGAAACTAAAATAAACCGGAGCGGGAAACATTTGTGGGAAATGAGAGAAAAAATATCCCGAGGCAACTAAAAATCCATGTTGTTTTAACTCTCCTCGCGGAGAAAACACTTTTATCAGCAACTCAACCCTCCTGCTTGTTCCATCCCATTGGAGTGGTACGAAAAGTGTGGAAGATGCGGAAGGGAGAGAGAGGGAGAAAGACTAACGGCGGGTAGGCAAATTTTAGATGCAGGGCATTCATACACTACGCCCCCAAAAACGGAGTGTGCAGCAACCCTGGTGAAAAAACGAAAACGTTTTATTCTTCCCATGCACTGTAGATGTAACGCAGTTTTCGATAATAATTCAGAAATTGGTTTCCGGGCTTCTTTAAGTAACATAAGGAAGAGGTGAGTAGGTAGTGGGTTTAGCTTGTTGAAGAACATCAAAATTGAAAAGTAGGGTGGAAGTGACCTCTCGGTCGGGTTGGTAGATATATATGAACATGGGTGTACCCTTTGAGGGTTGCATTATTATGGAACAGGCGAGAAACGTGTTGACGAGCAAGTTAAATATTCATGAAATTTTTGTTATTAAGGCGACGCCTATAACATGTTAATACGAATGAGGAGTCTATTGGAAGACGTTGGCGTTGTTGGAGTTAAGAGGAAACATGTAGCGGCATAGATTTTAGTTCCGAGTTTCTAAGAGGCGCTTAACTTGATAGAGAATCAGCCCCTGTTTTGAATTTCCACTATTTTCTCACTTACATGTGCAAGCTCAATCTTATTCAAATTCTGATTAATTAAATTGTTTTTTAAAAAGCCAGGAAATATTATCCAGGTGGAGAATTAACTTGTACCAGATTGTGTGTTGCTGTGGTCTCATGCCTTGAATACGTATTAATACATGGTTTCTGCAGGGTTTATCCTATCCTGTGGGGAAAACGGCGGAAATCTGTTGTCAGTTTATACACTGAAGAGGTGCGGAAAGAATCAACGTGCAATTTAATTCACCTCAGGCGGAAAAGCTAAGGAGAGGGAAGGAGAATGTATCAATTAAGTTAATTTGACATAACGCTGATGTTCGCTCATCCATGCTGCTGCACCAGCTCACTGACTATGTGTGCTCTTTTGTCCACTGTTGAGAGAGATAAGGGATGAAAGTTGAGATAAGGAAAGGGGAATGGATCGAAGATGATGAATAGCTGTATACATTATATTATAAAACAATCGCCTCAGGTAAAATGTTCGCTAGAAGATTATTTTGAAGAAACAAGAAGCCACCGAGAGAGAGGCTTCTGCCTCCAACTACTCATCCATGCTTGATTCGATGCCTTGACGCACCCTTACAGACGTTAAGTTCTGATATAATTATTATGATTAACAGGTTTTGGAGGATTTCCACTTGAAACTGCCGATCGCCCCTAGCATGACCGGTACTCAGTGCTTCAAAAAATAAGTATTCATTGCGTTGACTTAGTATGATGGAGTGACGCTATTTAAAGAACCGTTCTCTCAAGTGCTACCGCCATTTATGAGCAGGTTACAATTATCCCAACGCTTTTATTGGTATCTATGCTCAGGCAAAATGTAATCTATGCGATGTTGATTTAGATTACGGTTTGTATCTCAGGTGCATTCTGCCGGCTCTGCCGTTATTGCGCACCATTTATTTTATTTAGTATGAAAGAAAGGAAGTTCAAAAATTGGTAACTATACCAAATGTTGGGTAAGTCAGGGTTAGGTCGTAAACAACAAACGAGAGTTGGATTTGAACACAAGTCGTTCCATCTAATGCAGGATTCGCCCAGCCACAATCGATGGCTGGGTTTTTGTATTCTTTGGCACGTGTTATATTTCTGGTCTTCCCCAACTGCGGACCATTGCGTCCATCCGCCTCAGTGGTCAATTTCCAGCTAATAATACTAAAGAGAGGGGGACGGGAAGGAAAAAATATTACAGCGCGTAATGTCAATTTTCTCCTGGGTTCTGGAGAAGGAAAAGGAATTCAAGGAATGAACAGAACAGTAGCGGGATGGATTCTGAAAATTTTATCCAGTGTGTGAATGAGGAACATCATATGGAAGTACATTATGCTTTAGGGCAAAAGTGCATTGGAGTATACGAAATAGTACTTAAGGGAGAAAATATTCTGTAGGAATAATACGGGAAACGATAGTGGAGAAGATGGAAGGGAAATGAGTGTGAAAATTTCACACATTCCACTAATGACATGATCCATAAATAAACGGAATTTATATAATCAAGTTTATCATAAATTTACCCTACACTCACAAGCTCTGCAAATACCAGAGTATATATAAATGTGGAAGCTTTTAGCTGTCAATTACTTGTTACATGAATTGCATGATGACTATACTATATACATTTACCCTATGCTACGGTACTGTATGTAGTAAACAAGGATACCTTTTCTGAAATGGAATGGCTTGGGTTTGGCTTTATTCAACGCTCCAGGACAAGTTTAGCTAACGTTGTGGTAACAGCCAAGACTTAATTGACAACTGACGCATGAAAGTGTGAGGGACTATAATTGTATTACGCGAGTATTCCAGAGTGTTAGAGAACTGTTATTTAATAACTGAGGTTTACAGCGGAAAATCTGTACTTTCGGAAATTCTTAGAAACTGAATCATTTTTAGGATTATAAGGAAGGAGACCATGTGTTTCCGAATTTATTTGACTAATAACAAGTAAATAGAAGGAGCTGTGCGGAAGCTAAACATGTGCTTTTCATCATCATTGCAAAAAATATGACGTAGATTCTCGTACCAAATTAAAATTACGGTAATTCTGAATTAAGTTTCTGATTCATTTCGTCTATCGCTGAGATGAAACCCTTCATTTACTTGGGAATCGAGAGCGTTTAATTGGAACGAATATTTTCTTTTTGAATAAATCAATGTGAGTATTAACGAAGCACTTTTACTGTTGAATTGTCGCAAAGCAGTGCGAACGAACGAACACGAAACAGTTTTACAACATTTTTTCTGTTACTGTAAACTTTTATCACCATGATAAGGTTGGTCGACTAGAAATCAGAGCCGGGTGAAGAAATCTCGTGGTTCGTGGAGAAGTAATATGGAAATTAATGTATGGCACGCGACAAGGAATTAAAGTAAGCTGAAGTTGTTAGATTGTGATAATGAAAAGAGGAGTTAATGTTTGATGATCCGGGATTCAAGATAAGGCTGAAAGGGGAATGGGGGAAGATGAATGAAAAAGTTTTCTCTGTCCTATGAAAAGAGTCAAAGAGAAAAGCAAACTGAAAAAGACCGGTGAAAGCAAGGCTAAATAACTTGAACAGGGATTTGATGATTTGGATTGATTTGGTTGAAGAATATTGAAATGAAGAGAGAACCAGGCTGGGTTTCGTTTGGAAGAGAGGTATGTTTCCAAAAGATTAATTCGTGAGTATTTTCTCATTCCTCCTAATGGAGAGAAAGCTTTAGTTAGTTTAAGTTTTAAGAGCCGCCGAGATCCGAGGCCTTTGGAAGCAACAGTAATGCAATGCGAAGTGAAGGGGAGGAAAACGATGGAGGAAAGGGCAAAAGTAGCGAAACATTTTTTAGATTTATACGGGAACATATATACCATAGTTTTGAAGGCAGACCGGAAGAAAAAGGAGAGCTATTTAAGGACGTGTGGCTAATGTTTGTGAAAAAGATTTGGCTGGCCAGAAAGATGAAATGATGAGAATAAAAAAAGATTTGTCGGTATAATGGTCTCTATAGGACTTGCTTTAATGTGTATGAGGATTGAATTCCTTGGATAACGTTACTATATAATGTGTATGTATAAAGATATTTTGCATTGAAATAAAACGTGACGAGGAGGGAATTCAATGAGGGTTTATAAGTATTCGGAGAAGAAAAATGTGTATAGGGGGGTTACGCAGATGGATAATAGCCAAACATATTTTTTAGTACTTGGGAAGAGGAGTGGAGCGAGCATTCCTTACTCCTTGTTACCCGGGTCGGGAACGAGAGAAATTGAGACGCTAGGAAGGATGCATGGAGGAAATATATGGATGAGGAAGGGGATGTGACGGAAGGAAAGGAGAATATGTATAGGTACGAAGGATGGGTGGGGGAGCATGGAAAAGACATTTTGGTTGGTGGTTGGAAGATTTTGAATCTAGAGACGTGGGAGGAGATAAGGAGAAAAGTTGGAATCAGCTGAACGAGGTCTTATTGCTAGAATTCGAGAGTAAAAAATGTGAAAGGGAAGAAAAATCTCCGTTCCATTTTGCGTTTACATCTCAGCTTTTACCCCCTCTCTCTGTATCCTATGATGCGTGGGATGTCGGGTGCCGTGCCGGGTGTATTTTCCGTTCAACATGGTTATGGTTGGTAGTGGTACAAGAGTTTCCCGGGTGCTTGCATTTAATGCAATTTTCTCTTCAATGAGAAGCAGAGACCTGAGCCTATGGCCTCTGGAAGGAAAATGTAGGAGTTTCATGTGTGCCCTTGATGACTTGCGAGATCCAATTCTCCTCGAGGAACACTAAAGCCTCTGGCAGTGAATCCTGCCGGAGCCCCAATCCTAAACGATGTCTACATGCTTGGCTCTTGGTCGTAAAAACTGCATAAGCCGGAGGAGACAGAACCCCGGGTTTTGTGGATGATAAAATTACGTCCTCTGATTCCGTCTGGAAGCTGGAATGGAAGATGTAGAGGAAGGAGGAGGAAGGGTAGGGAGAAGTGGAAATGGAAAAAGACACCTAGCTTCGCTAGAACAAGCTATAAGAAAATTGTTGAAGTAGGAATGAAGCTTGAGCCAGCAGTCCCGTATGCCTGGAAACTTACTAGTTAGTTCCATATGTTCCAATGGTATTACAAGATGGAGAATAATAGAAACCGTTCCGGAGTATGTGTAGCAGCACTTCCCAACTTGCCGTAATATCCGCACGAACATATCTGAGACTTCCTTAAAATATAGATTACCGGAGAAACTAATACGAAACTTGAGAGATCCTTGTGCTTGTGCTATTCATGGTTTGTATTCAGTACGGCTACAATATGCAACTCGCTCATAAAGCTCTAAGAGTTCAATCCGCAAAATGTGTGGTACAAATGTAAGCGTATAAATCATGTGCGATGAATTGAAAAATTCGTGTACAGCTATGGTATTTCTATCCGAAAAGTATAAAAACACAAAGAGGTAAATTAAAGTTGTAGAACACAAATTTTCCAAATAAGGAGGCTTATTAGAACGCGGTTTAGATTAAAATACGGATGGAAGTAGAATACATATACGAGATGCTTGGTTGAAACACGTCACATCAGAACGGACGCTAAATTATATTACGTTACCTTTGAAACTGAACCTGTTTCATACAAGGCAAGGAGCAGTAAAATTAAGCTTAGTTTTAGAACAACATAGATGCAGTATAACCATGCTGCTATGAAAACAAGAATGGAGAGCGCAAATTCATAATACCTCAAAGGGAAGCTGAGGCTGGGTCCTGAGCTCGGGGGATACTACGTAGAACTCCAAACTTGCATAAAAAAATAAAGGATAGAAAATACCAGCTCCAAAAACCCAGAGATAGATTACGCAAAACATGGAGGCAAGTGGAAAGATAAGCCAACAGATTACAACGAGTCTCGGGACTTTTCCACGCAGTATATACTTCGCTATCTTGTAATGTTACATGGCAAGAAGTTGATAGCGATTTTTACAGATTTCAAAAATTTGCATAAATTCATAAACGCTAACGGGAATTGTAAATTTTGTTCCGACATCTAAACTAGAATTAATGAGCGAGGGAGAAGAAACCGCTGATTTGCTCTGTAAAGTTGCGGCGAATAGCGCATTGTGTGACTTGATTATAATTGTATAACCACATTGCATGCATAGACAGGCGCTAAGTTTTCTTTACATATAGCGGTTATCACTGCTGCATCCGATGAACGGGATACGTTGCATCCAACGATCCAAGATCCAACTCCAACACTCTTCGCTGGAGAATATAATATGTCTAGTTGTTTTTGTACACGTTTTGCGTTTAGTAGCATGTCTAATGTAAAGGAGTAAGTTTTTAAAACGTTGTCTTCTCGGCGAGAGGAGTTATATAGGGTCTTGGTTCTTGGAGTCTAAGATGGTATATTGGAGCATTTTTGATTTTATGCATGAAATGACTCCTGGGACTTGGCATGTGCATGAGATCAAAGTGGGGTTGCTGTGGTTGTCTGCTGCAGAGAAGTAAAGATTTGGAAGAGGACACTTTGTATGTGATTCTCATCCTAAAAATAATTGCAACAGCGACCAGTGAGTGTTAGTTATGTAGGAGAAAGAAGTTGTGACAAAGGATAAGGGTTTTATGCCCCGCGCCCAAAAGCTTCTATCTAGTTAAATACAATGGGAGTGGAAATGAAATGGGATTCTCAAGGGACTTGCTCTTTCTTAAAGGCTGGCATATTCCGTAAAAAATTATAAAAATTTATTTACTCGGCCTATCCATATCCCGTCTCTCCAGTCCGGTTTACTAAATCTGCCCAAGTTATTTGCCTTAGTTTTGCCGCGGGAACAGAAGGAGTTGCTTGACGAAAATAGAGAATTGAGTCCTGCGGGGATTCAAGGACGTAAAATCCTCAGAAGGCAGGGGCGAAGGAAGAGAAGTTGTAAATGTCTAAGCTAGTGATGCATCCTCGTATTTCATATTTATTTTTAAAAATATTTCAAATCCAAGAGCAGAAGACTCATGAGAAATGTGCGAATTTGGCGGTGGTAAAATATTTGCAAAATTTATGTTAGCTTTTTGTGTTTGGGCTGGGGTGGATTACTGGGGGTATATTTTATTTATGTTTGACCAAAGGGAAAAGGTTTTTAATTTTTACAACCCTGTTACCTGTGCCCTGTGCGATCAGTCGAGATTTTGAAAATGAAGACAAAAGACTCGGGGGAATTGTAAGAGACGGGTTATTCTTCTTTTGTGTAAGGGAATTAGAAATTCCCTTGTTCACGTTTCATGTCCAGTCAATGGATGGATGATGAGGGACCCTGTTTCGACAGGTTTGCGGGTTTGCCTTTCACGGACTGGGTCGTAAAAAAGTTTGCAAAAGATGAATGATAAGATGTTTAAAATTTTGCTCTGCATCTTACGGTTCCCAAAACACTACATATATGATGGAAGGGATGGGGATGAATAAAAACATGTAAGTATGACTACATACATAATTTCCAATAAGAAACTGAAATTGAACTGAATTTGAATTGCATAAAGTTACAAGACAAGGTGTAGGTAAGGTAGTAGGTGTCAGATTGCCTGAGAGATGAGAACCGGATTTCACTATAGTGGAGAGGAACTGGAATGGGAATTCCAGAAGAGTAGCTGGAACTGCAGAGGTATGGATTAACTGAAGGATTCCTGGGAATTTAAAAGATTATGTAGTAAATAGTAGGGGAGGTGAAAGGAGAAAGACGAGAAGAGGTACAAGATGAAATAAATGAAAGGAAGATGTAAAGATGTTGATGCGGCTAAATTATGCCCTCAATAATCTTCTTCCTTGAGTCGCATTTCACTTGCTGTAGGAACTTAAGTTTTGAAGGAAGAGTTTTACATAAACCATGTGATCTGATACATTTTCTAACATCACGTAATATTTTCCCTGATTTCCGTCATATTTGTACGATGACGACGGATGTCAGTATTCATTTTACCAAACGTACGCGATTTTAACTCAAGTTGCACTTCACTCTTTGTGCTTGAATACGTTCTACGACAAATTTCCGCCTACAAAAAGATGAAAGAGGGAAGGTGCAAAGTCTTGATTCTTTAAGTTACTTAATTGAACTGAATGACTAACTGTCATTTGAGGTTCGATCTGTAGTGGCGCCTGCTGCATTATGATATTCGCGTTGGGAAGAGAGCCAGCGTGGATTCTGAGTAATAAGTTTTCTCAGAGAGGATTCCTTGCATATTGTGTATGTGGACCGCAATCGCAGCAGGGCACGGACGTGACCCTTGGGATTTGTGGTTCTGGTTTGAAATGTATTTCTTGTCATGAAATTCGCCATCTTCTTAGAATCCGGAATCCCTTCGGAAAAAGTTGCTAAAACCGCTGTCTATTCACTATCGTACTTCGCTTTCTCTCCCATCCCAAGTACTGGATGTGAGTCTCGCATTCATTTCGTGCCTCCGAACGATGAAGATGTAGGACTAGCTCAGTTACTCGGCGTCGCCCGGGATTTTGTTTTCAAATTACCGAATTGACGCTGTTACAGGCTACTGTATTCATGCAAGTTAAACCTATGGATAGTTTTCCCGTCAAACCTATAGTTCTACCGTATCTATTATACTCCCTTTTAACCCATAGCTCTCCGGTTAAATGTATAGCTCTTCCGTCAAACCTATAGCTCCCCCGTCAAACCTACAGCTTCCCCGTCAAACCTATAGCTCTCCCGTCAGACCTATAGCCATCCCGTCAAACCTTTAACTCTCCCACCAACTCCATAGCTCTCCCGTCAAATCTTTAGCTCTCCCCTTGAATGTATACTCCAGCCTCTACTCTTCAAAGAGAGAGCAAAACAATTGGCAAAGAGAGCAAAGATTCCAGGGAAAAAGCTTCATCCTGCACATAAAAACTTTCTGCCTTATAGTTAAGAATCGAACCTGTATTTACAGCGTATCTATTACTATCCCGTCAAACCGAAAGCCCTCCCGTCAAATCTTTAGCTCTCCCATTGAATGTATACTCCAGCCTATACTCTTCAAAGAGAGAGCAAAACAATTGGCAAAGAGAGCAAAGATTCTAGGGAAAAGCTTCATCCTGTACATACAAACTTTCTACCTTGTAGTATAAGAAGATGACGGAGCCAGGCCAGGGAACCCGAGCCGTGTGTATAAAGTGCAAGAAATTAAAAGAGTAAAGCATAGTAAATAGAAAGATCAATGTTTGAGGGTTGACAAAAAACGCTGGTTCTGTAACACCAGTAACGCAAATAGATAGAAATCAACGGTTGTGTCACTGCAACCCCAACTATCATACTCATTCATTCCTCTGTCACTATTGTGTATTGCCGCTGCCTCCACACAACTCTTTCCTGTCTTGTTTTCCCATGTCCTCGTCCTCTGCTTCGTAGGAGTTGGCGAAATAAATAAGAGAATTTGGGATAACGCTAGCTTATATGGAAAGCATAGCTCTTCTTGAAGTAGTAAGATGAAATTAGATCGAACTGTATGCATTTTGCTGTATGTGAGGGATTGAAGGGAGGCGAGACGTGAGCATGTTTTAGTATGTTTGAACATCTCTTGAGAGACAAACTAATCTAAAGCAAATGTATATGCGTAAATTAAGGGGAAGGGAAAGGGACTTGAGCAGTCAGCGGTGCGGATTGTTCCAGAGGCGTTGTGTGGTTAGTGGTTTGGGGAAAGCGTGGTGGAGAAAGTAATTAAGTTGTGACCTGATAAAAGGAAGCTGGTAGGTGGCTTGGATAAGAATGCAAAAACGATTTTGGAATTTTCAAATGAATACTACTACTGCTACTGCAATTGTGACAGAAGCTGGAGATGAAATCTACGAGCCTATTGCTTGCCCTCAGTCAGTATTGAAGCATGCGTTAGCTGAAATATGATGGATGATAAACAGATTAGAAAAGCATGGGGTAATGCATAATGGGTGCATGTGTGAATGTATTTAGGAACTCCTCTCACGCACCTGCTCCTCTACTGATTCAACCTTACGTAAAGGGCTGCATCGAAGTTTATTGCATGTACTATGACTTGCTAAACTCCCGAGAGCGGACATAACAAATGGCAGATTGCTAGACTAGAGGATTTTTGGTATTACAAAGGTAGGTAGAGCAACTACACCGTACTGATAGTCTGGAGGTAGCTCAACTCTTTGTCGTTCTCATCGTCTACTGTAGAACAAATACGACCTCGTGCAATATTTACTTAGCGAATTGGAATCCCTTGTCAAGTTAAGCTCATGTTAGTCACCGTCATCTCTGAGACCTATGTAATAATCAAAGGTAGAGAAGAGGAGACTGTGAAATACCAGGCATGTTTGTGACTGTGTGTGACTACGAAATCCTTCATTTGCACCCACGCTCTACCTCTGTGATAGTAACTACGAGTCTTGCTTTAGTTTCTCTTGGCTAATGCGGATTGTATTGCATCCCACTTTGACTGAGGCGGTGAAAATTTTCGGTAAGAATTCTCCCGGTTTGCATACTACTACTTATTTATGAAGGAGGGGAACCAGGGAATGGGATATAGAAACGAGATAAGCGAAAGCGAAGCTGCTGTAATGTATTCTGGTAGTAGAGAATGAAGAGGAGGTGGAAGTAAAAGTAGAAAAGCGTTTAAAAGGGGTTTACAAAAAGGGCATGGTAAAGACGAAGGATTTAGTTCAAAAGATGGAGATTACAGGTGAGAAAGTAGGAATTGAGCGGTACAAGGCTTTTAGCATGAGTCTCACAGTTTCAAATGTTACCGATGCTGAGCTGACTGAAGGGAACACACGTGGTTGTTAAATTATATCGAGATTATTATTGATGTGAAACACACATGAAAGTGGTGAATAAATGATGGTGGATGGAGCGTAAAGTCAAAGGCTCAAAGTAAGCCGAGAGTTTATCCCTCTTCAGGTTAAAGTTCGGCCCGCCGTACTTTCAAACCTCAATTCCCAGTCCGCTTCATTTCTACTCATCCTCACATCTCTTCCTCTGCCCCATTCTGTGTCCTTTCCGTATGAGCATTGAGCACTGGGTAAGCTAAGCAGGTATTCTTGAGACGTTGTAATGCGTAAGGAGTGTGCTGAGATAACTTCGTCGGTGCTGGAAGATGGAGGGAAGTGTAATGAGTTCGGAGTAGAGGAGAGGGGGGAGCTTATGCTTAGTCCAAAGATTCGGGAAGATTAAGGGTGGAGGAGGTGAAATGGTGAGAAATATCTCTCCAACAAACTTTTGCATGCCGAGAATTGAGAATGCCGACCCAAGAGACATGTGAAAATTATAATTCAAATGCAACGGCAAGACTTTTCAGTGCAGACGGCTGAGTCCGCGGTGCGGTGCAAAGTCTTAGTTCGTTTTACATGCAAGCTTTCGGAAAAGTTTACTGTATGAAAGCCGAAAGCACGAGTTTCTTTTAGAGAACGTGCATTGTTTTTACTTCTAAAGCTAGACGACACAACAGAAAGGGATATTGTGTGGTGGTTGTTGGCAGAACTGAAAATCCTGGAAAGGCTAGAAACGTAGAATGGGGGAGGGAAAGAAATTTTTGCTTACGTTTTGCATGACATCCTGTGAAGAAAAATCTACTCTTGCGTGTAGTAGTGGGTGGGCAGAGCTGGACTAAGATTACTATGGCGGAACAGTTTTTGTGTAAGCATGATGATTTTAGTATTATGGGACACGGGAGGAAAGCATGTTTTGAGGAATTTCAAAGCCCGGACCGAAGGCAAAGATTTGATGAAAAATGTTTAGTAAATTCAATACATTTATGGCAACTCCCTCTCTCGCTCGTCAGTAACTCTTAGAAATCCTCCTACGTTCCCTTCTTCCTCATGGTAACAGTTTTTGACCTTTGAGCATGCCAAGTTTGAGGGATAATATCGTATCTTAGCTGGGCATGAAATTCCTTGTTGTGCACTACTACAGCAGCAGCTTCATTGATTTACAAGGAAATTATTATATTGCCTTCAAATCTCTACAAATCCATCACCAGTCCTCCGTTTCTATTGGTTATTTTCTAAAACTTGCTATTTTTCGGATGTCATGTAAGTTAAAGCGTCCGAGGATATTTTAGGAAAAACGTTGACGGCGATGGATATGAAATATTGAGTATATAGAAGACGGGGATACAAGGAAAATAAAATAGATGTAGGTGCCCGATATCCGATTTGCAGGAATTCCCTTTAGATTTACAAATATACTGAAACTACGAATGCAACATGCTTCAAGAAGTAATTTGAACAATATTTCAAGGACTACAACTTGACTAAAATTGCGTAAAAAAGTTTTTTCTTTGGGATAAAATTACCTAGCAGTAAAAAATTTAAAGAGGGTAGACAAAATCAACGGTGGATGGAGAAGAAATTCAAAAACTTTGAAGTATTACCTGAAATTTTTAGGGCGGATTGGAATTGAAATGACGATCGGGCTAAAAGTGGAGGAAACTTCATAGAGGGGGTCACGTCAAAAAGAGGGTTCAAAGGAAAAGATGATTGAGGAAGCCAAATGTAAAAATTACAAAGCGAAAGGAGCGGAGAAAGTAGAAACAGCTTTGAAAATATATATAATGTGTATTTTTAGTAGGCCAAAATGAAGAAAGGAGGAAGGATGTATATATATATCAAAGAATATGGGGTCGGGCTGGGCTTTATCTGAGTAGAGTTATTTGGTAAACATAGGAAACTGGAGGAATAAAGGTAAAGGCTAAGGCGGTTTAAAGATACGTAAAATTACGTTAAAAGGAGGGGGCAAAATATCAAACGTAAGGTTAGGGAGGGGTAAGAGTTTTATCACATTTTTAGTTACAGTGAGCAGTTTAGAAGGTTGCACACTGTACAAGTGCTTTGCGGAGTATGGATTTGTATGCAGTCTTCTAGAATTACCAGAAGTTGTTGTTTTATAGTTTTGTTCTAAAGGACAGATGGGTGCGGGGTGACGAGTATTTTTCTAATAGAAATCTAAATACAGTTAGCTGTAAAATGAAAAATATAGAGGTGGATGAGTTTAGGAAAGTTTAACATGGTGAAGTTTATGAGTATGCATGCCTGTTACTAAAGGAATATGAGTTAAGTGAGAATTCCATCTGCATCTTGTGTTATCGTAGCGGGGACTGAGGACAACTTTTCACCTTCATTCCATCCAGTCTAGAGTTTGAGAGCCTGGAATAAGAAGGTTTGAGTATATATGTATCACTGCGTATTCTCATTTTCTGCGGGTTTGTCCAACTACTGACGCTCATCTTTCTTGAGAAGGTTGAAAATGAAATGGTAGTAGGAGCTGGGATAGACTAACTGTTCATGGTTTTCTCTCCTCTACTCTCCTTCCTTTTTCCTAAGCTTTTCTCCTCTTCTTTTTCGGATGGGACGGGAAAAACATAAAAAAGGGTCTTGGGCGAAATTGGAAATTGTAGGACCGTTCCAAGAAAATCTAGTTAAGAGGCTCCTCCTCTAGCAAGGAAAATCGATGGAACCAATCCGATCCTGGGCTAGAACGTCTTTACCATCGCATCCACTAGCTTACACACGCTACTGCCAAAACCACCCTCTTCTTTCCTAGCTACTTTCTCTATCATACTCGTCTTCTCGCTTGCTCTCTCTTTCTCTTTCCGAGCAGAGAAAGCGAGTCGGAGAATGAGAGACTTTCCCCTTCCTCTGCATACTTTTACCCTAGGACAGAAGACTCTTCTGTGCTCTCTTTTCATTCTGAATCTTCCTGACTAGCAAGAGAAATAGGGACCTAAAGGTACTAGAAATAAGCACAAAGACGAGAAAGAACGCTTTATTTCCGTGAGTTTGCGGTGCTTCTTGCTTTTCTCATATTCCTGCAGGAGGAAGGGGTGTCAAAGGACGGAATTCAACAAGCTCGCCGCCAGGCGAGGAATACTAGTCCGCAGAAATTTTTTCTTGAAAAATAGAAAGAAGGAACGGCAAAAGAGAGATGACAGGAAACGAGGAGAAAGAAACCGGAGCGCAGACTTGTGCACAAGTCTGCAAATACGGAGTCATGGCAATGGCAAACATCTAATACAGTACAATACGCCGAAGAATTGGACCAAGTTCGAGCATTTATGTCCGACAGTCTCGCGTCTGATGATGTCGGAAAACTATTAAACTATTTGATAAGTTAAGCTTAACTGAGGTTTTGAATGTCAAATGCAGATGAGAGAGAACGTATCGGAATGTTATATATTTTTCGCAGATTTTGGCGAAGATTCCGGGGATGCCGGATGAAAAACGTCTATGTTGTTATCATAAGTGATACTTATTCGTGTGATATTAAATGATAGTTATGCTAAAAGAAGACTTTGGAGGAAAGTCTAATGATGAAGTTCTACTAGTTTACTGGAAGAGAAAACGAGATTGACTCCAAGGCAGCAGATTTGCAAACAGTGTAAAGGTAGGCGAAAAAAAGTCATTTAAATATAGCAAGGGGCTAAATACGCAATGGCTATGGCTAAAATAAGATGATTTTTTTGGATCCCTCGGGAATTTAGCGTGCATAATTAATTAGTATGCGTGGCCAGCGTGCGAATTTGGGCGTTCTTAAATCTTACGGAGCATGGAAGAGAAATGAATGGGATGGAAAGGAAATTGAATCCTCAATGAGAGCAAAATGCAGAGGAGGAGAAACCTTCGGGGACTTCTGAAAGCCCTTCCGCCTCTCTCCGAATAGCTCGCAGATTTAGATCTTCTTCAGACGAGACGATGTAGTGGTATGGAAGATTCATAGCGTAGTAGAACGGAAATACATTTAGCGTCCTTGCTCCAAAGTCTTAGTCGAAGAAAGCCATGATAGGACGGGAAAACGAAGTGAAGGAAGGAGAGCACGAGAAACTGAATCAATTAAAAGGATTCCTTTTTCATGTAACAGAGATTCGGGGAATCAGGCAAGAAGAATGAGGATCTCCAACGATTCTGGCTAAATCTTTGGGTGCATTGTCACAATAAACGTTTTCATCTCACTACACTAACACATGCTTGTGCATGGACAACCAGGAAGGTTACAACTTGTAGGCTTGGCTTAATGCATTTAAACTAGTTTATTAATAGAGCCGTCTTTTAGTAAAGCAATCCATACATCCCAACTGCATCCCCCCTCCCTTCAAAACCCTAACGTAATACCCACTCATGGACAAGGAGGAAGAAGCATACGCACACGCACGCACACCCTTCCGGAGAAACCCGGGTGTAGGTTGCTCTTTTTAAAGCGCACATATGGCGATTTTAGCCCGCGCGTAATGGTTTTTTAATGCGCGATGCCCCGCTAGTGCAACTTCTTCTGGAAAAGTGATAAGGAGTCCGCCGTCCGCTTCTTCCACTGCTTCTCACCAAGCGGGAGCGAGAAACACAAATTTCCTTCCACTGCTGATTTCTCAGCGCTGAAGCTGAAGTCACAGCCTCAAGTAGTTTATGTTTGGTCTGCTATATAGCTGACTTTTTGTACTCTCATTTGCATTAAGTTTTATTTCGCTGAGTCAAAATTTGAAGGCCCTACAGCTACAAAATTCAATTGACTCGTAAAATTGACTTTTTTCAGTTCAAGCGTTACAGCGTCGCCTATTTTTGAACTTTAGAAAAGAAATTCAAAATTGAGCTGAAGATCTCAGCTATCCAGCAATAAATGCAATTGGCTAGACGCTGTGACTCTCCTTAGCTGAAAAAATACCGAGAGCAAAACAGCAATCTTACCATTAGTGACTGGTTCCAAGGCAGAGACTGTTGTGACTCACAACTTGTGAGTACAATGCTTTTCTTACGGTTCTAAAGCTAAGTGGCAAGTGGCAACCCAAAAAAAGGCAACTGTCTCAAATGGCAAACTAAGAAATGGCAGCCTGCAAATATTGCAACCTAAACAACCTATGTGAATTTTGTGTATATTTTTTGGTGCGCTTTAAATGGAGCAACCTTTATGCTTTAGAATAGAAGTAGCGGGTAGTAAAAGAGATGTTTCAAAACTGAAAACAGGAATAGATCTTGACAGAACTGTTTGCAAGCCTATTGATCTAATGCCTAGTTTTCTTCATCTTGCATCCGTTGCTTTCCTGGAACGCTGGAACGGAGAATTTTATCAAACTTAATAATAACGGATATTTAATTTTAAATAAATTCACGTCACGCGCATTATCTTCTGAAAGCTTTCCGTACACGTGAACTCTTCTATTAGGTGTGGATGGGTATTCTAACTATATGTTGTAATAAGAGAATAAGACAGAGAAGAAATAGGGGGCTTTTCGGGGGGAAATACTTGACTCATGGTTTTATTTGCAGCACAGACAGAACAACTGATTCAAGAATGATGGTTAAATCCTGAAAATTGATAGAAACGTATGTTAAATTCCGACGGAGCTTCATAGATATATGAGCTTAAAGTTTTAAGGGATATTTTACAATTATATAGAGGAGTAAGGCCGCAAAAGGAGAAGGGGGAGGTGGACGTGTCTATTACAAGAGTCTATAAGTCTAGAGGAAAAAATGGTTGTCTGCTGTATATTATATGCATGATGCATGTGTGGTTGTAGAAGAAGAATGCTTTGTATGGAGAATGGAGGGCCATAATTTTGAAAGCATGTTGCTCACTTGCTTGGGATGTTTGCGTAACCGTTTTTGGCTTGAGCGCAAGTGGATAAAAAGGTGAGTTTATCTACTAAAGAAATTTCCCACCCATTCATATCCTTTACAGTCAATCATACGTCCGCCATCTCCCACAAGCTATTCGCTATGTTTCACACAAAACGCCCAAGGAAGCATGTGTGGGGGAAGAAAAAAAGCAAAAAATATTAACTTCATCTTCGTACATGAAATTCTTGTTACACGCACGCTAGCCAAGCCATGGCTCTAGCCCTGATAGCAACTGCCTCTTCGTCGGAGTCGAAGTAAAAGACTAGTATAAGGACAGAATAATACGCTTTGATTTGAAAGTTAATTTGGCTGTTTGCTTGCATGACATTATTAAAAAAATCCTCACAGATGTAAAGGATTCCCCACTTCTCAACCCAGTCAACAGTCCACAGTCTTTCAAAAGAGAAAGGAATGCAATTGCAAGGCAGAAAACGGAGAATCGATGAGTTCGGTGTCTGGCCGTTAATGAAATGGAAGGAAGCTCTTATCTTGGTGTGAGTCGAGTTTACACCTATTGTACATGCATACATTACCTATGCTGCTGCCGCTTCCGCTTGCCACGCAACGCAGCCACAGGTATATGTATATGTGCACAATTTTGTTGGCAACTTTAGCACTATAGGTGCGAAGTATGCCTGTTGATTTCTGTGAAATTTTGACTTCACACTTAGAGCACAGGTGAGACAAGAGACATAAACAGCTGAGAAACTCCGAAAATTGCTTTCAATTATGAAGAGATTATGTTGCATTCAGCATTAGAATTAGTGCGACTTGATGTGCGCGATCAATATTCGGGATATATTCTACAAAAATGTCCGACACCAGATATTGGTTGAGGTTGAGATACAGCCATGTAAACTTTCGGATTTCTGAGGATTCCGAAGCAATACATGCTTAAATATCTTGAATGAAAAAATGAGAGGAGAAATCGCTTGTAGGAAAAGGTCAAAGGGTATTGCAGCAATACGGAGAGGATATTTCAAGGATGTGGTTTCCTTATCTTGAGAAAGATGTGATAGATGAGGAATGGCTGGGGTGCAAAAGATAAAAAAATGTAAGGATTTTAAAGAAATTGTCAACAGGTGAATAGACATAGATTGTTACGTTAATCTGATGGAAGAAAGGGAGACGCTTTGTGGTTCTGTGGGTTGTATGCGAAGCAGAAGCAGGTGACTCATGCCGTATTATGCACGTGGGGAGCGAGATGGGCTGATTGGTTTGTGAATGGTCCTCTGGGAAGGTTGTTGTGTTGTATGTTGTCATGTAGATGATGTGCAATTGAAAAGAGAGCCGCAGGAAGCTTTTTGTATGATTGTTCATTATGTAAGATGCGAATGCGACGTGTCCGTTCTGTTCTCTCTTTGCAATTCGCTGGCCGCATGTTTTGTGGTCAGTGGTCGGTTATGCTGGGGCCGGGACTGGACAGACTAGTGACTAGACGGGAGGAATGTGTAGTCTTGACTCTGACTGCGACTTTGACATGTGGATAGTTTGGTTGTGCATGTGTGAAGTAGTCGGGAATCCGAGTGTGGGATGATGACATACATTTAGAATGGTACTATTCTCATCCGCAAATTTCATTTTTCATGTACGTTAATATTGCTGTTGTGGCTTGAAGTAAAGATGGTGGGAGCGAAGGTAAGACTGAGTGAGAATGAGAACACATACCTTCAGACAACTTTTTTACGAGTACACCTTGAGGAAATTTTAAATTGAAGAGATGTTTCAAAGAAAGGGAAGAAAGATGAGAGATGGGGATCTAGTACTAGTTCTTACAGTGTTATTAACATCAATGTAAGAGGAGGAAATGCTATATACGGCACACATGTGATGTTGTCTTTTGAGGAAAGCCCGTTGTATTAAGTCAAGTTTGCAGTTGTAGGGTCAAATATTAGTAGGTTCGGAAGTTCGGTGGGCTTTTGTGGGAAAGGAAGGGTTTGAGAGAGTGAGTCAAAGAGAACGCTTTAAAGTGTCAATCAAAGATTCTGTAGGGATGTGGCTGTGGCGACTGGTGAGAGAAATGTCACCGATTCTGAGGAAGACTCAAAGGACAAGTACATGCGGAGGATGACCGATTCCTTTGAGTAAATCCAAGGGATTGCATGAATAGGTGGGATCATCTGATTCCCATTTGAAAGGTCATGTGCTCGCGGGCTGGGATAACGTTTAAGACTGACACCTTCTTATTCTTGGGATGCTTGACAGTGACAAGATTCTTGTGTAACGCGTTCGCTTAGCCGGGGTCGGGGTCCGGAAACATATTGCTCCAGGAAGCCTATCCTCTTCACCTGAACTTAATAGGAGGATACGAGCGTCTTTGAAAAACTTTTATAGAAATTTTGGGAGGTAGAAAGGGAAGGATTCTGTAGGTGCTGACTAGGTGGATGGCTGCAGAAAAGCATAAAAAGGGTGGTCGCGTCCTAACATTGCATCATTTCAATTGAATCAAGCAAGTGTCTGAACTGAAGAGTCTGAGGAACAGGTAGGGAGAGACAGGAGGTGGACAAAAGAAAAGAGGCTACAGGAAAATGAGAAGTGGGCCCAGCCCAAACTTGTGTTGTGGTGGAGTGGTGGCATGGAGGCGAGAGAATGTGTAGCAATTTTTTTCTATGATGAGACTGGACGAGAAAAGACAGGGGGGAGGTGACGGGCTAGCTGTATTGGCATGGTGCTTAGTAAAGGAAGTTGGGACGGGAACGGGATGGAGGAAGACAGGAGACGGACGGGGATTCTTAGGAAAGTTTTACAAGAAAAAAGGTTTATATTTATGCCCGCATGATCCAGCAGGAGTTATTTGACAGAGTCCTGGCTTCTTGGAATCATGAAAGGTATACGGAGAAAAGTCCAAGTCTCTTCTGCGGATGATGAGGACGAGAAAGTTTGAAAAAACCTTTAGACATGTCCGTTTACCTTGTTCATGTAGGTCTACCCGGCCTGGGAGTGGCCCAAAGTAAAATGTCCGGGTTCTTCTTGCCCTCATATCCTTTTCTTCAGAGTCGACAGACACTGGCGATTGTTAAACTGTTTACGAGGGACTCGAGGGAGGGAGGACAGAAGAAGAGGTTTAGGGATGTCTGAAAAAAGGAGACTGCGACAGGTTGCAATGGTAAAATACGGAATTGTCCTTGCGTATGCAACATCGTCTGGGACAAGGAGAAATGGGTGCGGAACGTGGCATTTTTAGAGCTTAAACCAAAGTGAGTTTATGAAGAATAAGGTGCGGAATAATTGCCTTAGCTGACTGCCTGTGTCAAGGAAAATAAATTTAATATTCGAGATGATGGACATAAATGAAAAGGAATTGTAATTGCAGGTTGTACAAAGAGGAGTCTACAGAGGGTTCCAGAGTTAAAACGAGGACGAGGACAAGATATGATTGAATGATTGAAAGATTACCACAAAGGATGTTCATTCTTTGATTAAATACTTTTATTATTATGATTTCCGTGTGTATTAGCTTTGCTTTGAAAATGTTCTTTTACCAAATAAATCCGTTCACATCCGTCACAATCACAATTGATCCTTTTTTACAGAAGCATAAATAGTTATAAATAACAAATCATATCTCCTTCCTGTCCTCTCCAACAGCATATTTCAATTTCATTTTTTTGCATTCAGAGTATGGTTTCAGTGTTCCAGATATAATTCTCTAAATAACCTTTACACCGAGTTTAAGAACTATCCAGTACAGTCAACAAATAGTTAACTTATTCAAACATATAATCCAAGATGCATGTAGAGTGGACCGAGTGTATAACCTCTTGAACAGTGTTTTTGTGTTCTCCTTTTAGCTGTCTATGTTATGAATACGTGGATATAATGTGTATAACTTTTGCACATAAAACAAAGTTGCTCAGTTCAGTTGAAATTTCGAAGTTCAGGATCCGCGTACTCCAACACTTCTATAAAATGTTCTTTCTATGTAGAATGAAAAGCACGTGCCCAGGTTTGATATTTGTTATATTTCCGAAATCAATGGTGTAGAAAGGGGGAGCGGCGAGTGTTTTCGGGGTTGAGGCATATTACAGTACGCGGGTTTGAAGGCATTTAAAATTCTAAAAAGGTTTGCAGCCATATCTTAGTTAATGCATGGCGGAGGGTAGATTGCGGGATGATAGATTTCTTGGAGTTTCTACTCCCCTGTTTGGCGTGGGGCTGGATTTGCTTCCGGAGGAAAGCCACGTTATCATGATCTCAACACTTTTGTGTGCCAGGAGGCAGCCTTTGACCCGCGTATGCTTGGTGGGGATGAGGATGATAGGGATTCCGTGCATTGATAATAATAATTCCCTCCATGAGCCTAACTACTAAAGTAAAATGTGTTCCTCGTCCTCGTTCTCAGTTCTCACAACTCCTTCTAAATATGTACTAGTTGAACGTGCAACTCTAGATTCTAGAACCCGAGCCAAAGAGCGAGAGAGAGTGGGAGGGAGGAAAGTATATATTATTATTATAGAAGAGTGAATATATTTGTGTGGAAAAGTTAGTAGCGCCTGCGTCCAGCCCATCACCGCACCACATCCCGGTTCGTTTCTCTGGCTCTATTTTCTCTCCCAGCTTCTCCGGACTCTGGAGTCTATAAGGGAGGGAAGGAGGGTTGCAACAATTCCGACTGAATTGGAGAAAGGGGAATGGGTATCGGATCTGTTCCGCTTCAAGATTGTCTCTGCCTCCTTCTTGCTCTTCTTCTACTCCTCATTCTGTACTTTGCTTTGTCATTTGTGCATCGATGTATCGGGATTTCTAGTCCCAGAGAGGGGGAAGACTCTGGGAAAGTTTTCTCCACGCTTCCTTTCCTATACGCCTCCTGCTCCGGCCTTGCGTTTACTGCTTGGTTTTCTTGCCTTTGAGTCAAATGCATTCGAGAGTATATTTGTTTTCGCTGGGATTGGTCTGCTGTCTGATGTGCCGCTTCAAAATTCTGGCATGAGGAACTACACACTCCCACACAAGTCTCCATTTATCTTGAAGAGTACTGTATTCTCCTGGGATGATTCAAGGGCACAATCGCACAATCCATTGAGATTATCATTTTGAGTTCCGTGTGTATGTGTATTATAAACTAGGGGAATCGGTATCCAACCAAAGGTTGAGCTCAAGGTTTTCAGGAACTTCGTCAAGGGCTAACGGGGATTCTGGTCTGGCTAGTGTTTGCAGAGCTAGGCGAGTTGAGGATTGAGGGCCAGATTTCGAGAAGACCGGGGATTTTTTCCGAATGCCTAGATATCTAACTTATAGCCAGCCGGGATTGAAAAATGATCGTAAAAATATATCCGTTTCTTTACTTCCCTAGCTATAATGTACTAAAATCTGTAAAACTCTTTGCATTTTTGGCATAGGTAGCTGAATCTGATGCGAAGAAACGTATAAAATTAGCTATTACACAATTCGCGATTTCCAACTGCCCTGTCATTCTTGGGAAGATTTGGAATATGGCCGAAGGAGTATGTGTAAATAATGCCAAAATTCTGAATGGTGACTGTCTAAAATTGCATAATAGTATGCCAGACCTACTCTGTAATATACTACGACAACTTGTGGCTCTATAATTCCAATCTACAAGCGTAGTAGTCTCTGTCAGATGCGTTTTTAAGCTATACACTGAAAATCGCGAAATCTGAAAAATATCAGGATATTTGCATATCGAATATGGAAATGATACAACCGATGAACTATGGACTATGGGGTGAGAAAGTTACATCTCCGTTCTTGAAGTACCACCAGTGATAATGCTCGATTAAGTTGGTTAAAAACTACAAGCGTTGTCTTAAACACAGACTGCATATGTATTAGTTCCACAGTTCTTAATGATGATTTCAGTAAGAAGACTCTGCGTCTACCCCATTGATTTACTTTGGTCGAAAAAAATGGATAATGTGGCAATATAATTTTATAGTTTGTAGCAATTAATAAGACATTCACATATAATGCTGGTCTATATATTTACGGGGTGGATGTGCCCGGGTTGGTTTTTTGCGAGTGGATTTTACAATAATAATAATAATAATAATAATAATAATAATAATAATAATAATAATAAAATAATAGTAGTAGTAAGCGGAGCGTAAATAATTGCAATAAATAAAACGTTTACATATTAATATAGATGTATCGATAGTATTTATAAATGCATGTAGCCACTACGCAGGGAGTGAGTAAATGCTGACAGAGGGAGACAATTTTGCACGGGGATGTTAGAGGGAAGTTTCGAATGTATTGTATTGTGTTATGATGGTAGCGTGTGCTGGATACTTGTTTGATAGAGCTAGGTAAAATGTGCATGGATTTGGTTGAAATTATTTCTTTACTCAAGTCCTTCTCCTCGCCTTCTTTAGAACATATGATGATCGTCTTAGGACTACAAAGTCTATTATTTAAACATGTACACTTAAGATAGCATTATCGACGGAGATGGTTTATGCGTTCTACTACAATGGATATGTACATCCATCCAGCTCTCTTCTGCATGTACTTGCTCTTTTGAAAAAATGATGTAACTTTTTAAAGGTGTGTTTCATTCTCTGCTTGCTGTTGGTAGTTTGTTGTAATAACATTTTGCTTCCTCTGTAGAAACGTACTATAGGAAAGACGGAGTCATAGTAGGAGTTTGGTACAGTGAGGAGAGTCTGTGTATAGTCTTGATGTAGAAGATTGCATAGATTGTGCCTTGCCTTGTAAGTAAATGGTGGATGAGGCATAAAGATTACAAGGTTTGTAGTAATATAATTTTTGCGGTTTTAAAAGGTATGTGTAGAAAATACATGCATGAAAATGCCGTGGTGG
Source organism: Sminthurides aquaticus (assembly GCA_906901655.1). Classification (NCBI taxonomy): domain Eukaryota; kingdom Metazoa; phylum Arthropoda; class Collembola; order Symphypleona; family Sminthurididae; genus Sminthurides; species Sminthurides aquaticus. The sequence continues at coordinate 9,497,051 of CAJQTT010000004.1, read as the reverse complement.
CGGAGGTATGTGCACATATGTAATGTACGTGATTTCTGCAGGGTGATTCTCTGATGATAGTACTTTTTAGTTGTAATTTTTTCCACTCCCTTTCTCTCCTATACTTTTCTGTCTTATACATTCTATGTTATTATGATGCTCTTTTTTGGAAGAGGGACGACTCTCTACCTGCTTATGTGTTATTGCAGATTTACCTACTACAGTTAAGAGTTGTACTAGAGAAGGTCTTCTTGAGGGATGTTGTAAGATATATAAGATACATGGCTGGGGGTTAGAGTTAGTATAAGTCGAGAAGGATGATGATGATACGTGGCGCTTGCAGATTGACCAAGTTTTCGAAAAGTATATAATAGTACTTTTTGTCCTTACACTGTCTCTCCACCACTCACACAGTCTCTCTCTCCAAAGATTCATGTCACCACACTAAGCCCATTTGATGATCTGCAAAGTTTCCACTTCCGGATACTGAAAAGAGAAAGCATAGAGCCTGTTTAAGTCTCCCGCTCGCTAAACAATTTGTACAGAAGAAATTGCGTTCAGTGGTGTAGTTAGTTACTACGTACTAGTGTAGTAGCAGTTTGATTGAAACAAATAATACGTTTTCCCGCTAGTTGCCAGGTAAAGCTTGGTTTAGCCTGGAGCTGAACGAAGAAAATCGTGTGGATGAAGCTCGATCATGCGTTTAGTATAAGACATTACATTTATAGTGTGTGTAGTACTAATAATAGAGTTTAGAGTACAAGGGCTAGAGTCTAATGTAAAATCTAATGAGAATGGCTGTATATATGCATATATTTTTGAATCTACCAAAATTCTACTGATATCTGCTGAAGAAGTTACAAGGAAGGTTGTGGGGTGAGAATCTACCTGGAGGTGTGTAGTCAGGGCTAGGATTCTGGGGGCCTCCGTCGTTGGGTGGTACGCCCATTCCTTGGTCAATAGGAGCCCATGGTTGAGAGAGGTCAAAGGGATTTGGTGGGGCGGGTGCTCCGTAGGGGAGGGCGTCATGGAAATAAGGGAATTGTGGATTCGGACCATCGTCCATACTGGGGCTGATGTTCATAGGAAAACCTCTCATTTTTCTTGAGGAACCGAAAAAAGGACCGCGGCCCATTGATGTCATCTGCTTGAGTCGTCTCTGTTAAAGTGGAGGGGAAAAGACAAATTAGTACGTCTACTTCGGACAGACAAGAGTGGTCAATCCTTCACGCTTCTTCAAGGAATCCAAGCAAGCTCTCCAATTCCACATGATACATGGGCAAAAAGCACGGATAGGGTGCAATGCAATCAAGATGGAAACTCCGTTACTTTCGGACAATTACAACCCTTATTCCTAGGAAAGAGTTGTTTTCGAAACAATATACACGGGGAATACAAGATACAAGTTTATCAATCTCTCTTCTTTATCTATCATTGAAAGGAGCTTCCTTCCTTGTGCTTGCGTTTGCTTGGAAAGGCGTGAAGAATTGTTTGGAAAAAACTGAAAAAATATTCTTGTTCCTTACCTCCTTGCTTCTCCTGTTTTGAAACCAAACCTGTTAAGAAATAAGAAAAAGACAAGACTGGATTAGGATTTGTGGGTTCAGAGTTTTAGGGATTTTGGGGGAAAGCTTTGGAAATGTATTTAAACGCTGCCCTGCCTCGGCTTTGATTCTTGCGGTTTGGGTCAAGAAGAAGAGTGTAAGAAAGTCCGTTTTTTCAAGGGAACAAAGATGAAGAAGTCAGACGCTTTTGTGTCTGACAAGCTGACGCACTGACACGGTTGGCGCTGGCTTTGCTTTACCGTGATTAAAGGTGAGGACGCTATGAAAAAAACTTGAAAAGATTTGCTTTGTATGAGAAAGTATAGAAGGGTTAAAGCAGGAGTATGGATTTGCGCACGATCCGCGAAACGAACCGTGTTGAACTGCTGGGTATTACAAGGAGGAGGATGAGGGATGACGATGACGGGAAGATATGAGCCTGATTCTGATTGTAAATGTGCAGTAAAAGATGAGAAAAAGATGGAGTCGGATATCACGACTTGTGTCTTATTTTAAGGAAATGATCATTTCCTCAAGAGGGACGCTACGTGACGTCGGGAAGGATGAAAGGCGTAGTGGATGAAATAATACCTGTATAACTCTCATGGGGAGTCCAGTTTCCTTGGCCAGTTGTTCTCGGATATGTCTTGTAGGCTTTGGGGTTTGCGAGAAAGCTGTTCTGAGTATTTCCAACTGTTTTGCCTTAATCGTAGTTCGAGGGCCTCTTCTTTTAGATCCGACTGATGAATCCTCCGGGGACTTGTTCTCTGCGCCTGGATCCCTCGACTCGCCATCTGCGTCCATCGAATCCTATAAAACCAAAATGAAAATCCCATTGAATCACCTATACGCTTAGCTTTTGGCTTAACTTGCTTTGTCTTCCTCCCTTTGAAAACGATCTACCCTTCTCCTTTCTTGTGTCTTCAGTCTTGAAACCAAGTGTTCTGCCTCGATAACTTTTTTTAAACTCTAGCTACCCGAGTTATGGATTATTGCAATTGACTTCACAGCACCAGGAAAATATCCGGGCTTTGCTACCGCAAACTGCATAATCCGCAAGGGCAAGACAAGAGCAGACATAAAGATAAATACGAAGAGGGGTTGCGTGGAAGGATTTTCCTTGAGCGTATATCAGGAGATAGCACCCGCTAAGTAATACTCGTGGATTGGATGGTGGACGGGATAAAATGGTGCATAGAGATGGAGAATTGAGTGGGCATTATATTCAATTTTAGTGGCGTGTGTCAGTAAACAGGGGGAAATAATTGAAAGAGTTGAGCAAGGGGCTGTGTACTAAAGAATTGAAACTCCATGGTTCATATCCGGGTGCCAGGCGGCATAAAAACGATACGGGAAGTTGAGAAAATAAGGTTTACGGAAAGTACTATTGATTTTACACCTAGCTTTTGTTACGCCTTACGAAAACGCCAATATAGATTCAGTTGGGTGACGCTACAAACCCTCTCCTGTTTATCACTCAATTATTTTCTCAAAATAAATGCCTACTCATCATATGATACAACTTAGGAGGCGATGGGACGGAAGGAGCTAGTAGTTCCGCTAGATAAACTATGAATATAAGCGTCCGCACACGATACCAACTAACGTTTTACCCCAGCCACTACGGCTACCACAACCCAGCATGAGATAATCATAGTAATTTTTGACTTTAGTCCTCATTTAGCCTGTCACATTTTCCCTTAGTTTGTGTGAACTAGAATTAGTTCTTTTAAAGGTTTTCTCCTTCCGTGCCCACTACTCACTTGGGTTTAAAGGAAAGGATCCTTAAGTGCTATTCTCAACTACTTTCTCCCTCCCACCTAACTAATTCTGGGCTGGCCACCAGTAAACCATCTGCAGAGGCGTAGAGAAAACAAACTACTTGCCTCCTCCCACACTTAGGAATTTCATTTCAGAATTTCTAAACATATCATAGGATAATTATACCTTTCATAACATCCACTTCACATTGTTATTAAAAGAAAGTTATTATAGTGCACCTTTCCACACTTTGGTAGATAAATTTGAAAAGTTAGCGTTAGAAGGGTATTTTTAAGTAGAGTTCATGGAAGAGTGGGACTAAAGAGAAAAACTTTAACTTACCTCGGAATCATTGCCGTTATCTTTTTCCGGATTGCTATTATCACCGGAAGATGTGACTGGTGTTCTTACGTCCGTGTCTTGAGGGCCGAGGTTCGGAATTAAACCTTTGGGAGGTGTGCCTAGGCCGGAGAGAGATGTATTTCCAGGACTTAAACTTGAATGATGATGATGTGCTAAGCCTGCATCTAACAAGTCTTCTTCGTCTTCATCTTCGTCGTTAGAGAATAGCGCTTCTGAAAGAAATTCAAGAACTTACGTTATTACCTGGGAAGGGAATACTAACTAACTTTAGCGTCGGGATTTCACGCTCTCCTTTGCATGTTCTTTTATCCATGTCTAAGACATAAGAACACATTTACGAAATTGTGAACATAAGATTTCTAAGTGTTGCGCGTTGCGCCGTAGCGCGAATGACGAATATTTTTTTCAGTATTTCTACTGTTGTTTCCTACACCTTTAAGCAGTTTTTCCTTTATGCATGCAGATTTGCAATTTATTTAAGATGTGAAAGAAAACAGCGTATTGCTAACTCATAACATGGAACATGTAGAGATACATGTCATGAGTTTGGGGAAATACGGGATTCCAATGGAGGACGATGAATGAGTGACAGAGAAAAAGAATAAATGGAAGCTATGAATCTGGAGATAAATATCATCTGACTGCTGCTGGATTAGAGTTGGTACTATATTTACTTCCCTCTTGTTGGCTTGATTCTTTTTTTAAGACTGTAATGGAGATTGTGGCCTGGAGTTTGGTGATTCGTGTGATAATATAAAGATAAGTAGTTTTATACAAAGATTTCCCTGTGTTTGAGGCACATGCTCATCTGAGGATACTACTCATCTCCTTCTGGTTCTGATCTGATACTTTACTCGGAGCTTCCCTTTATCCGCATCAGAGGATCTGCTTGGCTTTGCTTGGATGATTCTACTGTATTAGTTGGTAGCCTCGTCGCCTGTCTGTTTGATGATATACAGTACAAGAGGATGGTAGAAAAGATAGAAAGGGGATGGTAAAGTTAACGTCCTCAAAATCTACTCGTTTCCATTTAATCCGATTTTCTGGCATATTTTAATCTGATAGGATTCATATTCTTTTGGGATGACGACCCAAGCTGACAGGATCTACTGGGGGAAAGCTATTCTAATTCTCATATCCCTTCGCACAAAGCCTGTATCTGCCAGGAGGGATGATGGCATATCCGCATTTTGGTCTACGAAGTTAATGCTTAGTGCTTGCTGAATATTGCCGGGTGCTGTGTCTACTGAATTCAAGAATTATCGGGAACTGCTTATAGGAAGGCAGACGGAATATATTATCCAATCTTTAATACCTCTCGGAACCTGTCATCACATTTATCCCTATAGCTTTTTTATCAGACCAGCTCAATCCATCCTCCATAGTACACACAAAGCTTGAAGATGAACCCTGAAATTTTCTCTCGTGAGTGCAGGCGAAGGATGAATGCAACAAGAGGAAATGGATTCTTCGGTATTAGAATTTGATATCTTGACTACATTGGTGTTATGTAAATATGGAGGTAGGATATGTGACATGGTAGTATTAAAGTGGAGGCTTGTGTTTGATACGGGAAGGTATTTCTCTGGCTCGTATATGTACTTCGATACTTTTTTATAATCCGATAAAAACTTTAAAACTCTTGGGAAAGACATTCATGAATAATTGCAAGGGTGGGTGTGTGGCTTTAGGTTAGGCTAGATGGAGAAAGTCCGAAGAATCATGTGTGAAGTCAGGGGTAAGTTGCAAAAAAGGAATAATCTGTAGAAGCCAATACAGAATCTATACTCATCGATGCTACGTATTTATATTCGGCTTGTACTGTATTTTCAGTGCATGTTCCAGCATATTCCTGCTATAGTCTTACTGATTATTAAGCATGGGATTCGCGCGCTAACACAGTTCGAGCAAAAGGCACATCACACCTGCTTGAATGGATTACGTAGGTAACTAGTAATAGTGAATTGAGTAAAGGTGTATTTCCAGAATGCATTTATTTTACCGCACTGGTTGTGTCATAGCGATAGATAGAATGTACGTGTTCATGAAAATGTATTCTATCCATCGCTATGGCAAACCCAAGCGTGGTAAAATAAACGCATTCTATGGAAATGGGCCTTAAGATGCTTGCTTACCTTGCTTGGCTTGAATGTAATCATCTTTGCATATGAATTTGGTGTCGTCCAGGACGTATAGCTCTTCCCCCGTGGACAATTGTCTACGACAAATGGTGCAGGTAAAGCAGTTTAAATGAAATACTTTATCACGAGCTTTGCGAACCATGTCTTGCGGAGAGATCCCTTGAGCACAGCCTGCACATTTTGTTCCATATCGCCTGTAAAAAGCAGAAAGTTATTTATTAATATACAATCTTTTCGATTCAAGTTTTTTCAGATGTGTCCAGTGTGGTTTAGTAGCCTTTTAGCTTAAGCCCATGCTTCACGTTGTGATCATAGCTGTCTACTGCATAGGTTTGATGTACATCTATAATTATTATATAGGTGCACCAAAGTTACGCTTTAGATTAGCCGTGCCTATTCGTGAAGCGCGCTCTGAAGTCTGTTTGTTGCAGTTTGGTCATAGTAAAATCGGCGAGCGGGGCTTTGATGCGGGTACACGAAAAGGGCTGGCATTGCTTTTGTAGAAGCATACTGCAAAGAAGGAAGCTAGAAAATACATGGATAATGCTCGCGACAAGGGACTTGTGAAAAGGTGATAAAGAGGGACAAGAGCATGGGCTGAAAGAAAAACAGTGAAAAAGAAGAGGCAAGTACATGTCAGCATGAATTATACACTCTTCCCCGGTCAATGTTTATAAACATTAAGTTTGAATAATGATTAAGTGTGATGGATGAGCCTTGAAAGAGAGCCATAAGCGCCGCTTCTTCTTCTCTTTCTTTTAATACAAACTCTAGAATGCTTGAGAGCAATCCTCATATTTAAAACTGATTGTTTAAACTCCCCTTAAAATCTGTGTAAAATCCCTAAATATTTCATACTCAGCCACCTTTTCCCGTCTAATACTTGGATACGCTATGCTTAGTGCATATGTCTTGCTAAAATGTATTGTGAGAGAGCGGCTTTTCGAAAGTAAATCATTCATGTAACCCAGAATCTTTGGAATTTAAAATCTAAAGGTATGCGTCTCTAGATATGAAGTTATTTAAAGTGTTCGCTCAACCAAAAAGGTGCAATTTCGCTAGACTAGACCTGCTAAGTAATATATTTCCATGTACAAACAGAATTCGGTTGGGAAAACAGAAAAAGTTTAGCTGTGTTTACGGTTGGGAAGGCATGGCAAAGAGAGATTGTCCCTGTGGCAAAGGAGCTCTGCAAGTGTCCCGTTTTTCTGTCTCGACTCGTAGAACGGTAATGATTCATCGGTTAGGAATAGGAATATATATATATATATATAGTTTTGATAGAGTATAGTGATCGGATCAGAGCGTAGTGCGGTGGGTGAGACAGAAAGTCGGAAGGCGAGTAAAGAATTACAGGGTTAATTCTGTCCGTCGTCGGCTACTGATTTGCTGTGCCTACTGCTATGCTAAACCAAGGCCGAGTGTAAATAAAATAAACATATACATTATACTGGATTTGAAAAGAAGATCCCTCTGACTCCGTCTTGGAAGTTGAGTAGCGGCTTAGGATAAATGGACAAAGGCCTTGCCGCAAGCTAAGTACAAGTGGGAGTGCGTAGCTGCGTGTAAATTGGTATTGTTGTAAAGTCACCTACGATTATTACCCTTTGTGTCATGACTCGGGTTGGCGACTTATTGGTTTGGTTTGCCCACTTTATGGATACCGGCTTGCTCAGTATTACTGTCCTCAGTCATTCAACCAACCAACCCTATCACTGCCCCATCTTCTTCAACCTACCCTACTCTACCTTCCTCCTTACCTGTCTCTATCGTTGTCCTTGTATCCATATCGACAATAAGAGGAATAAGCAAGCAATCCAACAGTCTGCATAAACTGACTATATCAGATGATAATAGACAAAGACAAAGCGATGAAGTAAAGAGCTGGATTTCTAATCAACTTTTGATGTCCAATCTTGCTAACTTTTTCAGCTTCTCCCTTCCCTCATCCTTTTGGTAGTTTTTGGAAAAATAATAATAATCAATAATGTTTAGGACTTGTAGGCTTTCGCTAAAATTAAGTCGCCATGATAATTATTCCATTGGAGGGCGACAGTAAACTCAGCAATGGCAGTCGCTTGGCGGAGGAAATGAAGGTTAGGTCCACGATTGTATACAAAAATTTACTCAGTCAGCATACTTAACAGTGAAGGAGAGATTTGGATAAGAAAAAATCTGAAAAGTTAATACAGGTGTAATAGAAGACACTGTCTCAGTCACATTCAACATTATTCCCTGCAGTAGTCAGCGTCACTGAGACTACTGCAGGGAATAATGTTGAATGTGCAATAAGCTTGTAGGGGTTAATATGAAATTGACACAGGGAGATTATGGAAGGCTGGAGTGGGTGAGACGGAATACGACACACAGAGTGCGAGTGTGGTAACTCTCCCATACAATAAGATGGGAACGGCAAAATTGTATAGGCGCTGTCCAAAAACTAAATCTGCTTTCATACCGTGGGAGGAGGACGGGGAAGATACTTTGTAAGTGACTTGTCAAGAGAAGAATAGCATCACGTTCCGTTTAGAAAATAAAAAGCCCGACTTGGAAATTATAGCCTTCTGCAAGACTGAGCTAAGGTTCGAGCTGGAAATGGAGGGCAGCTTGTTTAAATTACACCCAAGTAATTATAGCTTGGAATATATACTTATCAAAACCGGATTTGGTAAATAATCAACGAGATTCTCAAGATGCGAATACATTATTATTATCTTTCCTCTGGAGTTTAAAATAAGTAGGAGAAGCAACACTTGAATTCTCAACCTTTTAACCTCTTGAGAGAAAACTCTTGAGAAACGAAAAGAGGCGGTAGAAGAAAAGGCAAGGAAGATGAGGATTAATTCAACCTGTTGAGGTTAAGATTAGCATAGAATATAGAATCTCGGGTGAGTTCTTGTGTAACCAAGAATGGTGACGATGAAAACGTGCAAGGGAGAGTTTGAGTTTTGTTTTTCAGAAATTGCAAACTTGTTGGGGAAAGGATGCTAATCTTTTTTTGAGGAAAAAATGGGACTCTGACAGGAGAGGGCTGCTGGCTGAGAAAACGAAGACTTAATTTTTTCAGGTAGGAATAGCACTTATTATAAAATCTTTATGATAATTCCATAGCTTCGCTAACGAGCTTACGTTTTACTTGCATAGAACTGGAGCATGGAGCATGGATGTGGATAATTTAATAGGTGTGGTGATATGACGGGGTTATCATAAAGTTTTTTCATAAATCCCATTACATAGATGCTATCATTCCTTTTTCTCGTTTCTTTCCTTCATGGACTCCGCCAAGCTTCTAATGCAAGGCGATTTAAATGGATGCTCGGAATAATGAAAAACTTTGCAATGATTATCCCCTGCTAAGCGATACGGTGATAATGATACTTTTAAGTAAACATTTCCTGAATACTGATAACTGATTGGATGGAAGTTGATGGAAACCTGACTGGATTAGCTGGAAAACGTTCTGCTCTATTCTACATGACTTTAATTAAAGCAATGCTGCATGTGCACCTGGCATCTCAGGAAGCCGGGTAAAGTTCCAAGATGCACGTTTGGGTGGATGATTCAGTTCAGAATACTCTCTGTTGTAGAGTAAGAAACGGCCTATAAACATGGTTGAAAAATCGGTACTTGTCAAGTTTGAGAATCTGTTGGAAGGTGAGGATTAGGGAAAGATAGCGGCTTCGGTTTTTTTAGAACAGTGAAAAAGAAGAAAAGCGGTGATTTTGGAGGATTGAAGTGTTTGAAAATTCAAAGCAGACGATTCTAATCTATCCATGTCAAAGCAACAGATTGTCGCATGTCCGTGTCTACAGTCTGTGAACTGAGTGGAGAGAACTTGGAGGAAGAGAATCCGGGACTCTGGGGAGATGTGCCTTCAGAGTTCGGATTTATATTCTTGGACATGAAAATCCCGCTCATCTTTCTATTATCAGGCTATCAACGTCCCACGTTTGAATTCGCAAGAGCATCTTCTCCTCCACTTGAACGCTTCACATCCTTTCACCTTTATGTTAAAGGCTTTAAGTGAGATTCAGTTACCTGCTACATGGAGTCAATGGAGGAGGGAAAACTCTTTTGGGGGATGCAGGAGGAGGCTATGGTCTAAACTCTCTAAACTTTGTTTGTAAATAAATTTGAAGGCGCTTCAATAAATTTCATTTCATTTCTTACTGCATCAACGCTAGGAAGAAACGGGATGTAAGCGTTGCAAGCGTTGCAAGCTTGCGTTGCTAGCTGTCGAGGGCCTAATTCTAGGTTTTAGAGAATCAGAAAGCTCCTGGGGCAATTTACTTTGTGGTGTAGATATTGGCTTTGGCGGTACGGACAGACGGACAGAACATAAAAAGAGGGATATGGGAATTACGTGCGGGGGTGGATTGGTGGATACTACGGGATGATGGCGTTGAGAAAAGGTTGCCTGAAAAGCCCTAAAAGAATAAATATGTGGTTCGAGATGGATTTGTCTTTTGTGCTGGACTATTTCACAGCTGACACAGCTGCTCCATATCAACTCTGTCTGGCCAAGTCAGCTGATGGTCTAAAATAAAGGATTGCAATGCCGAATCTTGGATAGAATGAGTTAGGTGAGTGAGTACATGTATGTGGTTGTGGACCATTAGTTAGGTGGAAGGGAATTTATTTTTCTGAGAGCAGAACGAAAGCGGAGAATAAAGGTGATTCATTCCAGTGAAACAAGGCTCACTAACTGAAAATCCGAATAGATCCTCTTCGGAACGTAGGTTTACTAGCTTGTATTGGGTTCGACAGGGCTGGATAATGCGGCATGCATTAGGCCGAAGGAGGGGTAAACCCGAGTGTAGGCGGGAGGGCAGGGAGAGAAAGGGAATGACCTAGGGTTATTACAAGGGATGCGCTCACTTTAATGTTTCATTCGAAGCGAGTCAAAGGTAGAAACAACAACAATCTAGCCCGGAATTAGGTTTCATATGATGCGAGTTGAGGTGGAGAAGTAAGAAAATTAGCAATATGGACGTGGTAGACTCCGGGAGCGGGTCAGATGGTATTGGTGTTGATTATGTGAGGGCGGGCAATTACTTCTGGTACTGTTCCCCACAATGAGGACCGAAGAGGGGGACAAGGGAATATGGATTTCTTCAGGGCCTTCGGCCTTCCTTTAACTGTGAGTCGAAAACTGAAGTTGAAAACTCTCCCTTGTGAGTCTTACTTTAGGTATTGGGTTCAGATGCAAGGGCTCCTAACTTTCCTCCAAGGCTGAAGAAGAGGGACTGTTGACTGCTGTGGATTATACAGCGCAGCTATTTATTATTTGTCCGAAGCTATTCTCTTAACACCATAAAACTTTGGAGGTACATGTGTGATTGTATGGTGACTAGCTTGAATGGGATTGAGGCGGACATGTCTATAGAAGATGGAATAGGAGCCGCTATTGATTCATTTCACCACGACCTCCTCCTCAAATTAGTCATGGGCCAAATGTCCCACTACGAGTCTTGTTCCCTATCACACCAGGGACAATGGACGTGGTCGCTCCTGGGACAGAAGACAATGTGGGAGATGAAAAGAGACTATGATTTACACGTTAGCACCATCAGCCATGGATACTCAATCCATCTTTTCATGTCACGCACATGGGCACATGCACATGTATTCTTCGCCCTTTCAAAGTGTACCTCCTATCAAAGCATATAGCTATTCCTCAACACAACCTACCTGGCTAGAATTTACATACACTATAACGCACACTACACAATTTACCCTACACGCTCCTCTTGTGTTTGCAAACTTAACATGATTTCAGCTTTTTAGTCTCTTTAGCATTTCTCACAAATCATATGATCCAATACAGTTTCGTGATGATGAACGGGCGGATTGAGTACTACATACTTAACTCAAGTACATGCTTGAATAGCTAGGCTGTAGTATAGCCAACACGAGCCGCTCATTTCTTTCCCCATTATGCTTCACCACTCTGGAATATAATCAATCCGAACTGCACCTGTAAACATCTCTATCGTAATTTGCATGAAAAATAAAGTAAAAATTTTTGTAGCCTTCCTTCTCGTCTATAGCTCTCTGTGATTCCATGACATTAATAGAATGAATGAAGTTATCATTCGCCACTGAAAATATTTTAGGAAACTGAAGAGAAGGTCGATAAGCTTATCATTAAATTATCCTAGGATTTTCTAAGCAACACAACCCAGAGCAGCGTGAACTCTAAATTTTAAAATCTCTCTTAATTTAAATATTTTTTTCGTGGTCACCGACAGGCAACATTTGGGCCTCAAGTACACTGACACATACATTAATATTTTCCTAAATTTCCCGAGTTTCGTGCCAAATTTTAAATGGAATGATACAATCTCTAGTTATACTTTATCATTTCGGGAAAAGCTCCACCGTGGGAGATTGAAAAATTTGGCTAGAAAAGAAAAGAAAAGCTCTAAGTTCATGTCTAGAATGAACAGATGATTTAGGAACACAGCCGCTTGGCCAAAACGTCTGGATGAGAAAAATAGTTACTAGCTTTGATTTCGTGCTCGCTGACCTACCAGGATTTTTCCTCTGCCACATCGTTTAACTGGAAGCCAATTGAAACTTGATAAGAGAAGGATTTGATAATACTGAAAACTGATCTAGGTGAAGTTATCATCAAAAGAATATCTTTCAGGCTGGGTGGCCATCGTCACTGCCACCATATCGAAGACATTACAGGCCATGCTTAAGTTATTACTCGTTAGTTGAATATAGGGGGGAGTTCTTCTTCAATATCACAGTAGCTTGGTGGCAATCTTTGAACTCTGACGGAAACGTATTAGGTTGGAGTGGATCGTATTCAACAGGACGGTTATAAAGAAGAATCTTATAATTTATTTAAAAAGCGACAGAATATTCTCCACTGTCTCTACCCCACAGCTAGATTAACATGAGTGGATCTGCTTATAAAACGAATTATGTGGGATGCATAATCGAGTATCGACGGTCGACGGGGTAGATGGTAGATTTACGGACTGTGCAGCTTGACCAGGATACAAAGTGTATTCCACATGTGCCGCGAAATCAGGAGAAAATGAGAAACAGGATTGTTTGAGGAAGTTGGATAGAAATAAATAAGGGATGAATCACAGAAAGGCAACGCGTTCACCATAGATTAAGATACTGTTCTAGCTTGTGGTGACGTCTGGAAGAATACTGGCATATGTAAATGACTGACAGAATCTTGGGCATATGGGATATGTTTAAAGGGCATAAAATAATAGACATGTTTCGTAGCATACAGAGAGAGAGAAGCTAGAAAGCTGTAAGATAATAAGGAATAACCCTGTGGGTTTCTTTTTCTGGGGATGGAGACAAGATGCTTCGGATGGCAAACTTGAGTTACTTGAGAAGAAAGTAAAACTAGGAGACAAGCTATTAAATCTTGTTGGTAAAAGTTGGTAATAAGAATGTTTTCACACCCACGACTGTCATAAAATAACAAATTCGTAAAGAGGAGAGTCTGTACAATGTGGGTGGGTAATAATTGCGATGGTAGCCAGCCACACAATGGAAGGTATAGAAAGTAGAAAGGAAATGTTCTGCTGGAAGTTCAGGTATTATTATTGGGTTGAGGTGAGAAAATATTTGAATTGGATTGAATTGTGTGTGCTTTTGAGATACTAAATATTTGATATCCCATGATAAGTAATATTAGTGTATGTTAAGCTGCTGTTGGTTTACTTGAAGCTTGTAAAGATGATCGGATCAAGTCTATAGCTGCAAGTATGAGGGCTATATATAGTGTCTGTGGAAGACGCAGGGAATGGATAGACTGGACTGGACACTGGACACTGTACTGGAGTGCATATGCATTCGAGTTTCAGTGGAGCGGCGTATGATGTTGAATAGTGTTTGCGTGTGTGTAATAGAGGGAGGAGAGTGTGTAAATAATGTGAAGGATGATTTTTCTTACCTAAAGAAGTCATTTTTACAGAAGAGTTTGTTTTCTCTTGTGAAGCACTTATCTGTGAGGATGGCCCGGCAATCAAAGCATCTTACACATGCTGAATGCCAGGAACGCTCCAAAACTTTAACTAGAAATCTGTCTAAAATAGCTTTATCACAAGCTGCACACGTTATAATCATGGTGAATGAGGTGCGATTATGGGTATCGTGGGAGGAGGGTTGAAGATGTCACTTCTTCATGTAAATATTAAAAAAGGGAGAGGAGCACTGAATAAGGGAAGAGCGCACTTTTAGATGGCCAAGTTGACACGAGGAGGAGGGACACTTTTGAAGATTTTGAGGAAATACGAGGACGGTGTTGGCTTTGGGAGGTTGAATCCTTGATGAAAAGCAAACTGGAGAGTTGGAATCGTCAAGGGGTGGTGGTGGCGGTGATGTATAGGATAGATTTCATGGCTTCTTGAGGACAAGTTTCTTTTGTGTTATACTGTCTTAAAGGGGTTTATTTCTCCAGGGGTTGGCAAATTCTTTGAAGAGGATAGGGCTGTAAGAAGATCCGGGTAGTTCGTTTACTAGCTGTCGTGGATCCGTTAGACTTGACTCTATTAGTTCACTACTGGAGCAATGAATGTTTGTGCAGGATTCCCTTGAACACGGTTAAGCGCGGAGGCGCTGTTGGCTGGAAATAATATGTATGGAACACAGGGAGAATGTTGGGAAAATGTGGTTTTATTGTTTATATCTGTAGATTATCGGCGCGGCTCTTAGAGCTTGTTCCTTACTCTAATAGCCAGTATTGGCAATCGAGGAGGTTTAGAAGAGGAATTATCATAATAATATATGTAATCATGAGAAGACACATACACTTGAGGATTAATCGTGTCCGTGTTTTATCAGCAGGATGATGCTTGCTGGCTGCTCCGTGATGTTTCCTCTCAATACCTTCCACTTACATCTGCATTTGCTTCAAGTTTCAGAATAGTATTTAAAGTCGTATTATTATTGATCCATTTGATAGGGTCTGATCAAATGTCACCACGGTAGGGGGAATATCCGTCTAATACACTTATGCTTGTCCTTCTAACTATTGCCCTGTCGGCGGATTCCGTATCATCTGACCCTCTCCACTTGTGAAGATTGTCCAATCCAATATAGTTAAGCTCCTTCGTTTCGATTATTTCGGTCTGAGTTGGTTTCGCTGCTTCTTGAAACAATAACTGATGAGGATTGAATGATTGTGTTAATTGTGGGGAGTTTGCTGGTTGGCTGAAGTATTAAATCCCGACAAATATTATTTGCGAAGGACAATTTCAAGGTATTACACAACTCGGTACGAGAGAGATGATATTATTCCTTGGGAGATTTGATTGAAATTTCAATTCAAAGCTTCGCCTTAAACTCCTCTTGGTAGACACTAGTGAAACGTGTGTTTGGAACTAGTTGAGGGAAATTGGCAAAGATACACGGGGCTTGGTGGTGGTGATAAATGCAGGGCGAATCCGGGACGCGACAATGTGACAACCCGTCCGCACGTCCCAGGAATCAGCCAGGCAAAATAAGATTAATTAGTTTGGGGCCGGAGACTAATGATAAAATCTTGCATATCTCCTGCCTGGAGAAACCAGAGGAATTGGTCACAGGTGGGGATGATCCGGAAGACGGTTCACCTTGTCAAAATAACTGAAGTTGCCTCGTTGCCTTATCACGGACTAACGCTTCCAGTCGTCGGGGCAACGAACACTTTTGATTGTAATTGCGACAGTAGTTGTGAATTATTCTTTAGCGAGTTTTCGTTAATTGTAAACGAGATTCTTGGAGTTAGGAAGATGATTGTACAGGAGAATGAAAGGGAAGGGATAAAACACGGAACATACGGTCAGAAAGCTACGTTGGTAGAGTTAGTATGCGGCTAATATGCTGCAGTGCTTGCTTGTATGAAAGTAACTGGGAGAGCAAACTTCTCTGTGACGTTCCTTCGAGGCAGGCTAATGCCGGAATGAAACTGGTTGACTGGAATCGAGCGAAGGGCCGTGGTTACCTCGATTTGGTTTTTGGTGATGATGAGGACGACTACCGCATGCGTTCCCAATCCGCCCTGTCCCATTATATCGTTGTAAAGCCTATTGGCCAACCAGGGAGGGCCGAGGTGGAGCTTGGGAGAGCCACCAAAAACCTTTTACAACTTTCTGTACGCTCTCACTCGTTCCTCAGCCACTGCCTGGGTCGCTGCGGATCCAACGAGCCGAGGAAGTTACCCTTACACCATTCCTACCCTAACACACTGACTATCAGAAGACCATGCCTACTCTTCGTCTTCATTCGCTCCTAGCCTCAGGATACATGCTCTTAAGCAGAAATCTTGAGTATACGATGGTAGGGAATGGAAGGAAAATCCCTTGGCAGCTACTAGCACCAACCCGACATCCGAGATCAATGCGTCAGGTTCTCAAGAATCACGCAAAGAAGCGTAGGCAGCTGAGATACGGAAATGCCGGGTAAAAAGTGACGGGGAGCCGGCGGAAGGGATGGTGGTTATGAATTCCAAGGTGGGTATCCCTAGGCTTTGTGGAGTGGACACCTTTGGTCAGTTGGAAACATTACCTTCGTTATTTGCATTTTTAAGGTAAGGACGTACATATTTTTTAAAGAGGTGCCGAAAATTCGAAAATTGCAAGTAATATATTCTTAAAATTATTTACTATGCATAAATATGTAAAATATAATACAAATAAATAGGCTGCAGTATGTAAAGATTGATATTAAGCTAAATATATGTAGCTTTTCCGACTTGGAGAGCGGACAAATAGCTTAGCTACAGAAGCTTGGAAGTGTAATAGCAACTTCTGGTTGCTTTGTAAAATGCTTGCTAGAAGAACTTGCTACTGGAGGAACGGCTAATGATCTCAAGGATTGTGTCAATTCCATCATGGTTCGTTAGGATATTCTTTCAAAATCCTTTTAATCAACAACTGGTTCTCTTGTCTTGAATTCCCTGTGCCTTGTCTTCTTTAAGTCTCTTGCACTGATAATATTTGGGGAAGAAGACTTACACGGAAAATACCAGAAGGAATTCGAGTAGGCTTTTGACTAGCAAGAAACCTGTACAAGACTCATATGCACTATCATATTCCTTCTGTGTATTGAATATATTGCTCTACCTTTAAAGGATGCAGATGCTGGTGCTAGCACTCTAGCACCAACGAATAGTAACGATGGCTCTCCAAGAAGAAAACTACACAAGACGGGGAAATTATATGCAATCGAGCCAATCTGGCTTCTTAGATTTCTATCTTATTCCATATCCTTTAATTAGGCTAAAATTTCTTGCAATTTCACCTCTCTCCTCCTATCAGATACTTTCTTGGATTTGTTCGAGTTGTGGTAAAAATTGTAACAGGATTTGATCCTGACGTCTATAAGTCCACATTCCACATGGACATCAATTCATACCGCCACAATATTAAAGAGTGTTTTGCTTGACAGTGTACATGTTGTAAATAAGGAGTTGCTTAAACGTCTGAAGGCCGGTAGAACGTAGTAGAACAGCTTTATTTGCGCTACTTATCAACCTTTGACCTTATTTACGATCATTGTCACCCTCACCGCGTTCTTAATGGGATGGTAAAATAGTGTAACAGGAATAACTAGATAATAGATTTTAACGTAATCTTCTTTCTGCCATATTTTTCTTTAAGCTACAACTTAAAACCTAAAGCGCTTACATAGTGGTAACATTGATAACATGTGCTGCTGTTGTCTGCAATCGAAAGACCGGCACTGCATGAGTTGTACTTCTGTTGGTAACAGCCACAGAAGTTTGCGCAATTCGTACTCGGTTTGAACAATGTGTATGCATGCATGCAGTATCCTAAATGTATGTCTAAGTTTTTATTTAAGTCTAGTATTTAAAGGATATATTTCAATACTATATGTTAATATCAGTATACGAAGAGAATTGCTGGTAACATTTTAGAGTTCATGTTGTGGAGAGTTAAATTTCCTTCTGCAAACAAAGCAAAGTATCAATAAGTTTGAGTGATATCAACATTATCACTTCATTCATTAAGCTCTTGAAGGAGCTCAGAAAACTGTTGTGTATGTACCGTACTTACTGCAATAAAAAAGGATGCTGTAATCGACTTATACCTCTCTCGGCTATATATAAAAGATTAAAATTCGCACTGAGGTACAACTGCTGATCACTAGTATGTATATTTTCTGTTCAAGTGTTCAAGTGCTGGAAGCTGCATCCCCGAAATTTTAACGTTTTTTTAAATTTTTAATTGGAAAATAACAAAAACGATGTTTCTCTGCATGCAGAAATAAGCTGCGGAAATGACACGTCTGCAATTCTGCATTTCTTGCAGTACTAGTAAACAGATAAAGAGGAGAAGTAGTCAATCAATGATGCATTAAGTCAATTTATTTTTGAAAATTGCTAAATCAAAACTTAGATCCAATTTTTGAACTTTAATCC
The DNA here is from genome assembly GCA_906901655.1 of Sminthurides aquaticus. Taxonomy (NCBI): domain Eukaryota; kingdom Metazoa; phylum Arthropoda; class Collembola; order Symphypleona; family Sminthurididae; genus Sminthurides; species Sminthurides aquaticus. Next base: position 9,478,860 of record CAJQTT010000004.1, on the reverse strand, counting down.
GAACGATAAATAAAATACAAAAAGGGGTAAACGACTAAACCAAACTAGTTGGACTGACCGGATTGAGTGGTAATGGTAACACGTGAAACTCTTTTTAAAACTAGGACAGGTAAGCGTATTTTGTAGCTGTAAAAGCAAAATAATAAGAAATTTGATGTAGAAAAAGTGAGGTGGAAAGGCTGGGAAAGAAGAGGAACGATGGTAAAGTTCTTCGGAAAAGAATTTTTTCCTTGGTGCGAAAGCCTAGAAATGTCTACTTTTTAAGATCTGCCAAGAAGATGACTAAGTTCGGACATGCGATTAGGAGGAAGGAAAGAAGAAATAAGGCTATTTCACGATGACAATAGGGAGAGAGAAAGGAAATTACCGAGTAGAAATTTGCGTGTTTAGCTGATTTTACTAGGATCATGAAATCAGCTAGGAAATCTTCCCTGTGCATGACCCATTATATTTTTAAGATTGAATGATTTTGTCTGAGGAAGTTTCCTTAAAAAACTCTCCTTCCCGTCCATTCCTTCCTTGTATGAGCTAGAATTACCACTTCAACTTTGTGATTGCAGGATGGATGTATAATAGGATTTGCAACTTTCAAAATGAACTTTGACCTGATTGGCTATTATGGGCATTAATGTTTCGTGAAAAAAAGCGCATGATTGAAAAAAATGGATTTTGGACATGCTAGAAATGCTTGAAATGAATATTATGGGAGGGGGAGGATGGAGGAACAGGTTCCTTTAAGAGATGTGATCACAAGTAAGGTCAGATTTATGTACACATTGGTTTCGTTGGTTTCTCCTGGCCATCAGTGCTTCATTTTTCTAGAAGTGCTTATAATTAATCTTGAAGAAAGATGATACTGTGCGGCGGGTCTCGGGATGAATGTGGAATGGGATGGCTTATGTGGCAAGAATTGGGTAACTTGATGTTATACTACATTGGATTTATTCAGCATTTTAAGATTATAGTCGAATAGTTTTAATAGCTTGTATAGTTCCTGCTGTATTTTGTGTTGTGTTGCACTGATGAGTGAGTCAACGTTTTTGGTATGAAGGGAATTGGTTTAGAAAAAAGCGTAAAATGTTAATTTTACTCACATCTTGACTTGACAGCGAGAGGGGGACAGGATAGGGAGGATAGAGTGGGAGAAGTGGAGAGAGACAGGTGAAAATTGGGTAAAAGTAAGTTTAAGGTTGGGTAAATTTACATTGTATCCTCTCGGGGTGTCCAGCGTGTCCAAATGTTGACGTTCACCCTGATGAGAAGAATAAGTGGAGCGGCCATCTCATTCTAGAGCTACACACTCGGGCTTGGGAAAATAAATAAAAATAATTGAATGGGAGGCGTGGGTGTCCATGTGAAAGAATACAGGAAATTGAAAGGAAAGGCGTGTTTCTCGATACCCACCTCCAATTTTCTGCTACAAAATTCCTACGGGGTTCAGAACAGTATAGCTAGTTCAACAGGGAAATTATATGCAGAATTCCATTAAACTGTTATCGTCAGTCGATATATAAAAAAATAGTTGTTAAAATAATTTTTTGAAGACAGGCCAAATTTTGAGGAACATAAGTATAGCAGTATATACATGTAGAGAAAGAAAAGTGTCGCTCTTATAAGACCAACATTTAGAACTTTGATAAGAGATAATGCAAAACTAAACCAAGAGAAAAAACTGAAGGAAATTCCATAGATTTTAAAGCATCAGAGGAACGGTGGACAGTTTTTGAAGTTTTAAACTTGAAACGGAGAAAACAAAAGATGCGCTGGAGATCAGAGATCCGAAGACGTTAGAAACATTCGAAAGCTCAGAATACAAAATTGGGTCGAAATACTATTTCTCTGAGAATTTATTAAAATTTAATGCCCTTGCTGCCTCTAACATCAAAACGGAGTAAGTTTCAAAAAGGATTTAAAGTCAAATCCAAACCTGGAGTGTGATAGGCCGGGCAGGGATAATAAAATATGAAAGACATCTTCTTAATGAACTCTCGTCAATGCAATTGTTGTAGGTGAGTAAATAATACTTCTTACGTCGGTTACCAAACCTTGAATGTTCTATGTATATTTGAGTTTACGAAAGGGAACCTCAAACCTCCTATTCTTCTGGATGGAAGGGTATGTGTTGAGCGTCATTGGGAAGGTTATAATTAAATGGGCTGGGTTTCCTAATACAATTTCTTCCCCCGAAACTCCTTCAATTTATCAAAAATCCCCCACATAGTATTGCAGGCCAATCTTCCTAGTTCTAGCTCTACATATGCTCTTTTAATTCTTCAAGTCCCAAGAAAAACTCATAAGAGATATCTCTATACGGCCAGATTCTTTAGATCCTCTTCTGAAACTGGGAATGACCCTAGATTTCTGGTACAAGGAGCGAAGCGAATAAGTGAGAGGAACTGATACATCCTAGCAGTTGTTCTCCAGAGGAAAATAATTCATTTTACCTAGTTTTCTGGATTCTAGGGCGAAAATGTGGGGAGATGAAGGAAGGGGTAATGGAATTGGGAAAATATAAACTCAAGTACTTGTCCGCCTACTCCTTCCCTTGCCTACTGACACCGTCCTACTGAAGAACTTCCCCTTTGGTTCTCATAGACAGAGCGGCTCGGAAAAAGCCCTCTTTCAAGTTTCAAGCCTGCATTCCCTTGATCCCGTCCCCGTCCCGTGTCAAGCAGTAAAATGGGAGAGGTAGAAAAATGGAAAAACAAAACGTAAATGGAAATCCCTTGATCTTTCCAGCTAATACGGGAACAGCTGTGCCAAGCCAACCCCGAAATAGCTGGCCTCTGCCGCCAGAGTTTGTACTTGTTTGGCGTGTGCTCGAATGGAAAGCTGGAGAAACGGGTGCAGAAAAGCTAGGGGAAATTACAGAATAGCAATAACGCCAGAGAATGAATAAATCATCTTCACTATGGAAATATAAATAGCAAGTGTAGCAAAGGGATTGATTCAACCTGGTAGCTCTGCCCTGTGTTTTTAAGCCCCGTCTATACATGTAAATTATTTTTTACTTAATACACACAAAAACGTCATAGATGTGGAACAGCTCACAAATATTTCATAGCAAGCCGTTTATACTTTTTCTTGCATACAAGCTTCACAGGCGGAGAAAAATAACGTTTCAAAGATTTTCCTGTGAAAAATAAATGAAAGAATTATGCAGATTGCGGAAACAAGTATAAGCACTCGTTGCCATGGCAGCGTCATAGATTCTATGAAGTTCTTATGAGTGTGAAGTGAAAAGAATTATGCATAGACGGGGCTTTAGTTCACAACACTTAGTATTGCCACGTCTGGTTTAGTAAAAATTGGTAAATAATCCACAGCTGTTACCGGCTTGGACATCAAGAAAGGTGAGATTTAATTCTAGTACGTGGTAGGAATGGTTGGTGCTGATAGTTGTGTTTGGTGGTTGATGGTTCTGGTTATGATATAAGGAAGGGTCTTCGTACAAATGTTTTTCACACTAGTTCTCTCTCTCTCTCAACATTTTCTAATGGGAGACATAAGGTTCCAGTCCATCGGGATACCAGATTGACCACAGAACCATAATGTAAGGGGAAAAAATTCTGACTTGTGTATAAGACGGACGGACATTCATTTATTTTATTTTGGGTTGCCTTTCTTAGTTGAAATTGTTGCTGGATCTTTTACGAAGAGAAACCCTTCAACTCATGGAGCAAGTCAACTCATCACCATTCTTTTGAGAGAAGAGGGAGATTAAAGACGAAATGAAGAGAAATGCTTATGAGAAATGTAGAGGAAGAAAGGTAGAAGGTTAGTTTTTCTGTAGTGTGCTGTTAGGGGCTACAGTGTTTTTCCTCTGACTAAAGGGCTAGCAAAGAATATGGTAGGTCAGTAACTCATTATAAGGATCACTCCCAGAATGGGAACATTAACTAAATGTTCATTAAAGAGAAAAGGGTGACTTGACATGATGAATTTTTGTAAAAATTCACATTACAATACTTCAAAGTTGAATGATTGTGGGACTGTGGAATGGGGGATGAGCCGCACGTTTTTCACTCAATCTACCTCCAAAGAGGCGGGGTGAATACGAAGGCACAAAAAGCTGGAAATGCAGTAACTCTCTTTCTTTTAAAAAGCAAGAAATTAAACAAGTCATTTTCATTTGCTCTCAAAAGATGAAAAGGAAAAGGGTATGTGTCCCTTCTTGTGGTGGAGTTGCTGCTTGTGAAACCACTCCCACAACTCATGTTTTGGCCCTTGAGTGTCAAAATAAAAGTCACGGATCTGAACTATTTTGGATAACCCCGGTTCAAAGAGGCCTTACTTTGGAAGGATACATATTTTCTAATGATGTCTGTCAAAATAATGCTCTCCAGGTCAACCCATTTCGCTAGGGACCCAGCCAGGACCAGGTGGTTACCAACTTGTCCGTTGGTCAACTGTAGAAAAGTACGCTGAAGAAATACTAGAAAATAGCAAGAGGTAGAATGTTAAGCAGTAATGATTGCTTAACGATGCTGGAGAAAATAGTATCTAAATTGACGCAGTTATACACAGTTTACATGTGAAATGGATGCAATAGGATCACAGGCGGAGCAGAGCCATGAAGCTGCCGATTATAGCATAATCCACCTGAGTTTGTTTGACCCTCTGAGACAAGACAATGCTCGTTTCCGCTGCGGAATACGCGGTCTGACCTATGAAAATACAGGTGAGGCAACATTGTAGCTGTAAATATATCCACCACAAGAATATGAGTGATAGTCATTGCGAAAATCAAAAATTATGTTCAACATCTTACCGTTCCCTGATATGATTGTGGGCATGCGTAAGCTGCCCCGAATGAAACCTTACCTCCACTTCCTTCAGTAGTTATGACAGGGACGTGCAAGTATCATTACACACACACGCCGGCCAAAATTTTAAGCTTTGAGGGCAATAAGAGCTCCAGATTATGCATACCTAAGAGTTGCCTATAAAAACAGCAAGTGGAACGGGGGAGGGAAGCCATACTATATTTCATTTTTTGGAAGGATTGCAAGATTGGTTTATGAAGCAAGTGTCTCCCAAGTTTGCTAAATCTACAGAAAGGAACTGAATTTGGTTGCAGGGTTTCAAGTAGTGAGTTGCAAGATTGATGAGAAAAATTTCCATTCTGCCGACCTCGACTCTTCTTATGAATGGTGGTGGATGAAATGAATCAAAACGATTGGAATAAGTGGGATTGATTTTGTCTTGATTGTGAGCACAATCAAAGATAGCAATGCCACGTAGCTCTGCTAAGTAGCAATACTTTGAGCGGCTTGTACATGATGTAAGGTCAGTAAGAAAATTTCCACATTCTATTCATTTTCTCGAAAAAAATCGCAAATTAAATACTGCAACCGTGAAAAAGGCTTCAGATGAAATGATATTTGCAATCTCTGTTCCATTGTTCTGTCACATGTGCTCATTGTAAATGAAACCTTAGAATTTCACATGCGTTCATTTAACCTATATTCTTCTGGTAGTGTGGTAAGGGTATAAGGGCCAAGGGTTACCATGACTCTCGTCAAGATTTCCGCCGGGTTCCTCTGAGATAGTTTTTACGGGTTGAAAGCCCCGGATTTAGTTTTTTTCGGATTACCACTAACACGAGTAATAAAATGAAGTGACATAACAATTTTTATGCAAGGCAGCGAGCCTAGGAGCACTTAGGAAACCTTAAGACATGTAAGAAGCTTGAGGAAGGGTTATAAATTGGGCTTTCTTATGACTGGAGGGACATAAAATTTGACAAGAAGCTAAGCTTGGAAGAGAAAATACGAGCTAGGGTGCTCCTAAAGCCTATTACAGTTTCCGAAAGCTATGACGGCGGTAGGCAAGATAAAATTTAATTGCGGTCTGATCCATTAGAATCGCTGTGTATATGGAGGGACCTTGGCCCGGAGACTGTGTAATTGGCAGGAAGGGGGAAACGGAAAAAGTGTAGGCAAAGCCTATGGCCTATGGCGAACCAGCTATGATTTTATTTTATGGAATAGCATAGCTAATCCGGGAAAATTTGTAGAGTCAACGGTAAAGGCAACCCTATATATATGTATGAATCTTAAATACTGTTAAGGCCAAACTTCTAACTCACAAGAACTAGAAATCCTGGGTTCGTCTTTGTTCGCTTCTGGTAAAAATGCATTGTAATTGGAACTAGAGTAAACACCGAGGGAGGTTTTTCGCGAGATATGCGACGCGCCAAATTTAAAGAAGTCGGCAGAAATTGGGCTCAACCGCAAAAGGCGGGTTGTGTGCGAATGACGGGAATGTGGGTGAATTAAGTTAGATATGTTTTCTTGTTTTCTCTGATTTTCTTTTGTTTTCGGCCTCCAAAACTCAGTTGGTTCTCATCATTTGAGGCAAAAGAGGATAGCGTTATCGTAGCAAACGGCTTGAAAAGCTCAAGCTGAGAGTGATGAGAATGTGGTGAGAATCGGGGATAAAGGTCAAGTTAAAGGATGATGGGGGTCGACAAAGCAGAGATGAGGTTGCTGGAGTTGCTGTGGCGGATGGGCTTTCAAGATTGGAATATAAAGTCATTGGACTATGAGAGTTTGAGAATGAAAGATGCAATTGAGCTTTTAGATGCTTACCTTCTTTCTCGTTATAATACTTTAACAATCATGATCTCCTGTAATTCTGGAAAGGAGATTTTAAAGCTTATTCCCTAAACTCTCAAAATCCATCTTCACCCTTTGGTTTTACCTCTTCGGATGTTAGTGTTTTTTAGAGAAAAGTTAAATACTAATTCTACCCTCTCAATTCTCAAAGGACTCTATAGGAACAGAAGCGAGAAGGGACTCCATTCTCGGGGTTTAGGAGTACCTCAGAATTTACTGTCCCGCTTGCTTGCTATACCATCTTTCCCGGGCCAGGAAGTTCCCGGCGGGTACCACTTTGTGGGCGAGTTGAGTTAAGGATAGGCTGGTGTTGGATGGTGTAGAGAGTAAAAATATTTAGTGTGGACTGAATACAGACAGTATACGAAGATTGGACTCAGAGGGCGGGATTCCGGATTGAAAATCCGTTTGGATTGAAATAAATAGAAAAAGGGTAAGAAGAAGGAGATAATGAAATAGGATGAAGGGGGAGGATGGTGCTTCTTCCCATCCCTGATGTGATCTTATGGTATATTAGTAGTCAGGACTCAGGAAGGAGGAGAAGAAAGTGGCGGCAATGAAGGTGAAGAAGACTAAAAAACATTGTGAAAGAGTTGAGAGAATCTCGAAGAAGGACGGAGAGGGGAAATTGTGAAGGCTCTTGGGAGATACGAAGGTTTAGGAAAAAATTAAAAGTTTGGTGGTGGGAATGAATAAATTGAGGATTTGTTATGGACAAGGGCTGGAGAGGGAGTGGAAGAGGGATGGACGGAGAAGATATAGCATGTTTTCTTCACTGGATTTTAGACAGCATACAGGGAAAGACGATGATGGGCTTTTGGAGGAATCGAATGAGGGGATGAGGAAGAAAGAAGCAGAAGCATTAGAAGGAGATAGATTTTGTGTGATTGTTTTTTGTAGTGGCCGGCTTTTGGGGTTCAGTTTCGTTGGACAGGGAGTAGTAGCAGTAGCAGGGTTCAGTTAGTTCAGTTAAGGCCGTGGGGGCGGTGTGGTTTGATTGGGTTTAGTGAGTGGATATCTAGAATTAGTTAAGGACACTGCGGATGTATTGGATGGGTGGGAAGACGGTATTTGGTGTTAATTTGGATGAAAATTCCGTTTTCTGTGCATGAATGGAAGGCTACGAAGAAGCTGTAGGCGGACTTTTCGTGAGTAGGCGTTGGCTTTAGTAGTATCAAGCTACTGAATTTGACAACCCATAATTATTGCTGTCTTATAGTAAAAGATCACGATTCCCATCCTCTATGTACTGCTCTTAGTTACTACTGCCATTCCAAGATGGGAATCAAAAATTATTATTGAGACCAATACGCCCTGACTTTCTCACACATCTTCTATCCACCAGGAGAGCACCAAAGAAGCAAACTTATCCTAACTGGCTCCCATGGGCATATTCTCTTAGTTCCTTCTTTTATTTACCTGTACGAGATTTCCTTATTTAAAATCCCCCTAACGTCAAGCTTCTTTGAAGCGTGGTGTGGTTAAGCTGTTCCAAGCAGTTTGAACCTGAACAGAAGTTCCAGAAATCCGCCAAATCTAAGCATATTGCGGATACGCTTGTTGCGGCTTGCCCGGTCAAGTAAAACATGCAATAAAATTGGGAATCAGACCCAGGTTCTGTTATTTGGTTGGTTGGTTGTTATTTGGCCTATGGATATTAAAAAGAGCATCTTTATATGTTTTCAGTCTCCAGCTGGGGCCGTTTTTGTGGTGAGCCCTTTTAGGCGGGATACATGTTTGACTCCCCTTGAGTAAGTCATTTGTTCGGTAGTTTTGAAAGTAAGCCGGAAAATATTAAGTGAACGAATCAAGATTGTGTTGAATGGATTCGTTACAGGATGCTAATAATAGCATCTTTGCGAAGACAAAAACCAAAGAGGCTGCGTTCCTCATAGCTCATAGTTGCGTGTCGCAAGTGAGTCAATTGTTCCTGTCGCTAACAACAAGAATATTACTAAAACGAAGGAGATGGAAACCGGAGCGCAAGGATATTTGAAAAGAGTTCAAGAAGTTGAAACAAATTGAGAACGAACTGATGAGCTGTTTGAAGAAAAAATACGAGGATGGTGACGAAGTGAAGTGTATGATTGAAGGAGACGTGATGAGTTGGGTGATGACAAGAAGAAGAGGAAGTCACGGGCAAGTCGTATGTTTTCTATTTCCTCCAGAAGGGAATACAAAATACAAATGTAAGGATATGAAAAAAGAAGGTTACAGGGTAAATCACTTGAAGACAAATATCCGAGAATAGATTAAATATGCGCTAACCTTTCCAACGCCGGGATTCCTCATGTATCATGCAACAGGAGGAGTTGGTTGAGGCAGATTTGAGGACTGGAGACGGAGGTGATAATAGGATGCAGGATCGGTAATGTGTGGAGTGGATGGGAAGTAATTATGGGACATGAGACATGCTACGCGCTATTTACTACACAACTCATTATAGCACATGGTACCCATTTCAAGGACCTCAACCTACACTAATTGGTCTTTTCTCCCGTCTTAAGGTTACGCACCGGTTAGATACAATTCCTTTCGTTCCCATCCCATTTCTTCGTCGCACTCACTTCCTCATCCTCTGGAGCCATTAAATGGATGCGACTAAAGCTTTCTAAGAGCGGGGAAAGCATAAGATTTAGTTATTCAAGTAAGTGGACAATATGTACATGTCCAAAAAACCCCCGCTTCTCCGTCTTAATAATTCAGAATAGTTTCAGAAATATTAATATGAGTATCTGCAAAGCCAGAATCAGAAGTGGAAATTACTGCTTGAAATGACGATTTTGATTGGAGTCCGAAGTATAGGATAAAGTAGTGCTTTGGTTTTGAAATAGGATTAAAAGACAATCTGGACATATGAGCTGATGAATGGGGATGAAATTTGATTTCCTGTCAATGTATCATCCATTCAAGAAAACAGCGAGCAAGCTGGAAATTATTTTGACAAGTTTGTTCAACTAATTGCAAAACTAACATGTGAATCCGAAATTCTTTCAGCCCTCTTCCAGATGGATTAGTTTAAGAGCAACGCTAGATGGAAGGAAACCAGAATCTGTCTGTTGTAGTAATAAAGTGAAAAACAGGAAGAACCAATGAAAATGAAATTAAGACACTTAATTAATTATTTCTTTAATATGGCCTTATTTTGGTTCTGAGACTCCATTTTTTTTTAAGAAAAGCGAGCTAAATATTTGGAAAATCAACAAGTTATGCAACTGTGGACTTAAAAGCGGAGGTAACGGTAATTTTACTACTAAACCCAGAACCTATTGTCCGGAAGAGGTTAAAGAGATAGTAGAGAAGGATGGTTTTTAATCATTACTATTATAATGTCTAATCCGATCACTACTCTAATTTTGCATCAAGTACGAAGAAAAGTCATACGCGCTCTTAATTAAGGCAATATGTCAAATGAAGCTATAAACCGGGACCATAGCTTGTAGTTTTGTATGGGAAATGGATGAAAAAGCTCGTTAAACCAAGCTTTGTCACAATCTCTGACGATAAAGCCAACCATTGGTCTCAATCTAAGAAGCTTAGCTTTAGGATGCAGTCAAGATGTAGAATTGCGCAACCATTTGAAGAACATAACTTCCTCAAGTATGTTAATAGCATAGCTTTGATGAGAAAACCCAGTTTAGAATCGTTGTGAGAAAGCTAAAATCGAGAGAGTCTTACTTATGCTCTTTAATTTTAATGCTTTGACCGGACAAGAATTTTGCAACATTTTAAGCTCTTTTATATTTTATTTACAAGCTACAAACGGGGCATGCAGCAAAGGCATGGAACTAAAAAATACCCCTACTTCTCAGCCATTTACATGACAACTGCAGAGGTCAAGAACGCACAACGTAATGTGTGCAAGTGACATTCACTCAGCTGATCGAAAGATAATAAATTATGAATGAGTCAGCTCAACGATTTAAGAAAATCTCTCTGTTCTGTGAATCACAAGCTATTGACTTTTAAGCAACGGCAAGTACAACTTGCATTAAGTTCTAGGTAGGAAACTTGATATGCACTTCGGCTTCTTCTAATATTCGAATGTATTGCCACGAAAGGAATCAGTTAAGAAAGTTAAGGATAAACTTAACTAGAATAGTTTTTTTAATAGGAAGTTTGTAAGTAGGAAGATCTGCGAAGAAGATATGCCTTCTGGCTAATGGGAAACACCCACAATGTAGAACCTTAACTTAGGAATATCCTTAGAAGAGTAGGGTGGTCCAAGGGTAAGCTAGAGCATAGAAGCTATGGACCTGTCCAGTAGCTTCGATAGGCTTTCCCGCCTAGCGCATTCATCCAAAGGAGCGTAGCCTGCTCGGTAGTCTAGTAGTCTCTGAGCTCCCAAATCTTACACTTTAGTGTTCCTACGTTTCTTCTATATGGATACCATTCCCTGGACAATTACAACATTACAAGCATCAATGTGTGAAGAAGTAAAAAGTATTTGCTCAAATTAGTTGACGAAATTGAGAAGCCACAAGACTTGGTACGGTTGAGTAAGCAGGGGGGGAAAGAATCTTAAGCCTTACTTACTGCGCTGCGATACAGCGACACGCTCGAGTTGGAAAGCAATCAACTCTAAATGTGTACACCACCGAGCATGCATAATTAGGTTCGATTAACATTGAACATACGGGAAAGGCATACAAATTAGATGCGAAATAGAGAAAATTAAGTTCATTGATCAAGAAAAGGATAGCTTCTTACTAATTTCCTTGAGGAATGAGGAGTCAGGTAAGAGGAAGAGAAGAACAATGGAGCCAGGATTATTTCACCTCCTTTCCACTTTCCAACTAACCATAGAAAAATGTTCCTACTTACAGTACAATCTCTACGAGGGCGACTGCTGTTGCTGTTACTACCGCACTATTGTACTCGCATACCTGCTTTCCTGTAAAGGGAGCGTATGGAAGAAATCGAACTGCTGCTACTGCTACTACCGTATTATCGGCATGTCCCCCAATCCAATTAATTACTCTCACCTTTTCCAAATTCCCAGTTGCTTCTGAATCTTGTTATAATATTACAATCAGTCGGACTGGTTTGGGATGATATCTTTCCGTATTTCAGTATAGTATATGAGTATAATTTACCCTTCAGTCTTATGTAAACTTGATTTCCTTGTGAGAAAAAAGTTGAAATAATTATACGTGGCCCGACTTGAATTTGGAACACTCGAAGCAGAAAACTGAAGACAGCATAGAATCTAGCGGATTCCACCAACAACTCGATTCAGGAACCAGGAAACCATCAGGACCACCATCAGGAATCCATCGGGTGGAAGTTATTTCGAAATTAACAAAAATTACGGCAAGAAGACATTCAAAGAAGGAGATTTGAAATTCTGTACTGCATGACGGGAAGCGCGTTCGTCTTGAAGCCGGATAATGAAATGAGATAACGTACTAAAGTGTCTTGAGCTTTTCGTACTGGCTCATTGTCGAATGTCGATACCTTTATTGCTTTCGATTCTGAACGATTAGTTGGTTCAGCATGGAATAATAGTACAACCCCTTGTCTGTTGACCTCTATTTTTTACCCTTTGATGTAACGCTCTTCTTGTATTCTCATACGACACCCGGCTACAAGTTAAGGATACACTTGACCTCGCAAAACTTTTGGCAAATTTTGAAATTGCCTTTGAAAGAAATAATAAGATACTCTAATGTAAGCAGAAGCTAGTTGTTTTGAGATGATTTGAAGGAGAAACTGTCTAATAGATGCAGAGGTGGAAAGGAAATTCTACTCATTCATGATGAGTTACACCTTTAAAAAGAAATACACCCCAGCGAAAATGAGTAAAGGACTAGGCTTGTTTTAGAAAAAACGTTCGTAGGGTTTTGTGTGATCATTTTATTTTAATGGCTCTAGTATCACTAGAAAGCCTGCCTTCTTCTCCACAAACTTCTTTAAACAAACTAAGTTGAACTTAACAGCGCTTGGCGATGCGCGCAATGGCGCGAAGGGCTACCTTTCTGGTTTAACAAAATTGAGTAAACGCTATTAAAATATAACTGCTACTGTGAAAATTTGCGAATTGTTTTTCTGGAAAATATTAATTAGGACTAGTATCTAATACCGTGTCAAATTGATTCCATTTGGTTGCGCAGTTTCGTAAATACAGCTATTGAAAGTCCTGGCTCATTAGCATATAACTAATTCATACTAACTAAAGCACAATTTAAATTCAGAAAATAAGTTCCTCAGCTAGGATCTGCATTAAAGGACATTGGAGAAAATTACGGGAAGCTTAAAAAGATACAGCTGATAAGTTAGCGTACGAGGGATCCAACTGTATACCGACTGTAGTCAAGAACGACAAATTTTTGGTTTCGACCAGCATATGACAAAATCTTTTGGGACGGGGTACAGTTTCAGAACAAACAGAGGCCTATTCAGCTCCGACTAGTCGGTTGGAATTATGAGGGGACTTTCTTGGAAATTGTGAACCTCTTATCGAACAATTACAGCTCTCTCCAAATCCAAAGGCATTACCTGGTTATAGCACATTCTACTTTTTCGCCTTCAGTTTTGGCCGTCCACTGCACTTAGCACCGCAAGTTGGTTCTTGCACTACTGACGCTGGGGACTTAACGCTCGACTCCATCACTTCCGATGTCGCCAGATTCAAGTATCAACGCTCTTTCCCCATTCATGTCCGGCCCAGCTTATACTTAAACCATGGCAGTTATTAAAAACCAGGTGAGCAATTATTATCACCATTTTCCGGTTTCACTTGTTTGTCAGCAATTTACTCAGGCCGCTCACGACTCCGAAAAAAAGCAAGGCGGAGTCTAATAATATTGATAGGGTGGACAAGCACAGGAGCGATGAGAATTAAGGAAGGGGGATGCTAAAAAAGTCCGAGTGTGCTTTCTACAGGGACAATATGAAGATAAAAGAGGTTTTCTTGGGTTGGAGAAATGTGGAGCATGTGTTTTAGTAGTTCGTAAAACCAGAGAAGTCGGGAATAATATGCAGAGTATTATAAGGTTGGTAGGGAAGAGGAATTAGTAGAGAAAGAAAAGATGGCTAGGAGTGAGAGGAAGATGAAAGACCCACCCTGTTTTTTGATCAAGTTTTGTGATGGTGCTGATGATTATTAGGTTGATGATGAAGATGATCCGGTGATTGGTTTAAAACTTTTTCCTCCTTGTCTTCTTCTTGTTCTTCATCGAACCTGTTTTCCATGGCGCTGAATGTTACACGGAGGAGATGGAGAATATCCGAGGGAGATGCGTGAGTAGGCAGAATCCAAGGGAGATAAGGTCCATGCTCCTATTTTTTCAAGAACTGGACATGGCGCATTTTCAGGGAGTTTATAATAAATTTTATGCCAGATCATCATGTGAATAGGTTGAGGAGAAGAAGGACGAAGTGAATGACTTTGATGATGCAACGTATTCCTATGATATCCGATGCTGGAATCTATAGATGAAATATTGCATGAACGACTGCAGCTTCATGCCCGACCTGGAGAGAAGTGTGTGGAGAAAATAAAAGTATATAATGTGTATCTACGGTTAAATGGAAATCAGCGTCTTCCTCTTTTTTGATTTTCCTTAGAAAGGAAAAGACAAGGGGGTAGAAACATTAGGAGCTTTGTTCGTGATGAAACGCTCGTTGATGGAGGATTAAAAGGCGGGATAACAGTGAGGCTCCTGTAAGGAAGCGTAGATGGGATGAGACACGAGGTTACGGAGAAAAGAGTTAAAGATGGGTAAGCAATTTTACGCTTCACTTCATCCTCCTCCTCACCTTTCTACCTCAGACGCTGGCTGGTGAAGATGAACCCAAATTATTCATTAAATCATAATATGGTGGAAAACATGAGGCGACGCTTTATTGAGACATGCTTAATTATTTTACCCGTGTCCCTTGTTGACCACGTTCGCATTTCTTCTAGTCATTCTCAAGACTCCTCGCCATGAATTAGCCGCCTTACCTTTCCTCTATCCCCTAACTGCACGCTTGGTATATTCTTTGTATGTATTGTGATTCGGTTATTTTTACTCTCAGTGAGAAGAGCTGCATGCATTTTGTATGTACCACTACAGCATGGCAAGGAGTACCATATCCGTAGAACGTTTCACCACCATCTTACTGTACTGTGTCTCTTGTCCGTTGATAATCATACATTTTTTGGTTGGAATTCGTATGCGACGGATTTAAGAGGTTCTGTTCCAGAAATTCGCTCCGGTGCACATGGGACATGGCCAACTCTTCTCAGTATCATTATAAAACTTGGCAAAAACCATCAGAGGGCCTAATTATAAGGATAGAAGCATAGCACGGGTCTAGAAGTTTTGAAAATATCGGATTGTAACTTTCTCGGTTGTAAAAAGAGTCCAGCATATTGCTTCGAGAAAGGTAATTAACAGAATCAGTAAATTATTGCAGATGTTTTCCCAATTTTGGGGATTTCCAGTTATTTTTTTGACAGCCTGAAGGAGTAGTATGAGTTAGCATAATACGAGTGATTGCAGATTGAGGAATATGATAAATGCTTACTATTAGATGGCTATTTATCCAACTGAGTGTACATGTGTGTATGTATACTTCCGGTTTTATTTCCATGACCGAAACTAAATAGGACACAAAATATTAATTAGTATGAGTGGGCAGAAGAAAATTTTGCTACTTCCAACTCTCGTGATTCAATATACATAAATTTGCTAATTATATAGTACATCCTGTGGACTATTGGTAAAATATTAAATTCCACTGCGGAACGAAGAGGGGATGGGATGAATGTGTCCAGGAGTTGTCGGAAGCTATGTAATTAGTTTAACTATGGTACGAACGATGCTTGAATGTTTGGGAACGCTACATGAAAGAACACTTTTGAGAAATTTGCACGTTTCTGTTACCGTACCAAGCTCCTCACTAGTTCGTGCTTCTCACGCCACCGATTTTATGAGAATGTGTATACATGTATATGCTAGTAGTCGGCTTGGGCTTGCAAGGGTTTGGTCAGCATTTAAATTACTTGTTTTGAAGTTTTGAGCCCTGAAATATGTCTATACCTATACTTTTTTTATAAAATCTGCGGATCTAGTAGCTACTTTACGTTGAAAATGTCTTCCCATGTACAACATGCAACCTTCAACATTCCAGCAAACGGAACGAGGCAGAGCATGCTGCTCCCATTTTTCCAAGATCAAAGCTATCGAATTCTGTGATCCTAAAAATGTAATTACCAAATATTGAGAACGGAAGGGTGTAGAGGGAAATAGGTAGGGGGTGAAGTTGAAATCAAAGAGGAATTCGGAGGGAATACATGGGAGGAGTCGAGGGATGGAAGGAAGGAGAAGGAAAAGTTAGACGATTTGTTAATGTTTAACAAATTACTCAAACCAAAGGTTTATCCTGGAAGCAAGAATTTTTCGTCACACTTGCAAAGCAAGTATACACACACTATAGTTTTGAATGAGCTCCTTGTAACTTGCCCTAAGGGGCGGAACCTCATTTATCAGCTGGAAGAAGCTGACAAGAGATGAGAAAAAGCTCTGTGGAATGAAATGAGAGAACTAGAAAGTCACACTTACTAAGGGACATTTGTCACCACTCTTTTATTACAGCATATGATGAAAGAAAGCCGTAAAGATGGGTAACCTCTAATTTGTCAGTAATTAGCTTTGCGTCCTCACCCTACTCATCTGAAACTTGAAAAATGGAGGTTGTGTGAGTTACATTGGAATACTCAGATCTCTACTGAGGTTAGTTCCGATATCGAATTCGGTTGGTTAAATGCCTTATATGAGAAGGAACCTTGCCCGTGTAATAGTGTCCTCTGGCATACCACATATCGCTAACTTTATACGGGCTCTTCATTTTTGCAATATTCTGAATAGAATTAGGAGCATATGCAAGAACATTTAACGCAACAAGGGTTGTACCAACAGCTGGCAAGGGAAATGGGAGGAGAGAGGGTAGATTGGCTTTGAAATGAGATTTCTTTAACATGTGCGTGAAAGATGGGGACATTTCTCGGGCTCTTAAATTTAGCTGCATATCCTCATATCCCTCGAATGTTTTACTCAGACTATCCGCTCAAGGTTAAGTTGTTAGCACTTAGCCCCTGGAGATAAGTCAATGTCTTGAAGTGTGATTATGAAGACGTATCATAATCAAATCTATAAAGTTAAGGAGGCGTTAAAGGCATGCGGTTGAAAAACTACAGTTGAACATTTGTAGATTCCTCTTACTCCCACGCCATATTTCCCTACGGCAGTGACAAATAAGATTTAGAATGTCCATAATCAGAATAAGTTGTGCACTGCATCTAGTGTTTAGTTTTCAGCTTGGTAAGTGAATCAAATGATGGGACTTATTTAAAAAAACGAATATCCAAACAAAGAACATTTGCAATTTGTAGTGCTTGGTGACATCTGGTCTATTTTAGTTTTCTCTCGAATCTTTTCTTGGCGAAAATGTTTTCCCGAGTTTTAGCTATGGAAGCGAAGTTGGCAACCTTCAGTCACTCGCTGAAGGGTACTCAGGAAACGTTTTCGCAAGGAAAAGATTAGAGAGAGGACTACAAAATACCAAATACTAGTAAGAGTCTCGCCGTACCTCAATTCCTTAACTGTAATTGACAAAATGATCACTGGTAAAAAGTAAGAAGCCTTCAATTATCCGTTTAATGAAACTACTGAATCGGTCAATTGAAATTGCTAATATTGGTATGTAAAAACTGAAAGGGATAACTTTGGATTTTGGGGTTGATTCGTTGAGCGTGGGTTAAAGCAGGGACTTGGAAGGTGGCTACATAATTATTTGGGAAAACAAATGAAACATTTCAAAAAAGAGTTCATACCTTTGCAGTTCAATCAAGATCCAGTATGTGTTTATAAAAAGCAATCTTTAGAAACTATGCATATCTTAGTATAGGTCTACGTTTCAAATTATTAAAAGCAAACAATGTAGAGCGCTACCATTATGTAGAAAGTATGAGAGTGCCAGTTTTTTACTTGCGTTTTATAAAGTAATCATGTCGCTGCCTGTAGTATTAGAATATAAACTAAAGATTTAAATACTGTATGAACTCATGAATATATATATATATATACCATTTGAGTTAAAATTCAATTTAGCAGCAAAAATGAATATGTATTCTCGTGTAGAACGGAATCACCTTAGTTACAAAATTACCATACATGCAAGATGTCTGTTCACCATTTAATCTGAGGTGAAAACGTCAAGGAACTCATGGGTTAATAAAAAATCGGTACGAAAATTTTGCCTCGAGTACTTCTAAAATGTTTCTTCAAAAGTTAAGCATGCGTTTCAGTTTCCGCAGTTGACCGAGTTCACATAAATTGGTTAATGGATTCACAAGAAGTTCACTGAGGTGCAAGTAGGAACAATGAAAGATTCCTGCATAGCTCCTCACGCCTGTAATAGATTAGAATCCCTCCCATTAAACTTTGTGAAATATCAACAATTTGATTCGCATTTCAAACGCTTAACCAGAAAAGACCATTCTCTTGCCTCTGCACCTTGGTGAATAATATTCGAACAAGGCGGTTGACTACCTTGCTGAACGGCATTAACGTGGCTAAAATATCATCTCATCATGAAAAACTAACCGTTTTAGAAAAGACGATTTTAAATTTAGTTAAGAACTCTTGCTCCGTTTTTGGTAGCCTGCTAGCGAGCAAGAGTCAAAGTCAAGTCGATCAACAGTTCCATAGAATTGAGATTGTGAAACTTTTGCCAGTAGCGGGAGATAGACTCTATGATCAAAATTTATGCAAAAGTCAACAACAATTTAAACTGCTGACAGCAGCGCTCCCCGTGTGTTATCCGTTTTCCTATAACTGCCAGTGAGACTGGACTACTTTAAATTGTAATGGTTTCGATTTTGTTCTATGTATGTAGTTCTTGTTACATTAGGATTTTGAAGATAATTTGATCTGCGTGATGAGCTTTCATAAGACATTAAAGGTAAACTTGATAGCCTTCAAATGGATTTCAAGCGTTACACCGCACAAATCAAGTATTTTTTAATTATAACCAAATTTCAGGTTCGATCTGTGGTAAAGATCAAACAGCTGGAGAAGTTGTCTGGGGAACTCTCAAGCTCAGAAGCTGATGGAGGAGTTGTGGTAAACTTATTTGCAAAAAATGAATTCTGATGGACAGTTGAATTTTGCAAGTGTAAAATCCTACGTTAGTGAAGGGAATATTGTGGAATCAAATCGTTCTACTGATCTATTTGTAAAGAAACGTCATAATGTCTAGTCGGCCCTACACAATTTCAAGATGGACTTTTTTACACCTTCCGAAATATTTACACAAGGGCTGCAAGCGCCATCTATGCCAACTCTGGAAAGTACACATAAGACAACTTCAATGAAGGAAATCAGAGAACTATAAACGTTAAGTTGCTGCAGATTTTTATGACTAGAAGCTTAATTTCTTCACCAGAGGAGTAGAGTTACTTAAATCAGCTAAAGTTGGCACTATCTGAAAATCTTCAGGAAGCATTGCACCTGAATCTCAAAAATGCATGAAACAAGAACGAAAGTATGCGAATGTTAGTGAAGTCGAAGTGCAAAGCTCCCAGGATTAATAAAAAAAAATATAATTTTACTTTCTTCAGACTCTAGTTTAAGATCAACCGAACCTAATTGCGCTGTTCCATATACTTCGGTTCTGTCAGTTAGCTGCTTGTGCCTTGGTTAATTATATAGCAAGAATGCGCAAAAACGTGACTCACAGACAAAAGTCAAATTACACGTGGCACACTAGTAAACACGAGAAAGAAATGATTTCTTATGTAAACTTGTGCTGCAGGGCAGATCACATGGATATATACATAATGAAAGAAAGAATTTCCTTGTCCATTGTCCACCTACATTGCTGCTCATTCCTACCCTACAGGATTAATAATTCTTGGTCAGAACTTTAAGGAAGAAGTAGCTATCCAAAATAATCATTTGTGCAAGTAAAGGTGTTGAAGGTCTGTTTCTATAAGTGTCAATCTTCGGGAAAAGTTAGGAAATGACTGTTACGAGCAAATGAACAAATGGGAGAATTTTCTTTATTCTTTACGATGATCGTAAAGCAGAAACATCCTGCTTCGTCTCTGGATAATCTATGTTTCGTGAGCCAAGAATTATGGACGATGATGATGAAGAAGAGGGATAACGAATAATAACAAAGGACATACATGAGCAGAACTGAAATGCTTTGTATAGAATTCCTTAAATCCCTACGCCTTTCTCACTCTCGACAATGATGTTGAAAGTGAAACTGACGCGAGATTCATGAGATCCCTGGAGGCAGAGAGTTCATCCTTGAAATTATGTTTCTAATAGTGATCAAGATCTTGAGTCCAGATCTTGAGAACAAAGGGGTTGATCAATTCTTGTGTAGTTTTATTTAAATTTTTCTTTGTCGTGTAGAGCTTGTTTTGAGTGTCTCAATGCTTTTGGACAGTAGTTGCTACACCACTGGCAAATTGTGTACTACATGGCAAATGTCCGTCAGTCGACGTTAATCTGCCTAAGTGGGAACAGTTAAAGTATTGCTCCTGTTTTAAAATCCGCTCCGTTTATACGTTACGTGTTCGAGTGGCCACAGCTGTTTTTAAATCGTTTCCCCAATATATAACAAATAACAATAATAATATATAATTCCCCCAGTATAATTTGAACTATACGTTTTTATCAGGATGCTTGTGTGGATTACTATTTTAGGGTTGGTTGGAGCAGCCGTGCAGACACCAATAGATAGAGACCGGAGTTTGATGAAACCAAACGCCAGTGAAGATAGTTCTAGTTCTAGGACAGAAGCTTTAGGGGGGTCCACTGGTCATCAGAACCTTAGCCCTAAAATAGTTGTACATCTGGCAAAGGATAGGTCAATCTACGCTCGTCGGGCTTCTGGGATTGAAGGAGTTATCTCTGATGTTTACGAAGTTTTCGTCGGGCCATCCAACTATACCAGCGTATGCAAATTTTGAGTTTTAAGACCGATAACTTGAGGATTAATTGCAAAGTCAAGACAACGGTTTTCAGGAAAACAATTACTCTGATAATCCGGGCCCTCAAAGCGAAACTTGATATTGCGCTTTCAGAACCGCGAAGCCACAGCAGTCATCACACCTACGGATGGAACCAAAAATGGTCCTACTGGCTACGTTTCATTTCTACAGGCTGGAACCGAAACTTCCGTTGTCATTGGAGGGTTGATTAAGGGATTGTCTCCAAATGGGAAACATGGATTCAGCATCCACGAATGGGGGAATTTGAGAGGAGGATGTGACTCCACACTCGCACATTTTAATCCTTACCGGGTGAATATAATATTGATTAACACATATTTCTTAATGGCACAGTAGCAGTATCGGGATGATACGTTCCCTGAACATAAATCCTACATCTTTACTTCCTTACGCACTTTAGCTTTGCTACTAGTTATTAGATGTACAATTTTATGTTTTCAGCAACCACATGGAGGCCCGAGGAGTGCGCGAAGGCATGTTGGAGATTTGGGAAATATTGTATCTGACGAAGAGGGTGTTGCAAACATTTCCGCACAGGACCACGTCATTTCTCTTCGGGGAACCTCATCCATTATTGGCCGGGCAGTTGTTATTCATGAGCTACAGGATTTGATGGATGCCAAATCTGAAGAAAAGACTGGCAAAAGATTGGCTTGTGGAGTAATCGGCATTGTACCAGTTGGTACAGTGTAGCCCTACTTCAAATCAACACCAACTGGGCTTTGCTATCTGAACTTTTTTTGTTCTCTACTAGCGGACAAAAAGGCTACGAAGTTTTCATGCTGCTAATTTAGCAATTCCAGCAATAAACGATGCGTTAACATTCAATCTTTTATCTTTACGAGAATAAATAAATGCTTTCATAAAGTTAAGTTTAAGTCACTATAAAAGTTCCTCCGTTAAGATAATATCTTCTTGTAAATGTATATATATACATATATACAAACACAAAAAACTGTGGAAACAACATCGCACTTGAGCTCCGATCTATGCAGAGTAAAATACATAAAGGATTTCTCACTTCTGACCAAAACTTCATCTCGTTGAAAACATGGAAGCTGAGTTCGAAAGTAGAAGTGAGGAGAGAACTGAAGGTTCTAGTTCTTTTTAGACTGCAATGGCAGTTTAAAAGAGCCATGGAGCTTGTCAAAAGTCGGTTGCAATCTTGCAATCGTCTTCATCGGCTTGAATTTCTGTTTTGCAATCGATTCAAAAATGAATTCCGGAGTGTGCAAATCTGCCAAAACAAATACATCGAGTAAACATTATGTGCTTCAGCAATAATTACAAGAAACTAACTCACTGAGGAGTTCAGAGTGACACTCATGAATATCGTTTTAGTAGCTCGTTTCCAACTTCAACAGAGCGAAACTTACGAATAGCGTGACGTTTGCAAGCATCTGCGACTAGTTTAAAATCCTGAACACAAGTGATGATCACATAACGACGGGGTGTTTTCGTAGCTTGCTGTCGTGCATGCTGTAAAGACCGCTGACGGGTATCTACTGATCCTCCTGCAGCTTCAATGATATCTTTTAAGTCAGGTATAGAAGGAAAACAGCTCGGTGTAATGTAAAAGGTGACGTTCTGGGACACAACATAGGTCAGAATAAATAAACCACGAAAATCAACCCACACAAAATTTTGAAAACTTTTTAGGCGAACACTTACTGCGAACAAGAAATGGCGATCCGGCTTAGCTAAGAGATCTTTTAATTTTACACCATAAACTTTTTCGATAGTTTCATTACTCATTATGAAGGGCTCTGCGTCGACAAACTTCTTGTTCCTCAGACATTCATGTAACCAGTCAAGAGTAACTATGTATCTTGCCCGCGATAAGCATACAAACAGCTTGTTCGTCCGTATGCTTTCTTTCATAATAAGATGAGTAGTTTCACGAAAATCTGTGGTAACCTTAGCCCCCAAAGAGATAACTTTCTTCGTAATCTATGAGCATGAAACACAGCTCAATTAAAACAATACTTACAACAATATAATAACGGCATGACTAATGCATACGACACCGCTGTGAATTACCTTCTCTTTGTATTCCTTAGTAAAGCCAGACAGCATGATTGCAATAGGTTTTTTATCATTAATCGTAGGCTTCTTTTCCACCTCCATATCTCCAGCTGATCCAGTTTCGTTACTGATATCCATACTGCTGTTTGGATGATTCTCATCGACCGGTATCTCTGGTGGAGTCAATGGTTCAGTGTCGCAATCGTATTCATCACAAGCAAGCTTAGGCTTCTTCGCTTCTGGGTTTCCATTACCTTTGACTTCCAAGAGCCGTTTTCGAGTTTTATATTTCTCCAGACTCTCTTGATTAACTCTCAGTGGGACTTTCCATGGAGCTGCGTATTAGATTTGCAAATATCCAGGGTTATTTCTGCTTAGAGCTCGGCACTTACAGCAATTATTAATTGATATTCCACTTGTAATACAAAACAGGTGGTGCTCATTGTTGTCAATGAGTGCCGATGTAGCCATAAAACCGCTAATTTCGTAGTAATCACCTTACCTAGAATATGAGGAACTAAAGTTGTGTCAAACCGGAATGGTTCAGCGCTAAAATGTTGATACTTTGGACTGTGGATTGACTTCAACGAACTTAAGTGCCCGAAGAGAAGTTCGTTCAAGAATTGAATGTTTACTACAGGCATTTTCCATTCCCTCGCCTTCGTGAACTTCGTGCCTTCAGGTCTAGAAATTTGTGAAACACTTGAATGTTGTCTGTAACAGTAAATTCTTCGATTAGTCAGAAAGGATTTACTTACTTCTGTGCTATAAGCATTTTCATGCCCATTGCCAAATGTCTGACCACATCGGCTCCCAAAATTTTGCAAATAATCTTGACTCTCTGCTTGTCTTCTCCACTGAATCCCGTCAATCCAACCTGTTCACCTTCCAGTGGTCTTTCATTGCTGCGGAATTTTTTTTCCCATTAATTAAATAGGAATCGTTACATGCGATCAGCATAGAATTAACAATTATCTCAGATCTCTATGTACTTACGATGCAAAAGGAACCGGGAGGTGAGTTGCATAGTAGGGTGGCTTCACACATTTTTTCAAGCATATGTCGTTTAACCAATTAAGAGTTACAACACGCTTTCCTTCCTTTAAAACATGCTGAAACTCTGGAAACTTGGTATTTTCACAAACTACATGTGTGACCCTAGGGCTGTTGTTGACTTCAACTTCACCTCCATATTGTTCCACAGCCAAGTGCCAATTCTTCGGCACCAAGGATACTGGTGCCCAGAAAATGCAACCCAAAAGGAAACCATCGGATGGAACTATATTAGGATTGCAAATCGGTTACAGCAGTTATCGATAATATATTAGCTAAGAACCTAATTTTGATCTGAAGCAGCTAAAATTACGTTTTATGGTTGGATCATGTCCGTAGTAAAGGGTGCGAGGAGCAGGGAGCGGTAACGTAGCTCCTGGCGGAGGAGCGGGAGGGCCGCTTACAGGTGGTCGCGCTGGTGGTCCTGGCGACGCTTTCGGACTCGTACCCATTGTGGTCAACGTCCGTCTTTGAACTAATACATTCTGTTGTGGCACTACTTGTGTTTGCTGGGGTGACAAACTAGCATGGGGGGATTGAGAATGAGATGGCGGAGGGGGAGGACACATAACGATTTGTTGCTGAGGTGATTGGGAACTGGCCCCAGTTGGAGTTGGGACTGGAGATCCAGCATTGGATTCAGGGCCAGCATTTACTTGCAACCGATTGCTCAGTAGATTCGCTAATGCTGTTTTGGTTTTCGAGTTTACAACTTGAACCTGCAGCGAAAATAAAAATGAACATTTAGCTTAACGAGTATGCCACCCATATCATAGGTAATTCTCGTATTTAACTTTCACTATTTTACTGTACTTACGTATGGCATGTTAGCTTGAGTAACAGGAAACGTTATACTTCCTACTGGGCTTGTCTGTCGTAGTGACCACTGCTGCTGCCCCGTTCCGGTTGGACTAGAAGAAGAATCAGCCCCTGGTCTAGACACTTGCGACTGCATTTGACCAGCAGGGCTTGGACTTCTAACTACTGTGCCCCCCGGACTGGCCCATTGTTGTGAGGATTGTATAAGTGCTATTTTAGACCCCTGCTGAAGCTGTTGTTGGGAATGCGGGGTCAGTATTTGTTGGCCTTGAATTATAATACTGTTAGCTCCGCTTAAAGTTTGCGTTCTTTGCCCTAAAGGTTGATTTTGAGGGGGAGATTGTTGCGCGCCGGCCTGCATCTGCCCTGCAATATTTGTCTGCGAAGGTTGTCGAACGAGCTGCGGATGTCCAGATTGAGAGGGTACCTGGATGTGAATGACTTGTTGTTGGTTCATTCCTGGAGATCCTTGAGGAAGCTGCTGTTGTATGGGTTTCTGTGCTTGCTGTTGTTGGGGACTACCGGTCTGAAGAATAATCGGACTGACACCTGTCGAATGCTGTTGTGGAGATTGCTGTGGAGGAAGCGTTGTTCCCTGCTGTTGATGGACGATTATTTGCTGCGTTTGAATATGGCCTTGTTGTTGCTGTTGCATATTTCCCTGGACTTGTTGAGGGTGGGTCAAGCGTTGCTGTTGGTGAACCACTACATGCCTTACATTTAGTCTGGGTGATCCAACTGGAGGAGTAAAAATCTGCTGGGTTTGTACAACTCCTCCAGGTTGTTGAGTGACAACCATTTGAGTTTGAGGGCGTTGAGCGTTTCCCTGAACGTTTCCTGGATTGACAAATCTTTGTTGCTGAACTTGCTGATTAACCATTTTCTGCTGCAATAGCATCTGCTGATCACGATCCCGTTGTCGTTGAGCAAATTGTTGGATCAACAATGTGCGCTGCTGTGGGTCCATCATTGCAAACTGGGCCTTAAGTTGAGGATCCTGTTGTATTTGACGAACAATTTCCTGGGTAATCTGTCTGGGATTGCTTGGAGCGAATACCACTTTTTGCTGTCCCGCTCCTGTGCTTTGCTGCGGTTGATTACCTCCCGGACTCATTGACATCGGCACCTGCTGTCTCGGGATAGAGGACTGTCGTATTCCTTGCTGCTGCTGAGGCTGCTGCAGTAACTGCTGCAATTGTTGTGGAACAGGTTGTTGCGTCTGCATTCCTTGCTGACCTTGTCCTTGCTGCATTGTCATAACGGTATGCTGCATTTGATTCTGCTGCGAGCCTACGTTTACAACTTGCTGACCTCCGGAAATTTGCACCTTGTTGATTTGCTGCTGAAGTTGCGAGTGAATAATCTGCTGATGTCCTTGCATAGGTCTCTGTTGGGTGTTTAACTGGCCAACGGGAATGGATTGCCGAAGCTGTTGTAACTGCTGTTGAGTGGCTGTAATATGGCGCTGGGGACCTGGGGACATTTGGAGTTGCCCAATATTTACGGATTGCTGAGATATTAACCCTTGCTGTCTCATTTGTAGGGTAGCTCCCCCTTGACCTCTAGCAAGACTTTGCTGCAGCTGAGGAGGTAATTGCAGTAACTGAACAACTTGCTGACCGCCTTGTTGAAGCTGGAACTGATACTGCGGTTGCTGATGTATATTCTGTGCTTGCTGATTCATTTGATTACCTTGCTGAGTCTGAAGTTGTTGGTTACTCGTTTGTCCCTGCAAAGACATTTGCTGATTAGTCATTGGGACAGAATTCTGTTGTTGCCCTGTGGTCTGCTGAAGGACTTGTGTTCCACCTACCTGGGACTGCAGCTGTCCACTATTCTGCTGCTGAATTTGCATGTGCATGCTGGGACTCCCGCCTTGTGACTGCATTCGAATTTGCTGCATACCTTGTGGCATTTGCAGCTGTTGTCCGGTATTTTTCTGGGACTGCAATGGCATCTGCTGGGCAACTCCTTGTTGCATTTGCATCTGTTGAGCCGTTCCCGCCGCCTGTTGCTGCTGAAGTTGCATTTGCACTCCTTGCATTTGAAGCTGCTGAGATTGAGGCTGTTGCATCTGCTGTTGAACACCTGATTGTAACTGCATTTGCCCGCCTCCTTGCGTTTGCTGCATTTGCAATTGCTGCTGTGTACCACTTTGTAAGTGCTGATTACCTGCTTGTTGCTGCATTTGTAACGGTTGGGATGAAACGCTATGTTGTTGAAGATGCTGTGGTCCACCACTTTGTTGCATCTGCATTTGCATCTGCATCTGCTGGGATCCACCTTGCTGCATTTGTTGTGGTACACTTGGCTGCATTTGCATTTGTTGGGTTCCCACTTGCTGCATTTGCATCTGTTGCGGTCCACCTTGCTGCATTTGCATCTGTTGCTGTCCACCTTGCTGCATTTGCATCTGTTGCTGTCCACCTTGCTGCATCTGCATTTGCTGAGGGCCACCGGGTTTTTGCTGCATTTGCAGCTTAGGCGGACCACCTTGCTGCTGCATCTGCATCTGCTGAGGTCCAACTTGTTGCTGATGCAACTGCATCTGTTGAGGACCTGCTTGTTGCTGCTGCATCTGCATTTGCTGTTGTGGACCACCTTGTTGCAGCTGTAGTTGCTGTTGTGGACCCCCTTGTTGCAGCTGTAGTTGAGGTTGTCCTCCTTGCTGCTGCATTTGCATTTGTTGAGGACCTTGTTGATGTAGCTGGAGTTGCTGAGGTCCACCCTGTTGCTGAATTTGCATCTGCTGTGGCACTCCTTGCTGTTGCATTTGCATTTGCTGTGATCCACCTTGAACCTGCTGCAGCTGCATTTGCTGTGAACCTCCTTGAACCTGCTGCAGCTGAATTCCTCCTTGTAATTGAATCGGATGAGTAGAACCAGATTGCTGAATTTGCATATGTGTTCCTTGCTGCTGTTGATGCATCTGAAGCTGTGACATCTGATTTTGCTGTGATGGCGCATGTTGCTGCTGGATGTGAAGAAGCTGGCCAGATCCTTGAGAATGCATCGGCAGCTGACCACCCTGCTGCATTTGACTTTGCTGATTGGAAGCTTGCTGATGTTGCAGCTGAATCTGTTGATTAACATTCTGGGTCTGCATGTGCATATGCCCACTAGAAGTTTGCATTTGCAATTGACCCTGTTGAATTGGAATTTGTTGTGAGGATGTCTGCTGCACGTGCCCAGGATGACCAGCTTGCTGTTGAATTTTTTGATTCGAAGTTAATTGATGAGACTGGTTTGCAACCGGTGACATGTGGATCTGCTGTATATTTCCTTGCTGCTGCTTCTGTATCAAGTGGGCTTGTTGTTGCATGTGCATTTGCTGATTGTGCATCTGTTGACCACTTTGCAAATGAAGATGAACTTGCTGCGTAGTATTAAACTGCAAAGACTGCTGATTGGAATGTTGCTGATATTGTGTATTCTGCGTTGAGGACTGTTGGAGCATTTGTAGTTGGGGTGAAGGAGATTGCATTCCTGACTGCTGACCGCTGGATTGCTGCAGATGCATTTGTTGGTTGCTATTCTGCTGTTGCGACTGCTGCTTTTGTCCAACTTGTTGCTGAATAAGTTGCATTTGCTGTCCTAGAAGTTGTTGTTGCAATTTTGGTCCCGATGACTGGCCTCCAGATTGAGCTCCTAAAGGGTTTAGTGTTGAAGACTGCTGTTGATTCTGATTCTGAGTATTTTGAGATAACATTTGGTGCTGTTGTAGTCCACTAGCTTGCTGGAATATAATCTGGTTCCCCTGTCCCTGTTGATGCGACTGCTGTAACTGAATCTGTGGACCCGACTTGTGCAACAATATTTGCTGACGACCAAGCGTTGATTGGGTTATGAGCTGAATATTACTTGGCTGATTATTACAAAGCGGCTGATTGAGTAGGTGGTGGAGGTCCTGCTGATTTGAAGAATCTTTTTGATCAAGAGATTGTAGTTGGGAAAGCACACCTTGGTTATTTTGCCCAAAGTTTTGCTGATTGTTCTGACTTAACATTTGGCTATTCCCTTGCGACATTTGATCGGTCGCTTGAAGACTTATCTGCTGAACTTGAGAATTATTTTGAATACTGTTTGGAGAATTTTGAACAGGACTGCGAATTGGTCCCTGGGAAGTTTGAACTGTCATCTGCTGGCTTCCCTGTATACCTAACGGTGATCTGCAAGGAAGAGATTGAGATAAAAGCTTCTGTTGAGTCCCTTGAGGCGACGAAACACTTCCATGTTGAGGACTCTGGTACGGTTGTGGGACTGATTGGCTCTGCTGCCCGACTGTTTGGTGCGACTGCATCAACATATTCTGGCTGGTAGGTATACTGTGAGAAGATAGATTTTGGTTTCCAGCAAGCTTCACACTGGCTTGATTTTGCGATTGCATGAAAGTCTGCTGACCTCCTTGTTGTATATTAGAATGAGTTTGTTGGTTATTCTGAAGTTGAGAGAATATCTGTCCCTGAGCATTTGAAATAGCAGTTTGGTGGCCTCCTAGAGGTGAAGTCATACTACCACTTTGATTAATGGATAGCTGGTTATGCTGAGATGCCGGACCTGGGGATTGAACGCCCACGTGGGCTGGTACTCCAGAGCTTCCAGGTGACCTTGTTGGTGACTGCGGTATAGGACTGGCCTGCGGAGACTGCAGGGGTGGCTTACTTAGAGGTGATTGCTGCGCCGAAGTTGAAAGTGCATGACTAACTGGGGCTGCAAACTGAGTACCTTGCGCTATAACTTTGGCAGTTTGCGAAGTCTTAGACTGTTGCAAAGATAGTTGGTACTGCAGCTGCTGTGGAGTCACATTCGAAGTAGGCGTTTGAGGCTGCTGTTGAGGAGCCGTACCACTCATGTCAGCTACTTGGGATCCGACCGGGGACCCTTTAGGTGCTATGGAAGTTCCGGTGATCGGTTGCATTCTCTGAGCTTTTAGTTGCATAAGCTGTTCCTGATTGAAAGGTGAACTTTGAGGCGGCTTTTGTTTATGTTCAACAAGAGTAGGCGTAGGACTGCTCCCCTTAGTTTTTTCACTAACATTTAATCTAGAGGGCACTGGAGTATTTTTATGGGAACCGAAATTGCGTATGTGCACCTTGACATCTTTTGGTGATGCGGGCGTAACTGGTACACTTGTTACTGTAGTTCTTGAAGGCACAGGAGCGATTTTAGGTGGGGGAGGTTTTAGGAGCGACGGATCGTAGATAGCAGTATCCACCAACTTATTCGCTTTTATACACTCATTAATCCAGTCAATGCACACTACTTTGACATTTCTTTGCTTCGCAACGCCGTATAGAGGCATCTTGCTGGTGTTAGCAATCAGGTGGGTCGTCGAAGGACCTAGATCCAAAATAAATCCCCCGCCATAGAATACCAAAGTTGCCCACAACTTCTTAACCTCATCTTGAGATAGGCCGAAAGAACTTGCAACGACGTTTCCAAATAACTGATCCTTATCGATGGAAAATCCCGCCACACTATACGCACATATCAGATAATATCAATATACCCATACATTAATAAAGTTACAGTTATCTTTATTCCTTGCGACTTACGGCACAATTTTCCCCAACTTAGCGCAGTACGCCACCCAGGATGGGCGTACAACCGGAAGGTCAAAAACATCTCGCGCTTCTTCAAGACTTAAAGGATCCGCGTCAGGTCCAGCTATCACGTGCGTCGTTGCTAGTAATGCGCTACTTCGTTTCGTTCCTCCTCCAGCTTCAAGTAATTTCACAATCTAACAAACAATACAATGTACAAATTAACGCAGTGTCACAAGATAAGACTACTTCCTACAGGCGCTTACAATATCTCACCCTTTACCTTTTGGTCGATAGTTCCAGCTATAAAATAACGAACGCTAGAAAATAATGCTACGGGAACATTCAGCTCCTCAACTCTAAACGGCAGAAGATCCATTTTAACAATTTGGTTAAAGGAGACAAAAATTTCACTAGTAGAAGGTATCCATCGTATGCAATGAGGACCTACGAAATAATTAAAACATATTATCTCTGCTTCACACATATCAATCCAAAATAAAAAAAATGTAAATCTTTTTACCTCTTACTCGTTAGTTAGTATTGCTGTATCACTTATCCCTCGTTTCCCAAATTGTCTCACTATCGAATCACCGCATCAACGGTTCAAGAACACATTACTATCAGATCAGTATTTACAATGGTTGATGGTATGCTGTCTGAATTCAAAAAACAGGAATTAGTTGCTTACAGAAATGACAGATATATTTCTGTTTAGAGTTCCATAAACGTCTTAAATATAAAATTGGTACAACACAGTAGACTGTTATAAATTATTGTAAGAATTCGGGAGAACATTGATACATTAAATACGATTTATTGAAATCGTTGCTTACACTTCATCGTACAATTAGTCTAACTGATTCCCTCGCCCTGGACAATTGGATCGCGTTTTCGCAGGAGTTATATGTAATGAATGAAATTATGGCAGGGATATATCTCCTAGAACACATAAAATAACTTTATTATAGCTTCCTTCGCTTTTAAGTTCATTTGTTTATAGTCATGCATAGCGCTTCTATTAGTGCCTTCGTTAGGATACGTCTAATGTACATACCAGCTTTCAAAACTACCGCTTATTCTGTGGCTTCAAGAATGGGATATTTCATTCTGGCAGTGCCACAAGCGCGCTTTTCTCAATGGCACTAGACCGTAAGACGGTATTCGAACCAAAAATTGATGGTAACTGGAGAATTTAACAAATTACTAAATAGATTTGGTGGAACAAGAAAGTAGTCTATGTTTTGGTAATTGTAACGTTGCAAAAACTAATTTTTAAATTTGAACCATGATTAGGCGTAAATACGTTTTGTTTATTGTTGATATACAGTTGGGGCGGAAAACAATACTTCATTAACTTTGCAATCATTTCAGAATCAATCCCAACTTTCGCAACGCTGCGTATAATATTGCATGATCATTAATTTTAGCTACGACTGGGAATCTTTTGTGACGCTAGAAAATCCCAGGATAGACTATACAATTTGTAGTGCTAACTAATTATGCCTACACAGATTTCCTGCTTTAAGCCCAAATTAAACCTTGACTGCTTCAAACTTCGAATTTGCAGCCTTTCGAGACACCGCGATCTAAATAATATTGCATTTAATGCTTTCGAATATTTTAAGAGATACTAAATATTTTACAGAGATCATTGGAAACAGTGTGTAGAAGTGACTATCAGTTGTGAGCGAAATGTTTTGAAAAGTAAGCCCCTCTCTGGAAAGAGTATTTTGTTTTCGCCCTAGTTAGTTGATGAACAATACATGACAGGTTAACAAAAGTACAGTGAGAAACTGGAGAGTGAAGTTAATTGTTGAGCGATTAGATCTTGTATCGATTTTCGATATAAATTTTGATTCCTCAGATACAGTAATGGCAACCGCTCTGGTGGTCCTTACAATACGTACGTTACAAAAATGCAAAAACAGTCGTTATTCGTGCTCATTGTAGTTACTAGACTTATGCTACTGCTGATTCAACCAAAGATTTGACATTTCTTTTTTCATATCATCTTCATAAGTTAATTTCAACTTCTATTTAAGTTATTCGCTCAAGTTTGTACTGGAACAAGGTAGACGAGGAGGTACTTGAAAGCAACTTGTAGGTCTCCACACCACAGTACTGGACAATCCAAATCCTACACCTATGAATTAACAATGACAAATAGCTCTTATCATTTTTTGCAATCACCAGTCAAACCTGCGATGAAGTTCGCGTATACACCATGTGTGTGTTATAAAGTAATAATAGTCTCGTTAACGGTGCCTCATCCTTGGACATTACACAGTAGTAGTGGGGGGAACATAGAATTTTTCTAATTTGTAATTACGATAAGGATCCCGAATATTTTAGTTCAGAATATTAGAGTTTGTTCTACAGAATGTAGGGAATTCAAAGAATTAATAGCTCACTCTCTTCGTACAGCTTCTCTTCGATCCCGATCCCTACTGATGACTAGCACATAAGATCAATTGTAGTATTGGGTTAAGTACGCTGCGTCAGGCAATATCCGCGATGCACATTGCATTCTAAAGCTTCATCTAGAATACTGAAGTTAAGTTAAATGTTAATGGCCTTTTACAACCTATTGTAAATTGACGGGCAGAGCTCTCTCATTATACTCACGTCATACACCGATTGGTGCTTGAAAGTTAATTTTGTACGGAGTACTTCTACTAAAGAATTTGTAATAATATAATATAATCCACAAGCTGGAATCTCGACACGGGAAGCTGCACCACAAGTAGGTGATTGAAAAAAATTGTGATGTATTGGCTGCAGCATCAACTCCTGAACATCAAATGTGCTAGAATACACACATATAAGCATGTCACGATCAAAGATCTACCAAATCTATTCGAGAAAGATCTGATGTCGATCCAATCGAACGGTACTACAAATAAATGAAATAAATGTATCACCACTGCAGTTGCAATATCCTACGGTTTGGGTAAAGCTAGTCTTGAAGAACTGACTATATGTTTCTGAAAACTGGCGTCACCGAAAATTAGGTATAGTTATAAAGTATCCATAGGAATACGAAGTCGTCGCGCAGTAGTGGCTTGTATGCGTTCCTGAACTATGAACTACATCCACTTCACGTCCTATTCTATTAGAAATAAAGCATTGACGATATTCGTCGCTTTAAATCAAGAGCTACATGCATTAATAACCTGTCATTCACTTAAAAGTAACTTTTCCAGTCACTATTAAATAATTAACTGGATTACGTGATGTTGGCTTTAAATTCTGTGCAAGTTGGAGAGGAGATAGGAGGCCACGTTGTTAACGGAATTTCAACTAAACTTGATATTGATTTTTCAAGATACTTTCATAAAGTATCTTTGAAACCTGAAGGTCTTTAAACTAGCTGTGAAACTTGAAGATCTTTAAACTAGCTATAAAACCTGAAGGTCTTTAAAAAACAGTTCATAAATAACTTAAAACATGTGAAACTCCCTGTAGAAATACACCAACCAATACATTTCTTACATAACTTGGCACGTAAGAATATTACAACAAATTCCTATACCAGCCTTCTCTCAGCGGAAAAATACTGTGGCATCTAGTTACTGGATCATACTTTTATCGAAAATTCAGTCACACATTGAGTTTATCGTATTTCAGCTGCTCCAATGGCTGCGTCAATCCTGTTTCTGTTCTAATAATACGCTATACACTCCCACATTCTTTTAGCAGCAGCTGAAAGATTAATACTTGATTATTGCTCTCTACTGTATTGGCTTCTTTAAAGCTTCTTACACGTGCTTCTAGAACTACAGTGGAGTTTCCTTCTTCCACGCTGGAGGACCGTTGCTTGTAGTAACACCTCCACTCAAACTCTTAGAAGGTTTCTGATGAACTAAATTTGGTACAGCCATGGATGCTGCAGAAACAAGTATGGAATCCTCCTGTTGGGTTTTGCGACTTCCTGTTGCTTCCAAAACGCCAGCCTTCAAAGCATTGAGACCACTGCGTATCGCATTTGTTGCGCTACTAATCCCACTATTGGGACCTAGGCTAAGTCCATTTTTCTTTGGTTTTGTCCATTGGCCACTATCTGCGGATGATCCGAGAATTATTTTCATGTGGGAATCCTGGAAATTATAGAATAACGAGACAAATATGACATGAATACAAAAATTCTTTTTACTTTTTCCTTGAACTTTTTCCGACACATTCATAACCTACCCGGGTGAATGCAAAAGATGGAGTTTCGCTATCATTTGCCCCATGCACAGAAGAAGAATTGTTTGTCGAAGCAGGGTGACCTCTGAAAAACTGAGAAATGCCCTGCTCCCGTGCACTGAGTGAAGTGTGGCCGTCGTCAAGCGGATGGGTAGCGTTGCATGGACTTGCTCGTTCATCATTGACACTATCACTGGAGGGTGATTGTGGCGGGGATACATAAATTGGACTTTGCGGTTCGTTTAGCGGAGACATTAGACGGCTCCCCGCTCTGCCTTTGGACCTAGAGAACTGCTGCACTTGTTGTGTAAATGAGAGCGGTGAACTCTTACGCTGGCTTTCAGATACTTGAGAAGCACAGACTTTCGTCTCAGAAGACGAATTATGGGAGACCATCACAGATGAGATGTAACTTGGACTTGATTTTACTGAGACTGGTCTCGGGCCTGCTAAGTGCAAGGAATGGCGTTTTTCTACTTCTGGTGTGGATGCTGGTGATTCTCTTGGAGAGTTGCCCGTATGGCCGGATGTATTGATTCCTGTTAACCCAGAATGAGCTCCCTTACTGAGCTGCTTATGGTTTTCCAGTTCGTGTTTTCCTTCGCCCCGATCCCATGGACCCAAACTACCTGCCAACACTGTAACAGGGGATAAGCAGTTAAAACGCATGGTCACTCAGCTGAATAATATATTTAACTTTATGATTAATTTTTGATACTACTTACTTGTTTTACTTCTGGCCATTGTTGCTTCTTCTAGTAGTCTAGATACTGATGCGTGCCCACTTTTCAATGCTACACGAATCGGAGTGCGACCGCATCGATCAGAATGACTTGGGTTAGCGCCCCATTCAAGAAGTGCTCGGACGCATTCTACGTGACCTTCTTGAGCGGCAATACATAAAGCTGTGGCTCCCTGTAGAGAAATCATTAGTTTATGCCCTGCAAACAATCGATAAAAGCGGGCTAATCTATCAAAATCTATCAAAATCGTACCTGATTGCACGTATGATCCACCAAAGAACCTCTTTCGCAGAGTAAGCGGACAATTCTAGCGTGACCTTGCCAGCTGGCGCTTTGTAGAGGCGTTCTCTTGTCATTATCACATGCGTTAACGTCGGCACCAGCTGATACCAATAGCTCCACCATTTCTAGATGACCCTGCCAGGCGCTGACATGCAATGGTGTTCTTCCTTCCAAGTCTCTATCTTCGACTCCAGCACCACATCGGATAAGAAATTGAGCCATTGCTACCCGGTTCTCCAATGCGAGTAGGTACAAACTACTTCGACCATCAGCATCCCTATACATTACGTCCGCACTTCTACTGACTAGCAGCTGTAAACGAAAGAACGACCCAATTCATATTGAAGATCAAGAAAGCCATTCCAAGTAAGAAGGATATTTTACATTCTGACCTGAACTATGTCTTTGTAACCGCCAATAGCTGCTGCACGAAGGGCTGTTCTACCATCATGAGATCGTTGGTCAATACAAGCCCGGTAGTTCAGAAGGGTTTCTACCACATGAATATGTCCTTCTTGAGCAGAAAGAAGCAAAGGATGCTTCCCGTCATTGTCAATATCGTTAACGCGAGCTCCGGATTCTACCAAGGCTTCTACCACTTCCAAATGACCTTCGAACGACGCGTAGTGTAGAGGAGTCCACCCAGCTGATTTTACATATTGCAATTAGTTACTGCGTTTCTTTTCAAGCATACCTACAAAAAAATCCTGTGATAGCATACCATGATCTCTGTGACCCTCATCCAACCCACGGGCTAGAAGTAACCGCACAACTCCGACGTTACCCTGTAAGAATTACCGACTAATTTTATTGACTGGAGCAACTAACGCTGGTAATTGTATAGACATTAGTGAAAGTTTCATGGAAAATGAATTCACCTGAGCAGCAGCGACGGATAATACTGTTCGGCCTTCTCCATCAATGTGATCCACATAAGCTCCCCAAAATAGTAAAAGCTCTGCCACAGCTGCGTGTCCCATGGATGCCGCTGCCCACAAAGGTGTTCGACCTGCCTTATCGGCAGCATCCACATCCGCTTCATACTCGAGAAGCAGCTCACATACCTCTCTAAATTATGGAATTTTAATATTAGCATAGTTTCTAACGACGTTTCATACAATATTTCCTCCTGCGAAAACCGGTAATCGTATGCATTTGTTAACTTACTTGTGTCCTTCAAACGCTGCCACTAAAAGTGGAGTTGTGCCATCTGCAAACAAGTAAGTTTAGGGTAGTCAGCTAGCTTTTCCACGTATATCCAAACTTTTTCATTCAAAGCAGTAACATACTCTTCACTCAGACAGAAACAAACCTCTATCTTTATGATCAACAGCAGCGCTGCGTTCTAACAGTAAAGTGACAACTTTTAGGTGGCCTTGACTAGCTGCAACGCAGAGTGCCGCAACAGACAACGCGGTTCTATTAAAAGGAAGACGTAGCAAATTTAGATAGGCATTTAGCATTTATATTTCATCCCATCTTGCATTATCATTACCTTCCATCCGAATCGGCATGGTTTACATTAGCTCCAGCATTAAGCAACTTCTCTACAATTTCCGCATGACCCATATACGCTGCCGCAATTAGGGGTGTTCTTCCTTCTTTATCAGCCAAAGAAGGGGATGCACCAGCTCGCAAGAGACTTGCGACGACTTCTTCGTGACCTCCCCACGCAGCAGCCCTAAGAGCAGTTCTACCATCTCCGTCAGTTAGATCCACCTAGAAAACAAATGCAAAAAAGTATGTACTCGCTTGAACTGTTCCCGTTGAATTTCAGTTTACACAATGCATACCTCAGCGCCTTGTGTAAGAAGAGTATCAACGATTCCAACGTGGCCTGCCCATGCGGCTGATCTCAGCGGTGTCCAGCCGTCGTTGTCGGCATGGTCGACATCTGCTCCTACACCTAACAGCATCGTAAGAACAGCTTCATGTCCCTGGAAACAATTTATTAGAAAAATTGCCGTTGCGAATATGACACTTGCATAGTTTCATCAAATTAAAAATCTTTTTAACATGAACTATATACCTGTCTTGCAGCAAGGTTCAAGGGTGTTCTACCGTGACGATCGACAGCTTCCAATGATGCATGACGCTCAACTAACAGTTTTATAAGCTCCATGTTTCCTTCATTAGCTGCGTTATGCAAGGGCGTTCTTTGATTGTAATCCAGTTGGTTTACATCCCCTACTAATGAAAGGAGGGGATCAGGTTCAACTAATTCTCCACTTCCGGTGGACGTTACTACTGTTTCCTCAGTTGCTTCGCAAGGGGCTTCTCCACCTCCTTCG
The DNA here is from genome assembly GCA_906901655.1 of Sminthurides aquaticus. Taxonomy (NCBI): domain Eukaryota; kingdom Metazoa; phylum Arthropoda; class Collembola; order Symphypleona; family Sminthurididae; genus Sminthurides; species Sminthurides aquaticus. The sequence continues at coordinate 9,441,276 of CAJQTT010000004.1, read as the reverse complement.
TAAAGGCAACTATCGGAACCATTTGCGTGTTCCTTTTTTACTTCCAGATTGGCATCCCCTGATTGAATTATCGAAGGAAGTTCTCGATCCACTTTTTTAATAGCACCACAGGACTCCAGAAGTTTGACTACTTTGACATCAACGTTAGTCATGTCATACATTATGTTTCCCACATTTACTCCAGTGGAGAGCAAGAAAATAGGCAACAAGTTTTGGTCGAACACAGGTTTTCCCATTCGTAGAAGGTGATGAGATAGCTCAATTACTCCGGGTTGATTAATTTCGGGTGCTTGAGACGCGAGTGCGACAGTCAGCATTGAGTGTCCATCAGCTGCTTGGCATAGATACTTTTGAGTGCAATACTTAACATCCAGAAGCCATTCAGCAAAGCTGTGATGAAATAATATTCTGTAGCCGTCTGTAGACTTGAGCAAAACTCTACGCAAGACATGCATCCTTTTAATAAAGTCTTCCTTCGTCATGGCGGTGTTACGAGTCTGCATGCATAAAAATATTTCTTCATCTCGGAGGGGTTTTCTAGACGCCAAGAGAATACTTAGTATGGCTTGGACTTTGCTGAATTGTTTCTTTGTAAATAAGCGCTGACACAACCACAAAAACAAGCCGTATAACGTTCCAGGAATTTCACGTATTTCTCGAAGCACGATAAAATTTTCCGAAATTCCATCCAAAACCTTTTCGAGGTACAGAAAGCAACCGTTGCTTTTAATATGAAGTTGATTCAGCATTTCCGCTGTTTCACGACTGATGTGCTGACGTAGAGAATAATCTTGGTCTAGTCTAGAAAGAATATATTGCTGTACGTCTTTGACTACCTGCAATGTACAAAACCGCTCCGCGTTACATGATAATATCCTTGAAAAATATCATACTCTAAAGCAAACAAACCTACGATTCGTGTACCTGAGATTTGCGTAAATCGTCCAAGCTAATTTTTCTAAATCCCGTAAATGTCTTCGCTACTGTCTTGCTTTGTTTTCTAGCAGTGCACACCAGAATCAACCACGAAGGCAGGAGATGTGAATGACTTCCCAGTAAATCACTGATAGTTTTGCTAGTTCCACCAACACAACTTACATTTATCAGTCCATTCGGTGTAGCTAAAGAATTGTAAGATTCATCCACGGAATCGACAAGAATGAAGCAGCACTGCTTGGGTCGTTCGATTCCTAACAGGGGGAATAAAATCACTTTTTTAAATGCTGAATCTGGATCCAGTGTAGCCTCGTCGAGGGCTGCCTCGGCATTGCCTTCATTCAGTTTATCGACGTAACCGGGAATTAAAGGACTATCGGCCAGCTGAGCAGCTAAATGTCTAATAAACTCTGGCAACGATAGCGTGTCTGAATCGTGGGACTGGCAGAAATGGTGGGCCAAAAGCCGTTTTCTCAATGCTCGTTGCTTGCCGTGGGCTGAGGTAGGTTCGACAAGTTCGGAGCACAACGCAGTCTTCCCAGCTCCAGGTCCACCAACAATGAGTATTCCATTGCGGCCATGATTAAGTGCATTTTCTTCTTCACAGCGATGCTGCAGACTTTCCAGACAATGCCATAATTTCGAGAAGACCCATTCTCGGCAAAAGAATCTTTTCCCTTGTATCAATGACTGAGCCATTGCGGATATGAAATCTGCCAGTTTAATATTGGCTACTGAGCAGAAGATCACTTCAATGATTCCTGCCGATTAACCTTCGGTAGGCAAATTTCGGTGAACCACGTTCACGAGCTCTGCAATTTCAAAAACCCAATGATTATGTACGTATTTAATTATTTGCTTGAGACTTTTCTCTGATTCTTTACCCGCACCTTAGACCGCAATAGGCTTAATATTAGCCTACATAAATGATACCATGCTATTTCTAAACTCAAATCTGGTACAGGAATTTAAAAAGTGAATTTATATAGCCAGCAGACTAAATCATACAATAACAAGAACACATGGAGGCATTAAAGATATAAAATTCTGACATACCGAATTTATAGCAACAAATAACTAAACGGAATTCATTGTATATTATATACAGAAACCTGATTATCAACCTCTGGGACACATAGACATAACTCGTTTTCCTATCTATGTTCAAGAAACTGCATCTATACACATCTCAGGTTCACTAAAATTTCAATTCATGAAAAAGATCCTCAATGCATTTTTGAACTCATTTTTAACAAAAGACATAAACAAATGCACTCCCTGAGAACATATGTGATTCAAACAAGGGAAATGACTACGACTTCATACTTTATAAGGTCTCGTTTGAGAGTCAGTTAAACTATTAGACATCAGCCAATAACACGTGTGCCATGAGTAAAACTGTATGGGACTCAATAAGAATATGCAGTACTGGAATCAATAAAATACGTCAATGCATCATTTTTTTGGCATATGGAGGCAATATTCTTGTGTTCGACAGGACTACATTATTGTTAATATATGTTAGAATCTAATACAACCTGAGATAACATTAGTCCGATCATCCGTGGAAGCGGTGCACTGCGATAAGACGTACCTGTCTGAGTATTGGATCATCTTGTCAACTCCATATAGATCGATGCTAATTTATACTTGCTGTCCGATCATCTATCGATTTGTAGAAACTTCGACAGGCGCTACCGCATCTAAAATAAGCACAACACCAATTACACAGTGGTCAGTTCCTTCAAAGGCCTAATAACAATGATAATCTTTATTTAAGTATTTTGTTCTAAAGCTGGAAAATAAAAACACGATTTGTGCATATGAATGCGCTACAAAGAACCAACAAGTTCCATGCTTTGGTTTTTAAATGTATTTTACCGTAATACGTACTTAATGTGACGGGCTTTGGGTTTCGAAAAATATTTTAAATTGTAGCTTAAGGGTCTAGATGAACAGTGCAAAAAACAAAAATCCCATGTTTTGCCTTATCCGGGAGAAATCCGAGTTCAAAGGTAGGCACCATCAACATATTATGTGACCAAAGCTTATTGTGATTTAAGTATAACCTTCGGAGTTTCAGAAATTAAATTTTCCTGATAAGCTTTGAACTATTAAACGTTGACAAGGTCATCGCTCATCCTTCTTAAGCAGTCCACATCTGAAGTAAAACAACGTTAAGATTAGGCAAATTTGCGTTTTTGATAGAATGTGCACGGTCCCTATAGTCACCCGTGTAGGTCAATCGCTATTTTGAACCGGGCCCCTATACCCATTTCGCAGAGAATCGAAAATAGCCCCCCCGGTATTTCTCCGGAATAAGGCAAAACATGGGATTTTTGTTTTTTGCACAGTTCATCTAAACCCTTAAGCTACAATTTAAACTATTTTTCGAAACACAAAGCCCGTCACATTAAGCACGTATTACGGTTAGACTAATGTTCTGGAAAGAAAAACAAAACTTAACAAACCTACGCAAATTATTTTTCAAGCTAACTGATAAAATCGACAAAAACGTACCTTGAATAAATAGTGGCAACGATGCGAATCTATTAAAAAAATACTATACAACAACAATTGGACTGGTAGCAATTATCAACACCACGTTCGTTTCCAAGCTGTGCTTCAGTCGTACACTGTTTGCTGTTGCAAGGTCTTGAGAAAACTGTCAAGGGGATGAATTCTGAATCACCTGAATCTTTCTTGGCAGATCAAAACACGTGATTAAGCACATCACACTGGTTTAACTGCGCGTTGTTTTGTTGGCAGTCGCTCCCTCGAAAATTTCTTGCACCGGAAATGAATTCTTGGGACTTTGTAACTGCAACTGCGGCGAAACAAATTGATAGGAAATCAAGCATAACATTTTTAGTCACAGTACACAGAATCCAGATCTTCGCCAGTATCACTTCTATAGATTTAAATTCTGCTTCACTGTAGGAATCCTTTGTCTTGATAAATTGAGTACTTAATCGTAAATTGTAAAAACGAGCATTGCGTTATTTAAAGTGAATGTAGTGACACTTTCGGTTGTGGTATGGGAAGAAATTGCAATGGTCTTCACGTTTGGTTCCGTCGAATTGAAAGATGAAAAACAAAATTGGGGCTGGACTTTTCCGTTGTTTCAGCTGGACTGCTGGACACACGCCACCTGTAAAACGAACGATGAGGCTCTTGATAATTAGTTAGCACGAATGAGAGTCGAGAAGGTAGGATCTTATGAAATTATGAGAGGGACCGTAGCTCCTCCACATTATCTTTAATATTTGTTTATCTCGTGTATTTGTGTGACTTCGTAACGTGTAGTATAACAGGAGAGCTGCTTTGTGTGTAAGTTTGAAGGTTTTTGAGTAAGTAAACTAATGATTTTTAAAGAGACTGGCAGACGCAGAGGGCTAAATTACCTATCTAGAAAGATGATTAAGAGTGAGAAGCAAATAATAGAACTTACATAGGTGGTTTCGAGCAAGTTAAGTTGTGTGGGTGGAAAGTGGAAGTGGTGAAGGTGATGTGAATGTTTTCTTTTTGCACACTGGATATTGGATTGCCGAGCGAGAGTTTCTTTAAAAGACAAGACTATGTGAGTCCATCAATCGGTTTCCTTTGGTTTTAGATTAACTTAGGAACTACTCGGTACATGACGAACTTACGAATTTCACGTCTTGAATTAAATTGGCGGAAATAGTGATGGGAAGTTCGGTGCAAGAAATTCGTTCTAAAACCTGGCGTATAATAGTAGATTACTAGATTCTGCAGAATCTCAATCACTTTCGTCTAACTTGTTTTCGATCAACTATGATTACATACATGGAAATGATTCACTTGCCCGATTCCGATTCCTCCCTTCCTGGCCTGACTATTATTTTGTATTTCGTATTCTAAGACAAATTCTCCCGTGGTTGTACTAGGAGTTTTAGAAGTATATATGTATTCCTTGGATTTGCTTTTCTCCTTCCTCTTGGTCTAAGTGTATGGCTAAGCCTAAGCCCGGGCCACGAAACTGCTCCCGTGAGTGAGCTGCTGCGCTGCCGCTGATGGTTTTCTGCTGCATGAGTCGCTGTTACTACTCCTATTCACTGCTAGGGATATATTCTCCTTGGAGCTATTATGGACTGCTAGTGCTACCAGGATTTGTACTGCTATGCTGCTGACTTGCTCACTATTTCCCCTACTTTACTTCTCATATTTGCTTCGGACTAACTTTTTTCAGTGACTCCACGCTCTGGTTTGCACACGAGGAACGGGGAAGAAGAAGGAGATTCCCTGTCGGATGCACCCATCCAAGGGATTTTCTTCAAAGGGAGAATATGAAACGAATTGCTCCAGGCTTTTGCCCAATGCTTTCCGAATCAGTTTATAATGGCTAATAACAATACCCCACAAGCCTGCTTTTGTGCGGACTATTTCACCGAATTCAGAGATAGTTTTGCATAGTCTAGGAGTGAGTGGACGGCAATGATGGATTTTTGTGAAAAGCTTTTGTGACTGCTCAATGGGACTTGACTGACTGGCAGGCCTGGGCTTTGGCACTGCACTGCTTGTACAGCGGAGGAACTAAGGGAGGGGACTTATTTCAATTTTCAGACTTGGCGTGTTTCTTCGCTTCTGGCTCATCTCGGAAACGTAAATAACGTAATGAGTGCGAAAAGGGGTTGGATTCTGTAGTCGGTGCTGCTGGATTAGAGAAATTGCGGAATCAATGGTTTTAGCTAATGAGAATAAGCCGTATAAGATAAATTATCCTCTCTTGTGATGGGCGGGGTGGGCTGGTGTTTGGGATCCTGGACTGAGTAGTTTCTTAGTTTTCGGATTCTGAAGGGTTTGGGTGTCCTAAGTTTTGCACGAGATTTAGTCGTTTCTGAGCTGAAGATTATGCGCGAGCTAGCCCATCCATAAGAGAGTAAATTGAATAAGGGAAGAGGGTTAAGTGGAATAAACTTGAGATTTGTTGGATAAAAAGTAGTAGTGGAGGAGGGCTTTCATCCAGTTATAGATCCAAATAGCTCAAGTTGATGACGAGGAGATAGATGTGTTTTGAAGAAAGGGGGCGTAGGGAAGATTCATTTTTTGCATAACTATGGAGGGAGAAAGCAGGTAGGTTATTTCATGTGTGATTCTGCACTATATTTGGGGAGAATAAATTAAAACGATTCTTGTAGCCGAGCAGACTGGGTCGGATGAGGATACCTTTTATGAATACTAGACCTCAGTACGACCCAAGCCCATCCGGATTGAGAGCAGTAGAGCAGGTTGGAGTTGGAATTTCAAGGGCCAAGTCGTCTACTGGAATTTAAAAAGGGTAGGCTTCCTTGGGGATGCTTGGAAGGATAGATGGGGAAAATGTTATTTCTCCATACAAATCTCTATATTTCCAGGATGGATGCTAGTCCTAGCTCTCCTCCAAATTCTCCCGGATTCTGGCATTTCACAACCCGACGATAGGAGACGGGGAGGGGAAATGTATGCAAGGGAGGTGAATGGATACTGTGCGAGAGTGAGAGGCCATGTTTTCCCTGACTGGAAGCGAGAAGAAGAACGGGTATTCTCCTTCACAGGATGTGACCTCCCTTCCACTCCTTAGAATTCGGGTATTATGCTTAGCATGAAGTACATCTTCAGCTTATGCTACCCACCTCCCACGTCTACTCCTACCTTTGTTATAGATGGAGGAGCTATATGAACTTTACGCGCTCCCTCTTTCCAATATCGCCTATAATTCTCTCGCAAAAGTTCAAGAGCCTTCAGTATGTCGTATGATCTTCTCTCACATTGCACATGGGTAACTGTTAGCTTTTTCTCGTCTGCAAATTCTCACGAAAGGAACAAGTGAGGGGACAATAAAGTAATCCATCCGATAATAAAAGCACCACAACGCCAGCCAAAGAATGAAACATGATGTAGGACATAGGTTGAGGCAGTCGAGCGCCCAGTCCAGAGCTATAGGATTCGCACTGTTTTTGAAAAAATTTAAAAGGCTAGAATCCCCGTCTGCATGAAGGCTGAAAGGAAGGGTAAGGGAGTCCTACTTTGTCCGTAATGTAATAAACTCTGATGGTTTGACGCTGGTTGAGACGTTGAGAGGGTGAAGAGGAGTGCCGGACGAAGAGGCAAGAATTACGTTGAAAGATCTCTTGTGTTTATAGATGAAAGGAAAGTATGGAGAATCGAGAAAAGAAAGCAGGAAAAAGACAGGTTCGAAATTTTGAATTTTATTCACTTGCTTGTTAGCCTATCTATCCTATGCGTTTAGTTTGGTGGGAGCGAGGGAGAATGCGTAGCGTTAGGTGGATTCCGGGAGGGATTCGGAAAAACTTTTTACAATTAATGTCAAGCGGTTAGAAAGTCTAAATGTTTTCGCGTGGTCGTATCCTAAGTGGAGTGAAATATGGGTGACGTGGCGTTGAGTACGGAAAGAAGAAAATACACTAGTTTTCTCCAAGTTAGTTCAACTAAAAGGTGTGCGAGGACTAAAGTTTGGCTTAAACTCTCGATACCTGCACATTGAAAAAATAGAATACGGCGGAGAAGGGAAGGAAACAAAGGAGGGAACATACAGGTTGGATTCCGGATTCCGATGAAAGGGATAGTGCACCAGTGTCACATAACGGCATTACCTCGTCACCGCCGGCCGAGACCGCACACCGACTTTAGCATGCGTGAGGTATTCGTGGAGTTCATACCGGCTTTAAGATATACAGGTGGCAAGGGTGTATACTGCATGTAATTAGCGGATTTGGCGTATAGAGGAGTGGCCAGAGTTGGCTGGATACTCAGGTTTTTTTAAGTCTGTAGATAGAGTTGAGGATTGAAGATAAAGGAGAGAGTATGAGCAATTTATTGTTGCCCGGGTGGAGGACCGAGCTTGTATCCAGAGCTAGAGTTATGGGAGGAGAGAAAGCTTGGTTCTAGGCTACAGCGATAGCGATGGCGGGGCTTCCCTTCTTATTCGAAAGAGAAGAAGCTTTGACGGCCGGCAAAGAGCAATGTTGAATGTATTCTTGTTATTCGCTTAAGCACTTTTTGACAGAATACATTAGTTGCCTATTTTTATGCGTCTACCATCTGATGGCTTGTGTGGAGAATTGAAAACGGTTTAGCAAAAAATAAACTTAACTTTAAACACACGTTCCCATGCATAGCCACCACGACGACCCTGAAGGTTAAAATAGATAGGCGGACGTCTCTTCTAACAGAGAGTCCGAGTCCGAAGTGTCTGTGAAAAGAGATAGAAGCGTGCAATGTAAAAATCAAGTCTTGGGATTAAAAAAAGAAAAGAAATCTGTATTTGCTTAAACCAAACTGTAAATATGAAATAGGAGCGGTTGGTAAATGCATGTTAGGTATGGAAGGATGCTAGTCTCCTTGAGTAGTAGTGCTTACAGAATGGTCACTTCCGTCCTTCCGGATCTTTTTACGGAACATAGGATTTATTTATACTAAATGATGATACATTTACATGACTTATTCCTGGAAACTCTGAGAATATAGTAAAAGGGGGAAACGGAAGTGCCAAGCTTAACTATCCTCCAAATCTTTCTCATGTATACAGATACTCAATACATAAACACTGACCGACCCGGTGTACGGTACACCGTATACCAGCATAAGAGTCTGGAAAATACTTCCAAAAGTATTACATTGTTTAGAATGCTAGCTCAGCCTGAGTCTACCAACAATAATCTTTGAACAATCGGCAGCACCCCCAGCTAAACAAATGTAAAACATTTCCGTAGTTGCAAAGAATGTTCAAAAAAAGTGGGGATTTTATGGCAATTTTGCAAAGTACCAGTAGTGCTGACATGAACATCCAGAGCTGCAAGATTACAGCAAGTCAGGGAAGAATGTCTGTTGTTCTCAATTTTGTTATGGGAGGGGAGAGGAAACGCTTGAGCATCTACCGTATGTCAGATTCTCATGTCCGAGCTTTGAATGGCTCGCGCGCTTCGTTCAGCCTATCACGTACCCCGCTTCGCCCCAGTATCCAATCGCTGCATAGCAGCAGACATTTCCACTCTCTCTCCACTGCTGCGGGCGGGAGAAAAATACGACTCTCTGCCTTTCTTCGGTCATTACTCGGCTCATAAGCGTCTCAGCGTCAATTAGTTTGCATTGTTGCATAGCTGAAGTCTTTCTCTCTCTTTTAGTCTGAGTTTAATGTCTATAGGTCAAAGGGTGCAGCCACCGCAGCGCCTGAGATCAACTTAGTCAGAAAAAATGAATTTTTTCAGTATAAAATTCGTAGCGTCCGTACCCTTTGACCTATGGACATTAAACTTAGACTGAACGAGAGACGAAGACCTCAGCTATGCAGCAATGCAAATCACTTGACGCTACAACGCTTGTGAGCCGAGACATGACCAGTGGAAAGAAGAAAGGTTTTGAGTTTTCCTCGCTCGAACATGAAAATCTGACATACGGTACAATCTATTCAAGTCGACAAAATTCGCAGTGAACTCTATCTAGAGGCGAGCAAGGACTAAAAGTGGGAAAGAAGAGTCGTTCTGAATGTAATACAGTAGTTTGACTAGACCAGAATGGCAATAAGCTGCGAATGTTCATGTTTATTTGGTCATATGGTAAAATAAGCGCAGAAGGAAAGGCGGAAGTCTCGGGAGTCTCAGGATAAGAACACAGGAGTTGTTTTGTACTTCATCCTTCTGGAAGAATGGCAAAGATTTTGGGCTATTTGATATTATTTTGTAAGTAATGCGTGTAAGTAAACGTATCTGTTTCTTTTTTATGTATGGGAAATATATAATGGAAATACGATCAGGTTTAAGCAGACGGATCGAAGAGAAAAGGTTAACGATGATGCTAATAATGGGCTTCTCTCACTCAGCTTGTTACTGTGTGTGGGAATATAAACTAGAGGAAGCACGTATAATACAGCAAGGAGGATAGTACCTGCCGGGCTACGGTAAGAGAAAGAAAGTTTAGATTTCACCCTCCTTTTTCACCACTATCTCCTGTGCTCTCCCACGCTCAATTTTACATCGAAGAATGTTTTCCTTATCCCCTTGACATTTGTTGACGGGGCTTTTATTCGCCATTCTTCTTCAAAGCTCTGAAAGAATGTCAGTGAATGAGACTGATACTGATGACTATTTCATTGCCAGATTGACTGACAGGTTTCAGACACGGCATTGCAGTCTTGATTGAGAATACTTGGTTAGAAGTACCGGGATTAATAAAACTGCCATCTTCTCCTATCCTATGGCAGTTTCAGAATCGATGGAGACATACTCTCGCGGTTTAAAGTTTCTACTGAGGTATAACCCGTCAGGTGCAATAATAGAATGCATGCCAATACTGTAATGTGGAAGTGGTAAAGAAAGCTAAGTGTAAAATACCATTGGATTGGAGTGACAAAATTTTGGCTTTTAGAGGATAGTTTAGCCATTGTTTTAGCTCTTATTTATAACTTGGTTTCGAATACACTGTGTGAAGCTTGTAATTATTCATTTTCTCTCAAAGCTAATTCTACGTAAGAACGCACGCTTTACAGATAATAGAAAGGGATAGATACTATTTACTCATACAAGATACGATGAAGAATGGAAAGTGCTGGAATTGAGAATTCGGAATTGTGCAATGTATGAAACAACTGTCTCTTCTTAAAAAATATTTCTTTTGACAATTCCACAGTTCTTCCTGGAATGGAGTCGGTGCCAGAATACAAGGATGAGAAAAAGTGTGATACACAGATAGGATGAATGTGTGCCATGCCAGTTCTCTTGTTTTTCATGGTAGGTATCTTATAAATGTCGTACGCTTCGAGAGAAACTGTATTATATATCCATTTTACCATATATCTTGATCATATTCATCTTTCTAGATTGTAGGTATGGAATTTCTGGATATTGAATTATGGTATGGGAATCGTGAAAATTCTCACTTCCATGGAACAGTTATTTCCTCAAACTCCTTCTCCACCTACGTTTCTCCTTTCTTCAAGTCACAAGTTGAAGTGGGCCGTCTTCTGTCATTATCCTCAGCAAAAATAGCTCCGCAAATAGCGATCTGATTCTAGCGATTCTTTCGGAAACTGCAGATGTGAAGTGAAGATGAATAAGGAATGACTGTCAGGATTTTAGGGGATGGTGCAACCGGGAATATGAGACTCGACGCGACTTGTGAATGAGGGAGGAGCGCAAGCTTCTCTAACGTGAAAATATGAGGAAGATGTTTATGTACTTCAAGTGCAAGTTTCTCTTATTGTAAAGATTTGAAGAATTAATCTCTCTTTGCTCTTTACGTAAGATAGATGCAGAATGCTTAATTTTACGTAGTTGCGACTTTTCCTCCCCGAAACTGAAATTCAACTAAAGATATTCCGGAGAGGAACAAAAAGGGAGAATAGTGAAGACAGAGAAGGTACTTACTTAACTATTTTGTAAGGTGTGGTGTGTACTACTGCTCTGGCTTCCTTGGGATGGCTAGCGAAGCGATTGACTCTGATCTTTCTAAGGAGAAATAGATTATATGATGAATAAAAAGGGTCAAAGAGAGAAAATGGAATTGAATACGAAAGGAGGGAAGACGAGATGATCATGTGCATCTATGTTGTGAAATGAGAAGAGAGTAAAAAATTTTGCTGAGGTATGAGATTGAATTAAATATCGTGTCTATGTATATTTATATAATATAATATGTATCTCATCTGTCCTTCTCCAACCCATTCTCAGTGGGAATTTCCCACCCTGCCTTTAACTAAGTTTGGACTTGGAAGAGTCACACTTAATCACACTGCATGAATGATTTTAAAGCTTAAAGCTTCACTTACTTCGAGTTCATCCTCATTTAAATCTTTGGTTACTCTCCCCTAGTCTGCCGATAGGTATGTAGTTGGGACGGGGCTGCGGCTTGGTTTTTGTGGGTAAGGGCTGAGAAAGTAAATTAGCTTAGTTGTATTCTCTCCAGGGAATTTGAAACAGCTTGCTTCCTCCTGTGTTTTACCAAATGTGATGAGTATTTTGACTTTTGACTATCCGACAACGCCTGGCATTCGTCTCTTAATTAGTCGCTTAAAATTATTTTCCATGTATACACCCATCCAGAGTGACGTAGTCCAGTTTAGTCATGCACTGCACGAAAGAAGCTTGCCATAATAGGCTGCAACTAGGACGTGGGATGCAGGTTGACTGTTTAGCGAATCTATTTATTTGCTCACTAACAGTCCACTTGAAAGATACATACGGCGTGAATCTGAGACAAACGGTGTAGTCATAGAGTACATACGAATTGTACGCAGCGCATACAAAACATGTATGCCATGTGATCTCAAATGCACGAAATTTGAATGCTCCGTTTCAATAACAGCTAGATTGTAAACCGAACTTCATTACTTCCAACTCGTTTTACACACAAACAAGAAGCGACAACTTACCTTGCAGGCTGGATTATTGTTCGTCAAAGGATATAGATGTCATTTAAAAAAACTAAAATCCGTTGAGAAATAAAATTTCCACGGCATTTAAAGTAAGAAAAATGATTTCTGCCTACACGAAATGTTCCCGTGCTTACACGGTTTGTATGCAGAAACAAACTATATGGCTCAGTATACACCACAGCTCAACTCATTCTCTGAGACACGGTTTGTATCTTCCAGATGGACTGACTAACCTAAAAGATGTATAGGTTCGGTTAGATTGTTTAAATAGGTAAATAAAGAGAGAAACTGATGAAAAAACAGACATAGTATATACGTGAAAATCGGAAAAAGATTTGGTGGCGAAAATACTATTTCAAGTTTGGATGAATGTTCTGATGGCAGCTGCATACCTGATTTTGTAATTAAGCTTGTAGCTGCACTCATTAAAACCTCTATCAATTTTTTATCCTACGCATTCAGGTAGAGAAGAGTGACTGAAAATTAAGGAATGATGAGAGATGGCAATAGATGCGGTTAGTTCTTACTCTTTAATTGATTGGATCAATTTGTTTGTCAGACTCTTTGCGCATAGAATATACACTGCCATGCCGGTAGCCACCACCTAGATAGGGCAGAATGAAAATACCAAAACGAAACTGTCTCATTCAAGGCGACCGGAAGGTGCGATGCAACAAAGAATATGTTACAAAAATGGCGAAAACTAGTTCTAAGTGTACCCTTTGGGTCGCAGTTTATAGTTCCGAAATCAAAAAACCCAAATGGATCTTTTGTAGCTCGATGTTGAGCGAATATAAATCGTAAAGTTTATTGTTGCATTTTTTCATAGAAACTTCATTACTCTGGCAATGGCTGTTTATGCCTAGTCCGGTATCATTGGCTCTATTTAGTTTTTATAACGTTTCTATGAAAAAAATGTAACTATGAACGGGGTTTCAGATTCGAACTTGATGCCGCTAGATTTGTCAATGTAATATGTACTCGGTCCCTATAGTATTTTATATGCGAATTTGAGCTGGATTTTCTCTGGCAATAGGCAAAAGTAGGAAGATCTTTCAACTGGGAGATTTACTACGATCCCAGGATGAACTTTAACTATGTTACAAATGTTTAGTTCCCTGACACTTTATGTGCGCTACTGTAAGAGACTTTTTCTTGACTTTATTATTGAATTTCGACTGTTTGTATACTTAAATCCAGCAATACAATTGACTGTCTCTAATTTGAGACGGCATTTAGCTCTGAAGTCGGATAATTTTATCCTTTCTCAGTGCAGCACACTATAACGTAGACACCGAGAAATTTGAAAGATATTTTAAATTCATCCTTAGTACTGTTGTTGATACCCCTGTTAACGAATACTTTTTCGTTTTCACAGAGAAAAGCAAGCTCAAAATTTCGAAATTCGCCTATGATTTACTATAGGGTTCGCGTACATATTATATTAACCAGTGTAATTGCATAGCGTTGGAATCCAATCACTTATTCGATAAAAATTGAACTCAAGACAAATGTTTAGATTAAGCAAGCCACGTCGGTCTCCATACTACCAGCGGGTGAAATCCATAAAAAATTACGCATTTATCAATTGCAATTAACAATAGTTAACTCAGTTAGTTAAAAAACTTAGTTTTTTTAACCTAATTTGTGGATACGTTCCACAGTGTTTTTGGATTTATGGCAAAATTAGGCAAAAGTAGGAAGATTGTTTAACAGGGGTATTTACTACAATCACAATGATGAACTTTACCTACATTTCAAATTTTTCGGTGTCTACGTTATCGTGTGCAGTACTGTCAGGAGTAAGTCATTTTGTCCAAGTATGACTCGACTGATTTGCATTCCTATTAAACATTTTATGATCGTTTTGTATTTGTAACTTTGTGAGAGAACCATTGAGTACGTTTATTCCGATGAGAGCAAATCGTACCAGTCATATCAAAGGCGGGCTTCTCCGCGGTAAATGGCAAAATAGTTGACGGTTGAAGATAGAGCACAGTATACCTGTTTGTCCTTTGAAACGTGTGTTAAATAGTTAGAGTTGACATTGCATGATTATTCTATAGTCAAAAGGTGAATGGTGGGTGTGCGAACTGTGTATCAAAATTACTTATTAATTTTTGATAGGTAAGCAAAAGTTCAACTGTTTGGAAACGATTTACATTTGTCGCAAAAGGTGATAATTGTGTTGAATAAACACAAATTCTGGAATGGATCATCAAGGATAGTTCTGGTGTAGCTCTGAAGCATTTCAGGATACTATTTTCTACTCTAGTTATAATTGTCATGTATTGGTATGTTTTAGATTCAAAACAACTTGAATTTACCAGGGACGAAAGATTAACCATCATGGTTGGGTAAGCAAGGAGTTTCTTCAGATTCTGTAAAATGAACTTCAATCCAATTTATTGTAATTATTTGCTGGTGCAAATTCTAATCATGCATTGTTTGTATGATTTGTAACATTCGGCAAAGTTAACTATTTTCAGGCGGAAAAAGGAAGGAGTCTTTAAAGTACCGAAAGCTAAGAGAGCTCTACGAACTGTAAATGAAACAAGGGATGAAGAGCCCGAACAGGGTGCGAATTTCTCAATAACTGATGATGAAAAAACACTTAATTCTTCAAGACATGCTACAAAGATCACACAAAGCAATGATGCCAATCGAAATGTGACAAAGAGTACCATCGACAATGAGACTATGGGGAGAGAGCAGAACCTGCTCACTGCCATCCGTAATGAGTTGTCCCCAATTCTAGAGGCGTCTCAGCACAAGCGGAGCAGTTTGAAAGAGCTTCTAAATGATGCAATGGAAGTTTATAACAAGGTAATTGCATCGATTGCGTTATTTATAGTTCAATCATTATTATTTCGTATAATGTCAATTTTTCTAACGAATTATAGGTAGACAAAAAAGCTTTTGCTACCGTACTTTGGCGCATGATGGTTATTCCTTTTCAAGTGAAAGACAAGAATGATACTGTGGACCGAATGGTGGATTTTTTCCATAGTCTGCTCAGCGCTATTTTTGAACATGATGGTGAAAGTACTACAATTGTAGAGCAATCTCAAGATGGTGATGAGACTGTGAGTCAGGGGAGTATGAAACAGCAGTTTCGGCAATATATTCTGCGACTATGCGAAAAGGTATCCATCGATGGCGAGTACTTGTGGCTTTTATGTAGGTAAGAACTCTGGAGACGAATGAGTTTTTAATGCAAGTTACATATTTCTTAGTGTCACCAAGACTCGCGGCCTCAGGTAAGGGCACGAGTAGTTCAGACAATCGTGAAAATTTTTGACTCATGTCCTAACTTAGCGGATGAGCTGAGCACTGGTCTCAAGAGAAAGTTGACGAACGCGTTGCTTGAGAGATTAAAGGTAAGCAGCAAATGCGATTTCTTGAAAATTTAAAGTTTTTTGGACAGGCATTCTCCAAGTTTTTTTGTTTCCTTCACTGCATTACTATTTTGATGCAGGATAAAATTCATTCTGTAAGATGTGAAGCTGCCAAAGGACTGTGTTACTTTCAGCTAGGGAAAGGATGCCCTATCACTCTTCGTACGTAGCTCCCCCCTAATATACTACTTCAAACAGCGTTCATCTGGATATTTCGCTTGAGTAATTAATGCATTTTATATTCGACAGAAATGATGGAGTTCATCCGTATGGACCCGAGACCAGAAGTTCGCAAAGCTTTGGTGTATTCCATTGTATTGGACTACGACGACTATGGTGACTTTCTGGATCGGATAATGGACGTTCATCCAGATGTTCGAAAAGCTTGCATGCACCAAATCCGGGAAATCCCGATGGATCAAATTTCCATTGAAGATCGAGAGAAAATTGTCGAGTGCGGTTTACGAGATGTAGCTCGTAAGTACTTTCTCTGAAATCATGAAGCTTAAATACAAGGTGGCACGTTTTTAACGATTAAACCAATTGACTTTAGCTTCTGTACGATCGGAAACTACAAAGGTAATACACTACTGGTTTGGTCAGTGCGATAATGACCCGCTTGTGCTTTTACAAAAGTTCGACGTTTATAATCGTTCGAAACTTTGCATCACAATACTTAACATGCTGTTCGAGTAAGTGCAAATTGATAAACAAAATTTTGGTTTTTTTGAAATTGGGACAAAGGTAAAGTAATAGTGCTTAACTAAAAATCTTAAAATTTGTGTACTTTTTTTTACAGAGATGCCGACGAGGAAGCTTGGTCGAAACTCGAAAATGGCATGCTGGTTGACCAAGTCGTGCCGCTAATTGAAGTATCGGAACTGAAAATTTTCGTGTGGTGGTATTTGTTTACCAGATTTTCATCCAAACCGTATTTCCTGGAAAAATTGAGCCCCACCATGCCTGCTTTGAAGGCATACTTTAAGAAGTATAGTTTACCGACGCATTTATGTTAACTGTTTAAAATCCTTATCTTCTTCTATTCTAATATTTCAAGCATCTTGCAGATTGTTGGCCCACTTGGCTGCTACAAAGAATTTCGATGATGACGACCGGATCAAAATAGTCGGATTGTTTTTGAAAATAGTACTATACTTACCCGTAGAGGAAGCTGGGAGGTGAGTAATATGCCTGGAATGGCCCCATTACAGCATCCTTGGACCATACTTATATTTGCAAAACTTTTTTAGAATGGTACTTGATGAAATTGCTCGGGAAGGATTCAAGTGCAAATATAACTCAGCTTACCATATGAAGCAGTTGGTGCTCCTGCTGCATAAAGCACATCCAAATGGATGTGATGAGGTTCTTCTGGAAAATATCCGTGATATGATGGAATTATTGAGTAGCAGCAGAGCGGCTCCCGACGAAAGTGTTGGTATCATAGCTCAACGAAATATGGAAGACGAAATCAGAAAAATGAAACTCACAGTAAGTTCATTCTAATTCGAACTGGAATCGAAATTAATTTAAAAAAAGTAATAAACAGTTTTACGGAATTATTAGCTTTCAGAGAAACTGCACAGCAAGTTTCATTTAGTGAAAGATAAAGAAGAGCTGATAAAAGCGAATAACTACCTCGAGGCCCACAAAATACAAGAAAAAATTATTGAAATCGAACTCGATATAGCGACAGCGAGAACGGAAATTAAAAATCGAGAAACCAGGATGAGTTTGCAAACTTTGGAAGTGGAGGAACCAACGCAAGAGCCGACCGTCAATTACAGTGCAGAAGCAATTTATCATGCGTTTAGTGCCTTGACGGTTCATTTAAAGTTAATACACAAAATTAGCCCTTACATCCGCAACTTCTTCGAGGCCGAAGTTTGCAGGTGCATCTTCGTAAGTTTTTTCCACGGATGGTTTCTCATGAAGTCTACTTGGGTTCTGCCATGGCATTGTACTCATCCAGTATTACATATTTTTAGAGACCGGAACCAGTCATTCGTACGCAAGTTCTTGAACTGATGACTCTGGTAGGGGAGTTTAACCTTCCTGACGCAGTTATTGCTGTGGAAATGTGCTTGCAGGTGAGCAAATGTTTTCAAAGTGTTTTCAACTACTTACTCAGCAGCGTCCTACTAACACAGCATTACTAACTGATTGGATAGGCCATTATCAACCATGACGAGGATGTAAAACTCACTGCTCTCCAGTGTGTATTCGATATGCTTTTAAAGTACGGTCTCGAAAGTTTTGAAGGTAAGTTCCAAAAAACAGAAAATTTTATAACTAGTCATCACCACATTTGAAGTTGATTGCGCAAGTATGTTAGCGATTCCAGTAAAATGTAGCGTATGGAACAATCAATGACAGTTTGAACTGTTACTATTATTACAGAACCCCAGATTATCGAGCTGTTCTCCAAATCTGCAGATCAAAGCCAAGACACTGTTGATCACATGCTCGTGCAATTACTTATGCCGTTCTTTAAGTCAACCGTAAGTGGAATTTTGCCGTACATTTGTTTGTTTTAGTTCTGATACGTAATCATGTTTGTGTACATGTATGTATCTTACAGGATAACGAAAGTATGTTTCACGTGACAGTTCTGGGGATGCTAAAATTGCTTATAATGAACCGTATAGCGGCCCCTAAAATCGTAGCTACTTTATTGACATTTTGGGCAGATTCCGCGAATGGTAATGTATTTCAATTTTTAATAGAAAAGTTTATAGCAGGATACTCGTAAAGGTCATCTTTCATATTTGCGTTTATTTAATAACCTAGAGGGAACTAAACATTACCATGACATTGGAGCCGGTCTTTCTGTTTACGTTCAGCAGTCCAGTCAAAACGCTGAGACTGTTGCAAGAGCACTGACACCGAGGTTAGAAAATTTCAGTTGCTAAGATATAGATGATACATGTTTTAAACTTCTTAGAATCACTGAGCGTGTTATTTATTTGCAGCGTGTCCAAAGTGGTGGTAGCACCTGCAAGGTCTAATTTTAGGAGAGTTGACCCCGACAAACTAATAGGGTTCGTGATTATGCAAACGGATCCCATCAAACTCAGACACTTTTCGTCTCCATTTGTAAGTTTTTCACTACTTTATGCCGCTCTTTGAGTGAATTGACTTGGATTGTATGTCGAAACCATCGTTTGAATTAAATTTATTTGTAAAGATGCCTCACCAAATCATCGCATTCGACGTTTTGGACGAGATACGTAAAAAGCCATTGAGCACTGAAAATGGAGTGTTTGCAAAAGCTTTGAAAGGGTTGTCCCTGAACGGAATGACTAAGGATGCTCTGCAGGAACTAAAGACTAAGCTAAAACAAGTTATGAGAAACGAACTGAAGAGCGTTCGCATGAGCTTGGAGGCTTTCGGAAAATATTTGGATGAACTGGATCCCGAAGTGAAGTCCATAGATCTCATGTCCGAACAGGGGTCCGACTCAGAGAGCGAAATTGACGGTTATGACACGTCACAAAGCATGTTTCAATCATGGAGAGCCCCTGCGCCGAACACAGCTAATGAAGGGACAGAAAACTCTACCGCGATTACCATGCCCGGTCTTGAATCATTGAACAGTTCCATCTCCAGAACATTCCAAGGAATGAAAAGTAATGCTCGCGAAGATTCCGATAGCGGGGAAGACTTTTTGGAGACCAGCTGTTAAGTATTTTGTATTTGATGATTTTGACTCCCACTATGGTTGCGCTGTGTTTGAAGTTTAAAATGTTTAATGAAACGTATTGGACACGAGGCACACAAAGAGGAAGGTTTTAAATTTCGTAGCTCATCTCCGCGTACTAAGTCACGTAGGATGCACCGAATTCCGAAAGTTTCTAACTAACTTATTGTAATATTGACGCTTGAAGATAAGAAGAAGCGGGGGCAAACAGAAACAATAGAAATGTAAGTTGCTGCCATGTTTGTTAATAAAATATTCACCTCTTTATTAGCTACTAAATTTACATTTTCGACATCCGTATTGTCCGGAATACAATTTGGTTTGTAAATATTCGTAACATGCCTTCAATTTACGTTGTGTATGATCATAATATACATGATTGTACAACGTTTTATGATTCGTAGCACACATTTAAAGGGTTTCTAGAGACTTGTAAAGGTTTGGTAGAACTAGTGCAGGGTAGTTCTCACATTTAAAGCTAACAGTCTTAAAAAGCAGTAGAAAACAATTATTATATGTCACAAAACTTTTGTTAGTTGTTAGTAGGCTAATCCAAAGTTCCTGATTGTTCACAGCTTCGGCTCCTGTAAGTATGCAGCGTGTAGCATGAATGACTAGAGCATAATTGCTTCATTCGAACATTCTCGTCTCCTTCTTTAACGGCTGAGAACTCATGCATTAAGCCAATTTTATATTACATCGAAATTTGAGAATAAGACAACACATTGAAGGTAAAATCCTGTAAGATGCACATACTCTCAGTCTCAATAAACTATTTATGTTGCTGTAAGAGTGGCTGAACGAAATACGAATTTAGCTATAGCAAATGCTGTGTTCCAGTGCGCACGAGAGTGTGATGCTTACATTAGGTTCGGCTTGCTCATTATGATTAACTTTAGTACGAGGCACACTAGATAATTTTTTAGTAATCGGGTGATATTTGTAGCATGCAACATGATCAACATACCCCGACAATGTATAATACCGCGATTGGGAAATGGGCAGCTCATAACTCTGACCAAATAAAACATAAACCGACCAGTAACTAAAGCTTAATTACTAAACACATGTTGTTTCGCCTTTTAAAATTGGTAAAGTTTAAAATACCTTATACCCAAAAGATGGTTTAAAATTGACTTCATTCACCAAAGCGGTTTGACATCCATGTTAGCAGTTGCAGGGAATATTTTTTTGAATTCGTGTTACCCAATGTAAGTCATCTGTATAAATACATGGATACTGCTGAGCTGAGGGGGCACTATTCCTTTCAGATATAGGATATTTGGTCATACTTTAAAACATCGCATGCACATTGTCAGCAGATTTAGAATATGATATCCATCCCATCAATGTAAGTTGCATTGATATACTGAGACTAGTATTAGTATTATTACTATAACAGATTGGTTTGGTCCCCGCCTACTAATACATCTTGAAAAACATGTTCAAATGACTTCCATTCACAAGACAATTTCCCCTAACACTTAACACTTTGGGGGGGGGGGCGTTCTTCCCTGCACAAATTATTGTATAATTAAGTATGATTGTATAATAGAAAAAACCCGGTTTCTAGAATTAAAATTCAAGATTGCGAGACCTGCTTATAACATATAAAGAGCCATACACTTAAACTTTATGATGTACATTAACACAAGTCCTTTCGGAAATTGCATCAAATCTGTCGGTAGCTATACTGTTCCTAACAAATCCCAAAATTCTTCACCGCAATTAAGAAAGAATGTCATGCTGTACTCGTGCAATCGTGGATTATTTTAGATACTGAAACCCACACTTTCTCGTCCCATTTGAGTAAGCCCCCTTACAATTCTTTAGCACCAACTAAAAGCCCATTTTTAAGTATTTCCATCTCTGCCATCAACAATCCATTTCAGACAGCATTATAACATTAAATCATACAAACACGAGGTAATTACTATTCATACGTTACAGCCGTTGCATATCTTCAAATTTGTTCTTGGACTTGCTCCGATGGACCATGGGGTAAAATTCGATGTCCGATCCATCTTCTTGAGACCCGTTAAGCAAAAGGTCTTTCCTAGCCACCCGTGGACTTCGCCCGAACAGTTCATGCACAACCCTTTGTAAATTCAGAAAAGCAAAATGAAGAAATCTAGTTCAAGCAACCCGTCTTAAATTATCCACCCACAGAAGAGCTAGCTCGACGACGTTTAGGCTAACCCAAACGTTATTAACAAGTTTTTGCACGATTTTGTTTTGTATTTGTCATCGAAGTAAGCCATGTAGGCTTTCGCGAACACTTCGTCCTTTCTTGTAAGATATTCCTTATAAGTTTAGAATTAGGAGGTTTTCCGATTCAGCAGCTGACTCCTGATCCATCTCACGTATAACTGTATGATTCAGTCGGCTGTATAACGCATAAATACATAGGTTTTTAAATTTATTTCAATTGAAGTAGATATTTGGAACCGTTTGATTCGCTGAAATATAAATTGCAACCCCAAAAGACAGCCAAAGGCTACATCCCTTCACTTGCATCACGCAAACTGAATGCAAGAAATCTTCAACTTGAGCACTTATGATTATGATCCGATCAGATCAGACAAGCTAATTTCATGCTTCAGATAAAAAAGCTGCGGCTTTTCGCTTTTCAAAGAATCCCATAGTTAACTCTCACGGTCCTTGACACGTTTTTAACCAACCATGGCAAAAGCCAAACGTTATCACATGAAGTAACAGAAGATGCCGCATTGATACACTCGGCAGACATTTTTAGTCCCAAAGTCATGCAACCCTGTACTCCTTAGAACTGAGGAGAATCAGCGGGGAACCCTGAGTATTCTTTACCACAGAATAGTCATGCTATAGCCCCCGAGCTCAAACGTAACCCGAAATTACAAAAGCGAAAAAAATGCCACGTTAGAAAGTAGAAATTACGTACCCACTGATAACGCTGCTTGCCCGAGAAAATTTGGAAGTGTCAGGAGGAGGTCCCATATCATCTAATCCTCGATGAACTGATACTGAATCCAGATCTTTCGATCCGTAGGTTCGGGATTCTGACGATTTTAAGTAATCTACTGTCGTTAAGCTTTCCTTGGTAGGCTTTTTCCATCTAATCGTGAACAGAAAATTATAATTTCTTGCTAACAGCAGTCTAAAAACGCTATTAAAATCACCACTCACAATTTCAGGAGTAATGATGAGCACACCACTGAAACAGAACTCATCGCCATTGCAGCTGATCCCATCCAAGGCTGCAATAAATTTGAATAGTTTTAGCTGGAATTCATTTTTAGAGATACCGAGAGATGCAGAGTCAACAACAGTCAACAATAAACAACAGTCTCACCAATAAAACAAATCCCCAATGGCTGAAGGCACCGGCTGCGAGAGGAATACCAATTATATTGTAAATGCTAGCCCACACGAAGTTCAATCGTATTCGCCTCACAGTAGTTCTGCTTAAATCCAAACAGGCTAGCACATCCAACAAGTCGTTCTGCAATAAAAATGCACTAGTTAAAAACAAAACGCATTTCTGCTTGCAAATCGCATTTAGCCTTATTCGGGTAGCATTACTTACTCTGATAAGCACAACATCCGCAGCCTCAACCGCTACATCCGTTCCTGATGCTATGGCAATTCCGACGTTTGACTGAGCTAGTGCTGGAGAATCGTTCACACCGTCGCCAACCATTGCAACGTGGTGTCCTTGGGATTGTAACCTTCTGATTTTCTCTACTTTGTGGGATGGTAAAACTTCTGCGTACACCGTCGAAATACCGACCTGCCTAGCTATCGCGGCAGCAGTCTTCTTATTGTCTCCAGTCAGTAATATTACGTTCAATCCCATTTGTTTCAAACTGTATACAGCTAACTGTGCTTCCGGCTTTACTCCATCGGCAACTCCCAGCATGGCACACAGAACTCCTGCAATCAAATTTTCGTCGTACAACTTCTTATTATTTACGTGCGCATTGCAGGAAGTCACTAAAACTATGAAATGACAAACCATTAATAGCTAGGAGGACTACAGTTTGCCCTTGTTCTTCCAAGTCGACCATGTTGAGATCCACAACAGAAGGAACATCAATACCGTTTCTTCGCATCCATTCTCGATTCCCCACCAACACCTGCATCAATTCGATTCTGGATCACTCATACCTTGCCAACACTTACATATACATGTGTGTATGTAACATTCGTACTGGACGCAAGCTCTACCTGATATTTCTCATTTCCGTTTGTATCATTCAAAGCCACCAGGGGCGATTCAATATCAGTGCCCCCTAGATCCATTCGAGAAGACTGTTGATTTGATATATCAATCATAACTTGCTGAACCATCACATTCTTATGCAAAACCCTGCGAATAACAACGAAAGAGATTCGTAGACAGAATTCAATGTTTTCATACAATGAAAAAAACTGAGCATCATACCTAAGCTGACTCCTCATGTTTGCGTAGTTTTTGATGTCATTACATTCCATTATATCATCAAGCATGATTCTCGGAAAGGAAACTGTTGCCCTCAGTCCACACCCTGGGATTGTCTCAAAATCATCGCATTTTCCAGCAAGTTCGTTGGGAAGAATATTCTTAACAAATCTGACGATTGCTAATTTTTTCCAAACATCCATACTAGTAAATAGGTTAGGTCATTACAGTTGGATAGTCCGTTTGAGCAATGATACTTACCGGTACCGATAGGATGCTCACTACTGGATTCAGCTATTCCGGCAATTAGGAGAAGTTTACTGAGCGAGCAGAATGCTTCACTAGCGTATAACGAAATTTTTGTAAGCATTGGGACTCCATGCGTAATTGTACCAGTTTTGTCAAATACTACTGTTTTGACCTGAAAATATCCAGAAAAATAGTTTAAGTATGATTAGTTAAAGAAAGCTTAAAAGCTTGCGAACACCTAGATTCCCCATCTGAACGTAAAGCGGTACCTTATGCGCGCTTTCTAAAGGCTCAGCACCTTTTATAAGAATTCCATTGATGGCCCCAACTCCCGTACCCACCATGACTGCCGTTGGAGTCGCCAATCCAAGGGAACACGGGCATGCGATGGCAAGAACAGTTAGTGCGTAGCGAAATGCGTATTGAAAAACATTCTCTGTGGGGGTGTAGCGGTGCTTATCGTATGGCTGAAATTTGAAAGGGTTAGGTAATGCAGGTTTGTTTTGCGCTGCCTAAATTATATTTTCTTTGCCTTTACGTACCTTAACGTTTAAAGAGTCAAAGTTGACAAATCCAATCACTGTCCAAGCAATAAGTGTCACTGAGGCAAAGCCAATCACCACTGGCACGAAATAACCGGCAATTTTATCAGCTAACTGCTGAATGGGGGCCTTTGATGTTTGTGCTTCCTCAACGAGCCTGACAATTTGAGCTAGAGTCGTATCGTCTCCTACTTGTGTAGCTTTTACTAGAAGCATTCCATTCAAATTGATGGAACCTCCAATCACAGTGGTACCTAAAATAAAGTAGCTTTAATTTAGCTCGTGTCAAAAAACAATTTAAACTAACTGGATTGATAAATACCTTTCTTTTTGACGACTGGCATTGACTCCCCAGTAATTAAAGATTCATCGCACATAGAACTACCGTAAACTACTTTCCCATCAGCGGGTACTTTGCTGCCAGGAACAATCTACAGAGGTAAGAATATCAAGGTACTGTTTAGAATGAGGTTAGTTTCAAGTTTTTCAACAAAGAATTTCCATTCGTCTGTTGGTTGTAACATTAATACCTTCATGATATCTCCTCGCTGCACCAAATCCACAGAAATTTGACGTTCAGATTGTATTTGGAAGTCGGGCGTAACCTTTACTATCACAGCCTCTGTGGCTTTCAATGACAACAGCTTGGCCAGAGCTTCGGATGTTTTACCCTTACCAAAATAATTCAAATTAATAATGTTTGAAATTTTGCATCTATGCATAGTTACGCATATCTCTTACGGCACATTTGTATACCTTAGCAATGTGCTCCAGCCATCGACCCAAGCTTACAAAAAGGAGTAACATCGGAGGTGTATCGAAAAATGTCATAGGACTGGGATTGTGAGCAAGCAGTATTGCAGCCAACACGACGATACAAGAGTAAAAGTATGAAATAGTTGTTGCTAGCATTATGAGCACATCCATATTCATACTTCTGTGCTTCATGGCCTTGAATGCTGCTTTGTAGAACTGGGCTCCTCCAATGAACTAGATATAAGAATTGCACACTTGGTATTGAGCGATACCAAAAAAGTGTTTATAACTGTACATCTTAGGTAGCATACCTGCACGGGAGTAGCAAGTAGAAACAATAACAAATTTTCCAAGGATAGCCCATTAATGATGCACATCGGGAACTCACATTTGTCGTGAGCATGGTCATCCATGTCCATCACAGTCATAAAGTACATCATAATAATCATACTAGGGATACCAAAGATTGATGCAATCAAAAAGGAATGTCTCCATTTCCTAGTTGTATCTTTGTGGTCCAAGTAGCCGACATCCCTGCTTGTGCTCAAAAATGCTTCAAATCCCAAATCCTACACAAAGAATAAAATGAAATGAGCAATTAACACCTTGAGCAAAATTCAGAGCTCAAAACTTCGGCATCACTTTAAAATACCTCAATGTCATCAATGATATCCCTAGGTCCTGTAATCTCAGGATCGTATGTAAACTTGCCGCTCTGAAGTCCCAGTGAAACGCTAGCTGAGATCATACCCTTCCGCTTAAGGATATTCTTTTCGATAGTGTTTACGCAGGAAGCGCATGTCATCCCGCGAATCTATAAAAATAAAAAATTATGGCCAGCCGAAAACCTGAAGTCATAATTTTTTCTCATAACGATCATATACCTGAACTGTAACGTCGCCCTGTCCACAACTCTGATCATCCACAACAGCGGCATCAAAACCTAGTTCGGTGATGACATTTGCAATTTGAGATGGCAAAACTTTAGCAGCGTCGTACTTTATTTCAGCTTTCGCTGCCATCAATGAGACAGCGATGTCTATAACTCCTGGAAGATAAAAAGAATAAAACGTTTAAAGCTTTGCGATTCTTAATGCAAGTGGATATTTTAAAACTTACCGTCTGTTTTCTTCGCCTGCTTCTCGATCGCTGCTACGCAGGAAGCGCAGGTCATTCCTTCTATGTGTACAACACATCTTTCATAATCCCCACCTTTCCCCAGAGCGCTTTCTTCGTCCATAATTGTGCTAGCGGTGGTTTTATCCAACACTGCTGATCACGGCGGAAACTAAACCAATCAATAAACATACATTTCTGTAATAGTATACCTGGACGGATGGAAAAATAACCCTTTGAAACTCAGTGTCACGAAACCTGAGACGTCAGGAAAAGACAAATGTGGATTACCGCACCGTCACTCACTTTCATCCCTTCTCACTTCACAAATCAAAACGTATTTCAAACATGAAATTCGTTCCAAAAATCTATACGACTGCTCATTGTGAATTTCGAGTAATAATATACATTCACATGAAAAACAAGTAATATTCTTGTGTTTTCTATTAACTTGAAACCATAATTTGATTCAGCGCAACTTAAATTGATAAGAGCTTTGATATTTCTCAGGGAATATCAGGCGTTTCATGAGTCAGTTTCATGCATACTCCCGAAAGAATATACTGTAATACGACCGCACTCACATGCCAGGTTGTTAAACTCTTTCGGGTTTCTCAAGTTCGAATTAAGTGATATTTTCTGTTTCACTGTCACAGAAATAACACTTTTAAAAGCTTGAACAATTCAGCGGTTTTCTGTTCCAGAATTGCATATATATAATACATATATATATATATATATATATCTTTGAGGGCACTGAAATGCTGGACCAGACCACACACAAACAAATGCGATCTCCTGAAGGCCAAGGATGCCTAAACTATCTATATAACTTACACCCTTCTTACTCCAGTAGAATAATTGAAACGAAGAGCTTGGGAAGATGCCTCCTGCACGCGGTTAAGGATAATGCGCAAGTTACTAGCGGTCGCCACAACAGACGCTTGCATTCGTGGAATTTGTTTTCCCTGATTAAGTTAATGTGCACCAATGAAACTGATACGAGCCAAGACTTTAAACTAACAATCATGGTTCTGTTTTAGACAAGTTTTATCTTTCTACAAACCCATTCAAATCCGCTGAACAAACATCTCACAGAAATTATCACGTGATAGTAACATACTTTTTGCCACAATACTTACTCAAATAATGTGCTTCGTCTGCTTAATGAAACTATCAGGATTGCCTGGGCTTACCGTGGCGTGGGTAAGACGATGTAAGTTTCTGGCCCACGAGCTCCGTGTTCTACGGGGTATGCGCTATGAGTTTAAATCAAATCACTGCTAAAACTGGAACAGAGAAAGTGTCCAAAAAATCGGATTGATATAGCGCATATACATCATGTTTACACGGATCTACTAGGATAGACATATGAGAACACTGCACTATTAGCTCATCCAACGCAAACCGAAGGATTTATGACTCCACAAGAAACAAATGATGCATAACTTCGTCATGTGTTCTTCAGGAACTTAGATAAAAGAATGCTAAAGATTTGGAACATGTGAATTAACCCTACTTGTGTCCTCAGAATATCCGCTAACTGTCACATTCGTGCAGCACGTCTAGGAGAAACCACAAGAATATCGAAATGGTATGGTGTCGGTAGTTGCAAGTAGCGGTTTGGGAAAAAGCGGAAACAGATACCACATCACAGAATGCAGAGAAAAGTTACGTCTCATGGACTTTTGGGTATCAAATGAAGTTTAGGGTAATCACTACACAGGTAGAGAGGATAGAATGCCATAAAATTATCCGTGGTATTTCTAGACCGATGAATTATATGACAGATGAGACCGACTTTGTGACAAACCATCGCTTGCAGATTTATAGCTCCCTAACATCCTTAGACCGACAAAGCCTTTTGCTTAAAGTCGCATCAGGATGAACCAACTGTTATGATAAGATTCATATTGCTCCATGCAAAAATTACTCTACCTTAACACCTAGGTAAACATGTTCTCGCTACACGTAATTAATTTACTACTAGCGGATCCACCTGACGGAAATGTGTCGCTGTAAAAGCGGCTTTCAGAACGGCAAATCAAGGCTTGGTTTCGGGACAATCGTCAAATAAATAATGGCCTGTGTATACTATTTGCCTATATTGCGCTCTAGATACTTCGAAGACTTTTACGCTAACCGCATAGAATGGCATTACGTATGTGATGCTACACCAATATTGTTCTATCTTCTATCTCTCCTCGACAGCAATCTTTTAGTCAGATTTACAAGCTACACAATCCTAAACAAAATCTATTCTTCTTGATAATGCATTCAATCTGAATGAGCCTCGTCTGAACAGGAGGTGGACCGTGTGTAGCGTCCCCGTCCATGTTCGTGGTGCAGATGGAGACTTGAAATGAGTCATTTGGATCGCCATATCTCAAACTTTGAGCCAGCTCAGCGCTTAAACTAAGACCTAGATGAATGCCGTGTTTTTCCATGAGGTACTCTTCAATAGAAATTGTATTTTGAAGTTAAGAGTTCAGTCCACCTCTTATTCAGCAAACCTAGAACTATTCGACACTCAACGTAAATAGCACAGTTCAACCATCTAAACGTTTGATTTCACCGAAGTATGAAATGTTGAAATACGAAAACAATGGTAATCTTTTTTCAAAAAAAAACACAGCCATCCAATTTTTTAGCTAGCACAGCTAGAAGTACATGAGATGCGATGCGACATCATGCATCTTTTAGGCAATGACAGATACTTCCAGAAAATATCTCGGTTAAGTCATAATGTTGTCGGTTTCAGCGTTACGCGTTCCAGAAAAAGATTTGGCGAAAATGGCGATGGTAATATGCTGTACTGTTATTTCGATTATTTTTGTACTCGCAGCATGTGTGGATTGGATAAATATAAAAATTATCGAGACTTTGTCTTCTTGAACGCTAAACAATTGTAAGACGTTCTTATAGTGTACAAACCTATAATTATTTGCTTGAACTTCAACTATCTCACAACTTAAAAGACGGACTAGAAACATGTAGTGTGTATCAATATTAAGAAATATAGTAGCATAACATACTTGACTGCAATCCAGCTGATCGAAGCAACAAACTCGTCAAAACGACAACCACAACCTTGAATCTATTTCAGTATCTATAGCAGTTACGATGCAAAATGGAATTTACAAACAAATAAATACGGTATACTTACCAGTCAAAGCCCGGGTAAAGATGGAAAAGTACACTGGTGACTAAGGCAGTTTCTTTTTTTGATTGTCGAACTTAAAAACTGTTTTAAGTTTAACCCATTTTGACCCCAGCTACTTCATTCTTAAAAGTATAATTGTAGTAATGCATGTGCCCTGTGACATTCCGAAATAACATAATATGCACTAATGATACCCTCTACTTATTGCAAGTATTTATGTACTATTGATACAGCTCCCTAAAAATTGTAACCAGAACGGCACGTGGATTTTGCACAAGATATAATTCACGATTACACTTATTAATTTGTAAATAAAAATCTTGACTCACGCAAAGTGCTCTCTGTTTGTCAACCTATTTTAATGTCCTAAGCAGATAAAAATAAGGACTTCATCATCTGATTTACGAATCGGTAGTAGCGATACTCAATGTGAGCAACTTTGGACTTGCGAAATGTGACGTTTTTTGCACTTCTGGGAGTATTTGCTTGAGACTGCCCCCAGAAATTACCATCTGCTGGGAATCCTCCTCCTCTACTTTGATCTCTCTATGAGTCTTTTTAGCTCGATGGCCCTTTCTTACAGAACGTGTCTTTAAAGATTTTGAACTAGTGTTCTCGCTATTACCGCTACTTGTGAGGTCGCAGTCTCGAATTTACACCACCTAGCTAAAATGAATTACTTCCGTTGCTTAAAAGTGGGCGTAAATGTAATTATAACATAGCGTCGGAGATTAGGGCAACAATCACTACAGAGTTTGGTACTTGTTAGAGTTTCCAGCTCACTTTCACTCTTTGCATCGAAAACTTCTTCCAGTGATGCTCTAAAACACAACTACAAGACTATCCGCACCATAAAAACGAATGGAGGTTTTGCTTTAGCTCATGTCAGGGTCATCTTGGAAAAGCCATTGAAGAAAATAACTGTGAGGGAATTCTGGAAACTTGCGGACAAAAAGCAAGTGTAAAAGTGCATTCATGCATATCCCTGGAACAATTGCTAGCGATTTGTTTGCTGTTTAATTCTTCCCCCGTCTATAGGTACTGAGACGACACAGAAGAAGGAGCCGAACCACAAACTATGTACATTTTCCTGCAAATCTCTTGCATTACTGCATTTGTGCTAGTTACGGGGGAAACTGGCTACTGGCTAGAGGTAAAAGTTGTTTTAATATATTGCGAAA
Source organism: Sminthurides aquaticus (assembly GCA_906901655.1). NCBI lineage: Eukaryota > Metazoa > Arthropoda > Collembola > Symphypleona > Sminthurididae > Sminthurides > Sminthurides aquaticus. The sequence goes on along the minus strand of CAJQTT010000004.1, from coordinate 9,410,426 downwards.
GTGAGCAAAATTATGGATGAAACCAGCTTTTACACATTCCCAAAGTATTAGATTGCGTGCAAATGATTCTCTTGTGATTCTAGAGAAACTTATGCACAGTCAGTAAGTGGAAGTACTTTCAGGAAGAACAGAATACTGTGGATATCAGAACATGAAAATGAAAATACCAAACTGGTTTTGATGTTACTTGGAAAAACTGTAAGAATTATTCATGGTGTGGAACAATAAAATGAGATCACGTACTGCGACTATCCTTGATCAGCGTACAGGAATTATTGCTTCGGATTGAGAGAAAAATCAGCTATTGTCTACGTTACGCTGGAGTATATGTGTGCTAAACCATATTTTGGAAGGTATCAACTCAAGCGAGCGCATGTCGGGATATATAGCACTGTCCAAGGACGGATGTAGAAGTAAGCTCTTAACGCGTAAATCACACGCATCATTGCAGGGATTTTATTACTATCTCGGAGGGAAGAACTACATAAACGACGGCAGGCTTTAACCTTCGTTGTCGGCAGAGCATGACTGCTAAATTTGTATTCATTTCACAACTTAGCAATGTCAAATGTGATCGACAAGAGTTATGAAACTATGATTGGGATTATAAATTTAAGTCGAGAGCAAGCTAATGGTATCGACGTTATAGTAACGCTTTCATGTTTACACGAATTTATCATTCACTCACGTGTCATAGACCTATCACTGGAATAATAATGTTGTGATAAGAGCAGCTCTTGTATGCGTTTGGCTTGGTTTTACGAGAACAAGATTATATGCTTTTGACTCTGGGAGCAGCAGAATTACTAGCCTAGCAGTTCCTGCTTGCAGTGGATCCCTTTTAAAAGCGTAGGTATTGTGATTGTGATCTAGGATTTAGCATGATACAGCACAGTAATTTAAAAGTCTCCGCATGGTGGCACCACGATTAGCTGTTCACATCCAGTACTCCTGCTTAGTTGTTAGGTCTGCTTGCTCCCTGCTCGATGCTGATCACTCATTGTCTTGTTGCGTTGCATCATTCGTCATCTTTAGTAGCAGAGAGTGTAGATGTGTAAGTCCTCGGACTCGGAATATCAGGGATCAGCATGACGTTGACCATGCTAATACTTCTGGTTTTCTTTGATTTATTTTCATAACATTTTCAGCAGGACGTGATTGACAATTGCCTTAGACAAAAATCTATGAGGCATAAGATTTTAACTCACAGCAGCAGTTCAGAATTAAAAAAAAGTAAACAGGCTGAAAAGAAAGCTGCCCTTCTTCAAAACGGCAATGACCCAATAAAAGATTCTGTACTATATACTACGAACTAACTTCACAATCATAAGTAGGAACAGTAAGTTAGAGTATGCAAATTTTCAGCCGTCAATTATGCTGCCTCAACGGAATCCCCTCGAGAAAGCGCTAAAGCAAAACTGTACAGGTGTAGTATAGATGGACACCCGGAAGAAAATGCTGCAAAACATGAAGTTCAAGTACACATTCTTAGCGCCGTCTACATGCTCGTCACCGATCAGCTTAAATCGTAAGTACAGTAATGAAATAATTATCATTAATAATATGCGTGCAATACACTCTACAAACATCATATATGACACAAATTCCGTAGCAAATTAAATGTGGTATAGCTGGGAAAATGTTGAAAACTCAAGGACATAATTTAAATTATGCCACGGAATCACACCACTTATTATTTAAAACTAAATTTTTCAGCCACAATTTACTCCGGTATATTCTTGAAAACAGCAAAGGACAATATAAGTCCGAGAAGCTGAAATAGAAGAGAACAAAATATTTATACGAAGCCGAAAAGCAGATTAAATATTTTTATCGATTGAATCTTGATGTGCGTTACTCCTGAAGAAGAAAAACTTACGACAAAGAAGCCTACAACAAATCCCATGATTCCGACTACACCTGAACCGCTCTTGAATTTAGTAAGGCAGCCTTCCTGGTAACTGTTTTCCACGGTCGGAATACCCTGACAAACTAACGTGGTCTAGAATGGAATAATATTTACAATTATCAATCAAAGTAACAACTTGTACGGAAGGGTAAGCGTATTGTTAAATTCCACGTGCATGCTTACAGTATCTTTCCGGCAGCAACTTTCCGGGACTGTCTTTTGAACGTTTCTGATCCAATCTGCAGGGCCGTCGATTCCGCAGCACTTGAACTGTGAATACCAAGCAAAACTTGTTTAAATCTGTCCCGTAGTATTATATTCATAGGCCACGTTTTCAGTTACTGCGCATGAATTTGTACTTAAAACTTGTAGTTTCATTTACCAAGCGCTGAATCGTATCCCATTTCCCCTTAATTTTGTCGTCCCGTTGGTAATCCATCATAGTTCTCGACATTTCGTTTCGAAGGGGCTCTGATAATTTGTTTTTGAAAACAAATGCAAGGACACCGCCGATTAGTAGAATTACAAAGAATAGCATCAGGACCATGACATACTGAAAATTTATAAAGTTATAATTAGTACTTATATTCCTATTTCATGTGTTGAACTGTTAGATAGTTGAGGGGTGTAGCATTGTTTCATATCAGTATGTTTCTTACTAGAAGCAAGAAGCACTTGATCTCGCCATAAGCACCATAGCTGCCTAAGAAAACGAGAATTACGAGAAAAATCCCCGTGCCCAAAATGACGTAGGATGCACTTGTGTAAAGGCTGTCTGAGATGATGCCTTCGAAATAACTTTGGTCATGTAGGGTTATACCTCCGATTGCAATCAATGCAATGCCCCCGAGCTGTAAATTTGAAAGAAGGAATCATTATAATATGCTTTATTATTATTCCCCAAAATGATTAAATCAGTGAGATTGATTCAATGAAAAACTCACGAAAATGAAAAAGTTGGTCAAATACAGACAATATCTTAAGAAACGGTAGCAGGCGTCCATTTTGAACCTATATTGGTAGAATGGACCTGTAATTTTAAAAAAACAAGAAATAATATATGTAATAGATTGTGGCAAAACGTATCTGTAACGGTTGGATCATTAGATTAGTGGCATGTATGTATGCTATTGTATTCATCCTGAATGAAATCCATATTGCCTTCGCAGATGATTCAACGAGCGGATTCGCTATGAAAATGGTTTTGGAGTTTAGTATGACTGTCGCAACTCTGCAAAAGTGTGGCGATGAAGCTAACAAATGAAGAAAGTCCTTAAACGTATTAAAAAAGGATATAACTATCCACCTAAGAGTCTACAAGTTCATACTAATAAAAATGCATGTTACATTTTGAGCAGAACCGAATTGCAGTTTTTTACTACTTCGCTTAATTTTTGTATGCGTTTGTTCCTACAGCTATAAATGACACAAAATTTGATGGAAGCCTGGATGAAGATTCATTTTGGAAGAAATGCTCCTCCTGAAGTATGCTCCTGCGATATTAGCAGGTAGAAGGTGTTGGAAAAATGAGTATATTTGAAAGGAAACAGAATCAACAAAAGGTGAGGTTCAGGATCATTGGGTTTTGTAGAGCAAATGTTGTGCGTCATTTCCACTTTCCACTACCTTGCACCTAATCTGTTGAACAAGCACTTGACCTTGGGTGAAGCGCAAAGAAAGGGAACAACGAACAACTTGGAAGCTATGGTAATTACCTTGGGTTTTCATTACCGATGGGAGAAGCCTTAAGGTCGCTTTTTATGAAACGCTCACGATCACGACTGACAGCTATGGCAAAGGGATTGTACAAATGATGATGCATCCTTCCTAATAATGCTTTTGTGTTGGCTGGTATTAGGTAAATAATTCAATAGGGAGTGAAAGAAACGTTGATGATAGTACGAGGAGATTAAATGGGGCATATGAGTGCCTGCGCCTCTTTTCTGCGAATAGCATTGTGATTGTTGTCTCTGTGATGCTATATAGAAAATTATCCTTGATTTAAACGAGAATGAGAGAGTTTCAGCGTTTCGTTGCTTCACCCCTTTATCTAAGCATGAACACAGTTGTAGAGAATAATTTGGCTGTCCCGTACGCGAATAAAACTTGCAAATTGGAAGGTTGCTCACAATATTTCGTGTTGTTAGTGGATTCGGAAGTGAAGGAAAATACTGGCAAGATACAATGGAAAGGTGCGTTATGATCATTACAGAGCTTCCAATCATTTTACCCTATGTACATGCTCAATGTAAATCCAGTCTTTTCCTGAAAATCAGGACATATGTCTTGAGGATCTTGACTCAAAATAAACCAAACCAATAGTAGAAAAAAATCCAATGCTAGCATGCAGGACCCAGAGCTAGAGCAAAGATCAGAAACGGTAGTAAAATGCCAACTGGATTAATAAAAGGAAAAGCTGGTGGCATAGCTAAATCAACTTATAGAATCCACCTGACGAATAGGGACAATCGGAAGAAGTTAATGAGTGTCATTTGGGTGCGCAGGCAGAGGGTTGATTTATGCGCCCCTCCTGTAGGAGGTTAGTATACTGAGGTTTTTCTGATATGATTTACGAAGGTTTTGTTTTAATGAAGGAATGACCATGAAAACTCTTTGTGGAGGGAGGTAGATAGAGGTGCAGGACGTACTTTATGATGAATGATGGCAAAGGTTCTATCAAGGAGGAGAGATGTGGCAATTTATTTCATTGCATGGACGAATTCAGTGTTCTCGCACATCATAGCAGCCCCGATTTGCGAAAGGCAGACGGATTATTTATCTGTCTTACAACTGTCTACACCCTTTTCTTCGCCTTCCGAGTTGCTGAAGGTTTCTGCCAGTGGAAGTTAAATATTGTGCAGCTCAGGCAAATGAAATGGGGAAATGGAATTTCTATGATGGTTGCGAAGTGTACAGCCGCATGTAACATCATCCTGGCTAACTTTGACTACTTCGACATTGAAATCTATAATTATAGTTAGCTCATATTACAGATAAAGATTTTATAATCCTTTGATTTAGTAACAAATGCCAAAGCATACTACGTCCGCTTGTTGCAAATTTAACCTAGTCACATGTTATAAATTTATTGCAGCAGGCAATTATTTCGGGGTCATAGCTAATCGACTCAAATGCTTATGCTCAAACAAACGCTGTAACAGTTCACTTTACATTTTGACATTGTAACATGTTCTACCTGTTTAGCTCAATCTACTTTACAAGCATATAGAATTTGCAAGAAGGTAGTCGTATGTACGAAACGACTGCTAGTAAAACCTATGCTATGTCCTTTACGGAAGAAGGTAGGCTATTGCAACGTTTGCGACAATGTGCCTCATTTCTTTCACGAGGTTATAAAAAGAAATATTGGATACAAGTGGAAGTAGTTTGGATTTAAAATTTTAGACGTGTTTGATGTAATCAATAATTGTTAATTTATGCTCAGAATTTGTTCGTTTGATTTAGATTTAGACCTCCCGTCATTTTCATTGCAGGAGAATTGAGAACCGACTTTGATTTTGTCACGTACAAATCATATAAGGATGGCGATGAAACCACGAATTAAAACTTTAACTGCGTTGCAGTAATTGTGAACTGGTATCAGATCTTATGAGTTTGATTACCATTTACCATGCGCAAGCTCTCTGATGATGATGAAACTGGCAATGCACTTTGATGCAAGAAAATCACAGAGACTAAATACGGCTTTTGTAGTTTTGTACAGCTACAAGCTGCAGTTCTGGTTCTGAGAAACAAATTTCATGCGCCTGCAATTTTTGTAGCGCTCCTCACAGACTTTTCTTACATTAGGTATGCAATTATAAAGTAACTAATGTGATGTGAAGTCTTGCTCAGCCTGCACACTGTATGATGGTGTAAAAACGAAAGAATATCACATTACATGAAATCTAAATGTTTACTAAGCACAGTTTAGAGGGACTATAAGAGTCTAGGGTGAGCACTGGAAATCCAATGAACTTCCACAAGATCTTAAGTGATAACAAGCTATTCATAAGTATGTTGTTAGGGAATGAGGAACAGTTATGAATACTTAAGCTCGTGAGAGTCTCATTGTGGTTTTTCAGCACTAATGCGGTAGAAAATTGAGTAATAACTGCTGGCAATGTAGATAATTTTTTAACTCATGAACTGGAGAGTAATTGAATATTTTCCCAATCATTTACAGTTCACTCCGTCGCATTCAATCTATAGGAATTGGTTTGGTTTCACGGTTAGCAGGGAAAGAATTTATAATTGTATATGCATACTACATGACAAAAGAATTCACCCTTTGATCATTTGCTGATTTCGTGGGGAATGTCCTTCCTGTATGTATTGTTGGCTCGTTTGTTTCATGCCAGTATGAGTATGTCGGAATACTACTGTGTATATAAAATAAAGTACTGCATTGTTTAACAGAGGAAAGAAGAAAATAAGAGGGGAATTGATTGACAAGCCTACATAATTGGGGGGACGCTGCGCGGGATTACGTGCAACGTTCTTGGGATTGCTGCATATGTCAATTTCAATTGATGAGACCATAAGCCGAAGTTTATTGGTGCTTGCGAACCGAGGGTTGGAATTGGAAGTTGCAACAACTTCTTGGCTGTTGTTCAGACAGGCACATCAGCAGGAATTTCATACATACCTTTCGTGCCATTTAGGTAAAAGTGACTCTCACTCTTTGTCTGAACCATTTAGCGGAGAGGAGGGGTACATGGTACATAATGAGTGATTATATGCCGTATGTCTGACGTGGTTACAATCGGTTGTGTGAATTAAAAAAATGCAAGTACAGAATTATGAATTATGGCAATGGGGATCAAGAAGAAGTTGAAGATAAGTTTGTGAATGAGTGTGGAGTAAGGGATAGGATGTAGATTTTCGAGCTCTGATTTGGTTCGGATAGAATAAATTGTGCAACCTCAAAGCTAGTAGTTAATGCGTTCCGCGAGAAAGCGTTTACTTTAAGTGAGAATTACAAGTCTTGTAAATAAAGACAATATGTAAGGATTATTAGTCACAGGGAGCGAGACTGATAGATTGGAAATGAGGAATTTAATCATTGCAAATATCAGCATGTGGGTAGTACAAATTAAATAAATTGTTATCTAGTTTTGTTTATCTTCCCTCGCACCTATTAGTTTTCGTCGTATATTGCCTAAAACCTTCAGGGATAGTTTTTCTTCTCTTCTCTTCTTCCTATATATATATTGTGTTGCACCGAAAATAGAACACCGAAACTCTGTATAACGACTGCCACTATAACAAGCTGGCTAGAAAGATTATATACGTATTTCAAGATGTTATGGAGCGATGTTAACTTTCTATTTGGAATTGAGACAACTATGGTATAAGCGCTACACTCTAAGGCGAAACTATAAGAATGTTAACGTTTCAGAATTCCCAAAAGTGAATAAGATTTGAATGAATAAAGGTCAAAATTAAATAAAAAAAAGAGAACAGAACAAGCTATACGCATATTAGCACTTGTTTGGGAATCTTGGAATCGGGTTTCTAGTTTCTGTTTGCTGCACTCAAGCTGAAGTAGCTGCAATCGTAAATCTCGTCCATGGGCTAAACCTTTAAATAAATTAAAAACATTTGCACAAATAATCCTTCTCATTCAATGATTATGCTATTCTTCGAAGTGTAATATAGATTAGGAAAGAAGGGAATCATTGGGACAATTGGGAGCGACACATGTGCGTTAGAGTTGGTGTTTCAGTATGAACTATATAATCCGTTTCGCTAAAGACACGGATACAACAGAATCGAGAAACAGCACACGTGAAACGAGCGGGGAAGCCCAGTGACAATGACAAGCTTCATTGCAAAAGATCCTTCAGTATTCCCTTCGTATTTATTTATTCATCCCAATCATCCTTCCGACGTGGTGGGAATAAACTGTGTAAAAGCGACACGTAGGGAAAGGGGAAGGAGACGATGCGCGATGATCTTACGCTCCGCACTTTCAAGATATTATCTTCTTGAACATGAATAACCTTCTGCTCAAATAAGTATATGAAGCACTCGTTGAAATAATATAGGAATACAATGGGTATCAAAGGAGATTTGTTACAAGAATTGAACTAATTGCATCACAAACTCAAAGTCATGAAGCAAATGATGGGCTATAAGATTAGGCCGATTTGCCGTCACTAATATGACCATGTTGTTTCATTACAGTCATACTTAAACGAGTACTATTAGATTACGGAAAGATTAATATTTGCAAATCTGCTCTGGAGCGACGAGTTGCAAATTTGTCTTTTAGCTTTCTGATCGTGTGCTATGTTAAGGGTTTGGGATTGGGATTGAAGGAAGGCAAGGTAGCAGAGCTGGGAAGAACAATTTTGCAAGAACAAGAAAGAGTGAGAAGACTGGGAGACATGTCAAGAAGAAGGGTGACGTGCAACAGGTTTGCTGACAAGTTAGATATGACTTGATGAGAGAGCAGAGGATGAAAGAGGAAGTTATGGAACCGAAATCATAGTCAATGGTTGCAAGCGCAAGGAATGATTAAATTTTCCAGTCAGGTTGAAGAAGGTGGTAGAGAAAGAGATGAGCTGTTACTGAATTACTAACATGTTTTGCAGGGAAACCAAAATCGTCTGAAATCGTACTAAAATTGTTTGAAAGGAATGATGGCAAGAAAAAATGGTAGTGTTTATGCCACTCTGATTGCTAAAGTAGCAGATGTACATTCATTGAGGGGGGAAGTCATTCTTCTCAATGGAAAAATTTACTGAGTGAAAATAACCCGTCATTTGTGACTATAATTTACAATCTGCCTTCCATATCTCTTCGACCTTTCCTGTTATGAATGAAACCGGACCTTGTTTATAACGTTTCTGGTTCCTCAAATCTTGTGGATTGAGGAAAGGGGTTCGTGAGTACTTTGCCGTAGACGCTTCTACTTTAGAAACTATTTACATATAGTTTGTTATTTAGTTTTTATGACACGCTTCTGGAAATGAATGCATGCTTTCAGTGCCATTATGGGTGAAAATGACGGATGTCCGTGATCGGCCATGGACGTAATGTTTCTAGAAAACGTAGCGCTCATCAAGACAGAAAGAATCCGAGAAAGCTACTTAAACACGGTGTACCAGATTTGACCCATTGAAGGACTACACATACTGCGATAAGGATCAAGTCAGATGGATTGGTCCCTGACTAAGAATAAAATTTTGTTTATAGGGCGGGGAAGCAGGAGGAAGCAATTACTGGGCGTGGAGATTAAACCCGAAAATTTGAAAAGTTGAAGTATATCCAATATCAGGACCACGTTTAATTGTGAATTGACAGGATGATGAACGGTTCAGCTGAAGTATAACTGGTAACTAGAATATGACGGGGATAGCTTTTTGATTAGAGTTTTAGGTAAGTTTAAGAAACGAGAATAACTTACCCTTGACAAAAATCGAAATTCCAAAAAGAGGCTATTTGAAAACTCAGAAACTGTTTTGCTACATCAACTCTCAATTCGTTTGAGTAGGAGAACTTTTTAGTAGTCACAGGGAATAAAACATGAAATGCAGCATGGAGAGAGAGTCACACACTGGGTCATTCCCGATTAAGAGAATATTTATTTACTTTAGGATATCCTGAATGACTTGTTTGAAAAACTTTGGGATTCATGTGGGACCGACAAGGACGGTCAAGAACTTTGTGACATGGAGCAGGACTTAGGCTATAGAGCAAAACACTAGAATACTTAGGGTTATAAACAACACTGGAAGGATGTGAACGAGGCTAACAGTTATAAGGATGTTAAGGATTGTCTTCCTTCCTGAATAACCCCCGAAACAGAACGTCTATCTTCTGGAACTGGAATTAACAGTATGAACAGTGAAGAGAATTAGATTCTAAACAAGCCAGGTGTTACGTGAGGATTCAGAAGAACGTCAACTAGAGCTAATGTAATGTAAAAGAGAAAGGAAAATGAGAGGGTTGTAATGTGATTGTAAGGTGCTATTTTAGATGGAAGGGTCAGGCAGCTTGCTGGACTTTGGAGAATTCGGGAAGTACCTGAGATATTGGATGTGTGGAGTGGATGGACAGGTAGAATGGATGCGATAAGGTGATGGTGACTGGTTGGGCACTTAAAGATGACTGGGAATTTTGTGGTCCTCTTTGATGTGGATGCGGATTTAGTGCGTGGGTCGAATGTCGAATGGACTATGCGTGCAGGCAGGTATGTGTGTAAGACAAGGTGAAATGTAATGGTGAAGACGTTGAGGGAAAGGGAAATTGACGTTTTCTGCTGCGCTGCTGCCTCTTGATGACTGATTATATCGCAAGCAAAAACTCCAAGGGAGGGAGTAAGTGCAGCAGCGTTAGCGTTCCTTATAAGAGATAGTTTGAAGCTAGACATTCGACTTTACCGAGAGGGACGTTTGTTGCAAACTCACTTGCTTGAAATTTGAAGGGACGATGTGAGAGTGAAGTCGTGTACTGCAGCCGCAAATATGTAACTAAGGATGCTACTACAATGTACTGTGTGTTGCGGCTACGATGGTACTTTTGCAATCAAAGGGATAAGGGAGAAGCGTATACTAAGCGTCAAGGCGCTGAATAAGAGAGAAGGAATCCCAAGAAACACGACGGCGTTGGCTACTATGACACTATGAGAACATTAGCGAAAAGTGTAGAGAATCTCTTCCTATGTTACGCTGAAGAAATTGAAAAGCAAAGAGTTGGAGGCGTATTTGGATACTTGGGACATGTTGCAATCTCCTTCTTGTTACATTCTCTTACACCTGCGGCTTGAGCCACGCTCCTTATTTCGCGTAAGTAGTAAGTAAGTTCATCTCTGTAAGCGTCCTATGTATTCACAGTATTCCTTCCAATGGGGATATCAGGAGCATCCCAAAGAGGTCTAGTCTAAACCGGCGATGTCCCTGCAGCACATGCATTACCTGTGTAATGAGAACGGAAATCATATTTACAAAGGGCTTTCCTTTGACGCTTCAACGCAAGCAAATGCCTCTACCTACAGACATTCGCAATATTCCTCCTTTCAGTGAGGGGACACAGGTGCATTTGTACCGATAGCCCTGACAAATGCTAATTCACACTTGCACCGATAGCCCGCTCATTTGTACCGATGTATCGGTGCATATACTCCATTAGCCCTCGCATATGTAAAAAAATCCACCAGAACGTACACAATTTGCAGTTTCAATGAATGGTCCAGCTGAACTTTGACCGGACACCCTTAGGAATGGGTTTGTTGGATAGAGGAAAAGAAAATACACAAAACGTAGTTGTTGTTTGAAAATCGTAGTTGTAGCCAAGGATCTATTCATCTTGCAAAAATGAAACGCTAGTAAACCACAAGTGGCAACAATACACACATTCCCAGCCATCCGACAGTACTTTAGTGAAGGTGGTATGTATCCTATATTTCAACGGTACGCTGAAATAATCTAGACTCAAGGGGCATTATTGTCTAGCTAATTAATTGATTCTGCGAACTAACATACTCATTAGGGTATTTCCGCCCACGGGTGGAGTACAAATGGCCAAGTTTTTCAACGATTATTTTTAACTTTTCAGGGAACATCAATCTTCATTTTCCCATACAAATAAATTTTTGTGCAAGTCGTAAAATCTAAATTTTTATATTATTTCCGTAACAGTGTGTAGGTGATGAACGTCTCATACCGTGTAGTTGTCCTAAGTAGCTGGATGTAGCTCCTGAAATAGCATACAACCCCAATACGCAAAAAATCAAGTATCGCCGTTAAGGCTATCTTGGGGATTAGCATCTTCCACCCTTGGTTTTGGTCTATTATGTACATAACACATTCCCTTACCTAAGAATTTCTGTTTGAACTTAAACAACACATGCGAGGGCTAATGGAGCAATGGCACCGATACAGTGGTACACATGTGCAGGTTATCATCGCAAATGCGAATTAGCATTTGTGAGGGCTATCGGTACAAATGTACCTGTGTCCCCTCACTGCCTTTGGTGAATTCAATCAAGCTGCTACAGGAGCGTAACAATTACTGTGTGTTTCCAAGTAAAGAGAGGATGGGGTGGGAAGGGAGGTGAAGTGAGTTGAATGGATTTGAATGAGATAAGAAAATAGAGAGAGTATTCAAAGATGGCTTGCATCGTTTTCTGGATGGGTGACATATAAATCTTGATTATCATGATTTTGCTAACAAGAACCGTTTCTGCCTAAATTCCATTATTTCAGCTGTAATACTTGTACAAACTTCTTAAACTGAAGCCACACCAGCACACACCTTAGTGTTAGGAAGTAAGAAGGCAGAAGCCCCTCCTAACTCCTTCCCCTAGTTCAAGTGGAAGTCATCCTCTAAATACCGTAGTACGTAACATCACAATGATAAACCAAAAGACACCCTTCCGTGTATAATTTGTCTCAGCAATGCCTCACGTTTTTTACTGAAACATATAATATCTGAGGTGGGGGTGTGTATACATGATGCGCGATGACACCGATTCCCAAGGTTTTTGAAATTTCTGAAAGCTTCTGAACCTACCCGGGCTCACAGGAACAGAAGATGAAAACCTAGTTTTGTGCTTTACAATCGCAATAATCCCTCCATGTCCTCAACCTGAGCTTCTGCCAATTCTTCACAACGAGATTCATGAACCTTTGGAAGAGTTGTAATCCTTGTTTATATTAATGAAAGCAAATTGCAGCTTCCGTCTTAGATTGTCGTTTGAAATTACGGCTTCAGGGGCAGATTGAACTGATAGAATAGGTAGTGATTGAGTTATAAAAACCACGAAGGTTCTTCTTAACGCATTCGACGTTTGAAATACGTGGACCAAGTAGATGAGTCAAATGGTAGACACGCGAAAATTTCTGCTTTCTTATCGTAGAAAGCTGGCACGTGTTGAAAACTTTCCAAAGAAAACGGGTCACAAGAATTATCCCCACTCGAGGCCGAATATAAGGATCCGGGTTTCTGGAAATGCAAATAACTAATTTATCAGGGAATAAATCTTCCCCCTACTAATAAGTTGTCTTCCCTGGGTAACAAGGGCTGAGAAAAAAAAGAGGACGATGCTCGTAAATCCTATTAATCCTACGCACATGTGAAGATTTCCGGTAACGAGATAGGATGGGGAGAAACGGAAATAGGTATAGTTCACTGGTCACAACAAGCTGCTCATTTGGATTTACATTTTTCCTCTGTTTCCTTCAATTCATTCTCTATTCTGCCTTGGAGGTTACGTTCTTTATGTTTTCGTGCCACATGAAGTAATAAAATAGAATGTCCTAGATCACGGAATGTATGGGAGAATCATTACAAAAAAAATCGTAGAAGAAACCCTTCTTGGAAAAATACGGGGCGTGTCAACACCCAAGCCAAAAATACCAGCCGGTTTCATTCCAAAGTAGGAAAAGGCTTCTTCATGACTTAAAATCGTTTCGAAAATATGCCGACCATTCAGCAATTCCGGACCCACCAAGGTGCATACCCAGGTGAATATTCTATTTTACCCACAGGTTTCTACGCTTCTCGAGAGGATAAATCTGAAATGAGGAAGACGAAAACATCATAAGGAATGCATGAAAGGATGTCGAATGCTGGCGCTGGCATCATGAAATTTCAATCAAGAAAGATGAACTAAAAGTTTGGACTGGGCATTGGATTTGTATATGCTATACCAATGAAGCAACTATAGGATAGAAAACTTATGCGAGAAGATCCTAGATACGCATCTACCTGGATAAGTTATACAACAGACAATTTTTAGTGGACACTATCCTCAAAGTGACTCTGAAAGCTAGGAAATCCATACACCAAACGCTGATGTGACGGGCTGTTTCGGGTTTAGTCTTATCAGGTGATCAGGCTGGAGGGAAAAAGGCTTGCTGGATGCATACATAAGGGCAAGATTAGATTCCGAGAGTTTTTCAGTCCAACCAACAGAAGGGAATCCATCAAAAAGTGTCATTCGCCCTTAGTACCTCAAAACCGACACTATTTCCTAGATCATACATAATACATATTCCCTTATGGACGATACACAATGCTAAATCCACAGAAGAGCGTGGAACTGGGGTTGATTTCTCCAAACTTGCACACAAAAGACGTTTGAGGTGGAACCAGCATTCATGCGAACCCCTATTTACAGATAATGACATATGTAATACTTACTGCCCATCGATCATATAAGCAGAACCTACAGCGCAAGCCGACCCTCGGTTAGTTCCACGGATGTTAAGTTAACTAGCTTCCACTACCTTCGATCTGTCCCTGGGTATTTGGTATTTCTCAGTAATCCTGTAGGAGTTACATTACAACAAAGAGAAAATACTCTTCATAGGATAGCACAAAATCTGTGATACGCGTCATAGAAACAACTTAAGGGTAAATTAACCATTTTGATGCTCCAAGAGTGTGTAACTGGTTTGATTCGATATTCAAAAGCCTGGTCATTAAATATTCAAGTAAGTTCCGAAAGACTAATTATCTTACGATAAAGGATACCAACAAATGCACATAGAAAATAATATCTACACGTAATTTTCACTTCTAGTTATCATCTTATACATTCATTCTACAATTGACTGGATTAAGGATCTTCTTCTGACCAATTTTCTGTAAAGTCACACGCATTAAATCCAGGATGCAGCTTCAACAAGATGGAGGAATTTCCAGCAAGTCGTTTTCACAAATATTTTCATAGGAAAACGCTAAAAGGCTAAGGGTTGACTTAAGGCCCATACCCATAGCTCAAAAAACGCATGCTATGTGAACAGCTTACGGTAAATATATACACTGGAGAGGATAAAGTGAAACCTTAGCAACGCAAGGCTTTTTCAACAATATTCCACAACCGCATTCTATGAAAATACGCCTACACAATGAGTGTGCTGAAAAACTGGATGTTTTAGGGATACCTACGAGCTTTGTAAAATTACCCTCCAGGATAGCTTTGTCTGGAATCGATCACATTCTTTAATAATAGACAAGATCTCTTACTCTATGGGAACGAGTAAGAGACAAGTCCATATCCCCCATTGAATTTTGACTCGATTGTTGAAAACGGGTAGCGGCAAATAAACTTGATGGGAATGTTTATTATGCAAGCTAATGCTTCATTAGATACAGCCAATATACCCCACCCCTCCTCTTACTCGCTTTTTTTCCTACAGGAAAAATAGCGAGCTCACCAAATGGACTTGTCTCTTACTCGCTCCCATAGAGTAAGAGATCTTGTCTATTTTAATAATATTCCCGAAGAATTCTTGAACTAACTTTCTTGGTTCTTTGTTAGCAGGGCGACCGGACTTCCAAGATTGAAAAATTCGTGCGTGAAATTCAGCAGGGTGCAGTACATTCCAAAAAAGTGAAAATTTCTTCATGGTAGTTTCAGACTTCTTATATATTTGGCCTGAATATTTGATTCGTTAAGTAATTGCAATGGCAAAATTCCGACACCAACATATATAAATAAATATATCATCCGTTAGCAGTTTGTTTCACTTTTAGGGAAGCATTTACTAGAGGCCTCTTGTGGGAAGCTTGAAAAGTAAAAGGGTAAACATAATCTAGAGTGGGAAGTTCGAAAAAAGTACCCCCCCCCCGCATATTACAGTGCGAGGATCGGGAATTTACGAAATTGCTTGCGATATTTAGCAGAAGGATAAGATTTCCGGAGTTCTAACAGTCCAGTGTTCACTACTACAGGACTGTTCCTGTTATTACTTGTTAGTATACGCTTCTGTACTTCGTTTCTCATTTCCGTATCTGATGGTGGAAACATTTTAGCAGCGCGCTTCCTGCAAACCACGTTTCTTAGCAATTGGCAGTATCATACTCATTAAGAGCCTCTATACAATCCTTTAAAATCGGAAGTGATAACGGTCAAATTTTCAATAATGAATAACTATAATCGGAGTTCGGTTGAGGAGGTGGACACAATCTCCGTTGCTGTTGCCGGGATCGACACTAATAATGTAAGTCCATGTACAGGGGCGTGCTTTCACTTAATATCTATTTTCTGTCCAATGCTATTATCAATTACTATGTTCCCTATTTAAGGTGGCACCTATAGATCACAAGAGACTCGTGGCGTTCATTAACCAGTACCTGACAAATACAGTGTCATTCCTCAACAACTTTGCGAAAGCTTGCGAAGATAAATTAGAGAAGATACATTACAAAATCATTGGAGTAGAAGCTCAATTATGTATACTCGAAAGTAAACTATCTTCGTATTCAACATTAGGCACCGCTAGTTCCCGAAGTAATGAGAAAGCGTCTGCTAAGACTGACCAAAACGGGTAGCGTTGTACGAACCTTGTTGTTTCAGCTATTCGGAATAAATAAAGCCTTAAAACGGAAGGATGCAAGTATCGTCGAATGAACGGTACAGACGCATACTTCTGAATAAATGCACGAATACCACAGATATGTAACCATTCAAAGTACCAAGGTTATTATTCATGACAAATTTAATACAGTAATAATAAAATTAAAACTGGATCATTTGTCCCTGAAAGAAAAACAGAAAGACCATTTAGTTCATTGAACTCCTCAACCCCACACACTTTCATTGCAGAACTTCCTCGTCAAAAGGATGAAACTGGGAGCGAATAACAATTGCCAACTGCTACCAGTTACAACGAGTAGTTTCAAAATTTCTACCCACGAGCAATGTCCTTGCAAAACACTAACAAATGTAGTAGGGTTTATCCAAAAATTCCCTAACTGTGAAAGCAAACGGCTCAAAAAAAAATTCTAAGTGGTCACATCAAACTTTTGTCACCAGTTTCATCCTCAATGAATTTTGTGAATTACGTTTACTATGAAAAACCCGATCCTTACCTTCCTCTTCTTATCACCGCCCAACTCAAAATGCTTGCATCGCTTAAGAGGGATTTGTTTACGGAATTTGCAGTCACTGCATTCCATTCTCAACACGATCTTTTTAGTTGTCTTAGCCTGAATGAGCGAGAAAAGTATATTAAAATCGAGCTACATTCGGATTTGAATAAATAAATACTATGCTTACGCTAATTACGTTCAAAACGTTCTTACTTTCTTCCTGAAAATAGGCTTCGTCTGTCCTCCATATCCCTGCTGTTTACGATCGTAACGTCTTCGGCCTTGAGCAGCGGTCCTCTCCTTGGACTTCTTGTACTGCGTGACCTTGTGCAATTTGTGATGCTTGCACTTCTTGCAGAAGGTTCGCCTTTGCTTTGGTATGTTAACCTTCATAAAATGTCAAAGTAAAAATTAGCGTAACCATCTAAATCGCAACATTCAAGGCAAGCGTTTAGCTATGGAAATTCCTTCACAGCTTCAATTACTTCCGGATCCAATGCAATAATTCAACATTTAGTCACTCACGATGGTGCTTATTTTCAGCTACAAGTATCACCTTTTAAAGAATCCTAAATGACTGTACTATAACTATATACAAGTAGTTTTCAAATAAAATTCATCAGCTTCACATCTAGTCGAAAAACTGATTCTTTTAGCTTTAGATTTCAGCTAACAACGCAAATAATTATTATACTACACCAGAATTCAAAAAGTTACATTCCTCAGAATAATCCCTTAGTGCAACCCTGGTTACCACATGGTGAGATGCATTCCCATCGACTGAAAGCTATTATGAAAATTAAAAGGCAAAAATTCTTGCCGATGTATGTCTTTCTTTCCACATACAAATGTGTTGAATCCTAATTTCTAGTTATTGACAATTAATTGATAAAAATTAGATTTAACTTACCATTTTAACGACGTGCTCAGGTGCGATCCTGCACTCAAATAATGGTTCCTGCAATGAGAAAAACCTAGCGGTGGCGGATGTTTCAGACGGGGTGCTATCCGCATTCAAAACTTGCGCTGGCATGCAATTCACGTGACTGCAAAATCAAGCATGCGGCAGGGGCTGTTCGTACATATCGTGATGATCACAGAAGGAGATTTTCATTGAATCGCTTTAGGTTGCAATGTTGGAACAGTCGTGCTTGAGGAGTTCTTCTACTAAACCCTTGCTACATCTAGGCAACTGTTAAGGAGCGGGAGACGTCTTTTACGGACACGTACCTTTAAGCCCAAGTCAAAAGCTGGCACGCATGATAGTCTACCATTTTACCCCTGAAATAAAAGGAAACCCATACCTATAAATGTGTGGGACAGGAATGGATATGTGCATAAGGATTTTCTTGATAGCCTGGAGCAAAAGAGCGGCGGAGGTGGGGGCAGCAGAGGGCGGAGAGATGGGACCACGATTGGGGGTTTGGGTGAGGTGGTGGAGGGGATTCGGAAACGGACTTGGAGCTCGAGGAAGGACTGAGGGGAGAAATGAGGACGGGGGGCGAGCTGTGGGTTGGATTTAGTTTGGAATGGCCGTGCCGGTACGGGTGGACGGTGAGAAAGAAGGAGGTTTGGAGGAGGGATGTGGTGCGCAGGCTCAGGTCTCAAACCCAGAGCATCTTGCGAGCCGGTAGGGTTGCTCTCAAACCCCTGAAAAATATGAAAATTTGTTGAAAAAACCGGAGAAATGTTTGGAGAATTTGTTGAAAATTTGGTTTGGTTCTTCAGGGTGGAGTATGAGCGGGATTTTGAAAGGGTTAAAAATGATATAGGAGGGGGATGAAGGGGTTATTGCGGAGCATGTTTAAAGTGCGTTTAGAATGATGCGGGAGGATGAGGAACAATGACGGCGGGCAGGATGGGTTAAGCTTGTTTTGTAGCAACAGGGAAACGTAAAAAGGATGATGGTGATGATGACCAGGACGAGGAAGATGATTTTATCCAGTGGACCAGCTTGCCAGAATTAAGGGGCGGGGAGGAGGAAGCCGGTCTGAGGTGAAGGATGGTGGCATGTTCGAGGCCGGCTGAAAGGGGCTGCATCCTTGCATGCATTGAGTGACGGCGGATGTGAAGGGCATGGAAGCATGGATGCCGGCATGATGGGTTCACGTTCACGGGAAGAAAAGGAAAAAAGAAGGTTATGTCGTTGTGTGTGAGTGTAGCGGCGGGAGCGGAGGCAGGCTTGCCGGCGAAGCTAAGGATGCCCCACGGATCAAGTCAGCCGTGGTGTGGTGGCAGTAGTTTGAAGGTACTTGTGCTTGATGGGTAGGAATTATAATGAAATTGATGGCTGAGGGCTGTAGGTGAGTACGGCTGGCTGCCTAGCTCATAGACAGTGTACAGGGATACGGGGGACTGTGGTGGAGGCTTCAGTTTTTGTCTGGGCTGTTATTTTCAAGGGACCATCTAGGAAGAAGGAGGACGAAATCGGTCGGTATGGTTTAGCGATGAACGCTTTGTTATAGAACTCGGGAAGGAAATCAGGGGGAGTAGGTAATTTATATGTATACAGGAAAGAGGAAACAGGGACTGGAAAAGAAAAAGGTGAGAGAGATGAGAGGAAAGATGCGGCGGACGAGGGAGAAGGGGAGAGAGTAGAGCGACGGGGAGGGAGAGAGGGAGGAGGAGGAGGAGAGGAGCTTTTAAAGCTTTTACATGGAAGCGTTGCTTTTAGGAGAGGAGGAAAAGAATGGAATGGTTGGCCGGCCGGCCGGCCGGGAATGCCGTGTATATATATATGCCGTGCAGGGAGAAGAACAAAAGCCGAGCAACGGCCGCTCTTTCGGGTGTCGGGCATAGAGAAGCGTGTGCGTACATGGCGCGGAGAGGAGGAGAGAGGAAAGTTCTGGGAGAGAAGGTGGAAAGCGGTGATGGTGTCTCATTCAATTTTCCAGCGTCAAACTCGAAGCATCTCAACGACTATCTTCACTTTGCAGTTCAGAAGCCGAGTATCGAGTCCCTTGCTCACTGAGCGCATTACGTTCTTCTTCCTTCCGAAATACGAAGTAAAACTCGCTGGAAGCTATTAATTAGCTATTTTATATTAACTTATTAAGTATCCACTCATTAACATTTTAAATAACCTTACAATGAGTTCAAACGATAAAGAAGTCGCGGTTGATAAGGTCGAAAATAACGAGAAGGCCGGCGCTGACGCCAAAGCCGAAGTCAAGGGAACCAAGCGGCAAGCGGAGGTAAGTTGCAATTATCTTTATTGGATTTAAGTCGTAATCAATACTTCTAGGGAGTTTGTATTTATATTTTGAAGGTGTGATACAGTTGGAAAGAGAGGATTTGTTTATTTTTCCTAACATTTTCTCCTTAAGTTTTTCTGGCGGGCCGGGGGTTTCTCTATCTTTCCCTCCCTGAAGTATCTTGTCTTGTGTGTGTGTAGTGTATGTGCTTCTGTAGGAATGGTGATACCAACGGAAGTTTTAGACGGCAGGCCTGGAATACTTACGTACGCCCCCTACTATCCAGTTCTTGTGTATTATTAGGTGGCTTCGAGAAATTGGAGCCTCTGTTTTATGAGCATGAGTATACTGTTGCTATTTCTTGTGAAATACTACAGCGAGGACGACTCGATTTTGTGTAGAGAGAGAGTCCCAAGCAAGCGTAGTGAATCGTTTCATTGATTTCATTCATTTAGCTTCACCACTGTATATGAGACTATGGATTTGCGCTGTTTATTGTATGAAAATAGTCCTGTTCTGAATCCTGCTTGCGAGGATGCCAATTAGTGGTGTGGGCCGGTCAGGATATTCTTCAGGAATATTTAAATCATTGAGAAAAGAAGATGCTTTCTGGGAGGTTTATTTGCACTCGAGCGTATTTTGGATTTCAGGAGAGTTTTCTGCTTGCACGGGCTTTGCAGACAGTCTGTGTAGTTCCTCTACTGTCTCCCTTGGCATTTTTGGCTTGACTCAAGTACTATGGACATCTATAGTACTGTGTTAGTGGAGATTTAGAGGGTAAAGGGTTTAACAGAGCTATTACTAGGCTAGAGCGAGAGAGCCGCCGTAGTATTGTGTATATATGTAATCGTCAATTATTATTTTCATGCCGGCGTCTTATGTGTACTCTTTATAGAGAAAATGGCAGACTATGCTAGGAAAGCTTGATATATCGCTTGGGAGGCGTGGTTTAGGTTCTGAGCGCGCATGGTAGCTACCCAAGAACATACAATGTTGACAAGCCGCTCGCTCGCTTCTTTCAAGCGGGGCTGCTGGGGCTCCCTAGCTTGTGTGGTGGCTGGCTGGCCAGCTAAAGTGGCAGCGTTCTTGATGACTCTGCTTCTGCTAAACCATATTGTGGTTCCCATTGTAGCGTGCGTAGAAACTCGACGGCTCAGCCATTTCAAAGAGCCGTACGTACATACACAAACTATTTTACACATAACCTCTGTAGGTATTTTCCTCAGGAGTTCACTTCGTGGGATGAGAGTGTGCATCCTTATCTATTAATGTTATTGTTACACATTCATCCTTTCCTACACCTATGGCTTTCCCATACGTGCGAGTTTTAGGTAGCGATTTAACAGGCATATCCAAGTATTACCGACTAGCGCTAGTGTAACGACTAAAACATCGTGGCTTAAGTTTTGCCTTGAGTCAGTTGCATGTACTGTAGTTAAAAAAGTCTGGGAGACTGAGAGACTATCATGATGAATGGATTGGGACTATGTCTACCCCTGTAGCCCGTTTCTTCGCTCTTTTGGGCACGAAAGAATGATCGAGTTCATTCTCCACGTCTTTACCTTGTTTCCATCATTGTTATTATTAGTCTTAATTAGTTGGGGTAAATTGTCAGCATGGAAAGGCTGAGGATGATGATGTTGAGGAAGTATGAAAGGTTTTAAGACTACAATTCAGGAATTTTAATGCCGGTCGTAGAGTTCAGTAACACTTTTTACTTAACTCTCTGGGGTAAGGTTAGATGCCTTTTCCAATTGCTTATTATTGCTAGGGCTATGCATGTCGGATTTTTCGGGGCCGAGGTCGCTGGAGTATGCGAACCCGGTAGAATGAGGATAGGGAGGGTGGAATGGAGAGGAAGAGAAAAGGCTCTTACCCGATCCGTACAGGCAGTGGTTATTCGCGTTCCCGGTTGTATGTTCTGCTGTGACCGGATTAGTTTTGTGTATGACGTATGCATTATATGAAATTTGGTAAGTGACCTAATATGAATTGTCCTTGGCTGTTTTAGGAGAAAGGTGACGATGTGAAAAAGGCGAGGACGGACGAGAACGGCGAGGAAGACGAAGTGGAAGACGAGGAGGAGGATGTGGAAGGCGAGGAAGAGGAAGAAGAAGATGATATTCCGGAAGGCGAAGGTAATTATTACTTTTATCCAGTTTCTCAATACTATCCGTTCGTCCATTGGTGAATGTCCACTGATAATTCTGGAAGCGTGGGTAGAGTTTAAAAATGGAAGGTGGATGTCGGCGGGGACGAGAGGTGGATTTAGACCCGGGGGAGAAGGTAGATGACAGGAATGCGCGCCATTTAGGACGCGGGACGAGAAACGGGAAGGCCTGAGGGACCTTGAGTATTTAGGAAAAGACTGAGCCATGGTGACTCTCGATCGTTGAATGATCTCTAGAGTATTTGCAGGTGATAGGATAGCAGTAAAATGTCACTCGTGGAGGGATGGGATGTAGTAATGTTTTTACAAATAGTATGCCCTCATGACTCCTTTACTTAAGGATGATTTAGATTGTGTAAATAAATAGCTGTAAACGTTATGAGATGTTGGTGAAGGGGAAGATGAATGAAGCATAGACTTGGTCATTAATGGGAGTAACAATGTAGGTTTGAGGATATGGTAACCAGTATCTGCTATCTACCTACGAGGGTCCTCGTAAGGTTTGTGGTTTTTGATGATTGTGACTAAATGATTGTTTCTTATCTGATTCATACAGAGGAAGACGACGAAGAAGGTGAGGGAGAGGGTGACGGGGAAGGAGAAGAAGATGAAGAAGACGCGTGAAGTCTCTACTGAGTATTGCATTTTGTGTATATTAGAATGATAAGGAGTTTATATAAAAATGCCGGGAAAAGTTGAAAAATATTAGAACCATTTTCACATCCTCTATTATACTGCCCTCCTTTTTCCCACGACCCGGCGGCATATACATCAACAACTTACAAAGACTTTTATATAAGTTTGATGATAAGGAACGTCAACGTTTCTGGAAGCATGTACTACTTTTTACAGGCTAACAAAAGTTTTTTCGTATTATATTAATGATTGGTTCCGTTTAAGTTGCAGCAGCGTCAACTGTGGTTTTATTGTGTTTTTTATCGTTATGATTATAATACTTATAATAATTATGTAGAAATGCATAACTGTCGTAATTATTGTTATTACAATTACTATTCTTATTACAACCATCATGATGTGTTACTTCTGACAAATGATCAATATTTTTTCTCTACATGATTTCATCCGTATAAAATGAAGTTACAGAAGTGAATTAACTGGGATCGTATTCTTATCACAACGATCTACTAGCATAAGCACAACTGCTATTTTATATACAGCGAGCTAACGAAAATATGGATCCACAAATGCTAAATTATAATTCGAACGCTACATGATAATGGAAATATGTTGAAAGTTGTTCTCTCATAGCAGTTAACTGTTCTACCGTTGCAGAATCTTTCCGCGGCGAAGGATTGAAATTACAAGCGTCGTGAATACACAAGAAAGCGATCAATCATTTTGATGTGCATACAGGAATTTTTTTTAATTAAGTTACCTCTGGTAGAAACAACTTTCTCCACCGGCGCTATGCCCGATGCGTATATGATGAGGCTTTTCTCGTTTAAGGATACGCAAAGGCTACAATTCACGCATGCCTAAATATCGTGCGACTATAATGTCATTCCGAGCGTTCTCTTAACCGCCTGGTAGTTTGCAGCACAAATAGGTGCGGATTAAGCAAAGATGATTGAGATTTGAGATCATTCAGAGCACCAATCCATATTATTTTTTCTTATTCTTCGGTGACGTAGGTTGAAATACACTGGATGCAGACATAAGGCTCTCTATATACTGTCCGAGTACTTGATTCTCAGATCGTAGTTTCAAGTTTTCTTCCTTTACACTGTCCACCCGTTGAGAGAGATCTGAAACAGGGTGAATAATTTAGCTGAATATAATTTTAACATGCGATGAGCTATGTATAAGAAGCTTCTCAACTTGTAAAACCTATATGAACTGTCAATTGTGTGTGTAATAAAACTTCGTAACCTATTGTTCTAACCATCTAGCGTATTCTGAAGTTCCAGCACTTGTGCTATTAGTCTAGCCTTTTCTTCTTGCTCATCCGGGCTGACGTCAGGGTCTAAGCCTGCGAACGTTACAACAATGTAAATAATATTTGCGAAGTAAAAACTCTTGGCAGCCTGGACAATAGCAAAAGTAAATTACTGTTAGGACCGGCACTGGATAAGCTGTCATTGGTAAATGTAGACGGTAAAGAATCAAAGCTCCGCGTCAATCCGGCTATATTTGGTCCAGAAGCTTGAGATGGAGAATCCCCGTCACAGTCTTGTATGATTGCTGAAAGGTTAATACAACAGATACATTGCAATTAATAAAAGTTTTCAATCGGAAAATTGGAGTCAGTGCGTACTTATGAGTGTTATTAAACTACACGAGTCGCATTCACATACCTTGTGGGTCGTCATCCGCTAAAGGGATGTTATTTATGTCTTCATCGAGATGACTACACGTTGAAGTGTTCATGATAGCAGTAGCAGTAGTTAAGATTATTGCCTAAAGGGGTACCAATAAATTCAAAACAATTATCATTGACATAACTTTCAGGCAAACTTCAACAAGTTTGACAAACAAGTTAACAACAAGTTAACAAAGCTGAAATCGGAACGGTGTCAAACTTCAGGGCTGAAAACATATTCTTCGATTGCGGCTGTATACTCTTAATGTTGCTAAATCTGGTTGCGCATTTGCTTTTAAAAACGTTATCGAGTCTTACCACCGAAAATAAGCCAATTCCTTGATCAAATATTCACAGCTTTCTTATTGCACACTTACGTTCAGAAAAGGTTTAACGCGAAACAGGTAGTACGTATTACCAACTTCTAAAACGATTAAAGACTAGATCGTTGAATAAGTTATATATCTTCCTCGTATGCTGTTTAGCAAAGGGACTACTTCGTAGGCTAAATGACAGTTGTGCTTTGTAAAAAATCTCTTCTATTAATTGTTGGAGCTTGCTGACGAGTTGGCGAAAACTTGGACCTGCTTTGAGCCTTCGCGCTGCCTCCTCCGTAGTCATAGAGTTTTCCCTCCACCATTTAATCTATGGTTCCTTTGCGTTAAACGTTTCCATGATGACGGTATACACGGTAGCAATTGGGAGAAGCCATTCATTCATTGCTTGCTCAACCTCCCTCATCAATTTTGCTTTACTAACCTTCCTCTGCACTGTCCAGAATAATCGAAGCATTCAAGTGCCAGCAAAGCGTTAGCGGCTTACCACGCTATCATATATCCTCAACAGGAGGTGAACAGAACTATAAACTTCAAAATAAAATTTCGAAATTATTTTGAGAAGAGGACCATGTAAGAGTATTTCATGAAAAAAACCGCATTTATGTAAGCCCTCCTAGTTTAAGCGCAGAAATTTCATAATGAAGTTCATAATTCGGTTCACCTCCTGTTCAGCCAACTTTACTTTTACCACCCCATGTTGTTTTTACTTTCCTCTCTGATCGCCGCTGCAACTGCATTTTACATCTTCTACTGATAAATGGGACTTCAAATATCGCAATCTTACTCTACCTCCCAATATCCGAGTAAGAATATCCTTGCCTAGACTTGCAACCGCTAGCGATACGAAGTCGGTTCACCGCTGCTGAGAAGTGAGCGCAAGCGAGCCTTAATATTGATTGTGAATAACCTTGAGCGTGAACGAAGCGAACGCTTATTCACTAAAAGTACATCGTGAGCACAAACTTATATTAAGATTTCAGCGGCGTGGTTGGGCGGAACCATTTACTCCAGGATCATGCGGTAAGCCACGTCTTGTTCACCAAAGTCTAAAGCTTCGTTTGATGCCAATATCAAAAATAGGGACCTTTCAAGCCCACTCTCAGAATTGTTACGTGTCGCGTTTGTGACGTATTTCACAACAGAAATTCAAAATGTCCGCCACCTGTTAATCGGAGGATAGCAGGCGGCGGGCAAATTTTTGAATTTCGGTTGTGAGAAACGTCACGAAAAAGTTGTGAGAGAGGGCTTGAAAGGTCCATCTCAGGGCGCGCGAAATTCAAAAATGGCAAATCCACAATCGCGGAAAACAAGCGGGAGAAGACGCCTCCATCTTCCGTAAAACCCCCAGGCCAGCGATAATTGGATGTCTGACTAGTCTGACATGCAGAATTTTGTTAAAACCATATTCTAAGGTTATGTTGAACCGCAAGCAAGAGCCAAATAGCCACAAGAGCGCATAAGCAGTGAAAAACGGCAGATTTTCTGCCCTTATGTGGAAAACTTTTCATTTTTGAATTTCGAGCGCCCTGAGATGAAAATGACATTTGACATTGTTGAAATTGGCATCAAACACAACTTTAGACTTTCGTGAACAAGATACAGTTCATACCATGGCCCTCGAGTAAATTTTACACACCATGCAGTGGAAATATTAACCTAAGTTTATGCTCACGGTGTATAACGAACGGATTCACTTTAATTGGCCACACTTTAATTGGCCACACCCCAAATCGCCACTTTATAAATGGCCACTGCTTCAATTGGCCACTGCTTCAATACGCAACACCTTGAAGTGGCCAACTATGATGGAAAGGGAAGAATTATCTAAGGTACACGTAGGTTATGAGTTTTGAAGGGTATTTGAAGGTGTAACTGTTAGAAAGAGGATCAGCCATGTGGAGGTAGTATCAATCAAGTATCTTTAGGCGGCATTGATGAGTGAGACTTGCTTTTCGAGATCGTGTGAAAGACAATGTGCCACAACCAACAATAGGACTGAGGGATGGAATAATGCCTGCAGATTGATCATGACGGGTTCCAATCCATCGCTTCGAAAACTTTTAGCTGGATTGCATGTAATGCAGAGTAAAACGACAAGAATGATGGCTAAACGGGGGGCTGGGGAACTAGCGCCACCAAATAGGAGCACCTACTCGTATATCAATGAACGAATCTTGAATCTCAGTCCACGATTCCATGAGATGGATTTAATGGACTACCTCCGTGGAATCTCCCGAAATCTACTACAGATACGTTCACGGAAGTCCGGAAAAAAGAAGAAGACTTTGAAGAAACTAACTATGACTCTGACGCTACAGAGATTCTATGAATTCGTTTTATGATTGATGTATTATCTACTTATTTACTATGTTTCCAAATGTGGCCATGTAAAGCAGTAAATGTGGCCATTTAATATGTGGCGATTTGAAGTGTGGCGAATTCAAGTGTGGCCAATTAAAGCGCAACCATAACGGAACAGTCAGCGGTTTACTCAGGTGAAACTTAATAGAGAGTTTTCAAGCCCACTCTAACATCAATTAAGAAGTTCCAGCGCGAAACTAAAAATTTGTCCTTTTCCTTCATATTTCAATGTTCGGCGGGGGACTACTGATTTTTAAATTTCGTATTGTAACCACGCCAGGAATTAGTGATACTGGGTTCGAAAGCTCACTAAGAAATCGCTGTTTCATTCACGGTAGCTAACGAACCCAGCAATATGAATAAATGGTAGTACGCCCAGTAACTGCACATCCACGTTAAATATAACCATGAAACTGCGAGCAATTAGCGCGGTCGATCGTCCAGGTCAATCATCTGGGTGCTTAAACGTCTAAAATGTCGGGTGATTTCCACTATATAAGTATAGCAAGTCCCCGCCCCAGGGGATTACATATTACGTAGTGTAGCTGGCACTCTGGTTCATGGGTGAATCCTACCTACATGTCTATGGGGATTTGGAACATGGTTTCAAACCTAACTTCATAATAGCGCGAAAATCAAATCGACTTATCCTTTAACATTCTGCTAAAATTCGCAGCGCGAGATGTATGGTTCCCATAGCTTGCCCAATTTCATTGCCATGCAAAAGAACTTGTTGTGATTTTGAGTACGACCGTGAGAAAATTAATGCCGATTAATTCTTGAAACGAAGATAACTAAGCGAAGATAATCATACACAAATTATTAATCACCTTAGTTAAATTTAATTTTCAGCATTTATAAATTCACGTTTCATATTTCCAACTATGTCTTCTTAACTTTGTGTTTTTAATGTAGGTAAGGGCTCACATTGGGGACTAGTCCTCTCCAAAATCAAGGGATAGGTGACGTTCAGATTCCATCACAAACAGAAAAGGTTGTTCGGACACGACTACCAGGTTAGCTAAGATTGCATGACTGTTCATATGAGCTTTTTGTCATTCAATAGTTAGAATCATATGTCTTTGCGTCATACATTTTATGTATGAGGGTGTTCACTCGCCAAATGCGCCCATGATCATCCATGAATCCATCCGCGTTGTAGTAACTGTAAATGTGCCGGACGAAGGTTGAGGTATTGAAACATATTATGTATATTAAAAAATAATTATAAAATATATCCGTTTGATTTCCCTATTATCTTAAAGCACTGTTTCCTGCGCTAATTCGTAGGAATACACCACACCCTGGAAGAACCAATGCTGTCTTGCTGTACAGGATTAATTCTTCTCTATGGGTGTAAGAGTATACTTTGCAAAGGCTTTGCCGCAGCGCCTTATAATCCCTTGACAACAGCCTTTTTCTAATACAGTGAAACCACGAACCCTAAATGAACAATAGGAAACATAATCGCAATTAAGGAAAGGATTGAGGATGGCCGTTACA
Organism: Sminthurides aquaticus; assembly: GCA_906901655.1. Classification (NCBI taxonomy): domain Eukaryota; kingdom Metazoa; phylum Arthropoda; class Collembola; order Symphypleona; family Sminthurididae; genus Sminthurides; species Sminthurides aquaticus. The sequence continues at coordinate 9,381,802 of CAJQTT010000004.1, read as the reverse complement.
CTGATCGGAATGCATTACAAGATAATAACAGTGTCGATGTAGTGTTTTATGCATGGGTAAACAGTATAACCCATTCTTGACAGCCATAACGCCGTTCGTAATAGCGATTCCACCCTCTTGTTTACATGAAATGTAATTCTTGGTATTCAGTGTATAGACAGTGTAAATATGTATATCTTAACTATATATACCCGTTTGTACACTATATAAACAAATGTTGACAGCCAAACGCCGATCGCAATTGCAATTCCGTCCCCTTATATATCTTAACTATAAAGCAGAAAGTTTGTGTGTACAGGAGGACCCCGTTTCCCTAGAATCTTTGCTCTCTTTGCCTATTGTTTTGCTCTCTCTTCGAAGAGTAGATGTTAGAGCTTCTTCCCTTGAATCTTTGCTCTCTTTGCCGTTTGTTTTGCGCTCTTCTTAAGGAGTTGATGTTAGAGCTTCTTCCCTAGAATCTTTGCTCTCTTTGCCAATTGTTTTGCTCTCTCTTCGAGCAGTAAATGTTAGAGCTTCTTCCCTAGAATCTTTGCTCTCTTTGCCAATTGTTTTGCTCTCTCACGTACGAGTTGTAGCTTTTACCCTCAGAGCATTTGTTCGCTTCTTCGCCTGGAAGTGTGCTGTTTCTCTTCCAAGAGTACAGGCTAAATATTTAAGGTTCGACGGGAGAGCTCAAGGCTAGACCGCAGATTTACAGGTTCGATAGGAGAGCTCTATGTACAACGTTAGAGCCATCAGTTCCACTGGAGAGATTAAGGTCACATGGGAGGGTTACAGGTTCGACAGGAGAGCTATAATTTTTACGGTAGGAGACACTAATATGAAATCCCGGGCGAAGCCGGGTAACTTAGCTAGTATATATATATATATAATGTAATTATAGGTAAAAAGTGTAGATATATGTTTTCAAATGTGTAAATACGCATAGCTATACTGTAAATACGCGTTAATTCACTATATATCCAATTGTTGACAGCCAAAACGCCGATCGCAATAGCAATTCCGTCCCCTTATATATATATAATGTAATTATTGGTAAAAAGTGTAGATATATGTTTTCAAATGTGTAAATACGCATAGCTATACTGTAAATACGCGTTAATTCACTATATATCCAATTGTTGACAGCCAAAACGCCGATCGCAATAGCCTGTTTTAACAAACCGGCAAAAAAGCAAGGCTGTGAAGTCGGCTTATCGATAAACTTAGAGGCCCCCGAACAACTGCAATACTGAAAGTCTCTGCCGGGAAAGTCGCCGCGTTATCATGGTTTCATCAACAAAATTAATCACCAAGGTTCCTCACTCCGTTGTGAAAGTGTGGAACTCAGGACACACGTCACGCTATAAAGAAGCTTGCTATGAGTTGGAGTAAACAGAAGCAAAAATGTAAGGCTATGAAAAGATGGCAAATTTTCGCCATAATAAATACCATCCCTTCAACTCTTACTAATCAGCTCCTCCATGTTTGCCTACATACAGGCTTGTTACGACTCCGGAGTCGGCGACTCCATGACTCCGGCGGACGAGCAAGTTTTAGCTGCTCCAAGCGGAGGTTGTCCGTACTAATCCCTGAGTCGAGTCGTTGTTTTCGTCCGACTCGTCACTCGACTCAGCTCAAGTCTGCTCCAGGTGGATACAACTATGCTCACTGATGATATGTTGCCCATACTGATTAATTTAAAATTAAAAGCTGCAATTAAATTATTTTTTTGGACACAATTAAAATTAAATCTCTTCCTGTGACAATTAAAATTTAGTAGGATTCATCAGTGATCATATGTTGGCTATAATGATTAATTAAATTACAATTTTTCATGTGATCTATATGTCCACCTTAGCCTAAAGCTACAGTTATTTCTTACGTCTTGAGTAAAACTAGGCTTAACCTGACCTACAATCGTCATTAAAATTGATTAACACGTCATGGATAATTTAATTACCATTTTTCATCATGTCGACCGTCTACGTGTCTAAAGCTGCCGTTATTTCTCGCTGCTTCAATAAAACTAATCTTGCTTATACTAACACTCCTAATTAAAATTAATTTAAATATAATGGTATTGAAATTAAAATCTTCAGTTAAATTATTTTCTTGGACACAATTAAAAACTAACATTTAAAATCAAATCTCTTCCTGTGGCAATTAAAATTTAGTAGGATTCATCACTGATCATATGTTGGCTATAATGATTAATTTAATTACCATTTTTCATGTGATCTATTCTATATGTCAACCTCGGCCTAAAGCTATAGTTATTTCTTGCTGCTTCAATATAACCAGACTTGCTCTTACCAACAATCTTCATTATAATTAATTAAAATATAATGTTTATTTCAATTAGCATTTTTCATGCGATCCATGTCCACCCCAGCCTAAAGCTACAGTAATTTCTTGCTCCTTCAACAAAACTAGACTTGCTCTTACCAACAATCCTGAGTAACAGTTATTTGAATGTGATGGTTATTTAAATTACCATTTTTCATGTGATCCATGTCCACTTCAGCCTAAAGCTTCAGTTATTTCTTGCTCCTTCAACAAATCTAGACTTGCTCTTATCAACAATCCTGAGTAACAGTTATTTGAATGTGATGGGTATTTAAATTACCATTTTTCATGTGATCCATGTCCACCTCAGCCTAAAGCTTCAGTTATTTCTTGCTCCTTCAACAAAGTGCACTAATTTCTACTACTTGCTTCCCTACGATTTTAGTTTTGTATTGAATTCTTTTTAATTGAAATAATTGTTGATTAAAATTTCGAAATGGCTGCGGGTGAAAGTAGCGATGAAGAGTACGTACCGCCGACGAAAGTGCATCGTAAAGACATCAAGACAAATCGTAAGTTAATCCTCAGTGACAACACTCCCCACAGAAACTTGTTGAATAAAAAACCAAGACAATTGTGCCCTTCGACTTCGACTGATAAGGTGATAAGTTTGCCAGGAGAGCCTGACTCCTTTGATATAACAGAATATGCACAGACTTTGTCGCCAAATGGTGAAGTTGCAAGTGCTAACAACCTCACTCCTTTAAACGTTATTAAACTTTTGCCTGCATCCCATGTACAACTTATTATGATAGGGGGTGATAGTAGTTCCCAAGTGAGCAGCGTAATACCTTTCGAATATAAGGAAGAAGCAGAAGTTGTGCTTGCAGACATTAATACACGAGCGATATCAGCCTGTTTAAGTGTGCCCTTGGTGGGACCGCGCAGGCATTCACTTGTTCAATGGAAAGACCCCGTAAAAATTATAATTGCTGACAATCTTACAAGCGCTATGGGCAATTGTATTACAAATAGAAGCGATGGGGTTACTTGGGTACACGTCTTAGGTTTCGAGCATGGCCGCAAGTTTGTTCGAGAAAATGCCACATACGTTGGGCATTTACCCATGAAAGATTTGGACGTCGATTTACTCTATTTATGCTACGTATGTTATACTTGCCTCACTGAGAATAGATACGGATTTAGCAAAGTAACTATAAGAAAGGACTCTTCTAGTAATATGTACCGCCATTTCCGAAAGGTAAGAAATGTATTATAAGATTGAATTACTTTGGTCTACAGAGGTTAGAGATTTCAAATATAATTTTTGCCGACAGTATCATCATGATGATGCATGTATTCAGATGGTTCCAAGTGAGGATGCCTAATCCATAACCACCCGTATAACTGATGGTTACCGATCAATTACTAGAAATGATAGTTTAGAAATTGTAGCTGATATCGTCGTTTCCAAGCTATTGTCTTTCAACGTTGTGGATTGCGAAATATTTCGGGATCGACTCCGTCGGCTAAACCCGACATACTCCACGGTGTGCGGACAAGAATTAGCAACTTATGTTGCGAAGGAAGCAGCATTATATGTGAGTCAACTCACATCATGTCTTGCATTTAATTCTTACCTTCTTATTTATTGTTGTAATGTATTTTTTCCGGAAAAGTCTGCACTACTGAAGAAGAAAATGTTGTCTGAAGTACAGTCGATTCTCGATAAAAGAGACTCGTATAAATCCGAAAAAAAGTCTCCTATAATGAGAAATCTCTTAAATCGAGGTAGTGAAAAAAAATCCGAAAAATCACAGCAAAGGTCATTCTACGTTTAATTACATACATCAGGGGAGGGATTCACACTGAAATAGTCTCGAAGAGATGTTTGCTTCATGGAGGAAGAAATAGACTCCGAAGCAAACCTTTCTACCTTATCAAGACTTCCTAACACAGATTCATCTTCTCTTAATTCCTTTGATATGCACCAAAATTTCAACTTTTCCAAATAATCCCTAGCAGTTGAATTCGATATTAACTCCCGTTCTATGACTTCATCATCTTCCCCGTCCTCAACCTCTGATTCAATCCCCAGCGTCTCTTGCAAAATCTGTTCATCCGATGGCATGCTGGTGGTTGCCACCTGAAAAGTTGTAAAAACATTTGGCGTTCGAGTAAGTTAGGCAGTAATAGTAAAACAGCATGTATGGTGGAATTGGACGACTTCACGAACCTCTGAATCAATATCGACGTATTCGTCGAACGAGCAACCAAGGTTCGACATATCGATGTCCTCCCATTCGTTCGAGACCAGCTCAACTTCCTCCAGGACAGGTTGATCCCCAATTATTCCAGATTTTCGGAAGCAGTTTCTGATAACCGAAGGCGAAACTTGATTCCAAGAGTGCGTTAGCATCCATATAGCTTCCAGGACGTCAACTTTTAGCGAATCCCCGGCATCCATCTTAGCAATTAGTTTACGCAAGAGTCTACTCCCATAGTAGCACTTCGTAGTCCGTATGATCCCCTGGTCAAGAGGCTGTAGCCTGGAAGTTACATTTGTCGGAAAAAATACGACCTTAACGTTTGGTGTGCGAACGTCCAGAATATGAGCTGAGCAGTTATCCAAAAGGAGGAGTATTTTTCTTTTTTGAAATCGCATCTGCAAGTCCAAGTTTTTGATCCAAGTTCGAAGGTCTGTAATATATTTGCAAGGATAGAGTGAAACCATAGCAACCCAAGGCTTTTCCAGCAAACATTCAGCAACCGCATTCTATGTAATTAGGGTTTGAGCAGTTATGGAATAAAAATTTTTTGATGACTATATATTCCCTATTCTTTGTCCTTCCCCAGCATAGTCCCTGCCTGAGTAAAATATCAAATCTAAACCAAAAGGAACAAGGATTCGCTATACTTAAGCGCAAATAAAATCTGGAAATAGTGATTTACCGATCTAGTTTGCCATGCTTTAGCGTTAAAAAAATACTTGACAGGAAGGGAATCTTTGCGAATTCTACGAAAGCAGTGCGGATTTTCAAATTTTCCAATGACTTGTGGCTTGAGCTTGCTTGTTCTATCGGAGTTTGCACAAAACATGACGCTTAGCCTCTCTTTGGAAAGTTTCCCTCCATGGCATTTTTCTCCTTTTCGATGAAACGTCTTCGTGGGTAAAAGCTTGTAAATCAGAGCTGTTTCGTCAGCGTTGTAAATATCTTTATCCAGGAATCCAGCTCTTTCCCGTGGCCAAATATCGGCTAACCATTTTTCGACCACTGACTCATCCACAGAGTTTGACTCGCCGGAAGCCACTGCCCATGAAAGATTATTTCGGTTCTTGAATCGTGTTAACCATCCGTTGCTAGCTGAAATTAATAATAATGTAAGAATGCATGACAATCAAGACGTATTTTCATAGAATGCGTTTATTTAACCGTGCTGGTCTTGTCGTAGCGAAAGATTTAGCAACATGTTAAATGACTTTGAATCAAAAATGATGACGAACCTTTGAAATTAAGCTCTCCAGCCTTTTCAGCAAATTCTTTTGCTTTCTCTAGCAGTAAAGGTCCGTTTACTGGAAAGTTCCTACTTCTTTGTACGTCGAACCACTGAGCTAATGCTTGTTCAGTTTTCTTGAAAACGGATGACCTAACTCGTTTCACTTTATCACTTTTGATCTGGTAATCTTTGAGAAGTTGAAGTCTGTTTTTGCTTATTTTGTACACCGTAGCTCTCGGAATTCCCATTTGTTCCGAAATTTCTGTTTGTTTCTTACCATTTTCCAATAGTTTAATTACTACTGCGATGCCAAGGCAAGAACTTCAACAGCGATTTTGATTTAAGCCCTATCCCTGTACGGTACTCCTCAATCATGACAATCAAGCACTAGCACAGCAACAAATTTACGCCCTGCAATTGCCATCAGCCCGCACGGAATGGGGGCACAGCCCACCCCACCACCACACTTTCAGACTTCCAACGCTGGAGCCTTACCTCGGAACTTTCTCCTTCCATTCCGCCTCATCCCTATCGCGTGAGTGAAAGGTTATGAGAAAGTGTTCCTCTTGCTAAAACTACAACCACCACCGTCCTCTTCCACGCTTTTTCTCCCTCAACAATGAAAACCCTGGACTATATGACATCAAATGGATGTATGATAATTTTTACTTTATTTTCAAAAAATAACAACTTTCACGCCAATAATATGTGGATAGGTCATTAGCCGTCACTGAAAGTTTAATTTTCTCTGTCAGGTGTATTTTCTGCGATGCCAAGGCAAGACCTTCAACAACCTTTTTAAATATTAATAAGTACCACTTGCCATTGGTATGGAGAATATTTAGCACATCCACGGTGTTCACGGTAAAGAAATTATGATATTGAAGTTTTTAAAAAACCACAGGATAAAAAATAATTAAGCAATTGTATCGTTTTATATTTAGAAATGTCTGGTTCGAAGCGAACCTCCGATAACGATTCGTCCGCCATAGGTGAATCACGTTTAACTACAAAGCGATTGCGGATTGCCGCTGCACGGGCGAGGGAGACCGAACAAGAAACAAACGAGCGCCGAATTTCAAATCGTATTCGTAATATAAACAACAGAGCTGCTGAAAGTGACGATGCCAGAAGAGATCGATTACAACGAGATCGAGCTCGACACATTGCTATACGTAAAAGCGATTGGATACTTTTGAAAGATGAAGCATTTCGTTATGATTCTCATCTGGACTACTCGAATTTACCTCAAGTTTTGATCGTGAGCATGTCATCCAGATGCCTATATTGCGGAGCGTTCACGTTCGAAGGTGAACCGCCAGGGATTTGTTGCTCCAACGGCAAGATTTGGCTACCAGAGTTGCCGCAGTTACCAGAGCCCTTGAACAGCCTTAAAAATGGCCATCATCCAAAATCAAAGGAGTTTCTCAATCTTACAAGAAAATACAATATCAGCTTCCAAATGACGTCGTTTGGAACGAGCATACCAATGCCCAAATCTACGGGATTTATGCCTACGTTCAAGATTCAAGGTCAAATATATCACAAGACAGGCTCTCTTTTGCCGCCTGAGAACGAGGAGCCGAAGTTTCTGCAAAATTTTCTTGGGAACGAAGATGTTGAGGCTTCACGAAGGTGCGAGGTTATACAAGGCACCAACAAGGAATTAATCGTTGCATTACAAACGATGCTTCATGAAAATAACCACTACGTAAGAAAATTCAAAATGGCACTAGACAGCTGTCCAAACGAAGATCTCCAAATCGTCATCAAGGCAGACAAAAAACCAACAGCAGGTCATGCTGGTGTTTACAATGCACCTACAATCAATGAAGTAGCTATTATCATAGCTGGGAATGAGTTTGAAAAACGGGATATAGTTTTAAGGAAACGAAGCAATGAGCTGAGAAACATTTCCGAAACACACGTATCGTACGACGCTTTGCAATATCCACTGATGTTTCCACGTGGAGAAGACGGTTATGCTATGAATATCAAGCAAGTTACACCGGGAACCTTAGTTACAACTAATACAACGGTTTCTGCTATGGCATTCTACGCTTACCGGTTGATGATAAGAGCAACTGGAAATCACTTGCTGAATTTCCGCCAAGTATTTCACCAGTTCTTAGTTGACATGTACGCTAAAATCGAAACTGAAAGACTTCTGTTCCTGCGATTCAATCAAAAGAAACTTACCGTGGAAAACTATATTCATCTCAAGGATGCAGTTCAACATGATGACAGTGCAGCTAATCTTGGCAAGTTAGTTATTCTTCCATCGTCATATATTGGGGGACCAAGAAACATGCACGAATATGCGCAAGATGCCATCACTTATGTCCGTCATGGTGGGAAGCCCTCACTTTTCATTACCTACACCTTTAATCCGAACTGCAAGGAGATGGAAACACATTTAGTAAGTGGGCAAACTAAAGCAGATCGCCATGACTTAGTGGGCCAAATTTTCCGCCAAAAGCTAATCAAGTTTATAAACGTGATAACTAAAGGAGAAGTGTTTGGATCAGTAAAAGTAAGTATTGGCTGTATTCGGTGGAATGGCAGAAACGAGGACTTCCCCATGCTCATCTGTTAGTTTGGCTAACAAATCCACTAAAAACAACACAAATCGACGATATCATTTCCGCCGAAATACCCGATGAAAACCGGGACCAGAAGCTGTATGACATCGTCATGAAAAACATGATACACGGGCCGTGTGGTAATTTAAACAAAGCGTCACCTTGCATGAAAGATGGAAAAAGCAAGAAAATGTTTCCGCGCCAATTTGTTAGGGAAACTCAGACTCTAACTGATGGATACCCGTTGTATCGTCGCCGCCAGCCAGAAGATGGAGGCAAAATAGGGACCATCAAAACAAAATACGGAGGCCTCGAGATAGACAATCGCTGGGTGGTGCCGTACAATCCATTGTTGCTCAAAATGTTTGAAGCTCATATCAACGTGGAATTCTGTTATTCCGTCAAGTCAATTAAATACATACTCAAGTACGTACATAAAGGATCGGACCAAGGCGTTTTCACCGCCGCACGTGAAAATGGTGAAATAGACGAAATAGCAGAATACCAGGCCGGCAGATATATTTCCAGTAACGAAGCAGCTTGGCGGATTTTTGGATTTCCAATCCACGAGAGATACCCAGCAGATCAACATCTAGATGTTCATCTTGAAAATGGACAACGGGTCTAATTTACTGAGGAAAATTTACAGGACCGACTTGCAAGTCCCCCACCCACAACACTCACGAGATTCTTTGAATTGTGTGCTGCGGATTATTTCGCTAAAACACTTCTGTATTGTCAAGTCCCAGAGTTTTATAGGTGGGATAAGACAACAAAAACATATAGTCGTCGTAAACAAGGACAAAAGTGAACGGGGACGACACAATTCGATCCAGCGACACCCTTGGACGAGTATATACGGTAAACGTGAGAAATTTCGACTGCTATTATTTAAGGATGTTGCTGCATAACGTTAAGGGCCCAACTGGATTCATGGATATCCGAACCGTTGATGGAACCGTACATCCGACATACCATGAAGCTTGCCTTGCGTTAGGATTACTGGAGAACGACAACCAATGAGGCTTTGGAGGAAGCGACGGCATCCGAATCACCATCCAAAATCGTTCCCTCTTTGCCATTATACTCTCATATTGTGAACCATCAAATCCGCAGGAGCTTTGGGATACTCACAAAGAAAGTATGTCAGAGGATATTTTAAAACGATGTAGACGCGAAACTTCGGATCCCACGCTGCAGTTGACGGATGAAATATGCAACGAAGCGTTATTATGCTTAGAAGACAAATGATCGGGAAACGTTTGCATGAAATTGGAATGAAGAGCCCTAATCGCCAGCAAGATTTGAGAATGCCACTTGAAATCATTCGCGAGTTGTCTTACGACTCCGAAATTCAGTTTGATTATGTTACAAGAAATTATTCTCTGTTAAATAAGGAGCAAAACGAAATTTATCACGAGGTATTAAGAACATTGAACAGAAACGAAGGTGGTTTAATTTTCATCGATGCACCTGGAGGGACGGGGAAGACATTCTTAATCAACTTATTACTGGCACGAATACGAGGAGAAAAGAAAATTGCAATGGCGGTGGCTTCCTCTGGAATTGCTGCTACATTAATGGTTGGCGGACGTACTGCGCATTCGAACCTAAAAATCCCTGTGGACTTGATACGCTGCGACTCTCCAGTTTGCAATATCAAAAAAGGATCTGGAACAGCCAAATTATTGATGGAAGCTAAAATATTATTCTGGGATGAAATTTCAATGATGCATAAAAACGGATTTGAAGCGGTCAACCGAACACTTCAAGATATACGGGGTAACACAAATCTTATGGGAGACGTGATAGTGATTATTGCTGGAGATTTTCGTCAAACCTTACCTTTTGATACCCCGAGGGACAATGGTCGACGAGATTCAAGCATGCTTGAAATCATCACAACTTTGGAGAAACGTTAAAGTTATGAAGCTGACGACAAATATGAGGGTGATCTTGCACGCAACAACTAATTCTCAAGCGTTTTCAGAATACCTGTTGCGAATTGGAGATGGCAGAGAAATGAGAACGGAAAACGGAAAAATCAAACTCAGTTTACAATTTGGGAAGATGTGCGATTCCCTGAAGAGTCTTATTGATTGTGTCTATCCCGAAGTCCAAATAAACATTGGAAACCGAACATGGCTTAAACAACTGTCTATTCTTACTCCACTGAATGCGAAAGTCGACGAAATTAATGATTCAATCCAGTCTCGGGTCAAAGGAACCAAACGAATACTCCATTCAATCGATAGCTGCGTAAATGAAGAAGAGGTCACGCATTATCCCGTGGAAATCCTAAATTCATTGAGCCCAAATGGAAGTCCGCTGCATAAATTGGAAATGAAAATTGGCTCTCCTGTAATTCTGTTGCGAAATTTGGACCCACCCAGACTTTGTAACGGAACTAGACTGACTGTCAAGGCTATACTACCCAATGTCATCGACGCTTGCATTCTAACGGGCCCATTTGAAGGTGAACATGTATTCATTCCCAGGATTCCCTTGATTCCTACTGATTTACATTTTGCTTTTAGACGATTGCAGTTTCCTATTCGACTAGCCTATGCCATGACAATAAACAAGGCCCAGGGTCAATCCATGGAGGTAACAGGCTTAGACTTGACGAATGAGTGTTTCTCGCATGGACAGCTTTATGTCGGAATATCAAGAGCTATGGATCCTACCCAGTTGTATATTTTAGCTGATGAAAAAGCCGAAACTAAGAATATAGTGCACAACCAAGTTCTAGCGTAGACACCAAGAATACATAGACATTCCCCTAAGAAATATTGGGAAAACTGCAATTAAATTAACACCAAAGTTGCTGAATTCTTCTGCCATTTGAAAGAAAATCTATTATGATACTGGAAGACGTATATAAAATTTTATATTTCCTGCATCTGTATCAATCCTGCATTGCACATAGTATTTTGGCGTTACGATTTGGCCTACAAAACCCCCGGGCGAAGCCGGGTAGCACAGCTAGTCTTATACTATAAATCTCAATGTCTGTCTGTGTCATTCCCTCTTTCACTTTCACAGTGTTTCTCTTTTTCTCTTTCAGGGAATTTCTCTTTTTCACTTTCACTTTAGTGTGAAATGATCATGGATGTTTCAAAATGATTTGGTCTTTTCGTACCACAGAACCCCCGGGCGAAGCCGGATAGCAATGTCAGTCCGTGTCATTCATTATTTCACTTTCACTGTGTTTCCCTTTTTTACTTTCACTTTCCCGGTCTGCGAGAAGGCTTATGTAAAACCGTCCATGCTAATCAAAATCATTTTAATGATCCGAAATATTTGCTAATGCTTTCATACTTAATCGCTTCAAAATATTTATAAAATTTTTAAAATGTTTTACAGTGATTTAGGGTTCTTAAAATATAAAACTGAATAATTAAACTGATCAACATTTCTAATCTTTTGCCATTTTGGCATAATTTTGAGCAGGCCAGCTGTTAGTCCTAAAAGACTTTGTGTAGAATCGTTACGAAGGGCAACGTTTGACTTTAGTATTTGTCCATAGAGATATTCAGCGAACATTTAAAAAGCTGTAGCTGATCTTCTTATAGTACCCTTTTTAACGAATGTCTTTTGTGAGTATAGCTACGGCAAAACTGGACTATGAAAGGCAAATCAACGACGCAATAGCTCATGTCAAATGTCAAATTGTGGACGGCTTTCACCGATCGCAATAGGGATTTCGCCCCATACTATATAGTAAATATTAAATTTTGGATATTATTAGTTTTTAATTGATTCTATTCAATATATACCGTATATCTCATGTAAAACTACTAGTGAATAACTAAAATGTCAAATTGTGGACGGCTTTCACCGATCGCAATAGAGATTTTGCCCCATACTATATAGTATATATTACATTTTGGATATTAGTAGTTTTAAATTGATTCTATTCAATATATACTGTATATCTCATGTAAAACTACTAGTGAATAACTAAAATGTCAAATTGTGGACGGCTTTCACCGATCGCAATAGGGATTTCGCCCCATACTATATAGTATATATTAAATTTTGGATATTAGTAGTTTTTAATTGATTCTGTTCCATATATACTGTATATCCCATGTAAAACTACTAAAATATAACTAACCTGTCAAATTGTGGACGGCTTTCACCGATCGCAATAGGGATTTCGCCCCATACTATATAGTATATATTACATTTTGGATATTAGTGGTTTTAAATTGATTCTATTCAATATATACTGTATATCTCATGTTAAACTACTAGTATATAACTAAAATGTCAAATTGGTGATGGCTTTCACCGATCACAATAGGGATTTCGCCCCATACTATGTAGTATATATTAAATTTTGGATATTAGTAGTTTTTCATTGATATTGTTCAATATATACTGTATATCTCATGTAAATCTACTAATATATAACCAATATGTCGAATTGTGGACGGCTTTCACCGATCGCATTAGCCTATTTTTCAAACCGGCAGAAACCAGCACTATCCCGGAAGGTAATTCAACTTATGTAGAACACATTAACCCATGATTACCTTCATCATTCTTGCTTCTACCGGCTCGTGCTGTCTTCTTTTAGTCATCATAGCACGCCTCTGCTTTCCCGGAGTCTTGGACAGACGGATTGACCTGTTGCGTAGCTCAAGGGAATCAATCCACTGTCTTTCATGATCTGAAAGCTTCAAAGGAAAAAGTCCTAGCAGATTAAGATTGGATCTCGAAGGCTACATACGATTAGAATTAACTACCTCCGGTGAAATCGGCATTAAAAACGGGTTCAAACCCCTGGTAGTTGTTGTCTTCGAGCCAGTTCTCAAATTCCATGTTCAGCAAATGCTCACGCTTATAAATTTAGGGTTCTATGCTACTGACGCTAGGAGGCGCTATCAACAAGTCTCTTAAGGGACGCTTCCTGGTGAATTTTACGGATTTAACTTTGGCCATCCTCCTTCAGCACCCGCTTAAATATCATACTAAGTGCATGGAGTGACTTGTTGGGATACCATCTCCTACCTCACTAAAAAGGATGAATAGATGAACAGGTATCAATAACATTGGGCGGTACTGCTTAATTTATAAGATGTATAGGAAATTAATGCTGAAAGACAAGGTGATTGATGTCTATCTTCTTTTGTTTTTGGAGTAGCATTGATCGGAATTTTATTAACTTTTCCAACGCAAAACGCAAGTAAATAACAACGCTTATATGACCACGAATGAGGAATAGCTTGTACGAAAGATGCTTCTGGCCTGATTGACACAATCGTAACCATGGTTCAGAATCATTTTTTCCACCTCCACCTCCTCTTCGACACCCTCCCGTCCTCATCTTCCTCATCTTCTGCATCCTCATCTTCCTCAATGAAAGAGCTCAAAGATCCCCGATCTGAGTCCTCAGAAGATCGGGGAGAGTCTGGGTTCAAGTCCTCCCCCCGCAACTCATCAAGATCCTCTGCAACTCCCTCCCTCACTTCGCGTAGCTCTTGAATGAGATTTCGCATCTCATCCAGCTGCAGGGACATGGCATCCCGGTTAACCTGTACCTGTACAAGAAGGCCCTGCAGTTGGGTTAAATCCCGATGCATCTCATGGGCTATCGCCCTTGCATCTGCCACAGTTCTCCTGAACTGGGCGCAGGATTCCGGACAGGGTGTATATGATCCGAAACTGAAGGGAGACAGGGCCTGGGATAATGCAGGGGAAGCTGAATTCTTCTGCCATTTGAAAGAAAATCTATTATGATACTGGAAGACGTATATAAAATTTTATATTTCCTGCATCTGTATCAATCCTGCATTGCACATAGTATTTTGGCGTTACGATTTGGCCTACAAAACCCCCGGGCGAAGCCGGGTAGCACAGCTAGTCTTATACTATAAATCTCAATGTCTGTCTGTGTCATTCCCGCTTTCACTTTCACAGTGTTTCTCTTTTTCTCTTTCACGGAATTTCTCACTTTCACTTTCACAGTAGTGTAAAATGATCATGGATGTTTCAAAGTGATTTGGTCTTTTCGTACCACAGAACCCCCGGGCGAAGCCGGATAGCAATGTCAGTCCGTGTCATTCATTATTTCACTTTCACTGTGTTTCCCTTTTTTACTTTCACTTTCCCGGTCTGCGAGAAGGCTTATGTAAAACCGTCCATGCTAATCAAAATCATTTTAATGATCCGAAATATTTGCTAATGCTTTCATACTTAATCGCTTCAAAATATTTATAAAATTTTTAAAATGTTTTACAGTGATTTAGGGTTCTTAAAATATAAAACTGAATAATTAAACTGATCAACATTTCTAATCTTTTGCCATTTTGGCATAATTTTGAGCAGGCCAGCTGTTAGTCCTAAAAGACTTTGTGTAGAATCGTTACGAAGGGCAACGTTTGACTTTAGTATTTGTCCATAGAGATATTCAGCGAACATTTAAAAAGCTGTTGCTGATCTTAGTATTCCTTGGTAGCGCGAAATATTAATTGATTAGGTCTGAGCTATAGGTTTGACTATAGGTCTGAGCGATAGGTTTGACTATAGGTCTAAGCTATAGGTTTGACTATAGGTCTGAGCTATAGGTTTGACTATAGGTCTGAGCTATAGGTTTGACTATTGGTCTGAGCTATCGGTTTGACTTAAGGTTTGACTATAGGTCTGAGCTATAGGTTTGACTATTGGTCTGAGCTATCGGTTTGACTTAAGGTTTGACTATAGGTCTGAGCTACATATTTGACTATAGGTCTGAGCTACATATTTGACTATAGGTCTGAGCTATAGGTTGGACTATAGGTCTGAGCTATTGGTTCCGCGTAAGACGCTATACGTTTGACGGGAGAGCTTTACATGTGATGGAAGGGCTATGTGTTTCACGGGAAAGCTTTACGTGGTACGGCAGAGGTATGCGTTTGACGTAAGAGTTATAAGTTTTACCGGAAAGCTTTACGTTTTAACGGGAGAGCTATACGTTTGACGGGAGAGCTATACGTTTGACGGGAGAGCTATTAGTTTGACGGGAGAGCTATTAGTTTGACGGGAGAGCTATTAGTTTGACGGGAGAGCTATTGTCTCAACTTGATGAAGGACGAACTTAAGGACGACGGGAGAACTGTTGTTTTGACGGTAGAACTATAGGTTTGTAACTATATGCTGCAGGTATGACGGGAGAGCTATTGGTTCGACGTATGAGTTAAAGAATAGACAAGAGAGGTAAAGATTCCACGCAAGAGCTAAACATTCGACGGGAGTTTTGTTGTATTCGTACCACACAACCCCCGGGCGAAGCCGGGTAGCAAAGCTAGTGGATATATAGTAGATTCCTATAGATATCCTATTGGTATATACTATAAATATGCAGTAGATATACATATCCCGAAAATTGTGGACGGCTTTACCGATCGCAATAGGGATTTTGCCCCATATTTTATGCAGTATATAAATAATGGATATACAATAGATTCATAAAGATATCTACGGATTCCTATAGATATCCTATTGGTATATACTATAAATATGCAGTAGATATACATATATCCAGAAAAATTGTGGACGGCTTTACCAATCGCAATAGGGATTCTGCCCCATAGTATTGACAGTTTATAAATAATGGATAGATAGTAGACCAGAAACCAAAGACGTGAACCAAAAACCTCTGAATGCAATTAGTAGTGGTGGGAAAATGGGGTTTCTGGCGCAATTTTGGTACGAGGCCCTAAAATCCATTAAATATTCAATATTCCAAGCCCAAAACATCCAAATACCACTCAAATTCCCAACTAAAAACTAAGAATACGTCGCACTCGTACTTTTGCCGGAATTCCATGTATACGCCAATCCAGCCCGATTTTACCGTATTTTGAAACAAAAAATGAAAGAATTTAAATATTATGACGAAATTTAAACATAACGTAATTTCACCCTCTTACTTCAAACTGCGCTACTATAATTTACACTGTTTTGATTCAAAATCCATTGATATTTTAAGAAACTCTAATAAATTTTCTAAGCAGAAATTATAACATAATACTTCCTTAAACGTGCAAATTTTCTCAACATTACGCGTCGTAATCAAATCTTATACTATAAATCTCACTATTTGTCTGTGCCACTTTCCCTTTCATTTTCACTTTCATTTTCACTTTTACGGTGTTCCACTTATATTAAGAGGGGGGCCTATAGGTTGGACTGTAAGTTTGACTATAGGTTTGGAATAAGAGCTATACGTTGGACGGCGAGCTTTATGTTTGACGGTAGAGCTTTACGTTTGACCGTTGAGTTTAATGCTTGACAGAAGAGCTATACGTTTAACGAGAAAGCTTAACGTTTGACTTAGAATATATATATATATATATAACTAAAGCTTTTACGAGAGAGCTACAGGTTAGACGGGAGAGTTAAAGGTTTGACAGGACAGCTATAGGTTGGACGGGAGCGCTGTTGGTTTCACAGGAGAGCTATTAGTATTACGGGAGTGATTTTTGATATAGATTTGACTATAGTTTGGTTATAGGTTTCAGCTCTTGGCTCGGCTTAACTCGGAGGGGGGCTTATAGGTTTTACTATAGGTTTGACGATAGGTTTGGAATAAGAGCTATACGTTTGACGAGAGAGCTTCACGTTTCACGGAAGGGCTATGCGCTTAACGGGAAAGCTTCACGTTTTACGAGAGAGCTATGTGTTTGGCGGGAGAGTCAATATTTCAATCAATAGTTAGTCAAATCAATAGATCTCTACTGAATCCTTCAGCTTATAATATAAGAATCAGTGGTGAACTATACGTTTAACGGGAGAGCTACAGGTTTGGAACCACAGGCTACGTGTTTGACGGAAGAGCTTTAGGTTTGGAACCATAAGCTACAGATTTGACGGGAGAGATATTGGTTCAAGGCGAGATTTAAAGGATGACAGGAGATGTACAGATTCGACGGGAGAGTCAAACATTCTACGGGAGGGTTAGAGAATCGAAGGGAGAGCTAAAGATTTGACCCGAGAGCATTTCAGTTTCTGCTGTTTTTGTACCACACAACTCCCGGGCGAAGCCGGGTAGCAAAGCTAGTCGATCTATAAATTCAAAAACCTTATTGCCATTAAAAGAATGTAAAAACGCTTTGAAACATTACTTTTCAAAGCGAATTTGTGCAAAAGGTCTTCGCTTTTCCACCGCATTACAGGGTTCGCTGCTGCTATTAACAGTCAGCGTGCGCTCCAACTAATGTCACCAGCGCCCTGCCAGACTCCACTAAGCCGCACCTCACGCTGCAGACGAAAGATGACCGCACCATACCCGATCTTCCCTTGGAAAGTCGAGCATAGCGAGAGTCTGGAACACCCATACGAAGACCCGGATTCGAATCCACAACCAGACAAGCATATAAGGCCGGCCGCATCCTTACACACCCACCCAGAAGTGAGACGAACAAGTAAGGAGAAATTTATCTCCTACTTAAGCTAAATATTCGTGCAATAACAGTAAAAAATTATAACATATCCCAGATTTGAACCCGCAACCTGCCGCACGCTATCCTGCATTCATACCACCCCCACACACGGTGCTGTTGGAAGGAGGGGTAAAATAAAAGTATTATTCCCAGCGAGAACAAAATTGCCAATGGAACCTTATCCTGCGTAGGCAATCATGTAAAGTTGCCAATATATGCGAGGAATTTGCAGGGGACTATAGGCCTACGTTTGGGTGGCAATTATAGGCAATGCATATCTTGGCCAGGCTCCTATACTTAAAGCAGTGTCACACCCCATTCATTGAGATGCCTTTAAATGCCTGCAGAACAGAGGGGAATATTGGGGAGTGAGGGAATCCCCTATATTGGACTAAGTAGGCAACTTTCAGAGTTGCCAGCTAAAACATGTACGCAGCATGTATTGAATAGGAGCGAACCATTACGTTTGATGTACATATTTTAAATGAATTGAAATAAATTAGTCTTAATGTGATGAATTATTGGAAGCCAATTGTGATGATAACTTGATTAAATACTAGTTGTAGGCAATGCATACAAAAGCTTATTGCCTTTGCATTATAATAATTGAACACGCAGGTAGCCAACGTAACGTACATGTTCATGCTTGTCATTTCAAGAATAAAAGGAACCGGAAAGAAACCTAGTTTCATAATCTAAAGTTAAATGCAAGTTTATTTGGTTTCTTGGGCACCGGTAGTAAAAAAATTTTAACGTTAAATGCCGTATCATTATACAATTGTGGTTACGTGAGTTTTCGATTTTTGTAACAGCAAATAAGGTCACAAAGTAACCTTCGACTATCGTTGTATCCGTAGCTTCTAAAAGTTATCATTCCTCCCGGTGCAGATATTGAATCTGAAACATTTAAAGTGGTCACAATTAAACAACATGTCCGACTCAGAGGATTCAGCAGCATCAGAGTGGAACTATTCTATGAGTAGCAGTGGCCGGAGTGAACAAGATGTTTCGGACGATGAAAATCCGAATTATTTCCGGTACTTTAAGGACGAGAAATGCTATTATAATTGTAGACAAAATCTTCGTTATCCCGATCAACGTCGTTATGTGAGGATTCCTTATCGGGGGAAAGGAAGTATGTCGTTGAAGATGGCTGGGAGCACCAGTTATACCTAGAAGAATGCGTTACCCCAGTAAGTGTTTCATGGTCAACCGTATATTGCAACCATGTTACCATGGAATTTATGAACTACCCTCTTTAATGTATACCTACGTAATTAAACTTAGATGTATTCGGAGGAACCGGTGGACCTGATGGATGCCAATCTCGTTAACGGAATTTTACTTGACCATGGCAATTTCGTGCAGTATGATGATGTGAGCAAGTTTTTTCTCGTACTATAACATCAACTTACCTTTTTATGACATGAAGTAACCTGAGCTTATTCTTATTCGCAGGAATCGTTGATTGAAGCCTTGGACCTGGCCTAGTTAATCCTTGTTCAAGCAATCATAGTAGCTTGCTACCTACTGTGTCTCCTTGTTGATCAAGTTAGCTTATAGAAAGTGTATATGAAATTCTATTTAACGGTTAGACCTTTTACTGTGAGACGTTAAGCTTGGAATGTTATCTTCAACCAGTAAAGTTAATACAAACACAGATTATGGAAGAATCTAAAAAAATTTAATCATTCAGAATTTAGGTCATAACTGTTCAGCATTTTAAGGAAAAAATGTTTCCCGTCATCATATATGTGCATAGCCCGGAAGGTACGTAAAGGGGGCAGAATTCTGGCATTGTCCTGAACGTGCCGGAAAACCGTAATATATCGAAGCATTGGATCCCACACATCTACGTTATGAACGTCTACTACAAAACGAATTTCAACCGGCTGCCTCATTAATAATATATCTTTTACCACCAACACCTGGCCCTTGTCATCGAAGTAAGCAGAAGAATCATGCAGCTTACTTCTGGTGTGAGAAGAAGCTACGACTCGGGAACGACCAAAGGCATTTGCCCAGTCTATTTTGCGGTACGAGTCATAATTTCCGGAATTTTCAGTTTTGCTGGAACCTGTAAGGGTGTAATTAGTGTTATAAATATTCACCACTTCAACTTTTTTAGTGGATACTGCTGGAACCGGAATGACATGTAGCGCTTTAAGAAAACTTTTACAAATACGGAGACCATCATATTGGTTTCTTTTAGTATACTTGACCAAAGTTCCATTGAATGACTCAAAATGCCGGAGGGAATACAAATAAACGGGCCCGAAGAGTCGTACACATTCCGGTATGTGCCGTAACAAATGCACGTTATACGTGCTACAGTAAGAAGGGAGCAGAGCATAGCATAGATTACAGAACATATTAACCCTCGTTGTAGCCTCTGTCAGTAGCTCCAGTGTGGCCCCTCTTGAGGCAACTATTTCAACAAAGCGCAAGAAATTTAAGAATAGTTCCCATAATTTGGCAGGAAGATCTCGTTTCAATTGCAGTGGTAGGTAATACAGACCGGCAGCATATAATTCGTGCGCTTTGTACTGATGGAGGTCGGCGAGGCTCCTAGGAGAACCACCAAATTCTTGTGGAGGTTTAAGGGACTTCAAGAAAATTTCAGCATGTTTTCGCTTTTCCGGTCCTACATAAGGCTTCTCAATACCACTTTCTTCGGCTGTATCGGAGGAGACTCCAGCAGTTACTTTTCGTTTCTTCTTTGTAGGCTTGCTACCGGAGCTAGATGATCTATTGTCCGCGAAATAGAAAATGTTTAGCATGATTTTCAGGACTCCTTCAGAAACTGCATGCATGACATCAACCGAAAAACCTGAAATTGCATTCCAAAGTCAAAAATGTTGCTCTGTGTTATGAATCAATGTTATAACTTCATAGGAGTAAAAACTTACCGAAAATTGAATTGAAGTATTCCAGGTTGTTCAATACAGTTACGATTTGTACGCCGTTCATTGGATATGGTGTACCGGAACGTTTAGAGCCTTTAGATTTCCAGTTTTCTAAGGCAATCGCTGTTGTTTGCGCATCAAGAATATATTGTGATTTGTTTCGCAAAGTAAAATTGTCGCATAGAAGTTTGGAAGCGATGTTTTCAGTTTGACAATAGGTACATCCATATTTTGCATTGTATTGCATAATACCGGCCATTTTACAGCGAGCGACAGAATCCAAACACATATATAACAGATAAGCTCTAGTCTCGTGTCGCTCTCCATTGGCATCAAACCATATCACCGGTGTATCTTCTATGTCCTTCAGTTGTTTTACAAGTGATTGGAGCAATATTTGTAGATTTGGCTGCGTTCTGGTTCCAACCCACAACGCTTGGAGAAACATATTTTGCACCGATCAACTGCCACAACTAACCGGTGCCATGTAAAGTATTATTCACAACTTGATTTGCATTCTCCCATTAACAGTCTGGAACAATCACTTGAAGATGCGCTGGATAAAACCACTTTTAAATGCAGGTACAGTTATCTCATTGTGGCTACGACGACATATATTGAAAGTCCTGTACAAGAAGACCGTCCGATTCGATTGAAAAACGGTTTTGGTTTGACATAATTGCCAGGAATAATTTTCACCTTTCAAGCAATGGGAGGAGAGGATCGCCGTCTTTGGCTTGAAGCTATGGATGGAAGGGAACCTGTAAGTAGAACCAGCCCTATGATTTTTGCATTTAATTTTGATATGAGCTGTGAAATGCCGTGAAGTTCATTAATTCTGTTTATAATTTGTAGACCTATGGACAACCTGGGAAGGTTACTAGGGCAGAAGAAACATTGTTGTATGACATGGGATTTCCTTCGTTTAGCAGTGCATAGCAGAACTGGAATTGAGGGGTATGGAAGCTCAAGGAATGTATCAGTTAGTTGCAGTAAGCTCGAATGTGTTTAAATTATTGGGATATAGGCTTCAGCATAGTAAGGCAGAACTTTTACTAAGTTATCGTTGTGAATGGGGAAAAAAATCATAACAAGTACCCTGAAAACATACTTTCGCAATCTTCCAGAGCCAGTGAATGACATTTCGCTACCACGAAGCGTTTGTAGCAGTAAGTGATTTTAAATGTTCCGAATCAATTCAGGCGGATAAACCTAGTAGCAAAAAACAAATATAAGACTGTTCTCTTTTATTCCAGAGCAAGAGACAAGCGTTGCAGCAGTCAAGGATGGTCACACACTAATTCATCGACTACCTCTTCCTAATTTTCAAATTTTGGATGCATTCATCTCGCATTTACACGGGTAAGATATATACTTTTCAAGCATTTGAATTAAAACCTATTGCCTCAGGATGCTTATAACATTTTGCTTATTGTAGCCTGTTAAGTTTCAATCGTCTGATTCACTACAGGGCAAGCTGTTTACGCTGGTTAATACATAAGGCTTACATTATATTAATTGTAGAGTGGCTGGCAAGTCGGACAAAAGTATGGATACTGTATTGTTGAATAATTTTACTCCGGGATTTGTATCAATGAGTATATATATGAGCGAGTACGGAAAAAGGTAAGAATATACTCACATATTGTATTTATTTATTAATCCGGTAATTATTATTAATTCTTTAGGTCATGCCTTATACCGCCACAAACAAATCAACATCCTCACCCATCTTAATATTTGGTTCCCATTCCTGTATACATGTAAACACCGGAAATCACGATACCCATCAAGAGCGCCACGGAAACCACAATCACTTTAACCGGAACCTACAAGTCGTACAAACGCATAGTTAAAAATTGGAGCAGGATAGAAGCTATCCCATTCTGCCGGTTTGAAATACATTTTAGCACCTGGAAGACACGTAAGTAAAGATATTATGCAAAAAAAAAGCATAAACTTCAGATGAGGGATCAATGCTTTCATATCACCATGATATTTTGCTCGTTACTTGTATGTACTGCAATGGCGCGCAAATTTGCTTGTGCACACTCATCAGTTTTGCTAACTTTCTCGTTATTCCACCGTAGTGCGAAATTATTTCGAATTCAAAAATTATTAGAATGAACGCGTAAATTTTGGAAATGCATGTAACAAAGACACTACAGCAGTAAATCTGGTGAGCGGTAATGGTATGTATAGGTATTCGAACCCTAAAAATTGCATGTTAGAAAAAGGTGTATTAATCTATCCGTCTGATTTTCCTGTTACCTTCGCAGCATTTCCACCGCTAGACACTAGGAATGAACGACACTACAGGAGAGATGGCGCTGTGTATTACAATATTAGATTTAGTTTTCCTGCAATAATGTAAGAAAATACTAAAATATTGCGATAAGAATCTCCTTATAGTACCCTTTTTAACGAATGTCTTTTGTGAGTATAGCTACGGCAAAACTGGACCATGAAAGGCAAATCAACGACCGCAATAGCTCATGTCAAATGTCAAATTGTGGACGGCTTTCACCGATCGCAATAGGGATTTCGCCCCATACTATATAGTAAATATTAAATATTGGATATTATTAGTTTTTAATTGATTCTATTCAATATATACCGTATATCTCATGTAAAACTACTAGTGAATAACTAAAATGTCAAATTGTGGACGGCTTTCACCGATCGCAATAGAGATTTTGCCCCATACTATATAGTATATATTAAATTTTGGATATTAGTAGTTTTTAATTGATTCTATTCAATATATACTGTATATCTCATGTAAAACTACTAGTGAATAACTAACCTGTCAAATTGTGGACGGCTTTCACCGATCGCAATAGGGATTTCGCCCCATACTATATAGTATATACATTATTTTGGATATTAGTAGTTTTTAATTGATTCTGTTCAATATATACTGTATATCTCATGTTAAACTACTAGTATATAACTAAAATGTCAAATTGGTGATGGCTTTCACCGATCACAATAGGGATTTCGCCCCATACTATGTAGTATATATTAAATTTTGGATATTAGTAGTTTTTCATTGATATTGTTCAATATATACTGTATATCTCATGTAAATCTACTAATGTATAACCAATATGTCGAATTGTGGACGGCTTTCACCGATTGCATTAGCCTATTTTTCAAACCGGCAAAAACCAGCACTATCCCGGAAGGTAATTCAACTTATGTAGAACACATTAACCCATGATTACCTTCATCATTCTTGCTTCTACCGGCTCGTGCTGTCTTCTTTTAGTCATCATAGCACGCCTCTGCTTTCCCGGAGTCTTGGACAGACGGATTGACCTGTTGCGTAGCTCAAGGGAATCAATCCACTGTCTTTCATGATCTGAAAGCTTCAAAGGAAAAAGTCCTAGCAGATTAAGATTGGATCTCGAAGGCTACATACGATTAGAATTAACTACCTCCGGTGAAATCGGCATTAAAAACGGGTTCAAACCCCTGGTAGTTGTTGTCTTCGAGCCAGTTCTCAAATTCCATGTTCAGCAAATGCTCACGCTTATAAATTTAGGGTTCTAAGCTACTGACGCTAGGAGGCGCTATCAACAAGTCTCTTAAGGGACGCTTCCTGGTGAATTTTACGGATTTAACTTTGGCCGCCTCCTTCAGCACCCGCTTAAATATCATACTAAGTGCATGGAGTGACTTGTTGGGATACCATCTCCTACCTCACTAAAAAGGATGAATAGATGAACAGGTATCAATAACATTGGGCGGTACTGCTTAATTTATAAGATGTATAGGAAATTAATGCTGAAAGACAAGGTGATTGATGTCTATCTTCTTTTGTTTTTGGAGTAGCATTGATCGGAATTTTATTAACTTTTCCAACGCAAAACGCAAGTAAAAAACAACGCTTATATGACCACGAATGAGGAATAGCTTGTACGAAAGATGCTTCTGGCCTGATTGACACAATCGTAACCATGGTTCAGAATCATTTTTTCCACCTCCAAACGCTACTTAAAACTTAATATTATTTTATTCGTTAAAACATGTTTTTCATTCATACACAACACACACACAAACTTCAATCAATATAAACTAATTAATACACAAAATATATGTTTGTCCTTAACTAGTCTTTATGTTTATTTACCCTCTATTTCTCTATCCTTCCGTCCAAAACTTTCAAGCCCTTTTTTCCACACCTCTTTCATCCTTTTCCCACTACATCCTTTTTCATCTCTTCCAACCGCATCCCTCTCACACTTCTAAAACCCTCTACAGCCGTAAATCCTTCACCCTCCCATTCTTCTTCGACACCCTCCTCCTCCTCATCTTCCTCATCATCCTCATCTTCTGCATCCTCATCTTCCTCAGAGCTCAAAGATCCCCGATCTGAGTCGGGGGGAGAGTCTGGGTTCAAGTCCTCCCCCCGCAACTCATTAAGATCCTCTGCAACTCCCTCCCTCACTTCGCGTAGCTCTTGAATGAGATTTCGCATCTCATCCAGCTGCAGGGACATGGCATCCCGGTTAACCTGTACCTGTACAAGAAGGCCCTGCAGTTGGGTTAAATCCCGATGCATCTCATGGGCTATCGCCCTTGCATCTGCCACAGTTCTCCTGAACTGGGCGCAGGATTCCGGACAGGGTGTATATGATCCGAAACTGAAGGGAGACAGGGCCTGGGATAATGCAGGGGACGCTTGTCCTGAACTTGACGCCTGCGAGTAGCTCTGAGCCATGCTTAGGTTTTTCCCTTGGCCTAATCCTTTCCCAGCCTGCTCCTTAAATCGCTTTGGCGCCGGAATACTGAAGGGCGAAATACGGCGAATTCCGCTCACCTGAGGACGAGAAGGTCCAGGATTGGTGGCTGTGGAATCCGGCGAAGTAGATGGCAGTGGCCGCGGCGGTATATTGAGCCGAATCCGCGGGATGAAGACGGTTCCATCACTCGAGGCGATGGACGGAGCCTGAAAATTTTCCAAAGTGA
Organism: Sminthurides aquaticus; assembly: GCA_906901655.1. NCBI lineage: Eukaryota > Metazoa > Arthropoda > Collembola > Symphypleona > Sminthurididae > Sminthurides > Sminthurides aquaticus. Next base: position 9,356,143 of record CAJQTT010000004.1, on the reverse strand, counting down.
CACGTGTTAGAATTCCAAGAAATTGTATTGAAATTGTACGATGGATGTCTACGTAAAAAATTTGGAAAATTGAGGAATCCTGGTAGAGTAGAAGTGTAGCATTGAGGCCCTACTAATAATTCATCATGCATATAAATCCCATGATTTTCGGAATCTGGGAACAGTTTGAAAAGGCTTGCAGTGACTGTCCACATATTTGGTATGCTTTTACTAAATCTAGTGGTGAAGTAAGAGGAAGGAAGAGTAAGTGAAGGGAGGAGAGATATATATTGAAAGTTGTGTTATTGTTGGGAATCTCTGAGAAAAAAGAGATGATTTCAAAATCTTCACTTATCCGCACTGTTCCTTCAACCATCCGCGACTCTTCCCTTTCATCCCTCCCAACGTCTCCGTTCCTTGCGCCAGCCAGAGTGTCTCCACTTGCCCCACGTCCCAATTCTCCCACCGCAGGACCATCTCCTTGCTCTGGATGCAACCGGTGGTCATCCTGGAAATAGAATTAAAACGATTCATAAATCATATTATTACGAAACTTTACAATCAGCTCTTCTCTTTTCCGTCTCTCCTCTCATATTCCACTCTCCCGCGTCCCTCTACTACGAGTTTAACGAATTTTAGCAAAAAAGAGCCGCAGATCCTTGCTGCAACACACACTCGCCATTCCACAACTACGTTTAATAATAATTAACAAGTAATAAAATAAAGCAATCAAATTCTAAATCTCACTCACCAGCATCATGTCCACAAAGGCCATAGCTGCGAATCCGTCTCGGCTGTAAGCTTCCACAAACATTTGCAGGTAGTCAATGAGGATATGATCCTCACTTTGTATGGTAAAATTTCGAGCCATCTTCTTTCAGTTTTGGAAATTTTGAAACTTTTGCTAGATTTTTTGAAAATCTGAATACGTAAGGAAGGATGCACTAAAGGTCCGCTCACCACAACACTTGTAACGCAAGTGACAAGTTGCCCGGAATGTAGGGCAAGCATGGTTCTGGAAAAACCATTTTTTGGAGCCTCCGAGCCCCTGACCCTAAAGGTCAGGGGCAATCATCAGTGACAATAATTGTTTTGGAGTAATTATTAATAGCATTTTTATAATATGGTGTATCTGTATTTCCAGTAAATTTTGACAATTATAGCTTTCCTTTCATTAATTTGTTGTTTCTTCTCTTCTGTAAGATCACTTCTTCCCACGACCCTTGTGCCAAATGGGTCGTGTCATTCACACCCACTACTGGGTTGCAGGGCTATTACTGGAAAACCCAGCTCCACTTACACCCCAAACATCACGTATCTTTCCCATGATGATCCTGGACACTTAGGTTATGTGGGGGAGAATGGAGGGTTGCCTGGACGGAGGGCAACTGTAGAGTTGACTCGGGTTGGAACTCCACGCGTCTTTCACGTGATCCTCAGGATGCTGGAGGGTTGCCTGGACGGTTGACTTAGGTTAGGAAGAAGATGTGGGGGAGATTTTCCTCCTCCAGGCACTCACCCACATTAAATACTCCCGGCTTACTCAACGTAGATGCTAATTCCTTAGCATCTACACAAATCTGCGGTTACGGAGGGCAACTGTAGAGTTGACTCCGGTTGGAACTCCACGCGTCTTTCACGTGATTCTCACGGATGCTAAAGTGTTGCCTGGTTGGGATGGTGCTACGCCTTTCCTCTCCAGACCCTTGTAACCTGCCCGAACGAGCTCACTGGAACCCTTACACTCCCTCCTTTCAATGAGTCCTTCCAGGACATAAGCTTCTTCCCCCCTTTTCTTAGGCTCTCCTTTGTTACATTCGCGTAGATGCTGATTTCCAGCATCTACGCGAATCTGCAGCGTGGGAGGGAGGCTGGAAATGCCGGGCGCTGATTGGCTGGGGTCGCGAATCCCTAAGGCCCGCCCCCTTGGATCCATACCTGCGATTATCATTAGGGGGGACGGGGGTGCAAATATTCTATAGTGGGTATTTGTATTGTATTGTTAAAGGGGTGCCCTTTGACTAGCAACGAGGGCCGACGTATTAATACGGCGGCACTCGTTCGTAGTCAACGGGCATGTCCTTTACAAGACAATACAATGACGTAGTTTTAAACTCTAGGTTACAAATGCCTTAGAAATTATGTTATATAAAACCTTGATAGACTATTACTGGTACTTTCATTTATAATACACGGCTATTTTAAGCGATGCGTGTAACCAGCAAGGGCTTGGAATAATATAAATTGAATAATTAAACAGGTATTCTTTAACTACAACGTGCCATTATAAACGCAATAGCATTATGAAAACACTTATTAGCCGAAGGTCTGAAATTAAGTCTTAATTCATAGACAATTTTCAAGGTCTAATCTTAGATAAAAACCGGCGAATCTAATTTAAATTCGTAAATCTATTGTGAAATACATGAACGTCAAGTGTAGTCTCCAAGGGCTGGGATTGGATTCGATTGAATAAATCTCAACTGGTACTAGCAACATCGACGTTATAATTATTGTATAATAATGAATAAAAGCAATACCTGTTAAATAACTTAAACTTCATATACGAGGACATAATAAATAAACAAGGCAACGGAGGTTGCCTAATCCTGCTTTAGAAAACCGGTTGGTACATCACATCGTGTAATGGTTATAACTATTGTGATAAAACTTATCCTGTAACATGACTAGTTCATTAATCAGATTTAACTGATAATTATCGAAGTTATTTTGTCTTATACGAAATAACAATAAAAGCACTTTGAGTTACGATCATAAAAAAGTGACAAGTTTCATAACAGCCAAGTAAATAATTAATTAGCAATGACTAGTTTTTCATGCCGTTCAGAAGATTACAAATTCATTACCGGCCTGACGATAATTAAAGTGATTCAAAAAGGGTGCTTGCAGTTGTGCATGTTTTCTTTGAATTGTTTGATAGCTTCCATCTTATAATCGGGAACCTCTTCAATACTCACAACTCCGGTTAAGATTCTGATTGTTCTTCTTTTCCAAAAGAATCTAAAGGCCATCTCCCCGTGTAAGCTTCAACACGACTCTACGTACTGGACGAACTTTACTTGATAGTTGGGATAATCCTTTAGGAATTTCCGGATCTTAATATTGGCTGTTAGAAAGTGTTTCGGCAAGAAGGTTGTCTGGTAAACCGGTGTAATGAAAGTCCTTTTGAATTTGTTGAATTCAGCAATATCCCATGGACGGGGTCCATAAAAGGCAAATCTGAGCAGATAGTGCAGCGATCCGAAACAATCTGGAAGCAATGAGGAAAAACATGTGAACAAAACCCATGATATTGGCCACGAAAGGGGTAAAAATGTAAAATGGTTAAAAACTTAGTTTGAAATGTTACCTCCAATACCACTTTGGTTCAAGAATTGAGCCTCTGACGCCATTGCTCATACGACAAGTTATCAATTTCTTTTCCGTCAATCCGGTTGTACTCTTCTCTGCATAAACGAGCAAGTTCCGACGAACCTACATGGGAAAAAGTGACATGACAAGGTTAGATTGGCATAACAACCGTTATTACGAAATCGCGACTAAATGAGAACTGAGAGAACTAACTAAGAGCCGACTTTGTGATGTTTTCAAAGTCATCCGACGAGGGCAAGTCAATGCAACACATCCGACTTGAAAGCATTCATTGCACTTGTTGTATCTGTAGCTGCTCTTATTTGCAGCCCTCCAGGTTGCTTTTTTCAAGTAATTCTTACCGGTGCTGACTTGTAGCTTGTTGACTTGAGAGGGTATATTGCATGTTGATATTTGCAGTAGATCCGCATTCGTGAGTAGCTCTTCCGGTTTCACATCAGAGAGAATCGCTCTTGACAGTCGATGTGCATGTGCCCGCTTGAACCGGGTAAACGAATTCCTATTGACACTAACTGAGAAAAGATTACGACCATCATCATAATCATCACCGGCGTTTGAACTCTCTACCGGGTGAAAGGGTTTCATGTTGTGCTTCTTGGATTCTCGCAAAGCTATTTCAAACACGGCCCCACTTGTCTATTTTAAAAACCAAATAAAATGATCAACAAAGCTTAGTTACAACAAAGCTTCATAAAAATTAAATTAGAAAGTGTATATTACCTCTTTTTTCAATGCAGAATATTGAATAGAATTGATAACTTCAATTAAAGAAGAACAAATCCGGTAATTTCCTAGGAGGAGCACATCTTCTTGTTTTGGAAGCTTGGATGCCAGATAAGCTTGAATATTACTGACGTAAATACTTTCATCGAAGACAAGAATTTTGCTAGCGGTTTCCACACATAATGCCCTCTTCGAAAGTCGGACGATTTGCAGATGGAGCGCTGCATACTGGATGATTATGACATTATTAAATGTTACGTTGCACATCCGGCGTAAACTCTGAAGTTCATCTAATGTCCAAATGTATACGGTACTGAACAGGAAGGTCATCTCGAAGCTTTTGCGGATCATCGTAGTCGCTAGTCTTACCGTGTCTACAACGTAACCGGTGTGTTTATTAGGGAAGTACAACATCATTGATGTAACACATCCTGAAACCAGGTAAAGAATCAAATTAAGTACTGAAAGGAGGATTTCCCATAATTTGATATAGACTATACGCTGTAGCTTTCGCGGAATACTCACCTGCCAAGTTCCTTGTTGAAACCACACAGCTGCAGTATATAATTCTTTCCTGTTTTGCTATCCCAAGCATACTCTCAAATTCCTGGAGAGAAGTGATGCGGTGCATGGCTGACAAATCCGGTTGTGAAGAATAATACTGTGGTTCAGTAAGAGCAAGATCTTCATCCATTCTTATTGGATGACTTCTAACGAAAGTCTCTGCTGCAATGCGTTCCAAACAGCGAATGATATCGGAACGTATCTTATATTTTGTGCGGCCTGATATAAAACATAAATGCATGATTATATTCTTAGTAAAGCTATATATGCATGCATATATTCCCTGATATGTAAGTTAAAGTCCTTACCTTCAAGACCTCATCGAGTACAAGTGGGCCGAAGGAGAAGTGCAGTTCATTTTGTTGCTAGAAAAAGTAAATGTATATACCTGTTTATTTCATCCAAAAAGTTGTTTATGGAAAACCGGCTTAGCTTTGCATGAGCAATGCAAATTTAGTTGTAACTTCATAGCTACAAATCTTCCTTTGCGTAAGAGGAAACGTTTCGGAAAGGATCGATAACCAACAACTTCAAATATCAATGAAACGTTATTAGGCCTTACCTGTAGCAATGAGTCGTCTAGAATAACTTCAGGGTCAAATTCCTTTTCATTGTTATCGCCATACATTCCCTCCCTATTACCGGTGGCAGCCTTCATTAAGGTTGAAGTACTGCTAGGCTCGGGAAGGTCCTTCAAGAATAAAAATTGATGTGCAGATAATTTAATAATAACCGGCAATGAATTCGGGTCCTCTGGAGATCCATTTAAAATCTTTGGTTGCTGGTCCCACCCCTTAAAAATCGAACTTAGCCAGCTCTTGAAATCAGAGATCGGGTCCCCCATCGTTAAATCTGAAAAACCAAGTATAACCACATTAAACAATTTACTATAACAAACCATTCCCTTTAACCGTTAGTTGCTCCTTTGCTAAAAAACTTACGCTGTATCTCAGAACAAAGTGGAGTCAAGACAGTTTTGAAGAGAGAACTTTGAAACACTTATTCGTTGTCGAGTCAAGGAGTAAATTAAAGCTTTTCTTGATACTGCTGTAGTAGTGGTAAGCCTGGTAGCTTGACATGCATGACAGTATTAGTGTTACCTAAGTTTTACAAATTCCGACACTATTCATTAGCTAATTGCATAAGTAATAAGCTGCCGATGACATCAACATGCACAAAACGAAACCGAAGATGAAAGATTTGATCTGAAAGCAGACAATACAAATACACGTATTACTTTAATCCGGTTTATGACTACAGTTTGCAGGTCGAAATACAAAGATACAAATACATTCTTACATCTCCGGTTTTCTTGACAGTAACACGGGTTGATCGGCGTCGACTACCTGCCTTGATATATGGCTTGCTTCCAGCAGTTGTCGGAGATTTAATGATCTTCCGGTTTCTCAGCTCCAACGCATCCACATTGTAACGTTCCTCTTCCGAGAGCTAGAAAAAAAATTGCCATTTAATCCCCCCATAAACAACACATGTGATGACATTATTCCGTAGAATTAACTCCGGTTATCTGTGGCGAGCAATCAGCAATTCCTCCGAGGAGGAGGACTGAAACGATCCGTCAGGAGGAAAAAAGTCACGGGTTTCCATTAGCCACGGGTTGACTATGTCCACAAAATTTCCGACTTCCGCCTGCAAGGAGACAAATTAGATTTTAAAAATTATAGAACCTTCCCTATTTAACGTTTTCCGGAAAAGACTTCAAAACCAACACCAGTAACGCTGTGAGGATTAATTTATCTTCGCAAATAAATTACGTTTTCCATTACGTTAAAAGCTCCAAGGATACCCGTTAGTTTATTGATTTTCCCTTTAAAATTGCCTTAACTATTAGCTGAACAAACTTTGCTCCCTCCTTTGTTAATGAACGTTGGTTATTTATTTGAGCACGAGTGGTGCACCGGTTGGATAAAATTCACCCGGTTATTTCTAACTGTTTTATCTCCCGGCTTGTCCGCAGACAATGCTGCAACACTGATTTGCCAACCTATTCCATACTTACATTCAAGCCAGCAATATAAGAGTAACCCATCTTCTGTCTCCAAAATTTTGTAACGGATGTTTATTCGTAGGTCCGCATGGCACACCTGCTTATGCTGGTAGGAGTAGATAATTAAATTTAAATTAATTCTTGTGGTCTTTAATTACTTTGGCTGCATTCTGCTCACACGCAAGAACAGCAGGGAAGGTTCTGTTGAGAGCAATGCTAGTTGCATGTCAAGTAAAGGGAAACTAACAAAATCGAACAAATTCCACCAAAAGGTAAGGGGCCTTTATAGTTGGTCCATTAACCATACCCGGTATTATGTTAGGTTCAACTTGTAATTAAGTCTGATATTATTTAACCTATATATAAACTTAAATCCCCTCGCCACGATTCTGGGTAATGTTTACAATACGGTGATGTATTTCCAGAAAGGAACTGCTAAGGATTTTTCACGAGTTTCTTATGGCACTTCTGCATCGCAGTCTCAAGATGTAAGTTTTTTATCCACCAGTATATACTGAAAAACGTTTAGTTGTAAACTAACCGGAAATATAAACTGACTGCAGTAGGATCTACGTATGTGCGGCTAAATTAATTCGTTTTACATTACAGCTTTTTACCCGAAAAAAGTTGGAAGACTTGAATGTGCTTCCTAATGGATACCTCACAGACTGTAAACAACCGGATGCTAGCGTTGAAGGAATTCTATCTGAAGCAGCTACAGATGCATTAATTGCTAGTATAAATCAAACCGGTGTGTATATGCTACTATTTCCAGTATGAAGTCCATCTGATTATTACACAGCTAACTCTTTCATGTATCATACATTTTGTTTTTTAGTTATTCCTGGACTGATAACCACTCTGAATAACACAGGTACATCAATTCTTGCATGCTATAACTCATTTCATAAACATTATACCCATATTCTCTTGTATATCTCCTTGTAGTTAAAACCGCTATCGATGAGCACCTTGCAGTTTGTTTCGCACAACTAGATGGGAAGGTACAAGAGATTCTGGAAACAGGCGCGCAATCTCCTTAAACAATAACATAGCAGGCCTGCAAGGTTGATGGTATAATTGACTATATTCTCCTTTAATAGTGCGTAAGGAACCAAATCAAAACGTAGCAACAATACCGGCGGATGCTGGCGTACAACCTGAAATAGGACGGAAAGATGATAAGGTAAAGTTTCCATGTACAAATAATATTGTTCAACGATATCTCCTCCGCTAAACTCCCAGGTGCGAATGAAACAAATTCTGTTCGTAGATTGTCTTTAGATACCAGGATCACGCTGGAGAATGGATTGACTTTAAAGGAACGGCTCACGTTTTCTCTGAAGTACACCGGGCGAAATCTTACATCACTGTTATCAAGGCAGTACTAGAATATTTGTATGACATGCAAGCCCAGGGTATTGGGGGATATTTTCTTCAACTGAACAAATATATTAAACAAAAGTATCCTAACGGTCAGCTACTACCCGATGAGACAGTTACAATTATTATGGGTATGTTCCGGTATTGTTTACATGCCACGTTTCAGTGTAATACGTCTAACATTTTTCGTACTAATCATATCATACTATTTAAACTTTGCAGGTGCGTGTCTTGATTTTTCCGGACGCACTGGTGTTCGTTTTGATAAAGGCGTTGTACGCAAACACATAGAGTACAAGTAGAGTGCTCCAACAGTACCGGAAACCTCCTAAATAGGGACGGTGAAATCCTTCCAGTGCTTTACCAACTTAGGCATTTGATTCTTATACCGGTCCGATATAGTATACAGTTCTCACTTTAATTAAAACTCTTTTTTTATCATGTAAGCGCAGTAACAAACACACAGAAAACCAGCTATGTTAATTTTAAATAATTACGAACACATTCTCTGTTCGTTGCGCTCCATTGTTAATGCGCTTATAATACAACATGAATTAACTAATCATATTTAATTGCCGGTTAAATACAGTCACACCTTCTCTTGCCAATTAACAGGTACATTCCGGCGTTATTTAGTGCGCATAAACAGGGTTTCCTACCAGCGCCAACCAATACCATCCATTCCAAAGGGCATTCATGCCATTCATATTAAAGGGCATTAATGGCATTCATAGTAAAGGGCGTTAATGGCATTCATAGTAAAGGGCAGTAATGGCATTCATAGTAAAGAGCATTAATAGGATGCACAAGAAAGGGCATTAATAGGATGCACAAGAAAGGGCATTACTGGGATTCACATGAAAGCCCAACAGTATCTTACTTTTCGATGGCGGTAACAGTCCTTTGCATCAGATTCCTTTTTGCCGGTTTGAAAAACAGGCTAATGCGATCGGTGAAGCCGTCCACATTTTACGGGATATATGTAAATTTACTGTAAATCTATATTATATACCAATAAGTATCTAAAGATATCTATAGAAACCTACAGGTATCTCTAGAAATCTATAGATTGTTATCGCAATAGCACTATTTTGACAGTATTTATTAATCACAATTAGACGTAATTGCAATTAAAATCAGAACACAAAAGAAACACGTCATCAGCTCGTTCGTATTCAAATTGTTCTGCCATTTATTCTATTTTCTATTCACCGTCTTGACTCCCATATCTTCTATCGTGAAAGATTTTTTTACGATATCGTGAAGCTCATCATCCATCTTGCTAGCACGCACGTGATAGACGACAGCGTCAGATTTTCCTTTCCAGCTCCCAGCATTACCATGCACGCATAATCCCAATTTTGAGTTTGACACTACTGGAGCATTTTGACGACCTTCAACAATAGACCTTGGAATTGTCAAGTTGATATAATCTTGTCCAATTAATATCATCGGTTTTGCATTTGAGTAAGACTTGAAATCAACCTTCTTCAGATACGGCCATTTTTTCTGCAGTGAATCCATATTCAGTGACTGCACGGGTAGATCCAAATTCTTTACAGTGCGAACATCACGAAGTATGAATTCTTCATCACCCCCTTTTCCGTGAATCTTGACATTTACCCGTTGAGAATCCTTGTGAAGTTTAACAACCCCGTTCGTCCACGTTAATTTCAAAGGATCCTTTCTTCCTTTAACTCCAAGAAGTTGCGCAATGGAAGCATCCATTAACGTCACATCAGTTCCATCGTCCAAATAGCCAAAAGTTTCAACTTTCTTCTCTCCAGAAGAAAGAGTGATCGGAATGTACCGCATCAACACCTCCTTGTAACTTCCCCTATGATGTGCCACAACTCCGCTTGCATTATTCGGGAGTTTCCGATGTAATAACTGATGGTGATTCTTTGTACATCCATCCTTTCCGCATTCTTTCTTGAATTTGCAATTCACATTTCTGTGATTTCCCCCAAAACATTGAAAGCAAATCTTCTTCTCCATCACAATTTTCACCTGACATCATCTGTTTCACCAGCAAACTTTTTACAGGTTTGTATTTTGTGTCCAGGAATCTGGCAGTACATACAACGTTGATCATCCTTGCTTGCTGTCATCATTATATGCTCCTGTTTCTTTTGAAATTTATTCTTGTTCCTAAACTCTACTTGTCCAGAATCTTGAACTTTTGGTTGACTGAAATCACTAAGACTCACAGCGTCAGCAACTCTTGTTAACCATTTAGCGAAATCTTCAAGTGACGGATTTTCTTTATCCATAGCATGGGTTGCCCATTGAATCCTGAGATAATCCGGAAGCTTCTCCGTAAACTCTCTAATCAGCGTCGGATTATAGAGATGACCAATTGAATTGAGATTCTTCATTGTTTCGACTAAATTATCCACCGCCGATGAAAATGGTACAAGTGTTGACATGTCGTTACTTTTAGGAGCCGCAAACAATCTTGCCTTATTTACCAACGACTCAATCACCATCTGAGGCCTCCCGAATCTTCTCTTCAAAGTTTCCAGAATCTTGGGTAGATTATCTAAAGAAACCATGTACGATACTACCGCATCTCTTGCATTTCCCTTCAGACATTTTTGCAATCGCTGTATATTTTCGCTATTAGTAAATCCACACATTCTTGTACTTTCTTCTAGTTGACCAATGAAGTTTGGATAATTTTCAGGTGATCCATCAAAGTTGGGTAGATCTTTAAACATCGAAGACCTTGCCATAAACTTCTTAACATCATCCTGATCCCCAGTCTTGCCTTTCAAAATTTTAGCCATTTCGGAAAAGGCATTTGTTAACTCTGCTACTGGATTTTCAGGAACTGGAGTGGTGAGTCTTGGTACTTGATTTTGATCCTGAATCCATTTCTCCACTGACTTGGAAGGTTTAGACTTTTCAATTTCCGTATCCACATCATAGATGCTGTCAATTTCCGAGCCATCCTCCTCTTCTTTATCGAACTTATTTTCTATTCTGGATTGCTGAATTTTCAACTTTGCTTCCTCAATCATTCGTTGTTTTTCAGCTTCAATTTCAATCATTCTCAACTGACTCTGCAACGCTGCCTCATCCAAAGCTTGTTGACGTCGACGGACAGTACTCTTGCTGGTTCTTGAACTGACGCTCATGATGCTCATCGGCGTAGACTTTACATCAGAACCAAGATTAAAACCTCTACACGGGTTATAAATTGGATGGATTCTATTTACATCATGTGAAAGCCCTCCACAAGCTAAATCCTCTATTCTCGATAAATTTTTCTCTGGCCAACCAGATCTGAGCCAAACGGGTGTGCCCCTCCTCGGTGTGTCGTGTAGTCCATGTTCAACAGAATCCTGACCTTCCTCGCGTTCAGACTCCGTAACTGGTGAAGATGTTCGTGGCGCCACCTGTAGTCCTCCCACTTCATCAAATCCAAAACGTCTCGGCCCGATTCCCTTGTTGACACGTCCAGAAACTCTCACACTCCCAGAGTTATCCATTTTGCACTGTACTAATTATCGTTATTTCGAAGGACCATATGTTATCGCAATAACACTATTTTGACAGTATTTATTAATTACAATTAGACGTAATTGCAATTAAAATCAGAACACAAAAGGAACACGTCATCAGCTCGTTCGTATTCAAATTGTTCTGCCATTTATTCTATTTTCTATTACATATTAACATTTTGCGTTGTTAAGGTTACACTTCTTCTCATACAGCACGTAATGCCAGACATCTCAACCAAGCCAGCAGCTAACGTGCTCAGGCCGGTTCCGAGACTCCACCTACGATCTGACATTACTGTAACATAGATATCTATAGGAATCTACTATATATCCATTAATAATATAATGTATATACTATGGGGCGAAATCCCTATTGCGGTAGGTAAAGCCGTCCACAATTTCCCGGATATATGTATATCTACTGTATATTTATAGTATATACCAATAGGTATCTATAGGTATCTATAGAAATCTATAGGAATCTACTATATATCCATTATTAATATAATGTATATACTATGGGGCGAAATCCCTATTGCGATAGGTAAAGCCGTCCACAATTTCCCGGATATATGTATATATACTGTATATTTATAGTATATACCAATAGGTAGCTATGGGTATCTATAGATATCTATAGGAATCTACTATATATCCATTATTAATATAATGTATATACTATGGGGCGAAATCCCTATTGCGATAGGTAAAGCCGTCCACAATTTCCCGGATATATGTATATCTTATGTATATTTATAGTAAATACCAATAGGTATCTATGGGTATCTAAAGGAATCTATAGATATCTATAGGAATCTACTATATATCCATTATTAATATACTGCATATACTATGGGGCGAAATCCCTATTGCGATCGGTAAAGCCGTCCACAATTTCCCGGATATATGTATATCTACGGTATATTTATAGTATATACCAATAGGTATCTATGGGTATCTATAGGAATCTATTGATATCTATAGGAATCTACTATATATCCATTATTAATATACTGTATATACTATGGGGCGAAATCCCTATTGCGATCGGTAAAGCCGTCCACAATTTCCCGGATATATGTATATCTACTGTATATTTATAGTATATACCAATAGATATCTATAGGTATCTATAGGAATCTATATATATCTATAGGAATCTATATATATCTATAGGAATCTACTATATATCCATTATTAATATACTGTATATACTATGGGGCGAAATCCCTATTGCGATAGGTAAAGCCGTCCACAATTTCCCGGATATATGTATATATACTGTATATTTATAGTATATACCAATAGGTAGCTATGGGTATCTATAGATATCTATAGGAATCTACTATATATCCATTATTAATATAATGTATATACTATGGGGCGAAATCCCTATTGCGATAGGTAAAGCCGTCCACAATTTCCCGGATATATGTATATCTTATGTATATTTATAGTAAATACCAATAGGTATCTATGGGTATCTAAAGGAATCTATAGATATCTATAGGAATCTACTATATATCCATTATTAATATACTGCATATACTATGGGGCGAAATCCCTATTGCGATCGGTAAAGCCGTCCACAATTTCCCGGATATATGTTTATCTACGGTATATTTATAGTATATACCAATAGGTATCTATAGGTATCTATAGGAATCTATTGATATCTATAGGAATCTACTATATATCCATTATTAATATACTGTATATACTATGGGGCGAAATCCCTATTGCGATCGGTAAAGCCGTCCACAATTTCCCGGATATATGTATATCTACGGTATATTTATAGTATATACCAATAGGTATCTATAGGTATCTATAGGAATCTATTGATATCTATAGGAATCTACTATGTATCCATTATTAATATACTGTATATACTATGGGGCGAAATCCCTATTGCGATCGGTAAAGCCGTCCACAATTTCCCGGATATATGTATATCTACTGTATATTTATAGTATATACCAATAGATATCTATAGTATCTATAGGAATCTATATATATCTATAGGAATCTATATATCTATAGGAATCTACTATATATCCATTATTAATATACTGTATATACTATGGGGCGAAATCTCTATTGCGATCGGTAAAGCCGTCCACGATTTACCGGATATATGTATATCTACTGTATATTTATAGTAAATACCAATAGGTATCTATGGGTATCTATAGGAATCTATCGATATCTATAGGAATCTACTATTTATCCATTATTAATATACTGTATATACTATGGGGCGAAATCCCTATTGCGATCGGTAAAGCCGTCCACAATTCACTACATACAACGATTGGAGTTCAAACCGGCAGAAGGGATAGCTTCTATCCTGCTCCAATTTTTATCCTTCCGGTTCGTTGGCATAAACAACCCCTTGGAGCCTGGCCCTTCTGTACCCTCCGACTGCCTACCCTACTATGCCCTCCGAAGCGCAGGCATCATCTGGGCTTCCAGCCAGTGCCACTCTATCCGGTGCCCTACGAAGGGTAGCGATTCGAATGGCCTTAGATTTCGAGTCCAAAGCCATCCGAAACGAAGCCATAAAAAGGGTATCGGAACGTATCCATTTTTGTACACGCAGGGTTCCCAGCGAGAACAAAATTGCCAATGGAACCTTGTCCTGCGTAGGCAATCATGTAAAGTTGTCAATATATGCGAGGAATTTGCAGGGGACTATAGGCCTACGTTTGGGTGGCAATTATAGGCAATGCATATCTTGGCCAGGCTCCTATACTTAAAGCATTGTCACACCCCATTCATTGAGATGCCTTTAAATGCCTGCAGAACAGAGGGGAATATTGGGGAGTGAGGGAATCCCCTATATTGGACTAAGTAGGCAACTTTCAGAGTTGCCAGCTAAAACATGTACGCAGCATGTATTGAATAGGAGCGTACCATTACGTTTGATGTACATATTTTAAATGAATTGAAATAAATTAGTCTTAATGTGATGAATTATTGGAAGCCAATTGTGATGATAACTTGATTAAATACTAGTTGTAGGCAATGCATACAAAAACTTATTGCCTTTACATTATAATAATTGAACACGCAGGTAGCCAACGTAACGTACATGTTCATGCTTGTCATTTCAAGAATAAAAGGAACCGGAAAGAAACCTAGTTTCATAATCTAAAGTTAAATGCAAGTTTATTTGGTTTCTTGGGCACCGGTAGCAAAAAAATTTTAACGTTAAATGCCGTATCATTATACAATTGTCGTTACGTGAGTTTTCGATTTTTGTAACAGCAAATAAGGTCACAAAGTAACCTTCGACTATCGTTGTATCCGTAGCTTCTAAAAGTTATTATTCCTCCCGGTGCAGATATTGAATCTAAAACATTTAAAGTGGTCACAATTAAACAACATGTCCGACTCAGAGGATTCAGCAGCATCAGGGTGGAACTATTCTATGAGTAGCAGTGGCCGGAGTGAACAAGATGTTTCGGACGATGAAAATCCGAATTATTTCCGGTACTTTAAGGACGAGAAATGCTATTATAATTGTAGACAAAATCTTCGTTATCCCGATCAACGTCGTTATGTGAGGATTCCTTATCGGGGGAAAGGAAGTATGTCGTTGAAGATGGCTGGGAGCCCCAGTTATACCTAGAAGAATGCGTTACCCCAGTAAGTGTTTCATGGTCAACCGTATATTGCAACCATGTTACCATGGAATTTATGAACTACCCTCTTTAATGTATACCTACGTAATTAAACTTAGATGTATTCGGAGGAACCGGTGGACCTGATGGATGCCAATCTCGTTAACGGAATTTTACTTGACCATGGCAATTTCGTGCAGTATGATGATGTGAGCAAGTTTTTTCTCGTACTATAACATCAACTTACCTTTTTATGACATGAAGTAACCTGAGCTTATTCTTATTCGCAGGAATCGTTGATTGAAGCCTTGGACCTGGCCTAGTTAATCCTTGTTCAAGCAATCATAGTAGCTTGCTACCTACTGTGTCTCCTTGTTGATCAAGTTAGCTTATAGAAAGTGTATATGAAATTCTATTTAACGGTTAGACCTTTTACTGTGAGACGTTAAGCTTGGAATGTTATCTTCAACCAGTAAAGTTAATACAAACACAGATTATGGAAGAATCTAAAAAAATTTAATCATTCAGAATTAAGGTCATAACTGTTCAGCATTTTAAGGAAAAAATGTTTCCCGTCATCATATATGTGCATAGCCCGGAAGGTACGTAAAGGTGGCAGAATTCTGGCATTGTCCTGAACGTGCCGGAAAACCGTAATATATCGAAGCATTGGATCCCACACATCTACGTTATGAACGTCTACTACAAAACGAATTTCAACCGGCTGCCTCATTAATAATATATCTTTTACCACCAACACCTGGCCCTTGTCATCGAAGTAAGCGAAAGAATCATGCAGCTTACTTCTGGTGTGAGAAGAAGCTACGACTCGGGAACGACCAAAGGCATTTGCCCAGTCTATTTTGCGGTACGAGTCATAATTTCCGGAATTTTCAGTTTTGCTGGAACCTGTAAGGGTGTAATTAGTGTTATAAATATTCACCACTTCAACTTTTTTAGTGGATACTGCTGGAACCGGAATGACATGTAGCGCTTTAAGAAAACTTTTACAAATACGGAGACCATCATATTGGTTTCTTTTAGTATACTTGACCAATATTCCATTGAATGACTCAAAATGCCGGAGGGAATACAAATAAACGGGCCCGAAGAATCGTACACATTCCGGTATGTGCCGTAACAAATGCAGGTTATACGTGCTGCAGTAAGGATGGAGCAGAGCATAGCATAGATTACAGAACATATTAACCCTCGTTGTAGCCTCTGTCAGTAGCTCCAGTGTGGCCCCTCTTGAGGCAACTATTTCAACAAAGCGCAAGAAATTTAAGAATAGTTCCCATAATTTGGCAGGAAGATCTCGTTTCAATTGCAGTGGTAGGTAATACAGACCGGCAGCATATAATTCGTGCGCTTTGTACTGATGGAGGTCGGCGAGGCTCCTAGGAGAACCACCAAATTCTTGTGGAGGTTTAAGGGACTTCAAGAAAATTTCAGCATGTTTTCGCTTTTCCGGTCCTACATAAGGCTTCTGAATACCACTTTCTTCGGCTGTATCGGAGGAGACTCCAGCAGTTACTTTTCGTTTCTTCTTTGTAGAGCTTGCTACCGGAGCTAGATGATCTATGTTCCGCGAAATAGAAAATGTTTAGCATGATTTTCAGGACTCCTTCAGAAACTGCATGCATGACATCAACCGAAAAACCTGAAATTGCATTCCAAAGTCAAAAATGTTGCTCTGTGTTATGAATCAATGTTATAACTTCATAGGAGTAAAAACTTACCGAAAATTGAATTGAAGTATTCCAGGTTGTTCAATGCAGTTACGATTTGTACGCCGTTCATTGGATATGGTGTACCGGAACGTTTAGAGCCTTTAGATTTCCAGTTTTCTAAGGCAATCGCTGTTGTTTGCGCATCAAGAATATATTGTGATTTGTTTCGCAAAGTAAAATTGTCGCATAGAAGTTTGGAAGCGATGTTTTCAGTTTGACAATAGGTACATCCATATTTTGCATTGTATTGCATAATACCGGCCATTTTACAGCGAGCGACAGAATCCAAACACATATATAACAGATAAGCTCTAGTCTCGTGTCGCTCTCCATTGGCATCAAACCATATCACCGGTGTATCTTCTATGTCCTTCAGTTGTTTTACAAGTGATTGGAGCAATATTTGTAGATTTGGCTGCGTTCTGGTTCCAACCCACAACGCTTGGAGAAACATATTTTGCACCGATCAACTGCAACAACTAACCGGTGCCATGTGAAGTATTATTCACGAATTGATTTGCATTCTCCCATTAACAGTCTGGAACAATCACTTGAAGATGCGCTGGATAAAACCACTTTTAAATGCAGGTACAGTTATCTCATTGTGGCTACGACGACATATATTGAAAGTCCTGTACAAGAAGACCGTCCGATTCGATTGAAAAACGGTTTTGGTTTGACATAATTGCCAGGAATAATTTTCACCTTTCAAGCAATGGGAGAAGAGGATCGCCGTCTTTGGCTTGAAGCTATGGATGGAAGGGAACCTGTAAGTAGAACCAGCCCTATGATTTTTGCATTTAATTTTGATATGAGCTGTGAAATGCCGTGAAGTTCATTAATTCTGTTTGTAATTTGTAGACCTATGGACAACCTGGGAAGGTTACTAGGGCAGAAGAAACATTGTTGTATGACATGGGATTTCCTTCGTTTAGCAGTGCATAGCAGAACTGGAATTGAGGGGTATGGAAGATCAAGGAATGTATCAGTTAGTTGCAGTAAGCTCGAATGTGTTTAAATTATTGGGATATAGGCTTCAGCATAGTAAGGCAGAACTTTTACTAAGTTATCGTTGTGAATGGGGAAAAAAATCATAACAAGTACCCTGAAAACATACTTTCGCAATCTTCCAGAGCCAGTGAATGACATTTCGCTACCACGAAGCGTTTGTAGCAGTAAGTGATTTTAAATGTTCCGAATCAATTCAGGCGGATAAACCTAGTAGCAAAAAACAAATATAAGACTGTTCTCTTTTATTCCAGAGCAAGAGACAAGCGTTGCAGCAGTCAAGGATGGTCACACACTAATTCATCGACTACCTCTTCCTAATTTTCAAATATTGGATGCATTCATCTCGCATTTACACGGGTAAGATATATACTTTTCAAGCATTTGAATTAAAACCTATTGCCTCAGGATGCTTATAACATTTTGCTTATTGTAGCCTGTTAAGTTTCAATCGTCTGATTCACTACAGGGCAAGCTGTTTACGCTGGTTAATACATAAGGCTTACATTATATTAATTGTAGAGTGGCTGGCAAGTCGGACAAAAGTATGGATACTGTATTGTTGAATAATTTTACTCCGGGATTTGTATCAATGAGTATATATATGAGCGAGTACGAAAAAAGGTAAGAATATACTCACATATTGTATTTATTTATTAATCCGGTAATTATTATTAATTCTTTAGGTCATGCCTTATACCGCCACAAACAAATCAACATCCTCACCCATCTTAATATTTGGTTCCCATTCCTGTATACATGTAAACACCGGAAATCACGATACCCATCAAGAGCGCCACGGAAACCACAATCACTTTAACCGGAACCTACAAGTCGTACAAACGCATAGTTAAAAATTGGAGCAGGATAGAAGCTATCCCATTCTGCCGGTTTGAAATACATTTTAGCACCTGGAAGACACGTAAGTAAAGATATTATGCAAAAAAAAAGCATAAACTTCAGATGAGGGATCAATGCTTTCATATCACCATGGTATTTTGCTCGTTACTTGTATGTACTGCAATGGCGCGCAAATTTGCTTGTGCACACTCATCAGTTTTGCTAACTTTCTCGTTATTCCACCGTAGTGCGAAATTATTTCGAATTCAAAAATTATTAGAATGAACGCGTAAATTTTGGAAATGCATGTAACAAAGACACTACAGCAGTAAATCTGGTGAGCGGTAATGGTATGTATAGGTATTCGAACCCTAAAAATTGCATGTTAGAAAAAGGTGTATTAATCTATCCGTCTGATTTTCCTGTTACCTTCGCAGCATTTTCACCGCTAGACACTAGGAATGAACGACACTACAGGAGAGATGGCGCTGTGTATTACAATATTAGATTTAGTTTTCCTGCAATAATGTAAGAAAATACTAAAATATTGCGATAAGAATCTCCTTATAGTACCCTTTTTAACGAATGTCTTTTGTGAGTATAGCTACGGCAAAACTGGACCGCAATAGCTCATGTCAAATGTCAAATTGTGTACGGCTTTCACCGATCGCAATAGGGATTTCGCCCCATACTATATAGTAAATATTAAATTTTCGATTGGATATTATTAGTTTTTAATTGATTCTATTCAATATATACTGCATATCTCATGTAAAACTACTAAAATATAACTAAACTGTCCAATTGTGGACGGCTTTCACCGATCGCAATAGGGATTTTGCCCCATACTATATAGTATATACATAATTTTGGATATTAGTAGTTTTTCATTGATTCTGTTGAATATATACTGTATATCTCATGTAAAACTACTAGTATATAACTAAAATGTCAAATTGTGGACGGCTTTCACCGATCGCAATAGGGATTTCGCCCCATACTATATAGTATATACATAATTTTGGATATTAGTAGTTTTTCATTGATTCTGTTCAATATATACTCTGTATATCTCATGTAAAACTACTAGTATATAACCAATATGTCGAATTGTGGACGGCTTTCACCGATCGCATTAGCCTATTTTTCAAACCGGCAAAAACCAGCACTATCCCGGAAGGTAATTCAACTTATGTAGAACACATTAACCCATGATTCCTTACCTTCATCATTCTTGCTTCTACCGGCTCGTGCTGTCTTCTTTTAGTCATCCTAGCACGCCTCTGCTTTCCCGGAGTCTTGGACAGACGGATTGACCTGTTGCATAGCTCAAGGGAATCAATCCACTGTCTTTCATGATCTGAAAGCTTCAAAGGAAAAAGTCCTAGCAGATTAAGATTGGATCTCGAAGGCTTCATACGATTAGAATTTACTAGTCATTCACACTTGAATTTACTACCTCCGGTGAAATCGGCATTAAAAACGGGTTCAAACCCCTGGTAGTTGTTGTCTTCGAGCCAGTTCTCAAATTCCATGTTCAGCAAATGCTCACGCTTATCTGGAATTTAAAAAACCACAATAACCGGTTAAACTGTATTTCAATTTATATACTACCACATATTTAATTAAATGTGTAATAACAATTAAATCTTGCCTAACCTGTGTGGCCATTTGCTCTAATCTTAATCACACAAATTAATTACAAATGTATGTTCTTTCTTCCAGCCGGTAAAAGGTTCATCATAGAAACGTTCCCGTTGAATATTTCCAACTCCCCTTGAATATCAATGAAGGGATGCACCGTGCGCGCGAATCGACTTGGATTTGAATAGCAGCAGCCGTGGTACGCTTCGTCAATAGTCGGCGTGGAAGGTAACCTCCTTTTAACATTCCGGTTATGATACAAGGCTATCTTCTGGTATTTCCGCAGTTTCAATTTAAAATATTGTACTGACGATACTTTCCGCGTGGCTCTACCTTGCTCTATACATTCCCATGTAGAAACTTGTAAAAGAATGCAACAAGTGTGTGGCGGTTAGTTATTACTCTTTACAACCAGTTAATTAGATATTTAATTTAAAGAAATATTTTTTGGAACTGAATTATCTTCCCCGGTGATGATATTGCCATTTCCAAGTGATAATTATGGGTAGGCCTGGATCTTTCTCACGTCAATCAAGTAACGATAGATTGAATAGCTTGAGCTCAAACACAAGCTTTAAACGTCAAGCTTTTTCTCAACCGGTAAACTTTGTTCCAGATAATATATTTTTATAACCGTAAAATTCAATGCTATCCTTCTATTTAATTTATACAAGGGATGAAATGTTTTATAAACTTACATTATTTTAAATTTTGTCATCCGATAATTTCCAGTTCAACCTCAGAATCTTGCGTAATGCTGTAAGCCCCGACATGGTGGTAAATAATTTTTGATTTCAGTTCCACTTTTAATCTTGCATATATATACGATTAATTGAAAGAAATGTATGTATAATTTGAATACGGAACAAATAATTGTGTTCTTTTATGTGAGGTATTCACCGGTTAAGATGTAAAAATTACAGTTAATGATTTTTATTGTGCATTACAGTAGTTCCTCACGTGACATCAGCTATTTCTAATACTGTTAGTTATCCCAGCATTTATTCCCACACCGTACTACTACGTTTTCCTAACTAAACTAACATCTTTTATAAGACTTGTTGTATAATTTTAATTCCAGTCTCAAGTACAATGAAGGAAGCTCTCCCCAGTACTGATGGACAAGCCAACTTACCGGGTAAGTTTGTTACGTATTACTGCAAGAGGATCAATACAGGTGTTTCTCAACTGCAACTTTGTTTACAACTTTTAATGTTCACGCAGAGAATGGATCCCAACAAGTGATGCGTAGGCAGGTGAATTCTATTCCAGAAGAAGGAGGTGAGTTTGTTTAAGTATTCAAATTCGGTCCCGTAATAACTTACTAACTACCCGGTTTCAACCTTACCATATGCAGCAATAATAATAGGTAATGAGTGTTCTACAAACATTTGAATCATGTATTGTCCCGGTAAAATTTGAATGAGTAATTTTATTTCTTCTCGATTTTGCAGGAGCTTGCAAAGACTATGCAGCACGGACGAATACTCACTTCGATTAATAATGGGTATATTTTGGTTATGCTATTTGAACACATTTATAACATTTATAATTTAAACGTAATATTTATGCGTATGATTTGCACCATATAATTAGGTAATTCCCCATATACTTTTATAATTCCTACGGCATTCTCAAACTGTACTGCCGGGGTTAAAATTTAAAAAACAATTAAATGTTGTTGAAAATGTGTATATTGAGTTGTTAAGCTTCATAAACCCAACGAATATAGCAATAATACAGCGTAAGGCGCCTAGTTAGGATCTGGGGTAAAGATATCTAAAATGGACGTCATGCACATAATACGCGCGTAAAAAAATTTGAAATTAGTTTTAAAATTAATAAAAAGTGCCAATAAACAATATCCCAATCAAAAATTTCCAAAAATCAACAAACAATTATTTTGGCCGAGTGCCCCAAAGTTAACCTTTCGCATGTTTTTCTTTCACAGACTTATTCTATACACTTAGGCGATGAAATTATGTCCTGCCAGCAATGTTGGATTTCGTCTTACTTTACCCCCCAATTCGGTTTTAAAGTCCAAATTTCGCCAAACAACATATATTCTGTGTATTTACTAATAAAATTTTTATTAATAAAAAATCTTACTATTAAATGGCTGCCATAATTACTACACATCAAAAAATGACAAATTCGAAGCAAACAACGTTGTTATACTGCAACGAATGTGATGATTACGTTCCAGTAACTCATTGTATTTCGCATATACCTCTTGAGGGTAAAATAATTTAAATAATTTCTTGTTTTACTGCAACTCATGCGATGTCTTTATTTCAGCACCCAGATTCAGACGAGATTTATTAAGCTCCAAATGCAAGTCAAAACCCGAAAATAAATTACTTGGAACTTGTTTTACAGAATTATTTAACCAATTCGAGTTTATTTACTGTAAATATTGTAATAAACATGTTCATCAAATCGGCTTTCCATTACATGCCAAATCCTCAAAACACATAGCTAATGTTGTAGCTAAGTATGGGCAAGATGAATCAGATTAATATCTTAAACTTATCACCACCCCTAAAATATGTGAACGTTTTCAAAATAAAATTTTATTCATATAAAATATTTATAAATAAATGCAAAATATACTCAAAGCAAAACATTGTAATATTTGCAATAAAGATATTTCAAGTACTAATTGGGCTAAACCTGAAAAGTCGGCAAAGCATTTAGAAAATTTTAATCGGCAGAACTTAAGAGAATGTAATATTTGTTTTATAAAAGTGGATAAATCTCAGTGGGATACACATATTAATTCAACCGATCATGCAAAACGAATTAAGAAATGGCTTGAAGCATTCTATTCTATAATTGAACCATTACCTAATTGGAAAGCTAAATTTGAGAAACATGAAGAAGATGACAACTTAAATGTCAGTATTGCAGAAGAATCATGTAAAGGAGCATTGAAAACTCTTAGTTTTGTGTCAAAAACAGAACACGAAGGCCAATTATCCTTTGATCATTTTGTTGAAAAATTACCGGATTCCATTGCTTTAAAATTACCTATTCATGCTAAAACCAATGTAAGGTTCAGCTAGTTTTGAATGGAGAATTTGAAAATAAAAAACTGGTGTTATAGAAGAAAGACAAATTTTATCAAAACCACAATCTATTTATAACCATGTAGAAATTAAAAAAGTCTCCACAAATTGTCTTAACGAAATAAATGAAACAATTAAAGAATTTGATAATAACCTCAGTTACCTCATCCTACAGAAAGTGAAAACGATTGACGTAAAAACATCAAGCCTGAAACCTCTAAGAGGTGCATCTTATGTTGAGTTGCCAAAAGAAATTGCCGACAGAAAAGCAGTTATTAATATAAAAAACGAAGATAATAAGTGTTTCAAATATTCAATATTGTGCCATTTCCTTAATGTGAAAAAAGACCCTCAAAGAGTTTCAAAATATAAAAATGTCGACCCCGCAATATATAATTTAGACTTTACAAAAACTATTTTCCCAATCGAATTTAAATCAATTAAAAGTTTTGAAAAACTTAATAACCTCTCCATTTGCGTTTTCGGAATCACAGAACGAAAGAAAAAACATAATTATACTAAAGATAAAGAAGAAGAAAAGGAATACAATATAATACCTCTAAATAAGTGTAATTGGAAATGTAATGATAAATCTAGATATATTAACCTCCTTTATTTTAACAATCATTTTTGTTACATCAAAGACCTGTGTAGGCTTGTAAAATCTCAAATAACAAAACATAAAACTCAGATTCATATCTGTAGATTATGTCTAAGCGGATTTCATAAACAAGATGAACTACAAACCCACGAGCCTAAATGCCGGCATTTCTTAAAAGAAGGAGGTGCAGTGCTTAAATTTCCACCCGATGTTTTAATTTTGTTTAAAAACTTCGACAATGAACATAAACATCCGCAAATTATACACGCTGACTTTGAATCATTAAATAAAAATATAGGTGATACAAAAAATAAAACGGTTAGTAAGCACGAGTTGGTCTCTTACGTAATGAACTTTGTTGGAACATATGAAAAAATAATAACGTATGTGGGGAAAAACGGAAACGATGTTATAAACCACTTCCTTCAAACCTTAGTGAATGAAATACAAGAAATGAATAAAGATTTATTGGAAAAATATAAATATCCTAGTTTAAGCAGAGATGACTTTATAGATTTTAGGTATGCTAAAAAATGCTATATATGTAAACAAGATTTTTCCGAAGGGTGTTTATGCGGCAATGGAGAATTTGATAGTTATATGAAATGTACAAAATGCAAAAAACATAGAAAATGCTCAATTAAAGAAAGAGACCATGATCACAGAGCAGATGACGGCCGATACAGAGGAGCAGCGAATTCGTATTGTAATTTGAAGGGAAAAACAACTTTTAACGTCCCATGTTATTTTCACAACGGGCAAAAGTATGATTTTAAATTTATAGTCAAAAAATTATATAAAATAAGCAAGAAACTAAGATTCATTGCTCAAACAGAAGATAATTATCTTTTTCTATCCCTTACCATTCCAGAAACAAACTTAACACTCCGGTTTATGGACATGTACAAAATGCAATCAGAATCGTTAGATACACTAGCAAAAACATTACTTGGAAAAAACAATGATGGAATCGATAAATTCAAGTATACACAAAAATACTATAAACATTTATCCTTTGAAAAGATTTGTATGAAAGGCGTTTTTCCTTACGAATGGTTGGATTCATACGCAAAACTTGAATATACTTGTTTACCAGAGCAACATTGTTTTGAATCAAAATTAAAAGAAGAGAAATGCAGCGACGAAGACTATAACAGGGCTTTAGAATGTTGGAATATTTTAAAATGTAAAACTTTTAAAGATTAGCTACTTCACTACAACATAATAGACATTTTAATTCAAACTGATGTGATGGAAGAATTTCGAAATGTATCACATAAATCAGTAAACTTAGACCCATGTCACTATCTAACTTTATCAAGCCTAAGTTGGGATGCTATGTTAAAATTTACTACGTACAACTTTAGATTTTAAAAGATTCTGAAATGAAAATGTTTATACAAAAAAATATTAGAGGTCTTTCTTTTGTCAGAAAAAGAAAACTTGAATTAAACAATAAACGTTTACTTTCCTACGATTCCTCGTAGGAATCTACGTATTTTGTTCCAGTCGATGAAAATAATCAATACGGGGTTTCATTGAGCAACGAAATTGGAGAAAAAGATTTTAAATGGTGCACCCCAGACGAAGTTGAATGCATATCTAAAAACTTTAATAATATTTCAGATAACAACAAGACTGGATATATTATGGAAATTGATCGTTATTTCCCTCTGGAATGCCACGATTTGCTAAATGATTATCCGCCATTACCAGATCATACCACAATTAATCCTGAAGAATATTCCCCATATCAAAAATGTTTACATTTAAAATTAAATAAAAAATTTGTTAAACCAACCCAAAAACAAATGGTGACACTAAGAGAAAGAAAGGAATATGGGGCTGATTATCGCAACTTAAAACAGGCGGTTGGATTAGGTATTGTAGTAACAAAAGTTCATTGGATATTAAAATATACACAATCTTGCTGGTTAAAACCATACGTAGACTTTATGACGAATATGCGAAAGAATTCTACATCAGACGTTCATAAGAATTTTTATAAAAAGATGGTGAACGTGATATTTGGCAAATAGATCGACTCGGTATTTAAAAGGCAGGACATTAGTTTGGTAACAGATAAAGCACAAGCAGAAAAATATGCTTCCCGACCTCTATTGAAATCATATACAATATTTAGCAAACACTTGAGCGCCATTCATTCCAATAAATTAGAAGTTTTATTCGATAAACCATTTTATGTAGGATTTACCTGTTTAGAAACTGGTAAAAGAGGAATCTATGATTTTGTTTATAACTATGTTAAACCAAAGTGGGGTGAAAGAGTAGAAATTGTGGGTGGGGACAGTTATGTTAAAACAGATGATTTCTACAAGGATATTAAACCCGATATAGAAAAAAGATTTGATACATCAAAGCTCCAACCCAATAATATTTTTGGTTTTCCTATAGTAAATGAAAATGAATTGCATTGTTTCAAGATCGAAAACAATGAAGATATTGTTGATCGGTTTATAGGACTTCAAACCAAAACCTATAGTTATACGTTTAACGGTAAAACGAAACAAGCTCAAAAGGGTATCCCAAATAGAAAACGGTGTGATATTGATGAATTTCATACTGTATGGAACGAACAGACTCAATTTTTTACCAGTTACTTTAAGTTTTAATCCAAAAAACTGGAAGTATTTACTGTTAAAGTTAATAAAGTAAGCTTATCCCCATTTGATGACAAATCTTATATTTTAGATAATGGTATAGATACGTTAGCTTGGGGACATTACAAAATTCCTAATCTCTAATATATATTCATGGAATATAGAAACCATCAAACCCATGCCTATAACGTTCTCCTGATTCAGCTTTTGATGTAAAATCAATAACTATAAACGAATATTCTTTTAACTACCCATTTTGACAAAATCTATTAAATTCATCAAGATCCATATCGATACCAATTCTATCCCTGTTCAAATTAGTTACATCTAATGTAGACAAACGAAATAGAATCAGGAAATTTGAATTATTTATAATCATTCTACGACCTAAAGCAAAATAAGATTGAGACAAGTAAAACACAATACTGTTTGAATGTCTACCTCTCGTAAACCAGGATTTCATTTTTTCTTGACTCTTTTTGCCGGTTTGAAAAATAGGCTAATGCGATCGGTGAAAGCCGTTAACAAATTGATATACTAGTAGATATAAATTAAATAAATAGAGAATATCTATTACTATCTATATAAATCTACTATATATCCGAAAAATGAATATAGAATATACTATGGGCCAAATCGCTATTGCGATCAGTGAAAGCCGTTAACAATTTGATATACTAGTTAAATACTAGTATACTTGAATGAAAACTATAGAGAATATCTTTTAGAATTAATATATATCTACTATATAGCTGAAAAAACAATATAGTATATAATATGGGACAAAATCGCTATTGCGATCGGTGAAAGCCGTTAACAATTTGATATACTAGTTAAATACTAGTAGACTTGAATGAAAACTATAGAGAATATCTTTTGGAATTAATATATATCTACTATATAGCTGAGAAAACAATATAGTATATACTATGGGGCAAATCGCTATTGCGATCGGTGAAAGCCGTTAACAATTTGATATACTAGTTAAATACTAGTAGATTTGAATGAAAACTATAGAGAATATCTTTTAGAATTAATATTTATCTACTATATAGCTGAAAAAACAATATAGTATATACTGTCGGGCAAAATCGCTATTGCGATCGGTAAAAGCCGTTAACATTTTGATATACTAGTTCAATACTAGTAGATTTGAATGAAAACTATAGAGAATATCTTTTAGAATCAATATATATCTACTATATAGCTGAAAAAACAATATAGTATAAACTATGGGGCGAAATCACTATTGCGATCGGTGAAAGCCGTTAACAATTTGGTATACTAGTTATATACTCGCATATATACATGATATTTGTAGAATATATTGATTGCAATCTTTTTAAAATCTACTGTATAGAAACAATCGGGATTTAGTAGCAGCTATTGCTATCGTTGATTGGCCTTCCACAGCACGGTTTCTGTTGTAACTAAACTCAGAAAACATTCGTTAATAGATGTAGGATAAGAATATGCTTGACGCAAACTATTTGCAAAGTAGTCACTTACATTATCGCTGAAAACCTAAATCAAATATTTTTATATACTGCGCCGGCTCTCCTTTAGCGTCGTTTAGTTCCAGTAGTTACCGCAGGAAACACTGTGAAGGTAACAGGAAAATCAAACCAATAGATAAATTAACATTTTTATTTTTCTGTATAACATCATCAAATATTATAACTGTTTTTAAGTTTGTGTCCACGTCATTCGGGTCGGGTATTTGATCATCTGATGATATGAAGATAACGTTTATTTTATTTTTAATATCCATACCCCGCCCAATTCGTTTAATTAATTCAAACTTGCATAAATTATTTTGTTTTATTTTACTCGGTTGGTTGAATATTTCCTTTACTTGTGCTTTATCCAACCCATTCTCGATACCATGTTGCAATATTTTATATTTTTCTTGATTTAAACTATCTCCAACTAATATTAAATTGTTATAATCTAACCAATCTTTATCTAAAACCAACTTGAATAACAAACAAGTCTTTCCACAACCAGATTCTCCAACAACCAGACAACGAAAAGCGGTTTGTGGAAGAAGTTTGTTATTCCTTCTTTGTCCTTTTTCATCAATCCAATCCATTTAATATATGTTTAATTTTTTATGTATATATAAATGAAATCATTTTGTTTAAGTTGCAAATCTGAAACTGAAAACGAATGAAGAAGAAGGAATGAATGAAGAAGAAGGAACTACAAAGAATTCACGAAAAATTTTACGTAGTTTATGCTCAATTTGTGGGTAAAAGAAATGTAGATTTATTACCAAACATGTGGCCGGAGGCGATATTGTGGATATAATTGGAAAAACAGTTGGAGAAGTTCATTTCCCCGGCTCCAACTATTTGGGTCCAGGAACTAAATTTTTAGAAAGAATAAATAGAGGAGATAAACCTGTAGATAGAGTTGATGAAGCAGCAATGCATCATCATTTAGCATATCATATGCATAAAGACTAGCCGAAACGGCATGAAGCTGATAGAGAATTGTTAAAGGCGCTTGATGATATAGAGGATCCTACGTTTAAAGAAAAAGTAAAAAGAGCTACAACAAAAGCTGTGATTAAACCAAAGTTATTTTTAGGACTAGGGAATTCATATGTTAAAGCCGATGTTAAGAATTTAAGACTAGATGAATTTTATCATGATCCTAAAACTGGTTACGCTGGAATAAATGAACTATCACGTAAAACCGGATTAAAACCAAAAGAAATAAAGGAATATCTGATGACAGAAGATGTATATACAAAACATTATCCTAAGATTACAAAATTTAAGCGTAGAAGATTCTTTACTTCTGGTATAGATGAAATATGGCAATGTGATTTGGTTTTCATGAACCCTAAGTGGGAGAAAGAAAATAATAGATTTAAATATATTAATCTAGTTATTGATACTTTTAGTAAAAAACTTTGGGCTAAACCTCTAAGAACGAAACAAGCTGAAGAAGTTGTGAAATCGTTTGAAGATATATTTAAATCTAGTAATAGAATTCCAAAGAAAATTCATTCAGATAAAGGATCTGAGTATATTTCGGCTAAAACAACTAAATTATTTAAAGATAATAATATCGAATGGTATACTACAGAAAATGAAACTAAAGCGATGATAGTTGAGAATCGCTTTGACTTTACAAAGGAAAATGTATAAATACCTAACAGCAAATGAAACTACCATTTGGCATAATATTCTTGATTCTCTTGTAGATAATTATAATAATAGTTACCATACTTCAATAAAATTGAAGTATGGTAACTTGGCCTTGTATATCTAAATTTATATGGTGGCAATAATAGAATAGGAGAATTGACAAAACATGATAAAAGTTTGAATAAAGATGTGTTTAAGGTAGGAGATATGGTTAGAACACATAAATTTGGTACTACATTTGATAGAGGATATCAACCAACGTTTGCGGAAGAAATACTTTATGTTTCCGAAGTATTGGAAACGAATCCTGTTACGTATAAAATTGTTGAAAATTTCATAATGCTTTCGCGGTGTTTTGTCCCTCTAGCTTGTTGTTACCCTTATGTTACACGCAGTGGTGGTGGTGGGTTGGTTGTTCATGTGCAACATAACGCTAAAAGTTGCAGCAGATTTGTCAAAAATTGAGCAATTCAGTACAGACTTTAATTTTGCTGTTAATTTTTCTATTCTGACAATCAATAATAGTTTGCTTTGATATGATCTAGGATAGCTTAGATCGAAGTACGAATTAATTGAGATGCAGCCTTGAAACTCAAAGGGGCCCCTTTTCTTAATCACGCCCAGTCCGAGCGTTACAGACTAACTACGCTACCCGAGTTGTAGGATTTGCAAAAGTATTTCCTACCGAAGTAACATGAAAAGTCTAACGATGATTATAAATTCACTCATTGTTACTTATGACGGGGGATCCCCAGATGAAACTGTAATGTAACAGCATTGTAGCGTTACAAAATGCGGTGGTCGGTGCGGTTTTTTAAAAATCACCTTTATAAAATTTATGGGCGAAGCCTTGGCTTGAACATTGCTTAAGACTAGTAAAGGAAGCAAATTCGTGTGTGAGAGCGCTTAGGTTCAGTATTAGGCCTGCTAGAATGAATCAAGGGGCTAACGAAGCTGGGTGAATCAGTTGGTAGAATCTATTACGACGATGACTTATTTCAGTCAAGAAAAGTAATACTTTTTGCTCAAACTACGTACACTCCGATTTCAATCGGAGCCGGATCTTTCTAGGCTTCTTCATTCCTCGTTCTTTTTTAGAAATTGATTTGCACTGGCTTACAATGTAACGTGGTTAGTGTAGGAAACGCATTAAAATCTAGGAAAGTGGAAAGTAACCGCAATTTTTAGTATATAGAGAATAATGAGAGAGAGGATGTAGCTCTATTGTACTGTGAAGATGTTCGTGTGGGAACATGATTAGTTGAAAAAAACTTTAATGCAGCTAATAAGCGAGGAAAAACAACATAAAGATACGTCAAATGATGATTGCTACGGCAAAATAATGGTACAAACTCTCAGAAGACGTGCACAAGCATAATCGGTTTTATTTGCACAGTTAAGTGTGTAAAGGAGGACAGAAATGATTAAGATATCGAAATGAGTTATCTTTCGCTGGTTGGAAGTTAAATGGGAACCGCCTTTCCTCAACGAGGTGTGACGTCGGGTCCAGTTTAATAAATATTTACCATGTTAGTGATTTGGTTTATAGCTGGACCTGCGGTGGGTTAAGAGAACGCGAAGATGACATGGTAGAGGAAACATGGTAAAGGCAGTTTGCGGAGTTTATTAGAGACGAAGCAAGTTTGGGTTTGTTGTTACGTAAAAGCAAGTTACGTTAAATAGTGCTCAATGTGGACAATGCTATGGGTGTATATAACCGGAAGAGATGTACGCTAGACGTTGACTAAATATTGGTAGCAAGAAGGGCTTTGGAAGTACGGGAGGGAATAGAGAAGACCAAGTGAGGAAGAGGGAATGGTAGTGGACGAGAGAAAATGCATGGAGGAGATGCGGAGGAAGGAATACGGAGTGAGTGACTGAGGAAAGCACACTCCTCTGTCTTCCTCCCTCTTTCTGTGGGCAGAGAAAGAGAATGTGCAGAAAGGATTGTTCTGAACTACCTGTGGGCATTTGCCGCGGGTGGAGTTGCGTGTATGAAGTCTTTGCTTTCACTTGAAGAGAGGTTAGTCTTGATTCAGGCATTGAGGAGTACGGAGGAGTTTGTTATTGGTTTCACGAAGAATTTCGTGCGTTCTGCTTATTGCTTATTCCCTCCACATGTGTTAATTATTAGACGTATGTGGAGGTAACAACTTACGGACTGCCTTTGGATCTGTGTGTGAAGTGCGGTGGTGAACGTGTCAAAGAAAGCGTTAAAAATTTCAAGGAATGCCAGTGGTAGATATTTTCGTATTTACGTTGTCAAGTGAGAGCTGATGCTCGTCGTGAAGTTATATCTACTGTGTTTTCTTGAGTGAGGTGAGAAAAATTGTAAGAACATACAGGAAACCATAATATGGAGAAAAGAGCGAAAGAGAGAAGAGAATATGTCCAGGATTCAGGGGATGATATTTAGTTTGCTCCCCACTGTAATATAAGATAAAGAAATAGAAAGAAGTTTATTGTATGAGAAACAAGTTAACGTTGTTCTTTGGAAGCTGGAGAAGCTGGAGGAGAAATTAATTGGTTTTTCTCTCCTGTAAGTCTAAATCCTGAAATACGACGTTTACTTTTGGGTTAAATATAGAGCGTGGCATAAGATGTAAAATGGCATTTGCGATGCTTGGAAGGTCCTAAAGGGTTATTTAGTCTAAGGAAGCCTGTCTGCTTCTCTTACTTTACCAGTTAAGGTAAGGGGGCTGCGGAAGGATTTACTTTGGCCTAGCTTCTTGTGTTTCTCTGCAGGTTATGTGAATGCGGATTGGATGAAATGACTTGAGAGAGTCTCAAGTTGAGTGAGTTCCGGGAACTCACGTTTATTTTATTCCCATCACATTTTACTTTCTGTCCATCACTTGTAATTCCGTAGTGAGAATCTAGAGAAGAAGAAGAAGCTGGTACGCAAGAGAAGAGCCAGGGCAAAGCTTGCAATGGCATCCAGTGTAGGAGTACCTAGTGAAAATAGAAATAGGAATGTGTCCAGAGATAGATTGAATGAAAGTGGTAGAGTCGGACTTGTAAGAGAGAAAGGTGAGCTGGGGACTGCTAGTTGATCTGAAATGGTTTGGAGGAATTGATGGGAGCAAATAAAACTGGGAAAGGGTTTAAGAGAAGTGATTCTGGAAGCTGAAAATGTGTGGTGAAGTAACGAAAGAAAACGAAAAGAGAGTCCTTGCTGGATCCTTTTTCTTTAGTCGTGGCCTCTTGTGTGGTTGTTAAGTAAAAAATAAGCTGTAAAGATTGCGCACGCATTCATTCGGGAACCTGCAGAGACCAAAAAAGTATACAACAAATATTTAAGGTAGGAAATCGAGGACGATGGTGATTGAAAGCGAGTTAAAGCGAGAAAAAGAGTTAAGCTTAAAAACTGGCCCATGCACAAGTATGATCATGTTATATTTCGAGTGAGTAGAATGAATGAATGAGGAAAAAGAAGGACTTCCTGGAGGTTTTCAGGGTTACGGTCTGGTAGTAAAGTCTAGCTTGTTGGAAGAAACTACTAGAAAGTTGATGGAATCGGATGAAATACGCACATTACGTGTAAATATTAAATATACGGGCTCATTGTAGAGAGAAAGTTGGTTGGGTCATACGAAACGAAAATCTTAAAGAAAACTAATAAAACACCAGAGAATCTATGGAAAGAATGTAAGGAGGAGGAGGATATTTGAAATTCATACGGAAGAATCAAGTCTGAAGGGATCAGTTGCAATTTAATGAGAAGCTACCACGGCTACTGCTTGTAAAACTGGAGCTGTTGGTTTTTCAGGGGAATATTTTTAAAAAAAAGATATTCAGCTAAGGTAGAGCAAACCGGTTAAGATTGAAGATGGTATGATGAAGCCAGGGAAGATACGCTTGTAAGACAAAACGGAATTGTAAAAGCCTAAGAAAGGACGAGGACAAGAAAAACGGGAGAATACTGCTGCATGCTGCACTCAACTCTGAGATGAAAGAAGTGGCTGAGAATAAGATGAGATGGTTTTGAGAGGAGGATAATTTCATCAATCATTTGATGATTCTAGCATTCCCTTGTGGAGACTGAGAAAAGTTTTAAAGAAAAGCTATTGGAAGGAATGAGTGTAATAATAATAGTAATAATATTAGATCGTTTACTATTGCTTGAAGATTGGTTTGGAGGGTAGGTTAGAGGGAAAACTGGATGAAATTCTGCTTCTGCTTCTTATTCTGGTTCCGTTGTTCCTTCTTGTTGTGAAGGTAAGGACTTATCGAGGTAAAGTATGGAAAAAAATGATGACAGTTTTTGGCTACACTAATGAAGTTTTGGTCGTTTCAAATAGCGAATAATGTTCAAGGAAGGGAGAGAGAATATGGGGTTTTACAAAAGAGATTTAAAAGAGGGAATCGCGGAAAATATGGAAAGGAAAAGCCATCCAGTTTTGTTAGTGAAATAAATTAGTTTCAGTAAAAGGAGAGATGATCTCATATATTGTTGGTTTCAGGACAAGATGATGTAAATAGGTAAAGAGAAGAGGGATTTAGGTTGTTGAAGTAAAAGCTAAAAAGATAAGAAGTATAATTGGAATTAACTGGGCTTGCTCCGAAGTCTCGGGAAGGACGAGAATTTCCCGATAAACATATCGCAAAGTCATATGTTTTATTCGAAAATATACACTAATTTTGCGACTGTTGGACTTCAATGATGTCGCTAAAGAACGAGGGAAGCAAATATAGATTGGAACAATGTAAAACAAAAAAATTGAAGTAGTTGAAGAATTTCGAAAAAAAATAAGCTTGATAAGTTCTAAACTTGGGGTTAGAATTTGCGACAAGGGGGAAAGAGGGAGATGAAG
Organism: Sminthurides aquaticus; assembly: GCA_906901655.1. Classification (NCBI taxonomy): domain Eukaryota; kingdom Metazoa; phylum Arthropoda; class Collembola; order Symphypleona; family Sminthurididae; genus Sminthurides; species Sminthurides aquaticus. Next base: position 9,321,474 of record CAJQTT010000004.1, on the reverse strand, counting down.
ACAATAATGTCCTGTACTCTTGGCGGTGAATATTTAATTATCCTCCTTAATTGTTTTCTTTCCAAGATGTCAATGTACAAGCTGAAGGTCAAGATTGTATCGCACTGGAGGTTTTAAACTTTTCATCATCCCCTCTCTCGTCAAACTGACTGACAGCCCGGAGTTGCATGTGCCAGCTCATGCGTCGTTCGTTCCTTCGAGGAGGGATGGTGGTGGCGTATAAGTAGGGAAGAATAAACGGAATGTAAACAGTCAGGGTTGGATTCCCTCAAGACGTCAAGACGCGTGAATAAGTAGCAGAAGTCTTAGTCTGCAAAGGAATAAAACTACTAGAGGCGAAAGCATATGCAGTTTCTCAAGTGTTTGTGCATGTATGCTGTAAGTGTGGATGGATGGATGAGTGAAGAGAGAGATTGAAGAAGATAGTGATTCTGCACGCAAAAAATAATATATCCGAGACGTATAAGAAAGAAAAGCGAAACAGACGAGAGAGAGAGAGACAAGCCCAACTATGTGCTGAAGCCGAAAGGTTGGGTGCTGTGTCTTTTTTACTCATACACATGTCTAGTCTTGGAACAAGGAGCTGTGATGACGAAATGAATGGAAAGAATATACATAAAAAAGTCTATGATCTCTAAATTCCATGAGCAGCTCTCGTCCGTGCCGTGGTCGTCTTCCTCTGTCGGCATCTATGCCTGCTACGTTCTTGAATAAACACATTGAATAGAATCATTAAGAAAGATGTGAGCGCTGTTGAATGGACTGGGCGAAATTTGGAGTGTCGTCGTTGAGGAAAATTATTCTACCAATATCGCACGAGAAGCCATGCAGCTCTGGAAGCAACGAGTTGAAAGCTGTCTCCAAAATTCCTGAGTTGTTGGTTGAAAATTGAAACTCTCTGTCGAATCTTTGAAAGAACAAAGAAGGTGCTGCGGGACGCTTGACAAGTTTGCTTAAGTAAACTTCAAGAGGAAAGCACACATGGGGATTTTTGGATCTGAGTGATGAAGATGCAAGTTGGATACGCTTGAGCGTCTGTGATTACCTGAAAACCCTGAGTGTGACAACTCTGGCTAATAAGACAAGCTTCCACCTTACCTCTTTATGAAGATAGCAGTTTTTTTATCAAAAAAGGAGCAACTGGGTAGAAAGATAGAATTTGAATTTTTTGGGACATTCATGAGCCAACTACTTGTGTGAGTGTTTAGTGCATTAAAGAGGTTGTTGTTGTACAGAAGAAGTGTAACTACGTGAAATCTTGATGAAAGAACAGGGGCAATTTCCTCTAACTTGAGATTTCTGTGATGGAATTTTATGAATCGAAAAAATAAGAGGACCAAAACGGGAGAGAGAAAATAGTGGAATCTTTGGAGTGGATTGAGGATAGTATGGTGGAAAACGAAAAAAGAAGAAGATTGAAGGATTAAGCTTGGGTAAGCCGGGGCTCTTGATGATAAAACGTCAATCATACTTGGAGGTGTAAGACTTCAGTTGAAAGAGGCTGCCGTCTTTGTGTAACTCTGGAAGGAGACTATAGTTGGTTGATTAATCGGAATTTGATAGGGGAGGAGGGTACGAAAGAGGAGGAGGAGGCGTGAGGGTTGGAGAAGCAGAAAGTGTACAAGATTCTACATAATACAGGTGATTATCGTGAGAAGTAGGAATGAAATGAGGATGGAGTGAAAGACTGAATACTTGATTGCGGAAAATACTTCTACCTCTAACCTGTCTGTAATTCCGTTCACTCCGAGGAAGTGAGTGAGCTCCAACCACATCTTGTTTGACTGCCATGTTCTCGTATACAACTTCAGAAGGAAGAATAAGGAAGAAAATTAGAAAAAATTAAACACGTGGCTTGAAATAAATCCACATCCTGGAATCCATTGAATAAGGAGGAGGAAGAGTTTGGCAAATTCAGAAACAAGGAAACAAGGAAGGAGGCGGGAGGTGAAGGAGGAGAATCGTGAAGATTTACTAAGATTGTTTGGTGCTTGTAACAGAATTTCTGTTACAATCTGTGCTGGAAAATGTGTGATTTCCTTCTTTGTTTGATGCAGATGCGGAGTTGGGAAAATTATTAGTGCTTGCTTACACTCCAAACGTTCTGGGTCATGGCCCATGGATGCAGATGAATTTGTATACGTGGTTAAAGCGATGAGATTTACCTGTGACATATTGTTTGCTTTGAGGAAGATGAGTGATAAACTGTTTGTGTACGGCGTTACTCGGGTAAGTTGGTGATCGTGTCGTCTCGAAGAAATCTTCGAATTAATCCAGGTTTGCCTAAGAGGGAATAATTGCAACGACATGATTGAATTTGTGCGGGAAGATGACTGCGGGTTGGGCGAAGGACGTGCATAGACCCGGAAGGAATTAAATGTGACGCAATCCCACTTTGTGCAAATAGAATAGGGAATTGTGTCACAAAATACTGTATACATGGAAGGAAAAGCAGGAGAGTGTGACGGAATAAAGTTTTACGGGGAAGATTCGTGAGTGCAGAGAGAGAGGACGACGTGTGTAATTGTGGTCTCGGTGGAGGTGGAGAAACTGGAAGATTGGAAGTGTGGAGAAAGAAAAGGACAGCTTTCATTACTCACAATCTCAGGGATAGTCGATTAAGGAAGAAATAGGTTTGTGGATGACCACGCCGTTTCCTTGTTGGATTCTTCTGGGCGGAAGCCACGGAAGCTGTTAACTTGATAGAGGTAAACAAAAAAAGTAGTTTTACTCCTATAATAAGTCTCTCTTTTCCGCGGAATTTGTTTCTTCTACCTAAAACTACGGAGCTAATGTTTGATGTTAGGAAGAAGAGTAAAAGAGTACGAATGAAGCTGTGGTTTTCCTCTTCTTCAAACTCATCAAGACTGTTTTAAGTTAGTTTGGGAGAAAAGTTGTTATGGAGTTACGATGAATCAATGTGGCGGCCTATTTCTTTCTGCTCTCCCTTGCTCTGTCGTGGAGAAAGTTTTTCTTAACCTTTAGCGATAACGCTAGTGTCTCTCATCAACTTACATTCGCGATCACCACCCACCCGTTAGTACACTCGTTGCAGAAGGTGAGGCTAAAAAATAGAAAAGTGTGTATGAGAGCCTAGGGCTGTAGCTGGAATTGTTATTTTGAGCTTCGGATGTGGTGATGACGACGGAGATGTACGTGTCCCATTTTTGTACAAACACTAAGTTTGGAAGAGTAAAAAACTAGATGGGTTTTGGGGGTTAAGTTCCGTTGAACTACTGTCCTAGCCCAGAGAAAGTACAAGTGGCGTAGCGTAGGACAAGGAGAAAGCGCGAGGAAAATCCTTTCGGTTCTGGGCATACGAGACGGGTGGTAGTGGTAAATGGTGGATGAGACTAGAAGTTTCCTGTTTCCGTGTTTATCCTTGGAGAGAATAGGAGAGAAAGTTGTAGGAAGACAGGAGTATAGGAAGCGAATGATGGGAATGGTGATACAAGGTCATAGGATAGGCCGTGGACAGGGTGGTACAATGGTTTCTCTAGAGGCTATCATCACAATACCATTTTCCAGTTAGTCAGACTTTTCCTGAATGGCTTTTTTTGCATTTTGTTCTTTTCTTCTGTCAACTTCCTTGGATGTCTTCCTCACTTACCCGTCTACTGCCTTGTCAAGTTTTTTAAGTTGAGGACTAAAAGGCTCTACAGCTTGGGGTGTAAATCTCCTGGAGGTATGAAAGCGGGGCGAGGGAGAAAAAAAAGGAAATACATTGGTTTTTGGAGGTTGGAAGCGAAAAAATTGTTGAATGATCTTAGAATGCGATGCTTTGTGGTATTCGAAATAAAAGTGGGTTTGTTGTGGTATAATCCTGTAAAAAATCGTTATACCAAATTATGGCGACCTCTGCCTGCGTCTCTGATAAAAACAATTGAAAGCAGTGATGCAAATCGTGGGCCATGGACTATAGAATAGACTGCGCTGTAATTACGGTATGTGATAAAGGATATTAAATTGAAATGATGAAAGATGGGTTTTGGGTGGTATGTAATTATTGGTGCTGCAGAATATACTTTGAGTTATTTGCTGAGATGTAAGGAGGGGGAGGGAAAGATTTGAATTCTAATATGAAAGAGAATAAATGTGATAATGATACGGGAGGAATGTATGATGTCATGGGATTTTACGAAGGTGTGACAAAAGAAAAGATAGAAATAGACATTGACAAGTCTTGTAGAGAGAGGGTTGAAGGCGAAAAATGAAATTTTGTTGTGCTGGCTGTATTGTTTATGTTACCTGAAGGTGAAGGCATAAGAGGGGAGAGGAAGGAAGCGAGAAATATCGAAAAAGAACATTCGGTTGGAATGTTTCAAGGTTAAGCTGGTGAAAGGTGGAGGAATGTCGTACATGAAGTATATAAAGGTGACATAGATGACAGTTTGTAAAATGAAAGGCTGGGGATTTCAGTTAAGGTAATGGATGAAAAAACGCGGTCTAAGTACACAATAGAGAGTTCGTGTTACGACGCAATCTTAATGTAGACAGGAGGAAGTGATCAGACGGAAGTGTTGGAACGTATAAATGAATGGATCGTGGATAAGTAACGGGTCTTTTTTTAAAACGGCCCAGGCGACTCTTTCACTTCCGCGAGTAGTGTAAGTCTAACGTGCGGTGCCCGGCTAGTGCAGCTCTTATAAAAGTGAAAGGAAACCCGCCGTCCGCTTCTTCCAACTGCCTTGCAGCGAGCAGGAGGGAACTTAAGGGAACTGAAGGGACTTCCCATTTCTTTCCACCCGTTATTCCACAGTCACAGCGTCAAACAAGTTGCATTATTCGATAACTGAGGTTTTAAGCTCTCGTTTGAACTAACTTTCATCTCTATAGTTCAAAGGTAACCGACGCTTCAACGCATACGCGGAAATAAGTCAATTTCCGAGGCAAGTTGATTTTCAGCGATGCAGCATCGGTAACCTTTGACCCATAGAGATAAATTTAATGTAGAGAGATTAATACCTTAGCTTTGGAACCGTGCAATTCGCTTGCCGCTTTGGAGCTGAGATATGGTCATAAAAACAATAAACACTGTGTAGCTTCTTGAGAAAAGCAGCTGCGAGCAGCATGAGAACTGTACTGCTTTTCTAAGGGGTGCGGGACCGCAGATTCCACTAGGCCGTTAAAAAAAGACCCTCTAGATGAGGGTAAAAAGAAATGTGAATAGCATAGAACCACTACTTCATAATACGAAACTATACAGTTCTTACCGCTTTTTCAGTTGGATGCATTGTATCGTTAATTAATGGCAAGACCAATGCATATTAGGTGTGGATAAAATTTAATTTTATTCTTTTCCTGAGTCTGTTAGGTAGAGGAAATTCGGATTTGCGTTTGTAGAAAAAGCTATAGTTTTTTGCGGTAGTATTTTTATTTGTGTTTTTTTTTGAACTGACGATTTTCGCATTGCATTGGACACAGCGAATGATGCGTGCTCAAAAAAGAAACGAACGTAGAGAGGAATCCAATATTCCTCTATACATAATGTAGAAAACGCACGATTATTTTGTCGACCATACGAATGAGACAAGCAATGTATAGAAACCCTTAGGGTATCGGGACAAGATAAGAAATGGCCAAGGTGAGTAGGGACTGGAACGATTCAGGATGCTTGTTCATAAGAAACCCATGGGAATACATACAAGAAGAGAAAGGAAAGTGGGTACGAGCCCTTGCATGTGCGGGTGCTATGTAACAGTACATGCGCTCGCAGCGCTACGGACCGTGGGAACCACCGCAAATTCGCCGTTCATCAATCGAACATTTTTAACATGGGCAAGATAGGAGCTGAAATAGTCTGAATGTAAGAAAAAGCTATTCAAAATACTATCGCAAAAAATTGCGAAAAATTTAGCTTTTTCAAAAAAGCCAAATCAGTATTCCCCCACCTTCCAAAACCCAGGAAAAGAATAAAATGTTCTATATTATGTTATGTTCTCTTTATAGCAAATATGCAATATTCTTGCAAGTAATCTTCCACAATAAACGACCAGTTTATACACTGAAAAAGAGGCAAGAACTGTAGAGTTTGGTACCATGATGTGATTGATTGATTGGCTTTATTGAATGGAAAAGTTTATCAGTAATTGCCGAGGCTTACTGGTTTCACTAAACGGTCCATGTTAAGGCAAAGAAATTAAATGAATACAGTAGAAATATATATGATTGTAAAATGTGCATGGAAGATTAAATTGTTACATTCATGTCCCGTTTACTAATAGGATAGGCACATAAGTCATCCGCAAAAACAGATAAGGGCATGAATTGTGCCTTAATGTTGAATTGGAGTTTATTCCATGCCATAATCATACGATACGAGCAATATCTTTTTAAGCTTTGCGACGTAATCCTGCAAGTTGCAGACAAGTTTCTAGAAGTCTGGGCACTCGTTCTAGATCCAGTGCTGGTTACAAAAAGGCCAGAAAGGCTATGAATGTTCTCAGGACCCCGAAGATATTTTGACAAAAACCTGGAACCTATATAAATTAATCGCTCTTCGATAGATAAGTAATTTACTTTTTCCAGTAAGCCGAATAGGTGATAACCAGAGCGCCTTTTGTTTATCTTTGAAAAATTACTAATAGCACGGCAAAGCTGATGCTGCAGCGATTGTAAAGTAGAGAGACGTTGGCCACCCCAGATATGGAAACAGTAATCAACTATGCTTAGCACAAAGGAGTTGAAAAGAATTACAAAGACCTTCCATTTTATGAGTCTCTTCAGTCTGTTTAGAACACCAATAGCTTGACTCAGTCTTTTGGACACATAATGAAAATGTTGAACATAAGTTAGGTTGCAATCAGTGATTAATCCAAGGGATTTAAAAGCATACGTTCGATTAAGGGGTACCTTGTTATAATATAGAGTAAAGTTTTCATCATTAACCAGCTTATCTATGGATTTATGTATAATCATATATTCAGTTTTGTCAACATTAAGGGATGGCTCTTTTTGCTCAAGCCACCCTTTTACATATTTTAGTAGGTAGTTACCTGTTCTTACAGAGTTTCAAGAGATTTCTGGGTTGAGTACAGTGCGGCATCATCCGAATACCAGATTTCCTCTATAAACATTTAGGTTGGAAAGATAGTCACCAAAATCTGATATAAACTGTACGAAGAAGCAAGGTCCAAGTATGCTTTCTTGGGGCACAGATATATGTACAGTATAGTGTTTAGATAGAAAATGCCAAGCTTAATACAGTAAGTTCTATCACTGAGGTAGCTAATAACCAAGTATAACAGATAAGAAGGCAGTTTGAATCGATCCCTTTGGATAATAATATATTTTTCTGTGTGATACTGAATCAAACGCCTTCCTAAAGTCAACGAAGATAGCTAGGGCTGTATGCGAAGGCTTATCTATAACTTGTAGGACATCACTAGTTAATGAAAGGTGAGCTGTGAAGCAAGAGTGATGCTTCCTAAAGCCATGTTAATTATCTGGGAGTCCCTCCCCCATTTTTTCATGTGAATCAGTAACCTACCATATATAACCTTTTCGAGCAGTTTGTTTACGAAGCTCAGTAAGAAAATAGGGCGATGGCTTGAAGCATCATGCTTACTACCTTTCCCTTTAAAAAGAGGCAAAATGATGGCTTGTTTAAATGAATTGGGGTTCCTTTCCAGTAGTAATGATTAAGGTGAAAAGGGTAGCTATTGGAACGGCTAAAGCTTTTAGGCAATACTTTTATACTGTATAGGGTATTTCCGCTGATGTTCTTTCAGCTTTTCTGGATGATGACCTGAAAACATCTTCTACTTGGCTAGGTGTTACCCTTTCTGCTCTGTCCTGGTTAATCAAGATAAGATCCTCCAACGTTTCCTTATTAGAATGTAGGCTCATAACGACATGTAGTGTATGCGCGACGGCATCAGGATCAGTAATAGTTTGCCTTTGGCATTGAGCTCTTGTATTACAGGATTCTTGGATTTTCTACCTGTAATTTCATCAAATACTTTCTATATGTTTGGGAAGGAAGCGTAGTCCTGACATTTATCTTTGAAATAGCGATACTTAGCACTTTTTACCCTGTTATTTACATTATTCCTTTTAAGTTTAAAAAGAGCAAAATCAGTCTGTAAGCGACTAGTATAAAAGACCCTTTTGGCTTTATCTCTTTCATTCATTAGAGAGATAATTTCATTAGTGAGCCAATTGACTCTATGCCCTTTAATACGCTCGCGTGTTAAGGGAGCTCTTTTGATCACACAGGCATTTACAGTAGTTTTAAAGAGGTCTAACATTTCCTCAGTGTTATCTAGCTTACGGATAAAGTCCCAGTTCATATCAGCAAATTCACAGCTCAAATCGTCCCAATTCATATTCTTATAGCTGCGTAGGCTCACATATTTACACGGTATGTTGGGCTTTCTAGTTCTTATGGAAACAAAGACTAACTCATGATTAGTGAAACCTACCGTTTTAGTACCTGAGATGACTACAGTTGCGACATTAGAAACAAATATGTGGTCAATGAGTGTTGAGGTATATATATAGGGTTTTCCGGGTACTGCTATCTATTATTTGTTTAAGCCCAAGGGAGGCTGCCCAGAGATTTCTGAAATTTGACCTTTTTTGGTCAAATTGACCCCAAGGTTAAAGTGTGAAAATGTTAAGTTTTCGGGATGATTAAGTTTACAATATAAGATGATCATTGCAACTTTTGTGGGTATTATCTGTGGAAAAATACTTTTATTACAGGGACCGCAAGTTGAGGATTGAAAAAATTACAATTTTTGAATTTGATAGGCTTCCACAATTCTTCACCGATTTTAAAAATTTCAACGCAAGGGTCACTGGAACATGTTTTCGGAGGCATTGGCGAAGGGGTTTTTGAATTTTGCATTTTGACCTGACCTCACTTTGTGACCTAATCGTGACCTACCCATCAATTATGACCTCCTAACTTGGAAACTATTTAATGCTTAGGCCATGGGGAAGTGAATTGCAGCAAGAATAACTGTTCTATCTTTTATGGTTTTAGCAGGAGACGTGTTTTAATGTTTGTTTACATGTCATATTTGGGTAAGAAACGGCCCATCTTTGAAGGGCTGCTACTCCCCACTGTGTGGGTGGGAATTTTTTTTCCTGCGTTCCGAGGACTTACATTAGGTCAAACTTTGGAACTAAAAAGGTTTTTGCAAAATCTAAAATGGCCGGTTAATACGACTCGTCCCTTTTCAAAATATATCCTCTAATGTAAAAACCGCAGGTTTCTTCTTAGACCTATGTAAGTGGGGGGTTAATGCATACGGAGTACAACAATATAGGGACAAGATAAGAAAGGCCAAGGTAAGTCGGTACTGTAACGATTCAGGATGCTTGTCCGTAAGAATCTCATGGGAGTACATACATAAAGAAAAAGGACAGAGGGTACGAGCCCGTTGTATGTGCGAGTGCTATGTTGCAGTACATGTGCTCGCAGCGCTACGCTCTGGGCGCAACACCACTAATCGCCGTTCATCAATCCTTCATTTTTAACATGGGCAAGATAGGAGCTCAAGTACCCTGAATATAAGAAAAAGCTAGTAATTAACCGGAAATGAAGGAATTTGAAGAGGAAGAGTGCATATTCTATGTGGCAGGAAGGAGATATATTTATGATATTTTCAGAGGGTTTCTTGATATCTTGATTCCTGGAGCAAAAAAAACATAAGATGCTGTGACAGAAAATTAATGTGGCGGTAATGTTATTGTGTAGCAAGTAGCTTTCCCTGTCCTTTAAGACGGAAGAGGTATTCTGAGGAAAAGATGCAAAGCTCATCCAAGAAGCATGTGATGGTGAGGGAGTGATGTGTGAAAGGAAGTGAATGACATACAAGGATGATGGGAGTGGAGAAAAAAGAAATTCGCCATGAGTAGAGAAGGAGAGAAAGCCGTTGAGTTGAGTGGAATGGAGAAAGTTGCTAGCATGGCAATCACAAACTGTGAAAGGTGTTAGCTGTAAGCCGAATGAGTATGGAGGGGCGTTAGACTGTTCAAGAAAGCAGAGAGTGAGAGACAGAAGATACTGAGTGCAGGAAGTGGGGAGGGGGGATGGATGAAAGATGGACACAAATCAGTTGGGCGAAATCGGGATGAATCTTCACCATTTACTTCATGCTATTTTTAAGCCGAGCACCTCAAAAGAGTTGGATGGATTTGTGAAATTAAATACAAGCAAGGCAGGGGCTGGAAATTGTCAGTATAGAAAGCTGGAGAAAAGCTGAAGCTCAGTGTTATGAGCGGTATGGTGCTAGCTATGCTCGTCTTTTGTGATGATGTATGAAGATGATCCCGTTTGCCCTACAAAAATGGAGAACTTTTTAAAAGTGTCTCTGGTCTGTGTACAATTAGGGTGAGGAGTTTTGCATAGCCCTTCCTTGTGTGTATTCCACACTGTGTAACAGGGGAAGAATAATGCGTTGATTTACAACAGTAGCAAGTTGAGGATAGTGAAACTGTTACTCATGAATCTCAGACTTGGGTATTTCTTGGGTGATTTTTTTGCTTGCATGTAAATGAAGTTGTACATGTTTTCCGTCTTGGCGTATTGCAATTGATTGAGTGATTCTACAAGAATGGATAAGCAGGAAGAATCGGAGGATATGACTAAGAAATGTGTTGCTAGGTAGGTTGCTACTGTTTGTTTGTAACGGAATAAAAGGCGAAATATGGGGGAAAGTTGGAAGAAGGGGAAAGAATGATAGGGATTAGCATTATCAACACCTGTGTTTGTTGGAAGTGTTTTAAAAGGAGCTAAGTCAAAGAGACGAGGACAATAAGTTTGCCTCCCCTATCCATTCACAGACATTCAAGGAAGAAAATATAGAGTTTGAGGAAGCCTCTGAGCAATCTGTTAAGTGCCTCCTTGGACTGGACTTTGTGTCTACTCTTCTAAATCGTAATAATAAATGATTATTTCTCCGTTTTAGTTCCTACTTAACAAATTGTGGGAATTGATCTCATCCAGAGGATAGTGTTGCTGGTCTACGAGAATTTCTACAGCTAACGGCACTTAGTCAAAGTTGTGATATAGAGGAGTCATTAATAAATGGGATTTGTTTTGCTTCAGATGCGTTCCAACAATGCCTTACGCTTACGTGTAGATGCGCTTAGCTGGTTGGCGCGGAAATGGAGTTATTGTACACGGATTACAAGAGACGAGTCTGAGAGCAGTGTTTCTACCCTGTTCTGATTTCCCTGCTTCCTCGCATTCTTTCTCGCTATTTCGCCTTCATGCTTGCTTGCATCTTGCATCCATTGGAGCTACATACGGACGGAATGAAGCCGTGGGAATTGTGCGTTCTCGAGTAGGATGACGACAATTGTAGTCTACGGTAAAGTTTAAGCATAATAGCTGACGGTGGAGGGAGGGGAATCCGAAATTGAAGATATTGTTATAGATGGGTGGAATGTAAGTAGCCAGGCCGTGGTAGAGATGATGATGGGACTAGCAACTATGACTTACGGTTCATACTTTCGTTTCCTCGTTTCTCGACCAACAGCCAGCTGCTGATTTTCTTCAGAATGGGATCTCAATGAGTTGTCGGAGTAATTATACGTTAATGCGGAAGCGAATTAGTGTATATAATTGAATTGGAATTCAGAATTTTAGAAGCGGCGGTAACTGCAGAGGTAAATTGAATTGAAATCAGATGGGTTTTATAGAAATTATAGGAAAAGACGAGGCGATTTGGAATTACTTGTGCTGGGTGGCTAGTATATAGTGTAGAGTTTTGATTGCTCTTACTGTGCTGTTATCCGGGCATTATTACTGGAGGAGTTGTGGTAAGTCGGATTGAATCTGTTTGGCGCTTTTCTCATTACATGTCCACGGGTGAATTGAATTCCAGACTGGTCCTCCTTTATGCGAGTAGGAGTAAGAGAGAACGTGATAATGAGAACGAGAAAGGATTCATTTACGGTTAGCCAAATGCAGACGAAATGCATAAGAGTGGAAATAATTTGAGTTTTAGGCCTTGAGGAGGATGTTATCAGATAGAGTATGTACGATGTGATACGTGTGCACAATAAAATATGGGAGAGCAATATGTTTGGAGAATCGAATAAAGGTTCCGTGTTGAGCTGTAGTCGCCAGTCGCATTCCAGTTCTCTGTCAACTGAATATCTTTATATCCACGTGAATATGATGATAATACGGAGAGACCAATGGCGGCAGTGGTGTAGCGTTTCAGCAGAGGAAACTTCAAGTGTGCTTTCTCCGCACCCGAATTCTCAGTACAGCCGACTCTCGCTATAAGAGACTCGCATAAATCCGGAAAAAAGTCTCTTAAAGCAAGAAATCTCTTATGAAGGGATAATTTAACATTACGAACATAGGGAGTGTGGCTCCCAAATGAGTCTCTTACAGCGCGGATTCTCTTATATAGGAGTCTCTTATAGCGAGAATCGACTGTATGTGGCGAGGAAAAGTTTGGGAAAGTCGAAATAGAATCATCATTCCTTCCAGCAACTACCTTACCTTGTGTAATACTTTCATTTCCCTCCACAGTATGACTGGGATAACTGGAATCTTACGAGATTCGTTCAATCAATAAGAATAGGGCTACCAAGGCTTGTAATTCAGGGAAAAGTAAATAACTTGAATGGAATGAACGAAATCTGGGGGAAAGAGGAAATAAGTAACTGCGAACTATGCAACAATAGGGAGAGAGATGACCTTAGACATGTCATAATGAGGTGTAGGCAGTTATAAGCTGAAGAAACAAATATATAGGTGAAATGTAATTTAAACCAAGACGAACAAGAGTTTCCCACGATCATTGCCCAATGGTTAACAAGTTTTAATAATGCCTTAAAATTGTATAAATATTGCATCGTGTACATAAAGTACAGAATCCTATTCTACAAAGAAGTAAAATCTAAGGAACAGATAAAGAAAATGAAATTAATTGTAAGCGCGTGACACTGATGTAACCTGACACATACGTTGTATGAGCTGCGGCTGAATCGACGTCTGAGCAATAAATTATTATTATTATTATAAATTTCATTTCCCTCCTCTCTTAATACCAAATGCGCACAATGTGGACGAAAAGTAAATGCCTGGCAAGAGAAAATTGAAACGAATGCTGAAGGAAATGGTGAAAGTCTGTAGGCAGTAGGCACTTTAAGCAAGTTATCAAGCTGAGTAGCAAGGGTTGGTAGCATGAACTGGTGGCTATGATCTTATGATGTTAAGATTCCGACTGTAATTGAAAATATAGAAGTAGAAATGAATCGCTACCGACTGATGCTTTGCATACCCGGCAGACAGATGCAAATTAACATGGTTGGACGAGATAGGGGAGAAACAAATATAAGGCAAAATTCAGAAAGAGAGAGAAAGAAACTGAAGGGATACGGGGATACATCCTACAGTGTGATCTGCTTGTGATGTAGTTTTACATTTTGAAAATTTCTTCTTCTGCTCTGTCAAGAGTCAAGAGGATCGGATTGCGATTGAAAGTGTCAAGAAATATAATACGAACAACAATCTATAAGGCTAGTGGCCTTCAAGTACCGGAAAGTCTATCAAACTGCATGAATCAAATGGGACAAGTTTGAGAAAAAGTAACAAATTCAAATCCCTGTAGGAATCACTTTACTTTTTCCAACATGACGAACTCTGTTATTGTTTGGGAACAACGTACAACGTTACTTAGAGAGAGAGAGAGAGAGAGAGAGAGAGAGAGGAGAGAGAGAGAGAGACGGAGATTGAATACTGTAGTGTTCCAAGTTCGCAGAATCTAAAAATAAGTAATTATGCAGACATTTGAATTTTGGTTCCTGTGATTATTTGGATGCCGAAGGTATGCCTTATGGGCTCGTCGTCCAACGTTACGTACACATCCGGTTCGGTGTTCTGCCATGTGAAAAGTGCGAGGGAAAATGTTTTACCACTCATGCGAGTACATTCGTGTTGCATAAAATAATTATCTGTTAGTATTTTAAGTGGGATTACTAGAGTTCAGTTAGAAAATTAGATATTTATACATATATATTAGTAAAGAAAGTCAGAAAGAGTGGTTGAGGAATAAATCTGGTTGCGTGGGTTTCAATTTGAAGTTTTGGAAGACTACAAAAGAAGAAATGAGATGAGGTGCATATAAGATTGAATGCCTTGAGTTTCTAAGTAAGGAAGGAAGAGGAAATTTCATACATAAGAAATGCTCGATGAGAGTTTTTTTCAAAATAAGTGAAATGCATGTTGCGCGTAGAAAACGAAAAAAAAGTTTGAGTTCTGGACTGAAGTGCTTACTTTGCTTCGTGAATAACCCTATCTCACAGGGATAGAAAATTAATTCATTTGATGCATCGATACACAGAAATTTTGCGTACGAATTCAAGGGAAAATGTCAGAAACTCGTGGGAGTTTGGGGAACGGAAGTTGGCATTTGACATGCAGATGTAGCAGCAAGACTTGATGAACGCCAATGAACGGGGAATATGAAGGATTAAAGATGATAGTTCCTGGATTGTAAGATGTTAATAAATAAATGGGTGGTTGGTATAAAGATTGAAATGAAGGTGTGTATAGAAGAGAACATGTAACGGATTAAATTTGGCGTTGTCCTATTTTGCCTGCTCTCTTCCTATTGTCAGAATTTAGAAGGTGCGAATCATGACAGCACAAACATTTATTTGTTTACTACTCCTTTGAGGATGGATGCGAAGAATTTGCTAAAAGGATTAGATACGGAAGACTTGGTTTGGTGGCCAAGCTATTCAATAAAATAAATTAAAAGAGCGCAGCTCTTGCAAATTGAATTCAACCTCGAACTCAAATTCCTTTTGCAAAAAAAGACATGCTAAAATACGACACACTAAAATGCCTGACTTCCAAGTTGAGCTTTAGTATCTCTTATATTCCCCGCGGTTTAGGAATTCCTTCAACTGTCAATCTAGGAATAGAGGGACTCCTTGGAATTAGAATCTCATGGGATAGATGGAAACAGAGAGTCAGGCCCAGAAGAGAAGAAAAGAAAGACATAAAAAGGAAGGACAATGTGTTGGTGTAGCTCAAGTATCTTTGAAATGTTAGCTGACTGACGTAGTAGAAGCTTGATTTTGTTTTCGTGCATAAGTAAAGGAAGTTAAGGAAGAAGCTCTAGGCTTTAAAAATTAAATATGAGTTTGAAATTATCGGGGTTCGGGTTGGGAAAACACTTAAAAAGAATTAGGAAAGAAATGTTGGTTAAAACGGGAGATTTGAAGGCGGAAGAAGCGGTAGCTTGGCTACATGATAATAACATTCTATTAATGAGTTACACAGTTTACGGAGGCGATAACAATGAGCAAGGTGTCACTAAATCTAGCTAAGATTTCATGGGTGACAAAGGATGAGGTAAATTGCGGATTCATAGAATAGTTGGTTGGATGAGTTGACTAGAGGTAGCGGATGTACAATATGATAATAATGGCGTTGGTTGTTTGAAAGTACACAGAGATGGGAAACTGTTAACAGCGCCGGCTAATGGTGAAGCTACAAGAAAAGTCGAATAGAAAGTGTTTCCACTCATGCTCTCCCATTTGCATTGTACTTAACTAATCAAAGACTATACAACTCGCTCCAAAGCTCATCATCAACTGTGTCCCACCACCATGTTATTCTCGTATGTACTAAGGTCTGTTCTGCGCTCTTTTCTTAGTATGGACGGGCTTGGATGTGAGCAGAAATGGCAAGATATAGAGGTTTAACAGGAGTGATGAACATAATTTGAAATATAAGAAAAAGCTATTAAATAACGGGTTGGAGTGAATTTATATTGTGAAGTTAATTCGCTTACCGGAGAGGGCCCTTGATGTTGCGGACTTTGGGTTTTGAAAAGTCTGTTAAACTGTCGCTTAAGGGTCGTTATGAACCGTGCAAAAAATAAAAATCCCAGGTTATGCCTAATTCGGGAGAAATCCGCATGCAAAGGTAGGTACCGTCAACATATTACGTGAACAGAGCTTGTGATTAAGTTAAAGCTTCCGAGATTCAGAAAATAAATTTTCCTGATGAGCTGTAAACTATTAAATGTTGGCAAGGCTATCGTTCCTCATTCTTAACCAAATCAAATCTTAAGTAAAACAATGTTAAGATTTAGCTGTTTTGCGTTTTCCATAGAATGTGCACGGTCCCTGCAGTAATCTATATACTGAAATCGCTATTTTGGACCGCGATTTCTGCCGAAGAAGGCAAAATCCGGGATTTTTGTTTTTTGTACTTGTCATAACGACCCTCAAGCTACAGTTTCACATGTTAGAATTTGAAAGGCAAATTATATGGAGACACAGATTTTGAATATTTAAGAATATCATGAAACGTGTGGCCGAGCGCAAGAGAAAAAAAGCCGGGAAGTTATTGTATTGTAAAGGAGGGAAGCTGGGAAGTAGGTAAACACATAATGCAATGCAGAATAACATGAGGCTGGTTTTGAGTACCGATTCTGCTGTGGAGGATGGAAGCTGGAAGCTGTCGGAGATGAAATGAAGTGGTTATTAGGACGTTAGGAGAAGGCTGTTTGAGGGCAATGATATATTTTGTGACTTGAACACGTTTAGGAAAGAATGGATGATAATAGTAATGTTATCCTTCCCGCGTAGTATTAGGTGTCGAAGAGATGACGTTATTCCCCTGAGGTTAGGAGGCGCTATAGCTTTATGTATCACTACCGCTTAGCTTGCCAAATAAAGCTGCATTGAGAATAAGTTGAGGGGAAAGTTGCTCTTTTTGTATTCCTTCAAGGAAGTGACTGCGTCTTGAGACTTGTTAAAGGAATATGGATAATGTTGGTTCTCTCTCACTATTCCCTATGTCTTCGTCTCTATTCTCTATCCCTTACTTTATCTTTATCGTTCTCATGTTCACTTCCAGAATTTGAGTTTGTAAATGGCTAGGAAGTTGCGAATTTACGGGACGTGGACGGAAAGGGGATAAGGGATCAGAGAGGGAAGGAGATTGGGAGAAGAATGCCATTCGAATGGCATGGAGAAAATGCGAGCGTGATGGCTGTCAAGTAATGTTAAGAATGGTAAGAAGTTGATGCTTTTTTGGCAAATATGGTTTCGCTCATGAGATGAAAGGCGTGGAATAAATAGTGGTCTGGTTGCATGAGAAACAAATGCCAAATACAAACAAGAGAAGCAGCGCAGCCATGAGTGGATTTGTTTGAAGCATGGATATAGGAAGAACCGATGGAAGGGTGGAGGAGAAGAATGGGGCGATGTATATAATAATTCTTATACTTTCAGGATTGACAACATTCAAGACTGTAAGTTGGGATGGAATTGAATGGTTACACGGTCCAGATATTTTAGGCAAGTGCTATTGTGTGGGTGCTACATATCTAGGTACAATATTCTCCTCCACCGGGATAGCTCAAATACTGTGAGAATGACTGGATGGATGAGGATAAAAATTGAAAAGATGTGAAGATGCAAATAGATGGATTACGAAGAGTTTTCGTCTCATCGAAAGCATCGGTAAACTGCGATGAGCTTTATATACTCGTGATGAACACTGTTGAAGTTGAAGAAAGAAGCAGAATGAATGACATCCAGGAAGAGACAAGAGGTTGTGGAGGAGACATGTCTTGGAGGGGGCAAATAAGGCTTCATATTTGAGAAAAAATAAGGGATGAGAAAAAATATTTGGTTGGTGACACTGGTATGGTGCTAGAAGTCTAGGAATTGGGGAAGAAGAAAAGGAATAAAAAGAAGAACGATGAAGCAAGTAGAAAAATTACTGGGAGAGTTGGAAAACTTATAGATGAATTCTTGCTTCCGTTTACCTACTCGACTAGCATGTTCCTCCGACCCCACATCCGACGTCACATACGTTGGGCCAACGCATGCCCACGTCGGCAATGTTTGCTGGGAATGAATGACATCCAGGAAGAGACAAGAGGTTGTGGAGGAGACATGTCTTGGAGGGGGCAAATAAGGCTTCATATTTGTAAGGGATGGAAAAAATATTTGGTTGGTGACACTGGTATGGTGCTAGACTAGGAATTGGGGAAGAAGAAAAGGAATAAAAAGAAGAACGATGAAGCAAGTAGAAAAATTACTGGGAGAGTTGGAAAACTTATAGATGAATTCTTGCTTCCGTTTACCTACTCGACTAGACTAGTAGGAATGACACGCCGTTTGTGCATTAAGTAAAGGAAAGGTTTATTAAGACTGGAAGAAAGGTTATGAAAGTTGGAGAGAGGTTTTGTCGTCCATAAAATGCCCATGTGACTTGCCTAATACTTGTGACTGGTAATCACGAATAACTGCCTACCTATCCTACCTTCCTTTTTCTCCTGCCTGCTTTTGGCGGAGTTATTGGCTCTTTCCCTGTCTTAAAATCAATCTTTTTGTGGAGGCAGGAAGGAAGTGAAGAAGGGAAGAGGAGGAGAAATATTTGAAAAGTAAAACAAGGACTGAGAAGATTTATGAGATTGATTAGGATGCGAACTCACGAGAGTGCAATCCACGCTGGCCCACATGAAGAATATAAACTTCCCCTGTGAACCTAAAAAGTTTAATGACGCTGTATTGACTTAACATACCGCAAATACTTGCATTTTCAAGACAGTGCATGAAGGCCTCTTGCTCTTGTAGTAGCCATTGCTTGTCATGAAATTTTTGTTTCTAATGTTCACGATCGAACCGGGATAATAATAAGAACTAGAGCTAATGACGGGAGTGGATGCAAACCAGTAAAAACGCTTTCACCCTGGAGAGCGTTGCTTTTCCGATGCTTAAAAAACAATTACCGGAGAACGGTTAGATTTCAACGTATGGTAAGGTAAAACTAAGATTCCTGGCTTTTAATCAGGAGGTGTGGATTAAAATTCTACCAGGATTCAAAGGAACGTAGGTGAAACCATGACATGAGACAGCATAATAAACTTACTGGAAGGAGAGAGGGATCGTTAAATAATTGCAGCCAGTTTCATTCTAGTTTAATATACAAATACTAGTTTTAGTTTTCGAGGTAACCACCGAAAACCTTGCTTAAAATGGTGGCCTTTGGCCTAGGGATTTTGTATTTAAATACTCTAGAGGAAATGTTGGATGTCGTGAATAAGCTTTGCGAACGCCGAATCTGTGGTATTAAACGGCATTTGCTTCAAGGCGGCGATAGTGTTTTAAAAGAGCAGTTGGAAGTTGCGATTACGTGGAAGCGTAAGCTACGAAAAAAAGGGCCATAACAAAACTTAACTAGGCCACGTGTAAGTCGTAACTTGCATGCTCCGAAGATAAGAGGCACTTATGTTATGTAGGAACAAGTTGGCTAAAATAATACAACTAAGCTTTTAAGAGGTGAAGAATGAAGAATGTTAGCGGACAGAGAAGGAATAAAGTTATATGGAGATTTTAAGTGGATTATCAGGCATAAAAGAAGAGTTTGTTTGCAAAATATTATATGTAGGACTGCAGTAACTAAACGGGACGGGGGATTTTAAATCTGTTGAATGCATTAATGAGTCCTACCGGGTACGAAGTAAAAGGAGTTTATTTATGCAGTTACTGTGCTTGTAATACGTTTACCCTTGATCCTTGTTGCTGAAATACACGCGCATCATGACCTGGGACGGTTAAAGTTCCAAACACTAACCATTACAGGCACCGAAACCAACCGTGTGTATACCTGTATTTATAGCAATGCAGTATTGCATGCAATGTTGAAAGATTATGGAGGAGTTTTGGCGCAGCTTGAATGAGGGTTCACACGGATGGATTTCGCCTTGCGTGAGCGGAGTGAAAAATCTTGATTCCTGCAAAGCAATTATAATGCAGCAGTATTCATGTTTACACTGCGGCTCCCATCGTTTCGGAAGCTTTGACCCTATTGTTTGCTGTGCTGAACGACGAATTCTCATATAATCTTATTCTAAGCTTAATACTGACAAGCATACAGGGTGCGTACAACAAATGCCTTGTAGACAATGTAAGAAATGTCTTGTAAACCGAATTACACCATAGGTTTTTGATAGCGCTGAACATTTGATAGGAAGGTTGCTAGGGTTGTACTCCATATGTTGTGAGTTTACTCACCGGAATCCGGAATGGAGCTTCGTGTGAGCATGGAGAGCTGTGATACGGTAAATTATGCGGGTGGCAAATGGGTTGGAAGGAAGTAATGGTAAATGTTGGTTGCAGGTACGGGAATAAAATGGAATGAGATGGAAATGAAGTCTGGTGATGGAAGGGTTAAAGTATGTAAGGAGAAGCGTACGGTCAAAGGAAGCAGCAGAAAAGGTTAGATGTAAGACTTGCGTAGTTGTTGGAGTTTGGGGCAGGCAATGAAGACTTTGCTTGAGCACGAGGAGACCAGGCGAGAGAAAGCATATCCGGAAATGGTGGCGAAGATTAGGCGGAGAAAGTGATCGCAGTTGGAAAGTAACGAGGGACAGTATGTTTAAAATATATGAGGAGATATAGGGTGATCCGAATGCTCATGTTGTCATTGACATGCTGATGTACATGTGAGATGGTAAAAGGGTTTTAAAAGGGAACATCTAGTGGATGTACATAAGTAAATCCGTAGTGGTGGGAATTCAGGCATGGAGAAAGTAAGAGCAGTGCATGCAGTAGAAGGACTTATTGTAATGTGTGTAGCTTTTGGAGAAAGCTAAAGCAAAGATCGATTAGTGATAACAATTATGTTGTAGATTTGTGTGGTTTGGAAAGAATGACGCAAGCCAAAACCTGGTGAAAGAACGTGTATAGTATTGCTTTGTTTCCGAATAGTGCCTGGCAAAAAGCTTGTGTATTCTCAAAATAATGCGCAGTTCTAAACTAAAGAGTTATCATTTGAAACGGCCCATACAAATCTAAACACTTACTAGTGCAAGTGAATAAGGTATTCGGAAATAGGGGAGTAATCAGCGAGGGTTAAGCTGTGAAGGCAAAGGATACTGGAATCAATTCAGGGCCCGGATTCACCAACGCGCTTAGCAGTTGCTTAGATGAAAACTTTGCTTAGATGGTAACTAAGACGTTTTTGCTGCTTAGATCAAACAAAGCGAAATCTTAGATGGAAAGCACGAAGATCTTAGATTGAACTAATGCACAGCTTAGCCGTATTTAAGCCACAGCTTAGACGGAGCTACTCCAATTAATCGCAATAGCAATTGTGTTGCTTAGGTGTCAACTTAGATTCAACTTAGCTTCAACTATGCAAACACTTAGCTGTTAGCTTTCATCGAAGCCAAACAGTCTAAGATGTATCTAAGACGACAAATTTGCTTAGCAAATTTCACGTCTAATGCCGGATGTACACTCCAACATTTGTGTAAAACTTGTGTAACACTTTCCGAACATTTGTTTAGTTACCATAGTAACGCCGTTTCTACTTCAACTTTTTGAATCTAAAAGTTTTACACAAATGTTCTCCATTTGATTAACATTGAATATTTGCGGGTCTTTTGAACCGCAAATATGAATATGAAAGTGTTACACAAGTTTTAAACAAGTTTTACACAAGTGTTGGAGTGTACATCCGGCATAAGCAACTGCTTAGCGCGTTGGTGAATTCCTAGCCAGGTCTCGAAGAAAATGGGAGAACGGCCTTGTGAAGAGTACTGAGAATGGCGTCATAAACTATATAGTACATGTACACATATATATGGCGGGGGTATATTGCTTTGACTTGCCTATCCCAGACGAAAGACTGCTGCGTTATGTGTCGTCTATATAAGATTTAAATGAGTGAGGTTAGTAGAAGTTAAGAACGTTACTACAAATCCGATTGTAGATAACATGAACAGGGGGTGGTAAAATTGTAGTCCCCCAGTTTCCCTTCCCAAACTCCTGATTAGTCTTGCGAAATACATGGATCATGTTTATTATTTACCCTTTACCTTCGGGAGTTGGGGAGAGGTAGAGAGCCCAACCACTACCGCGTTAGTTTATGATGTAAATGCAAGGGCACGAAAATACAGCAGAAGTAATTTACTCCAAGAAAAAGATCGAACGTGATACGTGAACGTGGCTTGAATTGGGTAGGATATATAGAAGACGTACACGAGGTCACGACTGACAGAAAAGAGTAGAAAGGCGAATCAACTATTTGGATAAAAATTATTTTACTGGTAACAAGACGACTCTAAAGAAAAGCAAGCAGGGATAGGGAATATGGTGTTTTCAGTGTAATATAATTCTTCTAGTATAGCTTCTGGGACTTGTCAACTGGCTACTGGCGTAGTAAAACTGCCATGCCAGGAGGCGTTCGAAACAGGATGGTCAGTAACTTTGAACGACGTGATCTTGCTGACTCATTTGATTAGTATGCACTTGATTCCTTGGTTTTTGAAGGAAATGCAGGTGGAAATAAGCGAATATTCGAGAAAGCGACTGAGAGAGAATATTGGAATAGAACCCCGTTTGATGCGGTTGGCTGGCGGTAAGGGAATATGTGATGTACGAAACATTAGTAAGTCAACAGTGTGCTGGACGGAAGACACGTCCAGTGCAGGTATGAGAGACTAAGAGGGGAAGAAAAGGTCCGTCCATTGGGTAGTAAGAAACTCACACCTGGAAGATTTGGAAAGTTAGAAGGAAGGCCTGGGCCTGGAACTTTCTGCTTTACAGTTAAAATTTGTGTGTACTGGCTTGAAGCTTCTTAACAATTCCAAGCATGTATCATGAAAGTTTCATAATGGTCAGGTTTTCGAAAAACATGATTTAGAAACTGGTTTCAAAAGCTCCGAAATACGAGCAAGGATTACAATAATATGCAGAACGCTTTATCAATTATTGAGTAAGTACCTCGAGTGTTTCAAAAGGAGAATTATTCCAAAAGCATCCTGAATGCTTCAAAATGAGGATTTTTGCAAAATTATCATAAATATTTTCAGAAATGTGGCAATGTTTTGAAAAAAAATGATAATATTTTCAAAAATATCTTCAGAATTACAAGCAGGATTTTATATCTACGCAGGATGGGCATTCTATTTCACGGTACGGGATTGACTCTCTATTTCACGGAGCGGGAGGGAAAATTCTGTTTCGCTATACAGGGTTTCCCATTATATATCTACTCATTTCTGCATCACCTCGTGACAACAAAAGTCAATATATATCGACATAGGATTTTTTGGAAATCGCAGAGGAGAGTCTAGAGTTTTTGCTTGTGCAACTTTGATCCTTGGAAATTTTCATTTTCTTCGTTTTTGGCACGAGAAATAAAACACCTAGATTTTCCACTATGGTAGAAATCAATTCTCGGGAATTTCTTTCTTTTTAGGGGTTCTTGGAGTCAAATTCGATAATTGTTGTGGAAACACAATTCAGGGCAACATTTAGACGAAATCCTTTTAAAAAATAGTAACCTTTTGGTCAATGCATTCGTCGATTTTTGATTATTTAGTTTGAATTTGTATGCAATGATTGTAGTGATGAAACCGCTTTTAAAATTTAATAGCGGAAGCTGGTTGTTAAAGAATGTGTATTCGACCGCGGCGTACGACACTGCAGCCTCATCATTCCTTCGATGTACAAGACCGTATGGAACAATTCCAAGTTACTACAGGCCCGTGGAATAAGGTTAATGGGTGTGGAATACTGGAACAAAAACAATCACAATGCCAGGAAAAATGGGGGGGCCTATGGGTGAAAGTAGGAGAGGAGAGGAAACGAACCAGTTTGAGGCGTGAAAACGTACTACGTTGGGAAAAGAGTTGAGTGCTGGTAGCTGGTGCACATAGTAAAGATTTATGGGTTTTCTGCTGCTGATGAATTGTCCCAGGTCTCTGTCGGGTCTACGTGGTATGGTTACAGGGAGAGCAGTAGAGTGAGAGAAAGCTGGGAAGAAGAGAAACGGAAGCAAAATTGATACATTCTTCTTATTCTACAGAACTATTGGCGGATAGAGGTTGAAATGAAATAGCAGAGAGCGAAGTTGAGAATGGAGAAATCAATGTTATGTTCTTGTTTAGCAATTTATTTTCGTATGCGCCTTTGATTTATGTGAGGCCCTACAGTTGGTTTTGGGAAGCTGATCAATTGAAGGGGCTGGTAAAATATGTAATGGAGTTGGACAAAACTAAATATCCGGCTGGATATTGTATGAGAGGAGGGGTGCGGGAAAGACAGATTGATGGATCCGACCCGGGTTGAGTAAAGGCGGAGCAGGAAGAAGAATGGGTTTTACGAAGAAGAGATACGGAATTTTAAAATAGAGGGCAAGAGAGAGAATGAGAAAGACAAAAGTAAAATGGAAAAGACACGGATGAAATTCCGATAAAGATGGATGAGATTAGGGTAGTGTCGGTCCATGGTTTGTTTGTAGAGAGAAATAGATAAGCTTGGATTGAGAGGGTCAGCTTCAAGCTGTGCTTATTGATATTTTGAATAGTAGGCTGGAACTTGAGGTGGCCGGGGCCGGGGGTGGTGGAAGGAAGTTTTAGAGAAGAAAGGTGTTTTGGAGAATACATCTTCCGTAGTGTCCTTCTGCAACTCTTTCTGGATGGAAAAGAAAGCATACCACAGAGAAGGAAGATTCGAGCCGGGTATCGTATCGTTTCTTCTGACGGCGTCCTTCGCTGATTTATTTTCACTCTTGTTTTGTCAGCTCTTTCCCTCTCGGGTGCATTGGTTTTGTATACATGCGGATCACGTTCGCTGACATGGTAGGAAGAATATCTGCAGAAAGAATAAAAAACGTTAGCCGTCTTGTAAAAGTCTACGCTTATTTTACCATCCATGGGCCATGTTTAGACTCCATACTTTCTCTAACAGAAGAAACAGTTCGCTAACCACGGACGGAGCGCGAGCGGACGGAAAGGCATGCGCTGTTCAAAACCGATGCTGATGCTGACATTGTTGTCACATCGCAGCATGCACGGCAGCAGGAGGGTTCCCCGGTTGTTTCTACAGCTGATGATGCTTTGGAAGAGTTCGTCAAGTAGAATCCTAAAACCAGAAAAGGATAGCCATAACTTTAGGAAGAAGGGGACTATTATGTATGGAAATAATTGGAGGATAGGGTAGAATTCAAAAATACTGCTACGTACACTGATAATTTTGCTGGAAACTAGCATGAACTCGTATTGATTTATGAAAAAAGGAAAATGTAGTGAAGAAATCTGGGGAAGCTGAACACAAGAACTCAGTGGTAAATTTAGCTGGAGAAAGTCGGGATTAAGGGTGCTACATACGCTTTTGGTTAGTACAGAATGTAATGCAGTCGGGTTGAATTCCATGGAGAAGGAAGAGGATGGAGCGTGTACAGCTATCTCAAACCACCACCGGGTGTGTGGATGTAGATTCGAAACATAATTTTGATCCTGCTCCACGAATCGAGTCGTTGGAAAAGAAAGAGAAGAGAGACATAAGGGAGATGGAATATGGAGCCATAGTTCTGGCTTGGTATTGATTGCTGTCTGTAGAAATATTTGGGAAGTAAAGGAATGAAGAACAACCCGGATCTCATCTCATGCTTCTCGTGATGAAGACAACAGAAGCAACGTATGTGCACTATGGGTTGTTCTGCTATATGTCTGGTTTGGTTGGTGACAGGTTCGAAAAGCAGGGGTTTTCTAACTTTCAACAAGCAGACGTTTGCGTTTTTGAAAAGGTAGAGGGGTTACACGGAGTCCATTCCGTTTGGTTCGGTCTTTCTTTCTTGCTCAGTTCTGTAAATCAAAGGCTGGATTTGGGGATGAGAAGGGGATTGGATATTACAGCAGGACGGATTATCTTCCCACTCTCTGTCTCTCGCTCTGTTTTCATGATTATTTTTAAGTGAATGAAGAAATTTAAGCGCGCTCACTCTAATCTGTGCAGGATCTCTCCATAATAAATACCTATTCGAGCTTGATACTCTCGTGCAATATTAATGAAAGAGGAGAAAAACCTTTGGGACTGGGAATATTCAGTAGCGGAAGAAGCATTTCACCCAACTAAATATGCATGTGAACCACCTATATACTGTACATGCACTGTTCCACCCCCTTAGCTCATTGGTATCCAGGGAAACGGATGAGGATTGAGGATTATAGAAATTGTTCATTCTTCGGAACGTGACTCGATGGGAGGGGGAGCTTTTAGAGTTGAATCCAGGAGCTAATGTAAATGCCAAGTATTTTTAGCCAACGTTTCGTCATTGTTTAAGGAAAAAGAATCCCTCCCTGATGTTAGAAAATGTTGTGATGGAAGTAGTTTTCAGGCTTTCCATCTCTGAGTGAATTAGAGTAGTAAAAAAAGCATTGCGTGTGATGACGCCGGTGGAGGAATTTAAAGCAGTGCATTTTACTTTTAAGTTTATTATAATGCTGAGGAATATGCCTGAGAGTGAAAGTAAGCTTCAAACTCATTCATAAGAGTGTTAGAGGTTCCGAGTTTTGTAGATAACAATGGAAAAATATAAGTTTTTGCTGCCCAATACAAGTACTGGAACTGGTAATTTTTGGGGAAAGAAAGTAAATGACGGGCTAGAAAAAGCTGTAATGGAAGCTTTGATGGTTGGAGTAGATAGATGTTTTAGATTCGTATAGAGGGAATGATAAGCAGGCGGAAAGCGCGAATTGGGTGGGAGTCGCAAGATTTGCCGGGGTGTCGGATGAAATGTTTGAGGAAATTGAAGCGTCAAGGATACAAAAGAAAGTTGTTAATTAAAGTTTTGTCTTTATTAACGATGTGAACTAGGAAAGGAAAGGAAAGGAAGGCGAGGTGTGAGGTTGTTGGTTGCTGAGGTTGAAGAGAGATTATCGAGAGAGCATCGAGAGAGCATCTCCTGGGAATGGTTGGAAATGAAACTGCATTGATTGGAAATTATTGCGGTAATTGAACTGATCTGTAATTACGTCAGGTAGTGGAGAGCGTTTTTAGTAATCCCAAGCACATGGTTGTGTTTAGTGGTGGTAGCGAAATAGATTTAAGTGTAGAGGAAAGAAGCATTTGCAAAAATTAGGAGTGTGTGAAGATACAAGGAAGGAAGGTAGAAGTAGAATACAGGCAGTCAAATGTGTTTGGAACAAGGAACAGAGAAACGGGAGCTTTTGTTGTTTCGTACAATAAATTGATGATTAAGGTGAAGGATAACAGAAATGGAGGTGCAGGTGGTGCTAGCTCTTGAAATTGAGGAATTGTAGTTGCGAGTGTAAAATGCACAAGGTACTTCTCTTCTCTCTTCTTATTTTTCCTCCTGTACGAGGAGAAGCTAATAGGAGAATCACTTTTTTGTACAGCTTCTGTTCCGTGAGCCATGATTTTATTACACAGTTGGTCGGTATAGGAAGGAAGGAAACAACACAGGTATTCGCATTTGAAAGAAGAGGCAAAGAATTGTGGAATCTCCCGTAGCTCCGAAGCTAAAAGAGACAGACAAATTGTTGGGCGGTAGGCCGAGGGTGAGGGAGCAGTACCCGGAAGGGGTATAAGAAGAAGAATTGTAAGGAAAGCAGAAGGACATGACGGTTTTTAAGGGTTTCTGGTGCTATGTTGCACTGTTGCAAACTCAGTCTGAGGAAGGGCAGACGGGTACGAGGATTGTCATCTTTGCTTTCCTTTCGTTTCTACCTGTTATAGTGCAACATTCCTAAAGACTCATTACTTATTAAGTAGTTGCCACGAAGGAAAGATACGTGTTTCGCGAAGATTCGTTATGCATTACGTGCGTGCATTTTTTTATGCATGTGCTATATGCGAGAGGAGGGAATCGTTGGAATGAAATACCGACTGAAAGAGAAGAAGAGAGATGAAGAGTATTTCGTAGTGGATGGGACGGATTAAAATGTTTAAGATGAAGTGACGGTGAGGAATTGCATAGAAGAGGAACAACAAGCCAGTATAAAATCATTGTCAAGTGAATAGAGGAATTGTTGCGTTTTGTGGGAAGTTTGGTTCTCCTGTACCCATGGAACATCCGGAATCTTGGTAGCTTTTATCTTTCTTTATATCTCTTTCTTGTCCATTTATAATGACAATATAGTAGGGGCTGGCTGAATTTTTGCTAGCCTTCAATATACCCATAAATGTTTGCAAGGAAACAAGCACTGGCTGGTGCGAGAAGAAGGGAAAGAGCTACGGTATCATAATGTGGAATGACCGGAAAGACGCTTTTACGATTGCTTCGAGAGGGTAAAGTATAGGAGAACGATGGGGAAAAGCTGATGTTTAAGCGGTAGAATTCTTGCAAACTGACATGTAAGACTGCAGTAAAGCTGCTAACATGCATTATTGCATATGTAGTCTGTATAAGAGAATTACTTCGGATAAGCCAAGCCATAGTCAATAGTGTAGATAGAGAGAGACGAAGAAAAATTGTCGTTTACACGACCGGCTGGTATACTTCTAACGGAAGTTAATATAGGGTATTTTTTAAAGGCACAGTGGAATCTACGGTCACGCGCCCAAGCATTTGAGTAACTCGTGTGCTCCCAGCTGCTTTTCTGACGAAGCACGAGCAACGTTTCAACATTTTAAAGGTCATGTATCAACTGTTGAAGTGTCACAGCGTCAAGCGGATTATACTGATGTTATGATATAGCTGAATTCTTCTTCTCTCTTATATACTGAATTTAATTTTCATAGGTCAAAAATGTGATGCTGCGACGCCTAAACTGAAAAAAGTTTTCCGACGTGAGTTGATTTTTAGTGATGCAGCGTCGGTAACCATCGAATTATGGAGAGGAAATTTAATGCAAACAATAGTACTGCTAATCTTAGCCATCCATTGATGCAATCCGCTTGTCGCTGTAACGCCTTAAAACTGAAAAATCATGAGAAATGTGGAAGTCCGTTCCTTCCTCCTGATCGCTGCAACTGCAAGGCAGTAGAAGGAGCGGACGGTGGCCTCTCTTTCACTTTTGCGGGAGTTGCTGTAGCCGGGCACCGCACCTTCGAATGAGATGACGCTCGGAGGTTAAAAGTGCCGACTGGGCCGTTTAAAACAAGCAGACCTGACGAGATCTGATGGGATGCCGCAGGCAAAATGCCGTTGTGGGGAGAAGAACTGCGGAAGCAGGAATTTTAAAACTGGGAATGAATACTGAAATGAAAACAACTTTCATCAGAACGGATGCGGGCGACTAGTGACGCCAATATACACGCGAATACATTTTGGGTAACCAACCGGGGAAGGCATGATCTGGTTACAGTTGATTGAATCATGCCGTCAATATGATCTTTCAATTTTAATAAGTAAGCTGACGCTAAAAAAGCACACTTGAACCCTGATTCGGAGTAATGAATGACTTAAGATACCGGTCCAGTATCTAATGATCGGTATCGAATAGATACGATGCCGATACCGAAATCAAAGAATCGATCCAGTATCGATCAGATACAGATACAACTTCGAAAAAACCGATTCGATACCGGTACTCGTGCCAAAGAATCTATTTTGTAACGATTTTGCGTATGTACGCCTTACAAACCCCCAAAAACAATAAAAAGCTGCCGAATTTGTCCATCTCTGGAGTTTTTACGCTTCATTCGTGTAGTTCGCTACCCCGAAGTGCCTAAACCGTCAATGCAAATGTAAATTTACTGGCTCCAGTTGAATTTTGTATTCCTGTCCATGTATTTTTGGGTGCTTTCCGTCATACCCAGCTTGAACAGGGTTCATCCAAAGAAGGATTCAACTTATATCCGGGTGTAATCGTTTGTAAAACTGGCACAATTCGCCAAAAAATTGAATTTAATTACGGCTAAAGGTATTTGAACTCTTTCGGAAGCAGAACTAAATCAATTCAATATTACATAAAGGCACACCTTACTACTACGCGTAGAAACAAACAGCTTTCGTTTGCTCTTGGCTGATAAAATGAACAGTGTTCGAGGTTGAGTTCTGTGTGTATTCCAAAGATCCACGGCGTCTTGAAAAATGCCGTATTTTGAAGCTACAGTCACAGTAGAGTTGCTGGCTTTGTTTTGTTATTGTTGATGCTATCAGAAGCTTCCTGCTTTTCACAGGGAAATTTTAACCTTGTTCTCACGGTTTCCAACTGTTAAATAAATAAAAGCTAGAAAAAGAATGTGCAAGTAAAGGTATTATCCGTAACTTTAGGGTGCGCATGAGCTTAGCCAGCTGAATGAGATAAACGGCCACGAAGTACAAGATACATTTATAAGCTAGGGAATCCCGTTTCCCGTTGCGCTTGAGGAATGCTAAGATGCCGGCGGATGGGGAGCTAGAAGTAAACGAAGAGGAAATTAGAATATAACTTTATGCGACAGGGAATTTTCAGAATAATGTTGCAATATTTTCACAATCAAAGTAGCATCTATCTAACTGAAAGAATGATGGAGATCAGGCATTGTCAACGATAATCGAGCATTTCCATGAACTAGGCACTAGATAAGAGGCATCGGTATAAACGTGTATCATATATCATGTTGTATTGAAGCCTAGCCTGGAGCTACCAATGCGTTAACTGAATTCCATAAAACGTTATTTCCAATTATTATTCGACAGCAGGCAGCTTAACACTGCAACGGGGTAGAGTATGGTGTATATATGTGCTTGTGCCTTTGGGTTGTATGCTTCTATAAGCTCAAGTCCTGTTCCGAGACCTTAGGTCGTAGATTCTAGATTCGTGTGAAGGGAGATGCTATGTATTAAGGTGCACGGTTAGATAGAGGATTAGTTTAACCGACTTCCGGCGCAGTAGCGTATTATTCACTGCAGTTGTAGGTAACTTAAGCTAATCTATTCTCTATACTATTCTAAGGTAGTCGAGATGTTGTCCTGTCAGAGTCTCTGGAGTGAGTGATGGTCGCTCCTTCTGCTCCAGAACTCCAGGCTCCTACCCTCCTCCTACAACACGTAAGAAACCACTATCTCTCTCAACACTTCGAAGGAGTGTAGGAAACGGTGGTTAACTGTGTATAACACCAAATAATTCGGTGATTGCTGCGGATCTACATAATTAATGATCGGCAGAGAAAATTAGCGCACTCTGCGGATTAAGGATAGAACTATTGCAGTAGCTGTGGATGTAACAGTTCCGTCCTCGTGTATGTTATGTGTACCGTGTATAGCTCTAGAAATGAACCCAATCCTAACCGTATAGTTACTATGGGACCGACCTAAGGTTTACGGTACCCAAACCTTTGGGTCCCGTAAACCTTAGGCCTCCCTTCCCCCTATTTTCCCGCATGCTTACATGTAAACGCAGTCCGGGTTGATACCGGAAACATTTTCCACATTTATTTGGAAAACCTGTCACCAGGGGGTTTCCGCAAAAATCGGACGCAAAAGGTAAAACCGGATTCTATGGAAATAGGCCTTAACAGACTTACATACCCATAATACAGGTTGGTCTGGATAATAGATTGAATTGTGAAGAAAGCTGTTTAGTTGAAGTGTAGTTGACAAAATTTAGTGATTGGAAAAATAGACTCAGCAAGAGAAAGTTTTAGAATTAAAAAGAAAAGGGGTTTTAAGGAGCAAAATTATCTGGAAAATACAGTAAAATCAGAATAAAGGTGTAAAGCGGTACTGTGGATAGCGAGGATGAGGATGGAAAGAAGGGAGAAGGAATTTAGGCACATGCGTAAATTATTAGGTTTTAATCAATAAAACCTCATGTCGTTGTTAAATGTTTTTTGTTGCTTCTTCCTCCTAGTGATTCTTTTAGGAGAGCGGTGGATGCATTGAGGAAGTACATAGAAAAAAGGGAAGGAGAAAGTTGAGGGTATTTTGTGGATAACGTTAATTGGTTTATTTATTAGATATTTTGTGTCTGTGTGTGACAGAGTGTGCGTGCTCTAGAAATGGAAGAACCGGGGATGAACAATAAATTTCATTGACTTGACAATCTTTGTGTAGGTTTTAGAAAGAAATACATGGAATATGGAAGAGAAAAACATATAGTGAAGGTAAAAGTAGAAAGAATAAAGTTAAGAAATACGAGGGAGAAAGTTGTTGCTTGTTTCATGTGCTTGCAGTTAGAGCTAGATCTATAGATCTAATTTTGCCTATCCTGGTATAGTCAGAAAGTACATATGTCAGCAGGGAGAAAGGGGAGAATAGTGGGGGAGGATATTGCGGCATAGTCAATGCTCTGAGTCCCGAAAAATCTGACGGATCACCCTAAGCTTTCCAACTGATTTTATGGCAGGTAAGTAGGGAGAAAACCAAGACAAAGGCAGGGAGTAGGGGAGGTCTGCGGTACGGTGAACGGTATAGGAAGATGTTGCGATTGCGGTTACGGAACGGATAGCAGCAATTTTAAGAATACTTTCTCTCAATCTATATACGTATAACGACCAGTGTGAGCCTGATAGGAGCGTAGCTCGGAGTGGTAGGACCGGCCGGGCTGGTTGAGGATAGTGATGTGCCAAAAATAGAAATTTGGGGCAGCAGTAGCGGTGAAAGAATGAAGTTAGGGTAGGGGATCGGGATGTAGTAGCTTTGGAAAGATGGAAGCTCAGTGTCAGTGGAGCATGCTGTAAACTGTATTGATAAGAGGAAAAGAGGCTTGATGTGATGATTAAATTTATAGGGGTGGTTTGGATAAAGAAAGTCTGTCTCTCAGCCCATAATGAGAATGATCTCTGTCTTTCTATGTGGATAGAGTGTAAAGACAAGTTGATGAAGAGCTGAGCTGATAGCGAGCCTTGCATGCATGATGCATGCTGCATGGAAGGATATTACTGTAAAAGGAAAACTCTAGCCTGGAGGAAAAGATACTTTAAGGAGTTGATGATGGTACGCGGTAGTAACTTAACTCAAGAGTACTTACCCTAAAGTCTCGGCTGTAGCGCGCACCCGGATTTTGATTTCATTTTTTCTCGAAAATCCCACTTGTCCGCGCCCCCGCCTATTTCGCGCATTCAAAATTACAATATTGTGCGTAAAATTCACGTTAATGTTTGTAGAAGGAAGGCTAAATTTGAAAAACTTAGAGAGGGAGCTGGTAACATGGCTTAAAAAATTACGGGACCATGTTGCAGGAAGAAGCAATTAAGTTAATCTCTTGGGAACATTTGGTTCATTGTTGCATGGTTAAAAAACTGTTGCCACGGACGATAGGGTCAGTGTTGCATAGCTAAATATCTTTATCCTTCGCTCCGTAATTTACTCTTGCCAATTTTTTTGTTCGAATTCTGATTTTCTTTGTACGAGTTTAAAATATTGCGCTAGCAAAAGTCATTCTTGCAAGTGAAGGTCTGAAGACAGGTTCTAACGGAAGTTCAAATAAAATTAAGTTTTTAAGGAAATGAACATCTTCAGCGTTTTGTAAAGTAACTTAGGTTTTTTCATATATTATTTCCCTAGTCTATGCTTCAAACTATTGGTATTGGTTTGCAAGAAGTTAAGAAGGCAAGATTGATTCTAAAGAAATAGTAAATATTGCTGAAGTCCCAATTGTTTTAACATGGCTTGTACCTATAAATAACGGGGACCGGGCTAATTTCATTGGTGTCTTGGAATGCAGCGGGAGAAAATCTAATGCCCATGATGTTTTCACACCGATGAAGTAGAAGGAATTGCTGCAGCTTGCTCCTGAGGACCAATTTTGTAGGGGGGAAAAGATAAAAATGTGCCGTTTGTGTCACATTTCCAGACGTTACTGGAGACATTTGATTGGTTTAAGGCATTATTAAAATTCCTGGTTATTTGATAATTTTTGACACTGCTTGCTATGTCACATAAGATAAACGTGTGTCTACAATCTTACAAAAACCGAAAACCCCGTTTACCCGCGCCCCCGGCTTTTCGCGCACCCTCAGCCCTCAGAGCACCTAAATTCACGTACTTCGCGCGCGCAGCAGCCGAGGTTTTAGGGTAAATATGTACTTAAAGGAGACTAGTCGCGGACTGAAGAAGGAATTAAAATGTTCTGGGTCCCGGTGTTAGCAGTGAAGATGAGTTTGGACTCAAAAGCTTGTCTCGACTCGAGAACAAGACTTGAGCGAAGTGAGGCGGAAAGGGGAGGCTGTCACGTGTAAAGCTACTGGGAAAAAGGGAGAAAGAGAAAGGCTTAGACTGGACTGCTGGCTGGATAAAGTTGGAGAAATGCGGAAGTGAGCAGTGAGGCGGGGAAAGCTAGAGTTTTGTTATAGATTGAGCTGACTAAGTAAGTTGGTTGCGCTTTAACTCGGCACACTTGTATTCACCACTTTCAAGCTGGCCACATCTCTAAAGTCCCCACTTTTATTGCTTGAACAGGCCACATTGTCAAACTTCGAAAACAGGTCTTCTATCAAATTGAATGTTAAAAAATTGAAACGTATTTATGCCTCATCATTACAAAATCTCTGTAGCGTCCGAATCATAATTCGCTTATGAGTTTGGGACTTTCTTGGATTGGCTTGGACAGAGTACACGCATTTCGGAAAATCTTGGGCGTTTATTGCTGGTTGATGGCTGTTGCGGTCAACTCGAGCTCCTCATTGCTGAATATCCTCTTCCTTTTACCTGATTTCCGGGGACGACTCGCAAACAGGTTTCGTGAAGCTGCACGAAGGTATTCGATTATACCCATGTCAGCAAATCTCAGACTAAGATTCAGGAGTCTTTAATTAATATCTGTGTATTTACTCCTTGTTTGTGGAGCAAGTTCTCCGGCAGCTCTTTTTGCCATCATTCGGTCTGTCTTGCTTTGCATTACGTGTAATCCAGCTAGAAGTTTTCGGAGAGAGGGGTTGCATCCTGCCAAATAGAGCACATGTCCAAGAGAGCCTTTACTAACCTCCAACGGCAAAAGCATATGGTTGTGACCTTTTCTGACGTCAATTGACCCATCTTCTCTCTTAATCACAGCACCCTTGCAATTTATTCTTCGTTCTGCACATCTCCAACGTTCAGAAGTTCCGACTCGGTTATTGAGAGTGAACAAAAACCCTTCATGGCACAATACCCGCTTTCTTCTCTGCGTCTCCATCACCTTCTTGTATTCCTTCCTTCACTTCACAGGTCTTACTCATGAATGGTCTGCCTCACAATACCACATCAACATCCTTAATCCACGATGTAATAAACAGTTCCTCCTTCAAATCACCTTCAAAGCCCTTACCTACTTCGTATACTGCACTATTTCGTACTTTCTTTCAAAGTTGTCCACTTCAAGGTGTGGCGGCTTATAGCTGTGGCGATTTAGAACTGTGGACAGTTTAAAAGTGGCGAATTCAAGTGTGGCGAGTTAAAGTGTGGCGTATTAAAGTGTATTATGTAAGTGGAAGACATGGCTGAGAAGTGAGCCGGGAAGAGAAGTGAGAAAGAGATGGCGAAGGACATTAGGCAGGGAACTGGTAGAAGATTTGATATACATTGCTGGACCTGAGAGAAGGCTCTTTTAAAGTAACACATGAAGATGAAACCTGATTGGAATATTTATGGGGGCTGTGTATAATAAATTCCGAAAGGGTTAGCAAAAGAGGCATGAAGAAGCCAGAAGGAACTACGTAGCAATGACAGTTATAAGGAAGAAGATTGCGGTGTGGGAGAGAACAAGAGCGTATTTTCAAGCAAGGCTCTTTTCTGTTCTTGTATCGTTGCTTGAACGACTTAAGAAATACGGAACAGGGAGAATGACGCGGGCGTTCGACTGGGAAGAAAATATACCGGTACAGCTTCGTGCTTAGAGAAAGCCGGGCTTGTATGGATCCGGTCTAGAACGTTGCGAGATAGAAAGAGGATTGAAATTGAGTCTTCTTATTCTTGAGTGATAAGACGTGGTACTTTTATGATAAGAAGAATTTTGTGAGTCTGATGTAAAATATTTCTGAATGGCTAAATGCTACAGTAAAAACACGACTGCTGACCATAAAACCCCCTTTCTATGGTCCAGCCAATGAAAGGTTTTCGAAACTTTGGATTTTACTGTGAAAGTATATACAAGTCACAAGTGTCGCAACTCGCTCTTGTCCACTTGATTTAGATGACAAGCAAATTGGTCCGTACTTTTCTCTGAGGAGAAAAACTGAAATGTTACTTTTTGTATTCTCCTGTAGAACTTCGGATTTCCGCTGCGTACCATTCCCCTGCGGTTTGTGTGACACGAGATTTATGAAGGATTCAAAAAAGAAATAAGATGACTAACTTCCTAAAGTACCAAGCGCGTAGTATAAAGGATATTCCTTGTCTCTGTTCGGGCTGAAAGATGATAAGAAAAAATGGTAGAGATTTGCTTGAATAAAATAATAATTGCAGAAAGCCCATTCACCGGGTGGGTGCTAGCAATAAGCGAATCACACTTGCAAGAAGCTGGTGGTTTTGTGAAACAATTGTTGAGCATGAGTTATTTCATATTTACTGTATGTAGGCGCGAGGATCAAGGATACGATTAGTTTGTTAGTTAGTGGAAGCAAGGTCACAAAACTGGGAATCAATGATAAAAGGAGGCTTGCGCGGGACGATATCACAGTCGTGGAATAGATCTGTACCGTCATCGATCATGGCCCTCGTAGACTGTATATATTTTTACTAAAACAAGCGATTACGATCCGGGCGGACATCGGTCGTATGTGTAGTACTGCGACGTACGACCCGTACGACCCAGAATATGTCTACACTGATTTTTTAGGAAGAATGTAGCAATGCCGGTGGATGTGGATACTGAAAGATTTTTTTGAAAGTGCTGGCTACAATTTCTAAGAGAATATGAAAATTTTTAGGGAGAGAATTGAAACGTTGAACGCATAGAAGGAATTGCGGATTTGGGTAGATACTGAAGTACTGAAGTAATATATGCATACGATTGCGTTTAATGATGCAAGGATTTTGTGGGGCTGATTTTGACGGAATATAATACGGGATTCGTGCATCGACAAAATCTCCAAGGTTGTGGAAAGAGGAGAGAAACGGACGAGGAAAGAGTTAGGATAAGCTTGGAGATTAGAAGAAGAAGGACGAGAATGAGGAGGTAATCGGAGAAAGTCTACGTCTACAACGTTCTCAGCTATAATTATTCTTTGCTTCATAGACGGGGGATCCAGTAATACAACTGGGAGGGGATAGGACTAGGACTACGACGCAAGAGGGCCGAAGTATGGTTAGATGTGCTGAGATTTTCTGAAGGGAGGGGGAAAAGTGGTTTGAAAAATACAGGGGTATAGCTTCAGTATCACAAAACCCAAGGATCTCATTTCTTTAAACCTGTATTCTATAAGTTCATAGTAGTTCATATGATCTTCCATGTGGCATGTGAAGGAATGCATGTAGTTTAGCTAGCACTTTATGTGGTTATACTTCCTTCCATATTCAGATTCCAGTCCCTAGATTAGAATTGCGTTGCGGAATGGGTGAATAACTAGGAGAGTGAAGACTTCGGGGGGGGGGGGGTAGCAATTTTCTGGGAAGACATTAATAATGGGAGGATTCATTATTGTTTCTAATTAATTTCTGGCTTAGCTCAAGACTTAAGCGTATGTTCGTGTTTAGGTTTCGGAAACTGATTCTACCTCTACCTACCCTTGTAGAATCATATCCTTCACAATCACGGCTCAATTTCGATGACTACAAATGCATGGGTGAATGAGCCAAAAATGCTGAAATGAGGATTTTGTACCATCTGTGTTTGTATGATGGAGTTTAGGGAAGCTGACGAGTGCGATGCTGTGAGTGGGTATATAGGGCGTGATAGTTTGAGCCAGAATTGGGGGTAGAGAATGAGTAAAGCAAAACATTTTGAACCTCACAAACAATTGCTTGGAATCAAACGGCCACAGAAACCTAAGGAAGGGATGGGGTGTACATAATGTAAAATATTTCAGATGGAAAATAAAGAGCATAGTGTTGGTTGCTGAAGATATATGGGGATCGGGCGCTCTATTGATGCATTCAGAGGGAAAACACCTGACGAAGGCTTGGTAAAGATGCTAGTTTAGTTAAATGAAAGAAATTGAACAGAGAGCTACGCAAAAATGAACAAGAGAATATCGTGAACGTTTTTGCCTATGTCAGAAAGGTGTATCTATTAGTCAGTAGATGTGAAAATGTTTTCTGAATGGAAACTGATGTTAACTTTCCTTTATTGTGATGAGATAAAGGAGGATGTAATCCAAGCGTTCTGTCTCTTTTTCTCTGATCTATTGCCTTCCCCCGAACCAAATAAAGTAAAAACGTACACAAAGCCGACATCTAGGAACTATGGCAAGTAGAGAAAAGCTATCTGAAAGTATTTATACTACAGTATGAGCCGGGACTATTTGGGAATGTGAATTAGACTCTGTCATAGTTATTTGCAGTACCTGGGTGAAAGAAGTGTTATTTAAAATTTTGAAAACAAGTGGTTTCAGCTTAAACTTGGTGCGATACATGCTGTAGCTTTGAGTAAATCATGTCATGTAGATCTGAGAATCAGGATAGCAGGAGAAAGTAGATAGTAGATGGAAGCGATACGAAAGACAGAGAGATGGATTTAATAGACGTGTAGAAGGAAGCCATGACAATAATGATGAAATCAATCGATAGAATTGTACTCTCGCATCGTCAAAATTGAAAAAGCTTTGTTTACAGAAAGCTAAAGCAGGATCGAAAGAATCGTTTACTTCCACTCGCAGGAATCAATTGTACTTGAGAGGGCTGATGGATGAGACTCGGAGGGAGTCAATTTTATTTACAAAAATGTTTTATTATGTAGTAGGAGGAAATTCACATGAGGGGTCTAGTTTGAGGATGGTGAAATGGTAATCGTCAATGGAGAAAAAATATAAGGCCGCGGCATACTAGCGTTACTAGTTCCATGTCAATGTTCAAAAAACGAATAACGGGCTATGAGAAATGAGAATTCAGCGTGGAAATGTGGAATTGTACACCTGAACTCGAAGTTAGGGAAATGAAATACGGGCGGTGCAAAGATGCGGAGATTGTGCTAGAATCTAATTATATGGACTACCAACGTCAATTCAAACATGCTTAACATTTCACTCATTTCCTTTCCTGGAGGACGACGAGGAAAGACGTAGATACGAATGGCAGAGACTAGACGAAGCAGTAAAATGTTTTATAGTTGCTATTCAAACCCCTTGAAGGACAACATTTATACTGACTGGGACAATTTAGTTTACAAGCTAAATTAAATGGGAGAAAATGAGATTATCCTTAAATATAGAAAGACTAGAATAAAGTGTAATTACAGAAGAAAGAAGCGGAAGGAAAGAGGTTCTAAAGAACATGTTTGAGAGGAATCCTTCATTCGAAGATAGGAAAAGAAGAGAGACTAATATTTGAGTACGCAACTTAAATTAAGACAAAGGCGGCGTTTAGAGAGAGTTTAGCCTCAGGAAGAGATTGTGGCAGAGGTAAGGTAAAAGTTGGGTTAGAAGGAGCAAATGAATCAGAGAATTAGAATGAGAAATCATGGTTTCTTAAAAGTTGGAAGCAAACCGGATAAAGCAGGGGTACGGACTGCAGAACGGCAAGGATAAAGAGATCCAAAGGCTGCTTACGCGCAACCGGCGCAACCTGAGACTGAGACAAATAAATAAGGATTGGTTTCGTGAAAGTGAATGAGGTACGCGTATGGGAGAACGTATAAGGCTTTTCCGTTGCCTGATTTAATGACAAGTTTTAAACTTGAATGTTACAGATTCCAAGTTGAACTGAAAAAGACGAGGAGGATAAGGAACAGGAGGGGTGAAGGGTGGATGGGATAAGGAATCTTGCGGAATTGTTGAAGTTCGAAGAGAAATGGGGAACGAGGGTAGTGGTGGCAAAAGGAGGGGAGGGGTAGGAGGAAGAGGGTTGTGACGGAAACGGTAGGTTAACCAGGAACTAAAGCTCGGTAGTGGGAGAAATAGGGGGAGAGGAATGGGGAAGAGAAAAGGACGGAGGAATTGAAAGAGTAGGCTGGAAGATTTATCCTATTCGTGTGATGTGATGTGTGGAAATAAAAGCTCCTTCACTTCAGATTTATTTCAATGAAACTTTTATGTTCTCCACGAAGAGAAAGAAAAGAATCTGGGGGACCGCCTTAACTCTAAATTCTG
This sequence comes from Sminthurides aquaticus, assembly GCA_906901655.1. Lineage (NCBI taxonomy): Eukaryota > Metazoa > Arthropoda > Collembola > Symphypleona > Sminthurididae > Sminthurides > Sminthurides aquaticus. Next base: position 9,281,625 of record CAJQTT010000004.1, on the reverse strand, counting down.
CTACAGGAAGGTTAGTTGTAACAGACTCCCGAGAAAGTTGAAGGGGGAAGTAAGAGAGCAGGGACTACCCGGGCAAAACGCAGGGCCTCAACTTGGAAAACTGTTAAATTTCTTGCGAAGCACTCAAGACGAAGTAATAGTAGTCATTCCTCTAGGGCGCTAGCTATCATTCAAGCTGAGCTGGTGAAAGTAGCCAGATTGTGCTCAATAAATCCAGGGGTGGCGTGGCGTATTTTCGTGTTGCTTTCTCGTAAATGGAATCGGGTTACATGTTACATGATTGCGGGATGTGAGGTAAAATGTGTATAAAGCCTCGGTTATAGTACCGGCAGAGTAATATCATTTGCATAAGTTTGGCATAAGTCTCCTTAGCAACCCGTTTATTTAACATTGGCAATGGCGTATGGTAGGCATTATTTCCTACCATGTTTAAAGATAGGGTTAGAATTGCTATGACAAACTATGCAAGCGTTGTGCCGGGACTATAACCGAGGCTTAAGGCTGGAACGCTTTTAGCTGCAGAAACTATGCGTAGAGGTTAGGACAGTACCGTATGGATTGCAAATCAAGATGAGATTAAACTATTGTCGACTCATGCTTTTATACTTAAATCCAGAGATTTGGGAAGGAGAAAGCCCGGTGGAGTTATCAGAAGAGAAATTGAATAAGAAGTAAGACCCCTATTCCCTATTGAATTCTCTAAATTCCTTAAATAGTTTATTCAATGAATTGCCGGGCTGTTGAAAGGTGATGTAAGCTTCGGGAGAAATGGCTGATTTGAGTAGTGAATTTGGAATTTATTGCTTTTGAGGCACCTACGGAAAATAAAAGAGAAAACAGGACTGAAAGAGGTAAGCTCTGTGATATCCGATCAACTTTCCGTAAAATAAAAGTTTTCTCAAAAACGTCCAGTGTCAGCAAACCTTGTCTCGCATCTTCGAAGGATATGAGAAGTGGAATGAGCTTTTTGGTGGGGATAGATAAGATGGAAAAAAGCTACGCGCCCCCCTGGGTTGCTTCCATAACCTCTTGCGAGCGGTTGTGGCCCGTTTGCATACTTCAAAAACTGTTGCCATGGATGATAAGTTTAATGGTGCATAGAAAAGTATCTTTATCCTCCGCTCAGTGGTTCACTCGTGCTACGTTTTGTTAGAAGCCGGATTTTATTTGTGAGAGTTTAAAACATTGCACTAGCAAGTGCCATGTTTGTTAGGGAAAGCCTGAAGACAGTTTTTAACGCACTTGCATATAAAATTAAGTTTTCATATATGGAAATTAACATCTATAGCGTTGAAAACTTGTGAAGTAGCTTAAGTTTCTAAATCTTCTGTTTTTCTAGTCTATGGTTAAGTAACTTACTACGACAACCCGGGTCACTAGGAAGAATATATGCTTAAAATGTTGATTTCCAATGGGATAATGGTGGAATGAGTGACATAATAGCAAGCAGGATTAATGCTGTATTAGATCAATCTGTTTGATCGATCTGTATCTAGTGGTCTAGATCAGATCAGATCACGACGAATTTTGGTGATCTGGTTACTAGATCAGATCTAGATCTAGATCCATATCTGATCGATAATGATCTAGATCATCATCTACCGAGCGGAATTTCTCTCAAAATAGCTAAAATCAAAGAATTTATCACACCAAACCCGGCACCAGTTTTTCCCTGCTACTTAATTTTGTGAAAATAACCCTGATCCAAACTGCAGAGGTGGAAAGGAGCAAAGAACTTGAAGGGTTAGATGCTGGAATAGCATGGGGCAGTGACGATAAATGAAATTTACAGCCAATTTCCAACAAGTATCCACGCTCAGACTCTCAGAAACTTTTGTTTCATCGATGAATTTACGAATTTTTTAATTTTTGCAGTGAAATACAAAGAAAAAAGAGTTTTCGCAAATTCACAGTTTTGATCTAGATCATTTCCCAAATTTGATCTGGTTTTCTAGATCAGATCAGATCATGGGTTGTTTTCTTGATCTGAGTCATAGATCAGATCTAGATCTAGATCAGGCAAAAAAGCTGATCTAAAACAGCATTAAGCAGGATAACCTTGGGCAAGTAATTTAAGAAAATAGAAAAATCTGAAAATTCTATGCTGATCCTGACCTGACGGTCGGATAAGTTAGAGCATTTTTAATTTCCTCAATGGATTGACGTTGGGCATGGAGCGGATTTAAGGAAGACCTGGTTAAACGAAAGCTGTGAAGAGGAGGGATTAAGAAGAATAAATTGCAGAGTAGAGGTGAATGGTGAAAGGAGAGGATTGTTGCGACCACAGGAAACTGACAGGGATTTCCCGACTGTTTCAATCCGGGCCTGCGGTCATCAATTAGGTTTGCAGTCGTGTTAGGAGAAATCGGATTTGGCAAAAGTTCAAAACCGGTAGAAGAAAAAGAAATATGACACAGGAAAAAATTGGATTTGGATAGATGTGGAATGTCAGGGATTGTAGAGTAGAATGCATCACAAGGGAAGGACGAACCGTTGATGACATTTCCCAAGCCAGCCAACTGTCTACAAGTATCGAAATCTCTGACAGCTTACTCATAATGCTGTACTATCGCTCTATATGTCGGGGAAAACTTGTGAAGGGCTTCTACAACATGGATGGAAGTTTTAGTTTATACAGGGTCTTTGTAAACTTATATTCATATATGAGATTGAAACTGCGCGGTGGCACGTCCGCCGATTTCATTCAAACTGGTCTCAATTGAAAGCTAAAAGTCTGAAGTTTTGTGTGGTGCAAATTTCAAATGCCTATTGTCAACATGACATCTGCTGTTAACGCTCAAAGTTTACGGTAGGAATTCCAATTCAGCGTTTTACCAGATTTCCACAGCAACGCTTCAGGTGTTGCCTTCATACGGTAGCTGTGGAAATCTGGTGAAACGCTGAATTGGAATTCCGACCGGAAACTTTGAGCGTTAACAGCAGACGTCATGTTGAAGATAGGCATTTGGAATTTGCCCCACACAAAACTTCAGACTTTTAGCTTTTAATTGATACCAGCATTAATAAAATCGGCCAACTTGCCGCCGCGTAGTTTCAATCCCGAATAGGAATACAAGTTTACAAAGACCCTGTAGATTCGGAAAAGAAATTCTTTAGGATAAACATGCATCAAGTAATACGAATTTTTAGGGCAAAAGTTTCTCTTGGAATTTTTTTTGGGTGCAATGTATGAAATTGGCTTAACAGGAGGTGGACTGAACTCTTAACTTCAAAACAAAAATTTCGAAATATTTTTGAGTAGAGGACCATTTATGAGTACTTCATGCAAAAAATGGCATCCATCTTGTCCCTAGTTTAAGCGCTAAGCGTCAAAGTTTGGGATACGCGCGATCCAAATAACTAATGTCGACAAGTAACAGAAAATATAATAGTTTTTCGTCTTACGTAGCTAATACCTCAATATGAGCTATATAACTGTTAAAAGGGCGATTCTCGTTCTTGGTATCTTATTATGGTAATTTATTATTGGTATCTCTGAGTATCTCGAAGGAGATACCAAGACGAAGTTGGAGTTCAAGCACGTGTATCAAGTGCGCAGCTATTGCCTTAGTTCATAAGTTTGTCTTTGCGTGGAACGTGCTGAAACTGGTTGGAGGAGACAGTCAGTTGAGTTGAGTAGTGGGTGTCTGGTGAAAGCAGAGTGGGAATGGGAGAAGACGGGGAACAGGAATGGGGATAGGGGGGGTGAAGTAGGAGCAACACTTTTGTATACCTTTAGATTGTTGAAAGCGCACTAGAGAGAAGAAAAAGAAAGTGATGATGCGTGGAAAAATACGTGCCGAGTGTCAAGGTAATTTTCTTGAGGACAATGCAAAGGAAAAAAGGGTATTTGAGAGGGTAGCAATAAATGGCGGCCCTTTATCGAACAACTATCATCTTTAGATGGTGGAGAAAAACTGAGAAAGGAAGAGAAACGGAGAAGGTGTCTTCACATAATACATGCGAGTATATACCTGCTGCAAGATTATTCCTCACCGAAACCCGAAATGTGAATGGAGTGCGACAGTGCGCGGACAGAAGGTAATGAAAAGTGGGAAGGTTTTCGAAAAATTCACAAGTATGTAGGGAAGAGACAGAAGCGTGGGAAAGCTGTAACTCATGGGAGGGGAAGTTAAGTGACGGTAAGGCTATGATGGGCTTGAATAAAGTCAAAGGGTAAAAGTTAGGCTGAGGGGAAAGACGTTATCGGGCAATTCGGCTTGGTAGTAGTTTGGGATTGAGGTGTAGTAGAGACGGGAATAAAAGCTGGAAAAGATAGTAAATTAGACTTAATTCTGGTGAGAAAGCTGTTAAAATGGAGGAGACATGCAAAGCCGGCAAAGAAAGGATGGCGTGGGGTTATTTACTTAAACTATACGAAGATATCGACGTGGTATACAGTAGAACATAATTGAGTTTGTTAAAAGTATTAAGATGACCATTTGTGGAAAGACCAGCTGAAAGATTTTCGCCAAGTCTGCGCTGACGCTGACCCGTGCGCTGAACTTGAACTCGTGGAAGAAGTGAAAGTTGATCACGCGAAGTCAATTTGTGGTTGGCGTATTCTTTGTGCTGACTGGAAGGAATAAAAGAGAAGGAGGGGGGAGAATTTTTCCCACAATCACGATGTGGGTGAAAGTTTTAGTTTACTCATACCGGCATTCGGCAATCAAAAACCTACTATAGGTAACAGTTGCAAGTCGAGTTAGAAAAATAGATAATTTTGTGGAAGTTAGGATTTACGCTAGAGCTTAGTATGTTGGCGAACCGAAAGAGGTTTAGTTGCCGTGGTGGGTTGTGACGAGACGGCTAGGATGAGGATGGATACAGAACATGTCACAAACTTTAATGCAAACAGGGAACAGAAAAGCAAGGTTTTTTGTGTGTGTAGAGTGGAGACAGCTCCTCTAAGAGGGGCATGGAAAATGCTTTAGTGTCAGCTCATGTGCAAAAGTTGATGAAAATATACGATATCCAAAGGTTCTTTTCCCATTACGCAATCAGTAGAGGACCATCATTTATTTTCATCTTCCCCTCATTCCCCTCTCTACTCCGTACTCTATTCCGGTACTGCTCCACAACATGTTCACTGCTTTGGAAACGACTTTGGCAGAGAAAATCCCAATAAGAGTGAACGAGAAAGGATATACCCACAAACTATGGAATTCCTCTGCGGCCCATCCTACTTATCGCTAATATCCTTACTGTATTAGGTAATTTTTATGATGTGAACCGAAAGTGATGCTGTATTTTACAAGGTCTCAAGGGAGTTTGCACTAATGGGAAACATTTTCTAACTATCTCTTTAGGTTCGCTGTACTCGTCGAAAGTAATCATGAATCCATCAAGGACTACGCGGTATTGGCCAAATGCGACGGAAAGTTAGAAAACTCCTCCTTAATCTTTTAGTCACGAGACAGCCGGATGAGGAAATTAGAGACAAGTAAATTCTCTATTTGAGTTCGAAATTGCGACACTGGGAGTTCGTTTCATTATTAAAGTATGTTTTCCACCGGGTTTCTATAGCTGTACTATTGTACCCTCCAGATTCTAGTAGATTTCTACCTAGAATGCAGACTGCAGACGTGATTCAAAGCATATATATGCCATCGGTGTAGGTAGGGAAAGTTTTATATCTTTAGAGGTTTCACTGAAAACCGCAAAGATTGGAGCCAGTGAAAGTATGCTATTATGTACCGTGGTGTACATGTTAAGTGCCTGTAATTTGTTTCTTGGAAATCGGAAAGGCTGGAAAGTCCTTACCATACAAGGAATTTTTTCTACCTGCAGGTAATCACTGGTCTGGTTATATTTGTGGCAGTGCCGGTAGTGGCATTAGATTGGGACGATTTCGTGATTTGCCTAAATCACTAAGCAAGAACTACAATCACAGCTCTTGAGCTGCGGTGTAGAATTTCACTGATGCTGACAATGTTTTGGTAATAGCCACCTTATATATTCCCGATTGTCAATCGATTTTGGCTACCTATGAACGTTTCCATACATAATCATGGCCACTACAGAATTTGCGAATACTGCGGGTTTGAAAGTAATAGCAGTTTGAGGAGAGTAATCATTCACACAAGGAGTGCATTGTAGCATTACCATATTTATACGAGAGCCATATTTATACGAGCAGATTTATATACTAAACATATTTCCGTGCGAGCAGGTAACAAACAAATATTTTGCCATTGTAAGGGCCCACGCCCAGGCCACATATCGACGAATAAATCCATAACATTACATTACATTCAAACAAGGAGTGAAAAATAAATAGAAGGGGAATTTTGAGTCTGAAAGAATATTTGAACGAGAAGATCGTTTCTGGATTTTTGTGTGGGAATCTGAAATTGTTAGCTGGACTTTTTGCAGTCACTGGAGCAAGTATTTGAAAATAAGGGTGATAAAAATGCTGGATAGGAGGTATAGTTGGTGAAATGATGGGATTCAGAAGAACGCAAGGACGCCCTTGCCGAATTTGGGGCTCTTTGTAGTGCCAGATCGTAAAGTGCAGGAGTGTGGATGAGAAGCATAAGACATAAAAGCGGTCAGTATTTTAGTCCATTCCCCTTGAGCTACCTATAACCATGTATATATAACAGGATTTGGCAGATATGCTCATATTTACACTGGGATGACGCGTTGGAGAAGCATCAAAAGAAATACGCAAGCAATATTTATCAATTAGGTGGTAAAAGGGAGTTAATTATAGTCGGGTTGGGGTTGGGAACTATTTTGAAAAGAGAAAGTTGTGCGAAAGAAAGACCGATTTTGAGCCGAGTGCGGTTGTTGTTGTTACCCGCATTCGATCAATGGATCTCAAAAATGTGCAACGTGAGGACTGTTTGAGTCTAGAGATTCAAGCGGAAGAATAGATGATTACCCATGCTTATTCTGCTTACCGCAGATGGACTTGTGGTTTTGAGATTATTCAAGAGGAGAAAGGAGCGTGGTGGAATGTTATAAGGAAAGGGGAGGAAGGAGAGTGAATCCCTGCTTTCAACCAAGCGGGTGCTGATGATGTGTACAAGAGTGAGAGAATTGATGCGAGAAGAAGGAAGAACATAAAGCATGTGACTGTTTTAAATAATGGAAACTCAAAGGTTGATTATCTGTTGGGGAAAAGATGTGCGGGCGGGTATTAGTGCTCGCACTGACGACTGCATGGCGGTGATTGAATGATGGAGTGTTGGGATTTGGATCCTAGCGGCGCATCCATATGGAGTGAGGTGCGTAGTAGAAAACTGAGAGGAGATGTGATGTAGTTAGTTGGCTTATTGAAATCGGGAATTGGGGAATGAAAGGAGAGGATTTGGAAGGAAAGATGCCGAGTAGGGAGGAAATATAAAGAAAGGTGAAAGTACGGAAAGCCGGAAGATAGAAAGCATTAAGAGGATGCTGTGCTGACACGAGAAGGAAGATGGGGCGTTTGGAGATAGTATATATTTGGCGATTATCATAGCATACATTATTCATGATGCTCACATCTGGTCCTAATGCATTTTATCGGGGTTCTTTCTTACTTTACAACTTTCCAGTTCTCATACCTCTTAAGTGTATAAGAGTAGATCGAGTAAGAGGTGGAGTAGGGTAGGGTGAGCCTGAGAGGAAAAGGTAGATGTATTTTGTCTGCACTCTGGTTTGAAATCAAATCCGGAAAAGAGAGACCACTCCTAGAATAAGGCGGAGCGTTCATAGATTTAATGCTTCCCCGCCGCATGTAATTATTTCTTGTTCTAATAGTTACCACCCCTTTTGTGGCCGCAGTCGTTTACTCTTCAATTACCCACACATAAAATCCTGTAGCTTCTTTATGAATTAGAATGAACAAGACCAGTAAGATGTAGAAACCAAACGTTATGATTGAACGGTAAGTTTTACTATCAAATCCATCTTTTGCCTATCTTTCGGAAAGCTGAAGCATTTTTATAACAAAACTCATCTACAAATAAAATGAATAGTTATTGAAGGCATCATCAAGAAGATGAGTTTATCGAGAAGGGAAACCTCACATAGCATGCTAAAGCTAGAAGGAAACGGAAATCGATGCATTGCTGAAGTAATGAAATTTGGAGGAATTTGCATTACTAGGCAGGACAGACCCCGTTAATTTTGATGCGCTACTGTATGCTCCGATAAGCTCCATGTGATGTGAGGCTAGGGCAAAATATTAGTACATACAGAAAGACGAAATAGATTATAATATCAAATTATCAGTGAATCAGTGATAATTATCTAGTTACGCAGTCAATTCAACCAATGATGGCAATGAACACGAACACGAAAGTGGAATTCATGAAATCAACTTAAGGAATGTAATTCACAGCCAAGCAAACCGCACGTAGTAGTGAAGAATATCTTTATTTAATTGGCAAAAGACAGATTGATTTGCAATGTTACCCGAGTTCACTAAGCAAGTATGGTGGTCATGCACTAAAATAAAAGAAAACTGAATTTTGAATCCAAGAGAGAAAGAAGTAGAGAAATGGGACATCTAAGAAAAACGAACCCTTCGAAAGAAAAACAAAGGACATCTTTCTGAAGCAATAAGTAATTTTACAAAGAAATCTACGGACTGTAATAAGCGTGTTGTCTGCGGCGAGAAGGGAAAAAATTAGGTTGAATCGGAGGGAGTTTTGTCAGTTTTGTGGCAGAGAAAATGTAACGGAGAGAATTCAGATTTCACGAGATGGAATGAGGGGAATGCGATATGATAAGGAAATAAATTCTAAGATGAGTGACATTATGAAAGAAAAGAGATTGTTAGATTGTAATTAGAAAAGGAGAATGGAAGCTTGGGGATTTGCTTGAAAGTGGAGAAAGTATGTGGGCCCAGCTTTGGGCTTCAGCTGCAGTCAAATTTACTTAATACTGACTTTTCTGAAAACTGAAAGGGGAAGAGGAAGATACGCGGAGAGATGGAAATACAAATGGGGTGGGTAGAGACGATTTGTTTATGGGTTATTCTGAATAAAAAGCCAGGAGGGATAAAAATGAGATTAGGTTGAGACAAATTCTGCTTATTTAAGCTGATATGCCTGTGAAGGAGAGAAAGGAGACAAGGTTGGTGTAACTTGTCTTGGATGCATGCTTTGTAGTTAATTGATTACCTTTTCCAAACTTTAGTTTTGGATAAGGGGCTGGTCGAAGGTAGATCTTGAGCGAGGGAAAGAGAGAAAGCGACGAAGTGAAGGGGAGAAGAGGAGATGTAGGACGAAAGGATATATGAAGTTAATGTGGGGGAAATTGTACTGAAGTGAAGACATGGTAGAGGGAGATGCATTGGAAGGAGGAAGGAAGGCTGTTGTAATGCGGTGATCGTGAAGTTGGAATGGACCTTGCGTAGGAAGTTGGAAAACGAGAAATCCCTCGGTCTTGTTGTTTAAGGAAGTAAAAGCGGCGAAAGCAATGCCCACTGCATGTTCAAACATGTAGTGAAAGTAGAGAAAATAATAGGGAAAGGCTTTTTGTAAAAGTAGGGACGGAAAACTTGTAGTAAAATTCAGCTTAAGCTTGGGTTGAAGCCTCTGAGTAAATAACTGGTTAAATTACTACGCTTTTACACAGGATTCCATTATTTGAATATGCTCTGGAAAAGATGGAGTGGAGTATACATATTAAAGTTTATTTCCGTAAGACAAAGCCGTCGGCCTGATAGACCTGCGAGGATTGAAGGCAGTGGTTGCTAAAAATGTTGTGAAAACTCGGTGGTGCAGGGCATGTTTGAACGGGGAAACGAAAGTGGAGTTATGTTCATACACGGGTGATTTTTTGAAAGATGAAGAGTTGGAGTGCTTGTGAATTTGTGAATACATGGGTGGGAGGAAAATTGTGGATTGTAGGGTTGGTTCTATTAGCGGTGTTGTTTTTCCATGGTCGGTGGGTCAGTCGGGTATTAAGGAAATACGAGAACATGGAAGGAAGAAAACGACATAGGGAATGGAGGACAAAGTACATATGTCGTGAATTTGAGTGAATGGGATTCATCACGCTCATAAAGTTTTGTTCCAGAGGGTAAAAATAATAGAGTGAAAGCTCTTTATACTAGTTCTACCTGTCCGGTGCGTATGGGCTAAATGTTCTCGCACCTTCTCTGAAAGAGCAAATGTCTGTCTGTCTGTGAGTGAATGAGTTGTTGCGCTTGTAGTTTGGTATGAGTAGAGGATAGGGCAGAAGGGAATGTTTGCATGTTGTCTTGGGGACAATAATGTCCAGATTTTTTGATTGAAGTGGATCCGCATTTACTTTCCCGGCTTGTGCAGTTTTCAGCTCTTTGAGCAGTAAATGTGTAGAGTTAAAGGGCAGCGCGGGAATGGTTGGAATGGAAGGGAAAACTATGCGGAGAAAGTGTACATAAAAAATGTAGTTTGTTGTTGCTAGAGAGAAAGTTGGATGAAAGAAAACCGTGGACGGGATAGAGGAGAGAGGACAGGCGAAAATAAAAAGAGACTACTTAGATAGTGATCGAAGAATTCATGCATGATTGTGCAATATGCTTATTTTATCAGTCTTCTTGAGTTCCCTGATTTTCTCGGATTTTGTGAATGGAAATCAAATTCTATGCACTATGCGTATCCCCTAAGGTTTCATCTGTCAAGTTGGAGACGGTGAATTGCCGGAAATCCAGTAATTTTGGAGACACTTAGGACAACTGAAACTGAAAGACTTTGTGCGGGGTAGAGGTAAATAGGCAAAAGTAATATGCTAAGATAGAGTAAAGGGTTGGGTATAAGTGTCGTAATTACGAGGGCGTGTGTAGCATTCTATAGACAAGGACGCCTCAGGTGTATGGGAATATGAAGTCGTGAAAGAGCGAGAAAGTTAGTTTAAATGGAGGACAGGTAAATTGGACAGAAGTGGCAACTATATAATTTTTAGAAAAACACTCATCTGCTTTCAGTGGATGTGTCAGGATGGTGTGAGAGGGACTGCGGGACTGGAGAAAGGCAAGAAAGATTGCAGCTTGTCACGTACTGTGAACAGCGGCAATTCTGCTCTTCATTCAATGCTGGAGAAAGAGAGAGAGTGCTAATCAAGTATTTTCTAGCGTTGCAGCACACATCATTTGACATTCACAAACTTATTTAAGGATGTAGCTAGCTTTTGTCACGCAGGGTGTAGAATTATCTGAAGCCAGGTTTGAGAAAGCGAAGCAGTTTAATGGTAGTTGAGAAGGACACGTGTGATGAAAATGGCTAGTTTTACAATAAATTGTAGTAACAGTTAGTTTAGTTTATTTATAATCATGATCCTCAGGAATTTTGACCTGATTTCCAGGAAAAGACTTTCATTCACACAGTGTACAGATATACAGTAGTTTTGATAGTTTGGTGTAATCAATAAGTTAAGTGTGTGAATGTTAACTGCCATACCAACTAACTGCAACTACTTCTCACACAGGGAGAGAAGCACAATGAAGAAGGATTGAAGAAAAAATACGGACATTAGGAGAAGCTTGTACAATTTCTTATGTGAGAATGTGTACATACCAAACACTTTAGCGGTAGTGAAAGTTTCTTTCGTTGTTTTGAACTGCAGGGAAAAGAGTTTACGAGGTTTTCAATAGGTGACGTCATCTAGAAAATGTTGTATAGTTCTTGGAACAAGTTTTCGTCGTTTATGCAACTGTAATACAAATATTAGCATGGTAAGTAGATTCTTCTTAGTACTATAAATAATCAAGGAGCAAGAAAATGGAGTATAAAGGAAGGAAACAGTGCAGATTTCGCTAGGATTGCGCATTATGGGCGTGCATAGGATCTTAATGGTCATTAAGATCCTATTATAAAGGACCCCCTTAAGATCCCATGGTGAACCTAGGATCTTAATGGAGGACTACTTTACATAGGATCTTAATGGAAAGTTGACCGTTGTCCGGAAGTTTGGCAGCGGCATTTTGAAGGAGCAGATCGGTTTTTATAGCCGCGAGCAAGCGCAAATAACAGAGAATCCGCAAGCTGTTGGCGGGCGAGATAGCAGTGCGGAAAGTATGTATTACGTTGGTTAATTAACAGAAAAAGTTCACCGTGGGGTCCTTTATAATAGGATCTTAATGACCATTAAGATCCTATGCACGCCCATAATGCGCAATCCTACCCAGATGTCATACTACATTTTTCTGTTGCGTGACTTGCACTCCAAGTCTTAAACTATAAACTCGCGTGTAAGAGGAAAATGCACGACAAAATATAATCATTCTGTTGTGCCTGCTTCTTCAAGACAGAGTGGTGGTTGACATGCGTTGACTTCAGCAATGCCACTTTTCTCAATCTGCATACCAAGTTGATAGAAACTAATTCCTCTACGAAGGAATTCTGACTTGGATTGCACATATAGGTCAAGGGTATGAAATTTCACTGCATTGGCTAGTATCAAATTGTAAGAAAACTGCGCCAGCGAAGAGAGAGAGGGCTATATGTAAGACTTATAAATGCCACACGGTAACAAGGAGAGAATAATGTGTAGCGCGAAATAAACGGTGAACAAATGAAATGCGGTGTACACGGCGGAATTTCTGAGGTTGCTTAGCGATGTAGTGTATTGCTATTCATGGAGAACGTTAAAGTTCCTTGGGAGGTAATGGGGGAAATGAGTGAGATTTGTGGTTCGGTTCGGATGCAAGATTTTGAATCTTTAATAATAATAAAGGAAAAGAGTATTGGCGTATATTTTGGAGAAGATTTGGTAATACCAACCCAACTGTACCAAATTGGTATAGTTGGCGATTCGCATAATTTTAAAGCTGAGAGATGCTCAAAGTTTCACGTTTTGAACTACGTTGTCTCGTGCTAGATATAATGGAAGGCTGAATGGCTTTAACGAGAAACGAGTGATATATTGTTTTTCTGTGAACTTGTATTCACATATAACGTGGTGTTATAGGGATGGAGTTAGGGGAGATTAATAGAAGGAGATTTTCCTTGTAAATTCCGTGATTTGCGATAAGGAAATTAGTGGTCCAATCTAAGGTAAGCCCTGAAATAATGAGGGAGAGGTTTTACATGCTTTAAAGGGACGCGGTAAATTTAATTTTAAATGAGGTAAAAGGAAATAAGATCAAAATTTGCGTGCTCGGGTCGGAGTCCATTGATTGGATTTCAAGTGCAATGGTGGAACAGTGTTGTTGAGTGTGTGGATTCGTCCGTAAATGTTATTTTGGCAACGTTCTTGAAGGTGAAAAGGGGTGTTTATTTGGCTGTTCTTTAGTAAGTGAGCTACACAATTACGCTGTTCCCTTAGAAACGCTTGATTGTTTCTATTTCATAGCTAGTCGGGTGACACAACTGATTTTCAAATCCTTAGTCTATTCGGGGTGTTGCAACAAAAACGTTAAGGTTGGCTTTCGTAACCTGACCTGAACGATGCGAAATGAGGCACGAGGCCTTAGGTCAGAAGGTCAGAAATGCCTACGGCATTTCGCGGACCGATGACCTAAGGACGAGGGCCTCATTGAGCGAGTGAAGGTTAGGTTACGATAGACAACCTTAAATTTTTGGTGCGGGTTAGGTAAGGTTAAAATACTCGGAACACTAACTGCTACTGCTAGAAGGATGTCACCCGACTACTTGTAGCTCACTTAAATTTCTGTTGCTATGTTTTCCATTGTAGCTCACTTACTAAAGAAGCCCCGTTTATTTTTTCCGGAAATCTTTCTTATGGTTGTGCTTCCCTGCTAAAAGTTTAATGAATTCTTCTAGCATGAACGGATGGGACGAAATTATGTGTGAGTTAAACGAAATGGTGGTGCGGTTCGGATTAAGGTTGACGGGGTGAGAGAGGAAGAAGCGGGTGTAGGAATTAGTGTGTGTGAGAGTGGGAGAGAGGGAGAGGAGGGAGTAGAAACGAGGGTAGATTGGCTAAGTTCAAAGTTCAATTAAGACTAGAAACTCCTGGCGTGGTTATCTTTGCGTTATGAACTTGTGGTGTTTGAAGAGAGATGACGATGAGATAATTGAAAGGAAATTGAATTAACTTTTTCTTCTGTGGTTTCTTCTAGAACCCGAGACGGGGAACATGGTAAAGAAGTAGATGTTTTTAAACCCTTGGTACACGAGTACAACGACCGGGTCGACATCAACTTTGACCCGGTCCAAGACAGTATCCTCAACAGCATCCCCCAAGTTTAAGCGTATACGAGATGAGCAACATTTGTGGAGCTTACGGAAAAATCTTAAGGACGGGTGGACAGTCCAGTCTACGCCGGATGGACGACTCTACTACTGCAAGTAAGTTCGCGGAATAAACTGAATTTTCTACATTGCATTAGCTAGCTTCTTAATAGGATTATCTGAAATCTTCCCGGTAATGGTGAAAGTGGAGAGCGGAGAAAGCTCGGCGTTCTTCTTCCACTTGGCTTTCCCGATTATCACCCTCCATCCATTGCCTAATTCCACCATAACTAACATTTTATTCTGATTTGAACTTGGTGCGGGTATGATGGGAAATGAGGAATGGGAAAAGAATTACAAAGAGCAAGTCCAGTAGGGGTTAGATTTTAGTGAGTCGGATTAGTGCATATAAAACGAAATAAACAACAAGGGAATCAAACTGAGTGTATAGTGTGCTGTTCTTTTAGCTTGTTGGCTTTGTTTTTCCTGCGTCACAGGTGTTTCGCTGTTATGATGTTAGGAAGAGTAGAGTAGACTATTTGAGTGGAATAGGCAGTAGGAAGTTGATAAAATTGAAGGCTAGTTGTAGTAGGAATACTCGATGGTGTTTCTAGTGTTGATATAGAATGTGTTCGTGTCTACTTTGACTCAGACTGTTTTAAGGAGCCACCTCGATTAAAGTCTAGAAGAAGGAACTAAATTAGAATGCACGCTCGGATGAATTGTTAGTTGTTCGGGGAAGAGGAGGACCTGTTATTTCCTACGCTTCATTAGGATTGCTTGCACGTGTGAGGGAATGACACGGCATTCTAGGGATCTTATGAAGCTAGTTACATGAAGACTGTATTATGGCAGAGAATGGTGAAAACAAGGAAACTTCCAGGGGAAGAAAGCCGTGGAGAAAACGGAGGAATGATGTAAAACAAATGAGGATTAGTGTAAAAGAGTGAATGTGTGGGAGGGAATGGCGAAGTTGGAAAAGCCTCTGGAATGTAGTGGAAGGGAAATGCAATAGCGGGAAGGAGTTGAGAAAAGTTTTCCAAGATACTCGGAAAGAAAGAGAAAGATGGGAAGGAAGACACGTAGTAGGAGATGGATTGATGGCTGCCAGGACTGGTTTGCGCTCCACATTTATTGAGAATTCCCTTTCCTAGGCGCTAGGGTTCTAAGATCGAGTTTGTGTGGTTTGTTGAAGTGGAAGTTGTGTGAGGAGAGGATGCTGGAAGCTGTGCCATATCTGCTGTAGTAAGTGCGTAAAGTAGGGAAGAAATCCACACTTGTTGTCCAAACAAGTTTCAAGTTTAGCGGCCAAGTTTCGTTTAGTCAATTGAAGTTTGGCTAGAAAAGGAGAGTAGGACTAGGACGATGATTAAATGGATGGAAGGAATTGGAAAGCAAGAAGAAAGATACGGAGAAGAATAAGTCTTGATGAAATGCATGTTCTTGAGGAATTGTAATACCAAGAAGGAATGAGAAATTATGCACAGAGATAGGGGACAAGGAAGTATGGGGGATAGTGTGGCTGACTGGCTGGCAACTGGAACGACTGGAAGAGGAGGGAGTCAATGTACCGAAGTATTCAAGTCATTTCAATCAAAGGCTAAATGGGAACGAAGAAAGGCCATCAAAGTATTTCGTGGAGAAATTCCAAATTAAATAGATACAAGTATGAGGGAGAGCAAAATGGAATGGGAGCGAAAGAGAATAAAGGAAATACCCAGAGAGACGGCAAAGGATACGAAATATCCGCGTAGAAGTAACTAGGAAAACGAATAGAATGCGATATCTGTACAGTAGGACAAGAAAGAGAATGAGACAGAATTGAATGATTAAAGTTTGTAGTTTGAGAAAGTAAAGGGAGAGAAAGCTGGAGTTATTCGAACTCGTATTGAAGCAAAACCAATATTGTACGAATTGTGTTATGTATGGAGCGTCGAGTAAGGAAGAGTGTAGACGAGACTTGATGAATACGAGAAGAAGACAAACATGTCTCTCTGAAAACTGATTTAGATTCATTGAAACTGATGAAGGGGTAAAGAGAATTTGTGGGAAGCGGGGCGAGAGTGAGAGTGCAGTGAAAGCGCGGCTATTGAGTTTGGTAGTGGGTAGAGAATCATGAAAAATAGTTAATAAAATGTATAGTGGCAATGGCAATAACAGCAAGTACAGCCTTTGATATGGGGGAGAGGATAATTGAAGATACATGTTACCCCGATTCAGAGAAAGAGACAAGATAAACGGAGAGAAATATTCATTATTTCTAACGTTTTCATAACACGAATGAACTGGCTAAGCAAGAATGGGAATTCTAGGATGGACGATGGACTGGCATCATGATGTCCCTGTTTCTGTTCTATACTCTTCTCAAAATCGGAAGAGAATGAAGAAGCTGCGAAGTCCCATGTTTGTCGTCCTACTTTTCCTTGATGTAACGTAACCTCATCTGGCTGGAACGATGTACTTACAAGCAATTAGGGATATCACTCTTGGAGCATGTCTGTATCGGGGAGAAAGTTTAAGCGAGACTAAAACATTACCTCAGGATTATTAACTTAAAAACAAGAAAGAGGGTATCACTGTGTGTGAGCCAGTGCATACTGTGTTTGTTCCAGAGACGAAATGCTAAAAGTAGGATTTTGAAGATTTGCAAGAGAAAATAACGAGCATTCTAGAAATGCCAAGAACTCGGATATTCAGTATACAGGGTGATGCCTCCTATTTTACCACGACTTTGACCGTTGGTATTAATTATTCGGAACGACAAAAAAGATTAATGTTCAGATTTGGGTGGTTGAGAATTTTATTAGCTACACACATAACGATTCCAGATGGTAACGCTGGATATTTCTGGGTTCAGCGAACAAAAAACACGAGAGAGGTCAAAATTGAGTTTTCCAGTGCTGAAAAACACAATTTTTTGAATCCCTTCGAAAACTGTTAAAAAGTTTTCAGCAAAGTAACTTTATCTCAAAGAAATTGCGCTTTCGATACTTTTAAAGCTTTAATTGCCCCATTCTGACGTTTCAAACAATTTTTACAGCGTATTGAAAATGTCGAGTTTTGATACTTTTGTAACTTTTTTTTCATCTCATACAGGTACCAGTTGTAAACCACTGTATCTTATATTCACGTTAGTTTTAGTTTTACAACATGCAATAATACTAATTAACAACTAATTTCCTATATATAATGCATTTTGGTTTTCTTAAAAGTGTCCAATATTCCAGGAAATATGCAAAAACGTCATTTAATATTTAACATGCAGTTATATGGAGTGGAAACTTTTTTTTAGGTAGTACCTTCTTTCAACTTATGCCTAGGGTCTACTGATAACTTAAATGAAATTATTGACACACTGTAATATGTCAAAACTTCTGAGCTATCTAATGATGTGTTCCTCTTTGTCGCTACTTTCCATTTGAAAATTTTGGAGCGTTCCAACTGGAGTGGTAAAATAGGAGGCATCACCCCCTGTAGTGCCGTGGAGTACACGCAAAATAATTTTGGCTGGCGGGACAAACAATTTTAGCAAGATGGCAAGTTATACCAATAAGGAGATTTATCCCTGCACATTTTTTAAAACCGTATCTGTTACATGCATACTGGGTCTTGACAGTTTTGATATGCTTGCTGGTAAGTATTCAAAGGTCAAAGAGAAAATCGAAATCGGACTATCCGCTTATTTCGCAAGGAACGAAAGTAGAAACTGAAAAAGGCTACTTTCTTACGTACACCTACACTGTATCTGCAATTATCCGCATCAACACTCAAACATTTTATGCCAACAATATGCACGACTGCGATTGAATTTAGCCGCTGAAAATAGTTCAGTAACCAAACTTTTCATTATCCAGCTTCCAGCATGCAGATCCCACCCCTTTCCGCCCGCCTTAGCAAACGGTAAAACATGAACACTGTACATGGACAATAAGATGTATCAATAGTTCCGAAATTTTAAAGTGGTGGGTAGAGTAAAATTCGATCAAATTATAGTGGTCAATGAGACTCAACCTTCAACCATTCTTGAACTAGTTTTCAAAGCTGGTAGGTTACTGTGTTTTTCTAGTTTCGGAAATCGTATTGCAAGTATTCACTATCGTAAGTTGAAGTTGGAGGTATGATGATGTGACCTTTGACTTAAATAAGAGAGGTAGCACGCGTCTTAGTTACTTGACTTCTACGCAGAATGAAGTTTTTGTAGTGAGAAAGCATTCACAAGGACACAAGGATAGAAAGAAAGGAGGGTAAGAAAAAGAGTGTATGCTTGTGAACATAAAGGGATTTGAATTCTCGTCAATTTGAGCTCCCTTCTATTGATCCATATTGGAGGAGGTGGGTTGGTGGGTAGAGTAGAATGGATTGAACTGACTAAAAGTGTCCGGTGCTTTTTTGTATTTCCATCTCTCGCCGTTAAGGCTGTACTGAATACCGAACGGACTGCAACTTTTGGAACAACAAGCAAAGAAAGTGTAAGAAACACTGACTCGGAGGTTTCTCTGCAGTCTCTTCTATGTGATCAGTTGAATCTCTAAGAATGGGACACGATGACTTTACGAGATGGGCGTAGAAGAAGCAAACCCTTGTGCATGTGCAGTGTATCTTTGTCGCTCTGGACTCTGGACTGGACCACAAGTTCCAGTTTCCAGTAGTACTACGCATAGATCCTGCTATATATAGTTTAAGCAAACTTTCTTGAACAAGTTTATTTCTGTAGCATAAATCTGGTTTACCGGTAACGGCGATACTAAGACCAAGCAACCCAGTCATAGAAAATTTATAAAAATGCCGTTGTTTGCTCTTAGAAGAGAAGGCGCATGAATTAATTCTCTATCAAGCATACTCGGTAAAATTAAACGTAAAATTTAGGAATACTTGT
This sequence comes from Sminthurides aquaticus, assembly GCA_906901655.1. NCBI lineage: Eukaryota > Metazoa > Arthropoda > Collembola > Symphypleona > Sminthurididae > Sminthurides > Sminthurides aquaticus. Next base: position 9,262,638 of record CAJQTT010000004.1, on the reverse strand, counting down.
GCCATAACATGCCTCATAAACTGCATGGATTTTCAGCATATTAGCAATTTAAATTGATTTAACATTCTAAAAACAGGACATTACTAGGGATTGCTCAAATTTCCTTGACTGAAAATGTAATCTAGTGTCACAGAGCTCAGCTCAACTAATTGGGACAGTGGGTTGGTACTAAAAATATGAACCATTAAAAAAGGTGCTGCTTACAATTGATATAATTCAAATCGTATCACGTACTTCAAAAACTGGGGTACAGAAATATTGACAAGGATGCAGCAGAGTGGAGATCGAATTGTATAGGATTTAGACTTGGTGAAAGTCGAGTTTTGTTGGGACGAATGAAGGGAATATGAGTATGGAGAAAGTCAGAGTGCATATGATGGAAGGCTATAGGGACTAGGCAGGGAGGAGAGGACATGAGAAGAAAAATAAAGGATTGAAAGTACGGTTGAGAAAAGAGAGCGAGAGGGGGAGAGTTGCAAAGGTCGTAGAGTGCATTGGTTCAAGAATGTAGAGGAGGATTGAAAGAGTTGGTGGTTAGAGTGGGTTTGCTGGGAAAGGATGAAAGTTGTTTGGAACCGCAAGCTACGCGGAATGAATAAACTTATTGGAAGAATGTAGTTTGTGATTGCATTTAATACTTCGAACAAAAGGAATAGATAGTATGATTTTTGGTTGGAAAATATGTTATGTTTGGATTCGATTAAGTTTTAGTGTGCGCCATATCCTCCTCCTCGGCCGGCTTTTACTTCTGGCACATGAAATAAGATAGCATAGAAGCGGGAGGAAATAATATTCTTTTTATTTAAATGCATGTCCTGGTATTTCGGAAATGTACGGAGGTAATACATATGCTGCGTTGAGCACTTTACTATTACCCTCTGTAAACCTCCTACCGGCTACCGGGCGTCCTCTCCATTCAACATCCAAGCAGCTTAAGCTTTCTCCCATTCCAACTTCTCTCGCGCTTCTTTCCACGTTCTTCTACTCTGAAGAGGACAAGATGCGGGTGGCTATTTCACAGGATTATCGTCGCACTTAGGATTCTTTTCTCCCCCGCCTTTTTGTTGCGAAGAGAAGGGAACATACATTTCAGAATCAGTCTCTCCCGGGCGTCCCGGGAAAATAGCTATAGCCTACACAAAAATCGAGATGTGCGATATTACTTTGGTCCTGCCAGAGAATATTAGCCTGGTCTACACCTCAAAAGACGTGGATAAAGAAATGGAAAGCTAGCATCTCTTCCCGAAAAAGAATCTGACTGTCTTTTAAAAGTCTCCTCACTGGATGTAGTTTTGACCCGGGAATCATCCCTTACATCAGCCACCCGCTTAGATAATAAGCTTCACTGCTACTACTTAACATAAAGTATTTGTGAAAGCGAAGGTGGTGGGGAGAAAACATGAGCCTCGTAGCCTAGAGAAAAAAGAAGTACAGTGAAATGTAATGCGTTGTAGTAGAATGAGGCAGTGAAAGCGGGAATGTCAGATGGGATCATCATCCAGAAGGAGTATGGACACTTTAAGGCAAGGCAAATACATGGGCTACATGAGTAAATGGGTACGACGGGGAAAAATAATGTTAAACAGGGTTACATAAAGGAAAAAAATAAGGATTGTTTGAGGGCATTCTTTCTCTTTCTTAGTACGTTCGGGATAAATATCTGGACCTTATACCTATAAGGTCGAATTTCATCTAATATTAAATTAAAGGAAAACCTTAGTATTACTTCTTAATTCGAAAAAATGAGTTTGACGATGAAGCAGTGACGCATGTAAAAAACCCGACAGATTTGTGAACCAATGTGCGCCCAAAAAGGGTACATATTTTAAAGATTTTGAAACAAACGAAAAACTTTTCTGGTTGCCTGCTAAAAGCATTCGATACGAGATACGATATGGAATTCGAAGTTTGGTGTTTCGTTCGGCATAAAAGCCTTCGATGGAATTTCACATGAATTTTTAGGGATGCTCCAACAAAAGTTGTTGTTCCCTGATTTGGTTGGGCTCACATTTTTTTCAAAGCAACAGCTTTCTGAACTTTGCAAATTGGGAGAAACAGAACGAGAAAAGAAAGGGCTAGAGATTAATGAGCTTCAGCCGAATGAGAGCAAGTAGATAAATGCTGGATGAGTTCACGATTGAACAGATGAGCCAAAATACAAATGACATTACTTTCTACCGGACTACCAATGTACTTGCTGAGAGAAATATCAACGTTTGTGCCGGACATGCCCGTATAGAAAAAACTAATAATGGGATCGGAGAGGGCGAATGAAGCCCATTATTCAATTATCCACTAAGAATGTAAACAATTAGTATGTGGGGATAGATTTTGATAAGACCTACCGAATAACATCAATTTCGGCGCTGTAGCTTGCCTCGTTTAAGCGCAGCGCTAGCGCTTCTTTGCGTAAAGAAATTTCTTCTGGCGTTCAGTTATTTTGGGTAGTGTACGAGAAAGAAATACATACAACTGATGTAGTGTGTGTACGATAATATCAGCGTACGAATCAACAGTAAGTAGGGTTGGCGGTGACTATCTAAAAGATTCAAAGTGAAAAATATTAAACTGTAGGGATTAGGGATGGTTGGATGTTGTGTTGCACGTACAAAGAGGGGAGAAATACTAGGTTTCCTGACAAAAAACCAGGATGATTCAAGAATTTGGAGTAGAGGGAAGGGCTGGAAATACTTTCAAGGAGATTGGACTGTTTGTTAATGGTCGGAATGCCTTGAGAGGAAAGTTGGAGAAAGCAAACGAAAGGATTAGAGTAGGATGTATTTTAAGGGAGCGGTGAAAGTGGGCAATTATACTCAATACTTCATTTATGGAAAGATGTCGACCCAATTACTAGTTTTTCAATAAGTCTTCTTTAAGTTTTGCGGATTTCTTCAAGCATTTGAGACTGAAATTCGCTGATTAGATATCCTACCGCAAATGCTTCTTGAGACCGTGGGAGTGGGAGACTATGAGGCGATAATAAAGGGAGAGGAAAGTGTTCAAAAGATCACAGAGTAACCGTAACATCATTCGATTTGGATGGTGTGTTTGGTGGGGGAGGGGTATTGCTGGTAAGAACCGGGAACTTTATTATGAAGAGTGGAAAGTAGAAAAAATTAGGAGTCTTGTAAAGAAGCTCGCATGAGTGTGGTAGATGGGTGAAAGAGGAAAAAGAAAGATTTGCGGATTTTTGATCACAAGGATATTTGATTTTGATGCCTTGGATTTCTGATCCCATGATTTTTGAACCCAGGGATCTTTGATTGTTGAGAGGAGGGTGATACTTGAAGGTAAAGTGGACTTGCATAGGTACATAAAATGGAAGCGGAATGGAGAGTGCTTTGCCGGCTGGCAGATGATGTAATAATGAGGGAAGGACAGGAGAAAAGTCAAGTCAGGAATCTTTGCACAATGTATTGCAATCTGATAGCAGGTAAAGCGTTGAAAGGAGAGGTGAACATGTGTGGTACATTGAGTAAGTTTGACGACTAAAAAAGTACGCACTAACTTTGATTTTCTCTTTTCGATTTCTCAACGTAGTTAATGATTAAATGTTGAAGAGAGAATGTATGCGGAATTTGTGGGCGGATTAGGGCGGACAGAAGTAATAGCGCAATAGGGTGAAAGCATAAAAGGAAGGAGGAAGCTGGAGCGAAACTTTTTAGAGGAGTGTGGTAAGGGGGAAAATATTGTTGATCCTAAATGTAGATTCATCATTCATCTACCGCCTTATGTTGACTGTGTACCTAAGGTTTATAAGGCTCAGACAGAAAGCGAAAAGAATCGCACACTGACTGAATGCCTTCTCGGCATAAAAGTAGATGGATGGATGATGGTGCGGTCTGGCGCGCGTCTGTGGTGTCGTACTCTTGCGACAAAACTATATCTATGTGCATGTCCCGGGCCCGGGGTTTGCGGCAGCGTACTTTGTGACTTTTTCTTGGCATATCCCTTCATCATCATGATCAAAGAAATGAAAGAAGCAGGAAAAGAAAGATGGGAAGAAAGGAACAAATCTTTTACACATGTACATTTGATTTCTTATCCTCCGAGGTTGTGTACTCTGGATGTACTGCAAGCTGTAGATACGTCTCCGTGTCTCCTCCAGGCAGGTTGACGAAATGGAAGTGAAAAATGTAGAGAAAATTTATGCTAAAGATAACATTTAGAGTTGGTAGACCAAGAGGAAAAACTGACTTTGTGAAGCGTATAGGAGTGTATTCCATCAATTGATTCATACTAAACCTCTACGGATCGGATCGTGAGCGAGTGAGCGGCGACAGGCGACAGCGATGGGTTGAGAGGAGGTTGTAAAAGCATTCGGATTCAAGGAGAACAAGTCAAGAGCTCTTAAAGAGATACCATTCTAACAGACGACGAAGAGAAAGGAATTACTTCAAGGAGGAATGTTTGAATCCTAATCGAAGTTTCTACAGTCTCCTTTTTGCCCTTCCTCTTACGCAAGGGGGCAACAAACATTCGTATTTTTTATAAGGAAGAATATCTATGAAATGCAAAGGATTATAGTATTACTGGAAAAATGGAGAAATTGCCGTTGGAAGAAATGGAAATGGATACAACCCAAGTTTGACGGGATCTGACATGGAGGAAATTAGCATTTGTCTAAAACAATATCAAAGCCTGAACTGAAGAAGTAGAGAAGTTGGAAGTAGAAACTAATACAAAGAAACTGACGGGAGAAGTGCAAAATATCGCAATAGTTCCAAGTTAAGGAAACTTTTAAAGAAAGAATTTTGCAGTGATACTTTTTCCGACCGAAACTCAGATATGGTTTTAAGTGAAAAGAAAAAGGCAATACAAATGTTGGGCAGATGATTGCCAACGAATGAAGCACTCGTAGAATGAACACTGTAGAAGACAGGGTAAAGAGAAAAGGGTTGAAGGAAGCTCGGGTTTTACGGTTTTAGGCCGTAGAATTTAGGTTGATCGAATAAGATTTGCATAAAGCATGCGTTACACTTATTTCCATGGGAGTGTGAAATGGAGAAGTTGGGGAGAAAACGCTGGAATCCTACTGAATGTTGGAATTTAAATGTAGCGTTTTCCGGCTTAGGAACGGACTAACGGATTTGTTAAGTTACTACATTTCAATAGACTGTCCATAAATGGATATGGGGTTTCTCAGACGGGCCAAGGAGAAACGGGTTAGAGTTCGGCGAGCTTACATAAAATAATAAAGGAATGGGACTGACTACTAGGTGATATAATCCGTGAGTGACATGGGACCTGCATTGGAAAGCAATATGTACGTGCCCTGTAAGTAAAAATGCGGCAGTGGTGACTGCATGAAAGGAGTAAAATGAGGTAAGTGAAGCGAGGTTTGGCATTGCATTTTTACTTGCTCTGCTCTTGCCTTTGGAAGTTGCAATGAGAGGAGATTGAGCGGGAGAGAGTATACGCTACTTGATGGTTCATATTCAAGGAATTCTTTAAAATGGAAAGCGGAGCATTGTGTAGGTCCTACACAATGCTCCATTTCTTTCCATTTTACCATTAAAAAATCTGGTGCTGCCAAGGATATGGAGCATAGAAAAGATTTTTTATTGAAACCTGGCTGGTGAAAACTACAGACAGAAAATTGCTGAAAAAGAATTTCTTTTCAACTTTACACTCGCTTAAAAGCTTCCAACTCGAGAATAATTTATGCTCAAACTACCATCACCAAGAGAGCACGTTAAAGAAGGAAGAGCGAGTAATATTTAGCAAAGCCCTTGAAAATCCATATCAATGAATATGTCCATCCGCGAGTCTATGGGGGAGTAGGTTTTATGAGTACAACCCGGGTTTTTCATGTTTTGGAAAACTGTTGACTCTCATTTGAACGGAAACCTGGAACTTTGGAAAAAAGGGACTGAGGGTAGAAGAGAAGAAGTGCACTAAAACTTTGCCCGCCAGCTCAATACCCGAGGAGCCCTCATTTACAATGTCTACATCCTTCAAAACAACATGCTTGAGTGAAGCGAGTCTTTGGTAATTATTTTTAGGTGGTTTTGTATGCAAGAATTCAAGAGATTTATGAATTCCAAGAATTCTTCAAAAACAAAATCTTTTAGAAAATGCTCTCGCTGGAAAAGATGCCGGGGATTTGGAAGATCCCCAGTGTAGGTAGATGAAACTACCCGCATAGTTTGAATCTCAAAACCCCTCTCTACCTTTCATTCCTGGCAAATTAACCAGCACGTATCGAGGACTGGAAAATGATAAGAATCATAAAAATACCCAGTACAAAATTATACAAGAAAGTTAAAAATTTGAGATTTACTGGAATGAATACAGGACCTATAGCGTTCGACCATCGATACTAAGAATTTTACTCCCCGGGCGGGTATGCTTCGGAATTAGTTCTGTCACAAGTTCGTCATAGATTTTACACCTCAACGCGTTGCGCTTGACTTACAATGCAAACTTGTGCCATGAAAAGAAGTATAATCTGTATGGATTTATTACTGAAATTTCTAAAATGTTTTATAAAAGCCTATTGCACATAAAACAATTAGCGAACGAACTTTCTACCAACGATTGTTTGCATAAATCAACAATCGAATGAATACAGTCACTCATAAGTCACGAAATTCGGATTTTTCGAGCCTGTCGAAATAAGTGGAGGGTATTTAAGCAAAGCAGGTATGGATATCAGATTGAGTCACAAAAACACTGATATTTTTCAAATTTATTTTCTGGTGCCTGCCTAATTGTAAAGCGAAGGCCCAGTTGTGTATTGGCTAGAGCTCCGGATTCAGTCGTAACTGGGTTTGAAGCTCCGACCTAAACCGAGAAGCCATGCTAATCATACTCTAATATCCACTCGGCTATGTGAAATCTCCAGGCTCTGATAAAGGAGGCGGTACGGTGTAGATATTGGGAGTATAGGTGCTTCGTCCACCCCTATCCCGTGGTGACAGGGGTCATGGGGCAATTTTGGATTGTCTGGGAAATGGGCCTGCGGCATTATCACTGGTTTTCGAATTATCGCCCAGGCTGGTTGAAGTCGTGTGGGTTGAGTGAATCAGTCACTCTCTGGAGAAGATCTACTGGTGATTAGAATCGGAAGTCCATAGTAGGTAGAACCTCGCGATGGATAAAGTGAGGGTGAAAATCAGCCGTGATGGGCCCAATATAATAGTATGCCTATGGTCGGTGCTGTCTAACCACCTCTCGAAATTACATTTGCGTAGATGTAATTCCGGTGAGTCTTCAACGAAACATTCCGAGTAGTAATACTATGTCGGCGCTACTTGGGCAACCATCGAGCACTTTTGTTACTGTTACAGTAATGTCAGAGCTCAATTTACAATACAATACAGTGACACTCACCTTCTAACTTGTAGAAATATTTGCAAACTGTAAATTCTAAAGCCAAAAGAAGAAATCAGTTCTAAATAGAATCAATTTAATTATTGTGCAGTAGAGAATAAAATTGCTAAGATTTTTTATTGACATATAATTGCAATGGGAAGCTTAAATGTGGAAGATTAAATTTGGAATCTCTAGTGAAATTAGAGATTGAAGATTCCGGAATAACGATTCAAAAAGAAGCCTAAATGCCAAAAGTATGTTGGAGCTTTTAGGTAGTAGGCGGTAAGACAGAATTAATGCTGTGACAAACTTGACACCCAGATTCTGTACTTAGCTTATTTTTGCGATTAAAGAAAGCAGGAGGGGGGCTCATGGCCCTTGCCACGGTGTGCGTATCCCGTGTGAGTCTCATTTTGGAATCAAGTTTTAACACATTTTCGCTGGGTAATTCGGTCATAAAACTCGTTATAGTCGGAGTCTAGGATGGTAGCATTTCCCGTGCTTTTCAACTCCGGCCCATAATCGTATAAGTAGTAATAAGTAGGTACGTGACTTCTCTAGATTATGTCCCTGGATGGAATATAGCCGTGGTAAAGCTGTTCAGCTTATATATACAGAGCTAGCACTGCTCAATGGGCTGCATTAACCACATGTATTCGCAGTGCTACTACTACTTTCCCTTCGGAATTTTACTGCTAAACATTCTCCACACTCTGCTCTACACTAACAGCATGGCAAATGGCAATGCGCACAAGAAAAAGTAAAAAGTTTCGCGCTGTACTGCGAGCTCAAATTGGGGGGAGTCTAAGCGGAAGGGAAAAGTGTACCCTACCCGGTTTATTACAATGATTGATGGACTCCTATTATAAAAAATTTCGGAAACGACCCGTAACGTTAAGTAAGTCTGTGGAAGGGTAATTATTGTGTAAATCACCCTTGGAATTACGCTCATTCATAGTTATCGGATGAAGATAGTCCTTTGAAAGTGGATTGGATGAGAAAGTCTTGCTTAGTTTATTGCTAGAAATTCATTTCCAAGCGGGGTAACTGCTCATTGTGGAGAGGATAACGGGATCACGCCGCCGTAACGTACGAAAAGCTTTATCTTGCGCCGTACGTGTGCCCTAGAAGAGCTCTCATACAATTTTCATTATATTGTTTCTCACTCTCCATTAAAAACAGCTTCTTTTTAAAAGGGTTTTTAAGATTACGATTTTGAGCCTTGGTTTGGTAAAGTTTTAGAATCAGCTTCACGAGGATCCCAGGATTCTATGTTCACAACAATAGGCATACATCTCTGGAATAACTTCATCAACCCACATGAGAACTATTTGGGTTGTCAAGAGAAAGAAGAAAGTTAAATCTGTAATACACTTTCATATTCATATTTGCGGTTCAAAAGGCCCGCAAATATTCACTGTTAATCAAATGGAGAACATTTGTGGACAACTTTTAGATTTAAAGTGTTGAAGTAGAAACGGCGTTACTATGGTAACTAAACAAATTTTCGGAAATTGACACACAAATTTTACACAAATGTTGGAGTGTACATCCGGCATAAGCGTGTTTTGCTTGTACTGATTCATAGCGATGCTTGGTTGCATGATTTTGGGATTCTCTGGGAAAAGTTGAAAAAAAATAATTGAAATCTAAGCCCAAAGTGTCAGGAAGCTGACTGATGTCACAAGACTGAAGAAAAAATTAGTAGAGGCTCTTCTGACTCATCCTCTGACTCTGATCTGCTGTCATGGATGGATACAAGAAATGCTGACAAATGAAGGGTTAATAAAATCGATGCTGGGGCTTTGGTGTTGTCGGTAAGAATATAAGGTTTAGTTTGAGGAGTAACTAAAAATGTGTCACCTCTTCTTTGGACGTATGGGAAAGGAGTTAGCTTTCATCGATTTGAAGTTGTGGATGAGAAATTTGAAAATTCGGGTAAATGACATGGGCTACGTAGTTTATTGAATAGTTTTCCGAAAACTCTGAAAAAGGAAAAGGATAAGCCCAAGTATATTTGAATAAGAATGTTGTTGTTGAGGATAATATAGTGAGGGAAGGGTGATGAGTGGATGGATGTTAGATTTCGCTAGGATTTTCCCCAAGGATTGTATTTAAAAGAAGATTTGAATATGGGTGTTGCGATAGCGAATGATAGAACATGTACAGTACAGCGTACAGCACCTCTAAGAAACATAGGTATAGAAATGAACTGATGGATAGTGTGGGTTTCAGAGTGCAAGGGTAACTGTATTGCGGGTTATTTTCTGTCTCGGAATTTCTTTCCTCGAATCCAGAGGCAGGGTTGAGGATGTTGCGCTCCCTGCTAGTCGGAAGAAGGAGGTGGGAGAAAAGCTGAGTAGCAATGAGTGGGTGGGTGAAAGCTTTGGATCGGAAGATGAATATGCTGATGCAGAGAAGGAGGAGATGAAGGGAAAGAGGAAGAAGGGAATATGTTTGAGAAAATGATGATAGGAGTTGAAAGAGCTCAAAATTGGGATTCCTTAAAGGAATGCCGACGTGCGGAATTCCTCTAGAGGAAAGGCGGATATGCGTTTGCATGTACATGAAAATAGCATAAGGGAAGGACGATGGATAATGTGCAGTAAGGAGGAATGTAGTTCACATCTGCTTGTGGATGGGGTGGATTGGTGGACAAGTAAGTTAGTGGAAAGCGCTGAGGGATGTGCTGTGCTCTGAGTGCTGTGAGTCTATGAGAACAGTGTTAGATTCAAAGAAAGGAATCTTTAAGCACGTGAGGAAAAGCGGGTAATATACTATATGGGAAATAAATGGGAGAGAAAGTAAGTATAGACTTGGAGCAAAGTAAATTATGTTTTGAAGCGACATTAAGTTTCAGCGTTTAAGAAAATGACATTGACAGACGATAGGAGGATGTGGTAAGTGGTAATGGTTTCCACGTCCCAATTCCACTACAGCTTTCTTCAATCCTCCCTGATGCTGTTTATCTTTTAAAACATTTTGCATAATGTAACGTAATAAAGTAAGAAGACAACTAGCGTTGAGTCCATGCACACTGTGTACCTATATTTGCGAAGTAAAACAATTGATAGAGAAACTAGTTGAGAAAATCCGTCCAGCAAAGAAACACTTGAGACTTGAGTGAAGCGCATATGGTGCAGTGGTGTCGATGTTGCTGAAGCAAGGCAGGAGGCAAAGGTAAAACACAAGAAGGATGAAAAGAGTATATTCAGATGACACGAATGTCATTGTGATTTAATAGATAGGAAATGGGGAAATGACGCCGTTGTTGAGCTGGAAAACATGCTCTTCTAGCCAAGGAAAAGTCTCTTGTCACAAGTTTATAATGACGCTCTTCGGGGGAGGGGAAGTCTTTAATAGGATAGAGGAACAAAACGTTTTCAAGCTTTCTATTCCTCTTGTTTGTTAATGCTAAGATTTTAGGATGGGTACACACAAAGGGGTACACACTGTTGCACTGGAATCTCCTACATCCTAGTATGCCGTCATCTTAAAGCATATCTTGATGAATCCAACAGCTGTTCCTGAAATTGTAATAATTAACGAAAGATGTGAGTGAGCACGAAGAGGACGAAAGAAGCGGATGATGAGAAGAAGAGGATAACAAGGAAAGAGCCTTTCATTGCCCTGAACGGGATTATAGAGAACAATAAATTATGCGCTAAGAAAAGAGGATATTAAAGAGATGGAGCGGAATGCGGAGAATCCTCAGGTTCTTCAATTTCTCTGGGTTGAAGTCTGTTTCACTGCATAATCCTGTTCACATGATAAAACGTACGGTCTGGAAGGGAGCAAGGCAGGCGGGCAAGGTAGGAGGTAGGTTCGAGCAATGAGAATGAGATGTAGAATAATGTGATGAATAAATTCATAAGATGAAAGAAAAGAGAACTGAGGAGAAGGGTTGACGAATGTTTTACAGTAGCGCTGGTTGGGTGCTATACACCGCGGGATGGGATGAGACAAAAAAGAGCCTCCCCGGTGCACTTACCTTACAAGGTAATGTACGCAGGTACGCGGGAGTAGAGAACTGACTGATTTTGACGGAAAGTCTGTAGACCTGATAACGAGTTGTATGCATGGAGACATTGAGACACTGCAGATGGGAGCGTCTCATTAGGGGTTGTTAAAAGTTATTGCTAATCAGCATGGATAATTGAGAAGACAACTTAGTGGCGACGGAATCAAACGAGCATGTAGTAGCACAAAATTGTGCGAATAAGCGAATGATGATTGCTGAGCGACTGGGTAAAAATTTCAGGACTGTTTATTTTTGCTACTGGATTTGAGTTTGCCACGTCACAAACAAGACCCTGTTACTGCTGCTACAAAAAACTCTATAAGCGCTTTGATGTCGTGGAGTTGAAGCTATGGGCTCAAAAAGTTTATTAAGACTTCAAGGATACAGGTACACAGTACAAGGGTCGGTCCACCAGGATAAGATGGCTGATATAAGGGGTAGGTGATGATGTTGTAGACTAATGCATAAAAGACAACGAAACTCGAAGCTTGCTATGCAAAATGGTGAAGAAGAAAGAGTACAAGGAAATTTAGAAGACTGAAAATCAAGAACAGAAGAAGAAGAAAAAAGTTTCGTTTAGGAAATGGATGGCTTGAAACTGGGTGAGAGAGCTCTGGTTTGGGCAGTAACAATTGTGCGACATTGGTTAAGAGGTAATGTAAGAAAAATACCGGAAAAAAGTGAGGATTTTATTTGGCTGCGTTTTATTCAACCAGAAGGGTATCAGAGGCTGAGGCTATAGAAAAACAACGGCAGTGCAGTGTGGTGAATTTTCTGCAGCAAATGCGCGGACATTTTTTTATCCAGTTACTTTTTTTGTAAAAACTTGTGCAGTGATGTTGGTGTATGTTTCTTTCGAAATAGCGCGAACCGGTGTTCCCATGATATTACTGTACATAGATAATACTCGGAGTAAAGATTCGGAAAGAGAGTGAGCCCGATTGTGTAAGGTTCCAGTGTAGAACAAGAAGGTAAGATATTTGGGTATGGTAGAGACAGAATGGAGATGTGTGTAAAGGTAGGTGTGCGCATATACACTCAATCCCTGGCTTGGCTTGAGAGTGAAAGTAACGGGTGGGAGCTTGGGTGGAAAATTTACGTATTCAAATTTGGGCAATGAAAGCTAGGTGTGGTTGTCTTGAAAGTTTGTGGACGGGAGTGAGGCGACAGGGCTTTTAACGAGGGAAAGTAGGGAACGTAGGAGGAGGAGGAAGAAGGACCACGAAGGAGAGGCAAAATCCGCAATTTATTTTCAAAGCGTTTATAAGGGGGTGAAAAAGTCTGAAGAGGGAAAATATACAGTGATTTAGTTCGTGAAGAAACTATAAAGAGAGAAATCTATTGGAGACATGATGTTTACATGTACTAATTTCTACAGCTAACATGCCCGAAGGAAAGTTAGGAACTGTATGTAAGTGAGTCTGAATTCAGATTGAAGGATTCCTTGAAGAGATGTGTGTGTGTCATGTGCGTACAAGATGGATAGGTATACATTCTACACGCTTCCCTTGTCTTGTCCTCTTATTAGGAAGATTTTTTATATAGTGAGTATTAGAAACAGTGAAAAATGAAGAGTGAAAGGGAAGTTTATGTGGGGAAAACTATGACAATGAGTTGGAATAAAACAAGAAAGAGAACAAATATAGTTTCATACTTGCTTTGCTAGGCTGAACGTGAGCGTAAGGGAGATAAAGCGACGAAGATAAAAAATGGTTAAACGAATCTCTCCCAACAATTCATAGTTTGCCTGAAAGATGCGGAATGGAAACGAAATGAAAGCGAAAAAAGATGACGACATCACAGTGATATACACTGGAAAAGTGAGAAGAAAGGAGAAAAATAGTAAACTGAGCGCTGGGAAGAGAAACTTTCATAGGGAAACCTGATGGCAAGAGGAAAAGAGAAATGCAAGAAAGCTATGGTTGAAAGAAGTTACAGGAGTTGTTTTTTTTTGTTTTAACTTTTCCCCACCCTCAATCCCAATGTATGTATTCGTAATAAGCTATGCCTTGAGAGCCTCTTGGTTTGTTGTATATGTACCAGTCCACCTGACTGGATGCGTGGCATCTCTAGGTATAGAAGAATGATTGATAAATGGAAGAAGTTACACTTGCTCCTACTTACGGAAGTGTTTAACAAGTGCCGATTTTACTACCGAAGAGAAGAACTAAAGCAGAAAGTAATTCAGTTGCACGTGATACGTTAAAAGAGTATGAGCTCCGTTAGATATTCAGCTATAATCGGATTGACATGTTAATTTAATTGTGAATGCAACCAATTAAGGAATACAAAACAGCGTGGAAAAGAAGCCGAGAATGTACAGCCGCATGAACTCTTGATTAGTCTTTCGAAAGGGCGCATGCGGTCTTACACGACCAAGGTGGATCATACGAGTGGAGCGTGCACGCGATTTTTTGTTAGTCGAGATTAAAATTTAATTAGAACTAAGTTGTTTCTTCATAAAAAACACATGGAGAAAACAAAGGAAGCGATAAAATTGAAGACATGGGCATGGGAGAGTGAAAGAAAAGGAGGAGGTGAAACTGAGTTACTAACGCTACTAAGCGCACAGAAAGTGAAAGAGTAGAAGAGGATGGCTGTGTGAAGAGAGAGAGGAAAGCGTGAAGATCGGAAGGGAATGGAAGGCGGTGTGAAAAGACGATTGTGGAAGACGCGTATGTGGCCATACTTTTGCGGGTATGAAATTAAATCACAGTTTCTTAAATAAAAAGCCAAGCGAGAGGTGAGAGTACTTTGTATACAATTTCTTCATGATGTGAACGCGACCATGTGAGGATAAGGAGTAGAAGCCTTTTTCGAAAATGAGTTGAAGAAATGAACTTTGGGTAGAAGAAAAGTAAGAGAGAAAAGTAGGGTTATAAAGCCGTTATTTTTGGAGGAAAAGAGTTTGATCATCGAAAATGAGAGACACTAATATTATACGAAGAAAGAAAACATAAGAGAGAGAGAATGTAGCGAGTAGCAACAGCAAGGGAGCGTGTAGACAGGAATGGTAGTGACAATATTGAATAATAGCAAATAATGTTGCTGAAAAGGTGGGTGTAAGTGAATCGGGTAGGAGTAGACAAGGTGACAAGGGCTTAGCCGTATCGGGATGATGGTATTGGATTGAGCTATTTTGCTAAATTGAATATTGTATTACGTGGAGCGAATTGAACTTGTACTGATAGCGGCTGTGACTAGGGAATGTCAGGAAAAGGTTAGAGAAAAGGCGACGCAAAATAAATAAATGGGAAAGAACACTGTTTGCAGGAAATAAAAGGGTAGGCGGAGGCGGAGGATGAGAAAAAGTAGTGGGACGAGTTTTGGATTTCCAGCGACCAAGAGAAAGGTTTGTGAATCTCCACACTTTTATTTGAGTGAGCTCGCTGGTACGTTTGTGCATGGGGCAAAATACTTGAACTGTAGCCTGACTGATTGATAACTGCAAATACCTTGTAAGGTCTGCAACTGTGGAAAAATTGGGGTCTGAGCGCAATAAATCCTTTATCCTATCCTACCTTCCTACCACATATGGTGTCACCTATCAACTTTCAGTGTAAGCTAAATCCAAATTTCTCACTTAAAATGCCGTGGAAACTTTAATCGCGCATTGATATAATTAGTTTGTTGCACCCCGGATTGTTTTGACAATCCGGGGTGCAAGGAAACACAGCATTTCATGTTTGCAGGGAAAACATATTTAAAGTTGATAACTTTTTAGGTAGACGCTAGAAAAACGTTCACGTTCAACTTTCCCTTGTTCCTGCTGACGTGTTGACAGCTCTTGTTTCCAAAAGACTACCGTGGTGTGGCATTTTCGACATAGCTGCTGATTATCTTTTCCACAACTTAGTGTATATATTCTTCCACGGGACTGCGATAAGATTTAGTTCGTTGCAAGCGTCAAAATTTTGGATTTATCGAAAACTAGTATAGAGAGAGTGGGCTGTACCATAGCATAGCGATCTCCACGGCAATACTTTATCTCTCATGGAGGTAAAACCAAGTAAAGGTAAATGAAGAACAGAGATTGCAGGCAGACGAGAAAGTGATAGTAAATTTACTTCAGGCTCGGATATCAAATCCGTTTGGGAGATATGACTTACAGAATGAATGACGATAGGATATTATGAGGTTTGGACTCTACTTGCCTCTGGTTGCGGTAACTGGATGAAGTGAGTTGTTAATAATTAATTACTTATTGAGGCAATTAAGTTGAGGGTATCATGGGTTAATGAAATAAGAGAAAGCATATATGTATGCTTCGCGGCTTTAGATGTTAGGAAATCAAACGTGAGATGTGTAAACTTTAAACCATGCGTTTAATTCCCTCTTCCCACGTGAACACACTGAAATTTTGAGTTGATAAAATGGAAAGAGAAATGCGGAAAATTTGTACCATTCAAGATGTGGTCTCTGGAGTTATCTCCATCTTTCTCTCTGCATCTACTTTCAAGTTGGTTAGCATAGACGTAAGAAGGTTTGCTTGGAATTGCACCAGCAGTTGAACCAGCCATGGTTAGGAGCAGAAAGACGCAGATTAACCGTTGGGAAATGAGGAATACAAAGGTTAATGCCATCTTGATCTTATGATGAGTTCCCTCTATAACGGTGAAAGAAGGCAGCCGAGAGTTGTCTGAGGATCAACAGGATACAATACAGATGGAATGGATAGATTTCACGGAAGAAGGAATTCGTGGAAGTAAAAGGGCGTACGGACTGAAGAAATATGCAGCCCTGGAGCATTCGGAATGTATGTACCATTGCACAGTCAACTGTTTTGGATAAGAATTTCGAAAATAGAATGGAAATATGGCTGCTAAAATCGGATATGCTAAACGGATTTGGAATTAACATGTCCTATGGATAAATTGTTGGGTAATTTACAGTATGAAAATCAAATTACAACAGTTTCCACTCCTTACAATGTGACAGCATTATTGTAGCAAGTATCAGATCAATGTCATATTCTGCTAGGATGGGATAGAAAAAGAAAATTATCAACTTTTTCTCATCAAAATCTTGCATTCTGTTCTGAAGAACGCAAATTGCTGGTAATTTTGAAGTTCTTTGTATCGAAATCTGAGCCGTCCAACAAATTTTATGGCTCGTTTATGGTACGTACGAAGATAATAGTTGTTAGCTCTTCTACAGCCTGTCCCATATTTATTTGTCTAAGTTTAGATTCCTTGAACAGAATCTTAGCCTAAACTCACAACACTAAGTTTGGGCTTAGAAGAAAGCCCATGATTTTTTCTTACGAAAAACTATTGCTTGAAAATTTACTTGAAAAGCTTTAATATGGGATTAAAAGCGTGATCAGAAATGTGTTTCCAGGGAATTAGTATCCACGATTTTTTTAGACATATTTCGCGCACCTAACGATTTGGACGCTGTTACGCTGTATTTTTCAAATTTGTTTTAGTTTTTCATGATCAAAATTGTAGTAACTACCATTGAAGCCATAATTCATAATTCTAGCTGCCTTATTAAAGCTTTTACGTGGTAAACAAGTTTCGTGGCTAAGTTCGATTTTAAGCTTTTTTGCCGGTTTGAAAAATAGGCTAATGCGATCGGTGAAAGCCGTCCACAATTTGACATATTAGTTATATACTAGTAGATTTACATGAGATATATAACATATATTGAATGGAATCAATTTAAATCTACTAATATCCAAAATGTAGTATAAACTATATAGTATGGGACCAAATCCCTATTGCGATCGGTGAAAGCCGTCCACAATTTGACTTTTTATTTATGTACTAGAAGATTTACATGAGATATATAGTATATATTGAATAGAATCAAATTAAATCTACTAATGTCCAAAATGTAGTATAAACTATATAGTATATGACCAAATCCCTATTGAGATCGGCGAAAGCCGTCCACAATTTGAGAGACTATTTGTATACGAAAAATATACATAAGAATGTATTCATTCATTATAATCTATATAAAATCTACTATATAGAAACAATAGAAATATAGTACATAGTTGCTAGTACGTAGGAGCTATTGTGGTCGTTGAATTCCCTTCTACCGTCTGATTTCTATTGTAGCTGCACTCAAAAAAGTCATTCGGTAGTAGTGTCACGATAAGGATAAGCTTAGCAGGAACCTTTTTGCAAAGTACGATCTTACATTATTGCAGAAAAACTTAATCCAATATTGTAATACACAGCACCGGCTCTCCTTGTAGTTTCGTCTATTCCTAGTAGTTACCGCAGGAAATACTGCGTAGGACAGGGAAAAATCAGAAGGTTGGATAAATATTACTACTTAAAAATTGGAGCAGGATAGAAGCTATCCTTTTCTGCCGGTTTGAAATACAATTTAACACCTGAAAGTATATTTTAAAGAAATTATTCAAGAAAAAAGTATAAAACTCAGAAGACGGATAAATTCTTTCATATCGCCATGGTTTCTCGTTCTTTATTGCTATGCGCTGAAATGGCGCTCAGATTTGCTTCTGAAAACTATTCATTTTCGCTAACTTTCTTGTAATACCACCGTAGTGCGAAACGACGTTATGAAGACACTACAACATTAAATCTGGTGAGCAGTAATGTTATGTAAAGGTAATGGAACTGTAAAACTGTACGCCGTAAAAAGGTTTGTTTATCTATCCGTCTGATTTTCCCGTTGCCTTCGCAGTGTTTCCTGCGGTAACTACTGGAACTAAGCGACACTACAGGAGAGCCGGCGCAGTACACAAAAATATTTGATTTAGGTTTTCAGCGATAATGTAAGTCACTACTCTGCAAATAGTTTTCGACAAGCGTATCCTTATCCCTCCCCTACTAACGAATGTTTTTTTTACTGTAGTTACAACAGAAACTGCGCTGTGGAAGGCAGATCACTGATATCAATAACTTCTAATATATCCCTATTGTTTCTATACATTAGATTTTAAATAGATTGCAATCAATATATTCTACAAATCTCACGCATAAATCTACTGAGATATAACTAGTATACCAAATTGTTAACGGCTTTCACCGATCGCAATAGCGATTTTGCCCCATAGTATATATTATATTGTTTTTTCAGCTATACAGTAGATATATATTGATTTTAATTGATATTCTCTATAAATTTCATTCAAATCTACTAGTATGTAACTAGTATATCAAATTGTTAACGGCTTTCACCGATCGCAGTAGTGATTTTGCTCCATAGTATATACTATATTGTTTTTTCAGCTATAGCGGATATATATTGATTCTAATAGATATTCTCTATA
This sequence comes from Sminthurides aquaticus, assembly GCA_906901655.1. Lineage (NCBI taxonomy): Eukaryota > Metazoa > Arthropoda > Collembola > Symphypleona > Sminthurididae > Sminthurides > Sminthurides aquaticus. The sequence goes on along the minus strand of CAJQTT010000004.1, from coordinate 9,244,048 downwards.
AATTTCATTCAAATCTACTAGTATATAACTAGTATATCTACTTGTTAACGGCTTTCACCTTTCGCATTAGCCTATTTTTCAAGCAAAAAATGCAATTTTATAGCTCTGACGCATTTACATACCATTAACGCTCACCAAATTTTCTGTTGTAGCGTCGTCGTTACATGAAGTTCGAAAAAGGTATAGCATTGATTCTATAGTTCTTGAATTAAACATTTTACACTACGTCGGAATGATCAGATAGGAAACGAGAATGATGAGCATATATATATATATATATATATATATATATTTCCGATTGATATAGCCGCTTTATAGATAAGCTCAGCCCCTACAATACAGGCAATGACACGTTCCTTAAACAATGAGAAATTGCACTCCAGTGCAATTTTGCTAACTATATTCTTATGTTTACGTAATAATGTAACTTACACTTATTCCTCCATACAAAATTTCCTTCTGACTTTTACTGACCTCCAAAAAAGCTCCAAGTTAGATGATTCTGTGGCTTCTAATACTTCCTTAATACATACTTCTTTCGATTTTGTTCTCGAAACCTTCCAACCTGAGAGAAGGTTCATGGAGCCCCTAGGGAGGATGATGAGTACAGACAGGCAAATCTGCGCGATATTCCAGTTCATAGTAATTACGAACTAATACCATGGTGATACAAAAACTTGATCCGTCCTCTGAGATTTAAGCTTATTTTGTACAATTTCTTTTACAACGTATACTTTGAGGTGTGACCAGGGTGGGCAGCGAATCTGCCAGTCGGATTCTTGCCAGATTCGTCACCGGCTTATGGAGCCGAATCCATGAATCGAGTCATAGATTCGAATCACGTTTTCCGACACTTTTTTTGCCAGATTCAGGGATTCATAAATCTAGTCCTGAATCGAATCTGAGTATTTTCAGTGATGTTGTTTTTTTCAGCTAGCATGTTCCCACCCGCATCCGTCAAACTGAAAACCCTCTGCAATGCAAAATCAAAGGGTCAATGCAAGTAGACTTTTGTATTCATACTGAACTGAAGGCAACAAACCATCTCCTTTACTCCATACTCAGTGAGTATATCAGTGACATGTTTCAGAACCTTTGACTCGCTTCAGACCAAGAAAGACATATTGCATCTCCATGTCAAAATTTACGAAGGCTATTGCAACAGTAAGGACACCCTGGCCTCCTCTACTTGTCCAAAGGTCGGTCATGACCGAACAAACCAAAACATGCGTTCCCAGATGTTTTTTCACTATGTCAGACTTTAAATAAACATTTCAAGTTATCGCACTATTATTAACTTTATGAACCTAAGTACTATGCTAACCGACTTACGTAGGTAGCTGCTATGGTCATCACATAACTTGCTACTTCTCGTCGAACAACATTTATGTATGATGCATTCAAGCGACGTAGGCTTTCCCGAAATACCTCACACTCTGCAACGTGGAAAGACAATAGCTTCAAAACGAGCATGTTAGCTACTATTTCGACACAGTCTTTTCTAGTAAGATTAGAAGCTTGCCTGTCATAGGAAGACGTGCGTGGTGCAAGTGTTACATTACGAGGCAGATTTGGTATTTTTCCGTCTAGGTCTGGATGATACTGCGATACCAGATAGAACATGTTATTATAACGTATGAAACGGAAACACATGCTATTTCATCTTCAACACGCTATTGATACCTTTCGAAAATGTCGGTAGAGGTTACTCGCTGAGACTGTACGTATGCTTATCCTACTTGCGTAGTAATTCCCCGAGCTCAAACATAGCTTACAAACTACGCATATAGAATGCAATTCGTAAGTTCCTCCGCTTTTCCTAGGGGTGTGGTACACGTAAGAGGCATGTTGCTGTACAAGCTTGTTTTCGATTTGAAACCCTAGTACATGAAACCATGTTACTTTATCACTGATACTTGGTAAACTGTCTTTCTCAGTGGCCAATATCATAAGTGTTCCTATATTTTTCTATTGGACAATTTTTTTCTCTGAGTGTTGTGGTACGCTCAAACGGGCGGAAATAACTCGTGTTTCTATATCCTTGTATTCAACTTTAATGGCCTCCAAACTAACAAATGGTATCGGTTCACTCACAATCACTGAGGAGCTATCAGCATCCACTCCCTCCACTACCACTATTCTGCAGACATTGAATAACGACAATACCTCCACACAGTTAACTACCCTAGGTGTATCTGCAGCACTTTCAGTTTCACAGGTTGGTGTCAGTTTTTGTGCGAAAGATAATATGTCAAATGAATTGGTCTCTCCTGGCAAAGGAATCACCTTATCACTCAAGGAACACAATTGTCGTGGATTTTTTTAACGTTTTTCTCTTAGGAGTTTCATTACTGATGACCTTGCACCGTTTCTTAGCTACCTGCTGCCGAATAATTTTTTGTGGAGGCACATATTCTTCCGCACTACTATCTGACGACGAGCTTATTTTAAATGCAATTAAAATAATTAACTTGGTTCTATAAAAATATTAAAAATTCACTCACAACAAACTAAAGCCTGAAACAAAAGAGCTATAATAAACGTGTCACCGTGCTCAAGCTTTGACGAACGACTGACTCAAATTGTCTACTGCAACGGTTTACAAGTGGGCGGGGAAGGAGAGATGACAGAATTAGATGAGTTGATGAGTATTACCATATTTGTGATAGGTAAATTACTTTGACTGAGACTCTCAGTCACAGTCTATCGGAGTCAGATTCGGATTTGGGCAACGAATCCGTGAATCCAACACTTTTTAGTACATGCCTTTGACCGCTTGGAGCCGCTGCGTTCATGAATCCAAGAATCCACGAATCCACGGATATGCCCACCCTGGGTGTGACATTGCATGACAAACCGGCAATAAAGGATAGCTTCTATCCTGCTCCAATTTTTAGTTGCGGTACCCAGTTATTTCTAAAAGAACTGCTGGCTTTTACATACAGTAAATTGTGCTTATACTAAGGTATGGTTAAAGAAAAGCTTATTGCAGTTCGTTAAAGCCAGTAATCGATATTATCTGCTTCTTACTTGCTTAGTTTTCTCGATTCTAAGATTTTTAGTTTACCATTGGAAAGTACAAGCCGGAAACTTTATTTAAGCCGTGCGCTTTAGCCGTCTTCCATTGGCTAACCCCTACTACAACTAAATTAGCTGGAGAGTCTGAATTTGCAATCATTTTGACGCAAACGAAAGCATTCTAGGTATAATATTTCTTATTTGATATAACTAAGCATTTTGGAAACATAAACATGGGACAGCCTCAGTATTGTAAGTTCTCGCTACTTTTATACAACCTGCACGGAATAGCCGTAATTGGCAACTAATTTACTGCATATAATATGCAACAGTTTTCAATCAAAATCAAAAATGTGCTCGACAGTCTTGGAAACATTCTAAACCGTAGATGATACTTAAGATGTACATCTTAGGAATGGAAAAAATGTGTTGGATCCTAACTGTTTACAACTGATGGCGATTGTTGTCGGGTAGCCTTAATGAAGCTATTAGCAAACTATGACGCGTTGAAGTCATGGGCCATCCAGTGATGTACAGCGTGCTCGTAAACGTATATAGTTTTTTTGGCTTGAAATTACGCCGTAACACGTCGGCTGATTTCATTCGATTCGAACTAGTATCAATTCACAGCTAAAACTTGTCTAAAGGTTTGTGTGGTGCAAGTCTTATTTACTTAGCTCCAACATGACGTCTGCTGTTAAAGCGCAAAGCTTCCGGTCGGAATTCCGATTCAGCATTTTGTCAGATATGCACAGCTACCGTTTAAACGCTTCAGGTGTTGGTACCCTCTCGCCAGGCACCAAACACGGTCGGATATCATCTCTAACAGTTTAATTCTTTAGAATTTCATCAAATTTCATGGCGAGATGGAACAAACACCTGAAGCGTTAAAACGGTAGCTGTGGAAATCTTGGAAAACGCTGAATTGGATTCCGACCGGAAACTTTGCGCCTTAACAGCAGATGTCATGGTGAAGCTAGGAATTTGATACTTGTTCCACACAAAACTTTTAGCTGTTGATTAATACCAGTTTGAATAAAATCAACCGAGAAGTTACCGCGTAATTTCAAGTCAAAATAACTATATACGTTTACGATCACCCTATATTCATCTTAGCCATTACTTGTTATTCATAAATGTAGGAGCGTTCCAAACGCGCGTCAAAAATAGGAGGAAACATCATTTATAATTTTTTCAATACTTTTTCAGCTATAACACGATTGTGAATTGCATTAGACCTGCTGCTGTACATATATATTTGGCTACGGAACACACACATTGACGTTGAGTCGGCCGAGGCAGTTATGTACGATTATGTAGTATCAGTTGTCATATACTCTGCTGTGAAGTCTGGTATCGTGAATACAGTCGAATCTCTCTATAAGAGCCTCCCATATAAGAGTTTCCTCTCTGTAAGAGTGAAGCTCTACAGCCTGTGCAATATTTCCTATATTCCTTGTGTTTTTTCTCCATAGAAGAGTTTTTTTAAGAGTTTCCTCCCTATAAGAGCCCAAAAGTTTGCCGTTTGCAATGCAAACGTATTGTTTTAGCTCTCCATATAAGAGCTTTCTTTGTAGCGAAACAATTTTAAGGGATATTTTCCGGGTTCTTGTCTGATAAGCCACCATGCGTATTTTAGTGTCAATTCCTTGCTTACATTTTCTGTGTTATATCAACTTCAGTGATTACCAGTTCCACCAACAAAATTTCGAATTTCTATTTAAGAGTCTTCTCTCTATAAGAGCTTTTTTCTCAGAATTATACGAAACTCTTATAGAGAGATCGGACTGTATTTCTTTTGTAGTTTGCATTACTGAGCCTCGTACGTTTTCCAGCACACATTAGAGGTGGCCTCTAATGTGTGTGGCATGCAGGGCCACTTATGAATGGTGAAATTATTCTTGCCAGATTACGAATTTATAAGCAAAGAAATAGTGGGGCTGCTGTTGTGTGGTTCATATGGCTTAGAAAGACTTAACGGGGCGATCGGTGATTATTTTAGAAATGCGTCTTGGACAAAGGATGGAATTGAAATATGACACTTGCATTGAGACGATAAGGCATGAGGGAGGGCAGAGAATACGAATTAATAAGTTGGGAAAGTATAGGCATAATTTGAAATGATGGAAAGATTTGACTGATGGTTCCGTAACTAATAAGTTGGCAGGCGCTTGCTGTCTTCCTGTGTTTTACACAGAATAAACGTTTTGTTGTGGTTTTTATGACGCCATGAGATGAAACGCTCAAGTATTATAATTAATCTTTTGAAACGTGAATGAATGGAAGGCTTGCGGAAGAAAATCGATGGGAGTTTTGGCTAATTAGACGTTGGATATGCTATGGGAAGCCAGGACGACGATGTCCTATGGAACATTGCATACCAGTACCTTAATCCTACGTCAAATGTAGACTGTAACTATAATATATATATCAGCTGAACCTTGATACTGAGTGTAGTCCGCTATTGGGGTCGAGGGTGGAAGAGAAGCAGCGGAAGCAGAATTAAGGCGTATTTCCATAGTGGGAGGTTGCTAAATTTTGCGGGAAAAAACATACGTTGCTATGGTTTCCCTCTATTCAATATGTTTACCTCATGTCGTGCGAACAGCTTGCGTTATTTGAGCTATGGAAATATCCCTTTAAATTAGGAGAAAGTGCAGCCGAAGTTCTTGACTAAAAAGATGTATAATTTTCGGGGAGACTGCCGGGAAAAGAGGTTTTGATGGGTGGCGGTAGTGTATGGTGACTGTTTGGGAGCATAAGTAACTTACTGTACGGACTAGAGAAAGTTTAGAAAACTTGGAATTATAATTGGAAATTGAAGAAATGTTTTGAAAGTAGCTATAAAATGTGTGCTGGATTGAGAATGAATGAGGGAACGGGATAAAGTGGTCGTTGAAGTTTAGCCTAAAGTCAGACTGAGAATGTGTGATAATTTCATGATTGTTGATGGCAAAAGACGCTGTGAGGATTTTATGGTTTGCTGTCATAGGATGTGTGTTGAAACCTGCGGTTGGTGGTACCGAGAGCGGGTATGTTTGCAAAGAGTAAAAAGAGTTGGAGAAAAATTAAGTAGTGGATGGATGAAGAGTAAGTAGGAAAAGAGAAGGAAAGGAGTAAAGGGAGATCAAGTAAACGAGCTGAGGTTGTATGTAAGTTGAAGAAGGCTTGTGAAAAAGTAGAAACCGATGGAGAAAAGTGGAGGCTGTGTTAACAGAGGAGAGGAAGGGTGAGGAAGTGAGGTCGGGGATATTTAAGTGAAAAATGAGTTTTTGATCTTGTTTTTATGAGAATTTTATACGAGAGAACTTTTTATATGGAAAACAAGAAATCGGGATGGATAAAATACATGTTTTGCTCTATTAGAGCTTCTGATGGAATGGAACAATTGAGATCCGTTTGAAAGATAAGCATGATCAGCTGCAGCAAAACTATTCTTTTCTCCTAAAGTATGTAGCCTGAAAATCTGATGGAATGGAACAATTGAGATCCGTTTGAAAGATAAGCATGATCAGCTGCAGCAAAACTATTCTTTTCTCCTAAAGTATGTAGCCTGAAAATTCAAAGTAATTTTCAAGATGAACTCTTGAGCTTCTTTTTTGGCAAAGCTTTATGTAAAGACTGCATAAGAAACCTTTGGAAGGTGATATAATTTAAAGATGGTTCTGAAAGGGGTCAACGCCTGAATTTCAACCGGATATGAAAGGGATCCTGCACAGTTTAAGACACCAGTGTATTATACAAGCATTATGGATTCACACCCGGGAAATTCCGGCTAATCCTTACAGAAGCGTTGGAGCGGGTAATTACAGTATCGATTGCATGGTACAACAAGTTTTCTTGTGGCAGATTTTTAATACATTTATCATGCTCATCGTGCTGTGATGATGGAAAGGAACGGCGCAATCAAAGAATGCGGGAGTCCGGCGAAACAACTAAAGCCGGGAGGGGGTATTGTTTTCCCACGTTTGAAGAACTGTTCGGTCATTAGCTAGTGGCTAGAAGCGTTGAATTTACGACGCGGTAAATCCCTATGACAAGACACTCATTCTCCTTTCTCTGCATCCCCTCTCTCTCCCGTTTCACTCAATTCAGATATTCATGGGAATTTGCAGAATTTGAGGCACGTTCGTGTCCTCTCTTTTTCTTTTTCATAGGAAACAGTGATCAGGATTTGCCGAAGATCCAATTTGTGGTCTTGGATAAAATAAAATAAGAAGGATGTTAGATGAGAAAGTGGATAACGGCGTATGGATGACAGGATAAAGGTGTAAGAGGTGATGCTGAGATGTGCATGTTGTAACGTTGAGGTTATATTTCTAATGCGAATAGAAAGATTGATAAAGATTCTTCTTTGTGGTGGTAAAAGTTTTAAACTCCCCCGGGAATAGCTGGCTGCTGCGGGACAAGACCAGCTGCTGTAAGAAATTTTGGTGTAGAAAGTAGCCTACACGTCTTCTCCCAACTTTCACCAAAGGAAGGGCCCATTAGTATTTGGATCTAAACTAGGACGGAGGAAGTATGCTGGGGTTTCTTGGAGAAAGTTGAATAACAATTTCGATTTTTATACTACCCTCTAGTGAGTGTTATCTTTTTGTTGAATAATTTCTAAGAAGTTCTTAACAAGCTCAGCTCATGCTCTTAGCTTGTAAGACGAAAGAATAGTAAGCAGAATACAACCAAGGAAAAGTAATTGGTACACAACCGGATCTTGAGTCAGTGTCACTATACGAACTTCCTCTGTCGAAACGAACCAGTAACGAAGGAAATGTTCTGTGGACAATCAGGGTTCTCGAATCATGCATGTTACGTGCTACATAACCGTAGATGGAAGCGTGGAGCACAGGAAACCAAGGGATGAGAATCTGTAGGACTGGAGAAATATGCAATGGGTAAGGAGGTAGAGAATAAGTAGTGAGAAGATTGTGTAAGATGCAAAGCAGGAGCATGTGCATGTTTAAAGGAAATGAAGGGATGAAGCACGGTATGGGAGCATAGAAGACGGAATATCTTTTTGGATGTTCACGAAATAATTGTTTTAAAATGACTAAACAGGAGGTGAACCGAACTATTAACTCCAAAATAAAATTTCGAAATAACTTTGAGTAGAGGACCATGTAAGAGTACTTCATGCAAAAAAACCGCATCCTTTTTAGCCCTTGTTTAAGCGCGGTGCTAGCTCGAAGTTTGGTATATGGCGGCCCATATTGCTGATGCCGTGTCCTCGTCCATGTTTAAGGTATGGATGAAAACTTTAAGTGAGTTATTTGGACCGCCATATACCAAACTTTGAGCTAGCACGGTGCTAAGTTAGCACCGCGCTTAAACTAGGGCTAAAATGGATGCGATTTTTTGCATGAAGTACTCTTACATGGTCCTCTACTGAAAATTATTTCGAAATTTTGTTTTGGAGTTAATAGTTCGGTTCACTTCCTATTAAGGTATGTATGGATAGAAGCTCTACACAAAGGCACTGGTTATGTAAAATAGTTGGCCCATGGCTGGCATAATTAAATTGGCAATCCTAGCCGGATGGTGTGTTTCCTTCATGTATTTAAGATCAAGTAAATTTGGAGGGAAATGAAAATGGTGATAGGGAAGAAACACTGTTGAAATAGTCGGGAATCGGGAATGAGATGAATATGTTATATACATGGGAAAGAGGAGAAACGATGAGGAAAGACGAGAGAAAGACAAAGGACCAGGGCAATACATAGAAAGTTGGTGAAAAAGGTGTAATAGAAAAACGTGCATTGAGTTTAGAGTCGAGGAAAGCAAAAAGGTGGCAAAAAGAGAGAATAGAATTTTGTTTATGGCAGAGCAAAGTGAAAGCAGATGTTTGTTTCTTTCGCTTGAGAATTTCGTCTTGCATCGAGCATCTAAGGTCGTGAAAAAGGGGATGGGATAACATATTCGCCAGTTTCGTTGACGGCAAGTAAATTAGTTAATGTTGAGAAAAGCTTAGACAACACTAGGAGACGCGGTACAAGTACAGTCGAGAAAACAGGTTAATAGCTGCTTTAACCCTTTTAAGCCGCGAAGAACCCTTTTAAAACACAGGAGTAAACTTAAGAGACAGAGCAGAGGATGTTAAGAAGGAGCTTAATTATTGTAGGAAGCGAATCATTCTGGATCTCTGCTTTCTAACAGGCTTACTGAACTAATGCTTTTAGACGGTTGCACTCAAATCAAAAATGAAGTTGAGTTTGTCATTACTATTTAATATGCTAACTCTATTTACTATTGCTTAGTCATTCAAACGGAAAAGACAATCTTTTCTGGCTTCTATCGTCCTGGTCAGCTTTTACGAGTGTCTAGTTTCTACCCAGACTACCTAGGATAATGATGAGCGTTAAGTGTTACCAGTGGAGAAAGCAGAGCAAGTTTATTTATTAACTAGATCAACGTCAAGGGTTCGTCAGGATTTAGACGGAGTACCATTCAAGTAAAAGAGAAGTTGTTGTTAATCTGGTTAAGTTAAGAGGAAAGAAGATCTGAAAATGTATTTCTCGTTCGGCATTGAGAGTAAAAGACAAAACTTTTAATGATTTGTTGAGAGAAATGATAGCCCTTGAAGTGAAAGTATTGAACCTAACTGTGTCCATCATACGTATATTCGTCGTAATAGCTTCAGGCAAAAGGGAAAAGAGGAGTTTCCCTTTATTTTGGCTACCTGTAGCGCTAAGAAATGATTTATTAGACATCCCTGGGCGGCAGTAGAGAAAGTTTTTAGGGACGTGGATGAGTATTCAGTAATGATAAGGTAGAGAAAGTATGGTGAGGTAGGCTTGAGCTTGATGGCTAGAATAAGTTTATTCCTGAAAGAAGACATTTCTGATGATGGATTGGTAAGGGATATTGGGAAAGTTTTGACGTGTGGAAGTGACTCGAGAGATTATTCAATAACAGATAAAAGATAGGTGGGGGGGGGCAGCTATGCGTCTCCATGGAATTCTAAGTGAGCTGAGTACACTGAAGGAATGAAAATATTTCTGGAGCAAAGATAAGACACGAGGAAGGAATGATTGTGATTGGCCTGGGTATGGGTAGCGTGTACTAAGTAAGTAGACGATTCCGTTGAGAAGTGTATTGCCTGGATTGAGTTATTTGAGAAAAGAGAGCCACAAGTTGGAAGGAAGATTCCTTCTTGATTCTTAATAAGGTTTTCATTGGAAATATAAGAGAAAGCAGAATCGGGGGGACACTGCTGGTGGTGGCCTTGGATGAGAGAATGAAGGCTACTTGAGAATGCTAGAGTGGTGAAAGAGACAGTATGAGATTTTTTACGTGGAATTTTTAGAATGTTGGGAACATTAGATGACAGAAAAGATTGAGGTGAAGCATGTCATTGTTTATATTGTCAGCGCTGTAAGGGAAAAAGAATTGGAATCTGGATTGAGGCTGCGACTGGGACTGTATGATCATGGAACACCCCTACGCCAGGCGTCAGGCGTGTAGTGCGAGAGCAATAATAGTAGATTGAAGCAGGTATAGATGATTGAAAAGATGTGGAGAAAGTCAGAATGAAGAAGTATACAGTTAGAAAAGAAGTGGAGTGTGTATCAGATAATGGGATTGGGTCTTGGGAGTTTGGTCGAATGAAAGATGCCAGAGATTAGGTATTGACTGGAGGAGGATCAAGTGAAGAGGGGAAATTCATTTTGACAGTATAGCGAAGAATTCATTTCTATGCATGGGAAAGGGATGAAGAGACAGAGGGAAAAAGGATTGACCTGGGTCCTGGGAATAGGAAAAGCAGTACGTTGGTCCGATGACGAGACTCTTAAATCAGGGGATTGAGTCCGAGAGTAGTAGAGTAGCAAGAGAATAAGGAGAAAATATTGTTACCTCTGGTTTCTTGAATCCTGCAGAATGGGCCCTGACAGATAACCCGAGAATAAAGGCTACTGGAGTAGGGCAAACGGATGGTAAAAGGAAGCTGAGATTCTGTAATGTGTCCCAAAAGAGCCGTAAAATCTGCTGTCGCACTTTAACCGACAAGGAAAATGGGGACATAGATGGGAAATATAGCCGCTTTCTTCTTACGAGTTGCCAAGTTTTAATGCTGAGGGCAACCTGTACGAAACTAACGAAATATCTTTTGGAGATTACGGAAGAAAAATATGCAGTCCGGTAGCAGGGCATTAAACTATTGCTAGTCTCAACCAAGTCCATACGTCTTTCTACTACAGAGCTTGTTGTACGTTCATTCGGTTTAGGTTCAGACAAGGATACGTGCAGAATACAGAGTAGCGGAACACTAAAAGGAGAATATATGGCGTGTGATTTGTGAAGGTGAGTGTGAAATGAGAGCAAATCTGTTGAATCAAAAAGGACCCAAGTACAGGCAGCTGGATCTGGTTAAACGTGGTAATGCCGCCGTATACTTTGGTTATTTGGTGGTCACTCCCCGAAAATGAAAGGAGGAAAGGCGGCGAAAGCATTAAGGAGGAATGGAGGTGGCAAAGGGGAAAGTCAAGGCTCTGACATAATTGTGTGTTTGTTCAATTAAGGAGCGATAAAAGATTATCAAGTTAATTTATGAATAAGCGCTTTTCTTGGCATTCGAGTTGATATGAATATGCAAAGGATAAAGGGCAGTATGAAAAAGGTGTTAGTGTGGAGAAAGTTTTGAGAAGTAGGGAGAAAGCAGCAAAGAGTTGGCTTGAGCTCGTGAATGCAATATATGGATATTTACGGAAAGGACAAGCATACACTGTGTATCCCGTGTAGTATGCTTTGAAAAACTGGCTAAAAGTAGAAGAATAGATAAGCCTAGGTTGGTTTTAACGATGTAATCATTTCACCGGCGGATGCTTTGGTTAGATATTAAAAGAATCCTGCTTTCACTCTGAAATCGGTCCAAGTAAGGTGGGCTATGACTGACAGCCTAGTCCATGTTTAAGCGAAAACAGTTAGGCAGTACAGAAACTTCTTGTTCCTTAGTATACAACGTCCAGAGTATAAAAGATGAAATCTCGAATTGGGATGGGAATGGCAGAGATGAAAACGCTTATAATGAGGCTGGAAGGAGAAGTTGCTGTTATGTAACTCAGGTTATGGACACGTAAATATTAGTCAGATTCCGTACCTTATGAGAAAGCAGGTATAGTTGGCCTGCTAATTTGCTTGTTTTCATGATAGCATACGTACTGTTGGATTTTAACCACAGAAAGCAGAAGCAGGAGACGTGCGTGTAGAATGAGTGGAAAGCTGTACAGGATATGATCATATGGGCTATACACAATATCATTAAGATGCAGTCACTACAGCTGAGAATAAGGTTGAAGCGGCAGTGTGTGGAATTTTAGTATCGATCTCTCGTTTAGAATCCAGGCAAGCCGATTTACTTAAAAGTGTTCCGGTCTATCTAGGAATAATAGAAACGATGATGTCTGTGTTTTCTGGGCTAATGTCATGGTTGTTCAGGGCTGGGGCTTGGTGACTAGTTAAGGCTGGAAAACGAACTCATAATACTAAATGCGACTCTCTGTTTTTCGTCAGTAGCATTTCATGTTTCCGAGCGAAATGGTTCCAGAAGAGGCAAGGAGAAGGAAACAAGGACGGACGGCAATTAGAAGCTGCTTTAATCGAGAATGAAAGCACAAATTTAATTATCGTAAGTCTTGCGGGAATGAAATTTCGTCTTTTTCTGTGACCCGACGTTCTTCTCTTAAACTTAAAGCCCTACCCAGGGCTTAGTTGTACAGCAGGCAGAAGCAGAAGGGAGAAGAAAGCGAGCATGTGCTTTATATACATTAAATCTTCTGGTTGTATGTATAGAAATATGGGAAATAAACCGCACTGGTGAACGAAAGTGGCAGAGGTTTGTTGTTTGGAATCATTGAAGGCACATAGAAATCTTAAGTGAATTGGAAGTTAGTGGAAGATGTCATTGTAGAGATGTCAGGAGTAACGTAGGATCGGTAGCTGATGTTGTGTCGTTGGTCCGTGACTTAACCCGGTGCAGGTATGAGTCATCACGGTGGAGCTAAAATTTGAGCCGGTGAAGATAATATTTACAATGGTGAAGCTATGACTTTTAGAGGAGGAGCCATGTTTAAACAAGGTGGTGCTATGCTTTAACATAGGCGTTGCTATGTTTATACAAGGTGGTGCTATGCTTTAACATGGGTGGTGCTATGCTTTAACATAGGTGGTGCTATGCTTTAACATAGGTGGTGCTATGCTTTAACATAGGTGGTTTTTGCTTTAACATAGGTGGTGCTATGCTTTAACATAGGTGGTGCTATGCTTTAACATAGATGGTGCTATGCTTTAACATAGATGGTGCTATGCTTTAACATATGTGGTGCTATGCTTTAACATAGGTGGTGCTATGCTTTAAAATAGGTAATGCTATGTTCAAACAAGGTGGTGTTATATTTAAACAAGGTCGTACTATGTTTAAACAAGGTGGTGCTGTGCTTTAACATAGGTGGTGCTATGTGATAGGATGTTTACAATAGAGTGAAGCTTTTACATAGTGAGCTATGACGTAAAGGTTTATGGATGGGTAAGTGCGTAGTTGTGGTGGAAGCTGATAGAGAGGATGATGAAGACTTACGTATGAGTGTGACCTTTAATAGTTCACAGGGTCAGAACGACTTGACCGATTGTAACGGAAATGAATAGGCTGTTGCCCGAGAGTATGAGCCACGTGATACCGCTATCCCGGTGTGAATACGTGTTTCCGTTCAGGAGATATCGTGTTCATGGACTACGGACAGACAGACGGAGGGACGCGGTGCTCCCTCTAACCTCACACTCACACCTTTGTTCATCAAACCAACAGCTCTCATGATTTTAGGAATTGTATCTTTGGGAACTGAAAACTTGTTATTTTCATACGTGGAAACGAGTACTGTGGAAGTTAGTCCGTCAGGACATGTATCCGTGGATATTTATCCGTAACGAAGCCTGTACGTTGTCATGGAAGCTCGCCCATTATTGTTGTTTTGTAAACAATGCAAAACCACGATCTAACTTCCTTTATGGCAAACTTCTGCTTGCTAGTTTCCTTCCGAGCTATTTTCCACGTATTATTTTACCAACGTAAAAATTTCCACGTATTAGTTTACTTACGGATAAATTTCCGCGTGCTAATATCCATCCGGACAAATTTCCACGGACTAATGTCCATCCACGGAAATAATTCCTAAGTATACGCTACCGAAGTATATACTTCCTAAGTTTTGGTATCCACGGATACGCTTCCGAACATCGCTCTGATGGTTTGATTTGACTCCGGTTATCAGTTTTTCGGCATGGAAACGTTTGCTTTGGATCATTGTAAAGTGCAAATAATAACCTGGGAAGAATAAGTTGAATAAGAGGCGTCATTTGTGGAAAGCAAGGAGGAAAACAAGGGAACACAAAGGGGAAATGGTGCTCCTCCACTCGAAGTTTGATGGAAGTGCACAAGGAAATTGATAGTCACGTTAGGTCGTTAGGTGCAATGTATACTTGTTAAGGGTTTAATATTTCTTACCTGGTTTCTTACCTCCGCTGAAAGTTTCTACTTTTCGTTTGTTTGGATTTTTTAGGATTGTGCTCCTTACAAGTTATTACCATTTTGGTTGGTAAACATGTTCCAATTTCAAACAAACGTAAAGGAAGGTGATTGAAAGCATTGGTGTAAAAATATAGCGGTTGCTATCTCTCTGACATCCTGGGTCCGTTTCTGTGAGACTCACTTGTTTGGACTATGGGCTGAGACTTAGGCTTGGCCGATTTTTAGGGAAGTTCAAATGTATTGGTTATACATGGGAATTTTGCAGTATCTGAGTTCGCTACAGAACACAGAGAAGAACAGCATGAGAAAATGAAAAGGGAGTGTACATGTCTACATAAACTTAACTCACGCTACGTGCCAGAGGTTTCATTTCTGTTTTTGATTTATTGCATGGTCTGTAGTTAAAATTATGTTTTCCAGAACGAGGAAAAACTATATGTGTGCTGGTGGAAGGGAAGGAGCTTGTGAAAAATACCAGGTGGGGTTTCCTTCTCTAGGGTATATTCTCTACTCTAAGAAAGTCTGTTTCGGTTCCTAGGATTTTAGTGTTGCCAAAACTGTACAGTATATGGCCTGGTATCCATCTGGCTGGTACACAACTTGCATCATACATTGGATGAAACACAGTGACAAATATAAGAAAGTTAAGTCGGAGAAACCGATGAAGCAAATGGATTTCCTGGAAATCAGAATAATAATTCTGAGGATCATGAATTGAAATAAACTAAACAACACTTAAATAAGGTAGGAGGAGGTAGGCAGTAGGAGTTTGAAAGGTGGACACTGGAAAATACACAGTAGCGTTTTTTGAACTGCAATATTTTCTTTGCCAGCAGAATGCACATCCAGGATTTCAGATTTCCTTACAGTATGGAAGCCTTATGTTTCCTTTGATTTTTTGGAAAATATGAGATTTTTGTATCTATCAAAGGGATTAAGAGAAGGTGAACCTGTATTAGCAAGTCCTGAGAAGGTAGAGCGGTCGACTTTTCGTGGTTATTTCGCTGTGAAACCCTCCTCTGAGGCGTCTTAAACTTATAATACCCTACGTTTTAATTTTTATATTTTTTTCACTACCTCGATTTAAGAGACTTCTCATTATAGGAGACTTTTTGTCGGATTTATACGTGTCTCTTATATCGAGAGTCGACTGTAGTAAGGAACAGCTGAAAAGATTGTACTAATCCACAACGATGTAAGGAAGTGACAGAGCCATGGTAAAAATTCCCTAGAAAAAGCAGTACCTGCGCCTTGAGCTGTTTATATATAATGTATATGCAAGGCATCATCCTTCATCAAATGAATGATGCTTGACTGTCTATCCTTCGGTGCTGATGATTAACTGGCGGATAAAATCCAGCAGCGACTTGGTACTATTAAGCTGTAATGTCTGAAACTAATGCAGCAGTGTGCTGAAGCTGAAACTTCACTTTTCCAGAATGTCGTGCTGCTCCTGGAGAGAAGTAAATTTTCCTTTTGTCTCTTAAAATACCTCAGATACTTGACGTTAAGTCTTTTGATACAGAATTTGTCGCTCTAAATATTTCGAAGATGATTGTCGTTACCACTGTGCATGTTTGTTTGCTTGTTGTTTATACAATTCTCAGGACGTTCCTTTTACATCGGGCGTTTCAACATCGGAGAATATTGAAGAGTAATCCTATTATATATTGTAGTATATTATAGTTTGGTGACATAATATTCGTTGGTTAAATAAGTTAGCAGGTTTCTTTGGAAGACTGCGGAAGTATTATAATTATTGATTATATTATCTGGAAGACAGTTCCATTGTTGTTTTCCAAAATATTTAATGGTAGTACCGGAGAAGGCAGAGTTTATCATAGGAATGAGTCGCATATTGATAGACTTCGCACAGATACTATTTGGGTTTTGAGTAAAACGTTTCCTGTGTTAGAGAGGGTAGGAGTCACTCCGAAGACACTGGAAACAAATGACGTGGTGCTATATATAATATTAAGTTGTTCTCATACAGTAAACCAGTTGCATATTTCGTAATGCTAATAGTCATTTAGCTGCACGTTTACTTTTGGATTGGACTGTAAGTAAGAGTCAAGCAGTTGGTGAATATTTTTTACAAGATCTTCAAAACAGACACCTCTACCAGCTCCACAAACTGGAAAACAGATTTGGTATAGTGAGCACACATAAGAGTGAAAAAGAGTTTCTTTAAGCAGCAAAGCTGGGAACAAGCCGCAGAAGTTTTACATTTTAAATTTCTGATTGTTAAAATTAAGTGTTGGATCAATTTCTATGACTAAATATTTAAAGCTCAATTTCTTTCAATTACTTCTCCGTAATAAACTAATTAAGGTTCATTTAGCATTCTTTTGACCTGATATTTGTGAAATATCATGAAGTTAGTTTGAAATACGTTCACAGTCATTTCATTATCTTGACACCAATTAAAAATTAGGCGAAGCCACCTCTGTAACTAACAAGCTGGACCGAGTAATAGTAGCTGAGAACTACCTTCCCTTGGCCCTTGCTGTACCTGTTTCTCGCTACGCACACCATTCTTCCTCCTAAATCCTAACCTAAGATTTTAAATTATATGCAAAAACATTCATATTTTAAATATATTTGTTGCCTTTTCTACGGCCACAGCAGAGTCAGAATGTCCATTTTGGGCCCGCCCAAGTTAATTCATATTAGAGAATTTAAATTATTTGTATTATTTAATACATATTCATTTGTATGCACTTTGTGTCCTTTTCTACGGCCACAGCAGGGTCAGAATGTCCATTTTGGGCGGGCCCAAGTTAATTCATATTAGAGAATTTAAATATTTTGTATTATTTAATACATATTCATTTGTATGCACTTGTGTCCTTTTCTACGGCCACAGCAGGGTCAGAATGTCCATTTTGGGCGGGCCCAAGTTAATTCATATTAGAGAATTTAAATATTTTGTATTATTTAATACATATTTATTTGTATGCACTTTGTGTCCTTTTCTTCGGCCACAGCAGGGTCAGAATGTCCATTTTGGGCGGGCCCAAGTTAATTCATTTTCGAGAATTTAAAAATTTTAGTCAGCTAGTCAGTTACAGAATGGGCTTCGCCTAAATATTGACTTTTCTACTGCTACGGCAGGGTGACAATGAGAATTGGGACGACCCAAATTTGATGCATTTTAGATAATTTGGAATTACTTTGATTCTTCTTGTGCCTTTCAACTTTAATGACAGAATTCTCACTACATTGGGCCGTCCGAATTCATTATTCGCATTTGAAGGTCTCGAGATAAGCTTCCCTTAGACTTCGTCTCGGTCCAGCTAAAAATATTCATTAATTCGTTTTGTGCTATTTTTAATGCACCAGTACCGTCATCACAAGAACTTGAGTGCAAAAGCACTTTGCCGGTTTGAAAAATAGGCTAACGCGATCGGTGAAAGCCGTTAACAATTTGACATTTTAGTTATATACTAGTAGATATACATTAAAGTTATAGAGAATATCTATTAGAATCTATATAAATCTACTATATATCCGAAAAATGAATATAGTATATACTATGGGGCTTAATCACTATTTCGATCGGTGAAAGCTATTAACAATTTGACATTTTAGTTATATACTAGTAGATATACATTACATATGTAGAGAATATCTATTAGAATCTATATAAATCTACTACATATCCGAAAAATGAATATAGTATATACTATAGGGCGGAATCGCTATTGCGATCGGTGAAAGCCGTTAACAATTTGCCTTTTATAGTCCAGTTTCTGCTGTAGCTTTACTTAAAAAAGACATTCGTTAGAAACGGTACGATAAGGAGATGCTTTTTTTTGTAAAATTTTTGCGAAGTAATTTCTTACATTATTGCAGAACAACTAATTCCAGTATTGTAATATACAGCGCCGGCTTTCCTCTGGTGTCGTACATTCCTAGTAGTTACCGCAGGAAACACTGCAAATGTAACGGTAAAATCAGACGGATAGATGCATGCACAACATGGAATTTTACAGTTCGAATACCTATACATACCATTACCGCTCACCAGATTTACTGTTGTAGTGTCTAAGTTACATGACTTTCCAAAATTCACTCATTCATTCTTCTGATTCTCGAATTAGAAAAAAATTTCGCACTACGGTGGAATACCAAGAAAGTTAGCGAAAATGATGAGTTTGCACAAGCAAATCTGCGCGCCATTTCAATACATAGCAGTAACGAACAAGATACCATGGTAATATGAAAGAATTGATCCGTCTTCTGAGGTTCATGCTTTTTCTTGCATAATTTCTTTGATAATGTTTACTACCAGGTGTTAAAATGTATTTCAAACCGGCAGAAAAGGATAGCTTCTATCCTGCTCCAATTTTTAGCTGAACGTGACCAAGTCTAAGGGGAGCTGATCTCGAGCCCTTCGATTGCGAATGAGACATTTGGGACGGCTAAATGTAGCGAAAAATCGTTTCCTAAAAGTTAGAAAGCACAAGAAGAATCAAAGTATATCTAAATAATCTAAAATGTATCAAAATTGGGCCGTCCCAATTCTTTCATTCTGACCCTGCTGTGGCCTCAGACAAGGAAACAAAACTTATAATGATCTTAAATGTTTCACAAATGGGTGGATTACTCAGTAGAAGTGTTCAATGTTAAACTCAGGTATAATTACTAGGTCCAGCTAGTTAGTTGTAGAGGTGGCTTTGCCTAATTTTATGATATAAAACAGAAGATCGTCATGTCACATTAAGTTTAGAATCTATCTAGTTGAAATTAAGGCAAAACTAACGGTCTAGGAGAAAGTCACATAGGAGCTTGAGTACATTCGCCTTAATTCTAAAGTTATCCTCCATCTTCTTCTTAACTATAATCTTTCTTATGCTATAAATCTCAACGTCTGTGTGTGCCATTCCCTTTTTCACTTTCACGGCTTTCCACTTTCGCTTTCAAGTTTTTCCACTTTCAAGTTTTTCCACTTTCGCTTTCAAGTTTTTCCACTTTCATTCGGAGGAGTTCTATAGGTTTGAGCTATTGTTTCGGCTTAAGAGCTGTATGTTTGACTGGAAGCTATGTTGTTGGGAGAGCTCAACGTCTGTGTGTGCCATTCCCTTTTTCACTTCCACAGCTTTCCACTTTCATTTTCAAAGTTTTCCGCTTTCACTCTTCGAGGTTATTTAGGTTTGACTAAAGGTTTGATTATAGGTTTGGCGGGAGAGCTTAACGTTTGCCAGAAGGGCTATACGTTTAATGGGAAAGCTTAACGTTCGTCGAGGGAGCTATACGTTTAAACGGGAAAGCTTTATGTTAGTAGAGAGAGCTATGCATTTGAGGTGAGAGTCAATATTTCAAGCAACAGTTAAGTTAATAGTTCTTTACTGAAACCTTTAGCTTATAGCATAAGATTCACATGAGAACTATTGGTTTGACACATATAACTATAAGTTTGTCTGTGTCACCGAATAGATTCCCTTTTGGTAAAAGTATCACGTACTTTTGAAAGTGTGAAAAAGTGAATTTCTGTTTGTGCCATTCCCCTATTTCACTTTCACGATATTCCACTTTTATTCGGAGGGTTTCCCTTTAGGTTTGACAGCAGCTTTCACTAGGTTTGAGCTTTGGTTTGGTTAAGAGCTACACGTTTGAAGGGAAAGCTTTACGTTTGATGGGAGCAATATTGGTTCGACGTAAGAACTAAAAGATTCAGTGGAGAACTATTCATTCGACAGGAGAACCATAGGTTGGAACCATACGCTACAGTATTGAGGGGAGAGCTTTTCGATCGACGGGAGGGATAAATGATTGACGGTAGAGCAAAACATTCGACGGGTGAGCTAAACATTAAAAAGGAGAGCTAAGCATTCGAGGAGAGCATTCCAGTTTTTATTATTTTCGTTCCACAGATTCCCCATAACTACGTATTTAACTATACGTTTGGCGGTAGAGCTTTACATAGGAAGGAAAATCAATACTTCAATTTATGGTTAGTCAAATCAATAGTTTTCCCCTGAATTGTATAGGTGAGAGCCCGAGATTACGTGGAGCTATAGGTTTAAGGTGAGAGCTAAAGGTTTGGAACAATAGGCTACAGGTTTGACGGGAGAGCTAAAGATCGGACGGGTAAGCTAAAGATTCGACGGGTGAATTAAAGATTGGACGGGAGAGCGAAACATTCGATGGGATAGTTAAATATTTGATGGGAGTGCATTTTAGTTTTCGTACCACACAACCCCCGGGCGAAGCCGGGTAGCAAGGCTAGTCTTATATACTATAAATCAGTGTTTGTCTGTGCCACCGACTACTTTGGAGTTTTAGAAAAGCATCGGACATGTTTTAAAATCTTAAAGTTCAAAAATGATCAAAAAAATTTAAAAATGATCAAAAAGTTCAAAAAATGATAAAAACACCAAAACATGATCAAAAAGTCCAAAAAATAATCAAAAAGTCCAAAAAATGATAAAAACACCAAAAAATGATCAAAACGTCCACAAAATGATCAAAAAGTCCAAAAAATGATCAAAAAGTCCGAAAAATGATCAAAAAGGCCAAAAAATGATCAAAAAGTCCAAAAAATGATCAAAAAGTCCAAAAATTGGACCAGGATAGAAGCTATCCTTTTATGCCGGTTTGAAATACAATTTAACACCTGGTAGTATACATTTTAAAGAAATTATTCAAGAAAAAAGCACAAAAATCAGAAAACGGATAAATTCTTTCATATCGCCATGGATCCTCGTTCTTAACTGCTATGCGCTGAAATGGCGGGCAGATTTGCTGCTAAAAACTCATCATTCTCGCGTGCTTTCTTGTAATACCACCTTAGTGCGAAACAACGTAATGAAGACACTACAACAGTAAATCTGGTGAGCGGTAATGCATAATGGTTTGCAAAGGTAATGGAACTGTAAAATGATATGCTGTAAAAATGTTAATTTATCTGATGGTCTGATTTTCCCGTTACCTTCGCAGTGTTTCCTGCGATAACTACTGGAACTAAACGACGCTACAGGAGAGCCGGCGCAGTAAATAAAAATATTTGATTTAGGTTTTCAGCGATAATGTAAGTCACTACTTTGCAAATAGTTTGCGTCAGGCATATCCTTATTCT
Source organism: Sminthurides aquaticus (assembly GCA_906901655.1). Classification (NCBI taxonomy): domain Eukaryota; kingdom Metazoa; phylum Arthropoda; class Collembola; order Symphypleona; family Sminthurididae; genus Sminthurides; species Sminthurides aquaticus. The sequence continues at coordinate 9,222,434 of CAJQTT010000004.1, read as the reverse complement.
ACATCTATTAACGAATGCTTTCTGAGTTTAGTTACAACAGAAACCGTGCTGTGGAAGGCCAATCAACGATAGCAATAGCTCCTACTAAATCCCTATTGTTTCTATACAGTAGATTTTAAATAGATTGCAATCAATATATTCTACAAATATCATGTATAAATGCGAGTATATAAATAGTATACCAAATTGTTAACGGCTATCACCGATCGCAATAGTGATTTCGCCCCATGGTATATACTATTGGAGCAGGATAGAAGCTATCCCTACTGCCGGTTTGAAATCGCCATCGTTACTTGTTCATGTCTACTGTTTTTAAAGGCGGCAAGATTTGCTTGCCCATTCTTGCCATTATAAATCCATGTATAATTGCGCTACAGTGCAAATGTGATCTAATTTCGCAAGGTGTTGCAGTCAACTGTTATGTTTTGTTGAATTTCTGTATATTCATACAACTACCACGATGCTAAAACTGTAAATGTGCCGGACGAAGGTTGAGGTTTTGACACATATTATGCATATTAAAAAATAATTATAAAATATATCCGTTTGGTTTCCCTCTTATCTTATAGCACTGTTTTCTGCGCTAATTCGTAGGAATACACGACACCCTGGAAGAACCAATGCTGTCTTGCTGTACAGGACTAATTCTTCTCTATGGGTGTAAGATAATACTTTGCAAAGGCTTTGCCGCAGCGCCTTATAATCCCTTGACAAAATCCTTTTTCTAATACAGTGAAACCCCGAACCCTAATTGAAGAATAGGAAACATAATCACGATTAAGAAACCGATTGAGGATGGCCGTGACACTGATCGGAATGCATTTATAGATGATAAACAGTGTCGATGTAAGGTTTTTAACGTGTAAATACGCATAGCTATACTATATACCCGTTAATACACTATTTATCCGATTGTTGACAGCCAAAACGCCGATCGCAATAGCAATTCCGCCCCCTTATATATATAGTATGTAATTATTGGTAAAAAGTGTAGATATATGTTTTCAAACGTGTCAATACGTTTAGCTATACTATATATACCCGTTAATACACTATATATCCAATTGTTGACAGCCAAAACGCCGATCGCAATAGCCTGATCTAAAAGTCCAAACAATGATCAAAAAGGAACTAAAAGTAAAAGACTTAAAAAAATTTAAAAATCCTCTGATCTTCTTCAAACATTTTAGTCTCATCACTTTCATCAGTGTTTCAAAAATCCATGATGGTTTCCGAAGCTTTCAATGTTAGCTTATGCCAAAATCGCTCATTGCTAAGCGAAGAGAATGCTGTCTAATGTTGCGCAATCTCCCAATTTAAATCATTAAAAGTGATTAAGTTTTGCAAACGCTTATGAAGATCAGAAGTTTGACAAGAGAGCTGTTGGTATCATGGCAGAGCTATAGATTTTGACAGGCCAGATATTATTTAGACATGAGATCTATTAATTGCACGGGAGAGCTATACGCTTAACGGGAGAGCTATACGCTTAACGGGAGAGCTATACGCTTAACGGGAGAGCTATACGCTTAACGGGAGAGCTATACGCTTAACGGGAGAGCTATACGCTTAACGGGAGAGCTATACGCTTAACGGGAGAGCTATACGCTTAACGGGAGAGCTATACGCTTAACGGGAGAGCTATACGCTTAACGGGAGAGCTATACGCTTAACGGGAGAGCTATACGCTTAACGGGAGAGCTATACGCTTAACGGGAGAGCTATACACTTAACGAGAGAGCTATACGTTTAGCGGGAGAACAATACGCTTCATGGGAGAGCTATACGCTTAACGGGAGAGCAATACGCTTAACGGGAGAGCAATACGCTTAACGGGAGAGCAATACGCTTAACGGGAGAGCAATACGCTTAATGTGGGAGATATACGGTAGACTGTTGCACGGTTGATTTAACTGTTAAAAATGGTGAAAAAACAAAAGTAGGACAGGCGAGCTTTAATTTTCATGGGAGATCTACAGGTTTGACGGCATAGCATATGATCACAAAGGAGAGCTGATGCTTCGACAGTAGACGGACACGCTTAACTGGAGAACTATTGATTCAGCGGAAGAACAATAGGCCTGACAGGAGAGTTTTTTGTTCTATGTGAGTTATAAGGCGGTGACAGTAGGAACTATACTTTTGACAGGAGAGCTATAAGATTCTGGCAAGAATATCGAGGGCAGCGCTACATTCCTGTGCCTGAAAGTTTAATTGAAGGTTCCAATCCGAGCTATCCAAGAGAGGTTTGAAGGTTTACCAAAATACATGGAGAGCCAATGATTCTACGCGAGTTTTCTAATATTTTTATTTATTTCCTGCCACACAACCCCCGGGCGAAGCCGGGTAGCAAAGCTAGTCTTATCTATAAATCAGAAAGTTTGTGTGCAAAAAGTAAAAGTATCATCGACTTAAGAGGGAATTTCGAAGGAAATTAGAGTGAATTTTGTAGAATTTTCGAGGAATTTGGAAAAAATGCATTTAAAGGAAATTTGGAGAGATTTTGGAGGTAATGATCTGTATGCATCGGTAATTCAGGTTTTTGCAAATTTTAGCTCTTATTTTCAAATTAAAGCACCTATTTGCCCATTTTAGCACCTTTTTGAAAATTTTAGCATTTTTAGATTTTTAAATTATCTTAATGTTTCAAAATTCAAAAAATAACACAGTTTTAATTGTAAAAGATGATAACGTCTCACTAAAGATAAACAGTTTGATGGGAAGCCCATTGTTTGGAAATGAGGGCTACAGGTTGAGCGGGCAAGCGATTATGTCGACTTAATAGCTACATGTTTGTATTGATTCGATGGCAGAGCTACAATTTGGACGTGAGAGCTACAGGTTTGACGGGAGAACTGAAAGTTTGACGCAAAAGCTATTGATTCAGCTTTAAAAACAAAATGTGCATAATTGTTTCAGGAAAACAACCCATTATTGCACAATGAGGATAATATGTTGCAAGCAGTGATCATTCTTCACAAACTTCTGTAATATTTACCAGAAGAAGATTCTATGCTAAAGAGGAATACATTTGCGATTGTTGCTATAGATTCGAAGTGAGCGCTACAGATTCGAAGGGAGAACTATTGATTTGATGGGAGAGCTATTGGTTGGACGGTGTAGCATTTGGGATACGCTGCAGAGGTATATGTTTGAAGGGAGCTTGACGTTCTGAACGAGTCTTACGTTTCCATGCACATAAGTTTGACGGGCGAACCATTGGTTCGAAGGAACAGCTATGGATTTGAAAGAAGACGTTTGGATTCGAAGGGGAACCTATGATACGAGGGGGAACCTATTATTCGAGGGGGAACCTATGATTCGAGGGGGAACCTATGATTCGAGGGGGAACCTATGATTCGAAGGGGAACCTATGATTCGAAGGGGGAACCTGTGATTCGAAGGGGGAACCTGTGATTCGAAGGGGGACCTATGATTCGAAGGGGAACCTAGGATTCGAAGGGGAACCTATGATTCGAAGGGGAACCTATGATTCGAAGGGGAACCTATGATACGAAGGGGGAACCTATGATTCGAAGGGAGTGCTATGTAGGTTTGACAAGAGGGCTATGGGTTTTGTCCAAGATCGCTAAAGGTTGAACGGGAGAATTGTGGGTTGAAGCTACACACTTAAAAGTTTCATGTAAGGATATGAATTAAATGCTTTTCTCCAGTCAATGAAAACCGCGACGACTTAACCATTCGTTTTATCTAGGCAATCCGTTATTAGTTGAGTAAATTCTAAAGTTTCAGTAAGACACTAGAAACCGCCCATACCGCACTCGTAAGAAAGCCATTGCTTTGCTAGGGAGGCGTTCAGCGTATTTTCAAGCAAGTAAATCGGCGAGCGCTCAATGTTTCTCAAGTCATTACTCCTCTCAGAAGCGTCACAGTGAGAAGCAGCTTGCATTGTTGGATAGCTGAGTTCTTTGGCTTTGTAACTTACTGAGTATTCATTTCCGTAGGTCACAGATTGACAACGCTGTAGTTATAAAAGTCTACTGACCCGTGAAAACTGGATTTTTTCACTCTAAGCGTTGCAGTGTAGTCAACCTTTGACCTGTGGTAATAAAACTTAGTGCGTTTAAAAGCTTAGAAAATCAGCTATCCAGAAGTGCAAGCCGCTTGACATTGTGACGCTTCAGAGCTGAGAAATCGCTGATGGAAGGAAATCTGGGAGTCCGACCCTCCCTCCGGCTCACTGAGCAGCAGTGGAAGGAGTGGAGAAGAGTGGAAGGAGCGGACGGCGGATTCCCTTTCACTTTTCCAGTAGCTGCAGTAGCCGGGCTGTTAAGTCATAACTGCCGCTTCATTCCAGTACGCATGCGTCACCAGCTACGCTTTGTCGAGAGTTTGGCGCTTATGAAGAAACATCCGTAGATTATAATACCATGCCTTAGCAATGGAGTACATCGTTGACCTAAGTTGAACGGCCACAGGGTCGCCTCTACTCATCCTGTTCCCGGCAGCTGTGCTCTTCTTTTAATGTGGTTCTATTGTCTAGCGAGTGTATTGCTGTTCATCGAATATGCATTTAAGGAGTAAAGGATGAGCAGAATTGGCGGGATTATCAATACTTGGGTAGACCTTCACTATTCAGTTTTAGGAGATCAATCCTGTTGGACAGTGTGGCAATAATTAATTATATTTTTTTCTAAAAATTGATCTGTCTATGTACTGTGACAGTATACATAGACAGCTAGATCAAGGGAATTAACTTTACTGTTTCTACGTAGATTTAACAAATGCGTTTGGAAATTTACAGTATATTATGATTAGGGTAGGATTAGGAACAATAGGAGTCAGCCACAAAATAGTAATCGTCAAATAAATTTACGAGAGTAAAGTTGGTTGCGCACGGACCGGTAATTCGTGTGTAGAGAAATTTAATAGCATAGGATTAATACACGGAGAAAGTTTTAGCCGGTCTCTCTGTTTTAAGTTGGGAAGTTTGAATGAAAAACTACTACGTACAAGTACGCAAATAAAGTGCTGCTTTATGGTTTAAGAAGTGGTTTAAAAGTACTATTAATTACTAGAAAGTACGAGACATGTTACTAAGTTCTACTGGGATAGCGGCCGAGTATGCTACCAAGCAAGCGCTTGTATTTCACAAGAGCTTGAATATGTAGAATGGAAGAGCTTGAATATGTAGAATGGAAGAGCTTGAATATGTAGAATGGAAGAGCTTGAATATGTAGAATGGAAGAGCTTGAATATGTAAAATGGAAGAGCATAACTGACGGTGAATAAGCGGTGGAGGTATTGTAAACAGATGTTTAGGATTTGAAGTAAGACATATTTGGGCCATCCTGGCATAATAAGTGGGAAATATAGAATTCCCAGGGTTCGCAAATGAAAAATCTTCACCCCATGTCTTACCTATCTTCTGTCGTCGACTACGGACTGAACCTACTCTTCTTTTGGTGTTAAATCACTTGTGTTCTTAACGGCCTGAATTATCAGCTGAAAACAAATAGGATTGCGGAGAAAATGGAAGGAAATTTGTGTTTTCTGAAATGGTTATGTTATAAGGTATAGAAGATTCTACAGCAAAAGGAGAAGGTTCGTAGAGATATGGGGATCGGGAGTATTAGCTTCTCCTTGCTTGAAATTCAAAGCGCAACGTATAGGTTTCGATTTATGCTTTGAAAATTCCACGCTTGAGAAAATAAGGGATACAAAGGTAACAACACTATATATTATCAAACGGCCTTGGTAGCCGGAAAACATGGATTCGCGAAGAGAATACGTGTTACACACATTCATGGTCTGGAGATAGATCGTGGTGTGTTAGAGCTTTTACAGAGATTATGGTAGGATGGGACTAAGACAACGTTGGAATTGATTGAAAGGAAAGGAGGAAAAGAAAAAAGGTGAGAAGAGGTTGGGACATGAGCAATGATAAAGTAGGGAAGAACTTGATGCTATTTCATCGCAAATTGAGTAAGCAACGCAGCAAGGGCATACGAACAAAATAAGTGAAAGTAGATGATTTCTGCTCTTTTCACACTGTGAAGTTCACAGTACCACTCAGTGTTACGTATATTTACAATATAATAGATGTATTACAAATACATATATATATATATATATATATTTGTATATATGTATCGTAGTTGTATATATAAATATATATATACACAACTTCCTGGAAGAGTACATTTAGCATGAAGAGAAAGCTTTTCGTAGATTTTCCGTCATATCTAAAGTGTGTGGATTGAGTAATGCTGTATTAGATCAATCTGTTTGATCTGGATCTGATCTGGATCTAGTGGTCTAGATCAGATCAGATCACGACGAATTTTGGTGATCTGGTTACTAGATCAGATCTAGATCCAGATCTGATCGAAAATGATCTAGATCCAGATCTGATCGAAAATGATCTAGATCATCATTTATCGAATGGAATTTCCCTCAAAATTGCCAAAATCAAAGAATTTATCACATCAAACGCGGCACAAGTTTTTCTCTGCCACTTAATTTTGTGAAAATAACACTGATCCAATTACCAGAGGTGGAAAGGAGCAAAGAACTTGAAGGGTTAGATGCTGGAATGGCATGGGGCAGTGCCGATAAATGACATTTACAGCCAAATTCCAACAAGTTTCCACGCTCATACTCTCAGGAACGTTTGTTTCATCGATAAATTTACTAATTTTTTAATTTTTACAGTAAAATGCAAAGAAAAAAGAATTTTCACTTTATAGTTTTGATCTAGATCATTCCCTAGATTTGATCTGGTTTTCTAGATCAGATCAGATCAAGGGTTGTTTTCTTGATCTGAGTCATAGATCAGATCCAGATCTAGATCAGGCAAAAAGCTGATCTAAAACAGCATTAGGATTGAGGTTGCCAGTAGTGGGGCCAATGTTTTCTATGTCCAGGTTTTATGACCACCTTAGTCGGATTAGTGCATGGGAAGCTGAAGAAACTAGACATTTGTGGTTGTGGTAACGAAAGACTTGAAAAGCTTACTCGAGGAGGGAAAGAGGAAAATTCAAGTTTGTTCTAGCTATAACCGTATCAATAATGATGCAGGGAGTTCATCTTTCTCTCGTAACTGAAAAAAGAAGAGGTAGGAAAAGGAGGGCTTGAACCCAATTTATATGTGTGAGCTGGGAGGAGAGACATTCCTCAGATCATGAGGAAGTAATGAAGTATACACTCCATCCAATCAGATCCAGACAACGATTGTTAATGGTGTTATGTTGGTGGGGATAAATACTAGTATTTCGACGGGTCAATGTGAAACCCTGCAAACAGGTCGGGGCCAGTAGACGATATCTAGACGTTACCATATTCTGCAATAACGAATTTTTTCCGTAAGAAGGAAAGCAAAGACATAGAGCTGACAGAAAGCTGGCTGAAATTTGAACTTGGGTCTGATGGGTGTGAAGAAAAGCTGAACTGTAAGCAAAACTGGGAAAGTTGTGTTTGTGTGACGTGAAAGTGGAGTAGAAAGTTTATGAAATTTTGAGTACACGCATGGTAGTGAAAGCGGAAAGCATTTCGTGGAGACGGAAAAATCCTGGACTCCTGGAACTGGAATGTGAAAGAAATAGGACAATAAAGATGGGTAAAGTGTGTAAGGGAAATATTGGTGAAATGAACTCAAGGATGCTTGGGGGGGTGTAGAGAGATGATTGAAACGGGAGACTATGTAGAAAATGTTCAGTTGGGGCTAGAGTCCAGTCCAAGAAACTGGTGGTGGTACGTGTAATGTGTACTATTTATGTGAATGTGACAGTTTTAAGCGTGCGGTTGGCATGAAGGATTTAACATTTGCATCCTTGAACTGAGAATGCACGTAATAGGATATTATTAAGGAGAAATGTGTTTCTTCCTCGGATAAAATCAACAAAGAGAAACACTATTGAGAGATAAAAAGAAAGATCCTGTGTTTGGAAATAACATGTTGTGGGAAGTTCCCCGGGTGGGTGAAATTTTAGCGACCAGATAACGGCTGTAACTGGTTGTGGCGGTTTTTTTTTATAGAATCCATTCCGGTAGTAGGGTACGGGAAGTGTCATTTTGCCAGGATTTATAACTGTAGGCTGAGATATTGTAGGAAGTTTTAGACAGTCTGGAAATTCAGATAAGACTATGCGCTTTCAACCCAAAAAGCTTTGAAGCAAAAAAACCGATCGCCAATGCCGCATCAAACTCAGCTCCCTCTTCAGTTTTACGAGATGGAATTTCTCCAATATGGCGATTTTGCTTGGAAATAGGGTAAGAGCTACACAATTTGCTGACATCAAGACACCTTGATATTGAGCAAACCAGACTACCGTAAATTCCCGCCTGTAAACCATATGGCATAGCGTTTTGGGAGTGGACTGTACGCTAGGGTGTCTAATTGGTTATATTTTATCGCGCTAAATTTCAGGCGTCACAAAACAAACTTTGGTACTATCAAGGCGACTTAATCTCATTTCATTCAAAAAATACCTGCAATGCCAAAAACCTGATTGAGTCCTCACGGAGAAATACTGCCTAGCTTAGATGTATTGAAAAGCACAGATTAAAAAGGTTGTGAGTGAATGTGCAGATAATAAAGACAACGAAATATTAGTTAGCGGCATGAAAGAGGCGTTTCTGGTTTAAAGCCAGTAACCTAAAAGGTTGTAAGGCTGGAGATGGGATAATAATGGAGGCAAAGAAACGAGTTTCGTGTCCAGTGTAATCTACAGTAGTTGCGGGGTTCCAGATGTAAACACTGAAGGCGAAAGCCGAAAGAGTCCTGCTAAAACTGTAGAATTTTACAGGTTGCTCAGCATGCACCGTTTGAGAGAATGCTGGATGTTGATTATGGCTACTCGCGGTTAAGATAACAGAGTAGCTGCATACATACATTGAAGGAAGTAAAGGAGAAAGTTGTTGCTTGAGAAATTTTTTTGTCCTTCAAGTCATACTGTAATTTCCTCAATGTCAAAAATGGATCATTCTCTGAAGACTTCACTCCTCGTATAAAGAAAAAGGCTGAAAAAATGGGAGTAAGGAGACAAGTGTGAGGGGGAGAAAAATGAAAGAGTAGAAGATGAAGAGAGGGAAAATTTCCTCAATTTCTTTTTGTAGCGTCTCTTATTTTTGCTTTTATTATCGGGGAGTGGATGGAAGAGGACAATGGGGAAAGTTTTAATAATATTCTTCTTGGGGAAATAGAAACGAACGTACATGTCAAACTGTTTTGGATGTACTCAAATCTCACCACCTTTGACAAGGATGCCGCGACGCCGCGAGAACAGAAAACCAAAACAAGACAATTGTGTTTCACACATGGGGATAAAGTTGTACCTCTGACACTGGATGTTTGTTTGAAGTGAGTAAAATTAACGAATGTGGCGCATTACATGACGACGCCGTAACCTGGAACTGACTTGTGTAGATACTTAAGTGTATGCAGCGACAGCGACTTTTCTGTGTGGAAGAGATCTGGGGTAATGCTAACTTATTCAGTGAATTTTTCCCACATGTTCCCAAGGAGGAGAGGCAAAGAAGCCCTCGTTAAATAGAATTTATTATTCCCTATTCTGAAAATCGAACGATATGGATAAGCTACTTGCCTTGGGATAACATGGAAATAAGCATACAAATTTAAATACGTCAAACTCTATGAAAAGCAGTTGAGGATGAAGCAGGGAAATGTAACATCAGTGTGAATGTTTAAGGACGTCATAAAGTGCGTACACGACACGAAGTGTGAAGTGTGTGAATACATACTTGGGTTTGTTGGTTTATCAAAGAATACGAGGTAATATGTACGGAACGGAGTCTGTACGGCACACTCATACTGCAGGGGTCCTTGGATATTGTATTGTTAACTGATGATTTGGCGATCAAGAACTTTAGAACGAGGGGAGTTGGGACGTGGAAGTGGAAGGCATAACAGATGGGTAGGGTGACGAGGATGGAAGATGCGGAGGTGGCCGCATTCCTGGCGTAAATGTTTGATCCGAAGAAAGTTGGAGGTCGCTGTGAATGCATGAATTTGTGTTGAAGAGTGTCATTTGGGGATAAAATTACATTTGGTATGCATAAAAATTCATGAGGTAATTTCCTTTGAGTATATGAAATGAACACGTAGCCGCCTAACTCAAAAGATTGATGTTGCATATTACTTTAGTACGAGTCTAGAGTTGTAGAGAAAAGACGAAAGAAAAAACTGTTGTGGATTCCTATGCAGTCCCAGTTCCAGTGCAAAAGACTGTGAACGAAGTAACACTGAGGAGTTTTTCATGAGGAGAAATATCCAGAAGGGTGGCTTCATCAAACTATGTACTTAGAGGATGCATAAGGAGAAGACTGAATACGATTTCAATCAAAGCTTTCTTTCTGGAAAGGAACGTGCTGGGATTTTGCTCAGCGAAATAATTATGCACATCACATGACCTCCGAAAAGGTGCCAGAAGATTTGCGTTTTGAGCTAAACGTCAGGCTTGGATGGTATGTCCTTATATTTCTTTTAATATTAAGCAGACTATATCAGTGTGCATTATCTATGGGAAGGGGATTTGATGGGGGAGATTCAAAGAAGGAAGAAAATATTAGATTATGCTTTAAATAAAGAGCTAATTAATGTCAAATCTGGTTGGTATTTATGGCTTGAATAATGCGTTGAAACTAAAAATCTGATGTGCAGGTCAGAGTTAAAGAGAGGAAGTCTGTGTATCTGACGTCGGGGATGTAGATCTGTGTTGTGTGGGTCGAGCTCATGAATGGTAAAGAAAGCAAATCATGGATTAAATTTCTTTGGACAACCTACATACCCGCAGCAACAGTCCATATTTGCGAATAAAAAAATGGATGTAATGTTTGTGTGTACTTTTATTAAAAGGAAAAGATATATTCGGATGGAAAACTATGTACGTGCGCCTATGCGTCCAGTGTTTCTGCAAAGCTCTATAATGGAATATTTCCATTGTATGCATTTCTCCAATTTTAGCGCAAACCCTCTGAGAACTGAGAAGGGACTTTTTACTCTTTATTTTGCCCTATATTCAATATTCAGCACACGCTATGTATCTGATTACATTGCGTTTTTATGCTTTAACCTCTTGCGGACTGCTATAATATTTGAGATTTCAGCTTGTAGCCCTAGTTACTATGACTAAAGACAAGGGTGTTTACCCACGCCTACAGACCTGAGTTTATTTCCCAATGTAGAATATCCCAGAGAAACCACGAATCCAAACTTTCAGCCCCATATGGGTAGAAATGGCGAAGATATAAATTATTTACTCCGTCAAAAAACGCATTGCTTATGGGAGTTTAACATGGCGACAGCGGCCGATGCAATTCCCCCCCCACCCCTGCTCCATTCCAAACAATACGTGTTTTGACGGAGTAAATAATTTCTATCTCCGCCATTTCTACCTATATGGGGCTGAAATTTTGGATTTGTGGTTTCTCTGGGTTACTCTACATTGAAAAAATCTCAGGTCTGTAGGTATGGGTAAACTCGCTTGTCTTCCATATAAGTTTCTATTCTCAGCCATTTTTATGCAAAATTGGTTGTATATATAAATGTAGCCCCCAATAGTTTTTAATCTTGCTACAAATGGTCAATTATTTTTGAATTTCAATCAGAATAATTTTATTTTTACCCTGCTAGGTAACCCATTAACTTATAGACTATAAGACGAGATATATTGAGAATTTTAAATGCACTTGAATAGTCTCATACTTCATTACTTGTTCGTTTGGAAATGTGTCCCAGCACATCAATAGGTAGGATATGTGGGAATAATTTGTGTGCGAGGACGCTTACAGTCATGGCAACAGCAACAAGAAACGGTTTGTGTGTAGGGACTTAAATCGGCAAGGCGGGCGGAATTCAAATGATTGCTAGGAAGCTTATGGTGCCTAAAGTCCCAGTAACTGCATAGCACAAGTTTGGCATAAATTTTATGCCACTGGCTGTTTACAATCTTGCACACTATATACAAATCACTAGGCAAAAAGTATGCAGGGCATAATTTCTATGACATTTTTATGCTATGCCGTTGCTGTGCCGATGTTATTCCAGACTGTGCCCGGGGCTTAAGAGGTTAATATGCTCCATTTTCCCCGCCTTTGACAAAGTTAGGCAAAGCGTAGGCAGTAGCGTCCTACAACTGCGCGGACAAATATTCTTGTATATGTATAGACAGATGTGAATGCTAAATCGCTTACAGCAACATGAAGATCACTAGTAAACTCTTTCTAATGATGAGTACTAGCGCTTTCTCGCGGAGGAAAACCAAAATACTTCCATTGAAAAAGAGTTCCGAACTCCCGTTTGAGCAGGCATGTGCCATTGGCTGAAACATGAAAAAACTCAAGGAAGGGATTGTAAACAATTCTATTTTCTTGCACAGTATGGCGCTGAGGTCGCCGCACTTCATCTGGAGAAAGTCGCGCGGAACCTGATTTTACAAAGAATTAGCCAGGCGAAGTGAAGAAGCATTTACGGAAAGTAGTCGGGCAGATTCTTGGCGACTAAGCTGAGGTTTGTAGCATGTAACAATGACATAGGTCAAAGTAGCCGGAAATTGGAACATCCAAATCAGGAGCAGGTTGTGTGTAAAAGATTACGCGGGAATGAATGACAATTAGGAACAGAATTTAGGAAATCATTTAATCTAACTACAACTCTCATAAGCTTACTAAGTACCGCAAGCAAAACAGTAGCAGCTACTACGTAGAAACATATATGGCTACAGTCGACTCTCGATATAAGAGACACGTATAAATCCGAAAAAAAGTCTCCTATAATGAGAAATCTCTTAAATCGAGGTAGTGAAAAAAATATAAAAATTAAATCGTAGGGTATTATAAGTTTAAGACGCCTCAGAGGAGGGTTTCACAGCGAAATAACCACGAAAAGTCGACCGCTCTACCTTCTCAGGACTTGCTAACACAGATTCACTTTCTCTAATCCATTTGATAGATACAAAAATCTCATATTTTCCAAAAAATCAAAGGAAACATAAGGCTCGCATCGCATACTGTAAGGAAAACTGAAATCCTGGATGTGCATTCTGCTGGCAAAGCAAATTTCATTGTTTACCCGCGTGCAATATTGAAAATGGTTGTTGGAAAACGAGTCTCTTATAAATGTAGCTTGCGCAATGTAAAATGACAGGATGAGGCGAACGAACTTGTCTCCTATAACGGGAAGTCTCTTATACGAAAATCTCTTACATCGGGATAATTTAACATTGTGATCATAGGAATTTCGCACAGGCACTAAGTTGAGTCTCTTAAAGAGAGGATTCTCTTATATCGGAGTCTCTTCTATCTAGAATCGACTGTAATGCTTTCCCTTATCCTTGTAGCAGTAATGCAGAAAGCAAGCAAAGCCCATCCGCAGAGTACGGGTGAATATAGTGCAGACAGGGACGTGGGAAATATATGCTTCAAGTATTTCAATTTTTGGGAGAACAAGATCTACAGGAATATGAGAAGAGTCCGCCATAGCTTTACAGGAAGATGGAAAAAGAGAGGGGGAAATAGATGGTATACATGAGACTTATTATTAAATGGGGCTGGTGGGAATGAAAGTTTGGATAGAATTATAACAAGAGGAGGAGGAAGGATGTAGACGGGACTGAGAGACAAATTGGAGTAACTACCTGTAAGAAAAAGTTAAGAAAATGACCGACAAGAAAGTGGTGTATGGGAGATGGAAGGAATTATGCTGTTAATGAAGTCGGAAATGTGAAGGTTACAAGACCGGCGACAGTGAAAGGAGGGAAGAAGTTACAAAGAAATTTGCTATTAAGTTTTATTTGAAGTGGAGAGGGCGAGCTTTTATGTGGCATATTGCTTGTTTGTTTTACTCGGACATGAAGAATGGCACTTACGGAGATAAGATTCGGAAAAAGCAGAAGAGGACGTGTACGCAAGGCGGAAAGGAAACACTGGTTTGTAGCTAGTGGCTAGAAATTCGGCCAGAGAGTGAAATTTGAGAATGATCAGGTGAGGGAAAGATTAAAGAAATGTAAAGAGTAAGAGATACTTCCTTCCTCTGTTTAACAAGTAATTAAAGGAAGGAAATGGGATGTAGTTTAGTTTCGGTTTGTGTACATCTAAACGGATGGTGCGCATGATGGAATTCGTCTCGTCTGGATTTACAGGCCATGAATCAGGGTATGTTTAATGGAGGGGAAATTGTCTTTTCCTTTGCTTTGGATTCGGATGGGGCTAAGCAATACAAAAGGCTGAAGCTGTTTAGGTACGATGAGGTGAATGGCTTGAGCTGGATGTGATAGAAATGCGAATAGATAGAAGCAAGAGCTGAAGGAGAAGCTGAGAGAAAAGTAGAGAGTTGAATGGGTAACATACGCAGGACGGCGTGTGAGCGCCCTGAAAGCGAGGGAATTTCTTTCTTGCTATAGAACTGGAGAGAGTCAGGCTGGTGAAGTGGTCCTCGGCTGGGTGGGATGCTTTGACGATGGCTTTCCTTTCTTTGAACGAGAGAAAGCGGGAGAGGAAATTTTGGAAACAAGATGATTTAGTCGTGGGATAGAGAGCTGGAGGAGAGAAAGGGCTGCCACATGCTCCCTCCACTGATTTCTATTACACATGAAGTAAGAATCACATTTTGTGCGCTTTCATTCTCTTACATTTCTCTCTCCTTTTTCTCCTAATAACTGAAGTGTGAAAATATAAAAGAAAGATTCAGTCCACGGAAATTAGTTATTCTCTTCAAAAAAGGAAATCGTTCAACTTTCTCCAACCCTCTGATCTTAATCGATATCAAGTGGAAGTATTTGGGATCTTTCACTGCCTACTAACAGTAACCCTACTTTTTGCGGAATTACATTAAATCTTGATATTGTACCCTCGGATAACGTGGAGAAAATACGATTTCTGCTTGCCGCACTGGGAGTGAGTGAGAATCTGCTCTACTAATCTAGAGTACTGTTATTGTTCCGTCTACCTGTAAATATGAAATACGTTGCATATATTTGGAACAGTGATTCTGCAGGAATCTTAGCATTCTAGGTTTTGAAATTTACATGGTCCGAAGATTATCGAATTGTTCAAGCAAGTTAAAGTTAAGTTATGAGTAAAGACCTTGGCTGGTTCTGTTTGTCTCCAACTCCGAGATATATTTTATTTTCCTCGTTTAAAAAAACCCTTCGAGAATTGTGTTTTAGTGTAAGTGTAAACAGGTGAGGTGAGGAGTGAATATGGAAACTATGAGAATGAAAGGCAAGAGGACAGACGGGTAGAGGGAAAGAGGAGGGGGAGAGTAGGGAGGGGACAGAAAAGACTAAATGTAAAGAGAAAGCTGGTGAAAGTGACCGCGTTCCTTTGTCTACGGGGGAAATGCCATTCCGAAATGGTGGTGAGGAACATGTTGGCGACTTTTTGATAAAACACGTGTTTGGATTCGTGGCTTGAAAGGCATCTAATCAATATTCGATAATGGGTTGGATATGGAGAGCTTATGAAGCTTCGTTCAAGGGCAGAAGTTGGAAAACTCCTTGGCATTGTGTGAATTATATGTTTGTTTTGAATTCCACGAAAAACCTGATGGAGTCGTGAAGGGTTTGCACGGAAGACGGAACTCACTCCAGCCTGGAGAAAGTTACTAGGAGAGGAACGTAGTGTAGTAGTGTGGTGTAGTGTACTGTGAATGCTTGCGTAAAAACCAGATCCCTTTATTTTTTACAATTTTTAATTGGGGAGAAAATGGGGAGTAAGATCTCAACTCATAAAATCTTTACTTTCGGTAACAAGAAACAATTCTCATCGCAAGTTGGAGTTGCTACTGTCCAATCACCCACAAGGTTTGAACAATTCATATTTTAATTTCATTTTTTTGCTCAGTCTCGTTTCGTATTTTGTCTGGTTTGCCCTCATTTCCAAAGCGTTTGAGTGAGCTACAACATGGAGTTAGTGTAGTATCTGATTCTGATTGTTGAGTTGAGTACATCTAAAACCAAATGGTTATTGTTATCTATCATTAATCCATTGCATAGGATGCAGGTCTGAGGCTGGTTAAAGTGGAGAATTAACTAGAGAAAATTCTTGTTTTACATTGCGGGTCATTGTCTATTTGACTCGATTTTACGAGGGCAGGGATCTTCTAATGGGGAATTTCTCATCGACAAACCAATCGAGCAGCACTACGCGAGTCGAGATAGGGGAAGACAAACACAGATATGAATTAAGAAAGATTCATGACGTGATTATCGTCAACAAGTCGACCTAACACGTAAACCAATGATCCCACATGGGTCAGGTATTGTTCTTCTAGGAATGGGTGAACGTTATGGAACGTGGGAGACGGAATGAATATAAGCTCCTCCTGCCATCAAATCCATAGAAAAAGCCACACCTTTTAGTGGTATTCATGGCTAGAAGCAATTGGGAAAGATAAGTTCACGTTCGTGTTATCTAATTAGTGTAGAAGGGGCTAAACGATTCACTAAGTTGATTTAGGAAATAAGGTTATTGAGAGGAAGCCATGCACAGGTGAAGAGGGGTTATGTGTGAAAGAAGTATTCTGAGAGAATAATCCAAAAGCCTAAAGTTGCAATATGGTACGTACGGGGAAGAGGAGGAGGGATAAGAAGAATAGCATTTTTAATTTTCCTTTCCAAGTTATGTACATGTTCAATGTTACACTGAGCTCACGGAGAGTAGAGTGTAGAGTGACGGATCGGAATTTTTTTCAGTGAAGTAGAGAGGACAGGTGAAACATAAAATAAACGGGTAACCATAGATGGCATCGGTAGGATTTTTTTCATCAATCTATTAATTATTACTAATTACATAGCTGGACGACTTAAGGTAGCAAAAAAATGAGTAAATACAAATGATGTGAAGCCGTTTAAGCGATCTGTATTTTGAAGTAGCTGGTCAGTTAAAACCGAAACAAGGAGAAAGTATTATTAATCGGTTTTAACGCTACGACACACTTGGATTTGACTTTAGAAAAACAAGTCTATGTGTAGACTGTGACTGCAAACATGTTCGCGAATAAACTGAATATGCAAGCAAGAATAGAATTGCAAAGAAGATAAAGTTTAGCTAGGATCTAAAATCATCTGTGGGACGTAAAAAGAGGAAGACGAAAAGAGGTTTCATTTCATGAGATGGGGTAATATTCCTGGAATATAACAAACATGGAGTCCCTGCTAGAAGCCGGGGAATAGGAGAACAATTAACTATGAAGATTAGTGTAACGCATTACAGGGTGGAGCTTTCCGGGAGGAATTTGTGAATTCGGGGCTGTACTTGGATGTTTGTTAGAAAGTTTTTGAAAACAGAGGAAGAGTTGCAACGTTGCAAGAGGATATGTATGGTTTGAGTGGAAATAATAATGATGTGAGGTTTGGGAATTTGACGATGTTGTTGACGGATGTTTTGTTAAAATTCTTGCGAAGGCTGTTAATATGCGGAGCGAGTAGAAGAAATCCTTTCCTACCCTGGCATCTAGATAATAGAGCGTGCATGTATGCAAGAAAATAAGAAATGGCGGAATAAAGCGTGTAGAAAGAACATCATCTCACACCCACCCACTTTCCGTGTCTTCTTGTATTACGTAATCTCGTCAGGAAAATAGGGGAGAAAGGATGAGAAAGCTTGGAGAATGTAAGGACGCTTCTGGTAGAAAATGGGACTTTAAGAAGATGGAATGAAAATGAAGGATGGAAAGAATAATAAAGTAAAATCTGAGGAAAATACAAATTGAGGTTGAATGGCTGGAATGGATATGCAAGGCAAATATACGTCAGATTTATAGGCTACGGACAGGGACAAGAGACTATGCGTAAAGCAAAACAACAAAGGGACTTTCTTGGACTGTACATGTGTAGTGGGTACTTGAGTGATACGTTTTAAATGACTTACTCAATCGGCATCAAAGCATAATCTTTTGTTTTTTGGATGAACGAACTAGAGTTGACAAGGACGACACTTATAACGAGGTGGGAAGGGAAGAGGTTCTGTTGAGTAGGAATCTTCTGAAGGAGGGAAAGAGCAGGAGGGAGAAGGAAAAATAAGAGAACTAGAGAAAGGAGAAGAGAATAGGAAGAGGACAAGGAAGTTGCTGATCTTGTGATCGGTTGTTCTACTGCCAGACACTAATTTACGTGACTCGGAAGAATAGAGGGAAGTGGGTTCTATTCTAAGTGTGCTTGACTGAGATGGGAGCACCGGTGTGCTATTATTCGTTGAACCTTATTTCGTATGCAAGGCTTAAGACGAATAGAAACTTGACTCTTGTATAAAAATGTAATGCAGTCCTCTGATGATGTCGCCTGCCGGCCTGGCCTGCTGTTCTAACTATTGCCTATTTACCCGAGAGAGAAAGTAGACTGCTCTCTATTTTAGCCAGACCGCTTTGTCCTGCATATAATGTCATCATGATTGGGAAGAAGGAGGGAAACCTTGGTATCTCCAGTGCTAGGCAGACAAAGGAAGTAAAAGTGGAATGAAATGAGGATTAACAGTTTAGAGGAAGATGACAACTGCTGACGAATGGAAGAAAAGTGAGGAATTATATTATATTCTGCATCGATAAAAGAATGATTGCATTGATGATTAAATGAGTGATGTAATTATGATCAATTCCTCCTTGTAGATGAAGGTTAACGTGGAGCAGTGAAAGCAAAATTTGGGCAAGTAGAACTCCAATTAAAGGAAACTTTTGGAACTTGAATAATGCGGCGGCTGGAACTAGCAGATGTTCAAGAAACCCACAAAGACTAACTGGGAAATAGTTACGATATTCCCATGAATTAGTCTCAGAAAGCTTCTTCTTTAGGTTTTGCTTGTTTACATAATGAATGGAACGGAGAGAGTTGATCTCTTTTAGATTGTAGAACAATTAAACGCTAAAAGGTGAGTTAGTGAAGTTCAGGAGGGAAGAGCGAAGGAGTGTCAGATGAAAAGATATGGGGAAAGGAGAATAGAGAATGGATGAGAGGTAAAAGCATGAGGATAATTAATGGGCTGGAGCAGCATGATTTGTCTGGTTTCTTACACGGATAGACAGGCTTTGACCTTATTTAAGTGGAGAAAGCTGGTGATAGGGTAATTTATAACTTATCCAGGAGGTATGCTTGCATGAGCATGAGGACAATGAGGAGTGATTTAGACAGATAAATTTATGAAATTTACTTTGAACACCAACCAAATAGCTTTTTACACATCAAAGCTTTAAATCCTCGCTTGCAGCTTTTTGAATCAAAGGAGTGAGGAAAAGGATTTAGACATATGTAGCAGTTTCCATCTTCGTCTGCTACATCTTGCGAAACCCGGGTTGTGAAACATTATCCCGGGATTGAAACACGGACAAGTCCTTCATTGCACACTTCCGGAAGGATGTGCAATTAGCTAGCATCTTCTTCATGTACCTTTTTGTTGGCTGAATTTCTCAACTCAAACTAAGATGAAACAGGCTTGGATCGGAATAGCGAAAACGAACTCGAGGAAAAGATAGGAGCCGAAAAGTTGGAGGAATTTAGGGCATTCTGAATCGCCATCCGAGAGTTAAATGAAATAGGAGCTTCCTTGAACAGAACCTGAGTCTTGTCTTCTGTTTTATAGTAACTCCTTATTGATTCCACAAGGTTTTTCTAGTTTTTGAGTACCAGAAATACAATTGATGGATCACACGGAATCTACATATGGTCAAGAATCATTGAAGGAAAACAAGAAAGCAGCGAATGTAAACGGTTCTTAGTCCTCGATGTGGTGAGGAAGAATTGGGAGGACCAAAGTATTGTAACAAATACACAAAAGACCAGTTATGAAGGAACTTTTTTTGAAAATTTGCCCACCCGAACGGACTGCCAAACCAGGATTGGGGAAAGCAAAGAGAACATCTTTGGAGAAAATCCAGGCAAAAGGGAGAAAGGCCATTCGCAAAAATGATTTGAGCGAAAGATGTTTAGAAAAGTAATATAATTGGCTTTTCACATGAAATACTACTGTACACACTGAGCTGATGCATGACAGGCGAAATGCAAGAAATGCTTTGTAGGATGAAGTGTATAGAAAGCAAATGGAAGTTCGTTTTCCGATGGCAAAAAATTTAGTTCTATTGTGGACGCGGATTTCTGCACTTCTAAATAAATGCTAGGGAACGCATCAAATAACAACTTGTCTGGTGAACATATTCACATTTTGCTACACAAACTGAAAGAGGAGGATAAGGAAAGGTATGCGAAAAGATGGCGGTACTTGGAGTTGGAGCAAAATTAGGAATAGAACAATGGTGAAGCAAGTTCATTGGAACAATATCATTGCTACTTCGGTAAACTATTTTGCGAGTTGAAATAAAATAATGTAAAAAAACAGTTAAGCTGATTGACAATTAAGCTTTCAAGTTCCCTACAGTGTTTTACAACTTTCGGGCATGTCGGGCTATACCTCGGCTTGATTCTTAAAACACGTATCCATTATGTCCTGTCGGAGGTGAAAACGGGTCTTTCCTCAAAAATTAAAGTAATTTTGACAGATATCGTGTGTGATGTACCAGATCTACAGGAAATTGGAAAAGTTCTGGTGGTATAAAATTCGGTGGCCAGAAAATTACAGGATACAAAAAGCACCACTTTCTAGGGATCATCATCACCAGTACTCTGGAAGGCTTTTAGAGGAGATTCGTAAGTTTACTAGCGATACTGATAGCTGTTCAAAAGCATCCAAAGTTAAGCTGTGGAACGCTAAAAGTTGCAAAAAGTTGAAGAGTTTGAAAGTTGACACAGGAGAGGGAGAGGTGAAAAGAGAAAAGTTGTGTGAAGATTTGTGATTTATCATAAATTAAAATGCGAGATTGAAAGTGTAAAAAATTGAGCTACATTATGTTAGCTAGGTGAGACCATTGCTGGAATGGAAAGAAGTTAAGAGTTTTTCAGCGTTGTAGGCGTTGATTACTGAAACTATGACTTTAAGAAAGAGGGAATATTGAATTTGGAAAGTGGATAGCGAGTGTCGAAAATGTAAGCACTCTCTAAGTTTAGGTGATGCGTAACTCAGAACTGAGAGTATAATTGGTGAGAGATGAACTTTTTGGGGACCGGAACTTAGCTATATTCAACACCAAAGATTATCGTAAAAACACATATGAATGAATACCATCCCCATCTGTGTGAGATCATAGAAGGAGAAAGAGGGTTTGGCGCGATCCCATAGGACAGAGATTCATTAAATGCGAGTATGGCATAGCATGTCTGATAAATTTGAATTCCCCGTTATCGATTTTGAAACTGCTGCTGCTGTATAATAAAAGCGAGAAAGTTGAATTCAGTTAATAAATGGAAATTCTGTATTAGAGCATTGCTGAAAAGTGCCAGGTCGTGTCGTGTAGGTCTGCAATGGCAATAAATACAGCGTTCTTGGCTACAACTTTGTGCGTGTTGGGTAGAGATGAAGATACGGAGATTTGTAGAGGACACATGATAGAAACGATTTTGGAACTCATTTGTCCTCCATCTCCTGTCGTGGTTCGAAGTAAGGTATTGCATACGCTTTTGATACGGTGCGTAGCACATGTGCGTATCTTGTGTACTATCTTTAATCTTGAAGATGTTCCTAAAGTAAAAAGAATGCACGCTTGGGGAAAGAAAAGAGTGACGAAAAATCCTACTACGGTTGAATATCTTGTTGACAGCTTCGAGTTAAATCAAAGAAGAAGAAAGCCAGCCGTTTAGGTTTTCTCCTTTGAGGGATCTAAGTCGAGCTTTGTGCTTTGAGGGGAATTTGAAGATGCAGATGCAATGAGATAATAGTGGTGAGAGCGAGGAGGGGTGTGCAGCCAAAGAAGGGTGATGAAGAAAGGCGACATTCACTTTGATATCCCGGGAATCTAGATCCCAAGACTACCAAACCAAAGTAGGGTGGGGTGGTACTGAAAAGAAAATCAGAATGAGCTATTCTACTGTAGGGCGTAGGGCTAGGATGCGTTTCTTTCTTTCAAATCAAAGGGTATCAATCACGGGTACACATAAATATGTTGGACGAGGAGAATTGACGGCAAAGGGAGCACACGGGTATTGTTAGTGGGGGAGGGAAAGCTGAAGTCGGGGAGGATGCGCCCTTGTTAGTGCGCTTGATGATAAAGGAGTAAGAGTATGCAGGTTGGTGAGGGAATTCGGAAATCCTATAAATCACATGGGATTGATTGGTGGGAAGACATTCCAAAGAGACCTCCGTCATCTAGTTGATGGTACCTTCTTCTTGACGGTACAGGAAATGATAGCTCGCAAGTTGGAAGAAAACTACATAAAGAAAATAGAGAGATTGGAATCCCTATCGCATTGTATTCTAGTCGCAACTAGTATAATGGGGAAAGAAAATTTATAGACATCCTGCTGTGATGACTTATAATGCTCCACATCCACGTTTCATCCTCCGCCTTTCTTCAAATGCCCCAGAACTGCCTAAGCCGGTAATGGCTTCTGAAATCTCGGCAAAATTTAAATTGTACAGCCGAATCCATTTGCACACGAGCCTCTCAACTAAATGAATTAAATTGGTGCATTGGTGAAAGAGAGCTTCTTCCTGCTACCTTAACTCATTTGTAACAAGTCACCGGAAATAAACTTGTAAAGAAAACGGAAGAACATAGAATTAGAATAATTATAGCGGTATGGCGCAATGTTTGTGAGCGCCCTCTTTGTAGCCAACTCCAAGAGGATTTGAAATAAATCAAGATAACCATGCATGTACGTATGCGCATAAAAGACCATTGATACAATACGTATAGGCTCTTGATTGTCTAGATTAGATGGCCGGAATGCTTAAAGGTCTTGGTTTGGAGGGATTATTCTTGTTTTTATGTTCAAAAAGTTACGGTACGGTTGTACTTGAAGCTAAATTGGATGCATAAAGCTCACAAGCTGAGGAGTATCTAGCAGTTGAGGAAAGCAAAGAAACCACAAGAATCATGGAATGAGCTATTTCAACATTTTCAACTCATCAAGGGAAGGCTCACAAATATTGGCGGCAATGATAAGAGGACTGTAGAAGAGACCGTGGTTATTTTATTTGCCGGATGGGAAAGTTTGCCCCGAATCAAATAGATGCTATTCTGAACGTTTTGAAGATGAATCAAAATTCAGAAAAGTTACATGCAGCAGAGCATGATTTCAAGTTCAATTTTGGAATGATCTCACTAATTAGAGAATCGAATGCTCACTTCAGTTCAGAGAATAGGTCGTAAATGTTTCCATTAAAAAGATTTCGCACGTACGTATAAAATACTATGCTCTAAGCCGCATTTTTTAAGGAGAAATAAAGTCAAGGGTGGCATGAATAACAGGAGCATTATCAGAAAATGCAGCAGTTCAAGTATATTTTTCCAGTGTCAATCTCCATAGTAGATATCCACGGATTAATCATTCGGACACTGGTCTATCGCTGTTCTCTAAAGAAATGCTGGATTACCGAGTAAGAGTCTACTTGCCTAGCTGGATGCCAAAGAGAGGGACACAGATTCGCATAGACGTTTTCTGTATTGAGCGACAGTGCAACGGCTACTACAATGCAAACTAGTTTTAAATTTAATGCATGTACTTTAATTTGAGAGTTTTCAAAATTTATCATACAAGTGCATATCGAATGATTTCATGTAATACGCTACCGGGTTTGCATGTTGCCGTCTCTTCTCCCATACGTGTATGGCACATGGTGCCTAGATATTTACACTATATGAGAATGAGTAGGATTTAAATGCACATTTGTTTCAAAACAATACTTGAGAGAAATTGTAAAACTTTTCGCTCCAACCTTTGTGCTGCTATATGCATAAACCTAACTAGTGCTGAAATGCTTCGAGGGATTGAAAAACGTTCTGAATCGATCGAGAGACTTGTTAAAAGTTTCGTGATCCTTTGGTGGCAATTGGAGATATTCGGAAATCTCATTACTGGTTCTCTTTAAGGTTATTGCCTAGCATTTCGCTTATTCATAGCTTCTTCTGCGAGTGAAACGAAATGAGCCTAGTATACTTTTGCCAGCTTTGTGGAATCTTGTAAATAAGCTTGGCATATTAAAGTAATGAGAAAGAAGTGCGGCTGGAAAAAGAAAGAATTGGTGAAAATTTATGGATTTTCCGGGACCAAAAGATTTGATATTCACCTTTTAAGGTGAAAAATTGGAGCAGGATAGAAGCTATCCCTTTCTGCCGGTTTGAAATACATTTTAGCACCTGGAAGACACATAAGTAAAGATATTATGCAAGAAAAAAGCATCAACCTCAGATGACGGATCAAAGCTTTCATATCACCATGGTACCTTGTTCGTTACTTCTATGTACTGAAATGGCGCGCAAATTTGCTTGTGCAAACTCATCAGTTTTGCTAAATTTCTCGTTATTCCACCGTAGTGCGAAATTGTTTCGAATTCAAAAATTATTAGAATTAACGCGTAAATTTTGGAAATGCATGTAACAAAGACACTACAACAGTAAATCTGGTAAGCGGTAATGGTATGTATAGGTATTCGAACCCTAAAAATTGCATGTTGGAAAAAGGTGTATTAATCTATCCGTCTGATTTTCCTGTTACCTTCGCAGCGTTTCCTGCGCTAGACACTAGGAATAGACGACACTACAGGAGAGACGGCGCTGTATATTACAATATTAGATTTAGTTTTTCTGCAATAATGTAAGAAAGTACTCAAATATTGCGATAAGAATCTCCTTATAAGTACCCTTTCTAACGAATGTCTTTTTTGAGTATAGCTACGGCAAAACTGGACTATGAAAGGCAAATCAACGACCGCAATAGCTCATGTCAAATGTCAAATTGTGGACGGCTTTCACCGATCGCAATAGGGATTTCACCCCATACTATATAGTATATATTAATTGTGGATATTAGTAGTTTTTAATTGATTCTATTCAATATATACTGTGTATCTCATTGAAAACTACTAGTATATAACTAAAATGTCAAATTGTGGACGGCTTTCACCGATCGCAATAGGGATTTCGCCCCATACTATATAGTATATATTAAATTTTGGATATTAGTAGTTTTTAATTGATTCTATTCAATATATACTGTAAATCTCATGTAAAACTACTAGTATATAACTAAATGTCCATTTGTGGACGGCTTTCACCGATCGCAATAGGGATTTTGCCCCATACTATATAGTATATATTAAATTTTGGATATTAGTAGTTTTTGATTGATTCTATTCAATATATACTGTATATCTCATGCAAATCTACTAGTATATAACCAATATGTCGAATTGTGGACGGCTTTCACCGATCGCATTAGCCTATTTTTCAAACCGGCAAAAACCTATGCAAAGCGTCTAATGGAGAGAGAAAAGGAATTCATGAAGATTTAGAGAAAGAACCGGTTAAGTGAACAAAGAAACTTAGGAAGACGGAGAATTGAGTGAGGCTTGTAAACAAAACAGCTAGAAGTCAGATGTTAAAAAAGCATTTGGTAGTTGGATTTGTGGGTAAATGCTACGAAAATATGTGAGTGTTACTTTGCGTCATAATCTTGTTCCTTTAAGATGGTAAGGAGCGCGTCCGCATGTGTAAAGTATAGTTATTAGCCACGATTGCGCTCATAGGAACTGTGTCATGTAGCAAAGTTAAAGAAGTTGACTCAAGCTTTCGTAGGCTTTTGAAAAACGAAAAAGTAGAAGCTCTGGGTAAATTTTTGGACAAATCCTTTCAAAGTGGTGTCGTCGGTTGAGGTGCAGCTATTGTAAGATGAATGAATCACTTTGCCAAGTTTATTGATGTAATGAAAGAACGCTAATGGAAATGCCAGAAGTCTTGATTGATTGGTTCAAGTAAGTTCGGCATTGAAAATCCTCCTACCATAGCCTCTTTATTAACATAGAGAGATAGAGAAAGCTGAGCTAAATCGAAAAGTTTGATTGTTGAGAAATTTTAAATTTGAGCTTTCTAAAAACTACGCGCTCAACACTGTAGCCTGAAGCATGCATGAAGCAGGTTATCTTTACATTGCAGGAAGGAAAAGAGGCTAAAGTTTCCATCAAGAATACTGATATTCTTTTTGACCGGAAGTAACGAATGGTATTTGAGGATATAAAATGGGTTGAGTTCAGTCCCCGGAATTCCAAGAAGATTTAAATTCCCCTTATAAGTTGCTGCAAGAAACAGAACCAGAGATCAGAACATGCGGGTACTGTTCGGAGAGAGGTGTGCAATCTGACTGCAAAATGCTGCAGGAAGTAGAAGAAGAGGTGGAAGCAGATTAAAAGTTACTCGGGTAGGAAGTATAAGACGGTTAGCGGATAGAAGGAGAGACAAAAAGTGACGCTTATAGTTGCATGCGTTGCTACTTCTAAGGAATGATTGCTTCAATCCTATGGATGTGGGCCATGTGGGTATCAAGAGAAGAGAGGATTTTTGCAAAGTTGTTGGTAGATATTTTTTGTTGTGTTCATTTGAAGGAAGATTTCGAAAGCTGGAACGCTTTTAGACCTTGCCAGTCTCGTGTTTGGCTTAGGTTGGAGAGCATGTTCATGTTCTCCCCGTGTAGGATGTTGTAGGCACTGTTGTTGCACTGATCTAATTTGTGAGAAACGCGTAGAAACGTTTGCAGACCTACGGATTCCTTAACCTTATGTGATCGCAATCAACATAATTTCAGCAACACATCGTCGCTGACATTCAAAAGACAATCGGTTAATGGGTGACCGATAAGTAATAGAGTCACAAATAGAAAAGGTTTATAGTTGAAGGAGAGAAATTAGTTGTGCTAGAAGCTAATTTCGTTCCTTATGATATTTTTGTACCCGTGAATACATGCAGTAAACCGTGTGGATGTATAGACTAGGCTGAGACGGAACACATCTCGCTGACATGTGAGTTATAGTAATACAAGAGTCATTTTAGTGTTGATTATAAGGTAACGATCCGTGGCCAGTGGCCAGGAGCAGGAGCTAAAGAATTACGGTACGGAAATCTGTGAAGAGCTAATTGCTGTAAAACTAATAGTTTTAGTGAATCCGAGTAGATACGACTCATGAGACACTTACATAGTGGAGAAAGTAGACAGGGAAGACGTGACTGGCTGACTGGGACTGCTGGGGAGAGTGAAACCGTGAAGCTGTCTTCTATGTACTGTCTGTCTTTTGGTGAAGCAAAATCGACTGACGAATGTGCGAGTGGAGTGGAGTGGCCTACCCAGGAAGCGTCAAGTGATAAGACTTGCTCTGATAATGAAATATCTGTTTGATACCATAATGAAGCTTGGGTGCGAGTTTGTGAGGGTACCAACGTGAGTTGAAAGTGAAGACGTTACATGGTGAAACTGCAGAGTTGTTGGTTGGAAGGATGACAACTTGTGGAAATTTAAGGCAACTTGGATCCGTATTAAAACGGAAATTACCCTTGACGAATGCGGATTCCGGTGAAGAATGGGAAAGAGAAAGAAAGGGTAGAGGAGGACATGGTGGAGAAAAGTGGAGGTACGGTGAAAGGGCGACGTCCTTAACAATACTATGCTCGAGGTGACAGCAGATTTTTGATATTCTCTCTTGCTTTTTCATAAACGGAAGTCGATGGGGGAAATTAAAAGCGTGAAAAGGATAAAAGCGGGAGGGCAAATGTTGGGATTTGCATCCCGAAGCAATACTTACTCCTAGACATATAGATATATCTAGAATTGTTGAATAGTTATAATCCGCAATCCTATAAAGAAAGCAGCTCATACTCTGATTTAAATGACCTAAGGCTTTATCCGGAATCTGATGGTGCTACAAGATTCAGAACCATGTTCTTTGGCTATCACGACTTTCCCAAGCAATCTTCATGTCATAAGAGAGAAAAAATCAAGCGTTAATAGGTGTAACTATGTATGGCATATATTTAAAATGTAGAACCCTGTTGAAGTGGTAATGGGAGGGAAGATTTTGCGTTGTCAGATATCGGTATCGGCAGACTGGGAAGACCACGATGAGCTATAATGTGTGGGGGGAAGTATCGAATGTGAAGGCTGGTGCGTAAAATCGGGAGAGGGGAGAAAATGATAGTCTTAATGTACTTTTACCATGAGTAAGATCATGCCATCAGCTGTTAACGCTTGAATCGCTTTTGGACAACGATGACTGTGGCCAGCTCAGCTGGAGCCTGAATGGGCAAGAGTTAGGCTGAACGACGGATAGAGAAGAAGGCGGACAGGAAGTAAATGATGTGGAGTAAGTAGATGGGCATTTACTACCCTTTGTCCTTTGTGACCGTTCAAAAGTATGGAAGCCTCACGAGTGAAGAATTGATGTTTTTGGATGATTTAAAATATAATTTACATGATGGGTGATGATGGGGTGCAAGTTTGAAGGATTGATGAGATGCTGGATAGTCGGTGGAGAAAGTGGTTGAAGGGGCGATGCGTCATGCGATGCTTCGATTGACTTAATGACAGGAGAAAGTTATCTTCCACTCAGGACAAGCAGACGAGCTAGACAGCAAGAGGATGAAGGCGATGATGTGCCGACTATGGAAAACTTCAGTTTCTTGCCCGTACCATATTCCTTGTTGCACGCTTCGCCAAGTGAAGTGGATGAAAGAAAAACAAGAGGCGCCAGTTTAAATACATAGTTTATGCCGAGGAGGTGAGGGTGTAAGAGACACGAAATGAAATATAATGGGGTGATATACTGATTGAAGACAAGAAAAGTTTGAAAGCAGACCTGGTAAAGTCCGTAACGTATCTAGTTGACGAGCTACTGAATAATTGCACAGCAAAACTTGAGGGATTCTGGGAGACGAAGATCCCTGGCTTGGATTGGAACTAGCTAGGCATAGGCAGACCGATGGATTGCATACCTTGTCTTGCTCTTCTAGTCGTCCGTCCATGCAAACTGGCCTCATACGTTTATTTCGTTAATCCTGGAATGGAACACGACCTTTCTCTCCCTTAAATTCTCTGGTACAGGGAAATAGGGACAATAAGGAATAGAGTTGAGCGGGAATACTAGGAATGAAGCTGTAAATTCGGTATGGTCTTGCAGCGTTGCAGCAGGACTGTCTTGGGTAGGCACGAAGGGATGCGGAAATTGAAGGAAGAGGAGAATTTAAATCATGTCGTGCGACCAAATAAAA
The DNA here is from genome assembly GCA_906901655.1 of Sminthurides aquaticus. Lineage (NCBI taxonomy): Eukaryota > Metazoa > Arthropoda > Collembola > Symphypleona > Sminthurididae > Sminthurides > Sminthurides aquaticus. The sequence goes on along the minus strand of CAJQTT010000004.1, from coordinate 9,193,384 downwards.
AATGTCGTAGTCTAGGCCCTAGTCGTGTAACATTGCACGGTGGAATTGGAAGGACAGTATAGGCGATGGAAGGACTCCAGTGAAAGTTTGAAGAAGACTCTTTTAGCCGCCGCGAGAAATGTAAGTTCAACATGCGGTACTCGGATAGTACAGATCTTCGAAAAGTTAAAGGGATTCCGCCGTCCGCTTCTTCCAGTGCCTTGGAGCGAGCAGGAGGGATGTTATTTCTCAGCTCTGCTCTAAAGCGTCACAGCCCCAAGCGAATTGTTTTGTTAGAATCTGACATCTTAAGCTCGCATTTGCGCTAGCTTTCATCTCTATAGGTCAAATATCACCGACGCTTCAACGACTAAACGAAAAAAAGTCAACTTGAGTCAAGTTGATTTTCAGCAGCGTCGGTAGCCTGCTATGACCTACAGAGATGAAAGATCTCAGCTATCAAACAGTGCAATTTGCTTGATTTTGTGACGCTTTGGAGCTGAGATATGATCATGAAAAACATAAACTTTTCCAGTTCTTGTTGAGAAAAGCAGCTGCGAGCAGCATGAGAACTGTACATAATGCTTTTCTTATGGGTGTGGAACCGCAGATTCCACTTGGCAGTTTAAAAAAGATCCTATATTTCAGACCCTGTCACGTTTAGAAAGGTACGGAAGATTGAGATTTTGAGGTGTATGGGTGAATGATGGGAGCTACAATTGGTGTTATTTTCAATGCGTATCTCAGAGATACTATCATCTCAGAGTTACTATCTCTGATAAAGTTTAGCCTTTGGGAGACGAGGAATGAGGTTGAGCAAGTTGAGCGGATGAGATATACTTCTCTGATTTCACCTTTTCCAGCCTTAACATTTTACCCGGTCCGTTAGTGGATACATACATACATTGGAATTCGATGTAGGAGTGCTGAGAGAGTGTTTTTGGTTAAAATGATGAAGTACGAATGAAATACCCGGGAAGATGGAGAATGGATGGAGTAAGTGAGGCAAATATAGTGCGTTTGAAGGATATACGTTTTCTTTGGCGGGTGGCTATTGGCCTATTATTAGTACAATATAGTAATAGTAATAGAAAGAGGGTTTTTAAATTGAAGAAGTATTTTAAGGCAGTCGAGATGAAGTTGCCAGGTTGCTTTTCAACCCAGATTGCATCGTAAAATACTGGGTTTTTCTCAGTCTACTCAGACGGGGACGGGACTGAGAAGTGAAATCCAGGAGGGCGGCGGAAAGAGAGGAAAACATCTCTAGGGATGGATGAGTGTTTTATGAATGTGTTTGGGAAAATGGAGCGTGTATGCAAACAGGGTGGTGATGGAATGTGATGGATATTAAAAATGAGAAGAAATGACAGGAATTATGATATGCGAAGATGACTGGACGGGAATTTGAGGAGAAGAGGCAATCCATGATGGCTGAGGAGGTTGATGAAATATGTAAATTAGATTCCAAACTGAAAAGAAAATGTGAGGTAGTCGGGTAAAGTGAGGGCCTATGGTATGCTTGGCGTACGGAAGAAACTGAGGGTTTGAGAGGGTAAAGATGGAATCGGGTACCTGTACTCAACTATAATGTACAGACAGATGCATTGAGTAATAAAGATGCCAGGCAAGGGGGAAGAAAGCAGCATCGCTTTGGAACTTGCAGATTTGGAGTGAGTGGGTGGAAGGAATCGCGCCGACAAAAGTTGGAGAAGAGGGTTGTCTATTTTCTGAATACAGTTATACTCACGATCGCTACCGTGTCACTCGTGTGTCATGAGAGAGTAAGTCAAAAAAGAGCGAAAAGTGGGTGGGCTGTTTAGCGATTATAGCATATAAAAGAAGTATAACAAGAACGGTTATAATTAAATTATGCTGCTATCCAAAGTCGCAGACTCAGAACAGAACCTTCAAAGAAACTGTAGACAGTCATGATGGTAGTAAAAGTTAATATGCAGCGGTGATGCCCACAAAGTTGCTTCACGCTGTACGTGAGAGGTGAAAGCATGGCTTGTTGAAGAGATTCATATGGGTGTAGGTTAACAATGTTAAATATTCTTTTCGTTCTATTCTCGCCACGGATGGAGCTATAAGAGGCGTACAAAGAATGAACCAAGTATCCCGGAGATTCCATGATTGAATGCGTGCGGAGTACAGATAGATATAGCTATGACCAGCTTTGTTAAATAAGCCAATTTAAGTAGAGATGCACGGAAGATGGATTCGCACAAATAGAATTTAATTGCGCAATGTCTTACCATAAATTAGGAATTCTGGGCAAGTTTTTTGAATTCGTAAAAATTACTTAATAGTAATAGAAGTGAAATGGCAAAGTGCAACGACTGCTATTGTGCTGCGCGGAACGGTGGGTATGCTGTATGCTAGAGGAGATAGAAATGCAAGCAAATTTATTTCTCGTGTGAGATATGCATAAAAAGAGGAGAAATGAACTCTACTTTACTTTGAGTCTGTTTTACGGTTCACTTGCTTAACGTTGGGAGATGAGATTCGAAGTTGTAGTGCTAGACGTTACAGTACAGCTATAGTACTCTTTTGGTAGATTACTCTATAAGGGCTTTCTTTTCTCAGTTAGCCTTTCCGTTCTATGTACGTACTCCTTCTTGGGATGAGTTTCTTGGGGTAAGTTTAAAAATAAGCTGGGTGCAAGTTTGACTCCGCCGTATTCTTTTCTTGTTTCATCCCATGCTTATTATTGTAATATTAACCTTCCCGGAAGATAAGAAGGCGTGGAGATATTCCTTCCCCTTAGCACTTTGAATGTTAGTGTATATGAGGGAGGAAGATTGAAGAAGTTTTGAATGCTTTGGATTCCACTGACTTTGGGGGTATGCAGTGTGGTTTCCCTGTACTTACATGTCTGGAAGGTAAAAGAGTGGAAAGATCCAAGGAAATTGTACATTCTGCCATGCATCTGGAAATGACTTCTTCATACTCACTTCGGGAAGCAAACAGCAAACCAACTAGCGGCTCAATAGACATGAAACTTTTATTCCGCCTGGTAGCGACTGTAAAAAACTTTAAGGCAAACAAGAACCATATTCTGGAATTCAAGTCTTACGAAAATTCAAACATGATTGACCTTCTCCGTACATAAAGAGAGGATTGAGTCACCTCTTGTGACTACAACTGAGTGAAAAGTTACCCTTATAGTAAAAAGATTCAGAGAAGCTAAAGATATAATTGCGGTGAACGTGTAACATTTAATATGACTGGGGGTAAAACCGCCGGTTGTTTATTTCCAGACCTGGCCGGTATAGTGTACCAAGTACCAAGTATCGATGTAGCGTTGAAATTAAAATTGATTCGAGGAAATATTTAAACTTTAACTTGCACTTAAGCAGCGATGGCTGCGAAAGAAGTGGAAATAAATATTTTAAGTCTAGGTTACGATTTACCTTAAAAAATAGGATGATGGGTATGATGTATATCTCGAAAAAAACTCTGGCTGAGAAAGCACCTTGTAATGAAAGAATCAAAGGAACCGAAAAGGTTGAATACTGAGGTTTAACGTGTAAAATACATGGAGATTTATGCCGGGAGAAATAGTACGTGAGATATTCTAGTGAGGGCTGAGATGTAAGTAAGAGCTTTAAAGTGCATTAATTTTGATAAAAAACATGTGGTTATTTGGCGAAGGAAACAACAAGTGCTGAGTACAAACTAACAAGATCTTCAAGCTCTAAACATGTTTATTCGGCGTTAGAAAACTTATGTAGAGAATCACGGTTACGGCGCGACCTTCAACATTAGTGGGAACGTTTTTTCTGGATAGGCAAGTGGCTGACGGTTCCACGGATTGCATCGGTGGAAAACTTTTATCGATTAGGCTGGTATATTTTGTTTTCATGTCTACCCGCCCGTTTAAATTGATGCTGAGAAAACTGTAATGAGTGAAAATAGCGGACCAGAATTTGTGTTGATAGTCGCTAACCCAAAACTGGAGAGAGAAAAATAGATGCTTCCGAGCAAGAGCTCGACTAAAGTTTCTTCAGAAAGTAAAAACCTTTATAAAACAAGAATAATATAATTAAGTACATAATTTCCTTGGCATCCACAGGTCAATAGAAATTTTGACTACGATGGACATTAACGGTTTTCTCCAAAACTCACAGCCTTAACCTAAGCGGCAACTTTTGTTGCTGCCGGGGTAATGGTGAAACATTGGAGGCACCCATGCGGCAACAGTGTTGCCACCCTATATTTGCCTTGTTAAATTATGTTGCCGCTCTATTTCTGTGATAAAGGATGTTGCCGCCGAATGAACATTGGAACACATTAGGGCGGCAGCATCATGTAACAAGGCCGAGATAGGATGGCAACAATTTTGTCACCTTGTAGCCTCCCAATGTTTCACCATTACACCGGTGGCAACAAAAGTTGCCCATCGGTTGCCGCTTTGTTGCCTCCCTATGATTTACCATTGGTTGCTGCCATGTGCCGCTTTGTTGCCGTCTTGTTGCCACCGCCCCTATGCCTTACATCAACCAGATAATAAAAGTGTGGAGTGTGGCAGGGAATTCCAGAGTGAGATTAAGAGAAAATAGTTACTATAATAGTGAGTCTGCGGCGTCCAAAGCAATGTGTTAAGATGGTATGTTATGTAATAGTAGCAGAGGAGTGAATTGCATGCGTTTGAATTTGAAGCATGAAAGCAGCGACTGAAGGGATTCCGTGGGATCTGCTAGGAATACAAGGCAAAGTTACAAAAAAAGGAAAGAATTAAAAAACTTGGTGTTTCAACTAGATTCGAACGGCAGGAGAAGACAGGAAGATGGGAACCTGTGAATTGTGTGCTTATTTTTAGATCTTCTTCCTTAATACTTAAATCAATCAGTGTTTGCTTTTGAAGCTTGTTTGTTTTGGAGAATAAAAAGGTAGATTCGGCCCAGGTTTTCGGTTGTAGTATTGGTGAAAATGAAAACAGTTGAATTACAACACAACTTGGGGGGGGGGGTGAAAAAGTGAGACATACGAAAAATAGATGATTTTTATCCAACTCAAACGGCTATACAGTGAATAAAACCACAGTGTATTCAGGTGGCAGGTTTGAAGTTAAGGTCTTAAAAGTTAAGGGTTTGAGTTTCTACATGTGGGAAGATATTCTTGAAATGAATCTATTCGAAACGAGTTTGGAGAGCTGGCTTTATGCTAGCTTTATGCCGGCTTCCCACCTACGTCTTTCGCTTGGATGAAAGCTTGCGACGGGAACATCAATAAACCGGTACGAGAAATGGAGCTGGGAAGTGTTTTACTTAAACTAGTATACCGACTGGCTTCGGAAAAGTTTTCAAACTCATTTTTGGACTCCAGAACAAATAAAACTTGGCGTGTTGGGCATGCGGTGGAAGGAAGGTGTGTAGAAAGCTTGATCTGGAACTTTAATCATCCACCATTGTATCAGAATCTTTCATCTTTTAAAGAGGCGAAGCAAAATAATATGTATGGAGGCAATCTACTGACATGTGGGTGTCTCAGCGTTGAGTTTATGCGTGGGGATCTTTCCTGACATGATCTGATCGACTAGATTAATATAAAATAGGAGAGAGAATGATTTCAGAAGGGAAAATCAAAGTTAGGATTTTTCAGGAGAAAGTGGAGATTTTGTTTTGACACTTTTACATTATTTACGAGGTTCCGCGAGCGTATTGTGATGGTTTAGCAGTGTACGCATAAGAGTGACAAGAGTGAGAATCCTCTGCTTGGAAAAATATGACGTAGCAAAAGTAGAAGAACTTTTGAATTACTTTGTTCTCGAAGATATCAAATTGAAGCCGGCCCAAGTTATTGTGTCATACGCACGTTGTGTTTTCTTATGCTTCCATATATGTCGGTTATTCCAAATAAAATATATTTGCTGAGGAAGTGAATAACCATTTGAGTTCTGCCTCCATTTCTCCACTTGCTTCTTATTATTCAAAATGTCCACGGGTTATAAAATGTTTGCAAAGGAGGATTTTAAAAGTGCTGTCGACGAAACTTACCCTTAAGGTGATAACTTTCAGCCTAATCTGTCTCCGCAAACTGAGCATAACAATATGCTCATACTGATATGGAGTAGGTCGGAGATAAAACTAGTTTTGTTATCTAGTGGTGATGGGATGCGAAGGGTGTACTTTTGTTATATATGTAAAAGGATTGAGTGACTAATCTTCTAGAATTATGAAACTACGTTGAAGTAGCGATAGAAGTGCTAGGACTAACAGATAGTGTGCAAGTGAGTAGTATACAAGGTTGCGGTATATTTTTAAATCTATGGATTACGTTAGCAGCTAACGGCTAGCTTGCTTCTCTCTGCCGTGCCCCGCGGATACAAGGTTGTAAGTATCCTTCTCTCCTTCTACGATATTAAGCAACGTAAGTTACGTAATAGTAGAAGCAGCTTGAGAAATTAAAAGGACGGAAGGGTCTGGTGTGGCCATAAAAGAGATGGGGATTCCTATAAACTCCAAATACTGCATATATGTTTAGAGAAATCGACAAAATTAATATCTCAATACATTTTTTCTAGTTCCCACTTTAACTGCTGTGGGATTAGTCGAGGAACTCAAAGTATGGGCTGCTCAGTAGGATGATGAAACTCATGTCAGTCAGAGGAAATAGCTTCCACGACTTCGATTGTCGATCGCTACGTTGGTCGACGTTTAGTAGAAAACCCTAAGCAGCGTTTGGTTACAGACTATGTTAGCAAGACTTAGGGCTGCTTACTTTTGTTGTATTTACGCTTTAAAACCAAATTCCGGAAAAAATTATGGTAACCTAATAATGGTGTATTCTTTATAGCGGTCTTCAGCGATATTCCCCTTAATAACTGTTATAGAGAGCTATGACTGCAGTTTAAAGAAGAGAACTGTCAGCCTTTGAGTTGTCAAGACCTTTCTATAGCTACTATTGTTTTGTGTGTCGATTCCCCTGCGATTATCTGATTTTTTCTTAGGTTCTGTAATTAATTAAAACTATGTAACTAATTTGGAGATTCTCAAGCCTGGTATCTCAAACGCTTATTCCTACGTTTCGCACATGCTTAGGCTTCTCATACGCACACTCATCACATCCTCCGCTTGATGGCGAACACTGTAGACCTAACTGACTACATTTGTTCTGTATCATATATGTATGAGCTAATTTCTATGTGGCTATTGAAAATCTTCTTCGGGAATACGTACCGATTATAGATGTAACGACTGCACTGGGTTGTGAAAATTTGAGGAATGACGCAGAAAAAGTATAATTCATTATAAACACATATCGAGGAAATAATAATACGACAAGAAACAAAGAGAGGGTGTGTTTGTATAGTATCTGGCATAAGAGACAAGTAAACCAAAGTTATGGTGAAGATGCGGGCAAAAATACAATGCTGCAATTTATGAAAGGAGAGAAAGCTAAACGAGCGGAAAGCACATGAACAATTCTGCAAAGTTAAAAACGGTAATTTTGACAACTGAGTATATACAACACACATGGAAGGGCGTGAGTTTTATCTTGTCACGAGCATATATATGTGCTTTTGGTGACGTGAGCACGACTGGGAATGTTTCAGGAAAGCGGGAATCAACTAAAGGACAGTTGAGTGGGAAGGAGGGAATCGAGGAAGGAACAAAAGGATTGATTTCAGATAATTGTATTGCACTAATTGTGTTATTGTTTATTGTTTTCCCTGACTGTTGCGTCCGGGAAGAATGTGATAACTTGATTCACGATTCTTGGAAATAATTTTATGAATGGTGCAATAAAAGGTTTTATTTCTGTTACAGTCATGGGAACAAGACTTCATCCTGGATTCCTCCTCTGGAGAATTGGGAAATGTCTGGTACTAGTCCTGGGATGCCTTATGGATGGGAGGTAGCAGCGGACAAGGATGGGAAGGAATATTATATAAAGTGAGTTGTTTATACATTAAATTCGTTCGTGAAAACGACCTGGAATCCCTTGGTGATACTAAAACGTAGGGATTTACTTCTACTGGGACTTTTGAACCCCAGTTTTAGCGAAACTTTCGAAATCCCCGCTTTCTCTCTTTTCTCCACACTCCCAAGAATGCTAAACATTGTCCAGAAGGGACGACGAGAAGGGCAAAGGAGGAGGAGTTGATGTGAGGCTATAAAGAGAAACTTGTCGCGCCAAAAAGCGGAAGCAGGATGACAGATCAAGCTCTTGGATTTTATCCTCTTTCCGCAGGCAGATTTGGTTTCGTTTGTTTGTAAAATTGCCAACATTCGGTAATTTTACTATTGAATACAAAAGAGCTTGATTCTGTTTCAAGAGTATATTCTAACTTAAAACTGTTCCAGGACAGTCTGCGTTCACATTTCTACCCTGATTTACAAATCCTTTTGTGCGGAAAATGTTCCGAAAGATTTAGGCATAATAGATAAAATTAACTAGAATGAGGTGAAAGAATTAAAGACGCAACTCTGATATTATTGCTTCGTTTTTATAAGTTATTTTCTCAAAGTCATTTTATTTATTTTTTATTTTCAATGCGTACTTTTACTGGACGAGGAAGTACGGTAGTTTCTTTTTAATTCAAAATTTATAAAATTCAAAAATTATTACAGCTTATACTTATATTGTCATTTGTGAGGCTAAAATCAGTCGGGAGTTTACTCTTTAGATTAAAAAAATAGCCAGTAAGATTATGAAACAATCTGTAAATGTGTACACATGTATACAATGCCAGTTTAAAGTGAAGCTAGAGGAAAGAAAAGTGGTTACTGGAAAAAATGCGACCCGGCATGTGTGAAGGCGTTAAACTATAAGATGGGCCAGTTGGGAATTTTTTGTTGCACAATCGTGTTATACCATACGTAATGGGACGGTTGAGTATATGTGGAAGGTTTTGACAAGTCTACATTAAATAGTACATTTACCCTAAATGGGATTCTTGGTGCCGGCCAGAAGTATAATTATAGACCATCCTGTTTTACTCTACGGTTAGAAACTCTTTTATGTGATTATTACATTGAAGAGGAAATGAGTGGATAAAACTAAGTCCTTGTTGTAATGTTATTTTTTCCAGGAGCTCCCGTCCTACTTTCCTACCTCCCTACCAAAGAGCAGTTTGTTCTTCTCCCCACCGCATTGAATTGATGGTTGTAGATTGTAGTAAATCAAGGAAACGAAATTTTGTTGTATAGCTTAGCTGGTGGCATATACTAGAATAGCGATCCATCCAATATAATCAAGTTGTGGAAAGTAAAATTTTGCTCGCCTTTACGAAATTTCACCAGCGCAGGAATTGGAATAGTTTGCGGATTTTTTATCCCAAAGATTTTTGATACCTTGGATTTTTGATCCCACGATTTTTGATTCAAGGATTTTTGATCCCAGGGTTTTTGATGCCAGAATTTTTGATGCCAGGATTTTCAAGACCAAATGTTTGCAGACATAAATGATTCAATGTACATATTAAATTTCATTGATTTAGTGTCTGTACTTCATGAAGGCAATTACTTCGCCGAAAATTTGCATTTCTAGCACTATGTTCAAATATCCGTTTTCCATCCACACGCGTATATATATATATATATTTTATTGAGTTCCTTGAAAGTATCGTACGTGAGTTAAGGTTATAGTAGAGCCTAGTACAAAGAGGAAAAAGCAAACACTCCAAGTTGCTAAATCAATACGAAGTTGCATCATTTAGACTGGAAAAATTCCCGTTATATAGTTGGCAAACTGATCTGTATATGAGATTCGCTAACTATCTTGCGTGAGTTCAAGATAGTTAGCGAAAAATAACAGGTAACCATTGCAAGGAGCTGCAGAGAAGAATTCGGTTGCGGCTATTCCGTAAGTTTTACGATTTGTCCCAGAAAATGCCTCACTGACTTTAACAAGCTCTTCGTCTGCCCATCGATACTATAGAGAATATATTGTAGCACTCGTTTGTGGAATATTTGTTCTAACAATTTCTGAGCGAAACAAATTAAATATACGGCGTAATAATTTTGGCTGAGAGAGAGAAGATTGACTGACAGCCGGAGAGCGGATAGATTTGGACTGGGGTGATGTGAAGTGTACTAACGAAATAACGGTAATGAATAGGATGAAGAGAGGGGAGGTATGTTCTATGAGCTGCAGGGTGAAGCATTGTAGAATGTATTTCTAAATGTATGCATGTATAACTCGTGATTTGTTTTTTGTGCTTTTTCTTACAGTCACTTAAATAAAACTACAACCTATGATGATCCTAGAAGAGATCCTCATGACGACAATCCTAAAGCTAGAGAAGTTACTTTACATCGTGATCAAGAATTCGGCTTCGGCTTCGTTGCCGGATCCGAGAAACCAGTCATCGTAAGGTACGTTAAAATCGTTTTGCTTGCGGAAATGGGTTACTTGTGGGGAAATGCTTACATACTTGAAGATTAACTTGGGTACACACTTGGAGGAAAATGATGGCTTTTGCGGAAAAGAAATGCGAGTATTTTATTGGCGATAGGGCTCTAAAGTGGAAATTCGAAGTTGAAAAGACGGGCGATAATATCTTCTGTATAACTTGAGTGGAAACGGAGGACTGGCTTACTGGCTTCTTAATGGGCTGGTGTAAGCCGGGTAAACGGCGGAGAATGGGGGAGGGCAACTGAGGTAGAAGAATATTGTTAGTAGGTGGCGGTTCTGTAGCTATGGCAATCATCTCAAGTGAAATAAATGCTGGCACGTGTTCGCTCTAGGAAATGAAATGGAAATTTAAGGGAAGCAAAGAAGGAGGAATGTGAGAAACATTGAGGATAAATGTTACAGTTTTGTATATCCTGTATATAATGCATGTATTTGAAACAGAGTTTGACTTGTGTATACGAAATGGGTAAGCTGACTGACTAGCTTCAAAAGCGGACCGACAGCGGAGTTTACAAAGATAAATGAAAAGAGAACAAATTTCGGAGATTGCAATGGTAGGAGAACCGAATAAGGTATAGGTATTGCAGCTGTTGGGAAGGAAAGCTCGAAGTGGTTACTACTAGAGTATTAGCTTAATTTGACAGCTCTGATGACTGGGCTGTCCTTTACACAGTCTAGACTCTAGACAATGGACAGATGAGAGTAAAACTGTCAAATCCTTATCTTCTCTCATGCCTAATCCTTTCATGTAAGTTGAAACAATAACGTTAAGGATTTGCATTGCTCTCTTGTGATCTCTAAAATGAAAACTTGGTTGTTTGTGGAAAGAATAGAAGGTAGTTTCAAGCTTTAGTTAGGCTTCTTTTGCGCTGTTGAAACGGGCGGTGTGGGGAGATACATGGACGGACGACGGATGACTGTTGACTACTTTTAGCGAGAAGTGAAAGTTTGCTGTGGTCTGGTCACTTGTTATATGCAACCCAAGATTTTCGCTCGTAGAACAAATAAGTATCAAGGTCAAGAAGGTTGGCAGAAACGAAGACAGATGCTGTAAATACTCCGACATGGGCATGGCATATGGTTATAAGGTTTATAGTACAGGGAAGAATGTTTTAGGAGACTTCAAGGAATCGAAGGTTAATTGGAATATGGGAAACCTGAGTGACGTATGTGGGAAAGAATTGGTTGTGAGTTTAGTGAAAATAGGGCGCGGAATTGAAAACCCAAGTCGTGGTTAGGAAAGGAGAGGATGATATGGGAAAAAGGAGAAACCCGGGTGCGGGAATAGAGATAAGATGAGAGGGACAGAAAGAGATAAAGAAAGATGAAGGGATGCTGGCTGCCGTTAATTTAATTTACCTAGAAAATTGCGTCTTTGGGAATGTCAAAGGACTAATTTAAGAAAATGGCCTAGAAACGGGTCCAAACAGAGCGCTACGAGGAGATTGAGTAAAGAAGCTGTCTTCCCAATTCCGTACCTTCATTACTCTTTTCTGATGCAAAATAGCTGAAGGGGAACAATTTGATAGGAATTTAACAGACCATAATGCATACCGAACAACCGTACGGTGGAGGATGGATGGACACATGAGAGTTAGGGTATGCCAGCTTATATCTGACGAATGCAATGAGGGCCATAAGGCGTGTTGAATAAGTGTAAAGAAATGTATTGGTAGTGGGAAGCTGAAGTGTATAGATGAGGTAGGCTTGTGTAAAAAAGTAAGAGAATGAGAGGCTGATTTATTTGTGCATGACTGAGAGAGAAAGTATATACTTGTTGCAGAATGAGTATTGGAGAAAGCTGGAAACTGTTGGAAGAAAGAGGGAAGAGAAGTTTTGAAAGTTGGGTGAAAAACCTGATAAGGGGGAAACAGGGAGAAAGCTAGGGAAATGTTTCATCTAAAAAATACATGTATAATGTTAATCAAGCAGTACTTGGTTACAAAGTCAGGAGAAAGGTAAAGAAGAGCGGTAAATGAAAATGTGCTGTATGTAGATGAAGGAAAAAGCAATTTTGCTTTCTCTTTTCTGTTCTTTACACAGCAAAGGGCTGAGGTAGAGAAGATATCTCGCTGAAGGATGAATGTAGTAATTCTTTATACCAAGGATGTATGAGACGGAAGATGAAGTGGTGGCAGAAAAATTAATGCGAGTGCCTAGAGAAAGGTGGATCAACTGTTTGGAATAGAAGACAGGAAAAGTGTCGGAAGACATGGAAGATACGAAATGATGATATCCAATTCTTCATTGCTATCTACGTAATCCTTCTGTTAAAGTATCCTTGAGAACTCTAATGAAGATGGACGACGAAGGCTGTTGAATCCTGTCTCGAGTGTCAGTTTGCCAGTTTGTCGGGAAATGTTTTGTTAATTACCAATGCGCGATGCGTTTTTGGATTAATTTGGACATATTTGAATGGATTAGGCTGTAGAATTTGTGCAGATGAAACCATTCCCAGCTTCAAGTATGAAGTAAGAGTAGAAGAAGAGTCAGCAACTATAAGATGAACGGAGGGATTTGGTCATTGAGGAAATCCTTAATTATATAATAGTGTGGATGAGGTGTGTAATTATTCTTGCTTTTAGCCATAGCATGTTTAGCAATTACCAGGAAATCAGGAATACAGATGGATTCCTCGTGCATGCGGTGGTCTCTTTGTAATGAGGTTCTAATTACAGCTTTTCAAATCCGACAGCTTGAATTGAGCAATTATCTATACCGGTAACAGATTGGAAGGAAAGTCAATATCTTTGAAAAGAGCCCAGAGAGAAACAGAGAGAGAAAGACACGATTAGTGTAGAATCTACACAGGTTACCACCCATGCCTACATCTACACTGTAGATGTAGGCATGGGTGGTGTGGTAACCAAATTATTCAGAGTGAAAGTTGCTAAACTTCCTTGCAATAATTTTCTGTCAGGTGGTCAGGTACCTCGTTCCGACGATGGAGCTTCTTGCCAGTTCAGTCACGTAACGTTCATTTAGGTTTGAATACAATTTATTTACGAATTTCAGTTTTAATGAATAAACCAATCCAATTATGCGGTTTCAATAAGCCTTAAATGCTAACTTTAGTAGTACAGCCGTCCACCAGCTACACGCTTCTGAATTTTAGCTGGTAAGCGGAAGTATTCTCCCAGGATTTAAGTGCAAATGCGAATAGCTGCAAGTCTCATAATCTTGTCTCGATATCAGTCAAATCCAGGGATTATAGCTGTCTACTTATAATGTTGACATCAAATTAACAGGTTTATAAAACGAATCTTAAAAGCATTTTAATTTGAGGAGATTTTTCAAACCTTGATGGCGAGGGGTTGACTAGCAAATGCATAGGGGACAGTATTTACCTATAATCAAGTTGGAAGAACGCGAAGGCTAAGTGTAGCAGGAAAGAAGATGTTACACTGTTTGTAGTCTATGAGAAACTCGCTTCACTCTTAATGATTATGCATGTGTGAGCGGCGCTAGAAAAAAAGACAACTATTTTTGGAGCAACAAAAAAAATGTGGTAGAACTTTGCGAAGGGAGTTTTGTGACACCCATTCGAGTTATTTTGCGAGAAGAAGATTTTTTCCTCAGTGTGCTGTGCTGTACGCATACTTTACCTCATGCTTGTGGGTTCGTCGGTATAGAAAATCATATACTATGATGCGTCATGAGGTTCTTACGGTAAGCAATGAGTGAGTGGGATGAAGAGTGGGAGGGGGCAAACGAATTTGTAGAAGTGGAAGTGGTACGATAAAAAACATTAAAACGATCTGTCCGATAGTAAGGAAGTTGGTGGCGCTCCTTGAGAGTGTTAATGTTTCTTCTCAACTAAATTTTGCAAACTTGTATTGCTCTTCCCAGGTTTGTGACGGAAGGAGGACCCAGCGTTGATAGACTATTGGCCGGAGATCAAATATGGATGATCAACGGGGAAGATGTACGGAAGGCACCAAGAGAACATGTGATCCAGCTAGTGCGCTCATGCAAAGATACTGTGCATCTGACAGTGTGTCAACCACCCTTGGATAATGTAAGGCATAATAATAATCGATAAATTTCCTTATCCGTTCTTCTCTTCTCTGCATTCTTCGGAGAATAAACCAGGAACAGCACAGCATGGAAAGCGTCTTTGCAGTTCGCAACGGGAAACCTTTGTATGCCTGTATCATTTGGCATAAGAAGATTCCACGTCTCCCAAAACAGATAAAACAGGGGAAAGCGGAAATTCCGCCGAAAAAGAAACACTGTCTGGTTACTGGCTACGAGAAATGAATGGTTAAAAAACAGCAGCAGATGCATGTATGTATATCAGTGGTCCATGAGAAAAACAAGTTATAGGAGTTTCGCACAGGGACGTGTGGAGAAAATCGCATGTTTTGGCGGTCTTCATCAGAGCTAATGAGTGTGTCTCATCAGCTGGGTTCACCATTGAAGAGGAACCTCCTGAAACCCCCCTACGGCCCCTACCTCGTAATATTCATCCCCAAAATTGACGTCAAACACGACTTCGTTGAGCTCGTAAGTCGGCATTTTCACCAGCGTCACTATTTCCCTTTCATTTCTAGCCCAGCTAACTAGGTTTAGCTTCTGTTACTATAAGGCTTCGCATGGTTGATGAATCCAAGCATAACAGAATAGCTGGATGTCGTGAAAGCAGATATACAGCACTTTTGTAGAAGAAGATAGGAGAAGGATCTGATGTTCTGAAATCCGGAGACCCAGTTGTAGATGTAGATGTAACTAATGTAGTAAAATTGAATACGATACCTCATTAGAATGTAAGAGGTGTTTACTCTAAAGAGAGGTGTAAGTGGTGTAAGGTCATAACGTTTACTTTGAAGTACAACTGTTTTGTATCATTTCTTTAGGCTGCGGTATTTACCGGAATTGCATGTATGCTTCGATTATAACGGCGAAAGCATGAAAATCAACAAATGCACTGCTTCTTACCAAATTGATGACCACTGCAGGCCAGTGAGAAGGAGGTCGACGGTTAGTGAGAAGGACTGCTAGGGTAGCTACTTCATTTTTGGGTGAGAGAAATGAAAGCAGTGGTGAAAGTAATGGAAGAAGGCTTTGAAGACGATGGAGAGGATTTCAGATAAGCTTATTTAATGCGTTGTTATAGTTCAAAGTTCAGAGGATGAAATGAGGAATAGAGCATTTGCATTAGTGTCTTTATAGAAATTTGGAGGGAGAGAGAGAGCTGGAGGATGGGGAATGGCGAGGAAAATTGTTACATTTCCTCTCTTTACAATTATGATGATTACTGTCATAAACAAGGTAATGCAGTGTGGGAAGACTTGAAGAGCGTGAGAGGAATATTCGTAGACTTATACGTGTGGGAATTTGTTTTGATGGTTTCTAGACGACTGTATATACTAGCAGTGGCAAACGGATTGCAGACTGGAGAAATTTGAGAAGAAAGCAAGAAATAAATGAAGGAGAGACTGCATGGAGTAAAGACATACGAAGCGATTTGTATTGGTACATGTAGAAGTTACGTTATTCTTTTAGTAAGCAAGTAAAAAAGGAGCAGGAGAAAACACAGTCAGGAGAGAGTACAGAGAACGAGAAGAGGTGACTTGGGCTTGCTGAATAAACAGCGGCTTTAGGAGAAAGCTGAAGAAAGTTAGCCTGCTCGATATAGTGGGATGAGCTGAGCCGGAGGGTTTTCCGGCTACATGTCCTTAATGCTCTTTGTAAGGTTTCAATTTATTTGTTGTTAGAATTAAGTGGATGCTTCTATAGAAAAATAGAGAGTAAGGGGCATTGTCGATACGAAATAAGGGAACTCGTAGTAAACGCTCGGTGCAGGAATAAAACTGCTGGTCAGAAGTCGGCAATTTTGGTTAACTTTGCTTCCACGGTCTTGGCATGTTTAGTGGGCAGCGGAGTGAGAGCTTCTAATGGATACTCTCCCATGGTTATTTGCAAGAATTTAAGGAAGAAGGAAATAGCTATTTTATCCTTCGCTTGCTGAATCTCTGTAGCCTCTCTTAGTTTGCGGTTGGAGAAAGGCGATCTGATGCCACGGATGGAGGAATAGAGTTACGAGAATCCTAGATAAATGTGTAGTAATATTAGTTTATGTCATTTTATTATATGACCGCTCTATCCACCCATGATTCCATTTTGCTAGGTTAGACGAAGCGTATGAGAAACTTCGAGAAAGTTTAATGTCGTTCTTCAATGGCTGAGTTTAGACAGAGATGAGAACCAACAGAAATGGGAGCGAATGAAGACGGTGGAGAAGGCTGAGACAGGGTACGAGGAAGTAAATGTAAGTGACGCACCAAAAGGAGAGTTTGTGTGTGATGCGGTTGGGGTTCTTGCAAAATGATAAAAAAGAGGAATCTTGTGCAGAACTTTGTAGGAAATCTTTCTGGCGAATAAGAGTGAAATATGATTGGATTTGAAATGCGACGTCTTCCGGTTCTGCAGGCACATCGCATATTTTCTCAAGTATTCTTCTAGACTGTAGGTGATCTCGGAAAATGTATGAGGAAGATAAGGACATGCAAGGGAGTTGTTGATTCTGTAAACTTTATTTTAGATCCCAGCTGTTATTTTTCCAGCAGTTTCTTTCCTGTTTTCCATACCTAAATGTCAGAAACGCTCCTTGGCTTTTGAGATGGATGTTATGGTTATTATTAGGTATTCGAGCTGAGCAGTAACATGACTACACATGTAAAACATCATTTCGTATGAATTTGGTGACTTTTGTGCAAGAAATAATAGGAGAGGGGATGGATGCGGCTTGATTCTTTTAGTTTCATTCAACATGAAAATCGTTCTTGCCGATGAGGTAGGACCCTCATTTTAATGCATGTAGAAAGGTTCCTTGGCGAAGAGGAAAGAAGAAGTTTTACATGAGAAATACAAGGCGAATGATGTTTCGGTCGTACGTGAAACTAGGCATGAAAATCAAAGGCACACTACACTTCGTAGAATCTAATTATTATGTTTTCAAGCGATATATACAAAAGGGTGGAAAAGAGAAAATAAAGGAGAAATTATATAAGGCATAAAATACGTAGAGTTTCCGGTCATGGAGTAAAGTTGAGCTAATAGGAACGCAAAACGAGCCGATTGTGGGTGAATAAGTTAGTGTAACCCTTATTGAGCAAATTTTAAGAAGAATCAAATTGGCCCTGCCAGTATGAAAGAATCCATTTGGTTAGATACAGTGTATAGAAGGTCTGCTGGGGACAGGGATTCAAATTGCACATGATTTACTTTCTTACGGAGCAAGCCTCTCGTTGGAGGCTGCAAAAATCCTGAATCTTGTATGAGGGCTTAAAATTGCTTAGCTTTGGAATCTTGAAGTCAAGTGAGATAAGTCTAATCGGAGATAAGATGGATTTCCAGAATCGGATCGTTTTTGTAATGGAGAATTTCACATGGTAAAATCATCAAAATTTTATTGCTGCAAAAAATAATAGCAAGGAATTTGGGCTATTAAAGGCAACTTTGTTCAATCGTAGATCAAAGCCAGTCAGTTTTTAACTTTATATGATGATGCAGCCATTACTCTCAAACTAATTGCGGTACAGTAATAATCATTTGAAGCCCATTGTAGGAAGAATCCCTTTCAATTTGGTACTAAAGAACTGCGACCAAACCAAGAGAGAAAGGCTTATTTGAGAAAACGATATGTAGATTTAGTTTCAGAGATCTGCTTCGTTTGGAAAGTAATGTCCTGCAATGCAAGTATAATTTCATTTAGATGTTAATTGAAGGGAACGAGTAAGCATTATAGGTTATTAAAAACATTTTTGGATCAAGGATGGATAAGTAAACAAGTTATACTTCATAAAATCTTCTTGCAAAGCGTAAGTATGAAAGAGTTATTGTGAATTCGAAGGACGTACGAACGAAAGGAATATGCTTTGAGTGCACGTTGAAATAGAAGGATGGATTGAATAGGGCGTCATGAGTGTAAGATGAAAATGAGTGGCGGGAATACAAGCAAAGATATAATATAGTTTCATAAATGTTTCATGTCCTTAAAGTTCAAGCTGTATCTGTCTTAACTGAAGATGAGAAATATTTTTATGAAAACAAGAGATAATGATACATACTGCACTCTCTGGACCGTTGAAATTATTATTATCACGGGCTTTGTTGTTAAGGCCAAAGCGGGTTCTACAAGCCAATACTACTGCTGCTGATGCTATTTCTCAGTTTGTTCCAGAAAATGCGGATGAAGAAAGATATGCGCATGTGAAACGAAAACTGATTTATATAATGCAAGTTTTCTCTTTTTTCCTCCTTCTTGTAGTCTTCAAGGAAATCTGCCCTTTTGAGTGCTGCAAAGAAAGCAAAATTAAAATGCAATCCATCCCGTGTTCGGTTCGCAGAAGGCGTGGTTATCAATGGATCTCCCTTATTTTCGGTAAGCATCGCAAAGATTATAAAATTCCATTCAAAATACTTGTTAAATCTTACATATCTCCGTCTAAAGTTAACATAACCTCCTATGCCATTACTTAAGATTAATATAGTAAATGAAGTAACTATGGGATAAAATTAATATAAAGATCAAGCAAGTTTGCGAAGTAAAAAGTGCTATAATATTTTTAATACATAAAATGGTATGTAATAACATTAGTTGTTCGATAACTTAGAGAGAAACTTCGCTCAAGTTCTTAATCGTTTATGACAAGGAAAATCGTATGCAATCTTTTATGCGACATACCACAAAAAAGAATATCCAGTTAAAATTGGAGCTATATTATTCGAAATCTTTAGAAAGCAGGAACGGCAAACACTTGGTTATTTCTTTGTTTAGTAAAGGCTATTCAGTTAACCGAAACGAGATTAAAATATAATCGCAAGCAAAAATTTTAGGTAAAAGAGAACTTGAAGAACTAAAAAACCGTTTGAGATGGTTAGCTATGATACAACATTTGGAGAAAGTAACCTAGCGCGATAGGTTAAGAATAGGTCTGCATAATCTGATCCTCGTTGAACGACTAGATTTGACATTATGTAATAGTAATATTTACTAGATTTATCAACGCTGAATGCGCAGTACTTAATGTTACTTTCAATCTGGTTATGATGTTTTGATATTGACTAAAGGCGTATTTCTATAGAGTGTGGTTCTAGATCGCGGTACGATTTTGCAGACAAACTTTCCGTTTCTGCGCAATGTAGCTATAGTAACAATAAGACCAGTGCCTGGTTACTGGTTTTTAGATTCTCATAGCTTGCGGGAAAATTACCGCGAATTGCTTGATATTTTACGGAGTGTTATTGCAGGTTTGGGATACCACTTACGAGATGGCATAGTGTAACTACTTGGTTTTATAAAATACGTGAATTTACACATAAAATATTTTCGGTTCAAGATATTATCCATACTGTATTTACTCTATCGTTAGAATGAGGTTTTAAGCTGAATGGCAAAAAATTCATTGCATGAAGTGTAGATTTAAAAACTCTAGTTAGTTAATAGTAATTGTTTCAGGCAATCAACAATTGAAAGCATGAATAATATTTTCAAGATTCAGGGGTTTCTACTACGTTTTCTACAAGTAACAGTAAATCTAGCAATACAATGTAAAAGGGCAGGATGAGAGTTTCCAGGAATTTTCGCTAGACAATTAGCTTCCAGCAAAGATCTATCCGTAAATTTCTCTTCACTTTGAAATAAAGAGAACTTAAGATTATCAGGAGAAAAGAGGCGCTTAATTCATACCGTCATTGTAAATGGAAAAACTTTTTAGCTACAATATTACTTAAAATCTATTAATCTTGAGGCAGAAACAGAGAAAACACCGCAATTTCGAGTATAATCCCCTTCTTTTCCCGTATACATACTATGTGAACACAATGTGGTTTATTTGTAGACAAAATTTACGGTATCTGTTTAGAAACCCCATATCCATGGGGTTTCCGCAGAAAACAAACACAAATTTTAAAACTGGTTAAACCTACTGCATTAACTTCAGTTTGGACTTGGAAAATTCAAGGAAAGAATGTGCATAACGTAGGGCATAGTGATTTCTCAATTTTTTCCCGAACGCAGCTCCCGAAAAACTTGACATTTGACAGATAATACGAGTAGAGCATGTTATAAATTTTATTTAAGGAGAAAATAGATGCGGTAGTAATTTTTGAAGAAGGGATGGAGAATAGAGCAATTTATAAAATATTTATGTCTGAACTTGGAGTGGACAATGATATTATGTTTGTCTGTACTTTGGCGGAAAAGGTTTTTTAGTAGAAAGAATTTGGAGTGAATCTTAAGGACAGGGGACAACATTCCCATATCGGTTTCATCTGGAATAAAGTTCGGCTAACGGGACCGGGCCTCTTTAGGGGCTTGTGATTGCATTTTCCCAAAGAAAGATTACGAAGAAAGTGAGCAGTGAACCAAGAAAACAAAAAGAGCAGAGAATCGAAGAGGGAATATGATCTTTAGAAAAGAAGGGAAGGAGTTGGGATAAAATGAGGAAATACGTTTGTTGATACAGCCGTGGTGGAGGCGTAAAAAAAGGGATGTGCAGGATTGTATTATCTAAAGCTACAAGTTTGGTATGAGTGTGACTTGGAAAATGAAAGCTTGAATTATTGAGTGAATTTTTGACGGAAGGATAAGTTGTGAATTTTTTTTGCTGGGTGGATTTTATTTACTGTTCTTGTTGCGCACTTTATTTGCAGAATACAAGGTTTGGTGGGGATGTCGGCGTGGGAGCTCCAGAAGGAACTATCGGGAACGGAACTATTGGGGGAGAATCATGTGTTCCTCTTATGCCGAATGTCCTAAAGGTACAATTTACGCTTGTTTCACAGCTATATTATTACTATCCCTTGCACATAAATTTTGGAGTAAATCAAATATGAATGAGTAAATTCTTCCTTTCGTCTTCTGATGAAGAAATTTCTGTCTGTGTGACCTACGAAAAGCAGACAGGGCTGGAGGAAGTCTGATACTCTATCAAGATGCTAACCAATGTACAGGAAAATATTGGATTTTAGAGGAAGATTGTAACACATGATCCGGAAAGTCTCAAAGCTTTCGCTGTGACTCTTCGATTAAGCCTAATCAGAATCAGAAAAGCTATTTGAAATGCATGAAAAATCCAATAGAATAGGAAAATATTAAAGAAAGACATTATATAATCCAGCAAGATGCAAGAGAAGGCAGCAGGGGAAGGAGTCTAGGCTGAGGAAGGCTGGCTTTTGCAACACGTTGTGCCTAAGATTCTCCATTTCTTGGCTCGGAAACCTCTGAGGCAAAGGTGCCGGATTATTTTTGGAGCACTTTGTGCTCCCGTCGGATAAAACCTCGGCAGGGATTTATCCACGTAAATCCTTGAAGCATTTAAATGGGGAATAAGACACTCCTCCCTACCGAAAAAAGAAGTATATGAGATAGAAACCCATAATCCGGAACGACAAACCGAAGAGTCGTTTGATCCCAACGGGGAGATCTCAAATCCTTTGAGTAGGGGTAGAAATAAGAGGAGGCCATTTGTTTTGGGTGGGAAGAAACCCAAAGAGATAAGATTTCGGTTCTTTCTAAATGGGTGTGTGAAACACGATTCGGAGAGATGAGAACAGACTAAGACCATCCGAACTATTGATTTACATTGTATTCCGCTAGCTGTGTCCTCTTCAATCAGCGTCCACAACAAGGGTTTTAATAAATCGATGCAATTTACCTCCGGCTAGGAATCAACTTAAACATGCTAGGGCTACTTGGCATGAAATACTGGGAACAAATTTAAGGGAGGAAATAAATGTCGAGGGAAAATAGTTTATGGATGAAAGGAATACGTAACGTACAGTTTTACATGCCAAAGCAAGAGAACTTGATCACGTGCAATCCATCAATCTAAACTAATGAATAAATCACTACAATGAGTTAGAAGGACAAAATAAACGGATTTCTGGGCAAGAATTAGCTGCTGCTAATTCCAATGTGGAAATTTCAAATATGCATTATCTACTCATCGTAAATTATCGTTCTATCGGTAATCGTGCCGGTAATGTTAGTCAAACCTTGGAAGATTAGACTAACATTCAGTAAAGAGAACATTCGGGACTTACCGTTAAAATTTAACTGAGGAATTTTAACTTGTGGTGACGTTTTCAGGCTGAAAATACAGTTTTTGATAGAAGAGAAAGTAAAGAAAGTCCTGCAGTAGTATTTTAGCCGAAACTGGAATTGGAGAGCTTGACAATTAAACAGGATTACAGATGCTAGGAAATGAATGCTCTGAATTCCTTTCTTCCTTATTCTTTCCGTGATTCGACAGAAAATAGATAAGAATAGAAGGTGGTGGCTTACATTTGTATTTCGATGAACTTTTTGGATGGAAGGAGTAAGGTAATGTCTCCCTAATGAGCTGGATAATGTTGATACATAAAACCATATCACAATAATTAACAGAAACGGTAATCCACGTAGAATTTTCTTGCAAAGATGCTTTCGCCTTTGGACGATGGATACAATTTCCAGGGGCACCTTAATTTCATAGATAATAACAAGGAAAATAGTGCTGTGAGATGGGAAGTGGGAAGGGTACCCAGAGAATGAAGTGGAGTAGCTTACGTTTTCGTCGATAAAAAAAGCAACGAAAATAGGGAAATGAAGAGCTGAGTATGAAAGTTTGTGAAAGTTGCAGTGTTTATTACGATGAATATTTATATTTTTTCAGGTATTTTTGGAGAATGGCCAAACAAAGAGTTTCAAGTATGATGGTTGCACGACCGTCCACGATGTACTGGAATCACTTCAACAAAAACTTACCGTCCGCTGTCTACAACATTTTGCCCTAGTCGTGGAGCATGTAAAAAGTCTTCGGAGGAACAAACTTACTCTCCTTGACCCAGAAGATGCCCTCTGTAAGGTCAGTCGATGGGCATGAAATATGCATTAACTCTTGCAATACTCGTAAGGTGGGGGAAGTCGGTATAAGCGCGTCAAGAGCCACAGGCCATAGAGTAGCCAGAAAGAGGGGGTTAATTCTGACCGGAGTATATCAGCCTTTCGCGAATGTAGGGAAAGTTGTACAACAAGAATCAAATTACTGAAGTAGGGCAAGCTGGGATTGACTACAGTTGTGCTGGAGTAAATTGATCTTAAGAGGCTTTGAGAAACTTGTTGCGCTGTTGTAAGTTGTAACTGTGGAAATGAAAAGGCTAAAATGAATGAAAACCAATTGGCTGTAACTTTTGATTGGGACTCTTATGCCCAGAAAGTAAGAACACAAGTTTCCGGTATTTCAGTCAATGTATTTTTTATAACAAGAACTCTGTTTTGGCAATCAGGACAAAATATGTGGAATTGGAGCGCTGGTTCATCTACTTGATCAATACTTAATGATGTTGTTTCCTCGTATGTATTTCTACAGATTGCATCCCAACCTGGAGCTCATCACCTTCGGTGTCTCTTTAGAGTTACTTTCGTACCCAAAGATGCTTGCGAGCTTCTCCGGAAAGATCCGGTTGCCTTTGAATACCTCTATATGCAGGTGAGAAACTGTGTAGTTTGCTATCCTTACTCTACGTTCTCCAATAAATGTTTGCCAAAGAAGCATGCCTCGAGAATCCAGATTTTCTAGATTTTGTAGCTCTCGACTCTACTTCTTCCAAGTGTTAAAGATTAAGTAAGGGTTGCCAGATTGGGACGAGGTGACAAAGGGAAAGGGCACAGTAGATCAGTCGATGAGGATCAGGTTCAAAGACATGAAAGAGGAGAAGCAAGGGGAGAAAGAGAGAAGAATTTTCCGTTTCGTATTGAAACTTATTGGTTGACTGCAAATAAAATCAAGATGCTAGTCGGTAGTCATGCTTCTTGCCCGATAAAACCCGCTGGAATGAATGGGCGAAAGAAAGTAGTCTACGCTGGTTTATTACTTGCGAAGCTTAGCAAAGGAGTAACTCATACTGTATTTATGAACTCTCCCTTTTCCTACTTTAACCCAGCCCTCTATGTTGTGTGAGTGCCTTTTTATGAGATTGATTAGATACAACTCTCCAGGGCCTATTATTTACGACCTATACATTCTGAGCTAGAAGCCGGGGGCAAGGATTACAGTTGAAGGAATCTCCAGTTTCTTACCACTGTAGGCAAAGGAAAACGACAGCTAAATGAAGGTAGCCTTGAAGCGCAGAAATCAAAGAACGGGATTCATCACCCAATTTTATCCATCTGTTGTGCACTACATTTAAGGCCCATTTACATAGAATGCGTCTATTTCCACTCAAAAAGTTTGCCATGGCGTTGAATAGGGTGTGACTGGTTTAAAACCAGCA
Source organism: Sminthurides aquaticus (assembly GCA_906901655.1). Taxonomy (NCBI): domain Eukaryota; kingdom Metazoa; phylum Arthropoda; class Collembola; order Symphypleona; family Sminthurididae; genus Sminthurides; species Sminthurides aquaticus. The sequence continues at coordinate 9,168,781 of CAJQTT010000004.1, read as the reverse complement.
TATCAAGCTCACTATACAAAATGGGCCTTGACACTCCCTCCTTTTACGCATACCTCGTAAATCTTTCTGAAAGCTGACGATGTATTATGAGGTACATAGTGTTTGCCATAACAGAAAAATGCGGTGCTGGTAGAAATTTTAAATGCGAAGTACACAAATTTTGACTTTGTGGACACTTCGTCTATTTTCCATATTCTGTCATCGTATCGTCGCTCGATTTTTTCGTAGAAAAACGCCTAGCATCATATGTAATAATGATCTTTCTTGTGCAACATTAAATAGCAGAACAATGGTGTTCACACGCCCACAGCTCTGAGTTTTTTTCATAACGGCGTATTTCTCGACCGCCTCCAACCCAAAATTTCAGATCCAAATATTGTGATGCATTTTGAAACAGAAAATATCATGATTAAAATTGCGATTACGTTTAAGAGACAAACGATGCAAATAGTCTACGGGCTTGAATTGGAATGAATATTAGGACCATTAAATCCAAAACCGAAAAAGTGTAGTGAAGAATTGCGGGTTGTAAGTCCGCATCAGGAAGTCATTTTTGAAATTGAGATTTACAGTCACTCACAAAATTATACGTCCAGACTACTCACTTTGTTTCAATTCCTTATTGATGCGATGCAGTTTGAGGGACCCGAAAGGCACGATACAGAGAAAATAATTCTTTACGTTGATTCTGAATTGAATACGAGCATGTAGAGACTGGAATCACTAGGGGCTGGGAAATGGAAGAATACCATGATAATGAAATTGCATGTAGAGTTTCCTGATTCAAGACCATCGATACTAAGAATAAGATGAGATTTGTTGACGGAGTTGATTAAATTATATGAAGCTTTGATGAGAGAAGTAGTACATTGCCGATGTGGGTACGAAGTAAATGTCCAAGAACTCAATTCGTCCGTTTTCCACTAGGTTGTAGGTAGGGAAACAAAACGAAATAATTTAAAATTAGTTCGTTCCACTCATCAGTATCCTCATTCAGGGAGGAATAAAATAATCTAACTGAGCGGTAGGAGAAAGCAGCCGAATCCTTTTAGGAAAATCCCGAAAATACCGAGGATCCGCCAGCTGTATTTGCACAAAACTGAAGCAATAACTGCGAAGAAAGTTGCTGGCTGTTGGTGGTGAAACTAACATCAAAATGAAGCCCGTTTTCTTGCGCTTTTACCAAATTTTTTCAGCAGTTAGAGATTCAGATCATAGGTCACAGCGTTGTGGTAAACTGGGCGGGTTGAAAAAAAAAGTTTCCAGCCTATGTTAACAAACGGAGATTCTAATTCTGTAAAACTCCAATTATAACAGGTTCCAGTTATCTTTTGAAGCTCTTTAAAAGCTTCAACGAGCCGTCGAAAACTCCTTCATAATATTGTGAACAAATGCAGGAAAAAATCTATCTTGAATAGCATTAAAATTTAATAACCCGTCGGACTAGGAATTAAGGGTAAGGCAACTTCTCCTTCCGCACTACCCAATCTTTCAACACCTCTGTTCCAGTCCTCCATTAACAAATTCGACTTTACCCATTCACATCAGGAAGCCCAAACAGTGCCCCATCTAGTGTGGTTACGCATTCCGACCTATGACCTCCCAAACACTTTTCGTACAGCCATCTACAATTGATCTTCCGTAACTTATAGTGGCGTTCAAAGAGTGTATAGTGTCGATATTTTTTCCGTTTTTGTAAAGCCAATTGGATAATTTCTCGACGAGGTGACGACTCAAATACATTAACTGACATGGGAATCTCATTTTGGGATGGTGGGTTCTCTTTAGCCGCAAACAGGTCAATTTTTCGTGAAACACTCGAAATTTGAGTTTAACTAGGTCTTTGCATTTTTGGCGATGAGAGGTCCTGAGCTTCAGATTTTCTTTGTTCATGAACAAAATGCTGAAGATTAATAACTGTATGTTAACCAATACTATTCCCTATTTAAAGAAAAACAAGGATACGATGCAAAGGATGGTACCAATCAAGAGCGGCCTCTTCTTGTCTTTACAGCTTTTCAAAATTCAATTGAGATTGTGTTATATAATTATAACATTTCTTTGTTTAACTTTCAGTGTTGCAATGACGTAGTACACGAACGATTCGCACCAGAATTAAAATACGATATAGCATTACGCCTGGCAGCCCTGCACATTTACCAACATGCCTTGGCCAATAATCTGACTGGGAAATTGTCCATCAAAGCTATTGAGTAAGTAACTTTCCCTCTGAATTTGTTGCGTGCCTTGATTTTGTTTTCAGGTTCAAACTTGTCTTTGATGATCATATACACATGAGACGACCAGTGGGGCCTGCTACAACGCTTTTTGTTTAAATGGTTTAAGAGCATTTCAGAATTCATTAACTTAGAAGTGCAGCTGGCAGGTAAACAGTATGCTTGGGATATCAAAGGGGGAAAATGATTATCATTTTATAAGGAACTAAAAAAATGCATATAAATAAAAACGGATTTTTGTAGTGTACCTGGTTATCCAAGCTCAGAGCTCAGTCTACTCTATTTTTAAATTATCTCGCTTGAAATCATGTCTAACACACAATGCACCCATTGCCTTGTTAGCTGGCTAGGATGGACGGGGATTAGAGCGTTCGATGGGTAAGAATGATAATAGTTAAGCATCGAGAAAAATCGGTAAATGAAGGAATCGGTGGGTAGAAAAGGAACAATATACAGCTATAATTTTTCAAATGGGAAAATTTTTCTGATGCCCCAGGAATATAACTTTCAGAGAACAGAGTCGAACATACAGAATTAAATAGTAAATGAGATGAAACTGTATAAAGAATAGAAATACTCCAGTAGTGGTGTGTGGCAAGAAAATAGGAAATGGTTTACTAATATCGTTATTTCAAGAAATTCAGCGGGAAAACCTTGTCGCATATTTGTAAATAGCATGCTGCTCTCTTTTCGAGCTGTGTGATAGGAACGTTGTTGGAGTGGGAGTTTTGAAGAAGCAGTAGTAGAAGGATATATAGGGAGAAAGCAAGATGACAGGTGAACTGATGCAGTGACTGAAAGATGAAACACATTTGCTGGATCAGGCAGCATGGGCAATGGGCATGGATACGTAGAGAAAGAGAGAAATCAGAAATGGAAGTTTTGGAAAATGTTGAGATGAATCCGGAATATTTTATATGTAACGGAGTTTAGTAACAAAAAGGTGGCTCTAGAGGATGAATAAAAATATCCAAGAGTTTTTTGTGGCGTGGGTAGTACAGACTGTAGGTTTGAATGCCGTTTTTTCATGGCGAAGAGGGAATACATGGTACAAGAGAGGAAATAGGTAGATGAGACGATGAGAGAGGCAAAATTCACGTGTGAATGGGTTTTCTCTTTTGCATTGCACGTAGGCAATTGATGTGGCTTTGGAAAAGTGTGTGTGGGACTCGTAGAAAACTAAATTGCCTCGAGATGTAGGACATCTGGGGACAGCTGCATAGTTTCAGATGACTATATGGCTAAAATCGAATTGCTGAGTAGAATGAAAACGTACTAGAATAGAAATGCTTGAATATCATGGAACAGAAAAAGTGAGGAGGGATGAATGTCTGGTAGACAGGAAAAGGTCAGAAAATGAAAGAACGGAGAGATGGTGAGTTTTAAAGCTTTATCGCAAGACATTGAATAACATGAGTTGAGTTGGAAATATTACTTGCTGGAGTGGGTTTCTGGCTAAATTGGAGTACGATTGGGTTGAATAGGGTACGAATCAACAACTGTACCACTGGGCCGGGAATTGTGGAACGGGATCTTATGGTACTGTACATTGCGTACATGCATTCTACGTGGCGAATTCCAGGACATGACTGGGAAGAGTGGTCGACCGACCGTCTTGAACCGTTGGGAATTGTCGGAGAAAGTTGGGCTGTGAATCAGTCAACATTTGTTTTTTGTTTTCAACAGGAAGGAGTTCGGCCTAGAAAGATTTGTTCCATCCTCCTTAGCAGAGACAATGAAAAGGAAAGAGCTGAGAAAACTTTTACAACACTTCCTCAAATCCAATTCGGGGTTAGTTCCGGCTGGTCAAAAGGCATTGACAGCTCTACAAGCTAAGCTACATTACCTACGAATCATTGGTGAATTGCCTTCATATGGTGCCAAATGTTTTGCTACTAATCTAAGGGTAAGTACTAGGGTTTTTCTTGTTTCTGAAACGCTTACTAATTCTTGGCCCATAGTTTTAAATATGTATGCTGCCGCTACCCAATATTTAAAAGTTACACATACGCTTCGTGCACAGTTACTGTTTCCCTTGGAATCGCATATTGTCTGCAATGGTAGGAGAACGCAGTGAGCATCCTTACATGATATCCCTTTTATTAAAATTAAATCACGTAAGAAGGTGGTGAAGAAAGTGCGGGGAAAGGAATTACAAAGATAAATCGGAAAAGTAAAAATTTCAACCCTGCACAAATACGTTGTCAAAGACCCTACAGAGAATACTTAAAGTTATAATGAGGTTGGAACTACGACGTTATGCACGGTGAATGCTCTTTCAAAGGAGGCCCCGCTTTTACTATTATCCATTGTACATGGAATAATATATAAGGCCGGATAGATAAGATTAGGAAATAGTAGCTGTCGGAGAACGTTAAACCACGTTGCAATAAATTACAGAATTTAAATAACTTTGCACTGATTTAAAAGGGTAAGAATTTTTATTAACGTCTAACACAAAATTTGGAAGATAAAAACTTAAGTATAGGCTTGAATAGAAGCTGTTTGGGGGCAGTGCAAATTCAAGTATTTGGAATATTTACGCTATCTAAGAAACGCTCTACTTTTAATTACGATAAATGTATATCTAAATTTGATTAAGGACTACATGTACTGTTACCGTTGAGAATGCTTGTGAGAGCATACTCTGATTCAGAGCTGCTGGAAAGGAAATATGTACACAGAAACACATAGAATAAATTTTAGGAATTTCGTACGTTCCTTGCGTTCAGCCAGGACACTCTCGGGCGTGAGCAGAGCATGGAAGGACGCAAATAGCGAGCAGGGAGGCATCGAAAATAGAACATTTGATGCTCGGGTATTAATTTGAAGTTAATTACCGGTTCTGCTTGAAAGGACAGAGAAAATGAGAGCAAGTAGGTAGAAAGGGGGAAGAACAGCGGAAATGATGGAAGAAGAAACCGCGTCCCTTGAAATTTCCGCTAATTATCAAGTGAAAACGACGGGAGAGAATTGCTTTTTCAGTAATCTCACTTATCCAGCAGCAATGATACTCCATACTATGTGCGTATTTTGTATTCGCTTTTTTAGCCACTTCTCCTTGATTATGAGTAAGGACGAAAGTTTTCCTCTCTAGGAAATAAAGTTTAGTGAACAAATTTAATTACAATCTCAGAGAAATAAGTACAATAAGAAAAAATACGACCGGTCTGCTAGCTCTCTGAAAAAAACTCGCCTTTGAATTTAATCAACTATCAAATCGACCGTACAGATCTCAGAGAAAAGTCTGGCTAACCAAGCTCGACCCCAACTTATACAAGTCTAGACAGAAAGTAAAATACTCTGTATAGGAATTTTACCAAGGGTACAGTTGTTGGACTTCTCCCATATAACTAATAACTTGGCCGATGTTACTTACCAACAATGGTGTATTCTTGGCAGCCAAAGACAGGCTACAGCACTGTAGGTTACCGCATTTCAGAAACAGAAAGAAGGTTATATATGTGGACGAAAGATTGTAAATGATTTAACCCATAGAGGGAAAGAAGAAACAGGGCGTACAGAATTTATAGTTAGCAAACCTAGTAAACTCAAAACTGATGGATTGTCAGGAGGCGCAAACAGCATTGGTTAAAAGATTCTACCAGACTACCAGCACATCCTGAATCCTGATCTTTGGATACTGAAATATGGAGGGCTGATTGGGTATTCCCGGGGATTCCTAACCTAACTCCTAAAGATTTTATTAGACGTAAAAGCCGTGAGTTGATAGTTTATAATGTTCAGTAAGGTTGGAGTTGGATCCGAAACTAATTTTAGCCCCGGATTTCAGCATTTATCAACGTAATGTAATCAAGTAACACGCACTAATGAGGAGTATTGCTGTAGATCATGACAAAGCCTTGCTGAGCTGATTTTTTAGCGCTTGACTTATCGTTGGGAACATTAAGTTTGTACACCGAACTTCCGAGTTAGCTATCAGTTATTCGACTATCTGTATTTTAAATAATAATTTCACTTTTCCTTCTATGCAATCACTGCGCAGTAACATATGTACGCATAAGAAATCCCCTACTGAGTTCTCGTTTTCTGGATTGTATTGTAATAGATTTATTCTGCATACAATATGTAAGTAATTGACTTATTTTATATTTGCAGCAAGACTCTTCCACAGAGTCTGTATTACTGGTCAGTCCCAAGTTTGGAATTAGTCAAATCGACGGAATTAGGAACAGCGTGGTAAGTTTCGTTTTAGTTCAACTGCAATATACTGTACTACATACATCGATGTATGCGCTTAATAAGTTCTCGTTCTAAAAGTAACTAACGGAAAGAATGATCCCAACTTATCTTCTATATAATTAAAAAATTCGCCAAAATAGCTATGCATGCATTTCAATTCTACATACTTGTATAAACTTGTGACTAGTGTATGTCACGCTTGTAAGCATATTCTTAAAACAATATATGGACCTTGCATGAAGTCAGTATCTTAAAACTATACATATATACTGCAGCTTTTAGATTAAGCCTACTTCAGACTCACTTGTCAGACTTCATACTCTCCCCTGTTCTTTCTCTGTTCCTGAGAAGGGAAGAAGAGGAAGGGATTCCGAAACTAAGGGTTTATCCCCCATACAGGACTGAGATGCAGACTTAGCCTTAGCATGCATGTTCGGGGATTCTGGCAAAAAAATAATGAGAAGACGCAAGGCAAGAACGCTTGTGAACAGTTTCGAGAAGAATAGTTTTAAAAAGAAACTAAATCTTCTTAATATGCGGTTAAGTTTATATAGAAAAAGTTATCAGACATTCAACGTCAGGATAGAATGGAGACTGATGTCGAGGAGCAACTGTGAACTGTTGATAGAGGAAGAGTTTGCTTTGATGTTTCCCTTTGGAAAAGATAAGGAAATATATACATGTATTTAAAAAGAATGGAGACTGATATAATGAGAAAATCTACCTGACTCTTTCCTTTATAATATGTTACTGGCAGGGCCTGAAAAGAAAACATGAAAAGATTAGACTGCCGAAAACTGTTATGAAAAGAAAAATTAATCCCATGTTAAAATTCTCCTATACGCTCTCCTAAAGCATGATTCCTGGACATCCCGTGCATATATTTATTACAGTCATGTAAACATTTTTATTACAACCGGCTGTGACACGAGGACTTAATCGAAGAGGAAATTGTTTAGTGGTTATAGCTCTTTTAAAGCTCTTTTCGAGAGCATGTAACGTCGAACGTGGCATTCCGGAAGCAAATGTAGATGATTGTGCTGAACGTGGTGGATCGAAGCCGAACTAACTACAATAGTGTATGAAGGTTAGTTGGATGTTTGGAGGGAACGAAATAAATGATACACGGCAATTTGGAAATAAAGTTTTTTTTTAATACTGCAGAGAAGGATCAATTAACCTAAAGTTCTTATCTAGAGAGGTGAACAAGTTTTAGCGTTGAGCAGGACTTGCTAACTTTTCTATCCATCGTTTGCTAAATAATCTGAAAATACATACGGAATGAGAACTAAAGCTTAATTCAGGTTATTGGTAATTGCAGTTATCAGAACTAGATGGGATCAGGTACTTTTAGAAAAATTTAAGAATAGTTGTAGGTAATGTCTTCGCAGAAATATGTAATTTTCTCGTAATCAGGAAGTGGTTAGGATTGAAGAATAAGAATACTGGCATTCACACAGCCCGAACGAGTTCAAATATTTAGGACAAAGGTGTTACAGTTGCTGTCTACTAGCATCCCAGCAATAGGGAAAGAAGTGCCATGGGAAGAAAGCCGAAAAGAAAAGGGTAGTGAAAGCATTACTGGATAGACAGCAGAGTCATCTTCTGACTATGAGCGGGAAATGAAATCGAGAAAGAGGAGCTTAATTCAGTTCAAAGGATGGATACAAGGTGGCGTTTGCTGGCTGGCGGAAGTTGCAGTTGGTTGGTTTAACATTTTAACTTTAAGAAGACAGCGATTAAAGAGAAAGTTATGAAAAAATTTATGAGTGAAACCATAGTTGTTCTGTGAAGTGGATTATGCTTGAATTCTTTGTGATGGTGCACGTCATGGGATATTCTGGATTCCAAAGTGAAAGAGGAAATGCTTGGGGAATTCATGAAGAAGCTTATAAAAGATTCAGTAATAGGAAATTCGGATTGAATGAATTGAAGAAGGTACTTAATACAGGAGATCAGATTCTCTTATGAGTTTATCACCGTGCAGAAAGGAAAATCTGGCCATGAGAAAAAATTGTACGTGCTAGACTTTCTCTCAGTGAATGCTTTGATGAAAAATTCAAGTAAAGAAGGAAGTTTTCTTTGTCAGCTTTTCAAGAAATGAAACAAAGAGTAGAGGGAGAAAAACGACAAGAAAATAAAGAGCAAGAGAAATCTGTGAAAAGTAGCGAGAAGAAATTGACTGCAGATTTTTGAGAATTTGATATTCGTTCGATTTTTCGGTCAATACCATGGATTCGTCTGAATTTCAGTATTTAGGATATATATATCATCAAGCTCCTCTAAAATTTTATATTGAAAGCCCAATGCATGCTAATGAAGATAGATTCGGTTTGGGCCTACTATAGGAAGAGGAAATTCTAGTAGTCCTAGTCTTGAAGCAAGTTATACAGACACAAAATACTTCGTGCAAACCTTCGCGGATGGATGAAGTCGAATAAAATAATATTATATGCGAAATCGTATCGAGAATATGGACAGAGAGATGAAGTGAAAATCTTGTACTTTTAGTCTGGTTCTTACTGCCTGTATTCAACTTGAAGCTATTATTGCCCCGGATTTGATAACGGCGAATCTAGATAGAAAGAACGAGATTTCAAGTTGACTGGCTGGGGATGGCGGCAGAGGGGAAGAATTTTTTTCTGTTACACTCTTACAGCTTGCCTCATTTGCCATCATCATCATGCTGTGGCTGTTTGGAGAAAGCCATGATTGGAAAACAAGGAATGAAGCTGAACAACTATTGTTGGAGCCATAAAATTTTATTAGAGCTACTCACTCATTGTTTAAAGGATTGGTACAGCGTGTTGGCTAGTATTATTAGGCTCTTGGGAATAAATAAGATACAACGCTTTCGATAATCTCGAAGCCGCGTCGTGTAACGATAACGATGGAGTATTCGCCATGCTGGAAAAGAAAAAGCTGGTTTGAATTTGTAGTGCGGAATTTTGCAAGAATATGAGAACACAAGAGAACACAGAGTTGCATATTTAAGGGAGGAGGTACCCTTACAGAATTAGCATCCTGGTGCGAGCGAACATGGTAAAAGTAGCCAAACCTTCGTATAAAAAAGTGATTCACAAGCTGCATTTGTGACTAATCAAGCAAACGTAGAATTTTGGTTGTAGCAATTCATTGAAACAGTTTATACAGGTTTGGATTGATTACCAAAAAAGAAAACTTCTTAAAATCTCATAAGGCCATCATTAAGGTTATTAAGGCCCTATCTCCACTATGATTATGGGCTGGTTTCGTAGCAACAAACTTACAAAATTAACTGAAAATTTCTTTTCCGTCCTCACAACGAAAGCTCTACTTACGCCTGTTGTGTGTACGCTTCTACAATTGACAACGCAACGCCAGTTGCAATTTTCACTGTATATTTTTGAATTTCCCTCCATTTTTCACAAAATAGAGTTGAAAATAGCATCCTGTCGTTAATTGTTTTCATAGTGTGCGCCTAGTGCGTTGCTATGAAACCCCAGTCGTACAAAACCAGCCCATAATCAGAGATGGGGCGTTGTACACGTGAGCATCGGATAGAAAATTAGGGAATCACTAAGTAAATGCGAGAAATATAGGAGAACGATTGCAAAAATAATAGAAGAATAAATTTTTGGGGCAGCTGCTGAAGCAGAAGCTTTTTGATGTGTTTTCTAAAATACCGGGAAATGTGTTAGCGAGTAAAGGCCTATTGGATTTAGAGAAAGTATTAAAGAAATGCGTTTTAGAGGCGTGAGATGAAATACAAGTGTGAAGGAAATAAATGGTAATGAGAATACTGTAAAAAATAAGGATAAAAGGGATTGGCGTTCGTTCGGAACGATTCTGAGGTTGCGGAGCGGAAGGTCTCTTCTGTTGATGCCGGTACGAGGAAGGCTACCTTTCAGCTGATGCATTCAAGTGTGAAAAAGAATTTGATGTGTTACAGTTACAATCAGAAACGAGAAGAAGAAAACGTAGGCAAGTAAGGGAGTTGGGATCTGTTGAGACCTGGCATAGTCGATGGTGGTGGTCAGTGGCAAATGGCTGGTAAAAAGGAACGGATGGACGATGTGGGATAATAAATTGTATCTACTTGAGAAATTGATAGAGAGGAAAGTGAAAGTTTACTGTATGTGGGATTGGGGAAATGAGGAAAGGTTTCTTTTATGAAAAGTCTTCATGAAGGGTGAAAAGGATAGAATGGAGAAAGTAACGTGAAAGTTGGTTTGAGTTTGACTACCCGTGCAATTGTGAGTAGTGAGTGGACAGCGAGATGTAAGTGAGTAAGAGAAGTTGTCAGGAGTAAGAGTTCTTTGGCGTGTATGTTGAAATTAGAAAATGTGAGAACAGGAAGGAGGAGGACTACTAGGAATTATATGAAATAAAGTGAGGGATGAGGTGACTACTGACTACTTGAAATGGGGGAAAGGAAAAGGAAAGCGCATTTATGACTTATGTTGTTAAATTATTTGGAGCGCACAGAGAGATGTAAATAATGTATACGGAGTTAGGGGTGAAAGTAAAGTATAAGTGTAACTTGCCAAGAGGAAATAAAAATTCAGCAAAAATTCAGAGACAGAAAAGCCAAGATAAGAGAAGAAAGAGGAATAGAATGTGGTGGAATTGATGAGATTGGGTGGAAAATGATATTTTTATTAGGTGAGTGAGTAGATGGTGGTCGTCTGACAGGTTTAGTATACATAGGAGTTGTGCTACGACTACGACACGCCAGAAAAATATTCTGGAGAAAGGAGAGAATGAGTTTAAGTTTTGGCAGCTGGAATGTTGTCAATTCAGCTGTCGGTGAGAAATTTTAAGGGGAAAGGATAAAGAAAACAAGAGAAAGTAGAGCAAATAGGAAATGGAATTATTAATGGGGATGCGGAAAAGCGTGTGTGTACAAGTCACTCTTGTGGCTCGATAATGGTCTATTCGTAGCAGTTTCTATGCATACATAGCTGACAGTCTGTGCGAGTGTGAGTGGAGGTGAAAGCTAGTGGGAAAGACGAGAGGATTATCGTTTTGGTTAAGTGAAACCCTTTGGCTTGCAATCGTGAGTGAGTCTTTCGGGGAAATAGCTTGATATTTTGAGTTCAACAATTCGTGATCCCATACTCCCTTGCTAAGCGTAAAATAACAAGACACCAAAGATTGCTGTTGACGATGCGTTTTGCGAAATTTTCGAAATTGTTTTGTTACTGCTGAAAAGATAGAAGAGGTACTGAGAGCTAGAAACTGTTATTGGCGGACTTTGAGAACAGAGTCATATTCCCTGGGGTGACTCACTTATCATTCAAGGCATAGACAAGTATAGGGCGGAACGAAAAACAGGAGAGAAGAACGTATAAACTTGCTAAAAAAACTGAGATTTTGGATGTGTGTGGGTAGCTCACTATCCATGAATGAGGCAAGCTGTGACAGGAGCGTACTTAATTATAGGATAGACATGTACTCAACCCGACAGCATAATCGCGACTATGGTAGATCCTTCCATTAACCACATGATCGAAACAGTTGCCTTAGTATATCCTCACTGTAGAAAATCGTGCCTAAAATTCCTACCCAGGACTAGACTTTTCTGAGTAGAAGTGGATTTTTAGTAAAATGCCGGGAACACAGATTTAAAATAGAGAGTCCAATATTTATTAATAATCATAGAATATGCCCCTCCAATCTCTAATTACCCCTGTGCTAACTACGGTTAAATTAAGGTTAAACTCTCCTAACCTCCTTTCCTCTTTGCTAAAAGCTCTTTTCCCACATACTGACCGCAGTAGATCTTGAATCCTACTCTCTGAATCCTTGTCCTGCCACTAACCTTTTCTCATACCAGGAGAAATCTGCACACGAGGTACTCGAGTCTCTTAACATTAAGAATACATAATGCACAATTTGCATGCCTCAGATCTCATCTTAACAGTAGGAGAATGACTCAGCAATAATTCCTGGACAGAACCAAGAATCTTACACCATCTACTGGATGAATAGTAATCATACAATACAAAATTACAGTTAACCAGCCCGCGCCTTAATCTCATAAACATCATAATTTTGCTCAAATTATCTTATGTTAATGCCTCATTCTCTCATAACATCCTTACTGCACACTACAGTTTGTCTTAGCTATGATTTCCTTTCTCATCCTCCACAGAACAATTCTGCGTCCTCTTTTTCTCTTAAGATTAAGCCCGAATTTCTAACATTTCTTACTATGATTGTACATGTGTAATCTCTCAACCTATTAAGCATCTTCTCTCAATCCCAATTCTCATTTTTGAAGACAGGCCTTCGCGAAACTCTGGGGCTAAACTAATTTAGCTTATACAAGCTATCTGGTATGGTATTGGTATATATATACATGTCAAATCTTGAAGCGCTGTAGCATAGGTTAGATTTTTAAGTGCTTCGACAATATATCGGCGCATTGATATTTTTAGGGGATCAGGTGATGGATCGGAGAAAATAAAGTAGAAATATTCTAGTACTATTGCTGTAAGTAGAGGGAAGTACTCAGCACTACTGCTCTGCGCTAATTTCTAAAAGATTTTTAATACGAAGCTAGGAATTAAGTAGCTGAAAGATTGCCGACGAAACTCTGTAGACGAAACTGTGTAGAGTAAATCTTCTGATCTAAAACTTATGGCAAACGATGCTAACTGAACAAATTAGCAGTAGTACTAAATTTCGTACATATCAATTTCGCCAGAAAATAACTTTCCGATTTACGAATACAGAAAGTTTGAAGTGTTCCTTTTTCCGGGGAACATCTGATAGGCGCTTCTTCTACATCTTGAATCAAGTAAATCCGTTGCCCCCAACCAGCATGCATGAAAAATAGGAATGCTAGGTTCGGAGACATTATATATAGAGAATCAAGATGGAAAGTTCAAAGTCTGTTGGTGAGGAACATGTATTGTTTGATTTACGAAGTCTTGTCACTTGGACTTTGTGGGATAATTGTGGCTGTTGATGCAGTAGTAAATAGATCCTTAGTAGCTTCAGCGAAACCAACGCGCTCCCAATGACAGAAGCCGTACAGTGGAGAAACTACATGCGTATAGGGTGATTTTTTATGAGGTGAAAGCAAGTATAATGATGTGCGGTCAGTGCAGGAAGGATTGGCGGAAAGAGTAACATAAGAAGGCAAACTATTCCAGGTGGTCCGAAAATAAGGAAAAAGTGAGAAAGTAGACAATGGTTGCTGAATGTTTACCAAAAAGATGTGAGACGAATGAAGAATTATTATCCACTTGGGCCTATGATCCGATTACTTGAAAATACACGATAAGGAAGTTGAAGTCATGTATGTCTCTCTAAGACGCGGGCGCTGTACAACAGCCAGTCGTGTAGAGGGTAAAAAAAAAATAAGCACGTACATGCGTTAACCGTTTAACTTAACCCAGTTACACCTTGTGAGAACGCGGAGGCTGGAGATGAAAGTGATGGATTCATGAAACCATTACCTTTTTCCTCATAGGAGACAGTTTTTGCAGTGCGAACAATTACATGGATCTATTTATTCTCTTCCACCTTCAAAGTCGGATTAAAATACTGGCAGATGTGAACTTGCAATAATCAGCTTGAGGTCAGATATTCGTTACTCGATTTTATGCAGAGACAGAACGAGACATGGCTACCAACCAACAGTTAGATTGCGACCAGAAATATTATCCAATGAGGAAGTTTATACCGATGCGTCAGCACTCTACATATATTCTGCACAGTTAACTGTACAAGGGAGAAATGTCTAAGGCAGCTGGCGGAGATTAAAATCTTCGGCAACAACTTGGAGAGAGGATACTAAACAAAATAATACGCTTGAAGGAATGGCTATGGCCGTGTGTTTAAGACAGGATCTGGATTATGTGTCCGGTCCGGAGGACTCCGGAGAATCGGAATGTAATGTGAGGCTCACATTGTGAGCTGAATTTGGAGGAGAGGAGGGCGCGTAATTTGTTTCCTGATCACGTCTAGCCGGGTATGAAATAAACATGGTGTATTTTGCGGTGCGTGGACACTTGTATGAATTCCAGTTAAGTATAGATTGCCTGTTTCCTACCAGCAGGCCTGCTGAATATTTATGGGGGTGATATAAAACAGCTATTACACAAGAGTTTTTCCAAATAAACTAAGCTAAGAGACTAACACATTTAGTGGGTCTTCTATAGTGCTCAAAACCTAGCCTCATTCAGTGGAGTGAGGGCAAAGCGTTGATTAAATACAAGCTTTTCAAATAATATAGAGATTGTGTCTTAAAGAGCGGATATAGCAAGTGAGACATCTGTGCCTAAGTTTCTGCCTGCTCCTGACCGCACAGGAAAACAAGCGGCTATATACATTAAGAAATCTCGGGCAAACCATGAAGTTAAAATTCTGCATTCGTTTAGTACCATTTGATAATTATTTCCTTATTGTAGTATATATGTACTAACCATGAAATGGCATATCAAACTAAAATGAGGCATGGAACTTTTAGAAACCAGTATGTCTGACGACGCATAATGTTATTAGCTTTCATAAATAGATTTCTGTTTTATTAATTACTAGCTTGGCTACCCGGCCAAGTTCTCTTCTCGCGATCTTCTCCACAGTAAACCTTAACTAAATTACGCGAACAGTGGAGAAGATTCGCGCAGTTTAGTGTTGAATCGTCTTATAAATTTGGATTGACCTGAAGAGTGCCGAGGAATGGATTTAGTCGATTAGGGCACTCTTGCTTTACAAATGTTAGTACTTTTAACTAAACTATAATCGGGCTTTGCCCGGTTTTACTCTCTCGGGTTCGGGTTCAAGCTATTTTAGGGAATGAGGGCGAGATTTGATTTTGCAATCAAAAATAAAAGATTATTCAAAATTTTGAAGAGTAAAAACTGATAAATGATTAATGAGAAACTGTACATATCCTACATGGAGCAGGATTATATTCCTGCCTATTTTATTACAATTTTAAATGTTATATAGTCTCCTCCTTTTGCCTTCCTGTATATGCGTTTGGTATTTTCAGGCCAAGACAACGTTCGTAGCCGTGCATTAAATTTTGTGCATTGATTAATTTGAGTTATTGGCTTGATAATATATGCATATTACTGGTAATATATCTATTCTGTAGATGTACATATCTTCACCTGCAATATGAGCTAAGAAATATTCCCATAGACTTGATCTTAAAACATGCTTAGGTTAAACTAAGGTTAACTTTGGCTTAATTAAGGTTACTTTATCCTTCTGAGTAATGTATAAATTGAGGAATTAGCTTGAACTTTTTTTCGAACTTTTCAAAATAGAAGGTATTCAGACATTACTTGGCTATCATCGTGTGCGACGTAGTTTTCTTGACTACTGCATGTATATATATGGATTAAGGATGCTTTTGCTGGTTGTCAGAGGCTCTTTCACACATACGTATCCAGGGGAAGTATTTTGTGCTGCACGAAGGGAAACAAGTTTCTGCTGAAAATGGTTAAAAAGAGAGTATTACAGAGAATAATGCTGTGGGAATGCAGAGATTCTGTTTTTGGAGACAATGCAGGCGTAGTATACTATGCATGTTAGAACAGAACGATACTTGAGAGAAAGTATATATGTTATGTTTAAAGGAAAGCGTATGCAAAATCGCACGCGCACTAACTATCAAAATGGAATATTTTGCAGAATACAGTACGGACTCGAACGGGGTTGGGGGGGGAGTAGAGAAAGTGGAGAAGGTAGAAGTGAAAAAGGTCGAGAGAATGGTTTTGTATTGTATCAGATTTAATAATGTAATAGGTGGAGTTCTGTGGATTGGGGATAGGTTTGATAGAAAGCGGGTGGGGAGTTAAGAGAAGGCAGGGAGAGGGATGAATGAGAAATTGAATCCGGGTTAGTGAACATATAACAAAGGTTACTTTCCTGAAAACCAAAATTGGCTAGCTATTATCCGATGTGCATGTCGATGTCGATGTATATAGACTTATTAGTCAAGTTTGCATAATTTGTATGCGAAATATTCATGCTTCGTCTCTGCACTGCCCGCAAGTTGGTCTTTTACATTATATTCGTAGTCTCATAATCTATTTAAGTCTGAGGGACTGAGAAGAGGAGGAAGACAGGCTCTTTTGTCTCTCACATCCGGCGGGTGAACTATGCGGACATTGCGGAAATAAAGGGAACACGTGGCGAAAGCAAAGAAGAATATAATGAAAGGAGGTAGAGAGAGGAGGCGAGCTCGACCAGTCCAGAGGGAAAACATGAGGGCTGAAAGAAAATAATAAAGGCCGAGATTATTACATATGCTCATTTAATTATAGTCTCAAGTATGCTTCGTCCTAGGAAATTAAGTTTGCCTTCAAAAAGACTTACGGTCATTCTCTCGGCGTTCATGCTGTAAAATATTCGATTGCAAGTGGTGAGAATTGTAAATTGTAGAGAGCCTAAAATTACTCTAGTTGCTATGCTAACTAACTTACTTTAGTATTGATTCATACTTTTAGTAACAATGCTTATTTCTAGCTTAAATCTTACTTTATAGTTAGTTGACTAGCCTCTGCTCTCAGACTAGCATGCTGTCACTCATTTCCAATTGCAACCAACTAATAAACTAAATAGATTTACGACCTATTTAGGCTTGCATTTCTATCATTGGTCCTTCGAACCGAAATGAGTGACAGCATGCTAGTCTGAGAGCAGAGGCTAGTCAACTAACTATAAAGTAAGATTTAAGATAGAAATAAGCATTGTTACTAACAGTATGAATCAATACTAAAGTAAGTTAGTTAGCATAGCAACTAGAGTAATTTTAGGCTATTTACAATTCTCACTAGCAAGAATACATATTGTAATTGTAGTCACTATTCACATGAGATCCCAAGCAAGCCACCTTTCAAATTCATGTTTTACCAGGAATAACAACCCTGGGATAAAAATGGAGACATCTTTTATATTATAATTATAAAAGCGCAAACTTTTTAACCGACTGCAGTAAACTGAAAACTTTCAAAAACAAGCGTGGAGTGCAGGCCAAAACTTTAAATTTCCACGTTCCGGCGTCGTAAAACTAATTTGTTTCTGCTACAACTTTTTGGTTCAGTTTGATCCGTGTGGAGACGTATTTATTTCTGAAGCTAGTGAACGGAGCGGCCTTTCTGGCATTTTTCTCTTTCAAGGAAAAAAGGGCACATGACTTTTTGCTTATCTAGCCGCTAGATAAGCAAAAAGTCATGTGCCCTTCTTTCCAATCTAGCGCGCATTTTTTAGCGCGTGGCGTTAAATTTAATTTAGAATTCAGACTGTGTGAACTACCTGTATAGAAAAGCATAAGAGGAAAAATTGGAGCTAATGTGATGTAGAATTGTAGAATGAGGCGTTTGCATATTGCATAAGCTTGTGGTTATTCAAGTTCATTTCAAGCGTATTTTTTCATGCCTACAGCAATAATATTAACACTATCCGCTATTTATATGTAACCGTAGTAAATCACTTACATGAATTATCTAAATGTGTATGAATTGTTTAATTTCTTGCAGCCGCTCCCCGTTTGCGAAATCGAGAGTGTTATTTCTGTGGAAGTTATTCGGGAAGATGAACTATCGTGTCGTGTTGAAATTAAGCTTAAGGATCCTGAACGGGAGGTAAGATGTTAAACTATTTTGATGCATTTATCCCGTTATTATGATATAATATTACCCGTATGAATTTAATATGAATACAGTGTGGGAAAATAAAGAAGACATCAGGCAGTAAAAATAGTTTGGTGCGTCTCGCCCAGTTTTGACGCTATTGGAAAAGTAGCCACGGAATTAAAGCTCCAGGAGTTTGTAAGCAGAGGTGAACGCAGTACGCAGGCATGGTGAAAATTTCAAAGAGAAAATGGATTGCATGCTGGAATGATGGGTGTGCGGGGAAATTAAGTCGTGTTTTTCATGAAGAATGAGAGAAGAATGAGCTAAGGCCTTGATCATTGATAGGAGTTGGGGAGATGGAGAATGCAGTTTGGAAGCATGTGTGCTGATTCATATCCAGCACGCAATGTGATTGAAAGAGTGTGGATGAGAAATTGAGAGAAGATGAAATTTGATTTGCACATGTTATTTCTTGAAGGAACTATAGACTATTTATTTGATTTAGTTGAAAGCTAAGAAAGATGTTGGAGGGATGAAAACAGGGTCGAGGCTTGGGGCTTGGGTGGATTGGAGCGGGATTGAGTGGCATATTAGAAACTGAGAAAGTAGAGAAAGTTTTATTTCATTCGGAGAAAGGAAAACAGATTCAGATAGAATTTTGTTTCGCAAAAGAGAAAACAGAAGGATCGTCGCGCTACGGTTGGGATGGACTTGAGAGATGTGTATTCGTTAGGATGGAAAGAAATAAGGAAGGAAAAGAAGGGAAGGGATCGTGTCGGAAGACTGAAGAGGAATGAGTGAGGGGAAGGGCGGATGTAAAGGAAAGGATGAATAATGGTTTGGTGGAGAATGAAGGTGGAGAAAGGAGAAATGGCAGTAGAGCCGTGTAAGTTTGCTGTGGGATGGATGCGGACAATGCATATATAATGAATGAGATGTGTGAATGCAGAGAATTTTGAGAAAAACTCAGGCGAAGAATGGATAGAATGAGTAAGTAAGATTTCTCCACTCTTCCATCGCCACTCCCTCCCATCAAACTGTTTCTCTCTTGAATAGTAGATTTACGTCAAGGTTTTTCGCACTTTCTCCTCTTCTTTTTCCGGGAATGCCATCTTTGTTTCTTACTCAAAGAAGGGATGAAAGATTTACGTGAGAGAGGTGGGAAAAATTAAGGTGCTGTTGCTTTTTAGTAATGGTTATGGCGATAAGATTTTAAGATTTTTGCGACTCTCGTATGCAGAATTGCTGCGATCGGTTGCAAATATAATAATAAATATTGAAAAACGAGGAAAGCAAAGTAATCTGCTTGCTCTCAAGCAGATAAGACTTAAGAAATTCTTAGTAAATAGGACCACGTAAATAAGAAAATGTTACAAGCTTAGGAACAGTCAATCGTGAATGACGGAGGAGAAGAGATTTTTTGTGTCCGCACTTGCTGGAACCAGGGGTTTGGTGGAAGCTTCTCATTTCCCTAGCCATCGGTCTAAGTTTGGAAGTAGAAAGTTAAGTACTAAAGAAAGGAATTGCATCAAAAAGGAGGTCGGCGAGAGCGAGAAGTAAAAGAAGAAGGAAGACAATGACAACGTTTAAATCTACATCGGTATCCTTGAAAGAAAGATAGAAAAGCTGGAGTGAAAGCAGTGGTAGGAAAACGAACTGCAAAGCTCAGAAGGAGAAAACTTCATCCGCGCAACCTCCTCCATCCAATCACATCATCCTCTTATGACTCCAGCTTTCTTTAGTATAAAACCATGTAGAGTCCTCCAAGTCGAGCGCATATTGGCAGGAGCACTTGAGTGTGAGGTTAAGTTTGAAGCGTAAAATACAGTAAGAGTACAGAAGCGCAAAAGAGCCAGTAAAGGAAGGAGGTACAAAAATAGGATGGAGAGATCGGAGAGGGAAAGCAAGTGAAAGGCCAATTATAGAGCGAAATAATCTGTTGTGCGGTACTTCCCAGCTAAAGCTTTGCTGGGTTTCAAAGCTTGAGCGTAACCGAAAAGCCAAAAGTGAGGAAGAGGAGCGAGGACAGGACAGGATATTAGCGGTGACACGAATAATATTCTAGAAGGGATTCAAAGTGTTGTGACAATTCAAGGGGATAGGAGACATTCTGACAGTCCTTAGTTCTATCGTCCAAATTACAAGCGACATCCGAATTAATTGTCAGGGGCGAAAGTGTTCTGTGGAGGGATGTTGCGTACAACATACTAAGGATAAGGATCAGGTAATATATACAAGCTAACGTCCAAACTGGTTCACCTGTAGTTTTATGTTCATAAAATACAAGCCACAGAATTAAATTGTATATAGAATGTAAATAATTTTGGATTATTTTAGTCGAAAAGGCCAACCTACTGGCGAAAGCCTTGTTATCCTTGAGAACAAGAAAAAGAATTAGCGAATATGGAGATAAATGCAAAACTCAAATCTAAAGATAAATAAGCTCTTCAGTGGAAATAGTGCGTACTTTAAATACAACGTTGTAGGGTAAAGTATCAGTGGTGAAAACGGAATAATGGAACCTGAAATCTCGAACTCCAGCTACAAGCATCAAATCTGCATTTCCAGGTAGTTTAATGTTATGCCAAGGTTGCTGTTTAGATATTTTGGCAAAAACTCAAGGGTATAGATAGATTCTGCCTCTGCCTGCTGAAAATTTATTCAAAAGGGGGTATGAGGTTGGAGGCAAAGTTCTTGGTGAAAATTGTTGTACACTGAACAATATTTAACATCCTTGCTAGAAAATAGTTAAAGGGGTTCGAGAGTTAATCTTGGAAATAGGATGCTTAATGCTTGCTATTACTAAATTAGCATTCGCGGTGTCGTCTCGTCTGGCGAAAAATGGCAAATAGCAAATATTCAGAATCTTCAAAATGCGCTAGCAATAAGATTACCCAGATCATCGTGCCATTGGCTTGAGGCAAAACTTGTTTGGCATGAACGAAAAACGGTACATAATGGTGGATTAGTTTCCTTGTTCAGAAAATGTCGTAGATCTGAACTGATATCCAGGCTTCATTCAATGCAAACATTACTTATATGGGGATTTTATCAAAAAGAGCACATAATCTTACGTAAGAAAGCTGCAAGCTTAAATGGTTCTCGGAATATGCTAGAACGGTGCAAAATTGTACGCGTGGCAGCGTATATTCAAGCAGATTATACCATTTAGTAAGAGACTCATTGACATTAACCTTTTTGATCCACCTGTACCCCAAAAGAGACAACGGTTTTCTATTGCTAATATCATTTGTCTTAACCCTGAGACAAATCAAAATCCGTTGCCATAGCTAGCGTTTTTACCAAGTTTTACAATGGTAAGAATTTGCATCAGGAAATTTTTAGAGTCGGGCTACTATTAACTAATACCTGCAAAAAGCTGGAGTTTTGAGCGAAACACGCGGACCTAACATCAAATTTTGCCTGTTTTTCTTTCGTGCATAAGTGAGTGAACAGTATTTAAATTCGTGCATGCTTTCTTCCTTCCCATCTGGAACTTTAGACTTGTGGAACACAAGGGTTCAACTTTATTCAAAGTAGGGAGAGCACCTTATGTATGCTCTCCCTCCACGATCTCTACTTTCCTTCCTCCCTTTCTGTCCGTAAGCTCTTGGTAATCCGACTACGAAAATCTAATTGAAACGAGTTTACCCAATAGCTAAAACGACGATGGCGGAATGTATGTTCTAAAATAAAGGGGGAATGTATAGAAAAGCCAGACATAGAGGGAGACAGAATAAATACAAGTACTTGGTAGCGGCGGCGACACTAGTTGCGGCTGCGGTTATGGTAGAAGAAACGTAAAATCCTGTATTTTGATAAGTTAATCTACATACATTCGACTTTTTGACACTTTAGCGCATTTTCATGCAGGTAGGATTTTAAAATGGGACCTTTGACCTTAAGAAGAGACACCGACTTAAATTCAATTCATGCCCTCCAAGCATAATGATCTGGGACGGAATCTGGGATGATATTAAGCTGATAAGAACAAAAAGTGTAGTCGAAAAACGAATCGAGCGTACTTTATTGTAAGTATAGCTCAACGTTAAACTATGTGAACCTATATGAACCAATGACATTGAAAGTAAGCGGCAGCATTGTAGGGGCCGTGCTATGTAGTAAACGGCCGTATCAATCGAAATAAATATCGATCTATCTATCTATCGAATCTGGGATGGGACCGAGGGAACTCTACGCGACAGAATCAAATTGCAAATAGTAAAACGGTTGGCGGAGATGAGTTCGCATGAACTTTGTTATTTGTAGATAAGTTCGCAGGCAAAGGTTCGCGTGGATACAAGTTCGCTATGGCAACAATACGCAACTTGCTAAAAAATTGATTCACGGAAATAGGTTCGCGACAATTCTGTGACCGGAAAAGCGTTCGCCCACTTGTATGCTCAGTATTATATATTCGCCATGACGACTATGCCCACAAATATCTTCGCATAGAAATATGTTCACCTACATAAGTTCGCATGGATATATGTTCTCCCACCCAAGTTCGCGCGCAAATCTCCTTGATTTGTTTCATTTTAACCATCTCAAAAACAACTTGATTTTGTGGTTCCCAAGGAGATTTGCGAGCGAACTTACGTGTGCGAACATATTTCCAAGCGAACTTATGCAGGCGAACATTTTTACATGCGAAGATATTTGTGGGAATTGTCGTCATGGCGAATATATAACACTGAGCATACAAGTGGGCGAACGCTTTTCCGGTCACAGAATTGTCGCGAACCTATTTCCGTGAATCAAAAAATTCGGTTAGCGGAGCCGAGTTCGCAGGAACTCTGTTATTTGTAGATAAGTTCGCGAAGAAAGGTTCGCGTGGATACTAGTTCGCTATGGCAACAATACGCAATGTGCTAAAAATTCGACGATATGGAATAGTAACTATTAATGTACATAATGCAACAATACAGGCGTACTGTTACCATAGCGAACTTGTATCCACGCGAACCTTTCTCTGCGAACTTATCTACAAATAACAGAGTTCCTGCGAACTCGGCTCCGCCAACCAAAAATTCTACGATACGAAATATTAATTATTAATGTACATAGTGCAACAATACAGGCGTATTGTTGCCATAGCGAATTTGTATCCACGCGAACCTTTCTCTGTGAACTTATCTACAAATAACAGAGTTCATGCGAACTCATCGCCGCCAACCAGTAAAAGGCGAGATATTGTGTGAAACTGCAAAAACACTGTTGTGATAGTTAGCTTGGGTGGCCCAGTAAAAACTTTTGTGTGAAAAGATTTTACGGGGAGCAATCACGAAGGAATTTTGCAATGGAAGCAAGAGATGACGAGAATATTGTAGAGGATTTGTGGGTTGCAAAACCATTTTTTTACGTACAAAATACTTACCGTGGAATATTTCTCATCTCATCCAATGTACGTCCTATCCCTAGAGCATTTTCCCTGTGTTTTCTTTGCTCCTGTATGTAAACCGTGGGACGACGGAATTCGGTAGTTCGTACAGTATTTTTTCGTCAGCATGACTACAAACTATGGGATTGTATCGGATATGGGGGGTTTGGTGCAATATACTTTGTGGTGAGAGAAAGCTGAAAGTCCAAGAGGTGTCCATTGGAAGGCATTGTTTCGGACTAAACGGTGGGGAAAAGTTGAAAAAATATGGGAAAGCGTCGAAGGGATACGCGATGTTTCGGGAAAGATCAACCCTGTTTGGGGTTTGGGAGCATGCTTTCCTTAACCTGGAGGAGAATGTTGGGAAGAGAATTTTCTCACTTGGCATAACTCATTTGACGGACAGTGGGTAGAGGCCCTCTACTAGAGGGAGTAGAGAGAAACCAGGAGATAGGAGTAACTGGGGCTACTGGAACGAAATAAGGCGCTTGTTTCCAGTGAAGTGGAAAGTGTAACGGAAAAAGTAAAGAGCCAACGAACTTAAATTGTAATCCTTGACGGTAGACAATTTGGCACTTACTTTCGTGTAATTAAGAGGATAGCTGAAATGCGGGTCCAAGAAAACGAAAAATCGCTCGCCGCTCTGCCTTTTGAACTACCTGCTTATCGAGATGAGAGCGTAACTTGATTGAAAAGGATTTCTATTCCAGCTTCTGTACACTTACAAACTATTGTTCGCCACTCACTGAGAAGCAGAATTACGAAAGTAGTCTTTGGAAAATGGGAAGGTGATTCAATCATCACGCTCATTTATTTAGAAACCGCTGTCTAGGAAAGCGAGGGGAGAGAGAGAGAGGGAAAGGACTGATGGAAAAACTGGCAAGAAGAAAAACACAATTGTGGTAAGAAGAAAAAGTAAAGTGTTAGAGCATTAGAGAAAGTCTATCTTTCTTCTGTGTAATTTCCCCCATGTGTCAAATAATGCGCTTGTATGGGAAGTGCTCCCATATGGCTTATGACCCTGCCCCTTTCATCTACCTCTACACTACAATCATAAAACCCAACTAAAACAACCAGTTTAACCGACCGTCTCAACCCTCAGCTACAAGTGAAATGAGGTAACAAAGACTGGTGCAAGTACTTGAGGAACACTATTGGTAATAGACCCGGACTCAAAAAAGAAACTTAGCCCCAACTTTCTCTCAATATAGCAGCTGTACTACATAGGAAGCTTTCAGCCGAGAATATGTATCTCTTCGTATTCCATTGTCCATGTCTGGAATTTCATAAAATCCTAGTCGCAACAACAGCCCTATTTTCTCACTGAGTTAATCGATGATGGCGGCACTAAGCTAACTTAAGTTATGGGTGAAATTTGAGAAATACTTGACAGTTAGGATAAGGATAATTCAGTTTTAACCTCTTCCACTCCGACACATTAGATGGATTCTCTAAGCTAGCAACCGTGTTGTTATGACACTCGCGCAATGTACACACAAGCTCTTACATCTAGTTTTTATCGCTAGACCAGCATTAAAATTTTAAAAATAAGTTCGTTTTAAATTAAATCTTCGTATTATTAAATGTAATTAATAAGGTAAACTAAGATGTAAGCAACGCCAAAGTCCACCTCCAGAACATTCTATCTTTGCCGCTCTCACCAGCTTATGCTATAGTTTTATTTCCCATGAATAAGACATGCGGAATGAAAACCGCATTTATGCAACTCTAATCTAATGGCCAGGTCATGTGGGAATTCTACCAGGCAACAATGTTTTAAAAGTCCCGCGTTAGGTACTTATGCAGCACTGATCTTCGGGTTCATGGCAACTGTATTTAAAACTATGCAGCGTCTATGCTTTTGGTGGGGAAGAGGTTAAATCAAATGCCTTCTTCCGTCTCTGGCGTCTTTTAAATTTCAATGATATGAATGCAATGTAAAATGGCTCTTCTGATGAGAAATCACAATACAGACCTGGTTAATAATGGGGCTCTAAGTAGCATCTACGGATTATAGAGCAGACCTGAAAATACTAATAGGAGAGAAAACAGTCGGTTACGAGTAAAATCGGATAAAATTCACTCAGCTAGGCTACATGTAAGTGATTATTTGGTGGAAGGTGTGGAAGATGAACAGAGCGCTTCTCACCTTTAGAATGCGGAAATAATGCGGTAATAATAAAATAATTGAGCTTGAATCCATAAGGAATCAAGAGATTATGCCTTTCTAAAAGCAACTTCCAAATCCCGTTTACAAGGAAAGCAAATCTCTTGGTTTCTGCGAAAAGCTTAATGGAATATCACGGAAATGTAAGCGAATCGGTTCTTAGACTTCTCGCATAGAAGGGAACTCCTGAAATATCAAGAGAAACGTACTATTGACTATAGCTATGGTTTAGCCAATGTTGTTGGTATCAGGGTGTAATGGTAGTTATTATACTAGGAATAGGAAATCAGTGGGGCTGGAGAGAGGAGAGACCATAACACGTTCAACGTTCTAATTTAATAAAATACTTCTTGAGTCGAGATAAAAGAGGGCAATAGAACTATTGGATAGGAGAAATGTTTCTGGAATGGACGATAAGATGATAACTGAAGAATAACAGAATTTTTAGTATTTATATACTTGAAATAGAGGGATTGGTGTTTCAGTTCCAGGAAGGAAATCTGAGATAGGGCATGTTCAACTTTTACATCAGAGTTAATGCTAAGTGTAGAACAAAAGAAACTATTGTTAAAATTAATTGGGCGGAGACAGCTGACGACTGTAATGTAGTGGAATTGATAAAAATTCCCTTGGCTTGTGAAAGAATTTTTCCTGGTAGAATGAGATCCAGGAGAAGGTATGGTTAATCGATAAGGATGGCGGAAGTTTTGGACTTCAGCAGTTTTCACTTACCAGTACCAGTCCACATTCCGTTTACTGCTATAAGAGATGCGGAAAGCGTATAGGACCCGGAGGGAAAACAATAGCTTGCAATCTGATTCAAAATCGGAGTCCATTGGAATCAAAGTGAAGAAGACAAACCCTTTGCGACAAGATTACAAGTTGGTTATTAAAGGATGGGGAAGAGCGTAACGTAGACAACTGACTGTGAGCGCAACGAGTTACTAGGAAGCAGTAAGTGGAACACTGGATAAACGAGACAGAGCACGAAACTTTATAGTGGCAAATGGGAGAAGGAAGAAAAAGGTTGGAATGTTGGAAGAGAGGTCAGGGATCAGGGATGACGATGAAGTGAAAATAATTGAAATCCGTTCTCCTACAAAGTAATAATAGGGGCAGTTGGAGGACGAGCGGGAGATGAGAACTGGAAACTCGATTGCGTGAAAGTCTGGGAGAAAAAGTTTACGCTGAGTAAATACAAAAGAATTCCTTGGTTTCAAATCTAGGAGCTGAGCATTATTCTGTCCGTTTCTTTCCGTTACACAGGATTGCCGATTGCCCGTGCGGTTCGAGATAGCGAGTATAGGAATTCCTATTTCCTATCAACTGGAAATTTCATACGGGTGAAAAGCTGTAATGAACAAAATGGGGTTGGCATGAATTTCTGCTCAAGCCCAACTGTTCCGTGACAGATTAAACGAATCAAGGTCCGGAATGATGCAATAACTGAAGAAGCAATACACGCATCGAAATTACAAGAGTAATTTCTCGGCAATTTCTTAAGGCGTATTTTCATAGAAGGCGTTTATTTCACCCTACTGGTTTTGTTTTGTCATAGCGATAGATGCACGTGTTTCAAAAAAACATACATTCTATCCATCAATCCATCGCTATGGCAAAACACAGTGCGGTAAAATAAACGCATGCTATGGAAATATACCTTTACGCCAAGCTCTATTACCTTTACGTTATCATATTGTTAGGAAAGAGGAAGAGAAAGAAGCGGTCGGATTGTCAGAACAAAACTAAGGCTTGTAGTACAGGAGTTTTTAACACGTTGGGAGAAAGTAGAAATATCTTCTTGTATCAGCAAAGGCCTCGACAGAAGGTTAGATTTGGAATAAAGGTCTATTCAAAAGCCAACGGAGACATAAGGTGAAGGCTAACGTTTGTTTACCGGAAATAGGGATCACAAAAGAAAAATCTAAAGGTTGGAAGGTAAGACGAAATGCTTCTTCGTTTCCGAGTTGGATAATGGCTCTATTATTGTTGTCTTTATGTGATGAAAGGTATGGAGGGGACAGTTGGAGATAAAGTTGTCATTTTAAGCTGGGAGACATCCCTTCGGAGACTTAATAAAGATCAAGAATGTGTGTGCGTGAAGGAGACAAGATGCAGGATCTGTAGGAATAGGAGTAACCTGGGTGGGATAGAGAAGGGTTTAGATTCGGATTCTAGTCCCAGACATGTGCATGTGGTCCCGGATAAAGTTGAGAAAACTAAGAAACAAACCAAGGAAATGAGAGGAAGGATAGGCTCCACAGTCAACAGGGTAAGGGGAAAAAAGAAGAGTTGGTGGTTAAATTTGAAAAGGATTACGTATTAAATAATAATAAAAGCTTTCTTGGTAGAATTGTACTTATAAGGTACAATTGCTATTTATTATTTAATCCCATTATGAAGATGGTCTCAAAGGTGCAAAATTTCTAGGAACGAGTCATTTCGTAATGCTATCTCGTGGGAGAGGAATTAAGTATGAATGAGCTACTAGATAAGCACCCGCTTTCTTGTGCATTGTCCACGGTTAAATACTAGATAACGTATTCAAGGATGATGCATCGTTAACCGTTACTGGTTTGACTGGATGGGGATGATGGGACTACTACGCTTATTCCGAGTACTGTTTTGCAGCCTAAGGAAACAAGTTAATGCTAAACAGATTCTAGCATATTTTCCACAAAGTCTACACAACGTTGAGTAAAATCACATTTTGTGGGTAAAAATATATACACAAACTTATACAGTGCCTGAAAAATGAAAGTGTTCATTGCGACAGGAGCAAAATAAAGATTATGCTGATACAGGGCTGAAATAGGTGCACAGTTGTAAAGACAAACGTAAAACTTCCTTTACTAGTATTGCTTCCTACAAAATGGAAATGACCAGGACAATGTTACGAGAAACGTGGGTGTGATTATGAAAAAAATTTAGCGAAAAGAGATTAATCTCATAGTTTACAATATAGATCGGCAAAAACACAAGCAGGAACCATTAATAGGGTTGTTTCAGCTTTGCGATTAATAGATTTACTTTTAGAAGTAATCAAAGGAATACTGTTAGGACAGATAAAAAGAGGAAGCGAAAGTAAGACGATAAGAAAGAGGAAATGCGAGGTTAGAAAAAATAAAAGAATGGTCCATACATCCATTCCTTCCCTTCCTCCGCAGAACGATGTAAAATGTTGTGTCGTAGCTTTTCAAATGACCGTATAGTTACTACAGTATAAGTGAAACAAAGTAGCACTGTTTCGAAATTGCAATGGAACTCCATTAACAAATAATTATGCGAAGGTGGTTGGTTGTATTTCATGAAGTACGTCATGGAAGCTTTAATGTTATTGTAGTGAGGCGGTTTAATTAAAATTCCTGAGCTCTGAACAACAAGCATGTTATTTATTCATAATCACCTTCCCGCAGTAGACACAGCACTCTTCTCACCAAAGACAAAATACTAATACAAAAGAGACAAAAGGGGGAGAAAGTCAAGACGAAAGGGTTGGAGGCTAGAGAGAGGA
Source organism: Sminthurides aquaticus (assembly GCA_906901655.1). Taxonomy (NCBI): domain Eukaryota; kingdom Metazoa; phylum Arthropoda; class Collembola; order Symphypleona; family Sminthurididae; genus Sminthurides; species Sminthurides aquaticus. The sequence continues at coordinate 9,139,698 of CAJQTT010000004.1, read as the reverse complement.
GAATAAAAGGAAGCTCATCTTCCTTACTGTGATGTAAACAAAGATTCAAGCCAGTAAAAACATGGAGAATGAAAAACGTGGAGGAGGAAATAGGTTACAAAGGTGAAACTTTTGAAGGGTCTGGCGTAAATCAAAGGTGAGGAATAATTATCCGTAGGTGAAGCCTACGTTACTTGAATAAAAATGGGTAGAGTGAAAGCTAATTAAAGAAAGTGGAAGGTGTGCTGGTGGAGTTAAACATTAGAAAAGTCTTAAGCTTTCCCATTCCCAGTTTTCACGTGGCTTGTGAGAAGGACGGAGTAAATTTACGTGCAAGAAGCATATGTGAGAAGAAAACTTGTAGGGGAAAACATGGTTGAGGGGTAGGGTGAAAGGTAAGACGAGCGAGAAAATTGGAGAGGTACTGCAATAAATCAGGAGAAAGGATGGAGAAAGTTGTGGGAAGGAAAGATCGTTGCCATAATTATTTAATTTCGGTGGGGCAAGTTTTTTTCCAGCAAACCCTAAGCATTGAAGAAAAAGGCGTTGAATTCCCTCTTGGTGGGTTGTTTACATTTATGTGAATGTGTATAAATACATATTCTATGGTGAAAGTTGGAGAAAATGTGTGAAACGGAAGGAGGGAGAGATGAGGATGATGATGCTCTCTTTGCTGTCCTCTTGTATGACAGTTGGGTTGTAAAAGTTATACTGGAAGCTGGAAGCTCGTTATTTTCTCTCTCCTACTGATACTACTGGGGCTCTTGGCAGCATGGCTCCTCAACATAAACTTGCCTGAGAGGAAAAGAAAAGAAAAGGCAGAGGAATAACTCGAAGAAAACGGTGAGAAAACTGGGACTGGAAGTTGTAATAATAATTTTTGGGATTGTTTTATTCTGTTACAGAATTTTGTTGTAAGTCTGGAAGAGAGAGACGCAGAGGAATTAATACTGGTACTGAAGGGATACTATTTCCTACTTACGGGACAACATCTTATTGTGAATAAGGAAGAAGAACAAAATCACGTGGATTTGGGTAAGTTGGTCTCCTGTTCCCATATCTCTACTATTTCTCAATTTTCTCCAGCCATGGATGGAATTTAGCCTTAAGCATGAACAAATACTTACCTGACTGGCTGGCGAGTGTCTCATCAATTTTGATCAAGGTCATCCTTACCGGTACCGTACCTACTAGCAGAATATATAACGGCGAGGGAAGGCATGTTTTCTCGCGGAATTGATTTCTTTTTGAAAAGTTTTTTATTCGAGAGAAAAAAAAGTTTGATAGGAATGCAAGTACCTATCCTAGCTGTATTTTGTTCGAATGTAGGGTTGCTTTATGTATAATCTGGATACTTGTCTGCTGAAAAAGGTAGAATTAGTAGGATATCAAAGCAAGCTGGATTGAATTAAGTAAAGATAAGAAACGCGAAAGGAAGGAGAAAGTTAGACTTGTGTTGTCAAAAGGGGGACGAAAATGAAATGGTTGACATTATATGCACGTTGGAGAAAGTTGAGAGGTACGTGATAAGAATTGATGCATGAAACGCAGAGTAGATGTGAATATTCCTCATTCGGGAAACGATACTTGAAGTAGAAATGTCGCGGAAAGTAGGGGAATGTGTATCACGTTTTAGTGGTACACTTATCTAACAGAATGACTTCACTTTTTCAATACGGGACGCAATATCCAAAAATATAAGGAATCGGAGGGCGGAGGGAGAAAGTGCTACAGAGTGGTGCTTCCTAGAAAAGTTACTTCCACATCTGAGTTATTCCGAAAAATGATGCCCAGACTAAGGATAGGGGATACCAATTTTTTTCTCTTGTCTTGTATTTATGGTATTTGTTGCAAGGGATTTTGGCAACTAAAAGAATTACTTAATATATAATTGATAAGAGTAAGACCTGAACCAATACAAATACTGAAAGGCAAAGCGGTAAAACAGGAAAGAAAGCATTGGATTTCGGAACCATGGAAAGATAACGTAAGCTGTGAAAATCGAGGCCGTCGCTTAGCTTCGCTTCTTGTTTTACCACTTGCTGGAGGGTAATCGGTGATGGAATTTGCTCAACCGAGTGGAATAACTGGAATGCAAAGGATAGATAGTAAGTAGATGATGGATTCCAGCTCAAGTTTTTAATACAAAGTGTGTGTTGGGAAGCTATATGGAGTAATTACACTTACAGAGTGCCTTCTGGGTGAAAGTTTTAACGACTCGCAGTCTAGATTGTAAGAGTGCAAGACTTCAGCTACTTTCATTGTGCTGCTGACTTTCCGGGAGGTTGTTACAGCGAAAGCCTGAAAGCATATAAACTTTTATTATAAGGTGAACCCCGAAAAAAGTTTTTCACAGGGAGAAAGCTTACACTTGAATAGGTTGGATTGAAGTGTAAGACATGAAGATAGAGTTTAAAGGAACCCAAGATTGAGAATGAGTAAAATATGTGTGAAGCGTAGTGAAACAGTAATAGGTTGGGGTAGAAGAGGAGGATATGTTGGTGAATTTTTGCGAGTTAATGGGAATAAGGTTAGAGGGAAAAATTTCCCTATGGTATTATTCAAAATAGGCGTGTGAGATGAGGGAGAAAGTGGGATTTACAAAAGGCGAAGACAAGTGAAAGAGCGAGATAGATAGAAAATTTTGTTAGGAGAAAGCATCCGTGCTCGAAACAAGATTAGTTTCTCATATAAGCCTCAAGACTCGCAGAACTCTGACTTGACTCTTGTTGAACCGGGAAAGGCGTATGAGAAAGGGAGGGCGGTATACAGGTGTGCGCTGCGAAGAAGGATTATATGCATACACTTTTGCTTCTGTGCATATACACCTAGAGAGAGAAAGAGTAGGAATCGAGCCCTGTTCCGTTTGTTACGTTGTTTGTGGAGATTAGACGCTTTTCCGTGATGATTCTTTCTGCCTAATTAAGTTTATACTTACTGCAATGAAATAATGTTCAAGTTATTGCAGATAGAGATTAAAACATTGCTCTGAGCACAGAATGGATAATGGATACAGATATTTACACTACGACCACGGGCTGATTTTAAAGAATTTTGTTCAACTTATCTCAGCGGTAATAACAGACTATGAACGCTAACAAAACATGTACATAATATGTCGTACATGGCCACTGCAACCTGCAACAGAAGAACAGCGCAGAACCAGACTGCGGCTTCATAGTTGAGATGATGGTTACGGTAGAAGTTCATATTGAATGTGATATCGGACCTGAAACATTAAAGCTGGAAGCGTTGCTGTGCAACGAAAGGGTTGCGCCTTTTCTTCTCAGTGATTTTATTTGTCTAGTCCGCAAACAAAAATGTGTGGATGAAGGGAAGGATCCGCCCCACCACCCATGACATTACGCTGCTACTATACTTAAAGTTATTATTTTGGGAAAGATTTTGAACGGAATTTGAAAAGGCCGGAGTCGGAGTCGGAACACAGACGCTGGGAAGTGATAGATAGGTAGTAAGTAGTTTCATTGATTTGAGCTTTTACAGCCCCTTCAATTCCCTAAAAAGGTGATAAGGCAGTAGGGAAAGATGGAAAGGACGAGGAAGAGTGTGTATAGGGCATACATTCAAATGATTAGAGAAGGGTGTAATTTTTAGGAGACAATGGAGAGTAAATAAAATGGATTGAAGGAAAGCCATCAGTTAAAAGGGGGAATAAGAGAAAGCAAATCCTGGCACCGGTTTTTGAACGGAGTAAAAAGTTAGTTGCTTACGAGTAAGCGGCCGCATTAGCCACATGACTTTGATCCAAGTGTGATGTGTGATGAGTACAGGATGTAAGAACTGGACTTTGTATAGGTCTTTCTCGGTCCTAGATTTGAGTTTATAGTTCTGGATGAAGATAGGCAGACAGCCTGGCAGAGAGCGAAGAGGATGTGAAGAAGGCTTTGTAGAAGAGAAAAGAAGAGATGTGTGCTGGTGTGCAAAGTTCGGGAGAGTAGGTAGTAGACATGGCGTATCGATGAGCTTGAGTGGAGGAATGCGAGGGTGGAATTTTTATCAGGGTGGAAAGAAGATTCTAGGATTGGAAAAGACCCGAGAAAGTAATGAAGTGGATTTGTAGAACGAGGAGATCCAGGCTTGTCTAGGTGAAAAGATGAACGATCTGAGAAAATGTCGAGGTCCTTGGAGCGTGACAAGAGCAAGAGCTAGAAGGATTAATGAGAAAATGCTCAAAGTATAAGTGTGCCCGTTTGATGGAGTAATCTGTGGGTGGTGGTTGTGTGGTGATGTCCCACTCTAGACTCCAGCACCAGGACATTCATGGTATACCTTTACTTATCTCAGCCAATTGAAGATTCTGGAAGATGGACACTACTTACTGTACGGTGGTAGGAGGATCATGTGAAAATTATAGTCCACTTCAAAGTTACACTCTGCATACATACAGAGATGGAAAGTGTCAAGAGTCAGTGAAAGGTATGAAAGGATAGGAATATAAAATTTGTTCCATGTCCAGTATACTTATGAGGTTAAAAGAAATCAGACGAACAGCACAAATGGGATGGACATTGGAGCATTGTAAATTTTGTCCGTCATCAAAGAGGATATTTTTCGTAGAAAAGAAATATACGTGCAAAAAAAGAATAAGGTCGGGAAGGATCTCTTGAGAGTGAGGGTGTGATGCATGACATATTGTCTGCAGGAAAATCCAAGGGAAGGATTATTGGCTGTATATATCCTGAGAACATACGTGCAGGGAATAGGGAATAGGAAAAAAAGAAGAAGAATGGGCTAAAATTGACTGAGATATTGTGTCAAAACTGAGAAACGGGAAGAGAGAGCATGAAGCTGGCAGGAATGGGAGGGTTTGACAATGGCCAGAGTAATCTCATCCGAGGGAGTTCCATTCCATCCGGAAATTCAGTTTCGACGTCCTGTGCTGTGGGTGGCCAAACTTCTCAGGATGTCTTTGAGCCTATAGGATTTGAGAGGGAAAAGAGACAATGGTGATGCACATATGAAGGGCCATGTTCGAAATAGCAAGCTTTACGAAAGCAAAAGTTTAGCAAGGTTAATTCATTTTAGGGTATAATTTTGAAAAACTTAGGGTGTTAGCTGGCCTATCCAGACAACTAGATTTACTAGATGAGTGGATTAATCAAACACTTGCATGGATTGAAACTGCAGGGATGTCACTACTAGTGTGAAAAATTGCGCTAATCCTACCCGGTTTAGGCTTTTCCTGTGGCAGCTATAATTAATTAAGAACGAAAACAACGATAGGAAGGTTAGGGTGAGATTCCAATACACATTTATTTATAAAATGAATCATACCCTCTCTTAATTAACGTAAATATAACTTCTCTTAGTCAGTTAAAATTAAGTCCTTCACTAAAGCAAAACTAAACACGTCTACACTCCTTCACTGCTAATGACCGACTCTGAGTTTCCCAGAAACCATGCCCCAGTACAATTGGCAAAATCCCTAGAAGACTCCTTGCACGTGGCTAACTATAATCTAACACAGTTAGTTGCATAACTATAACAACCACGCTAAACTTTCCATGCTACACAATACTAGTAATGCTGAGGTGATATAGGGATTAAATCCCATAAAATCCCGCTTATAAGCCATGGCACAGCGAATTGTTTTGGCCAAAAAAATATTGGGAGTGGACTATACGCGAGGGTGGCTAATAGGCGGTGTTCATTTTCCCCAGAAGCATTTTAAGTGTCGCAAACAAAATTTTACATACTTTATTTGCATTTCAAAGAAATCAAGTATGTTTCATTGTTAATAATCTGCACTAAATCCATCGAATCTTTTATCAGCATCCTTCATTGCCGTCCTTCCCGTGTAAACTCTCCCTAACAAATCAAAAATGAAGCTGTAACTAAACACTCTCCTCTCTACTCAACTTTTCCCTTCGTTTTCCCTCACACCTCTTTCTAAATAGATCATCAGAGCCATACCAAACCATAGCAAACACCAAACTTGAAGCATGACTCTAGGTTGTAACCGTAGAATTATATAGCAATAACTTTCCTAGTTGTTTCCATTGTAACCAACTGATTGGGAATGATTAGGAGGGATAAGTGATAAGATCATAAGGAGGGTAAACGCCTTCTACTTGCTCTGTTTTCTATGAAAATATGCATGGGGTATATTCGGGGTTAAGAGTATTTCAGCCCCCCAATTTCCTAATTATGGCATAAATGCGGGGTGGCTTAATGGCGGGATTTCACAGGTACTTTCTAAATTGAACCAATCTTCAGAATATCACACTAACATTTCTGAAATAACAGGAGAAATATTTTCACTCTGCGTTAAATAGAGCTGAGATTATTTCAACTACTCTGTAGTCGTATCAAGGATTTTGGGCTCATGACATGAAGAAAATTTTTGTTGCAGGTGGGTATGCGGTTGACAAACGGAATTATACGAGAAATCGTGAGAAATTTTGTGAAAATTTGTCTCATCGTCGTTTTTTACGGTCTCGCTGTCGAAATCAGTTGAAGAGAAAGAGAGTGAAAATCACAGAAAAAAATATTTTCAAAATATTCTCTTTCGTCAGCCGAGATGGCGTAGAAAGTCCAATGTGTTATAACAACCCAACGCCGAGGAGCGCATTACATACATTTACTAACCAGCGTGAACGTCAGAGGAGTAGGGTAGGCAATTGGACCTTATACATTTTGCACCACAAAATTGGGTGTATGCTGAAGGCGAAAGAGGAGCGGATGGTGGGGGGGAAGAGTCCAACATGCATGCATGCGTGCGTTCTCCATGGTTCATTAAGAGAAAACATTCTATACGTTCCATGTAAGAAGTTATGGAGAGATTAAAAAAGGTCCTGAATCTGAGGCCTGTGCTAAAATATAGAGAGATTTCGAAACTTGCTTTTACTGTTGGTAGAATCGAACGGATGCTTTTAGGAGAGATGAACATCTGTTTCGTTATTGGATATCCCTTCAGGCTAGTTCAGGCTAGCAGAGCTAGTGCAGCTCGTTTAGATTTGGTGATTAATTCACTGCAGTGTAATCGGCTGCGACATTTCAACATTATACCAACTCTTCGCCAACTGATGACGATTTGAAAGTGAGAATAAACTAGGGCGCGAATGTAGGATTAAAGACACCCTAAATGAAAGAGAAAAAATTCGAAGACTAGTTCCACTTCTCACATTTTAGAGGCAGTCATGTTGTTTCAGTGAGTCACTAGGCCGGGATTTCGAAATGGCGTATTCGGTTAGTTGAATTCTCAAGCTGATGGCAACTGGTATTCAGCAACTGGCTGGATCGATTGCTGATTGGCTGACGAGGAATCGGAATATATTTTCAAACCTTTTTTCTCGGAAATGGAGAAGGTGGGGAGGAAAAAGAGCAGTGGTTGGAGGAGATGGCAAAAATGGAAATGGATGAAGGTTAAAAGTTGTAGAAAACACTATTACTACACGCTATAGAGCTGCTGAAAGAATTTTCTTAATTCTCTTCCCATAGAAAATAAGAAAGAAAAACTGTAGTGGGGTAAAATTTAGAAAATCCGTGCCGCCGTCAATGAATTTTTATTGATTGTATCCAAAGGAAGGTGGAAAGGGGACTAGTCAGGAAGAGCGGTTAGGCGAAAGAGGGAGAATTATACATACAGTTGAAGAAAATTCAACTGTACATGTAAACACACTCTGAAATGTTTGTTTCAGTATCATTGAGTATATCCCGCCAAAGAATTTGAATTGATTGTTTCTCTTCGAATTCTAAACCCACTTTGCACTTCATCAGAGTGAAAAAAAGAAAGTTGGAGAAAGCATGCTCGTACTTGGCTATTGGCTAAGGAAGTGGCTATAAAAGTTACTAAAATACATTTACATAGCTGATGTCCTTGAATGCTGTTATTTAATTGAATGAATTCAAAAAGAGTAGATTTTGCTTGTTTCCTGAAGATTCTTCAAACTTGTAGCTAACTTGCTGGCGTATTATTATGAGATTATCCAAGACTCAAATATGATCTCATGCTTCCTCTATTTTCAGCATATCTTGCTTCCGTCTAGTAGATTGCTTACAAAAGCTCCGGAAATTTTAACGAGGAAGGAAATAGCTCCAAGTCCCTATAGGCAAAACTGTACTGTATCTAGGATTTGTAGATAATTCGAGACACGAGCCAAGCAGGGAAAGCAAAGTATTTACAAGCTCAAAGCTGACAAAGTTATTGTTTCAAAGAAAGTATAAACATAGAAACATGGGAGGATGAATGTGGGGTACGGACAGAGATGAATGACAGAATGGAAACGTTATCGTGTAGATCATAATTGTTTTTCAGGAGGGGTTTTATGTGAGGTATGCGATGGAAGGGTGGGATGGCTCTGGAGAAAATTGTGCGAGATCCTATCTTTCTCTTTTTGTGTCTAAACGTTTACTTTGTGTAGTGCGTGTAGATTACTTTGACCCAGGGTGAACTAAGAGCGAGGATTCGGGGAGATCTGCTCATGTTTCATTCTCCTGGAGAATAACGGCAGTGAATGAGGAATGAGGACAAGCAAGTCAATATTTAGCCTAGCAGACTGTAGTTAATGAGCATTTCAATTTCTCATTCTATCGTCATCTGGCCAGAGCGATCGTCATGTACGTAATTAAAGAAGGGATAAATGCTGTTGTTCTCCTATCGACCGGGTTATTGTAAACACTTTTACAGAATATACAACTCGACTTGTCTCTATACTTACGCTTATTAGTACTCTAGAGGAATAATAGAACGGTGGAAGAGAAGGAAGAAACACCGGTAGCCTCCTGAATGGGATTAAGTTCGTTTTGTGTCTCCCCTCCCCGCAACATGTTAGTGTGTTTGAGAAAGTTCATAATAAAACTAATGAAGAGATACTTGGAGAGTGGAGAAAGTAGTGAAAGCGTTATAGAGGAATGTGAGATCGAGCACGGATGATTAATTCCAGAAGGAAATCTAATGAATTTGTTCAATTGTTTTTTAGCTCCTTCATATCACAGTCAACACAAAGTTTGTCCGTCGTCATGGAGCTACGTACCATCGCTTCTACGTGTTGAAGACGACAATTGTAGTCAAGTTATCGACCTCACACTACCCCCTCCCTACAATCCTAATGTTGTTTTCGACCCAACTTATGATCAAAGGGGAACAAGTTATTACTCGAGTAGTACAGTGATACCCAACGGGCAGGTTGTGATTGCACCGAACTCTCATTTAATTTTGGAAAGCTTCCCTCCTCCACCTTGCTCTCCAGCCATGGCCGTTCAAATAGGACCTGGAGGTGACAAAGGGTGTTTGGTGGACAGGAATATGAATAAAACGTAAGCCTCACTCGTCGGTTCTTAATGGGCTACCAAGTTAAAGTTAGCCTTAATTTGGGCCTACGTCAAACGTTTTTTCCTTAAATTGGATGAAAAAAACTGTAGAACTGTATGAGGGGTTTCTTATTATCGATTAGGTCGGCCAGCAACTTGAATATGTCGGAGACATCCTCCCTCCCGAGGAGTCCTCAAATAAGCCGGCTGGGAATTATGAACCATCATAGTAATTCATCATGCACCACAGTTACAAACAGTGAATACCCTAACGGGAATCTCTCATCCGTCAACTCCCCCGTCAGATCTCCTAGAATGTCTACGAAACATGGATTAGAAAACATGATGGGAAACGGGAAACATGGATTTGACCTCCAATCCGTCGTTTCAATGGAAATCCTGGAATCGAGCAACAATTTGACGGATGCTAACGGGTTGGGCGATATCAGGAGAATAATCAGCGCAGATGAGGTACGGTCTTGTAAATGATTACACCTCTAGTTTAACGGTGCTTCTGACTATCGCTCTGCAGGAGAAAGTTTGCAGATCACGGAAAAGCGATTAGAGTGTATAAGTAAATTAGTGTTGGATAGTGAAGACTGAAGAGTCTTCAGTCTTCACGAAGAGATGTTAGAGGAAGGGGGAATCGGAATGATTTTCTATTTGCTTCAATTCCAGAGAGCTTTGAAACGGGTGGCGGAGATGAAGCAACTCGTGGAAGATGCTGAAAGTTATCTAACTGATCACGACAGTGCAGATACTTTGTCACTTCGATCAAGCTTATCGCAAACTGATTCCGACGTCTCCAGCGCCACAGCTGCTGCTCACAGTGCAGCCCATCTGGCGTCTGGTCAACTCAAGCACAGCGACTCTCTACTACTTCTGTCACAGGTAATTATTGAAATCAGAGTTGATCAATGAGGGTTACATCCTTGAATTTCCCAGATTGGGGTAGAAAGAAATCGTAAGGTCTTGCCCAGCTTTGAAAGGAAGGAATGTGTTGGGTATATCTTATCATTTTAAAAGCTGATGCTAAGCTCATGTTGCAACACCATTTGTTGGGACTCGTAGGAAGGAGATTGTCAGCTAACGGAAGCGGTTAATATCGCTGTGGAACAAATCCGTGCTATGACGATGGGAGAAACAGAACCGTCGGAAAGCGACACAGATTCTATATGCACTCCCACAGAAAGCCCTTCCAGAAGACCGCTTGTACGGCCCATGCTTAAAACGAGCGACTCCAGTTTTGGATTACATAGTCCGGATACGTTCCCAAATGGGCCATATCGCAGCCAAGATTTCCAGGTAAAGTTAAAGCTCAAAACAAGGACAGGCGGAAATAATGTAAGACTGGCCTTTTGAAGATGTAAAATCAATTATGCTTTATATGCTTATTGAGAAGGTTTAGGGGAACATTTCATGCTTATGAGGCATTCGGCAGGTGAGTGAGTAAAAATGGTATTTATGTTAGGAAATTCTTCGGAAACTACAAGAGGAGCATGCGTTACCCTACAACTTTGCCGAAGGGACTTTGTATCTTGATCCCGACATTATTGATTTGACTATGATTCCCCCGCCGATAACACCGGAGGAGGTAAGTACTGATTTCGTAGAACTGATGAAATCCAGATCAAATTAAACTGTGAAAGAGCTAATATCCGGAATGTTTTTTGCCCTTCAGGAGGGATTCAAGCCCATGCCGAATCCTTTGAGCACACCCCCCACTCCTTTTGCTGATCGGATGACTTTGGAAGCGGAACTCAAAGCCTTGGAAGCCGGCGGAAGTAGCATACCACAGTTCTGGCTTCATCAACACTACCAATATGATGACAGGGCAGACACTCCGAGTACAATCCAAAACGTCGAACACGACGGTGTCGGAACAGGTATGTAACTCCGGTCTCCGGTTGTGGAGACATTTATGAGCTGGAGATAAGCCGTGCGGTCATAGCAAGAGCCAGTATTTTCATGCTCCTTTTTATGGATTGTACAAGGAGGATACCATAGCGATGATTCCGAGAACTCTGTGGTCAGTTCCATGGAGCTAGAGAGTCGGAATCGGCAGGTATGGAAATACCAAGATATTGACTCCTTCATATCAATGACTACTCTCCCTCCTCCTCCCGATGTAAATGAGGATGTGACACCTGGAAGAATAGCTGGAGTTGGTGACGACTTATTCAACCTCATTATACCTCCTCCCCCTGCCAATGCAAACCAACATGATCCTCAAGGACATCCCATGAACCTTAATAATGGGGACGGACTGCAATCTCCGACGGACGCTACAAAAATCTCCCCGAAAATTGCACTACTTCAGTCCCAGCTTAAGAAAACAAGCCCTGAGGAGAATGAAATCACCGTTTCTCCCCCATATGCTTTTAACAGTACAAAGTATGTTTTTCTGGAACATGCTACACTGGCTTTTATATATTGTTTACTCTGTGGGGATAATACTGTGTGTTACGAATTACTACCAGGGATTTACTGAGAATCATGGGGATTATATGTAAATTTTGTTTTTGGAACAGTGATAAAATTACCGGAGCGAATGTAGAGGGGAGGAAAAGCATGGGAAGTGATGCTGATCCCTCTACAATAAGCATCGCTCAACGTCGTGCTATCTTTCTCGGGGTCGCCCCTCATGGGAATGGAAGAGACGTTCAGTCCGGAGGAATGAAGGAGAAAAATGGTGCAAAACAGAATGGGTATAAAATTGATGCCGGAAGCGGGGTCAATGGTGCTCGCCCTCAAACATTCCCTGAAAGCCTGGCTATCGGCAAATCCTCGTCCCAAAACGATCTCTTGGAAAATGACTGCAGCATGTCTATTGCGGTAAGCGGGGTTTTTTTTTGCTTGGGAGCCAATTTTTTAAAAACGACTGTGTAACTGAATGAAGGGCAAGAAATTTCGGGATTTATGCGATAACTTAAGAACTCCCTTTTTATCGTTCTGCTGTAGTACTCTGAGAGAAACGGAATGACATTATCAACATCTGAAGAAGCTTTGACAAGCTCGTTTCCTGCTGGAATTGTCGGAACATCCTCTGATGATTCGTTAAATTCGACAACAAGTTGCGCTACTGTGAAAAGCGTTGACTTTGGAGATAAACCACCTGCTCTCCCTCCAAAGAGCCCGGTAAAAAGCCAAAAGCCTCCGATGCCCCTTCCAAAACCCAAGGTTGCACGCCCGTCTACACTTGATGTAGGCTTTAGGCATTTAATTTTATTTTGCAAATAATTTTCCTTTATTTACTCCTTCTACGGTTAAACGCTTGTGTTTAAGAATTGAGTAGTCAACGAAGTAATGTATTTATTTAGCCGGGAGCGAGTACTATTACCAAACCGCCAGTGGTGCCGTCAAGACTGAAAAAACCCGTTTCTCCAGATTCTGGTCATAACATCAAGACGTTAGCGGAAGGATCTGTCTCCGTGTATGTTGGAGTACCCAATTCTCATCCTTCTACAAACGAGCATCCCAATACGGGAATGAACGGACCGTTGACCAACGGGCCCACAAATCCAGTTACTTATAGCCCTAAGATGGTTCATGGCTTCATGAATGGTAGCGCTAGTAACGAAGAAAAGGAGAGGATAGGAGTCACAAACAGCCCACTTTCTGTACGAAAAAACGGGCATGTCCTAAATGGAACCATTCACCGGACGGAGTGTAACTCGAAATCCGAGTCTTCCACCTACGACATCGATGCTAAGGATGGGTCACCTGATACGGTTTGTGCTGAACAATATCTAAATTTCCATTGGGTTGACTGAAATAACTAGTAAGTAAATGCAATACTGGCAATAATGGCGTTTTGTTTCCTACTGATTTACAGCGACATATCTCACATGTCACACCTAACAAATACCGTTACGGTATGGATGGGAAGCAGGCCATAATAGCTTATGGTACTATCGACGACCTTCTTGGAAACGTGGTTCATCGGCTTGAGGAAATCATAGGGCAGTGTGGGGCAGCTCATATTGCTGGAGGTGGTATTTACATGAACGATGAAAAGTTCCAAACTTCTAAAGAAGCGCTGGCTACACAGGCAAGGCAGTTGGTGACAGCTTCCAAGCTCTTTGTAAAGAGCGTCACGGAGGATTGCTCCACAACTGGAAACAATGGGGTGAAACGGGTGTCTCCAGTTGAAGTGAAGGAACGGCTGGAAAGTTGTGTCACTTTGCTGGAAAAAATGACTGAGATTAGCGAAGACGTCGTTCACTATACCAGTACTCCACTCCAAACTCAAAACCTTCTGGTGAGGGTTAGGGCGGTGGCTCATGCATTCCGACTAAGCGTTCAGGCCGCTGCCCAAATATTGGAACGGAAACCGAACGACGATTACGATTCGCTAATGACTCCGCTGATGGAAAGAGCCACGCTTCTTGCTGCAGACTTGTCAGCGCTGCTACGAACTCTCAGGGTTTTCGCTCCCTGAATAAGAACTGCTGCACACCTTCTGGTCTTTTGTAGGATGTAAGGATTTCTGTATTTCGTTTATGTAAATACCCCTCTCAGATACGGTGATAGGTGACTCTGGCACTAGCTTGTGGTCGTAATAGAATATTTTGACATCATGATGCAATATTGATAATTAAAACTAGCCGATGATTATCTCATTCTTTGAACACTTTAATATCTTTCCAGTACTCAAAAATGTGTGTATCCCTCCTGTTTCCACACCCATAATCTCCACAGAGTAGAAACTTTGGATGCTTGGACGAAACTCTTGATGTAGTCTCACTTTAAGAAGCAACTAATAAAGCATATTAGGTTCGATAGAAAACTGGAGCGCCGCTTATCAGTAGTCAGTAAAGTTATATGCGGTGGCTCATGAATGTGATTTTGTCGAGTCAGTATCATATTTGTAAATTTCGTACTTTTGTTGGTTGCTAGAGCTCACGAGTGACAATGTTGCCTGCTGCATTTCTCTGCAGAGGCAGTAAATTATCTTGTTGAAAGCTACTTTTTTCGTGTGGGCCACTTTCAACTTATTATAAACATATAAATGTACATACAAACTTAATGTAAATATACGAGTTCACAATCAAGTCAAATAAATACTCAAGTGTTTAGCTTTCTAATCCATGGTAAAAATTTTAAAGTAAATTTAAAATAATACGATTTATTCTCCATTATATGCCTTCGTAGTTTACAAACGTAACCAAAGTCAAACGCCCATGTGTGCTTCTCTTTGCCACCCATGCTGAGGTGAACCGTCTGTCCACAAGGATTTTTCCTTGAATATTTTCATGATTGGCATAAAAAAGTTAGGCACAATGTATCATGTTAAGATTGAGTCATCGATTTCTGGCTCCTTGCCTTCGGACAGATTGACAGCTTTTCGCAACGCTTTAGATATTACGTCCGACAAGGCTTCTCGAGCACCTGACTCCAACGCTTCTAGACAGACCTATTATTCAAAAAGTAACCCAAAATTAAAATAATTTCCAATTAGGCAAATATGACAAATAAACGACGAAGTGTCCGGTTTTAGCCACTTACATTTTCTGCGGTCTCGTCATGACGTAGATGCATGAGACTTATTAGGGCGGATTCACACGAAGCTCGCACCATGGAATTCTTCTCTTTAGTACCGTTAACGAGGGATGGAAGAATATACTTAAGTAAGTCTTTGGGTAGCACCTTAGGGTACACACGCCGGCCGATCACATCGCAGGAATTTCCCAATAAAACTTTTACTTCGTTACTTGGATTATTAAGAGCCTGAAATAGTTTAAAATTGCTGCATAAACTGACACATTAAATTAGCATGGCACATGCAATCTATCTGCATCAAACCTTAGCGAATGGCTGGGCAATGCTGGCAGGCAGAGTTGCGAGTAGATCGTTGGAACTTGTGCAATACATAAACAGATTTGCACATGCTCTGATACCGTTAGAAACAATTTGGATCTGAAACATGCGAAATTCGACATTAATTACGCACGCGTATTTCATATTTCAAATCAAAAGTACTAGCTAAACCAATTGAGTATTATCAAATAAACACGCTCATTTACTTTATCCGATGACAACATTGATAAAATAGCCTTTTCGACTTTGGGACGCTTTTTGTCAGCAAAAACTATATGAGGGCCCTCTTTCAGTCCAACCACAAGAACTGTTGTTTTGCCATGACGAATTGTCCATTCTTTTTCGTCTGGAATGATTTGATAAATCAAGTTAGTAATACTGAACATCACAGCACACCAAATACATACACATCCGTACATTTAGACGAAAAAGTACTGTACCGTTGCTGACTGATAGAATATCCGCCATGATTCCCTCGAATTCAGCGTTAGGCAACCACTTAAGCAGTGCGCCAATACAACTTCCAGCAGTTATTCTGGTATATTCATCCTCTGCAATATTCCCAAAATGTAGCAACACTGTATCTACCGCATTCGTCTCCAAGTAATCCATTGTATGTATATGTTTTGTGACTTACGGGATGAAAGTAGCTCATTCAATTCCGATAGCATGTTCTTCCTTAGCGGCTCACTAATTTTATCTCCAGCTGGTGTTATGATACATCGTAAAGTGTAGAGCAACGTATCCCTGTACCCCAATTAATAAATATCATTAATTATAAGCCAATTGGACAGAATGTTTCAAGACACAAAACTACATACCTCATGGAACTGCTGTCAGCCTGAGTAACGGCCTGGAGTAGTTCTGAAAACAGAGGATCTGGCTTGTTGTGTATAGGGATTAATTTTGCCATTGCTATAGCAGCTTTCAGTCTAACGCTTCGTTGAGGATCCACGACTGCTTTCAAGAATGTCGTTTGCAATTGAGGCAAGAAAGCTCGCAAATGTGCACCAATCTATAATAAATCAGGGTTACGTTAAAGATCTTTGAAGTTAAGGTTAAAAAACTAAGAAATATACGAATCGAAATGGCGTTTCGAATGCTGTTTACCTTCCCAAGCAGCAACGTTAAGGTATCCAGGACAGACGTTTTCACGTTAGGCCCATAGCGGTCACCCAATATACGAATTAAGGGTCCAGTTATGTGAACTACTGATGGTTTTAAAGCCTCCGGAGAACTCAAAGCAATAAGCTCTCCCATGCCAATAGCGGCTTGTTCTTTTAGATCCGCGCCACCGTTCAGCAATGCTTCTCGGAATATAGGTAGTAAAGGGTTGATGCCCTATAGATATATAGTACAAAACAAATCTGTCAATTGATATTTCTTGACTATGTACAAATGTATAACCCTGCATACACCTATGCAATATCCTTGGGCGTACCTTTGGGAGGCATAAACCAGGTAAGGTAGTCTTTCCTTTTAGATCACTTTGAGCGAAACGAATAGCTTGGCGGACGTCAGAAACGCACCTCTGCTGCTCGTCTGAGGGTAGTGACTATTTTCAAATAGTAACAAAGAAAATAACGGATTTTTTTCAGATAATTACAACTTATGACTTTCGTAAAAACGTAACGTAGTAATTGATACTAACCTTAACTAAAGCAGTTAGCGCATCAGAAGCTGAACGGATGACTTGATCATCATCATCTGCTAGTAAAAGGATAAGGCCTCGTAGTAGTTGCCCTATATACGGCTCAAGGTCTGCCTTGGTGTGAATACAGAAAGTTGACAAAAGGGTTACAACGGCTCGCTTAGATTTCGAATCCGCAGATTTAATCAAATCCAGCAACTCATCAATGAGTATTCTGACTCCCTGCTGGTCCACAACTGATAAAACGACCTGATCACAGTATCCTTTTTCCTGCAATTTCAATAAAACGTGTAAGTGAATACCAAAACTCCGCGAGCCTAAAGCATCAAGCACACACAATTGAACTTACAGTTTCAAAATCTTGCGTTCCTTCCGTCTTCACAAGGGTTGAAATCAAAGCTGGCATCAATTTATTCAGATGTCGTGATAAGGAGTCGCCAGCTACGGATGCCAATATAGCGAGAGCTTTTGTGTTGGGAGGAGGAGCTGTGAGTTGGGGTATGAGGTACGGTAGGACAGCCTTAGACTTTACTTGCAATACTTGTCCCAAACCGTGAAGTGCATAATCACCTTCAGAGGAATCGTACTACAAGGCAGATAGAGAATTTATAAATTCAAGCTGTCTAGAATTGTACATCAACTGTGTTCAAGAGAAGGAAGTTACCAGTTTTTTCATCATGAACGGTAATATTTCGTCCAAAGCTCGCGTGCCAACGGTTGCGTGCAAACTTCCAAAGGTTTGAGCAGCAGCTTCCCGCACATCTGGTGAAGGGTCGCACAACGCTTTTCTATTTAGGATAAAGCATGTGTTAAAATCTGTATTGCATGAATCTAACAAACGCAGCGATTAAGTTCTAAATACCTCAATGTCGGCACAAGATTTTCAACAAAAGCCAAAACCATTTCTCGGCTTGTTGACGCCATGATTTCCGACAACCCAATACAGACTCCTTGACGTTCGTCGTCGCGGGGGGATTCGAGCCCCTTTTCCAAAATGGGAATAATCTCTGGCAAAATCTTTTCTCCGAGCTTGCGGACCAAATCACCCAGGGTACTAAACAAAGGAAACATACTATTAAGGACTTAATCCACCTAGATGTGCACATCCATTGAAAAGTTAAAAAAATACCGTGCAGCGACTTGGCGTTTATCATGTGATGCACTAGCAAGACAGCCAAGCAGCAGCGAAAATAGTGTTGGCAATATCTCCCGTAAGGTTTTAGGAGTATTTGCAACAACAACCTTCCATACGTGTAAAGCCGCTTGACGAACCATTAGAGCTACATCAGATCTTCCCATATAAAGTCCCGCTAAGACCCTGTTCCTTCGCTCTAATCCGAGAGCAGCTACGATCGCCTGTAAACATTTATGATATTCTGGTATTGCGGTACTAGGTAAGGATATTTCTGTATGTAACGTATTTACCTTCTGCGATTGCTCTGTTCCAAAATTGTCATCGTCGCTTGCAGATTCGGTACTCATTTTCCCTGAAACTCCAGATATCTTGTACAGCAGGTCACCCAACAATTGGATTGAGGAGAAACGAATCCTCCAGTTATCATCGAAAATTCCTTTTTCCAGTTCAGGCAATAACAGCGTAATAGCAGATTCTGCAAAACCAGTGACAATGCGCTGCCCAGCCTTCAGTGCTGTTTCTCGCACGTACTCATTTTCGTCTGCAAGTGCCTACAATTTCCAATTAGAGTAATTATACGAATTCATCTGACAAATGCGTCGTCTTACTGCACTGCTACAGTTTAGCAATAAAATTTGACTTACCCTCAGGATTGGATTGATAATTTGACCAATGTAAGGTACAAAAGCATCCTCAAAAACTGATGGCATGTAAATAAACATCATCATATAGCCGTCCCTGACGTGAGGAGCCAAATCAGGTGAATCCGCCTTTCGAATTATTTCTAAAAATGAAAAAATAATCCTTAAGTGATCACACCGGATTTTAATCTGCATAAGCTTAAAAATACTTACCTGGCATAAATCGGTGCATCTTCTCTTCACCCAACGCTCCAATTACTTCAGCTAGACCCTGCGCACCACCAGACCGATCAACTGAGCTAACTTCCGAAATCAAGGTTTTCATCAACCAAGGCAATAATTCGTCATAGCATCTATCTCCCATTCCCTTAGACATTGATCCCAACGCTTTGGCAGCCACGGCACGGACCTAGTTACGCAAACGTTTCTATTCAGTTGAGCTTAACAAATATGAGAGGTTGTGAAATACAACAATAAACAATTCGTATAGTTACATCTGGAACAGGATCCAACAAGGATTGTTTAAGTCCAGGCATGACCTTATCCATGTAGGGCGCAAGATCAGTGTGATCAGTTAAGGAATACATATTGCCAATGATTTGTGCAGCCATTTTTCTGTTCTCCGTCGACCTATCTTGAAAAGCCCTTTGGACAACAGGCATAATCAAAGCTAATGATGGTGGATCAACAAAGTGAACGAATTCCGTTCGCAATAAGGCTTGCAGGCAGTATGAAGTTTTCTTGCTAGGATCCTCTAAAGCCTAAAAAGAGAAAAAAAGTCAGCAAAATGCAATGAATCATAACTATAGTTCAAATTTCTTAAAAATCAAGCTTACATCCAGTAAAATTTTGACGACAGACTGAATTTCGGGATTTCGAATGACAGACCCTATAACGCTAAGAGCTTTGGCTCCAGACTCTTGCACCTTCACATGAGAATCGCTTAAAACCTGCATTCATAAAATATTTTATGGTATGAAATAAAGTATTTACGAATTCAGAAAATAAGATACAATCTGCTGACATAACGTTTCTTACTTCAATCAAACGAGGTACGATCATGGGAAGACAACCAGACAGTTGTTTTGGCGCGCAGTATGCCATTCTACCCAACAAATCTACAGAGCCGCACTTTGTTCTCCAAGAGTCTTCATCAAGTGCCGCAAGCAAGGATGGTAGCACTAGTTTCACACCATGGCCAGACAGCTTGCTCATTAAAGTCCTCGCTGTATTGTCTGTAGCTTCTCTTACGTACCTGTGTTATACGAAAAGTAATACTGTGCAAGAACAAGCAGAATGCTTTTTATAAAACCGAACAGGCAAATGCTAGTCTCCTTACGCGTTGGAGTCTCCAAGGCATTGCAACAGGAAGGGTAGAACATGTACTATGTACGGCTCAAACAACCGGCCCAAGAACTCGCACAGCAGTTCTAAAGCCATCAGGGCACCTTCCCGATGTTTGTAGTTTTTCTTATCCTGCATTGAGTTAGCAAGTATGTTCATCACGTCGTGCTGCTTGAGTGACAAGATTCCTAGACCTTTGATAAGGCCGGCTAGTCCATACGCAGCCCCTCGTCTATGAATACAAAATGAAGTTTAATTTTCAAAAACAAATCAGTACTTTGAGTTAACCTAGCACAGATAATCCTACCTGGCTCCGTAAGTTTCTGCAGTCAGCAATGTGGTCAACAATCCCTTTATGATTTCTCCCTCTCTTTCTTTGATTGCGGGAACCAAGCCAGGCAAGCAATTGGCTACAGCTTCTTGAACCTAAATCGAGAATTATATACATATATACCAGACCAAGGGCCTTTACCTTATCCTGTACACCGGAATCCAGCACCGTTAATAATATACAAGATACCTTCTCTGAAGGAGTAGACAAAGTTTCCAACAGTGTTTCAAATATGGATTTGACTCGCGTGTCCTTAGGGTCGATATGTTTCGCCAGCGATCCCATCAAAACAACGCACGCTTGTCGTACATTGTCATACTGGCCACTTTTACCAGCATTTTCTAGAGCTTTTTCAATTATCTCCACGAATTCGTTAAGATGCTCTAAAGTCAAAGATTCAAACAGTAGCTTACTTAGTCTTCAATATTGCCATAGTCAATGCGCATGCGAACATTGCAATAAACTAACCTTTTCCATGATGCTGAACAACTTCAACGGCAGCTTCTAACATCTGTGTGTGAACGTTTTGGTTACGGTCGGATAAAGTATCGGATACCAACCACCTAAACGTATTTCTGGCCTGAAATTTCACGCAATTTAATCAGTTGGGAAGTAGTTTCCTCTCGCATTGACGGTAACTTTTATCGCAAATCTTACAGATTCCGCGGGAAGCAAAGCTGCAAGCTCTCGAACAGCGATTCCCACTCCACATCGGCTTTCCCAGTTGTCTATTCCTTCCTGAAGTATTCTGCCAAGCGGATCGTACACAGGGGGCGTCACGACTAGGTACTCATGGTATAAACCGATCAGGCGATCAGCTACGTTACTGACGCAGGACGTGTTATTAGTAAGCAGATCTTTCAGTGCGGCAGCTGCTGAAACTCTTACTTCTTCAGTAGAGTGTAGCACACCTACAAGATAAAGTAACTTCAAGTCGTACGTGGAATTCTACAACAGTTGAGCTTTTTTTCGACACAGTACTTACATCTAACAAGTTCTTCGTGCAGGTCTTCATAACTGTATTTTTCACACGGATCGATCCCAGAATTGCAAATTTCTTCATATAGATCTGAGGCCAGATTTGCGAGTTCGGTTTCTGGGTCGAACTGTTCGCGGTAGATATTAGCTTTTATGGAATTCCACAGTTTTATGTCAGTGCCCTTCCACTTAAACTCCATTGATGACCGCAGTATACTTAAGCACTGTAATTAAGATCGACCTGATGTATTAAGATATTCTCTTCTCGCCGCATCGAAGCAAAACTTTTAAAATTGGATTCAGCGTACGTACACGTATACCAATGCTTCTGATCACTCGTAAATGGCTCATGACTCCATCTAAGTGCTTCTTCAGCTCAAGAGGGTCCACAATATCGTAATTGCAGGAACTATCGGCCTCTGCTTTAGCTAGCTCCAAAATGGCAGAGATGCCCAGCTGCTGAATTCTACCAGTGTTTGTACCTAGAAAATTGGATTTTTCGTGAACACTTACGTTTTTACCCACACTTTGGTGGGAAATATATATTGTACAGTAATTACCAATTATGTGGTACAGCAGAACAGTCATATCACATCTAGGAAGCACTGAAATGCTCAAAGTTTCATTGGGCATTCGATTTTTTAAAACAGTTATAGTGGCATTGAGCACGGATGTCAAAATGTCAGTGTCGCGAGAGTAATTCTTTACGGCCCGCTCAAACATGGGGAAGCATGTTAAGTAATTTGCATTGTTGAATTTGTAGGCGTCTTGACTCACCTATGAAGTAGAATATACAAAATCCATATTGAGTACATGTATACCTACAAAGAATCCTTTTTTGCATTAAGCACCTTCAGCAAGGTAGGGTTACCTTTTCAATTCCCTTTAGAACCCGTCGTAGGGCATCGAGCAAAGGTTCTTTCTGCCATTCCTTTTCCAAGTCGCATTGGGGTTTAATCATTCGGAGACAAACTTGAGGTGCAGATTCGCCTGTTGAATTGTATCACAAGGAAATTGTATTTACATTGACAGGAAGACCCATGATATTCATTTCATAATGGTAATTACCTAATAGACTCTCGGAATCTCTGAATGCAAAGGATGATAACTTCAAGAAAAAGGACGATGCGGCTGATGCTGCAAGCGGACTGGCCATAATTGTAATGAGCAGCGGAAAAATTGAAGGTACAATAAAAAATATTTCATCGGTATTTGTGTCCAAAATTGAAATTAAAAGTCCAAGTGCACTCTGTACGTTTCGATCAAGCTGCAAGTATAAAAATTTGAAATGTGGGCTATGCGGAGCAACTGTGGAACATAAATATTCGTACACTATCCAAACCTCAGCTATTTGTTTGCGTATACAGGCTTCTTTTTCTAGTTGTATCTTCATTGCCTCTTTTTGTTTCGGAGTGAGCTGGGGAGTTTTGCCCGATTGCTTTCTCTTCTCTTCAAGTTCTTTCCGTAGCTGAATCTCCTCAAGCTGTTCCTTGAATGAATAAACTTTGCTTTCTCGCTTGATGTTGCGATTTGAATCGCTATCACTGTGCCAAGAGTTCACTGATGTAAGCAAAGTGCACAAAATTCCAATTTGCAAATTCCAAAAAAGGATTACTTACGTTTGCAAGCACGAATTATCGTACAGCTGTCCCTCTGGTGTCAAATACACAAAATAATCATCACGGCTGACGGCCATAATAGCGGGATCCTCTAGAAACCTGGAAAAGAATCCTATTCGTCAACAAAATATATTTTAAACAAGATTCTATTGCCTCTTTGACGGCATTTACCGTTGGAATTTCTCAATAACTGGTATTCGGATTCTTCCATCGTTACGTGGAGTGTGTACTGTTAGAGTTCCAAGGATTCTTCGATGAATGTGGCCATTTTCATAATTGTCAATGTAGGCACGAAATATTTTCCAGTCCCGTTTTATGACTTCAGCAACATCTTCCTTCAGTTTTCGTAAAACTCGTTCCCAAACACCTTGTTCTTCGAGTTGGTGGCACACTACTAAGAATTCTAATGCGAAGTCTCTCGTGGTGCATCTTTTCGATTCAGACTCTTTTACAGCATCGTAACACATTGATGCAACAACTTCTAATGTTCTTGCTTCTAGCTACACAGATCAACGAACATTTTGCATAAATAACAGTATAATGAAAACAGAAAATCAATACAAACATTTTCAATGACCCTTGAGATGTATACCTGCAGGTTGCTCTCCTTTTGAATGGATTCAAATGCGCGAACAAGGGAACGCAATATTTCACAAGAGTGGGGGTGCGAAACAACGCGGCGCATAAGCGCTAAAGCATGATCTCTTATCTATAACGAAAAATAAAAATAAAATAAGACGCTAGATTCATGAGGTAATTTTCAAAAACTTTAAAAAACGTATACCACCTTGTAGTTCAACATCGTTAAAGCCAGAGCCAACGCGGAATACCCTGAGCTTGGTAATGTATCCAAACTACCTTGAATTATCAACTGCACTAAATCCACGATATGCAGGGCAGCTGAGGATTCGGAGGTAGTGATGAATTTGTGTGTGACAGCGTTAAACAAAGGAGAAGTTGAAGGAATTTCTGATATCAAGCCAGCAACTAATCCACGCTGGAGTAATAACGCTAAAGCGATTGACTCGCTTAGAACTGGAACCTGATACATAGAAAATTTATTATTTATTTTAGAAAAAAGATTTTGGTCAGCATCTCAATAGGCTTATTCTTTCCTCATTTCTTACCTGGAAAAGTTGCGGGGCATTTTTCTCTAAGGTCTTAGAAATTATTGACATCGCTGATCCCAAGGCTTTAATTTGTTTTTCACCAAATGCATTCACCAGCAAAGTACAGAAGGCTGTGCGCACGGCTCCTTTAAAGTTAGTCAAGCCTTTTGGGACAAATTCTGTCAACTTTGTCGGTCCCGTTTTTCGTGGATGGTGTGCCCAGGAGCTCATGAATTCACAACATTCAATCAATGTACCTTCGTGAGCTAAATACATAAATCATTGAATCATTTCGCCATAAATATATTTTTCGGGTAAAGAAAATCTAACCAGCAAATCGGGTGCAAATTATTGTGGTTTACCTTCTCCCTCCAGCACTTTTACAGATTTGTCCAAAACCTCTACCGACAGATCACCAACGTTCTCTCCGGTTATACCAGGTTTTGACATAACTTTAAGAGCCTGCGGAAACATAATATTAAGTTTTTCCATTTATACATTCTCACCGATTATGGGATCGTACCATACCTGCAAAATATTGATTTTATGGGAAGCGACTGTTAATTTTCCCTCCGCGCCATGAAAGACAGCCAGATACCAGTCCACCACCGCTAAAACGGCCTCCTTATTGTGAATCTAAAATTTAATTCAGATGAATGATTCCGAGATATATCAGGTTCATCAGAATAATTGCGTAAATTAAGTGTCCGCACCTTCTGGGAAAGTGCTTCTGATGCAAACACCGCTAATTCTCTTGTTTGATCGTGTTGGGAGTGTAAGTTTGTAGCAAACATTTTACCCAGTTCGAGAGCTATGCTACTGAGATCCACATTGGTATGGTAAAGGGCAAACCCTACAGCCTGTAAAATAAACATTTGACACTGCTTAAAATATTCATCCAAGAATACGCATTGTTTAACAATAGTATTTTAGCGTAGCACATACTTCTATTGCTGTTTCTGGTGAACGCAGCATAGCTTTTCTGATGGCAGGTAGCAAAATATCATTGAACTCCGATGATCCGATGATGTACTTGACAATACCAGAGCTAATGATGTCCAGCTTCCATGAGTTAACTTTACTCTTAGTAGTTATACAATGTTGCACATAGGCATCACATATACTTTGATTGGTCAGCGAACCTTCTGGACTCATAATTTCACTCAATTTCTTCCTTTCAGAATAGTCTTGCACGATATAGCTCAGAGTAACTAATCCTGTATCGCTTTGAAGGCAGGCTTGCAGTTGCTGATTTCTGACATTTTTTTCAAGTGAGTCTATCAATAATCCAGTCTTAGTTTTTATAGACTTCGAAAGCCGCTGAGTTTGAATGAGACTTGAAAGTAGGGAAAACGTGTCCAGAAACATAGGGTGCAATTTTTGATTTCCATTTCCAACGAGACAAAGCCATTTAAGTATCTCAATTAAGGCTTTACTTGACGATTCCCTAATCAAATATAATATCAGTTGATTAGCCAACCCTTGCTTTCAGTTTCGATATTACATATTGAAGTTTTCCGACTCACGTGACACAGGAATTCTCAATGGTTTTGCAATAGTCTCGGACTACTCCTAGAAAGATATCTTTGAATTTGACACCTTCGGAGTCACCCTTGGTGATTACATATTGCAAGAATTCACGGGCTCGCCGGCGAGACTTAGAATCATGATACCGATGAACCGTAAGCAGCAATACTTTGGACAACCCTTTGGCGATACCATCGGTCAAATCTACAGACCAATACAGGATGATATAAAATATTTCTATTATGAACCTCTCAAAATAAACACATTGCATTAAAACATACTTGTAGCAGCCAGAGCAGCTTCAGTGTGGCGGAATGTTTGGAGCCTAGCTTTAACTCCTGAACTCTGAATCCTATCAGGGAATTCTTTCAGGGTTCTGGCAGTCTCCGCACCCAAATCCGGCTTCTCCATTTTAAATAGAGGGCAGTATATTAAAATGGTATGGCTGTAACCCAGCAACTTTCCGTATATTCCTAATTAAAAAATAGCAAAGCATTACAAATCAGAGTTCACAGTGATTACCGGCTAGACAATATCTCTTACTCTGTTGGTATGTTGTCAGTCTCTTTTTGATGATTTAAAGGCGATCGTATGGATAACTTCAGACATCCAATGTCCCTAAACCAACGACAAATGATGATGGAAGGGTAATCGTTTGCTACGCACAATATCCTCTTTGATCTCGAAATTTAATCTGAAAATTAATGCATTGGTGTTCATTCATACTTACACGCATTTAATGGTCAAAGGAGATAAGTTGAAGCGTGATTTACCTGTATCCATTACGCGTTTATAAAAATTAAATCTAAAACACCCGTTTTCTAATTTAATTTGCAATTCAAAATTTCACAAATCGTGATTTTGGATTTGATTTAAATTTAGTTGTACACATGTTGCCTGGGCCATGCTGAAGTTCCATAAGAATTATCAGTCCATTCCGTGGAGAAAGTTTTACACATATTTGATGTAAAAAGATGTATATAGAAACACAGTCGTCATATCTGTGAGCGTCAAAATGACTTGGACGGCAATACAGTACTTCTCCTGTAGTCGAACGGTATCCGGTAACTTTGAAATTACGCGCCGTAGTCTGACCTTCCAGACATTCTTGTCTCTGAATCAGAAGGGACGCGGGAAGCGGTACCGTGGACCACGTTTAATTTATTCGGCATAATCCTGCAAGACTATCAACTATAGGCAACGATTTTCCTGTGGTCACGGTAACCCGCCATTATTAGCGTGAGCACACAGTTAAAAATGGCTATTCGAGGGGTTTGATACTTAAAGGATTATTTGGGTACTTATATACGTAAATCATTAGTGGTAGTGGTTGCTGAACAGGTTGTTTGTTGTGAGTATGGTTATTTGTGCACTAAAATCGGTGCTTCCACTCTAATGCTCTATGCAAGAACCTAATGAACAAATACTACACCATCATCAATCATGGAAGCTGCAGAACGTTATTACATTTACGAACTTTGCAATCATGGAGTAATTTCTGAGATTCACTTGGATAAGCTTATTGCCGAAAACATCGATACGGTTGCGAAACTTCTGGCAAAAAAGCCAGAATACGTTATGGATATGATGGACTTAACTCCTGAGGTCGGTTGCATTCATGGTATGCTGTCGTTACGGAAGCATTGGATTTAAACCGTTTTTTGGGTTGCAGGAATATGAAAAGCTTTTGAACAACATTTTTCTGCGATGTCGTCCTCAGATAACGAATCTTGCGACTTTAGTTTTAGAAAATCGACCCGGAATGATCATTCCAACAGGAATAAAAAAGTATGTGTACCGATATGTGCGCTTGTGCCATAATATTTGGTCTGTGGTATCTACAGAATAGCAATGTTCGGTTCAATTTTGCAGGTTGGACTGTATATTATGCGGAGGATTTCAGGCTGGTGAAATGGTGGAAATTTTTGGATCGTCAGGAGTAGGAAAAACTCAGCTTTGTCTTTTTATTTCGGCGTATCTTTGCCGCTTTCCGGGAACAATGGTGTCTTATTTAGATTTAAAGAATGATTTCTTACCATTAAGGTTTTTCGATCTAGTTAAGCGATCTTCGGAAGTGAGTAGTGTATGATTGCTGCAACCAATATTGGTTTTTGAGAGAATAGTGTAATCTTTCGATTTTGAAGTTGATTTTGTTCATTGCAGGCATTAAATCGAATGTTTCTTGTCCGCGAAGGAAAGTTTAAGGACTTAATTGATATTCTCGAAACCTTCGAAGATAAACTTAGATCGGCGGCCACCCAATTGGGGCAAGATCTCAAACTAGTCGTAATTGACTCGCTACCTCTGGCACTTTTCCCTTGTATGGATACTCCAGCTTGTAAGCAAGTTAATAGGATTGGATTTAATTTAATTTGTAATGCTTTGTTTGCTACGACAGTAACTGCATGATATGATTTTAACACAGCAACGAAACTGCATCTTGAAAGATTAACTCAAAGTCTGTTGAGGTTGTGTACGGAGTTCAAGGTCTCTATACTTCTCGTGAATCATGCCGTTAGTGAACGAAGAAGCTCTAGACCGGGAAGTTGTGGGTGGTCCAATGACTACATTACTGAAAAACCTGCCCTCGGAAAGTATTGGTTGGGAGTGCCACACATCCGCATACATTTACGTCGTAAAGAACCAAATCAAGTCGCAAGTTTGGAGACCAAGTCGCTGTACCGCGCCACAGTCTGCAAAAGTCATCGAACAGAGTCGGGCTCCTTCGATTATCGTATAGTGAACTCTGGAATTTTATGACACCCGTGACTGTGGTTTAGTGTTGTTTATGAATAACTTTGGTATGTTGTGCTCAAAATTATGGTTTGCACAACGCTGCAGTGAATTAAAAATTTACTAAATTGATACGCCGTGTCAGTTTTGTTTATTGGCAGTTAACCAATTTAAACTTGAACATCAAAAATACAATTTCCATGAATTATGTTCTACGAGGCCGTTTTCAGATTCAACTGTTTTACCGAAGTTTTGATGGATTCAGCTTCTTGGAGGAGTCGCTCTCTTAAATGAGAGCTGATATCAGGCGATTTCGCTTGATCTTTTAGATCTTTTACTTTCTCCGTGTAGCCACAAATATTATGAAATATCTTAATACAACGATCATCCGCAGCTGCAGTTACTAAGTACTTGCCGTCCGGTGAAAACTTTAAATCGCTAAGAGGATCTGAAAAGTATTAAAAAACGCTTGCTACATATTATCGTAGCCACAATATAAGCAAACACCAAAAACAGTTAAAAGTGTTGACGATTTACCTTCGTAATTAGTCTCTAAAGTGGCAAGCTGGGTTCCAGACTTTGCAGAAAATATGACAAGTTGAGTACCCGAAGCAACAACGGATATTCTGGAATCGTGACTGATGGCCGTCAGAAGTTTTCCGACCTCAGAATGAAGTGGTACCTTTTGCGAAAATCGAAGAGTAGCTTTCGTTCCTAGGAGACCAGCAACCATATCACGATTAAATTATGCATAACTGTGGATCTTTCTTCTATCTATTGCGCTGAAAGTACTAACCTGTCGTGTCAAATAAACGCCACTGGCCAGCTTTATCGACGGATACAATAAATGTAGCATCAGTATTGAAATCGATGCTGTGAACCTCAGCAGCGTGCCCATCCAGCATATAAGATGATTTAAGTTTATCAAAAGCGCCGGATTTATTGTAAACAACACCCCAGACGGAAATTTTAGAAGACGATCCACAAAAGGCCACGAATCTGCCACAGGCAGATAATTTTAGAGAGGTCAAAGGTTTATACTCAGATACGGAATCGCTAAGCAGCGAACCCCTCAGTTCCCAAACTTTAATGCGACCATCTGCTGAGCCGGAAATCATGAACTTCCCATTGGATGCGATAGCTAGTCCAACGATGGAGCTGCCAGCGTGTGCCTAAGACAATGTATAAAGTTAAATCAACTACTCGCATTCGAGCTACTGTCGAGCGATCCATAACAAAAAATCACCTTGTCTATAGAAAACGCGTGGGCAACGTTTCCGACGCTGCCATCTGGTTTTTTGCCAAGTTTATAGACTTGGATGGAAGATTCGTCTTGGGTTGAGACAACAAATGCTCTGCTATCTGGGCTCCAGAATATGCGATTAGCAACGTCAAAGCCAAGATTTACTCGAATTTGCTTGTGATTGCTTACTAGGAAGTCTTTTGTGGTCCAAATCATAGCAGTTCGGTCTGCAATTCGGAGTTACTTCGTTAATATTGCTTTGATAATAAATGCATAGGCAGTGTATTTTTTTACTTATAAAATATGTACCATCGGCACATGAAGCCAAAAACTTTTCATTCAAGCTGAAATCTAACGCTAGGACTCCACCGACATGACCTTTAAGAGTCCCAGCCAGCCACGGATGGACAGGGGCGTTCTCGCCCTTTTTCTCTTCTTTTTCCTTGGATTTAGCCGATTTCTTAGGAGGTGCTTGAGGCTGCTTCTTCTTCTTTGAAGATGTGACGCTTCCGTTAGAAGCTGCAATACACACATAAGTTCAAATTCGCTAAAACAAATGTCGCTAATGTGCATTCGTGTAACTTACTTTCCTCCGGCTCCGGCTGCTTAGGACGAACTATGTATAAGACATATCCAACAATTACAGCTACAAACGCGGTGACTATGCCAAACAGGATTTGGTCACTCTCAGCCATTATTTCCTCTGATAGAAAACCACCTCAGTAAGTCTTGGAATATTAAATATATGTAGATATATATAATATGAATCAATATTCAGCGTCAACCAATGGAGACAACGTGTAATCTTTACGAATTATTGTAGCTTCTGCTCTTGTCATCGAATAGCAATTGCTCCTCCAGTGTGACTTCCAAAAGTACTAATACACATTAAACTTAATTGAGAATATTTGCTTCCGAAGCACCCTTTGAAGTCGTGGCTCAGCATTTATACTATGACATTATAGACTATGATTTCGCATATCGCGTTTTGCGACAAATAAAATTCATCGGATAATCATTTGAAGTTGCCGAATTCGCGGGTATGGTGATCTCCTTGATCAACAGCATCGTACATGAGTTGGAATAAGCACATATAGCTATCCTTGGACGACGACAACATCAGACGGCTGGATGGGCATGGGGCATGGGGTTCAACAAGTGTTGGGAATTTTGGGATTGGCAAGAAAACGCCGCTGCGAGGCGAGAACGATTAGATTTTATTAATTGTGTTCTGAGCATTTGACGCACGCGGAAAACTTTACAAACCTGTAAAACAATTAATTTTTTGTGGCTATTACAGCTTTAAACTACTTACATATACTTTATAAGTTAGCTGGTAATAATCCAGACAATAAATTAAGTAAATAATGTGGTAGGTAGTGTAGTCACACCCGAACATTGAGAAGTTATCGAATAGTTACAGGAAGGCGAATTTGCAGGTATCTATACATATCTATATATAACTCATTCTACTTTCAAACAATTCATTGCTGCGGAAGTCGGTTTATAGGGGGGCGTTTGTTAGTCTTGTTCGATACTGAGTTACTACTTATAAATTAATTTGTTTATATTTAGGCAAACGTAAAAGATTGCATTTGTATATCCCTACAAGGATGGTCCGAAAAAGACAGAGGTAAGAATTGGCAATAAAAATTCTGAAAGTAGTTGAATTTAATTGCAATCATGAATGTTAACTCTGAAACCAGTAAATTGAACCCTGATTCGTCATACATTACAGATACGTTACAATTGAAGTGGATAGAGAAGACGGGTGGAGAGCGATAGGAGGTAATAGATCTGTTTTGTTGACTCAGGCGTTGCTTTCTTCGATCAGGAATCTTTATGGTGTTCAAGGAGCTGCAATGGCAAAAGCGGGACTGTTTGGTAAGTTCTGAGACTTGATCAGTTCACATATTTCTTTCCAGAAGTCGACACAGAATTGCAAAATTCGTTCGTAGAACTCGGTTCAACCTAATTTGTACTTTTAGTTGAATTTTTGGGACCTGAATCTTACTTGGCCCGAGTAACGATGAGAAGATCAGCATACAAAATAGTCACGTCATCCCTACAGTTTCTAACTGTCGTTGATGGTGGAAAAGTCTTGCTCCGAACTCTTCACACTGCGGCAACTATACGACACGCGAATATGTTTGTGACTCGGTATCTTCGAAAACAAATAGAAAATCAGCTAGCAACTACTATCCCTTCTGAATCAGAAAGACAAGAACTGGAGGAACTGCTGAGAAGTAGCGCCAGAAAGGATTTAACTAAGAAACATATGCCAAGCACTTCCGGAGGGAAAAGATTAGGACCTAAAGCGAGAAAAGCGAAACTCGCGATGTTGCAAAAAATACTATCGGATTAGTAATATTATGAGTGTTAATATAAAATTAATGTAAGTGATGCAGAACTTCAAATGAAGCTTATTTCATCGAAGTATCAAATACAGCCTGATCTCGTTTAAACAACCTTTGACTTTTACAAAATGCGTAAGGCAATGTTATCTTGGCGTCATTCGCCTATTATTTCCCTAGTGCCTTACAAGTGCGAATCTTCAGGTACACGCACGCAGAATTTTTTATGCGACGAAGACTTGTAAACCTAAAGTCCCAGTTTTTCTTATTTTCATAGCACATTCATTTCATTTTTTTTATAGCTTTTCCATAGCAATCCGTTTATTTAACATTGAACGATGAAACGAGATTGGCGTTGTTTCCCCTCTATGTTAAAAGATAGAACTGCTATGACAAACTTGTGATATGAACGTATATAACCAGGATTTAAATGAAGTGAAATGAAATGAAAGATATGCTTAATTAAATGCTGGCGGGCATTGTTCGCTGTAATCAGTTGTATCAGCTAGTTTGTGATTGTACGGATAACTATACAGCTTTGCAAAACAAAATGTAATAGTACTGCCAAGAGTCTAGAATCGATTGTAGCACATAAGGAACCAGAGCAATTCTGCATGGAGTTTGAATTTACGTTCCTTGGGGTTTTGCGAACCTAGTATATGCTATCTATATTTCTCTAAAACCTATGTTGACATGTCTGGCTGAAAATAGGAAGCGTTGGCAACTATAGTTAATTAGTATGCGTTATTAAGTCAAAATCTTTGGATGTCTCTGAAGTGTTATGCGTTACATGCTAGGTAGGTTTTAACAGCGGCTTATTTCATTAATATCAATATCTCCAGACATATATGCTCATTCGTTCGTATTAATATCGTAATTAAGAGATGCATAATAACATATAAGTTTTCACTGTTGCTCCCTGGATTCTGTCTATTTACGTGCGGCAGTTTTGACTCCAATCTCACTACTGTATGTACTCATACTACTCACACTGACACATTGGATTACAATATCTCGTCTTAGACGTCTCTTAAGTACAGTAGGGTTTTGCAGTTTCACGTTTTTACAGCAAGGGACAAGACGAAATTTTGAAATTGTTGCCGTCGAGATGTAACCAGGAGCCACTTTTTCGAAGAAAATGTACTATACTCGACTTGAATAGAGTTTGAAATTACAGATTGCAGATTCCTACAGATTTCTCTCTTACGCACGTTGGCTTTCCAAGACTGAGAAAGTAACGGGAGGAAGCAGCGCTGATCTTGAGTCATAGGATTCTCCTCGAAGCCAAAGCAACGTTGCATCCCCTCCTCGTGTATAGAAGCCACCGTTCATTCAGTTCTTACTTTACTACCTTATAGCTGTTGAGCGGAGGTGGACGCACGGCAGCTGCTCTCATCTTTGTTTTCGAAAAAAGATTAGGAAGGAAAAGGTGCAACAAACTCTACTTAGTTGAAAGTTATCTTTATAGTGTGCGTGTGAGAAGTATTGTATAATGCTGTGAGCCAACTGAAAAACGTTGTGAACAATCGTTCCGGATCACCTCTTTACAGTTTACTGGAAGAACTTTAATGTCGGAAGACTAAGAAGCGGCGCAGGATACCCGGGTTTCGGTACGTTTGGAAATTTTTGTTCTTAGTCGTATACACAGCACATAGAGCGCGGAAAAGAATATTTTATCGTGTAATGGAAGAACATGTGTGATTATTACCCAGTTTGTCCCTAGACCATTTTCCTGTGAGTAAAATTCAGGAAGATAATGGAAATTCGAAATCGAAAACTGATAGCTAGAATTTGGGAAAGCTGAGGGCTGATACATGTAGCGCTGAAACAAAGGGAAGGAAGTCACAGCGGTGCTATAATCCAAGTTTGGGTTTAAACGGGACGGAATAATGCATGCATCCTGTGGGGATTTTAATAAGCCTCTCCATGCAGAACAAAAGAGATGAACGTGTTGAAAATGGCAATGATTTATGTATTTCATCTTCCAGCCGCCTGCTTTAATTTATGCACATCCATGGCTTTGCGGAGCTTCGGAAATGGAGGGCGGGAAGCCAGTTGTTTTCACTTTTAAAATCAAAGTTTCTCAGCCTTTTTTCACTTGAAAGTAATTGGATCTGGTAGAATGAAGTGATGCAGGCTGTGAGTTGAAATGAAACGGACTATCATGAAATATTCATTGATTGGCCTTAAATGATGGAGGAGGGCGGAAGTTTTTGGGAAAGTAAATGAATCCTGTGGAAACGTTTTTGAGGTGAGGATTGATTGTGAATTTAGATGTTTAGAGGATTGGGTGTTTTCACATGGATTGTCAAGCAATTGTCGACAATAGATGCTGCAGTGTATGTATATAGAGTAGTACACAGGCCACAGTGCATGGGCAGAGTCTCATGCAAGGAAACGGAAATGCTTCAGCGGTTTCCTACTGACTGTCTCTGGTTACTGATTCTTTGATCGGCCAATGAAGTCAATGCCGAATTATACACTCTTCTATTAGCTTTACGTTTCGGTTGACAATTTATTAAGCGTGACAATGATTGACGCTGCTTTTGTGTCGCCGCCGCAATGCACTTTCTAAACACAGTCTCTGTTCGGTTTACAGTGCAGCACACTATAGCGTAGACACCGAGAAATTTGAAAAACATTTGAAATTCATCCTTGGTACTGTTATTAATACCCCTGTTAACGAATCTTCCTACTTTTTCGTTTTCGCAGAGAAAAGCAAGCTCAAAATTTCGAAATTCGCCTATGATTTCCTATAGGGTTCGCGTACATATTATATTAACCAATGTAATTGCATAGTGTTGGAATCCAATCACTTATTCGATAAAAATTGAACTGTAAGAAACACAAATGTTTAGATTAAGCAAGCCAAGTCGGTCTCCATACTACTGGCGGGTGAAATCCACAAAAAATTACGCATTTATCAATTACAATTAACAATAGTTAACTCAGTTAGTTAAAAAACTTAGTTTTTTTAACCTAATTTGTGGATACGTTCCACATTGTTTTTGGATTTATGGCAAAATTAGGCAAAAGTAGGAAGATTGCTAAACAGGGATATTTACTACAATCACAATGATGAACTTAAACTACATTTCAAATTTCTCGGTGTCTACGCTATAGTGTGCTGCACTGTTAGTCCAATACAAAGTATGATCCTAATTTTGATCAAGATTCC
Organism: Sminthurides aquaticus; assembly: GCA_906901655.1. Lineage (NCBI taxonomy): Eukaryota > Metazoa > Arthropoda > Collembola > Symphypleona > Sminthurididae > Sminthurides > Sminthurides aquaticus. Next base: position 9,104,783 of record CAJQTT010000004.1, on the reverse strand, counting down.
TCTCTTCGTTGGAAAAATAATATTTTTTATCGGATACATTATTGGGCCTTAATCAGCTTTGCGGATTTCTTAAGTAGTCACTGCAGTGAAGACTAAAGGATTAGAAGGTTTACATTTTTTTAAATATCTTATCTTTAACCATTTAGTGACTGACGTGAGGTAATCTGTGGTCAACTGTTAGTGCTCAAGAGGTGGCATACAAACTTAATTTGTAACCTGTTAATTTTGAAAATTTCGGAAATTTAAAAAAAAATGGAAAAAAATTCTGCTTTAGTGGACAAAGGTAGACAAGGCGTAGCGTAATGAGCTTTAGTTGTTGGTGACGGTCTCGGACATGCTGCTGTGATATGATTCCTTACTCCGTAGATAATTAGTTTCATGCAAAGCATAGCTGGGCTACTACAAACAAATGAAGTTTATAAAAGCTTTCGCCAACGACATCGAAAGCGTATACCAATGTGAATGATACTTGCTGAGTGGTTGGCGGTTGTTGAAACTTGTAGGTGGACGTGTCAATGTGTATCTAGAAATGTGTCTCCTGACGGGTATAATTTTATAAGGAGGAATCTTCATGGGTTTCTCAATTCAATTCTATCCACAAACCTATCTTCGGTTTCATCGACAGAAGTCCAAGCTAATTTATGAATAAAGCATAAGTTAAATAAAGGATAGGATAAGAATCCGTATATAAACTTTCAAATATGGAACTAAAATACATTTTTTATCGGAAATTTAAGCCATAAGATGGATGGATCTGTATGTATTAACCATGTTTGATTATGTAGGATGAAGAATGTAGGAAGGAATGTTAGATTTAGTCGAGTGATTATTTAGTGATGCAAGAGTAACGGTGGATACGTATCGCTTCGTAAGCATAATCGTAGTAATTAAACTTTACATCACTATCAGTTTTAAAATGCCTATCTCATATTTCCTTAAGAGGGTTGTAATTTTGAAAGAAATCCACTTCAAAGGATTTAAAAGGCTGAGTTGTTTAGTTACGCTCCTCTGATTCTGATCCTCGTAGACCATCCTCCTTTATTATCAGTATCGTAACAGGTTAAGCATTAAAGAGAAACATTGAAAAATTTTGTATTTGTAATGAAGTACTAAGGTTAGTGCAAAGCCGAACAGTTTGCCCCATGGAAATGTAGATGATAAATGCGCTCTTGCTGTTGGTTTTCGGATGGGTTGTTTTTAAGGACGATGATTGCAATTCTGAAAAGGGACTTGGATGGCCCTTACGCTGGGAAGTTTGTCTTGAATTCAAGTTTTAGGAAAAGGCTAGTGTGATTGAAGGCTTGAATGATTCTGCGGACAAATAGATGGATATTAATGGATATTTTCGAATGAAAAGCAAGATTCAGTGTGTTTCGCTTTGCTCAAAAACACCTTTCTCGTTAAGTTAGAGTCGGTGATGTATAACGGTGTACAAATGTCGGCTAGGAGTTCGTAAGGAGTGGGAAGGAATGTATCATAAGTATCAGCATGATGCATGTTTTTTGCAGAGCAGTGGGTCGGAATAAAGTTATATTTAGAGATTTTGGGGGTCTATTAAGAAATGCAGGAAATACGGTAAAACTCGCAAAGGTGCTTGCTGATTCTTCACAGTCCAAAGGAAGATGGAGGTAGAGAAATCAATTATTTTTTTATATTCAGTTTATTCATTGAAAAGGTATGGTCATAAGTGGCATAGCATTTGCTTGCAACGAATTGGGCAGATTAAAGGAGCCCAAAGCTGACGAAGGAGTTACAATTCCAAGGAAATCTAGGTATACTGTCATGTGTTTATAATCCAATGGACATAATTAAGGATTTATTGTCAAGCAACTTGAGTAGAGACAGTGATGGTGGAAGTTGTGTAAGAATTGAGAGTAAGAATGAGAGACAACTAGTCATATTTCATACGTTTAATGGATTAATGTTAAGTTTTGTTTAATCACCTGAATTGAACCGAGAAAACATTTATTCAATAGCACGATCCCTCATTTATCCACTCAGTATTACAAAGGATTTAATTATAATTGCGACTGAGCCAGAGAATAATAGTAATTAAGTGAGGGTAGAAACGGACAAGGTTGCAAAAAATTCTAAAGGAGCAGAGAATAAGAAAAAATTAAAGCAAGTACAGTTTTTGAGTTCAGGAGGATTAGATTCGGTGGGCTGAAATTTAGACAACAGGTCTGAAGCTTTGAGAACTTTTACAAATGTGAAATGTGCTTGGCAAAGAAAAGGAAGATGGAATAATTTGCTGCTAATACGTATTAAGGAATGTAATGAATCTTTAGGTTTACAAAATGGTGTTACTATGACACAGAATAATGTGGATTTTGGAAGTGATCTGATTATGTTGGGGTGAGATGGAATGTTTTAAAATCTTTGTCGTCCTTAGTCCTTACTTTGCTTTTCATCTCCTTTTCTTCTTCTTGTGTCTTAGTTGTGTATTTGTTTGCTTCCGTCCTCCTTCCGTCTCACACAATGACACACAAGAATAAATAAGCCCAAAGATTTCTGCTGTTGATGGTATCGCGAAATAACGACAGTTTTCTGTAAGAATCTTGCCGCGCTAACGCCAGCGAGCCATAGCCAGTAGTGAGGCAGAGTAGAAAGTAGATGTATCGAATTTTTTCAAGGTATTTTTATCACTGTCATTGGAAAAGCCAGAGGGTTACTTGTGGTGGCGTGTCTTACTTTGAAGCGTTTCGGTAAGGTCGTTTGGTGGACGGATTTCTCCTGAGGATTGTTTTGTTTATTTCGCATGATTCCATGATCCTCTAAATACAAGTGGGGACGGGATTGATGTAGTAAAACATTCGTTTTGTGGAAAAGTGTGGGTGTCGGGATCGGATCGAAACAGTAGGACAGATTGAAAACTTTTGTGTAAAACCGTTTCATTCATTCACTCATCATGTTTCCTTAGTTGCTTGCATTGGGGGATGGCAGAGTTATAAAGGATAATCGGGATGTCTGTTTGCTAGAGAGAGGACGATTTTATTGTGTGATTGTGATATGTTGGTGGAACTTTTGTTTATGCGTGTTTGTTTGTCTATTTAATTCGGTCAAAACGCTAGTTGATTTCGAAAGGGTAGCTACTTGGATGGAACGAAAGGGATCACAGTTATAAAGCGACATTTTGCAGGATTGGATTTGATACTTATCTACTTACTTGTTGCGTTTTCTTTTAAGCCTTTAGTGGAGAAGAAAAAGAGGTTCTTGTAAAGGACAAAAGACAAATGTGGATTTGGGGATAAATCTTGCGAGTTTGGGAGTAAATAGAAGATCTACATGTGTGCGTGTGTATGTGAGATGCGGGATGATGATTTTAGTTGGTTCCATGAGGAATAAGGATGACATGGAGGGAAGAATAGGCTGTTGAATGAGGAGGCTTTCATGCACTAATAAACTAGTGAAGCCTGGGTAAGCTCTGCATAGGTAATTTCAATCTCACCTGTGCTCTTGTTTAGCTAAATCTATGGGGAGCTAGCAAGTAAACAGATGCGGTTTGCTCAAAAAAAGGAGGTAAACTGTGATAAGAAAGAAGAGTAAAATTAAAGGAAGGGCTGCTTGGGGAGTTGACACTGCCGGTAATATTAATGCGCCCTGTTCATCCTGTTCACTGTCTGTTTGTTTACAAGTGTTTTAACAAGAGTCCAACACAGCATCATGCACACAAGTTACAAGAATTTAATAGGGCTTGGTAAAAGTTTTCGTGATTCAAGCAATGTTTTCTCCTTAGTTGTTCTCATAGTAATTTAGACTGCAGGCGGCAGAAACGAAAATTTAGTTGTAAAGTAAGTTAGTTCTATGGATTAAGGGGAATCCAATGAGGGGAATCCGTTGCTCCCTCTCGGAGGGATTCCATGCGAGTGGATGCCAGGGGATTGGTCCTATGTTTGTTAACTTGGAAACCTTTTAATGGAATTTGTTTAAATTCCCTACTGTTCAAGAAGAAACCACAAAAGTTACTGAACAAGACAAGACACTTTCGGGATTTTCAGAATTGTAGAGAAGTCAAGATGTTTCCATCTTTACTTATTTTAAATTGTATGTGGATAAGGTACGGATGAAAATAGTAGGTTAAATGTACTCTAACATAGTAACGCAGTTGAAGAACACGGAGCTACATGTTTAATACAAAATGAAAAAATCAGTGTATGAAGAAGGGACTTGCATAGCACGGTAGGATAGGGATCTCGCGGTAGAAGAGATGCTATCACTCCACTCCACCATCAAGTTAGTCGTCTTCAAGCTTATAAATATGAATGGATTACCAGTGGGAAGACAATTAAAATGTTGCGGTAGAAACTAGGCAATGTAATATGGTAAGGAAAGAACATGTAATGAAAAATTGAAGAATACGCAGCTTCAACGTCGAAAGTAGATAGCGTGTAATAGGATGAAACCGTTTTATTCTTGCAAAAATATCCCTACCTTCGCAACAATCCCTAAACATAAAATGTGTACTCACGGTCAGTCTTCTATTTTCGTGAAACATCAAATCTATTCTACAACAAGTCTGTTCATGAGTTCCTGTTACTGCGAATGATTTGAACTGTTTTGAAATTATAAGAAAGGATGGAGAATAGTGTAATTCAGGGGCTGCACTCTGGCTGACCTTGAAAGAGTCCACCCCGCGGGTACGGTTTTTTCGGTCGGGGGTGCTTTTTTGTGAGCACGTTATGAATAATTTAGCAAGAGGAAACGAATGGGAAATAGATGCAGTTTTGATTTTGTCTTTGAAAAGTTGTTAGTGAAACGGGGTGAAGGAGGATGAATAAAAACGTTGAAAATATGAAGGTGTATATAGTAAAGATGAGTTGAATTCCGAAGCGAGTTTGAATTTATTGAAGGAGACAAAGACAAGGAAAACCCGTGCGTTGGTTGCTAAGGATTGTTCTGTGCTATGTTGGTTGGAAAATGTAAAACGAGGGATTAATCGGTTGAGAAAATATGGAGACTGGGACTTGTCTGGGTCGTTCCCTGATTACGGAAAGCGGTGAGGGAGGGAGGAGTGCAAGAAGAAGGGCACACCTTGCTTTCATCTCTGCTTCGAGTGTGTAAATGAGAGTGAGAGTCTTAGATGGAAGAAAGAAGTTTGCTGATTAGTAATTATTTTACTTGTTAGTGCTTTAGACTGATGGAAAACATGTCGGTTGAAGAGCAACTTTTTGTAGCTTTGCCTTACCCTTGCTGCACCTCAGAGGTGCATGTTAATTATGCGGATTGCGGATGCAATCCACTTGGGTTTTACAGATCTAGAATTTGTGAAGTTGGATTTGAACAAGTCGTGAACTTTTTAACAATCAGCCGGCGGAGAGACGGACATATGACTACAATAAGATTCCCCAAGACGTAATCCTGGATGTGAGATTTACGTAGAGGGTGTTACTGAAATGGGTTGCGGTATGTTAGAAGTCTTGGAGGAAAGTAGTAGGATATACGGGTTGAAAGAATGGAGAAAGGTAAGGTGTCCAGCAGGGCTGAGATCGCAGGTCTGGTTTTTCCTGGGTGAAAAAACTAGATAAACAGATCATTGATAGGGCAGTGCACTTTGATTGAAAAGTGGTGGGGGCGGCTGGTGGGATGGTATTGACGTTTTGACAGGACAATTTGGTGGTGAGTGGTGATTGTTGCATTCAATGTGTAGATGAGGGTGAGGGGACGCTTACTTTGGTTGCTTGCTTGGTGTTCAGACACACTCTTGGTTTCTAGCTAACAAACTAACTACAAGCCTGTCTTGGAACAAGATTAGCCTTGACACATTTTATTATAAACTGGGACTGGAACTTGAAACAAGTTTTCACAGAATATCCTATGATGAAGTAGGCAAGGAGGCTCTTACTCGGTTATTTGGGCTTAGAGTAATATAAGTCATAAAGCTGTCTCTTATAGTGTCTAGGAAACAGCCCGTATTTAAGCAAGTAAAAGTTAGTCACCTGGCTAGAACAAGCTCAGCTTTTTGGAGTGTTATTACACATTCACATATCATCATGATTAGAACTGTGTTTCAAACATTAGAATTTAGTAGTAAATCCCAAAGTCCGTTTAAAACATCCTTGAAGCTATAACGGCGCGAATAATACATATAGACATTTTCATTGGGTTTTCGGATTTCTGACCATGCTTTAAACAAAGAGGTAGAAAGTTCAGGTTAAATGCTTCTTGTTCATGAGTAAGGCTGTGAACCTTCTAACTTCGGGTGACAGGTTGAGCCGGTGGCGAAGAATTTTTTAAGGAAAAAGATTCTGGGGGTTGAAGTAAAGGATTAGTTTAGCTTTAAAAGTGAATGAGGAAATAGGACAGATGTAGTACTGCTTTGAATATTAATTCAATTCTGCAATCCATGTGCTTACTTGGTTAATCGAAAGAAATGTTCGAATATTTTACACTTATAGGACCGTAATGAGAAAAGTTGTTTTAGTAAGCGTTGTATATATTTCTCCAGCGAGACACAGGGTGAATGCACACAGTTTTTTAAAGGTTTTTGCAAAGACAGGTGTTTTTTAATTGTGTCGAACTTAAAAACACAAGTCGTTCTGGAACCCTTGGAGGAAAGGCTGGTAATGGGAACGGGCAATGGGAATACGCTCATATCTTTATCTGTGCTCGCTGGCTACTGCCCACCTGTTGAATGTTTCAGCATTAATATGTTAGTCCCTGAGAAGTCGCCAGATGTAAATGAATATATGCAGGATGGGTGAAGGAAATCAGTTTATAATAGGTGGCAGTAGTGAATAGAGAATTATAATGGAAGATTTGGAGGCTTGTTCTCACTCTCTGAGTCTGTATTATGAATTTGCTGAAAAAGGTACAGCAGTTGCAGTCTAGAAACTATGCGGGGGACTATATCTGCAAGATGATGGAGGATTGAACTTTGTCGGTGGAGATAAATAATTCCGTTGTATCCCACGGTTTTTTGCTCGCAATTTTTCTTGCCCAACCCGTGGTGGCACCGGCAGTGAAGTCAGTGATGATAGGGATACTAATTGCAGGTGCTTTAAAGTTCCAGTCGCATCCTCCGGAAACGGAGGAACAAAGTCTACTGCTCTGACTGCAAAATTATGAGGGAAAGGTTGAGTGAGATATGCAGGGATTCTGATGAAAACAAGTGCGGGAAGCAAGCGGGAGATGTTAATTATAGCCCTTGTGCTACAATTGCTGATACTACACATTATGCTTAATTCATAATATGTAATGTCTTAGACTTTTACAAAGGGCACAAGGCGAGGAGGGGAGAGTGAGTAAATGTTTCATTTTGTTCCCACACTGGACTCTACATGATGGTTTTCCAATTTCGGCAAAGCTGAGTTCATGAGAACCTTTTGGAGGTTATAGGTGGCTGGGAAGGAAAAGATTCGTTGGCTTATGGATCTGGTAGTAACTCTGCCGTTAATTGCGGTATGAGAAAGAGTGTGAGTATGCTTATAGCTGGCCGAGCATTGAGTGTGTCGTGTCCTAAGATTGCTGAGACATAAGAGTATAAGATAGGACAGTCGTATTATGCGTTTGTTGCGAATCCTGCTAGGATAAAGGTGGATTTAGATTGAAATTTCCGAGTGGTCAATGTTCCTTGTCGGAGGAGAGAGTGATCGGAAGAATGCGTTTAGTTGTAGATGATCGTATTAAGCTAAGGATGAGTTTTTTCTCAAAGTTTAAGGAAGGCTTTTGCCTCCAATTCTCTTGGGCTCTATTGTATGAAAGAATACTAAACATGCAATGTGGATGGTTGATAGTGGTGAAAATTGATGCGAAATAGTGAAATTTAAGTGGGATTTGGTTTAGATACAACTTACGGCGAATTACTTGAGAAAATGTAGAGTTTGATGTTGAAGTCCATGCGGACGAACGGGCCGGTAGTTTTTAGAGAGGTTGCATAATCTAGTAAAAGTTTTACACAGTCCAAATCTTGAGGTTGCGTGGCCTGTTGTGATGGGAGAACTAATTACACTTTAGGTGTTGTTCCTGGGTTGGGAGCTACAAATCTTTTGTAATATTTTCTCACCCTCAGGCTTCGTGCTAAGTACTTTGTCGGGGGCTACATGCAGGTAAAGGTGTCGGCAAAATGGTAGATGTGTAATCAATTATCGGGGGAAATTTTACTAGTAGTACTAAGTAGTGGCAAGAAGGGAAGTAGTGTCAACTGTGGAATTAAAAGGTAGATTAGTTCTACAAAGGGGGATGCGGAGCGGAGCGCATCTTCTTCCCATAGGGATTGTGCGTAGGACACTCCTTCTCCTGTTCTATGCTATGCTATGGCATCATGGCGAGTCGCTTTGTTTCTTGAGAAAGAAATGTTTTAAGTTAAAAGATTTCATGTATAGGAGTGGAAATGACAAGGTAGAACTGAAAAGAGAAAAATGCACTTTTCCTTGCGGGTGGAAAATACTGATGGTCAATGGAAGATATAGTTCATCATTTTTGTGGAATTCTTAAGGATAGTTCACGGGGAGTGGCTAACGTATGCGTTGACTGGTTAAATACTTTATCCAGGGTGTTCATAATTAAGGATGAATCCATATGATTAGCCACTATTGCGGAAAGGACTAATCTATCTTTCGAAGGTGTCCATATCACAAAGATATAGAAATGCTGATGTTTATGAATTTTGACGGGCGAGCTGGGTCCGTGGGAAATGCTAAGCGAGCGAGATTTCGGTCTAGTTTAGGCCGAACCAAGATATTAAAAAGAACTTAAAGCAGCTGTTCTTTATGAATACATTAGAGGTAGGGATGGAAGTTTATTTACAGTACAGTTATCCCTACAAAGGCAAAGCGCTGAGTTTGGGGTACATTTATTGCAGTCGTTATCCTCGGATCAGTTGGCGCTTAAAAATTAAAAGCTTACCACTGTTTCTATCTGCCTTTCGTTCAGCTTAACTGAATTTTCTTTGAATTATGTTTTGTTTTAGCGAAATGCAAAAGTTCACACCCTTGAAGAAATCCAGGTTGGGGGGTTAGCAATGAATGGGACGTATTTCCGTTAGTAGGATGCAAACAGTTGGGATATCAGGGATGAGACCAAACTTACGGCAGAATAGTGCATTAGATTCTGCGGAATTCACGGACGAGTAATCAGGGTAAAATTAATAAGCGATGTTGGGGATGAACGGCCAACGGATGTAGGAAGTGATGGTGCGTGATTGATGCGTGCAAGTATTTTTGCGCGGTTGACGTACGAGATAATTCAAAAAGGAAGTCGCTAGCAAGAAAATCAGGAATTCAGATTGGAAGTCAAGGTAAAGGAGAAGGAGAATTTTCGTTGAATCCTCTGTATGGAATTATGGTTACGTTAACATTGTGAAACGTAATGTAACAGAGTACGGGCAAAAAGCAGGAAAGGTTCTCTACGGAGTTACAGCAAAATTGTTTTTTACCTGCATGTCGTGTCAACAGACAGTATTCGGGAGTAATGAAGCTAAATTATTTGGAATCATGCAATAGTTGCGTAAGTCTTGTAGGAAAGACAAGGTGCATCGACAGTCCGAGTCATCACATAGGATGAACGAAATTTCGTGGAAGGGCAATAAGTTGTAACTCCGTTAGACTTAGGAATAACAGAAAGTCGGAAGTCAAGAACTCAAAAGGGAGGTACTGTAGACTAGAGCGACTTTGCTCTTTAAATTAATATAATTATTATACAATTTTTCTCACTAATACGACATCCAATATGTACCCGTATATCCCTATCGCCTGCTTGTATTTGTTTTCCTAATTACTTTTTCGGAGCCATGCGACTACTATAAAATAGCAGCAAAGGCCGATCCGTATTCTAAAGTCATAAATGTTTAACGAAACGGCTCTTCAACCTTTTCCCCTACAAAAGTTCTCGGTCCTTCTCTTTGAAATGCGTATGAACTTGTGCTTAATTCACCGTTAGTATGAGATTCGTGAATTTGAGTATAGGTTTTAGAATAATACCCCGCTTAAAGGTTTTTATATATAAGGTAATCGGTTTTAGGGAGTAACAATGCAAATGCAAAATACAACTTCGTTTCTTTAAGTCCTCCACATTAAGAGACCGGTTGTTTCAAAAGCTTTGATTGACTGCATTAGAGAAACACACTTTCGGGGGAAGGATGAAACAGATTGTATTATACTTTTAGTCCTTAGGTACAGAAACTATCAGTTCTGGATCTCGTGTGTAAATTATTACTTATTTGCATTACTAATTGTAAAACAAGCCAAGATTCGGAGATTACTCACTCGAGAACTATTTAGAAGAGTGAAATTATAAGGTGGGGTCCACAGTCATAACTTTTGGTTAATGAAGCGGGGACTGATGTTACACGTGTTATAGCAGGATATAGTTTGAAGGAAATAAGCCTGAGGAAAATATGAAATACCGATAGTTTTGTTGATGTGTGATGCTCTGACGAGAAGGGGAGATAACTCATTCTCAGTCTGTAGGAATTTTATAATGACAACGGCATGCTCTTTGAAACACTTCAAATTTTTCTTGATTGAGACTCTTCTCTAATCGGATTAAGTTTGTTCCAGAACAAAAATGCTGAGACCGAGAGGATTAGGCATCCGTAGTAGTGAATGGTAAAAGTTAGCCCAGCCCGCTGGAGGGTTAATTCATTTTGAAGCGAAAAGATACGCTGTGATAAAAGGTTGGAGTGCTCACAGGACACAGGCAGGGTTTCTTTCAGGAGGAAACTACTAAGTTAGTATCATTGGAAGTCAAGAAGGAGGGACATAAAGGAGAATGTTGACTGATGACAATATGGATTTAACCAACTTACAAGTTAAAGTAAAAAAGAGATTCTACTATAGGGCAGTTAATTAAATAGCGGCGAGATTTGACATTGAAGTGACAGTCGTAATGATGTGTTAGCTGATAATGTAACGAGGTGATAGCAATTCAATATGGTGGGTTAATGAGGATGATAATAAGTATGTGCAGACATTTAAGTTGCGGTGAAAATATAGAATGAAACTACAGTAAAAGAGTTAGGATGGCGTATGAATGAGGAAGGGAGTTTTATCATTAATTAAGATCAAGATGAGACGGGATTTACTCGTATGAGAGTAACGAGGAGAAGAAGGGAAGTGTGTAGGATAAATTGAGGTAAACCTTGGTTCATCCTTGTGAAAAATAATCAGACCGTATTCAGGAAAAATATAGGTGGCAGGCGGAAGGATGATAATGATACAGATGCTCTATTCTTTACATGCCACTATGGTGGAAAAGAAGAGGGGTTTACCAAGGGAACCTTATATTACGATCTGAGGGAAGGACTGCCGTACAAGAATTGAAGTCTGAACAAGGTGGGATTTGGGATACTGTGTACAGTGTTGAACATTTGGGATAAAGACGAATAAGGCGATGAAGTAAATGAATATAAGTGTCCTGATGATATGAACTAGAGCTCTAGGAATAAATGATTGTGGAGGAAGGAGGACGGGACGAAGATTGGGTAAAGGCGTGTTTCTCGTCGGAGATTTGCATACTTTTTCATTTAGAGTTAGAGCCCACTACTGACGTCATGTAAGCCATGAGAGCTCACTAATTTACGGATAAATAATGTGAGTTATTTAAATGAAGGTAGTTTTAGTAGGCTGGAAGGCTTACTGTGGCGAGTGTCGCAGATAATGTGAGGGGGAGGAGGTAGAGAAAAGGTGCATGTGCAAGTATGCAATTCTGTTGAGAAAATGAAGTGGCTGATCTGGTTGATGGGTAATGAAGAAGCCGAGGAAGGAGTAAAATGGTGTTGCGAAATCATTTTTAGGATGGCTGGTTTGGCTATTATCGTAGCCGGTGGTGGTAGAATTATTTAATGATACTTCAGCTTGAAAGGGAATGAATAAACAGAAAGATATGAGTGTGCCGACATGTAATATAATTAATGTTACTGGCAAAGCTTTGAGCTGCACGTATAGGTTGCAAGCAAAGCAGAGATTATCATAGTCATGTGAGCCATTATTTTTACGTTCTCTTTAGCGTAGAGGAGGGAAAAAAGTGCGGTTTGAATGCTCTGTCTTGCGTCCCGCCCAGATTTATTAATGTAAGAGCGGCAGCCTTGTATGCACGGATGAGTTCATAATGAGATCTCCTATGGTGTGACGTGCTACAAAATACGGATGAGCTAGCTTATGCGAGATAGAACGATTACATCTTTGTTTTATGTTCGAATAAAGTCTATAAAAACCTGGTAGTTTCTTAGAAGTTTTGATAATAAGAGTTAATCGAGTTTCACAGTCTGAATTTATGCAGTTTAAGTGATCCTAAACCGTAGTAGTCCGTGCTCTTACGCAATAAGATTGCAACAGAGACAAAGACTGGAATTTCACGCACATTCTATTTGTAATAGATGCTACACATGCATCTTCTGCTTCAATTAAACAATCATAGCAATTAGTGCAGAGACGAAAAAAAGAGAAAGAAAGGAAGAAAGAAGATCATAGAAGAGGACTACATACTGCAGTTGGAGTGGAGTGTGCGTGAATTGCTTTGTATAGGGACAAGTATAATTGTTGCAGTTTTGGGGAAATTTAAAATTTCTCTCAATGGTGAATCCATTCTTTCGCTCACTCTACAGTTAATTGAATAGCAATACTGACTCTTAGTAAAGTACTAAGGGAAATTTTGGGAATTACTCAAGAGAGAGCGAGAGGTTTCTGAAATCAAGCTAGATCGAGTCTTGGGATGAGGAAGAAGCGGTTACAGAAATTTTATTGCAATTCCTTTTCTTCTCACCAATTTTCAAAATTGCAATCTCTCTTGTAATCTCAAAGACTCAATTGTAGGGAAGGGGAAGATTCTACAGCCGAGACTAAATTCCAGAATAAGATTACAGACATTGGATCACTTCCATTTGGCGTAGTGGCAATAGCGAACAGCAATTGTATATGGGGGAAAAATGACACCATTTGATGGGATAACATGATAGAATACAAGCAGGAGGGCGAGGCATCTAGGGATAATAAATACGGAGTGTAAAAACCGGAATATATGCTACATGAGTTTGTTAGTTTGCTTCTGGTATTTTCTCTTCTTTAATGGAATTGGAATGAAAATGAAATGATTGCTGGATCATTGTTAAAAGTTAAAGCGAGTTTGGTGGAAGGTGTTGAGATATTCCATACTAGTTTTTAGTTGCAATGAGAACGAAGACATGGTTGAGGATCCAGGAAAAGGCTTGTTTTTTTCATTTATTTACAATCGCATGGTCCTCAGGGCAGGGGCGAGTTATTGCAGTATATATTTGTGAGAAGGCTGAAGAGAGCAAGGATGGAGGGCAGGAAGGAAGAGGATTCTTGAGAAAATAAAGTGTTTTTGTGGATGGAATATGGAAGTAAGGGCATAGGTGAACATCACATGATTCACTTGTATCAGGGTTGAATCGCAACTAAGGTGAACAGTGGACAGAGGAGGGACATTTGGGAGAGGATTCAAGGGGATGATATGATATGGGAAGAGTGATCTGAAAATGAAATCGTGTTGAATTCGTCACATTAATTATGTTGAAAAGGGAGAATTGCTGGGGAAAAGTTAGATAGTGGTGGCTCATGTAGAAAAAGGCTGAATCATGCTGTGCTTCTGTTCCCGTTTCCCCGTTACATAGTTGACAGAGTTTGGACACGTATAAGATGGGAGGTGCTACGTATTATCAAGAGTAAGCAAGTCCAGGGCCAATTGATAGATGCAACCTGCAAGGGTCGCTTCTGAGGATGTCTTAGTCTGGGTCACGTCGAATACTGAATATGTGTGAGAGAGAATGTAGTCGGAGGATTCAATTTCCTTGTTTCACCATTCACCATATATATATATGCTTCAAGAGCTGGTTGAAATTCATGTCCATGAATGTTCATTAAGGAATTGACAAAGTTTATTACTTCACGATGCATCAATCGGATGTAGAGCTGCTTGGAGGGGACTACCAAGCCTATGGCCAAGCTACAAGGTGATTCTTTGGTTCCTCAAGAAATAGCAAGCCTTAGGAGGAGAGAGTTAATGTGGAGAGGGAGAAGTTATCGAGATCGCTTGTAAAGCAAAGAAAGAAACAGAGGGGAGAAAGAGACAGATGGGGATGATAAAAGAAGATAGGAGTAATAGGAGCGGGGGTGGATTTAGTGGAGAATGAAGAGTGGATGGCGATGAAAATGATATAAATCCTCCATTATACCTTATAGGGCATGCAAATATTTAGTTTCACGGTAAAATAAAATGATTGCACGTGCTTGGAATTTTTTATTCCCTTAAAGGTCTTGTTATTGGCCCGAGGTAAAACGTATATGTATTTGTAAGATGACTAATAATCTCATCGTCTCTGTTTATGCTTACATCGGCTTAAGTTAACATCTTACATCCTAAACATCGTCACTATTTCGACCGGTACTTAGCTGGTTTGAATTCAGCTCAGTTTTCAGCAAAGTCATATCTTTTTAGTTGATACGGATTCTTTAGTATCGTCCACTCGAGGATGTCGAGTTGGCACATAGTATATATCCCATGTAAATTTTTGGAAATCTTTGACGAAACCTGTGGAAAAGTTAGGGAAATTGTGCGAGGGTCGGAAGGCTCTGAGGACAGCAGGGTGCAAATGACACGGTTTATAACGTGGTTATTGTTGTTACGTTTAAGGTGGATTAATTAAGCTCCCGAAGCTACTTACTCTACTTACGTTAAGTAAAGCGGTAATCCATTGCAAGTCTCCATGTACTGGCAATATTTTTCTTAACACCGAGGCGTGGGCAAGGTAGAAATGGTAGTTTAATTGGTGAAAAACTACCACCAGTTATGTGTCGAAATCTAAACGGGATGAAAAAAGGTGACAATCTGCACCCTGCGTATTTATCCATGTACGCAATTTAAGGATCTGCCTGAAGCACAGACGAAAGCGCAATTGAGAGTGCTCTTAGCTATTAGTGGAGGGACGAATAGAAACTTTGCGCTGGTACCAGACAAATTAAGCGCGAGTTTGACTGCTCTAGAATAAATCCTAGCTGTAGTCATCCTGTTGGCTCAATGTAATTAAATTCATGCTGTCAATAGAAAGGTGGAAGTAAAGTGGATGGGACAATGGGAGAGTAGAAGTACAATCGTAGAATATAATGGCCTTAAAGCGGGTGTAAATATTGGTGGGAAACAGCGTTAAGTTGATGCTACTTTCGTTTAACGCACTCATGTAATCAGAATTGACAGGGATTAGTAAAGCGAAGATTTTCCGCCCAAGTTAGTTGGGAATTGTAGAAAAGGGAAAGCCTGCTTGATGGTAGCGCGGGCGGGGGTGCTTTGCTCCGCTGTGCTCGCGGGCGGTTACTGAAATGACAATTACTTTCCTCATTCAGTCATAAAATATGAGAAATAGTTAAGTGGAATTAGACAGGAGACGCTCCTGGGAAATCGGGTTCTGCTTGCTATGATGCACAGGATTGGGCTTTACTAGTTTTAACAGCTTTCCTCAGGACTGTAAAAACCAGGTAAAGCAAGAGAGAGTAATCCAGTGAGTTGGTAATGGAAATACAAGGAGTTATTGAGGATCATATGCGTAAAACAATTTGGCGAGTTGAAAATTTGTGAGTCTGTAATATCTTGTTTATATACTTGTCGCATCTGTTTGTGATATGGACGGTGAAAGTAATTAAGTAGTTGAAACAGAAGGAAATATAAAGTAAAGCATGTGCTAATGCTACTTTTTACGCTTTGCCATTGCTTTAGATACAACTAAGGCTGTGAGGCCGAAAAAGACAATAATTATTATGTAGGTTTTGAGAAATAATTTAAGAGAAAGATCAGCCAGGTTGCCTTCCACTGACAGTGTTTCGTTGAGTTAAACGAGACGAAGATTTAAACTTTTTTTTGGAAATGTAAGTAGGAGGACAGAGGAGGACGAATAGTGGTTTCTGAAATGAGTACTACGATATGACGGACTTGTGGAAAGTGGAAAGAAGAGCAAGATGGGAGGGTACTTTCATAATGCAGCAGAATTACAATCGTTTTTTAAAATCATCAAATTTAAAATCAACACACAAAAGCTGTAGCTTGGTTTAGTTTCGATACATTACGATTTTTGATTCACATATGTACACGGTGAAACACTGCTTGCAGCCGTATTGCTTTTAAGATTTAAAAGTATGTGACTATTGACTATAACAAACGAGAATAAAAATGAATGGAGTTGGACTGACTGACGACTTATACCGTTCTTCCTTTGCAATTCTATCAGCCAGCTTGCAAATGCCAGCAGAGAAGGAACGAAGTCGGTTTTTTTGTTCTGTCCGGAGGAAGCGAATATGGAAGTTTAGTCCTGTACGCTGTAATTTTGTAGACAAAGAAGGAACTGGGAATTGCAGGGGAATGGGGGTTTCCGTGAAGATATTTGTACGTTATCCCCGGATACAAATTTTTCAATCTTTTGATCCCTCCATAAGAAATTTAGTGTAGTATAGGACTGGTTTAAGATGGAATGGAAGGAGAAGGAAACGGTTGTTTAAAGATTATAGCGTAAGTTAAAACATTTCGAAGTGTGGGAAAAAGCGAAAGAAAGTTAGAATTAGTTGAAGTAGTAGCCTATTCAGTGTCGCCAAAGAGAAACATTCAAACAAAAGGATTAAGTCAAAGTCAAAATTATATAAAAAGTTACAAAGGTTCAGTGGAGAATGAAGAAAAGATGCGCATTGTATGTGCGTAATTGCACTAGACTAGACGACAGTCTATAAGGATTAATGTTGCTAATGATTATGTGATAATAATTGAATTGTGTGCATCTTTGGTGTCGGAGGGTGGAGTAATGAAAGCACGCACATCGGCACATCTGCGACGGGTTTCGGGGCTCTTATGGCTTTTCATATTTTATTGAAGTATGGGCCACACGCTGACAACTAATCCTCGACGTCAATTATCATAAACCCAGGCACGTGGATGGGTATTGGGTATCTTTGGCTCGGGAGAGCAAATGCACAAGCTATAGACCTGTTCCTTGGATAAGATGTGAGCTTGGATGTGTAAACGCTCAGGTTTGACGTCAATGTCAATCAGGAGTGAGTGGCTATGGGTGATGGAAGACCAGTTCCAGCATTCATGCTTAATGCTTGAGGAAAGATAAAAAGACTGAAGACGAGGAAGTGACTTATTATTCAAGAAAAAGTTAATAAGAAGATAATATTTCATGGTTTTGAATCTTCCGATCGACATGTGAGAAAGATGATTATTCGAACAACATGATGGTTTTTCACGCTCAATGAAGGTGAATAGAAGTTGGAGGGGATGGAGACAAATCCGTTTTAGATTCCGTGTCGGTGGTTGAGCGTGCGGAGGATATTAGAACACAAAACAAAGCGTGGAGGGAGTTAAGGAGCGGCTTACATGAAGCGTATAAAATGTTTTTCAAGAGATGAACGGGATTTCATTGAAAAAGCATTAACGCTGTTTGAATAATGGATTTGAATAAAAAAATATGGTAGTGCGGCCACTGTTGTTAGCGGCAGAAGGCTTCCAAGAAAACTTACTTGATGGGGGGGGGGGTTAGTGACATGTCGGTGAGAACTACGATTGTGCCGAAGCTCCTGACGATGCGAACTAGGAAGAAAATCTTTTCAATAAATACTAAAACCGCAATTTGCCGTGGTGATGTGATCAGGGATTTGTATAAATGCTTGTAAAAGCTCTCGATATTTCTTTAATCTTGTGACCGACTGTAAGTCATGTGTTTGTAAGTAGGTTCATGGAAAGGATATAAGCTATTGTGGGTGTGTTGATGCTGATTGATCAGATTACTCATTTTGTGGAACATAGGGAAATCGTCTTGTGGGATTTGAAAAGGATGTTATGGATTTTTAAATAGGATTCATTGGAATCAAAAGTTTACATACCCAAGGCCCAATGTGTACAAGACCTTTTGTGAACTCCCCTGGAGGAATCGTTGAATGTAAAGATTGAAGGTTGTGAAGTGGAGGATAAAGGCTGAAAGGACCAAATGACGGATATGGTTTACTGTGTCAGATCACAGATGCGAGAAGATGCAAGTAGGAAGGAGCATGCGGTGATGAACATTTTGAATGAGTAGGCAGTCTGAGAGAAAGACAAAGTGTGATGAGATTTGAGAAACGTTGGCTGTTGCTACGGATGATAAGGTTTTATTCATGTGTATTGAACTTGAATTTTACTTTCTCTTGGATGCTTTTCGGATCATTTATCAGAGGGATAATCGTGGGAGGGATGAGTGATGGGAAGGAAGTGTCGAAGTGTGTCGACAGCCAGGGAGTGGAGGATTATGCTCTCTGAGTGAGTGAGTTGAGTGAGAGTATGAGGCTTCTCATTTTGACAATTGGCAAGAAAATCCGCACCCGGTAATTGTTGCTGGTATTAAAACCATAAGGAATGCTTGGAGAAAGTCTCCGCCAATCCTATAACCCATTGCCCGTTGCCCTGTATTTTTGAAGCTTGAGTGAGTTAAGATATATATAGTATCCCAGAGTCTCGCAGTGTATACAAGAGAAGAGGAAGGGAGAAGTTTACAGCTCCATATGGAGTAGGTTTGAATCTCTGAAGACTCCTGAAAGAAAGAATGAAGAAAGATATGTAAAATGTGGCTTGTATGTATATCTACGGAAGCATCTGCTCAGCTTGCGATATAGTTACAGGTATTAACGCTGAGTGTAAAGGAAAAGGATAAAGGAGATGGTATCTTTGTGAGATTTCTAATTTGGTCACCTTTGCTGATTAAGAATTGATTCGATTGTGGGTTTCCTCCTTTGCCTGTCAGCAATAAGAAGTAGGAAGGAATGTGATGAGTGAAAAGAAAAAGGGTTTCAACAATTGACAAAAACAGATTTTTATCAATTGACAACTTCTCCTGTGGACGGTGCACGAACGCGTGTCGATTTACCGCTAATTCGTCGGTTAGATCCGGGTAGGAACTGTAAAGATGGACAGGTTAATCGATTTATTAGATAAAGTTCGTCCTAATTTGGGAAATGCCCGCCGGGAAGTGTTCCTTCTCTTATTTATATTACATCAGCATCCTGTCCTGCCTGTATCACTTTATTTGGGAGGCATAACTTGAACAAGGAGGCTAAACTTGTCCATGTGCCAGGTGAAGAGGAAAGCATCGGTAATCATATGGGTTAATTTAAACAGTTTTACAAATCAAAGCGTATGAAAGAAGAGAGGAGTAAGGAAGTAACTAGGAAGGTGTTGTTGGAGAACTTGGCTAGAAATCAGAAGGATAGCAAGAAGAATGATGAGCAAAAGTAATGCAGTGTTATGATATATGTACACATAATAATTTGAAATTAAAAAAGATTAGGTCATCGGGTTGATGTTATTGTAGATAGAGAGATTTGTGGATTGTTCAAGTATATGCGTTATTTTTAGCGGTATTTAATTCATGTAACTGGAAAGCCTTGAAATTACGGAGCTGCTGCTGCTAAAGCTGCGAATAAAATGGAAGCACATACGCATGATGGGGATGAATTCGTATTTAACACGTTGATAATAATGAGCTACAGATTCTCTCTGATTGTATGTGCAATGTGCAACCAGGAGGCGTGGGATTATATTTAGATCTTTCGATACCTTGAACTTTGGGATGCAAGTTCGTGTTTATTTACCTTTAAACTCTTGCACCTCGTGTAATTCCTTGGCTTCTCTTTGTATCTGCGATTCCTCCTTATCCCTTGAAACACTTGCACAGTTTGAAGTAAAAGACATTAACATACGTAATCCTGTAGCATATTACTTGATTACCGTTGGAGTGGAATGAGATGTAGGAAACTATGATGGCGTGAAATTGTTTTATGTGTGTGTGTTTGTCTATCTGCTTGAATCTGATGCGGCTAATTCAGAGAATATGAAACGTATTATGGTATGAAAAATTGATACGAGACTACGCGCGGGGAGAAAGACGTAATTAGGAAAGCCATGTAACCCTGACTCTATAGTTGTGTAGTAAGTAGAAATAGAGTATGGCCTCTGATGTTATTCTTTGATGCAGAGCAATTATATGTAAGTGTATAGAAGGAGTTGATTTAAGATGGGACGTTCATGAGCTAATTGGGAATGAATTTAAAAGAGGATGAATAATGATTTCTCTTGCTGTGTCTCCTTCTATGTCCTCACGTATGTGGCTGAAGCCTGGTAATTGACGAGATTCTTTAAGATTAGTGGTTGACTAATAGTTTTTGTACCTTCGAGGACCTGAAGAAATATAGATTAGGAGGGAATTTAAAGGACCGGTACCGGTATTATGTGTGGGGTGGACAAACCGTGTGTGCGTGCAGTAAGCTGTGTCTGAAGGATTGCATTGCGTGTTTGAAATTTGATAAAGTTTACTCTTACAAATTGACTTACTTTGTAAGAATAAAAACTAAAAACTATCAAGAAATTGTCCTGTGGCACTCGACCTTGGAACTTGCAAGGATTGATAAGAGATTCGGTAATTACTTGTGGTGGAAATAAACATGCCGGAGGTGTTTCTTTTACTGTATATAGACCTTCGAGAGAAGTTGCCTGCTCTCCTTGTGCAAGCTTAAATCTTGTCCTGCGTTTAAATTTGTGAGAGACTAAGACGAATTTTCTGTACAGTTTACAGGGCAGGACTAGAAATGTAAATATTCTGAAATGGAATTGGAGGGACTGATGAAGAGTGCGTGCATGTTATTTGATTGTACAGGTTGATGGTGTGTGATGTAATTACGACTGGAATTAAATACGTGGCCAAAAATTAGGCAAGGCCCAGCTGGAGGGAAGGTTGTACATAGAAGTACATTGGTGAGGTGAGTAATTAGGAGAGGGGAGTACAGGAGCTTGGGAGATTTAATGAAGAGAGTGTAGAGGTAAATTGACTCTTTAAGGAATGCCGTCTTCTATGAAACGTTTTAGTGAAGAGTTGCAGAAGAATTAAGAAGGTTTAAGAGGTAAAAGGCTGGCATTACTATAGCGAGGCGGATATTTTTCTTTGAAGCTACTATGTCATTTCAAGTAATGGAAGGTAGCTAATACAATACAAGATTTCAATTTTTATCTGAAAATGATAGAGTGGGATCTCACAGTCATCAATGAGTGAGAGGTTTTATTCAAATTACGGATTCGGTAGGGATACAAGGAAAGCTAACACGTTAAACAAAATCGAATACGAGTAGGGTAGCAAATGGGTTGGTGGCCAGAAATTTTAATGTGTAATAAATTCTTGCGGGATGGGGATTCTCAAACTAAGTAATTTAAAAGTGGAATGTAAAGATGGTATGGTATGAATGATTATAGAGCCACGAGCATTTGTATGGTGGAATCGTTACACAGTTGCTGGAACCATGCAGAGAGAACCGGTCAAGACGAATGAATTTGTTGTTTTGTTAAAGTAAATGGGCGATAAAGTTGGATTTACTATAGAATTTTATGACAAGTTTTAATTGAGCGTTAAGTCAGGAAAAATATTGTATTGTTGCGCCAAGATGTGATTACATGGTAATTTTGATGTAAGGCTTGTTCCAAATCTGATAAGTAGTAGGTTATAGTAGTAAAAGCGGTGGAGAGCGAATGAGGGAATTCATAGAAGAAACCATGGATAACAAGGTGTAAATGTGAACGGAACTGTTTGACGGGTGGATTGGGTTTTGATTTTGGAGGAAGATGCGGTAACGCAGTGGGGAAGAAAGGGGGATTGTTGACAGTTTTGAAATAATTTTTTTTCTAGAGAGGACTTACGGAATGTGTGTAGTTTTTCCTTGAGAAAAAAGCTTTTAAGATGAATCAATTGCGATGAAGTTAACGCATGGGCAATTTTCGTATTAAAACTTTCTGACAATTTGTATCATTCACTTTCCTTTTAGCATAAAAAATAGTTCACATGGATCTGAAGCCGGCTGATTTCGTTGAGAGGAGGGATGATGATGAGGGAGATACGTTAAACATTAAAAGGGTTTTGATATTCGCGCAAAGTAGCAAAAGAGTAGAGTGGCTGACTAGTTCTCACATTATCCTACTGCACAAATTAGCGTTTCTTTTGTGAAAAAAATCTCAATCCACTCTTTGTACCTTTCTTTTGTGTCTCTTGTTTACAAAAGATTATTGCTTGGCATGGCTCTCGAGTTTCTTGAGAGCCACCGAGCTAAGTTTAGTTGTGTGATGGGAAAGGAAAGCGACGAGAATTACAAGATTTGGAGCTTAAAACTATAGATGTGTGTGTAACGTGTGGTCAACTAATGTTTGGCAGAGTTCGAGTAAAAAATAAGAGCAGTTAGACAGACCCTTTTAAATAACTTTACTTTGAAAGATGTGTAATGGGAGGGAGTAGACGGGATTAGCTGGGGCAGAAAATCTTTGGTGTGGCTCACTGTTAGGTGATGGACGAAGATTTTTAATTTTAGCTAGCTAATAGTCAACCACGTCTTGGGTGTATAAGGTGGGCAGAGGGAAGAAGAGAGTGTGCAGGAGTTCTGGTGGCATATCGGCATAGCACGCAATATTTAGAAGGGAGAAAATGGGAAACTTGCATTATAGCTTGCTTTGAAGCTGGTAACATATGAGGAGAGAAACTGGGAGAATGATTGTACGAGAGGAAAGGAAGAGAAGGGTGGGGAGAAATAGAGATAAAAGAGGATTTATTGTGCAATATGATTTGCAAAAAAGTTGGCTAATTTGACTGTCTATTCTTGTGCAGGTGTGGGGTGGAAGACCGGCTGCCGTTCTACAATTTTCTGGATTGCAAACTGGGGATGTCTCAGGGTTGAAGAAAGCTTGACGAGTGGAAGGGACGAAAAGAGCAAGGGGGAATGGAAACCGTGATTGTAATTGTGGAATGATAACTCGAACAGATGAATGATAATTGAGGAATAATTTTGAACTTAAATCAACAAAAACGAAGAAAAGACGGTGCCGGGAGGTGGTGCGGAGTGCGGACTGCCTCATCGCAGATGGACCCACCATCTGCATAAGAAATAGTGAAGAATAGGTGTTTCCAAAAGTGGCATTTGGGGAAATTTTGAAAAGGAAAGATGGCCGTGAGAGCACATAGAAGAAAAGGATGGTTAGGAATGGGGACACGGAGGACTTTATCAGTGATTTTGATGGAAATATTATTAATATCTGGGATTTCATCCAGTAATTCGCACTCTGTGGGCCAAATTGAAGTTGTGGCAAAGGATGGGCAGTTGACGAGTCGGAGCAGTCCTAAAGGAGCCATACAAGCAGCGACAAGACGCGCTGCTCCGCACACATTACGACAACATTATTTTAATCAGCGTCGGGATCCACTAGGTGCGGAAATGGGAGGGGTGTCATTAACAAACATGAGGGATGCTGGAGGATTCGGATCAAAAGTTATTCCGCGAAGTCCTTCACTATTCCTCAACGTTCCACAGAGTGTAATCAGGAACGATTCTTCAAGGGTTGGTCCTGTGGCTCCTAAGCATCTTGCTGTAGGTGGGAGTTCTTCGGAGGAAAGGTTGTTGGAGGGAGGGGGAAGCACGGGGAAGTATCCGATTCCAATCCGGATTTATGACGATACTGGAATTGCTGAAGGAGGGAGTGCCGGAGAGACTACGATGAAATCCTCTTCTTCCTCAACCACCAGCGTGAGCACTTCGGCAACAAAGCCATATAGTAGTAATAATAATAATGGGAATTCAAGGAAAAGAGTAAACAGCAAGATGGAGGAGACGTCTGTCAAGTCTTTGACGTCGCATCGCCACCATTCAAAAAACACAAACGCTGGCCGGACCAAAGGTGAGGAAGAAGAAGAGGTTGGGATGGGCTCTTCAGGTGACTCTGGGCCGACGGATTTCCGGATGCATATGCTAGGAGGATTCCTGAAGAGAGAAGTCTGGACGATCCCACTACTTTCTATGGCTTCCCTGAATATTTTCCTTATCAGTCTCTTTGAGATTTATGTGCTGTGCAAAGCCCGTGGACCTTCCCGACGCCACTTGTTCCTTGGACAAATGCTCCTATTCGGGCTTTTCCTTTCCTCATCCCTAGCCCTTATATTCGCCATATGTCCCTCGGCTGTGGGATGCTTCCTGGGACGACTCGGCGTCGGGATCGCTTACACCATCATCTTCTCTGTTCTCATGGTGAAATGCATCTTTTTGCTCAGCCTGGACGGCGGCGTCTATTTACCTGCCTCTTACCAGGCATGCCTTCTTCTCTTCTCCATCCTGGTTCAAGTTGCCATTGACACGCAGTGGGTCATTGTGTACCCTCCTACTCTTGAGGTACTAATCCTTTTCACACTTTTAAATTAACTCATCTCAAAGGTGTTTAGTGTCGGAATTAAAAGCGTCCCGAACGAGGAAAGTTCACCTCTTCCATATCCTGCCCTGCCTTCTAACTTGGGACAGACTGTTTCTCTTGAGGATGCTGACGAGTAGACCAATGCAATGTTGAGGCAAGGTTCGAGATATGCGGGATTGTGTTTCTGTACCAACTAAAAGAACAGATAGCCTTACGTAGTTGTGCTTGAATTTGGTTTGCTAGAGGTTTTGTTGTATCGTCAAATACACCGGAGGTGAATCTGTCTCGACAATAGTTCGAGGGTAACATGTTCATTAGGTAGGGGGTAGGGAGAGGAAGGGATGATGAGAAAAAAGGATAGTGGATATAAAGATGAGCGTGGAATTGAGTAAAACTATGCAAAAAGAAATACTATCGATTCGTATTTTTACGAATACTTTCATCTTCTTTCAACATCCTCAATGCCCCTCAGGATGCTAGGTAGCGTAGTTAGACGCGGAAATGAAGAACAAATAGATAGTCCGGGTTTTTATCTTCCATTGTTATAAGAGTATCCGTAGAGTTATAAAGTTCTAAGTTTTTTTACATGTTGATTTTCGGAAAGAGGGTGATGTGAGGAGGTGAATAGATCTCAAGTTAGCTTGGAGGGCAGAGAAAAAAGGCAGAGGATTCCCTGGTAAAGTGATGAGAGGGCTTTAAGGATGAGTTAAATCCCCAGTTCACATTTGTATGGCTCATCAATGATTTTGAGCCTTCTATATCATATATAGGGAGTAACAAGCCCCATCTCGTCTGTCTGTCTGGTAGTCTACCAGTGAGAGTGAGCAGTAATTTGAGTCTGCCCGAGTGCCAGGTAGGAAGGTTTTTCTCAAGAGCTGATTTCTTGAATGAAGTTTGTGGAGGAATTTGATTTACAAATAGAAAAGCGTGTAGCTGGAAAATAAAGCGCATTAAATGATCTCCACCGGATTGAGAGTTACGTGAATTTCGTGTGCTCGCACACTGCGAAGCACAGTAGGTAATCGAGAATTTGGTAACGTGGAAAAGATGACTTGGCAAAGGATTAAGTGAAAGGTGTATTGAGTATTGGGTGAATAGAAGTCTTTTGCAATAAAATGCTGTATCCGAGACGGGGATAATAACATTATTAATATGTACTTACGCTGTGTTATTGCGGGTGGATGAGGCAAGGCAAGGCAATCTCAGGCTGGCGTCCTGCCTGCCGTACGGTTTGCCTTTCCAATAAAAGAAAGAAAAAAGAGTCATTCCTTTCGTGCTCTTCCTGGTTTTGTTGAGCCAAGCGGGCGGGGCCATAAGGAAGAAGACACTTAAGCCAAAATTAAGGCAAAATTTATGCTAGGCAGTTTTTATGCCATACTGTGCCCGGGGCTTTAGGAAGGCCAAGGCGTGCATATCTAACTAAGGGGAAAGTGAATAGGGAGCATGCACGCAAATTTTTCCTCGCCAGGCATTTTGCAGAAGTGTGGTGCAGGGGGAACTATTGGGGTGTGGAGAGGGGGAAATTGGGACATCGTTTCGCAAATGTGGCAATAATTGTTCATGGCTATAAGTTCGTTCGGTGGAGTTAGGAAACAGAAACGATTGAGAAATCCGCGGGTTCTGCATTGCAGCCTTGGAGATTAAAACGTTTGAAACTGATATTATTTCTCGCGGTTTTATAGATCAATAGCTCAGGTGGACCGCTGTGGCCTCAATGTGGGACTTCCTATGCCCAACTTCTACTCACACTTTCATACAATGTCTTCCTTATTTTCATTGTGGGCTTGCTCTCGTTCAAAACGCGGGGAATTCGGGAAAATTACCGGGAATCTACCTACATTGGTGTTTCCATTCTTGTGACGATACCTATTTGGATTTCTTGGACCGTTGCGGGCTGGATTTTACAGGTATGAGTATGAGTATGAGTGGTGATTTGGGTTTAATGACCATGGTCCAAAGTCCAAGGGGAGACATACGAGAAATGGTCTGCAGTTTGAAGGGTATACTGGGTGTCTTGGTACCCCACCCAAGTGCCAAGACTTGGACGGTGAGTGTTAAAGGAGAAATCGGTTACAATGTCATTATTTTACAGGGACGCCATCAAGACGCATGTGTTGGATTTGGTTTGCTGGCTCAAAGTCTAGCAACGTTTCTCATCATGTTCACACCCAAAGTAAGCGGCAAGTTGGCTTAAAAAATAAAAAAAGCTCTGGTGGCAAAAGAAGAGCAAAGAATTTTGATGATAAACTCAAGGGAAATTATTCTGGAGAAAGAAATGATCCTTCGTTAGAATGAGCGGATGTGGATGATAATCTGTTTTTAAATGTAATACTTTGCTTATGAATTTCTCCCAGGGTCGACAACTAGCAGCGATGGGAAAAGAAGGCATGTTTCTTGAAGACCAGGAAGACCAGTGCTCTGGCTACTCACCTTCCTTTTTTCATTTCAAACCTAGCAAAAGCTATAAAACTGCACTCATTGGAGGTAAGCTGAAAGTTGAAGTTGGTCCAGGATGAGAATCCTGGATTTCGTTGCATAAAAAGATAGACGACCAGAGCGCGCATAGTTTATACAGTAAATCAACATAAAGCAGTATTCTTTAGTGTCTATTTATTGCGCCTTTGCCGAGTTACGGATGTGCTCAGCATATATGGATTTGTGATACTGGTTGAAGTTATTGCAGAAAGTAGTCTACTTGAGATTGTTTTCAATTTCTAGTTCATAGTTCCCCTTTTGCAAAAAGAGGGCCTCACGGATCATAGATTATCTTGTTGGTTTAATTCTGCCTCTATCATCATCATAAAGTTTGTAGAGTGGTATTATGCATATGTATACGAAATACGAATTAGTTGTATTTAATTTGAATATCTATTGACCGGTACATTTAGGTAGGATAACGTTTGTGAGTATCTATTGTATAGTTGCATCATATAATTCTCATACTTTGGATAAAGCGAGTGATGGATTTATTGCACCAGTAGAGTAGGATAAGACGCGTAAGGGATCGTAGGGGAAGGAAGAAAGAAGTATGAAAATAAGATTCGTAAATAGAATTAGAAAACCCGGAGTTTTACAAAGAACCCGGTTTCTTCTCTGTGTGTCGGCTTCACAAGCTCTTCTACTACATCCTACACAGAGGAAATATAGTGGTTGGGAAACTTGAAATTTTTCCCACCAAGTGGGGCCTCGTTTCGTTATCGACTTTGTTCAGTGAAAGGGAATCTTACGGAGTGTAGTCAGAGTTGGTCGGGTATATAGGGGAAGTTATGAAGACTGTATGTGTTTTTTAATGGACAGTCTCCCAGAAGATAAGACGAGTTGATAGTTAGAAATCCTCTTGTTCATTGAACCTTAGAGCGGGTAAAGAAGAGACGCTAATGTGATGGAATCACGGACTTGCATTAATCATCCGACAGTGTTGCAAAATACAAGATATCGCGTACATCTATTATGTCAGTGTTGTGCTAAACAGAGGGCTAGTTAGTGAAACGTATCCGCCTCCAGGGAAAAAAATATTGAACTTGAATTGAAGAGATAGTTCATTTGAGAGATTGTGGTTTTTGTGTCGTGCAAGAGTCGAGGATAAGTGCAAAACATCTGATTGATTGCAAGTTTATTTTCTTTGTATGCAAAGGGATGTAAGAAATATTCTCTTAGTTGTGGATTAAGGGAGCGAGGCAGGTAAGAATAAGGGAGCTAGGAAATTAAATGCGTTTCGCTCATTCTAAAAATGTTTATCTCGCCGTAATCATAACAAGGTGGGGACAATACCCAAGGCTTCTAACAACATCCCACAGAACGCCCCCGTTCCAATCTCAGCTAGGAAGATGTAATAACGTAAGACTGTGAACATTACCTGCCTGGTTTTGTTTTTTTTGCGGCAAGTTAGAAGCTGTTACACCCTTGATGAAGCTTACTTTCAATACTTACTTGTGTCGCAGGCGTAGGAGGTGGACGAACAATAGAGGCAGGGTAAAGGATTTAATCTCGTTATCTTTATTCCCATTGACGCTTTTGGTAGTATTGGCGATATGTAAAGAGTAATCGGCTTAATCATGATTAGCGAATCTAGTGCTGCATATGTAGCGAGAGGAATTTTAAGGAAGTACAATTTCTACTACTAAGTAAGCACTATGTTCGTTGGACGCAGCTTGACTTGCTTGACAGATGCTTTCTCAAGCAGGATCAAGGTTAGGAAGGACATCCCAAGTGCCGGCAGACTAACTCTGAAAATTCCTTCTTTACCATGTGCATGGTAAAATTCAGTCTTAGTGCAGTCAGTGGCTAGGCTAAGACCATACTCTTGTCGCAATAGGTGAAATATGCTGGAGCTTATCGGAAGTTCAGAAGAATCGGCAGGGAGAGTTTGATCATGAAAGTATAGACGATTAAGTTATACAGTTTTTTATAAACTTAAATTTAGAAGATAACATGACCGGCAGTGGGTATGAGATGATACTGACGGCCGAAGGTAAAGCTGAGTAGAAATAGGGCGAGGAAGAAAACTGTGGGAGGTTTGTTATGTGGACAGACATGTTTGGGATTGTGGAGGGGCTTTGTTACACGATAATAGAGTAGTTTATTGACTGATGCGGTGGATTGAACGCCTTTGTAAAAGCCATCATTAGAGAAGGTTCATGTTAGGTGAAGTTTGGCTAAGCGGGTAGTTCGCTACGAGATATTATATTTTATTAATTACAGAAGAGTGAATCCGTTTCGATATTTCCATAGCGACAGAATCCTTTGAACGAGTGCTAAGAGGGACAAGAGAAATACGATGCCGACGTTGGATTATTATTATGCTAGCTGCCTGACTTTGAGAATCCGTCTGAAATCGTGGATGAAGTTCAAAATGAGAAATAAGAGGACGGGGGTTATAGTAGGATTGGATTCACAAGAATTGGAATAGGTTCCGTTCGGAAGACGAGGGGAGCGTTTTGTATCAAATCAATCAAGGGATTTCGAGGTTCAAACCGCTCGTGCTGTGGGCGAAGGGAGAGCTGATGAATTAAGGAATGAATGAATGAAACCGATTATTGAGGATCCTCTGGTATGAATTGATACTGATCGTCTTTTCTTCCACGGCTTTCTTCCTTTGCGTGGGGAAGCGGTAAGGGAAAAAGAAAGATGACAGCGAACAAGGCCTTGTAGTGAATAAAATCAGGGGTTCAAGAGCATGTAGTGTGGCAGCGGTTAGTTTGTAGTTTGAGCAAAGCTTAAATCGGGAGAGTTCTTTGATATCGCTGAAAGAATGACGTGAATGGAATTAAAGATTTTTCTAAAACAAAAGGAGGTAATGATTACTAATTTCATGCTTAGTGGGAAGCGTGGGGAAACCATTTTTGCTTTCGAATTGTTATTAAGGGGAGCGTTCCTTGAAGTTGTTGAGGGATCCGGAGGATGTCAGAGATTTTAAAGGAAATGTTTGGAGGGCGAGAAGAGGGTGTATGAGGATGGTCAATTGAGAATCAACTGCTATGGATTTATCGTGGTATAATGTGATATCAGTCTCGGGGGTTATTTCCTTGGAATGAGATGAAGCATAGATGGTAGAGGGCGTTGGGGTTGTTGTTTGTATATTAATTTGTATATTTTCAACGTTTTGTATAGATGCTATGTCTAGTGGGCATTTTTATCGTTGCTTCAACGATTACAATGCACAATTTTACTTTCCGTCAAGCACGACAGGTAATTGGAATAATTGCAATGTTAAATGTCATAGAACTGTGATTGAAATCATAAATTTATTTATATTACACTTGCTTATGCTTCCCTCTGTTAACCTTGAGGACATAAGTGCGTGCAAAATGGCTTGGGGAATTCGGGGCTTTGTTCTCTTGGCATCGATTCCATAAAAGACTTGACCGATTCCTATATCGTGGAAACATTGGATGTTTTCATGATGATGTAACGCACACATTTTTGACATGCTGCGACAAATGCCAACTTAAAATCAAGCACATGGAAAGTACAATTAACTTTATAACTTCGACAGCTAATAGGGACAAGATAAACGAAAGACTCGCGAAAATAGAAGCACTACTGAACAAATAATATGACTTTATATCTAGGTTAGTGGACTTGGGACTTTAATATGATAGGGAAACTGCTGGTGATGAATTTTCACTGGAGCGAACACAGAAAATGAACTGGTGGAACAACAGGATTGTTGTAAAGGACTTGTCAAGAGAGGAAGTGCAGGTATTATGAAACAAGCACTTGTCATGATTCAAAATGCAATGTTAGTGAAAGATGGTATGCATACAATGTTTTTCTATTCTTTAAGAAGGAAGAGCCAATGATTTTTAAATTGTCTTTAGAATTGATTTGTCTCGTCTTGTTGAATTTCACTTTTGAACTGACGGAATAATGCCTTTGTCGAGCTAGTTTTGCTCGGCGCGAATTAGATAATGGCTCGCATGGGGAACAGATTATCACGCTCTGCCCTGATGTTCTCTAGTTTGATTTAATTTATTATACTATGCTGCAATACAAGTGCCATTGTCTTGTCAGTCCCGTAGCCCTCCTTCACGTCTTCGTGTGAGTGACAAATTAATTGAGGGTAACTAATATTTTACATATGAGTAAAAGGATAAGTAAGAGGATTGTCAGATAGGGTGACAGGTTGAAAAATTTGGAAAAAAGGTTAACAAATACAATACATATTGAAGCTGTAGGAGAGCAATGTAAACCAGTTTAGATTTTAGAAGTAATTTAACAACGGGGTGCTTTGTTTGTAGTAGATTAAAGGGAAAGACTTAATTTGTCGTAGTTCGTGCAAAAAATGGTTTAAACTGATTTTTAATTATCATGCCGCATGATTCATGCGATTGAATAAGTAGGTTTGCGGAGATTTACTGAAGACTGACTGATGAATGAATCAAAGGTTTAGTCGGATTTGCAGAGTAAGTGCTAAAGTGTGATACTTTGAGGATGACTATTGGGGTAAGCGAAGTCTTCTTGTGTTTGAAAATGGGAGAATAAAAGAGATTAAGAAAGAATCGCTTGAATTAAAAAATCAATTGCTTAGAAAGGTATTCCCAAACTAGCAAGTCTGCTCAAAGAAAACGATATAAAATTTCGCTTACTCTCTGAGTAATCTTTCGCGCTGGGACGGAAAGAATTTAAAGGATTTCAGGTAGAATTTAAGGGTTAAATGAAAGGGAAAGAATTGAAAAAGATTGAAAGAAAATTTGCATTGTAATCAATGTACTTAGCGCTACTCAACAACGAGGTCAGGGAGGAGATTACCCTTGAACCTCTAAGGGCTGGTAGAAATCGGGTTGTGCCAGTACAGACCCTAGTCAATAGAGACGAAGGAGGCAAAAGGCTACGTATATAAATTACAAATACGTGAAAACTCTGGTCTAGCGCAACAAAATGTTTGTATTAGCTCTGTCTATGAAGACAAACGATTCAATGGGATTGAATTGAAGACGATAATTGACTGATTAACGAGGAAACGTGCATGTCTTCTCATTCTTTATGCAACGCATGATGCTTCTATTATTTCCTTTGGTTTATCTTTGTGGTTTTAACTTAAAGCTTCTGTTTAGTTTACTATGTGGGTGAAAAGGTTCTTTATGCTTATCATATGCATGCAATGCTTTGTTTTTCAAAGTCACAGGAATGCTACATGTATGGCGTTCTTTTTGTACATAGATCAAGATTTATGGAGAAATAATTCGAAACGCTCTCTATGCAGTGGACGCTAGTAACATTATTTTGTTTTCTTGCATTTTGCTTTTTTTTCTTGTAAATAATCGTCTCAGAAAGATCCAACTATGCTACATACAAATTCTGAGGATAATACTTTAAGACGAATGCTGATAATTATGATGACGGCTGTGCTTAAATTTTTCGAAAATATTCATTTGGATTTTTTGTCCCTAGATGGGAACGTGTATACCACCTTGGAGCCTACGATTTCTACAGTGAATCCCAACGTATTCTTTCATCGATCTGATTTTCATCCTGGAATGATATACTAACGAGCGTATTGATGCGTCTTGGGTCAATACACGACGATGACAAAGTTTTAATTGTTGTTAAATTGTAGTTGAATAAACTATTGAATGCCATCAACGCTTTTTATGCGAATTTCCTTCGTGGCTACACAACAAGTAGCTGAACTTGGAAAACTTATTCCGGATTGAAACAACTATGATGTAAATCTATGGCCATTAACTGCTGAATCAGTGACCCGGGTTACTTTCGATTTACTAGATTTTAATGTTAAATACATTATCCTACAAGTCTATTTCTAATTTTAGAGTGAGTTGAGTGAGTATACAAAAGTTTCCGCGGAAGGCCTACCTTAATTATATACGCTAATGAATATTATGAATGATTGTGATGCATGTATCCTACTGTTGTGTCTGATGTGGATATTCCCGAAATAATTACAGTTTCACAGGGAGATTATGAGATTTTTTTTCGGATTTTGTACTTTGTTTATTATGTGATAGATTAAAAATATAATACAACTAGTACCATCATAAAGCAAGTTTTGTTTAGAATTGTTCCTGGAATAAATCAGTTTAGGCATTGTTCTCTTGTCTATTATGTACGAATTACTTTGAACGATTGGAGTAAATCACAGTGTACACGGGGGACATTGAATATTGCACACATTTAAAATATTGATATTACAGGGGACTGAGGGAGGGCCTCAATTAGAAATTATCTACTTTCTCGGCAACGTTGAGCCCTCCTACCTTGGGAACAACACATGTTCCGAACAGTTCATAATTACAACCTCCGTAAGGTAATTATATCCGGTTCACTGTTTTATTAGCGGAAATTCAGGCCGGTATCACACAAATAAAATATATAAAGATAGTGTAATAAAATTACCAGGTTGTAGGAAAGCAGCAAAAGTCCTTATTTTGCTTGTATCCTATTTCTACTATGGGTGTGCTGGAATATTTTCTAAAAGTAATTATAAACTGAAGCAACGAGACCTCTTGACTTAAAACTCAAGTCTCCTCTTTTACCGGGAAACGAAGAAGCAAAACTGTCAAAGAAAATTAGTAAAAACAGTATCCTATTTAACGGTCACAATAGCAATCCGGAACAGGTTCACCATGCTGGACGAAAACCAAAAGCGTCGAAAAGCTTAGACAGAACTTACTAAACATTCATTTTTGCGTTGATAGCTAAGTAGGATAACCGCTACCACGTAGGAGTAACTGAGTAACATATCCACTATCTGAGATTACCATTTGAACTACAACCCTACGCTCGGTTGTAATTACATACGAAATGACTGTGGAAAATGTGGCAAATACTAAGTTTTACGAGATATTCTAACCGCACTGGAATCTGGAAGATAAGAGTTTAAAATTACGCGTTTTCATGACTTAGAATATTGAGGTCATTTTCAGTCGGGTGAATGTGGAGCTTCTGTCGAGAAGTATGGGGCTGAATCATGAGCCAGCACAGTATGGCAAAATTCGCAAACGCGATAGTCCCGCGAGCCTCTGCAGACTGTATGATTCAGACAATCCGAGCAAAAGACCCTTCCACAATGACAACAGTTTTCCTGCAAAATATAAAACATAAAAATAAGTCTCATAACAAAATTATATAAAATAATAAAGCTGTCGAAACGATCTTGAAAGTACCTTTCCTGACAACTCATCTAAGTGCTTTTTGCAAGCGTTCGCGTTACACTGACGGATATCATCTGGATGCTGCCACCTGACTTCAGTTTCGGCTTGACGCACCCGCTCCAGCTCTACTTGCAACGATTTCGACAAAGCTATCAAATCCTTCTGAAGTTCTTCACTATTGGACAATTCTTTTCTAAGGGTTGAGATTTTGTCCGTCAGTTCCATTACGTCTTTTTTATATTTATCCTGTTAATAAGATG
The DNA here is from genome assembly GCA_906901655.1 of Sminthurides aquaticus. Taxonomy (NCBI): domain Eukaryota; kingdom Metazoa; phylum Arthropoda; class Collembola; order Symphypleona; family Sminthurididae; genus Sminthurides; species Sminthurides aquaticus. Next base: position 9,070,735 of record CAJQTT010000004.1, on the reverse strand, counting down.
AAATATCTCATTAATCCAATCCTTCAGTGGCTGTTCTTTAGTAAGTGAGCTACACAACATCCCTTAGAAACGCTTGATTGTTTCTATTTCATAGCTAGTCGGGTGACACAACTGATTTTCCAATCCTTAGTCTATTCCGGGTGTTGCAACAAAAATTTTTGGTGCGGGTTAGGTAAAGTTAAAATACTCGGAACACTAACTGCTACTGCTAGAAGGATGTCACCCGACTACTTGTAGCTCACTTAAATTTCTGTTGCTATGTTTCCCATTGTAGCTCACTTACTTAAGAAGCCCCCCATATTCTATAATAAAGCATTATTTATAACTTTATGTACACCGACAAGATCCGCATGCAGAACCTACCCTCTCTTTCATGAGCTCATTGTATTTATCGCCTCGACCTGCTGACGATTTTAGTTCCGAGATGCTTCGGTCTCTCATTTTTATCTCATCGTCTCGGTGTCGTAACATATCCCTATGAAACATAACAAGCATAGAAATACTTCGTAAAACTTCGGCATTAGACCTGAGTGGTAGCAGAAATACTTACTTCATATATTTAATTTCACTATTCAAGGTCTCTTCTATGATTTTCTTTTCTTGCTCCTCAGTGCTGACTCTTGCTCTGTAGAATTTCAATTCAGATTCAATTTCTTCCTTGCCAATTTTGACACTGATTAGTTCTTCCTTTGTTCGAAGTATCATTTCTTGCAATTCCTAAATTCACATGAAAGTAGAATATCAGCAATACGAAAATACAAGTACTTCAAATAAATGATAATTGTTTAAAAACATTGCTTACTAAAGAATCGCTGGGCAAAGAAATATCCTCTCTCTGCAACTGTTCCGAATGCGCAACATGTTTACCTCGCAGATTGTCATTGTCGTGCTGCAAACTACAGAAAGCCAAAATTGAATTGGTAAAAGATATTATAACAAGTAGGACAAGCAAACTATATATCACTTACTACTCCAGTTTTTTCTGTAATTTTTCTCGCTCTGGTATTAATCTTTTAATTTGTTTTTCCATATCGTGTAATGACTGTTGGCATGATGAATTGAGTTCCAAAAGCACCATTTCATATGTTCCAACTTGTTCCTCCAAAGAAGCTAGTTTAGTCTGAAAATAACATTCTTGACTATAAATGCTTTCACCAAACAAAAAATGAACTGACAAAGGATGACTACCTGCATGTCTTGTGAAATACGACACCAGTCTTCTTCCATCTCATTTCGCAGCTTAGCAGCCTTTTGAAGCTCATTTCGGAGCTTGGTTGTTGCAATTTCATGCTTCTCGCACTCCTGACACTGTACTGAAATTGGAACGATGTCCTGCACCGCCTCCGTCTACAGTCAAAAATACGATACCTCTAGAACGTTCTCTACATGAACAATATTTCTAGTTCGCATCATTCAAATTATTAAAATCAAAAGCATTTCAACATACCTGTACACAGGTTGCCACAGTTTCTGCTGGAATATCACGTGATATGAAGTCATTATTTTTTAACTGATCAAGCTGTTGGCGACTCATGATAGCCTTCATTCGATGTATGGTAGTCTGATACGCATCCTGTGTCTGCACAAACTGTTCGTTAGCTTGCTTCCAAGTTTCTTTTAAGTCTTCATGGGTCTTTTTTTCGTCTTCGTGTCTGTGAAATTGCAGATATATAAACGATCATATCTAGGTTTAGAGTATCATCATGACAAATGTATGAAGAAGTTACGTCGGAAACCAATATATTTTGAGGCTTACGCTTGACGCAATTCTCGCAATTGTGACTTCGTCTTTTCCAGATCTTCCTGTAACAATGTTTTTTGCGCGTTTACAAGCGCTACATACATTTCTAAATCCGCCCGGGAGGATTTCTCAGCCTCCAAGCCGCTTCTCGTTTCTCGAAGCTGCACACATAAATTTTAATTCTGCATGAGAGGCGCCACTCCATCTTCGGAACGAATTCTATGAAATTAAATGTTCTTAAAGCTTACTTTATCATCTAATTGATTTAGAACTCCTTGGACATTTTGTTCCTGAAGTAAAACAGCTAGTGCATCGTTCCCCTTGACTAAAGAGGCTTGAGCATTCTGTAAAGCTGCCAACTGGTCATCTGAGTTCCTCACTTTATCTTTCAGAGCGGTCAACTCTTCTTCCAATTGAACAACTAATGAACGCAGCATTTCCGCATCTTCTTGAGCCTTAATTAAAAAAACTGAACACGTTAGCTGATATTACGCTCTGCTTAATTTGACACGTTAAACCTTATAACCTTACGTATTTTGAGGCCTTCTGCTTCTGACCTTCTTCTATATCGTGAAGGCTATCATTACTAGTGGACATAGTGGAATTGATTTTGCGGGCCAAAGATTTAGTCATTGCAGAAAATACTGCTCCTGGACTGACTTCAGAATTTCCGCTTGATGAGCTCAACTGTGGGCGAATTTCGTGTAGCCCAGCCTCCAACTTGGTATTTACAATCTTCAGGCGTTGTATTTCCATCTCGTACTTCATGCGATTATCGTGGATAGATTCTAAAACAATAACACAGTACAGCGTTAATATCGATTCACATGATGTCGAAAGTGTGTCGAATATTCACCGCTAAGATTCATGTTACCTTCATAAAGTTTGTGGAGTGTTGCGATTTCGTGCTGGCCACGCTGCTTCAAATCTTCGATTTCATTGTCTTTTGTAAATTCTGTTATCGTAACTTGACTTTTAACTTCATTTAGCTCGTCTTGAAGTACTTTGACTTGAGCTTCAACTTTTTCTCGACTTTTTCGTTCAAATGCAAGCTCCTCTGCAAATATTATGATAATAGGAAGCTGTTACATGTACGCATAGCTTTGGCTTCACAATGAACAGTTCATTAGTGAATTAACTGTCAACCAGTACAACATGTTAAATATGCTATGCATAAGCATGTGTGTATAGTGATTCTAGAGTATGCAGAAGCGCATAATTTAGTAGGTAAAGGTTTTAGAACACTCGTATATTAAAAGTTTTTTTCCAATTACGTTTTGTGATATAAGTAAGAGCTCGTTGCTTTGTGTATCACCCTTATCCAAGCAGAATAGCCGAGCAAAAGAACGGCTTAGAAATGTTTAACTTCGTAAGTTCTTTGGGGTATAACCAACTACGCCTTACTAAACTTTGAGTGCTATTTGCAGCATAACCAACTACACCTATAAATTCAGCAACAACGAGTCGAATTGCAAATTGCAACACACTAGTTTCCAACGAAAGCTTATCTACGAGTGCTTTACTCAATCTATGCATGGATACAAAAAATTAATATGTAATTCCAAAAGTCTGCAATACCCGCATTCAGAAATGTATAAGTCAAGCTAACTTTGATTCAAGTCACGCAGAACGCGTGTAGTTTGAAAAGCAGAAATATTATTGAATTCTGTAAGTTTTGATGTGTGTTGTTATCGAAAAAATTGAAAAGTTGCCCTACTTAGTGCGTACCTTCTTTTTGCATGAAAAGCTTTTTAAACTTTGCACGCTTCTCACCGAAATCCGCATTCAGCTCTTTGATTGTTCGTTCGAGACTAGAAATGGCCTCAGCAGGAGCATTTCCAGGCTCCTCTTCTACTCCTGGAAGAAATGTCAAAACGTACGTTAAGATACAAAGCACACATAAAATACTTCGCGCCTAAATGGAATACGTATGAAAGAATAATTGTGCAAGCTGTATTTAGCTTGCTCACAGAAGACAAAGCTGTTGCTGTCAATCATCATCAATAGAGTTGGATACCTTCAACGACACTGACGGAACTAAACATAACGAAGCAGTTTTGCTCCTACAGGTATTGAATTACAAGATGATGATCTGTTCGTCAGCACGCTCAAGCCATCATGAGCTACGTGAATTGTTTGAAATTTCTACCCTACCTGGGTTTGCTGTATCGACGACTTCAGCCTCCTTCACTTCACCGTCTAAATTTAATTCTTCCATTCTCTTGTAACTGAAACATCACCATCATTTATTATAGCCATTACGTCTACCAAGCCTTTTAATGAATTTCCCACTTCCCAACTGAAATTGACAGAATCTACTGTTTCTTACATGCTATGGACACGAGCTGTCAGTTCTAAACGAGGGTAATTACGCACTGACAGGCTTGCTCTCCAAAACCGCTCAACTGTATAATCTCCATTATTTTCCTGCAGAAACCGAATGTTGTACAGCAATAGTTAAAAATTGCATATCACATATACCGCAATAAAACCAAAAAAATGGAAACTCACCTATGGTGAGATAAACATCGCATGGACGAGTTTTGAAAGAAGAACGCACTGCAATGTGACAATTCATAGTTAAGTCCATCATGTTAACCAGCAAAATTTTAATAAAGAAAGCTGCTGCTTCACAAAATTTGAATGAACCATCAGCAGGTGCACGACAAATATTTTTACTTATTACTTTATGCTATTTGCTTATGGGATTAAAGGATATTACGAAAATACAATAACAAAACAAAAGAAAGAAGGAATGTTTAATTACCATAGGCTTTAAGTGAATTCGTATCCTGTGAACACCGTTGGTTAGGTACCAACGGTTAGATGAAGTTATACTATTTTTCAAATCAGATCAATTATATATTCAAAGTACTATATTTATGTATAATATACATATAATTGCAAATCACAGTTTCCAAATTAATTCACAATTCCGCAGGTGCATGAACATTGTACGGGAAATACATGCATAGATGAAGATGAGAGCTCTTTCATAGGCCCCGCTTTGCCATTTCATTATTTCCGGAGCGTAATGATTTTCAATGTCCCTCAAACTCTCAATGACAGAATCTTTACGTGAATCAGCTGTGCTGTAGCAGACTCATCAGCATATTCTCAGCATTCACGTGGATGGATACTGTTTACAAAGGAGGAACAGCCAGGAACATTTTTATACATTTTGCAGCTTTTTAATCCCCTTTATATGCAGGGAGAATAGCTGATTAATTTTAGGTTAGTATGTTTAAGTCAGTTATAAACAGTTGCCAGGCATCGTTTTACGAGACTACAAATCCCAGTCTTTAAGGGATCTTCCCTTCCCATCTTTTTACACTTCAGTTAAGCTGTTCATCTACCGCTTTTCAAGGGATCCTAGAAGCTTCAAACGTAAATAAAATATATCGTTAATCATCATGAAAGAACAGCATTTTACGGAACTGCCATCTCAAGGATCGATTTACTCCGTGGCTCGGTTTGGGACCTCTTTAGTTGTTGGTACAGGTAACCATGGCAAATTATACTCCTACAATCCCAAAGGCTCACTGGATGAGCTATCACTTCAAGATCTTCCAGGTAATTTGTTTTTTTACTGCTGTCAGGGTTTAGTTGAGTGTAGCGTTGCATAATTTTCCAAAATCGAGTCAAATATGAAAAGCTGCCGTCATTTTTACAGCTGGAATCGACATCATTGCAATTGAAACTTACGAAGATGTTTCACCTGTTTTGTGCCTGACCGCTACTCAAGTGAGTAGCTCTAATTCTTGACGAATTTGTGTTTACTGTATATTTTGAAAGCAAGATAATCTCCCAATTTTAGAAAGATGGGAGCGATTCCGAAGAGAAGACAAAAGCCAGTTTGTACATTTACAATAGGCCCAACCCATTGCCAGATGCCATCCCGTACTCTACGCAATTACCGCATGACCTGGATCAAAATTTCAGTAGTGCGAAGTTGCAGTTTCCGGAATTTTTTGATGATGCCTTGATTGCAGAGTTAATTGATCAAACTCCCAAGATATTTCCTCTGGACTTCATTCCATACGACTTACTTCACATTCCTGTGAAACGACAGCTAGATTTATACGTGAGTGTAAATCTGTAAATGTAAGCACCTTATGGCAAAATTCAGAGTTTTCCTGGGATCGCATTAGGTTGTTTTTTTGGTTTGCAGGATCATTTACTTATACTTACGGGATCTGACACACTTGTTCATGCTTACAAGTCAGAATTTGAAAACACGTCTTTTTCTGCTGTCAGCATTGGGAATTATTTTCCAGAATTAAGTGTAAAGTTTGATTCTATCGTTACGCGATTACAAATAGAAACGTTCAACGAAACCACGAGGTAAGGTCGTTGGAAAAGGCTTGAACTTCTGATTAGGGTGGAATTTCACCGACTTATGATTGCATTTCAGACGGATTACATTATGTGGTTGTGAGGACGGAACATTGCATATTTGGATCGTAAAATCATCTTACAAATCAGATAGTGTCACGCCTAAAAGCAGAGAAGCGGCTCGTGAGGATTTCCCAGATGATACTGAAGTTATAGAAAAGTTTGTGCATTTTTATGAGGGTATGATTAACTGTATCCAATCGTTTACTGATGGGTTCCACTTCAATGTTGTGGTAGCGTCTGCTTGTTCCCCGACATACGTCTACACGTAAGTTTCCCACTGCAAAACAGTCAAGTAGTAAGAAACTGCATTTTTAACGAACATGATTTGTTGTGTACTTGTTGCAGGAATACCTTGGAAGATCGATTTAGTTCTGGCTTGCCACTTAAATTCAGTTCCAGATTTGATTCAGTCGAGGCGGTTTGTGTCGCTGATATTGACTTAGATGGAAGAGCAGAAATAATTATAGGAACATTCGGATGTGTAAGTTCAGTTATATAAGTTATTGTGTAGCGAAGAACTTCCTGAAACAGGTTTAGAATAATGAAATACTTTTGTTTCAGACCATGCTCGTTTACAAATATATGGAAGATGTTTTGCCGCAGTGGTTAGTTGTTGCTTATCAAAAGTTTTCGAGTGGTATATTACATATTGATTTCATCAACTATTCCTTACAAGTTGTCACTGTAAGCGGAATTCACTGGATGCAGTACTCAACCAGTGCTTATTTTCACAAACATAGCAGTATTATTAGTGGCTCGATACCAGAAGAAATTATACCACCTGCTGAGAACAACACCGATGATGCCTTCTCGGACCCTTTGCCAAGTTATCAAACTTAAAATTATTGAGTATACGCTTCCTCGATTCAACAAGATTTCAAATGACAATTTAAATGACGACAAGTTAGTGTTGTAACACCACTTTTAGGGTTTAATATGCTATCGCATGTTTTGAAGCAGTGAGTAAAACAAAACTACCTTTACGGAATTATCGCTATGCTACCAGCTAAAGAAAGCATTGCCTTAAGGTTTAACTACGGCTTCAGTTTCGGCTTAGTTCGGTTTCGAAATTGACTGTTTGTCAATAACATCCGCCGGTGACAAGACTGGCGTACTGGTTTTATAGATATTATCCATTAGATTGCATGGAGCATTAACTTATTGGAGCATAACGTTCCACAGTGGGACGAACAATGTATCAATTTTGACTTTATTCAGGCCATTTTTGGACCCCACGCATATCATACATTTTTCGAAAGCTGATGATGTGGGGAACCCAAAAAAGTCCATGACAGGCGTCATTGACGCGATTCCGGCATTTTATTTTACCCGGGTATCATAGTAGGCTACCCGGGTTTTTGGCAGTCTGGGACTTTGTAGCTTAGCATAATCGGATTCCCCGTATTAATTTCACCCAGTTCGCAAAATTTCAGGGAAATGGGATGCTTATAGCTCTGTCTATAGCGGGAAAGGTCGCAAAAAGGTCACAACTTTAACCTGCGATATCTCCCGAATAGGCAGCTACGTAAGAACAGGTTAAGCGTCAAGAGGTGCTTTTTTTTCAACTTAAGGATTATATATATTAATAAAATAGTGTTAATGATAATTATGATGTATAAGAGCGAACTTTTCGGTTCCCGAAGCAAGGATGTCTATGTTTGAATCTAAGGGCGCCAACGTGTCAAGAGTTTTATGAGTGTACGCAGAAAACACAAAACAGAACTTAATATATATATATATATAAATAGCTTGCAGTTCCAATTATTAAACAGCTGTGTCCGCGCGGTTTAGAAAAAACCGACCAAACCAATTGAGCAACTTTAAATTGTATGGTGCCACTGTGCCACCATCAACGAAACGGTAACGTCTAAAAGCTCGATTGCATCCGTTTTTATGTTCCGCATTTACAAATAAGTATGAGTAAGTTAGGATAATACAGATGTAACAAATATCAATGTCCCCATATTTTAGTTTTGCCAGTACCAGTTTACGCTTTTAACGCTTTAAAATATAATATCGCGGACTGCATATATATACCAACTGAATGCGACAATGTGATGGCGTGACATAACGGAGACTGTGTTGGAGTCCGGCAAAGCGGGACCAGGCTAACCCCAACCCAATACCGGGAGAGAAATCAATTGATCTGAATAATTTATTAGTTAAACAAGGAGGAGCTCGAAACCGAACGAGGCTACATCTGGTGTATGGATAATATGTATTATTATGAGGATATTTAACAAACCTGAAGAGAATACAGAGATGTAGAAATACAGGAAGTTGGCTCATATAGTATATAATATTCAATGGCTGCCAGCGGTCATCTTATCAGCGATGCCGTTATGGATGCCTGCCTACAAGTCCTGGAGAAAACGGAGCAAAAGTCTTGGTTGGTGGGGGAGACTCTGCTAATGTGCATGTATATGATTGTGTAGAGGTGGACGAACCTGTCCAATCGTCGGCAATCCTTTTACCCTGACACATGAAATACAGTTCTGCTCCACCCTAGTTCTCATTCTTGATTTGTTTTACATTGGGTAGATCTCTGAAGACACCAGCTTACCGGATCTGATGGTGAATCTATTGGAGCTGTTGACAGTGTTTGATGCGTGTGATTTAGAATGTGGGAATATTTTGCAATCGCAACTGCTGTGATCGGATTCATCCTACGATGGGAAGTAGCTACTTTTCCGTACTCGGGAGAAGGTTTGCCACCTAAATTTGGAGATTATGAAGCCCATAGGCACTGGATGGAAGTGACGCTAAATCTCCCGTTGCGGTAAGGCAATCATGTCTAAAAACATTCCAAGGGCGAATTGAAAATGCTCATTTCGAACATTTTTGTTTTAGTAAAACAATTTTCTGTTTCGTTTATACAATGCAGAGAATGGTATTTGAACACGACAAGGAATGACTTGAATTACTGGGGACTAGATTATCCACCATTATCAGCCTACCATAGTTTCGCAATAGGAAAGATTTTTGAATTCATACTGCCAGAATCCGTTGCCTTACGTACTAGTCGCGGATATGAAAGCGGGACACATAAATTTTTAATGAGAGCAAGCGTGAGTCTAAGTGACGTTTTGCTACCAGCGCTGTTGTTTTTTCATTTTATTGTCAAACCTGTTGGAAAGCAAACTAGTTGGGCTGTTGGTAAGGCTCACCCATAGCAAGCAGTTCATATGTAAAACTCAAGTGGTTTTATGAAGAGAGGCAGCCTAATAATGTAATGAAAATAATCTATGTTACAGTCCTACTTTCGTTAACTGCACCGCCTCTTGTTGTAATTGATTATGCACACTTTCAATACAACTGTGTTTCTCTGGGACTGACAGTGTGGGCGGTTATAGCGATACTGACCGGGAAAACTACTTTCGGAGCTATTTTGTTCACCCTTGCTGTGAACCACAAGCAAATGTCCCTGTACCATGCAGTAACATTCTTCTGCTATCTATTCGGAACTGTAATAATTAGAAATGGAAGCTTTGGCACAGCATTTCGGGTCGGGATCTGTATTGTTTCAACTCTCGGTTTGTTGTGGATGCCTTTCGGTAATAGGGTGCCAAATGTTATTAATCGCGTCTTCCCTATCAAACGTGGGGTTTTTGAAGACAAGGTTGGAACATTTTGGTACGTACTGGATAGATTTATCAAAGTCAAAGGAGTCATTCCAGATAATACGCTGGCTCGAACTTGTGGTATTGTTACCATCTCAATGCTCCTACCCTCCGCCATACATCTTTTGACAGCGGCTTCGTCTTCGGTAAGTCGAGCTGAATTTGGTCCAAGAGTTTATAATCTATAATGACATGCACAAATTTCATTTCCCATGCTATTTCAATGTACCTCTTGCAGAAAACTACAAAAGAAAGCCTGGAGAGAACATTTCTAGTGAACTTATTCACAAGTTCTTTGATATTTTTTCTCTTTTCATATCATGTGCATGAAAAGTCAATTATGCTAGCAGTCTTGCCTGCTGTCCTACTACTTCAATGGTTTCCTTTCGCTATGGTTTGGTTTATCCTAGCGTCTTCGTTTTCCCTCTTTCCTTTGATGAAACAGGAAGAATCACACTATGCCCTAATTTTTCTCATAGTAGTCTTCGCTCTTACGGCCTTCAGGGCAGATGCATTGAAGAGTCTGAATTTTCTCCAGCAATGGTGAGTCATAAAAACAATTTAGGGATAAAACTATAATATTCTTTAGTATTGCGCCACTTTTAAGTAATGCTGTTTTCGCAGGGTTCCATTTATGTTATCCATGGGAGGATATGTAGTTCTAACATGCGCTCTTCTGTGGATGAAACCTCCGGAGAGATTGCCAAACTTATTTGAAGCTGGAATAGCAATTTTCTCTTTCTTGCATAATTCTGTGTTTTTATTGTACTTCCACCTTTTGTGAAAACTAGAATATAAGAGTCATGTGTGTAGCTGATGTGCACGTGACGAACGATTGATTTTTGTGTCTTTAAGGTTTATACTAAATCATGTTATTGAAATTTAGCTAGTTGTACCTAGTTATAGGCGTTGCACGGGGGCGAGTTTACGTAATTTCGTGGTATAGAAACACAGTGCACTGAGCCTCTGTCTTCGCAACCAGATTACATTTTGATGACATATTATGTTTAGTCAGTAACAAAGTTCTTATTTTTATGCAATATCTACGTACTTACTTCTTAAGAAAACCTATGCTGCAACTGGAGATACAGTATAGAATACGTGTGTGTTGAAGAATGTATGCGTGTGTCATAGAAATTAACTTAACGAGCGTACAAGTTAAAAGTCTCATGATTGGTTCAGGTTAATTGGAGCATTGAAAGAAAAAGCCTGGAATACTGCCGTAAAAATACTTATCACTCCATCAGTGCACCTGCCTTTGGTTCATTACAACTATCAATATGAGATGCTCATGACCACGGAAAGTAACGTGGCATTTCCCCGTTTCTCATATGTGGCATACCCTTGATTCTGGTTAACGAGGAACTGGAAAATACCTTGATTAAAAATTCAAATTAGAACCATCAGATCTGGAGGCTTCACTCCAAATCCCATATCCATGAATCTTCTGTGGCATTCCAGCAAATACGGATTCAGTCCACCTGTGCAAAGTATGATACCACATGCCGACGTTCATGTTTCAATTTGCAATTTGAAGGTGTTTTTGGTAAAAATGTGTGTGTCATTCCGTTCATTTTTGGTATTATGGCGTAATTTATCAGCTCAAGGTCAGCGAACCGAGTACTGGGAAATTTCCATTTATTCCAGAGCACAGTTAAGAACAAAAACTCATTAGCCTACGTACGTGTCTCTATCTGCCACAGCAAGCGCATACACTGATGACCTGAACTAACATAGCATAGCCAGGCAGGTTTCTAATCCTTCCAGCAGTATTCAGGAAGCATTCACTCCGACTCTTCGCACTTTATTGTTTATCTTGTGGGATTGATGTCACCGATTGAGAATTTTGGGAAACCCATACGGTAAGCTAGAAAGTCCAAAACATTCTTTAATAAGGAGCATAGTGTCGTATTTACACACACCTTGTTTATCTGCCTAAAAGTAAGGAGAAGTGCTTGAAATTGGATATGTATTTCGTTCTGTCGCCCGACAAGTGCAAACAAACCCGTCTCTGAACTTTCATTCTACGAACCACGCTTTCAAAGTATCAGGAGTGAGATTACCTTTTAGATTGTCAGTCGGTGCCTAGTACTGCCTAGTTCCTGAGATCGGAATCATCTTCACGTTTGTAGTGTATTAGTTAGTTTAACAAGCTACTTATACAACCCTGGATAACAGCTATGGAGGATTCCTAGAAGGATGTACATTAGAGCTGTAAAACATATGATGCACCAAATTACTGACGGACGACTGCCATATTGGATGAACTCTGTACTTACTACAAGTTATGAATTCATTTTCTTGCAGAGGCCGTAGGTCAGAGCCTGACCGTCAGGCAGACAGGAGAGGTCGGAGCATCGTGAATTTGTTCCATATGGTTGTAATTTGGGGAAACTGGACAACGTATTCATAACGACGCATCCAACTCATCTAGTCGTGGATGAGTTAACTGCCACTTGGGAGAATTTCTGGTAGCTTCTAGATTCACATGCTATGAAGAAGCATTTATTGCAGCCCTTTCGTTTCAAATATTTGATTCCGAAGTGAATTTATGCACAGATTTACCGTTGCCTCTTTTCATTTTACCCCACACCGGTATTATTGACGTATTTGCTCACGTACTCGCCAAGAACAACTGGAAACACAGTAGAGGATTTGTTTTACAGAAACTGGATTTGTTAAGCTTGCATGCATTATGCATATGCACACAAGCTTAACTTACGCAGAGGAAGAAATTGATTAGGATTGACCCAGTTTGAATCTTATCAAAAGCTGCGTAAACACTTTATTGAAAGCTTGCTTGTCGTGACAGATCTTTCAATCTCTTCATCCATTCTCATTGTTCACAAAGCATCATCGTATGTGTGACTGCTTTTGAAAGAAATTAGAACTTACAAACCCGGCTTGTTGCTCTATTTGCACCAAGGAAGGATTCCATAACAGTCGAAAAGGCAGGATAAGGATTTATAAATAGTTCAACCTTTATGTTACCCGGACTTCTATTTCCGAATAAAGTTAAGCTCTAAGTACAATTTCAATTAATAGCCCCCCTCTATAAGGTCCAAAGTTTTGGTTTCTAAACCTTCCTCACGGTACGTTGACTTCTCTTTAAATTTTTACATACATTTGTTAGGTATTGTGATTTTGTGCCTTCGCTTGGATAATGTAACGTCTAGTGTAAGCTTTGAAGCTAAAGATGACGATGAGGAAGGTGCATAATATTTGTTGTACCGGATTACAGTTTGGCCGGCTTTCAATATGCATGTAAACCGTGTAGGCAGGAAATTCTTGAGGGAGGCATACGAACTCTTTGTAAAAGTAACGAACGAGGACTTCAATTTTTAGAGGTTTTACTTGTGTAGTTTCCTCCCTAGAATTTTCCCTCTCCAGCCCAGAATTTCTAGACAGACCGCATTATTAAGGTTTGGTTTGAATTCGAGATGGCAAGGAAAATGCGCCCCCTTCTCTTTACAGCCATAGAGGATTAAGGATGTATTTGAAATTTATGATAGCTTTTTTTTACATTTCCGTATTTTTCCACAGAACCTCTGTTTTGGAATTTGTGGGACTGTGAGCTTAGTTTTAGACGGAAAGTGAGAGTGGGGCCGAATATTAAGGAAAAGCTCTAGAGAGACACGCAGCGGATGTGAGTGTAGACTTATGCAAGTAATCTTTCTCAACGCCCATGAATGATGCGTGAAAATCGTTCGAAAAAAATCAGAATCCTACTTGAATTATTCGTTTATATCAAGTTTGCCACCAGAGCAGAGCATTAGAGTATTTGGAAGAAGAACTCTGTGGGAGAATATTACCAGGGGATGAATTTCTTACGAAGTCTACGAGTTGTTGTAGAGATAGCTACGAGCTTTGTAAAACATTATCCTCCAGGAGCCAGGAAGGGCATAGGCATAGGGGAAAGAGAGACGATTCTTTTTGCATTATGTATACACAGGTTAATAGAAGAAAGTCTGGCTGAGATTAAGAGAAAGGCATGCCCACGCCATCGGTGGATGAGAGATGAAGCTTTTCGCAATTCTCACCCGGCACTTGTCCTCAAGCACATGGCTCAGCACTCAAGAACTTCCAACTTCCTCTATGTATAAAATGCATACACCATGTGCCGGATTGGGATTGCACACCGTATGGTTTTCACTTTTTACCTCGCCGTCGAAGGAGCACTAATGCAGGCTGCAGAGCATTTAAAAGTGTTTTTAATCACATAATTGCGTACTTCGGTTAAGAATTTAACAAAGTTAATTCATTTTGAGAAGCGGAGGAGGACATAGTAGACGTAAGTGCAGAAAGATTCGTAAAACTAGGAAAATTCTGAGTTGGTTAGTGGACTGTATGGTGAAGTTTGAATTAGCAACCTACTTCTCGTGGTCTGGTGACACGGAGCTGTTTTGAGTCAAGAAGTATCTATTCATTCATAACTTTAACTACGTAGTTGAGGGCGACTTGTGAGTCAAAGTCGGTGTCGTTGATAAATGCCGCGGTTTGGAATACCGGTAATAATAACATTGGATTTAAATCGCAAATTGTTTGTTGTCTGATCATTGTTTCCCAATTTTAGACCAGGCAGATGTTTAGATTTGCTATCTCTAGTCATCACGCTGGCCATGCATGTATGTGGTGTTGAGGCTGACGTTGTTGGTTGTGAGAAGGCTTAAAAAATTCCTCTTATTGTGAAGTCATTTGTTTAAAACGGGATTTACTTTTAACTACAGGTAAAGATGGAGGAGTTTTCAGCTACTGATCCAGCTATCTACGAATTTGAGATGCCACAACTTATTGTTGGCAGGCTCATTGGAAAATTTGGAAACTTCGTCAACAAGATCAAGGTCAACACAGGTGCTAACATCATTGTTAAGAAACATCCTACTACTGCAAGTCTTAAAATTTGTGCTGTTGAAGGTATGTTGTTTATGTAGACGGAGTTAATTTTTTGCATCACATTGGATATGTCGACTCAAGCTCATGAAATATTTGATTATTTTAGGTTTAACTACTGAAATTGAAGATGCTTTGGAAATGATTCGGGAAAGGTTCCCGGAAAATGCATTTCCTGGTCTAAGCTTAGCTCGTGTCAACGACGGAAATCATACTCCTACTTCGCCTGTCTCATTTTTTCCTTCAAATAACAAGGTCAGATATAAGTTTCTGCATGCATTCGCTATGCACATGGTTCAAGTAGTGGGGTAGTAAACTCGGGTTTTAAAGGATACTCTCTTCACACATTACCTTTGTTTTACAAATTGCAGCTTGGACTAGTTGAAGGCGTTATAAACGATGTAATGGTCAGTACTGTGGTCACACTTGATCATGTATTCGTGCAGCAGCCTACTCATCCGACGTACCCGGCTTTATCTCGTATGCATAAAATTCTCAGCACAGTCTATGAACAGGCTGGAGTACCGGAACTTGTTAAGCCGTTTAATCGTAAGTTCACTTTATTCCCACGTATGAGGCTAGGGTAATTTGGATTCTTGAGTACCAAGTACACCAAACATAATTTGTTAGGACTCATCGCGAAACTTGGTTACTAGTAATCCTTGTGTAGGTTGATGGGCTAGCCAGCGATGCCATTATTTAAAGCAGTTACCAGCAGTTATATTAACTAATAAGAGTGCTGATACACTACAATATGTAACTTCGCAAGAGAGATTCGCAATAGTTGTTGTAAGTAGATGATTTTGCAGGCATGGCGGCAACAAATAAAATGTTTTTAAATTTGTCGCAAAGGTTGGGTCCTGGCATTTTTGTTGCTACGAGTGACTGATTTTCAGAAGTGAGATTGTATATATCTGTAGGATCAGCTCTTTCTTTACCAGACTCCAGAAATAATCAGTTGCTAGAACAGGTGAACGCGAAGAAAGTGTGGATAAAAAACGTTGTGACCTTGAATCTGTTGGAGTAAAAATTTTATGATTTCTTTTGTTGGAATAGCTGGCGTTGTTTGTGTTACGAGACTCAAGGAAAAAGATTGGGTTCGGGTCGAAGTTGTAGCCATACAAGAAGAAAAAGATGAAGTGACTGTCAGATTGGTGGACATCGGTGGATATGTTCAAGTACCTATTGATGACTTGCGTCAAATTCGGGTGGATTTCGTATCCATACCGTTTCAGGCAACGGAGTGTAGACTTGCCAACTTAGTACCACTCGAAGAATCATTGGGCTGGTCCGCGGAAGCACTGACATATTTCAAGTATTTAACCATGGGACAGATTCTTCAGGCACATGTAGTGGGATACTCTCCTGGGGATAGTACAGCATTAATACATTTGTATAGATTAAATGCAGATCAGGTAAAAGATACTCCAAATTTTATTATTATTTTCGTTGTCTTAACATGTTTTAATGGGGAAATTGTGTTTTGCTTAACGCGCAGACTTACTCTCTAATCAATGAAGAAATGGTTAACAATGAGTATGCCCGCTGGGTGGATGAGATTGAGATGCACGTTGTGCCACCGCCGTATGAAACTGAAAGCGGAGAGGAGTGGCCATGCGACGGGCCAGAAATGAGTAAGTTCGTGCTTTTCAGTCGTGTCAGTGTGAAGTTACCTATACAGTTCTAAATTGATGAATGCATGTAAACGAGGAAAGTACTGAGGAAAGTAATTTTTGACCCGTATCTGTTTTCTGTTTTAGCTAATGAGTATTTACTAATGCGGGAAAGTGGAAGCTCTTCAGAAGGTCATGATCATTCTTCTGTGGAGGGAAATGACCAGCTATTTCTTGAGGGAATGGATAATCTGTCTTTGGAGTGCATTGATTCGGCTTCCGTTGGAAGTAGTGAACAAGCTTCTCCATCTGGAAGCAATCCCAGCAGACATAGAAAACCTTCTTCATGTAATGGAAATGCTGATAGTTTCTCTACCGCGTCTGATGAGACCGGTGATCAATAAAATTGATATCAGTTCCTGCTACAGCTTTCAATAGTAGTTAGTTCGGATTCGAAATAGCGCTTGAAGATTGGGCGAAAAGGAGTAGCTAGGTTCGTGAACATTTTATCACAGACCGTTATCATCCAGATTCAAATCATTTTATATATGGATGTATATATATAAACAAGTAGATCTAGCGTAAATTATTATATTTATACTTCTACCGGTATAGTGAATATCACTGGTAATTTTGAATGTTACTGAATCTACTTTTTATCCTTTTGGAATCTTCACACGTGAAGGATAATGGTTCAGTTCTATTGGATCTTTTTATATGGTTGGGTAAATACATCTTAATATCATTTGTAGGACTTTGTATTTATCGATTTGTTCCTGCAATTTGCTGACTGCGATTAGGAATCACTGGTTTCATTTCCTAGCTTATGGACAAGAGAAAGATGTTGCAGAATATTAGAACTCAGTTGTGTATTCGCCTTGGTTGTTTTCCAAGGCGTTCCTAGGTCGTAGAAAAGACGAACGCAAGTAGTTCGGTATCATGAATTAAATTGTTATTAGCAATTCCTTCATCGTTTGTTGTATCACGTGTCTACGGAAGATGGATATTTTTAACATTTGTACTACCTTTTCTGATATTCGACCATGCCTACAGTTTGAGAGTTAATCGCTTTCTATATCAAACAACTACCGATTATGTTCTGTGCCTAATTTAGTATGCTGTACATGCGATGCCGTGCTGTCTGTTATATTTAATTTCTTATTTGTTTGCTTAGCTTTGCAGCAATCATGAAATCCGTAGGTTTATCTCGCATAGTTTTAAAATGTTTAACCTAACTAATGTTACTTTATACGATAGCTAATCTGAATATTAAAGAAGTTGTTTATGATTCTGATTTTCCATCTCAGATATCCAGTTTATTACTTTCCAGAGCATATGAAATACCAATTTCTCCTACACAAATTATTATACGTATTATATTTATATTAAGTAAGGCCACTCGCTATGTACCGCATAAAAATTAATGCGTAAACAATTATGCATGGGAAGAAGTTCTTAGCAAATTACAAGATGGTGACCAGAAATGGGCTGCTTAGTATTAAAAGACAAGTAAATGCTTTTTGCGACAGCAACACTTTAAACGTGAGACAGGAGCACCCTAGTTGCTCTAAAAGATGGTGGCTGCTTTTCGAAAACCATGCTCCCAATATCATAATTAAATCCCTTAATGATCAAAGAAACAGTAATTATTAGAGAAGCATTTATGATTGTGGCGCTTTAACATTGTCAAATATTTTCTTACAGAACCTCAGTGGTATTAATTAAGCTGATAATGGATTGTGCCCAAGTTTTGGTTGCTCCATAAATCTAAGGCTATGTTACATACCTCAGTATAATGCATAACAACGTAATTGTATGCATGCCTACATGAGACGAAAATATTTTCATTTATCATTTGCAGGTTCGAGTTATTTTTATATATGATAATCTCACTGCTCGGGAAATATCATCACTCATACATATATTTCATCCTGTATACAAGTAAGTAAGGCAACATCTGAACTAAATACAAAAAGAAATAAAACGCTGGCGATCCTCACAGTAAGTTACTAATCACGTTTTTTTCTAAATACCGTACTAAGGAGTAAAAGAGCACCCAATACTCTTAATAGATTATAAACCGTAAGCTTATGCGCACTGAAAATATTCACTTACATTTGAAGAATTAAAAAGAAAACAATAGAAAATTTTAACAGATATTAATGCCACACATCAAATGCCATTCTTTTCTGACTCTCCATACGTTTAACGTACATGAGAGCTTCCGATTCAGGCATTCCACTTTTTTCTTTAACGATGTTTTCTAATGCTTTACGAACATCGGGAGCCATAGCTTTGGCATCGCTGAAAAAGAAATATCAAGTTGCATAAAAATCAAAGTTAAACTGCCGGCATTGCTGGTTAACTCGTAACGATGACGATAGTTGGAATATTGCAACGTACCCGCAGACATATAGGTGAGCATTTTCTTCACCTACGAGCTTCCAAACCTCATCTCTGTTCTGTTCTAGCAAGTGCTGAACATAAACCTTTGGACCTTGATCTCGTGAAAAAGCAATATACATCTGAAATAGGAAGATTTATTATTTAGTCAGGAAATTCTATGGATACCGCCAGCTAAACCTATGGTACGATGAACTAACTCTCATGATGGCTCACCTTAAGGACTTTCTTGTCTACGTACTCCTGAAGCTCATTTTCGTAAATAAAATCTTCGGCCTTCTTTCTGCAGCCGAAGTACAGAATAGTCTCGCCGACTTGCTTGTTGTTCTCCATAAACCAAGCTCTTTCTTGGATAAAACCTCGGAAAGGTGCTAGACCAGTACCCGGTCCAATCATAATAATGGGTGTCTGTGGTCTCGTTGGCAATCTATTCAGTAGTAAAATAATTGAATATTCGTGGAACTTATGCGAACAATACACATATACTGTTAGTAACTCACAAGTTTGATGAGTGTGACTTAGAATGCAACTTACCTGAACTGAGATTTTCGAACAAATACAGGTACAAGCGGATAATCAATCGCTGGTGTAGGACTTTCCTCGTCGTGCGACACACCGTTAGCCATAGGCTTAGGTTGCTTGAGCGAAAGCCATGTTGTTGTGACACCTTTGTTGAGTCTGCCCGTCGGTGTACTGTACTTAACCAACGCAGCGGTAATGTGAATGCATGAAGGATATACCTGAGCACAAATAATAAATGATCCGCGAACGTTAGACTAATTGCAAAGAATATAATGCTTCTAACCGATACTGTAGGATATGCTAAATAAGAACTTA
The DNA here is from genome assembly GCA_906901655.1 of Sminthurides aquaticus. Lineage (NCBI taxonomy): Eukaryota > Metazoa > Arthropoda > Collembola > Symphypleona > Sminthurididae > Sminthurides > Sminthurides aquaticus. The sequence continues at coordinate 9,051,233 of CAJQTT010000004.1, read as the reverse complement.
CTTTAGGCGATGATGCAATTGAGTAGTATCGAGCTTGAAGACGAGGAAGCAATTCAAGCAAATGATCCAGTTTGGGTTTACATGACGGAATATCTTCCAACACGTGAAGAATGTTACGATTGTCACCGATAACCCAGGTAGTATACTTCTCTTTGCCCTCAGGAGTACTCCCACTTAGAAGACGTAAAAGTTCTTTATCCTTATCATCGGTAGTGTATTCCATAAGTTCTTTGAATATATGCGTACGCGGGTTTGAAGTAATATCAACATAATACGATAAAGCTGTTCTGTATGTGGTTGGGCAGGGAAAAGGGTGCTTCTTACTGGAGTCCTCTGCAAATGAATAAAAATAGTGGCAAAATTCCGGTAAAAGGAGTCCAGTTCCTCGCAAAGTCACAATAGAATTTGTTATTTCTTACCATCTACATTAACGAGTGAGAAGACTGTGTCCAGATTTACGCCCAATAATTCGCCAATACGGTTGACCATTCCGACATCATTCTGGGGATAGATAGCTACGTGATCTCCAGAATCGTATCGCATTTTGGAGTTGCTAATGTCAAGTTCAATGTGCATGCAGGACCTGTCTCCTCCGTTGTGTAGCTCCTTATTAAGGATCAATTTAGCCATGAACGGATTCTTGGCATCATAAGGTGGTCGTTGGTTTGTGTACGAATGAAGTCGAGCAACTTCGCCAGCATAAATTTTTTCTCGTGGTAATGATTCGTCATGTTCGACAAGATTGTACTGCCGAATAGAGGCATCAGAACCCGACGCTTCAACACCAAACTTTTCACAAACAGCAGGCCAGAAACTATCTTTCCAAGTTATAAAATCTTCTTCGATGTTAGCATCATCGTCACCCATACCCATGGTCCACACACGTTTCGCACCCAGCTCCTCCAGTCTTTTATCCACGTACTTTCCCATTTCATTGTAATGCTCGTAAGTCTTGTTTCCTAATGCAAATACCTGTCCGACAGTAGCATACAATTACTCCTCAATTATCAGATTTAAGCTACAAATTTGACTATTATTCCATCTATTGATTGGAATAGATAAGCATAATCCATAATTACAGCGTAATTGAGTTCGCTAAGATCACATTCTCCTTGTTGTAGCCACTCGTTAAGTTCTTGTGCATTATCAGTTGGATCGCCTTCACCGTAAGTTGCCATGCAGAATACGGCTAAAGAGTTTTCAATTTCGCCCATTCTCGTCAGGTCCTCCATTGAGCACTCTTCCGGATCAGCTGCCATTCCCTTCATGCCGTACCGGACAGCTTCTTTGGCCAATCTCCCTGCAAATTCTTCAGCCGTTCCCGTTTGACTTCCATAAAAGACTACAATATTACGGCCAGATGCCTTCATTTTACTAATAAAACTGTTTTCTGACTGACGAACTGTGTACGGAGTTGTCCTGAAAGATAAAAAATTTATACCTTAAAGTCAGGAACGAATCGATAATCACCTATTATGATTTATAGTTGCAAATTTCACTTACTGAATCGTATACGACTGAAATTTATCCGCAGGATCTTCTTTGTTCTTTTTTCTAGACAAATAATAAATACCGGCAGCAAGAGCTATAACGGCAATAACAATATCTAGAAATCCAAATTCGATTCCGAATAAGGTGAGGAAAGCCGCAGAAACGTCCTCTACTTCTTCTGGCTTCGGATTTTCCGTTGTATCTGCAAGATACGGCAACGTTTTAATTACAAGATTATTAGTAGAAAACATGATTTTCCATGATCTATCTATTTTTTCCATCATTAAACAGTATTTCAGAATTCTTCTTTCTCGACGACTAGCAATTCCGTCATTACAGCTACCCCTACCGAAAAAGAACAAAATAATGATGACTGCGTCTTGAAAATGACTATACTAGAAAGGAACTAAAAGATGACTAGGATAATATATACTATTTTTCGATATCGCTTTCAATTCGTTTCAATGTTTCTTTTAGACTGCTATTAATTACTATGGCACAGCCTCCGTAGGTACATATCGAAGTTTTAAACAGTACGTTGCTTCAACGTTACTTTAACTTAATATTTCGACATCTACGAAGGATACGGAGGATTGCATTCAAAAATTGGCAAATGAATTCCCCGAAACTATTTATCTACAGACAGGGGGTCGAAATGTCGAATACCACATACAAAAGGTGAAAGGAGCTTGCTATGAGTCAGTTTATTAAGCTTTTAATAACGTTACAATTATCGAAATGTCTTTCGACCTAATATCCAAGAGGGTCGATTGTAAAAAGCTACCGTTAACATGGAAACAGATCTCCCATCAAATCCTTATCTAATTCAAATTCTGCAAAATAAGTTGCCTTAAAGTCAAAAACTTGGCCCAGTTTTTTCTGCATTCTCTGAATCGCATTTCTATGTCTACGGCTACTAAGGTTGCTTCGCATAGGTTTTTTGAAGGGTTTATACAATATTAACTAATATAACGCATCCTCCTTACATGTTTTTAACGAAGTACGAGGTTTAAAAACTGACTCATCAGGAAGCAAGAACATCATTATTGAATACAACAGGCCATTGAACAGCTAATTAAACCTTATCCTAGAAATAAAGAAATGTAACGAGTAAATGACTAAAGACAATTGACTCACCTGCCATGGTTCTTCCTTTCAACTATGGTTTCCGTATTTACTGATAAATATTGAATCCAGAAAGATAATGAAAACACCTAAAATCGAACAGTATTTGACCAGCAAAAATGACTCGACTCGGAAGATGAACGGTTTTAACTTTTCGTAAACGATTGGAAGACGACGTATGACTTTGATTCGTGTATCATATGACACTCTTCCATGGACATCTGCCACAGTGTCACTACAAGGATTTCGTATTACTCAACAAAGCACATGACAAAGACTATTATCTCGCTCAAGGATATACTGATTAGGATATTTATTTAAAGGACTGAAGATTGCGTGGGGAATGGAATTATCACAGTGCACTGCACTCAGACGGAACACCTGAGGAAATCCCAATTAAATTCCCAGATAGAGCTGTTGTGAAGGGAAATTTATGACATCCAACCTCCAAATCTACTCAAGAAGCGAGAAGAAATGTTTGAAATTTCCAGTTACGGACTAATTAAAATCAGGAACCTTAAGCTTTTAACCTCTTGATTAATATGTCACAGTATACTTGGTTTAATTCTTTTAAAGACATTCACTTTGGTTACGTTATGTAATATGTAATAGTTTGTTACTGCTACAACCAACAACGATGTTATATCACTCAATGAATTGATTCAGATTGGAAGGGAGTTGTTGATTGACTGGGATGAATTAAAATATTTGTTTTAAATTTAACTATAATGATTTTAATTTTATTAATCCTCCAGCCAGTGGAGTCCAGCTGCAGTTGAGTTGAGGAAGCTTTTTCTGATTTGTACAGATACAACACTTAACCTGAACAGAGAACCTACACGCTTGCAGTTGACTCTTGACTGTGGTGCAGTGCTGTCCGGCATATATGAGGGAACAAGTCCGTCTAGAGAATCGCCTCTCTCTCCGCGCGCGTGTGAGATTGATGAAGGTTTAATGTTCGCTTCGATGGGATGAAGTGTCCGCCGTTTCTTCTCCTTCAGTCAGTTGCTCTAAAAGCGCTACGCCTTTTGCTTTTACCTTCTCCAAGGGATTTAATAGTACCTGCGAGGATTTCAAAGGAGACATGAGCGGCGTTAATGCTTAATAGATAATACAAAAGGATTAAATATGACTGTATGTGATGGAAGATTGGATGAGAGCTGCTCCTTTGCAAGATGGTAGGCGGTAGGCTTTCCTCACCTCATACATAATGTATATATGTAGGTAAGTTCCTGTGTTATCTATCAAATCCTTCCTTGCTAAATGTTTAACATGCAGAATCCATAACTTGGTCTCTTGTTAACTAATAACGTCAGTCAGAAGAGGGGAGAGCCGTGGTGGAGTGACGTATGTATTCTGGCCTGCTTCAGCTCTGTTTGCAATCGCAGTTATATACTGTGAGAAACGTCCATCATGACTTCGCAGTTCGAAGAAGAAAGACGAAGGCAGACAATAATTGCAACGGAAGGAATTGAAAGCGATGGGAACATATGGAATTTAAAAGCGTTTGAAAGTTAAGTATATGAAGCGCTCCATTCATCATCCTCATCCACGTTGCTCGAGAGAAGAACAAAGAAGCGGAACAAAACATAGCTTTTAATACGAGAAGAGAAGTCTGTGTCAATTTTCGTGTCACGGGTTGCCTTGTATTTGTATTTCTGCAATTTTGAAAAAAAATTCCCGAAGCGTAGCCGTATATAGTAGCAGCACTACGGAGTCCTGTGATAGATTTTGCTATGGAATTTATGACAGAGGTATTTGATTTCCAATTTTCATATTCAGTTCTCCAGAACTGGTGAATGAATTACGAGGGATGAATTCAGGAAATGGGGGTAACTTGATCTTAGTTATGCAAGAACAAGTTTTATGAATACAACGATAAAATACAGAGAGCAAAGCAAAGATAATTATGCAGCGTACATACACGCGTGTATATTCCTATGCACTGTAAGATTGCGTTGGGCTGACTGAGTTCTTGGAATTGGGTCAAGATGCTGGTTTTGGGTCTAGTTTCCTGGAAAACGTACATACATTTAGCATGAAGTGGGAGGAGGGGAATAAAATTATTCTAGGACTTGAAGTGTTCGATACCTGGAAACTGTGCTTTTCGTAGTAGCGGCCCTGGTCACGGGGGAAGGAACAGGATTCGTTAATTTCTAGAAATCTTGCTCGGATCCGGCATCAAGTTTGGTTTGGATAGTTTTGCAGAATACAGGGGTAGTACCTAAACACAAAATACTACGAAGTATATTCAACAGGTGGAAACTGAGTTGAAGGTGAATAAAACGATGACGTAAGTATTTTGGTTGAGAGAGTTGTTGGTGAAAAGAAAACTAGTTTGCGTGTAGAGCGGCAATGTCATCTAAAAGTTTTTCAGGGACTGATTTGCGTAGTGAGTTTTGAATGGAAGCTGCTACACGGGGCATCAAGCATAAACAGTTTGAGTTACTTGCAGCAAATTAGGATGAAGTAAGTTTGAAATAATGAAAAACGTCTTTGAATATAAGATAGGGCTAGGGCTTCAAAACACTAATGCTTTGCAGAGCAGAGCAAGGTAAAAATACAATTATTTTAGCTGTAACTGTGCTAAAAGTGGTGGAATAAGTATTGTTAGTAAGCGGTGAGGCGTGTAAAAGGGATAATTGTGGTCATCACTGCTTGACCTCTTGGGTTTCCGATGCCCACGCTGTTACTAGGATTTGCTTTTTGTATTTTAAAACATTCTTTGAATACTGCTCGTGTAATAAATAGTTTTGGATATCCTTCCGTTGTCCACCTTGTCAAAGAGTAACAAGTCGTACTTTTAAGGGAAGAATTTTAAACAAAATCACAAGGGACACCTCTAACGACAACGACGTCCACTTCTTCCTGTCGGTATGTAGCTGTAGCCATAACAGCCGTGCTTCCAAGCTTTTGATTTCATAACATAGCAGGGCCAATTACCAACTTTTGGCTATTGCTCTCATTGCTTTAATCTCCGATGTTGCACGTAATTAGTTGTAGAATCGCATCCAATCCTGCGTTCTATCTTTTGAAATGACTGGGTCTGACTAGGGTAGAATGCGTAGACTGAAAATATTTTTAGTATAAAGGCAAGGGTATAAAGGTTAGCCCTAGGTAGGATGAACTCAAACTTAAGAGTAACTACCTTTTAAATGGCGTTTTAGGGGCAGTCTATATACTGGCTGAAAGAATGTTCCTACACTGCGTTTTTGGATTACAACCTTAGTTGTAAAACCTCTATAATGAGTAGTTACCGTATCTGATGGTTGAGAAGGCACTAGCATCAAAGAGTATTTTTCAATATAAAGCTCGATTAAGTAAATGCGCTCCCGCATGCATATTAGGTCTGCGTTCTGCATTGAATACACTGAGGAAGTAAGGTATTAATGTACTTAACTATGTTGGATCTATTATCTATCTCTTGATATTATGGAACAAGATCTACAATCTTAACCTTTGCTCCAAGTGAGCGTGAAACTCTGCACAAATGAGAGGCAAGACGATGTGTTATAAAATTATAGTTAGAATTAGTGCTCGTCTTAACATGTAGTGAATATTGAGGAAATAACCATGAACAAGTGGCAGTTCGATTTACATATGTTCCTGACCTTACTCTTGTCCTTGTTGTGCTGCTCCCGTCAGCTTGGAGGATTAGTAGATTATGCAAGAGTGGAGGTCTTTTAGACGCTTCCGAAGGTAGAAGGTGTGAGTGATGGAGAAGGATTTGAGGTCGCAATGGGAAGGACAATGCTGGAACGGGAATTCCAAGGAATTTTAATTAAAGATTACGGGCTGTACTGACTTGACTGGACAGACAGGCTGGGAACGGAAAGACTTGAGAAGAGGGCTGTTCTTGAAAAAGTTTTGACGTGGAACTCATAAAAACATAAAGATAAGGAAATATGGAGATTGGACGCTTCCAATAGGTTTCCAAGGAAAAGCATGTTGAGATTGGATTCTTGAAACGAGTGAGAGTTTGTGGTTTTATTGTGGAACAAAAGAGAACGTACATAATATGGAAGATTGACTTAGGATGGAGACCTAGAGTTTGAGCTGAAGCTGTATTAGTAAAGTAGCTTGGAAGGCGTCATAGATTAGATGCTGAAAGATTAGACTCGTCATGTTGATGCCTCAGACCAAGCTTGGGTGGAAGTGAGAATGAAATAACCTTCACGAAGAAAAAAGGATGACGTCAAGATTTGTTGTGCAAGCGTTACTTATAGCGTGGGATTCTAAGGGATTTTCTTCCCGGCTTGATTTTAGCTGCAACAATTAAGCCTAATCAATATATTCTTTGTAAAATTGAACTCAAGCTTATTGGAGGTAAATGATCCCGGAGAATATCGAGTTTCGTTTTGCCTCTAGAATACAGGTGCTGAAGAACTAACGTATTACTATTACTGCAGAATGGTCGTTATTTACGATTCTTAAAACGTGTGAACGTTTTGAGTGCTTGTTACAAAGCTCTGGTATTCTGAAGCTGTATCCATGTTGAGAATTGTTTATAAACGTGCTTTCGTTTCGACTATGAGTTAGATTAGAACGGACGAGATACTGTTGAAAAATTCTTATTTTCAGTCTGCTGTTCATCCGCCAGAGTAGGAAGTCGCATATATCAGATTGGAGAGATTAAGATTCAGAGCAAAGAGAGGAGACGGGTGTTAAAATTAAGAGTGGAGAGATTGAAGGGGTAAGGAAATCCGAGCTTTCATGTGGATAAAAAGCAATTTGCATTTTATCAAATTTTCTCACATTTGACTTTGAAGTAGCTTGGCCGCCTGAGTTATAGGAGGCGAAGATGTTACTTGTGTCTACCTGGAGACAGAACTGGCGGAGCAGAGAGCGTATGCCAACAAAACGATTCGTTCTGTACAAACAATCAGCCGTTGCGCTTTCAATTTCCACAAAGGTCAATCGGAGGAATGTGAGAGACAAGAAAGAATGTTTAAGAGAGAGAAGGATGAAAGCGAAGATGCGAGTTTTCTTGAAATTTAATGTAGGATAGATCTGATCTCCATGATAGAGGGTCCGTGGATATCTGATTATCAGGATTGGCCGTAAGGCGTTGCATGTGTAGTGGTTATGGCAACCAGATTCGCGCACTTCGACTTTGAATGTATGCAAAAATATCCTACTCCCTGAAACCCGACTTTCAGAAAGACGATGGGAGACTGGAGATTTAGTAGTGTAGCCTTTCTCTCCCATCCCAGCACGAAAGATATGCATTGGGTGAGAAAGGTGAAGAGACAAAGTTTAAGTGAAGAATCTAACAATTGTCAGTGTATTAATTTTCATGATTGCAAAGCTAAGATTGTCAGGTAATAGTATAAATTCAAAATTGTAATGAATCAGCATGAACATGTTTACTGCAGCGCAGAGCAGACTCTGGAGCTAAATTGGGTGTAGTTAAATGTGCTATTATAAATGATGAAACATGTTGTGGTTACTAATGATTGAGTTTAGAAAAATCAAGGTTTTCTTGAAACCAACTGAGACAGTGCAAGGATAACAAGTGAAGTAAAAATCAACTGTGAGGAAATCATAAAGCTACTTATCCACTTTTGTTTGTATTGCTCCGTTCTCTGCTCGCATGTCAGAGCTGGCTAGCTACAGCTACAAAGAAGGCAAGGGTGATTAGAATTTGCGAATGTTGCAGGTTGCAGAATGTTCCAGGAGGTTAACTCCATCCATTCTTGGTGATGCTTCCGAGTCCGAAGACTACAAAGCTTTTGAGAGAGTAAATAAATGGCAAAGCGTAGGAAAAAAGACCAAGGCTATCGTCCAAGTTTTTTTTAACATTTTGATTTTCCTGATGCTACAATGCTGCTCATATAGTGCTGGATAGAGAATAATGATCACTATCATGGTCGACCTTTAAGCAATTTGGCATTGAAAATATATCTGTCATGTATGTATATATACCTTGAGAATGATTATCCTATACCTGTTCCCAGGGCAAGGATCTCATTTCTCTGCGCTGATCAGTGCACTCACAGTCTCAGAAGCTTGATGCCATCCATTCAGCTCTATCATTGTTCTAGGAAATATTTTTCCCTGAATGCTCTTCTCGTTATTTCAAAATTTAAATGGGAAGGGAAACGCTTAAGCTTACACGAATCAGATCACATGGACAGTGGACATAGTCTTCTGCTAATGGAAGCCAATTCTTCAATTTGTTACCTGTTAATTTTCCTGATTACTAATTGTCCAACTATCTAATGCACTATAACTAATCACTTTAAGATTCAGTCGCATAACTTAATGAAAGCATTATCCATAAGTCAAGACTGCTTTTATTTCCATGAAAGAATGTGCTAAGTCCTCTAACATTCGGGAAGTCAAACTGGTAATACATTATACTTGTTTTATCTAACAAACAGTTTTTGATCCTGTAGAAAAAGGCCTGGAACAAAGTTTTAATTTTGAGCGATTTACCCTTGACTTTTTACTAGTCAAGGTAAAGTAGCTGAATAAAAGCAGACAGCCACTTGAATTGTGACTTTAAGATCGTAATGGCTTGGAGTCATTCTAAATATGATGTTGTCTCTTGGAGCAACTAAAAAGTTAGTCAAGCTAAACCAAAAGATCTTCTAAGTTATTCCGCATGGACTAATATTTTCGTCTTGTGGACATGAAGGACATTGTCATTGAGAACTTTTAGACGTTTCTTGGAGCGTGAAACACATGCGCACATAAGGAATCATCATGGAGCTTGAGATTTGAGAGTGGATTGAGTCCTAGTTTATGGTTTAGTATCGTGAGTGCAAGTAAAATGAATGTTCAAGGATGAAAGAAAATCAGTGTCAACATCTATACAATATTCAAAAGAGATTAAGAGATGTGCACTTGAATGGAATCTTTGCAGCTCATACTTCAGCTTGTTGATTTGGAGTCTTGCCTTTGCCTTACAGGCATTTAGAGGAAAGTCTGACATTGAGGATTGAGGCATTCAAAACTTTTGCATTTTACACGTGGGCTTGCAAACGTGCTGGGTAAGTAGAGCTGCGTGCATACATTTTATGATTTTACGCAAAAATCTTCGCTACACATAAATATGAAGAAAAAAATGTTTCTATATGGTGAAAATCGTATGCGGAGCTTTTTATAATGTTATGAAACGGAAGGAAGGACAAATCGGTAAGCAGTTTGTGAGGAAGATTTACATCATGAATGGAATTAAAGATCATGGCTGTTCGTGGTAATGAAAATGTACATTAAACAGTGGTCAGTCAAATGTGAGGCCGCAAGCAATGAAACATCGCCTTTGAATGCAATGAAGAATGAGGAATACCGATACGGGAAAAATTAAGTAGAGGTTGGTTATGATAGAAACGATTACTCGGTCCCAGGTTCGGTCAGATGGGAAGAAGTTAAATGTTGGGTTGCAGATATAGTGGCTCAAGTATGACAGCCATAGTATGTGTATATGTACAATGTAGAGCACCAAAGCAAAGAAACGAGTTGGAAAACTAAAATATTGCCCCTTAAAATACGACTCACGGTAGAGATCATGGTCATCTAGGGGTGACTGAGAAAGCAAAAAGAAAACGCGAGTGTTTGAAGAATTTTGACAATCATTACATCATGAAAATAATACAAACCACATGGTCTACCGTTTCAATGCATGCGTACAGTATACTATGACTGATAGTTTAATTTTGAACTAGTGCTTACTAATTTAGTTCCGAATCTCAACAAGATCCTTAAGCAACTGTAGATTAATTTCCCTTGGATTTTCTGGATAGGGACAGTTAAGGGGAGCTAACTGAAAAGTGGGTCAAGCTACGACTTACGTAATATTATAGTGGGAATCCCCACAAAGAACTACATTACAGACCAGTGGGACACAAGAAATCGACTTGGTTGTGACCTGTAACATGGCGTACATATGGGTCAGAAGTTTTCAGGAGGTGCTGCATGCAAACGCCACATACTGTATTTTGACAAATAAACAATTCTGAGCACAATACTTCCTGCCCTACTCCTATACTTGTTTGCCCTTGCTTATCACTACCTTTATGTTCAAACAAATATTCGCGAGCTGGATTGGTTTCTAACGCAAGGTCAAGCTAGATAATTTACTTATTGACTGGTGTGACTTTTGCATTGAATCCCTTTGCTAATTTTGCTGTTTCCAACTCCAGCATGATTTTCTCAATTCACTTGCCGCTGCATTGGACTGTTCGCGAGGATGAGGCGGAAGAAGTTGAAGTTGCATAGCTTGGAGAAAAATTGCGTCCGGATTTATTATTATAATTATCAGACTAAATTCTCTGGATATTTACCTTGGAGAGAAGAGGGGATGGCTGGGTTGGACTCATACAACAGGTAAAAGACGCCGATTATAATGTTGCAGATATTTCCCGATAGTAATTAAGTTCGACCGGCAGATTTAAGATAAGCCAATAGATTAGAGAGTCGCAATTCTTTATTATCACTTATTATATTCAGGTCACTGCCACGCTTCTAGTAGAAGGCTTCTACTTCCACCGCCATATCTTATGTAATAGGTCTCCTCCGAGTAGATTCTGCTAGAGCGTGCATGATTCGGAGTGTTGTAAGAGATGACATTTAAATGAATGTCTCCTACTGCCAGTGAACGATGTATGGGATATTTGAGGGAGATTAAATGAAATGTGAAGCGGAAGAAAATTTTTTGATATCATTCTCATCTGCGTTACTTCAAAATGCGACTCTATCGTCGTTATTCCTCTATAGAACTGAAGATGGAAGTGTTTTAGACTTTTTCGAGAGAGTCAGGATGATGACAGGAATAATCAGATATTTTGTAAGATTTCTTTCTGACAGATCAACTCTATGCAATGCTTGGCTGATGCAAAGTCTTGAAACACGTGCAGTTTAGTCTAAAATCTAAAAGCAGGAAGACTACCTTGATCCTCAATGAAGAACATTAAGAAATAAAATAAAGTTACATATGAAGAATTGCAATGGAGTTAAATCTTAACATGAAAGTAACTTTGGACGTACACTGATTGTTTTAATGCTGTGAGCGCAGTTACACAATAATGAGGGAATTCCAAGGGCAAATTTTTCACAGTAATATTAAGTATGTATTCCTGACGTAACATTTCTTGAAAAGCTCAATTGAGCTCAAAATTTAATTTACATTTAAATACTACTGTAAGCAGTATCCAAAGCTAAAACGCAAAATGGAGCTCATATCTGCAGAAATTTTATGGACCAAGCAAAAATACTGTTCTACGGTTAAGAAAGTAGTGGAAGAAGGGTCATTCTGTGGTATTCTTAGGTCATCCTAACGCTGCGAATCCTGATTTACGTAACCTCTTGTGGTGAGCTTCTTCAACGTGGCTTAATTGCGTCTCCACACGCATGCACTTATGTAGGAATGGATGCTACTGAGAGTTTATGGGTAATTCCTGATGTTTTTAACGTACATGATGGGATTAAGGGAAAGCACAATCTCTGTACGAGGAAGCAGTAGAATTTACAGATTACAAATAAATACGCAAAGAAAACTTTTCTGCATGGAAGAATGAAAATTTCACTGTTTCATCTTAAAGCCATCTGAACCTCCCTATACCGACCTGCCTCTGACAATGAGTGAAGATGGTTCAGGTATTGACAAGTTCCAAAATACTTGCTTCGCCAAGGCCATTCGCATGCGAAAAGTTTCAGCGTGACAGACGTACAGCGCGATCTATAGGACTGTTTAAGAAATAAAAAGCTTCAGAATGGATATAATCCTTAAATGCGCAATTAAAGTGTACATACCAGCAGTACGTAAACTATAAATCCCCATTACCTGATGCTATAAACAACGATGCTTGAATAATAACCCCTCTACTTTTAAACCAGACAGGAAGGCCCTATTTGCAGGCCTAGTGCAGAGGTGAGACTTCACGAGGCTAGCGCCTCTAACCAGTAAAAAATGCAATAACGAGGAAGACGGGTCATTGCAACAGTTGGATTTCGCCTATGCAATCCCGATATAGTATTACAACAGGTTAAGCTCTGGAATTCAAAATTCGAAACCTTTTAACATCGGCGGCTCGTATTTCATGCTCCGGTATTGTTAAATATGATAGCCATCACAACTGGTCATGACAATTTCATTTTACTTACGACTTGAATGTATGCTACCCGCCAATCCGTCTTGTTGCAAATTTTCTCTGCTGTAAAACCGGGAGAAGTATTCTTCCTGCGCTACAACTTTTTGGGAACAAAGATTTCCCCACTAAAAGTTTTTGGGAAACAAAGCTTTCCCTCGTGGAAGAAATTCAAATTGATTAATTATTCTCTCCCACTGATGTTCAGATTACTTTTTGCAGTTGTAAGATTATATTGACAGCATGATTTAGTTAATTGTAACCTGATACTTATCCCACGCCTGATTTCACTAGAAGTTTGTGCCTAATCGCGTCATGTGCCACCCGGATCAGGTCTCGTGAAATCCTATTATTAATTTCCTAATTCATTTCCTTATATTTCCTGCTCACACAGTTCTTCCCCACCGGCGTAACACGGCGTTTCGCCTTCGGCATCCCATCTCGTGAGATCTGCTTGTTTGTTTATAACATTGTCAGTGCTCTGCTTCAATGATGACCGGATGAACGTTTTGGAATTTCTTACCACGATTAGGTGCAAACAAAACAATCCTTACGAGACACAAGGTTGCAAAACGTTTATTATGATGCCCCAGTGGGTTTCAGGCGAGCAGTAATTAAATTATTTCAATTCTCTGTGAATTTTTATAAATCAAGCCTGAAGAAGTCTGGGAAACGTCCGTCTAACTCTACCACGGCGTCACCATCTCCGCGGAAACAAATATATAATCATGTACACTATGTATACAACACCGTGAAAACCCGATTCCTTTGAATAGCTTATTTAGTTTTGCGTCCTTCTGAGTTCATTGGTGGGAGGAAACATAAATTATTGGAACAGCAGATATATATATATATAATAGCATTGAGGAGTTATTTACACGAAAGCTCATGGTTGCAGCCGGCCTTAAGACTCGCGAAATATTTGACTTTCGTTTCACGAATGCAAGTTGCGCATAACCATTTTGTTGTTATCAAGTGCCCAGTCAAAAAGTATGACAGCTGGGTCCTACAATCCATCGACAAACGGAGACTTGAGCCTTGTTTCGCTGCAGCGTTCACTTGGCAACTTATTTAAGTTTAGTTAACGAAGAAAAGAGGGCGAGAAGCGGAAAATATTATTCGGGCACGGCACAACGCACGTTTAGATACCAGTTACGGTATGTACACAACATGATTGGGTATGTGCTTGCTTTTAGCGCTGATGCAAAGTTGATACACTGGGAGTCCACAGCAAGATATTCCTTGAAATATGGTTGGTGTATATAACATTTGATACTACGAGACTCTTGCTAGACTGTAGGACTGCATGACATTCGAAAACATTGTGTATAAAAACATAGGGCATAGTGTGTGCAGGATTCGTGCAATTTTGTCGTGTTATGTTGTTATGTATTTGCGTATGAAGTTTAAAACGAGCGAAAAAAGGGTAATGTGCAGAGAAAACAATCACATATGCGACTTACGGAAAGGATTTTAATAATTAATTATTTCTCTCATTCAGTGACAAAGTTGGCGAACTATTTTTTTGAGTATTTTAAATGCAAAGACGATGTAAATTAGAAGTCACGTAAATTATTTTCCTGGCTTCCCAATTTATTGGTTTCTCTGAAGAAAATTGGCGACGCTGAAGTATAAAGGGTATTATATATAAATATATTTTCTATTCAGTTGATTGATTTAAACTAGTTCATATCTGTTTACGCGGTGCTAATTCCAACAAATTAGTTAATATTTATGAAGGAGCCTACGATTGTTTAGCTCCGAAATATTAGTGATGATTGCCAACTCGTAAAGAGAAGCAGTGGAAGCTAAATATTTAACTTTTGGAAAATTTATATATATATACACTCCGTGTCGAGAACCGTGTTGAGAAGATTGGAATCGTGTCTGTAAGATCAGTAAGATGTGTGTGTGTATGACGCTGTTAATGAGAATTCCAGTTTCCGGTGAGGATTAGCTTCTGAAATGTAACTCACATGTCAGAACAGGACGTGGCCTGTGTACACATATAGCGAACACGTTATTGGATTCGAGGCTGATTTTCTACATATAGTTTCCTAGCAGAACTGCCTGGTTTTAAGTGCATATTTAAGCTGATTTACTTGTATGAATTTGAATTGCTTAGGAGACAGGTTAAAGGAAAATCAGGTTTCCTGATCTCATCCACTATTGCGAGAAGAAGGAATTTAAGCCTCAAGACTTCTTATAGTAAACAAATCTCGGGTATTCAAGTTTAAAGCTGTAAAATGAAGTGTGCCAAGTAACCAACAGTCAAAGCTAAAGGACCCTGAACTTTAGCGGGTAAGGATTTGACAGATTTTAAATATATTGCTTAAACATCTTTCCAGGTTTGCGAAGGTTGTGTTGAAGCTTTAATGCATATTGAATTATTATTACATTTTGAAGTAGTTGATGTGGTCTCATACTGTGGGCAGATCATGGTGCTGGAAAAAAGTGATCTGATATGTCTTTCTTCCGAAGAAAACGACCAACAACCCTGCCGCATGAACCTCCTAGTACGAATGGTAACGAGAGGGCCACAAATGCTGATAAATTCTCTCTGAGTTTTGAAGAATTAGCTGCCTATTTAATCTGAACTTATCTATTGCTCCTCCCAGGTACTTTAAAAGGGAGTACACCCACACCCACCGGTAATCATGCACTTATCGCTGCAATACAGCCTCCTCTGGAAAACTTTGTTGTACCAGCGGATGAGGATTTTAAAACAATCGTAAAAGCTAAAGCTAGGAACATAAACAACGTGGATGAAGTTTTATTATGGGGGAGGGAGTATTTTATTTTCTTTCTTCGAGGAGAAGATGTTGAAGAAATCGTCGATATTTATGAACGCGTTGGATCCTTAAAAGATAAATTAGAATGCCGGAACAAATTAGGTGGAATGAGTAAAGATAATTCATATGCTGTGCTTGACGAAGACATTATACGGCTTAAATTTCGGCTTAAAAAACTAAATTTCGCTACCAATCGCATTTCACTACTAAAAGAAGACGAAAATTATACTTCAGCGGCATGGCTTTTGAGAGCGTACGAAGAAATCCGAGAAGCACTTCAAAACGAGTGAGACATACTGAGATTTAAAATCGAACTGTGTGACGGTCGATTTAAACCTAGGATCTAATCAGTTTGAATTTATATAATTTCAGCTTCCTGCCACGCTTTTTACATAGCAAGTTTTATATAAAGTGTCAGGTGGATTTCTTTACAAACAGTGATATTGTCACTTTAAAAGACATTTTGAGCAACCATACATGTCTCTTCTATTTCATGGAGGTAAGCAAAGAATGGTAGGGGCGAATATAATTTAAAACACTGGAAGCAGCATTACGGGTTTTATTCTCTGATACAGTTCGTTGACCAAGAAAGTAAGAGAGAAGTTCTGGAATTCTGGCTTGGCGCCAATAATTTTGCCGAACAGTTTTCTAGTGACCCCTCAGAGCTTCCCAGTGAAAACGGCTCAATCGACATCAAAACGGCTCAACAAGATGCGATGGTGCTCTATGAGAAGTAAGCTCACCATTGTGGGTTTCAAATCATTCGGCTATAACTGAAAAAACGGAATGAAAGCTCCTGATTACGTTACAGATACATATCTCTTCAAGCCCCCCATCTTCTTGGATTTAGGGATGAAATACGCAGCGATGTCGAACGTTTAATTTGCTCACAGGATGAAATAGCACATTGCTTCGACAGAGCTATCGATGAAGCTTTCATGTTTCTTCATGTCAACTGCATGGATGGATTCTTGAAGTCTTCCTTATTCCTAGCCTTTCTTTCAGATTTAATAAATTCTCTTAGTCCACCGCAAAAGACTCACAAAAGATCTGGTACGAGGCTTTGTTTATTTTGATTTTTGGGATCCAAGATGTGGACAAATCTGCAACTAATCTTTGCATTTTGAGTAGAATCTACAAGTACCTGCAGTAGCAGCTCAGCTAGCTTGACTTCTCCAGTTGCCCAGTCATCGATTCTGCACAGGCCAGCGAAATGGTCAGTTAATACGTTTTTTGAGCAACCGCTTGTTGTAAACCTGCGCTTAGGTGATCAGTTGTTTTGGTCTTTTGTAGTAAGCTGAGCTTGGGAAGAGTGAACTCAATCGGAAAATTTGAGGCTGACACAGATTTAGAGCTACTTAAGCATGGTAAGATTCACAGCTTAAATTTTTTTGGACTTCATCATTTCCCCTTTAACAGGCATTGTAATGAACTTGTTTTGCATATTGCAGAATCCGGTCTCGCAAAGACACTCGTGAAGAAGCTCGTTAACTTTGACGAGAAGGAAAAGGTAAAAATTCATGATCAAAATTATATTCGAATATGCTTTTGTAGTACCGTTAGGCAGTTTATTATTCATTTATGAATTTACATTTAATTTTTGTTTTGTATTCAGGCCAAAGAAGAATTAGCATGGCAAGTAGCTGCAATGATTGTTAATGAAGTGACAAGCATCACGATGGGAACTGAAGCAAGCAACATTATTCAATGACTATGTGCCTATCAAACGCTGTATCAACAACCAAAGACTTACGACGAATCTGCAATTTTGGTACCATGAATATGTTTACGGGAATTACAAGTACGAATACAAGGAAAAAGAATTCGGTAATAAATAGCATCACGTTAACACATATTAATTCAGGAACAATAATACCTCAATCGAGTTTCTTTAGTGAGGTACTGTTGTAAAAACACAAAATAGGGACTGTTAGTTAATACTGAAGGAGCTATGTGAATACAAATTAAGCAGAAGACTGCCAGTATCCTCTTTAATGGTATTGGTAATCTCTTGTTTTGACTCCATGATCTGAATTCCGAGAATTAATTCGTTCGGGGAGTGCTTAATATTTTTTGAATTATTTAACAATCGGCTGAGTGCTATAGTTCCTCACACCTAAGAATCAAAGCGCAAAGCAAGTATGAATAAGCGAGTAAATAATTATCAATTTCTGTGATTCCTTCAACTGTAGGCTTAAAATCGATCGTTAAAAAGTATTTATTTAGAGAAGTGCTTGCAGAGCTCTTTATAATCAGAAGTAGCTGCTTACACAAGAAAACGCAACGGGTGGCAACTTCATGTATAGGTTTAACGAGAAAATGTATATATTTCTTTATTAGCACCTTTAAATAAACAATTTTTGTATGAATTATTCCGTGGGAATTAGTTAGCTTGTTTTTCTGCACGCTGAAAGCCGTTAACTAATTGAATTTAGATTTGACTCGCATTAAGCGATCGAACACAAGCTGCTAATCGACTCTATCGACATTTTTGCATCACATCACCCAGGTTACTTACGTCATGGTCCTTTGGAACGGTAATACGGCAAACCCAGCATAAGCATGATTTAAAATCGTATAGGAGTAATTACAGTTTCGCCTGAGAAAACTGCTTGAACTTTTCGGCAGTTTTATATACAATAGTATGGACTTCGTCGTAGTGTGGCTGCAAGTCGGATTTGACTCTCGCCATATAGGCCGTGATTTTCGGATGACCAGCACGGACATCAAATGCAGCCATACCTTCAGAAAAATTAAGTTGGGAGTGAATAATAAGTTAACACTTACCACCCTGGTCAACCCAAATGGTATATCAACAAAATTGATACCATAGCTTACCTGGTTGCTCAAGCTCCGTCACAGCTAACAAATCTGCGATACTCAACTTTTGTCCAGCTATATAAGGATTTTCCTTCAGCCATATATTCTCGAGTTGAGTGAGAATTTCTTTCAAACCCTTCTCGAACCGAGCGACGCTTTTTTCATTCGGGGGTTCACCTTTCATTAAAGGAATTATAATTTTGTGCTGAAACACCATGGAGCCATACATGCGAAGATTTAAGTGCTGCCACGACATGTATTCATCAACTCGTGCTTGCAATTTGCTATCCTTTGGATACCAATGATCCGCAACAGGGAATTCTCTGGCCAAATAACGGAGCATTGCAACGCTGATAAAAATAATAATCCAATATTAATAAAACTCAGTTGATTTGCTTTCTCCAAAACGGCAATTACTACTGGATTACCTTTCGGTCAAACGAAACCCATTGTGTTCAAGTGCAGGGACGCGCTGAAATGGGTTAATTTTCGCAAACTCTTCTTTCTTATGTTCTCCTGGAATGATACGTCGAAACAAATTTTGCACAAGATTTGAATTTACACCAATACAGTTGAACGCTGTGTTGTGTGAGTATTCATGAGGGAATTGTGATTGTTACCTTTCCGAAGGGCGACAGCAACCTCCTGACAGGGGATTTTATTCATGCGGGTGAAGAGCAGTAATGCGCGGGAGGGTTGTGACATGGCATCAAAATAGAGTTTCAACGACATTTTCAGGTTCTGACAATATATACTTTGAAGTCAATAAAAGTAGTGCAAATTATTATTGAGCGAGAAAAGATTTTTTGAAGAACAGGCACTTGACAATATACTAAATTCATTTGATCGAGCTGACATCCACAGCAAAATGTGTGCAGAATCTGTGCGACCAGAGGACAGCTGATATTCATCCCTGCATCATGCATCATGCATAGAGGAAGAGAACATTTAAGAGGTAGGAGATGGAGATGAGGGTGCTTTCGTGGGACTGATAAGCTGCGCTTGTAAACCTATTCATGTGCATGTGCTTTGGCGCTCGGTATAATTAGTAAGTATAAAGAAATAAACGCTTATTTTCGTTCGCAAAGGCAATTCCTTGCATTGCTTCAGCCAACAGCCAACAGCTTCTTGAAGTAGGATAAAGTTTGTTCTGACATGAGAAACGCTGGAACTTCAAGCATGTAAATATGTTTATTTCTTGCTGTATATAGATTATCACGCTTAAATAACCAATGACTCTCACAGTGTATGTCTGGCATATTACTCCTGGAGCCGCAGCTGTTTTAGAAAAAGAGTGATTAAAAATATTGATAAAACAAAACTTAAGTGGAGTATACTTAAGTGCATATCTGAGAGTTGAACGACGAGAATGCGAATGCAATGTTGGCTTCTTCTCAGTGTCCATAGCTATGGCAGTAAATTAGATTTTAGTAGAAAATCCTTAAGTTATGTCGAAATTCCGTTTCATTGGTCGGACTGCACAAAAATATACTGTGTTATACATCCGTCGAAGAAACCACCCAGCGGGGAGGGCTAAAGCGTCAGCGGAGCTGTTCTAGACGTTGATCACAAAGCCAACTCTGTCTGTAGCGCTGCGTTTAGTTCGGTTTGCTTTCCCAGCTCAAATTGCAATTAAAATACACACCCACAAAACTTAATTGCTCCTTTGCTTATGGGTTGTACTAAATTTTAACACCACCGACTCCAACGCTGTTTTCGATGTACAGTCATACAGTGAGGGGGCGTAGGTGCATTTATACCGATAGCCCTCGCATTTGTACCACTACAACGGTACAAATGCACCGACAGCCATCGCAAATGCGAAAAACGCTTCAAAAAAGGGTCAATTTTGCAGTTGATTTAACCTACGGGTTCCTAGAAGTCATCTGCGGGTGAATTTTTTCATTGCATTCGATAGAGGAAGAAAAACTGCACAAAATGTAGATGGTTATTAAGAATCGTAGATGGTGTTTAGAAGTTATGGGACTTTGAAATATATTTTACTTATTGCCACAAGTGGTATGTATCAAATTCCTAACGGCTATCAGTTCTTCCCTACACTTACTTTACATATTAGGCTTTACATGATTCATGCATGCATACGTCTAATTCGGTTGATGCTAGTAAGCGCTGTTTTTGCTATCAGAGTAGAGTTATCTTGAAGGGAGAGGGGGTATACCAGCTAGCGAAAATTTGCTTCCAGAAGGGGCATACCAATTACTAAGGTTGGCGGTAATTTGCTGGGGGGGGATCAACGAGTAACGAAAATTCCTTGGTAGGGGGTAAAACCTAGTAACGGTAATTTCCTTGGTATGAAAGAGCATTTCAGTTAGAAGCCGGCACAGTGGTACTTTGTTTCGGAGAGGGACAAAGGGAGTGTCGCATGACACCGAATTCTAGCGTCAGTATTAGTATTCCAAATGTTTTCAACCTAACCCCCGCCCAAAATCTTTAGGTTGTCTGTCATAACCTAACGCATCACTCGCTTAATGAGACCTAGGTCCTTAAGGTCATCGATCCACGAAATTACTACGGCATTTATGCGGAATCTTCTGACCTAAGTCCTCGGGACTCATTTCAACTCGTTCAGGTTAGGTTATGAAAGCCCACCTTAACGTTTTTGGCTCACCACTCAGAATAGACTACGGAGTGAGAAGTGAGAATAGGCCTCGTGCAGAGCAGAAACTTAACGAGGTTAGTGCCTCTATCGAGTTAAATCTGAAACAACGGGGACAGCGGTAAGTAGCAGTATTTAAATTGCGCAATGGTATAATCTAATGTATAACGTAATCTCATAGCATTACGACCAAAATCACCGTGATTTGCTTTGCTAACTATATAGATTTAGACCTCAATGCATCTGCGGAAAAGCGAGCCGAACGACCGCCGCGCTAGCTGAGCGAGCGTTACCGCTAGTACTAAAGAAAATCTTGAGTACCGCGATCATATGATCATCTCACTTGCCAAACGTTTCAAAAGAGAGAAATCGATGTCAGTTCAACCCGTTCAGTCAATAGTATAGCTTTATTTCCATCGCAAGCTGGTCAAGCTCAGTGCAGGTGCAAACCAAAGTTAAATAATAATTTACGTATCATATGTTTACGGAAGCCTTGTTATTAATTTAAACGAGCTACCTTACAAAAAGTCAGTCACGACAATCCTTTGGCCAAACAAATGGTCGCTTAAATTTGATTTCGGCAAGTTAAGTTGCCAGCGGCTTCCCAAAAAGGTTAAGAGCACATATTATAAAATTGAATTACATCAGTATATATATCATTAGCAGTGGTTCACATTTAACAAGCCATACACATGGTCATTAATTGGGTCGCTAGTATCATTCAAAATTATGTAATTTACCTATTAAACGATTCTTTGGAATGTTGACACGAGTTTATAGTGAGCACTTAATAAAACACAAGAGATCGCAGCAAATTAGATAAAAACATCTACGCTTCCTAGGTTGTGCACTGCTTGTTACATTTTAATTTTGAATAGTAACCTTTTAAACCACGGTTATGGCGACACTTTTTCCACCGCTAAAAAGATACTATTCTACAAGGAGCATAAATATGTATATATACTATATATAACTGCGTAAGAAAAGACTAGTATGAAGCGTTGAAAATGCGTTACATGTAAGGCGAGACAGAAAAGGAATGACTACCGCGGAAGCCTACAGTACACATTTATACGCTCGATTTGCACACTTGATTGACAAAAATCTTGAACTTCGACCAAATGTATTAAAACGACAGATGAGAGATCAGAGGGCAGCTAGAAAAATAGCTTTAACCGCAATTAAGTCTCTAAGTCCGAAATCGTTTTTGTTTTGCACTATAATTACGACTTGAAGCACCATACTTTGAGAGGAGATACATCTAGACTTTACCCAACCTCACGTAGATTCGCATAATCCAACAACATAATCTTCCACCCAGTAAAAAGTAGAAAAAGGATGCGCATATTGAGTTTGCGAGAGTTCGGAACAAGGAAACAAAAAACTATCTTCTCCTTCTAAACTTGTTTATCTACAGCTTTGTGAATGAATCTTCAATCCAGCCCAACCAGTTAAATCTTTCTTGGAATAATCATGACAGAAGAATAGCTAAATTCAGTAGATTCTTACTGCAGAAATCCAAAAGGAGTGTCTGCAGCTCCGAATAGTTTTTTGAAACTGGAAATTGAAATATCAAAATAGAGAATCGAATCATACTGACATGGTTTTAGAACATGTTGAAGCATCATTTAAATTTCAACTCACAAGCTCCTGATGCCGGATTCACTTTTTCGCCAAGGTGCATCGTCCGGTTCAAAAGGGAGTGGTCCTTGGACTGGTGGCTCCCGCTCAATTTCCGCCATATAATCGTCCCTGCGGTAGAAGACAACAAAATAGTTTTTCATGTGTCCACTTCTCTAGAAGTTATTTTGAAAGTCAGAAAATCAGGGATAAGGCCGGACCGTGTAAGTAGTCCGCCGTAATCCCTGCTTTACTCTAAAATGAACGACATGGTGCATGTAATAGGGAAAAGGATAAATAAAACAACCGAAAAAGTAATGGCAATAGCTTCGACCGCACCAAATTCGTTTCCTTAAGTATCACCAGTGATTCGCTCCTGTTGCTACAATGCTTTGCGGATTCTCGACTGCGAAAAGGATACATGAGATGTGAGTTTTAAAATCTTAATTTTCATGCTTTGCGCTCACATGTCGATAATAAGCAAATACTCTGATACAAGATAATAATAAGTACTACAACAGCTAGCGTAGCGACGGGACGGCACGAACCACACAGCACTACCAAGAATTAAACAAACCAGCATCATCTTTTCGCTCTAGTGCGTTAGCGTTAGCAGCAATGGTAAGCACTAACAATCTCATTTAATGCGTTCATATTATGAACGATCTGGTATTGCTATCAGTATTTACTTACCGGGTTTCATTTCTTTTTAGTGCTGAAATTATATCTTTCATGTCCGATACTTTATTTTTAAGTTCATTCCGCTCCCAAATAATATCTTTAAGTTCTGCAGCAGAGAAGCATGGTGCATTTGGATCGTTGCCACCCGCCGAGAAAGTTGCTTTCCCTGAAACTGCAACTTGGCTCTTTGCTGAGCTTGATTTCGATAGTTCCAAAGCAGGATCTGCTTGGGTAACGATATTTGACTGTGTCTTTAGCTTAGTGTTAAGGGCTACAATTTCCTTTTTGTATAACTGAACTGTAGCCTGGAGTTCAGCTTTTTCTTCAGCCGTAGATCTTATGGAAGCTTGCGTATGTTTTATTTTTCGTTTCAGATCTTTGTTGAGTCCGTTCAACCTCTCTATTTGTGCGAGAGCCTAAAATATAAATGTCCAATTTTAACCGATAAGTACTTTCGATACAGCTTGCAGGTTCAGAAGCGAATTAATTACGAGGATATCCATTTAGCAAGCGTATTCTTACTGAATCGAGGTCTGCGCTTTTTGCTGTTATCATCCCATCCGATATGAATAATTGATTTTGGAGTTTATCAATAATTTCTAGCGATTTTGAATTCGGTTCGTATGTCTCTTGCCCGTCTGGGTTACCACGATCTGCACACATTAGTACAATTTCATAAATAACATGAGTGTACACGTAAACTAGACAAGATCTCTTACTCTATTTGATCGAGTAAGAGACAAGTGAAATCTGTACACAGATATCATCGTTACTGATTTTAAACCAAAATTAGACATCGAGAAATTTGCGGGAACAAGTACGTTAAGTTAGCGGAATAATTAGCATGTATGTATTGACATGCAAGCCAAGTTGGTTTCCTAGGTTAATGCGGGTTAAAAATTCAATTTCCTAGTAATTCTGCTACCTAAACGCACCATCATACTTTTTTTTGGTGAACCAAAAAAAACTATGATGTAGATTTTCCTTGTCTCTTACTCGCTGTGTGTATCGGTCTCCATACTAACAGAGTAAGAGATCTTGTCTACAAGGAAACTTACACGGCGTTAATTCATTCAAACCAGCTCGTACACCAAAAATAAATTGTTTCCGTACCGAAGCTATGGAAACTATCACTATGACGAAGCGTGGTACTCAGCCGCTTGTTTTCTTCCTGCAGTTTCGATATCACATTAGCAAGCTCCTGGTTCTCAGATCGCATGCGATCTTCAATAGCCTCAAGGTCCTAAAAACAACCATAAAAGGCCTTATGGGATAGAACTACGCAATTTAAAGCGCATTGCTACAACTATTTTGTAAATATTCGAAATAGGGCTGGATGAAAATGTTTCTCGGTGCATCAATATTTGTTAGTAAAAGAGGCTTTACTCGTTCATATTTCAAGCGATCTTGAGCTTTTTGTCTTTTTTCCCTCTCCAATTGATCTATTGCTGCTTTGAACTCAGTTAACGTCTCTTCTGCTGTTTCAGCTTGACTGGCTAGTCTTTCTAGCTGCTCGAGGGCCCCGATTACCTAGAATGACACACGAAAATATTTATACAGACGACGTCACAGATACCAAAGGGGAACGGGATGGAGGAACATTTGTAAGCGGATCATACCTTTGGCATTATACTGCTGACGCTTTCTACACCATAAGAATCAATCAACGCCTCAAAGTCCTTTCCAATCTCCGATGCCATGTCATATACACTAGAGACACTAAAGTGGGGTTCGTGCTCAAAATCTCCAGATCTGAAAAACGTTATCAATGTAAGCTTGCTCTTCAAAATTTAAAATAGGATACAGTAAAACCTCCGTATAGCGTAACCCGATATAGCGGAAACCGCGATACAGCGTAGTAAAATGCAATCCCCGGCTCTAATGATCCTAATGTTATTTCATTTCGATACAGCGTATACCTCCTTATAACGTATTTTTTTCCTTGTCCCTTGACGTTACGCTATATCGAGGTTTCACTGTAGTGAATAAACTGAACCGCATGAAACTTACTCGTATTCAGGAGACGTTACTCCAAAGTCTGAAATAATTCCCGTACTACAGTCTGCAGTCATATTTGGATTATTAATAAAGAGTTTTCCCGAGGAACACAAGGACAAGGGGTCTAGAGGTTGGATCACAGGCCGAAATTCGTTTGTAATCACGTGCTTACAGTCCTTCTTGTGGTACATTGAAGAGTGGTAGAAGAATCGCCCCGTTTACGATTTTGGGTATAGTCATTCGGAAAACTTTCGTAGTAGATAAATTAGTCCTTGGAGAAACATTCGGATCCTTCAGCACAGACAGGGATTCAGGCTATTTTTAAGCTGTTTAATATAGGGAACAAGTTCAAAATTCTTTTCGTACGTCTTAGCATTCTTTTCATGAATCTTATCAGCGTGCTAGGCACTATATCTTGAAGTCTCAAAGAGTCACAGGCAGGTATCTCAATTCATGATCCTCTCTAAGAAATCCGGGCCCAGGCCCAGGTATCGAAACACCTGAAAGGCAAAAACAATCTGAAATTACAACAACACTCCATTATCAAAAGTACATAAAGACTTGTGGACAAATCATAAAGAATTATTTTCAAAAGGCGAAACACAGATGGATGTACACATCTTCTGTGTTTGCTAAACGACAAAACGGTGTGATGCGAGAGAATTCTTTTTTATCGAATGACATGACGATTTACAAATATCAGACATATGTATATATATACACATTTCGAAGGAGCTATGATGAGTCAGAGCGTTATGCTCGTCATAGAAGACCGATGATGCTCTAATCGCTTAAATATGTACACTTTTGTAAGTTGTTTTGTATCCTCAGAGCGGGCCAGGAAGTTCAAATAAAACATATATATAATATATACTTCTCTTCGCTCACTTCGCCTATCTCCCATTAGAGCCATTCCCTTACAGATTCCACAACCAGCATAACCAAAAGATAACTAAGGACTTAGCAAATTACGGATGTCTCTCATGTCCATATCGTTAGCCCAAAGTCCCGACCATGCATCATCAACCACAAAATCTCCACTTTGTAAGGCTTGTGCCTTTTTAGAGGATTCAAGGCTCGCTGGCGTCAAAGCAGCTTCTACGGTATTTTCTCAAGGGATAAGTTCAAGTGCCCGTAAAATCACTTGATTGATCCCGCAGCAGGAATCGGTATACATAAATATAACTCCTGCTTGAAGGGAACCGAAACATCAAGAGCTGCATTGTATAAGAGTTCTAACCTTATCAGCACTATTGCCTCAAGGAGTATAAACATATCAAAGATATTGAGTAGCCTAAAGAAGCCTTTTCTTTCTGCGTTCGTAGCTTTCAGAAGTGCAATATCCTACCAAGAGTCTCATGTCAGGTAGTAGTCCTATTTATAAGCTTTTGAACAAGCATACACACTTCAGTTACACACAGGTTTAATTGAGGCCACAGAGGTCAAATCAGGTACCACAAGGTTTCTTACACATGTATGAGACCCGTTATAGTGATCGGTTAAATGTTGCAAAAATCGATTTCACCAGGAGGCAGGTAAAAGAATCTTGGATTTCTCCCATAAGAAAGTGTGTGGATACACTCCATTCTCAAAAATTTACTTGAGTTGACACGAAGCTCCCTATGAAGTAACCACAAATTCGCTTCCTAAATTATCAAACTAAAGCCTCCAGAATAAAATTTAGTTAATAGCCAACCGAAGAGCACGACAAGCGTACGCATACAGCGGTCTAGTAGAAGAAATTATCCCACAGATCCGACAACAATATTCATGCATTTTTTCTACGAACTATTCCTCAAATTCATCAAATCTTGACTGATAACATTAATTATGCCGCTAGGAACTGAATCGTTACAAGCATAAATAAATTTATGGAAGTACGTCACTGCAAATAATTAAAGTTTAGAAAGTTTTGTTGTCATTAAATTATGTAGTCTACTTCAGACTTAAAAAACATGAGCATGATTTGGTGTTATATTATTCCCACGATCCCTCTGTGTAGATTGCTTTAAGGTAAAATGACGATAAGACCTGAGCATCTCTAAAAACTAAAGTAATTCTAAGAAGCACGGAATTTCCCGATCAGAGTATACAAATAATAAAATAATACCAAATAGTACGAAACTGCCAGCTAGAATATCAGTTAATAAATTTAACAACTAATCCCTAGGGTTAGTGCATTGCGCTCCACTGTTAAGGACGAATTAAGGTTAGGTAACGTATCCACTTGTTCATATTTCACTCGGAACCGGAGTTAAGGCATATATTCTGATTATGAGCTCAATCATGAATTGTAAACATCAGATCAACTTGATAATCAATCGAGACTAGTCTTAAAATCGCATCGTAAACTACTATGTAACTTACTTGCAAATTAACGGAGATTAACTGAATGGTACATTAATCAAATATGAATATACATATACACCTTCATTAAATAATTTATGAAATAAGTTATGAAATTCAGCAGGCAGAGGAGCTTTAGCACACTTCTAGAAATAATTCGTAATGTGGCATGATTACAAAAGGAGAGTTAGAAGAATAAAACCTCTGGTAATTTCAGAGCTTATTACTGTAATAAACTAACTTAAGCTAAATGTTTTCAAGAAGCAACCGATGAACTTACCGCGGAAGACAGTAAGATAAGCATTTATTGGCAGATGCTAAGAAAAGTTGATGACTGAATCACATAAGAGTTAAGTAGGAAAACAACTCGGGTTGTAGTTGTTAAAGGATAAAAGGAATTCCTAGAAGACGTCACACTAAGATTATTACGCGTAAAACACTTCAACCGACTCAAATTAATTTTACTATATATACGTAAGCCACATTTAATTAAAGTTATTTATTTCGTTTTTCGGAAGAGAAGAAAAAGGAAAGTTCAACTCCGACTCGAAGTTGACCGACTGTCAGACTGTTGACTGTTTGCTGTATTTGGTATTACATACAGGATCCTTAGGACATAGAAGCACATTTCTTCCAAAATGGAACGGAAAGAGAGCGCGCAGCCAAGTTACAAGAAAAAAGTAGAGAAAGTATGGAAGCCCAAATGGGACAATTGAAAAGAGGGTAGTACTCACTGCTCTGGGGAGCGGGCGGAGGCGAGAACAGTGGTGATGTACCTCTCTGTGGAGACGGGCGGAGACGACAACAGAGGTGATGTACCTCTGTTCCGCTCCAACTTTCCTTCCCCCCACCCTCCTAGCCATTGAAATCCGCGGGAACGTTTTCTATGCCTATCAAGCGTAGATTACAGCGTTGCCACATTGTGGAAAGTTGCAAAGCCGGGCTAATATTTGAATTTAAGTGTCTCAGCTGATGTGATATGCAGAAATAAATGAGTATTATATTTAAATCAAAGAATCTAATAATAAATTCTATGCTGTTTCGTTAAATTATATTTAAAATAAAGCAGTTATTCAATTAGACTCAACCCGTGTTCATGTGCTAATTATTATATTCAAACTCTTTGCATGCTAAATTATCTCTAAAGTAAAAGCCAACGCCTGCGTGAAAGGCCCTGCATGTGAAATCAGTTAATGAAAATCTAATCATAATTCATTCCATGTCAAATGCGAATGCAGTGCAAAATGTAGATCTGATATGCTTTTATTAATATGAATGCAAGGAACCTTTCCTTTGGTAGAGTTCATAAGTCTCAACTTCGGATACAAGGTTAACGGAGATACGAGAAACTGGATTGGCGCACTAGAGGTCATACATTAGTTCGGCAAGATCAGTGATGAGGTGGTGGGGAAATCAAGCCGACTCCAGGAACCGAGTGCCGGGTTGCTGCAATATCTTTGCTGAATTTGTAGTCTGGTAATTCACCACCTTCTCCAGGTTTGGCTCCTTGAGCCATCTTGATTTACATACATCCGCGTTAGCCAAATAACCAATGGTTACTACGAAACGACCGCTGGCAACTTGCTTGATTGCTGAGCGCTTGTTAAACATAGGATCTTGATCCAAATAACGTACGGGGTTTTCACCTGAAATCGAATAATTTAGAAGATAACATAAGTTAAAGGAACAAATTAGGATTCCGTATGATATAAGGCCGTCGTAGAAATATTTACCTCCTTCTCCAGTATTGGATTTTGCTCCGATTCGATTCATGGCAATTGCAAGTGTTGTATGAGCTTCATTTGAAATACTTCCAAAGCTCATAGCTCCTATGGCGAATCGCTTCAGAATCTCAGCAGCAGGCTCTACTTCCGAAATATCGACCGGTGAATCCGAATACACGAGCTCCAACTGTCCGCGAAGCACACAATTTTGTACGCTCTCATTTGCACTTTCAACAAATTTCTCATATCCAGGCTTGCTATTATTCTTGACGGCCTCTTGAAGATTTGCAATGCTAAGAGGATCGTTGATGTCCTTTTCACCACCTGCTCTCCAGTGATACTGCCCGGGATTTCGCAGGGTCAAGCAATCGGTCCCCATGTCTTGGTACGTCAGAGCGTGACGTTCGAATGCCTCATTCGCAAGGATTTTAAAGATAATGCCACCTATCCTGGAAGCAGTTCCTTTAAAGCAATTGTCCATGAATTCGTCAGCAAGACCTAAAGCTTCGAAAATTTGTGCGCCTTTGTAGGACTGGAGCGTGGAGTTCCCATTTTTGCCACCACCTTGGAAATGCCTCGTTCGATAGCCCCAAAATAGTTCTGCAATGTAGACAAAATATTAGTTGAACCAGGAAGTTGCATCAGTTCTGAAAGAACCTTAATATATCCTGCTTTGTTCTTTGTTCCTAACCTCAAAAACCTTCTCATCCGTAACTTTGGGGCCTATCACACCTGCTTGCCTCATAGATCTGGCTGTTTCAGAAACAAAATATGGGCATATGCCATCTGGACCGTAACCGAGAAGCACACACATGTGATGGAGCTCCCGGGGTACTCCAGTTTCCAGGATCAGACCAACTTTCATTTGTTGACGCTTTTCGATAAGGTGATGGTGTACGGCTCGGAGTGCCAGGAGAAAGCTCATAGGTACGCTGGAATATTGATTATCTCCTTAAGCAATTTGTTTGAAACTCATCTCTTTCGTGATACAATACTGAAAGTGAAGCTTACCGATCCTTTCCAGCTGCTCGGTCTGATAGAACTATCATTTGGTAATTCTTTTCGGCTGCTTGACAGGCCTCCTGGAAAACTCTATCCAGACCTTTAGACAACCCACCGGGGCCCTCATGCTTGTCAATAGTGATGGCAATAATTTTTGTCTAGAAGAAACATACGAAAGTGTGGTTATTTAGAAGACATTCTTTTTGGAGAGCGGGGAGGCTTTATTGAGGATATTAAAAGCTCAGCTCACCCTCCATCCTCTATGTCTGGTGGTCTTCAAAATTTTCAGATCCGAAAGGGACAGGATAGGAATTGGCAAAAGTATGCGCAGGCATTGTTCAGAACGAGGTTCCAAAATGTTAGATTCCGGTCCTGTAGGGCATGCCAAAGACATGACAATTTTCTCACGGAATGGATCAATCGGCGGGTTCGTCACCTAATGGAAATATATTAATATTTAATGAGCATAATGATTTTTAATGAGAGGAGCACACGCTTTTGGGCGAAAAGCTGCTTGAAATATTCATATGGCAGGGGCTAGTAAAGAGACAGACAGGCGAGGGGTGATAGATCCCAAGGCCCTTTGCTGTAATAAATGGTCGTTGGTTCAAAGGTTAAATTAATGGAAATTTTGTAAAACTGTCATAAATCACGCTCACCCTGTCGTGACAATAGGAAGCACGAGAAGGGTCACGGTTTCCATTGTATAGCCAAACATTCCAAGCCGCTTGTCAGCTTTGTAACGGTAAATGGCACCTTAAATCAAAGTTAATTTTTTAGATTCAACCGGGAAATTTGCAAAGTGAGCCCTGACACGCGATTCGACAGTTTGGGCATTATGGTATTGTATGAATGACTTCTCTACCTTCTGTTTGTCAGGTGCATTCACATATCGGTTGGATTCTTCATAGAAGGATGAACCTTTGCTCTGATTTACGCCGTGGGAATTACGAACCTCATCCATGGTTACTTGCTCCTGAAGCCAGACACTGTGCGGTCGGGATCTCGCAATGTTGAGCTTGAGTTGCTCATCGCGAATGAAAGTCTTCTCCTTGGTGTCCACGTGAAGCATTCTACCAGGATTTAATCAGCCTGTTTGGACTATGTTTCCCTCCCGGATCCGTGTCGTTAACTCCAAATTCGGAAGCCATCACCATGATGTTATCTTTGGTGACGTAGAATCGAGAGGGACAGAACCCATTCCCGAGAGTAGAAAGAAAAGAAAGAAAAAATTCAATTATGAAGCACACCCATCATTCATCATGAAGTGGAAAGAGAAAGAAAAGTTTTATTTCTGTAAGATTGCTCACCGATCCAAGATGGCACCGATATATCGACCGTCCGTGAAAGCCAAAAGTGCAGGGCCGTCCCTTGGCTCCCTGGCACAAGCAGCCCAACGGTAGAAATCCCTTTTCTCTTGTCCCATCATGTGATCGTTTTGCCATGCTTCCGGCACCATCGTCATTACAGCCTACAGAAGAAGGTAAGTTAGGTGAGGTGTTAGCTAATTGCCTCAAGAGTATTTAATCTAACGAGTTGGCAGAGTTTGAGCAGCGTTAATAAAGATACTGCTATGTTATTTACTACTTTTGGCAAACTTCGTCCACCGGCTTGAACCAAGAGTTCTAAGACGCAATCTGTAGAACCATAATCCGACAAGTTGGGCTCGACGACGGGGTACAAACGCTTGAGATTTGCACGGAAAAAGTTTTTCTTCATCACGCCCTCGTCGGCTTGCATCAAGTTGACGTTTCCACGTAACGTATTAATTTCTCCGTTGTGCGCCAATAACCTGAAAGTTGACAAAGATTAAGTTTATTAGAAAAGTTTGTGAATTAAGGGCTGGTACCCTCTCTGTAGTTGGCGTCCTCGATCGCATGCTCGCTGTACTGGTCGTCCCCGCTCGCATGCTCGCTGTACTGGTCGTCCCCGCTCGCATGCTCGCTGTACTGGTCGTCCCCGCTCGCATGCTCGCTGTACTGGTCATCCCCGTTCACTTGCTCTCTGTATATGGCGTCCCCGATCGCATGCCCGCTGTACTGCTCGTCTCCGCTCGCATGCTCGCTGTATTGGTCGTCCCCGTTCACTTGCTCTCTGCATATGGCGTCTCCGCTCGTATGCTCTCTGTACTGTATGTTTCAGCTCCGATACTGGCGTCACAGCTTGCCTTTACGCTGCAAGTTTGGCCCATCTTGGAGGAGGTAACGACAATTGTTAGCGTCGTAGGGATGCGATGAACCTATAAACGTAGGATACAGGCTATCTTACCGTTAGTGCAGCATAGTAGTGTGGTAGTTGCAAGCATCTCGTCGATTAAACAGGAATTACTCAAAGTACGCCTCCGCAAGAACTCTGAGTACGTTGAAATCGCGTTGCGACCCGTCGGCAAACGTTTGCCATTCGATGTAATCCGTGTTGAGCTGGGCATGCACTTCTGAGTTTACACAGCAGTGATGGATTGGAGAACAATGGATGTAGATCTGCTCCACGGTAATGTGCATACCTTGTAATTAAAATATATTAAAAAAACAGCAAGTTCGCTTCAATCCTTAATTTGGTTTGTGTGAAGTGTCGTAAAATGAAATTTATTACTAATAAGCTATGAAGCTATCGATTATCATTACGGCAATAATTAGAAATCTGAAAATCATATTGATTCAAACTCACGAGTATCAACAAAAAAAATTCAAGTGTGACTTTATAAGGAAAAAAAGAATGGATTAATCGATCTGATAGCAGTGAAAAACCTACACACATGTTAAAGTTTCAAGATAAGAATAAAGCTGCATATCAAACGAAGCAGAAGAAATGCCTGGCCATATTCTTATTTCACGAGCACTGGGTACAAAGGAAAATGGCCGGGTTTCACCGAATCTGGGGCTAAATCCGGGTGCAACGAACATTTGTTGGAGTTGAAAGCTCTGTGTGACCGCGTAGACAAATACCTGAAGTAGGCGGCGATCTGATATAAAATGAAGCACATGCAGTTTATGAAATAACGTAACTTACACGATATTATTTCCGGTTTTTGCATTGAGAAGTGTTACTTACCGTGTTCATGTGATGCCATAAAATCCGCAACCAGCGAGTGAATCAACTCATTGTCTGTAGAATCTATGGTCCCAAGATTAAAAACAATGTTGTCCATAATATCTAATCCGCAAATCGATTGGTGGGTGGTGAAGACCTTGGTTTCCACATCGGGGTGTAGCTTGATTAAATCCGCAATCCGGGTCGTCTTGAGCAGTGATTTTAGATGACTTATTGCTGTCCTGTTTTCGTGGACGAATATATGCTCACAGAACGATTGCGCAAGTTCTCGATGACTTGCGCTCGCATTCAAAGTGATGCCGTTCATTTCTTTTAATGTAGCGCGTACTTGAGGTACCGTCCATTCTACTGGTTCCCCAGTATGCAGCAAGCTCCGAATCTAAATACATATTAATCGTCTTACTTCGTCCTTAAAATCGCCGTTAATAAGATTCTGGGACAACCAGACTTACATTTTTCCATAAAATTCTCTGGACACGATCTTTGATTGATGTTGGCGAGAGTAATGCGAAGTTTATCTGCGACCATTCAATTTCATCCTGTAAAACGGCTGCCTTTAGAATAGGATTGAGCCCGTAGAATCCGTCACCGCCCTGAAGTATAGTGTTTACTCCAAACTCGAGAGCAGTCTGTAAAAGGGTTACTTCTTTGGGTGTGGTTGCTTTGGTGAACCTATACCACCCAGGTTCTCCTTCTATTAGACCTTGAACTCTCCCGGTATCGGTAGATGGTAGCCATGAATAATTCTTTCTACCAGTGTGTGTCAATGTATTTATATAAACTGAAAAACAGAAAGCAATGAGTAGTACGAATTGGCATTTACTAATCGAGCATAACAAGCCGATAGTGAATGTACATACATGTGTCGGTTGTGAAGTGTAATTCAAAGGAGTCCAGTACGTGAATGGGAACAGGTTGTGATAGCATCACATCCATGAGTGCGTCGAAACTGAAGTCGCGGTCAATTTCGATTGGTATGGGGTGTTCAAAGTTTCGAAACGCAATTTTACCGAAAGCTTGTAATACTTCCCCAGTAACACCTAAGAAAAGGCAATGGTAAAATCGTGATATAGCAATGCTTATGCTACTGAATCGCGGAAGCGGTGTTAAAGCACATATTTGTGGAGCATCGGTGCACAATGTTAGGTAATAAAATATTGTGGATAATTACTACTCCGTAACCCTGTTTGTAAGAATTTGCAGTGCAGGCTCTCCTTTATCGTAGAATCGAACGTTTTTGGCTGGACCTAAATGTGCAAGTTACTCGGATATATAGAGGATATTTTCACAAATTGGAGCAAATGCAACTATTGGATAGAGCAGACCCTACACATTTGTCCATCTTGCATCATGTTTATATTCCGTGCATACAGAAGAAACTAGATGATTACCGCATCGTTTATAACCGCCATAAGCTGAGGACGGAGAATCATAAAACGCCAACACAGTTGTTGCGAGTGAAACCAATGCCAGAGGATAAAGTCATCACTTCCATTATAAGTCTGGTACGTACGGCTAAAAACATTCATTATGACTTAACTCGGGATCATAGTTGTAGTGAATGTCTTTAACCATCATTTCGATTTAGCCACAGATACTTGAATCAATAAACGAGCCAGTGATGCTAGAGGTGGAGCGTATGACCGAAGTAAAACCTTTTAATCAAGTGAGCATAGACCCTTCAATTTCTTCCGTCGTTGCAGCAACTATGGCTACCATTGATGTACCGGTACAGCGTGATACAGAAGCAGATCTGCAAAGGGTTTATGTGTTCGTACGTGACATTGTCAAGACCGTGCAGCAGAATTTACGAGGGGGTAATCACGGGAATTGAATTCATAACGGAATAAACTGTATCAACCAGCAAAACTTACTTAAAAGAGATAAGTGTCAGCTTCTTAGTTTATCTTCCAGACATGTGACCCTTCAATCCCATTGAGTAATTTTGTTTGTTCTTAAATGCCTTCACATGAATAAACTCATGATACCAGAATACAAACTTTCGTATTTCTTACCGCTCAACTAGTAATAAAGTATAAGTAGTAAACAAAGTATATAAGTGTGAAATGGTTTAGTCAGGGAAAGATCATTGATATTTTATGCTGTAACACCTAACAGTGCTAGAACTAGCTAACAAGTGCTACCTTGTAAAACGATAGTATTCGAATTGATTATGCAGTTAGCTCTATGCACAAGAAAATTACGAACTAAAATAAGTTTCTTTAATGCAACAGTGTAATATGTAACTTGTGAATGCTAGAAATATAAAAAAAAATTTAAGCCTTCTCCCACCAACAGCTGCCACAGGCTAGACGAAGGTTTGCATTATCACATCCCAAATCGATCGTATCTATCGTCCGCAATGCGGAGCTTGGGCAAATTGTTAGGCTTACTTGCCAGGAAAATGCAATTGCGCTACGGAACAAGACCATAAGCGAGGTAACTGTTTGGCTAATGATGAATCAAGGTTTTATGAAGGGGGCCCTATGGTTGGGGTTGGGAAGAGCACCGGTACTGGGGAAAGATTACGTTTCCAAGCGTATTTACGCCTACCCTGTACAACGGTACGGAGGATGTGTATGGTTGGGTCCACCTGCTGGCAGACCGACTGCATTTCCATCTGGAATTACAAATGCTGACCACATAGTACGGTGTGAAAGCGAAAGTATAGATTTGAAAAGCCTGATCGAAAGATTGCAGCAATTTCTGTACCGATAAGGAATACGTGCTAAGGATTTCTTCAAGGTTTGGAAAAATAATTATTATTACAAATCGTGAACGCGCAGTTATATGTGGACTTAAATACCCTTAGCGGGAAAGCAGTACTATAAATGTGGCAAATCTGTTCCACGATTATGATCTTTTGTCACACACTCTTTTTGTAACAATGTAATGGCAAAACTGCTGGATGTACTCGCACTTCGTAGTGACGCCAAACAAACGACCTCTATTAGATAAAATATGAACCGTTTCTCTCCTTCCTGTGTCACAACGTCCTTCCTAGTCTTTCGCCGGGAAACTAACAAAGGACAATATTGCCTTATCATATGTTTTTTAAATTACTTCTTACGTCAGCTCAGCTGTTACATAGCGGATATAGTTTACGTCCTAAACAATGCCGAATTTCTACAGTGAGTTATTACCTGTGAGCCAGTAGTTCAAATTTATCATTACTTGTACTCTTCTGTGACAACCGATAACTTCTTTTCTTCCTCTGTGCGACTTATAACTAAATTATTTTTTGACTGTTTCCGGTATGACGTTAATTCTGTTGATCATTTCTTGCGACAATTATTTAATTGACTGGCATTTAGTTTTCACAGGTGACTGTTTACGACACGGAAATGAAGATCATTGGGTGAGCCTAATTACATCTGTTAAGCTTAATTGACCCAAGGTTTTTACTATATTGCAGCCTCTTGGTTTAGGCTTGCACTAGGGCAAGGGCTTAATAATGTATTTAATACGATCCTGGATGTCATTTTTTCTTTCAGGGAGTACTAATCATAAGGATATATAAAATCGTCATATCTTTGATCGCACAAGATGATCCCTCGGCGCATTTCCTCCCTAGATGAACTACCAGAGCTTCTGTTGAAGTACTCCACCCAGATACTTTTAGTTGGTAAGTACTTGACGTAAGCAGGAAATGCGATAGAGATGAACTGACATAAAAAGTTCAAATGCTGAGTTATTGCTTGCAGATAGGTCAATTCTGCTTATATTAACAAGTTACAAAGATGTGCTAGTCGGAGGAGACAATAGCATTTGTCGCCTATGTTAAAAAGCTAAGAAGATATCAATTCCACTACATACCTCAAGCATCTATCGATACAAAAATTTAAAAGTAAGTTACTATTGTTGACCTTCAAGTTTAACTGATACTTGGTTTCTAATTGTTTTCCGATACGTCGCTTGCAAATATTGTTTCAACTGTTCACAGACTGTGGCTTTCTGGCTAAGATCAACTTTTAGGAGTTCGATCGAACAATGAAATTGTCATCTGGGGCCTGGTCCCTGTGACTAAAATACCTTTCAAACAATCTCCGAACGTGACATTACTTGCTACGGTGGACGATCTGCACGATGTCTGGTGTTATGCTAATATCGCGTTATGCTGCATCCGGAGTGGGCACGGGTGGTGGACTCATTTGAATGCCGTAAATGGATTCAGAAAAAGCTCAACAGAGGTCTTCAAATCAAAACCTAAGCAGCTGATTGTCGTTTGCAAACTTGCATTCGTGCTGCTGAGTGATTATAAGGTAACACACCTGAATTCTGTTTCCAAAAATTACGACTTGTATTTACAACTTAGCACACATCAATTATTCCTTCTTGGGTTAGGTACATTATTTTCATGCTGCCGTGGATACAGTGAAAGCCGAACCCATAGAATAGTTTCCATGGTTGAGGATATTCCATCGATTCATAATGTAGATCGCCGATGGAGCTGATAATTTAGCATTACTTGGTAAACACAGCTTTCCATATCCGCCTGAAAACAAGTATGCATACCATCATCTACCCCGCAAATATGCCATGTATAAGAAACATATCTATTATATTATGCAGTTTCTGCAGTTGATGCCTTGACTGTCGACAAACCTGTTCCGTGAACAACAACTTCCCCGATCTCCGTCTTTGATGTTCGTTGTGGATAAAACCAGTTCAAAGATTTGCCAATACATAGCAGTTGGCAAGAATAATCCGTCAGAGACTGTCTGAGATGCCAGTACGGTCAAGTGGGTTCCAGATATAGCGGGTTGGTGTATTGTCACTGTTGCCGTTGCAACCAAAACTATTTCTACTTTGTACTGGAAAAATAAATTTAGTTGCACTATTAAAGGTTTAATTCGAGTACAGTTCATGGGCTGAGGTGATAAAGTTAGCTTAAAAATGCAGGAATAGTATTCACTCACCCATAGGTCATATAGCTTGTCCCCAGATACGTAGCACGACAAATAGTTGCATGTCCCACCTACATGCTGCAACCCCAACTTCATGACAATGACAATGCAAAATATTTTCGGAGAGAGTAACTTAGCATCAATACATGATATTATTTCCTCTTCATTTCCATTGTACTCACTACCGAGTAGGTCATCAATAATTTCCGCGTTAAGCTGATAGTCTATCCTATTTAC
This sequence comes from Sminthurides aquaticus, assembly GCA_906901655.1. NCBI lineage: Eukaryota > Metazoa > Arthropoda > Collembola > Symphypleona > Sminthurididae > Sminthurides > Sminthurides aquaticus. The sequence continues at coordinate 9,012,731 of CAJQTT010000004.1, read as the reverse complement.
ACAGATACATAGCATCTGAAATTTTCTAGTTATAAAACTTGTGTAGATAAACACACATTATAAATAACATTGTAAAGACTTACTCAAACTGGTGCATTCCTTAAAATTTACCTCCAAATATAAACTGTGCTTGGAAATGGGACTGTTTTAGATTCAAGTGCACACAGGAATACACTTGGAGTTATTTGGTTTCGATGTAAAGCTTAATGCGCTCCACAATTACTTGTGTTAGGTTGTGAATTATAAATAATAATTAACAATGTTAAACATCTGGTAAGTCTATATCTCGGCAGTAACTTCATAGCTTCTTAGTAATCACACTACCCAAATTCAGGGTGAGGCGAACTTGCTGGTTTTTTTAATATATTTTAATTACAAGGTATGCACATTACCGTGGAGCAGATCTACATCCATTGTTCCCCAATCCATCACTGCTGCGTAAACTCAGAAGTGCATGCCCAGCTCAACACGGATTCCATCGAATGGCAAACGTTTGCGGATGGGTCGCAACGCAATTTCAACGTACTCAGAGTTCTTGCGGAGGCGTACTTGAGTAATTCCTGTTTAATCGACGAGTTGCTTGCAACTACCACACTACTATGCTGCACTCACGGTAAGATAGCCTGTATCCTACGTTTATAGGTTCATCGCATCCCTACGATGCTAACGATTGTCGTAACCTCCTCCAAGAAGGGCCAAACTGGCAGCGTAAATGCCAGCTGAGACGCCATATACAGAGGTGATCGGAGCTGAAACATACAGTACAGAAAGCATACGAGCGGCGACGCCATATGTAGAGAGCAAGTGAACGGGGACGACCAATACAGCGAGCATGCGAGCGGAGACGACCAGTTAAGAGAGCATGCGATCGGGGACGCCAACTACAGAGAGGGTACCAGCCCTTAATTCACAAACTTTTCTAATAAACTTAATCTTTGTCAACTTTCAGGTTATTGGCGCACAACGGAGAAATCAATACGTTACGTAGAAACGTCAACTTGATGCAAGCCGACGAGGGCGTGATGAAGAACAACTTTTTCCGTGCAAATCTCAAGCGTTTGTACCCCGTCGTCGAGCCCAACTTGTCGCATTATGGTTCTACAGATTGCGTCTTAGAATTCTTGGTTCAAGCCGGTGGACGAAGTTTGCCAAAAGTAGTAAAAAACATAGCAGTATCTTTATTAACGCTGCTCAAACTCTGCCAACTCGTTAGATTAATCACTCTTGAGGCAATTAGATAACACCTTACTTAACTTACCTTCTTCTGTAGGCTGTAATGACGATGGTGCCGGAAACATGGCAAAACTAACACATGATGGGACAAGATACAAAGGATTTCTACCGTTGAGCTGCTTGTGCCAGGGAGCCAAGGGACGACCCTGCACTTTTGGCTTTCACGGACGGTCGATATATCGGTGCCATCTTGGATCGGCAACCTTGGAGTGGAGCAATCTAACAGAAAGAAAACTTTTCTTTCTCTTTCCACTTCATGATGAATGATGGGTGTGCTTCATAATAGAATTTCGTCTTGTCCTTCTTTCTACTCTCGGGAATGGGCTCCGTCCCTCTCGATTCTACGTCACCAAAGATAACATCATGGTGATGGCTTCCGAATTCGGAGTTTACGACACGGATCCGGGAAAAATAGTCCAAACAGGCTGATTAAATCCTGGTAGAATGCTTCACGTGGACACCAAGGAGAAGACTTTCATTCGCGATGAGCAACTCAAGCTCAACATTGCGAGATCCCGACCGCACAGTGTCTGGCTTCAGGAGCAAGTAACCATGGATGAGCTTCGTAATGCCCACGGCGTAAATCAGAGCAAAGGTTCATCCTCCTATGAAGAATCCAACAGATATGTGAATGCACCTGACAGCCAAACAGAAGGTAGAGAAGTCATTCACACAATACCATAGTGCCCAAACTGTCGAATCGTCAGTGCTCACTTTGCAAGTTTCCCGGTTGAATCTAAAAAATTAACTTTGATTTCAGGTGCCATTTACCGTTACAAAGCTGACAAGCGGCTTTGAATGTTTGGCTATACAACGGAAACCGTGACCCTTCTCATGCTTCCTATTGTCACGACAGGGTGAGCGTGATTTATGACAGTTTTCCAAAATTTCCATTAATTTAACCTTTGAACCAACGAGCATTTATTACAGCAAAGAGGCTTTGGGATCTATGGGAAACGATGCACCCCTCGCCTGTCTGTCTCTTTACCAGCCCCTGCCATATGAATATTTCAAGCAGCTTTTCGCCCAAAAGCGTGTGCTCCTCTCATTAAAAATCATTATGCTCATTAAATATTAATATATTTCCATTAGGTGACGAACTTGCCGATTGATCCATTCCGTGAGAAAATTGTCAAGTCTTTGGCATGCCCTACAGGACCGGAATCTAACATTTTGGAACCAAGTTCTGAACAATGCCTGCGCATATTTTTGCCAATTCCTATCCTGTCCCTTTCGGATCTGGAAATTTTGAAGACCACCAGACATAGAGGATGGAGGGTGAGCTGAGCTTTTAATATCCTCAATAAAGCCTCCCCGCTCTCCAAAAAGAATGTCTTCTAAATAACCACACTTTCTAATGTTTCTTCTAGACAATAGTTATTGACATCACTAATCACAAGCATGAGGGCCCCGGTGGGTTGTCTAAAGGTCTGGATAGAGTTTGCCAGGAGGCCTGTCAAGCAGCCGAAAAGAATTACCAAATGATAGTTCTATCAGACCGAGCAGCTGGAAAGGATCGGTAAGCTTCACTTTCAGTATTGTATCACGATTCACGAAAGAGATGAGTTTCAAACAAATTGCTTAAGGAGATAATCAATATTCCAGCGTACCTATGAGCTCTCTCCTGGCACTCGGAGCCGTACACCATCCCCTTATCGAACAAGCGTCAGTAAATGAAAGTCGGTCTGATCCTGGAAACTGGAGAACCCCGGGAGCTCCATCACATGTGTGTGCATCTCGGTTACGGTCCAAATGGCACATGCCCATATTTGGTTTTTGAAACACCCAGATCTATGAGGCAAGAAGGTGTGATAGGCCCCAAAGTTATGGATGATAAGGTTTTTGAGGTTAGGAACAAAGAACAAAGCAGGATATATTAAGGTTCTTTCAGAACTGATGCAGCTTCCTGTTGAAACTAATATTTTGTCTACATTGCAGAACTATTTTGGGGCTATCGAACGAGGCATTTCCAAGGTGGTGGCAAAAATGGGAACTCCACGCTCCAGTCCTACAAAGGCGCACAAATTTTCGAAGCTGTAGGTCTTGCTGACGAAGTCATGGACAATTGCTTTAAAGGAACTGCTTCCAGGATAGGTGGCGTTATCTTTAAAATCGGCACTCGGTTCCTGGAGTCGGCTTGATTTCCCCACCACCTCATCACTGATCTTGCCGAACTAATGTATGACCTCTAGTGCGCCAATCCAGTTGCTCGTATCTCCGTTAAGCTTGTATCCGAAGTTGAGACTTATGAACTCTACCAAAGGAAAGTTCCTTGCATTCATATTAGTAAAAGCATATCAGATCTACATTTTGCGCTGCATTCGCATTTAACATGGAATGAATTATGATTAGATTTTCATTAACTGATTTCACATGCAGGGCCTTTCACGCAGGCGTTGGCTTTTACTTTAGAGATAATTTAGCCATGCACAGAGTTTGAATATAATAATTAGCACATGAACACGGGTTGAGTCTAATTGAATAACTGCTTTATTTTAAATATAATTTAACGAAACAGCATAGAATTTATTATTAGATTCTTTGATTTAAATATAATACTCATTCATTTCTGCATATCACATCAGCTGAGACACTTAAATTCAAATATTAGCCCGGCTTTGCAACTTCTCACAATGTGGCAACGCTGTAATCTACGCTTGATAGGCATAGAAAACGTTCCCGCGGAATTCAACGGCTAGGAGGGTGGGGGGAAGGAAAGTTGGAGCGGAACAGAGGTACATCACCTCTGTTGTCGTCTCCGCCCGTCTCCACAGAGAGGTACATCACCTCTGTTCTCGCCTCCGCCCGCTCCACAGAGCAGTGAGTACTACCCTCTTTTCAAAGAAAGAGAAGGCGAGAGTATATACTTTCAGTATTGTATAGTTACGTATGAGATGCGAGTTGCCACTAACTAAACTTGCTTGCAGCGCAGAAAGCGACAAGCTTTCGTCTTCATTAAAGACTGTGGTGAATCGGTGCGGTGTGTGCTTTCTCCGTAGACTTCGTTAAGACATCAACCCTGTATACATCCACATCATATGATCTCGTTTTTAATCATATGGTAGCCTTTCTCAGGATAAGGATAAGCTTAAAAAAGGGAAAGATGAGGGGAAAAAGAATCCTTGAGCCTGCTTTCTCCCAATTTTCCCGGGAATTGTTGGTATGGAGAAAGCATTTAGGCTTCATTCAAGGGAAAGCTGAAAGCGAAAAGACAGTTTGCTAGAGGGTTCTGAACATTGAAAGAGGGAAGGCAAGCAAGTTATGCGAAGATGTCCTTTGAAATAGCGAAACTAACCTTTGGAAAATACGGGAGTTACTAATAGTCGAGAAAGACTATTACAAGTCCGCAGCGGAACCATAACTTAATCTCCCGTATGCTGTTATTTCATGAAAAGAACAATGGGGAAGGAATCAATACACGCTATTACCTCTATTGTATCCTCAACGAGGGCCTGTTTTAGAACTTCGGTCATCTTGGTTCAGGGTTATGCCTGGATTAGACTAGTGTCCACCTTCACAGAGTGTAGGTTTCAGAGGACATTTATGAAAGCAAGTGATTAAAAATACATGTTCTACAATTCTCGGAAATTGAACTAAAAAACGGTTCCAGACTTTCTCTTCATCTCTCATTATCCTTTGAGTTGCTTGTGCTGAATATTTCCATATATGGCTTTCTTCCACTCGTAGGCTTTGTGGCTTTCTACTCCTTCGCCTTTCCATAATCCAGAATTTGTAATTCGTATCTGAAGATTGAGAATGCAAATTAAAGAGGTTGGAATGTCTTCAGATACGTTTTTAATGATTTGAAAGTTTGGAGGACTTGGGGAAATCTATCTTATTGAATATAAGGCATCGCAAGTCTCCGGAAATGGGTAACGTACACGTGCGGGATAATTATAGCAAGACAGATACATAAAATGGCAGGAGAACGTAAGAAAAGGGGTGGGTTACACATGCAGTTACGGGACAAAGATGAAGGAAGGAAGTGGAAAGCTAGTAAAACGTGTATGTCAGTAAGAAGAGCGAAGACTCTGAGAGACGGAGAAAGGTCGAAGCTCCGTAATATTCCCTTTGGGGATTTAAAGTAGTTGGGTCGTAGGATATTTTTCCGCAGGCTTTCTGCGTCACTTTTTTCCGTGGGCGGGATTCCGCGTACCCGACCAAGTTAACCTAACTGCAGAATTAGGTGCCTTCTGTTAAGTCCTAGTACAACCATCTGGGTCACCAGGTTAGGTTAGAGGCCCCAATTATATTTGGTTCACCCCCCGAACTCTCAAGTAAGGGGCGGAAATTTTAGCAAACAGCAAAATTAAAGCTATAACTATAACGGAAGAATGTCCGTGACAAATGCTTGGCAGAATTCCGTCCGCACTGGCGACGCGCAGAAAATGGCCCGATGAAAAACTGAAATCGATTGATGGCCCATTGGGGCTGGAATACTCCCAAATCACGACGTTGTGCGAGGGCACTTTATTGTTTGGGCTGATCCGAGACGCCCAGACCCAAATTAAAACGGTCCTTTTTTTTCGGCCTGAATAGTCAATAGCAACGCTCAAAGTCGTGGTAAAATAGGAGGCATCACCCTTTATACATATATACGCACCTCCCAGTTCTCAAAAATATTCCAATGTCCAAAGATACCTTAATCTGATACGCATCCCTCCATTATCACTTCTACTGGCATACAATTTTACTCCGACCCGCTATCGTCCTATTTCTTCACATCTTAAACTCTGTCATTTTTTACATCATCACGGCGTATTTATGAATGAAGTTTTGGATGCGATAGTATGTCGCTAGTGGGAGTGAAAAAGGGACGGGGGGGGGCAAATATTACTGGGATCACAGATTCGTTTTTACTGTGGAAGGTTGTGGGTGAGTACTTACTCACTCATGTTCAGTAGATTTAAAGGGGTTGATGGCTTAGCTGAGAAGTGCACAAGGCGTTTGAGGTGCGAGTTTCTTAAAGGGATAAAGTTAGCAAAGTGTTGTAAACACTTTGCGGGATCGATTTGATGCTCGACTAGTTGGAAGCGTTGAAACCGGTTTATAAGAGATCAGTCGGGGATAAATGTTGCCAGCGTGGGATGGGAAAAATATAGTTGGATATTTTGGTAGACGGTTAAGGAATGGATGGTGTGATCTTGGATTCTGCTGATGGTTATTCAAGTGGGAAGGAAATGAATCATTGGTTCTGGGATTAGATGCGTGAGACGAAGATAAATTGTTTTCTTCAGCCTTCCATTGCAGCTTGCCTTCCAGAATGGTGGCGAGAAGATGAAGAGAAAGAGTCCAGTACTAGAATTTTGAAACAGCAACGCTGGAGAAAGTTCTCAGCCAGAAGAGTTGATGGGATAGCACAGTTTCCAGACTGTGTAGAAAGTAAGTAAGGGGAGAGGAAGGGAGGAAACATAAATAGGTTGGCCTGAAACTGGAATGTAGGAAAATAGGAGGATGAAGTGACTTGAATGAAACATGAGGAAATCTGGGTGCTTATGCATAAAATGATGAGGTTTCCGCAACTGGTTAATCATGACATGAGTACGTACTAGTAAAAGTACAGACGACAACGTTACGTCGAAAAAAAATGTTCTAACTTTCTCTTCTCTTTTGTTTTACGCAATCGTTCCCAGGAATCACGGATTCATATTTCAGCCTCGCTTGAGGCCAAGGGATAAGAAAAATAAAGCCTGATACTATGCCCCTGAAGCCATTCCTGGCACAGTTCTCTACACTCGGTCTCAAAACTAATGGGACAAACTGCACTTAATCTTTGCGGACTTGGCATTGGCATTACTGCGGTCGCCCTTTAGAGCTTAATTAGCTTTAACGCTACACATAATCTAACCTTACAGTGAGACTGCGTACGGCAGTAGGGGCTGTAATGTAAGACTATTCTATGTAGCTTTTAATAATACCCCCTATGTGATACACGGTATGTACCTTCGGGAACGATTTTTAAAATTCTCAGGTTCTGCCCATTTCGTAACTCATGCAATCTTTTTTAGATTAGAATTTCTTCCTCAGAACATCAAACCCCTATGTGCACACAATCGATTTTCGCTTCAAAACTTAAAATTACTTGGAGGTTTGGAGGGGTTAGCATTGGGTAAGTACAATTAAAGCTTAATTCACCAACTTGATGTCCTTGCTTTCCATAAAGACTGTACTGTAACTGCGCAGTAGCATATTAGAGCCATGAACTGCGCGGGTCATGCCCATTTCGAAATGTGATGGGCTTCTGGCGCAGGTCGTGGAGCATGACATGCTGCTAAACGTGTAGATCTTGCTTCGAAACACGTAAATGTTGCCTCCAAAGCTGTAGATCTTCCATCTAAATCACTAGATCTTTCATCTAAAGCGGCATATGCTGAATCTTAAAGCCGTAGATCTTGCATCGATAGCAATAGATCTTGCATCGATAGCAATAGCAATAGATCTTGCATCGATAGCAATAGATCTTGTATCTATAGCGGTAGACCTCGCATATATAGCGGTAGACCATTGAATAGGTCATGTCTAAGGTGAGGTCATATCCGTCCACCCGTATGTCCCACTGACAGACGGAAATCACCCCCTTTCCATAAGGTAAGGTCATGTGAAAGGACAGGTGTAAGGTCAAGTATATAAAACGTAAGCTTCGGTCAAGTGTAAGGTCAGGTAATGGCTGAATGTTGGGTACCACCTCTGTGGCAGCGTACCACCACCACCTCTGTGGCAGGGTACCACCACCACCTCTGTGGCAGGGTACCACCACCACCTCTGTACAAGAAGAAAATGAAGGGAATGTTCTGAATACGTTTACTGCAGAACTTTTTATTAGCTTTCGTTGAAATACGATTGAAGAGGCCCCTGAAGCAACCCATGTATGCTCATGCGGTTGGCATTAACTTACAAACATTTCACAATTAATTTGTTGCACGGGTAGTTGCTAATACCCGGAACTGATATATTAGCTCCGTCATATGACTACAATCACCTTCTTCAGTTTATGGGCTTTTCAAGTATGTATCATTCACTGGATTAATAATTTAGGATACACTCAAAACTTGAATAGATCGGATCAATGGTCTGGAAGATCCAGAATCGCATGCTTTACCCCGTAAGCAAATTTTCCGTTTAAAAACCGAGAATCGCTATTACTCACGAAATACGAATAACGGGGGCCTAAATGGATTGGAATTATTCATTACGAGCCACCAGCCAGAGCTTATGCTATTTTTCAGTTTCCGACTTCTTTGAAATTACGTGTACGTTACTGTTAGAACAACGAGGATAAGGATTAAGCGAATCTTGAAAACAGTTGAAAATTGGTTCTAAAACTAGCATTCAATTGTAGGTGAGATTGATTGCATATGCTACTCATTATACCCATGCCACGCATATACTATTTAAAGGTGAGAACACGAACGGAATGCTCAGGAGTTGCGTTAGACCCACTAGCTTTGAAATGTTGTTTCTCACAGACGCTTCTTGATTAACTTTTCTAATTTCCTTATACGACTAGATTCTACACTAGATTCAGGTGAGTCCATATCTGGATGGTCTAGAACTACCCCTGACGAACCGGATTGTACTTTGATTCTAAACAGTTCAATTAAAGGAGATTGCTCGGTCTTTTTGAAACCCTTCATGTCTAGAATTTTAACAAACTCATTAACGTCGCAATCTGGAATCAGTCTGAATATATGATCCACGAATGCTGTGTGGTTCTCCACGGGACTCATTACAGTCTTCAGCATCATTTCTGTTCTACCCATTTCCCGTACTATTAATTTGCTGTACCTGTGAAAATAAACAATAATTTTTTAACCATATGCCTCGTTTTCCTACGCAATTACAAATCAGCAGCTTCAACGTACTTGTCTGGCGGCTTACGCTTCACTGTTAACGCAATCGAAGGGAGGTCTAATAAAGCCGTCTTGAGACTTTGCACATCCAACAACAGCTGTTGAGCGCCGGGTTTACTCATACCTTTGCTCTTGGTTAATGCAGTTATGTATTTACTCATGAACAGTCTACAAAAAACAATAGGGGTCATTAAATTCATCGCAGTATGAAACAATGGCGGCGCCAATTTTGTGATAAATTACTTGGCAAATTGCTGGCAAAATAGTACAAAGTATTTTCGAGATGTAGCGAGGAAATCTCTCAGTGTAGGCACCGTTACTCGCCATTGAGATGTTATAGCCGAAACATAGCTACTCTGATCCCCCACTGCTTCAACATTCTGCCAGGAAGTCTGGGACCAAACACAATATAAAATTATGAAATAGCAAAAATATCTTTCCCCTCGTTCCGTCTGTACTTTACATCTTCTACCTTATTCATAGAAGCCAATGCCGGTTCACAGGCACAATCCAGATCGTGAACCAACAACGACACGCACGTATCAATCACATCCAAGTATAACGCCTTTTCTGATTCCATGGATAGCTTCAATGATAAAGCACCAAGTTTCTCCTTTAGCTTTTCCTCCAGTTGATTAGTTGTTTCAACACAGTATTCTGCTGTGGTCAATATACTGTAAAGGGTAAAATATATTCTGTCCAAGAGAATGTGAGAGGTCGAAAAAACACAATGTGACGCAAGTAAATGTAAGCATTTGCTATACATACCAGGATATTCGATACAATTCTTGCCGAGAAAATCTGACACTTTCGCCTTCCTTTAGCAATGACTGGAAATTCTGAATAAAGCCGGATGTATTCAAATCCCTCAGCTCCCTTGTAATGTTTGACACAGATGCGAGGGCGTTTGATGTCGTTGCGGATACTCTATCATATACAAAGCGTAAAAAACGACCATTTCCGGGTTTGCTTTTATTTACTTCAACTTCTACCCTTTAATATAGGAATTCACGATAACTTACTTGGGAAGGTTGGCTTGCAAGATTTTGATAGAATAGTCCCTTAGTCTCTTCTTGAAGACTTCCCCCAGATTCAGCAGAGGCTCGCCACAGCTAAGTTGTGTGCATTGAACGAGGCATTTTTTGTAAAAAACGAATCTGAAACAAATTTAAAAAAGTTAGTGTTCTGCACTGGGTATTAGCACTATTTCAAGATTATTTGGAAACAGCTAAAAACTTACAAATCTGCACAGTTGGATAAAACAACCCCACTTGAGTCTGGTGCTTGAGGTGTTGGAAAACCATTGCTACGGAGTTCGGCGACGAATTTGTCTATGAGCTCAATAAGGTTCCTGCAAAACGGGAGAGTTAAATCTGATTGGGTATGCAATATCAGTGCAACAGTCTGGGGAAGTGCATAATTTCTTACTTGTCTTGGCTTTCAATATAAATATGTAGAAACGGGTCGAAGCATTGCGTAATTATTCGATTGAAGCGGTTCGGGATTATTTTACGTTCTTCAGGTGGTGGTTTCGTTATAAAGGGATTCGTTTCATCGCCAATTGCAGAAAGAAAGGGATTTTTGGAGTCAGCTTCTTCTTCTAGCATATGTCCACCGAATCGTAAAAACAATAAATTTTCAAACGAACACGTTTTCTGTATTGCACTTAACAAAAGTTTCACATCGATTTCATGCTTTCGCCTTCCCATCACACGGGATAAGTCCTGTCGGGTCTGATGACAAAATTGCATGGCGATTCTTTGAGATACATCCCATCGAACAGGAAATATTGGTCCGTATCTTTCTTCAAACTGAATCAGATGCTTCTTCAACCACGCATAACGTTTGTCAATCTGTTGATATATAATAAGAGATATGATGAAGTATTCAATCAAGTCCAAGGCTACATTTATCAAAACACGGGAAGCAGTTACCTTATCTAACCAAGCCAGATCTTCATTTTCATCAAATAGTACGGTATACTCTTTCAATTGTATAGTAACGAACCACTTGAGCAAGTCATCTTTAATATGTGGCTCCAAAACATCCAAAACTAAGCAAGCTTCTCCCATTTGTTTCGCATTCATGCTTCCAGCCGATGTATTGAAAGTCTCTCGAAACTCTAAACTGATCTTATCCCCTAGCTCCTTTTTAATGTCTTTTACCTGAAATGAATTGCAATATACAATTTAGAAAAAGGATAAGATAATGGATAAAGACAGTAGCAATTTCAAATGTCTATCCCACCTTTTGTGCCAGTTGGGCAATTTGCGGAATACAGTAATAGCTGTCAAAATGTTCTACTACGTTTCCAACACCTTGAAGCAGATTAGCCACATCACCGTATTGTCGGGCTTTGACCATATTCCTAAAAGTATACCAGATATTAACAATGTATACGCATCATTTTAGTTAGACAAGCTCTCTTACTCTATTGACATTGGAATTGGGACTGAGAGTTAGATAATATTTCTTACTCTAGCGTTTCAACGCCGCTAACAAGCATATTTAAGTGATTTAAAGTGGTTATAGCGGCGGTCAAGTTTTTCTTAGCCGTATCCAGCTGCCTGATATCTCTTGTCATGTCTCTCACAGCAGCTTCACTTTGTTCAGCCCGACCTTTCATGTCCATTACTTTTGCTACCAAAGCTTCGATGGATGCTTGCGCTCGAGATAAAGCAGTTACCCCATCCATGCCTCCCTTTCCAGTCTGGTCTCGAACAAATCCTCGAATTTCCTGATCAATCTGAGTGATTTGACTTTCAACGGACCCGATGACATCATTCAGTCCTGCTAGAGATTGTTCCGTCGGGAATAAAGAATTGATGTGCGACACTACATCAAAGTCTGTGGCGTCCAGTGGATCATCGCTGGGCAGCACCTGTGAGCACGAGGAGACTCGGATAAGATCTTCAGTTTAAGAATACAGTATTTCATTTTAGTGTAGCTATAGCAGCTGAAATGGATATCAGCTTGGACATAACATAAAGTCTGATTTTACCTGTTCAATGGCTTTCAGAACTTCAGGTGTTAGCTCCGCAATTTCTGCATACGACTCTTCTTCGGTCCACATTTTTGATATTGCATGGATTGCTACAATAGACATATGGATTGTATCTGCATGTCAAATGTCACCGAATGAAGAAAAGCCGTTCATAAGTTACTTATTCTTACACTCACTTCAATGTATCAACATTAGGCTAGATCTCATAACTCTGTCGGTATGGGAACTTGTCTACAACATTTACGTTACAATGGATAGTAAATTTTTGTTGAAGGAGTTACGCAACACTCATGATTGCTGGTAAAGATTAACTATATAGTTTTTTTCGACAGTTGAGTAATAGATAGAATGAGATGAATCGATAATTATCTCTTCTAGGGTTTTGCTTGTTCGTGGCTACATCCATGGATTCAGCTTGGATTTGGATTTGGCGTGGACCAAGCACATAATACATCGGTCTACTCACCCATGGATTTCCATGGATAGCAGAGCGCGGTGGGGATAGCTATGGATTTGGAAAGCACAAGTTAACAGTCACAATCCAAGGATAAAAAATTTTTCTTTTGAAGGGTGATTTAATTACTTTGGACTCTGCGTAGTTTTAATTTAGTTAAGTTTCGGAATGTGTCAAGCCCTAAAGGATAATTAAATGACATTTAAATATACTTAATTTTGACCAAAATTAACAAAGTTTGACAAAAAAGTGCTAATTTTGCTTAAAATGCCCTGTTTTTTGACTATTTTTTTCGATTTTAATTGTCGTCAACTACAATTAAATTGTACAATTAAATTCTACAATTAATTGAACTGTTGGCATAATTAAAAACTGCAATTAATAATTAATCTCAAGTTTTTCGACAATTAGATCTGGCAATTAATAACTAATATAATTTTTTCTGCAATTAGATCTTGCAATTAACAATTATTACGAGAATCTCAGAAATTTCAAATTAATAATTAAAATTAAATTTTCAGGTTAATTATTAATGTTTCAATCGATTGAGTTTATTAATTAACCTAACCTTGGAAATTAAATATAATGGTAATTAAAATCAAGGTTGGGTTACTTAATAAACTCAATCGATTAAAACTTTAATAATTAACCTGAAAATTTAATTTTAATTATCAATTATCAATTGCGTAGATATTCGCACTAATTGCGAATTTTCGAACAATTGATATCAATTATTAATTGAAATATCTAACTGTCAAAATATTGAGATCAATTATTAATTGAGCTTTTAATTATGACATCAGCTCTCTAATTGTTGACTTTAATTGTAGCTGCCTGACAATTAAAATTGGCGTTAAAAAGTTAAAAAATAGTGAAAATTTTGCCAAAATAGCCATTTTTGACAGTAAATTTTAGTCGTAATTTGTGTGATAATTAAGAGCATTTAATTGCCAATTATAATTGCAACTTAATTTTCGGCAGCAAGTAATTCAATTTTAATTGTACAGTTTAATAGCTCGAGAAAAGGATTTAATTTTAATTGTCACAGGAAGGGATTTAATTTTAATTGTTAGTTTTTAATTGTGCCCAAGAAAATAATTTAATTGTAGATTTTAATTTAAATACCATTGTATTTAAATTAATTTTAATTAGGAGTGTTAGTAAGAGCAAGTCTGGTTATATTGAAGCAGCAAGAAATAGCTATGGCTTTAGGCCGAGGTTGACATTTAGAATAGATCACATGAAAAATGGTAATTAAATTAATCATTATAGCCAACATATGATCACTGATGATTCATCAGTGATGAATCCTACTAAATTTTAATTGTCACAGGAAGAGATTTAATTTTAATTGTTAGTTTTTAATTGTGTCCAAAAAAATAATTTAATTGCAGCTTTTAATTTTAAATTAATCAGTATAGGCAACATATCATCAGTGAGCATAGTTGTATCCACCTGGAGCAGACTTGAGCTGAGTCGAGTGTCGGAGTCGGACGAAAACAACGACTCGACTCAGGGATTAGTACGGACAACCTCCGCTTGGAGCAACTTAAAAATGCTCGTCCGCAGGAGTCGTGGGAGTCGCCGACTCCGGAGTCGTAACATGCCTGCCCTAAAGAACTAAAACGTATATAGGTGAAACGCAGAGAATCCTGTGGATTAGTTAGGATGAGTTAGGCTAACTGCGGACTGATGTGATGTGAGTGTTATTAATATAAGTTAAGGTTTTACAACTTTCTAATTGTGTTACAGCCTATCAGATGTGCAGAAAAAGTTTTGGGGCAAGGTTAATCATACTAATTTAATTACGAAATACTGTACAAGACAAGTATTTGCATCTTAGGTCGAGTTCCTCACCTTTTAGGAAGTATTCACTGAATGATCCGCTAAAAAATAGACGCTTTCAGGGGATATCACTTCACATTTAGTTTTTAGTGCATACAAAATTACAATACTATATAGATTTTGAAAAATAACTATAATTAAACTGCAAATGTGTGGAATCCAATCCTCACTAATTCACAGCCGTAAATTCTTTCCAGGCAAAAACATGTACAATCCATCGGCAGAGCCCATATCCATGTTTACATCCAATCGGCAATCATGGATTTTGATGGAAATTGTATGCTCCCGCTTTCCAAATCCAGCACCCACCACCCTTCGATCCATGGGAATCCATGGACTGAAGACCGAGCTTGTGCTTGGTCCACGCCAAATCCAAATCCAAGAATGAATTGAATCCATGGATTTAGCCACGAACAAGCAAAACCCATCTCTTCTATGAATTGTGGATGAGCTCGGCGAAAACTTGAACCTGCTTTGAGCCTTCGCGCTGCCTCCTCCGTAGTCATAGAATTTTCCCTCCACCTTTTATTCTATGATTCTGTTTTGCATAAAACGTTTCCATGACGACGTTTTACATAGTATGTACTATTGAGGTAAACCGCTCCATCTATAGCAATAATTCAGTGAACCATCAGCCGTCTCAAAACCGAAGCGTCAGTTAGCGACAATTGCATGGGTATTTGCCCGGCAACGTCAACGTGGAGTGCCATCGATTTGAACGTTAAACCGCGAGTTTCGAAATGCATACCGGTTTTGTGCATTTAAAATTTTAACGTCGCTATACTATACAATATGCAATATAAATAAATAATAAATATATATAAAAATAATAATGTGAGCTTTTTTTAACATTAATAACGGTAAAGTTGTACGGGATCAACAAAAACAAATTCTGAATTTATCTGAAGCATAGAGTGTTCCCGCAATTTGGGTTTACACCTTGGAAACAGATTAATCGAGCTACGATTTCTTTGCGACTTGACCCTTGCTAGTATATTTATATAGCCACAGAGTACGTGTTGTTGACTAATGAAAGGCGTTGTTTATAAAACAAATCAATTGTGAATTGGCACAGTAGCACGTGTAACTCAGGATAACTTAAATAGTTTTGCACCTAAAATGCGAGTGACGCTTTTGAACGGTGTGAAACAGTTTTTCGCTTTTAGCATCGGTGCAAGTGTAGCAGGGACGGCTGTTGGGGCAGTCTGGAATGCTCAATGCTATAATAATCCTAATGTTTACCAGTACCCTACCCATAGACCATGGGACAATAATTGGGACAGGTAAGTTTGTGTTGATTATTCTGAAATGATGTCGCTTTTAAAGTTCTTGTATAGTAGTTGTTATGTGCTATTTCTTTCAGAAGGGAGCCTACGAGCTTAGTACGGCGATCACGTAAAGAAAATCGGAATGAACCTCCCAATTGCACTCAGGAAGAGTTGGACAAGAAAACTGCAACTGCTAAGCGTACAATTGTATTAATCCGACACGGTCAATACAATCTAGACGGGCTTACGGATATGGAAATGAAGCTCACAGAGATTGGAATTGAGCAAGCTAAGTGCACTAGTGGTAGACTTAAAGAGCTAAAGATTTCAATCACTCGTCTTGTCAGCTCGGATATGCAGCGAGCCAAAGAAACAGCACAAATTATAGCTGAAGAACTGACATCTGAGAAGACTGAAGTAAAAGTCATTTGCGATCCATTGTTACGGGAAGGAGTGCCCGCCCTTCCCGAACCTCCGCTCGAGATCGTGAATTGGGGCGTTCCGATAAGTGTAAGTCATGTAAGAAAAATCCGCAGGTGAGATAATGCAATTAAAAATTTGTTCCAAATCGTTATTTGATGTTTATGGCATGTGAATAGGAGGTATATCAAGACGGAGTCCGAATAGAAGCAGCATTCCGGAAGTATGTCCACAGAGCACATCCCTCCCAAAAAGAAGATTCTGTGGATATTATAGTATGCCATGGGAATGTGATACGGTACTTCGTATGCAGGTAAGGGTTGCTTGCAATTGCTAGAATCACTAAAGAGTATCGACGACGGGCACCTATTTAACGAGTTTCTTTGCAGGGCTTTACAATTTCCGGGCGAAGCTTGGCTAAGGCTTCAAGTTGATAATGCGAGCTTGACGACAATCAGCGTTTTGCCGGAAGGTGACGTAATCGTTCAAAACATTGGAGATGCTGGTCATATTCCCGTAGAAAAAGTCACCGTGACTTAAATCAGAGTCATGCCGGAGAATATGAGGATAAAATAGGTTCTAGGTAGTGCTGCGGACTACGAGGTCTGGTCTCTGCCCGTATTTTAAACTGAATCATCCAGATATTTTGAGTGAATTTGACATTGTGAATTTTGACTAACATAGTGCACTCCGCAGAGCGGCGATAGTTGAGGTGATTGTTTTCTATTCTTGAACCGGTTTTTGGAATAGGACAGTCCAGAGTCAATTGATTCGGTTATTGTGCTTTATTAGTGCGGTACATTTAAATTCAACGAAAAACAAAAGAAACAGATTGAGGGAACTTCTCTTACAGAAGATGTAGTAAGAAAAATACAAATGCTAAAGGTATAGAAGGAAATAAATGAAAGATCCATTTTCCTTTTACGTATATTCAAAGTACTCCTTAGCGGAAAAATTGAAGATCAATCAAACTAGAAAGGTGTGTGCATTCTTGCAGGTGTAGGGAGAAGCAGGGTAGTACGCCCCAGTTAATTAACGATGGTGTCCAAAAAATTGAGATAGGGTATTTTTAGTTTTGATGCTCCCCCGTCGATTATATCTACGATCTATTTTATGTTTCAATCATTGTAATCTGTTGTTCTTCACTTACAAACAACAAGTCACCGTGTTAAAGAAAGATATTTTACAGAAATCTCGGGATGCGTTTAGTAAATGTAAATATAAATAACTTATCTCGACCGTTTATAATCATTTGGCTGAAGTAGAAAAATTAACCCGACATATTCAGGTAAATATACTAAATACAACATCATGGATAACCTAGTTGTAGTAGTCCCATGCCCATTCACCCCCTAATAAGATCCGACTCGAATGAAGTCTCTGGGAATGGAAAGAATTAAGGAACTAGTCCGAATATGAATGCTGCAATCGCAAGCGTTAATTCCGATTCCACTTACATTTTGCATTTGTAAACCCCTTGGAATAGCCAAGGCTATTTCGAAAACATTTAGCCATTATAATTTCTGCACTGAATACGAATCTAAATCGAATACAATTAGCATTTCATAGTAACTGAAGCGATGAAGCTGGCCATGGGTAAGGTCCGGGCCGAAGTAACCTTAAGTAAAGGCTGCGGTTGACAGAGACGAAAAGCTTTATAAGACCTTGAACGGAAACGTTTGAAACGCTCACTGGCTTACGCCTAAGGAAACTTGTGAATCAATATCAATTTCGTCATCCGCATCTGGCTCACCAAGGGCTTTAACAAACTCTGGAACAGGAAATATACGCAGTTAGTTGTTTAGCATGAGCCACTTTTTACAGTTGTAGCTATTATGCTCGTAAATTCAACGAGTTAGGGTTGTAGCTATATTGTTTCGAAAAAGTTGTTCTTACCATTAAAATCTATTCTCCCATCCCCATCGACATCAACTTCTTTGATCATATCCTCTATCTCATCTTCACTTAAATCTTCTCCTAGACAATGCAGGACCGCACGCAGATCCGATGCACTGATATATCCGCGATTATGCTTGTCGAATATCTGAAACACGTCATAAACATTTTTAATGAGTTGTAAACATAGACAAATACCGAAACAAATCTGGATGTACTAACAGAGTGATGCTTTTGTACGGTGATCTTTAGGATTTCATTACCAATTAATAAACGTTGGAATCTACATGACGTGTTTGAGTGTGGGTATATAATTACTTACACGGAATGCATCACGAAGTTCCTGCTCCTCATCTGTAACGGAAGTGCTTCCGGTGTAATTCGTCACAATTTGAACAAATTCATCAAAGCTAAACGTGCCGTCTCCATTGATGTCAACTTCTTTAAGCATTTCTTTGAGTTCTTCTTCGCTGGCAAATTGGCCCAGAGATCTCATTACGATCCCTAGCTCGTCCTTTGTTATACTCCCGTCTCCATCCTTATCGAAAAATCCAAACGCTTCTCTAAACTCTGCAAAAGAAAAGATGCAAACGTAATAACGGGGAAAGCTAATTATGAAACAGGACAGGAACAAGTGGAGCATAAGGAAAGGCAAATCTGACAGCACATGCCGAACAAAAGCCTTTCGTACTTTCACTTAGTTTGAAAGATTCATAAAGACTGATTCTCACCCTTCATTTGGGTTTTTGAAATCTTGGTATACTTTTGAGGAGATTCTTGGGTGGCCTTATTTTCAGGCTGCTCTGGTGCCTTGAACGTTACGTTTTTGAACCCATCTGCACGGCCAAAAGATGAAATAGGTTGTGTGGGTGTTGATGTTACCGTATTTGGCCCACCGGGAAGGTCTGAGATATCTTCCCTTCGTTCCTCTCCCCTCTTATTCTTATCCGAAGACGTTCCTTCCTCTCGATTTGTCATAGCAGAGGCAACGCTTAGCTCTTCCAGACTTCCACTCGGAAATGCGTTTTCTTGACCAGCCTAAAAGGAGATAGAAAAAAGGTAAGTCAACTCCTCTGAAATTATTCCAAGATTCGTATTACCGTATGCCAGTTCATACATAACGATTGCACGAAAAATTGGGAAGTACGATGGGGCGAGTTCAAGGAAGCCTTCCAACTTCCAACCTCTTTTTCTCCCATGATTTACAGGTTTCCGTATAAAATGACCATTCGCATTCAGCAGAAAGGATGTTAAATATAGTACCTTTGTAGAATTGTAATTTAGGACGATGAGATAAATTGATGGTTTGAGCGGACAGCAATGAAATTCAATGCAACTTGTACCGTAGGAGGAGGATAGATAAAAGTAAATGGTTCTTTATGGCCGTAAGTTCGATAATTGTTATGAAGCACGCCATGAAGATGATGATAGAATGTGAACAAGTTTAATTGGTTGGCAGTATTTATCGTGGAAAAGAGAAGACGAGGGATGCGTAGACTAGAATGATAGAAGAAGATTGAGCAAGCAGTGAGAGCGATGGAAATGGAAGAGGTGGGATCTGAGGCTACTTTATTTCAGAGAACTTGTAGGTAGTATGGGAACTTTGAAGGAAGGAGCACCAGCTTCAACGGCTATCCTCTGGGAAATGGTTGACAATTACATTAAGAAATGTCTATCATTTGATAGATACATTTCTCTGCTTCGTACGTAAAGTACTTCCTCTTCCAGCGACAAGCGAGACTCGCATCGGTAACTGAGACCGTGAGACGTACCACACATCCATGCATGGTCATGAAAACCGCTACCTACACTCAGAATGCACCGTAAGATCTTATAGCCTTTCGACTACGCAGAGATTCTTTCCCTTGTACCACAAGCACAAGTTACACGCATGCAAAAATCTATAATCAACGAGGAGGAAGAAAGATTACATAGGCCATGTCAAATACACAAGACTCTAAAACTTACATATGTAAATGTTACATGTACATCTGAGCTGGGGTAATAAAATAACATACACTAGCAGTAAGTTTCTCTTGTTCCCACGACGCCTAGTTATTTCTGTTTTGAATTCGGACTCGGAACGAAAAATCTTGTGGTAGTATTTGATGGAAATTAGTAGTGACAGATACACAAAACGAGGGAAGCGGGTAGGAGAGGAGAGGCAATTTAAGAGAGCAGGAATGACGATTGAACTGAAATTATAGCCTTGCCTTATTTGTTGGATTTACACAGGATGCTGTTATAGAGTAAGTGTTATCCGCTTAATGAAAACTGACAGGAGGCTAAATATATTAAGCTCCATGTTTTGAGGGGGGAGCTGATAAATCTTGTAGAGATATAATACGAATCTGCTGTGGGCGGAATTGCGGAAATAACCCCATCCAGATCTTGAAGTTCTTCTACGGACACCTGAGTCGAGTGAGCTGTGTCTTAGTACTCTTGAAAAGCATCCTTTTCGAGCAACATATTTCGTTTATCCTGGAGAAAATTGAAAAGAAGACGGCCGCTACAGGCTAACAGGTTTGTTGAAACCGCGTGGAACGTAAATGTATGTTGAGAAATTGAGAATCCATACTGGCAGTGAAAGTGTAAGGAGGTGAAGGGAAACGGAAGGGAAAAAGTTGATGGAATCAAATTGGGGTTTTCTTACACATTATAAGATTTGGGAGGTGTGGAATGGTGAGGATGTTAGAAAAGAATAGGTTTTTAGGAGTCGAAGTCAGGTAAGCTAGGAGAGATGGAAAGTAAGTCGTGGGAGGCTTGAAGAAGAAAAGTGCGCGTTGTCCTCGTATCGGAAATCCGGATGGAAGAATAAATAGGCTGAAGAGAGAATAAGGGAGTTTCTGCTCGTGCATTATGGTTGGCTGGAAATGCTTCTATCAAGAAGAATAGGAAGGGGAAAGAAAAACATGAGAAGTTTAGAAAGTCGTAAGTACTTTTACTCGGGCCACCGATGGTGAAAACTAGAGTAACCATTGGACGTCCCGATGGGAAGAGACAGCGGCAGAGATGGCTTGAATCTACATGCATGCTCTGACTGTGCACACAACCTAGGAGGGGATATGAGTTCGTTAAGGTCTTATGGACGAAAGAGGAAAGTATTTTATGGTAATGGGAAGAAAATGCAGCACTTGGATTGGAGGCTAAGGCTAGTGGATTCTGGAGCCTAGCCGGACTGTGGTGAAAGCATAGAGAATTGCTTTGGCGTTCTTTCAGACCAAGTTTCTTTTCCATTCGGCTGATAAAGTTCCCAAGTTTGCATAAGTCTACAAGTCTACATTCTATATAGGGTCATTATGGAGAATATATTCATTTCATGTGATTTTCTGTACGTGATTATATTTCAAGCGAGTTTGAAATTATTCTACTGGAAAAACTGCTTTGGGTTTATGCATTTCTAGATTAGTTGACGCAAGAAAAGAGGAAATGCGTTCCCTCTGGACTCTACTTGGAATCCAACTTCTTGGAACAACACCTTCATCCAAGAAGTTGCAAACACTGAATGTCGGAAAGGAAACCCAGAGACGAATAAAGGATGGAAGCGAGGGGGTCGCAGGATGAAACCACTAAGGAAAGAGGAAATAGAAAATAAATGTTTAGATAGGGGTAGAACGGGAGTTTATTTGAGAAATAACAAAGTAGGCGCCAGAGACAGACGGTGGATAAAATAAATGAGGAACGGAAACTGGTACGACTGGAGATCTGAATATGTGGCTGGTGGGGACAAAAAGAGAAAATATACTCCAAGCCAAGAGCGATAATATGAGTGTGGCTCATTTAGGAATACAAAGAAAGTGTAAAGAGGGAATCATCTCGGGCCGTGTGCACATGTAGAGGATAGTATGCTGGGTTGCATGTATCATGAAAATGATGATGCCGTTCAAATAGGGAATAGAAGGGATTCGTGAAAGCGGAGGCAGGAAGCAAAGCTTTTGGGATCAAGGTCTCTGGACTGTATGCATGAATATAAATTCTCCAGACTTGTGGTTCGGGAGGATGTGAGTGGAATGTGTCGAACGTGGAGTTACGCTGCTTCCATAAATTCATGCAGATTTTCTTCTGTAGCCAACCTGGACCTTATCTATGTATCTCTTCTGCCACTTTCCCCGAATTTTACATTTGAATAGAGAAAATATTTAAAATGAATGACAAGTGAAAGTTTTTGGATTCGGCTGAGATTCTGAATACAATAATGGAACATTTCTGCAATGAAAACGAAATTGAGGCTGGCTGATGGAAGGAGTTTAGAGCAGGAAGGAAAAACTTACAGATTTATATGTAAAACCAGAACACTAGAAACTGGCCGCGAAAAATTCATATGAAGTTGTGAATTGAATACAAAATATCGAATATTTTACCATTACTACGTGCTACGAAAAGTAGGAGTGGGCTTCTGTCGTATGGAAGAATAGAGGTAAGCAAATTAGAAAGTTGAGTTCAAACTGCATTTTAACGCGCAGAAATAATACCGAGAACAACAGCAACAGGGAAGGGTGGAAGATAAAATATGGGGGGATATCTATGGAGCTGTGTCTGCACTGCAGGGCTTTGCCTAGAATATCAATAAATTAGTCGGGCGCTGGATAAGACGGCAGGGACGTAAGACAGTACTAGCTAGGGCTGGTACTGGTGGTCGGAGTTCAGCCGTGTAAGAATTGAAAGGCAGAAAGTGTGCAAATAATGAGAAACATTAATATAAATAGTACGGAATGTTTAAGTAGGTTTGGTAGGGTTGGAAATCGCTGTTTTTTGTGGACGAGGGGAAGTCATGATAATTTTATAATGTCATGTCCTCGCTTCCTCGGTGATGAAATTACTAGTTGGGAGGGAGAATGCATAAACTTTTTTCATCGCCCTCGTCTCAAGTTGACTGGCAATTGGCAATGTACTAGCCAGAATTTCAAGGACGTATTCTTACGCACTCGGCACCACTACCTTACTTTTTACCAGTTGGGAAATCAAATAAAGAATATTTGGAACTGCTTTGCTCAATAATGGGAGAGGTCGTCGCAAATAATGCATTCTTGTAAGTTAGTAACCCTACTGGCAACCGCGCAGCGATTTATAAGCGAAAGGAACTGTCATTAGTGGATCCCATCCTGGCCTGGGCAATTCTTCTAATTGCGATTCTTCTCACTAACAGTAAGCCACGCGAATGGTCACCTCCACTGTAACTTGAAACATAGTCAGAACTCTGCATTATGGTCATATGAAATTACCCTGTAAAAATAACACCCAACTTTCTGCTTTTACTAGAGAAACAGGGGCTCAAAGTTGCAATTTTTGTATAGGAAGTGCTACAGGTACAGTGTGCATATTATGTTAGCCATAACTGCGCAGGGAAAGCATCTAATAATACGTTTGCACAAAGTCGTCAGTAAGTGCATGAATATGTTATTAGAGATTACATTACATATTACCGTTCACATATTATGACATGAAACTCAGTTTTTACTGTCATTTAACTTTTACTGGCATAATATTTCGACAGCCACTTGACTATTTTTCGAATTTCTCCAGAATTCGGTAAAAGTTGGGTTTTCTTTTACAAGGGTAGTTACTACGACCCCAAAGCTACACTTGCAAGTTGCAACAAGTTTTCAATTTTCTACTGAGGTGACAATTCGCGTGGCTTACTGTAAGCAAGAAATATTGCTTCTACTACGTCTAGAATGCTGTTATGAAATATAGGAAGGGTCAAAGAGTAAGTGAAGAGCTGAATTCGCGTATAACAAAAAAGATTGGAACTATAGAAGAATCGGATTGCAGCTCTTGTCAGAAGGGGTAGTTGTTACGTCTTTTGAGATTTTTAATTTCTTCTTGAAAATATCAAGTGACAGAGGCTCTGGTTGCGGGACAGCTAAACTAGTGGGTGGATGGCTTGGTTGGGATTAGGAAGCCCCGTCTGTAATGAGATTGGAGAAAGCAATAGACTGAAAGTGGTAGGAACAACAACAAGTTTAGTAGAAAATGACAAAAAATAGAGGGAGCAAAAGTGGGTTGCGGGATGAATAAAGAAGTAGTGTTTCAAGGAGCTAGTTATGCTTACTCTGCTTAGAAGATGTGTGAGCATAAAGCCAAAAGAGTTTCAATTCCTGTATGCTCATCCTCAATATCGATCCAAAATAACTTTTCCTGCTGGTGTAAGTGTAATGCTTCCTTCCTTCCTTGCCAAACCGCTGGTGAATGTATGGTGGAAGAATGTAGAACTTATCCTAACACGGTAACAGGGACGGAAAGGAACGGTTAGGAATGAGAGAAAGTACATGAAGACAGGAGGGGCAGACAGAATAAGTCCGGAAAAGACTGTTTTGTTGCAAACATTTGTTTATCCTTATGTCTTTTTACAGGAGTGCACACCGCCTGAAACACTTAGTTTCCTCTTTATACCTTTCGCTTCTACTTTTATATGGAGACTAAGTCGCTTCCCTCGCCTTCCTGGACCATATTGGAAGCTAACAAGAACAATAAACTGTATCAGGGTGCAATGCGGAGAAAACCTGTAGATGCTATAATGTGCTGGCCTTTTTTACACTGCATAAGGGCAGAGTGAGAGAGAGGGGCGGATTTAAAGAAGAATGTCCAATTGGTACTCGGTCAAGTTTTGAAAGCTTTACTTTCACCATTATCAATCTTGGCACTTAAGATCTTGCGGACACGTACGTTCTCTTCTTTTGTAATCTATCCTGCTTTGGCTCCTCATGATAATTCCCAAGCTAGTCGTGTGTGTGTTGTGTGCAAGTCAGTCGAAGTTATAACACTCTCGATCTACTCAAAGCACTGGCAGTACTTCTTTTCTGACCATACTTGTATAATCAAGAGCATGCGGCGACGACAACTGTAGAGCGAAGAAATTAGAAATAGTGAATCACAGAATCTGAGAAAGTTGTGAGAAAAAGAATGAGATGCTGGGGAAAGGATTGCTATGCCATTTCAAAATAATAGCAAAGGGAAGAATGGAGAGGAACAGATGGAGAGAAATGAGACTTTCAACAGTTGAGGAATGGGGGGAATGTGGAAGGAATAAGCAGGGAGAGATTTTTTAACATACTTAAATCGGTTAACATTTCGAAAAAGGGAATGAAAATTTTTCTTTTCAACAATTCAGTTAACTTTCATCTGAGAAAAGTTTGCCATTTGCTCTCTAGATTGACATTGGGTGTGGGTAAACTTGATGGAATGGAGGAGAAAACAAGAGAAAGTTGGAATCCACATCCGCTTATATCCAAGCTGGAGGAGATGCTAGTGCTTTGCGATTTCGAAGCGAAATTTTAGCTTACCTTCTCTTGATGGAAGGTGAAATCCACGAGCAACTTCGACTTTTTCCTTGGGGGAATCTCATTGTTGATTCCCTACGGCTTTACTTTCCCGCCTCGTGAAGGCAGAAGGGAAAACTAAGTTGGCGTGTATATGAAAATTTCGTTAAAGTCAAAATTCACCAGGGCTAGAACACTTCAACCGAGGATCAAAAGTGTTGAGAAACTCTTGATCCTTGACTTTAGAGAATGTTACAGGAGGAGCTTGCTGGACAAATTTATGTCAGAGTTAATTTACATCAAGGCCCAGATAACTCCCAGCCTTCCACCAAAGATGAGACCAGTGACGAAGCAACTTTTAATTGGCACGTACTGTGGACGTGAGGAATTCCACCCTTGTCAGCCACAGCTTGAAGGTTATATCATGGAGCGGAGTAATATAATGCGGTGAGGATAGGATACAAAGACAGAAACTCGGGACCGCTGATTATACCGATCATGAAGGCTAATTGATTCAGACTCTGCTCATATCAAAGCATAGTGATGAGCTAAGGGAAGACCCAGCAGTGTGGAAATTCACGTATAACACTCAGGCATCTGTGAGCGAGCGAGGCGAGGCCCTTCGGTATTATTTCCCTCGCCTCTTAACCAACATCTCTTCGTCTCCTCTCCTTTCCTTTCTTGTCTCATCTTTTCATCATCTTATGAATATGGGTTTCTGCATTAAGCTCGTCTGGGTCCGAAGATGCTGTCATATAAAAGTTAAAGACGAGAAAGGATTATGAGAAATTGGAATGAGGAACAGGACAGTTAGCCGAGATTTAACTTAAACTTGGAAGAAGAGAAGTTCAGTAAAACAAGTTCGGAGTGGTATAGGGGTAATTCTCACAGCAAATTCTTTGTATTCTATCCCGATTGTATCAATTGACGTCAAGTTTTGGATGCTTTGATTCTGATGAGGATTTAGTCATTGTTTTCGGAATTCTTCTAAAATCAGTTCTGAGCATGGAGGAAATAGATTTTTATGAGAGCACTCTCGTTAAACCCCTCTGCTTTCTCCCCAACTTTCGTTCACACTGAAGCACGAGAAGGCCGTCCCTTGTCCCGTTCGTTCGACTATAACGGTTAGAGAGCCGTGCAAGCTTTTCAAGCTCTCTCTTATGCCTGATCCTGTTGCCCTGTACACAATGCCATCATTCTTGTCTTCGCTTCTGGCTCCTCTAACGTTTTGAACCAGCTATCCCTACCGATTCCTAGCAAAGCTATTAATTTACGCCGTTTTCTCTCCAGCCAGTCCCTATATGTAATCCTATGGTAGCAACTTCAGGAAATGACTGAAGGCTCTAAAATCCAAAATAATTAATTTAATGGAAAATGCCAACTAGGGAACACTGCGAGTGGTTGTAAATTTTTTAGCTACTCCTAGAGCCCTTCGTTATAGCCTCAGGATATGTAAACTGTATGTGTATCCACTCCACTGACTCCACTCACTCATCCACACAGCTTTTCAGTTTCTAGGTCCAGAGGAAGGTGTAAACAACCTCGTGTGGGCTGGGCTCAAGCAAAGTTTGATGAGAAAGGAAACCCCGGCAAAAGTTTAGTGAAAAAGTACTAACATTTGTAAAACTAGAATGCTCTAATTTTCTAAATCAATTTTTGGGCACTCCTCAGGTCAATCCAAATTTTGACGAAGATTCAAATAAACTGCTCGAATATTCCTCACTATTCGCGTTATTGTTTTAGAGTTTACTTAACAGTCAAGCGAGACAGAGACCATAATTTTAGAATTCTAAATATATATACTTTCGGTCTTGACTGTAAGTTTCTGTCAAATTCGGGCTCTCCAATCGAATTTGAGAGCTAATTAACCGAGACGAAAATTTCTTCGTTTCCCACTGTTAGAAATCCCATACGAAAGTAACAGGACTTCTAAGGGACGTGCTCTTGTTTCTCGAAAACAAAATTTTTCTTGGGCCGCTGGCTATTGCATTTTTCTTAGTTACCAACCACGAGTAATACGAATGTGCAAAAGCTCAAATTTTTCCGAGACTTACAACAGACTGCATGCCTTGTAGATGCAAAAAAATTGTAGGAAGAAATCGGTGACTGCCCGAACTGATGTTTTGGATTCCCAAATACCGAAGAGAACTAAACTTTTTAATTAGATACATCCCACACGCTACCTTTTTGTCCCATTTTATTCACATCTGGGAAGCAAGTGAATTCTGTGCGCTTGCGATTTCCACTGATGATGGAAATAACTACAAGAGGAGAATTTGCGGGTGGGGAATCGGGAATGAGGAATAGTTCACAAGAAACTTTACTGATTAGTAACGGAGAAGACGACTCAATTTAACTGCGGTTGAGTGATTTGAATACTTAATTACTTTAAGATAAAGCAGAAGATACTGGCATCTGCCAGTATACTGTATGCTCGTTTTCATCCGTTGACAAAATGGAGAGATAGGGTCACTTGAGCAATGTAGAAACTGTGACAGAGTAACCTAACGCCAACGCTAGCCACAAGTGCTGCTATATGCTTATATACAGTTCGTTGAAGGAAATATCTAACACTCCGAGCAAGTAAAGTAAAGATTATAGTAAGGAGGATTTTAATTGCTCGTTGCAACGATGGACAAAATGGAGAAAGCAAAGAAGAAAATTCAACAAGTAACAAATTCTAAACTGGATTATGCAATGGAAATAAGTACCGCACTATTTGAGCAAGGACTATGGCAAAAGTGATAAGAATACTTGTGGGTAAAAGCTTTTTTTCAATACGGTCGCCATCGTGACGTAAAACTGCAAACTCGTGTATAAGCAAGAATATTTCACGATTGCACCGACCGATGATGGTATGCACACAATAATCGAAAATCTACTTTTCGCTAAATGCAATCTTAGATGAGACTATGATGAAAATAGTTCTCAGCCGTATAATGTAGGTCACGAATTTTAACATAGTCCGTATTGTATACATACGGTACAATATAGTATGCGTATAGCTGTTCCTCCAGCGAACGGCTATACGCAAATTCTAGGACGCTGCTGCTGAGACTGAGATTTGCCAATTTGGACTTAAAACTCTCCATAACCACGTAGGATTGAGTACGAGGAGATAGACGAAGGACGAAGATGAAGAGAATGATCGTATTTGTGCAGGCACGGCAAGGGACACCTGAAGTTTGGAAAAAGCTGCCCATTGATTCTAAGTCATAGGTAAACAAGTTCCATTTTTGTATAAGAGGTAAAAGGAACTCGGAATAGATACCAAGGAAATGGCGGAAGACCGTAAGTGGTTCGCGGAAAGTATGAAAGTAAACAAAGAGGTTCTAAAGTAAATGATCCTGAGACAAGACGACAAGAGAAGTGTCCGTATAGCAGGGATTGTCCCCGCAAAATCGAATCTCTTTTATTCATGCGTTCATGCGATTCTATGCGGAGTAAAACAGCAATTAAACCTATGTCCAGGCTTATATATATATATAAGGCTTATGTTCGATTATACACTCTAGTCTGTGCTTTCACGGAAGTGGGACATCACAGTCCAACAAAGACCCAAGGACTTGAGTAAATCAGTGGCCTTCCTTCCAGTTTATTTAAAAATTCGTAAGAAACACTTAAAATTGCGATTTTTTTGTATAACTTACTCTCAGGTTTTTAGCTATCTGGATTAGTGTCATGGTAATTGGAAATAGTACGTTAAATAATTATAAAACTTCTACCTACAGTTATACTGATTTGATTGTAAATTAAATCCCAGTTGTATTGTTGTATATAGTAACCAAAATAAGGTGAATCAAAGGGAGGAATTCAGTTAAATTTTTGTAACAGCTTTCGAAACTGCTGAACGATTCTCAACACGAGATTTTTTATTAGCAAGCTTTGTGATTTTCACAGAAGAATTCGGAGAGCTACGTTTCGTTGGCTGAGGAATTATATATACAGGATTCTAGTGGGCTATTCAGTTTACTGGAAATGTAGTCGCAAGTCGAGAGGACGGAAGAATTCTCGTCAAGCACAAAAGCCAGTAGGAATAGAGGGTTGGCAAGACACGCGATAGGAATTTAAACGGTACATCCTCCATCCAAGGGACTAAACTGGAAGGTAAAGGTAAAGGACTCAAGACAAGAGGTAATGGAACAATAGAAATTCTCCGCAGACTTAACCAAAGTGGTGCATACCCAATACCCATGTGTTAACAGGTACGTCGAGATCCATTCGACGTCAGTCCCAGAGTATTAAGTGAAGAAAGAGAGGATAAAATACTTAATCAAGGAAATACTTACCAAACTCAGATTTGATATCCACCTTCGAAGGCCAGTAAGGGGTATTTTGAGTTTTTCACAATAATCTTGCATCACACACGAGTGGTCTGCGCTCAGCAATTACGACGTCCATGTGCAGACACTGAAATTTCCAACGATCACAATAACAGAAAAAATATATATATAGCAAGCTAAGAAGGACCGTGTTCGGTCCTGCTTAAAATCGATCCTGGTTAGAACGCTTAGGCAAGACAACGCTAGCCGTGGAATTCGAATGGATGGATTCAACTGCTCAGATGTTCTAGGAGAGAATAGGACGAGTAAAGTATGAGCTCGGACCTATTCACCTATTATATAATGGCAAAAGCGAATAACACTACACTACGGAGAGAATAGAAGCAAAAGTCGAAATGCGATAGTAATATCT
This sequence comes from Sminthurides aquaticus, assembly GCA_906901655.1. NCBI lineage: Eukaryota > Metazoa > Arthropoda > Collembola > Symphypleona > Sminthurididae > Sminthurides > Sminthurides aquaticus. The sequence continues at coordinate 8,982,807 of CAJQTT010000004.1, read as the reverse complement.
GGCTAGGCGGTATCCTTAAAGAGACTCACGAATTGAAAGAATCACATGGACAGGCCGAGAGTGCAATTAAGAGGTAGATATACTGTATGAGTTTTACGAGTACTATCTGAAATCTACGATTGTAAAGGAGTACTATTCGCAAGTTAAGCTTACACTGAGTGATGTCACTTGCGTAATTAAAAGAAATCTGGATGGAGAAGAAGCTTTACTGCTTTTATATTGCTTTATGTATTTGATAACTTTGTGTGACGTCTTAAGAATATCGTCCATCGTTATATAATATATGAAGGAGAAAGTAAATAGGCTCGAAGTTGTCAAACAGATCAAGAGCAGTATTCTGAAACTATTGTAGGCGTAAGATGGAAGAAGAGCACAAAGAGCAGAGTTTGTGGCCAATAAAGAGGTTTTGTTACTTGCCAAATAGGTAACTATTAGAGATATATATGATGTATATTCAGTTTATGTAAAGATGTAGCAGCTGGTTTTATAGAAAAATATGAATCTGGTAAATACGGGGATAATGAGTCAGTAAAAGTTTCAGGAACTGGGAGCGGAGTACTGGTAAATCGAGATTTTTTTAAAGATTTTTGCTAGAGCCACTGGAAGTATGTTGGCTAGCGAGAAACCAGGAAATGGAGAGAAAGCCGGGCAATTTTTGGAAAGCCGTCGTATTTGAGTTTCGTGTAAGAGAAAAGAGGAAGTTTATACTATGCGAAAGATGGAAAGAGCCAAAGAAGAAGATGTATCACATGCGTACAGGGCTTTAAAGTTCTTGGACTTTTCTAATGGAAAGTACTGAGAGGAGAATAGTGTAGTTAGAAGAAAGAACTAACCGTGGTAGAAGCCGTGTAGTAGGGCTTAGATAGAATGTAAAGAGTAGAGAAGGTTGCTTGAAATAGGGGTGCGACCAGTGGTATCTCTGTGTGGAGAAAGTTGCTTTCTCTAGACAGGCTGTGAAGCTTGAAGAGTAGAGGAACTCCTTCCTAAGCTGTTGGTGTCCGGGATGAGACTGAAGTTGAACTTGTCTTGAGTTCTCTTCTTATTATGCCCTCGTTCAACTAAATACATGAATGCATAGAAACTACATAGCTGTGGGATAGATGAAAGGCGGACTAGAGAGACTAATACCGACCTATGCATCCTCAGCTCCTACTCGTCCAGAAAGCACGAGAATATAGGATTCGGTGAAAGTGAAGAAAGTAAGCCGTTGGTGTTGGTGTATATTGCTCAAAAGATGTAGAAGAGGATGAGGAGAGGATATGAGGAGAAAGGATAGAAAACAAAAATAACGCAGCATCCTACCCTGACAAGTCAAGTCTGGATTTATTCTTAGGGGAATGCTCATATGAGTGAAATAACACGCGGACTGCGGACCCGATGTAATTACCTGTACAAGCAGTATACGGATTGAGAAAGCAAGGGAATACAAGCGCCTACGACTCGAGGGTCCTGCATAGATTTTATCTAGAATGTCAAGACTAAGCCTTGGTCACTTTTAATTAAGAAACTAAAAGAGTACGAACAAACTAAGGATGGCTTGAACCCATGAATCCCTGTACTGAGTTTTACTTCAGCCTATCAGTAGGATCTCAAACAAACAAAATAACCTATAGATTCTGCAAACTGGTCTATGGTTCAGAATTTTGTGCAACAGATTCTGGAGCTTTCATAAATAAAGAATACTTTGACTTTGACTAGTTTCCCTACAATAGAATTAAGATCAATTGCTCCAGGAAAAAGTTGGGAAAAATCCAACTTTCTCTTTTTCAAGTAATTAATTCTAATTCCTTGTTACAGTGTCCTCCAAACTTAGTGCATTGATTGTAGTAAAAGTAGCACAGAGAGAATAAAAAACAAAACAAGTTTTCTCGAATATTTTGGTCTAACTTAAATCATCTTCACGTGTATCCGCCTCTGCACACTGACCTGGAGTACAAATTACAAGATGAGTAAAACACTTACGAGGTTTTATGAGATGAGGGATTCTTTGCATGCATACTAAAATATATGTGTATATAAAAGTTTGTAAGCATGATTTTCATGCATTTGTTGCATACTTAATTATTAGAAGAAACAATTAACCTTTAAAGAAAACTAGATCAACTAGAACTTCATGCTGACTCTAAAGCACAAACCTGCACAGATAAACCCTAAAACTGATTGAGAAACGATGAGTAAAAGATTTGGTGTGATGGCGTTTTAGCTCTTACTTTTCAAGAGTGTGTGAAGTATGAACGGATAATTCGTGACCTAGCAAGCATCAGCTGTATCGAAGCATACAAGTTATACAAGGTACACAGCACAGGTAGTTCAACTTTGCTTTGCAGGAGCCACAAACTACCATGTAGACATCATAATCATTTCTGCAGATTCATGATGATCTCATCTGAAATGCAATTACTTTTTCTCATTTGGTAACTTTTTTCTTTTCCCAGGCTACCGAATTCTATAATGCCCGCTGACTTAAAGATGCTGTCTATAGACTGTACGGAATTTACTCCAAGATCATAGATAACCTTCGGGCCGTAGTAGCATAATGTTTATGTAGAAGTATATCCACAGGAAAAGAAATATACGCCACTTTCACCGATAAAAAAGCGATGCTTTCTCCTTAGTTTGGTCGTTCGGCTCAGCTATTTCTACGCGCTATTATATACTCACTCCATAATATCCTTCGTGGGAACTCGAATAAGAATCTGTAGGAGTCAAAATACAAAATTCTGAGCATCAAAATAAAATTGTATAAATAATGTATTGCTCCTATTCGTTTACATTCCGAGCGACAAAATATAAGCTTTGCAATGGCAACTACCTCATGCTGGTGGTAGTGAACGAGTCAATCCTGGAAAAAAGATTTATGCTGTGAATAGGAGTAGAAAATTACATAAGATATGCGAAAAATCGACTGTTGTGATTACTTTTGGACGAGGACACGGAAGCAAGTTCTGCAAGCAACGTATAAGCTGACATGCATTCCTTTACATAAAGTTAGCTTTTAGAGAACGATTGACAAGGAGTATAAGTAAACAAGCTTGGTTTTAGTTTTTTCTAAAAGATATTTTAGAAGCTTATTGCGATTTTAATTATATTGATGTGAGTAGGTGAGTGAAAGTAAAACGACCAGCACCATCTTAAAGGGTCTGAGACTTTTTAAATGCCCAAAAGGGAAAGACGCATGACGCATAACAGTTTAAAGAAATATACGCTATCCAATTCCGTTGAATGTAATCAAAGCTTACTGTATACATGGGTGGTTCAGATTGGTAATAAGGACTTGAGGATGGCCGAGTTTGTCTTTAAGATGACTTTTTTTCGTTTTGGTGCATAAGCAGCGGGCCCAGGAGCTTTTGCAAGCTAGCTGAGCAGGCATCGCATGGACTCTTCATCACTTTTTCATATCCTTGATATTGTTCGGATACTTCCTGAAATATGTAAACCTGTATGGAGCTCTATGTTGGAGATTTCTCAGGAAATTGGACCATGGAAGAATATGCTATCTATTCAAAGTTGAGAGCCTTCTCGCTTTGCACTCTGAATGGGCTTATTTTAATGCTCTTAAGGGAGGAGACTGAGGGAGGAGAGATTTCAAGATGGAGCTGTACGGGTGAGTAAAGAAAGGGAAGAGAGGAGTGAAAACTAGGGCTCCCGGAAGTAAGCTTATTGTTCGAAAAAAGAAAGCAGCTTTCACTATATTAAACTCTCGGGAAAAAAGGAAAAGTTGGTGAGATTCCAGATCGGGTTTTTACTATCTCCATTGTATATAAACTCACTGCTTGTAAATGGATATGGTGTCGGTGTCATATAAAAGTTGTAGTGGCTTGTAACTGAGAAAATGTAGAAAGTTTTTCCACATATAACATTGTTATAATGGTAATTTCAAAACTTTTAGAAAAATACACCACTATATCCGTGAAAGAAGAAAAAGTAAAAAACACACGGATGAAGCCACTAATGGATGGATCTAGTTAGGCAGAGGAAAGCTTAATTTTGCTTCAGATAAAAGTCAAATTTGCTTCTAGTACCGCCTTGTGCCTTTCAAAGTTTTGGTAAAAGCAGCGGGGTTTATTATCTTAATTTAATGCAAAGAAACGATTTCATACTGGATGCTGAAACCCTAAAATTAATACTGTTCGATGGATTTCCTAACGTTTACATGGTCATTTATTGGCAGGTTAACAAGCGCATAAGAGGGAGGACCATGAAGTTGGTCCATATTTGAAAATCTGCGATAAGAAAGACTTTCTCTAAAGGAGTGTGAGAAAGTCCTTTTCATGGAGAGGCTTGAAGAACTTTCGGGAATCCTTGACACTTGTGTTCAGGAAGACAAGGAAAGGGAGAGTATTGGAAGGAAGGAAAAGTCTTGTAAGTTTTGTAAGTTACCACATATTTCCCCATGGTGGGATCAAACCTACTTTCACCCTCACTCGCTACTACAATATCACGCATTGTCCAACTCTATCATTAAGGATCTTTAAAATTTAACGGTCAAGCTATGAAAGAAAGGAATATTAGACAAGATTCACAAGATTTTATCTGATTTCAATCATTCTACCGATAGGATTGAAAGTTTTTATTGCAAGGCCGACCGCCACCAGGTTATAGACGGTCTTAGGACATTTTTCCGCAGGCAAATTTCCGCGGCGCTTTTTTTTCGCGGGCAGCCTTCCGCGGGCGGGTTTCCGCGCTCAAGTTTTTTCCGCCGACCCGGCCAATTTTCCGCGGACAAAATTACGCTTGTGTGTATGCACATACCGGGTGCAACCAGGCTTCCGAGTATTTTGCCTAACCTCCACCAAACATAATTGGGACCTCGAACCTAACGCAGGCAACCACCTCGTTGGCGCACTCTGTCTTAACATCTGGTTGCATGAGAGTTTTACCTAACTACAGAATCAGAAACACAGCGGCCGGAGCCTACGCTTCGCTCGGCCCGGCGGCGATGTGTTCCCAATTCTGCAGTTACATACAACTCTAATGCAACCTTCTGTTAAGGCCTCGTACAGCCATCTCGGTGGTCACCAGGTTAGGTTAGAGGCCCAAATTATGGTTGGTTCACCCCCCGAACTCTCACGCAACGGGTGCAAATTTAATAATCAGCCAAATCAAAGTTACGGCGGAAATTCGCCCGCGACAAATGCTTGGCGGAATTCCGCCCGGATCGGCGGAAACTTAACTGCGGAAAAGTGTCCGGCGGAAAACTTAAGCCGAGGAATTTTGCCCGCTCGAAAATGTCTGCGAAATAATCTCCTGCGAAAAAAGGTCCGAAGACCTTATAGACTGACCTATAGCGGTGGGGTTTAAACCATCTACCGATTAAGTGTTTTCCTAAGCTTTTCTTAACCAGGTAGTCAATAGGCTGTCTATCCATGCGCCTGTCCGATATCAGCGTTGATGCTCGAAAATGATTTAAAGTGGCCGGCTTGGGTGTGTTCAAAACACTTGCACGACTTATTGAACCTTGCGAATCCACTCGCAGGAATGTTTCATAATCGCACCTTACTTGTCCACCCTCTTCACAGGATGAAACAAGTATGAATACTGCGGGAGAAACTCAATTTAACGTCGCTCTATCAATCTGAATCATTTACTGCTTTAAATCAGCTTTTGAACATTTCAGGCAAACTCCTTGTGCATTCCGTGGGGAAATATTTCTAATGTAAATCTATAATACTTTCTGAGGAGTTTCTATTAACCATCGCATCCCTAATTTTAAATCATGTAGTTGTATAGTGTAACTAATGCATGTACATTCCCTTCCTTGGGTAACCTCATCTGTGATCAATCTTGAGAGAACATTTCCTCTTGTGGAAAGAAAGGAATATACACATTCACTTCGCAAAGGAAACAAACAAAGAACCAACTGTTCAGAACCAAATCGTTTCCGGGAACCGACTGCTATAGCTATAGCCGGTGGAGACCCTGCGGTGTGGTAGCTGCCGATTCGGTTCACTGGTGAAGCTCATTCAGCGTTGTTGACTCACTGTGAGCTTGGATGGGTGATCCATGCCGGGAATAAGTCAACCTTAATTCCTAGTCAATAAGAATCAGTGCTGACAATTGGCCTCTCTCTGTAGCTATCTTCTCGGCTCTGTGGTGCTGAAGATGTGCTTAGGTGCAAAAGACCTAGGGTTAAAATACGTCAGCCGGTACGGGGTGGATAGCACTGGATAGTTTGCATTAGAAAGTGGCCAAGAGCGGGTTGGTCCTGTATCTAATTTGCAAACTCCGCATTAGAGTGCTGCTTCTCTAATGCGACGGCAGGCTGTAAAGGAGTAATACAGGCTGATCCCTGAGGCATTTTTGCAATTAGCTTAAACTAACTGTGTACCGTAGCTACGTCAAATTGGTTCTTAAACCATAAACCGGCCTCGTTCACATTTATCATTTTTTATAACTAACTAGCCTCATGGCTTGTAGGGAGTAGGAATTAAAGAAAGGTCATGGATTTTTTTAGACTGAATGGGAATATCATCGGAGTCAAGGACTTCTGAATAACATTTGCCATGATATGATTTAAAATAAAATCGACGTCTAAATACGACACCAAAACGCGGTTTATATTTCTGAAATGATGTTGACAGCAGATTTTAGTAGAGTATGTCAAGAAAATTCACCTCCACTTATCTGTTCGGGAAACTAGCCAATTTCTAAACCGGACGTCGGAGGGTGTGAAGATATTCTTTTTACAGCTTAACTATTATCTCGTACGCTATCTCTAATCTTGGTAAGCGTCTGTAATCAATATGAGTGGGTACGTTTTACATTGTTGTGCCACGCAAGATGTATCATTATCCTTAATTAAAAATGTATTTTGGTCTATAGGCAAAAAATGGAATTTTCTTGGCCAAGTAGCCTCTTTCCAATTGAAATATCATTTGATTATGCTGTGTTCCGCAGCAGCGCATCTCCGCCCAAGTCCGAAGTCCGGATTACGCTGGAAATCTATGGAGCATTTGGAATGTAATAATTACATTTGTTCACATCCTAAGCTTCGGCGTTTGTAATTTGTATTCATTGCGTTTACATCCCACACACGAGCAGTGAACAGTGAGACCCACTGAGACTGGCTGCTGGAGAAGAAGGAAAGAAATGGCGTATCCTCCATCCAGTGGAGAAAAGAAATCGAAAATCCCACTGACCGACCTTCTAAAATCTCAAGGCCATGTACTAGTATAAAGAATTTTCCAATTCCCAAATACATTTTCCATAGACTGAGATGAAAGGAGGCGCAAAAGTTCAGCTCGTCTTCCGTTTAGCATTCAATCACATCTGTCCGGGAGGAAGCAGAGTGGAGATCCTGTTATAGCTTTTTAGTTTCTCCGGTTGGGTTCAAGAATGCTTCCCGCATTTATCAATTGTGGCAACACAAACAGAAGATCACTTCTTTTCTTGGTCAACCACATTCAGCACTTCCGGGAAGCAGCGCCTGCCTGGCGAAAATAAAGTAACAGTGTACTTGAAATACAATCAGGCGGGACCTGAAATATTGTGCGGGTTGGCAGGTGTAAGCATGAAAGGATATGTTTAAGTTCTATCTTGCCTTCAAGTCAAGGACATGGTTGGGCGTAGATTGTTACAATTAATGCTCTTTTCAATTGAATTTTCTAGAAAATGCTTTCTCTAATCGTCTTCGTGCCCCCCCCCCGCTATACAGCTATAAGAAGCATCTTGAGAAATCAGGCTTACTGTCTGAGTCACTTAACCTTTTCTCCTGACGAATCTGACAATTCGTGACATATTAAGTTTAGCTACAATTTACACAAAATTTGCCATGAGACATAACTAACCACTAGTACCGTTAGAAAGCCCAATTTGTCCTCTACAAATTGGCATTAGTGCTATACGTGTCTTATCGTAAAAATCTTAAAATAATTAGCATTGAAATATATTCTCATACCCTAACACTTACAGTTTGTTATTCAGAAACCAAGCTAAGGCTAAATGCCCCTTAGGGAAACTAAGCCACCCTATACTGTGATTCGCATTTCCAAAATATTGGTTCTGTCTAAAAGGGATTTGGTATGGTGACTGATTAAAAAGGAATGCTGATGACATTGTCAAACTTCGCATAAACTTCTCCTTCTTGTTATCTATGCATAATGCTCCGAAAATAGCGGGTGCGTTGTATGGTGTAAAGTTAGAGTCAATACTAAGTGCTCTTAGTTCTTGGTGATAATCTCTTTTAAACCCAAAACTTATATATATCCTATGGTGGAACTCTGGCATTGGTTCAATATTTTTTGAACAAGTCTCGCGTATGAATAAGAATGCAACATTGTCTCCGGTTGATCGTACTTAACTAATAATAAGATGCGTATGTGTGTCCACGCAAGTGCAGATGTAGGAGGTGTAGTTTGCACATGGAATGGAAGGGAAATATGAAATATGGGGAGAATGTAGGTAGTACATCCTTGAAGTGCCGATTTTCGTCTCGATGGGCCTCTTCTGTAGGAGATAAGAGGGGATCGAATATGGGTAGGAACGGTAATCGGATTTTTGAGACCAAGGATTTCTGAACCCAGGACTATTGAGACCAGGAGTTTTCATCCCATTTTTTCAGACATTATTGTAAGCTTATGGAAATTTCTCATTTTCCCCCATTGAAGCTCTGTAAAACCCTGTCTATACTTATTTTCATAGCACAAGTTTGTCATAGCAATTCTATCTTTTAACATGGCGTGAAACAATGCCTATCTTGTTCCATTGCTAATGTCAAATAAACGGGTTACTATGGAAAAGCTATGACAAGCTTGTGCTATGAAAGTAAGTATATGTAGACAGGGCATAAACGCTTAATGCGCTCATACTCCAGTAACTGCAGGCATGCATGACTGGGGAATCATTTTTAATTTCATACATAATCAGAGAGTTCAGTAATTACAATTTAGCTTAAAGTATCATCATATATCAGTAATATCTGTCTAGCCGGCAACGCAGCTCTTTAGATTGCCAATGCCAAAGAAGGATGATGATGCATGATGGTAGCAATGGTGAAAGGTACCTATATAGTTACAAACAGCTCGGACATGGAAAATATTTACTACCCGCTCGTACTTCCATAAACTTTTACTGCTTTAAATAAAAAAAATAAATCGCTCAAACCTATTCCTGTAACAATTTGATCGGTAAATACGAATCAGGAAAGGAGTACAAAATTTCAAACTGTATTATTCTCCAAGAAGAGTAACGTCTATAACCTTCGAAATTTTGGAAAATATCTATGTGCTGATTCCAGAAAGAGATAGTTTAATTTCCTAAAAGGGTTGCTGACTAAATATTGTTACGTGATTATGAGATAGAAAGATGTTCTGGGTATAGCTGCACTGCATGCCAGATATAGTCTGATTCGTTCATCGTTTCGGTTCAAAGATAAGCTTACATAAAAATAGACTGTTATTTACACTAGTGATGATAACCAAAATGGAAGGTTTAGTAATGTTTCCATGGTATATAAATATATACAAAATTGTAAGAAATAATCACAATCATTCTTCTCTTCACATCCAAGAATATATACATCTATCTCTAGCTCCGCGATATCTGCCAGCGCGTAGAAACTTCTTTCAAGGGGGTTGTTTTTTCGACTTTCTTACGCTAATGATGATTTGGTTCTGACGGAACGGTTCGTTTGAATTAAGTCTTCTGATTACCTGCCTGTGCAAGTAATGATTTCCGTTCTTCGTGAATCTCACGTGATTCATGACGAATTCAATGTACTTTATCCATTATGCTAGTCAATTAAAATGTTCTAGTATGTCAACTAGACAGGCTTTTCAATTGAGTAATTCACATGACATGCAAGGGGGCGGTATATGGAAATGAATGCAGTGATTAGGATATGTTGGAAACATATGGGGAGACGTGATGAAGGCCGATTCTGCATTGACGACAATGAAAGTATGACTGCACCTAGGTAGGTGAGTGTGTGTGACTTGGATCATTCACCGAATTGCACTTCGATCTGATCAGACATGACAGGACTTTGACAAGTTACATAGATCGTCTTTTTATATCTCAATTGACGGATGGAGACAAGAGACAAACTCCAGGATTCACGTGTCATCTCAAAAAATATTCCTAGTCCAAAAAACAGACCTTTGGGCGGACTATATCATGCAACTTGTATACAGTTGCCAGAAGATTCCATAGCGATATTTATGACAGGTGGTACACACTTTTACCCTTGGTAGAACTGGAAGTTGAGTTAGAAGTTTGTGCGAAAATCAATTATGCGATTTGATGGTCTGCTTCTTTTCGGTCATATACAGAGACCGCCGTCAGGAATCTTTGTAATCTCTGCCCCAACTGTTAATTGTAGTGCAAAAACTGGGATCTTCCATGTGGGATAATTCATGATAGAATGATTAGTATATTGAAAATTTAAAGACGTAAAGGTTCTACTCATACAGATGCCTTGACGCTTTCGGATGAGAGCACTTTTATGCAAACTGTTTATATCGCAAGTGGCAGTGCTGGCCTTCATCACCGCAACCTTTGGATAGCGGAGCTATAATTTGATTGTAAGTGGGAAGGGCATATACTCGCTTGATTCAAGATAATCAATTCCTTCAAAGCTTATGTATTCTCAAGCTAATCTTGCGTAAACACATAAATCTGTAAGCATAAACTTTTGGTTGAACGAGAGATAGATAATGTATTATATTATTCGGGAGAACTTATGCCGTGCCTCCTCTGGACTTTAGTCCCCCCTTCCCTTTGCCCTTCCAGATCGAATCTTTCAAACATATATTATATATGCAACCACTTAACTCCATCCCGAGAGTAAAAACTCATATATATTCAGATCTCCTCCCAAACTCTACCTAGTCTGAGAGAAAACTGTTAAGTGGAAACACTCAAGATTTTCAACTTTATTTCTCCTGTTGTAAGTCAATTTTTCAAATTCATATTTTCATTGAAACACTTTTGCGTCATTTGATTAACTCTGTATTAAACTGATAATCGCATTTATTCGAGGGTAGCGTCAAACTTACTAAACTAGCTCCTCTGAGATAGGTAAAAACGTATTTAAGAGAAATTTGTACGTTAATGTCATTCCGTTTGCTTATAGAGGTTTGGGAGATTTTTTCCGTGAAATTTCTGCAGGAGTTTTGTGTTGGCTAGCTATAATTACGGTTATAGACTCATAAGTCCATCAGCAAGCAATGTAAGGATCGTTTTACCCCATTTTTCTATCTGCATCAACCGGGATACACGCCTTTAAGGGGGATAATAGGGAGATTACATCTATGATTACTTTTGTTGCTTATGGTTTTTCTAACTTTTCAATTTTTTCTTGAGAACCCCTAAATTATAACTATAAGCATGAAATGTTCAGATTTGACCTTATTCACTAGAAAAATTTAAAACTGCTAGGGCGGAGTGCATAGTTTATGCACGAGTGTGGGGTATGCAAGACTTTGCTCATTTATCACGAGTTTACCTTGAGAATTGGGGAGTTCACAAGGTGGTGTTTACATAATTGACGTTTGCTCACGGTCAAGACAAGACGTGCTGGGTTAGCTCACTTTGAGCTAATAGATTTCCCCTGTTTTAACTTATAAAGAGGATCACTTCAGAGTAAACTGACATCTTATTCAGTATAGGCACAAGCTTCTTACTGAAGTTTCAGTTATGAGAGCTATCAAGTGGCGGGTGCAGCTGGCTTATGTAACTTTTATCGTGAAGCGTTTGATTATAGAACTGAACTGCATACATAATATTAATCAGTACAAAGTAGTTAAATAATGGCTACATTGCATATGGAGCTCAAGTCAGATGAATCAGGTGGGCTTAAGTTAAGATTCAAGAAGAAAAGTAAAATATGATATGTTGATACTAGTTGTAGCACAATAAACTATTTCCTTCATCCTTCCCGGGTACAGAACCCGATGGTGGTTGCCTCACAATCTTTAAGAACGAGTTCAGGGATAAGGGGATAGATTGGATGGCTTTATAAGCTGAAACGTTATTTAGGATGGATGCATATTGCATATAACATAAATGGCTCAAGGTGGCTACTACAGCAGGTTGCTTGCAGAGGGCGCTGCGTTTCGGGCAGTTGAGATGCGTAGCTTGGATACCGATGTTGAAGAATTATAGATAGAGCTTTAACGAAAGGAAAGTGGCAGTAAACAACTAGGAAATCTGCGTTTAATGTAACTAGCGCCCTTTAATCACCACTTGATATTTTGCTTACAGAAGCATTCGCTGACCTCACGGAAACGCTATCATCATGTCTTTCGCTGGCAAATACGAAATGGTTAGTACCGAAAACTTCGACGAATACTTAAAGGCTGTCGGTAAGTGAACTTTGGACGAGAACTATATAATAGGATTTACTTGTATTAAGCATTGATGTAGAAAGCTCATCGAAGTTCAAAGGTTGCTTTGGAGGTGTGGCGGTGGGACGGATAGATAAAACCGGCGGTAATTCGTTTTATTTTCTGGGAATCGTGGGACTGATATATTAGCGGAGAAAATTGAATTGATCGAGACCATATCAGGAAGGAGACAATGACATTTATACATAAATTGGTTCTCACAGCTAGACAAGACAGGGCGATTAGGAACAATAAGAGAAATGTAAACACGATGAACTGAAATTATCTTTTTCAAGTACCTAATGTTAGTTTAATTTAAATGTTTATCTCGTGAAGATATAAAACTTTCAATCTACAGCTACTTACTGCATCGAAATGCATGTGTGCATATAGGTTACGCACGTATGCCTGGAGCCCGGACACTGTTCGCGAGTAAAATGTTGTGTATGCATGAGCGTAGTTCAGAAAAATGAGCTTTAATTATTTAAAACGAGTTAGAATTCCAGGAAAAAAACTTTGAAAGCTACGTGTAACGTAACATTTTAATTTCGGATACGTAGGAGTCGGTATGGTCACCAGGAAGTTGGCTAACAATAGCAAGCCTACCATTGAAATCACCGAGAACGGAGATAATTTTAACATGAAGACCGTCACAACCTTCAAGACCATTGATCTTGAATTCACCCTTGGCAAGGAATTCGAAGAGGAAACAGCTGATGGTAGAAAATGCAAGGTATTTACATGCAAAGAAGATGAAGAATATCGGCTTATGTAGCACGGTGTAGAATCTGAGCATTAATTGAATTCTGAATTTCTCTAGACCGTCATCAACAAGGAAGGCAACAAGCTCGTCCAAGTCCAAAAGTTGGACAATCTTAGTACCACCATCACCCGCACTTTCACCGGAAGCGAACTCATCGCTGAATTCGATGCTGCCGGCGTCGTCGCCAAGCGTGTCTACAAGAAGGTATATACCTACTATTTTGAGCTGGACTGGTCCAGATTTTATGGCTGCAAATTCTTCTAATGAATTTTAATGGATTTGATTTTACAGGCTTAAGAAGTGAACTGATCTTCATGACTCAAAAAACTACATCATTGAATTTCAGAAGCGAAAATCAGTAATATGAAGGAATTATCTAAGTTTCATTTCGTGAAATAAAATATCGGCAGTATATGTAAAAAGAGTTCCTTCTTCATCTTCACGTATTTTCATTTCTCGGTAAACCTCGTAATGGATGGCATACCTCTGGCATGAACTATTGTCCTGTTTGCTTGAGAAAGGCGGCTTCGTCCTAACCTAAAAACATCTTGTACAGTAAAATGTTTGCTTGAATGGAACTGGTCGGAAAGTAGGGGTATAAGCGTAGCCATGCCTCTTAGGTCTGAGCAACGAAACGCAAACGCGGTATGGATCTTTATGCAGGAACTTGTGAACTAGAGGGAAGTTGGTGTATGTCAACGGTTTTTTCTGTTTTCCGATATGAGAGAGAGGCAAAGAAGATACTGTGAGCGACAATGGCGTGTAAAGAATAATAATGTTATCTTATAATTATTATTATTTCTCCCATTGTAATTTTCTATTTAACCATGCTTACGCTTAATATGATGCTTACGATATTTTATATCATTAGATATAATTATAACGAATGCATTTCTGCATACTGGTTAGTCAGTATTTTCTTCGTCACTGCGGTATTGATCAGTAACACTGTTAGGATTCTGTCAATGGTGGTTTTCAAACACGGATTGCACTTGTTGGCAGCGACTAATAACACAAACGTATATTCATATGTAATTTTATACCAGTTAACAGTACTGCTACAGTCCTTAAATTCTCTTCCTACTCATGCGCTCGATTTACAACTACACAGGGAAATATTCTATGTCGTTAAACAACTAATTCAAGAAACAATTATATAAATAACCACTATGGTAAAGAGAGAAGATATCATCATCATCCTTAGAGAGACATTTTAGACGAGGTACAAACGCAAGTATCAAATTTCAATTAAATCAACCTTAACCTTACGCGCAATGACTTGGGGTCCATTCATTTTCAGCTTCTAGGGCTAACTACATTGAAGGACCTGAATACAATTAACTGTTGAATATTATCTACCTCGTTTATAAAACACAAAATCCGTCATTACCTCCTTTACCTTTCCACCTTAGACACTTGGTAAGTTTTACTTCCTTAAGATTCATTCATTCTTTTCCCCGAAATGCCTTAACTGTGTACCTTTAAGTTTGCTACGTTACGGTTACATTCTAGTTCACTAGTTACCGTGAAAATACATAAAAAATCACATTGTTCTTGCTGTTTTATAATAAATTCAAAACGCCCCTGAGGTTAATACACCATGCGTTCCCACATATCAGCTACCTCAAGGTGATGCTAGTTATAGAGAAATCCAGCAGGAACTAAGGTAGATCTTTCATGTACATATTACTAAAAGCCAATCTATGTAGTTCAGGAATCAGTCAGATTCCGAAGATTTCACAAAAAGTGATTTTCTTCAAACTTTCAAAAGCCTATGCAAGAAAGCGAGACTGGAACGCGTCGAAAGGACAGAACCATCAAGATTTAAAGTCAATTCCAATTAAGCTGCTGAAGAACCGATTTTCGGCGACTAGTCCTACTACATGTACAGTAAGGAACATAATTACGTCGGAAGCCTGAGAAGATAATACACGGGTGACAGAATGCAACCGTCCATATGAGAACCACCAGATCAAAATAGAAATTTAGAATCCACCAAGATCTACTCAAAGTTGTAAAAAGAGTTGGCATTTCAACCTGTACTGCGACGACAGTAACAGTAGCTTTAGGCTCCTGTCCCCGACTGCCATCGAGCGATGACAAAGTTTTGCTACTTCGGTAATATTATTGTGACTGTGTAGAGCAAGTAATACATGCAAGATGGAAAGTGACGGTAACAGTATAGCAGAGAATAATTGATGAGAAATAGAAGACAAAATGGAAAAAGTGATCACAAGCGAGCTTACTAACATGCGGAAATCTCTAATTCACATGTGCCAGTATTTACACGACTTGCGTTCATACAGTTTAGTAAGTTTTCGTCATTCCCACGTAAGATGCGGAAAAATTCATAATAAACAAGGTTATCATTACAATTTAAGATTCACGAGTAAGGTACCTGTCTCGGAAAATTGTACGCATTAATAGTCAGGAATCTGACGTATCTAATACTGTGATTGAATAGTATATGTAGTAGCTTGAGATGTTGAACCTATTTTTTTACTATTCTCCTTAATATATTTTCAAACCGATTTATCAATTATCATCGGTACCATTATACACGCAATGTTATAAAATCATACAGAGACGTATTTCTAGCGTGGAGAATAGTACTGGTCATAACTAAGCAATCACCCAATAATCAGGATCTGAACAGGAATTTGAACGGGATATTTTATCTACTAGGTTATGTTAAAGCCTGAACATGTGCTCAACTCACGACCTTATTACAATAAATAAACACAAGGAATTCGTACAATGAACTCTAATTACGCAATTATCATCCTGACATGCTCTTTTGCAGATCGGATTACACCTTGTTGTTATCTTCAGCTGAACAGAACTAAGTTCCTTAACGCGAGTACAAAGCATTTGCTCGTCATACTTAAATACACGCAGTAATGTCAATAAATCACTTGGTATTTATCATGAAATACACACGTTAGAGGAAAGAGAAAGCACAGCTTAAGTTAAGCATCCAACGCGGATTGTACGCAAAATGTAATCCGTATGTGAATTGCAACGTATCAGTTACTCACTACCAAAAACATAACAGAGAAGTAGCAACGAAAAAAATGCAAAAAGGAACGGTAGATAATCTATGTTGTCACGTGAAGGTGGATAACTTACGTATTGACAAAAGTAGCTACTACATAGGAAATTCATTGAGTTAGATTTCTGAACCTTTGTTACAGTGATATTCCTCTTGTCATCATTTCTAAAAACACTCGTGATGACACATCGTTCCACTAAACGATTCGAAAATGGTTGACATGGTTCCGGCTGAATCCTGACGGTACCAATGAGGCAAGGGGAGTCGAAGAAGGAAAAGGGATAACTATTCTGAATCTTGCTGAGGTAGAAAACGGGATGATGTTATGCTGGCAACTCATTCCCATCGTGATTTTTGGGGTTGCCTTCGGAGCCTTTAGTACGAAGATTTTCTTCCCTTGGCTTTGCTCCTCCAAAAATTGAAGCAGCTTGGCTGCTACTCGCCATTGCATTAACAGGCTCATTAACACTTCGGGGAAGTAACTTCAGCTTAGGTCTTGCGGCTAATTCCTCTGAAAGAATTGAACCGAGAATTTCAGTGTTTTGTAGTAAACCTCCCCAACGAGTTCTAGCATGTATAAGATACTCAAGACAGCGGTAACTGACGACTAAAATAGATAACTAAAAGTGCCTTACCAGGTGTAGGATCTTTGAACTCTTCGACAGAGTTCCTGGATCTTTCCGAGTCCCTTCTCGCACGGGGAGCGTACCCCCTTGAGTCATTTTGAGGTGGTCTGGGTAGTCTCTCAGAATTTCCGTAACCACCGTAGGAACCGCCGCCGTTTCCTCCACCATTACCACCCCCTCTACCTCGATTGTAGCCACCGCCCCCACCTCGCATATCGCGATCTCCACCCCGGTAATTATTTACATTATATTGATCATCTGGCATTTGATAGCCGGATCTTCCACCATATCCGGAATTGTATCCGCCTCCCCTGCCCCCGGCTCCGCCACCGCCGTCACGGGACATTCCTCGTCCTCCTCTGTTGTAGCTGTCGCCACGACCACCCATTCCGCCACCTCCACCTTGTCTATCATTTTTTCTACCTTCAGCGATATCCACCTAGAAGAATTGACGAATTAAAAAATTAAGACTCTTTCAATCCCTATTTGCGAAGCACACATCTCGCTTAGTTTGAAGCATACAGAAACTTACCCGAATGAATCTACCGTCCACTGACATTCCATCGTATGTCAGGGCTTGTTCTAAGTTAGCAAAGTCATCGAATTCAACGTAACAAAATCCCTTAAATTTTTCGGTTTCCTTGTCATATACCAATCGAATAGATCTTGTCTGTAACAAAGGAGCATATGATAATTAGTTCCATGATTTATAAACTTGCAAAACAGGTAAAATTACAAATTAACCGGTTGGGATGGTTTGTGGCTCGTTGTCTCTACGAAACTAATCAGTTCTAAAATAGTTGTTAAAACTCTTGAGAAGACTAACAGCGAACAGTTACGACAAGAAATTCACAGGGCAGCACGTGTAATCCTTAATAATCAGTACCTGTATCGGGGTCCCCCTTGATCAGCACGACAAATAATACAGTCAGCCAACGAATCTAATCATACATCACAGGTACCGCATGGTACATACTAATAGCTACTCGGATATTTGCTAAAATCCTCATGTTCTCCCATGGATTAGCCAAGCATGGATTTTTAATTTACGAAAAACTGACAGAGATTTTCCAAACAATTTAAACAAGAAATATCTGCTATTGATTATCTATCAGAACGGCTCAGCTGAATTCTCTGTTTCGCTATTTAATTCAATTTGGGTGTGTAACCGGTCGGCATTGGGAGACACAGTATAACAAGGATGGAGATGAGTATCAAATATGAATGAAATGAATAAAATAACGAACCTTTAAACCTTCGAATATCTTGTTAATATCTCCTTGAACAACTCCTTGCGGTAAGTTTCCAACGTAAGCGACAAAAGGTGGTTCCTGGGGGTCTTTTCCATATCCTCCGCCGCCACCGCGACTGTATCTTTGACCATTATCCCTGTAATTATCCATAGTTTAAAGACGGTACAATTTTTTTATTGAGTAGGAAACGCGGGGAAACGAAATTGTGTTCCCACAGAGGAGAATTCCCCAAGAAGAGCGTTCTTGCGCTGACGGCAAGCTTTTCAAGACAAAAATTTTGTCTCAAAATAGAGATTTCACGTGGCTAACAACAATCAAGGTAGTTGGAAGGATAATAATAGAAGTTAAGTCTGTGTCGAACAATGAGCTACATGGAAAGGGATATTAGAGACTGACGGAGTAGAAGACGGGGTGCTATTGATATCTGTATTAAATGTTTGTTGGAGTTTTGCGGATAATGAAAAGGAGGAGGAAATTTAACAGAAGCCAATATATTAAAGTATATGCAGTACCTTCCGGCCATGTCGTTGTTGGAAATAAGCAGTGTTTTTATAGGGCTCGAGAAGCGTGAAGACGCTGCTGGAGAATGTAGTCAAGCTGGGTAAAGAGATTTAACTTGGCTGTCCGGTATTTAATCGCAGTTAGGGATTTTGGGACTGATATTATTGGGATTGGATTGGGATAAGCTGCAAGGTATCCTCACAGTCTTAAATGCAGTAGAGCAAGCAAAATGCTAGCTAGCCGTCCGTGGTTCCAAAATCGGATCCAGTCCCATGCAGTGTACACAAAACCAGCACTGCCACCACAGCACAGCACAAGAGCACACAAACATGCATATTACACATACGGAGCGAGTATAGGAAATAGGAAGAGTTGATGGGAGTTTGGGTATAGGCGAGGCTCGAGCGGGGTATGTAAGGCGGAGGATACATGGAAGGAAACCGGGTATTAAGGGCAGGTATAGCCGCGGCGAGTCCGGAATGTTTTGCCGCCTATCATCCCATCCCAGCGGTACCCACAGCACATCCTAATAACCTCGCGAGTCGCGATCTTTATTCCAGCAGCCTCCCTCCCTCTCCTTTTCTGCCACTCAAATCCCTTTAACACATGCATACGGGAGGAGGAGGAGGAGGGATCTGCTCTCACTTGAATAATGGGTCTATAGAAATTACTGTCTGTACTACACTCTCATGGAGCAGAAGCGAGTTTTAAAAAGCTCCACTGCCGCGAGTAGTCCCTCTTCCTCCTGAGCCACCGCATTTCATTCTCTCCTCACAGTTCCTCCTCCATATAATAAAAGAGCCATACACATGCATGTGAATGAACATCAACGAATGGGAGTGCGTGTCGCGTGTGTGTTTTAGCTCTTCCTCACGTTTCTCCTCTCAGAAAACTCTCACTTGGAAATGGCATGGAGGTTTACTAGTAGGCTCCAGAACGGAGGAAATAGTGCATTACATCATGAACGATGCGGTACTATACGAACTATGCACGTAGTTCATAGCCTCCTTTGGACCCACTCACACGCTTCTCTCGCTATCTATAGACTTTTAGCCGAGAAACCAATAGTTATCTCCAAAACCGGCAGAGGGTCGCCTCGTATTCTAAAAATTCGCAATATTCTCTACTTCAGTATTTACTATAAACATGCAAAATATATATATATATATATACAACGTATAATATATCAATTTATTGAACTTTTGTGGAGGGGCTATTCTTCATCGTCGACTCCCAGTATTTATGTAGCTTTTTTCCCATCTTTAAGGACAGTACCGGAATAATATCGGAGGGCCACTGCAACCTTTTCGACCGCATGCAATGCATCCTCTCCTAGAATCAAATACCTATGCGTATCCCGGTGAAAATAGCAAATAGCTCTCTCAACCGCCAGGAGGAGAACAGGGAGGAGAGGGTGGGTGGAGAGTCATGGACTGGAGGAGATTTAGCGATATTTCCACCATATTCAAGAGAAGTCGAGGTAGTCCACTGTACGCAGCCACTCTTGAACAGGCGAAGTCGCAGAGCGCACGGCAGATCATACCATTCACACGACCGGCTGCTATCACTTGTGGGGCTTGCCACTACGTGCTTTTGGATTTTTTCAATTTTTTAATCTCTTTGTTAATTACATGACCCGGTAGCGAAGTTGTCACTTTGCATACGGCTTTTATGCCATCAAATCGTGTTTGTCGATGATCAGTGTAGAGGCTTTAGTTATTGCACGGACATGCAAGACGGATATTGTAACAGTCCCTTGGAAATTAATTCGTGTCGAGGAGCTATTTACGGAAAATGTTCTGTGGGTATTACATCTCTACAATGTACTGGTAGCCGCAATTTTAGTAGCAAAAAGTTACGTATAAGGAGAATTCTCATTTATAAATCAGAGATGAAGAGGGCAGCTTTATAGAGACTAGAGGCACATAGATGGCTCACTCGTTCCAGTGTAAGTACTTAACGAAGATTCGTTGATTTCTGTGCAAAATCTTCATTGCATTGCTCGCTGAGAGTACTCCAGCGGAAAGGAATGAGAATTAAGATGACAATAATTCCTATTGAGCTATAACATTTTTTTCGTAGACTGCGTTTCGTTTCTTTCAGGTGTAGCACCTTAACTGAAACGATGATCAAGTTAGAAATTGACGCACATGAGGTATGAGACGGGAATCTATGACAAGGAGATCAAAGCTTTGCTTCTAGAGTTCCTTGAGAGAAGAGTAACAATATGAATTTTCGCGGGTTATCTGAACATTAAGAGCATGTTGCGCGATTGCGATATATCAAAGAGCGAAGCACACGATGGTTGGATACTATGGGACTCGTTCTCTTGCATAGTGTACATAGATACTCCTCTCCATGTGCTGAGCCAGGAGAGATGTTTTGCAGCCCTCCACGGGTAGTCCAAAGATTACTGAGAACCGGGATTCAGTTTAACTAGACAGTAATTGGTAATTGCGTTCCTTTTGAAAGAATTACCGTATTCAGTTTTGCAGGAGGTAACGAAAAAACGTGACCGTATAAATAGTTAACAGAAATGCAACTCTGGAAAGTAACTCTTTGATAAAGTAACAAATAACTGACCAGTTTAATTAAGTATCCGTGCACGTGAGTGGTGTAATTTACATTCTAAACACTGTTGACATGTTCCTGGTAGTCAAAGCAGTGGGTATATTGTATTTAAAATTTCTTGTAATTATCTAGGACCTTAGCAGCTTTCCAAAATGAATATGTTCAAGCATTTTGATGTCATCATCAAAAGTGACAAGGAGTCTGATCGAAAGTCAGCTATATTATCCATCGTCAATGAATGCAGCAGCAAAAACTCTGCCGAAGTAAGTTCATTCTAAACTGCATTTAATTTCTGTTCATTTTGGTAGTACGGAAAATAACTGTCAAAACTGTTGAATATCCAAATTTCAGGCCACAAAATCATTCGAGTATGCTGTGAAGAGATTTGTGAAGGGAATGCAATCAACGAATGAATCGACAAGAGTTGAATTTTTTACAGGACTCGTTACGCTTTTGAAACTCTTAGAGGGTGCATCCGTTGATACAATAATAGAGCTTCTGGAAAAAAGTTTAACTAGAAATGAGACTCTTTCGAAGCAGGTAAGATCACAAACAGACCGTTATCGTATCATTGAAAACTATTTCACAGAGTCTGATAACCCTTTAAATTTGACAATAGGAGAAACGTATGATGTATGTAGCAAGAATATTGGCGTATGGTGCGGTCCTCAAATCACGAAGTCAATCAAATGGAGTCCTCAGTGTGGATGTTGTGCAGCGGTGCGTCCACAATATTGCTGAAGTAGCAAAACAGAAAAACTTTTACTGTTCATTAGGAATGCCCTTTATCCGATATGCAATGGATTTGGTAGCAACTAAATTAAACCCTGAGCTTCGTACTGAAATCTTAGGCTTGATGGTCAAGCAGGATAAGCCAAAATTAAACTTGGAGTACATGACCTTGGCGTTAGCAGCGGATGTCAAGGGAATTTCTCCTCCACTCGGGGAAATTTCCGGGGTTGAGGAAATAATAGACATCCTCATTGTAAGAATATTGAGTTTTGAGCTTTGCTGGATTTCTTTTAATATGAAGTTTCCAGTCTCAGTTCATAAAGGTGCTGTATAATTTCAATAACGCTGTGATATTGATTCGTAGGCTGCTGTTGATGTGGACGACAAGGAACGCCTGGATTTAATCTTTGAATATTTGAAAACGAAAGATTTATATGAGGAGTTTTGGAATTTGATTGTTTCCAAAACGGGTCCCTACGATTCGAAAATATTTTGCACGTGCGTTTCCCACGCCATATTATCTGGCTGTCCCATACAGCATGTACTTACCGAAGAAGTAGTCCATATGCTGCTAAGTTCACTACATACTCGTGAATTGGGAAAGGATATACGATGTAAAGCGATTCTTAGCTTGCAAAAATTGGCGGATTGGAGAGAGACCAGCATGACTTCCAAAGGTATGTTCAAATATTATGTATGGTAAAAATCTAATTTGAAGCTAAGAGACATGGCTTATGCGTATCGTTAACAATTCTGCATTCTTCGATTTCTAGAACGCAAAAAATGTTTGAAAGTTTTGTACAAGAAGACACCAAATCTTTTGCACGAATATCAAACTCTCGTCGGTGTGATCAAAATGAATTTCTCTTATTTAACGGCAAAGGAATTATCTTACTTGGGCGATCACCTTAAGGAAATAATTGCCTCCGCTGAGGAAGATAATACAATGAGAAATCGATTATCTGCATTGGCGCTGTTACGACACGCTATGCAAGCGAGAAACGCAACTCCGGAGGTTCAAGTTTCTGCTGCTTCGTATTTCTTTAAACTAGGGTTATGCGACGACACAGCGGTGGTCAAACATGAAAATTCGGATTTACTAGCCGCTATCCAAGTTCAAGCGGCATCAAATTTTGTTACATCAATAAGAAAGACTCTGAACTCCGATTTCGTAGACGCGCTATATGAAGAAGTTAGAGTGATCGTAGAGGAAGAAGCTGAGGGAACTAAATTGCGTCTAAAGCCAGCGAAGGAGGTATTTTCTGTCTTTTCTGACAACCTAGTTACATGCAGTTAGTTCTGGCTGGTAGATACGAAGGTTTATTTATATTCATATTTATTCACCAGGTTCTAGACATGTGGAAGCGGACTCAGAAACTAATTCCCAAAATCACGGATCCTACTGTCTCTATGATTACGAAAGTCGGAGCGATGGGACTTGTAGCTGGAGAATTTTCCATGGTTGACTTATTTGACGTGAGATATGATTCTGCATTAAAAGATAAATACTTTAGAAATGTTGTTCGATCTTACATAAGCTAACACATTATATTTCATTGCAGGGATGGTTGGAGTTGGTCAAGTTGGATTCAAAAAAGGGCAAGAAACTTGACGTTGTACTGTTCATCGTAAATGAAGCTACCGGAATAGAAACTCCTTTTTTCAACCACGAAGCTGTTTTCAAAAACTTAGCTCGATCAGACAATATCTCTGAAGAGGCTGTTCAAGCAATGGCAGATGCAATAGATATTCCTGAAGAAGGAGATGATGACGACGACGATGACGAAGATGATGAAGAAGAAGACTCAGAATCAGATTCAGAAAAACCTTCATCGGATTCCGACAAGCTAACCGTGCAAGTTTTTAGCAATCTTAAAGCGGGAGCCGATGAGGATGAGGTAAACTGACTTCGGTTCAAGAATCTCAGTTTTTGAAATCATAGGCGATGCGTATATAGTATAGTGCTTATTTTGCAGGAGTCGGATGCTACTGTAGATATGGATGATGCGACAGAAGAAGAGCTAAAGAAAATGGATGAAGCGTTAGCCGGAGTTTTTTCTACCAAAAAGCAAATGAAAGACGCGTCTAGGATTGCCAATATTCGTTACATGCGAATGTTGAACCTCATAGATATCTTGCTAGGTCGTCACAAGGATCTTGCTATTTCCATGTACCTGATCTTACTGATGCCTCTCGTAACCGCTCTGAAGCACTACCTCACGGTCAAAGCTAGCCAAAACCAGAATGCGATGAAAAAAACGTTATCTACTTTGAGAAGACTGAGTAAATTCAAGAAGTTTGCAGACATGACTGAGGTACAAAAGAACGTATTGGAGGCCATGGCAAGTGAGATCCGAGCGTTAATGAAAAAGAAGTTCATAAACAAGGATGCGAAAAATGTGCTATTCGCTTGTGTTCAAACTCTGGAAGGAAACGGTAATGCTGACGTGCAAAATGGAATTGGCCATAAGCAGAAAAAATCCAAGAAGAAAGGCAAGACGGTCCATTCCAACCATTCTGCTGTGGATACAGCAAAAAGACCTGAAAATAAGGAGGATACATCAGAACAGGTGAACGGAATAATAGCTTCTAAGGATTTACAATCTTCAGCAGGGATTAAAAGAAAAGCTCAACGAGGATTAGAGAAGAAGAAAGCTAAACTTTTACGAATGGCTGTGTTGAATGAAGGATTAACAAATGTAGAAGTAGAGTAATGAATTATGTATTATCCATATGACCGTTTAGTTTTTCAAAGGTAAAAAGAATTTCAAATAAAAATATAAAGATATAATGTTTGGAATTACTTAATCAATATCATCCAACTTCATACCATTGTCATATCCAATAGATGATGTTAATTTCACTAAATAAGCATTGCAGCTTACGCTGGCGTAAAATATTTTTATGCGTTACTGCAGCTTACAATTTTTTAATAATTGAAATGAGTACGTTGCAGATAATGTCACTACCAATTAAGGTTAAAGTTGTAATGGAATATTTACGTTATCAGATTGTACTAGGATGAAGTAGAATGTGAGCATCGGCACAAAGCTCTGTTTTTGTTGGTATCAATGAAGCTACGCAATCAGCTCTCAATAGTACCTGTTGCTGTGTACTGTGTAGTGTACTGAAAGATCATGAGTTCGTGAGCCCGAGAGAAATCCCAACCTGCCTGAATGGAACGTAAGAGAAAATTTCCGAGTGCTCGATTACTAGTGGAAACACTGGTTACAGTTCTGGCTACTAAAGCGGTAGATAGTTGCATACGTGGATGCGAAGTGTGAAGAAGAAAAAATAACAGAAGAATTTCTCAGCTGTCGAAAACTAGAGGAAGATGGAAGGTGCATAAAATATGGAAACATTTATTGCATACCAATATCACAATTTATGTACATATGAAGTCAAGTTGGCGTTAAATCTTGAAGAACAATGTGGAAGAATGTTGTTTCTTGAGCTTGGATACATCCTTACGGGCGGCGAGAACTGCCATGGTTTACTATAACTCGAGAGTTAAAAAATTGCGAAGCTAAATAAATTTAAGGACAAAGGAGAGAAAGAAAAGGAGCATGTACAAGAGTCGATAAAAGTACTAGATGAGGTGTACTATAATCAGAGTAGTTGGTTCGATATTCCTTTTCAGAGCTGTATTTAAGCTCTGTCGTCATCCATCGGTGACCCTGAGTGAATTTATAAGCTGCCGCAATATAGTTTTGCTAGATGCTGAAGAGAAGTAGCTCGAACGGAGAGGAGAGAGTAGAAGGTTAATCTTATACTGGCCTAGGAGAACGAAAAACGAAGATGTACTATCGGAACGGCAAGTGCAAGTCTAAGGTGATTGCACGCGGTGGATTCTACGATGCGCCCTGCCTTCCTACTGAAAGAACAAGCGCGTGTAGGCCTGAGAAGATTGAAGAGGAACGGTAAAAGCTTTGAGTGAAAGCCCATGTTTGCTGTTATGTTATGGAGCGACTTTCACCGCTATGGCGAAGTAGAAAGAGATCTACGGAGACAATCTTTTGGACATGTTCAGCTCTAACAAAGTTTGGAATAAAAACAGGAGTTCTTGATGGAGGAGATGCATGAGCCACATGGGATGAATAACGGGAGAATACGCGGTTATCGGGGCAACCTGGTATAAACCTCCTATAAAGCACTACAGATAGATATAGGGAGAGAAATACCGAGGAAGCTGAGGGAAAGATGCAGATGCATGAGGAAAGAGATGGAGGAGTGAAAGCTGGCGTACCAGCAAGTTGTGGGAGAAAGGTAAACTAGTGAATACGCACTATACCGGGTTTGGAATTTCCGGACTACCATTATATGCTGGATTGTGCCTGGAAGTGGTGAAGAAGAGGATGTGTGGAATTGGAAAACTGGAAGTACTGGAACTGGGTAATATATACGAGGAGGAAAAGGGTAAGGAAGGCCACCATGGTAGGGAGTAGGGACTATACTGCAGAATCGGAATCCAACTGTCGTGATCGGGAGCATGGAGAAAACTTTTCCCTGTTTCTTCCTCTTTTTACCCTTTTGCTTGGCTGCCTGGAGAGGAAGGAGGAAGTCACTTTTTGCATGCCTGCTCATGGTTGTAGTAAAGTCGGCCTGGAGTAGTAGAACTTAAGTAAGAGGATTGAGGGGAGTCCATATTAAGCGAGACTGGTTCCGCTTGTGTCAACAGTAGCAATTCGTGAGCCAAGGCTTTAGTACACGTGAAATTTTACCCTCGTAGTCCTTCTCGAATCATGTGCTAGCTAGCTGGCTTTCCCCCGATCCTCAGAAATATTTGTCCCTAAATAAAATATTCGTAGGAATCGTCCAAAGAAATAACAATTAACTATAGGCTACGACGAATGAATATTCTGGAACTAAGTTCATAAAATTAGTAGTATCCAATCCATCAGTGGTGCAAACTTCGCCTTGGTGTGAGTGTGAGCTTGGTGTGAAGACATTATTAGGTATAGCTCATACAACTGTAATTAGCCCAATTACGAAAAATTGGCGTCCGTGTAGAGAGTGTGAGGGGTAATAGTTATTATTTTAGCTACTCAGTAATCTACAATTAAGAAAGAAACCATCCAGGCAGGACGCTGGGCTTGGTGGAGAAAATCTCCGAATCCGTTGGAGAAAGTGAAATGAGTGGAGTTGAAAAACTGAGAACGTGGATAGTCCTGAGTGTTGTGAAACAGCGGACAATATTGTGAAATAAGGAGAAACTGGAAAGTGTGAATTTGAATGCCGTTCTAATCAAGTTGAACTGTACACTTGTATTTAATTTCATACTGGGGAAAACATGCGTCAAAATTACTACGGGAGTGAGGGGACATTTGAGGGAAGTTACCGCAAAGGATTTCCTTTGAGTATTCTCATTTAATTCTAATCTCAACTTCCGAGTAGTGAGTATCACTGATAAAACTAATTTTATTCAAAACTCTCGTGCTTTCTACGCCCCACTATTCCTCAAGTAGCTAATGAAGAGCCCGACACCTAGCCTTGCCATTTTATTTTCAAAGGCATGCCAAAAAGTACCCTCGGGCGGTAGGTAACAAAATATTGTAGCTTGAAATAACCTTTGTCTTTTCCATGGGGGGAGAGAGAACGGTATACTTTTTTCACGAAAAATGACCCAAATCAAATCTACTAAGAGACGGATGAGTAAAAAAGCAAGTAGACATCGAGTGGAATTCTCCGCAACTCTAACCAAGAGATAATATCGGGAAAAGACATCTGTTCAAACACCCTATGATCCCAAAGAGTCTGTCCTACAAAGAAGGAGAGAGAGACATGTAATGAAAATCAAGAGGAATAAAGAGTACGCGTTTACCAATATATTATGTAGACAGGGAAGAAGGGAATCGAAAAGACTGATAAATTTATTCAGAGATGTACTAAGCTAGTCTGCTGGATGGATAAACAAGAATGGGAATATCTTTTCATCACCATATATTCTTCTATAAGGTGAATACTAATGTGGCCGGAGAAACGTTGAACTATCGCGTGCCCCAGATCTGGACGAGAGGGAAAAACTAGATGGGACTGTAGAATATATTGTCAACACTGCCACCGTCACCGGAAAAACTGCCGAACTCATCTGCAATTCAGCGATTCTCCATCCGGTTTTGAGGAATATATCTGGAATCTCCTCAGGTATGTTGAGCATTGCTTGCAGTACATAATAACAAAGTTATTGAGCCTATATACCAACTATGCTCAAATTCAGGAATCCGTCGCATCCCTGGTCCAGTATTCAATCCATTTGTTTGTACAGATAGTATATAATAACTAGGAATGACCATGGAATTATGGTAAATACCAGCAAACAGTTAGCAAATATAATGTCAATAAAATTGATAAAATCTTCAAAACAGAGGATAGCTTTTGGATCAGAAACGCTGGTCTTGAGTCCAGTTCCATCCAGGCCTAGACCAGGCTAGAACCTTTTATAGAATATCTGGAAGTGAAAACAGACTTTAATGCGGCCTACTTTCTCCATTTAGAATTTCGCGTTCCGAACTCCGTGAGTCCGTACTCCCTCGTATCTTAGTGACTAGATAGATTGCACTCTAAATGGCCAGTTTTGAAATGGCCACCTTCCGAATTCGCCAGTTCGGGTTACTTTGCTTTATTAAAGCGGGAAGGAGAGGAGTTAGGGATCGCGGGAGAAAATGCACATCTTACGGTTCGGTAAACCATTTTAGCGAAGAACCAAACTAGAAGGGGAAGCAACATATGTGGGAGCATTTGCTGGAAAATATACATGATAAACTCCTGCACAACAGTCATATGACGGAGATAACAACTAGTTTCGAGAACTTCCCAAAGACCCAAATACTTTGTTACCCGGGTAGTTACTAATACCCGGAACTGATTCTTAGCTCCGTCATATGACTACAAACACCTTCTTCAGTTTATGGACTTTCTAAGATGTATCAATTACTGGGTTTATCATTGAAGACACGCTTAAAACTTGAATGGAACGATCCAAGGTCTGGAAGATCCAGAATTGCATGCTATTCCCCTCCCCGTTAGCTAATTTCCCGTTGGGTAATGTATATACTCCAAATTTCCAGAGAATTAGCAGTTTTAAAGGTAACTTCGCAGGGAAGGTGGAAGCACTAAAGGGATTTGTAAGAGACGACGGAAGAAGTTTGGATAGTTTGCTCAATGAAATTTGTACTTGTCTGTTTGAGATGGAGTTTGATGGCAATGAAAGAAATGTAGTTCCAAAGTTTAGAAGTTAAGAGAAAATATGAAAACTTAAAGAATAAATGGAAAAAATTCTATAATCTTCCCCATAGCTTGGAAGATAGGGATAGACGAGAGATGCTCGCCCAGTCGCCCAGCATGATGACAGTTAATTAGGATATTAGGTAGGGGTAGGAATATGGTGGAGAAATAGGAAGTAGGCGGACTGGCGTTTGGACTTGATGGTGAAAGTTGAGAAAGTGTTGAAGAGGAAGAGCGTATTATTTATTCTGTAGAGTCGTATTGAAGTGATTAGCAGAGTAGGAAACTGAAAAGAAGAGGAAGGTTACGGTGGGCGAAATTTGCTGGAGATAGAGAGCGGGGATGGGAATGTAGGGGAATGGGAGAAAGTAAAATGAAAGTAGGGTTCAGAAGGTTTTGATCAGTTCAGTTCAGTTGAAAGAGAGTATAACCTCTTAAAGGGAAGGATATATGATTCACAGGTAAGGTCAAACGTAAGAGTTAGAGAAGATAATAAGTGGTGGAAGGATTGATTAGGATAAGAATATATAGGAGGAAATTAAGGACAGCAGGGCCGTTTTTTTCTTAATACAAACGTAAGTCAACTTGGGAAGGCGGGAAGAAGAGATTGGTCTTCAGGAAAGGAAGCAGGTCAGCTTTTGCTTTACATGAATACAATACCAACAGAATTACAGAATTTTGGAAGCTGTGGCTGTGCGCTGAAAATTACAGAGTATCTTGGTGGAAAGTAAAATTAGTCTAAAAAAGCCAGACATCAGATCGAAGGTACAGATAAAAGGCATTCTGTAGAATGTGGGGACTCCAAGACTTGTGGGAGTTTTCCCTTGGAATTAAGTAAATCCGCAATAAAAATATAGCGAAAGAAATTTTGTGGTGATGGTAAGAAAGAAAGTTTTTCCTTTGCAAGTACATGGAACAGAAGTGTAGAGGATGTAGAGTGAAACATGTGCCAGGTGGTTTCGGAGGAGGAAAGGATTGGAGAAAGCACTCGGATATTCTTATCGAGCTCTCTCTAAATCTCTTACGACGCATTTGGAGACGTGAATGTTCTCCTGACATTTTGGAGGAGACGAGCGGCTATGTAGTCTTGTTTTCCATACATCCACTTCCACTACCCCACCAACCATCCCAATCTGGGATTGAAGAAAGAACTGGATTCTATACTAACACACTTTTTCTTTTCGTGTACTTTCAGGTACTCAGCGCAAAGCTCTTGTTCCCTATCCCCAACTATTTTGGAGTTGCTGATGACAAGTCAAGAAGTTCAACTCATGGAATTTTACAAAAGTAGTTAGGTGGAGAGTATCTTGCTTTTGGACAATATTACATTTCCCTTCAAAGATGCCTTCAAATAGGAAACCATAAGTGAATATCAAAGAAGAAACAATGTGCATGTACATATACCAGCCATGAGAGAATCCGCATAAATATGAACATATGGAAGCGGGTAAAAAAGTGAAAGTTCCGGGAAGAGTGTATAAAGTAACGTTTACATCTGAGTGAACTATATAGAATGTGGATGCCTAAGGACATCCAAAATTATAGGAAGTTAATCCTGCATGTAACAGTGGATTGAAGAACATGCAGCATATGATATTTGCTACACACATCCCCCCTGCTGATTCAGCAGTGCTGAATAAACTTTGTTTTCCTTCCATTGAGGACAAACATATAGAATATAGAACATACATACATAGAATGTCCCTGATTAGTTTCAAACCAAAACGGAAGATGTACAATTCTTACTCAGTACCTGCATCTCAATGAGGTGACCCTTTCCAGTCTTTTCTGAAATCCTCTTTCGTACAAATCGTAAAAATAAAACGGGTAAAAGCTTTAAGATTGAAGAAAGTGAATCAAATATTATGAGAAGGAGTTTCTTAACCTGCATTGGGTTAATCACTTAGTGCTGGAATCGTTCAAGAAATTTCTAAACAGTATTAGTATACAGGAAAAAGCAACCTATCAAGCGGAACACATAATGGGGTCGCCATCAAACGGTGAGCTTTTCTTGTACATTATGTTTTGTATCGTTTCTAGAAAAATATTTTAGAGCTAACCAAGTATGGATGGAATATAATTTTGACTTAAAATTATCATCAAGGGGACTTACGTCTGCCTTGCAGCAAAGATATAAAGAGAAAGCGGACAGAGATATATTAAAAACTAATCCTCCTTAAGGTTAATACCTTTCACGATGTTGCATATAATTGCTGTATCGTTCTTACACCACGATTGCATATTTCCAGATAAATCGTTTAAGGAGAAGCTTATACGGAGCGTGAAAAAAGAGGTAAGCAAAATACAAGTTCTTGGACTATTTCTTATTTCCTCTCTTATAATATAGTAGCTCCTAATCCTAGATTCCTAGTCATGGATGGTAATAATAGCTGGAGTGGATTGGTTAAAGAAAAAGCATTCGGCATGTAAACTTCCTCTTCTCCTTTTTCTGCTTGGAATAAATCCTTGAGTGAAAGTGCTGGGATAAACTTGGCTCAAGACGTCTTGGTCCTATCCGCGTGCTCAGGCTGCATTGATCTACTTGTTCTGGTTCTGGGTCAGGGGGACATTTTTGAGTTTCCTTCTCTCATTTCTTGCTGACCTGGGCAATCTCTACGCGATTTCCATGAAGGCGGTGAAAGGAAGATGAAAGTCCGTTGCATTGCTTCACCCTTCATTCTTTTAAAGAAATAAAACTTTCCCGTAGATTACGCCTCCTCCTGCATTTTACGGGATTGGAACCGGTATAGAAAGTAAATTGGTTTTTTTGGCAGACAATGTCAGCTAGCCTCTTGTTTTGTATGCATACTGCTGGACACGAATGTAGAAGTATTTAAAAGAATACATCCATTGTATATGTTACGATGTGGTTCTCAGAAAACTCATAAAATTCGCCTCCTGATCTTTTCCATCTGCAGGCATATGCACTGGAGGGTTTCAACTTCAACTGAATCTCTTGCTTACAATTTCTCGTAAAATCAGCACTGCCTGAACATACTCGCGACTATGCTGTGACTGAAATAAACAATACGTAAAACATATTTATACACGTGAAATAAATTGGTAGCTGCATGTATAACAATTCCTCTCTGTCACAAACTAGGACAATGAAAGATGTTATCAGGGAAAATAAAAGAACTTTCTCAGAATGGCGATGGCGTTGGAAGTGCGTTGCGAAACTTATACCTTTATGGATAAATAATGAAGTAAACGACGTCCCGTAACATTGCAGCAGAACTGATCAAAATCAAGACGAGTCATATCAAGGGTGAAATGGTTGTGTGTACATTACAAAAATACTACCGCAAAAAATTGCGAAAAAACTAGCTTTTTCAAAAAAGGCGAATAAGTATTCTCCCACCTTCCAGAACCCAGGAAAAGAATAAAATTATGATTTCTTTACAGCAAATATGCAATATTCTTTCAATTAATCTCCCACAATAAACGATACAGTTTATCCACTGAAAAAGCGACAAGAACCCCTACTTCATGGTGCCAAACTCTACAGTTCTTGCAGCTTTTTCAGTGGATAAACTGTATCGTTTATTGTGGGAGATTAATTGCAAGAATATTGCATATTTGCTGCAAAGAAAGCATAATTTTGTTCTTTTCCTGGGTTCTTGAAGGTGGGGGAATACTTATTCGCCTTTTTTGAAATAGCTAGTTTTTTTCGCAATTTTTTGCGGTGACATTTTTCATTTGTGAATTTTTTCTAACTCAAGATTGTTGCATTGTTTTGGACGCAACGAATAATGAATAATGTGAACAGGAAAAAGAAACAAACGTAGAGAGAACTCCACTAATTGTTTACACGTAACTTCTTCGACCTATATAAGTGGGGCGTTAATGCATAGAGAGTAGAGCAATATAGGGACAAGATAAGAAAGGCCAAGGTGAGTCGGGACTTGTAAAGTGTGTGTAAATTGGTTTACGGGTAGGAGCGCACTCCTACAGAGTTTAAGTTTGAATCGGAATACCTTACATTGAATGCCTATGTGACATTGAGCCCTGCCTTTAAAGCGCAGCGCATGTTAAATAAGAAATCAAAGACGAAAGAGGTTGTTCTCTGGGAGCATATTATTATTGGTTTCATAAAGATGTAGCATAATTACAATCCCTAGGGTTATTAGATTTATGTTAGGAATAGCGGAGGGATGGTGGTAATCGCTACCACACTACTGCGCAAGACAGGACGTAAGACAGGAGTTAATAACGGAACAATCCCTTTTTCAGGATTACAAGATTCACAGCCTATTGCATATAAAATAACGTTACAGACTGGAACGATTCACGATGCTTGTCCATAAGAATCTCATGGGAGTACATACAAAAAGAGAAAGGAAAGCGGGCACAAGCCCGTTGTAAGTGCGGGTGCTATGTAACAGTAGCGCTACGCGCTGGGCGCAACACCACGAAATCGCCATCGTCAATCAACCTTTTAACATGGGCAAGATAGGAGCTCAAGTACCCTGAATGCAAGAAAAAGCTAGTAATAACAAATACAACCAAAAAACAAAATATTAAATTACAAATATATTATGCACAAATCCGGTAAAATTGAGTTTTTGGATACACAAACTTTCTCCCTTATAGTATAGATATATATAGTATAGAATTGTAAGGACTGGGATGAGAAACAATCCGTAATTTATTACATGTTTCTTTGATATGCAATCCATCGAAGAGGATAAAATATGACATAGCTGAGGATCTTCCGTATTCGTAGTTTATTAAGCTGGACCGGGAAGAGGTTTGTGGAGTGGAAATAATTGTAGAGATTGGAACATACGTTTTCCTTCTTCTCTTCTCCTCCTCGTGCTTGCGCTAACAGCTTTAGCCTCTTCAGCTCTTACAGATTCTGCTAAATAGCAGGCTGAGGGTATTTACTGTGAAATTAGAAATTAAATTTTTTTGAGGGAATACAGCTTCCCAAGAGAGGCTCGTAATCAAAATTTCAGCCCCATCCGTAGACGGGATAAAGAGATAAAAATTATTTCCCTGGCCAGAAAATGCAATTTTTGGCCGTCGCTTATGGGAATTAACATGAAGATTTTCGACCATCGAAAGACCCCGCCCTTCCTATCAAAACCGAAAGGAAACTTAAATAATGTGAATCCGTAACATGGAATAGCCTTAACACTTCAATTCGAAGCGCATCTGTTCCCATGGAAACTGAAAATCGACGATCTCAGCGTTCTATAAGAGCTCCAGCGCGTTATCACCAATGAGTTTAGTTTGCACGCTTAAAAATAGCTAGTTCTGTATCGCATTTGTTCCGTTTTTCTGGGTTTAAGCTTTTGCGCGTCCATTTTAAGTGTTTTTTATGACTAATGTACAATACAAGCTTCACGGGAACATATGCGCTTCGAATTAAAGTGTTAAGGCTATTCTATGTTACGGATTCACATTATTTAAGTTTCCAAATTTCGGTTCTGATAGGAAGGGCAGGGTCTTTCGATAATCGAAAATCTCCATGTTAATTCCCATAAGCGACGGCCAAAAATTGCATTTTCTGGCCAGGGAAATAATTTTTATCTCTTTATCCCGTCTACGGATGGGGCTGAAATTTTGGTTACGAGCCTCTCTTGGGAAGCTGTATTCCCTCAAAAAAATTTAATTTCTAATTTCACAGTAAATACCCTCAGTCTGCTATTAAGACTGGTTGACTTTCTCCGAGCGTGGCTGTAACTTAGTATTAGTATGTAGTAGGATCCTCTGCGTATGCTTTCACGTAGTCCTAGAGATAAAAGACGAGATATGAGTCGTTTATTGGGATGAGAGAATATAAAAGGGGCTCGGGACCGAGGTATAGTCCTCTAAAAGATGAGCTGAAGATGCTAGTTGGTGAGGTTGATGAGTCAGAGGTCAGAGCTCATAGGAGAGTATTTCAATCTGCGTATTGTCGTGTTTGTAGGTTGAAGTTGAATACATTCAAGAGAAGCGGAAAATCAAGCCACAGTGAGGCTGTAGTCCTCATGCGGAACAGGCTGGCGAGGCGAGACATGTACGTATTCCAGGGAAGTTTTTAGGAAGCGCAAGATGTATAATTATGATCATGCAGTTTGTTTTCGAGGAAAGGAAGAAGAGTCGACTCGAGTGAACTAATGAAGCATTCCCTCCTATGCAAGCCAACGCCGGTGTGAAAGTGAAAGTGAAAGAAGTTAATGCTTTGTATTTAAGCTTATAGGTATAAAATAAACGCCGTGATTCTTGAAAGAACCAAGCTTAGGCTGAGTTCAGAGGGGTAAATATTGGTCTCAAATTTTAAGATCTGCTCTGATTGTCATCTATGTATACATACGTCAAGTTACAGAAGATTGTAAAACTTATGAAATATCGTAGTTGGACTTATTAGGAAATTTACCCACAAATATTCCTGGAAACAATAGTTTCTGAAATAATTTAAACAATGATATCGACGGAAGAGGGCAGTAACAATGAAAGCATGATGAAATAAAGAAAATGATACGAGGACAAGGA
Organism: Sminthurides aquaticus; assembly: GCA_906901655.1. NCBI lineage: Eukaryota > Metazoa > Arthropoda > Collembola > Symphypleona > Sminthurididae > Sminthurides > Sminthurides aquaticus. The sequence goes on along the minus strand of CAJQTT010000004.1, from coordinate 8,947,282 downwards.
CAAATAGATGGAGAAAGTACTAGAATGTGTTTTCTGAATGTAGAGTGTGTAGATCTCATACGGGCTCTTCCGTCGGGGAAATCTTTCCCTCATTGTAACTGTCAACTGCCAGAGCCAGGCCACTAGAATGAGATAAGAGACAGAAAAAATAAGAGCTTTTTCTGCTCATTCAAGCAGCTGTCTTAAAGGCTTAATATAACGACTCCTAGGGAATGATGAGGAGAGTTAGGGAAAACTCCGGCGGGAAGAGCACTGGTTGGAGAGTTGGGGTATTGTGTTGTTTTTGGGATCGTAGGATATTGTTTCCAGAATTAGGTTTATGCATCACGATTTTTTTCTCTGTGTGTAGAAGAGAAAAGCAGGAGAAAGTGTATGAGGATTGAAAATACAATGCGAGAGTAATGAGGACAGTGATGCGCAGTGCATTACAAAGCTTACGCATAAGAAGATGAGTGCCAGTTGGGTAACGTGGAAGGGATGAGTTTGACGTCATACACGTAGTGCTATTGCGCTCCTCATCATGACTGGAGAAAGCTCAGATAAAAAGTGTGCTGGAGCAGAGATCGAAATATCTGAGAGAAATCGTTGTACTTACCGTCGTAATTATTACCATTTGAATAATACGTTGGAAGGGGAGATCCAATTTTTGGAACGAGTTTCTGCAAAACAAATTACTCTTGCGGGCGGCTGATATCTTAATTAAAGCGCTGGGTATGTAGTTTCCATGCTGCAGCTTTAGACTTTGGTAAAATTAAGAGTATTAAAATGCTAGGTTGGGTTCGGCAACAACAACGGACGGGTTGGGAAGGAATGAAGATGATAATTTAGATGAAGTTATCCGTCAGGTGACGCTCCGGCATCTGGTGGTTCTTTGAGGTGATAAGATACGGAATAAGGGTGCCATTAGAGAAAGATCCGGGGAAATAGTTGACACGTGTTAATGGGTTCAGAGGTCTTTGAGTTCAGGAAATGCTGGTACGGCGTTTGTGCGGCGGCAAAGCTTATAATATATACGTAAGTTGGATGAACCTTGTCTCCAGAAGGTGGAAAGGGTAAACCGAGATCTTCTGGTACATGTGAGAAGGACTGACCCATTGCTTTATGTTGCTGATCATAGTTTGTGCATTCCCTTTGTGATATCGAATGTTATACGTTCGCAAACAACGTGGTGGAGTAACTTATAAGCTACAACTACAACCTTTTACAGCCAAGCACCTGGTTGCTGTTGCATGTTGCTTTCCATACTCGCAATTTCGGCACACTGTCTATTCTATGATGTCCCAAAATTGTGTTTACTTCCCTCCGCTACTAATGCATCATTTAAAGTTATTCGGAACTATAAAATAATCTAGCTGAAACACTTATTTCAAATAATTTCTATTTATACTCAATGTTATAACGTATAGGAGAGTTTGAAAATGTCAACTCGCGCTAAGGATATAACCATGGTTGCGCTCACTATTTGTCGAATATTTAGTTTTTCGAAATGTGGCATAAGACCATAATCTATATGAATCCGAAGAAGCGATTGCTTCAGCTAGTTGCGCTATATGTCGACAGAAAATATAAGTGCATTTGAGAAAGCATTCAAAATATTGCGAAAGCCGTAAGTTGGGGTGTGGTAACATAAGCCAAGAGGTTATTGCAAGTTTTTTTCGCTCTATTTAAACACTCTAAGGGGGAGCCATGGAATGCAGGGAGGTGAAGCATAGATTTGTAAAAAGGCCCAGAAAGTTAGTCGTAGTAAATTGTAAAGAAAGCAGAGGAATTATTTCATTTAAGGCTTACATGAAAACATACTTTGTACACGTGGTAGGAAATTGAGGAAAGTTCTGTGCGGTAGAAGAGTGATGAAGTGAACGTGGTATTGTCAGGGAAACAAGTACCAGGGGAATGAGAAGGTTGTCAAGTATGTTTCCCAAGGGAAGTATCATAGACGAAGGAGTCGAAACTTTCATCTCCAGCGGCAGAGCGTAAGGAAGAAAAGCTGTAGGGAGGAGAATCGGAGACACTTTGATAGTGTTCAACTATAAACAGACCTTAGAGGGGAAATAAGTGTTTTCATACTCATTTCCGTTTCATACTCTGTATTGGCTTAAAGTATTTCCCAGTTATGACAATATCCTTGAATTGTGAATTGTTAAACATCCACGTCGGAATGCGTGTAATAGGTACGTGAAGGATAAAAAGTTGTTGGGTTCAGGGGATATATGGAGGAGGCATCCGAGAGCTCATATGGGAGAATGAAAGTCGTATCTTTATCAACTTGATAAGAAATATGGGGAACTGAAAGTTAGTCTACAGACATCCTAACTTGCTCCTTTTGAGCACGAAGCAGAGAGAGAGGTGAAAGGTAGGAAGCGAGAAAGAGGTAAAACAGAATCGGTCGAGACGGAATGAAGGGGCGGGAGTTATTTTTTGAGCGTCAACTTTAGTGTGTGACGGAGACAGACAGAAGAAAACTGGAAGCGATGAGAGAAATAGAATAATGTTCCACCATATGCATATAGTAGGTAAGACTCCACTACTCATATCAAGAGAATGAGTAGGTGAAAGGTGTAAATGAAAGGGTATGAGGATCCACCCCTTCCCCTCCGTTATATGAGCTATATTGAAAGCCATGGGACTAAAAAGAAAGGAAGGACATGAAAAATCAATAATAGCCAACCAATCCGCCTTCATCCTATTTCTAACGTGGCTCCGAATTTCAAAACTCAGTATTCTTCCTCTCACCCAGGCTCTCCTTACCTATACCGTCTGTCAATTTTCATTCATTTATTTGCAAATAAAATAAATGATTGTAGGAATGCCTGACACACTTGTTTTCAGTGCATGTAATAGAAAATACCTCCAAGGTCACAGAATATTGCGCTTCTTCACAGCCCTCTTTCCCGTTTTGAAGGTGTATGTAGTCGGGAGAAGCCATGGCATACTTGGGTGACAATAGTGGAAAATAGTTGCATACATTTCAAGTTTGGAGCATAAAAAGCATATATAAACGAGGTATGGCGATGAATATGTAATGTACAAAACATGGACCGAAAAGACATAGGGAATCTACCTGGATTGAACGCGGACTAAATCATTTAAATTCTTTTCTCCGTATTTCATTTTTCAAGCTTTACGAATACTAAATATTGGAAGGTACGGTATATGAATGTGGCACAAGGATTAAAGATATTGGAATCTCAAGAATCTACCCCTGTGCGTAGGCTTTGTAAAAATAAGACTAGGTTCCAACTCATACTACTATGAAGGCCAACAAGTTTTCCATCATGAAAACAAAAACTCCAAAGTTGTATCGTTGATCTCATGCGTTGGCGACGCCGCGTTATGCTTTACTTTGTTCGTGATTGGGGTAGACTATTTCTCCTTGATTGAGCATTCTAGCTTCTACGTAAGCAAGCTCACAGGTGTAGGGACCTCCGGGGTAAATCCAAGAGAACTATTGTTTAAGTTGAAAATAATGTTCACAGAAATGCAAGCTTCGCAAAAAAAAACCTAAGGCGGGTTTCATCCGGGGGAAAGCTGCACCATCAGCATCCTGTATTCCTAATACAGTGCTAATGCATCCACAGTTCACAGTTAGGAACCTGTTTTTGGGCTGCGAAAATTCCAGCAAACAAGATACGATTTGTATCAGAAACAGTACCCTTTTTTATATTTTTTCCCGACGACGATGACACGGAATAACTCAAGCAGAGATGAGACATGATTCCTTTTAAAGCGGAAACAATACTGACAATGTGAATGATTTCTTAGGATGAATGGCAAACCAAGCTTTTTCCATATAACTTACGGTATGAATTACATGATGACTAGCCAGAAGGGGTTAGGATGGCAACCAGATCAGGCAAATCAGTAACTTTCTATATAGTTATTGCTCAACTCTGTATGCAAATCGGATCCGCATCAGACGGGTCCAGAATATGCCCAAAAAAACGGCTTTGCCAAGGTTAATAGCAGGCGAATGTTAAATATGGCTGCAATTGTCGAAACTAAACGAGACGATACCTTTACTCATTGTTGTCATTATTGAAAGTTAAAGTAGGTCTAAAGAGAGTGTGTTTCGTCCGGAAAACTAAGGGATCTGGTGTAGACTCGGGATCTGGGTGGAAGGTGGCAGGCACTACACAAAAAGTTGGAAATAAATATCAAAGCTAATGCGTTAACTTGCGGAACTCTCCCAGAAAGGAGCTACGGGTGGGGTGAAATTGATTAGGTACGTGTGGGACTGTAATTAAATCCAGTCAGCTTATTCCCTACCCTAACCTTGACGCTCGGATCCGATAACAGTAAGGGGGCATAAGGTGCATTTGTACCAATAGACCTCGCAAATGCGAAAAAAGCTTCAAAAAAGGGTCAATTTTGCAGTTTATTTGACTTGCGGGTTCCTAGAAGTCATCTGCGGGTGAATTTTTCCATTGCATTCGATAGAGGAAGAAAAACTGCACTAAAAGTAGATGGTTATTAAGAATCGTAGATGGTGTTTAGAAGTTATGGACTTTGAAATATATTTTACTTTAATGCCACAAGTGGTATGTATCAAATTCCTAACGGCTATCAATCCTTCCCTACATTTACTTTACATACTATTAGGCTTTACATATACGTTTAATTCACTTGATGCTATTTAGCGCTGTTTTTGCTGTCAAGCAGACTTAAGCATCACTTGGATCTTTGCTTCATAGAACCTATGACGTTTCTACGGTAATAGTTGTCTTTGCCTATCGATCCCTTCGTCATTTGTTTGTACCGTTGTAGTGGTACAAATGCGATTGTAAGCACGGGAACATTTCGTGTAGGCAGAAATCATTTTTCTTACTTTAAATGCCGTGGAAATTTTATTTCTCAACGGATTTTAGTTTTGGTTTTTTTAAATGACATCTACATCCTTTGACGAACAATAATCCAGCCTGCAAGGTAAGTTGTCGCTTCTTGTTTGTGTGTAAAACGAGTTGGAAGTAATGAAGTTCGGTTTACAATGTGTTATTGAAACGGAGCATTCAAATTTCGCGCATTTGCGATCACATGGCCTACATGTTGTGTATGCACTGCGTACAATTCGTATGTACTCTATGACTACACCGTTTGTCTCAGATTCACGCCGTATGTATCTTTGAAGTGGACTGTGTACCGTTGTAGTGGTACAAATGCGATTTCGCATTTGCGAGGGTTATCGGTACAAATGCACCTATGCCCCCTCACTGGATAAGAGGAGGGGGTGTTGGTTAAATGTTACATGTAGAACGGAAGTAGATGGAACGTTTATTTAGAAAATTCTATATATTTAAGGGGGGAAAGTTAGCACTATATATGAGAAATAGTATAATTGACCAAGATATTACTTTTGATGTCTTCCAAAAAAACTTACTAACTTACATTATAAACCAAAGAATTTAATGAATGTAATCAATTGCAGTAGAATAGAATCGCTCGCTCATATTCTCCGATGTTGAAAAGCCTGATGTAAAAGGAACGTCTTGAGAATTCAATAAACAACAAACAAACAAACGAAATGATTTATAAAATTTATGAAATGGAAAACTATCAAAGCGATACGAAATCGAATAAAAAGGGAAGCAATTATATGGATCCCGTTACTTTTCCGGAAGTCACAGGATTACATGATGGAAGCATACCTAATATCTACTGCTTAATGCTTTTACCAGACTTACACGAGTATGCAAGGTTTCAATGATTATAAAATTAGGCGTGGAAAATCCTTAGAAAATGATATCGTCCCAAACAAAGCGAACTGATTACACACTATTTACATGCTTGTCGAAAACAGCTTCCCATCTTCCTAACCACAGTAGTAAGCCAACAAATAATTGCACTGAAGAAGAGTTACTGACTGGCGCTACTGTTTCAGCGTGCTTGTTATGCAGTGAAGGTAAGAAATAGGGATAGGCTTTCACCGCTCTGCGTACTGATTTACAGTCATTCTATTACAGAAATGCACAAACATCCGTAGAAAAACCATGACAACGTCAATCTTAGGTTTCAGATTTCAGTAAGAGAGAGCAGTAGAGAGTTTGTAAGTAAATTGGAATACTTTATCTTTTGTTATTTCGACTTGACTATTGACAGAAAAGTGTTAGGTTGATTTTAATGAGATAAGGGTTAATTGTATTGAGAGGAAAAGTTAAATAGTGTAGGGTTGATGTGAACTGTATGATTGTAGTTTGATTTCCATGACAGTGAATATATATCTGAAGAGAATTACAATATTTACAGTTTGGATTTAATAATGTTTCCGGATCACACCTGCCGATAATTAACTAAATAACAAATAATCACCTTAACTTTAATTAAACAATCTAACTTACATTACCTATCTCTTAATAATATTCTCAACCCGCTTCGGATAGAAATCCTCCGCAGACCTGAGATCCTTTCCTTCCTAAGGCTAATCTAAGTCTCCCCCTCCATCCAAGGATGCGTTTCTCCACATAGTTACTAGATCTCACCCTCATCTTCTCCAGGTAGTTGGAGACTTTCCTGTAACTTGTACATGATTCAAGAATCCCTTACATAACAAAAGTGGCATAATATATACTGAAACTGAATGGCAGCCTCCATTGTCTTCATTATGATAAAAGGGAATAAAATCAGCACAGTTATTAGTTGACAAATAAGCAAGACAATGTATGAGAGCCATCAAAATATTTTGGCTCCGTTAAAGCTCGGTGGTTTTGTTATGGTATATTATTTCGGTAATCGGATTTTTGAGCCCAAGGATCTTTGAGCCCAAGGATCTTTGAGCCCAAGGATCTTTGAGCCCAAGGATCTTTGAGCCCAGGATTTTTGAACCTAGGACTTTTCATCCCACTTTTTTAGACATAAATGATGTACTGTATGGTTCAGAAATCAGTGATTATTACAGGAACTAGTATTATGTAAAACTACTGGTGGTGTCATGTATTCAAATGAAATGTAATATAAATGTTTAAATCACTCAAAATCGTAAAGAGTGACGGTAACTTGTAATCTCCTAGCTGTAATATAGGATTGAAATTTATTATAGGCTTTACATTGTTTTGAAACTAACGACATTTTAGATAGTAGGAGTAAAACTACAATTGTTAATTCAAATTACTAATTACCGACAACGTAGTGCTCTGTCGCTTACTGCGGTAGTGCTGGAACGCTGCCTTTTACGCTGGCTACGAATAGTGTCAGAAGAGTTTAAACCCACGCAGATTTGCGTATCCTCCTGGCTGTAGTCAATTTCCACCTGAACAGTGGTATCAACCTCTAAATATTCTTGGAATTCGGTTTCTTCCTCCATCTCAATTTCCCTATCGTTGCACTCAATCTCATCGTCCTCCTCCTCTCCTGCTCGCCAAAATCATTTTCTTCTTTGTCCTCCTCATTCTGACATAGTTCCACCACACTTTTTCGTATCACACCTCCAATTAATCTTTTCTGCATCCTCTCTTTTAACAATGTATGAACGCCCTTGTAGAATTAATCTAGGATGACCACGATTTGTTAATGTGTAAGTAGTCATTATAATTATTATTTAGCATATTATCTAAGATGCTGCTTTGTCACTGCTAAACTGAGACTGAACAGGAGGTGAACCAAACTATTAACTCCAAAATAAAATTTCGAAATAATTTTGAGTAGAGGACCAGGACCATGTAAGAGTGCTTCATGCAAAAAATCGCATCCTTTTTAGCTCTGGTTTAAGCGTGGTGCTAGCTCAAAGTTTGGTATATGGCGGTCCAAATAACTCATTTAAAGTTTTCATCCATACCTTAAGCATGGACGAGGACGCGGCATCAGCAATATGGGCCGCCATATACCAAACTTTGAGCTAGCACCGCGCTTAAACCAGGGTTAAAAAGGATGCGATTTTTTGCATGAAGTACTCTTACATGGTCCTCTACTCAAAATTATTTAGAAATTTTATTTTGGAGTTAATAGTTCGGTTCACCTCCTGTTAAGAGAGCATTATTCATCATTTCTCTTCTGCTCCCCTGTCAACAGTTATTTATAGACATGCTAAAGAGTTGCACCACTCTGTAGAATGAAAATGTAATTACCATATTCTGCAAAGTCGAATTTAGTCAGTTTATTCCCATCAAGAATGCAAAAGTCAGCAGATTGATGGTATTCGTGAAAATAAATGGGTTTATGACATCATTTATGTCTAAAACAAAGGGGGATGAAAAGTCCTGGGCTCAAAAATTTTGGCCTAAAAATCATGGTCTCAAAAATCCTGGTCTCAAAAATCCTTGGGCTCAAAGATCCTTTAATAAGACGCTTCCGATCTCCCACCCAATTTCACAGTGAGATTTTACCACAAGGCTGCACAGACATATCGAGAAGATAATTTGCTTCAATGTTGGTTTAATTGATCTTGAATGCTCATCACATCTACAGCAACTTTGACTTAAACAAGATATTAGGAGGTGCGGTGCGAGAGAAAGCTCGGATGAAAGAAAGTGAAGCCGAGAAGCTGCGCAGCTATATCTTGGTATATATATATATATTTCTATTTTTTAATTAATATATTTACTGGGATATCAGAAGATGACCCAGTAGAGGAGAGATAAATAGGGTGTGTGTTTGAGAATGTATAAACTGCCGCGCGGTGCAATCAAGAAGCAAAAATCTAGAATATTCACAATTTTCTCAAGGCTACACAGGCAATCGAGAAGATGATATAGAAGTCAGAGAATGTTAGAAGAAATCGGACAGCGAGTTACCAATACGGAATTTGAACATTGGAAGTTCGAAGCTATTAAAAAAAATTTGCTAAAGAAATCTTTCTTATCTTATTACCCGTTGTGTCAGACGTCGAAATTACGAATTACCCTTGTAGGCGAATTGGCTTCTAATTTGGGAATCCTTAAGATACGGAAATCCTGATAAAAAGTGGCTGTTTTGAACAAAGCAGGACAATCTCTGCTGCATTTACCCATTGCGAATCTTTTTCTAGGCTTTCGTCCATCGTCTAACTTATAAATTCCTTTGATAGAATATAATGGTGTCACCAGCACCGAGCAACTGTAATGGTAATGTCAGAAGAAAAGTATTAAACCGTTTCTCAGAAGGGATGAAGGGAAGAGCCTGTGATCCGATCGAGGCTGGTTGGCTGGTACGAACAAATTCAACAGATGGCATCAGTTCAAGTCAAGTTGTTTGTGGTACGTAGGGAACTTCAATCTTGGTTAATCCAGGGCAGATTTGCGTCGAATTTCGGATTTTTGTAGCTTCTGCAAATCTGAAAGTCCTTAAACGAAATGAATCATTAAGGACTACAGTAAAACCTAGCAAATCTCACAGTTACTCACAGTAGAGACTCAAAGTTTACTAAAAGCCAGTAAAGTCCAATATGTTTGCACTCCATAAAAAATTATCATTTCTCTTCGGGTTAAGGAGAAAATGCATTGTTCTAAACGAACAAAAAAGTTTCTAAAATACGAATAGAAAACTCAAAGGATTGGTAAAAGTTTACAATCTTACTTCTTGCGTTGTTCGCTTCCATGAATTTTTAACTACAATAGTTTTTGGATTACTAAGCCTGGTTGAATAATATATCATTCGGATTGGAGGAAAATTTTTAACTGTGAATTAATTAAACTACTTTACAGGTGAAGCAGATCATGGAGGAGGCAGTGACTAAAAAGTTTGTACACGAAGATAGCGCCAGTGTTACGTCACTCTGTGGTAAGGATTTCACTTCCGGAAATTGCTCAACTTAATTCTATTCCCATTGTTAATTATGTTCCCCCTGTTAAGTCCCATTCATCAGAAAGTTTTATCAAATTCTCAAAGCTTAACTTGTCGAACGTAAATTCCTGGCACTCGTATTCTTTCTGGAAGACTAGCACACCTTTATGAGAGGCATAATGCACATGGGACTTATACAAGTTATTTTTATGAAAGAATCTAATGATGTTTTATAGCCTATGTTTGAAGTCTTGCTATAACGTCTTAAGATACATTTGCACTAATGATAACCGCTGCTGTCAAATAGATGAATAAGTGTAAGCAATTATTTTTGAGCAGCTGCTGTGGAAGCCTGCGTTTCACACGGACTGAAGAGAAGAGCTTTGGGCCTTTTTAAGAGTAGCTCAACTGCGGCGTTACTGCACAAAGTTGCTAAAACTTTCCAGCCCGCTGCTCGAATTGTTCAACTTGTTGCAGAAGTAGAAAACTGCGACCCAAATAAGTAAGTCGACTTTAAAATCTTAGAATTTTATCTCTGATTTTCATTCACTTTCAATTCAAAACTTTATATCGCATCAGCCGGAAGGACGGAGGAGCATGATGTATCAGTTTTCATTTGGATGATGTAAAGATTAAAGATGTAGTGATTAAAAGTTGCGTAACCGAAAATGCAGTAGGACTTACTAAATGAATAGGCAGAACCAGGACTGATTGACAAAATCAAGTGAAATTTTTAAATATTAATTTTAAGGTTAGGCTTATTCATATTTTGTAACTGTCAAGCTAGCTGTAACACCAGAAGGAGGGGTTCGTAGCAGCACGAGCTGCTCAAGGAGAGCAGAATGCTTAAATACCCACAATCAGTCAGGAGTTAATAAAGAACTTATATTGTAACATTACTTGAGGAGCTTAAGCGTAGTTCAATACCAAAGACATTAAGTAACTACGTTTGTGGGCGCATAGTATTTCAGTGCAATAGTTTGGTAATGATTGAAAAGCTAGTCCAATTGACGTTTGCAGACATTTACTTTTATCCCAGCACTGTAAGCAGTGAGCACTGCAATGAACGTGCAGAGTAGGTTACATATAGCAACATACCTAAGATTGAATCGGGTTCTTCCACTCCCTCCCACGCGGTTCATACTTTCTTCTCGGAATAAACGTCAGGTCCGAAAACCTCACAGCGCATCAAGCTACATGTACAAAATTGCTTTAATTTGTTGTGCTCCTCGTGGATTGTATTAGGAAATCGATAAAAACTTGAATTCTTCAATTTCTACCTTAAAGCCCCTAATAGAGTCTGGCATAAACTTGGAATGAATTCGGCATAGCTACCTTAACCCTATCTTATAACATGGTGGGAAATAATGCCAATCTCATTTCGTTACCATTGTTAAACAAACGGGTTGCTAGGGAAAATCTATGCCAAATTTATGCTAGGTAGTTTTTATGCCGGACTCTATTAAGCTTTATGCTTTCATTATTCGAGCCATTCAACATGATGGAGGTGGGCTGGTCGTGTGCTTGCATTAAAATTTGCCTTGCTGTCTTAGAAACGGCGTCAGAATTAGCGCATTAGGAAGACCTATGTTTTTACCGTACTGCAGAAACATTATACAAGGGATTGGGATTTCGCACAGATTGGTCAGAAGCTGGCACTAGAAGGTGACGGTCATTAAGCCAGGGACACATAATATTACCATCACTACCATCACGCTTTATGAATTCAGCTTCATTTCCTCCTTCTGAGCGCAGATCCACCCAATCACAAACAAGTTAGAATATAAATAGAAAACTGAATCGTCTACAGGCAATAAGAGACTACTAGGGTATATAGTTACTAGAATATTAATGGCTAAACTTACTAATTACTAGAATATTAGAACAGAAAGCAGGTTTTCGTACATGCTGAAAAACAAAACCCGACCCACGCAAACAACCTAATGCTGCTTTGCAATATTTGCTTTCTCCCTTTACTTGAATTACACAAAGATTACCATTACCATACAGAATGAAAAACCCAACTGTTTTCAATCTTTTGACGAGGATCTTCTTAGCAACCGTTAACACGGGCCCACGGGGTAACCGATGACGATCAAGTTAAATTAATTCATGAATGGCAAAAGAAAGTGAATGTTCACTGACTCCGCTAGTGGTACATTTGTCTGAAAATGGGCTATTATCTGCAAATGACGGTTACCACTCACTGGCAACCTTTCCTTATTTGTTATTTGAAACCTTTTTTATTATCTCTTGGTTGTTATACATTAGTAGTATGTGGTTCTATGCATTGTTAGGGAGGGTGATAATGGTAAGTACCCTATTTTCGGACCTGAGCGTGATTGTGTTGGTAATAGGTATTCGAAAATGGGTAGCTAGGAGTCACATTTCCAGAAAACGATTCATTGAGAGGAGCTAAAGATCAAGGAAATTGAAAATAAGGAAACCATTGAGTAACATTGATAGCTTTTTGCTTACCGTAGATGCTTGAGAGCCTATAAGTTGTTTGGAGAAAGGAAGCTGAGGGAGCACCGGAGTGAAAAGAGAAAGTTGGGTACAGAGACTGAGAGGATGACTGAGGGCGTATTTTATATACAGCCAATGAGATGATTATGGGAAACTAAAGAAACGAATGGTTATTTTTGAAGCAAGCAGCGTTTCGCGCATCTCTCTCTGGAACAGATCAAATCTAATCTGTTAACCTAACCCTAAGGCATAAATCGTAACATCTGGAAAACTCTTGCATTTCACGGATGTATGGATGTGGTAAAGCAAGCTGGAGAAAGATGGGACCGCGTGACTAATATTTTGGTGCTCGTTAATCGCTTCAACTTATTATTAAGAGACACAATAGCATACTTATAAACGCTTGAGGTAGAGCCTTCTCCTGGTGTAGGCTTGTTGCTATCCATTTCCTGCCTTAGACAGACCTACTTAGGGAATTCCATAAATGGGAATTGCGGTGGGGAGGGACAAGGTGACCGAGTGTAGAAGGAAAGTGGGAATACATTCTCCCTGGAGAGAGAGAGGGAGAGGGGGGGGGAAATCCTACTGATGTACACAAGGGAAGAGAAAAGGGAAGGAAAGGAGGAATGAAAGTAAACGGGAATTAATTAGAATGAGATAGGTTTTGATTGGAAGGAAAAGAAAATAAGCGGGTTTCCTGAAGTATCAATTCAGCTTTGCTAATGTATTTTGAATCGCAATTAATGGGATTGAAAATGTTGGGTAATCGTAGGCGATCATCCTCTGGAAGCGAAAGTGCTAGCAAGATTGGAATTGGCGCTAAACCTCCTCTTCAAAAGAAGAACTCCGTGGCGGCTACGAAATACTTGTGGCTTCGGTTGGCGCTTGTAGAGAAGCAGTTGGCAAAAATTATCGATTACATTGTCCAAAACAGCAGGTAAGAATAAAATGATGTAAGATAGCGAAAATGGCTGACGTAGTAATTCTCATGGTGTGAAATCTTTACTAATAAAATATGAATATTTGTATACCGATCATTAACTTGTACATTGTTAGTTCTGGGGCAGGTGATGGAAAATTTAAAAGCGTGGTTGAATTTTACTTTGCTCCATACCTGCATTCAGATTCAGAGCATATCCTTCTTAACCAATGCTATGATTGGGACTGGGACAGTGGGATTTATAGGTAGTACAGGCTGATTCACTCGTATTGAAACACTTTTCATAGCCCAATATCTGGCGTATTTCAAGTTCAACAGAAACAAATGATAGCTTATTTGAAAGAGCTAGAAATTTTGAATAAGAAGGTTGAAATTAGAAAGCGTACATTTTAAACCTGTAGCTTAGGTCACGAAAAGCCCTAGAAGCCTCAAAAAATAGTTTTCCAGGGGTAAAAGTACAATTTTTAAGGCTTGAATCTTAAAAAGTGCTATAATTTTGATAAAACTAGCTAAAAGTGAAAGATAAAGTCAAACCATATCCGTTGCTAGTGTTTTCAAAATTTTTGGAAACCTACACATTATTTTATACAGGTTTGAAATTTTGCTGAAATAGGGCTTCGGCAAGTAAATGGGACGTAGACAGGTATCTTCCGGTTAATCGCGAGTAATTCTGTCCCTAGGCTTCCAATTTTTTGAAATCACTACTTTCTTAGTTTTGTAGAGTCTAGGCTTCAATTTAAGTCTACTGTGTATAATGTTGCTTCAAAACTACTAATATTATGGGCTAGTAATGCAAACTTACTAGGGACATACGGTTGCTCTGTGGTTGACCTCTTTGACCTTCTATATTTCATGGGTCACCTTACTTGTCGTCGTTTATTTATGCTCCTCTAATAGCCAAGATTTTGAGCTACTAGTTGTGCAAAAGCAGAGCAGAAATATTGCCAGCATTAGGAACAAAAAGAGATAATATTAAGTAACCTGTTATAATCGGTTCCAAATTGGAAACCGTACATAATATTGTAATTTAGTTTAGGAGCTCTTACAGTAACACGATAAGAGATGGGTACAGCTAGTTTTCACAAATCTCTTCAGATTTAACTGGGCTTTCAAATAAAAGTTTGTTCTAGCGATTCTGACGATAACTAGCCATTTTACAGGTTCAGAACGAAGTGTTTCAATACGAATGAATCATCCTGTAGTCGTAAAGTTTTGAACTTGGTCACTTGCTCATGCCAGACTAAAGTTAAAATCAAGTTTGGCCAATGCGAAAGGGGAAAGTTGGGGAGAAAGAGAAAAAATGAATCACGGCAAGTTAAGTTATGAAATGCTGCCTTATATTCTAATATCTCAATATCCTGGAACATGAATCCCCCAAGTCTTTTCTATTCTATTAAAATTCAAAATATTTTGTCTGCGTGCAAACTCCAGGCACTAGGGGTGATCATCATAGTCTTATGGGGATTACATACCTGCTATATATTATAAATTATATATACAATATTTATATTCAAGAGATCAGCCGAAGAGGCTTGTTTAAACTTCCTATGTTGGCTAGAATGTTCACTTAAAGTCTGAACTGGATATCTTGCAAGTACAACAGAACAGTCTGAGACATCAAATTCTTATGTTGAACGTATTTGAAGATTAGGGTAGACATAGACATGCACTCCAGCACTTATATAGAGAGATGAGCGCGGATTTCAGGAAATACAAACAATAATAAAAAAATAAAAATAATATATACATATATATATATACATACATATACAGCACCGATTTTATAAAATCTATATGGTTCCTTCGCCTTCCCCTTGTATGAATTTTTTGTAAATGCTGTGTAAAAAGGTTGATTTTAAAAACGAAATGTACTACATGCTTGCATTAAATGTTGTAAATGTTATTTTACAGTAAATATTACGAAAAAGACGCACTTGTAGCAGATCCTGATTATGGCTCAATTCTGAGCTCTCTCTTGGGTAAGTCTTAATTGACATTCATTCAAATTCCAAACACGGAGAGAAGTATAAGCTTATGTATGTATGGATGCGACTGCGCTGTACACTAACATGCTACACATGATGCATGATGGATTGAGGATTTGTGTAAAGGAAGTGAAACTCGTGCTTTGTACACCAGCGGTTCACTTTTAGTGTGTAAAACGGAAAATGGTCTTTTAAATTGCAGTTGGTCCATGTGCTTTGGACTACTCTAAATTACGGACGGGAGAACACTTATGGACAGATCCGCCAGCTGATGAACTGATACAACGACATCGAATATCTTCAGGACATTTCCCAACCCCGGGCTCTCCTCCTGTTCACAAGAGACCAGCTTTACATGTAAGTCATGTAAGCTTAATTAA
This sequence comes from Sminthurides aquaticus, assembly GCA_906901655.1. NCBI lineage: Eukaryota > Metazoa > Arthropoda > Collembola > Symphypleona > Sminthurididae > Sminthurides > Sminthurides aquaticus. Next base: position 8,931,824 of record CAJQTT010000004.1, on the reverse strand, counting down.
ATAAAGTATGCTGAGCATGGAGAATGGAGAAAGTATGTCAGAAGAATGGAGGAATAGGGGAAAGCTGAGGTGGAGTAGGATTCTTCCAGAGTTTGTGAATAGCATGGCTAGATTTAGATTCATGTAACTTGCCAATTTCTTGCTCGGATTTCATTAAATATCCAGCATTGGATTTCAGGAAGCATGCTCGAACCCTAATAATGCAGTTAAATGCTACAAAGCAGAATTCAAGTGTGAATTTCACGCAGGAAAGTCTATTAGGTTAATAAGTGGTTGAAAGGATAGACTCACAAGTCACACGGGGAAAGCGTGATTGCTTCCGATTTGACGTGAACGAAGAAGAGAGTTAGAGAAAGTGGTTACGAAAGTATAGAGATTTTAACAATGGTACAAACATGCGCTTTACATGTTCTGCTTGGAGATTTGAAAGGATTTGGAATTGGCGGATATTACGGAACTGGTAGAACGAAAAATGGTCCGGATGAGTAACTCCTATCCTTAGATTACGCGTGTGAAATGGAGGAAAGAGTACCAGGCACTAAGTGTGATTCTAAGACATGATGGAATTTTTCGGAAAGTAAGATCCAAGGTCAAGGGAATGGGGAATATTGTAGCAGTTAGGAAAGTGGAGAAAGGTAATGGGAAAGAAAGATGGAAGAGAGAGAAAGGTATACCCGCGCTTCATTTGCCCTCATTTGCCGAGACGGAAAAGGAAGGGAAGAAAGATCCGCTTCGTAGAGTTTCATGGAAGATCAGGTAGGATTCGAAATGGAATAGTGGGGAAGGCTGGAAACAAGATGAAGAAATGGAGGGGAAAAGATTGTATTAAAACGGAAGTAAAATCAAGACGTCGACATCGAGGTAATGGGAGAGTACGTTGAGAAAGAAAAAAATAAGTTTGCGGCGGAAATGGAGCATTATGTGATCTGATTAAATTGACATGGGGTTGGAGCCCGACTGAATGGTTGTTGGCAGTTGGGACTTCGTTGGATTGGACTGAGGTAGAAAAATAAAGGAGTAATGGACATTTTTCAATCTCTTCCTATATTAATCTACCTAGTTTCAAGCTACAAACATGGTGAAAAAATAGTGCATCTAAAACTAAAGTGTGTATGTACACGACTGAAGCACAATGCGATGGGAGCTCTGATGCTCGAAAATAAATCACTATTGCTAACGTGATTGAAGGGGACATTTAGCAAGCAATTGGATGGGTTTTGAGGAAAACATTATAGAGCCATCACTTCTGATCACTTGATCCTTTCTTCACAGAAATTGTTTCATACTGGAGAGCGATTCTGTGAGGTAGGCGGTTACCCGCCGAAGACTAAATATTCTAGTAGCCTGGGACTGGGAGACTGGAACGTTGGAGAAAGAGAGCTTTCTTCTAATGTCTAAAGAAGTACTGGTACTACTGGTAATGACCCAGTATCACACCTGCTGGAAACTTTTGTGTCTATATCGGTCTCGGTCTACACGTTATGTTTCGGTTCGGTTCAGCATTCTGACGTCAGAGAATTTGGATAGGGGAATGTGTGTTTCAGGTTTGAGAAGTTTATAGGACGGAAATAAGGAAGGGTCGATTTATTTACATACTTTATGTTGAGCATTACATAGTGGAAAATCGCGTATCATGTTCTGTTCCTGTCCAGTCGAGAACGTCTTAAAGCGGCAAGGAGAAATGTTTGGCATAGGGAAGATGTTTCAAATAAAATATCTAATAGGAACCATTTCTGCAGATAAGCATGTTGGTATGACACTGCGAAGCTTAATGTTGGGTTGAGAATCTCCTTTAGTAAGGGATGAGAGAAGATGTAGTCAGGAATTGCTGAGAAGGAATTAAGTCTGGAAATGGTTTCAAGGACGTGGATTCGATTGTGAGATTGAAATTCTTGAATTTACAGTACCGAGGAAACAGCGCTTTCAGCAATTCAGATGACAATCAAAGATCTAAGGATTATGTTGAATCCCTGCACCAGAACAACAGATCAACGTTACTGTACGGAAAAAACAACGTCCTCGTTTATTTGGTAAGGAATCCCTCTTTATGTAGTACGGGAAACACGTGTGGGACAATCTCATTTTCTAGGTCACCTGTCACTGATAAATGCGGTGGGGAAAGTAAAATTGGATTGGAGGAGGCTAGGCGCTAACAAACAGCATCGGCCAGGGGGCTTCAGAGGTTTATTCACAGCTTCGTGTCTTTTTGAGGATTTGCTGTGAAACTCAAGCGATTTATGTCTTTCCCTCTGGTTCGCGGTTCGCCTACCAAGGAAGCCTACAAGAGCAATGTTTGTTTTTCAGAAGGAAATGACTGAGCCATTAGCAGGGTACTTGAGTTTACACCAGTGTGGAGATCTTCTCAGCTTGAAATGGACACCCAATCAATTAATGAATGGCTGCCATCCAGATTCTGTTACATACGACAAAAGGTAATCGGAGAAAGCAAAGGAGAAAGTATTAGAGGCAAAAGGCTGTCAAGAAAAACATATGGGAGCTGAATGTGATTCAAACTGCTGAGATAAAGCTGCTTTAAAGCTGTGATTAAGAAATTAATCTTTCCGTTCCTTTTTCCCTAGCATGTACTGGCAATACGCGCTAAACCTTGTCGTTCACGAGATTGTATACGTGCACTGCCATCAAGGGCCCGAAAGTGACTGGATCGTTTTAGTAGGTCAAGATGGTGTTCAACGACCCCCAATACACTTCCCTCGTGGTGGTCATCTTCTAGCTTTCTTGTCTTGCCTCGAAAACGGATTACTTCCAAACGGTACACTGGATCCGCCATTATGGTCTCAGCGGGGGAAAGGTACAAGTGTTTATAAACGGAGTAGACGATCCAGGATTCTTAACCTATTTCACACCTTAAGGACTAACTCATTCCTGATTCAGATGATATTATCAACATGTTCATAGGAAAAGTCTTCCCTAAACTCAAGAGCAAAAATCGTCTTCAAAGCAGAAGTAGCACTACGACCGCCCTCTACTCCCCGGGTGGAACTATTAAGGAAGATACGGCATGTCCCGTAGGCAGCTCTGTTATGACAAATGGAGCGCCTAATGGAGAAGATGCTGTGGGAAATGATCAAAATGCTTCGGATTTTGTCTTCAGGATTGTTTATTCAAGTTACTCTAAAAATATACCTCCGCAGAGTGAGTCGATGAGGGTTTTAATTCATAAATATGTGGTTGAAGCTTTTAAAGAACGCTTATAACCCTTTTATCCGACCTTCCAGTCCAGACCAGACTCGCAGCCCTTGAGGTTCTTCTGAGACTTAAACTTTCTCTGTAGTAGCAGCTACAGCTAAGTAATGTGGAAGCGTGGAAGTACATGTTTGAATAGTGCTTCACGTATCTTAGGGAAATTTTTGGGCAAGTAAAGATTACAGTTTAGGATCCTTTTTTATATCCTTTCAGATCGTACTTACCGATATGCATCATAAAAGATACCATGACCAGCCACTAGACGATCGTTTTACTAGTAATAGCAAATAGACGCAAATAGGAATGTATGGATTCTGCTAAACGCATGCAACGTAATGCAGATGTAATGTTTCGGTAATGGAGTAAGCTCCTTGTCAGGAAGTAAAAATCCTTTATGCTATAGAATTGGGAGCGAAAAGAAGAGATAAGTTGCTACCAAATTCTGGTTTCAGCAGATTCTTAGCACAATGCAAAGACCTACGGCTCAGTTTTCTGTCAATTAAATACTCGTTGGTAAACTATTAACGATGAAACTTATTTTATTTCAATTAACAGTGGAAGAAATGTTTGAGGACAGTACGTGGAAGCTACCTCAGACTCCAAAATCGGCTGTGCCACCCATAACCCCCCGATCAACCCCGCTGCATTCCGTCTCAACTACATCCTCGACATCCTCGTCTAAGAGTCTGGAGCAGCAGCAGTCATTAGTCTTTGAAACGGGGTGAGAATCTTAATTAAGTTTTTACATCGCTCTGGTAAAGTTAAGCAGATTCCATGAAATGAGAACGACTACTGCTGTATTCAGTTGGTGCGGAAAAGCCATTCCTGAGGCATATTAGGTATACAACATCTCAATAAAGCTTCAGAGCTCCCCTGAGACGAGGCTCTATGTCCATACTCGGTTATTGATATTAAACCACAAAGGAACGCGAATTATGCGGAGAGAATCCCAATGCCGGTTACATCCAGCGTTTAATCCTCTAATACGATCCAAAATCGTGGAAAGAATTCCCTTGCGGGACAAGAGAAAGTTTAAGGGCGCTGAGAAAGTAAAGGGAGTTTTCCCCGAGCCGAGATAAAATACGGACGATCATGCACATACCTTCGCTGTGTTTCTGAAGAGGACCTCAGTCAAACAATTTTTAGAAGAAGAGAAGGTTTTGCGATTTTTTGGAAGCCCCAACCTGCTAGAAAATTGTCAATATTTTTCCTACGTATTTACTTCCATTAATGCACAACAAACTCTCCGGGGGCGATGACTATATCGTGTATTCGCTAAAATCGAAAGAAGAAGCAAAATAAGCGTGGCGCAAGCAAATACACTTAAGTGCCTTCGAGCCTAGAAAGACCTACTAGAATTTTCTGTTTCCTTCTGAACTCAAAGATATAGATTTATCCTTACAGATGCAAGATTTCCATGCCAGTTACTATTCAGTTGGGTATCCGGCCTCGCCATTTTTATTGTAAAAGCATTCTCTCAATGAGTAACCTAGTACCTATTTCTGGAATGGATACATCGTTTTGAAACTCAAACAGGGGGAAGAGGGAATGAATGGAAATTCTAATAAATACGTGCACTATTTATTATACAGGGAACCCATTCAAATCGTGTGCCAAACTATGAGAAAACAAATAATTTCCCGTGCTTTCTACGGATGGCTGGCTCATTGCAGACATTTACGAACAGTAAGAACCCACCTCGTTGGTCTTGTAAGGCCCAAAATTGTGCAACCAAACGAGCCCACAGGTTAATCTATTTTCTATCTCATTACCTTGAAAGATATATGGACTTTTTTTCAGCTTATAGCTAATACTGGCTTATGACTCCCATGTATCTCCAGAATCATTTAAGCCTTAGTAATTTTTGGGCAGGAAGTTTAAGGTTAACATGATTTTCTCCACAAAAAAGTAAGACGCTTGCTTTGTAATCTATCTTAGACGCATCCCAAGGACTGACTGAAGCTAAATGGGAAGACATGAAAAAGAAGGGAGATGTTGACATGGAAGAACTCTATCGCCTCGTTTATTTTGGCGGAATGGCTCCGCGATTACGAAGGAAATTATGGCCTATTATGCTTTCAGGAAATGTTAACGGGGAAGATCCAGAAAAACTCCGGAAAGAATATGAAGATCGGATGTCAGAATGGCTGGCTGTTGAAGCTATCGTTCGGCAAAGAGATAGGGAAACCATGGCAGCTAATTTAGCTAAATTATCTTCTGAGGGCACCATCAGTGGAGAACCGCAACCATCTCCATGCATCCTCCAAACCCATGGTAGCAATGAGGTATGAACTTAAATACAACATTCAAATAATACCCGGGATGTCCTCCCCTCTTCCGAATTTCTGAAGCTTTGTAAATTTTATTTGGACTCTTTATATGTTATAATTTCCTTCGCTCTTCCACATTCAAGATTATCTTCAAGGGCATGACACCATTTTCCCGACGCAAATACTATTTATCCTCTTTGTTATGTGAAATTATCCTTATTATTAAATAAACTGATAGGTGTGAAACCCGAACCAGAAGATAAATACATCGAAGGAAGATTTAGTGTGCCCTGTTTGATTTCATTTTGTCATTATGTACAAATATTACTGCGCAATAGTGACGCCGAATGAAGAGGATATAAGATGTTTGCAGGGATGCTTTGTTTTAACTCTACGGATTTTTTGAGAGAAAGTATTACGATAACACTTCTCTTGCAATATTGAGTGATACGTTTGTATATAAGCAGTCTACATGTTCATTCCAGTTTAATCTTCTTACAGGTTTTTGAAGACAATGTAAGCATTGACTCTATCAATTCTACTCAAGACGCTGAAGGGAAAGAGAGAGCAAATGGGAAGGGTTCTAGGGAAACCAATGACGAGGAAAGTGAAAAATATGAAACGAGCTCCAAGAAATCGAGTAATTCAAGTGCAGAGAATTCCCCCACGAAGAGGACTGTTTCCTTTGGGAAAGAAAAGGATTTACGGACTGAAACTCTGCGCGCTGTTAAAACTAAAGGGATAAGAACCGAAAAGTCTACGAATCATCATTCAAATGGCGTGTCTAGGGACAATCAAACGAATGAGGATGAGAAAAGATCAGCACCTGAAAATGAAGCAGGGGAAAAGGAGAGCAAAGGGGAAGAAAAGCTGGATGGGGATGATGGTTACGAAACAAAGAATTCATCTGAAGGTAGTAATCCAGGAAGAGATGAGGAAGAATCGGGGAAAATCATCAAGGTCAGTGAAGAAGACGACAAAGAGGAAGAAAGACAAACGAGAGGAGACAAAGATCTCAAGGATGGTGGGGATGATTCAAGTATCTCGAGCGACGATTCCGCAGCGTCCGCACAAGGAGGAGTTTACTCTAATGAACTCCTGGAAGTTTTTGGGCTAAATATACATCGAATTGACAAAGACGTGAAACGTTGTGATAGAAACTATTGGTATTTCACTGAGGGAAACTTAGACAAACTTCGTAACGTCATGTGCACGTAAGTATTCTGTGTCACTTGAAAACTTTGAGAAACCTACTTGAGAAGGATTTGCAAAACTAAAGAAAAAGCCTATAATTGCTGGTCAAAACATACAAAGGCGAACTGTGTTTAAAACAGACTCCATCCAGAATTATAAACAGAAACATTTTCCTGCTATGCAACTATAGACTTTAGCCATCTCCCATTGCATCAATTTACGGTCAGGAAGAGAATCTCAAGCACCTCCAGGCATGCATGAGCATAAACAGCTTCGAGGAGCTACTATGCATTGCCCGAATAACGGGGGAAAATACGGGCATGACATGGCGGGTTGGCATGATGTAGAAATAGTATTTTCTTGTTACGATTCCCCGCACAGCAAAACAAACATTTAGGGGTGATAAATAGCTCCATATCTTGTCAATTCTATCAGGTGGTACATGAATTCTGTGCCCGTTATGGGAAAATAATAAGGTACTACACAGATTATATCCAATATCCTAGGGCTAATACATTGTAAAAGAAACCATCTGGACATTTCTTATATATCATCTAAATTAAACTACATTAACCATAAAAACCTCGTCCGCTTCTACAAGGAGATGGAGAACTAACGATTTAAAATAAGTACTGCATGAGTAGGAGCATGCATAAGAATATTAGCGCAGATTTCTCCACCATTCACCATTCTGCCATTCTCCAAGCTTTATTTAAGTTCCTTCTTAGCTTTTGTGAAGCTGTAGCTATCCCATAGTCATAGTAGGATACGTGCTAGCGGATTGCGTGCATTTTGGGTCTTTTGAAAGCGTTTAAACTTTATTATCCAGACTATACTGGGGAATAAAATACACCAAGCCGGAAATGAAATTAATTATCTTAATCAAATATGAACAGGTACGTATGGGAACACATGGATATTGGATACGTACAAGGAATGTGTGATTTAGCAGCACCTTTACTAGTTATTCTTGATGATGAAGCCGAAGCTTATGGATGCTTCCGTAAACTAATGGAGAGGATGTCTGCGAATTTTCCAACCGGAGGAGGCGCCATGGACGCTCACTTTGCAAATATGAGGTCTCTTCTTCAAGTATTGGATCACGACCTGTTTGCTCTCATCCGTCAAAATGGAGACTATACCCACTTTTACTTCTGTTATCGCTGGTTTCTCTTGGATTTCAAAAGAGGTAACTAGATATCATGAATAATATTAATTCCGAGTTTCTGCCACTACGGTGTTCTGATATGTAATATGCAATCATGCAAGTTAAGAATAATGTCCTCTCCGCTTTTATCTCATCCTCTCGCTCTCTCTTCTCAGAATTTATTTATGAGGATGTTTTCCTCGTATGGGAGACAATATGGGCTGCTAGATATGTGGCTTCTGCCGATTATGGCCTCTTCCTTGCTCTCGCTCTTCTAAACTATTACAGGGATATTATCCTTGTCAACTCTATGGACTTTACTGATATCATCAAGTTTTTTAATGGTATGCTTGACAATGCGGTTGATTTTTGTTACATTTTACACTTAGGATGATGTATTTGAGTATCCAGGAGGCGATCCTTAACTTTGATCTCTGTATATCTAGAAATGGCGGAAAGGCATGACGCTAAAGTCATCCTTCAAATTGCCCGAAGCCTAGTTCTTCAACTTCAAACTTTAATCGAAAATAAATGAGAACAGTGGTGGTCAATGGAATCAAGCAATCTTCCGGAACGAAAAGACTCCAAGACATCAGCTTGCAGTCTAAAACTTTGATGGCGATTCGAAAAACTATTCTCACATCTTTTTAGTTTCATCTCGCCGGAAGTCGTTCTAGTCTCATATCGAGGGCGAGAGTGGCATCCGCACGAGCCCAGGAAGTTAGATCGATTGTGTTCTATTCAATATTCCTAAATGATTTGATAACCAGCTAATCTATATTATGCGCAGGAATTTATTCAATTTCAGTTTTTAACAAGATATTTCCTTAGCCGTCATATTATATAATCAAACGCTTCTTTCAGAGACGGTGAAACTTTGTTTCCAGAAGATTAGAAAAAAATTACATAGTCTTGCATGCAATCAATACTGACATAGTGAGTCTACCCAACACCTTTGATAATCTCTGGATATGCTTTTCCTTTACAGAAAAAGGGATTTGTAACCCAATTTCTTACTTGTGTCTCTAGAGGATGTTCTCGGGTTCTTAAATCATGAAGGTTTGTTTAGAATATAAAAAAAGGATAAGCATATAATAGAATAGGTCGGATGAATCTACAACGACAAACAGGTGGGTGAAGACGAAATAAGTTATTAGCTAAGGTTGAAAGTATTGCGACTTAAAAAGTAAGTTACAAAACTATAGTTGGACTTATTTACATGAGGATAAAGTTGATCGCGTCTATGTGGGTGTTTTAATTAAGTTAAATGCTGAACTTAATTTCCCGACGCTAAAAATGTACCTTTTTGCTCCTCATTGAATTTCGAAATGCGTAATTTAGTTGTGATGAAATAGTAAAGTTTCTCTATTGCTTAATAGTTAATGAAGAATCGACTATTATTTTCCTATTGGATAACAAAGTACCTGACTGCTTTGTTGAGGGACATTCATGTCTGTTAATCGAAATACTCCGGAAAAAACAAGGGAGCGTGAATATTTTCATTTATAAAAATTACATTAGCCATGAACTTGATCCGCTTGTAAGCAGAGTTATGGGCCGATAGCCGGAATATACGTAATTGGGATTTTGGGAGGCTATATTCCTGAATTCCTAGCTAGTTGTTGAACTAATTGTGCTATTCAAATGTATACCTGATGCAAAATTTTCGAAAAGACCATATCATATATGAGTTGGATCCGAAAAGAAACGATCCAATCGTCTGAATTTCAGAAGTGTTCCAATGTATCAATTAGGCATAATAAACGAGAAGTCAATGTTTTGAAATTGAGTGGGGACTTATAAACTCATATTTTGTGACATAAAAGCAAATATATATACGACTAGTTCGAGGCAAGAAAAGCTGCGGCGGTAAAACTATATGAATTTTGTAATGGCAAATGGGACAGATGAGATCTTCGTGTAGTTTGAAGTAATCATTCGACTTCGTCCTCTGTGGCGTCTATATTCTTTCATGATGTATTTTAGGAGCCCTTTTAATTGTAGAATTGATGGGAGTTAATTAGCATGGGTATAGTAGATGGATTATATCATATACTAACGTTTTTGTCGTACTGTTGAGTTGCGTTGTTACTAGTATATGAAACCTCTCAGGTATGATATTGCATGCAATCTGTACATTACATGAATATTTCATCTTGTTGCTAAAACCGCCACTCAAAGAAATATTTCGTGATGTAACGTTTAACTTAAATGCTTTAAAAAATCAATAAAAGTAAAAACTGTGCGCGGCGTTAAAGAAAATCTGGAAGAAGTCATTCGTTCATTCTGGTAAGAGTAAAAAGTCTTGGTTTAAACCTGGAATGTTAACGGCAAAACGTTTAAGGCTATATGGCTCCTGTGCTTCGCTCAAAAAGCGTTCATAGGGCAGCGGAGAAGAAACCGAAGCGACGCATTCATTCAGCCTAGTCGCAGCCTGCACACACGGTTTGAACTGTACACACGCTCCAGCGTTTATGCACTCCCTTTTGCCCGGCACATTGCCATGCAATTTTCGAGAAACAACTGACTTGAGGTGTGCATCACATTCGGTTTTGAAACGGCTGACGGTTCGCTGCATTAGATACAGAATGAGCGTTCGCTTCACTCACCCCGCTGGCGCGATGCTAATTCAGCTCGCTTCTCAGCATATCAGCAAGCGGTAAACCGACTTCGCTCACTTTACAGTGAATGAAACAACCATTCATTAGCTGAAACCCAAGTAAATTTGAGCTACCTCCCAATATCCGAGTAAGACCCTTACTTGCCTAGAGTAGCATAGCAGTTTACCATTTCAACCCTGGAGAGTTATTTTTCAAAGCTTCGTAGCTATCCCTACAACATGCTCGTAAACTTTGTAAAATAACCCTCCTGAACATTAAGGTGAATTATGGATTCAACTCAACCTGTATGGTGTCTCAGGGTTTTGAGGATATACCTGGATAAATATTATGAATTGTGATGCACATATTTTCTAAACTGATTTCGTTACGGATTCAGGAGCATTGTAAGTTCAAAGTGACGCGTCATAAAATGTCAGACGGTGGACAGTTTCAGGTTGCATTTGATACAATACGCAATTTTGCAATCCGCCTTCCTAATTGCTACTCACGAATAATGCCAATTAGTATATGTACTTCAATGATGACGTTTGGAGAGTGGTGATGGTACGAAGATTTAGTTCAACTCAAATAAATGGAATATTCGCAATAAAGATTTTCTTCTTGATCATTATCCGTGAAAGATGTAGTTTCAGAGGAAGACGGAGTGCAAAGTAAACAAAAAATGCTGCGGCAGATACGAGGCGTTTAGGACAGCGTCGACACTCCGCTTACGCTGCGCTGGCGCTTAAACACTTCGATTATTGGACAGTGCAGCGGATCGTTAGTAAAACAAAATCTATGAGGGATGTAGAGCAACCAATGAATAGCTTTTCTCACTGCTCCTGTCCTAGAAACGTTTTATGAAAAGAAGATCATATATAAAATGATGAAGGAAAAATTCTATGACTAGAGGAAGACAGCGCGAACGCTTAAAGCAAGTCCAAGTTTTCTGACGAGCGAGAGCTGTATGCAAGTATATGCACCACAAAGCCTTTGCGGCAAAAGATATTTATATATAATACTCTCTTCGACTCGTCATATTGTCATTCTATTAAATATTGAAATTTTTTGCGGATTAGTGTGAGTCAATGACGAACGTTCCTAAATCAAGGTACAGGGAAACATCATAGTTTGAGGAAAACAGTTGAGATATATACAGAACTTTGGGGTTTGTGATTAAGCATCAAATATATACACGAATAATAACAACATTTTAGTTTATTTTCAGTTTTTGGCAACTTAAAAAGAATTACTAATTGCAGAAAAATATACCTACGTTCGAATATTAATATCCCTTGGGTTGAGATAATTGCAGTCGGGAGAATGAAATGAGTTATGGATGGTGAGTATAGCCAGGACAAAGAGTCTTCTGCTGCTTCCGATCCCGCGGAGAACTTAGAAACTCAATCGCAACAAGAATCAGGTCCAAGTACACCAACACCTACTGCTAAACCGGACAAAAGTAAGCTTTATAAAAACCTAATTAAATTGCACTTGCGGAGTGATGCCATGGGAATAAAAAGCTGATAGTAAATTTGTGCTTTTAAAATGAATTGCAGTTAGTGTACTCCTTAAGCCTGTTGGAGACGCTCCTATTTTGAAGCAGAAACACTGGCTTATCAGTGCAGATAAGCCAGTTGCCGAAGTTATAACGTTTGTCTCACGTTACTTAAAATTGGACGGCGAGAATAACATTGTAAGTAGCTTTTGTAGCCTTGTAGTTCCCATTTGGTTTGTATTATGTCTCGTATCCGTTCCAGGCGTGACAGATGCTTTAATCAATGATTATATCAAACGACAGCATAAGCTTCTTTTCACTTTTCGCGATTTTAAAGAAACGGAAGATATGTTGTACCTTTGTAGTTTATGTTGGGAGACAACGATTTCGTATGGTATTGAATTTTGTTTTACAATTTCTTCAGCTGTATAGAACTGTTACATTTCCTGAGATGAACGAAGATACTATTGCTGGCTACAAATTAAATGTCACAAGCCTGCCCAAAATGCTGGAAGATTGTATAGATATAGGCACGAAATAAAAATATCTGGAACTGAGAGTGGGACAAATGTTAAAAATTCGATTGAAGAGGGCAATTTTACGAAGCTCGCAGCTTTCCTTTCAACTTAGTAAACTACATTCCCAGAAAGAACATCTTAATTCTAGATTGGCTTCCTCTTGAAAAATTGAATGAGCGAGTTGCCATAATAACAGCTATCGGAGGTGTGCCTAATAAATATATTCATCGTGTTTACAGCTCCTGTTTGTAAACCAAGCATTTGCTCCATCCCCTGATCAGTTGATTCGGAACCTTTACGAGTGCTTTGGCGCTGACGGAAAGCTTGTGCTACACTACAGTAAGGCAGTTGCTTGGGGATAAATTCAAGATTTCAGCCCCAAAAGACTTAAAAATTATGTATAGCAGCGACGAAGACGATGATTTTGACGATGAGAGTATGGGTAGCCCGGGTGAAGGGACACTTGAAACGGTACGTGCTTGAAAGATTTATTTTGAAGCCGCAGCCTTGCACAAGCGCTGCCCTTTCACTTCACAATGTCTTGACTCAACTGTATACATAAATACCTCAGCTCAGGGTTAGAAGTTAGAACTCCATTTGTAGAGAGGACTTCATGCATGAACTGGCAACCATGGGGATGACTTGCAAATTTTTGAAGGATTTGTGTTCTCTCTTTATGTACAACACATCTCCTATGTTGAGTTGTGCAGTTCAAGAGCGTTACTGTGAGACATAGGAAATTTTCGAGAAAGACTCAGTCAGTAGCACTCAAAAAACGGAGGGCAAATTGTTTATTTCGATCGGAAAGAAGTCATAAGAATCGAACTAGAGAAAACATGTCTTACGATTCCCAGCGGCCTTTAAAAGATGTCCATAGGGTAAGGAATCAGTGAAAAAGCGTTACAGTTTATTTTTATGAGGGCAGAGAAATATAATTTGCGGTATCCGAAGTAAATAAAGCTTTGAAATTTAAATCGGAACTCCCTAAGACCCGAAGGACAAGTAGCACATTTATACTAAACACCATTGATTTTGACCGTGAGGCAATTAAGAAAAAATTGTGAAGCTCAGAATTTATTATAATAGAGTTGTCAATTTGAAATTAATTTAATTTTTCAGAATGGCAGAATTCCGCAGCTGCAATCTCCTGGACAAATGGGGGGTGTGGACATCCTATCTGACGATGAACTGGTGTCCATATCAGTGCGAGACTTAAACAGAACCTTGAAAATGAGAGGCTTGTCGCGTGAAGAAATTGTGCGAATGAAACAAAGAAGGCGCACTCTAAAGAATCGGGGCTATGCAGCTAGGTAAATTATTCCGTGCATGCAAGAAACATTACGTTTTTCCGAAGCAATGAGACTAAGCTCAATTCGTTTAAATTATTATATTGTTTAGCTGCCGCGTGAAAAGAATTGAGCAAAGAGACATTCTGGATACTGACAAATCGATTGAACAAACGGATATAGAGACGATGATGTCGGACAACCAAGCGGTCAGAGACGAAATTGAATCTATGCAGTCCAAGTATGAAGCGCTGAAGAAATTTGCGATGCAGAAGAAAATTTCAATACCCTACGATCTTTAATGTTTGTTTGGAGTGGATGGGTGTTGGGAGCTCAGCGTTCGGAGCCTCTCTCGGGAGTGAAAATCTGCGAATCTAATTGGCTCTGGTACACGATATTTACAGCATAACTTCACAACCTTCAAGGCCGTTTTTAAGGAAATCTTATGGCCAACTGATAAGTAAACGGGATTCTTAGCTTGTGTTGTCCGTAATGCCTGTAAGAAGGAGGTATCGTTAGCAGTTATATATCCAGTTACGCTCAGATTTAATCTTATTCACTAAGTTCGTACTTTTTCGGCAAAGCATGATGATCATGCTTCCCTGTCGCTGAAATTAAACTTGAGATAACTCTGATGTCTATACCTTGATTGGTAAATTTGCTGTACTTACCATCCCTACAATGCCCGTTTCATCGTTTATGTAGTTGTAATCACCAGGATTTTTCAGTTGGTCATTCATTTGTTTGTCATACTTAATAGATTCCAGTTTGTGCAAATTTTTTGCCACTCCTATCGTAGGGATTCCGCTTTTAAGCCCTATGTCACACGCACAGCCATATTTGCGGGGATGAAGCACTCCATTACCATCCACGAGAATCACATCTGGTTTTAAAGATGGATGTGAAGCAATGATGTCGTTCAATATTTGTAAGAGTGGTTCAGATTCGCGGAAAGCCAGATAACCTAAGACGTATAATACACATGCATTAAGTAAACACAAAGAGGCACTTACATACCTCTAACGAGGTATGTAATACAGCGATGTTATCTTGTTAACCAGTTAACCTGGTATGTATGGCTGCGTCAAGTTTAAATCTCGTACTTCGTAGTGAAGTAACTTATTTTCCGGGAACGAGCAAATTGTTACACACCCTACAGCTCGGTTGTAAACTTCCTCAGAATCCCCGGTTTTTTCTCTACTAGTTACAGGGTATGAAATATCTGTCCCCGCGACTAGCTTAAGGTGCCTGCTGTAAAAAGTTTTAACTGAATATTTGAGGTATCTATCGAGTGCTTTCTCGGACCCATCGAGAAGAAAATTACAGAAAGCAGTATCTATAATAAGGATGTAGGTATATTTCAGAGCTTAGTTTTTTGGATGTGGATGAACAAAGCGACTAACTTTGTGTCCTTTTGCCAGTCTTCGGTATCGCAATCAATTATCTTGGAGCGTGATTCCTCTTGTAAAGTGGCCCACTTAGATATCAAAAATTCTCTCCCAGAATCAACGATTTTGGTATCGGTGTGTGACATCCTTTCCAGGTGAGCATCATTTCTAATTCACAGGTTTATTATTTAAATATTTATGATGCATGCGATATGAAAAAATATAAATGAAACGACACGGCGACAAAAATTTCATGTCGCTTATAGCTATATTCCAGTAAACTAATGTTATTTTAGACCAATTGACATGGGTAATTGCTCACTGACTTATTGGAAGTGCATCCTTAAAACCTTCTAGTCCTTTTGAAAACGCTTATGATGACCCTGGACTCAGTGATACAGGGCCAGGTTCCGTCTTTGCTGAACCAAAAAACGTCGGCAAAAGCAAGTTGGGAAATGTTTATAAACATCAATACCGTTTTTTACGCACAGAGAAAATCTATTTGTGTACAGTCTCATGTGACTTGTAGACATGGGTTAAGATCGGTACGCGGGTGATTTCAAGAATGAGTCACTCTATGACACCGCGAATAATGAAACACGCACACACGTGTATATAGTGGAATTTCAGATCTGAATTAGAGAACAGATTTGCAATTGATTACTGGTAATTAAACTTGGTAATTTTTCGGGGTTTACCGAAAGTTTAGCTTGAGGTATTCTGTTGCGTATTTTTACAGGTAATATTACATTACGGTCCTTTAATTTTTAAGAACCCCGCTTTACATCTACATAACACATTGCAATCGGAATGGAGTTGACAAGATCTCCTCTGTGGGAGCGAGTATTAGAGACAAGTCCATTTGGGGACCTAGAATTTTTTCCTGAAGGAAACAATTCTAGGTACGTGCAGTTACCAGCTATAGTGAGCCCTATAAGGCTGATGATAAAGCGGCTAACTAGACACTGTCCCGCAAATTTTTCTGTGAAATCCCTTCTTTTTTCGGTTCTCGATGGCACTTTTTCCGCAAATGGACTTGTCTCTTGCTCGCTCCCATAGATTATATATAGAGTAAGAAATCTTTTCTAGGAATGGAGCTGTTTTAGAAAATGTATTTCTGGTTTGCAGAAGTTAAGCGTGCGGTTCATGTACAGTCGGGAGACCAGAGTTCAGTGAATTGTTTTGTCAAAATAATCAGAAACTGCCTATATTTGATATTAAGGCTCATTTTCTGCTGGATCAAGAAGTACATTGTCATCTACAAGATGCAGACACTGATGAAGAAAGTAGCAGGGGTGCTAGAAGTGTCTGTGAATATGGCGCATGCATTTGTTCCGGTTCGGTTTCGCTACTACGAGCCAAATAAGTTCTCGTTTCGCCGATGGGGTTATCATGATAAGGTAATAAAGCGATTATGACAAATGGGTATCCGATCATCAGGCATTATTTTTAAAGAGGCCTTTGAGATTAAGACATGTACGGCTATATTTGCATCGCGCTCTGGTTTATTTAGCTTTCTTGGAGAGGTGCTTTACCGCGAACACGATCAGGTAGACGATTGCCGATGCCAGAATATCGACCGACAAATAGCTGGTCCGAAAAGAAAGCAATATTTGGCCAAAACGACTATATCGACATTCTTGGCGATCCCGAGATTCACCCGGTTTTGATATCTTACAATGTTCCCGCATGGTTGCGAGGTTTCAAAGGCAATGAGTACCAGGTAAGCTTCTTTATAAGAGGAAATTTGGGCATAAACGTCAATCCTCAGAACAAATTTTTTCACGAATGAAATAGACTGTAGCATGTATGTGTATTCTTAATTTTATGAATTACAGGTCCTATTGCGTAAACGAGCTTTGTTGGGCGATAGAATGCGGCGGATGTCACCAGATAGTTTTCACTCTTTGAAGAAAAATATAAAATACCAATACAGCTATCTGCGATATAACCAGCCTCAAAATATGCTACCTCGCGGATATTCTAGGGAGAATTAGTGCAAGCATAGATAAAATAGCTTATCTCTCTTTGGGTCTCCGTAGTCGAAAGGCACCATAGAAACAGTCACACATGCCATCTTCGGTACTTACGTGTACACGCAGCAAATTACTGGGACTATAATCGACGACTGAAAAACATGGAAGCCATTCATACGACGTCCGTCGTAATTTTGCTTCCCAAGTTTATCGTCAAATAACTAGGGTGGACGTTGTGGTTTCTTTGTTTTTAGCACGTTCTCCAGGTGTTTCTCAATTTACATGCAATATTTTTTGTAAAGAAATGTAGTGGGTGTATGCACCAATAGTATTTCAAGTGAAAGGAGAGAAGGCTTTGAAAATCAGCAAGGAAAATCAATTTGTCGTCTGTTTTCATTAGATACTGGCTCGTGGTTACGTTGTTCGTTCGTACACGCATACGAAATTCCCAAAGCTGATTTTAAGATTAAAATGACAAATCTTCACATTTTGATTGGAAATTGATTACTTCTCGGCAGAATTCCTTTATTGCACAAAATTATGCCTGCCATCCGGCAGGGACTGCGGCTTCCACCCGCAATGTCATCAACTAGAACAATTCGGGCGCACAAATAATCCTGGATGGGAAGCTTTACAAAGCTCGTAGCTATCCCAAACATGCTCGTAGACTTTGTAAAATCACCTTCCACCCCCGGTCTCGGTGGAAATGTCCATAGTGAGGAATTTCATTACAAGAATGCATTACAACTTTACCACTCGACGCAGAAGCCTGCATGCAGACTGAGTGAATGACGGACGGAACGAGTTTGGAGTGTGCTGCATAGCATGTACTATCGCACATCTCCACTGTGAACCTGAAAGGTTAGATCCGAATCCAAGCCCCGAATATTTAACTAAAGGCCGAATAAACAGTGTTTTTGTAAGAGAATACAAAACAGAACTGGTCGACTGCATAGTAATAAAAATAATTGCTGGGCAAATTACGTCTAAAATACTGCTTGCTTCACCCAATAGAGGCTAAAAATATAAATATATGCAGTTCTCACGCTGCAATAATTCCTCAGCCTTCTTTTTAAGTTACAAGCTTCGTAAAGAAAAACCTTTTACTACACAACATTAGTTAATATAAGAACTAAGCACTTTTCCTCCAATTTCGGAACAGGTAGGTTTGTCAACTGTTGGTGGTATGTACCAGTTTGGTAATTGATAAAGTATATAATTGAAAATTGTAGTATCCATGTAACACTAGACAAGATCTTGTCTAATGTAACACCTACAACTCCACATTGGGAACATGGTATTAAATTTTGATTTTAAAAGAGTTAACTAATAGACTTGTGTGCTGAGTTTGCGTGGAAGGTTTTTACCGGAATCCTGTAAACGGGATGTGCTTGCAAATTTTCGCTTTTTGAGCTTTGTACGGAGTCGGAATGTTGTCAACTGAGTAGAACATGTGTCTTCAGAAGGGCTCCAAATCAAGTGTGCTGTTTGATGTTTTTCCAGACGTATGACAGGCATTAATCCTTGTTAGGGAAAGTCATCGAAGTATATCATATTAAAGAAACGTCAAACGCTTGTAAAAGATACCGCTGTAGAAGTGGAAATAGATAGTGGAATACGGAAATAACGTAAGTATCGCTTTAGAGTTAATTGAATAAAATTGTGTGTATTCCGGAACAAGAGAGATGTGGTTTATGTAATTCAAATTATTTCTGGTTTTAGTTATAAATTCCTGTATTCAAGAGGGGCTTATCAGCACAATGTCATCTAAATTCAAGAGTACCGATGGAGATTGGATATGCGCTGATCCAGAGTAAGATTAGTTTTGTTCTTGCGCTAATAGATTTTCAGTTTTGATCTATCTTCAAATACGGTATAATTCAAGTGATGATAAACATAAATTGTGGCTTTTAGATGTGCTAACTTAAATTTTGCCAGAAGGTCTGCGTGTAATCGATGTGGAAAGGAAAAGCTGGACGCTGCTGCGAAAAAAAAGCAAATAGGAGTAGAAATAGGAAAAGTTGCAGCGGAAAAAAGTCGTGGTCTCTTCAGTGCTGATGATTGGCAGTGCACTAAGTTCGTAATATTACATTACACTCAGAAAAATTACAGAAGGGGTTTATGAAATGCAATTCAAACAGCCGATACCTAATTTTTCAGATGCGGGAATGTGAATTGGGCTCGGAGACAGCAGTGTAACATGTGTAATGCCCCGAAATTTGGGGAAGTGGAGGAACGTACCGGCTACGGAGGAGGTTCTAATTTCTACATAGATTTTATTTGGCTCCACCTGAACTATGCTAGATAGTGACAGTCTTGTAGCAAGTTCGGTGAAATTATTGAATTACTTGTTTATTAACACCGAATAACATATATCCATTCAGGATACAACGACAGAGGTGTGGTGGAATACATTGAACGCGAGGAATCCGACGACGAGTATGACGAGGTAAATAGGAATCCTTACTTGATTGATGACGCAGCTACGGTAGAACTCATGTTTTACATAAATATCATTAATCACAGTTTGGGAGAAGAAAGAAAAAATTCCGAAAATATGTCTCATCGGGTGATTCTGACGACGGGTCGCCGGCTAAACGGGAGAAAATCCAGCTCAAGACTTCAGATCCTGATATGAAGGAAACTAAGATATCCAAGGTAGGTCATAACTATACAAGTTGATTCGAATTTATCGTAAAGGTTATGCATAGAGATTATTTTGGAGACAACGCATGTGATTTAATTAGGACGAAAAGCAACCCTCCCCAAAAACTAAACACGAAGAAGACGACGAGGAGGAAGAAGACGATGATGATGAAGATGGCGATTTATCTAAATATGACCTTAGTGGATGGGGAGATGACGATAACGACAAAAAAGAAGATAGCGAGGATGATAATAAAAGTTCCGAGCCTTCAAAATCGTCGAGAAGAGACTGATAACTTAAGTGCGGTGTTAAACTTTTAAATCATTGGTGGTGTAGCAAATAACAATGTGAGATACTCTTAGTGTAAACGTCTGTTGGCTGAAGATGACACGGTTAATAGGTCGTGCCAGTCATATACTGTTTTCGTAGAACGATGCACAGTTTCAACTCTTTTGTCAAGAATCCCACTTTGATTTGGTACGATGAAAGTTTACGATAGCTGCATGCTCCCAGATTGTTTGTTTACCTTGTTTGTATCATTATCTATTTTTGAAACATTACTTTTGCAGTACACTTTTGTGGTGGTACGATCAAATGATCATTAATGGTGGCTCAGTACTCTCCTAAATGTTTTTAGTTGTTTTTCAAGTGAATGCACACACATCAAGTCAGGCAGGAATAGGAGCAGAAAGTAGTAATGGAAAGTGTTCTGTTTTTTATTTTCTGCGGAAACGGAGGCAGTTGTGGAAGTTGAGAAATAAATGCAGATTTTAAACAAGCCAGTGATTGTGCAATACAGTTTTGTCTTTGGACTCTTTATCTTAATCTAATTACACCCGGTAAGTTTTGGCAGTTTAGAAATAATACAGACCAATCAACATTGCCAGGTACAAATAGTTAAAAGTAAGATGGTGCACTCCTGACCTTTGAGGATGATTCCTACACCACTCTTTGATAAAAAGAGAAAGAAGTTCGGAATGTGTGGTAGAACCACAAACATTAGCAACGTTTCTGTCTTTAAAGCACTTGTAATGCTTTTCCAGCTCCGGGCATACTTCTGGACCAACTTCAAGTCGAATTATTTTGACCCAGAGGTAAGTACTGTCGGTAACTTCCCGTTTAAAATTGCAACGATCTACAAAAAGCGACGGTGAGTGGCGGTAGCATTCCAGGCACTGACCAGCCTTTAGAATATCTGAAAACACATATGGAAGTTACAAAGTGTGGATTACTGGGACCAATCTAGCATGATGGTTGAAGGGATGGAATGCGCCGCTAAACATATCAACTCGAAAATAAAAATTTGGAAATAGTTTTGAGTAGAAGACGATTGAAGAGAACTTCATGCAAAAAGTGGCATCCATCTAGGCCCTAGTTTTAGCGCTAAGCTGGCTCAAAGTTTATGATATGACAGTCTAAATTATTATTGCCGCGTCCCCGGACGCTCTTAGTGCGCATGGAGACTTCAAATGAGTCATTTGAATCGCCATATATCAAAATTTGACCCAGTGCAACGTTTAAATTAGGGCCTATGTGGATGCGATTTTTTGCCTGAAGAACTCTTAGATGGTCCTGTACTAAAAACAATTTCCAAATTTTTACTTTGAAGTTTAGAGCTTGGTCCACCTCCTGTTAAGGGAGCTTTGGGTTGACCACAGAAAGCTATTTTCCAATGATACCCCACATGAGAATTGCGTACGGACAGACACAACACAACTTAACTGGTACCGTGGTATCATGCAAGGGCTTGACAATTATGGCAATGAATTTCTTATGGATTACCTATAAATCTGTGGAACTTGCCAGCGTCCTCTGAACATTGAAATTCTAAAATAAGTAAGTATTTGTATGAGCAATATCTCAAAAACTGTAGAAACTACGAAGCGGATGAATATAAGTGAGCTTAGTATTTAATTTTGTGAAGCATATCAGCCTATCAGTGGCTACGTCGGGGAGCCATGACCATGAGGTGATTTCTATTGTTAATATGTCATGATTTTTTTGTCCCTGTGTCAAGGGCAGACATGAGATTTGTATTATCAACTGTGCTCACCGCTAGTATTTCTGCAGTTCAACCAGTCCAAAATTTTCTGTAAAGCAAAAAGCAAATGACGGAGAGCAAAGAAGGCATTTAATTGATCACACTTTCCCAGTTCTTCTCTTAAGCAGCTATAAATGTTCTGAATTTTATCTAAGTTATCCTTCAGTGTTGGATCTTCCAGGCGAATTTTTTTCCACAGGGTATCGTCCATGGTTACACTACAAATTTACCAGGGAAAGTAAAATATTCATTATAATATATATAACTGCTTCCTAGCTAATTTTAGCATGGAAGAACATTACGTACTGCCAGAAAATGTGAGAATTCCCTTACTTTGGTTGGCAGGTTAAATTAAATTTGACGTTTGGAGGATACAATATTGTATTTATGCTCCGGAAATCCAGTTCATGATATTTATTCATACAACTGTTAACCTCTCGGGACTCACTTGTGCAATGAATTTGTCCTTTATGTCCTGCAAATATAAATTTGATTGTTTCTTATCACATTTAGACACTCATCAGGAAGAATGAGTTTTATTTATTCAGCAAAGTTTCTGGGATTCCAGGCCCTCATAAACGTTTTCAAAGGAAAGCTCTTTAGACCCGCATCATTGCTGTTAGGCAGCAGGGCGAAAAACGCATTGAGTAATGTTGTTGTTTATCAATTATTGTTTCTGATAATACGAATCGACCTATAACTTTGAATATTCTACACGAAACTAAACCGATTTATGGTTTTTCGTATAAATAAACTGGAGGGTTATTTACCGGCATCAAATAAAGACGAGAAGTCAGACATTACCATCGGCGGCACTAAGCTTGTGAAAGCTGTTAGGATGATAAAAGCCCTGATCCTAATTGGAATAACACGGGTTCTTGAATTTTTGGGCTCGGAGTCTAATAACTGGGAATTCCCATATTGCGGTCGTTTTAAGTACTTCTCCATGGAAATTGATCACTTTAACAAAAGAAATCATTCATGTGAAGAACAAGCAGTTGGCTCAAAAGGCATGAAACACTAAAGTACAAGTCACACTCGCGTCACAAGCACTTTATAGTTCATGCGACGAATCCTCTATCAGTAAATATCAATGTGCCCCGCGCACTTTCCTGATCCTTAGAATATAGTTGATTGTTTTCCCTCACAATCTTCGGAGAGAGATGATGGAAGACATTGACAGTACGGCCCTTTATTTACATGTACCCTTATACCCTTGAACGCCAATCAAATAATAGCGAATTTCGCTTGAATAAGTGAAACGAAAGCAAAGAGATTCCTGGATAAGCCAAGTATATAATTCTAGTGGTGATAACAGCACTAACAATTAAGACTACAGTACCAACTTGTCTGATGGGTCATATTTATGGTGGACAGTTGTGAAATTTGGAAGGGAGAGCATTAGAGCATGGAGTTGGCAGAGTCGGCATCAGAATTCAAAAGTTAGATGAGTCAGTATAGTGCTACCGCAAGGAGTTTAAAAAATATAGTACCTTGGGAAAACTATGCGCTCTAAAAAAATATTTCTGAGTGTCTAACATATATGTACATGGGTGTCAATATTATCCCTATTCTTTGAAACCATATCGTGATATTGATATACCGCACTGTGAATACTTTTAGTTTTGGGCTGCGTCTTTCTGGTGAATCCCGTGGTTAGGCACTATATCACTGCTTAAGTCAACTTTCGTGGTAATTCCATTTCAGCGAACAAGGAAATGTTTTGGTTCGTTTTCAAGGATTAAATTATAATCCACATTATGGTGACTGTGACACGCCAATGGGGATTTGGATTTCATTGGGTTGAAATTGCTAAAAACTAGTTTGAAGTATAGAACTAGTTTAGTTAGAAAAATATGCTATTAACGCTTACAGTAGCGTCCTGGACCTTGAGGCCGACATGGGCACTTGGAAAGGAACCAGACAGCCAGACGTTTATGGAGAAATATTATACCTTCACGGAACTGGATGAGTTGATATTTTATTCTACTTCACATAGTCATGTAATGTAAAAGAGTTTACGCTAGCACTGCACGGGTTGATTTAACTTGGGCCGTTCTTTATCAAGTTGGTCATTGCTTGGTCTTGGTAAGCAAACCGGAAACTGTCTATCCGTGGAGTTAACTTATAGTAGGAAGTCTCATAGACGAAAACTGCCGGAGGATGAGGTATTGTGGCATGAATGGAAGGGTTTCTCTGTATGTGTGCAGTGGTAGTGGTTTTAAAAAAAAGTGGGTTTGATGTTTTATATGGAAATTTGTTTATTATTCCTCAGCCATTCAGCCTTTCCCGACTACGTTTTTGCGATGATTATGCGAATTCCTGGAGTTACAGCTATTTTTAGACTACATTCCCAGCAGCATGAAAGTCCGCCTGCACGTACATAAGCGTGCATAAGCTCTTTGTCCCTGCGTAACTTGTTAATTCAATTAAAAAGGAATCGTCTATTATCTATTGAATGTTTCTAGCGCATAAGACTTAAAGGGGAAACAAAAGCTAGCGTATACGATGAACATCACTTTGATGATGACCACTAAAATTGTAAATCAGGTAGCCCAAGTTAGCCTTAAGTCATAGTCCATTCGTCTATTAAGCCGGACATAAGAACAATAAGAGGCTCTATGCTCCGTTGTGCCACTGACTGCAATCACTCACTGGTGTCATATTATCCATAACCCGAATGTTGCCAGTCTTGCTGTTCAGAAACTTCGTCTCAATAATGCAACGACGCAAATAGAGTTACTTAGCTTTGATAAGCACCTTTAATAGTTTACCGTCTATAGCTGCGCTGGCGGTACTACTTGTTTATTACTATATTTTTGAGATATCTTCATACAGTTGCTTTCTCCTTTTTTGAGTAGCCATAATATCTGGATCTAAAAACTGTATATTCTTCGGTGGTATTATAGCCGCCGCTACAGCTCGCTTCTCATTATTCAGAAAGTTAAAGGTAGTGCAGGCATTATCAGAAGTGAGAATTTCTATATTCATTTTTCTGTTGCGTAATGCTGCTATCACGTCTGTATGAAGTTTTTCACCCAAATCTCCACAGCCAATGACTAGTATATCTGCAATATCAGAATGAGAATTAGATGAGCTTCTATTATGAATTATCAGATTGTTTGAGATTGTATTGGAACTTACCTAATCTGGGCTCCAACGTAAGAAATAATGACAGCGAATTTATATTTACATCCTTGATGGAATTTACATTCCAAGACAGCACTGATTTTGGGAATATCGCCATTGGACCTATTACGTTCATCCCATTGTTGAGGCGAAAGCCAACCTAAAGTAAACAATTTGAGCACATTAAACAGTTAGCGCATGATTGAGTATTAGACAGTGAAAGATGCGGCAGCATATCTCACCTGGCTGTAAGCGTCAATCATTAACGGTGCATCTGATTCTTTATTCAGTATCGTAACTGTCGTTTTACCATCCCCTTCGTAACTGTAGTTTCTACATTCTTGAGAGAAACACCCCAGCTGACTTTTCTTGTGTTCCTTGAACCCTGTGCCAAGCAATTCACCAAAGCGAATTGCATTCCTCCGTCCGCAAGCAATTCCAGCAAACATTGACAAAGACGACTGCTGAGGGTCAATAAATAATCCATACTTTTCAATCTCTTCAACTATAGGTTAAAATCTATGTTTCAGTTTTACGCCACAAAAGGACAATTACTTAAGGCTTGCAGCCGGTCTGCTACGTAAATCATTTTACCTGATATAGCGCTGGCACAAATAAACGTGTTGTACACTCACTTAACCATAAAAAGTACCCAATCGCTCATTAAAAATATAGCGATATGTCGTACCTAAATGAAGAATTAGATATTACTTAAATTACATCAATATTATAGTTTTAAAACAATGGCAGTGGTTTGGTTCTCACGTGCGGAACTCCAGGGTTATATAATTGCAATCGTATTCGTATATCGTTAAAGATAATATAATTCATGCACTGTAAATTTAACGGCGTGAAACTTTAAAATTTCCCGGCCGGATATCAAGGATATCACTTGAAATACCAAAGGGAAATTCGCCCAGTTGACATTGGAGAAAGACTTTCTCGGGATCTGGGATTCCGGAACACGTCCTCCCCGTGCGTTCTCACTTTCATATGTTTCTCCGTTCTTATCATTCTCTGTCAACACAACATACACACCAATGGCTTAAACCCAGGAGTCCCTCATAATTTGTCATTAAACGTGCGAGGCTGAGATCTGATATCAAATCTTAAGTGATCCTTGTCCAAGGAAACACTGTTATCTAATTTAAAAGGATTATCGGGAGTCTAGTTCTAGTGTATTTTGTTCTGGTATCTGCGGTTTTGTGATTTCGCAGCTCTCACTTCAGTCTTTTATTTTATTTTAGCTCTAGCTCGAAAGTCGTGGTCGTGAGGTCGTGACGTGGACGTGACCGTGACTTCTTCAGCGAATTTTGCTCTTCGTGGTTGCACCTGGCCGGAAGCAGAGAAAATAGGTGAAGCCCATTAATCGTGTATTCGTTATATTTGGTTTCCTAATTTATTATTTTACTTACTACAACCACTGCTGTCAAATCTGTGACTACTCTCATACTAGACAATGTGTTTACTCAACTTGGGCCCCATATCAATAGAGAGATCCATAGATCTTGTCTACCTAGATGAGTGCATGTCAATGTCTTCGAAGGTCGTTAGCTTAATTCGCATCACATGCTGAAAGTGCAGCTGCCTTTGCAAACATTGTGGAATCAAATTGTGACATATTTGTAAATGTCATTCCAATCCGTCTGTACCAACAAGCAGTTTTATTACAGTTGTTACTGTTTGTAAATTGCAGGTTGATTTCATTTTCTTAGTGCAAGGGGCGGTTGCTACAGTCGTTATCGTTAGAGGAAATCTCCCATTTCGTCCAGGTGTACGAAATAAAGGCGAAGGATATCGTTTGGTTAGTCAACTCTTGCTCTGTTCGTAGTCTGGTGTCGCGTTCGTTTGGTCAGAGACCTTGCTCGCATCACAATAAAGTAAGTTTCGCTACTCTCGATCTATTACGTGGACATTGCTGTAGTTATTTGATGATTTCGTACAAATTTATGCGTTTGTGTGTATAGAGTAAGAATAATCGAATTCCTTTTGTATTATTATCAACGCAGTTCCATATATACTAGCTGTAGATTCGACGGATGCGGGTTTAGAGGATACAGAACGAACAGATATATATATATATACGGCACCGGCAATGATTCGTAAGCCTTTTGCCGTAAATTTGCAACACTTCGCCGGTGAATGCATGCCCAACTGTGAGTGTCACAAGCGGAAGGTGGCTCTATTTTTCTGATGCAAGGCAGGTTAGAGAGCGACGTGGTGAAGTGTTACACTACGACACCTTAACGGTTTTGTCATTAAACTAGTTAGTGTTGCTAGAATTTAGTCATAGTTTGTTGAAAGATTTATATGTTTCCACAGTCGTTGGAGCTGACAGGCTATGAAGTAACTTTACTATTTAGAAGTAAATACTTACTGTGTAATTCTATCTGGCTGTCCACGAGCCATTCGTGGAGTCTGCAAGCGTAGATTTATTACCCATTGAATGTTGCACAGCACATTCTTGTTGCTTGAACAGTATGTACACAATGTGTTTACAATTACCATATTAGAATGGAATTAGATTGTATTTAAGGGCTCCGGGTTTACAAACACGCTTTGTGGCTATTAAAGCTCGATCACGCAAACCTACTGCTGGTAGAGGATTACTGAATACATTGAAAGTATCTTCTGAATAGAGCAGATGTTAACAAACCTGCAGACTTCACTGTACTGTTGGTAGGAAAAACACTGTTTTCCTCGTGTTTTGGAATACGGACTTAAGTATTAGATTAGTTTTGATTAGTATTTCGTATGTAATGAATTGCTCTGCAGATAGCAGCAGTAAATGCTCGCTTGAATTTACTCACTCATTATTTTGGTCATTTGTTGATTTCAGGTCTATCGAGTTGTTCCTGAGTCCGCTACAAATGACTCTTGCGTCCCGGGAGAGCTAGCAAATGAGCATACCAGTTATGAGAGGTTGAAAAAGCTCGGTTTTCGTTGGCTTGTAGTCGCTTTATGTTGTAAATAACAACCAGAACGATATCTTACGGACCACTCCTCCAAATCTGTATCATCCTTACCCACCTTACTAGCAAGCTGTAAGACCGGTGCCATACTTCGGCTCAATATAGCTCCAATAATAGCAAGCCCATCCATGAAAAAGTTGAAGATGGAAGTTAAAGGGAAAAGTATGCGACAATATTTGGATTCTTGAATTGGTTTTAATAGAAATTGACCATCTGTTTTCGTTTACAGCAAACCAAGTGCTGAAGTACACTAGTCTCGTCACTCTCACGGTCCAAAATGCTGCATTGGCTTTGTCTATGCGGTATGCAAGAACCAGGTCGGGGCATATGTTCCTGTCGTCAACGGGTAAGTTTTGTATGATATTTACAGATATTAAAAGTTTAAAAATCCGCATTCTAATTAACAGAACCGTTTTTATTTTTCGCAGCTGTCCTTAACTCAGAAATTGTGAAATTGTTAACTTGCCTCTTCATTGTTTACCGGCAGCATGGTAGTGTCTCGTTATGGTTGGCTACATTAAGGTCCACAATTGTAGATCAACCGATCGACACGCTTAAAGTTTGTGTGCCTTCTCTCGTTTATGTGGTGCAAAACAATCTACTTTATGTTGCTGCTTCGCATCTTGACGCTGCTACGTATCAAGTAAGGTTCAATTTTGGTGCAAGGAAAGTTTCAAAGTAATTAAGCAATGAAGTTAGATTGGACTCAAAACCGCTGGGGAAATTTCTTTGCAGGTAACTTATCAGCTCAAAATTTTAACAACAGCTGTGTTTAGTGTCGTGATTCTGAGGAAGAAGTTAAATTTTGCTCAATGGGGAGCACTTCTCATTCTGCTATCTGGAGTTGTCATGGTGCAGTTAGCTCAGACGGAAGAAAAACACCCTGTAGTAACAGAAAATGGGGAGCAAAATCGAGTTCTAGGATTCATTGCAGCCATTGCAGCGTGCTGTTTATCTGGATTTGCTGGCATTTACTTTGAAAAAATTCTGAAAGGTTCGAATATATCAGTGTGGATGAGAAATGTACAGTTGTCGTTATGCTCGATTCCGTTTGCTTTCATTACCTGCGGAGTTAATGACCGAAGCAATCTGATAGAAAAAGGATACTTTTATGGGTACGAAGTTTCAATATTAGTTTATTTGTGATTGGCAGCGGTGGTCAGTTTCTAGGAACTAAATTGAATCTTTACCTAATGTAGGTACGACTGGTTCGTTTGGTACCTTGTGATTTTACAGGCCCTTGGCGGGCTGTTGGTTGCCATGGTGGTCAAATACGCGGATAATATACTGAAGGGCTTTGCAACATCATTGGCAATTATCTTATCCTGCGCTGCATCAATACTATTTTTCGACTTTCAACTTACGGGACAGTTCTCGATGGGAACACTTCTGGTCATAGCTTCTATATTTTTGTACGGATATGAGCCTTCCAAGGGAGTTAAACAGCCTTCAATGATTGCCAAAGTCTGACGAATTGCTTTGTTTTAGTTCACATTTTTAACTCGACGTACATTTTACTGATTTTACTTGGATTTGGTAGCTGTTGCTGTTGGAACAATGCCATCAGTATCACTTGGAAACAGCCGAGAATGGACTATGTGATTTTAAAACAGAATATGAAGCACTATTTATGGAACAGTTTTGCAATTTATTGATACAGTAGCTTTAGGGATTTCGTGATGAATGAGAACTTGGTAGGTTAGTTTTGTACGTTTAAGTAGAGTTAAGCGGATTACATAGTTAGGAAAAAATTGGACATCGCGAATGCAAGTAAATTCTAAAGATATGTAAGTTAGCAAGCTGGAGTACGAAGAGCTGTTCCGTTTCGCAATACTTGTGTGAAATCGTTTATATTCATACTTACGAAATTGTACAAGATCATTTACAAATTAAAAATTAACGAGAGCATTACAATTTTTTTCAAAACTTAAGCTGTCACTTGTTTTTCACACCTCATATCAGAGGTCACTCGGTCCACATTACTACAGGAATACCATACTGATGATACACGCAAGAAATGCTTATACAAGTGCCAGGAGTGGTTGTGGAACAATTCGTATATTTATTCAAGAAATTGCAATAACAAGTCGCATTTCATCCTTTCTTTAGTATATATGTTATCAAACTCACTCATACATATTTTGTTAGAACAGGTGTAATACAACACAAAATGATCCAAGGAGTGGATTCAAAGTCACGAGAAATAAAGAAATAAATACATTATACTCCTAACGTCTACAATCAGTAAAAAGGCGACGTGTATATATAAAGTTTGTAGTTGAATTAATATCTAAATCTAAACTCGCGCCCACCTACGAATTCCAAATGAATCTTCGAAGGACGAAATCATGGGTAAGTTTCAACATGTCTACTCACGGTATCCAAGAACTTCAATATGTTCGATTTGCAGTTCCGAACATTTGCCTCCGGTTCCCAACCGCAATCTTTTCTGAAAAACCATGTAACAATGGACAATCAGCATACAACAACTCAATGACGGGTAAAAATTGAAGTAGCACGATTAATGCGATTAAATCTTACTCTCCATAGTTCTCCCATTTGATGAAAAATTTGAATTTTCCATTTTCCTTCATGATCCCTCGGATTGCCTCTACCACATACTCTCCTCCAGAGCTTCCTGATTTCTTCTTTTTCGGCTTTGGCTCCAACACTGGCACTTCAAAGCGCTCGGGCATTTTGGTTGCCCGTCCTCCTTTGCGAGATCCGGTAGAAGTTGCCTTAGTGACTTTAGATTTCTTCAGTCCGGTCTTGGCTTTGCGCTTTGGGGCAGGGGGCGCACTGCTTGAAGGTTGCTCCTGCTCTTCAATTTCAGAGTTTTCTTCCACCTCTATGTTTTCCACATCGGGCAATTCCTCGCCAGCTTTTTTCTTCCCAACCCCATTCTCCTTCTTCTCTCCCTTTGCGGTCCGTTTGTTGGCCATTATTTACCTAGAAACAGAAACAAAATCGGATGACCAAAATTAAACATTAACTGCTTCACTTGGTCATGCTCAAGCTTCTCAATTGTTAATACCGAAAACCAATGCAACGTAACTCTAAGAATCCAAGTTCATGAATACTAATTCAGTTAGACTTTTACGGAAATCTCATTCAAAAGAATAATTAACCAAGTCACAAGTTTTAAAATAGGCGGCAAATAAAATAAAATTAAGGGAAAGAGATAACAAATTAGGCGGGATATCACATTATTATGTTTTACATACTATAATTAAGAATTGTTAGAAAGAAAAACCCAGTAACTTACCACTCAGATTCTACAGAGTATAGTTACTGAATCATCAAACGACAGCCTGCACTTTATGCTAACGGAAGAAACCAACGTTAATTATCTCGAAATCAACGTATTCTTAATGAAGTTATCCTTATCCTCCAAGTAATAACAGTTAATTCAACTTTGCTTGGAACTATATATCAGTAAAGGAATACGAAGCCGTGATCGTGAGTACCCGAAAAGTTCAGAGTGACGCCTCAATATCAGACACGCTTCGTTGCAAGTCACAGTTATATGGGTCCCAAAAATAAGGGCCGTTTCTATCTCAGTAACTTCGGTTTCGAAGGAGTACCAGCACACAGGGACGATGCCGACGCCGACGGAGACTGAAGTGGTAAAACCGCCGATTCGAGAATTCCCTACACTAGCAGTTGGGTGTACTTTTAGGAGGCCTTCCGCCGTATGCACTGCACTGCAGACAACGCTTAAAGAGAAATGTTATGCATATGCATGTTAAGACAAGATTTCAGTTGGGATATTATGTCGCACTGAGGCAGTTCAATCGGATGCTTGCTTCCTCGTCAAGGTATCAAAGAAAACAATGAAAATGCTGCTTGAGAGTATATACTGTACAAAAGAGGGACGATGCGATGTGAAGCTGGAAGAGGTGAGCGAGTGGAAGTCCTTTTATTCCTTCGTCGAACGAGTATAGAGTCCCATAGCCTGTGGCCTGAATACAAAAACAATGAAAGCCAAGCTGCTCCCGCCAAAATCTCTCGGGGAAGGCTCGGAGAGGAGATGCTGGAGATGACGGCGTTGGGGGCTTGGGAAGCAGAGTATCCCCAGACTGCTCAGCGTCTTTTTAGCAATCAGTCCCGTCGTAGAATACTCTAGCTGTGTAAAAGAAACAGCAGATGTGCCCAAAATGCCACAAGACGGGTGGCCGTAGCGTACAAGAGCTGTCACCGCATGAGCAGCAACGCGGGAAAGTTGGACGTTAACGTTGTTCTTACGTATACCTTAAAAGTTATAAACTTTAAATAAGTTTTCCCTGCAAACATGAAATGCTGCATTTCCTTGCACCCCGGATTGTTGTGACCCATAACATGTAGTTATGATTTGTAAAAACAACTAGTAAAATCCATGCGTAATTAAAATGTCCACGGCATTTTAAGCAAGAAAATAGGATTTAGCTTACACCTAATGCGGTAGGTGACACCATAAGTATGCTAGAACACAAGAGCAGCGGTCTAGAGTACAGCACATATCCCTAATGGTTGGTGACAGTAGGTGTACGCTTACTTGAGACTGGCAATAGTATACTACTGTATATATATTCTAATCTAGTACTTTTTGCTGATAAATCCTCTCGCAGAGTCATCTAGCGTATACATCTCTTCAGAAGAAATAGGAGGAAGAGTTCAACTACTCACCGGTAGGCTAGATGTTACTACCCAAACTTTTTAAAAGCTGCGCCTTTATTTCTCAGGGTTTGCCCATAACAGCTGGGTAGGCTTTCGTAGTTTTTACTGTAACGCATTGATTGAGTATAAGTCTAGTAGATTAATTTCAATCAGTTAAGAATTTGAGACGGAACTAACTGACGAGTCTGGTAATATCACATAGTATATATATTATATAGTGCTATACTAATATATATAGTTCAAAAAACTCGAAAGTCGTGAATTCTTGATTGTCATTCTGGTTGAAATACAGTTGGTATTCTCGATTACCGGTTCCGTAGTGGGTGAAATTTTAGCTCTATTAATTACAGTTAAAAGTTGGTTAAAACGGTAAGTAGAATTCCGAGCTGGCTCTGATGTATATCCAGAAAGGTTGTTTAGTTACCGCTTACATTTCATTAGTCATGAACTTGAAATAATGTAATGGATTTTGAAATCCCGCAAACGTCTGCGTTAATATTTTCTCCCCTGGAAAATATTAACGCATGAAATTCGTATTATTTTTATTTATACGCACATATGTTACCAAAGTGCACAACGTTTTACGGGTCGACAATGCATAATTCTTAATTCATCAAAGCATATAGTGTTTCCGCAAATGCCTTTTGCACCTTGGAAACTGATTCATGGAGCAACGATTTTGTGTACGACAGAGGAATGCCTATCATGTAATGTATTATTTGTGTTTTTAACTGAAATATTAGCAATCGGACCTGAAAATGGCAACTCCTTTAGTGGCTGATCCTCCCCGTGGTGGATTCTCTTTTGTGAATCATAACAGGTACGGTTTTTACCAGAACAAGGATAGTTTGAGCTTGATGATAAAATCGTGAAGTTTTTATGAATCTTATTGGAAATTCAAGGAATATGGTGTTGGAGAAACATGGATTCGTCGCTCCAAAAGCTGTAAAAACTGGAACTACTATTGCGGGCTTGTTATTCAAAGATGGAGTTGTGCTTGGGGCTGATACAAGGGCAACTGCCGGTAATATCGTTGCTGATAAGAATTGCTTTAAAATTCATCGCATTGCACCCAGAATTTAGTAAGTTTCAAACCATTACAGTAAACTTTTTTCAAAGGGGGCTGCAACTTTAGTAGGTTTATATAACTGTGTTTATTGTGTTTTTATAGTTGTTGCGGTGCAGGTACTGCCGCAGACACGGATATGACCACCAGAAGTATCGAATCCCAAATCGAATTGCTTAGATTGAACACTGGAAGGGAAATACCCGTTGTTGCAGCAAACAGATTACTGAAGCAGAAATTGTTTCGCTATCAAGTAAATGATATCTTAGAATTTAAATCTGAGAATACTTCGATTAAACCGTTCATATGGATATCATATAGGACGATTTTTCTTCATTTTAGGGACATATCGGTGCTGCGCTCGTACTCGGGGGTGTTGACCGAAGCGGTAGTCATATCTACTGTATTTATCCTCATGGATCTACGGATACTCTTCCGTACGCAACAATGGGATCTGGCTCTTTGGCTGCAATGGCTGTTTTAGAATCTAAATGGAAACCAGATTTGGATGTAAGTTTCTTTCAAGCCTCCTGGGCTTCTTGAAGGGAACTAGAGGTCGTAAAAACGGTTTAAAAAATATTGTGTGGACCTGTTGTAGCTTGATACAGCTGTAGACTTGATGAGAGAGGCAATCACGGCTGGTATTACTAACGATCTTGGATCCGGATCCAACGTAGATGTGATGGTTATCAACAAAAACAAACCTGAGGCAACGCTTGTGCGACCATTCCGCGAAGTTGGTGTGAAAGGGCAGCGGTAAGACAACAATTCTGGAAATGTGGCACGTAGCCCATATAAGCGAATTAATCCATGTCGTTACAAACTGAATCCAAGTATTGTATTGTTGGCATACAGGCAAGGAGATTATCAATACAAGCGAGGGACCACAAAAGTGCTCCAAACTAAAGTGATTCCTCTCCAAATTACTGATGAAACAGTAGAGGAAATGGAAACTTAATACAGTATGCGTTAGCGACTTCGTCCACACTTCTGGAATGTCCTCGTTAAGCTGACATACCGCAGCTGAAAGCTAATTGAACGAAGTGCTGATTAATGTATTCTGGTTTTCATATGGTTCAATTCGTCTGCGGGTGAATTTGATACTTTGTCGTAATAAAGGTTATAAGCATTCTCTTACTATACAGGTACAACATATTAATTCACTGGCCAGCCGTTATTAGTTTATTTGGCAGATTTTGTGGCATCAAAAATACAAAGTAATTATAGTATGAACAGCAGTCGAAGCTAATGACCTAACCAATACCAGCTATATTACCGCCACTTATAATTTTGACAGATCAGCGGTCAGCGAAAAAACAAGTAAAGATATCGTAAGACCCTACATTCTTAAGTAACAAGAGTAGCGTTAATTGTCAGAACTTATTATGTCTGTAATAGATAATTATTTTGCTATGAAAAACTCACATGTTGTGTAAATTTCATTACCGCAAAAAATTTGACAAAGTTACAGTTTAAATAAGGGAATAATTTTCGATTGATGTCCACATTTTACGTACCAAGGCAAACAGCGAAGGTAATGGAAAAAGATTGCTCATGCAACAACACATAGTGTACATAGGGTAAGGTTATGGCGAAACTCAACACTCATTTCAAAATTATATACTCATTTGGCTTCTCCTCTTGTTTTGCTGCACGAATACGAGTAACCTAGGTATATTGCCCATGTCGCGAATTGTTTACAACAGTGAAACTAACAGACAAAAATACTACACAAACATTACATCAGATATGCTAAAAAAGTTCAATATAGGTACTTTCCGATCCAAGATGAACTCAAATTTCTGTCTGTCGGTGCAGAGTCTACACTGTAGACAATTGTGGTAGAAGGTCATCCGAATTTTAAAATTATTTCGTCCAAAATTTCCTTCGGTGTTTATTAAGTCATCCGTTTATGCAGATCTTTTCTCCGGTTACCAGCCGCGTTTTCAGACCCCGCATGTCAGAAAAGTCGTTTCTCGTAAGAGTATAAGCCATGAACACCTCCCTCCATCTGAGCCGAAGTAGTTCGTTTCTCGAATCTTAACTTTCCTTCTCGCATGAAGGTGTGTAGTTGGATTACACCACGTACTCCCATATCCTAAAACCAGATTAAACTTGTTAAGCTGATATGAATAGTGTTGTGTTACTACCGCTGTGAATATGAGCTGCATTTAAACTCTTACCTGGAGACTGTGACGAAGGCCGCTTACAAGATAGGGCAAAAATCGCAGAACGGACCCCTTGTCTACAATAGCACCACTGACTCCTTGAGCTACCATCAAGCGGTCGGTTTCTGAATGAAAATATCGGTTCATTGCTGCGCTCGCAGTGGCCTTCGATGAACCACCTGCTCCAGGTTTACTTGAGCCCACATCCTTGCGTTCCATGGCCTCCAAGCTTCCCATGCCCCTGTATTTCTTTAATCTAACTCCATCAGAAAAGTAATATTCTCCAGGAGCTTCCGTAGTACCAGCCAACATGGATCCCATCATAACTGTAGATCATTCATTACAATTATACTCTGTAAAACTTGTATTCATAGATCCCGAGCTTAGCATACGGCAGTTTCTTGACAATGTGTAATGTTAAAAACCAACCTGTTGAAGCTCCCAACGAAAGTGCCTTGACAATATGTCCCACACTTTGGATACCTCCATCGGCACAAATTGGAATGCCCCGGGAAGCGGCGTAACGAGCTACATTATAAACTGCAGTGGCCTGATAAAATAAAAGCATTGATGTTATAGCTGTTTTAAAGTTTTAGTAACATCGTCCGAGTATAACATTCATGTCCCCTTGGATTACCTGCGCACGACCAACAGCCATGACTTCTTGAGTAATACAAATGGAACCGCTGCCCATACCAACTCGAAGGCCATCAGCTCCTGCATCAATAAGGTTTTTTGCCTGGGAAGTTGTTACAACTAAAAAAGACGGAATGATATAAATGAAATAACAGTCATTCCGAATGCAGTGCAATAGTATAAATAACATTACCATTTCCCGCAATGACTTGAAGCTCGGGATGCTTGGACTTGATGTACCGGATCATGTCAATCTGATAAACAGAATTTCCCTGAGAGGAATCCTATGAAGAAATTCGAAAATACAATTATAACAACCCAGGAGGAAAACAGCACAAGAATTCCATAGAATTGTGCTGCACAATTCTATGGAACAAAGAAAACGTACCAAAATGACGACATCGACTCCAGCTTTGACTAAAGCGTCGAGTCTTTCCTTATCAGCCTCCCGTGTTCCTACTGCAGCGCCAACTAGGAGTTGCTTGTTGGCATCCTTAGAAGCAATAGGGTAGCTGCGTGCTTTTTTCAAATCCGTGCGAGCAATCAAAGCGACAAGTTCGTAATTTTCATTAACAATTGGGAGCTTTCCTTTCTTGCTCTGTTCCATGATTCTGGAAGGGAAGGAGCGGTATTTTAATTACCAGTCGAACTCTACGTTCAGCCCATACTAGAAAATCAATTCCTTTGTTCATGCTATTTACCTATTTGCGTCTGACAATTTTACACCATCTCCAGCTGTGACAAGGTCAGTGGTCATTACTTGGTCTAAAGTGGTGTCTTGGCTTCCTTCTAGAAAGTCAATGTCTCGTGAAGTCACAATCCCTAGAAGTTTGCCACCAAGTTTCCCGGTGTCGGTAATTGGTGTTCCGCTGAAACCATGGACTCGCTTCACCTCAAAGACGTCGCGAACCTGGAGTGGAGGATCAAAGGAGAAACTAATGTCAAATTAGACTGGAGGGGCATGAGTAGATCAAGCTGGGTTGGAAAGGATAAAATTACCGTGTGTTTAGGGCTGAGAACTATGGGTGAACGAATAAATCCATGTTTGTACTTTTTAACTTTAAGCACTTCAGCAGCTTGGAATTCAACGGTACAATTATGATGAATGATTCCGATTCCTCCGCAAAGAGACATCGCAATCGCCATCTCGCTTTCTGTCACTGTATCCATAGGAGAAGAGACCAAAGGAACATTCAACTTGATCCCGCGAGTAATGTGAGAATTCAGACCCTGTAAATCATCAACGTTTGTCGTATCATTCAAACGAGTCTTCCAGAAACTATTTTACAGCATCATGATAACGTCGAAAAATTGCTTGTATGATGAATGTTTCGGAACTTACAACGTCAGCAGGAGCAAAGTCAATATAGCCTGGGAGGATAATGAAATCACTAGAATTCAAAAAGAAAATACGTATGCAAATTCATAATTACACAATCGCGTTACTGCGAATCAAGCGTCATTTTCATGAACATTTGGGCACAAGGGAAAAATTACATGTCCTATGGTAGCCATAACTTATAGTATCCCTGTCTACGAGGAATTAGTTTGCGCGTTATCTTAAAAAACATACGTGAAGGAATAAGAGGATACTCTTTTACATATACACGAAGGTGGTATATAAAGTAAGATACGGCGAGACTAGATTTCACATCAGCACAATATGATGTGTAAACAGCTTTTTATCAAGATGGATTGCTACCGTACATACAAACATGGAAGCAATTGATCATCAGAAAGCGGATGCGACGATGGTCTGGTTCGTAGGCAAGTAAAACCTGAGAAGGTATTATGTAACTAGGTAAATAATTTCAAGGAAAGTCAGGATTCGTCTGGACATAGTCTGAAAGCGTAATTTAAAGCTATCTTGTGGTTCACATGTTTCGATCTTCCTTGCAATCCTTGATAAGTTACGACCGGTTTTCTTTGAGTCCTTCCAGATATCACATGTATTATAGTTCATGAACACCCTAGAAACACCCTGCTCCCCCTAAAGTGAAAAATGATTATATATATGTATACCATTTTGTAAAGAACAATCATAGTCTTCTCATCGATCCTATTCCATGAAGCGGACACTCAAATCCAGCCCTATCAGCAGCAACACGCAGCTACAGTAGCTAGCCCTGTATGTTTAAATCAAGAAATGGATTCTATCAGTTGTAAACTACCTTGGGTTAGCTACAGCTTACTTATAACAAAATCAACCACCGTCAATTCTTAATGTTAGTGGGTTTAGTTGCATTCATCAATCAGAATGGAATCTCGTTTTCTTTTCGTCCAACATGTTGGAAGAGATGAAGCTCTGGATTTCTAAAATTCATGCAGTTGAAGTTGAAACATTCAAACCCCACCTATCATCCAAGGAAGTAATCGGAGAAGCTACAAACGAGTTTAGGATAGACGTTATGTAAAACCCTTTCGTGTTTCTCTAGTCTGGTACCACGTTTGGTGCTGACAATGCAAAAGACCAGGGCTATCTTCTCTTGATCTTTAACGACACGTGTGCGATGAATGCGAAAGGGAAGAAGTTAAACGAAAACATGACTTTACTATTGACTCGTGGGTGTTGGTGCAAGTAACCTGCGGCATCTTGGCACACACGTAACGTCAATGACGAAAAGATACATATAAGGGTTTGGATAAGCTTTTTTTCAGGCTCTGTATTGAATAATTTATCGTTTTATTCTATCCATCCTTCCTCTCCTGGTGTATATAGCAATGCGCTATGAGCAATGGGCCCTAAGAAAGTGCAACCTTAGAAGTTAAAGAATGTTAGTAGCTTCGGTTGTACGTTGGCATATTAAATGTTAGTGCTTCTCAAACATACAGAGCATACACAGGGGTCACTCTTCAATACTCAAAATCAGAAGAATCCTTCTATTATCCATGGAAGCAAGCAGAAAGTAGGCAACCCGTATAAATTCCCTTTAATAACAACTCCAGGGACAGAGAAATTCAGCTTATGAATCCTAGAAACCTCCCTGACTAAAGCCAACTGCATTTTGAAGCCCTAGGATGCTAATTTGCAGAGAAAATCTATGTACTTTCGGAAGGCAAAATTATCATGCTTATGTTAGGTAGAGAATATGCTGCGCCATTCCAGGTAGAGGTTATAGGTACATATATGACGGATTGTATGGTGCAAGAGAATCACATTCCATGCCATGGGAGTAAGAGAAAAGAGAACAATGAAGAGAATTTGCTTCGCCAACTGAAAACTCCAAGAACAAATAACTCCGATTTCTGCAAACTCTATTATGCTTCCATCAAAATTATTTCTCTACAAGGAGCATTTGCGATTAGTATCAAATATGGCAAATTAGTTATAAGCTGCAGTTTTGCGACTCAGCAACGCATGAGTATGATCTCACATTTCACATCAAGAATGCAGGAGAAAAGCAAGGGATGGAAGAGGATCCATGGATGTAAATTACGCTCTAGCTGTGCATTGCTATAGCAATTGCCATCTGTATTTTAGAATAAATCCTATCAGAATTTTTCTGACTTCGCTTATTCTTGGTAAATGCTTATGTAGTGACATGACCAACACTGATAAATAAATGATGACTATACGCTAAACTTTTTTAAAGAGATGACATGATGGACCGGGAAAGAACCGGACGTAGGACGGACTGGTCTTGCTTTACTTTCCTTCACGGAACATTGAACCTGAGCGAATCGGGTATTCAGTGATATGTAACAGGAAGGATGGAGATGAAGATGAAGACAGCGAGGAAAATTTTAGGGGAACAACCCGCCGCCTGCATTGAAGGAAAGAGAGTTTAAAAGTCTGAAGCGCTTCTGGCAAGCGTAAAATTATTGGAACTACAGTATCCCGCGTAATTACGCACCATTACAGCAGTAACTGCAAGTCTTTCTCATGAGTATAGTAAAGCTGGCTGGATGGGCCAATATTGACCATGAAGTCAAGGGTTTAAAAGAAATTCATTAAGCTGTTAAAATATTCCGTGAAATGAAAGAATATCGAATTCTGAGATGGTCTGGAAATTTCTCAGGAGTTGTAAAATGTTAATATAGAAAGAGAAGTTCCGATGTAAACATGAATGGAAAATACCACGAGGCCTGCGCTAAATTGAATGAGACTGTTGTACTTTGGAGAATACCCGGGTTTTGTAGATATCGTATCTTGGTCTAAGAGACAGAGACCGGGATTTACAAACTCTCTCACATTGCCAGCAAGCAGCACATACACATCCATCTCCTAGAATGGCAAAGTTGGTATACGAAGGATGGAGTAACGTCGCGTGCATGAAGGAAATTCGCAAAAAAGCCCTTGCGAGAGTGAACCTATATCTGACAGAGGGAAAGGGATAGTGACAAGATGTTCAAGGTTGAACTTTTGGTAAATAGACTAAAGATAATGAATAATAGGATAGGCTTTTCCAAAAAGCGCAAACTATGGCAATTGTTACGAAACTAAATGGAATAGCAGGATTACAAATACAGGGAGGAAGGAAAGAAAGTATGAGAGACTTACTTGTAAGTTAGGCCATCTCCATTAGTGAAAAGCGTTTTGGCAGCCACACCGTCTTGGTACACAAGAGAACCATCATCGTTAACTAAATCTGCGACGTCTTCTTGATGAGATGAGTTAGATTTGATAGATTTTCCAATGCCGTTCATGGCTGGCACGCTCTTGATATCTGCATCCAGATTGCTTGCCATTTTTGAATTGCTCGCATTAATGAGAACCGCACTCATTTCTTGTCCAACCATTTAGAATACTAAAGATCGTCTAAATACAAAATAAGACGGAAGCAAAATTTAGAGAATGCTTGATTAACACGAGTAAGAGTCTCAAGAATGCACCCAGAAGAAATCTTTGGGGAACCAGAAAAGCCTTTTAATTGCAAGGAAAAGAAAGATTACCAATGGGACAACAACGTGAAAAGGAAGGGTGTGATAAATAAATAGAAAGGTTTTTAAAATTCAGCGTCTACGGGGAAAGTTAACGTTTCTACAAAATAAAAAAAGTATAGCGACAACGTACAGAGAGGTAGCAAAATATAAATTTCCTCTAAACACCTATTCTAGTCCTGTCCGCACGAATCTTCAGTCTGAACTGGAGTCTCCTCCACCTTTCTCCACCACTCTATACCTTCTCAACCAAATTCACTCTTTGCTCTTCTATTGATGATTGAAGAAAGAGAAGAAAGGAGGACGAAGAATAATACCATAATGATACTATAGTTCATACCACATTCTGGTAATCAAGTGCACATAACTTCAAGGAGTCACCATCAAACCATATACTTTTCAGTCTTGCCCCTCTTGTTTTACCGTAACCAAATTTATAAGTTCAGTTCAGAGAGTCCGCGTGGATAAGAGAGCTAACTCAAATAGTGTCGAGTAACGAGTGTAGATAATCTGCTGAATCCAAAGTTAAAGAAGGGAGAGAAGCCTACCGCGAAATCGATGTTGTAAAATCCTAAAGTAACTCATATTAGGGAAAATTGAGCGTCGGATTTGTAATTGTTCGAGTTCCCCTCTTCCTCAGATTACGAAGAGTAAGTGAGATGAGTGAAGCAATTTTAATATTAGTCTTGTTGAACAAGATATCCTTCATAAATATTGAAACTTCCAAATACTCTTAATTCTGAACAATGTTCATGAAGCACATGGAACCCATGGGACGAAAATAAAAATCCAAATAACCTTATCTCGTTCATGATAACAAATACAGACTAGGACCAATGTGCTATGCTAGCTTTCGTCGTAATCCTGCCTGGAACGTATTCTCACTTTACAAATAGTTTTCTTATCAAACTCAGACCGCAACTTGAACTGAATACTGCACCTCTTAATCTGAAGCCCGAAACCAAAGTCTCGGATCACCTATGTGAAGCTTGTATGGGCGTGTATCGGTAACCTGGTTTTTTTTGTTGCCAAACCGGAAAAAAATATTTTGATATGTTTATCATATTGAAGTTCCTAGGGTTATGCTTCGGATTTGGTTATTGAATTCATACATTTCATGCGGGTTTATTAAATCTGATTGAATCGCTTCCTGCCTGTCCCAATGCAAATATTAAATCATCATGAGCATAATCATTCCAGATCTGTAACTGTGTAAGGGATCATATGGCATCTACTCGTTCTCTCAGCATGCCCCAAGCGGACGAGATGAGATTGCGCAAGAGTAACGTGTTTCGAATACGCTTCGCCGGACATGTGAAATGAATCTAACATGCACCTTTGTACTTGTTGTAAGTAATTGAAATTGGTGGAAGCCAATGGTTGAGGACAGTTTGATTTGAATAACCGGATGGAAATAGATTGATATTAGCGGTGTTAGTCAATTTCAGAGCTACACAGCAAATATTTAATGTCAAAAGCCAATACTTAAAAGCTTCCCCTTCCAGTTTTATTCTGGTGCAGATTCTTGATATTGGAAGGATTTGAAGATTTCTTTCAGGATAAACATCTCGTACGCCTCCTCATCTGTCCTCAATTAATAAAGAAGGTAATTCGTGAGAAAAAGTTGAAAAAACAATCGACTGATAGGAAAGTCAGCTTATCTCTGTTCTGAAATCCAGCATGTAGCATTATTTATTTGAATTACGGGAACAGTACGTGTTAATACTAATACACAACGAGTCGTACCGATACATACGGTAACCTTAGGAAAAAAAGATGTGGGACCACGTAATCCTTCGGATGCTTAGGAAACACTATGAAAATATGTGGGATGGTTTACGAATCAGGGAGGTGACACTTCCGTTACGTAAGGATTAACTATGCACGTGAAGAGAGCGTTGAATCATAAAGATTTAATCAATACCAGTTTTTTATGAAACTAGAGGGTATATAGTTAATTCAGGTAGGCAGAACTGGAATGGCCCATTCTTGCCGACGCTGGACTTTAGAATGCGTGAGGAGATTTTAGTTGATGGGTTAGAAATATTCAAGATTCACATGTCTGGACGCATGAGAGTTCAGTTTACAGGCTGCGGTGAGTAGAATCAAATTTCGATCCTTGCCTTCTTCAGAAGTCCTTAGAGAAAAACTCGTTTTTCGTGAATACCCTCGGACCTATCGTGGAGATGAGCGTAGATGTGATGAAGCCCATTTGATAAAGATATGTAGGACGTGATTACGGTGCCATTCGACGATTATCCAAACACAAGGCCACCGTCAAGGCAGGCGAGTTCAACATTAGTTTACATTAAGATGAATACATCAAGATGAACATGTGGTGGGATCAAAAAGTGAGTAAAACTGAATGAACGTTGGAAGCAAGTTAGTTG
Source organism: Sminthurides aquaticus (assembly GCA_906901655.1). Classification (NCBI taxonomy): domain Eukaryota; kingdom Metazoa; phylum Arthropoda; class Collembola; order Symphypleona; family Sminthurididae; genus Sminthurides; species Sminthurides aquaticus. The sequence goes on along the minus strand of CAJQTT010000004.1, from coordinate 8,888,157 downwards.
GTTATAAATAAAAATTCCAATACAAATTAAAAATAAGTCCACTTCTCCTTGCGCCTCGCATTTTAAACTTAATTACTGACGCTATTTTATTTTAAGCGGGTGCAATAGACGGGTGTTATATAACTGGTGTTTGAGCACAAAATACGTACATGCTATCGCAAACATTTCCGTTACTGCTGGTATATTTTATTTTCTGATTCCAGTGGTTGCTTATGTTCTGCCTTACATTCTTTTAAAATATACATCCAAGTAAGATGCAAGTTCTGGATTTGTTAACAATAAAAGACTTTCATCAAAGGCTGGCGTTCCAATGGGGTTTTCCAAAAGCACAGTTATCTTCGAAGACACGTTCCTGAAGCTGCAAATATAGAACAGAAACGTTGAATTTTCAAATCTTTCCTGTGCGGACTGAAAATCTTCACAGCTGTGCATTTCAAGATCTCTTACCGAACAAATGGTCCTTCTTGTACATGTTTTTGTGTGACAGTGAATTTGCTCACTGGACCGGCATATACAGTCTGCTTACTCAAGTCTTCTAACTTCGCCGTTGGTTCAACTGGCTTTCCATTTTCTCGGTAGAGATTAAAAGATTCCAACAGCCCAAACAATGATGCTATCTGGAGACCCACATACGAAAAAAATTACATACTGTTTTTTGTATTTATGCATAACAATCGCTTCGGAGAAGTAAATATTAATAGTACATATTGGTTACAATCCTTACGTCTTTCTTTAAATCGTCTAGCGTGACTATTTTCCCGCGAATATCCTGAAGCAATACCGTTCCTCTAGTTTGCTCAGACCAGTACGCTTTTTTCACGCCTGAAACCACTACGTTTACGTAGCTGCATGTCAAAGTATTTATGAAAAGCTTTACAGTTACAGCGATAACGCAAGGACAATGAATTTAGGAACTTACGGTACCACAGGTTGCGCATTGCTAATAGGACGGTTATCGAGGCAAACTATGCTCACAACCATCTTCTGGTTTCCGATCTATCATAAAATAGAGCATACAATTAAGTTTACCAGATCTAAGGCTATTGCAAACATTGCTACACAGTGCCAAGTTATACTCACTGCGAAATCCTCGTTGATGAAACTGTTTTCTTCGGAAGTGTCAGACCCAAGCTTCAAGCAAGATACCTTACATTTCAGAGTTGACTCAACTTGAGTCTGAAACAGTAACATAACTCGTCGCAGTTCGTCATCTAAGTATATATTGACTCTGATTTCGTCTGTTGGAACTAGACCAGCCTTTTTCCGCAATCTCTGAATGCGATTTATTATTTCTCGCGACGCTCCTTCATCCTGCATATAGAATACCAAAATCAAATGAGCTTAATGAGGTACTAACTCATTTAAATGAAATCAATACATACTTTCAATTCTTGCGTCATTTCCGTCTTCAATATGAAAAGCACCGGTCCATTACAGGCTACTTCCAAATTTTTTGAATCTTCACAATTTACATCATACGATATGTGCATTTCGCTGGAGAGAATGTATTCTCCTTCTACTTCTAATCCACCATCAGCTAGACATTTTTCAATCTTCGCGTCTGTCAGAACCTACATCCAATAATAAACTAATCATACCACTATTTCCATTATATCACCGTATTCGTCACCGCGAATACAATACGATAATCCTTTCCGGCACTGTAATGAGTATCCACTCCAATAAATCAATACCTTGACAGCAGCTAAAATCTTCTTGAAATCTTTTTTAAATTTAAGTCCAAGCACTTTATGATCTGGCTCAGCCTTCATGCGCACTCCAAACGCCGACTTGTCCGTAGTCAAAGTTAACTTTTGCAAATTAAGCTCTTCTAGAATATACTTTTGTAAAGCCCTCACGTCGTCCAAGTAGGCCGCATCCGCGTGAACAACAATAGCCTCCGACAGCGGTTGCTGCAACGAAATATTTTGTATTACCGTTATATAAGACTTGTTATAAATGTAATACTTGACTCAGTTATACTAAATATTTCATTTACTAAATTTGTTTGAGGTTCGTATTTTACCTTTAAAGGAAGGGTACGGCGCTCTCTTGTTAGACGCCCCAACTCAATTACGGTTTGCATCCTTCCCACCGCGGTTTCAATACTTTCATTGATAAGGCCTTGCCTGAAAATCAATCAGTGTGTAAAAGGACACTGCAGGTTGTAATGGATAATAACAATATAGAACTATGTTGTCCTTACTGAGGCTCTGGAAGCATCAAGTAGTGAATACTCTCGCTGTTCTGCTCCTTCGGGTTCGGCTTCACGATTTTTTTCAGCTTCTGATACATTGTTTCAGTGAGGAATGGAGTAAATGGAGCCATTAATCTTGTAAGCGAGTAAAGTACTAAAAATAAAACTTGCAGTGATCTTTTACTGTCCTCGCTGTCCGTTTCCCCCTGCAAATATAAAAGGAGCAATCACTGCATTTGACAAGTAAATATATAATAAGCAAATGCTTTGTTTCAGCGGTAGTTCTCTCTCAAACTTGTCTGCTGGTAATTCTTACCTTATGCCTTCTTCGATTCAGTCTAACATACCAATTTGTTAGCTGATCGATGAATATCACTAACCGTGGCACAACAGTGTACAATCTGTACATTGCCATTTCTTGTCTGAACCATAATATTAAGGATTGCATAGAGGACAAAATCCAGTTGTCCATGTAGTTCCCTTCCGCAAATTCGGCAATACTTTCTTCCGGTATCTCGGCATCGAACTTCAATGCAATTCCTTCAGATTTCTTCACTCGGATGAGGTTTTGGATCAGAAAGCGGTATGCATTGTACCTAACCATACAATAATAGTTTGCCAGTATAAGATTAGGCAGCTGATTTCAGAATATTTCCCCACATAAATGAAGTATATGAACATACCATGGAAGGAATACATCTTTTAGTAAGTCCCGAACTCCGTCTTCTTTGAAACGTAAGTTTTCTCCTCTTACTACAGGTGAGTTGATAAGGTATAACCGTAGAGCATCCGCACCGTACTTGTTCACGACTTCAACTGGATCTGGATAATTTTTTAATCTTTTTGACATTTTCTTTCCATCCGAAGCAAGCACAAGACCATTACAGACCAAGTTTTTAAACGGAGGCTTGTCAAACAATGCTGTTGAAATCACAAGCAGTGTATAAAACCATCCTCTTGTCTGATCGACGCCCTCTGCAACAAAGTCGGCTGGGAAGCTTTCTTCAAATTCCTCTGAAACGTTGAAATTACGTGAAATAATTGAATAATGACATAGTGCCTAGCTCGTTTCGACAACATAATTCAAAATTTAGCTAACGTACTTCTGCGGTCAAACGGATAATGGTTTTGCGCGTATGGCATTGATCCCGATTCAAACCAACAATCGAAAACTTCCGTAATTCTTTCTAATGGAGGACAGCCCGGTCTCTTCGATGGTATCTTGATTTTGTCCACCCTGAGTTTGTTCAAAAAAGCAATACCTGATATACATTATTTTGACTTACACATCCTTCCGAAAATGTGAAGCAATTACGTTTCTCTGTGAAGATCGGTGATGCAGGGTTCTCCAGATAACTGGCGCAATTCGTCTATGCTACCAATACAAACCACTTCCAGACCATCGGACGAAACCCAGATTGGGATGGGGGTGCCCCAATACCTGTTTCGGCTGACAGCCCAGTCGTGAGCATCTCGCAACCAATTGGCAAACCGCTTCTCTTTCACGAAGTCAGGTACCCTGAAATTTTACTCTGTTTGTTAATGGCTTGAAGCTAAAACTGCCACAGCTACCAAAACCAAAATAATAAGAATGTTAAAAATGTTGAGTTTTAAAAATCCGAAGCTAGTTACCAATATGTTTTTTGGTTGTTTGCCATCAGCTTGTCCACCAAGGTTTCCACTCTAATGAACCACGATGGCACTGCACGATAAATAAGTGGAGTATCTGAACGCCAACAAAATGGGTAACTATGTCTTACAGTTGCAACATTGACTACGCGTCCCCTAGACTTCAAGTTTGCCACGATATTTTTATCTGCATCCTACAGCAGCAATTACAACCGTTTCAATATGAGTAATCGCTATAAATCCTCTAACATATAGACACCAAAAGCAGATGGTAAGTTACCTTCACGTATTGCCCATTAAAATCCCGAACAGGGTCCACAAAATGTCCTCGCACATCCACTGGACAGATCATTTCCTGATCTCTTTTGATAACACCATTGTTAAGGCACACCCTATACAACGGAGATAAACATCGTAACAGTGTTTACACCTAATGGCAATGCAAGCGACATAAAAAAGATAATCCTAACCTATAATCGTCAGCACCGAAGTATGGAGCTTGATGAACAACTCCTGTACCCGAATCCTGAGTAACGTACGTATCGACGAGTACTTTAAATGCTCCACTCTTTTTGTGCTGGAAAACGTAAACATTTCGTGTGACATATGAAACATAAGGGCATTTCTGTATTAATCGACATAGAGCTAATGATCGTTATGTGGACCCGCAGATGTTCACCTCAACGAAATAATCGAAAAGTGGTTCATAGTCTAGACCACCAAGATCCTTCCCAGGGAATTTCGCAATGATTTTATAATCCTTTTCAGATTTAAATAAGATTTGAATTCTTGCTTCCATCATTATATACTGCTTCTTCGTTTTCAAATCTGTATAGAAGACAGCAGCAGCATTAGTCTGTTTTTCTTGAATTGATTCATTGATTTGCAAGAATTAAGTAGATCAAAGTTACCTTCGAGGTGAACGTAAATATACTCGGGATGAACACAACAAGCCATGTTGCTGGGTAAAGTCCATGGCGTTGTGGTCCAAGCCAAAATTGACACTCCAGGTTTTGAGATTATCGGGAAACTGACAATAACTATAACAATAAAAGGAATTAGACTTTGCCTCTGTCAGACATAAAGTTAATACCCACTAACAAAAGTTATATAACCTGCTGGATCATCCACTTCTTTGTAGTTTTGGGACGTTTCAAAATTCGACAACGGAGTGTTACAAGCCGTAGAGAAAGGCATTACCTTGAATCCCTTGTATACTAAACCTTTGTCAAAAAGCTGTTTGAAGACCCACCAGATCGATTCCATGTACCAAGGATACAATGTTTTATAATCATTTTTGAAATCTGTAAATGCAATACGAATGTCAGCATCTTAAGTACCAAGACGGAAACCAAGAAGGTTCGGTGGAACAGTAGTACACAAGATAGTTGCACATCAATGTCACAAGGCACGGCTTTTGCTACATTTGAACCTTGTCTTGAATCTTACATATTGCTGCTGTAAATTACTACTGCTACTTACCAATCCAACGTCCAAGTCGCCATACAATTGTTTCCCACTCATCAGCGTACCGATGCACAATCTTTCGGCATTCGTTATTGTAAGCGGCGATCCCCATTTTCGCTACATCATCTGGGCCCTTAATCCCCAATGCCTTGTCAATCTGTCAATGTTATCAAAAAGATTTTTTGTGGCATTACAAATTAAGACGGCCATGAATGTTTTGCACAACTTTCTAACCTCGTACTCAACGGGTAATCCATGACAATCCCATCCGAAGCGTCGCTCAACATGGAACCCACTTTGATGTGCATAACGTGTGACGATGTCTTTTATAGTGCCTGCCAGAATATGCCCATAATGAGGTAGTCCAGTTGCAAACGGAGGACCATCGTAGAAGGAATAGCGGGGCTTTCCCGCCGATTGTTTCAAGCATGTTTTAAATGCATCAATTTTATTCCAAAATTCCAATACTTGTGTTTCTTCTGCAGGGAAGTTAATAGATTCCGGAACTGCTTCCACTTCATACGATTCAGTATCCACGGCCTGCTGTGTTGCTGAGATCCTCGCGGGACTCGGTTTCACTGCTTTAACTGGAGGAGTGGATCCATTCTGGATTTCCTTCGCCGGCTTGCTCGGTTTTGCCATTCCTGCAGGCTCTGTAACAGTAAAAAATATTGTGAGAAGTCTGATTTTTATGATTGGGTATCAACATACTTCTACCATATGACTCGAAGAAAAATCTGTTATACCTTATTCCAAGTAACTAGAAAGTCTATTTTCAGTACCCCTACTGTTTTGACAAATGCAGGGCTCTTCACAATAAAACCAGTTAGTTTCACCGGTCGTCCTGAAACTATCTGCTGCTTTATCAGGCTTGGAGTTAGATTTGGCTGGAAGCGGAGAGTATGCGGGTGCAAATCTTTCCCTTGATAGATTTCGAATATTTATCAGCGAAGTGCTGACAATCTGCTTTGTATCAGAAAAGGCACAGCGCCTGACACAACTTACTTATTGGATGATGCAATTTAATTTTTGCGTGTGGTCAACATTCGGACGGATTCCGAGTTTTCAAGTCATGCACCTTCTGCACTGTGCACACGTCATGCGAAATAGTTTTGAGATTCTGGACATGCGGAAATTCGTATTTGGCGGTTACCAAGGATGTGTTAAAAAATTTGCCAGGAGCTTTTAGGTATTTCTCGAGTGGAGACAGAAATTTGAGAATAACCCCTCTTTAGCAGTAATTCTACAAACTATCAGCCGTCTCAAAACCCAAGCCGATGCACGTATCAGTTTAGCGAAAATTGCATCGGGTGTGCCGGACGAAAGTGCTTGGATAAATGATGGAACGTCCATTACAAACCGTGTATGTACAGTGCATGTGTATAGGCCGAGGCTAGACTCATCTACTACTGCGGTGGAAAACGAACCGTTGTAACAGAACTTCCAGAAATAACGCTTAAGCCATGAAACACTTCAGTTCTCGAGGAAAACATTTATTTGCTTTCGCAGATTACTATAAAATGTGAACTTGGGTTCAAAAGTAAAAGCTGGGTAAAACGATCAATGTTCACGGCGAATAGAAGAAACACAATTAGGCTCAGCGATATGTACTAACACATACTTAATTTTAAGTTTAAAATGATTTAACCCGAAGAGCAATTTGAGTGCTTTAAGAATCAGAACAAAACAATATTATGGTCTCTCTCCAAACGACGCTTTGCTTTCAGAGGCACTTTTCCCATGAGATCGGTGGGCGTGGGTAGACCCGACAAAACGGTTGCGCTTTGCTGGTAGTAAACCTCTGAACCCACACACTGATATCCGTAAACAACGTGATCATCACTCCTATTTATTTCATGAAAGTCCAATTATTGTGTAATTTCATAACCTTAGGATAAAGAAAAGGGATAAATACTGGAAAAAGAGGGGTTTTCTACCGTATAATCAGTTCTGATAAGTTAGGATGCGTGCTGAAATCTCGATGCATTAGCTGAACAACTTCAAAATCCATAGATTGGTTTTTCCCTCCATGGACTAAGCTTTTCCAAACAGGCTCATATCTGAGGTAGCAGTATGGATCTGATTGTCCGTCTGTGAATGATGTTATGTCATCTTCAGCACGTAAGATAGCTGTCTCCAATTCGGGTAAGCTATTTCTAGCAGTAGACCACTACATAATTGATCTAAGATATTAGGTACTTGGAAGTTTTCATACCTATCACGATAAAGACTGCAGTTAGAACGCATTTACTTACCACGGAATCTATTGTAGCAGAGGGTGGGGCATGGCAGGATTCTAATAGCAAGAGCAATCGCATACAGCCGATACTCTGAATGTACAAGGACGCGGGTTGGAATTCATTAGGTGTTGAACTCGTACTAGAAGTTTGCCCACCGACTATTTCATCCGTGGATTCCACTTCTCCTTCTGCCACTGTCTTGCCTTCATTTGGGAATACAGTTGGAGACGAAACTTTTCGATCCGAAAAATGGGCCTTAAGAATGCAGTCCTCATGACTAGATGGACTTTTGCTTGAATTCAGTATCTTAAATGGAGGAAATGCTTCCGGTTGATTTTTTTTGGTGACGCTAGTATTGACTGATGTCTGGTGTCGTTTGCTGCAAAAACATCAAACCATCAGCAATTGCAATGAATCATACGATCATATCGTAAAGATTTGATATATATTGAACCTACTAATCTTTTAAGTCTTTTAAATCAATCAAGGTGTCTCCGGAAGAAAGATTCATAAAGGAATTGTTCTCTGTAGCTTCAATCGGCGATACTTCTCTGTTTGGAACTCCACTAAAAACATTTTCTTGCTGCTCGCTCTTATCTACGCTGACTACTAGATGCTGTGGTCGCTGAGCTGGAACAAAATCAGGCTATTAATTCTTACGTCCGCGCATGCTAGAGTTAAGTGCATCGATGAATCACTTAAACTTGAATCAGCATCTGACGAAACTAACCTGGTAACGATGATACAGCATTAGTATCGAATATTTCAGAAGAACCATTACGTGTAGCAAGGCGCTTTCGACTAGATGCTGCTGACTTCGAAGAAGACTTTGCATCCGCCGAAGCATCCGATTCGCACTCCGCATCCAATTCGCACTCCGCATCCGATTCGCACTCCGCATCCGATTCGCACTCCGCATCCGATTCGCACTCCGCATCCGATTCGCACTCGGCATCATGCGGTTCGTCGTTGCGTACATTTGAACTTAGCGCTTCACTACATATCTCATCAGCGCTCATAAAAATTAATGGTAAGATCCTCGGATCAGGTAGACTGGAGGCCAACAAAAGATATGGCTCTAGCAGGGCCTATAGAGGAAAATAATTTTAGAACATCCTTAGAAGATTGCTACTCGCCATCTATATACATGGTTTCAGAAGAGCTATTACATCATAAGATTGCTTACATGCTCGTTTGGAAAGACGTCAAAGCTTTTAGACCTCCATAGTACATCTTTTCTGAACATATAATCAATAGGAATGTCATCATTAACAAGGACAGACTCCCTAGCATCTCTGTCTGAACTGTCAATTCCACTCTCAAGTCTTGTGCCATTCAAACCAGATATTTGCTTGCATCCATATTCAGATTCGGAAGAGGATGTGAGACTGTTCACTTGATTCGAAGTTTCCTCAAACTGTAATGACGAAGACACTTCAGAAAAACCTGTACTTGATGAGACATCGGATGGTTCACCGTCAATAGTAGTATCATTTTTGTAGTAATCTTCCAGCAAAGGTTCCTAGGAAAAAAACCAAGGCTATGAGTAATTTATGGAAAGTACGCTTTCATCGCATGAAGGGAAACCAACATTGACTTCGTACCCCTGTAAGCATATGTCGACCGTGGCCAGCGTACTTCGGTACGTTTTTTTTGGCACTACGTAGTTCCGCTTGGCTTAAGTATACAGTAAATAAGTGTACTCCTTGTGGTAATTGACGGTCAACAGGAACCGTCTCTGCGGGCTAAAAAAATAGCAAAGCTAGTCAAAACAATGAACAAGTACTACTTTCTTTGTGAGATAATATGCCGTATACCGCTTACTGGGTATTGGTAAGGCTGAATAAATGCCAATTTCTGTGCAAGCTCTTGCGGAATATCGGCACCTACGACTCTGAATTATGAAAAACGCCAATTTGTTACACATTTTAAAACCCCAATTGGTAACCAACGTACAAAATCTTCACTTACTTGTTCTGGTACATAACAACTCCTCCTAACATACCTGTATGCCGCATACATGACTGCAATAATATACTAGTGTCATAGTTTACCGAGTTGGCGGTCTAGAAGGTAAAAGACACTGTGGTTAGTTCAGATTTATACCATGCCACCAACCTCAGGTTCTTACTCGGAGCGTCGCAGCACTTACTTTAGGTAAAGGCAAAATTGGTAGAATCCCAAATGTAAGCGCAAATAAATCGCCGTGGTGCTGCGATACTGGTATATAATGATCCATCATGGCAGTCAACTTAGCGGTAAGTAATTCCCGATCACCCTTGGTCTGAAGAAGTATATTTTCAATATCACGATGAAAAAATTTAGTCAATGAAAATAGTATATTCGCTTGCTTCTCCAATAACCAGTCTGGAGTCACAGAGCTGCAACCTAATGCCTGAAAATCAATACGAATCATCCCCATTAGTCATTAATCTGCCATTATATATGATACGCAATCGCAATCACTTGTGAAAAAGCATCCGTCGGGGAGGGGACTTCTCATAAGCTATAATTCAGTGATTTTAGCATAATAAATGGGTGTTCGAACAAATTACCAAGATATAGCGCTTGCCAAACCGGCGTAGTGCGAATTTTCCATTATCTAATGTAAGTATATCCGGAGGTGAAAATACATCCATGAAAAAATGTGCTATTCCCATTAGCTGCCCACATACTGCGATCCTTCGATCTTCTGAGTATTCCACAGGATGGAAATATAATATGGCGTCTTTTGGGTCGTCTTCTTCCCTCCGGCAGCATTGTGTGTCATAAATGAACACAATTTGTAGTTCACTGCAAAAAATTACCAAAAAAACCGTGTTAAAATTAAAGTAAGTATTTGCGTTTGAGCATAGCTATAACGGTGATTTATGAGCCTCTGTTTATGTTTTCATATTAGCTCATATTATTTACGCGAATCGGGATTCACTTCAGGCCAGAAATTCGCTACTCCTCATTAATTTAATGCATACATAACTACAGCTCCGTCGCTTAATGGCTACACCGCCATACAAAAAACGTTAAAATCAAATCGCTACCGGCCACCACTTGCATATGTACTATAATTACTAGTAGCCTGCTCTCTCCTGCTCAAGCCCCGACCGCTTTCATATTTACCGAGTACCACTGCACTGCTCTCGCTAGCGGGAATACATAATGAAACAAAATATTCTAACCTTTGCCAGGACATTTTCACTACTAATACAACCAGGATTCGCCACACTGCTCCATCAAAATATTAACAGACGTAGCAAGTTGATCGCCTAATTAATCCTTTTCTTCAATTACACGCGAAGAGGACAGCGCAGCGCGTTGTGACATCCACCTGAGTATGTCGTAATCTCCAACATCCTTTTCCATCGCAGTCAAAGAAGGGACTCAGCAGGAAAGAATATTGTTGAGGGAAACGAAACTTAAATACAAAAGCTAGAGGGTACCTTTAGTAAGAAGATACGGCATGTGCTTGTGTGGGAACCCCAGAAAACCCCATTCTGGAATATACACGTTCAGGAAGGAAGATGTGTGGGAAAAGCACAGTACAGGGATACCAATCCTCAAGGCTGACAACTTTTCAACTTGGTAGGTATTCCTATTCTTACGTTACATAATCCGACCCAATGCAGCCATAGGACTGATGTAGACATGACTTTCTCCAAATGGGACAAATGTAAACAATGTATATACTACTGCAGCAGCACGCAGAAACTTTGTATAATTTGGGTTGTAGGGTCAATACATCCAACGATCCACAACTTTATATTTGCATGCCTACCAACTCCTATTCCCAGATGCATCGTTTTGTAACCACCAAATTTTACTGATGGAAAGGGACGTGCATAAGCCCATGTTACTTTAGCTTTATCAAAAGAAAGGATGTCTATGGAACCAGAAGAAATTAATATGGACGTTGCGCTCACACCCCAGGACGAGGAAGTGCAAAGCTACTTTTGAAATAACCTCAAAACCATGCAAGGTGAGCAATCTTGTTGGTATGTGATGTTCATTAGCTCATTTAGAAAAGGAGATGGAGAAAAGGGACACTGGTTGCTAGTATACGTAGTGATGTACGAAAATATTTAGCAATTAGCACATGCAAGAGGCATACAGGCAGATGCCGTGAAATCGAAATCCATAACGTTTTCGCTGAAACTACTAGAACTACAATTAACATCTTGTCTTACAACATTCAAACTACCCTGTAAAAGTTAAAGAACCATGACATTGACTTAGCCTTCAGGGATAGTTAGGTCATACAGTATTTATACTTCCAGGGACTACACGCTGTGGAGAGTCGCAAAAGACGTAAAATTATTCGATTTGCAATGGCATTATTTTGATGTTCTGCCGAAAGCTGTATAGTGTAGACACAACTACAAAGTGTAGTAAACTCAACGGGACTTCAAGAATCAAGTGATTGCGGTTAAACTTTTCTTACCTAACCGTGTTAGTTAGCTGCAACAGGCCTTGGTTACCTACACCTTCCTCCTCGATCCCAGACTACCAATAGAGCAAGAGTCCTTGACTACCTTTACCCCTTCCTCAAATGCAAACACAGATTGAGCCAAAATACCAAGTAGCGTTATCTAACGTCCATCAACCTAGCTGACCTAATGACTGCATTGGCAGAGAAGCAAAAATAGCATGTGTCGCAGGCGATTGAACTGGAAATAAGTCTCCAAACACCCCGATCGAGGAATGTACAATAGGTAAGTTTAGTTTCTGAAGGAAGATCTCTGAAGATTTAGCGCATAACTACCCACAACATGTTTAGATATTTAAACAGTATGACTTACCCTGACATTTTTCCTTCAAAGTTTCACTATGGCAAACAGTACATAATTGATCCTTGCACATACATATAGAGGTAGCCTAAAACCTTATGTGTATTTGCTTTCCTTCATAGACATAGAATGTGTCGGTTTGAAACTCAGGTACTCCAAGAAGTGGTAGTTGTGATGTACACGTATAAAGGTGCCACAGGTGAAGTTACATCAGCTCACAGTTGATGTAACTGAATTATCACATTATCACACACACATTTCAATCTGTATGTGAGGGCAAAACCATGATTAGTAGAACTAGCAACAGTTGGTTTGGTCGCCCGCGACTAGCATCAAATTAATCGAGGTTTCTTAGGATAGCTTATAACTTTTCGTTTAAGATTGTTTCAAACATTCATGTGTAAGATCAGCTGACATTATAAGATTGTATAGATTCCGGTAAAAAAGATACGATCCGAACTGTCGACGATGGCCGTTTCGAAAGCTGTGTTCGGCGATGGAATCTCTGAAAACGAACAAATAAACTGTAGCTTATCGATGGCTGTTATATATGGAATAACTTTATATTGAACTTGCAGATACTGCGTAGTGTCAACGGGATCGAAGAACTAAATTTATATATATATATATATATTAAAAATAGCGAAGCGAGCCTATTTAGCAATGGTCTGAAAGTAGACAACATCTCAACAATACCATAGAAATAAAAAAAATAATTTTGGAACCTTCAAGAATTTTTAAGTATTTGCATGCAATTAAATATACATTAAATTAAGTGGAATGAAGTATATATATATATATATATATATTACCCGCGAACTACAGGCTGCCTCACAGATTGAACTTGTCCCTTATTACTCACTCCCATAGAGCGAGATCTTTCCTTGGAATGGAAGATGTGCAAAACAAAAAATATTTGCTGCTTTCGTTGCTAATTGTTTTGTTTTGTGTCCTTCCGAAACCTTTGTTTAGTCACTTTACGTTACCTTCGAATAACGAAACCACATTTATTGCGTTTAGAGTGTCACAAACCGACTGCTTAAAATATTATTGTTCCTGCCAAACCATATCTGATTAAGATTGCGAAATACTCAATGAACGAATTACATATATATATATATTCCACTACGGATTGTGGAAGATCAGATGCGCCCATACATTGACGTATTTCTACCCCTGCCTCGTGAAGTAAAATTTAGTTAAAGCGTCCGCTTAAAGAATAACCCTATTTATGATTGCAATAAAATATGCAATATTATATATAATTCGCTTAAATTCTTTCACTTTTAACTTTATTATATATATATTATACTTTATTACAATCTGTGCAGTATCTGTGCAGTAGTTTTTAGAGTACCCCTAGATTGTGCGCGGGAATGTTGGCCACTAATTTAAAATAATTCAAATCAGCCGCGCTCAAAGATTCGAACAGCGCTATTGTGGGCACATGTGGATTAATTTCGTACCACAAAAGCACCGCTGCATGTTCCACATGCTCACGATCAATCCTCGCTGCACTCAAAGCTTCACGAGCTGCTTGACCGGGTAGGTAATCCTTCTGGATCTTCTCTAATTAATCACGGACGGCACGCGGTGTACCAATTTAATTGTGGTCGTTTCCAGATTTCGGATTCATCCACCACCACTTGTCATCCGTTTTGTAAAAAACTGAATATCTAAAAATGGGCCCCAAATTTGATCCCTCTGAAGTTAAGATTGGTAAGTTAATAACTGTTTTTATTGGCTCGTAGTTTTCAAACCTATGAGAGGATGAGGAATCCTGTTATTGCTTGTGGACCGGTACGCTCGCATTGCAGGTATAACAAAATAAATTGCAATTCCGTATTTATCGTTCCCGATTATCAGTCCCTTGGATTTGTCCTTTGAGGCGGTGGTTAGTTTCGGAACTTGAGAGAAAGTTTCGTGTGCTAAATTCCGCGTGGATTCGATGATCCAGCTTGTCACAAGTGCTGTAGAATTCAATTGAACTGCACTCCAATCAAAGGATTATGCCGTGTCAGTAAATTGATTCCCGTATTTTTATTGTAGTGCATCTGCGATGCGTTGGAGGAGAAGTAGGCGCTACATCATCATTGGCTCCTAAGATTGGACCATTGGGATTGGTATGAGACTTGGATTACGTAAATAATATGTTGGTACTTACAAAAAGAGCTGTTTAATATACAACCTCATTCTGTTACAGTCGCCAAAGAAGGTCGGAGATGATATCGCGAAAGCCACCGGTGACTGGAAGGGGCTGAAAATTACTGTTCGGCTTACCATTCAGAATCGTCAGGCTACGATTTCGGTCGTTCCTTCCGCCGCTTCCCTCATCATCAAAGCTTTGAAGGAACCTCCACGTGATAGAAAGAAGCAGAAGAACAGTAAGTACTGTAGTTGTTATGGGCAATGGCTTCTACGGACTCCGTCTTAAAGCACAATAATCTGTGGGAGTAGTTCACTAATCATGACTATCATTTCAGTCAAGCACAATGGTAACATCACCTTCAATGAAGTTTTGAACATCGCCAAAACAATGAGGGACAGGTCCATGGCCAAGAAACTGGAGGGAACCGTGAAGGAAGTCTTGGGAACTGCCCAATCAGTAGGCTGTACCATCGATGGAAAAAATCCCCATGATGTGATTGACGCAGTCAACAGTGGCGAAATTGAGGTGCCCGAATAAATGTTTACTTCCGAATAAATCAATGACTTTTGAGTTTATTTGTTGGAAATGTACTGTTGATTTCGCCCACATTGATACGGGTTACGTTTAACACGCTCATCTTTCCTGCTTAGGAATTGGGCAAATGCAGTTAGTCAGGAATATTACGTACATCTAATCTGAGCCTAAGATAATATTAACTACAAAAGCAAATTACATGCAACCACTTAGTCGAAAATCAGGATGACATGTGTCACTGAAGAGTAAACCTCACACTGGCTCACATGCTAGAATAAATAAATATTCGGTTTCAGGAGCTGGTGGCTAATAGATAACCGATGACCAATATCTGCCATTGTAAATCGGAATATCAATAATAACTTAGTTCTGCACAATAAAATCCCAACTAGGCTTCCACTTCAGTCCTTCCAACTGCGTTCGGCTCAAGGGCGGCTGACCGAATGTTATTGGGCTGAATTTCAAGAAAGCGTACATGATGAAGGATGCCCAGCAAACGATGAAAGGCGTAAACCAGACTCGACCGCCCGCTTTCCTACAAATTAACGAAGTATTTTTACCATGTCCTATGAAACATGTTACATGTTAAAGCATTTGCGACTTACTTGGACATCAAATGAATATGATTCAATGTTGAGGATAGAAGAACAATTTTAAATACGTAAGACGGTAGGTAATGGTACAAGAATGGGGTTCGGTCAATGCAAAAATGGTGAATATATGTCATCAGGTATCCACCTAAGCAGACTCCCGATTGAATCGTCAGAGAAGACCATTGAGCTAGAATAGTTATACAAAAACTCCCAGTAAAACTTGTATTTAAATGAACTGATTTCATCAATAGTTTTTAGCAACACGGAATGAAAATTGCGGTACCTTCAGTTAGATCGTGAATACCACGTCGCATTCTTAGTAGATAATATACAATAATTAAACCGTGGACAAATAAGCCAAATGCGGCTGTTAACCATAAAGCTGGATTTCCCAAAAAGTGGATTTGCGCATTGTTCCCTCTGGCTATCCAATAAGCTATTCCACGGGACATGAACAGCCATTCTGTGGGCGAAGAAGCATATGCATGTGAATCAGTCTGTGTAGTTGTTCCGGATACCAGCATCTTCCATTGAAGCTCCGTAAATTTGGACCAGAATGATAAAACCGTCGGTTTGGTGGGTATCATCTCGGCTTCCAGAAGTTCTTTTTCTCGATCCTTTTCGCCTAATTTCACGTTAATCAATTATTTAGCTACTACTTTTGTATGAAACTTGAAACTGTTTATGTATTTTGTGGCAACACCGTGCAAAACGTTATGAATTTGCTCTTCCGAACCAACTAATTTCCCTGGCGAGGAAACTTACTTTTGGTGTAACGATGTTCTTCTACATTCCAAATGGTGTCATCTTGGACAATGATGCGATCGGTGACAACTTCATGTTGATGAAATCCCCATTTTGGTAGCTGCTTTCCACTCATTTTCAAAGCCTGTCCCGTTGTGACATGTATTAATCGAACAGTTGACTTCACAGCATGCCATTCACATTTATGACCTTTAAGAGAATCGCCGCATCCATCAACTATATCAACCCTCCAAAGGGGCTCCGCAGGCATCGAAACATTGTAGTCAACGTAGCACGCCACTTCCTGAAAAACCAGAAAATTGGGATAAAGTTTATTCAAAATAATATTCCCGGGAGAAACGAGAATTGTATGTTGCTACAACTTTTCTAGACCCCAAGAAGTAGTATCGTCGAAATACTTCATATACTTCATACTTACAGTACCGGTAAGTACTCCTGTAGTTCTTAATTATTGCTCAAAATTCATTGTAACCTGATTTTGAGGAGAAACTGGAGCAGCCACATCGTGAGAATTTAGAAGTCGTCCAGTCATTCCGTGAACTATATGGATCTGATCACCATGTTTTATCACATCCCTGGTCTCATTAACACTGAGATTATCGACATCAGGTCGCTTCATGATCCACCAGTTGTTCACATCCTGAAATACAATTAAACCACTTTAACTGCATCTGTATCCTAATATGAACAGGTCATCCAAGGCTGTTTTTTCGTTAGCTTCACATACTTTTGTTGTCTGAATACTGCTGGAGTTCAAAATCTTACCTTGAAAGAATAACACGTTACTTGTTGTTGGTGCGATGAACCACGTTTATCTGGGTACTTGATAGGATACTTATGCGTGTGGGAATGAAGCCAGCACGGTCTGCCCAGAGCGTGTCTCAAGGTTACTTGAGACCCGTGTGAAACTTGAATCGGCTGTCCCTTGATGATCGATGCTAAGCCTCCCTAATAGCAGTATGTAAGGTTCAAATTATGCGCTTGCTAATGACTTGCAATGTCCTTGAATCAACCTCCATGTAATCTGACTATACCTTTAAGTTTGCTTGAAATGCGGAAGTCATGATTGTGTCGTGAGGTCCTGCATTAGTCAGAACTGCTAAGTGCACATAAAATATTGTCAAGTAAGCCACCAAGCACGTTCCAAAGAATCCTGCATAAGTGATGCCAATATGTCGTAAAATTTTAAAATTGGTCAAATCAGCTCTAGGTACAATCCGAGTCCAAATGTGCCAAAAGATGACCGCAGCAGAAATGGCGAGGTAGAAGGTACCAACGTATTTGATGCTGTAAACAGTGTCCAACGCATTATCGACTACCGTTATCAAAATAGGATCCGCCACAAATCATTTCATACCTTAGAGACAAGCTTCCAAATAGGCCCGAGAGGCATGCAAATAGCAGCCTTTGTAAGTATCCGTATTTCTTAGTTGTTTTCAAAGCAAAAAATAAGCTTAGTAAGCCAGTCGCTATTAACGGCATTTCTAGGAGGATATATCGAGATTGTATCAGCATTGCATTATCTGAAACGAAACACAAAGCTTTAGGATAAAATATGATTTAATCTCAACCACAGTTCTCAAGAAATTTTAAAATTACCGAAAACTATTAAAAGGCCAGCGAGAACAGAAATAAATACTGAAATATCTAACTCCCGGCATAAAATATACGTCAACGGTGGCACGAAAGATCCAGCGAGAGCTGGTACAAATCTCAATCCAAAAACGGGCACCCACGTCGGATACGGAGATCCAATTCTATCAAAACGGAACGTGCCTAAAATTCATAAATCAAATCTGTCAGAATCGATTCTACTCACAGTGACAAAGAAATAGTGTATGAACTTATAAATAAAAATAAAATAATTACCATTATATGACGGATCAAACAATGCAGCTGATGCTGCAATCAATTGCTTTCCCAGCGGTGGATGGGCGTCAAAGAAGAAAACTCTTCTTAAATATAGAGACGCATATTTCCCGTAATGCAATTCGTCAAACCTGGAATCAAAAAGAAACTGAAATCCGCGTATTTCAAGGACCCCTACGAAGCAATACAGCATCTTCACAATTAGCTCAATCCTGTTTCACACTTAATACCATACCTTAATAGCTTAAGTCAGTTAAGCTTAAGACAAGTTTTAACAACACATTACAATCCCTATTACATTTTGAAGTATCTACATGCTCCGAAACATTAATTTCCAGAAAGCTAAGCTATCTTGTATCTTACACAATATTATGAGGGTATGAAAGATTATAAAAACGGGTAGCCGCAGCGAGCACAAATAAAGCAGTCCCAATAAGATCGATTTGCAAGGAAATCTGACCGAATCTCTCATATGTTCCCGATCTGCGTGCGGGTATTTCACTCTCGCCTAAACCCTCAGTTGTATCAGGTTGATCATTTTTATTGCATTGTGATTCCAGCACTTCCTTGTGCAAATTATCTTCAGCAGCATGATGCTCCGTAGTATTTTTACGCTTCTAAAGCAATTTAAACAAACATTAGATATTACAGAATTTGACTATGTACTTCGAATCCTAACACAGCGCAAGGAACTTCGTACCATTTTCAAAAGGAATTCGTTGAAATCTCAGACTCTTTTCATTACTTTCCGCTCCGACCAGTTAGGAAACACTCCGAGGAAATACCGGTACCGAAGTTCAATCACTAAAATCAAATAATATTGAATTCTGTTTGAATCTGCATTGTAATTTACGAGTTAAAGCCAGACATGATGTGACTTATTATGTATAAAAATAGATGACATCAAAGGGAACAAGGATTTTAACTCGTGTGTACTTACACCACCATTCACGTAAAATTAATGTTCAATATATGGCATCAGCTGAGTCCCGCTAAAAGCCAGTTAATGCTTTTATAGTCAAACAACATATAAACCTTTCTGTTATTTCATATAAAATACAAGCCAAATTATAAAACTTTTCTCCTTAAGATTTCAAACTCAAATCTGCGTTAAAAACATAAGCTTGCTAACTGTGTACATAATACACTGGACACTTGGGCAGCAGTACCCCTATAATCCCTAAAGAAGAACATTGGATACGCCAGGATTTTCTTCTGCGTGTCTGCGAGGATCCGGAGCAGTGCATGCGGAATGTAGGTATCCAACTCACTCCTTACATCATTGGGTGATGATCCCTCGTTCTGGATGAGTGTAATGCGAATGCTGGCGGATATGCTAGGAGTGAGCGGTTTTGGCACATGCTGGCCGTTGCATTTTCAATCCTGAAACAGGAATCTGGTAGCATGTGAGCGGCATTTAGGTCTGTGGGATAACAGGAAAAACACGTGGTAATCCCGAAATTTAGAATCTGTGGAAAAATAATTAAACTGTACAATTAAATCTCATCAGTGCGAGCATCAGTGTTGAATTGTTACATTATTAGGAGTGAGTTTCGTCTTGGGAACTCCAGAGACTGGAGGTTCTTCTACTTTTAATACCCTGCACACCGGCAATTATCCATCTAGTTCAGACGTTTTCAAAAGTTTAAGAAGAACCGAAGCGACCCTTTTTGAACGAAGCCTCCTTCGTGAAGACCATTAAGCAAGCATCCGGGGGAGAATCAATAGTAGAGGACTAGGGCTGAAACGGATTGGAAGCCCGGCAGTAGACTGAAACGGAGAGATAGTCTGAATTATATAATATCACACACTATTAGGAGTAATCTTTGGTTAATTTTAACCAAACTTGCTGTTCCTCATCTGGTGTTCCGTTTATCAGTTGCATCCTGTCGTCAGTGGACGGTCAAGAAGCGAAATAACGTCTTGCAAGGAGGGTGCATAGTCTTTGTAAAACTTACGGAGTTGTTCTTCAATTTATAGCTGTTAATTATAAACCAACGCTCATTCTGTCGTACCGAGATCTGGCAGTAACTTTTACTTCTTGCTTGGAGTCAGCCTGTACGAACTTACCGTGGTAAGTCACTAGTTTTTTACTAAGCTTGCTAAATGCTAAATATTTTTATTCTAACTAGCACTTTGGTTTTGGAAAACGGTCAAGAATGTTTTAATCAATTAATCTTCTATTGATTTCAGGTGCACGGGAGTTCCTGTGTTTGGCAGTAACAAGTCTAAATGGTGACGAGGAGACAGGATGTCGGCAAACTCGGGACCATTGGCGTCCGAAGCGGATTCCTTCTCAAAGCCTTCGAAAGCGTCTTGCGATCATTTGGATATTAACAAGTTGTATAAAGTACGTTTAGCCATTGAGTATGAATGTTAATTGTTTGAGAAGAGTTATTTTATTTTAATTTTTGCTCAATTCTGTTCGTAGGGAAAGACTTCGCAAACTGTCACGGAAACAGTAGCTCAGAAACATGGAATGCAAGCATTCGGTAAGGATAGGGACAATCGGACTCGAGGAGGCCAACAACAAGATTGTGGAGGGAATAAAGATAATAGAAGTCGAGATCCCAACGCGCCTAAACCCGTTAACGAGCTAGACAAGCAAAAAGAGAAATTAACGGAAATGCCACATCCCTGCAAAGGTCGATTCCAAAAGCCAGTACAGTTGGAAAAGCTTATGTGGAAAAAACTGTATAAATTTAAAAGACAGGTAAACTCCAGCAAGTAGTAACTTATTTGAAATCTTAAAATTCGCTGAAACCGTTAGTTGTAAAATTAATCTTGCAAACCAACTAATGTTATTTGTTTTTGTTCAGCATGGGAGCGCTGCGGCTCTACAAGCCGGGTGGCCAGCCGCCCCGGCAGAAGAATTAATGGAGGATGAGAGTGTGTTAAAAGAACTGTCCTACTCTCCCAACCGTATGAAGGTGCCGGCACCAAAAGTAGTCTCAAACGTCCCAATACGAAGATCAGTAATTCAGCGCCAAGCTCGAAGTCTCCAACCGGCTGGAGCTTCCGACCAAATGTCAGATAGCAGGAACTCGTGGCGCTGGGTCGAAATTGATCGAGGTTTTCATAGACAGGTACTTCAATTTTTACGAGACGGATAATTTAAAAATATAAAATTGCCCTGCTATTGTTTTCATGATTTGCGTTTCTACAGGTTTTAGCTTCTTCAATATTAAATTGGAAGTTACCGCACCCGGAAGAGCAGGTTGTTTTAACGGAAACATTGGACAAGTTAGATGTCTCTGAAATCAAGACCTCACTTGAGCCAGGAATAAATGAGTGGAAATGGATTGATGATTTCGCTAGTTTCTCCGATATGGTTCGGAACATAGCGGGCGCTCGGTTATTATATCTGGATATAGAATATTGTAACCAAAACACGTACAGTGGTAAGTTTTTAAATCGTAATAATACCATCGAGATTGCTTCCTGAATTGAAGCTAATATTAACGTTACAGGATTTATAAGCTTGATCCAAGTCACCGCCGGCGGTGAAGTTTACTTATTGGATCCACTAGCGTTACAAAAGGAATTGTCAAACGAATTTAAGGACTTGCTGGAGTCTACATATCGAACGTTGATTATGTTTGGGGCCGATAATGATATTTTGTACCTCCGAAAGCATTTAAGGATTTTCCCGAATCGTCTACTGGACTTACAAAAGGTGGACCAATACCTAGTCGGGGGTCAGCCACGAGGACTTGTTACTGTTCTTGCTGAAAGGCTTGGAGTCCAGTCAGGGCAAACCAAGCAAGAGCTCCAACGGTCGGACTGGACGAGAAGGCCGCTGTCTGACGAACAAAGGAAGTACGCCATCCACGACGTAAAATACTTGCCTCATCTTCTGTCATCATATCTTTTAGAGGTAAGTATGAACATCCTGAAAATGCATACACTCTCAAATGGATCTGCAACTCAAAACCCAAAAATGTAGCTAGTACTCCCAGTGAATGTAGGAATGAATTATTATTTTCAGGTTGAAGCGGATGCATGCATTCAAGAAGCGTTCGAACAGAGCAAACGCACGCTCTTGCGGATCCCGAGGCCGAAGAAGCCGAAATCGTTGACGCAGGAGTTGAAACATGTTAGTGGAAGAAAAGTAATTCGTTTCTCGAAGGATCAGTTGGAATTGGTCAAGGATTTGTTCGTGTATCGCGGTTGGAGAGCGGAAAGTGTCGATCTGGAACCCTTTAAAGTGTTACCAATGAAAGTTCTTGTTAACATAGCCTTGTCTCCGCCTCAATCTATTGAAGCTTTAAGTGCAAGACTTAAGAACTTGCCGGTCCTCGATCCCGTTCACCATCTTCTGTTTCAGATCATTTCTGATGGCGGTATAATGATGCAGCGGATGCTAAATATTACTTGTAATAATTGTCTATTAGCGGGTCATGTGGCAAGGTATATGATATGCTTGATTTAGTATTATTTTTAATTCGGTAAATCATCTCTTCAAGGTATATATTACTGGTTTTTTCAGATTTTGCCCTCACCCTTCTGGTATAGGTCGACCACGAGTGATGGAAGTGCAATTTGAGTACTGGAAGAAGAAACAGGAATTTTTTCGTAATAGGGTCCACAAGCGTCAGGAATATGTGAACTCAAAGTTAAAACCTTGTAAGCTTCTAATTTAAAATTTTGATGACTGTTTTAAGTAGTACGTGTTCCTTGGTTACTGATTCTCGTTACAGATTGCCAGGGGTGGAAGAATAAGAATGTCAATTTTGGTCTGGAGGTAAATCGTTTGGAAGTAGGGGATAGGGACGCCGTCCGGTACCAGATTAAACAAAGATGCATTGTAACCTCTTGGGGCGAGGTCGAGTATCCTAAAACAGGAAAATACCAGCAACGAGGCTCATTAATTTGTTGTTGCATGTTTCACGCAAAAGAGCTTACCAAAGCCAAAACTATTATGTCTAAGGGTACCCTTACGTGCTGGACTTGATTTGATCAAGTATATGGAATGTGCCAAGAACAAATTAGATGAGTAGCTTGAAGAACAACAATATAATTTAAGTCATGACTGTGAATCAGGAATAAGTGGATATCGATATCCAGTAAGCAAGAAATCCTCATCATTCAATATTGTTCGCCAAATCTGTTCCAGAACACTTTTTTGTTCTACAAAGAGCACTCGTTGTGACTGTGGGATTTTGAGCTCTATGAAGTGCAAATCACGTTACTGCTATTATAATAAATTTTCGTATAGATCTATTCTGTTCCAGTATATTGTAGGGTAGCGGGAGAAGAAAAAAGGTTATCTGAAAATTTGAGAGACCTGCTCGGCCTATTGTATTTATTACGGTTTGGATCAAGAGATTAGGCTGTGCTTGTAGTCGGAATTAAAGTTATGCCGCACGAACCGTGAATTCTGGTTTTTTTAAATTTGTAAAACTGTCTTGCCCCACAGAATATGGAGCTCCTTGATGTTTAACAAATCCCTTTTATCTTTATTTTACCGTCTAGAACATGACACAAGTTAGTGGAGCTCATGCTGACTTCTCGAGTATTTTTGCAGTCCGCCGCCTTGGATTAGACTGGGATGCATGCAACACTCCTGTTATAATCGTTCCTCTTTGGAGGAAGAAATTGTATTTGAGAAGGAAATAATGAAAAATATGGTTATTGTTCTCTGATATACCGTAACTGGAGTCTGAAGGACTTATGCTACTCTGCAAATATTCAACAACTGGGCGAGCCATATATTGACAAAATTTTTAAAAAGTATTTCCTTCTATTCTTGTTACTCCGCTGGACGGCTGTTGGGAAGGATAGGAAGAACTTGGACCTAGTGTTCCTACAATTGTTTCCGGTTCTTCTGGGTCCATGAAATGGACCACCTTGAATCCTCAGGAATCACTGAGAAGGGCTATGAAGGATAATCCTGGTGCTAACATGCACATGGCCTTTCCTTTCGAGATTTTGGATGGCATTATGAGAAGGGCTGGGATCCGGAGTGGTAACCAAGAGAAACTTTGCTTGAATCCATTAGATTGTCCAAGAATTGTCCGGCTAAGGATGCTACGGCTTCGCTTCAAGGTTCATGCACTGGGCACCTGATTTAATCATTGGAGGACCAGCGCACAACAAATCTGGACACATTGATAACTAAGTGTGAAATAACTTGACTTAAGAATGCTGGAATTTTCAATGTTGGAAACTTGTTGTAGGTGACTCCGGACGTGAGACAAACGTTAATGACTACTAGGAAAGTATTGTGATTTTTATGCTTTGTTATGATTACAGGGCGGGAGGTATAATGTCTACGGTACAACTAATGTCTTTCTCTGCTGCAGTTCCCAATATGTGGATTGCTGTATTCCGTGAATGGCTGGAAAAACTTCAAGGAACTTTCGCTAAAGAATGGAAACTGGGATACCTGCACAAAGAAGGGAGGTCCAATGATGCCAGTGCCGATGGGATCCTTGCCTTCAAGCTCGCAGTTCAGACAGGTCACATCGATCATCCTGTCGATATGATTCAGGTGAGTTAAATTTTAAATGTTGGTGGATCGTTCTGTTATTGAAACTCCTGGTTCTATGGTAGCTTTCAATTGATACAGTTACCCACGAATCGCTTTGTCGATTCCGAAGGAAATATCAACTCTCTAGAGCTTTTCTCGCGTATCTCACTCCATGGGCTTGGAACGATCCCTTAGCTTTTGGAGCAACGGCATCGAATTTGAAACAAGAACCTAGGCAATGGATACGTAGTCCCGAAGACAAAAAACTGAAAATACCAACATCTGCACCTATCAAGTACGCAGAAATTGCTTACATCTTCAGGACGGGCAATGAAGAAAAGGAAGAAGATAAAGGTAAAATAAACTTGAGAAACTATGTCAAGACCACTGATTTTGTGCATAAGACTTTTTCTAACATATGTAATATCTGGTGTTACAGAGCAACAGATTCTCTCTTTCGTAAAGGAAGTACGAAAAATTACTGGCGCATTCGAGGCTCGTGGATTGCCAGTGTTTCCCTCTGGCATACCGTTCAGATTTTACGAACAGTATTTGACTCTAAATGTAAATTCTGCCATCGTTATTGAAGTTGCCGGTGCAATGACCGCCGCGATTCTATTCTTCTCGATGGGATCATCTATCCTACCTGTGGCGGTGGTGATCCTTGTAGCAGCCATTACTTTTGCATAAATCGCTGGATCGATTGGCTGGCTGGGAGTTGGGCTAAATGCTCTACCGATGGAAATTGCTCTTTTGGGCGTTAGTCTTGTAATGTACTCAACAATTCAGCTTGTTGTGGTAAGTTAACACTTACTTATGTCATTTCTGTATTATGTTTCCTGTGATAGCAGTGTGATTTTGAACCACTGTTTAATTATTTCACTTCTTTCATCAGGTTTTCTGCTGCATTGCCAGACCCGCAAGCTGTCGTCGCGTTACTGCGTTTAATCTCGTGGGACCGCCATGTGTTCAGTCGTTGACATTGATTTCCCTCGTCGCTTTAATTTTATGTGATCCTGATTTCACGTTTATATTCCCCCATTTTACCCTCCTCATTGCGATCTCAGCCGTTATAGCATTTTTGAACGTGACGCTTTTGGTTCCTGTGCTCCTATCAATATTCAAGCCAATATAAGCCAACATGTTGGCTTGTGGGAGTTTTTTTACTGATGATGCAGCCTATCTTAGTCCCCTTACTCCCTGACCATTTATGAAGCGGAGATCTAGCAATTCTAGAAGCTCGAGACCCCCAAACGAAAGTTCACGTAGTAAGTCCAAATCGTCGCAGCAACAGTACCAGCCCAGCAGAAGCTCTAGTTCGAGAAATTCGAATGGTCGAAATATGACCAGAGCCCATTCCAGTTCTGCTGTGATTCCAACCTCAGAGACGCATCGTCGCTGAGTCGGCAGATATTACTGACGCACCATGCAGTCAAGGGTCTCAAGATGCCACATAAGGAACACAATCATTGGCGCCCCCGGCTGAGGGAGTTGCTGGAGGAACAGCTGTGCCTTTACCTGGTGACCAACCTACGAATGTCACGGCCCCCATTCGAGTCCAATGTGCCGATGCTGATGTTGCTGCTGACTGCCTAGGAGGATTATTCTGTTGCTCGAATGTATTACTTGAAGGTAACCCTAACAGAGACGCAATGTGGACTTTCTTGGTCCAGAAGGAATTTATTGGAGAGAAAATTTGTTGCATTCATACAATCTTGCGAGGAAGCTGGTCCAAGTTCTTAAAAGCTGTCCCGGGTGATGACATCAAGCGGTGGACTGAATTTGATTTGCTTGCTGCTGGAGATCTCCTGGATTCTCTGTCTTCTGAAGAAATTGCCACCATTTCTCTGGAAGCCTTGTCCAAGGTAGCTACTAATCTCATCAAGCAACCTGGATTCCATCTTCCTCTTCAAGTACATGATAAGATCGAATGTCTCCGGCACAGATCCGAAGCATCCCTCCAGATTCCGCTGCTATGTTGGATTTAACGGCACTTTACTCAAACTCTCGTTTCATATAAAAGGTGGGAACAAGAAGTTGAAGCTGATATGAAGCTCTTTTAGAGCATGTAGGGATATCATAGTAAATGGAGATTTGATGAATCCAATGCTAACGGCTTTTGTAAAAAAAAATTTTTTACAGCGCGAATGTATTTCTATCCATTTTGGTCAAGGTGGAACTCAGATCGGAAACGCTTGCTGGGAATTGTATTGTTTGGAGCATGGAATTCAGCGTGATGGTTACATGCCTTCTGACAAAACTTGCGGGGGCGGTGATGAGTCATTCAACACTTTCTTGAGTGAAACCTGAGCTGGAAAACATGTTCCCAGGGCTGTGATGGTTGATTTGGAACCAACTGTTATTGGTAGGTTAAGCTTTATGTATTCAAACAGCATATCATAGATAGCAGATGAATTCTGGGAAAGGTCGGGTCCGCGTCCCCCTCCGAGACTGGGGTAAATATAAAAAGGTATTTTAACAACTTGCTTTGTATAAATTGAATAGATGAAATCAGGACGGGAACCTGCCGTCAGTTGTTTCACCCTGAGCAGCTTATTACTGGTAAAGAAGATGCCGCTAACAAAAAACTATGCTCGTGGTCACTACACGATCGGAAAGGAAATTGTGGACCTTGTTCTTGACAGAATCCGTAAATTAGCTGATAACTGTGCTGGATTGCAAGAATTTTTGATCTTCCATTCCTTCGGAGGGGGAACTGGATCAGGATTCATTTATTTGTTGATGGAGCGTCTTTCAGTAGACTATGGAAAGAAATCCAAGCTTCATTTTGCCGTCTATCCTGCTCCTCAAATATCCACAGCTGTGGTAGAGCCCTACAATTCGGATCTGACTACCCATACAACCCTGGAACATTCAGACTGTGCCTTTATCGTCGACAATGAAGCTATCTACGATATTTGTCGCCGAAATCTGGATATCGAAAGACCGTCTTACACGAAGTTAAACAGACTGATCGGGCAGATTGTGTCTTCAATGACGGCCTTACTTCGGTTCGATGGTGCTCTTAATGTAGACCTGACGGAATTCCAAACTAATCTGGTACCAGATCCACGAATTTAATTCCCCCTTGCCACCTATGCACCTGTTATCAGCGCTAAGAAGCCATATCCGAGATTACCAATGCTTGCTTCGAGCTGGCGTAATCAGATGGTGAAGTGCGATCCGCGACATGGAAAATATATGGCTTGCTGTATGCGATATCGTGGAGACGTGATTCCCGTGGATGTGAATGCGGCAATTACCACAATCAAATCAAGACGAAAAGGTTAGTTATCAACTCTAACACACATTCCGAGTTAAGTGTGGCAGAGAAGTTGGAAGAGGTTCTTGTGAAATGTAACTGTAATTTACCCTATGCAGATCCATCCAATTCGTGGACTGGTGTCCGACTGGATTCAAGGTTGGAATTAACTATCAACCACCCAACGTTGAGCCCGATGGAGACTTGGCCAAAGTGCAGAGAGCAGTTTGTATGCTGCCAAAACCACAGCAGTTGATGAGGTTAAACGCTAACTCTTAACCCTACGCTTGAATTTCACCTCGACTCACGTTCTATAGACAGCGTAAACGAAACATCTGTATTAAATGGAACCATCTTGGCAAATAGAACTAAAACTGCCCACCCAACGACCCATACCAAGAATCGACCCGTCAAGACTTCCACCTCCAGCTTCATCTGCATTCACATTTGTTCCTAGCATTTTAGCACTTTATTGTCTTGGTATTCGCTTAATAATTTATTTGCGTTATGAAATTAGTATTCATAGTACTGCTGATGTCACAAGAAGTGTCAGATGAAGCCGTTTTCAGAATTTATGCCGCGCGTTACTCAGTTAGCTCCGACTTTTACTTAAATGTACATTAAAGAGCTTTAATTTATTATGTGTCTCTTCTAACGTGCATTTCGAATAAATAAGCTATATAATATGTCCCGATGAGGCCAGATTTCATCGAATGTAAGAAATGAATAAAAGTAAAATGTGCATATTTAGGTAAAGAATTGTAGTGTTGTGTAGGCTTTATTATGTAATTTGACATGAAGTATAAGGCTATAAGCAAATGAATTTAAGAAATGTGTGTTCTTAACTCCTAAGCTGTAACATTATCACTATAAATCTTAACTATACTTCGTAGTTAGGGTGTACAGGCCTTCGTGAACATTGAGCGTGATGGATGACCTGTTATAATCTATTGTTGAATTTGTAGCTATCAGGAAATTACAAAGCTTTGTCATATGTAGCAGAGTCATCTTCAATTATCTGCAGGCTAGGTCACGGGAGCATAGGTAGTCTAATCTAATTTATAATTTAAGCAAGAACACTGGTATACGTAGTTTAGTCCGAATTGAGCTCTACATTGTTCAAGAATCTTCCGAAGCAGGTCCAGTTGGCATCACCGCTGAAGTATTCTATTTTGTAACCTTGATGAATTGGACCAATCATCGGCAGCAGGGTCCACCTATTACGCCAAGTCTCTTGGATCCAATCGAGACCAAACAAACCTCTAAATTGCCCAACGTCGTATACTTTTCCTGCCATTAATCTTTCTCCCGTAGAAGTATCCAAAACGAATGCATGTATTTCGATAACTTTGCTTTCCCCTATCCAAAATATGTGATCAGATTTACGTTTAGATTTTGCATTCAGGGAACTCCGCACTTTAACACCGCCGGCGGTGATTATCTCGTTGTATAGTTCGTACTTAGGATCATGAATCGGCTGCCATGCTCTAGGATTGAACCTGTCTTTAACTGGGTTTGCAAACTCCCAAGGATCGCAAAGATTTATTGCATTCGGAGTAACAGGATCCAAGGGATCGTCTGAGTTGCAGACAACCTCCATGAGATATTTCTTCATTATCTGTGCGCTTGGATACTGTGACCCTGTTACGAAACCTTTAACAACGAACATTTTACTTTCAAACATGGTCATCGAAAAGTTAGGGAGGCTTCCATATAGCTTGACAAAATCCGGGAGATGCTGGAGAAGATGGATGTTATATCTGTGATGTTTAGTATCAGCATAGAGATCATAGAATTCGTGAAAAAAACACCGGAGTTTATACCTTGCATCTTCAAGGTCCTTTTCGGAAATCTTCGGTTTTGACA
Source organism: Sminthurides aquaticus (assembly GCA_906901655.1). Taxonomy (NCBI): domain Eukaryota; kingdom Metazoa; phylum Arthropoda; class Collembola; order Symphypleona; family Sminthurididae; genus Sminthurides; species Sminthurides aquaticus. The sequence goes on along the minus strand of CAJQTT010000004.1, from coordinate 8,858,333 downwards.
TCAAACTGATTGCTACAGCCAGTTGCATATAGTTCCAGTAATAATCTTTATGCAAGTAACTGCTCAGCAGCACCGGTGCTGCGTACAGACCCCAAAAATGAAACTCGGATGCTTTAAAGTGTGCTCTTTCAGATAAATGACGAGGAGGTCTTGAAATCCTAGAAGGCGGTTTGATTGCGCGGAATTTGTTCCCCAGGCAGGATTGTTTGTAGGGTTCGATGTAAAAGGGTTTTTTATGATTCTTAGAATCCATCCAAACGTTAAGTAGAAACTTGAATACACCAAGATAAACGTTGTGCATAGGATCGATAGGACATCCTACAATGTAAAATAATTTGAGGATTACATTGTCTACTGCCGCCGCCGGCTTCTAATGTAGAAATAATTAGAGACATACCTTCAATAACATCAAAGTACGGTAGCTTCGTCAAAACTGAGACTCCTTTGACTCCACAAACTGGATCTGATACAATACTCTCCACGCATTGCATATAATGCTCATGAGTGCGTTTTTCACTGCGTTTGTGACTAAAGTACGGTCCTGGTTGTTCGTGCAGACAATAAGTACATCCTTGTTTTGAGTTAAAAGCCATCATATCCATCACTTGAGATCTGGCTGGCGTGTCAGCACACATGTTCAAAACGTATACACGCGTTGTCATAATTGCGCCATTCGTCTGCCTCCAAAGAATTGGTTTATGCGCTGTCTCTAGTATGTCATCTAGAACTGCTCTCAAAACTTCCTTCATATCATCGTTACTGATGTGGGATGTGGATCGATAAAATGCTAGGATAAGCATCCCCAGTCCCCTTTGTAATTTCCGTGATGTTCCATATATGGTAGCCAGGACAGGCCATGCAGCGCCGGCGCTGCTCTTGCTGATCGGGATGCCATCCGTGCATAAATTCAATACGATATCTCCTTGTCGAAATCCAACCTTCTCTTTTAATTTGTCCAACGCCGCACTACGCATCTTGTCCAGGAAAATATGGTTGAAGATTCTAGGGAGAATCTGCTGTAGCAAACCCCGGAGTCCTACTTTGATATAGTGTGTCATGTTACGCTCCCATGGATGGTGATTCTGGCATTCTGATTTCTTCTGCTTTGGACGAATTGTGGCAGTGTTCCAGTTTTGTGGATTTTGAATTCCATTAAAAAACGGGCATTTACTACACTTCCAGTAAAACTGCAGTTCAAACTTGTTGTATATTCCAAGTTGCACAATATAATTGCCGAAAGTTTTGGGAATAGCTTCAACGCTGCCGGCAGCATGTTTTCTCATGAGCTGGAATACTGACTTCAAGCATTCGTTTGATAATTTATATCGGTTAGCCATCTTCGCAATATCCATCACAAGAAGTGGCCGGGAACAATTTTGACTGTAAAGCTGAAGCAGCTCTTCTCGACTTAGATCACATGTGCAGTTCGCGACCTCACAGTCTTTAGAGTCCCCAAGACCTCCTGCGTTATAAAGTAAAGGATCCAAAATACATCCGTTTCAAACATAAAGTATTGTTCTTTTTTATTTACCTGCTGAACAAACTAGGGCACCACGGAGTTCTGGATCCCTGCATTCTTGACCCGCGGCTTCTTCAATCACGTTGGATGATATTGAATCTGAAACACCACGTATACAATTGAAGTTAAAAGCACGAAAAAATGATTTTATAAATCAACTGCCGGCAGTTCCTAAGTAGTTTAAAATAAACCTTACCGATCGCTGAGTAACCATCATGGTGAGTTATAGCCACAGTGAAAGTTTCAGCATCTACGAAAATAAATAATAAATTAAGAGTGATGATTATTAGGTGACGTTCATAATCATTTTGATGAGTTGGTTGCGTTACACTAGGAAGGCACTTACGTTCACCGCCGGCGGTGGGGGTATTTACAGAATTGCTTCTTCTGGAAGTCCGTTTGACCACGGATCGACCTTGATTCCCTTTCAAAGCTGAAAATTGTTAATTACAATGTGGTTAGCTAAGTCATTTTAGATGCAGTACACATTACGTATTAACAATGATATGTTTCTACCTTTAATGCGATGAGCAACAACTAAACGCTTCAATTTTTTGCGACTGGGTGCCTTTTTTGAGACAATAAACGGCATTTCGAATTGCTTTTAATTGAGGAAAATTAGGAGAGAAGAGGAAGCATGCCTGTGAAAGGGGAAACCTAAGACGGATTTTCGCCAATTTACGAATCCCCCGCCAAGAGAAACAGAGCGCTGCCGCTTTTACAATGGAACAATTCTCTATCTTCCAATCATGCTGCGTTGCTTTTCCATGCAAACACTCTATTGGATAATATGACTGGAAAACAAGCAGAAAACCATCAATCATTCACTTTGGTTTTCTCAACGTCCATGTACACAGTGATTTCTTACATTCTATAGTTTTGAGGAGCACTTATCAGCAGTTTATCAATTAAAACAAACTTTTAAAAAAACGGACTATTAAGCGTTGCGTTTTTAAAATATTAGGTTTCAACGCATATTCTGGAGACATGCCTTTAGCAAGACGTTTCCTTCCTAAAACTGTCTCCGCCGGCGGAGCAACTGTGGCGGTTTGATTATCATTATTCTGATTTTAATTTGCAAGTTCATTTTTGAAATTCAATAAATTGTTGAACTGTACTTAAAATTTATAATTTGGTAGAAAGGAGTTCAAGAAAGTGCATCAACATCAACTACCGCACTTCCAGGTCCTTCAATGAGACCACCATCTCGGAGGACATTAAACATTGGATCGGTACGTTGTAGAATTTCATCAACTTTTAAGCATGCCCATGGGTTAGTGGAAGTTTGAATTATTAGAACTTAGAAACGGTGGTATGTTTTCTACAGCAAGTCTTAAACTATGCAACTATGGAGCGAAGGGATAGTCTGTCTTCCGTTTACTCGCAGCCATTACTTCCAATCGACCAAAATCGAGTGTTTGAGCCATTGGCATCTACAAAATCATTGGTATTTTCGCAGCCGATCTCATTCAACGCTGCTGGCATAACAACAACAACTGTGCTTCTGGATGCTCCAGATAATCCGGTATTTATGTCAAATCGATAAACCTTGTGTACCGCCGGCGGTAATGGTCAGTATTATTAAAATATTATGGCTTTTCAACCTATTACAGACTCCAGAAAACCGCGACCAAGCACAAACCGTTCCAAAACCCATCAATTTAGAGCACTCTACACCGGATTTGAGAAATCAAGATGCGGTTAGTTTCATCATGTTGTTTTCATTCTCCCAATTGCCACTTGTTTGCATTCATTAATTCTAATTTTTCTTTTCTCGGGTGGAATGATCCGTCCAGACAAATCAAAACGAAGCGCTAGAAATAGTTTGGCAAACAAACACAACTTCGCCGGCAAATGACAATACTGGTAACGATGGACAAGATTATAACGTAAACACCTCTTCCACAACTGAAGTCGTATTGGACAATGCTGATCCCAAGCAGCCTTACTTGGAAGCATTGACGGATTTTTTCAGCAGTGAAGGTTAAAAGAATTTTTAGCGCCATACTACCTACATTTGTTGGACGAGTGGTCATCAATAATTATATTTCTTTTATTTTTAGTTGGCCAAAGATGCTTAATCAATGCATTTGCTGCTGCGCAAACTAACCCCAGTTTTCCAAAACCGCCGGCGGTAAAAACTGGGAGCTATGTAACAGAAGACCAAATGGTATTGAGCATGTAGTGGAGCAGCATGGTTTTCAGCAAAAACTTTCTATGTGTAAAAATGTTTTAAGCATGTTTTATTTTTGTTCCAGGTTACTCTTGAAGAAAAGGTGTGGATAGGAGGTAAACAGCAAGACCTCCGACTTCATGTATCAGATGCAAATACACTGAAAAGTGCCACCTCAGCTGTTGACTTTGCGAAGAAGTTCATCTTTATTATGTATAAAGGCCGCCAAGAGGTTATCCCAAAATTGTGCCAAAAACTCAGTAATTCGGGCCCAATTGAAGAACAGGAGCTGCTTGATCCAACTGTGAAAGAATGGATGATATGTAAGTAATTGTTATTTCTAATGTGTAAGCTGTTCGTGTTAATATGCGTGTTAGTAATGGACGCCTTTGTTTTTGCAGATTTAATCAAAGCCTCCTTCTCTCCACTCAAAGATGTCCTCAGATCTGATGCTCCAGACAGCATGAAGGCAGCTTTGGAGGAAACTCAGAAATCATTCATCTCTACCTCCATCACTAAGGGTTTGTTTAATCTCAAACAAAGTCTCCTTCAGCCCATTACAAACGAGAGTCCAACTAGGAAAAAGAAAATTAAACTGGCTAACAATGAGGAACATACAGCGGCAGGAGAAGCCACCGGTGGCATTATACTCAATTAAATTATGAAACATTCGGTTTCCATTACAGGTTAAGCAGCATAACATTCAAATATTTATTAATTGTCCAGTTAACTCTAACATTCAATAAACGGCATCCAATGCCATCTGTTGAACAAGACGCTCAAGCATCCATCATTTAGTACACCCGCTACCGCCAATGTACAGTATACACTAGGATCTTATATAAAACATACAACTGGATGCATTACATTCAAATCCAGTAGTATACATTATGCATGAATGTTTTCACATCAGATCTTTTGAATATCTTCGGATCAATATTTATGGATACACATTCATTGTGCTACCAAAGCATCCATTTGGATCTAGCAGTATCCGGTAGCCCGGACAACGGTGACTTCAAAGTGCATCGAGAATGCACTCCCAAATCCTGAAAGTCGGTATCCAAACTGTCCACCTGGCATACAGGGGAATTACGAATCCCAAGATCTTTTTGCTTGCATGAAAAGTTTATGGGGGATATCGGGTCAATGACAGCTTAATAATAATTATATAATACATATATATATATATATATATATACTCTCTTCAGGTCCACCTTGAAATCAAGGATATCTCGCGTTCCTGCGTATGGTTCGTTCGTGGATGGATATTGAGGGGTCCGAATTTGTTGCAGCACTAGAAAAAATAAACTTGTTGCATGCTGCCGTATGGACTGCTGCGCCTGGTTGCTGTAAATTTTCGGGGTAATGAGAAACACGTTCCCGTGATGTTGACTGTATTTTCCACTATTTATGTAGATTTGAACCATTTTCAATATGGGATTTAAAAACGTGATTTCTTCGAATTAATTACCTTTCCAATAATAGTAATTTTATGTTTTAGCCCATTAGCAATTTTTATACAGCTAAACAAATTAACTTCATTTTTATACAATAGGGTTAAAAATGGGACGCGCATAGAATAGTAAAATCAAATAATAGAATTTGTTTTAAAGGTCCTACAGTAACTGAAATTTTAAATGTCCATAACTTTTGAACTACGAGGGCTAAAAACATAAAATTACCAGCATTGGAAGATAATTAAAAGTATTAGTATATTATGTACAAACATGAAGATAAGGCTCATAGTTTGAAAGCAATTATGAAAACTAATTATTGCGTATGACCTTTGACCTGATGGTTACAGAGATTTGAAAATACCCGAGTTCAACTACAAATTCAAAGAAGTATGGTTTGTCAAAATTTCAAATTTCTAGCCCTCCTTTCCTCCTGGTAGTTTCGAAGGGTTTTAGGACGCACAAACTTTCTCTCGTAGTACATATGCATTAGAATTTCTCCGAACCTTGAAAGAAAGTTAAGTATGTTATATATACGTCATGCAATTGAATGTAGGACGGAAAACTTTTAGTACAAAATTTTATTGGAATCCGCACTTTTTTTATAATACGCCATCAGAAATTCCTGTATTTCCTTCTTCTCAATTCTTTCATTCTTCTTTTTCTCGAACTGTTTGCGGCAGATTGAAATAAATTACATTTTGATTCCCAACTCATATCTTCCCCTAATTCTGAGGTACCATGATACGCATAGGTACTGGAATCAATCGCACGCATTTGACAATACGAATACCTGCTATCATCGAAAACTGTGGCTCCTATCTGAAGGAAACATAGACAAGAGACACACAAATTAGATATATACAACGTGGATTGGACAGAAGTATTCCTTGAATGCAAGTATGCAAAGATTCATGCGGCACAAGATTATTTGGAGAAGGAGCTAATTATTAAGAACCGCGAGTTATTAATTGCTGCGCTGTGGCTGTGAGACGGCTCATCTGCTATGCTTTTATCCAGTGTAAGGTCATGCACACTCCACGTTTATAGCAAAGTAACAGCAGGTGTAGGAACTAATCACTGTTCTTAACATCTTAACTTAACTTCTATTGCATTCCCCATATACGTATGTGGTACGCCAAGAAAAGTTGTTAATGCTAGCACATTTTAGAGCCAACAGATAAGCTGGACCTACTACTCAAGGCATGTAAACGTTTGACTATTGAAAGAGAACCAAAAATTAACTCCACAAACTGACCCTTTAGCAGGTGCAAGTATCTAAGGGATTTATATTCTGTCGACACAAGTATTTATGTAGATAAACGCTATCAGAAAAATGTAAATCGACGACACAAACATCGCACATCCCTTTTCATCCTCATGTCCACACTAATCCTAATTCCCCCGTATATTTATTACATAATACTCTTGATCGGAGTGATCATTTTCGGTCAGATCTATTAGTGTAAAGGTGCTTGAAATTAGTTGCTACTGCTCAAATGTCGTCTTAAAAAGCAGCTACCACCAATTTCGGTAGAACAAGAAATTGAATTCGTCTACGGGATTAGGAGTGTGGAAGTCTCGAACTCGTAGGATTCACAGAGTGGTAAGTCCTAAGAGTATGAAATAATTGTTTGAATCCCAACCGGGTTATTTGTTTGCTTTCATTTTTGCTTGAACAGAAGTGAAATTAAGTCTAAACTTTTTAGCGCAACTCGTGCTCGTGTACGTACAATGAAAACTAAGTGGGAGCTGGTTGGGAAACGGTTGGCCAAACGTGATGCAGAAAGGGAAACGATTCAGCACGCACGTCGACGCTCCAAGAATTTCTACACTGCACTCAAGATGCAATGGATGAGATCGAACCGTGGTTTCATTATTTCTAACTGGAGAGAATATTGTCAGAGGAGAAAAGAGCAAAAGAAGGAAAAAGTGAAACGTTTGCGAACCAAGAGATTACTGGCATCTCCATTACTTAAATGTCCTATATGGTCTTGTGATCCCCACGATCTTCGACGACCTCGACTCTTAATGGCTTCTCGTCATCCATCTGTTGCAAGTGATATTTCCGATCAAAGCGCTAATCACGTAAGGTCACCATTGAAACCACCGCGACCATACTGGTACCGTTACGATCCAACGGACAATAAAACGGTTGCTGATAAGATAAGGGCACAGAGTCAGCGTGAGGAAACCAGCTTTACACGTCCGCGGAAAGTATCATTTGCTGAAGCATTTCACTCTGCGTTCCCGGAATCTGTACCCAAAAGACATAAACGTACCACGCCTTTAAGCTGTCAGGATCAGTTGGGATAACCTACTGGCAGCATTCACATCCTTTGAAATCGTGTAAGTAATCTCCTGTAAGATATTTCACACCATAACTACGACAGTTTATAACATTTACAACAATAATCTTTAGGACGTAAAGTTATTCGTAAATATAACGACAGTGACTTTACTCTTCAAAAATTAAATGACATTTACAGTTCGATTACAAAAGTCGTAATTAAGAATCTAGCTATAATAAAAACTGGTGAAATTGTTTATCCGCGTGATTATCATTCCATATCCAGACTAATATCTACATCGCCACCTTGTTTCTTAGCACACTCCATGGCAAGCTCCCGTATGGCATCTGGATTTGGGTTGTTTGAAATTTTGTCTATCTCATAAAGTCGGGCGAAAAGCGGTTTCATTTTCTTCGAAGGAAAGCCGATGTCAATAGCCCTCTTTAATACAACTCTGTAAAACAATTGACATAGTGTTATGAGTCTCAAGTTTTTGTAACAGAGGAACAGGTAAAAGGCGTGCACGTAGGTCAAACATAAATAAAAACTGCATGGGGCCAATAACGGATGATTCTCGGCACTTACTTAGCGTTCTCAAAATCCCGGAGTTTGACGTGGATGTTCGCATTCATTATCCACAAATCGACTCGTTTTGGATAAGTAGCTAGTAGCTGATCGAACATTGTCCTACCTCGTTCGACATCACCCATTTCCATTTCTAGCTGGCAGTTTTTAGAAATCAAACGAACATCTAGGTTCATCAATAAAATGTTTAAATATTATTATCAAAATTCTTCGAAACACAACTGGAGAAATTCTATCCTTAGAACTTACGTTGGGTGGAATTTAGATTCAATAACGACTTCTTGAAAAGTTTTCGAGCTTCTTCGTGTCGTTTTGTGGCATACAAAAATTTTCCATACTTGATATACGCGTCTGGGACTTCTCGAAATTTTTTTAGCATAGTTTTGAAGGTATTCTCGGCTTCCTGATGAAACATTCATGCATAATATTACACTACATATATTATTATATATAACATAAGAATTTCCAAATTCAATATATCAATGCTACCTAAAGTATGCTTATTACCTGGCTTTTATTACTCTCGACAAATATATCAGCCATTACAGAGTAAACTTTGAAGTCGTTGTTATTTCTTAATGCTTCTTGGAAAACAGCCTCGAGAGTTTCCTAAAAGTAAATATAGCAATTAAGCACTGTAAGATCACTGACAACCGCAACGCACGCTTCTATTATCATCATCCTCGATTCTGTATCGCTGTAGAATCTCTCATCTCACCGGCGTTCCATATTTGTTTTCAAGATTTAGGAGAGCAACCCAAACATTCAATCTCTCCTGCTCCTCGCGATAAAGAATCGTCTTCAATGCTCGCATTCCAATTTCCTTAGCTTTGGGTATATCTTCATTCTAAATAGGGTACAAACAATACAAACACCCACTTTCAATTTGTGTAAAATGTAACACGGATACATACGCGGTATCTATACATTCAAAGGAGAAAGTTAGAATTTGTTAGTTCCCACTCAGGACATATCTTTACATGTGTTGCCATGCGGTAGTACCTGCAAGTAAAATGCCATGAACTGAATCCAGCACATGGAACTGTTAGGTGATGCTAATACCAGTCGTTCATAATCATCTTCGGTCTTTAGTGGGGTCTTATAGTCGGCCATACCCAGCTCCAAATTTCGAGTTCTTTCGTCTTCTAATTTTTTCCGCTCCTTTCGAGTCCTCTTATCTTTCTGCAAACGTTTTACATTACTAAATTAAACCATTTCCTTTTAAGGCTTTCAGATACATAGGTCGGTATTCATACTTTCCCACTCTCTCCAGATAACGGCAAATCTTTTACAGCTTCCGTATAACTGAGGCTTAACGATTTCCCCTGACTCTCTGTTAGATCGTCCCAGAAAGAAGAGCTGGAAAGTTTCAGGTTCCCCTCCACATCCACTAAATCAGAAATGCTTGCTTCTAACGATACTGCGGCAAACGAGTCCGTTGAATCTGTTCCTACAGCCTCCTTCTTCATTTTGGGTGCTTCCAAAACATCGCCGGAAGTATTAGGTTCCTTTGCATTCTTAGTATTTGTCTTCGGTGCTTCTAAAACATCGTCTGAAGTATTAGCTGCATTTGGTTGTTTCTTTTTTTTCTTCGGTGGTTCTACGACTTTAACGGTGCGGGAATTGGCTTCCTTTGAACTATCATCCTCTGTTTTTTTATTTTCCTTAGTCGATACGTCCTTAATTTTAGCGTCTGACGGCTTTTCCAGACGATTTTTCTTGTTAACTTCTCTGATTTCCAGAGAAAGGATGAATTTCTTCTCCTGCAATGCCAACTTACATATATTAAATGCACTTTCATGAAACCTAAACTTTTAACACGAGAAAAACGTGCAATATTCGGCAATAATTGCAAATTAATACAAGAACACTTACCAAGGGCTTAGAGTATACTACCTGAGCAGTAAGAATACGTCCAACGAAAAACATAGAATCTAAAGGCGTTGCGTCTTCTATGGTGATTCCCAAAAAGTTGCGAGGAATGAAGCCCTGCAATTTCATATCGTTGATTGTTAGTTATGAGCAATTCCATCATAATTGAGAATCTTTAACAGAGCATCATGCTATCACGTTATTTCGTTCCAGAAAGTTTCAGCCAAATCGCTGGTGCTTGGTTAAGGTTATCGGCGAATTAGGATGGAATAGTGCCTTATATTCACGTATGGGTTTTCACTACATAGAAGATATTGAAAATAATTAGAGCATACCGTTATGCCTCCTATCAATTCCAGGATGACACCTCCGTTATTTACCGCTTTAACTGTTCCTTTCACTATCATATATTTACGCAACTCTGACGGTGTCTTTATGACTTGATCATTGCACTGAACGAGCTCCTTCTTGGCCGTTAAACATATTCTCCCGTTTTCTTCATTTTTCTGGATGACCTACATAATGTGTACAAAATCGACAACTCATTGAGAGTCCCTTGACTTAACTAAGAATTATGCTTTAATTTATATCGAGGTATAATATTAGAATATTACCTTTGCTTTCAGAGTAGATCCTACCGGGAATTTTTCTTCGGGATTTCTGAACGGAATATTCCCCATGTGGTGCCTAGGAATCAGACCCCTAGCAAGGCCAAAAGTTACTAGAGCACCCATCGTGTTCCACGCGGTAATAGTACAATCCAGTACGGCTCCGGCAACGACTTGGTCATCATGGATTATGGATTTTTCCAACATTGAACTGAAAATCCAATAAAGTTTCGAGTCACGGAAGTAGAAGAATCTAGTCACGACTACGGCATTCTATACACTATACACATAATGCTGTCTTACGCTTGAAAGCTGCCTATAAACATAGCGTCCATGGAATTGTAACTGATAATTTTACAAGAGTGAGTAGATCCAGTCGGAAACTGCTTCTTGATGTCTCCCAATGACAGATTGGCATTATCGCTGCACCGTCTCAATGAAACCAGGCCTCTCTCGCCGGTCTCAAATCGGACAGTGATACCCGTTTTGTCATAGCTCACCACAGTTGCTTTTGCAGCTTCTCCAACGCCAATGCTGGATTCATAGGGTACAATACTGTGTGGATAGAGTTTAGGTCTTAAGCTCAAATGTGGCTCGGTTCCGGTGGGGAATTTGTATAACACGTGAGCAGTAACTTTATCTCCGATTTCAAAATTCGTGGGAGATTTCCACGTTTCCTTCATCTGATAATTATGAATTAGTCCAACCAAGTCTTGAACATGAACTTGCAATCCGTTCAGTCCAGTCTAGGAAAATAATGTTATACATGATCAAAATGTCTTCAAGAAATCATTCACACGATTAAACAACAAATCAATGTAGTTGATGTGCTTTCTCACTTTCATGATGATTGCTTCCATTGCCATACCCGGAAGCAGCAAGTTATAATTCAAGTTCGTCTCGTCTGGATACACATACTTGTGGATAGTTTTAGGATCGGAGGTCAATTGTACATCAGCATATGACCCATCAACTTTACACCTCAATACTTGGCATTCCACAATTTGGCCGATACCTAATGAAATTTCAATAGGAAAAGAGCAGGAATAAGAACCAACACAATTACACTCGGTTTGATTGCAGGATATACATAAATCAATAAAAACTAATATACTGCACCTAAAGGTCGCCCATTGTTGACATGTTTGATGAAGTTCTTAGCACTTTCTTTTTTGAGGAACGCTCGAGTATTTTTTATCCCCAAGTCCATTATGTATCCGTGATCTTCTACGCTCTGAACAGCCGCTCCGAAAATCTATATTTACAAATCCAGCATCAAAGTTGTTTGTCTCTAATCAGAAGCTCTTTATCTCTGGCATTTAGTAAGCTAACAGCAGATTTACCATTCCTTGCTGGATATTTTGCGCTTGAAAATTTTTATGAACCAGGGAAGGATTGAGAGACAAAATAATGAATTTTGATTTCTCTTTTTGCTGCACTTTCTGCACTGTAAGTACCATGAGTTGCCCTTCTGTAAACATATCCGTCAGCATATACCATGGCTGTAAAAATCATGAAATTCACGTTTTGTTGATACCAGATTCACTGAAGAGAAGTTACAATATCAGGAATAGTGTAACTACACATTTACCTGATCAATATCAGCACCGCCAGCAACTGCTTCCAAAATATCCGTGTACTGTTTACTGATATTCCGCAGGGGTATCTCCCCAACTAGTCTTCCAGGAAGGTCCACCATTAATTTGTCCCTTCTTACTTTCTTCACTCTACCCAGCGTCAATAAGTCTTCCACGACGGACTGTTAATGATTCGTAACAATGAAATCCCCTTTAACTTTTAAAAGAGATAGAAACAACCTACAACATTACTTACATCATAGGTAACTTCGTCAATATCCAAACCATCTCCTCGATTCTTTTTCCCAGCCAAAATTTCTGTTTCTTCGGCTGTCAACAAATTTTTTGATGTCTTCCTTTTTCCTTTAGGCTGGGCACTACTGTTGGCATCATTGCCAGTCTGGAGAATAATGAAAATGTCTACATCCCAAGATTGCCGAGGGCAAATATTTGTAAGCTTTAATAATGTATAAGAACCTTTTTAGCTGACTTTTTGTCCGAAAAGAGATTGTGACTGATTTGACTGATTCCATCACTTGTGTCTCGTTTTTTTCCTCCATGAGCAGCAATATTTGAACTTCCACGCGGAAAGTATTCTTCCTTCTTGATCTTTACCATTATTTACGTGAGGTTAGTTAATCTAAAGCCACAAGAATTCACGAACATAACCAAACTATTCAAGAAAAGGTCATCAAGAAATCAGTTCTACATGGTCACGCGAAATCTCAAATTCGACCGTTCGACGATCGGTAAGCAAAGCTGAACACCTTTTTTGTAGCTTTTAGCTTATGTCCTAAATTTAAGCTAGCAAATAGCTTCAAAACTTATACACTCACCAGGTACTTTAATTTTTACCTAACTAATCAGAGAGGGAGAGCAAGTGTTCGTGAATAAATCAGAGATTAATATATCAAACTATTGATTAGATCTATCGACAAAGCATACGTACAGAAGGGGTTAAAGAACATGGAATTGTTATTTACGTTACACGCTACTTTTACTTGACTATTCTTTAGGTACGTTTTTATTCGACTTTCAGCCGCACTCGTCAGCTCATCGCTACAACCACAACATGTTAAACCATACACAACCGAAAGAATAGAAAACCGCGTGTGCTCGCGATGTTTTTTCCCATGTGCGAGCGTGTTTTAAATTCCCGCTTTACCCTTGACGAGTGCATCTTAAATCCAAGGGGAGCTGTATTTGGCGAAACAAATGCAATCAGCTGGCATTGTTTTCTGCAGGGCAACTTTAAAGGCGTTCGAAATATATATACTAGGCTACTGCTGTTGTTGCCAAAAATTTGAGAAACGAAGCCACCGTCACCGTTGGTATATATATACTTCGCTAATTTATTTTTGGAGCAATTATTATTGTATATTATTATTATTGTAGGATATTGTGAAATATAGGCTTTCCTAATCAGTTAAGTTATCATTATCGATAATCATTATCCAGTTTGACATTCATGCATAGCTTTCTTAAGATTGTGAAGATATGTAAAGACCGTAGTCTGTAAGAAAAAGCCATACCGAAATTCAGTATTAAAACACACTGTAGCAAGGTCACCATTAACCGAAAAACTTCTTCAGCATGTCTTAAACTTTAGAAAACGAAGGGAACTGCATCCAGGAATCAAGTTGATGCCACTACTGGGTTATTCTAGACAAGATCTTATCTATTAATCAACCGGAGATTGCAGGCTGAAAATCACCCGCTTGATGGTGCGAGGTAATTCCTTAAAGCGATCATTATCTTTTTAAATTGGGGTCTTGAAACCAGGTTATTACATGGTTATTGTGAATTGGACTAGCAAAACATTAGACGTTTATACTTTTCTGACTTTAGGAAGACGATCAAGACTCTGATAAAACAGAAACTTCTGATCATCTATACTTTTTAAAAGCATTAGAAAAACATTCATGAACGCTACACGTGGCTTTTTTACCACTGTTGCTGGAAAGACTTGGAATTTGGGTGTATCAGCATTAAAATGGGTAGCAATAATGCATTGCACGTTAGAATATGTCGCAGATTGCGTCATTTGTTCCGGCCCAAGTATGGAACCAACCATCAAAACGAAAGATATAATTCTGGTGAGTTTCTGTTTGATTAGCACATTTCAACGTTTCATTGAAGCACAACACATTTTGTGAAAGTGTTTCATTGCTTTTTTCAGACTGAACATATTACCCCAACGTACGGCAAGTTGTCGAGACATGACATTGTGGTCTCAAGATCTCCTTCTAACCCAAAACAGTTTATATGTAAAAGAATCGTAGGGATTGCGGGCGATCAAGTTGTGACCGGAGATGGAGAACTTATAGAGGTCAGTAGTTTTCCGTCTTCGATCATTGGTGTCGCTCATGTAGCCTGGGGTTTCCGAACATTAAAAGTCTTTTAGTTTGATGCTGTCATGCATTATAATGAATCGATTTCATTTGACTTGCAGATACCTAAAGGCCATGTCTGGGTAGAAGGTAAGGCATATTATTTAAAACGTACTGAAGGGAAACATGGTTGGCATGAAAGCCAATATTTCCATTTTAGGTGATAATATGTACAACTCAACGGATTCGAGAAGCTATGGACCAATACCTATAGGCTTAATTAGAGGTAAATACATCATATGGCTAAATCATCATAATCGGAAACTCGTTGAAATGGCTTTAGAAGCCCATGTTGCTTTCCAGGAATTTGTTTTAAATTATAGGATTTTAAGTTTGCCCATCATGATAGAATGTTGGCAAGCATTGATTTTTACTTCACGTTCTGTAGGTCGAGCGCTGTTGCGTGTATGGCCTCTTACTGACTTCCGATCTCTAATGGCACCTAGAGACAATCATTACTAATATAGAGGAATGCCTCTGATAGAAGCCGTTATAATGAGACACCAAACGGATCCTTACCACCGATCGTCTTACGCTCTTACGATGGAAATGTTGACTGTTCCAGGGTGACGGGATGCAACTCATCTATTGCAACAAGAAACTCATTCTGAAATTAGCATTGCGTAGCTAAGTAGTCTGTTGGGCTTTTAGTGCCACAAAGAATCTAACAAATAACTAACTATTTTAGTCATTTGGGATTTTTAACTTCATATTATACCTTGAAGAACGAGTCATATAGTTTTGAGTCATAGTCTGTAAATAGAGTACAAAATTTCAGAAGCATAATTTGGAGTGCTTGGTATTGATTTGCAGTAATGGAATCTCTGATTCAACACGTTTGTCAGTATGTTTGTTATACCACTGCAAGTCCCCCTGGAAGTGCAGGGTTATTTATGTTATCTACTTTTATGCTAATTTGTATTATTAAGTGGCGGCGCCACTTTATCCAGTTTTGGCGTAATATTACCCTATCACAGAAATATTGAAAAGAATAGGAAAGATACTAACTGAAAGTATTGTTGCCATAAAAAAAATTCATTATTACCTACATATGTTAATTTTATTTAAATTCCTGACAAGCAAAGTAGGGTGTAAGCTGGGTAACAACCAATATCTAGGAGAATCCAACTGTGAAGGTCAATAGTATTTAATATCTAGATACTTTCATCAAGATGCATCCTTTATTTGAGCTTCTACCTAAACTAACGGTATATAGTTTCAATATGTAAGTTTGTTTTCCTGGTGAACAAAAAGGACTTTTGATATATATCAATTGTATTTAATAGCTAAATCATTTCTTATCATTTAGTAAGCTTCCAGAGAACATAGCCTTTCAAATTGAACATGGCTTCAGAATTGAGTGAGCATGATAGCAAAACTATGTTTACTCGAAAGGTGCACACTCAAACGCTATCTGTTAATCTGTCCCAAAGCCTTGCATAACAAAGCGGAAGCCGCTAGACTAATCTGCATTTGAACAAAGGTCTGACTCCAAGGCTAAAGTTTGTGCTGTTATGGATAACAGTATGTCAATTGTTGCGATTCGGCCGAAAGCTAACCAGAAAGATGAGGAGGAGCCAGAGAGATACTACTGCACCACACATCGGAAATCGTTAAAACATTAACCAGTCATTGCTCAATAGCTTAAGAAAAAAAGCTGGATAATGACCACAAGCCGGGGGGGTATAAGAGCATCAGGATTTGTGGATAAACGTCATTTCTTTAGCTGACTCTGGATAACTGACACTGGTTAGTATACTAGGAGTTCCCAGTGACGTTTTTCTTATCAATTAATTATATTTCTTCAATTCTCTCAATATATCCAAATCCAGCAGTGTTTTAAGATTTTGTGAAAATTACATCCTTGAAAATTTAGTAACTTTCACACCTATCGGTAATACTGTGGACGTTCATCTTGAATATTGCGTAAGTGAATTTTCAGGATTTATTTCAAAGTGCTAGCCTCCTTCATGCTAAAAAGGAAATCTTTGAGTTAATTAAATATGTTTCGTTAGTTTCTCATAGGTGAATCCAAGATGGCACTTCTTCGTCTGACGGCAGCCTGCATTACAATCGTCGTGATGTCAGAAGTGTTTAGAGCGTCTGTCGGAAAATCCGTGACTTCCGATTCCGAAGCTCCTCACGGCATCCAGAGCAAGAATAATCACACTTTCTCCGATAGTGGCAGTGTGAGTGATCTCGTTACATCACCCAGCGAAAATGTGGCATCTGTATCATCATTCACGTCTTCGTCTTCTTCAGGTGCGCCAGTCGTAACGGAGGGCCACTCGGCAACGGTAACATCGGGAGGTTATGAATACCCACCTCCACCAGTAGCTGTTGCTGCTGCTCCAGACGCCCCAGTCTTTCAAGCTGTGCCCACCGTTCCTCAAGTTGCCCCCGCCGCTCCTTTCCCTGCCGTCCCTCCCGGCCTCGGTCTCGGAGGACTAGGAGGTATCGGAGCCCTGCCTTTTGCTACCGGTCTTTTACCTTTTAAGAGTGCGAACTTGGATGTTCAGGTTGGAGGATATTTCCCAGTACTTGAAAAGGTAAAGCGACTTACTTCTCAGTTTATTTAAATTTATGAGATTTGCATGCAGTTATGCTATGTTTCCGTTGTCTCCATTTCCATTTTCTGCTTGTTTATCAAGATGATGGAATTGGATACGGAGGTTGACCATTATTTGCATTGTAACGTTATTTTGATCCGTCTTCCAGGCTATACTTGTCATTGGAGGGGGCGTACTGCTGCTCATTCTCTTTGCTTTCTTCAACGTTGCTATTTCCAAGGGAGGATATCTCAGTAAACTCGGACTTGGGATGTCAAAGGCTTTCGCTGGTGCTGGAAGCTGGGATGTAGATGATGAACCAATTGGTAAATCTGGCTCTGTAGCGGGAGCAGCTTCATTTGCAGCCAGCAGTAATTTGGGATTAACAAATCGAGTCAACAACGCTATTGATAGAAGATTTTAGAACATTTGATGTAAATTAGGGAGTGCTTTTGGAGTGATTCGCTTTCATATATGGACTCATACACAAATATATTAACTCTCAGTTTTATTTAGCAATACCTATGGCGGCTTGCCTAATGCACATTTTCGCAACTTTTAAGCCAAAGCATACCTGGGCTGGGGCTCAAGAATGCACATATATTTTCAAGGTACACAACAGATTAGCCAAGCTTAAGCTACCGAATGTATTTGTATTTCTTAGACCTTTAGTGATTAATTAGCGAATGGGACAATAATTTCCCTTATACTTCGTCAACTTCGTTCTCTAGTCACATTTACGATAGAGACTAAATGTTTCCTGTAAGACAAGTATTTCTTCTCCGTAATTGATTTGCTATATGTTTTTTGGAGTCGGGAGTGTTCAAACTCAATTTTCATTTATTGAGCACTATAGATCAATCGTTTTAGCGTAATAATAGTAATAATACTAGTCGCAAAAGCACATATGTTCTCTTTTAGAAGTAAAACTTGAATAAAGGTGATTGTGAACATTCGCATTACAGCATAAGTTGTTAATGCAGCGGTTTGAGTTGAGTATATTACTGCACAAGAAGAAGTGGTAGTTGGTCTTCGTGATTGCAAGTAGCTGACCTTCCATATTATAACTAGTCAGGTTGAATTTTGATTATACTGTCTGCTGGTTTGATATACTAATTAATGAAGAGTATTGTGGACATTTCAATCAGTTAATAGGTACATGACATAACATCAAATATTGATAAATGTTTAGGAAAGAATAGTGAATGTGCTGTAAGTCTGTGATTAATGCACTTTAATCGCATAATAATGCTAATAATGTAAATATTGCATGTGTACATATCTGATTCTGCTACTCCATTCCGTCCCTAAAAACCGTTTGGTAAAACATAGAGATTGTACTCAATGGTACATGAAGATATGCGGGAAATTTCAGTTTTCAGCATGCTGCGCGTGTAGTGCATTATGTGCATGTTTTGAAACCATGCTAAAGGGTTGTGCCCAAACGGCATGGTTATTAGTCGCGTGGTCGTAACTCGTAACTGTGGAAGTCGGATGGAGAAGAGGTTAGAGTTATAAGATTTGTCAGTTCTGTTGTTAAAATTAGTTATCATCGAAACCATTAGTTGGTTGGACTCAATAGCCATATTATCAAGGTACGAATTATTTTTATTTATTAAGTTATTTCGGGCATGCATGGGAGTATTTGAGAACTAATAATGATGATACCATTCCTTCTTATAATTGATGATGAAATAAATTTGGAATTCCTCGTTTCTGATATAATTTCGAATTTACTCCATATTCTTTAAATTAAAGAAAATTTTGTGGTTGAGTTGATGCTGTAAAGTGAAGTTTCTATGTTACAGAAATCATTCACAGCAAAATGACCATGAACAAGATACGGAATTCCATAGAAATGCTGAAACCCGCTGATTTTTTAGGGTAAGATGTGCCTTGAAAGCTAGGTTGCAAGGGATTCTGTGGGTTTTCTCCAAGTGTAATTGTCATCATCATTGTTAATTGTAGGGCTGAAAATTCCGGGGGAAAACAATGCCTTGAGGCGTTGAAACAGCTGTACGACCTAGTTAAAAGTCAGGAAAAACAAGTAGGACTCGACTTCGGCCAACAACAGCAACGACTGAAAGCGAAGTTAAAAAAGAAGAGGAAGCGGTTTTCGAAAACTGAAGCGCCTCTTGCAGCTTTGGTTACCCAGAACTTCGATGGTGAGCAGGTATGGCAAGAACTTCAGCTGCAGAATAATTTCCTATATGATGACCTCGTATCATCTGTGTCGACGCTGGCTGCGTTGACAAAGAGACTTCAAACCGAAGACGACGAATCTGACGAGCCTATGTCTGATGCAGACCTTCAAGATAAATCCAGCTCGAATAAAATAGATGAGGAACTACCCCAAGTGCATCTCGATGATGCCTCTGAGCTGGAATCCGAAGGCCCAGACTCAGGAGATGAAAAGAAGCTATCCAACTTCGAAAGGAGAGCAAAGAATGCAGAAAAGATGATCCAGAATGTAGAACATGAAGCGTTGCAACCTAAATCTTGGCAGCTTACTGGTGAGACAACAGCCAGTACTCGGCCCGAGAACGCACTCCTTGAAGAACATTTGATGTTTGATCACCTGATACGTCAAGGTAGAACTTTGATGTTTTTATTTTTTTTATTAGCGATAAATTGGCATTTGTGATGATTTTGTTCCTCCTTATAATCAATGATGAGATAAAATTTGGAATTCCTCGTTTCTGACATGTAACAAAGAATATGTATTCTTTGCCTTGTAAAACTGTATATTAACTCTTTTGTTGGAATTTAACTTTCGCAGCTCCTCTCATCACCGCTGAAACAACATTGAAACTGGAGGATATAATAAAGCAGCGGATAAAAGATCAAGTATGGGATGATGTTGAAAGAAAGATTCGTCCCACGGAAGGTCGAATGGAGTTCAAGAAGGCCGTGCCGTTAAATGCAGAAAAAAGTAAAGAAAGCTTGGCGGAAATATACGAAAAGGTAAATGTTTCCCCCCTAATAGCCCATCTATGCATGTTAAAAACATTCCCGTACCGTGATGCTAACATCCCAGCTTGATGGTAATAGGAAGCGCTTACGAAAATCAAGCCTGCAGAGGAACCCTCAGTTCCAGAGTATCAAGTTCAAGTACAGAAGGAGTTGGACGACCTTTTTGTTAAGTTGGACGCATTGAGTAATTTCCACTACACTCCTGTGAACGTAAGTTACAAATCGAAACGCGTATGATTTATCAAATATACAAATCGTCACTCATAAGCATACGTAATTTAATGTCTTTGCAGCCCACTGCTGAAATCCGTGTTGTTAACAACCTACCATCCATCGCTATGGAAGAAGCCACTCCTGTCACGATGACAGATGCTACAATGCTGGCTCCTGCTGAATTAGAACGTGAGTACTTCAGTCATCAAATGTTTAATTTGTAGCCCTTGTGATCTCATGATCATACTATTACCTTTTTTCCTTGCAGGTAAACAAACACGATCGTTGAAGTCGAAGGAAGAAATGACAGATACTGATAGGAAGCATAAGAGAAGAGCAATCAAAAAGATGCAGAAAATGAGGCGTTTAGATCAGGTAGCTAAAGGCCTTGCTGCACCCAATATTAAACAAGTGAAACCAGGAGAAAGCGTAGGAGGGAAGAAGGCTAAATCTGACGGAGCAAAAGGTGGTGCCTCCATCAGTTCCTATGATAATTCGAAGCATCTGAAATCGTCTCAGGCTTTCTTTTCGAAGCTCCAAGCTCAAGTGCAAAGTCAAGTTAAGAGTTACACCAAGCAGAAGCAAGAAGCTAAGACAAAGAAAGCAACCGCAATCAAACTGTGAGGTGTGGGAAGGAGTTTTATTGTTTGAGAAAATAAAAATGTTGTATTTAGTTACACATGATGCTGTACCGAATAAATATGACCGAAACAACATTCTTAGCAATTTATTTAATAATATGTTGAGCATTAGGAAATTCACTTCTGCTCGCTTTATATACTTCGGTCATTTCGAGCAAATTTTAAAGGTAATTCATATGAGTGGACTTAGAACAGCGGAATCACAGTCCACAGTGGTCCATAAGCTCTGTGTACTCGGTTACATCATTCGGAGACGTAAAAGCCTGGTGAGGCATAGGCACTACCGTATTATGTATAGCGTACAGCGTTATACATACAGATCGCGGATGCTGCGAATAAGCGTACGTGCACTCATACATGTGCTTTTTCCCGCCTTTGCTTTTAGAGCCTATACACCGGTTGTACTGAATCCTTGAATTGAGCAGGAAAAGGTTGTCATAAATCTATAGTAGCAATTTTTAACCTTCATTGGTTTTAATCCTCTAGGTGAATCAATGCCTATTCAACGCGTATGGTTAACATCAAATTGTTCATCCCTTGATCAAGAACTTGGTGTTTGACTTCTTTGTTTAATCCATATTAGCTTTTTATTTTTTTCCCATAGCATTCCATAGTTTGCAATACCTAACAATTGGCAGTGATACTGTTTTAATTTATGTTGACCGGTGGGTACAGTGGCTTGGACTATCCATAAGTACGAGACTGATCTAATCACGATCACGAACGACAGGATATCCTTGTCTAACTCGTTAATGGTAGCTCCAGGGTCAAGCCTTGCGACTGTTACTAAAGTAAAATGGTTTCAACAGTGGTAGCGACAATCGATTCGACCGCAACTGTTCACGCTCGAGAAATGCAGTGCGACATATTAAAGTCGTGTTTCAACAAAGTTAGTTTTGGGGAAAACCTAGTCTACTGTAGTGGAGATGAAAACAAGACGGAGTTTATAATTTTTTTTATTAATTCCAGCGAGCGATCTTGCCTCCTTCGATTTTCCTTTGGGGTCCCAATGGTAGTGGTAAATCATTTGTGGTGGAACATGTCTTGCAGAACCAAAGGTTTCAGCATATAGCGTATGTGAGCGCCAGAGAAATAGTTTGCGGATTGAAGCCTTTCCTCCTGACCATCGTTCGCCAGTTGTTTAGCCATAACGGTACACATTTCCAGCTAAAATATTAAGATGTAAGCATCTGTTTAGTTGATTGATAACGGCAACGTCACGTTACAGGTGTTGAGCCTGAATCTTCCGAGGATCTTAAATGCGATACAATTGCGGATCTAATTCGAGAATTACAAAGAATAGCCAAGGAAACGGACATTGGATCTACCCCGTTGGTTGTGGTAATATTAGAGTAGAACAGGTTATTTTTCCGCGTGCCCTCTGTACTGTATTTCTGCAAGAAACGTTTTATTACTTCCAGGTGTTGGAAGAATCAGAGACTCTGAGAGCGGAACATGGGAACGTTTTAGAAGTTCTAAGTAGATTGCGGGATCTGGTTGGAAACTGCAACATATGTGTAACATTTTTGAGCAGTTTGCCGTTAACAGCCTATGCTTGCCTGTCGGATATGAGGCCTATGGTAACAGTTCACTTTCCTCAATACAGTAAAGGTAAAACTATACATTTATTGCCATTAATTGGTGTGCGCTGTAACTAGAAGATATTTTATAGCAAAAGCGGTTAAAACTATCATACAGATGAGCTGGTGAAAATCCTTGCTAGAGACTCTCCCCCGTCTTTCAATGCGGAAGTCTACCATTTTCACATATCGATGACAGTTAGTGTATTTTATTTAGCCTGCAGGGATTTAAGGAAACTTCAGCGATTGGTGAGACCTTTGCATTTAAAGGAACACATTATATATTTGTTGCGGGATTTTAAGTAAACAACTTCACAGGCCATACTCAACTATGACGAATTCATCAAACCTATAAAAGATACTATCGGCGACGTACCACGATCAAAGCTGATAGAACTGTGGAAAGGAATTCAACCAAAGCTCACACAAGACTTTAAAACACTAAAAGCAAATATAGTTCCAACGAATGAACCGGTATCAAATAGACGTATTCAAGAAAGAAAAGTGAAAAACTTTTACAAGTTTCCTGAAATGACCAAATACCTTTTGATCTCTGCCTATCTGGCAACATCTAATCCACACTCTTCAGACAAGCGGTACGTGCTGGACTGTAAAGAAGTCAAATCGATAAATTAGTAGGATATTTGAAACCATATGTCAAAGTATGTTGTTATCTCCTAGGTTTTTTGTGAAGTCTCAGCTTGGCAAAAAACGCAGGAGGGTACAGGACATGTATGAACAGGAAGTTACTTCTGAACCTCAAGCCTTTTCACAGGTCAGATTGTTTGCCATATACGGTTTTCTAACCGAAAATGCTGTTTCAAAGAATCCTTTGATATTGAGCCAGGTACGCCATCATTTGTGTTCCAGAGTGTAATTCCAATTCCTACTACTAGTGTATGCCAAAACTTGAGCTTACGTTTCACGCAGATAAAGAATCTAACTGATTTGGAGCTATTGGAGAGAGTAGATAGCATCTCTAACGGACCTCTGGAGGATCCAAAGTATAAATGTTTGGCATCATATGATTTAATTGAAGATATTGCCAAGTAAGTAAAACTGTAGGTTATGTAACTGTGTTCTAATGTCATAAATAAGGATTTGCATGATGTAACATCTTTTTGCAGATCAGTTGATTTAGACCTGAAAAGGTACCTGTGCAGTCATGTGTGATGATCAATAATAACCACCCAGTGTCACTACTCATCGTTAACTCCGGCATGATGCTTTTTAAAAATAGCGTCTGTGGACGCATATTTAAAATATATTTCATGATTATTCTGTCAATAGTAGAGACAATAAAATTGATACCACAAACACATTAATACTGTTACCCAGTGCTCTGTAACATTGTTTCCTACTAATACTATTAGGAAAGCAAAAATCTTCCGGATAACACATCAGTCTCGCTATTTCTCGAGGAGTAAAATATCGAAAAGAAGATTTTTCTGAAGCATCCGTTACATTTGTTAAGTGAAGTAGGATATAAGATCCTGTGCCCTTGAGATATGTTCCATAACCTTTAGTAAAACAATTCGAAGTAGTTGAGTCATTTGTAACTAGGTCCATTGATGATCCATACTTATTCACCAATAGAGACGGTACCGCAAAACCAGCCAAATCTTCTTTGTAATCAATTATATCTCCAACGCACAAAGGTTTGGATTTATCCAGGGCAACTGCGCTGTGCCGCTTTCTTAACGTCGCCCACCTATTCATTTCCTGAGCAATTACCTTGGCAACATTACATTTCTCATTTGCATTCACTCGTGGGAGTTCCATGAGTATTTTGTCACTTGAATCAAATGCCCACTCCAAGCAAATTTTCTTAGCAATCATGTAATAACGAGGGCGGCTGTTAGGAATTCCTAATGTAGTTGGCGTGAGAAGAAATTCTTGAAACTTCATATCACATGCAGCTAAGGTTTCAGCAACAGCTGTGCGAGCCTCCGACTTCTCAAAACCAGGAACATTTTCTAGTAGCAGATAGCGGAATTTGGCATTAGGTAGAATGTCCAATACATGGGCAAGCGATGAACTCCGAGAATCTTTCATCCCTTTCTTATTACCCGACCTGCGTTCATACCAATATCGTTAGCATGTGTGTCTGGATCAATAAATAGCACCCTTATTGCAACGTTACGGGCGAATCTTCGAATTTCGAAGGGGACATAGACTTGATAAAATCTGCTAACCTGCAAAATGGTTGACACGGTGGACTCATGACAATTACGTCAATTGCTAACTTGTTGATTTCTGCCGCAGTTAAACTATCAATGTTTCTTGATTTTGCATCTGTTAATGGGAAATTGTGCCGGTAAGTTGACAGTACCAAGGGGTTGATTTCTAGCGCTTGAACAAGCTCATAATTTAAACTGCTCTCTGTAAAACAACATAGTATAGGGAGATTAACCTCAATATGTAGCTTTGATGACGGATACGAAACGTTTCCAAACCTCTTAAAGCATAATGCATTCCCCCAATTCCAGCGTACAACTCCATCACACGGTAGCACTTTCCATCAATGTTCGGCTCTGCTTCTGCCATACTGACTAGAATGAAGAGCGTCAGGTCAATTCACAACAATCAGTTCAATAACTTCTTGGGAAAAAATATGTACACATAAATCGTATTTAACCAAAGTAATAAATTCCAACGATTGACTAGCATTTGCACGAAACCCGAATATACCGTCTGCCGTTGTTTCATTTAGGAATAATATAGATGTCTAGCTAGCACTCCTGCCGCGCGGGCGCGTAGGGACGGACAACTTTCGTCGAGTCCATATGTTATCAATGTTACCAGTCTCTACTACATGGTAATGCATAGCGGTTCTTAAATATGCTGGACGATGCGAAGTTTTTGGTATGCCAGTTAGACAACCCAAAATTAAAAAAACATGACTCCATATAGAAATGGAGAATTCTGTCGAACGTCTAAACTGAGAGCAATTACAAATGAGATCACTTGTGATTCTCCGATTGATTATTACTGCGAACAGGGGTGGGCGTTGAACAATGATAATAGTATGGTATCCGCAATCCACCAGACGCGATGATGCTAAAGCTTTGATTGTCCCGTGTTTCCGAAGAGTGTTTACGCAAACCAGAATTAACAGAAACTTTACAGACGTGTTTTTTAATTCAGCCACTACCATTTACAGCAATCATAGCGGTTTAACTGTAACCGTGGGAGGTGAAAATACTTAAAAATGACGATTTAGTAACTCATTACAAGCTTAAACTACATTTGCACAGTACACTATGTTCACTTAAGTTGGATATCTAAAAACTCCCAGTGCTTCTTTTCTCGTTCAACAAAAATGTCAGAACCCGTTTTCCTTGCTAGAACTTGAGCTTCCTCTGCTTTTAGCGCTTCTTCTCGACTGGGTGCTATCGGTTGTCCATCCGCGGTTAGTGTGCCGTTCCTAAGAGTAAAGAGGTAGCGACATCATACTGATGACTTTCGAGTTCAAATCCATACATCAAATTCCAAATCAGATGTAACCTACAGAACAAAATAAATACTTACTCGAAGTCCTTTTCGATTTTCGGCTTATAGATTACATCAAATAAGTCTTTCGCAGTGTAAGGGTCTTCAGCTATTGGTGGGGTGCGATATGACACATATGGCTTCAGCTAAATCAAATATCATTAACTCTTTCCATTACTAATACCCAAGATAGAAAAAGTTAACGGCTTTGTATGTCAGTTGTGCATGATTACTTTAAAATCTTTGAGGTCCGGAACAACCAATTCCGGAACCATTTCTGGAACTGTTACGAACTGCTTTCCGTAATTGTAACCCACAGGCTTTACATCAGCTATATCAAACACGTGCAAAACTTATTAACACTTCGCTCTGAAACTAATTTTAGTTCCGCAAAATATGAGACACATACTATGAACAGGCATGTCCGGAAAAATCCCTTCGGCACGTTGCTGTTTAAAAAATCGGGTTCCACGCTTGTTTCCCAAAGAAAATTTTCTGAAGTTTTTCTTTCCGCAAACGGCGCTTGATATGCTAAATTGTCGAGCAATACTCAATTCAAGTTTGCCTGTAATTAGCAAATATAACAGTTACTTAATCAGTGCAGTAATTTACTAGTTGCGCTACATAAATAGTATACTTGTATTTCAGTATTGTAAAGTACTAGTTGTTCGTAAATGCAGGACAGCCGATTGGAAGGCAAATAAGTGGGACATGATGACTGCTTAACCTCCGCTCTAGAATTCGAAATCCAGGATCATTTGTTTTGCATTCGTATTTATGGACTACATACAGTACCATATCCAAAAATACTTACCGTAATCTCTCTAGACGTCTAAAACAATGCAGAGATGCATTCTACGATATTCTGACGTAACTAAGACTTCAGTCTGTATTTTTTAAAACTGAAAGGGAATCACGTGATTAAAATACTAGCGTTTACAGATTGATACTTCACCCCAAGTAACTGAAAACGTTAGCAAATTCTAACGAACGAGAAAACATAATTTCTGAGTATTCGCACACGCACACGCGATTTGACTTCAGTAAAATTTGATCACCGCGACGACTTAAGTCGGGCTACACGAACGACACTCTATTACATTCAATCGTGGTGAATTGGCCATTGAAATGCAGTGGAACATTGAATTGATTCTTGAGATGCCCCAACCGTACTGCCATGTCTGCAAACCACAGTTACGCCTTGACTAGTGATGCAGGCTAGGATGAAAGGTAGTGAAAGTGGTTTTTAGAGAAGCTATATCGTGTTAATCTTCAGTATTATGGCTACAATACCCAGAGTACTAATTATGTGAAGACTGCGAAGCAACATCAACGGCTGATCGCCATACTCCTTCCGTTCATCAGATAACTTTACTCTCATACTGACGGGGCTTGAAACCCTGAAGACGAATAAAACTCAGTCGGAAGCGACAGTAATTTACACGTTAGTATTTTATTATATGAAACTCCTATCAAGAAATATATAGCAAATCCAGCTCGTCCAAAATGGAGCTTTCCATGACAGCAGGAATTACAGAATTAAAGAACATTAGCAAGATAGTCTTTCACTTCATTAACGCTAAGGCGCCGGAAACCATCTTGGGTGACAACTCCTAGTTCAATATTCTCCGGTGTCATTTGACCTTCGAAACTTTCCTTCAAAGCAAGAATTGCGGTATGAATAGCATCCTCCAACTCGATGTCATCCTTGTACCTACCATTACAGAATTAACAATCAAATTATCGCCTCAGGAAATGTTTCCATCCAGAGCTCGAGTATTGACACATCCGAGCAAGGTTTAAACTAACCGTTTTTCTAAAAATGTCTTTCCGCTGATAAAGTTTTTCCCCATTGCGGTAGCTTTCCAAGGAAAGTATGCACCCGATGGATCACACTGCAGCAAGTATGGCTTTCCATCATCCCAGCCGCAAATAAGAAGAGAGACTCCGAAAGGACGCACGCCTCTGCAATTACAAGACTGACTCTCAAAAGTCGTTCATAAAGTTATAATATTCTAAAGATTATCCAGCATACCCAGACTGAGTGTATTCTTGCATCACAGCAGCCACACGTTGAACCAACTGGACGGTTGGAATACGTTCGCCATACATCAGCTGATAACTTTGGGCAGCCTTCCTGGCAGTTTTCACAAGAAGACGATAATCTGGGCCCATACCTACGCAAAAAGCATTGCTTACATGCATGATCTTCAACAATATTTTCGAACGACATAAATGAAGTGTAACTAATCTATGGATAGCTCAACAGATGCTACCAAGTACGTACCGCTGTAGCACATTCCTATGTACGGATTTACAGATTCGATCTTCCAAACGCTTGTTCCATCATACAGTAACGATTTGTGCTTCTTTTCGCTCGCCAATACAACACCGTTAGTAGCTAAATAAATTGAGAAAATAAACTTAAAAAATTTGCTCCCTTACTTACTTGCAAATTCATTTTATCTGTTCATGTATGTCATACCCTTAATCCCGATTGTAGGAGCCCCGGAAGCTACCGCTGCCAGCGCATATTCAATCTGTACGAGTTTTCCAGAAGGGCTGTTGAATACAAAATTTAAGAAGATTAGGTACACATTCTAAGATCATCTCCACAACAGAACCGCACATTATATTAACCCAAATCGAAAACCTAATCACCTGAAGGTAGTAAGTGAAAAACTGTATCTTTCGGATTGGGAAGCCATGGTGAAGATAGTTTATCCCAGAACGTTAAAGACGGCAGCTATAGTTGATGCAAATCTAAAACAAAATTGTTTTGTCATTCACGAAAGTTGCAGAAACTTTAGCTTGTAATCAGTTTATATATACACTCATGCAGCACTTTTTTACAAGATTTTACTGAAACTCGTCCGTACATTTCTACGCGTAGCCGGAGAAAACGCCGGGCCTACGGTGATATCCTTAAATATCGAGTTGAATTATCAAATCTAGTTGCTTAAACGAAATTTGACTACGAGAAATTATAATAAACAAGTTACCTGAAATAGCAGTATTATTATGAAAACGTTGGTATTTTCCGAAACTTAACGAACAATTAAAATAATCCCTTCACAATGACCGATTCTGAGATCTAAATAATAGTTTCTACGAGCGAGAATGACTGGACGGGATTTAAACTTTAGAGCCAAAGTGGAGCGCAAGCGCCAGTAGAGCGATTGGAATTAAGCAACCCTAGACTCCACCCTTTTCGCGAATGACAAAATCAGAAACATCCCTTACCGACAACAACCACACCGGGAGCATTTCGTAGATTAAGGCAAACGTATCAACAAACCTAATAAAACGTTTTTCGATGCGGAAACCTCCTTAAAAAATGATGATGTGAGTTATCCATAATGCACGTCAAATGAGAAATAAATCTCGCAAAGATTTTAAGAAAAATCGATTCCTAAATTTC
This sequence comes from Sminthurides aquaticus, assembly GCA_906901655.1. Classification (NCBI taxonomy): domain Eukaryota; kingdom Metazoa; phylum Arthropoda; class Collembola; order Symphypleona; family Sminthurididae; genus Sminthurides; species Sminthurides aquaticus. The sequence continues at coordinate 8,828,992 of CAJQTT010000004.1, read as the reverse complement.
CCTTTCCACGTAACTTTTTAGACTATTACCTAATATTATATAGTATGTATGGAGCGACTGAAATGAAAGACTTTTGAGATTTAGGAAATTTACATAAAAGTATTAAGAAAAGTCCAATAAGTTAGCATGGAATCTAGTAGTTTTACGATGATTTGGCTATTTCATTCATAGGTGAACGAAATAGGGAATAGTGTTTTGAAGCCTTTGACTTGTGACAAGAAAGGCTTCATTTGCAGAATGAATTAGAACTGGAGATTGTGTAAATCATAGTTAAACGTAGGTGATTTCCGGATAGAGCATGTCATCCGCATTATTTTCTGATGTCAGTTAACAAATGGGTGAGCGTTCCGAGTTGAAGGCCGTGCAGGTTAATTATGAAAAAAGGATTGCCGGAATGGCATTTGCTTTGCCTTTGACGCTGAGTTATAAGTATCTATGCTGTTGCAGATTTTATAATGTTGCGCCGACTTAGAAGACAAAATATGCAGCTGATTATTATAATTTTTTATTGATGCCATAAACAAACAGGTTCAAAATTTTGAATCATGCGAACTCAAGATCCGCTCCTTCTCACCAGCAAAGAAAGATGCAAAGCTGAGTAAAACAAATTGTATTGACCTTATTCCTCCACAACTGCCGAGCGCAAGAAGAATCGCAATGATAGTTTCCCATTCCAAACGATTAGCGAGATTTAAATTTCTCCAGTATAACCTATACTACTATCCCCTGACCCTATGAATCATAGGGTCAGGGGATAGTATTATAGGTTATACTGATTCGGATATTATATACGGATTCATTATTGCCCCGGATTTTATCAATCATAGGCTATGATAGATAAAATCCGGGGCAATAATGAATCGGCGCACTTCCGGAATATTTCTCCCTCGGTTCTAAGTAGCGCAAACGACAGATTAAGCTTATCAAAGAATGCAGAAGATGAGATAGACGGAGGAAGGGGAGCGAAAGAACCGAAATTCGCGTAGCGGTCATAAGGATGTGGTATGCAAAGCTAGCGACCCCGCGAGCTTCTGGAAAGGGAGAAAAAAGGGAAAAGTTTGCGGGTTTCCGGGTGAGAACTGAAGGAAAACAATTATTGCTGGGCAGGATTGCAGGATGAAGAAAAGTTCTTTTCGGGCGGATTTCATGACGGAGAAAAGAGTGAGAAGATTTGTGAAAGTTGTGGAAAGTAAGGACGAGGAAAGGATGAAGAGGGAGGTACACAAACTGTACAATCTTTGGAACGGGTCACTACCATCGTTATTTCTTGTGAGGATTGCCCAAGGAGGCGGGAGAAATGGGATGGAAAAGTATAGTGCCGTGGAATGGAAGACAGAAGAGGAAGAAAGGAGTTGGATATGAAAGTGATGTTATACATGCAAATGGTGTGGAATCTGGGCTGCAAGAGGGCTTTGAAGGTAAAATGTAATGCCCATAGGAAAAGTCTGACACCTGAAGTGATATTTGCCAAGTTGCGGTGCGAATCGCGGTAGAGAAAGCTATGAATATGAATATGAGGAATGAGGAATGCATAAAATGAAGCATGTTTCCGAATAATATACAGAGTTAACATGAAGGATTGAGAGGATTCTCTAATGAAGCTTGTAAGCGGAGTGTTTAAATCGATATATAATAACAGAGCTTCAGTTTAAATACTAGAACAGTGTTAGTTAGTTAGTTGAGATTTATTGATTTGAGCTTAAGGACAGCTCCTTCAATATCCGTTTACAAACCACGCCATGGAAATACTAGAACTAGAAGAGTGAATCTGATTATGAAAAAAGATTAAAGAACCCATACCACGGATTCTGCCTGAGCGGTTTTATCTTACAGATCCGCATTCAATTTTGAAAATAGACCGACGAAGGGATGGCGTGAAGCAATACAAAAATAAATCCTTATAGGAGACAAAAATTTAGGAAGTGCATGCGACGTGTTCACCAGTGCCTGTACTACGTTGCATCAGCAATTATCACAATAATTACCCAGAGAGCAAGAAATTTTGACCAAGTCGTGATGGAAAAACCTGCTTGCTTAAATCATCATTCAACGACAGATGATGACATGAGAGAATGGTTGGACAAGGAGAAAATGAGAAGAAGAAAAGGACCGAAAATAACTCTCGCAAAAACCTTGAGCCGAGACAATAGATAATGACGGATGAGAATTATAAAGCCAGGAGGAGGAATAGGAATACTAAGGATGCGGAGAAGGTGGTCGGTAACTGAAAAGATAAATATGATCAAGTTTAAAGTAGTATAGATGGTAATCCGCCTAACTATGTAGATGAAAGTGAGAAAAATCGAATCTAACAAGAAAAAACTGCATACGCAAGACTACGCCGTGTGCATGTACAAGCCTCAAGCTTATGCTACACGCGTTATACACGGGGATAAGGAAGGTGTAAACTGTTTTAAGTAAGGTTTATCATAAGTTGCATAAGGAAATGAAGCCGTAGTATCAAATAGGTAGGTGGAGACAAGACGGGGATGACAAAAAAAGTAGCCTGGGGAAACATAGGATGCAAGTGCTCAGAGGGAGAAATGCGAGTTCAAGGAAGCGTTTCCTCAGGCGTATCAGCTATAACATTGTAAGTCATCTGTGATGGCAGGGCAGGTAAGAAAGGTAAGATTGTTGTAGCATGAGAGCCACTGGCACTGGGAAGCCCAAGGTTTAAAATCGTTACGGAGCTAAACTTGAAACTCGAGAAGGGCTCCGCTGAGACAGACAGCGGCAGGCCCTTTTGGACGGAAGTTCAAGGTACTAAAGGAACCGGGATCTCTATATGGAGAAACAGAGATGCGGATGGATGAAGCATGAGATCGAGGAAGATTAAGAAGAATAGAGAGGGAAAAAGCCAATACATAGAAACGTAAGGAAAGAAGACCCTTAAGGGAGAGCTGGAGAGCAGTACTTGAATTCCAGAAGGGAGACGGAAATGAATGGGACGGGTTGGTTGCACTGTAAAATGACTGGAGGTAGTTGAAGGGCCGCTGTTTTGGCGCACATGAATACAGGGTGAAGCTGGAAAAGAAAGATAGGGGGAAATGAGGGGAAGAAGGGAGGAAAGCTGAAAAAATAAAGAGAATATGATGGAGGGTGGGAAGAGAAGAAGAAAGAAAGCTATTCTTCCTGCCTTGCCTCTCCTCATTCCTCTTGGTATGCTTCCCTGACTTGAGAAGAAAAAGAATATAGTAGAAAAGTTTCAGGAGGGTTAGTTTTTTTCAAAGTCTAAGGTAATGTTGTAGGGATAGGTAGGTACGAAGCGTGGTAAAATAACCCTGGAGGAGAGGAAGAAGCCCTTGAAAGATGAGAGGGTTTGGGCGCTTGAACGGCCGTCATCTGGCGTAAAGTTTCATCCCATGCTATTCTTTTGTTCCTAGTTTCGGCTGTCTTAGTCTTGAACGGAGAGTCCCAATCCCAAGCCATCCCAAGATGGAGATGGAGATGCGATGGCTTTAATGTTGAAGGTAGGGCATCTATTGCGTGAGATGTGAGAGAGCGGCATTGAAGAGGAGAGTGAGGGAGTATGTAGAGGGAGAGGGAAGGGAGGGAGGAAGGACTGACTATTTATTTCAGTGCGGAGGAATGGGGTATATAATTCTTGGGCTGGGACTGGGAGGTGATATTGGGATACATTCCATCGAACGTATTTAAGGATAGCACTACACAGATTGTTCAATGTCAATGGATACAGGGCGGGAGGAGGGGATGATGTGAGAAGAGGGCAGTATACATATATACATATATATAATGTGTGCATGTGCAACGGTGGGAGTAGGGTAGTCTAGTCTGCCGCTCTTTTGAGTAAGGCCTATGGCCTAAATGGACGAAGAGGGACGGGAGAATACGATGAATATAGTGAGTTGAAGATGAGCGCGGCGGTTGCTGCTGGCAAATGGCTAAGGTATAAGGGGAGGAGGACGGATAGTAGAGAGTTTAAAATGCAGTTGTGAAGCTTGTGACCTGACGTAAATTACAGACAAGAAATTTGTAATCCCGCCCCCCGCTCCCTATTGACCAGGCTCAAGAATTAGAGGGAGGGATTATGAATTTACGTCACGTCACGAGCTTCACAACTACATTTCAAACTCTCTAGCAACACTTACGCTTGCCCATGCTACTCCTAAAGGGAAGGTATACAGTCCCGTCGTAGAATACTCTAGCTGTGTAAAAGAAACAGCAGCTGTGTCCAAAATGCCACACGACGAGTGGCCGTAGCGTACAAGAGCTGTCACCACATGAGCAGGAACGGGGGAAAGTTGAACGTCAACGTTGTTCTCACGTATGCCGTAAAAGTTATTAACTTTAAATAAGTTTTCGCTGCAAACATGAAATGCTGCGTTTCCTTGCACCCCGGATTAATGTGACCCATAACATGTAGTTATGATTTGTAAAAACAATTAGTAAAATCCATGCGCAATTAAAATGTCCACGGCATTTTAAGCAAGAAAATAGGATTTAGCTTACACCTAATGTGGTAGGTGACACCATAAGTATGCTAGAACACAAGAATAGCGGTCTAGAGTACAGCACATATCCCTAATGGCTGGTGACAGTAGGTGTGCGCTTACTTGAGACTGGTATAGAGTGAGTAGCTAGTAGTGAGGGTCGGAGTCGGAAGGGGTAATTTACAGAGTGGAGTTTAGTAGAGAGTTGGAGCTAAAGGCGGAAGGAGGATAACGAGGAACTGTATACGTATGTTACTGCTACCTTTTGGTTCGACGACTACGACGTTAGTTTGGTTTGTGAGGTGGTTTAAAAGTGTGTGCGGACTTTCGTGAGGCTTGGGATTCATGTGGTACTGACGACTCCGAGAGTTCTGTATCAACTACCTATATTTATATACGTATTATTAAAGTGGTCATCGTCGTCGTTCAAGAGACGGAAGGATTGGGATAAAATTAAACAATTATTTCAAGTTACAACGGAATTGCATCAAGACGAAAGAGTAGGGGAAATCAAATCGGTATTAATACGCTACGCACTATGTCCTAGGAAATAATTTGATTAAAAGAGTCAAGCCGCTTATTTATTGTTTACCCTCAGAATTTTAGTAGTTGAAATCAGTATAGTCCGGCCAGTTATTTATAGTTGTTTTAACACCTGTCATAATTGAAAGAGCTGCTGTGCTTTGCGAAAGGCAAGTCCTCGGTAATTGAATACATACTATTATATTTTCTCTTTGTTTGTCATTAGGGTGATGCAGAAGCTGGATCGAGTGTAATCCCGTAACGTAAATTACTTTTGTGCGGATGTAATTAGTTTCCGGCTCAGTCATTGATTTACTTGCTATTAGCCCAGGGGTAACTGTTGTGAGCATTGTGAGAATAGTGTCCAGTGAAGAAGGCTGTTGAGTGACTCGTCGTCTCTAATAGTTCATTTTACTAAGTTTGATTGCTTGAATTTGATTTGTTTGTCTTGTAGGAAACTTGTAAGGTGGTTCGTCCCTGGATGACCAAGAGAGATTCTGGTAAGTTAATGCTCTTCCCTCTATTTGCGTATTAATGCGTATATAAATCGGAAAATGGAGATGTTCGTTAGCCACTCGCTCGTGAGACATTTGTTAGGCCAAGTTTAGAGGAGTATATCAATGGTAGGAAACTGAACTGGAATTTAGGGGTGATGATAATGTTTATGTAGAATCACGTGAGGATTTACTTGTTGAAACGTAGATGAAATGATTAATGTTTAAAAAATGGACACTGAAAAATGAAATGAGAAAGTATTGAAGATGTGTACAGATTTTGGTTTGAGTTTGTGCTTGGAGTAAAAGGGGACATTTTTACCTTTGTGTTCAAGATGCAGTCATGTATAGAATCCCAGGACTCATCCGTCACAGAGTCGTACACTTTCCCAGCTTTCACGCCAACTAATTCATTTTGTCCTGACCATGGTGAATAAGAGGTGCGTGGATTGGTGTGGTGTCCAATATTACAGTGAGGGATAATGTACACCCATGAGTTTGCTTATTCCGAGGAAGCTCGCAAGAATGTTTGCTTGAAGGATTGCTGCCAGCTAAAAAACTGTTGCTTGGAGAGTTAAAGATGGATACAAATTTACAATTTACGTACGGCGGGAAGAACTAGTAGGGATCTAGGGATAGGAAGGAGGGAGAGGCGAGGAGCTGAATGTGTAGTCACTTCAAAGAGTTTCTAAAGCCCCGTCCATGCATAATTTTTTTCACTTCACACATAAAAACTTCTTAAAATCTGTTACGCTGCCATGGCAACGGGTATTTATACTTGTTCACACACATTGCATAATTCTTTCATTCCCTTTTCACATCGACGTTTTTGTGCCTGTGAAGTGAAGTGAAAAATAATGCATGGACGGTGCTTAACTGCAGCTCTGTAAGAAAGATACAATGGAAGCAAAATGTCTTTGGTCGCTCTATGTTCTTGTATTTCAATGTATTTGTGGAGGTGAATGCTAACTGAAGAGTGCAGATCGTGGATGCTTATTCTCTTGCTCGGGTAGGAAAAACATTATTTCATCTTAGGCCTTCACACATGAAATGGCAGATTCTTAGGGGGTACGAAGCTTTTTTAAATATGCGCATAGATCTGGGTGTAAGTACTGAGTGAGACAGAAGAATCCGCGTTTTGAAGAGTTATTAGGATAAAACATAAGTTGTTTGGAAAAGATAGTTTAGTGTGGAAAAGTATTTGGGAGGATATGTGTTCGACTTGTTTCCGTTCGTGAATGTAATAGAAAATACATCCGAATCCGATATAGCCGGCGAAGGTAAAACTCCGGTTGACTTGCGGTTTCTCCAAGAGTCGATTTGTGTTTGCATTAGCAGTGACTCGAGTCTTATTCAGATGTTTTCCTACAGCTTTAATAGCTTTACCAAACTCATTGGTAGTGCTTCAGGACAGGACGGGCGGTATAATGTTCTTTCAATGGTTTTCTAGAGAGAAAGAGGGGGGAGAGGAATAGGCTCGTCTTGAGTTAGGGACAATGTTCTACTCTTCTTCTGTTGGCTAGCTAGGACAGGAGACTAAGAGAGCCTTAAGCTTTGTCCAACCGTCATTATAAACAACTAAAAGTAGCACCGGTGCCGGGGTAATGTCTCTGTCTTGTACGTTAAATGTGTGAAGGGGAAAGCATTTCGAAGTGCTTGATGGCTTTCGTCTTCTTCCCTTCCTTACTTCTCTCCCACCGTCCGATTACCAAATACATGGAAGGAACGTCGGAACTGGAATAAGTATCTTTTTACCTTTCGAAGATATCCAAAATATATACGCTAAACGGTAAAAGCTTTCACCTAACTTTCCCAACGTGCACTGGGGAGAAGAAAGGGTCACTAAGAAAAGGTGTAGACTGAGTAAAATAACTCTGTAGTTGGGGGCAAGTGCCGGAAGGAGAGAAGTTGAATCTTTTTAAGTATGTATGGCTAAAATGAGATTAGGTGGGTGTAGGGATATGGGAAGGATGTGCCTTGGTTGATTCACTTTAATGACAGCGATTGGAAGTGAGGTAATGTAGGACATAAAAGAAGTAGAAGACGTTTAAAAAGGGAGTTAATAAACTTTGTATAGCCCTTAATTGATTCCCTGAGTAATAACATTAAAGGATGGGATGATTATGCTAATCTGGAGGAAGGTAAGAATGTGGGTGTGGAATTGAATGATTGGATAAGTTGGAAGAAATGAGGATGAGGGTATCCATATAGCTCCAAACTCGACCGTTATGATCAATTTATTCTCAAGAAGATGATCAAGGATAATGTGAAAAGATGAAAGGGGAATCATCCTCACGTTTGAGGAAGTGAATGAAAAAATAGGAAATAAGATATGTGGATAGTGAGTGGTATAATGTAGTGAAGGAATCAGTATGTGTTTCTCTTTTTTTGTCAAATGATGATCACGTTCCCTTTGAGTATGAAGATAAGGTGAGAGGAACTATTTTGGTTACAGGATAAATTGGGGAGAAACTTGTGCACATGCAGCAATGATATAAAAGGAATTGAAAATTTAAAATTGAAGAAAGGAACAGTTCGCGCAATTTCGGCAAAAATGCATTCTGCCTACTACTAGATAGATCAGTTTTGCTTCACATAAGAGGAAAGACAAATAACGGTGTGTTTCAAATATATGAGGTGTGAAAAGTGGAAAAAAACGGTAGCCCAATGTACGTCAGGTAATTGGGACTTCGACTTAAGAGACGGTCAGGCGATGAATATGCAAAAGGCTTGGGGAATGTGGTACTTTTCAGTTTATATTAGTACAATATGATTTTCATGATGAATGAAATGATGGACTTAATTGAATAGAAGATTTCGTTCAAAATTGGGAATGTGAGTTTCGTCCCTATTTCATGCAGGACATACTTGCTGACTTTGTAGTGCAGCAAAGCTATGGGTAACGAAGTCCGTTATGGTTTACTGAGAGATTGGACGAAGGGAAGTAGATGCAATTCGGCTATTAATGAGGAAAAACATAAGACTGAGAACAGAATTACGAAAACGTTTGGTTTCTTAAAGGAGAATTTGTAAATACTTCAGTATAATGAAATTTTGTTACGAAGAGAACGGCGGAGAAGCGGCGAGAGAGAGAGAAAGAAAGAGGTGGAGGTGTGCGGTGAATGGCCTGAAAAAGGCTGAGCCTATCTATGATTAGGGTTGATGATGGGATGAAGAATCTTCTGTGTGAACTTCATCGTAAAGGAGAAGGTAGAAGTGATGGAAATTGGTAAGGAAATAAAGAGTGACGCGGGAGAATTGTAAGTTAATAGGTAGATTGCTGCAATAGAAATGGTTGGAACGTGTGGAAGTGGATGACAAACGGGTGTAGTTTTGGCCGTAGCTGTAGTTGCAAATTCAGTCATGCATGTTGGCTTCGGCAGCTGTCAAATAAAGAAGACCCGCGGAATGGAGGATGCTAAGAAGCGATGGAAGGAAAAATATAGCGAATATAGCCTGCTTAATTTGTGAAGGAACTACAGAAGGTGGTCGGATGCGTGATTTAGTTACTTAATGGCTAACGCAGAGTAGTAGTGCGGATTGTGTGAGAAAAAGAAAATCAAGCCAATGCAAAGGGAAGGTCTCAGGGACAGGGAGGATTGGGGATTGAAGCTTGGAATAGAAATTAATCTGGGAGCTTTGTGGATTAGTACAGTTGGATTAAGATTTAGGCTTGCAGCGGAACTTGGGGCATTGTTTTTGAGAAAAGATGAATAGTTGGCTATCGGATGGAAACTTGTCTTCCACTGTTCGTGCCTATTATATTGGGCTATAAATGCATTGAAAATACAAGTTAGTCTCATAGGATTTGGTTATGAAGCAGTAAATGGTGAGAAATGATTTCGGCTTTGGAAACGTCGCTACACAGATATTCTAGGAATGGTGGTGTCGCGAGTTCATGGAAAGGCAGTTGATCTATAAATAGAGGAATTAATTTTAAAAAGGGTAAAAGTTTATAGAGCTGTGATGGAGTAGCCTTGGAATATGAGTTTGTATTTGCAGTAAGAAAAGGCTTGTGCACGGCAGCTCGGCCGGAGGCGTTGTCTGCGTAGTTGTAATTTAAAATTCTTATTTCTGCCACATGTTGGAAAACGATGAGTGAAGAAGGAATAGAAATAAAATAACAGAACTCTTCCGAAACGGGTGTGCTGCCCACCGTTGAAAGTTATGGAGCATTAGTGACAGAAGATGCGATTAGTTGGGCGCGCGAAGGGTGAGGTACTGTAACCCTGAGAAGGGTATCAGAATAGGCTCCTGTGTACCAAAAAGATCCTGCTGATTCTTATGCTAAATGTGGAACACGTCTGGCCGAATAGAGGTAATATGTGGGGGTTCGGGGTGACGGGTATTTGTTGATTGCTGGTTGAAAGGTCGAGCTTTGTGGTGAAGAAGTGTTTCACTTGGTATAAGTAATTTAAAAAAAAAGTAATAAGTTACATATAAAAGTTCTGATTTGAAAACATTCACTGCCTGCTAATAAAGGAAAAAACAACGGGTAATCCTGTGTGATAGTGATCATGGTTTTTGTTTTTGTAGGGATGTATATATCGTTGGTTGGGCATTCGGGAATTCGTAGGTATTTAAATGGGATTTCTTAGGGAAGCGAGAAACGGATGAGATGAAAGAGGCAGTTGGGTTTGCGTGTTAATTAGTATACGTTCGATTTGTTTGGAATTTAGAAAGCTTGAAGAATGCGAGGATGAATCTCTAATCTTGTTTTGGGCGAAAGCTTTTCCTTAGTTTTAGCCATGGAGAGGAAGTTCGCAATCTTCAGCCACACATGAACGCGCGTAGTTCAGGTTAATAATGTCTTTATCGGGATATTGTTGAAGTTTGCTTACGCGACGCCCGCTAATATTATTGTTGGCCCGAACAGTGTAGCCATACACCGTTGAGACCCTTGCCGACTCACACTGTAAATCGGAGATTATTGCCTCTTACTCTGAAGTCCAAATACCCGAGTAAGAGTCTCCTTGCCTAGAGGATGAATGATACTAATGAAGCTAGGTTTGACGGTGGGCATGGGTCGCTCTATCGAAGTCGATGGGAAAGAAGCAGTGCTGTTATGGATTTATACTTTGAAATGGACTGGTCCGTTGAATGTTTGAAAGGTTAAGGATGGCGGGGAGGATTTTGGAGAAGGGAGGGAAGGAGAAAAAAAACAAGGGCAGATTTTTGCAAGGGAAACGGAAAGGCAGTCAGGTGAGAGCTGATTGTGCGGAAGACTTTGGATTAGAATCGGATCGGTAAATAAATGGATTGGAGAAAGCGGGAGGACTTTCGAGGTTAAGAAATCAGGGATAAATTGTACACAGCCGTGTGCATGTGTTAGGTATTTCTTGGGAATGGGGGGGCGGATAAGAGAGAAGGTGGGTATCATGCAGAAGCATGGGAAGCAGCATGTTGGATAATTGAAGCGAACTTTCGTTTCTCGTTTTGTTTCTTCCTGGTGTAGACGGGAGAGAGTTATTGAATGTAGGTCGGAGTTATGTTTTTCATACACTGAAATGATTTTAGTGTCCTTAGATGGGACCGGTACTATAGTTCTCTACAATTGTAGAGGTGAGTAAAGATAAAGAGAAGTTGTGAGAATATTGCACAAGAAAGGGAGAAGGGAGTTTTAGTAAGGGACGGAAGAGAAGGTATTATTGGAAGGGAATTGAATTTTTCTGTCAATTAAGTTCAGAGTTTAGGCGGAAGAGAGGAATATCCATTTGTCATGTGGTCAAGTCAAGTTTATGCTATCAAATGACAAGAGCAGAGTAATGTTGGGAATTACCGAAAGTTAGCCACAATCTGTAAGTTTGTAGATCTTGCAGCTACAGGCTACAGGCCTCTCTAGCTTGATGTTATGGAGGGCGTATAAAGGCATGAGCATGTGTGAAGGAATTGGGAGAGATTGGAACCACATGGGTTTTCCACATATTTATTCCCCGACTTTTCTCTCCCTTCTGGCTCTGGCTCCATTTCTAGACGGAGAGAGAGAGTGAGTGTGTTCGAAATTGCATCGGTTTCCATTAGAAGGAGTGTCGAGGATAGGATTGATAATGCAATAAGTCACAGAGAAATTATATCAGGTCGTGGTGGTCTGGTGGTCGTGCCTGGATGTCATTTTGAATGCTCTTTCCTCTCCAGATTTCTTCTCAAAAAGCTTACGGAAGGTGTACAAAAGTTTGAAAAAATTGAAACATGTAATATTATGACAATCGCCAAGTCAGTCTGTCGTGGGCTTGGAAAAAAGCGGTTGGGGAGTTGGGGAAAACGACATTTGCGGACTGCAGGAGGAGGAAGTTTAAACTGCGGGACTTTGTTGAAACAAAAGTAACGGAGACGGATTGAGTGAACGTGAACATGCTTAAAAAATAGATTCGATGATGGTAATTTCGATGTTTGCAAATTTATGCAAAGAAGGAAGGATACAAAAATTGTTATTGAAGGGTGTAAGAAAAGAAGGGAACAGTAGCATGCTCTACTAACAACGGCATTTGGCGGTGGGCTGGATAACAGTGGGGAAAAAAGAACGCCCGGGGGTCCCCAGGCAGGGTACGCGCATCCGTACCCTTCCTTACAAATCAAATGGGAGAACTGGGTGACCTTATATCCTCCGGCGTCTGGCTGATTTAATTGCAAAGTCATGCATTTGAAAGAGTGCGAAATTCTGTACCACGGAGTATTAATTATGAGGAATCTGTTTAATAACTTGTAAGCAGGAAGCAGTCAAAGTAGTCCTAGTTTTCCAATGCATTTCAATGGGAAACCAAACACATCTTGCATAAACGTTAAATTCTAAGAAACAAGTTACGTACTAAGATTCTATGGATGAAGAGACAGAGAGAGGAGAGATATGGAGATAAGGTGTTGAAATGTCATGTCAAGTTTGTTAGCAACAACTGATAGGCATCGTAAAGGAGGGAGACGAAAGAGACAGCGTTCTTGTTTTTGAGATTGTAGTGGAGGCTCGTGTTAAATCAAAATGATAGCTGTTCTATCTATCGGTAGGTAAGGTAAAGTTTTTGGAAAAGAGGTAGGTTTTGAATTCGAGCAAGAATCGGGACCAGGAGAGGGGAACTTTATTGACGGGTATTAATCAAGAATGCTGTATTATTATAATTATTAGTATTATAATATTGATTATTAAGTTTCATAAAATCCCAGTTTACTCTATAGAGGTAAAGTAGTAGAATTGTTGCGCCGGAAATAGAATGAAATAGGGATTCTGGGGATTGATGGAGGAATGAGAAGTTGGTTGTGAGTAGATTCCTGACGAAGTCTTGTCTGGCTTCAGACCCTGTTAGATTAGGGTGTATAGTATTGTATCTGTGGATGTATTAGTCTATCTGTATGAAACCCGTACTTTAAAAATGGTAGTATCTTAAGTTATACCAGAAGGCAGAGGGGTTGAAAAAGTTGCTGTATGTTTTCCCGATACGCCTAGAAAGAAGAAAGTTGTTTTCTGCGTTGAGGATTTTTATTCTATGAACTTTCCCATAGTCTTGTAAATTGTTCATTGCCAAGTCATAAATTGATGCTGACTGAAATCCTTGGTGAAGCACTGAAAGAGCAACCTTTTTGGAGGAAGATGCTCGAAAATGTAATACCACGGTAGGATGTCATGAACTGTTATTTACTTGAAAGTTTTGGCATAGGAACGTATTTTCTTATTTGATTGTTTAAAGATCGTACAAGTAAAGTTGAATACACTGGATAAAGACGGAGTACGTGCTAGAGATTGGAGTCTGACTGGGAAATCAGCTGTAAAAGTTTGAAACATTTTTTATTTGAAAGGTCCTTCGGAAATATTAATTAAATTGTAATGATATCGAACACAGCAATAATTAATACATACTCATTTGAGGAATGTATTTGGGCAATTCCTAGTTTCAGAACAGCTTTACTATGAGGGACCTTCTTATATTCTCCAGTGTCCTCTTTCGACACTATATAGTTAATGAAAATCGTCTGCAAAATGTCGGATAGCTTTACATACTATGCCATTGCTTGGTTGTAGAAAGCTTAAGGAAGATGTAAATAGTGATAATCGTTATACAGGGTCAGCATAAACTTATACGGGGTTTTGTAATTGAAATTATGCGGCAGCACGTTGGCCGATTCTATTCATACATATATTCATCAATTAAAAGCTAAAAGTCTAAAGTTTTGTGTGGTGAAAATTTCAAATGTCTATCTTTAAAACGATTCCTGCTGTTAACGCGCTAAGTTTCCGGTAGGAATTCCCATTCAGCGTTTTGCAGGATTTTCATAGTTACCGTTTAAACGCTCTTGGTGATGCCACCATTATCACCATGAAATTTGATGATATCCTAAAGAAATAAACCGTCACGGATGATATCCGACGGTGCTTGGTCGACGGGGAGATGGTACCACAGCCTGAAGCGTTTAAACGCTAACTGTGGCAATCCTGGCAAAACGCTGAATTTGAATTCAGACCGGAAATTAACACGTTAACAGCAGGAATCGTTTTGAAGATAGACATTTGAAATTTGCACCACACAAAACTTCAGACTTTTAGCTTTTAATTGATACCCTTATCAGTAGAATCGGCCAACTTGCGGCTGCGTAATGTCAATTTCAAACCCCGTATAAGTTTATGCTGACCCTGTATAAAATAGGAAGCAATTGGTTATTTGGATGCAAGGATTAATGGAGGGTTTAGGGAATTGTTGTGTGATCTTACTATTGCTTGCCAGAGAGTGTATCACGAACTGAATAATATTAGCGGAAAATTTGATGATTAATTGAACTTAAGAACATACGAGAGTAATGTCAAGCCCAAAGCTGGTATGGGGACACGTTGGTGCAATGAAAGAAATAATGAACCTTTCAAAGTTGGAAGGCTAATACGAATTGTGTTGTTAGCAACTTCTCATGATGGTAAAAATGAAACTAAATCCTTGTGAAAACATGCAATTTGTTAAAGCAGAGCTTGGTATTACAAGTATTATAGATACAACCATATTTTAATGGGCCCACTGAAGGATCAAGTTTCATTTGCAAAGAAAGGGTGTTATTGGTTAATTTTTTGGAAAACTATTTAGTTTACTTTATTGTAGTTGGAAGGAATAGAACGAGACTTGTTGTACGAAAAGCTTTGCGGCATGATGCAATTACCTGGCTTATATACGATCGTGTAACTGAACTGATTTGGGAAGGATGGGAAGCATTAGTTTTTCAGAACTTCGACGGAAAATTCGGAATTGTTTAAAAAATAATTGGTGACATCCTAAGATGATTCCACAGTGATACGTGTGAGGGAAGTGTAGATAAATATGGAAGGAACGAAAGGTTCGGTTGGGTTATTGAATTCAATCATATCTCATGTCAATTAAATAAATGTTATACGGCTTCTGGGTTAGGTTCTTAGGTTAGACGGAAGTGACGGGGAATATACGAGGTTAGAAAGGTTGAAAGAAGGCATTTTTTGCTGGGAGGCTAAGAAGACGATTGAGTGATGGTTTGCTATGGTTTTACTTGGAGAGACGCGAGTAGAGAAGCGTAAATGAGAACTAGTGTTGTATGTTGTATGATATGTGAAGGCTAAAAATAAGAGAGAGAGATTCGGTAATTCGGTTAGGTGAATTAATACCATATGGTTTTTATTTGTGCTAAGAATATGAAAGAGGTATCAGTTTCACATGTTTGGGGGAGTGGGAGTTATCCTGGAGCAGTAGTAAGGACTGTGTAATATGGGGAAAGACCGAAATTCATTTGGTGGAGAGTTTAAAATAAATACATAATGAATGAAAACAAGTGTTGCTGAGTTTCCCTTTTTTTCAGTTCAAACGAATATGAGTTTGGGTCGAAGGAGTGGAATAAATAAGTTCCGTACTTTTGGCGAAGAGACGTTCCGATATTTTTCGGGGGGGGGCTGTTGTCAGATGAACAAAATACGACATTTCTTCTGTGTTTTGCTGTCGGCTGGCTTGAAGCTGGCTGTGTATGAATAGGGGGGTAGATATCTGTTAATCGTGCATGGGGATGGTTTGGGTGATAGGGTAGGAAGCCGAAGAATATTGTAGAGCTATGATGTGGTACTATTATGTGTTATGATGGAGCGTGATCCGGGATGGAATAGAAGAGAGAGGGAGCTATAGAGACATGCTTGTTCTTTGAAAAGACTATTACGTGTTATGTATTGGGGTGTAACAAATAAGCTAGGATTGCCGGGAATAGATTTGAAATTTTTCGGGAGGAGGGTATGTGGGAAGCAGACGGAGAAATGTGTGTGGTGGATGATACAGGAGGAGAAATGGAATGGAGGAATGATAATGTGGAAGCTGTTCCGACGTTTCTTTTCATGAGAGGACCCGGGATGTTTGGAGGGAAAGTTCGGAACTTGGAAGTGTTGGTGGGTATTATTGGCAGACCTGGATTTGGAATGTCATCATGTGTGGTAAGTTTGGATGTTAATAGGCAGTAGGGTTTGAAATGACTGACTTGAGACATAGATGCAGGTAAATTAGGCAATGATGCAGAAATGTATGATGTATGACAAGCTTTTGAGTTTGTAAAAAGGGTCTGTAAGGTTGATAAAAAATATTATTTTCGTATTGGTTTAGGTATGAAGGGAGGAGGGATTTAAGTGTGAATGTGGAATGTATCTCTTGGAACGAATGTTGAATGCTGCTGAATTATCGAGTGAATAAGAGGTTGCGCTTGAATTGGCCACACTTGAAATGGCCGCATTTAATGCTTGAAATGGCCACATTTGGAAATTTTGAACAGGTAGCAAAAACATTCATATAAATCAAAAAATTAATAGCATAAATTACGAACAAATGAATTCAGAGAATCTCTGTAGCATCAAAATCATAATTAGTCTCCGTGTTCGGTCTTTTCTTGGTCTGACTTGGGCAAAGTACTTGCTTCTCGGAAAAACGTGGACGTTTGTTGCTGGTAGAAGGTTGCTGGCTCAATTCGGAATCTTCACTGGTTAATGTCTTCTTCCTTTTTCCGGCCTTACGAGGGCGTATCTGGAGTAAATTGCGAGAGATTCCACGGAGAAAATCCAGTAAATCCATTTCATTGAATCTTAGACTGAGATACAAAAGTCTTTCATTAATATCAGCGGAGGTACTCCTCGTGGGTAGTGCTAGTTCCCCCGCCGCCCGTTTAGCCATCATTCTCGTTGTTTTACTCTGCATGATTTGGAGTCCAGCTATAAGCTTTCGCAGGGATGGGTTGGACCCGGTCATGATCAATCTGCATGCATTGCTCCAACCTTCGGTTCTATTGTTGGTTCGTGGAACGTTGTTCTTATTCCTATCATTTCCATGAAAGTTGGCCTTTTCAAGGTGTGGCGTATTACAACAGTGGCCAATTCAAACTATGGCCATTTCCAATCCCACAAGAGTTCATGTACATACTAAGTGGAAAACTTTGAGTGGAATCCATGGTTCGACTCATATAAACATTGGACCCCCATGAGCGGATTCCACCCTTTGCAATCTGAGAATTCCGCCGAATTCCGCTTAAAACTTCCGTTAGATTCAACCCGGTTGATTCCCCGAAATACCCTTTGTTGTTGAACTAGAGCTAGCTTTTAATTGCTCGTTAGGATTTAATTGTTGTCACAATTAATTTTCTACATGCAACTAGGGATGTAGTTTCAGAAGTGTTTGAGCCCTAGTCTCATCGGTTAAAGCATTCATCATTTTCATCATTCATTTCATGTAGCAATTTCCCAAACTTGGTTTTCCTTTTCAGTACTCATCGTAATTAATTAAATAATTAGTAAAAAGAATTATTAGACTGCCCATACTTACAAGTATTAGTCAATTCACTCTTATTTGCTAAAAATTTCCCCAGCTATAAATCCCATTCTACCCATTTATTTATTTAACCTAGGTGAAAGAAAACCGCAATTTAACTTTGTTGAACCCCAGCAGTAAACTGTTCAAGAAAATAAATAATAATTGCAACTTCAATAGCGCAATAGTACACAGCCAACAGATTAAACATCAAATTGTTTGAATTGTAGAACAAAATTATTACGACTTAATTATAATTGCTTGGATTTTAGCACAAATTAGACCGTTAAAGTATATATACTTTAGAAAATTTGCAAAATGCCGAATGCCGACATTAGCGACTGTCGCTGGGAATTAAGCTGCCCTTGACACGGGAAAATTGCAACAATTTTGCGTGCATCAAGTTTATCTACGCTTGTTGAATTTTGCTAACTGTGTTAAAACACAGGCAAAAAATCTAGGATGAAACAAGGATAAGTTTTCAGTTATCATTGATTCGCTAAACTTGCAACAAGGTAGGGTCAATCCGGGTAGCAACCACCGGAATCCAATGAGGGAAATCCGTTGCTTCCTCTCGGATGCCCACAAATTGTACACTTCTGAGACAGCTACACTTTGGGAAGATTCCATGCGAGTGGATGCCAGGGGATTGATCCTCTGTTTGTTAACTTGGAAACCTTTTAATGCCGCCACACTCTTGTGGGATGTGGCAATTTCAAGTGTGGCCAATTAAAGTGAATCCAAATAAGATTATCAAGTAGGACGTAATTGTTATGATGGAGAATCTGAGGATGTGAACGCAGTGTGTGAATGACGTAATGGAGGTTGCTATGATAAGTAAAGGTGGTTATTGTTGTTGTCGTCGTATTGGTGGGATGTTAGGGGGATGTTTGATGGAGCTGCGGCGGCGGGATGGATAGGTGGATACTGAGGTGGTATATCTCTCCTTTGATTTGTTTTGCATAGAACCATAGAAGTACGTTCTGTGAAGTAGTTGAGGTTATGAGAGGATCGTTTTGTATCTTGTTCATTTCTTCAGAAGTAAGATGGAGTTTGAGAAAATGGGTAGAGGAAGGCAGATGTGACGAAGAGTTTTTGGCACAATTTTAGGAATATTTCAAGCAGAAATGGTGTTCATTGAGTGTGGAAGAATTTCTTGAATAGCCATATCATTTAGTGTGATGGTGGAGGGACGGGAGCGTGGTGGCATCCGAGCGTGGATGCTCTTCTTATTTTGAGGATGCTAGGCTGTCGTGGCTGAAAATGTATACATACTCCCATATTACTGCTCCACTAGCAGTTGTTAAGACTCCTAAATAAAATTGGCTTAAAGAGAGTGTCCGTGGATGGATGAGAGATGTGTTGGAGGGATTTTATGCATGCATCTGCTCCTTCTTGCTATCTGCAATTTGCTGTAGCCTTGTAAATTTTAAGGGATGCGGTGCTCCTGTTTTAGGTTTTAGTGTCGGTATGAAATTGTAATAGGTAAAACTTAATTTTAACCATTGTATAGCCTATCTCCTCCTGTATGTCATGGATAACCGCGAGGAAAGGCGTCTGAGTAAGAGGTATAGACTGACTGCATGCATACTACTAGGATTTGTATTGTATATTGACAGCGTGACGTGAGTTATACGCTTTATATACACTACTTTGCTTTTACACCTAGTGATAGTGAGACTTGTTGGGAGTTGGTGGTATGGTGGTATGTCGGCTAATGGAGGAGATGTTGGTTTGTGATAATGACGTGGAACTGTTTATGTACATCTGGAAGTCTGTGGTGTATGTGAACATGCGAGTGTGACTTAGTATTTTTCTTTTCAGTTTTCAGACAAGATTGAGTTTTTGTCCGCAAGATTCTGGCAGTAGAGATGATGATGCACTGAGTGTAGTAATCCTCTCCGATTCCTCGCTTCTTTCTTTGCGTCTTTGACAACCTCTTTTTTCTTCTTGCCTCTGTTGCGTATGCTCCTGCCTCGCTAAAGATGGAACCTTGAATGTAGTAAAGTATGACAATGACAAGATTTTAAAAGAATTTGGTGTACATAACTTAAAGCTTACCGAAGGATGCTCATGAAATGCTGTGATAAGATTCATCCGTGTAAAGACAGACTCCTGTTGGTTTGTAAGCGAGGACGGCTAAATCACAAAAACTGGAGAGAGGGGAAAAGGAAGGTGTTTGCCTTGGCCTGGAAGAAGGCGAAGATTAGTGATGATGCTGGGGATTTGGCTGTAGAAATTTGGATGATGATCTTGGTTTGTTCTTAGCTTTATCTGGAGCTGCTAGCCGACTATCTTATAGTATGGAATCAGAGCGAAGAGCTGTTTTAGTGCTAATTTCCTCAAGTTGGAAAGTTGGACTGTAGCTTCCTTCTTTTTGACTGCGGATAATTTTGACACCTAGTACTTGAGGGTTCCTGGGTATACTGATGCATCTACGAGTAAAGTGGGGGTGGTTTGGAGAAAATTTCATTTAAATGCATCAATTCGGCTATAAACAAGTCGGCAAGTTTGAGCATAAAATTTGTAATCTTTCTTTATTGCGTTGGAAGGTGCAGGAGAGAAGCAGCTGGTGGTGGAAGACGCGGAATCTCGTATATGTTTGACGAGCTATGTTCAGCTTCTTTTGTGCTAATCTGTACAGGAAATGGAAAGTTAAGCTCGAAAGGGGGATGCCTGGCTGACTGGTTGGCTAGGAATGTAATGATGGAATAAATTCAGTGCAGAATTTCTTCAAGCGAAAGCTATACATGTAGAGACTCTTGGCTAAAAAAGGAAGCAGCAAGATACGCTTGTTGAGTTGGAGTAAGTTGTGGAGAGTCTTGACTTTTGAGTCGAGACGGTTGAAGACCTTTAGATTTTTCCCAGTCCTTTTTCGCTCGTCGACATGATTTTTATGCAGAAAGAGATATTTCCGCGGAAGTGGAACCAGGAAAGAAACTAGATGGAGGGCTAGGGCCTGGAGATGTCGGGCTAACATGATGGAGGGTTGTAAAGTACAGGAGGCCCTGGCACACATTTTTGAGGAATCACCTCGACTAAGTGAGTTTCGTGTGACAAGTCCTATAAATTCGGCTTCAAATGTAAAAGATGAAGCTACTATGGGAAGGCTGGATGTTAAGCTAGGGGTAGGGCTTCGTACTGTACGGGAGAGAAATGGGGTAAAAAAGACAGAAGGAATTGGAAATACAGAGCGTATGGTTGATACCAGTCCTTTATTTGCAAAAAATAAGGGTGATAATCTTGGGGATATTTAATCAATTGGCGTCACTACTATTCATTACAAGATTTTCGTTATTCCGTTAAGATTCAGAAGGAACTGCTTGTGTCGTGCGCACTACTTACACCAAGGCATGGCAACGGTCACCAAAATTTAAACTCGACAAATAGTTAAAACTCAACCTTGGGGTCGTAGTAACATTACCTGAAAAAAGAACGTTCAACTTTCTGCTTTTACCAGAGAAACAGGGACTCAAAGTTGCGATTTTCGTATAGGACCGTGTGCATGTTATATGAGCCAATAGAATAGCATGCAATAATACTTTTGCACCAAGTCGTCAGTAAGTGCAGTAATATGTTACTAGAGCTCATACAACATCTTACCGTTCACATATTATGAGATCAAACTAATATTTTACTGTCGTTTGACTTTTACTGTCATAATATGTGAATAGTCCCTTCATTATTTTTCGAATTTCTCCCGAATTCGGTAAAAGTTGGGCGTTTTTTTTTTCAGGTAATGTTACTACGACCCCAAGGTTGAGTTAAAATTTTGGTGACCGTTGCCATGCCTTGGTGTTAGTGAATATTCTGACGATAGGCATTCGACTAGAAGTTGTTAATAGGATGTAAGCGTAAGTGGGATTTGATGGTATACTGTCATGTTGGAGGCTGGGCATGCAGTGTGTCGAAGTTAAGAAGTTTTCGGGAGAGCGATAGATTAAAGATAAAGATACGAGGGATGTTGGCCATATAAGTTTGGATTGTTTTGCTTGATAAGTTTGTTTGGTGTGGAGGGATAGAAGGGTATTGAATAGGGTTGCTGTGTAATTGAAAAATACGAGTATGCCCTCTTTTTCTGGGGCGCCTTTTTAATATTGCATTAATAATACTCTAGAGAGGAAGGACGGAGAAAGAAGATGAACTTCTTGGAGTCGTATAATAAGATGAAAGTTTTCAGAGCAAGCAAATGCGAGATGGGAATAGAAGAAATCTTCTTATCATCTCTCCCGAAATTTTGTATATGACTGCGAAGTTTTAGTGGTGGTGTATGTTTTTTTTGTTTTCCACCAGTAGAGCATTTGGTCTGGTCATATATTTAGTAGGTTGGCTCGCCGTCTGGTGTTGCTGGTTTGCCTGGTAAGACGATAAAATCTGATGATGATGTTCTCATTTATGTTGGCAAAGAATGACTGTTTGGATGGAGTTACGCATTTCGTTAGTTGGATTATTAGGTATGTGGGTGTTATTAGGGAGATTGAATATATTTTATCATGCATGCATGTTCATGTGGCTCGTCAATCAAATTTATTGAGCTCCGTTTTGTCCTTTTAATAGTTCTAGAGGTATGCCCTTTTTTCTCTAGTGCAAAATATATAAATAGCAGTACGCGGCGGTAGAGCGCAAGTGTTGTTTATTTCAAATAAAGATTTGTTTACAAGAATAGCTAATGATGCACCGCGTGGGGCTTGTCGGCGAATCGAAGAGGGAAGTTTCGGGTGAGATGTGAAAGGCTGCAGTTTTAGATTATTTGAAGATGGCTAGGGAAAACGTTTACGAGCTTGTGAATCCAATTGGTTAATTCCAATCATCTGCGTTTTGATGAGTAACAAATCAACGGAGGTTGTCAATGACAACTGGCACACGTCCTGGCTGTACTGCTTGAAGCGAGCATTTAGTTTTGTGATGGTTTACTTTCCGCCTGGTTAAGAAAGTTCTGCGTAAACTGTTTCCGTGTTTGTAGCGGAGGATTATGGGATATCAGAGAGAGGGTGGATATATTTGGAAAATCACGAATTAATTAACTAATTAAGTGAATTAATGAGAATTTATGTTGTTTGATGAAAACTAGAATAGGTGCTTTGTAGATAAAAAAATATCCGAGTGCAAGAAATATAAACTGCCACAGTTGACTGAAATAATAAATTTAGGAGAACGGGAGTCTCACTTAGAGGTAACGTAATGGTAAAATGTATAAAGGTAAGAACATGGCAGTGTTTCTATACTTAAGAAAAAATTGGTAGCCCCCCGATAAATCACCACCCACCCGCTGGCTGTGAGAAAGCTAGAGGGAGTTGCTAGGTAGAGAGTAGTTAGGAACAAAGTTTCCTCAAATGCACATTTTTGTGCAATGACGTCACAGCTTCTAATGCTTATTGCCAGAGATATTTCAATGGTACGTCCGCAAAGCCCATAGATTTTACCAACAATGTTCTCAACGCTAGTCACTTGACTGGCGTTGAATCTAAACTAGGTAGAGAGAGGAGGAAGATGGCGGCTCGTTATTTAATTGCATAGGTAGTGAGGAGGAAATTCAAATAAGAGCGGGCATTTTTGGTGAAGAAAGCAATATTGGGGGAGGCATTCTTGCTAAACATTATACTAGTGAGTTGTTTGGTGCTATCGCAACCAAACAATCCACCATTTAACAATGGCGGATGAACTAGATGTCCCACTTCCGCAAAAGATTTCAACTCCTGTTCGGAAAAAGCCCCGATGTGACTTTCAAAGCTTAGGCAAAACCTATGTAAAAACTTACACTTAAATGTCTTAAAACATAACTATGCGTTAACATCCCCCTTTCACTTTTTGAAACTGTCCTGAGCCACTTATCCCGGTGTAAAATTGTCGATTTTAGTTTTGCCGCAGTTACATAAAGTAACATTGTTAATATCCATTTAAAGTTAATTAATTTTTTTTAAAGTTTTAAATTGGATACAGTCGTAATGATGTAGACACATTTAACTTCAGATTAAATGTAACGCACTAAAATCAGCTACCGATATTTTGATGCAGCAAAATAAACTTAATACTTATTCATGCAATCAAAATCGGATTGACCAGCTTTGGCCAAGTCAAAATCAGAGTGACCAGTTTTGATGCCGTCAAAACCGTATTGGGCTGTTTTGTTGCAGTAAAAATCGTACTAACCCGTTTTGATACAGCCAAAATCGTACTAACCCGTTTTGATACAGCCAAAATCGTACTAACCCGTTTTGATACAGCCAAAATCAGATTAACCCGTTTTGATACAGCCAAAATCAGATTAACCCGTTTTGATACAGCCAAAATCAGATTAACCCGTTTTGATACAGCCAAAATCAGATTAACCCGTTTTGATACAGCCAAAATCCGATTAACCCGTCTTGATGCAATCAAAACCGGGTTTACCCGTTTTCATATTGTTAAAATCAGATTAAACCGTTTTAAGACTGTCAGAATCGGATTGAATCATTTTGATACAGCCATTCTGATACGTATCGGTTTTTGATTTAGATGTTTAACTGCTAATTCTGAGTTTGGCTTCCTCAAAACGACTTCATCTGATTTTGACTACCTCAAAACAGCTAAATCTGATTTTGGCTGCCTAAAAACAGCTTATTCTGATTTTGGCTGCCTCAAAACAATTTCATCTCCGTATGAATGCGTCGAATCGGGTGAACCTGGTTTTTGACTGCCTCAAAACAGCTTAATCTGATTTGACTCTCTCAAAACAACTTCATTTCATTTTAACTGCCCCGAAATAACTTTCTTTCTTTTTGGCTACACTCAAACCACCCTATCGGATTTTGGCTGCACAAAAATGGCTTCATTTGATTTTGGCTGCCTCAAAACGGCTTTACCTGATTTTGACTGCCTCACAACAGCTTAATCTGATTTTGGCTGCCTCAAAACAGCTTAATCTGATTTTGGCTGCTTCAAAACAGCTTATTCTGATTTTGGCTGCCTCAAAACAATTTCATCTCCGTATGAATGCGTCGAATCGGGTGAACCTGATTTTGACTGCCTCAAAACAGCTTAATCTGATTTTGGCTGCCTCAAA
Source organism: Sminthurides aquaticus (assembly GCA_906901655.1). NCBI lineage: Eukaryota > Metazoa > Arthropoda > Collembola > Symphypleona > Sminthurididae > Sminthurides > Sminthurides aquaticus. Next base: position 8,804,715 of record CAJQTT010000004.1, on the reverse strand, counting down.
ACAGCTTAATCTGATTTTGGCTGCTTCAAAACAGCTTATTCTGATTTTGGCTGCCTCAAAACAATTTCATCTCCGTATGAATGCGTCGAATCGGGTGAACCTGGTTTTTGACTGCCTCAAAACAGCTTAATCTGATTTGACTCTCTCAAAATAACTTCATTTCATTTTAACTGCCCCGAAATAACTTTCTTTCTTTTTGGCTACACTCAAACCACCCTATCGGATTTTGGCTGCACAAAAATGGCTTCATTTGATTTTGGCTGCCTCAAAACGGCTTTACCTGATTTTGACTGCCTCAAAACTCCTTATTCTGATTTTAGGTGCCGCAAAACAGCTTAATCTGATTTTGGCTGCCTCAAACCAGCTTAATCTGATTTTGGCTGCCTCAAAACAGCTTAATCTGATTTTGGCTGTCTTAAAGCGGATGCATGTGATTTTGACTGCCTGCAAACAGGTTTACTTCTTTTTGGCTGCCCTAAAGCGACTACATCTGATTTTGGCTGCCGCCGAACAGGTTATTCTGATTTTGGCTGTCTCGAAACATCTTGTTCTGATTTTGGCTGCTTCAAAACAGCTTATTCTGATTTTGGCTGCTTCAAAACATTATATTCTGATTTTGGCTGCCTCAAAACAGCTTATTCTGATTTTGGCTGCCTCAAAACTCCTTATTCTGATTTTAGGTGCCGCAAAACAGCTTAATCTGATTTTGGCTGCCTCAAAACTCCTTATTCTGATTTTAGGTGCCGCAAAACAGCTTAATCTGATTTTGGCTGCCTCAAACCAGCTTAATCTGATTTTGGCTGCCTCAAAACAGCTTAATCTGATTTTGGCTGTCTTAAAGCGGATGCATGTGATTTTGACTGCCTGCAAACAGGTTTACTTCTTTTTGGCTGCCCTAAAGCGACTACATCGTATTTTGGCTGCACCAAAATGGGTTTATTTGATTTTGGCTATTACAAAACGGCTTCATCTGATTTGACTCCCTCAACTGCTTCATTTAATTATGACTGCCTCCAAATAGCTTTCTTACTTTTTAGCTTCCCTAAAACCACCCTATCGGATTTTCGCTGCTTTAAAACGCATCCATCTGATTTTGATTGCCTTAGCCCGGTATTATTTGATTTTGGCAGTAATTATTAACCCATTTAGAAAGCCTAGGCACTTTTTCAATAATTGTGCAGTTCTTGTTTGTTTGCATGTCATTCAGAATGCATGATTTTTCTTAGTGATAGTAGTTATTTTTACTTACGACTAGTTTTTAACGCCTCATTTTCGAGGCAATATATTGCAAATTGTAAGCACAGCATTGGTGCTGATTTAAACCTTAGCTTGGACGTTTTAAATATTATCATTAGTTGCTTAAGTTAATTTATTTAATTTTCTCCCCAAAAATGAATTAAAAATGTTCTCGGGTGTCGGCAGTCTAGTACATGCGCCATTGTTAAATGAAGGATTGTTTGGTTGCGATAGCACTCGCTAGTTTACTGTTTAGAGAGAAAGCCTCCCCCAGTATTGCTTTCTTCGTCAAAAAAGCCCGCTCATATTTGAATTTCCTCCTCTCTATACCTAGCAACTCCCTCTAGCTTCCTCACAGCTAGCAGGTGGGTGGTGATTTATTGGGGGGCTACCAATTTTTTCTTAAGTATAGAAACACTGCCATGTTCTTAGTTGATGCTCAGTAGTTGATATGGATGCGAAAAGGGAAGCGAGTGATGATCGAGTAACGTCTTTTATGGAAGGTCGGCTTGATGCAATCTTAGTTAATGTAAGATAAATAGTGACGGAAAGGTTAATTACTCGGTATTTGGGAGGGGTTAGGTCGTCGGCGAGAGGGAGGGGTGCATTTGAACTAAGTATTAATGCAATGTTTTGAGAGTGGGAGGGAAGAGCCTGTGATTAGTGCTTCGATAGATAGATATTTATTCGATTGATACGCCAGTTAACTACATCGCACGGCCCCTACAATACTGCCACTTACTTTAATTTGCATGGTTTCACAGAAGTTCACATACTAGTTTGGCGTTGAGTTGTGCGTACAATAAAATGCGCTCGATTCATTTTTCGATTAAATTATTTTATAAAAGCTCCTCATTCTTCTATCTAAGAAGAAGCTTCTTGTCAGTATAGCTGATTCCCAAAACATTTCTAATTCTCTATCCGCCATTTAATCGACTATTTGTGGTAATGATTAGTGCTTTATATTAGTAGTTTTGTGTCAGAATTTGTAGGATCGATAGACGGCTGCTATTTTGCTAGGAGAACATGCTCTGCTGTTGATGGGTGTTGGTAGATTTAAAGGCGCGCGCAGTTCTATAATCTCTTGAAAACATTGTTAGTTTGGGTTGAGGCCGAGGCGGCGTATCTGTTATCGTACGGGGGGCGCGTGGAAGGAGAATAATACGACAATGTTGAGGGAGAAGAAATCCCAAGGGAAGACGAAAATTTATGAAACAGGTAAAAGGCTAGAGTGGAATTTGGATGGAGGAACATCCGCCTAGCTTGGTAATGTCGCAGAAATGATTATTGGTTTTGGGAGATGATTATGATAAATATTGATGTAAGACACTTGAGTCCTTCCTTAAGTAGAAAGGTGGTGTTGTTGGGTGAAGAAATGGAAAGAAGTTCTGGTTAAAAGCTGTTTCCAATTTCCCCCTTACGAGAACCTTTTAAAAAACCTTAAGACAAAGTGGTTAAAAAGAGGAAGGACGAGGCCTTGGTTGATTAGTGTAGATGCAATGTGCAGTAGCGGATGCACGAGATAGTTGTTGCTAGTTTTGGTGGTGTTGGTGCGCTTTCTGGTTGATTTAAGCCGAATATAGTGAACTGGCTGCTGTGGAATACGCGGAGGCAACCATCTACATTCCCCTCTCGTACCTTGCGCAGAAGCGTCGCTGTTGGTATATAAGAACCCTTTTGATATCAAGTTGGACCCGAATAGCAGCAATCCGTAAAATGTTGAGAGAAATGAAAATTTTGAGGCGAGGCTACGTGAATTTATGTGAAGTTTTTATTTTAAGAAGTTTAGAATTTGGCGGATTGAAAGTCGGGAAATGTTTGCAATTTTGAATGTTTATTGAAGGAAAATGATTTTTTAAATGGAATCCAGTTTACAGAAAGGTGAGATATAGCAAAATATGTAAAGACAGAATGTAAAGTAAAGGCATAGAGTTAATGCGTAGAAGACTTACATGAAGACCAGGGTGGTGCCCTCGTAGGGTTGATTAACGGAGGAGGTTTGGGTGAAAGTCCGGGAGATGAAAATCCGTGGAGATATTTTTGAGGCCGGAATGGTGATGAAGGAGAGAGAAGAGAACTGAAGAATTGACATGACCAAAGCTAGAGATATGTCCCGAAACACCAGTAACTCTTAATTCAGTACTGCTGTGACAGGACAATATCCAAGCAAAGTTCGGTGATGTTGGCGAATCCAGGAAAATGGAGAAAGTTAAAAGTATATTAGAAGATGACGAAATAATGGAGGAAGCTATGAAGCTTATAGATGCTCAATGGAAGCACTTGACTTGAAGGATGAGGGACCCAAGTTAAAAGTATTAATAGTACACAGTAAATGGAAGATTGTAGAGGGGGGTTAAATAAGTAGTTAGTTATAACTGAGAATGTGTAGGTGGAAAATTTTAAACGTATGTAGGGATTTTGGAATGATTTTGGGTGGGTAAAACTGTTGCTATGTTCCCGTTGTGGTTGCGCATCCTATAAAATTCTACATGTCGTTGTCTGGTATGAGCAGGGTGTGTATTATTGTAATCTGTGTTATTCGTGTACAGATGTATTTTTGGCTGATGGTTAGAAAAAGTTGAGGAATTATGGAGGAGAAAATTATTGATGTTGTTATGGGAATAAGTAGCACTAATGGAATTTCGTAATTGGAGTTAAATTTATATTTTTAACAGAGAAAGTACTGGTGAAAATAAGAGAAAGATGGGAAAGAGTAAAGTGAATGATGAAGGCTCACTGTTGGAATGAGAGTGTTTCCGTGTATGAGCAAGTTGGATGGTGTGTGAGGAGTGTCTTTTCTTTGGTTTGGTCTGAGCTGTACATGTATTCTTTTGTGATAGAGAGTGACAGAGGGAGAAGATATCGTATAGGACGAGAGGAGGGCGACGGTAGCGTAAGATAGACCGAGCAAGAGGGGAAGAAAGAAAGTGAGAAGAGATGAGAGAGAAAGTGGGAGATGTGGCAGGGGTAGGCAAGCTTATTTGCTTCGTTCCTCTGTATAGTGGTAGTGGAAGAAGGGAAACGGGAATCTAATCGATCATGGTGAAGCAGGATTGAGGAACGTGCCGGCGCCGGCGTGGAGAAAATTCCCCTGCGCACACTTCTCTTCTTTCAGATCCCTTCTTTCTTCCCTCACGGTTGTGGGTACGCGGGCTAGATTTTTCGGGAGGCAGGAGGGGAGGTAAGATACTTTCACTGTCTTTGCCTGGATTTGGTGTACTAGGGAAAGGAGAGAAAGAGGGGGTGAGGAAAGTGTGGGTATAAGTCGTGAAGGATACTGTGTGTAGTGTGGAGTGTGTGTGATGTCTACGGGATGACGCTTGTGCTGGAGTTACTATTTGTTTCTGAAGCGCCTTACTCCTATAGTTGTGACTGGCTACATATACGTTAGAAGGAAAGTCGAGTGGCGTATCCGTATCTGTTTAGGTTCGTCTCGCCCCTTTGACTTGGTTTACACTGCCGAGGGGGAATGAATGCAGGGCTTGGAGGGACGGAGGGTAGTCTGGGTGCATATGCGTGGGGTAAGTTTCTGTTTTCTCCCGGTTAGCGGATGGACTGGTACTGGTACTGGTAGGAGCTTTGTGTAGTGTAGCTAATGTACAGCCTAAACCCATCTTGTCGTCCCAGTTCTACGTACGCCCTATGTTTATTCGGATGACTGTCTGAGTGAATAATGGGTTAGAAGGAGTAAGCTTGCGGAGGACTACTTTCTCCATGTAGCAGGGAAGCTAGTAGGCCGTACATGATGAACAGTGGGCAATGTGACTGGCTGTACTTTTGCACTACACGTCCTGTAATGAAGGAGGGAGCGAGGATGGGGAAGAATGGAATTGAGCAAGATTAGCGTCTAGCCAGAGGCAGGGTAAATAAACGGGGCGTAGAGGGAAAGTATGGACAAGTTGCTTTACGTCCCCACTTCTTGGTGCATTGTTGTGTCGGATATGCCTCCATTCCCCCATGGTTTTACTCGGATACTTGCAAGTCTTGATTTTCACACTTAATGCGGAGAAATGCTGAGGTGATAAAGAGGGGAGACTAAGAGAATAGAGGATGTGAGATTGGAAATAAAAGATCAACTGAGGCAGGAGTATAGCGGTGTACAGGATGGGCTTAAGGGAGAAACGAGAGAAAGATAGATAATGATGATCCTGCCAATGCTTGTCGTTCTAGGTGGTATAAAGAAAACTGGGTGTAAGGCGGAGAGATGGGTTGGTGGTGGGGATACCAGATGGAAGACTGCAAGGATAGCTTCAATATGTTGAGGAGAAAGACATGTAGTCAAATGTTTTCTGCTTGTATGAGGTTAATATGAGAGTGTCTCTTTCGTGTTTGTTTGCGTATGTATTAAGGAGTTATGAGTTGGATAAGGATAAATGTTATGTTCGCATATTGTCAAACTACTTCTGATACTAATTTTTTGATAAACTAGATGGCATAACCAAAGTTATGCTAGGAACTGGAGGTGATATTGTAATTGGAATAAACTTGATGTCGGGGGTAGGAAAACGAGAGAGGTTTTTTGGTGTATCCTATTAATTTATATGTGAAGGGATTTACGAGATGGATAGTGTTTGGATTTTAGGGCCGTAGTTTGGTCGTGGATAAAGTACGGAAGGATTGTGGGGCTCAATGAGAGGTAAGGAACCGGAGGATGCCAGGTTTTTGATGATGATGATGAGCCGAATTGGAGAAAGTATCGGATTGCAGATGTAAGTGTCATCGAAGCAGGAAAGATTGGTAGGGGCCATTTTTTCAGGCTTCCATGAAAGTTTGGTCACTACAAAATTTTTGAAAATTTTGGCGAATATAATGGAATGATCTACGGATAAGATGTTTAGTTGTTGTGCAAAGTAGATGGTAAATAGATGCGGATCGGAGGAAAACGGGGAAGAAGGATAAGCATTTTTAAAATGAGGCTAGTAAAGTATTCATAGGAAGCTCAGAAAATTGCTTTGCAGGCATCAGAATTGATGAATCGGGAAGAAGAAAGCTCGTAATGTTAAGGTAATAGAAGCGCGATTGTGTGGGGGTGCTAGAATATGGACGGGATGTTACAGAATAATATACATGCATGCGAGTTAAGCTGAAACTGAATGAATGAACAAGATGTTAGAGGGAGAAGTTAATCGAAGATTAACATGAGGAACGCGAGAAGATAAAGCACGAAAAGAAGGAAAATAAGATATATTCTTGGATGGAGCAGATGAGTTTGAGGACAGAAGGGATGCGTTTGGAAAGAAGAGTGATTAATGTGTGAGGGAAACGAAGGAATTCCCATTTGTAGTGACTGTTCATTAGGATGATGAGATCGTGGTGGGGATTTTAGCGCTTAATGAGTGCGGTGATCATGGAAGTAAGGTTAGCACGGCCCGTTGTAGGGGGGTGGGTGGGCGCAGAGATGTAGGGAATGACATAGATACCAGTTCAGTATCTAAAGTATCGGTATCGAATAGATACAATACCGATACTGAAACAGAAAATCAGGCATCGGTATAAAATCGATACGATACAGATACAGCTTCCGGAAAACCGAGCCGATACCGGTAAAGTATCTAAAAGTATCGATTTGCATCTTTTTAGGTATGTACGCCTTGAAAAACGCTAAAAACCCTTGAATGTTTTTTACGCACAAATTCACACAGTTTCCGCTCAAAAGTTTCAAAACTGCAGCTTATAATGGCATGTTCAGAGGTACAAAAGTTAGTTTCGTACTTAATCCATATTATTTTTTGGTAATTTCGTTCGTGGCCAGCTTTTAAAGTGTTATTCACGGAAGGATGAAACTAATCCTGGGTGTCGTTGTAAGCGCATTTCAATCCAAAGAATTTGCGAAAAAACCATTTACCTAATTTCCTCGTCATACTCCCAAGGAAGAAGCCGTGACGTGTCTTTGACTGAACATTTAAATTATGTTGGCATCTTAAATTATTAGATTAGGCGATAATCTGAGATCTCGCATAACAAAACTTGCGGTCTATGCTATCATATCCTTGTTTCTTACAATCAATATTCAAACTTAACGTGCGCGAAGCATACGGGTGCGCGTAGCATACAAGTGCGCGAAGGGCCCGGGGTTCTAGGGTACTTCTTGGTGATTGAATGTATTCTGATCTTCAGCAAGCAAGTTAAATGACACCACTGCGGTATTTCGCAAAGCAGGCTATATACAAGGCGTACGTATGTTTAGATACGATACCGATACTTTAAGATACGATACCGATATTTTCAGATACTAGATACCGATACGATACCGGTCCGAATTTTGTGAGTCTAAAAAACGTAGATACCGAGCGAATACCGATACCGATACAGGAAAATTGTATCTAAAGTCATTCCATCCGATGGAATGGCTAGGAGAAATGCATAAATCGAATCTTGACGAGTTGTAATTCCGGCGGAAGAGACCTCCCACTCTCATAAGCTTTACTCTACTTGGTCTCAGTTTAATAAAAGCGAGAATGGATAAGTAACGTGGATGAGCGATGGAAGCAATGTACTGTGTACGTTTTATTTTATAGCTAGTTTCATTTGAGTATGAAAAAGATACGAGTTGGTCTTGAATAAACAGAAATAAATAGGAAAACCTTGAAGAAGTAGTGGATAAACAGGATGATTCATTCGTATAAAACACTTTTTAAGTCGTTATATCTTGCGACTTACAAGTCCTACAAAAATAGAAACTATGTTTATATGATAGCTTAGAGCCTTGAATCTAGAAATTAGATCAATTGAAAGAAATAGGGATAATGAGTGATGATGTTAAATGCCCAAAATTTTCAGTTGCAAATTGGAAACTTCACAAGATGTTGTGATGTAGTCTGTGAGTGGTTGCAGCAACGCTCGAACACTTACCTACTATCTACGGTATCTACTTTTGCTTTCCACCAGTCTGTTAAGAATCAATCAGGCTTTCTTGGGATAGTTTTTGCCAAACGTTTGGATGGCAACTAACAATGTTACGCGCTTGGATCGAAGTGTTTCAATACGAATGAATCATCCTGTAGTAGGTTTCCCGCAATGAGAAGGAAAAAATAATCTGTAGTTCGTGATGCTGGAAGACAAGAGAAAAGCTTATTCACTTGCGCAAGCAAGTGTTTGGGAACCTGACTATGAGTTTCTGCCCGTACGCGGGTACATGTAAACGAGGTCGCCACGATAACGGTCGAACGCATGCGAATTTCGACGTTAAATTTGAGGCATGCGTGCATCTCATAACAAGGTTGTCGGGTATTGCAATTGGAGTTTCTAGGTCATGGGCTTCCAGGTCGAAAGGGCCATAGTGCATTTACATGAGTTTAAATGCATGTACATACGAATACCATGTTCATGTTCAATGGTTTCACTGAGCTCGATGGGCACATTGTAACAAAGCAGTTTCAGACGTTCGTAAAAAGAGCGCTAGATGTCTTTGTCTTCTTTGCGTCGTAATTAACAGTTTCAACGGGGGTGACGTAATGCATGAAATTACATGCACGTACATACTTATAACATGTTCATTCAATGGTTTCTCACTCGTATGCTTGTATCAAACGCTCTCGTTGCTTACATTTTGTATTTATCAGCAGTTGCTTATGACCTCCTCTTTCGTTACTAAGCAAGTGACTTTACATACGCTTTAGCGTTTTATTGAATGTATTGAAGTGTGGGGTGGTGTTTAAGTATTAAATGGATGGAAATACGGATTGAAGCTAACCGTTTATAATTATATATTGTGACGGTGGAATGTCATGGGTGTCATGGTGGCCTAAGTCAGATGTAAGAAATATGAAAGTTTAGAGTTCGTTCTCGTCGGAGGGAAGCACACCAGGTGTAATTAAAGGAAAAGTTGCGCTATCGACAACCAGATAATCGAAGGAACTCGATTGAACAATTTGTTGGCTGCTTGCTCAGTTGAATACAATGAGGAAGCATGAGTGCTGATGGGTTAGAAATTCTTGAAATAGACTGTAAAACGGCTTAGCAAGGAAAGAGGATATCTCTATGGGGGTAGGACGAAAGGAAGACTCGGGAGAGCAATTGAGGCGAATGGCGGAAGGACTAATGGAGATGGGTTACAGGAAAAGAAATCGAAGGAGAGGGAGCTCGAAAGAGAGAAATAATGGAATATTCGCTTGTTTTTTTCAGTACCCTCTAAATTAGCTAAACTGCTGAGTAGCATTAGAATGCAATGGACAAAGACTGTGAAATGAACTGGGAGAAGGCGTGGTGTGGCGCACTTCGGACAGTGTACAGGATACAAGTAACAGATACTTCATATTTTTAGGGTAGCTATGTCCTTATGTTTTCGTATCCGCCGTGGTAGTGTACACTCTCAATCTGAACACATGCCTCGTGCATACTGTACACGATATTTTACGCAGTTCGGCGACAAGACTAGAAGAGAGCCCGAGATCCCCCCATTAAAATTCAGTTTAAATTTTCTATCCAGCCAAAAGTCACCGAAGCATATTACCATCTAACTGATGCAGAAATGGGAGTTTCTTAATTATGAGGTCCCTCTACCTTAAACTTTTAGAGTTGGTAAGACTTCTCGAAGGAAAGAAGATTTGAAATGGAGATGGGTGGGCAGGTGGGCTTTGAATGGTGAAATTTAGGATGAGAAGAGAAAGCCAGGGAGAAGTAGAGATTATCGATTTAGAAATAAAGTTTACAAATAGATCAAGCTGTTTCCGGATTTTAAAAAATGAGTATGATGTAAAGGAACTAGTTTGAGTTATTTAGTCGAAGTAAAGGAGTATTAATATTTTAATTCTTGGAAGTAATTCTCAAGTTTGCTAAGATGCAAGTTAACAGGAAACATTGAAGGGTGATAGAAGAAGCGAAAGAGAGGGTCGAATAAAGTGGAACTTAAAAAGGGTTTCGCTACGTGAAGCATTTTGTGTCCTGAAGGAAGTATGTTAGGGTGGAGGAATATATGAGTAAGTAAGTAGTAGATACAAGATAGCGGAATAAACAAAGAACCTAATTTATGTTAGCATTTCTGCGAAGCGATGAAAGAGCGGGAAGGGAGAAAATGATAGGTTTTACAAGGGGAGGGAGAATACAGAATGAGTAGATCTGTTGGAAAGTGGTAACAAGTTTTAATTACAAAGTTTTCGAGATTGTTGAAAAAAGGATAAGTGGAGATGGCGTTGAAGATAGATAAGGCGGGAAAGAAATCGGCTATATAATTCTCGGGTGCAGGCGAGAGGATTAAGTGCATTGCGTAATGAAATTAATGGAGGTATAAGATTTGATTAGCAATTCGTTTTCAGGTTAGGGAAGGATCTATCTCTATCTAGGAAAGAAACTATAATCTGTTCATGTGCATACTCCATGAAGTTAAATTTTTTTTGATAGAAAAATCACCTTGAGCTTTCGCTATGGGTTATTTATTGTCTACTTAGTGCTACCTTTACGGATATTAAAGGAATTTGAGAGCAGGTTATGACATCTATAGAAAAGATTTTAGAGTCGCAGTTTGAGGTGGTAGAGATTGGTAAATCGGTAGATTTATATCATTGATGAAGTAGGTATATCCATGTCCAAGGTTGAAATACAGAGTCCTTTACGAAGTTCGAATAGATAGCCAAAAAAAAATGTTTCGATCTTGATATGGACAATCGTATTTGATAGGGTCTTTGGTGTATTGGCATCCGGTTTAAGATGAACCGTTGGTCTGGTTGGACGAAATAGCGTCATGGTCCTCTTTGAACGACTAGGAATGTACTAGACAAGGCTATTAAGGATAGTAGTGAGTGGGTTAGCACACTCTTGCTTCCTGATTCTATAGAAGAAAATTAGAGAAGAAGCTTGAAAATAGGTTCCTGAAACGTTTGCTCGTTGTAGGTGGAGTCATCTGTGTTCATCATAGTTTTCAAGTAACCGTATAGCAAGTATTTTGCAGAATAAATTGGTAACAAACTGAGAGATTGAGAGAGTCTAGTCTCTATACCTGGAATTATGGTGCTTCTAGGTTCATCTGGACCTGTGGTGGAACTCAGTAGGAAATTACTTTTGAATTCTTGATGTGATCTCTGCCTTATATAGTTTTAGGAAGGATTGCTAGGAAGAGAAGAGTGAGGGGATACAGCACAGCAAGTTGGAAGATTGGTGCAGTTACTCTCAGGTCAAGTCTGACAGGGACAGCGAGTGTTGATGTGACAGGAGTCTAATAAATAGGGGGAAACCTTAGGATAAAAGCCAGTCCGGGTTGAGAGAGTAAGAGACCGTGCTGGGTGGAAATTCCTCAAGGGGTGACACTTCAGTTAGGAAGGATTACCAAGTTCTGGGCTTTACTCAGCATATAGGTGTGGGGATTTGAATGGTATGTCAGAGGAATCGGGCCTTAGTGTAGGTAGGAATAGCATGGTTTAGAGGGCACGTGCCAGGTGAAAGCATGAATGAAGCTGTATGGATATAGGATGGGAGACATGGATATGAGACCACGATAGTTACAGATACTGTTTCTCTGTGAATGTCTGAAAGTGTGGAACTTGTTTGAGTTGTTGGTGAGGGGTTGCGTATGACAAGTGTAGAAGAGACTCGCTTCAAGAGAGGCACAATATCAAATATGGGAAGACAAAAGGAAGCCAAAGAAGTGGTGTTACATGACAATATAGTCATTCGGAAGTTGAACTATGATGGAATGGACGAAGGAAACTGTTCGTCAAAGGAAAGGGGTTGCACTTGTTTGGATTCAGAAATATTTTCCGGAATACAACGCTGTTTGCCCCTCTGTACAGGACATTAAGGAAGGCTGCAACGCTCTTGGCTCACTCAGACTCTCTCGTGTTTTTGTGAAGTGAGGTGTTGTAGAAATTCAGGGGTTTACTAAAGACGGGAAAAGGCTGGTTCGAAAACATTTTACAGGTTAAACATCACGTTACTTGTCAATAGTTTATTAATTGGGGAAGTGAAAGGATTATAAATCTTCTGAACGAAGGTTTTGCCCTGTCAAAGATTGGAGCGAGAGCGAAAGGTGAAACCAACTTGGACAAACTGATCTATACGAACGGGGTTTTAGGGGTAAACAATAATTTTACCGGGATTGGGAGTAGAGAGAAATTCCCGCTGCTATTCGGAAGAAATAAAGATAACTCAATGGGTAACTTGCGCTGAAGTCGAAGTGAAGCCTAGCACATGTGAGAAAGGATTAGTGTTTATAGGGTTGATTGGTTATGAGGTTTTGTCGACGACGTGCTTGTTCGGCATTGTGTGGTATAGAATATCATTCTTGCCTTATGTCTGCAAAATATAGGAGAAATTTATTCAGCATTTGTGTTTGATTGCATTGAAACGATAGGTCTGTTTTGTCACTTTTTATCACCGTTATTGCATTAGGGACAGAAAGTTTGATAGCGCAAAGGTATCACATCAGAGCTGTAATACATTTTTATGTGTGGTATATATTTTCGAGGCATCAAATATATATGTGACGAGTAAATTTTGTAGTTTCCACGTGAATTTGAAACTGATGACATTATGATCTCATGATGAATTGTTTATTTGAAAAAAGAGCCACCAGATTCGCATATTACCTTGAATGTGAATGTGAGAAACTGGAGGACGACCTGATAATACTAGGATGGAAGGGACTAGAGAGCTTTTCCTGAAGGGTTGACGAGCTGAATTTTTCAGATAAAGGAGCTATGTAGACTCTGGCTCCGTTGTGAGAACGCTGCAGGATAGGATCAACGGAGGTAAAAAGAACGATGTGCTAAAAGAAAGCGTTGTAAGAGGAGGAGGAGAAAGAGAGGAAAGGATGGGAAGAATGGAGTTCAAAGTTTAGGGAATGAGCGGAAACTCTTCAATAACTATCAGTCTTGTGAAAGAGAGTGAGATTCCTGGATGACTTTTATTCCTTTTTCCAGTATGGTTAGTTGGATATGGGGGGGGGAGAGGGGATGAAGAGTAACGAGTAAGTGGTCTTTTGGATATGAACATAGATTTACTTAGAAGTAGATTGAAATGGTGACAGTAATCCTAGCGTGTTTACAGATGTGGGATTTTTGTTTCTGTTAATTCTATTGGCTTATTTGTATTCTGTGTGGCTGGTTGAGTGACGAGTGAGGGAAACTGGGGATGTATGTTACGATAGGATATAGAGTGAAAGAAAGATAACACTCTGCTCCTAATTTCGTTTAGAACCGGAATTTCATTTATATCAGAGTAACGGTTTCATTATTTGACAATCAAAGAGTTCTTTCGATTTTTATTAGACTATCATGGCGGTATTATGTTCCGGGAACGGGAAATGAAATTTTGCCAGTTCCAGTCCACCGTTTGGAGAAAGATCCGTGGCTCATAGGACAGAGACGGAGTAAAAAAAGTAGATTTAAGTAGGAATAGTTGCGCCATAGTCGTTATTCACTTTCCTTCATAACTTTTTAAAAGGAGCCCGGGAGTGGAATGAAAAACGGGAAGGAGCGAAAGATTATTTATTGGAAGGCCTTGCACGTCTTGGTATGATGATATGTCGTGGAGAGGCATAAGTGCATCTTACTATGGTATTGAAGCGGACAGAGAAATGAAAGGTGATCTTGGCTCTTGAGCTTGAGAGTGAGAATGGTGATAGTGACTGGAGTGCGATGGCACATTAACTCTTATTAATTGGAAGGGTAGACCATTGATTGAGCGAAATGATGCTTCAAAATTAATTTATCTGGAGACCCATTAGCCAGATGATTGAGCAGTTCATGAGATGGGACGGGAGGAGGTGAGGATTTTTAAGGATTCTTAAGGATTCTCCTACTACTATTCTTTCGTTCCTCTCGTCGTAGAGGATCGAATTTACAGGAGATTTGCAGAGCAGCAGTGAAGGATGGGACAGACGTAGAAGATGTGGCGGAGTTGAAAGTGAATACAATGGATTGAAATTACATGAAAGTTTCGAAACAACAGTGGTGATAGAGGAGAAGATTAAAGTAGGGTGAATATGTGATGGTATACATGCGTTTAAAATTAAACTAATCAGGTATAATGACGACTTGTGAAGGGCGGAAGGTTGTTAAACCATTCCGTATGCAAACTAATAAACATGGTTTGCATTCGAGATGAAGAATTGCTCATTAATGTTGACGTGGATGGAGAAGCGATACAGAAGTTGTAAGGAGATGAGATAAGTGTCATGATCATGAGTAGCTGAGTTTGAACTTAGAAACTGCTAAGTGCTTCTTTCGTCTCCCTCCAAACTTGGAAGGGGAGTCGCTTGCGTATATTGTATTTGAAAATCTTGGTGGCATGCCGGAAACTCAACTTCCAAGTGGTAGCTGACCTTCTGCTTGGCTTGAAACGTTATAGCTAAATTGTGGCCAAGAAAATAGCGGTATGACGTGTAGAATAGGAGTAGAATGTGTATGGAGTTTTCTCTTGACCTATTTTGTTCAATTCTTCGGTTACAGTTAAAGCTGATAACGGTTAGCGTTAACAAGAAAAAAAGCGTGTAAAATGCGTTTTGAGTTGACATTGCAATAATGTTTGTGGGACCAGTGCAGAAAGACGTGGAGGAGGTGGAGGTTAAATGGAGATGTAGAATTAGGTAAGGACTGGTGTAATGAAAGAGCTGGAGCTGGAAAGCATGGTTTGTGGGGTGAGATGATTTGATGCTATTTGAATATGGGAGAAAGTTTTAAATATTGATGAGAAAACTTTAAACCCTAGCTGAAACTGTAAGCATTAAACTAGTAAGGGAGGATTGGGGATGAGACTACACTGTGGCTATAGGTGGAGGTAGAATAAAGTTGTTGGATCGAAATGTGAATATTAGGAAATTGTGTACTGAGCGTTAGGTATGGATTATTGAAGGGCGAGAGTAGGTTTAGGCTATGACACTGTGTGCAATACGTGGTAAAGGATTTATGTTGACTTTGGTATGAAGTTGTGCTAGTCGGGGACGTAGTTTGTTTGGGGAAATGGCGGTGGGAGGAAAATGTGAGGTGTTTGGTCTGAGTGAGTGGGATTTTTGGAATTGATCAAACAGGTTTTGTATTCTTCTCCAGGTTTGGAATTGACGAGGAGAATGGAGGGAAGCGCAGTAAACGGACTGGCCCTGGCCCCAGCGCCTTTGGAAAACGGTCTTAATACGGCGAACGGAACTGGTGATGAAAGCAACTCGGCAAGATCGTCACCAAGTGTAGGAGCTGGTTCAGGATCGAACGGCAGCACGTCGGGGTACGAGAACAAACTATTTGTCGGCGGCCTCAGCTGGCAAACTACACCGGAAAAACTACGGGACTATTTCTCCCAATTCGGCACCGTCACAGACGTTCTAGTCATGAAAGATCCAATAACACAGGTAAGGAAAAATTCTTCACTTTTGTTTATTTGACTTTCACTTTTGTTTTATTTTTCCGAAAAAAATGCCAAGAATTTGATGATAATAATAACAATAGCGCGTTTTCGCACTAGCTAGAAGTAGGAGAAACAAGTAATTTTGTCCGTTTGCAGCAGATTATTTATACAAATAAACACAGTAAAACACTCTTTTTAGTACGTAGTAGGCTTGATGAAAAACTCAGGCGTCTTCTGCAGTAGATTTGAAATTTTACTAAAAATTGGAGCTCGAACAACTTTTATCATAGACTTCTTGTGCCGCTAATTTAACTCACGTAGAACACGTTTTGATCTATGTATGTATTATAATACATTTTGTGGTGCCGAAGTATGTAGGAACTTTAAATCGCATGTGCGGGAAAATATAGTCAATGGACTGGGAACATCTTTCATAAGATTTCCTCGCAACTACCATAATAAAGGACTATTTGCATTAGTAGAACTGTGTATGGAAAGGGAGCGAGAAAGAAAAGAAAGAAAGGAGTTTTACCATTGCATTCAACATCACCGGGCTTGTCCCATACGTATGCCACAAAATATCTGCTAGAGAGGCTGATAGGGATAGGGGAAGAATTGATTTAGACACGCAGGTAGGTAGAAGAGAAAAGACGCTGGACGAAGAGAAAGTAGCCTATGCTTGCCGCTCCTCTCCTGTTAATTTGGAAGCTGTCCCGCTACTATCATGGGGCGTGCTAACAAAGTAAGTGTTGTGGCATACAACTTGTGTGAGAAGAAAACGTTCTGGACTTCCGCACTGTCAAAGGGACGAGGAGTCTGGGAATGCTGAGAGGACTTGACTGAGTTGTTGTTGCCATTCATGCAACTGTGTATTTAGTAGACAAGTTGTTGGGTACATAGACAGGAGAAGAGAGGATAAGGTTGTGTAATTGAATTCCGGTCTTTTGTAGAGGAAATAACTTAATTGGTTCCTGTTTCTGTCCAACAGTTCATTTGAATGGTTCCTTTTTGTACAGCTGAGAATTTTTGCCAGTAGCAAACCGCCTTTAGCATGTGTCTACTCGACGGGAGTTGGGGCAATTAGAAAGTAGCTTTTGAGATTCCAGTGCTACGTGAATTGAATTTGGCAATGCCCACTTAATAGAAAATGGTGCATAATTTTCGACGTATTTTTTAATTTTCCACAAGTATCCGTAATGATGTAAAGCGTATGTTTTGGCACAGTAAGCCTGGATATATCTCCATAAGGTAGTCTATGCCAGTGATCAGTATTGCCTAGTGGGGCCTAATGTTGGTATAAAGGCGAAAGGTACATAGAGGATCAGGTCCTTCGAGAAGACTGCGGAGGAGGGTAAGCTACATTTATTTATAATCGAGTCCAGTCTTGAAGCGAGCTCCAGCTCCAGGTTCACCGTATATGTATACAAAGGCTGAAAGTAATTAGGACAGAACGTAAGGCAGTGCATTTGATTAGGCAAATGAATGGTATGCCTGAAGCTGTATAAATTAGGAAGAGGAAGCTCTCCTCTCCCTTGCTTAAAACATTTATAGAGGAGACGTAGAGAATGGATGAAATTGTTACAGACTTCCGGAAGGAGTTTTTCAATAATTTAATGTAATTCCTCCACTTAAGCACCTGCCGGAATGCCTGATTGCGATTGTGACTCTAGGGTGGAGAAGAGGGTTGGAAGCGATAACACTGGAGTGGAATTGGAAAGTGATTTAGGAGTCAAGCTTGGTTTGCGAGCATGAAATGTTTATTCAGAAGGCGAGAGAGATTAGAGGGAAGTATTTTCTTTTCTGGGAACTAGTTTTGCTGAAAAGATGGAAGTTGTGAGCAGTAAATGAAGCAAGCAATGGAAGAATGGTTTAAAGACGTGATCTGTAAACGGTTGTCTGGATCAATCAGCATGAAGTGAATTGGTTCCGTAGGAAGAGTTCTGCATGGTTGGTCAATTACAAGATAATAAGTAGCGAGGGATTAGAGTGGGAATCAGACTGCATGTAAAGCCCCTGTCGCGAAAACGTAGATGTTGTCAACTTGAGCAAATTTGGGTCGAAAGTCACAAGGTAGGATGAGCTTGGTAGGATGGGGTGCATAGAGGGCATGACTAACTTCGAAGCAGTTGTAAATTAGAGAGACAAGGGAACGGGAAGAATCGGTATTTTCATTTCGTTTCGGTAAGAGTTTGGTACAGCCTCTTTATCATTAATGGAGCTGAGCGAGGGCTAAATGTGCGGATGAGTTGCTTTTGCTGGGAAGAGCCGTTACTTAGGATAATATACTAGAGCACGTAATTTGCGAAGAAGACTTTGGGGATCCCCTCAAGGACTATGGGTAACAAAAGGCAGGTTGGTATGAAAAGACTGTCATCGTGTCGGGGATGAATGAAAAATGTGCCAGAATGTGGGCTGATATAACGGAATAGAACAAGGCGAGACTGCCTAAAGAGAATCATCTCAAGAAAGAGATACAATGAGAGAAGATGTTGAGCGAAGACATAATTTACACTCAGGCATGACGACAAAGGTTTGTGTGAAAAAAAACTATGGAGATGGATTTCCCAAAATTTGAAATTGGATATCGTCTCTGGTAGACCTGGTTTTGCTAGTTACGTTAGCTTTGGATGGATTTAATGGAGGTGTACCGTTTGAATCGGTAGTTGTTGGGACTGAGGACTATTTTGGGAATACGTGACTCTTTGAATTACTTAAATACGTGATAGCTAGGTAAAGGCAGAGATGAAGCGATGAATTTGTGGTTTACCTTGAATGAACATTTGGGATT
Source organism: Sminthurides aquaticus (assembly GCA_906901655.1). Taxonomy (NCBI): domain Eukaryota; kingdom Metazoa; phylum Arthropoda; class Collembola; order Symphypleona; family Sminthurididae; genus Sminthurides; species Sminthurides aquaticus. Next base: position 8,786,420 of record CAJQTT010000004.1, on the reverse strand, counting down.
TGATTTGATAGAATTTGATTTTCTTTCGACAGGCTCTGAGTTTGATTGTGGGAACGTGTCTAGTGTTATGGGAAGAAATAAAACTGTGGCGAGGACGAAAGAAAGGGTAGTGGAGGAAATTGACTTTCTTCTGAGAATTCAGATGAGATTAAAACATTTGTAGCCACGATTTAAATGTGATGATTTCTGCACATCACGGAGGCGAACACTGATTAGATGGCTTTTGTTATGTTTGTTTCATTAAGTTTGAGAAATATGAAATCCTTGGATACAGAGAGTGAGAGTGTGAGCTGGTACGCTAATATGAGAGACAAGGCGTTTCATCGTTTGCATCAGGGCTGAATTTTAAAAATGTTAGATAAATCCGCATTTTTGAAAAGAGCATGACATGAAGTTGGTTATATTAAGAATAGGCATGGAGTGAGAAATTATTGTGTGAAGCTAGTAATTTTTTGTTGTTGGTGCGTATAAGCGATGGGTTTTTTGTGTACTTACCGTGATTTATATATTACCGTTTGTTTATTTAGCGGAGCCGTGGCTTCGGATTCATCACATTCAGTGACCCGGGTACAGTTCCTCGTGTGCTGGCAGTACCCATGCACACGTTGGACGGAAAAAGAATAGACCCGAAGCATGCAACACCTAGATCTAAGTCTGGGTAAGTGTTGATACTGGTTCAAATGGTTGACATGTTGTCGTAGGAATAGGAAAAGAAGGTGGTTCGAAATGGCTATGTATACACAAGAAGGAGAACTGATGATCGAAGAAGCTGCTGGTCCTAAATGCTGGCAAATTTTTATTCTGGGTTTCGGTTAAACAGGGGCTCTGAAAATAATGAAATTTCATTTATTAGTATTATTTGTCTGTGTTGTGTAGGTATGAGAGGAGCATAAGATTAAATGGTTAAACAGTTGGTTTAAGTTGCAAGCAGGGCTACGAATTATCTATAATGATACCTAAGGAGGAATTGTAATAATAATAAGGTAGGATGACGAGAAAGGCTGTAATATAAGGGATTGAAAGCGGATAAAAATTTAATGCGAAGTATGATGGCTACTTTTGTTTTTAGTACAGCACTAACTAATATATCCTGCTTTTCTAGTAGTAATACTACTGTAGTATTTAAAGAAAATTTTGATTCTGCAGTAAATTTACTCAATATTGTAGGGCTAAGATGTTTAAAAATAGGAGAGGAAAGGCATTTATTTCTAGAGTTATTTATCTTGTACGGATTATTACTTTTGTGCTTTTGCTTCAATTTAATGTGCGTTTACAAAAAAAGTTAATTCGTTAATTGGAATGGAAGAGGCATGGAAAAAAGGAATACCAGTTTAGTAGAGAAATAAGGTTTTTGAGCTGTTGAAGACACGGAAGGAATGACTGCTACATGTCTAATTGTAATTTAGGCCCTACCAAGTATGGGAAAGTTAAACTTTGGGGTATTGAAGCTAATTTTAATGCGTTGATTAGTGGTGCGTACTTATTATGTGTAATGTACATGTAAATGCCGTTGTGACCTGTTAATCAAACGCTGCAATGTATCCAGCTTGTGAGCAACCAACTTTCTTACCACTTTCTTGTACTAATCCTAATTTGTAATTTGATCTGACAGCGGCTTTCGTAATCTGGAATAGCTTTGACGGAATACGCGAGAATCAACGGAGGGAAGAAATTGCACGCTTTGTTCTCAGGCTGATGGTGCTAATGAACTTGTTATGAAATACACCGCAATGATGTATAAAAGTGGCAGCTGATTGCGCTGTAGATTTGGAAACGATGTAGCATGATGTAGGATCTATATGAAAGATGCGGGATCTTCATCAATAAATCCCACATCATAGCTGTAGATCTTACATCATTATTGTGCTCTGAAGGTAGGTCGCAATTGCGTAGAACCATGCAGCAGTTTGTTTTTCTGGAGCGTTAAGTGGGCTGCCTAGCTCCGGTAGTCAACTTGACGCCTTTGCTTTCCACAACGGTTACGCTAAAACTGCGCTGCGCAGTGGTTTGTCAGAGCCATGTATTGCAACCGGCCATTTCAGAGGTCACAGGGCATTTGACCTGTTGCATATAATGGGCCGAAATTAAATAGGGCTCTGGGACATGTTATGCCAAAATTGTATCGGGATCCGTGCGTCCGTTCGTAAGTTATCGTGTTGACGGACGAGCGGAGACGACCCTCCTTATTATAAAGTGGCTGCTGCCACTGAATAATTAAGACGGGGGGAAAGGCGGAGGACAGAGCGAATGGAGAAGTTAAAGCTATCTAATGGTTACGAAAGACATTGGCGGAGAAAACATTTTGCTGAATACTGTAAGATGCATGGTGAAAAGTTTAATGTGAACTCTTATTGGCGCTTTAAACTATAGGTCGAACAAGACGAAGAAAGTTTTTGTGGGCGGAGTCAGTCAAGAGACATCCGTGGAGGAAGTGAAATCTTATTTCTCACAATTTGGAAAAGTAAGTTATTTCTTGCTCCTGCACTCAACTCCTAGTTTTGTATACTTTAATGGTTTTGTGTATATTGTGTATACACTATGTAGACAAAAGTTTACATATGAACGTAGCTAGAAGTTATACCGGTCAGTGTATGTGACCCGACAGGTCAGGCAGTATCCTATTAGTCTTATATGGTTCTAATTTTTGTAAGGAATCGACTGTTATCTTCAGAATTGCAGTGCGATGGCTGCTTCTGAAGATACCGCCCTTAGAGTAGCCCCACCTCAGGAAAGCTGGGGACAAAAGTTTACGTACTTTTACCCGAAAACCTAGATTTTCGAAACTTTAGCGCGAAATAATTTTTTCGAATCCTCCTATACCTTAACATTGAGTATAAATAGAAAGTTTCGAAAATATATTTTCGTGCTAAATTATTTTATTTTTATTCCCTAGTATAACCGACGCTTTTACTACATGAAATATTCTATTAATTTAGTAATATTTTGCTTTCTAGCTCTTTGAAACCCCCTACGCTGCGCTACTGAAAACATTTTTCGGTGCGTCTGTAGGGTACAGGTGAACAAGAAACCGTTACCTTCATACGTAATGCTTAACTTATGGATATACATATTTTTAACCTCGTGACCGCAAATTTTACTTGATTATAAAATTTTGGGTAATCAGGTAGCCCAAGTTACCAGGATTCAGAATTTGTATAACATGTTATCCTGAAACGGTTATGCAAATCCGTTTACACCGTAGAACAAACAAGGAGCTTCCTCCAAGGAGGAGATGATGAAATGCATTGAATTTACCTTAGGAATGCAAGATTTGCAAATCATAGTTTGTTTCTACGGTGTAAACGGTTTTGAACTTTGAAAGACTAATTGGATTCTCCCTGACCTGTCGGGTCACACACACTGACCGGTATAACTTCTAGCCACGTTCATGCCGTAACAGGCGAACTAGCGTCCTGCTAGCCGAATTTCCTGCACTGAGCAAGCATAGAGAAAACAAAAGAGCTGTGGGAGCGCTCTATGCTTTTCTCTATGCTTGCTCAGTGCGGGAAGTTCGGCCAGCGGGACGCTAGTTCGCCCGTTGCGGTATGTAAACTTTTGTCTACATACTGCATGCAAGTACAATGGATGCTCAGGAGAGCAAAGGTAGAGTTTAGACGGTGGGTTGGAAAATTTTGAATTTTTAAAGGTTGCCAATACGGCAAAGATTTTGAGTCCCACGGATCCAGCAATGAAATGAAATCAGTTATGATAGGGTAGCGTCAGAAAAAACGGAGAAAGAAAAACTGCGATTTGAAGAGGAGGGAGGGGGAAGTTGTAGTAGATACTTTTGAGAGCGAAATTTGTATCATCATCAGAGTCAGAATACATAATTATAATTTGGGAACTGAGGTAATCTAAGGGTTTAAAGGAAGAGACGAAGATGGAGGAAAGAAGGAGTGAGCTAAATAAAGAGAAAAGCATGAACGAGTGTGAAAAGAAAGGCTTTTTTGGAGTACGTCCTAAAAGCCTTATGTTGCTTACTATATATACTTACGAGTTTCAGAGTTATTTTCCTGTGCAACACATAGTTACGATAGCCTGTTAAAATGTTCATTTAAGTTCGCTAATGACGCCTGGTCATGGTATGCTTCTAGACTGCTACGAGTGTAATAATACCCAAGTATTTCATATGGAGAATTTCAAGGGTTTTTGGCTTCAAGAAAAGTCAAGAAACGTCAGAGAATACAGAGTAGGCTTATAAAGGCGGCTCTCGGGGTTTATGCCTGTCGCATGAAAAGTTGGAGAAATGAGAGCGTATATTTGATAAAATTATTTTAATTTTGGATATTCGGCAGAGCTTATCATTTGATGGTGAGATTAATTGTTGAAATTAAAACCACCGAGTAATTATATAATGTATAAAAAAATATGAAAAATTTAGGTCGAGGAAGCGGTGATGTTGATGGACCAACAGACCAAGAGGCATCGTGGATTCGGTTTCGTCACGTTTGACAGTGAAGATGTAGTTGACCGAATCTGTGAGATTCATTTTCATACAATAAAAGGAAAAAAGGTAAAATGTTTGTATTTTTCGTACAAAAAAGTATTAGTTTCAAGTCCTTTTTCGCCGTTCATCATGTTATTCATTAAGAGGAATGGAAGGACGCCGCGCCGTGCTAAATAATAAAAGGGTTATTGTTGTTGCATTGTTCTTCAAAAGGGTTACTGCTAAGCAGTGGCTCGTAAATACCGACTGTAGGAACGGAATGCTTGTTTACTGGTTTGGTTGGACGGAGCAAAAACATCATTGGATCCAGCATTAAGGTGTGGGATGACGCAGGATTCCGTTTTGTAGTTTTACGGTTTTATTGTCTTCTTTGCAGGTGGAGTGTAAGAAAGCTCAACCAAAGGAAACCGTTGCAAGTTTGAATTTGTTGGCCAAACGGATGGTTCTTCCGCTGTCAGCTTCCTCTCTAGCAGCCCAAGGTTGCCATCCTTTGTCATTCAAGCGTGCTAAAATTTTTGAACAGTCATTGCAGAATCCTTTAATTTCTTCTGTCGCTTGCCCCCAAAGAGGTCCTCTACTAATCCTTATTCTTATTAACATTGATTCTGTATATATTTTTCCAGCATGTAGTGTGTACATGTACTGCTTTTGGCTAGTATCTTGGCTTTTGACGCGACATGAGAAAGAATACTAAGGCTTTGCATGTTTGATGTTCAGGAATTTCTTAATCTAACTGGTGGATTTCGCATTTGAAATTATATATAAGTCTTATGGTAATAGTTTGCTCCTAGATTAAATTTTAATAGACCTGGAGAATCTAAAATGAATTGCATACATTATTTTTTCTGTGTGCTTCAACCTTAATGTATGTAAAAGTTAAGTTTACAGAGGGGATTTTTGGGGACAAATTTAATATGACTTGTTTCTTCTGTTACTTGTAAAATAAGATTTTCGCTAGGTCCTCTAACTCAGTGATAGCCAGTGTTGGAAAGGCTTGAAAAGCTGACAGAATATTTTTACTTAGATAGACTACAGTGAAGAATTTAGTTTACATTTGCATGTAATGATTGCTGGTGTAGTGACAAACTTGAGTTTATAATTCCGGAAGTTGGAGAATATAAGTATGCATGATGAGATTTTGGAGAGATGGTGGAGTTCGAAAGAGGTAATTTTGTAGGAGTGTTCTTTTTCAAAGGGTTGAGTGGGCGTGAGATTCTTTTGTAATGCTTTTTGGTTTCGGGATTCGTTTGCTTCGCTCGGTACAATACTTAGTAGGGTTTAAGGAGAATATTGTGTCGACACTGTGTAATCTTTTCTGGAAGATACGCAGCTCTTGAGAAAAGGCTGGTAGCACTTTTAAGTGCGTCTCGAGAAAAAGTTATGAGATTTAATAAGACCTGTGGGGTTACTTTTTGTGAACTGTAGGTGTTGCTCCTAACCTTTCAGCCCAGTTGGGAGGAGTTGCTATGGGACCTGCAGTAGCAGCTGCAGCGGCTGCTAGTTATTCAAAACTTCTAGGAGCTGGATTGAACTATCCTTCACTTGGAAGTTATAGGTATACGCCTTATCCAATGCCAAGTTTGGTAAGTACCATTTAAAGCTTTCTATTCGTTATGTGTTTCTTTCGCTCCATTCTTAGCTATGTGTTTTTGGATGGAGTTGGCGATGCTAACTGGAGGGATTTGGCACATTGAGCTGGATAAATCGTGGAATGATGTTTCGAAAAGTTTCTTCAGTGTTCGTAGAAAAAAGTTTTCATAATAATTTGGTCACTCATATATGGGACCTATAAGATGAGATAAAACGAAGAACAGAACAGTAAAGTGAAAGTAAGAAGCAGAGATGTGACAATGTGAATATAGTTAGGATTTGCATTGCAGGAAAGGGTTCATGCAAAGGGGGGAATAATAAACGCTTCGCACCGCTACACGGTAGAGCCGAGGTTTACATTGTATAACCCTCGCCTGTATTTCTGTGCCTTCTCCCGTAGATTGAACTTAACTTACAGCCGCGGAACCGCGTAGGTTTGTAGAAAGGTAACAAGTGTACGTTTGATGTGTTCCGCAGTTTCGCCCATAACAAGGTCCGAGAGCTCATTTTTGATGACCTCTAACCCAGGGAGGAATCGGCACATCTTTCGTGAGATAGGGGATGATAATGAGAACTTAATACTTAGCTATGTTCTGGCGCAAGTCCCATGCAAATCGGTCCTATTATATGTTATAATGTTAGTTGATCTCTCCATAAATCAACTTCGCCACTTAATGAAGGGGTGACGTGCGGGTGACGTTGAGATCGTTCCCATGGATTCGTATCGTATTAAGGGCGAGAGAAGTGCTGAGAGTGAAAAGTAAAGTTAAGGGGAATCAGTATAGTATTGTTGTGTTGTCGTTTTCGCTGTCGCCATGAGAAATGGAAAGGATTGAAGAAATGTCCGGGGGAAGCTTGGAGAAAGTTGAATGCATGAGCAGGCTTACGGGATGGTTAACAAGATAGGTAGGAAGTATATTTTATTGTGATTCTTGCAATTTTCAGAATGCAGCGAATTCAAATGCGCTCCAAAGTCTTTCATCGAACCCTGCTTACGGGACGTACACACTCCCCGCATCCGTGGATGTTTCAAGCCTCCAGAATATAGATTGGTCAGGTGTCTATAACGCGTACGTGTAAGGAAGGGATCTCGTCTTTCTCTGTGGTAACTTTTTTAACCATCTCCAACTGTCTGCTGTAGAGGAGGAAATTTTACATCTACGTTATAAAAAATAATCACGTTCTACGCTCGTCTTTGCGACCAAGAAGAAAGAACACTATAAAGTAAAACAAAGGAGTAGTGTTTGCTTACGATGACTTAAGTCCTACGTATAAATTTTCGGTATTTTTGTCAGCGTAACGAGCGTCAGGTTAACTTGGGAGGTCTCGTAAGAGAAGTTTATCCGGTCAAGGAATGAATTCTTGTGTACATATTAGCAAATATTAACTAATCTGACTGGACTGAGTCAAACAATAGAAGTTTGAGAGGGTTGAAAGAGAGACAACGGATTTTTTGTTCCTTTAGATTCAGTCCAATCAGTCTTACCAATGTAGTTATACCTCTCGGATTAAAATCTCGTAAAAGATACGAGGTTTTCGGACGTTCGTAAGAAGAATTGTGAGAAAGATTTGGTTCTCGATAAAGCGATAAACGGTGCGCTGCTAATCTGATGCATGTTGCACCTAAGGACTCCCCTTAGTATCTTCCCAGCTGGTATTTCGCGCTTTGGCGTAATGCAGCTGTGATGAGAATGAAGAAGACTTGTTTTATAAATGGAATGAAGGATAAAATGATATGATTTTAGCGTTACAAAATACAAAGGAAAGGATGACTCAACCCACATTGTTGTAAGAAATTTACGAGAAAAGTTGAAGGTTTTGAATCTCAGTATTCATTATTATTAAATTTAATTATATATCTGACTATTATTGTTATAATTGTTAAGTTAGGAGTGTAGTGCTCCAGCATTTAGGCACCCCTTTAAGAACATATCTATATTCACTATAGGTAATTTTATGATAGAGAAATCCGATTAAGTTTTGCAAGGTAGGCACACTTCAATATCTAAACAGGAGTGGGAAAACGCCATGAGTTTTGATAGTATATTATTGAAAGATATAGGTATTCAAAATTATGGTGAGGTATTCATTTGGGATTATCACAATGATTACATGCTTGTTTCATCAGGAGCGTGAGTTAGAAGTGAACGGATGGTCTGAAACGTGTGAACTTTTGTTAGTTTTCCGTGAATCCTTTTAAAATGATGACACTATATGTTTTACGGTTTAGATTTAAAAAGCGTGTGTCAAAGGGACTGTTTTCGATATAACTGAAGGACAAATGAAGGAAAGGAGGGTGAGAGAGGTATTAAATAAGGAGATTTGGTTTATGATTTTATCACCTGTACCTTTTGTCATTCGCCTTATTGAATTTGATTGTTCTTTTTATTAATTTTTTTTATGTTTAGTACCATGCGCGGTACATGAAAATACCGCGGGAATTAAATTACTAGAAATAGGGTTTGTATAAGATATTTTTACAGTTGGGCGAATCTAATTTTGTTTCTCACTAGTATCATGGATCATGGCTTTTTTATTTAAAATACTTTTGCATTATTCTAATATGCATGTTGTTTTTGTAACTTTTACCCGGTACTAAAGAAGAGATTTTCTTCTTAGTTTTACCTCATTCATACATGGATGAAGTTAAAATTAGGGATCCACTATCAACAGAGTTTCATCGCAGCTCGCAGTGTCGTAAATAGGGAAGTAAGCTGGTAGCTGCATTGCTGCCAGTCGTGTATCATGTTTGACTGAGTGCGAGTTTTTGCAAAGTTTCCGGGTCGTTTGGGGTTCCTCAAGAAGGTTTCCGTGTGAGTCCACTTCCGTGAGGATGTGCTTAGACGAAACACGAAGTGAAAGCTGTTTTAATGCTACGAACAACAGTGTCGACAAAGAAGGTAGCGTGCAATGAGTGCGGTGGTTACTGAACAGGAGTGGAGGAGATATGAACAATTTGTTACGTACTTTCTTTGAGGAGACAGCCATTAGGTTGTTGTAGAGAAACGAAATTTAGAGTTGAATTAGATGGGGGACTCGGTTTCCTTTGCATTGACAGGAGCATCTGAACGATGCGGAAACTCGTGGCGGGCTCTTTTAGTCAGAAGGATTCAGTGTAGAAATAGAGAAGATAATGCGGACGACAGAAGGTGGAGATAAAGGTTCCTTCTACTGCAGATTTCCACATAAATCTGATAGTTTTGACTTGTTCCACCGTACCTCGCCCTGAGTACCACACTCAAGGCAAGGGTTCATATGAGTTACCAAAAACCGAGTTTGATAAGCCCTACAAGTATTATGAAAATATCTCTGGTTCTTCATACTCAGGAGAAAATGATTGAAAGGGGTATTTTTTTCTCGTCTTGATGCGCTAGCTTCTTGTAAGATTCGGCAAGAAGGAGTTGCTTGTAAAAAAGACGTGTTAGAAGAGAATTTTATCTAAGGTCCTCTTGTGTGTACGTGTTGATTTCTGTTTTCTAGAAGTTGGTCTCTGCGTCGAAAATATTTTCGGTCATCTCATACTCGCCTGCCCAGAGTTGTTATTTTGGTTACTTTATGCAAGGGTTTTCGAGTGTGTTACGATTATGGTTTGAAAAGGGAAGAGTTTAGGAATGACAGGTAGATTAGATCATTATGGAGGGGAAGTACGTGTGGCCTAAGAGGTGACATAAGAGAGAAAGTGAGATGATAGGGAGGAAATAAGGATAGAACAATGGAAATGGAGGGTGGAATTTCCTGTCAAAAGTAAAATACAGGGTAAGGGGGCATTGGATACGTAAGAGAACTATCCCGCAGATTCTTTGTGTTCGAAGGAAAATCAGCGAAAGATTATTGCCTCTTACGTTTCTGATATCTGTGGAAAATATTTTACGTGGAATCTACTCTCATCATACGCGAGAAAAAATTTGAGATGCTGTTAGATAGAAAAGGTCAAAATTATTATTGAAGAGAGAAAGTAAGTAAAGATAAGTATCAAATGGAAAGAGTTTATGACAGAGTTGGAAGAATCATGATTGAGTTATGTTGGTTAAATGTTATCCTTTTTAGTACGAGCTGGTGACTGGTGGGACAGAGGGACGTGAGGAATATTTTAATGTATGGTATAAGTTGATGGTGGAAAGGTTGAGCATAAGTGGAGGAATGGAAGGAATTATTCGATCAAAGTTTGAGTCATATCAGGGATTCAGACTAAGCTTTTATCCTCAGAGATTGACAAACGAGTAGGAGACGATGGTCATGGATATGATAGAAAGGGAGTTGGGTGATATTGGTTTTTATATATTAGAGACTTGACTCTCAGTTTCTTTTTCATAGTAAAGCTATACTATGTGACTGAGAAATTCATAGAGAGTGAGGTAGGCAGCTAGTTTCAGGGTATTGTAACTTATTGATTCCAGGAATCCATTTGTATAAAGTTATTATTAAGGATACCATCCTGCATTTAAAAATCAAAGTCTTAAAGAACCGCTATTGGCTTGCATTGGTATAATCACATTGGAACATTGCATCGTTTTAGAACTCTCATATCATGTGTTGCCGAAGGCGTGCGCGTACCAGATACAAATTATACAGTTACGGAAAAAGTACTTGTAATGGAAGCGAGAGAAAGATGACGGGATAGAAAATAGAGTCACCTGAAATCGGAAAGTGAAGAGTATGTGGGGGGAAGTGTTGGGCGGCGGGTGGAGCACGAGTTAGGATGTCGTAGAGAATTTCCATTCAAAACAGTAGTATTATTATGATTAAGATGATGTTGAACGATTGTAATTTTCGGTACCTACTTAGAGTATTTGGTGGTAATGAGTTCGATTAGAGGTCACAATTTCGAAAAACAGTACATTTTGTCGACTTAGGCTGGAATGAGTTACTATTTGATTTATACGGTATTATTATTACGTTGATGTATATTTTAGCGTAAGTATAAAACCTTGAAATGACATATTTTAAGTAATTTTGAGTGAACGAAGGATTAGATCTGTGTAAGTGTACGGACAATATGTTGTAGGATGGAAAGTACTATTTTGGTTGAATGTAATGAATTATTATTGGATTAGAGTCGGAGAGCTAATGTTTGTTCGTTCATGTGTACGATCCTTTACGTGATTATCGCACGCCCTTATTGTTTTGAGTTGTTGTATGTGTTTATCTTGCATGCATGTGTATAAATAAAATTTGGTAAATTTTTGAAATAAGTCTCAAGCATGTTCGTTCAATTCGGTTTGCACTTTTTATACTTTCTTCACCGCATATTGGAAGCGCTTTATGTATGTTCTTTTCATGTTACTACACAGGGGGGGGGGGGGCAACGCAGGGGGACAAACGTCGAACCTAATGTACTAGATGAATGCTGCATGTTGTGGGGTAAATGGCATGAAAGAGAAGACAAAAAACAGGTGATGTTTTAATGGTAGGTAAAGCTGTTTTGGAAATTGTAAGCCAAGCTGGTCCTCTTGAAAAGTAATTCTCCCGGCATTTTCACTTTCGTGGACTTCATGTGGAGCATGCTAGAATTGGGAGATACCAGGAAATCGTTTTGCTGGCTTTACTTTTAAGGGCAAGTACTGGCAAGGTAATTCTGGTAGCATATGAGCGAAAAGTCTAGAAGGGGGAAAAAGCTGTGTTAGGAGTAAATTCAATTGTTTTAAACGCAAAAATTCTTTCAGGGAAAGCCTATAGAAGTAGAGGAAAGGAGGAAGCTTTGGTGACTTGAATAACAGTTTATATGCGTGCATAACTTTGAGTGATTACAGATAGAATCAATAACGAAATTTGCTCTCCTTGGATAATATTGAACCGTAAAGGTTCCTGGAATAGAATACGTGGACAGTAGTGGCATTGGAATAAGAACACCGGAGGAGAATTGAGCTCACCTTGTGAAAGAAAAAGTAGAGAAAAGAGTATCACGCCATGGTAGCTTTCACGACTTAGTCTTAGTCAGTGATCCGTGAGAGTGGCCCCATATGAAATGAGCATTATTTGAGGGGAAGCATTGAGAGATTGAGGAGAGAAAGAGAGGGATGGCAAAAGTGAAATATCTTGTGGAAAGGATGCTGCGACCGGAGAGGAGAAAACCATTGATTTATTGTGAGGTAAAGGCGGAGAAAGATGGAAGAAGTAGATTTTTATATGTAGTTACATACACATGATCACCGTTTTGAAAAGGGGGGTGAGAGAGTTTGGTTGGTGCAGGTTGGGCTGGAGTGGAGAGTAAAAAAGTTATAAAATTTACCTAGTCCGGTGGCCTTTATGAAATGGATTTTATAGAGCGGAGAATGCTCATTGGAAGAAATGTCATATGGGTTATTTATGCAGGAAGAAATGAGAGAAATAAAGAAATAGGATAAAGAATCTAGGATACCAGCTGAAACAGAGACAGGAGGATAAAAGACGATCAAGAAAAGGGGATGAGAAGGAGGAGGAGACGGAAAGAGGAAACTGGGCGAAGGAAAAATTTAAATCAAGGAAAGGGAGGATAAAGTCAGTGAGCTACTTGACTTGTACTAAAAATATATATAGTGTTGTGTGATGGCTAGGAAGTAGGGAGCGCCGAGCGCGAGCGGGGAGTATGAAGTGAGTGAAGTTGTTGAGGATGATCGGAAGTGTCCATGGCAGAATGTGTCGTTGAAATTTATTCGTACAGAATAAATAGGGTTGAATGGATGGAATGTAATGAAAAAGTCAGCTGCAATGTTGTTTCTTTGTTAGTGCATGTCTTCTACCCCTCTACCTATGGTTGCCTGCTTTCTTTCGCTTTCTCCCTCCAGTCTTGTATCGCGGTTGGTTTTATTGGCTTCTCATTCGTTTGTCATTCCGTTCCCTCATTGAGACTTGTATCCCTTGTAAATACATCAGAAATCAGTTTATTTCCATGTTGAACAATGTATTAAGGGCGCTGTGATGTGACACAAAAGAAACTATACGACGGGAGTTGACAAGCTCTGATCCTGTTTGGAGTATAGTATAGGGCAGAAGAGATGTGCGATGTGCACTTCTGTTCTGCGTATGCTTTCTCCAGCCATATCTTGCTAGCTCGCTCCATACAGATTGTCTAGTATTTCAAAGGTTTTATGGAAGAACTGTCTGTTAAAGTAGGAACCGATTGCGTAAATTCCAACGGAGTGGCACGACTGAAATGTTGGATTTTCTTAGTGATTTGTGATTTAAATACTTCCTGGTCTAAAATAATTGAAAAGGAGAGAAGGTGGCGACGAGGACACTATGATTAAGATTTGGAGTTTCCAAAAGAATCAAAGTAACTGTGCAACGAATATCGAAATCGATGAACATTTTCTTGTAAATGGGCTCAGTTTCTCCCGAAAAACACGATTCCTTTATTTGTAGGAGTAGCATTAATCATTTTGGGATTTCTGTCTATCGGGGTTATACTAAAAGTTCTTTTCGCAGCTTTTTAATCTGTAGTCTACGACACGTCTTATACAAGTATGTAGGCTTTGCGTATCATTCCATTGAACATCGAATTTCAATAGTGCTAATGTTATTACAGATCTCATCCTCGAAACATATTCAGCCGTCAGTGCATAATTTAGCTGTGAATTAAGAGGTAACTACTCACTGCTCGATATGAAACTTTGCAAACCTTAAAGTCATATATAGAATCTCAACGTACACCTTTTGAATCTCCGCGGTGCTGCTACACTCGACACTGTGAGCTGCGTGCTATCTGAGCGTTTACGAATGAATTTTACAAATCATATAGTCATAAATATTTATGACTAATGCAATTTAGAACTTTCTTGTATTTAAGGGTAACATTTTAGGTCGTGTAGACTTAAGGGAACATAAATATCTATTATCTTATAATTGCTGCATCTGATTGGAATTCCCTGGGAATTTATAATTAGGCAGCGAATGATTTCAACGGATCGTAACAGAATCTTTAAGGATGTAATTATTGTTAGAAAATAATTGAAAACATATGGAAGCCTGTCTCTCCATGATGACAATATTAGCCGAGACTGATTTAATGCAGCAGCATGTATTATTATACGGTTTCATAAAAATTATCTATCTTTAAGTATACTAACGTAGCTACAAAATATAAGGTACACATTGTAAATGGTGATGAAGATACCAACAAGGACTTAACCATCAGATTACCCAAAAGTTTCAGGATTCTCCTCCCGGGAAAAGAGGGGTATAAGTAGACGGAGGGCGGGCTACGGACAGAACCCACAAGAACAAGTTAAAGTAAGTACGAAACTTGTATACATTCTTCTTAGTTAAATTCGAGTTGAATCACGTAAGGAGAGAGTTGTCTCGATTTGTCGTTTTAAGATTCGCTCGGTTTAGTGTTACCCCATCCCACCGGGGGGGGAGGAACATGAATGTTTTTGGGAGAAAAGAATGTAAAGAAGCTAGATTGCCTTGAAATAATTCAATCCTATTAGTGTTATATTAGGTTAAGTTGATAAGAGAGTACTTTAAATAGGCGTTTGAACTCTGTGAACGGGGTGGGGAGGAATGAAAGTGTGCTCTTGTAACGTGTCTCCTGTAGTTTCTACTAGTAATGGTAATTTTATGCACGGAGAAAGCAAGGTTAAAGGTCTCAAGCTGAAAAGAAAACAGGATAGGAAGGGAGGGCATACTGTACATAATAGATTCGTACTTGTGTCCGTGGGATGGAAAGTGTAAAGTGGTGGCTGGCGTATGTGGATTTCACTCCAGGCAGTTTAGTTTAGCCTAAGAATAAGGTATTCAAAAAGGATGAAGCAGTCCGGTTTGTGGTCTTTCTAAAGTCTATCCCTATGCGCGGGTGAAAAGATTAGGGAAACAGGGTAGAAAAAAGAAAGAAATCGGTACCGGTGGTAGGATTTGAAAACAATATAGTCTACGCCCACGTTTTGAGGCTCACACAAAGCGGTTATCATTTATGAATTACCTAATGGAAGTTGGAACCACTCCTAACTTATTATTATGGCGTATGTTACCCATGTTGCCCCTGCCCTGCATGAGCGCTGGATGATGCTGTGTAATTACATCATGTAATTTACATGTGGTGTGGTGGATCGGTGGATCTAAGGACTAGTTAAAAAGAGGTCGGGTTTTATTTGTTGAATTTATAAAATTACCAACTTGTGATTCCCTTTTGTTGTCCTCGTTCAGAAACAAGAAGCAATAATTAATGCAGGGAGTAGGGGGAACCGAATTTTTGGGAAAAGCTATAATATAAATTGGACATAAAGGGTTAATTCTCCTGTGGTGATGATGATGGTACTAAAAGCATGAGGAAAAACAATGGATGAATAAGATGACGTGTGAAAGGAGAGTGAAACGTGATGATAGTGAAAGGATGTCGGAAAAGGAATTTAATTGAGAGTCGGATGGTGGTCGGATGGAAGGAGTGGAGAAAGAAAAATGGAACAACTCTCGCGGGGAAAGTGAAGAGTAGTCTTGGGGAAATGCGGCAAAATTCTTTGGCTCTTCTGATCTTCTGCTAAGATGGGAAAAGCTTGGAGTAAGTCTCTGTCTGCCTTGTCTCTGTCTCTATAGCATAGGGAATGAACTGAGATTTGGTTGAGAGGGAGAAAAAAATGAAAATAAAAAGAGGTGATAAAAAGAAGGAGATTTTAAAAAAAGCTCTTTCTTCCTTTTCCTTTCTTATTAGAAAGAAGAGTTAATGACAGCGGGGAATTTTTCCGGTGTTATGATTTTGGAGAAGAGAGGAAATGGGATGCCTGATGCCTATGCCTTTTGTAAATCTTTCAAAATATCCATTACAACATATATGAGAAAGAAAAAAAGTCATGGGCTGCCCCGCCTTACTGACGGTGTTTGTTGCCTTTAAAGATTGCGTAAATGGTTAGATATGACGCATGTGGATGGGTAAGGGTGGCGAATCGAATATTTAGTCATTGTCATTTCAGTCAGTTATGCTCTGGAACTCTGGAAGAGAGGAAAGTCATTGGCGAGCATGATGATGATAGTGATAGCTACTTGCAAAATGGAAAGATTTCAGTTTGTAATTCCTCTTCAAGAAATAAGGCATCAAAGGAGGGAAGTGGAGTGGGGAGTAGGAAAAAAACTATTTATTTACCTAAAGTGTGATAAGAGATAGCTGAATGGATTCCGAAGTGAATGGAAAAGTGAGAGGTTGATTGGAGTTGAATGAATACTATGCTATTCTGGCACTAGGGGAGTGGAGACAATGAGAGAAATGTGAAGAATGATAAAGAGAAAGTAAGGAAGGCTACACAACGAATGGGTATATTATCGGTAACTCGTATATTTCGGGATGATATGACTCATTTGTAAACAAGATACTTGTTTACTCTTATTTTTATCTAGAAGTGTCATTTCTTTGATTTTATGGGAAAGGGAAAAATTGAAAAGAAAAGGACAGCTTGAGAGCTTTAGAGTTGTTTAAACTGGTTTCGTTATTTCATTTTTTTGGCAATAATATGATGGACACTATGATGTGTAGAGGTAGTTTCACTAATTCAGTAAGGGCTTAATACCGCTCAGAAATTATGTGGAGAAAGTCAGAGTTGGTACGGTTTATGTCATTTAGAATGAGTCGACTTTATCAGCGTTTGTAATATCGTCGGCAGTAAGAAAGCAGTATGTATAACACGTGAAACGTGAGTAACTAACTGCTAAACGTATTCAGACCTTAGTTCCGATGGAGATGGAACGTAATAGATGGGTTGAGAGGGAGGTGGCATGGAGCATGGAACAATCTGTAAGGCAATAACTTAACCCTGTTTCCTTTTTCCGGTAATGTATCTCAAGATTTGATTTAAATGAAACCATTTAGAGTACCTTTGGAGAGGAAAATTGCAGATTCAACATATTCATTCGTTTAACAGATCAATTTTATATGGGAAGAATAATAGACTTTATGTAATTTTAGTTAAAGTACTCTAGAAAAGTAGTGCTGTAAAGCTTCCGGTTGTCGGAGTCGGAACGAAGAAGGCATGAGCTGAGAAACATAAGAATACAATAAACACACAGAGATAAAGTAAAGGTGAGCCAGCCGTGATGGAGAAAGCGTACGTGATCCTATTTTGAACACTGAATACCGAATCAGATTAAGTCGGGAGAGAGTAGAAAGAAGGTGAAGGCCTAGAGGGAGAGTAGGGTGGGAATGGAAAATGACTTTCTAGATGATATTAAAGGTACAGGAATGTGATGGAAGCCCTTTTGAAGGTGGATAGTACTCATGAACATTGATTTTTCTACTGGAAAAGGAATAAGTGTAAGGAGTATTTGAATCATAGTTTCGCGAAGGAAGGAAGAAATTGAAAGGATCCTTGCATGGGTACATGGTTGAAGATGTTGACGTGCTTGCTTGGATAGGAATTATCTCGACATGGAAATGGGAGGAGGGTGGGGGTGATGGGGACTACGTTGGTGTGTTTTGAAAAGGAAAAGAAACCAGTGGAGCTGATAAGAGAAAGGAAGGAAGACAGGGGGAAAGTGGTGTGGGAGAAAAGGCAGATATTTCGCCTTATAGAATGAAGTAGCGTGGATAGTAGGGACGGAGGGAGGAGAAAGCAGGGAAAGTATGGGAGGACAAGAGCGAATATGATAGGTACTTTTGGATTGATTCGTGTCATGTTGAGACGTGAGTATTGTTTAAAGGAAGTATCTGCTTTATAGAATTGTATATGAGAGAATTTTGAAGATGATACGGGGGGAAGAAAAGGTCTGTTGTCGAAGAATATCTTGTGGAGAGTAGTGTTTATCTCGTTTGAGAAGAACTAGACATGGTTGTTGTGGTGTGAAATGAATTGATGATCATCATCAAAATTCTTAAGGCTCCCCCGAGGAAAATATAGTCCACAAATCTTTTCAAAAGGAGACAAAGGAAGAATGTTTCACGTCTCCCGGATGGCTAGAACATTGTAGCAATGAAAAAGAGAGGAGAATGGTAGCATTGCATGAAGGAGGAGACGATGAGGTGGGATATAGGGTGAGGAATACAACGTACAGTTACAGTTTACACGGAAAAAGCTTTGAGAATCCGAGAGCAGAAGAAAGGGGATTGAATGCGATAGGATGGGGAAAATGGGGATAGACCGGAAATCTGAGTAAAGCTTCCTGGATTAGAGATGTCGATCCTTAAATGGAATAAATTAATTATACCGGTTGAAGATTTGAGATGATTTAAATGCGGCTAACCAGAGCTTTTCCTTTCAAAGCCAGGAAGTCAATGCCCCAAATCCAGTGCAGATAAATGATGAATGTGTGTGAGGATATGGAGGGAGAAGGAAGTAAATGAGAGGGATTCTCTCATCTTTCACTCTGATACCATGCAAGGAGAAACTATAAACGCTGATTGAAGGAGAGAGTTGGGCTTGAAGGGGGGAGGGGTGAGATAATATACAGGAAGGATAAAAGAGAAGCTTGGGGCTGGTGCGGTCCGCCTGGCCCTGGGCAGATGGTTAGGTTAGACTGTCATCATAAACACGATTGTCCTCACGAGTTTGCTTTTGGGTTGCACTAAAGCGTGCACTAAGCCGTAGACTCGGCTCATATAGCTTCCCATACAAAGATTCGGAACGGGAGAAGATAGAAGGATGAAGGGAAAAAGCACGAGATTTTACTGATTATAAATACTGTCCCAAACTCCGAAAGACTTGATTCCTGTCCCTGTCACGGCTCCGAAAGTTCCCCTTGGCCAAGGACGAAAGCATGGCATAATTTTCCTAAAGACTTCGTCGAGAATAAGATGAATTACTTGGGAAATGAATTTCATATTTAGCCTTTGGATGACATGAAGATTAACTAGTGGAAGAGAAAGAGCGCGTAGAGAGGGGAGCCAAAGAAAGAAAGACCAAGCAAGAGCTGTTCCGGGATGCGAGTAAATAAATGAACGGGTAAAGAACTGGAAGAAGGACATAATGCTTAGCATTAGATTCGAGGAGACGCTAAATTGCTTACTAGCACTTCATTATTCATAATATTCATACCGCAAGCACCACAGACAGGACAATTCAACAGAAACAAAATCATTCATGGGAATAAGGTTTATTTCGATAGGCTGGAGGGTTACATATTTGATGTGGATTAATTTAATCCGTATTTAAACATGTGGCGGTTTAAGTACTAATGTATTTCACTGTATCCATGCAAAATTATACTGACATTGTATTGTAAGAATCAGCTGCTTTGGTTATTATTTATCTGCTCCTGAAGGACAGGGTCACCAATCAAATATTATTTATGTCGATGAAAGATTTGAATTGAAAAAAGAACAGTTTACGGAGACGCTTGATTTTTATGTTAGTGAGGTTCATGACATTGCAAATGTTAAATGATGAATTATGATTCAAATGAGGATTTTTTTAAAGAAAATGCAATTTTTAAAGCATATGAGAAAATAAACATATTTTCTTATTTTTGGAGCAGAAATAAATATCAATAAAACTTGAGAATATGATGGTCACATGTTTTGTACGTGCCCAAGTTAAACTAAAAGTAGTTTTGAAAACCTTGTATCCTTTGGATATCTTACCTAGTTCTGACTGGATGATGGTAAAAGAATATCTGTCAGTTTAAGTTTCTTCCTATCGTAACTTCAAACACCGAAATAGCTGTTTGGCAAGATGTAAGCTGATAAAAAGATGAAGTTCGCTGGGTGATGGCGATTAAATCATTTAGCATGAAAGGAAATGGAACAGATAGAAGAAATGAAAGTCATAATAATACCCAGATGTTGCAACGAGAAGGAGGATTTAAAGAGAGATGAAAGTTGCTGGAAGGGAAGGACACGGATTTATATTTTATGACTTTAAGTCCCATTATGTTACCATCACTTTCTTATGTAAGGAAAGGGACATTTGGGGGTCGCTTCTGGAACTGGATTCTCTTTTCACTGCGTTCACATCATCATAATCAAATCATTGTTAGCAGCAGAGGAGGCAGTACTTAATCATCATAAGGTTCTGTATGTGGAAAAACGATGAGAGGCGCTGGATAGAATTCCGATCACGTTCATCAGAATATCATCGTGTAACTATAGCTGTGTTCTAGGTTTTCATTTAATCCGCGTAACACTAAATCAGTCAGTGGCTTCCTGTGTGCAATACAATACTAATCACTGGAAGAAGCTACAGCAGGGACAAATACAGGAGGAACATAGTGCGTGAAAGTTAATAGAGCAGCTGAGGCTTTTGAACGGGAGAAAGTTGTGATCTTGTTTCAGATTTCACAAGTTCCTACTACAAGGTGTTGATGAATTAATTTGAAAATGCAGTTGTATAATTGTAGAGTTGTGGTCATGTAGTTACTCTAATTGATTAGGATTTGATTTGGTCGGAGTAGGATGTAAAGCCGTTCTTGATTAAATGTCATGAATGCCACGTACATTGATTTCCGTACTTATGAGCTGAAATCCTCTCCACTCCGCTCATTCTCCCTGTAAGGGCCAAAGTAATCAGGTAGGAAGACTATTAAGTACTGTATATTATCGTAATACGGCGTGGTTAGCATCTTTGTGTGATGTAAGTGCACGAACACTAGCGGAATAGAATATATAACATTCTTGATTGGTTGGAAGTAATAAGTATGTAGTGTAGGGGAATAATACTGTGACTAACACATTATATTTGATATTTGAACCATAAATTTTACGTAATGGTAATGCCCGAGATAGTACCTCGACTATAATGAATTGAGCAATAATGAGTACTGTGTAAATATTATATAGTCTATGCACGTAAGCGACTTGTGAATATATGCGGGAGAATATGATACAATGATCCGTTAACTGCCTCGACGTTTTAACTCTTGACTGGGATATCGTATGGATGGGGCTTCAGATATGAAATATTAAACGGTGGTTGGTGGCGGAGGTTTGTAATTAGCCTCACTCGTGTCTAAAATGTTCATCATTCTTGTATTCTTATTATTACTGTTCAATTAAATTAGATCGTATGTAGGTAGGAGTTGTGTACATTTGTCATAACTATGTATTTATGAATAGTGAAGAAATGACACGAATCCTAAAGTCATTAACAACGTTAATTATAAAAAAGCTATTGCATGTAAGAACGTAATGTACCATTATGAACGGCTCTCTTGGTATACATTGGACCATAGTCTTCTCTAGATGTGTAGTAGAACTTTCTTCTTCTTCATTGCAACCGCAGGAGGGGAATGACAAGATGATAGCAAATTTAAAGGTTTCGGTCCTACTGAAAAAGCGTAATCAGTAGTCACATCAAAACAATTGTGCTTATTAGAAAGTGGGATATTGTTATCCTGAGCTTTCTACTGACCTGTTTGAATTTGGTATTTGAATCGTATCGTAGCTACAAAATTTGGTAAATATGGCTAACTTCGTAAGTTGGTGAATTTCTTAGAGAATCAACTCTTTTAATTCTGAATTGTTTATTTGTATAGTATTGGTCGTCTTAGTTATTGATCTTATTTATTATTACTTAAATTAATAATTGGGGCGATCTGTTTGTAGAAGGTATGTAGTAATTATACGTTTATGGACGTTTGAGGATGTTCTCGATAAGTGGTGAAATAAGTTGTGAAAGTCATTTCCGGGGTTGATGTTGAGGAGGGTGAAAATACGTATAGGAATATATACAAAACTGATGGGGCCTTCGCTCCTTTGCTTTCTTAAGAAATATTTTGAATATTACACACAGTGGGGACACTGTAGTAATGTAGTTTAGAAAGGAGCTCGCGCGCTAAAAATCACCCACATTTATCACGTACAGATAATTGCGTGCTGATTACAATGACTATATATCAAATGGTCTCACTGTTGAAGCAGGTTTTTCTAGAAAAATATATTAACATACTTTATTAATTAACTTAAATGGTTAGCTTGTACAGTAGGTAGAAGGAGGGATATTCTGTACATACACGAGAGGTAATTAAGCTTTTCTGAGGTTTGCAGAACACAATTTAAGAATCAATTTTTGAAACTCCGTTATCAGAGAAGTAAGCGTAATGGAACGAGTCAATCATCTTACAAATATTTTAATCATTTCCTCCCCAAGCTACGTAAAGACAATTTTTATTTTATTTTAAAGACGTCTTAAAAAGGAATCGATTTTCTTTAACATTTTTAGAGACTTCTCGGAAAGGGGAAGTGCGTGACTGGTTGAAAATATCATGTCTATAGCTAGCATCTGACAGCAAGAATGAGAATAAAAGTATAAACAAAGGAGGAGGATAAAGAAGTATCGAAGTTTCGCAAATCTGTCACAATAAACTTTAAAACAATAATTAGTGCTTTTAAGGTAAAGAATATGATAAAGATCAACAGTTTCTTCTCATTCAGGGGACGTGGAAGTGAAAGTATAGATGCTTAGGAGGTAATTATGTGCTATTACATACTGCTTCAGCAGCTACACTGTGTGTTGTTGATGAATGGATAATTGTTTTACACAGCGGCGGATGTTGTACAAAACAAACTCTGTCACGCTCATATATCATGATGATTATATAGGCGTGATTCATCTCCGGGGTGAGTTACGATTATATTTCGCGGAATAGTTTACATATATGATGCATTGAGTTGAATATCCAGGTTCTTCCCATGATTAATAATGAAATAATAAAGTTGTTAGAAAATTTAAGAAATTTTCAGTCATGTACACAAGTCTATAGCATTTGCTCTCCTCTATATCTGCTAACATTTTTGGACAAACTTAACTAACTTGATGCAGTCTTGTATTTCTTCTGAAAGAAGAGTGTATTATAAGCCTGAGACAGTTGTAACAATCAGAATATTTTAAAATCTAGCCGTCGTTGGAGTGAGAAAGACGAGAAAGTGGAAGGAGCAGAAGAGTTTGGATTCTCATCGTAACGCACCGTCACTTCGTGTAGAGTCAGTCTGGTTGGAATTGGAATGTGTATGTCAGGAAAGTTGGCTCATTAGAAGAGGAACAAAAGAAGTATAAAATAAGGGGATGTTTTGAGAAAGGATAAAAAGGGGGAAAGAAAGTAGTTGAGTAAATGAATGATTGGAAAAGGGTTTACGCTAACTTAAAGAGCATATTTTGTTCTTGAAGAAAGTGATTGGAATTTGAAGAGGAGCTGGATTGAAGAGTGGGCGGGCGGGAAAGTTTGTAGAGTGGTAGAGAGGGATAAGAAAGGCTATTGGGAAATAAGATGGGAAAGATCGAGAAAGTTTGACGAGTAAATACTACTACCTCTCCGAGTTTTAAGTAAACAGGAAAAAGAGTGAGAAAACACTTTCAAAACATCCGGTTAACAGATTCTGACAGCAAGAAACTGTCTTTACTTCTGAAATAAAGAAAGGAAGAAGAATTTTTGCTAAAACTGCAAGCACTCATAAGAGAGGGCTAAGTAAACGAGACTTTCTCCGAAAATAAGGCTGTATTTAAGTAGCAGGTTGTTAGAATGATGTTACAAATCAATGGTAATAAGAATAACTTTTGGATTATTTGAGCAAGTCTTTAAAAATCAGCTATATACATTATTAATTATTGTGATGATGAACACAAAAAGTGCTTTCTAAAATATTACAGCGGTCCGTCTGGTTTACAATAAGGGGAAAACAGCGTTTTACTACAAACTTGCCGGTGGTCATGCTTTTAAACTCGTGCTTGGCTCGGGATGGCACTTTTGTCAGTCGCAGGTGGTAGATTCTTAAGTCGGTTGATAATCGGGGAATGAAGATGGGGTGGAATGGAACTGGAACGATAAGGCCTTAGTGGTCGGGATGGAGGTATAGAGGGCGATGTGATAAGAAGTTCAAAGAAGGCCCTACATAGACTGTTGTGGAAGTCGGTTCTAGTTCTACGGCTTCCTTCATTGCTGGAGGCGGGGGAATTGGTTCTTAAATGAAGATATATGTGGGCTGGAGGATTTATTTTTCCGATCGGGGAAAGTATGGTGTCATCTGGGATGGGAAGGAAGTATGTGTTCTGCCTGTGTGGGCGGGGGAGAGGGATTCACTTTGGGTGGGGGCAAGTGAAGACATGTGGCTGAGCTGTGGTGACGAAAAGTTATTGAGATGATGGAGCGGATGTGGTAGGGATGGAAAGCCTTGAAGGGTGAGATTAGCTGGTGTGTAGAAGGCTAGTTTTACAGCGTCTTTGGATGTAATCCTCTTGGTTTGAAAGATAGGGAGACAATTTGGAAGGTTGACTTTTGGATGGTGGCTAGTGTGGGAATCGGGGATAAATTTGTGGGGTATTGGTGGATTAGAGATGAGTTTGGAATACGTATGTGTAGTTTGTCTTTTAAGGAAGGAAAGGAGAATATCCTGATTTACTTTGGGAGGGCAGGCTACAAGGAGAAGATGAATAATGAAGACATGAGACGGGAAAGATACAAGTTGACAGGAAAGGGAAAGTAATGCGGTTCTAGGGTGAGGGGAGGATGAAAGCATAAGAAGAGGTATGCAAGAAAGAGCGAAGTAAAACTGCTACTCGAATACTAGGAGTCGCCTTGTAGTAGGAGAAAACCAGCCAGGAGACAGACGAGTCAACTATAGCTTCCCGATGTTTTCTATCCGAAGCGAAGATGACTAGGAAGTGGAATGAAGCCGAATATGGATAACAATGGGCATTTCAGGATTTAGTGTGGTGAGGAATACAGGAGGAAGAGGGAAGGTAAACCTCTGCAGGTAGAATGTGAGAGAAAGGGGGAGTTGCGGGAGGTTCCGGGAGGGTGTGGGTGTGGGAGGGAGGTAAAGAAAGCTTCTCAAACAGCGAGACAGGGGTGAAGCGGCAAAGTGCATATGGCGAAGCGAAGTTATTTTCGGTTAGGCAATGGTTCTTCAAATCTTTTTTCTCCAGAATTATACACAGAATCCCAAAACTGGGAGATAGGAAAGAGAAGAGTTTTTTTCTAGTCCTTGAAGGAAACTGAGAGGTATTCGGAATGGGAGGCGAAGGAAATATATTGATCTGGACGTCAATCAATTGAAATGATGGGAAGTTTTTAAAGAAGAATAATTTATTCGATTGGTTCTACAAGAATTTTCAAATGAAAGGAGTCATGGTTGTTTGAGAGAGAGAGAGAGCGAGAGAGAGAGAGAGATAAGAATAAGAATAAAGAAAAAAAGAGGAAGACTGATAAAATACAAATACTGTTTGGCAGATGTTTTTTCTTACTGTAGTTTAGTGGAGAAAGTTTGGAGAAAGTAGAGGAAGAGTTCAAGGGCTGTTTTGGGGGGCATAGCGAACCTTTTGTTGTTACCAAAGACTCGGGAGTAAAAGGACAAACGAGGAAGAAAGGGACCTGTCATCTTATTGTAATTGGTTCTCTCGGATTCCGTTCAGAAACTGTTTGGAACAATATCCTGTCGGAGAAAGCCCTATTACTTCCTTTTATGTATTCAAATATCTGATCAGACCGTGGAATTCTTTACTTTCATGTGATTTAGTCAGGGAATTTAATTTTTTTCTTTTTTCTATCCCGTCAGAATACAGTGAAACCAGACCAGCAGGTCTTGGGTGAGCCAGCCGTGTGCTATAGCTGCAAACTAGAGTATGGTAGAAGCAGGTGAAATCCAGGGCGTAATTGATGTACGTTTGCCTGATGGTGATGGTAGACATATCTGCATTGTAGGGAACGAGAAGGGTAAGAGGTAAAAGTTAGCGACAAGGTTTGTTAGTAGCGCAAGCGGTAATACTAAGGCGGACCGACTGTATTTGTAATTACATATACATAACCAACGAAGGATAAGGATGTACTGGTGATGATAAATAATCCCAATCAATGCCTTGTATAACACATTATACTTCCTGCACACAAAAATAACATTGACTAGGATAAACTCTAGAAAGTTTTATACTGTGTCGTACGTGATGGTGACAGAAATGAGAAGCAATAATAAGTATTAACATATGTAATTCTGGAGTAAAATGCATAAGAGTATTAGGGCGGAACATTACGCACGCATCTTCCCGCCTTGTTGGTACAGCCAGATAGGAAAGTTACTGACATTAACTGTGAGGCTGCAGCTATATTATATTAGTTTCCCTTTTCATTATCATCTTCACATGTAACCTGGATAAGTATTCAGAATACAGACGGTCCCTCAAATATATTTGAGAGACTTAAATATCAGGGGAAGACTTTTAGACAGGAACAGGAGTTGAAGGGAATAGGGGAAAGATTTTGGGGAAGCTAGGCTAGGAAACATGATTGATAACATACTGGGAGCATATTCATACTTATGAAAGGCGAAACATGAGAACGGCTCTTAGGATCTCGCTTCGTAATTACGTTTACAGGTTGATACGGGATCATCTCTCATTAATTTTTCAAATCCTGTGTACGTGTAGAATTTTCAGGGTTAACAATTTAGTTAGACTTTGTTGTAGTTGTATTAAAGCTTTGTAGCGGTCGTAGCTAATAATTATTTTGTGTTATTGTTGACTTATCACCCACGTAATATTAGAGCGTAAATCATTGCTCCTGCTCCCATCTTTACTGCTGAGTCTACTTGGTAATTCACCTTGATTGCGCTCATTTCTGTAGTTGCCGTACTTGTTGTAATGTAGACAAGGGCGGATCGTATTTCTGGGTGAATTGTTGAATATCCTGAACATAACTTCGGATGGATTTATTCGTTGTTTGCGTACTATGCTGTCACCTTGGCTGTAGAATTTTGCTAGTTTTTTGGGTCATAAGTGATGAGTGTCTCATCTCTCTTGATGACCTAACTGTTCTTCGAAGAATTTAGCACTAATGAAGAGGAGCGGCAAGGCTGTTGCTGCTGTTTTGTTGCTGTTGTCGTTGTTGAATTTTGGGTATATTATACATTTATTAATGGTATTTCTAATTTAGTTGTAGTTGAGGAAAGAGTAAGTAATGAGTAATGAGCCAATCGTCATCACAATCATGTTTTTTGGATCCTGTGCAAAACTTTGTCCTCGTTCACATGACGTCTTATAATTGTTACACGTAAGAGGATAATTTTTCAAAAGAGTAGATGTAGTTATAGAAAGTAATGACTGGAGCGGTAAAAGTATTGTAACACCGTAGATGTCATGTATCGTTGATTAGTACAGAGGTTGATGTAGTTCCTGTAGTCGCTCTGTAGAAATATTGGGTTCTCTTTATTAAAAATTGTATATTTTGAACCTACTGTCGGTCTCCCCTACTTGATCCCATGCTATGAGGGAAAAGATGGAAGCAATCTTTATCCCTCCGTCCTCAGTGTACTAGACTTAATGGTGAATGTGTGAGTTTGTGTGTGTTCAGGGGCGAAAGCGAGAAAGTGTGTGGATGTGTGGTACAGCTTAGGGAGAAAGAACCGGACGGACTTTCTCTATATCTCTGCATGTCAGTTTGATTGATGTAGTTCGACATGACATGTAAGCTGCGAAGGAATTTTGCTCGATAACACTCAGGAGTCAGGATGAGGTTCCACCGTCGTCTCTTGGAAAACCCTCCCACAGCCTGTCTGTAAAAACTAGTATGCCCAATGTCAAATGTACACATACATGAATGTTATACTGCACTTCCCCTCTTTGACAGGAAAAAAGTGCTTTGTATAGTTCCATGTAAGATCGCACCGTCTCCTATTTCTCGTTTTCACTCAAACTAAACGTTAACGAATGCCTCTACGCTCAAGCATATTAACTCCTTTTGTAGATTCAAAATTAACAAAATTAACGAAATTGTTCAGATGATACATGACATCCCTTCCTTTATCCTCAGCTCTTCCGCTACGACATACGGCAGTGTAGATTTAATGCAGTGTAGCTCGACGGGCGTAAACACAGTAATTAGGTCTCCATGATGCATACATGTGTGCCACGGTAACCCTTCGCTTTGGTGCCCTTTAGGCAGTCTAGTCTCCCTTCCTAGGAACGTAAGGGAGTGATATCTCTTGAAGATATTTAGAGTAAGCAGGTTTTTTTGGGAAATGAGTTGAAATTATCAGAGTTCAGAAATAAGTGCAGTCATCGTTTCCAGTAACGAGTATAAGGAAAAACTTCAAGTCTCCGACCTGTACCTACAGTATCATGCAGTGATCTCTAAAGCAATACAGTAGTATTATTTAGTATAGGCTGAGGAAAGCAGAGTTATGATAGTACAAGCGTATTAAAATCCTTCTCCTTGAATACTTTATATCTCAAGACGATTTATTCCAATCCTTAGACTACATTATATACATGTAGTTTGTATGGTAGCATAAAGTATTTGACATTGGTAAAAGGTAGACTTGATAAGAGAGTCTAAACTTCACAAACCTTAGGATCACAATCATATGTTCGCTAACGGTGAGAGATGGTGTATCCTCCTGTAGAACCTAAAGCACCAGCAATTAATTTAGAATGAAAAGGGCAACTGAGAGTGTTTACATATATCCCGGTGTTTCATGCATATTAATCAAGGGTTTCAGGACTTTATCCGCAGGCAATAATCCAAAAGGGTCTATTATATATCAATTAATTGAATTATCCCTTGCCTAGCCCTTTTTAACATCCTAGAAAATACTTATCCTTACTGCATATGCAACTACATACCCAAGAGGCTCTCGTCACTAGAGAAGTAATCGCGAATTCAGTATTGAATTACGGCGATTGAGCTAATCTAATAGTTCCGTGCCGATTCTATAAAGCAAGCTAACTAGAAGTATCTTAAGTGTAATGAGGGAGAGAGGC
This sequence comes from Sminthurides aquaticus, assembly GCA_906901655.1. Classification (NCBI taxonomy): domain Eukaryota; kingdom Metazoa; phylum Arthropoda; class Collembola; order Symphypleona; family Sminthurididae; genus Sminthurides; species Sminthurides aquaticus. The sequence goes on along the minus strand of CAJQTT010000004.1, from coordinate 8,757,806 downwards.
TTCCAGTTTTGTGAGAGTGAAAATCTATGATGGACTGACCAGCGGCGGTGAAACGTGTTGTTTCTCCTTTTGGTCGCTCGGTGAGATGGTTAATGAACATAGTTTCGTAGTTGTGAACGTTAATAGGTACTTAGTAGGTACATTCCAAACCTCAATCTAACATGAATATTGTGAGTATTTGTAGAGTAACTAATTGATTGAAACTGTTTGAATATGTTGTTTACACTGAAACGTTGAGAATCTTTCCGCCAAGGGTGGGGATGTAGTTTGAAGTAGCTAGAAACTGATTATTTAGTGGAGCGGCGTGGTTAAAATTGCTGCCTTATTGTAGTAAATTGGTTAGATTTATTTTTTTTGAATTCGTCTTTTAAGTTTTAATTTCTTGGTAATACGTAGTAAATAATAGATAGTAGCTTAACGTAGTTGTTAATGGATGTACTTGTAGTAATTCCCTTTTTTGTGATCGGTATGAAAATATATTGAATCTAGTTATGTAGACTACCTTCCAATTTCATGTATATTTTACATTAGTGACTACCCTTTTATGATTTGATGGATAATTTTTCTCTGACTCTAGCGACCGGTAATTGTCATTTATGTCGTAGAACTTGGAGCTTTAGATTAATACATGCGTAATTTGAACCTAACCATTTATGTGTTACTCATTTCCTTTGGCATTGCATGCGTTTAGAAAGAAATCTTGCAACCCAGCGTAGTTTAGCCCCTAACTTGGGAGCATTGATAATTTTAATAACTTGAGTTAGCTACAAAATCGTAATTTCAAGACGTCAGAAAATTATGCATGAAGTACTGCATTAGATCTATACATTCTACTAAAGTAACCCTGGTTCGTGATTATACGTGCAAGCTTGTCAGTCACGCTCATCATTAATAAGAGAGAGGAGCTTCTACGGCTGCATTCTCAGTGCTCCGTCTAAACGGATTACTTCCCCGTTCAGCATCGGATTAGCAACTATGGCTTCAACCAACATTGCAAACTCGTCCGGATATCCTAATCTGTTCGGACATGGAACCGTTTTCGCCAGGAAATTACGGACCTTCTCCGGGAGAGCTTGAAGAAGAGGTGTATCCATTAAGCCTGTAGGTCAATTAAAAAGAAGATTGTAAGTATTTAATCCAATTTACAGCACTACCATCAGTATTAAAGGGGTCGAAAAACTCCTCCGCACACGTGGGTTCCATAATTACTAACTAGCACCAATGGCTTACCCGGGAGTCTTTTTAATTCCTATGACGACTCCATCTAACTTCTCTCATTACTGAAGTCTTACAGACTAGAAAATGATTAAGCAACTCCCTCTTTGGCAACAATTTACGGAACAGATACGGCGACTATTTTTTACATTAATGAAAAAAATACCCAATAAAGAAATACAAAATTTGAATGTGTATACATTCGATCTGTTTTCTACTAAACCTGCATTATCATACATTGCTGATTGGTATTAAATACCGGGGATTACATTTTATACAAACATTTTAACCAAACCATCACCTACCAGGAGCAATTGTGACGACTCGAATACCTTGGCCCATCAAATCTCTTGCCATAGGTAAGGTCATACTACAAATAGCACCTTTACTAGCTGCGTAAGCGACTTGTCCACATTGGCCATCAAATGCAGCAATACTAGCTGTGTTTACCACAACACCTCGTAGACCATCTGGTGTAGGTTCATTCTGTCCGATTAATCCAACAGCAAGCCGAGACACATTAAACGTACCAGCGGCATTAACCTGCATTATAAAATCGCACTTCTGTTACCATCCTGAAAGTTGTGAAACATTGCAGTCATAATAGCACAAATCTGAAACCAGCCCCTTAGAAAAAATCCAGAATTCCATATACACATACATAGTGATTAATCTAGACAAGATCCCATACCAACAGAGTAAGAGATCTTGTCTATCATTAATCCAATACAATCCCGTCTGTAGCTTGTCATAATGAAGCAACCCTATTTGGGAACCAAATTTTAAACAAACACAAGAAACGACTTACCGTTAGAACTTTCATAAAATCCTCATATTTGTGGGCTAGGCCCTTGTTGAAATTGTAGATTTTAAACGCTACACCGATCCCTGCACAGTTAACCGCCACATCTAGTCTCCCAAATTTATCCTTGGTTATCTCTAAAGCTTTCTGTACATCTGCTTCAACAGTTACCTGCAAAGAAACAAAATAAATAAAGTTCACTTCAAACTGCAAACCGCCAGCAGCCCATTCAGAGCCCGCCGACGGAACGAAAAAGTAAATGGATAGAATTCAGAGCTTGATGAGATCCCCAACTAAAACACTCTTACATTAGTTGGAGCAAAAACGGCGTTAGGCCCAAGGGATTCTGCAACTTTAGGTCCGTCGGAGTTTGGAAGATCGCAGACAACGACTTTACCACCATTGTTTACAAACCTCTGAACGGTAGCTCTTCCAAGACCGGATCCACCACCGGTAACCAATGCAACCAGGCCCTTCATTTTGATTGTTCTCAACCTGGAGACAAATACAACACTTTCTGTACAAAGGACTGTAATATAATGATTGGGAATCAGCATCCGGATCGATCTAACTTGTGAAACTCTAGGATGATAAGTAAGTGTAAAAAACTTTTTTCTTTGGAAGCTAGCAATCGACTAAAGAACAGGGAATACAATCATACTTACCTATGTTGTGTTTGAAAACAGAATTGAGAGCAAATTGTGGCAGTGGCTTATTCTGTTTTAACGTCTGTAATGCCAAAGTTGTTTGTGATTTTCTCCTTGGACAGGAAATTCCTTTAAACAAGTCTGTAAGGAAGCCTAGGAATAGCAAAACAAATTTCAGCAGGAATTATAGTCTGTCAAATGCTAATAATTAAAATAACTTATTGATCAATTATTTTAAATAAACTACATGATGAACTTTGCTTGTCTTTATTATTAACTTGCCACAGTGAGGATTAATAAAGAAAGCCCTTGAAGCTTTAGGGAGAGCAAAATCACATGTTTCGTAATGCTGCGTGTGTAGCAAAAGACTTGTTTTTAAAAGATTCGAGCGGAACTTGGAACGCACGTGGTTTCTCCAGGTTCTACTAGGTGTCCTAGGCTGCTTGAGCTTAGAGAACATGTTTGGTCTTATGGCGGAGCTTCGATGTTTTTCCTGTACGTGGGTGGCCTCTGCAAACTAACTGAATCTTGTATTTCCCCCAAAAAGTTTCCTTACTAAAGTCGAAGGAATCCGCCAATGAAAATATACGGACCCACAAAGTGTCCTATGTAGTCCGGTATAGCACAGTTTCGCCATAATTGTTATTGAAGAAGGCTACGATACGGCCACAACACTCTTGTTCAGGGCAGGTTTATACCCCGGATTTTGATTGGTTAAACCCCAGAAAAGGCACAGCATTGGTACGATGTGGTGGCGTAGAAAACCATTGGCAGAAGGAGAAAATCTGGAGTACATGGCTGGCTACTGGCTGTTGCCTAAGGATCCCTGCTAGTAGGCGAGTACAGATTGGGAAACACTCGTGGGATCAAAATTCAGCAACAATGAGAGCGATATGGTATGATACTGGTGGTCTACCGGGTGGTCCCCGGGTTGCGTTGAAACGATGTTGAGAGAATGCTTAGCGTCGCAAGCTATCCTCCTCGTCCTTATAGCTCTGCTCCAGCTCTTTGTTCGATCGTCCCATAATAGTTACAACAACGCAATTAGTTCTAGTGTTGAGTTAGAAGAGATTGGGAGAAGCTGAGGGAGACAATTTGATGAAGGGACGGAAGTTACACCAGTATTAGCTAAATGCCGATTAGAAGATAATAATATCGATTATTCTAGCAGTATCTCTGAGATCCGTCGTTAACGAGGTTATTGAAAATTACGTCGTGGAGTCTTAATTTTGAGAATTTGGTAGTTATGGCTGGAGTTGGACCGGAAATCAGCGGGGAGACGTGTTACTTCGTTAATAACTTTACTTGCTGGTATCCTTATCATGTGAATTTATCGACACCATTCGCCCCGTCTATCTGGTAAGGTTTAAAATGATGTAAATTACGCTAATTGGCGTTATCTATAGGCTTTGATATGAGTGTATTGTTTATTCAATCAATGCTAATTAGTGGGTTGTAATTTGTACTTTTTCGTAAGCAAGATCTATTATATCGACTTAAAGTATTAGAAGGGTTGGCAGCCTATTATCGGTTAACTGCCTAGGCCAAGAACCGGCCATAAGCAAATAAGAGGAGGACTTACTGTAATTTAATTGCGTGTCTATGGTTTTTAGGGAGCAGAATCCTCATGCGCCACCGCCAAAGATAGGGTCTCCGATCCTGAAACTTCTGTTCAAGGAAATGAAGGATATGATTGAAGAAGGTGGGGTCAATTCATCGCCTCTCAAGGGTCAATTTTCAGCTGATGTGACTGATGTAAGTTTGATACTTCTTTTTAGTTTCTGCTTCAAGTGTGGCTAGTTGTGTTGTTTAACGGTCTGACCCTTGCAAAAAATGTTCAGGCCGGGGCAAAATGTGCGACGTACGACTGGAACTGAAATGCCCTGATTGTATGGTTGAACATGATTTACTGATTATTTGCTTTCAGCTTGGTGCTGTTTCCTATATTCTGAAGACGCTGCAAACCCTGCTCGTGGTTGCTGAGGAGGATCATAACACATTGATAAATGAGCTTTGCACCTTCTACCTGGACAATAACAATCACTTTCATAAGGTTGCCTGGCTTAGGATGCTCGGTCAGTGCGTGAGCAAGGATTTTTATAATCGTTTCATACTAGATTCTGAGACGACGAAGATGTTCCACAAGTTTCATCGAGCTCGCCAGATCCTGAAGACAACCATTGACAACTTTCTTCCTCTCATCCAAGAATGGAGCGCGCTCTACAGAAACGGTAAGAAATCTCTTGGAGAGCAAGCCGCTGATCGTGATATGTACAAGTGAAATGAATAGCGGGGAATCGGAATCGCTTAAATTAATACTGCACTCGTTTTCAGGTGAAGCTCTAAAGGAACTGAATGTGATCCATGTTCTTCTGAAAGATTTCCGAAAGAAAGCTTTCAAGTGGAGCCTAATTGCTCAAGCTACAAGGGTTGAGCTTAACTTGAAGAAGAGACCGTATTCACCGAACACAATCAGAAAGAAACAAATGACGATGTTCAACAGTGCGCAAGAGCTTGCTAAAATTGCGAATATTGTCAAGACGGAAGAAACCCAGCCGATGGAATTGGAAGCTGCTTCGGAAATATCTACCATCGTTCCTCATTCTTCAGTCTCAATCTCAATCAATTCAGAAGCAACCATTTCTGAACGCAATTCACCCATCACGCTCAATTCCGAAGCAACCATTTCTGAACCCATCAGTCCTATCACCACCCATTCGGATACTTCATTCAGAAACTCCTTCTCCAGCGATTCGTCATACCTCAGTGCCGACTTGCACAAACTTTCATTAGCTTAAAGAATGGTGGTAAGACATGCATGCAGATTGGGGGATGATTAATTTTTAAACGCGCTAGCGTGCACAGATCTTGATTGTACCACCGTCCCAATGCCGTTGCTTTTTCGGCATTCTATTATTTTCAGTTTGTTTGGATATAATTTTCATGTATAAATGTTGTGTTGGTCATGGTTATATTGAATTTGTTACCTTTGCTATTCGCATGTATTTTAGAAACTATTTTTATACCATACGTTTGTGCCGATAAGGTTCGGTAGTTACCGTATTATTATACGCTGCATCGCTCGCTGCAAGCTGTCTTGAACCTGACTCTTTTATGAAATAAATCTTTACATCTTAACTTATTAAAGTCTTTTTAGCAGAAGCATTTATTTGGTGATTAACCGTTACCACTTTTGTACGAGCACGTACTGGTGGCAGACATTTGTTGCCCCGAATGATGATCGCGGTACAAAAAGGACTCAAATGAAATAAAAGATATTTTTAATAGAATTTTGAAATTGTGATTCAAGCTGCAGATTGGATAATGGGTTTGTAAAAGAGATGCAATGAATACTATAGGGCTTTTGTAGCGTCTCCACGGAAATGGTGAGGTATTATCACTTTGTCATAAGATTTGGTTGGGGGCAGATTCTCTTTGGCCACGTTTTCAATGTAGTCCTCTAATTCCTTGATCCTTCGATCCCGAACAGCCAATTGCAATTGTAGCCTCTCAACTTCAAAGGATTTCCGCATGTATGCGCGTCGATACTGGAAGAAAAAAAAATCGTTTGTAAATCATGGGGGACTTGGTTACAAATGAGACTTGTTGCTGTCTGATATCGAACAAGTTAGTTGGTTTTCGTGTGATTACATCATCAAAGGATTTGAGTTCCACGGTATCATAGCCTTTGTCCTTCTCAACCTTTGATTCTGACTTGTGGGAATTGGAAATAGTTGTTGTGGCCAAGTTTGGTGCGGATCCTGTATTGTTGGAATTCTGCAAATGCGACACAATCGAAGCCACTTTCTTCTGCTGCATGCTCTGATTCATCCGATTATTGTCCCATTTTTCCTTTGTGTTCTTATCCTTCTCCTTCGCCTGCAAAACAGAATGACGAAGATGTTGGGGGAACTCGATATAACGTACACTTCATAACTATTTCTTTCCCAATGTAACCCGCTACGAAGTTTACATAACCGTCTACACAGATAACCACTTTAACGAAATAAACCTTTAGCCAAAATTATACGGACAACAACGGTGCAATGGAAGACTGTAAATCGATACGGAGGGGGATTTTGAGGACCGGTGGATTATTTACACTTGTCAACGACCTAAAAATTCCAATCCTGATCGCCAAAATTTAATATGTCATACAAACGCTCATGAAAATTCACAACACCACTGTTCTATCAAATTCCAATTACTCTGATTTTGTTACACATTCACACAAAGTTTGTTACGTGGTGTTATCCGCCACCGTATTAGGAATGAATCAATTAACAAGAAGAAGAACGAGAAAGTAAAGATACAGTGGTACGCTCGGAATATAAAAGCAAAGATTCTAATGTAAACCGTAAAAGAAAATGAGAGTAGCCCGTAGTGTACGAACGAAAGAAAGCATGCGTTGGAAATAATATGTTTAGACATTGAAGGAGCCCGCATTAGATTGCAAAAATACCGTAACGTATTTGTTTGCCTCTTCCTGAAGAGAGTCAATGAGTTGTTGGATTTTAGAGGAAGCGGATCGGCTATATTTAGCGGGGAGAGGGGGAGGCGAAGGGTGGGCAACGGTTCCAATACTCAAGTCCGTGTGTACTCCGCTGTCATATCCATCCAATGCATCTTTGTCCATGTTGTCTCTGTGTCTGTCACCCTCATGACCGTAATCACAGTCATCATCATCGTCATATTCATCGTCGAAAGCATTAAAATCAACCGAGTTTGGTCCACTGTCGCTTGCATTGCCCTCCAGATCCCCATAATCGTCCTGAACTCACATTCATTGAACATTCAAAAAATAAGACAAAGCAAACACAAAACAAAAGACTAAAATGAAAAAGCTAAAAGATTGCAGTCCAGAAACTGGATACACTGAAAACTTGAGCAGATCGGCATGCAAAGTTTAAAATTCTGAAAAAAATGTTTTCAAAAAATCAGAAGCAGGAGGCTGATGTCCAGAACGGAATTTTCGTTTTCCAGTAGTTATGATAATGCAATACAATAATATTTTGAAACAGTACACAATGGAGTATTCTGCCAGTTAAGACTGTTGACAAGCTCTAAACATTTTGCACCTCTTTAACGTGTTCTGAAAGTAAGCGGATCGCATTTCCCGTTGAAATTCTTTGCTTGTTATAACTTACGTCCATTGTTCTGTAGTCTGGAACTGTCTCCTTGGAAAGGAAAGCAAACTTTTTCTCGTTGTTGCGATCGATAGTTCCGGAATTGTACTCAATTGGTATAGAGAAGACTGGTTTGTGTGTCTTGATGATCACTCCTGTAAGCAAAGTTTATGTATTGTTAAAAAAGTTGTTCACAACTTATTAGTTTTGTAACGGATTTAACTAAAATGCGGACCTGTCCTCAAGGATATCAAGACTGGTGGTTTCGTAACGCCATTAATCCATTCTTGTCCTGTAAGTGCTGGTGAGGGAGCTGCTGTGTCTGGGAAAATATCCTCTTGAAACTGATCACTCTGGAGACGAGAAAAAACATTTACAAAGCCGTCGATGATAGACAATAATACGTAAATCTTGTAATTTGAGGATTAATTTGGGTAGCTCACCTTTCTCGGAACAATCATAGAGATCGGTTCACACAATCCTTTGATGGCGTGAAGCTTGTAAAACCGTGCGACTTCACACCGGAGAACATCACATCCTCTTTTGGGCATCCATCCGAGTCCGCGCTGCGAAAAAATATCATCGTTAGTGTAAATAATAACTTAGGGTAGTGCAATACTAACAATAAGGAACTAGAAAACTGTTTTGCGGAACTCACTTGCGGGAATCCGGAGAGGAACTGGTTCAGGTAATGGGCGTATGGAGGATGGTCAACGATTTCGTAGTACCGAATATTCCCATCTCCCTTCCCAGCGAGATAAAGCATGTGAGTATCGTGATCGTAGAAAGGAAACAAAATTCCGGAGGAAGAATCAATCTCAATTAAAGTTAAGGGATTGTTGAGGTTCTTTTGATCCCAGACGGCAAATTGGCGATCCGAATATCGCGAAAATCCTGTAGAAATCAAACGACCGGAATCACCGAGAAATACTACTTTCGATGCTTTTGTACCAGTGTGGCATTGGTTTTGCTGAAAAAAACAATGAAGAAGGGTTAAAAACTGATCGAAATACTAGAAACTTCGAAAACAGAGTTTAATGTAAGAATCGAGGCGCAAACCAGAAGAAAACTTACATTCAAAACTTTCCCAGAACGTGCATCAATCACCCGCAACCTCTTATCTTTGCTTGTCGTGGCCAGTAGAGATCCCTCGCGGTTAAAAGACAGACTATAAATTATGTCCACATGACAATCGATCACATTCACTATTTCTCCCTTGTTAACGTGCCAAATAATGACCTAAAAAATTCGTATTTAAAATTTTAATTTACTGATGCAAGCACCAGGGAAGAAGAATTCACCCTTTAAGTAAGGTAGGAGATCACAATATACATTAAGTGTACTTACGAGGTAGTCGAAACCCACACTGGCAAGAATGTTTTCTGCGGTGGGATGCCATTCAATGAATCCGACTCTTCGCTTGTGACCTGTCAGTTCAACTAACCAGTCCGTTAAGTTATTTTGAAGTCCACCATCTGGTACGTACCATATTTTGATTGTCGCATCATCAGAACTCGACGCAACGATGTTGTCATTGAATGGGTTCCATTTTATATCCAATACTGGACCAGAATGTCCGACGACTTTGAATGCATTGTGGTACTCTATACGGCCTACCTGGGATCAGATAATCAAGAGATCAGTTGCTGCTAGAACATACGGTAGTTTACAGTGCTAATTCAAAGAGGGTTCTCTATTGAGCATGTTAGTGAGGAGGGTGAAAGAGTGAGAGCAAAACTTACTTTCTCTAAAGGCAACACCAGGAAGGATCCGCCTCCAGCCACTTCCGTGACAACAGCAAGGAACTTTGGATTGCAGGCACAGAAGTTACAGTCGTGTGCATTTTTTGTGATTTTAATGTTATCGTAACATAGTTCCTTCCGAGCTGGCTGTCCGAAGACATGTCGGAATTTTGAAGTCCGTACTCCACGGAAACCCAACTGTAAGCAAGAATAAGACATTTCATTAAAGTTCAATTTTGAATCCAATTTTCAAAACACCATACTAACAACCCAGCACACGCAGTGCGTAGCATTTATTTACTCGGCCAGCAGTGAGTGCAATGCTATGCTACCAAACAGTTCAAGTTCTTCGCCAAACCCTTTTTTTCATCGTTTTGCCCAGTTTAAGCGGGTACAGTGATCTCCGGTTGATCGGTACTTCGGCTATTTATATGTATGGTAGGATTTATCATGTGTATCAACTTTTCTATCTCACATTTAAAGAGCTATAGCCCAAAAGCAATATTGTTGATAGCCTAGGGAAACAACATCATCAACATCTGAATAGTATGCATCCTGAACGGCTGTAAAAGATTGATAAGAAGACTGTGAAAACGAGAAGTGGATGAAGGTTATTTCCTTAATCGTTAAATTTAAGCACTAACTAAAAACCCTTAACTCGACACTCAAGTTCCAGATTCCTAGAGCATGTTATGGCGAATAGCTTGTTTATTTTTGTCTTTTACGTACGACTCTTTATAATTTTTATAAACTGTCACTTTTTGCTATTTTCTGGCTAAGAAAACTGTGTTAGGAAAAGGATGAAGCAACTTTGGTAGCTGAAAGAGTCTATAAGAATTAATTACATATGACTCGAATTTGAAGGATAAGATTAGGTATCCTGGGGCAAGGTTAAACTATTTTGCAATGTAAACCCAGTGAAGGAAGGAAGAGTATCTGAACTCTAAATGATTCCAAGCAACTAAAGTGCATGCTACATTTCCCTACATGCGTATAAATAAAGCCAGCTGTATAAAATAAATAAATCGATGAGAGCAATTACAATAACCCATGCTCATAACATAGTTAACAGTAGTAACGATGAACACATAAAAGAAAAATAACAGAACAAATTCATACCTGCGAATTGGTTACATCCATGAAATAAAGGCAAACAATTTACAAAAGACCCAAAAAATATTATATACTATTCGTTATCTCTGGTCCTCGACTCAGTTACTAAGGACGAGATTGATTTGCCTTGAATCCAGCACCCAGATTTAGGAGGGTAGAAGTACGAGAACAGTATGCAGAACGCGGGAGGATGACGAAAAACCGGTAAAAACGAACGCTACGAATGTGGGTAACAATTTAAACGAAAGGCATAAAAACGTTCCGAACAAGTCTTTATCAACAGTATCATCTCTTACAGCCCCAAGTATCTTTCATCCATGCTGAAACAAAACAAACAAATAAAAAACTTAACTAAACATGAAACCATAATAAACTTAACAAATTACATTTACTCTTCAGACTATCCATGCAAGTTTTATAATTCAGCTCAATCAAGTCATAGTCACAAGAAATTAAATTCTTCTCTTGAAACAGCGGATTAGTACTAAACGCAAATCGGAAATCTGTACAGTTTATCCGCTACGCTGTAACCAATAGCTACTTTTTTAGGCAGAACCACGAATGACATCGAAATCTAAGAACCGATTTCACCGACAAAGCGTGCGGGAGGAAACGAAAGCACTCCCCACATTAGGGATTTACTTGTTCGTGAACCATCACGCACTTGCAAAAAGTACCATGAATGTTTCGGCAAAGAGTAAAGAGTAATTAAGTTCCCGCGTTGTATGTTTCAATGACGCGAGAATGAAGCCCTTTACGAGGGTTAAAATTGAAAAGACGAGTTTTGTTTAAAGGCTCTGGAGGGGCTTGATTTACTATTAAAAGGATATGCAATATAAAACGTAGTACTCAAAATGTGCTCAAGTTAAGCCTATCAGCATGTAAATGGATGCAGACTTGAACTTACCGGGATTTCTTGATTCTAGGATTTTTGGAACATTTTATAATATATATAAGGTGTAATGAATTTACTCAGAAGACAGGGAACCGTGGGGGTGTGCCTTCAAAGAGGAATGTTAGATCCCAAGAATTAAGATCTCAGTAAATAAGTCCGGGCGAAGTTAAAGGTCTCCGCGTGATTGGTTGGATGCGAAATATAAGAGTCACAATAATGCGGGAGACCTCAATTACTGGAGTAATGAAGCTAGGAGTGCTTCTCCTCTCTGGAACAGCTGGAATGTATACTTTCAGTTTCTGACAACACTTAACAAAATCAAAGAAAGCTCTTCTTCCAAAATGATGCTCTGAAGAGCGGAGCTTGTACTTCAAAGTACCCAAATTTGTTTCTCTTTCTGTTGAAAATGCATTAGGTATTTATTTACCCCATCCAGAGATTTCTGAGCAATATTTAGACGGAAAGTAACAACATATTACACGACAGAGCTAACTATGGGCTTCCTAAAATGGGAAAAGCTCCAGACCCCGAGTGAGGGGAGAAATTAAGCCTCCGTAGATAACATAGTGAACAATACTGAACAAGAGGATTTTTCCAGAATTGTCATTACTGCATTCTGTAGACCAGAGAACTCAGGAAAGCTTCTTACATCTCCTCTCGTTGGCCCACACGGTTTCTCTATATACTTGAGTTGGAATCAAAATGTTATCAGAAATGTATGCATCAATTTACGCAAGTCGAAATTTTCTCCGCAGAAGACGCTGCCCAATATACACTTCCTCCTCTCTTTGCAGCAAAATAGAAAAGAAAGAAAGACGGGGGGGGGGGAGACGGAAGATATTACCTGAAGAAAAATAATATTTCTGGGTAATAGAATATCCTGGCTGACATGTGAGCTGAGATTGAGGCAGAAGTAGGTGGAACGTGATACGATGCAAGGGAAAATAAATCCATGTTGGGTTGTAAGAGTATAGCGAAATCTTGATCTGCAATCTATCTTTTCCTCCAACCCAATTCAAGATACGGTTCTTGAACTATGAAATTATATTTGTAGGCGCAATAAGCGAAGAATAAAATAAAATACCATTTTCTGAGTACATAGGCTCCTAATTCCGTACGCAGGGCGTATGAAACCACTTAAGGAAACCATTCCACGCCCGACGGTACCACAGTACATGAATTTTCCTGTGTCCCTGTTCACTCAGAAGAAATAAAGAAGGGATCTCGAGGAAATGGGAAGAAATACTTTTCACACTTGGTGAATTTTACATGATTTCATAGAAATACGTTTTTATAGAAACATACTCGAATCTTCAGCGTTTTGTTTACACACCATGTCAATATTAAGAAGGATTTAAGCTGTTTAGGCGTACATGTGAAGCATCTTTGACCTGGGCTAACGACAAACTCATTCTAAAAAACGAAAACTCTCCTTTATAGCTCGAATCCATAATTTAAAAAAAAACCCAGCCCGATTCTGACTATACAGGTTCTGGGTTGTCATCATTCAAAATCGGAGCCATTGTCGGGCAAAGAAGAAAGTAACGAGGTGGACGTACTTTATTTTGTATTTATTTCGGTATGATCGGTACTGGATGGTTTAAGTAAAAAGGTAGACAAATTAAAGGAATCATGCGCATGCGTGCCAGGAAACTTGAAATTTCGATGAAGAGGTAGAAATCTAAAATTCTCGATGTTTGGTGCAGCAAAACAAGAGATTTGATTCTCTAATGTTTAGACACCAGATAAGACACAAGAAGGTGTGGTGATATGAGAAGCGTGCGTGCCAGTACGTTGTTTTCATTTCTGCTGCATGGTACACAGTAAATATGCTGAAATGACCAGCTTATAAAGATAACATACCAAATTCTAAACTATTCACTACTCCTACTTAGGATAGCTGCGTTGCATTATAGTGTGTAAGGGGTGAGGATAGTAGCTTCATAAAGTTTGTTTCATTATCCGGAACTGGGGTAGGAAACGATTAGGTTGGATACAACTGGAAGTAGCTTCATTCTTATTCAGGTTAAGCGTAACTTTTATGCTGACTGGAGCAGGCCATCCATCCTGTGCCGTGCGACACGAGATGAAACATTTTCTTACGAAGTAATTTTAAAAGGTCCAAGATTTAGCCATTTCATGCTTGAGTTTTCGGACTGAATTCGGATGTAAGGTGAAGGAGAAGGATAGGAGAGAGAAAACAGAGACTGGAACAAGTGGAGTAAAATAAAGAAAAGTGGGGAAGACCTTTGGAAATTAAGAGTTTTAGAAGAACTTCTTATCAGATCGACCTTTGCAAACACAATTCCGGTATATATATGCCCGCCATTTCGCTAAAATGTTAGAATCGCAACTGCAAAATACATACTTCTGACATTATTCTCATGCAGTGCTAGCGAGTTTGCAATCGATTTACTATACCCAAAGTCTGTGATAAGCTATCAAACTAGCTGGATGAATTCAAAACTGGGGATTAGTAGATAGGCCACGTTGATGCTGATAGGTATCAAGCAGAGAGCAAGATAGGTTTGACATATAAACTGACATGAGAAATTGAAACTAATCTCGTTCACTTACAGCACGGCGGGTTTCAAGGTATTCGTCATCCGTTCTCATGAACGAAACCAAGAGACACGGGGGTAATAGCGAAGCGAGCAAATGCAGAAAGGAACCGAACTCAAAGATTGCACATTGGGAATCAGTCTATTTGATTTTGTGAACAAGGTATATGACATGAAAATTGGAACAGATGAAGCCGTTACCTCCGGTCCGGTGAGACAGGATATTAATTTGAAGAAGAGAAAAACCTAGTGAAAGGATTGCACAATTTTCCCCCCAGATTTTCCTTTCCTTACAACAACAACAACACAGTCACAGAACAGACATAAGGAACTGCTATGCGTCGTGTTTATGAGACATCTCAACAATTTCAGAAACTGGTATGGAGAAGGCTGGTGAAAGCTATTGTTATATTATACGTATGACAACCACGTTAGTTCTAAGAGAGGGCGTAACGTAAAATATTGAACTGAAGAAACTATGTATGCTATGATTAAGAGGACAGTTACAGAGAGTGGCGAAAGAAGATTTAAGTGACCAACTCCAGTGGGAATTTAGAGGATGTGAAGTCAAAGTATTTCGGCAAAAATGCTAAGGAAGGAAGATACGCTGAAAGTTTGGAGAAAATTTCATCAAGTCTCTCAAGAGCTTTTGTTAAAAGGATTGCACTGCAAAGTATTTTATTTTCCTTCTTCTTTCTTTAGGATCTCCAGTTAAATGTTGAGAAAGGAAAAAGTAGAGGGTGAAGCGGATAATTGATAAAGTTTGAAGATACGTTGTTCAAAGTTAAGGGGTCGAACTAACTTGGAGCTAGCGTTTTATGCTCACACACATCAGCCTCCTTCTAATACACAGAACCCGCCAAAATACAGACTCTACCAACTACAGAGGCTGCTTCAATTTGTGCAGAGCGGAGGGGTCAAATAAGGTCGAAGAATAATAAAGCTTTGCAACAGTCCTAATAATACTTACATCCGAATACATGTGTACGAGTGGAATGAGTGTGAGTGTTCTCAAAGGGTCATGCATGAAAAGGGTCTGAGATAGTTTAAGAGCATAAAGGTTCATCTTTTTAGAGTCAGACAGTATTTTTCCTAGTTACACTTGATATCCTATATCCCCACATTCATTGTTTAGATACGCAATTGTGTGACTATGGTTGGTGATGAGGAGATTTTCAGCCTTGTGTGTGCTATTATTATCCTCCTCTGATTATCATAGGATTTATGATAGGAACTAAATCAACAGTGGAATAAGGCAAGCATGTTTACGATAATTAACCTCCCCTCGCCGTTGGTAATACTATATGCTATCTTGAAATTACAAAGTATAGCGTTTCATAAACTACGTTCTAGACATAGCTTATTTCTTTTCTTCGAACGTCCACTTACTTGTGCACCCCTTCAAACCATTGGAGAACCTACTTGCCAATAGCCCAAGAATTCTTAGTTATTTCTTCGCTCCCTCGTCCCTCTTCTAACTTAGATCGAATCGAAGTAAGTTAAGTGAGTTCAGGAAGGGGGGAGAAAAGTTCTTTTTTATTGCCGTCATGCTTATTCTTTGAAGCCGATGAGATTGTTTTCATCCAAGCAAATACTGTTGAGCAAATGGTACTTTCCGGCACTACATAACACCCGAGGAGAGGGTGCATAAGGTAATTTTTAGCAAAGCTACATGCACACGTACCGTATAAACTAGCCCTTGGCCTATCCTATATATTCAAGTATGATATGGATAGTATCGTCGGAAGCTTTTTCTATCTTCCACCAAACAGTTATTAATCTTAACGCTTGCTCGACTCAAAAATAAAATCCAAAGCTCCTGTCTTCCGAACTCATATTTTCGAAAATAAGTTGAAATATTCAAAAGGTGAATGGCATGACGTTGAATTTTTAATATTTTATACAGCAGTCCTACTAGCTAAAAAGAGGGGATTCAAAGGTAATGTTTTTTCATTACGGTCGCAGCCGCTCTCACTCACTAATAGTGAGTCACTATGAGACTCTGAATATAAAACATTTAACCAAATGCAAGAATAACCGCTTTCATTTGCTTTAAAAGGACTAGTACTGCTTCGAGAAGGGAACTAACTTAAAAATCATTTCCGGAAGTAGCCATATCCAAATGATGAAAGGCCATTATTATTATCTCCTTCCACCAAGCTTTACATCTAAGGATCTAACGTATGGCGAGACCTCCGTCCGTCACACTGGTAAGACTGGTATCCTTAGTGGAATTACGTGGCATGTGCCTGGTTGAACAAAGTAATGGATGTCGGTTTGGATTCTGTTAGATATTACTCAGAATTCGCCTTGGTGACTGCGCTGGTGATACTTTCAAAGTGATTACTTCTGTATGCTAAGCGAAGATATTTTAAAATTTTACAGTAATCATGCTTGAGGCGTGAAATATATATATATATATATTACCTGTGGTTGCGACAAGTATTAAGCGTAACGAATCAAGTGAAGACAGGAATTGAATGATTTGATTTTAATTGAAGGACAGACGGTGTATGAATGCGATAGTTTCGAACGAAGCGTTTAACACAATTTAAAGGATTGCATCTTTCGCCTTTCTTTCTATTTCAAGGACTAAAACGGAAGGATAATTAATTTGGTTGAAGTATGGGGAAAAGAAACCAGGGCAGAGTTAAAGGAGCTCAGATTATAATTGCATTAATCTCGCTCTATGTTGCAATGTTGCGCACAATACGCAAGACGTACTGTATGTATACTATGAAGCTCCTTTTCAATCTTTAAGCCGTACTTGAACATTTGTCTGTGTTGTGTTGTACTCACACTTAACCTATGGGCTTAAAAAATAGTGAAACTAAAACAATGTTTTGTTTAGAATTCTTGATAAAGTGGTAAAGTTTAAATGCTGGGATAGTTGCATATATACGGGTGTATAGTGTAATGTATGATAAAGACAGAATTGCAAGTCTTTCCGAGCTGATGTATAGATGGAATTTAGCAGCAGAATAAGTCCTTGACGGCTCTCTTTAGCATCCTCAATTACCAAATCTAAAATACGCTCCCTCCAAAGTTAGATGCACACGAGTGAATAATCACTAGAACGGAAAAAGTACACACACTCGTGTAAGTCTGGTGCGGCAAGTTGTTTACCAACGCGCGACAATTAATTATTTTCCCCTTCACAACAATAGAACTACAACTACAAGTCTATGAATTTTCCTAGTCTCTGTCTCCTCACTCCCTCCCTCTATATTTTCCACCTGCCTCCTTTCTTCATCCCTCTTTCATCTTTGCCCTTTATAAATTGCATACTTTCTTTTAATTCTCCTTGCTTCCTTCCTTGCTTCTTTGATTACCCCTTCCCATCCTTGCATGCCGGACCGCAGTTACGAAGCGTGTCTCGTCGAGATTATTCATTGGAAATCCTTGGCTCAATACTTCACTAAAAAGCACATAGTTTTACTGAATGCGGAAGGCTCTTGTTGAGATTTAAGGAGAAGTGCACTGCACAGTCTGTTGTGCACATGTGCAGGAGGTAACTGTGTAGAGAACGGAAAGTAAGATGCCTAGAGAAGAGTGACCATTGCAAATTGGCGAAAAGTCAAGATAAATTGATGAATTTTCAATGGACGGTTGTAGCCTGCTCTCCTCCACGATTTATTATTAGGAAGGAGCAGTCCTTTGAAGAAAAAACCAGAAGGGATGGACAGAGGAGTCGGCATGCTTTTAAAGTCATTTGTTATCAATATTTTTGAAAAGGAAGCACAAAAGTAACCGCAGGGTTTTATCCTGAAAAATAGGGTTGTAGACAAGCACAGGAATGAACTGGGCATTCTGCTGCACATCTGTATTGGGTGGTGGTTTCTCATTCAGAAACAGAGCTTTGTAAAACGGTGTGAAGGATAATTTTTGGGCCATTTCTAGAACGGAATGATGGGGAAATCATTCTGCCACGCACCCTTTAATAACTTTAGTTCCCTGTTTCATCTTATTCATTACCTACCTGCAATTACCAATTCCGATTATTCTGAATGATTCACTCACCTGTGTCCCGCCAAGATTATAACTGCTCAACTCAAGAATAAATACCCTGTGCTTGAAGCAAGTTAGCGGAAGCTTTAGTTAGCTAGCTTTAGCTTCTCAGCAGTATCTATAGTTTGCTTTGGACTCCTATGAGAAAATTATTCACATGGGCTGATATCCCAAATTTTACGCTTACGCCCATCCACTTTAAATCAACTTCCTCTAAAGACAATAGACAGTGGAGGGAAACTCATGATCTTGATACGCTTCTTTCATCTCGCTAAGCTTCGTACCCCTGCTGCTTAGCTTAGATACACACTGCTAACAATTTATTCATTCCTTTCCATTGCGTTGCCCCTCCCCCAATGGTGAAGGTAAAGAGTTGAGGTATGAATTGTACTTTTGTTTCTTCCTCAATCACTGCAACTCTCCTCCTTCCTTTCGTACAACCCGTCCGTATCCTTCCCGTTTAGAACTATTCTCTCCTGGTAATCATGTTCCGTTCACAGGTCATGAAGAAAGAAGCAAATTATGCCAAATCACACCGGGAAAACTAATTCGTAGGACTGTCAGGACTTGAATGTAAATCGTAAGAGATCCTTATTATCGCTGGGCCTGAGTCTGCATTACTTGACTGAGCATTTATAATAATAGGGGTTTTGCTTTTTCGTAGATAACAGGCAAGCTTTTTAAAAAACTAGGCCAGGCCAAGGTGTGTACATATATACAGGATAAAACCTTTTAAATATCATTCATTCCAAGAGACAAATACAAGAGGATGGATGGAGAATAAGAAGCGCCTCGTGAAAATATGTGGAACTTATAAGTTTATTCAAGCACCCTGGATTGAACAACGTTAGGGGACAAAAGTCGATGATAGCGGATGCAAGTGCAAGATTAGTGCAGAATCAAGCCAGATTCTTATTCTTAAAGGCGTATTTTCATAGAATGCGGTTGTTGAATATTGCAGAAAAGGCCTTGCGTCGCTATGGTTTCACTATATCCTCTCCACTATATTTACCGCATGATGTTCTCATAGCATGCTTTTTTAAGCTATGGAAATGGGCCTTAACTGTACTTAGAACAAAGAGAATTTATAGTTTAAGCCGTGCTTAATTAGCCAAGTTGCTCCTAATCTGATAGAGAGTTTATTATAGCTATGCAGTACAGAAACTTGTGAAGTAGACGCTACTTTCACCAAAACGTCTTCAGGAATGGTGAAACCCAATTTTTCAACATATAAATGATCTTATACTTTTAGAAGCGCAAGACAAACTTGCGGAAAACTAAACCGCACTTTGGTATATACCCTAGAGATTTATCAAGCTCCTGCTATCTGTCATACCTTGCAGGGGCTGCATCATTATGTTTACCTGTCAACCGGTTTATTTAAAGAGATTCCGTCTAACTCAACCAGAATTACGCTTGAGCTGAAGAAGCTCAAATAATATTTTGGCTTTGGCTATAACGATGAACACGACACAAAGTTAGTAGTAAAATCGACAGAAATGCCGCATGATTGGGATGCGAGAAAACTCGTTGAGCGTGCACTTTAGGGATATCATTAGCTTGAATATATTCTGATAGCCAGTGACCGAAGCTATTTTGTACAGCTCGAGCTATGAGCTGACTAGCTGACTGCTAAGCGCTGATCGCTGATAAACGCCGGAGACTTGTGGAAACGCACATATGGATGATTTGGATGTTTGGAAGCAATGTAATGACACTATTAATGCGATCTGCATCTGCAAGGATGAGTATGGAGTGGATCAGTTCAGACGGATCAAAGAGAAACCAGCGTATGCTAATACTGCAAGTAATCATAAATATAATACTGGTCCTCACTTCGAATAAATCATAATTGATCCCACTCACCGGTAGCGATCCTTGTCTTACGTCCTAAGCTTAACGCAGGCTTTAGATATATATTACATGGCGTTACTACTTTACTACCCGAATGGAAATTATAGATCGGTTGATATTTTTCGGAAGCTTCAATAAAATAGAGTCCAACGGAGTATTTTATTCAGTTACATATGTGTTTTGCCTGCAGCTAGTCGCTGTATCATTCTTAGTATGAGTTTCTTGCCATGAGTTTCAAGGCGAAAGTAGAAAAATCTTAGGAGCTGAGCTAATATCTAATATTTCATGTGATGAAGGAGAAAGTGGGCTAGGGCTAGGTAGCGCGAAAGCGGTGAGACGGATGGTAGTTGCCAGTTGCCAGGACAGTCCGGTGTCCTTCCTGTCCTAGTCATTGGCGAAATGTTTTGATGAAAATCGATAGCAACTTTCGATCGACTTGAAGGTAGAGCTTACGGGATGGAATGTGCAAACTAACATAGATGTAATATAACTTTCTCTAGAATGGAGTCAATGGTGACTTGACTTACACGGAAGCTAGCACTAGTGCTCCATTATGAGTTGCTTTCGCTCTTGTCAGCCGTGCCAAGCTCAGTGCTGCTAACTCTGAACTCCGTCTTCCTTTCTTAAGAGCTATACTCTGGCTAGCAGATGTAACCTGAATAAATTACATAAAGTGCGATTTGCTGGAGATTCGTAGGATAGAAACTAAAGCTGAATACAGACTTTTCTGAATTGGGCACACATTCACATTTGTTATGTTGCCCCTGGTAACCATTATGTGCAGTCTTTTATACTTTTACATTTTGAAAAAATATATTTTCTCGAAGTGTACGCCTATCTCTTAGCATTTGCAGTTTAAAACCGCTCGGCGCCATAAAAAATGTTGTTGTAATGACAAACTTGTGAAAAACACTTGTGTTTTCTAATTCAGGAAAGTCTAAAATCGGCGTAAGAATAAACGCCTTGCAGAATGATGAACAACCTTTGTGTACTTGCTGTATGTGCTCTCTTTATGTATTTCTTTTGGGGTTAGCTAGTGCATTAGTTTGATATCCGAAGCAGGCTGATGACTACAGACACAGATACTATAGGAAGCTAACTCCAGAAGAATCTCAACCATACCCAGTCCCCTATTTTCTAGCGTAAATAAATATACATAATCAGACTTAAACATGAAAGCTTAAATTTTAGCGTGGACCAGAACTATATGGCCTGATAAAAACTTTGCGTGTCGCGGAAGATAGGTGCATTACAACCGCCAATGGTTTGTGATGTCAGCGTTGAAGAGGGCAACTTTATTTTTGCTAAAGCTTCGGACTCTTGCAGTTTCCAAAGGGATTTGAAATTGCTCCGACATAATTGAGACCGAACCCGACGAGCGTCTTGCGTGCGTGCGTGCAGCTAGCTGCATTGCTGCCGTAGCTGTGTTAGCATCTTTTCTCATTAAATTAGGCCGGTTCATGTGCCGGCCTAATTTAAAATATCTGCTGTTATTCAAAGTATGCACCTTTTCGTCCCTTCAACGTTGCTTCTGTACAAAGGAGGAGAATTAAGGAGAAAGACGGCAGATAGGAGAAACTTTGCGCCGTTGATGTCACCCCATGGTGAAAGTTATATTGGTAAACTAAATGCATTCACTTGCCTTTTTAGTCTACTGGCCGTACTCAAAACGACCATATTTTCGTGCCGGTTTGAAGCTCAGGGTCAAGCGCACTAGTCGCAAAATAAAAGGGAAAATATTCCTGCCATCGGCATCATCCTGGAGCTTGAAACGAAAAAGTTTATTTCTTTCCAGAATTCAAAGTCATAGATGTCAGAGAGTTCTATGTATTTAAGGATCAACTACTTACTATTGACTATAGTATTATTAAAAACTTTCGAAAATGAATTCAGAAATATATGCTCAAGTACGCATAATAATCACAGCGCCGCAAAAGCCATGGTCCACAGTCAAGCCGCTGGATTCAAGAAAATAATTTTATCACAAGGATTTAAACACGAGAGAAACAGGATACTTTTGCAATCTTATCTGGGCAAACATTAGAATTATTCGCCTCAGATCCACGCATCTAGTGACTGACTAGGCTGGTGCGTTGGATAATCCAAGTCAAATAAATGTATATTCCAGGGTTTTTACCCATTCGTCTCCTGTTCTATAATTCTACCTCTGACAGAGATGGAATTATGTGTAAAATATGCTTTGGATTCCTAATTATACCTCTGTTCCCACCTTCAAACGAGAATTGGAAATGGAACGGTCAAGAATTTGGAAGTGACAAAAAATTTTTAATCTCGTTTCGCTTTCTTCGGCAAGGCCAGGCATAAAAAATTTGCGATAAAATAGGCAGATTTTAAAAGAAATCCCAGTCATTTTGTTCTGAGTCATCTTATCCGCCAGGGAAGAAACTTAAATGAGTTGAGGAAGGAGAACTATCTCGTGGCTGCGTTTACGTTGAGCTTTTGATTGTTTTTAATAACTTGCTGTGTGATAATGATATGGAGACTTTGTGAAAAAAAACCTTTCTCCGCCATTCCGTATTCTAAATCCAGTATAAAAATAGATCGTATGAATTCATAATGTTGGAAGAGAAGGGGAAGAGAGGGGAGGCATGAATATTACGTATTAAAAGACATCTTTTCAACAAATCATGTATTCACGCGCTTCGTTTTAGCTAGTTGACACTAATACTTTGGATTTGATCTAAAAAAGACTTGTGAAAATCATGTGTAAGTCTGAAAAGAAAATGTGGTTTCTTATGTAACAAGAAAGCCCTTGTTTTCTTTTTGTCCTTTGCATTCTTTATCTTTTACATTAATAGGTCAACAGGTTGATGTATTGAATTGAGCGAGGGGATAGCTGTTGAAAACATTATGTTTAACATGTTGACTTCATCTGTTGTGAAGAAAAAATTTCTTCGTCACGCGTATTCCTCTCAAAAACCTAATTAGATTTTATGCTCAAGAGTTGTATAGATTTTAAGCACTCTAGGAGTGCAGCAAGTTCTTTTTGAATTTTGGTCTTACCGATTTTAATTTTGATCTTACTTAAATTCCATACCGCTGACTTGGAAAAATAAATCTTCCCTCGTTCTTGAATTTCCACGAAGTCTGCTACGATTTTAGAAATACTCGGAACTAGAGATACTAGATAACTCAAATCACATGAGTCAAATCGAGGAACTTTGCCGATGCTTTGGTTATATGAAACTTCAGTCTTCTCTCAGAGAGAATCTTGAAGGGGGACTCAAATACTGGGTAGAACCTTCTACACTCATAATCTCTTCACTCTTTGTCAGTTGGGACATCAGGTGGCCAGATGTAAGGTAATTCGAGAGCTCATGTTCTCCTAATGTGGGCTTTAAACTATCTTTTTCGTTTTAAAAGCAGGGGGTACTGACGGATAAAAAAATTACGAAGACATCTAGTTAAGTTGGATGCATACCAGTGGTTTCTCTTTTTCTACTGTTCTTTAATACCCTGGAAGATTTCTGCATATCTCAAGACAGTATGGTACATGGTACAGCATACAATTCGACGAGAAAGGGAAATCGTAGTAGGTGAATCGTTGTAGCGTGTATACATGAGCACCCAAGATCAAGGTAATGAGCATACGTAGGAGATGGAACGCATTTTGGTAATGTACTAAATAGGAGAAAGAGATATACAGAAGTGCAATTGGTAAACTGACTGAATGAATAAAAACCGCCGTAAGTGGTTATCAATATTAATTCCTAAGATTTCTCCCTTTTTCCCCCTAGAAAGCTTCGGATTTTTGGGCACAAACTTGTGCTTTTGGTTCGCGGAGATTGAAACACGCGTTTAGATTTGTTAGCACTTTTTTGAGAGACATGATTGCAGAGTCAGTAAAGACACAAAAGACGGTGGTGCGCTACACGGCACGGTTTGTTTTACCTTAGCTAATTAGAATTTGCGGAGGCGGAACAAACGCTTAACCAGCAGCAGTATTGCTGTCATTAACTTTCGTTGCGGGTAGTGGTTTTTTTTGCCATGAATCCTTATTTTTGGGTTGCGTTAGTCGAGAACAGTTAGCTCTGCTCTTCGTTGCGTTGATTGGTAAAATAGAACATGCGTGTCCTGGTCTGTTGGTGCTGCAAGTTCTTTGGAATGTATTCCTCAATTTGCAATTGCACAGACGTTTTACGGTCGTCCGTTTCGTGGATTAATCCACAAGTGTGCAGCTGCTTCGGATCGAATTCCTTTTTTACTTTCATGGGTGCACTCATAGTAATTAGTCAAAGAGATGCATGACGGAATTACAAACTTGGAATTTTACCCGATTACTTTAAATAACAGTTTGTTTTTGCGTTGTTATCCTTCCGTCGCACCCATACTCACTCACGGCTCAATTTAAAAAAATATAAAAGGATACGGGTGGGTAGGGACAGAGATGGAATTCTTCAACTACTCGCTGCAGAATCCTACTGACAGCGGCTAGTCACAAAGTGGATAAAGTTTTTCAATTGAGGAGGAAGAGTCGCTATGAAGGTGGACAAAACTAGGAAGGGTGTCCGAAGCTAATCGTGAAGAATCATGTAAAGCACATTTACTTTTATGAGTCCACCCAGGACTTAACCACACGTTCCTTAACCACGAATCTCCCTGCTTCTCTCAAGTTCTGTGGCGGCGATGACAAAATTGGCAATCAAATAATTTTTCCTCAAAAATCATCGCGTGCTGCATACAACAACCTTGTGGGAGACGGCAGAGAAAATACGCTCAGTAAGTTTTCCCGCATTCGTCTCATTCGCATGGCTAATTGTAATCACACCGATTAAAGGCTCTTTGAAGAGCATGTATATGCTAATGGGTTGTAAAAAACTATGATGAATAATTGGGGTAGAAAACTCGGGCTCGTTTGGTGCTACAGCCGAGTAGTGAGCGAGAGCCTCATCAGTCATGATGTCTCGCCTGTCCACCGTGCCCAGGCACATTAAGAATTACGTGCCAAAGTAATGTTGCGGAGCGGAAGGATGCAAAAATGATTGGACCTCTGAAGGGAATAATTCTACTCTCCTTTCACGTATCCCTTTTTAACTTGCTGTTATTAAGGTATTTAAATGTAAAATTTTTACATCCTCAAATCTACGTCCGAGTAGAGAGAAAAATTACGATTCTTCTTCCGTATTGTGACCGAGAAGGAACTATAAAAAGAAACCATTTGAAGCTTCCTCTCGTGCCTTCCTATGATATATTAATATTGTTTCCTGATGATGAAACAAGAACTTTGCCGATGGCTAACTATAAACCTTATTGAAGTGGCTGAGAGACAGGATGGTTCAATGTGTGTTTTAACCTCTTGCCTTCGTCTTAGAGATCAGAGTTGACGCTTACGTCATATTCCAGTTAGGGAAAGATGTATGCTACGCTGGATGGAGAGTGGAGATCATGCCAACTTATCTGCTGTACTTTGCAGCTGGATAGATTTGGTGGTCATGCAGAAAGGTTCTTGTTGGCCACTTGATAGTGATTTTTATGATTTGTAAAAATTTTCAAACGTATTCGAATTCGGTAAGGTTTGATTTTCCAGCAGTTAGATCGTCTTGGCTATGCACACCTTATTAACTAATTAATACCGGTACTCAATAAATTAACTTGGAGGATGCAGTATACGTTTGAACGACTGCTCGTGAAAAGATATGAATGCTGCTGACGGAATCTATTTTCAGAGAGCAGGCTTGCGACCAGAAAAAAATTAAACAAAAAAGTCGTGAGCGCATCGTCATTGTATTTCTATCTTTCTGTTGGAAACTTGCATAATAGTTACGTATATGCAAGATAAATATTATTTTCATAAGCTCGTACATCCTCCCATTCTTCCCCATCATCCTCCTGTTGTTTTGACGGAGCCCGTAATTTCTTATTTCTTTGATGAAGACATTCCTTGAGGCAGTCAGCTGTGGGAGTGATGAGGATAGTAGAATATATGAGAAAGATCATGAAAACACATCTGCAAACGGCATAAATCGCGCAAAACAATGCCTTCAGATGTATGTAATGTGATAAGAATATTTTTTAACCAAACGGCGACATTATGGCTACCTAATTAGTTATCAGAATGACCCCAGAAATGAAAATGACTGATTAAAAGATAGATGATTGTGTGAATCCTCTATTAACAGCGATGATTTTGGCTTTATTTGTAACGAATTAGATGCTTAAACTTGTCAAAAAAAGGAGTACTTCAAGATTCTAGGAGATTCAGCAAAAAGGAATATTTTGCAATTTGTTTCCTATGTATTACCCTCGGCCCTGTAAATTTCTCGTCAGTTCTATTACTTCATTTCTGCTGATTTATAACTTATAAAGAATACAAAAATTGCTTTTTAGTTAAGATGCATAATGTGCAAATGTTATTTGCAACCTGTTTTTCGGTCCCCCGTAGAAGATAACTCGCCACAGTGTTAGTTATTATATTCCATATAATGTGGCGTGACGAAGATATAATAACTGATTTCAAGGTAATCTCTTCACGAATAAGTTCTCCATCTTCCGCATGTTATTCTAATTTAGCTTCGAAGACGTAACTGCCAATGCTAACTATAAGCGCGAGTAGCTGGAATTTATCCTGTGATAGCTCAGTTTAGCATTGAAGGTGGCGAGATGTGAGTGCAAGACATCGAATACTGCATACATGATCAACAAGAATCTTGCACCAAGATTACAGCCCTTTCACTATATATGCAATTACATATAATGTACACACGTGTGGTTTTGCGAGGATTCCTACGTGAGTGCAACCAAAGTGTGTGTTCAATATTAATATGATAAGAAGATGAAGGAGCAACAAGGGTGAGAAATTTGTATAAGTTGAGAGGAAGCGTCTTCTTCTGTCAAAGTTAGTTGAGATATTATGATATGAAAGGTAATATGTAGCGTAATTTAATAACTGAAGCTCGTTTTACTACCCGATCAATGCAATGGAACCGTGAAGGAGAGATTTTCGAGGGTGCATTCGCGAAAATGAAATTGCAATTAACGCTCAGATGTAAAATGGAAACGGAGGAGTGGGGTGAAAACTGAATAGAGTGATCCAATTCCTGAATCTATTTGAGCTTACTCTTCAAAACTAAAAGTAAGATAGCCACGGGCCACGGCTGGTTTATAAGTGAATAGGAAGGACAAGACACTCGTACTACGTTCACTGGTACTGGGATTCCAGCCCATGATAAGACATGAAGACTTGCGGAATAAACAAATCCATTTTATGCCATGGGATAAATGAGGGTGGGTGAATACAGCTGTTCAAGCTAAGGTCGAATAATCAGTCAAGTGCTTTTTCTAACATCCTAAAATTTACTCTATGTATATATTTTTAAAACCACTGTGAGATGAAGTATGAGCAACAAGGATAATTCTTGCAGAGTAAGAACTCAGCATTAATGAATAAGATTATTACGGATTGCAATAAGCTAAAAAACTGGAGAGAAAACTGTAAAAACCCCGCTTCTATTAACCTATTGAAATAAAGTTAATTAAGAGAGTATAGTGGCTCCCCGTGAATTAGTTAATTAGAGGAAAGGCAGAGTTAGTTTTGTCAAGCTCATTCTGATCTCCATCAGCAACTACTCCTCTCGATCACCTCCTTTCATGGACGAGGTCCAATAAAACAGCTGATTGATTCCTGAATGACGATATCGGGTCGGGACCATGTGGTCCTGGGAAGGCGGATCCTCCTCCTCGGACTATTAATGTAGAGGGTAGGTGGAAACTGTCAGAGGATACTACATACAGTATTTGACGTTTCTAAAGAGAGGATTTTGATGAAACTGGTATCCCTTTGATGTCTGTCTGTGAGACTGTGAGACGGAATTTCACCAATTCGCACTTGTATGTTTATTTACGGTAAAGTGAGATAGGCAATAAATTCATTAAGGACTTTGGCTGTTATCTCTGAAATCTTTTCCTTTCATCAGGATAATGTAAGCGAGGAGCGAGGGCAAGTTGTAGGGTTGCTGAAACTGTGAAATCTAAGTTAATACGAATTCCAGTAAAGGTTAATAAAACTGAGAGTGTAATTAAGGAGAATGTTGTGAGGCATTAGAATATTCACAGTATTGATCCCGTCTTAAGGTTTTCCTTCTGCCCTTGCCTTGTCCGTGCGAAATGAAATGTCTGACTCTGACTCGACCAAGTCTACGCCTGCTCTGCTTATAACTTACCCATTAGACTGTGAATTGAATAAATAAATAATAGGGAAAAGAAAATAAACAGCAGCCTTATCTTACCTTCTCATTTGGCTTAGTGCAGGAAGTGCAATCGACCATTGTAATGTCCAGTCACAGAGGAGAAGATGTAGTAGTGTTTCCAACTTAATGTTTTTAGCAATGTCAATTGGGATTTATTTTACACAAACTTAGATTATTATACACTTTGTAAGCACTTGCGGAGCGTACGCCTCTTAAATGGATAAACATGAGAAAAATGTTATTTAGCAGACGAGAGAAAAGTTGGAAGCTGGTTGAAATAACTCGGTTATGCTGTCTTAAAGATTTTTTCTTCTTCAAGGATTTTTGTAATAAGCACAAAAACAATAGAGAGAATTTTTTCGCACACAGGCTTAAATTGATTGTCAGTTGATTTTCGGAACTAGTTTAGTTAGATTGCTTGAAAGCGAGTAAGAATATTTTATAGTTTTCTTATCTATAGAATTTAATTTTAATTTCGAATGGATTTTTTCGCTCGGAGTGAAATTACGGTGTTTGTAAATTGTATTGATCCCAGGTGTGCTTGTATTGCACGAAGACTGGTTAAATACAGCTGAACGTGATAAAGTGGTTGAGGTAAACAGTGAGGATCCGACGGAGATAGTAGGAGTTGTAATTGTTAGACGAGAAGCCGAGGTATAAGAAGGCAGGTGGAGCGAATAGAAGGAAGAGTTGCTGGGTAAATTGACTTTTATATCCAGGTGAGAAGAGTAGCGGGAGAAGAATTGAATTTCCAAGGGATTCAGAACCTCGAGACAGAAACTTAGGAGGGTGGGGAATGTGGAAAGGATTGAAATAATATTGTGGAATTGATTATGACAGGTGTAAATAAATTGAAAGCAATTGAATTTCACTCGTAACTTATTTTGCACACACGCACTTCACAGAGACATGTGCTCCCTTTGAGCTCAACTTGTCTATTGGAGTAGGAATCCATCCTTACATTGCTCTCTACTGTCTCTACACACATTCCATTTACTCCCTTCCCTTACTCTCTCATCTCCTTCGAATTTTCCTATTCTTCCCCCTGCTGGAAATTCACAAGTCAGAAATGTAAACACACTCCTCTTGTGGAGGAACCAGCCAAGTCAAGTCAAGAAAAACTCAGGCGTCCCTTGCCCTCACGTGATGTAGACTGAAGGAAGAAAAGAAGGATTTTGCAAAAATCTTGAGCATAATAGAAAACACTTGGGAGTTTTGGAGATTGGAGTAAAAGTTAAATATGTTAATTACAAGGTAGAAAATCATAGGAAATTTCTTCAAGAGAGAACCGCTTATAGTTGACCGACGTTGTTTCAACTATTACGAAGGTAATGAAGGGGAGGAGTTAGTTAGTTTAGTTGGCTCTTACAACTTGGTCGAGGTGTCAGTTCCTGTAAAGTTAAATGCCAAGATGTGGTGTTACAGGATTTCTAGGTGTTTTTAGTCGGAAATGTTGCGGTGTGGTGTGTGAAATACTTTACGGGAATTCAAGTCGAAAGAAGAACACTTTCGCGAGTGTTTAAATTTTAAAGACTATAGTGTAGCAAAAATATCAAAGGCTGACTGTTGTGTGTAAGGTAGAAGATGAATCGATGGTCAGAGGAATTTTCTTCTTCCTTCCCTTGAGGTCTTATTCGTAGATCTGCAGCGTGAGTTTTACAGTCACTCATGCAAAAGGAAACAAGGGATCAAGCACCTACGCTTCGCAGGCTAGGTTTGCCTTCCTCCATTTGTGCCACAAACAAATGAAGCGAAGAGTGTTGTTTAGGCTGTCAAACGAGACTGAATTAGGAAGTGCGGAAATAGGAGAAACAGATCTTTAGCCGCCCTTATCCGAGGAGATACTGGAGGAAAGATATGGGGAATACGTGCATGATATATGCTCTCTACATTCAAAGCCTTTGCTGACGGAATTTTCGCGAAATACTTGGAAATACTACGAGTTCTGTTTCTGTTGGAGAGAAAATTACGGAACTACATCCAACAGCCCTATCGCTTTAGATGCAGAGAGGATGCTGAAGAAGACGCTCTCTTAGAATCACTTCCAAACCAAAACTGGAAGTTAAGGGATTTCTTTGAACGTGAACAGAGAAACACTGAGAGGCTATTCGGCGATTGGACTTTCTCAATGGTTTTCATGATATTCTCCCAGGCGGGTAGCTCCCTAAAGGAAGGAGAGGCAAGTATAGCGGGTAAATCTTGAAAAAGATGAGAGGTAGGGTAGGAGATGAAGGAGGGGGCAGAATACAGTAGGGATGAAACTTCTTGCTGTTGATAATCAGGGTTGGAGGAGAAGGAGGAGGGGAGGAAATTGTACAAGACAAGAAACGGAGGATCAAGAAGACTTTGGCGTAAACGGACAGAGACGCGGCGTGGGTAGTGCAGTGCTGGAGAAAATTTTCTATATGAAGAGGGTGGATTCTTCGCTGGATTGGTGTGGTGTGGCGGACTGAATCACCCGGGCGGAGGCGGTCTTTCAATCGAGGGCGACTTGCTCCCTGGATACAAAAGATTTAAAGGGAATATGGGGTTTCTGGCTCCTACAGGATTGCCATATCCTGGAGTCAGGCACTTTATGTGCGAATCAAGATTCAGACTTATAAAAGTACCATTTGGTCCAGTCAACACTTCTATGCGAGTTTTGTTCAAGACCCGTCTGGAGGAAAGCTTTCCCTCACGCTGCCTCTTCTGACGATAACCGTGCTGGTAAAACAAGAACTCCCCCGCACGTAATATCCTTGTCATTTTTCTGACTGAAGCGGAAGAGCCAAAGGTTTGACTAGCGTCAGAGCAGAGCTATTCCAGAAACGTCATGGAACCCTTCTATGAAATGTTTGTCTATGCACATTGAACATATATATATGTTATTTATACACTACTACGTTGGTGGACTGGAAACTAGTCTGGAAGCTGATGATGATGGGTGGGGTAAAAATCCTCCTGGCGTGGAATCTCAACTCTCATACCGTCCAAAATTCTCTTCTCATGATTGTATTAATGCATGACGTTACATGACGTATTGTAGCAATGGAAATGCAACAAATGTTCAACTGTGCACTAGTAAGCTGAAGCTATAAAGAAGAGATATGCCTACGTATGACTGCAATTACAACTTTTCTCTTGTTATTTTCCTCCTGAAAAGAAGAATGGGAAGATGATTTAGAAAAGTTTTGGACTTACAAAACGAAAATGATAAGGAAAAAGTAAAAATACAACAGGGGTCTTCTGTAACTCCGTAAAAATTTGGTACTCTATGATTTCAAGTTATTGTATTTCTATGTGGGAGACATGTAGTTGGGAGAGGGTTACTTGTCCAGGACAGAAGGGAAGAGGATGTGGAGGGAAGGAAGGGTGTGCGGAAGTCGCCATGGGAATACTCGTTCGTGGTAGCGTGGGGTGAAATGTGCGAGATGAAATTGGGGATGGGGGAATCATTAAAATAGTTTTTCACACCCCTATGCATTGGATTCGGGTAGTGTTTTAGTAGTGTAATGCATGTCTGCCCCTCAACCACTCTTCCAATGAGTTCTTACATTCCAGTACTAGAGCCCTGTCTGCAAGTATCTCGAGAAGGCATTACTTCAGCTAAATCTTAGCTGTAGATTTGGATGTTCAAAAGTCAGAAGAAGCTAGGAAAGTGATGGTATGTTGTTTATATAAGTTCCAGGCTGAATTATTTTACGCTACATGCAATTTGGATTCATGAAACCACACGGGAATACAATACCACTGAATATACATGAGTGGGTATCGCCGCTGTTGGGCTCTAGGGAAAAAATACCTTACGCAACGAAACTCCTGCTTGAAAATAAGAAAGCAGCTACATGTGCATTAGAACATGGACTGTATAAGGGGAAGCGTGCGGGTTCAACTGGAAGATTGATGCGCTGGTAGAAATATAATCGATACATCGGCTAGTGCCGTGCTCCGCAGTGCTGTGTGTCTGGATGGAAGAGAGTTGCTGGAATCTCTAATGGACACAAAATATCGGTTGGGTCAGGTGGTCAGGTCATCAGGTGAACATATGTGCTTTGTAGTTTTTTAGTACAACAACTCTTCGGTCACGGTCTCAGCATGTCATTGAGTGTCCGCTACTGTTTGCCGGAAGAACATGCTCCCATGGAGGTGGGGATGAGGAGACGCGTAAATACAAAAATAGAGCCACTAGCTAAAATACTATGTGGATTAAAAGTAAAACAGATTTCTGAAAAGGTTTACTTCTGCTGCAGATGATTGAGAGGAATTATAGAACTTGAGGAAAAGGGTTAGGATGATGCATGTTTACCGGTAATTCATGGAGATCCGCTAAATAATTGCGTTATGCGGAACTGGAAGTATAAGCACGGATACGATGAAGTTGAGGATAAGGTTTAGAGAAGTACGTAACTACGGGGCGTATACTCGCTGTCACTGTCAATCATATCCTCAAGGAATATGCCTCCGCTTACGCAATATCAGCGTGTCTGTAGGTTATATATTACATTCAGCATATCCTACCAACTATTTGCTACCGGAAATGCTTTCTCAATCATGCATCAGACAAATGATGAGTCCGACAGGAACCGCCGTGCTAACGTGCACATCATCTGACTCTTATGGGATACCGTTTGTTCGGTTGATTCAGTTCGTGCACTGTCCCAGCCTTCCCGCATGTACCTACCTACATGTTATAGAGCCTCGCCCAGTTACATGCAATCCTAAACCACATCCCTCCTTCCTAGTATGCTAACCTCCATCTTTGCTGATTGGAAAACAATTACCAGAATAGGTTTAGGATTGGATGTTTTTAGACGAAGATGCATATCCATAACGTGGAGGTAACAAGGTACATGCGGGAAGACAGGGAGAGTGCACATAATACATCAACCGATCAAACGGTATCCCTTAATAGTCTCTTTCTCCAATTAATTCATTGCAGTGCAGTTTGCTTACCCACATTGCTTCCTGTTAGTTATCTTTCTCATCCCCTCTGGTTCCATAATTGCTAGCGTTTTGGCTGTACATGTACTTTGCTGAGGATCTGAACGGTTCTACAGTTTTTTTCAAATTTGGAAATCTCAAATTCCAGCGATGAGACTTTAAATTGCCACTTAAGCATCTAATGTAAAATAGGGATTCCCTTGACATTTTTGCATCTTCTCCTGGAATCCAACCTACCATCGTTTCCACTCAAGGGGAAGCATCACTCCAACATACTCATGTCAGGGGAATACTGGGTGACTCATTCATGCTCCTCGGATCGGATTTATTCGGGAAGCGGGTGGAAGAGTAGGGGGAATGACTTTTGGAGCATCTTACGAGATTCGCCATGGAAAATCTTTCCCTTTACCGTCCTGTATGGAGCCTTTAAGTAAGAGTAGAAAATGTGGAAGAGAAAAGGAGGGAATACCGGGTAAGATAGAGCATGTTATGGCTTGCTTGAGTTTGGTTATGTGCAGCATTGTCTGGCAAAGATTCTGCTCATCTCTTGTGCGTGTACACAAACGTTGCATCAAATGTATTGCTTTCTCCTAACTTTTGACTTTGTTGGTAGTTTAATAGTTTATCGTACAACCGGTTCCGCCTGACTTTTCTTTCGCAAGCGATTCTAATGCCGATCAATCCTGTATGTATTGACATACATACTTTTTCCTATTTATGTTATGAATATTGAAACCTTCGCTACCGGGATTCGTGTATTTATTTTTATTTATTATTTTTTATATGCAATTTTCGTTTTATGGTCAAACATACACAATGTGAACAGTTTATAAAAATAAGTTCGATTAGAACCCTGGAAATAATTTAAATAGACTATAGGGGACATATAGGGTAGTAAATCTTTCCAAATTCCTGCATTGAAGCACTTCCAACGGCACACGTTTCCGTTTCACGTTTACGCGTGAATGTAACCAAATGAACTACGCATAGATATCCATGCCATACCCGGGATTCCCCGCGAATCACGAATTTCTCTTGCATATTATTTTATATTTCCTCGAGAAAGAAAATAGTTTTCTTTTCTAACCATCTGGGAAACGAAAAGTACATATATATTATTTAGTGAAAGGAGTGAATTCAATACGAAATAGTGAAAGTCGTACATACAGTTATTATTACATAAGTGTAGCATTTCTTAAGGAGGATAAGTAAGTGTGTTAAGGCGGACTAATTTTTCTTGTTGCAGTGATTTTTGAAAGTCACCATTAGTCTGCATTTGAAGTGGTGTTTAAAAAACAAAAATTGGATCTTGCCTAGCAAAATCGTATTTATGCGTCCAGTATATATACAGTGATACATTAGCGATCCATTGATACATTGATAAACCAAACTCAGTTAATTGTAAGATTATTTTCCTCTTATATAATTCGCCTGTGTAACCTGTGCGGAAGCGTTCCGCATAATTATGCATAAACAACACGTTCTACAACTATACAAAACAATACTGCGGCTTCATCGAGCTTTACCGCCAGCAATGAGAGAACTCGGGGATCAGTATGTTAAAGATGAATTTAAAAGACATAAAGGAATTGCCCCCGAACATGTAGCACCATTTATGATGGAATGGGCGGTAAGTTCGCGTGGATAACTAAGATTTTATATGTGAAAGCAGTAGGTGTACATAACAATAGTGTTCTAGATAAAAAAAAAGATAGCGCCGGTTTGTGATATGTTATTTTTTTCTTTCATAGAACAGTAGTACAACATAGAAATCAGGAGCACTTTATTTGAGTCCGACATGTTATATTTTTGCAGAACTATGGAACAACACTAGCCAAACAATTAGGATTGAAGGGCCCAAAGACGGCGAAACCTTTAGGAAAGCCTTTAGACCCTACGAAACTGAACGAATTTGAAGATCAACAAATATACCAGTTATATGAGCTTAGAAAAGCAATTGCAGGAGAAGAGGAAGCTGCTGCTACCGCTCACAGTAATACCGAAAATCAAAAAGGGAAGAAATCTTGAGAAGAAATGAATTTTAAAGTTCGTAGCTGTAGTATGTCGCTGTCGAAGAGGTTCTGCCTTTAGAAGATAGTCAGTCAGAAATATCTCCAGTGCATGGAATCCTGTCTGGAGGGGAAGCTGCAATTCGGCTGCTGGACTATGTATTGTAGAGTCGTTTACGTTTACGAATAAGGCTGCAAATGTCTCCGAGTGCTGGCACAAATGAATTTGTATAGATTAGTTAATACATTGATATAGATATATAACACATTTATTTTCTGCGTAATACAGGTTGTACCCATTAAAATTGTAAATAGAATACGTGTTCGTCAACAGTTGCAATCCAGTGAGTACATCGTGACTTAAAATATAGTTTTCCAAACTGAAAAACGTTGAATAGCTTCTGTAAGACAAATTTGTATGGGCGACTGTAAACGTAATCGAAAATGTTATATGGAGGGCCCAACTCCC
Organism: Sminthurides aquaticus; assembly: GCA_906901655.1. NCBI lineage: Eukaryota > Metazoa > Arthropoda > Collembola > Symphypleona > Sminthurididae > Sminthurides > Sminthurides aquaticus. Next base: position 8,722,238 of record CAJQTT010000004.1, on the reverse strand, counting down.
ATGAAGCATAAGATCAATACTGAAAAGAAATGTGCAAGGAGTATACCAACAGTTAAAGGCACCTAATGTAAGAGAGAGGATGAAAGTCTTTAATTAATTAAGAACCATGCATTTTTTCAATAATCGCAATACATAAATGACAGTCAGTAGAGCTTGCTCATGTATATTTCTCAATAGTACCTTACAGTCATTCTGTTCAGCTACAAGGGATACTGATCTGACACTCTTTGTATACAACTGAAATAATACATTAGGGAGTTCCATTAAAGCGCACAGGTGAAAATTTAAGTCTCCGCGTGTAATGGTGTTCTAGCGATGCCCCGCTAGTGCACATCCTGGGAACAGTGTAAGGGAACCCGCCGTCCGCTTCTTCACTTCCACTGCTTCTCACCGAACAGGAGAGAGGAACGGACGTGGACGTCCACATTTCTTGCGATTTCTCAGCTCTGAAGCAGCGCGGTGTCAAGCGTTTTGCATTGTTGGATAGCTGCAATTCTCTACGCGCTTTAAAAGGAACACGCTTTACATTATCTAGCGTAGCGATCGTTATTTAAAAATAATGTACATATAGCTTTGAAACATAAAGCATTAGATCACAGACATTTAGTTCAATGGCAACTGTTGGTGCATCATGTTCACATGTAACCGAGTCATGTATAGAAGATATTAAATACTGCTGCGATTTCTACAGATTCCGTGGCATAAGATCACTTATTTTTGAATTGAGTTCCAAGTATTGCTGTCTATTCCGAGTTAAGACGTTGAGCAAGGAATTCCGAAATCCGATTCTGAAGTTCGAAGTTCGGAGTAAGAGTCAAACTACCCAGTTCCATGTTGGTCAAAGGGCTTGTAGTTTTTCCGGTAAGAAACCATTCTGTTATAGCCGCCCTTTCGTAAGTATGTCCATCTGTGTTATCAAGGATATAGATCAAATCCATAAGGTTAGCCAGTAATCTGGTCACCCCCATATTTTTGATACGGGATGGAACAATATTCTAGACTAACCCCTTAATTAGGAGTGATGCGACACGTATCTTGTCGGTAACGTTCTTACCTCCGGTTGTAACGGGCTCAACCATGATATCGTGAGTTATGGGACAGAAAAACTCAACGGGAGCTGCTATGGTCATCGCTTTGGAAATAGTTTTCTTTTTCGAGCTCACTCCTAGTGTCTTCAACCATCTAAGCTCGGTTAGTACTTGCTTACGAACGCTTTCTTCTTCTGCAATTGTTTCAAGTTGATCCCGTATTATATCGTTATTAATTGCTGCTTACACATTAAAGTATTAACATTGATACCTATATTGAGGATTTCCCGTAGATCTGATTCCGTTAGTCTTATTAATCGGTCTCCGTTTATTTCATTCGATTCGAAAACATGCCCCAGATCACCGAGACCGATTTCAGCCAGCCAGTTGACAACTTCCTCAGAGCTCCATTTGGACAGCATATTCTCTATAGCTAGATTTTCCACGCCTGCAGCTTCACAGGCGATTGATTCGCTCAACTGCCATACCTTGACTGAATGATCGCTAGAACCTACGGACCAACAATATTTTGTAATTCCTTGCATCGAAGTCAGCTTATTAAGACTCATCATTTAAGAGTGTCGCGATGGACTTACATGAGACTATCATGGAACCATTTGCTGAGAATGCGACACTTGTAACATATCGTTCATGGGCTTCTATGACTTGTATACACACCCCAGAGCTCTGCAAACCACACAGTCCAAAACGAAAATAGGTTCATATATGACATTTATCATCAAACCACGGATATGAGTTGGCGTTATCACCAACAAAAAACTGTTGTCGGTCATACCACATCCCATAATCTGATAGTTTTGTCACCCGCAGCAGAGGCTAGCAATTTCCCGGAGGGAGCGAACGCAACGCCCATAACATTGTCGGTTCCATGGTCAGTGAAAGTTTGCCAAAGAGCAAAACTTGCGGTATCATCAGGGCCGATCGTGACCTGCCATAACTTTATCAGGGAATCATTACCGCCAGATGCTAGAAGCAAACGATGTTGCCCCCGAGTTTGTCCAAGTCCTATATAATATTACGAATAACGGATTATCGTATCTGTTTAGGCATTTCGAAATACACATTCGCAACTGTTTTGAGCCAAACCTTTAGGTGAAAAGTCACATGATGTAACCCCAAGTTCATGGGCTTCTTGTGTAGCAAGAGGAACAGTGGTAGTGTCATCTCGACAATCCCACAGCTTCAAGTTCCCGTTGAAGCATCCAGTGACGACAAATTGTCCGTCGGGAGAAAATGCTGCTCCATAAATTGCAGCTTCGTGGCCTTCAAATTGCCTGAAAATAAACGTTGATTACGTCTTTTCATAATACGGTTATGTAGATTACTATGAATTTATGTCGGAGCTTTGCTGACGTAGAATATATTGCATACAAGTGCCCGCCTATTCCCTGACTGCATCGGAACTTTTATACATACTGTAGTTCGTAAAATTAAATGGTAGACTCACTTGATAAGGCTCTCTGTTTTCACGGTCCATAGAGACGCTTTTTCGTCATCTCCAGCAGCAATAACTAACGAGGCATCAGGTGAAAATCTGCTAACTCTCAGTGCCGAGCCGCTTGGATGATATATGCCCCCAACTCTTTCGAAACTCTGAGAAAGCCAAAGTGTAGTATGATTAAATTAATGAAAACACATTAAACGTAAGCGAAGGTTGGAATCTATGGACAACAGTTATTACCGTCAAATTTGAGAAGCTAATGGTGCCATCCGAAGAAGCAGCAGCTAGTATTTCCAGTTGTGGGGCATACGCCAGAGAATTCACAGAGTATTTGTGTGCACAAATGGAGGATACGTCCATCTCTTCCATTGTTACCAGATCCCAAGCGAAGACACATTTGGAACTGCTGTTGTATTGAAATCAATCACCAAAAACCCAATTCAAGTTCATGCCAAAAGCAAACAAATTGATACCCGCTTAGAAGACTAGCGCGACTATTGCAACATGCCAAAAGGTCGAATCAGTCGTAAGTATCCACATTACGTAAACTTTTCCCAGCATGTAAGCTATTGTTAAGCACATACTTCAATTATCAAGTACCCTACGTATGTATATACCTAAGACTACGAGAGCATGGGAGAAATTTTACAACATGCATCGAAACGATTCCTTCAACTTTGTACCACTCGCGTTATTAAATAGTTAGCATATTAGCAATTAGGAGATATTCATATATTGGAGAGACATTTAAGCTAACGCAAAAGGTAAAACACGTGCACCTATGCAGCGCCGGCAGCTACCTACAGTATCATGCCACAATTGACTTAGTTTGTATTATCCAATTTAAACAATAAACAGTACCTTGCGGCAGCAACAGCGATTGCATTTCCAACAATAAGGCAGGAATTAAAATCAACTTTTGGCACGTTGAAAGATGCTTTAAGCGTTACGCCTTCCTTCTCTTGTTGCATCCTAGATTTACACAGTTTTTCGTATTGTGGCCACATTTCGTCAGCTGATAATGTAAATTCGTTACTGGGATCCTTAAGATCTTCGTTCACGCTAATTGTTCCAGTTAAGTCCCAAATGATTATGCTTTTATCATTAGATCCTAAATAAGCATTATATTACATTAGCACACGAGTCCTTTTAGAAGAGAAATTGCAGTAGGCCAATTTATTACCTGATGCTAAGAGACGACCATCGGAGGAAAAAGCACATGATGTTACGTATCTGTCATGGCCTTCCAGGATTTTGACGCATTTGCCTCCGAGCTACAAAAAGGATTCGGATTAGTTCATTCTGATTTGCCGTTGAATAAATGCAGAAAGCTTGCAACGAAACATGGTATGACGGGAATATTGCTTATAATTTATAATGCTTCAATTACATCCCAAAGGCGAACAGTTTTATCTCCGGATGCAGTAGCAATTAGACCAGCAGCTGTGCTGATTCTAACGCACATCACAGACGCAGAATGACCTTGTAGCACCCTCAAAACTTCGATGTCATAGTCCATGCCAAGCACCACATTCCACAATTTAATAACGTGATCTTGACCGCTGGTCGCCATGAGACAAAGCTTGCCGAAACCTCCATCACCTAAAGCACAAACGGCATTTAATACGTGCACCTCGCATCATTGAGAAAGTAAACTTACAGCGCAAAGAATTTGCACTTACTGCTAACTAAAGATGGAGCAAAGGTGATGCAACATATTCCCAAATCATGAGCATCGTCTACTGTAGCAAGTGGCTTTGTATGACTAGCAGCACCGTCCCACAAATTTAAAAAGCCAGCACCACAGCCGCTAACAAAATAGCTTTCATCAGGAGCAAAACTAGCACCATAAATAGCCTCTTCATGCCCAACGAGAGTCCTGTTGACGTAAAACAACAGAAAAAGACCAAACGTAAGTAAAAATTTGTCATTGATGAACGTTTTACAAAAATCGGCTTTACCTCTGCAGATTCTTTGTAGAAACATCCCACAGATGAACAGCACCATCATCACCTGCCGTTAAAAGCAAAGTCGAGCGCGCAGAAAAGTTGCAAACTCGAACTGCAGCATTCCCAGGTTGCACGAAGCTGCCGAGCTTTTCTCCAGTCTGAAATAATAGAATCGGTACAATAACCGCTACAGCCTCCAGCGCTAACATATTTCAAAGTGTAAGTCACGAGAAAACCGCATACCGTTACATCCCACAAAATGGTGGACCCATCAACGGATGCTGTTGCAAGAATGGTTCCATAAGGAGAGAAGTCGACGCATGTCACAGCATATCGATGCTCCTTTAAAGGAGAGAAGGTAGTTTCAGCATATCCGGTATCTTTTTCCCATTTCAAGATACCAGAACTCTTGTCACTGAATCAAGGAAACACTGAATTAGTTTCTTAATCAGTAATAATAGTTCATTCATCATAACTATAATCCTTCGACTTACAACAATAAATCAAATAGAATGTCATACCTTGATCCAGTGGCTAGACTAAAGTTTCTTGAAAAGACGACGCTATTGATGTCACTTTTATGGGATGTAATGGTTTGCAAGCGAGTTGCAGTTGAAAGATCAAAACTCATTGTTCCTGAACTTTTTGCTATTGCCAAGGACTTCCAATCACAGAAGGTTTGTGCTCTCCGCTTACGGATAGAGTTTCTGGAACTATTGTCACGACCCATCATTACCGAAATCTCGTTTTTTTCTAAATGCCTTAACTTCTCTACTGGCATCTGATCAATCATAACAAGGAGTCTACATTCGAGGACTATGCCTATTTTTTCGCATCTATCATATGATACTTCCGCCTATGGAGTTTATATTAATTAATACAGGATTGTACAATATATATAGGAACGATACAACTAATACGATGGATAAAGGAACGGTACTAGATCTAGAAATTTCAAAGTTACAGTCAAGGGTTACCTCTACTTAACTAACTATGATGAAACTTGGACCCAACTATTCTGCAAAACTGGCCCGTAAAACGATAGACATAACAAACTTTTAACTACTACAATTTCGATACAAGCTTAAATCAATTATAATAAAATGATACAATTGTGTTAACAGCTTCGAACACAAAATCCAAAATTGAACGTGTTGGGGTCAATGCCAGGTGACATCTGTCCAGGAGCATGTAAAAGGCATGCATTAACTAAAGGTGCAACAATAAATGAAAGAGACACAGATGACATTACGGAAACATTCAAGCCAGGCTTCAGAGAGTTTGAAAGAGCCGATTTGAGACTTTCCTGAATTGAACTTAAATTGAGAACTTAAGTGTTTTTCAAAAATTTTGACACAACTTATTATTCTGCGGCGGGGTTTCAAACTGTATCATAATCAATACTGGCGTACACTTTGTCAAAATATATTTTCTCAAAATGTTAAAGTATAACAGACTTCAAAAAATAGTTACCACGGGCAGCATAACAAATGTTTTGAATATTTCATTGAAGTCTAGAATCAGCATAAAGTTCAAACCTGGTGGTAACTGAAGGATATGCTGTGATATTTGTCTTGGCACTGTTATGCATAGTGGGACACATGATTCTGAGGTTATTATTGTTGTGTGCATCCGTTATAATAGGTTTCCTCTTATAGAAGCTATTACGCAATTTTTTCTTGAAACTAGACATTTTCCTTGTTCTGTAAAACTCCAGTTAGGTAAGGGCTACACTTCTTTGCTAGGGGACCAGCTCTAAAAAGATATTCGTCATTTGATGACACACTCAACAACCTTATACTATGTTTAACCACCGACCACCGCTAGGGAGTTAATGAGATAGTCAATTTGCAATGAACTGCTATCTTGGCCAAAATACTCGCTTCAACTGCTACATTTTTTTGCATTTTGGAAAGCAGAGTGTGATGAGGATGGAGAAAAGATGCTAATTTCGACAGTGGAATTAATTAACACTTTCACTATTTCTAATTTGTTCCATCACAATTATTTTTAGCATGTATATAGCTTCGACGAAAATGACAACGACGATGTTAAAGAGCAATTTTAATTGTTAATACGTACTAACTTACTATTATACTTATATATTTATACTTTCACTGTAGCGTAGCTAATATATTTCGAGAGCAGGTTCTACACAGAACGTCGGCTACGACAATTTCTGAACAAAAATTCGATACGACATTATTTGAGATGCGCTCGAACCAATGTTTAATTCTCATCTCAACCTTAAATTACGTCCAGCTGAAAGTCGTATTGTCTCTGACAAGAGCACATGTGAAGGGAGTGCAACTAACGTAAATAAACAACACGATTCACGAGTGAGTGATGAAGCACTATACGCAGCCTGTTGTTGTTGTTGGTGGTTGTGTGAGTGCCACTTCCGTATCTCAATCAGTCCCGTCGTAGAATACTCTAGCTGTGTAAAAGAAACAGCAGCTGTGTCCAAAATGCCACACGACGAGTGGCCGTAGCGTACAAGAGCTGTCACCACATGAGCAGGAACGGGGGAAAGTTGAACGTCAACGTTGTTCTCACGTATGCCGTAAAAGTTATTAACTTTAAATAAGTTTTCGCTGCAAACATGAAATGCTGCGTTTCCTTGCACCCCGGATTAATGTGACCCATAACATGTAGTTATGATTTGTAAAAACAATTAGTAAAATCCATGCGCAATTAAAATGTCCACGGCATTTTAAGCAAGAAAATAGGATTTAGCTTACACCTAATGTGGTAGGTGACACCATAAGTATGCTAGAACACAAGAATAGCGGTCTAGAGTACAGCACATATCCCTAATGGCTGGTGACAGTAGGTGTGCGCTTACTTGAGACTGTCAATACGGATTCTCAATCTTTATGGGATAGCTCACAAAGCCAGTCCATCTGGAAGATACATACGGCTTGAATCTGAGACAAACGGTGTAGCTGATTTATGCATACGAATTGTACGCAGCGACTGGCAGCGCATACACAACATGTATGCCATGTGATCTCAGGCGAGGAGTGGGGCACTTAGGACAGTAAAAAGCTGTAAGATTTTCCTCTGTTTACTTTATCCATTGCTCCGCTCAAGACCGTCACACTGCCAAGCTGTTTGCATTGTTAGATAGCCTAGGTCTTCTTCTATATGTTAAATAAAATTGCATGCTCGTAGGTCAAAGGTCGAAGATGCTGCAACGCTGGAAGTCTACTGCCGAAGAAAACTGACTTTTTTCAGTGTAAGCGTTGCAGCCACTGTACACTTTGACCTACAGAGAAAATTTTTTATATGTAATCGAGCAAACAATCTCAGCTATCCAGCAAGCCAAACTGCTTGACCCTGGGACGTTCCTGAGCGGAGCAATGTAAAAGAGAACTCAGAAAACTTTCGGTTTTCGGAACCTGCTTGCGCGTGAGAATCCCAATGCTTCTCTTATGGGAGTGGGAAATTTGGTGATGCCGCTAACTTTAATTTTTATTTCCTGAAAATTTCCGGGCTGTTAGAGCACCTTGCACCCCGGATTATTGTGTGCAGAAGACTTAAAATGTGTTTTAAAACAAAAAAAACGAAAATCCGCCAAGAAATAAAATTTCCACCGCATCTCAAGTAAGAAAAATGATTTCTGCTTACACGAAATGTTCCCGTGCTTACACGGTTTGTATGCAGAAACAAGCTATATGGCCCAGTATACACCACAGCGGAACTCCAACTCCTTGTGAGATACACGACGCGTAGCTTCCACATGGACTGAAAGCGTGCATACGAACTAGTGACGTACGAGCTTCGGTCCATGCACATGTGATCTACTTCCGAATTCCTGAAAACTCCTTCTCCATACTTAAGTGCAGACTATAAATGTTTTAGCCGGAAGGGTGATAAATACTTGGGCACTAACTCCAGCTAATCCCACTTTATGCCCCAGTATAGCACCTTTTAGTAACTTGAAAAAATCCATGGGTATTAGTATTTTTAACATCACGAAGGCAGAAGCTTGTTGCTAAAGTGAAAGCAGACTTTCACCAATGTTCGAACCCGAAGAAAACCAGGAAAACTGTTTTGCTCACGTATATTTAACTAAATTATCCCAGATTTTTCAATCTGTAAGACTTACTGACGGAGTCTTTTGAGCACAGGGTATATAACAACACTAGTTAAACTTGAGTGTAATATAACCATCCTCACTACTCTAGTGAGCCGAGTAAGCGGTGAAAATCTGAATAAAATTGGTTGGGATAAATGTGCGTCGGCTTGTTAGCAGTCCGAGAGGATGCGATGAGCTTCCACGACTTTCTCCAGCTGATAAGGCAGCCAGAATCATAATACAGAACCATTTATCCTTTCACCGCGCTTTAACTCTTTCACAAAAAGCAGTCACGTAGGGCCTTAGTGGAGCAGGAGCTGCTTGCAAGAATCCGAACCAAGATTTCCTTGCACTATTCTTACTCTTACAATATATACTTGACAGCTCTATGGATGCATTTCCCTCTCTCCGGCATTCGGCTATGGTATGGCGAAAAAGAAGACACGACTTCATCACATTTTAAAGGATGCTAAATTTATCGAATAATTTCATACTAGTGAGCGAAGCCTTTCTGAGAATACGATTTACGCCTGCATTGAGCAGTCGTAATCATTTTTTTTCGGAAACTCATAGAGGCGTAGTCGCAATACTATTACACAAACAATGCTAGACATAACTTAAACTGGGCTTCCCTGTCTGCATTCTTTGATCTGCTCTCCACCTTTGAATTCATAAATAATACTTCAGTTTGACCTTGCTCTAGGGTTATTATGACGTCCACGCACGGTATGCTAAGAATTAAGTGGCAATAGACAAGATCTCTTACTCTGTTGGTATGGAGACAGATACACACAGCGAGTAAGGGACTAGTGGAATCTATCGCTGGAGGCCCGATAAGTTAGCAGAATAGAATAACGAGGAAATCAAATTTTAAAACCCGCGTAAATCATGGAAATCTAAATTACTAATCGTAATTAGCATGATAAATACATATGCCCGAATTGTTCTGCTAACTTAGCGTACTTATTCCCGCACATTTCTCGACGTCTCATTTTGGGGTTGCTGGCAGTAACGATGGCATCTGCTTACAGATTTCACTTGTGTCTTATACTCGTTGAATTAGAGTAAGAGTCTAAAGTGGCAAAATAGATAGAGGACTATACACTTCTCCTTTTTATTTATTCGAAAAAATTAAATAGCTCACGAATAGGGACCGATAAAATTTATTTAAAATAAGTTCTATTTCTGCTGATTGTTAAGGTTTAGAAAGTTTTGAAAAAAATTATTCGCGCTAAGACGATTTTCACGGTAAAGCTTGCTATTATACTGATATTATCATTGATAATATAATGCTCCTTCGTGAGTTATTTTATTTTTTCGAATAAGTGCAAAAGAGGGCACAGACCTGAATTACTTGCCGTTGCGCTACATAGCTATACTTTCTCTAGGTTACCTTGTGTATTTTACAATACAATACAAAAAACAATACAATACTTTGTGTATTGCTATAGTTGCAAAAAGATTAAAATATATTCTTCACTCTACCGAAAAAGTAAAGCGAAAAAGGAGGCAGCGAGATTGAAATATATAGCCCCGGCTGGAATGGAAGAACGGTTAATTTTGAAATAGACTGTTATCTGTAGCATATGGATGTGCATGTACAAGTTCTCTTTGTAAGTTGCATGTGCTGGGGCATTTGAAAAAGGCTTGGGAAGGATAGTTTTGGATGAAATACGGGAAAGTTCAAAGTATATATATGAACTGCTTGCGCAATTAGTACGTAGGCAAGGAATGTGACACTTTCTCTCTACGTATAAACCTTGAAAATCCACTTTGTGAGTCAACATGAAAAAAATTGAAGTATTGGTGCGGATTATGGCATGGTTGTTTCTACGGATGTGTGTATATTAGAACGACTTTTTGGGGTGGCTGAGCTGTGCATGGAAACTCGAAGGTCTTGGAAGAACAGGACTGGGAACGAAATAGTACAGTAGTATGTGGATTGATATGAGTGGAGAAAGTAGGAGAAAGGGGCTTGTATTATTGAATATAGATTTCCATTAAAAATGTACATGATGCCAGTCCAGTACTCCTCCTTTGTTCTATACCATTTCTCCCTCAACTATAGAAGTGGAGAAACAGGTTGTACTGGATAGCGATAAAGTATAAACTATTCGAAGATTGTGCATGAGGGAATTGTATTTACAATATGGTTATTGATTGACGTGTATAACAGAGTAGAAGAAGAAGTTAAGGGTTTGGGTCAGGAAGAAGCCATAGTGGAATTCAATACATTTTGGAAGGACAGTGAGCTCGGCTTCGGGAAAGTTAGTGTGGTGTAATGGTTGAAACATGAGAGAATATTGAATTACAAAGCTGTCTTCGGTTTCAAGTGTGTCAAACTAAGGGTAAATTCAACAAGTGAGGATAAGTTAAGTTGTGGTAGCCCTGCGGTACAAGAGATAGCGTGAATAGAATGATGCGATGTCACACTGCTCTTGCTCGCAAGTATAAAATTACAAAAATAGGATTGTAGATAGAAGGTAGACAGGAGGACAGGATGGAGTGAATGTCGGACTCGAGGTGACGCAGAGAAACACCCTAACTCAGAACGAAAGCTTTGATATTGGATTTTTTTGCATGACGATCAAGAGGAAAAGACATGCGGAAGGAGAATGGAGAAGGTGGGGAAAGCATGAAAATTTCATGTGACTAGTATTTATCTTCTCGTAGTAGCTTCCGTTGTTATAGATATCGAGGGCATAAGGAAGAGAGGAATGAAGTGGGGAAGACGGGAAGACTCGGACATAGAGTTTAACAAGTTTCATCCGCCCCAGGAGGACACGTGGGCAGGTAGTGACGGAATTGTGGAGAAAATTCGCCCAGCTTAGTAGTAGTAGATAATAGGTAGTGTGCTCTGGTTCGGGAGCTCACAAATTTCTTGATGTCTGGGCGGGTTGAGTGGGAAAGTTTTAGATAAAATGTTAGCGTGCTTACTTCCCCTGCATTTGCCTACATAATGTAAAACACTATCTGCGCTATATATTATACACGGGATCGGGATTTGAATGGGTCAAGTTTTTCAAGGAACAACAGGAAACAGGAACAGAATCGCAACACCACAACACAGCAGCTAGCCAGTTAGAACACGTTTCTTGTTGGATGAAAGGAAAGAAAGTTTGAATTTTTATGAAGGATAGACAAAGAAGCAAAACGTATTTGGATGGAAGGACAATATCAAATATACACCCATTCCTCTCTAAAATTCGACTTAAATTTTTGCTGGAAGCTGTAAAGTATACCACAGGAAAACGAGCGGGGAACTTGTACTGTGTACGGAAACAGCGGAGAAAGTTAGAAGGGATTCTAGCTAACGGAGGGGCTAAAGAAGGGTTAGTGAAAAAGTATCCTTCACACGTGCATAGTGGGGAAAATAGGAAGAATGTGCCGAGACTGAGACGGAAAGAAATATACGGATACAGTGATAGAATCCTTGTCTTTGTTTTCCCTGATGAGAAAGTTCTTACTGTCTACTTATGCTATAAGTAAGGATTCTAGACCGAGGAATGAGACTCCAAAGGCAAAAAGTATGGGAATAAAGGGGAGAACTTCATGAAGCCTATTTACTTTGGCCTAACACGGAATCTGTGGAGGCAACAATATGCCTCGAAACAAATGTTTACTTTACATTCACGAACCCGAATCCCTGTTTTCATCCATTTTGTTTGTGTTGTCACCAAGGGATAGAAAATCTGAAGAAAACTGTCAGTCTAATACACTTCTCCATTTCTCCATATTTAGTACTCCAAACAGCTTAAATTATGGAGCGGCATTTGTGGTTGAGACTTGTGCAATACTTTTTCATTTGAAGGTCTCAGACTGAATATTAAAACTGGCTCTGGCTCATGACGAACTGAGAGGATAATCGTAAAATAGGATACTTTAGGCTGCTTTTCTCCTCTCGATTTTACTCCTTTCTCGCACGGATGTGTGATAAGAAGGAAGTTACATTAATCGAGTTTAAAATTGAATCTTTCTTCACCTCTGGAGAAAGTAAATGGAGACTCAAATCTAATTCAGTCAGAAAGTACTCAAGGGGCTGGAAATAGCATATTACCCTTTACCCTCGTCTGAACTGCTACATATTGAAGTAAGGTATTAGCATAGCTTCCGCTAGAGGAATCTTCTTGTAAGATAAAGCGAGAGAGAATGGAGACAAGGAAGATGCAAGAGAGTGTGAAGAGTCGCTCCTCATTTTGGAAGCATTACGTCATCTGCCGTGATGTGCTCATTCAGGTAACCACGTTACATAATCTAATCTTTCTCCTTTTCAGGACGAGCTAGAAAAATGTATCAAAAGTCGGAAAGCAACCCCACTGCTCGCCTTTAACCTATTCTCTCAACTTGAACCAATTCATGCTGGCAGGAGGTATCATTGTCATTCCCTATCTCCCGTAAGTAATATAGAGGTATATATACCAAAAAAGTTTAAGAAAAAAAGTGCATGCCATGACAACGAAAGAAAAATCAATCTTACTAAAGTTACACACCATCATCAGCTCCCTGCGTAACGTCGGCATAGCCATGGAAACGCTCGTGAACTTGTCACAAGACCAGGAAGTGAATTTACCACTAAGATCTCCTAGACTAAATAAAAAAACTTAAGCTAGATTTATGGCTTATCTTGTTCGCCGTTTCTTAATCTTTCGAAGTTTATATAAATGTGAGTAAAAACCAAAATGGAAGCATGGTTTTGGACGTTGTAGCCCCGATTTTAGACCTTCATGAATTGGAAAACGTAAATGTTTTTCAAAAAGTTTGTCATTTCCTCAATATTTGATATCTGCCGAACTGTGCCAACGGTTTCAAACTGCATCATAATCAACCCTAAGAGATTTACGTATTACATTCAGACACTTTTTTTCAAATTGTAGAATTATACAAGGCTTCACATAATGGTTACCAAGGGCAACATAAAAAATTTGGTTGTAAGGCAACACAACTCGAACGAGATGAGGGAGACAGTGTTGCAAAGGTTTAGAAAAGCCTGTTCTCTATTATATTCAGAACATTGTGCTCCTGGTCTGTCCCCTTTTACTTACATGTTCAAATGCAGACTGTGAGAAAAAACTAAAGCGAGCATCAATATCTCCTCTTGCCTCTAGGCAGCGTTACAGCTCAAGTACATGGAAGTAAGATCAACTATTCCATATTCCGAATCCCTGTTGGCGAAAAGAAACTTCCCTGAAAGTTATACAGTGGAGGTGAAAGCAAAAGAAAGAGAGCCAGAAGAAAGTGGTACGATTTTTCTAGACACAAATACCTTGGGAATATTTGGATCCTCCCCAGAAATACTTAACTTTCTCCTGCAGAACGTAAGGGAAAATTTTAGAGCTCTTTGGGACTATTTAAACTTTCGTATCACGTTCCGCCAAAGGTTCAAGAGCAATGCTATGCTGTTCATTAAATATTGCTGAGGGACTGGCTTAAAATAACTCGGATCCTAGATTCTTGGAAACACATATAGAATAAAAGTAGATGTTACCAAATGATGGAGGAGAACTGCTTTTGAACGGTTTAGCTCCATGTTTACCCCGGGCTTGTAAGCTTTAATTTACATACAAACGCACGGAATCGAAAGGAGTGAATGGTTATGGTGCCGTTAATGAATTTAACAAGTTATGGTGGAAAATGGAATATCATGTAAGCTTGGAGCTGTAGTGATACAAGATATGGTTGGATAATTATAACCCTGGAGAAGAGCTATTGACTGCCAAACGAAGCTTTGGGGGACTAAGGATGAGTAAATTAGAGACGTTTGTGTTGGAGTTGATGCTTTGTAGCTTGTACTGGCTGGCTTCGTTAATTAGTGCAAGGTTGGCTGGGACTGGGTGTCTAGGTTTATAGAGGTATGGCTCGAACTCGTGGAAATCTGGTTACGCAGTTCTGAGCTCTACTTCCACTAGTTAGAGTGAGAAGTGGAGGAAATACGGGGTTTGCTTAGTTGGCTGGAATAAATAGAATGAAGGGAAACTGAAAGTAGTCTAGCGATTGTGTGGTTTAGTGAAGCTGAAGTGAAGATGCAGATGGAAAATTGACAATTTCTTAGTGAACATTGAATGGCTCATGGAGTGGGTCTGAGTTGGTTGGTGAAGAGAAAGAGGGAAACTGAGTGGCAAAGTAAAGAAATTGAGGATGAAAGGATAGAAGTTCTGACGTCAGTTATGACGTCATTTTCCCACCATTCACAACTTTCTCTACTTTCCCTACTCTTTTCGTAGATCATTCCCGTTCTCCATTTTTGAGTTTAAACATCGTTTCATATAGATGGATACAGCATGCTACATTCAGGATTACCTACTCCACTTTTGTACCTGTATTTCGTTAAACTCCTGGGCCCGGATTCACCAACGCGCTTAGCAGCTGCTTAGATGAAAACTTTGCTTATTAGTTGGTAACTAAGACGTTTTTGCTGCTTAGATCAAACTAAGCGAAATCTTATAGTTGTAAAGTGTGAAAATCTTAGATTGAACTAAGCCACAGCTTAGACGTAGCTACGCCGCAGCTTAGACGGAGCTACTCCCATTTATCGCAACAGGAATTGTGTTGCTTAGACATCAAATTAGATTGAACTAGGCAAAAACTTAGTTGTTAGCTTTCATCTAAGCCAAACAGTCTAAGATGTATCTAAGACGATAAATTTGCTTAGCAAATTTCACGTCTTAGCAACTGCTTAGCGCGTTGGTGAATTCCTAACCTGGTACTAAACATAAAAAGACGTCCAAGGGCTTCAGAAATGCATCCCTCTGCAAGGATCCATCATTACGTTATTGAAACGAACGGAAAGCCATCTGTATTCAAGCCTCCAGCTCACGTCAGCTCCGATGCTATGTAACTCACAACCTTCTCGGTGTCTGTATCACGGTACGTAGCAGGGTAATTTATTGCGAATCCTAAGGTTATTTGACTAAAATAATTGTAATCCGACTCAAAGATTTCAGCGCTCTTGGGCATGGAATATTGGTTTAAACATTTTTCACTTTTCAGTTTATAACAGTGTTCCCCTGGAAACCTAGATTCAAATCGTTTTTCCGAATAATAAGAATTATGAAAAGGCTATAGGAACTCAACCATATCCCAACCCATATTTAGTTTTGTACCCAATGCAGGCACCGGTTGTTAATAACAAGCCACGTAGTTGTTTGCAGTTCGAAGTAAGTCAGCAATTACATGCATAGAAGGCTGAATGGCTTGGGCATTAAATGGGAAAACTTTCATTCCACTATCCACTGTGTCGAAATATTTGGGAGGGAGACCATGTATAAATCAATAAAACGTGAGTGAGACGGGAAATTTCACTTTAAACTTGTCACTCTAAATTCTGAAGCCATATGCTTTTCCCTGGATAATTGATATCAGCCATGGCCTGCGTACACTAAATATTGCAACGTAAAATTAGTTTCCGCTATATAAAATCTTAGTAAAAACAGCTTGAGTAGTAGACACATGAGTAGTAGTCTTAGTCTCACCATTCCAGAAATTTGGTAACTCACAAATTATAGTTAATTGCATTCGGAGGAACGATTATCGATGTCACTGTGAGAATTGTGGAAATTCCGATAATTCGATAAAATAGTAGATTTAACTTTTCAGGTAGGCTATAATATACATACCTTGTAAACAGCTGCGGCCAGAAAAGTAAAATATTTAGAGTCAAATGCAAACATATACTCTATATAACTGCACAAATTAGTATCGAAGAAGAACTATTAACGGACGACATTTGTTCCGTAGTATATGCATGTTTTAAGTCCTACCCATTCTTTGAGAAATTGCAAGGAATGTTGAGTCTTCTGTACTGGGTTTACTGTGAGTTTACCTGTCCTATCATTACGAGAATTGTAATCAATAAAGACAATTGCAGGTTTCCTAGGGAAAAACAGTTTAAGGATATTGAATGTAAATATCACGTTATCACACCCACCTTCCACTATCCTTACCATCTGACCTGCCATGAGCAGAAATACAATACTTTACATTCCATGGGACCTACACTAAAGACTCGGAGTTTAACTAAAACGGTAAAAACTATGACAACGGATTCCAGGTGTATTTTTTTAACTACCCTCGTTTAGATCGAAACCATTGATTCAGAGGAAGGTAAAATGTTTTATATGAGCGTAATTGTTCAAGAACCGATGAGTAGCCCATAGAAGGTAGTTGGCGTAGAATTCGAATCCTCTTTAGAATTAGTTGCGAGGAATCCGTGTGAGAAAAATAAAGCATGGGAACGTATGAAACTTGGAGAAAAAGGTGTCTTATTTCCAGAAAGAAATGGCAGAAGTTTTGTACGAAACTTGAAGCATTGCCATGCCACATATGAGATGGTATTGAGTCGTGTTCAAACAGAAGATGGAAGAAAGGGAAACGTTTGTGAATGATTCAACTGCTTATTCCAGCACTTGGATTACTTTCGAGTATTGCATTGTAAACAGTGGGGCAGAGCCACTTGTGTGCACAAAGTTACAACGGAACGGGCAAGAAAATATAACAACTCTAGAAGATGCATATGGCCAGCTCTCTAGAAATGACGCTAAAACTAGAGAAGCATGAAACGGAAGCTGGAACTGGGCATGCATTCCTCCAGAATTCATTCTAAGGTTAATTTTGTGTTGGAAGCGAAACAAGAAAAAAGTTTAGCAGAAATTCGCGGGTTTTGCAACATGCTACGCTTGGTGCCGCCAACAGTACAATTTAAAATGTGCTTTTGAATTGCTTGTGAGCAGAATGTTGTGTGAAAGGCTGCAGCGGAGAGGAGCTTATACTCCGTGGCACACGGAACGTGGGTGCAAACGACGCTATCACAACATTGTTTAATTATATAGTATGAAAAATAACAAGACATGAAAGAGGAATTATTTAATTATAGGAATATCTCTGATGAGGACAGGCGCGCAAATGCCGGATATGAGTGGAATTTCCACTGTGGAAGACGGCAGTAGAGTATATATAACCAGGAGGTTACATCGTTTTTGAACGGTATGAAGTCGAGGACTTGGAACTGTGCAAAACGCTATCTTTAGCGTTATGGAGAAAGGGGAACAAAGTGGGGAAGCAAATTTAAATACATAATGAAGCCAAAAGTAACATAAAATCAGATTTCTACTGGATCTGAAAGTTTCCAAAAGTTCCAAGTCCTTGAATGTTAATAAAAAATAAACAAGCTTGATATTATTGGAAGTATAAAGAGAAAAGGGAGAATCGAAGTGACGGTGAGAGGGGGAGACTGCAATGCCCGCAGAAGCTTCTTCTGGCAACTTGATCATATACGTAATAAGATTTGTGTTGACAAGCACTGATGGAATCCCTATCTGATGTGAGTAGGCAAGCCTTTTCGAAAAGATAATCCGTAGATAGAATCAAATTTCTCGATGTACAGAATTCAATCATCATCTTTCTGGATCAAAACCTAGGCTTAGATATCCTATTCCAGTCCAGCTTGCCTTTTATTTACAGGTGCTGTATGTTAACAGCTCCAGCTCTAAAACGTTGCAGTACGGCGGTACAAAAACGTTACTGGATTTCTAGCAGCGTGATAGAGGGCGGAAGAATCTCGTCTTCTAGTTAAGTCTAATATTAAGATGAGGGCAAGCAATTGAGTTCGATGCTTCTACTTACTACTAATAAGGAATATGATATTATTAGTGCGAAACTTAAGAAAATGTGGTCTTACCTTTAAAGTCTTTCTCGCCGGTGTTGCAGGGTTAGGCTTCAAGTACAAACTGCCCTTGTGCAAGCCTAGTGTGAGTGGGAAGTGAAACGGGATTTGCTTTGGGCAAGTGTTGGAGAATACTGTGAGCTCACGGTTTACGTAAAGGTAGTTAAAGGAGAGTTCTGTCAGTGGCACCATTCATTTAAGAGGACCGATAGGAGATAGCTAAGCTAGCGCCTTGGATGGTAGCTACCTGCATGAGGTGGGCAAACTAGACGGCCAAGTACCTCGGTAAACCCGGCAATAACCTAACCTAGTCTCATCCCGATGGATAACCCAGCTAATTGCCTCCTCAACAAAGTGTGTTTCTGTAAAATTACCCTCTATCAAAGTTAAATAAGGATATAACCTCGGTATATAACCGAGAGGAAACGCAACTGTACGAAAAGTTTACTAGTACTCGGTATATTGGGCAGGGCAAACTTTGGTGGGATTTCACTAGGCACTCGACGAAAATCCTCACCAAGAGGGATTACGGTAGTAGTTGCGTTGAGTAAATATTGAGGTTATCCAAAATTTACATGACGAAATCGAACTACTACACTACAATTCATGCGAGTCATGGCTCCATGAGCACATTACTTACCATGAGGAAATAATTGCGTGCATGAACACCGGAAAACTGACATTTGTCTAGTAGATAATTTCATTGCCTCAGCCACGAGGGATGAACTGTTAAGAGACGATCAAAAATCAATATATCCGAGAAGCTTCCTCCTCAGTTTATGGCTCTTGCAATGATAACAATTCCTGACATAAGCGACAGTTTTCGATACCCCTCTCGTTGGCCAGGCTTGAGCTTCATACTAGCTTTTAGATGTCACGATAATATTGATTTCTAATGGACAGCTGAGCCAAGTGCCGCGTCTATAGAATAAGATACTCAACTAAATACTGGCTAAACATACAACGACAGTTCGCCTTCAATCGCTGGGGTCCTACGACCCCTTCAATAATCAATAAAAATAGTAAAGGGAGGTTTGCCAATTAATTAAGAAACACGATTTTCATGACGAATTACGATTCTCAAACATCACTAACAGTGGACATGAAGTTAATGAGTTACATAATGTCATTCCAAAAGAGGTCTGTACTGAGGCATAATCCTTGGTAAATTATATTTCGGTTTTAAATCTGCATGCCATCTAGTAGCCTTACAATTTCTCAGGATATTATTAGGACGAGCTGGTTCCCACAAATTTCCGTATTTATACATTGGAATGCAGTATGACACTTTTAAGCTTATACATCTTCGAGGTTGCTACCGTACATATTTGAATTACATGTGGTAATTATAAGCTGTGAATATATATGACTTATTCCTCATAAATATTTTCGTCATGCGGAAGTATGAAAGTAGCCAATAATGTTACATTGTATCTACTTAACTACTCATTAAGGTTACAGCAGTTAAAAAAGTCCCCATAGCACAATATAAACTTACAGCTAAACAAGTTTTGTGTTGAGCTAGTAAGTACAGTTATCACATAATCTACACGGTAGGTTCTTTCCTTAATAGCTAAATTTCTTTTAACTTAATAATAAAATGGGACTTGCAAACATAATTTTAAGAACGAGCTGAACCGAAAAGGAGCCAGAAATTTCATCAGTTCGTAGAACAAATGATGAAGACACGATACTGTGTTACTATATCCTTCGAAATTGAAAACGGTTCACAACTCACTGCAAGTAAACGGTGCACACATAGATGCACTTAAATGTAAACCGTTTAATAATGTGTGCACCCAAATGTAAACCGTTTTACAAATGTGTGCACCCAAACGTAAACGAATATAGACAGGTGCGCCTAAAAGTAAACGGTTTACAAATACGTTCACCTAAAAGTAAACGGTTTACAAATGCGTTCACCTAAAAGTAAACGGTTTACAAATACGTTCACCTAAAAGTAAACTGTTAACAAATATGTAGACCCAATAGCTAACCGTTAATATATGCATTGTCCGAAATTTTGAGCCTGGGCAGTCTTCTGAATACGAATGCCAGCAGTATCTCTGTATAATACGAAACCGCAGTTTGCGAGTGTTCCGAATTCTAACTGATACCGTATAGGATTATTTAAATAGCTAGATTAAATATATATTAAAGATGGTAACTATCACTACCAATTCAATTCCTTGAAGTTTCTTTCCCTTGTCCCATCACGATATATGAATCAGAGAGAAGCATTCTTTGAGATCAATTTCTTTAGCTGCAGTTTGTTTACGTGCCTGTTTATCTTGATTATACACCAGTAGTTTTGGCAAGTTAGATAGCCACTGGCTTTGTGGGCCCCGGTTTCTTACAATCACAGGATGATGTCGTAAAATGTTGCGAAATACTTCTTTCCTCTTCTTCAAATTAGCCGCTGCTTGGTGTTCACTGAGATTTCTCAAACGCAAAATATCTTCTTCCTTAACGCCCCAGTCGCATAAAATCTGAAATTGCGTATGTCCAAAGATTATACATGGGATTGATAGAACCGCCAAAACTCGCAGGAGAAACTCTCAGACTCTTACTTGCAAAACAGCTGGATCGGTATAAAAATCACAAAATATGTGATCGATTATCCTGAAAGTACCATCGAAGTTAATTTCATGATCAGAGAACATCATAACAGATCGCAATGCCATTGACAAGACGGCGTGCACAACTTCTGGGAAGTTCCCAATGTATTTCATTGACATTATTAAACACTTGGAAGCTTTTGCATTCACTTGGCTGAATTTCCAACATAAAGCCCTGTGAAATACAGAACCTAGGTTAGAATGATACACAGTATTTCATTGCTACAACGCACATAGTTATGGACTTACGTGGCACTAAGATGAACGATAGACTGAAAGCATATCACATCGCTTAAAATAAGCCTCCCAATCTCTCCCAAATCATTTGTAGACGCATACGGCCTTTGGCTTCTGGTAGCATGGCCGTTAGTCTCTTCCTCGGTTTCCATGCCAGTGCCTACATAGAAAGTTTTGTTCAAATCCACTTCGTTGCTGGGGGACATTTCCAAGAGTTTAATGAGGATGTCGAAGTAATCTTTAGTCAAAATTCGTAAAGTTGAGTTTTCAATTATTTCAGCTTCCTCGCTAGGGGCATCGGCATCATCCAATTCATCAAAGTTAACTTTTTCCCAACTTGCAACAAGTCTGGTCATCACTGCAATGCCCATGAAATTTATTTCATCGACATCAACATAATAATGTAAGTAGCATGGATATAATGATAAACAATACTTACTGAACGGACCAAACTGGTGGAGAAACGGAATCATGACTGTTGACATATGAGTCGAAGGACAAGAAAGGAGGAATGGTCGATATACCATTTTCAGAATTCGGCGTATCTGAAAGTTGTGCATATGAAGACTTGTGCTTCCTATGTAACTTAAATAAGCATCCGCAATTTCAGGAATTGTATACACCTTGGTCGCAAATTTGGGACCGCACCCCCCCAAAATGACGTACGATGCATCTTCTACTGCACGCAAAAATACCTGCAAAAAACTTTGAATAATTCGTATCCTCATTCAACTTAAATTCGTGTTAACGAAGTGATTTATTACCTGTAGCTTATCTTTGAATGTTTTATCTGCTTTACTTGAATCTTCTCCAACAGTTGCATCATTTAATCCTAATGCTATATGTTTTTCAGACAGAGGCATTTCTAGCAGCACAGCAGTTGACGGATCGAGGATAAGACTGTGAATCACTTTCACCGTTCCTAAGACAACAGGTAAAATGGGGCGAAGGATATCGAATAATGCTTCAGCGAAATCAGAAGCGCTAAGTAGAGCTTCACTTGTGGGGAAGCTTGTTCGACTGAAAATGGCGACAATAACTTGCAGATTTCGGAGGAATACTGGACGTTTCTCAACAAATACATCTTCATTAAATAATGCTGCAAATTCAGTCACAGATTGTGTCAAAGCAGCCATGTCTTGCCACTCTACGGGGTTGAGCAGGGAAGAAATAAATTTCAGCTGCTGCGCTCTATCATCCCTGCAAAAAGTAACACAAATTGCATAAAATTGTATAAAACTGTGCGTTTTGACCCATTCATATATTACAGTAGCAATGCACGTATAGCTCCATACCAGGAATTAGAGATTATAAGAAGCGCTTCCACTAAACTTGCGTACTCCATAGAACTCAGTTTTTCTTTCCAATGCATCGTCTCTTTATGAATGTAATCAAAAATGTCCAAAAACAGGTCGCCGTTTGTACTGGCTAGCTGCAAATTTATCGATAAAAATGTAAATTATTAAACTAAATTTTCTACAATTCTATTATGCTCTCTGAGTTACGCTTTAAAATTACCTTAATAATGAGAGCGGCAGCGTGTCTACGAATAACTCGATCACTCTCAGAATATGAAAAACAATTGAAAATAGCTTTCATAATGGACATCATTAATGCACTCATTCCAGGGGTAAGTGCGTTTTTCCTCTTCGCTAAGGAAAAGAAAATGAAAAGGCCGGAGACGCTTGAAAGTATTGCAGACTTCAACGGCACGTTTTGTTCTTTCGTGAATTTTTGAAAACACAGTTCCAGATGATGCAATCCAAGTTGTAATACATCATCTTCATCCTGAAAGTACGATGACTTATTAGTCATGAAAAATAATGAGATTGAACTGTATCTCAACTACCTGAATAATACAAGCCTTACATGTGAGACAGTAGCTGTAACACTATCAATGACTGCAGATAAAGCTTCCCATTGAAATACTTCCATTTTATCAGAATGATTCAGGGCATCTACAATCCAGGGACTAACAAACGCATAAAGTTTTAGCCACATTTTACTCATAGTTTTAATTAATGTATTCAGTTCGGATTTGAGTCGTCCGAGTTCATCCTTCTCTTCTCTTACTGACGGACTGACCAGTCTCTTCACGATGCAGTTCAATATACTGTATGGAAAACGAAATTAAAGAATAGGAAGATATCTACAATATAGCCAATTGACAACTTAAACAGAGTTCAGACCGATGCTTACTTGTTCAAAGAAGCTAAAAGTTCATCCTCAGGTAGGGCATCTTTAATGTCGGGTACACTTCGCAAAAGGTTATTCAGTGCATTTGCAGCTCCCAATACCGTGAAAACTTCACCTCTAGTAGCCAAAGACTCTGCCAGACTCAGAAACTTCCGTAACTGATTTGGATCTTTTGTGCAGACAGTGCCCATGAAAGACCAGATGTCACAGATTTGCTTCAGAAGGTGAACTTCGCTGGTCTCTACGGTTCTTGCAATTTCAGCCAAAGCTGCGTAGTTCGTATCGCTCATAAACTCTGACAATATTCGAGGTTTCTCTTTTTTATCAGATTTTCTGTTGATAATCTAAGTAAGGACATAAACATTAATTAATGTAAATATACTTTGGAGTGCTTGAAATAACTAGAAAAAGGCTTACTTGAACCAAACATTCACTGGCTTCTATACGAAAATCCGGATGTCGAAGAACTTGAAAAATTAATGATAATCGGTTGTCTTCTTCGAATATGTCAAAAGTAGTTAGCTCCAAAAATGGCAACAGCAGTCCCAGAAGAACTTTGCAACTGGATAGCGTAATTTGAGAGGGACTATTGCTATGAGCTTCCAGAGCCCGCAGCAAAAGCTGAAAGGTACTGGGAATCAAAGTTTTGGATACGGCGACCAAACTTTGCAATAATTCGCGTTTCCTTGGAAATGGGTCGTCATTCTAATAAGAATAAAATATTATTTTACTAGATTTAATGAATAAAACGTGTTCCTATAAAATAAAATATAGAAGTAGAAAGTGAACGACATTCAGATTGGAATACACAACTCGCTGAAACTTCGAAATATACCTGACAGAACGCAATGTCTTCAAATAGTCTACGGAGGACTAGGAACGCTGACAACGACTGACTCTGAAGAAGGGATGGCACAAGATCTGGCCATAGCTGCGGCCATTCCCTTTTCGCAATCTCAACCACGTTCCTAAAGTTCAAACTTTCACTTTATATAACATATTCAGATTATGTCTTAGTTTCCTGCCAGGAACTGCTAATTATCACCTACCTTGCCAACGCTTCATTCAAAAAATTAGGCTGATTCGGAATACTTGCGAATCCGTTCTGAAGTAGAAACAATAGACGTTCCTGCAAAGGCAAACAAAGATTGCGATTAATTGAATGCAATTTTCATTGGCGTTATGTAAAATAATCTCCGTTAGAGTAGTAAAAGAAATATTGCCTTCACTAATTCACGGTTTTCCAACTCGGCCCAGTGATATTTAGTGACATCTTCGATAATGCGCAGTCCAGCAAATACGATTTGAATATCGGCATTGTACGTCAAGATTATTCCTACCACACATATTTTCCCCGGACTCTCTTCTGCTCGAAATTTTTCGCAAAATTTGTGCGCCTCCACCCTGGCCGTAGGCAAAGACTGGGGGTTGAGTTCCACCTTTAACATCAAAGAAATAGCATTGAAATTTCAGCTGAAGTAAAATATTGGAGTATTACAAAAAAGTTTGGATCTATAATCGATTACAGTACGTGTATAGACTTGACAAGTTCTTCCACCAGAGAACTCAACACTGGGTCGTTTACAAGGAACTCCATCATGTAAACTAGATTACCTGACCTGAAGGAAAAATGCAAAAACGTTAAACTCAGTTCAGACACATTCGTGCTGTTTTAACACTTTCATTGCATGGACGATGCAGTTTACCTGACTCATTCATTGACATACAATACAACTTTGGGAGGGTATGAACTCATAGGGGAATGAAAATTATAGCATGGACTTTCTACTAGGCAATCGGGATTACAGAGCGTCAAGCGTGAGGTACTGTCTTGCAAACAGGAGTTTACAGTTCGTATTAACCCAAAAGAACTATTTTTCCACAAATGGAAGCGTTTATCTTCACAACAATTACTTAAACGCGTACTTAATTAATTTCATGATCGAGTATAACGCGGTTTAATATTTAGAAACCGTCAAAATGTAAAACCACAACACACATATGCACATGCCGGTTCAGCGCTAGCTGTCGACCAACTGCGAAATTTAAGTTCACCCGCACTAAACCAAGTATGTCTAAAACAAGCGGGAAAACGTTCTAAGTTTCACCAGGGATAACCGTGACTGAACAGTAACGTTTTGGCTTTTTTCGGCTGAAGAGGTGACTTACTTGTACGCAACTCGTATATCGTAATGAATTAATTGTTATCTGGCTAATCACTTTGAAATAACGTATTTCTATCTTACATGTTATACACACACCGACTATCTTACGATGTGCTCATCATACGAAAGCGTTTTTGCACTTCAAATGGTTTTATGCAATAATATAGCCCTAGGTGGGTATTTCAAATTCAAAATATATTTATTTTCACGTAATTCAAGAGTTTCAGCACAGAGCGGTATGCGCACAAGTCATTATCTTACAGAGAGGTATTATCACCTTGTCATGAATCACTTGATTTAAGTCATAAAGTATTTACGTTTTAATGGAAGACGGGTGTCGGACTTGACCAGAAGAAGCCTACCTAATTTCGTAATGATACATTTGTACAAATACGCGTAGCTTATGTTCAATGTT
Organism: Sminthurides aquaticus; assembly: GCA_906901655.1. Taxonomy (NCBI): domain Eukaryota; kingdom Metazoa; phylum Arthropoda; class Collembola; order Symphypleona; family Sminthurididae; genus Sminthurides; species Sminthurides aquaticus. Next base: position 8,696,429 of record CAJQTT010000004.1, on the reverse strand, counting down.
TGTAGTATATTATCTCCGCGATAAAAAATGGCCGTTACGAAAAATCCCGCAAGATGAAATCTCTTCGGACGCTTCCCTTATTACTCTTTTGTACTTGTCACGTAGAGAGTTTTTCGAGAGCTCAAGTTTGACAAATCATAAAGTGATTTGTCTCAATTGTCTTCCGGGACACAAGATACAGTCGCAGATTCGTTTTCCTTTAGATAAGAAAGGATTCGATGGGTAAATAAATAAAATTTAAGCTAAGATGCAATAGAGTTCCAAAGACGTTTAGGAATTTATGAGGGTACTTACATAGGATGTCCTTGCACCATACTTTGACCAGAATGTTACATTGCATTGTGTTTTCCGACCTGTTCTCTGATCGAACATATTGCAAGAGTTGAATGGGGGGCAGTATAAATGAAGGCTAACAGCGGGTTCAACGTGACTGGAATTTTCCACTCGGTGAAGTCCAAGAGAATCTGCAAAATAGTTTAAAATTAGCATAACCAGAATTGTAGCGCCAGGCATGGCTGTGTCAGAGCTTGATAAACGGGAGAACCAACGTGACACTTGACTTTATTGCCGGCCTACATGACTTTCAAAGCGTCTTTTCGTGACGAAATCGCAAATGTACTTTCAGGATTTTTTGTAGAAATGCTGTCGCAACCTTGTTGATTGTGCAACTTGGGGTTGATAGATGACATGAGTCGGGAGCTACACTTACCATTTATATAGCAAACGCTGTTATTTTCCAATCTAGTTCGCGAGATTTCCTTCATTCCTTCAATGTGACTTGTGTTCTCATCTCCATCATTCTTATCGTGATCAGGCCAGGCGAATCGAACTTCGCTTAGAGATCCACTGAGCATCTTCATAAAACAATGCGCATCTGAGTGATCGTGTATAGCTGACCCGTGACCTTCGCCCCAGCAAAGTATCATTAAATTGAATTTTCCATTCCCTGAGTCTACCAAGTTCCTGGTGTACCTGCAATAAATATGGTAGTATCAGTTAGCTAAACTTTAGAAGCACTAATCCAGAAACTTTTATACGTCATCTTCAAGTTCTGATTCTACGCATCATCCAGCTTCCTCTCGCGGAGTTCCCATTTTTTAATAAAGCTTTTAAAGATTCATGTGTGATTCCATAGTTCATATTCTCAAATGCAAATGGAACTATTCGACATGATGCAATCATTAGAAACGCAGATGGAGAAAAATGCATGAATACAGAAAGCATTTGGTATTTTACACGTTTCGGCAAAACTGAACAGCTTCAAACAGTAGGCCAGCTAGAGGAGAAAGGAGGTTAAAAAGTTAATGCTCCGGAGCTGCAGGAAGGAACCGTGCTTTCTCCACAACAAGCACTCACGGTCGAGTCTTTAGCTATAGGTTATGCAGCCTAGAAGTGTGTGTAAAAGTAGGAGGAGGAAGAACTGTTTGTACCTGTATTGATCGAATTTGGCGAACTTTCTCCAGTCGGCAGGGTTGCTCTTGTAGGCTTCCATCAAGGATTGCACGTACTCGACATTCACATGGTCACTCTCAAAAACTTTGTACAGTTCGGATATTAACTGATCCAGGGATTCAATAATGGGGAACTTGCATTCCTCAATGTAGTCAGAAGTGGGACCCATCCTGGTATCTTACAATAAAATCAATGCTCAAAATATTTGGCAAAACTAAATCTTCCAGTACCGGTTCTGTAAAACTCCGGGTAATTTCTTGAGAAGGCGGGGATTATTGCAGTGTATTGTGCTTGTTGCAGTATGTGAATTGTTTGTTACTACAGGTATCTTGATGCTTGACCTGACAGATCCGCGTTATTATTGTTGAGTGAAACTAAGACGGTTAAGTAAACTTTCCTAATATCGTCTTCGCGCGTGGAAGCTCAATTTACAACTGAGGAGAACCATACAAGCTCTGGAGTACTAGTAGTCGATAGTCACAATTGCATTCTTCCATAGGGTAGATGGTTAGATCCCTGAGGGAAGCTGCTTCCATTAGGGCACTTTATTACTTGTAAAAAGCGTTCAAGCGGTCCGTGTGTAAGGTTCGGCGTGTTATACAGCAGTGACTTTGAATGCCCCTTTTTGTAATGGAGCTCTAAGGGGTGGACTGATGCTCTTCGCACTCTTTAAAATTAGTTTCTTATGACGTAGGATATATATTTAACAACAATATATGGGAGTAATATTTATGTATATATGCGCGCATTAATCTGTATGTAACATGTTGTCCATCCAGCAAACACCATTACAAAACTATTACAACGTATCGGAAGAGAATTGGTGATAGGAAAATTGTGACCTTCAACTTTTTGATATTTCGTGTTTGTTGTGTATGCGTCTCCATCAGCACGTACGCTGCAGCTCTGTGCGCTTATATATTTCTTCCATACCGAGAAAATAACTATTTAGTGTAAGTATCTCAATTAATTTTTTTAAACAAACGAGAGAACCGATTTTTGTTTGCTAAGGGTGACGTTTGTGTTAATAAGATATTAAAAAGTTTTTGTAGGCTGACGACTCTTACTTTTACATAAAGAATTGGAAAACGTTTCTCTAGCTCCATGCTTAAATTTGACGGCCAACATTCTCAAACCACATTGCCCAATACTTTGAGCCCGTGAATTTGATGTTTAACTAATATTCTTACAAACTGGTAAGGATTGCAGAGCTTTTAATTATCATCTGCGGAAACTGATCATGGTCAATTTACAAAAAATATTGTGTGGGTGCTATGGCGATGAATAATACGAGAAAGAATTGCAGCTTGCTGACAAACGCTGATTCAAAGAGTGAATCAGACTTTTAATAAAGCATTTATTAATGATCTGGTGCTCGAGATCTAGTAATTTCTAGATAAATACGCAAGCCGTTGGAAAATCCGGTTGGCCTGTCTCATTCATACGACTACAAAAGTTGCTCTCACTTATAGAGCTAAAGTAGGAGAGTCGAAAGGATTGTAGATAAGGAAGTCTCGAGACAAAATGAATGCACCAATCAATAAGAAATCAAAAGTTATGAAAATTTCATGACGTATTCCTTGGCTTAAACACAATTTTCTGAAGCGCATGTTGATTTACATGTCCTCTTATCTCAGGTTACCTGATTCACTGAGAATTAGTAAATCTGTTACTGGATTATTCGCATCGCGTGATCAGAACATGTGCAACATTTTCAATGAATTGTCCAATAATGCTGTGCGTTTTCCGAGAAGTTTCATTCAACCCATAGTTCGCATGACGAGCAAACCATTATTCTGAAAAATGATTCAGTTCCTCAATAACTATTATACACAGCATCTTATTTAACGCGTTGGAAATTTTTATGGCGGGCAAGCGGATACAGGCACTTTCAACAGTACAAGACACTAAGAAAGAAAATGTACCCGAAAGGAAGGGACAATATCAACTATTGTGTGCAAAATATGCGCAGTAGCTAACACCTTCGACCTTTCCACTACCCTATGCATTCACTTCATTGGTCTGACCTCCAATTCCCCGTCTCATTCAGGTATGTTGAAGTATACAAAGAGAGCCATCTATGACGCACTTGCAACGGCTCTCAGGTAAATATCGTAAGACTTGCAAATATACGTACATACATGCGAGTAACGCTAGTTTTTGGGAAAACAAGTATCATTGGCTTGCAACTTGGTCTGATGATTGTGATAGCGGCAACCATTATAGAAGCTAATCCATAATCCAGCGCGTGTAAATCATTTAATCATGCACCACGTTTATGTTTCCCATTCAGTACTGCTTGAGATCATGCAGAGGGCATAGATTCGGAATTATTTACCTCTTATACAAACATGTTGTTTAATTGCACACTGAAGCTCTAACGAGAATGACGTATGCAAGAATGGATAATCAAATTGTAAATGGATGGTTCGTTTCCCTTCCATAAAAAAGGCTTTATGGAGGATTACCACGAACAATTGCCTGTTATATTAGAATTTACCTAGCACCTGGTCCTAAACTTTATCACCGGTTTTGCGAATCAAGTTGCGAAATTTGAATGTATGCAGGCCAAGAAGAAATGTTCAGGTAGTACTGGGAAATGACAGACTGTCGTAACAGTCGTCTGGCTACCTGAGAAACTCGGCCGGTTACAGGCGAACCTCTTTCACAACAAAAGAATAGACGCTGCATAGTTTTAAACAAAGTAAATGAACCCAATTACATTTTAAAAAAAGCGTAGTTTCAAACCAAGTTGTCATGGACCCGAAGATCTTTTAGTTCGGCTTAGATGCATAGTTTTAAATACCTAGCGCGGGATCTTAGAAAATGGATTGCGTATGACCTCGTCATCGGTTCAGTGTTGCATAAATCCGAATGTCATTCCGGATTTCTTATTCCCGGGAGATATTATTGGTGGGGCGTGAAAGAAAGAGTGTTCTTGAGGTGGACTTTAGGCATTATAGAGCTTACTTTACCTTATTTATTGCTTAAAATAATAAGTAAATTTAATGTAAAGAAAATTAACTTATTTTGAAATTATAATGCTGGCCTAGCGTCCAAAAATGAATTTTATAGAGGTTGGTGTATGCAGTGAGCGAATGTCACAGCACGGTCACTTTCTCACTTCAGAAAATCCATCTAAATAGAGAAGAGGCACAGCATTACAAAAAGGCTAAAATAATGCTCAAAACAAACTGAGAGCGCCAGAATATAATATGTAATGAATGTTAGTCCTCGATTGTTGTAGCTGGATTTTTTAAAACAAATTCAGGGATACCAAAGTTGTAACCCTTCGCTGACATCTGACCTATAGTTAGCTCTTCCAAAGTGCGTCATACGCATTGCACTGTAAGTATTCCCAAGCTGAAAGCATTTGCTTTCGGAACAAGGAATCTAATTTTCAGGTTAGTTCTGGCCATTGGCCATATCGCATGATTTATTATCTTTCTTCAGATACAGCTTGACGGATTGACCGAAGAAGTTTTCACGGATAGTTATTAAGTGAAGAGTATGATGCTTGTTACATCTTATCTTACGTAGGATGTTTGTTTCATGAAGTTATTGCTGTTGACTGTTGACATGAAATTCTATCAGGGCTCTGTGATATGCGACATTGACGTTTCAGCTTTGAAGTATCACATAAGCCATACTTTTAGATTACAGCAGTTTTCTTAGAACCGCCGGCAACTACGTACTACGGCAAACTTAATTAGTCAGAATCTGAGTCTTTTATCCGTCAACTACAAACAATAATGACCGTAAATTCTATGAGTTTATAATGTTTTACTGTTTACCCTGTAAAATTGTACTGAGAGTATTATAGAATTGAAAAAATTAGAATGGATTTTAGTAAGTTTTAATACGGTCGCCAAAAGATTTTTACAAAACGAACAGTTTTGCGCGGATGCGACTAAACATATGTATATATAGCTGAAAAAATGGCCACACCTACAAATCATTATGGCATTATCAGGCAGCATCGTCAAATTTTAAAGTGGTTGAAGGCAAATATTTTGCGATTATATTACATAGTTTCTATTTGAATTGGTAACGTGCAAACAATGTGTAAGCAGGGAAACTTGATCATTAATGCGCACGAGGAAATTGCTTCGCTGTGGACAAGCTTGGAGAGAAACGAGGTAGCTTATCTGCGAAAACAGTTTTTTGCTAACTTTGCACGAATGTCGCAGCAATCTTATATGCGCAGCATAAGATTTACCTGGTTTGGCAGGTTATTGCTAGAGCACTCGTGTATGCTATTGACAGTTGGCGCACGGTCATTGCTTGCTCTGAGCATTTAGTTTTCTATGCAAGGAATGTATAGATCTACGAAGGAAAATCCTGGAAGAGGTTGACAGTCTGGGAATATGCTAAAAACTTGTTTCTACTTAAAAATTTCTCCACTTGCTTATATACTTTAGTCTGAGTCAAGATCAATACAAGTAGCAAAACAGTTTCAAATCTATTTGACGGCAAAAATGAATCTGTTCCAATACTTTCCCGCTGGAACGCTGGAGACATTAGGCGACTTGTGATCAGGCATCCGTATCATTCTACCTTTCGAACTATTGAATTATAGCCTCATTTATCAGTGCTGCTGGAATAGAAAGACTAAGGAAAGACTTATATGTTATAAGAATAAGGATTATAAAAACAAAGTCTTTTAACGATGTAACATTGCACCTTCTGATGCAATCAATATCTAGCAAAGAGAATAATCTTGTCCAAGAAGTAGAGAGCGAATGACTCGCACATAGCCCCGCTAGCAGAAACTCTCTCATTAGTAAGCAAAGAGTTTGACTCAACCCGAGGTCAAAGAGAATGAGTGAAGGAGATGAGGATAAGATTGATAACTTGTGATGCTAAACACGATCTGAATGGTCGAAGCCTTCTGTTAATATGGTAATTGCAGCTTATTAGATGGTTTACACGATGTAAAAAATAAAGAATTTGAGCGGTTCGAGCAAATATTTTGCAATGGGAGAGAGCACTATATATTGAAGCGACTTTTGCAACAAAACTAACAATCTAGACCAAAACAACTTGCTTGACTTGGATTTGCTATATGCTCCTACAAGCTCTCTTATCCACCTAACCTTCAGGTCTTGGTGGTTGTGATACGAAATGCGAGAATTATTAATCAGGACTTCGCGACAGGAAAAGGAGAACTTTGGAAAAGAAATCTATTCTAAACTTAGCAACCTTATCCTCAAGGTGACTTCATCATAAATTTTAACTATGTATGAGATAATTTTTTAGCCTTTGTAAAGACGTACTGTTACTGCTTTTCGATTAGATTATCTATCACTACAAGGGGATATGTTATGTTATACATCAGTAAAGCTAATTATCATTTAAGTTCAGAAACAATTGTTTGGATCAGTTTGGGAAAGAAGGAACTAATCCTAGAATTCTTGACTTCTCTTCTGAACTTTGCTACACTGTGTACCACATTACAAAATGGTGCAAATTTAGGTTGCTGAGGAAATATATTTCTCGGTCAACGTCCTAAAATAAGCGTGGATGAAATAGATTACAGGATGTAGGTTGGACTTACAGGATAATGATTTATTTTGATGATACAACTGGATTTTGTGGTTGCCTCTGTGATCCATTTTCGCAATTCTAACTACGAAAGTGGTGGAATTATATATGGTTAAATTAATTAACGCAGAAAATGATTATCATTAATTTCGTTATAGCCCTGATAAATATGCCAATGGGAAGCTCCTTTGTTGGAAGACAGTAAAGCGGCCAGCATTAGAGCTTTTAAGGAAAATGCAAGGGAAAATTTTAAATACTATATACATAGCATAGCACCTCTCAATAATAATTCATTCATTCAGCTTGGTTGAGATTTCATTCGATCAGTGTTTAGGGATACATACATCAATTGGGGGAACCCAATAATAACAGGATGTAAAGTGAGTGACAATACGCGTGATGCTTCTGGGTAGAACAAAATATCAGTTAAAAGGAAATTCTGCAGCATATGGCTTGTTGAACGTCAAGGAAAATCATTTTGCGTATGACGCTATGCGTATATACATGGGTTAGAAAAACACAGCTTGTGATGAACGTCAACCTTGGAACCTGTTAATGGTCTATCCTATTCAATTTATCCGCATGTCGGCTTTTCCCTTTGGTCACCGGAAAATTCCCAATCAAGCGAAAAGTAAACAAGATGCACATTTCGATAAAGCATGATCTACCATAACCATGATCTCCAATCACTAAAAGTCCATACAATTGTATTTGGTTTAAATTCGGATTCTTTTCTAATTTCCTTCACATCTTTTAGTTAGCTGGCAAACAAACAGGAAGAGTTGACTGCCCTGCCCTGCTAATAAAGATTGCCTTTTCTACGGGATTATATGGCTTTAGATTTTATAAAATCTAATAAATCCTATTAAAACTAGCTAGTTAACTGTAAGTCCTGTTAAAAAGCGGCGACAAATGAATGAATAGCTGGATTCCCGAAGCTGTTTTAACGCATAAATAGCAATTTTTAGTAAGAACCTTTGAAGAGCTTGCAGCTTGCAGCTAGCATTTAATGTTTATTGCGAACTGTAGAAAGTTGCTAAAATTTCCTAATGATGTCGAATACGCAAAATTCTGACTTTATAATTGCAAAGTTTGGTAAACATGGACATCGCTTTGTAGGAGGTAATAAAAACTAAATCAAAACAAGATTATGGGCTAATTTTATTGGCATTTTTATTGAATAGTCTTTTCGTCACTTGACATCTTCACGAAAAAACACATGTCTGCTCGGTCCTAAACCTGTCCAGCATCAGACCAGGCATGCAACGCTTCAGGTTAAATGATTAGATAAGAAGCGCTAAATTTGTCCGGCAACTCCTTGTCAGACTACGACTTAAATTTGTGTCTTACTGCACATTAGGGTTTCACAGAATTAGTCGCCTTCACCAGATTCAGTGAGACGTTACTAAGATTAATTAGCTGTTAAGTAGTGGATTTCTTTTGTTGAAGTGCCTTCTACACTGATGTTTCAATGAAGCAAAGGGTGATGTTATTTGCTGATCGTGTAATGTATTTCAAGTTTTCGTTTCCAACTTGGACTGTCCTGGATTTTGACCTTTGTTGTCTTCTTGTCACCAGAAGTAGCTGCAACTTCTTTCTGGTTTTGATGTGTAAGTCCAAAACATGTAATTTTTGAAGGTTGGATTTGGAGAAGCTTCTTAGTATCACAGGGGTATCGTGATTAAAATCAAGTTCAATGCATGGTGCTAAAAGTTTATCCTTAGGGCTGAAATTCCTCCATTTGCTCCAGCAACATACAAATTACCGACCGAACTCATGGCCAAGGCGTTCACATAACCATCCACTGCTTGTTCCGTAATCTTTGACATTTTATTCAAATCCCAAGCAATCACTTTGCTGTCCCAACCTGCCGTAAAAAACTTGTCGGGATTACCAATGATTGCGTTTATTATCATCGTGTGTCCCTAAACAACACAGTTCATTAATAGCCTTTTCGCAAGTAACGAAAACAGTAACAGGTAAGCTTGTAAAGTTTTGTGGAAATAGCTTAAGTACCTGAAGACGGCCAAGTAGAGGAGTTCCTTTTGTTGTGTTGTCATGAACGAGTAAATCCATCCCGTTGCTTCGATCAACAAAGCACAACTTATCACCGGATACTCTAAGAGGACCACGACCCTCCAAGGTGTTAAAAGTTGAACTACCACCTGCATAGAAAAAGTACGAAGTAAGCATAAAACGAATTGTAAATAGGCTTCAAATTTTTTACAGTCAGAAGGACATGTAAATCGCAACGCAAAACAAACTTTAAAGTTCATAAACGACAATTCAAATGAGCTACCCTCCGTTCTCTACAACACCAATAGAAACCAGCAAAAGGGTATTATGCATCAGCATCATGAGCAGTAGCGAGTACAGTAGCATGAACAGAAGAATCCCTCAATTTTTCCGTAGGTTAGTGCTTAATATGAGGCTGCAACTTCATGAGAAGTGTAACGTGGTATTCTATAAGTCCTAATTGAGCTGCATGGGTTAAATCAATACAATCGTACACTAAACCCGATCAACTGCAAGTTAAAGCTCGTGAAAGGCATTTTAGAATGCGTGCAAATATCAAACTCCAGTTGCATGAAAATACAAATACCACAATCCAAAAATCCTACCGGCAAACAACAAGCAGAAGAAAAACAGCAAGCATTAGTGAGTGTGTCTACACAATCAGTACCAAAATCTGTTATGACTACTTCACGATCTCGAACCGTATAAATTCTTCCAGTGGAGACAATCATATCCCAGATTTCCTCGTTAACGCTGAATTTGCCCTCCTTTTCTCCATTGTTCCACACCCAAATCTTTAAGTGTCTCCCAATCAAAATTCAATGAAGTTGTTCCGTCGTATATAAGCAACAGAATGTTCTGAGGTTACAATAATCAACTTACATCTCCTGCCTCGTCCCCTGAGTACAATCGTCCGTCAAATACCCGAAGTCTTCGCACAGGTTGCTTGTGTGCTTCCAAAACCCGGGAAAGAATGTAAGAATTCCCTTCCTGCTTCCATTCCTTTATTGTTGAATCGTTTGAGCAGGTGTAAAAATTTGCCCCGTCCGACGCCATGTGATATATAGGATATTCATGGGCTTGGAATTCAGTTATAAGCTTCAGATCAGGTGACCATATCTAGGCAGAATTCCCAGAATTTTGTAAAAAAGTAGCTCTACCACATAAGAGACTAGATTCTGTTGAGCTGAAAAAAAATCACGGGAGTTGTAACCTATGAAACTTAAAGCGATTCAGGTACGGAATTACCTTCACTTTTCCACCGTCACCCCCGCTTACAACGTTGCCGTTATGCCACAGAAGACATTCAACGTCACCAACATGGCGATTGCTTTCGTCGGTTTTAGCTACAGGATCTAAGGACATTGTTAGCACTTGCGATAACAGAAACTCTAGCCTTGTTTGCTATTCTCCTGACGTGGAACCCGTTAACTGGTTTCGCGGGATTAAATTTTAAGACGATAACGGCCCACAGCTTGAAGTAAACTGAGATGGAGAAGAAGAGAAATGAGAGTGAAGTTCTCTAGAGCTATGTAGAAATCGGACATAACGAAAAAAGCTTTTACTCTTCTCATACTGATGGCAGTGACGAAGGCGATGCCTAATAAAAGGAATAATGAAAACCTTGCGGATAATGTCAGAAACTTCAGCTACACGTAAGTGCCTTAAGTAGACATGTGGTCCACATTTGAGAGACTTCTAAATTACAAACATCCTTCGGAGCAGGTGGCTAGAACTACATTATCACGGCTTGTGAATAATACATTTTTCCATTTATTTCTCACATCTTCAACTTGATCAAATCAAGCAAGCATATATATAAACTTTGGCATCGACACACAATTAGTACAAGCTATCATCATTATTCTTAGCCCAATCCCCTAATTAAATCGGAAGACATACTGTTCTACATGCTAAATTGAATTCCTTGTAGTCTACTAGCACCGACCGTTTCGTTTCATCTTCTTGTGCGCACGGCACGCTCCCACAAGATACTTCAAATCTTTTGCGGAAACCGACCTGCGGTTAGGAGGACTGCACACAACTCATTAACTAGTCTATCGAAACAATTGCTCTATAGAAGGTCACCAGGACATGCAAAAGTCATTTCAGACTCTTCCTTGGGTTTCGTATCATTTAGGACTCGAAAGCTCGTTTTTTTGTTAGTAAGGAATTCCTATCAGTATACTTCTGGAGCGTGTAAGGCACTACAAGGAAAAATCTTTTTCTTTTAGAGATTCGAGCATACGGATCAAATTATCTAATCCAAACAAATAATTGTGATCCAGTGTATTTTCACCAGGAAACACATGAGCAAAGTCAATCATTTTAACACAAACATCGTTTGCATCAACGGAAGCACTATGTCCAACTCCAGTATGAACACTAGCATCGGTTCGGAATTTTGCAGCATCATAAGCTAGAAGTATGGAACTTGAGTAGAAGGCAAACTCACGTTGAGTTGAAAAGAGATTTTTGATGGATTGCAAACGGGCCAGAACTATTGGTAATATGGCTTTGTGAGCACCCGCTTTCACGTTGAAGAATTCCTCCCATGCTAAATACAAATGTAGAAAATACAAAGTTAACTTGAATCCACGCACTTCAAACCACTCAATGAATTAAAATTCACAATAACAATCACAACGTATATACTTGTATGGATTGTAGTCGTGCTTAAATCTTTTCCATAATCCTTGCACTGCTTTACAACATGACCCTTGAGTAGATCGTAATGCTGCATACCAGTGATGGACAATCCCAGCTGACTCTTTGTTCCAGCATACTTTTTCTAAAAACCAGAATAGAAACATCTCAACTATGTTACCTGTGGAGCACTTGCAGTCGATCCCAATTTATAAAATTCGATAAAATATCAAAGGGAAATTTGACAATCGGTCACCCTTGAAATACATTAGGAACAGTATACAGCTATATGTACTACACTTCCAAAAAAACGGAGCCGAGGTGGATTTGGGAAACAAATGTGTAAGCTATATACCTTCTCATGTTCTATCTTTGCGAGTGTAGCCAACGGATCCCAAGTTTTTGCTCCAATTTTGACATCCACAATACATGGTAGATTGAATCCTTGAACTGCATCGTCTAAAATTAGGTACTCTCGGCAGACTGTCACTCCTAAACGCAGACAGCAAAAGCAATTCAGCATAATCCTCTCTAAGTAAGATTCTAACAGTGGACAGTTCTTTGAACATGTCATACGGTCAACGGGTTACATGATCACTGCAGGTAATACTGAATCCAGGTCACTTACCGTTAATCAATGAGGCTACGTTTGTGATGCCGTGATAACATGGTACGAGTCCCTGTAGAATTTGGTGGTCAGCATTTTCTCTTGAAAATACTTGTTCGTAGAATTTTACTTCTCTCTCACCGAGAGGAGGATCTTGAACGGGTTTGAGCACAAATCCCAGTTTATGCTTCAAGACGCCTATAAATCCAAGAGGGGCACATGTGTGCAAAAACCATAGCATTTTTACAAAATGTAACAGTGATAGTGATATACCGGGCATTCATTGCATTTGACAAAAGATAAAGGCATTCAACAAAGCTTGAAAAGAAGATGAAAAGTGTATATACCTGTTCGCGAATGTCCGGCAATTTGATGACTCAGCGCTTCCGTCTCACTTTCATCTATCACGTCTTGTATTTTTGTGCGAGACGGATTTGGCAACTTGGATAGATATGAATCTTCCGTTACGCATTTATCTAAGATAATAAAAAATGCAACCGAACTTAAATGATGATTTAGAAATCAGATCTGAAGGAAATGAAGCTTACCTTTACCCAAGAGATTAATGGAATTATTATTGCTTGGCTCAAACTGATCGATAATTGCAGGGTTCATTTTAAAAAATTCAAGTATTCCGAAGCTGATGTCTTGGGTTTGTGCTCTACCGTGACATAATCAAAATCAGATTCTTCTAGCAGTTTTAGTAAGCCAACTCTTGAACAACTTTGAACTTAGAGCTTTACAGTAAAGACATAAAAATACGACTAGTATACATATATATAGTGAGACTGTTTAATTCTGTTTCGTGTTTATTACTAGCTTTTTTTCTTCACCTGAGAGAACAAGAGCTTGTACAGTCCACAGTCTACCACTTAACTCCAGTGACAGCTGCCGCTCCGGTTCTAAGGCACTCGGAAGGAGTAGTTATAGCGCATATCGTACATGTGTTGAAGGATGTGGTGGCGCCAATCCACATTTGTTTTTGCACCTTGTTCATTTTTGCAGTGTGGATCTACTGAATTGAGCTTTCTTCCGGCCAAAAAGTGTGGTTATCGACAACCCATCCCGAACGATAGCACCAAGAATGTACATAAATAAAACAATAACAAACAAATATTTATGTACATGCACCCACGATATTCTTTACTGAAATAACAACACAAACAAAAGCATCTAGTGTTTTTAAATCATGCGTGGATTTATTACGACTTCAGGTCGGATATTATACTGGTGCATTATTTCGTACTCAATAAAGGAAATAAGTAGGCATATAGCTGGAGACTTCAAAAACTTGCGTGTATGGACCGCAGCCCCTACATACATTTAGACTTCGATACGCAGCAAAGTGGAGCCTTCAACTATTTCACGTCCATCGCACATGTGTCTACTTACTATTCCGAATAGTTGAAAAGTATCGGATGAGTATTTCATTGAGTTAAGAAAAGCAAGAACATTCTGTTTTGAGGCTTACCACGGCATCCTGTGGCTGTTTCAAATAAATAACAGTGACTGCACCGCGCTAATGTCCTAAATAAAAAGGTTTGCTCTAAACTCCGATTATGCTAATGCAAAGCTATACATAATCATAATTTCATATGGGAGGATACAGTCCGGATTGAGTCATTCTGAGACGACCGCGTACTAAGAATCAAGAACTGTATCACTAACTGTGAGTAACAGACTTTATTCACTGTAGGTCATTTCTACAATGTCATTTTAGATATAATTGAAGAGTTACTGAATGTAATTCTCGGCTTGAGCATAAGAGATATTGTATGATTTTCGTGTGATTAATATTGCAATGAGAGTGTAGGGAATCTAATAACTGAGGAACTACCGACGCATTCCGCTCGATCCTTACATCATCACCTACACTTCTACAGTCTCGCTACTCCAGAAATAAGTATATAACTGTAAATATATACTGCATATTTAAAAACTCTTATGCTTAGCGCCGAGTCAAGAAAAACACACACATAAATAAGGCGTTGAGCGAACACCTTCAACCTTGTTGTCCACATATACGGCAGCAATGGGAAAGATATGGTGTCATGTGTCACGTCATCGCTTTTAACTAACTACCAAACGATGTATACAGCTATCGCTATATATAAATGGACGAAGAGAGGGTTTTAACCCTTGGCTATAACAAAATGGTAACTGTGGGTAACAAACCATAACAATTAAAATGGTAAATCCTAGTTCTTTTTGACTCAGAAACGTAATACTGGAACAAATGGTAACTTAGTACACGAACCACCAGCCAGATGCACGGTACTAATCTGCTGGAAGGATTATGATGCGGGTGTTTCAGCTTCATCTTCAGCGTCATTCAATACCTGAACAGATAGTTAACGTTAAAAAATCTTGAATAATGATCAACAGTAGCATTTCTAACCATGCCTATCCTGTACCTTTTCAATTTCATTTTCCCAATCTCCTGCTACGGCAGCTTTGATAGGATCTTTGTAGAGTTTCTCCAACCCAGATGCGACTACTGCTGCACTGTACGTTGCCAGCTTTAATCGAAAATAAGTCACATCTGTTATGACGCGAACAGTATAATCCGGCATGAATGTAGGCCTGGATTTGCAGGTACTCCTATCGATATTGTCGTCTGCAACAAATATGATGAATATAATTAATGAATATTTAAAACAAATTCTGCGTTCTTGGACGTAGACAGGGGTTCACATTACCTCCGCTCTCTCTGTTTGCGATAAGAAAGTCTCCACCAAAGGTAGTAAATGGTCCTCCTTCGTACGTCATCTTTTCTATGCCAACGCAAACTTCTACCCGCCCCTCCAAAATCATTACGAAGTAATCGCAAGGCTTTCCCTGTGTAGCCAATTAAAGTGTAAAGTAATTAGTCTTTTCGTCCTTTACAACACTGCTTTTGTGACAATATAATACTGTTTACGAAGTTAACCTTTTCGTATATGTAAGAATCTTTTAAGTCCGCCGGATTTCTTGTTTTTGAAGTTTTCAAAAACGCAGTGCATGTTCTTACAAGCCGTTGCAAAATATTCACTGAGATGTAATCCTTATTAAATGGATCTACTACTTGAATAAAAGAATGACACGGTCACGGTAAGAATCGTTCGGGAAATTAAAAGACATTTACAAGGTCATGTAGAAAACTTACGTGAACTGAGAAATTGAACTGCAGCAACAGCTAAAGATGGGGGAATTTCAATAACTGGTTTCGACTTCATATGGAGCATAAAAGGAATATTCTTAGGTCTAGCTGAATGTGCCATGCGTCCCGCGGATTTACCAACTGCATCAAAAACATGTCATGTGGGTACCGATTTCCAGCAAACAATTACCCGTGCTTTTTTCGGATACAAACAATACCTTTAAAGTTTAAGTAAGTAGTTTAACTCACCGTCACTTTCGTCCATTATTTCAGCCTGAAGCAGCTCTTCAAGCACGTCTTCCATGGTAACAATTCCAATCGTTTCGTAATATGGATCACCAGGTCCGTCATTGTTTACTGTAAGGCATAACATTTACGTATGAAATAACTGCAAGTAATCACACTTATAATACTAATTAGCTTGTGAAATTACCTTTCTGAACGAAAGCTAGATGTCCACGGTTGCCTGAAAATTTTCAAGCAGATACATACTACATAACTACCACATACAGTAATGTTGTGAATAAACACTGACTAAAATTGCAGCAACTCACCTTCTCGGAAAGTTCGAAACATGTAATCCAGCCTATGATGATCAAAAACGTAGAACAGCTGATTTCGGTGGTACTCAATGACCGTTCTGAGCGGTATATTATCACTTGGGTCTAGAAGCGTCAGTTGCTTCACATTTAGCAGTGCAACAATGTTGTTTCTTTCGCCGTCAAATACAGGTATCCTCGAATAGCCTAAAATTGCTTAGAGTTAGTTTACTGGGACTGGCAACTTTAAGAATAAATGAAAATACGAATGAAAGAGTATAATAATTACCATGGTATTCTATCTCTGCCATGGTATCGAAATTCAATATTGCATCGATAGAGAGCATAAATACAGAATCTAGTTTAGTCATGACGTCTTTCACTGTTTTTGTCTTCATTTCTAAAGCACCAGATATTATCCCCACTTCCTCATTTTCTAATCCGTGATGATCCTTGGTTACCTGTAAGGTATTACACGCAGGTTGCGGTAAGAATAATCTTAACATCTAGAACATGATCAGGTAATGTAAAGGTAAAAAAGCTACCTTGAGAAGTTCCTTTAGTCTTTCTCGTGTGTAAACACTACCAATCTCCTCTCCCAGGACTTTGTCTAAAATTTTGCTTAGCGGATATGCGAGTGGAAAAGTTATCAGCATGAAGAACTTCGTAATGTAGATAGTTTTAGCACCGACTGCCAACCCATGCCTAGAACAGATAGCCTGCGGCACAATCTCACCAAATATAACGATTGCTAGTGTCGACATTATAATTGCGATTTCTCCAGATGTAATGTCGTCGATCAAAATGGTCAGTGTAGTATTTACAAGGACGTTACTGAACAACAAGCAACATAACAGGAAGTTTCCGTGATTCCTAACTGGAGCGATCTGGGCAGCGTATTTTCTTTCAAAAGTGGTTCCCGTGTTTATAATAATCTTTAAATCTGTCTTATTTAAAGACATTAATCCTAAGTTCAATCCCGAGAATAATCCTGAGAGGCAAAGCAAGAAAACTATACACATGATCTGCAACCACAGTGGCAATAACTTTGTTTCTAGCTCAATCGTCAACCACTCCTTGGGCCCTTGTAGGTTTGAGTCTTCTCCATTTCGTCTGTAGCATAAATAGCCGCTTTCTGGTATTTCTGCTTTAGTTGGCAACCGCATCAATACGTATGCCATGTTTGGATCTCCGACAATAATCTACGATGCATAAACCAAATCAAATCTGACCGACAAAAATGATAGTATATACTCGTGTATACAGGTAAATACCTTCTTAGGAGGCGTAGAGTGTTGATTGTTGCATGCTCCAGCTTTGGAAGAATTTACGCGTGTGAAGAACACATCACCCCCTTCAGTAGAGTTAAAGTTCCCAAATAACCGGATGAGGACTTCTGTTGACTCCAAGACGATGAGCTTTCCGTTTCCGCCAAAGGTTATCCGCTTATGGGGAGCATCATATTCGACTGACATACCGAAAATGTCGTTTCCAAGTGATTCTTGCAAGAAATCACGGCGAATTCTCTGATCTTCCATACGCTGACGATCATGACGGATACTTCTGAACTGGGCCGACTGATAAGGGTCGGTAAAAAGGCTTGCATGACCACCAGCATGGTTATTTTCTAACGACTTGCCCAAGATAGCAATGGCTGGTGCAAGTAGCCAAATAATTCGAATAAAATTTGGGAAAGTTTCCATTTAGCGTAAGCTAAAGCAATTGCTTTCCCACAACAGCTTCTCGATGCCTATCGTGAGTACTGCAGTTCGAGAGCTATGATTCTCAGAGTTACTCCCTACCAAATACATCCCAATAATTCCTGCATAATTTGGTAATTTCTTGATACAATCTTAAGGTTCGCAGTAAAAAACCAAACAACCTATCATAAATTACAAAAATACATTATTAGATTGACTATAGCCAAAACGGCCCGAGAGATACTTTAGTTTGCCGGTATCAGCTATGGGTTCTACTTCGGAAGTAATTACAGATAATCAGGGTTAACTCTAGAAATATGAATGCATAAAATAGGATCGAGGAGAGCAGCCAGTCCTATAACCCGATAACTTGTTCCATGATTCAACAGTAGTAGATAATCATAAGATTTAAGTAGAATATTTGACCAGTCTTCCACATACGCTTAAGTAGCCGATCGTCGAAAAGTATAACATTCGGGGACTTCCGCCTTCAAACAGGTTATTTTGATCTGCAAGTTAAATCATAAAAATTAGATACGTCAGACATTGACTGCATAAAATAAAATATTTCTGATCTCTCATTCGCATATCTCATTGCACTTACTTCTTAACTTCTCCAGTTAAGGATCACATGGTTTTTTGTCTTTCATATCACACATAGTTTTATAATAACAATTATAACAATCAAAATATGATACAAACATCCATGGAATATTAATCTCCTGATTCTTATAGTTGCATTAAGAGTTTCATAGAGCGCGACGATCCGGTTCCGTTTTCCTGCGCCGCCAAGAACGAATGGTCATTGTTTCAAGATATTGTTGACAAGCCGATCCAATCCCATCTTATAATGCTATAAGCAGTTGAGCTTTAAAGTTAATTTGTATAAAGTCCCGCATGTCCCGCACTTCTTGTTCTCAATCATCGTGTAACACTCAAACACAAATCACGCTTAACCTGCTGAATTTGAGCTGTACTGAACAAAAACAGGCCAATATTACTCACTGACCAGTTACTCAACACAATATCATCTAGGACAGACACTCCGAAAAGAAGCTTCATGTTGGCAAGGGCTTCAAAGGAACAGATATGGGCAGGTCGCAATCAGTGCCGCATGGCTTCTAAGCCAACATTAACTGATACAAGGCATTTACGTTATTTAACATGCGAATAGAAGAATTTCATTAGAACGCCAGGGGTTGCCAGAAAGATCCTTCAACGAACATCCTCCTCCAGCAAATGCTAAGCTGAGATCCAAAATCGTAAAAGACGGTAACCAAGAGATCCTATGAATTAATCAGCTGTTTTTAATACAAGTCCAAGATGTGTGTGTTCTCCAGTTCCAGGTAGTTCATCATGTCTGCAAGAACCGTTATCATAATTATTGGTTTAGTGTCTACACAAGTTATCCCTAAATATAATTTAATGCACTTCCGTAGTACGCATAACGCCCACGCCTGTCATCAGACATAACGCAGAGGGTTATTACATAACTAAAGAGCAACGTACAAGAAACTGTCGCAGAGAGGAATAAATTACCTGAATTATATGGGTATAGTTTTGGAATTCTCAGTTTGACCGAATGCAGGAAATTTATCGAAAAAAGTGTTCCACGTTTTACACTCCGTTCTAGAAGATTTTACACATGTACCAACTTATGTATATTTATCATGACTTTACTTATCACATGTTAGAGTTGTTGGTTGGACTTATGCGAAACAGGAGAGGTTGGAGAAAGCTAGTTGGAACAGACTATATCTACGACGTGGAATTTGATTCGCGTATAATACATGAATGCTGGTATAGATAAAAAATTCCGTGTGGTGTGGAATGGTATTTAAATCAGAATTGGAATGATGTTGGCATTGGCAGTGCAGTTGCAAGAAGAGCGACGATGTGAAGATTCTGCGATATGATAGCGAGAACCAGCCACTTGAGTAGCGGGAACGGGAACCCGTTGGATGCGGGCGTCAAGACAGCACTGCTCCGACAACCCACTTTCACCGATCTCTCAAGGGCAAAATAGTCCTTCCAAGGATTGTATCTTTACTTTGTGATAGAATTCGAATGGAAAACGGAGGGAAGTGACTAGAAGGATTGTGTAGAATTGATTAAAATTCATAACTGGCACAACTTATGATTGACGTCCGTTGGAAACGGGGGTTCATAATTAATTCAGCTATTAGAAATTCATAAACTCCTTCAGCTCAGGAATGCACGTGAGTCTGCATGAAAACGCTTACGATCAGATGTACCTTCAAAAACTTATTGCTATATTGCTATGAATGCTGGAGGATTCGTGTTTCTGCCGCAGATTTAAAAACTTTAAAATTGCACAAGTCATGTGACTCAGAGTTAGTTGGTAGGAGCACCACGATGAAAATGGGAACTATAGGATTTAGCAGTACAAGAGCTTCAAGCTCTAGAACTTTAATGATTGTCATGATGCTTAGATTAGCCTTAAAAATAGCACTGCTCATCTTTATAAGAATCATACAACTGTGAGCGTAAAGGTAAGATTGGACACAAGTAGTAATATCTATATTTTATCATGTTAAATCCGCTTATTACCAGGATGGAAGCACGAGACACTGTCTGATGTTATTTGAATCACTTCTGATTATACTTGAACCATCCTTCTCCAGACTTCCGTCCAAGTTTTCCTTCTTTGACCATTTTGCGAACAATTTCAGGAACTTTGAAATTAGGGTCGTCCGGAAAGCGTTTCTCCCAGCCTGGTCAGATACGAGAAGCATTTTGAAGGAGACTGTTGGCAGCCATACTCAAGACTATTAAAGTTTATGGTAGATCCTTTACTAACCTTCGTTTATGAAGAGGCCGACATCAATTCCAACAAAATCAGATAGCTCAAACGGTCCCATGGGATAACCCGCTCCAAGTTTCATTGCCGTATCGATATCCTTTGGAGTTGCATCGCCTGAGTAAAGCCAATACATGTTAAATCATGGAGACATTCTAGATAAAAACTCTTCTAACAGTGACTTGAAAATTGACATGGAAGTAAGGATGGGAACATAAACAAACCTCGCTCCACCATTCTCACGGCTTCCATAGTGTAGGGTATCAAAAGACGATTGACAATAAATCCGGGAGTGTCTTTACAGCTAACTGTCACCTTCCCTATAGATTTTCCCCATTCATCAATCTTTTTGTAAGTATCCTCCGAAGTTTCGCTGGTTCGTACTACTTCCAATAACTTCATCAAAGGAACAGGGCTGAAAAAATGTAAACCGCTGAAACGATCCTTCCTCATCGTAAGCTCCGCAATCTCGTTGATGGGAATTGATGAAGTGTTACTCGCGAAAATTGTCTTCTCTGGCGCGACCTGCAAGTAACAAGGAATCAATATATCGCTGAACGAATCTCCCGTTCCACTTAAGCTAACAAAAGAAAAACAAGCCACGACAACAGCATACAATTTTTGTGCCCTTTAATAATTCGGAACATCAATCAAGTGATACGTTAAGATTACCTTATCAATATCAGCGAATAAGTCCTGCTTTAGTTTCAAGTTCTCAATAATCGCTTCAATAACAAGCTCTGTGTCAGACACAGCCTTGTGCAAATCCGTAGTGTAGGACAAATTACTCAAAGTTTTCTTGACAAATGCTTCACCCTTAGCGGCGTCATCCTAGAAATGATAAAATCAAGGTTTATTACATTGAAACTGTCTACTGTTAGTTCAGCGCGGATATAGATTTATTTTATATTCGAAAAGGATCTTCAATGATACTTTTAAACACGTTTAATGTTTTGTGTATAAAGGCGAAGTAATCACCTTGAACATCTTCGATCCAACTCGCTTGACATTGCTCTCAATGGTAGCCTTAGACTTGGCAATTGCCTCATCCTTGACTTCAACAACAGTTACCTTATTACCAGCTTGAGCAGCGACCTGTAATTCAAAATAAAACAATTATTTCTTGTAAAAACAAAAGCTAATGTGTACAACTAATGAAAACTGGAAACTGCCAACCAACCTGCGCTATGCCGCCACCCATAAGACCCCCACCGATAACGGTGACATTCTGGATAGATGCCTGGTTGGCAGCAGATGACGAGAAAGTCCTCAAGGAATTACGAATTCCAGAGGAACGGAAGACTGAATTGAGTGCCATTGGAGTAATTGAATTTGCGGTGGAACTAGCGGAAAATAATTATTCTACAGGAGGTAACAAGCAACTTCAGACCAGCAGATCACAGGGATGTTTGGAAATTGTATAAATAATTATTTTCGTAGAGAAGCAAGCGCAAGTTCATAGACAACGTCTGATAAAAGTCTAACTAGTTGAACTTTGCTCCTTGTCCAAACAGTTGACAGGCAGGCTATTGGAGATAGATATCCCGATATCCGGACGTGCTATGTGCAGGTTATGTTTGTAGGTCTCATCCACGTGTTTGCAGAGGGAGCATGTATATACCAAATTTCTGCGTGTATATGTTGTAATGTTGTCTAGGGGTTTCTACAGTTCAGCGTGCAGCAGGAGAAATTCTATCGTAGAACCCAAAATCTAAGCTTACTACAAATTTCATGCAATCCTACACTTTTACACGTCAATGCAAAGTGACCTTGAATGACTGGAGAAGCAAACCTTACAGTCTTATTGCTTCAGCTTACCGTAGAGGGCCCTTGCTGAAGTGGGATTTGGGGTTTGAAAAATATGTCAAAGTGTAGTTCAAGGGTCCCTATGAACAGTGCAAAAAACAAAAAATCCAGGAATTGCCTTAATCCGGAAAAATTCCGGTTGAAAATTTGAAAATACGGAGAGTTTTTTATGGGGTTTAGTACAGGGACCGCGCACATGTTTACTTTAGGTATACCGTAACGCTTTTTGAAAACGTCTAGTAACTTTTGGGTAACCAAAACGTGATGAGCGATAAAATTGGGTGCCCACAAAGTTATTAGACGTTTTATAAAAGCGTTACGATATACCTAAAGTAAATTTGTGCGCGGTCCCTGTACTAAGCCCCGTAAGAAACTCTCCTTATTTTCAAATTTTGAACATGGATTTCTCCGGATTAAGGCAATTCCTGGATGTTTTGTTTTTTACACTGTTCATAGGGACCCTTGAACTACACTTTGACATATTTTTCAAACCCCAATTCCCGCTTCAGCAAGGGCCCTCTACGGTTAGGTTAGCTATACATTTACTCATATAATCTTTGAGTATAAAAGCTAGGAATCAGTAGGTATTTAATAATATAACAGTCGCTTCTAGTTTACGTACCTATTTATTCATCTATACTCTGCTTAAATTCATTTCCTCTGGCTATTTTCGCCTTGGCGAAATAGGTAAAACCAGTTTTGGTCTGTCCAACAGTTTTTACAAAATATTTTTTAATGTGCACTAAATAGCAGGTTGAGGGAATTTTCTGGAATTCGGAAAAATAATTTTATTTTAAGTCGATGTTCTTTGTGAGAAATGAGCAAATCCAAAATTTCAGGTCCGTCCAACCAAAACTAACGAAGTTATTAAAGTTTCGACCAAGCTATCTTGCCTCCTTAGAGCCTGCGCTTGCATTACGGATAGGACAATATAAAAGGTTCAGTATGTAACTACAATGTAACTCATAGGTTGTATGTTTCAAATGCTGTACATACTGAACCGTATATATTGTCCTATCTGTAATGCAAGCGCATGCTCTAATGAGGCAAGATAGCTTGGTCGATTTTGAAGCGGAAACTTTAGTAACTTCGTTGGTTTTGGTTGGACGGACCTGAAATTTTGGATGCGCTCATTTCTCACGAAGAACTATCGACTAAAAATAATACTATTTTTCCGAATTCCAGTAAATTCCCTCAACCTGCTATTAAATATTGATACGCTTTTTGATGTAAAGTTTTTGTGACGACTTTGAGTAGGTGTAGCAGGCTATGCTAAAAGTCTTTGTGTTGAGCAACAACTCCGATGTATTGATTAAGCTAATTCCAGAATGCCTTTAGTGATTAGCCTATTCTTCTCCTGAAAAGCCTGGCAGCCCACTAGCGAAGCGGCAATCTAATGATGAATGAGGAGTTCGAACACTGGATTCAGTGGACCAATCCGCTCGTGGCCACTTTCCATACAAACTATGCAAACTACACGGGGTTGTCTACCCTGTACTGGCTGAGTTTTTACTTGATGTAAGCTTTAATTAATAAGAATTAGAGGGGAAATTACTGAGATTTGTTTGCAAGAGTGATAAATCCTAGAAACATAGGTGTAGTCGTGTGAATCAAAGAAAAATACATTATGGAGCTTACACAGTATGTGCGTCGTAGATGAATGTAGCTTTCTCCACCATTGCATTGGATTCTTCCTCGGAGAATGGGGAGACCATTAATTACAAGGCCACAGGAGAATGCAAGCTGAAGCTGAACCTGAAAAAAACTAAACTTATGCATTTTAAGGGGGGACTGCATGCGAATAGGATTATGAATGAACGAGTAAATCTGCGTAACATTTAAACTGACGCCCACGCTAGTTTTTTGGGGCAAAAATCATGTGTTTAATTTTGCCCTTTCCCTCAATCGGTTCCTCAGTCGGGCTAAGGAAAGCATAATGAGCTGAATATAAAGTTTTTAATACATGCAGGCTTTGGGTTGGGTCGGAGATCACGCAATAAGAGAATAAAAGGAACGTTAGTCATCTTTCTGGGATGAAGAGGATAAATGAAAATGAACCTAGCATCCACGTAACGTTACCTATTAGTTTAATGCTAGAGAAAGAGAGCGAGGAAGAGGAAAACTACGAAAGAGAAGAAAGAAAAGACGGAGAAAAGTTTAGGGAAAATTGGTGAGTGAGAGAGCTTTGGGATTTAGAAGGAGTGAAAGTCGGAGAAAGTGTTACCATTACTACTGTTTCCATTGCTGCAAGAACAACCTTTCTACGTTACCGTATATCTATACTTGGTTGCAAGGTTTTCAAGGTAAAGATAGCGAGAGTTTTGGTCGGAGAAGATCGGATGGAAGAGCGAAGGTTCTCTCCAGCTGGATTTTGGTTTACTTTCTCCTCTACAGGGAGAAAGTACTCCCTTCAGGAAGTAAGAGAGATTTTGTGCCAGTTGTTGGGAAAAGTGTAAGCCTCCACACTTTTAGTGTCTTACTGTGTTTTTCTTTCGACTGTACGTTTTAAACTTAACTTAATTTCATACATGGTGCTAATTTAATAAGGAAGTGTATTTTGTGAATCACTAGTGTCATCATCATCAGTCTTGCCCTTGTAAATCACCTGTTTCCAGTAAAACCTGATGTGTGCGCCTGCCCTTTACTTACATTTTCCGTCACGATGGATTGAATTGGGTTTAAAGCAAGATTTACGAATGGAATTAGAAAACATGATTAAACTAATTGCAGTGTAGGCAGAGGAAACTAGAAATCAGGAGTTTTGAATGAGCT
The DNA here is from genome assembly GCA_906901655.1 of Sminthurides aquaticus. Classification (NCBI taxonomy): domain Eukaryota; kingdom Metazoa; phylum Arthropoda; class Collembola; order Symphypleona; family Sminthurididae; genus Sminthurides; species Sminthurides aquaticus. The sequence goes on along the minus strand of CAJQTT010000004.1, from coordinate 8,671,387 downwards.
ACATCATATTCTTTGAAGAAGATGATAAAAGGGAGAAAGAAACGGGATGGCGAATCTAATGGCTGGAAATTTATAATACCTGTGGCTTACACGTACACAGGAGGAGGCTTGTGTGAGTTTCTTGTTTGATTTAGAAAAGGGATGGTGTGTTGAGGCTATAGAAATATTAAAGAGCCACGTATATGTAGTAGTTCCTTAAATACCTGCCAGAATTACTGAGGGGAGGAGGATGGAGATGGAGAGTATGGAAAAAGTACGTGCATACTAGAAGAACCAATAACCCGATTAGTGTAAGCGCACTTTATATCCTATGCCTACGGAGCGGAAAACAGTCCGGAAAATGTTGGCAGGGAAAGTGCCCAAAGGGTCTTTGATCGATTATCTATGTTCAAATGTTATAGGGGGAAGTACGCGTAAAGAGTTAAAATATGTTAACGTGCTGTTACAAAGGAGGTACGCATGTTATATTAGATTGATTATTTTGAAATCTGAGATGAAGGAATAAGATTGTGGCTTATGTAAAGCATGTGATGATGTTAAGATAATATATTTTGCACCATGTGCTTCATCCGTCTTACCATTTCCGTACGTAATATGTGAATATAACAATATACTATTTGTAGGAGTTGTTTACAGAGAAGATAATTATTTTACTCAAATAAGATGGCGGGGAATAAGCGTGGGTGTGTGGAACGGAACGGAGGAAAAGTCCGAAAGTCGACGAAACAAGTTGTTAGCTCAAGGAGCTCTGTTCAGGATTATACGTATGCTGCGGCGACGGGCAGTGCGGCAATTGCGATCATGTCCTCTTCAAGACTAATTACGCATCTGACGGAAGCGAATGCAAATTTTGGGATTTACGATTCCTCCTCTACGCTCTATTCCTTCGGTACGTTATGGCTACCCTTCTTTTTGCACGGTCTGGGCACAGCCATATTTTCCATCACTGCTTATACATTTACAAAAATTCGAGATGGAACACGACCAGGGAGTTGGGATAGTACGGAAAATGGAATCATTGGGATTTTCTCCCTTGGACTAATGCTTGCTTCGGGGATACTGAAGTGTGTGATGGGATTAACTTCCAGTTTGTGGGATGCTTCTTCCGGTCTCTATTACTTTGGTGCTTTTTTGGCTCCGTATTTCCTTTACAGCACGGGTGTTGGGCTCCTCTCAATTTGTGTTGCCCGGTGGCGCCATAACGACAGACGACGTTCTAGTCTTTACGTTTTGGATAACATATTCGTCGGAACTGTTGCTATTGTGGCACTTGGGACTTCCGGAGCTTTCAAATACTTAGCGGAGCTAAGTCTTCGTTTCGGCATCTATGGCCCTTCGTCAGGGTCCTACTTTTGGGCAGCTTCTGTTTTACCCCTTCTGCTTTACAGTCTTGGACTTGGCCTATTCTCTATTTGTGTTGCAAAATGGCGAGGGATAGGTTTAGGAAATCAATACGAAGATAAAACTTGGGTGGATGAGGATGAAGGGGATTCTACCAGTACTTGGAAATTCTCAATTGTTATGATTGCTGCCTCAGTTGCGATCAAATACCTCATTCAAAACAGCTTTTTCACTATTTTGGATACCTCATCTCTAAGCTATGCAGTGGTACTTTCGTGGATGCCGATATTCGTGTACAGCGTTGGAATTGGACTCTTGGCAGTTTCTATGTCGCAAAGGTGGGAGAACCCAACTGTTGCTTTCTCCGTGGCAGGTGGAGAAAGTGAGGGAAACGGAAACACCATGGCAAGACTTCAGAGTCATCTCACATTCCTCCCGCTGATTCACTTGATTCGACAACATGCCCTCTCCTCCGCGAACGGAATGTTAAATTTACCTCCTCCAGAACATCATATTAGCATTCAGCAAGCAGGAGGGAACGGGAACGATAAGGAATTCCTTTCCAGATTGGAGCTACAACGAGATTCTTTTATTGACGAATTGATTCAATCCTGCATTCTTCCCTGGTACGAAAAAATTAGCGACGACAAAATATTCCCAGCAAGGGCCAAAAATGTCATACAAACTTTTCTGGAGCAACTTACGAAAAAAATACGAAAGGTACGTACGAAACGTTTGAACATGGGCAAAGGAACGACTTTCTCTTCACTCCTCTTTTTTTCCGGAGAGAAGGAGACAGCTCGTTAAAAAATATTGTTCCATAAAATGAAAAAAATTCTACGTCATGGTTTCATAGAAGATCTTGTTATTTTATTTTTTCCAAGATTGATAGAAATTCTCTAGCCAAAGAAGCTATTGAAGTCATTCACTTTCACTGGACAAATTATTGTGAGGCAAATCTGGAACAATCTGGAAAAAGCTTTAGGTAAGTTTTCTGTAAATCAATTAATCCTCAAGAAGCAAGCGTGTAGTAGGAGAAGTAATTTCCAGTTTTTGATGTGAGAGATAAATTGCCTGTTTTATATCTATATTCCAGATTCGTCCACGAATTCATAGAAAATAAGGAGGAGCTTGGAAGACACTACGAAGCATTAACAAGTCTGCTAATCAAAGAACTCATCGTGCCGGATCTTCAGTCGCAAATAATTTGCCAATTCTTCGCATCCATTCTAGCGAAAAACGTCGTCATGTATTACGTAGACTTGGTTACGGACCCAAAGTGGATCAACTACACAATAAAAAACATTGTTTCCGTCGGTGCGCTGAATTCTTCTCCATACCCAGAAATAAGTTCATTATCCCAAGGATCTTCCCAGGAATCTTTACCGGATTTTACACTGAAGCCAGAACCAGAAGCTATCCTTGTAGGTCTTTCCAACAGCATCGAGGACGACTCTAATCTTCAGTTCGACGAAACTATGGATAAAACGCCAGAAAATCCACAAGTACTTAGCGAAGTTCCTGGGTTTAAGCTCTTCCCAATTCCACCGTTAACCCCAACTTCCGATAGCAGCGCCACCGGGAAGCAAGAAGCGACCGTCACTGCAGCCCTTGGTGGATTACTCTCCACTACAGCGCTTACTTTACTCCCCGAAGGATCTTCATATAATTTAACTAGTATGGAACAGGTTGAGAGAAACAAATTAGAAATGGGAAGCAATAATGATTATAAGGGTAAAATTGTGCCAGTGAAGCACAATCCTGGAACTGAACAAGAAGATGACGCTCTTTGGAAGGAAAACTTAAGTAGATTCGCTAGTGACAATATAGCAAACTTACAAACAAGCGTTACGGGATCGATCCGCCATTATTCACTGGACTGCGCTAAAACTAAATCACCGGGGCTTGGTGATGCGGATAGTAAATGCACGCAGTCATTGGACGATTCCAGATCATCCTGCAGTGTGGAGCGGCAGGAAAATTTTGAAATAATGATGAACGGTCTCCAGGAAACAAAGGAAGGCTACCCTAAGTCTGACGTGTCTCCTTTGTATGATGAAGCGGAAGACTTTGCAGCAACTATAGCAAAACTACGTTCTCTCCTAGAACAGAGGGAAAGCCAAAAGAATTTACTAAAGAACGACACAGCAATATCAAACACTGAAGGAGATTCAGACGTGTTTGCTCAAGCACCGAATCCAAATGATGTGACTGAATCCGATCCGATATCCAATACGCAACCAGAGCAATCAATCACACCGAATTCTAGAAGAAGTGCTAGTGAAACTAATAATCGACCGAGTCTTAACTCCCAAAGCAGTGCTTCTAGCCTTGGGTCAGACAATTCTTGCGGAAGCGTGAATTCTCACAGTAGCTGGGATGTTGACAAGTAAGTGTTAAATAAAGTAAACTTTGAGCTTAGATAACCGCCAAGGAGATGCGAGCTTGAGATTGTGCAAAATCTAATACGTTTGCTCTGTGACTACATACTAAAGTAATCATTCTTTTTTTATTATTTATTTTTTCAGACTGGAGAAAATAGTAGATGAGTTAGAAGAAACCGGACCTGTGCTAAATAGATTTTTCCTAAACGTTGCGATCCCAAAAACTGAAAACTGTAGCGATTCAAGTGGACAATTTGTCCTTTATTCTATCCAAGTAAGCTTATCCTTTCCGCGGTACACATTTACTCTACAATAATCTTTACACCATAATTTTGAGGGAAAATGTTTTTTATTTTAGTATGAAGGAGTTTACGTGGAAGAAAACGATGACGGACAATTAGAAAAGCTTGTCCTACGGACGACAACAATAAAGCGGAGGTTTCAAGAATTTTTACTCCTCCAAAGCCAACTGGAAGAAAGCACGATTTGGCGACCACATTTAAAGGGTATCAAAGCTCCAACAAAATGGTTCAGCTTGTCCTTTGCCAAATCAGATACTACTAACATCAATCAACGAAAGGTTATTCTGGAACGCTATCTCCAACAGCTTTGCTATCATCCTGTTCTGGGCTTCTCCCCTCTCTTACGGCAATTTATGGCATATGGCGAGGAAGGGTTCCAGGCATTTGCAACGTCAGATGAAATACCCATTCACAGATTCAATAAAGTAATTCAAAAATGAGATTTATATGGTCGAAGCTCTAGTCTAGTACGATCCCTGGAAGAATTGGAGGATTGCATAACGCTTCTTCGTTATGATATAAACATTTGGGCTTTGCTTGCAGTTCACGAAAAAATTTACTGGCGTCTTCAACAGCTTGCGTGAAGTATTACCAAGCTTTGAATCAGATCTGCTTAGTGCCCCAACAACTAGTTCAATAGACACAGCTCCACGGAGCCCTGCTGAAATGAAGGCCCGGAATCTGTTGGCACTCTTCCTTCGGGAAGAAAAAGTTATCGAAGCCGAAAAATCAGGCCACGCTTCGACAAATACTGAATCTGGCAATACGTCATCGAGTTCAACTGTAATTTCATACCTTTTTCAAGAAGAGATAACCTCCGCATTTCCCAATTAATTCTATTCTTTTTTAATGATTACAACTTTCAGGATTCAAAGGGGGATACCGGAGAGGATGGCGAAAAATGTAAGGCTGAGAAAAATGATAATAACGAAGGAGAGGAAAATTGCAACTCTTCACAAACAGAATTCGCTGGCGAAAGCGTAGTTGATGGTAAAAGTTAAAGAATTGTCCCCTAACGATATCATCAAATCCCGTAGAATGCCATTAGTTAAAGAAAGCTCTATGTGTTTTTCCAGAGGGCGCTATGAAAGATGCGTACCCATTAGCAGTTGCTATGACAAACTTATTGTGTGATGTTCTCTGGTTACCTCATCATCGGCCTCACTCCGCATCAATTTCAACCTTCCTCTCAATAAGCGGAAAATCCTTTGAGCATTATTTACAAGAATCTCTGGACTCGGTCGTCTCGCAAGATGCATGGATTGCACACTTGGAGGCGCTCACTGCTTCTTTGAAAGCTTGGGGCCAGGCGGAAGAAAGTGCCAGCTTGGAGCTACCAGAAGTTGAAAGTGTTTCTGAAGCTGAACTCAAAAACGTTCTCAAATCCAAGATACCTGGTAAACTACTGGATTATTTCCAAACCTTGATTGTTTATACTCGCAATTACACTAATTTCGTCTCATGCTTAGTTAATAGCTTCACTCATTACAAATTAAGTCGAATGATCAACATCAGTTTAATATTGTTTCTTGTGTTTGTGCTGGTCAGTCTGGATCCGATGGATGTGGGGAAGAAGCCGCGTAGATATGACAATAGATCGCCTAACCAAAGTCTGTCAAGATGCTAAAGTAAACCAAGATTTAGTCCTCTCATTAGTAGAACTTGTATTTTCGAAGATAATCGACACTGTAGAGCGAGAAGGAACTCGAGTAGAATAAAAACAAACGGAACTTAATGTTTAGTGCCACAAAACTTTTCAGCATTCATTGTCTTGCATAATAAAAATAAAAACGTGGGATATTGAAAATGAAAGGTGTCAAAAGCCTTGGAAAGTGCATTAGCAGAGCCAGCAGAGGCAAAGGCTCACATTATAATTTAAGTATCACCTGGACTCTGTCAGTCTGGTCCAGTCCAGACTGGACACACGGCATTGATGAGGAAGCATTCGGCAGGCACCACCAGGATTACTCGAGAATGAAAACCAAAAAGAATGGACAAGCTGATAATTTTACGGGAGGGGCTTTTTTAGTGAGCACGAGGATTATGTCACGCCCAGCAAAGTTTTTAAAAGAAGATAGATAGGGAAGAGATTGTGTGAAACAAGGAGACAACATTAGGGAGGAAGGTAGAAAATCATCAAGATCATAAATTTTACTAAAGCTGTAAATGTCCCATTGATCTACACAGTCCTGTGGCATATAACCAACCCGTCGTCTTCTCAATGCAGCCCAACTCACTAGCTCTGCCCCATCATTCCCTTGCATCTTCAACTTTCTAAATCAAGCCAAGAAAGAAGGAAGACCAGAACGGACTTGAAGATTCTCAAGACTTGGCTTCAAATGCTTGTACAGGCTAGGCTGGAAGAAGGTAAGAAGAATCTTGCAAGCGTAGAGGGAGAGGGGCTCTTTTACAAAGCGAAAGCCTATTACTCCGTCTTTTCAAAGGTTTGGTTTGACTCTGGTCTGGCTGAGGGAGTGTTAGCAGGAAGGAAGAACGACAGAGGGAGAGAAAAGAGGGAAAAGCGGAACGTTTCCCTTCATTCCTGATATGAGTCTCAAAGCATGCTCATCATCGGGGTGTTATGGGTGAGTCGGATGGAGAAAACGTTTACGCTGTAGAAAGCCGCTATTTGTTTCAATCGTTGTACTAATTTAAGCGCAGAATAGTGAATACAAGAACGAAACGCTTCAAAGCTGCAAGTTTACTATTCCGCGAATTTCATTACGTTTAACAGTAATCCAATGGTTTCTCCGACGATAGTTTAATAATAAAGAAAGTGAAAAAAAGACAAGTTTTGAAAATTTGAACGCTTGCGGAAAAAAATTCAAACCCTAGTGCAAAAAAATATTATTGGAACTGCTAATTATATTCTTCGCAGTGCTTTCCATTGACAGCCAACAGCCACTGACTGGAGTTTGTTGAGATGATGCTTATAGAAAGTATTAAATTAGTCAGTAGAGGTGGGCGCTATTGAAGGGGAAGAATCTCTGGAGAACTTGTAATCAGTCCATGCTTGGGCTTTGGGAAGGATGGGCTTGTGAATTTTTTAGAGAAAATGTGTGTAGATGATGGCGTATAAAATGTTGTTGTTAGCATGGATCGCCCTTGTAGGGCTTGGGTGGGGAGTGACTGTGACTTGTGAGGATGTGAGACAGGAGATTAAATCCTTGCCACAAAAAACGCGCCAACTGACAGAGGAATTAGAAACTATCCTGGGAATGAGAGCCGCTCCCGTTGGGCGAAAACGGGACTCTCATGAAGAATTATGGAACATTTTACCTCCAAAGTATATGTTGGATTTATACCAAAAATACGCAGATGACAGCTACATTCTTGAATCCAACCCAGATTTAACACACACTATCCGATGCGTTCTCGGTAAGTTAGCAATTCAGTGGCAAAAATTGCGCCAAAGCATTATTTCATTAGTTTCCATCCATTGTAATGAAGACCATATTCAAGTTTAAACCATCCGCTTACTCTAAAATTGCACGCATAAGGTCTAGTACATCCATCCAGACATGTTAATCAGAGTGCCAAACTAAACGGATTGAGTGGAGTGGGAGAAATGTAAACATATCCATGAATTAAAATCTGGATATGGAGGAGACGATGCAGTTCCAATATCGGAAAGACGTTAATCAGTTCTTAGGTAATTGTAATAGGATAAGGAGGGAAGTGAAAAATGGAAGAAGTAATTTGAGGATGCTATTAAGAACTAGCCGTGGTCATGACGCCATGAGAAGAAGGAGTGGCGATAGTAGCGATCAAAGGCTTAGAACGCAATGTAAAAGTAATTGGAGGAAGGCTTGAGATTTGAGAATATGAGAGAAAGACATGCTTGCAGACTTAAGACTTGACGATAGACTGCAGATGGAATGAATGGTGAATTTATTCGGACAGAGTAATTAGAGTTCATGTTGGTGATGGGCTTAAGAGTGATGGGATATATGTTTTGAGTTTTTGTTGATTAGAAAAAAGCTGGTGTGGATATATGAAGTGCTTTTTTTTCCGGAGTATAGCCGCACGGCCTGCCTCCCCAGCCTCTGCTGGTGATCTTCCTGGACCTGTAGATACAATACAAGAGCCATAAGCTTTAGTCTGGCTGGCTGAGTGAATGGAAGTTGTAGTGGTAGTAATAGTGGTAGTAATGATTATTAAAAGTAGACTGCTGGTATAAGAAGCCAGGGAAGACCGCGTTTAGACAGCTGGCTCTAAGATACTCAGATTCATCAAGGAGAGGGAAATATACGTGTGATATAGGGTGGTGGGAAGTGGAGAGGGCAGCGGAGAAAAGAAATGAGAAGCCAGTGTTTTGACAGCTAAATGACAGTATAAGTGAAAAGCTGGAGGATTCACATAAATTATTCATTCCTCCTACGTACAAGATATAACTATGAAACTATGAAGAACAGGAAGGCAAGTAGGAAAGAGGCAATAAGGGAGAAAAGAAAAGCAAGAAACAAAACGGGGTAGGAAGTAAACAGGCTGAAAAGTTATGCTCAGGAAATGCAAGTAACTCATCCCCAGTCTCCGGAGATGCTCCCTATTGCTTCATTTATTTACCCCCTCGCCCCTCCTAACTCTAGCCTTCCCCGCGTTTTGCTTTCCTCCGGTCGTGCACTTGCATTCAACTTCCACAATACTTTTTCTATCTATGTATTTTTTGGGATTTGAATTATCGGTAAATCCATCAATCCATGCGATATGGAGGAGAAGGCGGAGGAAAGAAAGAGGCAGAGGCAGCGAGAAAGTAAAAAAAATAATCAAAACCCAGAGAACCAGGAACATTGAATAACAAGAGAAACATTTGATGATTTCATCCTGAATGATCCAAGAAGGACGAAAGGTAGCATAATAGTATGCAGTAAAATAGGTAGGAATGAGTTAGCACGGCGGCAAGTTGGATGATTGAGGAGAAAAGGTAGTAGATAACGTGAAAATTTTTATTTGGGATAGAGTGCATATGCAGATAAAGACATAGGAGATGAGATGCATATGAATAAAAAGAAGAGGGAGAAGTTATGTAGTAACGTAGAACATAAAGAAGCCCGAGATTGTTATGGAACTAATATTACAAAATGAATGACACTTAGGCAGCTTGCTCTCATGATTCCCTTGGAGTATAAGTAAAGATTCTCCATTCTGAATTATCCTCAGAAAATTGTAGGTAGTTACGTTCCTCTGAACTCGCTCTGCAAAAAAAAAATGAAATTGGCTAGCAGAGTTATGCTACTTCCATACATATACCGTCAAGATTTACTCGAGGCTTCTGATTCTGATTTCCGGAAAACTATAGGCTCACTCCTATTTGACAGCTGAGTTGAGAGGATGTCTAAGGCGAATATCAAGTAGACAAGGATAATTAAGGATGGATTTATGTGGATAATGACGTAACAGAGGAATGTAGGCTAAAGACTGAAAGTCCGTTTAAATGTGCAGAGGAAGGGAAAAAATTAGGCAGGATATGTACGAGTTGTACGATCTAATGATAAAAGGGATTTTATCGGAACAAGCAATATTTTTACATGATTTCCCAGAGTAGAGCCTCTACTGTAGAGGTAAAGAAGGAGCTATGGGGGATGGTGAATAGACTCTCTGCTCTCGGCCTGAGTGAAGCTCCCATTTGCCGAAATTACTATACTAATAATAGGAATGCACATGGAAAGTATAGCTATATCATGCCATATCACAGAATCACAGGGCGGGGAAAGGATGATAAACACACACCAAAATAAATACTTAGCGGGTAGATTAATAAAAAGCGGGCAGGGATATTCGGACAGGCGGGCGGTGGTGAATTATAAAGAGGATGTGCATAAGTAACGTAGGACGGGTGGATGAATCTAGTTCTCGCTTCTTTTCTCGTTCTCTGCGTGCTAGATTTAGTGTTTAGTGGAATACAATATAAAAATACAGAGGTGATGGTGTGTCCGAAGCGGGGATTTATGAGGGTAAAGTTGCCGAGGAGTAATGAAAAAGCTGGTAGTTTCTTCCACATTCCCCGACCTTGTTCAGTTCTCCCTGTCTTACTAAATGGCTGGTCGTTCAACTGCCTTGTGTTTGAAATGATATAGCGGACTAGATATTTCCTGAAAGGTGTAGGTATGTGCCAAAGAAGCGGAGGCTTTGGTAATCAGAGCAGGGATTTCTGACTACATACTACATGGTGTAGTTTCAGAGAGAATATTTATACACAAAACAGGAGTATTGTGTAATGCCAGAGTGAAAAGCATCTAAAATGGAGGAGTTGCAGGATGCGATGGGTCGTGGAGAAAGTTGGAAAGTTGCTGGCTTGGCAGCGCTTATGCTTTATGTTCATCCTCTCTAGTCTCTTAAGAGGCAACCGTGGGTAGCAATGGACGAACGGATCCTTTGTCATTACACTACTCTCTTTGATTTTGAGGTAGAAGAGAGGAGAATAGTTGATAGGGAATGAGATAAAAAAAAACAAAAAATGTCATGAAAAGTAGGAGTAGGCGTTGGTCCATCAACCTGCCGGCCCGCTTGATAGCGGAGGGGATGGTTTTATCCGGGGAAGATATATCAAATAGGCGTTTCCTCCAGTCCAGCTACCACAAAATCCATGCATCAATCTGTCCGATCTTTCCATATCATTGCTTACAAGATTTCTTACATTCATCTATGGAGAAATTTGGCGCTTCTTAACGGCTATTCCACTTTGTACGCTAGTGATCACCAAGGCTTAAACAATGCTAAGACGATAAAAATTACAAACGATGCTGGCGTATCATATAGCATAGCCGTCACCGGTAAATAGTGCCTTAGTTTTTAAACCATACATCGTTGATGCTGTCCTCGTTCATGGGACTCAACCGCTTATACCAACTCAGAGATTCCAGGATTTCAATGATCCTGAACTTTAGCCTTGGAGGATTTAATCTAAAGCGCGTGTGGGTGGGACATTGAGACACTGAGAAGAAGGAAGTGCTATGAGGATGATGGGATAAGTGGTGGTAGTAAATAGAGTAATAGGAATAGGGAGTGAAATCAATGATTATCATGCAATCATGCTGGCCGATTTGAACAAGATTCCAACTATCAAACCGATGAGAGTTACATCCTCTGTCTAAGCTGTTAGAGCGAGCTTTGAAGTCAGCATCCCTGCTTTGCTACCTATGCTACTGCAGCATGGAGAAAGTGAACAAGGGAAGCGGAGAAAATCCTGCCGGATTTCTGAGCTAGGAGAATAAACTAGTTGACAATGGTCCAGCTTTTTAGGAGAAAGTCTTCCCTCGGCAAGGCTTTCTTCTTCTTTCTCTGCCCTTCTGCCCGGCCAAGTGAGAGTCTGTCAGGATAGGATCGGGAAGATTGGTTGCTCCAACCTTATATACTAAGTTCGCACAGCTGAAATAGTTTTCCCCCCATCTCTTTCTCCTTTCTATTCATCCTAGTCGCGGCTGTCACAAATCATTTTGAGATGAGTGAACAACTCAGACCGCACAATATTATCTCTTTGTTTACAGTGACTTGATTCGGAACTAAAGGGTGGAGGGAAATTTATAAAATACGGCATGGCTTACACAACTCGCCCAGATCAAACGTTACGTTCTCATTTTCCCAATTCCAGACAGGCAGGAAGAGGACAAGAGGAGGACGAGCAAAGAGACAGAGTTTAATCCAGAAGTCACATGATACTCTACTAACCATCACGGTGACGACGACTACTTATACATACGCTAAAGGAAAAGGGAAACATAAAATGATGCCTTATTCCCACCCACATGAATCTTGACAAGATGGTGTTATCCTGAGGAAGAAAAACTTGAGGAGGACCGTCAGACGAGGAAAGTAGGCTGCATCTCTGTACGATGGCTTGATCTGGGGCTAAACTAGACTCTAGACAGTAGACAGATATGAGAGACAGAGGAATAAAAAGAAGATCGAATGAGTTTTCCGTAAAGGATATAACTAACGGGGGAGGAAATGGGATGTGGTTGGTGATGAAAATCTGCGGATTAAGTTACACCAGGACGGAAATATCCAGCCGGGGAGTAGGATTATATGATTTCTTGATAACTACTAGATTAAATTTAATAAGCTTCTTTCAGTTCTTTCCCATGCCTAAACAAAATGAAATGAATGGGAATTAGAAGACGAAGGAGAATCCTCTAAAAGTGGGTGATAATGCATATTAAGCCAAGCCCACAAAATGAAAAGCACCGACAGGCTGCCAACCTGGAGCTAGGGCAAGGGCAGGCGCAAATTCAATAGATATTTAACTAATAAGATTTAAAGCACTAGCTTGATAATTCGTTGTTATTTTTACTTTCACGATTGAACCTTTTCATTGCCGCTAGGCTAGGACTCTGGGAAAGGGGCAAATTGTTTTTACAGACTTGATCTGAACGATGTAATTATGTAGGATTTGAGTTTTTGACAAAGATAAAAATGGGGAGCTCAGTAAAGCAATGTTGTCGAGAATTAATGTAGGTAAATTTAATTTTTGTAAGGGATCGAATGGATAAGACAAAGGCGTGAAAATGTCAGGATGTGAATCAGATAGGCTTAGGGCGCGTCCCCACTATGCTCGTACAGTAGTATGATTTTTCGTTACCATAGAACCATTGCAAATCCCAGTCACACTATGGGACTAAAAATTCACTGATAGTGTGTCCCACTACATGCAAACAAATGGAGGGATAATTGCTATGGGCATTAGTTTGTCGCTTGCTAAATTTGAATTTCGCTCGCTTTTTGCCTTATTGGTAATAAAATGACGGCTTTAGCATGGTAAATCTTACTATTACAAGTGCACTGTCTTCGTTTGTGCAAACTTGTGCGTTGTTATGGAAGCGTGATAAATCATACTATTGTACGAGCATAGTGGGGACGCGACGCGCCCTTAACGGGTTGTTTGCTTTTAAACTACCTCCGTCTGCACTCTATCTGTCGCGTATGTTAAAGCAGCTGAGGGACTCATGTGATTTTAAAAGGTGGAAATAAGGAAGGGAAGTGATAAGGCTATAGTTGAATGTTGTCGGGGTTCAGATGGTCACGTTTTATGACCATATTGAATTGAAGTGAAGTGGATCAACTAGAGGAGCTGTGAGGTGCAAAAGGATATTTTATTTACTTATTTCCGCAGCCGATTCTACTATATGGTCTTGATGTGTTTTTTGACTCTCTACTTGCGTGCGTAGTACTGCTCCTGCCAGCTGGCGGGTTTGAATGTTTGAAGCTAAAAGGGGGAAAGTAGCTGAAATTTTAAAGGGGCAGTTAATAAAAGATGCGTGTAGAGAGAGAGAGAGGCTAGATTTTTTCGTTGCACGCAGGCTGCGTGAAGTGAAAGCAAACTGGAATCTGCTTTCACTAGAGCTAGCTGTCCAGTCCAGGGTGGAGGGAGCGTGGGTCTTTGAGAATTTATGCAAGGCAGAAAATGTAAAACCTGATTGAATTGGAATTTTGTTCGAAAATAAGCGAATGGAAGGCTATGATTGGAGGGATGGATGTGGGAAAGCAGCTAGCGATTAGGAGTTGAAACAGAGACCGGGGTGAAAGTGAAAATTAGGAGTGAAGCAAAGTACGTTAAGTTTAAGTAGATGCCTTTTTCCATACGGAGGAAGATGGCATAGGGAAAAGGCTATTTTGAGGGGATTCAGGAAATTTTGTTTTACAAGGAAGAAAGAGAAAGAGCGAGAGAGAAAGAGAGAGAGAGAGTTGGATCAAATGGGAAATGGATTCAGTGAAAGAGAGGCTGAAAAATATTGGATGGCACATTTGAGTAGAGAGAACATGGGGAAAGGGCGGAGTGAGAAAAGTAGAAAATTGGGAATGTGGAAGATGGCGGAGTGGAAATATAGAAAGAGGAGCGAGAGAGAATAGGGACAGGTTTGACAATCTTTTAACGGTTCATGAAGACGCTTCTTAATTTTTATGAATCTGTGCTTGGAAATTAGAGGGGAGTGCATTGGATTGAATGGAGGATGGATGTATGGAGGAGTGTGGAAGTGAGGAAAAGCTTTTTTGGAAACCGTTTTACTTGGCAGAATTAAGGAAAAAGAGAATCTCGGCCCTGGTTTCTTCGTAGCCTTAACTGGCTTGGCTGGGATGGATGTTAATAATAGTAGCAGTGTACGGAAGAGCGCTAGAGCATGTGTGTCATCCCTTTTAAAAGCTGAGTGTTTGAGGGCAATAGGCTACTCTAGGCTCTAGGGTAGGAAGAGGGGAGGAGATGAAAGCTTCAAGCAGAAGAGCAGGAGAATGGAGGATCAGAAGCACCTGCTACTAGCAATCCCAATGTTAGAGTGACATTACGGTGGAAATGGAATTTGATCTTGAAGGAAGAGCCCCTCTCATTGTCTCTACGCTAGGCCGCTTTCACTGACAGTTTTTATGGTTCACCTCCTCTTAAGGAAGGAACGGGGGTGGAGACGGAGGGAGTCAGATGTGAGTGAATCCAGGTTCTGGTTAGCTTCCCTCGGAAATTCTTCTTTGATTTGTGTAATATCTGGACTTGATGTCCCCGCTCAAGTCTCAAGTTGCTGCTAGCTAACAAGTAGAATTGTCGTTCCATTCCCCTGTACCCACACAACAAGATCTCCTTCTTTAGTTACCTTTGTAGACAGAGCTCGTATACAGAGGAGACAGGGATGTAGAAGTCAAAATTGGGAAAGAGGAAAACTCTCAACGCGTAACCACATACAATTCTTTCTGGAATAGCCCACTGCTTTATTCTTGTTGTTAAGGGTGAAGGCGGGCAATAATCTAAAAGCAAGGGAGAAATGCTCGGAAATTTGTGGAAAAGTGAATGAGAAATTGACACATTTACTACTATACAAGTTTAGGAAATAACGATCGCAGATAACTTTCCCCAGTACTTCCCTCTTACTCTATACTCTTTATGGGATGGGAGGATGCGGAGAAATTGAAAGCCAGGATGTCTGGAAAAAGCATAGCATTAACTAGGACTTTCTCGGAACAGATGCATTGGTGAAGAAATGAGCTTTCCCCTTTCAACTCTCCAAAACGGATTCACCGGAGGATAATAATCATGATATTCAAGATTTTTGTAGAATCAGCAAACTTGTTGTTCACGATGCGATGCATCCTTCCTAAGGAGCGTTCATCTCTTTTCAATTCTTATAACGAACGTAATTACGTGTAGATCTTCGGAAACAAGTTCCTTACTTGCTCTTACATCCAAAATACATCCCGTCAGTCACTCAATCTTAAAGCTTCATCGTACATACTTACGGGGGGAAAGTTGGAACCGGGTTCGGATAAGGAGAGGGTGAAGCTGAAGCATGATGGTCCGGAGAAATAGCGTTGGGGTTTATGGTGGGGTGCGAATGGTGGAGACAAAGAGAGTGTTGAAAACCGAGAGGGGGACATGGATGGATAGGGAAAGCGTGTCAAAAGGCAATGTGCTGATCCGGACTCTTTTGAAGCCGTCATTCTAAACAACGGCTGAGTCTTGCCCGCGTCTTGAACCAAATCTGAAGTAAACTGTGTGGGAAGGCACAGGAGTAGGGGACAACAAGGGAGCCCTCAAGGGAATATAGCCAAGAGCTCTTCCTAACTCTCCAGCCAGTCTGGAACGTAAACCTCCAGCAGCCAGAGCTCCAGCTCACCTCTCCCAACCCCAGTTGGGAATACCTGTAATTAGTATACCTTAGGCAGGAAGTGAGCGCGAGAGAGAGATACAATAAAGTGCACCTAGATAGTGATTACTCCATACCTAACCTTGCCTATCATTCGCATCCAGCGCTAATCAACCGAACTGCATCTTCCCGGAACAGGACGCAACAGCCTTACCCGGGTAACTACGGGAATCCTAGATTCCACACCAGCGATAGAGCTATATAGACCTACCTACTGTTGCACATGGCGACCGTGACAAGTGATTAGTACTGTGAGATAGATAGATAAGAGACGGTGGTACAGTAGACATTATGGTAATTGTGCGAACAAAGTGCAAATTTGGGCGATAATCTTAAATTTAAATAATTTGCTGGATAAACGACTCAGTAGTGGCTCCGAGGAGTGCTGAGTCACGGAGGTAGACTGGCTAAGGTGGTGCAGAGGGCAACCTAAAAATAGAACAGAAACGCTGGATTAGTATGAACTGGAGTGGGTGAATACAAGAGACAATAGAAAGTTAAGGATGTTTACTGATGACGAATCAGCTGGCTCAGAAGAATTACCACACAGTAGTACGAGATTGAAAGCGGATTTCACCATGGATCTGGATTTGGGATCGCCTATCGAAGGGAGGAAAGAGGACGACGAGAACTTGCTGATAGCCGGAGGCGGATCATCTTCTCGAGGAAAAGAACCTGGACAAGAAGTAGCGCAGTCACAAGGTAACCAAGTCTTTATTGCTCAAATCCCTCCCAACCCCCTAAGCATAGAAGAAAGAGAAGCAGCCCGTATGTCCTTCCAGCAGCAGCAAACACCTGTAATCGCACAAGAAAACCTCCCAAAGAGATTAACAGTTACAAGAGGAAAGGTAGACCATACGTTTTCACCAGAAGAGGAAGACAAGTCTGGAATCAGAGGTTTGGTAGCATCGATTGGAGCGTCGACAGCAGGATTGTTCAACAGAGTACGAACCTTTCCATCAAGCGACAAGCGAAGACCGATCCCCAAGAATACCACTAAACAACTGCACATCGGCAGCGCGCCAAAGGTAGATTTATCAAAGGGCAACACAGCGTTAGGAGCCCCTATCCCTAAATTTGGTCCAGACAACGTTCCACTCCCGCTAGAATTCCCCAGAATCCGCTTCGGCACACCCACAACTAGACCTGAAATGGATTTTATGATACCCAAGAGATTGAACGGGCCGGTAGAGACAGCGTCAGAAGAATTAGTCGGAATCAAAGGTTCAGAATCCAAGGAACATGAAATGCTACAAGAAAGAATTAAAGAATTAGAATCCCTTTTGCAATTATCGAAAAAGAATGAATCCGACTGGAAATTAACTCACGAAAAGGCAAGTGCTGATCTTCAGGAAAGCGAACAGCTGCGACGGCAACAAAACGATGAATGGCAATCAAGATGGAAGAATGAATGCGAAGGTGTCCAGAGTAACTTCAGGCAGCTTCAACAAGCTGCAACGTCCGAGATTCTAAGTCGAGACCAGAAGATTTCAGCGCTGGAAACAACAGAGCAGAGTTTAAGAGTAGAGTTAAAGAAGCAAGCGGATATGAATTTGGGACTCATCGAGCAAGTTAAGTTGAAGGCAACGGAGATGGAAAACCTGAGGAAAAAGAGCATAGCATCAGCGGTTGGTCGAGCGCCGCAGGATATCAGGTCCTATGCGGTAGCATCAGAGGAGAACGAGCAATTGCAGCACGCGCTGTGTGAGGAAACTCAGCGACGAGGTCAACTGGAAGCAGCTGTGGCGTCACTGAAAGAAGCAATGACAACAAAAGTCAAAGTTTATGAGTCACAGAAGGCGGAACTAGTGAAGGAAAATGAGCATTTAAGAGGTGAACTTACCAGGATGTCGTCAAATCAGTCGGTTCCCACACTTATCTCGAGAGGGTCTTCGGCCCAGGACCAACTGAAAAAGGAAGTAAATGAATTAAGGGGAACACTAAACGCACGAAATACTGAGATTGAAGTGATGAGCGCGGAATTAATGCAGATGAGAACATGCTACACCGATAAATCCCAGGAGTTGACGAGAAGGAAGTTGGATTTAGAAGCTCAACTTGAGACACGCGTTGAGGAGTGCCAGAGAGCTAAAGCAGCCGAAGAGAGATGGCGAAAGAAATACAACGAGGAGAAACTGTTCGTCGGTACGAGTCGGAGCAGCAACGAGAACCCCAGCGGCGCTGAATCAAATAATCGTCAAAGCGCAAACTCAGGTTCGACTGTTGTTGTACCAAGAACGGAAGCAGCGGCAGTGGGGAATCCTCTAGAAATCCAAATGCAGGCAACGATGTCAGTACTGGAGAAGATGACACAAGCGCAGATGATGTCAACGATGAACTGGCCAGTGATGACGGAAACTCGTAAAGCTTCCCAAGTAATCCGAGAATTTGAACGAGCGTGTAGTTCCCTGAAATTAGGAGAAGAGCTGATGATGCATATGTTTGGAAAATGCTGCGGTGGAAGAAAGTACAGAGGTTGGTATGATAATTACTTGGATATTACTTACCGGGATAAGAGGATCCAATGGATCGATATGAAAGAAGATTTTATCCAGAAATTTGAAGAGACTCACGTGGAGAGGTCGGCTTTGCTGAAGATCGTCACATTCAGACAAACAGGTCCTCAAGGAACAGCGGAGTATGTACGAGAGATGGACCGGATGATGCAAGAGTACAAGGGTCCTTTCCTCGACGATGCGGCACGAACTGGACTCATACTGGAAAACATGTGGAGTGCACACGCAGTTAGCATGATTGGAATGAAATACAGTACAGTTACGGAGATTTTACAGCATGCTCAAGCCCTGGACAAAACAGTGTATCAGACACACTTACCTAAGGAACGGCAGCAGCAACCTCCAAATCAACAGCAAACGAGAAGCACAACTAATGTCAAGGATAGCCCAGCGGAAGCAGTGAAATCAAAAGGATCGGAACCAGTGCATCGAACGAATCCAACAGGAGCTGCCAAACCAGAGCAAAATTCAGCAGCATTAGTTAGGAAACCAGCCTGGTGTGATCATTGCAGAACCAGAACTCACAATACTCACCGGTGTTGGCATCTTAATCCAAACAAACGCCCAAGTGTAGCGGCTGCAGTCAAGGAAGTTGGGGTACCAAAAGAAGTCCCAGCAAAAAACTCAGCCGCCCCCAGGACGTAATCTGCAAACTGAGCCTGGGGAAGAAAGCCAAAAAGAAAACCCTTGCAACTGGAATTCAAATTGATAACGCCCACACAAACCAGAAAGAAGAATACAACGGATTGATTGACACGGGTTCATCCAGGACCATAGTGTCTAAAGAAGTAGCTACGTCATGTGGACTGGAAATAAATAGCAAAGATTGCATTAATGTTTTACTAGCTAACAATGAGTTGAAGAGTACTAGTGGATCTGTGGAACTTACCATAAAGATCAAAGAAGAAGAAATCCGATGGACAGCTCAGGTGCTTGACGAAGTGCCTATAAGCGTCATTATTGGAGCAGATCTAATCTGTGAACTGGGGATGATTATTGACCTGAAAAACAGAAGATTTTGGTTTGAAGAGGATTTAGCCCTAATGTCCAATGGCCATGGACGGGAGTTAGACGCCATCGAATCATTAAAGCCGTTTATGAGGGAGCTGGTGAGAAAATACCCTAATGTTGTTTGCGGAGAAGATGAGCTGACACCAGCGAAAGTGGATCCATATGAGATACCGGTTAAAGCAGGAATCCAACCTTTCGATAACGGGTCAGTAAGAAGGTCACAGAAGGTGATGAAGGAGTTAGCTAAGATAGCTAGGAAAATGGAGAGTCAAGGACTCATACGGAAGAGTAATAGTCCATACCGATCAATAGTATGTCCAATCACCAAACCAGATCAGTCTATCAGATGGTGTGTTTCCTACAAGACACTTAATTCATTGACGGAGCTGCCCAAAGTCCCAGTCCCATCGATGAATGATATCCTCAGAATAGTGCCTGCAGGAAAGATATATAGCAAAATTGATCTGAAGAACTCGTTTGATCAGTCGCAGATGAAGCGTGTTAAGAGTAAATCCGGAGAATCTGGGAGTAATGAGGAACGACAAAGTGTAGATAATTCAGAGGACAAACAGGGGGAGGTATCAAAAATAGCCTTACCAATCATCCCAAAATCCTTAATCGAAGCGATTGTGCAGCAGTTCCATGACATCAAGTTAGCAGGTCATCCAGGCGTTGAGAAGACGCTAGAAGCAATCAAGTCGCATTGTTATTTTCCGGATATGTCACGAACAATTAAAAGGTATATAAAAACATGTCGAGTGTGTCAATTAGTGAAAGCTACGAATCAAAAACCTATAGGAGTGATGGGTGTCCATGGTTACAAAGCAGGAGTGTTCGAGACGATCCATTGTGACCTAGTGGGACCTCTGCCGCCGTCAGGATCGAGTCGGTTCAGGTACATCATGACTGTCGTTGATGAGAAAAGTAGATGGTTAGAGATGAAACCTTTAAGAACAGCAGAAACGTGGGGTGTAGTTAAATTTCTACATGAAGTGTGTCACTCATTTGGTTATCCTAAACGAGTTATAACGGATAATGCAAGTACGTTCGCGTCTCACCTGTTTGTTTCGACGATGGAATCCTGGGGAGCTAAATGGGCACCAATTTCAAGCTATCACAGCCAAGCCAACCTAGTAGAGAGACGACACAGGGATCTGAAAGCGTTATTAAGATCGTACTTAATTAATCAATCATTTCATGGAGAATGGTCGTCGTATTTGTCGTACTTCAAATTCGCAATCAACTCAAGACCAGTAAAATCCACAAAAGTGTCACCGGCATTACTGAACTTGGGGAGAGAATTGGCTTCACCGCAAATTAATCAATTGAGGACTACAACGGATCAACTTACCACAGGTTGTACATACGAGAATCCAGCAGATCCGACCGATGACTCCCTCCGCTACAATGATCCTCCAGAGTTAATTGCAGCACGGATGCAGGAAGCCTCAGATGAGATTAACAAGATCGTAGACGCGAACATGAAGATTGCCACAGCACAGATTAAAAAGGCCTACGACAAGACCAGAAGGGATGTTCAGTATACTGTTGGACAGAAAGTGAAAATTATAAATATTGATTTGTCCAAAGCGGTAGAAGGAATTGCTAGAGCGTTAAATCCTAAATTTAAAGGCCCCTATGAAATTGTAAAAATCCCTAGTCCATATAGATTAATTATAAAAGATAATACTGGTAGAGAAATTAAATGGGCGAAAGCTAATACTTTACCTTATTTTGAGAGAGAAACAGAGCCACCAACACTTACCAGATTTGATGATGACCACTGGAGAAAACGGGATATATACAGCAGCACGTTGGACGATACTGATGATGATCCACCGAAACTGGAAGCACATGGAAGTTTAGAGGCAGTCAGGAGACCGGCCCGGCAGCAGCGAGTGCAGCCCGATCCGGAAGTACGTAGGAGATCTGCACGTCTAAAGGGACTACAAGCGAGAGCAGCCGTCCTACTAGTGCAAGCTAGTTCGTACCAGCCGAAGGAGCAGGAGGAAATTTGCAGCTTATCTTTTTCGTGGGATTTTCAACCTCATCAACACATGACGTCACATCAGTCCTTGTCCCAGTGTAAACAATCTTACAAATAATGTTTTGAAACCCCGTAGTATAGATTGGCATTACTCTGGATTGTAGCCAGGCTTGTCGATCTCACATATGTTACACAATTTATACGCAATTTTATACTTATATTTACATTTTAATATTGGTGCAGGAGTATGTAGGGAAGAATAGTATTTTTAATGTTTTTTATTCAATCAAAGTTTTAATCAATATGAGCTTTTATTTCAAGTCAAAAGTATTATTCATTAGGAGCAGTTAGACAGGAAAGTATCTTCTGAAGGATGGGAGAGGGGGTTAGGAAGTTAAATTTTTAAAGTATGTGAAAGAATGAAAGATGGACTGGCAGTTGAGTTAAGGTTAGTGCAGGTTTTATTAATCCTAGTTCGGAAACTATGCCTACCACAGTAGCCCTCAAAACTTCGGTCGACAATAAAGTTGACAAGTAGAAACATAACGATATATTTAATAGTCCAACAACCTCTACGACCTGCGGCTCCAGTGGGGCCTTCGGTCAAATTTGCAGGGGGAGTGTGTGGGAAGGCACAGGAGTAGGGGACAACAAGGGAGCCCTCAAGGGAATATAGCCAAGAGCTCTTCCTAACTCTCCAGCCAGTCTGGAACGTAAACCTCCAGCAGCCAGAGCTCCAGCTCACCTCTCCCAACCCCAGTTGGGAATACCTGTAATTAGTATACCTTAGGCAGGAAGTGAGCGCGAGAGAGAGATACAATAAAGTGCACCTAGATAGTGATTACTCCATACCTAACCTTGCCTATCATTCGCATCCAGCGCTAATCAACCGAACTGCATCTTCCCGGAACAGGACGCAACAGCCTTACCCGGGTAACTACGGGAATCCTAGATTCCACACCAGCGATAGAGCTATATAGACCTACCTACTGTTGCAACTGAAAGATTGAGGGGGACATGGACAGGGACAGGATTCATTTCCGAGGTACCTTCATTTAATGCTATCATGGAACTAGGTAGAAAAAAGACAGTGCAAATTAGTAACAGCCGGATGATTTGGTTTCCAAGCTTTCTACCCTAAAATATTTCTAAAAGAGATCAATAAGGAAGTAATAAGGTGAGACCGACCTCTTCTGCAATCCTCCTTTTGTTTGGCTCTTGGTATCCTCCTCTACAGGTTATTAATGCAGATTTTATTAATGAATAAAGGAGAAAAATTGAGAAAACTATAAAAGTTTACCCATTTACCGACCTATGCTACTTCTTTGGCTACGAAAATAAAGAAACTTTCTTGGCAAGCAGACAATGAAGCCTCGGGAATATTTAAGAAATTTCCTCTGTTCAAGTTCAAATTAAGTGATAACACACTCCTTTTCGAGGCTGTTAGTCGTAGCAGAGAAATTTTACGAGTGGAAATAATACTGATGTTATTTATACAGAGAAAGAAGCATATCTCCTCTGGTGAAAGTTGGGGTGTAGTGGGAGTGGGACGGAGACAGAATTAAATAAACGGCGGTGAAAGCGGGAGGACTCTCATTATACGTAGATACGAACGGAGCAAGGCTGTAAGGAATTGGCGAAGAGATCTTCGCAACAGGATCGCATTATTGGGGGAAGGGGGGAGATTGGTAATGCATGTTCGAAAAGCAGGTTTAGAAGAAGAATTGCTATGGGACAACCGTTGCTTCTGAGTTATGGGTGCAAATGAGGGAGTGGAAAGGATAAAATGCCTAAAATACCTGGATATTATACCCAAACCCAACCCCAACCCCTGGAACGGCCCATATGCTCCCTCGTTGTAAATCTCTTCTTCATTCCTCGAATATTACGGGATGGCAATCTGGAACTAGGGACGTATTACGTGCCCCATTCAAGTTTTACGGCAGTGGCTTGCTTTTTTTTCTACACAGAGAAAGATATGTAGAAAGTGGAAATCATCAATAACTTGGAATCAGGACACTAGGAGGGAGTAGAGAAAGCAAGGTGGGAGTGGTGGTGAGTGTCGGAGAAACATATGCCGAATCCAAGGGATCTGTAAAGGAGGTTAAGGTGTTTATAAATGATGGAAGGTGAGGGTTAGATGAGCGTAAGGCGTGTGCAGGTGTCATGTGTGTGAATTGAGATTTGACCTTTGAGATTAGATACAGGGAAGAGACTTAGAGAAGGAAGATGGCGAATAGCTGAAAGGAAGAGGTGGAGATGAATGAAATACGTATTCGCTCCCCACCGCTCCTTCAAGATGAGATAAGGCATAGGTGGGCGGGGGAATTCAGTCATGAGAAAAGGAATAAAGTGAAAATGCAATACAGAGATTTAACGGATGAGATGGCCGCTTTGTAGGCCCTATTCCAAGGTTTCAGTGGTGGAAGGAGATTGTATTTTACGGAGAAATTGAAAGTGAGGCTTTTCTCTTTCCCGAGATTTCTTTCTTGAAACTGGGGGGAAACTCCTGGAAGACGCTTTTCAAATAGCGAAACATTACGGGGAAACTAGGAGGAATATATACTGCCGTCTATAACTAAACCAGGAAAACCAAAAAACGCATCAGCATCAATTTAACACAGGCAGTTGGACTAAAACTCCGGCCGTGCAAATATATATACGTGCGTCCCTACATGCTAAGAAAGAAGGAAAATATTTTGTAGTAATCGGAAAGCTAAAGGAGGTTTCCTGCAACATTTGAAGCGTAAAAATTTGAATTATGCTCGATGCAATCCTTACAGCTCGTAACTCTTAAAAGATAATAGAAGACGAAAGGAGGATCCTCCTTCTAGAGGTTGGTATTACTTGATACCACATAATTCAGTGTAGGGGACAAATGCTGTAAATCTATGACAAAATCTTCTTGTTGACAGCCCACCCGGGAAACTGGCAGGATTTGGGGCCACGCATTCATATTAAGAAGAGTAGAGGAGAAAACTCATGATGGCAAAGTAAAGTAATACTGGTTCACGAGAACCAATTTAAAGCTAGCTAAAGAAAGAAAGAACGATGGCCATAACTAGTGAAACAATGCTTCTATTATGCGAGCGCGACGTTCGTCTCCATCGAAAACGAGATTCGTAGAGTATAAAGACTCGGAAAAATGTAATAGACTCATATGGCAGTTTTTATGTCAGAGAAGCGGAGAAAGTGCTGTTCAAGCGAGGGTGGGCAATGAGTTGTAAATTTTTTAAACGAAGCTAGAAGGAGATTAACCGAAAGTTGGGATGATTTTGTCTACGGCGGGATAATACTTGAGGTTTCTCTTACAAAGAAACCAAATTCTACTCTAAAAATGCAAGGAAAAAGATATTAGACGCTGCTGCATAGACGTTCCATGTGTGCTTTGTAGTATATGTCTACATACATTTCCGATGGGACAATGAAAATGCTGTACGGTCTTATTCATCACAGCAGTAGAAGACACTAGATTTTCTTCAGTCTGGATCAGACAGTCGAGAATAAGTGGGAGTAATGATGCAGACTGGAGCCTATAAGCTTGTCCGATCTGTCAGCGATAGTAGGAGGGTGAAAGTTGGGTGGACGAGAAAGTATATACTTATGAAGACTGCCGCCTGGAATGGACTAGATTAAATGATTGAATCTGCGGGCGTTATGATCGGTCTCTGATTATCTATTCTGTCGGATTTTCTCAAGAAACTCTTGTTATCGGAATAAAGGCAATTGGAATATCGAAAGGAATCTGGGACTAGATGTAAGGGATGGAGGAGATAAGATAGATTGGAAAGGAAGCTTTGTTCAGAGCCTGGTTTGCACGGTATGATGAATGCTGCGGGTGGGTACGCTTCTACGCGGTTCTAAGTTGGACGGAAAATGTATGATAGAAGTATTGGATGGGAAAAGCAGGATGAGGCAGATGAAGATTTAAGATGATGATAGAATAGGGATAGACGGGAATTAAATTCTGAAGAGAGACGCTGGGATTGCTCCTGTTCTGACTGACTATTTGGAGAAAGCTGAAAGTCTTGGGGAAGAATGTTTACTACTCCTGGGGGTTTTGTTGTTCTGTGGCATCGCTTTGGATTCTTTGATCAATAGACGGGTTAGTTATTAGATTTTTTCCATAGTGTCCTCTCCTCACAGGAAGAAAGAGACTGGTGCTGATCCATGGGATGAGGTAAGGAGAATGGGAAGAAATTGTAATTGAAGATGCGTTCAAGTTAACTTGACGAACTTGAGTGGATGGGTGGATTATAAAAATAGGATGATAGCAAGTGGTGCTTGAATGTGGCGGAATACTGAATCTGGAGTGTGGGAGGAGTCTGGTGTCTGGTCTGGTGTACATCGGAGCGGTAGGCTGTAGGGGTGGGATGCAGAATTGAGAGAGCTGAAAATGCTTTGTTTCCTTGGAGAATTTTGTGGTGGGAAGAAGAGAAGGTACAGGTTTCGTCTACGCATCGATGGAGTTTTGGTAGAGGTCATGGAGAAGGAATCCGTGAAAGGGGAAGAAGAAAGATTGTGTGTATGTGTTGAAAGGAAAAATAGATTGGAAGATTCGTTAAGTCTAAACATTGTCATAAATGTAGTGGTAGATGTTTGTGACAGGAGATTCTTTATCCAGAATCCAGAGCTCAATCATGAGGAGTTGAGGAGTCGATAGACACGAGTGCCGGATATATTAACGGTGTTTTGCTCCTTCCCTTGTTATTCCACCCAAGCTAAAGCAGGAGTTTCGAGATTCTGGAAAGTGGAATTCCGGGCTAAGAAACTGGTGAGGTGGCGTCGGATTAGGATTTTATGAGAGCATACTCATCCCTTGCTGGCTTATATCTCTGTCCTCCCCTTCCCCTTCCCCGTCAACTCCTTCAATCAGAGACGGAAGAGGATGTACATGAGGAAGGCGTCCATATAAATTCACCTCATTGAATTTCTCCATCATCTCATCTTCATTTTATCCTTCACTAAACAATATTCTTTGCATTAAGTCCCATCAAGGATTGGGAAATCTAAATACAATGTGTGTGACACTTAGATTTAGTTAGATTGTCGTTGCTGTGGATGATATTGTTTTCTGGACTACTTGAATAAAGATGGGACAGTAGGGTTCATCCAGGAGCAGAAACGAAACGCAAGGATCTAGCATTACTACTGTGAGAGAGAGGAAGTAGGATAGAAAGAAGAACTATAATGGATCCACAGAATAAATGAAGTAGCATGTGTAGGCAATGTAGGTTCAACAGACAACGGACAGGTTAATATGTAGGCTGATGATGATAGGAAGGATGGAAGTTGAGCTGATTTAAGCTGTTGGTTTCACTGGCTGAATACTGATTCCCTCATCAACTGATTAAAGTTGACTTGATTATACGAGGTCGCCACGCCACATGAGGAAGGGAGGAGAAAGAAGTGGGATGAAGACATTTAAGAGAAAAGGGACACTAGACTAGACAGGGAGGAGAACTGAAGGAGGAGGAACGTGTATTAGTTCACAAGAAAGGGAAATGAAACGAACACTAATTGATGATGAAATCTGGAAGGTTGCATCATGAAAGGGAATCTTAAAATCTGCTGATTAATTAGCACGCCAGGGAAACCTTGTCGCGACATAATTCAACCCGCTAATGTCCTTAACGGTATTAAATGAAGAAGCGTATCAAATATACTAAAGCTTACACCAATCTGGTTAGAAAATCTGGGAGACCAATCTGCTTTCATTCACCCGCCGTGTTAGCAGCCTAAGTTGTTTGCGTGTCGCCGCTTCTTTGCTTTCATTGAATGCTACAGCTGGTATGAACGAAATATATAGGAAAAAGCTAGGGAACAGATGGGTAGTTACAGAAAACGAGAGGGATCGACAAACAGGAGAGGGATACTACTCACAGGGTTGCACGCAAAGACCACAATATTTAATGATTAGAGGAGAAGGAATTAGGCCAAATTTAAAGGAAAGTGGGAAGAAGGCAGCGGTTCACTGAAACACCATCATAAAAATTAGTGCTGGATAACTGCCCACTCTGCTTTATGCATGGAATCATGTGCACATGAAGGAATTGCAAGGAACATTGAAGGTAATGTAATTCCCTGGAGAAATTTGATAAGTACACATCGTAGCGTGTTGTACATGATAAAAGATTTAAATTTTACTGTGTAAACCTTCCACCCTCCACCTGAGCTAATTCTTGCCAAGAATTGAGCAGGCTGCCAAGGTTTCCCTCAGTAGCGGCATGTAAAATCAAGCTTGGAAATCTTGAGCACGACTGGAATATAACGAAGACTGTGGCGTCCTCTGGGAAAGCAGAGAGAAAGTGGCAAGCATACGACGGAACCAAGAATTGCGTTATGATATAATATGAAACAGAAGGTGAAAGACGTGCTGCTAACTAGAGACATGGAAGAATCTGCCAACCTTTAAAATGAGTACGAAAACTGCATAAGATTCGTTTTTGTGGTGTCATGAACTGGAATCAATGCTGATGGGATATGTGGATTTGAGACGGATGTCAAGGAATTTATGGCAATTGTCCTTGTGACAATGATGTGAGAAAAGAAAGAATGGCGAGTCCAATGCTCTGCCATTCTTCAGTTTCAGCCTTCCGCTGCAAGGAAAACAGGGAATGAGTAAATGGAATGGAAGGTATCTGTGTAGCAGATAACAGCTGTATTGCTGCCCGGGTGGAGGAACTGCATACGGTATGGTTCCCGTTAGAGAAAGTTTCGGGAATTTCATCCCGCCTGGTGTTTATTGGGTGCTTTTCTTAGCTAAAGTTGGAGAAGGGTAAATGGATGGAGCGGGTATGGGGCGGATAATAAAATATATACAAGATCTATGCCGGAATCGTGAATACGGGTATGAGGAGACGAAATAACCACTTTTCGCTTCTTCAGAAATGTAAACGTAGCAGCCCTGCGGTGGGCGGGCTCTTGAGAATGGATCTTCTGAATTGGTTTCAGTTCAAATAGGCAGAGAAAGCGAAACATTGAGAGGAGAAAGGCGGAGAAAGAGAAAACTTTCTCTCCAAGTATGCTTTGCTTTGCGGGCGAGGTTGGAAAAATATAATAATAATTCTGGGAGGCTTTTGTGAAGGAGTTTGGGTGAAAACAAGGCTGAAAGTGAATTTGCTTAGAAAATGAGTGCAAATGTCGAGTGGGATCCTGGGCTGAAATCAAATTGAATACAGGGACACTCTTTCATTGTGTTTTCCTTTTTTAGCCCTTCATTCTCTTTCTTTTTCAGTTTAGGTAGGTGGCAGCTTGATGCGCTCCAAGCCTACTTCGTACTTGCAGTGCAGGGGTAGCTCAAGCTCGCTGGATCTAGATTCAGATTCTAGAATACGGATCGAGGTGGGTTTCAGTCAGTGTATCCTCCTTATATCTCCCAAACCGTGTCGCTTTCTCTCATTCTTTCACTGGATTCCGAGTGCCTGTTGAAAATTTCATGAAGGGGATTGTCGCAATTCAGGGATCTAATGAATATTCTATGCGCTCCTATAGAACGAGCCTGGGAAGGAAGAAAATAGAAGCATTCACTCCTCACATTATTTACTGGAAGCCTTCCAGTCTGGAAGGGCATTTCGGGATTTTGATAATGTCAAAATTGTGGGCAAATACACTTTGCTTTTCTTCCAGCCTTTCCCGCTTATAGCACGCTCTCTCATAATAATATTCCATGTCCTCTATCCGTATTCTTCTGTCCCTCCTGCTCATTGTCACGCACAAGCTTCACAATAAAAAACAGAAAGGAATTTGTAACTCTATTCTGTAAGACAGATTGCGCAGTTTACCATGTAACTTCCCACCATCCCACCCTTCTTTGTCCAAGAGTTTAAGACGTAAGTGAAAGAAGTGAGAGCACCACTTGTCCCACACCTCTTCTAGGATGTCACGCTTCTCAAAATTGTGATACAACTCTCGAGCTTCCGCACAACGTATAACCCTTTCTTGAGCCGACAACAATGACATGTCATGTCAAAAGGACAGATGGGGAGAAAGCTACCATCCATGACGATATCAACACTTGTTCGTATTCCAAAAGATGTAAGCGAAATCCTCTGAATCATTCACAACTGTGTCAGGCTTTCACTTCCCTTAAGTGAGAAAGTAATCATGATTGAAATACCGGAAGGAATTCATTCCGTCTAAGATGCTAAATACAAGAGGAGACGTACTTAAGTGTGATACACGAATCTTCAAATTCCTTCCCACTACTCCCACTAACTCTGAATATAAAGTAAACCCTCTGAAGTTCCCAAATAAATAACCTTCCAGCAAACATGTAGTAGGGAACACAGTATGAAATACCCCAGCCAGAACGAAACCTCCTCCGTTTCGTCTGCCAGCCACTTATGTGCACATTAAAAACTCGTCTGGTTTTTCTCATCCTCCAGGTCAT
Organism: Sminthurides aquaticus; assembly: GCA_906901655.1. Taxonomy (NCBI): domain Eukaryota; kingdom Metazoa; phylum Arthropoda; class Collembola; order Symphypleona; family Sminthurididae; genus Sminthurides; species Sminthurides aquaticus. Next base: position 8,641,830 of record CAJQTT010000004.1, on the reverse strand, counting down.
GTCATGAGAAGATTCTACATTCGTATTGGCTCACACACACATCCTGGAGGGATTCAAGTATGCGTGAAACCTTAAAATATTCCATCGTTTAATAAATGCTACGAAAATAACATTATTCATCCATAGCGCATAAATAAGAGGCGGAATCCCGAAAACATCTAATGAAATAACAGAGCCAACATTTAGTACTTTCATGCAGTATGTAAGTAAGTTATAACCATCGGATCCATGTCCATACTTCTGTTTCTTCTTACAGTGCAGGTACATGTGAGCTTTGGCGGTTTTTATACGCTGCATTCAAATGACTAAAGCAGGCGGTTCATGCTCATTCAAATGCTATGAAACAAGCTGAGAGTGTTTATCACACAATTTAAGTGAATGCTCATTAGAGGCAAGATTTTGGTAGAGACTATTTCATCCTTATTACCCGAAATTGAAAGCCTGATTCTCCGGCCATACGTAGAAAGGAGTCATCAAGAGTAGGTAAGGTAGCATATAACCAAAGGTAATCTTTGAGGACGGAGGGCAATCTGCATGAACACCTGCATTCTACCCTGTTGTAGCACATATTGCTCTTTGATCAAGCATTGCCTGAAATCCTGGACTCAAATTGCTCGAAGCAACTATGTTTTCTGACTTTGGTCTTTCAAATGACAAATAAGTTTAGAAAAACTATGCAAGTTTTCCTGCTTTCCACTGCATCCGCTCTCCTTAAGTATCTCCTACGATAGAACACTTGAGGCGGAACAATGTGGGCAAAATGTGAGAGAAAGAAGAGGAGTTCGGAAGGGAGACAGCACTACTGTATAGAGAAGTTGGAATAGAAACTTATAAGAAAATAAAACTTTTTTAAGACAATTCTATCATGGAAAAAGGAATGACGGCTTGAAGAGAACTAGACCGTTTTCAGGAAGATGCTCACTGAAATACGAAAATAAATCAAGTTTCAAAACAATGGGAGTTTAAGATGGAAAGCATATATGCATGTTTGAAATGCGGCAGAGCTCTTGAAAAATACTAGTATTACGCGCGTATCCGAGATTAACTCTGCATACGTTTGTATGGTTTGCATGAAATAAAATGTCATTTTAAGTACGGTTATTCAAATATAAATGCCGTAAATGAAATATTAATCCAGAAAGGGAAAGCGCCGCTATGTGAACCTATCTGATGTCACAGTTTAGAAGAATTTTCTGTATTTATGTAATATGCATTATGCATTGTAACAATTTTGACAATACTAGGAGAAGTGGTAGGGTATTCTTGTTGCAAGGCTTCGTAATGGCTGATTCTATAGGACTTGAGGAGAACTGATGAAAAAATGGCAAGTCAATAAATATAAAAGATGATTGAAAGGTAGTGTAAATTGTACTACCTCACTCCTGTGGGAAGAATTCACAAAAGTTAAATAACCTGGAGACGCATTTTTGGCGAGAAATAGAGCGTTGGTGCTTTATAATAAATACACACAGACAATCAACTTCTACACTTTAAGGATACTTTCTCTTTTGCGCTATTTAAGTTTGCCCTGAATGTTGTTTGAATAAGGAGAAAAAAATACTGTATTTTGGCTGTCGTAGGCGAGTGATAATGATGAGTGAATTTCAAAGCATGTAAGCAAGAGCTACCACAACTGTCGACATAATTTCGAGGATGGGCACCGGCTTTGAGCGCTGTATATTTCATATCGTTGTAGGTGCAAAAGTAAGTTGTAAAAAGGGCTCGCACTTTTTTTGCTTCTCAAAGAGCCACAAAGTTTTAGGAATTCGAGGCTGATGGCTGAAGGAATGACACAAATATTATACGTTTTCAGATACAAGATTCCCTTACATAGGAAAACAAACTTAAGTACTTAATTCTTTGCGGCAAGCCATTGATGAAATAGGCCATGGAATTGAAATTCACTTCTTCACTCATCATAAACTACGAGCCACGTCAGATAGGGTAAATTTAGGAAAAGAAAATTATTAGTGCCTCCGAGACGGAGACGAGGGGAGAGACACTAAAGAATTCTCAAGCTACAATCAAGTACTTGTGGAGACTGGAGACACGAAATGTGCTTAAATTTGATAAGAGCTTTTAAGAAATTCTTTTCTCCGACAACCACTCTTAAAAAGTAAGGCCGAACGGAAGAAGGGGCAGAGCATAACATCGTTTGTCGTTTGTACCGAGGCTCGTTAGATAGACAGGGGTTGGAATGGGGCCCCTCTGGACTCCTTTGGACTCCCTTGTGTCCGGTCCAAAGCGAGCCCTACAGAAAAGAGAACAAAACATTCGGGATTCGCCTGGAAGAGTGAAAATTCAAACGTAGAAGATAAAGTTTGATACAGAGAGCTAATACATGTATTCCCTCTACGTGAACTCATTTTAGTAGTGACAGTGGCGCTATCGTCAAGTATAAAAGAAAGATGGGTTGGTACAGACATTATAGGTTGCTCTCTACAAATCGACGAATATGTAAAAGACCCCCAGAGAATTCCAAGAAGAGAAGCTCATCAGTCATTTCTTGAACTTGTCTCTACTATGCTGCCGAATTCACCTGGGATATTTGTGCCGCTAATGAGGTTTAAGAAGAAGCTGTTTTAAGTTACGCTTGCTAAAACTGAGAATTGGAGGGGAACACGAAACATCCTGAAAGAATATGGAAACTGACAGAAAATGGCCAACTTTTCAGACGAAAACTGCAACGCTTCTACGTCGGAAGTATAAAAAAATATCCATATTTTCTCAAATTGGTCTGCATTTACTGGCTATCACTTGCCAGTAGCGGTATGAATGAAATGTAAAATGTAAGCTTAGGAAGCTTGCGTTTGAAAAAGACAAATTACTATGCATACACACGACTTGGGGGGAATTTTACATTTCCTCTTCATGCATATTTATAAGCGTCTTGTTTACAAGTTTTCAAACGTTATATCACAAACTCAGATGGGAGGAGACGATGATAGGATATAGACGAAATGTGGATAAGTTATATAACCCATTGACCAGAAGCGCTTTAAGCATAAAAATAGAAAGTACAGCTGATATCTAAATTGCGTTTTCATAAGAAGGAGGGATGCAACAGCCCTCACGTTCTGCAATTGGTTCTTTCCGAATGAGGATGTATTTACAGCTATTTCATATTCAGAATGATGCCGACAAAATGTTCAAGTAACGTAAAACTATGTTGAAATGCAAGAAGGTTCGAAGTACTTTCGGAAGATGCTGCTTTGCTGAAACCACAGTGGCTGGGTTCCAGAGTAAGCCTTAAATAAGAATTTTTGATAAGGTAGAATTCGGATGAAGATGAAACAGGGACGCCAAAGCAAGAGAGAATAGGAACATGAGGGTGAAAGCTGGATCGGAGAAAAAAAGAGAAGAGAAAGTGATGATTTTGATGAAAGCCAGAGTTTTCTTGGTTGTGGCTTGAGAAGAAATTAAGTTGGATTGTGCAACGACCAATAGAAGGAACATGACCACTAATGACTCACTACGTGTCTCAGTCTAGAAAATGACAGGTGAAGCCAAAAAACGTTACAGTGTGGGGCTTAGGTAGACATTAACTCAAGATTTCGTTCATTCGTTTCGACCTTTCACTCAAGAAATGTTCCCTTATCGTACTAGGTGGATATTTAACTTTAACCCACACGGAGTTTCAGGGAATGGTAGCATATAAGGTTAGTTCACAAACCTTCTTCGTCATATACACTATTCAAGTGAAGGCTTAAAATAGAGCCCACTTTAATTTTAAAGTTGATATGGCGGACAAATACTTCGGATGATTGGAAGTTCCAAAGAAATCGCTACCGGCGCAATATAGGCGGGATACGAAAATCGAAGTAAAATTAAAAGGATGGAAGGAAGAACATGAATGATATTTTCTCTTTCAGTCCCTGGTGGGATTTGTACTTTGTTGTTTGAGATTGTTTTTGAAAATCAGCAAAAAATAGGGAATCAGTAAACTGTTGGAATCGGGATACGGCAAAAGTTTCAGTGGTCACATCCTTAGCAGTGTTCTTCTCCGATCTCCGACACGTCTCTTCAGAAAACTACGGGACCTACCACAACAGTATATATTTCTTGAAATTCAGCATTCGACATACCACTTTCAAGCAACAAGTTACAAAGGGTTACTCTCCTCACCGCCACCAATGGGTTATAACTCGTATTAAAATGGTCGAAGAGTCAGAAGATTGGAAAAAGGTCGTGCTTTCAGACTTTTCTCAATAACAAAAGGATGCCGATACGAAGATGTGAAGGGGTTTGAAAGACACGTCTCTTGCGCGGACTTCCCTGTCCTTTTAGTCAACTCCAACTCGTACAAAACTATTCGTGATGTAATTGAACACATTAACGATCAAGTTCAGGACCGTAACTGGATCGTCGTTATGCGTGATGGACTGCCGTATGGAAGAGAAGATTATCTCAACAACTTATAAATCTAACAGATGTTGCGAAGAAGGAATAAAGCTACACGTCAAAGGTTTGCATGAATGTCATCCTACTTGTGTCAAACGTAAATTCAGCAGAATCATTTTGAGGAAAGGTATTTGTCTGAGAAACTTATTCCCAAAAATTTAAATACGATTTGCTTACCTTGTATTTATTTTAATGCAGGAGCTCTGGGCCCGGATTCACCAACGCGCTTAGCAGTTGCGTAGATGAAAACTTTGCTTAGTTGGTAACTAAGATGTTTTTGCTGCTTAGATCAAACAAAACGAAATCTTTGATGGAAAGCGCGAAAATCTTAGATTGAACTAAGGCACAGCTTAGACATAGCTAAGCCACAGCTTAGACGGAGCTATAGGTTTAAGGTGTAAACGTGTCAGCAACCATTAACGTAGCAGCACCACCATAGGACTTGAAATGTCGATCCACTATTACAGAAATAAAAGACATACATGGAGGTAGGGTAAAAATGTCAAAACCGGCAAACGCAAGATTTGCAGTTGCTTAGCAACGGGAGGCGGAAGATTCGAAGTAGCAAAATTGCATTTTCATCTTTTTGCAAACTTATGCAGCATGATGTTTGGATGCAAAATCTAGACAATCAGCGAATTTGGCGCAGATCCTGACTAGTCTTTGATGATGTCTCCTATTATGCGTCTTATATTATTATGAGTCTTAGAGAATCTCATCAGCTACACATGTAACGATTTCCACTGTTCCGCAATTATGTTATCAAAATATCTTGTTTTAACATATGGATTTTGATACTTTTGTAACTTTTATTTCACACGATGCTTATAGTCTATCAAATGCTGCATTAAGTTTTGACTTTCCTTGTCATTTAAGAAACAGGAGCGTTCTAAACAAAGTGGCAAGGCCGAAGCCGTTACTCTCATTTTATGCTACATGTAATTATTCACTACGATCCATCCCACGTAGTACTTATACATATTTCAATATAACTAATATTCTAATCTACACACAATACATTTAAGAACGAAGCTTGGTATCAATCAGAATCTGTATCTAAAGCGTAGGAAGTCAGAGAAGTCAAGGCCGATGCAGGCTGTGACTGCTGGTTGCGACTTGTATCTGGAAGCTGAAATCCCCAAAAAGATGCGAAGCTGTTACCCGTCGTGAAGCTCTGTCAAAAGCAGTTTGGGAAGAGTTACTTTGAGCACTAGATCACCATATAAATATAAACATTTCTAAAATAAGCTTACATTCACTCCCGGTCGCCGAACAGGAGGACATGGGTTAATGCTTTCTTCCACAAGACAAGTTGCAGTTGACTTGCATTGACCGCGCTGAGCATCTTCAGTGATCAACGGGTGAGAAAAAACATTAGTCTGCTGAGCTCGAAGAGAAATCATGGGAGTTGGAGCCGTGGTATCAAGGTGGTGGTGGCTCCCTCTGGATTCGCTTGAGGGCGGAACGCGGAAAGCGTTAGTCTGTTGAGCTCGAAGAGGAATCGTGGGAATTGGAGTCGTGGCATCAAAACCCGGAAGTTTCCTGCGTGAAGCTGACCGGGTTGTGCAGGCATGAATATTTTGTGCTACTGCGGTTCCACTTTCTTCGACAGGTGTTTCTTTAGCCCTGGATGCTCTTTTTTGGGGGGTGACAGCGTCGTTCTCTAAAGGCTTGATTTTTTTTGGGACGCCCACGGCGCCGCTTAGTAGCAACCTCAGTATTACTTGCGCTAGCTAGTTTACGAGCTGTTTTTTTCTGCTTCTGCAAGTGTTTGGAGCTGAGAGTTTCAAAATTTGTGTCGCATGTTGCGATTTCGGACTGCTTCCTCCGGCTAGACGGTAGAAGTGGAGGAAGTTCCGGAATACCGTATTGGCTTGACATCATGCTCTGTGAGTTGACACAAACATCAAAAATAGTAACAGGGTAAATCCTTCCATCAGCTTAACCTCTCTAAAAAGTTGGCAAGCGATGACATAGTCGCCAGATTTAAGCTGCTTACCTCAAACGCGTCTAAATCTACAGTTGATTCTTGGTGCTAAGGAAGAGTATTATTTTCCGATGAATAAAATTGAAGTGCTTCATCACGGGACTCTTCAGTATCGGAGATGTAGAGAAACTCGTTCATCTCGTCCACGACTGGATCTTCCTGCTTTTCTGCTACAGCCCAGTTCCCATCATCAGTAACAACTGGTTGTGGGATACGTTATATTAGCTGATTAGCTTAAAAAAATACTGCCATGCTATACAATGCCTATTTATACCTCCTTCCAGACCGTCCAGTTGCTCAGCGTTTTCCGAAATAACCCCCACCTCAATGTTTTCAGTCGCATTTGTCAACCCCGTTGACAAATAATCGGGTGAAAAACGTATAGGCAGTCGACGCTTACGTTTCCCATTGTTCCACAGATCGGTGTATACTTCTCTGGTTGGTCGTCCCAAATCGTGATTCCAGATGCCAGTGTGCCTAAAAGCATTTTCTGCTACTTCCACACGCGCAGAGGATTCATATGCGTACTTAAGTAGGGCTGGAATGTCGGATTCTTGTGCAAATTTGTACGGAGTTGCATTCTTCCAAGCATCTACAGATCTGGTAAATCTGTAAACGAATAAACCATCACAGTACACCGATTAAGAGTATCCGACCCAAATGTGAAGGCCGGGTTAAGAACCACTCTGCCGTAGCACAGTCCGACCTCTCCATAAGAGTTTCGTATAATTCTGAGAGAAAAGCTCTTATACAGTCGAACTCTCTATAAGAAATACGTATAATTCTGAAAAACAGCTCTTTAAGAGAAAAGACACGTTTCCAAATTAGATTTAAGACCAACCAGCTCTAGGTAACTTTATATATGCTGCAGATATACCCAGAACTATCTTCCCCCTACCGGCTGACAAGTATTTTAATCCTAGGGCTTTTACTATCGAAGCACAGCTTCTGCACTCGTGATGTGAGTTAATTCGATTTCATTACTACTTACTTGCATTTAAATGGGGAGAAACACCGGCTGCATTTCATGGCTACAGTGTGGGGGCAATGTTAATACAACATGTCATTTTCTCTGCAAAACTCCATGGCTTCATATGACAAATGGGCTGAGTGATTGTCCATGATGAGCAAGACTTTTTCGTCTTGGGGCAGGCGTGACTTAAAAAATTCTAGCCATTCCAAAAATGCATTGGCATTAATCCACCCACTCTTATTTCGAGTATAGCGGATCCTTCGGGACCTTCCAGTATTTTCTCATCCAACCTAGTCGTCGTCTCACGAAAGAAAAAAAATAGCCAGGGAAAGAAACCAGCAGCTGACATGCAACCCATTGCTGTAACTAGCTGCCCTCGTTCGCATTTCTGAAAAATGTTGATTCCTTCTCCTCGCTGTCCAAGATAGTTCGTCTTCGTGCCCTATTTCCATTAATATCATCGATTAAAATTTGTAATTATTATGTTTGCACGTCAAAGTGCGAAACACTAATTTGTTTGTATTCTTAAAATTATTACTACAGTTCTAGGTCGTTGACCTTATTAATAAAGAAGATAGAAACAAATTGAAGTAACAGCTAAGAAGGTTCGAAAATACTTACACGAACAAGTGTGAATCCACTTTCGTCACAGTTAAAGATCTGGTGAGGGCCAAACCCATACTCAAGAACAACCCCCTCAAGATTATCGAAGAAGTGATCCACTGACTGGGTATTAAAGCCCTGCATTCTAGCAATACTTATAGAGACTCCAGCTTTGAATCTCAAAATCGGATGACGTTTAAGAAAGTCATACATAAACTGTTGGCCAGCATATGTCTTCTTGTAATCATTTTTCTTGCTTTCGCGCCCCAAAGACTCTGCCATGACAGATAAAAATCTTGCAAACCCTTGTCTCGATAGTGGGTAGCATCTAATGCAAGAAATTAATGAAGCAATGTCAATAATTTCATTTTTTAATAATAATTCCATTATATTGCTATAATTGTATTAAGTTGGGGAGTTTATCGGTTGATAAAAGAAAATTAGATTAGTCTGTTGAGCTCGAAAAGGAATTCTTACTTTTTTGCTCGATCGATAACAAATTTCACAATTGAATTCTCTTCTTGGGTGGAGAAAACCTTATTCCGACCTTGAGACAGACGTGTAGGGAGATCTCTTCCCGGCTGTAAGTACTTCGAGAGAGTAGTTCTGGGAATTCCATACTCTGCCGCAATTACAGCTTGGGAAGCCATAGAATTCCGATAAGCCATTATTGCCCTCTCCAGAACTTTGACATCAGTTTCGCGAGTTTTTCTTGTATGCTTCCTAACCATGTTGCTGTATGCTTCGCTAGGAATCTCTTTATTCTTGACACTTCAAAACTCCTGCGTCACAAGTTGTCTGGGAAATTTTTAGATCAAGAAGGTTCTGCGGTCATTAAATATTATTTTCATAATTTAATAATATGCACAATGTTCCTCTCTTGCCCCGCTTTAAATATCTGTTTATATCGCGCATCAATTTTATTGTGATGGAAATGTTAAGTGCATGATAAGGGGACATGTTTTACAAAAGTGCTCTGGACCTGCACAAATTATGGAAGATACTGAAGTTATATTTGCTAAATTAATGTTTGCATGACACATAAGATAATAATTTAAGGGACCGAGAACGCAAATCTCAATTCATCAGGGCCAATTCTGTTAAGCTTATAGGCTCGTCATTGCCACATTGCATTGACGATCACCTGGAACAGCGGAACGGAAAAGCAAAACGGTGGACAATGGCACCAGGAGTTCCCACCGCGAACCAATGGATCACAGGCAGTTCTACGTACTCTCAATTTGAGAAAGTACGCAGGTTTTGAACTACATATAGTTTTAAAGCTCTCTCTTAGTTCGTCATAATTCCTCGTTAACTTATTTGTTTTGTTTAATTTAATGTTTTTTGAGAGTAATTTGGATCCGGAGTAAGAGTGAAAAAGAACACAACCCAGAAGATTCAAAATGCAAGTGAGTATTTAATAAAGGATCGTTGTCAAAGAAAACTTGATCATTACAAAAACAAGTGTCATAACACATGACCAAAAATAAAGAGTAGAGAGAGTTGAGATTGTGAATCATAACTCCAACATTTTTATGCAAGGCTCACCTTTGATGCGTGAGCCAATGGGATTGGAGTTAAAACTAAAAACATTCATACTGAAGAAGCTATACCGGCGGAGTATGAGGCAGCTAGAAGCGTATTTGAGAATTACTTAGAAGTACATAAATTTCTCATCTAAGGTGCCCGTGTCATTCTCAGGAAGATCATCGGTCGAAGTAACTCTCATGCTTAAATTCGCCGACCTTTGTGAACCCAATAGAGAAAAGTACCTCAAAATGTATTTGCAAGGTAAAATTCTTCACTTTCATATATTTGTACTCCCAAATATATGGAAAAATCGGCCGAAGACTTGAAAGCTAGCGCTCGAAAAGAATTAGCACAATTTGACGAGGAATATCAGAACTACTACCAGGATCAAGTGGGTAACACTACAGCTTCGGAAAAAATAGCGGAACTACTGTTTGAGATGGCTTTCGATTTTTCACGAGAATCTACTTCGTTGTACGCAAATCCAGAAACTTAGTATAAACTGCTGCGGTCTAGCGTTCTGTCTATGTCTAGAAAAAGTCCGCCTCCTTTAAACTATGTTCTTTATTTCAAATCCTGTGACATATTCACATTTCTTCCTAGCCCATTGTTTTGATTGTGCTGAAGACAAAGAAATGGCAAAACAGCTTTGCAAACATGATTTGAATAATGTACTATAAGTAAAATGTAATATGGGTGATGGAAGTTCTTGTTTACAACGCAATCTATTGCTTTTCTCACTATCGTTTTACTTTCCTTAAATAGATTGTCACTGACTTATATACCATCACGGCTCACAACTTGAGACTCGTAAATGATCCTAGTTGTGAATGTGGACTTGAAGAGAGTGCAGTACATGCAATTGCTGACTGTCCACTCGATGCTCTGGTTCGATTACTACATCTCTATGAGGTGAGGATTGAGCCCAGCAAACTAAGGGATTTAGACCATAAACGCGTGTTGTCCTTCTTCATGGCAACAGGCCTCATGGAAAAAATCCAAAAGAAACATGGTGCGTAAGCACTGTTGCAACCCGAGGATAGTCCGCAATTAGCCTAAATTGGCTAGGTCGGCGCTTGGTGGGCAACCACCGAGCACCTCTGTTACAATACAATATATACCATATCTGCATGAATGCGACGCCGCTGAACGTTTGTTAACAAGTATTAAAATTTGAACTGTTACTTCATCGAATAGTTGGTGAAGTTTGGTAAGACGGCTTTTACATTAAATTTGAATTTTACTTGTATGCTCGTAACATGAAGTTCCCCCACCGCTGCAAAAAAATTAAGATTCGAAACGAAACTCGGCTGCATTTTTTTATTCACTGACAAATAAGCTGTGGTCTTAAAGAGATTACGGTTGTTAAATGGGTAGCAGAATTAGAATCTGATCATTCTTTTCCTTCCCGTATGTACGTATCCCATTTGTAAAACTGCGTTAGACAGTTTCGACTCACGAGATTACCTAAATAAATACTTCCCCCCCCTCCTGAGCAAGCTTCGGCGCCAAAAATCCAGTTGGTCCCAAACGGTACCAACTGGTCCCGGCCAAATGGTCACAAAAGATGCCAACAGGTCCCGGAGACTTAACTGAAATGTGGCAAAGATACCGTAGAGGAATTTAAGTACAGCCACATGACTACCCTAAAGTCCCCGCTGCAGCGCGCACCCGGATACTTCGCGCACCCAGATTTTGAAGTAATTTTTTCTCCAAAACCCCGTTTATTCGCGCATTCAAAATGATAATATTATGCGTAAAAGTCACTTTACTTTGATGGAAGGCTAAATTTTTAAAACTTAAAGAGGGAGTATATTGAGGGACCATGCTACTTAAGAGTGACCTTAAGAGTGTTACTTAAGTTGTAGGAAGAGGTAATTACTTTAACCTCTAGCGAACGGTTAGTTCATTATTGCATGGTTAAAAATCTATTGTTATGGATTATAGGGTTAGTGTTTTATGTGTTTCAACATGGCTTATGCTCGTATAACGGGGACCGGGCTAATTTCACTTGTTGTCGAATGCAACAGAAGAAAAGCTAATGCCCATGATCATTTTTGCACACCAATGAAGTAGAAGGAATTGCTGCTGCTTGCTCTTGAGAGCATAAATGTAGGGGAAACCAAGGAAAATGTGGGTTTGTGTCATATTTCCCGACGTTTCGGGGGACTTGTTTGATGGATTTGAGGAATTGTGAACAATTTCCCTGGTTATTTGATAATCATTGACAGTGTTGACTATGTCACATAAGGATAAACGCACTTTTCGCGCACCCTCAGAGGACCTAAATTCACGTAGATCGCGCACGCATCAGCCGGGGTAATAGGGTAATTTCAATTTTACGCTCCTTTTATTTTAATTGAAGAATCTAGGATGATATAATATTTTTAGTGAAGATCTTGGCCTTTTGCGTCTAGCAAGACCACGACCACTAGCAGTCTAAAGCATCCTGGAAAAATTAAGAATAGATTAAAAAAAGAATTAACGCCTCTTTCTAGTTGAAAAGCAATTCCAGGGTCGGGAAAAGGGATGGGTGAGGACATAAAAAGGTCTAAATGACACACGTGTGACTTGAATTAGATGCTCAAATAGTCTGGAGATAATGTCATAAATCTTTGTAGTAATTTATGTGGTCTGTGGTCTTACAGGCTTTGTTTCACAGAAAAAGTAATATAGTGTGAGTTTGGTAAATGCGCTATTTCTGGTCTTGCGGGTGCGGGGCATCAGGAAAGGTCCTCGTTATAAACGGTACTAAATGACATCATATTATATTAGAGAGAGCAAGGAAACTATAGCTCCAGATTTTTAATAACTAAAATAACTTCCTCGCATGCCATGTAGGATGTGCATAATTTCAATCACTGAAACTTTCCTCAGAGCTATTCCTGCACAATCTTTAGACTATGTATTTCTCCTAAAAAGGATGCCATATTTATTATTTTTAAGGCTTAACCTCTTCCCCACCAAAAGGATAGACGCTGCATAGTTTTAAAACCAGTTGTCATGGACATGAAGATCACTGGTGCATAGTTTAATTTACCTAGCGGGGGACTTTACGTTGCATAGTTTTATTCCCGCATGATCTGGCCATTAGATCAGTGTTGCATAAATTCGAATTTCATTCAGCATCTCTTATGCATAGGAAATATAACTATAGCTAAAACTTGTGAGAGCGGCAAAGATAGAATGTTCTTGAGATGGACTTTGCCGATGCTTACATCTAAGTTTAGATTCTTCATTGAATTATATAATACGAAGATTTAATTTAATTTAAAACTAACTTAGTTTTAAAATTTTAATGCTAGCCTAGCGTTCTAGAATAGATGCTAGAGCTTGGTATATGCCGTGCACAGGTGTCATAACAACACGGTCACTAAGTTAGAGAATGCTTCTAATGTGTTGGTGGGGAAGAGGTTAATAGCTCCTATGAAATCTTATACGAAACACGAGAGTAACTGGCTTGAACTAAAGGTCGTTCTAAGTGCACTTAATGTGAAGAGGCTTACTAGAACAGAGGACTGGTCTGGGTGAATGATGAGGGACAATGGGACAAGTGTTGTTTGAATGTAAGCTTACGATGAAGCTGAAAAACTGTGTATTGCGGAGTTAACACGTAAATACTAATGACTAAGGAGGGGAATTCGTGGGCAGACAGACTTAGTTAAAAAGACGTCGCTTCTCAAGACCCTTGAATTGAAGGGCTTGGACTTGTTCATCATGAGTAATTTCAAGTGCATAAAAGTGACTTAGCTATCTCAGGGTAAGCTGTTGTGGTCTGGAGGAACAAGTTTGGTGGAGGATCCATTTTTACCTTCATCTTGAAACTGTTCTAATTGAAATTTCACCTTATGTATGGTTTTATTTTAAATATTAGGCTTCTGCTGACAAGGTAGGTACTTAGGGTGGTTGCATTGAGCAAGTATTCAGTTGTAATTATGGAAAGTTGAGATAAAAGAATTTCGTTCAAAACTTTACGGGGTGGTGTACTATATAAAAGGTTATCTGCATTCGGTAGGATCCGGTAAAATATATTAAGAATGAAATGTTTTACATATATTCGGATTCTGGGTGGGAAAAGTAGACAGGGTCTTATTGAAACATGTTTTCCAGTACCATAAAAATATTTGTTTTTTTTGAATTGCAGGTACAGTAAAGCGAGACTCGATTCAGTTTAATTTATCCGGTATACACAGCGGAAAGAGCGTTTCGCATGCGGAAGTACACATGTATCGGAGGGTTTCGAGGAAGCGGGGAAGCCGGAGGAAAGTAATATCATCACACCCTCGGATTCGTTTGAGGAACATGCCAAAGAAGTATTTGTCAACGATCATCTCCTTGCTGCCGGCGAGAGGGTGGCAAGTGGTTGATGTTACTGGGACTGTGAAAAGTTCCATTGGTAAGTTGATTTCTTTTTGTATGGTGGTACGCTGGGTTGTTGTAGTAAATGCTGAGAAAGTTGGTGAGAGAAGACAAGTTTTAAAGAATGAATAATTGGTCCAATTTGTTTTGGATACGAAGCTTCATAAATTGCTTTCTTTGGAGGAGAAAGGAGCTTGTTCCCTTTGAATAAGTTGGTAGAAGTGGGACTTGGGAAGAATATGGTTGGGGAGGAAACAAGAAAGGAACGGGGCTAGGTCTAGGAACCTAAGTGAGGTTGGTGAAGAAAAAAGTTTTGAAAAGTAGCTAGTGAATTTGATTTGATGTCGTAATTTGCTTTGTGGAAACGATGCTTACTGACTGTATTTTGGGGAAGGATAAAGTTGAATAACTAATGCACAAGCTACGGGATGGTAGTTGCGGTTGTCCTTTTATTCTTTCCCTCAGTTTTGTTTGATTTGGGATGGGAATAGAACTTGTTATATTCTCAAGAAAGTTGAAAGAATTTCTTTGATAAGGAAATACTGAAAGAAAATGGAATCGGTCATGTGGTTTCACATGACTGGAGACAGCGAGAGAGTGAGATTGAAGGAAGTCGTCGGTAGTCTCGAAAAAACAGGGAAAATAAAGGAGAAGAATAGAATGGGAGTAGCATGATTAAAATAAAATTGAAAAGTTTGAAAAGAGGATTGTTTTTAATTTCCGCGGAGAAAGCTTTTCTTATGTGGGGAGTAGGGGTAAAAAGGTAAGAAGAAAGAATGGATATTATAGGGGGAAGATAAGGAAATAAACAAGACGGAATCCGTTTGGCAGAATTTGTGCTGTGTTGTTATACATGAATGATGATTTGGAGATTAAATATCAGATTCAATGATGTGTAAGAGGGTTGGGAAAATGTGTGTTCTTATGTGGCTTGTGGGTGATGATGGGGTGTCGAAGTTTGAGGCGGTGGGCTTGATAAGAATCTTACGTAGAATCGTATTATATGTTTACTGGCGGGGGAACTTATATGAGGATCTGCTAATGTCATGGCATGGAGAGATGTGGCGGGAGGGGGAGAGTAGATAGCAAGAAGAATTTCATGGACGGGAGAAGGCAGGGTGGAAGAGAAAAATTTTTACAGGCAGGCAGGCCTCCACCACACCGTCGTGTGCTAGATAGGTTATGAGAAATGGAGAATGAAATGTTGATACATAGCATTTCCATGGAGCTTATTCATTTTATTAGCTGTTTCTTGATATAAAAGAGGATGTGATGGGTTGGGACATAGTGAAACCACGTGTGGTGTTTATGGATGCAAGATTTGCTGGTTTCTGACTACAGTTTGAGATATTGTCTTCTGAGCGCTCTCCTAACGTTCTATTCTAACTGTCTTTACTGACTGTTCTGACTTGCAGGAAAGGGCAAAGTGCTGACGATGACGGTAGAAGGTAGCATTCCAGAATTCGGTACTGGACGAGCACGATATCATACGATCCCCGTGGACGAAGCGTTACGGGTGGCCTATAGACCCTTTCTCGTGATTTTTTCCTCCACGGAACCGGTCCAAACTTCTAAAATTCCTCCATCAACGACCATGTCGTCAGCCTTCGGAGGGGCCCGAGATCTTGGCAGACTCTACGATAGGGAGGATGATGATGATGAAGATGATGAGGAGGAGGACGAGGACGACGATGAGGAAGATAAGACAATGTTGGAAAGGTGGGATTCCAAGGATTTTCTGAAATGGAACGAGGGAGGCAGTGCAACAACAACAACAAATCCAAGGATGCCCGCTGCCTCTCCTCCAAGCTCTTCCGACTTCCAGAAGACAACAGAAGAGTGGAGGAAAGGGGAAAGTAACCGGGAACCAGTGAAGACAGCTGGGTACGGGGAGGATAATGGAGAAAGTGAAGGTTTTGGAGGTGACAGCTTTGACGAACTCGAGAATAGCCTGCAATCAATTCTGAATATGGATAGGATTCCGGGAGAGACGGAGGAGCGGGGAGAAGGAACTGGGGGGATGGAGAATAATGAAATCAGTTCCAGTAATAGCATTAGGAATGGGAGAAGGGACGATAATGTGGACAGGGGGGATGATGATGAGGGGAGCATTATTGGCGGGGGGAATTGGGGAGGTAAAAGTACGGGAAGAGATGGGGAGCAGTGGCGGGATGATGGGACTGGAAGTAACTCGATAATGGACACTCACTTTCACCTTCCTCCGGAGAGATCACTATCTAGCGGAAAGGGAGCAGGACAGATTTCTTTGATAAATCATTCACATTCAAAGCGAAAGAGATCAATTGAGAACAATGAGTTCCTTGATGAGGACTCACGTGAAATTTCATCATTGTCCCAAGGTTGGAGGCGACAACGAGAGAGCGAGGGCTTCTTGGTTGCTCCGGAAGAGAATACTGGTGAGAAGAAAAATACGAAAAGTCTAAAGAAGCTTGGAGCCGATGCAGATGATTTCCCCACCGTTGGAGGAGTTCTGCCAGCAAATTCGAGGGAAAGACAGATCCTTCCGGGTGATTCCGTTATTAGCTCAAGTAGTGGGGGTGGAGGGGGCGGGTTGGGTTCATCTGATGGTGGTTTTGGGAGGACAGGAGGTGGTGGGGACAGAGATGGGATTGGATTCTTATTAAGTCAGAGTAATCTTGACAATCAACTCCTTCCCCCCGTCCAGAGAGGAGGAATGGGTAGAGGGAGCGGGAAAGCCAAGAAGAACAAGAAGCGGAAAGGTAAAGAGGAGGAGGTTGTTGGTGAAGAAAATACTTTACCCTTCCCATCCAGACATCATCCCTGGTGGAATTACAAACCCGACAAAGACAAAGAAAATCGAGCTACTGGAACACAGACAGATAGGAGAAAACAAGGCGGAATCATAAATTTCAAGAAGAAGAAAAACCAACGGCGACGCAATCATCGTCATCAGCTCAGGAAAAAATATGATCAACCCGCAGAGATATACAAAACGCAACCTACCTTCGCATACAACTTTGTAAGTCAACCCACAACACAATCCACTTTATCTCTTTTTCCCCAGAAATTATATAGCAAAATGACCAAAGGCAGGAACGGCTAAGGCTGGTTGTAAGACAATGGTCTTCTTTTTCTGTCTCGGTCGGTCTTTCTTCTGCCTACAAACAGAAAGACCGACATTATATCATACTGTTCCCAGAGGGAAATGACAATTACTTAAACACAAGACAGAGGCTAGACGAGCTAGCCTAATGGTATTGTTAATGCCCCATCATCAGCCCATCCAACAGGTAGGAGTGAAGGCCATAAAATCCTTTGTCCTCTCGTTTATGCCTTTTCTCCTAAACAATTATCGTACACAAATTACTATTACCCGTATTTTTTCAAGCATTTCGACACTTTTGTACTTCCTCTTTCTCCTTCTGCTACATGCAAAGATGGTAGGCGATAGCGACAGGTGAAACCAGGTGCGTGTAGCTATTTAGAAAGAGTCCCAATCTGTGCCTGCTTTAAGCTATTATACTTTTATAACTTGAGTCTCAGCCAAGGGGTGGAAACACCTGTAATTACAGCCTCTGTTTTGGCATTTGAATGCAATTCCCGAACGATATGCTAAAAACGACAGTCAGTTCCACTGATGTTTGTGTCTTTCAGCGTGTAGCATACTTCAGCTCATGATCGTGGTGCATGCCTGCAGAATTCTGAATTTTTCAGCAAGGAAGGAAACAAATTTTTAAACGCAAAGAAAGCTTTTACCAATTTTTTTATATAGCTAACAGTTTTGAAGGCAAATAGCATTGAATTTGAAAATACCCAAGGCTAAAGTTCACGTTTTGCTGCTTCATACACATGGACAAGAATTGCACAATTTTCACATTTACTTAAGGCGCTATAAATTACTCCCAAAGACCAGACAGTAAAGGAGACCGTAACGGTCTGTAGTCTGTAGTGCAGATAGCTGTTTACTCTCAGCTCTTCCTTACTCGTAGCCGTAGCCAGATTAACGGCTAAACTCGAGAGGAAAAAGTAAATAAGACTTGGGACTATTCATCTCGCATTTTGTAAGATAAGGATGAGAAAGGAAGAAGATAACTAATGCGGGTATGTGAGGGGAATTATCATGTTGATTTACAGATTGGGGAAGCCAGGATGAAGCCAGAGCGGAGCGAGTCGTCGTGCAGGCTGAGGAAGGAATCTGTGGAAGTTTCCGTGTTCGACTGGACAGATAGAATTATCGCACCTGCAGTTCTACCTTTGAATTATTGTGATGGGCCGTGCTACGATCGGGCCGACTTTCACGTAAGTGACAAGTGATGCCATTCTTTTGTGATTAGTGGCTTTTGAAATTGGCAATCCCGTGAGCCATTAGGCTTAAGTATGATTCTGAATGAGAGCGGGCTGGGAATGGATGGTTGAAGTGGTGCCATTAAGAAGAAAAAGGGTGAAAAATCTGTGGGCTGATAAACAATTCCTCTAAGAGTACACATGGACACTAATGGGATTTCCTTCAAGTTCCTGTATGTAAAGAGGGCAGAAAAGAGCGTAAGTATTTTGGCTTTGAGAGGGACATGGGATTCCAGTCTGGATCCTCGTCCACCAAGAATGACTCAATCAAGGTGGAGAGTGGAGAAAGGATGAGGAAGCCAGCGGAAGCTACCATCATGACTGCGGGAGTTGCATTCATCTAATGACGGCGTGCTTTAGCATAAGTTGTTCCGAAGTTCCGAAGAGTTAAGGATTCAATTCAAAGATCGCCGCGGCGCAGCCCAGCAGAAGAAAAGCAGAAGCAGAAGTATTAGCAAAGGGTTGGGGTGAAAAGGAAGGGTGAGGAAGAAGGAGAAAAAAGGTTTGGAGACAAAGAAGAGGGTAGAGAAGAGAAGGAATAGAGTGCATATAAGAGCTAGTTGTGCAGTTTTTCTTGACTTCTTTGTTGCAATAATAGAGGCGGGGAAAGGGTAGTTTTTCTTTGAATAGATGTGAAAGCTGGGAAGAATTCCTTCTTATCTTGTACGTAAAAAGAATCATGTGGAAGAAAGTATTGAAGGGAAAGAAAAAAGGAAAGGTTTTTCCAAACATAGCAGCGGACGGCGGAAGAAAGTTTCGTTCCGGAATGAATGAAGGCGTTTCTTAAATTGGATGGACTGCGGTAAGGTTATGGCAAGAGAAATTCCAAAAGCATTAATCTGTAAACGTGCCCTCACAAAGATTCTCGCCTAGAAATCCATCAAGAATAAAGTGCGGGAGGCGGAAAGGCAGAAGGATTGGGCGGAAAGACGAGAAAATACGATACTTTGTTCTTTGAAATTCCTCAAGTTGGATGTTTGCTTACGTTCCTACTGGATTACAATAGCATGTAAAAGATGTGTATGGGGAGGGGAACTGATGAATTCTTGTTGGGAGAAGTAGAATCGTAAAAGCTCTGTTCATGCTTACACTGCTTTTCTCGCAGATTACAAGCCTTATACGGTAGACTTCCCCCACATTATCCTATAGAGATTCTCAACCAACTGACTCAAATAATTATGAGTCACGGAAAGAGCAAACGATATCAAGTGAGTTGTTTGGTGAAATGATTTCTTCAGTACCAGCGGAAGCGTATCACGCATTCAATTAGCATCAAGGATTCAACCGAAGGCTGCAAATCTTATCAAAAACCTAAGGTGCACAGAATATGGGCAGGCAGTGCCGGATCCGAAACACTGTTCGGAGGAAAGGCAGTGTCGGTAGCTGAACTGAACCTTGGGTCCTGGCGTCCTGGTAGAGAAGAAAGATACGTTTGAAATTTTTTCATTTTGAATTTTCTAATAAAAAAAGTGGCTAAAACCCGGCCGTCACTTTTTCTCCCCCGAATACAGTTCCATATGCGTGTCGGTAGGCAAGCGAGCAAATGAGGGCATAGATATCTATTCTACGCAATGGAATACGGCTCTTCCGGAACTAGAAAAGTTGTGCAATAGTTTAGTTGGCGAGAAAGAATCCAAAGAAGGGTCGGTATGGTGTAGAGATTATTGGAGGCATTAGAATGATATTACCGAATTTCAGCCAGCTACCAAGTTTTAACTTGTGGGCGGGTAATATGAGGAGCAGGAGGGGGTGGGTACTGGAGTGCTGGGTGATGAAAACCACGAAGGAACTTGGAGAGAAGATTGTGGTGGAGAAGAAGGGGAAAGAGTGGAACCAAGTGGAAGTCCGTCCATATCATGACAGTGAAAAGAGAGGTAAAAGTTGCTCAAGAATAAGAAGAAGAATGGGGAATTCAAGAAGAGAATATAACTTTTCAAAGTTGAATACATGAATCTTGGCAACTCATATCAGATCCCCTGGTACTAAGATTTCGCCTTGTTCTTATTACTCCAGACTACCGAGATTTCTTGAATGATGGGGAATATTATATAATAATGCGTTGTTAACTTTCCGCTTCGCAGCCGACCGACCACTGCTCGCATTATGCTAAACTGCCCTAACATAGTACGTACTTCTACCCACCGACATACCTTCACTGATAATATTTAAGGAATTCATGCTCAAAAGGAAGCAAATTTCGGTCCTTATCCCTATTATGGTCCCGCGTGTGTTCACAAAACGTTTTAACGCTTTCGAAAATTTACACTGGAGCTAAATTTTTTTACCCAATCCAATGAAAATGTGTCCTTCCCTAAAAGTGCTTAAAAAGAATGCAGAAATCCCATGAGCAGCGAGTGTTTCGATTAGAAGCAAACAATTGGTCTAGCAGCTTAAATCCGCAGTAGGAAAATCCATCAGGTACTCTAAGACTCACATAATCTTATGATCCTTTCAGTTCGATCGAATGGCAAACGTTTTCAGCGTTTTAGGAATGCGCTGAAAGTAATGTAAGACGCTGCCGTATGATTGAACCCCAACACCGAAGCGTATTGAAGAATCAGGAAACACCTACACCTCATCCACTTGAGAAAGAGAAAATAAAGATGTAATATATAGAGGAATTTTTCTCAAGCATCTTCCCATACGTGCGGTAATGTTTACTTTGAAAGAGATTCCACACGTGCACCATGGGAAAGCAAGTCTCCTTGAAACGCGCCAGCAGTCGCGTATAATAAACTTTACAGGTCGGTCTTTTTCATAGAGAGAAAACAGTGCGTGTGGTACCGTTTTGGGGAGAATCACGTACATTCTGTAGGTATGCCTGCACTCTGCATTCAATGGAAGAATAGGGAGGAGAAGTGGGAAAGTTTCTAAGGTGAGGGAAATCTGTATGGGTAGGCAGGCCGAAGGCTGAACTGAGTAGGAAATGAACCTGTTCAGAAACCGTTTGATAGAAACAAGTAATAATGTCAAATGTGGGGAGAAATGAAAAGAGAGAGGATCATGGGCGGAGATGAAGAAGTGGAGTTGATTTGGAGGGAGGGGGATGAGGACGGATTGGGGAGGGCGGCGGGGATGAAAACAAAGTTTGAGCTTTCTTAATTAATAAAAATTCAGTTCAGTATAAATTATGATAAAGGCATTACTAAGAGAGTGGGGATAAGTTGTGAAGGAAAATGAATGGCTGGAAAAGAAAGGAGAGGCGATGAAATTGAATGTGCGTAAATTAGGATAGATTTTGAAATGTATATGACGACGCATAGCTAGACTTCAGGTAGGGGGAAGTGAATGAAAATCCCGGTAAAATTATGCACACTTTTGAGGGAGAATTCAAAAGGCTAAGGTCGGCTTGGTTGTAATACTGGCTCTGGCTGGTGGAAAGAATGCATATAGGTGAGTTAATTTTTGTGGAATATGTATGCTTGCGTAGCGGGATGTGGGGGGGTAGAAGATTTAATTTCTAACGCTGGCAGCGTCCTTGGTTTTATATGTAGTCTTTGGTTCAAGTATTCCGTAACTCGTCCCAGTCCCAACTTTGGAAATCCTCTGAGTTTACAGATTAGTGGTACACACGCGCTTCCTTTTCTACTGAAATACGGATGCCTGGCAAAGGAGGCTGGAGCGGGAGTCACGGGGGAAGAAAAAGAAGTTAAGCGAAAAGTTGTCAAGTCACCGGAAATAAGCGAATTATTCCTCCTCTTGAGTTTGCTCTTGTCCTCGCTCACATTATGAGAAAGAGAGTGTAATATACAAATATATACGTGTAGTAGAGGGAGGGACTTAGTGGAGTGTAAAGGCTGAGCATACCTAGGGTTGAGTACAGAAACTGGAAACTCAAGAAAACGGGCCGGGAGAAACTCTTTCTAGGCCAAACTGTCAAGGAAGTTAAACCAAAATATTGATGAGCTTTTTTAACGCTCAGCTCCGACGCTACTACGAGTTAAACATAAGCCAGGGGCTAAGATAAACTGCTTTATCTTAATCATGTGTGGCCTTTGTTAGTCTGACCAGGGTTTAAATACGTTAAAGGATTTTACTCCAACCAACATTTTATCATACATCATAGAGAACAATGCGATGTATTCTTAAAATCTGATTTCCTTTAATCCACCTGACTAAAGTGTAAGAAGGCGCAAGGCCAAAAGTCAGGTGGTAGGTAGGTGAGAGCTGCTTTAAGCTGGGGATTACGATCCAGGTGAAGATGAAGCATGAAGCACAGGTTGAAGAGAGATGCTCTGAAAAACAAAAATACCCCAAGATATTCATGATAATGACACGACGTGGAAGCTTCGTACATGTTTACTTGTGATCTGTCAGTAAGTTCAAAGTTAGTGCGTAAGCTTGAACCTCTTCTTGTTAGCACGGATGAGGGAAAAGTAAAAGACTTACCGGAGGGTTATTTTTTCTTCTGCTAAGTACGTTAGCTTGATGCTAATGCAAATGAAGAGAATGAAGACGGTGGTAAAAGGGCATTATTTTTAATAATACCCCTTCGCAAGATAAATTACAAGGTAAAACTAGACTCTGGAGGGATTTGTGCGGCAAGTAAAGAGTTTTGGGGTTGATTGTGGTAGGCAAGTTGGGGTTGACTTGTGGAAGGGAGGAGGATAAATAAATAATGGGAGTGGAAAGCTTGCATGTTCTACACCCTTGTTGTGGATGATTTAATTTGAATTATCGTTTCTTTCAGGAGAAGGAGGAGGAAGGAGAAGAAAAGAAAGAAAGGAATTTGGTGCACTATGATCCTGAAGACCAGAAATTCAGAACAACTGGGCCTTGCTGTAATGCTTCCGGGAAAAGCCGCTTGGTATTACTCTTCGCTGATCCCCACGACAACATTGTTCTCAGGATTTATCCCAACGTCACCACCATGGGCTGTCAGTGCTTTTGAAAGGATCATCTTGAAAATGACAGGTTGGAGTGGAAGTTAAACTATTATTAAAGTACGAGACGGCAAAGAGCTTTGGACGGGGATTGAAGGAGATTTAGCCGAAATGATAAAAATCGGACTGGAAGGGATGATTTCTCGGTTGTTCCCCGTTCCGTACGCTTCACCATCGGCGTGAGCTGCAATTGTCGCGTTTCTATGAACATGCTCATAGAGGTGGAAATGATGTGCACAGTAGACTACTGTCAGTAGTATATACACACACTTTAAGAAACCAAATCCAACTTACACCGTTACATTATACATCTTGCAACGTAAGATTAATTAGCGAGAACCAGCAACTCAGTACCTCCAAGTCGTAACTTTGGAGGTACTGAAAATCCTTTGCAATTAAGGTTTAAGTTATTTTAAGCGTGATTTCCACCGCTCGTTTCCAAAAGCTGTGAAGCATAGAAACGCCGAAACTGCAGGGACCCAGCCAACCGGTTGTGAAATGTTCAAGCCATTTGAAGGGGTTCTTAATGCAATCACAATCACGCGCAGGGTTATGTGTAATGTATGTATTATGTATCAACGAGAGCGCATAGGATACAAAAGTTACTAGTAAAAGAATCTGGAACAATAAAAATAAAACAGCGACCTTTGAGACCCTTTGCTAATTGGCGGGTTGATTGGATAGAAGGGTTGTAGGATCCCTCCAACCAAAGAATTTGTACTTGTATAGACAAGTTAACTAGTAAATGTTATTGTTGTTGTTCCATTCGGATTTGGATTCGGATGACAGGATTGATTGAGGGAAACGAAGTAATAAGAGTACGTCCTAACTTAAGAGTGAAGAAGGTTGTATGAGATGCTAGAGTATAGAGTATAGTTAAATTCCCAAGAATTGTTATGATATTAGTAATCCTCTAAGGGTTCTTAGAGAGAAGACGTGTAAGGAATGTAATGAGTGAAGATTTTATACTCAAAAGTGTTAATATTGATGTTTGCATTTTCATAAAATTATTAGCTGTGTTTTCCAATTCTGTTAGCATGTAGTGTAGTCATGGATATTGTAGCTTTATGCGAGAGAGACACCTCAACCAGCTCATTGTGAATAATATTCTGAAGGGAAATGTAAAGTCTGGCGTTTGCGCCACTGTAGTGTATTTGAGCCGCATTTAGAGATTCTCTCGGTGTTAATGTCCTAGAGCTCAGTTTCATCACTTGTGTAAAGCTATAACTGCGAAGAGTGTAACCTATCTAAGGGAAAACATAAGAATGCGGCCGGCTACCTATGAAACTTTAATTAGCACTTGGATGCTATGTTCACGAATATCAATCTGAGGTTGCCTCGCGGATATTAATAGGAGAGGAAATTATGGGTGGACATGTTGCAGACAAAGGAGTTATTTTGTTTTTACCGTCCTTTTCTCTTATGTTAGGTTCAGAGCTGGGAAGTTTCAACTATTTTTTTATTTATCCGTAAATATCTTTGCAGTATTGTTGGACTGATGTAAATCTTGTCAGAATGAGTGTCAAGTGATTTCGTAAATAATTTTCGATAACTTGGTTCAGTTCCTCCAACTCAACGTTCCTCTTCATTTTAGACGTGTAAAGTGTAAACGAGAACCTGCAATCTTAAAGCTTCAAGATAACAGTGAATGAACAGTTACACACACATGAACCGAGATCCGATCTTATGGTTTTGATGTCTGCATGCAGGTCAAGTTCTTGGGATTATGAAACTTTATTAAGCAAGTTTAGTAACGCTATCAAGTTAAGAGCTCGAAAATGCTCACAAGCGGTAAGGGTTAATTAATAGCTATTACAAGCTATTTCCTAGGATCGTCTTATAGAAATATTAATTAATAACAACAAATTAGCGTCCCATTTCACCAGTTTCTCGAGTCTTATGCAGCGTAAGTTAAATGTATGCTAAGTTAGAGCAAAATCTAGAATTAGGTTGCTGGTTGGATACGGGATTTACTATTAATAAACCTGTATAATCCAATAAGCCAACTTTTCATGTGTTCAAAAATATAGTTTACTCGCTTGTCTGTTGTCTTTGAAAATTGTATTAATATCAAATCCTAGTTGAATTAATCAAAGCAATTAAATCTGTGTTTTTCTCACGTGGTGAACACTTAACAACTGTACAATATGTAAAATTTAAAAGTAGATGAACTAGAAGAAGACGCGCTTCGAAACTCTTTTAATGAAAACGTTTTGAATGAAACTGAAGGTTCCACGATTATGCGAAATTTAGTTTACGTTTAGTTAAATATTTTGAGTTCCAAGTTAAAATAATAATAATAATTTATCCAAGCCAACTGTTGTGTGTACTACTGCTATATAGTTTTAGTTATTTGCAACTAGATATGGTTATTTTGCGTTCCGTAGAGCCGATGATTTTATGAAAAGAATTATTTAGTGGCATTAATAATTGTTTTTACTCATGGATAATATTTATTTCTGTCATCATAATGGCCTCTATCGGAAGCATAACTGTAAGAAATATCAAAAGTGTACATAATTTTGTTAAAACCTTTTCAAGTGGAAATAAATACAAATCCTACTATTTATGTCGACATTTAATTTACAAACTATGGTAGCAGGAAAAGTATGAAATCATATAATAATATCTACGAGATTTCAAACAATTTGGGAAACAGTTGATTTATTAATTGTAAAACAAAGCGATCCAAATTTAAATTATTTTAGTCTGAGCCTGTTCCAGCTGCAGCTTATTTCTAAAATTTGGCACGCTTAGAATTCACAATGGCATTGCTTCTCCGAACAGGATGAGCTCTGCTGGTTTATTCGCTTACATGCACTCCTCTATTTTCATTTTTAACAATATAATCTACGTTCAAAGGAAGATAGGACGTTTATTTTAAACTCGTTTCAGGAACTCAGCCTTGAAACAGTTATTAAATCCGACAATTAATCCAACATGTAGAAGCTCCCCTTTTGGCACATGCAGAATTCACAGAGCTCAAGTGTTAAAATTGTGCTCTTTACATGCAATTCTAATCGCTTTAAAGCTGACCTTAAGAAACACTATATGCAGCTAATTTAAATGAAAATATCACCGTATGACTCAACCGTTCCGGTTCATCATAAATATCAATCACGACGGTAACAAACTGAAGTCAACCAGAAGCTTACGAGTATGAGTGCTTGTAAAAGCCTGGGAACTTTCTCCAGTTCCTGATAGGTACAAATTTTCCGAGTATTTGTTTAGCAGTGACTAACTTACATTACCTTGTATTAGAGCAATGGATGGATCTTAATGTCATAAAAATTTCTGCTGCTATAAAAAAATTCAAAACTTTGTTGCAAAAAATTGTCAACTTTTTTGGAGAGATGGCAAAAAATAGGGAGATTTTAAATATAGGAGAGAATCGGAAGTATCTACTCTCGAATGTTTAATTACTTTCCCCTCAAGTGGTATCAGGAAAAGACATGAAAGAGAGCTACAAGAAGTTCCTTGGAAAATTTTAATTTCATAAGGAGTTGCTATTCATTCTATAATTTAGTTGATTGTAGCTTTCACAGTTGTAGAAAAATGTATACTTCCTCTTAATCCAGGGAGGGTAGCGTAGCGGGAGAGAATTTAAATACAGATATAATTATTGTTTGATCAACAATAGTAACCCTTCAAACGGGTTCTCAACGACTTCTACTTTCGTCTTAGTTCACAAATTACCTTGGTAAGATTGCATGCAAAAATTACCAATTGTACCCCCCATTTACATGATTTTATAAATAAAAAAGAATAGCTATTCGACATTCGAGACGCAATAACTTACTAAGTTTTATAGTTTAAATCATTCGTTATAACCGAAAGGTGCTAGTTTCATTTAATATGCAAATAATATTTGTACTAGATTGTATATAATATTGTACAGTCGTAACGTAACAAGAATAACGTATCAGAAACCAAAGCTATCATCTATAGAATTATCACAAACAACGTTGCTACCCATTAATAATCCAGGTGAGAATTGAGTATTGGAGCAATGAACAGTCAGCGTTGCAATCCAGTGATGATTATTTGCTAGATAGTAGGCTTTGTAAGTCATTGTTACTCATAGTTGCATTCAGGTTTCGGCGAGAAACAATTAGCCGTGTAATCTTTCGTAGGTAAGTGATCGCTGCTGACGTGCTTGAAGACGATTGTAGAAGTGTTGAAGTTTTAGTCACGGATAATCATAAATGTCGTACAAGGAACTCGCAGTGTAATTAGAGTAAACATGGTACAGTTTGGTAGCAGTCTCAGGCTCCCACTCCCGCCTTCTTACAGCTACGAAATGAGATGGCTGAAGTCCATACTTGTTTCTTTCACCCCGTTCCAAAAGACCGGTTAAGCTGTATCCCATATTGAAGTCTTCTTGAGCAACGTCTGAAGTTAGCACCAACTGAAACAATGATAGTTAAGGTGGAACAATTAATAATCTATCTTGGAACGGTATCATACCTTTCATTGAATTATTTTAAACAAGAAAAGGATGGAGCGCAGGAAGCAAGTACTGGGATCACATGACATCTAGCGGGGAGGAACAACAACGGCTGAATAGAGAGAAAGTCATGACTTTCACCAGATCTCACTCTAAGCACGCCTAGCTTGAAAAGGAGGCGCTGGAGAACCGAGATGGCGAAGAAAGTGAAGCTTTCAGGAGAGAACTGATGAGCGGTGGGGGTTGGGGATGGGAGAAAGTAGACATTGATACTTTCTTATATGCTAGGGACTCCCTGAGAGCAGTAGTTTTGCCGAGATGCTATCAAGAGTGACGATGAAATATGAGAAGCAATTGTGTGGGATAATTAAGGACGGCTGGTTGATTCACAATCTCAATAACAAGAACTCCTGGAAGGGAGGTTGCATTTTATTTCAGCTAATCATGGAAAGGCTTACTTGAGTAGAGTGGGGCTTGACTGTGAACGCGCTATTACTTTGGGACAAGTAGTATTACATTTCAAGGAAGTTGTTCCGGAGCGATAATAAAATAAAAGGCGAAATATATTGGATGGAAAGCCAGAGTGTGTGTAGATTCTCTGTATTGGCTAGCCCTGGATTGCAGTCTTAAAGGGCATATATCTCGACTTATTTCTTTCCAGAAGCCATGCATAGGAAAAGGGAAGGGAGAAAAGCGGAAGATAGGATAAAGTGGCGTCGTTCTTTAGCAGAGCTTACCTTAAAATCCATTTCTGGGCCGGTTTTAAAAGATCCGACGATACACAAAGTATTGTCATCGACTTCCTGGATTTTGGCATTGGCAACCCTCCTAAAAGAAGAAAGAAAGGATTAGATAATGAAAGGTAAAAGAGAAAGTTTGTCGGAGGTAGGCTAGAGGAGGTTTGGTTGGTTGCGTGATTCAACATTCAACCTGTTGGCTTGTGCGAATCCCGTAGCAGGAAAGATAAATTTTAGGAGCGAATATAAAGTACAACTACAGGGGTGAGGGGGGAGGAGAAGGATTTATCAGGAATGAAGGGTTCGGAGGCAGGACTGGAGAAAGCAAACGAGAGGGCAGGAAAGAAAGTAATGGATAAAAGTTGGAGACAATAAAAGGATTGGCTTATCTATTTGTGTTTTACTTGTGACTTCCTGAAACTTCAGTGATTCTACATCTGGACCTGGACCACCAGGAGACGGATAGGAGCCAGTAAGCTGTTGTAGCACTTCGAGCCCAACTCTCCTCTGGGAATAGGAGCAACTGTAAAGAAAGGAGAGAAAGTTAGCTCAATGAAAGAATAGACGAAGGAGAGAAAAGAAAGAGCTTGAGGGAGAAGAGTTGCTCTAATCACGAAACACACTATTGAATAAGTTTAGCTCCGACCAATACTATTACAGAGCTGGTCTGGTCATGCTAGCTGTTGAGTGGAGCTGAGTGAGTGAAAGTTAAAGAATACTGTAACTTCCCTCACTCCGGATGTATTTGCACTCTTTCTACCATTTTCCCACTCCACTACCTAACCCAAGAATTAAAGCGAAAAAAGCAAATCAAAAAATAAAACAGATACTCTTTCTGTCAATCTAAATTGGATTGTTTCTCTGCAGCTCTTCTCTAGGGTAGTAGCTTTCGTGATCTTATCACGAGCTTTACTCGATACCAAGAAAATTAATTACGGCTAAGTAAGTTTCCAGCTGGAAAATAAAGGAGTGAAAGTCTGATATTTACATGGCATTTAGTAAGCTGAGCAGCCGTTAGAGCGATCAAAAGGAATGAGCCCAAGCATTAAATGGTTTCAGGAACATGTCCGTTTTTCCTGTTTGTGTGTTGGCTACAGCGATACTCGCTGTAATTCAGTGTAAATATCCTTGCTATTGTTTATGTACAAAGGAGAATATGGGTCAAAATAAATGCAAAATTAAGGACCCTGGGATACAATGGAAGCTGGGGAGGAAAATGGATAGAATGTGTGTTAACGTTGCCCTGGATTTTGAGGGGTAAGCGTGCCTAGATGGAACGATGCCACTTTACCGGTTGAGATGAAGAAAATTAAATTACGTGCTGGCTGAGTTATGTGTGACAATTTGGATGCTTTTGTCTTTCAGAATGCAATTAACTCGGAGCGGAATAGAATCAGCGTGGGAAGCCGTCGAATGGCAAAGGCGTGTAGCTCAGACTAAGCGAATTGTATGGAGAAAGCAAGTTTTCTCTTTCCAGAAAACCCACAAAGCTCACATTCCGCAAAAGCCGCAGTTCGGCTATAATACAAGGATTTCGATCCAAGAGCCCAGACACAGGACAAGGATGGAAGCAAGCGACTGGAAAAGGACACTCAATAGATCCGCGTCCTCCATGCTTGATGGCGGAGGAGAGAGAAAATCTAATCTCGCCCCTACATTCCCTTTAATTAAAGACATGATTCAATTTGGACTTTATTCATATCCATCCGGCCTGACATGCACACCCAGCTGAATTATATTTACCCTCTGTTCTTCTTCTCTTACTACAAATTACAAACTACAAAGGGAAAAGGCTGGTACAAGCTTTAGAGTTCCCTTAGCTAGTCAGCCATGCATGGAGTCAGACGGGAAGGGTTGATATATTTCAATCCTTTCTGGTATGTGACTGAGCGGAAAATGCATCTTTCCGTAACCTACAATTGTTCTACATACAAAGAAAGGAAGAGAGAGGAAATGTGTTGGGAAATTTCTGATGGCGAAGGAAATTCCCTTTGCCATCAGATACCTGAAGTCCAGCTAAGTTCCTGATTCAGGAGATGCATGTATCCTAGAGAAAGGAGAGCAGACGGCGACCAGAAGAGAATAACGGGTGCTGGTGAAGGAAATGGGCTCATATGCTACACCAAGCTGAAGCCTGGAATGCCGTTTCTCGGATTTACTGTGCGGCCGGAAAGAGATCTCATTATTTATCAATGCGTTCTGGACCTAAGCGGCCAGCATGCATTGATACAAACGACTACAAGAATCAATTTCAAGTTTGAATTTCCTCGACCACAGCAAATCAGAGCTCGGAGAAAGTACTCCGTAACACCTTTTCACCTTATAGAAGGAGTAGAGATAATAATTTATTCACGAGAATGCAACCGTACAAAAGGAATCCTTGTAAATGCTCCGATTCAAAGCCCGGAATCAGCAAATACTGTAAACTAAAGAACCCTCTCCCTGTTTCTCCCTGCTTTGGTGCTTGGATGTAGCCGTAAGAGCAGGTGAGCAGCAATAGTAGTAAATTCTAATGGTGGGCAGTGAGCAAGGCGTTAGAATTCGGACAACGGCTGCTCCTTCCGTAATACTAGCTTACTGCGCAAAGGTGTGTGAGCTGGAGAATAGTAGAAGATTCTGAAAACAAGATCCAGAATTCGAAAACTTTCAAATCCCATGCATTATATATAATAAGAAAACAAATGGACCACTCCACTCCACCCGCTTCAGCCCGTTTCCTTCTTAAATGAAACATGTGTCGTAGTCGTGACTCACGACTCGTGAGACGCAGGCTAAATGACCTAATTTCCGCCTCTATTACAAACCATGCGAATGTAACTAACCACCCCACCTCACCTGGGAAAGCTTGTTTCAACACGGAAGAACCGCCACCTTAAAACACTGATAAAGCCCCGTAAATGAATTGCTAATGGATATTTTGGTACATTGTTACCTACATCCGGTGACAAGACAAAACACAACCAACTTTGATGCACATTATTCTCCATCTTTTGCAAAGTTTAGAAATGAGTATGAAGAGCGGGCCAGGATTCAAAAATTGTACACGATCCCAAAATGTCTGCAGGAACAGGAAAATCTTACTGAATTTTAGATCTACAAACTTCTGGAGTATTGAAGGCATTGGCATGGGATACGTTGAAACTAAATCCAAGAATCAGTCCTACCTTTTCTCTTCCAGCGGAAACAAACTAATTACCTTACCCTAAAAAGTGAAATCTGATGCGTACGCAAATTTCATTGAAGATGTTTTCAAGTTACCCTATATTGCATGGAGGAGAGGATGGACAGAAGATGGGAAATCCTTTTAATTGTAGTTTTGAATGGAGAAATATTATTGTTAGTTCAATAGTTTTCGGACTCGTGCACCGTCGAGAGATGAAAAATGCCTACATACAGGAGAAAGCAAAGGGGAACAAGAGTTTGGATTGGACTGGTTGATAGAGTGATGGAGCAAGAGCATTGGTATAGAAATGTAGGGTTTACTGCGTTAGTACGTGGTAAAAGGATATATTAAATGTAGCTTTTGAGACAGAGTGGTAGTGGTAGGGAGAAAAGGCCCAAGTGTAAAAGCAGGAATGAGAAAGCCCAGCTGCAGCTGGAATTTATCTGAGAGGGAAGCATGGGTTAGGATGGATGATGCGTAAGAAAAGGGCTAGCTGTGTACTGTATTATGACGTGATTCCGGGAAGAATTATAAGCGCTCTCTGAGGGGGGAATTTCTCAGGTTTCTTTAAATCAACTCAGTGTTTTGAAAGGGCCACTGCCACGTGCGGGATTCTGTTGGAATCAACAAATGGAAGAGACGATTTCCACTGTCCCATGGGTGGATGGTGTGGAGAGTGTGGACTGGTAGCTGAGCTAGTATTGGGATGGGAAAGTGGAGAAAAGATAAATAGGATGATGGGAGAAGGGAAGGAGTAAAAGTGATGATGGTACGGTAGTGCAGTGTACTGGGGAAAGTTTGGCGAGGAGGGTTCAGACAGGAGGACTTTTACCTATGATATTCGGTGAATTCACATAGTCCCATCCAGAAGAAGCTCTTTCCCCTCTCCATCGTAGATCAAATTCAAGGATGTGATGCCGTGAAGGCTGATATTGGCTGGGTGAAAGCAAGCCTTTCTCGGATGGGAATGGAACTGGATGGTTTGGTTTGGGATGAGCGAATGATATAGAAGAGGATGAGGAATACAAGATGTCGTTTTAGAGATGGAGAGTAAGAAAGCAGGAGCTGATCGATCCTTAGTACTTTTCTCCTTTTCTCTACTCCTCTTCTTTTTCTTTCGTGATATACCATCCCCAAGCCCAAGACTCCATGGATCTCTCTTTCTTTCGCCCTCTCTCTCCCGAGTATATTGAAAGGGTAGTAAATGACTGGAACGTGTTCAACTCCTCTTCTTAAGGATGTCCTCTTACAATGGAAGTAGCGTTCTAGCAAAAACTGGTAATGGAAGATGTTGAACCAAGTTAAGGACAAAACGCTGTAGTAAAGAATAATGAAAAAGTTACGACTACATTTTTGAGCTGGTTTTGGTTGATGGCAAGAGTAGAAGAGATTCCAGATTCTCAATAGTGTGGCTGCTGGGTGTTGGAACATTGGAAGTTGGGACGGGAGATTGAAGTCGAGGAAATACACGAGTCATTTAAGAATTACGGGCCTTAGGTTAGCGAGCCGCTCATGGAATCTCTGCCAAGATAAGTGAATGGGAGTTAATGAAGGGAGGCATAGTTCTTAGAGTAGCTCAGCCAGAGATATCTGCTCGGAGGCGAAGGAGAGTAAATGATGAAGATGACATGAGGATATGTGGAAGAAATGACGGAAGGAAATGAGAGCCAAGTTATCGGAGATGCCATTCGGGAATACGGACATAATTCCACAAGAGATAGCATGTGTGGGGGATATGTAGCAGGGAGTGCAATAGAGATTTTAGGAAACTGGAGAAAATGCTTGGAAATAAGTGCGCCAAGACGAAAGATGCGGGATCACTCATCACTCGGTGAAAGCATCGTGTTTGCCAACACTCGAGAAAATGGCCATTATCTCCTTGCCTAGGGTTTTTTTCCGTGATGCACCAAATCAAGTTGGAATAGAAGCGTACTAAGGATAGGTTTCTAGCTGGGTTGGATCTGTTGATGCCTCGAATCGGAGTCCCAGATACAAATAACCGTTGGAGTGCGGCTCAAGTTCCCCTTGTGAAATCTTTTGCCTTGGATTTACTTTCCCTGGGTTCAATACTCAATTTGGAGAGAAGACGCTCTGGGATGAGTGGAGGATGAGGAAATAGACACGGTCCAAATGCTGGATATGAAACATAATGGGGGAATTTGGAGAGGGGTAAAGTGTGTTTACACTTTTCTCCAACTAGTTTGCCCCCCTCGTGGTAGCAGCAGCGGTGCAGTGGTGGTTCCCTGATTTTGGGTGTACGTATTAAGTTGTGAGCTTTTGCTTAGTCTTTTCTCCCCGCTCTTTTTGGGGAAGAGGGGAGGACGGGGGATAGGAGCAGGCTGCGGTGATGTGGGTAATATGTGTAGGTAAAGAGGCTTTATTACGAATAGATCCACAAGGAAAGTTTTCATCCAGGGCTTGAGCTCAACTTGTCGTACTTATTCCAATTTATTACCTCTCCTCTACATCCCTTTTTAAAAAGTTTAGTTCTCTTCGGTATTTGGGAATCCCAAACATGCACGTGGGACATCCCCCATTGCGTTATGAGGTTCTCGCCTCCTCTTTAAACCTTTTCCATACCAAAACCAACGAGAGGAAGCCTGTGGACGCATCCTAGTCTTCTCCATTCGTCAGCTAGCATCCTCCCTCTCCCCGGTACCTTCGTTCTAAAAGGTGCGGAGCTCAAGTCCTCATCCCTCTTCACTCCTTCCTTTACCTTGCCTACAGACAGCTCCCAGTTTCCCTAGGAGCCGTACAGATAATCCCTGCAACCTCTGCCTCCTATTTACATGCTCTTAATTTCTTTATCCGGCAAAACGTTGTGCGCGGTCCCTAGCTTTTACTACCCGAAGCCTTTGCACACTTTTAATCACGTTTCCCGGACATTCTAAATTCTAGGTAGTATTTTGGGTATGGTTTTTAGTACGTGACACTAAAAATTACAAAATAAAACCCGAGAAAAAAAACCCGAGAGTTAAAAAAGGATTCCCGGCAATAGCCCGACAAAAAGTTTAGAAAAGTACTAACACTTCTAAAACAAGAATCCCTAATGTGGTGGGTAATTTCTAGGGGCATGCACAGGTCAACTAAACTTTTGACCACAATTAATCACAACTGCTAATTAGTTTAGGATAGTATGTAGTATGGGATTAGGGCTTGCAGTGAAAAGGATGCACGCAGTTTAGTTAATCCTGGTCAAAAGTTTAGTTGACCTGTGCATGCCCCTAGAAATTACCCACCACATTAGGGATTCTTGTTTTAGAAGTGTTAGTACTTTTCTAAACTTTTTGTCGGGCTATTGCCGGGAATCCTTTTTTAACTCTCGGGTTTTTTTTCTCGGGTTTAGGAGGGATGCTGGGAAGGAATGATGTAATTCACGAAAGTGTTGACTACATACATTTTCTATGACTCCAACACTTGTGCCACAGTCACTCCTATTCTCAACAAGAGTTGGGATGCTGGGTAGGGATGGGAGGAGAAATAAATTCGGGACTTGTGGGAATTTTGCGGCACATCTTTTCCCTGTAAACGATGACACGCAAGTCCTTGGCATGCCTGTTTCCATCTCGGCGTATACCCTTCTGGCCTTTCAGCGGCAAACACTTACTTGTGTGCTTTCTCCCTCCCGCCATTTCTTCTCGCTGGAGGCGTAAAGAAGGCAATCAATCAGGGAATAAAAATTTCAACGATCCTTGTCAAACCTGGGGTAAATCTTATGGGGATTTATGTGAAATTTTCAAATTTCAATACCAATAAATCCTACATGCTTGCTCTGCTTTCACTGTCGTCTCTTTAGGCAGGCTAACACAACGGCACCAAAGCTGAACCTTGTTTCCTCCCGCTCATGATTTTTATTAGAATATCCTAAAATATCCATGAAGGGATGATGAAAACTTGTAGGGGTGAAAATGTATGGGTGCAATGAGAAGGGCAAGAAGAATTACAATCAGTTTCCTAACTTTGAAACAAGAGCTGATTTTACCTAAGAACAGAACCCGTAATCGCAATTGGAAAGAGTGGGGGAGTAGCAAAAGTTAAACATGATGTGCTTAAAAATAATACACCGTCTCGTTTGTTTGCTTGGAGAAGAAGCAAATATAATCAGCTTTAGAATTTCTTTTTTCTTTTTTAGAATTTCTTCCTTGGTGGAGAAAGCAAGATGAGTATTTTTCTTATTCGCATGCATGCAAACCCCGTCGGCTTTTAAGCGTAGGACCTACTATGTGAACACTAAGGTCAACCTGTCATGAAAGACTGAGGAATAATAAAGAAGCAAGAGGGCAGACATGAGAAGCACTACGGAGACTGTGTGAGGATGTAAAGGTTGTAAGAGAAAAGAGGCCGGGGAAAGCTTTTGAGCGGTAAAGAATTTGAAATTCACTCGGGTAAATCCTTTCAAGTTGCCAATTCGGGTTTTGAGAGAGTGACATAAAACGGAGATGAAAGACTAAAACCTTTTGTTCTCTACAACACGGGTTTATTTTCCATTGACTCTACGGAATCAGATGCATGTTTTACCGGTTCTGAAATAGAAAGCATTTCGAAATCGGGAATCCAAATCCTCGCTTTTAAAGACGTGGTTGAAAATCTGGTTGGTCTTCGAGCTTGCTTTCGAAGGAAAAGAAAGAAAAACACTACAATCTTGAGGGCACTAAAAGTCGACGTACTTTTTCCCACTCCTCTTATTCGGAAATATAATATAATCCATAAAAGTTGTAACTCTTACTGAAGTCTGACGAGCGGAGAGATTTACATTCTGATTACACTCTCAAAATTAACCTCTTGAATGTTTTTCAAATGCCTCTGATTACAAGTTCGTACATCCAATAATTAAGAATCATTTGAAATATGTCCCTCCGTTCCGGAATTATTGTATTATGTACACAGTTCAAACCTTTGAATAATGAGCTAATCAGTGATTAGTAATCACAATACTAAATTGAAATAGAGATTCATAGATGCATCATTTGAGAAGGACTTTTGAGTCGATGCGAGAAAAACTAATAACACGATTACCACTCAAAGGCCCCTTGAGAGGAATGCAATATCAGTATATTTTTATTGCACAAAATTGTATAACTCAGGAAACATTTCTTTGGTTTTTATCAAAGTAGGAAAAGGCGCTTCTTTATCAATAATACAGTAAAAGGAAAGCTGATGTTTTCGTAAGTCGAGGAAACTACAAGCATACTAACGGAGGTTGATGAGAATTGTAAATAGCTTAAAACGACTTTAGTTGCTATACTTTAGTACTAATTCATACTGTTCGTAACAATGCTAATGTGATGCACAAAAGTGGTTCGATGAGCTAAGCTTACTCTA
Organism: Sminthurides aquaticus; assembly: GCA_906901655.1. Taxonomy (NCBI): domain Eukaryota; kingdom Metazoa; phylum Arthropoda; class Collembola; order Symphypleona; family Sminthurididae; genus Sminthurides; species Sminthurides aquaticus. Next base: position 8,605,099 of record CAJQTT010000004.1, on the reverse strand, counting down.
TGCTAAAACAATGCTAATGATTGCTATTTGTATTTTTGGGATCGGAGTTAAAGCTGACCAGTTGTTTTTCAATGTAAATGATTACAACTGGATTGCTTCATCTTCGAGAAGGCTTGCTCCCTATGTTTAGCATGGCGTTTCTGGATTTCCAGAAACGTATAAAAGCTCCGATCCAAGTGTCATTCGAGGTCTGTATTTTGCGTTCTATTGTTCATCTTGCTCATTTAAGCTGTTACTCTGCTTGAGTAAATAAATAACATGGAACCACTAACTCTAAGTTTTAACCACACTTAATTTTAAGTTAAGGTTCACACTACGCCCCTACCTACCCTAGTTCCTGGATAACCAGTATGGCCAATAAACCATATCTGGCATAACTGTATTGTGAGGAGGAAGAGCTTTACAGGACCACCTCTAAACTCTTCTTCGCATCTTCTCTTCCCTTTTCCTAGGAGATTTCTGGAGCACCAGAAATTTCATCATGAATTTCATATCTCTTAGGAAAAATCCTCACACTTAATTCTACCTTTAAATCCTAATTTATAGTTAGTTGACTAGCCTCTGCTCTCAGCCTAGCATGCTATCACTCATTTACGACTGCAACCAACTAATAAACTTAATAGATCGATTAACTAAATATATTTACGACTTGTTTAGGGTTGCGTTTCTTTCAGAGGTAATGGGTGCGACGTGTACTGGTCTTTGTGGCTCCTCTGTCTCGACTTGGCTGGGACAGAAAATGGCGGTATAGGAAGGCAGGAAGTTGGAAGTTTGAACGGATTTGGTGCAAGGCATTTTTAGAAGCAATTCTAATCTCAGCTTGAGTTTCTATCGAACACATCCTTAGTATATGTGTCAATAATGTATTTGAATCGGTTTGGTTGAATGAAATCCAATTTATGAGAATTTGATAGGTATAATAGAGTGGGGGATTGAAAAAAAAGTATTAGGAGCAAATATACATATAGCTCTCATCTCTCCATCCGCTGCAGCTATCTACTAGTCCCCATTGCAGTGCAGTTGGAAGGAGTAACTAACAGAGAAACGAGCCGTTTCAAAGGAGGTAGAGAAAGTGGATAAAGGTAAAGAGATTAGAGGAGGCTGTGAAGTAGAAAAAAGATGGGGAATTCTGATTCGGAATTGCAAATAAATAGCCATCGTTTAGAGAGACTTGAAAATTACGGCTTTAGATTTAAAGCTTCTATGTATGAAATAGGATATGGGAGTCAAGGATTCAAGTAAAAGAAAGCAGGTAGAAGTAGACTCGAAGGGGAAAGTATTTGGGAAGAGCGTGAAATGTTGCCGGAAGCTTTAGTGAAATTGAAATAAATGCAAGAAAGAGAGGGAAAATAAAAAGATGGCTGTGAAAAGAAGTTGGAAAATATACAAAGAAGTATCCAAGTCTGGAATCGAATAGAGAATTTTACAAGAGAAGAATGGATAATAGAGGGGGAGAAAGAGATGACTGGAAGTTGGGAGAGAAGAATTTGAAAATAGAGAACTTGAGTGCGACTACAGGGAAGAAAGGAAAAAGACGAAGAGGGATGGAGAAGATGCAGGTCTGGATGGAAAGAGACAGAGAGGGGAAGCGTACAAGTTTCAATACTATGTGAGTATCGATCCAGTCCATCTTTTTTATAACGGCTATGAATTCAAGCAACCAAAGGAGAGAAAGTGAGTGAAAAGAGTGAAGGATGCATAGAAGAGTGAAAGAGTAGGATGAGGAGGAACGGGAAGGGAGAAAGAGAGAGTCAACTGAGACGAGATGTAGTAGCCCACAGGCTTTAAACAGCCTCTGCTAGAACAGCGTGTTGTAAAACAGAGCTTGGTAATTTTCAAATACCTTCACATCCTTTGTCTTCCATCTACTATCTACAACTTTTTCTTCATCCTCCATTACATATATTCATTCTTCTTTGTGCCACGCATCTAATACCATTACTCTTTCTTAAATATTAAACCCCGTGGAAATGTACGATATAATAGGATGACAACATTTTATTCAAACATTTCGTGCTTTTTGCTTGCATCGGTACTACCCTTTATTATGCTATATATACTTGTAGGAATAAGGGGAAACTTTCGCGAAAATCTAATAGTCACAAACTCTCATGAGCGCCTGTCATTTGAATCCTCTTCGCATTATCATTTTATCAAACAGTGAAGCTCGATTCTGTTTGCAGGAATCTCCAAAACATCTAGTACACAATGAATTTTCATTAGTTTCACAAGTACTTCATGCATTAATTAAAATTCCTTCAGTCAAGTAACCCTGAAAAACTACAAGGCTCTTGTATTTCCTTTATTTTGTTTGCAAAAGAACTTAATCAAACTGTAAAAATGATTGGAGGGAAGCTTTGGATTAACAATAAGCTGCAAGTTGTTATCAACGGAAAAGTGACAGAATTCATGGAGCAAGAATGACGTCCAACCAAAACCCAAAGACAACGGATTCTCTATTGGAACATTCCCGGGGGAGTAATGAGTAAGTTAAGTGAAATCAAGATGATGTTATGTAAATATAAGCCGATAGCATTCTGCCTGTCCGAGTCATGGCTAATGTATGACCTACCTAGTAATATCTTTGTAGAATATTCAATTATAAATATACATGCAGTCAAGATGCATGGTCCAGGTAGACCGGCAGGTGGGTTAATTATAGGTATAAGCAATAGCATAAGTGAGTATCAAATTAAGGAAAAACAAGAAGGGATGTGTCACATTGAAATGAAATATGAAAATAATACTATACAATGTATTTTTTGCTACTTGGATGGAAAAGTAACTGGTAATATAGAAGGAATTGGCCAAATTGTAAAACGAGAAAGAGATGATCATTGCATTATAGTTATGGGTGACATGAATGCGAGGGCAGGAGGAGTACAACCTAGAAAAGAATTAAACAGAAAGTCCCAAGATCAGATACTAAACGATAGAGGTAAAAAGTTAATAGAAATGTGTATAGATGCCAAGCTAATAATTGGTAATGGTAGTTTGCCAGGGGATGCTGTAGGAATGACGACGTTCATGAAAAAGGTGAACGATAAACTAAAAACTAGCTTATTAGATTACTGCCTCATTAATGATCATATGTATTACAATACAATGAAATTTGAAATTTTTCAAACAGTCCACTCAGATCATAGCCCAATAATATGGACAGGAAACTCAAGAGCAGAAGAAGCAGTACTTATCAGCAGGACGAAGTGGATTGTAGGTTCTGAAGCTAAATATAAGGAAAAAGTAGATAATCTGATACAAGATGTACAGCGGGACACAGTTCATACTCAAAACAGCAGTATCTTATCCACGATTACTATAGCTATGAATGAGCTGGGTATGGCAAAGACTTTCAATAAGAATAAAGTTTACCCAAACAGATGGTTTAATGGCCAGTGTAGAGATCACAAGAAAACAACTAAGATAGCTCTGCGGGATCTGAGAAAGGAAATCCCTTTTCCGCAGGAAGAAACTATAAGAGTTTATGAGTGTGCAAAAAGAGAATATGAATTAGTTGTAAGAGACACTAAGCTGAAATATTATGAGTGGCAGAGGCAAACTATAATTAACACCAAATCAAGTGCAGAATTCTGGAAAAATATTAATATGTTTCGAACCAAGGTGAAAGCAGAACAGTGTAATTTGGAGCCAGAGAAATGGGTAGCTTACTTTAAGAATATATACACAGTAAAGGAGATAGGAGAACTTGGAGGAGAGAAAGTTGAGGATGCGATTCTGGACGCTCCATTTAGTACTGAAGAAATAATGAAATGTCTGAAAAAATTAGGTAATCAAAAAAGCCCAGGCATGGACCTCATTCCAAATGAAGCACTGAAAGCTTTACCAGAGAGTGCAATTCTAGAGATATCAGATTTGTTTAATAGAATATATAATGAATCAATTGTACCCCAATCCTGGCTAACCACCCTAATATATCCTATTTACAAGAAAGGCAGCAAAGATAATCCCACCAATTATAGACCCATAGCTCTAATGCCTACGATACTAAAATTATTCACATGTACGTTAAATGAAAGACTTACCTCGTGGTGTCAAATAAACAATGTAATATCCCACAACCAGGCAGCCTATCAAACGGGTAAAAGTTGTGCCGACCATATTTTTGTCATGATGGCTGCGATACATAGACAACTTGATAATGGTAAAAAGTTGTACTGTTTTTTCGTGGATCTATCCAAAGCTTTTGATAAAATTGACAGGTTAAAGCTTTGGCAAAAACTAAGAGATGTTAACCTAAGCACTGCATTTATAAGCGTAGTTAAAAATATGTATGATGGTATGAAGGGATGCGTTAGAGTCGGAGAAAGTACAACGGAAGCGTTCAATATAACGGAAGGTGTATGTCAAGGTGAAAGTCTCTCTCCAACATTATTTTTGCTTTTTATCAATGATATTTTTAAGTACTATGATAAGTCAGGAATAACGCCATTGTATATCGGCAGTCAAAAACTACACCTCTTACTTTTTGCAGATGACATAATAGTACTTGCTAATGATAGAGATAATTTACAGTGTAAAATTAATAGATTGAGCCAGTACTTTCGCCTTAACGATATGCAGATTAACCTGGATAAGTCAAAAGTCATGATCTTTAAAAGAGGAGGGAGAGACAGTAAATTGGATGTTTTCAAATGGGAACGCGTAAAGATTGAACTAATCAAGGAGTATAAATACTTAGGAATAACCATGAATGCAAGTGGAGTGTTTGACAAAAACACGGACAATTTTGTAAAAAAAGGTATACAAGGCGTCAATGCTCTTTGGCCAGTAATTAGTAGAAGCAGACTTCCTTGCTGTAAAGTGCAATATAAATTGTTTACATCCCTAGCACTTAGCCTTAGTCTGTACTGTTCACACATATGGGGTGTCCGATACCTAGAAAGGTTTGAAACACTAAATATGTATTTCTTAAAAAAGTACCTGAAACTCCCTAAGAGTACTCCTAATTTTATGGTCAGACTAGAAAACAATGTCACTCATCTAAAAGTTAAAATTGTAAAACAATTGATTGGATACATTATAAGTCTATGTGAAAGGCAGCAGAATGAACTATTGAGTGAAAGTAAAAAATACTTTTGGAGAGAGAAAGGCACAAAAAGGTATAACTGGGCACTACAGATAAAGAGTGAATTGAATAATTGTATAGATGATGATACTTGGTTAAGCAATGATGCTAATGTATGGAAAAAAGAGGGGAAGAAAATTATTGCAATGTACACAATGAAATTATTGGAGGAAGATATTGGAGCAATGAATTCATCTGTAATAAGTAGGGCGTACAAATCTTGTAAGCTTGTATTTCCTTTATTTTGTTTCTTCTATTGACCCGTGTTGTGGTCTTTGGAAAATCATACCGAAGATTATTTCAAAGTGAATAGTTCATATTAAAAGGATGCGGACTAAAGCTACAAGATATAATGACCGCGAGAGTAAATATATATACACGTAATACGCATTTCATTACAACTTTCTTGGGTTCTGTAGTTAGGTTTACACTATTTGTTATGGTAATATTAGAATTGAAAACGTACTGTATTCGATCGGAACTCAGAAGATTATTGTAGGTTCGATTATTTACTGGCTTTATTTGTATTTATGACAGGATGGACAAGAAGACGGGACTAAGGAGCAGCGGAGGACGTTATTTGAAATTAAATCCATTAATCTTCGTCAACTAGGGAAAATAATGGATTGTTTGCTACACGTCGTACATTAAATAGTTCCCGCTAGAATGGAGAAATCAATCATAAAGCTCCGAGACTTCAACGGATTTTACAACTCACCCTATAACATTCGACTCACAGTTTGCCTCATACCAGTTCGGTATTTGTGAATGGTGAAGCCTCCAACTTCGTTCATCGCTCGTCACTTTCTTCACGACAGAACTACCGCTGCACTGCCAATCCAGTTCCGCAAGTTAGATAAAGGACCTTCTCGCCCCGAAAGACTCTGAGAAAGTTGATTTGTAAATTTGCAAGCCTAACCAACTTTATGAAACTTGAATTCGATTAAAGCGACATTCTTGCAGTCGTGTCTACGTTAGCATTTTGTGAGAGACCAAAGAATGGAATTTTGGTTGACTTTGCAGAATTTTGACAAGGGAATCGATTTGTTTTCTACGTGATAAAGTGGGGGTGAGTTTAGTGATGAAAATATCCCGAATTGAGAAGTTGAACATGCAATTACGTTTCAGATTTAAGAGAATACAAAGCCTTGGAGAATTCAGCAACCTGGGGGATAATTTGGTGTGATTATTTAGTTGAAGTATGAAAGAGGTTGAGTTTGTAGGGGTAGAATCCGTGGAGGGCGCTTTGAAGAACTGGAGGGGCCTGCAGGATGATCGGTGGAATATACGGAGAATCATATAGAAAAAGAAGAAGGGAAGGGGCTAATACAGAGAAGAAAGACGAGGCGGGAGCTTACATTAGCTGGCGCGGGACTCCCTTGACAGGAGCGTTTATTGACTTTTGCGGGAGACCTAATAAAATATGAACGAAGAAGGGAGGAGAAAGTTTAAGTAATAATTTATTTGAAACTCATTTGTCATAGACGAGCAGTAGTAGTGACGGTGATTAGAGGAGTCAGGCATGGCATAAGTGGAGAAAGAAGAAAGTTCAGTATTTTGCAAGAAATGATCTAGAGCAAGTCGAGATGACGAGGTTGCTGAGGAAGAGAAAATTGAAAGCAGGATTGGCTGGTGGATGTGGAAGCATATCCTAAGGCTGATGGATCGTAGTCCCAACTCGCGTTTGTCGAGCAAAAGAGGCCTGTATGTCAATTAATATGCATGGAGAAAGCAGTGCAGAGGATATTGTGTATAGTGTATGCTTCCATGCACTAGAAGAAATTGGAAACTATTTTCCATAAATAATTTCTTTCACTTTCTTCTTCATAAGTTGACACAAAGTGTGACACGGAGAAGAATAATAGAAGAGAAAGCTACGTTCAGCAACAAGAACGAGTGGATTTGTGCGGGAGAAGCTCATCTGCATATTCGTCTTAAAAGTGGCAAAGCGCAGGAGGAAGACGAGAAGAGATCTCTTTTGCTCTGCTATTCTCCATGTAGCACGTAAGAAATTTCAAATTTACACCATAGCTGCCAAGCACTTAGAAAGAAAGAAACTAGAAGCTACCGTTTGATGGCGTAGCCAGAGTCAGCTATATATGTACATTGTGGTGCAAGTTTTTCTCCTTTCTCTCACACATGCTTTCTCCATTACTATTCCGCATGCAGAAGAATATTTCCGCATTCGGAAGTTTTTTCCTCCTTCAGGAGCCAGGAGGAGTGGATAGGATAAGTTTTACATTATCTTCCATTTACACTATATATTTCGCAAACATTTGGGAGAGTTAGCATCTGTAATCTGTATCTCTTGGCGAGAAGATTTTTATGTACTAGTGGACAGTAGAGGACAGTTTATCAAATGTTGAAGCGAATAAATTTGTCCAAAGAAACATTGAATGCAGGGGAATAGAAATGCAAAGCGCGATCAGGCCTACTGTGGAATAGTTCTCAAATCTTGACTGTTCAAATATGCATTTCAGCACTTCAAGAACAGTCGTGTCTTTCGCTTAAGATAACATTAAGTTGTTAAATTCTAGCTATTAAGTTTTGTTGCACCAATTCTGTCCGCTCGAGCAGGTTAGGAGGTTGAATGAGTTGTGAAAATGATGGTAATTGAAATTGTTACGCGTCACCTAGTCCGACTGTCTCTGCCTGTCTATTTTATTTAAATAATAATGCAAGGAAGTTAAAGATTATGACTATGATTCCGAAAATGATTACTGTTATTTATGTACTCTTGGTAATGGACAAGAATTTAATTTTAACAAATTTAGATGGGACACGATCACTCCAAACACTCGTTCAGGTGCTCAAAATAGCCGCTGTAAGCAAACTCGTACATGCTTTCACTTTGACAGGGACAGTATATACGTTATCTGCTACTGGTTTAGCGATTCAATGTGACGCAAAGGATAGCATCGACAGTTGTGGTGTGAATATCAAGACTGTTGATGACATTTCTTGCGGCATTGTTACTTCCCAATAGTTTACGTATGGATCGGCAGAGGAAACTTGTATTGTAAAAGCAGAAGAGTAATTTTCCATTTTAATGCAACAACATACTTCACTCTGTGATGTTGTATTCATTTACTTATATCCCCGTTACTGAACTTACTACAGGGCAAGGAACACTGAGAATTTAGAGAATTTGAAGTTTCATCTTGAAGTATACATATCATTTACAACAATAACTCATAATATTTAGTCACGGGTCATAACATCGGTCGTAGCCTACTAAGCCTACTACGCATGGGTTGTAGGAAAGAAACCACGTGACGAACTCTCCTTTTTCTACGACCCTATAAGACCCGGTCGTCTCGTATCTCTGGCCATACAAACTATGGAGTTAAGATAGATAGCTCAAGAGCATGTTTATGTAGCTTCGTGGGTTTAATAAATTGAACCTATCAGGCTGCTACATGAGACAAGGATTGATATTCAGACGGTAGGAACCTCGAGGATGTTTCCAGCGTGTTCAAAGACGTAAGTTTGTGTGTACAAAGGTGTACTGCTTTATAATGTGGGTTACGCTGTTTGGCAATGGAATGTTGGGCAAAGTTTAGCCTTTTAGCTAGACTGATAGAAGGAATTTGTGCGAGGATGAGAGCACAGGTAGAATAATGACGCAAAAGACAGATTTACGAGGGAGGTTTTAGATTTGATGCGCGCTGAAATTATTTTACAGTTTTGTTTCAGATTTGAACGTTATCACGTAATCTGAGATTACGATGTAATTCAAAGTTGCTTGGTTGAGACATGAATTATTGATGAAGTTGGCCAAACTAGCCTCTCATTTCCATTACAAAGAGGAAGCACCTAGCATTTCCATTTACCTTTCAGTTTCGGTCTGAAGACCATACCTCGCTTAAAAATAGATGTTCGCTTTGGTGATTGTAAGATTGCGTAAGATGTAAGAGGCATTTTTAGAAAACAAAATGCTATAGGAAATCAGAATTTGAAAGAGCTTCCGAATGTCTTGCATATTGTAACTTTCATGTAGTACAGTACAAGGAGCAGTGAAAGTTGGCTTCCGGCAACAGAAGAAATATTACGTTGAACAAGGCTAATGCAAAATCAAGCCTAGCCTAAAAGTATAAACGCCATGTATTTCCGAAGTGAGACGTTGGATCGGAATCGGAACAGTATGATGAAGGGAAGAAGAATGAGATGATAAAATGTTTAAATAAATCCTTACTTTATGAGGTGATCCGTTACGGCGTAATATTTTCCGACAACTTCTCCCTCTCAACTCGTAGTAAACAAGCTCCACCATGGCTGCGAAGAGACCTGGAAGAAAAAGATATTTATGCCAGCTATTAGGTCATAAATATAGCGATTTGTATTTCTTTTCTCCAAGAAAACGCTATGAGGAGAAAGTGCAGAATTGGCGAGTGCACAAAATATCCTTCAAAGATAAACTTTCTGCCAAGCGTACACGAAATACAGTGCATACATATTAGGTAGTCTCCTGGTGCGAAACAAAGTAGAGAAATTACAAGGATGGCGTTCCTCCTAGGAGTTCCATCCATCCATACATAGCAAGTCATGACTACAATATTCCACTTTTTTCACCGTAGGCAGACAGACTGATGCAACAAACCTCGTGCTAGAGGTACATAATCCTAGTGAGAAGTTTTAAAGTAGTAATGACCAACAAAGGCCAGAGCAGACCTCCTTACAGTTTGCGGGGCGTGAAGAAACTAGATGAAATAATGACTTGGGTATCTTACCGTTTGCAGGAAATTAATCGTCCTCTAAGGAATATGTGAATATTTCATAGTCTTGAGTACGAAACCACTAGATTTGATAGAACTGGAACACTTTGAGAGGGAGCCAAGAAGGATTGGAAAGCAAGGGCGGGAAAAAGAGAAACGGGAAATATTTACAGATAAAATGACAAGGAAGGGAGCCACTCTGTCACATGACGCCTCTTGAAGGCCTCTCTACGATACGAGTTCTCAATTAAACCTCTCTCCTGAGAGAAATTGAACGACGAGCACAAACACTACTGAGGCTTGGTTGATGCTCTTTGGGATGGGATGCTGTACTCGTAAGGATTACGTTCCAGGACGAGGAGAAATCCAACCTGGAAAATGGAAGCAGAGATCTGCGTTCAGGGGTGTCAACAGGACCGAGGATGACGAGTAAGTGAGATCCCGTTTCCACTGACTCTGGACTCTGGACCTCGTGTTAAGCTTTCTCTTTCGCCCTATGCATAGGATGCTCCTCTTTGGCATACTAAAAAGGAGGGATGTTGTGGAAGAGATTCTTTGGTCGTGCTTTTACAGAAATCTGCCGTATTTCCTTCTTGAATACTGGTAGTGTGTAGTGAAGAAAGAGGAAAGGAAGAGTGCGTAGAGAAGATGGAAATACAGACTTGGTTGAGTATATATATCCTTTTCTTCGGGCCTGAATTGTAGGCTCTATCCACCAATCTGACAACAGGATAGGCTACCAGGGAATCCGCCTAAAACTGGAGTAAGACTCTTAGAGTGGTTGCTAAGTTGAAAAACAGGGTTTAAAGCTTCTGAAATGAGAAAGCATGCAGGTATATCTGAAGGATATACAGTTGAACCTCCAATTAACATCCTTCTAAATAACATCATACCTCTAATTAACATCATCATTTGAAACCCCCTACAGATTCCTTATGCTTAAAATACCACTCTAAATAAGATCAATTTCTAATTTACATCATGAAATGCAAGCTTTTAGAGATGATGTTAATTGGAGGTTCAACTGTACAAGCTCCTAGCGTTGGGGAGCGAAATTATTTTCGTGTTTACTTTTATTGAGTGCGAATTTAAATCACAAAAGTATTCTCCAGGACTATCTTTCTCTGGACTCATTCTCAGAATAGGAAATCCAAGCTTTTTTCGCATTATAAAGCTGCAGAGATTTTAAACGTAGTCATATCTTCCAGCTATTCTAACCTATAACCAGGTTGAGCAAAATGCTGAAGATGTAAGGGAAATTGGGCAAGTTACGAGACGCGGAAATTGCTTGGAATATAGAAAACCCAAGGGCTCCTTCAGTTGCCAGCCAGCCATGCCGAATATACTGAACGAAGCAAAAAACACAGAACTTCTTTCCAGCAAATTGGTGAAACACAGTTTGAGACATTATCAAGAAGAGGAAGAGGCCCGGAAGCAAAGATACACGATTGTACGCATTCGACTATAAGAAGCTGAAAAAGCTCAAAGATATTATGATGAGAGACGGCCAAGCAATGCTAAGCAAGATTGGGATGCTGTTTTAGGATAGAAGGGCAAGATGGGAGGCATGGAGCACGGAGGAAGAGAAAAGGCGGATGAAAAAGTAGAGAAAGCACGGAGAAGGACAAAGATGAGGATGGTAGAGATGAAAAGAGGATAGTTCCTCTGTGCGCAAGTCAGATTTTGTAAAATAGAATTCTTTCCCACCCCTCGCTTTCCTGCAAGAATCGATGAATACAAATAAGGAAAGAGTTCTCATTTACAATGACAACAGCATTTACAATAATATACTCATACCGGAAGTAGATCAAGACCTCAGCAGGTTACTAACACTACCGACTTAAAATCGCAGGGTTAAGAAGGAATATTATTGACTTCTATGTGATACTTTCTAATTAAATCTAAATTCTAGGCACATGAAGGTCGTTATATTATAAACGATGTGCATGCAAAAGCATGTTCAGCTCAACAAAAACTTGTACACACAACTTTTTTCGAGGCATGAAGGCATATGCAAAAACCATAGTAAAATTACAGTTTCACTTGGCTAAAAATGTATTCATCTTTAAAAGCCTTCGACATTAATATGAAAGAGGAAGAATTTATGAATTCCAATTCAGTTAAAAGTTTGAATGGTTACTTTTATGGCAACATTCACAGGCTTATCTAATCAGCATGGTGGAATAGTGGAATTAAGAGGAGCAAATTAATTTTACTTTCTCTGAACTGCAACACCAAATTAAATGGAAATTAATGCAAGTTCCTCGTCAAGATCAGTATGATATTCGGGGCATTTAACAGATGCATTGATCGAATATTTCTATGAGAATTTGACTATCGAGGAGGGAAGTGAGCGGGTGCGGCATCACAGTTTTTTAAAAACTATTTTAGAAAACTGGCAGCAAGTATTCCGTATTGCAACCAAATTAAAAGATATACCGAAAAATCACTCCGCAGTTTGCAGGTGACACCATGACTGTATGTTACTGTGATGTTAGTTTTTATTTTTAAATTTATAGGGGAAGTACTGCTATGCTGACCGTAAAGGTTAGTTTTAACGAAACAATTGACTTTAATCCATATTGTGTTTCAAATTTTTTTTAGAGATAACCCGAATTCAGTTTTCGGAATCGCGGACGTTTAACATATTTCGGATACCGGAAAATGAAGAGGATAACCTGGCTCGAGTGAGAGTTGCCACATCGTACACGGAACACGGAACAGATAGCGTGCGAAAGAGGAACATCACCGCCCTCTACATGCTTTAATACAAAACTTTACGGAGAAAGACAAAGCTGCAGTCGAAAATGATTAGATTGCGTCTCTTTGGTTGGCACCTGAATATAACCAGTGCGTAATAAATTAATTATTGGTGTAACCTCGCTTCAGCCGCGATATAATCAGTGCATACAACAAGCCGGATTTGCCGGATCGAAAATGTCCTTATAAGGACGCATCTACACTATGTTAGTACAGTAGCAATGGTTTTACCACCACGACTCCGTAACAACCAGTAACAAATACAAAGTGACACACTATTATGGGAGTCTCGCATAGCGTGTGAAGGATGATGATAAGTTAAGCAAGAGCAGTTAACTTATAAAGGTGTAGCAGGAGCAAGGACAAGCAGTGAGAAGAAGCAAGTCTGGTTAGGTAAGCTGTAGAAGCTGGAATGATTATATAGTTCTTTATATCTCCTACTTTTTATTACGACAAGACGCGAAGTGGTAGCTATTCAAATTTTTATAAAACTCTTCAGAATTAAATGGACTTTCTTATAAGTATTTTTGCTACGAATTGTGACAACTAACCAATTTATGCGCTCAGAACTAAGTGTGTCAATATAGTAGTAGTAGTATCAGTTTTATTGATTGGAGCCGCGGCTCCTTCAATATTCTTAATTAGTTTTACACTTTTAAGTTTTAGAGACAAATGTTTCTAACAAAGTTATATACATTTACGTCCATTGTACCCAATGCGTGATATGTAATTTGGTGTTACAATAAAATCTTATAGCATGCATATAATTTACATAGGTAGCGCTTCCGGTCGGAGTCGTGCATTTGGGTTCTAAGCTTCTGGATAGCAAAATCAGAGACGGATTGTAATAAAGTTGTGAATTTATGACTTTTGTTCATTGCAGCGCTGATGGTGGGCTGTAGTAGAAGGCTTGTTCACCGTCAATTACCGTAGCCAAGGTATTAATGAAGAGGATTCGTTAGGGATGCAACAGAGTAGAAAAATGTTTTGGTGCAAGGACCTGTGGGCCAGTTTGGGACTGGATGCAATTACATGTAGAATTATTGTACAGGAAAAACTAGAAGAGTGGAAGAGTATTTTCCCGTCTTCCTCCCCAGCTTACTTGCCTTCCCTATTTGGTCAAAAGTTGGGTAAAATTGCTCAAGAATGGGTAAATTCAAGGCGCAGTGACTCAAAATTGAACGGTTGGCCGGAAAGGAAAATGAGAAGGACGGCCGACGGATGGCATGGAAATGGCAACTGTGGCTAGCCAAGTAAAGATAATACGAAGGAAGCCTAAACCTTTAATCGGGCAAGTTACATATGTTGGTTGGCAACGTTTGGAAGATATAGCGTCATCGTTTTCGATTCATCAGGGATACAATATACAAGGAGATCACGAATTCTGTACAGAGGAAAATGGAAAACAAAATGAGGGAAGGCAATAATCGTTGATGAGACAAATTGTATTGGAATTTATAGTTATAGGTACGAGAATAAAGATTTGTGAACCGCTATGAAACTTGAGGTGACTTTGGAGAATAATTATTGTCTTGGGCGGTCAGCGGGGGACTGCAGGCAGAACCAAGTTGTGCTGGATTCCGGAATTGAATGGTAACGATGATTTGGAGACAATAAACGGGGGACGCTATAGGATGATGGCTTGTTGCCTGTATGTGCCTGGATGTGGGGAAAGAAGTGACTACAGAAAACGGGTGGAGTTTATAGGGAAAATGCTTAGAAGAAGTTTTAAAGAACTTGGTTTCACATCCCTACACAGCTACTGATGTGAGAGTCTGTTCAAGGAAAGCCGCTAGGCCTCTGCTTAGAGGCGTGGGAGGATAGCGAAACGGATTGCAGCTGGTGGGGCGAGCGAGGATGTGAAAGGTATGAGATATTGAGGGGCGCATGAAATGAAGGAAAAGTTTTATGGAAGCCCAAATGGGTCAATTCAGCTGTGGTGTGTGTAAACCTTCTCGCCTGCAGCCTCCTCCGCTTTGGGTTGTTTACACCATTTCGTCTCTCTCCTTCTCCGTCCCGTGTGGTGTTATGTGTTCCGAATCCTGTTCCATCCTCCCCACTTTCCACGCTCCCCCTCCCAAGCCATTCAAAGCAGAGTTGCCGTCGACCACGCGAAGTGCGGCTGACATTTTGGGTGAGAGGGTGGGGGAAAGGATTAAAACTGAACGGCAGTCGACCCGGGTCAACAGGATACTTTGTGGTCGCAGCGACCATGGCCGATAAAACAAGAAAACTCAAAGAGTGATAACAATGAATTTTACTGAGTAAAAGTAGTTAGTTGATGCTTCTCTTCATCAAAACTGTCCGCAGAAACTTTATTTCTTGCACAACGTATTTTCAAAAATTTACGCAGTGGAAATTTGCACAATGGAACAATGCAAGGTTAAGATAGTCGTCATTCTTAACGTAGAGCGTTAGGGACAAGAATTGGTAACCAGGCTTATTCTAATAAGCTGTTGCTGCACGTTTAGATGGCAACCGGTGTTGGGGGTCTGCAGCCTCAAAAACAGTTTGGGCTTCACTCATATTGATACTCAGTTCGCTGGATTGCACAATGAACATAAGGTTAGCGCAGTACTGCACATGGTCAAGGAGATAACTAAAGGCGGGATAGTCGGTTAGTGACCCTACTTTCCAGAGTGCGTTACCTCAT
This sequence comes from Sminthurides aquaticus, assembly GCA_906901655.1. Lineage (NCBI taxonomy): Eukaryota > Metazoa > Arthropoda > Collembola > Symphypleona > Sminthurididae > Sminthurides > Sminthurides aquaticus. The sequence continues at coordinate 8,589,885 of CAJQTT010000004.1, read as the reverse complement.
ATTTAATTTGGCAGTATGAATTTGGCAGTTGCTACAGTAGCTTGGACTTCTGATTTCCTTTGCATTGCTTCAAATCTCACTAAATTTATTATTGCATGAGTGATAACATCACTAAATGAGATACTGTCATAGCAGAAAGCAAGAAATTACAATCACTTGCTGTTACTCTTCCCCAAAAATGTTCCCAGTGATTTTACTAGTTGTCCAAAGTCTTTATCAGAATTAAAGCAGTAAAACTTCGCAAGACGGATGAGTTTTGTAGAGGAATTGATGTTTTTTTCTTCAGTATGGGGACAACAAGAAGCAGTCAAGAACAGTCTGTACCCTTGAATATCTTAGGCTTCACTCACGTCCCTAGTTCAGGACATAATGATTGTGTAGTCCTTGTGTGAATTCTCTAGAAACAATGTGAATTAGGCACAATTTGGATTGTTTAGGCACAATTTGAATTGTTTAGGCACAATTTGAATTGTTTAGGCACAATTTGAATTGTTTAGGCACAATTTGAATTGTTTAGGCACAATTTGAATTGTTTAGGCACAATTTGAATTGTTTAGGCACAATTTGAATTGTTTAGGCACAATTTGAATTGTTTAGGCACAATTTGAATTGTTTAGGCACAATTTGAATTGTTTAGGCACAATTTGAATGGTTTGGGCACAATTTGAATTGTTTGGGCACAATTTGAATTTTTGGGCACAATTTGAATTGTTTGGACACAATTTGAATTGTTTGGACACAATTTGAATTGTTTAGGCACAATTTGAATTGTCTAGGCACATTTGAACTGTCAAGGCACAATGTGAATTGTGTATGATGATAATGTAATAGCCGCGGCTAGTAGCTATGGCCTCTCGGCTACGTAATGAGAGTTTAGGGATTAGGAAAATTTCGTAGCCGGGCTACCGTAGCCGGTTTATTGAAGCCAGGGCTAACTTTTTGAATGGATTTTCCCCTCACTTTTGGAGTACAATTATTGCCCACAGCTATCTCCGTCAGTATCGACCGGGTTTTATAAATTTGTTGAATGACGACTGTGTAGCTAATGCACACTGCAACTTGGTTGACATTTGGTGTAAAATTCTTGTTGCAGTATAATGAATAGTATTCTATGAGTGGAAGGACACTTGCTTATTTGCATGCATGCTTTCGGTAAAAAAATTACTTGATATACACATTTCAACCAATTTAAGTGAATAGTTGCCCCCATAAAACTTTGAATACAATAATAACAAATTCCTACATCCGTCGCATACAGTGAATTTCTTTGTTTTAGGACGAAAAATTCTCTGATATTCCAGTTTCGGCCGTGTGTAGATCGTCTCCGGCGCTCAACATGTGATTTATGCAGGGAATTAGCTGCATATAACGCAAATGGGAGGTAATTGTGATCGTCCCTCCATTGCACAATGATATCTAAAGTTGAAGACTACTGAGTACGCGGTGGAGCAATGATATCTAAGGGCACAGTTTCACAATCCTTTGTGAAATCACAACTTATTATTACTGATAGCTACTTTATCTTGCTCCGAATTTCATTCTTGCTATAGTACAACAAATTGTGTGATGAAGGACACCAGTTCAAATGTACACATGTTTAAGAAATTTTGTTGCTGTATTTAATCCTGGTGCACAATCGAGTCGCAGCAGTTCGTTTCTGCTGAAAACCTGGAATTCCTTGGTTTGTGTGTGCGCCATTTCACATTACTCTGACTAAATCTGTGGTCTTGTTGGCACTGAGATGAGTCACATTTAATTGCGTCAATTCCCAATTCGCACCAATTAAATGGGCTACTATACTCTACATTTACTACAAAGCTCAATCAAGTATATTACATAACCGTGCAAAGGCCACAGAATGTAAATCCTAGGAGAAGTATACAACGGATTCTCTCGGATACGATTTTTGGGTTACGGAATTACAAATGATTTTTTTTCGGTGGCTGGGCTACCCAGCTGCGACCACTAGCCGGGTTACACTGTTATCCCGATTTGCACAGACTTATTCCCTACATATTTTATGCTGTAAGCTCACCTTTCTAATTGTGTTAAATATTTTGAACTTGCTCAAATAGTACGAATTGTAATAACAGTTGAACTTATTCATAGCGTAGACAGGGTTTGTTGCAAAATTATTGAATGATGGTCCGTCTACCCACATTTCATGTCCATGCTCCATAAATTCCTGTTTAAAGGAGTGCGCTGATAGTTGACGCAATACATATCATGGTTAATGTTGTACTTATATAACCATTTGGTTGCAAAGGGCATACTGCTCATTTGCTATACGTTGGGTACTTGAATTTGTCATTGTGCGAATTATAAGCACTCCCACTCCACAACTATTTTGTGTATAAACTGGCATTTACGCATTGACTCAGCACAGGAGAATTGAATTGAATGCGGAAGGCACTTGTACCACTAACGTACTGGGTCTGATAGTGTTTCCACGTTACCCGCAGCTACAACGCTGAATAACAATTGTATCAGCGTGGATCCAGTTCTGCGGAACAAATTTTCGGGCGGATGACCTAATTCCTTCATCATGAAGATGTTGAAGTAATAGGCAGTTTTTTTCGTCTGTGGCGCTTCATGAGATATAAATTATTGTGGACATCAGAAACATGTGATAGTTTTATATTGATTTTTACAACAAGCATTAATGTTTTGTTTTCGCGACGATTGATGAATAAATGAGTGCATTTGTTGATAAAAAATATGTATGTTTTTGCACAAAGGTTCAGTTTGTTACCTAACATGTAATGCATGAAGTCGATCATTAAGTACCAAAGCTGAATTATCAGGAACTGCTGTACGAAATAGTTGTCATAAACAGTTGTTTAAGTAGTAGTATGCACATTGGTGAAAATATGTAATTAATTATCTTCAGAGACAATCATGAAACCTTGCGCACACAATAACTGGAAGCATTGAGTAGTGGGTGGGTACTGAAATTGATGCTTGATACGAGTAGTTCGTTGTTCGCGAACGGTTGCATGTACTATAAGTTTCTTGCTAGCTCTAGTGGGGTCATCGACAATACTAAAAAAATGTAAATGTATTACGGCTGCATTGGTTACTTATTGCAAGCATAAAATTATTATTGCCCCATAAAATGTCTTTTTTAATGTTATTTATGCTTCTTTCTTATCAGTGTTTTTTTCTTTTTTCTCAAGCTACGTCGTTTTCGACCAGAGCTTGGATCTTTTGGAATTTTTGTGTAACTTCATAAATATTGTATCAGCGTCAAAAATCCATGCAAGCCCCACGTAGAAAGAAAATCCTATTGAGCATCATTGACAACAAAAGTATGTTCCCGCGTAACCAGAGTAATTCATTCAACGCGAGAATTATTAAAATTTATGACTGTTTCGAAAGCAAAAGGTCGTACTAGAGAGGGGCTAGATTTTGTTGGCCATTGGCCAATTGGGTCTATTACGCTGCTCAGAGAATAATCATACGAATTAATTATACACATCATATTCAATACGTGCTGGAATCGATTTACGGAATATTACCTGTATTATTAAAGAATAAAGATTATATGTGCATCACTCCCATATCTATTCCCATATCACATTCTATATTCAACTCCTATTACAATATACACTACAGAATACATCACAACAGACGGCATAGTGATTGAGTTTCCATTCAGTTATGGCCATGGTTGTGGTCGACATGTCGACCCGTGCCGACTGTGGTTGACAACGTGGTCACCGCAACCCGGGCCGACAGTGTCGACCACAGGGTGAGAAAAGTGTGGTCGACATGTCGGCCACAGAACGAGCGTGGTCGACGACCCTTGTACAACAACCTTGATTCAAAGGGATAGCAATATTTTCTGTCTTTCCAAGCTGAAATGCAGCGTTGCCGCATTGTGCGGCCTTAAAGCCGGGATTATATTTCGTAATAAACCTGTCTCAGCTGTAATTATATTTTGAATACAGAAGTCTCTAAGTTAATTCTAGGGATCGTAAGTTGAGTGATTAATATTAAAGAGTATAAAATATTCTTGACCTCTAGCGTACTGCTATACTTACGAGTATTTAAGCCGTTAATGACAGCCAGATTAATTAATAAGTGCATAAGGATTATACAAGGTCGGTGTAACTGAAAATAAATCTTCGTATAAGCGGCATCGTCATTTAAGCAGGGTTGCAACCATCCAATCCAGATAATTGGATTCGTGAATCCCAAGCATCAGCGCCGCCAAGCGGAATATGGTCCTCTTTAGTTTAATCTGAGTCAGATTCACCAGACGAATCTTGAATCTGACTTTGCGTGAATCAGGCCAGAACTATAGTTGCTAGAAATAAGTCCACATGCGATTGACCCAACTTCTTTCTGCATTCTCTGTAAGCGCCTTCTTAGCTTTGGACTTAGTTTTAAGGACATTGCCCGGTGCAGAATTTTACTGTAATTCGGCTGATGCCAACCTTACAACTGCACGTTGGCCCGTTCTCTAGCTACCGCCCCTGGTACTCTCCATCCTCGAAAAGGCTAGGGAAATAAGTCCACTTACGCTTACCACTTTTTAAGGTTTATTAGCTGCATGGAGTTTATTTTCACACAATCTAGTGTTTTGTGGATACCCTGACCCTAGTTTACTACCGCGCTATGCTTATCACACTAAATTGCTAAAACACTAATTAGGTAGGACACAGGTCACGTTGCTAAAACCGCATTTAAGGTACAGATTCAGCCTACGTTCCTGACCCTTGTGACCTTTGTAGCGGACGCTTATGGTCTATGGGCAATGTCCTTAAAACTAGGTACTGACTTATTTCTAGCAACTGTATGATTATTTCCACCTCCCGGTCTAAGTGATGGTGATTGATTATGGCAATTAAAATCTATTTTTGTCCTTTTCCTGTTACAATGACTGAGATGCTTCACTTCAGTCTTACAACATCATTTCTGAATTATTAAACTGGAGTCGAATCTGAAAGGTGGATTCAAGATTCAAGGCAGGAGGGAAAAGTGAAAGGTCCGGTGCACTCTAGATTCAGATGGACTCGATATCATGGAATCAATGGATTCAAGTAACGAACTGGGTAACGATTTACCCCATGGATTATAACAATATCGTAAACCAGAGATTGTCAGCCACCTTGGAATAATAGCGTAAACCAGGGATGGTCTGCCATTTTTGAATAATACCGATATTGTAAGAACATGTACAGTGAGGATGAGAGCGGAGACGACAAGTACAGGGAGGATACAAGCGGAGAAGACAAGTAAGGGAGTATCCCAGCAAACACCTCGACCTCAAATTTTTATCTGATGTTCATGATATCAGAATGAGCATTGCATTTCTAGGTCTGATACGAATTTGAGCACAGAGATTTATCGAAATGTCCCAGTCTTAGAGTCAGAGGGAGATCAATATGACCTCACGCGCTGAGGTATATCTGAGCGTGTTCTGAGTGGATTTTGATAATGAGCCATCTAGGTGTAATTGCTTCTAGTAATCAACTCGTCCAGCCAATACCAATAATTATTCCTCGACTTGACTTTTGAACACCAAATTAAAATATATAGTAATACAAATTTAATCGTCAACCCGCACACAAAAGCATTAAACACATTAAATTATGTATTACAAAACACAGTTAAAACCACAATATAGGAACATAATATTCACTAGGTATTCATGTTACTTAACTCAGAAATCAATTAGTACATAACACACATTTGCATCCCAGAAACAGTACCAAAATATTGAACTTAAAACAACAAAATAACAGAATTAAAAATATATACATAAACCGATTTCACTTTACAATATATCTAATTGTATCATTCACTTAAATAATTAGCTCATTTGGACATAACTTTATAATGCGGAGTTACAATTTATCAATATTGAACTACTTAATCGAAACTCCCATTGCACAAATCACATTATTCCTAATTGCAAGAGAATAATACCGTAATGATGTGTGAATATTTTACAATATAATGTAGTTCGCTCAACAATCAATACACATGAATTTAAATTATTTACCATTAAATTAAAACTTACCTTTTCACGGATTCACAAAGCACACATGGTGAATGGTATGGTCTTACTGAATGCACGGCCTAGGGCATAGGATACTGTTAACGGCAAAAGCCAGTGAATTTAAGCGCGCAAATTGGTTGGCTGGACGGATTGATAGATGGCAAAACAAAAATTACTTGTGACATCGATTTGATGTCATTTTAATGTTGAAGGGTTGACATCAAAAATACCTTGCTACAATGCTAACAATATGATATCACAATCTACTCAGCTTCCTGACATGAGAAATTCATGAGGCTCTTGAGGATCCTCTGATATCAATTTGAGGTTAGAGGCTTGCTGGGATGCAAACCGGGTGTTGCACATGCCTCCCAAAAGATTATTGATTTAATTATAACTTATTTTCACAGTTACGCTGTCCATGTATGATCCTGATGCACTTATTAATTAATCGGGTTGTCAATAACTGATTATGCATATAATCCTATCCTACAAGCGTTAGCAGTTACATATGAACAAATAATGCGTGCATATATTTTAAAGAACCGTGCACAGCTGTAACGTTGAAAAGTTGCAACAGGACCTTTTACATTGTTGTCAGGCGGTTGCTAAGGGAAGTCGAAAAACTATGTTTTGTGGGCGGAGCCACACCGAGCGTGAGAGCGGAGGAAAATTTACATCCGAAGTGAGCAAAATTCATTCCATCACTACTCAATGAAACATTAGCGCACTATTATGAACATCATTGTGAACGAGAAGATTCATATAAGACTTTCAAAAAATTACCCTCCACCTGCACATGTATTGTAAAGATGGGAAGTACGGATGTTATATTTTGGGTAAATATAAACATTATTATATTTATTTTTTAATTAGGCAAATATTTTTACATTTAAAGATATCTGACTCATAGTAGGGTTGGTAGGCGAGGGTGGGCATGCAAGTTCCCGAGAGCCCCATATAAAAGCATCGAAACACTTGAACCCATTAAAAGCATAACTTTTCAAGCGATACGAAAAAATGCAGAATAGCTCGCTTCGCTTGCATTCAGTCTAGCCGCGGCCTGCAAACAAACTTGTAGTGTCCACAAGATTTTGACTCTGCCCTAGCACCAGCTGCAATTCTATTAATGAAGGCACATCCCCATGCAATATGTGTAAGCCTAATACTTACCTCACTTGGAGTGATACCCAGAAATACAGCACTAGGAACTTCTAGTTTCTATATAGGGACTGGGTCAAGGGTCACTCATACTAAATATGGCTCCCATCGAATAAGCCGATTGGGAATGGCAGAGGGTCAAGTAATGAAAGAACTTGTTGCTCCTTTACTGACGATCTCGACAGGTGCTGTAAATTCATCCAAGCTTGGTGCGAAGTAATAGATGCAGGAGTGCGGATTTCTTGAGGAAAACATGTGGAAGCTGGTATGATATTTATAATTAACTTTTATGTTGAAAAATATATGATTTTATTACATTGTTTCAATTTGATGAAGAAAAAATGTTAGAATACGAAATATTATTCAATATAAAAGTTAATTATAATGGTCACCCCAGCTTACGCATCATGTTTTCCAAAAAAACCCGCGCTCTCGCATCTTAATTTGGAAAGGCTTGGACGAATTTACAGCACCAATCAAGAGCATCGGTAAGGGAGATACAATTTCTGCCAATATTTAACACGCTGCCATTCCCAAACGGCTTATTCGATGGGACTCATTTTTGCCGGTTTGAAAAATAGGCTAATGCGATCGGTGAAAGCCGTCCACAATTTGACATTTTAGTTATATACTAGTAGATTTCCATTCAATATATAGCATATATTGAATAAAATCAGTTTAAATCTACTAATATGCAAAATGTAGTATAAACTATATAGTATGGGGCGAAATCCCTATTGCGATCGGTGAAAGCCGTTCACAATTTGACATTTTAGTTACATACTAGTAGATTTACATGAGATATATAGCATATATTAAATAGATTCAATTTAAATCTACTAATATGCAAAATTTAGTATAAACTATATAGTATAGGGCGAAATACCTATTGCGATCGGTGAAAGCCGTCCACAATTTGACATTTTAGTTATATACTAGTAGATTTACATGAGATATATAGCATGTATTAAATAGATTCAATTTAAATCTACTTATATGCAAAATGTAGTATAAACTATATAGTATGGGGCGAAATCCTTTTCTTAATCGCGGTTATGTTTCGTATTCTTCAATTAGGGTTCGGGGTTTCACTATATTAGAAAAAGACTTTTGTCAAGGGATTGTAAGGCGCTGCGGCAAAGCCTTTGCAAAGTATTATCTTACACCCATAGAGAAGAATTAATCCAGTATCGCAAGACAGCATTAGTTTTCCCATGGTGTCGTGTATTCCTTCGAATTAGCGCAGGAAAATGTGCTATAAGATAAATCAAACGGATAGATTTATATAACTATTTGTAATATGCATAATAATATGTGTCAATACCTCAACCTTTGTCCGGCAGATATACAGTTTTAGCATCGCGGTAGTTGTATTAATATACAGAAATGCAACAATACACAATAGTTGACTGAAACACCTTGCGAAATTAGATCAAATTTGCACTTTAGCGCAATTATAAGAAAATTTGCGAAAATGGCATGAATGGGCAATCAAATCTTGCCTCCCTTGAAAATAGTAGACTTAAACAAGTAACCATGGTGATTTCAAACCGGCAGTGGGGATAGCTTCTATCCTGCTCCAATTTTTTACAAAGTGATACAATTTATCATGATTTGCTCTGTAGCCCTTCCAATTGACCGTACTAGTTTCGATATTTTCTATAATGAAAATTATAGAAAATATCTTTTATAATCAATATATATCTATTATATACCTGAAAAACAATATTGTATATACTATGGGGCGAAATAGCTATTGCGATCGGTGAAAGCCGTTAACAATTTGATATACTAGTTAAATACTCGTAGATTTGAATGAAAATTATAGAGAATATCTTTTAGAATCAATATATATCTACTATACAGCTAAAAAAACAATAAAGTATATATTATGGGACGAAATCGCTATTGCGATCGGTGAAAGCCGTTAACAATTTGGTATACTAGTTATATACTCGCATTTATACATGAGATTTGTAGAATATATTAATTGCAATCTATTTGAAATCTACTGTATAGAAACAATAGGGATTTAGTGGGAGCTATGGCTATCGTTGATGCGTCTTCCATAGCACGGTTTCTGTTGTAACTAAACTCAGAAAACATTCGTTAGTAGATGAAGGATAAGGATATGCTTGACGCAAACTATTTGCAAAGTAGTGACTTACATTATCGCTGAAAACCTAAATTAAATATTTTTATATACTTACCGGGTCTCCTGGAGCGTCGTTTGGTTCCAGTAGTTACCGCAGGAAACACTGCGAAGGTAACGGGAAAAACAGACCAATAGATAAATTAACGTTTTTGTAGCATACAATTTTACAGTTCCATTACCTTTGGATACCATTACCGCTCTCCAGATTTACTGTTGTAGTGTCTTCATTACCTCGTTTCGCCATTACTACGGTGGTATTACAAGAAAGTTAGCGAGAATGATGTGTTTGAAGCCGCAAATCTGCCCGCCATTTCAGCGCATAGCAGTAAAGAATGAGAAACCATGGCGATATGAAAGAATTTATCCGTCAACTGATTTTCGTGCTTTTTTCTTGAATAATTTCTTTATCATGTATACTATCAGGTGTTAAATTGTATTTCAAACCGGCAGAAAAGGATAGCTTCTATCCTGCTCCAATTTTTATATGAGTGACCCTTGACCTATCTAAAAACGAAAATTGGAAATTCCAAGAGCGATATAAATGGGTATCATTCCAAGTCAGTCTTTAAACAGCTATTATATCGCTTGATTCACTATAGAGTTAGCCTTTGCTGCGCTCACGCCGCAATTAGGAAAACTTCCTTTAATACAATTTTCGAGCACTGAATTCAATATTCAGCTGTTCTTACGCAGTCAGATTCAGCTATTTTCCTACAGTCAAAATCAGATTCAAACGTTTTCGCCCATTCAAAATCAAATTAAGCCATTTAAGCGCGGCCTAATTCATATAAAGCTGTTTTAGCGCAGCCAAAATCAGACTACGTTGTTTTCGCGCAACCCGAATCCCCTTATCCTATTTTAACGCAGCCAAATCAGATAAAGCTGTTTTAGGGCAGCCAAAACCAGGTAAAGCTGTTTTAGAGCAGCAATAATCAAATTAAGCTGTTTCAGCGCAGCCAAAATCAGATAAAAATGTTTTAGCGCAGCAAAAATCAGACAAAGCTGTTAAGCGCAGCCACAATCAGATAACATTGTTTTAGCACAGCCAAAATCAGTCTACATTGTTTTTGCCAAGCCAAATAACCATAAGCTATTTTAGCATAGCCAAAATCAGATTACGCTTTCAAGCGCAGCCAAAACCAGATTACGCTTTCAAGCGCAGCCAAAATCAGATTACGCTTTTAAGCGCAGCCAAAATTAGATTACAATTTCAAGCGCAGGCAACATAAGATTACGCTTTTAAGCGCAGCCAAAATCAGATTACGCTTTTAAGCGCAGCCAAAATCATATAACGCTTTTAAGCGCAGCCAAAATCACATAACGCTTTTAAGCGCAGCCAAAATCAGATTACGCTTTTAAGCGCAGCCAAAATCAGATTACGCTTTTAAGCGCAGCCAAAATCAGATAACAATGTTTTATCGCAGCCAAAATCAGATTAAGCTGTTTTAGCGCAGCCAAAACCCCAATAAGCTATTTTAGCTCAGCCAAAATCAGATTCAGTACTTTTCGCAAACCCGAATTCATATTAAGCTATTTTAGCAGTGCCAAAGTCAGATTACGTTGTTGTAGGGCAGCCAGAATCCCAAACAGCGTTTTCAGTGCAGCCAAAATCGCAAGAAGCTATTTCAGCGCAGAAGAAATCAGATTCAGCAATTTTAGCAAAGCCAACATCAAAATCAGCTTTTGTGGCGAAGATAAAAACATAGCTGTTTTTCCGCAGCCACAATCCGATAAAGCTGTTAAGCGCAGCCACAATCAGATAACATTGTTTTAGCACAGCCAAAATCAGTCTACGGTATTTTTGCGCTGCCAAAATACCCATAAGCTATTTTAGCGTAGGCTAAATCAGATTACGCTTTTATGAGCAGCCAAAATCAGATTACGCTTTTAAGAGCAGCCAAAAACAGATAACATTGTTTTATCGCAGGTAAAATCCATATAAGCTTTTAAGCGCAGCCAAAATCAGATTAAGCTGTTATAGTGCAGCCAAACTCCACATAAGTTATTTGAGCGCAGCCAAAATCAGATTCAATACTTTTAACACACCAAAATTCAGATTAAGCTATTTCAGCGCTGTCAAAGGCAGATGACGTTGTTGTAAGGTAGCCAAAATCCCCATAAGTTATTTTAGCGCAGCCGAAATCCCGCCAGGCTATTTTAGCGCAGCCGAAATCCCGCCAGGCTCCCCATAAAAATATTTGAGCGCCGCCAAAATTCCCATTAAATATTGGAGCACCGCGAAAATTCCTATAAGCTGTTTTAGCGCAGCCAAAATCCCCATAAGCTATTTGAGCGCAGCCGCAATTCCCATAAGCTATTTGAGCGCAGCCAAAATCCCCATAAAATATTTGAGCGCCGCCTAAATTCCCATAAGATGTTTTAGCGCATCCAAAATCCCCATAAAATATTTGAGCGCAGCCAAAATTCCCATTAAGCTGTTTTAGCGCAGCCAAAATCCCAAGAAGCTATTTCAGTGCAGCCAAAATCCCAAGAAGCTATTTCAGCGCAGCCGAAATCAGATTCAGCTATTTTAGCAAAGCCAAAATCAAATCAAGCTTTTTTAGCGCAGCCAAAATCAGACAAAGCTGTTTTACCGCAGCTAAAATCCGATAAAGCTGTAAAACGCAGCCACAATCAGATAAAATTGTTTTAGCACAGCCCAAATCAGTCTACGTTGTTTTTGTGCAGCCATACCCATAAGCTATTTCAGCGCAGCCAAAATCAAATAAAGCTTTTAAGTGCAGCCAAAATCAGATAAAATTGTTTTATCGCAGTCAAAATCCTTTTTATTTATTTAAGCGCAGCCAAAATCAGATTAAGCTATAATAGCGCAGCCAAAATCCCCATAAGCTATTTAAGCGCAGCCAAAATCAGATTCAATACTTTTAGAACACCCAAATTCAGATTTAGCTATTTGCGCGCTGTCAAAGGCAGATTACGTTTTTGTAAGGTAGCCAAACTACCCGTAGGCTATTTTTGCGCTGCTAAAATCCCCATAAAATATTTGAGCGCAGCCGAAATCCCCATAAACTATTTGAGCGCCGCCAAAATCCCCATAAGGTGTTTCAGCGCAGCCAAAATCCCCATAAAATATTTGAGCACAGCCAAAATCCCCATAAAATATTTGAGCGCAGCCGAAATCCCCATAAACTATTTGAGCGCAGCCAAAATCCCCATAAAATATTTGAGCGCCGCCCAAATTCCCAAGAAGCTATTTCAGTGCAGCCAAAATCCCAACAAGCTATTTAAGCGCAGCCGAAATCAGATTCAGCTTTTTTAGTGGAGCCAAAATCAGACAAAGCTGTTTTACCGCAGCTAAAATCCGATAAAGCTGTAAAGCGCAGCCACAATCAGATAAAATTGTTTTAGCGCAGCCCAAATCAGTCTACGTTGTTTTTGCGCAGCCATACCCATAAGCTTTTTAAGCGCAGCCAAAATCAAATAAAGCTTTTAAGTGCAGCCAAAATCAGATAACATTGTTTTATCGCAGCCAAAATCCATATAAGCTATTTTAGTGCAGCCAAAATCAGATTACGCATTTAAGCGCAGCCAAAATCCCCATAAGCTATTTTAGCGCAGCCAAAATCCCCATAAGCTATTTTAGCGCAGCCAAAATCCCCATAAGCTATTTTAGCGCAGCCAAAATCCCCATAAGCTATATTAGCGCAGCCAAAATCCCCATAAGCTATTTGCGCGCACCCGAATTCAGATTAAGCTATTTTAGCCGTGCCAAAGTCAGATTACGTTGTTTCAGTACAGCCAAAATCCCAAGAAGCTATTTCAGTGCAGCCAAAATCCGAAGGAGCTATTTCAGCGCAGCCAAATTACGTGCACACTGAAGCGTGTACACTGCGTAAATCGTGTACTCAGGAGAGTACAAGTATCTTAACAGGTCGCGGCGAAGCTGACAGTGCAGCACACTCCTAGGTAAACACCGAGAAATTAGAAATGTTGATAAATCTCATCAATATGGTTGTAGTTAATATCCCTCCTAACCAATTTTCCTACTTTTGCCAAATTCCGCTAAAATTCAATAAAGACACTAGGAACTATCGTAATATATCAAAATAAGCTTAAGATAGTCTTACATGATAAAACTAAATCGTCCTGGACGATGGATGATCAGCTAAATGTAAAAAAAACCAGCGTATGTACATGATTTCGAATCTTGTACGCTTAATTGAAGATGTTTTACAGTAGTGATTAGTTTTGCGTTTCTGAAACTCCTTTTTGATATTTTTGCAAACATTTTTTGAAAGAATCCAATAATTTGCCTAATCCAATCATTTTTGGTTTATATAGTTCAAGTTCGTTGCTAAAAATGTTTAGAACACGATTGCATAATATTATATATGCGCGGGACCTATAGTGAATTATATAGGAATTCCGTAGCTTCAAGCTCGCTTTTCTCGGTAAAAATTAGGCGAAGCCACCACTGTAACTAACTAGCTGAACCGAGTAATGGAAATTAAATGAACGTATCGATGTAAAAGCGCGAGGAAAGTCTTTTACCGTTTTAAAGTCACCCATCACCCTCTTTATGCGCCTCCTCGCTTTTGGACCAGGGCCAAAAGTGTGCATAAATGGAATTAGGGAATGTGAAACTGCGAGGAAAGTCGTTTAACGTTTTATAGTCACCCATCACCCTCTTTATGCGCCTCCTCGCTTTTGGACCAGGGCCAAAAGTGTGCATAAATGGAATTAGGGAATGTGAAACTGCGAGGAAAGTCGTTTACCGTTTTATAGTCACCCATCACCCTCTTTATGCGCCTCCTCGCTTTTGGACCAGGGCCAAAAGTGTGCATAAATGAAATTAGGGAATGTGAAACTGCGAGGAAAGTCGTTTAACGTTTTATAGTCACCCATCACCCTCTTTATGCGCCTCCTCGCTTTTGGACCAGGGCCAACAGTGTGCATAAATGGAATTAGGGAATGTGAAACTGCGAGGAAAGTCGTTTACCGTTTTATAGTCACCCATCACCCTCTTTATGCGCCTCGTCGCTTTTGGACCAGGGCCAAAAGTGTGCATAAATGGAATTAGGGAATGTGAAACTGCGAGGAAAGTCGTTTACCGTTTTATAGTCACCCATCACCCTCTTTATGCGCCTCCTCGCTTTTGGACCAGGGCCAAAAGTGTGCATAAATGGAATTAGGGAATGTGAAACTGCGAGGAAAGTCGTTTAACGTTTTATAGTCACCCATCACCCTCTTTATGCGCCTCCTCGCTTTTGGACCAGGGCCAAAAGTGTGCATAAATGGAATTAGGGAATGTGAAACTGCGAGGAAAGTCGTTTAACGTTTTATAGTCACCCATCACCCTCTTTATGCGCCTCCTCGCTTTTGGACCAGGGCCAAAAGTGTGCATAAATGGAATTAGGGAATGTGAAAGTGCGAGGAAAGTTGTTTACCGTTTTATAGTCACCCATCACCCTCTTTATTAGCAGAAACTAGGAAAGACCTACAGGTATTAACAGATGATCTAAAAGTCTACTTGGAGGATAATTATCTAAATGTCAACCTTCAAAAAACAAAAACTGTAGTATTTAGAAAAGCAGGCAGAGTTGCGAATAAGAATGTGCATTTCAACTGGGGAAATGAAAAGATAGAAATTGTGAATGAGTATATGTACCCTAAATTCTCGGCTGTAGCGCGCACCCGCGTACTTCGCGCACCCGGATTTTGAGCCTATTTTTGTCTCAAAACCCCGTTTGTCCGCGCCCCCGCCTAGTTCGCGCATTCAAAATGATAATACACCGTGTTTACAAACTTATGTATCCTCTTCAACTTTAAATTATGCGACTGATTTTCAACCGATTTTATTCTAAGCTACGTCAAGTTAACGCTAAAAGTTTGAAGTTTTGTTTGAGCCAAATTCAAACATGTGCCGACAAAATGGCCGCCTCCATTCCGACTAGTTGTATCGTTAACTTGACGTAGCTTGGATTAGAATCGGTTGAGAATCAGCCACGTAATTTAAAGTTAAAGATGATACATACGTTTGTAAACGCAGTGTAATGTGCTCAAAATTCACGTGACTTCGGTAGAAGGAAGGAAGGAGTATATAAAAATTCCTGGTTTCTTGTTTTCGTTAGTCCGTACAAAACAAGGATAAACGTAAACTGAGATATTCAAATCTGAATTCGAAACTCCGTACGAATTTTTTTAATTGACAACCTTCTTAATATCAGCGTATAATTCATTGCTTTCAGACCATAAAGGTAGCGAAAACGAACGGTATTAGGAAAGCTGGGCGAGAGTATAAAGTTGCCTTTAAATAAGTCTTTTAAGGCAAAAATGCGAAAGTTCTGGTCAGCATGGATGATGGATCCCACGATGGATTCAAGAACAAAAGGAGGAAACAGGAGAAAGCCTTCCCTATCAACAGCATGCAATGTTGATAGTAAAAATGGCTTCCAAAAAGCGGGAATCTTCTGTCGCATCTTCGTCATCACTGTCTTCTAAGAGTGAGCTCGCATGCGAGCTCAGCGGGGGAATTTGGAAAACACGAAAACCCCGTTTATCCGCGCCCCCGCATATTGCGCGCCCCCGCCTTTTCGCGCACCCTCAGAGCACCTAAATTCACGTACTTCGCGCGCGCTACAGCCGAGAATTTAGGGTACTTAGGAATCCCCTTCAAAAGCTCAGGTGTACATAGCAGAGCGAAATTGCATTACTTTAACAAAGCTAAGATCGCTGTTGGTGCAATATTTGATGTATTCTGGAAGGCTCGTGTATCCAATATACAAACTCATCTAAAGCTGTTTAACTCACTAGTTGGATCTATCTTATCCTACGGATTACCAATATGGGGACTTTTGTACACTAAATGTATAGAGTTATTTCAAACACAATTTCTCAGAAGGCTAACAAAATCCCCTGATATTGTACCGGGCTACTTTCTGAGATTGGAAACGGGAACAGATAATGTGAAACTGTATATTCTAGGTATAACATTAAAATTCTTATTCAGGATTCTTCGGACAAATCATGTTATTACTAAAAATAGCTTTGCAGAGGCTGTTAAAAACCAATGCTCCGACTCGCGATTTAATTGGTACAACCAAGTGGATGCAATGTTTAAAGAGTTAGGTGTACCAATCGAATTAGAAAATCTGGATGTCAGCACGAGAGGCAAAGATTATAAGTATGTTATGGGCTTCCTGAAACAGAAATTTGTAAATGAGGATGTGCAGAGCATGATGAGTACTTCTAAAGTATATAGGCACATTAAAAGTAAGGTAGGCATATCCAGTTTCTATGAAAGTAATTTAAGTTGGAATGCTGTATTACTGACGCAAAGTCTAAGAAACGATATCCCATATGTGGTCATAGGAGGGAAACGAGTAGTACTTAATGCAATGTGGAATATATGGAAGGGAAGTGTAAACCCCGTCAACTGCCTTATTTGTAACCTCAAGAAGCCAGAGGATGTGTTTCACATCATAATTGAATGCCCACAATATGAATGTAATAGAATTCAACTTAAGGGACAATTACAAAACTCCAACCTAATCAAAGATAACTTTTTACAAGAAATTCTCGCGACAGTAGAGGTTAAGGTACTTGAAAGTTTCTGGACACAAGCTATGATTAGAAGGAGCTTCTTTCTAGAAGAATGATTAATAATTTTTTTAAAGAGAACTCGAATCGTACAATTTGTCATACGAATCGTAAGGTTATTTTCAATTACAATATGAATACGGAAATGTAATACTGAGGTATTGTAGGGGCTGTGCTAATAATGCTAACGGCCAAATCAATCGAATAAATTTATCTATCTATCTATCTATCTATCTAATTAACAGCTTTTTATGATTTAATTAGAAAAAGCCGGATGCTACACATGCCTGCAACAGGATTATCGGATTAATAATATTTTTTTTACAGTTACGCTGTCCTTGTATAATCCTAATTACACATATTAATTAATCGGGCTGTCGTTTACGGCTTATACATGCTGCAGGCTGTAGCAGTTACTATTAGACAAATCATGTATTCAAAAAATTTGGTATGTAATTAATAATATTTTATACTCTTTAATATTAATCACACAACTTACGATGCCTAGAATTAACTTAGAGACTTCTGTATTCAAAATATAAACACAGCTGAGACAGGTTTTTTCAAAAGATAATCCGGTCTTAATTAAGGCCTCACAATGCGGCAACGCTGCATTTCCAGTTGAAAAGACAGAAAATATTCCTATCAATGTGAATGGCTTGGGAGGAGGAGCATGGAAAGTGGGGGGGGGGGTGGAACGGGATTCGGTACACACAACACCACACGGGACGGAGAAGGAGAGAGACGAAATGGTGTAAATAACTCAAAGCGGAGGAGGAGGCTGCAGCCGAAATGGTGTACACACAACACGGAGTGCAAGCTGAGTGAGACCGTGTAGTGTATAAGCCCCACAGTTGAATTGACCCATTTGGGCTTCCATAAAGTTTTGCCGAGTCCCCCAGACTGGCCGTTGCATGCCTCCCTGTCTGTCGGTGTTTTAGTTTGTGCGGATACGGCAATGTAGATAGTGAGAGAGTCAAGAGTGCTCTTGGGTCTTGGATGAGAGCCTGCTTCGCTGTTTCGGATTAAATACTTTGGGATTGAACGCTAGAAGGAAAGTGGAAGCCACAGAGAGTTGGTAAGTTGTGAAGGAAAGCTGACTGCGTGAGTGTGGAGAAAATCTGCGAGAATAGAGTCCAGCACGTGCTGTAGGATTATTACTCTCAGTACACTTGTGTTCCTCAATGGGGAAAGATGATGCAGGCCTGGAAGACGTCAAGAAGGGCAGTGCTGGGATCCGTGGTGGGTAATGAAATTTTAAGGAGAAGTGTTTTGAGTTCAGATGACTGTTTCAACAATAACGAAGAGTAGCTTTCAAACTTACTAGAGGAAGAGAAGACACATGGATTTGTGCTTACAGATTTTCAAGTGATGCGAACAAGTGTCAAATAAAAAGAAGGCAAGAAGAGGCAAAATGAAGAATTATCTGAATCTAGTAATTATCTTGTGGATTTCCCTCTGTGAGCCAGGTAAGCTTCTTTTGTTATCGCTGTTCACTCCAATCGAAGAGAAAATTCTTCAGTTTCTTGGCTATTATTGTGAATCTTGTGAGTTCTAATTTACATCTTCACGAGAATTCACTTCTCCAACCATCTCTGAACATACTAAAGCGTGAATTTGAATCATTCAGTAGTACAATCAGATCAAATGCATCTACCCAATCTACGCAATTCCCCCGTCAAGTAATTTTCAGCTGTTAGCAAATACTGGAGCGTCAGATTTATCTAGTCAATGACCAAATAGTAAAGAGTTTGGTATTGGTAAAGGAGGCAAGAAATATTTTCGCGGATGAGGCTTATGAAGATCATAGAAATAGAGGAAGGGTCTCGCGACTCCTGATACAGGATCCTAAATTAAAACTCGTATCATGCAATCGTCTAGCGATACTCACGGAGTATTCTAACTGGATTAATCAAAGTAATGAGGCAAGCAATTAGTTGAGGGAGCCGGTAGCTGCAGTCAATGATTGGCTGCATGGAAGTGGAGAAAGTCTATGATACACAACATGATGGCATGATATAATGACTATGCTGTAGCTGTAGGTAGCTGAAATAGGAAACATTCATGGAGGACAAATGCGAACTTTATTAGTTGGATACGCCCTTTTCTCCGAAATTCTTATGCATTACTAACTCTCGGAATAACCAAGCTTAAGGATACAGTATTGATATTTCCAAGGACAAGCACAGATCATTCGTGTGCCTAACTTCCTGTTGCCCGCTTTTGGTTATTAAGTGGCAGGGCCACTTTATAGGTAGCTTCGTGTCCGTCCGTCCGTCCGTCCGTCCGTCCGTCCGTCCGTCTGTGAACACGATAACTCACGAACGGATGCAGATATTGACATGGGACTTGCGGCATGACATGGACCGTGACCTTGGCTAGAAGCCTATTGATTTGCGTGACCTTCACTACAGCCGTTTTGACCCTATGACCCCCCGAATACCCCGTTACAACGCTACAATGCCTCGCATACAGCGTAGATTGCTTTAACCACAACTACGCAGTTACCACAGCTGCGGGATGTGCTTGCGGGCTGCTTCTCACAGACGTTGAGTGCACATGTCCTCAACGAATCATTGGGCTAGCGCTTATTCTAATTCTAAAACTGTTGCTAAATCACTTGCAGCAGTTTTAAAGCAAACGTTTAAGCATTGTGTTGAAGCTCCTTATCCGCATTCCCTGCCACTTTCGTAACTTCGTGCGATTTATTTTTAATATTAATAATAATACGTTTGCATGTAGATTCGGAATGATTGGATGCTAATCATGCTTGCGCATAAATGTCAACGTTTGTCGAAAAAAGCTATGCAAAACTGGGGAGAGCTATAGAAACGATTCCGACCGACCATTGATAAAATATATGCAATTTATGTGTAACTCTTTAAGCAGATGTATTCATAAATTTAAAGCAATCTTGTAAAAGCTCTGCGGGAAGTTAGGAAAAATATACTCTGTTATATCTGGGAATGACAGGTCAGAGCGGGAGGTTAAGTGATTCGTATCAAAGGTGACTCTGGTGTTCATGAATAAGGGATTTGGAATTGCAAAGGTTTCCAGCTTGTACGTGGAAATGATTCCCCATTTAAAGTGTGATTGACGTGTTTCCAAATATATTCAAATTCCATCAAATATCCTAAATACTAGGGTTTGGATTCTAGTAAGCTGTTGATTGCGACACCATCGAGTATTTATTTTAAGCTTTCCCTCAGATGATCTTTCAGTTTACGCCAACGTGAGAAATGTTAAAAATAGGAAGCCGAAAAGGTCAACATCATAACCAAGTTACTACATATTCAAAATCTAGGATTAATTCTGGTGTATTAAATATTCTGCCAATTTCAGTAAGCAAGAGTCCTAGAAACTTGGGAATTCGTAAATTTATTTTATCATGCATCTCGTTCATACCGCACTGTACCGCGTTGTATCAGGGATGGAAACGCAGGCGGAGAACAACAGGTGTAGGGCTGTCTGGATGGTACAATATTCCTTATAAACTACAGAATTGCGGCTGGAATAGGTTTTGAAAAGCGGGAATTGATTGAGGGATGTGAAAAACACTTGCACATATGGCTTGGATAATAATGAATAATAAAAAATTAGGCTGTAAACCGCCTTCACACGGTGGCTGTAGATTCAAGCGTATTTTATTTATTTCCTATGGCTAGGATATTCATTAGGAAATTAGAATGCAGCCGCTATCGCTTCATTCAGGGCAGCACTTGCTTATACGATTGTATTTTCTTTGCTGCAATGTTTAATTGTTAATAACTGAGATTCATAACTCATTGCACGGTACTTTCACCATGTGACCCACAGCGGCCAAGCAGCAGAGTACTTACGCCATTTAGAAATTATAATGAAATTTTACGTGGAAATCCCTATACTACAAAGCTGGAATGGATACATCTCTGTTTGCATTAAATCGCAGTTGGAGTAACGGGAGCAGGGGGCATATTAAAACAAAAATATACTTGATGCAAGTGTGTGAAGGAAACATGAAAAGGTTATAATGTTATGACAGCTAGGCGTAATCCACTAGAACTTTATAGCTCCTCCAAAAGGTTTCCAAAATGTGAGGAGCTGGAGGGAGAGGATTTAGAGATCTGCTTCACGTCTGGAACTGTCATCTGTGTTAATTGAGATGTAGTAAGTTTCGTCCCCGATGAGGGAAGAATACTAAGAATGAAAGAAATACTCCTGGAATTGTAATAATGAAGGACTTGCATATAGAAGGATTGCTAGAAAAGTATAAGTGGGTTAACGATAATATGGAGATTTAAAAGTAATCTAATATTGATTGAGGAACGAGAATTAAATTTGGATGTAAGGTAAAGGAGAGTGGGACGTTCACATGGATGGTTTATGGATTGGTGGAGGGTGTTGGGAATGAATAGCCCTCTACAGAAACTATTGCTGGAAGCTGAATTATAGTAAGAGGGACGATTATCCGTATTAGGGAGGAGGGAATTGAAATGTTTGAGAATTTTACGGGAAGACGGCACGCATAGAAGGCAGGAGGAGTAGGATGAGTCCCCTGGAGGAATTGATATAGTGATCGCTAAATGTAAATAATCTGAGCGGAATATCCCATTTATTCTTGTTTACCAGACGTACCTTGTGGCAATCAGAAACGAAGATTAAGTCATTGTGTTTAGAAGAATTTTTTTTGAACAATGCATGAGGAAAACTAATGAGTTTCAGTTGGATGGGTGTACGGTACGGTACAAGTCTCAAAGCAGCGGCTTTGGTGTGTATAATTAGGACTCATAGCAGGTGGATCTGTATAGGGTTGCTGGGGAGGGGGGGGTAGAGAAAGAAAGAAGAATTGAATTTTGACTCTTACGTAGATTATGAGAGGAAAATATGTCGGAGCATGTGTGCAAGTTTTTTTATCCAAACGCTCTTGTTCTTAGGCCCAATTGATGGTAATAAGCGTGTGAGTCGAAGCGCACGTTTTTTGAGGCGCGTAGCCTGATAAGATGATTCCTAGGGTGAAGATCATGTATTAACCGTGAGTGATGCTGCTCAATGTTCTGTGGTGCTGAAGAGACCAGTGTTTCTGCCATTTGTAGCTGTAAATAAGAACCTAACAAGGAAATGATGAAGGAAAGAGTTTAGACTGCTCTGGATTTTTCATCTTATGGGGAAAGATGGGATGAACTAGAGGGTGGTTTCAATAAAAGTCTTAATTATGAATTACGAACAAAAGTTGAGCAGGTGAAGCTGAAGGCGTGTGGATAATTATATATATATACGCACTTAAACAATGTGTCGTATATTTTCATGCGCATTCTCCCTAATTTAATTACTTTACCATATATACGCCTGTTAAATCAGCTGCTAGGAGAGGATTTAAATTTATCAAGGCTGAATTGGACTTAGACAGTTAATAATTTAACTCAAAGTAAGCGGATTTTGTTGGACAGATTTTTAGAAAATAGGTGGGCTAAGGCGCACAAGAGAGCAACTAATCGCTCCACAGCGGCGCCGGTCAGTTTTGCCTCCATTGGTTTCTGCTGCATCTGTTTACCTCTTTGAAGGAGTGAAATTTGTGGTAATTAGTCGTCTACTACAGTCTAGTAAATAGAAGAGACGGGCAGTGTAAGAGCGTAAAGCCAGTAGCCTTACCCTTTAGCGTTATGAAAGCATTCCGCTAGAGAGGATAAAGTAATGCTTGGATGGAAGATTTAGCGAGGAGGAATATGTTGATTAGGATCAAAATCATTAGAGGATGACGAGCTAAGTGGGAAGCGAATGGATGAAAGAACAAGGTGCGAGATAGATAGATACAGACAGAGAGGGATAGAAGAGGAGCGAGTAAAATAAGTGGGAAGGGGATGAAAAGCTTTAAAATCCACCGAGCAAAATAATACTCCAAGTTGTCTTCATAGCAGAGACTTCTTGTATCTTTTAGTATTCCAAATTATTGTGGATGGCAAACATTCCGAAAAATTTTCATAGAATAAGTCAAAAATATACAAGTTTTACTGCAGTTTTTGATTTATATTGTTCAAGTCGGCAATTTTGAATAGACCACAATAAAATAGTAAGGAAAAAGCAAATTTGCAGTTCAAAATATCAGGTAGGTGTGAACACTTGTTTTAGAGAATTTTTAGCGAGCCACATGTAATACACAAGTAAAACTTAAAAGGGGAAGTGGGAAGGCAACTTGAATGGCAGAAAGGGTGTTGGACGGACAAGAAGTAGTATGAAACATGGGGTCATGGTGGAGAGCGAGAGTGAGAGCGCTAACGCACATATACAAGTTTACAAGGAATGAAACAAAAATTATTATTTGGTTTTGGCCTATCCTTTCCTTGTCGGACAAGTCTATACAAGGAAATATATAATATTATTGTTCCCCATCTCGTTTGGAAGATGATATTGGGCTGGTAGGAGGAGGAGGGGTCGAGCCAGAGAAGAGAGTATGGGACTCATTATTTTGCTTAATTTAAGGAAGACGTCCTGGTTTACACGAAGCCGGGAGAGTATTTATAATAGCATGTCTATCAGAAAATCTTATATGCGTAAACACATCCTCATCTTTTCTCAGACCTGTTTCCCTTCCGGTGTATAACTCTTTTTGGCTCGTGCGCGCCAGGCTAGGGAATTCATAAAATGGTATTAAAATAATCCTGTCCCATCTTTCAGTCTATAGCTGAATTCTCAAGTAATTTATCTAACTTTTCCGTTTCGCTGAGCTATCCGGTAATTATAGAGAATTTATGTAAACATTTTATCAACAATATTCATATTCACACTTACTTTCTCCCTTTCTTGAGCAGTTGACATAAAATATAAACTTGTAATGACCTTATATGTATTAGAGTATTAATCATTTCAAAAGAGACCCTAAAAAATATAGAGTGATTGCATCAAGACGAGGACATGTTACAAACCCAGCAATCATGATAGTATGAGATAACTATAAGAAGAATCATGTTAAACCTGCGTAGTGTAGGTATGGGGCAACTACATGTATATTATGGAAAACTATTTAGCTCGTATGAGATGGTTTCCTTCCCGACCCGACACAGTTTGCCTCCGTTTAATATTCATAGAAGAAGTTTACATAATTTAAAAAACTCATCTCTGACTAAACGTGTCCTCTGGCACAGAGAAGTTAGCTGTTAAACTGAAAATACAAAATTGAGGAGAAAGTTGCAAAGGTTTTGAATGAGCTCAGTCAAAAAAGTATACTATCATCCATGTTATAAAACGGACTCAAAGGAGTTAGGATTATCTTGTTCTTGTAAACAAAAATAACCGCAAAAACAATTACAATCAAGAGGGGTAATTAAGAGCAGTTTAAAGTTACAACGTAAACTTTGGAATGCAGACGAGTGAAACGGGAGAGAGGGTTTGCGGTTTCTGAAAAGTTACCGATGATGGGATAAGTGGTTAGAAACAAGGAATCTGGTGTTGATCAGGTTGAAGAAGAGACTACTGGGGGTGTATTAATAATTGCTTTTGAAGCTTATGAATAATGTCTTCAAGTTTATATAAGATTCTAACCTGTGACGCTTGATGGAATTCCCGGGAAGAGCCTCTGAGTGAATTTCAATGAGCTCTTTGTACGTACGGCGGACGGATGAAAGCTAATGGTTCTTTGTTAAGCTTTTGCTGATGAATAGGAAGGTGGTGAAGCGGAAATGCTAAGATGATCAAGTACGGAGTAGCTAATTTAAAGAGGAAACAAAAAGGACCTCTGTAAAAGGTCATTTCATATTCAGAGAGATGTACAGCCGCCGCTTCTTTGATGGAAGATTAACGTAGTATGGGGTTTGACAAGTATGACTGAGCTTCTTCCAAGCATGAGTTGTATTATCAACAAATATTAGCTCGTTGAAGACTAATTTGTAAGACACGCGCTGGATTGGGAAGGTAATGAGAAGGCGGTTTACGACCTGCCGAGTAATTTTCACTCCAATAACGTGGCTAAGCACCCGTCTTTGAATTAACACGAGAGGAAGAACATGAGCTGAATAATTAATCCACTGCCTCCCTCAATCCCTATTTCTACTTCCTACCGACTCTCTATAAGTACCTTTAGTAATTTAAAACTGGTAATCAATTGCGGGGATACCGCCACCGACACCCGGCCATGTCTTGATCATCAGCAGAAGCTACTACCGCAATCAGTTTTCAAAGCACCACGTAGAGGAGCGCTTTAAAAATTACCCAAGCGGATCTAAAAATTCTACGTGGCTTTTTCAAGTCTGTTTTATCACTGCTTCTACCATATATCTTCACTTGCTACTAATAATGTTGTAATTGGGATGCGAACATGCTATCTTCGTTTTGCCACCAACCAATCATAGGAGAAACAGAGCAGGGACAACGAAATGATATTGTACCTGAGATGAGAGTAATCCAAGATTTTTAAATGACCCTGATGCAGTTTGAAATGGTTTGCAATGTTGAAAACAAATCATTCTGCCGATAACGCAGTAACAATCTCTGTAATTCCAAGTTTGAAGTATTGAAACCAGTTGTGGAAATATAACATCGGTTCGATAATTGAGGAAAGGCTGATGATGGAAAGTCAGGTCCATGACTGCGTCAGCTTGGAGGAACAAGTTATCCTTTTTCCGGGCATGACATAATAGCAGCTTGGCTCCCCTAAGTGAAGGAATGATGTTCCGCGGATAGGATTACGTAGAGGCGCGATATTCTCTTTTATTGTTGTGTTTGGGATTTTTTATTCAAGATGTATATCTTGAAATACGCGAAGTGGGGTTCCTTAGCTGCTTGAAAATAATTATACGGAGATGGGGGGAACGCAAATATAAAATGATTTAGCAAAAATATACGCAGGGTTTTGCAAGGCTTGACATATGGTGCGGAACAGGCGGTTGATGGGTGGGTGGGTGCATGTGTTAGAAGAGCGTACACAAAAGCGGACATTACTCTGCTGTACCGTAGAGCAATCCTTAATTTGGAAACCATGGCATGTCAATTTACAACGCTAGAAATGGGATGCAATTAGCCAGTATCCAAGTGCTAATGAGAAGGAAGAGATGAAATAAGGAAAAACTTTGTTCTGATTCATTCGAATTTAGAATTTGTTGCATTCTGTTAGCTTCAGAACAAGAACATGGATCTCAAGAGTAACGTTGAATTCGAATTGGATTTGAAAATCATTACTTTAGTCCAAGAAAATTCTATTATAACAGCAATCGTAACATCCATTTCGTGGAGTTCACTTCAAGTTAAAAGTTGAGCCAGACTTTTGGGAGCCACTATACACGGCATCCTTCAAATGTTAGAATCTATTTTCAGGAAGATTTACATCTCCTTTGACAAAGTCATTGCATGAGTAAGAGTCAATTACTTCCAGTTTAGAGTATGCGTGGGTGCCACAGTACACGAAAGGTCAATTCTGGAGAGGAAGAGGAAGGATTCTGAAACGGGATAAACTTGTGAACATTTGTACCTGCCTGGGTCATAAATGCACCTCCTTTCACATACGCTAAAATATTAAGATGATATTGCCATAACAAATTCTTTGAAAAATTAGCAGTAACTTCCGGCTTCTGTATTCAAAGAAGAAAACTAGTGTAGAATGCATCTTATGTAAGACGTGGTTGTCAGATGAGAAAGCATTTCGAAAGAGGTTCCACCTTCGGATTTACAGCAAGGAATAAGGACCTGGGGATTTTTGCAAAATCTTTTGATGATTTATTCATGGGACTAGTAATGTGCTAGCGGGAATCCGATCCTGGAGATAATTCGCGCGCTCTCTCCCTCTCTCTTTCTCTCTGAAAGCTTGAGTCCTATTCAGTTTCTAGTAACCTAGGATCCCTAGGCTAGGGATCAATTACTATGATCACAAGGAACGCCGCCAAACTTTTACAACTCCCACGCAACCGAGGCGGAATATTAGCTAACATCAGCAAATGTATTAATACTTGATACTCGGTTCAGCTTCAAGAAATAGATATTTATAGTGGCTTAAAGGCAAAGTATCTTATTTATGCCCAGTTTCTCCAGCTATCCGTCAATATATTTTGATATATTGGTGTTTAAATAAGGAAGGCGGGGTGGGTATAAATCGAAAATCCATGGGAGACGCAAACTCGTTTCATGATATAGTAACAAATGGAAATGTGTCGAAAGATTTGTACCGTTTAAATGCATACACTATGGACTATGGAGTGCTCACAAGTTGTAAAATGCAGATATGATTCAGTCTTTACCTTAGGACTATTGGAAATAACGGCTGAACAGGGGAGAGAGAACCATATTGAACGGAATTTAGATATATTAGAGTTATATGATGCTTGAATGCCGGTATACCAAACAAATGAGAATTAAAATGAAGAACTCTTAAACTGTTTCCTCAATGGGCAAACGTTTCAACCTGTTCCTGCTGTCAAATCTCTTCATCGAAGTTCTCCAACTTATCTGTGTTGATCAAGATGGAAAGCAATGTAGTTATTCGAGGATTTCCTTTCTCTCATAATCTCATAATATTATTTTGTCCTCCATACTTTACAGATTTTGAAGAGTAGGGTAAATGAAGCAATCCGTACAGCCTCTCCTGTATCCTAACCTAATTCCATGGTTATATATTCTACATAAAGCCCATACACTATCTTCAGTACAACATAATGTACAATCAACATCAAGTTAGCAGGAAGGTTTAGCCGGAGGATAGGCTATTGGAGTTTCCCAGATGCTCTTACATTCAATGATACAGTACTTTCCATTCATTATGAATGCAGGGTTAAATCTGTAGAAATTCTCTCGGTTGCAAGTATGAATTAGCAAAAGGGCCCACAGGTTTTGTGAGAATTAAAACACGGACACTAATCTAAGAACGATGGTTTATAGATAATTTAAAGCTCAGAGCCAAAGGCTGTGAATGATTTTAAGTGTAGATTTGCGGAGGGCGCAAGCACGAGTTTTAATTTGAATGCAATAATAAAATTATTCCAAGTGCTCCGCTCCCTATTCGTTCTAATTGGCTAAAAGATTTCATTATCGTACGAGAAAAAAACTAAAAGATGCCAAGCCAACTTACACGTTTTCTGCGTTCCCTCAGATTGTAATCTTGGGTTAATTACTGTGCGCGGGAGGTAAGATTAAAGAGCGTGTCTCATCTCTGGCCGGTTTCCAAGCCAATTCATGACCAAGACTGGAACAGGCGATTGCGGAGCAATGGCTTCAAGTCATTCTCAATCGTGAACGTAAAAGGACTTATTTATGATGAGTAATTACAGAGTTTATCCCTATGCTTGGCCCTTTCCATGCGTCTCACAACTTGACTTGCAATTGTTAGACTCTTACTGCTGGGAGGACTGATTTTTTGATCAGCGGCAAAAATAATTCTGTCTTGTAAACTTGTCGCAAAGACCGTAATTCGTTTCCAAGAGTTGTAATCTAGGAAGTAAGGATATATACATACATACATTGTAGCGTAATGGTCTATGGTAATGTTTCAAGGGAAATGGCCAAGCTTCCTTGGTTGAGTGGGATTAGCCAGACGGATTTGCAGATTCCTTTCAGATAGCCCAACTAGAACATGGATGGAATCCCTCACCTTAAAGCTTAAAACTGAAGCTTGGATAAGGACATGACATGGGTAAAGTTTTGGAATTTCATCCAAATTCATTCATTAATGAGTGTTGAAATGTTGTTGGAAGTTTGTCTGAAAGAGGAAAAAATAATAGTTGCTCTCCTCGAAACAGCACAGAGCTATGAGTTGGATGACTTCCTCTAGAGAAGTTGAGTCCCTTAATGGATTACCTTAGTTAATAATTAAACCAATGTCGGGCTAGTGGGATTCGCGTGGGAGGAGATGGAAGGCTTAAAAAACATCAATGATTTCAAGACAATGCTTAGCTTTTCATTTCCCTCTGAAATACTAATTCGGATTAATTAGTAGGGATGAAGCGGAGCCTCGGAGAGGGAGAGGGAGAGAGAAAACTAGTGGGTATACAATACCATCCATGGTTGATGTAAATAAGAGGAGTGGATAATTCCTACGTGGGTCAAGAATTAAAACTGGAAGGATAAAGGCATGTGATGAGAGAAAACTGGATTACTGCCTTTTAAATGTAAATCTTCAATTAGTTTGATCCTGCGTCATATTGGGTTAGCATTAAATTAAACATAGAAGCGAAATCAAAGTGTGTCCTTGAATTTACTGGCATTCGTGGCATTATTTAACATCCGACCTTTCTGCTTTCCTTGCCATCCTGTAAGTCCCTTCCTGTGTAGTTTCAGGAAATAGATACAAGAGGAGACATAAGAATATTCCAAGTCCATTTGAACCAGTCCTAAATTCTTTGATATGTCATAGATGAAATCAGCATCAAGTTTTCCAAAGTCGCAAAGTCAACAAAACTGATTAAGAGATGAGAAGAATTATAATGTGAGGAGAAAGAAAGTTTGAAATGAATTGCATGCGCAGCAGCACGCATAATATATGGGTGACCGGATTCGGAGATTATCCGGACTGGAGCAACTGCATCCCTGACAGTTGTAGTACTGCCAACACCAACAAAATAGTTTAAGCTATAGCAAGAGCGAAAAATTAGCTGTTGAAAGTATGCAAGGGGTGAAGGGAAGGAGATGACTCGCATGCATTTTGGATTTTAGCATCAACATGCACAAATGTTACCACCCAGTTACCCAGATCAGCGAGTAGAGTAACATACGGTTTTCGATGCGATACCCGGCTATATATTTCCTTCTCCCGTTATATGGAATCCGGCTAAGGAAATAATCAATGTGAGTCATGGATTAACGTATTCATCCTAATTGAATGATTAATCACTGGGGAATTCGGAGACACTGTCGACTGTCTGTGTGAGAACTGTGAGGAGGAACAGTTTCTCCATTCTATCCCTAATGCCTCCTTCCTGGTGGCCCATTTTGCAGAGGGGTAGACAACTAATTCGAGCTTACTTGTTTACAAACACCCAGTGAAAAATTATTCCACCAGATCCCAGGAGCACACGTATGACGAAGAAATGAAGCGCATGAAGCAAGCACGAGGCTGGACAACAACTAAACGAAGAAAGCGACTTTGGTAAAAAACAGCTATTTGTTACTGGGATGCTAGGACATGAACATAACGACATAGGAGGAAAGTTAGAGAAAGGTAGGAGTAATTTGAATAGGGCAAGTTGAAACTATAATTCTCCTAAAAATAATGTTAGTAGAGCCAAGCTCTGACAGTTTTTTTCTTGAGACTTAACACACTTATTTGTCATTCAGGCAGGATGGAAGATGAGATAAAGGAGTAAAGAAGATATGACCGAGTTGAGAGTTTGAGAAATTGTTGACGAGGAATAGTTTAAGCTTGGGCTCTAGAGAAGTGATTCATGTTAAAAGTAAGATCTTCTTTGCTGACTGAGAGTAAACAAGTATTAAATTATGTTTTGGATGGTAAACACTACTTTTGCTCTAGGATTCATTGATTCATTAAGGAGAGAAGTACCGGAAGGTACATGGAAATGAATACGAATTTGGGCTTGAGAAATGGCGTAATAGCTCTTTAAATCAATGGTGTCGTGTTAAGGATACCTTAAGAATGTTCCGAGCGGAGTTAGCACTAACAATGCTCTCACATTAACTTGAGCAAGATAAAGAGCTTTGTTGTAAAGTTGACAGTAGGACAGACGGAGATGCATGGAGTGCAGTCATGAATACATGCGGCGAACTTATAATTCCTCGGATGATGATTCCGAACATTAATTGGAAGTTGTGCCTCTAATTGATTGGATGAGTGAATAGGTGGGGATGAGGAGAATTGGAAGGACTTTACTTGAGGATACATTCCATAATGCCTACCTGCTGCGTAATCAAACCTATTGTTTATCCTCATGACAAAGAAAAGTTTGGATTAGCCATTGAAAATGTCATATTCGTTGTTGGTGGCGGAATGGCGGCCACTTGATTCCAGACAGGGATATGCTTATGCTATAAGGCATATCTATATAATAACGTCTTTGAGTTTATGAAGTAGGAAGCTGAAATGCATAAAAGAAAATGGCCATGACTCTGACACTAGTCTAGGAGAATGGCTTAGTACATGCGATAAAATTGCAATTACGTAATGCGAATCCCATGTTTTGACAGTGGATACGATGGAATAGAGGGTAAGATGATGGTTGGACATGAGACGTAATGAGAGTTGGAGGAATCTTGGAGAAAGTATATATAACTGAAGGGTTAATTCAGGATGCAGGCAGGCTGGGCGAGAGAAACTAGAGTCCAAGTATTCCTCCTATCTTTCAATCGTTTTTTTCATAGGGATTTAAGGAGACGCGCGGTTTGGAATATGTGGTTGCAATGTGGTTTTGAGAGTGAAAGAAAATGTGGTGCGTTCCGGAGCGGAAGTAATTCAGCGTTTCCATTACAAGCTTTCAAAGCTTAAGCCTTTGAAAAGTCAAAAAGAAATCCTCCGGGAGATAAAACAGGGGAGGACAGTAGCGGGATCTGATGGTAAAAAGGATGTGCAATGAGGCGGACATGGGGAGAGAGAACATGTAAGATTTGTGCCCTCATATTATCCCGGGAGGAGGATAGAAATGAAAAAGACATTTTGATAAATGCATGGATAAAGGGCAAGGTGATAGGGTGAGAGATTTTTTTGTCTGCTCTCTAGTAGTGGCTTAGCTTGGTAGGACGGAAGAAGAGAAGAAAAATGAAGGTGATGATAGATAAGGAAAACTCGGGATCTGTGTGGTATGAATCTGATTGGGTCCGTTGGGTATTAGATGTATTATATTAGCTGGAATCATATTGAATTTGCAAAGAGCATATATGGGTTTAGGGGGAAGCAAAATCGTAGTGATGAGGATGAGCATGCTGATTGCTGCTGCTAAGGAGGGGTTTGTGTCCATGAAAGCTGACGTTAGGCTACTTGTTAGAGAAGAAAAAGTTAAGAAAACAAACGCTGTGCTGTGGCCGGGGTTAGGAAGAGTGCGGTGCGGGTCGGGATAAATTGAGTAAATTTGACGTGGACCGTGTAAAAGTTATAAGTTGGGATAGAAGAGGAGAAGGGCGACGTACTTGGGTGGCTTAGCTGGCTTGCCAATAAATGCAGGAAAGAAGAATGTTGAGGGAATTTCGGTACTTGAAAAATGAAGCTGTCTACAGGATTAGCGGGTGAGACCTTGACGAATGGCTGGTTTTCATGGCAAGAACCCAGAAACTAATGATTCAGATAACAAAAAAGAATGTAGAGGGAATGAGAGAATAGGTTTGTCTATTTCCTTGCTCCATTGACTTCATAGCTTTCCAAACAACAACTTCAGCATTCAGCATATAGTTGTAGTTGTCTCTGTCTTGCTTAAGCTAGATTGCTATTTCAGCTATTTGTCTAGTATTTTTTAAGGCGTAGAACGCACATTGTAGTAACAAGACATGTATTTGAAAAGGGGGCTTGCAAGAGTATGTAAAAGTCATGTACATGTTTCATTCTACATGCTTTATTTGTAAGTAAAGTAGAATAAAGGTTATTGGCGGGGGTGGGAAGGGAAGTTAGTTCATCGAGTTCAAAGTTCATGTGTAATTTCTCCCAGTATCCCTAGAATTACAGGTTGTAGAATAATATTGTTGTTAGAGGGGGAAAGAAAGCTAGGAAGTGATGGGTTGTCGTAATAATTAGTAGAGATAATTGTTAAATTGTTGTCATGCTAGTTCTAATGGTAATCCCTTAAACAACTTTCAGGCGTTCTAACCAATGACACAATGACTTAAGTAAGAGTTTTCAAGGAGATAAACATTTACGTTGTCGTCGGAGAGGCTGGAGAATGAGAAGAACATTAATAGACGAATAGACGCTACTCGCGCGATTTACTTGCTGTTTCGTTGAATATTCATCCCCCTTTAGGGTTAGGGTTGTGCAATGGCTCGTTTAAAAAACAAAGTGGGAAGCAGTTTCTCGGAGTTGAATGGATTTGGAGCTGGATGAGTCCGGGGAATACTTGTGGGGATAGGAGAATATAGCTTGCGAGAGTGCTCCTCCCATACTCGGGTTTCATTCCAGAATGGGAGGAGAAATATAATTAGTAAGAGTTGTGTTACCGCTAGGTTGTAATTTGTATTTATTGATATTACCAGCATGTAAAATTGGTTCCCAACGCGTAAATTAAGAAGACGCAAAGAGAAGAAAACTAGGGCGTGGGGGAACTGGGTATAACTAATCGTTGGGAGTACGTTAATACGGTACAAACTATATGACGTACAGGGAGGGCAAGTGCTTGAATTTTTTCTGCTTAAATGCAGCGCTAAGGAATTGTGCAAGTGTCGGTGGTGGAAGAGGGTGTTGGAGGGAGAAAAATGAATATTTACTTAATTGGCCAAGCTTTACTTGAGGAAAGTGGGCAGTGTTGGGGTAAGAAGGGTCTTGTCCACATCTTTACGGGCTTGTGAGGAATGGAGAGCTGAGAGCTTAGGACGTGAGGTCGGGAAGGTAATAAAACTAAAGACTTGTCAACCCCTTAGCCCTTGGGAAGGCTCTTTAGCCGTTTTCACAAAGATTGAGTAAGGACGTGGTCTTTTTGGTTTGATGGGATGCGGTTATGCAGGGTAAGGGTGTATAGTGATTGAAATAGAGCGTGTGAGGAAAACCAGGAATTCCGGGAAAAGGAAGGAAAATGTAGGGAAATCTATGCTCTTTAATCCGTCTTTAGCTAACATAGGTTGCTGTGCCGGCAGAATGCGGAGTACTATTTCTTTTTGTTTACATGCTTTCTCAATCATGTTTACAAGGAGGACAGTGGATGTAGTCTTGTCGAAAATAACGGTCACCCTACCCCCCATTCTTGGCCTCTTCGCATGTTTTCAACTCGCACGCATGACTTTAAGCGCGTTGCTAATTTCGGATTACATGCACGTTACTGCTTCCTAAGAAAGGAAAGACTTCATCCTTGCTTTATCCAACAAAATTAACGAAGCATAGTTAAAACTATTTCTTATCCAGGGGAAAGAAAACTATTCAGTACCGGATTGGTGAAAGCCTAGGTTTTCGTTTATGAAAGTTGGAAGTTTTACAGAAACTTACGACGACGGTGACATAGTTTTATCCGTCGCAGGTCGGACTGTCGGAGTTTTGCTAGCAATCCAGGATTATTGCTGACGATTGCTAGTTTGAGGTTGACGTTTACGTATTAGCGGATCAAGCTTTAGCTATGCACGTCGAAAATCTGGGTTTCGGGATTCTACTTTAAATGAGCGGAAATGCGGAACATTCTCTCTCCCTCATTTAGCTAGCTCACAGCTTACATACATCAACGCCAATCTATGCATTTTTACTAGAAAAACGACAAAATGTAAATAAACAAAGTGTACGACATAGTAATAAAGAATTCAGTGTGTTCATGGGTTTCAGATTGGCAAGCTTATGGTAACTTGTAATTATTGTAGCTAGCTAACAAGCAGAGTTTCGAAGAGAAAAGAGGAGGATGTAGTGAAAAAGCTTTTGTGTGTTTTAGTTTCAACTCCCGGGTTCTAAAGCGGGAGTCGTCAACTTATATTAACAGTGAAGAGCTTGTGGTTGCGGTAGAAGGTATGTGATGTTAAATGGGAAACATAAGTACAATGCTGAGTGGGTAGAATTGTTGAATCGTGTCATTTAGGGGAGAGGATCCGCATCAACGTCAGAGACTTAATCTACGGTCACGTCAGACTGAATTGTATGGTGGGAAAGTTTAAAGGGAGCGGCGGATTAAATGCCTAGACATTTCAACTAAATTGATATTTATGCTACTGATTCAAACTTCTCGTCGAGTTTATGAGCATGCAAGTAAGAGAAGATAGTAACTCATGTGTGGAACGGATGGTGTATGCAAAAGGATCAAAAGAAGCATAGTTTGGAAAGAGATAAGTGTACTCTTCTCGGGACTTTTCAGTCTTATGTTCCATTTGCTACTGGAGAAATTTAGCGAATTTATTTCTGCTTCACTTATTACGGAGGATGGGAAAATAAAATAAGAGATTTAAGATGATTACAAGATACTCTTCCTGGAAATCTGTTAACGCTCTAAATAGTTTCGGTTAGTTTGATAAAGGAGCAGTAAAGTTGATCCAAGTTCCTCAAATGGACGTGAGATCTTTATCTTTTATATGGGATGGAGAAAGAGAAGCACATTTCATTCTGGATAAACGTGAAGAATTCGACGGTGATATATATGTCAGATATTACTTTCTCAGAAGAAAATCCGTATTTTGTGACGTCCGAAGGGAATGACGCATGTCACCCTCTTTTTACTGTTGCCAACCCCGCCGGAGCAGAGACGTTGTACTCAGTTACCTGGCAAGTGGAGCGAAATGAAAAATCATGATACAGCAAATAAATTGAATTGTACTCTTTGAGAAGAGAGGAACCATCATTAAGTTTTATGACCTGTCCTGAAATTGGTCTGCCAAGTGTCCTCGACCATGCTCTGAAAGATTTTCAAAGCTTTGTCGCGAACCGAAAATCCGGAACATGACAGGAGAAAGTAGTGAGGACCAGAGGAAAATGAAAGGGAGATGGAAAAGACGCTTGTAAAACGTTACCAATATTAGAGGAAGTTGGTATAATCCAACAACGGGTTACGGTAGTTTGTACACTGTGCATGCATGGACGTGGCATAAGGAGGCTAAAAGCAATTTATGGGGATGGAAGACTCAAATTCGTTTAGGATAGAACATTTTGGGGACAAATTGGTCAATTGGGGAAAATAATGCTAGAAAATGGGAAGGATTGAAAATTTACTCTACACATCTTCACTTTTTAGGACTCGTGAAAGATTGAATTGAAGCAAAAATCGACGAACGACAAAAGAGAGACCATAGATTTTTTTACTAGGACCTAGTAAAGTGTATGTACCAGAAACAGATTTTAGTCAAAGGCAAGACCATATTTGCATGAAAAGAGAGCGTCAGGCTGGAAGAAAGTCAGGTTTGAAATTGAAAGATAGAAAGAAAAATATGTAGAGACCTCTGAAGTACCCACTAGAAAATGAATGATTGATAATTTTTACAGAAAGGGCATTTCATCTAGTCAGAAAGGAAGGGTTTAAGTTGTTAAATATTGAGAGAGAGCATTTTAAGAGTCGGAGAAATTCTTGGAAGAAACTCTAATCACTCTTGACGCTTCCATCAAAACTTGGATGAGCTGATTGCGTGATTTCAAGAGAAGTGGGACGTGGGTTGGAGAATTAAAAATATGGAGCGAAAGTCCAGAAAATTGGTAACGGCGGAGAAAGCGGTCGACCTTGGTTCGTGCTTACGCTGGTCAGAGTACGGAGTACGCGGAGTAGAGGAAGTCATATTATTCAGGGATGGCTACGGCCCGGCCCAAAGGGCCGTACAACCGAGGCGTAAGCTACGGCCACGTCCGCCCCATGCGCGCCCGGGCCGTTACGGCCCGGTACGGCCCTTCAGGTGCCTACTGGAAATACGCCCGGGCCGTAAATTTCAGCCTCAAAATTTCGAATGTGAATATTGTCAAATTTCTTCAAATTTCATGTCTCCATAGTTGGCCTTTACATAATTATATGTGCTAATGGGCACTAGTAGCCTACTAGTACCTTAAAATCGCGTTGATGTAAAATAAATTTAACACAGTGCACAACCACTTTGCTTTTTAGCATACGTGAAGAATATTACACATTTAATCTTATTGTATGAGTTTTGTGCATATTGGCATAACCATCTCGATGTACAGCAATAGTGAGTTACCTAAATCTAATTTTCTTTAATTGTTTAGTAATGAGTTCTTTGCCATTGCTAGCTGTATGTCACACAAATGATTTGCATTTACCTTCATTTCCAAAAGAAATAGATGCATCGAGCACCGATTTAATTCTGAAGAAGCTTCAATAAAGGAATTTAATTTATACAACTTTGGCGAAGCTATCTGTAGAGGAAACCAAGTTTTGTTACTCCAACTGCAGGCACTTCCTTGCTTCGGCCATTGCAATTTGCGGCGACACTGTTTGCAACAAGGAGCACTGGTGTGGTATACTCTGAGTGTAAGTTCTGACTGCTTATTACCGCCTTGGTATTAAGCATTGAGCAAAAATTTTCATGCTAGATTAACACCAAGCTACGATGCGCTACAGCAGATGCGCCACAGTGGCCTACCTACCATTCAAGTGATGTCCTGTACGTACACATGGAGAATTCCATACACTGTTCTACTATGTATGCCGCAATACCTTATTTCATGATGAATTTAAAAACCCCAGTGTGAAATAAAATGCAATTACACATTTAAGGGAATTGTTTAAAGTAATTTTGCTGATGTCTTCCAATTTTCTCTGTCTTGTGCGTCTAACCAGCAATGTACTTCATTTATAAGGTTCCTAGAATTTGTATACTTTTTTTTCTTATTTTTATACTTCTCATCAGACTCAAGAGTGTTGTGTTAGTATTAAAAATTATAAACCGCGACTATGCACTGCAAAAGCAAGAATCACTCTCCTCAGCTCTATCACCTTCTCTATCTATTCTGCAAATGCGCAGGAGTCGTAAATGGCATATAATGTAGTAAGTTATACATGGCGCATATTTATGACTACTTTGGTTCCTTGTTAACACCCAGCTGCAACTAATCTACCTACATATTGATGAATACGCTGCTAATTTTAAACATTATCTTTGGAATCTTCGTTAATAGTTTGATAGTTGCCTAAATGAGAATTCCCAATAGTGATGGAATGTCTAGCATTGCATTGTCTAGGACTGTGGTATTAGTAACACTGGTCTTGATAGCTCCATAAACAAATTCTTTGATGATCTGCTGAAGATAAGTATACTCAGAAATCGCCATGATTTATCCTCTATCAAATCAGGCTGTCCTACGATGACGTGCTTTAAGCAAGTTAAATGCGTATGAAAAGTATATAAAATATATCCTTATATATAAAACACTTTACTAGGATGGTATAATGCGGGCAGCGATCATCTGAACCCAACCAAAATCATTTCTCATTATATGTACGTAATTAGCATTCCTTTTAGCACGGACATGATTTCGCGAAGGCACATGCTGCGTAGCAGCTCACTGCGTCAGTAAAGTAATTTCACATGGAATATAAATAACACAAACGTATATTAATGCAACCACAGTGGTCACACTTTAGCGTATCTTAGGTGGTGTGATTATATTATCATCGATTGCAAGTTTTTGTATTTCAGTTTCATTCTGTTTGGTTAGTTGAATACAACTTTGTGTACCGTCCCTGACCGCTCTAAGCTAGTCTTATTTCAAAAATGTTTTCAATTCATAACGATGGGTTCCAATACAATGGTATTACTTCATAATTTTTTTTTGTAACTCTGGTAAACGCTTAGTGATTTAGTTAGCAAGGGTTGCACATCTTGCTGGACAGAAGCCTTATTAGCTGGCAACAAGAAGGCTTCTCGGATCTTTTTGGAACCCAAAATCATACAATAAGTGGCAATTTACTTGAGTGACGAACACAAAAGTATTACGATTAAAAGTTACACGAAATTATATTAATGTTCGATTGGACGTTGCCATGTTTAGGGCTGATAACAGCATTATAACTGCCTCCATGTTTCCTCAGAAGAATTAAAAAATAAAGTGTTAGAAACTACTTGAAAACTCACGACGAGTTTATAATTTAAAGTTGCTCATTATGGTTTCTTAGCTTCCTCTGCACGAAATTATTTAAGTGTAAATAACATCTTACTAAAATCATAGCCACAGTTGGTTCGAATTGTTTTTCTGCCTGTATGATCTTCATACTTTCCTCAAGAAATGCAATCCTTGCATAAGTAGACCCTGAATATCAGGGCCTTTCGTAGGAGAGGAAATTATTAATACTACTGTGGTTATTATCTTTGAATGCAATAACTTTGGTTGGTACAAATTCGAAATATTGACCACAGTACAAACGTTAGATCAAATCATCGAAATGAAATAATATTTATGTAATAGTTTTTAAGTTTGACTTCAAAAAAATATTTAGTTAATTCGGGTTACAATTAACCTTAGCGTTGAGTTTTCTCTCACAGAGTTCTGTTTTCTGTAAAAAATTATCATTAATACGGTTGCCCTTCATATTATAAATCGCCACATACATTTTTGGGTGAACTTTGCACAACTTAGCGGTAGCATATTACGTTAGCCCGAGCACCAATTGGCAAGTAAATGGAATGAATACGTTTCAGTACGTACATTGCACATCTTAAATATTCAGCATGTAGTGTACCCAACGACACATATTTACAACCACTGTGCTACTAATGATAACTCCGAATCCTATTTGGGACTTTGGGAAATATTTTGCGAAAAACTTACTGAATTAATTTGACAACTCATTCGCATCGTACAGTAAGATTTGATACGTTTTACTACAATGTTAATTTTATTCACCGCCATCAAAAGACGCGTATAACAATGTATAACACTACTTTTCGGGCTCAATTTGTTACGTAGCCGATTTATAATTACTTACTTACCATGACTTAGAATCGGTAAAAAATTATTCATTATGTGGTACGAATAAAACTAGCTATCAAAACAAACCATTATTATTTGAATAAATCATCGTGCATGTATTAATATTCAATTCCTGTTACGCAATGTCATTGTTGACCGACGCGACAGAAGCAAAGTGAGCTCGAAATTGAATCGGAGACTATGCAACTCAAATTGCAACTCAACTTCTGCAATTAATAGTTAAACTACTCGGGAAGGTTTGAACTGTGAACTTTTAGCGTACAGTTGCCAAACTAGACCTAAGAAACTTAATCTTCATACGTTTGTCTATAGTCTCTATTATTTTATACACCTGGTCCAACAACTGATGAAACTAATATCCATACCTTGGATCAGCACCTGCACCTGGTTTTTTCTATCATACACAAGGGTTGGAATCGTATATACATGTGATGCATCAGATGCAGTGAGTTGCACAAGCGTGCGTAGTTATGAGCACTCCGGTCTTCTTTTTAACTCAAAACTAATGTAGGTACATTTTGATGAATAGACTTTCAACCTTAGACAATGATTTGATAGTTGCTGGCTTGAGAAAACTTGAGAGCGATGCGCTTTCTAGTATTGTATTGTGTATTGCGGAAGCAGCAGTTACACTGGAAGTATTAGCTCTCATGCTCATAATCTTAAAAGGATTGTCGCGATATTTTCACTAACCGAATGAATTCCGCAGTTAGGTAGCAGAATGTGTTTACAGAAGGTTAAAGGACTAATGACTGCTGAACAATGCCAGCATGTCAAATTCAAGTAGATAATATAATTCAAATACAAATTCAAGTCGAGTTTAGCAGTGTTGCATACTCTGGAAATCATTTCCTGCTTAGCATTAGCTTATGATGGTATGGAAATGATGAACGTATAAGCAGATCCCGACGCAATGCATTCCTCACAAAAAGTGTGCCAATATCAGTCCAATAAGCATTGTTAGGATGTCGTGAAGACACTTGCAACTTCGCAGCTCGTGGTACAAGCAAAGCTTTAATCATGGCATATAAGTTACACAAGCTTACATGCATACGACCACAGTGGTGACTCGTATTTACCCCCAGTCCACCGAAAACTCTCAAATTGGACAACACAAAATATCAACGCACTCCTGATTACACCTCCTACTAGCTACTAGCGTCAAAAATAATAATATTTAACATTGCAGTATTATGATGCTAGATCATTGGATCAATCATTATTACGATGGATCAATGGATTATGTGACCCATTGATCCAGAAGAACCTTTTTTGTTAATCACTGTTAGCTCCTCCCCCTTTCTCTTGTTGGCGTTGATCCAAAGCTTGGACCAGCTGCCCCACGGCTGTAAAATAAAATGATTAATGTTCGTATGACTAGTCGCTACTAAATCAGCTTCAAGACAGGAGAGACACCACCAGCAACACGCCTAGCAATGAGTTGTTAACACAGTGTCACTGTGGCGGCGGGAAAATGTTTAATGCAAATCAAAGTTCAAAATATCACAAAATGATCATGTGTCACCCAAGTAAATCAATGGGAGTACATTTCATGCTTTTGTAAGCAAAATATCAGCAAAACTAGAATCACTTTTAGCAACGGGCGGACACATCGGCCGTAGATTTTGCTCGGGCGTAGCTACGGCCGGCCGTACCAATTTATACCACGTGACCATCACTTTCACTTATTGTACGGCCCGATACGGCCCCGGCGTAGCCATCCTTGGTACACGTGTTTTGCCAATTAATGGAAAGGGTATGTCGTGTGTGCCAGTTTTTACCTCCTCCTCCCGTCGTGTTTAAGGACTGGAAAAATTTGCAGCTCTTGAGTTAGCATGCAATAAATTCAGACGTCAGCTTTCTCCTTTGTTTTGCATCGAGTCT
This sequence comes from Sminthurides aquaticus, assembly GCA_906901655.1. Classification (NCBI taxonomy): domain Eukaryota; kingdom Metazoa; phylum Arthropoda; class Collembola; order Symphypleona; family Sminthurididae; genus Sminthurides; species Sminthurides aquaticus. Next base: position 8,548,680 of record CAJQTT010000004.1, on the reverse strand, counting down.
GCATTGTTCGTGCTTTGCTTGGATTCCTGGAAACTTTCTTGATTGCGACTGCGAGTTAGTAATTATTCACATTTTCATGCAAAAGGATAAATAATAATAATCGCATTTCTATTCCCTCTTAACTCCACCCTATATCCTCTGTCAGAGTCAGAAGGCGTTGCTCGCTATGGAAATGTACACAACGTTGAGCTTCCAGGAAGTCCGAGAAAGTATCGACAATAAAGAAAGAATCAACGAGCCAAAATTATTGCTAGACAGGAGAGTAGAGAGTAGAGAGCATCTTGATGAGAAAGAAAACATTCGAAAAGCTAATTGCATCATTTTTACGGCTAACAATAACACTATGTATGAATGCATTCACTTTTCCAGCTTTTTGCCGTCACAGGCTTGAACAAAGAACATGAAAACAAATTGCTAGGAAGGTTCGATGGAAAGTGAAGCGAGAAGTAAAATTCGAAGATATTTGCATGAAGAGCAATAAATGGAGGGATATATTGTAAAAGATGATTAAACTATGGAGCAGGACTTAGAATGTACAAGCCGCAGATAATTTAAGTCGCTGTGTCCACAATAAATAGTATCATCATCAGTTGTTTCTACGGGGAGAGTGGGGATCGATGCGTTGTGCTGATTGGTGGAAAATCGTTGAAAGGGATGTATGTGAGAAAAACCTGTTCTTTCACCTTTCTCCTACCTTCTGCATGTAACAAACTAATACTAACAGAAACGAGGGCAAAGTACTTGTCGCGATTCAGATTAGGTCGTAGAAAGTAGAAAGAGAAAGCATACGACTCCAATCACACACGAAGAATAAAGGGTAAAGACGTCAAAGCTGCTGTAATTGATACCTACGCTCCAAGATAAAAATACAACGAGTTTAACTCCGTCTAGGATGTTTCAAATTGGTAGCTAAACTATAGCCTGGGCTTGGTTTGTGAGTGAAATCTCCGTTTTACGGGATTGTTGACAGGCTAATTTATCTACTGAAGCAGATATTGATGTGAGGATGAAAGAGACTAAATATAATTACTACTACTAGATATACTCACTCGGCCCTTTAATGAAGAATTAATTGATATTGTCAACTCATTCAAGCTTCTCCATGTTTGATTTGTGGGAATGGGAAAGTTAACTAGGGAATGAGGGGTAAAGGGTAGGGTGGAGAGAATAAAAGAGAAGATATTGTGAGGATGGGAGAAAGAGGTCTTCTCCGGGTAACTTCACAGCTGGAGTCATTTTTGTATTCACACGGGGTCCTTTGAATTGCAGGTGACTCGATATACTTCACTCACCCTGATTTGGTATTATCAGTCTACGTTGGAGACACGCTTCGACAAAGCGTCCATAAAATACAAGCCGTCCTTGAACCCGATGAAACTGGATTCGTAATTTATGGATTGCAATCATCCGAAGGACGAAAAAGCAATGCAACTCATTGTCCCTCTGCTCATGTTGACCCCGACGGAACCATCTCTATTACTTTCACCTCATCTTTAACCACGACACCGAGCAAAAACGGTACGCATCAAGCCCTCAGTTACTTTCAGGACCGCTTTCAGGACTTGCATCCTGGCCAATCTAATTTATTATATTCCATCTTTGGTTAGTTTCTGATTAATTAATTGGTGGTGGTGGAGAATAGCAATATTTCCAGGACGTATATGACAAATCATGTAACACTCAATAAGACTCATGTAAAGACTCATGCAGATCACTTGGTCTATCGATTTGAAGCACTGACTAATGTGCGGATGTGATGGAATTCTATGAAATTCAGGTCATGTATATGAGAAAGTAATTAAGCATACAAAATAGTATTCTGTGAATATATTTTCAAGAAGTAGAGTGGAGAAAACAAGGTTAAAGGTAACAAGTGGAGATTGAAATAATTTGAAGTTGTTACTTACGCAACGCGTGTCCACGGGACATATGTGAAGCAAATTAGTTCTCACTGCAAAAGAATTTATAATTACGTTACCAACTGACGGCAAGTTTGGCGATTTTCAGGTATTAGATGCGATGGATATATTTTCGGTGCTAAATTGAATGGGACGCTGGGGATCACGAGGACGGAGAAAGCAAGTGTGAAAGTAACTCTAAACTTATTCTCTCTAAAAGATGATCAAAGAGGAAAAGATGGAGAGGAGTGTGGTGTAGCTGCAGAGGTGAGAAAAACCAGAATCAGAATGTATATACAACAAGCCTGTTTAAAATTTTAGAGAGGGAAATTTAATCTTCCGCCACGATACACTTCAGAAGGTCCTTCATATATGTACATCTAACCAGTGTACATGAGGGGAAATCCAGTTTGATTCTTCCCGTAATCAAATATTCTGTTACCGTGTCCCCTAGTATACAAAGAAACGGCAGCGGAAGTTTTTCTCCGGAACCAATGTCAAGGTTGACCTAACAATCAGATTAATTTGTTTCAGAAATCCTCCTGCTTCAACGGTCTTTTCAAAATGGATGTAAGCGTCATGGAGAATAGTAAAAAGTTCAGCCCAGTCTCATTGAAAAGACTGCATCCTGGATGTCTGGAGAATAAACGCAATTACTTTATCACTGGGAACTCAACATCTACCAAAGGTATAGTTGGGAACAAAGTTTCTCAAATACACATTTTTGTTGCTACACAGAAATGTTTATTGCTAGAGACATTTCCAAAGGTATAAAATATTCGTAGCTCGTATGCACTCTCCTTCTCGGAACTGAATGGTCCAGAATAGCTTAACAACTACACGATTCCTATGAATCCTTCTTCTTTAATTTACAGTTTGATGCTTAAATAAGCAGATTTTGGCTTTCTTTTCATATTTGGTGTAAAATTTATTTATATTTGGTTTCTAAAAAAGTTGTAACCAAATTAGTTGTATTTTAACTTAAAAAATTTTCTAACACACTAGCAACAGTCGCTATGTAACTGCTCGGGAGGGACGAGCCTAATTCGTAGAATTTCTAATCAACTTCATTATAATCGCTTATTAGGGGAAATAGTTTCTCCAGTAGAATATGATAGCTGCGAGAGCGTAATAGTCTGATGGTCTAATTTCAGCGCCCGGATTATTATCACGAATTTTGTGTACATGTTTATCATGTGCAAAAAAGGAGCTGCCACGAGTTTGTAGTGCTTGAAAAGCGGGAAAGTCTGCTGCTGGAGTCCTACTCCTGGTGGCCCAATAAACTTATGCATGACAGATGATTATTATGGGAATTATTTACCTCGGGTGAATAAAATATAAAATGCGTCTTATTTTGCGTATGCTTCACAGTCATAAGTATTGCGGAAGAGGATGGAAATGCCATTCTCTGGGTGGATGGCGGACTTGATCGAGAATCTGTTGATGCGTACATATTTCAACTCGTTTGCTCCATCACGTCCTCGCATGGAAAGAAACGCAATTATACTATTCCAGGCGTACTCTACGTACTAGATCAGGATGACAACCTACCTACTATTGGGAGCGGAAACTTTTCCACACACATTGCAAGTATCACATTGCATTCGGAAAAGAATTCGAAACATGTGAGTCTATTTTCATTCTCATATTTTGTCCATATTTCTACCAGCTACAGGTTATACTTTATATAGTCGGAATGCGTAGGAGGAGGAGAGGAGGACCTCTCTAGGTTGGGGAGATGAGTTAATTCCAAAATTGGCAAGCCTAATTCGTAAGTAGTGGACGTTATAGTTATAGGGCGAAAGAATTCAGAACGTACTCTTGAGTACTTACTTGTGTTGTGACTAATGCATATGTCTCACGTCTTCTGCTCTGACTCTGAGGTGACTATTGAGCAATAAAAATAGCGGGGATTTTCTTCAAGATAAGAGAAAAAACACGAAAGTAATACACTTAGGGACAAAATTCCTTGCCTTCTTGCGTGAGAACATATAATAATCCAGCATTCAGATATTCTAGCCTAGTATATTCTACGTCCAAAATTGGCAGCTAGTCAGTATTTACTGTTGCTACGATGATAGCATGTCTGTGACGGAGAAAGTTGTATGCTTTCACTCCTTTCACCAAAATAATAAAAAATCCTCAATGGCGTTTTCCATGTTCCTATTCCGTGTCATTCCGAACAAGAACAATAATTACTATAGATTCAAGGTCACATTTTGGCTTCGAATGAATTTTTTTTACCTAACCTACTACTCAACTTCCCATTGTCAAGTAACTTAAGCTTAGTTCAAGAGTATGAACCCACAAAAGGACCGATATAAATTCTTGGAAGTTGCTTAGCAACTAAAAATATGGCTTTTGATTGCATTTCACAGGAATAACGTTTATATGTTACGTCACTAGATCATAATTCGACTCCCAAAGTACTGATCCCAGCCATGGCTTTTGTTTTGCTTTGACTGTTGTTTGAGTTTCCCCAAATCTCTCTAATTTTTAGCAGAGCACTCGGCTGGAGCCTGATGATGGGCATACCGTACTTATGCTACAAGACCGGGATACGCTCGCTGTGAATAATATTACCATCAGTCGTGTGAACGATACTAAAAATATTCTACATGTCTTCATCAACACACCTTATCAAATCAATACACACGGAGTCCCATCTTCCAGCATGATCCTTCGAGCAGGTAAGTTTTAACCATGATTTATTGCGCCAACAACAAGGCTTGCTTGAACTTTCACAATATATTCATTTTCTGATCGCCAGATACTATAAACTTGGTTCTGTGGCATCTCTCGAAGTTAATTATTACTAATGCTATAAAAATTATTTTTTATTCGCCCTTGCAGAACTCAGGTCCAAATTAATAACTTGGAAAGGATCCTACTGCGTCCAAATCCTTGTGAATGACACATCGTTGGTCAATAGCAATGGAAATTCTTCCGTAAGTTTGCATCCGTTCATTTCCCCATTAACATGATTTAAAAACTTAAGCACTGCGTGCAAGGCGTCAGGATATGTTGGAAGTAAATGCCGTAATTCTGAACGGGAACGGGTGAAAGAAACGTGGGTGAACGCCTCTTTTATAAACAAACTTCAAGCCTATATGAAAGATTATACACTTTTCCAGAAGTTTCTCTTTGAACTCCATTGTATATACCTTGAAAGTTGAACGAAAAGCTTTAACATCCCGGTCTTTTCATACCGATAGCAATAGTAGACAGACCAGCTCCTCAATCTATAGGCCAGTAAGTTACAAAGTGAAAATGAAACAAACAGTTCTATAGGAAACGAAGTTCGTGTGGTAGTCCGTGGTGACAATTAATTACTTAAGGGCCACCCGTTTGAAAATTGTCCTACACTCATCTGAATGGATCTGACATTTGATGTAGATTACGTTTACAATATGCCTTCATGTTGGAGGGTCAGCGGAAGCAGGAGACAATGATACCATGGATGAACCAATACCTGGAGATCCAGGAGCGCGGATTACAGTAATGACCCAACCTGGAGCTCGGGTAACCAATGACACACACTTTGCTCCATACGATACATGTGGTCCTTTTTGCCTTTTTGTCAGCGTTTTGGGATCATTGGGAATTATATTGGCAATATCTCTGGCAGTTATTTCCAAGTACTGGTAAGCAAGACAACAGCCGAGAGTCATTAGGACTGTGGAATTTAATTGTAAGTTGATCGTATATCTAAGAAGTAATTGTCTTTAAATATTTTACTTTTCAGTACACATCGGAGAAGAAGAAAGCGGAGAAGAGATGAAGAAAAGAATGGAGGATTGCATGGGATTAGGTCGGATGGGATATCCATGGAAATGAATGTGCCAATGTACTCTGACATGGATGGATTTGATGGGATCGGTATGCAAAATCGCTTGGAATATTTACCGGTAAGAGAAATTTGTGGAATTAAATACAGATTTTGGAGAAATCAATTAAGCTGGAGAGAGGAATTGGCGTTGGAAAGCTTCAAAGAAAATCATCTAAAGCGGGGAGACGGGAAGCGTAAGCGCGGCTGGGGTTTACAAACTTACCTGAAGCTCTTGCAACTAATTCAGTGAATGAGAAAAATTTAATTATAAATCCATTTCAGCATACTTTGTATCAGCCATGGTAGAACAGGGACAAGGACAATATAAGATTATCTGGAAAACAAGGATGAAGGATTAAAGGTAGATTGGTGGTGGATAGGCATGGCTAAATAAAACGGAAGGAATAATCCGTGGGCTTGGAAGACACAGCAGGCGTTAAAGTTCGTGAGAGGAAATGGGATAAGTTGGTGGAGGGCTGGCTAATTAGTGATTAATCCGAAAGTTCTTTGTAAAGCGAATAGCTTGAGTAGTGGAGGAAAGTAGAGAAGGACACAGATTTTGTTGTCACTTACGTATTTTGCGACCTTTGAGAGACAAAGTGAAAGGAGTGAATTAAAGGACTACATATACGAGGAGAGACAGTGGTAAACTCACATTCTGGCCTCAGGCGTATTATCAATCATCTTAGCTTGCAATCAAAACAATGGGAAGTAAAAGCGGGGATTCCTCCAGCGAACTTGAGAGAAGTTTTTGGTTGTGGCTATGATAATCCAGTACTCCGATTAATATCGTTGTAAAGAAAAGGATGGGAGGAATCAATATTAGCAGCTTGTTTGTATTGTTCCAGCTTTGTTGTTATGCTGCGAAGACTCAGGCGTGAAGAATTGGGAAAATTGGGTGGGAAGGATTTTTTGGGTTTGGAAAAAGGACGGGATTGTTTCTAAAAGAGCTTTTCAGCAAAGAAAAACTAAGTGTTATTACATGGAACAATAGTAAAAGAAGATATAGCCAGATGAGAACGGGGGAAGAAACATGGAGTGAAAACGAGTAGGAAAAGGAGGCGGACGTGTAGAACGTTTTGTTTAGCTCTGCGGGAAGTCGACAAAGACTAAGCGATATTGCAGAAAAACATGGAGAGTTTATGTTTGATAGAAATTTTTTGGCGATTATCGATCCTATTCAGTGATGAGAGCTCCAGAAGGTAGTTTGAACTGCTGCTGTTGTTGCTGATATATCTAGCTTGGTTTTTTAGAAAGTTTCACAATCTGCGGTGTCATTGAGGGGAGGCTTGGAGGGAGATTGTGAAAGATTTTGTAGGTGTGCGGAAGCGGGCTGCGGAAGCATCACACTACGGACTCCTACATGTGGGTGAAGGAAAGGCCATTGAGGGAATGGTGCAGTGGAAGCCGGGTTAGTCGGGTAGGAGGTTTTGAAGAATATATAATTTATGCTAATAAATAGACGACTTTTACCTATTACACTATAAGTTGCCTGAGTAGGTAGAAATATGGGGGGAAATAAGAGCCACACCTCATTTCCGCATTGATTTCCAGAGCAGGTTACCCGGGTAGGAAGGGGGCAGGCCGGATTTCTAGCTATGGAAACACGAATAAAAGCGTGGGGCGAATAAGAAGGGGGTTTTGTTGTTTTCCCAGAAAGAATAGGCATAGGAAGCGTCATTCCATGTCACCCATAAATCTTTTTACAGAGAGCTTCTATTCATGAGGAAATTCGTGGATGAATACACAATGTGTAATGCAGGAGGAAAAATCCCAAGATTGATGATTCTCTTCTTCCTCATCATTTATGCGGAGAAAACTGTTTTCGAAGCATAAGCAGAAGCTTTCTCGGCCTTCCTTGCTTACCCTCCTCGGTTATGGATGAATGAGCGACTAACTGTATAAGTTGAGATGATGGTCGGTCGGAGTCGGAAAGGCTGATGATGATTTGTATATGGTCGATGATATTGACAGGTGGATCCTAAATGGGAAGTTGGACGGACTTGCCTCATCCTGGGAGATGTTATCGGAGAGGGAGAATTCGGACGTGTACTAAAAGCCAAGTTTAAACATCCCGCAGATCCTCAAGGTTAGTCTCTGACATTTCCAGAACTCGTTCACTCCTCTTGGGCTTCTGCCTTGTACTTTTACTCGCTCCAACTTTCTTTCCATACGAAAACATGAAAATCCAAAACATCAAATATTCGGATGTATGCTAAGGAGTGAGCAGTTACATTGTGGAGTGGAAAAGGCGGTTGCTTGGTCTTGGCATGAACAAGGCGACATCCTTTGCTTTCTTTTCGAGTGCACCACTGTGCTGTGGTCGGATTTCCTTTAGACTGTTCTTAAGTCATGCACTCCAGGTCCAGGTCCATGCATTGTACTCATGAAACGCCCACCTGGATTACATATGTTCTTTGTCTGGCTGGGCTGGAAGGAAGAAGGCTTCTAAAGCTTTGTGACGGCTACCGCTCCGGATATTTTGTATACTCTCCAATATCTTGTACTTCTTAGCCATCAAAATCTTTTCAAGCTTAGTGAGATAGCTGCACTTGTAAAGAGCCAGAGCCTACAGAAGGGTTGGATGGAAGATATATTACAAACAAATAAAAGAAGAACATATGCTGACTGACTGATTCTCTGGGCTTAGCCAGGCTCAAGGTAGACGGGACTCGGTCCGATGGAGAAGAGGATAAGTAGTCAGTAGTCGCGTGTTGACCAAGCGGATAAGATGAAAGTCAAAGATGCGAGAATATTTTGTAAGCATAATTTAATATGTATAGTAACATCTTTATATGCAGCTGCAGCAGGTTCAAATATCACGGGAGGAAACCTAAAAGGGTTCTGAATTCAAGCTATTCATGAGCTAAGTTGGTGAAAGTTGAGGGATAGATATAGAGAGCTTTTACAAAGTGAAAAGGCATTCCGAGATTTTCTATAGAAAAACTCCTACATATAAATCAAGGTGAGGGTGGGAAAGAGATATAATGTAGGACAAAGCAACGTTTTTCTTTCGTACTTTCGATGAATGTCTCGATGGAAAGAATATTTTTCAGGGATCTTCAACTGAATTTATGCAATTGTTCGTCTTCCTCTGGATTCCTATTGCCATTCAAGCCTAAGTATGCCATAAATGTAGTAAAGAAAAATAGTAGCAATATAGCTAATGTATCAGTGTTACGTCAAGGCAGTCCTGAATGAACAATACTATATAAATACAGAGGAAAGTGATGTGAGTACAAAAGAAGGAAATAGGAAAGAGAGAAAGTGGATGGTTGTAAAGCATGTAAAGGGCGAGATCGACTTGCGTAAGCGTGCACTATTGCAGCCTATAAAGAGAATTTTAAAAAGCATTAACTGGGAACTGTAATATGAGTGAGATGGTTATGTAAATTTATTTTACGAGACTACTAAAGCAAAACCACACTTGTGTGTTCTTCATCCTTACCTACTCATAATGTGTTCAAAGAGTTGTAACAGCGATTGAGTAGCTATTTCTATCTGTGTGCTACTATAAAAACACTATGGGCTACAACTTTGAGAGGGAAGAAAGTGTCTTGGAGCCTTATGGGACGAATTAATAAGCCAAAGTAAGAGTCCTCTTAACTGTCCAGGTCCGATAGGCATGAACAGTATATAACCAGAGGGAAAAGTCCTGGAGTTACGAGTAATTAGCCCACATAAAAAGGAATAAATAAGGTTGTAGAACACGGGTGTTTGTTGGCTAGTGGTTGATGATCAAGCGTTAATGGAGCAATAACGTACATGTTGACGTAGGTACATAGGTGAAAGCAAAAATAGAATAGTTTTTGAAACAGCGATCTTCTCAGAGATTTATGTGAATCCAGTTACTGCCATGTCTGTCTCTAAACAAACTGGCATGGCAGAACAAAAGAGCAGGGTTTTGGATAAAATAAGAAGGAAGCGAAAGCATCTAGTGACTACTGTAATTCATTGCGTAGAGGCTGTAAGGAGGCAGAGAGGACAGGTACGCGGAAATATGCTCTGTAACCGGGTGAGTGAATGGGTGGCATGGTGAAAGTTAAGGAAACGGGGGCATGTGAATTAAATTCTCTGTTATTAAATTACAGCCCAAATCATCGATGCTGCTGTAAAGATGTTGAAGGACGTGGACAATGGGAGTGGGAAATCAAGCCGGCAAGAGTTTTATGCAGAATTCTCCTTGCTCAAACAAGTTGATCACCATAATGTAATCAAGCTCCTAGGCGTGTGCACATCTGCAGGAGGGCCGTCCTACTTGATCATGGAATATGCCGAGTACAAATCACTCAGGTAAAATGCCGGAGAAAATTCAATAAGCGTGTCTTAATAGATAGTGAAGGGGATGAGAGAAAGAAAAAATATCCTTCAGTCAGTACTTATTAACCCTGGGAAGTTGTAGCATCCAAAACAGATGGAAGAGTAAACAAGGAAAAGAGAGAAGAATCATTTACAGCAGCCGCGGCGTCAGTTCTGAGGACAAAGCTTCTTGGTAGAATTTCATATAACGATAAAGAGAGGCGAGAAAAAGATGAAGAAGAAATCTGAATGAAAAGAGAAAGCAACCGAGAGTAAAAAAATTGGGAGATGCAATTAAGTTAAAGTTTTTTGAAATTACTTGTTCCTACAGGAGCTTCCTGAGGAAATGTCGGCATATTGAAAGTGTTCCTCCTCGTTCTCCATCTCCAGGCCCTGACTCAGGACTTGAGATGGACACAAACCCACGAATATTCGTCGAAGGGATGGAATGGGATCCTGCGTACACTGTGACACCAAGGGAGATATTGGGATTTTCATGGCAAGTTGCCAAGGGAATGGCTTATCTTAGCGACATGAAGGTACGAAAGGGATGAGTCTCTTCATGTTTGTTAGTAATACCAAATATTCGCGGAAAGCAGTTGTACGATCCGTTGGAAACTATACGAAGGACAGCGGGAGAATGGGGTTGAATTTAAATGTAGTCACGTCCGACCGTTGTTTATTTGGAATGTGGAGATGAAAAAGTTGGTTTTTAAATGGAGTGTAGCTAATAGTTCTGAGTATAATTGTAATTCATTACAAAACTATTTTTTTGAACCCCAGATGGTGCACAGAGATCTGGCAGCACGAAATGTGTTGCTGACACAGGAGAAAGTATGCAAAATTTCAGACTTTGGTCTGACGCGAGACGTTTATGTAGATGACGCTTACAAAAAGAAGAGCAAAGACAGAGGTACGAAACACTTTTACTCCCTTGTCGTCTCAATCTTTGAGAAATAGAAAAATAAATTGTGCGCACTTTCTCGGTAACCGAAAAATTGTAGATGGTAAGCAAATGGAATCGATTACGAATGAAGGGTTTAGGTATGGCGAAAATGCGTGGGTGGAAGCGATACAATGAAAGACAATGTGGATTTCGGATGGTGCACAAGTGGAAGGAGGCTAACAGAAGTTGGATTTGGCTTTTGATGCGGCCATTTTACGTATTACAACCTTGAATGTGTGCTAGGGCAGGATGCAGGATTATGGCAACTGCTGATGACGGAGGAAGGAGAGAAAAAGAGATTCCTGGAAAACTGAACAAGATTGGAATCAGAGCTGGAAAGCTGGAATAGATTTAGTTTTTTCCTTTCCAATTTCCCTGCATCAGGTCCCTTCAGGCTGGACTAGGTAATATATCTGGGCGAATCGTGTGTGTGGATAAGAGAGAAAAGATTTTCGCACGCTCGTTGGATGAAACGAGTAGAACTTCCCTCGTATCCAGTGAAAACTACGATGGAAGCTATATCTGGAGTCAACTTGTTGGCCAGCCCCAGCACGAGCCAAAGATCCTGACTGGAAATAGCCGTAAATCTTGAATGCGTGACTCATTGATTGTATTTCTTCCAATTCTACGAATTTGCGGAGAAAAAATCTAAGCGGACTAAAAGCTAACTAAGCTCTGCTTACTTTTCTCACGCTGGAGGATCCATCCCACAACTTTACCAACACAATCAATTCAATTCAGTGATGCCGAATGGGAATTCAATTTGAGGACCAGGAAGCACACCATATTTTTCTCGAATACAACCATACCCCACTTGTTGGGGGTAAGGTTTCTGGGGAGATCGTTACGCTCCGTACTGTTTATCCCCTTTCGATTCAATCCTTAAAGTATTTAGGCCTAGAAATAAAGCAGGTTATTTACGAATGTCACGTAGTCTGGCTTACACCGGAAATCGCAAATTTCACCACGACACCATCTGTCCCTGTCGTAAGCAAAAGCATTATGTACCCCACTATGAAGTTTTTCAGCTCATAATTATTCTTCAAGTTAAGGCATCTTTCCAGCCTGGAGCAAAGTGAGCAAGAGCTGTGGTGAAATTAAAAGACATTCGTTCATTTTCTCGTCTTCTATATAGTCAGTCTTCTAAGCAATTTTTGAAGTGAAATTAGAGGATATAAGCAGACAGAGAGAAGCTTATTTTTCAAAGCCCTATAGATGAGGTTTTTTCAAGGGAAGAAATGCGGCCGCATTTGAGAGATGCATGAAGAAGCGTTGTCGTTGTCATGTAACATATTGTTTGGGAGAAAGTAGTGTTTGTGCCCAAAGATACAAGGAAAGGAAGAGATGAGTAATTTAAGAGTTGAAGAAAGGAGAATGTAGGGAGAATCAAATTACAATCCTCTTATCTAGCTCCCAGGGTTTCGCCATGGGAATATTCGGAAGGACGCATACATGAAATTGATGAATTTATGGTAGCGAATCCGGAAGCGGAGAAACAAGCTGCTGGCTCCTATGAACCGACAGAACAAATGAGTACTTACTTGCTTCTGCTTTTACGCTGTCAGTTCCGTCCTGCACGAATAATTTCTCCAAACAAGACCTTGCGAATGTTTCAGGATGGGTGAGTGAAAGTAAAGTATTGACTGTAAGACAATTTGAGGTAGGCATACGGGAAACTTGTTCCAGGGGAATTTAAATATCTAGCCCAGTTTGATTAGCTCTTAAATTCCTGGAATAATGTTTACTTTACGATCCTGTGCCAAGTTCTTACGGAGGATAATAAAGGAGCTCGAAAATATAGTAAATTATGTGAAAGAGGAGTAAATTTGAGTGTTTGGGGTGTTGGCACACTTGTTACTTGTTACTGTCACGATCTTCCTACTTCTCTTCTTGATTTGGTAGTTGACTCGTCGTGATGAGTATAGTGAAAGTTTTTAGTGTAAAGTCTCTGGAGAAAGTTCATAATCTTGGTATCCAAGGATGTGGTCTGTAAAACAAAAGGAAATCGGGAGTGCGTGGAAGTGTAATTTCATTTGTTCTCAAGGTTTTGTAATATTTTGGATTCCGGTGGAAGTTGTGCCATGAGATGAGGAAACCTTCAAGAGAAAATACGTTCCAAGGAAGGCGAAAGCAAGAAATAGAGAGAGAGAGAGAGAGAGACAAAGCGCAGAAAGATTTGAACTAATTCCTGCACAAGATCCGACCCATGCCCGACGTCGTTAACATGATCGTTTTTGAATATTTTAACAGTTCCTGTGAAATGGCTTGCCCCAGAATGCCTAGCTGATGAATTATATACAAGCAAATCCGACGTTTGGGCATACGGGATCCTACTTTGGGAATTATCAAACATGGGAGCTTCTCCCTACCCTGGGATACCATCCGAGCAGCTATATTCCCTCCTCAAATCTGGATACAGAATGGCTCAACCCGCAAACTGTCAATTCCAATTGTAAGTTTTTCTCTTCGTCTGGATTTGATGTTTTGATTTGATGCATCTTTTCTTCTCGGTCTTGATGAAGGAGGGGATTTCGATTTCTCGCAAGTTTTACTTATGTAGGTTCCGCACTCGTGGGAGACAAAGGTTACATTACATTAATCCTGAGAGATGAAGGAGGTCGGGTGTCGGTTGAGGAATCGTAAAAGTTATCAGTTTTGCTTTCACTGGGATAGTTTGTCACTAGTCTGTCTGAGAAATGAATCATCACTAATACTGAAGAGGCTTCAGAACTTTTTGTAGCGTAGCAAGTAGCAAGTAGAGAGATGTGGGAAAAGATATGAGTTGTTCCGAGATTCATATGATTAGAGAAAGCTCACTTTCACCACCGCATTTAAAACTTGATAGGACCCATTGAGGCTGGCTTCAAAGGCTGGATTTGGATGTGACACGATAACAAAGACAGAGAAAGGAACTGCTTACCATTTTTATAGGCTTGCCAAAAAGTTTAGACTTGAACAAGGAGAATGTTGACATTTGGATCGGATTACACAAGTACAAGATTGCTCAATTACAGATGCCTCACTCCGCATGCCTGTGTGATGAGTGGGATGGGTTGTGTCAAGGAAGCTTGAAAATGGCGTTGGGAAAGTTTGTTAGAGAAAAGAAGATAGGCTCCACATACATGTGTTTACTAAGCCTTTAAAAGCTTCTCTTTTGTGTGGAATTAGCTACGGTCTAATGCGTCAATGCTGGGCGGACGATCCCGCTAACAGACCCACATTCCGACAACTAGTCGCTGATCTTGGATCTCTACTTGAGGATGGAATAGACTACATTCAGCTCAACATTCCTTCAGTTTCAAATCCCGTTTATGATTGCCAAAATCTGGGGGTTTTTGCAACTAACTCCGCAGCTCCAGAGGCAAGAGCTCAACAACAAACTTCCCAAGTACTCTACACTTTGACTGGTAATAAAAATCTTGACTTTGAAATCTCTCTCTTAGTACCATTCTTTGTATCATACTCGTGCAAGTTGACGCAATAAAATTCATGGTAAATATGAAAAGTTTTGGGGGAAAAGTTTCTGTTTCCATATCCCTCTGATCAGCCTTTTTGCTTTTACTTTGACCCTAGAAACTTCATCCGAGCAGGCCTCTCAAAGCAGCTCTATGGAGAATTTACGATTGATTGATCACGAAATCTCAGCGTTCGAAGACATGGGCCTTTCGCAAAATTCAGAAGTGTCAGGAACAGGAGCGAAAGAATATAAAAATGGATTCCTACACTCTTACACCAATAACGACAGAGACAGACACGGATGTGGCGTCTCAAATGGTTTCTCCCAGTCACATCCAGTCGGAACAAAGTCAGATCCGAATTCAGCATACGAAAGCCCCATCAAGTTGAAAGCATAGTCTCATATGTCAATGTTATAGCAATTCAAGACACATGTTTGGGTTGCGAGCGGGGAAAGAAAGAAAACGGTCAAAGGGCTTATCTGCTTTGCGCTGTATACATTTACGTAAATTATATACATATGAAACTTATATCATACCAAAAACTTGATCTAGTCTATAAAGTTGTTCTGCATTATTTATATACTACACCTTCCTTGATATTCTTGCCAAGGCAAAGAGTTAATGAGTGTCACATCTCGTCAAATGTAATTGCACTGTATTTAATTTAGGAATAGTTTAATAATTCAAATGTAAATATCGTTTCCAAACTAAGATTTAATTTACGTGAAGGGAGAGGGAGAACGAATAGCTCGTAACAGAGTGAAACTTCATATTACGCATAAACCA
Source organism: Sminthurides aquaticus (assembly GCA_906901655.1). Classification (NCBI taxonomy): domain Eukaryota; kingdom Metazoa; phylum Arthropoda; class Collembola; order Symphypleona; family Sminthurididae; genus Sminthurides; species Sminthurides aquaticus. The sequence goes on along the minus strand of CAJQTT010000004.1, from coordinate 8,533,464 downwards.
ATGCCGAATTTACCTTTCAATCATCCATCGTAATATTTAGAACGGCGACTGGAACGACTGGGGTTTTCTTAGCTGTATATATAAAATATCTTTTATTTTAGGATTAATTAGCTTGTAAATTGATCAAGTTACCAATGTTAAAATGTTCAATTTTAATTTGTACTAAGAACCTTGTGTAACTTATGAGGAACTAATGTAGATCATGTCGAAGGTTAAGTAGTCCTTCCAGGTCAATTTTGGTGGGAGGTTTTAAACAACTTCTAAATAGACCGTATCTATTCTGACATGTTCAAAATGACAGTATGCTTTAGATTTAAATAAATTAAATCTTGTCTTGATAAGAAATCGATAAACGAGAAGAAGCTTTTAAAAATATTTTATGACTGTTTCTCTTATACACGAATGCAAATATTTTGATACCCAAACTCATTGTACACGGTTCACTTTAGTTATTTGTTAATTGTTAATATGCACTATGCACTGACTGGAACAATTAAATCAAAAGAGATTTAAAATCATAGCAACTGATATTGTAATGTAAATACGAAGAACTAGAGGGTAGTAGGTAAAATTCAACGTACACTAGGGAATGTACTACATGTAAACAATTTTCGCTGCAACAAGGTATGTAAAAGGTCGTAAAGAGGCTAGTAGAATTTTAAGTTACTTAAACTCGTTAACTCGTACAAAAATCTGCATCTCCGATCTACCTGCGTCTTGCTAAATCTCATCGGATAGAAATTAGGAATACTGTCTTTGTATTCGTTGTCGGGTGTTTGCTAATCATTTAGTAGGAGTCAAGTCAGTTTTTCCACGGCTGCTGTACAAAAATGAAACTTACTTTGTTTGAGTTTTTAGTTTTTTTACACCAATTTTAGCCAAATTTCTAATGAATGGTTCTACTTTGTTATAAATAGGTTTAAGCTTACCATGTTATTTTAAGCGATTGTTGGTTGTGGAACGCAGATTTTCACATAGCGTCAAGCGGTGGGAAAGTAGGCAAAGCTTACTTTGATCATGGCTCCAGACTGTATAGCTGAATATATTAGACACTGTAAGTGAAAGAATATTGCCTGGTGTGGATGGGATTAAAGATTTTCTCAGCTGATAATAAAATTACCATGACTTAAATCCCGTGTACAGAGATAAATGGATGAAAAGTAATTCTTTGGTGGAGCACTTAATGCCCGGGTTCCAGAGGCAAGAGGGTCGTACATAAAGGGTATATCGGAGGAGTAGTAGAACCGCCGGCAAAAGCATTGAAAAACTAAGATGAAACCATAGCCAGGTGTGCAAACTGTGGATTAGGAGAATTATAGCTGGGGCCATATAGTTTATCATGAAACTAATGCAAGGCAGCATTTTTCAGATTACTTCTATAGAAGGACCGGATAAGATTAAACTTGAGGTATGGCAATTGTTAGCGTCGGGAAAACGATAGACGCTGGCTGACCTTTACTTGCTTTCCTTGCTTCTTATCAATATTATTGTGTGAGTGGAATGATACGGACGAAAGAGGTCATGATGCAAGCAAATTCATTGCCATTGTAGGAATATATGTTTAGAGGAACTAATGCGAATGAATCACTGATAAGGAGCTTAGAATCATGGATTTCCAAAGCGAAATCATTGTTCATTTGATTCGGGATGTGAAGAACTTAGGCAGCTAGCAAATATTTTGACTCAGCAGCAATACCAATCTCCGTACGAAAATGGCGGCTAGAAAACTAGTGTTACTTGTGTTTATTACGACGGTGCTAGCAGCCATTGGAATCGGTATTAACGTCCTAGCCTTTGTTACTCCGAAATGGGTTCAAGGAGAATTCGAATCTCAGGGAAGCCAGGGGAAAATTCATCATGGGCTAAGCAAAGGTGTAAAATCAATTAGCGTTGGGGGGACACTAAAATCTTGGGATATTCGAGGTAATCCATGTAGATATTTTTACGATTATTGCAAGAGCTACAGGCTAATTCTTAAGGTTTCGTGAAAAATTCGAATAAATCCTTATTTAATTCTAGTTATTTGTCTGACTGGGAAAAATATCTGCATGTTTAGCTGCGGTAAAAGCAAAGAAAGTCGTGAAAAAGATTTAGAAAATCTTTACTCTGGTCTGGAAGCTGATGATACCATCTGTGATGATACTCGCGGAGCACGTAAGAATATCCTTTGGCTTCACTTTCGTAGTTCTAGCGATTGTTAACAGATTGCTGGATGAAACTTTCAAAATAATTAGCAATAACCGAAACACTGCTAATGCTGATTTAGCTCCTGGAGCGCTTAAACAGATATCTCCCCGGGCAGATACTAGGGCAAAAAGCTTGTTCCTTAATTTTGGACTCCGCCTAATGACAATGGTATTCCTCTCTTTGTCTACAATAAGTTTGATCCTCGCTGCCCTCTTATCCTTGTTAAATTGCTTCAGCGCTCCTAGCCAGCCGCTTTTGAGTGTCTACGGTCTTTTTATTTGGAACGGAATCGGAGGTTAGTTCAATTTCAACTCTTGTCTTGAGATGAAGTAATGAAAGCTTAATAATGATACTTCTGTTTAGCTGTCTGCCAGTTTTTCGCGATGCTGCTATGGGGCATTGCGTTCGCGATTACGCTAAAAACAAAGCCTGTCGTCAGTCAGGTCATAGCATATGGCTTGGACTCGAGCACAATCAGTCTCGGCTACTCCTACTGGTAAGACAGAAACTGGGACAAAATTAGGCTTGGAAAAAAAATTCAGCCATGCCATAGAGAAGAGGAACTTCAAATCGTTTAAGCTACTCTTTAATTTGTTGAAGACTAAGAATTGGTTTTGTACTCCAGGATTCTAATATTGACTCTCATCCTGGCGCTTGTCAACCTCGGAGTTCTAAAAGCCCGGAGCGTCATTATTTACAAACAAGAAACAAAAGTACGTGTTGTACATTCCACAACCACAAGTCCAGATCAACTTTTGTTTTAAGCAACGATTTCCAGGTAGATGTTGCCAATTTTATAAAAGTTATTCTCAGTATTTCCTCCAGAACTTACACATTCAGAATTAAGACTACATACGGATTAAACTGCAAGGATCGACTGGCTGTTTTCTTAATAATTTATACATACTGATTCATTCAAACATCAAAAACATTCTGTTGGGGGTCAATTGAAGACGATTTCGAACAGCTCTTAATTGCAATATGAACTTCCGATCCAAATCTTCCTCCATGCTTCAATTCATAGAAGGCATAAAACCATTAACTTTCAGTCAGGATTTGGTGGCACGCTTAACATTATCATGTTACGGCCGCTGCTTGAAGTATAGCTAATTTACCAAGAGTTGGATACAGGATAAAAACAGCGTATATCTAACAAACAATCCAACAAAAAAAAATCTTGTCATCTTCTCACATATACATACAACTAAATTCTTAATTAAAAATTCGAAAAAGAAATCAAAATAAAAAAACGGGAATACCCTACAAAGCCTCACACCATCATACAAAACTCATCAGGCCAATTTGAAATACGTAAAGAAGGGATCCGCTTCGACATACCCGTTTAGAATGTACATCATAATATTAATTCATTTTCTTACGAAAGTTGCAACTTATAGCTACTGAACTTAATTAGCTTAAGCAACAACATGGTAAGCAACTTTAAAATTGGGACGGGCTAAATATTCCGACCATAAATTCATAATGTAATTCTACAACACATTTAACAATTTACTAAAAACTACTTTTGGTGTAGAAACTATGATCAAGCATCAATCCTCCGCTTGAATCTACACCCTTTATCTCTTCAGAATAGCAACAAAATTGGCAATTCATATCTGACACAATAAATATAGTCTCGGACATAGAAAAAAAAACAATAAAAAATTAAGGGAGACTGCTTACAAAAACTAGTGTTAGGCACCAACTGTATTGTTTCGCGCGACTAATCTATCATCAAAGAAGCTTCACACCAGAAAATTCAAATAGGTGATGAGCATACACCGAACTCTGTGACATACATACACATTCGCAATTACAACAACAAATTAGTACTTATACTTTTCTTTCATCCCAACGCAACTAACTGATCGTCACAACATCCATCGTTCTCAAAGCATTGTACATAACGCATATGCGGAATTCACTAACAAGTTAAAACTACTCTTCAGGTTGCACGGGTGTTTCAGTCAGCCATCCGTGTCGCTCGCAGAAATCAATTACCGAAGGAAACACAATTTTATCTCCCTTTCTTACAACTAAGTAGTACGACAAGTTGATTCCGATGGAAGTAAAAAAGGGTTCGATTATTTCCTCTCTGTAATAAAAGTCTTTCCGCAAGCAGTTAAAATCCTTGAACTCAGGAGCTTTAGCGATTCTTCCTGGAATCCAGTCCCCCTTGGTAACATCGAATCCAAGAGGCTGGAAAGATAAATTTGAGATAAAAATTGATCATTGAACCATGAAACCATTAAGTTTTAAGAACTATTTCTAAGCTTAATGCATGAGGAAAAGTCAATGCAGTTTCAAGGTTAGGGAACTTTGAAAAGTACCTGTTGAAATTCCTGTAGACGCACAACAGTATGCTCTTTCTTGCTGGTCCAAGCGTAGTAAGTGGATTCGCAGGGGAGCCAGAATTGGACGAAGTTTTTCCAAGCGTTAACACAGGCAGTGCTCCAGCCGTTTGGATCGATGGGCTTCTTTCCTATGGGAAGATCGAGATGTACTCTTTGGCACATTGGAGGGATATCCTGGAAATACTGTTCCAATTCCCTAAGGTTTCCTACTGGAAGTTTAGCAATCTTTCCATAATCGATGTAAAGAACCTATAGAAAAGTAATTTATGATTTTTGGGCTATTAAGTCTGATTGATACCATGTAGAGCGGAATCATGGGAAAAATCGTTAATTCATACCGTTACGTATTCCCAAGGCTCTGACACTTCAATAATCATCACACGGCCCCAATTTGCCTTGACGTTTTTCTCAGGAGAAGTATCTGCACTTGCCAACACAACGTACCCAAGTGGTAATGGATGGACAGGAACGCGAGGTAAATACGGTGCCAATTTTTTGAATACATCTTCCATGTGCACCAGCATCAAGCGATGCTCTAGGGACTGAACGTAGAATCCGTCCGGGCCTATTCCAGGTGAGCAGATGTACACAGGGCTCATGCAATGCTGGATTCTCAGAGGTAAACGGTACTTGACGCCTACAATAACATAATCAAATTTTGTTAAGCATATCCGACCTTATAATTTTAAGTTTTATGATACGATCAATTTAAGGCTAACCATATTCCATCTTGGCTTTTTCCCTCGGATCAAAAACAATGTCATATCGCTCCTCTTTCACCTCCACTTGAGGGTACTTCACTGCGAGCAGCTTCTTAACATGGTAAGTATCGTAGTAGGCTGGCATACCCTTTCGGACAAACCAATTGGCTCTAACGAAAATCAGTTATATTATTTTTTAGACCCCATTGTATTTTCATACACACACCTAATGCCAATCATACAGAAACGGATTTTGTAACAGTCACTTACGGAGGTCCGTCGGGTTTAGCTACACCTTTCTTACACAGAAGGGTCTGCAGTGTCTCCTTTTCTCTATCTTTGATGAGGATCATGCCGTGGGAAATAGTAAGAAATCCTTTAGTGGAAGCTGTCAAGGGAGTGTGCTCCAATACACTGCCAAAAACCAGAGTACCTAATCCCAAGTACATAATGAATTGGTATCAGTTTACGCTCACAAGATAGATCGACGCTAGAGAATCCTTGCATTTTTTTAATTTAAGTTTCAAGAAATCATCCAACACATTAATACTCGAAAACAGTCAAAAATCAATACTTACCTGGAGGACACAGCTGGACAAGCTCATGCTCGAAGTCAACAACATTTTTTACTCCAATACAAGATAAATGAATCTTGACAGCAAATGCCGGCATACGAAGAGAAATAGGTTTGATGATTTTCATATTTTTCACAGACACTTCCTTTTCTTCTGCATCATCCACCATCCAGCAAGTAACCAGGCCTGGCTCATCAAGACACTTGAGTACTACGACCCGGTGCCTAAATCAGACAGAGGCAAGAGGCTGTCAATATGGACTCCTGGAGTTTCAAATTCTTTGAATATTTCTACACACCAAAAACCTATTACTTACCATTCTTTTGCTTGTTCATCAAACCAAATATAAGGCCTGCCAATTTCTGGCTTCTCTACCTATGAGACAAGAGTTTCAAAACACTTAAATATAGAATACGACATTCTGCTAAGGCAGGAATCAATAAAATTATTCCACGAACTTACTTCTGGTCGTACATGCGGTCGATTATCCTCCTTCAGCTTATCATTGTGGTCAGTTTCAAGAAGCTTCTTCCATTTCTCATAGTCGGGCATGCTATGTGGAGCTTCATGGATGATCCTTCCATAAATCTCTTGCCCAGAAACACTCAGAATCATCAACTTTCTGTAATACTGGATTTCCATCTTTGTTTCCGTAAACTCCTCTTGCCGAGATCCAGGTGGAGCCAAATTCTAAAAAATTCATACGCGTTGTAAAATAAGTACTCATATTCGATTTTTCATGACCTGTCATAATGGCCAACATCATCATCGAAATATACAGCTGGAATTTTGGCACTAGATTTCTTCCTCTCATTTAAGATAAAACCTAAATCTACGTCGTAACAGTAGGATGTCGCAATACCTACGCCCACTATCAGCTTCGAGACTTTACGTACGCAGCGTTGAATGAAAAATATGGACTGCTAGAACTTACGTTTCGGATAGCATCCTTCCTAAAGGCTGAGTTAGCTTTTAAGTACGCTTCGATAAAGCTTAGTAGGGTTCTGTTGTCACTTGTGTGAGCATTGTCATCCCTGAGAGGTTCCCCCAATGAGAGCTGGACAACGGGTTTCCCCAGCTTCTTTACAATTTTGCAGTAAACATTTCTTGGTCCTTCACTATCTCTAGGATGAAAAAATTCAACTATTGCAGCTCTAAGCACGTTCTTGTAGCTGCCAGAATCGTTACCAACAATCTGAGACCTATCTACGACACAACCAAAGGAGAAAGGCGGCAGTGACATGAGTTGGTGTTCAAATCTACGTAAGCTGTAAGAAACAAAGGATTTAAGTGTTTTAAGAATGACTTTAATGGAATGCAAATGTAAGCCCTGACGTAGAAGAATTTCAAAAGTCGATGCAGAACTTACTTTTGATAATGATCATGTCCACGAACACCGAAATCCAGGTAAAATATCAGGACTTTCCCATCCTTATCGGGATTGTCGAGGATATACCCTCGACAGTACGAGGCACCGTCCTCAGACGCCTCCGTCGGCGGGATAGCGTCTTCGTCTAACCCAGACGATTTCCCAGGGATTGGAACTACGCACATTTTTTTCACTGCGACCATCTCCTTAGGCATGACTTGAAATTGTGAGTCGTTACTTTTGACGTGATAGCTCAACCATTGATTGAGCAGGCGAAGCCGGTGACGCTGATCAGTCCAGCGAAGAAACATTTTCTCCGGGTTGGAGCAGTACGACACAACCTGACCTGCCGTGCCAACTTCCGTGTTTGGTGTCTCGGAAGAGCTGTCCAGGAGAAGAGTCTGGATTTTATCAGGTTCAATCTGTCCATAATTCGCCCCCTTCAGTTTCTCACAAGCCATGGTGGTTGCTAACACTTTCTGCGTTGTCGGTTTCAGGCCGCTAAATGCACCTGGGAAACTTCTCAACGCCTTATCTTGCATTTCTTCCAATGTCATCGATGGATAAACAGGTGGGGCTAAGCGCTGAGCTCTTTCCTCATCCGTTTCAGGCCTCTGCGTCGGTAATCCGGCCTCCAACTTTAGCAATTAAACATCAAAAATCAAATTTCAAGCATTATGTAAACAAGACTATCCCCCACAGACTGTAATCGGTCTCGAGGCGTAGGTCATACGCCACAGCAATGTTAGTGTAATGTAATACTACTATTACTCTTAGCATTACACGCGTAAGCACCAGTGGATAACTATTACGCTCGAGAGAATGGATTTATTTAACAATTCCAGCGAATGCAAGTACACACTAATGTGGATTAAATTAGCAACTGAATTGTCTAATATCTATCAATTCCATTTGAATAAACAATATTGTGACTTACCGCTGCAGCCAAATTTGCCAAATCGAAATTAACACGTCGCGCAGCCATAATGGACGATTAATGCTTTGATTGCAATTACGATTTTCAAAAAAATAGTCGTAACCTTTCCTATTTAATTTTGTTGAACTGCACTCTGATGCTGACTTGAACAATAATTAAAATCTAACGATTTTCACACTTCGCTTGACTCTACACTCTTTCTTCAGTTAGCAGTACAATAGACTCGGAACTTCTCCAGTTTCACACTTCAATTCACTCACGTAATGCCCTTCCACGACGAACTCTAAATCTGGAATGCCACCAGTGCCTGCATCGTCCAGCCTCCACTACCTGCTGTATATAGTGTTGCTCATCACAACGACAATTACTTCCACCAATGGTACACTTTGTCTCAACTAAGTGGGTGTGGTTTAGCTTCCCATGCGCTTTACACGTGCTCAGTGCTTGGTGCTTATAGCTTCCAGAACGAGAATCTAACCTTTTCGAACGTTTCTTAGCTGTAACCCCTGTGTAAGCTTTTTCTAATTTTAGAACTCCGTGTGCGATACAAACAAGCTTAATGTTATGGGGAAGAGAATCCTCTTGGATTACCCGTCTACGTTTCTAAACGTATTTATCTTAACAAACGAACGCAACATTACCAGGAAGAGAACTTTATCGCTACCTCCGATATGTACGTATGATATGATAAATGATTTGCAGTGCTGCTATATCTTATATATTACACATTATGATGCTGATGGCATAAAACAATTCAGAAATATTATTGAATTATAGAGATAAATGTAGACAATTAAACTGAATTAAAATGCACAAATGCAAGTTATATCGATGATTACGCATATTTAAGCTATTCTTCTTGTAGATTACCAATAATGATCATTCAAGATACTAACCTGAAAAACAATTGCAGCTACACAGTACACTTCGTAAGACCTGTTCATAAATGTTATGAAACTTGTAATGCCGAGTTGTTGTAAAAAACAGGAACTAAAACATGACTTTCACATCACTATGTGTTAAATTAACTTTAAAGACATCCCAGAGCGTGCTCAATGAGTTCGGGTTACAGACAACAAACTGGCCTCCACTTTTTAAACATCGGCCGTGAAAATCCTTTATCTGATACCGATGCAACCCCCTTGCTGATTTTGGAGATGCTGCAATTATTCCCCATACGTAAGTCCAAATAATGTTTGTCCCTTCCAAAGGACAAACTTGCGAATCTGATACGTCACCTTCTTGATAGATTTGGCGTCGCCACCGCTGGCCTTCATTATTTCCGAAAAATCCGTAATCGTTAGGCTGTTGTCCTCCACCGAAGGCATTATCGTCTATTTCAGGGGGAGGGGGTTGCTGCAATCCAGCGTCATATTGTGGGAATCCGGGTGCAACCTCTGGCTGGGGTTTCGGCTCAGATAAGTGTTGATGATGCTTTCGGTGATGGGGTGCGTGGGTTCTTTTGTGATGTGCCGGTGTATGGATTTTTGGCAGTTCTTCCGTTGTTGTCGTTGTTGTCGTTGTACCCGCCGTGGTGGTATGATGATGGGCAAACTTATTTCGGAATGGATGATGATAGGGGCGGTGATGAGTTGGCGGAAGAACAATATCGGGTGTAGATTTAGTCATCGTAGCCGGCTCCATGGAGCTTGTACTTGAGGTTGTGGTTGTAGTGGCGTCTAACGCAAAGAATCTGGAGGACAATGTGGTGGATGTGGATTCCGTTGTGCTTGAGATTAATGGTTTCATAGGTGCAGAGGTTGTAGAAGTAGACGTTGTTGTGTCCGATACCGGGATTGGATTTGCTTCGGGCATGTAAAAGTCCGGAAGTATCCCGATATTTTCTTCCCGTTCTGCTGGTATACTGGTCGTAGTCGGATTCGGGGGTGGAGAAGAGTAAACCTTTCGGACAGGGTAAGAGTACGCGGGCTCGACTAAAATTGTTGAACCTGTTATTGAAGTAGAGACGTATAGATATAGAAAATGAGTCACTACTTAAAATTTCCGCACACACCCGTTTGGATGTTATAAACAACCTTTTTGGTTTGCTGTCCATAAGACGGAAGTAAATGTGTCGCGGTCCTCTTCTATAGATGCAAAGATCTTGTCTCCGCGATGCAGGGATGACGCACTGCTTGATACATGAATTGCCTTGTAACTACATTCTTTAATTCTCTTAGCTGTATAATTTAGCAATGTTCCATCCAAACTGTTATGGAGAATAAAGGTTGTTCGATGAGAAACACTGCCGAAATTAGCCCCTGAAATTACATATTTGATCAAACTTTCATATACCGTATAACCGTAGAAATAGCATTCACAGGCCAGCATTTTGCTTTTTTAAACTTGCTCAGCATTAAGTTGGAACATATTTTATCTGCTATTGATTACAAATACAATAGAACTTGGAATTACTTTCTAGAAACCCACTGCTCCAGAATTCTTTCGGAAGGTTAAGTCTATTAGCTGTCTTATTGGTAGCGAATGGAACTATGGTTGAATTCTTCCATTTTAACTGAATATCTGTAAAAGGAAGGATTATCTTATTGAATTCAGCGTTTCCTATGTGAGAATAATTTGGAAAACAAGAAAATTAATCATCAACCTACTTTGAATCGTGAATACTACTTCCATTATTACCGCAAGGGCAAAGATCCAGTACATCATCAGGACATCATTTTGATACGCCCAGGATTCAAACATTCTCTCAGGGTATGGAAACTTCACGTTCTTCGAGCATGTTCCAAAGAAATTTTACCTGGAACTTCCTCGTCATGATCCAACGAAAAAAAAACTAATCTAATCTAATAACACTCAAAATGTCTAATATGGCTACAGTAACAATAATAATTGATTATTTGGTCCTGGGATTCACTCCATGCATGTTATTCTATGCATTATAGACAGAAAAAGAAATAAATAAGTAGATTCTGTATGAGAGAAGAGGAGATGGATTTTGAAGTTCCGCTGATTTCCGCGGTAAAAAAACTTGCCGGCGAGGAATTTCGTGAAATGGACTCGGGGTTGTCATGGCAGCTAATAAAGCATCAAGGTAAGCAATCAAGCTTAAAGAATAGAAAAACGAGACGACTGAAAGACAGGCTACAACATTTACTAACAATCCAGCCTACCCTGGAGAAAAGTATGCGGCATAGGAAGGGATGCGGTAAGTCTAGGACTGTGGTGGACGAATATGAGAAACTGTCTGGAGGTTCCGTCAATTTTAGATGCCAGCCCAGGTGGGGCATGTGGTTTAGCGGAAGGATGTCGGCTTCAGGAGGAAGAAGGTATTGAGCTCTTGTAGTAGGGACAGTAGGGAGTTGATGGAGGTGGTTGCTTTTATACTCTGGGACTCTTTTCACTATATCCCTTCCTACCTACCCCCATGAAGAATTTGATTGTAGAGGCAATAATGGTACGTGAGTTCCTCCCACAACCACCTGCATTGTTACCTTTAAAAAGTTAGTCTCTTCACTGCATTCTCTTCAACATACAAAGCACACCCCCAGGCATAAGGAGCCGATCTCCTCACCTGGTCTCTCTCTCTCTCGATCTCATCTGGTCGCTCTCCCTCCTTCTTCAACTTATCCTACTGCAACGGACGTATGACATGGCCAAGTTACAGTGAGTAACTCCTCTGAATCGAGATCACAATTCGACAGGGGTTGGAAGAAGAAAGAGCAAAGTGACATTTGCTTCAAGAATTCGTCCGTATTCTTTTCTCGTTTAGCAAGGTTCACGCTGAAAAGTATTGGATTCTTTACAAGCTACCGGGTGTATTTGCAGTTTTGGCAAAGTGTGAAAAAACCCGCAACTTTTAGCTAGAAAGAAGTGTATAGTTAGAAAGAGTAAAAGTAAGCTCGGAACAAAATGTAAAAATTTAACTGCAGGATTTAAGTTCTTGTTCAAAACGTGTCTTGTAAATCATATTTGAAAAGGAGTTTGTGAGAAAAGGAATCGATTCCTTATTAGTGCTTATCGGATAGAGAAATTTTGTGAATCGAAGACCTACGGCGGGAAGTAATAAGGTGCCGAAGCAAAGTCAAAGAGTAAACGAATTGTGAAGAAGGCTACATGACAGAGGAAATACGTTGCTGTGGATTCGGAAGGCAGACGTGGTATGATTTGGTTGTGAGAATCTCAGAGTGAGATGGTCAACTTCCCTCATATTTGTGTCAGATACAAGCCATACTCTACTTAAGTATCCATTGAGCTGGATCTTTTAGCTTGAGGTGGGTTTAAAGCTTTTATTGGCTTTGGGTGATAGTTGGCCGGTTTGGTGTGTGCGAGTCCTCGTCCTCGATCCCTACCTGACTCTTGACGTTCCTCTCCTGGTCGTTGTGAAGGACTGAAGGAAGGACGACCGAAGATTTCTTGATTATTTGTCTACTCATTCACTTTTTTCCTCGTCCTGATTGACTCTTCTGAACTCATTGAGTCCGATAGACAGGACCTACCGAAGAGACACAGAATTGACAGAGTTGAAGACGCTATGCTTAAATAGAAGTTTTAATGAAAACAGTGCAGTGGCTAGAGCCCGAAATTGGACCGAGTTTTGTGACGATTTTCAAGAGTGAAATAGATCTCAAAGCCGGAAGTTGGAGCAGTGAAGATACAAAGGTCAAGATGAGTGTGATGGCCTTTAGGCGTGGAATGACATTCGTCAGTTTCCTCACATGCTGTGCAGCCCTGGCCCTTCTCTTAGCTGCACTGAGTACACAGTACTGGATCGTGGGCCGGGCACATCGGGGAAATCCATCTGCAAGACCAAATCATTCGGATGGATACATTCATTTCGGGCTTTTTTACGGACGGAAAAATTTAAACGTCGGATATGGATGGAGACCTTCGAATATAAATGGTAAGTGTCTATCGTACACTATGTTTGCCTCAGGTTCATGAGGCGCTTGCTACACTAATTAATAATGCTAACCCACCCTCTGACACACATTCTCTTTCCCGCCTTGCGGCCGGCACCGTAGTTTCTATACCTTCACCTTTCTTTCAAGCTGGGAAAGCAGGGACATGAGAAGAAGGCCAAAAGTGGCAAAAGATGTTACGGCTTAGGGAGGAGTGAGAAGAATTAAGGACGTGAAGGTGCTAAGACTTAGCTAAGGGAGATTGACTTTATGAATGACATTTTTTCAAGAGGCAAGGAACAAATGACATGTGTGTGTGTATGATGTGTGCAATTTTGTTGTCAGGGGATGATGATTTGGCATTTGGACGGAATGAGGGATGTGGTGAACTTTCTTTCTTATTCTCCTTTTCACATGCAGGCACATGAAGATGAAAATATGAATTGAAAATGGGATGAATTGGAATATGAGAGGGACGGAGACATTAGGAGTTTATAGTTTGTTGTTGATGGTGTGAATCCAAAAGATTCTTTCAACCCTCCCTCTCACGACAGCATTAAGTATACATTCCGTAGAGAGAAGAGACAGAATGTATTTAAACTTGAGAGGAAATGACCGACTCCCTTTGGACTGTTGACAGAGGCTGGTCAAACTGTCTGCATAGTTGCCGTTTGTATATGTACGCATCTGTGTGTAAATATGTGTGTGGAAAATTGCATGGAATATTTAAGTGTAGAGGAAGAGAAAAAAGATTGACAGTGCCGATTTCTCTCTGTCCGATGATCGCAAAAAGTCGCACTTGCAACTGGCTGGTGGCTGGTTTGCTAACTTGTGGAGGTTCAGTCCATCGTCCTAGGATCTCCAAGTTTCTTACATATAGTTGGATCTAGATTATAAAAGCTGGGTGCATGATTTAAGCGGTGAATAAAGCGGCTGCTTTGATTTTTCCGTCTCTTCATAATGGTTTACCATTACCAAAAAATTATAAAACTTTTAGGAAAGGGCATTCAGACGTCGAAGAAAATAGGGGAGATGTGTGTGTAGTGGTATGGCGGATGTGAAACAGAGAATATTACAATGGTAATGATGATGATGATGGAATCTGTAAGTTTCCCCACACGTGTGCAACATTTAGTCAACAGAAAGATATGGAATTGTAATGGTGAATATAAGTTAGCCGTTATTGGAAGAGCAATGGCTAAAATTAAAGCAAGGCATACTATCTATACGTACCACGTGGTTTTCTTGACCTGCCTTTTAATAGTCACTTTAGTTCCTCATTCCTTTGAAATTGCATCCAAAAGAGGATGGGATAGTAAGAGATTAGCGAATATTTGCAATGCTTCAATGGCTTCCTGTAGTAAGGCAGTAGTAGAGAGGGGGAAGGGGGTGCGGGGATGAATAATCTTCCTCTTTCTCTGTCAGATCCGTGGACGTAGAGATGTAGTAGTAGAGGAGAAGGAAAGGTACGTAGGAATAGGAAGGATGCGTCAAACGTTTCATGGATGAATTCAGCGCGTACCGTTTATTAACGGCTTTGAAAAGGTATGTCAACCATCGCAGCTTTCCCTTCTCTTATATCATCCAGAATATCCAAGGATATTAATGTTGTGGCTTAAGGGATGATTAAAAGGTGGATTGGTTTTGGGAATATAGAAAAAGAACGTGAGAAGAAAGTTTGGACACTTTTTTCTCTTAATAGGCTTCTATATCTATTCTTTTCTTGCGTGCCCGCGCTACGAATTCTATTCGGCCTAGGTGACAACATGCCAAGAATTAAGAATGGAAAAGAAGCGTATGAGGATTCCAATATTCTTAAAGATGATGGCAGGCAATGGGGGGAAAAGGGAAAAGAACTATGGAAATTATTGCATTCTCCATCAATCTAATCCGCTTAGGGTGCCCTGTCCGAGGAGGTTCGTGCTGTAGATATTACTAGTATTTATGTACATATACCAAGTTTATAATTATAAAATCCTACCTTCAAGCTCAATTCTCAGAGGGAAGGTAAAACTTTGTGAATTGATTCAAATCAGGAGATAACTCCCTTTCCTTCCTGCTTCCTCAATTTAAAGGTGGAAAAATGAAAGTTAAACTCGTTCACATTCACACAGGAGAGAATGAGAAACAGTGCAGTAGTACAAAAACTGTCTCACTGTGTCAGCATATTTCTTTTTACCTTTCAACATTATTCCAAGTTTATAGTGACAAGGATGTGTACTAGGGCTCTTGATTTACTTGTAGATAGTACACCTCACCTAAGAAGCAAATATAAGCATGTGTAGTTCAAATGTTTTTAAGACTTGAACTCTTTCCAAGTAAGCAAAGCAGACGAATATGCTAGACGCTACGATTTGGAAGGTTTGGTAGAACATGGCTATGCTGGAACTGGTAATTAAGGTGCTTCCGGAAGCAACTTCGTGACCGAGTTGCCATGTAACGGAAGTTGTTGTTTAGAGCAAAGATTTGATCGTTTGGGCCGGTTCCGGTGGCCGGTACGTATGCTTACTTCAGGTGTTGGAATTCCCAGTCTATGTTCACCACTCATTCAACTACCGAGTGTTAGGATAACACTTGTCTGAATACGACGACAGTAAGATGAAATAACGTACGTGAGCTCATGGTAGTACATGCTCAAAAAATACTTGAGAGGATACACAGTTATTGTGATGTGATTGAAAAGTTTTCAGTGTTTGCTTAACTGCATCAGGTCACTTTACGGAGATTCGTGGATGGGCATCAGCGGTGGTTGTACTGTCTGTCAGAAACCTTTAGTAAATATTAGGAACCGGTTACATGCTCACTGGGTTTAGTACGGAATTAAAAACCGGAGACGAGCCAGTATTATAGAGGGAGGGATGCGTGTGATGATGATCCAGTCGCCGGATCATTCCCAGTTTAAATGCACATGTAAATGCAAGGGATGGATGGAATATGACTGATGATAATTTGCTTCAAAAATTCAGTACATGGCTTATTCATGGCAGAATAAGGAGCGGAAGCTTCTAACACGGGGTTTGAGATTATAATGAATTTTGTAGATAGTGAACGGTGATGGAAGATAACATACATTAAACTACATTCAATGCATTCGAAATGCTGATTTTCATGACATGGATGAGGAAATCAGTAAAGATATACGCAGCTAGGGATTTGGTAGTTTCTGAGTATCTTGAGTGACTATAGTACGATACGTTTTCAGAATTAGAGACTCGTGTTACCACGATGTATCTCCTTTTTTAAACTGAATGTACCTTTCCACAAACTTGACTAGAAACGATGTATCTACATTGATTATCGATATAATCGATTAAGGTAGCTATAAGCACTATAATCGTGGTTGTTACAGGAAATATTACTGTTGGGAATTATGTGTGGAACCGGGTCGAAAGACAAAAACTGGATTAACATTTGTTGAGCGTGGATATTAACCGTTTGGAAAATGATGGCTCCTCTCAATTAAAGCTAGAAACCGTAATTGGAATAGTAGGAAATGTGGAAACGTGTGGATGCTCTCAGTTTCTGCAGGATGTTAGCCCGAATAGATGTAACTCTTTCAGTTTATTCAAATTAAGATGAGACTGACAGCTAAAACGAACTTACCATATTGTAGTGAGGAAGCGGGATGTGTTTGTGCCTAATCATAGGCACTACTGTAGCCTTTCATCTCATCTGCATTCATCCATGACTACGTGTTGATTATCCCGTGGATTGTGGTCGCTGAATTAGAGATGGATGGGAAATTTAGAGAAAAATCCCTGAGTGTGGCATAAATGATTGAAGCTTGTAAAAGCTTGTCGCGCACTCTCCGTCGTCCTTTGCTTCTAAAAGGTTCTTGCAATCAATCCACAATACATTTTCCCTGCCTTGTCAAATCATTCGACTCAACACGAGACGAACAGCTCCCTAAAATCAAAAGTCTTGGGACGAGGTGAGATTGCGCAGACTGGCAAAATGTTAATGCAAAAGCAAGCTACACGAAGTTTTGTTCCCAAGCTAATGATAATGCTTGGCAAATTTGAAAATATTAAAGCTTTCAAGGAAAAGTAAGAGTCTTTATAGAAAGCACATAGATTTTCTATTCTTAATTCAGACCCTCCTCGTCATGTCAATTTGAACGTATCGTAATCGTATGCTCAGCGTATACCCACAGCTGTTGGGGCACACATGTGAGCTGACGACGAGTTATCGTTGATCAATCTTATCAAGCTTTGAGCTAGGCGCTGCGCTCCACTAAACATGCTGATGAATTACTCGCGATTATTGAATTGCTAACGCTCGTTCCTAACTGTATCTTATTTCCCTGTAGGCACGTATGCTAGTGTTTGTTATATTTGAAGCGTTTAATTTTTTGAAACACCCAATTAGTTAATCTGCTACCCTTTTCCCAAGTGATGACTTGTCTAAAATTTCTATTTCTTATACTTGCTTGCGGGAATAGGATTTCATTAACTCATTACTCTGTTACTGCAAAGTTCATATGCATGCAGTCAAGAAGGGGTGCAGTAGCGTAGAGGTAACGCTGGCAATGCTGCACCAAAAAGACTCCCGGTGTTTTGTAAGCTTTGCTGCGCAATAGCTGGCAGAATTTTGGCGACGATGTAGACACGATTTGGGAAATCTTATTGGTAAATCCTAATGCGGCAACCTTAAAATGTTGCGGCTGGTTAGAGTCCAATGAGTAGTTAATTTGAATGTTCTTTAATAGAATTCACGTGTAGTCTAAGGGTAAAAGTTATGTTATAATTTGGTATAATTTAAAGGCTGGGTCACCGAGTTTTTGGAAAATTTCCATTTATATTATCTACCTTATTCTACTAGTTTTGAACGAGATTAAGATTAGGTAGGAGCATTTAACTGACGCGTAAATATCATGTATTCAATACGGCAGAGCTGAAGGTGAAGGAAGCGGAACGAATATTATCGGTATGCTAAAGAGGTTGCTACATTATAGCTTATAGTAGTAGTAGTCAGGTTGTATACACATATTAATCCAGAATCTGCTTTCTTCGAACTATAGGACGGTAACGAGGTGTGGTGAACGGAGAGAATCTTTCAAGGCATAGAAAGAAAGGTCGACAGAAGAGAAGAGGTAATTATTCAAGCCTGTTGGGTGGAAAAACGTTTAGAGCCGTGCTAAAAATTCGTTAAATTAAGCTGCTACCATCTTAACACGATTCTAGGCAGATTACACTGGTGCTTAAACGATCATTTCGCAAAGTTCAACAAATCTCCCTCTCTGTTGCAACAGAACACACAACATGACCCTCAGCAAAAGCTCTTGTATAGGTTCAAGATAAAGATAAAAGGTGTTAGTCATGTTGTAGCGTGGGAATACACAAAGGAACAAGATTAAAGAATTTAAGATACATATACTGTTAAGCTGAGGTAAATTTTCCAAAGTTTTTTTCTCCAAAATGTGATCATTTTTTCGAACGGAAGAGAGTGAAAAGAAGACCTTTGACCTGTGAAAAAGAGAAGTAAAGTAAGGACGGCTGAGGTGTGTTTCTAAAAATTGGACATTAGCTACCCGCATTACAGTTTGTCAGCAGTGATTCTACTGATACAATAGGTCCTTTCACGAAGAAATACTGGAAGATGAGGAACTAAGGAGTCGGATCAATTGAGGAGGCTGAGGCCGAGTCAAAAGGACCGGTCTGCTGGGCTGGGTCGGGTAGGAAATTATGTGGTTAGGAGTAGCTGAAGGAAGAATAATACATTTTGCGTGAAAATTAACAAGTGTGAGTGAACTCTCACTAAATGCACATGTATGTTTTGTGTGCTTTAAAGGCGAAACTGATTTTTTTACTCTCTCGCATCCTCTCGTGGCACTAGCCATCTTGCGAAACCGATCCCAAGCTTCTCCTACTCTAGACCCATGATGGGGGATAGCGTTTTGTTGTTGAAAAATAAGAAATAAGGATGGATGATGTTTAACTTGAGAGGATGAATCTTTGTCGTGATGATGTCCATTAGAGGGCAAACACTCTGTTATTATCTTTGCTTGTCTGCACTCCTGACAGATTCGCACTCTACCTTCCCTGTCTTTTTGAGATAATATGCAGCAGGGCTGAGGAAAGTATTTTTTCTGGAAGATTGGTGGAGAATAGAATTACATGGCCTGTACATACGAGTTTTAAACAATAGTCGACTGTCCCTAAAACGTTGTATGGATGCAAACTTGTGAGTGAAAATCAAAAAATAATTAACTTTACACGACACGGGTTGAACTAAGTTCTCGGAGCAGTTAAGATGAAAACTTAAGACCGTTTACCTTTGTCTCTCTCCTTGCCTTTTTGCAGGAGCATTGTGAGCTCATAAATGTTGGCAGGGAGTTGCGATAGGAGGAAAGCTTCACTTTTACAATGAATCCGCACAGAGTAATTGAAAAATATTAAAAGTGTGTGTTTCTTGAGTAAGAAACGTGCTAGATAGCCTTCGTAGATAAATGTAATGATAATTAAAGACGGAGGGAAGTGAAATGAATTGGTGTACTTGCAGATAAGCCAATGGTTATGAGGATTGATCTGAGATAGGGATGCAGATTAAATCCATATCTAGCATTTCCGAAGAATAAGAATGAGTTGAGTTCGCCAATAAGTATCCATGTGAAATCATTATGAAACTCAGCGAGGTGTTGGGATACAGGGAGATTTCAAAAGACGTTGTTTCCATTTGAAGAAAAGCTGGGCAAAGCTGAATATAAAAAAAGGTATTTGGGAGAATGGAATCTAGTCAATCCTGTATCCTGAAATCTTGATTAGACTTCTAAAATGCATGGAATCAAGTTTGATGGAGAGCAGGGAAAGTTAAAACCCCGTTCGTCCAAGGTGAGCGGATTGTAACAGGACCAGACCAGGGGAATCCGATTTAATCTCGAGATCCAAAGAAAGCATGTGGAATGGGAGGGAGTGGATGGAGAAAATCTCATCATACGTCTTCCGTTCACTTTTGGTTGTAAAAAACACGGGTTCAAACTGACGAAACTCGTCTTGTCTCCCTCCTTACTGCATATGTAGTTAAGAACTGAAGAGAGAAGAATAAAAAATGCAAAATGTGGTCAAATTAACCGTCTTCAACGTCTCGTCTTCCCTTAACCTTAACCAAACTCTGAATCATACTGTTCGCTAATTTAGGATGAAAAAAGTACATAGCATCTTAGTCCTTAAAGATTTTTCAAATCCAACTCAGCTGGCAGGAATTCGAGACGAGAAGAGGAGTGAAGTTGAATTACATGTATGCGGAAAGAAGAGGGAACTAAAGAAATGCTGCCTTTCAGTACAGGCAATAAATGAATCGTATTTTGAAAATAAACAAATCAAGAATTTGATACGAGAGGGAAGACTTTTTGAATAGAGGGATTGGGAATCACTTTCGTTGGAGGCATATGTAATCAAAGGTTCGGGTGAGAGATAACGGTGAATACTCTTCGCTATTCTCTTTCCCCGCCTTCAGCAATTCTCATGTATGAAGTATGAGGAAAGAGAAAAGAAGGAATGGAATTACATGTACATTGAATTATCCCTTCCGCATCATCCTCATCTGAGAGCTTAACATTATTATGTTGACCACAAAATCTAGCGGCTGAACTTGACCGCTACGAACGACTCGATGGCGTACGTAAAATGTTCTGAAGGATCTGCAACCTCTCCTTAACAACGCTTTTTCTCCACTTACTTGTATTACGTACTGCAAGAAAGAAGGGATAATGGATATAGCCAGGGGGAGATATAATAGAATGATGTCTATAAGGCTATAATTCAGATGTGCGTAAGAAGAATGTGGAAGAGTTGAAAGTGTAAGGCTGTCAGAGGATTTTACTACCTTTTATGCAAAATTTCACCCCCGTATCTGACCAAAGATAACTGTTAGTATCGTGTGGGGAGTAATCCTTGAGGGAGCCATAACTAATCTGGATTTCGAAAAAAATCCTCATGGTTGAGGAAATTACAAGAAACGAGGTGCTAGGCTGGGAAGCTTGCCACCGTTGCTCGAAATTTAACTGCAATATCCAACACGAATCCAAACTCTGGAATACAAAATTAACTGTGCGTATCTTGTAATCCGACTTGGAATTGAAAATGATATAAGTACAAGTGACGAGTCATAGGCAGTGGTTGCTAGAAATCATTAATCTTTTTGTACATCGTGCAAGTGACCGACAGTGTATGGTGTAGATGGGCAGGGCACGACGCGACCTTTGGAAAAAACGAAGATATGTGTATTTACCAATTTGACAAATTATGGTTATAACTGTAACGGTTAGCCGTTAATGCGCTCTGCGTAGAAATTTGAGGAGCAATCTGGGAACAAATGCAAGAAAGAATTTTTTGGAAGAAGAACATTTTGTGGGTTTTGTTTTATGATTGTTCGGTCCTGGTAAAGGACAGTATGTATTTTACATGTATTGATGTAAATGGTTTTGATTGGTTAGAAGCTGTGTCTTGTGGGTGCGCATGAGCCTGGAGTAATATTACTCGCCATGAGCAAGTATGCACATGATTCTAGCACTGTAATGATTCAGTCAGGGGCTAGAGTTGGACAAAGGAAGTTATCTGGAATAGGACGGAGAGTATTTGGAAGGATTGAAGGATTACCTTTGTGTGAATCGTTTGGGATTGAGTGATTTAGCATAAATAAATATCGAGACAATAATTTGCGAGAAATAAATTAAATTGGTGTTAGTGAAAATTAATTATTAAACTATTGAGTAACTGCATGAAAACTTAGTTACAGTAGCTACCTTGGCCTGGTAGGTCGGGCAGGCAGTAACATTGTGGCGCAGTGGACAGGATGTGATACGCAGTTACTGTGAGTGTGGTAATTTTCTGAACAAAGAATTTTAAGTGAACAATTAATTATTGTTACATTATGGAGCCTTCAGTCGAATTCAAGAGACGTGCAACGTATCGAAGAAATCTTTTACGGATGGTAGCTGAAAGTGAAGAATTGGCTCAGCAACAAGCTGTAATTGAGTTCGATACGGCTAGAGCTCGATTACAGAGACTGGATGAATTGAAAGCCAAATTAACCGAGCTGGATAATGTTGTTTTGAATGAAATGTTGACCACGGGACGATCTGATGAAGAACTGGATGCTGAAACAAAGGGCACGGAAGAAATAGCAGAGAAGATGTGCAAGTTGAGGTTGATTTATGCCCGATTACTGGATACGCATGCAGCTGAGACTCGATCCGTGTCATCCGGAAGTAATTCGAAGAGCGTGAAGCTACCGAAGATGGAGATACCGAAGTTTAGTGGAGAATTGAAGGATTGGTTATCCTGGTGGGGACAGTTTCAGTCGATACACAACTGTGATCAACTCGGCAAGGTGGAGAAGTTTCAATATCTCCGACAAAGTTTGATGGAAGGATCTCGTGCTGCTGATGTGGTTAAAGTCTACCCGTGTACCGAGGAAAATTATGATAGAGCAATAACAGCGTTGCAGGAACGTTGTGGCAACAAATCCGCTATCATCGATTTGCTGATGAGAGAATTGGTCCAGCTGGTGACTGTAACAAAGAAGTTGCCCCTGACTCAACTCTACGATCTATTGGAGGGAAAACTGAATTCGTTGGGTTCATTGGGAAGGAAGACTAACAACGATTGTGAACTACTATATCCGTTGATTGAAGCTTCGCTCTCTGAAGAAGTTCTACGAGAATGGAAAAGATGCCAAGAGTCTCAGCAGAGCAAGATGATTGCAGCAGGTCGAGAACTAAACAAGTTGGAGCTTCTCATGGACTTCTTGAAAATAGAGACTCGTCGAGAAGAAGAGATTTCGTTGACTCTTGCTTCTAGTTCCAGAACCGTCAAGACAACAAAAAGAAGAATTGTAGAGTTTGTTCAGGAGGATGATTATCCTACGGCAGCTAGTTTGAGCTCAACGCTTCATACAACCTCGGATCCCAAGAGACGAGCGAAGGAAACCTGTGGATTTTGTGAAAAGCCTCATGAATCCAGTAATTGTTATACGGCTCCGAAATTGTCGTTGGAGGAGAGACGGAAGAGGCTCTTGAAGAATAAGAGGTGTTTTCTATGCTTTCATCGATCACATTTCTCCTTCAGTTGTCGTAGTCGGGAACGTTGCGGAGTTTGTGACGGAAAACACCATCGACTTTTGTGTCCAGCTCCGAGAGTGAACAAGTCTGAGATTCCAGCCTCCGATGCCAAGAAGATAGTGCGTACGGTAACTAATTGTTCCAGTACAATTAAGGGCATTGATGGGATTCCTTTGCAGACCGTAAGGCTTCACCTGATAGGTGAAGGTGGCAAAGAGAGGATTGTGAGAGCAATGCTAGATCCCGGAGCTCAGAAATCAGCTGTACTCAAGAAGACAGCAGAAATTCTGCGATTACCGTTTTGTAACAGAGTTTATTTAGGACATGGCTTGTACGGTGGAGGAGAGGAGGAAGCGAGAGAGCACAAAATTTACCGTGGACTAATTAAAAGTGTGATTGGAGACTATTGTGCTGAGATTGATTTCTTGGATGAAGAGAAGATTGTGACAAGCATAAAGAGTGTTGAGAAAGCCCGATTGCCGAAAGAGATGATGAAAAGCATTACCTTAACTGACTGCGGATCTCAAGATGAGATAGAAGTTTTGATTGGGAACGACTATTATGGACGACTTCTAACCGGGAATCTTATGCACTCTGGATCTTCGTTAACCGCTATTGAGACGAAACTAGGATGGGTTTTGAGCGGACAAGTTGAAACCGACCCAGGACAGGAGTTGATGATGACCTCGTTGCTTGGAGCTTTGAATGTTCAACAACTCTGGGATTTAAATCTGTTGGGAATTCAAGATCCTATTCAGGTAAAGTCTAAGAGAGAGGTAGATGAAGATACTAAATTTCATTTTCTGCAAACTCTGGTGATAAATAATGAAGGACGTTATGAGGTAGCGCTGCCCTGGGTTCTCTCACGATCTAATGTTGTTAATAATTGGAGTCAAGCTGTTCGTAGATTAATCACCACTACAAGGAAATTGGATTCTCTTGGAAGACTACAGGATTACGACGACATTTTCCAAGAATGGATAAAAGAAGGATTTATCGAGAAAGTTGAAGGCGGAGAGAAGGAGAGTATGGCACATTACTTGCCGCATCGAGCAGTCATCAAGGAAAGTTCCGCTACAACCAAAGTTCGACCAGTTTTCGACGCTTCTTGTAGAGTGCAAGGATACAAGAGTTTGAACGAATGCTTAGCCAAAGGTCCGAATCAGTTGGAACTGATACCAGCCATTCTTCTCCGATTCAGACTGAAGAAAATAGCAGCGACATCGGATATACGGAAGGCGTTTCCGATGATCTCCATTCGTACAGAAGACCGGGACGTGCTCAGGTTTCTGTGGTGGGAGAAGGATCGGGAAACGATAGCGGTGTTGCGGCATAAACGAGTAGTTTTCGGCGTTGTGTGCAGCCCCTTTCAACTTGCAGCTGTGTTGGAGTTTCATTTGAAGAAGGATCCATCCCCAACAGCGAGACAATTATTATCAAGCTTATATGTTGATAATTGTGTGATTTCTCTAGACTCTGAGGAGGCGTACCACAAGTTCAAGGATGAAGCGGTTGCAATACTGGATCAAGCTAAGATGGATCTCAGGATGTGGGAAAGCAATTGTGACAAGGAAGGCGACGCTGGAGTATCATCCGTTCTAGGACTCAAGTGGAATCGGATGCTAGATTTGCTGTGCCCATCATTATCGAAATTGCAACCTCCAGAAATTATTACCAAAAGAGCAATATTGGCAATTTCACATGCTTTATTTGATCCTTTAGGAATGTTTTGTCCCATCAGCTTGGAACTCAAGATGTGCTTAAGGGAAACCTGTCTGAAGAATTTGATTTGGGATGAAAAGGTTCCGGATGAGATGTCACAGCGTGTTCATCGGTGGATTGCAGACTTGAAGCTTTTGGAGCATGTGAAAATACCAAGACAATTAGCGGATGTTAATCCTGGAACAGGGGAATGGAGCGTTCATGTGTTTGTGGATGCCAGTAAGGATTGTTATGCTGCAGTTGTTTTCATTCGTGTTGTTTCTGATTCTGGCGTTACCGTGAGGCTGGCACAAGCAAAATCAAGGTTAGCTCCAGTGACAGCTACAATTCCTCGGCTCGAACTGATGGCATGTTTGATAGGAGCCAGATTGGGGAAACGTGTCATGGAAGTTTTGGATCTTGTTTTACCTGTGACCTACTGGAGTGATTCAAGCACTGCTATAACGTGGATCAAGAAGACTGACAACTGGGGAGTATTCGTGAATAACCGCGTTGAAGAGATACGGAAGACTACGAGAGTTTCGGACTGGCGGCACATACCTGGACAATGTAATCCAGCGGATTTGCCGTCAAGAGGCTGTGACATCAAGAAGTTGGTCAAGACCGAATGGTGGAACGGACCGGATTGGTTGTATTTGAAAGAAGATCTTTGGCCTAAGGAATGTTTGTCTTGCAATTCAGATATCATCGATTCTGAGAAGAGGAAAACGGTAGTGGCAGCTACATCATGTACGGTGGGAGCTAATCGTGTCCAGAACTCATCGGAAATTTGGTTTGTTCGTTCAAATAATTATATGCGGAATGTGCGAATTTTGGCCTATGTACTGAGATGGGTGAAAAGCAAAGGACGAAGAAATTCTGGACAACTTGAAATGCAAGAGATTGAAGATGCTGAAGTGGAACTATGGAGGTTAATACAGCTAACTACAGATTGGATTCAAGTCAAACTTCCTCTTGTGCTCAATGATGTGGGATTGAAATGTGTCAAGTTAAGAATATCCGAACGAGAGGACTTGCAGGCATTCAAACTTCCGGTGTATCTACCTAACGAACATCCAGTGGTGGAGCAGATGATTATGTGGATGCATTTGAAGAATCATCATGTAGGACCTAGGACGCTGACCGTGATGCTGAGAGAACGAGTTTGGATTCTGAATTCCAAGAAGATTTTACACAAGGTTGTTGCCAAATGTGTGATTTGTAAACGGTTTTCTGGGAAGAATTACACATGCTACGAACCACCTCTTCCCAAGGAGCGTGTCAACGATGCCCGAGTGTTTGAAGTTACCGGTGTTGATCTTGGAGGTCCGCTTCATGTGAAGGATGGCAAGAAATACTACTTCGCAGTATTTACATGTGCAGTTTAGAGGGCTGTACATTTGGAATTGCTATCGGATCTCTCCACCGAAGTGTTCTTGCAAGCATTTCGAAGATTTGTTGCAAGGAGGGGAAGACCGCGGATGATGTGTTCAGATCAAGGAACCAATTTTAAGGGATTTGATAATCTGATGGCTGATCTGAACTGGGACGAAATAGAGGAGAAGACTACAATTCAGAGGATTCAGTGGAAATTTAATCCACCATCAGCGCCATGGTGGGGAGGATGGTGGGAGCGAATTGTGGGACTCGTTAAGCGGCTCATGAGACGAATCTACGGGAAGAGCAAGTTGGATAGTGAAGAGATGGAAACCAGTTTGTGCGACATTGAGGCGGTGATCAATTCACGTCCACTAACGTATGTTAGTGAGGACAGTGGTGAATTGTTTCCGCTCACGCCTGCCCATTTCATGTCGGATGCATTGACCTTTCAGGTGCCCGATATTGATGAAATGGAGGACAAGATGTTGAGGCGTAGATTTAGTTATCGCCAGAGGTTGCGGGGAGACCTGAGGAAACGATTTCGCACTGAGTATATGGCTCATTTAATTTCCAAAGCTGATTTTAAATGTTCACAGGTGCAGGTTGGGGAAATCGTTCTTGTGGGTTCGGACAACCGGAAGAGATTGGATTGGCCACTCGCAAGAGTGATGGAATTAGTACCCGGCCGGGATGGAGTTGTGCGACTTGTAAAGTTGCAGCTCGCTTCAGGAGAAGCATACAGGGCAATCCAACGGTTGTACCCGTTAGAAGTTGTATCGGTCCAGAAGATAGAGGATGATCAAGCGAGTCAGCAATTGGAGATGATGTGGGAAGAGAATGTGGAATTGCAGACGGAAGTCATGGAAGAGTCTAGTGTGGGTGAAGAAGTTAATGAAGAGATTCCAGAGGTATGTATCAAGAGGACCAGATCTGGACGCATTGTGAAGGAACCGGAGAGACTTGTTTGCCAAATGTTGAATTTATTGACCATTGAATGATTGTATATTATGATTTGAAGTCGACCTTGCATAAGGTTTTGTCCCACTGGGGTTTTCCTTATGCCTCGAGCGAATGCTGAGGTCTGTATTTTTGATGTCTCGGATATTTTGATACTTTGCGATTGTAAATTGTAGTTACCGTTAACTACATTTTAGGTGGGAGGATGTTCGGTCCTGGTAAAGGACAGTATGTATTTTACATGTATTGATGTAAATGGTTTTGATTGGTTAGAAGCTGTGTCTTGTGGGTGCGCATGAGCCTGGAGTAATATTACTCGCCATGAGCAAGTATGCACATGATTCTAGCACTGTAATGATTCAGTCAGGGGCTAGAGTTGGACAAAGGAAGTTATCTGGAATAGGACGGAGAGTATTTGGAAGGATTGAGGGATTACCTTTGTGTGAATCGTTTCGGATTTGAGTGATTTAGACATTAATAAATATCGAGACAATAATTTGCGAGAAACAAGTTAAATTGGTGTTTGTGAAATTTAATTATTAAACTATTGAGTAACTGCATGAAAACTAAGTTACAGTAGCTACCTTGGCCTGGTAGGTCGGGCAGGCAGTAACAATGATCTAGCTATACGCTTTTTTAGACTATCTGTCCTCCTTACTTGGAGGAATGAAGAGGAACTAAAAATTAGAGGTTTGGATTGCATTTCCGGCCTTTTTCTTATGAAGTTCCCAAGTATGAGTTTGTATAAGAAAGGTGATGAGAATTTAAGTTTGTAGGTGGAAAACTTGTGAACTCGCTAGCATTACTACAGCAGTCAAGCTACTTAAGTCATAATTAAAGGCTCGTGGAACGATTATTCTGACACTTCAAAGAAAGACATTAATGTAAAAAAGTAAAAGCGTTAGTAAAAGATTGAGAATATGAGAAAATTGGAATCAAAGCTTGTGACTTTTTAATGGGAGAGTGGGACGGAGGCTTTGTTTTCCCTGTGCATGAGTTTCAACGCTCGAGGGAGGATTTGATGTAGGGTCAAATCGGCTAGGCGATGCAGATTTTCGCGCCTGTGGTAAACTGGCAAGAGGAAAGAGAAGACAGATGACATGGTTGAATAAGGATGGAGGAAAGAATAAAAGGCATAAGGAAACAAAGATTGAGACATTATGAGTAAAATAGCCATAAATAATCAATACGGAAGGGAATTTGCTAAAATGAAGAAGGAAGACAGATTGGGGCACAGTTAGAACAAATTTAATGGCTGTTAACAAGTGTTAGATAAGGAGTGTTTTGGCTATGGCTTGCAACCGTTGACAAGAGGGAAGAAGAACTGCCTACAAGCGTTGCGTACAGTATTTATGTGCAGAATTATGAATTTTTTCAAAACTCTGGCTCCAATTTATCTTTGTCTGGGTAAAATATTATTACTTCATGGTACTGTACCATTGACACAGCTACAAGTGGTGCAGCAGAAACGCTATGTTCTATAACTTGGGTACTGCTTTGGTTGATGCTCTATTCTATTTGTGTTAAGATCAGGTTGATTGCTCCATTAAACAGATACTTTACAATTATAGGAGGAATGTGGAAATGGGAAGTTGCACAATCGTGGGAGTTTTGCCAAAACTGGGATTCTATGTTACAAGTTTGCTTGTAATTGTTACGTTCTTCAGAGTATTCGAGCCTACACATTATTGCGGAGTGAAATATGGATTGCAATTTATTGCAATAAAAATTGATATGCTCCACTAACGATCGCCATGTAGGAAAAGGTAGAAGGGATGGCTAGGAGGTGGTTTGGATTTACAAGCTGCAGTTGAGAGTTAACTATGGTTTCAATAAAATCTGGAATTCAGCTCTTCTAAATTATATTCTACACATGAATTGTGTACCTCATGATGAGGAAAAACTTGGCTGCCGTAAAGAAATATATAATTTAGAAATCAAGTAGTGTTTGAATACTAGTTACAAGGGGGAGGGAATAATAAGCAATTGTAATAACAGAGTGTGAATTAATGGCGTTATCCTCTTTTGGATTGTTCATTAAAAGTTTTATAGAGACTAACATGATGGGACGTCAAATAAAAAGTGTGGAAAAAATTGCTTAAAGAATAGATACTGCTCTTATTCTTGTGTTACAGTTTAAAGGATTCCCAGGAACTTCTCGTTAGCTTGAATAGAAAGTGCTTCCCATCCGGCTTGGAAACTGATTTGAAACTTCCGTGATGTTATTTCAGTTCAAGCTTTTACTAATTTGCTTGCCGCCTGGATACAAACACGGAAGTGACTTTGAAATTCGAGAAACGTTCTGAAGCTAAATTAAAATACAGTGTATCAACCAACTCATGAACACATTTACAATTAGAATTGCGTGAGTAGTACCCAGCCAATTTTATTCAACGTAGCATTAGATTAAAGCCAAGAGTTCAAAGTTTTGGTTACTGTCTTCATTTGTCACAATCCTTCAACATGACCATTGCCATTGGCACGAAGAGTCTCTAACCGAAATTCCGTTTCTCGGCATGTGTTGTTAAGCATTTCCTGTGTAACAGCTTCTAAAGACTCACGCATTCTCTCAATCAGGTGGTCTCTGTCGGGAATGGGACCAATTCACTGTTGACAACCATCAAACAAAACTTCAGCTCTTCGTCTACACAATGCAAAAAGTAGCATGGCCAAAAATGTACCGGTTCGTTCACCAGGGAACGTGGAAATTTGTTCAAAAGTTGGCTGACACGCTGTAAATATGGGAGTAAGATTAAATATAGAAATTCGAACTATATTTGCTGGTATGGTTATGGTATAGTATGAGAAACAAATTCACGCCGGGTTTGGTTATGCTAAATGACCCTACTAATAAAAAACAGTGGGGGAATTAAATTAGAGTCGGATAAGGAAGGAATTTAAGCACAGGTATGACACTAATGGGGTAAAATGATCAAATGCATTCATTTAATATAGTACCATTACCAAGACTGTGAGGATTTACGAAGAAAAACTTGTCGCCAAGCTGTTGGCAGCTGAGAGGGAATTTAAAGTTGCACACATTTTCCCTCTCAAAGGATACTAGACAGTAAAGGCTTAATAAAAATGAAAGATTTCCATCACCGTGTAAACCGTAACTCTAGGTCAGTGAATTTCAAGATAACTGATCAAGATACAGAATAGGATGCTAAAATTATGAGTGCCTGCTAACTGCTAAGCACTGCTTGGAAATATGTAAACCTTGATGAAGTTGCTTTTGTTTCCTGCACTTTTGTTTCCTCTTTGAAATTAATTGCGACACGACAACACACCTGTATAAATGTTTGGTTCGCATTTAAGATTTGAGGGTGTGCTTGAAAATGGGGAAAGAAAAACATAAATATATTTGTTATAAAGCAAGCTAAAGAACAATAGTGCAAGGAAAAATGTATATTAGATGTGGGTAAATTTGTTTAGAAAAAGATTGCCAAAGAGAGTGACTGCAATAATTTACAACTGTGGTGGACCAATGAATTCCTTTGGTGGACAAGATGTCAATTGAAGTGGAATAGAGCATCTTATTTAATCTTTATAATGTAAGGAATTCAAGGGAAGTGCGGGATTGCTGTTGAGTCATAGGTTATAAATAAAGTTATCGCCAAGGCAATTGCATCATTTAGACTGGGTTTTATAGCTACAGGGTGTACACAAACGTATATTAATACTTTGCCATCCTTTCACGAGCAAACTAGTCATTATTTTGGTACTGGATCTTTTGTATGTTGAAGAGGAAGGTCCAAAGTTTTGTTTGTTGGAAATTTTGAGGACATGTCTTCAACAGGGAATCAACATTATCGCCAAGTCTCCAGGCCAGAATTTCAGCACACTTCATGTGTTTGCAGCATTTCCCTAGTTACCAGATGAAATTCGACATCGTTGCAATGGATAACGACAAATCGGTTGTCCAGAATGAAGAATCATTCAAGAAACCATTCTTAATTGCCCTAATTGAGTTTGTTTTAAAAAATTGAGGAATCCAGACTCATTTCGCTATGGTGTCTTTCGCAATGAAGCAAAAGATAATGGAGACTTCAACAGTTTCTGTCTCCAGCTGTGTAACACAAAACTTTGAACTCCCATTGTTCAAGAACCCTACAAACAAAACTTTGGACTATCCTCTACAACATACAAAAGACCCCGTACTAAAATGTGAACTCGTCTGCTCGTGAAAGGACGTCAAAGTATTGATATACGTTTGTGTACACCCTGTACATCTCATCGTTTGAAAAAAAATTGAAACAAAACGAATCAAACTCACCATACAATTGAAATTAGTGTCAGAAAAATTATTCTGTTTGAATCTTCATGCGGCTTATATATGTTAACGAGTTAGGAAAATGAAGAGCTGTTACACGAATGAGTGAGTGTTTGGAACTAATTAAGCTCCTGTTGGAGTCCTCGACCAGGCAAAGGTATGCAAAACTGATGACATGTGGGAGAACAATACGCTACCCATGCAAGGAAAATATATCTCTGGTATCGATTCTGCTCTCTCCAATGCTATTGTTAACGTAGCCAAAATTCACGGATCAGCTCCTTGGAAGAAAAACAAGGTTGTGATGAAAGACGGAGATAGACAGAGAAGGCTCGATTACGCCCTCGTACACACCTGCAATAATAGTTTGATAAGTAGAGGAAGTGGAAGTGGACTGAGTGATGGTTAGATGAGGAGAAAGAAGCGGGAGCGGGAGGACAACATGTGGGTAAGTATAGGAAGATGGGCGTGGAAGTAAATTAGTGTCTTCTTGACGAAGAGTATATATATACGGTTTTTTAAAATAAACGTTATGGTGGACTGATAGGCTGAGTTGAGTAAAAAGGAATACTTTAATGATGACATTTTGATAAAGAGAAGGAGAGAGGGAGAAAAGTTTAAAATGAGGGGAAAGGAGCGGATGGATTTGTCAATGAGGAGGAGGGAAGATGTCAGTTTGTTATAGCGGGATTTGACTTTGAGATTGCATCTTTTGTAGTAGGGTACAGAAAAAGCATACTCTCTAGAATGAGACTTACCGTTAAGGAGCTCACAAGATAATAATTCGTCTAAGCAAAAATACTTGGAAGGACCTTCCTTGAATGCTAAGGCAAAGGAGTGTGGGAGAGATGAAGTAGAAGTGGTACTGAACTAACGTGGAGGATTTGCGATTTTGCTCGGGGCGTTAAGCTGTGCTGCTTACCACGAAACCGCGAGGGCTGCTGCACTCCCGAAAGGGTAAACATAAATTTACAATCAAAATTTGAGTTTCTGCTCTTCGTTCAATTTACCTCCGGTTTGATTCAGAGATGTACACTTGCTCACCTGTTATACACACCTGTGGAGGAGGACGTACGTGTCTCGAGGTCTTTCGGAGCGCTGCTGTGGTAAAACTTTGCAATATTCAGGAAAGAAGTTATCCGTGCCTCCCAAAGGCTCAATATTGGATAAAAGCTCAATTCGATAAAATACATGGAAACTTTTTCCTTTCAACGTCCTACTATATACTGCTCCCACTTGAGTCTAATCATGAATATGAATCATATTGTACCTGATTAGTTAATGGAAGTTGTATGCTTTCTCCTGGTGCATATCCTCATCCTGCCAGCGTTAATAGCTACGAGCTGCAGAAAGGTGCACGAGAATTGAGAAAATAAAAGCATGCTGGTGGGGTAGGATGCATCCGGATGGGAATGGACTTGAATGGATGTGAAAAGCTTTTAAAAGCGAAGGGAAGTTAGAGGATAGTCAAAAGTGATATTGCAATGCTTTTGTTTAGCTGGGGCACAGAAATGCAAAGAATATAAGCTTGAGATTTTTTGCGAAAACACTGTGAAATTCATGAATTTCGGGATTGATGCCGGATTGGGGTCTCTTAGATTGTCTATTTCCAAGTTCGTTTATTATGTTATGTAACTTAGTATTACCTCAACAACAATTCCAGGAATAATCTAACTTTACCAAGTTTACTTCCAATTGTTCAAATGTTTCCTCCATTCCTCGGCCTATAAAATGACAGTGGAAATCATTTGAATTGCCATTACCTGCCGCGGCTCTGCCTTAGCCACTACCTATTTTCAATCAATTAAACTTACCAAGCCTTCCGGTCAGGCCGCCAAGCGACTTACCGTAGCTCAACATTGAATGTTGAACATTCATTCCTTCTCACCTAACCATTCCAAGTCGCTGCGTTGCTTCCACCGGATAGCTAGGCCATCCCTGCACTAATCTAACATAAGCTTATACGTTCTTAGCAGCCACCAATTGCCTTCCACCTTCGCCGCTTCACTAACAAAGTAGAAGGTTGTCTTGTGCTCCTTACAATCTTTTACATTCTTTCGCACTACAGTCTGACTACATCTTACACGTAGTTCGGCCGGAATCTTCTTCATGCACCTTCTCAATGAAGCCCAGCATTCAAAGAAGGGTGTGTGAAAAAACCTGTGGCTAATTGGAAGATGCTACTTTCAAACTTTAAATTTTTCGCGATGCTATAGCTTAAGCATCACTTTGCATCCCATTGCCCTCCCTGTGCAAAGCTAAAATGAGTGCGTATGGCAATGGCAATGCCTATGAGCTCCGCCGATTTAAGTAGAGTGGTGACTATTATTCAGGCTTGAGGTCGGATTCTTAAAAAAAATGATTCAGATCAGATCAACGTGAATCCATCCAGTTAATCCAGTACTGAATTTCGTGAAGGTTCAAGCCGGATTTATACGCAAGTCGAGGCTGAGGGGAAGATGAATTGAGAGGATCAAATTGATTGTTTATCAATTATAACAAGTCAAGGCTAAAATCATTTCTTTGTTATAAGTTAAGTGGATTACGTGGAATATATAACATTCCTTGGGGAAAGAGTTATGAGAGGAACAAGCTGAGAAATATAAAAAAGCTTCCACGAGTTTTGAGTTTTCTCTTCTTCTAGAAGATGAATACCATTTAAAACTCAGCAAGCATTTTGGATGAGTAGCTAAGATACGAGGATGGGTAAATGATGGGCCGACTGAACTGGAATACATTCTGGCGGAATGAGAACTGATAAAAATTGTCGGATTGCATTAAGCTGTTGTGTATAAGTTGGAAGTAATAGAATGATGCCGATCACATGCCAGTATTTCGAGAACGAGAAGCGTGAAAGTAAGGAAATACGCTAATATCGACGAGAATCGGATAATTGACAAAAGGGCAAGTGATTGACTTGGTAATACTCCAACCCCAACATGAGGAACACAAAATAGTGAAAATGAAACTTTGTATGAGCAAGAGTAGTCTCTTACATGATGCAGAGATTGCTAGATTAGTCTGTTGCAAGATTAAGATTGGATTTGCAAACTAGAATTTAATACGATCGTGGTCACTAGCTGGAAGGGGGAGTAAGTATGACAGAATCCAACAATACAAGCTAACGCACATAATGATAAGTGGGAACGCAAGTTGGGGGAGTAAGGTCCTATGCTGGTGGTTCGCGTTACAAACAATCGACAACAATAAGATTGAGGAAGCCAGGTGGAACAACGGAAGCAAGCACATCCCATTGTTTCCTTTGATGCGAACAGGAAAAAAACAATTGAATTCTAGACTTGCTTTCACATTAGTTCCTCCATGCTTCTCTGCATATCATATGGGGTAAGTCAAAGGATGGCAGTGCTCCGTAGAGGTCTCCCTTGTATACTGCCAGGATACTTTTGGAAGTTTAATGGCTTTAGCTGGCCATCGTGTTAAACTGGCGCACTTTCTTTAGTATACAGTATGATAGTGATAGAAGCAAAAAAATATTTGCGCAGTCACTCTAACTACTAACTAGGTAAAGTTCAACAGAGGGTAGCTTAAATAAATGATTTTGAGGTTAAATGCAACCATACATCATCCAAGTGAACTGCACGTGTGCGGCCTTCACCGATTTTGACAGGGGCAAAAGAGAAGTAAAACACTGCTAAATGCACAAATGCTTTCTTTTAGCTTTAAGAGCAAATTGCGAACATGCAGGCAGTTAGCAGAGTTAGTTTATTGTCATGGCGCAATATGATCAGAGCTAAAGGAAAAGATACGCTCACTTTTCATGGGAGGAAGAGAAAATGAATTGAAATGTTAAATGTGACCTTGATATTCTTCGGAGCAGGGGGAGGGTTGTGTGCACATATAATGTGATCGGTTACGGCTAACTGGGATTATGAAGCGTGTGGTATTTGAACACTGGTCTCAAGCTTCAGCTGCAAGCTTCCTCGCTTGCTTAGTCCTCTCGGTTTCGTTATAGCAAAAGCATAATTATGACTCGTATTAAAGGAATCATGAGGGTGAGGAATTGGGCTCAAGCTTCAACAAGTCGCCTAGCCGCTGCGCTCCGTCAAAGTCAGTATACAGAAGCGTTCAAAGGCATACTTGCTTTTATTTTAATTTAAGTTACGCTGCGTAGTAATCCTAAAACTTAAGTTGGCAAAAATATGGAAGCGGTTCAAGCTTGTAGGTAATGCTAGAGGCGGGATTTTCATTTGTAACTGTAAGGGGCCTTCTGAAATAAAAGACGAAAAGAGGGAGGTGAAATGCTTGAATAAAAATCTTGAATAGTGAATAGAGAGAGAAATTTTTAATGGAAGTGACGTCGGGAGAATACGGAGAACTTATAATGCGTCATCCTAAATTTGAGTCAAGGGGGGCATTGTCGTGAGGAAGATGTGAGCAAGCTATTAAATAAAGATCATGTAATATTGATGAAGAAGATAAAGGGTTGCATAAGAAGGTTGAAGGAGGAAAAAGTGACGGTGCTACAGGTAAAAAGGAGCTGCTCATCATGTCTTTATTAATTGCAAATGTAATTTGGAATCGCACAAGATGATATCAGATTCACGTGTGGAGGAGAATGTAGTAGGACAAAAGTGATGAATGGGGACGTGGGGATGATTAGAATAAATAGAATTATTACGAGGTGTCTGGCTGACAGGAGCCAGTCTGATCATTGCATTAGTGTGTGAGTAGAAGAAGGATGAATATGAGAGAGTAACAAGACTGACACCTACATCATCCCTAATTTCATCATTGGAATTGGGAGGGGAGGGGGTAAGGTTGATTATGGAATAACATTAAATTATTCAATAATCCCTCTGGTCCTCTTGGATCCTTGAACACACAACAGAAGATGTGGAAATATGAGATTTGATGAAGGTTTCAAAATCCCGAAAGAAGATGATCCCTAAGTATAATGTTTTGCTACAGTTTTCAGACACAATCAAAAGCGTGAAGAAGGTATAGGGCTGTTAATAATAAACTTACCTCATGTTTGGCGGTAGTCTGACAGATTTTGGTGTGGTGTGTGCATGTGTAGAAAGTGAGAAGTACGGTGTACTGTACTGTCGACTGTGTGTGCTCGGGTATGTGTTTCAAGTGTGTTTGGATGATGGGAATCTTCGCTTCAATCTGAACTGACTCTGCTCTATTATCCTGGCCACAATTACAATGGGAAATAGGGATGAAGCGTAATTTGAAGAAATGTTTAAAGATTGGCAATAAGCTGGTTACAGTTGCTTGGAAAGAGGATTCCTTGTCTCGTGGTCGTGGTTCTCACTCACTTCTTCAGATTGCTATTGGCGATGTTTTGCTTGAGAAAGGGTAGCTAATAAAATCCTTGTGGTGATACAAATTGGAGAATATAACGTGGGAATTGCATGAAATCCAGCTGGTCGTTGTTCTTGAAACGAAAGGATATGCCATGATCTATGTGAAGAAACGGAATGTATTTGGTATTGCTAAACTTATCCTACTCCTTGGAATATTCAAGAGAAAAGGTGAGGTGGGATGACATAATAATAGCAAAATTCTCACCGAAGATCACTAATCACGTACCATCCGCCCGTTTGTTAGTTTGCAACCGTGTGCCAAGGTAAAGAGCGAGTAGGCTATGCTGGGCATAATCCATAGCGTTAACTGTGGAAGAGATACAAGAATAATAAATGATAAATCTCTAGATGTATATGGAGATACCTAGCTGAAGCGTGAACTCAGATGAAATATTGAAGGGGTAAAGATCTAGTTAAGGATTGTGACACCATCGCAACGCATCTTTAGCGGGTAATACTTTGTGAAGATACTCAAAATTTTTGAGCTGTAGTTTCTTGTCTTGAGCTAACGGAACGTGGCCATCAAAGCTGAAAACAAGCAGACCAGAATGTATATATACAGGTGCGATGTGGAATTCTTTTCACGCATCCAAATTCTGAACATCATAAATATGCCATAGAGACTTTCCCACCTTTCCTACACTAGACTAGAAGACTCCCTTCTTTAGGAGTCGCATTTCTTACAGACGATTGTACAGGGGAATCTCTGAAACGCTGAAACGATGATGGTCGCTCAAACTTTCTGATTCTAGAAAATAATAAAATCACGCTTCTCATCATCACAAAAGCTCGGATCAGATTTTGAGGGACACAAGAGGACAAATTAAAGAATGAAAAAGTATCAAGGATTAGGTACCGGGACACGATTGTTCTGCGGGTTTTTTGCAAACACGTCCCCTGCATTAAGAATACTAGGAAAAATTACGCCATCAACTTTACACTTTGGATGGTGAGGGGTAGTGATGGGTTTAATGTACACGGAGCTGAATACAGAATAAGGAAACGTGAGGTTATAATGACAAGTGTTACAGTTTTGCTCGCTGTATTAAGAAATGGAATGCTCACTTATTAGTTCAGGAGACTGACTTGAGAATAAATTAATAGAATGAAAGGAGAACATGATAAAAAAAACTTTCCCGTCGTAGCAAAGCAATGATCATGTGGCCCCCGTCTCTCCATAAATCAATCCGCTGCGAAATCGATCATCGTTTCTTCACTAGAGTAGAAGTTCTATCGTAATTTCCTCCTGAATAATTTGTAAAACATTGTTTTAAAAGTGAATAGAGACTCACAGCTCAGTCCTTAAAAGACGAGGGAATGCGTGAGGATGAGGAGATATTGAGGTGGAGACGTACCTAGTATGACTTGAGGATGTCGTGGCTACGGACAAACGCTTTTCAATGTCCGAGCTGAGACAACCAACAGGTGGGATATGCAGTCTGTAGTTGCGGATTCTCTGCAAGGACGGGTCGGGTGTGGGCTTGGTTGGTGGCGGTGACGATGCTAATCCTCCTGGCCTGGTTGGCTAGCATGGATATGAGTAGGCTTTCTGTCCGCCGACTCATCTACTTCATTTCCTACCTGGTTAGTCAGTTTGCGTTAAGAGTTTTGTAAAGAGACGCTCATTTCACAACTCACTCTTCGAGTTTACAAGATAGATTCAAAGGAGTGCGTTGATCCCGAAACAAAGATTATTCCTCGAGAGTTAACTACCTAATGCTCAATGATCTATGCTGAAGGAAACTATTTCTTAAGCTTCTTTTCCTGCTTCGACCGTATCAAACCTTCGGTCACTTAACCATTTTTTTAATTATTCCCAAAAGAAAAAAATTGGTAAGAAGATGTAGTAGAAAGGATGAAGATTATGACTGCTTTGGAATAGTCTGGAAATACATAATAATAAACTAATCCTTTGTTAATGTAATACGTATTTGGAGGAATGCTGGACAAAAGCCAAAAGCAGGGCAGCAATTTCTCAGATAGTGGACTCTTTGTACATAAACGTAGCAGCTGAGAGTAGAAGCTGAATGAGACTAGATCTTCAAAAATTATTTATGGGGGTAAAATGTAGCCATTCAGAAGTTAAAACAATTTAAAATGCTGATTCATAATTGGTTTAAAGTGGATGTGGCTGCAAGTGCATTCAGTGATGATCCGAAACTCATCTTTGATGAAGAATGAGATTTTGACTACGAAACATGAAAAATACAATATTTCTATATATCAACTTTTAAAAAGTTTAGTTCTCTTCGGTGTTTTGTACAAATGAAAATGATGAGCTCAAAAATTACTAGTCTGATTTACTGTTGCTACGAACCAGTTGCATTGTTATGTATGTCTCTGATGTGAGACAGGGGCCTTTGAGAGAAGGGACAAACTATGTTACAAGAGATTTGGAAATGGAGAATACGAGAAAGATTAACTAAATACATGTCAAAGTTGGGATTGAGGTTACTAAGGGCAAATTGTGGGCCATGAAGGAATCAGATTTTGTAAAGAACTACCGCAGGCTATATGGCATTCTATGGATTCAGGTTGAGGCGGCTTCGCTCACACAGTACCGGTCTTGAATCGCCCTCTTTTTCGAATCACTTGAAACGTCTTGTTAATTCTC
Source organism: Sminthurides aquaticus (assembly GCA_906901655.1). Taxonomy (NCBI): domain Eukaryota; kingdom Metazoa; phylum Arthropoda; class Collembola; order Symphypleona; family Sminthurididae; genus Sminthurides; species Sminthurides aquaticus. Next base: position 8,494,167 of record CAJQTT010000004.1, on the reverse strand, counting down.
GTAATGCTTAAAGTTTTACATGCGTATCTCACATATTTATCTATGTATCTATCGAACGTGATCTATGGGATGGAGACGTCGCTCAATTTTACATCCACGATGATAATTTTCAAATCGTGCGCAAACAGCTTGCTTGCTTTCCTAAAGCCTTGTGGGCAAGTTGGAAACATGTTGCAGTTTCTGTCGATCTGGAAGAAATTTTAAATATTTTACGAATGTCGTGATGAGAGGTTAATGTAAAAAGCATGCGTGGTACAACTTACGGGCTTTTTTATTCAGAAACTATAATTTTGGCGGACGAAGTCCATGGCTAGTTAGTTATTCCACAAGCGAGATGCGAATTCTTCGGCTTAATGCACAAGAACATTTGCGTGTTTTGGATGAATGATTATCTATTAAGGGTTAGACTCGATTATTGGACACCTTCTGAGAGGGCACTTCAGTGCCACCGCGTAGATGTGACCGTTAGTGTTATTTGTTTGTAAAACTGGGCTAGGAATGTCCAGCGGCTGAATTTTAAGAAAAAATACACGTATTCCTGATTTACTGAACCTTTACGTACTTTTGGAAATTTTGAATGTCGTTCCGGAGTTAACAGTTACTTTTCGTTAGGTTATGAGCATTATAAATGTATTATTGGAAACATGTAGTCTTAACCTGTTTTGTTTTTGTTTATGCAGTAAAAGAAATCATTGACGGGGACAGAGCATTCATGATCTATGGCTTGTGGATTGCGACGATTGGATCTGTTTGCTCAGCCATACTTTTTGCAGTGATATCAGCCGTCTTTGCCCTGGTTAACACAGCTACCACTCCGGTTGAGGCTTATACTGGAATTGCGGGACTGTACTGTTGGAATTCTTTCGCCTGTAAGATTTAATTTTGTTGGAATGCAATGCACAGTGCCTTTAAATACTGCTAATAGAGTTTCCAAATCCGCTTTTACAACTGTTTCGGGACGTAACTTACAACACGAAATTCAAAAATCCGCTTAACATTAGAATAGAAGGAGGAGGGTCGGTTTTGAATTTGTTCGGTTGTAATTTACGTCACGAAACAAATGTGAGAGTAGGCTTGAAAACCCTCTTATGAAAAGGTTGAGGTTGAGTGAGGTTTTCTAAAGTTAGTCATTTCTAATTTTGCAGTGCTAAGCAATCTTGCAGCGGTGATTACGTGGGGAATTCAATACCACCTCAAATTGCGGCATAATATTCTGCCTGCGGAAGACAAGGAGAATTTATGGGACTCCGAAGGATTTGCGGTCTTGGGATATTCCTTTTGGTTTGTCGTTGGAGCAGCTATCATCCATATACTCAACGTTGTTCTCATCTTCTTGGGATCTCACCAGTCCCGGAGAGAGCGTCATAAGACTCATAAGCCTATTAAGGAAGAAAAAAGCAATGGTGCCATCATGCTGTACTAGTTTAGCCAAATTTATAAGCGATTATGAGATTCTGCAGCCACTAGTACTGATAAAGACTATGCGAAGAGTGATGGGATGGAGACATCAGACGAATCACCTGAAATCCTATTCGAAGTAACGCGGTTGACCGCTTCTAGAAATATTGCGCGAGCGGCAGGAAGGTAGACATTAGTTTTCCTACCACGGATTATCTGTGAATGTAATTTATTGTTATTGTCTCAAGAGGTGTAATCTCCAACTCTTGCCCTTCCTTTTTTATCCTGTAAATAGTCTTAAAGATTTGACTACAAAACGACAAAGTTTTGATTGAATGAGAAATCTTTGGAGTCCACATATATATGCTGTAATACGTATAAAGCTGATTTGATCCTATGTTTCGAATAGGATAACTCTAGACTGAAACACTCCACAGAGCAAAGCTTAACAAATCAGCATTTTGGAATGCGAAAAACGACTACTATCCTTTCTAAAAAATTCACAAACATACAGAAAGCGCAAACCGAAAAGATTCACGCGTTACTGACTTACAACGAAATTACGGATCATTATTCCTTAACGCCTATGCTATATCACAGCTAAGTTTTCTACCTGCGCCAAGCTAAACAAAAAGGCCTCTAAATGTAAAGAGTATTCCTTCTTCTTCAGTTGTTCCAAGCTTATGGTGACCTCTCCATTGGTTTCCGTTCCGAGACTCCTGTTGATAATCATGGTTATAATTAAATCACATTTGTCATCCCTTGACAGAAACTTGCTGGATTTAAGCATTATCAAAATGATCGTATCTGGGAATTTCCATAGTTTAGATGTAACATACTTGAGGTGATCCAGTAAGTCTTTCGTTTTTCTTGCAATTTCTTGCATCACATCTCTTTCGGTTATGCTTTCTATTTCACTCAGCTGTAGCATAAACAAAGCAATATCTTTGTGAGTTTTGGTCATAGTCATGGCTTCTGCAAAACAAATATATCATTTGTGACATTACAGCACTTCCACAAAACGATGTCCGATTACCAGCACCGCCCAGTAGAGAGTCGGACTTAGGCTAGATCTAGAACTTCTTAAAATGATATTCTAGAAGGTAGAGGTATATCTAAGAAATGATGAGAATTAATTTTAGTATGTAAGCTCATGTCAGTACGAGTTGTTCCAATGGCCATAATCCATAGATTATACAGATGTTCAGTTTAACTCGAAAAATAAATGCTAAATATTTTAAAGAAGTAAATTCGGTTCAGTCTTAAAAATTATTTAAAAACTGACTGGATAGGACCTTAGCGTATACCGAACTTATTGTTTTAGCTGCACATACCTTTGGCATGTTGAGCCACGGAAATTTCAGACGCAGGCACGTTGACGAACACATCGTATAAATCCAAATAATTCTCTACAGCCGAACTTGGACATCCCAAGATGAAAAACTTTTGGTTCTGCACAAAATATAATATTATAACGAAGAAGAAATGTAGATACGCAATACAGGACCCAACCAATATAGGGTGCACACACACGCATATTAATGTTTTTTATCCTCTCACGAGCAAAGCAGTCACAATTTTCATATGGGATTTTCTGAATGTAGTAGAGAGAAGTCCAAGGTTTCGTTTGCTGGAGTACGTCAACAGCTGTAGCTAATGGTAGTTCACCTTTGAAGACATGTACCAAATATTGGCAACAAACAAAACTTTGGACTATCCTCTACAACATGCATAAAATCGCATATCAAAATTTTGACTGGTTTGCTTGTGAGAGGATGCTAAAATATTAAAATACGTTTGTGTAAATCCTGTAAATATTATATATTACCGACCTTGAATCCAGAAATTTCACTTTCGTGCAAATCAATCCAGGGAAACACATAATCCCACATATCTCGGTGCGTCAGGAATGCAGGTAAACTCAAGACGAACTGAAAAAACGAGAAAACCCCTTTGAATCTTCTCCAAACAGAACTGTGAGTAATTTAGAGATGCTTCAGATGCATTCTTTACCTCTATTAAGCTATCCACATCATGATGATAAACCACTATTCGCCGTTTCAGTATTAAAGCAGTGTATATTAATATTGTTTCTAGACCGAAGCGGCTGATAATGCCTGAAAATAAAAAAATTCCGTTTAAAATATAAATTTCAGACGGAACATATATTACCCCTATACATTTCATTACTGAATCTTACTCTTGATATGATGCTGTCTATAAGGTTGAACAGTGTCGAATTCAGCAGCGTAAAATGTACCATTTTCTTCGGTCGTACATCTTCCAGTTACCATGACTGACAAAAATAGCTTGAGCATTACAGGCGGGTGACCAGATTTGCAGTAACTTTTTATTAGGACGCGACACAGTGTTTCATACCGTTCCGGGTTAAAATCACCGCAGGTTAAAATAAGCGTCACCTGTTTCACCTGTTCGACAAGAGTGCTGTTAGAGCTGCTTAAATTTTCACCACTACACATTCTTCGAGGGAAAAAATACCTGCGGTAGACGATCTGATGAAAACACCTCTGAGGAATGTATGTAAACCCACTGATTATTAAACCGGAAGAATCTGAAAGGCTTTTGACGATGACCATTCTCAAAAAAGAATTTGGTCTTTCTCATAAAAATGTCACGGTCGGACGGCTCGAACCTCGGATAGCTCCATGCCCATATTATATCGCCGTTAACATCTTTTTCTGTTCACAAAATAACAACAGTTCATAGTCAGCACGTTAAAGAAAATCTCTCTGCCGTAGACAGCACGTAGTTGCAATGCGTCTTTACCCACGAGATGACAGGAAATCAACTGTGCGGGCTGCGGTGAAACCATCATAACAATGTCATCCCACTCAACAGCAACGTCAGTATTGAAGGTCCTTAATTTGTTGGTAGAAACTTGAATGCAGAGGGTCGTGCAGAGAAAGATAAACGCAATCTTGCATGTATTATGTCTTCAAAAGTGATTTGATATAGCTTCCAGTGATTGAGACACTGGCATCGGCATCCTGCAAAATTGTCAAGAAAAATCCTTTTATTTGTTTGTGCTTCATCGCAGGTTCAAAACTAATAAGATATTAAGTGTGATATACATGCGTTCTAAAAGGCGGTCATACCAGTTCAAATAATACGAAATACCATATCCCATTGGATACAGATAACCTTAAGCAAAATACCCAAACTCGTGCACTAATTCTAATTCGAGCTATTTCATGCAAAATGACAATAGTTAAAGATTATGACTAAGCTCTTACCGTCTTATTTACTTAACCCGATCGCAATGACTGAATAGAGAACAGTGGAATTTGATGCCTTTCTATCCACAGTTCGTGACATTACGTTTTAAGTTAATGGCATGAAAAGGACAAGTTGGTTTTACAGAGTCTCCACCCCTAACTGTAATTCCGTTGAGTTTTAGTCGAGTTCGGATAATGAAATCTTTCTGTCAAAATTGTACATAGGCAGGCTGGAAGTTTTGACCGACGGATCAACCAGCTGGCGGAAATTTCGCCGGTAGTTTATATTTTTCCTGCTTTATGTTCCGGCCTGCCGTCAGTCTGCGACTCTTATCGTTAACTGCGTAATTTATTGCGAATTTCAACCCATCCGTATCTACAAATTATCAGAATATCATCAGGACCCACACTGTAGGAATCCATAGAGCATACCAATGTAATCAAGGCCTACATCCTTTAATCAGCGACGTTGCACTCAGACTGAGTAAACTGCAGCAATCTTAACTGTTGCGAAACCCGCAACAGGGTGTGCTTCTACTTACTTAATTTACTTCTTACTTTAAATATTTCAGAGCTTAGCAAATACGAGCTCAGATCCAGTCAACGAAGGTAGAGAATGAGAAAGCCTACCATTGCCAATAACGTTTAATTGTATGGAGCGCTAGAAACGTTTTATTGCGTAACATATACATTTGTATAATACTAGCATGAATAAATACATTATATTGAATCTACTCACTTAGCTGAATGTGTCTGACTAACAATTGAGGGCTACTGCCCAAGACTCCAACAGTCTTCTTCGTCCATTTATACTCATGCCAAACCTTAGGGACAGCAATTAGCCCTAACTGAGTACGTTAATATGAGGCAGTTAATATCCTTTCCTTCCTCGAAATCGCTGCCTGTTGTCCAGCTGAAAAACAAAATAATAATTATACAGCAAAAAACTTCATATATACATTCAAGGAAGTAACAAACACTGGAACAGTTTGCATCTTACACCTTGAGCTCGTAGCCTTTGACTGGTACCGGTTTCTTTCAACCCATTCTCTGTGCTACTCAATAATAATTATCTACGTAAAGAGACGCTAGATCGGACTTATCAATCACTGTCCATTCGTACTAAAAGAGGGATCTAATCGAATAATCGAATTGAAATCACGGAGTGTCCGAGTTGGTTAGACGGTCCTCAACTTCTAAACCTGATAACGTTATGTGAGCTACTTATACACAGTCTTCAAGAGAATTGCTTACCAGCGATCTCTTGCATTCGAAAAACGTTGTCCGTAGCACTATACATTCGTTTGGGACGGATCCATCATTAGCTTTCATACATTCTTTAAGTGATTTTCTGTGCTGAAATGATGAGACCGAGATATTAGTTCGGCAGTTGTTAAAATGATTTGTCTTAGCGTTTAATTCACTGCAATGATTCACAAACCTTCAAATAGCATTCGCTAGTCATCAAACACTCTCTAAGGTCGTCTCGAACACCATCGCAAGGACGCTTTCCGGATGGCTCTACAGTATCGTCGTAAAAGAGTTTCATCTTACTTCTCCAATCTGTACTACCATCCTTCTGATCAGAATTATAGGATCCCATTTGGCAGAAACAAACTTCTTCAATGCGAAGATGGTAGCGCTGCCGCCTAATTCGACATTAAAATTCCCTGAACACAGGTACTATAGTTTACTGGAAATGACAGGTTACTATTAATGACAACTGCGTTATCATGATTTAATGTCTCATTGATTAAACTTAAATTAATAATAAATGCAACTCTTCTGATAGAGGCAATTTCCAATCTTACGAATAAAGTAATAATTACCTTGAAAGAAATGTTGTCTATTCCGTCGCTGAGGTGTTACTCTTAAAACTTAAAGACATATTATTTGGTGTACCTGTAATTTTTAAATTTTTATTCATTTGAGATAATAATGCGCATGAAATTCTATACCAACCATATTTTCAAATTTGGTGTGTGTAGATTCGAAAACAAATTATTGTATATATCGTTATTGAGTAGTGTTCTGCCATCTAATGACTTGCTGCCGATACTACGTTTCATTTAGTTTCCAAGACTCTCGTCCTCGCCTTATTTCATGCTGTCACATGCGTCGAGCACACGGGTGTTGCGGCAAAATGGTTGCCTAAACTGTGAATTGAATCCATCCGCCAATGGTTTCATGGGACAACTTGTGATTGCCAGAGAAGTTATTCTCCACACGCGTATATATGTGAAGCAGAAAATAGAGAGTCCCCAACCATTTCAACTGTGAAAGTATCACCTGAAGTCATATGCGGACAGCGCTTGTATTCAGACAGTGTGGATGATAGTCAAGTATTGCAGTTCTACATCACAGCAGGCACAAATTTTGTTGCACATTCAATTTCATAAGAGAGAAGACGTCTGGTAAAGTGAATGTGAGGCAATTAAAAGTGGACAAGAATAGTTATTAATTGTGCGTGAAAAGACATATTTTGGAGCATTGAAGACGATAGAGAAAGTGTTAAATTCTCACGATGTCACGATATTACCAGCGACCGGAAAACGCCTTGAAAAAGGCAAACGGTAAGTCAGTTAAACTGTAATAGCAATTTCCAAATGTGCGCCGGTTGTGGTGCGAGTTGCGATTCTGATGTTCTTGAAGTTCAAAGTTCGGTTCCCCGCTCTGGACATTGCATTTGTCTGACGTGAGAGACGTGCTTCAGATGCAATATAACCCCGCATTTGTTCAACCGGCTTTCGGGCCGTGTTCAGCAATGAGGGAAAAGTTAGCCGTAATCTCAAAGTTTTATTTTATTGTGACCCGTAGAATTCATCGAAGTTGGGAAGCCCACGAGAGCTTTGGACACGCTTTACGATGTCATCAAAGGGAAAAGGCATCGTGCCTTCAGCGAGAAGGTCATCGAGCCGATCATGCTTAAATATTTGGAATTGTGTGTGGACCTTAAAAAGCCGCATACGGCCAAAGAGGGATTGTACCAGTACCGGCTCATGTGTCAAACTGTAAGTTACTTGCTTACATAAGGAATGTTGAAGACATGAATTATCGAACTGATTAACTTAATGAATCATTATGTTGAAGGTTAATGTGGGGCTACTGGAAAAAGTCATCCGAAGTTATATCAAAATGGCTGAAGAAAGAACAGAGCAAGCGAGAGAAAATTTAAAGAACAAAGCATCTCCCGAACAATCGGAACAGGCTGTAGTGGAAGTTGATGATTTGGAAAATGTGTCCGTAGCAGAAATGCAACTCCTCAAGTAAGCCCATAGCTCAATCAGTGATTAATGCACGTGAGCACTAACAAGCAAAACTAATTCAATTGATTTGTAGTGTCATCACGGAAGAGCAAGCTCAGGAACGCAGTGATCGTGCTGCCTTGATTCCGTGGGTTAAGTTTCTGTGGGAGTCGTACACACAATGTCTGGACCTGTTGCGAAATAATGCACGTTTAGAAAATTTGTATCACGACATCGCTCAAATGGTTGGTACATAAAGTTCAAAAATTTCTATGTCCCGTTTGTAAGGGTTTTTCCAAAATGGAAAATGATTTTGCGAATATATTACAGGCATTCAAATTCTGTCTCAGCTACGCCCGTAAGACGGAATTTCGTAAGCTTTGTGAAAGGCTACGAAAGCACTTCGATGATATTGTTAACAGATCTAGCACACAGATGAACAGCATCGATTTTTCTTCTCCTGAGACTCAGCAATTCAATATGGAAACTAGGCTTGCTCAGCTGGATTCTGCTATTACTATGGAGCTATGGCAGGAAGCATACAAAGCTATTGAAGACATTCACCTTCTCATGAACCAATCCAAAAAGTCACAAACAAGAATGATGGCTTACTATTACCAAAAATTATCCCTGGTATTTTGGAAGGCCGGAAATCTGTTGTTTCATGCAGCTACCATGTTGAAATACTACATGCTCTGCAAAGATATGAAGAAGAATGTCTCTCAGGAAGAGCTGCAAAAGTAAAGAAAGTTTACGATTTATCCATCGCTGAGACTTGCACACGAACATTTGTGTAATTTTATTTTTTGTATAGGAATGCATCTCAGGTAGTGATGGCAACGCTAGCAATACCGTTTCCGGTATCACATCCTGAGTTCGAGAGGTTCGTAGAGACCGACAAGGGTATGATGGAAAAAGCCCAGCGGTTAGCTACACTACTCTTTCTTCCACAGCCACCAACCAGGGCGTCGTTGATCAGAGATTTGAGCAGATACAATGTGCTCAACAATGCCATCCCGCAATTGCAGAATCTTCACGATTTGCTTGAAAAAGAATTCAACCCGTTGGGATTGTGTCAGGAAGTGAATGAAATCGTTACGGATGTCACCGCCAACGAAGGTAATGAATACCTGCAGCAGTATGTACCACCTTTGCAAGACGTAGCACTCGTGAGGCTGATTAAGCAAATATCCCAGGTAAATTTTAAACAATCTTATGTTAATTAATTCGGTGTATCAAACGACTATTTGCCATATTTTAATTTTGTACTAATTGAAACGGTTTTTATTCATCCAAAGGTTTACCAAAGTATTGAATACAACCATCTGCTACAAATGACGGTGTTCACTACCCAGTCCCATTTGGAGCAGTTATTGGTTGATGCTGTAAGATACAATGATATGCAAATAATAATTGACCACAGATCTAATACAGTCAAGTTTGGGGCTTCACTGGCCGAAGCTTCTCGCGAAGATCTGCCGGAAGGGCCGCATTTGCAAGACATGCCTTCCGAAACTGTTCGTCTCCAGCTAGTGAACGTATTCAAGTGTATAGAAGATACAATCGACATGATCAATCCACCTCATATACAGGTAATGTAACTAGAGTAAACATGCAATTAACCTAACGTATAGCCGTTCATTGAGAAAGAATTCACCCCAGAAATACAATTCTGATCTAATTACAATATATATTAACCTGTCTATAAATAGCGTGAAGAAGATACCCTGCGAGCAAAGATCGTTAATCACTACATGTTGACTGAGAAATCAAGTCACATCCAGAGGTTGCAGCGCCACAAGATTATTGCTGACCGTCGTGAAGAATTGGAGAGGCACAATATGGAGAAAGAGAGTAAAGAGAAGTGGCGAAATGATCAGATTTTGCAACAACAGCTTATGGCTGAGCAGAAAAGACTTGAAACGGAGAGAGAAGAGCGAGAAAAGCGCAAGATGGAATTGGAAAAGCAAGAAATGCAGGCTAAGAGAGTACGTGAGAAGTTGAACCAGCTTCAGAGTACTGGATGGGGACAAAAGATTGTTGGTAGAATGGACGATTTAGATCTTGCTGAAATGGACGTTGAAGTTGTCATGAAACAGAAGCAAGAAGAACTTGCGAAGGAAGCCAAGGAGCACCAACAAAGAATGAAAGCTCAGGAAAAACGTTTGGACCATTTGGAGCGAGCTAAACGTCAAGAGGAAATCCCAATTTTGGAGAAATACATGAATGAGAAGAAACAGCAAGAAGAGAAGGAATGGGATATCCACGAAAAGGAGAGGATTACAAACTTAATTGAAGAACGTAAACTGGCTGTTGCGCATCGTGAGCGTATGAAGAGGATGAAGAAGGATAGAGATCAGTTCTTGACGAAGCTAATGGAGGCGCGTCGGGGAGAGTTTATGGTGAAACTAGCCGAGTTTGAGAAACGATTTGCTGAAGAGAAAAGTAGGCGACTCGAGGAGCGCAAACAGCAGCGAAGAGAAGAGCGTCGGCGGAAATGGCAGGAAGAGAAAGAAGAGGAAGAGCGCCTACGCGCAGAGGAGCAGCGAAAAATAGAAATGGAGAAAGAAAAACTTGCAAGAGAAGCTAAGCAGCGGGAAATTGAAGAGCAGAATAGGAGAGTCGAGGAAACCCAACGCCTACGCCTTCAGCAAATTGACGCTAAGTTGAAAGAAGAGGACGAGAAGCAAAGGGCAGCAAGAGCTGCACAAGGGCTTCCGGAGCGTCCGGTTCAGCGCGCAACTGAGCGAGAGGGCATTTGGCGACCGTCAAGGGCTCCACAATCCGCAGCCCCAGCAGACAATGAACCAAGTGGGGGAGAGAAACTTCAATCTCACGAACGCTCCTCTGAAGGAGGCAAATGGCAGTCGAGCAGAGTACAGCAAAAGAAGCAGGCTGGTGATAAGGATGATTTCGACATCCGAAGGGGGCCACCTCCGAGTGAACCAGTGCAAACTGACAAAGACTTCGTACGTCCAGAACGTGGGGAGGGCAGGCGAGAAGTTGACCTAGGTGACGCTAGACGCGAACCTCGCCAGGATAGGTACCCTAAAGAAGAACCTCGTGGAGACTGGAGAAGCGGTGGCGGCGGTGGTGCTACGGAAGGCCGGAGTTTTGGTGGTGATAGACCCGAAAGAGGAGGAGATCGGCGTGAGTTTGGTCGGGATAATCGCAATTATGAGCGCAGGGAGGAAGGAAGTGGCTTCGACAATGCTCGTAATTTCCGCGGGGGATATGATCGGGAAAACCGGAACCGTAATGACCAAGGCCAGACACGAGAATTTGAAAGAGGCGAAAATCGGAATGCCAGAACCGAACCAAATAGAGATAGGGATCTCGGTGGCATGAGAGACCGTACTGAGCGTGACCGTGCTGAAGGGCGCCCAAGGGCTGACCGCGGCGGTTTCGGAGGCGCAGATAGAGGTGGAGACAGGGGCACAGATACCAGGGGCGAGAGTAGTTGGAGAAAGTGAAACTGCACCACGTCTGTAAAGTTAATTGCTCCAGGAGTTTCGTCTCGCTGCTTATGATTTCATTATGTCGTCTTTTAAATTTTGTCATCCTGTAGTATGTTATTCATTCATTTTTACTACATCAAGGAAGAATCAGACTCCCATATTGTGCTTCAACAGCACATTATGGAGCAAGTAAGCGCGCACCGAACATACTTGATTTTATAAATAGATCAGATGCGTTGAACATTTGTCAGCCTCCAAGTTGTAACTGCTAGGTCTCGAACACTAATAAAAATGTTGTACGTCAAAAACCTTCATGATTACATGTATAGAAACAATTCCGTTTTTTTTTGCGTTTTGTCATAGCCGATTCGCCAACCTTCGCATGATCGTTTGCATCCTCCCTCAAATTTGGGCCTGATCTCATGTCATTTTTCAATCTCGGAAACAAGTGAAACCATACAAATTAAATACGAATAAGTACCTAGTTTTTAGTTGTAAATTCTGGAGACATAGCATAAGATCTGATCATTGGGAGATAAATTAGATATGACTTGGATGCAACAGTCTAGACCGTAATGAGAATTAGTCAGTATGATACGTAATTGTTCCATTGGTGACGTGCAATAATACATCCGATTATATCGCAAAGGATTGAAATCTTTGATGGGGTGAGGTAGATTTAGCATTGGGCTACTAATGGACGTACTTTTCGAGCCCATTAGGATTTAGTTTTTACAATTAAAAGTGTTATACTTAACCACATACATAATTATAAGATATACCGGTAAGTACGTCGAATTTTCGGATTTACGGATTATGCATGGAAAAGTTTGGGATAAGTCTTTCAGTTTATAAGCTTATCTGCGTTACATTTGCAACGACAATTCCGAACAAGTCCGCAAGGTGGTAATAACATTAAGACCTTATGAAGGGCTAACTTAAGCACGGAGGCTACTTAACATTTAGCTGTCGACTGGGTTGGAGTGTAAGACTCGGAGAAAATTTGTAACGTTTGTTTTGTTGATAGCTGAAAGCACCGGTTGCAGGTTGCAGTCCTGAAACCGCAGTGGGGAAGTATCGAACCCTTGCCTTGGTTGGTGAAGAGATGAGGAAGAGTGATTTGACTCCAACCTTCAACCATAGCATCGCATGTGTATTTCAGTACTATAGCGATCGTGTGACAAGATGGAACCCAACGTTGAAGAGTCTCAAACTGTTGGCGAAATTTCAGCAGCGTTGAATGAAATCAAAACTGTGCAGCAAATGTCATCGACTGAGAAACAGGATTTAGCTCAATGTAAGTGTTTCATAAAGTTACTCCACCATTTTAAAATGGCGTGTTGTAATCTGTAAATATAACTGTTCTTGAAACTAAAATCTCTAACCCTCTGCATTCTGTATGCGTAAATAAGGTTGGAGTTGAGCAAAGGGTGCGCAAATAAATGTAATTCGGTAGAAGTTACCTCGGAGTTTTGATGAATTTTAAAGCCGTTTTTGAACTGTTTATAGTTTCTGAATCTACTCATTTTGGTTTTCATCATGATATGTATTTGCTGTTTGAACGTCACATGTTAGGTGAAAAGAAACTGGAAATACTGGAAGGGAATATTCAGAAATCCTTAGCACATTCTACGGAACTTATATCACAGTTAAAGGCGATCTCAAGTGCCTTGAACCGAAAGGAATGTGAACTGGTCCACGAAAAGATTCGATTGAAAATCGCTAAAGAGAATTGTAAGAAATTAGAAGAAGCTTTCAACAGAAAGAAGCTTGAAATGGTTAGAAGCTTTTACCTGCGATACAAAAAGTAGTGCTAAACTTGGCATTATAATGTCGGATAGTTAAAATATTTGACTAATTTTTGCACTTTTTGCAGGATAATCTGAAGCGTCAGTACAATGCCTTTGTTCATCAACATTTACATGGTAATATGGAATTTGCTCGGAAATGGAATTGCACATTGGAGGGAATGGAAATGCGAAGAAAGTCAAGAGCTAATGAAGTAGAGGAACTACAACTATCAAATGCCATACTGGATAAAAGTAAGACAAGTAGTGTAGCCCTACAGGAAGTAAAATTTTAACCTCCGCTGTAAATTCGTCTTAAAGAATCTAAAATTTGATCTAGAGCTTGGCTCATTCAAGAAATATGAAGGAGAGTATTGGGTTGCATCTAAAGCTCTTGAGAACCTAAAAGCCTTGCATTTCGAAGAACTTCAGAAAGGTCTGGAAACTAAAGATATGCTCAGTAGTAAAATTGATCATCAGAAAGAGAAAGTCGAAGAGTTGCGGAAGTCTAATGAAAGTGTGAAGCACTGTGAAGCCTATAAATCTGAAGTCAGCAAGTATGTTATCGAATCTGGCTTCTCGTACAGTATGTTGTTTTCTCAGAAATTATAATCCTGCCTTACAGTATGGTTCCTTTTACTTTAGGCTAAAATCTACCATCGATGAAAGGCAATGTACTGTTGGGAGATTGAAACTATTAGTATCGAACTGGAATGCCATTTTAGCTACTCGTTCGAATTCTACACTTCAGCCGAACCCATCAAACGCTAATAATACCCATCAGTTAAGTCGTGACGTTCAATATTCTACTTTTATTGATCAGACCGAAGAGGGAGCGAGGCCACCAGGTATGCATTAATGTTACAATATTACAAATTTCGCAGATGTCTCGATGAAACATGGTTAATTTTTATCAGAATCGAAATATCGACTCACAATGGTGGCATCAACAAGTAACAGCATAGAAGGCACAGGAAATGGAAAGCCTTTAGTTACGCTTCGCCGCGCGGAACCTGCAACGAACCCACTAAGGACAAGTCAGAAATTCAATTTTAAGAGAAAACAAAATCCGGCAATGCCTCCCAAGGGTTAATTTAACACTGAGCCAAAGATATTAAGCCTCTCAAAGAATGCTGTCGTCGTTCAGGAGTTGCTGAATCCGCTCTCCGGGGTTCGTCACTAACTGAATATGAACTAGCAAGAAAAAACAGACAATATTTACAGGACATGTAGACTAGGAGCTGTTTATTTTTCCCGAGATGGCAAAATTTAGAGGGCATATAGTTTGTATCGTCCCCGCCATATAATGTTTTACATCATTACATCATTAGTCGATAATACATGTTCACTTTTTCTTAGTTTTCGATGATAGCAAACAACGCTTGAAACAATTATCTAGATGTAAACATCAACAACATTTCTATAGGATATTCTTGTGTATTTTTTATTCGGACAGGTGATGCGCTCGTAACCACAAAACTAATTTACGAAAGTAACGCCCAGTGTATGCTACTCTTGTCATAACATTTCTATCGGTTTTGTTATTCATCCAGGAGCCGCGAATGCACTACCCCGATCCAAATTCCGTGTTAACATAGGCCGAGGTATGTATCCGTATCTTCTATTCATCTCGTGTCCTTTTGTGTGAACTGATTGCAACTGCAAAGACTTAAGGATTCCTTTTTAAAGCTATAGTGAGGTTGTTTGTTAATTTTAGAAAAAACGAAAAACTACAAATAGATGATTGCAAACTGTATTCCTATATAAAAGTACAAAATTTTATTGTGCTGACGCAATAGTTCGCTCCAACGGCATGCCGGTCTCCAACAACTGTTTAATTGGTACTCAAGATCTAAAATAACGCTTTTTTGTATTGTAATGCAGTTACAGTCAACTGGGAATAGAGTAGACCTAGGGTTAGCTCTACAATTGTTCGAATAAGTCACCTGATCGTATGTGAATAATCACACATAGAGCTACGGTACTAGTTTCAAAAATGTATTAATTGTATTGTCTGTTAAAGAATGCAAAATCTTGTGCTAAGGTGCCGAATACCCAGGTTGCACTTTACTTTATAATTAAATAGGCACACACAGTCTCAAAATGTTGTAAAGAAACAACGGTCCAAGTATGCTGGTTGAACTGGCCTGGTAGTGGATATTAAAATCAGAAACAGGCGGTTACCTGTTCATTTAATTAGGGAAGTCATGCAGTACACAAATGATGTTCCGCTAGTAGAGGTCTATGCATTATACTGCAATCTTATGCATAAGTGCCGCAAACGATTTGAAAATGAAAAGAAAAAAAGTGTAAGGTGATACTGTATTTAATTGCTGTCGAGCGTTCATTGGTTCGTATGTACTACTTATATTGCAAATTTGATGGGGAATCATATGAAGCGATCCTTCTCAAATAATAATCTCTGATAACTCAAAGAGAAAACGGCTAAAAACAAATGCAGTCAAGAAGAGACAGTTAACAAATTATTAAAAGAGGGTTACAACGCTCAGACTGCGTATGGTACTATGATGTGATATAAATGCAAAACTTAGATATAGAAATAACATAATTAACAAGCATTGCATTGCAAAACTAAAGGTTAGCACATTTATGAAGGGAAATAATACATCGAGACTCGAGAGACGTTAATGAATCTATATCTTTAAGTATTTTGAAAAGTCGTAGTCGTAAGCTTAAAATACAAAGTAAAAAAGTCTTGGAATTGTTGTACCTATTAACAGTAAGGTTCTAGTCTTGTGGATTTGGTTTGTAGAAGACAAGTTCTAGGTAATGAATATGTTGTTTTGCTATGGCGTTACTAACAAAGTATGTACAAAGTACAAAGTTCCTATGCGTTACGGAAAAAGCATTCTTTATCATCTTCCTTGTCGCCCTGGAAACGGGTTAGGCAGGCAGTGATTTTGTGCATCTGTGTATAGTTATGTAGAGGCTCCCGGAAAAAAATTTCAAAAAGTCAAAAAGAATATTTACTAACTACCACGTCTAAGCTTGAATAGGGAAATAAGTAGCCAGAAGGTAATGGTTATGAACATTCAAGAGTGAAAGGCCATTGTGCATGGCAGAATGCAGATGAGTTTCTGGCTTCTCATTGGAGAATACGAAAAATAAATCGAGACTGTTTAGGGTTGCGAGTGTGGGAAAAATGAGGGATAGTTTGTATATATAGAACGAGGCTTTGTGTAAACTATTTGTTTGAAGATTCATTAATTATGTTGGAGGAAGGATGGAGAAATACTCTGTAAACTTGACTCTAGTACTTCCCGTGACAGGGAAGTAAGGGAAGTTGGACGTGTATTTCTCTAGAAGGCTAACGCCAGAGAGTTATGCGGGGAAGAAAGGGTTAAGATTCAGATTGCATTGAAAAATGTGGGATGGATGTGACTTGGTTTGAAAAATGGTAACTATACAGAAATATTCATTGGTAATAGAATGTATTTTTTGCACTGTGTACAATCCATGCGTATGTGTAGCTACTAGCTACTATAACTTGGGTTATGAGACCAGAGAGAAAACATGCATTATGTTCTTTTGTTACTTAATGATAGTTTCTTATAGCAAATGTTATTTATAAATAGCCATGTATAGACTTATTCCAACCTAAAAATGATCGCAAGAACTGTATGCATGGAGTAATCTCTTGTAGTACATAGATAGGGTTTTATCTTACTGTTCACGCACACCGTACTTTTAGAAGGGCGCACGAGGATTTAGCTAGTAGGATAGTGTGCGCAGAAAATATTTAACTTTGTACTTACATCAATAGTTACAAGGTTAATTACATATGTACAATTCCATGAGGTAGGGATTTGGAAAGGGGTGACTCGGAAAGTTAATGACAAAATGGGCGAGGAAGCGATGGTATACTGGAGTTGTTGTATGTGAGAAATGTGTAAAAACTTGTAAGATATAAATGGCACCATGTTGAACATACTTCATACTCATGTGTCTGTGTTTGTTGATATTATGGTTGGTAAGAACGAAATTAATTTTTGTGTTGAAGAACAGGGGCTTGTGAGTGGCCATAGATTGATGAAGATGTCTGCTGAATCATGGGATAGGTATTGACATTGTTAGGGTTAGGGGAACAATGTGGTGAATGATGGAAACTTGATAGGATGTCACCGTTGGCGTGGATACCGGGATGGTTTGGAATCGTTGAGTGTCGTGGATATTGGGGAGACATGTAGTTGGAAGAAGCGGGAGAATGGTGGGGGTTCATGTTGATGCGGGGGGATTGACGGAAACTTGCGCTGGACTGGAGGGAGCGGAGGCCACCGTTAGCGGAGGATGGAGGCGGAATGGTTCCGTGCTGACTATTTAAGCTGGTGACAAATGATAGTGGGGGCAGGGGTGGGGGAATGGGAGGCATTGCTTGATCCACAAATGAACTCAACTTCATGTTGGTGCAACGACCGTAAGGTGTGGATTGAATGACGGCACTCATATCCGTCGTCTTGGGCCTTGTTAATGAGGGTTTCCTCCGGATCATGACTCCGTTTTCGTTTTTCTCGATGATGGTGGCGGATCCGTTGGAGGAAACAGGGGGAGAGGCCGTGCCGTTTGTCATTGCGGCTGATGACGGAAGGCCTGCATAAAGTTTCTCTTTGGGGTATGAGGATTCAGTCTCGTTAGTGGACTTGACTACCAAAACGTCCGTGGAGGTGATCGTGGCGTTTGAACGGTCGGCTACAGAAGAGCGGTTATTGTGCTGATGCCACTGATTGACGATTATGGAATTGTTGGCGGATGCACTTTCGTTTTTGAGAGCCGGGGAAGATGAGCTTGACGTGGGGTTTGAGTGAAGGGTTAAATTGACTAACTTGGGGCGTTCTCCGTAAGGATTTTCCGGATGGTGGGCCTGGTGGGAGGGAGGAGGAAGTACTGCGGGGACGGGAACTACACGGGACTCGTAGATTGAATTGATGTTTTTGCCATGAGCAGGGCTGGTCTCGTAGATTGGATGGGTTGGTGACTTTAACTTGATGCTGTTTCGGCGGGATATGTGACCGTAAACTACGGTGGTGGTTTGTTGCTGTTGCTGCTGTTGAGGCTGCTGCTTCTCAAAACAGTGCGGGTTGTCACAATGACAATTCGTGTCAGATGATGAACTGGATGGATGAGCCTGAGCTGTTGAATTCCTTCCTGAGTTATTATTTCCACCGTATAAGGAATGAACTCCACTAGATGAATCACTGGCACTTGCTGTCCTGTCTGGAGGAGAAGCGGAACTTGCCGTACTCCGGGAATCCGATCTTGTCACGCTCCCACTTCGACCGTTGTAACCCGAATCTGTGCTCTGGACGCTTCTTGGTGTACCCTGATAACATTCAACAAAAACGAGGATGAGTCAAAGTTTTAACCAAAGCTATCATTCTTATGCACTATCTACCGGGAGCTTCTCCTTCTTGCTTATGCTACACATATATTACAAATATGCCGCCGCTGTCTGTGATTATGTATTAACTATGTCAACACTACGAGAGCATCCATCATGTGGAAAAGCCCAATGCCAAAAAGTTTCTCCAGGCAGTAAAAGAAAAAATGTCTGCAAGTATGGTTGAGGCGTTGAAGGAGAAAGTCGGAGAAAATCAATCCAAATACAAAGGCAAATATTTGTCGCAAAATTCCTCAAAAAGGTTCCCGAAAATATCAGAGAAAGATAACAGACAGGAGCAAGGTGGCACAGTGTGGGGCTGTTTGCCGCAAGATATTGAATTTGCAATATGCGGGTAAAATTCCAAAAGTTTGATTATCACTGTAATTCATACACTAAAAAGAGAAAATATTCTGGTGAGTAGTTGAATGTATATAGGTCGCTATTTACGGAAGCACAATTTATCATATCTTTCACCATAGCAGCATTTAAATGGCCAAGTATTACGAGGCAGATGAAGAGCAGTATAATTTTGCGGAATTGTTAAAAAGAGTTTTAGCGAATGCAATGCTCGCTTTTTAACAGAGACAAATGGCAAGTTAAAAGCATAGTTTGAAACAGAAGAATGCAAGAGATTCTAGTAAAGAAAGATGAGAATTCAAGAACCCAACTTTACGAATCTTATTTAGGCCATGGTGTAGTTGCGAAGGAATTTAAAGTGCTGACGTATCCCGCTATATTGTCATAGTCCAGTATATCTAAACGTAGTGGTAGCCTTGTAGTACTACAGATGTTGTAAGATATTTTTGAAATGAAATATAGTAGAAGAGGAATGGCGAGGAAGTCGAATATAAAGATATAAAAAGAAATTAGAATGTCCTAAGAGAATTCTTTACTAAACAATAAACTTGTTTATATTTCGCAAATAGGTGTGATTCTGGAGGTTGTAAATAGAATGGCGTAAGTAAAAGTTGCATACCTGGGCTGGGTTAGTGGTTTCACGGATTCCTGAATTCATGGGATTGTTTCCAGACTGAAGTGACATCATTTGATGATTCTCTGGGGGGCCGTTTGCAACAAGGGCGAGCAATTCCTAGTTTAAAAGAGAAAATGAAATGATTAGAAAAGTTTCTCAAACCTTGAGCTGTGGGGATTCCAGAAGAACAAATTCAAGGATATGAAGGAATGTGGCTATGTGGAGGGTGAGAGGAATCAATGCGGGTATGACGGGGAAACTAATTTGGCAATCCACCTGAGCAAAGTATGGTGAAGAGCGGGAGGGATGGACGGGAGAAAAAGTTTCAAAGTTAATTCGAGATAGAAAAAGAAGAAATGATTAAATTCTTACTTGGTGCTCCTCGTAATCAGTGTCAGCTGGGGCTGGTAAGCGATGTTTATTTGAAACATTCTTTCCACCTCGTAGCATTGCGTAGTCTCCTTCATCAGCGTCCGTTTGGCTCAACTGGTTATAACTCCGGTCTCTACAATTCTTCTTTAAGCCTCCTCTGTTTGGAAGTGGCACGGATGCGTATTTCCGACTGCAATGAAAAACAATGGCATGTTAATTAGGCCTGATTTAGAATTTGAGATTAACCCTGTAATAGAGAAAAGTGTTGAAGAAAGTAAAGAGTGGCATGTTGAATGCAAACATTAGCTTTCTCAGGTGATAGCAATAATTTGTACAAAGAGGTGAATGTTGGGTCTCAAAAGGATTTTCTGATGAGGATACAAAAGAAGAAATGGAGAAAGGGATGCACTAACAGAAGATGGAGACAAATGAGGAGAGTTGAATATAAATTATGCAATATTCTTTCCTCTTCGAGAAAGCACAAAGTTGTAGTTGCATGAGTTGCGTTATTGTCAGAAAATACACTGAGTTTGAAAATGACAAGTTGGCTTAATCGTCACCGCCACCTCTTGTATCGATTTTATGGAGGAAGTTAGGCAGGGAGATGACATGAAGCTGGGAAGACAGAGGGGAAGAGGATGAGAAAGGAATTCAAGAGAACTGTAATCTGGAGAAAGGGGGAAAGGAGAAAGCTGAGGAAATGTGAGATTGAGAATATGGGAAGTGGCGTGGCGGAAAGAGGAGAAGATGAGTAGTTTGTTAATTAGATTATAAAATGAAATGGAATCGTTGAAATGATTATTTTACCTTGGTGAAGGGAGCTCGTCATTGAAAGTAACTTTGTTCCGGGATGGTGAAGTGGTAGTAGCTTCTTTATTATTCTCATGAAGCCATGGCTGTTCATCATCTTCCAAAGAATTCTGAGTTCCAGCAACCGGAGATCGACGTGGCCAGTAAATCCTTTCATCCGATTCCCCATCTCTTTTGATTTGGGCATTCTGATTACAACGAAGAAAAGTATATATGGTCAGTAAGTTACTTTTGCTCGAGAAGATATAGTTTTTTAGCTATTCATTCGTCTTCACCAACAAGTAACTGAGATAGCCCAGAATCGATCCGGGATAAAAATACATTTCTTTTCTACTCAGATACGGCAGTAGCCTCACATAGAAGGTTTTCGCAAAAGTTACGAAGCAAGAGGATAAATAAAGAATATAGGCAAGGGGATTAATTATTCCTTGAACGATCCCTAAGATTCACGGTGAGCCCAGTTCGCTTAGGATCAGAAATAGTGTCATGAAAAATTGTAAGAACCTCTACATTAGTACTAGCCGTTAATACTTACCCTGATAAGGACCCCCAAAATGGATTTCTTAGAGTTGACGTCAGTGACAGCAAATGCCTGAGAATCACTGACAACCAGCATAGCCGAGGACACTGGAGTGTGAGGTGTGTTGGGGCTTTCGGGTAAAGCCAGGGCAATATCCGCTGTAAGCCTCAATGATTCCAAACCCTTCACTCGGAGTTTACCAATGTTCACCTGAAAATATTTAAATGCGCTAGAATAAACATCCATGGAGAGACATATGGGGGAATAATAATATCGGATGGCTGGAGCGGGAAGGGCGCTCCCGGATGACTATTATTAGATGGTGACAATGGAATTTTGGTGGAAGCTATTACATAATTTCTTTGGCTGTCGTCTCCAGAGAGAGGAGAGGGGCTATACGCTTCCGCTAGGCATGCCGCGGATGAGGTTAAGAGCATATTGTGTTTAGTCATGCAAAATACACAAGTCGACGTGTTGTTAGGAGGCTGTCTAGCTTAGCTTGGATTTGGAGAAAAAGGGTATGGATAGAAGAAAAGTTTTCAAGATGATAACAACAAATGTAGATGGAGTAAAGTGCTGTCAAGGAAGGAGGTATAGGGATTCTAGAAAGCTGGATTTCGTCTGCAGGACAGAATTTGGAAGGAAGCGTGAGAAAAACTTATATATCTGTCATATCATTAATTAAGCAGCAGGGGATGCGGAAGAGGGTTGAAATAATTCAAGGAGTCAGCCTGGATGCCTAGAGAGGAGGACCGCCAAAAGAGGAGAAAATCGGATAAAGATGAGTGTTTAGCGGAGAAAGGAGAACGAAATTCCTACAGAAGAGAAAATCATAGCTATGACATTGCTGCTACTACAAGCTTAGGGAGGGGTAAGAGCAGGACAAGCGACAGGAGAAGGAAGGGGATGAAGAAATGAGGAGAAAGAGTGATATGGAAAAGGAAGTGATGCGGCATTGACTGTAAGCTTTAAGACATGTCTTGAACGAGCTATACTGGAGTAATATCATTAAGGGCGTTGACAAAAGAAAGTGAGGGAGGATGGAGAAAGCAAGTTTTCCTGCTTTCCCCTCTCCTTGTTTCGCCTCATCTGCCTGGATGATGTATTCTGTTACTGGAGGACGAAGGGGGACGGGGCAGCGGATTGAAGAGCGGAATTGTAAGTGAGAAAGTGAGAACCTGGAAATTGGGAAAAAAACTTACGTCAATGTGAAAATTCCAATCCCGTTTCGCTGTCAGATTCAACCAGAGAGCCATCCAGAGAAGGATATGAACTGCGGAGCTAATGATGTCCGCAAGCATACAATTATCAAGTGAAGCTCGGTAAACGAGTGTCGCATCATGGACTAATGGGCTCTGAGATGCAGCCAATGATAGGAGGACGGCCAAGGCTGAACAATGAGGAAAGTATGCCCAACCGACTCTGCAAAAAAAGTAAAAGACGTTTAACTTTCTGATAATGTAACTTGATCCGGGAGTTTCTCCATTGTCCAGTTAGCAACACACAACTACAACGTTAAGCTGTGAGCAAAAAACCAGAAGTGGGGAAAGTTTCTTGTACAACTGTTCCGTTTAATGGAGATGGGACAATAAAAAACTATTGTGGCGTTCCCAGGCTAAATGCCCAGAGAAGAAATGGAGTGAAGACAAATCTAAAGGCTAATTCTTCATGAAGTTGTCCTTTGTTAAAGGAATTGCCGGGAGGAGGACTGCTGTAGTGTAGTTGCCTTCATTTTATTTGGAAGAACAAGTTTGTAAGGTGAGGAAGGGGTAATCTTGGGATGGTTCAGGAGTTCTGGCATTACATTGTGGAATTGTTAGCGGAATAGTTTCGAAAGCAAGAAAAAAGGAGAAACTTACCCATAGTTGCCTTGATCATCAACTCCATTTGTCACATATGCGGCACGCGCCTTCTCCTTGACAAAGGAACCGATCTTGAGGTAACCGTAATGGTAGATAACGCCACTGGATATCAGAAGAATACTGATTGAAATGATGTACAGGAGAAGGGTGACATGGCTGTCGAGGAGAAGTGGGAGTTCCGTCATAAGGATCCGAGTGGGGCCGTAGACGTGAAGCTTGTAAAGAACGGAGAAAGCAGAGAAGGAAACAAGACTGTGAAGAGTGTTGACCATCAATTGAATGCTGAATAGAAGTGTAAATGTTTTGTTGCTCTCCCAAAAGGCGTTTGCATAACGAACGGAGAAAATAATCAAAGCCACCGCATAATTTATGTATTCAGGGCGAATAAGCTCCGGGCTGAGGTAGGTTGATGCAGATGACTTTATAAACTGGGAAGTTTCTACAGCATCTCCATGCTGGGTTCCAAGAATACCTAGGACTTCGTTCCGATCCTTTTGTACCATCAACATGTCCAAGTCTGTCTTCCAAATGCATTCTGTAAAAATCCAAATAAAAAAATTAAAATTCTGTGTTTTCTCCCTTGTTAAATAAGAAAAAGTTGGAAAATCCTCGTAGTATAATATTTACAGAAGAAAGTTAACTTTCTCCAATAACTGATTTCACTTCGTATTATTTTCTGCTTTCACTCCTATTTTATCATCATTTTCCTCTTCCTTGTTCTTATCAAATAAGTTGCTCTTCAGAACATCTCTTCTCCTTTTGATATCATAATGAAGAGGAAAAGAAAGGAACATGTGAAACGAAGCGACTTCCTACCCGCAATTCTCTCTTTTCTTCCTTACGCATCGCAGGGAAAAAATGAAAAGAATTCGGGAATCTGTAGATTCTATCTACCGCTCATTGGACAAGTTTCCAAGTTTACTAATGCAACGACAAATGCGGAGCTTTGTTAGTTAGAGAAAACATCCTCATTTCCTCAGATTTCTCTTTTAGGAATGAGAAGGAGAAACTGGGAAGAGAAGAGTAAGAAATCGCAAACTCAATTGAGAGAAAACAAACGAGGAAAGAAGGGAGAAAATAGTGGATGCTTTCATATTACTCGCATGGCTTGACTCTCAAGTGGTCTCTTTCATGAACTGTTCTACTTCCTTCAATGTCTTCTCATCATCATTCACTATTCTTGTTCTCTTCAATGTCGGCTTTCTCTCGTTCTCAAGTCTTGAGGAACATGCTGGAAGTCTGCTCTGGACAGAGGCCAAGGAGACGAGAAAGAACAACAAGTTACTTAGTTGAGAAAGTAACCGACTTTTTATGAAAACAAACTATTCCATCTTTTTCCGCTCATTCAAAGAGAAAGATTGAAAGAAAACCTTTCAAGGTACAGTATGAATACGTGTGATAGGAAGAGCCAAAGATGCTTGAAGGGAAACTATGTGTAGGCTAGCTTCCGCTTATACCAAAATATACCCGGGATTCTAACCACAAGAATCCTGAACGGAATTCCACACTCCCTCACTGGCTCACTAACTATGAACTATAAGCTCAGTGCCCTACATATACTCATCCGGCCCTTTTTGGTAGGTAGTTATCTTACCCAGAAAAGACGAACAACCTTACGCACTTTCGCGTCAACCCAAAAGCCATGAAAGCAAATAAAAAACATTGCAAAGATACTCAAGCAATGAGAAAAGTCTGGAGGGATTTATTTCTCCTTGAACTGACAAGATCCTATCCGGTTTGACTCTTGGTTGGTATGAGAGACAAAGAGGGAGATGAGGAAAGAAGACAAGCTAGCTCGTAAGTCCACAAATCCCACAAACCAATATAACCATTAGCTCGAAAATCAAAAGAGGAATGAAGGATAAAAAGACGAAGAAATTGGAGAAAAATCATGGATCAGTTTATCCGAGTCCGAGCAGAGTCTCGCCCTTAGCGTCCTAAATCATTATCAACATGTTTTCCTACATGTCAAATCGAGGTAACAGACAAATTAACCAAGACTCTAAGACTCCATTCCGTCACATCTTCCGTTCGGGTGCCATAAATTACTGCCTTGTAATGTCTTTCAGCGGGTGTGCCTGGTATCCTAGGAATTTAAAACGACTCTTTGAAAAGATTCTCGCCATAATATAAATATATGCTCCTCAATCAGCATGAAACATTAAGCCCCGCTAACCTAAATGAATAATCACCCGTGTGAATTCTGTTCGCCAATAATTACCTAGATAGAAAACGAGAGAAAAGCAAATGCAAATTTATTTGCGAAATAGGCTGTAGCTATTATAGCTATGGAGAAGAGTAGTTTTCACAGTATCCTACTAGAAACGGACGGGAACGTTTCGTTTCGTTCGTGTAAGCAGCTGACGTTCACTATAAGCTTCAAAATCCCTTAAAACCATTAACACTTGAGTAGAAAATAATTTAAATTGATGACACGTGTCGGATGCTCCATATACCTAATGTATTTCCTTACATTTACTCAGCCCTCAGTCAAATATTCTGGCTGTCAAATACAAGGAAAGTTGGCCTCGTAATTATGTTCTTTTTGTAAAATTTAGAAGGAAGAGCAATTTTCTTTTCTTCCGGAACTTGTAGGAAATGTCAGCCAATATGGATGAAAAGATTCAAAGCTTGGGTAACGGTATAAGAGAGGACAAAGGTTTTCTTCTCTTGTGTACTTTACAAGAGAGGAAGAGAAGAAACTGGAATACACAGGGGAGATGACAAAAAAAGAAATTCAATTTTAACCGACATGGATTCACTAATGCCCGCTCACGTCCTCAATGGGTATCTCATAAGAAATTGTGGAAAATAAAGAGACCGAGACGGTGCTAGGACGAATCCTAAGATTAAACTCCGGATCCTACGTTCCTCCTTCTTTTATCCACTGAAATTTGTACGGGGAGAAGGTACTCGGGATGGGAGACAGAAACGGGAAGAAAGCTGAACTGAATTTCCTATGATGGGTGGCAGCGAACTTGAGGAGCCGGTAGTACGTGCTAATATGTAAGTTAAGTGATGGAAACTACTATTCAAAGAGTTTGTTGTCAAGTAGCTGCAGTGTTTGCGTCTGAAAGAAATGAATAGAATAAGCGGGAGAGAGAGAGAGGAGGGGAAAGTCAAGTCCTGGAGATTGACGGGGAGGGTAATTGTCACCGACAAGAGGCATCAGGCATAGCGCTAGCCTCCGACACCAAATCCTCTATACGCCGCCCCCTCCCGGACTTGTATAAAAATATAAGGCGACTCCTCCGCTTTCACTCTTACTCCCTGTCCCATCTTCCTCGATTACTCTCACTTTGACCACTTATGTATCTTGACTTGTCCAGCCGCCTCTTCCTCAACTTACCCGCCGCCTTCTCTTCAAATACACAAGGCTATCTCCCGCCTCCCTGTCTATCTCGTCGTCTAAATCACAAAGGAGCGACAATCAAAGGATACCCGCTAACACGTGCACTGCTGTGCAACCTAGGATTCCCAGAATGACTTTCTCCTCCTCCCCAACTCTGGGAGAAAGCTCACTCTGCTCCTATATAATATGACCACTTGGAAAATCCACTTACTTTCACTCCCATTCCTTCCTTGACTCACTTTTCCAGATAATCACTATTTCAAAGATACTGCTACGGCTACGACTACACTACCACTATCACATATTTGCTAAGGATGTGGAAGGCCGTACAGCACTCTATTCAACTATCTCTACTGAATCCTTCCCTCCCTGCTTTCTCCGGCGGAAAGCCGGACGACAGCTTGTACTTTGTCGTTGCCAGGGTTTATGATCTGCTCACGTGTCTATTTGCGGCTTGTGCCAATTTCCGTGTCCTCCTACCCATCATAATGATGAGAAAACTGGATAAATTTTTCAAGCTTAAAACGAAGGATTTAAAGCGACAGATTCAGATGCCTGTATTTCCAAACGCAGCACAGGTTTCTCATATGAAATGTTACGAGTTTTAGGAAGAGCCTACTCATTTGTTTGGAGCTGGAGCTAGAGGTGCAACACTTACAAGTAAAAGAGTTTTACGTGAATGCAAATGGTTGCAGAAAGAGTACAGTAATCATTTGAAGCAAATACTTTTAGTGGTGCTGGTCGTAATATCTCCAGTTTTCTTCAAGATGACGCTTTTAGCCTCCCGTAGCTAGACAGAGCTAGAGGCTCTAGAGCTACAATCATTTCATCTGGCACGCACCAATCCCAATCCTTCCTAGTGACACCGAGCAAAGAAAATATGCGATGGAAGCTTACAAAGGTTTTCCTCAAGTACCCTCCTACCCATCGTTTCTCATTTTTTACAACCTTTGCCAACGGGAAGAGGATACAGAGAGAAAATTTATGTAAAGGCTAAAATCTTTAGTAATCTTGTTCCCACTTGTGTAAGAGCCCTGCATCCCGGAGATATTCTCTCTCGCTACAGATGGGAATACAGAGACTTAAGAGAAGAAGCGTGCCGTATTCTTCCCGATTGTGCAAATTCTAACTTAGCCGCTCCTTCAATTCCTCTGGATGTGAATGGAATAACGCCCATTTGAAAATATAGGACTCGGAGCTCGGCTTCCTTCTCTCCATCTTCTTATCAACTTGGCCAATTAGGTGATGGAAAATATCCCGAGATGATGATGATTCGAACTAATAGAACAGAGTAGCTACGAAGGAAATGGTTGTGAAGATGGGAGAAAACCGAGATATGAGGAGGAACAGACGGCGAGGATACGAAAAATAATAGGAGAGTAGGAGGATGTGTAGTGAATAGATGCAACGGAGCGGGAAAATGCTTTGTCCATGATTGTAGACATAAGTTATTAAATTCGCTTCTCCTCTAATCAGCCCTTGACAGAGAAAATCGGCTCGTTCTTTACCCTACCGAATGGATTCCTCTACCTCAATGCATCCATTCCGCTTCCTTATATCGCATCTTTAAATCCCGCAAAAGGCTTTAAACAAAAGATGTATTGCTGTGATTTTCCTCTTGAATAATGTAACTTAGTTTTGCTCTAGGCGTTAGACCTGGCAATGGTAGTGAACTGCTGATGTGCTGATACTGATTGAGAGAGAAAAAATGGAGTGTGGACTGGAAGAGGGTGGTATAAATCCTCTGATTTCAATCTTTTCTAAAACGTTACGCCCTATTAAGAATAAAGGAACGGAATGATTACAATAATAATCACATTCTGTTTACCCAACAGTCCAGACGGGGAAGGAATCCAGAGGAAAAAACTGAGCAAGTAAGTAAAACGCACTCACAGTCATTTTCACTAAGCTTTTCTTTCTAGACGAAAACAACATTGTCAGTTGTTCCTTCCCAAGTCGGGGTTTTTAGGATGCCCCCAGAGAAGCAAGCAGTGATATGCTGGCTGGCTGGTGGTGGAAGGATTGAAAGTTTTGATAATAAAGCCAAGGGGCGAGCATGCGAGAAAATGCATTTTTGGTAATGACTTTTCCCGTCCACCCATCCAATGCCAATGGTCTCATTACAGATAGGATCGACAAACAGGAGAAGACTTTCCCTATAAATTTGTAGCATGTTAAACCCTTTGGGATACTTCCGCATGCATAATGCAGTAGATGCTGTAACTTTGGTTACGCCATTTCAAGAAGGAAAGAGCTACTGAGCTACTACTTTTCCCTCACGAGTTAAAAACCAAGACGAAAGTGACTTGGCGGAAGAAAAACGACACTCTTTATACATCCTATCCTCCATTCTCCTCACATGTTAATGGTCCAAAGAACAAACTTTCATGCGGATTTGATCATTTTTTTCTAAGGATGGTCTCCAAAGAAGAGGAAGGCAAGTTTTCAAATGCTTCATTCTTCCTCTTCTTCTCAACTTGAGAGCATGATACTTATTAGACTTTAGTGGACTTACACGCAGAGGAGACGGTGGTGCGGAAGACTAAGACTGTTGGTAAAACTGTATCAAAAGACCCGAGTGGGGAGGAACTAAGACTGGGGGACAAGGAGGGAAACGAAAGTGGGGGAGAAGAAAGGATCCGGTTGCCTCTCTGAATCCGTCCGGGAAAACCCACGTTTAAATTCACAAACTTTTCAGAATTCCAACTATCCTACAATCCTTCGGCAAAGGCTCGCGCCTCATGAAAGCTAAGACTCAAGCTAAGCTACATGCCTCACAAACTTGGACAACTAACAAACTTTTTTAGCTTCCTCATGGCACCACTCATAATCGTAAAGGAAAAACCAAGTGGATGAAGAAGCACACGAGGAAAGGACAGTATGCCAGATGCAATTTCTTATGGCTGCTGAGGAGAGGAAAAAAAGGGGCGAAAACTATCTTCACGCTTGCTGAAAATGATCTTCTTCTTACATCTGCCGTTACGTATTTTTGACATACACCCCAACATAAGCGTTGGGCAAGAGATTCACAAGTAGATACGTTAGGATGTGGGGTGGGGAACCAAGATGCATCAAGTTAGTATACAAGGCTATGAAAAGGAGGAGGGAGGGAAATGGATAGATACGGAGATGATACAGGAAGTGTGTGTGTGTGGGGTGTCGTTCGTTGAGTTGGTTAGCGCTAGCGCGTGTAGTGAAACTTTTATGAAGGTATAAAAAAGAAACTCGATGTGATTTTTTAGACACACACACATACCCATGTACTTCAGAGTCTTGACTTTATAAAAACATGATGATACCTACCCTACCCAGGCTTTTGTATGAGCGTTGCTAAACTTTAAAAGAATTTACTCGGTTCAGTGAGAAAAGAGGAAAAGACCACTTCAACATGATTCCTGGGACAGTTTTCTATGTTATGCCTTGTTCCTATTTCCTATGAAACGCAAGGAATCTTGTGCAACTATCAAACTTTCAACTAACCACGTGTATATACCCAACGCACCCACGTGTTTCAAGCTTCTGCTAGTTTTATGTTTTCCCCGAATAGTTCCTCAAAGCACACCTCATTTCACGCGGGAGCTTCAAATAGTAAACTGTAGCCGGATTGTCCTCTTCTGTCTCGAAAAAATATAGCTTCTGACAGGACAGAGAACTTGATACAGATATTTAATCCACCACCCATCCCTGCCTCAAAACACACGGCAAGATCTTCTCTCTCACCCCCGACATGTAAGGGTTACTTACTACGACGTCTACTCAAAGTTAAAAGTTAACCGTCTATGGTTGGGAAGGAATAGAAATGTTCTTGCTTGTAAGCTAATCCTAGTTTAAACGACTTAAGGGGGAAATCATTATCGCCATCATGGGTTCGGCTGGGAAATTTCAAGTAAGCAGATCAAGGGGGTGGACGATCTGTTTATGAATAGAGAGAATTAATTCTGAGATTGCCATGTAAATGTACATGGTTTCTAAGTATGAAGAGAAGTGGGGAAGTAGAGTCTCCACCTGAGATGGTGGTCGCTTGATCCCTTTCTTACTCTGTACTCTGTACTTGTTCGGATTGCTAATCCTGAATATAAAACGGGAAGAATCTTCCATTATCCTACTCCTCCCCCTTAAAAATATCAGATTGCTTTTGCGGAAGGACTGTCTGAGAAGAAGAAAAAGAAGGAATCCAGCGCGGAATCTAAACCTTGGCGCTCGGTATTGCTTTGCGTTACGGTACGTTTTAGATCGTGTCGTTGGATGGAATTCGGAAGAGGCATAAAGGAAGGCGGAAGATTTGTGATCCATGATGCACAATAGGATTAGGGATTTCCATGAAGTCTTCGTAAAAGGATGCAGTTTCCAAGGGAAGTGTACACTATGAGAAAATGTGGAGGAGATAAGATGCTAAGAAAAGAATCCAAGGGAGATATTAAAGGAGGAGATGAGAGATGAAATGAAAACGGGAAATATCTCGACACAGACATGCCGATAAATTTTGGAACTAATGCAGCCAGCGTTGGTAAAATTTAGAGAAAGCATGAGATTTTTTACAACATCTTATCTTGCCACTGTTGATAGCTAAGTTCTTGGTTGATAGCTTTAATGCATAAGTTTGCGTTTGGATATAGAATCTTAGAATAGCCAGAGGCTATTGGCCTGGATCTGGATCTGGAAACGGCTGTTGCTAGCCGGTAAGGTCTGATGGCTGCTGACTAGTCTTGGGTTTGTGAAATAGTCTCAGATTTCTTGATAATGTCAATAGGAAATTTAGCCTCTTGAAATTTGGGAGGAGGAATACTGTGTACACAATAGATGTTAGTGAAATGAAATGGCTGGTGGTAAGCCAAAGGGCTAAGCTGGGGGGTGGAGGAATGTCAGTCATTGTTTGGGATATGTGCTGTAGCTGAAGGATCTCTAGGAGCTGTTGGCCAAGTTCTCTCTCTTTTGGGAAAAGTGCGTACAAAAGGGTGGGTGGAGACGAGGGATGTTTACTTGAAAATAATAGGTGAACTCGGAGAGAAAAAGAGAAATGTGATATCTTGTTCCTACTAGATGCAGCCTCTACCCCCTCTGGTTGCTTGCTTTACTGGCACTTTTTGGCCACAAGAAAAATGCTGAGGGTCGACCGACAAGCAGCTATGATTGAAAGGTTCCTTGGAGTATAGGAAAATAAAGGAAGGGAGAATAAGTGAAGCGAAGATTACCCTACGGTCAGGATCTCTGGAACAAGCTAAGAGGCAGATTGTAAGATTCGAATAGGAGATGGAGATGCTCTTAGGGTGGTGGTGATGGCCTGCATTATGTATGAGTAGTGCATCAATCTTCCTTCTCCCTCCATCTTTCCAAGGCGGACCTTTATCAAGTTTTCTCAATGGTTCAGGTTCAAGGATATATATATGGCTTGTAGGAAAGTGCGTGTCTGTTGTCTCGGTGATCCTAGGAAAGATTCTCATCTCTCTGTAAGTTCTTGGGTTCTTGTGAATCTGAATGAATTCTTGGGTTGGGATGGAATTAGGAACCCGGGAAAGATTTGAGAGCTTACTGATTCCTCCAACTCCCTTCGCTACATACTTACTTCATCTTCTGTTCTGCCTTTGGTTTGAAGCCATTGTAAATAGTAAATATATTGAATGGATGGGTGAGTAAAGGTTTGATAAAGATTCTCTTATGTGTACTTTTCACTTCTCCACAACATTTCCTAGGAATAAGAGGAGGAATAAAGCATGAAAAGCAAAGGAATAAGGGCAGGATTCTCGGGAGGATGTATGGTCTAGAAAACGTTCTCATATTTCTTTTTACAGCTGCCGAATTGTGGTGGGCATCTAAGGAGAATATTCGAATTGTTAGAAATCTGTTACTCTACGCAATGGCTGGAAGGGAGAAATGAAGGGATGATGGAAATGCAGAGCAAGACCTACGGAAAATGCGGTATTCGGGGTTAGACGTGAGGGTTGCGGGAAGTATTTGGATCTGTAACGGAATTCCTTGATTTTCATTAGATTCATTCTTGAGAATTTGCCGAAATTTTCTCTCTCTCTCCCTCTCTTCTGCCGTATTGTGGCCACATTTTCGGGAAGAAGAGTGCGTTTCTACTTAGTTCCCATGTTCCCGTAAAGAGCTATTTTCACGAGGTAATTACTGAGGGGATTGGTATAAGGGGTTGCTCTTAATGCCGCTTGTAGGAAATTATATTGCGAGCTATGTAACAAAACGAGACTGGAACAAGGCTTTCTACGTTCAGAAGAAAGTTAATGAGGAGTGTGAAGACACTATGAGAAATATGGGAAAAGTAGAAGTAATGTAGGTAGAGGATGCAAAAGAGGATGGAGAAATAATGAGAATTCGCAGAGGGATTATATAGCCCCCTTCACGTAAATGAAAAAACCATCATTGCCTCTTTACTACCCGAATTTACAACATTATATTGTCGCTCGTAGGAGAACTTTATGTAGGCTCCGTTCGTGTAATTTCTCTTTAAGTCTGGAATCCTCCGGGCTGGCGGGCTCATTCATTATCTGCAGTAATCTGCACAGTTTTCAGCTCTTCATGTTATTGTCTACCAGAAAGACTACATGTTGTGTAAGCATGCATGTAACTAATAGCGCAAAGCATATGACTTGGGTGCTATTTACATTATCATCTGTAATCAGTTTTCAGCAAGATTATAACTCATCCGAACTCATTCCGAAGAGGGATAACTGTAAAGACTGCTACACGGACCGAGATGTGAAAACATTTTCTTATCTGCTCCACCCTCGGAAAAGAAAAAGATAGAAGAATAAGTATGACCTATCTCATATCTATGCGGCTCTTATAGATTCAGTCAGCTGGGTAAAATTACTTCTCATAGGCAATCAAGAAAATTGAGTCATGATTTCTTCTCTGGATTTTAAATTGTTGATCAGAATAACTTTATACAATGAGGCTGTTTCTGTTCAGTAGTTGGCAGCACAAGCAATACTTAGATGACGATGGAGGGTTCATGAAAAACTTTATGGGAGGATAATCGAATCAGTGTGTGATATCGTTACACTTGAGTGAAGAAAGTGTCGTGATACAGCAGCACGCCCTTTTGCTCTCCAAAGACTGCACGAGTCGACGGATTATTAGATTAAGATGATAGCCGACACTCGGTCATTGAGTCAGACTTTGTCGTGAGTGAGTCATAAAAACGAAAAGTCCTGAGGGTGTGATGGAAAATCAATATTGTAACGGAACTAACTAACTAATCTTATATCAAAGCCCTTCAGCATTCAGAGACTTCTTGAGCTTCCTACTTATCAAAAATGTAGGCTTATTTACCCTTCCTCGGCTGTGTTTACAACTTATATAGGCCCCCATTAACCAACTGAAATTTATGCCAACGCTCTGATTTACTCGTGATCTACTGTTATTCCAATTGATTTGTTTGATAAATAAATATTTTTACAAGAAAGAAGACGGAATTGAGTCAGCTTCTATTATGGAGTGCGAGTCAAATTAATTATTGACCACACAAGGATACAAGCATATTAAAGTATTGGAAGCGGGTGACAGAGGTGGCGGATATTACCAGAGGAAATTCTAAGGGCAGATGCATTACGAATAGGATTGGTGGAGAGATGAAGGATTGGAGAAAGCTATTCAGGATCTATTCCCCAGACAGCCATAAATCATCGGACGCTATTTCATGGTATGAAATAACAGGAGTTTGCAGCTATAAATTCCCCAGTAAGAGAGAAACCAGCCCCGTTAAATACTGGATTTGTATGATAAATTGACTGAGACGCTCTATTAAACCGAGTTACCAGATCCTCTGACTATATCATATGTGGACGGAGAAGGATGAGGGCAAAAGTTAGAGGAGTCTGTGAAAGATATCATGATAGGCATGGGATGGTATGGATGGTAGAGGTAAGGAAATGATTGAACCATAGCTTTATTAGAAATCTATCCAGCTTCTCCATCATTCTGAAAGCTGAAAATAAATCCTCAAACTTCCCAGCCAGCAATAGTCTACGTAGAAAGAAAATTAGTAAGTCTTTCCCACTGAACCAAACTCAAGTGAATACCAGCCGGCTGGCAATCTAGTTTTGGAGATGAGCTGGAATTATATTATTGCTGCAGAGAATTCCAGATTTACAGCCTAAGGTAAGAGAGCAAGGAAAGGCCTCTATAATTATATAAATTGGCCAAGTTGAGTCATGGATTTCATTACTCCTGTGGATACTTTAAAGGAAGAGAAGATGAGGGATAGTATTCCAAATGACCGATAATTTAAACTTTGTGACCTGAAGCCTGAAAAACTTGAGGCTATTTATTTGTATTCGTGGAAAATACCAAGGCAGGTGCACCGCCAACCACAAAAGTACCCTTACATTTTTAATCGAATCTGGAACAATAAAAGTGATCTATTCCAGGAGGAGTAACTTTGATTGAAGCCCGCCGGAAGACTAACGGAGAAAGAGAGAGGGATTGAACAACGTGGACGGCATCCTGATTTAGCTTCAAACAGGAAAGCTGACAGACAGGGTCTTGGTAAATAATTGAACGTAGAGGATTGCGTCGGGATGTGGCTGTTGGAGGAGGAGGTAGGATAGACATGGTTAAGAATGAAAGGATTCAGTTAATTGGTCAGCCTGGGGAAATTTCCTCTATGAATTTCAAACAAATAATGGCGAGAAAGAAAACAAAGTGAATGTGATTGAAGGATGGGGATGCTGCTGGAGGGGAATATCGGAATCAGACTGCCAGAGGTCCGTTGCAATAGGAGGGGGAGAAGGAGTTAGTGAAAGGTTTAGTGAAAATTTAAATCTGGAATTTCCAGTGACACGTTTTGGTAGCGCTCTCTTCGCACGTGTCAGCATCGGATCGCATGAGAGTTGTAAGAGAGGAAGTACCCTGGTAACGGCGGGTACAGCTTGTTGAGTGTGGAGTGTGTACATCTATTTTAGTAGGGGCAGGGGTGAGGGTGATAAGGAAGGACTTTCTCCATGTGTGGCGGACAATGGGTGAAAGAGAGAAAGAGCTGAAATGTGTGTAGCTGTGGCTGTAGCTAGATGAGAAAGCTGGAGAAAGGGAGAGAGAAAGTACTCGTATCTCTCTCTCTAATTCCTTTTCTCCTCCTCCTCCTCTTCCTACTTGATATGGATTTCGGTGAAAGCTATTAGAAAAGACCCCAGTTGGGACCCTGGATGATATGGTAACTGAGTGAATAGGGGACAAGATTCTAATGAGTTAGGAAGAATATATAGACAAGAATCAAGATGAGTCATACTCGACATCATCCACAATCACGCCCTCCCTTCCATCCAAATACGTTGTGAGACATGGGGAAATCCTGGAGCTCATCATCGGGAAGGCCGTTACTACCCCGCTACCCTCTTTTCTCCGGTTCACAACATGAGCTTCTCTTCCTGGCTCTTGCTTTCTTCAGCCCCTTCCGAAAGACATGAAATTCGGAGAGGGAACGGATTTTATTCCCGGATTTCATTTTCTCTCTTTCTCCATGATCTTGTAAAGTGCACTGAATGCAATAATGAAAACCGGCAGCTTATATTGGGTGCAGTGCGCTGGAGCTATTATATTAATTCCATAGTGCATGTAGTGCCGGGGAAACAAGCGAGTAGTTAAGACAGCTCCGAGACGGAGGCTCAAAAGAAATCAAGAAGGAGTAATGACAGAGTAAATGAATGTTTATCGTAAAGACTAGGATCGTGGGGAGAGGAAGAATGGGAATGGAAATAGGAGGAAAGGAGCAGCAAGTTAACCAAAGATTCGTTACTTTACTGGCTTTGCAGGCTTTGCTTTTGAAGAGACTGGAGGGGAGAAAACACTGGAAGCGGAGGCTATTCATTACGGCTATTTTTGATTCATCTCACACACATTATCTTGTTGCATTTAACATCATTTAAAAGCTTGTTGAAAAAAATACGACGGGTTTAGTCCGGAAGACTTGTTGATGGTGATTATGGTAAAAAGATTTTCTCCACTGGAGAAAGCAATATGAATGTTAAAAAGTGGGAGGAAGCGAGAAGCATTGAGGGAAACTGAAGGGAGCAGTAGAGGGAATGGTTGGATTGAATAGAAAAATACATGGCCCTGAGCTTTACAGGGTCGTATTTGCATGCAAATTGGTGGCGTATGCTCCCAAGCTTAGACAATTGTATGGGTGAATTTGATAGATGAATCAAATAAAGTGAGGGGAGAAAATTTAGGGAGAAAGTATAGAAAGAGGGGAGGAGACTGATCTAATTCTTCTGTAACTGAATTGGTGGTGAAAGTGAACACGTTGTTTTTTGAGTACACAGGGCACAGGGTAGCACTCGTCGTTTGGCCCACATTATAGAAAAAGTTTGAATAGCCCGAAAGAAGTACTCTTTTTACTCAGTCAGGTTAGAAAAGGACACAGGTTTTGGCTTGGAAAGAGAAAGAGCAAAGAGAAAGAGTGTAAAAGAAATAGGATTGAGGCTGGATACTGGGTGGGTGATTGGGTTTGCTTGAGGTACAAATTCTTATTGCACAAAGTGAATACAGGCAAAGACAAGTGGGGATATATACAAAGTTTGCATCGTTTAAATACATCTAGAAACCAATAAGGAAGTGGGGTAGAGAGATGTATATAATAATATTCTAGGGGAAAGGAAAGAAGACTGGGGTTGAAGGAGAGATCTGGTATGGAGGGTAGCAGAGAGAGGACGAGGAATATTTAGATAGTTTGGGGCTGGGAAATTTCATCAAGTTTCTCAAGAGCCGTTTAAGTTTCATCCTTAAAAAAGTATACCGACTAACGACCAAGAAATAAGAGATATTTCAAGAACACTTGTGCACTCAAAGGAGCACATGGCCTTCTCTCCCAACTCAAGGTTAGATCGAATCCTAAAGTCTGTGAACAAAAACGACGAAAAGATGATGGAAAGTTGGAAGATTCTCCCTTTCCTTAAGGCTAGGCTCTTGGTTTAATCAGATTTATTTTCTTTAAGATTCACTGGTTTGGTTATTGAAGAAAGTTTTTATAGGGGGAGGAAATCTGTGAGAGTCTGCCTGGTTTGGTTTGGGGAATGACAGGAAGGGCGGAAAAGGAGACGGGCTTAGATTTCCTATCATCATGAACAACTAATATTGAGGAAAGAGAAGATGAGGGTTGATGTAAAAATCTATGCTATAAATTGTCCCAATATGATATTTCCATTAGATTTAAATGCGTGAAGGTGGCTGGTTAAGAGGCTGCATGGATACGAGGGTGCGCTTTAGAATGAACAGATATGCAAAAGATGGATACTAGATAAAGCTACGACTATGTCATCATTCCTCCTCCAAAACTCGTAATGATGGAGGGGAAAGTTGGATGCGTAGGGATTTGAATCGGGCATTCGTTGTGAATTTGGAATGCGGTTGGAGGGAGGCTAGAGGGGCATAATGTTGTGGGGAAGATGAGATTTGTGCGGCTCGTTTAAATGAGAAACTTATGCAATCTTCGGTGTCGTGGTGGTTGACTTGATAATGGGGTTTGAATTGTGGTAAATTGTGAATCAATCTCTAGTCTAGGGATGAGAAGCATGTTCGATGATGGAGAAAGTTTTGATTGGAGATGACGGGAAGGAGAGGTTTTCTTCTAAAGATTGAAAGTCGGAGAAAGGAAGAGATAATTTAAAAAAGTTTTTGACAAATACCTGGTGGCAGGAACTGATATCTGATAAGGGTGGCCTCCATGAGGGTTTGGGGGAGGAGGATACAGAAACTTGAGATGACATGGACGATGGATGAGGTGGGACCGCTGTGTGTCCAGATGGTCCGGAAAAAGCTCCTTGTTCCTTGGTACAACATGCTTGGCAACAAATGTACTGCCCACTCATCTCTGGTTCCTAAATGTCTCCCGAGCGCACGGTTGTCGTTCGAAGAATTCCCAACTTGCAAAATACATGAGGCCAAGAAGAAGGGGAGAAGTAAAACTGCAACGCCTGCATTCACACAAAATTCCACCCATTCTCACTATGTAAACAGATTCTAGTGAATAATATAAATATTACAAAAGAGGAGCAAACAGAGGGACAAGGGCGGGCTTGTTGATACTACCCGGGTTTGAAGTCGACTGCTTCTTGTTACACTACAAGTAGCAGCTTCTCGCTTTACTTGTTTGAAACTTGCATTGGCGGGTCGAGAGGGGTGGGAAGTGGGGAGTGGGACGGGGTGAAGTGGAAAGGTTATAAATTTTTAATGGTGGCTAATGTCGAAAGAACTCACCTGTGAGACCAATGTAGGCATTTAATTCTATAAAAGGCGTTCTCTGATATGGCCATGGGAGCTCTGCAAAACTTACGAATCTTCGAACGTTGCGGACAATAAGATATGCTTGAAATACTCCGACGATTATCCCGAACCTGTACAATACATAAAGAAACACGTAGAAATTATTACTCCTGGCCAGGCGTGTGATTCCAAGTCAATCCTCCTTATGGAAAACGGAAGAATAAGCTGGATAAGAATTTAAAAACCTTAAAGCTAATACTCTGCGTAAGGTATCTGAAGCTTGAGCTTCGTTTCTTGTGCGTGCCAGATGCTTCGTTCTCGTTTGTTAATGTGGATGTTTAGTGTTATACAAGGGTAGAAGCTACTCTTAGAGCTAAAATACTCTTTGAAATTAGATGAGGAAGAATAAGTCTCGATTCTTTGACATTTTAGCTTCCAAACGCCTTAGCAGATGTAACAGTTTGATAATAAATTCAAAAATATTTACCAAATTGATGTGATAGAGTTGAATCGGGCACGGGGTTTTCCAGGCCTTAATTCATCTTTGCTAGCCATTTTTCTGTAGGGAAATAAAAAAATTGGAATTATTTAAACTGAGGAACGAGAATGAAGTGAATGCACTTGAATTTAAATAATTTTCTAAGCACTCTATCTC
This sequence comes from Sminthurides aquaticus, assembly GCA_906901655.1. NCBI lineage: Eukaryota > Metazoa > Arthropoda > Collembola > Symphypleona > Sminthurididae > Sminthurides > Sminthurides aquaticus. The sequence continues at coordinate 8,454,885 of CAJQTT010000004.1, read as the reverse complement.
AAAGAATTCGGAGATTGTATGCTTGCTTTTGAGGAAGGATTTAACAAAGTTACTTCCTTGCACCGGCTTGCATGAAAAGTTTAACTTTGCATATGGGATTGCAGTGGAGTGCAGACTGGAGAAAGGAGGGAGGCGTAGGAAGGAAGAGAGTAATAAGAAAGAGAAAGGAAGAGACTACAGGAGTTCTAGCCGGAAGAGATAGAAAGCCATTTGAGATTAAAATTTTTCGTGAGAAAATCCTTTTGAACTTTCCGACTCTTCTTACTCATGGATGGTTTACAAGAGCTGATCTAACTTGTTTTTATACATCTTCAAAGAGTTTCATCGTTTCCCGTACCTCTCTTCATAGAAACTCTTGCTTTCAATTGCTCCCTAAGATTTCAAGCCCCTCTATCCATCTCTGAGATACTTTAGAGCCCAAGAGCTTCTCCAGCGAAGCTTTTCCCTGCTTTGCGGTAAAAGAGTCAATGAACATGTCTTAGCCTTTGGCGACCCTATAAATTTTAGTCTAGTCATTTATCTATGCAGGAAAAATTCTCCTTGTTGATGCCCAACCACGGTTAGATAACTTAGTCAGATGGGGCTAAGAGAAGCCCCCAGAGGGAAAGTAGCTGAACTTGCTTTCACGGGGGAAAATCTCTTCCTCTCCCTTCTTCTCTTTCATTTATCCTTTTCTCTTTTTCACTTTCACCGTCCTCATCCTACCCCAATAAATATTATTTTCCCCTCCAAGACAAAATTCATGCATACATGCAGCAGAACTGGTCTGGAAGTGGGGGAGACATGGGCTGCATACTTGTAAACGCATCCTGCATATCTGGCCTTGATAGGAGCCAGATTTAGTTTGAATAGTTGATACACGGGAAGGCACTTTGGTACGTGGAGTGATAGTAGGAGCTAGAAAGACTTCTCGTAGATTACGTGATTCTGTTAGCCGTTCAGAGTACGACGGGTAACGCTCTCGGCATTTCCTCCTTTCTTCTTGTCTTAGACCACTTTAAAGTTTTTAATAATTGGAAGCAATAAGTCATTTTCATCATAGAAAGTGAATTTAAAAGGAAAAAAGAGTATCTCCTGTCCCCCAGAGATTTCTCAACAGCTGTGGCCCCGCAGCCTCGCCTCCCAACCACCACCGCGGAGACCAAAGAGCAGAAAAGAAAGTAAAGATTCTCTCGGCTCTTTTTAAGGAATACATTCTTCAGAGAGTCTCGAGCCACAGTGGGATAAGGATAATTTACTGCTTTTATAAATTTGTAGGCAGGAAAAAGATGCGGACTTTCACCTAGGGAGAGCCGTTCCTCTCATCGCTCCATTCTTTCCCGGTCGGTAAGAGAGAACGAAACTTTTAATTCAATCCACTATATCATCTTATCTACACAAATCCGAAACTTTGTTTTCCGGCTCAGGTTAGATTCCTTTGAAGCCTCAAGGCTCGAGTTCGCTCATCTTGTTTTTCTCAGTTTGTTGACTCTTTGTTAGGGGATATGGATAAATCAAAGAGGAAAACTCATCGGAAGAGAATCACATAAGACCAAGAGAAAAGAGTTGCGTGGATCTAAAGAGAAGGGCAATTAAAGCTAAGCTCACCACTGGTACTAATTGTTTGACCAATCAATCCAGAAGCTAGAGAGCACACTCTTGGACATGTTCTACGATTTATGTGTCTGCCCTCTGACTTTGACTGAATTAAGCAGCTGGTGGTGGTGAAAGTAATTATTGCAGGAAATGTAAACAGTAGTTCGATGCCCTCGAATCCTCAATCAGAGCATGAAACTAAAATGAGACTAAAACCAAATCTGCAACACAAGTGGTATGTTTACATGGAGATGCAGTGGACTCCACTGAGTGGAGTGCGGATTGGAATGCAGTTTCTGTTTCTCTCCGACGGAATAATTCCGAACTTCCGGAGGTTGGTGAAGAGAAAGCTGAGAGGGGCTTTAGGATACTCTCCACTCTGACTTGACATGGGAACTTTACCGGGTGTTTACATTGTATGCAAGGCGACAAGACACGGTGAAAAGCTGCATAATTTAGACGGGAGAAATTAAAGCGAGGCTTTTGTTGCACACTCGGATGACTGAGGAGGGTGAGGGAAGAAACTAAGAAACTTATGAAAAGCGAGAAGAGAAAGAAAGCGAAATTGCGGGACCTCTCGCCAAAGCTAAAAGCTTGGGGATGGAGAGAAAGGAGGAAATGGTACTCGTGACAAGTACGTAGAATTTCGGTGTTGTTACAAGCACTTGAAAGCTGGATAGCGGATGAAGAGGCGGGATACAGCTGGCCGGGGTAAGGGGTATGACCGAAACTGGAAGCTTGCGAAGAGAAGACTGTAACTGTAAGAAGTTAGGGAAAGCAGAGCCCAAAAGGAGAAGGAAGGATCTGATACTTTACTGCTGGGGTCGAAAAGCGCACAGAGGGAGAAAGTTGCACGCTTCAAGCTGCGTGAAAGGTTAGATGAGGGCGAGAGCGGGTGAAGGAGAGGGGTTGCGGGCATTGTGGAACATGTATCATTAAAAGGATACGTCTATGCAATTCATGGCTTGTAAAGGTTTAGCAATAATCTTGGAGCACATAATGTTTCGTGCAAGTTGAACATCAATAAAAGAGGGAGAGAAAAGTCTATTTGGAATGTTACCCTTAGCCACGCTACATTTATTGAGATAGTTGCTCCAGCAGGTTTTCTTCTCCTCCCATCTCTTTTGTGGTCTCTGTATGGACTACAAGCCAATAACTAGACTGGGATCATGAATGAGAGAAGTATAACTGTCCACTTGAGCAATGTGTAGGGATTCTAAGCTCTTGGATTTATGTACAATATGCCCAGGGATTCAGATGGGGTTGTCGCAAAAATGGAATACAAGTTACATAATAGTGAATAGTGGACAGTAGAAAGAGAAACTAGTTAAAGGAGGGGAAAGTTGGTGTGGGAAAAGGTAATAAAATTGTAGCATTTCTTATTTTATGAACAAGATTCTCGTCCAGCTAAGGAGAATAGGAGGGTAACGCGATTGCGGCTTTCGTTCCTGGTCCTCGACCGACTGCTTTTTCGGTGCTTCGGTTGGTTTGGACAGCAAAACTGGGGCTGCAGACCACGTTTTCAAGTGCATAGAATAATTTGAATGCTAGTTTTACAACCTTTGCTTTCTCTTCAAGACTCTCTCATCGTGTGGAATCCTATGCTCTATCTCCGTGCCATATACTTTGATTCTGTGCTAATGTATTCCTAAAGAAACTTAGTTTTTGATCTGAAAGAAATCCAGTTTGTCCATACAAATTAGGGAGAGAGAAAGAGGAAATAAGGTTCTTATACGTTCTTCAGATTATACGTGTTTTCAAAATATTATGACCTGAATGAGAATGAATGTTATTAGGGAAGGGGAAGGGAGGAGAAAGCTGAGACTGGGACATGATAATCATTTCCTGTTTCTTCTGAATTCCTAATGCCTGCGATAACATTTGCAACAGTTATAAGAAAGATGTGAATCTTTGAGCTCACTGCAGTCTTCTTTTCCCGCTTACTGGAACGAGCTGTCTCTGTTTCTCAAACTCTGACTACTCAGTATTCCAGTAAGATTCTAGATTAACAACTTTGTCTGGTTGCTCTGCGTGAAAAATACTGAAACGGAGGATGTAGAAGGATAGGTGGAAAGGGGGTGGAAGAGAAGAAAATAGAATGAGAGGAACCAATTCCACTGAAATCCATGATCGTTTTAATATCATCTATTTTTAAGGATAATAACTCCAGCATAATTTATCAAACTGTAGAGGAATAAAAGATATAGCTGGGAGAAAATCGGAGGGAAATATTTTTATTCTTACGCACAAAACTACCCGAGTTTGTAGAAAGTAAAGAAAGCGTGCGTAAAACTTGAAAGAGAAAGAAGAATGATAAAGGTCTGGGTGGCAGAGGCAGACCTAATCCAGTTGGAAAGATTGATATTGTTGTAAGGAAGTTTGCATGAATAAAAGCGGAGAAAGAGGTGTGAAGCAATGATGCGAACCTGATCCTTGGGATAGATTGAAGGAAGAAGAGGAAGGAGGGAAAGCGAGGCAAATAAGAGACATTCTCGGTTCCTAATGCCTAACCACTTTTTACTTTCACTCTAATGGACTTTCTCTTTCTTGAAATATTCCCTTTCCTCCGCTTCCTTTCTCCGCCGTCTTTGATTCCAGCCGTTTGATCCGGGACTGATGGAGGGTAAGGGAGGGTTGCTGGTGGGAAAGAGAGGAAGAGTGACGAAGAAGAGAAGCATGGAAGTGGTGGTCGTAAGTGACGCTGTCGTGTATATCACACTATCAGCAATAGGAAATAGGAAAACGATGGAGGGAGGTGAAGGGCGAAAGAGGGGGAGGAAAGAGTTTGTGTATGGACTAGCGGTAGAAGGCATGGGTGAAAACTCTGCTTTCTCTTGCTTTCTAAATTGTTCGCGTCTGAGTGGGCAGGGGGATGGTTGGCTGGTCTCATGCATCCTGAATCAATTCCAGTTCGTCGCCATCCTCCATTAAAGCTACCCAGTATCAAAGTTGCATCAACTAAATGAAATCGAAACTCGTGAAAATGCTAAATTGACCTCCAAGAAATCATTGTAGATTCACGCTACAACTCCTTGCCATTCGACCGAAGGAAATGCTCGTGAATCTGTTAAAAACAACTGACTTTGATCTGAGTTAGTAAGAGGTAACGTATTCGGGATGGAATCAAAATATCACAAATAACAAGTTAAAAGAGAATATGTCAGTTGAGAAAATAATTTTACAACTCCCTTGTCGACCATTCTCTTATCCCCTGACAGGAATGTCTACACCAGTACTAATTCAAAGACTCTGTGGTAGGAAAACAATGGGCGGAAGCTACGAGGTCTGGGCTAGTTCCCCATGTAGCTTGCAAGTTTGACCTGGCCAGGAGGAATGAAAGATGGTTGTGTCGGGTTGCGAACTACTGCCGCTTACTGGGGAAAGTATAAAGGGGTAGGAGATTGATGGAGAATGGGGATGAAAAGTATAGAGCAGAATGGCAGGAGCAAGCTGTGACTCTGACACGACACTGGGTGGGAGTTTCTCTGTTGGAGGGAGAGAGAGAGAAGGTTTGAATTTTCTAGAAAAATCTTAAGGATTGGGAAGAAAAAGGTGGAGAAATCAAGATATCTGAGAAGAAAGGCGTGTATGCGGAGCGGTAAAAAAGGAGGGGGAAAGAAACGGAAATAGAGGCTTGAATAGTTATTTTTAAGATGAAGACTAAGAAGAATAGAAAGAATGAGACATTCAAAAATATGGTGATGGAAAAATGGGAAGAAAAAGGAGGAAGAATCTTTCTCTTATTTTAATGTGTGCGTGTACATTAGTTTTTAGTTGTGTCATTTTATTGGTGAACTCGGAAACCTAGTGGAGAAAATTTTCTTTGAAAAGTTGACATGAAAGAACCCGCGTTAAGTGTGGGGAGAGGAAGAGAAAAGAAACGGAATAGTTTCCATCCCTTGAAACACAAAAGACAGCCATCTCCCTCTCAACCTCAACAGTTCAATTCCACTCAGAGATTGTTGGCAAGAGACGACGGATTGGAGGATGAAGCAATAGGGAGAAGGAGAAAGTGTAGGAGTTCGTGGGGGTAGATGAAAGCGAGAAAAAGTGAGAGAAAGCTGGGGTAGAGTGGCTCTTTGCCGTAGATTTTCAACCCGTTACAAAGCTTGAGCTCGAGCTCTATCGACTGAAGAGCTTAAGGAGAAAGTGTATGCGATAATGCATGAATTCATGGGTCTGACATTTTTATTCTACAGCATAACTTGTTTATCCAAAGGATTTGAAACAGGTTTGGTTTGAGTATCGGAAAATTTCCTCCTCCCCGTCTGTCTCCAACAAATTTTACCAAAAGGAATTATATTCAATATGAAGAATTACTTAAAGGACCACAAACGTTTTCTCCACTGGATTCACAACTGACTCCTTTTAAGCTCCTTTCTACTCTACTCCTACTCTCCATGCATTTTTTAAGTCTTTATAAACAGAGAGGGATTGGGGCCTCCTACAAGTTTCTTCGTTCGCTGAACTGAAGAGTCGAAGGAAGCCGTAATAATAAAAAGCAATGGGAATGCATTCCCCTTAACTAGAGAACTCTAGGTCAGACGCATATTTATGTGGGTGCAATTTTGCATTTGTCTAAAAAACTTTCTCCAGCTTTCTCCCTCGCGCACACGCTTCGGAATTCCCATTCCTTCCGCCACGCCATTTAAATAAAAGGTTGGGAAGAAGGAGAAAGTAAAAAATTTACTTAAGACAGACGTCGGGAGTCATTGTCTATTCACACCCTCATTTGTCCCTGTCGGTGGTCCCAGCGTACAAGGAAAACTAATGCTATGAAAGCTGAAGCTCTGTTAGAAAAACTCTGCAGGATGAATTTATTTCATCCTCTTCCACTCTGGGAGGAATCGAAGGAGGATATTTTTTATTGAGAACATTTTACGTCTCAATTTTATTCATTCATAATCAGAAGATTGCTATGCTGGCGGTCTACTAGTAGAAGCCGGAAACTAGCTGATTGTCTGCAAGCTTAAAGCTTAAGGAAGAAGGAGGATAACATGGATTTTCCTCAGTGTTTTACGGTTGAGAAGGTTGAATAAAATGCTGATATTGTCCTTGGGTAGCGATTTGAATTTAAAATAGATGATCCCATAAGATTCTATAACAGATCCAAGGAAATTCAGATTCAGGAAGCTATAGTATTCAAGAGCTGGTAAACTCTCCTAGTTTCCGGATATCCTCTGTCTTCGCCAAGACCTTTATCCTTATCCCTGCTTGGGATGAATACCTAAATCCCTTTTTCAAAGAAGCCTCATATTCAAGAAGAACAGGGCCACGGATGCGAAGAGCAGCTTGCTTGAAAAGGGATTAGCATATTTTAATTAGAAGCCTTCCTTGCATTCCTTTGACATCTGATCTCTGCTCCACCTACTACTACCAAATGCCCATCCGGAAGGTTATTCAAAAGAGGAAGCTCTTTTTTGAGCAAGCAATATTTGGATGAAACAAATGTCTGTATACGTAGCTCTAGCGAAAACCGTGTTTAGAGGGAGAAAGCTGCATACGCATGTACGCTTTGCGTTTGTTTCCACAGGGCAACCTTATAAAACCTTCACCAACTGCCAACTGCTCTAAAACACGACAAAGGTGTGGAAAAGGTAGTGAAGCGGATGGAACTACAGGCAAATACAAGTAGCAAGAGGGTTAAAAGTGTAATAAAGAGGAAGAAATTAAATGTGACACGGAAAGAATAAAGGGAAAATCCACTAATCATGTTCATCCTGTAAGTGACACGAAAAACAAATAAATTCAATGTAAATCCTTTCCCTAGTTGACATACAGGAGGTGTAGTGTTACAGAGACTGACAACAGCGGTAGAGGATGGAAATTAAGGACGGTGAAATGATGCTATGTCTACCTGTAGTAAAAGCAAGGAACAAGGGCATAAAAGCAAGACTGGTGCAGATGGTTAGCCATGTACGGACCAGTGGGACCAGATACAGTAGTCCCCCCCGACAAGCTTATTGTGAGGGGAAGATGAGGGTGATTTTGTGATAGAGGTGGTGGGGTGGTAGAAGGCAATTAGTTGTGTCAATTAGTGGATAAATTGAACGTGTCTCCCCCTGCACTTCTAAATGGTAAAAGGAGAGAGTGGGAGTGAGTTTTTGCCGTTGGAAAACATTTTGTCGTCCCTTCGCCCCTGCTCTCTGTATCTTCTGGGTTAAAGCACTTCCTCTTCCTCTCATCACCACTAACATCCTTTGGGGAAGTGCGGGCAGGGAAGATGAAAGTGACACATTGCTCCGATACAAGCTGGTTTTCCTTTCACAACCCGCGTCCATGTTTCATGTTTATAAAAGAAGATAAAGAAGAAGACGAAGAAGAAACCGAGACGGAGGCGGAACTAGGGGTACATGATTTAAAAACCTCAATCAACTCGTGTCAGCTTGAGAAAAAGCGTCCTTCTTCCCGCTCATCCTACCCTTCACTTATGCATTCACTTATGTATCCTCAGTCTTTTGTCTTGTCATCAACGTTTTAGAGTTAGAGAGGAAGTGAAAGGAGAGAAAGGATGAGCATTGAGAAATGTCCCCAAAAGACAATATAAAATAAGTAATGTTTGTTGTTGGTATTAGTGCGAGTTGTTTTGGAGGGTTTTCTAAGTGAAAATGACGCTGATGATGATTGCATTGATGTCTACCCATGTTGGAAGTGTGAAGGAGGTAATCAATTCGGATTTAACAACTAGGCTGGTTTGTTTTACAAGGAATTGTCATTGAGGGCTAAATTTAGTGAGGCTTTCTAATTGGTCCAGAAATCCGTTAAGTGAGCGGCGGTGATGGAAAGAGTTGTATGCATTCTTTCACAGGCTTGTCTTCAACTTTTCTTTTCAAGCTCAAGAATATCTTTGAGGCGGAGGAGGAGGAGATGCAGCAGAAGAATGGAGAGAAGAGAGAGAAGAATTTAAGTATTCTGGAGGAATGTATTTGACAGAATCCCTATGTTCTCTTTGAATGGCGGAATGAAGGGATGAAAGAAGAGGAGAAGGATTCGGAAGGTAAGGTGGGAAATGTGCTCTCTTCCTTTGTAATCCAATAAGAATGAGGAGAAATTCTGTGTGAACATTATTCTTCATTTCAGTGAAAATCAAGAGAGAAAAGAACACTGGAAGAACAACAATGTTTCTAACGGCTTTGTAAGGACTAGTACCCTTTCACCCTGAAATGCATTCTGCAATGCAATGCTGTACCAGAAAACCAACAACCAACCTTTTGTAATCAAGTTCACGTGGAATCAAATGCGGATCCTGATCTGTATGTTTCAATGTTTCTCCGCTATCCGTTCGTGGTAGATTCTTAGATTCTTCAAAGGAAGGCTGGAAAGTGGTGGCATGACAATGAATGCATGCACATATGTACTTGCTGTGTTGCATAAATTTCTACGGCACCTCCTCGCTTCCGATGAAGCTCAGAGAACGAATTTTACTGAAAGCTCCTGTAGCACCTCGAACCTTAAGACTTGCACTTATGCAGCACAGGGCATCATGGAGGTATGAAGGCATGGAGGCATGTTGGATAGAACGATGTAAACATGTAGAAGTAGAGTAGGATCAGAGACGGTGGTGGTCGGAGAATGCAGAAGATACAATAAGTCTGAAGAAGATTTGGGCGAAGACGGTAATTGCAATTTATGAAGGGCTGTGGAAAGTAAGCGAGAGTAAAATAGTGAAAAGCAAAGGATGAGGGCGGTGATTTCTCTCCCTGGTAGGTAAGGCTGTGTAAAGCAGGGGTTGCCGTAGGAAGTAAATCATTTGGATTCTTTGTGAAGACAGAGGAGGGAGAAATGTACAACAAGAAGTTGATGTAGAGGTTCAAGATTATGCTCTAATGGAACAAGGATGGGAAACTGAAACGCTACTTGTAATGACAACTACAACTTAAAGTTCATTTAGAGCTGGAACCACAATGGATGCATAAATCATATGAAGGATTAGCGGCTGCTTGGGAACGACTCTCTTTAGCACGGAATAGTTTCAGAGCTGCACTGTATGTATGCAAAGTTTAAGCAGAATGCATGATAACGCTAAAATCGATAAGATGGATAGAAGGGGTATGGGGAAAAACAACTGTGCAGAGAAGGTTTAGTATTTACGCGAAATATTAAGCAGTTTTACCAATGCCAACTAATTCATATGGAATTACGGCAATCCTTTGCTTTGGCTTCGCTGGACCAAATATGATCTGAGTGAAAGTATTCCTCTCATCCTATATCTTGTTTAGTACAGCATGAGCATGAGTCCAGTGGCGAGAAAATAATTACAAGCAATTATAACTGACAAGAAGATATGATTCTTATTTGAAGCTGCAACGCTTTGAAAACTATGAGTTTCCTACGATTCAAATGCATTATTAATGCAAAATTGATTCAGACAAGATATTAAATTTATATCAAGCAAACCAAATCTACAGTGGTTTTTTCAAGCATACATTAGAAGCCTCCAGAAGTTAATTAGTTATAAATTTACCTTCTACCTCGTCCCTGAATTATCATGAGGGCAACGCGTGAATGAACCAGGGAGTAGCGCTTAAGTTAAGTTCGGTGAAAGCAGAAAAGAGAAAGTTAGGATACCCATTTTCCTTTAAACTTTGACACTGATACTCAATACTTTCTCTAATCTCTAGATGTATTGCGCTTGATACGAACTTAAAACACGGACAAATTCAGACGTAAATGAATTCTTGGACAAATAGAACATTCTGTTCCGAGTGCGAGGATAAGGAGCGGATCAGCAGAAGACTTGGCTTTAATGGATTGGCGAAATGATTAGCTTTTCAAGGGAGAATTGTGGGAAATGATTGCGGTAATAGAATAAGTACAGCATTTAACGTTACTTACACAATCCAGTAAAGGGTATGTGCGGTAGAAAACTAAAATGCTTGCACCCATGCCGAAATACAGCAAGCTACAAGACTAATACTTTTTAGCTTCTTGTTTTCCGATTTTCTCTCTCATTGAATTCCAATTGAAGCGGAAGAAGAGGAAATTTAGGGAGGAAAAATGCATTTAGGGCGCAGTGCTGGATGACTAGTAAACCGAGGGAAAAACAAGAGCAAGCTTTGCAACAACAGTTCTTGCTAGAGTGGATTTTCGCTCCAGTTTTTCTATTAATAAATAAACTCGCCGAATTTAAGGAACCAAGAAGGAAGCAGAATCAACGGTAAGAAGCAGTGGAGTGCAAGTGATGCATTACAGAATGCAAGAAACTCCGGCCACTTCTTCGTGCTGACTTCTTTTGGTTGTGGGGTATTAAAAAGTAATTGGGAAATAAGTGAGCCGCTTCAGTCTGAGGGCGGACGAGAAAAAACTAAAAGAGAGTCTGCGGGAAATGTATCCGGAACGTCCAAGAAGAAAGAACCTCGCACTCCTTTGCAGGCTGTGAATGTGTGGTTTACGTGTGAGTTTAAAAGAGGAAGGAATCTAAAACGTGCGCTGTAAAAATAGAGACGGGCCACTCCTCCGCCCCTTTGAAATAAGGAAGCTGAATCTGCGGAATTCCTCGGCTTTTTTTCTCTCTCCCGGTCTTCATCTCCTTTTCTTCATTCACCTCTATCCTTAGTTGGCAAATAAAGGAGGAAAATAAGAAATAACAAGGAGACAAGAGAGGGTGGAAGTGGTAGGAATTTGCAATGTGCGAAGATAATAGTGAACTTGATTGAAATGTGAGAGAAGCCTGTAAATACCTGTAGGCATTTTCATGGATGAATTGAATGGGAACGGATTTAAAAAAAACGCTCTACGGGAAAGAGAGGTAATTCCCATGTCTCCTAAACGACACCCATTGTCGTCGAAATAGAATATTAATAGGAAGATAATAAATAAGGACGAGAGTCGAGAGGGAGGAGGAGGAAAGGAATGTTACATGCAAGGGTGCTATTTGCAATAGCTCCCGGGTAACTTGACGCTTGACTCCACTGCAGGAGGTTGGAAGGTTTGTTTAGAGAATATTTTAGTCACACCAATGCAAAACTATGGCGTTTTGGCAAATGACACAACGCTAATGACGTAACTCTTTCCTCTCATACACGATTATTGACAGGAGGGCTGTGTGACTGCGTGCGTAAAGAGGTCGGTTACTCTTCTTTCTCTTTGGTAGAATGACGGTTGCTCGGGCGTAATATTAGCTCGCTCAATAAAGCAATTTAGATCAGGAACATTGAAGCGAATCTTTAACGTGATTTCTATGAGCTGAGCGAGCTATTTTCTCGAGCAGTATATATGCAAGTCAGACAATCAATGTACTTACTGAAAAACTTACAGGTTACAAATAAAACAGACATATTTTGTTCCTCGAGTTGCTTCACTATTAGGTGTTTGTAAAACTGAAGATGTACATCTCTTCAGTTTGATATTTCGGAATTTACAGATCTGAGTCAAATATTCTGTCTAAGAACTTTCGCGACATCGTTCGCTATGTCGGGTTTGGGCTCACGTTAGAGAACACCAACATGTTCGGTAGGAGAAGCAGAAAAAAGAAGCGATGAAATATTAAGTATACTGGGGAGCTCTATCTCTATCAGCTGAGCGCTAATCCAGAAGTTGCGAAGAGAATGATGACGAGATAGGAAGTGGGAAGATGGTTTTATTGGAATCTGGCCTATAATTTTTTCGCGAAATAGACATTTGAGCCGAGCAAATGATGAGCTATTTATTTCAAAGCTCGAGAAAACGGTGGGAGATATTGGAAGAAGGCATATATGTCTTGCCTTATCATGCCCCTTGTAAACTCATTACAGCTAAAGTAGTTTGATCTGAAATATGTATCTCCTTGGCAAGCTTCTCGGATGATACATTTTGTGCTTGTCGAGAAACTCTACGCAAATATATGCTAAACAGATCTCATCCGCTGTACATTGAAAAAATGAGTAACAGAAAGTTTAAAAAGATAATTTCACAGGTACCTCAATTAAAAAATCCAATCAAGGGGCAATCAGTGCAAATGATTGTGGAAGCGTATTAAATAAAATCCGTTTCCTCAATTATCCATTACTGCTTCTGGATGAAGCAACTACTCAAACCATTTTTCGAGAACTTGGCCGACAGAAACGTATTTCATAAGAAAAGTAATTATGGCTTGTTGGCAAAATTTTTGCATCAGTGATCTCATCCGTGTCTGAGACTTGCTTTCAGAGAATGGCAAGGGTAATGGTAACCTTCAAAGAAGCTTTTCTTTCAATGACTTTCTCCAAGATTGGGAAAATCCTTAGACACGGTTCCTAGCTCGGAATAAGAAAATATAGAATGAGAGAGAAAATACTAATCACCTGTCTCACAACTTCCATGGAGGCATGAGAACGAGAAGGCATCAAAAGAGATATAATACGCCCGTTGGAAATTAAGCAACTACGGATGAGCAGAAGAAGAAGGAAATTGCGAAATGGCTATATATGAGACGTCCAGACTAGACTGGGTACAAGGGAAAGTGGGATGATTAGGATGAGGATTGATGTACGGAGGCGGGTAGGAAGAGGTATGCTCGTAAATGAGACAAAGGTGGCTGAGGTGGAAAGAAACGTTATAAGTTTTCTTGGGGGAAAATTAGAATGAGGAGAGAAAGATGCATAAGATGGTGAGTGGAGGAACTAATCTAGCTTTTAGCTCTTTGAGATATTATCTGACTTTCCGCTCTTTCCTGGATTTCAGCGGGACTAGAGAGGATTGAAAGAGTTACTTTATTAGGTGGATGAGGTAAGGGATGAGGCAAGGAGAACAGGAGGAGGGAAGAAGGGTCGACAAGGACCGGAGAGGATGGGTAGAAAAGAGAGACGAGTTGGATGGAAAAGAGATATTGAAGACAGAGAAGGATAAGGGCAGAATATAAAGTAAGTCAGTGTTAGTAACCGACCGCTAACTGCTTTCCTCGGATTCTACGTGAGTCAGCGTGAGGATAAATGTAAGAGGAAGGGAAGGTGGGATGGATTTTAGGAGCAGATGGAGAGCAGTACGGACTAATTTTTCATTGGCATGTTAATAATAGAATGTCAAGGTGGAACGGCAGATGCTGAGGTAATCATCATCTTGATGATCATAAAGGTGGAAGATTCATGCGGCCAAATGAGATAGCTTCGTCCTTCTTCCTCACATTCATATTCCGATAGTTGTATGACCGAAAAGCCGTAGTAGTCTCGCACTCTAGCAGCGTTTGAACAAAATAAGGCTAAGCGAGGATGAATAAAATACCTTTTTTTATTCTTCACGGCCCTTTACGCACTTAACCACCGTCCTTTCCTTTCCTACCTGAGCCGTAAGCTGACTTAACTGAAGCCTGAAGCTACATAGATAAATAGTAGGAGAAGAAGAAAAATTCGGGGTAGCCAATCATGCAGCTTATTTACTCCCTCTATATTTTCCGGGTCTCTTAAAACTCATTCTTGATCCTCCTGTCCTGGAATGGATCCTTTTGAATGGAAAATTGAAAAAAATCCAAAACATTTCCTCTAACAATCTTCGTCTCCCTTTCAGATCGTCCGTGCTTACTTAATACTTCCTGAGATGGATGGCCCGGACTGACTGAGGCATATACTGTATATGCACTGAGGACCGCAGGTAGGGGGAGGTGTGGGTAGACTTAGATAGGTGCATCCATCGTCCCAATTTTAGATGCATATACCTTCTTTCAAACCCCGTTAGGACAATCCTTTGTGTAGGGAGCGAAGGACATGTGAAATAGATGGCCTAGGAATCTCAAGGGCTAGACTGGCTGACTGAATATGTGCAGATGTAAAAAGTTGAGAGTGATGATACGAGTACGCCGGGTTTGTTAAGATACTGCAGGCTTACCTGGGTAAAAATCCCATATTGATGCTTCAGATTTGTAAGGAATAGATCCTAGTGTGAGTGAGAATATTATTGTGATCTGGGAGGATTCTGAATGGATAAATCTGCTGTAGCTGGTTGGTACGAGTGTACGAGGATGCTGGAGGGAAAAGAGCTGGGAATTCAAGACGAGATTGAATTGAGAAAACGCAAGGACTTTTTACGAATATGCAGAGATGGGCAGAGGGAAATATGTTGGGAATTGGCGCGCGTACTCTTATACATTTCTCTCTTTGTCAAATGAAGCATTTCCGCTTCCGTCTAAAAAATTTGAGTGTCTCCTCCTTTTGCATGGCTCCTCAAGAATAAAATAAAGAAAGCCCTATGAACTTTGCCATAGTCATATCTTGCCTGGGAGAGCATCTTCCGGAGAAAGCAAGAGATGACAAGGATTCGGAGTATGGGAACATGCGTAAGTAGTGCAAGTACATTAGGATTCCAAGGGAGAGGTGTGGGAGGATGGAGGGTGAGATCAAATTTGGCTAGAAAAATATAAGATTCAATATCCTTCAAAAAGGAAAGAAAGAATGGATGGAGTATGACGTCGAGGAAAATAACAAATCATCCAAAAGGGATAGTGAGTGAGAGAGAGGGAGTGGTGGAGAAAGTTACAAATTCAAGTCACTTCCAGTCGCAGCAGCTGGGTGGGAGAAATCCTCAAGCTAGCAAAAATTGTTATGTGAAAATGGAATAAGGGCATTGTGGGGCTGGTGGCATGCTGTAGGAGTGAATGACTTTGGACTCTTGAGGAATTTGCATGGCTTGGAAAAGTTGGGCTGGAGGGTGAAGTGGCTGTCAACTTTAAGAGGAAGGGGATGGAATTTGCTACAACTACACTGGAATTGGAATGTAATTTGAACATACGGAGGCCTGGGACGAAGGAATGAGAAGCGTGAAAATTTTCGCAAAGCGAATTCTTTCTTATGTAGCTCCAAATTTATCCAGCTTGTCTACTTGACTCTACTAGCTTGATTGAGAAGGAAGAGTGGTTGGGAAATGGGAAATGATTCGTGAAATTCATAGTAAATAAGCTTAATTCCGTGGAAAGATGCTGAGTATGAGCTTATTTGGAGTAATTCGGGAATGGGATAGTCTAATGAATAAGATGCATGCAAAGGCCTCAATGAGGATAACATGCGGAAGGCGCTTCTTACTGCGCTAATAAACAAGAAGGAATATGAATAAAAGGGAGTAAAAGTGCGTAAAGGAGAAACAGCCAGCGCTCAGGATGAAGAATTTGTTGGAGGATGATGAAGAAAGTAGTAAGAAGAAAATGCCATTCTTCCTCATTATATTTAGCTGTGTAATCAACTAGTTGTTAATGATGGGAGCAGATGGTGATGAGAGTGGAGAAGAAGATGAAAAGCTAAGAAAGGCTGAGATACAGAGGCAGATGGGCTCGCGGGCTGAGTGCAGAGGATTAGCAGAGATATTATGTTCCAATATTAAGCCAAGAAGAAATACAAAGTGTGTCAGGCATGTTGCAGATTGGGATGGAATAATAACAAGAAGAACCGAAGTTGAGTCTAGTGAAGTCGTAGAAAACGTGCTTCTGTCGTGTGCAATTTCTTCAAAGATTGCTCCCTATATTACCTATGCTTTGAGTGGGACAATCATTTGCTGTACTTGGAGCACCCGAAGGACATGAACACAAGGCATGTCTTGGGACAGAAACAGCTATGAGCAAACTAGAACAGGGAACGTGTACACGAAAAACGCTTGCCGTGCGCTCATATAATGCGAATTGATGAAGAAAGTGAAATTAAGTATATAAATTTTATCCTGGAATTTAATCCTCCTCAACTTAGTCTTGAAATCCAGACTTGGGTATATCATAAACGTTTTTATTGGGTGCGGGAACTAATGCCCTGTTGTTAAACTATAAAAAAGCTCATCAGCCTAATGGAATGCTGGATACTAGCAGTAGCCCAGTAGCCCGTAGCTGGTATAGCGAGTACCAGTAAACAGTGAGTGAGAAAAAGAGTGAAACTTTTTTCTCAATCATTACTTTATAAATCCAAGGACCCAGTTCTATAGTTAAGCTAGAGAGAAGCATGCAAATTGAAGATTTTAGCCAGTTCTAAAATTGTCAGTCGTACAACGAACAACGACTTCTCCAAACGTGGTCTCTGGAATGGAATGAAGTTGAATGTATCCCAAAATCTAAAAGTATGCGGAAACTTGCAGATAAAGAATTCCACCATACGCTTTAGTCTAATACGCGGATGAGTACAGAAGCTGTGGATGAAAAAGGAAAAAGGGGGAAACGACAAGGAGATGGTAGAAAACGGCAGGCAGGTGAGCGAGATGTAATGGAATTTGTCCTCTTCACTTTAATCTGGAATCTTTCTATCTCTCCTCCTTCTTGGAAGTACTTTCTCAAGAACGCTCGGAGGAAGAAGATGCAGAAGAAAACCGTTTGCGAATACTTGAGAAAATGGAAGATAGCTTCTCTTGACCTTTGAATCCAATTCGTACTTTCGAAACATTGGACCTTTCGTTAACGGAACGGTTGGAGTGGGGAAGGCACGTGGAATTCATTTAAGTGGTTTCTCAAATTACTACAAGACACAAGCCCGCCGGATAAACTTGTTATCGAAGGACAGCTTTTAGATCGGAAATAAGACAGAGGAGAGCGGACGAAAACTGCTCTTGTGTTTGACAGGAAACAGGCCTTTAAAGAAATTTACTTGAATGTAAAAGCAAATACAGCAATACTGTTGCTATGATCAAAAGAAATGTTATCAATCAACAACACTATCTCTACAGTCTGCACCTTGCAGCTGACCAAGGACTGAAAAAATTGCATAACGTGAAACCTTACGGCTGTAACTTCGGTCTGTTTGGAGTGCGCTTTAGCGCAACGCTTGAACGATTCATCGTAAAAACTATAAGAGAAATGCAGAGCAGAGGAAGCGCCAAACGGAGAAACATTTTCTTCAATCCCATAGACAGGCGATAAAGATAGACTGCTCTGTATTGAATTTTTTCCAGCTCTTTTTTATCTAAACATGCTCAATTAATTATTTAAGAGATTGCATGGAAGAGGCGCGTACGTATTAAGAACCTTGGGCGAAACCACAGAGAAGTTGGCCAAAGACTCGAGTGGAATTGGTTGAGTTGAGGCTGAGAGTCTTGCTGCTCCCTTTGCTCCAGCTTTTTATTTTCCTATTCTTGGTCTTCTTAATGTATGAATAATTAATCCTTAGAAAGAGGGAGTAAGTAAATTAATGTTTTCTGTCCTGCTATGCTCCTTGCTCAGCCTAAGTGGTTGTAGAAGTAAGGGGAAATTAGATGTGTTAGAACTCCTGTGGCTGGCCAAGAAAAACAAAGAAAACATTTCCTTGTCTACCAGCCCTACCTTTTAACAGAGATGGACATGAGCACTCATTCATTATCTTATCTTTAAGCCAAGAACAATAGTAGGAGCTAAAAGGAATCGGAATCGTTCAGCATTTACTGACAACATGATAAATTATACGGGCGAGGCCAGGAACAGCGAAGGAATAGCCCAAGTTTACGGAACGGAAGGAGAAAGAAAGGTGAAAGTTGGGCTAACGTTGTTGAATTATTTCAGTGGAAAAAGAACAAGGGTGCGAGTGGGCGTAATAACGTGTGAGGAGAAACTTGAAATTCTATGGTTGTGAGATTGGATGGGATAACGGATGTTTGGTGTGGTTGCTTCCGCTCTTATTTCCTCATTGGAAGTGAGGCAATAATTTATGTCAACCCAACTGAATTGAAGGTGTAATTAGATTTTAGCGGGAAGGTTCGGTCTGAGAGAAATTATTGTATGGTTATTGCTTTCGTGCTTGGTTTGTCCATCTGTCCCGGACTCAAGTTTGACAAGGTTGGTTCGGGTAGAATACAAATTTATACCATTACAACACATCCTTTTCAACCATATGTCGAATATGTGAAGGATACCTATTTCTGTCCCCATTGAGCCAAACTAAAGAGTTAGACTGCCCGAATAGAAGTTTGTGAACGGAGGAGAGAGGAAGCTACGTACATGTAAGATTCGAGGTATTTGTGTGTGGTGGGGAGAAACAGGTAACTGGATCCGGAGCGAACTCATTTGAGCAATAAAAGAGGATTAAAGTTTTGAAAAAAGTTGAGCAATTGTGCAATAAAAAACTCTTTGGAGAAGAAGACTTGCTTGCTATTGCTTGTCTCTTTACCTACTGCCTTTGGCTTGTTGAGATGGATGAATCGGTTTATACAGATTCTACAACTAGATTGAGGCAACTACACCGTGTGGTGTGTGTTCGTGTGCGAGTGCACTGTTTACAAGATTAGATTCCACTGTCTCTGACCATATGCTTGGGTAAATCCCGGTGAGGTCTACACGAATGATGAGGGAAGAAAAGTGGATGGTAGAGTAAAGTGTCTGCTTGCTCTTGAGAAGGGAGGATATCGTGGGGAAGGGAATTAAAGAAAACACTTTCTCCTTTGCAAATATCCCATTCACTTTCTCCTCCGTTTTTGCTTTGCCCTGGTACTACCCTGCCTAGAGCAATTTCCACTCCCTCCCATCCTCCTCCCTCTTCGGAACCGGTGTTTGGCTTTCTTTTAGCTTGCATCAATAAACTTAGGTTGGAAGATGGAAGCAGCGTGGTTGGTGTTGGGATAGCGAAGATATGGGGAGTGAGAGAGAAGACGAAGAAAGGGGGAATGGTGAAAGCAGTGGAGGAGAAACTTGGGCTTTCTCTTTCCCTTCTCCACCTCTCCCTTGGATCGTTTAAAAGCTGGTAGAAGATGGAGGACGAGGGTAAACTACAATACACGAAATCAATGATAAAAACTTTGTTTACTCTACTTATTTTACTCGCTCCAGAGTTTCGTGACAATTTCCCAATCTACACCAAATCACTGTCTATCTGGCACTAAGTTTATCGAATAAAAATTTCCAATTACCTTTACCACCTTTACTCTGGGGAAAACATTTCAACACGACACAATCCACCCACTGCAACGCCTCTGCATTACAGTGTGCCTAAAACGGAATGATGAATCAAGGCACGTTTTGCATTCTCCTCTCGGGTTACACCAACTACCCGTGCTTTTTTTAAAAAAATGTAGAGAGAAAGCACTTGAAGGGTGGTGAAATGAGTTTCTTTGCATGAGCAACGTCCACACAATCTGATTGCGACTAGTTGGGTGGAAGTATGAAGAAGATGGAAAAGGAGTCAACACCTCCTTTTCAAAGTCAAAGAAAAGATTTACTTAAAGCGAAAAACTCTGTTCGGATTTACATGAACGGCGCGAGGTTCAGTAGAGCATTAAAACGTAAATATTAACCTGCAAAAGATTTATAACTGTTTTTTGAATTCTTCGAGAAACGAAAAGGGTGAAAGTAATGTGGAGGGGTTTGATTCTTTATTCCTTGGCTGATACATTCCCTCTTCTGAGAGCAAAAGGAGGGAGTTGCAAAAAATCCTTTTCGTCACCCTCCCTGATTTTGCCAGATATGAGATTTATGTCGTAAAACCAGAGAGAGACTCCTTGCGAAAATTGTTGATATTTTCTCTTGCAAACGTGACCGGCCGTCTCAATTTTTGTGTCCACCACACTCCAGTAAACTTTGGACAAGTAGATATTTTTCTCACTCTTTTCGATTCTCGTGAAGAAGCTCGTGCAGGAAATAAATGTGGGATTTTTTTTCTGTTACTATCCCGCCCGGGAATCTGTATTCGGGTAAAGTTAAGTAAACCTCTGGAGTGGCACAGACACATACACATACGCACAATCTGTTTGTCAGAACCTTGCTGGGCTAGTCTCCGGTATGAACGGAAGGAATTGACTAACGGGAAGAACGTGCAACGTGTAAGGAAGGAGAGAAAGAGTTGGAACGTAGGCGGTAAAAGGAAAAACATAAAAGACTGATTGGTAGAATCTGTATGAGTCTCCGGGGCGCGGGGCGCGGGTACTATATTTTACCATCGGCACTATAAGCTATTGCCCACGTTACATGCAACCGTTCCACCGTTTTCCAAGAATGTCAAGGAAGTGAAAGAATTTAAAAAGTTTTTCTTCTGTTTACCGTAGCAGCGGAGCGAGCCAAGTGAGTTGCTCAGGACAATAACAGGAAAAGCATGTAACTTCGTGCACATTTATCCATAAATGGAAGAATTGTTTTTGATTCCACTTGTCACGGCAAGAAGAAGGGTAATGGGAAATGTATAAATCCATCAATTTTCTTTCTCTTCCAATAAGTGTGGGGAACATTTGTAGAGGCGAATGGGTGCGTAAACGGGAAAAGAAGCCAGGGAAGTAAATTAAATACTAGTATACAAAGCCAAGAGAGCAATTAACGTCTTTTCGATACATAACTCTTTGATTCTTAATGACAATAATTAGAGCGATTATCAGACATGCTCCTTGTACCTAACCCACGCCGACCATTTCCCTTGTCATGTTCTTGGTCTCTACAAAGTTTGCAGCAACTTTGTAGACACGGAAAAGAAAATGCGTGGGAAAAGAAGCATTTTTCGCCAATTTACTTCAATTTCTCCAACGACGATTTTGCGAGTTAATAAATGTTTTTCTTGGAAACGACGAATGTAAGGACAAAATGGAGACATAATGATCTAGAGATATGCATTTTTTTCTAACCGTCACACCTGCATATTTGAAACTAGGTCGAAGAGAAGGAATACAAAGAAGTTATAGAAAAATCCGTACGAAGCGAAGTCAAATCGAAGTGTTTTGCTAAAAATGTTGCTAGAAAGAAGGATGGGTCGTTGAAAGAAAACTACATGTTTGACAATTTGTTCAGAGTTAGAACAATTTATCTTGGATCACGAAGTGGTGCTGGCGGCTACTGTAGGGAATTGGGACAAAAATCCAAGAAGAGGAAGAAGCAGCTACGGAAAAACTACGGAGTTTCACCAAAAACAAGGTTGCATGCTTGTTTGGTGGCTGCTTACGATTTACTCGCTCCGCTATCTATTACACTAAGCTAGTTGTTGGTGACTTGGAAGGATTTTGAGGGCTTTTAAGAAGGGATTGCATTGCGTGCAAAACGAAGGGTGAATTGTTCCATCCCTTTTAGAAATAGAGAAGTATGGAATGGCAGTAGGCTTGGAATGGTTTAAAATAATTCGCACTCTTTCCCCCCTCTTTTCTTTCTCCTTCTCTTGGCTCGGCTAGGTTGGAAATTTAGCTAAGGTTAGAAAGTTGTTTACGGGGGAATACCTTGATCACGTGCAAATGACCGCCACATTATGCTTATGAGCTTAAGCTTATTCCTAGTAGAGTGTGCAAATATCTTTAAAACGATACCGCTTGAAACTAGCTTCGAAAACACCACCCTTCACAAAGCCAACCAACATTAGCTACATGACTTCAACGGCAGGAGAGAACCGTTCCCAGACCCGTGTAAATGTAAACAAACCACGAATCCGTGACAGCCCGATATTGCTTGCTGTTTGGTTTCGTGGGGAGCCGGGAGGATTGTGTGGATTCTGGATTGTACAAGTTGATTATCCTATAATTCTCATATTACTTTGCTCCTACAAATGCGAATTTATCGCGTCAGCTTTAAAAACGTATGTATACGGAAAACGAGGCTTGCCATTTCTTTGACGGGTAGCTAGTAACTATAAACATCAACGCATGCAGGAATAATAACGAATAATAAGTGCGAGAGGGTTACATTCTGAGCTGTGTCAGAAGTCTCAGAAGTCAGAATACTGTCTGACTCTCCTCACAAAGTAGAAGAGCGAGGAGTTTCCTACCTTTTGTGGCGATAAACTCTTCTTCCCGAGTTTGCAAAACTGTATTCAAAATAATATTCTCTGTAACCGTGTAATGGGAAACGTTATCCTTCCATTTTTGCGGATGAACTTGTGATTAGGCATGGCAACGGACGGAGCAAGTGCTTTAAGGATGCAATAACTCCTTGAACTTCATTGAAATTCGACAAGGTTTAACAAGAGAACTTATCCAATTGCAAAGCTGTACATGCCACAAATAACGTGTGCATTTTATCCGAGATTTGTTCCTTTGCGAACTTGGAGGAGGAGAAGGGAAGGGATCATGTCTCTAAATTCATTAATTTACTCGCGTTACATGCAGATATCACTTGAAGATGTAACTTAATGTGAGACTCTTATTTTAAGTACGGAACTTGCCTACGCTCATATAAAATTGTTTGCTTTTGCTTAGCTAATGATGTGAACGTGCTTGGGCACGTCTACGGCTTCAATTGGCAAATTTATTAATCTCACTCTCCAGAGTGAAGAGAACCGAAGGATCATCTACGGCTCTTTCTCTCCTTCTCTCTCTCTTAATATGTGGGGAGAAATGCAATCCACATGCCACACATCTACAGAGTCGATGAGCCATCTAAATTGAACGACGGGAAACAGCCGCAAGTACACGTATTACGACATACGTCTACAGTACCTACCTCTAAAACCTTATGCTTGGGACGATTTGAGACTTGAGGCAGAATATTGGAAATGGCAATGCCAAAAAGGAACCGCACAACAAGGGTTAATTATTTTAGACGTGTACCCACTATGGGCCAACTCTGCTGCCTCCAACTCAACATCTATGGGAGAACGTGAGAGGTTCAATGGGAGAGGAACGGCATAAAATACCAGAGGCTCAAGACTTTAGCAGCTAATTAATTTCTACCATGGATCCTCCCCAATTCTGCCAGTAGACAAGGCAAAAGATCTTGGCGGAGGAGAAAATTAAAACAGATTTGCAAATTCAGCATTTATACTCCGAATGCAACTATTGGCATAAGGAAGAGAATAGAGGCCTGGAAATTATTAACTAAGTGATAATTACACTAGATATGATTGGAAAGGAGGATACTAACCTCTTGTCTGTTGGAGAACTGGTTACTGGTTTGGCTCCTTTTCCTTTTTGGTGAAGACTACGTTTACCAGTAACTCACTCCCTTCCCCAGAGGTATTCCTACTGGGGGAAAGTAAAGCATTGGCCGGTGATGAAGCTGGAGAAAGGGCTTGGCGAAAAGGCAGGAAAGTGAGATAAGAAGACACGACGGACTCTGAAAATATTTCTACCACGGTATGTCCAGATATTGAGGGAAGCTGGAAGAAAACTTTCTTTCACTCACACGTTACACAAACAAACACCTTTCTTTCTCACACACTCAAAGTTAAATGTCCACGGAGAGAATGAAAAAAATAAATCCTCGATTTCGGATAGCTTTTTCTCATAAAATACAGAAATTACGAAGTAAAGAGTAGAGCACCGATGTCATGAGAAACTACTTGCTCTTGCTCCTTCAACCTCTGCTCTTTTATCCGAACTGAAGACTTCTTGGAAAGAGAAAGGTCAACTTTCAAATAAGACTGGTAGCGATAATGCAGTTATGAATTAAATCCATAGTCCAATAAACGAACTTGTCCACAATGATAATTGATTATGTAGAGCGTGTAATTATAGGGAATAATGGGACAACACTGGTAATTGGATTATTATAATGTTAAGGAACTTTCTCGTAGAATCTTCGATTGTAATTTATGTCCAGGCAAATGACAACACAGAAAACTCTCTGAGGACTACACTTTACTTTCGGATAAATAAACATTGACTTGTAGAAAATGGCTCTATAATTTATATGACTTGGTACTTGATAGAATAATATAAATTTATCAAATGTATTTTCCGACTCGATTCAATTCACCGCCAGTACCGAATATATGCACTGCTCTGGTTGTGCTCTGTTGTAGGTAAGGTAGGTAAACTAGGAATATGTGCTTGTAGAAAACGGGTAAGAAGTACCAGCGTGCTGTGCTGACTGGGTAAGGATTTGAAATGAGAACGAGCTGGGGAAAGCAGTACTCTCCGTTAGCACTCACTCGCTTAGACTGACGGAGAAGAGGCTGGGGAAAGGATAGTAGTGAAGGAGAATATTTTAGTGGAGCTAGTTGCTAGCTGGCTCCTACTTTTCTCTCGTCGTCCTTACGTTCTTCTGTATAAACTTCTTCTTCTTTCCCCTCCTTACTCGTCCGTCCCTCACTCACTCACTCTCTCACTTCTACTCTACTCTTCCCCACGCACAATGCACAAAGGGAATTTAACCGACTGGGATAAGATCCAAGGATGGGATTTCTTTCGGGTTGCAGCAACAGCAACTACGCTACGCTACAACGCTACCCACCCTAGTACTAGGACAACCCTATTGTGGTGGTGTGGAGGGTCGGAGGGTGGCGAAAGGAAGAGATCTGGGGATGCAGATGCAAGGAAGCCAGAAGGCTACGATACGAGAAGCCTTTGCTTGGATCAGGATAAAAACAGTGGTAAGAAATGAAAGAAGGATGAAGAGGAGGGTGAGGATTGTGTGTGGTTGAAGAAATTCATTACAATCATAGGAACAAGCTTGATCTTAGTTCAAGAGCTACAAGATATGCGTGAAGCAAACGTACAGAGCTTGGAATAGAGAAAATCTCTCATTTCCACAATTACTTCTTCTTTTGAAAAAATAAATCAAATTTGCCTTAACTCTCGCGCTAGGCTTGAAGAAGTTTAAATCCTCCCGTCCACGTTGGCCAGCTCAAAGGAAATTAGCTAACATTCTTGATTACTTGTTTTGTTTTGTTAGATACTGCAATACCATGGAGATCATTGCGCATTTATTTCCAAAATTACGTTTCCTTCCAGCATGGAAGAAGTGAACTGCCCACAATGCCCACATGTATGCCGGGTTTTAAAAAAGCTACTGGGATTATCGGTGATGGTTTTAGTACTCCAGGAAGGACTGCCGTTCCCTTCATATTCCTTAAGACTCCCCCTCCTTCACTCTCACTGACTGAGACTGATTGGGGGAGATTTTCCAAAAGACTCACAATGACAATAGGAGAAAAGGGGATGAAATGAAATAAGCTCGAGAATGGTAAGGAAGGACTTGGACTTTGGGAAAGGACGGAAGGATCTAAACGCTTACTGCCCTTGAACACGGGTCTCTATTTTTCCCTTTTTCCACAAAGTAAATAATATAAATCAGCGGTACATAATAACTATACATGAGGAGTTGGCTCTTATGATTCTATATCAATCTCATGAAGAAACCGCCCCGTTACCCTCTTTTCCGAGCTTGATGCTTAACATTATGCAATATAAATTGCCGATGCAGATTGCACATGCACTCAGGGTTCACAAATAGTAAAGGAAAAGATAAATGCACTGTGTGGGGCCGAAATGAATGAAAATGCAATTTAGTTTATGCTCCGGGTAGTTCCCCTGCCTCCTGGTTTGTATGATGGAAGTGCATCTCGAGCGTGGAGCGACGAAACAAGTTTTACCCGGGAGAAAACTCCGCACACGGGCATTGGCAGGACATACGAAGTACGGTGTGGAGAGACAGAGTGTCTGGCCTGGCTTGTCCCCATCTGTACATCACGCTTTATAAAAACAAGGACATTTCCGTGAAGCGAAGCCTTTATATTCCATCTTTATGCGTGTGCTATAGCTCTATCCGTGAAAGCTTGAAGCTTGATACAGCGGGGAGGGAAAGTGCAAGGACCCTAAATCTGTTTGCCACTTTTCCTAAATGGGGAATGTAATAATCTGATATACAAGTGGATCCTGGGTTGAGATGTGCCGTTTCATGGATATTAAACGGCGTGTGAGGCGGGTTTGCTTTGCTTCCTCTGGAGGAGATAGACAGGAGGGGGGGATGGAAGGGGAAATGTGGGGAAGTGGATGAGGAAACTGCGTGATACGGGAGGGAGGACCCTTGGCTGTCACTCTGTTTCCGAGCAAGGATTTATTTGCGATCTTTTTACTACCGCGGACCCTTTTTAGAGGGATGCAAGGACGAGAGCGTGGGAGAGTGTGAAGATTATAGCCTGAAAATAAAGATAAAGCTTGGGTCATCATCTCGCTTCTGACTGTATGCATAACTCCCTCCGACGCACTTCACTTCTATTTCTATTCTAGCCATTGTAGCCAATACCTTACGGTGCTAACCTCTCCATACCGTGCCGTGTAAGAGTATGTTCAAAAGTGCATAAACAATCAAAGTGCAGAATAAGGCTTCCATTGTTTTCCAAGCCGACTTCATGGACAGCCTTTCCGAACGTAGTAAATTAGTCGGTCTATTTTGACTTGATTTATTTCATCGGAAAAAATAAACAAAACGAAATAAAGGGGCGAATGGAGTTAAGTTGAGGCTGAAACTAAAACTTGGTTATGCGGGTGCGGGAGTGAGGAAGGAGAAGAGATTATTTATGGGGAGAGCCAAAGGAGGCTGGTGAGTGACAGGAGTCATAATTCTAAATCCGTTTTACAACACCATAACTAACTCCCGGTCTGTCGGCAAAACCTGTCCGACATGACAGAGCACGTACAACCTAGGGAATCATGGTAACTAGAATCTCTATTAGTAAATGAGTTGTAAACTCTGGGAGAACTGGATGAAAATTAAGCGAAAACAACATCATCTTCAGTCGACTACGGCTCAGGAAAAGATATAGAATAGCAAAGCGTAGCTGTGAGGCTTTAAGGATTCTGGGGATGTGTAAAGTTATTATTCTTTTATACAGCAAGCTATAAACAAGGTGACAGGAATGACAGGATTGACCCCTGCTGACTTACTTAATTCCTGGAATCATGGATGGATCATCTGTTTACACCAAATTGATAGTACAAAGATTCCCTTGTATCGAAACAAGTCAAGCCGACTACCCTACCCACTTAGATCTATAGGAGGGAGAATATGAAAGCTTCCGGTCAATCGCAACTATTTTCCCATACACTACTTTTATGTGTAACCGAGCAGACAATAGTTATTACTTAAGGTCCAGATTATAATTCTTGGACAAATACAGTTTTCTGTTTGCGGTGCTTTGAATCCATCATTGATTCATCCTCATTTTCCTCATGAGAAGATTGATAAGTGCAGTCGAAGAGGTATTGAAGTAGGGATAAATCTAAACTTGGCTCGATCATTAATTAATTCTCATAGAACAAGAGCAAGATGTAACCAGAAATTTCGCTAGTTTGATGCAATGTCAAATGTCAATAGAAAATCATAGATATGCAGAGGAAACACTATTAACGCATCAAACTACTAGCGCTACTTGAAACAAAGATGACCCTATCCTGTCCGTGGCAGACTGAGTTGTTGATTAACAGTGAACGTACAATCTCTTAAAAACCAAAGGAAAGGAAATGGTATCTTGTTCTCAGGATGATAATAAACGTTTTGTATTCTAAGGATAAGAAGAAGGGACGGATGGAAAGATGATGAACTGGAATGCGTAAACATGTATGCTAAGGAAGGACAATTCACGGAACTTTTTACTTTGATCCTGTCAAAGAGATTATATAGCTTTGATGCGAGAGAAGTAATACAAAATAAGGACAAATGGTACATCATGTACTGGGAACTCGGGATATTCTTTCAAGGGCATCTATGAGAGGTAGGGTAGGGGTAGGACTCCTACCTTATGAGCGTATCTTGATCAGAATTTTCTAAAATCTTTTGTCCAAGCGTCGCAACCTACAGAAAGTAAAAGATGATGCCCTTTTAAGAATGGGTCGATGTTCTAGTTTTTAAATTCATTAATATCACTTCCTGTTCAAAATATCCTGAGAAATTTATCTGTGAACTGTCTTTCGGTGTTTTCTATCGTACTGCTCGATTTTTACGGTGCGGGAAAATGCTTCAAGAGTGCGATGAAGAATTACAAAATGACGAAAAACGAATATATTTAAATTCTGAAATGAATTGCTTAAAGTTTTGGAGGTAGGAAGAGAGTCTTATGCAGGACTAGAATACGAGACAATCGAGAACTGATGAAGAAGAAGGAAGGGGATGTTATATTTATACAAGAAGAACAAATCCGGCATTTTGACAAACGTTTACATAATGATTCTTCAAGGATGTTCTCAGAGCCTCTTGAACTGAACGATGGGTCTAAACATGAGCGACGAGCTTGTAAATAGTTTAAATTGAAGATCTGAAGAATGAAATTCATAGAGAAGTTCCTGTGTATTGAATCATTGAAAAGAGATTATGGAGTACGTAAGACGTAGCGGTGGCTCTTTTTGAAAAGAAAAGAACTTTCAAGGATAGCTTATACGTTTGTTAAGAAGAGAAGAAGAAAATCAGTTCAGGTTATAAAAACGCATGGAGAGAATGGAATTCCTATGATTTTCTGAACACATTTTTTGTCAGTAGCTGCCCTGGAAACTCTACGCCTATTGCTCCTAAGGTTCATCCCTTGGACGAGCTCATCTTTGTCCGGGATTCATTCACTATTCAATCCGCAACGGTCATTGGCTAAACATGGGGTATATAAGTTTACTAAAAGAATTCTTCGATTGACGCGTGTAGTGTCTTGGCATTCAATCGTCGTTCAATAAGGAGCAATGATTATAGAATGTAAGAAAAGTATACGGCACTGGCACGCACATTGAAACTTTATCGTTTAAAAATTCATTAGATGCTAATGATTGGGAAAACTACATAGCTTTAGAATCTTAAGGACTTCTGGCAGTAGGACTCTGTTGGTGAAGATTAGTTTACTATTCCTGTAATTCCATGCCTCCTAAATCTGTATATTTGTATTGCTTTAGATTGTTGTGCGCTTAATCTTTAATAGATTAATTATTCAATGCTTTATGGGTGCATCTTGACTTGCACATGCAATAGGATACTAAAGTTGCTATACTTCTCATGTTGATTATGCTTATAACTGTATCTTACTGTTCGACATGGGCGTTGATAGAACAGAAAAATTGTATTGGGGCTTACCCGTTTCGGAATACAATGAAACCATCGCTGTTAAACTTCCTTACGGCATCCAAGGAATGGCCTTTTCGACAGGAATCCTGATCATAGTCATGCCGGGTTTTGACCTTCCTCTTACAAGGTTTTAACTACCTGTCCAAGTTTTACAATCGTGAGTGCGATGCAACAGACGCAAGGGCCTATATAAGCACCAAGGCTAGATGGTAAACGCTTTCCCGTGGCTCACCACTATGATGTGAAATTTCTCACCAAAGGTAGATGAGTATCTTACAATCGAAAGTCGAAAATCTCGATTTTTATTTGTTTAACACTCGTCTCGAGGACCCGCAAGAAGATTATCCGTTGTTCGTATCCCCGTATTCAGTTACTCCTTCCGAATTTAATTCGACCGTGTATGAGGCTAGGTTCAGGTAATTTTCGAACATATAGGGATACAACGTAGATACAAGGCAGGTTACAGTAATTCTCTAATGTAATAAAGAGTCACCATTAATTGTATACTGCCCTTTTGTGTGTAATACCGAACCAATGTTCCTAGAACATAACTAATTTAGGGCATCAACATCAGTAAGATTATCTAATTCCCACACTTTAAAGGGGAAAATTGCATTCACGGTGTGGCCTTAGTGACCCAGTTTGTATTTGTCTCTGTTATTGAGAGAGGTGGCAATCTGTACTTTATTTTCACGTCTTAGTCATCATTTGTTTGAAACTTTTAAATTGTGATACTTTTTATAATATTTGTCCATAACCATTTTGAATCATTTGAGATTGGCTATGCATCTTTACCCGATTATGCCATTAGTAAAAACAAGTGTTGGATCACGTACTGGTATAATTGATAAATCACAGCATTTCAAACACGTCTTGATGATCAAGGTGAGACATTTGGCGAATTCCGGTGATGGTGACGGCGAGGATCCTCTCCCAACATAATAACTGTTTTCGTAAATTAAGTAAACATGAATTCGTATTATGCTTATTTCTTTATATGTATTGGGGGAAAATATTGGTGAGGTCGTTTTTTTTCAGTTTTGCGATTCGCCAATCCCTTTAACGCCTCGTCCCAACTACATGATAGATGATATAGCTCGTTATTCCCTGCCACCCTCTGAGACTGTTGCTGAGGACTCTGTGCCCGTATTAGATAGTTCCAATTTGTTGGACTCGTAGTCATGAATGTCACTAAATTAAACGCGTTTATGCGATATCGTCGAAGAAAAATTACAAAAGCCTATTTCCTTTCCTTGCTTTCTTTCCGTGCACATGTAAAGATCAAAATTTTTGACTCAGGTCGATTCGTTTTGGCACCCGTATTTGCATGTAAAACAAAGAAGCAAAGAATATCATTTCCTAAAATGAGTTAGTTAGCGGTATTTCATTTAAAGGTGTGAATGTAGGAGGAAGAATGTAAGGATGAATGTATATTTAATCCTCATTTCAATTAACCTATAGAAAATTCCTGACATCATTTTCTCATGTTGTGATCCAAATTTTGTAAAAGTTAACCCACATTTCGTAATCAAGACATTGCGCTGCTCTATATGATATTCCCAAATTATGCAGGGGTTGCCTGCTGTAGACGAAGAAAATCCTACTGGATTTATGGGGGGCAGCCAGAACCACCGTTGAGAGAACCTGCAGTCGTAGGCAGAATCGAGTGAGCTATACATTAGTAGTGTGAAGTTACTGATATCGAAAACAGACAACTTTCTACAAATAAGACAGCTTTTTAGACACCCACCTCGAAGAGGAACTTTTGATTCGCTACACCCACGTGGAGCAATAACCTTTTGAAATTTACAAACCATGGAACCAAGTTTAACTTAATTACATCTTATTGTTTAATAAAATCACGTTTCCAGAGCAATGCAAGACATCAATGGTGACTGAAAGCTCCAAGATCCATCAGTGTATTCACTTCGGAGCAGGGGAGGCATCTGGGACAGAAACGAGTTCCACCCTGCAAGTACCAGTACATTTCCATTGGTATTAATTCCCATCAAGCGAAATTAATTCTTTTGTGTTAATTAAAGCTAATTATCTGAAGAATCCAAATGACTCGATCACACTAACTTTGTAATAGGGGAAGACCTCTGACATTTTTCTCAACTTCGCCAGCATAAGTTGCGTCTTAATTTTTAAATTAAAATGTACCAACAATTAATTCATATTTAAAATTATTAAAATAGTCATCCCTCAAAACGGGTGAGAACCCTCGGTGGTGAAGCGACTATCCGCTGCACCACCCATCCTTGATAAGCCCACAGGGTATGGAAGAATTTGCAGCCTCAACAAGAAACATTACAATCGTAACTAGGACTTTCGTTAGTCACCAGCCACAAACAAATGCTGATAAAATTCGGGTGTTATCAAGTTCTGGCATAAGAAGTTAGCATTCCGAGTGTTTTGTACCTAACGTTTACCAAAAACATTAAGGTTGCCTGTCGCAACCTAACGTTTCACCTTGTTCAGGTTAGGGTAGAAAAGCCAACCTTGACTTTACGGCTCAACATCCAAGGTAACTGCACTTTCATTCATAATGTACATTTGGGAGACCTATGAAAGACCTTCACAGTTGATGTCTCTGGGTGAAAGGTTCTTTAAGCCAAAAAATCAAAGTCTAGGGTAGAAAAGTAGTATTTCTTTAAACTCTAGATTAAACTCTACTATAGACAAAAGTTATGAGAGTATTACATTAATCTGTGGGGAGGAGCTAACTGGTATAAATTAACAAACATTTTGTTTGTTGGGTCATCTTCACCATTAAAGTGGTAGTTTTAAAGCTCTATTTCTGGAAATCCAGGCAAAATATGGGCTATTTGGTTTTGGATGCATCCACAAAGACCCTACGCACGCTACAATTTGCTACAGTTTGTTATGTTCATACGTAAGTATCAATTTCTGTGTTCTACTGCACGATGCAGTTGGTTCCCAGCGTAAAGCGAAACTGAGAATAAATTAGCCCGCAGAGTAATGCTTACTGGAAACGAATCTACCTGGAACTATTGAAAACGACTGGATTGGGATGAAGGATGAGGGATAGGGTATACATGCAGGGATGGACAAAGTAAGAGTGCGTTAGTACTGAAAAAGAGGAATAATTTACGAATGTGTTGTGCTTACACTCTTTGAAGTCAATTAGATTCACAAGGAAACGATTGAGTGCCCAGGATTTCTCGTCTCATAATAATTGAAAAGAATAAAGAGAAGACATTTGTTTAGGGAATAATGTTTTATGGTGCTTAGAATGAGCGTCAAAAGATGTAAACGTAAAATGAACAATTGGTTTATTGCTCAATGGATAAGCTTTTGAAGAATTACTGTAGGTTTGCCCACTACTTGACTACTTCTACTATGCCTTCTGGAGGGACGGCTGAGAAAATGTCATGCTGGCTACAAGTAAAGAATCACAGGAATAATAAAAACGAGCAGGGCAAAGGGGCCTGTCACAGGTAATTTCATTAACGGGACTGTCGCATAACTAGGTAGGAAGAGGGTGTGAAGAAAAGATTGGACCACAGACAACCCAATTAATGACAAACAGTATCATCAGCAGTGAACTGAAAAAGATAGCCAGGACGGCTGGTGCTGGTAGTTGTAATGAAGATACACAGTTTCGTGTCCATTTCAGAGGCAAAGGGGATGGCACTCAACGACTCAACATAGAAATTATCCCGGGGAAGAGCAGTGACAGTGACGAAAGGTGGGGGTAAATATACAGCTGAGAGGATTAGTCGGGTTTTATTGAAGTTAATTCTCGATATCGATCCGAACGATACTGATCAATTGCTTTTGTTGGTAATGTACTCTTGCACCTAACCTAATACTGTCCCTTGCTGCAGTCACCAGCTCAATCTTTCACAATCATACTTATTATTACATTGTAAGATACAGATTAGGCAAAGCCAGTAACAAAAAGTTTGGAATAAATACAGGCTTGTATATATAATATGTACATGAATTAGGGAATAAATTATCGATGCTCAAGCACAGGATTAGAAGGATATTTGGAACAACTGTTTCCCTTTCTACGCAAATTAAGGTCCCCAGTCCCCAGCCGGACCCGAACAAAATACATGGACTTGTCTGAGAACAGAAGGGAATGTAGTTGCTGGAGTTCTGTATGTAACGCCGTCTCCTTTGGTCCCTTCTAGGTTTGCTTGCAGATTGCGTTCTGCCATGGGATGCCTATAATATCTATTTCTGTTTATTTCTTATTTTCTTCAGTGCTGCCTAATGTTCACACATGTCCCGGCTGAGGTTGAATACACAGGAAAATAAAAAATTAAATACTCTATGCCGCGGCATTTACTTCAATCTACTCTTCTCCGCTCTCCAAGATATTTTACTGGAGGACGGATAAAGAAGACGCGCTGAAAGAAATACAAATGGGGTTTCTTAAATAAACATTTTAAAGATTTTCTACATATATTCTTCCTAAAACAACAATCATGCTCATGACAAGACACCCATAACATGTGTACTATCACCATCCCCGTATCCCTAATCCGTATTGAAATCAGGAGAAGGGAAACCTGAAAGAAAGATGTATTTGTGATCCAGTTTTAGTTTCTAAGCACTTCATCTAAAAGCTGGCTGAAGCTGGCATAGTTTTCTTAAATAGATACTGCAATTGCAGTTTTATTGTCAGAGCTAACTCTTGAAATGCCGGTTCTGGACCCAGAAGATTGCATCACCGGGTGGAAATGATGGGAAGGCTAGTAATAATTAGATCCAAGTCCCACACTGTCAGACTATGGGAGAAATGTAATTATCATAAGACTATATACATTGCACAGATTATAGGCTGTAGAAGATGAATAAGTCTAAGCGCGTGGATACCCTGGGAACGAAGTGGTGAAATGAGAAATCAACAATCACTGGAACATTATCCAGATAAAGAGAAGTACAGTCGCGTCGTCTCTGGTTCTGGTCTGGGACTCGCAGGATTCTCTGGAGAAACCAAATGGGACGAGGGACGACCTGCGCTGCAGCCCTACGAGTCACGAGAAAGAAGGCATCGAAAAGGCACTGTGTAAGTACGGTTACATTTATTCATGTTATGTAAGGATTGGAGTAGAATTAAAAGCACGATGAAGGGCAAGAATATCAAATATTGTGTAAAGAAACAATCTGGTTTCGGAGTAATTTTACCAAATTTCTTCCTCATCATCTCCGAGTTGGCTAATAAATAGGAAGGAGTGCTGGAATGGGCAGAATAGGAGCAGGCTGTACTAAAGAGTTTACTGCCTGATTAAATGGCAACACTTGATGCCAACAACAAGTCGACGAGACTGAAGACTAAACACTACGGAAGTAAGGGTGGACATAGTAATGAAATTTGGAGAAAAGGGGTGAAAGGATTATGAATCATAGTGGCGGAAACTAGAAGTTAACGGGGTGTAAGGAAATATGGTGGATGATGAGTGGAGAGGGGAATAAAGTTTTTTGAGAATCTGGGATTCAGCTTTTAATTAGTTCCGAGTGTATGCATAATAGCCATGTTCTACAACTTTGCCACAATATTTTATACGGGAAATAATGTCGGAGAAAACAAGCAGCGCTCCTGGTACCACAGTACGGAAGCTATCACAGAAAGCTTTTTCATTTATTATTGCTTCTTCTTGCAACTTGCATGCATGAAATGCAACTCGTTATAGCTGACTACTGCGCTAAGGTAAGGCTAAGAAAGTGAAAAGAGAGATGGTTACGGTTGTATCAAATTAGCTACACTGTTTCAAACATACTTCCAACTTTCAGCTTGACTAGCCAGGAATGCATTAACTCTACCTTTTCCTATGGTTTAAGTTACTGAAGTGGTTTAATTTCTAATTGGAATAGCGTAGAGGCTGGTGGCTGATGGAGCGGAGTGTAGAACGATTGCCCTTCTCAATTAAGAGCGTCTCTCCAAGACCCAAGAGTTCACAAGTTCATTTCCTTTTACAATATCAAATTTTCTACGCGTCTCACCTCAAACCCTGCTAACACTACCTGCTTCCTCCCTCTCCTCCTAACTTGATCAATCTTCTAGATAATCATCTCAAAAGTCGACAAAATTCCCAAATTCATTTCAATCCCTCTTCCTTATTATTACTTTATTCAACGCCCGCATTTCATCAAGAATGAAGACTTATTAACCATACCATAGTCGAACTGACTGACAGGGCTCATTGCTTCATTCATACGCAATCTCTATCACACTGTTCTTCCACACTTCCTCCTTGTTCAACTGCTAATCATGTATTTTAAATCCTTGTTCTTGTTTACATAAAATCAAAATTAATCGCAGTTGATACGAACTAACAATGGGAATTTATCCCTCGAATTACTTTTACTACTTTTTGTTTCTGTAACGAGCTGGTTTTTATGTTTTTATAGCAGTGTTAGTTAAGCATGTAATTTACTTTTAACCAAATCTGGTCGTGTATTTAATTGAAAATCAGGCAAGAATCATTATGCACTTAAATTTCCTCCCAGGATCATGTAAGACGTAAGACGTTATACCCCGAGGAGGAAAGCGCATGATTGCAAACTTATTGACAGCTGTAGCCTAGATTGAAGCTTAAAGGGCTGTTAGCAAGCTTTATCATTTGAGAAACTCATAGCACTGTAGGGTCATAGGAGTTAGTAGTAGTAAATTAATGAGAAAGCTGCATTTTATGGCATAAGGCGACTTTGCAAATACGAAATACGCCATAAGACAAGATAGATCAACCACCCTTTCCTTTGACCGCAAGAGTTACTTTTAAAAGAAAGATTACTGGTTGGCTCAAATAAAGGTTAGTTGGTTTCTTTCAAATTAGTATTTTACTGCAAAAGACGTTAAAAACGAAAAAAAGGCGTTAGTAGTTAGGATATCCGGACATCGCTTTAATTTTAACAGCTCTGGCTAACAGGTAAATGACTTCAGCTGGTTTTATTTAGAAGTCTGTGAGGGGAGTTCGTGGTTGATGATGAGTGCAACCGATGTTAAGTTTTGAAGACAAATAAAAAGATAAAATTGCGGGTAGAGGCGAAGAATACGCCGATTTCGGAATTGTTTAAAAGACTCGCCCATAATGTTAACGATTTGAAGAGGGGACTGTGGAGGTTGATGTTCGAGAATAAGGCTGACGTAGTAGAGGAAAACTGAGTGGGTATAAGAAAGTCTCTAGACTGGATAAGACCCCGCACGGGATGATGGTGACTCTAAATGGATTATTGGAATATCGAAGAGGAAATGATTAGTGACAGCTGGATAACTGTGGAGCATTTATGGGGAACAATATTGCTTTGCTCGGGAAGTTGGATGCTTGAAGAAGAAACTACAGCTAAAATTTTGCTAAAGGCGGTGGGAAGTAGGAAGCGGGTCCATCAAGCAAAGAGAGTTTATACCTTATATGTGCGATACTTAAGGGAATTTGCCTGGATTTAGGAAAAGTTTGGAGTAAAATCTCAAGGAGAGTCAAGCAAGCTCTGCCGTGCCGGTATCCAGATCACCTTTAGACAGCTTTTCCAATTCATGTGACGCGTTCCGTTTGGCGTAACGGATATTGGAAATGCAGTTGCATGTTGCATTGGGATGGAACGCATCTCTTCTAGAATCTCTTCCCGTTTCGAGAAGCTTGTTCTTGGCCGAGACGGTAAGCAGTAAGGAAGGAAGAAGATGCAATATTCCTCAATCCCTCTCATTCTTCGGTCTGTAGTCCTCGAAATTTGATCATAAAGAATCCAATAGGGCTTATTTAGGGCTCAAGGTGGCTGACGGCTTGGTTATGCTATCCTACACACCATGCTACTTTTCATTGTAATCGCCCAGAGATGAGCTCGAAGAGAGCTTTCTTTATCCAGAGCAAGATTATGATGGGCCCTTGGACCCTTGGAAGAGGATATGAAGGGAAACGTCTTGTGGAGTCTGGTTGCTGGCTTTTCCTTGGCTTGTCTAGTGCTAAGTTGCTAAGGAACGAGGAATGTTTAAGGGATGATGAGGAGAAAGAAGCCGGCTGATATCTGTCTGACAAACATCTGCTGCTCCCTCTTCACATCTTCCATTACAAAACCTGCCAAGAAGGGCCCTCTGGACCTCTGTTGGAGTTACGTCCTCTTCATCTTTTCATCCCTGCGTCAAAAACTTTTAAACGTGGTCACAATGCTCCTAGAAAAAATATGCACCCTTAAAACCACTCTTTTGCCATGCCACCAAGAGGGAAGATGAAACACTTGGGATGAAGAAGGCAGGGAGCTATGGGATAAGAGAAGATGTAAATTCATCTCTTCTTACTTTACGACCAGGATGGCAGTGACAGCAAGCACCAGAACAGGGCCCCTTTTTTCTGTTACAGGTATTGAATGGAAGTATAACAGCTACGTGGAGATGCCTACTTTGACACTATTTTCAAATCAGCTAAAATGTTAAGCAGAGAGGTTCTTATAATCGCTTTCTGAATCTTTTGAAACGTTTGGATGAAATATGTAGGAGAATAGGCTGAAACTAGGTATCAAAGAGCGAGCTATTCAAGTCCAAGTTTCCATTTCGTCACGCCGACCTTAACATGAAGAAACGTTCGGGGGCCATGTTTTTCTTCAATCATCGTATGAGTACTTTCCAAGTGTTTATTGTACGTCCTCATAATGCTCGGAAGCTCGGATCCCAGACCAGGCCCAAAGAAAAATATATTCAATCACTCAAACATGAGCATTTGTTGAAGTGAAATGAGTTAAACGAATTTCATAGCCTCTTCAAGCAATGACCTTCTGAAAAATAAGAATCTCGGACCGTGTAAGCAATGCGATTCTACGTCTACCGGAGTACTATGCGTGGTAGTGATGCTTTGCTTTTAACCAAAACACAATCTGAAACTACCGCAACCAAATAAAACCAAAAGCTCAACCGCCTACCAACCATCTCGTTACACGGCTACAAAGAAATAATGCTGGGATGGGTAGGAATTAGGAATATAACGCGTGTCTAAATTCCCTCTGATTTATATCCACCGGCAAACCAAGAATAAGGTACAACCAAGAAAGTCGACAGTTGTTAAGCGTAAAATTCAAACGGCGTGTTTATGATCATCACTTGATGTTAATATTGAGGTAGGCTAGTAGGCTCTTGTCTTGAAGATATTCTCAAACGACTTAAGATACAATCTTCTCTACTCTCTTCCTTTCATCCTCCTATATAATCTTAAAAGGATGAAACAAGGATGGCAGCCGCCAGGACGCGTGCCCGAAGATAGCTGAAGGAAACTCTTTTGTTAATAGCTACTGGTATATAGCGTAGTTACATTAGCGTACTACATAATTACCTGAAATTTTACTACTACAAAAGTATTCTTTTTCTTCGACTCGTTTCCTCAAGTTGTGCAAGTAAAACTACAAAAAGTTAATTTTAAAGGTCCCGTGCCCTTCTGTCGCTACGCTACAAGGCTGCTGCCTGTCAAAATCTAGAAGTGGAAAACTTTCTTTCCATGGAAGTTGTAAGAAAACAAAGCAAATGACGCTAGCTTGAACTTGGATGGATTCAACGATTGGGGTTTAGCTCTATTTAAAAAGCTTCCAGCTCTAACTAACATTTTCTCTAATCGCCAGAGATAAATAATTCTGTTTTAATTCGGTATTTTTTAGTGGGACTTTGACAAATGCATTCAGAATTAGCATGAGCACGTGCTGGTCGGGTGCGGTACGGATTAATCCCAGATTCATCGTACGGTCATCTGTCCAAGAAAAACTTGGACTTCATTAGAGAGGGGTAGGAGCTAGAGTGAATTAGCTTGTGGTCTCTGCTTCTTATGCAGGAGAAAGCTGAATCAATTAACACGCAGCGATCGGATAAAAAATCAAATTTATAAGTACGACAGTGGATAAAAATGAAAAGTGACGTGATAAGCAACAATTTATATGCATTTTTCCTTCATTATTAAAAGTGGGAACGGTGGGAATAGTGGGTAATCAAGAACGATAAGGAGGGGAGGGCAAGGAACATGAAATGTTTTTAAGTACCCTGCGCTGTTTGAAACGCCTAATACAAATGCTCAATCCATTCCAGATCAAGACACGAAAAAGATAAATCGGAAGTGCAGCCTGCAGCTGCTTAAGCTCAGCTCGATACTGAACTTGGCCGACATTGAAGGATTACATGTAGGTAAAAACCCCTGGGGATATTAAGAAGGCTCGTATGGGGGTGGACGGGATTGCATTTGTTGTCTAAAGCTCAATGATATGGCAAAGTAGTATAGCGAGCTTATATTGCTTACGCATAGGTAGAATTTACTTTTGGGAGCAGCTTGTTTAGCGGTGATGATTGGATTTAATTGAGGGGTAAACGAATCAAGGGTAAAAAGTGTAAACAAACCCAATCATTGAATATCACGTAAGGAATTGGGATTCCTTGTAGATTAATGCGGGAGATAATAAAAAGCGCAAGCTGGAAGCTATCTTATAGCTACCACTCGCTCCTCCTAGACTAATTGAAAACAAAGAAGCAGCGGATTGTCGTCCCAGCCAGGTTTGACAGGTAGGATAATTTGTTCTTATTTAAATGGCAGATGGAAGAATACATGAAGAAAAAACCACCTCTGCGTCAAACCAAACCTACTTCCTTCATCGCTTGTCCTGGTATCGGCTTCATAGATTTTGAAATTTGAATCCAGGACGGCTGAATCGTCTCTACGAACACGTGCGCTTCCTCTTGCATTACGCCACTCCAAGCCACATGTGGGACTGGGTTTTTGGGGGTGTGAAGACTAGAAGAGGTGAGACTAAGGGATGCGGTTGTGCAAGTGGGTGTGTAATTAGAGAGACATGAGTTGGAGTTGGACAAGTAAAGATAGACTCGATCCAGATGCTCGTCCCCTAGCACATATTTAAAGGACTTCTTGAGGAAGATGAAGAACATGTGGTAGGCCTGGTAGACAGTGTTGGGTAGTTTCTTGTAATTGATATAAAATGTGCCCCCTTTTCTTGAAGATGAGGACCAGATTTAAGACGGACCTTATGTATTTAATATTTAGAAGAAGGTTATGCTAGTCGACTAGCAGCAGCAGCCCTTGGGTGGATCCTTAGAAGACCCTTGTGGCTATTAATGACATTGGCCCTGGCACGATCAACCTCAGCCCTGGCACGAGAGTAAAGTGAGACTATGTAGAGCAACGACTAGGGCTAAGTTCAAGAAAGACTGTTAAGGCTAAGGTAGGCTGGAGGTTGGTGAAGAAGAAGAAATTCAAGACACATTCATAGGCCCGGAAAATAAATAATGTTGGGATAATGGAGAGGAAGGGGGAAAGAGGAAGAAGGAACGCTTAAAAGGAAGATTGAGCTGAAGAGCAGCTGCCGCGTCTGTGACAAGAAAGATTCAAAATCCAGTTCTACCAATAATAACAATAATAACAACTAAAGAAAATGAGGCTACCGTTCCAGAACGTGTGAGATGCATATACACTCCGTCTTAAGAAATCTCGGACCTTTATTTTCATCTCGGCTTACCTCTCTCTCTTTCCTCTGGAAAAAGACCAGATGGAAGATTTCTTTCTTCCTAAGAGCAGATGATGATAATGAAGAATAGGGATGAAAAAGATGAAGCAGATGTGGAGCGTCGACCAGGCTAAAAGGTATGGAAGCAAGAGAGCAAGTACAAAGTAGGAGGGCAGGTGTGCACGCGACCCAGAGTCTCTTCAAAGGTGCGCCTACCTTGGCTCGGGTCTTCATTTATACCCTATCGCGTGCTATCATCCATCCAGAATCTCAAATACTAGGACACTAGGAGAAAAGGAATGGAACAAGGAGGTAAGAACTCCGCGGCGTTGTTGCAAAGACACTGTAATCCTGCATCAGTTTACCAGGGAGCACTTTACCGAATATTTATCATACAGAGCAGAGGCCTCATTTGTTTCCTCCTTCAACCAACTGACCAGAGGAGAAGGATCTAATCCAACGAGTCTTTGTCTAGGACGAGAGCAGCTGGCTGGTTAAGAAAATCTTGTAATAACAAGAGAAATCACTTGCCTCGTGTCTTCTTGGCGGAAGAGAAATCTTTTGTAAAAATACCACCAGTATTAACTCACGATTAACCTGATGGTAGACGGAAGCGTAGGAATAATAACACCGGTGCGGTGTGCTTTTCATAATGTACGCATAACTAGAGCTTGTAATTCACCCTCCTTCATCCACCTTTACAAGAAAGAACGCACCTAGATTTGGAAACAGGTAGCAAGTTTATGCTCAGGCGGAGAGAGACAGATGCAGGACTGTGAACAGGAAGAGAAAGGTGCAGGAAGAAAGTATGGTGGAAGGTGTAGAAGGGTGGAATGAGGAATCTTACAATCTCATTTTGACTGCAACTGTAAGCGCCGGTGTAGTAACCTTGGGAATTGGGTAGTAAGCATGCCTTATAATACGGCTAAGTTTATAATATAGTTAAGCAAAAGTTTAAGACGTGCATCAATTTGCTGGGTTCTGGATCTTCAATCCCAAATTCATCCCTCGTTACAAGTTAAACTGGTTTCTAATCAAGAGAAGCTTAAATTAGGATAAGAAGTGAACTACACTATGCAGCTAGTCTGGAAGATATTGTCCACAGTATGCTAGATTGCGAACACCGAGGATGAAAAGAAATAGATGCAAGAGTGAAACGAATAATATATTTCAAGTACGTTAGTCGAGATAAAAAATCTATAGCCGCAAGATCAGCAGACGATGACATTGATATCCACATGGGATGAGTTTTAGATCCTGCATTTTTTATATTTTACCGCAATCTTCATTTTGAGCGGATTAAGTTGACAAGGGTTGACTTAAAGCAAGGGGTGGGATTGGGTACAACACAACTGGGAACTGGGATATGTATGAAGCAGGGCGAGAAGAGATGCATGAAGGAATAATTGAACGGTATCGGTAATACTATATCCATATTTTTCCAGGGAATTCACTGGAAAATCTAGAAAATCAACTTAGTTTTCGTTATGTCTTCTCCAAGTGACATCCTTCTAAAACATCTGGAGTTTTAAAAGAATCTGGCGAAAAGATGTGGAGGGAGGAAGAAGGATGGAAAAAAGCAAAGGGATTATCAAAGCTTAAAGCGTAGATTATCTTGTGCATAAGCGTGCAACATGAGGCACCCGTCTGCATGCTGTAAATGGCGGAAAGTCATAACCTAACCTTATTATTAACTCCGTTCTGTATTAAACTGGAACGATCCCTGTCTAGGATTAGTGTATACATGTGTCATCCACATCCACTATGATTGTTTAAGCAAGCTACGAATATTATATACCGTAACTCAAGCATATATGGGGCATTAAGTCTTGAAATTTCCTGGAGAAAACCAAGCATCGGAGTATTCATACAGAGACTAAGTACCGACCATATGGTCAAGAAGATTGGGCGACAAGCTATATGCCTCCTTTTACTCTGAGCAAGAAATCATCAACGCTTATTGCACTGTTGGTAATACAAAATATAGAGGAAATTCAAAGCCGACTCTTTGAGTTCTGTATGCTTGGGTGAACACGTCATTTAAAACACGGTAAGAAAAATGTACAGTTCTCTCTGGTTACGCTTCCCCGCTATCCCCGGATCTAGCAAAACTTAAAATACTTAATGCCTGATCGCGATTTCTCTACCCACTTCCTCCTCTTCCAGAAATCCTTCACAAAGACGTATGTACAGTTTTTCGAGTTTTGAAAAACTTGAACCCAAAACTGCTTTGGAGCGTCTCTCACTCAAATACGACGAGGGTCCTACTATGTATGTGGGGAGTGGATTCTAGGTGATATCCGGGGTTTGTACTTGCAAAACAGACTGAAGTCGAAAATTGCTACTAAAAATAAAAATTGGGTAGTATCTTTACTGTTTATTTTGCACAAAAATATCCTACAATCCACTTTCTCTAGTGTTCAGATGGTTCGAGAATCGGGAAGGACGCTTCCTTCATTCATGTCTGCAATAATCTAGGGAGTCAGTCTGTAGCTGGCAAATAGGAAGCTTCGTTCACCCTACCCCACGTTGCTGTTGTACTGCCACTAGGCAAAAGCAAATGTTGAAGAAAAGAGTAATAAATCTCGTGTGGATTAATTTTTTGGGAATTTGAGCTTTTGGCGTTCAGAAAGGAAGAATCTAGATGTGTAATCTTATTTCAGAAAAAGTATTTAAAATTAGAAAAAAGGGGCGAGGATACTGGGTCTTCAGCGTTTCATTTCGCCGCGATACCGAGATCACAAATACTTCAAGACCTTGAGGCTATCGTCAAAGCCAGTTATACTTGAGCTGTAAGCATCGGATAAAGTGAAAGTAATTTCTAGTAGGGAAACGTTGAGCAGGAAATGCAATGATTAGAAGGAATGAAGGTAGATGTGAAAGAAGTCTCAGTTCAAATAAATTTTAGGCTCTGAAAGGATGTTTACCCCAGCTTGTTCAAGAGTTCAAGTTCTTTCGGTGGTACTTCATTGGTTTTATACATCAAAGATTACCACATATTATATACTGGAGCAGTATAGTAAAAAGAAGTTCAAGTTTTAACTGGTGAACACTTTCCCCTGCAAATAGTGAAAATATGAATCTTTAGCTCGTCTTTTTGGAGAAAGTTTTAGCGTGTTGGCTAGACCGCTATAGATGAGTGTCAACTCTGTAGCGAATACTAGGTTTGTACCACCAGAACCTTCAGAATTTTTAAAAGCTGGCTAAACAGAATACAATTCAAGCTTTAGAAACTCCTCTGTTTGTTGCACTAGAGGAGCGGCTATCTATTTGTAAAAATTACTGCCTTGAAAGGAGCTAAGATGAAATACTTAAAAACGATTGGTTGTAGCTTTCAGGAAACAGCAACACTGTCTGGTGTAGCGGGTAAAGACTTTGTGGTCTTGTCTTAAACCCAGTGTAGAAATGTTTGCGACTAGGATGATTTGGAAGAAGAGAAGGAAGATGGATTTTGTGCTTTCTCTTCGTTTACGCACACATATATGAGTCGAAAATAGAGCGAAGGAGAAGCGTTGGAGTAAAAGAGGAGAAAGGCGATTGAAAAGATAGGAAGAAGTTAGGGTAGGTGGACTCAGGGTTGGATGCTCGACGTGATATTCGGAGGGGATGTAAGACAAGGAGATACATATTGTGTTCACTATTTTCGATTAGATTTGGAAGTTAGTAGGCACGGAAGATGTCAGATGTAGTCGAAGGAAAACAATCCGTTGAAAAGATGAGGATTGGGAAAAGAGAATCAAAGAGAAAGGAGTTGGTGCTACAAAGGGAGGGGATGAGGGAACATGAAATGAGGAATCGGGAGGGAAGTAAAGGAATGGGGCAAGGATGTGGTGAGAGTAGTGGAGGAATTTGCCCACTTGTTTAAGCTCCATCATGTTGAAGAATGCACTGGGAACAGAAATGTTTGGAGCCAAATGCTTATAATCCATAATGGGTTTTTACCACAGTCTTTCTTCACCCCCTCTTCTGTGTGCCTCTTCTTGCACATCTATGCTCAAACAATTACCGGCTTTACGCTGTAAACTAAAAATACGCAGCTATGGGAGCATTTTTCCCATGTTTAACAAAGGTGAAATGCACCCCTCGAGGGCCTCCCCGGCAGGAAGAGGAAGCAAGAACTGCACAACATTTTACTTTCAAAGGCCATTTCCGCAAACCCTGTTTGTGGCGCATGAAGTTTACATGGACAGACAGCTAAGTCGGTGTCGTATGCAGGAACATGTACATACGGTGGAATGGTAGGCAGAAGTGTGAGGTTGTTGTGCGGAAAGTTTTCTAGGTAGAGGGTACAGCTACTTTCACTCCTTCCTCTTATGAGGTGCGGAAGAGAGAAACCCATTGTTAGATACTAG
This sequence comes from Sminthurides aquaticus, assembly GCA_906901655.1. NCBI lineage: Eukaryota > Metazoa > Arthropoda > Collembola > Symphypleona > Sminthurididae > Sminthurides > Sminthurides aquaticus. The sequence goes on along the minus strand of CAJQTT010000004.1, from coordinate 8,409,954 downwards.
AGGGAATGGAAGTGAGGGGAGGTAGAGTCATATTCCGACGCTGAGGAATTTAATTTCCGTTTCTTCTTTTCATGATAACTTGCATCAGATTCCGCCCTCTGTCACAAAAAGACTGAGCCCAATAGTCTACCACCACGGGAAAGGATGCACCCTATAAGTCTCATTAAATTACCCAAGAAAGGAACTAACATTTCGACTGTTTTTCCTGGTCTCGGTTACCTTAACTCGGAACCGCAAATATGTTCAAGGCAACGCAATAATCTTTTCCTGAAGAACCGTGTCTGTAATTCTGTAATTCTGGAAATAAAGAAGGTGCTTACAAACTAGTAATTGTCACCTTTTCCCTTGTTCATCTGGCGTAGACGAGGGAATATTCTATCCTCGCTGTTTTTCTCGGAAGTGTCTCGGCTGGCTTTTCGGCGCGAGAACTCTACAGGATTTTCTCCGCATGGATGAAAAGGGACTGGGAAGAAATTGACTTCTACTTGCTACACGAGGACTTAGAAGATGATACGGTATAAAAATGAGTGTACAGTAAAGAGTAAAGAGAAAAAGATTAGATGCTTGTGGGTGTGATTTATTCAGATTCTGGCTTATGCATTCTTTAGTCATCGCATCCATGATATTTCCCCAGGTCTCTTACCAACAGCTTTCTCCACCATGTTTCGCAGGCTGAAACCGCAAGAAAAGATGCTATTACACTTATCCCTTGATGCCATTAGGATTGCCCGGAGAAAATTTTCAGCTTTTTTATGTTATAAGAGAAAACAAGGGTATGTATTGGAGTGAGTATGCGGTTTCCCACTGCTGGCAGGAATCGGTGCGCTTCAGATGGGCAATACTTTGTACGGCAATCCACACAGCATGATCATGGACTTTATACTGTACATCAGAAAGACGTCTACACAATCTATGCCGAAGAAGGAGAGAAATAGAGTTGAATAGGGGGATTTGTGCAGACTCTTATATAAATCATATTTCCTGTAACTTGACGGAATCATCTCTTCGATAAATGCGTGAACGTTGCAGGAACTAGCGTACTTTAACCATAACTTATTGCTTTTCATTACAATAAACTGGTAATGCACACTTGAATATGCATTCCAGTATTTTCTTGTTAAGGCCCATTTCCATAGCTCAAAAAACACATGCTATGAGAACAGCATGCGGTAAATGTAGTGGAGAGGATAGAGCGAAACTATGGCAACGCAAGGCTTTTTCCGCAATATTCAACAACCGCATTCTATGAAAATACGGCTCTTTGTGTTTCCTTAACATTCTGTGTTGTCTGTTGCCCCTTTAATTCCATGCTCTGTACTTCTGTAGCATGGGAAAGGGAAAGCGAATATATCAATATGAAGATAAACTTGAAGAAGCTACTTATAATATATTTTAGGGTACACATGGTTTTTTATCTTCAGGTAGCATATAGACGCCGTAATGAAATGTTTTGCTACTTGTAAAGGGACGATTCGTGGTCAGCGTAATAGGTTCGTGCAGTCGATTCAATTATAGACAGTTTCCTCTGTGCCCCGCAAAAGGTTCAAAAGGCTTATCCTGATTATGCAAACCGCGAGCACGAAAGACATTGCGTTTAAAGACAAGAATATAAAAAGCACAACAGTTGTATCTTAACTCCTACCGTTAGATTCCTTACGATTGTACTATATATATGATAACGAGTTTTGGCAACCAAGCTAAGCAGGAGACAGAACGTTCTTCCTACGAGTCTGTTGGCGCAGCAGCGCTAACTGGCGGCTAAGTATTCACTCATCCTTAGGATTTTTCATTGTAGCACGAATGTTAGGTGTACCTTTGCGCATATAATTTAAATTGCATATATTTGCATTTTGTATTTTATTTGTACTTGTAATGTAATAAGCGTGTACCAAAAAATCTACTGAAGGACATCGGAAGTTGTGAATTTTCAAATGTCCGGAGGATGCTTTTACAAGGCTCGTGGCTTAGCTATCCCTACAAAATGCTACTATTATGCTAGTAGAGCATAGCCTTTGGAAATAAATACTCCTACTGACCTGCGAGAAATGTCAGGGAAAGTTTATACGGGGAAATATTAAAAGTTGCCAATATATGCGATGATCTGACGGGGGTCTATATGCCTAATGTTGCATCCACTAGCTCTACCCGAGCGTAGTGATGTTCAATAAATATACAAGAAGCTAAGTTACTGGCTAAATGCCAAGTTAATTATTGATTAATTCAAGACGGTTACACAATTGTTTGTTAGTTTAAGGTGGTTTACGAAGACACACTTTTAATTAATGTCAATTCTCTACTCACTAGTCAATCAATACAATAGCTTAACAAGGGTTTTCTATCAGCGCAAATTAGAACACGTCGTGTCTCTACCAGCTGTGGATCCCGGCTCCTCTTCAACACCACACTGCGTTTGCCTCAAATCCCCGTCTCATAATATAAAATACGTAACCTGAGAAAACTATATAAGTGCCTTACCCATGAGAAAACGGTGCGCCTCGCTCTTGACTAAAAGGAGCACCTTGCACATGAGAAAACGGTGCGCCTCACCCATGAGAAAACCGTGCGCTTCACCCAGCTCTCCATAGTTTTGTTTTCCCTAAAAAATCAACAACCTGCTTTACCTCTGCTCGTCTCCATAGTAATAGTCTACTCCCGAATACACTGAACCCGTCTCCCTACTCATGCCCGTGTTCGCGACACCTAGGTTCGGGTGGCAATTGTAGGGAATAAATATCTTGGCCAGGCTCCTATACCTAATGCATTGTCACAACCCACCGAGTGAGATGCCTTTAAATGCCTTAGAGGCGATGATTGGCGCTGGATGGATACTCCAATATTGGACCAAGTAGGCAACTTTCAGAAATGCCAGACAAAACATGTACGCAGCATAAGTACATGTTTTAAATGAATTGAAATAAATGAACCTTGCTGCGATCAAGTATTGGAAGCCAATTGTTGAGATTTATTTCTTTTTAAAGTGGCGATTCTGAGAAAGGCATATAATGGCGTGCGCCTCGTATCCCACCAAATTTAGCCTCCGTGGCCTACGTCACACAGGCCAATCCAGGCAACTCAGACCTTTCCCTAATATTTCTCGCCGGGGGTTATGTTGCTTAGTAAAGGGTCACCATTTTAAAACGCACAGTTTTAGCCTGCGCGCGTAATGTAAGTTAACGTGCGGTGCCGCGGTAATTGTACGTCCTGGAAAAGTAAATGGGAATCCGCCGTCCGCTTCTTCCACTTCCAGTCCACTGCCTTGCAGCGAGCAGAAGGACTTCCCTTTTCCTTCCACCCGCAATTTCTCAGCTCCAAAGCGTCCCAGCGTCAAGCTGATTGCACCTTTCGAGAGCTGAGACTTTAAGTTTTGCTCTGCATTAATTATTTCCACAGGTCAAAGGTTACCGACGCAGCAGCACCTAAACGGAAAAAAGTCAGTTTTCCGAGGTACTTTATTTTCACCGCTGCAGCGTCGGTGACCTTTGACCTACAGTTATAAAAGTTAGTACAAAGCAAAGCTTCAAGTCTCAGCTATCGCTCCGTGCAATCAGCCTGACGCTGTGACCTTTTAGAGCTGAGATATGAACATATAAACAATAAACTTTTTCTGTGCTCCCTGAGAAAAGCAGCACGAGAGCAGCAGTACTTCTCTTGTGCATGTTGTGGGTGCGGGACCGCAGATTCCAATGTGCGACTGCGACTTACTGCTTACTATTTATTAAATGGTGACCCCTTAGAATGAATTCGCCCGCTAAATGCTCGAACCTTCTCTACCAGTCTTCCATGTCATAGAGTTTACAGGAAAAGGCGGGAAAAATAAACATAATTGCACCACAGGCGCGCAGCGTTATGGGGGTACATATGCTCATCTCAACTCCGGCCACGCAGTTTTCAGCGAGAGCATCGGTCTTTTATTTAGCCTTCCATATCAAGCTAAACACCATGCATGCGTCCAGACGCAGCAGTAAATTGATTTGCGCAGTGACTATCAGAAGTAACAACGAACAGGTAATTGAGAAATTTTTGATTTGCCTGATTAAAATATTAGGTAAACACATGTTAATTACGGTTGGCAACCTTTCACACGATTCATAAAACTCAAGTACTTAATTTCTTGTGTCAAGGTTTATATCATTAATGGTTTATATATTATGTACATCCTTGAAAAAAATTTGTGGCTACTGTAAACGATTTTACTGGAAGGCAAACATGTTGGAAAATTGGCGTGTTGCAATATTAACGCTGGATCTATATTATATTTAAGGAGGCAGGAAATATTGAAGAGAAATAACTCTGGTTACATCTGCTAAACTGAACGGGAACTTAATTCAGTATGTACGTCGCATCACAGGTGATTATTTATGTACTTAGGTTGGTTTAGCTTATATAGTGCTGGTAAATATTGTAATTCTGTGATGATTCTGCCTATGAGACTACGATTTTCATTTTGATTACAGGGTGTTGATGCGGGCGCTTTAGCTCAAGGTGCGGGGTTATTGTCGCGGCCGGCGGAAGAATATTACAATGATGTAAGGTTAATCAAAAATGGCATTTCTTAAATCTTAGGGTGTAAGAATAAAATAGTTAAGAATATAAGTTGCAAAAATACTAGGTATGATATTGTGACGAATGTCTAATCAGAAAAACTGATATCTATTGCGATTTTCAGGCGAATGTAGAGACTGCTTGGGTTGTTCAGGCTTGTCAGTATGCGGACGTGCATTTTAATGTAAGAGGATTTTTCCCATTGTTATTTACAACAGCTCTTTTTGTGTTGGTTTGTCAATTTTACCATTACCATTGTGTTATTTTTAGCTCATTACATCTGCAGACCCAAAACTTCTTCGTTTGACAAGAGAAGATGAGAGAATTCATGAAGCGTTTCAAATTGCATTTCCTAACCAAGAAGTACAATCGGTGTCGGACGAACACTTGAAGTCACCTGCTGCAAAAGAGGTAAGAGGCAGAGCCAAAGATTGTACGAAAACTTGAATGATGTAAGAAAAACTCAAGTATTCGTTTTTCTAGATTTGGAGGAAGTTTATTGAAGCTCATAGAGACATTCCGGACTACAATTTCGGTACCTTGTTAAGACTGGATAGGTATAGTATAATTTGATTTTTCGCTTGCCCTGACTTTTTCAGTTGCAATAGAAAATATTTCTTGGAAACAGTTACATTCGTACTTTTTTATTTTCAGCAAAAAAGATTATAGCGAAGAAAATACTACACTTGTTCCTCGCCTACAATTCTTAGCTATTGAAATCGTAAGAAATAGGAAAGGATACAACGATTTTGTTTGGAAACATAATGGAGCATACGATGGGAATCCAGAGGTGACTCAAGCTGATAAAGCTGAAAGCTAGCGCATTTAGAGATTCTCTAGCACCGACAGTTTCCTATCTCTAGAGTTAAAAGTACATAGTGCTCATGTCTCTTTTTTTTGTATCATTTGTGATTGACAAGTTGCAGCTCTCAACCACGCGATTGAAATGAAATGGCTCGATATGGAGTCTTTGAGATTAATTAAAGAGGAACTGCTATACGAGTGCTTGATGTAAATGAACCAATGTATTACATGTATTTTGTACTCAAGTAGTAGTTGGAGTTGGAATTCAATCATTTAGCAGATGTATTTGTAAGAGCGTTTTATTACGAAATCAAACAATTTGCTTCTAACGATGCAGCAATCTTAACTTTTATAGAGTCCATGACTCGTTAAAAATACGCACCACACCTGAAGTAACAGCATGTGCATCTGAATTTAAAAAGCTAGAATAAATTAAAACAATAAAATTATGAACTGCAATATACAAACTGGAATGTCCTAAACTTTGCAATTGAATGCAGCATTATCATAAACAGCTGAGCCAAGAATCTACTCGTATTATATCTTTTTACAAAACGTTGTGAATACTGATTCCAAAATTAGTCATACACTAGTAACAGCAAGTAAAAGTTCCGTTCGAAATCACACTCATAAAAGGCGAATATTAAAAAATCTAGTAAAACCAAACTTCTCCAACAGATCTTTTTAACTGAACAACTAGTTCAAATTCAATGACGGGCACATGCATTATTCAATCCTTCACAACACTTAATTATTGATTGTTATTGTTCGTATTGCTGAGGTACTCTCTTCAGGTCTGCTAAACTATTGTCGGATTTACATGCACCCAAGGTTCTCTATCCCTAGCATTATGATTTCGTAAATCAGGCCTAGTTTCATCCAAAGAACTCAGGGATGCAGACATTTGCATCGATGCAGAGTCATTCCTGAAGGTCAAAATCTTTTATTAGTGCATTCATGCCCAACAATTGTAATAATTCTAGTCATGGCTCATAGTGTACTTACAGCACAGGACGTAGTTTTGGTGGTAGTTTAGGAACTGTTGACGGCTCCCCACCATCGATAGTATCCAAACTATCGGAATACACATGTAAGGACTTTCCGACATAAGGTACACTCTCGGATCGCATACCTATTAAACCGTTCATTCTCTGAATAGCGGTTGCTACGAAAATAAAAGAAAATATGTTACTTGTGACGTGTTCTTTACGCAGGCCGATGTTTTGGAGTAATACTTTAAAAGAAATACCTTCTGACGGAGATGGAGTAGGTATTCCAGAAGTACTTTTAGTTTGCGTCCTAAACTTAGTAGAATATTTGTAGTAGTCTGACATCTCAAAAGGTTTGCAGGATTCATTTAAAAAACTTCCCTTCGTATCGCCATTTTCGCTACCTGCTTGTATTATTTTTTAATTTAAATATTAATAAAATAAACAAAATTTATACGAAATTAAAATGATTTTGTACACTTACTTCGGCTACTCCTTTCACTAGCTTCAGTAGGACTGGATATATTCAATCTGTTGAAATTCACGTCTGTTATCCCAGCACCTACAAAGTGTAACGAAAACCTTGTCATTATACTCAACTAATTGAAATGGACTATGTTATCCTTCAATTTGTAAAGGATCTGCATATTTTACCTTCAAATTGTTGCGTCACGTTATTTGGGGGAAGTTCCGGTGGACTCACTCTATCGACATTACTTTCAAGCCATCTGATGTTTTGCGTTTCGGATATTTTGGAGTGAAATACAGGAACTGGTTGACTTCGGCTGTAACTATGATGTGGCGGAAGTTGCCATTGCAAAGAAAAATCTTGATGTGAAAGTCTCATGGTTGCAGTATTGGAATTATTGTCAACCCTATGAGGATTATAAGGTTGATGCACCGGCATATTCAACAGAAAGTTAGCTTCCGGGACATTATTAAGGGTAGGAAGTCCATAAGCATACTGCTCATCAGGTTGGAGCATCTCAATATTTTCAACATTTAATCCAGCTAACGACCCAACTGTTTTGGTATGTCTCCGATTTCTATCCAAGAATTGCCGTTTTTTCTTTTTCATATTCCTATCAAGACTGCCGTACCTGAAATAAATAATTGCATTATGACATTAATTGAAATTGTTGCTCCCCTTTTTGAATTTAATGCTAGCAATCTGCAGCGTTCAAACTCCCAAACATATTAATCATGGTCATGCCCTCCTACCAGTACAATCACATCGGTAAGGCATGTTTTTTAGCTAGCGTTAGCCACTTGCGGGGAGTAATGCTAAACAAATGCCTTGTTATCAGGTACTCATAAAACCGGAGTCGAAGAAGCGAGATTTAAAGTTATTATGAAATAAGACGATGTACCACGAATGCTCCTTTGGATACGGATGATCTTCCTGTTGGAGTAAAACGGAAGAAGAACCTCTGACCGACGATTTATCTCTCATTGAATAACCTCTTTGATGATGCCAGTGCCCCGCGGCACCATCAGTAACCGACGAAGAATGAATCTCTCCATCTCGGATTCTCTCATGCTCTGTAAACAATGCCCAAATTAGTCTAGTTAGTTCGCTGATAGAACTACTGATGCGGAAATTCGTAAAGAACATTTCCCACCTTTTATCGGCGCATCAATAGTCACTTTTCGCGTATTCGGTGGTCTACTATTCCTTTTGAAAACATCTAAATTATTAAAAGCAGCTTCAGCACATCGCTGCTGATGAGCAACAGTTTTTGGAAGCAGCTGTGAATCGAACTTGGGGATTCCTTTTTTTCCTCTTCGCTTCAGTATATCATAGAATTCCTTTTCCTGTTAATTATAATTACAAGTTTAATAAAATCACAATCGTGATTAATATCATGTCATAGTTTTTAATAAAATACATCGTTTAAACTTCTCTCACCTCCTTGCAGATATTCTCTAATTCGTCGACTTTGGCGTACAATCTCCGAAGAAGAGACTCGACATGAGCAACTTTCTGCTCGTTTGTAGGCGCCTGTTTAGGATCTTGCTTCTGGATGCTTGAATTCAGCTTCCTATTTGGATTCTGATAGCTTGCCATTATACTGCGTTTTTAACAGCAAGTATAGGGAAGCACTATTTTTGAGATTCACTTATATATTTGCAATTCTAAAGAGTGGGACATAATCAGCACTCCGGATGCAAACCCATATCACCAGGAACTCAAGATTTCACTACGGAATTACTAAGTTCGGCTCTGCTCAGTACTGCTCACATTGCCAGGTACTTTCCGTCGTATTTTGCGTTCAGAAGAATTTCCTCGAAATTAATGTCTACGTCAATATCGATGCATGCGAGCCCCTGACTATTATCACAGCTTCCTTTTCACAGTTTTTCTTCCTCATTGGAGCCAGTGTAAACTGGTTGAAGTATTTATATTGTGCATGAATATCACTCCTGCTTCATTCTCTAACTTCCTCTTTCACGATTGTGGGAAAATGCTCTTAAAAACTCTGATGTGATTAATTTTATCCTATTGCAGGAAAAATGATACATAGTTGCTGCATACAAGACGTTTTGAGCTATTATAATTATACAGTGTCTTCAATGCTTTCATTCCAAATAATCGCACATCCTTGTGGTGTGGTGTTAATTCCGTTGTGCCTTTGGAGTTAAACGAAAATTTCGAAACCTGCAACACAAGATAAATAATAAATACTTGAGTGAACCGGGAACCATATAGCTTACTAATACACGGTTATGATTATTCTTGTACCAAACATTCTATCTGGAGCTGAAAATACTATTCCATGCAATTGTAAGCAATGCAATGATAACATATCATAGTTATACTATATGACTGATTCCTCGGCGAATGAGTCACAATATCCCTTAATCTTGTATTAAAAAGAGAAGCTACTGTACCGGGCTCCACTGGGAAGGCAAAAGATGCTCTAAATTGTTCTAAATAAGTTAAACCTTTGGAATTTAAAATACATCTTGAGTAAATCTAGAGTACACAAATATCAACAACTTAATTAAATATTTACCACTGCTTCAATTGGTCAGGACGGCGAGTGTAGCGCGGTTCCAGGTGATAAACGTGTTACGGGGAAAATAATGTTTTAAAGGGCAAGTAAAATATGACAAGTGGCACATGATCTCAAGACCGAGATTCCAAATACCACCTCACACACAAGTTTGAAGTTTTAGTTTCATCTTCGCAAGATGTGAACAATTTTACATATGGATAAATTAATAAATAAAATCAAACACACGACTTGTGTAGTACAATATGCAAGGTTTCGCCCACTCATCACTCAATCAGAAGGTGAAAACCATGTAGTCAGAGTGTACATAAATATGGTCTGTATCGGACCCGCAGGGGTTTCCTTTTATATGGGTATCGAAGGCTTCCCAGATGAGTCTTTGTAGTATATATCAATATATTTCCTAGGCTTCATATGTATGTCCATTCACTTTTTCCCAGCCTAAATAACACATTCCTCTTTTTGTTCCACACTAACGTAACAGGGTGCGCCGGCTGTTGTGTCCTTCAACTACTTGTTGCTTCAGCCTTTGCCTGTATGTCAACGCTGGCCCTCTGCGCTCTGCGCGAAACTGCAGCCTAGATAGTCACACTGCGCTGCGGTGAAAATTGTTCACGTTTCTAGCTTTGAGTCCTTTTGTGTTGCGGTACATTTTATTGCTTATGACCAATGACAATTGTCTATGATACCGTCTATGATCAATGCCCAATCACATAGATATAAAATCAGAGGGGGGACAAATATGCTTCTTTCATCAGCTTAATGTGGCCTGCACAAAGAAGTAAGGAAATAAATGCCGTAACGTTATAGGTAAGCATACGTATCAATTTTTTAAAAAATACTATCGAATGTGAATTTACTATTTTTGAGCTTAAGAGCTTACACAGGACTAGCTTATAAATGAACTGAAGTTGAAACTAGTTGAAAGCCAGAAGCAGTTTAGATTTGCAGGGTTCAGCGGACAAGGTGGTGGTAGGTCAGTTTCAAAAAATCAGGAGCATTACTCGCATTTCTCTATGTGGCTCCGAAACTTGCGGATCTGGAATAAGAAGAGGTCAAAATAGGAAATTAAAGAAGCTCGAGACATGTATTGTAAGATGAGAGTGTGAGAGATTTATGCAGTGTACTGGGACATGCCACTAAATGTGCGTATTTTAGAGAAGAGAGATACATAACTGAAGAATCAATGCAACAGGGAATCGGAATTATCCCTCTGCTCACATGCTTAAGCGCGAATTGAAGCTTGTCAAGAAGCTTAGGATCACATCCGTGCTTCTTTATGTCATCCAGATGGTAAACGTTTTTGTTCTGCGTTTCTGAGGACAATTCCGTTAGAGTCCACATGTGAGAACAAAGCAAAATGCTCCCGTTTTCCGGGAATGAAAATTGTAATGACCCATTGGATAGCAGAATCATATATTTGCCATCTTTGGATCGGGCGGCCAGTTTAGAAAATACATAATGTTCGTCGCCAACGACGCGCTCAGGTTCCAGTGAGGGCACTGCCAGCTGGATAGAATAAGAATAAGCTAAATTCAAGCGATACTTATTACAATGTAAAGTTCAAATCAAACCAGAAAGCTACGAATACGGACCAGTTTCTGATGTTTCATTAGATCCTCTGCTCTCGCAAATCCGTAGGAAATGTGAGGGTACTTAATATTCCAGTCATCTTCCATTTCTGCATTCATGGAGCACACGCGGGGATGATCCAAATTCTTGTATTTTGAAAGAACGACGATAAACTTGTCAATGTAGGATGCAGTTATGGACCCGTCTGCTAGTTCGGAAACAAAGCCAGACTTTCTTGAACCCGGAGTCCTGGTATCTATAAATCGCCGAATCCAGGTTTCAGGATCCACGTCTTCAAGGGTGGGTAAGGATTTACCGGCAGATTCGCCCCAGTTCCAACTCTGAGATGCTTCAAGAATTTCATGCAGTTTACGCTCAAGCCGTTTCGTTATTGTCGATTCGGACGATGCGAGCTCAGCGGTGGGGACTAAAGTCGGATTCAGCCCATGTCTATTCGGTTTCAGGGAATCAAGGATAAAGGGGCAACGGGCAAGGGTGTCTATTTTTATTCGTCGTGACGGATTCTTTACCAACATACATCTGATAATCTCTTGCGCATCCCTGTTGTGCAAGTTCCGAAATTGTAGAAAGGATTTCTTCATTAGTTCAATACATGTGCCTGTGAAAACAAAGGTTTAAAGGGTTACGGCACGGCTCCGGTATTATTTTAAAAAGTAGCAAGCCTATATTTTCGTTTGAAGTGCCATAATCATTTGTCAAATGTGATTCATTCGGATATTGGTACCGGCACTGAAAAACCTTTTATTGACCTTGTTTTGCAGGTATAGGATGACAACATGGCAAAAGTTTGTAAGAATTCACCTTTATCTGTTTCTGTAGAAGGGAGATAAGACACCCTCTCCAGCAAACGGTATGCGATGCATCCCAATGCCCAAATATCCAGTTCCAGTCCATAGCCGCTCTCGGGTATTTCCAAGAGCTCTGGAGCCATGTAGGACAGCGTACCACAGAAAGCTGCACCGGGCTGTAGCATATACTTAGAAAGGCCGAAATCTCCGATTCGAGGATTCATGTCGGTTTCTAAAAATATATTCCCGGGTTTCAAATCTCGGTGAAGAACTTTGTTGGTATGCAAAAATTGGACACCGGTCACAATTCTTGTAAAAAGAAGTTTAGCTTCGCGAAGATGCAGATTTTCGTGTTTGATGAAAGTTCCTAAATCCTATATAAACAGAAAGTAAGCGTTATTATCCAGGTACATTTCAGAAACAAAAAAGCTTAAAACTATCAAACTCTTCGGTTAAATGCAAAACTTTCCTTATTGCGCTTGATGCATGTCTTGCTTGACTTACTCCTTTAGGGTACCAAGGGGTGATCAAGTAGTTTTGGATGGAATCGGATTGAATTAATTCGATGATATTGGGATGCTGTTCCACCTCCTGTAGCTTCTGGAGCAGCAACACTTCGTTCTCTTCATCCTTGTTTGGTCTGTGACGAATTCTCTTGAACACGTAAATTTTATCAGATCGGTCAATATGCCAGCATCGACACACGTCGCCGAAATTGCCTGAACGTAGATCCGCCATAAGAAGTCGATAGCCTTCCGGGAGTTGTTCAAATGGCTGGTCGCAGCCACTTTTTTCCTACAAAAAAGTGCGTATACATGTATATATGTGTAGTTTTAGCTGAATCGCTTCAAATGTCATCCCATTTTATTCCTGCGACTGATAGGTCAAAAATAATTGACCACCGTTATGTTGAAGTACCTTCTAACCTAATTACGTGAACAATAAAAATCTTACCGATAACATGTTCAAGAAATTACAAGATTGACGATGGTAGAAAAGTGTATAGATCACTTCACCGCGGAAGGTTCTTTTCTAAAATAAAATTTCATCGTATAGCTTGTTTAAAAGGCTAACTCTTTTAATAACATTTTAGTTTTCTAAGATAAAAAGTTGGTTTTAGAAACAACGGTACTAATGATCCTATGTAAAGACGTTTGACTGATGGAAGAATTCTTCCACATTACTTTAGCTACAAATCCTAATCATTTTACAACTTCGAAATGATCCCTACTCGATATCTTTATTAAAATAAAACCTGGGGCGGAATGAGATTTGCCACTGCTAGACTTTTATTAGTAATAAGTTATGGGGAGGTTGAACGGGTCCAACTTTTACTCGTCGAATTTTAAAAAATTAACTGGTTCATTGAAACCCAACTGTGTTTGCACTGTAAGAACGTGTTGCATGCTCTAGTTTAAAATTAAAACTTTAAGAATAATTCGTCCGAAAAGAATAACCATAATCCGAGAGTTTTGCGTTGGTCAACACATCTGTGGTAGAAAACTGTTATCAAGAGTTTTAGGAGGTGGTGTTCTTCGCTCTTACTTAATTGCTATTAAACTTTTGGACTAATAACTGCAGATGAGTATGTTGATAATTGACTTCCTCACGATTTTACAAACATTATAAATATTCTCTCAGTATTTTACCTCAGCCTATTTGACGTTTTCTTCTTATGATCACGTACTCACAGTAAATTGAATTTATTGCAGGACGTTACTACCGAAAAATCCGCAGCAAGCCGATGCGACTAGATCAAAGCTTTATGTAAAATTCTATCGGGGAGATATTGGCATAAGTATATAATCGTGGAGCAAAGCAAGCAAACCGTATGTGAGTACATTTATATTGTACGGATTGAAGTACCCCCATTCAACAGAAATCAGACATGCTGATATCTGAAACTAGCATACATAATACCCAATATGCATACGGAGACATACTCAAATTACTAATAATTTAACGCGGATGAAGTAATTTATGGATGCTGGGGCATAACTGTGTATACAGAATCACGGAGTTCTATGGCAGGTATCACAAACGTAATGCTTATTAAATCCGTTTGTATACCCAAAGCCAGGATCCGCACGGGGGATCTTTCAGTATCTGCATTTTAGGTTGCCTCAGTAACCAAAAGTTTGCTATCAGCTTCGTATCTGTTCCTTATGGTTACTGTGGCAACCTAAAATACAGATACTGAAAGATCCCCCGTGCGGATCCTGGCTTTGGGTATACAAACGGATTTAATAAGCATTACGTTTGTGATACCTGCCATAGAACTCCGTGATTCTGTATACACAGTTATACCCCAGCATCCATAAATTACTTCATCCGCGTTAAAGTGTCACTAATTTGGGTATGCCTCCGTATGCATATTGGGTATTATGTATGCTGGTTTTAAGCATGCAGCAAGTCTCCTTTTTGCTTGTTATGGGTAGGGGGAAGAAGGTGCGGGCGTAACGTGTACGCCTGCATATAAAACGGTCTAGAGTCATTTACTCTGAGTTAATTTAATTACTCCAATCATCAGCACGTCTACTCATTAAAGTTGCTTGTATATCTGTATTAGTAAATCGCTTGTATTGGTAACAAATTTAAACGCCCGAGTTGCTGATCAAAGCAATTGCAATTAGTTTGGGATGATGATTGCGAATCGCCAGTGTCACAGCCTGGTTTCTAGGGTTCTGGGAAACTGTTCCTATCTTCTTACATATGTGTGACTAATTACATTAATTACTGGTATGTTGACAACATTTTCGGAGGACAGAGTCGGCCTTCAACAGTGTGTGTATGGTGTAGGATGATGGGAAAATGATGCTGGAAATAGATGATGGATTCATCATGAGGGAAGATGAGAGTCTGAGCGTCTGTAAACGTCACACTGAATGTATTTGAAGAAAGGGCGATTACAGTCTTAATTTAACATACATGGAAACTTTTAAAGTTGTAAAATATTTGACATGCTACTCTGTATAAATCGGATATGGATGAGTTAGTTGGTTTCCTAGAAAGTTTAGAAATGGCAACTTCGTTTTTGCACTTACAGCGAAGGAAAACACATTGAATATTGATTGCATCAAATAAAAGCATGAGAAAAATTAATGTAACATTCAAGTTACCATTCTCTAGCGTTTGATTTTTAAAGACATACACGAGCCGATAACAGTTACTTAAAAGCTGCTAAGGTAGCTTTAGGATCAGTGCAGGAGAAAATTCATTTGGAATTAAGCGTTGAATAAATACGTGCATTGCTGAGACTTACAAAATCGTAAATTTATTATAAGCAGAGTCCGTGTGAGCCTGTTGAAGCCCAGTATATACGGTTAGTTCGCAAAATCGTAAATAGTATGCAAATTATAAGTAAATGGTGTGTGATGTATGCAAAATAATTGATGTACAAGAGATATTGATACTATAATGGCTTTTATTAGAAATCAGTTTCAGAATGACTTTAAACAGGAGAGATTACAATGGAAAGATGAAATTTTGGCACACTAATTGTAATACGTATTCAAAAATACATTATCCTTAAGAAGAGGAGAAGTAAGTACAGAAGGACCGCTGCGCTGGAAAGTGTAAAACTAATTCCAGAGATACAATTTACATGGAAGACAAAAGATTTTTTTGTTAGTTGTTCAGGACCAGGGTTATGGAAAGTAAGATAAAGTAGTTACACAACTCAATGGAATTAATCGAAAAAAAACGGTCAGTTGTTCGTTTCGTTATTTTGAGATTCGTTTAACTCCACACTCAAATACCGTGGTAACCAACGGTTTGCAATATTAACGGCTAACGTAAATGTAAATACACAGTTTGAATTAACAATATCTTATAGAAACGCATGTTTCGGCTACACTAAGGCCTAACTAAGCGGATGCGATATGACAACTATTTTAACGGTCGCAGAGTTGGTAAACTCGCTACATCACACGTTAGATTGACCGCGGTTTACGGGATTACTCAGAATCCCTTGCCGCTAATGTACAATTGATATAATAATTAGGGAACACAGTGACATTGTGGATTTGATGTAGGGTGTAAAACGTTTGAGCTACTGGGGGGAAAACTGAGATAGTAAGTAGGAATATGGAAGGGTTTTAAATAAGTATGCAGCAGCCCATCTGTTTTACAACCCTTACGAATATAAAAAGTATAAAACTTACAAATACATGTCAGGAAAACGGACATTTTCAAAATTAGCTCATAAATACAGTTTGCTGAATTGTATCAAGTTAAGCAATTAATTCCTGATACTTAGGTAGGTTAGTAATTATAGACTGATTATAAAGATTTTTTTACAGGAAATAGTGAACAGCAAGATTGTACAATAATCTCTTATTGGAATTTAATGATAATATAATACTTGTACTTGTGTAGCAACAATAAAGTTCACTTATATAAATACTTGAGATATTTTTAATAATACACGAATATACATTACTATTCTAAAGAGATTTCAGTTTAACAAGTAGTATAGCAGGGAATATTATTATTTATGCCTTTCAGTCCTATGTAAAATCACGAATATATAAACCAACAGCTGGGTTTCCTCCGTCGTTAATCTATAAGCTAATTGATTAATTAATTATTGTCTTAGGTCCAGGTCAAACGTACTCTTCACTAGGTCGCGGCGTAGGGTAACGACTGTTTCTACCTGCAGAGCCTAAGTTATTAATTGTAGTTGTTGGGGGAGGAACGACGCTGGACATTGCTCCGTTGGATCCGTCGGGAAGTTCGGCAATATCCTTGAAAACTCCGACTAAATTTTCAAAATTTGGACCCCAGTTTAATAAATAGTCCCATCCCATGGAAGATGGTCCGCCATTGGGATTAGGAGTTTTGCTATAGCTATTAATGTAGGCTAAATCGTCATCTGACGCTACTAAAGTGGATAGGGAACCCCGAAAAGAGTGCTCTGCTTCCTCGTTCTCAACTTCTGTTAACTTTGAAAAGATCATGTGAGAAGGGCGGTAGTCTCGCTTCTCGTTGTCGTATTCGAATTCTGAGCAGGTGAAAGAATCATTGCCAGACTCATCGTCATCGCTGGACGTGTCTATTGCTCTCTGCATCATCTCCGTGTTGGTTTCTAGGAGGTTTGATAGCTTGTTCTTCCGGCGATCATCACTTTCGGAGCTGGAGACTGCGTCTAATGTACTCACTAAACTAGAATTATTCTTATGTCGAGAATTATTCAGCCTTTCTATTTCTTCTGCTGTTAAACCTATTGTCATGTTGCTCCCGGAATCACCCGCACATTTTTTTCGCTTCTTCTTGGTCCCTTGTGATGACGGATTGACTATGCTGCTTCGAGAAGAGCTATGACTGATATTCAGACTTCTTTCACTTTGACTCATTGGATCCTTTTGAGTTGTGGCGAGGAGAGCACTCTGAAGGGGCTTACCGCTAATATCTTGGAGGGTTAATATTCTTGGGGTTGTTTGCTGGCTTAATTCGCTACTGGGACTTAGTCGTGCTAAGGGAGTGCTCTTGAGCACGTTTGATATTGGGCTTTGTCGTATAACTGGACTTTGACGACTGCCTGGGAAATGATGGTTGTGTCGGAAGGGGGAGGACTTATTTCTACCGCTTATATTGTCTCTGAAACCTTTGTAGTGATACACTATGTCTATGTCAGAGGGCGCTATGGAGCTAGCGTTCTCTAAATCGTAATGTTCTGGCATTTCTGCTAATTCGGGATCCATTGAGATACCGTTTGAGGAATTCATCATGCTGCCGTTGCTAGGCGGGCTGTGTCCGGCTTGATTGTGTGATGGTGTTGATGTTGTTCGCTCAATTATGTCAGGCTTCTGGTAACCGCTAGGATCACCGATTTTCTTAGAATTGCGGACAAGGTTTCGTATAGCTTCGGCTTCGCCGTCCAACACGTGGTTCCGCACGACATCGCTTGTTGCCTGAGTAGTAGGAGACTGTTTTGTCGATGGGGAAGGGTGATGAAGTGGGCTCTTTTCACGTCTTCGGAGACGAAATACAACGAAACTCACGAGAATTGCAACCAGCAATATGACAAAGAAGACGATTACGAGTGTTACGCCGATGCTAAGTGGATCGGGAGCAGTTGCAGCTCCTGCGATGGCGTTGCTACAACCACGGCTCATTTTACCGTGGTGGATGGCTTCTTCGAAGACACCGCCCGTTCCGTTGAATGGCTGTAATCTGTGGTTTATTGTTAAATTTGACATACAGCCGGAGAAACCTGGAATGAAATGAGATTTTATTGGGTAACGAAGCATTCCATACTATACTGGTTGTATGCTTAGCCGGAGAAAGTTGAGGAAGTGCTGAAGACACTTGGACTTACCAGTCATTATCTTGTTGGGAAGGATATTATCGTCTTTGGTGCTACCGATGACAAAGGATGTCAAATAAGGGTCAAGGAAGTCATGACCTGATGCAGCATTTAATTCCTCTCCTCGTTTTTCCCCATCAATCCAAATCTGTATTAGCTGAAAGTTTCGACTCAGCGTGACCGAGTGCCAGTTTCCGTCAATTATGATCACATCAGGAATTGTCATGTGAATGGGATTGTTGGATCCTACTTTGGAGGTAAACTTGAGCTCGCCATTTTCAATCTGGAAGAAACAGGTGAAAAAAATGTTAGCTTTGTTTTGTTTACAAAATATCGCAAAGGAGCTGAATGGTTTGACCTTACGGGACTGACTTAACGGTATAAAATGGCTTACCTCTAACAAAGTGAAATCCTTGTCGCTTGCAGCATAAAACAAGACAGCTTCGTTATGAACAGTGCGGAAATTGAAAGAGATGGTCTTGGAGCTGATTTCCCGCTTGCGACGGATTTCAACTTGATTCTCCCAAGATGTTCCATGAAGGAGTTGACTTCGCTGGTAGCGTTCTCCGATCTTGTACTCGATAAAAGCACCTCCACTGAAGGTATAGGGGTAGAAGGCCTCATCACAATTTGGAGCAATGATATCATTGGAGCATTCGCAAATGTGACTATCCCAGAGGTCAATGCAGCGTCCACCGATACCGCATTTCTGTTGAGCTGAATCGCAAACATCGTAGACTCTTTGACAAGTATCATGGATTCCGCGGGATGAGAGGGCGGCGCTAAGGTTCAAAGGTCTCCCGTTAACAACAACGCTGTGGATACATCCAACGAAATCATCCGTATGGATCTGCTCTGATCGTTGTAGGATGGCGTCAACGCTCTGAAGTCCACCGACAAGTAAAGGATTCTCGTTGAAATTGAGAGTACTGAAAAAGAATGACAGGGTTGATTTATTTAAAGTTCTCCTAACGAAGGTTAGTTTAAGGGCGCCCAATATTTCATTATGATAAGATGACAATGAAGAGTATTTACCCTGTGGGGCCCGTTGCATCTGAATAGCAGGAGGCATCGCCAGGTCGGCAATCCGAGCATATTTCTCCACTTTCCTTGCAGGATGAAACGCTAAGGGAGATGACTCGGCTGTTTCGAGTTGCAATAATCCTATGCCATGCCCCATCAGAGACGAACCTGTTGACGCTAATCATGGCGACAGCCGTGCGGGATCCACCATAGGATAAGGTTGGAATTCCTTTGATGAGCTCAATAGCAACGAAATCAGATCGGCCTCCAGTCTGTTCTCCGTAATTGTAAACGAGGAGAGCGTTCTTCTTGTTTGTTGAAAATACTATTGAAATGTCGTTAGTGTTTGGATCAAGATTAGGGAAAGCCATGTATGAGCCGAAGGAGAAACCAAATGCGGACTTTTCGCAATGGCGGCCATAGTAATGCATAGGACACTTGCAGCGCGGGTAGTCTGTTGCAGATCCAAAGCTGCTGATGCATTCCCCTCCGTTTTGACATGGGTTGGGACGGCAGGCGTCACTGGCTGTTTGACACTGGTTTCCGAAGAAACCCGGTCTGCACAGACAGAAGAATGTACCGACTTGAGTGTCCTCTTGACAAGAACCTCCGTTCTTGCATGGGCTAGAAGCACAGGCGCTGCTTCGCTCCAATTCACAACGCTTCCCGTATCGGTGAGGTGGGCAAGTGCACTGGAAATCGAATCCTTGTTTCGTACAAGGAGAGTTCCCTTCACATGGATTCGGCTGGCATGGTTCCTTCCGAAGCTGACATTTGAATCCTGAAAGAGTTACAGTCCTTGCATTATTTACTAGTTTATACACGAGTTGGTTTGAAGATGCGGGAATTAAGAATAGCTTGAGTGTAACGATGGAGATGGAGGAAGAGGAGAGTGTAGAAAAGTTCTGGAAAGGAAGAGAAAAATTAAGAACAAGTATCTACGAGAGGGAAGGGATGATGATGACTTGAATTTTGAGAATGACGAAGAAATAAATCTATAGTGAAAGGTGGTGGGTGACAGGATAATTGTACGAGGCGAGTGAGGATGATGATGAGTTGATTTTTACCTGTAAATCCAGAAGGACAATCGCAAAAGAAATCCATTTGAACAGTTGGAGAGGATAATATGAGGAGGGGACTGTCGTTTATTCGGGTGGTTGCGTAGGCTCGCAAAGATTGGGTACATGCTCCACCGTTCTGGCAAACATTTTGAGTAGAACATGGAGAATAGTTGAGGATGACTTGTGCTTCTAAGAGGTACTCGAGTTCGCCTTGATGCAACAGCAGGGTGCTGGTAACATCCTCAGCTTTTTCGTATTTAGATCCAGAGCCAATGGCAAGAATAACATCCGTCCCATTGCTAGTTGCCACCATGCTGTATAAATGTGGCTCGTAGCGGAAAATCTGTTTCAAGTATGATGTCAATTTAGAGTAGGAACGCTCCAGAATCTTTTTAGGAGTGACTCCCTTCACGCGGAGTATAACGGAATTGTTAAGCGTCTGGTTGTCGATGGTTGAAAACTCAATTAGAATTGTGGAAGCAACTTCCGGATGACGTCCGTCATCCGCCAATACTTTGACGGACTGCCTCTTGTAGGGAGGCAACCGGTGTAGGTGGAGGTCGCAAGAGTTGGGGATCCTGAAGACGTCCTCGTTCTTGTCCAGGCGGCAGTGGTACTGACCTGTGACGTCCGGGTCTATGGGCACGACGCTAGCAATCTTTTCTCTTGGCAATTTGTCCTGGAAGGTGTAGAGGATCAAGTGGCCGTTCCGGGGCTGTGATGGACTATCGTTTTTGTCCGTGACGAGGATTTTAACGTCCTGGCGGGTGCTCATTGGGGGTTTGCCGTTGTCTTGGATTTCCACAGTAATTAGCATCTCGGGAGTATTTTCTCTATCGAATGGTTCCAGGGTTGTAATGACTCCCGTCTTTGAATCCACTCTGAAGCTGGATGCATGTGGACCTCCGACCAGGGCAAATTTAAATGGTTCGCTGTTAGGCGCCAAGTCAGGATCTATTACTTTGAGAGTCATGACTTTGGTATTAGCTGGCTCATTTTCTGGGACTGAGCCCTCCTTTGTTGAAGGATCCAGTGTGGGGCCATTGTCATTAATGTCCTGGACGATGATTTTAACAGTTGTACTTCCAGTCTGTGGCGGTTGGCCCATGTCGATTGCTCCTACTGTCAAGTCATAAAGTTGTGTAGTTTCTCTGTCCAAATTAGCTGCTGTGAGGATAACTCCGCTGATGGGATCAATCTTGAATGTTTTGTTAATGTTTCCGGATAGAATTTCGTAAGAGAATCTATTGTTTGAGGGACGCACATCCACGTCTGAGGCCTTGACAACAGCTACTTTAGAGCCTATTGGCATTCCTTCACTTATTTCCGCTCTGTAGACATCTTTGTCAAATACTGGAGGATCGTTTCCATCCTGAATCAAAATAACAACTTGAGCTTCGTCTGTATCGTTCCCACGTATAGAACCTCTGTTCTTGGCTAGGACTGTGAGCACTACTCGGGATTGAGACTCTCGATCTAGTCTGCGGGACACGGAAATAACACCTGTTGTCGGATTAATGGCAAAGCCACGATCATTGCTTGAGCCAACAAACAAATAATACACAGTCCCATCCTCTCCAACGTCCTCGTCCGTGGCTTGAACGTTCCCAACATGGGATCCAATGGGGGCGGACTCGGAGACGGTGAATTGGAAGACGGCTTGGACAAACTTGGGATAGTACTCGTTGACACCGTCGATGAGGATTTGAAGTTGGGTTGTGCCGTGGAGATTGGAATCAGGGTTTGATGCAAGCACTTCAATTGTGTAGTCTTTGCGATCCTCGTAATTGAAAATCTTGGTTGATGTTATTATACCGCGGGTGGGATCAATTGCAAATGAATTCCTTCCTGATCCACCAACGATTGAGTAGCGAACAATGGCGTTCTTCCTCGAGTCTTTGTCATCCGCCACGAGCTCCGTTACACTAGTTCCTATTGGGGAATTCTCCTTGATGTGAGCCTCGTACATTGACTTATTAAAGGTAGGCGGGTTGTCGTTGATATCTGTCAAAATCACTGTCAATTGAGCTTCACTGGATTTTGGATGGTAGGCCAAATCCGAGGCGGAGATGTTCAATTGATATTCCTTCTTGGTGTCAAAATCCAAATCCTTGTTAATGCTCACCGCTCCCGTGCTTGGATCGATGGTAAACTTATTTTGCTCATTCCC
This sequence comes from Sminthurides aquaticus, assembly GCA_906901655.1. Lineage (NCBI taxonomy): Eukaryota > Metazoa > Arthropoda > Collembola > Symphypleona > Sminthurididae > Sminthurides > Sminthurides aquaticus. The sequence goes on along the minus strand of CAJQTT010000004.1, from coordinate 8,387,660 downwards.
CTTTGTGATGTTATAATAGATTTGACCATTGGGGCCGACATCCGCATCCGTGGCAGTGACCGTTACGATGATGCTACCCAAAGCCTCGTTCTCCGGTACAATGACACGATAGCTGAGGGCACTGAATACTGGAGTATGCTTATTGGGACCGGCTACGACAAGAGTGATGGTTGCATCATCAGATTGTGGTGGAATGCCCTTATCAACTACACGAACGTTCATGGTGAATCTCTGAAGGCGACGTCCAATCAGATTATCGTCAACAGTTATCCAACCCGTATCCTTCTCTATGTTGAACAATTCACTTCCGTTCCCACCAATCTTCAAGTATTCAAGCTCCGCGTTGATTCCGTAGCCGTCAGGATCCCGGGCATGAATCTTCAGAACGCGCTGACCTCTTTTGGAATCCTCCAGGACGGGAGAAAAGTAGGACTTTTTCTCAAATTCCGGAGGATTGTTATTCTTGTCAACGACGTTGATGGTAATCCCGCATTCGGATGACATGGGAGGCTTTCCACTGTCTGTTGCTGTCACAACGAGGCTGTACTCGTTCTCGGGAGAAAAACGCTTCGAGCTGGATTTGTATTTAAGGGGCCTCTTTGAAAATATTTCACCGCTCACAGGATCAACGGAGAAGAAATCGGATGGTTGTTTGAGACCGTAGGAAACGAGGGAATTGGGACCGCGCTTGTCTCGGTCAGAGGCGGTGACTTGGCCGACAAAAGCTACAGGATGATCTCCTTCGGGAATATTGAAGCTGTAGTAACTGTACTCGTATGTAGGTGCATTGTCGTTCACATCCTGAATCGTAACGGTAACGAGCGTCTCAGCTCTCCATGAACCATCCACTGCTGCAACCTTGAGTAAATACTCATCCTGAGTTTCCCTGTCTAAGAGTCCATGGACTGTGACGTTCCCGCTGAGTGGATCGATCTTAAATTTGCCGTATGTGTTCTCAGTGAAGCTGTAAGTACAATTGGCATTGTCACCCGTATCCTTATCCACACTTGTCACTTGAATCACAAAAGTCCCTATTGGAACGTTTTCCGTGACGTTAACACTGAAGAGGCGCGTGAAGCGAGGAGGGTTGTCATTCTTATCTTCAACGTTAATTATGATGGTGGTGGATCCAGTGAGAGTGGGTGTTCCAAAGTCGACGGCTTCAACAGTGATCGTGTACTGCGCCATATCTTCCCGATCTAATCGAACTTTGGTAAATATTTCACCAGAATCTCCATGCACACCAAATACTTTACCATAAAGGGAACCACTTTCACTGCTTAAACGATACTTTATCTTCCCATTCACCCCACTATCCAGATCGTTTGCATTCAAAGTTGCTATCAGTCTTGGAGCAGACTCTTCCTCAGGGACGCTTAAATTGTAGACGCTCTGCTCGAAAAGAGGACTATTGTCGTTATAGTCTGTGACGTTTATGTATAGGGCGACTGAGGCTCGAAGTGCCGGATCTGCTGAAGTACTCATCTCAATCCACAATTCGTAGTCCTGAGCTGTCTCGTAATCAAGCCCCGTGGATGACACTGAGAGGAGGCCCGTGGTAGGATGGATTGCAAAAGCGTTTCCCAGGTTTCCTCCTCCGATGTAAAAGTTGTGCCCTCCGGTCTTGTTTCCTTTAACGCTCTCTATGGTTGTGACCATAGAATTTGTGGAATTCTCCGAGAAAGTAAACGAGGTCTTTGCAGGCTTTATTTTGGGGAACTTGCGAGCATCCACTAACTCAACGGACACTTGGCAAGCAGAGGAGAGAGGCTTAGTAGGAGATGAATCCGTTGCATGTATCTCCAGGTTAAACTGGTAACCCAGATCCTTGAGATTCTTCAAGGATTTTATAACTCCCGTCTTTTCGTTTATCTGGAATTTGTCCGCATCCATACCGTCGAGGTAGTAGCGGATTCTGCTATTTAGCCCGCTGTCAATGTCTGTCGCAGATACGCCTACAACATAATTGCCCACTGCCACATTGTCCGGAATGCTCACACTGTATTTAACCTTCTCGAATTTCGGAGGATTGTCGTTCAAATCATGGATCCGTATTGTCACATTCGCCCACGCACTGCGTTGTTGAACTGGGCTGGAATCCCTAGCGACGATCCGTAATTGGTACACTTCCTTGAGCTCACGGTCCGTTATGTCCCGTGTCACTATTTCTCCAGTATCTTCCCGGATTTCGAAAGGTCCTTGGTCCAAACCGTGGATTATGTACCTGTGGTAAACAATTTTGAGAGAAACATGCAATTACTATTTCATTCAACAATTAAACACACTATTATTAACTTCTCAATGACTACAATTATTCCAGCTGCATAACAAGGGGCTTCCGTCCCTCAAAAAACCACAACCTTCACTAACTTCCGCGTCAAACAAAAGAATTCATATTTTCTCTCCCACGCGCTACAGTTAATAATCCATCCTGGAAAACATGAACGAAATGTCTGTGTCTGCATGGTGATGAAAAGACATTTTAATTTACAACCGGGACCGTCGCGTGAACTCTATTTGCTTCATGTTCTTGGGTAAAAGAGTAACACTATGCCACGGAGAGGAGGGATAAATGATAAACGGTAGGAAAGAAAAGACGAGTGAAATGATGAGGAGACAGACGGAGGATATTTTCACCGGGATGCCGGGAAACTTCTCAATTCATAATTGCACTCATTCATGCTCTTCTTTCTCTCTTCTCTCTCTGGTTATGCTTTCATGGCTAGGGTAGGGCGGAGTGAGCACTGTTTGAAGAGTCTAGTCAGGGTGATTAGGATGATAATATGATACGTTTTAATCGATAATCCTTTCTTAAATGTCTGCATGATCCTACTTCCCTCACCTTCAAACCTCCGTCAGCTCTCTAGCCAACTTTTCAAAACTCGATACACTCCGTGAGTGAGTCAAGGTAGAGTTTCATTGAGCACATCACGTAATTAATGGATTTGACTTTAGGAATCCCCAACCAAGAGGGTTTAGCGTAATTACAATTTCCTGCACGCAATCTTTCTTGGGGGAATGTTGTCCTCCTACTAGCTCTTCCGGCCGCGTGTGGGACGTAAGAAGAAAGTGTGGAGGACCGGGTAGGGAAACAACATTACTCTCCGACCGGGTACTAATTCTACTAGGTTAACTCTATCATAGGGTGATAATGACGTCGGATAAGTGTATTGATTAATGCATGAGGATAAAAGAAAGGCTTTGTTCCTCTGACTCTCAGAACGGTGTTTTAGCAAAAGACGCAGAGTAGATGGAGGATGACGAAGATGAATCAAAGATTCTGGGATGAGACAAGGACTAGGATGAACGGTAGGGATTGAGAAAACGAGATAAGGAATTTATATTGATAGGGGATGTTGTTGTTACTGCTGTTGTTATTGTTAATGATGATGATGAAATTACCTTAGTTTCGCATTAAGCCCTTCATCCGCATCGGTAGCTCTGACGCGTCCAACGAGAGTGCCCAGGGGCACGTTCTCTTCTAACACGAATTCATATCTCTCGTGCTCCATCACGGGGCTGTTGTCATTGACATCTTGAACGATGACGCGGACCAATCCGGTGCCGGTGAGACGAGGAGTTCCTATAAAAAGAAAAGCATATAATCAAATATCTGCGGATTTAGTTTCGATAGGACTCAAGCAACAAGTTCGTGTGAACTTATCACTCTAGGACCGTTACTCATTCCAAGCCAACATGATGATGGAGGAGGTAATAGGATGTGGATCCATCCGTCCGAATACTCGAATAGCTATGTGGTTTCAAGAATAAGAAGAACGATGGTCACTTGGGCGGGATGCTGTGGGAAGGGAATAGGGTTGGTGCAGCAGTTAGTGACTGCTCCGTGCTCCGTAGGATTTCTTCGGGACATGTTTGCAATATTGCAAATCCAGAATGCAAAGTGCGGAGGAGGAGAGACTGATTGAAGCTTGCTTCCTTTTCACTGCTTGCGCAGATGTAAAGGATAATTCGTCGTGTGGAGGAAGACGAAGAAGCCGGAGAGCAAGAAGGGGAAGAGGTCAAATTAAGTGCGAGGAGTGCAAAAGGTTAGAAGCTCTCATTAAAAGGATGGCCGGAAGAGAAATATAAGATTCATGTTTGTAAAAAATACTTGAACATGTGCGGGTGCAAATATAAGCTCTGGGGTATTTCCATACCTTAGAATGTTCTACATTTGATCTGAAAAAGATTGCCGCGAACGCGCTCACTCTCCACGCTCTCTTCCCAATCAGACTTCCATAAAGAATTCTGGCAAGTGGGAAGATGGATGGAGCTTGCGGGCGGGTAGTGGCAAAATACTGGACTGGATCTACTAAATGCAATCATCATCATCACAATACCCAGGTGAGGGTGCTCAAAACAGTAAGAGAATGAAGGGAATGATGGAAGGCCGGGTGGGGAGTTGGGGAGGAAGAGTTTTTGGAAGAATATTCCCAATGTATTAACCCAGTCTGTCTACTTTCTACACGTAAGGAGGGAACCGAAGGTAGAAAATTTTAAACTCCTTCCTCGGGTACAAGAAACAGAGGTGAGGTGGTGGAATATACTGAAATCCAGGCGGTGGTATTATTGTATAAAAGTTGACTGGAGCTGGAGGGTAAATTGGGAGGTGCAAGTTGTATTGGGGTTCATACATAAAGCTTCAAGACAAGAATCTGAGTCTGAGAGGAAGAAGAGATGGCCATGGGAGGACTTGATGGGGTTAAATATTTGATGACGGTGATGCGATTCCCGGCGATAAATGAACATTGTGTATACACGGTGTAGCTACATTGCAGAAATAGGATGATACGGGCTTGTTTTATGAGGGGAAATAGAAGTTTGAGCTTAACTTAAATCTAGTCAAGTTAGTGAGTGGCAAGCCGGGAAGAGGAAGGGAGAGGAAATATAAGGGGATGATGTGGGAAAAAAACCAGGATTTTTTATATTGTTGGAGATGAGATGAAGTAAAATGATCCTGCACTACCAGAACATAAATCAGAAGAGAGACATGAATGTAGCTACACAGTTCCTCTCCGGCCGGCAAGCTGGCATCCTCCGTCCCGCCAACCTATCCTTATCCTAATCTTGATTCTTCAACAACGAAGAGCTCCTTGGTCTCTGATTACCCTTAAGCTTAAATGAGTATAATAAACAAGCACAAACTAACTTCAAGTCTCTGTAGGAACATTAAACAATGTAGAAGTGAATAAAAGCGAAAATAACGAGAATAACAACAAGAACCAGAATACCATTTTCAGAAATTATATAGCAACCAGCGTGCCTCAAGTTTTGGAAACGATATTTGCCGGATTATATGAGAAAAGTTAACCGGATTTTCACAAACTGAAATTTCCAATAAGCGAAAATAGGATTGTGTAGAAAAGCCTAAATGGATGCGGAGGGGAAGTTGAGGAGTAAAATACAAAATAACTTGCTGCAGACTTGAAAATAGTCCAGAATTTTTGCAAACCCAAGCAAACCGCTATTCATCAATAACCAGCACGGAGTGTATCTGCGCACTGACTGAGATAAAATGTAGTATACGGGCACAATTCACACCATACGCCCAGCTCCAAAAACAGACCGTTCAAATACAGACAAAAGGAAGTCAGAATCCATCAAATGATATGTAAAGAGCTTGCTTTTGATCCCTTCCGGGATTGTAGAATCTTTGCACGGTGGTAACAATCCTCAGATTAAATTTATTAATTCTAGACCATGTGTGGATTGACCTGGACAGGGCGAAGGTTAACTATTAGAGCAAATGATGCTAGAGATATAAGCGCATCATGATCATCTGTGGGAGGAAATGAAAGACTTGTATTCCCCAACTCCGGGTCAATCCAATCCCACTTCAACCAATCCGGGAATCGCCTACCCGTAGTCCTGGTAACTGGTAAGGCCTTTATTGTACACGTCTGCGGAGCGTTTAAAAATATAACGTAGATTCACGTGCTTCGTCCCCGTTTTACGCAAGCTGCACAATACTTAATTATGATCGCGGGTAGAAATTCAAAATAGTTTTGGTTGCTAGAGAGTCCTAAGCCTACTTGGAAGCATTGTGAATTAATAGCAGGTTTTGCAACAGCACTTTTCGCTGCAAGTGTGAAGCTTATGCACGGGGAGCGAAACTGGGGAGTTATAATAAATTATGGAAGGGATTAAGGAAGAAGAGAAGCGTAAGCATAAGCATGCAGAGTTGGTACAATAATCTTTGTTGGAATGAATACATGTGTAAATGAATGATTCAAAAAGGAGAAAGGAGTGAGAGAACTATAACTGACTAATAAACCTGAGGGGAAATAGGAACGAAGAAGAGGAGTTAATCAGAGTAGTTTGGAATTGGAATAGCTGTGAGGGCCAGGCTTAAATGGTAAAAAGGTCGCATCATTGATTCTATTCCCCAGAGCTTGTCATGACATTCAAATATTTTCTCATTCAGTTCCTCGTCTCTACTGATGCACTTGTTCTTCTTTTGTCTTCCATCTTTCCATCCTCAAGCCTCACTCACTCAACCTCTCCTCATAAATATGGAGGAACAAGAAGAGGTGCTTCCTTTATTAGGAGCACGGGTCTTCAATTGTCACACTTTGATTATCATACCGTCTCATAATCTACTAATGAACCACACAGAAACACACACAGTTTGAATCCCTTCCTTGCATAGACGCTTCTGTTACCCCAAGTTTTTTTACTCGATAAATGTTCCATTGACTCCGAGAGGCGAAATTCCCTTAGGGGCCGTTCGTAACCGAAGATGTGGCGGAGGAGTGCAAGCAGTACGCGCGGCAGGTGGAAGAGAGAGGGGGCGAGTTGCTAAATAAAACGGTTGGACAATTTAAGATTCAATACTTAAATATTCCGTTTGAAATTCAACCTTTGTTTTCCTTCAAGAGCTTCTCGAAGAAGAGGGATAGCTGAATGACATTTCAGTGTACTACTTTGGAAATCATCCACCAGTCAGGGCTGGCTAGCAGATAGATATATGCAGTGGTAGATAAAAACCAGAAGGAGGAAAGGATGTAGAAAACAACACGCTGTTCGCAGCTTATCATCATCCCCCACCCACCATTTCGTGGAGAGGATCATGGAATTGTCAATCAGGAACTCTCTTTGTGGTTCACCGAATCTTTGAAAGGGCTCTTAGGCTCTTTTAGGTAACTCGAAGGACGGGTAATGCAGTAAAATGACTACCTGAAGCGGCAGAGCGTTAGCGAGCGAGAGAACGATATGCATATACTCACAGCCATCTCTACATAATCGATGAGTTGGGGATGAGTTTCGTTATACGACTGGAGGGGATGCAACCCTTGTGGATGACTGTGAAGGAGTTGAGTTATGCGGGGAAGGAAGAGGATGAATATATTTCCTCAAATTATTGAGGGCGGAGGAATGGAAAAGATTCCGGATTGCAAAACTAGATAATATCCAGCTTGCTCTTTCTTGGCTCGTGCTACCAAGGGGGATCGAAGTGGGGTTGAGGTTGGACGGATAAGAGGGATAATGTATGGGATTTATTTGCAGGAGAAAGAGAGCTAGCTATGGAGTAGGGAGAAATTTGAAATTCAGCGCTTCGAGGAAAGTAAAAGGGGCGGGGAAAGGATTGAATTGATGAGATAATTATTTTCCAGCCACGTACATTCTCCACTCATCGTTTAGTTTGCAATCTTCCTAAAGCTATAACATGCACCTCTGTGAAGTGGTTGGAATTGCTGGGGAAACTATTGCAACGAAGTCTACCTTGAGCACTTTTCTAGGAATCTGGGATATAAAGAAATGAAATTCGGGTGGAAATTACTTTGCTGTATCTTCATTATTGTTGTAAGCCAAACAAACCCTGTATCCACCCAAAGCAAAGTACATTTTTTTAGTAAATATTATACAGTTGATGCAAGCTTATAAGCTGGAGGAAACAAGCTCCAGATTTTTAATGCCCAAGGACTCTGAATTAAAATCTTTGGGTAACTAATTTAAAGATTTCATTTTATAATCACTTTTTTCATTCTTTTTAGTAGAAGGCTAAAACGCTCAAGTGCATTTTCTCTATAATCTTGGCTAAATGTAATCAAAACCTTTACTTGAGCAACCCTCCTTCCTAGCTGTCTTGTAGCCATCAGTCTCAAGTCCGTCAGCTAGTCAGACAGACTTGAGACTGATGGTCCCTGCACAGATTGAATCTCAGTTCCCGTAGTTTCAGAAACATGCCCATTCTCACTCAAACCAGCTATATCTACTACTATAAACTACTGTCTTTTCATAATACCCAAGGGAAATTAGCTCCAATTTAATAACTGTATACTCATGATGATGGCTTACGTATATTATGGTTTCAATTACTTGCTGGAAGAAAGAAAAAATCCAAAACTTCCCAAACCTTAATTAAGTTGCTCTCCCAGCTAGAAATGAATTAATGCAACCTTATCGCAATGCTTATGTATTTGGATCAATTTAATGTGTGAGAGAACAGAGTGTAGAGGTAAAGCTGATAGGTACTGTATATATTTATAAAGTGCAGGGACGGTTTGGAAGTTTATGTACCAATTACTTGGGGGGAAAGTGTGTGGTATGCTAAATCTGAAATGATTGAGACTTTTGTTACGATGATTCCCTTCGTAGACATGGGAACGAGGGTGTAAAGGATAATGAATGTGAAAGAATAGGATCTTGGTTAATAAAGTTAAGGTTAATGATGGCTTCAAAACGTGTTTCGCCCCCGTTCCTCTACTCTATTCCTTCCCTGTCCCATCCTGATTGTCTAGTGTGAATTATCTAAAGGCACAAATCTTTCTAATCCTCCTCAATTCATCCCCCACCCTGTTGAGCTTCATCTACCTCCGTTGCACCTTATTCCCCACTGCCGTCTGCAAAATTTAAGGAGTGAAGCATAGATTAAAGACGGAGGACGGTTGGAATGAGAGTTGTTGATTTTAACAAGATCATAATTCTAAGAGGCCACAAGGGAGACAATTGAGACTGATTTAAGATTATTTCTTCCCCTCTGTCAAGCAAAGCTTCTTCTCCAATTTTTGTAGGCAGAGCTAGAGCGAGAGAGAGAGATTAAAGCATGCATTATCATCTCGAACTAGATATACACAATGAGTTTCCAGACCTAAATGATAAGGTTAATTCGTTTCCTTCCTCGTAGCAAACAAGGGAGACGAGTGCTAGAGGTTGGAAGGGCAAAGATGGAAGAAGAGGATAGAAGAGATTCGAGCAAGCAACAGGCTTGAAATGGCAAGAATAAGGGGGTAGAGAGGTAAAAACGACTTGACATGTAGCACTTGCTCTACCAAAAATATTTATATATTTGCTAATAAGCATGCCTGTATCATCTTGTATTAGAGGTACGGCGGAGAAGAAGAAGGAGGGCTTCTGTTACAAGTAGAAATTAAAACGGGAAATCGTATATGATTATTTGGTGGGCTATATTCTATTCTATTCTTGAAAGCTGGTGGAGAGAATAGAGACATGGGGAAAATGAGAGGGTACGTGGGCGAGGAAGGTAAGTTTTGGGGGACGTTAATTGAATGAGGATAAAATCTGTAGATAGAGGAAAGGTAAAACAAGTTATTTTCTCCGAGGTTAAATTAAATTTCCAGCTTATAAAATGAAATTCACTTCAAAGACGGTCCTCCACAAAGGGCAACCCCTACTGGTTCAATACTCTGTAATTTCAGGCTGCATCATAACAAACAGACACATTTACCCCCACCACCGCACCCCCTTTCTTTCAACTCTTCTCACCAGTGTGATGCAACTATTACTCCTACCCTTGCCTTCGTCCCAGCCGAAGGAGCCTAATTCTCCGTAACAAGCGCCTTCTCCTTGCTCAACTCTGCCCGTGTTTAGCCCAAAGCCACTACCACATACATACCTCATATGTAACTGGTAATTTCAATCCGTCCAAGACGAGATTACTGTTAGAGATTTTCTCCGCTGGAGAAAACTATAGGGTATCCTCGTATACTAATATGAGAAGGAGGAATTGGAAGGGGAAGGAGATGAAGGAAAAGTAGCGGGAGAGTTTGTCTGGAAGCAGAAGATCCTATGGATGGGACCAGAGCAGGGAGTAGGGAGTGTGTCCGCATATTCTTACCCACCTCTCATCTGTTCATTCCCACGTTAAGGTGAAGAAGCGCTTTGTTCATTCCCGTGCAGGAAAATACAGGAGCAATCATCTCACCTCACAAATCTTTTCACTCAAAAATTGTAGAAAAGCTATCCGAATTATTACGCTCATCCTTCCATGATTTTCAAGATTGGATTAGGGTAGGAGAGTACAAGGAGAAGGAAACCCAAAATAAAATGAGAACAGAGCAAGACCCAAGGGTAGTCGCAGTAAAATTCATAAAAGCCTTGACACAAGCCGAAAGAAGGTAGAGGAACCGGGACTGGTCTTAGCAATAGATTCTTAATGTATTGCATGTTACCTCATAGGAAAAGAAACCCGTTTCTTCGCTCATTCCTTGTAAAAGTAAATTCATAATCGGCTATTATAGGTGTTGCTTCATTGGATATTTATACAAAATCTATTGAGAGCAAGGAGGTTGATGCCAGTTTGCCAGTACACAGTAAGAAGGCATATTTGAACTACTTAAAAAACAGTTTCTGTGATAGCTTTTGGGCTTATTACTTAATGCTGTGCTGTAAGTTGAGGTCGTAGTGTTTGAAAAAAAGCTTTCTCCTCCGTACTTTATTTTTTCCTTCAACTTGAAGACTGCGTGTACGCATCCAAGTTATTCTCAGTGCGGTTAAGGCGTGTGTATTGTGTGTAAGACGGAAGACAAGATAACATATTTGTCGTTGAACGAAAACCCTTAGAAGAGGCTAGGCTGCGTGCTTAGATGTATGTTAATTAAGCTGCTTTTACATGCAACGTGAGGGATTGGACGGAGACTGGAGGGATTGAATTTTCCTGAAACTTTCCGAAACTGGAGAACAAGATCAATTGCGGTTTGGAAAGCCGTGAGATGCAATGTGTTTCTTCCACACTCTTTCATGCCCAGAAACAATGTACCATTTTTTACAGCTTTCCTTTGCTTGCATGTGTAAATGGAAAATATTGCTAACAAATACATCATCTGATTTCAGTTATAGTAAGTTAGTCTAAAAGTAGACGACAAGCTGCTAAATGAGGATGAACTGGAGTTGAATGAAGGTGCAGTTTGTATACCAAGCAGATACTGGCAAAACTGGAAACACTGCTATCGCTAAAGAAGGATGGCAACAGTTTGTAGATCCACCGATAGTAATTTAAGAGTTAATTAGCTCAGACGCGAATACATTTGGAATTTCGTCGGACTCATTACAGTCTAGTGTTTTGCACTCATTAGCGAGTCGCTGTAACGTGGTTCAGGTTCAAGACGACTGATAGGGAGGCGGGGTGCGGTCGACGGGATTTATGCAATCATATAGGTACAACATGTATGTTAATAAGAAGTAAATAAGCGACAGGCTCGGCAATTATAGGTGCAGAGAAGAGGAGACATAACATGTCTGGGAGGGCTGTCTGGGGTAAATTTGCGGAAAGAAGAGATGTTTGGGAGAAAGTGCTTGAGTTTGTGAAGACGGGAATTATGTGGATGAATTGGATTAAAGTGGATTAATGGACATGATATGAGAAAGACAAAAGGGGGGTGATGATAGTGATGAATGCGTCCAAGTAGAATACATATGGTGGACTAAAGAGGATGTACTGTTCTTGTTCATAGTGGTGAGCTTGTTGACTTGATTGGTAGAGACTACTTTTAGATAAGATTGGTGAACTAAATGCGAATTTCTTGTTCAAACATCATCGGCGAATGATCAAGTGTTTACAAGAATCATTGGGAATGTGTGGTGGAGGTTTTAGGAAGATTAATTCCTCTATTTCTCTTGGAATTACTTCTACCGCAGTTTGAGGGGATCATATAATCATTCCTGATGGGACTTAAGTCTTAGATTTCATGATACAAACGAGTGCAGAAGAGTAGAGAAGAAGGAGTGCGAATGGGGTGGTATCATAACCGGGTTTACTTCAAGATAAGGATATTAACAAGCTGAGAAACTGAATCAAGATTAAATCTATTTGGTACAAGATGTACGCAGGTCAGGACATTCATAGAGGATTTTTGAGTACTAAGGGGAGATCTAATGTAGAGAAGGAGGCGGATTTCAAAGTTTAATGTTTGCAAAATCCTCAGATTCCAGACTTTAGACAACGGATGGGATTGGAGGGGGGTGAAGCAGACGGACTGTGGCTGTATCATGTATGGTTGTGATTAGTGATAGGAAACAGATTATACATTATGTGAGGTGAAGAGGACAGTTGGCACGCATAATAACATTTATGTGGTTTTAAAGAGAGAGAAAATCAATACGCGGGCATTTCTACATTCTGAAACTTTAGAAGAAATCAGATTAAATGTTGTCTGGGACGGGGATGAAGAAATATGGGAACTGATGGAAGTAGTGAAGACAAGTGGCCCAGGAAATTATTATTAAATATATTTTAAATATTACGTAAAAGAGATTTTGCGATGCAGAAGTAAAAGGAAAAACGGTATATGAAAGAAAAAGAGCAAGAATAAGATCCTCAGGGTCTTGATTCCTGATCATCTACTCCAGCCTCCTTCCGCCGCCGAAGCTTATGATGGAGGGGGAGAATACGAATCAATGAAATGACTCCGAGCGTCATTTTAAAGAATATGTAAGGCAAATGTGGATAATAATTATTACAACCATCATGGGTCTTTGACCCTCCTCTTAGCCATAATCAATTGGAGACAAACTAGGGAGTAGTGGAGAAGGAAGATGAAGACGGTGAAGGTCTGCAGAAGAAAAGATGATGGGGATAGATTATGCCCAGTGGTTGTTTAAGTTATGTATCAACCTCCTTTGATTCAAACTTTGATTTAGGCGACTCGTACCTTTGCCTGCTCAGACTCACTGAACTTGGTTTCATCATATGATGATAGGGCATAGGAAGTTGCATCGTATCGTGGATGGGAGGGAAACTTCTGCCTCGTAAGAAGCGGATAGTTGAAAAAAATACATCATAACAAGCTACATGGAGGAATGGAAGCAATAATATTATAGGAATACCAAGATTTAAGACAAGAAGAAGGAAGATGCATCAGAAACGGAAAGCATCAGATAGCTTAAATACAACCAGCTGATATATGGAAGCATAGCGATACATAAGACCAGCCTTGATGATAACGAACAAGGACTGCTGTAAGGCAGTAAAGATGTAATCCCCGTCTGTTTCTATGGATTGAAACCGTATAACATTTCGCAAAAACTCCCCCTTCGGCTCATCTAAACGCACCTCCTACAATTTTACGTGGGTTGAGAACTGGTTGAGCAGTGGCATAAAACGATTCAGGGCCGGCGAGAAAATTAAGATTGCTTCAAAATTTAAATATGTTTCAATTCGTTTATTTTTATCTATGATTTCGTTTCGTATACTGATTTCTTGCGGATAAAAATAGTGAAATCTAGTGGATCGCATACTTTGTTTCCGACATGGAACATTTCGCAAACCAAGCCACATGCAAATTCTCGTTAGTTTCTACAACACGCACGAGTTAGGGTAGATTATGCAAATACTTTTGTTGGGGAGGGGAAAAACGACTTGACCATACTGTAATGCTGTTCATTTAGGATGCACATACCTTTGTTACTCCAAGGGTGAGTGAAGATGAAACTGTAAAGGGCTATCGAAAGGATTGCGAATATTTGTGTGATTAGCAAAGAATGGAAATCCCGGTTGGCTTGTGAAAAAGTTGGGAGTTTATTAAGGATGAATTATTTATGCGGTGGTGTTGGCGGTGGTGATAAACCGCGAAGTATCATCGCCAAGGCGGCAATGAAATCCCGCAAATTTCTCGTGTCAACAAGGATGAGGTGAAGTCCATTATATTATTTGCCAAATCAATGTGCAAGCAACGAGAGAGCGACAGCCATGGTAAGCAATGGTAAAGCATTGAATTTTAAACGAATTTGATTCCGAACATAAGGCTTATAGACTACAGACAATGATAAGCTGAAGATGTTGCGCTACTGTGGTAATCTCAGGCAGGTAACTTGTACTGATTCCCGTAACTGTGGTTTAGAGGCGGTAGATTATTCTTGATTCGAACGTTTTAAAGATAGCGGATCACTTCTTGCAAACGAGGTAAAATCTGTACACTGTCCTTCTTGAATCCGTGATATTTGACGCTATGGATTAAAATGGGTTACTTAAGCAAAATTTTGCTAGACATGATTGGACTAGCTTTTCGATAACTGAACAATTGGATTTACGTTACAGCAAACAGCTTGTGGTTAATTCGGAAGTGAATTTAGATAATGGCAGAAAACCGTTTGAAGCTGATGCTAGGTGGAGGTTTAGGAAGAATGAGCGGTAACTTGATCTTAGAAACGACATAGAATTTTAAATAAGATGGAGAAGAATGAGGGGTAAGGAACCTCTGTGAGTAATTTAAACAGTTTGGAATTCTCTCCCGGCGCTGTTGCTCTGTGCAATCCCCAACTGGATTTAGAAGAGTGGCGGGGCTGCGCTTGTATGAATATCGGTGAAGCCAGAGATGAGAACATATTGCAGCGTTGAATTCGTTTTTAGATGCAAGATCTAGACGGCTTCATAATATTGGAAGCGCATCGGAGAAGTTACAAAATTGAGGATTGGTATAGATATTTACTGGGGATGGTTGAGATTAAAAAATGTGCGCGCCTTCGGGTGAGAATTTCTTGATTATTGGAGGAGGGCATATGCAAGAGTTTGAATGCAAAGTTTAATTGATGCCTTGGAATGAAAGAGCAAGGAAATTGGCAGTGGTGGTAGTTTAATCCTGTCTCTTTACCACTTTACCCATAAAAGAGGATGCACTAAGAGTTAGTTACAGCGCTACTTTTTAACTAGCTACAAAGATGTTTTTTAGAGCCGAGAGAACCGAACAGGACTGGAGCCGGGGGGCTGTGTATGAACTTGTACAACGTTCTGCTACCTCCTATAGAGACAACAGCATAAGCCGTGCTAAGTTAGTGCATGCACTCCTTAGTTTTAATTTTGAAAAATTATTTTGAATCTAAGAGTCAGTAGCGTGGAGTGTGGAGACGAAAGCGGCTGGAGGATGAGACAGAGGTGGGAGAAAGTGCAAGGGGAAGGTCTGATGGGGAGGGATGAACTCTTTGTGGAGCGGTCATCATTATGGGTGGAGTGAAGGTGAAAAAGGAAAATGTATATATATGATACTATCGTGAGAGATCAATGAATAAGGGTGGAAGGAAGAAGAGGACATGGACGGACACGGAGGGTGAGAGAGAGAGATGCCGTGGGTTTGGAAAAGTAGTCAAGTTATTGGGGCTAAAGGGGAATGAGATGGGGTTGGACGAAAATAACATAGTGCAATCTAAAAGATATCCCTGCCTGGCGTGGTTTGCAATGAATTATGACCACTTAAACTCCGAGAAGATGTTATAAATAATGTAGGAGGAATTCCCTCTGGCCAAGCAAGCTTCAGTAATGGAATTGGTAAATCCGGATTTGGCCTTTGACTGGCTGAACTATGGCTATGCTCAAGCCTATGCATTACCCCATCTTGCTTTTCAACTCTTCATAATTTACTCCAACGTTTCTCACAAGTAATCTACACGGGTGGGAGGATATAATAGGTGCATAGTTACACCAGGCTCAAGGATTCGGTGAAAAATAATTTTATACTAAATTATCTTTACTCGCGTAGGATATGAAGACAAAGTTACTATAGGGAAGAGTAGCATGACCGGCGGGGCTATATGGCTGATGGCTACTTTGTCATATTATAAAAGCCTGCTAATTCATGAAACTTGTTTGCAACGAAGTACAGAAAAATATTAGTTGACGACAAAATGCGAATCTTATGGATAAGTATGTGCGAGAAGACAATGAAAAAGACGGAAGATGTTTGTTTGTAACTCGGAAAAAAGAAGGTGATGCTTGAGCAATCAGAGAAATGAAAAATTGGAGTAATATATAACCAGGAGATGTTAAGTAAATTCATGCTTATTTGCTGCATGGTGGGGAAAGGAAAGGAGAAGAAGTGAGCGGATAATTGTTGACCGAGGAGTCGGAAGAGAAGAGAAGATGGCAAGAACAGGAAGAGAGAAATGATGGTAGTTTAACATTCAGAGGGAGACAATTGTACATGTGTAGAGGAGGCGGAGGATTGGCAATGATTTTTTAAGTGATCTCAGCGAAGATATGAGTTTCTTGGAGGAGCATTAGCTCATCGTTTCTGGATTCGCGTCGGGTGGAATCCTGTTTTTTTGGAGAGCAGTTGTTATAAATTTGCTGGAGGCCAAGAAGTAATTTGATGAAAATCAAAAATAGTATAGTAGTGGTACTGGATTTTGTGAATACAAGCGGATTTAATCTAAGGATTAGATTAATACAGGATTGTCCTGCAGCCTGACTGAGAATCAGCTTAACTCCGAGGAGAATGTGGAGAGAAGGGAGGATGTGTGTGTGTGTGTAATGTTAGGGGCTTGTATGGACGAGGGGAAGGGCTGGTCTTGGAATGAGCATTTATTTGAATAATGTTTCTCTCCTTACCTGTGTCCATTGCGACAACTGTTAGCAAATACTCAGTTTGACGCTCCCTGTCGAGTGCGCGATGAACGGTAATCTCTCCGCTAGTCGTATTTACTCGGAATGACCCTTTGTCTCCGTCCTTCATAAGGTATCGGACTTGATGATTATTGGCAGCGCTGTCCGCGTCGTACGCTTTGACTTGAAGCACTGCCGCCGGAAGGCCGATCATATTTTCCCGAACAAATGCCAAGTAAGGAGAATCCAAAAAACTGGGTGGATTATCATTTATGTCCGACACATGAATTGTTACTGTTGCCATGTCATGCCGAACCTGTTAAAATCAAAAAGTGACTCTCGTCAAATCTTGCCTCGTCTCATCTCCCTCCTTACACCTCCTTCAAACTTAAGAGGAGCCAGCATATCACAATCACAATTCAATATTCAAATCATTTCCTCTTGATTCCACTTCGTCCATATTGCTTATTAAAACGTAAGCGATCAAATATCCATCGCCTACATAAATAACGCCATTACCGGGCAGCGTCGCGAAAACTTTCAAGCTGCTGCGTGTATATTAATATTTAAGAGATCGCCTATCGTTTTGTGGCTGGTATTGTATCCGGAGAAATAGAATGAAAATGAAATCAATTTTAATTTCTGACGCACCTGCTCCCCTGAATCCTCGGCTTGGATTGTCAAAGTGTAGGATCTCTTCCGCTCGTAGTTCAAGCTCTTGGCCAGGCGGAGAACACCGGAATCTTCACCAATGCTAAAGTCACGGTTGGGATCACCGGATATTATTGCGTAACGAATCTGAGCGTTAATACCTTCGTCAATATCCGTGGCGGAAACCTGTGAGGACGAGAGAGTATGAGTTAGAGTTTGTGGGATAATGGCGACTTAGGGATTGTATTTCTCTGGGTCGTAAAATACCCGCCTTCCCTTTTACGGTTTCATCGCCAATACCAAGGTGATAAAGTTTTAGGTTAGTAGCAATACCGGGAGGATCTCAAAGGGATCCATCCAAGGGCTGCTTGCTAGGTAGGGGGTGATAAAGAAAGAGCACTTACTTGGAGGACACTCATCCCTACCGTCGAATTCTCTGGGATTGCAGCACTATACTGACGCGGGTCAAATATGGGACTGTTGTCATTGGAATCCAGAATGCGGACGAGTAGCTCTTGGGATGAATACTTTGCCGGCTCGCCGCGATCCTTTGCAGTAATCTATGGTTAATTAGAAAGAAACGGATTGAGATTGTACAATGTCGGGGAAATCCGAGAATCTTGCTATTCAAAATGAGCCCAGAGTCTCCTTATTCCCAATGAAAAGGAGGTTAGGTCTAGTAATTCGGAAGTAGGATTTTTGCAAAATTACCTTGAGCGTGTAATTTTGCCTGGTTTCCCGGTCTAGCGTCCCGATAACCCTGAGTAAACCGTCAACGGGACCCAAGGCAAAGGTTGATTTCTCGTTATTCAGGATGTATTCCACGTAACTGTTTCGACCTTCGTCTTTGTCAATTGCTTTGACAACCAGTAGGACGGTATTGGCAGGAGAATTTTCCATTACACTCGTCTCATTTGGTGAAATGAACCCAGGAGCTTCGTCATTCACATCTTTGAGGACAATGCTCACCTACGAAGGAAGAATGTTTAGAAGAATGCGATGGTGAATTAGTGCATACAATCTCATTGCGCATCCTTAGCTCCGCAGTAGGGAGAAGAAGATTGAAGATGCAGAAAATACAACAAGTTTAACGGCCCGGAAAGAGTTGTAAAATGGTATTGGAAGAGCGGGAAGGGATGGAGATAAAGGGATAAAATAGGTAAAATTGTTCCTGATTGCGCAAATGACTCGCTCTTGTACGTACGTACACAGGTGAGATGAGTGTAGTAAGTAATGTAAGCACTGGAACTATTTGGAGGCTTGCGTATTCTCCAAGCTAGAGCCTAGAGCGCCACGGAGTTGTCTAGCCTCCCACCTCCCGCAGCTCCGGCTATTTCGAAAGATACTCCTAGAATGTTAATGATACTCACCTGGACAGTGGAGGACAATTGTTTGCTAAGTCCTGAATCTGCGGCTTCCACGACCAGAGAATAATAGGGCTTCTTTTCACGATCCAGGAATGTTTTCGTCAGGATTGTTCCGTTCTCGGAGATGTCAAAAACGTCATTATCGTTACCCGAAACGATAGAGTATGTGATTTTTCCATTTGAACCTACGATAAAAGGTTTGGAGGAATACGTTTTTTAGAGCCACCTTCTCAACTATTTGTTTTAAGCGCCCTGGAGAGTAATATTTGCCATCCATCCAGTCCTTCGTCCGCCTCAAAAATTTTATTTCCTTCCCTATCTTGACAAAATTCTGTGAAGCTCCAAGTAACTCTACACACAAGACTTTCCTTTCTCCAGTTGACTTTTTACGACCCTTTTTACTACTTTGTGTACTACTTTGTGCTGTACACGCACTTGGAGACAGACTCAGAGAAGAGTCACACATTGCTGCGACTAAACTGGTGAAAAGAGCTGGAGAATCGTTCGGACAATAGACTTCTTTCATCTTTTCATAACTAGGTGTGGACAAACATCGGAGGACGGATGGATGCTAGCTAGCTGAATAAGATTTTTGTACACTCCGTTTTGTGCAATAGCTTATCTTCTAGCGGCAGCGCAGTGTTGTCTACACAAGACTAATTGCATGTTTCGTAAAAAAGAACTTACCTGAATCCAAGTCTGTCGCGCTCACAGTCAATACAGAGCTGCCGATTGAAATATTCTCATAAATCTCTCGGTTGTAACTCATCGGATCGAAAACAGGGCTGTTGTCATTCAAATCCAAAACGTTGAAATAGACAGTGGTGGTACTGGACAAACTGGGGCGACCGGTGTCCTGTGCCTGGATGACAAAAATGTAATGCTGGACCTGCAAGGAAATGAAAAAATTATTACATCTTCCTGTCTGTCCGGTAAAAAAGTCGGAGCGCGACAAGATTCAAGATTACAGAAAGTGCAAGGAACTTGAAATGTTCTGCAAAACTTTGGACAGAAGCAAGACACGCGTTTCGCAAGCTTGTAGCCGTACGTAGTAGGTTAGAACATTATTTTTTTCTACATCTGATTAGCTAATAAGGATTGGGATAATTTCAAGAGGATACCGAAATCTTTGAAGGCTTGGGCCATCATACAACTTAATGATCAATTGCCGATCATCTCAATAATCCGGATCCTAGCACAATCACCAATCCTGTACACGCCTCGCCTTGCCTGATGTGGACAAATCAAGGTGAAATAGGATCGTTAAATTATAAAATGGCTGTTAGGAGGGGAGAAGGTAAAGATTCTTGTTTAGTAAGGTGCGGGATTTTATGGGTGAAATGGTATTCATCAAGATAAGAGGTCCGTGTGAGTCATTCATAGAGAAAGAAGGAGCGATGAAGGGAAGTTTCCATACAGTCAATGGATGGTTGCAGTCATGATTACTCCTAACTGCTACAACTAAAGGAAATTAAACCAAGTTCAAATACACTGCTATCATCACGACAAAAATTACTTTTAAAAGCACGAATGGTGAGAACGTGAAAACTTTAAGATGAGTTAAGTGAAAGTATCATACTGAATGGATCCTCTCAACGCCAATTTAGGATTAGTACGGGCTAGGTTAGACTGAATGATTCCACTATGGCTCCTGTCGGGGAAATCCTAAATAACTGAAGACTACGAGTGCCAAGGTGGAGGGAGGGTGAAATCATAAGGTGAGTTAATAAGTAAGTAAAAAGGTAAGATAATACTACGTGGGTATTTATTGTTCATCATGCAAAGGGTGAAGCAGGTGCTACTAGCTGTGGAAGATTATTTTCTCTGGAGGAGATCGAGTGCAGAGAATCTGAGAGGTGCGTATGGATCGTAATGAAAGAGGGTAGGAAGGAGGTAAGGACGAGGGTAAATTTAAAAGTTAGCCCTATAAATAAGAAACTTCTTTGACACTGATGATCAAAGCCTAGAAATTGAGGAAGGGTACTCGTTTCTAGATGATTTCTTTCCCCGTTTTCTCTTCTCCAGCTCAATACCCTATAAGACGAAACGTTAAAGAATCTCACTTTTGTTTTGGACTGGAGAAGACGTCCACATAAATCCTATTACTTGCTCTCTCTGTCCAGAAGATGAGAGAAGAAAGGGGAACAAAGTATGCAAGAAGAAGAAGTAGGGGTTGAGGAGCGAGAAAAGCAATTTACCTCATGTGTAAGCAAACGAACATAAGAGAATATTATTCAGAACTGTGGAATTGAAAAGATAGGGGCTTGAACGTTAAATATGACGGAGGGCCAACTTTAGCAGCCTTAACTTAAATAGTAACTATACCTCTGTAGTTCTATAGAAGGAACGGGACAGAAAGAGAAAATTAAAGGAATTTCTACCCACAGTTTAGAATTAAAGGGTTATATGGTAGAATTTAGAAAAACGTAAGGAGTAGTCCTTTAGGAATAGTTATGTAATAAGTTTTACCTCATGGAGCTCTGAAATGAAAGTAATTGACATTTTTCTTTAGCTGGAGAATAGATTTTTAAAATATTACGCAACCCTTTGCGTTCCAGCCAGCAATATCTCAACATTGTATACGCTTTTATTCTTCCATTTTTTATAATATCCTTAACCTTTCTTAGGAGGGGGTAAACTGGTTAGTGGTTGTGCTTTGATACTACGATAGTTTCCCTAAATTATTATTAATAACGGATAGGTACAGGAAAAGCAGAGACGAGTTACAATTTAGTTTGGGAGGAATAAGGGATGGAAATTAAAGGGAAGAAGACTGAGAATACAACGCTGGGCTGGCAGCGTCATCTTTCTTACCTCTTCATAATCAAGCTTTGTTGTAAGCGTGAAGATTCCAGACTGAGGACTGAGTGAGAAGACATCGTTGCCCCAATCTGAGAGGACGGAATAAGTGACACGGCCATTAGCCTCTTTGTCCGGATCAATTGCCTCAATCGTCCCAACTTGGTAGCCTTGAGGAGCATCTTCGGGTATGTCAAAGGAGTATGCCGTGGTGGAGAATTCCGGACTGTTATCATTTGAGTCACTCACCTGTAAAAATGAATAAGAATAATGATGAAATCATTCATTCCAGAAGCTAATCAAATACTTGACGCGGGAGTGGACTGAGTAAAGGTGAAATTCCAAAACGCATAGAGAGAGGGAGAGAAAAGTAATTTTGGATTATAGATAAGCGGACTAAAGGAGGAGAGGTACGGCAGGAAGGGAAGTGCGGGTAATTGGCTATGAAATAGTTTGCAACATTATTCATTTCGGGGTGAAGTTGTTCTACTCTCTTTCAATACAACTCAATGTAGCGTGTGCGAGAAAGGGTTTCATAAGCATGGATAGGTGGGAATGAAAATAAATGCGCAAATTTTCACTTACTTGTAGAATTATAATTGCATCGGAATACTGGACAGAGTCAGAAGCTCGTACTGTGATACGATAGTGTTCCTTAGTTTCCCGATCCAGAGCATCAACAATCTTGAGAGCGCCAGTGATGCTATCCAAGCTAAACTTGCCGTCGTCTCCCTTGACGAGGGAATAGCTAACGTTGCCGATGGTATCCAAGTCTGTTGCCAGGACCTTGGTTATTTCCTGACCTACGGGAGCGTTTTCAGAGATGTTGAGCCTGGTTATTTTGCTACTGAATTTCGGTGGGCTGTCGTTCTTGTCCAAGACTTGAATTTCCACCTGATAAAGGGATAATAAAAAAAATTAGTACTATGCATTTTTCTTGGCCTGTCGTAAAATTACAACTTTGAACGGATATCACGAGGTGCACTTAAGGCGCGCATGAAAAATGTTTCGATAATAATGATAATAATAATAGCTTCTAGGATTGAGGGGGCCGTTTTATAGCAATATCAAAGCAATATGACGGCAATGAGAAGCAAAGTGAGCGCGGGAGTATGTTTCCAAGTTAATGAGGTGCAAATATGTGGAGGGTGGATTCAGCGCGGATGTGGATGTATGTAATATGAGCAACTCGGTAAGGAGACCACCACCTATGTTGAACTTGAGAGAAGGATGAAACAATCTCGAGCGGAGATGGGACAATGGAATTATCCGTTAATATTCTAAGATAACTGAAGAGTCTGGGATTCTTTGCTATTTTACAACCTATGAGCGAGTGGAGTTTGTGAGGGAGTAATAGCACTAGTTGAAAAAGAAATAATAAGAAGAACAGGGTTTTGTTTAGATGGACGGGAATAATGGTTTTATAATATAATTCTTGTAATAAACAAGGGTCTTGATTGAATACAAGCATATCCACTTAGAAAATTATGCAGCTTCTTCTCCACGAAAAAGAAGGGTAGGACGTAAAGGGAATAGGGAATTTTTACACGAGAAAGCAAGATTAGTTTGCTGATAATATACTTTGAGGCGAGTGAGTGCAAAGGCTTAAGTCGCGCCAAAGACGAACTTCATCTTGAGCCTTTCCGAGTAAACGCACTAAGAATTTAGCCGGGCTCTGGTTGGACAAGAGAGGGCAAGAGACAGGTAAATAAATAAGAAGCCAGAGGTTGATCAAGCACAGGGAAGCGTGGGGGAAAAGCGTATTACTAGGGGGACATGCAATGTAAGCTGCATGCATATAGTTTACAACACTCGAGTAAAAAAGAGGTGCAATTTAGAGTGGAGACAATAGACAGATTTGAGGTAAAAGTCTGGAATCCTTAGAATGACGGAAGGAGATAGATGCATTTTCAAATTGCAGTTATTTCTCCTCCATTTCTGGGAGGGAAGCGGGTAAAAGAAGAAATCAAGAAGGAGCAATAAAAAAGTCTTGGCCGGCCGTAAAAGAATGAATTTTTGTCTTCTTTTTCTCGGAAAATGTACCTAGCGAGTGGAGATACTCATTGAGTTTACACTGTTTCTTAGAGACAGAACCTATGGGACAGTTGAGGAGAATCATGACCGACGTTCGAGAAAAATATTACAAGGGTTGCTCTGCTGGCTGTGTAACTTTTAGAATACAGCATGTGGCCTTGTAGATCCCTGAGGCATGTACATGTGACAGATATGGAGTTGAGTTGTTCACAGTTTAGCTAGTGGAATCAAGGCAGGAGGTAAAATAGACGCCGTGAAGGGCTGGCTGGACATTGAAGATACTGGAATAATATGCACATTTTTGGAGGGTCTGCTCAAAAATGTTGACAGCCTTAAAATTCATTGTTAAGTCCTTGGTTGCCTGGAGGAAGGAATGGGTCCCGAACTTTATGGAGAATGGAGACTTGTATTTGGGAGGGAGATAGAGGAGGATGAAGTAGGTTCTCTGGTTCTTGGATTGGAAGACCCAAGATTATCTTTCCTGTGCCCATATTTTGCTTTGCTTTCTCAGCTTTGCGTTATGAGAAGAAATGTTATTATTATTGAAGAGTAAAGTGTGCTGGTGGAGTTGTGTTTTGGTCAGAGGATTTGGATGTTTAAAGCTTGTCACTCAAGAAAAGTCATAAATGATTATAATATTATGCTGTAAACATGAAAGATATCAAACGATCTTATTATTACTCTCCCATGCTTGGTCTTGTTAAGTCTTATATCCCTCTAGTGCTGGTTCCTTCATTTGCCAAAGAAATGCCAAGTGTCAAAATTCCAAATTCCTTTACCATTCTTAGTTCCTAGTGATGATGCTTTCTAGCATACTTACTTAAAGATTTACACTGGTTATTGATTGTTGAATAGTTTGAGTTCAGTTCTAAATAGCTAGTATACTGTAAGAAACAGGCAAACAATTATTGCTACCAGTGAACACTGAAGGGCGATGAATGGAACAAGTTTCCTCTTGTAAATCTTTTAAGAGACCTTGAAAATCAGTTATGATGCTTATTTTGTCACAAAAATGTCATCGTTTAAGTGTCGCATATTGTGGAATTGTCATATGCTCTACTATAGTCATATTGTGAGGGAGATTTGCAAGTGGGTGCATAACAACAAGTTGCGATCAGCATCAGTCATGACGTACCCAAAGAGGAATGTGGGAAGGAAAAGGATGGATAATAGGATATTGTCTCATTTAGTTATCTCCTTTGTGTCAGTCAGGGTCGGAGGAGACAGAGTTGCAAGCCTTTCGGTGAATGGAGAGTCAAGCTGAAACGCTGAAGGAAGACAAGAGACATACTTTTTGAAGAGGACTGATTGTTTAGAAAAGACGGACTGACTAAAGCGTTGGCTGTTGGAAATACGCTAAGGGGCGGGCTGTTGACTATTTGCTGGTTGTTTGGTGACAGACGTAGGTTGCATAATCGTTTGGATTTCCAACGTGCTTCAGCTTCACTCATTCATCAAGTTGGAGGAGATCCATTAAGGATTATTGTTGAGCGCGGGAGGGGGAGGGAGGAATAGGATTTTTATAGCACCTTCATCATGGCACAGGTGAGAGAAGGTGGTATTTTGGTGGGATGGGACGATGGATGTGGGGTTCATGAAGCTAGGCTGGAATATATGGGTTTGATGAAGCAAATGCGTTAGTTCTTTCTATGTTGAATTTCTCCTAGTTTCCTAGCTGGTAAAGTATATATAATGTGCAATCACTCAGGACAAAGTAAAAACATTTGACACGATCCCTCCAAAGGAAGAGGCAGTCATGCATCCAGTTGTGTGAGAAGAGACTTGTAATCTATTTAGCATTTAGTGTAAGTGACCGTATTTTTTTACAGCTCTCCAAGATTTCTTCTTGTTCTTTACGAAGGATCAAGTGGAGGATACGGACGGAGAATATGTGGACGACGAAAGAGCCAAGCAAGGAGAATGTTGTTGATGATGATTATCATCATCTCGCTGGGCTAGGACTAGGATCATCTCTGGACTCTTTCAGTGATCTAGTATGAATCCCGTGTCTCTACGTTGACCACGTTGAAGACTCAAGAACCCCCCAGGATTTGTTCAAGTCAGTCAAAAGCTCATCTGCCTGTAGGAGCAGCAGTAGAAGGAAGCTGGCAACGAGGCGGATGATGATGACATGATGACGTTCATGAATAGAAACATGGACACGGACATAATTTCATGTTTGATTACACTCTCGGCGGAAGAGATGGAAGAAGATGGAAGCGTAATGCCAGTAGTAAGGAGCTGCTAATGAGTCTGCTCATTGTCCCCATCCAACCTCGCTTTTCCTTCCATCTCCGATACTGTGAAGGAAGGGAAGCCGTAATCGGAATCGGAATGATATATTCCGAAAATAATGAAAAAAGATGGCACCTACCAACTTAAACCACTCGGCTCGTATAACTGGATAGGGATGACAAGGTCGGAAGATGGGGAGTGATATAGGATGAGTGGTTGAGTGTGTAGGGAAAAGGCTGGCGCTGGATGGATAACTGACTAACTGAGACTGAGGATTTGTGGTGAGTAGGATGATGATGAGCAAGGCTTGGCTTGCTTTTCTTAGGAGGTAACACAGGAAGACGACGATGAGATTTTGTTGAGAAACCGGTAAAAGAATATGCGTAAGGAAGCGCCGGTAGGAAAAGAGATAGGGCCAAGCCAAGGCAGCGTCAGGTTTGATTATGTATGAGGATGACGGAAGGGAAGGAGAATCATATGTGTGTTTCAGTGATTGTTGGACGGATGCGGTAATGATAAGTAGAATTTGATGTAGAAAACCTACTCTTTCTTCCAAGGGACCACCTTACTTGAGGATAAATTTCTCAGAGTGCAGAGAATTTCCGGATAGCAGATAAGATTCAACCCTTGTTGGAGGATCCATCAATAATATCGGGAAGAAAAACATTTCCTTAACATTTCCTCCCTCTGCCATGACTCCGTCTCTCTCATTCCTCTAGTGAAAATGAATCAAATCCAGGGGAAAATCGGCACCCATCCATGGATTCCACGAGTCCGATAGCAAGAGAAAAAATGAGAATGTACTTGCCCAAGACCGCCATCTGTACATATTACTTGCGTATGTATACATGACATATATTCCCTTGAAGTAGGAGGAATTAAAACATGGTTGGGATTTACCGGTGGAGCAAGAGAAGAGAGAGAGAGCAAATTAGGTTTGTAGAAATGAAAATTCCAGCGGGTAAACTCGGATTCTGGTTCTCAGCTATTCACTATTCGATGATGATTTCATTCGGAAATTCAAAGGTGATGCAATCCGTAGGATGTAAAAGATTTTGCAGTGGATTCAAATATCTTGTACATCCTTTCGAAGTTTGACCCAAGGTTTGTCCTTTGGAGAAAACACGGTGCTTTAATAGCTAAAACCACTTAGGAAAGGAGACGTACAGTAGGGAATAGTAGGATGAGAGGAAGGCTAAATGAGATGAAAGAAGATGGGGAGAAGAGAGGATTGATAAATCAAAACAATCATAAAATCATTGTGAAAATCATTGAGAAACAGGTTCTTGGTTAATGAAACTAAAAGAAATTCTTTGGGAAGTCTGGAAGAGGTTTATAATAGGTTGGGATGCGTGGGGACAGTGGCGACTCTTATTAAGGAAGGAATTGTATGGATAACAGGTGGATGTGATGTGAGGATGCTTTTATCCTTGGAAAGATTAAGGAGAAAACACACGTGGGAATTCAAGATGATTATGTAAAATGATTCCATGTGGAATACGGTTTGTAGTTGGGATAGTTGTGGAGTTGATGCAATATCTATGAGTTGTCGACAGGATTGCAAAGGGCTTATTCCAGTTAGCTTTCCGTCGTTTCAATATCAAATATGCAATAAGAACGAAGTTCAAGATTTTAAGAAAGAGTGAGAAAATCTCGGTATATTTGAGAAAAGGAGATGATGTGGAAGAGGAAGAGTATGAAGAGAGAGGGAGAAGGCTAATTCCTACGATTGTGTCTGGATGTGACATTTCGTATAATTACTAAAAGAGAAGGGTTTTAAGGTTTCTTTCTTAAAGGTTGGCCAGTAATATTAGGCGTTTATAGTTAGCCTTGTGGGTTGGGTGTACTTTAATTATTTTCTGGTCCTCCTAAGCTATCTGTTTCTTTGCGGTAAATATAGCGGAGGAGATCAATACGGATATTTGAAAAGTAAAAATTAATACCGTCCTCAAACCCATCTGTCAAACACAACTACCAGGGATGACAAAGGGTCACCGCTGAAATAGGTAGACAATTTTTTAGAAAATCAAGAATCTTCCTAGACTGGGCAAAGGGGGTGGGCGGGCAGAGAGGGAAAGGAGAATGAGAAGAGGTTCGAACAGTCGGTCCACTAACAATTGTAACTTAAGTAAGCGGGGATTTTTACTTGCTTATATTCCATGGGCGAGTAGGGAAAGATGTCGGTTGTGTTGGGCCGGTAATACCATAATATTACTTTTCACCCAGGAGTAAGCGGGGCAACTATTCATTAAAAGTAATTTCCAGCCACTGATGGATTATTATTTAATTAAGGGAAAGTAATGAAATTTGCTTTGCATCCATCCAGGAACCTCCTGAATGGGGGTTGGAAACGGTTATAGAAAAATTCCAACTCCTTCCATACCCTACTACTGGACCTTAACCTTTGCCATCACCTTGCTCCTCCAATGGATTCCCCAATAGCAAAATATCTATTGCTTTTCCAAATAATCGAGTTTTAGTTAACCTTTCTCAAGCTTGGGCTGCAGACAGAGCAGGGGTCAGCGCATCGGAGGCAAGGATTCAAGAGGATAGGAAATGGAAAAGAAGGTGGGAGAGAGAGAGCGTATACGTAGCGTGGGGATGAGAGGGATGTAAGGAAATGGAATTCTTCCAAGAATAGGCTGAAAAAGTGCAGCTCGAAAAAAGAGAGATTGTGGTGAGTTTTTCAGTAAAAAATAATTCTAAAAGCGACCTCCCCCCTCTCTTTTTCTTGAATATCTTCTACCCGTCTGCCGAGAGGTAATTGCAGCTTGTCCAAGTTTGTGGAAATCTGGAATTTGGGTTAAGTTTTGAGAAAGCAGGAGATGATCTAAGGACGTGGTGGGAGCTTGGCTTATGTCTTTATGCATGCACACTCAACCAAACTTGCTCACCTCTCCTCATTCTATATCATCTCTATTCCTTCCCTCTTGACTCATCCCATCATCATCCCCTATCGTTCTCAACTCGTTTTCACCCGCGTACGACCCATTCTCATCCTTCACAACCTTGAAAGATCTCACTGTATTCCGGTCCTCATTATTCCATAATCCAGACTATGCATTACTTACAAGCGTCTGAGAAAGCACTTAAACAAGCTAAAAATTTGTGTACAATCCTCCAATTTTTTCATTTACCTCCTCCTCTTTCCCTGTGTTTTAGCAACTAAATTCATGGAATCCTCTGAGGGATGCTTCTCTTCTTTATGTTGAAATGACTGTTTTGAGACATATTTCCGCTTCAACCTCTCTGTATTTTAAACTATAGTTATTGTTTCACATGTGGGCATGTGAGGATAGCGTAAAATACAAACATGAAGAAGAGATGATGTCGACCATAGTGATTTGTTTAGAAAAACAGTTTGGAGACTCGATATTTGCAGATTAGTAATTATGAATTGGGGAAAATAGTGAAATTGATCCGAAAGTAGAGAGTGACATGGTTACATGGAGGTGAATCTAAATTGGCAGAGCTCAAGTAATGAATGATTTGATACGAGTTTTGAGTGGGTCGGATCATGTTGGGTTTGATGGTTATTGGTTGTTGTAATAGTAATCGGAATGGGGCAGTGAGGAAGATGATGGAGGGGGGATAATAAGGCGGAGACTTAATGGTGATTGAAAATGGTCGTTTGGAAGTGACTGAATGTTTTGACAAGATTAGGTAGGAGACGGTTGCGGATCGGGAGCGTGGACAAATGGTGCGCTGGCAGGGCAGTTACCTCTTGGAGGGTGCTCTTAGTAGAGCCATTAAAGATAAGCCTATGCATGACAGAAGTGAGGAAGAACTATTTAGCAAATCTAAATTCCCTTTATTTACTGTAAAGAGTGAGGAGCTGTATAAATTACAGGGCTGTAAGTTGATTGGTACTACAACAAATATGCAATAAAGAGCGTTTTTGCTTCTAGACGCTTGCTTCTCTTCTCTTATTCCTTCCCCTTTTCTTCTTTCCTTGCACTTTACTAAACCTACATGAGCTAACTATGAGGACTTGAGGATTTACTCTCATCATCCATCCCACGGACGGAACTGCTTTTCCTACTTGAACAACTTTTCCTGGCTACAATAAAGCTTGCTGATCAAAGAGCGCGGACGGAATACGGATGAGGACAAGAGGTGAGTATAGTAGTAGTGTTAGTATAGTGTATGTATTATACACTAAATGTAAAATGTAATAGTGACTGGTCGAAGATGTAACGAAGGGAGGCAAACTGAAAAAGAATAAGCCGGGAAGGAATACACAACAAGTTTACCACCACCACATGTAGGATAATATTCTTTGAAATGGGAATTTAAATGCATTGCTTAAGTAAGTCTAACCGCACGGGCTGGAAGTTAAGTGGGGGATGTTGGGTGGAGGGTGCGTGGGGAAATATTGGTACATGGGCTGGACTAATGGTCTCGTGGTTTCCCAGGAGCGGGGCGGAATAAAACAACTTTTATGGTAAATAGGTTCCGTTTTTCTAACTCTTTCCTTTACCTCCTGCCCATGTTTAGGCTCCGGCTAACGCAATGTGTAATAATAACGAACAACAATAATAACCTTTTTTAACTAGATGCACATTTTTAGAGGCAACGATCCACTTTGGGACAAACACTCTGCTGCTCTCATTGATGTCATTGATGTCCAGTCCAGAGTCAAGACAAGCGAAGAGAGGTATGATAAGAATCATCTGGTATGTGCCATTCCATTACAAACTAGAAGAAGGGAAGCACGAGCGATTTTCTCTTTGGTTTTATAAGTTGATGCAAAATTTCAAAATATAATTGGATGGAGCACCGCTTCTAACAAACCCTGTCAGATTTGTACCCTTAGCTTTAGTTGGGATAGCCAAACCGAGGCAGTTATTGAGTTAACTTTTAGCAAGGACGCGTAGAAGTGATAGCTGAACGAGGGTAGGAAGTAGGAGGCAGGAGCGGCGAAGATAAACACTAAATCCATATGTTTTCAAGAGGGAAAGAAAATCAGGTGGAGCGTGCGGTAAGTCGGATGTTGGCGAAATTCCGTACGCGGTACATATATGTGCTATGTCGTTGTGTTATTTACTGGATTCGGCGGGAAAAAGATGTGCATGTTCAGGACGTATGGTACATGGAATAAAAAGCAATCATCATGAGAAGGATATTTTCTTAACAAGATGCCGCTTGAGGAGCGAGGAAAATTAATAGATCCTCAATCTCATCAACTACTTTTCACCTATCAACTGAACATCAGGGATCCTTGTTCTGCCAAAGATGAATGCATTGAAGGGGAAAATGCTTTTCTTCTCAAACAGACTTGTTGCAAAAATCCATGGTTGGGAACTGCACTGATTGACGTTGGATGGGAGTGTGGAGTTCTGAAAAATCAGTGGAACTCTCTTCCTCCGCACCCAAAAACATAATTCAAAATTGGGAAAAGTAGAAACATATTAATAATTCCAGTATTTATAACCACATTCTTATCTACGAGAGGATGGGAAAAAATGGGAAATCCTGTCTTATTTCTTGTTGACAGTTTGGTATTTTCTTGCGTTGCTCAGCTGCTAAATCTAGCAGAACAAGCCTAACATGTTAAACATGTTTCGGAATGGGTTAACGAATCTACAAGGCTAACGGCGGAAGGAGTTGGGACGTTGGGAGGAAGAAGGAGATAAGAGATATAAATGTATGGCCAGGAGGAATATTTACTTTCATTTATCTAAGCTCAGAGTAAATTTACACGAAAAATATGCTACATTCTGAGATTACTGGATTGATTATCTTTTAACCTGTTGCGTCCCATAAGCTTCGTAGGAAACATTTAAATTCCGCTCCTAAAGGCAATTGATGTTTGTGCGCACAATTATTTTACGGTTGTCATGGCCATAAGCTCCCCCTCGCACAAATAAAAGACATTCCCACTGTAAAATTGATGTTGTAGGAAACAACAAAAACACATAGTGGCAGCCCATTGATGTTTTTTAAAAAGTTTGAAGCTCCAACTGCATAGTGTGTAAGTGGAGATAATTTGGCGCCGATTAATAACAAACAACTTTTGAAAATCCATGCTTCGAATTGTTGTCTACCAGTGAGTACTGACTGTGTGGAAGGGGGCATGAATCAAATAGTCAGTCATAGCAACCAGGGCTAGTAACTGAAATACTCTCATATGTTTCAGTACGCAAGAGGTTAACAAGGGTATTGTGGTATTTGTTGGTTTTTGGTTGAGTTCCATCATCGCGGATACATCTTGGGAAAATTTGCGCAAAGCAAGATCTTGTGTTTGGATAAGTCCAGATTACCGGATTATTCTCCTTCCAAGTCGACAACTCTCCTCTGCTTTTAGCAAATAAGCTGATAATAGTTTTTATATTAGTTTGCAGTTTATTGCTGCCTAGTGCCTAGTCACTGCTGGAAATGATACCAGTGTAGAAACTGCCAAAATAATCCAGTCGGATCTTGCAGACATCAATTATTTATAACAAAAGGGTACGGTTGTAAGTTGTATGGTGCAGCTATTACGTTAATTACGAATTTACGATTGGGATTTCCTTCCCCGTGTAAATCCATGGAGTATGCTCATCGCTCATCTTTTAGGAAAGAAAATGGCAATATGGATAAATTCGGTGTGATTGTGTGTGTGCAGTGTGCATGTGCAGGTTTGATGTTCCTAAGTTATATTGGCTAGAGTTGTAATCTAGTTCGGGAGGATGCAGCCTTGAGGTTTAGAATATTATCTGCAAATCCAGTTCAAATGTATACGTACAAAGTAAGTGCGTGAGCCGGAGCGTGTGTGAGCTATTTGGAATGTGTGTATGAGAGGTAGTTGGGATGGAGAAGAGTTGATTAGAAGGTGGTTCAGAAATTGCAAGTTCAAGGGACGGAATCACCACCTACGAGGGCTTGGAAGGATGTCGGCGTGGAAGATGAGTAGTTTTGATAAATGTGGGACGTATAGATATTCAAAGTGCAGGCCGGAATAATTGAGGGCTCAGGGTTCATAATTGTTTTGTTATAGGCGGGAGGGAGCAGGAAAAGAAGAAGAGCTAAGCCTAAAAGCCAGGCCATTGCTTGCTTTCTTGATTGATCCATTCAGCTGGTTCTGCTGTGCTGGATAGGAGCGTTAAGTAATAGGTGCTAGTCTACTTGTAGGAAAGTAGCTAATTCAGCTTAAACTTTTGCATGTATGCAGTTACATATACTGCGGACACGGTTAGTATTTAGTGGTTCGGATTGATGCTGTGCTTGCGCTGGACTCTGATCAAGTGCACACCTGGGACCTGGGAGGAGGTTTCGGTCGCTGTGTATGTTGACTCTTAGGGATAATTTACAAGATGTGAGGTGAGAAAGGGAATGTTGAGCTAGTTTTTAGGGAATTGAGTATGTCGAACAAGTTTTCGTTCATTCAGTGATCAAAGATGAGCCATGGATGGGATGGACGTGGATGGATAGTAGAAGCCATAGGGGATTTTATATCCTATCAATTACGGCATCAGAAAATAGGTAGTGTAAAGGATAAAGATGTGCGGAAATTGTTGGAAGGAAACCGGCTGGTTGCTCGGCAGCTAAAAGCTAGCTTCGTTTAAGCTCACTTTGAAGATTTAGACTTCCTTCTTGCTACTACTTGTTAACTGACAGACTTGCTTTTGACTGACTTTTGCTTCTTGGTTTTGCTATCTTCCTAGCTGGAGGACAGTTAGATGTGCGTGTGATAGGGATGAGAGTTTAGAATATTATGGTGATGGTGTTTGATATTTGCTATAGCCAGGTTATGATAGGAAAGAAGCAAGATGGTGGCAGAAAAGGTTATGATGATGTTATACACCCTTGTGCGCATATAAATGAAAGATTAACAAGGTTAAGAACTAGGGAAGAACAAGTCGGTGGTGGCAGTGGGAGTGGATGAGCGGAAAATATAAGAATTGAAGTGGGAAAAATAATATCGTGTTCGTAAAGACAGAGACAAGGATGAGCCTTCCCGTTCCTACCTACATGTACAAGAAACTATAAGATGACTACTACAGGAGGAGCGGGAATAATACCATATTCCGATGGTATTTTATACATACTTTCATCCGTTTCATCTACATACGCTAGCTACAGAATATTTGTACAGTAACTCATGTTCGCTTGGCCAGGAGGAAAATAATGGCAAAGTAAATTAAAGAAAAGAATCAGAATGAAAGTTTGGAAGGTGGACAGGAGAGAAGAAGGTAGGGAGGGGAATGGGTTAATATATTGGAGCTATCCTTTCTTTAACTTACGCACTTGCTGTAGTTGAGTTGCTGAGAAGTATAGTAGTATACATGAATTAATAACCGAGGCAATCGAGTTAAGAAGGGGAGGGAGAGGCAGGCAAGGGTAAGACTGGAAAAAAATTAATAGGAAATGCCCATCATTTCCAGCGTACGTGAATGTAATCAAAACTTGCCCTTAACTGGAAAGGATATTAGCACAGATTCCCCTATTTAGTTCGGGAATTAAAGAGTTGCGTGCCTGAATTTTTAAAGATTTTACCATGTGCAAATATGGGACAGGAGAAGAAGAAGCTCCCAATTCCCAATCAGTTGCCAAAGCTTCAAAACCGTGGGACTCGTTGAATCCGTCCCAAGGATTGCCTCCAAAGAAGAGAGGGAGTGAAACGATGGAAAGAATAATCCGAAGCAAGTAAAAGCGCCACCCGAGTCATTTAAGGTATTGAAGGAAGACCTTGTGGTCCGAGGCTTGGGGATTGAGAGTTGTTGAAGAATGTAAAACAGATTTTTAATTAGGTTTTGCGGGAAATTATACAAGTGAAGACGCAGAATACAAGACTTGGAGTTCACATCCTCTAACACTTGAAAAGATGGAAAAAATAGAGCCGTGGGCAAATACATGACGAGGACAGAAGGTACGAGTCTAACTGACAATTCAAATCCGGCTTTCCACTCTTCCGACAGTATAAAAGAGTTTAACCAAAGCAATAATATTTGGGGAGGAAATGAAAAATAGGGAATACATATACATAACTTTATTGGAGCATTCAATGCAATGTCTACTGTGTGTAGATTGATGGAAAGGGGGAATAATGTGGCTAGAATACGCGCATTGTGGACAGCAGAGTATGAAGAAGTGAAGGACGGTCAGTTTTGGACTACTGGACTGGACATGGAAGAAAGCAATGGTATGTGGTCCGGTTAAAAAAGTTTGAGAAGTGAGGGGGAGGTGGAGGTGATAAGGATTGTTATTTGTAAAATACGATAAAACGGAGGTGAGATGGAAAATTGAGAAGATGAGGACGGTAGGTAGGAAGGTGTATAGGTGGATGATGGAGACAAGGGATGGATTTCTTTGGTGGCTATTGAGTAGAGTTTGCTAGATTCTGGATAGATGGTTGGGAAGAATAGGAAAAGGATGGAAAGAATCCCAGATAGAATATTAAAGATGCTCTCCTCCCTCCCTCCTTATCTACCCATCTCCTCCACCACCAACTATACCTACTTAACGTTAGTGAGTCAAGTCCAGTATCTACTTTAGAATACACACATACTATGATTCCGGCCGGGATGGACTGGTGGAGGCTGGCCAGTGTCCAGTCGCCGTCGCCAGTCTATCCGAAATATAAAGAGAAGAGCGTTGAAAAAACGGAGACGCTGAATCTAACTGTTGGAGCTACTGCCGAAGTTAGTGGGATGAGAGAGACGGGGACGGGAGGATTTGAGTGACTGGGAACTGGTGGTGTGGCTGTAGGACTGGATTGCGGGTGGGGATGGACGAGGCAGGGAGAGGAGTGAGAAGAGAATATGGAATAGCCATGCGTGAGTAATTAGTGGTAAAGTGAGATAGGGGAAATGAATTATTTGCAAGGAAGAAGGGAGAGAATATGCGTCATTGGGAAAGTGTGAAATCTTGTAAAGCCTTAAGGAGCATTGCCTTTGAACTAATCACAGAATTTGACCGCTTCCATTACTATTCCGGCGAACAAGACCAAGTTTAGTCGCAAAGTCGTGGGGATGAAGGCGACAAGGCGAAGGGAAGGAGGATAGGATGAGGACGTTTACGAGAATCAAGCTTTTA
Organism: Sminthurides aquaticus; assembly: GCA_906901655.1. Lineage (NCBI taxonomy): Eukaryota > Metazoa > Arthropoda > Collembola > Symphypleona > Sminthurididae > Sminthurides > Sminthurides aquaticus. The sequence goes on along the minus strand of CAJQTT010000004.1, from coordinate 8,352,005 downwards.
TAAGAAACTTGAGAAGACATTTCTTAAATCTTACGGGAGTTTAGTTTGGTAAACTGATGTAAGTTATGCAGCGGTTGTTGATGAGTAGGATTTGCTAAATCACGAGCAGAGATAAGAGTTGTGAGAAGAGAAGAGAGGGAGATTAAGGTGCGTGAGGTATTTGGGAATAAAAGAAGCATCTCTCTGTCTAATAGCTCATAATTCATTGGAGATGTCAGAGGGCTCCGAGGAGGAGCCATATAAATTAAAGTTGACATTCCTTGACACATAAATTAAGGATTGAGTGGAGGAGAGGAGCAGAGGGGCGGGAAAATATGGAAATATTCAAATCGTTCAAATTCCGCAAATGTATTCAACAAGCACTTGTTGCTGAATGCAGGAGGCTTAGAATTGCAATGCAGTTGTGAAGGTAAGGTGAGGAGAAGGTTATGGCGGTCAGCGCAGCGAGATGGGCGTTAGACTTGTATGCAAGCAAAGAGTTAAGTATATAGAGGAAAATGTGAGTGTGTGTGTGTGTGTGTGACGAAGCTACACTACTGGGGCTACGTGGGGATGACATCCGCTATTGTCGGACTTGTATTCAAATTTTAAAGCATCTTGACGTCTCGCTTCCTGGGAGAGAGGTGGGATGGGAGGGGTGATAGTTGTACAAAAATCGGGAGAGTGACAAGGGAGTAGCTACTTGCAAGAAATTTACAGATGATATGAACAAGTTTGTGAGAAAATATTGTGGACGACGAAGCTAGTTTGAACAGTTGTCCGGGAAGAAGAGCTATGCTAGTTGGGACTGGGATTCCAGAACTCCTGTGTCTGGGAGGATTGGGATGAGAGGGAGTAATAGGATGAGTGAGTATCTCCGGTTGAGGTCAAATATCCAGGCTAACCACTGGAAACATCATATATATATTTTGTGGACAAGACAAAACAGCAAAGGCATTCTCCTCCTGGTGGTCAGCTTATTTGGAGGTGGATGAATGGATGAGGGATTCTGATTGATGAGAATTGAAGGGAGGGATAAAGACTAACTTACTTACTAAATCTGGAGAAAATTCAAGAGCAAGGATAAGAAAGGATCAAGAGGAAGAGGGACGAAGGAGAAGAATAACAAGAGGTGATTCCTCCTCCTCCACATATGTTTTCATCAAGAGTTTAATGATATGCAGGAAAATGCAGTCAATCCCGTCTCATCCTGTTCCCGTCTCTTTTATTTTGTCTCCAAGTCACTCTCCGCGTCTCCTTCAGCCCAACATATTAATCAGCCCTTGAAAAGGAATCGAGAAGCTACAGAGAGACCAAAAACCACTTTGAGATCAGATATGAAGGGAAAACTATTTTTCATTCTCCTCCCTGTCCTCTGCCCAGTCCAGGAATTATTATAAATCTGAGGAAGATGAGATGTCGGCGGTCCTCTATTGCTTACAAGCGAAACATACCAAGTAACAGTTGACAAAGTTTGAAAGTGTATGTCTGTTGTGTCCCTATGTGTACATGTCGCCTCTTCCTTGCTTTGTTATCCTCTTCCTTTCGTGTTTGATTTCATAAAATGTGTAACATTCTCTTCCGTACGGAATTATACATACTAAGACCCTCTTTCTTGATATCAAATGCATGTATTTAATTGCAGATGGGTCAGGTTTGAGGACGCTTGAGGAAGATACATATAGAACTTGCTGTTACAGTATGGGTTTTTTCGATGGCATCACCGGCATTACCGGCGTGTATGACATGGGAAGTTGTGTCACTTTCTGAGAAACAATGTTATAGTTTAAGCATTGGAGAGTTGAGGACTCAGGGATAGGATTGACATAAGTTTGGTGCGCACATTATCTAGTCAATGTTTTGTCCTACCTTGTAAATCTTCTCTCTCTCTCTCTCTCTCTCTCATGTACAGCATACAGCTAATGACAGAAGGCGTCCGTCATCTTTCCTGGATAGATTCGTGGACACGGCACAATGGAAGATGCTTCATCGGACAATAACTACTGACTCTGCCCTCCTCAGGCTTGCTCCTGCTTCTCCCAGACTTGTGACTATTAATGTCGTCGAGTTATGTCAGAGGATGAGGAGGAAATACATGAAGAATACCAATATCTTTACTGTAGAGATGGAATACAGGATTACATGATTTTTCTGTCTGAGAGAATGAGGATTAGGGAATCATACCAGTTGCAATCTGTGTCGTCTCAGATCAGTGGACGGGACATTAAGAGAGACCAGACCAGATTGGAGACCTCGGAGATTATGGACATGAGGCGGCAGGGATGTGAAGCGAATTTTAAATTATCATTGGGCGGAGAAATATAAAGGCGTCCACAGAAATGATCTCAGAGTCCTACCCAGCAATCTATATGTAATTTCCAAGAGGGATATTAGCAAATTTCTAAGGACTTTGGCATATGATTATCGTGCCGCTGTCAGTTGAGTTGCTCAAGTAGCTACAACAACCTGAAGTAAATCAGGTATGCTAAAAGATCTGTCAATTTTGTTTATTGCTGTTTATAGCAAGACTAGGGACTTGGTTTCAAATTAAAGGTCTTGGACTTTTTCTAATGAGAAATACAGGCGTTCCCCATGCTATTCTAGTTGACAGCAATCCTCATGTTCTAATAGTTCAAGTAACGCAAATTGATTTAGTTTAGTATCAATCCCCAAAGTTAAGTCACTCTCCTATCATCCGTTTTCCGAGTCTTTTCTTAATGTGAAAGACATTTGAAAGTTACTACATTCTGTTTCTTAGCAGGGGATGATGAAAGCAAGTGGGTAGAGAGGAGGAATAAAAAGAAGAAACATGTTGTTGGATTCTTGTAAAACGGGGTAGGGTTTTGTACAAGCTAATCCATCATTAGATTATCTTATCCTATCTACAAGTTTACTAAAGACTAACCTCTCATGTAGATTTCTTCACAATGGACTGAACAATATGGGCAAAATTCTTTAACCTTTGACACATAAAATCTTAATATGCTTTCAGCTGACTATCCTCATTAAGAGCGGGGGAAATCCTTCGTGGAAATAATCTTCCTTGACACTTTCTTCGTGCTCATACTTTAAAAAGTCTACAGTCTAACCCCTCTCAATCTTTCGTCTTCTCCCTAAAAATCACCAGCTTCTTATGGTTACGAAGAATATCACTAACTTTGACTACCTTCCTTACAATCCACCAAACTAATGATTCAACGAGATTCACACACACATGGCATGGGTAATAAACAACATAGGTGGAGACAAGATTCACACACGTTTATTTTACATTTGCGACGCGACAGACTATGGAATCTATAGAAGAGCATGTAGAACTCTCAGAAGAATACTGAAGACATGGATACGCTGAGAAATGGGGACATTTTAAGAAATTGGACTTAAAAATTAATAAAAAACAGTTGTGGAGTCACTCAACAATAGATACAGATAAGATACTAAGACAACAAGGAAAGTTGAAGATTAAACCTTGTGATTTTATTCAATATATAGAGCAAATCGAAGGCGGATGGCAAGGGATACAGCTGCTTGATTTTATATATTCTACTAATCTGCGGGATTAGTATTTATTAGTTAAACAGACCTACTTTGCATTACAGAAAAGGTAAGAGAAATAGATGGATTTGATTAACAATTGAGCGGATGATAAAAATACAGATGGTGGGCACAGATAAAATAAATATATAAATTTTGCCAGAATATAATACAATTTCTTCTCTTCTATGAGCTACATTGGGTGTGGGAAAGAGAGGATAATAAACGCGGTCAAAATGATCACGATGGCAATAAAAAGGAGAATTAAAATAATCTGCGGATGAAATGATGAAAAAGAACGACAGAGGGGTATACTATTAAGCACAATCTCTCTTCACTCGTCCCTCTCCAACTTTTGATGTAAAAGTTTCATTAGTTTAACTGCACATCATGATTGATGCGAGAAAAATAATTTTAAAAAATCTGCTCTAAGTTTTAATGTGATTTAGTTATTGATTGATTTTCGTGATTAAGGATTAGAATGTGACTTAGTTGAGGAGTATTGGAGATGAACTGAGGAAACGCCTGAAATGATGAAAGACGGTGGTGAGCTTCTGGAAAGTGATTACTCGGGATATCACCGGATGAACTCAGTATCGCATATCTCCTGGTTGGAACGAGAGAAAGGGGAGGGCGAGAGAAGAAACGCGTAACCGTGTAGTAACGGAATGACCTGGTCAACAGAAAATAATAAAAAAAGCTAGGAAAACAATTTTCTTTGATAGATATTTCGCAAGACAGAAGAAGCGGTGAGTAAGTAAGAGATGGGAGCTGTAGTGAGCTTAAGGGATGTACTTTCTTTGAATTTTTCGCAGTTATTGGAAATTTACGCACCGATGTAAAAGGCATGTACGATACGCCTTAATGTGCGTACATAAAAAGATTAGAGATGGCTTTAATAGGGAATACATTGAGAAATGGCAAAGGCCACGATCTGAGAGTAGGAAGGACGTGGTGTAAAAATGTGAAGCTATAATCTCTTTTCGCCCAACACAAGTCAGTCAGTTAAGACATGATGTGATACTTGTTAACGGAGATGAATGTCTGTGTATCCCAGCCATATGACTGTCCTATGGTGATTGAGACAAAGAGGGGGAGGGGTGAAGGCAGAATACAATAATAAAGAATGGGAAGATGAAATACACTCTTTCCTACTTTAAATGGAGGGATAGATCCATCAAATAAGAACAATCATCTGAGAGGTTAATTTTTTCCGCAGAAAACGTGATTCACGAATTTCATACACAGACCGGCCGGCTGGTTAAGCACTGCAAGAAATACTATTAAGCTACATGCAAGCGCCAAGGAAGCTAGGAGGAGGTTGAAAAATACAAGACCAAGATGATGTTTGTGGTCAAGCATGAGGGAAGTGAAACTAGAGAAATCCCAATTTGCCCTAGCTATATATACATGTTGTTGGAGTAAAATTATCGTAAGGGTGAGCATTTGCCATGGAATCGGAAACGATGATAAGGAGGATGGATAGAGGACAATTAAGAAGAGCAAGACATGATCAATATGATAATAAGACAGATGAAGGAGGGGTGAAAGAGAAATCTGGGGAAATATATTGAATCAAATGGAAACTTTAATTTGAAAATTATGATTAAATAATTACCAGAATCGATTATAGGATTTAGGCATAACCTCCTTTCTTTTCCCTTAATTTTTGTAGGAAAATTAAATGTGAGGGGAAATATTTGCCAATTGCAATATTGTGCATACAAGTACTGAATAAAGGATGAGATGATGCCATTTTTTTTATTTTAATTAGCAAGGGTAAGCTTTTATTTTTAATTTGATAGAATCGCAAAAGTTTGCTTGTAAAAATGAGGGCATGAAAAAATGCATAAATTTCATGGCTGTCTTCTAGTAAATTGATGATGGAAGGAATGACACTAGGCAAGCGGTGTTAAAATAATTTCTGCAACCCTGTTGTCACTGTCAGACCAGGCTACAATAAACTAAAAAAGGGAACGGGCCAGGACATGGGAGTATTGAAATAGGCGGGCCGGGTGCTTGCGGTAGAGGCTTAAGAATTTTTAGCCATTACTTTCTCAAGAATTTCGTAGAGTCAACGTAGCAAGGATAGCCTAGCTTAGAATTTAAAAGTTAGACTTGTGTTGAGCTTGAGGAGTGTGGGAATTATGATGGTGATGACCCGAGAGCCCTAGGGGTTGCATCTCTCCTTTCCTCTAATAGGTGGCTAATATGTAAAATTATTCACACGTTAAGCCCAAGGAAGATTGCATGTACTCCCAGAAGAAGCGTGTAACCAATGAATTGGATTTACGTGACCATGAAGGATAAAGAATTCTTCTCCTACATTTTTAAACCCACTATCGTTTCAGGTATTAATAGTTCGGGTCCGACGACCATCAAACCGAATACGACGTTTCGGGAATAAAGAGAAAATTTTGAAAAATGTATCTTCAACTCATTCACTTGTGTGTTCTGATTCTGAGCGATATCTTTGATGAAGGCTTGCTTGTTTTGTTGCTGGAGAAGAGCTAGTTATTGAGGATGAAGATTCTTTGCAGTGTGGAAGAATTTTTAGGACGCGGGTAATATGTGATAGTGCAGGCAGATGAGGGAGGAGGATTGACGGATAGGGAAATAAAGAAGATTCTTGGAGCGTAGTTGTAAGAGAATGATGAAGAAGATAGTGATGAAATGAGGGACAAGTAGGGAATCTAAGTGGGTAAGATTTGATGCATGTTTAAGTTTAGAATAGAATGGATTTGTAATTCGATGGGTTCTGATGGGGAAGGATGTGGTGTGGTGTGGAGGATTTGATTGTGTAATAATAGTCGGTGGTTGGGATTGACTGAGTGAGTGGAGAAAAAATTCTCAATAGTCTAACTCCGTAGGGGTCCGAAGGAAGGGTGTAGACCTAAATTTGATGAAGGGCAAGGATATGACTTGAGGAATCCATGCAGAGAGAAAAGCCGTCACTTGAAAAATCTTCAACACGTCACTCAACTCACATGGACGACGACTCTCTTTCTCTTCATCTTCTTCCTCTTATAATTCTCCGCTCTACGGTAGAGAGAGGTAGAGCCTCTACCTCTCCTGCCTGCCTGAATACTCAAAGATCCGTCTTCTAGGGAACTCCTCAATCTCTTATTAAATACCTTCTCGCAAGATTATTCCAGCTGGCTAAATCTTCCTGGTTCCCCGTAAATGTCCAGGCGATAGTGAAAAATACGGAGTCGACCTTAGAAGCCTCAGCACGGGAGACTGACGGGAGTTTGATGAAATTCTAGACAGGCGTAGATAGAGGCATACGTTGAACGAAGGTATAGAATTAGAATGGGATCAAATGCGAGATGCAAATCCAAAGAGATTGGAAGGGTGATCCTGAGGATTATAAGAATAGAATTCAATCAGGCTTTCAGCATTCATAAACACAATCCCCTTTGTAATTAGCTCAGGTAACCTCAGGATTTTGGATGACCTCCTTGATATATAGAAATAGAGAAAAGGTTTCTTCCGGAGACAAAACAATAGAGCACACACCATCGGTAAGATGGATGCCTTACAAGGCTCCGGATTTTACACAACTTGAATCAAGTCTAGCGGAGCGATGAGGGATGAGACTTATTCCGTCAGACCTCAGAGCTGGAAAGTCTCGAATCGAAAGATGGAAGACGGACTGGGCTTAGCAGACCCATGAAGATCTTCTACAAGATCATCTTTCAAGATTTATTTTATCCAGCACGAGAAAGTTTGTAAAATGCCACTACCAGGCTACGATACAGGAACATGTTGTAGTAGAAAGTAAAGCAGGGATGAAAGGAGTGACGGGGAATGATGACAAAGACCTGGAGACGCAGGGGACTTGAAAATCTTGGAAATGAACATTGTTTTCCACACATATGATCACGAAGATGAGGAACTGAGCTTGATGGTATTACTAGTTTGGTTATTAGACGGGAGCTGAGGTTTGGCAGGGATGTGTAAAAGGACAGAGTTTCAAGAAGGGAAGAAGGAGAAGACGGAAAGGAATTTTGGAGTGGTGTGTGACTTTTGAGTAGGAACTTGTGCGCGGAGATAAGTCCTGGCATGGGATTGATTAGTAGATGGTAGCGGTGATGTGGATTGTAGATAGAGAGATAGATTCCGTGGTGGCGTTTAGAAAAGAATTTGCCGGCAAGTAGCTTTAGGATAAATAATAATTACAGACAAACATGAGTAGTAGTTTTACTAGGGTATTAACCATAGAGCTGTAGCCCGAGTCATGGCCTGCATCCTCCACCTAGAGTCCATTCCATGTAGGATACCGATGGGATGATCACTCATCTCATCCTACTAGCGTCTACCAGAGAGAGAAGGGGGATAGAGGAAGGTGGACGGATCATTGGATTCCGTCCACCATGCAGGCTCATGCGTCAATCTATCAGTAATCTATCTGGAGAAATCAAGGTGCGATTAAGGGAAGGAAAAGACGGAGTGAAGTGATGGTCAAGAGAAATAAAATTTGTAAAAAAGGGAATTAGTATTGTGTTTCCCTCTAATAGCATTTACTCCAATCACAGAAAGCTTAATTACACCTGAGTGAGAGAAGTACATGGCGAGATGGAGTGGAGGGGTAGCAAGGGAATGCAATTATTGGAAAATTTTAATGAACAATTTCTCGGAGTGGCTCATCGGGATGTACAATTTGGGTTCGACTTCTGCTCAAATTGGTGTTGCATAAAAGTGCATACAAGAGCAGAATAACAGCAGAGAATCCTTCAGTTTAGAATCGTCAATCAAATCAACCAAATCCTAAACTTATAGTTAACATTTGGATAACTTTGTAGAAAGAGTATGCTGATTGTGCCATGTATCCGTATGAAGATCATTCGCAAAATGTTACCAATTTTATTTATCAGCCTTGGACTTGGGAGTATTTCGTTTGAGTCAATGCTGTATTGTTTTATATCAGCTTGATCTCTTAGCCCAGCTAGCTCTTTGAAACAAGTATTCCTTGTAAAACCTTACTTCCTACGCTGAAGCTTGCCTTCGTATTTACTGGCTTAACCTTAATAACTGCCCGAAAGTTTTCTACGTTGCCCGAAGTTTATTACAAGTGTAGGATAGGGGGATGAATCTCTGCTCTGACTTAAGCCCACTTTGCATTTGGATAGGTGGAGAAGGAGTTGAGAAGAGTTCAAGAGGAATTGGCATAGGGATTTTAGTGGAGGCTAAGCAAAGGTAAAAGAGGGAGGAATGCTAATATTTTCAAACCATTCCACACATACAGAAGCCCCGAGGAATCCAGTGTAACAAGTTCTCTTGTTACCCAAGACAAGACATTTTTCCTCTGGTATAATCCGTCATTTTCCTTCAAATCCTTCGCTCGAGCCCACAGAAGAATATCCGAGGCTCGCTAAAGGAAAAGGAGTCGCTATGAAAGTATATATGTAATGCAGAAAATGAGAAACTAAGTGCTGCAGCTCTCTTGTCTCTGGCTTTGCATGGACACAGAGGATTAAATGACGAGCGTAATAAGAAGCAGGACTGCTCCCCTGTGTATGCGTGTGTATGCATTAACTCATACTTGTGCTTTCCCTCTATATGTTTCTCTGTAATTCAAAAGTTTAGGAACAAGCTTAAGGATTAAGTCCTCGATTGAAAAATACAGTGAGCCAAGAAGCCTGCCGAGCTTGGCATTGACTGAGCGAGTGTCCTCTTTAAGAAACCGCTCCATACAAGAATTTCGAGGAGGAATCGAAGGATACAAAAATCTAAGAGTACCTGTTGCTGTACAAGGTCGAACATAATTTTTTAAAAAACCCATCAGGCTGGAAGATTATTAGAAAAATTCCTCTTATCAACCAGTAATCTACTTGTCAGCTTATGGAGCTTACAGGGCTTTAATTACATCCCATGTGACATTGGCTCGATAATTCATAGCTTGTGCACTTACGAGTCACTGACTGAGCGAGGGCAGAGGTAGAATATAAGATAAAGTTAGAGGTGAGATACAGGATGAGATTGGGCTTCTAAAGAAAAATTCATTAAGCTGGATTCATGCAAAGTAAGAAATTCGAGGAAGGAATCAATTATGAATTAATTTTCCCTTCTCAGATTCCTAAGAGGGAAAACAAGGGCTTTTTAATATGAGGGATTTTTACGGAAGGAGAAAGCGGAGGCGGAAGAAAGTCATATTTGATGTCTACTCACACACTCTCATTACAAGCTTGTGCATTTGGCAATTCCATAAGAGAGAGGGGAAGATGGAAGTAAAAGGATGGGAGGAGGAAAAGGAGGCGGAGATTGGAATGACTTTAAAGAATATTGTAATTGAAATTTTTTCGATCTAATCATCACAAGTTATAAGCTATTGGCTTTCCTTAGAAAGTTTAAATGTTACGATCCCTATCTCTATTCTTCAAGCTTGCCCTGGATTCAAAAGTACTTCTTCCGTTCTTCCTACTTCCGCACGGGGATGGTGGGGGTACAGGGCATCTATTATTGCTGATCTATCAAGATTGGAAGGACGAGTATGAAGGAGAGCTGAGTATTAGGGAATAAGAGGAAATGAAATGAATTTTCCCAATAAAATTTCGCCTTATTTCATTTTAGTTTTAAAGGGAGATTAGATGATGAGCGTATCGGGATGGGACTTTTAAATCTGCTCATCGAACGTGGGTTATTTGTTTAGCCAATGATTGTTTAGGTAGATGATTGAATACAAGCTTGGGGAAAGTCCTCGTACGTTCTTCAAGTTGAAAAGATACCTTGCATTTTACATACAATACTGTATACAGTAGTTTTTTCAAAATCTGGATGCTATCGGAAAGGTGAAACGCCGCAAAGGTTGGGAATTGCAGCACGTCCAATTTATTTTAATGCAGAACGTGAGAACCCTTTTGCCAAATAATTTATCCACAATGTATCCGCTGAATTTAAAAATCGCGCTAATTGGCTATTTGTTCACTTTTAAAAGAAAAAGTCCTATTAGCTACATGCCCCTTACAAACTCTCAAGACTGAATGGCTTAAACAACTACAGAAACACTACATGCAATTGATGCTTCATGTTGCATGTGGGATTGGATGCGGCACAAGAAGAGGACTGAAGAAGAGACAAGAAATTATTCATTGGAATACCTGTATAATTCAAGGGTAATATGAGTAGAGAATAGAGAAGCTAGAATGAGGAAGCAATACTGTGTGAAGGAATCGGTCTTTGTACATGTATTTCATGATTAATAGGAAGAAAAATTGAAGAAAAAGGAATTATCATGTTGGATGTGAGGCAAAGCAAATATCCTGTTGTACGTGAGGAAGGGTACATTTCTCTTGGGCTTCTGCCTTTGATTACTTAGAAATAATAGAGGGAATATGAGCTACTGCTACTGGATGAAACCTAAAGTAATCCGTAGGCACACGATATTACTAAACGAGGAGTAATACTACCGGGGCTTGGGAGAGACTATCAGAATTGCAGTTACACCCGCCAAGTGTTCATACCAATATGGAAGAAAGCCGCCTCGGCGGAAGAAATTATGATAGTGAAACATTCTGTTGTGCGTTGGCCCTGTTTTCTATGTGGAGACACTTGGGTCGTAAACTTGTAAAACCTTAATTTTCAAATGCTTCTCTTCCTTCTGTCTAAGCAAGAAAACATTTTCGAGACTGGCCCTCGTCCATTCCTGCCAAAGTATCTCTGGTTTACCCCTGCTCCAGTAGTAAAACTGACAGGGATTTTTCATAAGCTAACAAAATTGGTTATGTAGGTATAAGAACGACCTAGGAGATGAGAGAGTTTTCAGCGTAGAGTCTTTGTTGGACTGTATGCAAGGTTATGAAGAGAACAGAAGGAAGATGATGGCAAGGTAAAGGACTCATTTAAAGCTTCACTATTATTATGACCGCGTGTAGAAGAGCAAAGAAAGAAGAAGCCGAAGGGATTGAACATTGCGAGTAAAATACTGTGTCCGCAACATTTCAACCCTAACTTTAATCCCACTCTCCTACAACTTACTAAAAACCAAGACTAAGTAGTTAAGTTTATTTTTATTAGTCTAGGTAAAATCTCTCCATCCGTCTTTTGAAATTCGACCAACGTTATCTGTGCAAGATGTTAGAGAAAGGTGGAGAGGAAGGAAAATACTAGTACAACAGGAGAGAAAGACAGGGATGATGAGAGACTATGAAGGTTTTCGGAAGAATCTTTTGAGAGAAATGATGATAATGCTTGTTGAAAATTTGTGGGCACAAATTACGACTCCCATTACTTGGAAGCGATTGAAATGTCTGAAGGGAGTATGATAATAGAATAGCGGCTCAATCTGTTTCCTGTACTTTGTTGATTTTATTGAAAAAATCCCCTTTCCTACATACAGTTTCTGGGCTGGGACTGAACTGGACTCCACACTCCAGTCACTAGATTGAGAGACAAAGTTGGGATATATTATCCGAAAAGGATATTTCTATGGAACGAAAGCTCGTAAAAAGTAAACTATTTCCTTTGAAATCCATACGCATTTTCGTTCCTTTTCAATTGAGAGTGAATCCGCTGGCTCCTGTGTTTTAAACTTAACTCACTTGCATTTCTAGAAATGTTGCTGCATATATTCATAATACATAATAAGAAGATTGGGAGAAAAACTAGAGAAATGTTACGTGTCACGAAAACTAAATGCTTCGTTTACAATATGCAGCTTATTAATGTACGCACAAGTCTGCTTCTTCCTCCTAAAACAGTTCTTCTTCTTGCTTCATTTAATTTCGGAGTGAGTGCATCTCCCAGTTGGACTTTGAGTAGCTAAGTTTGGGAATGAGATTATTAAAAAATACATGGTATAAATGACCAGGAGGATGAAAGGGATGCTCAGGGCTAAATAAAGGTTAAGGATTTAAGAGAAAGCAGGTGGCGTAGAATCGGATGGGGCGGACAGGCACATGTTTGTGGATGTAGTACGAATTTGAGAGGAATTATAATTACAGAAAAGAATCCACTGCTCTCATTTCCCTCCTCCGTATCCGTCAAAATAGTTGATAGTTTCCCTCAAATTCTACTCAACTACGACTGACGACTGCTACTCAGCCAGTTAGTTGTTAAGAGATAGCCCTGTCAAATTGACACCAGACGAAATTCAAATTCTTCATCCCATCCTGCCATCAGCTCTTACACGGTTCAAATGAGGAGAAAGGCATAATAATTACCCTGGAATAATATTTTATACTGGTGGAGGAAAAGCGGGATTTTAATTCTCTTAAACTTTTAACGATCCACCTCCCTTCAAGCCTCTGCCAGATTCAAGTTTAATTAAATGGTATCAGAATCCTAGGATATCACAATTTAATTTACCAGCTTTTTTGCGAGCTCCTCAACTTCTTTTTACTGGAGCACTCACAATGCCACAATCAACTGAGCAATTACTCAAGCTTTAATATGACGGATTTAGCACGCTTACCGAGTGGATTAGTGCACTGAGACTGAGAGTGAATGAAAGACGGAAAGAAGCGCAAGGCTGGAAGATAACTAGCTAACAATTGTAAGTAAAGCATGAATAGGTGAAATCAAGTGCTAATAACCCATGGTATTGGATTTGCAAGCGCTACATATATGGAGGTAATTGCAAGCGGAAGATGATTGGTGGAGATGAGAAATTCACAAAAGTATTTGGCTACACCAGCACAATAGATGGCTTAATTGTAATTACAATAACAATGAAGACCTTGAGGAGGTGTGCGGCATAGGCGGGTCATTGTTCCGCCTTGTCATGGTATTATTATTGATTCCGATGCGGAATCCCTCTGACGCAAGTGCAGCAAACTTTTAGGCTGGAATTGGATTTGCAGAAAGCAATCTTTAAAAATATCTTGTGTTCTGTGTTTGGACGTTAGTTGGGGCTGGACAATGAAACAGAATTTGAAAGTTGGTGGTTGTCCGGGTTACGAGGGGTTTGGAACCGTGAGTGAGTTGAATAGTTTTCACAACTCTTGTTGATCCCATTTGATTATTGGGGGATATCATAATGAGAGAAGCGGGATGGATTAAGTTAGCTTAAGCGAATAGATGCATTGGATTATACGCACGTGTGTGTGTGTGTGTGTGTCTGTGTTTGAAACAAAGGGTATGGCGTGGGTGACAGATAGAAGAAGATGAGGGATGCTGAAGATGAGGTGGTGGTTATGAGAGGGAGGTGACTTTGGAAATGAGGTGGGAACTGGAAGCGGATGAGATTTGACCACATCTCTTAATTTTTTGATGCAAATGATAGATGTGAAATGCGTTTTGTATTGATCGACACTATCAGAATGGTTAATCTTGTTTGGTTGGCTGGCTAATGCTGGTCTGGACGGAGATGATTGTGGTGTTGGAGGGGAGGGTTTGGTGGAAGTGACTGATGAAAGAGACTTGAGTGAATCTTGCTTCTTCTTCTTCCTCGATCCTTCTCCCTCCTTAGTTAGTAGCTGTGAAGAGGGTTAAGTAAGTGGATGAAAAAAGGAAGGAATTTGTTAGTGGAGAGGAGATGGAGAATAGCGAAAGAATACAGAAGACTATGCTGGACAACTCCGGGATTTCTTACTGGAAGAGGCTGGATGAAGGACTTACGGATTGTAAGGGGGTGGGGAGGGTAGAAGAAAGTTGATATCATCATGTGCACGTAACGTATGCGTGTGTTACTGCTTGCTTTTACTTGCATCCTCACATGGGCTTACTCCTACCTGGATGGGGATGGTTGACGGAGGGGTGTGGGGGGTGGGTTATGTGTCTGATCTCTGATATTTGTAGGAAGAGGATGGAAAATCAGGGTCCATAATCCATCCGTGATGATGATGAGGAAATAGCTTGGGTTACATAATAGCCACGAATCTGACATAGAGTAAGTAATGAAGAAAATAAAAAGACAAGTACTTAAGCATTCAAATTCATGGTTAGATGAGAGAAAAAAGATGCATTCTCTTCTCTATCCTCCCATCAGAATAATAAGACGGGTATAGGGAGAGAGAATCACTGGCCAAGGCAAGACGAGGAAGAAGAAGCGAGCGAGCCTGTGGAGAATCTACCTGTTCCCCCGCATACCTGTTGAGGAGGACGAAGAGACGAGAAAGATTTTCTCAACCCCCGCATTTACTTAGCAGCTTATAAGCTTCCTGGACAAAAGGAGAGGAAGAAGAAGTGGATGGATGGATGAGAGAGAAATCCAGTTGTTTCTTTGGTGCTGCGGAAAAGAAACTTGTCTGCTCGAGTAAAAGTAGCCTGAAAAATAAATACACACTTCTCCGACGAGGTTGTAGAGACAGAGAGAGAAAGAGTTCTATTCTTCATTTTCCTCCCTATGTCCATCTACACGGATGGATAGAGAATGTAGACGGATTGAAAAGGTAGACGTGGAGAGAGAATTACTATTGTGAGGAGGAGTGGATGAGAGAGAGAGAGAGAGAGAGAGAAGACTTGATTGTCCGGAGATGAGAGGGAGGTGAAGTTTGTAGGTAAGAGAGGATCCAGTGTAGAGGCTTTCTTATTAGCTTCTCTTAAGAAGTTGCTTATAAAGGTATGTGTTTCCCACTGATGGACTTTTGGGGAAAGAGAGAAGGTAAAACTAGTTAAGCTGAGGTGAGATTGTTGTGAGAGGAAGGAGGGGGATGAGGGAGGAATGATGATGGAATAAGGGATCAGCAGGGGTTCAAGCCACGCTGCTGGAGTCTCCTAAAAGAGATTTGGTCCTTGAACTGACAGGATAGGAGTCCTTTTCCCGAATAGCCCGGAACCCAGCCCATCCTCTTCTATTTACCTGTCCTCCTCCCTTCCCTGGCCACATAGTAAGCTGGATAAGGTGTGTGTGTGTGAGAGAGAGAGAGAGAGAGAGAGAGAGAGAGAGAGAGAGCTCCTTCCTTTCACAGAGACCTTTTCCCTGCCAGCCAGCTTAAAAAGTTTTCTTTCTTGGCGCATCATCCAAGATTCTATACCCCCAATGAATTCAAAAGCTATTAATGCTATTCACGTGAAGCTTTATTATCCAAAGGATGGGAGATTTACCTGTATACTCTCGATCACGAGCTGAAAGTTCCTCCAAACACTCCCGAGATTGATAGAGATGCCTTAGAAATATAAGCAATGCAGCCGGTATAAGCAGACGAGGACTTGTCTACGGCAATTCTCTCTGGACGAGTGAGAAGGGATAAGCAAGTTGAGGGAAGATATCATACAAACTTTCCTTGAACAAGGGCCAGTCTGAAGGTGCGGACGTAAGGCCTTCGAGGAAAGGTTTTAGAATCGTGGGTTTTAATAATAGAATCTGGAATGCATGGACCCTTCCAGAAGGACAGGTATATGGGGTTAAGCAGGTAACAAGAAACAAGATTTTCAAGCCTTAAAAATCGGAATCTCCCTCTCTCTTGGACATTGCTGTATTCAAGAAAGAATCCAAGTTGTTGCTTCGCGTGGAATAACCATTTGTGGGCTTCATGAGAAAATGTGTGGATTTGTGAAGGGATGCCGGTGGACTGCCAATGCGGATGGGAATTATTGACAAGGATTGAAAGGAATGAGTTCCACTGTGCCGTACCGTCGATTGTCTCTTGTCCATGCAGAACTCTTCTTTTGTCCCATAGAAAAATTTTGTTCAAAAATTTTCACCCTAGTGTGCACAAAGACCACCGAGAATAGGATAATCTTTGTGTGTAGACAAGGAAGAAAATACTTTAATACCATTCTTCTCCACCTCACCTTTCTCCGAGGAATTTAAATACAAATATCCAGTATATTTGTTGTACGTTCACGCACCAATTTTGAATTGTTCAAGATGGATGAGGCAATATATTTTAAATATTTCCCAGGATTTACATGAAAGACATATTTGAGGAATCAGCTTGTCTTTTGCCCTTTGATGGGTTAAAAGAGGGGGAGGAGACTCCTCTAGAAGTACATGTACATGGGACCGTAGGGATACATCAAGTGTGAATATAAATGTATCTAAACGCGGGGTAATAAATGCAGCCATGATAGTCTCTTCCTTCATGGTTCATTCAAGTATATTAGTTCCATTTGAACTATACTCTGACACTTCTGCTTTTGCAATAGATTCCCTATCTCTTTCAAATGTCATTTAAGACGGGAGAGAGAGAGTGTTGAAACGAAAAGCTTTGGAAAAGACCGCGTCTGTTGTAGCCGACAATGCTTCATTCGACGACCATCATTCAGGACCGATCTTAGACCTCTGACCACAAATCCATTTTGCACCTGGGCAAGTCTAGTAAGGATCGGGCGAATCGGAAGAATATGGATTCGTCGTTACTTTTTGAAATCAACTTCTTGATGTTTGCTTCTTGAAACGCGGGAGATATAATGCACAAGAAGCGGTGGCTTAAATTGCGTTATTGAATAATGGAATTTCAAGTTGATTTTCGCAATCTTCTTCCTACTTGGAGAATATTTAGGATGATGATAGGTGGTGTGCATGTACGCTGCAAGACAGGAGGGGGGTGTTTTGCCTTTGGGAAGAAAAGTATTTGAAAAGTTTGGTGGGAAGGGTGGAGAGTTGGGAGCGTTTTTTGGAGATGATGATGAGAAGAAGAGCAGGAATAATTTCCATACTCATAAATCGTTTTGCGCTCCTTCGGCAGTCCGCGATCTTTTGGGTGTTTCAATTATATGAATTACATAAAAGTTTCCAAACTCATCCTCCTTGCTCAAGCAAGAAAGGGAATAATCCGCCGCTCCTATGAGACGATCATCATCTGACTATGGCCCTTAATCTTTACCATACTGGGAAGGAGTACCGGTTATTGGGATTGGATGGAATAGGGAACAGATGGATGGCTATGGTTGGTAGTGAGGAGCTTTTGGCTTCCTCCAGATATTGAAAAATTGGTATATATGATTTTATGGGAGGAAAACATATTCCTGGTCTTTAAAGGCTAAACAACTCATTTCTCATTGCATTGAAAAGCGCCAAGAGGGCAGGAGAACAGATTACGCAGAGTACAAGGATCCGATCTGCAAAGATCCAAGGTTACCTGTATCATGAGATGGATGATACTAGACGGGAAGATGCAGTACACTACACAGTCAGTCAGTCTCTTTGCTCGAGATTGGAGGTATGCAGGAGCTAAGTTACTCGTTTGGGGTTAGCGTTGGAAAGGATTTTTATGTACGGTATGTGAGAGATGGTTCTGGTTAGCGTAGCTAATTTATTGAAGAGTGAGAAATATCAGAAATTACTCGTATATATTTACAAGTAGATGAAAAGAATGGAAATAAGAAGGGAGAGACGGAAAGATGGTTACGAGTTTTTGGGATAGGCACAGCTTTCAGGACGTTTTCTATGTTGGTTAGGTCTGTACTATGATGCCGGGATTTGAGTGGTTTCTATTTCTGCATCTTGTTTATTCCACCAGGAGCTTTGCTTGGATAGCATAGTAGCTAAAAAGCCGGGATAGATGATTTAAGAACCGATTCTCTCGTATTATGGTTCCTATCATGTGGGTCAGCCTCTCTCTCTCTCTCTCTCTCCGATAACTTTAATGAACTTTCAAGACGGGGATGACGAATAGTCCAGACAAGTTCAAAGATTATGGTGAAGCAAAGTCGGCTAGATTGTTTATTGCTCTATAAATAATCTATTGCCTCAACATGTAGACACAAGAGGCTACATGAAGAGAAAAGGTAGGTGGTTGTTGGTGAAGTTTTACAAAGGGTTTCCTTGGGATGTGATGGGAAAGGATGAGGAGATGAAATGAACGGAGAGTGAAAGACGGAGAGGATGAAAAAAAGTTTCATGCTGCGTCTAAAAAACCTGTCTATATTGGAAAAGGAGCCGTTAAAAACATGGGTTTCATACTAGCTGACTTACATAATTTGATGGGGCTACAAGGGTCCGTTGAATGGTCATCCTTGAGTAGAAGAAGAAATAGAGGCAGAAGAAAAGCCGAGGATCAACTTATGTGGAGGGAGGGGTAGGGTAATGCGTAAGAAGACGGAGATGAGGTAGATGAAGGTGGATAGAAGAATTATGGAAGATGCGGGAAGGAAGGTAGAAGATGCGGACTGGGCTAAGTTAGACGGGACGTTGTTGTGAGGGAAATCTTTGTAGAGCGCTCTCCAGAGAGCATTTAATTCGTTTAGCCATTAAATGCTTCTTCCTTGCTACTTACTACACTCGTTGGGGGTGCGTGAAGAAAAAGGAATATTTAACGTGTTTTCAGTTTTTCAGGAGACGGCTTGAGAGAAAAGCTGAAGAAGGGAATCTAGGAACGACGAAGAGGAGGAAGAAGACACTTATCCTCAAGAGCGCAAGACATTGAAGAATATAAAGAAGAAGAAGTAGGAATTATTTTGATTCACTTCAAGAGATTGTAATCCTGTCACTGACGATTCCTCTCGCTCTCTCTACATTCCTATATTAGCCATCATCATCATCATCTGACTGCGAGAGAAAACACAATTGATGAGAATATTTTTACAATAATTTTATCCAATGTCATTCTACGGTGATGATTCCCAATTACAAGTTATGGAATCCTTATTCTTTCTCCTTTTACTTCCTCCTCAATCCTTTCTTTGCCTTCGGCATCTCAGGATGATGCAAGAGGGGAAGAGGACAAGAGGAGCAAGATTCTTTCATATAAGGCTGCGAAGAAAAAATCCTGCTTCTTGTTCTGCATAATCTATTCTCTTCCCTGTATGTCTGTCCGGAGCGGATTTTCTGCAGAATGCATATAATTACTCGGAGGAGGACGGGATAAAAGTGAGAGCGGCAGCGGAGCGTGTTCTTTGTAATAATTATGTTTTGTACTCAAAGGATGGAAAATGATTGGAAAGAGTTTTAGGGAAAATTTAAAAGAATGAAGGAGAGTATGTGTTGTGCGAGTTTGGATGAGACGGGGAATTTCCTGTAGTGCAAAGCTACTGTTTGGAGAATTAATGGCGATAGATCAAGTTGTGAATATGAAACCGAGCAAGCAGTTTGAGGAGAGCTTGGAGTAGTTGGAGTTGTTGGGAAATGCATTGTTGGTCTGCACTGGAGTAGTGTGGATGAAGAAAATGTGGAAATAATTATTTCTGCGTGGAATTTACTAAGTATGGTGAGAAATTGGTGAGAGGTGATGGGGAAGTTTGTTTGACAAGGAAATTTTTTTCTCAAATTGTGGCTGTCTTTGATGTTGTGTGTGTTGTTGAGAAGAAATGACGGGGAATGGTTTCCTTGGGTGTACTGACTGAGGATATGGATGGATGGATGGATTGGATGTTGAGGATTGTGTTGTTCTTCTACTACTGCTACTTCTTATTTCGATCATCTCAGAGACGGACTACATGAGAGCTTGCTTGCTGGCTTGCTAGCATGGCATCTCGGTAGCTAATAGAGGCGGAGGAAGGCGGAGAGCAATTTGCGAATTGTATAAGAATTAGTGAATCCAAACATGACAATAGTAAGAGGGTTTTAGGTGGGAAGTGAGAAGGGAAGAAAGGGATGAAAGAGGCCTCATCATCATTAATCCCAAAAGCCAACTTATTTTCCACAAGATCAAGACGATTCTTCTCCAAGTTCTTCACCCCCTTTTATAATCCAAGGAAAAGAGGCGCAAGGAAGGAGAGGGATAGAATAACCTGCAGAGATTTCGTACAATCCTGCTCTTGTAACCAAGAAATTGCTTCCTCGTAGTAGCTCAGTTTATTTCATCGAAGTTGTCTGGCACTCTACTTTACACACAGTTTCCTATTCTACGATTCCACAAGCTGTCGTATTCATCATAGTTACTTGTTACTGCTGACTTGCTAATACGTCAAGCTCAAAGCTACATATACACAGCTTACATAGGACAAGGAGGTGAAAAGAAGAAAAACAATAATTGCAATGCAACTGCTTTATCCAGTCCCATCGCCAATACTATTTAAATAACATTCGCGTGTCCTCAGCCTCCTTCCTTCCTTTTCCTTACCACTCAATATTGCTAATTACTTTCAAAGTTGTGCAGCCTTTTTCTTGGGGAGCTCCGAATCAAACGGATCATTTGTGTGCTGGATGATTCTTTTCTTTTTGTCGGGCGAGGGATGTGTGTGGGGCAAGGCTTCAAATAAATTAAAGATACGAAAGCAACAAGGCTAGTGTAGCAGCAGCCACTAAGGAGGACTGAGTGGATTTAAGGTGAGTAAAATAACGTTGAAGTGAGGGAAAACAGAGATCCAAACGACGTCACCGTTCAGATCAAGACTCGCACTAAATGATCTTCTGAATTGATTTGCATGAGTGCAACCCACATTGTCAAGGAGACAGGATGAATGATTACCCGAGGGAGGAGGAACAAACACGGAATGCAAATATTTACAATTCAAACCAAAACGGCTTTGCATACTAGGGAATAAAAGGGGCGTAATAAAATATTTGAAATGCAACAGGACATTTGTATGGACTCAAAGCCAGGGAAACCTGGAGGATGAGCATGTCATGCAGATTGAATAAAGGTATCAATTCACCATTCATCGCATCCTACCTATCTCCCGTATCCTTAATCCTCAGCATCTTAGAGAAAGAAAGTAAACAGTCCGTCGTGCTAGAAACTAGTATAAGGCAATATTTGCTCTATAGCATGCTTCACGGAGATGTGGAATGAGAACATGCTTTAAGAAGCCTAAAATGCTCAAAACTTATCGCACATCTGAAAATAAAAATGCAGATTCGTGAAAAGATTTGAGAAATTTTGCCACGTTTGCAGCCTACCATATGAAATTTGTAGCTAAAAACCTCGAATTCTGAATGTTTCAATTTTAATTTCCCATACTCATGAATCAGGAACGCTGCTCACTGCTCGCTGTACAATTTCGAACTTTAGAGTTGGCCAGGGCCGGACTAGGCAAAAGTAGTCATCAAGAATGCCGCGAATAAAATGTAGCTTCTTCGTTTCCAGGTGACGAGCTAGAGAAAAGCTTTTTGAGAACAGCAAAAAGCGTGTGGAGTACACATAAGTTTAAGGCTATTTAAGGAATGAGTGAAACGATTCAGAAATGGTGTAGAATGAAAGAGGATGTGAAGAAAATTGGATAAATATCTATTTTCAGGGGTCAAATTTCATCGTCATCATCCCTGGATTACGGAAAGTGGAAGAGCGGGAATAATCATGGAAAATATCTTAATGGATGTCATCCAAGGCGGCTCGGACTAGGCAGGCTCTGCGCTCTGGACGATGGCAGGGACCTCGAACGTATTGTGATTGAGACTCACGACTCGCAACTCTAAATGTCTGGACAAGATTTGGTTACGATTGACGTCCCGAAATGTTTGCCGCAATTCACAGCGAGGATATTTGAATAAGAGCACAACCAATCTAGGTGACAGAATGAGAGAAATACGAGAGAAAGGGATGAGAAGAATGCAGGGATAATAATATGGCGAAGAAATGACTAAAAGATTTAAACTTTAGTATGGAGGACCGTAAGACGAGAAACTCTTCAAAAAATTTGATGCATTCAATCTCATTGCTACGAAATTAATGGGGGTGAGAACCGGACTAGGATTGAAGTTGGTTTGTGATGGTGTGATGGTGAGAAGAGGTGTTGGCGGGGGCGGTAAAGAATCTGTCCAAAGAAATTCACGGTTTAAAGATTTTCCGACCTGTGTGGACACTGTCCGTGTATATTGATTTACAGGTGAGAATATTGGTGAAAAGATCTGGCTTTGAGTTATTCACTCCTCACTCGCATCTATTTATCTTTCATACGGAGGTAGGTGTGTATGCGGAGCTCATTTAATTGAAACCGTAGTAGGAAGGATAATAAAACTCTATTGAAACTGTAATCTTGTAATATTATGTTCGGCCATTAGTATCGAATAAATAAAGTAATCCACATTTTGTACCACTGTCATTACAGGGACTTTAAAATGTATTAACGGCAGCATGCAGGATCTGAATCCTCCTCCTGCTGGTTGGTACTACTGGGAGGATCCTGATCGCATGGCTGAAATAAATCCATGTAGGCTTGGCCTCAACAACGCTTTGCGATTTAGCTTTGTACTTGGCAATAATTAATGTTGTTAGGAATTGTGAAGATGGATGAGGCGACACTCGGAGAGTGATGATGCTACATATCGAAGCTTACGAAGGAGGGATTGAAGGCGGAAAGGTTTCTCGAAAAAGAGATTGGCAAGCATTTAAAAACGAAAAAGACTTGATGGGACCTGGTTCCTAATAAGTTGAATGTTGAAGCACCACTGGTGGTTAGAGATTGATTTAATGCTTTGAATTCATGTCATTTGTCACTCTGATCTTGGGTTGCTCTCACAATTAATCCTATTGTCCGGCTTGGAAGATGTATCGAGAGTATGTATGCAGATATAAGATAAACGACTTTGATTCAGAGATGGCAGAGAGAAAAAAGGAAGGAGTCGGCTAAGTGTGACAAGAGGATATGGAATGGCTAGCAGCCACCTAACTAAACTTTAGCATTGCTAGGAGGAATGGAGGACGGAAGATGTAAGGATTTTGGCTAATGGAAATCCGAGGATAGATTTCTGAAGCGTGAAGATGGAATGTAATAGAAAAATATATAGGAGAGCAGAGGCTCATTATTCAGGTGAGAATGACACTAACATGAGTTAGCGTGCTTTTAATTGGTATACATATGTAAATATTTGCTTTTCATCCAGACTCATTAAGAGGTGGCTGGAGGAGAGAAGGAGAGAAGGACACGCTCAAGCCTATAACTCGTCTCCTAGTTTTTCAATGCATGTAGTCGAGCTGAAAAGGTGTGACTGCTGCGGAAAGAAGAGACTGAATCTCAAGGAGGGTCACTGAGAAGATGGATTCTATCCGACCAGATTGGCAAGTGGGGTGATAATCATTGATGGTATGCTGATCGTGATACTACTATGGATACTGCAAAGTTTCCTCACTGCCTTATCATATATTACTTGCTCACCGATAAATCCTTGAGATTTGATACAATAAAAACGATTAAAAATCAGTACTGCAGGCAAATATTGGCTGAATGAATTAGTGAAAAGCAGGGTTGGAGGATTGGGATTGTATTGCTGTTGCCTCTGTGTTTAGCAAACTGGCTGGTAATTAAACTGAAACTGACTTTGACTTGATTTTGAGTTAGCTACTGACTTTTGCTTTAAGCATACAAGGAAGGAAAGGGAAGCGAGAGGTGAGGTAACAAGAGAAGAAGTAGAAAAAATCGGAGTGGCAAACATATAAGGCGTGATCTGGAACAGGATGAAGACCACCGAGGGATTGGGCTGTCTGTGCGTGGATATATTTGTTTTCTTTCATCTTGACTTTATCAGGGCACAATTACTTGATGTGCAATAAAATTTGTCAAACGATTAAGAAGAGACAAATGTCTAAAGAAGTAGCTGGTGGTGGTTGGATAGATGCTGCTCTGCTGCTGAACATGTCTAGTTGTTAGTTTGGCGGAGGAAGAAATGGGAATTGAACTCGGACTTGTTCTTAGAATCAGGCTGGGGCTGGGGTAGTTATTTAACTGTATGGGAAATGAGGGAAGGATTACTCCTCTGCTTGTTGATGAGAGTATGAGGAGGATAAACGGAATGACTGACTGGATGCTAATGCTATTACAATAACAAACATGTTTCAGCAGGACATGAATAAAAATGTATACTCTGCTCAAATCGATTTGATGGGGAACGAGTTATCTACGAGAAACACTTGTCACTAGATATTCTTGCTCAAGTCAAATGTCACTCAAGGAGATGAGAGCGAGGTGGTATTGCAAACTAATAACCATTTACACGGTTGGAAACATTGTCTGGAATGCAGAAGCCGAAAAACGAGGCTCGAGTAAAATTATGCAAAGTTCACTGTTGATTGCAAAGTTGCTCAGGTGAGTCTGGGGATGGCGTGAAGGTAGCGCGGGGACAGCGGCGCATATGGTTAAAGTTAGATGATGCGTGATATGTGTTTTTGCGTGGAGAAATTACAGCATTATCATAATTATATATTTTGAGAGGGGATTGTAGTCGTAGTAGTTCCTGCGGCAGTTTCTGAGGGAAATGATGTTGCGCGCTATGCTATTTGTAGATTGTGAGTCGTGCGGGAGCTAGAACGCGCCATGAGCTATGACCTCCTATGATTTCCGATAAAGCTAGGAGAGAAGAAGTGAGAAAGTGAAGAATATCTGTTTCATACCTTTGTTGAAGTTGTATGAAGTCCTCTTGTAGACACGATTATTGCATAAACTTCTAACTCAAACTTCCAAACACCCATTTCCCTATCTAACACTGCTGCTGTGGAGATGGTGCCCTTTCGTAGGTCGATGTCGAACAGTTTGTCTTGGATTTCACCCTGGGTGGAAGTGATATTTGTAATGTAATATTCCACGTCGGGGTGGGTGCCTTCAAAGGCTTTTTCACTGTAGGACGCTTGAAGGGCGAGGATAGAACTTTCGACGGGCATATTCTCGAGAATGGAGCCTTGGTAGAGAGACTGGGAGAAAGTAAGCACACTGGATTTACTCGTGTTTGACACTCCCAAGATGCTGAGGTAGAGGTCGGAGGACTTCCTTTGGGATTGAATGGCTTCGTCGGTTGCACGGATAATTAACTGATAGCGGGACTGCACATCATTCACTGAACGCTTCAATATTAAACTACCCGACGCCCTATCCAATCGGAACAAGGAAGAGTCACCGCTAATCATCTCGTAAGTAACCGCACCGTTTGACTCGGAATCACGATCTTTGGCTTTGACACGCGCCACCTGGGTGTTCCTCTCAGTTCCTTTGGGGAGGAGAGCAGCATTCATGGAGACAAAGTTGGGGCTGTTGTCATTCACATCCTCTACGATGACGGTCACTAGCTTCTCTGCACTCAGCCGGGCAGAGGTGGGGATGGCTTGATCTGTGGCAACAACGGTAAGGCGAAAGGTGTCTGCAAACTCTCGGTCAATCTGCTTTAGCGTATGGATGATCCCTTGATTTGGATCAATCCCAAAATGGTTGCCCTCCGGCTCTTGGGAGAGAATGGAGTACTTGACCTTTCCGTTGAGACCAGAGTCGGGATCTTCGGCTGAGACAGTGACGATTGGGGTATTGATTGCAATCCCTTCTTGGATTTGACGCACTATAGCTGTGGATGGGAAAACTGGGCTATTGTCGTTGTAGTCTTGGACGAGGACAAGGAATTGGATTGAGGAGGAGAGGCGGGGATTGCCGGAGTCACTAGCTGTGATGTTTAGGGTGTAGCTACTGTAGCGTTCGAAATCCAGGGGCTTGTTAAGGTAGAGGGAACCGGATTTGGAATCGATGCGGAAGGTCTCGTGTCGGTTGCCGCCTGTGATGAAAAGAGATACTTGTGCATTTAGGCCGAGGTCTGGATCGGATGCTTGAAATTTGATGAGCTCCGTGTTGACTGGAGTCGTCTCGATGATTGATATTTTAGAGTCGGACGTAAAAAATTCTGGGCAATTGTCATTCTCATCCAGCACATCTATTTTGACGCTGGTGGAGGATTTCAAAGGGTTCAATTCCGCAGTGTCTTGAACGACGACGGTGAGGATGTACTGAGGCTGGCTTTCTCGGTCCAAGGGCTTAGCCAGCATGATTTGACCCGTTGTCGTATCAATTTTAAATGTTTCTTCCTCGTTTCCTTCGCTCAGGTAGTAGAAAACGTCTCCGTTCAATCCCTCATCCATGTCTGAAGCTATGACGCGAACAACCTGAGAACCCAGTGGAGCCAGTTCTGAGATTTGAGCGGAGTAGGAATTCTTATTGAAACGTGGCTCATTATCGTTGACATCTGTGACGTAAACGATCATCTGGGCCTTATCCGATAATCTCGTTGAACCACCATCCTGAACAACAACTTCCAGGCTTATAAAGTCCTGCCCTGTGGATTGGATGAGATGCTCACGGTCAAAGCTGCGAAGGCTCTTGACGAAACCGTTCTTGGGGTCAATGATGAAATTTGATTGGACGGAATGAATGGAATAGGTCAACTCTGCATTGCGACCCACGTCGTTGTCCGTGGCTGTTACTTTCCCGACATACGTCCCAGGCACCTCATTCTCCGCAATGTAGAATGTAAAGGTGGAGTTGGTCAAAACAGGATAGTTGTCATTCTCATCTATGAGGAAGATTACGACAGAGACTGTTGATGAACGCTGGGGAGTGCCGTTGTCCCGGGCCATGACAGTGAGGGAAAAGTAGTCTTGCTCTTCCCTGTCCAAAGAGGACTTGACGTACAGGAATCCGTCCGGGAAAACTCCAAATTTCTGAGCACCGTTTCCGTCAACGATCTCGTAGGAGATGTGAGCGTTCTCGCCTACATCCTGATCTGTTGCTTGGAGAGCAAAGAATCTAGTGTTCACTCCCGTTGTTTCCAGGAGGGACGTTTCGTAGGAGGAATGATCAAATATTGGACTGTGATTGTTGTAGTCTGTTATTTTGAGAAGGACCGTTTGTCGGGATGATAAGGATGGCGTGCCGTTGTCTCGGGCAGTTACCTCTACGCTGACTGATGTCAGCTCTGGAGAGAATCTAAGAGGCTTGTTGAGAGATATGAGGCCGTTGGAAGGGTGGATTGAGAACATGTCATCCGGGTTTTGGGATAGGGTGAAAGTGATGCGGGAATTGTCACCTACATCAGGATCAATAGCTTTCACCAGGTAGACTTCGCAGCCTATCGGAGAATTCTCTTGGATTTCAGCAACGACTCGCTTGTTTTCAAATCTTGGAGCGTGATCGTTAATGTCTTGAACTTGGATGAGAGCACTGCAAAGGCCGAAGCGGGTGTCGGAGCGGACAAGAATTGTAAGGTTGTAAGAGGCGCTGACTTCCCTATCAAGGGCCTTGAGAGTCGTAATGGAACCTCCGATTTCATCCACAGAGAACAATTTTGCAGGATCACCGGAGATAATTGAAAATTTGACGAGACCTTTCTCTTTTTCTTTGGCGGTGGAAGCCAATTCAATCTTCCCAACTTCTTTTCCCTCATTAAAAACTGTGTTGCCTGGATCTTCGGGGATTTGGAAGGTGAAGATTTGTTGCTTGCACTTGATAGTTTCAATTTCTGGAGCATCAGTTAGTAGTAGTTCGATGCGAGCATTCTCCTTGGACTTCCTCCCCCCTCCGTCTTTGGCTGAGACATAAATTGTAAACTTTTTCTGGGGATAAGTTCTCAAATCCTTGACAAGTTGGAGGTTGCCAGTTGTTTCTCCAATGGTAAAGTAGCCTTGGGCTCCGGATTCGAGGGTGAAATAAATTTCAGAATTGGAGCCTTCATCGGGATCATGAGCGGAAATGTTTACGACGCTGGCATTGATGTCTGTATTGAGAGGGAGAGTAACTAAATACTCGGAGGGATATATTTTGGGATCATTATCATTGACGTCAGAGATGAGAAGATGGACGGTGGCGGTGGAGGAGAGGGCTGGACTGCCTTGATCTTTAGCAATAACTTGAACATGATAAGAATTAGATGTTTCTCTATCAAATTTCTGACGAGTCACGAGGCGGCCATTACTGGAGTCTACTTGGAAAAGACCCGGGTAGGAATAATCAGATTCAGGGCTGAGGTAATAGGAAACGGAACCGTTGGTTCCCTGATCATGATCTGAGGCTGTGATGGTTGCTATCAGAGAGCCAGGAGGGGCTTCTTCGGAGAGGCTCACCGTTAGATTATCATCTGTAAGCTGAGGCTTTTCGTCATTGTCATCCAATATAGTGATTTTTATATGAGCCCACGCCCATTTGGGATTCGGACCACCATCTCGGGCTGATATTTTTAATCTGATTGTACCCTGTTGCTCTCGGTCCAAGGGTGCTCTGGTTGTTAACAAACCACTATTAGGATCTATGTGAAACCACATTTTTTCATTCCCAGATACTATCGAGTAGTAAACTTGGGAATTGATCCCCGTATCTTCGTCCGTAGCAGTGATGCTAGCCACGTAAGTCCCTACGGGCGACAGCTCCCTCAGAATGGCCGAGTACTCGGTCTTTAAAAAGTTGGGATTGTGATCATTGACGTCGTTTATACGGATGATGAGGAAGGTTGTGGAGGAACGAGGTGGACTTCCTTTGTCTGTGGCCATGATGGTCAGATTATACTTGCTGATTTTCTCCCGGTCCAGCACACCGTTCACACGGACTAGCTGGAAGGAAGGGGTGGACTCGAGTAGGAAATGCCCCAACTCGTTACCTGACACTATCCGCACCGTCGTCTCTCCGTTAGGGCCCTCGTCCATATCCACAACGGATATGGCAGCCACCACAGATCCATTCTGAGCATTCTCGTCCACTGAGGCGGAACTTGCCGTCGGCGGGAAATACCGGATTATCAAGGATGGATCATGATCGTTGGAGTCAAGTAAATTAACTGTGATGTAAGTCCGGCCGTCCTGCCGCGGGATACCATGGTCACGGGCAAATACAGTGAAGACACAACTCTTGGGACAACTCTGCTGATTCTGTGGACAATTCTGCTGACAATTTAAAATCTGAGTCGTGGACACAACACCCGTGTCCGGATCCACACTAAACTGAGTCTCCGTCTCAGCCAGATAGTACGTGATTCTTGCATTGTCTCCCTCATCGCTATCTGTTGCTGTCACTTGCAAAACTATCGTTCCCGGAGGGACACTCTCGTTGAGAGAAACCACATAGTCACTGTGATCAAAATCCGGTGAGTTGTCGTTGGAATCATCAATTACAACATTTACTTTCAAGTATCCAAACCGCGGAGGACTTCCACCGTCTTGAGCACTGATGTTCAACGTGTAGAAGGCTTTTGTCTCACGATCCAACTTCCCAGTAGTTTCTAGATGAAGGAAAGGAGGCTCTCCGCTCGGATTTGTTGTGACAACGAGCCGGAAATGATTGTCTTCGTTACCGTCGAGGATCTTGTACTCGGTTGTAACATCGTTGATTCCGGTGTCCAAATCTTCCGCAGGATCTAGGAATACGAGGGTGCCAGCATTGGCTCCTTCGGAGAATTTGACTTCAACCTGATCGGCGGGAAATATGGGAGAGTTGTCGTTGACATCTTGGATGATGATGCGGATGTCAATGGGGTAAGTCGGTTGACTGGAGAGAACAACTAAATCAAACTGATCACTAGGCAAAACTTCTCTATCAATCTCTTTTGCTGTCCGGATTTCACCAGTTGTTCCATTCAAATAAAATTCTTCTAGATTCTCGTTGAACCTGTAGGTAAAGCCGGGCTTTGTTGGTATCCGCCCCACAAACGTTGTCCCCGGCAATCCCTCTTTCACAACAAACTGAACACGGCTATCCGCAGCTCGGGAAAACACTGAACTTCCCCCATTCTGATCTGATAAGTAGCCGTCTTCAAAATCAAACCCTGGACCAGGTCCTTGGGCGTGAATGAGGAGGCAATGTGAGAGGGATATTAATAATCCGCACAAAATAGCACGGCGAAGGCACAACATTGTTCTGCTTGTCACTCACATATTCGAGAAAACTTTCCGAAATATGATCAATCTCTCTGGTGATGATGATGAAGATCTTAAAGAGTCTCTTGATCCTCCACTCTATTCTTCATCTCTTCCCATGCGAAGCGAAACGGAATGTTTCTCCAAAGCACTGGAATTCAATGATGAACAAAAGTTTTCCCAAATCCTTCAACGGTTTGAACAAACTACAACAAGGGCTTCATAAACTGTGATTGCAAGAAACCTTGACGGACAGGGGGAGAGAAATACCTGTCTAATTGATATGCTGGGTTCCTCAAGAAGCTAATTAGCAGCTTATCCAATAGCCGGCTGAATGAGAAAACCTCTAGGTGAGCTTCATACAGTAACTCGATGGGAAAGGTTTGGAAGGGCTACGGGAACTTTAGAGAGGAACTCGCTTTTTATTCTTTTCTGCCCGCAGACAGAAACGTTTCCGGTAAGTTTCTCTCATACATATACACTCGACACTCCGGTAGCTTATGTATACGTACAAACTGGATTTATTCTCTGCAATTCATTTAGTCAATCTCAGAAGGTTGTTTGCAGCTAACTTGCGTTTGACCGTATGCTTTCTTCAGGCTTCTACACTTAAAGGAAAAGCTATCCTTAAACCTCGTTAATTCTTTCAGCCTCTTCCAGTCATACAAAATGTTTCTGGAGAATGCAAAAAACTAAATGAATGGCTAGGAATCTATAATTCCAAAATGTGGGATGGGAAATAAAGACTATACTCCAGCATGAATGAATTTTTCACTTTGGATTTGCAGATTTCAGGATTGCAATCACTCTTTATGAAGCGCATAAATTTAGTACAAACTAAAAATTATAAAATGAGAGGGATACGGGCTGCTGATCACTTACAATTGAGAGCCAGGCTAATAATCATTATTAATGATGCTTTTAGTTACACTAGACATGATCCTTATTTGTACTTTTTCATAAACACTTTCTCACACCGTTAGCAAGGTGTATGGGTTTGAATGAGTGATGTAAGAATCACCACCTCCCGGTTCCTATAAACTGTGGAATGCATTCCAGTAAGAAAGACAAATTTCCATTGCGCTCATCCAGGCGCAGCATTACAGGTTACAGTGCAGTCTTAACTACGAGCAAGGCTTAGCGAAGAACGGTACTTGGTACAATTGGCACCACAGCTCACTCCGTATCCACGCAGCCAGTTGTATATGTCTCTTGAATTGATTTGATTAGTTGGCTAACTGGGACAGCTTGACCTGAGGACAGTAAAAGTTTTTTGCGGGAAGATGTGGTGATTTTCTATGTTATGTTTCACTTGCTCATATTTCTTCTTCACCGCATAATGATTAGCTGGCACTGTGCCGGAACTGCCGAGGGATGAACGAGACACGCTTGACAATTATTGTCTCTCCGGAGGAGGATTGATCAATGAGTTTCTGTACAGTTGAGACTGACACATGCCAGGGAGTGCATTACTAATACTGAGTTAACAACCATCTCGCACGTGTGTTTTTAATAGTAATCTAATGACACATGGAAAATGGCACTCGAAGATGCGTTCTTTCTCTCTTTCACTTGTTCCCGTGATCCGCGCAGGGGTATTCCTGGGTATTTTCGTACTTCACATGTCAAACTAAACTGTTCACACTTTTAAATAAAACCTGATAGAACTTACACCGGGTTTCGTGACATGAGTTCTTGGGAAGAGTAAGGTTCTCACTACGGACACACCACACTGGGTCTGAAGGTTTAACTTTGGTACTTGTAATTGATTGATAATCCGTGTTTAGTGAGGTAAAGAGGGGGTTTTAATTGGAGAGAGAGAAGGAGAGAAAGAAAAATGCGTGGGGATGATGAGAAGCATAGTCTTGAGTAGTGGACAACTCAAGAGTCGGATGAGAACTGTGTAGTGTAGTTATGGTGGAAGTGCAAGGCCAAGCAAAAGCCCTCTTGCCCAAGGGTCTTTTCATAGCTTTAAGATTGAAGAGCCGGGGCAGTTTTTACAAACACATCTCTTCCTTTGGAAGTAAAGGGATACTCGGGTGTATGATGCTCCTCACAATGTGTGTACACATGTATCCTTCTATTCCTATCCTACTCCTTCATACCACCTCATTTACCTTTCCCACCTGCCCGCATCATTCCTTACTTGCCTACCTGTGCTTCGTCAGTACTGGTTTGGTTTGGAAAGATACGCATCCCTTGATACTCTAGTCGTCCGAGAAGAAACTCCAGGAAGGTTGCTACGAGACGTAGGAGCGTAGAGTGAATGCTCGTCTTCCGTCTTAGCCTTTAGTATTGCTAGAATTTGGTTCGTTAGCAGTAAAGCTAGCCAGTCCGTCACATTTATATATCTACCTGTATGAAGAATGAAGATACTTGCCCAGTGCAGTGAAAGAAGGCTGAAGAGAAGAAGCTGATGAACTAACTGCATGTTGAGTGTTTAAGAGGCTTGGGACGAGAGGACACAGGATAGGGTCTAGGAAGAATAACTACAGGGTTTTACATATCCACCGTCCTCCAAGACACGTTTACCGCATTCCGGAGCAGACAAGTTTCTAATGCTCGTCTCGGCTCAGGAAGAAGACGACGACGACGGATGATTCTCTATATTCAACTAAGTAATAGGATCATCATAAGAAACTCACACCATCATCCTTCTCCAGTCCCTGCATCCTTAGCTCCTACATTATTGCTTACTTTTCCTTACGGGAATAATAGAAACTTTTACGGAGTTTATAGAGAAGAGATTTTGTAAGTCTGCGCTCATCATCAAGGAACCCACCTGTTCAGGGATGATGTAGAAGATGGTAGATAGGAGATGACCGCATACATGTGTGCACTGACCGGTTGCTGCCAGGGCAGGGTTAGTTGAACAAAACCGGGTGTTAAGCTTAAATGTCAGTACGGAAAGTCCTTCTGCTATAGCTTTAATCGGGGCATAAACTTCCAGCCTTGTTATTGTGTAGTTCTGACTTTCTGACTGTGTAGCAGTTGGGCTACTTTTCTCCTTGTAGACCTTGTCCAGGAGGAATACACGCTTCACTAGTAACTGGACTTGCTCCTTACGGTTTAATTATTGCAAGACCTTTTGAACTTCTTGCTTCTCCTAAGGAGGATATGGGAGCTTTACTTGAAGAATATGAGAGTCAAGAGTTATGGGCTGGAAGGGAAGGTGGCTATGAATTGAAGAGTTTATCCAGGACGGGCTTGGAGTGTTGGGAAACGTAGGGATTTATCTATAAGCTTTTTAGGGTGACTGTTGCTCTATGTCCTTTCATTGCCTTGCCTTTGGTGCCTGGTGCGTCCTTAGTCATAAAAGTATCAAGAAGCGATAGGGTTGAATGAAGATAGGTTGAGGATCGAGAGGCTTGCTTATTTTTAAGATTTAAGAAGCTAATAGAAATATAATCCGGAAGGGAAGGGGTGGGAAGGAAGGATAAGGATGAAGGAGAAAAGGATACTAAAGTTTGGGTGACGTCGGTCAAGTTCTTTATGTGAATTGTATGTGATAGGAATTATAAAAAAGGCATTGACTGCCCCTGCTATGGTCTTGTTATAATTTGTTTCATTGGGTTTAGAGTAATCTGTTTAAGGTATCCGATTTACGTGTGGCGCCTAAATGAATTTGAGGGCGGTGTGGGAGGAAATTTTGGACGGATTGAGTAAATATTTCGGTGGTATTACAGTCTGGTATGGGATTTGCGGGTGCGGGATGCAGCGGGTTGTTAGGTGATTGAGAGAATGTTGGTGGAGTTTGATGTGGAGAGGTAAATGGATTGGAATGATTATTTGTGTATTCAATGTAGGCTTGAAGATTCGGTATTATATATCCAAGATATTCTCTGAGATGATGTTGTTGCTGTAACGAGTCCATCTGTACCGCGTGGAACATGTGGAAAAGAATGAGAGAGAGGAAAGAGCTGGATTTCTTTCATCTTTACTGCATGAATATCTTCCTCCTGCAAATCCTTCATCCTTTCCTTAAACGTAGGAGGAAGGGCTGAAATACCTGAGCTGAGGAGCCAATCATGTGAAATCCTGTGGAATGTATGTATTCCTCGGCTACCTCCCGCTCCACCAAAAACTATCAAGTCTCTCACCTGTCAAAAATACCCTCTAGTATTAACAACAAGCCTCTCCTTATTCTATGACTACAGTCACTACAGGTCTCTCTTCTTCTTATTCGTAGTCCACACACTCTCTTCGTCCGTCTTCTCCCCATGCAAGTTTTGTTCTTTTTCTTTCTCTTGCTCTCTCTCTCTCTCTCTCTCTCGCTCCTTTCTCGAACTCACCTCATCAGTTTGGTTGCCAGTTCGTCTTTTCTGAATAGCCTGCATACCTGTTGGCTGACTGGTCGTGTCTCGGAGGGATGCCTTGGAGTGGTGAGCAGAGTAGTGGCCGGTTCGTCCGTAACTTGTACTTTGTACATATATCTTGCGATCTTGGACGGGAGATTGGTAACCCATCCCAAAACTTGTAAAATATGTATCCTCTTCCCAATTCCCCGTCTTAAATGCTGATTTCGATGCCCTGAGAGCACATGTGTTTTACTCTCGTAGAAAACAGGCTTTTTGCAGAAATTGACCCGTCCGCTGCGCGAAATGAATTATCTTTCAGGTTCATCTTTTTTCTTCTCTCGGACGTTCCTGCTTGCCTCCGTACAATTTTCCGCATATCTATCCACCACCAACGCGTGCTTCCTTATATTATTGTCTGCGGTACAAGAGCTGTAGTCATAATTCAAGAATGAATAGATGATCTACCCAGGAGATTGAAACAAGCTCTGCATAACTGGAGGTACACTGAATTTAATACAATTTATTCTCTTGAAACTCTCCCATAAATGCAAGATAAAATTTCTACCGAAAGGTAAACTAATTGGTTGCGTAGAATCAAGCGGTCAGATGACTAGAGCAGGCTGTGTTGTGTGGACACATTCATAAGTTATTGAAGGAGGCTCTACGGCTGGAAACGTTGACTTGAGTTTGTATTCAAGGTTGAGTCGTGAACAAAGTTTCTGTAGCTATGAGAAACTCTTTTGAAAATTGTCGCTCTGAAAATCTATCTACAGATGCTCGTGCCCTCTGACGAATCGTGGCGCGAGCTTCTGGGGTCATGGAAAGAATTGCATGGATTGCTTGAGCGTAGTCCGTCTCGTCTGTTGCAAGAAAACCGTTCCGAGATCCATCGTATTCCATCACTATGTCCATCAATGGTCCGCCCGATCGATTAGCGACCATTATTAGGCCTGCTGCCATACATTCCACAACACCTGAAAACAACACGAAATAAATATTTACTGCTTTGCAGATTAATTGAACGCGAAAGATTTTTAAGCATAAACAAAAGTGTTTCGGCTCTGTACCTATCCCGAAATGCTCGTTCCACATTGTATGTATTCCTATGATGCCTTCGGATAGTTCTTTCTTCAATTCATCATAAGAAATATTCACTTTGAATACTACGTTATTCTCCACAGACAAATGCTTGCACAAATCTTGCATGTCCTTCACTCGGCTGTAATCTTCCTCGTTCCGGCAACTTCCTATTAGCACTAATCTAACACGTTCCCAATCTTTTTCCTTCATTATCTGACGCAATGTGAATAGCATGCGGATCTGTAACGGATGGTCTTTCTCAGGACGAAACTGTGCCACCGAAATTATCTTCAGCTCTGCAACTTCGTTCTCCTCGACTATAGGAATGCTTTTCAAATCTTCCACGTCACATGGTGGGTAAACTTTAAATGTTCTAGACTGACTCTGCCAAAGCTGATTTACATGGTCCTCGGTCCAGCTGGAGTTCACCATAACAATTTCATTGCACCTTCCCGCCCAAGAGTATAACTTTGCAAAAATCTTGTAATACAGCAACTTGGATGCCGTTAAAAACGGACTCTTTGATACTACTGGCTTATTGTTGTAAGTTTCAGCCCGACTTGAAACTCTGTTCAGCATATCCGTGCTAATCGTTGGGTAGTGGACGTACGAGGCTACACGGCAGCCACTCAAGTATTTAAACAAAGGCACAGAAAACGCGTACCCCATCGTATCAAAGTATACATCTGCAACAAATAAAATTCATGTAATAAAACATAAAACCCTCCGTTTAATATCTCAAAACGACTACGGCCAAGGAAAAGCAAAAATACCTTACCAGGAACAAACTTGAAAAGAGCTTCCAATGCAAGATATACGGATCCCAGGCTCTGTCCCAACATGGTAAAATTAGGATACTTGGACGCTTCTACCCATTTTCTTCGACTCAGATAGATAAATTCAATCTTTTCCGAGAACTCAATGTTGAAACGACTTTTTGCATTGGCAATAATCTGGTCAGGCGAGGCGTCATTGTCTCCAGTGTAAACAACAAAACGGTAACCGGAATACCTGATAATAAGTCCACCAAATTATTAATAATTCATTTATGAACCTGCATTAATGATGTTTATTCATTATCCTCAGAACTAGGTACGTAAGTAACGTGTAATCACCGTTGCTGCAAATATTTAATCGCACAGTACAACACTCTCTCGCCTCCTCCTC
Source organism: Sminthurides aquaticus (assembly GCA_906901655.1). Lineage (NCBI taxonomy): Eukaryota > Metazoa > Arthropoda > Collembola > Symphypleona > Sminthurididae > Sminthurides > Sminthurides aquaticus. The sequence goes on along the minus strand of CAJQTT010000004.1, from coordinate 8,315,593 downwards.
CAGCGTTACAATACGGATGGAAGAATCCAATCGACAGTCGTTCATCGTTCTTTTTTTGAATCTTCTTTAGTCTGTCAGCCGTCTGAAAGACAAGAGATATTTCCAACAAAGTATGAATTACTCGGAATTAATTCGAAAAGTTGAAAGACATATATAACAGATGATACAGTTATACTATACTAACCTTCCTGAATACAACAGAGATTATAGCAAGACCCACAGAGACCAGGGTTAGCGCCGCGATGATAACTATTCCCAGCATTGCAATCATGGTTTCAGCGTCAAAGGTTTTATAAATATTTTTTTGGGAGGATTTTGCACACTCTTGAAATACTCCAGTTCTCTCCTATTAAGACGCTTTTCCAGATTTTAAATTCATATGGTCTATCACTGCAGCTATACTGTAGCTAACTGGTATATAACTATCAACATATTTAAAACGTAAATGTATTTGCCATGTAACTAGGGCCAATGCTTCACTCTTCGTCAGTTTCACTTTCAAAAAGATAGTGAAACCGAATCAACATTTCTTTCCGTTCCACAGAAACCACTCCATTTCTAAAAATGATCGTAAAACACAATACATGCAATCGTTCTAACAACTCCAAAGTTCAGGGATAGCAGATGGGTAACAGCCGGTTGTACATGTAATTAGGAATTATCTTTTCGCCACGTCTATTCGTTCCGTGTGTAATAACTATATATACTTATTTACTGTTGACATTTTTGTCTGGTATTATAGATAATAAAATCCTGCAAGCGCCAAGTCTGTACAGTACCCTCATATACCGCACAACTGCGTTGCAGATTAATTTCAAATCATTCCCGCCCCTCTCTACATGGATTTAGTCTTGTATCTCGTGCTTTCAGGACCTTCTTACAATTGTTTTAGCCAAATCCGAGCCAAGGTAGGTTTTGTATACTACTTCAAATGCGTCTTCATCTCTTAAATAAATTTGAAAGTATGAGATCCGGAAGTTCTCGGCATATTAGTATTTTATTTTTGTGAGTTGATTCATGTACAAAGCTGGGCAACTCGCTGGTATCAAAATCCGAGCATCATCCCATATTAATAGATTTCGCTGTTAGGTCACTTTTTGATCAAATTACTTTGTAGCAATTTACACCTCTTAAACTGGGTCAATTTAGGTTTAGATTAGACTGTAGAATATTTTATGAGATGAGAGAAACTATTCTGTGATTCATGTTTTAGTCGAAAACCATGTAGTGACAAAAGACGAAACACACTATCACCGTACGTCTGAGGGAAAGAATTAAGGACAGGCAACTAATGACAAGGATTGATGAGTTATGAATTTAATACCAATTAAATTACACTACTAAATGGTGATGGGCACATCTACTCAATGTTCGATCTAGCAGATATCGCTGGGCCAGATAGGGATCGTAATTGGCTTCACCCTGGAGGCCATGAGAGTTGTCTTCCGCCGACACAATGGATATGAAGGTGATAGACCGACTGGCATCCTTCGGGTCCATTATTGATCACTGCAAATCGGAAATAAATTATTAAGAGAACAGAAAGGAGTGCACTAGCTTACATTGCACGAAGATCAAATGTAACTGCCATTAAAAACTGTGTGGGTATTAACAAGGCTTACCAAGCCGGTATCCGTTTTTCAGACCTAACATTTCTGCTGATTTTTTTGCGACGATGAGAAGGTGGCCCAAAAGCTATTGCAATTTCAAAACAAACTCCGGATCAGTTATACAAGGCCATGTATATATTATGATATAATAAAAAAATACAATGAAAGAAGCCGCTTCTTCAATACCTGTTCGTCAGCTTCTTCAGCCTTCTCTATCATAGAAATCCTCTTCTTAGGTATAACCAGAAAATGAACAGGGGCCACAGGAGAAACGTCGTGGAAGGAGAGGCACAGATTATCTTCGTATATTATTTTCGCTGGAATCTTCTTGTCCACAATTTTTCCAAAAATCGTCTCCTCCTGCGTCTCTTCTGACGCTTGTTGTGCCTTTTCTACTTCGTTCGACATATTCTGGAAAACAGATCAAAGAAAGCAAATTATATTCATGCTTCCCTGAACTCTATGACAGATCAGGTCATTTGCTCCTATTTCAGATTTTTAAGCACAGATGACTGAGTTGCTTTTAGTACAATTAAACAAGGGTTTAAAACTGACTGCGAATCCGGTTCCAGACGACTGCCTTCGTTTTAGGCAAGCTATGTAGTGCGCCTTGGTTTCAACCAGCACAGGTGCAGCCTTGAATAGATAAGGTATGGCAGTACTCCGGCTACGGGTAGCGATAGCGATTCGCCCTGTTTGCAACAGGATTTGTAATCCAACTTTTCTAGTACCGCAAAATACAGTAAACTTTCTGCGTTAGTCAAAATTTAGTGTACACTTATCGCTGCCACCTTAATAGCGAACATCTCTATATGCTACTTGAGAGTGAAGGTGCAGGCACTACCCAATCAGGATACGACTACAGTACTTTGTAGTCCAGTCTCACTCGAGAGTTTTAAAGTTTTCCTATAGGAAAACTTTAAAACTCAACCTTAACTCAACTTTAAACCACCAGGGGAGCTGCGATTTGTTTTGGGTGGAACGTTAAGTTAGCGGAGTTATTAGCTTGGTCTTAAATAGGCTAAAAATTTAAAATAATTTCAGGTTAGTTATTTGATTTTGCTCGCTACCAGACTACCAAACAGAGCAAGAGTTCTTGACTAAGTATTTTGTGATCATCTGGCCTTAGCCGAACTTATTATTTACAAACAATTGCATAAGGTATTGACAGTTCCCTTCCCCCTTACGGTTGAACTCATTAATTTCAAGTTGTAGAAGCAGGAGGTCTTTTTAACTATTTGAGATAATAAGTGGGAGATCCTGGAAGAAAAAAGCATGAGAAGAGGACATCATGTACATGTCATCATAATGTTAATCTCGCAATGTTAATTTCCTTTTTGCAGGAGCGGAGCAGAGGTAACTAACTGGGAGCTTAGAATTTGGAAGTCTGCGACTTGGCAATCTTCGGCAATTAGTCTAGGTACTTTGATTCTACATCCATAGTAAAAGTATCCTCATACCGGTCAGTTTCGGGCCCTAAACGCTTCTAATATATTCTAATATCACAGGATTTTCAAATAAAGTATTTTCAAAGTGCAAAATTTGTACACGGCCCTTAAGTGAAAGTTAAATTAAATATATTTCAACTTACGTCAGCATCAGTAACCTTGTTGGCGGAGTTGGGATAAAAGCAATCACTATGGTTCCTTACAAAAGCTTGAAGGTCTAACATGTAAATAAATGCCAATGACATTAATTAAGCGAACCCTAGCACATAAACAGGTTCGTGATAGACAAGATCTTCAAACATATGTGTAACGAAAAATAGTAATAATTAGAATTTAAATTATAACTCACCTATAGTCTAATCGGATACTTTGCTTTCTCCTGCTAACTCTATATTTACTTCCCGATATATATAGTAACATATAAAAAGTATAGATTTTACTAAATGTATAGCATCAGATGTATAAACTTTAAATTTTTTGCGGCTAATTTTTCAAGTTTTCCCGGCATGTAATCTCGTATCATCGAGGACGACAGTACCGAAGGTTTCGCAATTTAGTTGCTTCCCCAAATATAGTGGGTCTTATGGTCGGTTGGTAAAATAGTGAGTTAGACTTGTTCTTTCTTTTGCACTACGGTAATTGTTTTTATGCACCAAAGAAGGGATGAAGATGCGACAAACTCAAGAAGCGTTCTAACTCAGAAGGTAAAGAGAAAATTTTGATTCAAAAGTGAGACGTATTTACGTATATCAGTCCCGTCGTAGAATACACTAGTTGTGTAAAAGAAACAGCAGCTGTGCCCAAAATGCCACACCACGGTTGGCCGTAGGATACAAAAGCTGTCACCACGTGAGCAGGAACGCGGGGAAGTTGAACGTCAACGTTATTGTCTACCTAAAGTCATAAACTTTAAATAAGTTTTCCCTGGAAACATGAATTGCTGCATTTCCTTGCACCCCGGATTGTTGTGACCCTAAACATGTAGTTGTGATTTAAAAAAAAACTAGTCAAATCCAGGCGCGGTTAAAGTGTCCATGGCATTTTAAGTAATAAAATATAATTTAGCTTACACCTAATGTGGTAGTTGACACCATATGTACGCTAGAACACAATAGCAGCGGTCTATAGAGTACAGCACGTATCCAACTCTTGGTGGCAGTAGGTGTGCGTTAATTCGAGACTGTATACACTTTATGGAACGTTTGTTTTTCTAGACTGTATATGCACAGAAGTGTAGAAAAATCAAACCGATTTCGTAACTTTCATGCCGAAAAACATGTTCTTTCAAGTCGGCCTTAACTTTATTTTCAGCAGAATATTTCTGTAAACTTTTTACAGAAAGCAGCAGACGAATTCGTTGTGTAGCAATGTGTCTACAATAACATTATTGTGCAACGTACAATATAATAATGTTCACAACAAGGATGATCGAAAGTTACTATTTCTGAGACTATATTTCAGAGCAGTAATAGTTTAAAATTCTTGTATGTATCGTTAAACTTGTCTTGAAAGATACATTTTAAGATAGCATCCATTAATTATTCAGCAGTGCAACTCCACAAAGATTATAAACGATTTGTACGTCTACCATCTACGGCAGTTTGTGAAATACGGTATTATTCCCAAATTACATGCGCGTCAATACACATTTTTAGACGTGTTGGCTGGAGCGTTGAAGTTGAAGAGTTTCGTGTAGAAGGCATTGGTTTGAGAGTTTTTTATTTACCATGGGGTGGTTACAGCAACGCCTTATCATTAGTTCAGCATTCTCTGTGAGACGGGGTGATATTCACATTTTAAGCTGGACATTAATCCAGCTGTTACTTATATTATATATATATATATACATCTAGTGTTGACGTCACTGACGCCTAGTCGAAGTAGCTGAGCACGCCATCTAGGTTTTAGTTGACAGAAGCATAGCTTTTATATACTTATGTACTAACTACAATTTTAGCCGCATAATTTAGGATCCTGCAACCTCTTAAAATTTAATGGCAGCTAACTTTTAGCTAGGAGCCTGTACAAAAACCAGATGATTTTGTTTATTGGCTTCTAAAAATAATAACAGCCTCATACTAGCTGTATGCTCATTTTCACACTGGTTCTCGGACACTTACCCGTATTTATCTTTCTTGCCACAGCACATAACAACGCTTTGACTAAAAACAGACTATCACCACCGCTGGGGTAGGATAAGATGTTGAGTGAGAGACGTACAATGGTTCTGCGCTTGAAAGCTGTGTAAGTTTGAAGCAAATAAACTGTAACGAATTTAGTTTTCCTGTGGAAGGTTTAATTTTATATTTATGATTTTTTGTTGTCTGGAGAAAGTTAGCGGGATTGGCGTACGTACATTTATCAGCAATGCTTTCATGGCTGAATCTTGACCAGTCCCCAGTGCAGTGGCAGGTCGTACTTAATGAATTAACTTAATTAATTGAAGGTAGTGAATAAAATTGGGGACGTGAGGATGGTAATATTTTACAATTCGTAAATTTTATTGTGACAATAACACATAACTATATTTTAAATGGTGTATTCAAGTTTGTTGTTGATTGAATTACGAGGGTAATCCGTAGTATTTGTAGAGCAATTATGATGCTAGCATAAGAATAATGGCAATTACATTGCAATCTTGCTTTAACATTTGTTGGTGCGTAGAAATTGACATACGAATTGAAGTAATGTAATTTTTCAGCTTTTAGTTTTTTCTAGCAACAACGAATCATACAGACATATCTATGTATTTATTAATGTAGCATATAGGTTTTCCTCTATAATTGACACCATTTCCGAAGTCCCAAAAAAATTGTTCACTACGCATACTGCTGCTAAAAGGTTTGTAGGATTTTGATGATGCACCAGAGCTTATTTGTAAACTGTAACAGGATGTTGCCGTATAAAATCAACTTTTGTTTCGGATGATTTGAAGTCAACATTTGTAAGCTTATTCGCCAGGTTTCTGAGGGATTGACGGGATTGTGGTGATTGAGAGTCTGCGAATGTTTGGCTTGTCATACTCTTCCATACTCATGGTTCGCTGCCTAAGCAAAGCGGATGGGGATTCATCACCATCTCCTCCGGAGAAAGTACGCTGCCGCTCCACACCAGGCATGGTTACAGAAGTTAGCAAACCTTGACCCTTGCAGAATAACAGGATACTTTGAGCTGCTTTTTCGGGCTAGAAAATGGTTTTACATAAAGAATCAATCAAATTGTGTAAAAATTAAATTTTAATTAAAAATGAGATTTTGTTTTAGTGTCAATACATGTGTATCCTTATAGGCGGAATAAGCCAAGCAGAGAAACTGATGGCATGAGCGAATACTTACCGCTTCATTAATTACATCTCCAACATCATCAATTTTCAGTAACTGAGTCTTCTGCTTATCCATCAAGGTATGGAGCTGTGCCACAGAAGTACCGTAAGAGCCCTTTGATCCACACAATAGGAGCGTATCAATTTTCAGGTTCTTTTCCAGCAAGCCAGTAATGTCTTTCCGGCTGAAAAAACAGAAAATATTTTTTAAAAGAAGCTGCCTGATGGATACTTTTAACAAACTCCCCTATGGATATAAGCCATTAAGTTAACTTACTTGAGGAAAGCATCCACATAAAGTTTCAAGTTCTTTGCGTTAATAGCAGATTTCAGCTTGGCTTGGTAATCCTTAATTGTTTGTTCTCGATCCTTCATTACTTGGTCGTCGCTCTCCAATTGCTAAAATATTTCGATACAGCATGAAAGCTTGTGTTTGGAAAATTTTAAGTACAGAAGGATACTAAATTGAAATTAATTGAGGTGAACTACAGTAGGTACCTAGTCAACTAAAGTTTGGGTACGCTAGTCGACTAATGTTGCTCTACGTGAAAAAAAATCTGAATGAATAAAAAATTAACCAATAATAGTTGAAATAATTAACAAATGCGTTGCAAATGTTGACGTCACATTTCACATTTTGGAGGATGTATAGCTTTGACTACGGTATCTAAATTCTAAGATGAGGAAACCAAGGCAAGGCCTGTTTGTCATTACTCCAGGATTTAAAAATGAGCTATCGGCTGCTATTTAAATGAGTTAAATGCTAAAGCTTCTTCACGGAACCAAGCGAGAACCGTTCACTTGTTCCTATTCCTTGTAAATGTCTTACGTTTGTTAAATTCTAATGTTTCTAATGATGCGCTGCTATGAGGCAATGTTAGTACTGGTTTTGGCTATATTACTCGGATTTTGAATCTAACCAAGAAGCTATTACAGGTATAAGGCCAGGCATTTGCATGGTATTTCAAGCAATAATCATCATTCAGTAAGCTTTTAGCGGGATCAGTATGAAACGGAAGCGTAGATGCGGAAAGCGTTAGTAAAAGTAGCACAATTAGCAATAGCTCCTCGAGGCCATAATCAATGAGGAAGATAAACTGTGTACTTAAGGTTGACATAAAGGATTTAAGCATTTACACAAGTATTCCCCTAATGAGCGCGTCGTGATAGCTCTGGGATAAAGCTGGATCAAATTTTGCATTCTGGCTTCTCTATTACCAAAGACATTGGCATTAAGAGCATTGTCAAGTAGCCAATAAATTAGCATCTGAGGCGTATTATCACATTTTCACGCAATAGCGTCGTGCTCTACTTGAAGAAGGAACGAGGTTCGAGTAAGATAAAATTCTCCGTGGGAACTTGAAACTGAGATTCAACCAAGAGGTTCTAAAAGGAAGACATGACGATATGAGCAGCATTAGACAGGGTGATGAGGGAGGGTATTGTCTTAGTTTTCCCTGCCCTCCTCCTAATGAACAATTCAATGCTCTATTAGTATGAAGTAAAAGACGAACGAGGGGAAAGGGTGAAAAGGCATAAGGCTCCAGAAAAAGTGGTATTAAGTTCATTGGGATTGGGAGGCTATCGGATTGACAGTCAGTAAAAGTTATAGAGTGAGCAGTAATTTAATAAAACAAGTCTACTGATTGCGGGAAATCCACTGAGATTGCTTCTACTCTCAATTTATAATCTGTACAAAAGGGGATAAAAAGGATAAGAAGTAGGTTAAACAGTATAACCCTTCTATGACCTGTGAAGGCGCGACGGAAGATACAGTAATAAGTGACACTATACAGACTAAGAATAAACTAATGGATAATGGCAATGGCTAGGAACCAGAATATAAAACGGTTAGCTGCTAAGTGTTTGTAATAATTCCATGATTCTATGAGGCCCAGAAATGCGGTTATGTAACTAGCTAAAATTACACTTAGTCTGGTAATCCCCATTGCTAAATCGCCTTAATGACTACCAGGACACGGACACGAGTTAACTACAGCGTATGCATTACTTCTTTTCGAAGGGGGTTCACAGACAACGGTCAAAGTTAGTAACTATATGGATTATGAAAGAAGAATATTGAATCGGGAAGATCCTTTCTCAGGATAGCCTTCTATTTGCAGTAGCCAATCATAACTAAGCTATGATCCTAATCTAGCGACGCTGCTCTTCTAATTAAACGATGAGAGGCGGAGATGAGGATCTAAGTGGGACTAAAGATTAAAAGAAGGAAGGATGAGGGAAAACTAAATGGTGATCAAACAAAAGCTTATTAATTTGGTTGCAGAGAGTTGGTGACGTGATAAATATTGGTTTAGGTGAAGCAAATTGAGGACGAACAGATGTTGTACTTTACCTCTTCGATATTCTGTTTTGATGATGGGGAATGGCGCGTAGAGAAACGTAAGAAGAAGTCACATAGATAGAAACAACAAACACTTGTCAGCCAAGCTTCCTCTCAAGAGAAATTACAACTAGAACTATAAATCCGTGGACATAAAACCCAGCGGTCGTTAATTATTTTCTTGTATCTTTAGAACTAGGCTGGAGCGTCCTCGTGAGAAAAATCGCTGCGGACTGTCATATGATCAACAAGACCCTGACCCTCAGTGTACGTACATTATTATCGTCTGTGCAGATTCACTCCTAACGTGACCCCGAACTAGTTAGGAGCTTATACACAAGATATTACATTTAAACCCGACCATAGCCATGTAACACGGAAAAAGGCCGTGTACTTCTTGTAAGCGACAAAATAAACTCGATATCTATAAGAATAATCTATCTCTTATCCTGGGTCCTACTGTGTGCTCTAGTTTAAAGGAAATTAAACCCGCTGCAAAATCCGGACATCCACCATCTGCTAAGAAACAATCTTCAGCAAGCCCTTGTTTCCGGTGGGAAGGGAAAATGTATAATGGGTATGGATTGCATGGGTAACAAAATACGAAGAGACTTGTATGTACCGGAAACACCTGCCCTATTTCCATTAGCACACGATTCTTAAAAGATTTATCGTCCTTAGAAAATCTGTTCAGTTTTACGCTTTGCTTCCTTGGGATTTTTTAAAAAGAGCAGACTCAAATATAAAGACGGAAATACGAGAAAAAGTACGGCTTCACCGAGTGCAAATGGAAACAGCTAGGGATACAAATCCTTCACGTTGGGCTAACAACAGGCAAAACAGGGGTGACTTATCAAAGTTCATTACTTGTTTGCTTTGCTCAAAATTAGATTCAGCGTAGCCCGGAAGTATATTAACGATCAAGTCGCCCAACTCTGTTAACATCAGTATTATATATACGCAATGGTAATAACCAAAAATAAAGTAATACCGAAATGTATAAGAAAGAAGATCGAATATTAAGTGCAAATAGTACCAAGTACCGGGCATGCAATAAGTGAAACCCCCAAATCACATTAAATACTCATACACCCATATTTACATGCTGAATGGGTATACGGTAAACTAAAAACATTAATCAGAAAACCTCACCAATTATCTTAGTATGCTACGCCGGGCTTGAAAAGATCCATTGTCAGTATCTTATGATACTAAGCTTAACTTAAATTTCGGGATCTGTGATTAAATTTAGTTTCTACTGAATTGCGAAATATACATGAGTGCAATGCGTTTCAACGACTTCGTATTATGCTGTACACATTGCGAACTGCGTACAACATTGTATGGCTCAAAAAATTTGCTGTCACACCAATTATATATTGCAGGCTCAGAACCACGTTGATAAAAAATTATATGCTGAACGTGCTGATGATGATATTTTGCTTTCAATAGCTTCCCACATTACATCAAACTAGAAAGCCTGAAAAATACACCCTGAGCATAGAGGAGCTGATGTAGCGGCAAAAATAATGTCACACTGATTAAATTGCACCATTTACCACCTTTCAGCACCTCTGCTACATTAAAATTAAAATCCCCTCGATTGACAGAACAAGATTACCGATGAGGTAGAGAGAAAGAGGCACACGCATTATCGACAGACCGTTCAAGTAAGTTATTAAATGTTTTCAAAAAGGAAGTAGCGAACTGGAGGCTTTGGGTTCACCAGTTTTATTGAATCTCAGAAAAATCTGTCATGGATTTCAAGCCGATTATCATGTATTAAGTTGGTCAAAGTTTAGAGGGGATGTTTTGTAATAGGGACGAAGAAACATTTGCTGCCCTTGCTTCAGAGTCTCTTACCCGGTACGCTAGAAGGATAAAATCAGGGAATGATCTACTATAGCTACAAATTAGGGAATATAATTGATCCTTTGGTCAATGCTTATATAGAAACGTTTACAATGGGTTTAATCGGGTCTAAGATCTTTGGGAAAGTGAGTAAGTGCAAAGTATTTGGAAGGAGTGGAATGACTCGAAGAACAATGGAATTGGAAAGAAATCAATTCTTTCTTCTCCGTCCGCTATACGAGGAGGAGAAAGAAAACTTTTTTACTCTTCAATTCCAAGAGCTAAGAAGAAGAAGGGAAACTGGTTGGCGGACTGAGATGGATTTCGGTATGTTATTTTGGCATGGGTTAGTAGAAACTATTTACACGTTAAATCCAAGGTTTGGATGTTGCAAAGAAAAAAGCACCTTCATTGATTTTCTTACTAAATGACAGAATAAGTTGGGAAAAGAATGATGAAGCCTATTACATACGGACAGACTTATTCGTCCTTGCTCACGCTCAATCTGCTTGCAATTAGATTTATAAAAGGAATCTAAGATAAGCGATGATAAAAAAAATGGCCATTTTTAGCTAGTTTGGCGGAACAAGTTTCACTCAAATCGATAAGGGACACAGTAGGATAGAATTTGGTGGTAATTTTTAGCTGAAATATGTAACGCTAGTGCACTTTCTGAAGGATTATTCAAGGCTATCTACTTCTTATCATTACACTTGCTGTGTAGAAAGTTAGGAATATCTGTTAAACTTTGTGTGCAAATCAAAATTTTTTTTAAATCCTATAACTACCTGTATAAAACTTGGAAGCAGATGAACTTGGCGGCTGCGCAAGGAAGAATGCAACATACTTTCTCCAACGTCCAGCGCCTTTCTCTGAGGCTGAAGCTGAAATCATTTTCTTCGGGAAATATCATTCGGTAATCTTGTTCTTTCCTAAAGCATAATCGCGCTGTGGCTATGATGCTTGTTATATTCACTATTCTTTACTTTGAAACCATAACCTATTGGTTCCATTGACTATGTTGTTTAAATTGATGTAAATAATGTAAATATTCCTCCACTCCTCCCACCCTACCACAGATTATCATCCAAAGAGCTGTTTGGTTATCTTCTCTGTACCCTACTGAATCCCTGAACTTATAGAAATTGTGATTGCTGGGAAGGATCTGTCCCTTCCTGCATCACTTCTTGGGGTTAACGGACCTACAAAGATTGTAAAATCTAATCCATACGAGGAATGCATCATAAATGAGCCGATGAATAAAAAAACTTGCTGAAGTAAGTCGATCAATTCAAATCCTTTCAACTTACGTGTCCAAACTTATGAAAAACAAGATACTGCTCCGTTGTAGGGTTATGACCCTGTTGGCCAAGCTTCCAGTTCATGAACTGCAAAGGAAAAATAGATGATTAACATGATATTGAATTCAACACAGATTCGACGTTTCTTTTTGTGGCGTCAGGATTGCCGTCTATTATTGTACATTTTGTAGAGCAAGTACATGTTGCTACAGGGAATTGGATCTGAAATCTGAAATGCTCTATTTTATGATCCTACATATATAGGACGGAGGTCTACACTCAACACAAAAAACGTGGCAACTGCTGAGTCATTTGTCTTATGTATTTTATTTTTAATTACTATACAAAAACTTAACAACTATCGGTTTTGTAGCACTACTGTCGTTAAAAGTCGATCACAGAGTATCATTTACTTACTAACGGAAGAAGAAAATGCAAACAGATATTAGTTGAGAGAGGAGAAATATCAAATTGAACTTTTCACACCCTCTTCAAGAAATTCCTGCAGGAGCAGGATAAAAAAAACGTGCACGAACGGGTACAAGGAAACAGAATCTTATTGTGAGGAAATTGATACTTTGCATTATGGAAATCCGTTTAAAATAAGACGTGTAAATTGAGACGAAATAGCTTTCTCTGCTGCTGTGAAGAGGAAGGAAGAGTATTGGATTTGTTCTACCGGAGAGTAAAGAGGGGGGAACATAAAAGAGTTTCTTTCTTGATTCGAGATGTAAAAACGAAAACTGATTTCTTGTTAACTACAGTAAAAGGAAGGGTGAGGAGAAAGGGGCCGTAGATTCATATGAATTTGGAAGGTTAAAATGGACCACTCAGTATGGGCGAGCCCATGCAGGCCACCACAAAGGAATATTATATAGTCGAAAGAGGAGAATCAAGTGTGGCAAATAGCGGATGACTATCCTCGACTATAAAAACTGAAAAGACTATAGGATTAAGGAAAAAACGACTTGCAAAAATTTAATCGCTGCTATTGGAATGTTGGCTTTTGGGCCCCAAGTATAAGAAAGGGGAAAACTGCAAAGAAAATTTTCCAGTCTGCAAAGGTTGGAGAAAGTTGGAGGCCTAGGAAGGAATTTCGAATTGAAAGAATAAAGTGGGTATGACTGTTTCATGTTACGCCTAACACAGGAAGACTAAGCGAAGTAATGATAGAGGATAAAGTGACTATAAGTGAATCAGGAAAGGAAATAGAGGTTGACGAGAGCCCTGGAATAATTCTTTTCTCATTCTGGAAGGAAATTTAACGTCGAATGAGGTCATATCAAGCTTTGCTCAAAAATATCCTTGTACTGGGATTCCCAGACAAGACTGATATGGACACAAATACTTGCTCTCCTATAATACTTATTTGAGCATTGAAGATCAATAAGCGCACAATAAAAGATGAAAGCTTAATAGCAAAGTTAGAGAAAGACAAGAACTAACCCTGTCCTTGAAGTAATCCATGACAGAGACCTTGCCAGCGGTCACATTGACGAGGATGAGCCCCAAGCATCTTGATGGATGAGCCATACCAAAACGAAGCAGGATGTTGGCTCCAGCGCCTTCACCCAATCCAATCACATATTTGATGTGCAGAAAATCCAGAACGGTCACTAAATCCTCTCCAATCATTTGCATCGTTGGGAACTGGAAACTATGAAAGAGAAAGCATATTTCAAAGGCTCTGTGTGCTGTTTGCTGAACTGCAGTTTTTGGTTACCACAATCGCATACATTTTATATGGTATTTCAATCTTTTTTAACATAAAAATGCTCGAAAAGACGGTGGTTTTCAAAATTTCAACTGTAGTAGTTCGCTAGGGCGGTATCCAAAACGAAAGCAGCGAAGCTGCACTAAACGCGGTAAACTGAGAGAAAGTCATAGGTTCCCGAGTATGATTAATTATGTCTCCTGCCAATAACCCAGGCTCATTTTGTCTGGTGCTTCCTTTTGTGAAAACTGCCATGTTTTTTTCAACATCGTCCATTTGATGTATGTCGATGAAGAAAATGAGAACAGAGAAAAATTCTCAAAAAATCTATTTCTACGGGTTGTAGTGAATGTGCTGGTGGCTGGCGGCGGTGGAAGCCGCAGCAGTAAGTCTTTAAAAGGAAGTATACTTTTGAGTTGGTTTCGTAATTTTTTCTTCTTTAGCCAGTGATTTAGAAAAGATGTAAGAGAAAGCGGAAGCGGTTCTTTAGTGATGAAGTACGCGTTCGCATCAATCATTGGTTGAATGTATTAGCCTTAACATTAAGGATAAGAAAGTTAAAAAGGATCGACGGGGAAATAAGAAGGACAGCGGTGGAACAAGAAGACGATAGATTTGTTTCTACCCAATTCCAGAGGAGAAAGTAAAGTTAGGCTTGTTCCTTTGAGGGTTCTCAATCACGGATAGAATCCCAATTTTATATTGATTTAAAGCTGCGGTGGGATTGGGAAAGAGGGGGATAAAGCGGAATCAAATATCATTTTGATTGCGATGATGATTTTCTTTTAAAAGAAGGAAGGTTCGTTAGAATTGAGCTTGTTAGCCGAGTAGGTGGTGGATTGGATGAATATGGTGAATGAGAAATGCTAAAGATTAGGAATTCTTGAAACGCAGTTGAGGGATGATTGGTGGTGAAACTGATGTGGATGACACGAGAAATAACGAAAGATTATCGCTTCTTTTTGGTGCGGCAGGAAGTAAGCGAGGATTAGAAGATAGAGGGAATAATGAAAGGCTACCTTCATCTTTAAAGGGAATTGATAGCATGTACAAGGAAGGACCAGAACCAGAGGAAATCAAAAGAGGGAATGAAATGAAACCAAAGCTTCTTAACTTCCATTACGTAGTTCAACATAATCATTATAAATCTGAGCTGGCTTTAAGTTCTACTAAACTTACTCACTAGATTAAAATTTTTGTTCTATTATCTGTCCCCTCCTACGTTTCTAACCGGTTCTACAGGAAATGTTTCACAAAAGGAAAAAAGTACCCAGAAAATAGAGTCATTTGAAAATTGAGAGAGGAAAACGAAAATGTATTAGCAATTGATTCTGGGTGGTAAAATAAAGAGCTGACCGCTAAACCGAGAGCTGGGGAAAATGGATAGAAGACTGGTGTAAGGAAGGACATCGAAAGTTGCCTTGGTGTGAGGACAGGATTGATGATGCCAGCTGAAAGATGAAAAATTCGAGGGAGGAAACTACTTCATCGTTCTACTTGTGGGAAAAGAAAACAAATTTTGCATACTTTTATTGAAGGACATGTGCTTGAAAGAATGGTTTAAGTGAGTGAAAGCCGAGACGGGAAAAGCTGAAAGCTCTGTGACCCGTCTTCGTTGACGTTGAGAGCAGAGCAGAAATTTATGCTGCATCTGAGAGGGTTATGGATGGAGGAGGTTGGAGGAGGAGAAAGTCTTAGTCTTCAAAGGCTTTATGAAAGTCTCACTCAAGGATTCCTCCAAGAGGAATTGATCGTTTAGAAAAAGGTGCGGAATACAGCACTACGTCATTCAATTCGAATAAGTTTGAAATTCATAGACGAGCTGCAAAGAGGAGGTGTTGAGAGATATGAACGCAATAGATTCTTACTATATTCTCTGCTATAAGGAATCGGATTTAAGCAAACTGTCGAGGTGCTCTCTCGGTTATTTAGGTGTCGTATGAAAGACTTTGTAGTCACCTCCCACGGTCTTGGCGAATCTCAGTTAGTTATGCAAATGAGGTTGCCAATGGGCTACACTCAGGTTTATGCTGTGTAGTTGATGCCTCTTCATCGGCTCGTGTATTCGGTACTTCACTGCATCGAGATTTCTTCTGAACTAAATAGATAACTGACTGGACCAATAGATAACTCTACTTAAGGGGAGAAAGTAAAGCAGATAGAGAGGAAGTGGTGACCGGAGGAAAGGCCAAATGGGAAATACTTTCATAAGTCTCCCCAACTACAGGTGAATCTCCAATTAAGATCCTTCTAATTAAGATCATTCTCTAATCTACATCAGGATTTGAACTCCCCCGGCATTTTTCCTATACACCCAATGGTAAATCTTTTCTAAATAACATCGATGTTATTTAGAATAAATTCTAAATTGAATCCAAAATTTTCGACTCCTTGGACCCATAAACAATGTATTTACATCTCCAAATAACATCATTGTACTTTTTGTGTTTACGATTCAGCTTCTTCCATTCGAGGTTGCAAAGAATCTCATTCGGACAGGAACTTCTACACCAATTACATTCATTTTGCGTATCAAAGGTGTGGAAAACAGACTTATTTCACAGTCACCAGTCCCTGTTTCGCTGAGATTCAGCTACTTTCTGAGGCGAAAATGGTGATTTTCTGATTAACATCAAAAATGATGTTATTTCGAAGTACATCCATTTCTGATTAAGACCTGAGAACGCGATATTTTAGAGATGATCTTAATTGGAAGTTCACCTGTATGTGCATTGTAAATGACTAGTTGCCTTGGAAACGCGTGATTGCATGCATCCAATGGCTAGTCGGGTGACACTACTGAATTTCCACTTCCTTAGTCTATTCGGCCAAAAACGTTAAGGTTGGCTAACGCAACCTAACCTGAGCGAAGCGAAATAGGGCCCGAGGACTTAGGTCAGAAGGTTCCGCACAACGCCTGGTCATTGGAAATATAGAATTGGGAACACATCGCCGCCGGGCCGAGCGAAACGTAGGCTCTGGCCGTCTGGCCGCTGTGTTTCTAAATCTGCATTTCCATTGACCAGGCATTTCGTGGACCAATGACCTCAGGACGATGGCCTTATTGAGTGAGTGAAGGTTATGTTACGATATACAACCTTAAGGTTTTGGGCGGGGGTTAGGTTTAACCCGACTTCTAGTTGGTGACTTATGAAAGAAGCACGTTGGGGAGACTTATGAAAGTGTTACCGAAACATTGTTCAAGGGCAAAGGGTGGGGAGTTTAGAGAGGATGAGAAAATGTGTGGAACAAACGACGATGGAGAGAAGAATTTTTATAAACATAAAAACAAGGGAAAAGTTAAGAGCGCGTCGGAGATTCTTCGGCGCACTCGGTTCTTGCTCCTCCTTGCATGCAAAGCTCACAGATGCAGACTACACGTAAGGGAAAATGACAGTGGTATGAGAGAAAACGAAAGGCTGTGAAAATAATTCAAGATTTGAAGATGATAGCGTCTTAGATATCAACAAACTATAAGTGGGCGTGGTATGATCTTGTGTGGATCTAGCGGGATGAGGATGCTGAGTTTCAAGCTTGAATACCAGTTAACCAGTTGATGAGGGATAGTTTTAGATTGAATTAGCTTGTTTTCAAGTAGATGTACTTACTCATCGGAGAGATCTCCAGCGTTATCCTCTTGACCTGGGACGTCAACGTGAATAAAAACAGACCTCTCTTTGATTTCAGCCATGCAGGGATGCTCGACAAAGTCGTGGAAAGACGTATCTGGAAGAAAGAAAATGTGTTGTCTCTGTTGTGTGCCTTCATCTGAGCTTGATGGTGGAGGCGGTGAGCTTAATCATGTACTTACGATTGCATCCTAAATCATGGATGGTAAGGAAAACCGCTCGTTTATCTTGCTGCGAAAGTTCACCCTGTAAGAGATAAATCAAGAAAAATCAATGGTAACTCATCCTTGAGAGATCACTCCCAAAATATACATGTTCCATTCAATACTCCCAGTGCGCCAGAACCAAAATACAGTTCCAGGAACGCAAATACGTGTTATAAAGTTTCCAGTCTAAAAAGTAGCCTAGCGGTAGCCTAGCCTGTTGGGCTGGGCTGGGTCCCAGACTTGCAAACCATCGCAATGCTTGCCTTTCTCGATACAAACAATCCTGGGAGTTTTCATTCTGTGTGGTCGTGGTCTGCTCGTAAAATTTGAAACTTTCAGCATTTGGTAATAATGTACGAGAAAAAGGGCTGGGTAAGTTAATGCAGAGCTGTCACATGAGAGGGAGAGAAAGGGAGAATGGCATATTTGCTAGGCGAGGGGTTGATTAAGGATGGGACAAGCTATTTGTTACAAAAAAGCAAGTGAAAATGAAAAGTAATTTATGTATCTTCCCAGCTGCTCCCTTTGTTAGTTAGTGTTAGTTGGTGGGATGGAAGTCTGTGGGTGTTTGTGCAGAGAAAGTGTTGCCTAAAGCTAGAATCGAAACCATTGCTGGTTTTCTATGCCTCGAAAATTCACAGGCTGCACATTGTCGTCATTTACTTACTTTCTTGCCTAGTGTCGGTAGATGACTAGTTTGAAAATGCATTCAGAGTGAGGTAACGGGGAAAGGCGCTGGATATAATTAAACAGGATAACTCTGATGCTCAAATGAGATGAATAAGCGAGGGGAAAAAGAGATTTGGAGATGAGAGATGATGGGTTCTGTTGGAATACTTGGCTTTTGCAGATACAGCTTCCGGTTATTTTGAGTATACGGCCGGAGTGTAGGGATGAGATGTTGTTGTCAAACGAACATAAAAGCAGGAAAGGTTTGAACTGCGGGATAGAATAAAAAACGGAGGAGAAAGAAGAAAGAAGGGTGAGAGAGATGAGAGAAAGCTCATAAAACTTTCCATGATTAGCTTAAATATTACCTAGGAAGGACGAATAATATGTAGCTAGTATTGAGTAGGGTCATTCTTTTAAGCTCTCTTATAAATGGTAGTTAGGCGAAGAAAGAATGAGGGACGTAAATTAAACCGAAGCAGACAACTAGATTGTATCGCCGGGCCTAAAGCTATTATTGCATGAAAAATTATTTGGCACGTCTATGCGCTCTTACATATGGAGCGTGGGAGTTTCCCATCACCTTTCACCCATTGTAGTTTCCCTATGCATTGTGTCGCAGACAGGCTAGGAATGAGATCTAATTTTCTACGTCTAAATATCTATATCCATATAAATCCTCTGTTACCCTTGGTTTCTAATTAGCTCGTAATGCTTTGGTGTAGAGGTAGTGGCTAAATGAGCTGAATTAGGATGCAGATGGATGACAAGAAGTATAGTGAGCTATATACTATCCTGGAAAAACAGTTTTGAGAATTTTCGTTATCCTACAAACCTCATGCAAGTTTTCTATTCACAGAGGTAGTTGAAACCTGGCGGAATTCACCCCCGCGCTAAGCAGTGTGTAAAAATGTTAGTAAATTTATCACACGACGGGTTAAAATGTTTTGTCTAACATAAGATTCAGCGAGTATCTAAGTAGTTGTCCAAACCATATAAGATACACCACAATGAGAAGTCTAAGATGTTTGCGCCATCCATCTAAGAATACTGCTTAGTTTTGTGATAGCAACAAAAACGTCTTAGTTACTTACTAATTAGTGTTTTAATGCTAAGTCACTGGTTAGCGCGATGGTGAATTCCTAATCATTGCGATCCGCAGCATTGCACCTTGTGACTCATGCAAGTAAATTAAATCTAAACGGCGGGAAAAACGAATCAAAGGGGGCAGGGAAACAAATATAGTGTAATAACCATCTATTTTCTCTAGCTCACATTTTGCATCGAAGAATAATATATAAATATGTTTATGTATATAAATTATATCACATGTTACTATTACTTTGATGTCTTTCAAATGGGTTGATTTATAGACGTATCATCTTATCAAAAGAGGATGGTCATTGGAGAGGGGCAAACTCTAGTATATTTCTGTTGATCTTGTTTTGCCGACTGCACACAATTTTTGTGTATCGGAATATTTAAACACAAATCTGAGAACCTTTAAGCTTGAACAATGACGAATTTCTCAGATAAATTAACAGAAAGATACTATAAAACTAGCATATTACAACTTCAGACAGAACAAAATGAAAGAGAAAATTCATGCCCTAATTTTAGTATGTATATGAAGGACACTATGTTTAACTTAAGTTTAAATTTACGAGGGAATTTGATACCATGTAGGTTGATATCTAGACGGTGGCGTGGAAGTTCGCTGGGTATGTCGATAGGATCGAGATAAGGATCGAGTGATAAGAACTTAAGGATGGAAGAGAGATGGGGAAACGAGCCCTAAATATTGATATTGGCAGGAGGAATATGAGTAAGAGAAAGAGGGAAGAATTGGACTGGAAGGCGGCAGAACGGCTTACAGCTTACTTGGTAGCTGCGGGCTATGGGAGCGTGGAGAGAAAGTAGGAATAATGATTTGAAGATAGAGAAAGTAGAAATTCTATAGAAGGTACGTGGATTGGAAGTGGATAAGAGTGAGTAGAGGATGTGCTTTCTTTTAATCCGACTTGACGATTGCAGGAGATGTAAGTGAACGATTTGATGGTAAATGGTAGGATCGTGGTGGATGGGGATAGGATTGGGTGGGGTTAGCTAGTTGGTTAAGAAGAAGAGAAAGCTGAAGTTTAACTTCAACGAAGGAAATGATGACGGAATGTAAAGGAAAATTAGCTCACCAAGGTTGGGTCGTTGTGCGTGTGTGTGGAAAGGAATCATGTAATGCTGGATTCTACTCTGTGTCAGCTCCGGTTCGCGTATTAAATATTTCTAGAAACAAGGCCCGTTGACATAATCCTTTTACCAACAGACAAAAGGAATCCACTTTGGATTTTATTTGACTTTCTCTGCATTGTCACAAGATTGGGACTATGTTTTCTCCCTGCGTTTTTCCTTTTTATTTGAGGGAATGTTTGAGCCCATAGGTATGGCGGAATGTCTCCCAAACTTTCACTTCCATGTAGATACCACTTCCAACCGCCGTTGCTCTTCCCTAACATTAATATTTGTGAGCACCAACTCTCTCTCTCTTCTCCTATTGCAATACACTCTCTCCTTACTTCCTCCTTTTCGTTCATGCTATCAGTCTCAGAGTCTCAGAGACTAGATACAATTGTAAGAGGTACTGCGACATCTACTTCCCGGCCCAGAAAATGGGATCCCTATTATGGGGTCTCCTCTCCAGTCTCCAGAGGATAGTGACGTTACCCTTGCTTAATACTAAGGCTGAGGATTTTTCAAGAATTTTGCAGGTCTGGTCTAACACACAATCAAGTTTCTTCAAAAGCATTATGTCGACTCAAGAGGGTCGATACTGTTTAGCTAAATATTATTACGTATCCTTTTTCTTATAATTGGGTGGTGTCTTCTAAAAAATAGAGCATAATTCTGCTTCTAATTAATAATAATAATAAAACAACTTTCTAAAATCTGTGGTGAGGATAATTCTTGATGACGAATAGTGAGCACATATTCTGTGACTTATTGTAACCGTGCACAAGAAGTATTTGTCTGGAATAAATATAACGTCATTGAGAAGATGTAACACAGAAAGAGATTCGCTCTGATAGGGAATACGTATTTAATTCTAATAATATTTGGTAGAGATGGCAAAATGGAAGACAAAGCGGGGGGGGGGGTAGTAGAAACGAGAGGGAATATTCGGAAAGTATTTTCTCGGAGACAATCTTTTGGCACGAGACCAAGATGCTGGAAAATCCTTTCCGCGGGATGGGTGGGCAGGGAGAGGGAGAGTTGAGTTGCTGGCGCTTGTTTAAATAAGGAAGGGGTGTTTTGAAGGAAGCTTGAAAGATGGGGGTTTTGTCAATAAAAGTTTACAATGTGCGAGGTCACCGAAAGAAGACTTCTCATTTGGGAAAAATTATATAATTGACACATTCCTGGTCTGCCTAGTTTACGGGAAGTTTCCCTGTTTAATCGCAGAGCAAAATAGACAAACTACAATAGTATGTCTCGGAACTGGAAAAGTTTTTTCGCTTTGATAAAATCGTTTTGGAAATTACAAATAGGCTTTAGTAACCCCACTTCATCTAGAACAAAAAGAAAAATATGGGAGTTTCATAGATAAAGTTTCATAATGGAAACAATGAAGTTTTGGAGAAAGAGCAGTTCAGAGTAAGAAACATTGAAAAAGATGAATAGATAAGGCTCATAAACAAGAATACATTAGGTTCAAGGTTGATTAGCATGATGGACGAAGATGGCGGTTGTTATTATGGACGAAATTGGGAATAGTCCACAGATCTTTGCTCCCTCTGAATGTTGCTATCCTACGGATCATTGAGGGATGCATAGAAATAGATCTATTTTTAGGTGTAGTTTTTTGTTGTAAATGTATGAAGGTACCTTTGGAATCTACAAAAAGCACCTCCTGAAATAGCCTGTACAGGGTGTTTGAAAAAGAATTGTGTACTGGGTGTTTTTGGTTTGGTAGTTGTCTCATAGTTAATATGTTTGCCAACAGGATTGGAAAGAAAAAAGATGGTTTGGTAGGACTGGATCTTGAGAGCGTCTCGTAATATTGTATAAACTTGTAAAGCTCGCTCAAAGACTACAAAGCGGGAAGGAGTTTGAGTGAATCGACAAGTATCTCTGGCTGAGAAATGTGGAAATAAAGTCGGATTGCCCTGCTACTAGAAATGTTGGTATAATTCGGTGATTTTTGCCCCCGTATGCATACATTACCCGCCGTCCCAAAAATATTTAAGCGGCCGGCTAACAGTAACAAGGGAGAGAGCTTTAAAGGTTAGAACAGTGAAGGTGGAACTATTCTTGAAAGTGTTGCATGTTAACTTGCCTCTTTCATTTTAGAGGGCTAAGCAAGTAGCTTCTCGCGAGCTGAGTTGATTTTCCTCTAGTTTCTTTGAAACTAAACATTTTGCAAAAGTTCAGAGAGGCACGACTGGAAACGAAGCACTGAAACAAGTCGCGCAATCATGAAGATGAAGAGCGCCTCTGTAAGATGGAGGCGAAGAAAGAAGGAGGTGATACGATATTATTTTGCAAAATTGTAGCAAGGATTTACATTGAGGATAGCAAGGCTTAGAGGTGTGCAAAATTCATATTTCTATAAACGGAGGATGAATGATCGAAAACAGATGGAAATGAAAAACCAAGAGGGAGTTTTATACTTTGAGCTACATTTGTTACCGTGGCTCTCCAAAAGAATTTAAGCCGAGGGCTCAAAGCATTTCCTAGAGTATTTTCCTCACTTTAAAACACATGATCCACTGCTGTAATGTGAGACTGAGAATGCCATCGGGGCGGGGAAGAATCGGGCGAGATATCATCAACGCATGCATGGATATATGATTTTAACCATGGTTGGCTTACCTGGATGTAAATACTGAGCGGTCCGCATCTTTCCGTAGGCACCAAGTGCTTCTGTAAATGTAAACAAAACAATTTGTTAGAATCACCTCACTCTGATGTATTATAGTCAATGGCATGTTAGAGCGCATTAGCTAACATACTGTGGATACTTCCTGGGTTTTCTACACCCACAAGCAAAGATTGAGATTAGTTTCATAATATTACTATTACTATGGTCTAATGCTGGTTGTTTTCATCAGCAGGATATTAGGATGTGCGGAGTAGCGAAGGCAAGAGGTGGCATATGCATGGAAAATAAGGAAACTGGCGACACGCCGCCAGATAGACAGGTCTGTACGCCACGAAACGGTCTACGGAGCTGACAGGATATTCATATATTTTGCAAGTAATCCCCCGGTGAAAAGAGGATTACTGCCAGCTTTGAACGCAATGTAAGCTCCTAGCTGTGCAGCAAAAGAGAAAATACTCATCAAAACACAAAAGGGAAATTAAGCAGGTGTTACGCAGCATTCTTGCGTCATTTCATAAACTCCTTCGCCTGAAACTTGAACAGTGCAGACGTATTATTGTGTTGAGCTTCACAGGCTTTCTCTCTGCTCTTTGCTAATGTTTTTTGGGCAGGGTTCCGTCGGGAAACAAGTACTGTAAAGTCTCGTCTCACAAACATCACCGCGGATAGTAATGAAATGGGTCTTTTTTTCTGTGCTAAAATCCAAGGCCGTCATATTAGAGAGGTTTTACTTCCATCAACAACAATAGGCGTACAAATACTAGTTAACTGCAGTTACTTACTAGTTACTGGCATGTTCTATGGATTTAGTTTTTGAAACCGTTACTTAGGTAAAGTGATTGTGATTGCTGTGTCTAACCTCTAGGTAAGGTATTGTATTACGGCCAGTTGTAGCTGGTTTCACTATTGTGCCAATTTTAGGGGACTTTTCATGCTCTATGACTTGAGTAATTAAAGTATCTAGATTCTATTGCTATTGCACATTCAACTCATTCTCCTCTAATTTTACTAATTGTTTAATGTATATACTACTACTGTTTTAGCTACCGCCTTATTTCGGAGGTAGTCAAATTTATGAGGAATTTAGGGTTTAAGGTATAGGTATAAATATAGGTTTTAAGGGACAAATTTTTGACCCCGTCATATTTTCAAGGTGGCACGTTTGTGAGACTTTACAGCATTTGGAAATTTCCAATGCATTTTCATTTAGTTAACTCTAGTTACATGTTACATCACACATTGTTGGTAAATATCAATTGATAAACAGCGCAGTAGCCGTGACCACATAACAATTTATGATAACAATGCATGATATCATTTTCAGAAAGGGCAATTGGAGAGAGAACTTCTGTTGTAGAACGGTGAAAGGTCTGAGGTACCGGTACTACCTGAGATACCAGCCTAACTTACCTATAGAACTATCTGCGGAGTATAAAACGAAATTACGAAACTTGTTACTTTGTCCTGATAGATTTTGCAAACCGAGTTTAATATTGGTCGGCAGAATTATTCTGAATAAGGCAGGATTCGAATGACTGTTTACTAATTAGTTTTAATAGAATTTCCTCGAACCAAGTAAGTCGGAATATGATAGTGAGAATGGAAGTGAGAAGCAGAGCATTGACATTGACATCCGAGTAAAATGGGACAGATAATTACAACACTTAAATTTACAGAGGTAGTGGGAAGGCATTCAGCAACTTGAAAGTTTATTGGCAAGCTGTAGGCTTTTGTGTGGGATGTAAATTGCTTTGAACGCTTTCAATTTTATAGATTTGATCAAAGGATATATAGAGTGAATTTTAAAGGAGCCAAATTCAGAAGGCGGAAAATTTAGCTCGCCCACGAAGGATCTTGGGGGGGGGGGTCGCGTGGGAAGTGAAGTTTTGTTGTGGGGGCAATTTAAGTCTGTAGCTGTAGGTTCTCAAATTTTGTTCTTGAATTTTCTTGATAAAATACTACCTGAAGCGCAGGGGTAAGAGAGTTCATTGATTTTAGTAACACTATGGTTACTATTTTTTCTATTTCCTGAGAGAAAGATGGGAGTTGATGCGAGCAATATAGGATTTCCCCGTATCTTGCTGCAGCGACCATGATGTTACATCATGTACTAGACTTTCTTCTGCTTTGCCAACGGAATCAGGCGGATACGAGAGTCTACCCAGATGAAGGTGAATTAGAAAGGAGCAGGAGAAAGTAAAGGAGAATCGCTGAGTTTAAGTGGAGGAGAAGAGTTAAGGCAGCTCGTTCTTCTCAGTTACGGAGAAGCGAAAGAAAATTAAAGTTAACTCATTGGAGACAGGATATAAGTCAAAGGGCAAAGGGAAAGCATGGGGAAAAGAAGAGTGAGAGATGTTTGTGGGCTAGAGAGGACGACAATCGAGTAAGTTTTACAAACGACGTTATCTGAAGAAATCAAATGTAAAGGTATAAGGAGACTGTGCCACCTGTGAGTTGCATGATGGAAAATAATCCTTCGTGGAAGACAAAGAGAAGCTTGAGAAGGATTGTGGAAAGAGAAAATGTATTGGACTTATAACTTTGACGCTGGGCTGGGGAGATGGATGGATCTATATTTGGGAGTAAGTATTAGTGGAAGTTGATAATTGGAAAAGTTATAGATTGTCACACGTTGTTGGTTGGAATGATGGATTCCGTGTGGACGCATCTGGGAGTTGTGTTTAAAAACAAAAATGTGGGAAGTTGGAGCGTGGGATTGAAAGTTAAGATGAGTTGAGGTAAAAGTGTACGATACGAAATAAAAACAGAGGCGAAGCTCATAAATAAAATATAGGGCAATTGCTCTAGCTAGGACAACAATTTTGAAGAGTGGTAAGAGAATAATATTTTCATGGGTTAGGAAAGACTAGATGGTTCGCAATTGGGCACGAAATACATGTTAGGAGGGATCTTTCTTCGTTTTGGATGTAATACAGACCATGTAACAAATAACTTTATAAGTCTAAGTATCATTTGAAGGGGTGTTTGAGGAGGGCAAAAGTGAAATGAATTCACCGGTCATTGCTACGGGAGCGTGAATTGAATTCTAAACGACTTTCATCCACAAACTTTCCTCTCTAGTTTCTCCACTGTCTTGTGCAACAGTATAAAATTCCAGTTGTGGCGAGCACTCGAGTTAGTGTACATATACTATTTACTGGAAACACTAGGTAGAATTTAAGCGTTTGCAAACGCTTAAAGCTAACCGTTTGGCTTAGAAGGAGTGGTTACACGATGCTGGAGGCTGGGTGGTGAAACTCCGTGGAGCTTTGCAATAGAGTAGAGGTGAGAAGGTCTAAAGGGGTCTGGAGCAAAGTAGTACTATATAATAAAGAAATGTATGGAGAAAGTAAGCAGTATTTTGGAGGACGGTATCTAGGAGGAGGCTGTTTGGATTTGAACAGGGTTTCTCGCACAGGTCAGAGTCAAGTGTTTTGAAAATGTGAGCAGATATAGGACAGTTAGACGCGTGAATGATTTTGAACTTTAATTAGACACGTATAAGGGGAACGACGAAAGAAAGTTTTGTATGCATAAGCCGAGTTGTGGCTTGATTATGGAGGATGGGAAGTGACAGAGATGGAGATGAAATACGAGGATTTTAATGAGTTTTAGAGCAAATTAGATTTAGGAATTATGAAGAGGAAAAAGGTAAAGGTGAGATGGTTGGAATTATTTAGAGTTTAAGAGGTGTTAAATTGAGTTAAGTTGCGTGAAATGATTGGTATTTCTTGCTGGAGGACATACTCGGTCCCCGTGATAGAATAAGACATACCGAGCCCAATTTAGTAACGTCCATACTGCCTCGACGGGCGTAATCCATGCTTCTTTTTCGGGTGGCATCCGTACTCATTCGACGGCCTCCTACATCTTGGCTTGCGCGTCGCATATTGTCGCTTCAAATCACAGTTGCTTTTAAACTTTGAAAAAAAACTTGCGGCTAGAATGGTGGCGGCGGCGTCGGATTTGATTCTTGTCCTCTGTTGGCAAAGTAATTTAGAATGTTTTGGTTTAAATGATAATTGAAAATATGGCCATGATATTCTCCAGCTGGCGATTTTCTTGTAGGCGTGGTGATGAAAGCTTGCATGGTATGCGAATCTTAGAATCGTTATTCTGGTTCATGAGATTCACGTTAAGTAGAAAAATACGTTAATAAGGGAGATTTTGCTCCGGCTTCTGGTAGATTTAATGATGTCTTAACTTCACTAAAATATTGAGAAGATGTCAATGCATAAGCGACAGCTTAGCATGCGCTCAAAAAGAGATAAGTGAGATCCTGACCTAAATCGCAGCTTCTGAGAATATGATGATGACTGGATATCTTTATGGGAAATACTTTCATAAGTCTCCCCAGCGTGTATTGTAGATGGTGTAGTTGCCTTGGAAACGCGTGATTGCATGCATTCAATGGCTAGTCGGGTGACACTACTGAATTCCTACTCCTTAGTCTATTCGGGGTGGTGAGCCAAAAACGTTAAGGTTGGCTGTCGCAACCTGACCTGAGCGAAGCGAAATGAGGCCAGAGAACTTAGGTCATAAGGTTCCGCTGAATGCCTGGCCAATGGAAGTACAGAATTGGGAACACATCGCCGCCGGGCCGAGCGAAGCGTAGGCTCCGGCCGCTGTCTTTATGTATTCAATTGTGCTAAAATGTTGCTAATTGCGTTATAACATCCCAATCTTATGCAATAAAGCTTCAAGTTTATGGGTAGTAAATTAGTTATTTGGCGAGTTGAGCTAGCGTGTCAGGGATAAGTATGTTCAAAGAGCTTCAAAATATGGATTCTGGTACTTTCTGGGATGTAAGGAATCATATGGAATATTCACTCCATACTCAAATGGAGTTCCAGTTGTCGGAAGTCAAAAATGTGGTTGAATACGAATATCTGAGAGCTAAAATGATGAATCCATGCGCACAATCAAATTGGAGTCAGAAAAGTTTGACGTGAGAGTTCAAGAAGGAACTGAGTAGAATGGAGTATGAGAGTGAAAGATGGATTGATTCGTGGAAGTATCTTTAAACTCATGTTGACAGTGTGTGGTGAAGATGACGGAGTGGATGGTGAAAGTTGCGAGGAGTGAAGAAACAAAATCATGGATTAGACGCCCGTCCCGAGCTCATTTAGGAAGAGCAGAGGGAAGATAAACTTTTTAAAAAAAGGGCGGTCTGGTCCCTGGTCGTAGTTTTTGTAGAAATTATAAAAATAAGAGCTACCAAATATTGCAATAAAAGGAGGGAATGTCGAGCGCAGGATTTGCAGACTAAGTTGTAGGAAAGAACAGAAATTCAAAGGAGTGAAACTGCTGGAGTCATGATGGACTTTTTATGTGGGAAATTCGTTTATTAGGTGAGGTAATCCAAGTAATTGAAGGATAAATGGAGGGGGTAAAGTTGCTTGAGAAAATAAGGTGAAAGCATATAAGATGAAGATGGCAATGAAATGAAATCGTATTATAGCGGCGGGAAAGAATGAGTGAAAATTCATGGCAGTGCTCGCTCAAGGCTGTCCGCGGTAAATAAGGAATAAAGTTGGTGAAATGTAGGGAAGACCGGTCTGTTACTGAAGACGAAGATGGAATGAGAGAATATGCGAAATAGCATAGCGTGAGAAGGTTGAAAAGGGTGAGTTGATGGATAACCCGAGGTTAATAATGAGGTGATGGAAACTGAATCCCGAGAGCGTCTTCTTTGTAAATGCAGATGGACAGACATCTAGGAATGTGTGATGTGCCCGAGCAACTATTTAGATGAGATGTGGTTGAGATGGGAAGAAATGGAGAGGAGGTGGATGGAGGGAACTGAGGAGGAGCTCAGGAGCGTTAAGAAAATGGGGCTTTGAATAGGGACGGCCAAGCTACTGCAAAAATGTGGTAGAAACTGGGACCTTTTCTCGTGAATCGAATGTTTAGGTAAGGAACATGCTCGAACATGGCGCTGGGTTAGTTATTAGGTTGGGTTGAGTGGTTTAGTTTTCTTAGTTTGGAGGCGGCGATACTTTAGAAGAGCGAAGGAGGATGGAAAAGCTGGTGAAAGTTGTAATTTGAAAACATTGCATATAAGTTCACTCCGAACTCATTCCCTAAGTTTCAGCTACTTTTTCTCTCTTAGTTGGCTGCAATCTGTATTGTACACACAGGGCTTGGGTAATCAAGTTTCGCTTTTAAGCAGAGATCAGGAGTATAGCATGAGGAGTTGTTTCAGGATGGAATGGACTTAGTTTTATATAATTCTTTCATTCTAAATAGGCATTGCCTTTTCTCTGGGGTACGACATCTCTCTCTTTGGTTCCGAGCAGAATGTATACATTCTTTAAGGGTTGAAATGGGATACTGGACCCGGACGGATAAAGAGAAAGTATGGCGGGTGAGGGAAGGAGGGATGACCCTGGCTTCAGAGCTCTAGACTGGGCTTAAAGTAGATCCCTAGTGTCTCTCCGCGTCGCACTCCGACTGTGTGTCAATCCTCCAGAAGTCCAGAAGATGTGCTCAAATAAAAAGAGAGAAGAGACCCTTGGAGAATGTGCGATTGCTGTTACTATCAGTTTAGGTAAGGTATTGCTACTTGGAGGACGAGAATCCCGGAGATTCGGACGCCTTTATTATCTGCTTGCTCTCCACGATCTTACTCGCACCTCCTATGCTAACTGTGAGCTCAGAGAAAGTTGACTTGAGAGCTGTGGAAGAGATCTCTAGGAATCGATCCACCTTTTCCTACTACCGGTCTGGATTCTCGTCTTTACATTCTTTCCAATCTTTTACTCCCTGGGAGGGAGTCCTTGCTGTCACTTCTCTGTTATATCCGAACTACCGCAGAGCCGCGATTTATACTTCCTCTCTCCTTCTTACACAATGAGCAGTGCAGCGTAGTCTAGTCAACTCTAGTCATCCAAAGAGGGGACAATCATCTCCCGCATCCAACTTTCTGGGAGCAAAAAGCTTCTTGGTTGGAACACGTGAGGAATACGTAGAATGGCATCCAAATCGGCCCCTTCCCTCTAACCATTAATAAGAAAGACTTTCTCCCACAAACCCGTAAAGGCAGGGAAGCCAAGAGGCTCTCAGAAAGAGTGACAGAGATCTATACCGTTTAACGCTTCCGATTTTGCTTCTTCGCTAGACTCCATCAACTCCATTTGGCTCTTTCCCTACCCATTCCTGCATCTGCCAGACTGGAAACCTCTTACGATCCGTAATTCCTCAGGTAGCGAACCTTCATTGGTGAGATCCTCCACTTCAAGAATGACACTTTAGGATCGGAAGGGATTAAACGGGGCGTGTCATCGTACTTCTACATATATAGAATCTTTCAGCTCGTTTAACAGTTACCGTTTACGAAAACCTTCTCTTCCTGCATTGTTTTTGCTAATGTTTTTATTAAAACAACACAAGCAAAATGAATACTGGACTATTTGCCTTAAGTCATTGAAGTAATTGCGGCGGGAGAAGAAATTTGCTCGAACCCACCACACTTTAAAAACAATCCCACCAGCCACCAAGCTTGACAAATTCATCCTCTTTTAATTGAACAATCTACTTTATGTCTGCCCATAAGCTCTGTTTATGAGGGGTAGAAGGGTGGAAATATGTAAGGTAGAGCGCTATAACCGCTCTGAAAAGTATGTCTAACTATGGGGAGATACAAAACGTACGTAATAACAGTAGGGAGTGAGGGAAACATTTTGAGCGTTAGCGTATACTTTCTTCTGACGTCCGTCAATCAGAAGTCCACTCTTGTTGGCCTGCCGGTCAGAGATAGAACCGATGCCGGCAAAACCTGAGTTGAGTTAAGTTAGAAGAGGATGTTCCCCTGGCAGGAGGAGGATGAGAAAAAGTTTGAAATGAGTCAAGTTATGTTAGAAAGAAAGCTGGGTCTGTCTGCTAGACTTTTTTGGTTTTCTCCGTGAAGCGCAGAAAGTAAAAGATAGAAGAAGAGCCATTAATTAAGGATGGATTCGTTCATGCTTACAGGTTAAGAGAAAATAGTGGAGAAAGCGAAACAATGTTTTTGGATATGTGTATGAGGATGTAGGTGAATGTGGGGGCGGTTTGGGGGGGGGGGAAGAAACTCCTCCTCTTCTGCAGTGTAGCAGTAGCATTATGTGTTCGGAGGATTCTACTTGTTCTCTCATTTCATATCCAGCACTCACTCTGGATTCTGGATTTCCTTCCTTAATTCTTTCCCTCATCGTCTCTCATTTATCAGATGACCTTGTGAAGGAAATAACTGTTTTATGGATGGCAAGAGAAGGAAAAGTTTGATTCGCATCCATACAAATGGTCAATCAGAAGATTGGTCTTGTAACACAGTAGAAGGAAATGCCATCAATCATCCCTTCTATTTCCTAATCAACTTTCACAAAATTATCTCTTCTCCTACTATCTATTCCTACAAGAAAGGACGCCAACGTATCTAGGAGCAATAAAGTAGAGAATTAGAGTCATGGAGCTCAAGGGAATAGCATAGCTAATGATTCCAAAACCAAATCCAGGATGATAACACACTGAACTGAAATGCTTGGTTGGAAAGAGCGGAGAAAGTATTTATAAATGCGGGTGAATGCTTCTGTGCTTGCAGACTTGCTTTCTAGCTATAGTTTAGCCAATTTGCTGGCTACCCGTGAGGGTGGGAATCAGTTCTAGTCAGCAGAGGATATGACTTTGTTTAGTCAGAAGCCATTATAAAACAATCTCACTGGGATATTAGCAGATTACTAAGCTTGTGAGACTCGAAAGATACTCTGCCAAAGAAAATATACGGTATATACGGGAACGGGGACGTTATGCATATATGCATTGAAGGATAAATGGAGCAGGAGGCAAGGGATATAACAAGTGTACGGGGAATTCCCGTGTAATCCTGTTCTCCATGAGATCCTAAATTCTCTCACCCATTACAAACACCTACACTCCAGCTCTAGCGCTGGGCCGTGGTCTAATGAATAGAAAATTAAAAACTCTCCAGCATTAACAAGATTAAGTTTGTAAGCAGGTAGATGGTGATAATTAAGTTAGGGATGTATGGAAGGAGCTCCACCGTGCAGTATGGGTATATTCCCGCAGGAAGGAGCTGAAACTCACGTTGGAGTAATTATCTGGCTCCGGTGCTACTTTACTCGGCACTCTAGAAAGACATCCCGAGCGGGTAACATCAACGAGAGTGAAGGAACTATGCAAGGCAAGCATTTTTGTCTTGTGCAGGTGTGAAGGAGAAAGTAGGGTGCGAGTGAAGACGTCAAAGGTTGTGGGAGCCGACTTAGCGCTTAGTCACGGAAATGATGCTCAAGGAGGACAGGATTAAGTTAAGAGAAAGCTGATGAAAAAATACGCTAGTCAAGCTGTTTAAAATACATATATACATGCATATATATCCACCTGTGTCAAGTGCAATCTAAAGCCATACGTAGATCTATGGAATTCTCCTGACTTTGACTTAGTCTCCACTCTCCACCCCTCACGACTTTACTCAGCTAAACCTAATATGACAGAGATCTGTGCTGGAAGTGCTTGTGGTTTGGTCTGTCTCTCTCAAATCTTATTGCTCCGCCTATTACGAGATCCTCATGTAGGATTCTCAAGACAAATATTTGCGAAACCTCAAAATTGCACGGGTGTATCTAAAGACATGCAAAGGAATTTCTTAGAATTAAGTATATACATGATGCATGTTCACCACATTTCAGCCAGAGGAAGAATGGAAATTCTTCTTGAAACAAGGCCCTGCTTTTATAAAAGGAGTGGGACAGTGGGAGAGAATAACGTGTACAATAAACAGTGTGCATAGAGACGAAAACATTTGAAAACGTGATGGCTTCTATTCCAATCCTCTCTGCTCACCCACCGTGGAATTATAGATCAGGTTTCCAGTCCTTTCGCAAAGGTAGCATCAATTTGTGGAAAGTTTCCAATTGACCTTGAATTCTCTAACCTCGCTTCAGAATTCTGGACAAGATAAATTATTGACTGGATTTCCAACTTACCCATCCCGGGCATATATCTGCAGTCAAGGATTGAACTATTGAACTCATGTAAATTTTTACGGTGTAACTTACTTGTATTGGCTAACTTACAAGATTCGATTACTGGAAAAATGGAAAAATTGTGCATCCAAACACTTAAACATACCCATTTAGCAAGATACAAGATAGGATGCTCTTTGAATATTTGCTTCAGCCCTGGAAATATGTTTGTCAGCTAACTTTGCAGTCTCAAATAATGTATGCACCAATTTAGCAGGATAGCAAGAATGTGAGAAACGGATGAGACAAATATAATTGAATTGGAATGTGTGAAACTGTGTTGCGAATAAATGTTTACCGCGACGTAATTCACGCTTGGTAATCTGCCAAGATATAATGCGCGCGGTCGGCAATATAATTATCAAGCTTTTTAGCAACACCCCCAGTGCAATGATCTTATAATCTAGTAATTCTGATACCGAGACAGGTGGAACCGAGAAAAACATTTCTTATCCCGCTAACTACCCACAGTGATACAGTCATACACGAGGATACTTTTGATAAGAAAAAGTCTCGACAGCTGTGCTGCGTTGCAGTGGCAGGATTTGAGAGGACTCAAGATCATGGCTATACCTCCATTGCATAACGTGTATTAGTGGTGATGGTGACATCGGTGCGGTGTTGGGGTTTATAATATGTTGATTTTTGATGCCTGGTTTCGTTTTGGTACCATTGCCAGTTTGAGGAACGTTTATATACACGCAATTCCGAAGCCATGAGGTAAGATGAAGGTGGAGGGGGAGAAGGGATCAACACAAGCTAATGAGAGAAGGTGTGAAACATGTTTGGGAAGAGTAGAAAAGATGATGAAAGGCGCAAGATGCAATTACTTTACGTTTAAATCATCATTAACTCCAACGCCGGATTTAACCGGAGAATGGGTAGAGTCGTGTTGTAATGCTAGAAGCAAGGTGACAGGGTCATCAACACAAAAGCATAATTAGTCCTGGAACAGGAGCTAATCATAATGAGGTAGGGTCGCTGAATTAGCCGGACGAATACACTGATTTAGGAAAAAGGTTCGTCTCCTTCAGCGTAAGACCGCATCACTCTATTCTTGCTATTTTTGAACCTTTTGAGCACCTTCCTATTCATATTGTTGGAAGGACGAGGGAGTGGGCGATGGATGAGGATTTGCTTTGCTTACAAAACATCCAGCAATAGTAATGCAAGCATAGGAGAGGAAGCAACTCAAGGGATCGCCCTCTTTCTCCTTGAGGTAAATTGGCGAAGACTGCTCCATAATGTTAATTGAAATTATCATGAATCATATCTCCCATTTGTAATCCTCTACCTCTTTCCTGAGGCCCAATGCTACAATTCAAACTGAAATTTCGAGTGAGAAGGCAAACTGGAAGAGCTTAATATTCATATCTGCCTGCAGTACTCGAAGATTGGTGGTAAATAAAGTAGTAATTGGCTGCGTAGTTGGATAGCTGGCGGACAGTTAAATTAAGTGTTTGGTTTGCAGCATAAAATTCGCACATGTATGAAACTGTGGAGAGAAGAGGAAGAAGGGAGCGACAACAGTCTTAATGGTTAACTAAGCTTGCCATTTTATCTATGCTGACAGCGGTAAACAATCTCGTTAAAAATAAGCAGAGATAGTAACAAGACCCCTTCCTGGGCGTAATACAGTAAGATCTATCTATCTCCAGGCTTGGATGGAAGCCATAAGCTCAGATTTCATCCCACAGCAACGTCTAGCTGAGCTGATTGAAACTAAAAGATTCCGTTAGCGATTTAAGCGGACTGTATCTTGATATAGAAGAAGAAGTTGGAGAATGTCTTCTTGTTCGCACTGTCGGAGAGCTTGACTGCTAGCGTATTCTGAAGGATGTAGGGTGGATGGACAGACATTAAAGAGGAACTGGCGAAAAGACAGAAAGAGAGGGAGATGAGCTTGGTTGGAGGAGGAAAGGAACTCCGGGATGGTTTTAGGTTGAAAATGGAGATGGAATAAATACCGGATTATGATATGAGGAGAGGTAATGCGGGGACGCGATGGGAAATTCACTTCTCTTTATTTTAATCCCAGTCCACAAAAAAGGCAAGGTTTTTAAAATCCAGGAGGAGACGAGGAAGAAGCGGAGGAGAGGATGAATAGACAGGAGGCGGGAAGTGTAGGAAAATATAGGAAAAAAATTGGCCTGGAGCTAAACAATGTCTCGCTTTATTCGCTGCACTCTTCTTTTCCGAGATGTCTGTAGTCTCACACGTGGATAGATGTGTGGTGTGTAGCTGGTTTAGTATAACCAGCTGGCGGTATCAAACTATATTCAAGCTGTTGCGTGGCGGGATTGCAAAAGCTGAAAGGTTGAAGAGAGCAAAATACTCGCGCTGTTAAATATTGGAGGTTAGGTTGTTGGGTAGTTATATACATATATAGGCAGAGCATTAAATAAAGTTAAGCCAGGAACTTGAGGTGTGTTGAAAAAAATGAAAATGTGTTCGGAGGATTACACGATATTGCTACGCATATCGCCTAGTATCATTTGAACCACATAATAGAGGTGAGAGGAAGGACCGATTATTTTCCACATTGTAGACTTTATTTATACGCCTTTCTTTCGTCCAGTACATAGACACATGATACGGATTTGGCATGACAGAAGCAGAGGGAGTTGGTGCATGCCGAGAGAGTTCTCGATGAAGCTGTGGCTAATCTTAATGGATGTTCTTTTCCAAGGAGATCTGCTATGGAACGCACAAGAGAGAAAGAGTAGGCCATGCAGACAGACTGTAGTGGTTAGGGAAAGAGTTAAAAAAGAAGATGTAAGACGATATGGGATGCAGACGAAAGCGCGTAGTGACTTACAAGATGGCATGCTCTGCTAAACATGTTATTTACTCGTTAATAAGCTTGGTGGTAGACAAGAGTTGAGGGGTTGGGGATAAGGAGTATGTTTTACACTTCGGGGTGGAATCTAATACATCTCCTGTTCCAGCAATGCTCCCAATCCGAGGCCACGGAATACAGTCTGCAGTCAGAGGAATATGTTAAATATGCACAAGCGGTGGTATGCCTGAAACGAGAGAGATTTTATTTAAAGTAAAGAGGGAATTTAAATGCCAATCAAAAATATGGGACGGACAGAATAGTCCAGTCTGTCATATTAAGTATGTGTACATGTCATTCTGTGTTGGATGGCTGGATAGGAGATATGGAAAGGTTTGTATAGACAGTACTGTAGAAGCGATGGAGGAATTGTTGGTGGTAAGTTTCCTTGTTACCTACATAAGGTTGGCCAAAAGAGTGATGTGACAAAATGGTTCAAACCAGGATAAACCAGATGGGGGTACAAATCTGGGTGTAATCCATAGTATACAACAAAGATTCAAAGGGACTGGAATTTGCCTGGGCAGAGGGAGAGGGCGGATGTGAAAAGTTTTAAAGGGCAACAATACAGAGGGATGGTTAGGGTGACTCACTTGGAGAAGCCCGCATACATGTAGTCATCTAGTGGAGGTGCAAGGAAGAATCCTCGAGACTTACACCTTGTCATATGCTTGCTAAAAATCCCTATGAGTAGTTCTATAGGAAAAGCTAGGAGGAAGGGATAGGAAATGATTATTTGGGCAGGGGTGGAAACGTGGATGATGATGATGATGATGGAATCAGCGTTAGCTAACTTTAATCCTTTCTTTCTGCAAGCAAGAGTGAAACTTTGCGAAGAGATGATGTTGGTCTTGGAAGCAAGTAATGTTTTGGAGTATAACTTGTTTGGCAGTTTGGAGAGAACATGCCTGAGCCTGCTGTGCACTCTTCTATGTAGGCATATCTTTCAAAGAGCATAATAGAAGACCAAGTTGAGGGAATAAATTATACCATCAGATTTAAAATGCCCCAAGCAATATATTCCTATGTGCCTTTCCCAGCTCGTCTGCATTATCCGTGGCAGAGCCATCCCTACAGCCCTACAACCTATTTGCTATTACTTGATTTTCAACTTGTTCACCTCTTCGCAATAATGCGCTTATATTATTCGACCTGAACCTGACTGGATGCTAGAGCGCAGTAAGCTTTGTTTTTCTTTATCATTAGCATTCTTCGTTTCGGCTCTTTCAGCTTCGTGGCTTAAGAGCGCTGGCCCATTGAAAGCAATCCACTTGTATGTGCTCAGTGCTCATGGAATGGAATTCGCCAATTTCGAGCATGAGCATTGTAATAATAAGTTTTATTATTGCTTGAGCAGTAGCTAAATAAAATTAAATGCGCAATAGAATAATCAACACGATTGTAAAATCACCTCCGATTGGCTTTGGGAAGGAGGTAAACACTATCTGGAATAAAAATGGAATAAATCCAACTCGTTTGCATATGCTTCCTGGAGTCAAAAGGTATGTTGTTTTTAAAGACATACCCATTGAATCAATAGATTTGATGCCGTTTGCAGCAGAAAAATTGGTATGCTAGATGCTAGTGAATGCTAGAGATTCTTTAACATTCCTTTAGATTCTCAAGAATTCTTCAGAATCTAGAAGCCGAGAGAATATAAAACATTACATGTAAAAAAAGAAAAAAACAACGTAGTAAGAGGAGTGAAACTAGGAATAGCGTGCTCATTCTCCTTAGTGAATTGTTCTTTGGCCTTTTTTAAGCAACTACTAGCTAACAAGTAGTCGCAGCCCTGCTTAAAAGAAGCACAGCGTTCTTGAAACTACAGAAAGCTGGAGAATCGGAGGAAATTG
Organism: Sminthurides aquaticus; assembly: GCA_906901655.1. Taxonomy (NCBI): domain Eukaryota; kingdom Metazoa; phylum Arthropoda; class Collembola; order Symphypleona; family Sminthurididae; genus Sminthurides; species Sminthurides aquaticus. The sequence continues at coordinate 8,277,915 of CAJQTT010000004.1, read as the reverse complement.
AAATAAGATGATTTTTTTAAAAGAGCATGGAGAGAAAGAGGAGAGCCGTAATGCCAAGATTCCAGTATTTATGAAGGAATTAGCAAAAGTTTGCTCCGTACAGTGTGAGAGTCGTGCCTACGTGGGCAGCGGGTGAGCTGGAGCGGTAGCTCTCGGCGGTGAAAGTAGGGAAGGATGGAGAAAGGGAAGGAGCATATGAGAGGGAAATGAAAACAAGTTGCCTTCTTAATTTGAGGAGGCGCTAAAAAGAAAGATAAGCTCAAAGATGCTACCAAGTTTTACCTATTATAAATCCTTCAAAGTAATAGTTTATTACGCAGAAAAGACGAAGGGAGAAAAGAGAGAAATCTTTATTTTCCATAGGGAGAAAGTTGACAGTGAAGCTTTATTCCATGAAGGAGAAAAGGTTTTTGAACCAGTAACCTAACGGAAGGTAAATGAGGGAGAAGACAGCGGTTTGAAATACTACGGAGGAATGCTTTTGAAGGAAATGAGAAATATCTTCAGGTCGGGATAAATTAAATCTACTGTAAAGATACATTTAGTTACAACAAGTCCATCTATGATTAAGCTAAACTTGCGCTAATTACAGAATAAGGGTACAATAAATATTAGGATTGTGGAGCAGAGCAGAGCTATTTATTCAGGAACAATCTACTAAATTCAGGTGGAAAGGCCTGTTGTTGTGTGCGGAGAAATGTGGGATGTGGCTTCCGCAGTGGCTTACTTGCGCTTCTATTTTTACATGTTTATCTTACACGTGGTTGTGGTTAATACGAGGGGTTCGTACGGTGCAATAATAATAAAAGAATCGCTCCAAAATGTGGTAATCAACTGTTCCTTGCATGAACCCGCATAATGAGAAGCCGAAATAGCAAAAACTAAAAGCAATAGTGGATATACGAAAGGCGGGATCACAACTGCAGTGGCTTCATCCTTCACCTCATAAGTATGCATACTTGTGACAAGACTTGGAAATCAGGAGAGAAGGGTTTTCAGGTGTACATCTGGTTAAATTGCAGTACAAAAAGTGCGTGAGAGCGATAGAGAGAGAGAGAGACTATGTTTCAAATGCATTGCATATATGTATGGGAAAGTGGAACTACAATATGAATGTGTTAAGAGTTTATTGCCTCCTTTTTTCCCTAAGCGACTTTTTGTCCAATCCGTTGCTCCCGTCGTTACAGTCGTTTAACACAGGACTTTGGCGAAGTTGTGTTTGGTTCCGTTAAATTTCGTTGACATGATTAATGTTAGTGTTTGCATTTGTAAAGTTGAATAAGAGGGCAGGTAGGGTGGTAGGCCGGCAGGACGGAAGAAGAGTAGGAGGGAGGAGACTATATAGTCTAAAATTGTAAGCACCGACTGGGTACTGGGTTGGGTAGTATGTAGTTATCTCTGCACATAGAAACTGGACTGTTTCCCATAATCTGTATTTACACAAATGGCGCTTGAATGGCAAACATTGAATCCAGATTAGGAATACAAATCAGAGCAACTTCCTAAGTATCGACAGAGGGCAGCAAACCTCTCCGTAAAGTGATAAACTGGACGACGAGAATACAAAGATTTGTAGCAAGAAGGGAAGTAAACGCGAAAGCAGATCTGATGCAATCCGACCATATCACATCCCTCCCGTTGGCAATCAATTCTGATGCATAATCATGAAGGATTGGGAATGTATGCTTCGTTTAATAGCTTATCCTGTAAACACCCAAGTTACAAGAGGATAACTTCCTGATGAGTCTGTGATGCAGAAGGTAGAAATCCTCTCTGAGGAATACTGGAATATGAGTATGACAGGTGACAGTGGGGGGAAGGAGAGAAGAATGTAAAGATTTTGTCAGATTTATAGGGATTTGTAGATGCTGAAGAAGAGAGAGAATTGTAGGAATTAAAAGAAGAGTGTTTGGAGAAAGAGGGAAAGGGATTCGCTGTTGTTTATTTCCTCCCATTCTTACTGATAATCCTGGAATATTATCTGCACTCGACATCTGACTGGAGGGCAAACAGAAATTGCAGACAATATTCAAATACTCATATATGCAAAGATACAGGTACGACACAGATACTGACTGGACTGAAATGAAGAACCGCAGCGTTTACTTTACGGATAGGAAAGAGGGCTGCAAATATGGAAAAGTACACACATTCCTGTTGGGTTTAGTGATTGTAATAATCAACGAGGTTATAACCTCTGAGTGTGACTGTGTGACTGCCTGGGTTACATGCATTATTCATTATTCAATGGCCAGCGCCAGAGTAGGAGAAGAGACACAGTTTTGGGAAACATACTAACTGGCTTTGCTTCTATACTTCCGTAGCCTCTCTTGTCAGTCTTCCTCCGTATGGAAGAGCTTCCTCAGTCCTTACTTGTTTTATTAAGAGGAGATCGTTAATGAAGATTAGAGTAATAGCACTACCATATGCTACGTTATGTCCGTTAGGCCAAAGTTGCCATTCTGAGATGAGCAATGCGGATATGCTTTGTTAGTTATATCAAGTAATGAAGTAATGCTTTTGAAATGCAAAGAGAAGGGCAGGCACGTGAAGAAAGTTGTGGAAAATCCTGATCTGCTAAACATTATTTAAAATAAGATTCCAAGAGGATCAACGTCCTCCTCTCTGTTTCAAGAGCATTGAACAAGATAGAAAAAAAGGATGAGCAAACTTGAGGCACATGACTGCGCATATGCCTCTATAAACTCTGCACCAAGAGACATCGGATGGTTTGTAAACTGGGATGGCATAAGAGATACAATGATTTTCTCTTGTAAATTCCTCCAATTGATCGGGATCTGGATTCTGGAATTACCGGCTTTTCAGAATCTATGGAAGTAAAGATATGCCAGAAGCACAGAGCAATGGTCTGAGAAAGTAAGGACCCTGTCAATGAGGCATGGGCTAGGCACTAGGCACGTCTTCATAAAAGAATGGGATGAAAACTGAGAAAATGCGTAAGCCTGCAAGTCCCGTTTTCCTGAGTAGCAAGTAGCATTACTTTCACATCCATGTCGCTGTAGGTGCTTGTAATATTTCTCCCGTTTCCCTAGAAAGGAAAAGCTTAACGGAGTTTCCCGTAGGAAACTCTTGAAAAGCTGGCGTAATGAATAAATTGGATTCTGGCACATGGAAAGATGTTAAATCTCGTGTTGAGAGTTAAGAGAGAAAAGCGTGGACAGAATACGTCTTTCCAAAACGTAAGTAAAAACTGCGAAGAATGGACACAGCAAGCTATCAGTGGGGAGGGGTGGTAATAAGAGCGTGGGTAAAATCATGGAGAAATGCACATTCTCCACGCAGGGGTAAGAATCATATAATTAAGTATTCTGATGAAGATTTCCTTTTGTAATGCAGGAAGCAGGACAGATTTGCTGCTCCGCACAATGTGCATGAGAATGATGAAGCAAGCCCGCTGATTGTATTTCGTCAGACTGGAGAATATCATTTGGCCTTGTTGATGCAATAGGAAATTGATTTAGGAAGATTTCGGAAATTAATCCCCTTACCTGGAAGTGTTGGGAGATAATTTGATTGAAGTAAGAAGGTGAGTAGTGAGTGAGAAGATTAAAATGGGGGCGACTTAAAAGAAAGGGTGAAAACTTAAAATGAGGAGGGGTAAAGGCGGATTTCAAGTGTTGACACTAATGATGATTGATCAAACTGATCAATTGCACACTTCACGCACAGCCGAAATCGGGCTATTATAATGTGTCGCTAATTGCAAAAAAAACACTGGATACACAAGACTTTTGCAATGCCAAGAAATTGCAGCAAAGGAGGAGCGTGTGGGAGGAGAAGCTGGCTCAGAGAAGATCACAGACGGAATGAAGAGGTGAAGAGGAACAAGGGGGTGCTTCCTTGGTTTGCTTCCATCCTCAACCTCCTTGCTGTGCTCTGGGCTTCAAGCTTGCTTCCTTCCTCGGCCCCGTGTCTCAGTGATGGTATAGGCAACTATGAGTGCCTCCCTTGAAAAGCTCATTTCACTTTGATGCATACATAAGACTTAACTTTATACTTTACACGGCTGACAGTGAGTGAATCCCTAGGAGCATCTGTGTACACTACTCCTATCCTCTCTTTTACGTGGTCCTTTACTGATGAGATGATAGGGATGTTAAGTCGAAAATGCGTGATATGAAGATGCAGTACGCTGTTATTAGCGGCCCGGTGGTTGTTGGTGTTCATATTCCAGCGCTTCTATGCTACGCTCTTTCATGCTTTTGCTATCAAAGTCATTACTCCGTTGCATTCCGTTGCGTTGACTACTTTGCAAGTCCAGAAGAGCTGGTTCTTTTCGTAGCAGGATTGGATGAGACTCGTGTAGTGTTGTTATAGTAAGCATGGAAGTACTTTTCTTCCTTCCTAACTTTCCCTCATCCTTAGGAAGGAGAATAATATTGTTATGCCTTGGAAGATACCAGAGGCTGATAGAGGTTTCAGCATTTCAGAGCCTTTAGACTTAAAAGATTGGGAATTGGGAGGCAGGGAACTAACTGCACACTTGAGTTACAATAGCATTGGGGAAAGGATGAAAGAAGAAAAAGAGGACGAAGAAGATGAAGAAAAAGAAGATCTATGCATGTTTTCCTCAGCGTTAGCTTCAGCTTCATCCGCGCATTTCTCACTTGGATTGGATTTAGCTTCCTCCTTCGTGTTCATTTATATTGCAAGGGGAAGCTATATCTTCTGTATGAGCAGCGCATGCTGATCCTTCTTTTAACATCCAAGGGATTCTTTTTTCTGGAGGCCAAGAAAGACTGGGATGACAACGGTCTCTGAAGGAAGAGGAACAGAGAAGCTATGGCTAGGTGCTGTGGTGTCTGAATAAAGTTGAGCAGGATTTGGAGGAAGTAAATTGAATGACAAAATATATATTCTTATGCCCTTCGGGTCCTGCCTGGCGGATATGCAAGAATATGCATGAATTCTTTAGGAGAAGGAGGAAGACGAAGTAGAAGAGGGTGAGATCAAGTACAAGGCTCTAGGATATCCGCTTCCAATCTTCCGCCTCCTCCAGAACTGTAAACTGTGGACGGCAGAGCATAGTTTCCCATCTTTCTTAGCATACCCTTCCTTCATCCTTATTCTACCCGCTTTCCTTCACTCGAGACTGTGCAGCCCGGGGAAAATTGAAACTTCTCATGCCCAGCACTTCCTTGTAACACGCTGTGTTGTTACTAGAGCATGTTGGGGAATATTATTTAGATACAGGGATAGAAAAACATTAGGAAGACGATATGTGGGGAAGAGTTTGAAAAAAGTTTTGGCCTGTGAACGTATCTCTTTGTCGTTCATCTTTTCCGTTTTCTTTTTCCTCTCCGGGAGTTTGGTCCTGTTGTAGGAAAAATGGAGACTGGAAAAAGATTTAGAGCAAGCTTCCTATACATCACGGAATAACTGCTTCATCCTGAGAATGGGGCTAACGCGATAGGTATAGGATATGAGCGGTCTGGAGCGAGTTTTGCCGTCAGAAAAGTTAGAAGAGAATGGCAAAAATGTCGGGTGCTAAAGTTTCTTGTATGCAAAAATGCATGTATCACATTCCCTCAACAACCCTCCTTGTTCACGTAAAGCTTCGAGATTCTCATCCTGTAGACAGCGTCTGGCAGAAGGATACTCAGAGAGCTTGTATGCATGCATTTGTTCCGGTCCAGTCTTTAGTCGCTTATTTTTAGTGGGTTGCAGCAGATCCTCAATCCTTGAGGCTTCACTTAAAATACTAAAAGTTTGAAGGTGAGAAGAAGAAAACTGGGAGAAAATCTAGTGTCGGTTCTCTTTGTTGTGCACGAGGAAAGTATATATATATATTAGATATGTATACGCGTCGTGGCTTATTGACTGTATGAATAATAGTGGGACTTCCCAACAGAGCAGTGAGTGGGGCTAAAATAAGAAGAAGAACGGCTTCCATTTAGGTAGACGGACTGGCTGGCAGGGGAAAGCTTAAATGACGCAAAATCGGTGGATACTTTTAGAAGGTTCAAGTGGCGACCTTTTACGCCACTGAACTTTTGGGTGCGGAGAAAGTAGGGACGCTGAGAAAGAGAGAGAAAGGTTTCAAAGTGAAATCGCTGCTAAGAGTTTTAAAGATTCCGCTCAGAAAAGGAAAACGCTGCCGCAAAACGTGTGAGAAAGTAGGTAAGGCCAAGAAGCAAGAGTAGGGAGAAAGTGCTGGCTGGATGGGTTTTGTTTTGAGCTTATACACAAAAGGATGTGAAGACGAAGAAAGAACTCTTCTTGCTTGTCTTTCACCCGGTGGTGGGTGGAAGTGAGACTTTTATTAAAAGAGAAAGTTTCCCTTTGGTGTCTGAGAAGGAAATTGTGGGTGCGTGTTGTTTGAATATTATTACATTTTGCGGTGGGATTGGTGGGAAAGGGGGTAGTGGATGACTGACGGGAAGATTATACAGTCGTACGATCAAAATAACACCAGATACCGCCACATTTGTGAGAGCCATTCATCTCAAGAGAGTTGTAACAAGCGGACTCTGAGCGTATTTTAGTAAAGCAGCTCGTACATTTTATCCATTGTTCAGCTTCCTCGGAAATGTCCAAGGACTCTTAAGCAGTATAGATTGGAATAAGAATAATGAGGTGCTATGATAAAAAACTTGCAAAGATAGTGTGGGAATTATTGGATGAAGACTCTGAATTTATCCAATTACTGGAGAAAGTCTTTTTTGTATATACCGAATACCGATCAGTAGGGGAATACACACATGAACCTGTGCGGGTTTGGACAGATTTCTGTGCGCACGCGCACAGATTTCTGTTCGGGTCCCGTACAGTTTATTGTTCGCGTGAACAACTTTCTGTGCGTGAGTTTGGGCAATAGTTAATGAGGTTTTTGCATTGAATGTACATACTAGCTACACTTACGGGAAAAGTTAGTGATACGAGTGGAAAGTACAGCCCTCTGTACAAGTTTAGATTAGGTTATGTCAACCATGAATATATATTTTGAAATAGATTATAAATGGCATATGTTTTCATTTACCAGCATCTGCAGCTTAGTTTCTGAGACAATCATGACAATAATTAGAAATTTGGGAAACAAATACTTAATCCCTCGTACATGACACTCTCGCCATTTATATATCAGGATTCAAATTTAAGGTAAGTGGGACCATTTCAAACGTACCCATTTAAAATATGGCCCTTTACAGAGCAATCAGTTCAAAAAATGCGTTTTACATATCTTTTTAAAATTTAAGGCTCTAATATTATAATACCGTTACGTACTTAGGTGGAAACAATACCAATTAAACATCCTACATTGTCGGCATGCATACCCGACTGAATCAATAGCATTCATCGAGAACTGCGAATAGTATACATAAGTTATCTTCTTATGTAGAAGCAGTGTTAGGTCACATGTGTAATGTGTAACTGTGATCAAACTGCAGAAACTTTGCCTCGGGTTTGCAGAGCGTTGGAATCGGGGGTGGGAGAGCCCGGAGGCCAGGAAAACCGACTACTGATGTCTGGAACACCTCGTCAGAATCATCCGGAGCAGCTAAAGTCCAACGGGGAAAGAGGAAGAGGGCAGCCACGTGCTTCGGCACATTAAGGAGTATTTTAATAGAATCCGTTTACTTTACCGAACTCGTTTTGTCATAGCAAAATTTGAGAATAACTTGGTAAAAATTTTAATTTTAGTTCCTTGCTTCACATTTTGTGAGAGTAAAAAATTACCAGATTTCTAATTAAATCTGCTTAGTTAAGTTTCAAGTTAATATGAAGGGATATGGGATATTTCGGGAGCGTTGAAGAATGAATATCGTGCTTAATGGTGGGTAGGTAAGGCTTTCTATTATTTAAGCATGACTTAAGGGTGGATAAGTTGCAGCATTTATGATATTATCTTGAAAGCATGATAGAACGACAAACGTTTTACTTAATTAGGTTTAATTAAATTTAAATATGAAACTTAACCTTAAGTCTAACTTAATAGGAAGACAAGGGTGTTTACCCACGCCTACAGACCTGAGATTTTTTTTCAATGTAGAGTATCCCAGGGAAACCACAAATCCAAAATTTCAGCCCCATATGAGTAGAAATGGCAGAGATATAAATTATTTACCCCGTCAAAAAACGTATGCTTTGGAATGGAATTGCATCGGCCTCTGCCGTTCGTAGTAACAATTCCACCCCCTTGTATACATAAGATGTAACTTTTGGTAGACAGTGTATAGACAGTGTTAATACGTAGTAGTGTGTAATACGTATATCTTAACTATATTTACGCGTACATACACTATGCATCAAATTGTGGACAGCCAAAACGCCGATCGCAATAGCAATTCCGTCCCCTTATATATATAATGTAATTATTGGTAAAAAGTGCAGATATATAGATGATTTCAAACGTGTAAATACGCATAGCTATACTATATTTACCCGTTAATACACTATATATCCAATTGTTGACAGCCAAAACGCCGATCACAATTGCGATTCCGTCCCCTTATATATATATAATGTAATTATTGGAATATAGTGTAGATATATGATTGCAAACGGGTAATTACGCATAGCTTTACTATATTTAAGCGTAACTACGCAATATATCCAATTGTTGACGGCCAAAACGCCGATCGCAATAGCCTGTTTTAACAAACCGGCAAAAACTCAGGTCTGTAGGCGTGGGTAAACACCTTGTCTTCCTATTTAGATGTTTAAATCGGAAATCTTTCTTCTATAAATCTCAACGTCTGTGTGTGCCATTCCCTCTTTCACTTTAAAGTTTCGGAGGGGTTCTGTAGGTTTTACTAGGTTTGAGCTATTGGTTCGGCTTAAGAGCTATATTATGGACTGGAGAGCTTTGCTTTTGTCGGAAGGGCTATACGTTTAACGGGAAAGGTTAACGTCTGTTTGTGCCAGTTTCTGATTCACTTTCACGGCTTTCCAGTTTCACTTTCAAGTTTTTCCACTTTCATTCGAAGGGGCTCTATAGGTTTGACTAGGTTTGATCTATTGGTTCGGCTTAAGAGCTATATGTTTGACTGGAGAGCTTTGCTTTTGTTGGAAGGGCTATACATTTAACGGGTAAGTTTAACGTCTGTGTGTGCCATTTCCTTAGTTACTTTGTGTTTCACAGCTTTCCACTTTCACGGTTTTTCAATTCCATTCGTCGGAGTTCTATAGGTTTGACGATATGTTTGACTTAAGGTTTGATTATAGGTTTGACCACAGATTTGAGCTTTGGGTTCGGCTTAAGAGCTATATGTTTGTCGGGAGAGCTTTGAGTTTGCCGGAAGGGCTATACGTTTAAAGGGAAAGCTTTACGTTCGTCGAGAGAGCTATACGTTTGAGAGGCGAGTCAATATTTCAATCAATAGTTAGTCAAATCAACAGTTCTCTACTGATCCTTTAGCGTATAGCATAAGATTCAGGGGAGAACTATAGGTTTGACACCTATAACTATAAGTTTGTCTTTGTCACCGAATAGATTCCATTTTTGCAAAAGTATCACGAACTTTTGGAAGTATGAAACAGTGAACGTCTGTTTGTGCCATTCCCCTATTTCATTTTCACGATATTCGACTTTCATTTGTAGTGGTCCCTGTAGGTTTGACTGCAGTTTTCCCTATGTTTGAGCTTTGGTTTGGCTTAAGACTCTTAAGTTAAGAGCTACACGTTTGAAGAGAGAGCTTTACGTTTGATGGGAGTAATATTGCTTCGATGTAAGAGCTAAATGATTTGGTGGAGAACTATTCATTCGACAGGAGAACTATAGGTTTGACGGTAGAGCTATAGGTTTGGAACCATACGCTACAGTTTTAAGAGGAGAGCTTTTCGATCGACGGGAGAGTTAAATGATTGACGGTAGAGCTAAAGATTCGGCGGTAGAGCTAAATATTCGGCGGTAGAGCTAAATATTCGGCGGTAGAGCTAAATATTCGACGGGAGAGCTAAACATTCGATGGGCGAGCATTCCAGTTTTTATAATTTTCGTTCCACATAACCCACGGAAGAGCTTTACGTCTGACGAGAGAGTCAATATTTCAATTAATAGTAAGTCAAATCAATAGTTTCCCCCTAATCCTTTTGGTGATAGTACAAGATTCCGTGGAGAACTATAGGTTGGACGTGAGAGCTATAGGTTTGGAACCATAGGCAATAGGTTTGGCGGGAGAGCTATGGGTTTGGAATCATAGGCTACAGGTTTGACGGGGAAGGTATGCGTTTGGAATCATAGGCTACAGGTTTGACCGGAGAGCTAAAGATTGGACGGGTAAGCTATTAATTCAATGGAAAGTTAAAAAAATGGCGACAGAGCCAAATATTAGACGGGTGAGATAAAGATTCGACGGGTGAGATAAAGATTCGGCGGGTGAGATAAAGATTCGACGGGAGAGCTAAACATTCGATGTAAGAGCGAAACATTCTGTGGGAGAGCTTAATATTTGACGGGAATGCATTCCAGTTTTCCAAACCGATGCAAAGTTACGGAAATATTTGCAATATTCACACTTTCAAACGTCCGTGATACTTTCACAAAAAGGGAATCTATTCGGTGACACCAACAAACTTTCTGTTTTATATATTAGACTAGCCTTGCTACCCGGCTTCGCCCGGGGGTTGTGTGGTACGAAAACTGGAATGCGTCAAATCAAAGCTCTTCCATCGAAAGTTTCGCTCGCACGTCGAATGTTTACCTCTCCCGTCGAATCATTATCTCACCCGTCATCTTAAGATCTCGCGTCAAACCTGAAGCCTATGATTTCAGCCCATAGCTCTCCCGTCAAACCTGTAGGCTATAATTCCCAACGTATAGCTCTCCCGTCTAAACTGTTGCCTATGGTTCCTAACCTATAGCTCTTACTTCAAACCTATAGAATCTGTTGATATCACCTAGAGGATTCGGGAGTAACTATTGATTTGACTAACATTGAATATTGAAATATTGAGTTTTCCGTCCAATGTAAAGCTCTTCCGCCAAACGTATATTTTTAGAGGTTTTGCGATGTTGCACCGTTACGAAATTAAAAACTTAAACTAGAAGTTTTCAGGCACAGATTTCTGTGCGTTGACGGAAACTGAGGAACCGAACAGAAATCTGTCCAAAGCCTAAGAGAATCCTGTGGGTGTTCCCCTACTGACGATAGGGTAGGGAGCTAGAAAAATGTTTGCCGTGCGTCGAACTTGCCTCTATGTGCATGAGAGGAGGAGTCTGTGTTAGCGCTCTATGGTTTATTCTATCAGCCTCAAGTAAGCGCATATCTACTGCCACCAAGCATTAGCGATACGTGCTGTACTCTAGACCACTGCTCTTGTGTACTTGCATACGTATGGAGTCACTGACCACATTAGGTGTAAGCTAAATCCTATTTTCTTGCTTAAAATGCCGTGGACACTTTAACCGCGCATGGATTTGACTAGTTTTTTTTAAACCATAACTACATGTTATGGGTTACAAAAATCCGGGGTGCAAGGAAACGCAGCAATTCATGTTTCCAGGAAAAACTTATTTAAACTTTATGACTTTTAAGGTAGACAATAACGTTAACGTTCAACTTCCCCGCGTTCCTCCTCACGTGGTGACAGCTCTTGTATCCTACGGCCAACCGTTGTGTGGCATTTTGGGCACAGCTGCTGTTTCTTTTACACAGCTAGAGTATTCTACGACGGGACTGTCTATAGGAGTCACGTAAAAAGCTCTCATGTAAATAGCTCGCTTCATGAGGTACGTGCATGAATAAAATTAAAAAAGAACTTCCGACAGGGCAGGCATTCTCAAGAGCAGCTGAAGGCTTTTTCTTGTAAGTACCTTATTTCGAAGAAATTCGCGAATGCATAGTGTTCTAGATTTATCATTCGTTCTTAGCTGGTCACTATCCATTATCATAGTTAGAATGTAATAACAAAAAGAATACATTTTATCGAATCATGGAAATCCTCCATATACTTATCCCACTTTGACAGAATTTCAAGGAATTTTTGTCGAAAGCAATGTGAAATGTATCTCTTGTTTTTGTGGGTATATCTATTCTAGCTCTGTAGTATCCTAGCACACGCAATTATAAATGAAAGAACGAAGTTGAAAACCAGGGCCCGGTGATGTAAATTACTATATACAAATCATGGTGTTACTATGATTAAAACAAGACACGTCGCGTTATATGAAATCCTTATATACTTTGGTCAGGTATGTATAAGACTCATCACAGTTGCGTTTGTTTGTTTGTTTGTTGTTTATTGAACTCTCAAGACGTTCCTTTTACATCAGTTTTTCAACACTGGAGAATATGAGCGAGCGATTCTATTCTACTGCAATTGATTACATACATTAAATTCCTTGGTTAATTATGTAAGTTAGCAAGTTTTTTTGGAACCTGTTTGTTTTGACGTAACCTAACGTTCCCGTATAGACCTAGTAGGTGTTAGGCCGTAGCAGTAGGTCGTATACCTCAAGTGAGGGAAGGAGCACCATGTTCTCCACCGGAATCTTTTTTTCTAATTTGCTGCCTGTTGGAGTATTGCGTGATTGCATGATGACACGGAAGTAGGAAGGATTGTGCGGATTTTAGCTTCGACCTGACTACTGGAGGCCGGGTAAAAACTCCGTGACCATACGCGGATACGAGAATAAGAATGCATGGAGATGGGATGGATTGGTGGAGAACCATTCAGGGAAAGGAGTATCGCCCGAAGTATAATTTTCAAGCTTTAAAGCATGCAGCTTAGAATTCAGAATGGAAGCCATAAGAAGCTGAGCAGAAGGCTAGTTTGTAGGTTCGGCGGTTTAGTGTTTCCGCTTTAAAGAGTCGTAAGAGAAATAAAGATTTGTTACTTTATTATAATTACTGGCATAAAGGGATGTGAAGTATTTTTTATGCGCTAGTGAACTACGGGTATGATGGGAATGGGGGTGAACTATAATAGTAGGAAGCGAAAGCTTTGCGGAATTTTTGGACGAAGAGGAAGAGATAAAGCAAACCATGCTTTTGGTCTGACATTCTAGAAAATACATACTTGCGCCCACGCTGGTCTTTCTTTTCTGTACAGTACCCTAAAGTGTTATCTGGTTTACTTGGAGGGAATCATAGTGGCGAGAGAAAGATAGAAGTAGAGAAAGTTTTAGTGAAAGTCTCGGGTGAAGCTTAATCACCACAGGGTTATGAGCTACAACTTCTTTGATTCTTGCCCCTCTGCGCGTAGCCACGGTAGTATACTGCTTTCCCTTAGCTGGTGAAATTAATGATATTATTTCTGGCGTTACCAAAAAATTATCAACGAATGTGATAAATTAGGACAGAAAAGCTTAGTTGGAAGAAGCAGAGGTAAAATAGAAACACTTGAGTGCAAACAATGCAGAGAGAAGGGAGATGCTTGTGTGAAGCCAATTACAACTAGTGATAGTTGAGGAATCTGTGTGCTTTCTCCATTAATTGTGCAGAAATACATGTTGGGAATATGAAAGAGGAGGAGCCTCTTCATAAGAATTAAGCGCAAAATTAAAGGGTTGTGAGATAATTGTACAAGCTTGAAGTTAGTCCCGAGAGAAATCCTTCATGTACGAGCACTTCACATTAAATGCTAGTGCCAAGCTCAGCGTTCACTCAAACTGGTGAAGATTGAACGCGGTCCTTAAAAGCTTGAGACAAAATCCTTTGATGAGCACTGGGAGAAAGCAGAGACCGATGTCAAAGATAATTAGATGGATATGCTGGAGTCAGGAAAAGAGAATTTGTATACATTCTAACACGGAAACCCACGTTGTTTAGTGTTTATTCTTTCTGATGAGTTCAGAATCTGATGCGAGGCAATAATTCAGGATGATACATGCACACTAACTCGTAAATAAAAATGTAAATTGCAGAGGATTTTTATAAATCGTCAGAATAAGGTTTTTAAATAATAATTTTATTATTTGAATAAATAATAATTATAATTTTTTCAACAGCGCAAGTAACTGTGAATCGGCCAGCATTAATCAATTTTTGCTTGACTTACGCACATTGCTACTATCACAAGATCGCTCCAACGGAAGCGCAATCCTAGGATCCGTGTCCAAAGTTCAGACGTGCCGCAGTTTAACCTGACATTTTACATTTTGTGACCTAGCCCAGTTACGTTAAATATGAATTCCAGAATGTTTTGGCTGTTGTAGTAAAACTTATAGGTTATCGGGAGAGCATATGTATTTTTATAGTGCTCGATTTAGGCCCACCTTGTTTACACATGGCTCCTTCTCTATAAGTCATAGCTCCACCATTGTAAATATTAACTTCACCGGCTCAAATCTTAGCTCCACTGTGATCACTCATGCCTGCACCCGGTTAAGTCACGGATCAACGACACAACATGAGCTGATGATCCCACGTTCCTGATTCCTGTTACTCCGGACATCCCTACAATGACATTTTCCACGAACTTCCAATTCACTTAAGATCTCCATGTGCCTACAATACTTCCAAACAACAAACCTCTGCCACTTTCGTACTCCAGTGCGGTTTATTTCTTATTGTGTTTAATTTGATTCTGTATCCATGTAACAACTGCTGAGCTTAAATTAAACCTTAAACGTTTGTGAACAAATTAGGCAGTTGCTGTATAAACTTAGTAGCTCAGAAACAACGTTACAGTGCAGTGTGTGAACCGTATGCTCGCTACCTTTGTCAAAAAACTTGCCGAAACGTTGTTTCAGCCATAGTTCAGCACGGCACCAGCATGTTGTATCGACATCCGAGTAATAATTCAGAATCTAGCCTTAATGAATTTTAATATTTTAGAGTATGGCGAGGTTATCAAACGCATTTCGTCTCATACACGCATACCCATATGGAACCTCGAGCTGACAAGCAATGCTTGCTAATTCAGACGGAAATACTGATGATACGAGAATGATATGGAGGAAAGTCGGTCAATAATAACTACCCTGAGCGGGACGAGCTATAAGACCTACAATGTGACTGCTATGAACGCTATGAATATCAAGGGTGAAGAGTGAAGGCCTTGAAACTTGTGGATAGCCTCGGACAGATGGTTACAAAATATGTAAAAACGAATGAAATTAATTTAATATTGATTTGAAATCCATGGCTTTAACAGCGCATTGTTCAAGTTATTGTTAATTTGTTAGAGCTGTCTATTCCCTGCTGTTAGTATGTACATTCGACTTGCTTAAATTGGATGTAACTGAGGGACTAACTTGTGATAAGCATGGAGCACCCATAGATACTAAGGAAAGGGAAAAATTATCAAATGGGTGCAAATGGAATTCAATGTCAATGAAAGGATGAAAACGTTATTGATTTTCTATAATTAATGTCTGCGTCTACTTAGATACGTATCAACTTGGATTTATCTAGTAATATAAACAATGATAAGGGTGTATTATTGAAGCAAATGATAGTATAGAAATATTGGACGCAATCAAAACTCCACAGAGGGAGACAAAAATCCAGAAGCAGAACAATATAAATCTCTTGCCAATAAGACAATCATAAGTTGTCCCTATGGAAATCAAGTAGAGTTCACGATGGGAGGATGTGACAGACATATCTTACCCTGCATTTAGGTTTGGTCATGTTTAAGGTTTCGTCATATGGAAGGTCAGTTGTAAGGTTTGGTCATGTATGACCTGAACTTTATATCATGTGACCTTTGAAACCTGACGATTCACATCATTTGGCCGTGTAAATAACCTTTGACATAGGGAAATAAAAGTCAGTTTGTATCAGAGAAGCAGATTTTGGCTTTCAAGCAGTGCAAGCCGCTGTTGGAAAGCTGCTGTGACGTTTAAGGGCAAAGATTTCGGCTAGTAAAAGAAATACCCGGTTTCATCAGCGAGTACGCATGAGACGCGACGGAAGAGAAGCGTACATCCAGGAAAATGACGTCGTAGAGGAGCAGAGGAAAATACGAGCACTTTAAGAACTTATGAAACATGCGGTATAAGTTAACACGATAACTTTCGAAAGGATGGAGTTACATATTTACCTGGGGCTTGTGACACACTGAAGCTTAATTTTATTTTTAAGCTTTCGAAAATGTATAGTATAAGGGAAGTCATATTTCAGTGATTCCTTACTTTAGGCATAACTGTGGCTTGCTAGAAACGTGAAAACTGGGAGCGGAGGCTTTACCGGTGATGTGTATCAGCGAGGCTATCTTTCTACAGAAAGAGAGGGGGATATTTTGATTGGGAAGACAATTAGAAAATTTGGCGAAGAGTAAATGCCCATTTCCATAGATTCCGGTTTCACACTTTACGTTTAATTTTTGCGGTAACCCCATAGCTACAGGTTTTTAAAATTATTGCGGCAAAACATTACAGATCCGAACCGCAGTGTGTTCACATAGCTTGCGGAGAAACGAGTCAGTAGAAATTGAGAAGCAGCTCTTATCTCGTTTTAAAATTGAAACTTATTAATCAAAAGCTCAGCGAGCATATGAATTTAAATCAACAGCGACGTGCTAAACTAACGCTGCTTTTACTCTTGGCAATTAAATTAGGATATTTTGCTTATTTAGAAATTGTTAATTAAACAGTTATCCTAAATTAAATCTGGGAATTTCTATAATCTCTATCTTCTTCAATCAACCAAAAGCTAAATCTACTATTTCCATTTGGAATCGAGCTAACTTAGTCGCTCTGGTAATTGATGAAAAAAATTGGTCAGTGCACCAAAAACTTTGTCTCTTTTTATACAATTTACTTCATCAATTGGCTGCACCCCAAACTCGGAGTTGAATTTGTTTAAGCCCTCCATGATTGAAGCTTCGAACTGGTTTTTCTTTCTCCTCATTTTTAACTTAGCTTGCTACAGACTGCTTATTAGTTTTATTCCTCTTCTTTACATTAGTTTCGGGAACACTGGTAGTTTCCACATGGCTTGATTGAGGGAAAGACAGGCACAAATTATCATCACTATCCTGGACAGATTTTGCTTTCCAGCTCGTGAAATTTACGTTTTCCAGCGTGATGTAAATAGGTTGATCATAAACAGCAGCACTTTTAATTTAATAGTATTTTGTCCAGTAATGGCGCTTTTATTTAATTAAGCAGTGACAAGTTACAGCTACGAACTCTGGCTCAAATTCTACTCAACCGCAATACTGAGCCGTAAAAAGTCAAAGAATCTACGGAAGGCTTACCGCTAGCTATGTGAATCTAAAAACAAGTTGCTGTCGCGTTGTTACCGTAGCAACGTGGGATTTCTCCGCAAAATTGAATTGCGGTGCAGAACCTGATTCTATGGAAATGGACCTTAAGCATAGTTGTTGGAAAGCTGTAAGGTGTAGATTTTAAGGCAATATTGTATAGCAGGGAAAGATAGGTATGTTGTGCAGGGGTGGTTGAAAATCGGGAGAAAGTAAATGTTGCAAAGTATTGCCTTTAAAGCTCTTTTGATGAGCTTGGAAATACAGGTACTTTGAGGATATTTCCTCCTAAAAAGCCACTTAAAAGATTACCGAGTCATCTTTTGCACAAGTTTCCCCTCGGGCGAAGCATTACTCAGCCTTTTCCCACCACTCTCTCTTCCGTGGGATTGAGTTTTCTCCGAGCAATTCTTTTTCAGTCTGCTTACCCAACCCAGGGTATCTTAGCTACTGTCTTGCTTGGACAAGAGCTTTTTTCCGAAATGTTTACCCTAAAAACACTCCAGACACTCGTTGGCTTAGACGACATAAGCATTCGCTAACTTGTCTCTGAAGACTGGAAATAAATATAAATTACTGCTTACAATTAATGACATGTTTACCCTCTGTTGTGTATCCCTCCTACAAACTAGATAGGACTGGGAATTACGGTACTGGCACAGTCCCATGATGCTTACTTCCATCGTTCCAATTGAACTTGCAATGAAACCGCAGGATAGCCCAGTAAAACTACGGCGGGCAAGGGAATTAATTTACTATTCATGAAGCCCTCTCAATTTTAGGATGCCAGAATCTTTAATTGAAACTGATGAACTGAGGCTGAACCTAACATAATCCAGAAGAGAGCTGGTGTCTCGGTGGTAAAGGTAGGCCAACATGAACACCATCGTCTGTTAAAGAGTCAACTAATTCAGAACATAACCCACACAAGAACATTGAAGTTCGTGCAAAGAGAGGGAATGTTCATGTCCAGACTCTCCAAACCCGACTACTAACTCCCCCTAACGGGAAGCATAAAAACTTTCTAGACGCCATGGCCCAGCACAACGGAGGTAGGGGAAATGAAGTAGTAGCTTTTATGTTTCATACAATTTTGTGTGGGACTATTTCCATTCTGAAACCAGTAATTATTAGGTGAATTAGGGAATGCGGGCAGTCGAAACTATAATGGAAAATAATTTAATTGCACTTCTCCCGCCGTCTCGCCAACAAAGTAAGGACCGCATTGAATACCAGCTTGATGGGACCTTTCAATTGTTTCGTACATATGTTTATAAGCTGAAATATTAAGACATATTGATTACTTTGTTGGCATCGTCAATATAACATTGCCCAAACTATTTGGATTATAAATTCCCGTTGACGTGTTCTCGATAACATTAGTCCCATTTGCGCTAAGCTAGAACACTCTCAATCAAATTAGGCTTGTGATAGTGCTATTTAAAAATGCATTCGCTTCTTAATCGTGTTTTTTGAGTAAGATTGTAAGACTTATGAGCGCTACTTTGCTCAACTTTGTTGTAAGGGAAGTAGCCAGACTTGGACACGGATTGGGGGGCTCGTTAGTGATCAATTATGAATGACAGCTCGGTTGACTTATGGCAACATCCGGTTTTGTAGCTAAATGTCAAAGGTCAATGAACGCACAACTATTTTGGAACAAGAACAGGTAAAAGTTGTATATAAATAATGCGCGAGAAGATGATAGATTAGTACTGGATACGTGTTATGGTATATACTGCTAGCTGCTCCTAAAATGGGAAGATTCTACTAAAAAGGTACAGATACTGCTCTACCGAGGTTGTTAAAGCAAGACAATAATCTAAATAGAAAGGTCCATCGGAGTTGGTCCGTTGGAAACAGGAAAAGGTTAGCACAACAGTTTCCAGTATCAAACGGATATTATCCGTTGTTGTGCAAGAGAACAACGAGCTTTTTTGATAACACATTGTACTGTTAGAGAGTTGACATAAGACTGCAGCACTTGCACAGGTGTACAGTATAGGCGGCTTGCATGAAATTTTTCGTATCGCATGCCATGAAATACAGCTGTTAGCTACAGTAAAACCTAGAACGGAGGATTTAACGTACCCGAGCCAAAAGTAGATATACTTCTGAAGAAATCGGATGATCATTTACTGACAAAGAGCTGTCGGTTCTATTCATTCTTAAAAAGCGTGGAGTAAGTCGTAAACATAAGGAAACCCTGCTCTTATTCTACTTTCTCTTACCCTTATACATTAACGCAGAGGAACGAAGTAGAAAGGGATACACTACTACTAGAAGAATAAGAGTACGACTGGCTTTCCTGGATTCCTTTTAGCTGGAGCTACAGTGAGGAGTAAAAGAAGTTCTATGAATAGGAATTGATTGCAAATATCTTCAATCGCTATTTGCTGAAGTGTGTGAGCTGTGAAAAGGTTGTGTGTACTTTCTCTCAATATTATATTTGGGTTGCGTTATGCAGATTTCAAAAAACAAAAACCGGGTGAAAGTATTTCTTATCCGAATTATATGTAAAATTCGTCCCTTCTTCAGAAATGGAAGAATGTACCTCCTTCCTTTCCTCAAAGCGTCCGCGCATAGGTTTTGAAAAGAAATTCAAATTGCAGAAGCAATTGGATGTGAGAAAAGGAATTGAATACCAATGTCAATATACGCTAAATTGGTGATGAAGATGTGGAACGATATAGATGGCTGATTTAGTTTGCGGATAACTCAAGAAAGTGAGTGAGGCGAGCACGAAAGAAAGAATACAGTTGAGCTTGGGTTGTAACCGGAGCTGTTTTTATAAAAACAATAGCTATAGTATACGGAAACATTTGAATAATATGGGCAATATAGGAATGTTGTGATTTACACAACTCATGCCTGAACAACTTGTGACAGTAAGTTGCACAAGAATAAGCAAGAGTGAAAGTCGGCTGACGGCTAAGGCACTTTGGCAAAAGAAAATAGGGCGTAATGGTCAGCGCCAGCGCCCATAAACCTATTGAAAATATGCGAGGCATGTCGGATTCGGGAACTCCGACTTTGTCGTTTATTCCATTACGCATGCTCACAGTATCATGGATGCTGGTGCACACATGCTTGCGGACTGTTAGAAACTGTACTGCAAAATTGAAAACAAGCTAACGATGCGGGAATAAGAAAATGTGTTTAAATTTTCATTTATTAATTATTAATTATCTTAAGTAGGCATACACAGTGGAACTGTGGTGGATGATATATCCTATAATGCGGCCTCATGAGATGAGTTCACATTGAAAGTTATAGTGAGGTGTTAAGCCAAATATAGTTTTAATTACACCCTACCGTCCGTTGTGAAACCCGCAACAAGTAAAATTTTGTAAATAGTAATAAAAAACCGAAGTTACTGGGGTTGCTACAACGTAATTGTTTCTTACCTGTAATTTTCACCAGCCAGAACTATCCGCCTGCACCATTTAACATGAGATCTACTACTTTGATACAAAGACATTCAAAAAACAGTATATTTAAAGCACTGAACGCTGCAGAAAAAATAAAGAACATGGCAGTGTTTCTATGTTTAAGAAAAAAATGGTAGCCCGTCGAAAAATCACCACCCACTCGCTGGCTGTGAGGAAGTTATAGAGGGAGTTGCTAGGCGCAGAGAGAAGAAAGATGGCGGCTCACATATGCTTAATAATACAAGCGATGGAGAGTGAGGTGATTGGCTAAACAAGTGAGGTGGTATTTTTACAGAGAAAAAATAGATTAAACTTTATCGATTCAAACAACCGCCCTGGATGGTGCTATCGCAACAATACAAACCACCATTTAATAATGGCGGATGGCCTAGACATCCAACTTCCACCAAAACTTTCACCATTGCTTTTCAAGAATGTGAGCACTGCGCTAAAACAGCTGAATCTGATTTTGACTGCGCTAAAACAGCTGAATCTGATTTTGACTGCGCTAAAACAGCTGAATCTGATTTTGACTGCGCTAAAACAGCTGAATCTGATTTTGACTGCGCTAAAACAGCTGAATCTGATTTTGACTGCGCTAAAACAGCTGAATCTGATTTTGACTGCGCTAAAACAGCTCAATCTGATTTTGACTACACTCAAACAGTTTATTGTGATTTGGACTACTTTAAAATAGACGTATCTGATTTTAGCCGTATCAAAACAGAGAATCTGAATTTGACTGCTTATATTTATTATCAAAGGTAATTTTGAGTCCTATCCTTTACTAGTTCCCTAAATACAAGTTGAAGCTGTAAAAAGGGACAGGAAATTTTATCTTCAAAGAAGGGTAGCTCGTCGCAATTCTACGCACTACGAGTTTTGGAACTGGTCGCCGGAGTGGTAAGATAAGTTTTGTTTAAATCATGCAAGCTAAATGGAATTCAAACATAAGCCACACAGTTAACATTCACAATTTTTGTTAACAATAAACTAGAATCTCACGAGAGTTGCCGATTTAGTTCTGCGAGAAAAGAAGTATGCACTGAGACGGAATTCAACTACATCAAATTTCTAACCTACCATACCATAGGGCGAGGACCGGGATTTCATGGGACTCGGACCGGGCTTGGAACAGTCTGCAACTACCGGTTTGTGCGCAAACCGCGTTTGTGTCATATTTCCAGACGTTTCTGGAGACTTCTTTGATGGATTTGAGGAATTTTGAACAATTTCTCTCGTTATTTGATAATTTTTGACAATGTTGACTACCACATAAGAATAAACGTACTTTTACAATTTTACAAAAAACGAAAACCCCGTTTACCCGCGCCCCCGCCTTCTCGCGCACCCTCAGAGCACCTAAATTCACGTACATCGCGCACGCAGCAGCCGGGGTAGTAAGGTAACACATGCAATCCATAAGTTTAGTAGGGTATGGGTATGCGTATTACATATTAGGAAAAGATGTGCATGAAGATGGCAGAGACCGTGCAAATATGCACACAACTAGTGCAACTAAGAATCCAATGGTAAATAATACATAGTGTACGTTTAAGAGCAGTGTGGTGAAACATTGTGGTAAAACCGATTTTTGAAAACACGGAATCTACCGCTAGAAGCATAAAATAAGCAAATGTATGTGATTATCCTCGTTATAGCTTCATATGTTAACTTACACTTGTTTATTTACTAAAAATTTACACATGATTAATGTCGGTCGTAAAATCGATTTTCTACGACCGACATGCGACCCATCGCTACCACCCGGCTTTACGACCGAGCGGAAACAAAGCGATTCCGACCCGGCCGGACATCGGTCGTACAGGTCGTACGACCCAGAATATGCCTACACTGCTACAGAGGTAGTACTGATTGTATCCATTCCCACTTATTCCATCTCGATTTCTTCACCTGTTCGATAGTTTCGTGGTCACCGACTGACAGGCAGACAGACGAACGAAATTTCTGCCCCTTTCCTTAAAGTGTCTATCGCCACTTAATAAGGAGTTGACTGGATGACTCCTTAACAAACGAACGTAAGGAGGTAAAATAAGAAGCTCTACTCGAGAAAGCTGTTCTCCAATTCCTTACTGATGGAAGGTTTGAAAAGAAGGGAATAGCAAGTTTTGCTGTACAGTAAAGAATGAAATAGAGTGGCGGAACAATTTGTCAGAAGTTTGAAATCTGATAGGGCAGAAATAAAATGCAACTAAGTAAAATGAAGAAGATGAATACGAAAAGAAACTGAGAACTATTGCTACAGAAATAATAATCTGGTGAGCATTTTCATTCATGGCGAAAGTAAAGACGAAAAAGTCCTACAAGATCTGTTTCAGAGGAAAATCTTGGAGGAATTGTGAAAGCAAATGGAATGGATGAGGGGAAAATTCTCTCGCTTTAAGTCTTCTCATATCAAGATTGGATTCGAATTAAGGCAATACGAGATTGAAAGTTGGTGAAATGGATAATAAACTTGAAAGCATTTAGTGGGATTCAAAATTTGAGGAACACTGAATTCGATCCTGATTTTGAATGCAGAGATCATATTCAGTTATATTTGCTTCCCGTTACTTTATCATATTTTATCATCATGCATTTTTTCTCCAGGCTGTAATTTGTTTCACCTGCAGTCTCTGTCCAAAATCAAGCTGCCGAAGATGTTGAAAGAAAAACGAGGGAACATAGGCATACATACTTTATGAACAAAGATTGCTTGGGTTTAAGAAATTAATTAAAAATCCAAAGGAGCTGGATTGTATTGAATAACCACAGCCACGTAGCTAATGTTCAAGCTAATTTTGGATGTGCCCAAGTGGTCAGCTTTTTCTTCCCCTTAATAGTTTTTCATCACACTAGAGAAGCGGGGAACTCTAATGACCAGTTTGCAAATTGAACCCATGACCAACCCACCGTTTGCGTTCCATGCTATGCGAACAAGCCCGTACGATCGAACCCGTACCCACTGAGTTTGCTTATTCCAGGCTTTTCTGTTTAATCCAAACCGGAGCAACCGCAGAACAATGTAAAAAAAGAAGCTTCGGAAGGGGCTGTAAGGAATTTTTTTCTCACTTAAGATTATTTTCCCGGGATGGGTCACTCATACAAGATGGCAGCAAGTTAACAGCTGAACTTAAAGTATGAACTAAATCGGCTACCACTATCAACTATATAAACACAAGGTCTACTCCCCCAAGTAGTATTTGCGTGAAGCAACGTTTGACATGAGGGAAAAACCCTAGTTTGACAAGTTATGCGAACGTCGGCACGACGTGCTTAGTAAAAGAAAATTAGATGTCTTTGGAAATGAGCTCCTGGAAGTGTTGTTGGGTAGTGGAGGTCGTCTCTCGTAGAACTGTTCGAAAGGAGTGTTTAATGGTTCAGAAGAGCGGTAAAAATAAAAGTTTTTATATCTTGTGTATTTTAACAAGACCGCGGTTGAATTTTTCGTTACCGTTTTTCATCGTTATCGACAGGAAGTTACTTTTGAACATTCAATTGTTTTGCACCCTTTCCGGTGGTGTTTTCCTTAACGGCCTGTAGTAGGATAACCAGTCTTATATCTACTTCAAGCCAAAAAAATACCTATCTAACAAGCCTTCAACGATTCCTCCAGCATTAGAACAGAGGGAGTAGCGACGACACTTCTCTCCAGAGCGGGGCTGACCACTCAAAAACTTTGCTTAGTGTATCTATGACGGAGAGGCAGTGGCACGATCCCATGCAATGAAAAATAAACTGCACTGGTGCACAAAAGTGGCAGAGGTTTGTTGCTTGGAAGCATTGGAAGCACATGGAAATCTTAAGTGAATTAGAAGTTAGTGGAAGATGTCATTGTAGCGATGTCAGGAGTAACAGGAACCAGGAACGTTGGATCAGTAGCTCATGTTGTGTCGTTGTCGTTGGTCCGTGGCTTAACCCGGTGCAGCTATGAGTCATCACGGTGGAGCTAAGATTTGAGCCAATGAAGATAATATTTACAATGGTGGAGCTATGACTTTAAGAGGAGGAGCCATGTTTAAACAAGGTGGTGCTATGCTTTAACATAGGTGGTGCTATGCTTTAACATAGGTGGTGCTATGCTGTAACATAGGTGGTGCTATGTTTTAACATACATGGTGCTATGCTTTAAAATGGGCGGTGCTATGCTGTAACATAGGTGGTGCTATGTTTGAACAAGGTGGTGCTATGTTTGAACAAGGTGGTGCTATGTTTGAACAAGGTGGTGCTATGTTTGAACAAGGTGGTGCTATGTTTGAACAAGGTGGTGCTATGTTTGAAAAAGGTGGTGCTATGTTTTACAATGTCGTGCTTAGCTATGAGTTTGCATGGTATGATAAGACGTTTACAATAGAGTAATGCTTATGCGTAGTGGGGCATGACGTAAAAGTTTAAGGATTGGTAACTGCGTAGTTGTGGTGGAAACTCATAAAGAGGATGTTGAAGCCGGTCGTATGAGTGTGACCTTTGATAGGTTACAGGGTCATAACGGCTGGACCGATTATAAAGGAAATGAATAGGCTGATGCCCGAGGGTATGTGTCATCTGATACCGCAAACCCGGTGTCAATACGTGCTTCCGTTCGGGAGATATCGTGTTCACGCACGGACAGACAGACGGACGCGGTGCTCCCTACAAAGTGGCTCTGCCACTTAATAACAAAGTGTGGCGGCGGGCACTGTGCAACCACCCGACCCACTCCTCCGCGCCCACTTCTCTCTTTGCGGAAGAGACTTCGCCCATTTTGTGTTTTCAAGTTCGATTTTAAAGCAAAGTATCACACCTAAAAGTTGCATTTGCTGTGCATTATACTAGGCGCTAACTGACGGCGCTCTATATGCTCATTATATGCGTTCGTTTCGTGCTGCTTTGTGGCTTTCCATTCGTTAGCGAGGAAACTGCGCATAATCGACTTGACGATGTTATCATCATAGATGGTACGGATCACACTGTCCCAGCTTTGGATCAAAGCAAAAAAGAGAAAGGGGGAGGAGCTTTAAGGGATTAACGAAAAAGGTTCTTCTGGATCAATGGGTCACAGTGACCCAGTGATCCATTGATCCATCCAAAAAACGATTGACCCATGATCCAGCATAATAATTTATAAAATTTTAAATATTATAACTTTTGGCGATAGTAGCTAGTAGTCGGTGTAATAAGTAATGGATTGATACTTTGTTTGGACCAATTTGATTGTTTTTGGTGGACTGGGGGCTGATTTTAAATTCGAGTCACCACTGTGGTCGTATGTATGTACGGTTGTGTAACTTATATGTCATGAGCAATAACTTTGCTCTTACCGCGATCTTTGAAGAAGCAAGAGACTTCGCGACATCCTATCAATGATAATTGGATGTATTACCACTTCCATTTTATAAGGGATGCATTGCGTCGGGTTCTGCTCATGTATTTATCGTTTTCATGCCATTATTAGCTAATACGAAGCAGTGCATGATTTTCATTGTATGTATCAGTGTTTAAATTGGCTATCTTTCTTAATTCGGCTTGCTGGAATCGTTTGGAAGTTTTCATTGCTATTTTTTTTACAAATTCACCAAGATTAAAAACGATAATAATTGAACAGCCCGTTGATATCTCATGACGATTTCATAACCTGTATGGTATATACTTAGCTACATATGAAAGGTTTTGTTGGTTGAGCCATGACGACCAATGCTACTATCTCCACCGTCCAAGACAGCTCATAGACAAGTAGGCAACTATCAAACCATTGACGAATTTTCCAGAGATAAACTTTAAAGTAAGAATTGTATTCATGATAATGCAGATGTATAAGTTTCAGCCAGGTACAATCAAGGGGACCACAGTGGTCGTAAATATGCACGCTTGTGTAATTACCGCATGTCAAATATATATTTCTGAATCCTACGCTTGTGCATGATAGAGTAAGTTTTGTGCTGAATCAAAGACTGGTTGAAAGCTTTATTTGTGCATATTCATTGTTCGGCAGTGATGAAACAATTTTTATCATAAATACCAAGTAGGCAGAGTGGTTCTAAGAAGTTTTGACAATGTTCCCCTCTTCGGCTTTTACTCTAAATAAAAGTTCGCAGCTCCTTCGCAACGTATTTTAATATTTTTGAACGATATGAAGCAATAAGTAAGTACCAAAATTCTTTGCAGTTGCAAAATTTCACTTCACTTTCGAAACGGCTATGATTTTATCGGTGTACATTAACTTACTAGTCAGGCCTTGAATGTTTACTAAAGATAAATGTTTAGATCGTCAATTAATTATTTTAATAGCTATTTTTAGTAAATAATTATCGCACAACCAAGAATTATTCACAATTTTTGAGTAATGGCGATATTAGCTCCAAAGTTGTTATACCACACCCTGAGTCTGAATATTGGTGGAAATACATCTCTGGACTTTGTTGAGTACATTAATAATGTACGTGTAGAAACAATTATGATCTTAGCTCAACAGGGAAAGCAGAAGTTTTGTTAAACCCAATTAGTAAGTCGCTGCCATGATATTCCGAAATGTCGAAAACGGCGTTCATGTTAACAAGGGTACGACAACGGTTGTTCAAAATTACCCGTTGTGCATTGCAGATCACACGTTGAGCCTTTCCCTTGTGCTAAGATATGTTGCTTCTAGCCATAATCAAGTTGACACGTCGAAATTATATATTCCGAAGCGATATGCGTATCAGATTGTATTCATTTTATCCGGTGGCCATGTTTTGCTCATTACAACGTTACATACTACAGCTTAGCTATGAGTAATTTACTGATATGCTCACAGCGTGTATTTGAGTTATGGGTTGAATTTAACTTAGTTAAGGAAGAAAGTAGCTGTAAGGAAGGATAAGCTAGTGAACATTAGGCATGGCCATTAAACTCAGTAACCACTGTGGTTCATCTAACATATTTGCAGAGAATGTTATTCTGAATTCAAACTTTTTGAAACTATCACTTATACTAATTTAATGCTGTGTTCGCAAGCTTATGTACAGTATAAATCATTTCCTCAACTCAAACAGTATGTTTCGTCAGTTTTTTGTAAGTACTACTAGTCTTTACTACGAAATTTTTTTTATCGAACTATATTCAAAAAACAAGAAGCAGACTAAAACAGAATAACTCGTATTTAGAACAGAATAGCTCATATCCGGTTCATTAATTATAATTTACTGATAATTCTAGCAAAGTTTTGTGCATTGATTTAAGCAAAGCTCATGATGCTTTTTTAGCAATCTCTTAGAAATTTTGAAAAATCAGAGTTTGTGCTGTATACCTATGATTTTGTCCTAAAAACGATTCCTAATTTGTACCACGGTGGTACATACTTTTACGAACAAAATCAAACCGCATACATATGACACTGTGGCCACAAACCTTTCAAATTTAAGTACAATTGAATTTGTTATCCCATCTCTCCTAGCTTACCTACAGAACTTGGTGGCTACCATTTTGTCACTGTCTTTTAAGCCTTTAATTATGTGATTATGTGTTGTCTGCCACTATGAGCAAAAGAGTTATCAATTACAAAATACCTGCAAAATTACTTCTAGCCTTGCTGGCAATAATGCCGCTCTTTATAATCTTTGGTTACATAAGTAAGCGTCAAAATCGCAGGTTGGTGGCTATTAATTTGTGGCAGTCACCTCTGGAACACAACAGCTACGTAATTTGATTTTCAAAGTTAATGCCGTCTTTTTTGGCCTTATTGAATTCCTGATTTTCAATTTTCGCTAACAGTTTAAACAATAATGCTAAATTCTTGCATTGATATGTTTTTTCCACAGGTAAGCGCAGTGGTTTGAATACAAATAGGAAGTTAAGATTTGTAGGCATAAGAAATAGCCGCTGTGGAAACAAACTTGTATTTTCATACATTTCTCTGTTCGTTGTTCTTTACTACCTCGGTAACTCTTTGAAAATGAAGCTTTTAAAATCATCAGAAAGCCTGTATAGTATTCCTACAAAAATTTCAATAAAACTGCAATTTCTTTATGTGTATCATACTTTATGTTTGCAAAATTAACTTCCTTCTTTGGTTTCCTTTTAATAATGATTTTTCGGTTTCCAAATTGAGCTGCACCACCGATAACATCTCAGTCATGATTGTACATATAACATGATTATCCCTATTGTTATAACAATTCCGCTTATTAGCGAATGTAGACACACCACTGTACAATAATATCCTGTTCGCGTAATCGAAGGGTAGTGATTCTTGACAGGAAAAGCCTTGTTTGCCTACTTTGAAAGGAAAAATAAAGTCAAAGCTGAAGTTTCTAAAAAGATTTCCAAAGTTTAACTGGTTCTCTTGAAGATTGAAAAAAAAATTACAAATGTGCATGATAAATTTAACGCGTAGCTATATTTAACTAACAGCTACACTGTACAGCAATTTTAACTTTCTGAATTGAATTTGTCCGTTTAGTTTGTTTGACTATGTAAGCAGATTTATGGATATCTTTTCATAAGTGTGTTACTGCATTACCTAATATTATAAATGACGCCACGCCGACTATTTTTAACTTACCTTTTATATAAAGTAAGATTCGAACTTTCCATGCGCAACCACAGTGGTGTATGCAACCAAAGACGTTCCTGCAATAGCGTACCCTAGCATGTTGCACATGTAGCTTCAAACGTACGCCAAAGGATTCATCAACTCTTGCCCCTTGTTGGAGTAAATACAGGATTTTGTACACTTATATTCTTTCATAAGATTGCAGCTACGCGGTGTCACGTAGGCCGATTTTATTCTAACAGGTATCAATTAAAGCTCATATTCTTAATTTTTGTGCGATGCAAATTGTATTGTCTTCATCATGAAGTCTGCCATTGACGTTTCCTTTGGGAATTCTTGACTCTACGTTAATTGTTACCATTATGAATAAATCACACCGACATACCACCGCGTAGTTTCCTTTTATATAGGAAAAAATTTACAAAGACTTTTTGTCCGTTCGGAAATCTCAATCCAACCTCTAACCGGAGTGGTAAACGCCAAAGTCCATGTTGCACACAGTCGCCTCAAATTGTAATAGCCCAGTTAACTAGGTTTTTTTTTGAGTGGCGCAATTTAATGTTCTCAAAAATTGCAACCGTAGTTGTATTAATAAATTTCTTTAGTAATAAGTAAATCCATTATTCTATTTTGCATAAGAAAGCCGGGTCATTCCAATTTATAGTAATTCCAACAAAAAGTCATGGCATGTAACTCATGAGTTAAGAATCAAAAAATTAAATTTCAGTAACTCACTGAATTAAATGATATACACTGTGGTCTTCAATAATATAATACGTGAGATCCAAGGTTCCAGGGAACAGAAACGGATATATTTTACAATCGAGTATTCTGGCCGCTGTTATCCCTTTCAACAAACGGTAATAACCAAAGTACTATGAAACACTACCAGTTTGCCGCAAACTGGTGGAGCACACTCTGATCTACTTCTAAAAATCTCATGCACACTGTGGTTTCTGGAATTCACCTATAAAACGCTTCGAAAACTTTTTAATAGGCATTTGTAACATGCTGACGAAAGCCAATTGTATGAATTATGCAAGATTATGCGGTATTTGTTACTTCACGATTTGAAGATGACCGTTTATTGCATTTATCTCAGATGTATGGCCCGCTTTCTCGTCAGCTGCATTAATAGTTAACCCTCCCGCATTGACATCGATTGAACCTTCCACTGGGATGGTTTTCACGCAATTATAAAATCAATCGATGCAAATCACTAAACCTTTACAAAAATTAATGCGTAGAACACGAATGCGATGAACTGTGCCTTTACGTACTAACAGCAATAACTTTTTGCTTACTACTTACTTCCCTGCTACTTTTACATCATTAAAGGGATATTCGACTAGGACATGCAGAACCATAGTGGTGAATATAATCAAAGCCGTAGTAGCCATAATGTACATAAACCTGGTGTGTGTATTCAGCTGTAACTTACTCCGAAATGGATGTTCGCTCTCTCTCTAGCACCTTGGCACCAGGTGGAAATAAACTGTCGTTTTCTACAAAATGTAATCCCCCACAGTTACATTGAATGCAATGGCACGATACATTGCAGTTTTAAAAGGTAATCTCCTTTCTTCTCGCGTATCTTCTATTTGTACTCGAAACTACTATATCCGTTGAGAAGTATGTAGATGCAAATTAGTTTTATGCCCTATAGCACGCAATTGCAAAGAACTCATGAATACGTGGGAGAAAATGAGAATTAACTTACTGATTATATTAAATAGCATACACTGTGGTCTTCAATAATGGAGTACATGAGATACAAGAATTCCAAGTAACAGCGAGGAATATATTTCAAATCGTATAACCCGCTTGTTATCCATTTTCACGACTGCTACGAACCACAGTAGTGGTCCTGTAGTACAAAGTAATGACATGTAAACTGGAATTTCACACATCTCAGAAACTGAGACCAGCTGATCATATCATTGTATGCCGTCGTATAAATGCAACGTGCTAACTTTATGAATGCCTACCAGTATTAATCATACTGCACGAGATGCATACAATGCAGGAGCGAGACATTTAAGAGACAAAAACACAAAATTCAAGTCTCGTGCGGTCATTAAGTAACGAATCTGTAAAGAATAGATCGTTCGGGCTACATACTCTACAATTTACTATTGCTTTTAAAATGTTCGCACTGTGGGTGGATATTTCTATTTTTTCTGAAACAGTAGGTACATGCAAATCAGTTGCAGGCAAGGAAAAAGAACTCACGACTGTGAAATTGAAAATAAGAAACTTAACTACCTACATTGTCGTTTTCAATTATAACGTACACCAGATCCAAGAAATCCGAGGAACAGTTAGGGAAATATTTTAAGTAGCGTTTCCCACCTTTTTTATCCCTTCCTAACATTCGAAATAACCGTAGTACTACAAAGCACTATCAGTTTGCAGCAAACCGTATGAGCACACTGCTAGCCCTCACGGTATACGTATAAGCTGTTTCCCGCAGCCCAAAGACAAGCTTATCATATCACACTCTATGGCATCGTGTAAATGCAACATACTACCTGTATTAATTCATACCAGTATTAATCATGCTGCCCGAGGTGAGTACAATACATGAGCGAGGCATTTAAGAGTAAAAAATACAAAATTCAAGTATCGTCCGTCTCATGTCGTCAGAGAATAGGGAATTTGTAAAGAATAGATCGCTCATGCGACACAAGCTACAAGTTCCTATTGCTTTTAAAATGTAAGCACTTCAGGATGGATCACCTTGGATCAATGGAAAATTGGATCAAAGACAAGATGGGTCATGACCCAGGATCATTGACCCAAAGCCATTTTGACCCACTTTGTTGATCCACTTGGATCACACTGTCCCAATGGGCCAATGATCCTGGATCATGGGACAGTGTGATCCGTACCATCTATGGTTATCATGGCAATGGAGTGTGGGGAAAGTGGCTTTCTCCCGAAAGGCAGTTTCTCCCCTACACAACACATCTACAGGGGTAACAAGTAATCGTGTGTGCAAGCTGCAGTGAGCAATTACTCAGTGTGTAAGGAGAAGAACAGAGTGCAGTAATAAAACTAAACTTACTGTAAAGCATGATTTTTCGGCACTGGATATGAGTGAAAGACACGTATAGTGTAATACGTTAAAGCTGAACACCAAATGGAGTAGAACAAGAAACGAGGAGGTAAAAATACACAGATTCATCTTAGAGCAAAGCTGTAGGCATACCTGACTCGGAAAGTTATCGAATTTAGGATAAGGATAAGAAAATAGAATGCTGTCCCCATAAGAAAGAGCGGTAGAAAGGACGATGAATTTCAAAGAACAAGTAAGAGAGATTCAGGATTAATAATTGTTGCTACGGAGATATGAGAAATAATCCAAGACGAATATCTGTATATATATATAATTAAGGAAACAGAACGGAAAAGAATTAAGAAGAAATTGGAAACGTAGGTAATGCGTGTAAGATGGAGCAAATGACGGAGTAGATATGGACATCAGATATAGTCAAGTCTAAGATATGGAAATGCGATAGAAAGTAGATGCATCGGTATCCCAAGGACAGCGATGGAAATGGTCACAGAAAATATGGCGATATTTTGCAATATATACACTTTTGACTAAATAGCTTCCGACCAAACAAATTGTCTTGTTAGACTTAATTCGTGTTTGGTAGGAGAATACGTAAAATAATTAGTTGGAGAGAAGGAGATGCAGATGACAGCGCTGGTGGGAAACAATACTATGATGATCACCTCATTAAGATCTCGAGTGAGTTACAGTAGGAAGGAGTGAGTGAAAGATAATAGTATCATTATAGGAGAACTAGTCGGACTTTCTAGGCATGCAAAGAGATAATAGTGAATGTAGTGAAGGTTCATTCTCTCGGAAAATTGACTTCCTTGTCTACAGGAAACGGGGAAATTTTGGTTTTATAAACATTAGTCTAGTGAGTAACTTTGGTGGATGTAGATACTTGCCGACAGTCCTGGAAATCAAGGCAACTCACTCTCTTAGACTCTGGACAATGAACATATGTACACAAGTTGGCAAATGGGTAGACGGAGACGGGTGCTAGTAACAAGCAATGTACAAGTGGTAGAGAAATGCTTGCTCGGAAATTGTGGCTAATAATTTTCGAGCATGGAGAGAAGAGAAAACTAGCTTATCCCGGCTCACTACCTTTTTCTCTTGATTATAGCAGGGATGAGAGATGGAACTAAAACTAGAATAAACTGTTCGACAACCCTTTAGTTTCTACAATATTCGATTTTGGCGAAGAAATGTAGGTATAAACTGCTTGCACACTTAGTTGAACAATTATTAGCTAATAATACAAAAGCTTGCAACTAATTCCAAATCTTTGTAAGATAATCATAGGTTCCCAGGTCGTTCGGAAGGAGGTCGGAAGTAGCGCTTACGCTCTTGAACACAGCGGGTTTGAGGGAAAGGATTTTCTTGGTTGTGTACCTTTATCGCACACACTGCAATTCAATACAAAAAAAGTATGTACTATTACACCGTAATGACTGGCATGAGTGGCATAGCTTTGAAGAAATGTAAAGAAAGACTAACTCTCTGGCCGCTGATTGGTGAAAAAAGGTTGTGATGAAAGTGTTTTAAGAGTACAAGAGTGATACTCTTTGAAGCTGTTGAGTTTTTGAAAATGAGATAATTTTGTTGTGTTGGGATGCTGAAGTGGTTTTGAGAATGCTTTTCGTTTGTGAGTAAATGAGTATATTTGATTTCCAAGATCTACGCAGTATGCATTAAAGGTAAAAGCAATGGTTTTGGGAAATACAAAACAGAGATACTATTGTGTGTCTGTGCTGTAAATCTCTATAAAAGATAGGCATGAAGAGACCCTTTCAGCGGATGGCACAAACCAGCTGTGCTCTGGTGGTTAACTTCGACCTCGCCGCCCAAATTAACCCTACATGTATGGGATCAGAGAGTTGGAGCAAATCAAGAAAATGTACAGGCGTGTCAATACAAAGTTTGGAACGATGAACTCTACGGGAGTCTGGAGTACATATATCTCCTTCTGAGAGCTGCGTAGGCAGTGATTAGTTTTGGGTGAAAGCAGGGAGTGGGGAAAAGGGAGTGGGAGGGAAGGAAAAGAAGATTTCTTCGCTTTCTACAGTCTCTAACGCCAAGTTTATTTTGACACAAGTTTGGCACGCGATGGAAGTTGGAATGGCTGTCTAAAACTGGCACTTTGTAGCAATGGTATGAAATCAATTTTCCAGATGAGAATAGTTTAGCTAAAAGTTTTCCTGCAAACCTCTATATAGAACAAATCTAGGAAATGATTTCTATAGGAAAAGAGGAACAAGTCTTCGGATTTAGATAATCATTGCAAATAATCATTGAGAACAGAAACGATTATTATCGTCTGATTAATAGGGGATAGGGTATCCTCCGGATAAAGCATACTTCTCCACTGATTAATGCGGGACAAGAGGTAGAAAATTCCTAAAAACACATCTCATCTTCCGTCCATACATCTATCGTATGTATAATTCTTCCACCAAGTCCTGATTTCTAGGGTAGCCAAATATTCTTGTAACCTAGAAATAATCCAAGCTTTGTGGAAAATCACGGCACTGAGACCTGAGAGACGGATGGGCTGGAACTGAAGAGTTCCCAGGAAAAAGATGCGGCTTCTAGTCCCTAAGCTTCGATTATACTAAAGTGATTTGTGCGAATTCATCTTGCGAGTTTTTCTAACTGCTTTGCGTAAGTTAGGAGGGGGCCAAAAGAAGCTCTCCAAGCAGAAACAATTTTATTATTGCTAACTAACAGTACTGCACACTCCTAGGTAAACACCAAGAAATTTGAAATGTAGGTAAATCTCATCATTAAAGTTGTAGTAAATATCCCTATTCACAAATTTTCCTACTTTTTCGTTTTTACCGAGAAAAGCGAGCTTGAAGTTACGGAATTCCTATATGATTCGCTATAGAGCCCGCGCACATATTATATTATGCAATCGTGTTCTAATCATTTTTAGCAAAAATTTGAAGTATATAAACCAAAAATGATTGGATTAGGCAAATTATTGGATTCTTTCAAATAAAGTTTGCGAAAATATCAAAAAGGAGTTTCAGAAGCGCAAAACTAATCGCTACGGTAAAACAGGACAGATTTTCTTCACTCAAGCGTACAGGATTCGAAATCATGTACATACGCTGGGTTTTTTAACATTTAGCTGATCGTCCATTGTCCAGGACGATTACCATGTTTACCATGACGAGTTTTATTATGTAAGACTATCATAAGCTACTTTTGACATATTACGATGTCTTAATCGCCGGGAACCTGATTTTGTTGACCTCATTTATGGATAGTTCTTAGTGTCTTTCTTGAATTTTAGCGGAATTCGGCAAAAGTAGGAAAATTGGCTAGTAGGGATATTAACTACAACCATATTGATGAGATTTAGCAACATTTCAAATTTCTCGGTGTTTACCTAGGAGTGTGCTGTACTGTAAGCTGAAGGGCTCGCTTCGCTCGCCTTCAGCCAGCCGCAGCCTGTACACACACCTTACACTGTACACACGATTTACCATGTACACAAACTCCAGCGTTTTATTCCTTAACTTCCATCAGATCCCCATGTAATTTTTGAAAAACTGATGTATGCAACGGTTTCGGGTTTGAGACGGCTGAGCTGATGCTATGCAGAATTATAGATTCAGCAAGAGCGTTCGCTTCGCTCACGCCGGGCGCTTCGCTCACGCCGGGCGCTTCATGGTAATTCGTCTCGCTTGCGCTCGCTTCTCAGCATCAAATTTAATTTTACCGATAAGCCGAATTGGTTAGCTACAGTGAACGAAACAGCGATTTGTTAGTGAACTTTCTAACACAGTATCACTACTTCCTGATGAACCCTTGCGAAATTTTAAAATCCATACCCCCCCCCCCCGAACCATGGAATATTAGGCACGAAAAGGGCCATTTTTGAAGTTCACGCTGTAATTTAAGTCACGTAATAGGTATGCGAGTGGGCTTGAAAACTCTCTATTAGCTTACACCTGAGTAAATTTGATTTTAACTTCCACCAAACCAGTTTAACTTTGAAACCCTAATTATTAAGGGGAAACAGGAATTAGGTTCCACCGGTTAGGGCATTCAAGGTTCTGAAGGATATATGTGCACAACCCACCGCGAACCGCGATTCCAAAACTGAATCCGTGAAGGATGCGGAAAAAGTAAGTTTCACAAAAATTGAGCTACACGCTGACAAACGCATGCTATAAAACTACTGTAGCTCAGAATAATTGTTTCCAACTTTTCTTTAATATTGTCGTCATGGAAAACGTAAACGTTTTCACAATAATTCAAAACTGTGAGAGCAAATCTTACGATAAAGTAGGTAATGTACTCTGCACGCGCAACAGATTGGACGATCGAATTAGTTAATCCATTAATTAATTAACTAATTAATCCCTCTTCTTCAGATTAGGTAAGGTCAGATTTATCATAGTTATACCTACTTCAATTAGGTTAGGTAAGGTTAGATTCATTGCAGTTATATCTCCTTTAATTAGGTTAGGTAAGTTTAAAATAGCTGTAGTCATCTATCTCTTCTTTAGGTTAGGTAAGGTTATATTTATCATAGTTATATCTCCTTCAATTAGGTTAGGTAAGGGTAAAGTAGTTATAATTATAACTCATTTAATTAGGTCAGGTATAGGCGTATCGGCTCCATGCGAGCTAAATTATGGCGTGTTCGCTCCATACGGAGAGTAGTGTAAGAGAGTAGAGTACGAGAGTAGTGAACAATGTACGTTCCACTCTCTCACTGATAAGTAAGCTAGCATAAGATAGAATATTGTGTGCTACACGCTCTACGTAAGTTACAAGTAGGCTAGCAGGAATGAATGTGTGTGTGACGCCTGTATCTAGGACGCTAGGTACAGGCATATGTACAATGTGTGTTATAAGATAGGAAACCTCATGACAAAAAGCCATGAGGATGCCTAGTGGTTTTACTATTGAAGAGGATAGACGTGGTTTAGAGAGTCTCCTAGAAGTAATTAATTAGAAATGTTTAATTAAGATTTAGAAATAATCCCTACGGTAAAGATTAGGAAGTTAGTTAAGTAAGGCTAGAGTATTTAACTGAGAGTTAATTATTCAGTAAAGAGTTAAGTTAAATAAATACTAATTTTGGGTCTATAATCAGCTGACCTTGTGCTTTCTCATCTTTCTAGCCTTCGTTCATATTTTAGGAAGGAACCATAGTAGATATAGTTAGAGACAGAAAGCATAACGTTACAATTATAAATCCTTGAATTAGGTTAGGTAAGGTTAGATTTATGATAGTTATAGCTCCTCTAATTAGGTTAGGTAAGGTTAAAGTAGTTATAGTTAAGTCTCCCTTCTTTAGGTTAGGTAATGATGTGTACAATCCAAACTACTTGTATGATTCAATAGAATACAAAGGATAAATTGGTTGGAATAATTAGCTAAATTTCTCAATTAATATATTGTTTTCTGCTTCAATTTTCAGTCATACCATTCAAGTTTATGTGGTACTTCAATTATTCTGGACAAGATGGAGGAAGATAGTCAAGCAAAATTGATGAGGGAAATTGAGCAAGCACTGAAAGGCTGTTGCCCATTACTATACCCGTATAAACCCGTCGTCATGGAAACGTTTAGTGCAAAGGAAACTAGATTAAATGGCGGAGGGAAAATTTTATGACTACGGAGGAGGCAGCGCGAAGGCTCAAAGCAGTTCCAAGTTTTCGCCGAGCTCCAACAATTAATAGAAGAGATAATTTGTTAGTCATGTTCTTGTTTTGGTAAAATCAAAGGTTAGGGCATGGCCACGGTCATCTTGTTGATTATCCTTACGGAAATCAAATATAGTTACGCAGGGAGGGCTTGAGACACAACCAGAGATAGGAACAGAATGAAAACTATGGCATCTTTTCGTATATAAATGGTATAGGTTGCATGGCCTCTTCTGAGTAACGAAATATTTAACTGGGGGTAACCGAGCTTTGGAGAAAGTTGAAGAGAGAGATTGGAGTGGATGCAAAGGGGGGGAAGGTCAAAGGGTTTCGTTTGTGGAAGGGAATTTGACTGTGGAGCCAAGATTTGAAGATTGCGGCAATATAACGTATTGGTTATGTTTGGCAGGCCCTGCCAAACAGTCCAGACTGACTGGGCACTCGGTCGGGGATAACTCGCTTCCTTCACTTCACGCACATAAGCAGCTTATCTTGCGAGACTAGAATGCGCCTTCTCAGATCCGCTGGGAGTAAGTATCCTAGTCCTTGACAAGAGCACTTGGCGAAGTTAATTGATTGAAGTTGCGTATGTGTAAATAAGCGGCTAAGAAGAACGCCTGTTAGGATGAGAAGCAGCGGAAAGCTGTCTGTTTGCACATGGCGGGTTGTCATGAAAGTAAGATTTCATTCCGGGAAATGTAAATGAATCCTGGATACGAGCGAAGCTGGAAAGGAAGAGATTGAGTGGATGAGTGGAAACGTGTTGGATGATAGCATTAGGCGTGAGAAACGAAGGTGAGAGAGAGGGGTTCAACATGGGAGTTTACTTAGAAAAATATTATCCGGTTTCATACTCATACTATCACTTGAGGAAGAGAGAGTATTAGCATGGGAAGAAGTTTTCTGATGCTCTACCGGAATCCGACGACTGGATTTACAACTAAATTCTGGAAGCGATTTTGGAACTTTTTCACACCTAGCACAAACTATAACTCTGCTATTACCATATGACTTTTGAGGTTAAGCTTTATAAGAGCACAGGTGATTCAGTAAACTTGTGGAGCCAGGAAGGAGAGGCTAATTGAATTAGTATGCTCGGGAAACCCAGAGACAATGATGATAATGACGACCTAGCCTGTTCGGCTAAAAGCTTAGTGAACCTTCTTCTCGTGCCTCTACTGGTAATATTATTGTACTCGGGTGTAAAGTATCTTATTGTGACAACACTACTTAATTATTCAGCTGGTAGACGTGACATGCCATGCGTGGTATTCTCGGAAAAATTGCGGAAAATTCTAGCCGAGGTGAAGTAAGGTTTGAAGAGACTCGTTCTGGGAGTGAAATTTACGTCGCTTAAGGTTAAGCTGAAGAGGAGGCTAAAAAGCGGTTCTTCGCATAAGAGGAAATGTATGCCCAATGCTCACTGCCCACATTGTGTCGGTATGTTGCAATTAAAATAACTTGGGACAATTTTGAAAATTCGAAATAGGACAAGAGTAGGAAAGTACGGTAAGTCACAATGTAACCAAGGTTACTTAAAGTTTTTTTCAAAAAGGCATTTTCGTCCTAATTTATTACATAGTTTATGCTGAAAGTGTGAGGATAAAGAAAGTCCAAATAGTAAATTGCGATGATGACTAGTGGACAGAGTAAGCTGGCTGATTCCTTATCGTAGCGAATAATGGTCTCTTGAGAAGAGATGTGTTTGTTAAGGCGTAGAAAGCTGCTTTCTCTTAATTCCTAATGATTAGCGTTGAAGAGTAAGGAGTGGAACAAACAAGTGAGGTTGTTTGGTTGAGTACTGGTTGTCGGTTGTATCCTAACCGAAAAGCGGTTGAATCGTTAGTTGAATTGTTAATGCTGTAATTCCAGAAGCTTCTCTAATGACTAGCTTGTACTTATGTTTGGAGATGTGAGGATTGAGACAGATGGAAGACGAAGCAAGGGAATTAACTGGCTTGCTCAAAGACTGATGAAAAAATTACTAACTTCTTCTTGTAATATAGCAGCTGATGAGTTCTCGGGAGAGAAAGAGAAAGGAGAGGGGAAACATAACGAAGCTGCTGAAGCACTTCAAACATTGGCCCAGAAACGCGTGACTTTTGTGGTTTTAGCAAATTTTATAAACACATAACAAACTAGGAGAGAAGGAAAGGGATAAAGAGAAATGAGGGATTATGGAAAGTAAAAGTAAATATGCTAGAGAAGAAAAGGACTGCTTGAATTTACGTAAAAATTGTGAAGGGAAATATGAAATGCTTAAATAGTGTAATTAGAATTTTGACAAAAGAGCGTTAATGTTAGGTACAGTCAAGGCGGAAAGTTGATTGTGTAAACATGCTCAAGGAGGAATGTTTGGTTGAAGAGGAAGAGAAAATGTCTGTAACTTAGCAAGTTGTCGATAAGTGCAGGAGAAAAACTGAGTGACTATGCTGGGAAAGGATTCCGTATAAGATAAAACCAAGGATCGTTGTAACATGTACGAGAGTGAATCCTCTCAAGAGGATAATTGGATTCTAGCATGTGAACAGTTTCTCGTTCCACACAGTATGGGCTGAGAAAGGAAGAACATTCTGGATTTGCTTTCACCATCAGTGTGTTGCTCTCTCGGAAATTACAGATTGAAGTTAGATAAAGCAGGGAAGGCGCAGACAAAAGAATAGATTGAGAAACTGTAGGGAAAATTGATATCAAGTAAATAGTCCATGACTAGAAAAATTGCAACCTTCAGAGGAGAACAGAACTTTTGAACGGTGCAGAGCGAGACTCGGAAATCATTGATGTTGGTGTCTGATCATAAGAAAATGTGCTGATTCTTTTTGTCTAAATGGGCCAATGTATTTATTTCATAGCAAATTCCCAAGCTTCTTCAAATTTTAGCAGTACTTGCCAAGCACTGCTAAGATTTGGAGAGAAATAGTTATCAAAAGTGAGCAAGTCTAATACGTTTAAGGCGGCAATGAGCAGGAGTAAAAACGCCCCTCAAGAAATGTGCCGAAGAAGACTGTTCCACAACTGGAAAGAAACCAATGCGAACGACTGGCAGAACAAAATCTATTCTTTACAAGAAACGAAGAGAAGTTGGGACGAAAAAAGGAGAGAATATGATTATAGAAATACGCTGCGAGAAGGATCCTATTGAGATGGAAACGTCGAGAGTAAAGGAGAGAAAGCCAGGTTCAGAAGGAAGCAAAATAATTGTAAAAACACTGGTCGGAGAGGTTTAACAGACCCTGGACGGGAAAAGTTTAGCTGGGATTTTGGGACGTTGAAAGTTTCGCTACGAGATTTCATTTCACGGGATGCGAGAGAAAG
This sequence comes from Sminthurides aquaticus, assembly GCA_906901655.1. NCBI lineage: Eukaryota > Metazoa > Arthropoda > Collembola > Symphypleona > Sminthurididae > Sminthurides > Sminthurides aquaticus. The sequence goes on along the minus strand of CAJQTT010000004.1, from coordinate 8,236,815 downwards.
CCATTCAGTTTAGAGCTGGTGCAAAAATGTATTCTTGTTCTGAAGAGCCATAAAATAATAATACCTGGAAACATGCGGGAGTTTAAGGAAGTTGGAGTTAGAGAAGAGGATGGAAGCGAGTGGAAACGATTATTCTGAGAAGCGATAAACTACTTCATCTTGAAAACTAATGTATATTCTGGACTGACCTTTTCAAGACTGCTTTGTCTATTCTTGAAGTCCGAGTAGTCTGTCATCCTGAAGATTGTTTCACTGTCCACAATACTCGAGATTCTCGTCGCTTTGCAGTCTCACGTTTACCCTTCAAGATCCACGTAACTCAACTCCGGGGTTCAAAAACTCGACGGGAGAAGTGAACTGTGTAAAATAGCGAAAACAGATGACGAGATTGAATACAAAGTGTGCTCTGATTTGCGATTACCGTTTTCCGTCACTATGGAGCACCGGAAAGGTGCATGGTAGTAAACTATTTAAAAATGACAAGAGGGTTTCTCTGTTAACGACGTTTGTTGATTTTAAATGACTGAATTTCCTCGCAACTACAATCTGACGAAGAGATGAAAAATTAGGAGATTTCCGTACTCTTATGAGGAGTGACGAGCTAAATAATTTAATTAAAGGCTGTCTTTCGAAGGAAGATGGGTAAACTTTGGATAGCACGTATACAAGCCTAATAATGGAGGAAGTGGGATATTTCAGAGTGGTGCGTTGGTGATAAAGGGTGAAGTGACCAGCTGGTAGAAGAACCCAGGCATAGGAGTGGAGAAAAGCTAATCAAGGACGAAGCGAAGACTGGACAAGAAGGCTGAATACACTGGAGCTACTGTTGTAGATTACCTGAAAAACTTGAGGACGCAGCGATTAGGAAGCTGTACTGGTGGCTGGTGGTCACGAATTTGAATCACTTTTTTCAAATCTGAAAAGGGATTCAGCAATTACTCTGGATGTAGGTAACACAAGTAAATGTTTTCCAAGATTTCAAGCTGCAGAAAGAGAACTAGACGAAAGATTATCGAGGAACTATTTCCGTTTTGCAGAAAAACAAGCAGTTGGAATTGCGGGACATGTATGATAGTCGTCTTCTTGGTTGACAGTTTACGAAGGAATCCCTGAAGTAGACGACTAAATGAGATTGATGAGAAAATGAGTAAGAAGAATGAGGAAGTGAAGGAAGGAGCTGCGAACTGCGAAGGTAAGTGCTGATGGTTACAGCTAGAAAGTATAAAAAAGAAGTTATGGTTATGAGCTTTGAGGTGAAAAAGGTAGTAGGAGTAATAGAGTATAAGAAATAGAATTGCACTAGAGCTATCACAGATTGTGCTCAGGTGACCACAGATCTTTATATGACGAAAATCCTGTTGCAAACTCGGTTTCTATAGTCGCTATTCTTTCCTTCGGAATGAAAGCGGGAGGAGAAAGTTTCTAGTTCCGGATCCTGTCTGAACTCAGCTAGGAATACGAAAAGCGTTGAGAGAGAATCGGAGGGAAATAAAACTCTTAGTGTTGTGGCTATATTCTATAGGCTACAGAGGAAAGGAAAATCTATTCCCTCTGCCAGATACATTTATGTGTAAGCCTTAAACCTACCCTACCTCCCGAGGACGGAACGACAGAGAGAATTAGGAGACTGCTAACTATAAGTTTCGCGAAACTCTGGAAGAAAGAAAGGGAGAAAGCGGAGGGAGTGGAGAAGAAAGAGAAAGTTGCCTTATTAAGTGGCAGGACCACTTCATATGTAGCTTCGTGTCCGTCCGTCCGTCTGTGAACAAATATTGACTCGGGACTTGCGGCATGACATGAGACCTCGGCTGGAAGCCAATTGATTTTCGTGACCTTCACTTTAGCCGTTTTGACCCTATGACCTCCCGAATACCCCGTTACACAACGCTACAATGCTTCGTATACAGCGTAGATTGCTTTCCCCACAACTACGCAGTTACCACCCGTGCAGGATTATCTTGCGGGCTGCTTGTCACAGTCGTACTGAGTGCACGTGTCCTCAACGAGTCATTGGGCCAAATACGCAATACGAGATGCGTCGTAAGCCTATGGCTACTTAATGCTAGAGCACGTACGTACAACATTCAAAAACAAATGCTATAGCGTTCTAACGATTCTTCAGCATATGTAAAACCATTACAACCGATTCAAATCATATGCTGAAGCATTGTTGTAGTTACAAAGCATAGAACTAAACCTTGTAGCAACCCAAAGCATATGCTACAGCATTATCGCGATTCTTAAACATCTGTTGAAGTATTGTACCAATACTAAAACATATGTTGAAGTATTGTACCAATACTAAAACATATGTTGAAGTATTGTACCAATACTAAAACATATGTTGAAGTATTGTACCAATACTAAAACATATGTTGAAGTATTGTACCAATACTAAAACATATGTTGAAGTATTGTACCAATACTAAAACATATGTTGAAGTATTGTACCAATACTAAAACATATGTTGAAGTATTGTACCAATACTAAAACATATGTTGAAGTATTGTACCAATACTAAAACATATGTCGAAGTATTGTACCAATACTAAAACATACCTATGTTGAAGTATTGGACCAGTACTACAACATATGTTGAAGTATTGTACATACGTCAGCGACTTGCACTTATTCCGAACCACATGCTTCAGCATTATTACAATTCTCAAACATATGCTACACTATTGTAACTACTCTAAAACATACGCTAAAGCATTGTAACTACTCTAAAACATACGCTAAAGCATTGTTACTATTCTAAACCATGCTAAAGCACTGTTACTATTCTAAAACAAATGCTAAAGAGTTGTTACAATTCTAAAACATATGCTAAAACATTGTTACTACTCTAAAACATATGCTAAAACATTGTTACTACTCTAAAACGTATGCTATTATTACTTAGCCTTAATCAATACACCTTATTCCTGCCACTTTCGTACACCAGTGCGGTTTATTTTACAAGAGCCGCGCCAGCTTCACCTAGAAATGTGTACGCCGATTTCGCGGAACAGTTCATGCATGTCTTCGGGTGTATGCCGTCGCAACACTCAGTTCCAGGATTGTGCATGCGGAGATGGAAAGGCTTGCTTAGAAGATTCCTCTCCCTTGGTGGTAAGGAATCCTCCTACAAACTGGGGAGAAAGTCTAAAGAGATGTGAAGAAGTGTAGGACAAAGTTCTCCTGTTTTCAAACTATCCTGTGGTTGCAGCCACGATGAGGACAAGGAAATATGAAGAGAGGCAGGTTGAATTCTTTACCAGCTAGTCGTCCTTTTCCGCTCCAAGCGGACGTAGTAGCAGTATAATAGCAATAAAAGATGGGCGAAGAGAAAGCTGGTTGACTCACTGTGGAAGTAGACGCTGAGCAGGCGGCGTAAATATCTTGGAGGAAGCGCGTCACTCATTGGAGTGAGGTAAACTCTTAAATGCCTTGGCGCAGTCTCAGGGACGTGAAATGAAAATTGAAAGGCTGAGAATAAGTAGAGGCTTGAATTGAAGCGACGACGTATTTGCTTCTTATATGTGTAAAGCTCCGTTTAACTCGGGGTGCATGTATAAAATCTGATCCCTGTTACGTTATCATTTTTCTCAAACTGCTGGTTACACTACGAGCGATAGCGCACTGCGAAAACTCTAGAAACAAAACCAAAACCCACCGAAATTAGATTCCATTCACACTTCAGGCTTTCACTTTCATCAAATGTCACATCACTGCATCCGCCGCAAATATCGTAAGAAAGTCTGCTTCCATTATACATTCAAATAATACAAATAAAATTTGGCAAATTATTTCAAGCATCGTAAAAATAATATTTTCAAGTTTCTACCTTATCAGACCAATAAACCAGTCTATCAATTCTGTTCATTTCATACATAACTTTTCCAAAGCTTAACTAAAGAGTTTCATAGCCGGATCTGGGCCATGACCGGGCAATGGCCAGCTCGTGGCTCGTGGCCCGTATTAACGCGCAAAGTTTCGAAGCAGAGTTCCAAGTTAGCGCTTTGCAGCGTTTCCACAGTTACCGATTGACGGCGTCAGGTGGTGGTTGCTGTGAAACGCTGCTCAAAGGCACTGAATTGGAATTTGGGAATTCTGACACGAAACTTTGCGCGCTAACAGTGGACATGCTGTAGAAGTGTAACTGAAACTTGCGCCACACAAAACTTCAGACTTTTAGGTTCCCAAAAATATCCGTTTGAATAAAATTGGTGAACGCGTAGAAGCTCAATTCGAGCTCTTAATGAAAACCTAAGTTTGTACTCACCTTGTACGTTGTAGCTGGGGAAAATCCCTCGTCAAATTACCCTACCTGAGCATTACATTTTTGCCTAAACTTTGCAATTCCATAGTTTGATCCAAGGTTGGATTACTTAATAAATTCAATCGATTAATACTTTTATAATTAAACTGAAAATTTAGTTTTAATAATTATTTTTCAATTGCTGTGATTCTTGTACTAGTTCTTGCTTGCTAGATTCAATCGTCGAAACCGTTGACATCAATTATTAATTGTTGCATCAGCTCCATTAATTGTTGACTTTAATTGTAGCTAGTGACAAGTAAAATTAGCAATAATTAGTCAAAAAATAGTAATGTTTATGACAAAATAGCTGTTTTTGCCAGCAATGGTTAATTTAAACGTAATGTCAATTGTTAATTGAAGCATCAAAATGACGTTCAAATTAACAATTGTAATTGCGTTTAAATTAACCATTGCTGGTAAATTAAAGCTATTTCGTCATAAACTTTACAAATTTTTGACGTTTTTTTTGCCAGTTTTACTTGTCATTAGCTACAACTAGTGGCAACAATTAATTGACCTAATCTAACAATTAATAAATGATGTCAACGTTTTGATTGAATCTCGCAAGGGAGTATTGGTGCGCGAATCACAGCAATTGACAATTAATTATTAAAACTCAATTTTCAGCTGAATTATTAAGTGGCAGGGCAACTTTATTGGTAGCTACGTGTCCGTCCGCCCGTCTGTGAACACGATAGCTCACGAACGGATGCAGATATTTACATGGGACTTGCGGCATGACATGGATCGTGACCTTGGCTAGAAGCCTTGTTCAATTTCAAATATGTATCAATATCCTCTGTTACCATGGTTTAATTGCAGCATTGTAATTAGTACAAATGCCCGGTAATATGCGGGAATTGTGTACGATTTGACACAGCTACGAATCACATGTACAAGCAACCATGCACACGTTAAATGCAAATATACATTATATGCATATCAGCACCGGGTGTCTTGTACAATCCACCCTCACACCACAGCTCTGCACCACATTTTGCACAGATGCGCGCCGCCCCAACCTGGATCAAGAGTTTGAAATCAACAAACTGCTACTCGCTTTAAAAAATTGGAACAGGATAGAAGCTATCCCTGCTGCCGGTTTGAAATTACCATCGTTACTTGTTCATGTCTACTGTTTTCAAGGGTGGCAAGATTTGATAACATTTTCCATTCTTGGCATTTTCACAAAGTTCCTTATAATTGCGTCACAGTGCAAATGTGATCCAATTTCGCAATGTGTTGCAGTCAACTATTATGTATTGTATTGTTGTATTGTTGTTGTATAACATTTCTGTATATTCATACAACTACCTCGATGCTAAAACTGTAAATGTGCCGGACGAAGGTTGAAGTATTGACACATATTATCTACTAGCCCAGCTACCCGGCTTCGCCCGGGGGTGGTGTGGTACGAAAACAATAAGAACTGGAATGATCTTCAGTCGAATTTTAAGCTCTCCCGTCGAATGTTTTGCTCTCCCGTCGAATTTTTTGCTCTCCCGTCGAATGTTTAGCTTATAGTCAAACCTCTCCCGACAAAAATGTAGCTTATGATTTCAAACCCATAGCTCTCCTGTCAAACCTTTTGCCTATGGTTCCGAACCTATAGCTCTCACGTCAAACCTATAGTTCTCCAGTTTCCACTCATCTTTTAGTTCTAACGTCGAAGCAATATTACTCCCATCAAACGTAAAGCTCTCCCTTCAAACGTATATCTCTTAAGCCAAACTAAATCTTAAACCTAGTCAAACCTAGACCAATTGCCAAATATGTAGCTCAGACATATGGCCAAACCTAGAGCTCAGACATAGCCAAACCTAGAGCTCAGACATAGCCAAACCTAGAGCTCAGACATAGCCAAACCTAGAGCTCAGACATAGCCAAACCTATAGCTCAGACCTATTGTCAAACCTATAGCTCAGACCTTTAGTCAAACCTATAGCTCAGGCTATAGTCAAACCTATACCCCCTCCGAATGGAAATGAAAAAAAATGAAATAAGGAATGACACATACACATTTTGAGATTCATAGTATAAGATATTACAAAAGGTCATATAATTCTATCCGTTTGATTTCCCTCTTATGTTATAGCACTATTTCCTGCGCTAATTCGTAGGAATATATGACACCCTGGGAGAACCAATGCTGTCTTGGTATACTGGATTAATTCTTCTCTTTGGGTGTAAGATAATACTTTGCAAAGACTTTGTCGCAGCGCCTTATAATCCCTCGGCAAAAGCCTTTTTCTAATATAGTGAAACCCCGAAGGCGGGTGGAATTTGAATGTTGGCTAGGAAGCTTATGGTGCCTAAGAGGTTAAACAGCTTCAAAACCACCTTCTTTGTTAGGACCTTCCAAAAGTCATGCAGCGTAAAGCCTCACCTAAACCTCCTTATTCCTCATCCAACACCTATTCCTCTCCCCAATAACCATTCAATAGATTGCATCCCGTTACCTGTACCTTCTGTCAACGTCCAAATCATGATGATTCAGAGTGTCGTACAAAATACTTGCGATGCAAAGTCTCTAGAATCATGCCCCAAAGCCGTTCTACCCTGTAAATTCTTCTGTAATTACTTTCTGCTCAAACATAAAACATTAAGAGTAGGAATCCAGAGTAAAGCGGCGAGCATTTTACCCATCCTACCGCCCAACAGTATCAAAAACAGTTTCAACAACTCACTCGCTTCCAGCGTAAACAACCACTCCAAAATATCCAGCCTCAGCTATCAGCTCCAATTTTCCAACCCCAAGCATAAAGTCAAATGTACCTTCTGCCGCCTCCCAATAATCAACAGCAGCAGCAAAAAATCGGGGTTGGCATGGACAAAAGAAAACTGGACAACTACTGGTTAAAACCGTCGAAAAGACGGACAAAATGAGTTCATTATGAATTCTTGCCATGATTTACTAGCTATTATCTCGTCCTTCTCTACTCTGACGTTCTGTTAGCTAATAAATAGAAGTTTTAATTATTTAGCATTTTTGGAATCTTTTAGATTATTTTTGTGACTGGAAAAAGTTTGCAATTGCGAAATATTTCCTTCAAAGGACTGATAACTTCTGCATTTATCAATGCCTATGTTTGAGACTAGTTTTGCCTAAAATGCAGATCAAATACTTTTTTGTTTTAATACTCATTCTTAAATGCCGATTTAAGAGTATTTTAAAAAGTATATTTTAAGTACCCAGTACAAGTCTAGTCCTCTCTCTAATCTCTCTGAATGCTGAAAACTCGGCCGAGTTTTTAGCAACACGACAGTTGGCAATCTGCAACCTGCGCGTAATTCAAGTTAACAATGCATTTCATACGGTACATTGTTGAATTTTGCTAACACAGCGCCCTTTACTGACGGCGCCAAAGGAAGATCTAGGCATCGTTGTCGATAATTTCTGTAAATCGGAGATAAGAGACTTGCCTCTCACTCTACCTGCAAATAACTGAGTGAGAGTCTCCTTGCCTAGTACAAGTCCGGATTGTATTAAATCTAGTCGTATCGTTTACATATACATATACAATTATTTGTAATTCAATAATGTTTCAATACCTAAACCTTCACCCCGGCACATTTACAGTTTTAGAATCGCGGTAGATGTATGAACATACAGAAATGCAACCATACATAATAGTTGTCTGCAACACCTTGCGAAATTAGATCACATTTGCACTGTGGCGCAATTATAAGGAACTTTGTGAAAATGGCAAGAATGGGCTATCAAATCTTGCCGCCCTTGAAAACAGTAGACATGAACAAGTAACGATGGTGATTTCAAACCGGCAGTAGGGATAGCTTCTATCCTACTCCAATTTTTAAATTCTGAAAGTGACTTATGTGGTTCATGTTTTGTCTTTACAGTTAGTCTTTATGGCCGTTCATTGATGAACACTAGGCATTGGAAGCGTATTCCTGTATGGAGAAGCTATTACCAGGCTCTTAATTGTACAAAGTATAGTTCCTTAAAATATGTTATCCCTATAAATAACTAGCTTGGCGACTCGGCTTCGCCCGGGGGTTGTGGTGAAACAAATGTTTTATGTACAGGCTGCTGCCCGTAGATCTCCTGTTTAAACTTGTGGCAATACCTTTGCTATAGCTCTACCAACAAACACTTAGCCCTCCCGTCTAAATGTATAGCTCACCCTTTGAAACCGTTGCTCTTTCTACGAATCCATATCTCAACCCTTAACCAAGAGTTCCAATGTCAAACTATATAGTATAACTATAAACCACCAAACGAATAATCAGTGGCTACATCGGCGCTTGTTGACAACAATGAGCACCTCCTTTACAATACAATACAAATATATAATTGCAGAGATGCAGATCATTATACTACATGTCAAATTGTGGACAGCCAAAACGTCGATCAAATAGCAATTCCGCCTCTGCTCAGGATTGCTTAGAATCGCTAAGAGCAGTCACAACAGTTATCTCACTTAAATCTGTTCGGTAATGTCGAACACTTCTTACGCTGAGGTTTGAAGTTTAAGAACTGGCACTGTTGTCAACTCCACCGCCAGTCTACAAAAGTTCCAATCGATGATTATCCATTGCGTGTTGATCGCATTCTTCTCAAATTGACATTTGCAGGTCACAACGAGTTCAAGTTAATGTATGGCTACAATCGTTAAGCCATTGGGCAGTTTCAGCGTTAGCTTTTACTCTGCGTGTACTTCAATGCCGTTAAACATTCGCATCTCATCTTCAGTTAGCTTTTCAAAATTACTCGAATTCTTGTAACTCTTGCTGTATAACATCCAAGTCTTGTAAGCTCAAGTCTGGTAAGTATTGCTGTAAGACGTCAATTTCAGGATCTGTCAGTGGTTTAATGTCGTCATCACCCAATACGTCTACTGCTTATGCTTCACGTTTAATTTCATCCAATTTGGCATGCATTTCTGCAGCACTACAACCCAACTCAAATTTCGGCCATTCAAAGCTTTCTAACATTTGTAGACGCGTAGAAATCAAATGTTTCACGGGTTTTTTGCCGGTTTGTTAAAATAGGCTATTGCGATCGGCGTTTTGGCTGTCAACAATTGGATATATAGTGTATTCACGGGTATATATAGTAAAGCTATGCGTATATACACGTTTGAAATCACATATCTACACTTTTTACCAATAATTACATAATATATATATAAGGGGACAGAATTGCTATTGCGGTCGGCGTTTTGGCTGTCAACAATTGGATGTATAGTGTATTTACGGGTATATATAGTATAGCTATGCGTATATACACGTTTGAAATCATATATCTACACTTTTTACCAATAATTACATTATATATATATATATAAGGGGAAGGAATTGCTATTGCGATCGGCGTTTTGGCTGTCAACAATTGGATATATAGTGTATTCACGGGTATATAAAGTTAAGCTATGCGTAATTACACTTTATGTACATAATATACCAAAAATTACATTTTATACTTATAAGGGGGTGGAATTGCTATTGCGATCGACGTTACGTCTGTCAACAATGGGTTATGCTGTTTATCCGTGTATAAAAAACTACATCGACACGGTTTATTATCTATAAATGCATTCCGATCAGTGTTACGGCTGTCCTGAATCCTTTTCTTAATCGCGGTTATGTTTCCTGTTCTTCAATTAGGGTTAGGGGTTTCACTGTATTAGAAAAAGGCTTTTGTCAAGGGATTATAAGGCGCTGCGGCAAAGCCTTTGCAAATTATTATCTTAAACCCATAGAGAAGAATTAATCCAGTATAGCAAGACAGCATTGGTTCTCCCAGGGTGTCATATATTCCTACGAATTAGCGCAGGGAACAGTGCCATAACATAAGTGGGAAATAAAACGGATAGATTTATATAATTATTTGTAATATACATAATATGTGTCAATACCTAAACATTCACCCCGGCACATTTAGTTTTAGCATCGCGGTAGATGTATGAACATATAGAACTGTAACCATACATAATAGTTGTCTGCAACACCTTGCGAAATTAGATCACATTTGCACTATGGCGCAATTATAAGAAACTTCGTGAAAATGGCAAGAATGGGCTATCAAATCTTGCCGCCCTTGAAAACAGTAGACATGAACAAGTAACGATGGTGATTTCAAAACGGCAGTAGGGATAGCTTCTATCCTGCTCCAATTTTTCTTGTATACATGCATACGAGAAAAGAGGTACACCTCGCCTCTCACAAATGAAGGAATTGGTAAATTTAATTCCCCTCCAATATTAATAAGAGGCTACTACTCCTATATCTCCCTTTATAGCTTACTAGATAATCTCTAATTGGGGAGCATGTTGGCTTAAGCTCGATGAAATCCCCTATCTCATTGTGAGGGCGATTGTCATCATTAAAAGAGACTTCAAGTTGAGCAGCAACGGCCAATCAATTGTCATACTTACATAATTAAAATTAAAAATCTAAAATAATTTAATTATATGTATTTAAGTTCATTCAAACTATAACTAACATCAAAAACCACTGAATCCTCTCTCTTGAAATTGCTCAATGGGCTGAGTCCATCAGAGAAACTCTAAAAATATTTAAAATTTAAATAAGTAATTATAATGAAAATATTAATGGCTCTTGGAATAACAACGTAATTATATGTTAATTGCTATATACATTGGCTATTGGCGACTTACGGATAACCATAAAGAGTTATTCCCTCCTACGGTGGTCCTCAATCCTTGTCTTAATCGAGGTTATCGACCGCCAACGGATTAAATTGGGTTTGTGGCAATAGTAATTTTCTAGGATTTGATCGGTCGGGTCGCTCATTTTAAGTCACTCAAGGCGCGTGAATACAATTAAGTGGGTCAATTGCAGGGGCTTATAAATGAATGATCAAGGAAGGAAGTAAGTGAAATTGGTGAAACTTTTGACTTTTGGAGGTCCTGGTAATCGTTTTAAAGTTTGGCATGACTTTGCGCCATGTTTTCAGCATATGATTTAGAAACCATCAGGAATGTTGTGGCGTCACGTAACTGGTCTTCCAAAGACTCAATGGTATCATTGGATGACTGGGGCACCTTCACAATCCGCACAAGTTGTTCTGTCAAGTTCCGGGTTTTTTCGTCATCCTTGACTTTAGGGTCAACGGCGAAGTCAATATTCAAAGAAATGGCACTGATTAGAAGTTCTTCTACATTGAAATATTTTGACAGTTTGTCACTTGACATAGTCATGGACCAAGCGGATGATGCACACTGTAGGGGCAGAATTTCGAGCGCACTGTTGTCTGACACGGGCAGTGAAGCTTTCGAAACTGTACAACTGGTGCCAAGTAGTAGGTAGGCCCCCTTTGTGTAGAGGTTCAAGGGGACGAATCCACGTATGGCGTTGATGGATGCAGTATCTTCCCATTTGACATGGTTCTAGGTTGTCTTCTAAGCTAAAGTAAGGGGAAGTCGCATGGCACGTTGCACATCGACGTGTATTGGTTACGGCTGAAGAAGAGGATTTTGATGGTGGAGTAGGATTATTCTTGGATGGTTGATTTCGAAATCGCCATGATTTCTTCTGTTGGAGTTTTGCAAAGCCGGCGGTTTTGTATCCTAGTCCATTAGGTTCACCCATTATTCTACAAAAGAGATAAACAAAACATAAAATTAAGAGGGTTAATTATGGTAGGATCACTGCAAGAAACACACAATATCATTAGATAGGAGATAGGACAGATTTTATGTAAATGTTACCTTGATTTTTGTTTTCGTAGTTTAAACGGGGGTAAGCAAAGCTCTCTGTTGAGCTGTCTTTTTAAATCGATTTTTACAACTTTACACTATTTTTACAGTAATTTCGAATTTCGTATTCATCCTTCACTAAAATTTTCACGTCTTCCAACAATAAATCGCAGAAGTAACGATAAAAACTACCAATCAAGTTCCACTTCTCTCGTTTCGTCTGAGTTACGTTAACGAATCCCATGAGTGGAACAGCGCTTCTTGGGAATATGGATTTCTTAATTCTTCCTGGAATTAATGAAAGATCTTATTCTCTGGATGCCCTTCGGAGGCTAAATCGTCGTCACTACACTCACTATTGGTGGACTAACACGAGGTACGCAACTTCATATTTACATGATTTTCGTCCTCGATTATAATACTTGGAATACTGAACTTGGGCTTTAAGAATAGCTTCCCGAGCTTCAGCGCGGAGAGCTACAGCGCCATGAAGTTTTTTAAGTCGGGTGTGTTCATCAGGTAGACCAACCGCATCTGACACGAACTTGAATAGGTTACCTCAAAGGTACGTTTAATAGCGGATTTGTAGCTCCTGTTGAGGCTGAGAATCGAAAGCGGAAGTTATTTGTTCTTAATTCGTGTTCAAGCGAGACTATGCAGGTGCGTATAGCCGTTTTAAGGGATGTAAATTGCTGCAAAATGTTGCTGCACATTTTGCCTAAGCAGCTGGCATCGCGCGATGGATCTATTATTTTGTTTAGAAGTTTTCGGCAGCAGCCCTGCTATATCAATGGCCCACATATCTCCGGGCTGGCTGGGTGGAGGGATAGGCTTGAGCAAGTCTTGGGGGACGTGGTAGGGGTGTTTCGTTAGCTGACAGCTTACACACTTTTGGACATAATCAAAAATACGTTTGTTCATTTTGGGCCAAAAGTATTGATGCTTTAGGTGGTTAAGGGTTACCCAATATCACCCGTGCCCCTGTACAAGGAATCGTGCGCATCTTGAAGGAGCTTTAGGCGAAGTGCTAAGCGCTGACTACTTGAATCTCTTCTGTGAAGAACTCTTTCTATTAGGACAAACTTCTTATGTCGGCTTGATGATATAAGATTTTTGCAACATGCATCTTGATTCTGAAGTTCAGATAAATCTAACATTGTGATAAAAAAGGTGGGGATTTCTGGTACAATAACTGGTTCTTGCAGATTAAAAGTAGGAGGAACATCTAACTCCTGTATAAAGCATCCGGTAAAATGCAGTTTACTGCTTGGATTCTCAATGGTTTTGAGGAAAGTCACAGGGCAGTGATCCGTGTTGAGTATAAATTTCATTAAGGCAATATAACATCTGAACTTCTGAACGGCAAACACTATCGCATTAAGCTCAAGCATTATAGTACAGAGCTTCTGCTCAGCTGGGGAAAGTGATCGGCTATCGTAGACCACGGCTTTTGTACCTTTTGAGCACCTTTTTGAGTAAGGGCGGCGCCGTATCCATAGCCGGATGCGAAATAAGAAGAGCTGGGTATAATGAGCCATGATGGCACGGGATATCAAACAAATCTTTAAATTCTCAAGGGCCTGCGCTTGTTCAGCACCCCAGTTAAATTCAGCATCAAGTTTTGTAAGCATAACGAGTGGACGAGCATATATTGAATAATTTGGAATCATGGATCGATAGACTTCCGATAAACCAAGGAAGCTTCTTATGTCAGTCACGGAAGTAGGGGTAGGGAAATGTTCAACAATTTCTAACTTAAAAGGATCGGGCGAAAAACCGGCTGCACTGACTAAATTACCTAAGAAACGCACATCTAATCCTCCAATAACGCATTTATTCAACGCTATTTTCCATTCGTCAACACGAAATCGATCAAAAACCATTCGCATTCGACGTTGGATTTCAGGAATAGTTCTCCCCGTAATAACCACATCATCCATGAATGCCATCTTTCCACACGTTTCCGTTCAGAGTTCTATTTATGGCACTCTGGAAGCAATTGGGGAATTTTTTCGCGCCAAATGGCATTCTACGGAACATATATTGGCCTGATCTACAAACAAAAGCGGTCTTAAAACGTACTCTGGGTGCAAGGTAAGTTGCATGAACCCTCTGACCTTCTCACATTCAATCATGAGAATAGTCGTGAATTCCTCGTCTACGGCTTTCAAGGCATCATGTTGTCGGTTTACTGATCCAATATGAGCTGCAACGGCATTTTTGCTGCCTTTGTTAACTCCTGCCAACGGTTCAGTCTTGACTGATCCAACTTCACTATCTATCACAGCATCAACAGTTAGTCTGGTTCCGCAATTACGAGCTCGTAACGCTGTAGTTGTGAGATGCGAAGATAAAACATATCCTGTCAGACTCTAGGGAACTGCAAAAGGCGTACAGGTTCGTTCCAATGATTTTCATTTGCGTCTAATTTAAAACCTTCCAACAATTATGCGTTATAGCTACCCTGAACTCCTGTGAATTTAGCTGGATTAATCTCATAGTGAACGGTTTCAAATGGCGGCGTGGTGCTTCGGCCATGATATTTCAGGTGTGTGGGTTGTGATGGAGTAATAAATGAAGAGTGAAAATGAAATATAGACTTTAATGAGGAAACAAAAGTTTAATATATTCAATATTTTACCTTCAGGTAGTATTCCTGCTCAGGATGAATCCAGATCAAATAGTGAATCGAGATAATTACGAATAATATTATAATTAATTAAATTAAATAATATTATTAGTCCGTCCTTCGTTGTGATGTTATACAGGGCAACTGATAAAATTACTAATGGATTGGAAAAGGAAAGGACGGAAAGAAAAGATAAGAAGGTAACTGTGATTAGTCAGTTTATGTTTATCATACAAAGGGTGTCGAAAGGAAACATTAGGTGTATGCCACGGAGAGCATAAGAAATGTCCGCTGGGATACACTTTTTGTTTCCCTGTGAGAACTAAAGGCGATCCTAACGTCAAAAGTGTTCGCTAGACAAACTTTAATCATGGTTTCCTCTTTAACCATAAGCGCTACCTTTCCTTGCAGCCCAGAATATTGTGCGGTGTGAGCTGCAGATACGATTGGAAAAAATAATTTTCAGAATCCGCTTGTAATGAAGATTTCCACAGCATCTAAACCAAGAAAACTGAGATCGGCGTACAAGAAATGTCTCCCCGCTTACACTTTTTGTACCTGGAAACGCGGGCTATGCCCTGGAATACATAAAGCGCAACTCATACGAGGGGACAGTACGTGTATTTTCCTCCTGCACTGTTAGTGGTGCTTACGGTTTCTCTATTTAGTTACCCCGAAATGTCCCTTATGCCGTTTTCGTATAATTTTGGGCAAAGCCTTCGGCCTGCATTTACCATTTGAGAAAATAATTACGTGATATTATACGCTGTAGTCCGCTTGTTCTAAAATCGGGCAGAGCCTGAACATGAGCTTCCAAGGGCTGTGGATCGATATGCTTTTCGGATATATTTCTGAAGATTGTGTAACCTGTCGTATATTTAATTCGGAATTATGATATTTTTAATGGATGGGATGGAAGAAGTCGTAAGATAGGTAAAGGAGGTAAATAAGTAGAGTACGCTTGGAGTGAGAGAGGTTTCGGAGTCATAGCAGGAGTGATATTAGGTTTGAGAGAAACAGACAGAAAAAAACAATTAGATACAGAATTGAATTTACATCTTACCAGTTGTAAGTCCCCTAAAAAACCCGTATTGATACCACTTATATTCACCACGTGTCAGGATGCGTATTTTTTGGCTATCAAGTCTTTTCCTTGCCAAAAGACGTTCCCGTCCCCAAAGCTGGGTTCTGGGCAGAGGTTCCCTAAGCTGGGTATAAGCGGGAACTCCGAATTCGGGTTTCCTGAGAGGCTGGGGGATGGGAAAAAGGTAGGCCTTGGGGTTGACAAAAAACTTGGGAAATGGAAAGGAGATATTTTAGAGCTCCGGTTGACTTCTCGACACAGACTGTCC
The DNA here is from genome assembly GCA_906901655.1 of Sminthurides aquaticus. Lineage (NCBI taxonomy): Eukaryota > Metazoa > Arthropoda > Collembola > Symphypleona > Sminthurididae > Sminthurides > Sminthurides aquaticus. Next base: position 8,220,845 of record CAJQTT010000004.1, on the reverse strand, counting down.
TTTGGTCAACCGTAGTCCCATGGATATACACAATAGAGAGTACTCTGCTGTCTTCCTCCTCACACTTTTCCCAGTTGTCCCTGGTCAGTACTAACTTGACCGCGCGAGGAAAAGGGAGGTGGACACTGGAGTACCGCATGTGCATCAAAGGTGTCTCACAATTCCCTCAATACTGCGTGCAATCTATGACTATAGTATGCTTAGGTTGCTTCTACAAGTCGTAGTCGACTCTATGGAGCACATTATCGAAATTTCAAGATACTTGCGTCGGGTAAGACGGTGTTCAACCCGACGCAAGTTTCAATCAATTCGACTAAACACCTTTAAAAACACTCCATGGAAAGGTGGCAAACACATTCCAACACCGCCGAAGCTTGCTACCAAGCATTGCGTGATTAACTATCGTTCTAACGACAACTATTGTTTCGATTGGTGTGTAGCGGGCCACCTTTCTGAAAGTTTTTTAAGAGTCAACGATAAGCGTTCACGAATCACCAAATGCATGAAAGCGCATTTCCGACTTCTCCAACGAAATGGAATCGTGTATGCCATTACATGGGAACAGCTCCCGAAATATGAAGTCCTGAAGTTCATTCACTATCTATTATTACTGCTTTCGACATTTACATGCTCCGTTGTCGAAGAATCAAATCTGGAACAAGAATTTTGGACAGCTTACGTTTCTAATGTGAATGAAAAACATCACAAAACAGCATGCTGATGCTCCTTGACTTAAACGATGATGCCCAACATTTCGTCCTCATAAAGAAAACAGAACCAAATGACACAAGGGGACTAAGCCGCCTCTTGGGTAAAAAGTCATCAATTGAGAGGTGTTATTGCGAAATGTGTATGGTGCATTTCAGCAAACAGACTGTCCTTACTTGAAAATGTGTTCCGCAAGTAACTTGCAGCGGAAAATATTACCAACGGAAGATTCTTACTCTTTTAAAGACTGGAAAAAATCACTCCAGAGTGGATTCGTTGGATTTTGTGACTTTCAGTGTGCGTTGGTCCCGAGAAAAAATGTGGCTGCAGACTGCAAAGATGGAATTAATTTTTACGACCCTTTCTGCAACCAACACGAAATCTCCGAAATTACTCATGATCACACACCATACAGCTTCACATTTGCGATCCAAGCCTGTAATGCTGAAACTGTGCCCAAAAGAGGTTACCGTGGTCCAAAATCCACATATGAATTTTTACGCACCTTGGTGGAGAAAACGGTTCCGTTATTCAAAATTCTGAAATCGGTTGTTCCGATGGACCTGAAACGTGTAGAACAGCAATCCAAGTTCACCGCCACAGCGTTTTGCACATGCTTCAAAGACTTTCACAGCTAGGATTCGACAGAAAACCGGAAATATATGCACATGCATCACTGCCACCTTTGCGGTAAGATTTATAATCAAATTGATTTATTATTTTCAATTAAAGATTTTTATTTGATGGGTTTTGGGATAAATCGGCCTATTCTTTCACGGGTTTGGCGGGTATGATTCCAACCTCGTTACAATAGCACTAGACAGCCTTATATTCGGCGTGTCTTTGGTATTGCAAAGAATAGAGAGACATTTTTGTACCTGACTTTTGAAACAATCCATGGAAACCAAATCATGTTCCTAAAATCCAAATTCCTAATTTTTTCAAAACAAGCTTAATGAAACAAGTTGACAATCTACTGGAATCGGGTGAAGAGTCCCTTAAAACGCTGCAAGAATTTATCGACCGGGCTCCAAATTTGCAGCTTTTGTATCAGAAAACCCATCTCTTGTTCATCCTTTTCTCCATCTCGCATACATACAGCATTGTTTCTCCTTAGCCTCCCGTGCTTTCGCCACTTTTTCCCAATCTCTATTTACCTCTTCCTTTAAACTTTGTGAATCTATTTCAGGACTCATCATTTGTCACAATTGACGTAGTGGAGAACAATTCACTGCATTGTTGAACATTCTGTAGTCGTTTCTGGTTTCTGAGTTGCAATATAACCATATAGTACCGTAAAGTACGTAGATTTGTACGATGTCGCGCTAAAACTAGGTAAAAAGAATGAAGCAGCGAATTAGATGAATAATGACTATTGGAGTATACAATAGCTTTCAATCAATATCATAAAGGTCACAGTAAATTACTTACACTGCGATTTATAATCACACATAACAATACTCTTGGCAGTTTCCAAGAATTTGTGGGAGTTTGCAAGAACTCTTGGCGGTTTGCAAGAACTCTTTGCAGTTTGCAAGAACTCTTGACAGTTTCCAAGAACTCTTTGCAGTTTCTTAGAAGTTTTGGCAGTTTCCAAGAACTCTTGGCAGTTTCCATGAACTCTTTGCAGTTTCCAAGAACTCTTGGCAGTTCCCAAGAACTCTTCGCAGTTTCTTAGAATTTTTGGCAGTTTCCAAGAACTCTTGGCAGTTCCCAAGAGTACTTGGCAGTTTCCAAGAATTCTTGGCAGTTTCCAAGAACTCCTGACAGTTTCCAAGAACTCTTGGCAGTAACTCTTGGCAGTTTACAAGAACTGTTGACATCTTCCAAGAACTCTTGACAGTTTCCAAGAACTTTCGGCAGTTACCAAGATTACCTGGGAGTTTGCAAGATCTCGTAAGAGCTTCCGAAAACTCTTGGCAGTTTCCGTTTTTAAGAGCCACTCCACTTCCAAGAACTCTTAGGGAGTATCCAGTGGCTCGTAAAAACTCCTTTCAGTTCTGGAAAATCTAAGGTTAATGAAAATGAATACCCGAATGAAAATGAAATGAACATGAATGAATTTAGCTATGGATGAAGTTTATCGTAAAATTTAATCCAAACATTATATTCATAAAATATAAAGGCAGAAACCCTGCATATTGTAAGCAGTGAATATGCTTCTCGACCGCGTCAAAACGAGCAGGAGGCAAGCGCAGTTTATGCGTGGTTTCGACTTGCATGTATCTCCGCGGCGGCCAAACTTAGCGCATTTACGGCGCCGTGTGTAGAGCCTTTTATGCGCGGTTTCGGCGCCACAGTGTTATCAGGGAAGCAATGACTTAGTTTAATCCTCATGCAGATAATAGAAGCTATGTTTGGGGTGTTAAAAACGAAATTTACAATCTTACGCAATTTGTCCTATGGCAAATTCTTTGCATTTGGAGGAGTATTTCAAGATAGCTGCTGTTGTGTCCAATTGGCGTTTTTCTAGGTAAGCCCCTGACAAGTGTTGGCACTAGATGCGATTGATGGGTTCAGGTATTCATATCTGCAGCGCCTACAAGCACTGAATGGCCTTTTCATGAGAGCGGATTAATGAATCCAGAGTGAGGGAACTTTGAAGAAGGGACTACTATGCATCTGATGCAAATGGATCATATCCAATGGATTCCATGGAATCGTCAGAGGATGAATCCGCCTTGAATCTGATTCACGTATTTTGTGCCAACCCTGACCGAACATTTTCAACTTTTGGTCAATTCATATATACAAATTGGAACAGGATAGAAGCTATCCCTACTGCCTGTTTGAAATCACCATCGTTACATGTTCATGTCTACTGTTTTCAAGGGCGGCAAGATTTGATTGCCTATTCTTGCAATTTTCACAAAGTTTGTTATAATTGCGCCAACAGTGCAAATGTGATCTAATTTCGCAAGGTGTTGTAGTCAACTATTATGTGTTGTTGCAATTCTGTGTATTCATACAACTACCACGATGCTAAAATTGTAAATGTGCCGCACGAAGGTTGAGGTATTGACACATATTATGTATATTACAAATAATTTTATAAATCTATCCGTTTGATTTCCCTCTTATGTTATAGAACTGTTTCCTGTGCTAATTCGTAGGTATATATGACACCCTGGAAGAAACAATGCTGTCTTCCTATACTGGATTAATTCTTCTCTACCGGTGTAAGATAATACTTTGAAAACGTTTTGCCGCAGCGCCTTATAATCCCTTGGCAAAAGCCTTTTTCTAATACAGTGAAACCCCGAACCCTAATTGAAGAACAGGGAACATAACCGCGATAAAGAAAATGATTGAGGACGGCCATAACACTGATCGGAATGCATTTATAGATGATAAACAGTGTCAATGTAGTGTTTTATACACGGATAAACAGTATAACCCATTGTTGACAGCCATAACGTCGATCGCAATAGCACCCCCTTATATGTATAAAATGTAATTTTTGGTAAATAGTGTACATTAAGTGTAATTACGCATAGCTTTACTATATTTACGCGTAACTACACTATATATCCGATTGTTGACAGCCAAAACGTCGATCGCAATAGCAATTCCGTCCCCTTATGCATATATATAATGTAATTTATTGGTAAAAAGTGTAGATATGTGATTTCAAACGTGTACATACGCATTGCTAAACTATATGTACACATGAATACACTAAATATGTAATTTTTGACAGCCAAAACGTCGATCGCAATAGAAATTCCGTCCCCTAATATATATAATGTAATTATTGGTAAAAACTGTAGATATGTGATTTGAAAAATGTAAATACGCATGGCTAAACTATATATACCCGTGAATACACTATATATCCAATTGTTGACAGTCAAAGCGCCGATCGCAATAGCAAATCCGTCCCCTTATATATTGTAAAGCTAAGAGAGGTAAAGCTGCACAGATAATTGGGTTATACTAACCTGATTTATTCGTTCATTGCCTAACTATGCATTTATCATTTCTACAGCTGGAGTGGATAACGTGCGGCATTTTTCAAATTACTTGCAACATCTTACATTCAGGACCCGCAAGTCATCAACGATGAGGGTGATATCCTGTTTGACATAGAAGTATACTTGGAGCGTCCTGGAATACTTAGAATCAGCATAAATTCAAGGTAACCCTTGTTATTGTAATGCTAGTTTACGGAAGGTAAAAATTGGAGCAGGATAGAAGCTATCCCTTTCTGCCGGTTTCAAACACATTTTAGCACCTGGAAGACACATAAGTAAAGATATTGTGCAAGAAAAAAGCATCAACCTCAGATAACGGATCAAAGCTTTCATATCACCATGGTACCTTGTTCGTTACTTCTATGTCCTGAAATGGCGCGCAAATTTGCTTGTGCAAACTCATCAGTTTTGCTAAATTTCTCGTTATTCCACCGTAGTGCGAAATTGTTTCGAATTCAAAAATTATTAGAATTAACGCGTAAATTTTGGGAATGCATGTAACAAAGACACTACAACAGTAAATCTGGTAAGCGGTAATGGTATGTATAGGTATTCCAACCCTAAAAATTGCATGTTGGAAAAAGGTGTATTAATCTATCCGTCTGATTTTCCTGTTACCTTCGCAGCGTTTCCTTTGCTAGACACTAGGAATAGACGACACTACAGGAGAGACGGCGCTGTATATTACAATATTAGATTTAGTTTTTCTGCAATAATGTAAGAAAGTACTCAAATATTGCGATAATAATCTCCTTATAAGTACCGTTTCTAACAAATGTCTTTTTTGAGTATAGCTACGGCAAAACTGGACTATGAAAGGCAAATAAACGACCACAATAGCTTATGTCAAATGTCAAATTGTGGACGGCTTTCACCGATCGCAATAGGGATTTCACCCCATACTATATAGTATATACTTAATTGTGGATATTAGTAGTTTTTAATTGATTCTATTCAATATATACTGTGTATCTCATTGAAAACTACTAGTATATAATTAAATGTCAAATTGTGGACGGCTTTCACCGATCGCAATAGGGATTTCGCCCAATACTATATAGTATATATTAAATTTTGGATATTAGTAGTTTTTAATTGATTCTATTGAATTTATACTGTAAATCTCATGTAAAACTACTAGTATATAACTAAAATGTCAAATTGTGGACGGCTTTCACCGATCGCAATGGGGATTTCGCCCCATACTATATAGTATATATTTAATTGTGGATATTAGTAGTTTTTAATTGATTCTATTCAATATATACTGTGTATCTCATTAAAAACTACTAGTATATAACTAAAATGTCAAATTGTGGACGGCTTTCACCGATCGCAATAGGGATTTCGCCCCATACTATATAGTATATATTAAATTTTGGATATTAGTAGTTTTTAATTGATTCTATTCAATATATACTGTGTATCTCATTGAAAACTACTAGTATATAACTAAAATGTCCATTTGTGGACGGCTTTCACCCATCGCAATAGGGATTCCGCCCCATACTATATAGTATATATTAAATTTTGGATATTAGTAGTTTTTAATTGATTCTATTCAATATATACTGTATATCTCATGCAAATCTACTAGTATATAACCATTATGTCGAATTGTGGACGGCTTTCACCGATCGCATTAGCCTATTTTTCAAACCGGCAAAAAGGGAGCAGTTAAAACATATAACTAGCTACCAGTTCCTTAGCTCTTGCTGATTGAAACTCCCAACAGATCTTGGATAAACCTGAAGTTTGGAAACTCCCAAGAATTTTATAACCTTTTTGGAGCTCTTGGAAACCTCCAAGAGTTATTGGAAGTTTACAAGAGTATTCAGGAGTTTCCAAGAGCTCCTAGGAGCTCCAAGAACTATTGGGAGTTTTCAAAAGCTCCTGCGAATTTCCAAGAGCTCCTGCAAGTTTCCAAGAGCTCCTGCAAGTTTCCAACAGCTCCTGCAAGTTTCCAAATGTTGCAGCGAGTTTTCAAGAGCTCCTGGGAGTTTTCAAGAGCTGCTGGGAGTTTCCAGGAGCTCCTGGGAGTTTCCAAGAGCTCGTGGGAGTTTCCAAGAGCTCCTGGGAGTTTCGAAGAGGTCCTGTGAGTTTCTAAGCGCTCCAGGGAGTTTCCAAGAGCTCCTGAAGTTTCCAAGAGCTGCTGGAGTTTCCAAGAGCTCCTTCCAAGAGCTCCTGGAATTTCTAAGAACTCTTGAGAGTTTCAAGAGCTCCTAGGAGTTAACAAGAGCTCCTGGATATTTATGGGCTCCTGGGAGTTTTAAATGGCATTTGTGAGGTCTTTAGACGATATATATGTTGAACAACAGTAATTTGTTCATTTCAGTACCAGGTTGTTACCATTTTTTATCCTTACAGCTTCCAAGACGTCTTGGTAGCTTCCAAGAACTCTTTAGAAATTCCAAGAGCGCTTGGGAGTTTCCAAGAACTCTTGGGAGTTTCAAGAGCTCCTGGGAGTTAACAAGAGCTCCTGGATATTTATGGCCTTCTGGGAGTTTTAAATGGCATTTGTGAGGTCTTTAGACGATATATATGTTGAACAACAGTAATTATTTCATTTCAGTACCAGGTTGTTACCATTTTTTATCCTTACAGCTTCCAAGACGTCTTGGTAGCTTCCAAGAACTCTTTAGAGTTTCCAAGAGCGCTTGGGAGTTTCCAAGAGCTCTTGGGAGTTTCCAAGAGCTCCTGGGAGTTTCCAAAAACTCTTGGATTTGGAGTTTGCAAGAGCTTTTGGATTTTTATGGGCTCCTGAGAGTTTTCAATGCCATTTGTTAGGGCCTTAGAACATGTATATGTTGAACAACAGTGATTTGTAACAGTAATTTTTAGCCTTTCAACCCGAAGCGTTGAAAGGCTATAGTTATCGCTTAGCACTCGTGGGATTGTAGCTTGAAAACCAAACTGCGACCATTATAATCAAAGTAATTACCAGTGTCTCTATAATTTCCAAAGCTTCTTTGTTTTCTGGAACTTGGCGTCCTTGGAAACTACCTTCTTACTTTAACATTCGCTCCATCTCCGCTATGACTTCTTCTCTAACCTCTTTAAGCTTTTTCTCGTGTAATCTAATCTCTTTTTGAGCCTCTTTCATATTTAAATCTAACTTCTTCCGTTCTTCTTCATGTCGAGCAAAACTTCGTTAAATAAATCTTCGTCGAAGCTATCATCACTATACAAGGAAAATGTACCAGTTGGTTCCATAGTTTTTCGTTTCGTCAAAATCCCTTCAGGTTGACCAATAACCAGAGCAGAACCCGACAGGGACTGGCTGGACTTTTTTGACATATTTGAGACATGATGGTGTTAGCAGGTTGCACAGATTCTGTTGCGGATAGGTACGATTAATACTTTTAGACTTGATAATGATTACTACAAGTGATAAGAACGTGTAATTAATGGATCCTACCCTCCTCTTACGAACGTGGAATTCATGAAGGAATTGGATTCTTCAATGAGCGAAGTAAACTTGAAAGCTTGGTGGCTGGTAGTGAAATTCGAGAATGATCAAAACAAGATAGGATGTGTACAATTATAGAGCCCGTCAATGTATATATAACAAACGTGCATCTAGCACGAGTTGACTGCGATCGATCAATTACTCCCGGAGAGTTTTCTGGAATGATAGAAGTAGGAGTAACTGCAGCTTTTATAATCTTGGGGCATGATTTTGCAGCGGGTTGTTTCTTTCTGTATCTTTTTAGCTGGACCGAGACGAAGTCTAAGGGAAGCTTATCTCGAGACCTTATATTGCGAATAAGACAATTGGGTCCCCTAAAAGTTAAAGGCACAAGAAGAATCAAAGTAACTCTAAAGTATATAAAGTGTATCAAAAGTGGGCCGGCCCAATCCTCGCACTCTGACCCTGCTGTGGCCGTTGAAAAGGAAACAAAACTTTAGTGACTGATTTAAAATGCTTTAAATCACCTAAAGTGTATCAAAATTGGGCCGGCCCAATCCACGCATACTGACCCTGCTGTGGCCGTTGAAAAGGAAACAAAACTTTATTTACTGATTTAAAATGCTTTAAATCACCTAAAGTGGATTAAAATTGGGCCGGCCCAATCCACGCATTCTGACCCTGCTGTGGCCGTAGAATAGGAAAAAATTTTTGGAGCTCTTGGAAACCTCCAAGTGTTATTGGAAGTTTACAAGAGTATTCAGGAGTTTCCAAGAGCTCCTAGGAGCTCCAAGAACTATTGGGAGTTTTCAAAAGCTCCTGCGAATTTCCAAGAGCTCCTGCAAGTTTCCAAGAGTTGCAGCGAGTTTTCAAGAGCCCCTGGGAGTTTCCAGGAGCTCCTGGGAGTTTCCAAGAGCTCGTGGGAGTTTCCAAGAGCTCTTGGGAGTTTCCAAGAGCTCCTGGGAGTTTCCAAAAACTCTTGGATTTGGAGTTTGCAAGAGCTTTTGGATTTTTATGGGCTCCTGAGAGTTTTCAATGCCATTTGTTAGGGCCTTAGAACATGTATATGTTGAACAACAGTGATTTGTAACAGTAATTTTTAGCCTTTCAACCCGAAGCGTTGAAAGGCTATAGTTATCGCTTAGCACTCGTGGGATTGTAGCTTGAAAACCAAACTGCGACCATTATAATCAAAGTAATTACCAGTGTCTCTATAATTTCCAAAGCTTCTTTGTTTTCTGGAACTTGGCGTCCTTGGAAACTACCTTCTTACTTTAACATTCGCTCCATCTCCGCTATGACTTCTTCTCTAACCTCTTTAAGCTTTTTCTCGTGTAATCTAATCTCTTTTTGAGCCTCTTTCATATTTAAATCTAACTTCTTCCGTTCTTCTTCATGTCGAGCAAAACTTCGTTAAATAAATCTTCGTCGAAGCTATCATCACTATACAAGGAAAATGTACCAGTTGGTTCCATAGTTTTTCGTTTCGTCAAAATCCCTTCAGGTTGACCAATAACCAGAGCAGAACCCGACAGGGACTGGCTGGACTTTTTTGACATATTTGAGACATGATGGTGTTAGCAGGTTGCACAGATTCTGTTGCGGATAGGTACGATTAATACTTTTAGACTTGATAATGATTACTACAAGTGATAAGAACGTGTAATTAATGGATCCTACCCTCCTCTTACGAACGTGGAATTCATGAAGGAATTGGATTCTTCAATGAGCGAAGTAAACTTGAAAGCTTGGTGGCTGGTAGTGAAATTCGAGAATGATCAAAACAAGATAGGATGTGTACAATTATAGAGCCCGTCAATGTATATATAACAAACGTGCATCTAGCACGAGTTGACTGCGATCGATCAATTACTCCCGGAGAGTTTTCTGGAATGATAGAAGTAGGAGTAACTGCAGCTTTTATAATCTTGGGGCATGATTTTGCAGCGGGTTGTTTCTTTCTGTATCTTTTTAGCTGGACCGAGACGAAGTCTAAGGGAAGCTTATCTCGAGACCTTATATTGCGAATAAGACAATTGGGTCCCCTAAAAGTTAAAGGCACAAGAAGAATCAAAGTAACTCTAAAGTATATAAAGTGTATCAAAAGTGGGCCGGCCCAATCCTCGCACTCTGACCCTGCTGTGGCCGTTGAAAAGGAAACAAAACTTTAGTGACTGATTTAAAATGCTTTAAATCACCTAAAGTGTATCAAAATTGGGCCGGCCCAATCCACGCATACTGACCCTGCTGTGGCCGTTGAAAAGGAAACAAAACTTTATTTACTGATTTAAAATGCTTTAAATCACCTAAAGTGGATTAAAATTGGGCCGGCCCAATCCACGCATTCTGACCCTGCTGTGGCCGTAGAATAGGAAAAAATTTTTGGAGCTCTTGGAAACCTCCAAGTGTTATTGGAAGTTTACAAGAGTATTCAGGAGTTTCCAAGAGCTCCTAGGAGCTCCAAGAACTATTGGGAGTTTTCAAAAGCTCCTGCGAATTTCCAAGAGCTCCTGCAAGTTTCCAAGAGTTGCAGCGAGTTTTCAAGAGCCCCTGGGAGTTTCCAGGAGCTCCTGGGAGTTTCCAAGAGCTCGTGGGAGTTTCCAAGAGCTCTTGGGAGTTTCCAAGAGCTCCTGGGAGTTTCCAAAAACTCTTGGATTTGGAGTTTGCAAGAGCTTTTGGATTTTTATGGGCTCCTGAGAGTTTTCAATGCCATTTGTTAGGGCCTTAGAACATGTATATGTTGAACAACAGTGATTTGTAACAGTAATTTTTAGCCTTTCAACCCGAAGCGTTGAAAGGCTATAGTTATCGCTTAGCACTCGTGGGATTGTAGCTTGAAAACCAAACTGCGACCATTATAATCAAAGTAATTACCAGTGTCTCTATAATTTCCAAAGCTTCTTTGTTTTCTGGAACTTGGCGTCCTTGGAAACTACCTTCTTACTTTAACATTCGCTCCATCTCCGCTATGACTTCTTCTCTAACCTCTTTAAGCTTTTTCTCGTGTAATCTAATCTCTTTTTGAGCCTCTTTCATATTTAAATCTAACTTCTTCCGTTCTTCTTCATGTCGAGCAAAACTTCGTTAAATAAATCTTCGTCGAAGCTATCATCACTATACAAGGAAAATGTACCAGTTGGTTCCATAGTTTTTCGTTTCGTCAAAATCCCTTCAGGTTGACCAATAACCAGAGCAGAACCCGACAGGGACTGGCTGGACTTTTTTGACATATTTGAGACATGATGGTGTTAGCAGGTTGCACAGATTCTGTTGCGGATAGGTACGATTAATACTTTTAGACTTGATAATGATTACTACAAGTGATAAGAACGTGTAATTAATGGATCCTACCCTCCTCTTACGAACGTGGAATTCATGAAGGAATTGGATTCTTCAATGAGCGAAGTAAACTTGAAAGCTTGGTGGCTGGTAGTGAAATTCGAGAATGATCAAAACAAGATAGGATGTGTACAATTATAGAGCCCGTCAATGTATATATAACAAACGTGCATCTAGCACGAGTTGACTGCGATCGATCAATTACTCCCGGAGAGTTTTCTGGAATGATAGAAGTAGGAGTAACTGCAGCTTTTATAATCTTGGGGCATGATTTTGCAGCGGGTTGTTTCTTTCTGTATCTTTTTAGCTGGACCGAGACGAAGTCTAAGGGAAGCTTATCTCGAGACCTTATATTGCGAATAAGACAATTGGGTCCCCTAAAAGTTAAAGGCACAAGAAGAATCAAAGTAACTCTAAAGTATATAAAGTGTATCAAAAGTGGGCCGGCCCAATCCTCGCACTCTGACCCTGCTGTGGCCGTTGAAAAGGAAACAAAACTTTAGTGACTGATTTAAAATGCTTTAAATCACCTAAAGTGTATCAAAATTGGGCCGGCCCAATCCACGCATACTGACCCTGCTGTGGCCGTTGAAAAGGAAACAAAACTTTATTTACTGATTTAAAATGCTTTAAATCACCTAAAGTGGATTAAAATTGGGCCGGCCCAATCCACGCATTCTGACCCTGCTGTGGCCGTAGAATAGGAAAAAATTTTTGGAGCTCTTGGAAACCTCCAAGTGTTATTGGAAGTTTACAAGAGTATTCAGGAGTTTCCAAGAGCTCCTAGGAGCTCCAAGAACTATTGGGAGTTTTCAAAAGCTCCTGCGAATTTCCAAGAGCTCCTGCAAGTTTCCAAGAGTTGCAGCGAGTTTTCAAGAGCCCCTGGGAGTTTCCAGGAGCTCCTGGGAGTTTCCAAGAGCTCGTGGGAGTTTCCAAGAGCTCCTGGGAGTTTCGAAGAGGTCCTGTGAGTTTCTAAGCGCTCCAGGGAGTTTCCAAGAGCTCCTGAAGTTTCCAAGAGCTGCTGGAGTTTCCAAGAGCTCCTTCCAAGAGCTCCTGGAATTTCTAAGAACTCTTGGGAGTTTCAAGAGCTCCTAGGAGTTAACAAGAGCTCCTGGATATTTATGGGCTTCTGGGAGTTTTAAATGGCATTTGTGAGGTCTTTAGACGATATATATGTTGAACAACAGTAATTATTTCATTTCACTACCAGGTTGTTACCATTTTTTATCCTTACAGCTTCCAAGACGTCTTGGTAGCTTCCAAGAATTCTTTAGAGATTCCAAGAGCGCTTGGGAGTTTCCAAGAACTCTTGGGAACTTGCGGAAATAAAGTAAACACTGTATGTAATATATATTGATGTGGTTTCCATTTTTGAACGCGTCAATAGGCATAGCTCTACCGTCAAACCCATAGCCCTCCCATCAAACAGATGGACATCCCGCCCAATATTTAGCCCTTCCGTCAAAACTTAAGCTATTGTTACTTATTAAAAATTTTTGATCATTTTCGAATCTTTGTTACTAATTTTCGAAACTTTTCATCATAGAGCTTTGAATGCTTTATTTTTAAAAACTTAACACTTAAAAAATAAACCAGGTAGAAACAGGTATATATATATAAGCCAGGGCCACGGCAAGACACTACTTTCAGCTGTCCTTACTCGGTCCAGCTAGTTAGTTACAGAGGTGGCTTCGCCTAATTTTTTGTTCGCTTAGTATCCGGTTTTGTGGTAGTCTTGCCGGACTTATCAGGTTTAACTTTGCGGGTTCGTTCAGGCTTTTCGATTCGTTTACGAAAATATTTCGCATTTTGGTTAACACTACCTGATTCTTGCGGGCTGTACGCCACAAACTAATCTAAGTTTCAACAGACATGATCAGATGCGCCACAATCGGAAAACCTTCCATCCCAATTTTTGGAGTTGCAAATTACGTTTGAGATGTGAAGTTGACCCGCAAGTAAAGCATTGGAGCGGCTTACTTTCACCAAACTTCCCGCCAATTCGAAATACCGGAATTGTGGTTGATCGAGAAAGCACCTGCTAGGGTTAGTTGATCCCCATCGGAGTCCAAGGAAGTTATTCAAGGATTCAACTCTTTCATTCTTGACAACAACCTACTTCTGGTTTTCACCTCATCCGCAATGCTTTTCCAAGATTCTATGAAGGTAGCATACCTTGGACCTAAGCAAGACAACAATGTTGGCAATAATCAACTCTTCTTTTTATTTGTTGTCCATGACTTACAAACCCTGAGCCAGAAGACAATTTTCCAAATACATATGAAATGGTGTCTCATCCTAGCCCATTTTGTAGCTGATGAATCTTGCCACTGTCCGCTCTTTGGCACAATCAGAGTTACCAGCGTATACGCTGGCTAAACCGTCCCACACCGCTTTAGCTGTTGCACATTGCATTACTGCTCAACCGGCCGCAATACTTAACGTGGGGATGATGATAGCTTGAGCTTCAACGTCTCCTACCTAGCTGAAACCATCCTACCTTTACATAGTACTCCGACTTGAGAGCTTTGTATACTAGAATTTCAGAGCGAATTGGCCGGGCCCTGCATGATTTCCCTTTTCTAGCTCCTTCCGAAATTTTCCGAAATTTTCAAAATTTCAATAATGATCCGTGATCAGAACCATAAACGCTCTGCTAGCATGTAGGGAATAAAGTACAGAGTCCCTTCGTTCTCTAGTAATTAGCTGGGTAGTTTATTCCCACTGTAATGAATAAACGACTGCTTGCTTCAATACAGAACAAGCGTATACACAGAGCATACTTGCGAGCTCTTGCACAATGAGCTTAGCACATGTAAAAACATCTAAGATGATATCCGAAACATAAGATGGGAGGATATTGGATACAATATCCTCCGTCAGCAATAAATGTCAACAGCCATAATATGAGTAGATTATATATAGTATGATTGAGTGACTTCTAGTTATGAAACTGATTAACCAACACGGCTGAGTAAGATGCATTCTGTAAAACAGAACGTCCCCGATTATAACTTCAACAAATTACATCAAGTAATTCCGAAATTTGTTCGATGCGAATAATAATGAAAATTAAAAACGTATAAACGATAAGTGTGATTTGTAGGAGCAGTTAGTGATACAAGGCGCTCACTGTAGAGCCAGTGCCAGCGTGGTTTCTCAATTATGCCTCCACTACTTCGAACGTATATAAGCACTGAATGAGATAACGTTCTGCTTCACTTAATAACGGAAATTAATCGTTGCTGACTAGAAATTTCCTGTTACTTTAATGTCGTTCAAGTGAGGCTTGTGTTAGTAGCAACTTGCTTATGTGGATACCAAGCCACGCCACCTATATTAAATGTAGTTACTCGCTCAGTTACAGGCTGATACGCAGTTAGAAGATGCGTAAGTAGAACGTGCGTAATGGGTCACAGGTCAGGGGTCCAAATAGGCTAATGTGATCGGTGAAAGCCGTCCACAATTTGACATATAAATTATATACTAGTAGATTTACATGATATGTATAGCATATATTGAAAAAAAATGAATTTAAATCTACTAATATGTAAAACTTAGCATAAACTATATGTCGTGAAGCGAAATTCCTATTGCGATCGGTGAAAGCCGTCCACAATTGGACATTTTAGTTATATAGTAGTAGTTTTACATAATATATATATCATATATTGAATAGAATCAATTTAAATCTACTGATATGTAAAATTTAGCATAAACTATTTACTATGGGGCGAAATCCCTATTGCGATCGGTGAAAGCCGTCCACAATTTGAGAAACTATTTGTTTTGGATGGGATATACATAAGAATATATTCATTCATTATAAACTATTGTAAAGCTAAGAGTAGTTCTGCTAGCTGGCCGCTACAATAAACCCCCCGCTAATTGGCATCAGTGTCTAGAGGTAATGATTCCGCGCAAGAGTCCGGCGTTCGTTGCATTCAATTGCGCCTTTACTAAAGATCTACTTGAAAGGAATAGGAAACTACTAATACATAAGGTATTGCAGCAAGTAGGTTATATTGTATACGGTGTGTGGGTGAAGTACAGGTATTATAATTACAAGTGAATCAGGTGACCTAAGGTCAATTAACCTAATTAAAGTTGGATATCTTGTACAGGTACTTTAGGATCAATAATAGAAAGGTTAAAGCTTGTCTTCGCATTATGATTAGAAGATTAAGAAGAATCATATATATAAACTTAATTGCATGAATCACGCAAAAACGTAGCAAGAAGGCAAGGGTTATCGCACCCAAGCTTCCATGAAGAGATTTTAAGCTTATGGCAGCCAAAAGCCGGCACATCCGCACGGGGCCAATGCATATTCTAATAATGAACATTTAGAAGTCTGAATCTTATACATAGGAAAGGGCGTGCTTTAGAATGCGCTCTTTCTTAATTGTAGTTACGTAAGGAAATAGTGTAAGTTACTGTAAACTGGCCCAATTAATGCTTAAATTAGTTGCTCATATAGTAGGAATTCCTAATTTAGTATAAGTTAGTTAACTTAGCTGTTATTAAAAAAAATGTAAAGTGAGGAGTTTTAAGACCATCTTCTACTCTTCAGAGTTTAACCAGGTCTGCCGTTCTTCGCTTTACTTTGGGGTGGCTATCGCCTTTATTCAGTGGTTTTTATCAGTGACGGCATTTAACTATGGGGGGAATCGCCCCGCACGCGGGAATGAAAGCGCTCCAGGGAAAACCCACGATTTTTAGTTGATTATTTAATGGCTTTAAGGAGTGGGGAAAAAACCTGTAGCTATGGCATTAATGGTGAACGAACCGGCCAGGATTCGAACCCGCGCCTCTCTCTCCTCCACTTAGCTGTTATTAAAGAGTTTAGTGTGTAAAACTAGCTTAAGTTTAAGTTTACATGCTAAAAGATAGGAGTAATCAGGTTTCCCCCCCCCTACGCTATAAGGCGTCACTCGCAGCTTTTAGGCTTAAGTAAAAGCTTGTACTTCATACTATATCAAATCTATAATATAGAAACAATAGAAATAAAGTGCTTATTTGCTGGTATGTAGAATTCCCTTCTTCGGTCTGATTTCTGTTGTAGCTGCACTCAAAAAAGACATTCGTTCATAGGGATAAACGCCGGAAATTCGTTAGTAGGGTGAGGATAACGATAAGGAAAAGCTCAGCGGGGACATTTTTGCAAACTAGTGTCTTAAATTATTGCAGAAAAACTTAATCCAATATTGTAATATACAGCGCCGGCTCTCCTTGTAGTTTCGTGTATTCCTAGTAGTTACTGCAGGAAACATTGCGTAGGACAGGAGAAAATCAGAAGGATGTATAAATATTTTTATATAAAAATTGGAGCAGGATAGAAGCTATCCTTTTGTGCCGGTTTGAAATACAATTTAACACCTGGTAGTATACATTTTAAAGAAATTATTCAAGAAAAAAGCACAAAAATCAGAAAACGGATAAATTCTTTCATATCGCCATGGTTCCTCGTTCTTTACTGCTATGCGCTGAAATGGCGGGCAGATTTGCTGCTGAAAACTCATCATTCTCGCGTACTTTCTTGTAATCCCACCGTAGTGCGAAACGACGTGCGGTAATGCATAATAGTTTGCAAAGGTAATGGAACTGTAAAATTGTATGCTGTAAAAATGTAACGGGGAAATCTATTGGTCTGATTTTCCCGTTACCTTCGCAGTGTTTCCTGCGGTAACTACTGGAACTAAACGACGCTATAGGAGAGCCGGCGCAGTATATAAAAATATTTGATTTAGGTTTTCAGCGATAATGTAAGTCACTACTTTGCAAATAGTTTGCGTCTAGCATATCCTTATCCTAGATCTACTAACGAATGTTTTCTGAGTTTAGTTACAACAGAAACCGTGCTGTGGAAGGCCAATCAACGATAGCAATAGCTCCTACTAAATCCCTATTGTTTCTATACAGTAGATTTTAAATAGATTGCAATCAATATATTCTACAAATATCATATATATATGCGAGTATACAACTAGTATACCAAATTGTTAACGGCTTTCACCGATCGCAATAGCGATTTCGCCCCATAGTATATACTATATTGTTTTTTCAGCTATGTAGTAGATATATATTAATTCTATAAGATATTCTCTATAGTTTTCATTCAAATCTACTAGTATTTAACAAGTATGTCAAATTATTAACGGCTTTCACCGATCGCAATAGCGATTTTGCCCCATAGTATATACTATATTCATTTTTCGGATATATAGTAGATTTATATAGATAGTAATAGATATTCTCTATTAATTTAATGTATATTTACTAGTATATCAAATTGTTAACGCTTTCACCGATCGCATTAGCCTATTTTTCAAACCGGCAAAAACTGTAATTTTATAGTTCGAACGCATTTACATACCAAAACCGCTCGCCTAATTTCCTGTTGAAGCGTCGTCGTTACATGAAGTTCGAAAAAGGTATAACATTGATTCCATAATTCTTGAATTAAACATTTCACACTACGTCCGGTCGCCCCCACCGTTTAACTTTTCTCAACCGGGTGACTGGCCAACGTTTTTGCCGGTTTGAAAAACAATTTAATGCGATCGGTGAAGCCGTCCAAATTTTCCGGGATATATGTAAAGAACATGGCAAGATTTCTATGTTGTAGAGAAAAGTGAGAGAAAATTGGAAAATTCCATGGTAACCTTAAGTTTTGCGGGAAACTCAGGGGCAGCCAAAAAGGAGGATTGGTTTGCGGCAGCAGGTGCTTTCATGATCGTATGTGTGTTAAACGGCACTTAAGGAAATA
Source organism: Sminthurides aquaticus (assembly GCA_906901655.1). Taxonomy (NCBI): domain Eukaryota; kingdom Metazoa; phylum Arthropoda; class Collembola; order Symphypleona; family Sminthurididae; genus Sminthurides; species Sminthurides aquaticus. The sequence goes on along the minus strand of CAJQTT010000004.1, from coordinate 8,202,646 downwards.
CAGCATCAAAATCAGGTGGATACTGTTGGTTTATGGTTGTGGCGTTCGACTCACATCATTAAGAAAATTTTCATGGACTCGTTGCCCATGACCCCCCCCCCCCGGAGTCTTATAGATTTCCGGTTATTCAACTCCGTGTGGCCGTTCCTAATCTATGAAACTCAGGATATGTAGAAACATGTCTGTTATCTACCGTGGACTACCGTATAGTCCACGGTAACGTCGGTGGCTAGGAAAACTCAAAACCTTGGCCCTTTCAATCGATCATTGTTTGGCTCAGCGTCATCATAGCGTAACAAAATTTGCATTGATGAATAGCTGAGGCTTGCCTCTCTGTGTTGTTTTAAGTATCAAGTCCGTATGACAAATTTTGTGGACGCTGCAACGCTTATAGTGAAAAAAGTCATTTTTTCTGTCTGAGTTGACCTTAGGCGCTGCAGCAGCTGCATCATTTCACATATAGACATAAAACTTTGTATGAAAGAGAGAGAAAGACTTAAGCTATGCAACAATCAAAACCGCTTAACGCTGCAACGCTTGTGAGCTGAGTAATGACCGAAGAAAGGCAAAGGTCCCACTTTTTCTCGCTCTCGCAGCACTGGAGAGAGAGTGGAACTTGTGCAGTGCTGTGCTGCGATAGGCTGACGGGACGAATCGGAGTATGGGATAGGTTAAAAGAAGCGCGCGAGACCGGTCGAACAGACCGACGCTATCGTGGACTACACGGTAGTTTTCAATAACAATCATATAGTTTTTGCCCGCATCTATATTTTTGCCGGTTTGAAAAATAGGCTAATGCGATCGGTGAAAGCCGTTAACAATTTGATATACTAGTAGATATACATTAAATTTATAGAGAATATCTATTACTATCTATATAAATCTACTATATATCCGAAAAATGAAAAAAGTATATACTATGGGACAAAATCACTATTGCGATCGGTGGAAGCCGTTAACAATTTGATATACTAGTTAAATACTAGTAGATTTGTAAGAAAACTATAGAGAATATCTTTTAGAATTAATATATATCTACTATATAGCTGATAAAACAATACAGTATATACTATGGGGCAAAATCGCTATTGCGATCGGTGAAAGCCGTTAACAATTTGATATACTCGTTAAATACTAGTAGATTTGAATGAAAAATATAGAGAATATATTTTATAATTAATATATATCTACTACATAGCTGAAAAAACAATACAGTATATACTATGGGGCAAAATCACTAATGCGATCGGTGAAAGCCGTTAACAATTTGATATATTAGTTAAATACTAGTAGATTTGAATGAAAACTATAGAGAATATCTTTTAAAATTAATATATATCTACTATATAGCTGAAAAAACAATATAGTATATACTATGGGGCAAAATCGCTATTGCGATCGGTGGAAGCCGTTAACAATTTGATATACTAGTTAAATACTAGTAGATTTGAATGAAAACTATAGAGAATATCTTTTATAATTAATATATATCTACTATATAGCTGAAAAAACAATATAGTATATACTATGGGGCGAAATCGCTATTGCGATCGGTGAAAGCCGTTAACAATTTGGTATACTAGTTATATACTCGCGTATATACATGATATTTGTAGAATATATTGATTGAAATCTATTTAAAATCTACTGTATAGAAACAATAGGGATTTAGTAGGAGCTATTGCTATCGTTGATTGGCCTTCCACAGCACGGTTTCTGTTGTAACTAAACTCAGAAAACATTCGTTAATAGATGTAGGATAAGGATATGCTTGACGCAAACTATTAGCAAAGTAGTGACTTACATTATCGCTGAAAATCTAAATAAAATATTTTTATATACTGCGCCGGCTCTCCTGTAGCGTCGTTTAGTTCCAGTAGTTACCGCAGGAAACACTGCGAAGGTAACCAAGCTTGGTAAGACCAATAGATAACTTAACATTTTTACAGCATACAATTTTACAGTTCCATTACCTTTGCATACCATTATGCAGTACCGCTCACCAGATTTAATGTTGTAGCGTATTTCATTACGTCTTTTCGCACTACGATGGTATTCTGAAAGTTAGCGAGAATGATGAGTTTTCAGCAGCAAATCTGCCCGCCATTTCAGCGTAAAGCAGTAAAGAACGAGGAACCATGGCGATATGAAAGAATTTATCCGTTTTCTGATTTTTGTGCTTTTTTCTTGAATAATTTCTTTAAAATGTATACTACCAGGTGTTAACTTGTATTTCAAACCGGCAGAAAAGGATAGCTTCTATCCTGCTCCAATTTTTATATACGTTCTGGTGTTTCAGGCCAGGTAAAATATAAATCTGTTGTTTTAGGCCAGATAAAATATAAATCTGGTGTTTTAGGCCAGATTAAATGTAAATCTAGTGTTTTAGGCCAGGTAAAATATGTATCTGGTGTTTGAAAGGCCTGGTAAAATACAAACCTAGTATTACAGGCCGGGTATAATATAAATCTGGTTTCACAGGCCAGCTGAAAACATAAATCTGGTGTTTTAGGCCAGCTAAAATATAAATCTGGTATTTTTAGGCAGGTAAAACATGAATGATGACTAGTTTTCAATAACTATCATAGATTTTTTTACCTGCATCTATATTTTTATATACGTTCTGGTTAACATTAATATAAATATAGGTATAATATTTATATGTATAATATATAACAGTTCTTCTCTGGGTATAAAAGACTTCTTTCGGGTTTACCAGAGCTTCTCCGATTTTCCAAGAGCTTCTCTAAGTTTCTAAGAGCTTTTCTGAGTTTCCAAGAGCTTCTCCGATTTTCAGAGAGCTTCTCTTAGTTTACCAGAGTTTTTCTGAGTTTACCAGCGTTTTTCTGAGTTTACCAGAGTTTTTCTGAGTTTACCAGAGGTTTTCTGAGTTAACCAGAGCTTCTTAAGTTTACCAGAGCTTCTTAAGTTTACCAGAGCTTCTTAAGTTTACCAGAACTTCTTAAGTTTACCACAGCTTCTCTGAGTTGACCAGAACTTCTCCGAGTTAACTATATCTTCAGCGAGTTACCAAGAGGTTCTTCAAGTTTTCAATAACTTTCCGAGTTTCTAAGAGCTTGTACGAGTTTCCAAGAGCTTCTCCGAGTTTATCAGAGCTTCTTTGAGTTTACCAGACCTTAACTGAGTTTACTAGAGTTTTTCTGAGTTCATCAGAGCTAAAGTTTACCAGAGCTTCTTTAAGTTTACCGGAGCTTCTCTGAGTTGACCAGAGTTTCTCCGAGTTAAATATAGCTTCTCCGAGTTACCAAGAACTTTCCCAAGTTTCTAAGAGATTCTATTTGTTGATAACAGCTTCTCCGAGTTTTCCAGAACTTTTCCGAAATTCCAAGAGCTTCTCTGAGTTTACCAGAGCTTCTCTGAGTTTACCCGGGCATCTCTGAGTTTATCAGAGCTTCTATGAATTTACCAGAGCTTCTCTGAGTTTACGAGAGATTCTCGAGTGCTTGACCGAGTTTAACAGTTCTTCTCTGGGTTTACCAGAGATATTCTGAGGTAAAAAGACTCCCTTCGGGTTTACCAGAGCTTCTATAAGTTTCCAAGAGCTTTTCTGAGTTTCAAATAGCTTCTCGGAGTTTCCAAGAGCTTCTCTGAGTTTCCAAGAGCTTCTCTGAGTTTCCAAGAGCTTCTCTGAGTTTGCAAGAGCTTCTCTGAGTTTACCAGAGCTTCTCTGAGTTTACCAGAGCTTCTCTGAGTTTACCAGAGCTTCTCTGAGTTTACCAGAGCTTCTCTGAGTTTACCAGAGCTTCTCTGAGTTTACCAGAGCTTCTCTGAGTTTACCAGAGCTTCTATGAGTTTATTAGAGCTTCTCTGAGTTTACCAGAGCTTCTCTGAGTGTACCAGAGCTCCTTTGAGATTTAAAGTCTCCAAGAGCTTCTCCAAGTTTTACAGACTTCCTCCGGGTTTACCAGAGCTTGACCGAGTTTCACAGTTCTTCTCTGGGTTTTCCAGGGATAATGTGAGTTAAAAAGACTTCCTTCGGGTTTACCAGAGCTTCTCCGATTTTCCAAGAGCTTTTCTGAGTTTCCAAGAGCTTCTCTGAGTTTCCAAGAGCTTTGCTGAGTCTCCCAGAGCTTCTCTGAGTTTCCAAGAGCTTCTCTGAGTTTCCAAGAGCTTCTCTGAGTTTCCAAGAGCTTCGGCTAGTTTCCAAGAGTTTCTCTGAGTTTCCAAAAGCTTTTCTGAGTTTCCAAGAGCTTCTCTGAGTTTCCAAAAGCTTCTCCGAGTTTTCCAGAGCTTGTCTGCGTTAACCATAGTTTCTCTGCGTTTACCATAGTTTCTCTGAGTTTTGCAGAGCTCCTTTGAATTCACCAGACCTTCTATGAGTTTACCAGAGCTTCTCCGAGTTAACTATAGCTTCTCCGCGTTACCAAGAGATTTTTCGAGTTTCTAAGAGCTTCCCTTAGTTGATTAGAGCTTTTTAAGTTTCCAAGAGCTTTTCCGAGTTTCCAAGAGCTTGTCTGAGTTTACCAGAGCTTCTCTGAGTTAAACAGTAACAGAGTTCCCTAAGTTTACCAGAGCTTCTCTGAGTTTACAAAAATCAAAAAAACTCGGGTAACTCAGAAAAGCTCTGGTAAACTCAGAGAAGCTATGGTAAACTCAGAGAAGCTCTGGTAAACTCAGAGAAGCTCTTGGAAACTCAGAGAAGCTCTTGGAAACTCAGAGAAGCTCTTGAAAACTCCGAGAAGCTAATGGAAACTCAGAAAAGCTCTTGGAAACTTAAAGAAGCTCTGGTAAACCCGAAGGAAGTCTTTTTAACTCAGAGTATCTCTGGTTAACCCAGTGAAGAACTGTTAAACTCGGTCAAACACTCGAGTAGCTCTTGGAAACTCAAAGAAGCTCTGTTAAACTGAGAGAATCTCTCGTAAACTCAGAGAAGCTCTGGTAAACTCAGAGAAGCTCTGGTAAACTTAGAGAAGCTCTGGTAAACTCAGAGAAGCTCTGGTAAACTCAGAAAAACTCTGGTAAACTCAGAAAAACTCTGGTAAACTCAGAAAAACTCTGGTAAACTCAGAAAAACTCTGGTAAACTCAGAAAAACTCTGGGAAACTCAGAACTCTGGTAAACTCAGAGAAGCTCTTGAAAATCGGAGAAGCTCTTGGAAACTCAGAAAAGCTCTTGGAAACTTAGAGAAGCTCTTGGAAAATCGGTGAATTCCTGGTCAACTAAAAGAAGCTCTGGTAAACCCGAAGGAAGTCTTTTTAACTCAGAGTATCGCTGGTAAACCCAGAGAAGAACTGTTAAACTCGGTCCAGCTCTTGAGTAGCTCTTGCAGACTCGAAGAAGCTCTTGAAAACTCAGAAAAGCTCTTGGAAACTTAGAGAAGCTCTTGGAAAATCGGAGAAGCTCTGGTAAATCTAAAAGAAGTCTTTTATACCCAGAGAAGAACTGTTATATATTATACATATAAATATTATACCTATATTTATATTTATGTTAACCAGAACGTATATAAAAATATAGATGCAGGTAAAAAAATCTATGATAGTTATTGAAAACTAGTCATCATTCATGTTTTACCTGCCTAAAAATACCAGATTTATATTTTAGCTGGCCTAAAACACCAGATTTATGTTTTCAGCTGGCCTGTGACACCAGATTTATATTATACCCGGCCTGTAATACTAGGTTTGTATTTTACCAGGCCTTTCAAACACCAGATACATATTTTACCTGGCCTAAAACACTAGATTTACATTTAATCTGGCCTAAAACACCAGATTTATATTTTATCTGGCCTTAAAACAACAGATTTATATTTTACCTGGCCTGAAACACCAGAACGTATATAAAAATATAGATGCGGGCAAAAAATATATGATAGTTATTGAAAACTAGTCCACGGTAGATAACAGACATGTTTCTACATGTCCTGAGTTTCATAGATTAGGAACGGCCACACGGAGTTGAATAAGCGGAAATCTATAAGCCTCCGGGGGGGGGGGGGGTCATGGGCCACGAGTCCATGAAAATTTTCTTAATGATGTGAGTCAAACGCCACAACCATAAACCAACAGTATCCACCTGATTTTGATGCTGTATTTCCTTAAATGCCGTTTAACACACATACGATCATGAAAGCACCTGCTGCCGCAAACCAATCCTCCTTTTTGGCTGCCCCTGAGTTTCCCGCAAAACTTTAGGTTGCCATGGAATTTTCAAATTTTCTCTCACTTTTCTCTACAACATAGAAATCTTGCCATGTTCGGTATCTATAGGAATCTACTATATATCCATTATTAATATACCGTATATACTATGGGGCGAAATCCCTATTGCGTTCGGTAAAGCCGTCCAGAATTTCCCGGATATATGTATATCTAGTGTATATTTATAGTATATACCAATAGGTCTCTATAGGCATCTATAGGAATCTATAGACATCTATAGGAATCTACTATATATCCATTATTTATATACTGTATATACTATGGAATCCCTCATGCAATCCCTTAAATGGCACAAGTACTGGCTTCGCTTGCGGTAAACGCATTGGAAACCAAGCAAACCAGAGTAAATACGTGCTGGTCGTTCGGTTCATTTACATTTTTATTCGAACAAACACAAGGAACTGTTTTCTGTATTTATAATATCCATGTATAAGGTTCCAGGAAAACCAACTACATAGTGACTATAGTCTATAGTAGGTAGTATGGATGCGAAGAATAGCTATTATCATCAGTGAAACCGTCCACATTTCGTTGTTGGGCAGAAGGGATAACTTCTATCCTGCTCTAATTTTTAACACTGTGCATGATCGGTTTACTGCACATTTTCGTGGAAAGGTGAATGTTGTGTTTGAACGTGTTAAGTTTAATTCACGAGTTCAACGTGAGGGGGAATCTATTGAGGATTTCCATCAAGCGCTCTACAAACTTTCTGAGCATTGTGAGTTTGTGGCCTTAAAGAATGACTTGATCCGAGACCGTCTCATTGTGGGAGTCCGTGATAAGCGTTTGTCCGAGAAGTTACAGCTTCTCCAAGAATCATATTCTAAAACTTTAGAGGTCGCTAAATTGTATGAGAAAACGCAGGAGCAACTAGGTGCCGTTGGTCCAGGGGGGATTGTTGCCTCTCCAGTGGACCGCGTATTTAAAAAGGGACCAATTCGTCCGAAATCGAGCTTTCAGAAGCCGGACCAATCCAAGGGGGGTTGGACTTGCTATGGTTGCGGAGGCTCTACAAAGCATGACAAGAAGATGTGTCCAGCCAGGTCGTCCGACTGCAGACGTTGCCAGAAGGTGGGCCATTTCGCCAGGGTGTGCAAAAGTCAAAGAACCCTGCTTCAGGTTTAAGCAAAGCTAAAGTTCATTACCTAAAGGACCACGATGCGTTTCTTGGTCGGATTTACGCTACAACCGCTTCCCGAAAGAGTCCTGATGACAACCTTGGGAGGGTCATAGCTGATACGATGTGGAGAGCGACTGTTACTACGTCCAAGGTTCCCATCGACTACAAATTGGACATCGGAGCCGATGTCACCTCTATCCCAGAAGATACATTCTACCGGAAATTCCCGGGAGTGAAGCTACTACACGCGGATCGATTACTTCGGGCAGGAACGACCAAAATTCTTGATGAACTCACTCCGAGATTGCAACGCTTCCGCATGAGGATGATGAGGTTTGATTACTCGATCGCGCATACACCCGGCAAGGATCTGATTGCCGCGGATTATCTTTCGAGATCGCCGCTGATGGACTCAGGGGATCCCGAGTTTGAAAAAGAAGTAGATGCATACGTTCACAGCATCGTAGATGGGATACCGACGTCCAACAAGATGTTGCAGATCATCCTTGAAGAGCAACTTCGTGATGACTTGTGTCGCCGAATTACACGTTACGTCCGCCAGGGCTGGCCGGACAAATCCAAGTTAGAAGCAGACGAGAAGTCCTTTTACGAGCATCGTAGTGAAATCGCCATTTCTGAGGGTTTGCTGATGCGGGGCATTCGTCTATTAATTCCTGCACCGTTACGCCAGGAGATGTTACGACGCCTACATACGGGTCATATGGGGATCGCCAGATGTCGTGCCAGAGCTTCCGAGAGTATCTGGTGGCCTGGACTTTCGTCCCAAATCCAACAGACAGTGGACAGCTGTCTTGAGTGCGCCAAGATGAGGATCACCCGGAAGGAGCCCTTGATGCCTTCCGAGTTTCCGCAAAGGCCATGGCAACGTATTGCCATGGATTTGTTTCACTTGGCTTCTGCTAATTATTTGCTAATTGCTGACTACTATTCTCGTTTTCCAGTAGTCCATAAGCTTACCAGTTTGACTAGCGCTGCAATTATCGAGCGTTTGAAGTCTACCTTTGCTGACAAGGGGATTGCTGAGGAGGTCCGTACTGACAACGGGCCGCAGTTCCATTTCATGAGGACCAGAGAGTTCATGAAGTTTGCCAATGAATGGGGTTTCGTCCACGTCACGTCATCCCCACGATATCCACAAAGCAACGGTTTCATCGAGTCCATGGTGAAAGTCGTGAAGGCCAGGCTGACGAAGTCTGAGGATTCCTACAAGGCCTTGTTGGAGTATCGCGCTACACCGCTGGAGAATGGTTACAGCCCTGCCCAGCTGCTTTACAATCGTCGCATTAGGACGTTTTTACCACAAGCTTCTTCCTTGCTGAATGGCAAGCTTGTGGAACCAGAGGACCTTTTTCCGAAAGAGGGGAGACGGGCGCAAAAGCAAAAAGCTAATTTTGATTTGCGTCATAGAGTTGTTTCCAAGATGCTGCAAGTCGGGGACAACGTTTGGGTCCAGGATCTACGGGTCTGGGGCACCATCATTGCCAAAGCCCAGACGCCACGTTCGTTCATCGTTGGAACCACTAAGGGAGATTTTCGGAGAAACTCATCCCATCTCGTGAAGGTGCCAGGGACCGTTCCTGAAGGACAACTGCGACCTGGATTATCATTCCAAGAGGATGTCAACCACGGAGATGGACAGGAGCCTGCCGGGGTCGAGGTGGAACCAGATGTCGACAACGAGCTACAACCGGAACCACACCAGGGATCCAACCGTGAGCTTCGTCAAACAAGAGCTGCACCGCAACGTTTGGAGTACGGGCCAAACTTCGAGCAGCGTCCTTAATCTTAGAAAGGGGGATGTGTTGGTAGCCACTTGCTAATGTGGATACCAAGCCACGCCACCTAGTTTTAAATGTAGTTACTCGCTCAGTTACAGGCTGATGCGCAGTTAGAAGATGCGTAATTAGAAGTTGCGTAATGGGTCACAGGTCAGGGGCACCTGTCACCATAAATCTTAGAGTCATACATTCAAGTTGGTTTAAACCGGTTACGTGCGTCATTGTGCACACGGTACTTAAAGTAGCACACGATACTACTAGGCTTCCATAAGAAGCAATGCTAATTGTTCCGTATATAAGCCGCGCAACTTGAAGGATTAAGACAGTTACAATTTGGTTTGTCATGTACCAATAAACTCCTCTCGTCTTAGAGAGTTACTGTAGACTACCCGGTCTAAGGGAGATTTTTCTTCTTCCACCTTGAGACATCTCTACCCTCCTCAACCATAACAAAACACTGGCCCTTACGGTGTACGCATGAACTGAAATTACCCGCATTCAAAATACAATCTTATCGTGTCATGCTCTATGACATCTTGTAAATGAACCGTGTTAAGTGCATTAATTCCTACCAATATTAATCATACTGCACGAGATGCATACAATACGTGAGCGAGACATTTTAGGGATAAAAACATCTAAATTCAAAAGAAGTCGAGCATCATCTGTAAAGAACCGATCATTCGGGGTGCATACGCTACAATTTACTATCGCTTTTAGAATGTAAGCACTGCGGGATGGGTCAACTTGGATCACTGGAAAATTGTATCAAAGACAAGATGTGTCATGACCCAGTATGAATGACCCAAAACCATTTTGACTTTCTTTATAGTCCACTTGGGTCAGACTGACCCAATAGGTCAATGATCCTGGGTCACAATTATGGCGATCTAAGGTACAGATAAAGACAATTAAATAAACTGTAAGCGCGAGATACTGATATAATCTGACATATATGTTGTATGAGCTGCGGCTGAATCGACGTCTGAACAATAAATTATTATTATTATTATTATTAATTATGGCGATCCATGCCAACTCTGATATTGACCCTGCTGTGGCCGTAGAAAAGGCCATCAAACTTTTGGATATAATTTAAAATGTTTTACAGTATCTTAAATGTTGAAAATTCTCTAAAATATTTTAAACTATCTAAAATGTACAAACTTGGGCCGTCCCGATTGTGTCGTTCTGACCCTGATATACAGATATGTAAATGGGGATGAAAACTTCACATTCAATCCGGAACTCGGCGGAGGAGCTATAAGAGCATGGGTTAACGGATGACGAGAAACATTGAAAAATGACAATTCTCAGAAGCGTGACAGTCTAGATGGTTTCCTCGCGAATATCTTCTCTATCTATCCCAGAAGAGGCATGATGGGGTACATACGAGGCTATGTGTGGTCTTTGAATAAACAAGCGTTTGAAAATTACACACTCTTTTAATATTTCTTAGCTAACGTTGATAAATCTAGAGTATTGTTATAGAAAATGAAAAGAGAAAGTAGAGGAGAAAGCATATGCTGCTTGTTAAACAAGTAGATGTCTGAGAAGCTGAATATTTGGGGTTTTTTAATGCCTTTCTGGTAAAAATTATAGTAGTTGTTGGTGAATAGAGCGGTTGATGGTGGTGAGTAAGATAAAGAAGTTTGGTAAGTGATTATTGTGAGAAATAGTGGTAAATGTTATTTTTGTTTAACCTTTTGCGAACCAATACTTTGAAGTATATCTTTCATGGTAACCCGGATTACCAGAGTTAGTTACTTACCCAAAACCCCAAAAAATAAGAGATTTAGAAATTCAAGCTACTTTAAAAAATGTAACTTTAAAAATGTTAATTTTCTTATATACAGACTTAATTTTATCTAAGTGCGTTAAAACGTGTCTTCAGGCTTTTCCTTACCTGTATGAATACTTGCTCGCGCAATAATTTAAACTCCCGCGACGGAGAAAATCCGACTAACAACAGTATGCAACAATGAAACAACCGTTCGCAAGAGGTTAAAAACAGTCCTCAACAGATTGGTTTTTGGCCAAAATCGACTTAAATTCAAAATTTGACGTGGGATTTTCCTTGTTCTTCTGTGGAAGACTCCATGGGACTAGTAAAACGGAAATCTACAGTGGCCTTAATTCTGCGCGAGAACGTGGGATTTTCCTTGTTCTTCTGTGGAAGACTCCATGGGACTAGTAAAACGGAAATCTACAGTGGCCTTAATTCTGCGCGAGAACAAGCTTGTGGCTGACGAAGACACTGCTCAACGGCAAATCTCGGTTTTGGTTTGAGATTTATACTAAATATAGAAGAAGTCGTTGGGCTAGCAACTTAGTTTAACTTGCAAAACCAGCTTATGATTTGTCTTCCATTGGGATTTTCTTCAATTTAAGGTTAGCAGGAAATTGTCATTCACCGGATACTTATACTGTAAAATCCTACATATTCTCTGCTCACTTATTCCCTGCGGATTCAAGTTTGCACTTGCACCTTTGCTGGGGAAAAGCAATCAAAACAGAAATTTGCTTTTGTGTCAGTGGCGAGGATTCTTATTTATGAGCTTAATGCGTTAGCTAGGAGAGATGAGGAAAGTCATTTTGTATAGTATGCACGGCAGGTGTAGCTGTGTAGAAGTGTAAGATGTGCACGCATGTCTATTGTTGGGGTTGAAGTATACTGGTATATACTGTTTCTGTTACAGGTGGCAGTTCGTTGGAGAAAGTTGTGACCAAATAATTTTTCTGCATGTAGGGATGATGCGTGTTGCGAGTAACCTAGTAAACAATGAAACCCTTTGGTGTAAAGAATTAATGGAAAGTAAACGCTATTCACAGATTAGATACTTTCATGTGTGGCGGTTGGCCAACAGACCAGCCATTGTTCCCTTCTGGATAGGAAGAGAGATTATGAGCGAAGGTTGAAAACCTGAGAAAAAAACCCGAGAGTTAAAAAAGGATTCCTGGCAATAGCCCGACAAAAAGTTTAGAAAAGTACTAACACTTCTAAACTGCGTGCATCCTTTTCACTGCAAGCCCTAATCCCATACTACATCCTATCCTAAACTAAGCAGGTGTGATTAATTGTGGTCAAAAGTTTAGTTGACCTGTGCATGCCCCTAGAAATTACACACCACATTAAGGATTCTTGTGTTAGTACTTTTCTAAACTTTTTGTCAGGCTATTGCCGGGAATCCTTTTTTAACTCTCGGGTTTTATTTTGTAATTTTTAGTGTCACGTACTAAAAACCATACCCAAAATACTACCTAGAATGTCCGGGAAACGTGATTAAAAGTGTGCAAGGGCTCCGGGTAGTAAAAGCTAGGGATCGCGCACAACGTTTTGCCGGATAAAGAAAGTAAGAGCATGTTAATAGGAGGCAGAGGTTGCAGGGATTATCTGTACGGCTCCTAGGGAAACTGGGAGCTGTCTGTAGGCAAGGCAAAGGAAGGAGTGAAGAGGGATGAGGACTTGAGCTCCGCACAGTCCCTTTTAGAACGAAGGTACCGGGGAGAGGGAGGATGCTAGCTGACGAATGGAGAAGACTAGGATGCGTCCACAGGCTTCCTCTCGTTGGTTTTGCTATGGAAAAGGTTTAAAGAGGAGGCGAGAACCTCATAACGCAATGGGGGATGTCCCACGTGCATGTTTGGGATTCCCAAATACCGAAGAGAACTAAACTTTTTAATAAACTTTTTAAAAAGGAGATACTGCATCAAGGGAAATGGTCGGGTCAAAATATTGCTCCCTACAAGTGTAAGGAAAAACAAATCCGAACTGCAGACATTTATATTTTCCTCATAAAACTTTTCGAAAATACCACCTGGTTTCTGGACATTGTACAGTATGATGTATATTTGCTGTTAGAGAACCCAGAGCTTAAGCCACTATTTCCAGATTACAAAACAAGGTTCCTCAACACGCGTTGATTTTACTCGATCGAAGATTTTATTTCGTGATGAGTTTTACGTAAAGACATCTTATTTCCCAGACCAAGAATTAAATGATGATTGGGTTGGACTTAACCAAAAGGTGTGCAAAACTTAAAGTTTTTTTGAGCACCTTTTGCTACAGTCCAACGCTACTGTTGAGGTTTGGCAAAAGGTGCGCAAGATTTTTTCAAAGTTTTTTGAAATTCTGCATTGCGCACCTTATGCTATACCTTGACATTACTGTTAGACTTTGGCAAAAGGTGCTCAAAAAAACTCACTAATTTCCTCGTTTGTGAAATGTAAATTAATTATTTTAGTATTACAAGGAGCAGATGGTGATGAGAGGACAAGGCGAGGGATTGTAGTCTGTGTGTATATAATAATATATGCAACTTTGAGTTTTCCAGATTCTTCCTCCTCCTGCATTCGGATCCCACTCGATGATTTACCTGTATCACAAGGAACGGGATACTGCAAAGGTCAGTAAATTATTAGTCAAGAACTCCTACTCTGTTTGGTAGTCTGGTAGCTAGCAAGAGTCAAATCTCACTCAATCAACCCCAATCAAACATGATCATCAATTTCCAGAACTGTATACACAAATCGTATCATGCTCTCACCTATAATAGTTGCCATAATGCATCTTCATCTTCCTGAATCTCTCTCTAATGAAAAATCCCGAGGTTTCGACCTTCCATGGGTCTCGTCAGTGCTGCGGCTAGCAACAGACCTCGACGGCCAAGCTTTTACCCTGGACTCCCCAGCAGGTTGTTTACCCTGGGCCCCCTCCAGCAGGTTGTTTACCCTGGGCCCCCTCCAGCAGGTTGTTTACCCTGGGCCCTCTCCAGCGGGTTGTTTATAACTTGGCCCTCTCCAGTGACGTAGGCTACTTGGGAAAACGCTGTTCATGGGTCACATACAGCACATCTACAGTTCCGACGCCTGCGTCTTATTTTCCGCTCATTTAAACCTGGGTAAACCCTGCGTAGGTCGGCAAGATACCGGGCGAAGCGCGCTGCGGTATTTAGTCCCTGACAAGGTACGGTGCGTAATGTATTTGTTCTGTACAAATACTCTCCTATGTAGCCTCCAATTAGATTTGGGGACCTACAGTTCCTCACGTAACACTTCAGGTAACGCCAGGATCGCTCACAAGTGTTTGTGTGTACACGTATGGCGGTCATGTTAAGCGCTGGAAAATGGCGGCCAAGCGCGGGGTTGCCGTTCTGAACTAATGCAGGTCTCCGGTTAACATACCTGAGGGTGTGATTCACTGACGCGTGACCACCAAAGCCTAGTCTTCTATCGCACCTCACGTATTGCGGCGCAGCGTCGCTCATAATGAATGATCCAGCCCGTATGTTTGTTACCATTATCCTATCCAGCGTCGGTCGGGTTTTATCGGCAATAATTTTGACAAATCGTTTACGCGTCAACCGACTGATGCCCCCAAACACCCAGATTTGACGACGCTGAATAGCACGACCACGATTGTATTTGCGAGTAAACAAATGACTTTCATCCACTTCCACAACGTCACCAACTCCCCCAATTCGGCGTCTATCGTGCCCATGAACGACGAAAATCTATAAAAATCTATCGCCGTCTTCATTGTCACTCTGCATTGTTGAGCACTTCTTGTGACTGGCATTCTGATATACCAAAAGAACATGAGACGGAAAACTGTTAAAAATGGGATATGGGTTTTCTCAAAAAACGTATTTGCCAAGGGATTGCGAATAACACGATTGGCATGAGTTCTACGCCTACAAACCCAACGAAATCCTAGTTTGTAAGTTGCCGACGGTTCTCGAGTCATTTGACCACCACAACCAGGACACTCTACTTCACGAGGGATGAGATTGAGGTCATACACAGCCTCAATCGCAGCCTCCTCGTCTGGCATGGCCAGGGTAAAACTAAATATCGTTAAATACTCGTTATTTAAAAAATCAAGAAAAGCCATGGCTAGTTAGCTATGATAAAAGTTAAGATATTGAAAAGAGAGGAGCTAGCCGTTCGTCAAAACCCGGATTCAGTCTGAATTATTCATTAATTTTTTGAAGCATATATAGTCCAAATTTCCAACATAAACGACATTTAGTCGAAGTAAACAGCACTAATCCAGTTTGCAATAGGTAGCACGTTGTTATTTAAAAATAATCATATCCATGTTGAATAACACTAATCCGTCTAGAGAAAGTTGGTTGGTTGGCTTTTTTATTTAATTTTACAAATACCCGCATCGCAACCCTAATCCGGGTTGGTTTAAACTCACACCCGGGTTTGGGAAAACGTTTTGCATTAATCCGAAAAAAGGTGCGAATGAAATGCATGTTACTAATCCTTTCCTGCCAGAGCTGTTTAAAAATACTCTGCAATCGGTTTAACTATTTAACGCTTGTTTTTGCCGGTTTGAAAAACAGGCTAATGCGATCGGTGAAGCCGTCCACATTTTCCGGATATATGTATGTCTACTGTATATTTATAGTATATACCAATGGGTATCTATAGGTTTCTATAGGAATCTATATATATCCACTATAAATATACTGATATCCATGGGAATCTACTATATATCCATTATAAATATACTGTATATACTATGGGGCGAAATCCCTATTGCGATCAGTAAAGCCGTCCACAATTTCCCGGATATATGTATATCTACTGTATATTTATAGTATATACCAATGGGTATCTATAGGTTTCTATAGGAATCTACTATATATCCATTATAAATATACTGTATATACTATGGGGCGAAATCCCTATTGCGATCAGTAAAGCCGTCCACAATTTCCCGGATATATGTATATCTACTGTATATTTATAGTATATACCAATGGGTATCTATAGGTTTCTATAGGAATCTACTATATATCCATTATAAATATACTGTATATACTATGGGGCGAAATCCCTATTGCGATCAGTAAAGCCGTCCACAATTTCCCGGATATATGTATATCTACTGTATATTTATAGTATATACCAATGGGTATCTATAGGTTTCTATAGGAATCTATAGATATCCATGGGAATCTACTATATATCCATTATAAATATACTGTATATACTATGGGGCGAAATCCCTATTGCGATCGGTAAAGCCGTCCACAATATCCCGGATATATGTATATCTACTGTATATTTATAGTATATACCAATGGGTATCTATAGGTTTCTATAGGAATCTACTATATATCCATTATAAATATACTGTATATACTATGGGGCGAAATCCCTATTGCGATCAGTAAAGCCGTCCACAATTTCCCGGATATATGTATATCTACTGTATATTTATAGTATATACCAATGGGTATCTATAGGTTTCTATAGGAATCTATAGATATCCATGGGAATCTACTATATATCCATTATTAATATACTGTATATACTATGGGGCGACATCCCTATTGCGATCAGTAAAGCCGTCCACAATTTCCCGGATATATGTATATCTACTGTATATTTATAGTATATACCAATGGGTATCTATAGGTTTCTATAGGAATCTATAGATATCCATGGGAATCTACTATATATCCATTATTCATATACTGTATATACTATGGGGCGACATCCCTATTGCGATCGGTAAAGCCGTCCACAATTTCCCGGATATATGTATATCTACTGTATATTTATAGTATATACCAATGGGTATCTATAATCTACTATATATCCATTATAAATATACTGTTTATACTATGGGGCGAAATCCCTATTGCGATCAGTAAAGCCGTCCACAATTTCCCGGATATATGTATATCTACTGTATATTTATAGTATATACCAATGGGTATCTATAGGTTTCTATAGGAATCTATAGATATCCATGGGAATCTACTATATATCCATTATTAATATACTGTATATACTATGGGGCGAAATCCCTATTGCGATCGGTAAAGCCGTCCACAATTTCCCGGATATATGTATATCTACTGTATATTTATAGTATATACCAATGGGTATCTATAGGTTTCTATATAGGAATCTACTATATATCCATTATAAATATACTGTATATACTATGGGGCGAAATCCCTATTGCGATCAGTAAAGCCGTCCACAATTTCCCGGATATATGTATATCTACTGTATATTTATAGTATATACCAATGGGTATCTATAGGTTTCTATAGGAATCTATAGATATCTATGGGAATCTACTATATATCCATTATTAATATACTGTATATACTATGGGGCGAAATCCCTATTGCGATCGGTACAGCCGTCCACAATTCCCCGATATATGTATATCTACTGTATATTTATAGTATGAACCAATAGATACCCATAGATGTCTATATAAATCTATAGGAATCTATAGAAACATATAGGAATCTATAGAAATATATAGGAATCTATAGAAATCTTATGGAATCCATAGAAATCTAAGGGAATCTATAGGAATATACTATATATCCCCGAGTATATACTATGGGACGAATCGCTATTGCGATCAGTGAAACCGTCCACATTTCGAGGTTGATTGCAAATCCATTGTTGATTGCAGATGCAGTGTTGTGTGCAATGGAATTGTTGATTGCAAATGCGTCTCTTACTGCAACCTAATTTGTTGCTAATAGTTATTTTGCAATCAACAATTCCATGATGTATGTGTAGCCATTACAAATACAATTTTCAATATCTTAGTCACTACATACATTGATTGGAGTTCAAACCGGCAGAAGGGATAGCTTCTATCCTGCTCCAATTTTTACTCGTGCTATCCGATTATACAAAGCGTAATGCAGTAGAATCATTGTTGAGGTAGCCAATAAAATTCTCTACAACATATATCCAAATTTAAATTCTGTTGTTGCTTGGAACCGTCAATAATCGGCGTTTCAAGACTAAAAAAAGGAGGCATCCCCCTGTAATACTCTCCATTGCCACTCTTATCGTCTAGTTTCATGCCTTTTTCAAAATCATTACGATTCATAATGGGGACAGTATTGATGAAAGACCATAATCACAGAAAACGCTAACTTCTTCGTAGAATGGGGCAGCTGGTGTCATCTAGTGGTTGAGGAAAGCAACTTGTGACGTAGTTGGAAAACAATCCTGGTAGACACGCTTACTGTCACTGTTATAGTCATTTTTTAAAAAGTTTAGTTCTCTTCGGTATTTGGGAATCCAAAACATGCACGTGGGACATCCCCCATTGCGTTATGAGGTTCTCGCCTCCTCTCTAAACCTGTTCCATACCAAAACAAACGAGAGGAAGCCTGTGGACGCATCCTAGTCTTCTCCATTCGTCAGCTAGCATCCTCCCTCTCCCCGGTACCTTCGTTCTAAAAGGGACTGTGCGGAGCTCAAGTCCTCATCCCTCTTCACTCCTTCCTTTGCCTTGCCTACAGACAGCTCCCAGTTTCCCTAGGAGCCGTACAGATAATCCCTGCAACCTCTGCCTCCTATTAACATGCTCTTACTTTCTTTATCCGGCAAAACGTTGTGCGCGATCCCTAGCTTTTACTACCCGGAGCCCTTGCACACTTTTAATCACGTTTCCCGGACATTCTAGGTAGTATTTTGGGTATGGTTTTTAGTACGTGACACTAAAAATTACAAAATAAAACCCGAGAAAAAAAACCCGAGAGTTAAAAAAGGATTCCCGGCAAGGATGCCTGTGGACCTATCTCAGTCTTCTCCCTTCGTCAGCTAGCATGCTCTCTCTCGCTCTCCCCCACTACCGTCATTCTAAGGGACGAGAGAAACTGCAAGTCCTCATCCCTCCTTCCTCAATCCTGCATGCTGACAGCTCCCAGTTTCACTGTGAGAGCCTTGCATATAATCCATGCAATGGGTGAAACTCTTTACTGTGGTGTTGCTAACCTTTTTAAAGCCAAACATTGTGCATAGTCCCTAGCTGTACATTTCCGGGACCTTTGCGTACTTTACGTTTCCTATGCATCGATTGCATAGTTTAAGTTTCTGTTTTTAGTCCTTGCCGCTAAAATGATTTTAGTGTGTAGTACTAAAAAGGAAAAATAAAACCCGAGAGACAAAAACCGGGCAAAGCCCGACAAAAGTTCAGTTAAAAGTACTAACATTTGGAAGACAAGAATGCCCTAATTAATTGTCTAAATCCATTCCTTGGCACTCTTCAGGTCAATCAAAATTTTCATAAAACTAAACTGAACTGCGCGAATCTTTTCCACATTCAATCTTAACACAATAAACACGAACAGTGGAGAAGACTCGCGCAGTTCAGTTTAGCCTTTTGATTGGTCTCACGGTTAATTGCAATTTAGTTAATTGTAAATAAGAGAAACCTTTTGCAACCTTATTCTTGCAATTAATCTTCCACAATAAACGATACAGTTTATCCACTTAAAAAGCGGCAAGAACCCCTACTTTATGGCACCAAACTCTACAGTTCTTGTCGCTTTTTCAGCGGATAAACTGTATCGTTTATTGTGGAAGATTAATTGCAAGAGTATTGCATATTTGCTGTAAAGAGAGCATAATTTTATTCTTTTCCTGGGTTCTGGAAGGTGGGGGAATACTGATTAGCCTTTTTTGAAAAAGCTAGTTTTTTTGCGGTAGTATTTTTATTTATTCGTGAATTTTTTGTAACTCAAGATTGTTGCATTGTTTTGGACGCAACGAATAATGAATAAAATTTTAACAGGAAAAAAGAAACAAACGTAGAGAGAATTCCACTATTTGTTTACACGTATTGTAAAAACCGCAGGTTTCTTCTTCGACCTATGTAAGTGGGGGGTTAATGCATACAGAGTAGAGCAATATAGACAAGATAAAAAGGCCCAGGTGAGTCGGGACTGGAACGATTCAGGATGCTTGTCCGTAAGAATCTCATGGGAGTACATACAAAAAGAGAAAGTAAAGTGGACACGAGCTCGTTGTAGTGCGAGTGCTATGTTGCAGTACATGCGCTCGCAGCGCTACGCGCAGGGCGCAACACCACTAATCGCCGTTCGTCAATCCTTCATTTTTAACATGGGCAAGATAGGAGCTCAAGTTACCTGAATGCAAGAAAAAGCTAGTAATGAATTTGAAGTTTAAAGCGCATTACCGAAAAGAAATACAGCTTGTACATGAATATTTGGAAGCCGCTTACATGGTCAGCGATTCAAAACTGGTCTTACGTAACTACGAACGTGAAGCGATATCCATCGTGAAAAAAGCTGAATCATGGATACGGAAAACAAAAGAAGAACTCAGCCGCGCTGCAGCAATCTCTATTCAAAACAGGATAGATGAATAGACGGATTGGTGCGATTTGAAAACGACAAAACAGCGATATGAAGTAAAACCATGCTTAGCAAATCTACAAGAGGATCAGGCCGTGGCCTGCGATCTGGAGAAGCTTTCGACTACTGTAATTCCAGATAAAATTACGGGGTGTAGAAATGATGCTGATGGAAATATGGGATTTCTGAGTGTGGATTGCAGTGCTAAGTTAAACGACTACGAAGATACGAAAGTGGATTCAACAGTTTCAATCTCACTAGAAACTGACTTGAAGGTTAACCCGGGAGAAGGGGAGGAAGGAACTTGGAATAAAGATAAGAGCAAGTTGGTTATCAGCAAACTATTGATATTTACTTCAGGAGTCTCCGACTTCCTTTATCCTCCAGTAAACGCTAAGCGCGGATTTAGCATTATTGCAAGCAAAGCGGCGTTTACCAAAGTGGACGCAAAGATCTTGTGAAAGTTATCCCCGCAAACTACAGCATAAGGATTGTCACGGCATGGGTTCGTGATCATTTATGTATATAGTTATACAAGGTTTAGGTTAAGAGCTGGAACAGGAATTGTTGTCCAGCGAAAGTTGAAGAGAGGAGTTTGTGAGGAGGAGGAGTTGACTGGATCTGCTGGAGGATCGAGGTATCATCCTCGGGTTCGACAGTAGGTTCAGGGGATTAAACATTTAGCCTTTGAACAATAAGGTTCTCTCTCTGTGTTCTCCAGCTGATTGCATCGGGCGTTGTACATTATTAGTTGTACGCGAGTAGGTCATTCAATGCATCGGTTTACTGAGGAATGAGTTGGTTTAGGGAATAGATAGAATCTCAGCTAGCACGTAAGGAGCTTATTGACAAGGAAGGCGATGAGCTCCGGACCTTGCCTAGCCGTATATTCTACAGGATACATAGAATCAAGGAAGAGCGGCGGATAGAAACAAGGTTGGGAGCGGATTTGCTCTTTAAATTCCGCGAGAATGGATTCAAGGACCGGAGCAAAGCGTGTGGATCCTGCACAACGGAAACATGACAGTTAGTTGCTGTTTCATATTGCAAATACTGCGTACGGGGATTGAAAGAAAAACTCGGTTAAAGAAATCAAGGATACAGGTGATAGGGTGCGGGGAAATATACTTGTACTCATCATGAATTCGTAATAGATTATTTCCCCAGTAGCAGCTCGGAATACGGAAAATATGAGTAAGTCATGAAAATTTTGCAAAGAAAGCAAGGAGAATGGATATACTTCTGTAGAGGTACTTGGGCTTAGGAGAGAGGGAAAGCATTGCTGTCTAAATGACATTGAATGAAGCTCGTGAGGTTTGAACAGTGTGCGTGGTTTGAGCTACAAGGACGATGAAATCAATACGAAGGAAAACTGCCGTGTTACAGAAGCATGAGGGGGGAGGAGTAGGAGTGTTAGAGCCCTCCGGACTGGAGGGATAGGAAAGGTTAGTCGGTATAGTTAGATCGTTGATGGGTTTTATGGGAAAGGTTAGTAGGATACTGTACTACTTCAAACAGAGTGCGAAGGTGTGTTTATATTCCCTACCACTAATCCAAGAGAAGACTATTAAATGTCCCGGAAGGAGTCTCGTAGCCACCTTGCAGTTGGCTTGACAGCAGATGAGAAAACAAGACAAGAACTTACTACGGAAGACCTAGTGAGAGAAGAAGAGCGCTACCCAGTCGTTTAACGAGCTTTCCTGCCGGTCGTTCATTAGAAAGGATAGCTGATTGTTTACTAGGATTAGTTTTAAGCAGAGTAAGTGAGTACCAGTCTAAGTTAAATAGTTAATACAGAACCAAAACTAGATTAGATCGAGGAAGTGGATGAAGGCTTAAACAGTCCCTTTTATCTAGAGCAAATGAAGATAAAAAAGGAATCTGGAGTGACATTGGGTTGTAACAATTCCGTGCTCTGTTAGTCGGGTTTCGGTTTTGTGAAAAATTGTTGTCGGCTTTCTCATGTAATTTATTTAATGTGGTGTAGATTGCTCTGCACAGTAAGGGCGGTGGTCAACAAGTGGTCAATTTGAAGAGACGACTAACATGGATCCAAACTCATGGAACTGGGAATTATTATTCCCACCCATTCCTCGACTTATTGTTCTTGTAAGAATTCTTAAATAATTCATAGCATTTCAATCTTGTCATGCCCTGAGAACCTGATTACCGTTCCGGAAAGCTGGCATTTTTAAGTAGGGCAAATTTATCGGCGGCATCATGGACCATGGATTGATTTCTCCCTTAGTTATAACAAGCTCGCTGGGTCTCAGTGCGGTGCTAGAACCGTAGCTTGTAATAGTTATTATAACGATTAGAAACTACTGTATAGAATTGCAATTGCGAAAGATATGTATATTCAACTAATGGAAACTATCCGGGTATTGTGGTTGCAATTTTCAGAGACCTGCATTGGTTATGACCAATGCCGTTTCATCAGATGAGGAAAACGGCAACCGCGGTCGTCCAAGTGCTGCAGGGGGAGCCACAAACACCTCTCGGAGTGATAGTGTTACGTGCCCTTCGTGTCGTGTCACGGTAACATTGAGCAGAAGTCTGGAAAGTAGGCGTCGACTAGTGTGCCCTTATTGTGGGTCTATGTATAACCACGCGGATGCTAGGATCAGAACTGTTCAGCATAGCAGAGATCCCTTACAAGATTTGCGACTTCCCATTGTTGTAAGTCCGGGTCTACAGAGCGCGTTCAAAGAGGTGACAGATAAAAGCTTTTATTTAAATAATTAATCTCCATGAGTCAGTCTTTCTTATGAATCAGAGTTAATCAATGACGTTTGTCGTTCTGTTGTGGGTTAGAGCAATTATGGGAATGTCTAGGTTATGAAAAGTCTGACGTTAAATGTGATCTGGAATTTGCCGGAATGTGTGTATTATGTAGCTTTCTCACTGATAAGAAAAAAAGTGTGAGGAGTGATCCAGCTTGAACGAACAGAAAGTATCATCTAGCGGTAGACAGGAAACAGTTCCGAGCGTAGCTTGGTTTACTCTTCCGCCGGAGTGATCTGCGGGTGGTGAAAGTAGGAGTTGTCGTGAGGAACAAATTGAACAAACAGATAGCGAAAACTTCTATCATGATTATCAGACTTGACATTGTGAGGTGGTTAGCACCTTTTAAATGTATATTTTGATCCTGCCAAAAGCGTTTGGTAGCACAGAAGTAGGTGAAATGTGGCGATGAAGAAAATGACTCTGGAATTTTCTCAGCCTTTTCCATGATCTAAGAAGCTTTGGCGTCTTTGGATTTATTCAGGAGTCTTCCAAAAAGTCAAAGGGGATGGAAGGTGTTAGGAACAACAAGAAAGTTTTGACATTTACCGAGAAGAAGGTGGTAAAGATCAAGGGGAATAAAAGTGAAGTTAGCGTAAAATTCTGAGGAATAAGTCGGGCTGGATTCAAATGATAAAGTAGATTGTTAGAGGATGCGATGAGGTGTTGGAGAGTCTTGGGCACATCCGGTCAGATTGAGAAATGTGAGGAAATAATAGGTAGAGTAAGGAAGTTGAGGTTAAGCAGAGGGTATGGAAAGAAGAGAGAAAGAGTAGAGAGTAAACAAATGTAGTGAAATAGATAGAAGGCTAAGGTGGAGAAAGGAAGAATGGAGAAAGTTTGGGGAAGGGACATGGGAAATAAAGGAATAGGAGAGAGTGAGTGGAAAGTACTTAAAGTCAAGGATGGTACTGATTAGAAAGCCAAGCCAAGTTACAACTCCCGTCAAGTGGCCATTTAAAAGTTGTATTTGACTTTTAAGGATGGGCCCGGAAACATTGGAAGCTTAATGGTTGGAAGACTTGGAGGTGTCAGTGTTGGAGTTCCGGATGTGCATGGACTCATGGTTCGGCCCGATTCTACAGCTTCTTGCACTTCTTTGCCCCCAATTTCTAAGGTAGTGAAGAATTTTCTTTCCAACTATTCTTAAAACCTATAACTGTTTCACCTCGGGGTTCAAGCACATAGCACATCCTCGAAAATTAATGGTGAAGAACGGACTCCGAGTTTTTTTTAATATTTGAAAATTTTACAACTCCGTCGATCCATGTTACGATTTCCCACATTTGTGCCTGAAAAACATAACTGGCAGCTTACCTTTCACCTTGAAACTTGAAACAGACCTAGAATACAAGGCTTGAAACTAATCCTGCCTGCGGCCTGTACTACTTATCGTACAACCGAACCGCATTACTGGGACTGGGTGAAAGCCAGGAGCAAAATTCTGAACGACTCGATTACAAACTATTGAACAGTCTTCCAGAAACCAGAAAGTTACTTGCTTCCAGAGCCCATAGATGAAGATAATAGTTTCAAGATGCATAGAAGCCTGTCTCTCAGACTTGGAAAGAGTTAAAAAGTTGCGGTGTGAATTGCTTGAAAGCCTAATGACGGCCATCTAAAAGGCAGAACTTTCTTAATTTATTCAAACAAAATCGTTCAACAAGTAAGAGGGCAAGAATCCTTAGGTCCAATAAAAGTCAGAAGAAAGCAAGTAAGCAGTAGGTAATTAGATTTAGGCTGCAAAATGTGAAAGCAGTTAAGGAGCTTAAAGAATTTAGGGAAATAGAAATCATATTATCTTATCCTCAGCATAGCTACAAGAGTTTTCGTATCCACGGATGTACTTCCGCACATCGCAAACTTATGCGTCGTTTTTTGGTGACGTGAGGACGGCCTGGCTTGAAAAATAACCACTACCGTACCGGGCAAGTTAGGATCCGGCGGTGCGAACTTCCTGCACATTGCAATAACGTTAAGGTATAGGGGGGCGCTCAATGGCTTTTTTCTATCTGGATCCTAACTCACTTGATACTGTAGATGCTGCAATGCTGGATTATGGCCAAGAGTATGAGATGCCATAACATTTATTATGCATTCCCATGTGTTGTAATGCCCGCGTTTTTTGGCCTTTTAAACTCAAAATCTGCAAGTCGCATGACTCCCATGTGAATAGCTACATCCCTTAGAAATTGATCGTGGACAGACAGATGACAAAATCTTCCCCCTTGTTCCCTAAAGTGGCTATCGCCACTTCATGAGTACTGAATTACATTCACAAAAAGACGCATGAGTGTCGTTCTATAGAAGAATCGAAGAGGTTTAAGACAAGAAGCAAAAGAAGTAACAGGAAGATAATGCGGTTCCAGCATCCTGATATTTTAACGGAAACAGAGATGGGCGGAATATAGGATTATGATGCATTGGAGTCACGCCAGTGGAATCAACTAATATAAATGAGGACATGGCTGGAAATATTTCAGGAACATGATAGCCGGTTTGGTGGAAACGGGAATGACGAGAATGGAATGCTTTCCCTGACAGGCGGACTGATGAATGGTGAAGAAACATTCATGCCACGATACCCAAAAAATGAGACTAATCGAGAAGAGTTCTTGTGAGTCTAAATATTCTTAATCCAAGTATAGCTTTATGTGTTACTATCTTCACGCATATCACAACTCACTACCGCAACCTACACCAACATGACTGATGATAGCTGAGCTCGGCCCTATTCTCATTCTACAATTCATCTCTAAATCTCTACTTAATCGCAAATTCATACCCTGGAATACATTTGAGCGTCAAATGTCAAATATCAAGGGGAGCTGAGATGAACAAATCTAACGTTTGTCTTCTAGTATGGTAGCAAATATGAAAATACAGAAATATGTGATGCTCTATAATCGAGGGTAAGTAAAAATCAACCAATCGTTCACCTGGAACGTCGCGTCGTTAGCTGCTAACTATGACTGACATCATGGAATGACAGGCATCATATACACGGATGAGAGTTTCTTGGTACTCAGTCGTAGGTGTAATTTGCTTATTAGAACATCAAGTTTGCAAACCCCAAAATCGTGCCATGACTATCGGTTGTCAAGGTCATCAGATTTAGTGGCTACTCCGGCGCCTCTTCGTGCGTCAGTTAAGCCTGTAAGTTGTCACTGCCGGTCCTTCGCGTTCACAGAAAGCATGCATAGGATGGATGATGATAAAGTTTGGTTCGACTTCCCTACCGCTCGTCGGTGGATTATCGAGGTTTTGATAATGATCAACGTTAACTTCTTGCGAACTCCAAGCAAATCGCCGACAGATAGTGAAGAGAGAGTTGTCGAAACTTAATGCCTACGTTTTTGTCATCGTCTTGTCGTGTGGATTGTAGATGTTAATGCTATGCTAATATGCCAGTAAATTAGAGAAACTCAGTTTATAGATTAATTATTGGTTGTCCTCTTCTAGGCAAGCTGTGCGTCAAAGTAGTCAAAGTGGTAATTATTCCGAATTGCTCCGGTTTTACTCAAGGACGTTTGAGTCGTATGCGGATATATGTGCTACCTTTAAAGTATATGTTCCTTCATACCTTCATACAATTTATGTTTACGTTAGTTCAAATTACTTTCAAGCCATTACCATAAAGAGCTATCGGGGGGGGGGGGGTCTTTGTGCAATGATCGATTACCATACTCTGTATTTGCAGAATGAGCCTAACAAACAAACAACCGTACTGGAAGATCCTGAACTAAATATGGAATTCGTGTACTGTGTCAATGATGCTCTTCGTAACTCTGTACGTATATTTTATGTCTTTAAAGATTATAACAAGCACGTGCAAAGTTTTGCATCATTTTTAGTTTCAAGTACTATATCAAGGAACTGCTCTCGGTTTAGCTCCGCTGACTTTCTTAAACTATAAGAGAGAAATGTCTTTTCATGTAGTACAGTTTTCCTGGTTTGACTGACTGTTTTGTGAAAACTGCAAATAAAAAAGGAGCAAAAAAGGCGTTCTGTGTCGGCAGTACAGTCGATTCTCGATATAAGAGACTCGTATAAATCCACGAAAAAGTCCCGTATAGAGAGAAATCTCATAAACAGAAAGTCATGAAAAATGCACTTAAACGAAAAGCCTTGCTTGAATAAACTTCTTCAGCGACAACTTTGCTTCATTGAAGACAAAGTTGTCGCTGCAGCAAACCGCTCGATGTTATCAATCAAGCTAACAGTAAGCTACATGTACTGTCCGTTTTACTGAGCTTTGGAATATAGTTAAACTTAAACCTTAGGGTCGTAGTCTCGTAGTAAAAAGCTCACGTGAAAAGATTTCCCAACTGAGGCCAAATTCTGTTGGAATTTAAAAAAGACTGTAGGGACTATCCATAAAAAGGTGAACAAAAATAGGTGCGCGGAGAGAAAATGTGACGGATAAGGCCGTATCATGTGCGAATGGTGTATATCTGTTGATTTCAGCAGCTGGCTGTGTTGAGCTGAAGTTCGTTTAGCGATTTTAAACTCTTATCTTATTTATCGCTTGATTTTGCGGTAATAAATTCATAGGTTTTAACTCAGTGCAGACTGCACTGCTTAACATAATTTGTACACGGTCCCTGTAGTGAATCATATATACACGAAATTCCCAACTTTGAGCTTCGTTTTCTTTGGAAAGAAGCCTCGGTTGGGAAATCTTTTCACGTGAGCTTTTTACTACGACCCTAAGGTTTAAGTTTAACTATATTCCAAATTTCAGTTAAACGGACAGTACATGTAGCTTACTGTAAGACAGATTCATATTTTCCTAAATCCTTAGAAATGCACGAAAATCTCAACTTTTCAAATACGCCTTAACCTCATAGTTTGAAATTAAGTTCAATATCCAGGAGTAAACATGCCTCCGTATTGCAATATTAACAAAGCACAGTTTATACATGGTACAATAGAAAATCTTGAAAATGATTGGTAGAAAATGAGTCTCTTATAGAAGAGTCGGACACAATGCATTTTCAATGGATGAGACGAAAGACTGTGTCTCTTACAACGAGAACTCTCTCATAGGCAAATCTCTTACAGAGAGTCAGTCTAGCATTATGAGTATAGGGAGTGCTGCACTGGCTTTGATTATGGTCTGTTATAACGCGGAGTCTCTTATACAGGGAATCGACGAGCTTGAATTGTGAGGCCGACTTACTATTCAATGCACAGGCGAAGGGCCCCCTAAAAAGTTGACTGCCAGGTTTGAAATGATGAGCAAGTAAAACGAACAAAAGATAATTGCAGAAAGTATTTGACTTGAGCCTGTCACGTTTTTGAAAATTTGAAAGAAAAGTGAAAAATTACTTATAAACTTAGAACTTGGGCTTCCGCTGAGAAATCCCTTAGTAGACCACAAAAACCCCGAAATGCTTATTTAGGCTAGAATAAAGATTTTTTCTCAGAGGAGCTCAGTGTGTGGTGAAAGTTGCAGTGAAAGCTTTATAAACCGAATACAAGCCTTCAGGCTTACAAAAGAAATAGACGTAGGCCAGAGAAATCAGTTTTTTTAATACGCTTTTAATACGATGGAAACGAACTAGACTTTGTACTCCACAACTAAAGTCACAGAAGACACGCAAATTTACAATTATTTCGGGGTGAGGATGACGAAGCTGTATTTGTGGGTGTGATATCATAAGACAGTACTTGCTCGGGTGGTAAAGAGGTCACAATGATTTTGTTGAATTGAATGCATTGTCTATTGTAGATATTTTTTTATATTCCCAGCCTTCCGTCGTACAAAAAACTGTACTGAAGTCCATAGTCAACGCATTGCTGGATGAAAAACAGAAGTAAGGCAAATGTTTTACAGTAATTTATATATTAATTCATTCCACTATCAACAGCAACTTCTCCATGTACATGAAGAATTCCTTACTAATGAAAATGAATGTTGATTGTGAAATCAATTTGCGCATATACATTAGGATAAACAAATAAGGGTCCGATTATTTAATAGGGTCCGGGGATAAGCATATATTAAGGGATGAAAGAAACTATAGCCTTTGTTTTCCAAAAGTGTACACAGACTCCTAATTATACATGTACAATAGGTGATAGATAGATAGGTAGTGGTTTTATTGATATAGACCTACGGTCTCTTCAATATTTCGTTTTCAATGACAAGATTGGTTTACAGAGTCAATAATTCCTAAGAAAATTATATATGTTAAGATACACTGAAGCATCTGCGCTATTTAACAACTCGCAGTAGTTCGAATATGTTTCCATACAATAGGTGATAGAAGAGAGGTTGAATAAGAAAATATAATGGCGAAATTCAGCCGAAATGATTATTACTAAGGATTTGTTGAGGCTATTTTGAAGATGCTATTAAGATTTTTAGGAGATTAAATCTAGTGGGATTTGCTGATGATGTGAGAGAAAATTAATGAGAGATGGGATGAAAGGTGTGCGATGATGAGGAAAGAGGTAGAAACGTTTCCCAGTAATTGAAAATCCCTACGACTTTCCTAACATACGATTAGCGAGAGTTCCTTTCCGCTGGCTTTAACTTTAAAAATGCTACTGCAAAAATGCGAAAGATAGCTTCTACTTGAAAAGTGAATAGTATATTCTCTCAGACCCAGGAAAACAAGAAAATTAACCAAATATGCCATATTCTTGTATGCAATATCTCCCAATGAACCAAATGTTTTATCCCCTGAAAAGCGGCAAGAACTGCTGAATTCGGAGAAGCTGTTCTGTCGGTTTTTACAGGGGATAAAACATTTGGTTAATTTTCTTCTTTTCCTGGGTCTGAGAGAATTTACTATTCGCTTTTCAAGTAGAAGCTATTTTTTTCGCATTTTTTGCGGTAGTATTTTTTAATTTGTGAATTTTTTCAAATTGGGGGGAAGGGGTAGGAAAAGTTGGCAAATACGCTTGCCACACGACTGCACAGCAGCGAAGCTACTAACTTGGTAGGCTAGAACACAGGAATAGAGCTCGTTGCTCTGTGGACAGTTAAGACGGGCTCATTTGCTGTTTTTACTCCTCGCTCCTCAACCCGCTCCTTTCGCTACTCTGGAAAAACAGGAGTGGGCCCATCCTAAGTGAACGGATGTTAGTGTAATGGAAAAATCGTATACTGAAAAAGTAGCGGCGAGGGGCGCTCGGCCGGCTACCTGCGAGTGACGAAGGCAGCATTGCAGCAAACAAGCTACTGCGTGGGGCTGCTCTGCGCCTCGCTTCGCTCGCCGCAAAATCGCCATTCATAAACCACGTATGTATTTACGTTGGGCAGATAGGAGTGCCTGGGGCCGTAAAAGCAAGTAAAAGCTATTAAAGAGGGCAGGGAATTGACTTTGGATTTGAAAGTAAAGAAAGAGAAAGATACCTACTTACCTGTGGAAGAACAGTGCAGGGGAAAGCTGAAGACTTTGAAACAATATGGGTTTCTTGTGCGAGCAGTGCGAAGGTCATGAGGGAGGGAAGCAGAGAATGTTTGGACTAGCGGAATAGGGCATGAGCTAACACTTTTTTATTCGGACGGGAAGTAAATTGACTCTCATATGTGGTTCAGTCAGTTCAGTGTTTTATATGCACATATATGTGGATGCTTGAAGGAGAGGAAAGAAGAATTGGAGGATCTTTTATGTTCCAGATTATACGCAAAGGATAGAGTACGAGCGCTGTTCATTATTCTTCAAAATCCGATTTTCACGGCTCAGTCCTCTTATACTGTCCTAGCACACGTCCTGCGCCACATTACATCATTGTCAAATGCGGACCACCAAATGCTCGTCCACTGGTTTCGAACGTGAGTAAAAAATGTTACAGAGCTTTCCTCCCGTCCCAGGCCTATCAACTACTAGATCTCCTTCCCTTTTCCATCTCTTCCGCCCTTCTTTTTTCTCGTAGTAAGAGTAAGTAAAAGCAGCAAAGCAAGCTAAATTCCAAGAGAAACTGGACGGTGATATATTCTACTGTATAAGTCCTGTATAAGTAAGGAAAAGTCGTTAGGTCCCCTCTAGGGAATATTTGTAGAGAAACTGCAGGGCCAGCTAATTTCAGGGGAAGAAAAAAAGCAAAAAGTGATCCATACATAGCGGCAGAGTTTTATATGCACATGAGAATGATTCGTGTGATCATTGAGCACTAGCATCAAGTAATAAGATTCCTACGAAAGAAATTGAGCCAAACCATGGAAAGTTAAACCGAAACGATGTGGTAAGCTGTTGTGTGGTTAGTGGTTTGTTTGTGGGGAAAGCAGAGGAAGTGGGGAAGTTACAACTATGACCACGTACTTTTTCTGAACCATCTGAAAATATTTTGTGGGCCGGAGATATACACTCAACCACCCCAGTTCTGACAGTGAGAGAAAACAACAGACCAGGGATTGGGGATTGTATTATTTCGTTGCTTATGTTCCAGACGATGGACGAAAATTGGAAGTGACAGGAAGAGAAAGTTACGGGGAGAGAGAAGCTAAAAGAGTGCGAATGACAAAATCTACGCCTAAATTGACCTCTATCTTCCATCCCTGGACGGATATTCCATCTAACGTAGTTGTAGTTAAATTACATAGGTACTCCTATAGATCGCAGCGGTCGAGAATGTGTGGTGGAGTAAAATATGAAGGGAAAGTGAAAAGCGCTGTAGCGATTGAAGTGATCTAAATGGCCTCCCGCTATGCAGTAAGCAAAGCATATTTCCACAAGATAATCCTTCCTGTGTTCCTTCCTGTGTTCCTTCCGTTTGTAATGCCGTAATCGAAACTGATACCCGCAAGCTTCAAGTCAACTGCATGGCGTGGGGGGGGATGAAGTGTCTGTCTCAAACCCTTAGAAAGTGGAGAAACACAATTTGTGCATTTGAACGCTGAATTTCCTAAGAGTGTTTCTATACGTATGCGAGCAACTTTTGATGTACAAGAACATACTTAAGCTTGTTTAACTTGAGAAGTGGTGTCGTTAAATGGGGAATGCCGCCGCTTGCCGATACTTCAATCATGATGCAGCTCAATCTTCTACTAATTACGCCCCTAAAAGCATGACCAAGGGAGCTAATGGCTAACCGCATTTTTTTTCTGGAAATTTAAATGGAGATACTAAATGGAAATACTATGCAAAACACGTCTAGACAAAACTGCAGCTTTAATACGTGGCTCGTGGCTCTACTACGAAATTCGATATCTGAACTAATGCATTCCAATTCCTATTCCTATAAAAGCGGCTTACACACTAATCTCTAGTGCACATATCTCTGTGCTTAGCAATAACGCTACCCATTTGAATAACCAACGGGCAACCATCGAATGGAACCCCTCTGTTGCAATACAAAAAGAATAGGTCTGCTACTGCAGCTGGGAGAAACTTGAAGAAAGTGGTGAAAGTAATACAGGCTTCGTAAAAGTAACTGCTTGTACAGGATAACCGAGCCTTTATTACTCCAAGACCCAAGACTTTGAAAATATATTGTGGCTCATTATGTGTTAGGGATATTATGAATGAGCAGATCAAGGCCAGGGTTTTACAGACCTTGCTGTAGGATCACGAGCTGGAGAAATGTTCCAAGGAGAAAATGGTACTTTTATACATGGGCGAGAATGCATCAATACGCTAAGAGGACAAGAGAAGAAAATTAGAATTCAAACGAAGAATCATGTAATCGGAAATGATTTGTAAATCGACTATGAATATTGACGTATCATTCGGTAGGAGAAAGTTGGCCATACTTTGCGATGCTGAGGTCAACATCAGAACTCGAGAAACTGGTGGATGATCTATATATAATGGAAAATTCATGATGACAAGTAGACAAGAACAAAGAGCATAACAGGGTTGAGGAGACAGGAATGTATAACATAACTATGAGGGAAGCGGGCAGGAAAATTGATGGAATCAAATGGTGGACTCCTTACCCTTGTTTCGAAGAAAGCCTGCAGCGAATTGTAATAATGAGAATCAAGATTGAGGACAATGCATGCATGTAAGTTTGATCATTTAGGTTGGAAGTCGGTCGACTTAGACTTTTGGTGCGACAACTGACCCAGTTTGTGACCATTCGTCAATTCCCTCCAGCGGATAGGAGCCTTCCGCCATCCTCGAAAGCCAAATGGTGGATTCCAGCTGCTTCCAGGATTCTAGCGCTTTTAAGTGAGTATATTCTTAGAATTATCGGTAAGAGAAGCTGAATTGTGATTGTGATGTAGCAAATCGGAAGGAGAAGGAACAAGCCTTTCTTTTGTCCGTTTGTGTTTGTGCACCTACCATGGCTTCCTTTATTGATGGAGTGAGAAGCCGGATAAAATTAGGTTTATCGGTACTTTAGTTAGCTAAAGATGAAGATAAATTTGTCCGCATTTAATTAGATGCTGCAAATAACGGGTGCCAACCCCCGTTGCTACACTATTCAGAATTTTATAACAGTGCTTTGGATCACGTGGACTTGATGCAAGAATATTGGAGATGGCAAAGCCCGGAGAGGCCTGGCCAATTTTCCTACTGTCAGTACCCCTTCATGCTGAGCATCGTCGCTAAGAGAATAATTTTGACAAAGGTATACGTAGCTCTTTTCTAATTTAGCATTATGATCTAATATAAGAGCAAAGCAGATGCAACGATTGGAATCAAAGCTGTGGCATAACGAGTAACACTTATGCAATTTCCAGGATGCTGAGCATCAGATGATCTTAGTAGCTAGGCGCTCTCTTGTTGCCAAAGTAGCTCGCCATCAGACCCCACAAATTGATATTTTTTTCTTGAACATACACGTCCGGCGCAACCATATTGTGGCAGATTCTCTGAAGGAGGTAAGTCGTTGATAATGCGGATTAGACTCGAGTAGAACGCTAGCATTAAGGGGAAAGGCTTACAGCATTTAATCAATATGCAATAGCTTTTCTGAAGCAAGTACCGTTGCATTATACGCGCTTCATGAATGTTATCATAAAAGATTAAGAAGTTAGAGTCTCCAACTTGAATCCAAATCCTGGGAAAAAATTTCGTGAAAAAGCACCATATTTATGATGTAACACGAAGTGTGCGAAGGCAGCTCTTTGATTGCCCTACTTCAAACAGATTCAAATGTTCATTTAAATTGGCGAGCCGTGAACAATTCGGAAAGGAAATCAGGGCTGCTGCGACTACTTTCAGCTTTTCTTCCTTCTCGCGCAGATAGCAAGCAAGCAAAAGGATCTGAAGAAGAAACTTCGTGTGTCTTTTGTTGGAGAACCTGGGCTTGATATGGGAGGACTGACGAAAGAATGGTTCCTACTCCTAATTCGCGATATTTTTCAGGTTAGTTTCTTCAGTTTGTGTCTCTCAATCCATCTCCTTGACTCCCTTCCAAGCTTTCCTAAATTCGGAACAAATACCAGTGACGGATTTATGAGCTATGAAGCAAGATGAAAGATTGGCTTACGTTCGGATGGAGGAGATGTGTTACATGAGGCTGAGGCTGAGGATTAGGAATCTAAGAATGGCGAGATTGATGTGTGCGTATTTATTTCTTGTTGCTATTACACAATTGTTCGGCTCCGGCTCATGTAACTGCTTATGTAGCTAGTAGCTAATAATGGAACTGAATCTGTCTAAGATATGAGGATGGAAAGGCAAATGATTGACATTTAGTATTTTTCCTTGGATAAACGTCATCTTCTAACCGGATGTTTCCTATTTGTTGTGTTTCACAGCCAGAATATGGAATGTTTGTCTACTACCCCAATTCAAGATGCTACTGGTTCAGCCTGGCTCAGCAAGGAAGTCTGAGGGAGTACAACCTTATTGGTAAAAAAGAGCTGGCAAGCTTGTAAAGTTAAGAAACATAATAAGACTTTGTTTATGGAAACAATATTTATACGTACGAAGAAACATTTTCCAACAGGGGTTCTAATGGGGCTGGCAGTTTACAATTCAATTATCCTGGATTTGCATTTCCCGTCCATTTGTTACCGAAAACTTTTATCTCCTCCTGTTGTTCCTCCACTGGATAGTGCTGCTGTCGGGGTTACACGAGATCCTACCATTGAAGATTTGGCGGAAATTATGCCTGTAAGTG
This sequence comes from Sminthurides aquaticus, assembly GCA_906901655.1. Taxonomy (NCBI): domain Eukaryota; kingdom Metazoa; phylum Arthropoda; class Collembola; order Symphypleona; family Sminthurididae; genus Sminthurides; species Sminthurides aquaticus. The sequence continues at coordinate 8,167,566 of CAJQTT010000004.1, read as the reverse complement.
ATACTTCCTTTTGGAGAAAAGACAGTTGTTTCATGACATACACAGAACGGTTAATGTGGTGTAGCTTTCCTGTCTATCACAAGTATAAGAGCGTACGATTTTGGTTATATTGTTTGGAGATTGAAAGAGTGGGCGGAGGCAATGAGTAGAAGATGACAGGAGATAATAAATGGGAAATAATTATGATATGCGAAGATTCTTCAGGTATTCCTCTAGCAATTACCCAGGAGTTACTTTCCTGAAGGAAATGTGTAGCTAGTTGACTAGAGATAAGAATGATTGAGTTGAGTCACAGGATTTAGATGATAGGCTGCTATGTGGTAGGCGTCCAAGTCGGAATGACAGATAAGGTCGTTGGAGGATTGCAAGTTGAGAGATTTTTCGTGCTGCACAGCGTCTTTTCCCTGGTCGTATCGCTAATGTTGTAAAGCAACAGAGAGGAGATGCTGGAAGAGGGGAATTGTTTATCTTAAGTGGAGAAAATCATTGGGAGCGTGTAAAAGTTATGGTAATGGAGAAATAGGAAGGAGGGAGAAAGAAGAAAAGGAAATGGAAAGGATGCGGTAAAAGTGCGGGAAAGTTTTTGTGTTGGAGATGCATGCAGATCTGTATGAAGCTTCATTGAATCAAGGGCCTTGATTAACAAGGATCGAGTCGTACACGTATAAAAGGTCCAAGTAGAAGAATTTTTGTAGCGTATACATGCTCCAAAACGAAGCAGGGGAGAATTGAAAGGCTTGTATTGCTATATTTATTGTAGCGTGGGTTTGGAGGTAAATCTAGAAATGTCTGTTAGTAATTTGTGGGTTGAAATGGTGAAAAGAAATGCTGATGTTGGGCTGACGGCTGACTGAATTGAAGTTTCGTTGCTCCAAATTTCAGGACGTGGCTCATGGGCTTCGAGAGCTTTTGAAATACGAAGGGAGCGTGGAGGAGGACATGGGATTAAGTTTTCAGGTAAGAAAAGTTTCCTTTTCACAGACTTTCTTTCCGCTTCAGCTGAATTCGGTTACGAGGAATGGAAAAAGAGCTGGCCTGGAAAATGTGAATACTAGGAATACAAATACGTATTCATAAAATCGAGTGGGGCAAGTCCCTAGAAAAAACCAAGGGGAAGAGAGGTAGTTTACAAATGTCCCAGCGTCCTAACTATCTCACAAACGCACCCCGCGAAATCACTTCAGTCAGTTTGTCAATGGATTCATCTCCACGCTCATCCTTTTCGTCTCGTTCTCGGCTTCTCGTTCTCCATCACTAGCAAGAGAAAGCGCGCAGTTGGCATTTTAAGCATTCCAAACACAGTGTAGTGTGGGCCAATGGACGCATACAAGGAAAATACCTGTGGTTTAACAATTCCTCTTTAATGAATCGGTTTTAGGCATCATTGCAAGAATATGACCGTATCATGACTTACAATCTAAAGGAAAATGGGGAACACATCCCTGTTAAAAATAGCAATCGGGAAGAATATGTAAAACTTTACCTGGACTGGGTCTTGAATACTGCAATTTATGCACAATTTCGGGCATTCTACCTTGGATTCCATTCGGTGACTGCTTCTAACGCTCTTATCGTAAGTGCTTCCATTCTTTCTCCTGTTATCCCAAACTTCGCACGACATACTCACTGTTGGAAATTTGTAATTCTTCTGTTTGGTGACTAGACTACTTGATTTGTAGCTGGAGATGGTAACATATTAAAATTGGGAGACACGAGGATTTAGACTTTGGAGGGGATCGTATTATACTAAAGTACAAATAACACGGAGGACGGATATGGATGGTCGGATGAAGGTACTAGAGAACCAATATCTGGAGATGGCCACATGTGGGAATCAAAGTTGCGGAAGATTCAGGTGTAATAAACAGACCCAAAGATCCATCATTGTAGGTGAAAGTGTAAGAAAGAAGATGAATCAAATAACAAGAAAGATTTGATTGTATAAACCTACTTCCCCCGGTAGGATAGTTTATGGAGGAGTAGGGAAGTCAGATATGTAACTTTGGCTTGATACTTGAGTAGGAAAGAGAAATCATACTTGGGTCATGGAAGTTTCAGAAGAAAACGAAATGATAGATGTTAGGTCGCAGACTGAGGCTGAGATCGAGTGCACTGAAGCGTGTCGGACGCCCAAGTCTATGCTGGTGGTGGAGAAAGTGACAATCCTCCCTCCTCGTTCCATTCCTTCCCTTTGGAATTTCCGGTTAAGTTTGAGTTTAGTAGAAGCCAATTTTCGTGAAACACAAAAAAACCAAGGATCCGAGGATTTAAGTTTGGAACACGGCGTTTTCAAAGCTTTCGAATAAATATATTGTACTCTGATTACAATGCGAAAAGAGGATTCTGTTTGTTTTCTGCCAGAAAATAAGTATGAGGAAGAAATGGATGCTGAGGAGGCAAAATATTCTCTAATGCTACGCTTGACACAAAGAATTATCTAAATTATCGCGTAATACTATTGAAGAAAGTAGAGGCGGTATAACATGGGGTGTGGCAGCCAGGAAAAGTTGGTGTGAGTTTGAAAGTCGCTCTCAAAAGCTATTAGCCCAAAACAAGTAGACTTGCTATTGTGAGCTGAAATATAATTGCTTAGTTCAACTCAGGAGGCTGAAGAAACGTACAAGCTGCGTCAGTGCTGAGATCCAAGTTGCATGTCTCTGACTTGCCGTTAGCAACTTTTTGTGAAACTACGCTTGATGAGATGTATTTACTTCAGCTGCGAGCAGCAAAATCCAGGAATTTGCACAGGTTAAGGCTACTGTGGGAGGGGACCAGGACGCTATTGTCGAGAAAAAAAGTCACAATTGCGCGTTGTTGGAAATTTTCCTCAACTTTGTGTTCCTAGTTCCAAAGTTCCTACCAACACCAACCAGCAGGAGTGCATGTGGATTGTGGATTGCACAGAGGTATAGATTGAAATACGATAAACGCCAAGAAATGTGCCTAGTGTCGAGGGAATACCATCTTCTCCATCCAAATAAAGAACGGCTCGGCTTATGATGGACTTGAAAGCTATTACAGTTATACATAATCTAAAGGAATCCAGGGAAAACTGAAAATATAAAAAGGGTTCTGGCAGGAAAAGAAAGGGAAAAACGTGGGGGAAAATTCTAGCTAGACTTCAGTCAGTCAGTTACTCGTCAAAATTGAATGTGAATGCGAAAGGGAAATCTCTGGAATTCTTTATGATTACATGTCCATCCAAGTTGCTGGGTATTTTCCAGTATTTTACAAGCGAGAAGTGAAAGCCGAATCGGGGAAGAGTGAAAGTTGAGGAGAAGTAGTGCTGCTGATGAAAAATGAGATATTAGAGCAAGCTTGAAGGATTTATGTGGAAGAAGAGATTTTTGGACATGGCTGCTGCTAAGAAAGGATTTCGTGTTGGTGTAAGGGAAAAGAGGGGTTGAATATGATTTCTGGGATGATAGAAGAGACGCGCGTGTGGGTTAGGGGTGAGATATGATCAAATGGGAGAAACCCGAAGGGGAAGCTGAATAAATGAGGCAGTGTTTGTTTCCCTCTTGTCAGTCTGCTTTAACTATGAAGTACAAGGATGTCTCTTAATATACACACAGATGCTTCGCCCAGAAGAGGTTGAGATGCTCGTATGCGGATCACCAACGCTGGACCTTCACGAACTTCGAAAAGTGACAGAATATGATGAATACCGCCCTGATGACCGAGTTATTCAGTAAGAAACAATTACGCTACGCACTATTTGATTCCTAAATACATACACTGCAGTGCAAAGGGGGAATTACTATAATAATAAGACACGTATAATATGTAGATATGACCAATATGAACCTGTCAATTCCTCGATCAGGAGAAAGATTTCTCTGGGTCTACTTCCAGATCCAGAAATAACTCAGAGGAGTAAAGTCAGGACACGTTTCGACCTTAAAGAACAATACAATCAGGGATTGTATAATAAACATTCGAGAATTTAATGGGGAAAGTGAAAGCAATAGAAATGCGCCATTTTTGTGCGTAAACAAGGGAAATTCTGTTTCGGCTCCCGCATTAGCCTTTTACTAAGCCTTTCTCCCGGCGACAAAAAGGAAACGAGCATTCCATGTGTGCAGGAAATCAGGAAATGTCCTTTTCATGAAAGCCTTTGGTTTTATTGCTACAAGACTCATGAGATTAGCTTGGAAGATACCGGTTGACTGGGACATTTGGATATCTTCCAGTCCCGAGGTGCGGTTACCGAGTTTTAGGGCTAAGGTTTTAGACCGGAACCGGAGTTATAAAATATCCCAGCAGATATAATGTAATTTGTTATCATTAACCATAGGGATTTCTGGTCCGTCTTGACGTCCTTGCCTTTGGAGTTACAGAAAAAATTCCTACTCTTCACTACGGGCAGCGACAGGATCCCCGTGGGAGGAATGGGCGAAATGTACTTCAAGGTAGTGTTTGTTATACTCTCACAGTACGGTATATGATCCTCCCCACGAATTGAAATTTGAAACATAGTCTAAGTTCAACCTGAGGGCCGTATGAATTCACCCTGCAAAATGAAAATCCAACTTTTACCGAAATCTGGAGAAATTTGAAAAATTCATTAGGGGCTATTCCATATATTATATCAGCAAAAGTTCAACGACGGGGAAATTTTACTTTAGTTTCATAATATCTGAACGGTAACATGATTACTAGGCTCTAATAGCATATTTCTTTACTAACTGATGATTTTGAGCAAACATATTAGTAGTTGCCATCTCTGTGCAGTTAACTCACATGCTATGTACACGATATCCCTACAGCATATTATAAACGAAAATCGTAACTTTGAGCCTCGTTTTTTCTGGTAATAGCCGAAAGTTGGTTTTTCTTTTTTCAGGGTGAATTACTACAACCCTTAGGTTGACCTTTGACTATGTTTCAAATTTCAATTCGTGGGGCCTGTCATGCACCGTACTGTCAGTAAGTGTTATCACCTCTGCATCTTGAATCTTGAGAGCATATAAACTTGTGAATCTTTACATCGTGGAAATTCATCCTCCACATGTAGTTTGCGGAGCTATGGATGCAAAAGGTAAATTGTGCAAGGAAGAGTTGCAAAATAAAGGGTTATCATTTTAAACGACCCACATGAATCTGCGGTTGGGGTCCCTGAATAGCATTGCTTTTCTTGGGAAGCGAGTAGAGCAACATCATGTTACACATGTTGAAGAAGAAAGCGCTCCGTGTTTCCACAATCATTTGATACACTCAGAAAGGTCACAGCGTCAATCAGGTTGTACTGTTGAAGCTAACTTTCTCGGTTTCATAGCGTTTTCAATTTTATTATCGTAGGTCAACGGTTACAGAGCTGCACTGCGTAAAGTCTACTGGACCGGGAAAACTGGGAGTTTTCACTTCCATTTAATGTGAATCGACCGCGTAAAAGGCCAAGCCTTTACTTTCTTACATCCAATCAAGATCCTGGCTCGTGTTTTTCTTTTTTGATTGTCTGTCCCAGGCATATATATCTTTCGATAACTGTTCAACATTATAATAGAAACTTGCCCGAAATTCAATACGTATTCCTTATTAAATGACGATAGCAACTTTATGGAAATGGAAGAATTTCAGTCCGTGTTATGCCTATCTGTCTGCACACCTTAACATAAGCATTGATTCGTATGAGATTAGGAACAGAGACAGATAACCAGTAGGGCATCATCCCTATTAATTTTCACCAACATGAGCCAGCTAATCTTTGAGTTCCAGACATTCACGGTTTATTTGGATAAAAAATTCATGGCAGGTGCATACTTCCCCTTCATAAGTACATACTCCCTTCCCTAGCCTCAGCTAGCTAGAGCCTGGATGGATGAAAGAGAGAAGCACATCAACACATAGGCACATGGCTAGGGCTAGGGCATGCAACGGAGAAAGAGACAGGCACGGGATCGAATCCAGACCAGATTTTTTGATAGCGGAGCTATTCATTAGACTCGTCAGCCAAGCCACAAATGGTGTATGCCGTGGTTCTTAACAATGACTCATACCAATTAGGAAGTGCGAAGTAAGGAGTGTGATGTGGAGTTGGATACATGTTTTCACACAAAGTCAACCACGGCAAATGCATTAGGTACATTCCAAACTTGCGGCATTGCGCAAAGAACGCGTGCCCTCCATATTTTTTAGTTGTAGAAGTTAATATTTTCTACCAAGGTCACAAGGTGACAAATATAAGTCTGAGTTATGGAACACGATTCATGTCTGAATCAGAGTCTATGACGCAGTATTTCGGCCAATGCATTTACAGAGGCGCGATCTATTTAAAATATGAAATAAAAGGTTATGCGATGAATGCCACTAGGTGGCGACCCCAAGTAATATTAAAAATGACTCATCCCTGCTCTATGCCATTACGAAAGGTGATCGCCTTAATTCTAGAGATGCAACAGCCGATGCTTCTGACGCGAATATGACCTCTAGACTAACGCGTCATCTTGGACCCGGTCTCGTGGCTCAGTTGATAGATCTTTGAGATCATATTATGGGAGGGAGGTAGGCGCGGGTTCGAATCTTGACCGATTCGTTCGTCATTTAATGCCATTACAAGTTTTTCCCCACTCCTTACAGGCCACATGGTGCAATAATAGAAAACGATGGCCCTGTGTGGCGACGAGCAATCGCAAGAAAGGTAATGCGACAGAATCTGCAGGAACTAGCTTGTCTACACAAGATCCGGCGAATCAAGCTTAATTACAACAAGCAATTGACAACCGATCAGAGCTACTTTTCATGAATATTTTACTTGTATCTCCGCAAAAGATGTGAACACTGTGCGGTAGAAACCTAGTATGTTTTACCGCACAAGTTTTGAAAATAGTAACTATGGAATTACCGCAAAATTTAAACTTAACGTGTAAAACCGGACTCTATGGAAATAGACCCTAAGCCATTTTAGTCGTCAATAAAATAGGATGAGTATTGGGCGACTAGAAAAATCGCTTCCTTTACAAAGTAGGCTTAACAATAAACATGCTTCGTATTAGTTGATAAATTAGCTGTTGTTTAGTAAAACGCAACTAATTTTAAAATGCCTTTCAAATGAATTATTTTTTCAACACAGTTCCGCCAATACCACATTCGGTTCCCCGTTTATTCTAGTATGTTTGATTATGTTGCACGACAAGAAAAAGTTTTTCAAGGATGGATTTCATCTTGGTCTTGGTATTTTGTACTTTCAGATTTCTAAGATGCGTGACAGGGAAGATAATCTTCCGGAGGCTCACACTTGCTTTAATCAACTCATATTGCCAGACTATCCTAACAAAGACTCTCTGAAGAAAAAACTTATCATTGCCATTTCCAATGCAGAAGGATTCGGGCTTGAATGATAGAGTTACGTACGATTACGAGGAGCTGCACTTTCAACTTTAGTCAATACGGAGTCACGCGTCATGCTTCGACCTTGGCGGCACAATCTACCCCTGAAGATAATGCAATGAAGTTTTAAATCCACTAACGGCAAGGGACTGTTGAATCAGTTGCGTGACATTATAACACGCGAAGAATAAGTTTTCTTAGACAAATTTTCTTAATTAATAGTTTACTACGTATACAGTTAATGAAAAGCACTGCAGTTCTTGTAAGGTGACCTTGTTCATAAGCCTGTCGGTAACCAGCTGTTGACTTAAGGATGATAATGTTTACCGAATAGGGGAAGTGATACTATTGTTGAAATGTCTCATGAGGCTTGGCTTGGGTGTCCAGACTTTAGATTTTCCAGTCACATTTAGTCTTTTGTGGCCCACATCACCAATGCAAAGTGACATGGATTATTCATCATACATTGTACTATTTTGGTGAATTTAGTGGATTATTGTGCATCCAATATTTCCATACACAATAATATTTGATGCGCTATTAAAGGAAAACTGTGTAAGGTCTTAATAAAGAATTGGCAAAATAACTGACATAAAATATCTAAATCTAGTCATAACGGAGCGCAGAATGCAGATGCAGTTAGGTGGAGGAGTTAGGCAGAAGAAGTCGGACAGGCTAATTATGTAACGATACGACCGGTTTGACGATGTCACTGGTATATGAAATGAATAGGACTCAGCTCCTTATCCTGTACTATCTAGCCTTTCTTTCGGGATAACGAAACATGCCTGTAGAGCTTGTTAAATTTTCTACTGGCATTTATGGAACACCGTATACATTGTAAAAAAGGAAGATGCGGAAATGCAGAGATGCCGTGTGAAAATCCATGAACTCTGACTAAACGCGAAATAAGTCTGAAGCAGCATGAAATACTAAACTAGACTTGAGAGACGAGGGATTTAGGTGATTTGGAGATTATTTCAGAATAAGCTGGGGATTAAAAACTGAAGCAGCTGTGAAATGGATTTTGTGTCTGGGAGCTAGTAACCTAGGAGGAGACGGCAATAAGGATGATGCTCTGAATAATACAAAGACCGTAAACGGAGGTTTCCAGGGTGGGGAAAACCCTGGAAAAAGTAGAAATGAAAGCCCCGGGGAAACTGCAAGGTGTGCTGTGCATAGTGATGGAGGGGGAAAGCTGAGAAAATTAGTGGTTTGCAAACATCTAGCTGTGTAATGTGTAACAACTTGCCAATACGAACTCCAACTCCAATATAAAAGAACTATGCTGTTGACTGAGTGTTGTGTGAAATTAAGGGGAAAAGAAGCGGGTGGATGGATGTCTGAAAACTCAAGTGTTTGTGAGACTTGATTTGAGTTGTAGAACAAAAGACTGACAGGAAGGGGGCAGATCTGGGATTATGGTTAGCGTTTAGCATTAAACGTTACTTATCAGAGCATGGTACCGTGCCGGAATACCACTTAACCTCTTCCCCACCAAAACATTAGAAGCATTCTCTAACCTAGTGACCGTGTTGTTATGACACCTGTGCACGGCATATATCAAGCTCTAACATCTATTCTAGAACGCCAGGCTAGCATTAAAATTTTAAAACTAAGTTAGTTTTAAATTAAATTAAATCTTTGTATTATATAATTCAATGAAGAATGTAAACTTAGATGTAAGCATCGGCAAAGTCCATCTCAAGAACATTCTATCTTTGCCACTCTCACAAGTTTTAGCTATAGTTATATTTCCTATGCATAAGAGATGCGGAATGAAATTCGAATTTATGCAACACTGATCTAATGGCCAGATCATGCGGGAATTTAACTATGCAACGTTGTTTTTAAAGTCCCGCACTAGGTAAATTAAACTATGCACCAGTGATCTTCATGTCCATGACAACTGGTTTTAAAGCTATGCAGTGTCTATCCTTTTGGTGGGGAAGAGGTTAATAGCAGGTTGAGGAAATTTACTGCAATTCGAAAAAATAATAGTATTTTTAGTCAATAGTTCTTCGTGAGAAATGAGCAAATCCAAAATTTCAGGTCCGTCTAAGCAAACCAACAAAGTTAGTTAAGTTACAGTTTGAAAAATCGACTACTTTATCTTGGCGGCATACAGAAGCGGCTTAAGTTAAAGATGGGATAATATGAATGAGTCATTATGAGCATGTGAAAAAGACAACCTATGATTAAGATTGTACGTACATACTTACCGGCGTATATTGTCCTATCGGTAATGCAAGCGCAGGCTCTAAAGAGGCAAGATAGCTTGGTAGATTTCCGGTTACCCTCTAAAACGCCACACCTTGAAATGGCCACCGTTTAAATGGCCACTTCTTAAAATACCACCGTGCCTAAAAGGCCACAACATGAAAACGCAACTATCACCTTTCAGGGTTATTTTTAGATGGAGCAGGGTATCCAGTAACTTGTTTTGATTAGAGTAGCACTTGTTTTGGTGACGGTTAAAAATATATCCGGAATTTACTCAGCACCCAGCTACAAGTAACAAAAGACCAAGAAAATGTGCAGTGATCCCTCCCAGAATGACACCACAGAACGACCCCGCGTATGTGAAGATGACTACGATTCTGGTGCTACTTAAGTATTATAATGTACAAGTTTCACGTTTTTGAGGAATTTTAAAATAAATGTGAATGTGGCTAATTCAAGGGGTACCTGGGGCGTTTTCGTGTTGTGGCCATTTAAACCGTGACCATTACAAGGTGTGGCGATTTCAAATGTGGCGTTTATGTGTGTTACCAGATTTTCCAAACGGAAACCTGCATTTCGTTGGTTTTGGTTGGACGGACCTAAACTTGTGGATGTGCTCATTTAAAACGAAGAAATATCGACTAAAATAATATTTGTTTTTCGAATTCCAGTAAATTCCCTCATTCAATAAGATAGTAATCCTCTTGGTTGAAATTTTAGAATCGCAATTTCAAAATAATGAAATTTAGCTGCGATCAACTGTTGTTTTTTGAGCAGACATGAGCATGGGTTTTCTACGTACTTTATACTCAATGTGGCAGGGAAAACAGTTTTGTTGATATCATAAGACAACAATGGTCGGCCAGTAACTGCAAATGGGAATAGTCTATATATTTTACTCCATTACCCCCAGTCAGTCTCAAGTAAGCACACACCTACTGTCACCAAGAATTAGGGATACGTGCTGTACTCTAGACCGCTGCTCTTGTGTTCTAGCATACAAATGGTGTCACCTATCTACATTAGGTAGAAGCTAAAACCTACTTTCTTGCTTAAAATTCCGTGGACATTTTAATTGCACATCGATTTGACTAGTTTTTTTTTAAATCATAACTACAGGTTATGGGTCACAACAATCCCGGGTGCAAGGAAGCGCAACATTTGATGTTTGCAGGGAAAACTTATTGAAAGTTAATATCTTTTAAAGTTTACGTGAAACAACGTTGACGTTCAACTTTCCCGCGTTCCTGCTCATCTGGTGACAAATATTGTACGCTACGGCCAACCCTCGTGTGGCATTGTGGGCCGAGCTGATGTTTCTTTTACACAGCTAGAGTATTCTACGACGGGACTGCCAGTAGATTATTTCTGAATGGTGGGCTCGGTAAGACCATTGTCAATAACATCTCTATGACTAGTAGCTTTCGGAAAGCTACACGGAGAAGATTGGTCGCTGGAATGGATCCAATCACTCCTACATCATTCTCTCTATACCATCAAGTAGAATCTTTTTACACAATTAACGGTTGTGTAAGCAGAAACACATCTTGATCCCATTTGTCATCATACTCATTTTGGTTGGTGGTGTCAAACTTTTTTTCCTCTGCCCCATTTGATTTTAGATTGATGTTTCACTTTCAAGCCAAGTTGGATTTCAGTCATTTTTATTTTTGCTTCTTACTACTCAAAGGCTGAAAATCTATTTAGTCCGATCCACTAGGATCTTCCAATTTTGACCACTCGCAGAACTTTGAATCTCTTTTGTACAATTAGCTGAGACTGGCATTCGTTAAGCTCGTTTCGACGTTTTGGGTGGATTAAATTTGAAAAACTAAGAAGTCCAAATGCAAACAATGGAAGACAGCCTCTTACGTCTTCTCCAGTGCATTTAATATGACATAGTGCAGTGTTGATAAGCTGGACTCCTTTAAAGAACCCCATATGTTCCCACCTGTCCTTTGCTAGTTGTCTTTGAATATACTTGATACGTAATCCTTATGTATATTGGGTAATTCTGCCTTGTAACACTGAATTCGAGCGAAGTTAAAATAATTGTAGGCCGTAGCACGATTTAAGCTTATTTTAGCAACCTCCTGGAATCCCTTCGAGTAAAATCCAGCTATCGAAGGCTATATGAGCCCCATTGCTATTTGGGAGGATTGAAACTTACTGCTGCTTTCGTTTACAATCCCTCTTCATCCTTGTTGCCCTTAAAAATCTTAACTAACTCACCTTTGTTGCACATCATTTTCTCCAACTTGCCTGACTTCAGAAGAAGAATATATAATACCCAGCACAATTAGTCCATTGCCGAAAGTTTTATTTCGGAAATTTTGAAAATTACATATTTTACGAAAAATACTTTCTGGGGACATTTTTTATGAAGAACAACTTAAAATTGGTCGTTACAGTCAAAAAAATCATTGTACACACTCATTCAATTTTTAAGTGTTGTCGGCCACGATGACCACGATGACTACATCCACAAGTTGGCCACGATGACCATGGCCTTTTTTTCTTCCTCTCTAAGCCCCGCCCACTCTTCGAGCAGGCCACGAATATTTGTGGCCTTACCCAACAGTGCTTTTAAGCCGAGAAAAGGGGAAAACCATAAGTTCAAGTGAGGAGACAGAAAGCGGGGGAGATCGAGAGAAGTAGGGAATCGAAAAGTAAAATATGAGGGAAAATATACGAGCTTATGCCTGAAAGAAAGACAGGCAATCTGTATTATCACTATTGATCGCACAATTTTCAGGGAAATAAGGAGAAAAGAGTGATGTTTGCCCAAGATTTTAAAAGTGAAAGTCTAGCGGATAGAAAAGGATGGAGCCTTGCTAAAGAAAATGTTTCACCTAGGTAATCTCTTTTGAATCCAGACCTAAATATTTTATATGACAGATGCTACAAGACCTACCGTAGAAATTGCAATATGTTGCTATGCAGGAATCAGGGCTTGCAACTGAATTGAGGTGAAGAAGAGGTTGTAATCTGCAACTAAAGATTATCATACCTCACGGTTTTCATGGCTTATCTCTTTTTACTCACTGAAAACACTTGTGTCAATAGTTAAAACTTATTATCAGGTGGTCCCGAGATTCACACTGTCATAAAGATTGACTAGATACCGGGTATAGCCGTGAGCCATAGGTTGCATTGTTCATGACCACCTCACTCACAGGAAATATAAAGAAGATGCATTTAAGTAGTACAGAACGACACAACCAACTGCTGCACTTGGAACGTTTGAGATCCGGTTTGTACAACTGAAAAGCACAAGTAAGTACTGGTAGGCTATTTATATTTCCAAAGGGTACAACGAAGCTTGATTGGGAATGCCGGAAGGAGGCTACGGGGGGGGGGGCCTGAGGTTTGGTTCCCGTAAACCTCAGTAAATATATGGCTAATATTAAGGTTCACGGGAACCAAAGAAAAGATGGGAAACTTAGACTGATAGAACTCAGTAGGTTGTAAAATAACGCTGATATTAGGCAATAACACTCTCACTCGGTTTATTTTGAGGTAGAGCCTAGAGCAAAACGAGCTATCCCTTAATGTTGACAAAACTGCGTATATGATTTTACACAAATCTGGTGATAAGCTTGTAAATGATGAAAAATTTACTCTTACTTATAACAAGGTACCCATTAATCGAGTGTATACTTTTAAATACCTTAGTGTAATCACTGATTGTAACCTTACTTATGTTCAACACTTTCATTATGTATCCAAAAGACTGAGTCAAGCAATTGGTGTTCTAAACAGACTGAAGAGACTTATAACATGGAAAGTCTTTGTAATCCTTTTCAACGCCTTTGTACTAAGCATAGTCGATTACTGTTTCCCTATCTGGGGTGGCCACTGCCCCTCTTACTTACAATCCTTGCAGCTTCAGCTTTGCCGGGTTATTAGTAATTTTTCAAAGATAAACAAAAGTCGTTCTGGTTATCCCCTATTCGACTTACTTGAAAAAGTAAATATCTTATTTATCGAAGAGCGACTAATTTATATAGGTTCCAGGTTTTTGTCAAAATATCTTAGGGGTCCTGAGAACATTCCTAGCCTTTCTGGCCTTTTTGTAACTAGCACTGGATCTAGAACTAGAGCCCAGACTTCTAGAAATTTGTCTGTCTCTTGTAGAATTAACTCGGAAAGCTTAAAACGATCTTGCTGGTATCGCATGATTATGGCATGGAATAAACACCCAGCCTACATTAAGGCACAGTTCATACCCTTATCTGTTTTTGAGGATTACTTATGTGCCTATCTCATTGGTAAAAGGGACCTGAATGTAACAATTTAAGCTGCCGTGTACAATTCACAATTATATATATCTAATGTAATATTTTAATTTCTCTGCCTTTACATGGACCGTTTACTGAAACCAGTAAGCCTCGGCAATTACTGATAAACTTGTCCATTCAATAAAGCCAATCAATCAATCAATTGTAGATGAGTCGAGATTTTGTCGTGCAGTCAATACCACCTTTTTTGTGACAGAACTTCGAATTCTTTTACAAGCAAAACTTCTACACTTGACACGCCGAAAAGACAGAAACACTACCCAACGACTAGAATATGTAAGCGACGATTGTACGAACTTTCCTGTGAACAAAGTATTCTACTGGAATTTCCAAGGCACGGAACTATTGCAATCGTAAACTTAACACTGTATGTGATGTAAAACCCTGTATATTTGTATTTAGTGAACCCATGATACCTGAGAATGTACATACTGTGACAAAAGCGCTCGAGCTAGAATATTCACTAATGTATACAGATGCAAAAAGGATGCGAATTCGGGAAGAGTAAGAAATGGTATGATTGTCGAAATTGCCGAGCAATTAGCCCATTCAAGTGCAGTTAAGATTATTATTGACTGTATTATATTGCTAGAAATTAAGGATCTAACTTTATTATTCGTGTATGCTTGTCCAGCTAAGCCGAAAACTAAAGCATGTGAAGCAAACACGGATACCACGATGGAAATAGTAAATGAATACATGGAGGCGTATGAAGACCAGAAACTTTTTTAATCGGGGACTTGAGCCCAAAAGTAGTGGAAATGTATGGAGATCAATATAATTACGGAGAATTTTACGAAACCACCGCACAGCGGACAAGGAGCTCGACGAAACGGGGATAGAACTGCAAACAGTTATCGTTGAAAACTCATTAGTAATACTCAACGGTAGCACCGAATCAGACTAAACTGAACACTGGACATTCACGACTAGTAGGGGTTCTAGTCTGATTCAAACCAGCTTCGAACTCATACACAGGAAACTTTACGCACTATTTATCGATTTGTTTGCCGATTTCGATTCCATAGCTCAAAATCTTCTCTGGAAGAAACTGCAGCACGTTGGTTTACAAGGCAATTAAAACTTATACGACATTGCGGGAACCAGAATCCGACTATCTGACTACTATACGGAAAGCATCAGAATTGAAAAAGGTTGCATCTAGGGAGAGACATGGAGCCCCACCGCATTCAACAACTACATCGAGGAATTAGTAGATCATCTGAGTAGAACTGTAACGCGGAGTATGAAGATGGGAACTAAAGAACTTAAGATGTTACTTTATGCAGATGATATATCATGTTACCAAATAGTTAGACATACAATGTCATGTGAAATACGGCTTATTGGTCTTCAAAAAAGCAGGTAGACTGACCTTTACTGATAATATATTCTGGGGAGAACGCCCAATTGAGTTTGTAAAACAATGCAAATATTTAGGGATTGAGTTTTGCTTTAACGGATTATTTAACCGCACTCTGAAGATTAAAATACAAAAAGCAGAAGTAGCCTTCGCCTCAGTATTTGAATTGTTCTGTAAGCATAAATACACAATGTTGACAAATATATTAGATTATTTGACACATTGGTTAGCTCGATACTTATGTACGCGTTCCCGATGTGGGGTTTAGGCTTTACAGAAAAACTTTCAAAGTTTTTCAAAACATGTTACTCCGTAAGTTACTGAAGGTTAGCAATAACACGCCAGCTTATTTTCTGAGGCTAGAAATTGGGGCCAAGGTTAAATATATTTAAGACAACTCTTAAATTTGGATACGTTTAAGATAATGCAGTGAGCAATAAATTATGTGAGCGGGTTATAATGAGGTTCAGGAAATACGAAAGTTTGACCAAGAAATTGGGCATGAATCTAAGGGAACATACAATTGGTACGCTCATCTGCAAAAGCCCTTCGAAGAAGCCCGGTTCAAGTAAGTTCTGGATAATGGTAATGTATGCGATGTAATAAAAAATTGGTGCAGGATAGAAGCTATCCCTATTGCCCGTTTGAAATCACCATGGTTACTTGTTCAAGCCTACTATAAATTTCAAGGGCGGCAAAATTTGATTTTCCATTCTTGCCATTTTCGCAAAGTTTCTTATAATTGCGATACAGTACACTTGTGATCTAATTTCGCAAGGTGTTGCAGTCAACTATTAATTATTGCTGCATTTCTGGATGTTAATACAACTACCGCGTTGCTAAAACTGTAAATCTGCCGGACAAAGGTTGAGGTATTGACACCTATTATGTTTATTACAATTAATTATATAAAACTATCCGTTTGATTTTCCTCTGAAATTATAGCACTGGTTCAAGCACTAATTCGTGGAAATATACGACACCATAGGAGAACCAATGCTGTCTTGCGATAATGGATTGATTCTTCTCTAAGGGTGTAAGATAATACTTTGCATAGGCTTTGCCGCAACACCTTATAATCCATTGACAAAAGTATTTTTCTAATACAGTGAAATCCTGAACCGAAACTGAAGAATAGGAAACATAACTGTGATCAAGAAAAGGATTGAGGACGGCTGTAACACTGATCGGAGTATAAGCTAATATACAGCGTCGGTGAAGTGTTTTCTACACAGATTCACAGTATATCCCATTGTGGACAGCCAAAACGTCGAACACAATAGCAATTCCGCCCACTTATGTGTATAAAATGCAATTTTTGGTACATAGTGCAGATACAGTGTAAATACGTATATCTTAACTATTTTATGCTTATATACACTATATGGCATTCTATTCAATACATATACTATATATCTCATGCAATTCTACTGGTGTATAACTAAAATGTCAAATTGTTGACGGCTTTCACCTATCGCAATAGGGTTTCATTCCGATATTATATATGTTTTGCTATATTTTATTGTATCCCATGTACATCTTTAGGTATATAAGTAATATGTCAAATTGTGGACGGCTTTCACCGATCGCATTAGCCTATTTTTCAAACCGGCAAAAAACGACCGATGCTGCATTCGCAATCCCACTGTGATTTTATGTATGTTTTCTTCACTCTGATTGTTGATGTACAACTCACCAGATCTGAACCACTGTGGCAATGAGGGAAAGTCAAGCATGTAACGATAAAATAGGCCGTGCAGCATGTTTGAAGCAAAGGGCGAGCACTGGGTAGGGCTCAAGTCTTAGCGCCCGAGTTATCTTGTATGGAAATATAGAAGAATTACCACACGAACACAAGCTCCATGACAAGGAGTAAAGTTAAGGTTTATACACACTGATGAATGTTTTATGAATATAGGAACCCATTTAGAATAATTTAAGTTTCATTTTAAGAACTTATTTACTTTGAGTTATACATATACATATACGCATCAGCAGCGCTCTCACAGAAAAAGTAGTGTGGTGTGACCCAAAATCCTGATCCAAAACAAGCGTGATCCACAAAATTTGACTCCTCGTGATCCAGTGGATCATGGCCCAGAGTGGGTCAACTTGCAACTTTAGGCTAATCATGGCAGAAGTGGGTCATGACCCTGGGTCAAATGTATCCTTACCCACCCACACCCTGGTAATAGGTACGTTACATCGAGGTCAACCCTATAAATAAATATCACATAAGAGTTTGTAAGGTTTTGCTGAGAATTTCGTTCTCTACTAATATTATGGCGTGTGCATCATTTGCAGGTTATTTTAATTAGTTCCCTTAAGCCGCTACCGTGTGTTAATGTTTGGCTGCGGAGCGAGAAAAGCTCAAAATCATCATAGTGTCAAGCAGTTTGCATAACTGCATAGCTCAGATCTTCCTTTCTCGTTTATACTAGGTTTTGTGTCTATAGGTGAAAGGTTACAGCCGCTACGAATTTTATACTGAAAAAAGTCATTTTTTCTGGCTAAGTTGACCTTAGGAGCTGTACCGACTGCATCCTTTGCCCTATTGACATCCAGTTTAAATATGAAAGAGAGAACAAGACCTGAGCTATGCAATAATGCAAACCGCTTAACGCTGTGACGCTTGTGAGCCGAGTAATGACCGAAGAAAGACAAAGATCCCTCTTTTTCTCACGCTCGTAGCAGAGGAGAGAGAGTGGAACACGTGCGATGCTCTGCTGCGATTGGCTTAAGAGGCGAAGCGGAGTGTGTGATAGGCTGAGTGAAACGCGCGAGACCATTCAAAGGTCCGCAGCCAAAACTTAACACACGGTAGTACTGGTCCGCCGATATGCGGATTGATAAAAGCCTTCACGGTGAACTCATGGGATTCCTGGTATGGGAATTACTTAGTGAAGCTTATAGTCTTGTTAATATTGGTAAAATCTTCTGTTGAACGATAAGATCCCAACTTTTCATACTTTCCCTTTACTCATTGGATTAGTTTTGATTCATTTGGCCATTGTCATTTGATCATCATTGATTTCAAATACTAACCTTTGGTGTCGCAGGATCAAAAAAGTAGTGAATTTATATAGAAGCATGAACTCATTTTAATGTTACGACAACGGAATTATAGAATGTGACAGCTACCATAGAGGTCGGCAGGAGAAAGCCGTCGTCAATTTCTTCTGTGATCATAGGAATAAAGGCTTACTTAGGTAACAAGAAGGGTGATCATATTTTAAACAGATTTGCATCCTGGGATGCTCTGGTATGGTCGTTGCCGGCCCGGCGGCTGCAAGGTACTCACGGAAACAGATCGATTGGAAAACGAACAACATGATGCGAAATGCCAACTTCAAAGGTTTCCGCTTCTCGGCTAAACTTATCTTTCAAGGGTACATTTATTTACGTTTGTTATCCGTATTTGGCAAAAAATCAAGATTTTTGGGCCGAATTTATTGTATATTTGCATGGGTGCAGCCTTGCACAGAAAAACTTTCACCGAACTACCCACCCTAAGCACGTCAAGCTTTGGGAGATGGAAGACATTAAAAGTTGGCAAAACCACTAATAGTCTGTCAACTTTTGGAGTTGTTAGAAAAGTGGAGATGGAAAAGCCGGGAGACTTTGGATTGGATTTAAGAACTTGCGTCGGTAGAAATGAAGGAAAAACGAGGAATGGGCTTGTCACGGAAAGTATAGAAAGAGAAAAGGGTAGGAAAGATGGATATATTTTTGTCTTCGCTATACGAATATAGGTGCAGGCTGAGTATGAACGGGATTCGAGTGGAATTCATCCCAGGAGCTCATAAGACGGTGCCAGAAGAATTTGGATGAAGGAAAGATAGTCGGGGAAAATGTGCAAAGATTTTCCATATTGAACCAAAAGGATTGCCAGACATTTTCGTGTCTCCGTAATTAGCACTGGCGTATACGCGTGAGGGCAAGATTTGTAAATGCATTTCGTTGCACCCAACCGAGATAATGCATAAACGTATATTTTACTTGCCATGCAATTGGAGATTTATGGAAACGACCGTAAGGACAGACTTATGATTTATATAGGAACTGATGTAAAAATAGCCTTAGTATACGCACCGAGGGCAGATCTTTTGATGTTTAAGCTGTTAACGGGGCCAAATAATGAGGGACCCTATTTTGACGAAACTAAAGGGTATTGTTTAAACAGCTCGGTCAAATCTGCGCTCCCGCACTCATGAGAAAAGCATTACAGTGCTCGTGAGGTTCACAATTGCTTTTGTGTTAAAGCATTGTGGAATAGCTGCTTGTTTTTATTGTCATATCTCAGCTCCAAAGCGTGTTGCACAGTCAGATATAGCTGAGATGTTCCTGTTTGAACTTTCGTTTCTACAGGCAAAGGTAACCGATGCTGTTACGCTTGAACTCAAAAAAGTCAATTTTCTGAGTCAATTGGACTTTTTGGGTGTAGCGTCTTCCACTTTGACGGAGCGATATGAAACTTAATACAAATGAGAGTATAATGTCAACGATGCAGCAGGGCAAAAGCGCGCTTGACGTTACGACTCCTCAGAGCTGAGAAATCACGTGTGGAAAGAAATGGGTAGTCCGTTCATCCCTCCTGCTCGCTGCAAACCAGTGGACGAATCAGAGGGTGGCCTCCTTTTCACTTTTACAGGAGCTCCACAAGCCGAGCACCGCACGTTCGACTTATTACGCGAGAAAGCAAAAAGACCCGTTAGCATTGTTGTATTAGTTAGAAAAAAAGGTGAAGATAGGAACACAGAGGATCGTCAATCAATTATCACCATCTGGTTCTGGAGATTCTGAGCACGCGCGAATCTATAGAATCTCACTCAATAAAACATAACATTTACATTGTTTGATGCAAAAGTCAAAATAGATCTTTTCAAATATACAATGTGTAAACTGTAAAGAGTGACATAGCTGCGGCTGAAGGGTTGAATGAAGAATAATTGTTAATGCTCTGGATAAAAATTATTGCACGTGCACACAACTTGCAAAATAGGACCATAGGGTAATCGTTAGAAAGTAGGAAAGGGATGGACAAGAAATTTTAGATCGTAACATGTATAGGTTCGTCCATTTTTGAAGCTGCAGGAGAACGAAGCGTAAAGGTCGAGTTGTGTTCTATTATGTAGTAGTTAAGCCTTTACAAATAGCTTGCTGTCACTTGAAATAGATTGACGTTCCTCGTGGTTGTAGCCAGCCGTATGATTTCTAGCGTTTGTTGGCTTAAGTCTATAGAAAGTATGTTTCATTTCAATGAAAATCGAAGACCAGCAAATCACCCATTATGGACCTATTTTCAAAAAAACAATAAACTCAAAAGCTACAATCTGTGTCCTCGTCAAATAACTTCGTTGAGCAGATCAAACGTGAATCAGCTTAATGCAAATATGAATGCTGTAGAGGTTTGTATAGTTTTCCATTGGAACAAAACAATATATATTTGCAATAAGTTGCTCCATTCGGTTAGTATGAAATATTATTTAGTTCATGACGTGCTCCAGGATAACGACTTTTGTTCGTTTCGTAAAGTTTTGACGACAAAAAAGTATGGCCTTCACTTCAGCTAGCTAAAATCAGTTATAGAGTTTTTTATGGGAACTTTAGCGAATGTTGCCTGCATGGCGGAAAATTACAGCATATAATGAACATAATTCTAAAAATACAGTGGGTGAAATGATTAGTTCATAACAACAAGTAGAATCTGTGATTCATAAATACTTTCGCCGTTAATACATGCATAATACCGTTTAAGTTTATAAGGAAAAACAAGATACAGCTTACAATGGCTGAAGATTCAAAACTACACTACAGCGTAGACCGAATTACACTGAATGTGCTGCTGCCACACAACACAGCATAAAAGGGCGCAGCTACACTATGTTCGTACAATAGTATGATTTTTCGTTACCATAGAACCGCTGCAACTCCCAGCAACACTAGGGGACTATAGATTCACTCATAGTGTGTATCACTACATGCAAACAAATGGAGGGATAATTGCTATGGGCATAGTTTGTCGTTTGCTAACTTTTTAATTTTGCTCGCTTTTTGCCTCATTGGTAATTAATAAGGCTGAAGAGCTCGCTTCGCTCGCCTTCAGCGTAGCCGCAGCCTGTACACAGGGTTTGCACTGTACACAAGGTTTGCACTGTACACAAGGTTTGCATTGCGCACACAATTTAGCCTGTGCACACGCTTCAGTGTTAATTACAACACTCCCGGAACATTCCCACGCAATTTTATTTAACGGAAACTTGCATAGGTTTTGAGACGGCTGATGGTCCGCTGAATTCTTGCTATAGAGGAGGCGTTCGCTTCGCTCACGCCGCGTGCTGGATAATCTTTTAGCAGGCAGTACTAAGGATACTCGGTTTGTGATGTTGGGATATCACGGCGCCCGTGATATTTGTAGACTAGGTTGTGATATATCACACAGTTAGTGATATTGCAGTTTTTATATCACAACTGTGGCTAACTTCACGGGATGTTTTAGTTGAGATGCTGTGGAAATTTTATTTCTTGGCGGATTTTCGTGTTTTTTGTTTTAAAACACATCTGAGGTCTCCTGCACACAATAATCCGTGGTGCAAGGCGCTCTAACCGCCATTATTTTGAAGCAAATAACGGTTAAAGTGAGCGCCATCATTGAATTTTCCACTCCCATAAGAGAGGCATTGGGATTCTCACGCGCAAGCAGGTTCTCCGCTGTAGTGGAGAACCGAAAGTTTTCTGAGTTCTTTTTCAAATTGCTCCACTCAGGAGCGTCCCAGAGTCGAACGGTTTGGCTTGTTGGATAGCTGAGTTTGTTTTCTCG
Source organism: Sminthurides aquaticus (assembly GCA_906901655.1). Lineage (NCBI taxonomy): Eukaryota > Metazoa > Arthropoda > Collembola > Symphypleona > Sminthurididae > Sminthurides > Sminthurides aquaticus. The sequence continues at coordinate 8,145,530 of CAJQTT010000004.1, read as the reverse complement.
ATTACCTGTAAAATTTAATCTCTCTAGGTCAAAGTGTGAATTGGCTGCAACGCTTACACTGAAAAAAGTCAGGTTTCTTCGGCAGTAGACTTTCAGCGTTGCAGTATCTTCGAACTTTGACATAAGAACAGGAAATTTAGTTCAAAATATAGAAGAAGACCTAGGCTATCCAACAATGCAAACTGCTTGGCATTGTGACGCTCTTGAGTGAAGTAATAGATGAAGTAAGCCGAGGAAAATCTTACGGTTATTTACTGTCCGTATTGCCCCACTTACCGCGATATCACGTGATATCATGTGCTTGCTAGTACTACAAATATGTGACAATTATATCACAGGGTTCGTGATAAATTTCGTTAATTATGCTTCTTGTTCCTGGCTGTTTAGCAAGCTTGCACTCGCTTGTCAGCATAGAATTAAATTTTGACGGTGAACAGCCATTTATTAGCTAACATCTAACTAAGTAAATAGGAGTTCCGATCATGACCTAGTGGCATTTTAGAACCCTAAATTTTTAAGCAAAATAGAACCATCTTCCACATTTTATGATTCTGAGGTTCTAAAATATGCATGCACAACCGATCGTGTCCCGTTATTTAGAAACTGATTCCGCAACGTATTCAGCCGTATTACATTCATCATAGGCAACGAGTGGTTAAAATACCATTTCAGGTTTCAAATGATATGTTATTTTCTTGCTAGTCACTTATAAGTACTATCAGTGCATTGATGACTTAAGAAATATGATGGTCTGTATGAGTATTCAAACCAGTCAGACACTTGGTGGGGTTGAAGGCAATATATTCCATATTTGCAGTAGAGAATTCCCCTTGCAGCGATGCGATGATGGCAAGTCTCGCAAGTTATGAGATGCAGTTGCGGAGGATAGAAGAGCAAAGTAAAATTAATTAACAATTGTAAAACCTAAATAGGCCAAAGATTTAGGATAGCATTGAAACGCCCCTAATGCTGCGGTAGTGCTTGAACGGTTCGCGGAACACTGATCCACGACATTCTGATCCCCAGTAAACTCATCCCTGGATAACTCGTCACTAGGATAAGTGAACCTCTTGCATACTGATCCCTAGGTAAACTGGTCAACCGGGTTAGTGGTCCCCAGGATTACTGGTACATGAGGAATACTTACCCACAAATCCTTAGACCGGTACACTTTTTAGAATAATATGACAAACATACACACCTGTACGAAAATGAGTAAACGACCCCCTACTTTTTAAAATTAATCGTGTAACTTCTCACAGGGCAACTGGATTTTGATAAATGTTAATCTAAATTTAACGCTGATTCTAACTGGTATAATGGTTTGACTATTAGCGTTAAATTTGTTTATTTAATTGCAATTAGTTTAACAAAACTCTAAAAATCCTATACTAATAAACGGGAACTTTGACTGCATGCAGTAACCAAAGTACTCGGTTAAATCCGACTAAATTTTTTGACCATAATAAAGTCATATAGTGCTATGGTTTCCATGTGGGAAAAGTTAATTTTAATGCCATTTACAATTATATTTGGATATCGTTTACTCAATTGTGGCACGTCCAAAAAATTGGTGTTACGCGCCATTGCGCGCTGCGCGTGACGCTTCAAAGTTAACGTTCAAATAGTTAACCAGTCTTATGAATAAGAAAACGGGCTTTCTAGTGATATAACATTTATCAAAATCCAGCTGCCCTGTGAGAAGTTACACGATTAGTTTTAAAAAGTAGGGGGTCGTTTACTCATTTTCGTACAGGTGTGTAGAATCGCCTACATTCAGGATTCGTTCTTGGAATTGCAATGCCAGGGTTTTAGTTAATATTTATCGGACGACTAATATAGCAGAAGGGTACAACAGGAAACTTAAATTACACGCTAGGGGGGCTCATCCTCCAATACCTCCAATGTTTGATTTTTTAGAAATTTTAAGAGAAGTTCGGGACGAGAAGGAAATAAACATTGAGAGTAAATTCAAACGGACGGAGCAGGTATCTGCCAAATTGTATTCCGTTTCTCATTACAACTTGTTCAAAAAAGTAAAGCAGTTTACAGTCTATTGTCACGAAAGACGTGGAGAAATATTGCCTGATGAGTATATAGACTTTGTTAAGACTGTAACTTTGAATTCTGTAGCGTGGGGTCCACGCAAACACAGAACTGTATTTTTAATTCACATTCATAAACTTGCTTTCGATTGAAAATTTAAAAAAGGACGAGTAAAGGGGACGAGTAATCCTGTGTACCAATTATCCCAGTGGTTCAGTTTACCTAGGGCATCAGTTATCATATGTATCAGTTTTCTGGGGGATCAGTCAACTGGTAGATCAGTTATCCGAGGTCCACTTTACCGGGGTTCACTATTCCATGGATCGGTGGACTGATTACCTGCTTGAACATCCCAATTATTCCGGCCAGTATAGAGGACGTCAGTAGCAAGATTATGATTCATGAAGCGCAGGTTCCAAGTAGATCCAAGTCTGCAGAGCTACAGGGAATTATAAACAGGAAAGAATAAGCGTTCACTTCGCTCACGTAGCTGGCCCGATAGCCGTTAAGCACGCTTGCGCTTGCTTCTCAGCCAATCATTTTAAGGTTAGCGGTCACGTTACACATTTTGTAACCAGGGCGGTGTCAAGTCCCATGTGTCGGCCTTAGAGCAGAGTGGATAAAATGCGGCGGAAATAACTACATTTGTATCAGTATAAATATTTGAGTAAGAATTTCCTCCGAATTTAGAATAGCGCCAAAGCCGCTACGAAACTTGGCTGGTTAAACAGTTCGGTAACAGTTTAGTGAATCGTTATAATTAAACAAAGTGGATGAAGCTTAGAAATATCTTCTCCCCATCCCCATCAATATTATTCAAACCCACCCACACAGTCGTTATGGAAACGTTGTTTCAAAGTTACGTTCAAAAGTCAGTGCGAACATTCAAAGTAGGACAAAGTTTTCGCCTGACAGTAAGCTACATGATATGTCCGTTTAACTATCATTTGCAATATAGTTAAACTTCAACCTTACGTTCGTAGTAAAAAGCTCCTGTGAAAAGATTTCCACCCGAGGCCGAATTCCAAAGAAAACAAAGCTCAAAATCGGGAATTTCGTGTATGATTTACTCCAGGGACCGTGTACAAATTATGTTTAGCAGTGCAGTCTGTACTTAGTTAAAACCTAACAATTTATAACCACAAAATCAAGCCATAAATAAGATGAGCGTTTAAAATCGATAAACGAATTTCAGTTCAACACAACCAGCTGCTGTAATCAACAGATATACGCCATTCACTTCACACATGACATGGCCTTATCAGTCACATTTTCTCTCCGCGCACCTATTTTTGTTCACCTTTTTGTGGATATTCCCTATAGTCTTTTTTAAATGCTATCAGAATTTGGCCTCGGTTGGGAAATCTTTTAACAGGGGTATTTACTACGACCCTAAGGTTGGAGTTTAGCTATATTTCAAATAACAGTTAAACGGACATATCATGTGAGCTACACCGCTTAAAAGGAAGGAAAATGATGGCTTTAGCATGGTAAATCTTACTATTACAAATGCACTGTCTTCGTGTGTGCAAAAATGTGCGTTGTTATGGGAGCGTGATAAAATCATACTATTGTACGAACATAGTGTAGCTGCGAGCTAAGGTATGATTTCGCCGTTAATACCGTAATAAGAGGGGGGTGATGTGAGGGGTGAAGAGGGACACCAAGAAATGGTTTAGTTTCGTATTTGTTCAGCGGTTGAAGCGATAGGTAGAACTACAGTGAGATGAGTTAAGATGCATAGAAGAAGGAGAAAGAGCTAGAGCGAAGAGAAATAGAAGTTTAAGTAAAATTAAGATGATTTGGCTCATCAAAAGCGAGGAAAAGATGAGGAAAGTAGAGAAGCCGCGGGGAGAATTGAAATTGAAGTCATTAAGGAGAAAAGTGATTCTTGGAATTGGAAGATGAAGGAATTTTTGCTATCATGCTTGGCGATGTTATTTGTAGGAGGCAGGAGGAGTAATTGGTTTGATTAAAAAGGTGGCCAAGATTTTTTATGTTACCTACAGGAGAGAGAGCAAGAGAGATTTGGAGAAAGTAAAATTTAATTCACCACTTTGAGTGAACTTGGTTCGTATAGTAAAAGTTTTATTTTCCCTTATATGTGCAAAGATGCGAAAAAAGAATATAAGGGAAGGGATAGAGGAAGAATACGAGCGAGCTCGAATGGTGGTGGTGGCTTTGGCAGGTAGTGGAGGAGGTGATGATGGCCCATCAATGTTGGATTAGGAATAGGATGGCTTGGCTGATAGCCGATACAAACGAAGATCTGTAAGAAAAATATGCATGCAGATTGTATAAGGTTGTCTGATTTAGAGAGGAGTTTGTCGGAGGACAATTTCTTGCCGTTGTTGGGAAAGATGGTGATATTTTTGGGAAGACGAGTTCATGGAATGGTGTTGGGAATAAATGGTAGCAAGGAAAAGCTTGCGGAGAAGAGGATTCAAGGAGGCATAAGGGAAAATCCTTTTCCCTCCCCTGAGTGCTTGTCCATGCCATAGAAGAGGTTTAAAGAGAGAGAGCGTAAGAAGAGAAGGTGAGAAGTTTTGGAGAAAATGATTTGCTTTTTCCGGAACAGCGCTTCATGATGGACAGATGGAAGGAGGGATGAATGGGCGAGTCTGTGTAAAATGGAAGACGATGATGAAAGATTTTAGTGAATGGCCCTTAAAGGGAGTAAATGTATACAGCTTGAGCATTCCAGGATATGTTATAGCTGGAGGGAAACAACCTGGCACAGCATAGCTTGCTTCTGGTTGATGTGTAGATAGTAGATGCTTAATAAGCGAAGAGTATAGAGAAAGCCGTCCAGGATATGGAAGGAGAACAGAGTTAGAGAAAGCCGTCCAGGATATGGAAGGAGAACAGAGTTAGAGAAATGGATCCTTTTCTTGTTGAAGTTTCAACGGAAGTAGGGGCTGAGGGAGATGATGAATGAAATGAGGACTCAAGTTTGGGACTAGATGTCCCGCTCCCGCTGGAGGGAAATGCCGACTACAGCCGATATTTAATATGGTATACACTGAAACGAGAAGAGATTTTACAGCGTCCGGAGCAGATGAAAAGATGGATTGTTTTGAAGAACATGTTAAGAGTTTTCTGAGTAAAGCACGTGTGAGTAGAACGTGGATACTTAGTAGGAGAAAGCATAATATAAGGGTTTGTGTATATAGTATAATTTAGGCTTCTGCGGAAAAAACGAGGATAAATGGGTACGGTCAAAACTCAACAGTGAGCTGACACTAGGGGGAGTATATGAATCAAGGAAATAGATGAGGGAAAGCTCTTGTAAAACTTGGGTTTCAAGAAGCTGATTCTTGCTAACTTGTATACTTGTATCGTCAACACGGGCGATGGACGGAAGCGGGAAGAGAAACATAACTCTGCCTCTTGCGGTAAGGCAAAAGGGTTCCTCAGCTTCATCTCTATAAGGAGTAAGCATGTATAGAGAAAGCAACTAGAATTTTGAAGAGAAAACGAGAAGGAATACGCACAGCTGATACGAAATGGATGCTCAAGTATCTCTGGTACATGAGGAAAAACTCTTTGAAGGCAGAAACTTTAAAAGGACAATCAGTGGTGAAATCTGAGTCAGTCGAATATACGAGGATCAAGTATCAGGATTTGAAAAGATACAGTTCAAAGATTGATTCTATGAAAATGCAATAAACATATATGGATTAATCGGAAATACGCAAGCACCATCCTCTTTCTTTGGCATTAATGCCTTCCTCGGTATGTAATTCAATTTCTTTCTTTTTTCTTTCTCATTCATCCTTGCGGACATGAAGTTATACAAGGATACGATGCATGGAGAAAGCACGCAAAGTTTTGAGCCCCAAGCTAAGCCTGCCAAATTTCATCTAACCACTCAGCAAGTAGCTCTACTCAGGGGACAGCTCAGGGGACATGTACATGTGACAGACAAAGAGTCGGGATCAGCCTTTTTAAAGCTTTGGAAACTTGCATATGTTGTTACGAACTTGAAGGATGGGGCAGAACAATGATAATTTTAAAAGGGAAATGAAAGATAGATTAAAGGCCCATTTCCATAGAATCCGGTTTTGCACCGCATTTCAATTTTGCGGAGAAATCCTCCGTTGGTACGGTAACAACGCGACCGCAACTTCTGTAGATTGTTTGATTTTTTATGGTTCATTATTGCGGTTGAGTAGAATTTGAGCCCAGAAGTCGTAGCTGTAACTTGTCACTGCTTTATTAATTAAAATCGCCATTTCTGGACAATATTCTTTTAATCCAAAAGGGCCGCTGGTTATGATCAACCTATTTACATCATGGGGAGAACAAGGTGTAACGCTGGAAAACGTTAATTTCATGAGCTGGAAAGCAAAATCTGTCGAGGATAGTGATGATAACTTGTGCCATTCTTTCCCTCAATCAAGCCATGTTGAAACTACCAGTGCTTCCAAAACTAATGTCAAGAAAAGCAATAAAACCAATAAGCATTCTGCGGCAAGCTAAGTCAAAAATTAGGAGAAAGAAAAACCAGTTTGAAGCTTTAATCATAGAGGGCTTAAACAAATTAAACTCCGAGATTGTGGTGCAGCAAATTGATAAAGATGAAGTAAATTGTGCCAAAACAGACAAAGTTATTGGTGCACTGACCCATGCCTGAGAATAAGTTGCCTTGATTCCAAATGGAAATAGTAGATTTAGCTTTAGGTTCATTGAAGAAAGTGAAAGCAGCGATTCCCAGCTTTAATTCAGGATCATTGTTAACAATTTCTAAATAAGCAAAATATTCAAATTTCATTGCTAAGATTAAAATCAGCTTTAGTTTAGCACGACACTGATGGTAAAATTCATGTTCGCTGAGATTTTGATTAATTAGTTTCAATTTCAAAACGAATTAAGAGCTGCTTCTCAACTTCTATTGACTCTTTTCTCCGCAAGCTATGTGAACACCCTGAGGTTCGGAAGAGTAATGTTTTACCATAATAATTTTAAAAACCTGTAGCTATGGGGTTAGAGTTGCCGCAAAAATCAAACGCAAAGGGTGAATTCTATGGAAATTGGAAATGATTTGCAATTCATGACTGCAAAGCTCATCCTCTCGTCTGGACTGAAAATCTTTGGTACGTTGCAGCTTGCAGCTAACTCTTGACGCCTTGTTTCATCGGGGCGTTTTGATCCGTCAGAGCTCCAAGGTTTGCAACGATGAAGGCGTGTGAGGTCGGACTCGCGTGAAGGGGATCAAGGGTTAAGAATAATGGCACTGGAGGCTTAGACAAGTTGATAGGATATGTATAATGATACATGATACTATCGTATATGCTCGTTACATGCATACATTGGCTGAGTTAGCCTTGGAGAAGCAGTGATTCGCGGATTAGTTAAGGAGTATGATAAGGAAGGGAAAAATGATATGAGAAAAATTAAATGCAGCGAAGAAATAATATAGTTTGTGTGAAATGAGGGTAGAAGGTTTTGATTGAAATAAATTACAGTGATAATCCGTTAAAACGGTATAGCTTATAACGGTTTATTCGTAGTAACGTTGCAGACTTCAAGTCCCGGCAGATGTCCTATGCTTTAGCATTATAAATGTATTTCAATAACGGTGATCCGTTATACCAGTGTATTTGAAATAACGTTGTTAATTTGAGGTCCCTCCAGCAGTTTTTAAATGTATTCTGTACACCAATAACGGTGCTCTGGTTTTAGACATTTTGATTGGTTGACATTGTGACTGAGTAGAATGGGCGCGAATGAAAAATATTTAAATCTGAGTTGAACTATGTAGCAAATTTTGATGCTGCCACTATTATATAGAAAGCAATTGTTCTAGATTTTAAGTTGATTACAACTCGAAAATTGTAATTTAGCATTAACCAGAATTAAATTGAGGACTATTAACTAAAATTTGAAAGAAAGTGGTTAAGCCTGTAGTAGTTGTTAGACTTAAATCAGTTTAAGAAGATTTGAAAAGTTAAATTTCGAATGGAAAATTTTTGTAGCTGGATAATGGTGTATTCGTTATAACGGTTTTTTTGCTAATCCCCCTGCGTAACCGTTATAACTAATCATTACTGCAGTTATAGGGAGGGGGGACTCCTCCCGGACCGGAGGAGAGAGAAACTAAGCTGGGAAATCCGTATTACTTACTTTAAGAAAGCAAAAGCATATGAGTTTACTCAGACGGGTCCTAATCTCATGACAAGATAAGTCATGTATTATAAACAGAGGTTTAAAAATAGCAGTTTTGAGTCTGGGGGTGGAGGCTAAAAGAAAAACATATTCGTGTGAACCCTCATAGTCTGCTCGTGGAGGAGACGTACTCCTGACGGGGATTCCTTCTAGAAAACTGGAGATGTGGATTGTGGTGGGGGAGGATAAAAAGAATTTTCGCCAGTGTTCTGCCAAAAATGCGGGAGGAAAATTTGAATGAAAACAATTTCTACTAACGAGAATTTGATGCTCTTTTTCTTCGCCAACTAAACTCGAAGCAATCTGCTCTGCACCCTTCCGCTTGGATAGGATCGAACCTATAGTTCGATGTAGAGGATTTTTTGGATACTGTTGTATTTCTAGTAGTGTTTGGTTTCGCCTTGGAAGCTGACGGAAAACAGCACGGAGGATTAGGGGAGACTGAAGGGCATCTCAGGATCCGAGTTCCGAGGAGGGAAAACGTATGGGAAAAGGTAGAGTTACTTGAGTTCTTTTCTAGAATTGCCGAACACTTTCCAGTATTCTTTCAAAAGTATGCTAGTATTTTGGAATCAGATATTATTATCGTTCTTGTCACTGCCAGTTGTGGATTAAGAAAAGTGGGTAGACGAGACTGTAATCGTGTGCAAATAAAGGAAAATTTAGATGGGAGCAAGAAGCCGATGAGAAAGTCATTCGTCAGATAAATTATGATACTGGATAACTGAAAAAGATAAGGTGTGGGTGAATGAGAAAAAAAGGAGGAAACAAGGAACGCCGAGGAGAATATAAAAGGTCTGTCGGGAAATGAGAAAGCAGGGATGCATGAAAGCTTTTGTAGCTAGCTAAGTGTAAGATGCAAGAGTAGCGGATGGTAAATAAATTGGTTTGGTTCAATTTAAACTGTAGTACGGTTGGACGGGGTGATTATTAGGGAAGGTAAGGAAGGGCTGGGATCAGCAGGTATTAGGAGCGCTGAAGGAGTTATGAGAAGGAGAAAGTAAGAGAAGGGTGGAGAGAAACTGACACGCGGGGAAACTTAAGAAAAAGAAAGTACAAATTGCAAGAGAGAAATAAGAAACAGAGAGAATCGAAGCTGTGGCGCGTTAAAAGGGTGAGTTTGAAAATGCTTTGATGGCTGGTGGTAAACTAGTGCGTTGGAAACAAACTTAGCTGGACTGGAACCGAAGGGAGACAGACTTTCTCCGTAGATGAGACTTCTTTTCTCTTAGCTCTCACTCTCTCTGCCTCGCTCCATTCCTATCTTTCGGTATTCTCTGACGAAAAAGAGATGGCAAAGGGGAAGAAGAAGCAATGTAGAGGCAGGAGAAGTTGTATGCTGGCTGTAAGCGGTTAAGGCTTTCTCGGAGTTTGTGCAAGAGTCGATGGAGTTCTGGAACGGGGAGTTTGTGTGAAATTTGTGCGGGGAAAATAATGTTGGCTGATATCAGTAGGAAAGATTGGATTGAGGCCTCAGTCCGACTCCTGATTATCTACCGACTACTACACAGCTCATCAAGCTCCTGTCCCGTGCCGTGCTCGTAGATTTTAACATCCTCGAGAGAATCCTACAAAGGGTCAGCTCTTGCTACAAAGATATATTTTCGGGACGGATATCGTTTTTCAAACCACCATCAGAACTTATTAATAGAGAAGATTCGGAAGGAAGTGAATGTAGTTCTAGAAGACGGTGAGTGATTTACTCGTTGTTTTTGTTTGTGCCCTTGGGATCGTTGGTGTTGTAAATTGTGTTCAATTGGCCCCGGTGGGGAATGTATTGAGAGGAAGCGTAGCTCGTTGAAGGCAACGGAAGAACTAGAGGTGAATTTTTTAAAAAAATCTCACGGACTTGTTTTTTGGGTTCGGACGGCGGGCGTTATTAGTTTCATTCCCCAAGATTGTTTCAAGGATTAGCTATGATAAATGGAGTGGAGAAAGGTGACAGAAGTAATTTGTTGGGATGGGAAATTATTTAGAAGTTTTGTAAAAAGGGTCAGATTCCTAGAATGAGTGACACTTGTTTGCACCTTGGAAAGTTTGGGTAAGGTGATGATTATATTGTTTGTAGGCTGAGGTGGAATGAAACCGATTCCCCGGGTTTTCCAAGGTTGCGGTAGATTGCAGTGTGCAGGAAGAAAGTAAGGCTGAGTAGGCGAGGAAGGAAGTGAAGGTAGCAGCTAGATCATACTTGAATCCGAGTTAAAGAAAGTAGGCCGGAAGTTTGGCAAAAAATTGGACTTTTTTTAACCTGTACTTGTTTGCAACGAGAGAAAAGATGCCGGAACGGAAGGAACGTAAACTGCAGAAGAGAAGAACGGATGTGGAGGTGAATAGTTTATAAAAGCGGAGGATGAGGATTATTTTGAATACTAAACGCGGGGGCTTCTTGAAAGTAGAAAGAAAAGGCTGCCTCTACATTGTTCTAGTTCTAACCAGGTAAGCAGGTACAAAGGTAAAGGTAAAGGTAATCTTTGGAGGAGTAGAGAAAGGTACAGAAAGAAAGTTTCAGGTAGCCGAGAAATAGAAAGTATGTGGATACTACATTAAGAATGTTTGCGTGGGCTAGAATGCAATAAGGCAGGGTTTAGCGAAAGCGTGATTAGACTGAGAATGATTATATAACTATAGGAATAAGAGGACAATGGACATGAGGATGTTGATGAGACACTGTACTCGTAGAGAAAGATGGTTGATGCTCTTGTTGTAGTTGGTACGGAAGATGAGGCAAGGGGAGCTCGACGAGAGGAATGAAAGATTGGAATTGTGGTTTGCATGGAAAGGATACTTATGTCTTGATGTGAACTATATGGGATCGGATCGTTGTTATCTTGAATTCAAGGGCTGGGGGATTTAAAGGCTATTAGATGAAGCCCAAGTGTGTTTGCGGATTAGCTCAGATTTTTTGATATTCTCCAATTTTGTTCCTCTGCCTTTTCTCCGTAAACTCTGCGGGTCTTTTGCGAATCGAGACGCTCTTGGGTAAAGTGAATTAGATAAGGAATGATTTGGCGATAGAACTGCGGTTTCCCTTGTTCGTCAGTTCGTCCTATCCTTGTTTGCATATATTTGTTTGAAAGCTGATCCGCGTGCTCAGTCAGAGCAATGTAGTACACAGCGTATCAGCCAGAGAAAGTCATACCAGGCATTAGTTCTTTGTACATGGTCTGGCTGTAGGTAGGCTCTCTACGCCTGTTGCCTCCCCTCAGACTTCAATTTCCCATGGCATGGTGGATTATGGTGGAAAAATGTAGATACCTGTGTGAGGTAAGAGCCAAGGAGAGGTAAGTGGTTAGCCAAGCTTAGGAGGCGGCAAGTTTAAGTGAGATGAGGAACTGATGGTGTTGGATATAGGATAATAAAAGCTGATTGAAGAATGCCGGTTGGCTAAGTAAGTATGAGTTTGCCAGGCAGAGGGACTGGTATATGATGATGATCAAATTTATATTAAGAGATGGAAGTGGGGGGAGGAATGATTTTAGGATTTTACAGCGACGGTTTTCTCTACTAAATGGATATGATGCTGGCATAGTGAGCAGGCCGTAGGTAGGACTATTATGGACATGGAGTAACCATAAAGAATTCTTAAGGCTTAACTGGAAACGGGGATAGGAGTTTGTGGATTAGGAATTATATCGCTCTCAGTATTGAGGCACTAAGGAGCTGTGGTTATCGTAACAATTATGGTTTTAAAGAGGATTTTACTATAACTATGTATTAACATAATGCTAATGAAAGGATGGCGGTGATCATGATAGATTGATGGTAATAAAAGATGAGAGTGGATAGAGGAATGAGAGAATGGCGAGCTTTTGTGTTGCGTTGCTGCGGATATGAAGGACAGGAGGAAGGATAGCTATCAAATTGAGTAATCCAGGGGGACAGATAGGAAATGTTGACTTTTAAAAGCTTGTAAATGCTTGCAGGTCCTCGCTGCCATGCCAAGTTCCATCAGTTTCTGCCAGATAGATAGTTGGTGGCTCATGAGCCCTAATGAGCATATATTTCAATATAAATGTAAAGAAAGCTTTCTGTTTGTCGCTTCTCTAGATTCTTCTAAAGTCGCCCGGCAATTATGTATACATGAGATGTTTCATAAATTCTAGCAAGCGTTTTATGATTGTGATGAAAAGTTATTGTGTGTAAAAGCTACGGGTTTTAGATCCGAGGTGATGGCGTCCTATAAAGCTCCTACAAAAATTAGCTAATTCCTCTAAAACTTCTCCTCCAACTGCGGCGCTCATCCAGGTGTCAATGTCAAAGGAAGAAGACGAGAGGAGAAGGAGGCGGACGAGTTTCAGTGACAGGGAAAAGGAAATTACTGAGAAACCAAAGTCTCATATTCACTTCACCTCGCAGCCTAGTTATGTTCATGTTCTGACTCCACAAAATATAAGCTACATTGCAATCCTTAAACTGGATGCGAATCGGAATATTCGGAATACATTATATACGTGCAATCATCTGATAAACAATAACTGATTAATATGGCCAGATGGTCTACTATTAAAGAGAAACCTTCGTAACGCTTAAAATTTTAGAATGGATTTTACTTTAATTCACTACACATTCATGAAATTGGAATATCTTTATGTTGATTATGATTTTTAATCCTTGTGGATTTTAGCAACGATAAACTATTCGCATTAAGTCGAGTTTCATAATTGTAATGAGAGAAAGACGCAAGTGAGAATATACATTCCTACAGAAATTCTGGACGAAGTTTTAATGTTTATTAGAAACTATAGATAGAGCACATACATACGAGGAGAGCTTGAAAAAAACATGAATTCAACCATGCTAAAGTAACGCGTGTAGAAATTGCTGTGAGCGAGCAGATTTGATAACAATGGGATGAATATGGTGGATATGATTACAGGATGATCATCAAGGGTGGATTTTAAATGCTAATCTGATGTTGATAAGTATGTGTCGGAATGAGATCATTTGTAACAATTATCATTCAAGAGTGCTTATAAACTAATTGTAATGTAGTACAGAGGAATAGGGGAAGATGACTAGTTTGTATGGGTGAATGCGAGAAGGTGATGCGTTAGCACTAACAAAGCTGTTTTCTCTGCTGGAGTTTTAGCGGCAAGGATAAATGTTCAACATGCAGGAAAGTTGAAGGGAAAGCAGCCAAATTTAAAAGCAAGAGAAGAGAAAGCGCAATTATTAGAGGCAGGAAATAGACTCTCATTGCCCGTAAATATGACAAATTACCAAAAGGAAAAGCAAAGCAGCGAACAGAAGAGACAAGAAGTAAATGAGCCCAAGGGTGCACTAACTCTCTTGAAAGCTGTCCCGGGATACCAGAGAAAATAAGAGAGGATAATTACTGTTGTGGCGCTGAAGTAAATTGTGGCAAACAGTTATATGTTGAAACTCCAAAGGGGGTTTTTACTTCAGAAAAAAGATTCAGGGACCGCGGAATAGAGCATTGAGGAAAGCAGAGAGGATAACATAACAGGATCATTTTGAGAATTGCATATGCCGAATACCTAGCTGTGAAAGGGTATGGGGAAGTGCGGAGAATTGTATTTACTTGTACGCATCACGCATTACTATTACTCATAATCTAGAATTACGTTTAGCCGAAAAATCTAGTGAAGAGAGGTGGAAGATGTTAAAACAAGTATGTTTAAGTAAAAATTTCAGGGCGCTGCGTTGACTGCCTCAGCTTCTCGTAGGATGATTGCGTTTTGGGGAGTGGATTATAACTTCTAAAATACAGATGTGTGCGTAGATTGGTCGGTAGGCAATAGTTAGATGGATCACTTGAAGGATTTTCACAGTTTATATTGGGATAATTATTAGGAGTAAGTAAATGATGGAGGGAAAAGTGACAAGCGCGGAGAAATGCGGCAAGGGAACAAAGAGCAGACAGTAGTGGCACGTCTGGCCCACTGGCTTGTCGGAATACTATTATGAATTCTATTTTAAATAGTCTTGTTACATGTACGTGCTGGCAGCTGAGAGGGAGTATTGTGATCCGCTTTTGTATGATTCTGGTGGGGTTTGGATGCTAGGGGATGGGGTGTGGTTACTCTGGTTACAAGAAGTGAGGGTCATGTCGAGAAGTGCGAGGAAGGTTGAGAAATACATAGGGGGTCACGTCACGAGGATGTCTTGGGGATAAGTTTCAGAAATACTGATGGCAGGCAGGAATACACTAAGCTATGTATACGCAGCTGGCGAAGGAGCGCAGGAACGTAAAACTGATAGCAAGCAAATAACATAAATATACGAATAGAATATAGGAGAAGCAGGCTAGGACTAGATATCGCAAATCGCAAAGTGCGTACCGTTGTCGTAAAAGGATTATTGAGAAAATAAGGATTGGAGAGGAATATTTGAAGTAATAACTCAACTCTATTGAAACGTAACCCATACTGCGTGCGTTTCCTATGGGACGGAATTGAAAAGTTGCCAGTGGAAAGAAATGAATTATTAGCAGGGGGTTCATAATATCACATTGCACTGTTACTCACGTATATGGACTATTAATTGCAGGCTGGGGAGGCTTGAAAACGCTAGACAGAATACTTGACGTTTCAAGCTTGGTTGAAGGGCTGCAGGAAGAACCACTATTCTAGGAAACTAAGCAAAACATCACCTTGAACGTATTGCCAAATCAAACAATGACACTGCCTAAAGAATGATGAAGTACACTAACTAGTTGTTTGAGATGTATGGGATTACTTCGGTGCGAGATAGCTAGGTTGATTTCAAAAAAATAGTCTAAAGTGGAATCCCATGATGTGGTGCATGTTTAGAGAGAAAGTTGAAAGACAATTTGGATCAAAGAAAAGACTAGATGGAGAAAGCAGAAATCTTTAAAAGAGTGAGCGAGCAAGAACAAGGAATAAAAGCTGGTGAGAGAAAAAAGAGTACGCTAGAGGGCTAGACGTGATTTTAGGATGGTTATAATGACGAGAAGAAATAAATGAAGGGACGTGTCCGTAGTAAATTATGAAAAGAGAGAAAGGGATAATTATGAAGAGTAGGGCGAATGGTTTTTAGTGAAAGGGGTGGGCGGGTGAAAGAGGCTGATTCTTAGTCTTTGATGTTGTGATGAATGAAGGCTGATGTGGGAAGTAATATGAGAAAGGAGAGTAGCTTGACATTAATATGACCGGAAAGATCATTAGTAAAAAGGATAGAATTGCGAAGGTGCTAAATTGAGGAATTATGGAGAAAGTCATGATATCCAAAGCTTTTAACTTCCTCTACTCGTCTAGAATGCTTGTTCTTGGAGAGGTAAAGCTGTGTAGCTAGGTTAGACAGACGGGGAGAAAGTTCGGGCAGATAAAATACCATTTGGAAGTGGTGGGAATAAGAACTAAAAGGAATAAAAACTATGGAGGAAAGGTTATATTGTTTCACTGATTATTCCATGACCTGGTTTCATATGACAACGAAAAGAAATGCAGACGAAAAAGTATTTATTTTAATTTATTAGGAATATGAGAATATGTCCAGAATACGAGCAGCTCAGCTACATATTATCAAACAGGTTTAAAGGTATGCGCATACGGTACAGAATTACAGAATTGAGAAACGAAATTGAACTAATATTCAAGGGAAAACTTCTGACTAAATTATAAAAAATTATGGGAGACATGACATGTTTGATTTTTTTAGATACGTGGATGACGTGGAAAGGAAGGGCTGGAAGGTGCTTGGGATAAAAAAACGAGAAGGAAGACAAATTCGAGAGGTTGGACAAGGGGTGACGAGTGGGCTGGAATTTATTATAATGGGACGATGATGATGAGAGAGGAGTGGAGGAATTGATGGAGGATTTTGTATGACTAATGTGATGGATTGATGAGAAAAGAGGGGAAATTAGTTGTTGGCGCTTGTCCGCGCTAAGAGTCTCCAAAGCTAAGACTGTCTGACTTGCCTGGCACTTGGATTGAAGAGGTGGTGTAGTGGTGTCGGAAGTAGGTTGTGGAGTCAGTGAGAGAGCTACTAGTAGTGACTGGAGAAACGTGTGGAAAGACTAGTAAAGGAAGGGCCCGAGGAAGTGCTAACTGCGATCCCCTGGAGAAGAGAGCGAGCGAAGAAGGATTGACTGTAAGACAGGGGAAAGACTCTTGTGGCTTGTGACTCTTGGCGGAAAGTTGAGATTTGTACGTGAGAAAGAGAATAGCGTGGTTGGAGGTGGCGGTGTGGGGAAGGGGAAGATAAAGGATTTCGGGGGATCTAGAGAAATGTAGAATGACACGCGTAAATCCTCTTGGGTTTTTAAAAGTGATCAGGGAAGCTGCGGTAAGCAACGGGATGGAGATTGTTGTTCCCTCTCAGTTCTCATTCTCAGTGTAGTGACTCAGCTCAGTGTATTAGTTGGAGAAAGTGAAGTGGATTTATGAAGGAAGGAAGATTTGAGAGTTTGAGAGGCTTGGAGGAGGAGGAAGAGGACGACAAAGTGTGGATTTCCTACTGGATTGTTTGTCTCCTTGCTCAAGGATGGGAAGACTAAGTAGAGAAAGAAAATGGAAAGAAAGCGGAATGATGGACGCTGTGGAGGATTGAATAAAGTTAGCATGTGCGGAAATTTAGATGAGATGTTGGAGACAAAAAGGCCTCATCAGTCGTCTCGGATTTCAAAGATAGCAGTTGAGAAAGTGATTAAATTTACAACGGTGAAAGTAAATATGAAGGGTGCTGGAAACTGTATATTCAAGTAAACCTTGTTCCAGTACTGTTCAAGTCTAAAACGTGTCCTCTTTTAAAATTAAGAGCGGTAAGACTAATAGAGAAAGTTGTGAACGTTGACAAGGAAATACGACAGTGATACCATACCCAGGGGAGTATTCTTCCGTTCCGAAGCTGATAAGGAGATGGAACTCAGATGGGACGATACAAAGTGGGATTATACTTTCTCCGAATCTTTGGGAGCGACACTTGGATTTTACTTTACTTTCCCTTCCCGCTTTTAAGCGCAGAGGAAAAAGGTTGTGTGGGAAAATATATGGATAGTACAGGATCCGTCGTTGTATTTAGTACTAACACCACTTACGATACATAAGACTAAGACGTTTGGTTGGCTTCTGTTAAGTTGAAGTATAGACGCAGTAAAAGCATTCTTTTGGTGAGATGGACGCTGAGAGTTTTGGAAGCTGTGGAGTATGGTTGAGTGCGTGATGATGGGAAAACGGAAGATTATAGTCATGTTGGCGGGTCTGGAGATTTGAAGAGAATGAGCCGGTGTTTTTGGCAGATGAGAAAAGCGATTGAACAAGAAGTGTAAGGGAAAAACGGTGGTGAAATCGAGGAAAAGGAGGTGGAGTATGATAGTGTAAGATCGACCAGTTTCAATATTGGATCCCGGTAAAAACTGAGGGTGGTGAAAGTAGTAGTGTATAGGGGGGACAGGGATTTGTGGAGAAAGATCCTTCATCATCCCGTTGTCACACCATCTCACATGCTCTTCGGGTCTGAGAAAAGTGTTGAAGGGAAGAAGAGGATATTAACCGGCGGTGTAATAATGAGTTCGTCTGGCGGAGAAAGTAGGGTTGGTGAGAGTTCACCGTCTACTTATTGGCCTACTACCTTCATGTCAAGCTCAGCAATTTCGTCAGCCTTGTTCTCTCCATCGGCAGCCTCCTCCGCTTCGTCCTCCACCTTTGGTCTTTCTGAAACAAGCAGTGACCCCTTCCCATATGGGCGATGGGATAATCTAAGCACATTGAATTTGAATGAATCTAGTGCATACAACGGAGTGACCTCTGTCTTTTCAACAATCACAACTGCTCCCACCGTCCCCAGCCATCCTGAGCTGGAGGACGCAGAGGCTGATTTATGGTCCCTGCATAAACCAGTCCTTGCTATTTTACTACTGATTTTTTGTGTTGCCACCGTGTTTGGAAACTTGCTCGTCATTATTGCAGTGGCTCGGGAAAGATATCTTCACTCTGTTACAAATTACTTCATCACCTCTCTAGCTGTGGCTGACTGCCTAGTTGGATTTGTTGTCATGCCCTTTCAAGCCATTTACGAAGTTTTAGACAAGAAATGGATCTTTGGGGAACTGTGGTGTGACTTGTGGCGTTCGCTGGATGTGCTCGCCAGCACGGCCTCTATACTCAATCTCTGTGTGATCTCCTTGGACCGATATTGGGCTATTACGGACCCCTTCACGTACCCCTCACGGATGACGAACTCGAAAGCTTGTTTTCTTATAGCTCTAGTATGGGTTTGTTCTAGCTTAATCTCTTTCCCCGCCATTCTGTGGTGGCGGGCAGTGAGGGAAGAGCCTATCAGAGACCTGGAATGCACTTTCACCGAAGATTTAGGCTATCTTGTTTTTTCCTCCATCATATCCTTTTACGGGCCTCTCTTCGTCATGGTGTTCACTTACTACCGGATATACCGGGCTGCCGTGGAGCAAACCCGCAGCCTCAAACTTGGTACGAAGCAATGTATGGACGGGGATGTAGAACTCACACTTCGGATTCACCGGGGAGGGGGTGCTAACTATAACAATGCGCATCATAACGACCCCAGCGGGAGAAACTACCATGGAGGTAGCACCGGCCACCTCCACCATAATCACCATCATCATCAGTCAAGGAGGGGCGGAGGAGTGGGGGCGACTCAAAATTCATCAGAAAGCTGTGATACGGATATTGGACATATCACTTTGCTGAACCCTCATCCGAATGATAATAATGGATCCAGTTCTACCCTACCCAGAAATAACTCCGTAAGGGTCGTGCCGAAAAACTTAAAAAACTTTAGTATTAGTAGAAAGTTGGCAAAGTTTGCCAAGGAGAAAAAAGCTGCAAAGACATTAGGAATCGTGATGGGAGTCTTCATCGTTTGCTGGCTCCCCTTCTTTGTCACTAACCTTTTGTCAGGGATTTGTAAATCTTGCTTGGACAAAGCACAACTTGTGACCGAAGTCGCTCTCTGGGGTGGCTGGATTAATTCAGGAATGAATCCGGTAAGACATCTTTTATTCTTAAGTACTCAGCGCTAGATCTATCATTCATTATTTTTTTCATCCACTAAAGTTATCGTAGCCAATTGTCCGAGTTTGGCATCGGCTTTCAGCTCTTATTCAACTTGAGTGGCTTTACTTTGCAGCCCCTACTTGTATTCTCAAGTATTCGTCCGTAGCTAGCTTGTTTTAAAGAATTTAACACAGATGTGGTGGGTAGCAAAATCAAATGGTTAAATGTATTTTCTTGAGTCATTCAAGCATTTGACGAGCATAAGGATCCATTGAGCACGAGGAAGAACAAATAGTACTCTTGTCTTAATTCTTGTCTCTCATTCAAGAGTATTCACTTTCACTTGAAGCAGCTTTTCTGCTATTCTATTCCTTTTCTTTCTTATCTAAAGGGAAAACATTTAACTTGCTTCTCTGGTTGCAAATGCTTGGAACGGGTCGAGGGTAGCTATTGTTCATTTCATCTACAAGCGTGCTCAATCATCTGCTTCTTTATATCAAACTACACGTGTCAACAACCCAATCTTTCCGAAAAAGTTTTGATTCCGAAAAGTATAATTATCATGAGCCAGCATATAAAAGCTATTAGTATCGAAAGTAAGGTAGATACACGGGCAGAATAACAAGTATTTAATAATTACTTTTCTACGAGAGGAGCATTAGCAATCCACATCCAGAAAGTCAGAGCCTGTCCAAATCCCTGTTCGTAGTTGGAATCGCTTCATAACTTTCTACAGCTGTGAAGTAAATTTTTACAGGTTTGCTATTTCTGTGAATTCTTATTGCGGACACTGTGGCTCTCGATGTTGAATGTGAAACCTAATTATTTTATCCTGCCTGGCATACTGTTTTTTCGCTGCTTTTCCAAACGCCGCTCCATGATTTTCACTGTCTAGTATCTACAGTGTAGTCAAAGAAGCATAACTAAATGCAAAATGGCGTTCCTTTTAAAGAGCACACAAAATAGTCCCGCACTTCATAAGAAAAGCATTGTCTTTTCTCTGAGCTCTGTGGAGTCTATGCCTTGCAATCATTAAGTTTTCTGGATTGATGTAAGACAGAGGGGCAGTGGCACCAAGGCGGCAACAAAGTGGCAATGGTGAAACATTGGGAGGTAACAACATAACAAACAAGGTCCTATTAGTCCTATCTCTCCCTTGTTAAATGATGTTGCCGCCCTACTGTAATTTTCATCTGGCGGCAACATCATTTAAAAATAAGGCAGAGATAGGGTAACAATGTTGCCACCTTGTTTGTTGTTGCCTCCCAATGTTTCACCGTTACCATGGCGGCAACAAAAGTTGTCGCTTTGTTGCCTCCCTATGATTTACTATTGACCCAGACAAGAGGTGCCGCTTTGTTGCCACCCACCCTCTGTATTACATTAACCGTTTCCTGTGTTACTCTCGACCTCGATATTTCTCAGCTCAGAAACGATACAGAGTCAAGCCAACTGCATAGCTGGATAGATGAAAACTTCAGCCCACGGTTGCGTTGATTTCATTACTGAAGGTCAAAAAATGACGACACTACAATGCTTGAACTGAAAAAAGTCATTTTTCCGAGTCAATCGGACTTTTTTCTGTTTGGCGTCTACAACTTTTGACTGAGCGAAATAAAAAATAATGCGAATGAGAGTAGAGAGTGTCAACTATCCAACCGTGCAAACGCAAACTGCCCCGCTTCAGACCTGTGAGAAATCGCGAGTGTGAAGAAATCTGCAGGAAGTCTGATCCTCGCTACTGCTCGCTGAGAAACTGATACTGAACTCCCTGTATGTAGAATATGCGCTGAAATAATTGAGTTCTATTAAAGAGTAGGAGAAAGCAATATATTAAAAAATTCCCGCTTTTTGATTTTTAAAAACTTAAAACATCTTCTGTACGTTCACAGGTCATTTACGCATGCTGGAGCCGAGACTTCCGGAGGTAAGATGAACATTGTATTTGATTATATAAATTCAAATTGGATTAATCCGGAGTGTCTCATACGCGAAAGAGGATCACATATCCGTAAACACGGGAATCCTACATACTTCACAAGTTTTTGTAGAAAACAAGTATATTATATAGACATGTTTGATAAAATTCAAAAATGATAGGATGTGTAAGAATTATTCGAGAAGACAAGGGTGTTCAAGGTTTAATGAAGCTATGAGGAGAAAACTATCTGAACTCTCTCTCTAAATACGAAAGAAGGGCTAGGATGTTAGGACAACAAATCTTTTTCTTTGTTCGATTAAAAGAAATGAAGAAAAAATCAAATAGTAAGAAAAGTTATACAGTTGTGTGGAACGGATTTAAGGACGAAAACTAGAAAAATACAATTACATTTAAAAGCATATTGTGCTTAAGGGGTGGGTGTACTTGGAATTTGGAATGCAACAAGAAAAGGAGACTCTCTAGGAGACGCATTAAAAATATCTAAAGGGATGTCTCTTCTAGCGATCCAGCTGAAAGGAATGAGAGTGGTAGGCGTTGAAGAGTATAAGTGTTCCATGGATTCTAGCCGAAATATTCCCGATCGTGCAATCATTCTCATGAAATGAAATAACAATTCTGCGAAGACCTTAAAAAAGCTATTCTCCTCCATGGGCTGTCAAGCAATTCTTGTTGGTAAAAAAATTAAATGCAAGCGTAATCTAGTAGTTTGGGGGAATATGAAAGGATGATGGGATTCGTACTGGAGATATTGCTTGGAGGAAAAATACTGTGCTGCTATAAATTATTCAACCGTTTTTGGAGGGAAAGCAGAAACTCTTAAGAGCAAGGATCTTTCTCTGATAACCTTAACCCTACAAAGCATGGTAAATCAAAAGAAAGCCTATGGCAGGAATTCGCCCAAAAGTATTGGTCCTTTTCCTTGCATCTTCCGCACTCCGCATATTTTGCCATCATCCATTCAAATGAAATCATAGAAATTCTTGCTGCAAGAAGCACTTAATCTTGAAGTTTACTTAATATTCTGCTTGCTGAGACCATCATGTAATTGTATATGTATACTAAAGCTAGATTTGAATGGAGGGAAAATCTCTAGAGATTCCGTAACACACTCAAAGGCTTGTCATTAAAAAGCCTTTTGTCTCTTCCTTGTAAAATTGAGTTCAGGGGACACCTTATTAGAAGTACATGCCAGGGCTCCCGAGTACGACCGGTCGTAGTAGATGGGGTGACCCTGTCGTATACGACCGGTCGTACATGGGTCGTACGACTATGACTAGGTCGTAGCATTTTTTTACCACAGGATTGTAAAAATCATATTATTACTAAATTTGCAGCTCTGAGGATAGGTAGTATGCCGGACAGTGTAGATACGTACAAGTTTGTATATGCTTCTTATGATATTAGGGCATTAAAGTCATGATAAGATTTACGAATTGGTACGAAACTACTTTGTGTCTTCTAAATTTCTTGCCTGACACTGTCAGCTTATACATGTCATAATTCCTGCCGTTTATTAAATATGTTTTCGTGGCGTGACAATAAACTTACAATCATAACGCTCCAGGGCGTGCTAACTAATATTAGGAATTTGGAGCCCGGTGCAACCCAGTCCATAGCCAGGAGTTGGCCCAGTAGTAGCAAGTTGCTACTAGCAACTGACTTGGGTTTACGTGCTATAGACGCTAGATACGTGCATCCGCTGCAGCATGCATGCAGAATGCATTCAGGTTTGTAAGTAAGTTAGAATGCAAGACTACAACGGAAATTTTCGTAGATAAAAGTGTAGGACATGAATTCTGGTGTCACTGCCTTGCAGTGTGGTTAAGCTACCGAATTGAAACTATTGAAACTGGGACTATGGTTAATCAATAATCGCTAGAAATCAAATAAATAAGGTGGAAGAAGTGGATGATAAAAGCCTCAATTAAACTTATTCGGGAACATAAAATAATCCAGCGGAAACATTTATCTAGAATAATTTCTATTTATACTCAATGTTAAGGTATAGGAGCATTCGAAAATTTTAATTCGCGCTAAGGAGATAACCATGGTTACGCTCTCTATTCGTCGAATATTTTATGTTTTCGAATAAGTTTAATTGAGGCTAAAGAGAATGAGTCAGGCTGGAGGGATGTTATTAAAAAAGGTAATAAGGTAATAATACTGAAAATGCGAGGATGAAAATGAAGCTGTCTGAAAGCAGTTGGAGATGGTTAGGAGGGAAGTGTGAATTATATTATGTCCTAGCCAAAGGAATTCCAAAGGTTACCACATAGAAGTGAGTAAAGGAGGAGGAGCGGGCGTGGTAGAGATGTACAGGGAGAGCACATGGAGGAATAAGAGAATATTACGATTGTGATTATGCATACAATTTTAGAATATTTGTGTTAGCGGGATAGATGGATGGAAGGGGCTAGTGAGTTTGGCTGGTTGGGAAGGTGGTTGACAGAGAGACTGGAAAGGAATTAAATGCAAATTGGGTACACAATGGATCGAAATTGTAGCTGTGGATGATGGCTGCAGATGTTTTTGGTGGTTGGGATGGTACTGAAGGATAGACTTTTGAAAAGAGGATACATGTAATTCTTTTACAATAGGGAATAATTACAAAATGTATGCGCAATGCGCACCTCATGTGCACGTCTCTTTTCTCCTCAATATATTTCTTCTAAATAGCTTCGTTATTTTTCCCACCCCCCTTCAACGAATGTCATTCCCAAGTTGCTGGCTCATGTGGAGAAAAATACTTGGTTGGACAAATAATCAACAACCCATAATGCTTGTCGTTCGTGCTGGCAAATTGAGTATATATGTTCAATGATGTGTGTGGTCAGGAAGAGCTGTGAAGGAATTGATGACAAGAAAACAAAATGATACATGTGGAATGTGGAGAAAATCAATGCATGCTAATCATGAGGGATTGGAAAAACTCGGTGTCCTTTATTTGCTTTCCATGATTCCTAATAATTGCCTGGAGACACGGTTTTGTCATTCCACATATTATTTATAGCCTTCCTCGTAAATTCAAACCTGTAATACAGAATAAACTGTTTGCTCTGGAGGTGAAAGCTGGGAGAGGCGGCCTCGTTGGGAGGAGTTGTCATACAAGAAAGCTCGGGGATTGTTTCCTTGAAGCGCTCTGTTCAGGTGGGGGTGGGGAATGAAGCTGTTCCGCTGCCGTTACTCTCAAGTTCGCTCGTAGGTCGAATGAGAACGAGGGTCGGGTGGTACTTGTTTGATCGAGATGCAGAAAGCGGGTTTCCTCGGATCCTCTGCGTTGTGGGTTGGGTTGGAGAAAGTGAAACATATGTAGCCGAGACGGAGCATAGCCCAAGGAAGTGATTAGAAAGAGGCCAGGATGATGGATCACCTTCAGCAATTAGAAAGCAAAACGCTGAAGGACTTTCACAACTCACAACGTGCTACACGCAAGAAATTTGTGGGCTGGAAAAACGTTTTCTCCTCTATTAACTCTATTCAAGTGAAATATTTTTAAACGGGTGCAGTCATACAAACCATTTGGACTCTTAATTTCCTGCTAAAGTCCTCGGCTGTCCATCTATGATGAATTCCATATTCCTCGTATGTCATGCTAATAATGCTAATAATGAAATATACGTATATAATATAAGAGCTTCAGAATAGCCGCTCTTACCACTCTTCATATGGACGTAGTTGATGGTACATTCTTCTGCGGATTCCATCTGCCCTGATTTTTTTCAAATAATGTTCTTTCGTGTACTCCAAGCTCTGAACCTGAGATACGGATTATAGCAATTGGAATTTACTACGTTTGGGAGGAGAGAAAGCTTAAATTTTCACTCCCATTAGTACTTTATTTAATGGGCTCGTGCAGGAAAAACAGTCTCTAGGTAGGCTCTCTATTTCCAAAATTAGGGCAGTTCCTTAACGCGTGCAGAGGGAAAGGAAGGAATGGGGGAAGCGGACAGAGAAGGGGATGGGAAGCCCCAGATCCTGTGATTTGTCTAATTGCGACAATAATTGTAGCCTCAGCTCAGCTCATTTTCTTCCTCTCTCCACACATTGATGGAGGGAAAATTAAGAAAATACACTCTGCGGCACTGCATTTTTTGTATGTATGATGAGCTAGGATTTTAACATTTAGGGCTACCTCATTTTTATCTTGAAGGTTTCCTTTATTTAAATGGGATTACCAAGCGGAAGTGAGCTGATTCCTTTTTGATTGGAAGACGTTTTCAAACAAATTCTATTTTTCGAAAGCAAATTACTATATTAAGTTTGAAGTTCTAGCCTTGAATGCCGAGCAAGGTCAGGATCAAGTGGCAACAGGAAAGAAATTCCCTTTTAATTAATCATGTGGTATCTCTCATGGTTTATCTCGGTTCTAGAGTTTTGGAGAATTGAGTAGAATAGGTGACGTTTGATAGATTGTAAAAGTAAAGCACATTTGTAAGACTGAAGCATCAAGCTCATGCATGGATTGTTTAGGTTGGTTCAAATCATCCTATTAGGATGAAGCCCATGATAAATTGATAAGTATAAGTTTTAAATACTTTCTTATTATGGAAGACTTTCTTCTTGACATAACTACGCAGCCAATTACAACACAGCCAATTACAACACAGCTAAGGAATTTTATAATTCAAGTTTACAATTGTAATGGAGCTTTAAATCGATGAAATTTGAGGGTGAAACTGGATTTTAAAATTTAAATCTAGGGTTTAGCAACAAGCAAATTGTTAGGTCAAACTACAGTTTACGTTGCACACTTGAGAGATTTTGGCTGTGGTTTAGGAAATGAATTCGAGTAAAAGGAGGAGTAGCTGCACCACGAACTTCCGGAAGAATTTGCTTTCCTAATCAATCATTGTTCACCCGATTTGATAATAATTGTGATGAATGACCAATGGTAGCAATTAATTGTGGAATGCTGTAGAGTATCTCGGGATCGGGATAAAAGACTTACAACCGAAGGGATGAAGAGTAAGATCCGGTGGGACGACGCTATACGCTCAGGCTTGGGAGGATCAGGGGTTACATTACACGACCACCCTGAATATTTCTTAACAGTGCAACAATAGTGTTATCTAAACGGGGAAAGTACGTGTAGTACTTAAAAAATGGGAAACGATATTAGCTATTCGTCAAGGGCAGCAAATGAAGTTGTTACATGAGTACAGAAGGAAGGCTATTTGACACACAAATATGGATGAAGGGGATATTACAGAGAAATTCGTTGTGGAGAAAGTAATCATTGGAAGTCGTGCAAGATGGTTTTGTCAGACGCCGTTTTCGGATCATTTTGGTCTGGTTGAAGAGCTTAAAGGATTTCTGTTTTCTAATACTTGTGCTACCAATCAGATTAATTTGCTGAAGCAATCTCGACGGTCTGAACTAATTATGTTTTACGCTTTTCCTCCACTTTCTCCAAAAACCGCGGGATTCTCCTCAGGGCAAAGGTTAATGGGAAATTTGCCGGTCTACGTTAGAAAGAGAGGGAATCAGGTTCTCAGGGGAGGATCCAGCCATGGGTAAATGCACAGGTAGGAGCAGGAAGGCGCGAGGGAGAAGAGCGGATGAGATGAATTAAGTGAAATAGGAAGGAGAAGGGGAGGGGAAGTCTGAAGTACATTTTTGACGGTTGCTTGTACCTCCTCGCCCACAAACAGATTCACTTCACCCAGGAAAAAGAATTAAGTGGGGAGGGAGAATATATGATGGAGTTGAAAGTTTTGTCATTAATCAAGGATAGGCGGATGGGTGGGAGTAAATCATGAACAGGAGCTGGCTGGAAATGCTTACCTCCCTTTCGCGTCTCTTTTTATATTGACTCGTCATCGGCGAAAAGGTAAAGCTTCTGGCTTCTGGCTTACTAGCTCGAGAACACTAGTATTGTAGAATGTAGATGAAAAAACACGCCTTGACGAGCGAGAGAACAAGTTAGGAAACAAGTAAGGAGGCACGCTTCATCTCTCTAATCCACCCGACATGTTTTTGCCTGGCAAAGATGAAATGAATGAAGACTGAAGTGAAAGAAGCAAAAAATGGGGGTCTGAATTCAAAAAATAAATTATTGGAAAGGATCATGTACTCACTTCTGTAGAGTAGTTTGCAAACCAACAAAAGAAATTTCTCCAACTATTACTACTTCCTGGGTTTTATCAGAGTACTTTGCCGAGTGAAAGTAAACATTTTTCCTTTCCTTCTCCTTGAGAGGGTATTAGAACTGAAGCTATTTGAGAAAAAATTCTGCACATTTCTGCAGGAACAAAGGGATCTGGTTTCACGAGTCATGAATCACGACCACCATCAACATAGTTTTTCTGGAAATGTGTAGGCAAATAAGCCAATAAGAACATTACACAGTGAAACTCCCGTATAGCGTAACCCCATATAGCGGAAACCCCGATACAACGTAGTTAAATGTAACCCCCAGCTCCAATGATCCTAATGTTATTTCATTTCGATACAGCGTATACCTCGTTATAACTTTTTAGCGAATTTATTCCCTTGTCCCTAACCTTAGGCTATATCGGGGTTTCACTGTATAACGCATTCAAGCCCTTCCAGTCCACCGCACTCCCATTCCTCCTCTTGTCCCAAACCATAGTCCCTTCGAACATCCCTTCAGGGTGGGGGTGGAGAGGGAGTACTGAAGGACGCGGTGGCATCCCTGGAGTTTCCACAGGAATCCAGAGGTGTCACGTCACTGTCATGTTCTCACAAATCGTCCATAATGCGAAAGCTTGGACCCCAAACTAACAATGTGTTTCTATTCACAATATCAGTAAATTGGGAGGGGAGCAATCAACGAGTTCCTAGAACCCCATTGTACATGATTCAAGAACTCAAAATTATTTTACGTAGGAGTATTGTACATTTTGCTTATACTTTGTAAACTAATTAAACCTATAATTACTATAGTATGAAAACTTTTAAAATCATCTCTAAGTTCTTGGGTCGCTTGACGAAGTTGGGTTGCTTGGGTTTCATTTTGGAGGAGGCTGAGAATTGTAAGCTTGTGGCGGTTGATTGCTGTATGCTGGAATATGCATTAGTGGGAGAAGAGCGCAAGCATATTGCATGGGGTGATTACCGGAAATCCGGCTGGAACCTGTGGGTGGGGCACGCAGTTTGGCGCGGGTGAAAGTGCGTTTGCATAGAAGTTTCGAAGTCGGGAATTGCGATTCTTATTACGGCTGTTACCTCCGTGGAGACTCATCATTGGCTGCATCATGACAGTAAAAACTTCGACAAGGTGTACAAGTTGATCACTGACGACGCAGTAATTGCTTGTGTAAACGCAAGGGGAAGTGCGACTTAGTCCAGCTTAGAAACAGAGCGCGCGAGCAGGACCTCTTGTTCCTGTTCCATTTGTTTGAGCAAACGACTGGAACAGGAAAAAGACGCGACGTTCTCATTCCTCTCCCTGATCAATAGTTCTGAAAGTCCTTCAGTTGTCTCTATCCGATGGACATTTACCTCTGAGTGGTATTTGCCTAATAATCCGTTTTTAATAAAACTAATCCTACGTGCATAGGAAGGATCCACCTTTGTGGTTAAGGCCTTAATGGGGAAAGTATAGGGCATCAGAGTTTCGTTTTGCTATTTATGTTTCTCAACAATCATAAATCTGTCATCATCGGTGAACACACCCGCTGTCGCTGTGGCGCCTGCAAGGAATTGCGCATGGAGCGTCTCCCAATACCACGGGTCTAATTCCTGACGAGTCCGAAGCGCAGTCGTAGTGAGATATCAGGACAAAGCGTACTCCGTCCGGCAGCTTGCAAACTCGAGGTAAACGGGGTCCTTTCAGTTGTAGGCACGCGCAGACAACTCCCCGAAAATGTTTATGGGCTGATGGCAAGTCGAACTGTTTGGATAGGAGAGGGAGGTCCATCACGAAGGTGTGGTGAAGAACGGTATGTGTTGAAGTAATTTTGGTGTAATGGGAGATTAGACAATACTGAGCTCGAATTAGAGCTACAAGAGCTATAGAATAAATTAGAATTGCCAACTTGCTCGTTGTTATCCACAAGGTTGCTGTCATTTTCTCACAGTTTCAATGGGCTATTCAGCTGCGCAAGACTTTTTCGGGGTCGAGTTAGGATCGGTTATTGCAGATTATGATGTTTCAATTATTACGACTAGCAATAAGTGTTTGATTTTAATGATTGAAAGGATGTTTCGGGATAAGTCGAAGGAGCCACGCCATATTTAATATACTAATTAAACTGACTGGATGTGATGGAAAATCCTGCTGCCTGTTCGAGTAACATGGTTTGTTTCAGTTTCAACGAATGAATAATTGTACGTTTCTACAATGTTCTACAACGTTCAAATTACTTAGAGAGGATAGATTGTAAAACAGTGGGACCTAACTAATTCAAGTGATTCTCCTCTGCCTTCCAGCAGTGCGATCTTCCAACTGCATAGGCAAAACCGAGGAATGTACAAAAACAGGTGCACCATGTATCGGAAATAGTATATACACTGGGGAAGTAGGAGTAGGAGTTCATAATTTGAAGGTGAATTTGTAGGTAGAATTAGTAACAGAATTAGTAAGAGTTATGATAAATAATTCTCCCAGCTGGGATGTTTTTTTGGAATATAGATGGCTAACGTATGTTGGTTTTCCACTTTTTTGATAAAAAGTTTAGCTACTGAGAGAATTTCAAGAGGCAAAGGATCAGAATGAATAAGAATATATTTATTGAGATAAAATGGAAAAACGATGAGAGAAATGGTATGAAGAGAATGGAAGTCAATGGAGGAATGGCAACGTTACAGGAGAAAGGCAGTGGTTAGCATGTTTGGCGCTTACTGTAAGCGAAAGCTTCGTCTTTAAGGTCTGCGAATGCAAGCAAATGTAAGTAAACATGAAGAGAAAGAACAAAACGGTTAGATAATTACGACGTAAAAGTTTTTCTTGTCAAAGAAGTAGGTCTGCTTATTTTCTGCAGGCTTTTGTATTACAGATTTAACTTGCTACAGAGTGCTTCCAGATTTTCAAAACTATAAGTTGTTTCCACGACCAAAAGTTAGTAAGTACAAAATGGGTCCAAGAGAACGCTTTAAGTGTATCATGTGTACGTTCGCAATCCAACACTAGTCAAAGAGCATTGTTGCTAAACGCAGATTCTCCTGAGATATGCCTACAAGCTGTAATGTCAGAACACAGTGCATAAAAATGTATTTTCTCCGTAGCGAAGCTGGAAAGAAGTTTTTGTACTCAGCGGACGATCCCACCTTTGATGACCTTGGCTTTATGGCAATATGCCCTGCGAAAGGCAAACAAATGATTTATGGAGGGCGAAATTATAAGTTAGTCACATCTGTTTTCGTATAAGGTGGTAGGAGGCTTGACATTATAGTAGAGCAGCAAAGTTTAATTAAAAAAGGAGCTGAGAAAGTAGAAAGTTTAGAGTGAGATAAATTATATTTATCATAATCGTCTTGGAGGATGAAGGAAGTAGGATTTTGTGGTGGCAGCAAGATTTTTCATGATATACTTTGCATTCTCTTTGCATAACGCTGGAATCTGTTTGGTAAGAGAGAAATTAGTGTGGCTTTGTAGCAATCATAAAAAAAAATTTAATGATAGGAATTGGATTTGAAGATTAGGACATGGGTTTCGTGATAGTGGTATCGATGCTTTATTATTTATTTAAACGTAATTTATTTATTTCTTCGATGCATTACTGTGGAAGCTTGCGTTGATCGAATAATAAATCCATACCTGCCCCGGGTGAGACCCTTTCCCTACACTGTCAATAGGATCAGATCGCCTTAAGGCCTAATTTCATTCCGGTTCTAGACCGCAGTCCGATTTTGCGGGGAAATTTTCGGTTACTATATTAACAGTAAGGCCAGCAACTGTTTTTGGATTCACATAGCTTCGCGGGAAAATATCCGCAGAATGTTTGATGTAACTAAGGCTGAATTAATTCAAATATGAGCATTTATATAAGGTTAATTTTTGGTTCGTGGTGTTATCTGTCATGTATTCACCAAGTGTCTAGGACGAGGTTTGACTTGTTTCATTAGATACACATTTAACAAATCCAAGTTAACTTTAATTTCCTATAAATAACAAGGATTCCATGTACTATGAATTTTTAAGAATTGAGAATCATGGGTTTCTACTACTTTTTTCTACAAACACAATTAGATGCTACTACAAACTTTTAAAGTTCAATAGTTAATTTCCAGCCGTTTTTACTGAAAAAGCCTAGCAAAGCCTGATCCAAAAAAATCGCTCGCGCAAAGAAATCAAATGAGCAGAAAAAAACATGCAGGGGAAAAAGAAAGTTCAAATCAATTTGTCCGTGTAAAATTAAATAAGTTTTAGTTAGAATTTTAGTTAGTTTCTATTAAACTCAAGGGAGAAAAATAGAAGAAAGATCACAATTTGGAGTTTATTCCCTTTATACTATTCTACATGTCATTTGAAGATAGTGCGGGTAAATACCTACAAGATAGTTCGTGCTTGTTTTGAAAACCCATCACCGTGGGATTTCCGCAAAAATAAAACGCACCGTGCAAAACCGAACTCTATGGTAAAAGGTCTTGGATAGAATACGCGGGTTTCAAAAACAAGCACATTCTATCTATCGCGATGACAAAAGCAGCACGGGAAAACAAAAGCATTCTATATACCTAAATACGCCTTTACTCCTCTTTTCCTCTACAACCACGCGTAGATTTTCTTCTTCTTCTTACTTGGATACTCTAACACCGGAATCTTTGATGGCGTTGAATTCTGTGTCACGGGGAGTTTCTACGGTCTCTAGTCATATGCTCTCTATGTTAAAAGTATGTACTTTAATGTAATGTAATGGATTTATTCGTCGATATGTGGCCTGGGCTTTTACAACGGCAAACGATTTGTTTGTTACCCGCTCGCGCGGAGATATATTTAGTATATAAATGAAATAGATAGCTCTCGTATAAATATGTTAATGTTACAATGCGTTGGGTTTGTGGTTCAGAAATTTCTTGAAAAAGTTAAAAAAGTGTTTAAAATAGAAGGAGATCTTAGCTCAGTATGTACTTTAATAAGGTTGGATGTTATTTTTTACTGAGGAACTAAATTTTTCTGCTAATATGAGGACTTCAAAACATCAGATAGGCTAAGATTCCCATCGGCTGTCTCACGTTTATTTTAACTGCTTAATATGGAACTATGGTACCATCATAACGGTGGATACTGTTTAACGGGCTAATCTGTAATACCCCTGAGAAACCGTTAGAAAGAGCTATGACTGCATTTGTCATGGATGTGGAAGCATAAGTGCAGAAACCAAGTCGTGACGGTTTCTCACAAACGAAATAGCGGAAATAAGTGGTGATGGTAAACGAACAGCACTAGATTGAAAGGCCAAAAACATAATTATGGATACAGTAAAGGGTATAGTGTTGAGTTACTTCTAGGCCGGCAGGACAGATTGCTGGGTGATGTAAGGGAAATTTAATCATACAAATGGAGGGGGATGGGGATGGGGCTATTAGCTCCCACTTTACACTACTAGTGCCCACCACAATAAATATAAAATGATAAGGCTGAGAAAAGGATTACGGATAGCCGGAAAGTTAGTGGTGAGAGATAGGGTCAACTGGTAGAAAGTCGAGCAGAGGACTGGAAGTCATGCAGCGGCTAGTCTACTGCGAGACTGAGAAAGTTTGATGAGGAAAATATGCTGGGGAAATGATTTAGGGATTGTAAAGATGGAGTGGATGGTTTCTTAATCGTTTTCGGTATTCATTGAGACAGACGATCATTTTTACTTGTCTTCCGACAGTAGTACAGCCTTTTAGCTCCCGTACTGCAAGCTGATTGGGATTGTCTGAGAGTGGGAGTCTCTATCAGGTGAGGAGGACAAGGTGATTTGCTCTCACATCGAGAGGAACGGAATTGGGATAAAAGAGCCATTTCCAAGATTCATTGAGCGGATTCAAAGGGTAAGCAACAAGTTTAACGAATGCTGGAATTTTGTAAGTATGCATGACGAATTCCATTTGCAATTCTTCTATACCTAGTGAAGATTTATGGAAACGAGAGCTATAAAAGAGCAAATTAGGGCAAGTGAAATTCACTTAGTGAATTCCCCATTTCAGTCTTGTTACTAGGCGAGTGTCATGCGAAACAAAGGCTAGATTTCTCGAAGTACTTATAAACTATTAGATCGTACGCATGATTTAGACAAAGTGCAAATACGACAATCTTTTACGCCAATATGGGGATAATTAACAAGAAGGTGCAAAAGCAAATAACTTGCTCTATTCTATTAGCGTCCACTCATCGTCACACAGGGCAGGGTAGTGTACATAAGTTCTCCAACATATTCGAAAATAAGGGATCTAAAAGCATTGGGTTTACGAAGAGGGTAGCATTGGGGATGGATACGAAGATTGAGAATACTGCTGGGGTGGAGGTGGCGAGAAAGGAGGGTTAAAACACCGAATAGGTTAGATGAGTGATTTTGTAACAACTGGCTACCAAAAAGAGGGACAAGTGAAGCAAGGGAGATGGGATTGGTTATCTGGTTGAGATTGTGCTGAAAGGTGAATCTGGAAGTGAGAGAGTCTGTAAGTGAAGGAGGAAGAAAGGGGGTGGAATAATTTAACTGAGAAATGGGTACGAAAATCGAAATAGAAATTTCAAGGGAAATTGAATCATAAACGTTTGGAGCTGTGGAATAATGATTGGGAATCCCCTATGGGAAAAGAAAAAGAAGATTCAGGAATATTATGGTAATTTTTGAAAAAGAAATGGCGTTAAGTGAAAGGGGATGTTTGGGAAGGTAGAGGTATACCCGGGTTTTAAAAATTACAACTGAATGAATGTAACACAAGGAAGGATAGTGCAGCAGTTTAGATTAGGAGAAAGAGTGAGTAGAGTGTCTGTCTTCTGGGTGGAGAAAATAGGATCACTGAATCACTACTAGTTGCTCTCTCGAGTGGGATGCATTATTCATGAGAAGGAAAGAAGAGAGAGTGTGTGTACTTGATGTGTGGGAGAATTTTTGCTGAAATGAAGAATGATGCTCTGGATCAATTCATCTTTTGTACGTTATAGAAATTCTGATGAAGGTTAATGTTTAAAAAGACGTGGCGAGAAGGATGATGGTGGTTAATGCAACCTGAAAAAGAAGTTGAAGGATCAATGAGGGGGAGAAGCACGAAGGGTAGGCAGGAGGATTTGAGTGAAAAGAAGAAAAAACTGGAGCAGAAGCAAGAGAGTTTGTTTTGAGCCGACAAAGGGAGGCGATGATAGATGCTTTCATTTTATTTATTGGTTTAAGAAATTACTAGAATTCCACTTAACCCTAAATTCTTGTTCTTGTCTGAGCTTGAGGTATGGGAAGAAGAATAGGTTGGGATAGAAAACATTATCGACTACTGTTCTAGCCTTACGCTCGGTGTCGCCTGCACTAAAGTAAACCCCTGAAAAGTCTGACATCAAACTGATTCTAGGGTAAAAGTAAGGTAGATAAGGTTGGTTGAAATTCGTTGAATCAGTTTCGAAGCTAATTCAAAATCCTATTTGCTAGTTATTTGCATGCAAATAGGAGCATCAAGTATTCTAGTTTTAGTTTTCGTATGTATTTTGGAGAAATTGAAGAACTTTATCGGGATTGTGTTTATTGTGCAGGGAAAGAAAAGTAAGATGGACTATGAAGTGGAACACGCATAACTATTTACTGTACGCTGAAAAGTAAATCGAAAAAAGTTGCTGGAGCTTTGGATGTTTTAGGGATGAGGATGAGGGAGAGAGTGCGTAGGACGAGTAAATAAAAAAGGGTGGCAACGGATTGATGAGAAGCTTTTAAGAAGAAGTTTGTACACACCCCTTGGCAGCTCTGGCTAAAGCCAGCAAGTTTGGCTGTACCCACTGCCGCTACTACACTCGGAAAAGTTTTTACTACAGTAAGGTCCATAGATAGGTTTCAGAAAATCCTGGATATTTCATTCTCAGCCTTTCTTAAACAATGGGAGGTTAGGACAGTTATCATTACATGCTCGGCTTCATGCTCTTGGGGTAGAACTAGAAAGCCAGGGTGAGTGGCACAGAATCAAATGCGACATTCAATTAGCCTGGCTCGACTCGCTATCCATGTTTGACATTTTGGAACCAAAGAAAGGACAAACGCGTTACAGGGTGAAAGTTGGTTCTTACTGTTTCCTGTAGATCCCTCGAAGAATGAAGAAAAATCTTTACACATAACTTGAAACCAACACTGTCGTTTCAATTTATGTACAATGCAAGAGAGCATTAACAGCGGTAAGCGAGAAGGATTCCACCAAATGTGCGTGCGTAGGAAGGCTACGCATTGATAAGAAGTCATAAGGAAGAAAGCATACAGTTTCCGCATAAATTGATGTCTCTGAGCCACTATCACTCTTTGTGTCGTGATTGAGTTCGTTCACTACATTTACTCTTCTTCGTTGACGCTAAACTCCAATTTATAATTAGCATGGAACATATTATCCGCATGTGTGGAGGTCTCAAAGAAAGTAGGGAACCCCTGATTCAAGAGAAAGGCACGGTCCTGTGGCTCACAGTCGGTAGTGAGTTATAGAGCGTTGGGACTACACTATGGGAGGAGGGGGAGGCGCGGGTTCGAACATTGGGTGGTTCGTAAGCATATCATGCCATAGCTACAAGTTTGTTCCCCTCTAAAAAGCCAATATAAAATCAACTAAAAATCGGGCGATTCTCCCCATAACGAAATACCGTGAATAAATAAGGAAACGAACAAAGGCAAAAAGCGGTGACCTGGATAAACACTTAAATGATGTACAAGAAGGTCTACCACTGTTTACTGTACTTCATCTTTTACGGATTCAAGAGAAGATGGTTCTGAAAACGTGGAGTTGGAGGCTTTATTCTGTAGCAGGGGATAAAAACCAAGCGTTTGCAGCATAATATATTTCGACTTTCCTTGTTCCAAAGTTGACACTTGTTGGAATGGAAGGAGAGATTGTAAGAAGTTGCGAAAAAAATTTTTTAAGGATGGTGAGGTGTAGTGGGATTGAGTGGTGAGGGAAAACACATGGTAGTAAATTGATAAATTAAAGGTGAAATCAGGCTTGGTTTCTCATTTAGGCGGCTTAAAGGAAACTCTGGACAGATTAGTAATGAGTAACCAGGACGGCTTGAGGAAAGCTTTGTTCGGCCAAGGGGAAGCAATTCCACTTTTGGAAAAGAGACAAAGAATTTGAATAAAAGGTGGGCAAAACCTGTATGATACTGGGAGTTTTGTTATTTTGAGTAACTTTCTCCGCTTTCACTTTCTCAATAGTTTGGGTTGAGTTGTAGCCAGTGGTGTGATTCTTTTTTGAATTCAAAATCAACCTTCACTTGGCTTTGGGGGGCTGAAATATTTTATGGTAACTACCGGGGGACTGTTAGGAGATTATTGCTCAGCTGCGCATTCAATGTTCTTTCTAGAGTCTACAGTAGGTAGCTGTGCTGTGGGGCTTGTGAGATGAAAGGTAGAAAGATTGGGGTGGTGAGCGAACAAGTACGAATTGGTTTGGAAGTAAGTGCCAGGGTTTAATGACGAAGAAAAAGGGTAAGCTTGGAGCATGTTAACAAGACAAAGGTTATGAAGGAATGATATCAGATTGGACAAAGCAGGTTCAGGATGAAAAGTTGATAGTGTGAATCACCCAGCGATAGAATGGAAATGTCTCTTACTCGCTATTTGTATCTCCATACCCAGAGTAAGAGATCTTGTCTACCACCAACCGGTATCTACATTTTAGGGCACTACGGGGCAAGTAGGCTCTTACTCGGATATTAGGAGGTAGAGTAAGAGGCAAGTATCTTATCTCCGATTTACAGTGTGAGTCGGCAAGGGTGCATGGATGGCCACTACGTTCGCGCCGTCAATTAACGGGCATCGCGTACGCAGAATTCAACAATGCTCCGTTTAAAACACATTGATAACTTGAACTACGCGGGTTGTACTAGAATCGAAGGCTGCTGGCAGGCATCGACACCGTAGCTAAAAGTTGGGGCCAACGTTTAGCTAAGGAGAGATTAGAAAGAGGACTAGGGCACTACCTAGCCTCAGAGATATGCAAACTGCGTGATAATACAATGTTATCAAAATGTTTGATCTTTACGACCATGTCGTAACAAACTGCTTGGACCAGACCGGGTGAACTACATACGTACAGAGGGTCGCCCCATTCACGACCTGTATGACCGAGTCGTAGCCACCCCTGTATTATAAGCCTTCAATTTTTGAGAAAGTCGGAGAAATTTTAACAATGTATGAAGGCGACAATGCGGTTGGATCCTTTACCTAAACCTTTTCCCATGCATACATCTTCATCCCTTAACGAACAGCCCTTGTGATTCAAAATCAG
Organism: Sminthurides aquaticus; assembly: GCA_906901655.1. Lineage (NCBI taxonomy): Eukaryota > Metazoa > Arthropoda > Collembola > Symphypleona > Sminthurididae > Sminthurides > Sminthurides aquaticus. The sequence goes on along the minus strand of CAJQTT010000004.1, from coordinate 8,108,054 downwards.
TTCTTCAATTACCATTGTTACTAATGCCTATTTTCTTCGGAGGATATTCAAAGATAGTGATGCTTTATTTTCTGTTTCCACGCCGTGCTTGTATGCCTTGCCTGAAAAACAAATTATAGAATTAAGCCGCTGTATCATTTGCTGAACCTACATAATCCACATTTGATTACCACTGAGTATACAGAGTTGCTGAAGGGAGCTGCAGAATGAATAGGATTTTTCGTAATGGAAAAAATGAATTACATCTGTTTTTCTCTCTTCTTCGTCCTGAACTGAATAAATCGATCCAGCAGGAGAAGAAGAAAGTAGCATTTTTACATACTATACGGTGGATTAAATGGTAGGATTTTATTCTTGTTACGCATCTATTATCTTGTAGGAATACTTGCTTTTCTTGCTGAATCACTGCAAGTAATAATTGCTGCTATGCCCACTTGAGTCTAGAATAGTCTCTTCTACACTACACTAGGTAGTAGAGGATGGAGATTCTATCGCATAGCAGAATATTATTTTATAGTTCCAGCTTCCTTTTAAATTGGGCTTGTTTGCAATGAGCTAAACAGGTTTCTATGAAAATTCTGATCTTGTCGCACATTGAAAAGATTCCGAAATCCATTCTTGCAATTGATCAACTACTCTAGGATTTGAAATACTGAATTTATTTTAATATTTTTGTCCATAATGCAACTTATCCTCCTGCCTGTCAAATATAACTGTCAACTGGGCGTTTTCTCGATGATAGAAAACATTAACGGACATGGAGAGGGACATAGATGTAGCAGTTACTGAATTGGCTTCTGGATTCACTCACAAGTGGGAAATGAGTGATACGAAGAAGCACTTCAGGTGAAAGTGACTTTCTCCTTGCTTGATATTGTACATGGATCCTGGAGAATAAATATAACGTACGCTCTTCTAGCTTTTCAATCTTTTGTGGGCAAGGAGTACAGCGAATACATTGAAGTAAGCTTCGAAAAGTTTCCGGTAACTATTCCTGAAAGAAAGGCGGCACTGGAAGAGGGACAGGTGTTGGAAATTTTACGGGTTCCTTCATCCGGGGCTGAACTTTACTTTTCTCTGCGGCTTACAGAGTTGCCATAAAAATTAATGCGCCTCACACACGCCACTAGTTTTATCTGAGAGTTAGGAAATTTTCTTGGAATTTGCAAATTATTCAGCGTGCTAAAATAGCATGTGCTATAAATAATTTTTCTAAGTTCCCTACTTCCGCTTAACTTACGATTCCTCCGTGTTACACACGCTCTGCTCCTGCTCCTTCTCGTTTATATAGGATTGAGGCTTTTGAGAATCTCAAATTCTAAAGATTGCTTTTGAGGAACCGCTGGAGTTACCGGAAGGAAACATTGTTCGTTATATAATACTCTCCAGGCTCCATGTGGTACTGGAACCCTTCTAAACGCTGTTTCCAACACTTGTGCTGTATACTCTGCTATGCTTCTTCTCCAAGCCCTGAGGGTAACTTCTGGCAGTGGGCCGCTTTAGAAATTGCGTTTTGCCTTCTGACAATGAATGATTGCCGGAGCACAAGAAAAAACGCTTGACACTTCCGATCCTAATTCCTCTCTTTCCCTCCCTATACCAGTTGAACACTTCGTAACAGCAACCAGAATTGCCACAAGTATGACATCACTGAATTCAAGAAGACGACGTTTATGCACGTATGTATACTTTTATATAAAAACGCTTAGGCTATGATCTAGCGTGTGAAATGGAAGCAACAAATACAGTAAAATTCTGTATTGAACATTGCGCTACTTGTGCTCATAAAATGAGCACTTGCTCCCGAAAGATATTCTTGAAGAAGGATCTTGTTGCATGTGTCTGAAGTCTGAATACTGAGGAAGCCGCAAGCCTCTTATTAATGGGTACATCGAGTTGGTGCATTGTTTTTTTTATTCAAGAAACGCAAACATCAGCCGTACTTACGATTCAAAATGTGAGGTTATACGCGTTACGTCAAACCAGTCTCAAGGCATCAGCATCAAAATTAAAAACAAGGTTGAAGATTCATCTTTTCGCAGCCCCTTTGACATTAGCCTTTTATGGTGACATAAAATATTTAAAATTGTAAATTAGAGCCACAAGAGAAAGTCGGGGATTGATTGATTCTACAGGGGAGTGACTAGTACATGGCTGCCAATAGTTGGGGAAGCGGAGCACTTCTACCTTGAGCTGCAAGAATTTAATGAGCTCATTCCATGCGAGTGAGACGTTGTCAGTGTTATTTAACACTTTGTGATCTCAATATATTTATTTTCTCAATAACATCAACTACATTGGAAAGTGCTAGTCCTCTCTCTAATCTCTCCCGTGCGGAAAACTCGACCGAGTTTTCCGTCGACCGCGTCAATCGTCGACCGCGCGGAATTCAAGTTTACAGTGTATTTTATATGAGGCATTGTTGAAGTTTGCTTACGCAACGCCCGTTAAATGTTGGCGTGAACGAAATGGCCACACACCCTTGCCGACTCACGCTGTAAATCGGAGATTAGAGACTTGCCTCTCACTCTACCTCCAAATAACCGAGTGAGAGTCTCCTTGCCTAGGAAAGTACTTGATTGCAACATTTGCAAGTGACATCTAGATGCATACATGGTGAAGGATGATGATAAGTTAAGCAAGAGGAATTAACTTATAAAGCTGTAGCAGGAGCAAAGACAAGGAGTGAGAACAAGCAAGTCTGGTTAGGTAAGCTGTAGAAGCTGGAATGATGATTTAATGTAGAAAGCTCAGATCTTATATAGTAGTTCAAAAGGTTGTTAAATCAATATATAAAGTTTGTTAGGAAAAGAGAAAAAGTTAGAAGTTTGTTACAACCAATAATCATTGATTGAACTAACAATTGAATCCATGGTAATAATGAAAACTATTTCCTACACATGGTACATTAGCTTACTAGAGAATCTCGTGCGAATGTCACCGTTACTAACTGAAAATATGTCTGAAAATAACGATGTAAATTTTGATAAGCTTTTTAAGGAGTTTTTGTCAATGTCTTTGGAATGTTATGAAAATTTAAACTTCTGCAGGACTTCCATAGCAAGATTCGGTAATGTAAACATTTAAATAGTCCTTGATAAATAAAATATGATTTTCGTAGGTGTGGGTGTAGTGTGGACAACGTTATAGGGCCATGGGATTGTAGGGCACTTGCTGTGTCGTGATCATGTCATGCTGCTAGAATCTCATGGGAATATTTTGTGCATAAAATATTCTCGTTGAAGGAGTTTACGTTCTCAAAAAAGCCTACATGGAACACCGTCGAAGGCTAAGGGAGAAGGTTTCTAGGAAATGGGAGGCAGTTAAGAGGTTTCATTTGAAACGTCATCGGGGAAAACTGAACGTATTCAATCTCACGGTAGAGAATAATTTTTTCGTGAAGCGATTAGCCTGGGAGAGAAAGGTTTGGTAGGGATAATAAATTTTGCGCATTTTACTAGAAAAACGATTACGTTAATATGGGAGACGATACATAATCGCTTTTAGGTGCTAAGCGCAAGGAAGCGAGACTAATTTGAAGATTGAAAATAAGAACAGCTTAGAATGGATGGAGTAGAGGACGAGATACAAAAGTAGTATCAGATGCAGCGATAGCGCACTTTTTCCACGTGGAAGGAAGTGGAAGTAGAGAATGGATGGAATTGGAAAATTGCTCCAGTAGCTTGGGTTGAAGAGATCCAGGTAAAGAGAATAGATCTCTCCTCCTCCTCCTTTACCTTAGTAGAAATAAGGAAAATCAAAGAGGAAATTTTCTTCTCAATTTCCCAACTCTTCATCCCGCATTACAATTCAATCTCAATGTTGACGGAGTCGAAACTGAATTTGAAATTGAATTTTTCTACCTTTCTATGAGATTATCTTGAAACAAATTCAAAGGATAAAATAGATTTTGTTCACACATTTTCTACCTTCTAACCACCTTACCTTACCCCGAATAAGAAAAGCCCTCTGTAACACCAATACTGATTGTTTGCCAGGCAGATATCTCAATTGCATCTTACCTGACACGTTTTATCCCCCTCTCTTAGCTCTTACGCTCACAGAGGGAAACAATGTTGTTATCCATCATCTCCCCTGGCTCCAACTTCCAACCACAACATGAATTGAAAATGAAAATCTACTGTCCGTATTCCACTCCGTTAGAAGCGAAAATAAAAATATTTTACGATCAAATCTTCCCCTTGCCGAATATGTAACCAAATTGCATCTTGGTGGATTCGGATTCTCTCGTTAATGGGGACAAAGTAGGAGGATCCCCTAGTATTCTTTCATTTTCTTCATGTGTCCCCAGTGTGACCCAAAGTACTGTGTGGCGACGGATGTAGCATAACAAAGGAAATAGTTATAGCACTGCGGAATGGCATTAGTATGGCTTTATTTTCATTTTTATCGAAGCGTTCTTCCATTGAATTCCTGAGTATACACCGGAATCGAACCAGTAATCTTGTCGTTCGTTCAGAATGTCAAAAGGTTGATGACTAATACGGAAAGTGAATTGCAATCATAAGCCAAACCGCACATTTTATGATTGTAAGGAGGGTGCCTGTGGAATAACGACGTATGGTTCTTTTTCACTTTCTTTATTGCGCATGGTTTTTATTCAACTACGGGTTTCAAGCTTTATTTTGCTTGTTTTACTTCTTGTTCAAGACCATAACTACAGCCATTTCAACTTGCTGCAATATATATACGAGGATAAATACGTGCAAAATATTTAGAGTTGGAATTTGTGGGAGTTTTAAAAAACTGCAATTGAGATTATAGTAGCCGTCACAACACCGGTGCCCCAAGAATGCTGGCAAAAGAATGACTAGGTATAACAGAGATTATGAAGCATGAAAAAGTTAAATTCAGACACTTTCATTATGCTGACTACTGACGTTTGCCTGTTAGCCTTTTTACTGTCATCTTTAAATTTTAACCACGTTTCAGCTCTCAGTCTCACTCAGCTGAGACACCGCGGTCAGATGTTATATCATCTAGTTTATATCAAAGGCGTGTGGAATGTACACATTAATATTAGGTTTGCAGTACGCAAAGTGAAATCTTGCCTGTCTTGTCTTGTGTATATATTTGTAAAAACATAGGTCCTCTTTTTCATCTCAGGTGAAAGCCCATAAAACTTTCTTTTATGTGTGGTGCTCTGTTCCTGGAGCAGAGGAGGAGAAACCGCGAGATACTAGATTTCTTTTTACGTTGTGTCGCAGGCCTGTGAGTTATAGTTTCTTCCGCTTGAGAGCAGTACAAAGATAATGTTAAAAGGCATTCTTGGGGAGGTGGAGTAGCGGTACGATAGTTTTAAGGGGTTTTGGATTGATGTGCAAAAGAAAATGCAAGCGATTTTGATCACTAATAAAAATGTTGTGAAAGAAATTAGGCCCTGCTGTTTCTCTTATACTAGGGAAAATTGAGGATGAATCTGCAAAAAACTCAGAGGCAGGCCTATTAAATCTATGCATGCTGAACGCGTTCCGGGATTAATAAATAAAAAAGTTTTTCTAAGCTCGTAACATGAAATAAAGTAAAAAAGCGTTTAGGTCATGCGTTTTTAAGCGTCCTTTTTAAGCAGGATAAGGCGCATAGTACGCTTCTGTAATATAATAGGCTTGCCGTGTTTACATTATGAATAAATCATAAGGAATAGTAGGATAAGGGGAACAAAGTGACCATCGAATGTCTCGAAATAAGGCTGCTTATGACCTCACATGTACGTTATTATGTATTAATCCTATTCTGATAAATAATAATTTTGATGTTTGCAGGGCTTTCGGACGAATTGTGTGCGCTTGTTGTCCTGGAAGGATCCGCCGCCAGTACCGGCCAGGTGGACTCCGACCCCATTTAGCCAGACTGACTCAGGTAATTATTAAAACCTTTTCAAGCACTTTTAAAAAGTACATTAGCATTAAGAACGCTTAAGATAATTATAGGCTGGATAAATATGCGCTCGAGTGTAGATAGAAGATTAGAAACTGCTGGAATAAGCCTTCCTTATCTTCATTTTAACACTTAAGCTGTTGAAAGCATGGTTTTGGTTGTAATGCATGTTAGTAAATTGCTGCATTTTCTTTGTAGTTGCTGGTGCTTGATGCATGGGCTTAAATCGCTAGCATAATGGTGGTGCTTGTGCAGAGATCAGACCTAGGAATAAACTGCTGAAAATACGGTATTTAGGAAATCAGTACTGGTATGGTTGAGAACAGGATTTAGAATAGTTAGAAGAGAGATTTTTCTGCATTTTGCTGGGTTTGCTGTGACAGCGGAAACATAAAAAAATATAAGATTAGGTCTCCAAACTTGGTGATTATTGTATTTAAATCCGTACATGAATGGAAGGAAGAAAGTAGGAGGTTTTATGAAGAGGTGGTGAAAAAGGGCGTGCTCATACTCTTATACACATACATTCTCACCGACCAAACGCATTATTCATTATTCAATAAGTAAAAGCTGGGAAGGAAAACATAAAAATGTGCGTGTTGAGGCTGAGAAAAATGTGGGCCCGCACGCTCCCCACTTGCATACTGTGTATGCTTAGGTAAAAGCTATTCTTCTTTAACAAGGGCAAAAAGTATTATGTTTGTAAATAATACGGTAGTAGAGAGAAGAAAGAGAAGAATAGTCGTAGAAAACTTGTGAATATTGAGGATGATATATTCAAAGAAATGTACAGTGATAAAAAACAATCCTGTCAAGGCGTATAGAGTACAGTTCCCATAAATCTTCTATGTAGTCTAATAGTCTGTAATCATATTAAGTACCCACGATTAATATAATAAATAAGCACGTCTACTCTTATATCTGCATCTGGAGCAGAAGATCTCCGGAAGATGAGCGTTACATGCTCCAAGAGATTTTAATTAGCTTAATTAGGGAATATGCTAAAAACAACTTAGTTCAGAAATTCTCAAAGTACATCTTGCCGCTAAAAAGAAAACGGCTATGAGAACACGCTTTTGATAGGAGCAAGCGGTCATTTTTATGGAAAGAGCTATTTTTGCACGGTAAAAACTTTACGGAGAAATTTTTTTGCAAACCCCGCTTTTAAAAACAACTGAAATTACGGTGAAAGTTTTGGGTTTATATACATTGATGCAAGGCAAGAGTTTGAAAATTGAATCTTCTGTATGAACATGGATGCGTAGGACTAACAAGTATCTGCGGTGTTCTCGGTAAAAAGGAGAATGCGAAGAACGTGTACAAATTTTATTGAATACATAAAATTTTGTATTGCTTTTACTCTTTGGAGAAAGCACCCGTAGCCAATATAGTTAGTCTTCCCCCGTAGAAAAGAGCCAGAAGCTGAGAACAAAATGCAGAAGGGTTTTGGGGATATGGTTGTTAAAGCTGACTTGCGAATAGTGGTCTAATCAAGGATGGCGTAGCAGATGGAGGCAAGAGATAAACCAGATGCGTTTCTTCAAAGCTGATTAAGTTAGCCAGGTAAAGTTTCCGAAGCTTCAGTCAAGCAAGACACATGAGGGGCATGCAAAAACCCCATATCCAAACGATCCGGAAAGAAAGGTGGGTAATGTAAGGATAGACGAAAGGTTGAAACAAAGATACAGGTGCGGTCGGAATTTGAATACAAGGGAAGGAATGCGATGCTGTCAGGAATGCTAATTAACTTTAAATAAGCGTGCCTCAAAATTAAACAGCGGAAATGGGTATGGATGCTGGTGCAGAGTGCAGAATATGGGCTGATAAAGACTAGGAGAGGGATCAAGCAGCTGGTTTTATAATGTTGATCCCAATCAATCCCAGTGAAAGTTGAGAGAAATGAGGATAAGATATTTTACAGAACGGAAGGTTCCAGGAAATTGTTAACTATTCTGAACAATTCGTCCAACGCTGATAGAGTATTGGAAATGTTGGTATGCTCATACATGTACAAGTTGGTCAGGACAAATGAGCTGCTTCTTCTTACATCGAAGAACACGGATAAGCGTCGGAAAGGAAGTAAACATTTTGTATCTGAGGACAACGGAAAGCTGTATTTTTTGTACTTGGGGGGAGGATGTTGGAATGCTGAATGGAAGGAAACGAAGAAAAGGGGATTGACAAGTAAAGTGGGATTGGCAGAGAGGAGGGTAGAAATACAAGTAAGATGCATAAGATGCATGACTTGCCGGTAGTGTTTAAGACAAATCCCCGAGCTTGGGAGCCAATTGAGGGGATTGTGACCGTGAAAATGTGGAAGACTTAGCCCTTGCCTAAGAAAAAAGAGAGCTTTGAACGTAAGGGTGAAAAGATGTTATGCTTAGTTAGTCGCAAAATCGGATAAACTCGGGATTCGTAATGCTCTCTCTCAAGTCCGACTTTTACTTGTCCACTGTCTTCATTCCTACTTTTGTAAACCTTTTCGGACAGCATCATGAATTTGTATGCTTGCAGGATGCGAGTAGCCTGAGTGTGCGGACGTCTCTCCAGGAGGGAAGTACGGGCGACTACGCGCAAGCTGATTGCATACCTCCTGGCGGGATCTTAGAGATAGTGAACAAATTTGGAGAAAGACGGTTAGAAAGCAGTAGAGCTTAGGATGAAATACACATTGGAACGAAGGAGAAGGCTGTCTATTCCAGTAGAACGCATTTTTTCTATGCCGGGGTATTAGTTTTGGCGAAGAAGTAGGAAGCAGTAGATGCATAGAAAAACATTATGAGGACATAAATCGCTGAATGTAAATGACTTACTCTAGCTCTGCCAATTCAGTTATTCCAGGCAGAGAAAGCATTCTAGGTCCTGAATAGTCTTCATCGTCCTCGCTGTTGTAGGTACTGCGAGTGTGCTCAATGAAATTAGAATCATCTGACTGCTTTCACTAGGCTGAATTCATTTGAAAAGATAATATGCATGTGTTTCTTCTCAATCCCACATCCTCGAGCTACAGCGCTAACTCCCTCGCATCCCAACGTACACAGATTGTGAAAAAATCAGATAGCACAAATACCAAAGCAGCAATTAGGCCTAATGGCTAAAATAGCTGCAACCTTTAGATTTCTGGTCTCAGTTCTTTGTGTTCACCTCCGTATTTCAATCTCACCTTAGCTTTGGGCGGAATCGCAAAGGAGTAGGATTGCCGCCATTCTCTATACCACCGTCCTCTGCCGGATATTCCGGTAAGGATGAATAAAGAGTATCAAATCTTAGGAGAGAAGCCGAAGTGTAAATTAACAGGAAGCCGCTCAAGTTCAAGGACAAGCGGGCAAGAAGGAAAAGGCGGTCTATTCTACAAAAGATTTTCGTACAAGGCATGCATCAAGTAGGATTATCGCATAAACATAAGTCAGACATTAACTTAAAGAGACAGAATGATATATTCCTGCTTTTAAACTCTGCAGTCTCTCAATTATTTAGACATACTCCTGTCATGCACGCACCCGCGTACTGTGCGCAGTTAAAAATCGGATTTTGAGAAAAGGGAAAGGGCAGTAAGTTTTGTTATCTATACTATGATCTTACCTCCCACTCTAATTATTCATAATCTCCACTGGATCTCAATAGTTACACAAATTTAATTTACACAAAAGTCTCTAATATTCCTTTTCAAAAACTGAATTATCATTGCCTGTTGCTACCACAGAACTATGCAAAGAAACTCGGCAAATTTCCTCCTTCTACCTTCCGTTAGACAAGATCTCTTCACTCTTACTCTATTGTTATGGGGACGGAGCGAGTAAGAGACAAGTTCAATCCATGAGACTATGGTCCCATTTGCTCGAGCTAACGGGACCAGCCTATAATTCGCGGGTAATAATTTGCCATGCCAAAAACAATAATTTACATAGGCAACATCTCCTAAAGTGATATTGCCGCTTCTGGGTTCCGAATTTGATTTTAATTTCTATGGTATTTTGAAACCGATTGAACTCGTCTCTTACTCGTTGTACCATATCAACAACACTTGTTATGCTGCGGCGCGGTTTAAAACTGCATCATAATCAATGCTAAGAGATTGGCGTGCACTATGAGAAAATAGATTTCCTCAAAAGTTAGAAGTATGAAAGACTTCAAATAATGGTTACCAGGGGCAACATAACAAATATTGTGAATTATTTTCCCAATTCAGAAAAGTCTATTTTCAGCTTAAGGAAATAATTTAATATGGGTGTCCTATATTCGTGACATAATAGAGTGCCGTGTTTAGTCCCTCTAACCTCATGTATTTTGCCTTCGCGGGTCACTTCACTGATTCTGTTCATCTGATAGCTTAGGGCTTTTGCTACACATAGTGGAAAATTAGTTTTAGGTTATCGGAAAAAAGCCAGATCGTGTTAAATGGCCGGAAAAAGATTGCCACAAGTTCGGATAGCAACTAACAATTTTACGCGCTTAAATACGATCCGAATGAATCATCCTATGTAACCATACTCTTGATAAAATACCGTAATTTGCATCAATAATATTGGGAAGTGCAAAAATTTGGAAACAAAGACCCTATGCCTTAGGTCATCGGACTAAGGCATAGGGTCCTTTCTGCCTTAAGTTCTCGCGTATAATTTCGACTCGTTCAGGTTAGGTTCGATAGCCAACCTTACCGTTTTTGGCACAACACCCGGAATACAATAATGAGTGGAAATTTAGTATATAGTGTCACCTGACTAGCGATTGAATGCATGCAATCACGCGTTTCCAAGGCAACTCTATCATCTGCAATGCACACTTGTAAGACTATTATGAAAGTATTTCTGAAGTTTTGTGGTGAAGTCGATGACTGCTAGACCAAATAGCCACAGAGGCGAGGGAGACAAATTGTCGGGTTAAACGTCAATGTGTGAAACCGAGGACCTCGCATGAATATGGTGGCTTATAGATAGAAGGTCAGGGATGAGTACTACTACGTTGGCGTTGAATTGTTTTACTATGGAGGGACAATATTCTAGAAAGTAATGGCGTTCATCATCTATACCAAATGTTTTTGACAAAATTATAGTCTATCCTTATTGTACATCATTCAGGTGAGAGGTAGGATGAATATTAGAGAAGCGAAACATGTAAGAGGCAGAAAGAATCGTATATAGGTTCCTAGTACTCGACTCAAGCACTGGAAAAAGTCGAAAGAAGTTTCCAAACAATAGTAGAGGAAGAATAAAGTAATATGGCCGAGGATAATAAATAGGGTAAAAAATACAGTTTTCCCCTTTAGTCATCCTGCCAAATCTATGCTACAAAAACAATGGGATATAAAAATAGCAGGACATAAAGTTGAGAGGAGTCGAGAAGAATCGTACATGCATGACAGAAAGAGCGGAGAAAGTTGGAGAAAGTGCAGATCATTGCTCAATAGTACACGGCTTTTTGCCATAGCCATGGTTTCTTTGTTATTTGCAGTGCTTTTTCTTATTCTTAAAAATAGAGGGGGCGAAGAGAGTGCATTCATTTTAATCATAAAAATGGTCGCATTTCGTAGGCTTTGCTATAAAGAAAAGGCAAAAACTTTCAGTATCTCAGCTGGTATAGGATGTATGGCTATGACAGGGTAAAAGCGCTTTATTAGCATGCACTCTAGCTGATGCTATACGACGTACGTTAAAAGAATACGGGCATAGTGCAGCAGAAAACAATGATCCAAGAAAAGGTAGAGGGGGGCGGAACGTAGAGGGAATAATATTTCTTTTCTAAATCTCTGCTCTTTATGAATGAGATATTAGGAAGTAATGGTGAGATGTTTTTGTCTTTTTTACATTATGATCCGGACGACAAAGATAAAATAGCGCAAATAGCTAGAGAGCGAAATAGGCCATTGAGAAAAGACAGAGAAGGAAATATTAGGTAATTACATTGGGATAATCAGAGAAAAAGCTTCATTGCTTTAATGTTCGTCTCAACATTGGTAGATAATGTAGAAGCGGAAGAAATGAGTTCTTCCAAGTCTGTAAAGAAACTGCAAATCAGATTGCGCAATTCACTTTGAGCTATTAATTCATGGCGTGGGAAGTAGGAAGGTTCAAGGCTCACATTTGCGTTTCGTTCGGGGCACAAAAGAAGAATTTAGCATTTCTCTCATTCAAATGAAAGGTAAATAGGTAACTTGAATTCTAATGTCGCATCTCCTTGCCTGCTAGAGCATTATATATTACAGTAGGGTAATGAGCTAATACTGTAAAGATTAAAACTTTACAAGTGTTGAAATAAAATAATACAGAGGTTTTGCTATTGAAAGAACTTGAACCTATTTGTGTGGAGTGGATATGTACTCGTATTGAATTTCCGAACATTATACCAATAGTAAATTAAAGGTAAGAAAAGAAAAGAGGATGAAAGCAAGTAATATAGTGAAACCCAAAAGGTGGTTACACGCTATTTCCGTCAATGAATGATGCTGCTTGCTGGACATGTAGTATTTTGCAGCTGGAAGTTCGTCCACGTTTTAAGAGAAAAGCTTGTTTCAGAGACAGGTTTTGAGCAAATGAATAGCAAAAGGAGGATCGTTTCATTTTTACCTCAAGGTTGAACATACTAGTTCAGAGGTACGCGTACATGATTAGAACATATTAGATGGTGAAAGTTTTTGGAGGAGAAAGTCCGGGATGGAATTTACGGATGGTTTTGAACTATCTGAACAAAGAAAGTTGGAATAGGGGTGGAATGAAGTGGAAGGAAGGCAGATGTGTGAAATTGCGTTCATATATTAAGTGTGCGTGTTTAAGTTTAGCTTAACTGGTAAATGACCTCGTTTGATGATTTTTTATTCTGTAGTCGGGAATTGGAAAGAAGAGAGCATTTTCTCAGTAGTGCTGGGAAAGTATTGCTTATTTTCTAGTAGACATATATATGGTGGGATCTATTAAGCTGTATTACACGGTTGTAGAGAGGGATAGACGTATTGAATCGAGGAGGCTATACATAGACTGTAGATGCTGCTGTAGTAGCAAGTAAATAGTGGTATACAGAATAGAGATAGAGATTAGATAAGACTAGCATGGAAGATGCTGATTGAATTGAAAATATAAATATATGCATGGATGATGGCGTGGAGTATGTTAATGTTTGTAGAATTTGTATGACTGACATGTATTTAACCCCGTGTAGGAATGTCCATCTCCCTTCCAAAATTGTAATAGAGATGCTAACGGCAGTGCAGAATATGAATTTCCAAGTCAAAAATCTTCTGGAGACTGCGATGTGATCTTGGCAATTGAGAAAAGGCATGAGAAAGTTCCCAAGGTACCTTCAACGGTAAGTATTTGATGAGACTTTGAGATGAACACCGCAGAGAGGGCGAAAGCTTCATGGATTCCATTATTACTGTCGCCGATCGAGGATTCTATTGGAAGGGCATCCCGTCAAGAAAATCTGTTAGCCCTTAAAAGAAAATCCCGCCACTTGCGAATTTTCTCCTCACGCTTATCTTAAGAATACTTTCGTCTGAGTCAGGATCTCAAAACTCATCTAAAACTATATTCTTGTTACTATTTCAATGTTAATGACAAACCAGAAATAATGAAAAAAAGTTTTCAATAATTAGCTTAAGTTAGCTATGATCGTGCAAAGTTGAGAGTAACGTTGGGTGTATACTACAAACCCATCCCCCAGTTTTTTAGCTCGGATTTTTAAGTTTGCTTTTGTAAATGTTAGGACAATTTTTATGGATAATCTTGAGCTAAGAAAGTGATACGTAAAGAGAAAACCGGCGGATCAAGTTACGATTTTATTAATGAATAGTTTTAATAAACTTTTTAAACTGTAGTTATGCTAGAAAAATATTGGTCTATGTTAGCCGGTTTATGCGAAAAATAGAAAACCTCGGTAATAGGCCTTCCATTAACACTCAGTGTCATTTTCCAGGTTTTAGGGTGTTATGTTCAAGTTCAATGTCCATTTCTTCTCTCACAAGTATCTATATTTGTTGTAAGTAATATATGACTTTATTTGATCGTTAGTGAGGGAAAGACAAGGTTTTAATGTAAAAGAGAAAGGGTGAATGGAATCCTTTAAAACTTGTAGTCTTTCATGCCTGTATGTTGTAATGCTAATGTCACTGTCTCACTGTGTTAACAAGTATCTGATTGTACGAGTAATAACAATTAAGTTTGTTCTCCATTCCATGAATAGCTTTCTCTAAATTTCTACACCCTTCTTAAATCTTTTCTTCGTCCTCCCTAGTACACGTAAAATAAGATCTCATTCATGAACCCGAGCTTCAAAATATTACAATTATAAGTTTACAAATTCCCAGCTCTTGTTTTACTTTAACCCCTGGAACTACCTTCACTTACATATGCCTCCACTCTTTTTAAATGCAAGATTTTAGCATTTGAGTCCTCCTCTCTTCGCTAATATAATTACTCGGTTAGAGATAATCTACAATCTACCCCCGTGAAAAGCAAATTCCATCCAGCATAGACTTTCTAATTCATACTTCCTGCTCTTTCGCAAAGTAGTGGAACTGGAAAAGATATGCTATTTTGCTACCTCCTCCTGGACTATCGTATCTATTGTACTTCATCCTTTCATGCATGCTGAGTTTGAGGATTAAAATAATTACTTTCAATACTCAGTAATTAATTCTGAGCCCGCTTGGCGCACCTTCACTACAAATGGCGGGTGAGTGATCCTGATCCTGTACTCTCTTGTAGTTTTTGATCCGTCTCCTTCCTGTAATTCACATTTGTTGATCAACTCTCTGAAGACTTTAAACCAAGATATTCAACCGAATCTCTTGCCCCTTTCTCTCTCTCTTACTATCCAAGATATCCTAAATGTATGAGTCTAAAAGGGAAGCGAATTTTAGAGCACTTTAATTTTCTCTTAGAACTCTTATTTTTGCAAATGCGTGAGAACATGAAAGTGAGCCAAATAAACTACATCTTTAAAGCCGACAAGCGACTGTCTGTCAATCAAAAGAACATTACCAAGGTCGGATGTCGGATCGTATCGTAACGTAACTGTAGGTCCGTTCCCTTCCTGTGTACGTGCCTGCATGCCGAATGTACTTTCAAGGATTTGGGTGATACCTGGATCCAAACTCGAGTTATTCCGGAGTTGGCATCAGAACTTCGGGTTCCGAACAAGCTACAGGAAACAATGTAGAAAATTAGCTGGTTTCAAATCTTATTGTACATTGACAGCAATATGCTTGTAAAAAGTGTTATGGGATAATGGATAATGGCAGCTGGATCATAGATGGTTGTTCAGAGCAGATGGAACATTGCAAGTTACATGAGACTCTTCTCTCTCCTTTTCTCCTCCTACTCAAGCGTTTGGAGTAACTTGGACCGAAATCCAAAACTGACTCATCTCACCCGTCCGTCCGTAACCACCTAACTTTGCGTTGCTTCTTGCTCCATTCTTTAATTCTACAGCTTGAGGTGATTATAAGTTGACTAGTCTCGGTGTGCTGTTTTATGAGGAATGATCAGGTTTATCTAACTGCCGCATCTGAATCCCAGAAGCGTACATTGTCTACTACATTGTAACGTAAATTATGAATAACAAAAATCTCAACAAGGTAATCAGGCAATCAACAAAGAAGCATTCCATAGTGGCCGAGAAAGCAAGAGAAAGAAATAAGGGATGAATACAAAACAAAACTAGATCGCCAAACGAAATATTTTCTGTCGCTCTTCCTAGAAGTAATCATCAGTCAGCTCCTTAGAGATGGACAGCATATAAGATTTAGTTTGGTAATTTACAATCGAATAGAATTTTGCTTAAACTATTACATAGGTCTAGCCCATTCAGTTCCAGCTTTAGACTTTGGCATGTGTGTAATTGTTGGTAATACTTGTTTCACCTATAACATGGAATAAAATTAGAGACAGCAATATCCTATTCCCATTAGGAATGCTGTACGACCAGGATCTTAAATCCACTTATTTATTTGCGGCGCAGTTATGTATGAATCTTTTGAAAATCAGTCTTTCAAAGCTTGACAGAAGAGGCAGAAGGTAGTAGGGATTATCATTAATTTATAATCAATGTATGGCTACTTTAGCAGGAACCCAAAACGAAATAACACCGTTCCAAGGGTTGTGAGGGATATTGCCGGAAAGCTAGAATCTTCTTAGGAGCACAATATCTAAGATGATCCAAACCTTAGCCTAATATGTGTGGTGTGAAAACACTTGAAGAATTTACTTTTGAAGCCAAAACGATAAGGCACACCCAAACCATGTACGAATTTGACATGGAGCAAATGTTTGTTCAAGAATTCCCGGTCTGTAAGCAAACTGTAATAAGGAAAGCAGAGAACAGAAGAGACTGAAATGTAAAGAGAGCGTAGAATAAACCAAAGAGAATTGAAATCCGAGGATTTTATCAAAATATTGAATGAAATTTTCAGCATGACTGAAATGTTAGAGCTCTAGCCTTTTTCTAGAAATGATATGATTTTATGAAAGAATAGGAGACGGCGAGACAGGAAAGTAATACAGTCGATTCTCGCTATAAGAGACTCCAATATAAGAGAATCCGTGCTGTAAGAGACTGATTTGGGAGCAACACTCCCTATGTTCGTAGTGTTAAATCATCCCTTTATAAGAGATTTCTTGCTTTAAGAGACTTTTTTCCGGATTTATGTGAGTCTCTTATAGCGAGCATCGACTGTATTTACTGAGCTAAAGGTTCTTTAAAGATTGACATACAGGATGAGGCTAGATATATTTATGTCTAAAAATTCGAACTTATCATTTTTCCTCCTTGGGTCTTCACCAACTATTCGAAGCATAAGGTTACTGACTTCAGAAGATAAAGGCATGATAGCTCTTATTGCGAATGGAGAAGTAAACAATATGTATCCACTTTGTGATTTAGTATATTCCATATTTAATAAATATCCAATTGTTGTCCGTCCTTTGTCGCCCCTAAACTGAGCAAAATCGTACGGGGACATTACTTTTTCTTCGGAAAAAGCACATGAATAAATTGAAAAGCTTAGAAATGAATCAGGGAGCTTGGTTTATTCATTCAGAAGGCTGAATATTGATTATGTGTATAGAGCTTAGAGGAGAGCCAACTTTTATGACTCGGTATACATATAGGAGAAACGTAATAAATTATGTACATTACGTACTTAGATCTGAGCAAGGGAAAGGCACACTGAGGGAGGGAAACTGTTTTCAGATCCTCTGGCTTCCTAACGCAATAGATCGTAAGGAACTTGGTGGAGTGGGTACTATTAAGTATATCATCTCACGGTTATCTCCCGCCATTCCACTTTCACTCTCATCCCAGTGTAGTTGTCTCTAGCTCTCGCCTTGAGCGGCGAGGAAAATGTTGGAGGAAATGGCCGCCAAGTTGGTGAAAACTGGAAATAATTAAACTCATATATGCGGTCAAAATTTCTCATTGATATGTCAGGAGTGAGGTTGACAAGAAGAATGTAGATTTAAAATAGCTAGCTGGCAGGGGAGTGAAATAGGCAATTAGGATACCATACTAGCGTGGTCACAGGGCAAAACCCGAATCTTAAACACAGAACAAGAGGGTTAGTACAAATTGTAATGGAAGACAACCTCAAGCTTTCTCTTGGTTCTCTCAGCTACTGATTGTGAGTTTGAGAGAGAGCACTCAAGTAGTGCAAGCACTCATTTGAAATGAATGGGGTTATAAGAAAGCTGAGGAGAAGTTTACTTAATAGAAAGATCCAATTCTGGATGTAATTCTGTGTTGTTGCACGGTATATGTAGCTCACACACACTTTTCTTCCCTTTAGCTAACTTCTCTCTTTACAACTTTCAGTAGCAAGTCTGCAGACTCTGCTTATACCAGAGAGAAAGTATTGATGAAAACCCCAGTGACATTACCGACTTTCGCTCGTGAAATTGAATGTATCCTGCGGACCAGACACCAGAAGTGTTTATGATGTCTAATAAACTAACAAAGAAGCGAAAGTCTCGTTTTTCACATGATTAGAAAGGTCATGTAAACCGAGCGTGCAACTGGATGGTTATGCATCTCTTGTTGACACAGCTGAGGTCAGTCTAGGATACAGTGCCTATATTAATTCACGAACTTGGAAAGATCAAATCTGGGAGTTCAGGTATTAGAATAAAGCTTAAAGACTGTGTGAGACGGGATCTCATTTATTGAAGCTGGATATAATAGGAATTGAGATTGAAAAGCAAATTGGACTCCTAATATAAATGTTGGCGGAAGAAAGTCAGGGAAAGCAAAGTTCAAGAAGGGTAATAAATAAAGTAAAGTCCACAACATGGATCCGATTTCATATATGTTAGGTGTAGTTGATGTTGGGAAAAGGTGATTAACCGGAAGTGAAACTGGAAATCGATGTTCGATATTTGGAGTTGAAAATGGAATTACATCGATTAAAAGTTCAATGATGTTGACACTGAGTAAAAGCTTAGGCTTCGGAGATTTACTTCTTGGTTCGAATATTTCGGATCACTTTATTTCTTCCGATAGGATTACAGTTTTCAGGCCGACTAGATAACCTTGAACATAAAAGTGTTTTAATTGAGACGTTAAGAACACAAAAGTGATTTAACACAAAAGAAGAGTAGTTTATTTCGTAGTCGAAGATAGTAGAGAGGTAAGACTAGGGATGTGTGCTTAGGTTCAAAAAAGCTAGGTGCTGACTGAATACATATATACATCGTGTACAAGCGAGGCTAATCCCTACGATACGGGATACGACTAGATATAGATGAGATATCTGACCGTTATACTGTACCTAGCATATAGTAGATATTAGCAGTAAAGGCAATGCCTCAAGGAGAGAAAGTAAGGAGGAGTCATCAAGGTTAAGAGACATCCCCAAACATATTCGCTTCGAAAAGTAACCGCAGGGAGAAGCAAAACAAAGCTACCATGATTAACAAATACGAATAAATAGGCTATAAGTTTTCGTTTTTAAATATTTCCCAGGCCAATCACCTGACTGCAGAAAATATACGTGTGAGGTTTTTCAGTATCTAGAAACTAAACTGGTGGTAAGTAAGCCCTTATGCGGGGTGGTACTGGTACTGTTATCTTGTTCACATTTTGACGTGTAAATTTTCAACGCAGAGTCGGGAGGGAGGAAAATTGGCTGTGATGGGAGGAGAGTCATACGCGTGACGGTGAAAGTATATAGGAGAATAAAATTCAATGGGTTTTGCATCTACTCCATAAAATTGAAAACTTGTTCGAATTAAAACCCATTCCTGTCCACACACATAAATCTGCTACACATACCTCTTCTGACCTATCGTTGCGGGAGAAGCGTGAGAAATTCCGGAGGCTAGAAAGAAGCGGGAGCAAATAGCGTGAGAGGAAGAAGACACGGGCGGAGTTAATGGGGAGAAAGCACACAGAGACTGTTACTGCCTGCCCGACCTACCAGGCCAAGGTAGCTACTGTAACTAAGTTTTCATGCAGTTACTCAATAGTTTAATATTAATTATCACAAACACCAATTTAACTTGTTTCTCGCAAATTATTGTCTCGATATTTATTTATACTAAATCACTCAATCCCAAATGATTCACACAAAGGTAATCCCTCAATCCTTCCAAAACACTCTCCGTCCTGTTCCAGATAACTTCCTTTGTCCAGCTCTAGCCCCTGACTAAATCATTACAGTGCTAGAATCATGTACATACTTGCTCATGGCGAGTAATATTACTCCAGGCTCATGCGCACCCACAAGACACCGCTTCTAGCCAATCAAAACCATATACATCAATACATATAAAATACATGGTGTCCTTTACCAGGACCGGACATCCTCCCACCTAAATTGTAGTTAACGGTAACTACAATTTACAATCGCAAAGTATCAAAATATCCGAGACATCAAAAATACAGACCTCAGCATTCGCTCGAGGCATAAGGAAAACCCCAGTGGGACAAAACCTTATGCAAGGTCAACTTCAAATCATAAAATATAATCATTCAATCGTCAATAAATTCAACATTTGACAAACAAGTCTCTCCGGTTCCTTCACAATGCGTCCAGATCTGGTCTTCTTCATAGGTACCTCTGGAATCTCGTCGGTAACTTGTTCACCCACATTAGACTCTTCCATGACTTCCGTCTGCAATTCCACATTCTCTTCCTGCATCATCTCCAATTGATGACTCGCTTGATCATCCTCTATCTTCTGGACCGATACAACTTCTAACGGGTACAACCGTTGGATTGCCCTGTATGCTTCTCCTGAAGCGAGCTGCAACTTAACAAGTCGCACAGCTCCATCCCGGCCGGGTACTAATTCCATCACTCTTGCGAGTGGCCAATCCAATCTCTTCCGGTTGTCCGAACCCACAAGAACGATTTCCCCAACCTGCACCTGTGAACATTTAAAATCAGCTTTGGAAATTAAATGAGCCATATACTCAGTGCGAAATCGTTTCCTCAGGTCTCCCCGCAACCTCTGGCGATAACTAAATCTACGCCTCAACATCTTGTCCTCCATTTCATCAATATCGGGCATCTGAAAGGTCAATGCATCCGACATGAAATGGGCAGGCGTGAGCGGAAACAATTCACCGCTGTCTTCACTAACATACGTTAGTGGACGTGAATTGATCACCGCCTCAATGTCGCACAGACTGGTTTCCATCTCTTCACGATCCAACTTGCTCTTCCCGTAGATTCGTCTCATGAGCCGCTTAACGAGTCCCACAATTCGCTCCCACCATCCTCCCCACCATGGCGCTGATGGTGGATTAAATTTCCACTGAATCGGATCAATAGTACCGCTTTCCTGTATGTCATCCCAGTTCAGATCAGCCATCAAATTATCAAATCCTTTGAAGTTCGTTCCTTGATCTGAACACATCATACGCGGTCTTCCCCTCCTTGCAACAAATCTTCGAAATGCTTGCAAGAACACTTCAGTGGAGAGATCCGATAGCAATTCCAAATGTACAGCCCTGTAAACTGCACATGTAAATACTGCGAAGTAGTATTTCTTGCCATCCTTCAGATGAAGCGGACCTCCAAGATCAACACCGGTAACCTCAAACACTCGAGCATCATTTACACGTTCCTTGGGAAGAGGTGGTTCATAACATGTGTAATTCTTTCCTGCAAACCTTTTGCAAATCACACATTTGGCCACGATCTTGTAAACAATCTTCTTGGAATTCAGAATCCAAACTCGTTCTCTCAGCATCACGGTCAGCGTCCTAGGTCCTACATAATGATTCTTCAAATGCATCCACATAATCATCTGCTCCACCACTGGATGTTCGTTAGGTAGATAAACCGGAAGTTTGAATGCCTGCAAGTCATCTCGTTCGGATATCCCTAACTTGACACATTTCAATCCCACATCATTGATCACAAGAGGAAGTTTGACTTGGGTCCAATCAGTAACTTGCTGTATTAATCTCCAAAGTTGCGTTTCAGCATCTTCAATCTCATGCATCCTAAGTTGTCCAGAATGTCCTTTGCGTTTCAACCATCTTAGTACATAGGCCAAAATTCGCACATTCCGCATATAATTATTTGAACGAACAAACCAACTTTCTGAACCAACTCCCACCGTGCATGATGTAGCCGCCACTATGGTTTTCCTCTTCTCAGAATCGATGATATCTGAATTGCAAGACAAACATTCCTTAGGCCAAAGATCTTCTTTCAAATACAACCAATCCGGTCCGTTGCACCATTCGGTCTTGACCAACTTCTTGATATCACAGCCTCTTGACGGCAAATCCGCTGGATTACATTGTCCAGGTATGTGCCGCCAGTCCGAAACTCTCGTAGTCTTCCGTATCTCTTCAACACGATTATTCACAAATACGCCCCAGTTGTCATTCTTCTTGATCCACGTTATAGCAGTGCTTGAATCACTCCAGTAGGTCACAGGTAAAACAAGATCCAACGCTTCCATGACACTTTTCCCCAATCTGGCTCCTATCAAACATGCCATCAGTTCGAGCCGAGGAATTGTAGCTGTCACTGGAGCTAACCTTGATTTTGCTTGTGCCAGCCTCACGGTAACGCCAGAATCAGAAACAACACGAATGAAAACAACTGCAGCATAACAATCCTTACTGGCATCCACAAACACATGAACGCTCCATTCCCCTGTTCCAGGATTAACATCCGCTAATTGTCTTGGTATTTTCACATGCTCCAAAAGCTTCAAGTCTGCAATCCACCGACGAACACGCTGTGACATCTCATCCGGAACCTTTTCATCCCAAATCAAATTCTTCAGACAGGTTTCCCTTAAGCACATCTTGAGTTCCAAGCTGATGGGACAAAACATTCCTAAAGGATCAAATAAAGCATGTGAAATTGCCAATATTGCTCTTTTGGTAATAATTTCTGGAGGTTGCAATTTCGATACTGATGGGCACAGCAAATCTAGCATCCGATTCCACTTGAGTCCTAGAACGGATGATACTCCAGCGTCGCCTTCCTTGTCACAATTGCTTTCCCACATCCTGAGATCCATTTTAGCTCGATCCAGTATTGCAACCGCTTCATGCTTGAACTTGTGGTACGCCTTCTTAGAGTCTAGAGAAATCACACAATTATCAACATACAAACATGGTAATAATTGACTGGCTGTTGGGGATGGATCCTTCTTCAAATGAAACTCCAACACAGCTGCAAGTTGAAAGGGGCTGCACACAACGCCGAAAACTACTCTTTTATGCCGCAACACCACTATCGTTTCCCGATTCTTCTCCCACCACAGAAACCTGAGCACATCGCGGTCGTCTGGACGAATAGAGATCATCGGAAAAGCTTTCCGGATATCCGATGTTGCTGCAACTTTCCTCAGTCTGAATCGGAGAAGAATGGCTGGTATTAATTCCAGCTGATTCGGACCTTTGGCTAAGCATTCGTTCAAACTCTTGTATCCTTGCACTCTACACGAAGCATCAAAAACTGGTCGAACTTTGGTTGTGGCCGAACTTTCCTTGATGACTGCTCGATGCGGCAAGTAATGTGCCATACCCTCCTTTTCTCCGCCTTCAACTTTCTCGATAAATCCTTCTTTTATCCATTCTTGGAAAATGTCGTCATAATCCTGTAGTCTTCCAAGAGAATCCAATTTCCTTGGTGGTGGTGATTAATCTACGAACAGCTTGACTCCAGTTATTAGCAACATTAGATCGTGAGAGTACCCAGGGCAGCGCCACCTCATAACGTCCTTCATTATTTATCGCCAAAGTTTGCATGAAATGAAATTTCGTATCTTCATCTACCTCTCTCTTAGACTTTACCTGAATGGGATCTTGAATTCCCAGCAGATCTAAATCCCAGAGTTGTTTAACATTCAAAGCTCCAAGCAACGAGGTCATCATCAACTCCTGTCCTGGGTCTGTTTCAAGCTGTCCGCTCAATACCCATCCTAGTTTCGTCTCGAGATCCAGAGTGCATAAGATTCCCGGTTAGAAGTCGTCCATAATAGTCGTTCCCAATCAAAACTTCTATCTCATCTTGAGATCCGCAGTCAGTTAAAGTGATACTTTTCATCATCTCTTTCGGCAATCGGGTTTTCTCAACACTCTTAATGCTGCGCACAATCTTCTCTTCATCCAACAAATCAAGCTCCACACAGTAATCTCCAATTACACTTTTAATTAGTCCACGGTAAATTTTGTGCTCCTTCGCTGCCTTCTCTCCTCAACGGTACAAGCCATGTCCTAAGTAAACTCTGTTACAAAACGGTAATCGCAGACTTTCTGCTGTCTTCTTGAGTACAGCTGATTTCTGAGCTCCGGGATCTAACATTGCTCTCACAATCCTCTCTTTGCCACCTTCACCTCTCAGGTGAAGCCTTACGGTCTGCAAAGGAATCCCATCTATGCCCTTAATTGTACTCGAACAATTAGTTACCGTACGCACTATCTTCTTGGCATCGGAGGCTGGAATCTCAGACTTGTTCACCCTCGGAGCTGGACACAAAAGTCGATGGTGTTTTCCGTCACAAACTCCGCAACGTTCCCGACTACGACAACTGAAGGAGAAATGTGATCGATGAAAACATAGGAAACACCTCTTATTCTTCAAGAGCCTCTTCCGTCTCTCCTCCAGCGACAATTTAGGAGCGGTATAACAATTACTGGATTCATGAGGCTTTTCGCAAAATCCACAGGTTTCCTTCGCTCGTCTCTTGGGATCCGAGTTTGTATGAATCGTTGAGCTCAAACTAGCGGCCGTAGGATAATCATCCTCTTGAACAAGCTCAACAATTCTCCTCTTGGTTGGCTTGACGGTTCTCGAACTTGAAGCTAGAGTCAACGAAATCTCTTCTTCTCGACGAGTCTAACTTGTTAAGTTCTCGACCTGCTGCAATCATCTTGCTCTGCTGAGGCTCTTGGCATCTTTTCCATTCTCGTAGAACTTCTTCAGAGAGCGAAGCTTCAATCAACGGATATAGTAGTTCACAATCGTTGTTCGTCTTCCTTCCCAACGAACCCAACGTATTCAGGTTTCCCTCCAATAGATCGTATAGTTGAGTCAGGGGCAACTTCTTTGTTACAGTCACCAGCTGGACCAATTCTCTCATCAGCAAATCGATGATAGCGGATTTGTTGCCACAACGTTCCTGCAACGCTGTTATTGCTCTCTCATAATTCCTCGGTTCACGGGTACACTTTTACTACATCAGCAGCACGAGATCCTTCCATCAAACTTTGTCGGAGATATTGAAACTTCTCAACCTTGCCGAGTTGATCACAGTTGTGTATCGACTGAAACTGTCCCCACCAGGATAACCAATCTTTCAACTCTCCACTAAACTTCGGTATCTCCATCTTGGGTAGCTTCACGCTCTTCGAATTACTTCCGGATGACACGGATCGGGTCTCAGCTGCATGCGTATCCAGTAATCGTGCATAAATCAATCTCAACTTGCACATCTTCTCTGCTATTTCTTCCGTGCCCTTTGTTTCAGCATCCAGTTCTTCATCAGATCGTCCTGTCGTCAGCATTTCATTCAAAACCACATTATCCAGCTCGTTTAATTTGGCTTTCAATTCATCCAGTCTCTGTAATCGAGCTCTAGCCGTATCGAACTCAATTACAGCTTGTTGCTGAGCCAATACTTCACTTTCAGCTACCATCCGTAAAAGATTTCTTCGGTACGTTGCACGTCTCTTGAATTCGACTGAAGGCTCCATAATTTAACGTTAATTAATTATTCACTTAAAATTCCTTTGTTCGTCAAATTACCACACTTACAGTAACTGCGTACCAAATCCTGCCGACTGCGCCACAATGTTACTGCCTGCCCGACCTACCAGGCCAAGGTAGCTACTGTAACTAAGTTTTCATGCAGTTACTCAATAGTTTAATATTAATTATCACAAACACCAATTTAACTTGTTTCTCGCAAATTATTGTCTCGATATTTATTTATACTAAATCACTCAATCCCAAATGATTCACACAAAGGTAATCCCTCAATCCTTCCAAAACACTCTCCGTCCTGTTCCAGATAACTTCCTTTGTCCAGCTCTAGCCCCTGACTAAATCATTACAGTGCTAGAATCATGTACATACTTGCTCATGGCGAGTAATATTACTCCAGGCTCATGCGCACCCACAAGACACCGCTTCTAGCCAATCAAAACCATATACATCAATACATATAAAATACATGGTGTCCTTTACCAGGACCGGACAGAGACTTTGCCTGGGGATCATAATTGTTGTGGAGGAATATGTGCGAGAATAGGGTCGTAAATATAACGGAGATGTGCTCCGCTTCTTGGTTTCACATCATTATTCACCCAGACGTTAACGCTTTACTGAATACTGACTGAACCCATTACAGTTGGAGGAAGAGCTCGCTAGAGACCCGGATCTAAAGCTCACTTTTAATGGCTGATTTTAATGTTACCATTATTAGGGATGAGTATTTTATAGTATTTCATATCGTATTTTAGGAAAGAAAGGATTTGACATGTATTAAAAATTGGTGTAGTCATAGTCCAGTTTCCGGCATTGCCTTATTTAATGTCTTCTTAAATATTAATTGTGTCCTTCCACAATACGGCCGCGAAGAAATAAAAGGGTTCTATGTTTTTTGGGAAAAGGCTATTGTCCCAATGCATGTAATTTTAACCAAATGGAAAGTAAAAGGATGGAAAGAAAGGATGGAGATGACGATTTACGCTATACGTCAGAAATTTCATTGGAATACGTTACATTTTTTTGGACGCATTGGATGTAAAAACAACGAAATCCTTTTTGAGTAGTATTCTCACTCTTCTCGCTCGTTTTTGAAACAGGGTTTGGGTTACAGCAACCTATCAATGTAAAATTGGAACAATATACTTCAGAAGCGCAAATCAATTACGCTTCTCGGTACGTTCTTATCTTACAAGTGTTGTGACGAAATCAGAATGATGAGAGCGAGAGCAAAGTAATATTCTAGATCACCAACACAGCAGGAAGTATTACCGGCACAGTGTTGCATTTCAAGATACTGCATATAGAATATACGTACTGAATGCATTTTTCACGGTAAAATATACATCCCTCCAGTCATACGTAATGAGCCCTGCTGGCATGAGCGCTGACTGGGAAGCCTTGAGGACTCTTTGATCGCAATGGAAAACTGAAAAGATAAGTGAAAGCAGCGATGGAAATGGAAGTATTTTACTCAGCGGATAGTGAATTAAGCCGGAAGGAATGGGGTTCAAGCATTTCAATGAAACATTTTACCGATTCAACAGTGTGATTATAAATTATTCATGAGTTTACTTTGGAAATAAATACTAGGAGGAGCGGTAAATGAGAAAGTAGGACGTACTATAGAAGAAATAAATAGAATGTGGGTGTATGTGTAGGAGAAAGAAGCGTAGATTTGATAATTCAGGATTTACGGCCTAGGATGAGAATAAATATTGAGATAGAGCTGAGATTATGAGATAGATGGCTGTAGAATAGGTGAAAAGACATAAAAAGGTTGAAGCTTTTATTTAGAGAAAATCCAACTGGAAAGGATACGGAGGGCTGCCAGAGGTATTGGTTGCTTACAGCACTGGGCAGCTTACAATTATCAGAGTCTGGCTGGGAATCCGTGCTCATTTACGATACTTTTCAATGTAGCTGTTGACGTGGCGTGGCGGAATTAGAATGAATGATGTATGGGGTATGAATCAAATATGTAGCTGCTTTGAAGTTACGTCAAACTATGGAAGAGAAATCAGGGTTTAGGTGAATACTGCTCTGCCTGACTGAAAATCTGTTGGATTCATACTTCATATTTTAAGGCAAGGTGGTTCTGGATTAATGCTAAAGTATAAGTGGGTATGATGTGGTGAGGGCGATGAAATTTTGTTATACTTCCTTCAGCCGGTGCGATTGTGAAGAAACGAGCGGTGGCGGTGATGACGGTGACAAAGCGGAAGAACATAGAAGTAGGAGTTGAATTGTTGAATATACCAGACTGGATTTAGGCTTATCGTTATTTCCTCCTGCTCTTTTTAGCTTAAGTTTAGATGGAGTGCATTATGTATTGTTTGTGTGGACAGATCGGGGTTGCTGTGGAAGTAAGCGAGGATGGACGGTATTAGGGAGGGCAGGAGAAAGGAAGATGCTGTTTCGAAAAATGATTAAGGTACACCCATGGGGATGGCGCTTCTATTTATTACGGAATGTATGCAAACGAATGGATGCGTACAAAAATAAACGGCAACGATGTACAGAAGTGGCAGAGCAATCGCAAAAGTTCCCTTGAAAAAGCAGTACTTGCGTCTGAAATTGTTTATATATATACCGTGTAGTCCACGATAGCGTTCTCCTGTTTGAACGGTCTCGCGCGCTTCCTTCAACCTATCGTATACACCGATTCCTCCCATCAGCCTATCGCAGCACAGCACTGCATGTGTTCCACTCTCTCGCTGCTGCTGCGAGCGAGAGAAAAAGATGGCTCTCTGCCTTTCTTCGATCATTATCCGGCTCACAAGCATCGTAGCGTTAAGTAGTTTGCATTGCTGCATAGCTGAGGTCTTTGTCTCTCTTTCAGTCTACGTTTAATGTCTATAGGTCAAAGGGCACAGCCATGGCAGCGCCTGAGGTCAACATAGTCAGAAAAAATGACTTTTTTCAGTATAAAATTCGTAGCATCCGTGCCCTTCGACCTATGGATATTAAACTTAGACTAAAAGAGAGGCAAAGACCTCAGCTATGCAGTAATGCAAACTGCTTAACGCTACGACGCTTGTGAGCCGAGAAATGACCAGTGGAAAGAAGAAAGGTTTTGAGTTTTCCTCGCGAGGAACGCTACCGTGGACGACACGGTATATACGTATATATATATATATATATGTGTATATATGTACATATATATATATGTATATATATATATATATATATATGCAAAGGTTCATCCTAGATGGTTCGAATGACGTCTGCCCTTCTGCTCTAGTGATTAACCGGCGCAAAAATCCATCGCGTACTGACGCTTTGATGCTGTAGCGTTCTGAAGATATGAAGTTGTAATGTAGCGTTCTGAAACCATAATGCAGTAGCATGCTGTATCGTGCTGAAGCCGTAATTTTCTTAAACTGTAATTCTGAAGCGTGCTGCAACATGGTGTAGCTATGCTTGAGCATGGAGGAGCTATGTTTAGGGTGGTTCGCGTTTGAGCATGGTGGAGCTATCCTTGAGTATGGGTGGAGTTATGATTCAGCATGCAACTATTGTGAGTCACAATTTGTGACAGGCAGAATACACTGAACAGGAGGAGGACCAAACTCATCACTTCAAATTAAAATTTGAAAATATTTTTGAGTAGAGGACGTAGATGGATGCCGATTTTTGCATGCAGCATCCTTAAGTGGTCCTCTACTCAAAACTATTTTCAAATTTTAATTTGAAGTGATGAGTTTGGTCCTCCTCCTGTTGAATCGTTGCTAAGGTGTACTGGAGTACGTTTACATAACTGTGTAGTGTTCATGTGAAATGGTAGGGCAGGAATCTTCTGTTACTGCGTTCAACTACAGCGCGTGCATGGTTTCATTGCTATGTTGAGAGGCCAGAAGTCACAGGTCAAGTAGGGCAGGTGAGAATGTGATGAAAAGTAATAGGCTTCAGCTTCAAGTCATAACCTGTGTCCTCCCGCCAACCCGAAGAAGATTGGTGCTTCCATTGGGGAGTTATCGTGTAAACGGGCAGTGGGCAGACATACAGACGGACGACAACTGTCACACAGAGCCACTTTTTTAAAAAAAGTGGCTCTGCCACTTAATGAAGAGAAAGCGGTGAAATGAGGAAGCTAGGCGGGCGAGTTTGGTGCGTAAGCGATGGTACTCTCGTCTTCTTATCTTATGGAGTAATTTATAGGGTGGTTGAGAAGGGTTAGAAATGTTGTTAATGTGGCTCATTTCACGTTAGTTCCAAGGATTAAAGAGGTTATTGATTAGATGAATGGAGGCAGCGTATGAGGAGATTTAAAAGAAGGTTGGGAGTTGTGGTGGTAAGGTGTATTAAAGGAAGATGTCAGAGGGGAAAGGAAGGCAGGGAGACAAATTGTGGAGAAGAAGAAGAGGAGGGCGCGTCTCGTCTGAAATTGGATTATCAATGTAGTTGAAGCGGGAGAGGGAGAGTTACTTGCGATACTCATATAGTGAAAGTTGGAGAAAGTAAAGGCAGTGGTTTTTGTGCATGGTTCAGTAAGAACTAAATGTTGGAGGATGGCGGTGTTGTTGCAAACGAGGAAGTGAAGAGAGAAAAATAGAGGACGACGACTAAGTAGTAGGAGATGACGATGTTCATGAATGAGTAGGGAACAGGTGAAAATTAGATTGAAAAATATGGAAAGAGCGAAAGTGGAGCTCGTCCATTTCCTCCCTTTTCATCGAGGGCAGATGAAAATTTACTGTGTTTAGGTATTGTGATTTTAGAAGGGTGGAGAAGGGAAAGTCTTGAGCGACATGCTCAGTAAGATTATCAATTTTATAAACGAGGTAGGAATCGTAGGAAATGAAATCTCCGCTGGAGAAACTCCCTTCCAAACTATTCCTGTTTGCTCAAATCAAGTTCTGGGCAAACACAAGGCTTGGATTCTGGAGAGTTGGGCCTTTAAATATTGTATCCAGCTTATAAGACCTTCTCATCAATGAAAAAAGTGCTCTTTCTTTATGTCTCCGTTGCTCACAATCTACAGTTGGTGGCCAAGAGGTACACCACACCCCAGTCGGACAGACAGAGCATAGAACTTTACTGAAGTAGTTACATTTTATACAAAACATTTTTTTCTTGGTTAAAGTAGTGGAAAAGAGATGAGGAAATACAGTGGCTTATGAAAAAGCAGAAGTTTTTTTCTACTACCACTTTCTCCGTGTTCACTTTCCCTAGTCTTCTTCTCTTGTGTATGCTTCACCTGTTCCTAATTAACATGCATAAGTCATCCGAAAGCAAGGGGATCCGTAATCCCAGAGCGAAATCAGAAACGCCTTTCTGCCTTTATGGTAGGGATACTGGGGGTGGGGAATAAAGAAAAGTTGAGGAGGCGGCTTGAAGATTTGTAAGAGTAGGGATGGATGAGATTGAGAGAGAGCGCGTGTGAAGGACTTACGGTTGCCAGTTTTGGAAGCCTTGAAGGGATGAAGGAGAAGGGACAAATGAGAATGTTGACAGGAGGATTTCTTTTACGCTTTCCTCCCACGCAATGGGACGGGTGTGTGTTCTCTCCTCGGGGATTTAGATAAGAAAATAAGGATAATCGAGTGAAACAAAGTGGAGTTTAGTTCCTGGAGCAAACCTGCCTTCCGCGTCATAATTTCCCTAACTTGACATAAGAATTATGAGCCGGAAAGGAAATGGAGGAAGGAGAAGGATAAGCTTGCCATACTCTTTTCATGCCTGTCTCCTCTTTCTTCTTGACACGTCAAAATCACGTCGTCTCCATCCTCCTGCCTCAAGTTTGTATTTACTCACAGAATATCTTATTCAAGCGTCAATGAAATGACAGTTGCCAAGAATCTTCCTTCCCGTCAATACTACATACAAGACGTAAAAGGAAGGGGTTTACGAGATCACCTCATCATTCAGTTAGCCTTTCTACAATATGTTAACAACTCTTGAATTGCGGTAAGTGGCCTCGAGTAAATTCCTGTACAGCTTCATCTTTCTCTTCTGCCTTGTAGTCGTCGATGACAACGACAACCCCACTCCCCTTATTGCTTATACAGTAACCATCCTAAATACACTCCAACCGCGACACAGACTAAAAACTCTGCTTTTACCAAGATGGGCAACACGAGACTGTCACTATCATCAATCATCACC
Organism: Sminthurides aquaticus; assembly: GCA_906901655.1. Classification (NCBI taxonomy): domain Eukaryota; kingdom Metazoa; phylum Arthropoda; class Collembola; order Symphypleona; family Sminthurididae; genus Sminthurides; species Sminthurides aquaticus. The sequence continues at coordinate 8,076,880 of CAJQTT010000004.1, read as the reverse complement.
ATCGCGCGCCTGCTTCTTCCGAGAAATCTGTGTATCCTATCCTGAAATTGGCTCTAAGGTGGAATACAACGATCTGGATTGATGCGCTCATCATCATAGCGAGTATCAATAAAAATCCTACTTTTCCATCCTTTGCAGGCTCAGGAGGGATAGAAACTGATGGCGACAGGGAGGAAGAAAATAGATGAAAGGAGACAGATGAGGAAATTTTATAAGCTTCAGAAAATAAATAAAAATAAGTGGAGGGGAAGAGCGAGCGGTGCGCTGGAGGAAATGAATAGTGAAAGGAAGGAGGAAAGTGAAGAGATTTTTGAGGATTTTGCCGAAAGTATCGGCTCGATCCTGGTTTAGTAAGGATAGTCTGTAAAGAATATCTGCTCACAATGTAATCAGGCGTTTACACATGAGCGAAAACTGAGAGGACTATAATGGCTTGAGATGATTGCTTGGTTTTGTATGTATATGAGGTGTTTTGATGTGTGAGTGTTTGGTGCATGCGGTGGGTGAACCTTTGACAGGGAGCGGAATAAACGTATACAAAACACCTCACCATTCTTACCTGCCAATAAGATTTCCTTCTGATCATAGCCATCTGTCTATAGCTTTCTTCTCCTTTAGACGTTTATTCGAGTGAGTGATCATCTTCTCCAAAAGCTCTTTGTTATATGCTCCTCTAGAGGGGCGCGGAGAAATGAGAGACTTTGGAGAAGAAAGTGGCAACTTGTTGGAGACAGTTCATATATACTTTTGGCGGCGGAAGTGATTTTTTTAATCCCTTATTGCATGCGAAAGTAAAGTAAAGGTAAGAGCGAGCTATATGGGGTTGCCTCTTTGGAACTATTTAGCGGGGTTGATTAGTTGTATGATCTTAAGGGTTTTAGCATACCTTTTTAAATGTTTTCCAACCTGCCAGCCGGTGGTTTATAAAGTTTATAGTTTATACATTGTGTATGTATTCTAACCAACTTCTCGAGCTGAGCTTACTATACAAATACTGAGCAGGCGGTTGGAAAAGTATTGTAATCTATTGGTGTCCAGCTCCACTATGGGATGGAATAGGTTTCGTAGTAACAAGCTTGCAAAATTTCTTTTTCCTGTGCACACTATGAAAGCTCTACGTACGCTTGTAGTGTATACAATTCAACGGTAGACAACGCAACTTCTATTCTATTCCAATTTTAACTGTATATTTTTGAATTTCCCACTAATATTCATAAAATGGAGTCCAAACTTGTAATTTCTTGTGAAATGCGTTCATAAAATAGCGTAATGCGCGTTCACAGTGTGGACTTACTTGGTGTGTTGCTATGGGATGCCTGTCTGTCGCACAAAACCAAGCCCATAATCTTAGTGGAGCTGGGGCCTTGGGGGCGGGTAAGCGCTGGGAAGAATTGCCTAGGTGGGAGGGAGAGAGTGGGGGAAAGAGCGGGAAATCTAATGAAAAACTTTTAATTGTCTTTACAGTCAATGACTATGACAGCAACGGTGACTACTGCCATAATAACGCCGAGCAGTCCACCCGTGGGAAGCTATTCTTCTGTGAGCCATCAAGATTTATTCAATACATGAGGGAGCCACAGGGTTATTTTCCAATACTCTTTGATCTCTTCCTTTCATTCCTCCGTCAATTGATATTCTTTTCCAGGAAATCTCCTTCCGGAAGAAAATAATTCAAGATGCAGCCAACTTTATAATAAGAGCCAAGCATCAGCCTAAGGATGTACTGGAAGCTGTATACAATATCTTCAGTTTCCTCTGGGTCGATCCCTAGCGTATTTCTATTACAAGTTTGGTTGGATTACTATCGCGCTATTTACTCATCTTTGCGCTGGCTTTGTTCATGCACTATTTCCCTATTTGTTTTTATTCAAGCTGGAAAGAGTCCTTCATATTCCGTAGCTTACACATTGACTTGTTATTTTCCAAGTGAAATTCTAGTTTGGGTATTTCGTGAACTCCTCTTTGTTCTTTACAGAACAAATCTGCATCTACAAGCTAAATGAAAGAGTCCCGTTCAAGGGACTGGCGGTCTAGGTATTCTATCCTTAATTTAAGATAAAAGATACCGAGTGAGTGTTGAAACTCTAAAAGTGTAGTCAAAGATATATATGCTTCCTTCTCATGTATAGCTTTTTATAAAGCGCAGTGGCTGCTGCATTTCTTATTGTTTGGATTTAGCACATGCATACTTCAGAATATAACTACCAGGGTATAAGATAAATGCAAGCTTGTTGTTAAGTTTCATCGAGGAATCGGAACTAATGTTTGTCAGATTTTAATTAGTGTTCACTCTGATCTGATACCGCGGCAGGTTGCGAGAATATGTGAAAGGTGTAGGCTATGACCTGATTCGTGTTTCTCAGCTTCTCATTGCTTTCCAAAGACAATCACTTGGGATGGGGTAAAACCTGTTCTGTAAAAAATAGATAGATGCAGTATATATGTTATAAGATGTAGAATTAAAGAGAACGCGAGGAGAGAATGGGGTGGAAACGCATTTCTATGTATACTAAGTCTACTCTACCTTTAAGTTTTCTCCTATTTTACAAGTAATTATACGAGATCAATGGAAATTCGAAATGCGCTTTGAATGATTCCCTTTCTTGAGGATGATGAAAAAGATGAATCTACGGGACTGGGTGAAGATCGTGATGCTCCTTACGCTCTCTAAAAGGTAAACGGGGATCAAAACCAAAATTAAATCTCTTACAGATTCCTTTCTCAGTTTCCACATGCCTTTATATAAAAGTTAAAGGGGCCTGAAGGGTGTTTTGTATATTATGAGGAAAGGACGCTATACTATAATGTCTTTTTCCAGCAATATGGCACCCAAAGTTTCCCACCATTTTCGAACTGATAGGCTGAAACGGATTGAATGCGATGAAGACAGTTATGTGGGGTATATCTGATCATATGGTATCTGCTTAAACATGAAAGTAATCGTTGAAGACGTGATACAAAGCGCGCAACGAAAGTAATGAGGAAACCATAAAACAGGTTTTCACAATTTTGTCGGCGCGGTAAACACTATCCTATGACGATATTGTGACATTGTGAGGAGCAAATGGAAAGCGGTGAAAGTTGAGGTGAAAGTCAAACCGCTTAGCTTACCAACAGTTATAAGCTTTTATTTATCAGCATTGAATGGAAAGTGCCATGTAGCTTGACTTTGGGAGACACGCTCGGTATCAAATGAGTTTGTCAATCATGACTCGGAGAATACAGAAATAGTATTTAGTCCTATGATATATTGCTGTGCCGAAGTAGAAATGAGGTTTAAGCCCAAAGCTTTCTGTAGGATTGAAAAAAAGTAATTATATTCCTGAACTGCTGGAGTATTTGATGCATGTGGGTTGAAGTTGAAGCTGGGGTGGGGAAGGGGGTAGGAAAGGGTACAAAACAAAAATGGTGCTCATGACTTCCCTTCCCATTTTGGGGCTACCATTGGCAGCCTCCCATGACGTAATCCTTGCATACATTTCGCCGGGGTTTTTATGTGATGACTACAGTACTAAACGTTAATGTTTAAATTTAAATGCAAATATTTTAAAATTCTTGGGTTGCACAGCGGCTGTGGCTCGGGACTCTGGGAGGAATTCCATTAACTTCCTACTCTAACGAATAAACCTGTTGGTGTAAGAAGAAATAAGTAGAATTCTACATGTTTTTTCCCTTGCGTAATGCAAGAAAACGAATTAAAATTTGTACCTTTCATTCACCTGGTCGTTGTGTGGGGTAGAAGCTAATCTTACTTGTTACGACTATACTGACTATATGTATAAAATATGCTTAGGAACTTTTTAATGCAGGTCTTTGATATAGCGGGCTTGTATCTGGATTTTCATGTATGAGTGTGTGGGAAGGGAGAATAGGGAAAGCGGGAGGGGATGGAGAAGAGAATGTATACCAAAAATTACCATTATCTTATTAAACCTGGCTGCGGGACAGAATCAGCAGGTTTGCAATCATGTACTTGTATATCCTCTAGCTGGTCCGTTTCTTATTTATGTGTTAGGGATTATGTGGCTGAGTACTAAAAGCAGATGAAAATCTAAACGGGCTCTGTTCTGTATAAAAGTAACTAGATACTAACTTTACCGCATTTCCCCAAATGTGTCACTTGTGTCCCGTGTTGATGATGGCAAAATAAAGGAGCTGGTTGCAGAACATTTGAAGGTGACTGGCGGAATATATACCCTTCTTTTAGAAGAGAAAGCTTTTTCTCCATTAACACTTTGCTGATGACGGGGGAGTAAACGGTTACGGTTAAGGGGGGAAATGGACAATAAACTTTGAATTGGATGAGTCCTCGTCCGTAAATAACTGATGGATACTTCTTGTTTTCGCACATAACCTTATACGAGCAATACGATTGGAAAATCGTAAAGGATGAGATAAAATACGTGACTTTCATGAGAAAATGCATCACCATTCCAAGGAATTCTTTAATGACTTTAAGAAGTAGGCAACCAAAACGGAGTAGTGGACGCCCAAAATGAAACACATGCATTGCTTACATAAACTTGCCTTTCACAATTGAGAATGAATAAGAGAAATACATACATGTTTCGATAGAAGTCACCAATCGGGAACTGGTCGAGCTAAATATGTAAGGGATAATCTTTATTTCATCCCTTTCATCTGGATTTCTCAAAAAGTGGCGCTAGTATAATGCCATTACACTGTTCGTGGTCGGGATCAATATGAAATATTTCTTGTCTAGGTGGAAGCAAGATCGTCAGTACTTTCAATACAGGTATAACCCCCTACCGTACAGGAATTTTCAAGGGCCGAGGAAGAAAATACCAGAAGTTCCTTTAATTCCAAAAGCATAATGAATCTTTCCACCCTATTGACTTCCAGTCCTAATGTCGTGCTATGCGCACCGCGACTTTCATCACAAATGCCTTGATTTGATAGGAGAGCAGAAATCAGAAGAAATTCCAGCCTTTTAAAACAAATCGAAACACATTAACATTTGCTCACTAGAACAAATTCTGAGAAATGTACTAGTCAGAGGGTGAAAGTAGAGAAAACTTGGTCTTAACTGTGGATGGTGGGACACGACGACAGATAGAGTTTAGAAGTTGGTGATGTAATTGAATTTTAAATGAAGAATTACAATTTTTCGACCTTTTTTTATTTTGCACAGCTTGAAGCATATGTAGTTCATCATCGCACATTTGGTTTGGAGCTGCACACTGTACGGATTACAAACTACTCGTGTTAACGGAGATTAATATAGTAAATTGTTATTTTGCATAGATGTATATTTGTATCTTTTACAAGCAGTCCTCATCCAATCCATGCAACAAGTTTTCAGTCTACAAGCATGACCATTGAAATAGGCTTAGTTCCTAATTAACTGTGTCAACTGCTGTAATTAAATATCTAGAATTTGAATTCTTAAAGTGAATACAATTAAAAGCGTTAAATTACGCGTTCTCGCTTCGATCCTGGAAAACAGTTTGAAGCAATGTGGGTGTAACGTATCATTCAACGCTTCCACTCCGATCTCACGTTTTCGTTTCGAACACACGTTTGAAGAGATTATAGTTAATTAGTTAGTGAGTTATTGGTTCGTTTTCCTGCTAAGATTGTAATAATGTTTGCATAGTCAGGACAAACAATATTCAGCAACTAGCAAGTGCGCTGAAGCAACATAATCAATCACACGCCGCTTTTTCTACCGTCATTCACTACCTCAAGTCACAAGTTGAGAACATTTCCTCGCTTAATAAATGTAGCAAAAAGGAACTTGAAGCTAAATATATAACCCTCGATAGCTTTGTTTCTACTTACGAATTTTAGTTTCACAAGCACACTTTAATCCTTAACTTGCTTTCTCGTGCGAAAGGTACAAGCAGCCATTTTGTAAATTTTAATCCATAAGTTTAAGACGACGAATTCGATCCGATAGCAAAAGGTTTATCAGTTAATCATATCTCTGTTATTGCACTTTTAGCGTCTCCAATTACTTTTTAGGTCTTTTTGTAACTTTCTTTTTATATTTTAATGGTGCTCGGGTATTTTGATCGAAAGCAGTGGTTGCAAGGTTTTCGGTAATACATTTGCACCATATCCTACTTGGTGAGAACTTTTCTCCATGCGACGATCCAACCTAATTCCAGCACTCTTCGTAAATATTCCGTGCATAAGCGGAGAAGAAGCTTTTTACTTCACTTTTTAGATGAACAACATGCTATGCTAATTTTACTTAATGAAGCTTAAGTAATATGCCTGCTTAACAACGGGGATTTATCTTAATTTTACCAATCTGCTATTTTTGAGGTAAAGCTGGAGTGAAATAATTCAGTAATTCTGGGAATCGAACTCAACTTGTAGGTTCGCAAGAAAATCCTTCACCCCTTGCAAGGGTTAAAAGAGTGATTTTTAGGCAGTTTCACTTAATTGAAAGAAAATTCTCTCCGCCTGAGTACGCTATTTGGTTTCATTGCTGTACTCTCGATCCTAATCCTGCATCAAATCGTACGGGGATGAATCTCAATATGGTTTTTACAACTCTGTCATACACACACGTTTATAAAATGCCGTGCTCCTTCCTTCAACCAGTGCTTCGTGTATCGATTTTCGCTGTAGGATAGCTCCAGAGGACACACAACTTCGACAAATAGAAAACAACTTTCTGTGTACCCCTTTGAGTGGCAAGGCCCGTCTGATACTAAAGCTGCATATTTACAATCCACAAGCACCTTAGCAAAATAAACTGAAGAATATATCCTTCCTTTATATTTCAAAGCTGAATAATAAGCGTACCTACGGTGGAGGGAATGAAATCGACGAGTTGGGGTAGCGGTAGCGGGAACATCGACCAGAGAAATTCTGGCTGAAACATGGGTACATATAATCTTTGCGTTACATCCATTTAAATTTAACACAGCTCTGCTGATGCATTTCGTTATTTGAAGCATTAACATGTTCTTATCATTTACGGAAAAAAGTTGAAGACTTATAAGAGTAGCGTGAGAGAACAACGGCAAAAATTTGCAGCAGTCAAAATTTATGGCATAGGGTTCTAACGGATAATAAATTACAAAGTCTACGATAATTAGAGTATCAGCAGAATTGGATTTATACGCCTCGCAGTTGCACGATCCGGTCTTTAAAATCTAACAAGAGTAACATTGCACATTTGCACTCCAAATACTCTAATAATAATGAAGCGCAATATAATTATGTGTACTGAACTTAGCGATACTTCACAGAGTTGTGATAAATCCATATAAAATACATCTTAGATGCTGCTTTATGTCGCAATGAAATTCCATGATACTACAGCTGCATTGCGTTCATTTGACTCATACAAAATTCGCTACAAGCTTTCAAAATATAATGCTAAACATTCAGAAAGAATACATAGACGACTTAAACACTGACAACAGCTTCTTCACAATAATTCAGGCTAGAATAAAAACTTCAAGATAGAAATCTACATGTTTACTTATCCTTTACAAGTATGCAGTGAAGGATTATATATATCTGTCATTTACTTAATTCATCAATTAACAACCGAATCTTTAAATATTGATTTGCATTGTGAGAATATCTGCGTCACGATTCTATTACGATCAAATAACCTAAGGGGTTTGTCAGGATGCAAAGCTTGATTAACTGTAACTGAATGTCTAAAATTTTTAACACACGATTCTCATAGGTCGTGAGTTGTACATGTTATACTTAAGTTATATATATATAATTCATTAAACATTTCTTTATTTTTGTCAGTATACTAGCAGCCTGAAACACAATTAATTATCTTTGACGCCGTGAAAACTGCCAAGAATCTTTCGCTAATAATAAAGCTACGTTGCTTCAAAATGGAGTTGCTTGTCTTCACTAACCAACTTGAATTTTGATCTGTACATACCACCTACGTGTTACTTGAAAAGCCGCCTTAGCTCACGCCGCAAAGATACACAACTTGTAACTGCCGAGAATAATATGAAATTGTACAACTGAAATTTTGAAACTAGAAGATGGTAGCTGTAGGTTCATACACTTTACGAATCGGCAGTTTTCTTCTTCTCTTTCTTCTTTTTCAGGAAGGACGGAGTCTTTAATCCCTTCTTCTTCTTCTTTTTCTCCGCTGCTTTAGATGATGAATCTTCCGTCGATATATCCTTCGTTGGTGATCCCTGTAAACAGAATCCCATCTGAATTTTAAAAGTGAACTAATTTCACACCACAGCCTTATTTATACAGAATTAATGAGTTACCTCTTTGCTACTGTGAGAGAATGCTCCATGTCGCTCCCTTTCGTCACCGTTAACTGCCGCTTCACCTATTGAACGTCGCGAAATTTGTTATTAGGTTTCAGCCACAACTACGTAGTTCAATACATTCATGATCGTAATTGAGTAAACATGGCATCGTTTTTTATAAAAATATGAAGACTCCATCACCACACACGAGGGTTTTGAACTAGTTGAGCTTGGTTTTGCTCCAAACTGAACCGAGAGAAATAACCAAGCAAGGAGTGATTAGAATTTACGAACACCAAAATCACGCTACACAATTCCAGCATTCACGATCAAACTACAGATGTCTGCAAACATTTAACAATCATTTATTGCGAAGCACCAAAACGTTAATGAGCAACATATATCATTCAAGAAACTACTTTGCAGAGTAATTAAAATACCAAATTCACAAGATAAGATACACTTTGCTGTGACTTAGCCATACATAAATTGGTTCCCACTCCCAACTACAAGCGGCAAGACGAAGTCTCTAAAAACTGGTGGACATCTCCCACTGACCACGTCCGTCAAATGTACAAATAGAAAGAACTATTTCTTCGGATTCGGGTACAACTTGCAACATATTCGACCGCTTGAGCCCTGGTACAAAATATTGGGTAGCAGCAGAAGCAGGAAATATTAAATTAATTATAACGATCAAAGCTTTGTCACTACATCTCAACATCAAAGTTCATCTGAAACCAAGTGAAGTTGCCAATCTACATTTAGAAACATCACATCCCTTAACGCGCGCATTAAAAAGCCGTCCGCACATTTGTCGATGTAATGGCGAAGTTACAACTTCAAAAGCTTTCAGCATGATAAAGCGCTATCTAGTGATAGTCAATACTGAATTAGTTTCCCAGTGTGATTCACATTACGCATTATTTTGTGAACAGTGACACGAAATAGCAAGTTTACTTTGGCACACTTACTTTTAGCACCAGGATTCTTCTCTGAATCAGACCAGCGTCTATGACGGTTTAATTTTTCTTCGACTGTAAATCAATGATTCATGCAAATAAATAATAAAAGCTGTTATAGCGAAACAAACGGAAATAGTTAATTTACTTGTAATACGGGCGTATAATGCAGTTGCAAAAAGGTCTCATATCAAAACAACTTTGTGTAAAGATATTGAGCTGCATGTTACGCAATTCGGTAGCTTTTCATTAGAATAGCTTTAACGGCATTTAAGTTTCTACATTGCATAGTACATTCAATTCAGTAACTCCAAGTTACTAACTCGGCTCAGCAAATTAAGTTCAAACTCACAAGAAAATACGAATAAAAAGAAAAACTTACGCTCACGAGGAAATCTGGCAGATTTAGACCGAGCTAAGTAAGGATCAGCTGAAATAGGTGAAAAACTAGGTCATACATCCATGCAAATAATGTTAGACATAGTGAGACGACATATCCAAGTAGTGGCAGTGGGATACATAATTGATAAGATTTACTCAGAAGGCCATGCATTTGAAAACACAAATCCATGCAGAAGTTTTAGTCATCAAGCACTACTACAAGCATTTCAAGTGCATCATACATCGATGCTCAAAGCAATGAAAGAGGGCGATTGATATAGACTGTATCATTACAGATTTCCACTCTGGCGGAACCGGTACCGGTCAGTTTACCTTCCATCGTTGTAATCGTATGAATCCGATGCATATATTGACTCAAATTTTACGTCACCTAGGTTCTAGTATTAATAAAAGCCCAGCTAAATCCACTAACCGTCGCTTTGCACAACTTCCGGCTTACTGGCAGAGGGTACATTCTTTGTTTGAATCTGCAGTACGTGAGGTCTCCCAGCTGTATATGAATTGGGAAGATTTTGTAGCAACCGACACCGTATTAAATTGGCATACATTACGCGAAATAGAAAGCAAATAGGCAAAGATTAATTCATATACCCACAAAAATATTTGCAGCTACACAGAAGGCCTTTACTGATATGTTCAAGTAACGAGCGCAATCATTCTACTCTCAACTTACCGTCTCTTGAGTCTTCGTCCGTATCACCAGATGGTGAAACAATAGGAGTAGAAGAATCGTCAAAGGAAGTCTGTCCGCCTACGGATTTAGAATTTTGAGTTTTAAATTCATGCAAACTAGAAGCTAACGTAAACTGGGATCAGATATCCATTAAATATCCTTACCGTCGCCTTTAGCCTTGCGTTCAATTGTTTGCTTGTACTCTTCTATTTCCTCATTAGTAACCGAGTCAAATGGATTTTTAGCGTAAGGCGTTTTATAAACTACTGCATGATGTTGGAAATCTCGTTGAATAATTCCTTTAGAAGCAGCTCCGACTAAGATAATTTGATCACCAGCACCACTGGCAGTTCCCTCCTATAACCATTTAAAGTGTCTTACAAAAAAGCTAGCACAGCATACTATTAATAGCGCAGACTCTAAAAAAATTAGAAAATGTAGTTAACCTGTCCATCCCAAGTGTCTTGTTCTAAAACATGGGACTGAGGACCAGCTGTCAGACCCCCAGCTCTTCGATTTTCCTTTATCTGCGTGAAATAGTTGTCATTCTCAAAAATCGTAGTCCAAGCATACTCAAAGTCGAGCGAATATAATTAAAATTATGTAACGTACTTGCTTTTGTAGCTTTTTAAATTCTTTAGGATCCGTATTCTTAGGTACAAACTGCAGAGTATTTTCAATTCTTACAGGCGTGCCATGCGTAGGAGATCCATCGGTAACCCACTGCAAGACAAAACCAAAGTCAGAATTAGAGTTAATCGCAAACTTAAGGTTTATCATTATTAAACTGTATCAAGCCAAAATTCAATGATACACTACTGCATAATCCCTTTGCAGCTGAGTATAAACATGTACTGCCTCGATAAAGATCCTACTCGCTTTCTTTAAAAGTTAAACGTTATCGGTTTTGTCTTGCAGGGTTTACTCTGGTCCTCACAAGATTTAAATTTTGTTAAATTTGTGGTTCCATGTCACAGCACTCTGAATTTGGGCATACGCCTTCTTAAATAACGCCATAGATTAATTCGTACAATCCAGTGAATGAATGCACAACATATTTATTGATATTAATGGCACACACTCAGAAATCACTCTACCACAAGCATTAGTGTTTGAGAATGACTAATACAGAAGTCGAGGCTTATAATTACAGTTGTGAACCTTTACTCGCCATGTTCAGGGATTTGAGTTCTCCCATACGAGATGCATTGCATCGGGGAATGTGGTGAGATGGAATTAGTACAGCCTTACTTATCAAATATCAAACACGTTGTTTTGAACATACGATACATCACTATTACATTGAAATTGTTATAGTATGTGGATAAAGAAGAAAGCTCTATAGATAATCTTACTTCACAAGAATCTATTAGAATTGGAATGATCTGAATCAGTACTTTTCGAAGTTCTTCCCTCTGTCATCTAAAATGTCAATAGACATTTCACCTTGTTGGGCAAGAGTCTTGCTCATCACGACTGCATGTACTACTTGTGGCACTTCCGAACCAAGTACTGCATAAGAAAACACGACTTCTACATTTTCTTCGTTCCTACTCTTAAACCCTATTCGAAATATTACACTGCAAACACAAACACTTGCGTAAAGCTATATATAAACTTCAGCGCTACGATGAAAACAATGGGAATATAATTGTTTAAACTAGCTAAGTTTCATTCCGTCGTGGTCCCAAAAAACCTTACCAGCTACTTCTACCAACTAATAAAAATTGATGACAAAATTTGCTCCAAATGCTTTTCTTTGGCAGAGTTGCAGCCCACAATCAGGTCTTTCATCTTTCTATTTTCCTTCCTTCCGCCCTACTTGAAGCAGTCAAGTTTACGGCATAGGCAACTTGCTCAGTTATAAATGCAAAAATCTTAACTTGAAGCTAGAACAACGACTACAAGGTTAAGCAGAGTGATTTCCAAAATTTGAATTGGTATACTTTTCACCAGAAAAGTTACGATGTATGATCTACACTGGGTGCAACTCGTACGTATTTAGGGAAAAATTAGAATTAGCTATTTTTACACGGAATGACACATCCTTCAAAAACCTACAAATACGTAAGTTCCAGAAACGTGCAACTGCTTCGTAATTCTGCCATACATTCCGAGGAGTTGTACTGACTTTGGATTCTACCAGGATAAATCTATGAAAATGTCACCCGCGTGCCTAGCACAATTCTTGTGTACGAGTTGAACTCCAACACCGCAAGTGAATCTAAGAAGACGATTGAACAGTCACAATCTCTACCTTAGTGATTTTCTTGGGATCCTGCGTTCCGGTCTCCAGTATTTCGACCCTTTGGTAAGAATTGGGAGAATTCAGCCAACGTGTTTTTTCAAATCCTCTTCGACCTTCTAGGAATTTCTTTGGACTGCAAGGATCATAAAAATGTTTTCTAGTAAATATTTTGAATACAATTACGCTGTCACTCCGTCATGACACTCATGATGATCCTTACTTATTTCTATACAACTCTTCTTCCTCCAGTAGATATCCTAGAGAAGATACAGCAGGGGGTAATTCCACGTCGTACTTCGGGCGAGGGACATCGTGCTTGATCAAAGGTTGACGATAGATGTACCCGGTACGGTAACCCTGAAACGTCACATTCAGCAAAATTATTGGTATAATGGGTTTGGACTTGTACGGCATTCTACACCAGTGCTGTAATTCAATCAAACTTACAGAGTTGTCCAGTGACCTCATTAGAGCTTCAAACTCGAGTTCTCCAAATCTCCATTTCCTTTCCTTTCTTCCTTCTGGCTTCGTTTCCGCTGGCATACCCTCTTCCTTACTATTCACACCGCCGCCTCCTGCCCTAGCAGTGTCATGCGCTTTCTTTTTTGCTTCATCAGACATCAGTATCACATTGTCCAAACCCAAAGGCAATACCTTCATCTAAAATCATTTAAATTACAGTTTGAGTAAAACAGTGTTTCTTCAATTCAACTTCTGCTAAAGAAGGCCTCTTACCTGACATTCGCAGGCAAGAACAGTGTTATACGTGATCCAGAAAGCTTCCTCAACGGTTTCTCCGCAACAAACAACACCGTGGTTCCGAAGAAACATAACCTGGTGAAAAGTATATGTATACGATGTCAATGAGAACTCATAAGTGAACATGAACTGGCATCGAATTTATGTTCAACTAGCGATTGCTTCAGAAGATTGTTATACCTTATTGAACGGTCCCAAGTTTCTAATAATGAGATCTTTTTCAGCGGCATCTACCAATATTCCGTGGTACTCGTGGTAACTGATGTCTCCGATAATAGCAGCCTCTTGACAAATCGGTAGAAGGCCGGATTTCAGGCATGAAACCTAAAATACAATAAAGTATTCCTAACATAGGGTGACAAGGCGAAGAACAGACCTCCATTAGTAGCTATTGACAGCACTTACAGCAACTGCAGATGGATGGTGCAAATGAACGATGCATTTTAGATCTGGCCTAGAGGCGTGAATCGCAGAATGCAGAGTAAACCCTGCAATATTAACTCCCAAATTGGTGGTTCCAGGTTCGACCACGTTGCCCTGAAATTTGAAAACGAGTTAGCGAGTCAATTATTGTATAATGTATAAAATTGCAAATTCATTTTTTAAATTCCAAAATATTACCTTGACATCAATTTTGACGAGAGAACTTGCGGTCATTTCGTGATAGAGCATCCCAAAGGGATTAATTAAAAAATGATCTTGATCGTGGCTGACACGTAAGGTTATGTGGTTGTAGATATTTTCAGACCATCCATACATGTCAATAATACGATATAGAGCAGCCAATTTACATCTCAATAATTTTTCTCCTTTAGCATACGCTATATTATCAACTCCACGAATATCATTAATTGGAATAACGCAGGAGCCTCCTTTGAACCCGTTGCCCCCTCGCCAACTGCTGCTTCCTCCCATCATGTCCGAAATTTGCTGCAATAATAATCCAGTCCCGGGCCCTCCTTCCCGCATTTGCTGCTCGATAATTTTCTCGAGTTCCTCTCGGAATATTTTACTATTCATTACGGCTTCTACTCTCTTCCGCCTTTCCATTTCCCTGACATCCTGCAATTCAGATAATAATGACAATGCATTAAAAAAATTTCAACGCTACATCACATCTTGTATCTGTACGTCTCTCCAGCTTTACCTGATCTATATCTGGTGGTCTGTAGGCGGCTTTGGTCTCCGAATCTTCTTCCTCGGCTCCACTTAGAACTCCGTTAGTTTCCGAAGTGTTCTTAACAACTTTTTCAGTCTCGGTAGCCATGGTGATGGCAAACTAGTCTGTAATGAAAATTTATTTCCAGATAAAAACTTCGCTACAGTATATCGTATTATATTCACGTTTCTTAAAAGTACCCTCCGTTACTTCAGCTGGGGTTCCCTAAACCCCTAGGCTCCCTAATTACTCATCAATCTCTTCCAGAATTATAAGCATCGCGCGCTTTTGGATGCTAGTAAACGGTCACAGCGAGTAACCAATGCTCTACCGAAACGATCCCAGTTCTTATTGCAAAGCTTGCGATTTCCACTGTTGGTCTGTAGTACAATTATATTTTCCGACTAAAACAAATACAAATTGTGTTGAACGGCAAAATAAAGTAGGTTCGAGGCGGAAAAAACTTGGAGGAAAAGAGTATGGTAGAAAAACTATGATGGCACTGTATGCCATGTCCAATGTCAATGTACATTCTGCATCTTGAACAACAAATATGGGAAGCAAAGCTGCCCAGCAAGCAGGTGCTGAAGGAAAACTCTTCGCCCGCCTAATGCACTTCATTTAGAAGACGAGATAAAAACTCTAAAAACGTAAACTCATGACTATATAAGTAGAACGAACGTGTACCCACGCTTTTGAGCTCTGGCATGGAAGTGAAATGACATTATTATATATATATTACATTCTTAAGGTGTAAATAAACCTTACAAGGGGATTCAGGCATTGCTTCTTTGGCTGGTCGTACTCGAATCTCGTAAGACATATCGTTCATAGTGGATTCAGGCTCACGCATCTGAAGATGATAAGTCTTAGTCGAAGAAGAGAAATCAAGGGAGATACGCCAGTTTTTATTAAAAGGGGATATGCTTGAATTCATGTAAGTTTCGAACGCCCTGCCCTCTCTTACAGAGTTATAACAAAATCACTACCAAATGTTACGCTCCTTCCCATATTTGCTTCATTTGCAGACTCTTGAGTGAACAAGCGAGACTGTTTCTAAAACTTTCTTGTATTGTTCACCACCTTTCAAGACCATATGCCATTCGCGACTGAAACTCCTGCTTTACATGCGTTGACCGAAACCAGGGCCCTATATCGACGCATTCTGTTCTACTCTTTCTTGGAAACGGCAGGCAGTTGGGGAGGAATTTACGCCTCCAAGGGAAGCAATACACCACTAAAAAAGACCTCTATCCCGAAACGACTACCCCTGAACGACTGGTTGCTCCAATTTCTGAATTTGCAATATCCCAAAGAATGACCTTGCTCTTTTCGAGCGAGAAAACTTGAGCAGAGAACGAAGATGTCACTAACTGGGGAGACAAATTCTCAGACCAAGAAAGATTGAGACGCGCGTTAGGCGGATAATTAAGTTCCACCTCTGTCCCACTAACATGACTTTTAATGACAAACAAGCCTTGAAGCAGGCTTGTTTATGGACGCGTGTGAACTGGGAAACTTTTGGATAAAGGTGGACAAGAATTCGGTATGAGGTACGAAAAAATTCCCAAGCTCCTCCTAATTATCGGACATCCATAAAAGAAAGAGACGACCACGGAGAAATACAAAATGGTAAAAAAGTGAAATGATGTGAAATATGCGTGCGCTAAGATAGTCATCTGAAAAGAAGCAAGCCTGTCTGTCTCGCGCCAATGATAATTGACAGGCTTAGGGAAAGTATTAGAAATCACGCACCAATTTCTCAGCTAAACAAAGAATCAGGTTGAAGTAGAGGCTAATAGCAATGCCGACAGGAATGAAATAGTACGATACAAAGAACGCATGAAAATTGGCATTCAAATCTTCCAGAAGAATCCTCCTGTTCCGAGATACCAGAAAACAAATGCTCCACCGAAGTAAATGTCAAAATAGCTGGAGAAATAAGAGCATATAGCTTTTTGTTTGCTTTTAAGCTCTGAGACTTTTAAACGGTCGGGAACAAATAACCAACATACTTGTAGAGTTCTTTTTCCGTAACGCCTTGGTAGACTTGCTACCCTTACACCGCACCGACTTCCATGATAAGCCCGTAGAAGGCACAAAAGTGAAGAGCAAAGAAAACACTAATGAGGAGAAAATTGTCTTTCGGATTGGAGAGACAGGATGTCTACGTCCACTCTATCATCTATAGTCTACTGTCGCTCCGGTATTACAAATAGATTGTACTTGATGGAATCACGGATATCGACTTCGAAGAAGCGGAGCTCAACTTTTCTCTCAGAGGGTTTCTAAAAATTGAAATGTTTCTTCCGTAAAACCCGGCGGACGGTGGTAAAGCAAAGCGTAGCCACATGTCGAGCATTTCACAAATCTCTGATGAACTCTCCCCATCCCACATATTTCAAGGAGAAAATAAGATCGAATTAGACAGTAAAAATAGCTACCCATTTGGAACCGCTAACCAGCAAGAAAGTAGAAGCTCGTTCTTTGGGATGCAATGAAACTATTTCATGCACATAGATAACGGAGTATACGCCAACATGGGCGCTCATCTCTCCTTCTAATATATTACCTCCATACTTTCCTGCACATGTAAAATACTCTAGTAGGCGCTTCATAAGAGTGCTACAAGTCAACGGACCACTAGTCATTTATGTACTGCCACACTCGCGATACACACGTCATACATGACCCTAAACGAAGCAAAGATGTGGAAACTAACTGACCGACAAGTGACTTTCAAAAGAGCTTTTAATTCCAGTTGCCACGCATAAAATAGCCTCTCCTAAGTATCCAGCGCCCTACTAACAATGTAAAGATTTTTAAAATATACAACTACCACTATCAGCGTCCCTTTCAGTTTCATCTAAGCAGAGTAACCGATACCACTGATATTAATCCCACAATTTCATTACAAAATACCATTCCCAACTCAGTTTGAGCCAGGTCCTGAATAAATTCAAAATACTTATTTTATGCCGGAATTTTCTCCAGCATTTCAAGCAGCAAGAATACGTTTTTACCGGCGATTCCAAGGGATTCTTGTACAGAAACCAAGAAAAGCGCTAAGGACAACTGGGTCCATTTCTGTACTTTCAAGAAAGTAAGTTTCAGAAACTCTTTGAAGTTGCAATACTTCCAATTAAGTCATTCGACCAATCAATGATCATAATAAATCACCATCTTCCCCCACCAACATAGAATCTGGTAAGGCTAACGCCGCAACTAGTTTACATTTTGCTATTTAGAGAAACGCCGCCATTTCCCACATACAAAAATGACACCGACTGTTTAACGAGTCTAAAAGGATTTAAATGACTAATAAATTCTCCAGCAGTGGCGGACAAGTTGAAAAGATGACAGCGGAAGAAAAAAGATTTACTGTTAAACTTGTTCCCGTCTCACCACCGCGGATATAAAAAGTTCTGTTGGAGATGGTATCAGGGCAGCGGCAGAGGATGGAGGATACACAGCGGAGGAAAGACGGCGAAATCAACACAAAGAAAACCCTACCGAGTCCTATTTGAAATGCTACTCAAGCTCAAGAATCTGATCCCATTATCAAAGTGTCACTAGTCAATCCCATATTTTCAAGAGCTTATCAGCATGGAGAAGCTTTGATTCGATGTTCTGCAAGCGATTAAACTCTGTTTACTAAAGTAAATAAGAAGATCCGCTGCACGAATTTCACTATCTACTATCTACTTCTCTCTCTCCCCGTGAACACGGAATTATAATACCCTGAGATAGGACTCAAATGTAACAAGAGTGGAAAGGCTGACTGGAAAAGACGGTAAAGTAAATAAAGGAGAGGAAGGAGTGACGAAGGAATGGAAGTCAGTTGAGATTTTTATCTCTCGATCTACAAGGAGACAGGTTGAGAATCAGGAGAGGAAAACTAGTGCAAAAATATCGATGATTTCATTCGTTGAAATGATCGAAAAAGTCGACCCTACCCTTTTACAGCCTCTTTCCTTGTAATTAGTCATTAACCTCTCTGAGATAAGAGCTAGTCGAAATGGATGAACCCATTACTAAATGCCGAAAAGGTGGCAAACAGTAATGGATCAATGGAAACGCAATCGCGAAATTCACACACATCAGAATAATTTTTTAACATTCGGGATTCTCAGGTACAGGACTCCCTGTCATATTCTGCGAATAACTCGGCCGGTATACATTTCTTCTGTGGTGTCTATCTGTGCCATACATGATCAGTTTCCTTCAGTTCTTGGACTGTACTAACGAATAACAACAGACTCGCCTGACCGGGTCAAGCATTATTGTGCAGGAGGAGCACATTGATACAGCTGAATAGGTTACTATACGTCACAACTGAAAGGTTCGCGTTTACTTAAGGATATCCTCCGGAAAAAACGCCTTGCATGCTTTCTTTCTGACTTGATGTCCATCATCTCCCCATTCTTATCTCTATGTACTCTATTATTATTTAGTAATGAATTTTGTCATTCGTCCACCAGCGAGCCCTGTGCCTGCCTGTCATCTTCTCGTACATGTAGAGGTAAACTGATACATGCGATACTAGTAGAGACAGAAGGGAAGACGGAGAGTATCAAGTAATCCAAAAACTATCTCATTCATGCTGTCGGGGTCTACACTAAATTATACTCATGTATCACCTTCTTGATTACCGTCATAACAAGTGAGCAAGTGAGGAGAAGATTTGAATAAAGCTTGCTAATTTTCAAACCTTTTAACATCACCACCACGTGCTCTGTATATGTACAACTGAATGACTTGTGAGGGAGCTGCGTCGTTTGTGTTTTGACGTAGGGTATGGCACTATCAACCCTTGTATTATCACCCAAAATACACGCTACACTGCTTTTGTGCTGTAGTGCAGCATTAGCAATTATTACAGTGACTAGAATCACGGTGTGATAATTTGAATTTAACAAGAGATACCTTCATTATCAAATCAGAGTTTGCAAATAATGCTAAACTTAACTTGGCCAATCTCATTCATTTAAAGGAGAGGTAACGGAAGTCGCTAGAAGTGAGTCTGGAATAGAATAGACAATTCAGCAAAGCTTCCCAGAGTACTAAATTGCAGTCCCTTGTTAGTTATTTAATTCCCAATGGACAATACAAAGGAAATTGTGGACTCGCTCTCGGTACTGTCATCATCCCTAGGATGAAAGGGACTAGTCACTGACTGTGACTTTGGACTTGGTGAGTCTGTTGTTGTGTACGAGCCGCTCCTTCTTACTGCGTCCCATATTCTTCACAGTTTGCAAGATTCTTGGACCGACAAGTATATGCTTAACACCGAGTGTAAGTGTTCACTACTGCTTGTTCTAAACTTTATGGAAGAGGGAGTAAATTACGAGGCCCATGAATAAAATCCCATGGATGTGCAGGAAAAAATAAAATCTTAACATGGTTTCAATGCAAAATGGAAAAGCTCCTTCATTTTCCTACATGGACTGCCTTCCATGTCAGACAATACATGTGATACAAAGAGGAGCCAGGATAGAGAAGACAAGCTTGTCGTATACGTAGGGCATTGAAGGAATAATAAAATCCCCTGTTAAGGTATTACACTAAAAAATAGCATAAAATCTACTTGACATTGCTTCGTAGTTTATTTGCACGTAGTTTTAAGAGACGTGCTAGAAGGGGGAAGTAAGGAGGGAGATGTAGATTGGAGAGAATAAATATGCAATTATGTTTGAAAAAAGGTTAAAATTTCACTCACACACTTCCGCGAATAATTATTACATACGTGTGGCATCGTTATGAGTGAACAAAGTTTAAACAACTGGGAAGTAGTAGTAGGATAATGGGCTAGATTCTTCTCATGTAAATTAAAGAAACGACCAACAGCTGAGAACTAAGAGCGCTATTGGTTTGTAGGATGAAGCCAGTGAAGTGGCCGAGTGACTCGGCCCGAGTCATCCTCACCGCATGTGTACACTAATTTTTAATGGAAACGATAATTTACTATTTTTTCAACATTTGCGTAAGGAGAAGATTGAATAGGAGCGGGGAATCTTAAGATGACATTCCTTCCCGTTAGTTACAGCATCCACAAGATACTCGTCAAACCTCAGGATTTGATAACGATAACCACAGTGGATAACTGGACATAGTATATGTAACAAGCTGAAGATTGGGTTGAGGCGAACTTCCGGTCAGACCGCGAAACCACAAATATGTGGTGTAACCAAAGACAAAAGCTAAAAACCAGGATTTGACCCGGAATTAAATAGGGAAATGAAAAAATCAATTTCACACATGCTTTCCATCAAGTGGATTCACAATTTAGGAGGCTCCCGCTAACGACAACGACTCTCTTGGAAGAAAGGCTCAAGTGCAGAGTCAGACAGTGTGAAAGGGAGACGATGCATTCCTGAGGGAGAAAAAATGATCAGAATACAAGGATTTAACTTCCCAATGACGCTTGACACACCCAAAAAAAGACCGAAAGATGCAACTCCCTTGTTTACTTACTCTGACTTGAGGAACTTATCCGAACATAATAACTTGGAATTCTACACTAATACGGCAGGATTTCAAAAAGCGCAGAGCTGCGCTGTATCCAACATAACCCATAATAACAAAAATCAAATACAAAATGTGAGCAATCGGCGAGCTGTATCAATGCTAAAATCAGTCGCTGATTTTATACTTTGCCCAATTGAGCACATATTCAAAAAAAACCATAGCAACTAACATTAGCGTACACATTAAAACATCTGAATATGTGAGCAATTGGGGAAGTCTAAAATCAGCCTTGTTTGACGATAAGGACGAGATGGTTTTGATGCTCAAATTGAATGTATATACATATAAATTCGGAATGAATCAAACTGCATGTGAAGTGAATCTACCTTGGGGGAAGTATTTACTGTCTCATCTTCAATCAGCTTTACTACTTGCTGAAGCTTTCCTCATTAATAATGACAGGGTGAAGCGTTTAAAATGAAACGAAAGGACAGGGTTCACGATAGAATAATGATGATTTTTTTAATATTTATGATAGAAGCCTGCACACCCAGACCCAACCTGCAGTGTATACATTGAGTGAAAAATCCTTGAAGGAGCAATTCGAGCCCTACGTTTTAGCGCCTATAGGGTATGTGTTATTGGAAGGAATAATATGACGATGATAATAGGGAATTGCAATTTGCCACAACTATATGAATTCTATTATTACTAATGACTCATAGCTATTTCTTACTCCTGTTTTTAACTACAAACTGTACTAACTCCAATCACTCATGATCACCAGGGCGAAGAGAATGCAATTCTTCCTCTGCTAATAATATTAAACTTTAACTACGAATATATAATAAATATACACTCCAGGGAGAAGCCATGCATATTAAATACCTACATTACAAAAGAAGCGACTGTGTAAATGTAGGGAGTTATGTTAGGAGCAGCTTTATAATTACCACAATCCCTGACCGGGTCACCAAAAAAATCCTGTTTAATGCTACTACCATTTCATTTTTCAAGCGAGTCACATAATCGGTCTGAATGTCTCTTCAACTATCTGATATAGGCAATACTTGATGATAAAACTATCAACTAATCCACCTCGAATGCTAGTGCAAAACTGAAACTTATCAAGGGTTGACTCATTCATGGTTCTGACGAAGGCTAAATGAAGAACCCGAATAAGAAAATGCCTTGGAAAATTCGCTGTACACAATGGAATGACGCCTGAATTTTGTCCGAGGCCCTTTAAATTTTATGGATCCGGAAATGCTCGCTTATAACTACCCGGCTGTATAAGATTTGAATAAATGCGTGACTCAATCCTCGGAATAAACTAACTTTATAATTTGGACGGAGTTGGGCAACTTTCATTAGTTTGACAAGACTGGGAAATGACGTAAGAGGATGGGCTAATCTTGTTCTGAGGCCTGAAGATTTCGTAGAAGAATGCCGGATTTTGTGGAACTAAAATAATAGACGGCATTGAGCCTGATATAAATAACTTACCCAGAGTTCCAAATACAATTAGCTGACTGAATGATGTTGAATATGAAGGTAAATTAAAACCAGGGGAGGGTGAATACAGCGCACAGTCACTCCTTGCTGGACAGGGATAAAATTTTGGCTGGATTTCGGGTTGAATTTTGAAAATATACAGAGTGCACTTAATTTGTCTT
The DNA here is from genome assembly GCA_906901655.1 of Sminthurides aquaticus. Taxonomy (NCBI): domain Eukaryota; kingdom Metazoa; phylum Arthropoda; class Collembola; order Symphypleona; family Sminthurididae; genus Sminthurides; species Sminthurides aquaticus. The sequence goes on along the minus strand of CAJQTT010000004.1, from coordinate 8,054,311 downwards.
GCTTAAAAGCCGAGGACTACTCCTCTTCTCACTTGTGAACACTTTAGGTGAGACAGAGACAGAAGAAGGAGCAACTTAAAGTTCCGAGTTTAGCATTTACAAAGTTAGCAAATGAGGATGGTATGAATGGAGTAAAATATTTCCAACTACCATCACCACCATAACACAACACTATGGATGCAGAGGAAAAGGGTCCAGATAGACATTGGACAAGAGCGAGGAACGAACGAAGAGAGAGAAGTGAATTTTAACGCAGGGAGAGTAGCTTTAGCTTATGAGCAAAGAGGAGGAGGAGAGAGACGGTGACGACGAGGAGGGGTACCTATGTACTACATAATATGGGATGCAATCTACTCGACTATTCCGTTCCTCTGCCAGCCTAAATGTATGCACCGTCCACAGCATAGACTTAGACATATCTCCTACTGTACCCGTTGATTTTAATAAGGCTGTGGTAGTTAGTATAGACGACGCTCCCTCTGCTATTTACGCCCTCATCTCTACCTTGTTCGCCCTTCTCCTCCTCACGCTATATTTTTACTCACCAACGCCAACATAGCTATACTTTTTACCGAACCGTCTCAGTCATTCTATACAACACAGCCACCATTTGTGCTCTTCCTGGATTGTAGTGTACTAAAAAATGTTGTTATGAGTGTAGTCGCGTAGCATCACCCTAGTCCTAGTACAAGCATGGTGCCTCCAGCCCAATGCTAAAAGTTATCTCCTCCGCCTGTCTGAGAGTCTGTCGACTGGGTTGCTCATACTCTGTCCTTCGCCATCCTCAGTCTGGAATGTGTAGCGTACATACGAAGTGGGGCGATGCACTCCTCCTAATGGCTTATACGAGTGGTAACCTAAGTTTAGCAACATAATAGCATGTGTCCCTGTGTAGTGGGCTTATTCGTTGGGGTGGACGGATAAAATAAATGCGATAGGTCAATCGGTGGTGTGCAGAGTCTCATGTCCCAGTCCTAACTCCCAACCCAAGTCTACCGTGTACCTTCTTCTCTCGTCCGTTTCCACAGACTTAATTTGTATTTAACAATTCGTAGCTGGAATCCGCGGTGCTTTGCTGGTACAGACGCAGCATTCGCAATATATGCGTTGTATGGGGTTTAAAGGAAGGGCTAGCAGAAAAGCGCAGTGCCATATCCATGACTTTCGTCATCCATTATTTTATTAAACAGGCTAGAAGGGAGCAAAGCAAGGATTCCAAAAGCTATAGTTGGTATCCTAAATAGGTGTCCATAAAACTCACCAGGCTCTCGGTCTGAGAGAGGCACGGACGGGAGCATAAGAGGACGCACAATCGGGAGAAACATAATAAATACTGGTTCTGTACGTACTGACTGGGAAAAGGAAGAGAGGACAGACGTGTGTGGAGGCGGTGTGTTCGCCTCCAACTTTTGGCTAACAACTAGCAGCCCATAGTCGCACGCAACTTGTTCTCCAAGGCTCGGCCACACCCTAGCCCAATAGCCTTCTCATGAGCTTGTGTGCTCTTTCATTTGTAGCCTTGTGAGAAATAGCGCATAGCGCCCCGCAAACTACACTCGGCGATGTCGTCATCCACGCACTATGTCCCCTAGCTCTAATGATATATGCCTCTCTCATTTCCCTGCTCCATGGAATCCAAGTCAAGTATTTATGCACCGGATTTGCTCACGTCCCTCCCGTCCCGAGCCTTCCTGTTTTCCAGGCAAAACCTGTAGACGTACTTACATAGCTGTATTTACAGTATGGCCTTACTGACCGTATGTATCTGAATTAATGCAGCAGAGTCACGGACTGGTGGTGGGTACAACCGCAGTTTATTTACAAACCAATAGGGAACAACCTTCTTCCGAATTAATACGTCGGCGTTAATATATTTAGCTCAACTATCGGAGTCATTTCCTTGTATACATGCTCACTTTCTTTCGTCTGAAATCATGCTTTTGCATTGAACGTTTTTATTTAACCGCGGAAAACCGGACTTGGGTTTATACAAGTTTTCATTGCTGCACTGCACTTTTGACTTTACTGGCATGAAGCACCTATTTCCAAAGAACGTTTGACAATTGTTTTGTTAACATAATCAGATGCTTGTATTAATTTTAAATTTGTACTCTATACATATTATATTAAACAATTCCTTGTTTTTTATAGCAAAATAAACGCGATTAAGTTATTGGTGTGAATAAATACAATAGAATGGTGCCGTCGTGACGTTTAGCTCAATATTCTGCCATTATAGATAGTTGACCCACGAATTTAACACGTTTCTGATACGATAGAAATGAAGGATAGCTATAAATGTGAGTAAACAGAATTTCGAAAATAAAAATAGCTTGTTCTGAAGCCTCATACTTAAGTTATTAAAGCTGAGAACGGTTAATTTTCTATTACAGTCTAATCCAGGCTATTAATAGAAATTAAGAGGGTTGGGTTTCTAAATCGTGTGAAAGCCGTAAAGAGCGACAATCTAGTCTTTGTTAACACTCTCAGCATCCTCGATAAACGAACGATAAACATGGTAGTGTAGATAAGAAATGTAAACTGAAGACTGGAACAGATTATAAAAATGGAAACGTTTGAGATTATAACATTGCAGGAAGGAGTTGCTGGATTAGACTGATAACAAGTTTTCCTTTTCAAGTGACATAAACAAAGGAGGCGATAGAAAAACGATATTAGAATATTCCCTGGGGCCTGGGAATTAAATAGGCAGCAAGGGTAAGCTAGAGCGCCGAAGGCTGCATCTTTTTCGCAAATATGTGAAAGACTGATGGGTTGATAGGCTTGATCGTTAAACGCTAGTAGTGGCGTTAGTGGAAGCATACGTAGGTAAGGTAGCATAGCTGGGGAAAGGAACCACATTTATTATTCTATTTTGGGTGAAGTTAAAGGTAAACATGTAATAGGACGGCTTTCTCCAGCTGAACTTTCTCCAAACAAAGCGGTGCGTGAACGGATAGGCCACTAATGACTGTCTGGCGTAAGTCTGGAGAAAGTATGCAATGCTAGTGAACTGCTCTCCTTGTGTGAGGGAAAGGGAAGAAAGTTATGCTGTGTCGCTTTGTACCAATCCCATATAAGCTGAAAAGCTTGTTGGAGGATAAAAATAATTAAAGATACAGTCTTACAGTGCCTTGGCGCATATGGTGCTCTAGTTTGTTGTAACGGTACTCTCAGCGACATGTCAAGAATACAATGTACGTAGCTGCTCTGGACTAAATAATGTGCTTTCTTTTAGTATTTATTAGAAATGAATTACGCTAGTATACCGCCTTTGAATTCATCATGATGCATTAGAATACGTCGCGGTAGTAAGAAAACTCCATGGAACGGTTTTAGACCGATATTGGGGGAAGCTGGTGGAGAAGAATCGTAAAACGGGGTTTAGATGATTGCTTTTGTTTATTCAGCTAAAGTTCATCAATGAATTACTAAGGATTGGAGACTCTGTTGACTTGCGGTTTTGAAGCTTACGGAAACTAGCAGACTTGCATCGCATCCCAGACTAATGCGATAGTACATATGCACTAACAACGTATTGGTGTTTGTCAATTGTGATTTAGAAACAAGCAAAGATGTATCAACTTGGAGCTTCGTATCTTGATGTTTTTTACCATATTTGTGGCCAGACGAAGGGAAACTAATTTGAAAATTATCAATATGCAAATCGTTTTAACTTGAAATCTTCTGTTCACAGGTAAGACGGACCATAGAAAAAAAATGTACAGTCATTAGCATTAGAATTCGGTTAAAAAGGTTTTCACTAACTTAATGACTACAGGACATGGACTACAGAAACTGTAAAGTACATATACTACTAAGACTACGCATATAATCCACAGAGGAGCCGTACTTGCTTTACTTTTAAGCAGTGTAGGTAATATGAAAGGAAATGTTTTGCAGATGTGTCCCAGTAGGCTGTACAATCAATACTTGAGGCAAGATTGAGTAAACGGGCGGAAGGTGACTCAAGGTTTGGATATGTCTACCTGGACTCGTAAAATTCGACGGAACCTAAGGGGGCAGCAAGGGAGCGAAAGGAAAAATGATGAGAAGCTGCTTTAATTGAGGTATATTCGCTACAGGTTTCAGCTATCAGTCCAAAGAAAGCCTCTACTGCTTTCACCTGACCACTGAATCAATCAAGCTACTGACAGGCTGACAGGTTTCGTAAGCAGTTAGAATTGTCGCTCCTTTCGGCCCAGTTTTTCCGTAGTTACCCGTCCTGTGTTTGCATCTAATATCTACCTCCCTACTACCCTCGACTCCCTACCTGCCACTTCCCACAACGATACCTTGAATCTTTCGGCACTTGATCAATTTATGGTAGATATTTTCCCGAAGCCGAACACCTCAGTTCACTGCAAGGTTGGGGAGGAATAGATGTGTCCTAATGAGAGCGGAGACGGGTTTGTTGACATTGACTGGATTTATATTTCAACCGGTTTCGGAACACCGGCTTCGGGAAAAGTATAAAGTCAAAGAGAAAGCTAGACGCACATGTGGTAGGACGGTAGAATGAAAGTGGAAAGCTAGAAGTTGTTCCTAAGAGAGAATGCATGATTACTGCACGCGCTCTGGAAAGCGTAAGAAAAGCCCCGATGAATGCAAGTTCAGAAACCTTTTCTGACCTTTAAACGAAGAGTAAATACTGGGAGGCGGAGAAAAGTGAAGGAAACCGTTATTTTGTTGCGAATGCGCATGGAGTACATGAGAACATGAGATGAAAATTCTAGATTACTGGTGTCAACGTGTTTTAATACGCTGACCAGTTTTACGGACAGCGCTTTACTCAATGTATTCACCTTTCCTAATTATTTGAAACGTGGTAATGATAGTCTGACTGACATGAGTATTGAGAATAATATGTGACAGCTATTTAGCTGCAAAGCGTTAGGTTTTAAAGGAGGTGTAAAATTTCAGTTTGAATGCGTAACTAATTTAAGCTGACATAATCCAAAGCGGAAGGTTAAGGGTCGCCATCCCAGATGGAAACTATTTCACTCATCTCCCGTGAAAATATTAGTGTGATGGCAAATGAATAGCAGCACGGCGAGATGACAGGGAACAAATGCAGTTGTGTATTCAGCTACACGCAAAACTAGAATTCCGGTCAGTACAATTTTACACAACTCTGCAGTAAGCAGCGGCAGTTGCAGACAAGTGGACAGATGCAAATCAATTTATGCACCAAGTTAATGACACAATTACAAAACTTGCGCGCATAAGCAAACGCAGTGGTTTGCGAAGCTATTTGAGAGTAAATTACCATTCGATTATAACTTCGTCTTTGAAGGAAGTTACATGATAAGCTGAAGATGTAGCTGAGTTTAAATTAGCGGTATTGTTTAAATTACTTGCTTATATTCAGTAAAGATTTAATTAAGTGCGTCTCTACTGAATCGAGTGTTAGTTAGAGTTTCATTCGCAGCATCTCATTTGATTACTATTATCTGGACTTCAGAAATTTAACTAAAGTTTATATTCATAGGTCAAAGGTTAACAACGCTGCAGTGCTGAAAATCTACTGGACCGGGGAAACTGATTTTTTTCACTCTTTGCGCTGCAGCGCTGTCAAACTTTGACCAACTGAAATAAAGTTTTAGTACGTTAGAAAGCCGAGGAACTCAACTATCCGGCAGTGCAAGCCGCTTGGCGCTGCGAGGCTACGGAGCTGAGAAATTATTAGTGGAAATTGTGGAAGTCCTATCCTCCTTCCCTTCCCGCTCAGTGAGAAGCAGGGCCGTGCAGTGCAGTGTAAGGATTGCGATTGGACGGCGGATTCTCTTTCACTCTTCCAGAAGCTGCACTAGATGAGTGCCGCACAGAAGTACACAGTACCATTGTATGTCGGAGTTAATATTTCCATTTTATGCGGATGAGCCACAAAAAATCACAACCCTTTTTAGTTGCAGACCACGAGGCAGGGGCGTGTGAAGAACAAACGTTTAAGTTGAACCTGGATCGTGAGACTTATAAACGGGGACAAAGGAACGATGCGAGCAAGAGGTTGCTTTGCACCTCCTTCTGGACGAGTCACTCATTGTGCTCATGCGCAAGTTCCGTGGTAATTCGGAGTCTTTAATTCCTAGCCGATAGCAATGCAAGTGGCGTCCCCTGACCTGAGCAGATGATTCGTAAAACAGACGTTTCGTTTTGCATGCTCGGACCGTCTTTCTTGGATACATCAGTTTGGCTTGAGGTTTCGTGAGAAAGGGCGTTATGGTACAGAGCTGGTCAAACAAAACATAAATAATTATCACTTCCAGTCGCTGGTAGAATCGGGTTCAAATTAACTTTGAAGTGACGAATAATTTTCTTAGTTGAAAAGAATTATTTAAGTAATTAGAGTACATTCCATTACATTGAAAGTAATAATGGCAGCTGCTCAACGTAAATATTCAAAAAAGAAATATGGAACTGAAGCTTCTGGGATGAAACGTGAGGAATTGCTTCTGGACTTTCCGCCTGGCAACGACGAAAATTGTGATCCAGTACTTGCTTACGAAGTTCATCAAGCGTAAGTAAAAACACTACCATATTAGAAATAATTAAAATAAAGTATCGTCGTAAAATTTGATAACTTCAGTTGTCAACATTACTTGGGTTAATTAATTGTTGAGGAATAAATTCTTGCATCGTTTTATTACGTAACAGGCAAAATGCTTCTGTCAATGCTATGATGTCCTCTTTCTGTCAGCTGGAAATCGAAGACTTTGAAGGTTTCGATCCCAAGTATAGGATCCCGAGGTGGATTGACCTCCTGAAATGTTCTGGTTGTAAAACGACGACTGCGTGGAAATGGTACGTTTGTGGCTTCGGACATATCCTTTGCAATCAATGCCGTGTAGATTTTGGCGGATATCCAGACGATCTCTATGGACTACCGCTAGTCTGCCCATACTCGGAACCAAACTTGGCCGGGCATGGTAGGATTGCATGCAACTCGGTTGAATTATTTCCATCTAACTCTCGGATTTCAAAAAGTCTGAGAGAAGCGTTGAAAAGGACTCCACGATGTTGTCCTCTTCAAGAATGTTCAACCTACATCTTGGATGGAGTTGGTGGACCCACGTTTGAGAAGCATTTGGCTCTTTGCGATTTCAAGTAAGTAACTGTATATCCGGGGGAATTATTGTACTATCGTTGGGGTGTTAAAAACAAGTGGTTCGTGTGTTATGTTTTCTTTGTTCTCGAATTGACAGCGAGAATCATGGATGTCCATTCTCAGATTGCTGGGAAGGAGGATTTACCACCGCCATGTTGGTGCTTCACCTAAAAGAAGTCCATTATCAACCCTTGGATAAACTGAAGACTAAGGGGAAATCAGTTGGTGCACACAAGATGAGTTTGACATCTTCTGGAGAGTCCGCGGTAATAATCCTGCAACTACCGCAGATTTCTGAGAGTGAATTGACGAGAGAGCGAATAACTACCATCAAACCATCTTTATTCTTGCCCGATTCCGTTTACGACGTCGAGGAACGACGAGAAATTCTTGAAGAGTATGACTGGGCTCCCATCCTGATTCAGTTTGAGGAAATGCATTTCCTCCTTAGAATTCGCAAGCGTCAAGGAAGCTTTTGGGGATGGGTGGAAAGAATGGAGTGTAACGGAAATTCTAATGTGGAATATGTTGCCAATCTAGAGATTAGACAGCCAGGTGGACAGGTAAGTTTATAAGCACATAACATGCGGGAGTGTACACAATTAGCCTAATGGCTTTCATGGTGCACGATTCATGGACGTCCCCACAATTATTGTACTCAAGCATCATGCTATGATATTATTCCACAGAGAATCTTTACTGGAGATGTGACCGTCTTACATGGAAACCTTGTACCGGATGTCCAGTTTGCAGCTGGGCAGCATCGTCGAGCAGTTATGACATGGGAGAAGTTTGTTCAGTATTGTTCCTGGAACGTTCTGAAGAAAACGGTGACTACTCATTTTAAGGTTACTATCAAAAGAAAGGATTAGATCTACAGATTCATGGAGGAGCAGTCATCATTTTATCGTGCTTGGATTTCATGAATTTGAGACTGTTTACTGACGAATTTAATAACGTCCATGTTAATATTTAATTGTCCATGTTTGATATTGGATTTTGAATTGCGTATAGGTGGGAGAAGAATTCCTAACTATAATTATGAGAATAGTTTAGAGAATCTAGGGAAAATGAACTTGGTTTACTATTTTCAGAAATTATAAAGGTTCATAGAGAAGTCATGAATTTACTGTGAACTGACTATTTTAAGCAGTTTTGTGTTAGTTTTCTTGCTTTCACCCATTCTTGTTTTTCAATTTTAAATATATTTTGTGTTTTCCTTGCATGTTCTTGTTGATATGAGCTATGTCAATAATATATCAAGTTTCTCGCGCTTGTCCCTGTATTATGAACTGAATTTTATAACCTGATATTGATATTGTGTTCGTGTCCTTAAAACGTGTGCAAGATGACAAGAATATTGACTTTCCAGTTATTCGTAGCTACATAGTTCCAATATTTATCTAAAATTACCTTATATATGTATGGACTACGGACTGATACATATAAGAAGTATTAATGTATACTGAATCAGAGAGCTCATATGTATTAGAGTATCTGTAGTGATATGTAATTTAATTCAGCTTCATGGAAAAATAAAATGCATTAACATTGTGAATTCAATGTTGGACAAAATATACGGACTACATAACAATTCTTTGTCCATTAAGTAAATATGAAATGCAGTAGATTATAAATGGAAAGTAGTAGAATCAGGAGAACGAAACTGGACGGACTGCAGTAATTAGGATTCTGACAGTTTCTACGAAGTGCGGATTAGATTTCTTGATTACTGACTTTGCCTCTTCTGTGGAATAAGCCATTGCTAAATGGAGCAGATCCGCGTGATACTAAATGCCAAACATAAATCGATTGCATATGCACTTTGATACACGAAACACCATGGAAATGGAGAGGAGATTACCTCAGAATTCTCGACAGGTTGCTCTGAAAAATTCGGAGACACTTCCGTGCAGGCTATGAGAGAGGCTTTGAGGGGCGTGTTCAGAACCATTTGATAATTTCCCTGCATTAAGAAAGAATGTTTCTGTAATTACTCTTTCCTCTAGCACACAGTTTTTAAGATATATTCTGCAATTAAGAAGGTATTTTCACCGGTGTTGTAGTTCCAAGACGTTCTCTCATTTGGAATACCATCCTTTCTCTTCCGGCCAAAAGATTCCAACGACTCCAATGGAAGTTATACGCTGGGGAAAGTATCGCCATGCATCTAATTGGATGTAAGATTTGTGATGCTTTGAAAAGTAAAAAGAAATAAAAGCTCAGTTTGTGGAACTTACTGATACATATGCTCCTCTGTTTCAATGTGTTTCAAGAGGACGCCATCTACGTACGCATACGAGTCCAGTTCTGGAAAGACGTCCAAGCCGTGGTACCTCAAAGCCTATTGAATAATTAGCGATTAACTCTTTTTAAGAATTTAATTTATATTTTGTCAATCATCAAAAACCGCTTTAATACGTTCTTTACTTTCATAAGAGATCTGGGTTTCATATATTTGTTGATAATGGCGGCTTCAACAACATCACTGTTGCTCACGTTTTGTAAGGAGCTGACACAAACCAAATCGTTCTGAAATGTAAAGTTCACGCTGCTACATGTAAAGAATTTCACTCACGTTTACTTTTTGCCATTTCAAAAATGGTTTTCTCAACTTACAGAAACGGTAAACTCAATAGCTGCCATTGCAGCCATAAGGGAAAATGTACACTTATTTTGTCCCCCTGGACGAAGCTCGAAACTTTGGTACGGTAAGTTTGAGAACCTGAAAGAGTTGTGACAAGAAGATGGTTACTTTTCTGGCAGCGCGTGCTTAGGTTTGGAATCCAATGCCTGCTTTATTGCGCATAATTTAAAATTCAATGCCTAATTGATTCCCACCATTTACCTGTTGTGACCAAGCCCAATTATGCCAAATTTGGTGGCTCGGAATACTAGGTGGAGTTGGTCTTCATTGAATCTTATGTCGTAAAAGCCATCAGTAGACCAAATACGGTGTTCTTCATCCCACCGGACTGGAATTGGAGGCTCGAACCATAACGCGGTTCTCGGAACACTGGAGCGATGATGAACAAAACGTTATGTATATGTTTTGTAACATGTGTTTGCGCATTTACACGCATAAGAGAGGAATCAATTAGTCTGACAATTATAAGAAATTCAGGAATTGTAGGAAAGGTGGAGGCTAACTCGATTTCGACAAGTATGAGTTGCTCTAATCGCTTCTCTTTCTCAGCTTCGTAGGCACTCAAAAGTTCTTCTTGTTTCTTTAAATTAAGAACACTTTCCTGTTCGACTTCTTCAAGAAGTTCTATATCAGGAGGATGTCTGGGAGAAAGGAGGAGGATGTAAGATATGTGACAGGACGAAAGTAGGTGAAGTTTGAGAGGAATGCATTCTTGTTTGCTGCTTGTCATTAAGTTAATGCAGTTTCGAGTGACAAGACTACTTACTTGATGTCCAATGCAACAAGCTTCTGCAATTCTTCCTCTTGTTTCTTTGCCTCACGTTCCATTTCTTCTGGCGTCTTCTTAGCCTCCTGCATGTCTGGAGGTGTTGGAGGGATGAAGTCAGCAGCAAAGGATATTTCTTTCAACTTTTGATCATTCTCAACTGAAACAAAAGTTAACCTTCTTTGTATTGTAATGGGTAAGTCTTTTTTGGGGAAAAGCATTTAGTCCCGAACTCTTACTAAGGTGAAGGATCCAGTCTCCTCTTTCTTTAGGCTGTGGAGGTATCTCCAGCCAATTAAAATGGTATATTCCTCCAAGAATTGTATAATTTCGTAAATTAAGCTCGTGAAGATCAAGATTTGGTATGAATTTAGCTTTCTCTGCCCTTTCTCTCTCCTTTGCAACTGTACGAATTAAGAGTTTTAAACAAATTTATGTTACTATAACGCATGTTAAATAATTGCAAGTATATTATTACGTTCAGCTTCCGTTTTGGTGCGTTCTTTGCTCTTGCTTTTCTTCTTCTTCTTTCCTTTCTGAAAAATAATTTGGTAACATTTACCTGCCGTGAAAAGATAATGTATCGAAAACGTGGAGGTTTTGGAAAACTAAAAGTCCTACCTTTGATTTACTTCTGCTTCTAGATTTAGATTTGGATTTTCCCTTCGATTTAGGACGCCCCTGAAATCCGAGATTTCAATTATTAGTTTTTGCAAATCTTTACTGTTTGCTAAATTATACATCCGTAACTGGCCTAAACGCTTACCCTCTTTTTGGACTTACTTCTGGATTTGGATTTGCTTTTACTTTTCTGGAAATCATGAATACATTTATAAAATACTGGAACTAAAAACTATGACCGAGCAACGAAAGGAGTTGCGTTTTTTCACAACAGAATAAAGTACCGCATCAAACTTACCTTCTTGGATTTCGTTCTACCTCTTGATGAAGATCTGGACTTGCTGCTGCTTTTACTTTTGCCGGAAGTCCCTCTCTTCTGGAAATACAATAGTTTCAAAATAAACTCTACAATAAGCAGGAAGGTCAAAAACTAACGTAAAGATTGAGCCATGAAAAGTATATGTATATGTATGAAACCCGTATGAAATTCAAATCGTACTCTTGTTCTTGACTTAGAGCTAGACTTTGACTTGGATTTAGACTTGGACTTTGACTTGGTTTTGGTCTTTGCTTTGGTTTTTGACTTTGATTTGGTTTTGGACTTTGATTTGGACTTTGACTTGGTTTTGGATTTTCCACTAGATTTGGAACTACTAGAAGGGGATTTAGATCGCTTTCCTCGTTTTTTCTAAAATTTGAAGCTAAGAGTTATGAAATAGATCAAACTCAGAAGTGGTATAGACAAAAATGTATAACTTGTCCTTGACTCGCCGATGAGGGGCGCCCTCTTGGTTTTTTGGATCGTGATCTGCCTGAACTCGGGCTCTGGGTTTTTGAAGTGCCTTCCGTATTAGAGTCAGAGCCATCTACGACTGATTTACTTCTGCTTTTACTCTTTCCTTTCTTGCTTTTGCTACGACTCTTGCTCTTCCCACCTTTCTTTCTTTTCTTGCTCCGCTTTCCTCGTTTCCGTTTCTATTGTTATAACACTAACATGACAGTTTTGATTCATTATTGTTTTCTTTCAGTTTATCTATTTTAAAATTGCGTAGCGTACGTTTCGTTTCTTTGTCTTTTTACGCTTGGATTTTTTCCCTTTCTTCCTCTTCTTTGATCTTGATTTTGATTTTTTCTTTTTTGCAGGTTTCCTTTCACTTCCACTACCTACATTCTCTTCTACAGCTTCCTCTGTGCTTGGCTTACTCGTTCGTATCAACGAATGTTTTTTTGCCAAAATATTCTCCTGATTTTTTAATGGTTTCTGAAGGAAAAATATTTGTTTATTAAACTGATACGGTTCTAAAATGAATCGAATCGAAATGATACGATTCTAAAATACGTTGAATAGAAGTTTATACTTTCTTTTCTTCGTCCGATTCGGAATCGTTGCTCACTTTCTTCCCAGATGAGGGTTTGGAAGCATCCATATCCTATTAGCAGAAGTAGGATAAAGTTTCAAATTGTGGCATTTCATACTACTGGTGTTATAGATGACTTGAATAACTAATTACGTCAATCTCGTCATCATTAACATCATCCTCTATCTCCTTACGTCTCCTGGCTCTTCGTTCTTCCTTGGTTTCCTAAAGTAATCAAGTAAAGAGGGATTATTAATAAAGATGATTATTAAGTTTAGTTGGGTTCACTTGATAAAAAATCGATACTGCAATAATAGCACCTCGGTAAAACCTCATTGGTTAAGATGTTGCCACTGAACATAGCTAAAAACCAATATTGAAAAGCGATTATCGCAGGCAGAGGTTACCTTTTTTACTGCCTTGAACTCATTCTCTGTCCCGTGATCGGTTGTATTCTCTTCACCACCTCCCACTTCTTCTGCGTCATCACCTTTCGTCTCTTCTTCATCCTCTTCATCCTCTTCGACATCCGTGTCAGAGGTTTCAGGGAGACTGAATGGAGGCTTTGTTTTCCCCAGTTTGCCTTTATTGGATTTTGCCATCTTCTTTTTAGCTTTCTTTTCAACTTTCTTAAGCTCAGATGCTAATTTTTTATATTCTTCGTCTAAATCAATGTCATCCGTATCTGTGGTTGCGCTTTTTTTGCTTCCGAGAGCACTTCCAGATTTCTTCTTCTTCTTGCTTTTTCGTTTCTTCTTACTTTTGCTCTTCCCCTTTTTCTTTTTCCCCTTTTTCTTATCTTTCTTAGCTCCCACTTGTTTCTGGAAAATTAAGATAATATCAAATGATGACGTAGTAACTGATTTAATTTAATTGCAGGAAAAACAATCCGTAATATCAAAAGATTGGTTCGAACTTTGAACCGGGAAAATCATACCGAATCTTCGTCCTCAGTTTCCGGGGGTGTCAAGAGTTTAAGTTCCACTTTCTTTCCTTCGTTTTTCTTAAGGACCCATTCTTCAATTGCTATTCGAGAAACGTGAAACAATAATGATGATTAAGAGTATAGGGTGAGAATGGAAAAGATTCGGTGTAGGAAAGGTTAATTTACATCGCTTCAAAGCGTTATTTGTTCCAGGTGCAAAGAAGGAATTGCAGTTGTCAGAATAATGATCGTATTCAGTCTTGAGGAGCCGGTATACACCTTTCCGTTCCACTAGACCCTCCGGAACTTTAAACTTAAACTTTAACTTTTCATAATTATGACCCATTAAATCCGGCTGGGCAAATATGTTAGCATACATTGATAAGGTAATTGGTTCTATTGATTGAACTAAATCAAATATTCCTTCTTCGGGGTCAAAGTATTCAGTTAAATCTGCATAGGAAGAAAATATCAATTTCACAAGATCTGTTCAAAGACTACAAACTAGTTCACATCTTCCACCAATCAACGAGACACTACCTTGTATTATCTCGTAAGTGCTCTTATCTAAAAATTCCTGCTGGCGTTCCTTAAACTCATGGTATAACTGGAAGAAGAAGAAGCAAATGGTGAGAAGTAACAACTAGCGTATCCAAAAATAATTATTTAAGTTACAATAGCAGTAATAATCTGACAACATACCAGTCCGATTTCCCGAATCGTATCCACAGACACTGTTTCTAAAGGTAATAATAAAAACTCCTTGAGCTCATCTATAAGCTGAGCTTGAAATAAAACGTTGTATTAGAACCTTGAGCCAATAAAGGAGGTAAAATGATGGAGGAGTAGTGGGTCAAGAGATGTCTAACCTGTAATATCTCCGGGGATAGCCGAAAGACATTTTCTATTGTAGGTGTACTTAAATCAACTATCCAATTAGTCATATAGGAATTCATTTCGTTGAGCTTAAAGTCCGGCAAGTTACTACAAGCCGTAAACACTTGCCATTCTGAAACATAGGTTATGGAAGAATATGTAGTCTAATATAAGCAAAGATTTTGTCGGTGGGAATGGTAGAGGGGAGAATTTTTTTCGAACCTCTCAAACGTTTCTGATGCTGGAAATAAGCGAAACAGACTTTGTCATAGAAAGAGATGGATGCGGCGCTCTCTAGAAGATGAGTCGTCCGCTGTAACATTTCTCTTTCATGTTGGCGTTGACGTTCAATAGCTTCCCGGGCTTCTCGTTCTGCTTTCTCCTTCTCCGCTCGCTCTTTTTCCTTCCTCTTGAGATCCATTCCCTTCTTGGTTTTAGGTGTCTTCCGTCTACCGGATTTTGACTTGCTCTTGCCCTTGGCCTTGCTTTTTCTTTTGCCCTGACCCTAAAATTTGGAAAAGTTCAAATTACTCTTTGTTTTCGCGTTCTACAACAACGAAGTAATTATGGAAGTCAAATGTTGCATATTTCTAGCCTCTTTTGGCTTGCTTTTCTTCTTCAACTTCTTGCTCTTCGCCATATTGAAGATTTATACTATCCCTATAAACTTTTTTGACAGATATCAAATGTCACTCCAGTGATCATATGAGTTTCAGTTGTAACAAGTATGCTGTGATTTTCGTGTCAAGACTTAGTGAATAGCCTTTTGAAGCGCTGACAGTGCATACGGTCAATATTCTTCTGCACGAGCATTAAAAACTTTACCGCGCTGAATCCACGGTTTTCATTCGTTTACGTTTAGCTAACATGACGTATTATGAAGAAGTTTTGCACAGAAAGCGCAGAAAGTTCATTCTGAAATGTAGTTTAAATATAAAACTCAGCTGCTATAGTTTATAAAGCCGTTTTGAAATAACGAAATTTTAAATCTTTATACAGTTTTTTACAGTCGTTCATTTATAAACTTTAAAATGGGGAAATCATTTTATTGAGCACATCTGCAAATCTTGATATCTTCCAAACTGCCCGCTTAGCGTAGTATGATAATAGACATGAATATGCAAGCTATGGAAACCAAGTTCCAGGTAACTTCTATTGACAGCTTTTGGCTTTAGTGTTGTTCAGCTGAAGTTAATAAAAACTTTTGAAATAATGGTTTCATAATAGACTTACCTTTACAAATTTGAAGACATCAGAAATCTGAGTGGGAAAACAAATATAACATTTAATCAACGGTTTGTCTAAAAAGCGCAATAAGCTGAATCAACCAGGAGAAAACTCGGCTCATGCAAAAGGTTCAGAAGCTTCTAGGTGGAAAGCAGATACAAGAAACGTCCAAATTGGCCAGATCCTTCGTTGGATCAATAGTAAGTAGCCGGGTGGATTTCTCCACCACGCTTCGGATTCTTTAGGGAGTATGCAGACCCTGGTACATAACGAGTCTTGCTCTTTTAGTTACTTATGTTTTGGGTTTATCCACTTGTACAATCTTCAGCTTTTAGATAATTGGGAAAGCATTCAGCATGAAGTCATGTTCAAGTATGAAAGTCGGCAAGCCGTCCCTTTGCCCTTAGGAATTGAAGCAGTATTGAGTAGTAGGAATAATTCGAAATTTCGGGAAGCACCCGCATATGTTGGATATCTGCATAACAGCTAATACACTGATGTTGATTAAATAAAAAACGTTATTCAAAAATAAATGCTATCTTGACCTACGGAATGGATTGAAAGTAATTTTAGTTGCATCCCCAGACAAGTTCCAACGTTTGAGACGAAGCGTTCCTTGGAGCAGAAAAGGATGTTGGGAGCGGGAAAACTTAAACCGTCTGGTAAATTTGTTAATGTTTATTATCTGTACCGTTACACATTACATGGAGGAAAACAGGGGAAGTACTATACATGGGGTAAAAACAAAACATCTCCCTGGGAGAAATTCTCTTAGGGCACATCTTTTTCATAAAAAGTAATCTGTGTGAAGTGATATTATTAAATAATTCGTTATATAGTAATTGACATTTTCGTAACTATAAGTGGTTTATACTGCTGTATTAAATAATACTTCAAGGAATGTGTCATCTTCATCTTCACAGCAACTTTATATTGAGTATGACACAGTTAATTATGAGCAGTATTGAAAGGATTGACGGATGTAAAGTATATACAGTACAGAATACAGATAAGATAAAGCAATAGTTGTAGTATTTACAGTCCTATTGCACCAGTTTTTTGAAGAAAGCAATTGAAGCTGGAGACTAGATATATATCACAATGCAAAAGCACAGAAATATACACGCATACATTCGCCACGAGTAACAGAAGTGGTTTTTAAAGTTTGGTTTATTCAGTTAGTTCTGCTCAATACTTGCCAAAATGCCCGGGGATAGGTGCCCTACGGATGAGGATTTCGAGAAACACGGATTCGCTTTCGATAAATCTGAAACCATCGAGGATGAACGAATTGCAGTACTTCGTGCGGACAATATCAAGGTAAAATCAGGTTAATTGTACTTTTGGAGACAACATCTGATCATTGTTTATATTGTTGTACTATGTTTTTTTAATTTTGTTTTCATTAATCAGTTGCATGAACAGCTTGAAGCTGCGGCAAAATCTAAAGAAGCTATGGTAATGCGATTTGCAATGAGCGAAAAGGACGTCATTAAACTAAATAAAGAAGTTGAGAATTCAGACAAGAAGATCAAAATGTTGATGAAAGAACTTGAAACGCTTAACCAACAGAACAAACAGCTGAGTGCTGAACGTAATCATTTCGCTCAGTTATCAGAATCAAAGGTAGAGGAAGAAGACTGATTTTTTATAATGTTTACCCACCGATCAATGGTTTAAATTTGATGTTATTATTGTTTATCATGTACAGAATCATGCTGCGGATGAAGAAAATAAGTCGTTGCGAAATAAAGTTGAGGAGCTGCAAACAGAAATTAAAAGCTTGGAGATCACTAAATCACAATTTTCTGCAGATTTTGCCAAAGACAAAATCGCTTTACAGAATTCTCAAGCAGATATCTTACAAAAGAATGCATCTTTGGTTACTGAAATCGAAAGATTAAATGACAAAGTTAAGGAATACCAGGAAAAGGTACAAGAGGTTAGTAAAATCGGAAACAGTATCATGCCAGACAGTTGCTCGAATTTTTTTTGATTAATTCGAAGCCAATCTTTGTATTCTGTTCATCTTTACAACATAATCATTTGTCTACAGAGTGCAGAAATCCATGTAGTTCAAAAGGAATGCGAAAAACTGCGTGAAGAGCTTTCATCAAAAGAATTCCTCATAAAATGGACTCAGGATAGAGTGTCGTCCCTCGAAACAGAATGTGAACAACTGCGAATTAGCAATGCAGAGGTGTTAAATGATATGAAAACTTGCCGGAGCAAAGAAGAGGAACTCCTCGCATATACTCAGCAAGTCACCGAAAATAATGTTTCGCTTCAGTCCAAACTATCCACCGTCGAATCTAAGGTAAAGTAGCACACTGTAATAAGCAAAGACTTCACGCAAACACATCTAATCCGTTGAAGCTCCAACCGATTAAAGATTCCAAAATAATTGCATTCCATATTATCCTTGTAGGTTGCTCCGCTGGAGGAAGAAAATGAGAAATTAAGGACTAAGCTTGAAGAATCTTCTGGTGAAAAGAAAGGGTTTGAAGATACTCTATCCATCGAAAAGCAAGAATTTTACAAGGAAAAGCAAGCTTTACAAAAGGTCATCGAGGAGCAGAAGACTACCATATCATTACTGCAACAGCAACTAGACGAATCTAAAGGAGAAGCAGTATTGTTAAGAAAAAAGCACGAGTCCTCTCTCAAGGTATGAGAGGCTGGGATTTAAGATATGTGAAATTGTCTGGACTTCGATAATCGACTTAAATAATTAATATTATTTGGTCAGGAATTCTCAAAGGAATTACGTAGACAAGCAAGGGATGCTGGAAGTGAGGTAATGAGCCAAAGTTCGAGAACTAGCTCATGCAGCTCTTTGAATAACATAGATGGGGCGAAACCAAGAAGTCCCGACAACCCTAATTCTGACAAGCTTACAACTCCTGCTCCAAGCATGGTACACACTCATTCAAAACATTTCAGCATATTTGTAATTTCATACTTATCACCGCATTAACGTAGTGAATTGCATTTTTCAGAACCATGAGGTCGAAATAACCATTATGCCTGATCAGCAAGCCCTTATCGAAAGAATTTTGAAACTTCAACGCATGCTTGTAAAGAAACAAGAAAAAATTGATTTTTTACAAGATCACGGTGGACAGCTCGTGGACGAGTTACAAAAGAAATGTAGAATAATTCAGTCGTTTGCGTTGCACCAGGAGGCCGGTACCATGTCCACCGCCAAATCTGATAGAAATAAGGTATGAATTCAGTTGCTTCTAAAGTATGCAAATGACTTGTAAGTAAGCACATGCGTTTAGTTCGGATTTGATAACTCTCAAAAGTCTTTATTAAATGGTGATATGTTTGTTTTGTATTTAGGCTGAAGTTGTTAAGCATGGTGGTGTAATGGCTTCCCTATACGCTTCAAAGCAGTCGGACGACGGCCTGACACTTGATTTGTCTCTTGAAATTAATAGCAAATTGCAAGCAGTTCTTGAAGACTGTTTGCTAAAAAACATAACGTTAAAGGTAAGTGAAGTATTTTGAATACGTCAGCGTATAATTGAAATGATTGTTAATCTAATGCTGCATTTCTGTTTGTAATAGGAAAATGTGGACACTCTTGGAGAAGAAATTTCAAGGTTAAATGAAGTCAACAAATTATTATCAGCTAAACTTGACGAATTATCGAGGAACTCTGCAAGATAATATATAGACAGATCGTCTTACTTATGACACCTGGTGCATCGATAGTCGATAGTTACGAATTTCAAGAAGCCAAATCAAACCAGACTTCTAAAGCATTTTGACGCTTCATTTTAAGAAATTTTAACAATCAATATTTTTATATATTCGTTTGACAAACCTAGTCCTGGAGTCAAATGTCACATACGTACCCGCGCAATATTTTCTGTTTTTAGCAATAAGAATTAGGACGATTTTAATTTTCGATAGTTACAAGCAATACTTGTGTTTGTTGCAATGCCCGGAGTTTACACCATATTGGACAATAATGTAAAATAGTAAGATTCAGAGAACAGATCTCACTTTGAATGATGCAAATGTTAGTAGTATCAAGCTAATACTCTCCGCGCCGCATCCGCTGCCAGTTTTCTACTTACAAAAGTTACAAATGGGAGCAACAGGAACAACCCTCTTTAGACTGTACAAAAAAAAGCTTCCATTTGCTAAAACTATTAAGGTTGAATAGGAAGAAAAAGGCCTACGCGTACTTTGAAAATCTACGGTAACAATAGACTATACATTTTTGTGCAGCTAGTACACTCAGACTATAATTGCGATTGGGCTCATATTTCTTTGGAAAGTATGTATGTGTGGTACTCCGCCGCACTGATGCCTGTGATTCAAATCGCATTAATTGCTGAATAGTTTTAGGATATTGATTGATAGAGTGTGGCATATTTGTTACTGGATAAAGCATATCCGAAATGATATCATCTATGATTGTGTTACTGCTTCCTGGCAGTATATTGTGTTGCCGTCTCGCCAACGTCTTTGAAAAATATAATACTGGTGCTTTTAAGTCTCAATCTCCGAATCGTTATTAGTAAGGCTCACATCTACGAAAATCATTGGTGGACCCCAACAACATTATATATCCATCTTACATGTGAGATCTTCAAAATAAGTTCTTACGTAGATACGAGCTTTAGCCAGTAACACAAGTCGTATAAATTGATGTGTTATGTGATGCATCTTACTGTTAAAATTCGTAAGCCATGGAATGAGTAAACTACGAATTTAGTACACTGCTACTTGATTTAAAGCAAGCCTTCGTGAAACTCTCAATGGTCGTGGACGTTGGGAGCATGTCCAGGAATAATTCAGATCAGTAAGTTCGCCCATGGAAGGAGTTCGTTAACTGGTTGCGTAGTTCATCTCGGAATAGTCATAATTTGTCTCTTAAAGGTGAAGAAAACAGCTGTCTCCTAAAATTATCCTGACAGGGAACAGGAAAGCTACTGCATAAGCCACTAATTTATACTTTTGGGAATACGTACTTCTTTGCTTAATGTAGAAAAAGCTTATGTAGAGTAATGATACCATAGCATAGCGTGTGCGCTGGCCTTGTATGATCTTGCGTAACCTGGACAGCAGCAACAACATCATAAAGGATTGCGTTATCTTCTGACTATTTGCTATTGCTTATGCATGCAAAAGTGTGTTTCTATGCAAGTTTTGCGCAAAATTCACCATATACACGGTTAATTATTTGTTTTTCTCGGCCCACTGATCGTCTGTGCTTGAGTTCCTGAAACGATGATAAAAAATTCTGAAGGATTCTAGTGTTGGTTGGTATGTTGTGTGCGTAGTCAGTGATTGGGTTGGGCGAGCTGTGGCATAAACCTCGAAACATGAGAGAGCTTTGATCTGTAAGAAAAGATCATTCATTTCTGACCTCGTCCAGCAAATATAAAGAAAGATGGTAATTCTCCCTTGCTTCTAATCTATGCCTCCACCATCCTCATAGCTTATCTTAAGTGGCAGGGTTAGCCTAGCTTCTCGGCCTACATACCCACTCAAGTCACATGCTCTGGAGGCGACAATTGAAGAAGAACATGTTATTGAAGGACATTTTCTAAAAAGTCTCGTACAGGCTTGCATGCATTGGACCAAGTATAAACTTTTTAAAAAGGACTTCGAGTGGTCTGTTATTAGCTGCGACAACAGATAAAAGCAGAGGAAAGACATTTCAGGCTATTTAACAAAGTAAAATCTACGGGACGGGTGGGTACCACCGGAGAATTAAGCCCTAAAATGCCCCCTATCGTCGTCAGCAAAGACGTGGCGGATATCGAGGTAAAATTAGTGATTACAATTTCCTCGGATTGATGATGCGAATTTGGTAAAAGGTTAATACAATGAATTCTATTTCTCCTAGAGTATCCTCGCCCTGAATCCAAAGATAAAACCGTATGCCTCAGTCGTACCTTCTGCAGAAACCAAAGCCAATAAGAAGCATTGGAAACGAAATGCGGATAAGAAATGCAGCGTAAGTTTTATTGAGTTGGCGTACAAGTTGTGTACATTTGTTTGCACAAAGGATTACGTAATGAGTTTGATTGAACGCAGAGTTGTGGACCCTTGTACAACAATTTTGATGACGTCAAACATACTACATTGAGCGAAAGAGGTGCCTTGAGGGAAGCTGCAAGATGTCTGAAATGTGCAGATGCTCCTTGCCAAAAATCCTGCCCAACTCAACTGGATATTAAGAGCTTTATCAGCAGTATTGCAACCAAGGTAAAACCCTGGTAGTGATAGAGTGATTTCGTGGGGTTGAATTAAGTTGGATGGCATAAGTTTAAACCTTGGTCTGATTTTTAAGAATTACTATGGAGCTGCGAAAATGATTTTTTCGGATAATCCTTTGGGGATCACTTGTGGAATGGTTTGTCCCACCAGTGATTTATGCGTTGGATCCTGTAATCTATACGCGTCCGAAGAGGGACCTATCAACATTGGAGGATTGCAACAATTTGCTACGGAAGTAAGACGTTAAAAGCGAATTCTTTTGGGAAGTTGATGCATTTTGTACACAAGTTTATTAATACGGTCTCGATTTTGGTGTCAGATATTCATGAAAATGAAAATCCCGCAAATCCTTCCTCTCACAACTCCAAAGGATCTTCCTCCCAGCTACTCTTCTAAAATTGCGCTAGTTGGTTGCGGACCTGCTTCTGTATCTTGTGCAACGTTCCTCGCTAGGATGGGATACAAGGACATAACTATTTACGAGAAAGAATCGTATATTGGAGGTCTCAGCTCCGCGGAAATTCCCCAATATCGTCTTCCCATTGAAGTTGTTCGATTTGAAATCGATATGGCCAAGGACCTTGGAGTCAATATTGAGCTAGGAAGAAAATTAAGCGCTGATGATCTGACTGTTGAGGTAATCCCTTCTTCGCTGTACTGTATGTGAATCCTTGAACCGGTGAATGAGTCTGGAATTGGATTCAAAGACAATTTTGTTACAGGGGCTGCAAAAGGACGGGAACAAAGCTGTTTTCTTAGGCATAGGACTCCCGAATCCGAAAAGAGTTCCTCCTTTTCTGGAGTTAACTGAAGCACAAGGATTTTACACTTCCAAAGACTTTCTTCCTAAAGTTTCAGCTGCTAGCAAACCAGGTATTTGCGTGAATATGAGCTATACTAGTTTTCACAAAATACTGCAATCCGTACTTAGGCTTTAAAGAGAGAAAGAAATGGCAGAGCTTTTAGTGTCATAATTTTCTGTAAACTCCTCTAGGAATGTGCAAGTGCTCAGCTTCCAGAGAGCTTCCCAAGCTTCCAGGAAACGTAATTGTTCTGGGCGCTGGAGATACCGCTTTTGATTGCGCGACGTCTGCTCTGCGCTGTGGAGCCAAGAGAGTTTACGTCGTCTTTCGAAAGGGTTTCACCAACATTCGTGCTGTACCAGAAGAGGTATGCAAATTATAATTTTATTCAAATATAGCCTCATAACTGTACTCAAATATCTAATCTCCCTTTCAAAGATGGACTTGGCCAAGGACGAGAAATGCGAATTCCTTCCTTTCTTGTCTCCAAAACAAGTGTTTACCAAAGATGGGAAAGTATCTGGAATGGAGTTTTACCGAAACGAGCAAGACGATAACGGAGAATGGATCGAAGATCAGGAACAAACTATGCGTCTCAAAGCAAGCTTCATAATATGCGCTTTTGGATCTGGGCTGTATGACGAATCCAGTATGTAATTCAAATTACTATATGCGCAATGAGGGAGCACTGATGAAGACAAGCGCTGACATTTAACCTTTTCTTTTGTAACAGTAAAACAGGCATTGCAGCCACTCAAGTTTAACAAATACGGGTTACCGGAAGTTAACGTAAAAACCATGGAGACGAGCGAGCCTGGAGTTTTCTGTGGTGGAGATTTTGCTGGTGTTGCAGAAACAACGGTCGAGGCTGTAAATGATGGAAAAACTGCTGCTTGGAGCATACACAAATATCTACAGGTTCGTTTTTATTGCGTGTACTTGTACTTCAGCGAATACGAGATTCAGTTAAGCATACAGTAATGATGATCTTTCGTTGGTGTCACAGAATTCTTCAGGCATAGAAATTAGCC
This sequence comes from Sminthurides aquaticus, assembly GCA_906901655.1. Taxonomy (NCBI): domain Eukaryota; kingdom Metazoa; phylum Arthropoda; class Collembola; order Symphypleona; family Sminthurididae; genus Sminthurides; species Sminthurides aquaticus. The sequence goes on along the minus strand of CAJQTT010000004.1, from coordinate 8,030,706 downwards.
CAACTCCGGCTTTGCCGAAGTTTTACTCACCCATTGACTTAGTGGACATATCTGTAAATGTTTGTGGGATGAAGTTTGAAAATCCGTTCGGTCTCGCTTCCGCACCACCTTGCACCACAAGTCCAATGATCAGACGAGCTTTTGAAGCTGGATGGGGCTTTGTGATTACGAAAACTTTCTCGCTGGATAAGGTTTGACACAATCATTGTTTGACTTTCATATTCCTGACTGTGATGTTTACATAAGAGTAGACGTTCTAATAAGTCATATGTGTGTTTGACACCTTAGGATATCGTGACAAACGTATCTCCGAGAATCATTCGCGGGACAACTGCTGGACAAAACTTTGGCCCTGGTCAAGGAGCGTTCCTAAACATCGAACTGATTTCCGAAAAATCTGCTGCTTACTGGTGCAAGAGTGTTCAAGAATTGAAAGCGGATTTCCCAGAAAAGGTTAGACAGATCCAACAGACCAAAGTGAATATTTGAATTCCTGAATTCAAGGGGTGAAATCATTTTTGAAACTTTTAGATCGTTATTGCTAGCATCATGTGCTCCTACAACTGTCAAGATTGGACAGACCTTGCGAAACAGGCTGAAGCAGCAGGAGCAGATGGCTTGGAACTTAATCTGTCTTGTCCTCACGGAATGGGGGAGCGAGGAATGGGACTCGCATGTGGACAAGTATGGATTTATTTGTAACTAACATTAGCAGCAACAAGCTCTTTGGCAGTAATTTGATCTGATGCAGGCTTCTAATTCATGACAATTTTAGGATCCGGAGCTTGTCAGAAATATTTGCAGATGGGTGAGAGCTGCTGTGAAAATCCCTTTTTTCGCAAAATTGACACCTAACGTTACGAATATTGTAGATATTGCCAAGGCTGCTTACGAAGGTTTGTAATAGTTCTGCCGTGTATCCGCTTTATTACCATTATCAATTTTCTGAGATAAACGATTATGTTTCTTGCAGGCAAAGCTGACGGAGTAACGGCAACTAATACAGTTTCTGGACTTATGGGTCTTAAGGCCGACGGAACACCGTGGCCTGGAGTTGGTTCCGCGTTGAAAACTACCTACGGTGGTGTGTCTGGAAACGCGATTCGACCTATTGCTTTGAAAGCAGTTTCAGCAATTGCCAGAGCACTGCCTGGCTTCCCGATAATGGCAACTGGAGGAATTGATTCTGCAGAAACAGCTCTCCAGTTTCTTCATTGTGGAGCTTCAGTTGTTCAGGTACGTGGTACCTGTCTATGAACGGAGAAAAAACAAGATTTTTGAGTTTACAAGTTCTAAAAATACTTAAATCCGTTCGTTTGCAGATCTGCAGCGCAGTCCAAAATCAGGACTTTACAGTTATCGAAGATTACGTGACAGGACTCCAAGCTCTGCTCTATTTAGAGACCTTAGACCTTAAAGGTTGGGACGGTCAATCTCCTCCTACTCCTCGTCATCAACAAGGCAAAGTTATAACTGCACAGTCAGTTTTGGATAAGGTAAATGCTGATTGATTTTGATGCAACTCTGATGGTAGATGAGACCAATATGACGTGATAGTTACTGTACATTCTTCTAGCATCTTCCTTCGTTTGGACCTTACAAGAAGCAGAGGGAAGAACTAATAGCAGAAGAAAAAAAACGGGTTACACTTGAAGACATTGAAAAATCCATGGAGATGGAAAGATCTTGTCTGGAGCCCCGCAGGACTGTACTACAGATCAGCGACATAGTTGGACGATCCGTTGGAAAAATAGGCACTTATGCTGACCTTAACCAGAAGGAGCAAGTTGTCGCATTAATTGATGAGGTAATGATTTTAAATTTTATGCGTAATGCGGTGTAGTATTTTTGTAACAGTCCGGATAGTACACGGCAGCGTTTTGCGATAAGTATTTTGAACTATGTTTTTGACCGTCTTAGGAACTGTGCATCAACTGCGGCAAATGTTACATGACTTGCAATGATTCCGGATATCAAGCTATCAAATTCGATCCGGAGACGCATTTGACTAAAGTCACCGATGATTGTACTGGTTGTACCTTATGTCTATCGGTCTGCCCTATTATCGATTGCATTACGTAAGTTTAACGTGGATGACATATTTTGTTTTAGGCATGCTTTGAATGAACTTGATAGTCTATTATGCTATTTTCTAGAATGGTTCCACGAAAGATACCGTACATCCCGAAACGTGGAATACCTCTTGGGCAGACTATAGATACCTTTACAAAATTGCCAAGCCAGTAAAAACAGATTGTCCCGTTGATGTCGATTGAATTACGGATTGACCCGGTAAGAATAAATGAGCTCCGTAAATAAATAAAGAGAAGCCAAACCTTACTACCAAAACTCAGTTTTCCGATAAATCCCAATGAATTCGGATCGGATGCAGAAATTAACAGGAATTCAGAGATTCTAAAAATACTTGTTGCCGTTGTATTGAAGACTCACAGTTTTCAAAGCTGTTCTTTTAGTGGTAAATCCTAACAATTAGAAATAAAATTCGAGATTCAATCATACGTCGTTATACAATTCAAAAAGCGAAATAACACTAACAACTTGTACTTATTTGTTTACAAAATCTTCTGTGACTCAACTGTGTCAGAAAACTTAAAAGTACATAACAATTAACTCACCATGTCGTAGGTGCTTATGTTATTAGTAGTTCTAGATGCCTCGGTACGTTAGCGATTGCGTGGGAACTCATATATGCTAATTTACATTTAATAAGCAACCGTGAGAGCGAAATGCCATCGGGGCCAAACGAAGGTCTTTGGTAATGGGAGCTGAAAAGTAAAACTAATTAGTCCTGCATTCATTTTATTTGGCTGATAGTATATGCAAAGCAATCATGAACAAGTATGTGACTTACCTCCGTAGCTGTCTTCAACTTTTCGAAATCTTTCAGTATGCTTTCTATCAACTCCTCAGACATGCAGACGTGTAGCCATGCTCCTTTAGATCTAAATGGGTGTTCTAGGCTGGCAAAGGATCCGCGAACTTGTGGGGCGACGAATGTAATAGCAAGATTTCCGGTGGCATTCTTAAAAGTGAAATGTCTCCCGTGTCTTAATCTTCCCCTGCAGAAAATAAATGTTGTAGAAGCTCAAAACCATACGATAAAATTCAATGAAGTTGCCAAAGAAAACTACTTACTTTAGTGCGAGAGGTATGATTAAGCTAGCTTCATGGTTAAGGTATACATGTACGTTTTCCCAGGTTTTCAAAGGATCCTCGATTTCGCCGAAAATCGGTTGATTGTGATGTGAATGATTTGAGTGCGTGCTTTCGTAACTCATGCGAACATCATCATTCACTGATGCTCGCAGAGCATTACTAATTTGATTTTTTGCTAGCTCTTCCAAGACATGCTCATCAGTGCTCATCCTCAAACTATTAGATTCAAGTCTGCAGGAACGATCTTGATCAACATCTTCTTCACTGCTGGATCTTGATAAGTTGCAACTTGCGTCATTGTTAGGATTTCTGTTACTGAACTCATTTTCTCCATCACTATTCCACGCTTGATTCATAAGGAGTTTTTCTTTTTGTACGGGCCTAAACAAGTACAATGCATTATTATCCCTGCATGCAAAAATCGAAAACTGTAATTATTTAACACGAGCCTGATAAGGCACTTACGTTAGGTACTCCAACATTTCTTCTTCATTGTATAACTGCCAAACGTTATCGGTCCAGTCACAAATAGCAGATACACCACTCAAGTTGGACCCATCTTTATCGATTCCATTTGACACTTCCTCTCTTACTCCTTCATCCAACTCAAAGAGACTTTCTCCCCGCCTCATATCCGTGACTAAATACTCTCCTCCACACCTAAAAATAATCAAATTCCTGATAAATATTTTTCGAAAATTTTACAGATTGAGTGGATGCTCTAATTTTTGCTTCGGACAGACACATTTACAGGAAATTGCTTACTGTGGATATCTGCGCATTAGAGCTAAAAAAGAGGGCCCATTCCACTGCTGAACTGTTTCCAGTTCTTCACTAGTTATTCCAACAATCTGAACAAATTCAATCAAACCAAATGGACTCTGTATCGGCTGTAATTGAGGATCCTCATGCATAAGCATGTGTGCGATTCTTGAGTCACCATTGTCCAAGGAAGAATGCCAGGAAACGTGATCACCGTGCCATAGAGAGTTACCTTTAGGAGAAAAGCCGAGTAATTATCTATCCATTCGACAAGTCCCTTCTCTCTTGGTGTATACAGGTATGTGTCATTTGAAAAAATTCTCCCGCACTCACTTACCACTTGAAAAAACATATTTAGCTAACTGCTGCATTAGCTTGGCTGGCCACACGGGTGGGATGGTTTCGTCAAGTTCTCTCTTTAATCTAAATGTGAGCTCAAAGCCAAATCCAGATCTTTCTCTATCAGAGGAAGCCCGCATATGTACTCGATTATCACCGTACAAGTCCGTCAGCCCATAGCTGAAAAATGAAAACATCTTGGAGTTAATTAACATGCTCAGTTTCTGTTCGCTGTTGCACTACTATCGAAAGAATTTCGCAAAGGACTATCATGTCCATCTACCTCACGTAATGCCAATGCGGAGGCACATTTATGTCTGGATTCCCAGGGTTTTTGTACATACTAATGTAATCCAACGGATCTGGTCCCCGTTGCCTACAATTATCCAAAGACGAATACATTAACGCATACTGGAGTTATTGACTTTCGAAATCCACCTCAATGATAGTTTTCCTTGAATTATTTTAAATGTAATGAAATGATGCTCACCAAATTTTAGTCAGTGTATTAGCCTGCAAGGGATCTGGTTGATTAGGGTAATGTTTGAGGCACTCATCATAAATGAATTTAAGCCCTACGGCCGCAGCTTTAGACGCTTGATCCATGCTCAAATAGAGCAGATTATTAGTTGCACTCTGCGGTCACGAATTATCAAAATCTTCTGGTACAATTTCTAACTTGCTGCAAAAACTTTTTAGAAGCGTTCATGCTTTGATTCACTTGACGAAAACTCCAAATGCAAGGAGCAATGCTTGCTTTGAAAATAATTTTTTCCTTGAAAGATTCTTGTAGCTCCTAGGGTAAAACTTTGTTCTTAATTTACTAGAATCAATTGATAAGTATTGGTAATTGTGTTGGTGATACTGGAATGGTGAAAACTAAACAGTCTTGCAGATGTGCTAACTAATGACCGTTGTAAAGCCGAACTTCATAACAAATCTTTTTAACTGCCACAAACAAGAAGTAGAGGCAAAACAAAGCCTTAGCAGAGACACATACGGCACTCGTAATATACACGGGGGACGAGGATTGGGAACAGTCAGTATAACACGGCAGAATGAATCAAGAGAACCCACTCATAGTCAACCGTATGCTTGAAGAATATCAAGAAAGGCTGTACGTACATCTACGGCTCAGTTTTATTACCGCTGGTTGCCGTTGCCTCCTTCAAGCGATTCCGTAGCCGTAGCCGAGACTGCCGTGTCTGTTTCACTAAATATAATATTTACCCCCTGGCAAATAAGCCTAAATGGTTACCATCACTGGTAGCTTTTCATGGAGAAGTAAAAGCTCATAGCTTTCTTGAAGAAATAATATCCAGAAGGATGATGAAGAAGCCAGAAATAAGGGCCAAAGGGCTAGGAAGGGAGGGTTTCCACTCCTGCCCTTACTCCTGTGCACTGTTAGTGTATATATATGTGGCGTGGGTGAGGGAATTGACGTCTGGCGGGACGAGTAGGAGTTTAAGGGAACCAGAAGTAGAAGATTGACACTTGCTTGAACACCTAGGGCCAATCCAATCCAGGGCTTTAAGACTTGATACTTTCACGTTCATACCTGGCACATGTACAGCTCATAGTAATGTCAAAGGACGAAGGGAGCCTGTTCCTCATAACACTGTAACAGTCAAAGACAAAAGATGGGTAGATTTAAGGGATGAGGTTTTAAAACTCTTGTATTGTTGATAGAAGATGACCCAGCTTGTGTTTGAAGAAAGTTTGTTGATGACCGATGCTGTCGAGATGTCAAGGAATAGTAGTAAAAATCCAAACACGAGAAGCCCCGATTTCAGAAGCGCTTTGTGACAGATGGTGAAATTTGATATTGATGACAGAAAGGTAAAATAATTAACTTTGAACACAAGGACTCACTCACAGTTAAGTTACGGAATGATTGGAAACAAAACGAGCACTGGCTCCTCAGAGTGTGTATAAATGTTTTCATAAAACTACGTTACACGCTAACTCACCGTTTTCTCCAAAGAGAAGAAACTTGCTATATTTGTAGGGGTAATTAAAACACTTGAGGCGAGATCCATTGGATGAAAGCAGATAGCGGGGAAAATTTGCGAGGAAGGTCTAGGTTCCGGTTGTTAGTTAGGACGCTGTGCTGGGAGAGTTTAGGTGTGTGTGAATGCGTAGGTCTGTTCCGAGTGATGTCGGAGGAAGAAATGACGGGGATTGTTTAGGATGAAGTGAATTTTAGTGATTCGGGATGCATTGTGAATAGGATATGGTGGTGGGTTGATGATGATCACCATTAGAGATATTACCGAGTTGAGGACCCTCAACGAAGCGTAAAAAATTTGGTCGCCGCCGATGCGGTGTGTAGATCCCTTCCGTTTCGTAGATATAATATTATGGGTTGAGGATCCAAAAGACCACCCAGGGTATCATTGAAGAAGGCTTTCTGTTGCCTTGCGCTATACTCCTGCATCCATTTTACGAGAAATTACGTCCGTACCCTCTTCTTTCTACATGATTCCATCTCATAATCACCTTCCCTCGCTCCTGCAGAACTTGGGAGGTCTCCCTCTTACGAGGTGCTTGCTGTTGAAGTTGAAGCTAGCTGGTTGGTGGGTTTAATGCGATTGGTGGTTACTTGCAGCTTGCTTTCCAAACAATTGTCGACCACATCCTACTGGAATCACACCCCTTGTTCCTTCTTCGCTTTCCCTTCGATCATTCTTATTTACTTTTTCCATACTACATTCAACATTGATGGCAGGCTTCTTGTGGGATTGCTTTCCTCTAGAATGCAAAGCCTGAATGGATTCTGTACGTTGGAAGATGATTAAACTGTTCTATTCTTGTTAGGTTCAGCTCCACCGACCCGTTGCGTTCTTCTCACATGTGGTCGTAAGCTTTAATGATTATCTTGACGGATTTACACCGGGTATTACCACCATCAAGGTTCAACATGCATGAACGTTGATTACCCTAAAAGAAAGAAATGAAGGTGACTGACTGACTGAGGTGAACTGATGGAAAAGGAGGAACAAACCAAAGGATCATCACACCCCGTTGTAATGATGGCCGACTTTAGAGGAAGGCTCCTTGATTTAAAATAAATACGCTCACTGGCCCACCTCGGAGTCGGATGAAAATTAAACACCATCTCATAGATGTGCCACCAAGGAACATTTACTGAAAATCACTCAAGATTCTCGAGGGAATTCATGATGACGGATCATGTCATGGACTTTGTGTGGGGGACAAGAACTTAAGGTAGAATTGGAAACGTTGAGTCGATAGTGTCGTTCTATGGACGGGAGAGGTGCAACAGGTACGGCTGGTCTGTATGATGATATTGTATGCGGTAGATCTGTGAGGGGATGATTCATATGAAGTAAGAAATTGTTGCCCAGGATTAATTGATTCGACTGGGGGTTTTCTGTAACGTACACACTCGATTCAACTCCTGCTTGATTTAAGCTCCGTAGGATTTTACTGGACGAATGTTTGAACGTGTCTGTCCAATGTATTGGGATGATTAGCTTGGTAATGGTCACGTTTTTGTCTCAAAAGGATTCCATATTAATGCGACCTGCACTGTACGTTCAAAGTAAGCAGTCATAATGTTTATCTTTTAAGTTTTACGTTTCTCTCTTCTATCTCGTAAATGTTTTGGGACTAAGGGCAATGCCAAGCCAGCCAATCCTAACTAACTAGGTTGTCTTCCCGTCACTTCAACTTCACCCTTGCTACCTTCTAAGATGAGGTCAGCTTTCTTAAATTTATCCCACTTTGTAATGTTTCGGCCATATGGAATCTTGAATTTAATTCACGGCTAATTTCCTTAACTTTTATCAACATTTCAATTCAGACTTAAATAGGATACAGAAATTTATAATCAATTGGCGAATTCAAGCAGATTTCACTTGTTAAAGTTTTCTTTAAAGCTTAACTTTATATCAGATCAAATGTTTGCAAATGCAGATCGTGGTATCAGATCTTGTGAGATTATTTCATAGCGTGGATTGCGGATTTGTTTTCAGCATATTGCATTATGATCAGGCTTGGGATTCAAACCTTCAATCCGTACTTTTCAATCCATTTAAATCCAGTAACGGTATCTGTAAGACAGAATGAAACACTGATAATACATAACCGGTTAGAGATGCATCGTATCGTACCAAGCTCAAATTAAACACGGCTCCAAAGTATTCATACCGTTTTGAGGCTTATACTCAAGACCTATCCATCCATCGTATGAAGCTTTCGAAATCAGGTCGAACACGTATTTGTAATTAACTTCACCCATAGAATCCGGCTCGTTTCGAAAGGGAACCTACAGAAATATTTGGTATTTACCATTTATTTGTTTGGCTAAAATATCCTACCTCATGGAATTCTACGTGTGCTTCCTGCATGACTGCCTTTGGATCTACACGGTTGGAATAGTTGCAAAACAGCTGTAGTCTTACCTGCGCAATCTGAATGTGACCTGAAACAAGAAACTACAATAATTATAGTTATTTATTTATAATTCTTTATAGTTGAAGGCTTGCAGCTTTTGAATAAGGTTTTGTATGAACCGAAAGTCTACGTAGAACCACACCACAATCAGTATATTTACTTTGCTACGTAAAGAATGATGCTGGACACAAGCTGTGTCATCTCACCTGCATAAGGAAGAGCTTTTTCTAGAAACGATGTTATATTTCCTTGAATTTGCTGAAGATGGAATATGTCTAAGCACAATCAAATACAAATTTTAGGCAAAAAACAAAAAGTTTACTAAAAAATTAACATAAACACAGGATAGTGCACTGTGAATCTTACCAAGCTGAAGCTTCAGGTACGGACTATCAATTGCTTTCACTAGGTCTAGTGCTGCAAGTAAAAGGGAGAAAAGTGATTAACGCTTCTTGCAGATATGATAAAAAGAGGTGAAAGTTCATCGCAGCTAATATTACCTTCTTCATAGTTATTTAAAAAGTATCCAGGTATTGTTTTAGCATTGATTGGTTCCACCACACCGACAATGTTAGATTTTTCCAGTTCTGGCAACACGTGCAACAGGTTTTTCTTTAAAGTTTCATAACAACTCGTGCGACTATCTTCGGCAGAAGGGATTCCGCTCATTATATGAAGTCTAGGGCGGAGCAGAAAAGAGTCTGTACATCTGTCAATTTTGGAATTCTTAAAATGCAGAATACTTATAGTACCTGCTAACTCCGAGTTCCTGAGCGTAGTCCATAGACTTGGCGAATGATTCTGCAAAAATTGTAAAGTTTAGTTGTGGCTGGCAAAGCGATGTCTACATTTATATATTTTCCAACTACAGCTAGATAAAATCACCATTCGAATCCTATGTTTTTGATGTATTGCATTCCAGCATCCCAAGTTGCATAAGTTCTATTACAGTCAAAGCTCTCTATATCGGTATCCCTAATAACGGTTTACTCTCTATAACGTTGACGCTTATGAGTCCCGATAGCGGTCAGGCAATGAATTCTTGTAACCTAATAACGGTGTATTCTTTATAGCGGTATTTAGCGATATTCCCCTCAATAACCGTTATAAAGAGCTATCACTGTACCTTTAAACTGAACTTCCCTTGCAGGTAGTGCCGCAAATCCAAACTCTCCAGCACCGCCTAGGCGAAACAAGCGGAATTATTTTCGAATGGCTTTCATTAGTATACATAATAGCTGCAAGGAGTTGGTCAAGGGTAAGCTAAACTAACCAGGGTAGGAATTGATGAGAATTGTCTTCAAACATGCTCCTTTCTTCAGTTCTTCCAGGTTCTCGTCGTATGGGAAGCAGATCTCGACTCCTAAGGAACAGAAATGTGACCCCAATACGTTTTTGCACTGTATGTACGTATCTTCCCCTATATCGGAAAAATAGTTAGTATTAAGTGTTATGGCTAACCTTGGAAACCGAAAGCTTTCGCAGAGGCATATCTTTCAGCATATGTTTTGCATTCCGTATACAAAAACGTCAGATTTGGACACAGTCTCATCTTGGCCACCGGTTTTAGATTTTTTAATCTTGGGATAAGTAACAACCAAAATCTTATTATATATGTATTTGCTTAAAATAAAGGGAAAAGGAGACAAAACTTACTTCATGCAGCCTTTTCTGTTAATGGATAAAACCTGATGATCTGATGTATCCAGTCCTGAACTGGGATGTAATATATACACGCCAGAACATTTTGTTTACATTCGGCTTCTTCCACGTGTGTGGTCTACTATAATCATCTGTTTGTGGATAAAACGTACTTCCCGCCACCCGTGAGCCAACCCTAAGAACTTAGAGAGTTTGCAATGCAGTTGTGAAGCTTGTGATGTGACGTAAATTACCGGCGGGAAATTTGTAATCCGCTCTACTGATTGGTTGTGAAAAAACAGGAGGCATAAATTTTCCACCTTTAATGTACGTCACGAAGACTCAAACACAACCATTTCAAACCTCTAATAAAGGGGCCCAATGCATTGGGTCGATCTCTACTATTGTTCATTTGAATTTACCGCTTGTTGAGAGGAACTTATATATTTGATGAATACCCCGTCAGCGCTGGGAGGGCAATTTTGGATTGTCTACGAAATGGGTGTATCTGCATAACATTATTATGTATATAAACATATTTCGCTGGCTTTCGAAAATACGGGTTCTTAATGGTTTCAGGTGTTAATTTTGAGCAATTACAGGATCATATTATTTTAGTTAGTTTCTCATTAACTTTGTTTGTCGCTTAAAGCTGCACTGATTCTGGATTGGTGATACAAGGGTTATATCTGATTACAGTAAAGTGTGGAATTCAAGGAAGATAAACGGTAAGTTTTGGGAAAATTCGGTAAAAAAATAATTATAACTAGCTATAGTTACCGTGAGTTGGACGGTGGGGCGAGTTTTTGCGTACAGCATCTGGTATTGACTGTAATGCAGCCTGAATTAGGGGTATCATGTAGTATAGTTAGATATTACAGTAATTAAAGTTGCAACATGTTTGATGAATTGACTGGTAACTATATATGTTTTAAGTTTCAACTCAGACCGACTTGATACCTTAAATTGGAACAATGACAAGACACGCGAGAAATTGTACTGCGGGTGCAGTTTACACCTATCATGAAAAGCGGAAGGATGCTCAGCATTCTGGTTACGGAACGAACGCCCAGAGACTTGGCAAAGATTCCTTAAGAAATTTTGACTGTTGTTGCTTGTCACTCCAGCCTTGCAAGGATCCTGTAATTACGTAAGAAAGAACATGCTTCATTACTCTAAAAAGCTCCTTCAGTTGGAAATTTCAGTTGTAATCAATGTGCTCCATTGTTCGATTAAGGACTGACGGTTTTTTATTCGACAAAGCAGCCATACTTGAATATTATATCACCAAGAAAAATGACTACAGCAGGAAGCTGAAAGAATTTGAAAAACAGAAGAAAAAAGAGGAATCAGAATCGCAAGAAGCTGTTTCAGTGGCTAAAGCTACTCGAGTTTTGAACTTCGTCAAGCAAGAAAATGAAATTTCTAAGTCGTCCTCTAGCTCCTCAAAACAAGGTGAATTGAGGTTTTGAACGCGTGTTCGTAATTCTGGTATAGTACCCTGAAATCTATGGTCGAATATATATTATTCTTTTACGCCAAATTCATCAGATGCACCGTCAACTTCATCTTCCATATCCAACATGGCAAACGGAAAAGATAAAGATGTCCCAAGTTTCTGGATACCCTCCCAAACTCCTGAAGCTTCGAAGACTAAACTCACTAAACCTGTAAGAAAGACACGTTATAGAGTTACGAAATAATGTACATAATAAAGTTCGTTGCAGTCAAAGACGTTACTATGGATGTGGAGTTGTATCGGCTATATGCAGTTGGTTATGTTTATGGATATGTTTCTTTTATTTCCAGGATAAAACTGTATATTGCCCAATGAGTGGAAAATCATTAAAGATGAAGGATCTCATTCCAGTAAAATTCACAGAGATAAGCGACCCAGATGACAAACGGTCTTTGGTTATTAAGGATGCTAGGTATATGTGCCCCGTAACGAGGGACACCCTAGGAAATTCCGTGCCGTGTGCTGTTATCCGAACCACGTATGAATTTGATTCGTATAGTTGATGTTGCACTGCATGTAATAATGAAAACTTAATTTTGGGTTCAAATTAAATTGTAGAGGAGATGTGGTAACGATGGAGTGCGTCGAAAAAATCATAAAAAAGGATTGGACACATCCCATATCCGGAGAGAAGCTGACAGAAAAAGATATCATCCCGATGCAGAGGGTAAGTAGACAGGGTTGAATGAGGCATCCTAATCATTTTTCAGCTCCAAATTATTTTAAAATTCCCCATAACTCTTTTAGGGGGCTACAGGATTCGCTAGCACCAATGTTCATCTGGAGGCTAAGGAGAGTCGTCCGGTTTTACAAGTGTAAATGCACTTCTCTACCAAGTGTGTATATCTATAACGTATTTAGTATAAGTGTTTTTTAAACTTCGTATACAAATTAAAACATATTATATTTGTTGGCAGAATAATATCCTGAACGAGTCCAATTTTAATTTTTTAAACTGTATCTACGAAATTATGATTTCCGAGAAGCCACGAAAAACGTTCCTACAAGGTTGTATGTAACCTAGGCGTATCTTCGCTGCAGCATTCCATTCCATCAAGAGCACATGATGTCTCCGGATTTGATGTGAAACATATTACTACTCCAGTAAATAAGTCAGTAGCGTGTAGTAATGAAATTCTGCTTTCTGATGTAATAAGAAGATTGGATGAAAAGGTACATTTAAAAAAACGAGTGTATGTCTTCGAAAAACTTATTCGTATTTCAGACTAGTAGTTAGACATGGTGAGTGAGTTAATTACATCAGGTTTTCACATTCAGGGCATAAAATCACCTGTACAGAATAAGCCTACAAAATGAAGTCAAAGCGATTGGTCAAAGAATTCAGCAGTATGACTAAGATTCAGTGGAGAAAATTTAATGCCTCACACGCAGAACTGAAGGTCAACCAAAAGGGGAAAGATGTTTTCAGTAAGAACGCGGTGTGGCATTTGGGGGACGCACAAATAACTATATGAATGTAAACTAGATATGGAACTTAATATTCATGGAATTCGTAGCTTGATAATCAAAAGCACTACCTCATGTCCTTTACTAAATTAGTTCAGAGCAATTGAAGTGAATTTGCGGAAAACAGCTCTCATCGTCAAAAGGTTGTGAATTGTAATGCATGAATTACATGCATATGCCAAGGGCTCATGTCCAACTGCGGTTTTTCAAAAAATACTGAAAAAATGAGATGGCGGCTTTTCCCCCGCAAGAATATCAGCTTCAATTCAAGACTATAGCGACATTTATTAAAGTGTGTCCTCTAGAATGGACAAGAAAAGTGTTTCACTTCAATGAATTTTTGATGCGTTGGAGACTGAAATAGATCCTCCATGGTTTGGTTAGATTCCCGTAAGAGGTTGAGAGGAGTGAGAGGACTGGTCCTGCATGGTATGACATACCGTACAAAAATGAAAATAAATCTAAGTTAGGATGACTATTTGAGGTGGCAGGTTATTCAAGGAAAATGAGACATGGAAGTTTCGTTTCTGAGGGACATAGAGAGAACGGCAACGAATAATTATTGGACTTGGACTCCCGAGTTTTATGGAATAACCAATAGATTAAAATGAAATAGCGCCTAGACATAAAACAGCATAAACCATAATGCTTCATATTACGAAAGATGGTTTGCTAGACAATAGTAGTGGATTAGCGTAACAGCAGGACTAATCTAAACCCCCCGATGATACAAGATAAATTGATGAAAACTATAAGGATATGTATTAAAGTGCTGGGATGAGAGTTAACCAGCGTCTTCAGAGAGAAATTTCAGGAGTCTCTGGGATTAATTGCATGCCATAGGGGCTTCAAGTGAAAGCAGTGAAAGCAGCCAAAGAGGATGGGAGTGATAACATGAATGAGAAATTTAAGATAGAAAGAAGGCTAGGAAAGCACAAAGGTGGGCGCATGTGTTTCAATCCATTCCGTTGACTCTGTCAGTTCCACACGCAACATACGTGGAAATCGGGAAGGATGAGAGAAGAAGTGAAAGCCGTACGAGGGGTGCCCCATTCCAGTCTCCTATTGCCTAAACTTCTCTCTTTGATAAAGGGCTGCAGAAGAAGCGGGTGGAAGAGGAACTGCTTGGTGAACTTGAGAAACTACCCCGAAAATGTAAGAATGCATCGCCAAAATTTATTTCACACTCAAGTAACAACCTCGCTGATTTTTACTCCCTTTGACCTAATCCGTGAGAAATTGGCCCAAAGTGTTTGTGTTAGCCGAATCTCAAAGTGTGTGCATGTGTGTTCTTCATTGTAAACAACCCCGGGAATCAACTTTTACATTGACCGTTCTATCAATGTGACAGCACGGCTTGTGGCATCTCTGACTTGAACTTAAATCGGGGCTGGTTGAGGAAAATTCGAGAGGTATTAACTCTCCACAACGCTATACCAATTACTTTCTTTGGCGACGTTCGCTTCTACCAGATTGCGTCAGGTGAGCCTGGAATGACTCGCTTTCTCTGCAATATTCCCAAGGATATTAAAGTAAGGAAGGATTGAGGAACGCTTTAAGCTAATTTCAAATTAATATTCAATCAATTCGCCTGGAAGGTGAAGGATATAGCCGAATCTACAATAAGGTAAACTTCACATTGTTGTAGCTGAAACTAGTGATCATATAAGATATATTGAAAGTAATTTACACAGTTTTCATTCCTAGAATTTCACGTGCTAATGCAACCCGTATTACAGTAGCGCTAAATTCCTTGTGTTAATTATAAGTGCATTATGAGCTATTTCCAAACTTCTCGATAAGAAGTTATGGACATGGTTGAAGAGAACTATGCAGTATTATATCCGAATTCTATCTCTTCCAGAAGCTCGTGCAAACAATCATGGATACGACCTTAGGAGACAATAAACTTAGATTTTAGAGCCGAGTATTAGCGATGGATTCATACGACACAAGCTCATCATGAGTCATGCAGCAGTAACAGGCTTCACGTCTAATGATACTTAAGCATGTAAATTAAATATCTAGCTCTCAAATGTCTTCCCACAGACTAGATCGATTCGATGAGTCTAAAAACATGCCCGTCTCCAGAAGGCTAATAAGCTCAGCTAAAGTAATCAAGGCGTTATGCCTTACACAGGACAGGACAGCACTTACAGGTTATGGTTATGGCTATGAAAAGAATTAAAAATTTTCGGATTGCAATAAAAACCGAATACAGCAATTTGAAAAGCAAATGTTAACACCGGGGATTTAGGGTAGGCTTCAAAAATCTGGCTTACGGATGGATACGGAGGAGGGAAGGCGGATGAGTGTAAAGGAGGGCTTGATTTTTTTTTTGGCTACACCAGTGGGTGACTGTGTCAGGGAGATAGTCTGGCGTAAGAGGAGGAAGCGATTAGTTTTTTCTACTACTGCAATTGGCAGAAATAAATTTAAGGACAAATGTCTGCCCTTAATTCAAAAATAATTACCGTGCAAAGTAATTAAAAAGCCTTTTTATGATGTAAAGAAAGTTGCGCTTAAAAGCACTGAAGCGCTGCAGGAGCTCTAGTTATGAAGACCATGCAGAGATGCCTGGAGTACGTAAAGCAGATTGGCTTCATCTGAATATTCCATTACTTTGATATTGCTTGCCTCTGGAAACAAGTACGATCTATGGGGGAATGTTTTTAAGTAAATATAGTGCTGTCGTGGATGGCAAGGCGCGTGGTCTTAGTTGGTATTTGTTTGAAGTATTGTAAATTGTGTCTGGGTAAAAAAGTGGAATCATATTTGAAATTGTGAAAGTGATATATAGGCTGCAAGGATTTTGTGTAAGTGAAGGTTTTTATACCAGGATTTGTACAGATCTACGACTGAAGGAAACGGGATCTTTACGTCCGTACCAATCTTGCTTTATAAAATTTCACTCAACTTAGAGTGAAAGTGAGCTTTTACGACTGCTGTGAATTTAAAAGGCAGGCACGGTAAAATGAGCACGGGAAAAGGTACGGCTAAAGCACTTGCATAGCGCATATAATGAACACAAAAATAGAAAGAATCTTCTGATAAAGCCATGCAGGGTTGCAAGGTATCAGCACGAGGAAAAACTCTAAATGATGAGTTTTGACTTTTACTGGAACCAAATGAGGAGAAAGGAGGGTTTGAGATGGGATAGAATGCTGCGAACCTAATTAATATCGGTGAGTGTGGAATAAACGAGAGAAAGTTGAGAATTTCTCTATAGCTTTTTCCATTGAATTGACCATGACAAAACTACGAGACGAACCCATCATCTTCGGGAGGCAATGCATTGCAACGGCTTGGGCGGTGTACTGGTTGTAGTGTGTAGTGAGTTGAAAACAGACCAAACGCATAGGTTTGCAGTACGGTTGTGGAAATATTTCATGAAATATAATATGGAAGGAATGCGGGAAAAGCAAAAGGCTTTTGTGATGGATATACCGCTTAACCAATTTTGAATGTGTTTAAGATTTAATTTATGCAATATAAAACGTGTTTGCCCTGGCTGTAAACAGGGCTTTGTTTACTTAAAAGCTTGTAAGTCCAAAGAGGCCTCCCTAAATTCTAAGAGGAGCCTAATTGCTCATCTATCCTCCTCTCCTCTCATCTCCTTTTCCTTAAGTCTGGCATCTTTGTCTCAAGTGACTTGGTGTGTGATGAGGAGGCATATTTTAGTTGAAAAACAAGCAGGATGAGTGCATAAAGAAAGCGGATCTCTTCCCCGCCTAGTTCAATGTTGTTTGTTGCTTGTCTTGCGGAAAATTGATATTGGAGCTCCGGGTTACAAACAAGGCTGACTCATGATAGTAGTGTATTTAAGCGTTTGAAGAAACCTGCTGTAAGTGAAAGTAGATTCTATTATTACTTAAGAATGTATGGGAGGAGACATGGGGGTAGATGAGTATGAAAGCACATGGGCTGTTGGAGAAAGTTGATTGTAAAAAGTTTTGGATGTGGGTGGTGGCGGCATAAGGTAAGAAGACAGAATAAGCGACCGTAGCAGAGGGTGCACCCGGGTGGGTGGGATCTCGGGCGTACATATGTATGCATTGCCTAAGAACTGTACTAGTGTAAGGACAGCTTGCTTAGCTTGCGTAACAAAGCTGTATTGAGTAATGTTGACAAGGAATCAGCTGGAAGGGAAGAGGATTAGGATTGAAGGTGAGAATGGCCGTGAAGTGGTAGAAAGAAGGGAAGAGTGGTAACAGAATAGTTGGTGAACGCTGATCGAAAAATCAAATGTTTTTTTGTGAGTGAAGAAAATCCAGGCATTAATTGACACTTTGTGAAAAGTTAACTTTGAGGAAAAATCGGAAAAGAAACTTAAGATGGAAAAGAAAGAGTTACAGACAATTGTTCCTCCTAATGCT
This sequence comes from Sminthurides aquaticus, assembly GCA_906901655.1. Lineage (NCBI taxonomy): Eukaryota > Metazoa > Arthropoda > Collembola > Symphypleona > Sminthurididae > Sminthurides > Sminthurides aquaticus. The sequence continues at coordinate 8,013,006 of CAJQTT010000004.1, read as the reverse complement.
AGTTGACGGCCCAATTAAATTTAGATGTAGGCTGGGAGTAAAGTGAAAGACAAGATTGCCCACAGTCCAATTTCGCAACGCGAAAGTCCGCTCGAAAGTGAATGAAGACAAAAGCCCAATAGAATCAACAGGATTTTGAACTTTCACTAAAAGAATCTTAATGCATAAAAGTATTGACAGCTCCAGAGGGTTTTGAAAGGAGGCAGTTGAGGCTTTTCTTTACATTTTTACCTACATGGTTGCAAATTCAATCATTGTGAGCGTGCGGGGCGCATACTTAAAGGATACTTTAAATTTTACCGTTTTTGAAGAGATAGTAGAGAAAGAGAGAGAAAACGGGCTAAAAAGATTGACTTTGTGGAGAAAGGTTGGGTTGGTTAAATCAAATTTGTAAAGCTCAGCAGCGGCAGCGGCGGAGGGGGTAGCGTCAGAAGAGAAAACTAAGGGGCTTTTTGGTGTAGGAGGTGGTGAGGTATGTGGTTTGAATCTGTTTGGCTTGATCTTGTTTAGTTTTTTTCTCGGCCAGAACTGTGAGGCGAAAGTTGAGATGTTTACCAAAAGAGACATCCTTAAGGAATACCGGTGTTTGAACAAAATTGCATTTTATAAAATATGCATGTCATGGCCGAATGGGATGTCGCTGGGTTGTTGGGTAGTTCAAGCTTGGTTACATACAGTGTCACAAACGAGGTTGACGACGACGACAGAGATATCTATAGCCACTCATGTTATCAGGCAGATCATATTATTGAGAGCACATCCTTTACATTCCCTGGCAAGCTGACATATTAGTACAGCATTGACTTCTTTCCGGTTTTTCTCATGAATGATATACAGTCGGAGGTTTGATGCAAATGTAAACTTGTTCTCACGTTGCTTCATAATACGTATAGCTTGGTCGCGAAAACTTCAAAAGAGAAAAGTTAATGTCAACGTTGAAAATTCTTAGCGAGGGTTAAATCTCTTTCCAGCTGCATTTGTCGTTCAATATATTTCTCAACCTTTTTGTAATCTTGAAAAACCAATCCTCTTGAACAAAAACCAGTTGGAAATTGAATTAAGTTTCAAATAACAGCAACATATGTTTATTTTCAATAGAAATCCGAGCTGTATTGCACACATGAACATTCGAAACCAGAAGTAAAACATGAGTTGGGACTTTCGTTTACTGGAGAATAATTCTTAAATACTGTCAAAAGTAAGGATTAGTTGAAACTTTAATTGATTGCAAAATAACTTATCCAGAATGTAAAGAATTAAATGTGGAACGAAATTGTAATCAATGACGGTAGAGGTCATTGAAAACTGATTACGTGAATCTACGAAGGAGTGAAACGAAAACAAATACTCCAGATAATTAATCATTAAATTATTTAATTAAAATATTATTCTACAATAATAAGAATAGGATATAACAGGAAACTGAAGAAGTCAGGCTAGGAAAGTTAATTTTACTCTAGAGAAAGCACGTGGGCGGACCAGCTTGTCTGTATGCATGTGATTGCAACACGATGCTCAATTTACTGAACAAATTCACCTCTATATGCGAACTGGCATGTATAAAAGTTTGGAAACAGATGCTATTTCCCTGGTGACAAAAATTATTCCAGAAAATCATCTTCACCACTTTGTCCATATTATGTACTAGATCGGATTTTCGACTTGCTATTATATGCAAAAGACCAGGGAAAGCTGAAATATAGAGGAAAGTCAATGGAAGTTACTTGGAGATACTTTTAGAAAGTTTCGGGTCTGAACTAATGGCGTAAAATCAAAGTAGATAAGTCCAGTGTGGTACATGTTAGAGTAGCACCGCCGTCACCGGAAACATGATAAGATGGAGGTCAGTAGGTGAAATTTGCACTTGCTATCGCATTCACATGGCTAGAAACCGTGGGTTGTAGGGGTTTGCGTTGTATCTTGGCTTGGGGCAAGTTGGCAGTTGACACTACTTTAGGCACTATCTCATATATAAAGATAGAATATTTAGGGAATGGAATAGTCGCGGAAGACCAGGAAAAGATGAGGGGAAATTATATGGCTAATGGAAACGGTGCGACGAAGATGAAACCAAATCTGTTGAAACTAATTAAAATTCATGAACGACATGGAGTCTGACGTTAATTCATGCAAGACTGTTGTTGATACATGGAGAACCACAAGGAATTCTTCCAAGATTCAGGACAGACTCAATTACGGGACAAGACAAATAGGTTTCTACTGTAAGACAGTCTTATAGTAAGACTCTTACTTTACGCAAAATACAATGATATCCAGCAAACAGTATTCCAATAGCATGAGAGTCTTGGACACTATTTTCGGTGAGGGCTTCCTTCAATTTTCTGCCACCGGCAGAAAGAGTACATATCCGCTTCCGCGTGGTGGAAAGGTGGGAAACTGGATGGAGCTCCTGGAAAATTTTTCAAGGGTAGGGATGAAACTTAAATCTATACCATTATAGATTTTAGTAACCTGATAAAAATTGGGCTAGAATACCATTATCGTAATGTTGAATTGGATTAGAATCATATCCATAAGTAATACTATTTCTACTGGTAATGGACGGAGGAGCGGAGAAGCAAAAGTGAGGATGGTGTGAGTTATGACGGGCGGGAATGAGAGCTGGAGATAGCGGTGCACGGACGGGATGGACGGCGACTGCATCTTTTACAGGACGAAGAAATGATAGAAGACATTACCGGAGGGTGGAGAAAGCATGAATTTCTGATAGCTTCCTTGGGGTTTAACACTAGCTAGTTTAAAGGGATTATGGGGGTATATATAGTGGAAAAATTCTGGAGGAAGAGGATGAGATATTAGAGGGAGGAAAGGCAGGGAATAAGGACACATCTCCAATATCTTTCTAGCCTTAAGCAGGTGGTGAAGTTTATATGAGCAGGTGAATGCATGAAATTGATGATCCTTAGAGGATGTGGCGAGGGAGAAATTGTCGGATGAATCGGAATCTGAACATCCGTGCTAATAGCTGCTATTATTTAAGAGTGCCCAAAAATACTGAGTGACCGACCGCGTAAATGTGTTGGAGAAAGTACAGGGCAGGGAGGACGGCGAGCCGACGTAACACAATTCCCTAGGAATTATATAATATTTGGTCAAGAGAAAGCGAAGAGGGTTGTGGTGGGAATGGGAAGGATGGGAGAATGTAAGCTGATAGGAGAGAATACGGATAATGGGCGGAAAAGAGAATTCTTTTGCGTGGGCTCAATCCGTGAAGGTAAAGCTCCAAAGGAGAATGCTTATCAATAGACTGGCTGTATAGGCTGTCGCTGTCGATAGGTTTGAATGGTTCCTCAAGTTGTGCAGATTGAAGAAAGAGACAGTGCAAAGAGTAGGTTAGCTGGTTGGAAAGGACGGCTCGAGAAATCTGCGAAGACTCATAGAGTTGAAAGGCTAAAGGGATGGAAAGAGGAGGCATACAAAAAAGGATGAATGGAAAAGAGAAAGAATGAAAGCATGCATGGGAGTGAGAGTACTTGGGAAGATCTTGTTGAGTTGAGTCAAGTGGGAGAAAGTGCTGATGGCAGATGCAGGGATAGAAACTAGGACGAACGGCGGGTATATGTACAAGTACGAAAAGCTAAGAATATTCAATCTCAGGGAAGGAACAGCCGGTATGATACAGGAAAGGAAGTTGTGGAAAGCTCTTAAAATCCCAGAAAGGGATTTACAACTTAGGCCTAGAAATCCCATCACTCTCACGAATTAAAATTTAAGGTTTTGACTAACTTAGAACTGGCTAAACCATTAAGTTAAGCGATTCAAACTGGATGAAAAAATCGAAGCCTAACAATTCCAAACATGTGTATTTGTCGAATGATACGTTTTATTGGATGATTCTTACTTTCCAGATTGCCCCGAAAAACTGGAACAAAATTGCAACGGGACTGGACTGGAATGAATCGCTTGCATGGATTCCTTGCAATCTACTTTTTCCTCACAAGGTTTGCGAATCTGTACTTTAACTAATTTGATACAAAATAGTATCCACGAATTATGGAAGCAGTTATGGAGAGCTCGTTAAGGTATAGTTAATGGGTGCTCCTGCTCCTTCGGTTTAACTGAGGGATCTGAAGCAGCATTTAGTTAGAAAAGAAGGCAAAAATTAGATGTGCTTACAATTAAGAAGTCACAGAAAACTGGGAATGGGACACTAGATATTCAATTCTAAAAAAATATCTTCCAATATAACTGGGTTCTACATGGTCTGAAAATAGGAGGTAGGATCCATTTGTCGTCGGTGAACAGGGTGACTTATTAGCTTTTTGCCTTGGATGCGCTTAGATTTGGGATGGAATTGTTGGCGAAGAAAGAATAGCCTGTGAGAAACTACTGAAAGGAGAATAGGAAAGTATACTTTTGTTCACAACTTTCTGATAGTTTCCTGGGAACTAGTAAGTGAAAGTCGGGTAGAAAGTTAATGGGCGCTCGTGATCATATGAGAATTCAAAGAAGTAATAAGCGAAAACATAAGATAGTGGGTCAAATTACTCTGCTCTATTTGCTTTGCTAAAGTCTGACGGGCTTGTCTTACTGGAATATTATTTTCTTTCCACTTACTTTCACCAAAGCATAAGAAGAAAATTCTCGAAATTATTGTTCCTTGACGACTTGCTAGCTCATTCTGTTCTGTGTGATGCTAACGGTAAGGCATACATCTCGCCAAACCAGACTGAGAACTTATGTTACCGTTTAGAATGTAAGAGTAAGAAGTTTAAGGCTAAATCCCTTCCACAAAAATTTCAGTGTTTAATCGGTTTGAGGTTTCTGAAGCTATATTAGAAAGCTGATTTGATTTAATATTTTCTACTTTTAGTCCTGAATCTTCTGGAGCGGATGGATATAGAAGCAACATGCACAAAAACGTTTCCGAGCTTTTGGACAAGCTCCTCCGAGGATATGATAACAGTATTCGGCCGGATTTCGGAGGTATGTAAGCTACTTACTCAGATTAAATTTAATGCGGTAATCTTCGTATTCAACTTGAGGTTTCTCTAGCAAATAGGCTATTCCGAAAAGTATTTCATTCCATTTTTAGCAACCATCTGTACTCACTTTGCTATTTACTCCACCGACAACGTTTGTTTGTTTGTTCGCTTTTATTCTTTATTTACTGGTCGAGGTTGTCTCTTATATCAAAAGATCACACCTTCAATTTTTACTTGTAATGCTAGATTTTATTTATTAAATTTTCTTGAAACTCCTTAAATGTTCAGCTACAAATCTTCTGAGTTACAAGTATTCTGATGTAAATTAGCTTTCAAAATAACACGATGCTAGAAAATCCGTGCGGTAGAAGTTTACCATTTGACTACCAACTGTTTGCTTGGCAGATTGCTTAGTATTCTGGGCTGGTGTTTTGGGTCACGTTAAATCCACAACATTTCTGGCCGCGCAATGAAGCGCGGCCAGAAACCATAACGATTAGTATAGCCTGGTAATCCCCTTTTTGATTACGAATGAAGTGAATTAATTATGCATCGCAGTTACCGCTTGCACTTGTGGTAGGAAGGACCATGCGTGACCGAGAAGAATTGTTCTACCGCAGGAAGTACTTGGAAAAGAAAGGCGGTGAATTTGAAAATCCGAACGTTTTTTAAAGGGTGGAATGGCAACTCGTGCAGTGTTTTGAATAATTCATTCCTCATGGATGGGAGTAAGGTAGTAGAACTCGGGTGAGAGGAGGAGACAAAATGAGGTTTCCTCTCTGCTTACAAATGTGTCACCGACTAATGTTATTTTCCGTGTGCATTCAAAAGAAAAAAGTTGGGAAGAGAAAGGTGCAGGAGATGCACCCAGATTGGTTTTGGCTCTAAGATGCTTCTATTTCGGAGGAAGGAGAGAAAGTTGTGAAAGAATAGAGATTCATGAAGAAATCGATTATCTCTCAAATTCGAAATCATGTAGAGGCTCTTGTGGAACTCATATCCTCTGAAGGAGCTGCTTTCATGAATCACAAATAATCTCCGCAAGGTTACCCGTCCATGGCTCCTTGACTCACGGGCGCGCTGAATCGGGGAATACGTGGAGAATACCGTACCGTATATGTCAAATATCTCAGGTTTCATTATCTCCTTACTTGTACACACGCGATGAACTTTACACATACTAATTGCATTCATGTACTTGAGAGCGCTATGAATTCTTCTGGCAGTAAGGGGGCAATCATCACTCCCGAGCTCCTTCAAAGATTCACGAACAGAATATCAATCCGTTCCTCCGTGGATTTCTCCTCTGAGATTAATCTGTCTGGATACAGGAAAAGTGGCTAAAAACCTTTCAGTTTTACTTTGCTCTTAGCAAATTTACACAATCCTCGGGGGTAGCATTTAAGACTAAACGAGTAGGCGATAGTGTAAACACTTGTCTTGTATTACAAGAGCTAGTTATGCAAAATTTTAAGGCAACCAAATAGGGTAGAAAACATGTTGTAAAAGTGCCTGTGACTAAACTAAAGTGAAGCACAAATATGATACTCAACCATTGTGCTGATAAAAGCCGGAGATACCTTATTACCTTAGGTAGAAATTAAATTGCCTCTTTCAGACGCGACTGTTACGCATTAGGAACTTGATTTCAGGCATATCATTAGTGAAGAAGCGCAAGAAGATCTCACAAGAGCTAAGATTGCGAGGATCTTGAAAAATTTAATTCAAGCTACCAGCTACCGCAGTTGCCACTTATCTCTAACATTATAGAAAGAAAAGTGAGGACCGCACCGTACCGTAATACATTGGCGTGGGACTTGTTGGAAAGGAATTAATCACCCTAAACAAGGCGAAATTAGAAAAGGAAGGCAAAAATTGGGAAAGATCAAAGGTAAATTGATTACATTCTGATGCTACATACATACTCAATGATACCTGATACCGTCAAAGTTAATGAAAGTGACTATGGGAAGGATCTGGCTCACCTCACTTCAAAAACAACCTTGCTTACTTTTCACATGCGGAAAACTCATTTAAGGACGATGGCGATACCATGATTGGTATCTGTAGAAGAGCTGACGCATGCTAGACTAGTTTGACATAAGATTTATCAATGCTCAGGCAGAATAAAATAAAATTGCATAATTGGTAGCTTTTGCGCCGGCGTATCTAAGGGCAGTAAACATCGAGTGTTGCTTGATGGAGACAAATTGAACATGAGGTTACAACAAAATGAGTGTAGCTCAAAGCTCACTGCTACTTTGTTGGATCCAGGACAAGGAATTTTATCTAATTATTAAACCGTGGTCTGGCCAAGGCTTTCAAGAGAATTGGTAATTGGTGCTGAAAGCAGATGCGAAGAAAAAACTGGCATGGGATGGAGAAACCATCCTAAAAATTGCTTTCTCACAGGATATGCTTTTCCCCAGCAAAGAGAACAAGGGAGACAGAGATGAGAAATTTACACTGGCATATTAGAAGAGGTTCTTTTTAACGTGCTTGTTTTCTAGGATTATGGCAAGTTCTGAAGAGCGACAGGGTGGCAGAGACTGAAATATGGAAGCGATTTTAATCGCTTCATATAAACATGAAGTAGCGAAAAATCTAAAGTCAGTAGTCAGTCAGTGTCATGAGCAAGGAATATGACGGATCCCTGAAATCGGTGATGAAGCTGCTGCACATGCATAATTTCGTTACGGCTAGGAGGGCTAGACAGTTAAGTTGTTTGTAAAATTAATTTTAGTTTTGAAAACTTAAACGACAATCAGGTGTCAATTATGTAGAAATTTAATAATAACCCTTGTTTAACGGTAGACGATAACATTTCGTAAGCTTATGGACGTCAGGCTTGAGTACTTTCATGGAAATAAGTTGAAAAGGAAGTAAGAGATTGGAGAAGGGAAGGACACTTAAGTTGAGCTTCTAAACTTTATAAATTAATTACTATCTAAGCTGTTAAGTGGTATTAAAGCAGTTTCTTGTCGGTTATTAAAATACGTGTTTCGCAACAGATTTAAGGAGTTTGATGTTGTGGAGCGAGAAGGAAAGTAAAGGAAGATTACTTCATTTTATAAAAATAAAAACTGCAGAATCGTGTCAGTTTCAGTTTCAGTTCTGAGCTTAGCATACCCAAAAGAATAATCGATGACTTCAGTAAGAGGAGTAAAAAATACTTTGACTGGAGGGCACAATCAAGAAACGGGAAGATTTCAGCTTTGTATTGTATACCAAGTTTGCCTTGGAGTTGGGGTTTGTTTGACCTTGGCAAATCTACGGAGAAGAGAAAGTGTATGGAGGTTGCGTGATAAATAATGCTGTTGAGAACGGCAAATCAAGTTTGTTTGCTTGCGGGAGCGTAAAAATAATAGGAGATTGCAAAAGTGGGAGAATAAAAGAATAGAGAACGTTTGTCCTCTGTTTGAATGAGACTATTGATGAGTGGAACTACTACCGGAGGAGGGTAAGCCTGGATTGCTTCCCTGGAAAAACCAAGAGGGATGAATGAAAGAACTGTGGAAGGGAGAGAACAAAGAAAGAGAAGAAAAATTCTTAATGTATTTCCTTAAACTGGAATCCAAGTTTGCTGTTCAAGAAATGTGGCGCCCGGATTTGTAGTATTTAAATATACAGAGGTGATTGGTCCTGTTTTGCCACTCTGCCTAGAATTTTCTAACCCTTTCTTACGACAAGTAACGAGGTAGCTGATTACATCATTCGATAGCCCCATGAAATTCGGCACGTTGCAAACATTTTAGCTAACAATTTGCTAATTTACGATAACACCAAGCGGAGCCAAGTGTAGAGTATATGTAGTCGAGTACAGCCAATAAAATTCTGCCTTGTACGACAAAGTATAATATTTCCATTGGCTAGGACTCTGAAAACGAAAGTCCGAAGTAGTGGCAAAATAGCACCGTTGGCCTTGAATTCAATATATATACCATGTTCTGCTTTCTCTTTAATCAAAGACAGTGCACAATGGATGCAACACTGCTACCTATGAGTTTGGATAGAATCGGTGACCGGGATGATAACTGCTTCTTCGACAATGGTTAATTAACCTCTTGCGTACGTTTGTCATGTATGCACTCAAATTGAAGATGCATGCCGTGGCCTGTGTCTCATATAGACGCACCTAGGATTTTGTTGCCATGGTGTGGTGTTTTACCATCGGTGGCAATGGTGAGAATTGCCATCAGGGGAATAAATAGTTATGGCAATGTATTTTCAAATTATTTAAAAATAGCATAAAGCCGCCATAACTACAGGACTGTGGTTACGGAACAGGCAAAATGTATGGGTACGCAAGAGGTTGAGATTCGCATGACTGTGACCTCCGTGTCAAGCGGAAGGTTACACTTCTGCTCTTGTAATGCACGCGGTAGAATGGTAGGCGGTAGGGCAGGAAGACATTGGTTTAACATGTAAGAGGAGGCTTAACTGTTGAAGAAGCATGGGGTGATGTGGGATCCCTGTTCGATGCAGTAAAGCTCGCAGCTTGGAGTAGTAGTGTACTGGCAGTGGCAGTAAAGGTACTTGAGATTCTATCTTGGGGTTTTATAAGATTTTCTATCTGTTGTCTCCTCTGATACCCTTTCGCCCGTCCACAACAGAAGCTCTCTTTTTCCAAGCTACCTAGGCTTTATGTACCGACCGACTTTCCTCTCTAGGGTATTCACTTATTGAAACCCATTTCCCTCCGGCACTAATCACTTGATCCCAGTCACTATTATATTCTTTTCATTCCCATCCTACTGATTTCTCAATAAGACATTTGTAAACGCAATTCGCCGACTTTCGACGCGCTTCCGGGAGTGAATGGATGGTAGCTTCCATTTGAACTTTTGTTTTATTTTAAAGATTTGCTTTTCCGTGTCGCTTTTACTGGGAAAACGTGCTCTGGTAGCTCTTTGTATCGTCACACTGTATTGGAGCTCTGCCGTCATCAAACTGAAATTGTAATTTGAAGCCAAGGCCTTCGGCTGGCCGGGTATTGTGAATTGTTTCAAGATTAGTGCTGGAGATAAGGAAAGTTGGAAGGAGCGGCGATGAGGGGGCAAATACGAGCTAAATAGGGGAAAATTCCTCGTCTTCCTTTTTCTCGAGTAGTTGCGAAACTGTTATTTTACTCGACTATCCACCTACTTGGATATTTTACAAAACGTCTCTACAAATTCCTCCTGAATAGAATTCCTAGAACTCACGTAATTAGAGACAGGGATGAAAATTTAATGCGAAGAAATTTGATTCAAAATCAGTATGCAAGAGTTAAAGGAGAATGTGGATATTGAATGATGCTTTTGAAGCCATACTCGTCGAAGTCTGCTGCGAGGTTCTTGAAGGAGAGAAAGTGTCAAGTCAGTTCTCACAGAGATCGAGCGGGATGACAATGTGAGTTCACAAACATTGGAGCATAATGGCGATAGAGAGATTAGATTTGAACTTGAGCAGTGTTGCAAAGTACGCTTTACGTTTATCGGATACTATTTGATGGGCAAGACGTGTGTTGTGTACACATTGCACGTACAGCCATTCCTTCATCATACTGCCCTCCTGAGTACTAATCACCACTTCTTATCACGTAGCACATATTCAAGGGTCCTCTCCTCTCCCATAGCCCCGGGTATGTGTCTTTAGATTTTGCATAAACATCTGCGAAATTAAAAGTATATGAAGTGTATGAAGTATCAGGTATGTAAGTACCAGTGAGGAAAGCAACACACCAGTGGTTGCTCTTCCCTTCGGAGGAAATGGTTTCCTGGGAAAGTATTTGAGTGCTGCTATTCTTATGGAAAATAGTAACTATACATACTGTACTGGAGTAGTTGGATTCCCCCGGTTTCCATTTTTGGTCTTTAATACTATTAATTCTAATGGAATCAGTGTAGAAACAGGATTAGCTGCTACAAACTGTGGTTAAGCTTATAAGTGGTTATTGTAAAAAGTTTTTGAAATTTTAAGAATGATAAGCAAGCCTAGTTTTTATTAAGAAGAGACTAATATTGATTTCTTGACAACGTTTTAGTTAGCGAACGTGTCTACTTATTAGCAGCACAGTAAAATCAGCCTGGTGTCATTGCACTGCACATTTTCCAGATTTTTCATTCCAAGGGTTCATTTTCTTATCCGGTGGAACAATAAACGGATCCGACTGTTCTGCTTCCGTTATCCATTTTTTGATTCTACAGAAACCAAGAAGAAGGGATTTGTTAATACCGTACTCTAATTTCAATGTTGTTGAGGTAAAGTAGTGGAGTGTATTGTAAAAGTTTCTAAAGTACTAGACAGAGGTTTAAAATAGGAGACACGGGATAACGCGAACCATTGAACACGCTTTCTCCTATTTGGTTAGCAAGATGCTAGAAAAAACGGAACTCTAAAAACGAAAGATATTTTTAACACTATTTATATACAACCTGGGGATTGTTAAATATTACAATTAAGACACTCAGTTTAATTAAACTCACGCCTCTATGGATTCAGAAGTTTTTAAGCGATCAATGGTTTCCTGATGCTTAAGTCCATTTAGAATATGCTGGAGAACTTCCTTGGTAATTACGTTTTCGTCGGACATGACAAGTTTGAAATTTTAAAAACTTTTACGGAAGAACTCACTGAAATTTGCAGAAGTTGTTTCCCGTGGGAAAGCTAAGGCTGTACTGAGAAATATTTGCGGAGAAGCATATATGAATCTTTAATTGCTTCCTGAATTCTTTCAAGTGCTCCACGGACTAAGTTGTTCAAACTAATTGGATAATGTAATTCCTAAGGTTTCCAAATCAAAACTGTAATTTTCGTTTTCCCCATACATGCAATTCTGTCGGTCTCCTGGAAGCCTCTTACAGGGACTTAATTACTTTACATGTTAGTGAGCAGGAGAGGAAAAAAAACATCGAGGAGACCGTTATAATATCCCTACGAGCACATCCCACAAACGATGGGCATCAAATCTGTATAAACCCTATCAGCCCAGATTCTTGTGTGGTTGCATACCTTTTTATACATGTAGAAGGTTCTGGTATGAGCGGAAGAACCATTTCCGAAAGGTGCACAACAGTTGCTTTCTTCCACGGATTTCTTCGCTTTCCCAAAGTTATAATCCACGAGGTCAGTTCAGTGGGCACAGACTGGTGACAGAGGAGAGGACACAAGGCAACTGTAGTTTATATCAATCTTATAAATTTATCTAGTTATCTAAGCGTGTGCATGCAAAGAAATACTCGTAAGCAAGAGGGCTAGCGGAATAAAACTCGTTCGATAGTGAGTTATTTGTGCTTTTATCTATCACAATTTTGTGGAATTAAGGGACAGAACCGCTCTTCCACTGCTGTTTAAAGTATGCTGTAAATATTCATCTGTAAAAAATTATCCTTTTATGTGTGTATCTTATTCCATATCAGCCAACGACTTTTCATGTTTTCATTGGTCAAACCTTAAAATATATTCATCCGAAAGGATTTTCTGAACATCAAACATGGCATGGTTACTCAATAGCTACAGGTCCGCCACAGTTAGAGGACTTTGCACCTGCAGACTGAACGTATTACAACTTTTGCATTACTGTTTCAGAAAGTTAAACGTCCTCCGGCTCGAGTGGGGTAGAAGAACCCAATTGCAAACAAAGTGAGAGTTTCATGTCAACATTCAACATCAACAGGAGAGACAGAGAGAGAGAAGGGGATGTTATGATAAGAGTTTCCAATAGAAGTTTCTCAAACGTCTTTCTTTCTAGACTAAATAAGTGGTTCAGGTTTAGAACGGTAGTTATTCAAATTACCTGGAGAATGAGCGTGCCGGGATACAAAAATGTACTAGAAAAGGATGACGGAATAGAAGAAACTTTCTTAGCCTATTCATAATAGAGTTCTAGATGACTTGAGAAAGATTTGGGAGAAAGTTGACACAGCGATTCTTTTGTATGGAAAGTCCGGGAGCGTCTTGTAGGATGAATTCTGGGTAGAAGAAGATTACTTTGATTCTTAAAAAGAATTAAATTCCTTACAACTAATAGAGAGCGGCTTGAATTTTGTATGGCTTCTATTTGCATTTTAGAATAGAAAGACAGAAAGCGGGCGGGAAAGTTATGGAAAAATAATTACTTTCTATTCAGATGCGCTCCTGTCTTCCTTGGAGAAAGGAAACAATATAAGATAATCTTAGCAATTACGATGGAATTTGTCTTTCTCAAAATAATGTTTATCATTACATTATAGCCAAGCCATCTAATCCTCGTTATGTAGGAAGTAGGAAGGAAGCTGAATATGCGAAATGTTTAGCGGAAGTTGTTAAAAATCAATGTTTCTTCTACCAACCGGTGCATTTTGGAAAGTTCTTGTAGAAAGAATCCTGGTGACTGGTGGCAAAATGTACGAAAGGAGGATATGGAGATCATAGAGTAAATAAGTATCATACATGTTTGCAGTTCAACCATGCATGTGAGTAGTAGCATATAGAGAGAATGCAGATATTTGAGAAACCGGAAGTAATGGAGATCGGATGTAAAGTAAGCGGCTAGATTTAAAACAACGTTGGGTAAACTTGCATCTGAAGCTATCACCCACCGGGGCCACAAGCCGAATTAAATCTAAATGACAGTGCAGAGACTTAGGCGTAAGTGTAAGTATCTCCGCTAGAAAATAAAAGGGGAGGGACTATCTTTGTTTTTGTATTGCCTTGCTAAGTACTTATCGCGAATGTAAGAGGAACTAATTTGTAGCGCATTTGATAAAAATTGGCCATGAAGGTTAGAGATACTTGCAAAAGTCATCGTAAAATGCTTATATACTCCGACCCGCAGCTAATAATAACTATACTCAGCATGGGCTGTAAAAATAATAATAATAATCTTCTAGTAAAGAAAGACCGGACTACTGTGTGAGAATTGGGTTAGTAGTTAGCATAATACTGGAGATGGAGACTAGAGACGTTCTGAACATTCTGAAGTGAGATTTTGCCGTGTAGCAATTTGATTAAAATTAGAGCGGAAAGAGAGAAATGGAAGTAATCGTCTTTCAGAAGAGTTCAGATCAAATGACGACGAGGACGTTAGAATTGATTGTATTGATGGGAACGCATTCTTAAGGAGTAGAATGGACTCGTATTTTCGTATTACGTCAACAACTACTAGATGATTAGATCAATAAACACATTGGTCTCGTTAGTTTAAACGACCTGCGGGTTTCGTGTAGAGCTACCATTAAAACAGTTTTCAACTGTGCCTCTCAAGAACTGTGTGGAAACTATGGTTGGTGGTGGTACACTCAAAACTCTTATTACTGGTGGAAAGATGGCAAAAAGTTGAGAAAACTCATGGAAGTGGCTGGTCTACTGCGTTTACCTGTCTCCTTGTAGAGTGGGGTTTAAGGCGGTGAAGATAATTTCTTGGAGAATCGTAACATGGGAGAGATGAAGAGGGTTAATGTGATACGTAAAAGCGGAAGGTTCCGGTTGGTACAGGAACGCTACTCAATATCAGCATGCTCCTAATGAGCTTGATACGACCTGCGTGTAGAAAAGGCTAAACCAACTCAAGCCTTTATGAAGTGGTTGGAGAAAGAGGCGAAGATTACCTTGGCAACTACAAATTGAGAGAATGGGAGCAGGGAGGTTGGGTGAAAGTAGACGTGATTTACATATTGGTTTGGTTAACTGTGATACTTTCTCTTCCAACCAGATATGCTCTGCTCCTAGAGGAAAGATAGGCACTCTATTGGCTGTAGGATTGTATATATGGGAATTTGTTTGGGCATCAATCAATCAATTATTGATTGGTAAAACGTCAGTAAGAAACGTTTGTGAACTCCTCTCTCATCTTCTCCTAGTGGCATGTCTCATCAATTTCCTTCGGATTCGGTCATAGAAAAAGTCCTGTCGTGTCTCGACTCATCTTAAACTTTTCCTATTTTTTCTGATTAACTCCTGCTTTTCTTTTTCTATCACCAAACGATCCCGTCGCTCTGGCCGACCAAATTGTCAAAGAAGAGACGAATCAAAAGAGAATGTGAAGCAAGTTCTAAGTATATTTTCAGCACAGGATAACGAGGGCAAAAGCAAATTGAAGTTGGCAATGTAGCGTAGGAAAAGGCGTTGTAAGTGTCTCGGTTAGCCATAATAAGAATATTCAGTGATACAGATGCAAGCCCTTCAATGTGCCTGTGATTTGTAGCTGTTGCTCCAATCTTGGAGAAAGTGATGAAAGGGGCGGCATTGAATAAGCAAGCATGGAGAAAGTTGGGGAGGCAGCAGTAGTTTTGATGAATTGATTATTCGCTCCTGCGATGGGAGAAAAATTACGGATTGTATGCTGAGGATTTTCGATAAAAAATGGCTTATTTATGGAGTCTTTGGAAGTTGATGGGTTTCTCAATCATTAACTTAAGTTTAGGAGCTATTCATTATGCTCACGCTCTTGCCACTGGATTTTTGTTATGAATACAAATCCCCTTTAGTCTACTTCCAGAGCCATTAGGCTAGCTAGTTATTCAATTTCTTAGTGAATCTGTGACACTCGGAAAAGCTTTTCAAATTATACCTTTTACACAGGATTTTTAAAAATAAAAAGTAAACAACCAATTTCGTTTCTTCTCAAATGACGATTCGATGACGGTAGCTTTGATGATCGATTAGTTTTTTGGTCATGATGAATGAATTAATTTACAGTTTTGGATTTCCTAGGGCCGCCAACAATTGTGGAAATTGATATAATGGTACGAAGTATGGGACCCATTTCTGAAGGTAAGTCGACAAATGCCGGATTTCTTATCGCAGCCCATTATAAGTATTCAAAATTGTTCCATTGGAAGGAGTTATCATGCAACAAGTGTGCATGTGCGAAATGATTTTATGATACAATATGTATGACTACTGTATTTTTTTCGATGCTGCATCCGCGTCATTTAGTGGACATGGTAAGTCAAGCGAATTTCTAATATTCAGTTAGATTACAAATTATTCAGGTGTACAAAACTGATTGGGAATCAATGTTTGCTTCAAAATCAGAGTTTGGTCTCAATGATTGCTAAAAATGCTTACATGTAGATACAAGAGGATAACTTTTATTGGAGCTGAACCGAAAGGGCCATAGTGTTAGTGTTAGCAAGTAACCCATGCGGATGCACAAGAGCAGGATTGCGTTTGATTTGGGTTTGAAGAAATGAAGGAATTGGAGGAAATATCTAAGTACAGTATAGATCAGAAAGAGAAATCAGAGCAGGGAAGGGACAAGGGACAATCCGTAAGGGGGAAGGAATAAGAAGATCTGAGGTGGGGGTAAGGATACGGGGAATGTTAAAAGGGGAGACGGAATACAAGCATAAGATTGAATGATTTTGTGGGAATGGGTTTGAGAGAAGAGTGGAGTGGTTGTAGTTACTGGAAATCTGATGGATGAAAGGAAAAGAAAGCAGAT
Source organism: Sminthurides aquaticus (assembly GCA_906901655.1). Taxonomy (NCBI): domain Eukaryota; kingdom Metazoa; phylum Arthropoda; class Collembola; order Symphypleona; family Sminthurididae; genus Sminthurides; species Sminthurides aquaticus. The sequence continues at coordinate 7,996,653 of CAJQTT010000004.1, read as the reverse complement.
GTCGATCTGAGCGTATCATTAGTGTCAGTTAGAGAAAGCGGAGAAAGGAAGGGGAAAGGGTGTGGGAAGAAGTACGGTTGTAATCCTCTGAACGGACCTAATATTTTAATCCAGAGGCAAGTTTAAAAAGAGTGAGAAATTGAGAGGGGCGTGGGAAACTAATGGAGGGTATTGCTAAGAGCCTTTCTCCACCTTGTATCAACCGTGTAGCGAAATTGCGGACGAGGCTACTTACAACTCTGATATCCGGATAAGCACTTTTGCCTTGAGAAAATCTTGAAAACTTTTCTCTTTTCCTTAGTAAGCAAAAATGGAAACAAGGGAAGGGCTTTGAGCTTTTACGCATCCTCTGCGAAAGGACTAAAGGACTTAAAGCATTACTCAAGCTTTCGCGTCCAAGTAACGTTGTCGTGTAACCGCGTGAAACCTCTGTGGGACAAAGTCCTGTGTTTCGAATCGGAAATCTTCGATAAAAACTCTAAAACGAGATCGTTACAGGTTAAAACGATACAACTTAGTGAGCGGTTGGGGAATCGGATTTCTGCCATCAAATCCCAAAGCTATGTAGAAGGATAAGATGGTTTGGGGCTTGGGGTAGATCAGATTTTAATTTTGTAATAAGATAACGTTCAACTTGAAAAATCTTATTTACGACTCTGTGCTTGCAAAAAACTTGCTGCTGACTATTGGAAATTTGAACCGCATCTGAACATTGTTTGATGAATAAATGGAAAGAAGTTCGGTATGTGCTTGAGCGTTTTGCAAAATCAGCAACTTAATTAGTCAGCGGATAGAAAATATGTAGCAGTAGCTTGGGGAAAGGAGAAAGCGAAGTAAATCTTTGAGCCAGTTGGATTCTAAAGCAGTTTAGGATACTACAGGCGTGCTAATATGAATATTCTTGCTAAAAGGCTGATTCAGCTATGTCCAATTTAAGTTGCCCTCCTCAACCGTGTTGCCCGGGTGTTTGAGGTGGCCACTTGAGCGAAGTGCTTGTCAATCTGCAAATTCTAATTCGAAGGATATACATGCATGAGATGTAGTGGGAAAGAAAATATTCGGATGGACTGTTATTATGCGGATCTAAACATGTTTCTAAATCTTGGAGTCGAGCTAGAGCGTAGAAATGATTTGTTTAGAGAATTGCTGAAGTAGCTTCTATACCTACTTAAGTAGGGATGCTTGAATCCTGTTGCAATGCTAGTAGGCACTTTTAGTACAGTAAGAGGCAATGTAGCACCAGGGGCTCGTGGGTCGTATAGTAACAGTGCTCACAGAGAAAGTAGCTTATCAGGGAGAAAGCTATCAGGGCTCTTGGTTTGGAGCTATTATGGACAATTGTAGAGAATTTTAGAGAATATATAGATAGCATTGGTGTGGTTAGGAAGTAGGTAAGTAGAAGAGTAGAAAAACTTAAAAAGTTTGATCGTTTCTTTTTACACGATTGGGAAATTATGTGCGCTGGAGAAAGCAAGAGGATAATGGATAAGGACAATAGATGGAAGTTGATGAAGATTCGAGTTGAATTTTTTGCAAGTCTTCCATTAGTTTTATTGAGTTTGAGCTCGAAAAAAGAGCCCTGGACTGGGATTCTTCATGGGGAGATGATGATTGAAACAGGGGAGGAAGCTCCTTTTGTTCCCTTCTCTCACTGCCCCACCATCTGAATACGAACTGAATGGCTGAGTAGCTTGTGATCGTAAGAGAAGGGAAAGTTTAGAGCCACAAAATGATGCTCATATGGGAGGAAATGGGAGAAATGGCAGTTCCATCAGTACGTATGATTTCAAATCCAATTCCGTGCACCCACTGAATTCCATCGGGGGAAATCCGGAGGTGGGTAAATGCTGCTGTGGGATGTGCAATACATAACTGGGTACTGTATGCATGCCATGCCCGCTCGTGTATGAGAAGGTTGGAAAAGGGTGATGGTACAGTAGGACTTTAGGGAAACCTTTCAAATGTACCTCACCCCCTTTTCCCCTATGACAAGAAGTGAATTGAGGTTCTTAAAAAGATATTCACTCCTCTTCTACTCTTGACTTTAACTACCATCAAGCGTTACCCATGCTTTCACCCACTTTCCCCCTGCCCTACTCTTCTCCTACCTCCTTGCATTTATCCTCAATAATCATGACCCCAATGGATGTCATCCCATAGAATAAAAATGCCCATCACCCAGACTCTGGAATGTGCTTGTGCTTGCTATTACTCTTCAGCCTCTACTGTTGGGCCTTGAAGAGGAAGAAGGGAGAAAACTTCTTGAGACTCTATGGTATACACTATATGTTATAGGTACTGTTGGCTGTCGTAAAATACTATAAAACATCGTCGAACGTGTCCCCATGCATCCTATATGCTCCTAAGAATAACTGTCTTGTATGTCCTAAGTCCTGAATTATGCGAGTCATGTTGTTACCAAGCTTGGTTGTTACAACCACCCTGCTCTCCATCCCGCCACTGTAAGTTTCTCTTCTCTCGTATTTTCTCAGTGGGAGAGAAATTAGAGAAGCCTCTCCCAAAAATACCAACAAGACACTGCTATAATCATATATTACTCCTCCATTATCACCGTAGACAAAGCTGATAGCGTTGGAGAAAAATATCAAGAGATTATGCAGGATTCATGCTTGAAGATGACATGCAAATAGCATTTTCAGCCTTTACTTCCATGGCTTCATCTTCATATATTGCGTGCAAAGAATGCTTTTACTGCTTGCTTTCACTTCACTGATTTGTATGTTTCGTCCCCTCTTTCAGGCTTCAGATTTTTTTTTTGCGTCATCAAATTTTGCCACATGTACGAGAAACTGCCGCCCTTCCTGGAAGCTACCGCTGATTTATAACAACTCATGCTCTCATGAATACATGCACGGGCGTAAAACTCAGTGGGCAATGGGTAACCTCAAATACGCTTAGGAATACACATGTAAAATCGAATCTCGGCTATGTTGAAATTTTTGTACAAGGACTTTTGAAAAATAAATCCAATTGTTGCATAACGTATGAAAGGTAGAATCGCCTGGCTGAAAACCAAAAGCTAGTGTAGCCCCAAATGTCTTCGACAAGTTTTAATTTTCACCGATATACTCGACAAAACTTTTCTGGTCATCAGCTGAATTTTTTTAGCTTTGGGGTAGCTCTGAATTAATCTAAGAACAAGAAGAAGTAGAAAAGCAAAAATCAGGGTTGCTGGACTAGACAGTTTCAGGTGTGTTTGACGAAAGAAGAAAGAGATGAAAATTGTATCCAAGGCAGAAGTAAAATTTCTGATTACTCTTCGCATGCTTGGAAAGAGTAATCATGTTTATCTGCGAACCCGATGTTAGATTCTCTACACTTGCGTAGGAGCTGTAAAAGGTAATATCAAAGGAAGCGAAATTGTTTATTGAATATTACAAGTTCAGTTTTATGCCTCAGCATGGTTCTCTTTAGTTGATGGAGTTGGGAAGCAGTCATGTAATACCGGGATTGGAAGTTTTACAGAGTGCTGGTTTGATAGCTAGCGTGAATTGAACGGACTCAGCGTTACTGTGAATATCTGGGAAGGCGATAAAAAATATCAAAGATAGCTGAGATTGTAATCCTTGATGTTTAGTGAATGGAGGGAATTGGAAAGGTAGAAAGTATATACTTTAGAGACGAAATGAATTGATGTAAGCCGACTAAGCGTCTCACAAAACGACAATGAATCCTCTGCTAAATCTTGGATTCCGCTTTTGGAGAGCATATGAGGTTCCAAAGGTGAAAGCACATTATATTAGGTGTCAAAAAGCCCGTGAAAGTTAGGGAGGAGATGTGAAACGTGGATTACGCAACCTCTTCTAGAAAGCGGTAGCTCTCTTGGTTTGATTCCCTGATTCCGAGTAGTTGCTGGGATGATATATTGTCAAGGACTTTATCCTTGATTCATTCAATCCGGGGGTACGTAAAATGAAATTAAAATCCCTTTGAGCTCAAGATGATGATCGAGAGTAAGATTCAAGTTTCTTGAGTAGTACGAGGATTAGAAGCTGGGTATCATTTCACCAAGATTGAAGGAGAGTGGTGTTGGCTGGGTCAGATTGCATTGTGCAGTGGAGGAGAAAGTAAAACGAGACATCGAGAACTAAATAGGTAAAGGTAGAGAAGGGTTTTAGGTGACTAGAGGGGACAAATTTACTTGAAATGATTTGCTGAATCGTGTCAGTCATGTGAGGGAGTAAAATATATTTTTGAGAAAGGCAGCAGCACAAAAAAATTGTGAGATTTTTGTACTCTTTTGCAATTTTGGAATTGAAAGTAGAAAATGAAATGAAGGATGAATAAAATGAAGGCTGCAAAAATTGTAGTCACTCTCCTAGCTGGAATCTTATTACATATGAGTGCAAGCGAAATTGGATTCATTCGATAATAAAGGGAAGGAATAAGAATGGGAGACATGATGATGTAAAGGAGAAAGGAGGTAACCTTGTTATGTAGGTCGTGGAGGAACCTGGTGGAACGTGGTTACATGATACAAATCCAGGAGATACTTCTTAAGAAATGAGGTACAGGATTCATGGGGATGGTAGGTTAAACACTAATGCAAGTGTACATGAGGGGAGAGGTGGGGTTGTGAGACTATATTTTACAAAATCAAATTTCTATCACTTATCACCACGGAGTTTTGGGGATGAAAACATTGAGAAGAATAAATGCTTGTCTCAATGGATTTACAGTACGTAAATTTCTAACTCAAGCTGTACTTGAATATCAGTCTCTTACCCACTTTTCTCGCTCCCAAGGAACCTTTCACTTCATTTACAATGTGTCAAATTGCATTAACCTTTGTGTTTGCATGAACGCCAAAATATATTTCATTCAATAAGTCCAAGGTTCCTTTCCACCCTCCCGCCTCCCGCCACAATGTAAAGATTCTTTCTGGTCAGCAGAGCAGAGTACCTCCAATTTGAGTAAAAGAGGCTTAAGGAGAATGAGGGAATTTGAACCATTTTAGGTATAGAGAAAGCCTTTTACTCCGATGAGCATTCAAATTGAAAATTTTCTAGAAAGGAAGGGGGAGTAAAATTAAATCTAATCGATTTACTTTCCTTGCAGACATACTCTATGGACTGTTATTTTAGACAGGTAAGGATGTAACAGCGCGTTTCTTGCTTATTACTTTGAATGGGTCACACTCTTACAGATAATGACAGTAAAAGTATACGGAGAACGTTTGGATGACCTTGGAGATATAATTGAGTAAATTTTTGTCTATTTTAGACATGGATTGATACCAGGTTGTCTTACAGCTCCGCTAATAAGGGAACACTTGCCCTCAGTATTTCCATGTAAGAAAGTTTGAGGACGCTAATCTAGAATTACAAAGTAACCCTTTGATAGATGTCAACTTGTAAGATTGTCCCAATCATAGTTTTAATTCTATTTACAGGTTATCCCGGATATGGAAACCTGATACTGTGTTTTGGGTAAGTAAGACCGAGTTTCAGCTAAATATCTAAATATTCCAGACATTGTATACATTACTGTATAATTTCTGTCAGATCAAATTGAAAATTCTAAAGAGTTCGCGATTCATACATTTGCAATAAAAGTAGAATGAGCCGCTCCAGTTTACAACAGCTTTTAATCGTCATGTTTTTGGATTAATTTTCTCAACAGAACGGGAAACAGTCCTACCTGCACACTATCACAACTCCAAACAAGTTTGTTCGGTTATACCAAGACGGCAGGGTCCTATATTCATCTAGGTGAGATACTCATACGACACATAATATGAGCATCACAACCAAATAAATGAGTCACATTGATAAGTGTGGTGAAATCTGTGATATTGGGTAAAGTTTGGCTTAGATAGAAATGACGAAAGCGTTAGAGTATTGTGAATTGTGATAAGCTCTACATATACCTGCAACGGACTTTGACACAGATTTTAAAAATATGAAAACCGAGGCAGCAAGATAGATTGAGCGTATTTGAGACCACGTAAAATGTGACTGTCAGTATACGGTATTATTGGGGAGGAGCGGAAGAGAAGAATAGAAGTGAAAGATAGAGCAGGAATTGAGACAAGCTGCTATCGGGAATGCGCTCAGCGCAACACCTGAGAGAGAGAGAGAGCTAGCTGGAAGATACGGGTAGAGAAAAGAGCTATGAAGAAATAAAGTGCGGAGAAAGTAGGGAGATGCTTTGGAGAAAGAAGAACGCTACCTACCTCGCTGCCTATCTGGCCTGATACATGATGTGGGAAAAACGAGAAGAAAGTAGGAAATCAGAACTGGGGGAAATCTCTTGTAAATCTGAAAGAGGAAGAAAAGCCAATTGTATCCATCCGTGAATGAATTTTCTCCCCTTGGCTTCCATGTCGTCTTTGTGTTTTAGAGTGACTTTTCTCTCATCCTCTGCATTTGTGTTTTTCATCACAGGCTCACCGTGAAGGCCAGTTGCCCGATGAATCTGAAAGATTTCCCAATGGACACTCAACGCTGTCCTCTAAAACTTGGGAGCTGTAAGTACAAGAGAGATTTCACCCGCATTATTCTCCACTTGCTCCGCGTTTCTGTCCCTTGCCTGCTCACTGTCTCCCAAATTTTCTCCTGTCACCCTCGACTTATTATTCTTGAAGGAGGAAAGTAGAGGAGCAAGTTTCGTGCACAAGTGCCCTTGTGCTGGAAACTCCTGCCATCCAGGCTTCTAAATGTGTACCTTTGATGTCTGGGAAGTTAGTGGGTAACGTGTTGGCCAATAGTACGTAGCCCTGTGTAATCGTTTTTTAAAATCATGTCTCGGATACTCGCATTACCTAAAATGATGAAAGAAGGGAGGAGGGCATCCAGAATCAATAAACGGATTAGCCGGTATAGGGAAGCGGCGAATGGTAATCTACTATTATATAGGCTTCAGCTGCAAACGCATGTTAGCATTAAGTTGTAATTTAATTAATTTAAGTAAGTTAAAAGTGACTAAAAAGTAATAGAGCAGCTTGGAATTGAACCCGCACCTCTACATCACCCTTGGAGAAAGACGCTTTAAAATAAATGATCCAAGACGGCATTTAGCACATGCATTCCGTATTAAATTAAAACTCGTGAGAGAAGACCTAAAAGTTCACTATTGATGACCTGTATCACAGTGACCACGGGAGCAATCTGTTTTAACCTCTTGCGGACTCAAGGTTCTGTGTTGTATAGTAAAATAACCGTCGCCTCAGCTTTTAAGTTCACAGTTGCATACTTGTTGGTTTTTCAAATATTTTGCACCCTTCCTACAATTTTAAATATTGGAACTAAAATTCCGCTGATGGCATTTTCTGATAACTAAAACCCGTATTTTTGATTGTTAAAATTTTCCAGTGCCCAGAAATTCCGAATTAAAAATTACAATTAAATAATTAAGGGGGGTGGAATTAACCCTTTATAGCTTTGTCCCTATTCTCATTAAAGCACTATAGCAACCGGGGCCCTCCTACATTATATGTGTTTATGTAGCTGGTTCGGAATATGATTCTGAATTAACCATTCCGCAACTCTCAAGTAAAATCCGATATATATTATCAATTCGTTGGCCTATTATGTGACGAACAAAATCACTCATCAATCCTCTTAGGAAGTGCATTTGCCACTGCATATTCGATAATCGCGGGATACAATACCAAAAATATAAAGAAATTAAAGGCTTCAAGGATGATGTACTGACTGGTAGCTTCAAAGGAGAAGATGTGGTACACGAAAATAAATTTCCAATTAGTATTCTGAACTGAAGGATGAAATAGAATTCACCGAGGAATACAAACCACGCTTAGGGTTTGTGTGCGTTGAATTACTTTGCAGGAGGGAGGGTAAAGTGATTGAGGGAGGGGAGTTTTGGAGGTAGGGATAGATTTTTACAATGCGAGATTAGGAGATCCACCCAGGATGAGATTGAGTTTGGAGGGACGGAGGGGGGATGATTGAATCAATGAATGGGAGGGGGGTATTCAGCGTGGAGTAAAGATGAGGATAATTTCGGCTTACATTTTACTGTGTAATGTATAGAAAATCAGCAGGTTAGTCAAATATTTGATTTGAATGAAGAAAAATTGTTTTGTGTTTCTTTTACAGTCGGGTACACGACGCGAGACGTGATCTATCGGTGGAATGCAGACAGAACGGTGGACATTGCAACAGACATGAAAATGTCACAATTTGATCTGATTTCTGTACCTTCCGGCAACACTACAGACAGTCTTAAATCTGGTAATTTTCACTCTCGTACCTTTCTGAATAGCAGTTTAGAAAAATGAAGTAAAATTGTGGAGCAGGAGAAGAAAGTGGGAGCAAGGAAGCGGAGGGAATGATAAAGAAGAAATAGAGAAAGCGAAACAAGTATTGAAAAAAATTCCGAGAGTTCTCAATTTGCCAGCATGCCACGACCCTAACTGTCTTTGATGCTTCCTTTACCTTATCCTAAAGCCTGTCTCCTAGAGTATTCCCCAATATGATTCCATTTTTGTTCGTAGGGATTCTGGACGGGTACATAGTAATAGAAATAAGGTGACAAAATTCATCACCTCTGCATCCTAGCGAGCAATGGGTGGGGACAGGGGAAGAATATTGATGTGGAGTAGGAAGGAAATACGTGTAAGACGTATTTTATAGTAATAGAGTGGTGAAAGGTTGGTGCATAAAGCTAGTGTGTGGTTGATAGAAAGCAGATATTCTGTGAAGGGAGAGACGGGTGAAAGTCCGGGTGAAAAAAGGTTTGAAGAAACAAAGAAACATGTGTCAACTGAGCGTTTGTACAAGTTGAGAGAATCTCTATGATTTTTGACGGGCGTAAATAGCAGAAGATAGTTTTGAAGATTGTGAGAGGTGTGTTTGGATGGTGAAAGAATCGGGGTGACGCCTAGAGAATAAACAGAGGTTTGAAAAACAGTTCTATTGATTGAGAATTTAGTTCACGGACGAGTTGAGTTGAGAAGGGAGAGGATTGATGAAGAACAAATTATTAACAGGATACTTTTAATGATAGCTGGAGTTGAAATGGTCTCGTTTGGAGATGTCAAAGGAAAAATAGAGGAGGGGAGAAGGTGAGGCGAAAGGAAGTAAAAGTATTGTCATTTGAGGAAACCAGGCAGAATTCTATTGATCACATTCTCCATGTGTTTACGACTTTCTCTCGGAAAGATCCTTAAACAACTTTTTCCAATTACCCACTCCGCTTCCTATTTCTTTTCCGTCTCTTCCCTCATCATCTACTCTACTCCCTGGCTTATTACGGGGGCGAGGGAGGAAAGATACGGTGAGAGCAGAGGAGGGAGCCAAGATACTGCACGGGGTGAGAGAGATATCTATAAATGTGCATCCAATGTCCTACCCAGCCAAGCAGGGGAATTACATCTTTCTTTGCGTAGCCATGTGAAGCTTCTTGCTGGAGAAAGGATTTTCTATGATCGCCTTCTTGTTTCCTGGCTCTCTCACCACCCACTCCAAGACTGTCTTATCCGGGATGTACTTTCTTCGTACTTTCCTCCTTCCTCTCTGTATAACCGTGAGTGATGAACTGGTATGCACTCTCATTCGTTCCTCTTTGGGATCACGGATATCAGTGTCAGTCATGTGTATGTTTTGCTTGTGAGGGGACTCCGTCTCAAGTCTCAGGGTTGGCTGAGCTCTTAGCCTCTGGAAACTCTGGATCCTCAGTCGAGATGGGATGAATTAGTTTAATCGCACTCCTTTCACCAACTTGCTTACAACGAGGATATACATTTCTAAAGTACTAACTAATTTTAATGTAAATCAGAAAGCTTCTGCATCCTTTCCCTCCGCTACTTTCTTTCCGACCCGTTCATAGCTCAATTGGAATGGCATGGAATGAAAACTGTACTTGGTTCTTTGAATGTAGGTGAGTATTCTTCACTCGTCGTAAGCTTTCATCTTCACCGTCACATGGGCAACTATCTAATTACTGTCTACGGCCCTTGTACTCTACTGGTAAGCTGGGTTTATTCAGACTCGAACTCAGCTGAGCGGGTCAAAGGAACTGTTATTTTTCTTGGCGAAGCTAATTGAATTCTACAAAATCTTTTTAGGTTGTTCTCAGCTGGCTTAGCTTCTGGTTGAATAGGGAAGCGACAGCGGATCGAATTTCTCTTGGTAAGCCCTCTTTCAAATATAAATGCTAACACAACAAAGTAGAATGCGGTTTATCACCGATCCTCCATCTCCCCCCCATTTCTCCTGGCCTCAATTCTACTCAAATCAGAGGCGGGGTGGAGGAGGAAGAGGAAGCCGGTTTAGAGAATAGTTTAGACTAGGGTAGGAGGGATGCTCACCACCACACTGAATTCTCCGAATCCTGCTATGACTAAATTTTCTCAATTTGTTTCCAGGTGTTACCACTGTTCTCACCATATGCTTTCTCGGGTAAGCGCACATGTACAGACGGATTGTATTGGTTCGGCTGAAAATGGATACGGGTTAATTCGGGCAAGGATTTCTTCGGATTCAAAAACTTTTATCCTTTCTCAACATTTCTATTACAGACTAGAATCCAGATCGGATCTACCCAAAGTACCCTACCCCACAGCTTTGGACTTTTTCATATTCCTCTCTTTCGTTTTCATTTTCGCTACAATAATACAGGTAGGCAGGCAGATGTACCTGGAATACGACATGTCAGTTAATGACAAAACCTTATGAAACTTGAAAAATAATCGTGATACATTTTATGTTTTTTTTTAAATTTATGCTTTGTTCAGTTCGCTGTTGTCCATTACTTTACAAAATTTGGATCCGGAGAGAAATACTTTTGCGATTCCAGCTCAGAGGATGAAAGTGATATTGACGAGTCCATGATGCATCAAGTATAAAACAAACTATGGAATCGCTGCTAATATTTGCAATGAATACACTTGAGGACATACTAAAAGATGATAAAATAAGTTTATGAAATTCCAGGCAAGCAACATTGGCATGGCGGGAACAAGTGCTGGGGGAACAATGCCTGGAAGGGGGAATCAAATGTCAATAATCGGGTTGCCCCCACCGAAAATAAATAACGGAGGGATGGGATCAACATCCATACCCCTTCCCGAGCTTCATGCTGCCAACTGTCCCCAACATCGACGTCTGTCCAATTGGTCCTTTTGTGGGAAGAAAAAGAAACGAAATACCAAAGCTGAATTCGAGATTATAAATTCTGTCTCGCAAATCGATCGACTAAGCCGAGTTCTCTTCCCCCTCACTTTCTTTACGATTAATGTATTTTACTGGTATACTTACCTTTATAATGCAACCCCACCAAGTTAACGAAAACTTGTCACAGCCTGAATTATGCTACATGATTTATATATATATATATACTACTCGCTCTGCTTTCAAGTGGATGGTTTGTAGTTTGTGTGGCTGTAGAAAATCCGTCAAGATATTATAAATCAACAATTGTTCTTTCAACATAATCCAATATTTATTCAATTGTTTTTACAATACACGTTTTGCGGAAATTAGACAATGCAATGTAATCTGTGATTCATCTCTAACATTATTGATTCTCTTCTCTTATTATTAATTCTCTTCGTCGACTCCCACTCATCTTTATCTTCCACTCAATATAATAATATTCTGTAACCTACAAGTAAATGTATAAGTCAGAGCAATAACAAGTTTTAAACAATCCATTACTTATCCGTAAACTCTTTAGTTGCTATTATAATCCTTTTAACAAAGGGTGCCAATATTGCACATATGTAGTCTACTGTTTTCGCGTCTATCCGAGGTTTTGTTGTTCTTGGCTGTCCTAACTAAGCCATGTGGTGCTGAATTAGGTCTGATGACAGGATTTTACTCTTACAAAATCCCAGATCAAAACTGTATAACTCTAGGGAACTGCTATTGGAGGGTGGGTTGGCTGAGGCTTTGCATTCAATTCTAACTTTTCCCCAAAGCACGCATAGCTTCCATGGATGTCAAGTACAGAAGAAGAGAATGCATTTAGCCTGAAAGGTGTGATTGACGTCTAAAATGAATGCATGCGGTGGGGGTCTAGAAATAGCGATAGAATATAGGATTACATCATATTTGCTGCTGAGCCCACTGAACTTAATAAAATGCCAACAATTTTAGTGCTACCCCTCCTTTATATCATATACTTTTGGATTCTGTGGTACACAGCCACACAACACTAAAACAGCTATTAGAATTTGGAAACCATAATATCCATGGATTTTCAATCTACAGCAGAACAAGGGTGTTTATTCAATCCTAGAGGCTTGCGTTTTTTGAATATAGAGTATCATCTCTTGAAAACCAAGAATCCAAAAGTTCAGATCCATATGGCGAAATGGTGGAGATAAAATTTATTTACTCTATCCAAAAACCAATACCCTTCCCTCGAAGGAATCCACTGCGCTGAAGTTTCACGTGGTAGAAACGACCGATTCAAATTTCCCCCATTTCCACCTGATATCGATGACAATTTTTGAACTTAACGACGTTAAACTGCACAGCATTGAGCCAATTTCCAAGTTTAGACGAGAGGGACCCTTTTAGCCAAAATCTCATTTTTTTCCCATAAGCGAAGAGCATCAATACATTTTTGAGCGAAGTAAATCATTTCTCTCCCCGCCATTTCGCAATAATACGGATGTGAAATTTTGGATTCGTGGGTTTCTAGAGATACTCTATATTAAAAAAACTCAGGTCTGTAAGGATGGGTAAACACGGCCAAGTAGGCATACATACTCCTACTCCTAGCCCTATTTTCTGTAGTTATTATGTCCGCGAGAGCGCAGTTCGATGTAGAAAATTTAATTGATAATTTAAACGCTATAGGTAAACGATAATGAGGGAACTAGGCCTGCAACTCACATTTTTTCCGATAATGCGAAAGGAATATACAACAGTTAAAAACTGAACGCCTTCTATATTTTAAATTAATTGGAACTTTAAATTTTTTCTAAATATCACAATTTTACAATACTCGTTCCTTGGAGATTGACATAGCATATCCACACAACCTGAGGATTTATATTCTTATTTTGATACGTTCATAGCAAGCAACTTTGCATGAGGTCTAGTTATCATTTGTAATTTGTGCTGTGTAGGTACATTCATGGGTATATCTAGAGTCTAGATGATAAGAAACGAAAGCACTAACTTTGTTAATTGTATGAGTATTGTACAGAAGAAGTTCCTTGTTAAGGTGACCTACATTTATTTTTGATAGATCTGCCTAGAATGAGGTTTTTAGATTTTGCAACCCTGATTAGAACAGTTTCTCAAAACAGGTGACAGAGAGCGCTGAGAGTAGTCGCGGTTACAAAACACTACCTTACCTTCCAGGCTGCATGGATGAATTACATGAAGACACAAGCAATGGCTTCTTGTTGGAACCTGGAACTGAGATGAACATGAAAGATTATGCATGTGGGGTGCCTGGAAAGCTAAAAGCAGCATCACACATGGGTCGGATTTCGGGATACGTTGGAGTAAGTTATAACCTGAGCAAGAGTATTAAGCTGAAAGTAAACTGGGAAACTGAGACTGGGATTTGTGAATGGTTTTATTGATAAGAATAGACCTTCTATATCAAAAAAGGTAATTGATTCTTAAAACGTTGCTTAATATGTAAGATTGTAAATGAGCAGTTGAAAGAGTGAGTGAAGGAAGTCTAAGTTAAGTTAGGAAACGAGGGTAATAACACGAAATATTGGAAAGCGTACATCGGAATAAACCTCTTGAAAAATAGAATAATGTGCTGTTGTATAGCTATTGCTTTGTAAAATGCAGCAATCTCAATGTCAAACTGATCAGAGTTTTTGTAGAGAGAAGAGACAGAATACAAAGTCAAATGCCAACAACAGAAATATTTCTTTGCATTCCAGGTTTGAGAATTTTAAAATGAATGCATATTAAAAAGAATTTCGGCAAGACATTTGGAAAATAATGTGATGGCTCAAGACAAACTTCTGCTTACCGGATACAAAACATAAGAGAAAGGATAAAGGAGACTTGTGTTTTATCAAGAAGAACTTTTGTATTTAATCAGAGGCAGAGAACACTTTGTTTAGGGAATGTAGATAAAATAAATAGTTTTGAGAATAAGAATAGACTTAGAAAAGACAAGGGAGCACGTCAAACGTCAAAGGAATACTAAGTGTTAAAGCCAAAGAAGTTGGTGTTGAGACAGAGATGGCCGGAAGGGGGAATGATCATAGGTAGATGGGATTTGAAGGAGGGCAGGATTGGGACTGACATCGAATAAGCAACTTGCTCTCTGGTGAAAAGTGTGAATAGAGAAGAAAAATGAAAACTTGTTGGCGCTACTACTGTAAAGATTTGTAAGTCTGTTCGGTTTGTTCTTCTGCTACCTTTGGCTTCCTAGCTTTCATCTCTCTACATCTTTTGAATACTTGAGGTTAGTGTGGGAAAAGCTGAGGTGGAAGCAGTAGAACGCTTCATCTTACCCGTATGTGAAATAACTGCGAGTTGCGGCAAACGGGGAATGACGCGATTGCTTGGAGAAAAGAAATGCTTGAAATCTGGAATGATTGAATACGAAGAAAAGAAAATGCTGAGATCTGGGCGGACATCCTCCGGGTAAATGGATCCAAAAGGACTCCTGCTTTGTGGAGAGCATACCTTTTTTCTCAATGCCCCCTGTACGAAGCGGTTTCAGAAAGTGGACTTTTCCGCTCACAGTTTATTTGGATGTGTGCGTACATAAACCAGTAGATACAGTTGAGACCCAGAAACTAAAAAATCAAAAACATCCCACACTTTCAATGTAAATTATGCAAGAAAAGCTCGCAATATATACCCGCCTCAGTTGGCCCAATCCTCTCAAAGGCTTTTGTCGAAATGAGGTTGGTGGATTCCGCGGAAATATTTTCGTCTTCTTTGTATCAGTCTCCATTCCGACATGCAATGGAGTGACTGGCCAAAGTTTGTGGATGGAAGGGAACCGAAATAAAAGGCAAGAGGATGAGACAAAGAGGACGCAAAAGATGAGCATGGAACGAGAAACTTGGGTGATAATTAACTAAGTGGATTGGTGAATTTTTTATAAGAGAAGGGCAAATTGTGGGGATGTTTTAGATTTTGTAGAGGTTTATGTTAGGAAAGGGATTTGGGTGAAAGATTTGCTAAAAATTAAAACCTTTCATACTCAAGAAAACAAGGGGCAGTAATAAAATTTTCCAGTGGCATCTTCCATTCCACGGAGGAGTGTAGTTGAGAGATACTTTTAGCGAGTAGGATGTATGTATACGAGAAAGGAGGCTACTGAAGGAGGAATGTCCTTGAAAGGGTTCTTGAGGTGACAAGGAAAGACAAGATGAGAGGTTTGGAGGACTGCGGTAGGTGGGGGAATGGAGAAATCACTGATTTCTGAAAGGAAAGGAGAGAGAGAGAGTAAAAGAGAGATTGTATGAAAAAAGTTTACCATGGTTGGGAAGAGAACTCGGGAAATTTTATCAATTTTTGAAACGCTATTTGTAGTTCTTTCATGAGCAGCGGCCTTTTGTCTCTCACGTCGGAAAGCCTGATCGGCAACAACACAGCGGAGTAATTGTGAGAAACAAGAAAGTTTTTTCTCTGTTTGTGTCTCTTTGCTCTCCATCGACTTGGACGGCGTCTCAAATAACTCAACAGGAGATCTCCAATCATAGTGGCCGTGATCCTTCAATCATCATCAAAGAGAAAATCATGAGTAATGTTTTCTTTCCCATACACTTTACCGCCTTGCATTGAATCCTCATGCCACAAAACAATCCCGGGGCTTTTGTACAACGAACCAGGAAATGACGGTCTGACCAATACATCCGGGTAAAAGCATCTAATCTACTCTGGTTTACACGACCAAGGGTTCTCGGGCAAAAACGAGTAAGCTTACTTACTCCCACCATTTCATTCACACGCATGCATTCAATCCTGCTATTCAAGCTGCCCTGCATTATCTTCTTTCGTGAACCTAAGCGGAATTGAGGAGCTGCTGAGTGAAATCAAGGCCGAATTAAGTATTTTCTGGATAGGCCGAAAGACTTACGTAACAAAGCTTCACCCAAATAAATCTGAGTGAGGATATAGACTTCTTTCTAAGATCCTGGTGGGCATATTAAGGTTAATCCTATTCGGATACAGAAACACTCTTAAAGACACAAATAGATAAAGAAGAAGCTACGTTAAGAGCAAAGCCACACGCAATTTGTACTTTCAATAGATCCAAGACCAGAGAAGGGGGCATGGACTTTCTCCTGAATTACTTTCCTAAGGTTTCAATGAATGAAAAACAACTTTCTATGTAGCTTCCGGTCGTAAAAGTTAGTATTTACCTCTGGAGAGAAGGATTGGGCTACAGAAGTATGCTTTGATTGGCTAACTATCTATTACATGGTGACAGTTTGCTTTCTCCAAATTCCTCGATTACTAAATAATGGCGATAATATCATCAAGAATGAAAACTGAATGACTTTTTAGAATGAACTTACATTATAAACAATGGAGCAGTTGACTTGAGAGCTATTTCCAGCAGAATCACCTGCAGATGCCCACTCAGCTTTCACATCCTGCTCTTCCCATTCATCATCCTCTTCGGACACCGTCTCTCCAAATCCAAACTGTGAAAGAAATAGAGATTGTATTTAATTCTATCATGGAATAGGTTATCCTAAGGAGTTGGGATTAATCCGTGGGAAAAACCACTATGACTAAATACTAAATGCCCTTGGCTCCTAGGAGCTCGTTATTAACTGACGGAATGTCATAGTCATTTTATGTATGTGATTCCTAATGGGTTCTGGACACAGGAGTATCAGGTTGCACTTTATGAAAGGCCAGAATCCTTACGGGATAAGTATTGGGAAACATTATTGGCGGCGGCGGCCACACACGAGAGACGAGAGTGAGCTGATGGGGGTTTGTATGAAATATAGTATGAGTATGAGGGCGGTGGAAAGAAGAGTGAAGAGACTGAGAAAAAGAAAGACGGCAAACCGTGTATTTGTATTCGACTTTTATGGTTTACACAAGGGGTTAGAAGTGTATAAATCTGTGTGGCTTGTGTGTGACCGCCTGTCTGTAGCTTTCTATCTATGAAAACATTTCTCTCTTCTCCAGCCTAAATCGTTCTCTTTTGTCTCTTTTATCCTTTACTCTATGGTTGAAACTGCCTTTTTGGGTGCTGTTTGCCATCATGATTCCCTATAACAGTTCCATCATGGAATCTCTCCAAAAACTTGGCACACTCTAATCAACTTCCCCGAAGCTCTCCTCCCAATAATTGTCTCTAATGCCACCATGAACCCGCCATCTTAATACGATTCCTTTTACCCATACATATGTATGCATTCACATTATCCAGGCAGGGCTGAGCTCCACATTCCGATAATCCAGAGTTCAACTTTATCCATATCCGCCCTAAAGCACGTTCATCGCCATCCCATAAAATTCCTCTCAATTCGCACAAAATCGAAGGAATAAACGGGAACCTTTTGAGTGACCTGAAGGAACTTCTCCCACTATTCTTGAAGGCTCATCAAAATGTATTGCTGTATCATAACATTCACGTGGAATTGAAGCTCCTGTGATGATGATGGACGGGATCTAATTCTCAACTCCAAGCTTTATTACCTCTTCACAGTATTTTAGTAGAAGCAAGAAATTATAACAGATTGTACTCATGAAGGACACTTGAGGGAAGGATGACGGAAGAAAATGTTTTAAGTTTGGGGTCGGACTTACTTACGCGGTAAATGAAAGAGACGGAGAATATTTGGTAAATGCGGAGAAAGTGGAGTGAAAGTCCGTAAGGAATCCTGGGCTGGCTAGGCTACCCTACTTAAATCATAAGGAGCTTAGGGACTGAGGAGAAAGTAAATTAGGGATGAAATAACTTAAACGTTTCTTGGTTGACTAGCCGAATTCGTAAACGGTTCGGGTGGTAAATACTGTATTTTAACAACTCGCAGAAAATGCTAGATGATGATGATACAAATGCAAATTAATAAGCAAAGTTAAGCGGGGAGGTGGAGGGAGTAGAGGGGAGAAAGTTTGAAAAAGCATTTCCGCATGCTACAACTTGAAGAAAACTGTTAAGAGATAATTCGATGCTTGCAAGTAAGCGTAGCATAGCATGCAGTCCAGAAGGAATAGACGGCGAATTCTGGAAGGGAGGAAGAGATTGAAAGGAAATCTTATTCGAATTTTATGAATAAATTAAGAAACTAATTTCCTTCAAGTTTATTTCAGAGTCTAGGAAAATGGACGGGGAAAGAGTGGAGAAAGTAGAAAGAAGGAGAGGAAGAAAGAAGCTGCCATGCCTTTCTTCTTCCGGATGGATCAACTGCACTTTACTCTGTTCCTGCACACAGCTTACTACGTGACACCAAAACTACCTAGAGTTTTCTTATTTAGTTAAGAAGCTCCAACACTGAACTGAATTGCAAATAGCAAAGCAATAACAATCCGGAAAGCAGCTACGGGAAGAAAACTGTGGACAGTCTCTAAGGAATATCCTCAACCGCCAGGCGATGGAAATTCGAGAGACAATTTATAATAATCGAGTCTCTTACCTAACGTATTTTGTACGTATAAATTCATGAGTTATTTTTAGTGTGAGATGAAAGAACGGTGGTTGACATACGCTTCAGGAGGAATACGACGATGGGGAATGAGGGCTGGAGGACAGAGGATGAAGCCGCTTTTTCCCAAGTAGTATCATCTCTTTGTAAATAAAGCTGTGTGCAGTGTTGTTAGGGATAAATTTCACTTTTAGAAAAGGACAGCGGTTCTGATAGAAGAAGGGTAGGAAGGAAACGGACGGAGAGTAACTGACTGAAAAATATCCGTAGAAGATAACATAATAATCATAAAGGCAGCACTCTATTTGTGGATGAGATCCCAGCTTATTCTTGTTGCTAGATTTGGCGGAAAAAATGGAAGAGATATCCACTCATACAGTACTTCTTCTGAGCTCTTTGAGATGCTTTGGATTTGTGGGATAGAAATCTTGCTCCCGGTCAGAAAGTCTATGGTACACGTAAATGGTTTCAGGATACTTGGATGGAAGTTTGATGCAGTACTCAAAGTCTATGAAGAGTGAAACACAAGTTTGTCGTCTCACCAGAGCCAGCAGTTCACATTTCATGAATGAGTGATGGGAAGTAATCTTTTTAGCCACAGATATCATTCCAGACATGTGTTCCAACAAAGTGTCCCGCCCTCCCTTTAGCTTCTTAGGTGAAAGTATCGGAAAAGAGCGTGTAACTTTATGACAGTCTTGACTCTTGTTTTTATCCAGATGCGAGCGAACACGATGAGGGAAAGCTGAATTCATACCCTGGATTGTCTTGCTGCTTATGTAACCGACCAACCGCAGTAAGCCAGCTTGTCCTCATGTGCTGCTGCAAACTCACACTCTTGTCGCGCTAACAGATGGAAGGGATGCTGGGCGACAAATTACAATTTCGGATTCAATTCAGCTGTAATATCAACAAGCTACAGCTACAGACAACAGCTAAGACGAAAGGAATCATTCTCGAGTTTTGTTCTAGGAAAGAAGACCCTGCAAGCTGAGGATATTGTCAAGTTTAAGGGTAAAAAGTAAGTAAAATGACTTTCTCTGTAGCCTTAAGCTATTAGCAAACAGCAGAAGGAAGCGAAACCCATCTCTTCCATGCAATGACAGCTTTCATCTAAGACACTCAGGTGGAGGGTGATAGGAGAAAGCCTGGGTGAGACATATTGAAGGGAGAAATTTGCAGCTGACGAACTTTCGTACCGGTACAGTCTAAAGTTGACTATCCTATCAATACTTAGGAAAGAGAAAGTTTGATACAAATAAAACATTTGCAATAAATTTTAAAACTCGTTCTCAAGAGAGAACAATGACAAGGAAACGATTTGGAGATTCGTGTAAAACGAAAGCTAGATTCTATTCTTGACAAAACATCATTCTTCTTTCGCAATCTGCATTCTGGGGAGACTTTCATCCTTAGGGGGAAATATCCTGGGTAAAGTAAATATCATACTACCGTCTGATTTTGCTTGATAGAATTCCCATATAGATTTCTAACTGTATTTTCTTATCTCCAATAAATGACATCAAACTGCTACTTCTGAAAGGAAATTTAAGAAATACTTGCAGAGTTGCCATAATCCTCATAATTTTCTGAGTTACTGAACGCACAATTGAACTTCGCTTACAATCCTAAACTTCATAATTTCAAATAGTTTCTGGAGCTTTGGCTTCTACAAATAAATAAATAATGAATTTTCTGGCACCCTTTCTACATAGTGTGCCGTAACGGCCAGAAGGAAATACAATATAATATTAACCGTGCAATAGAATATGGTATTGGCGGAGCGCTTTTTAAAAATCAAACTTGAATCTATGGAGAGTTATCTTGAAATGAGTAACATTTAATTTACCAGCCAGTGCTAATTAGAAAGATTGCAAATACTTATTTGCAACAGAAAGCCATTTTTCTAATCGCCCCGTCCTCATCGGAATAACTTTAAGGCTGGAACTCCATGGCCAAAACAAGTAGTCTAGCCAGGATGGAACCCACGTCTCGCTCTTCCCTAGCACTCTCCAGCCACTAGCCACAGAGCCATGAGGCTATATGTGTTTGTGCCATTCTCTTCTTTCTCCTTCCACGCTCTACCCTCTACCTACTGATGAGTGCAGGGAGCGTGTGCTTGCGGTTGGAACGTATGTATTTTAACCTGAAGTGACTGCAATTATCTGTAACTCAGACACTGATGTTGCGTAACTTCCATAGCGAAGATCCTCAGTCATTATCTATGTGTTGAAAAATCTCATTTAAATCCACCTATCCGTTCGTGGGTTAGGTTAGAGCACGAACAGGCAGGTGGACAGTGGACATACAGACATCATCGACCCACTCTAAGAATGGATCCGCCAATTAGAAGATAAAATAGTATAGTACCCGTCCTTCTTAATGCAACTTTCAAAATGTTGGCTTCTACATATATATATATATATCTGGAATAGCATTATATTTACGATGAAGAGAATCATATAGAGCGTACGCTATAATTCTTCGGCGGCGGCACGGATGAAAGCTTGAAGAAAACAATCATCTTGATTTTCTCAGCTGGAATGGAATATAAGTAAAGAAAATGCAGAGCATGCACCCATGAATCGATTCGAGGAATTCAAGGCTTAAGTAGACTATCGTGTTAGATAGAGAAAGGCTTTAAGGTTCTGGGAAATGTGGGAAACCCCTTATGAGTTCCTGTCAAGTGCTGGCCACATTCGTGAATAGATTCAGAATTGGGTTAATTTAGTTTCTCCTATGGATGCTGCAGTGTTCTTTATATACTCGAAATGTTGGGGGCTTCATAGCTAATTCAATTAAGAAGGCCATAGATTTCTGTCGTAGCTAGAGAAAATATCCTCATCGCTCACCAACACAGCATCATTCTCTGTCTTGCGAAGTGTGTATAAGTGTAAACTTTCCAGAACACGCATCATTAATCAAGAGATATTCAAAACACAGCAGTCCCCATCTTTCCAGATGTTTACCTATGATTTATGCTGATGCTGAGGGGGAGGTGAAGCTACTTTGAGCAAGCAACGCATGTAGTGAGCGAGTACGGCCTTGAAAAACTTTTTCTTAAAAATAATAACAATCGTAACTGCTTAATGATAAAGTGGCCCAAATGTAAAATTAGTCAGTAAATATACAATACATATGTGACCTTAATTTACAAGTAAAAGGCTTTTGACTTCAAATAGCTAACAGCCTTTTTCAGTTTAAAAGCGAAAGGATAGATATCCGAGGAATTTAAAAGTGAGAAAATGTGAAAGATTTTCTAAACTTGAGTGAATCAATCGAGCGAACTAGAAGACAAGTTTTCCAATTACGATCCCTCTTGAAGAGTCGTCAATCACTGTTAAAACTTTGAGCGAGCGGCAGACTTGGATTCATACACACACATACACATGGTACTAACAAATTGTGATTTGACGGGGAATCTTTAGATATTTCCTCCTCTCGCAGAGTTTATTAGATCTTACTGTCAATCGTGTGTTCATTGAAGCTTGTTGAAACTTTATGTGCTTCCCGATCGAGCGCATTCTGGAATTTGGAATAGAATGAAGGGAAGAAGAAAAATTGAGCGTCATATTTTTCAAAATAAAACTGACATGAATGAATGGAATTCGTTAATAGAAGCCTTCAAATATCATCAACAATCCCCGTGCTTTGACGCCCGTCCCAAGAGAATCCTTCCAACGTGATGGAATTTGAAGTAGTCTTAAAAACACATTGGATTTCTTCAGATACTACTGTGACAGGAGTGAGTTGACACTTTTCTTCATCAAAACCAGTGCGGTGGTATGGAATGGAAGATGGGTTATATACTAGTTGCAGAACTATGCTCATTTTAAAAGAAAAAAAGGTTCTTTACCTTGGTGAAGTAATGCACACTGGCAAATTCCAACAAGGTCGCCAGCACAAAGCCGAAACTCATAATCAAAAACCAGTCAAGCGCTGTAGCATAATGAACCTTTTGAATAATAAAAAAGCAATTCACAATCAGTTTCTAATGTTGAAAAATGTGCCTTTTAATATAGGATCTGATATTGAGCGGGATCCAGGTTATTGGGGTAAATTTTTAATTAGAATTTTATATTACTTCTGAATTAATTTAGTACCTTCGGCAAATCATTCCGAGTGTCTAAACTAATAGTACTCAACGTCAGTATAGACGTCACACCTACAAGGAAATATCACTCTTGTCAGTAATGTTGCATCACCGGCAGGAGGTATAGTTTTGAATTATTTTCTTACCCAATCCTACACGGTCGCTAGTAGCTTCGCGATTTATAAAGAATCCGACGAAACTTAGTACAACAATTAAAATACATGGGACATATCTGAAATTTTTCAAAATTCATCAGTATAAAGCAAAGAAAGAATAATAAACGTGATGAAAGTCAGATCCCATATGGTATGTATCCATATACGTGGCACTCAGCCTACATCCGAGGCTCTTTTTGCTTTTAGGCATCAGCCATGCAATATTCGTAAGCCTGCTTCCTGACCTATTCTGATATTGGACCGGATTATTAGAGGATTTCCCGAGAGAGCTGAAGCTAATGATGTCAACATAATTTATACGGAATATGTGAACATCTTCATTCCCTATTACTCGAAAAGTAATAGGGAATGAAGATGATAGAATGATAGCGCAGGGCTGCATTACGTTTCATAATGGGGCACAGATACAACTTGAGGATGACATCAGGGATCTGCTAGTAGGAGTGAGGCATGTTAGAAATCAAATCTTACATTTGGATGAGGAAATATCCAGCGAAGCGAACCAGTTTGAAATCCACCTGGAGCGCTGAATATATCCCTTCACCTGCAATGCCATTGAGAATTCTCATTTTAAAGATTTCCACGCATGGCAAAATCCAAATTACTCATGTACATCAGGAAACCATCAAAAGAAACACGACGGTAGGATAAAACTAATTGAAAATAGCCCCTCAAGGTTTTTCATTCTCGAAAACAAAGGAAATTGTACAAGCAGTAAAAGTAAGAGAAAGTTTAATTTCAAACTACTGCCCGACCGAATTCCAAAGTTCGGTGTAACAAACGGATTAAAGAAGACCAAAGTAATACGTATGAATTGGTGGGTAGAAGAATACTAGCAAGGAATTCAGCCATACGAGCTTACAATCCAATGCGCGCTTGCGGTATGGCCACTGGCCAGAGGTGAAAGCAGGGTGAAAGTAACAAAGTATAAACGTGAATCAAGGATGGCCATAGGTCTGGATTCTAGAGAGCTATGAAATGAAGGGATGAAAACGTTAGGATAGGTTACTTGCACACATCTCTGACTGAATGGATGAATGAAATCTGGGAGTAATGGATTGCTTGCTCCTGAAATCATCTTTCACATTCAATTTGAAGGAAATGTAATTTAAATTTCAGTGTAACACATGCTTAGCTTCCCATTGAAGTGAATTGAAAACTCTTTCAGTTGAAGAAACGTGGAAGCGAAATAGTGAATTCCTGATCATATAATCAATCAATCACTACGTTGAATAGCATTACAGGGTAACAGTAAACAGGGTAAACACAAATTAATCCCAGAGGGTAAACTCCTTCAAGTGAGTGTGTATGTGAATGAGCATCACCCGGTTAAGCATCCTACAGAAGTTTAATAAAGTGCTGTCTGATGTATGCCATTACCATGCATCAAACAAAAGGCTGTTGTAAGGCCTGGCCTACAGTATAAAGTGTGGGAGTTCGTTAGTGACAGCTTCTATTCTAACATCGCTATTGAAAGACACGTTGATAGGGCTTGTCTCTTAATATGGTGCATATCAGTCGTCTAAAAAGGATAAAAGTATGCGCTAAATTTAAAATTGAGCCTGGTACCATGCTTCTAGAACACCGTGGACGCTTCGTTACGACGTTCTAATGATATGAATGCGGTACATTAATGCCGGAAAGGCGGTGGGTCGCTCTACTGATTTTTCTTATGCTGTCTGCTATCGTAACTGTAAAAATATGTACATGGCGCGGAAGGAAAGCTAATGACGTTAACGGAAACTAGCCTTGTCTATATTTCTGCAGAAAAAACGTTGTACTCTATGAAGAAGGGATTAAAAAGCAAGAGGAGAGAATACGACCCGACTAAGCGTAGCAGTGCTAAGGGAGTGAAAAGATTAGAAAGAAAAAAATATCCCTAGAATAAATTAGAACGTTAGTCGAGAAAGAACGCTTGTGTTGGAAAAAGCCAAGGAGAATAATGATGATGAACATGTTTCATAGCGTTGTCAGAAATCTGTTTGAGTTAGACTTAGGGAGCGTGGAGTTTTGCGGAAGGCACTTCAAATGGGAACTAAAGAGAAAGAAGGTGAAGAAAGTACAAAGCCAGAGTGCACCGCTAAGACAGTGAGTGACGTTCAACTGGATGCTGGAGTTATTGTAAAACTCCTGGTAAATTTTAAATGATGTAGTTAGGCAAGAGTTAGGGTGATGAATGAGGGAAGATCGGGAAGAATGATTGCTTAGTTGAGCAAAAGCGTGAATAATTTTTGTAAATATAGCGAAAGGCAGAATGAAAGAAAGTCATGAGATAAAATTACCTTTCTTCCGTTCCATGCTCAGGTTTTTATAAGGACTGTCAATGAGATCAAATTGGGACAAGGCTAAACCCATTTCGTCAGCGTAGCTCACCGCTTCTGTTGTTGCGGATTTCTTCCATTCATAGCGGATCTGCTGTGATGTATACGCATCTGAAAATGAATTATTATAATGTGGTTATGAAATATGAAATCTGCAATATTCTCGAGAGTGAAAATGAACTACAAAAACTTTGTTCTTCATGTTGAACTTGAATCGGTTTGGCTATAAGTACTAACTATTATATACTATCACTGCACTGCAACTGCAACCACTAATGCTAATGCTATACACTTGTAATAGCGGGCACGAATGGGAGCAAACTTGGAAATTATAAAAGCGTAGAAGCGAAGAATGTATTTGGAAGAATGTGTACTGGATTACATAATAAAGGATTTCCTATCCTATTATATTTCCCAGTTCTTTCTCCTACAACCAGAAATGTTGTAATCATCATAGACTCTTGTCTACGTCATACCAAATTCGGAAAAGTTGACGAAGCTTGGATTAAGTTCCGTAATGCGGTATAACTTAGCCATCCCCTCTCTCTCTCTCCTGCTTCTCGTGAATATTGTTGCTCGGGCTGTTATTTGCTTCCAATGGAAACCGGATAGCTTCAGCCCCGCGCGTTCACATCAGTAGGGATTTTACAATGCTGCGCTTTTTGGAACAGAAATCGGGCAGTGATGCAAACATTTGCAAATACTAACCCTCCCCTCGCGTAAATCTATAGTCGTAACTGAAAAGCTGGAGGAAGTAGGCAGTTTATAGATGGGGGATGTAGGAACTGCGCGCATTTGAGAGGAAAAGCCCCAAGGAAATCCTGTAATCCATTTGACTTACAAGTTATTAAAGTACTCGACGAAGGGCGGGAGTTAGAAACTGGTTTTGCTTGAACTATAGAGCACAAGACAGGGTGTTCTCAGGTAAAGCATGTGAGTGATGGTACCAGACACTTTTTAAGAATCGAGGTAAGCTAGAAGAATGGGGCAAAGGGATTTGATCATTTCCTTAATAACCAATAGAAGAGATAAAGAGGCCTTTTGTATGACAATGACGTGCACCTTGTTTCATCCACGTATTCATACTGTTCACTACGTCTCTCAGTCTGGGGCCCAAGTTTATTCTTTAACGTTTGAGAGCAAACAAAACCTTGCTCGGCTCCAACCCCACTTGAGCATGTGGTTGGACAGTTTGAAAAACCGCTCTACTTTTGGAACTATCTCTATTCACGTAATACGAGGAAAATGACAAGAGCGATGCTTCTTGCATGCATATGAAAAATGTAGGGTAAAGAGAGGAGAGATAGTAGATGCGAAAAATGAAAAGATGCCTTTGGCGTAGTGAAAGCAAGCGCTTAAAGATGAGGCTTAGAGCCAGAGTGAAAAAAGATCGCGTATTCAGGATGATAGCTTCAAGAGAAAAGTCTGAAAAGAATGAATGGTAGCACTGGTGAAATTGGAAAGGTATGCGGAGAGTATTAGCCTCTTCACATGGGAGAGAGGATTTACGGGGAAAGAACAATGAATCCTCTCCATCCGTGACCGGAACATTGTCGTCTAGCCTATCTTTCTACCGAGCTTATTCAAGAAGATCAGAAAGGAGGTGAAAGTAAAAGATTTTACCTTAAAATAGGACCCAGAGGTGGAAGAACAGATAGTAGGGATTCCAATTCTGGAGCTAAAATAAGAGTTCGAAATGCGAAATCCCGGACAACTGATTCTGGGTAAAAAGGAAGGCAATTTTCTACATGCTCTCCACAAAATCCTAACTCTTTGGTTCCTGCTTTGTGTCATACTTCCCCTTGTGTCTTTTAAGCGTGTCTCGTGGGCTCAGGGCATAAATGTTTGATACAACTTGCAAATCCGCCGATACACTCCTTCGTCAATTTAACTTGTGCCATCCTGAATACGGATAGCACTTTAGAAATATGACAAGGACAACTTTTGGGAAAAAATGTAGAAACAGAATCATACTCGTATGCACCCATATTAAATCCCCAACGAAGCTGATAGAAGGATGTTTGAGAAAATCCAGGAGTTGACACGAAAATTAAGATGCGTTGCTTGGATAATACAGAGGTAAAAGATACTTCTTGTATGTGCTTGTGTGCCTTCAGTAATGCAGGTTACCTTGGTTAAGCAATATGCTGGGATTTAATGGAGAAAGAGGTGAAGATTTTGGTAGTCATAAAAACATCAGATTAAATTGAATACTTGCATAAAATAAGCACAGGTAAAAGACGTAAACTGGAAATTAAATGAGCTACTAGGGAAGTGGAGTGGACTTGGTGCAATGGGGGACAGTTTACAAAAAGCCCAAACTCCAAGTTTTCGTTTCATACATGCACATGTAGTTGCGGAGGGGATGCAAGGCAAAGTACGGCAGAATAGTAAGTGGATGGCATGATAGCTGGAAATGAGAAGAGAAGTAAGTGGAATGCTGTGAAGATTTCTTGCTCATTCCGTGCTTAATAAGACTCAATTGTTGCTTTGATGTCTTTGAAGGGGGATCATGGAGGTAAAAATTCTGAAGAAGAATCAGAGATTCATGCAGATGTCCAAACTTAAGTAAGAGCCGGGGTCGAATGGGGTGAGGGATGGAGGAGTGAAGTGAGACAGAAGAGATGATGAAGAGGAAGCTGAGCGGAAATAGCTAGTCTTCTTTTACGCTTCTTGATATGAAGGAAAGGGCGTATAAGCATCTCGGGAGTACATATGGATGCGGTATTCTGACTGACATCTTCATCGGCTTGTGTAAAGGCCAAGAGCCTCTCCCCTCAGTAAGGGGAAAAAGAATCTCGAGGGAAAAGAATTAAAGGATATCCAAAGTTTTCATACTCTTGTCACATAGTAACTTGTTGAGCACCCTGTGCGAAGCAACGGAAGGAAAGAGTGAGAGACGGAGAAAATGATTACTTACTCCGGAGTCCGGACAGAGGAGAAAGTTGTCCTAGCTCAACCCCCCTTTTATCTTTATCTTACTATGTCCTTCTGTGATAATATGCTAAATATAGTCCTTCACCGTTTAAGTCCTACAAGTTTAGCTGAGCGAGAAACACAATGATAAAAATCTTCGCTTGGGAAAAACACCACACACTCGTCACAGAAGATTTGCCAAGATCGTGACTTAAAAGATAAATCATCCGGGTAATGGTTAAACATTGGAAGGGCAACAAGAGGGTAATTGTTGATTGTTGCCACGGCTGCTCCTACCCCCTCGTGCAACGATGCGATGTTACCGCTCGAACTCTTGTCATGTTAAATGATGTTGCCACCGGATGAAAATTCGGATAAATTAGTGCGGCACCAATTTTTGCCTCCCCATATTTCACCATTACCATTGCGTTATTCCCACCATTGCTGTTGCCATCACCTTACACCAACCCGCAAAGCATTATCAAAGTTGGGATCTATATAAATGCAGCTAAATGCATCCCAAAGTTTTTGCTAAATCGCTATGTCCCAAATCGAAGATACGATTTTTGCAATTTGTTTATAACTTAGTCGGGGATACTTTTTAGATGAGGAATGAGGCTGTTGTGGAAGGGAGAGCCCTTCCACAACAATATTAAAAAATGAATATGCTTACAACTCCCTATGATCAAAGGGCAGGATTGTCTATCCATGGGGAAATTTTTCAGACACATCGGACATCTTGCTTTGATGGTTAATCTGCAAAAGAAAAATACACATGCAGTTAGAGCTACTGTGACGGTGAAACATAATTGTTATTATAGTTTACGCTTTCTTGTCTGTATTTATTTCTCGAAAAATATTATTATCTGTTCTTGACAGCATAAATAAAACGATGCAGGAAGCTTTGAATAGAAACAGAAGACCAACTGCGAAGATGTTGAGCGAAGGTATGTAAAACATTTTTGGAATTTTTGCGTGAACTTGATTAATATGACACTCGTTTTATTTAAACTCGTATCATACTCATTCACCTTCAAAAGCGATTTTTTATGTTAAACACCAATAAATGATTTTTGGGGATTAAAAGTCGGGAATTTGACACATATATACTGTAGAAAAAAACTAAAGCCGGAATACCTTAATCCACCAGAACAAAATTCAAAAGATGGACTCACCTCATCGAATAGAGAATATCACCGTTGGTTTTGAGTCTTAGGAGCTTTGTAATAAAACAAACATACTTGGTTCTTAAAATTTGTTGCATGCGGCACCAGACGGACGTATTCTAATGCTTAAAAGGAATGAAAAAGCTGGATTTAAAATTAGATGACTTACTTTATTTGGCAAAGTTATTGTATGAACGTATGAATGCTTTCCATTGTAAAAAAATCTGCAAGGAATTCGTACATAATTTAATGAGGACGGGAGTGTAGAATGCCGGGAAAATTAAAAGCATCTCTCAAGTTTATATAATTGTATTTTCAAGGTTTAAAACTTTTATCTAGTAAAAGCATTCGAACGTACGTGTCTGGCCTCCAAATTTTCTCCAGCATCTTTATGTTCAAACTTAAATTATCAACTGGGCCATGAAACCTTAGTCTTGGATCTGGGGGAAAATAGAATATGGAGGACGTTAAATAGTAAACCCACCCCATTGTAAAAAGCTATGTAAATGTGAAAGTTTTTTCCCAAGAATTCAAAGAGCACATTTACCATTCCAATGCTGTCGAAAGTAGCAATCCATTGAAAAGTCCTGAGAATAATCAAATAGTTTGTTTAAGTAGCATTTTACGCCGCTCAGATTTTCCCCCACTTTGCACTTGAAATCGCACAATGAAGGTTACAGGCCTGAAGGTAAGTTAGCAGAGTGAAAAGAAATGAGAGAAAGTATAGTTTTCAGCACTGGTATATAATAGCATCTTTGGTAAAACAATGAAATATTTCTGTTTTGTTTCTTTGGTTTGACTGAAAGCAAAGAATTTCATGCATCTAAAATTTAAAGCCATATATAGAGATACTGAATTGGAAGCCCGGTCCGGATTCAACTGGTAGCATACTTTACATCCTTGTTTAACAAGAGGAAAACAATCAAGAACGGAGGAGAAAGCTAGAGAGAAGATAGAATAAAAGGTTTTTAAGCCTTCCAGAAGAATTCTAAGTTTGGGTTGGAGAAAACTATGAAGCAATAAAAAAGCATCAGAATTTTGTTGTTTCGTGCTCCCTTTTTCAGGGAAAAATAAAATTAGACACATGGTCATAACGGAATGAAAACTACAAAGACTTTTGCCAGAGAAAGTCTAGTCTGTTCCAGCACCCCGTGCGTGTGTATCGAGGGAATATTAATGCTTGAAATTGTTATTATAGAGTGAAAGCAAGTTTTTGATCTCAGCGTTCTCCTAACTTATGAAGAAATAAATAAGCCTCCTTGATATTACTAGATGCTATAATAAGCTGTGGATGGTAACATAAAACATGATTGCTTTCTGTGTATACTCAGAACTCATCACACATCTTCTTGATGCTTAAAAAATGCATACGTAATTACATCAATATGCATCAGCCATTTTTCCTCCTTTTTTGACATGATACGTTATGGGCTTTTAAACTTGGGACATGCAATAGCCTGGAAGCTTAAAAGTTGTGGCGCTGGTGGAGAGTCAGAGTGAGTGCTTATGTATGGCCACATTTGTGATCTTATTTGTGGCTTTGCAGGATCTTGTTCTCGAAATTGAATCTCAGTAAACTTTGTACAAGTACACACGATATTGCAGAAAGCCGAGTGAGACAAAGGCGAAATAAGGACTGCAAGAATGGCAGAGAAATTGCTTTGTTTATTCAAGAAAAATGGAGATTTCAAAGGGAACAGCCTTAGAGCAGGAAGATGTTGTACTGTTGGGCAGGGTTGCAAAACTCGTGGGTGTATTTAAAAACTGATGTAAGGGAGATGGGTGGGTGGGAGGAAACGAGGACATTGAAAAGAAAGAAAAAACATGGCCTGGTGGAAGCATGCTGCACAAATTACTGCACCACGGAAATAATAGAGAGCTCGATTCCTCGCACTGGATCACAATGCCCTTCGGCATCCTAATTTCCTTTGTGCCTCTGAGATGAAAAGGATAATTTACAAGCGGATTCAAGGATCCAGTGCTTTGACGATGCTCAAACTATGTATATGTACATATGCTCGCTTGTTCTCTTACCATGTCATATTCCGATATTGGACCCATGGAACGTATGAGCATATTCGTCTCAATTATCGTCGGCTTCCCTGCAATTAAAAGCAGTAACGTGATTAACTTTATTAGTAGCGAAGCCGTTCTTTACTCTTCTCAGCTCGGGTTCCTTCTCCTACATGTATACCATTTATTACATGTCTTCTGCAAAAATAACTTCTAGGCACACAAGCATTGTCTGCTAGTGATGTAGCAATCAAAGTCCTTAAATGAACAACTGAAGGGTGTTAGAATGACAATTTTTGGCGATTGCACGGAACAAAAATTGTTCGGAAGCTTAGAGAAAGCAGAGGTCAAGAGCTGTTCACTCACTTGGTGAAATTCCTGAGTTTTGTATTGAATATCTCAAATAATGTTCCTTAAAAACTCAAGATCCTGTACTCCGTCAGCAAAATCCAAGACTGCGAGCATAAACAGTTTCTAGCGATACAACAAGCCTGGCTTAGCATCGCAAGTCTAGTTTAAGTGCTCTCTCCCTTCTTGTGTTGGAATTCTCATTTTCTCACGTAACCCGCGCTAAATCCGTAGATGATGAGGATCTGAAGTGGGAGAAAAGCATGGAGTTGTTATACAAGGGCTGAAGGAGAAGTGAAGCGTGAAAACGTTCTCACCTTTCTATACCCCTACAACCCGATCTCTACAAGGTTACGTCAGTAGTGGGAATAAAGGGAATTTAAAAAGTAAATTGATCTACAAGTTCTAAAAGTTCAGACTCAAGGCGAGAAAGAAATAATGGGAATAGTCTGAAGGGAATAAATGTTTGGAGAAAATGATAGCATGGTTTTGTGGAAAACTCAAGCACGTGAGTGGCGTTGATTAATAGGGTGGGCAGGAATGAAATTGAACTGATAAGCTGGATAGCCTCATGTGCAAAAATAGCATTCGGAATTGAATGTGGATCAACCGGAGATTTAAATGGAATCGGTGGGCGGGCGGATGCTCTTATATCTGCGTCCACTAAGCATTCTTCTATACATGATAGAAAGTCAGATTTTTCGCTGTAACAAAATTACCTTGGGGCTCATGCTTAGTATACAAGCGAATTTTTGCGATTCTACGAATATGCTCCCCGTAAACCCGATTTGCCATCTTTTTGCGAAATTTCTTTTGAACAGCATGACCAACGCTGGACTGAATAGCTGTAGCTTTTTGTAATATATGTAATCTAGTACTCACGAGGCTGATGCTTGCCTTGCAATCATGCACACTGCACACATCAGTCTCATAATTCATAATAATATCCCAGAATGTGTAACCAAGAAAGGCGAAGCGAAAGGGGAGACATATTAGTTCGCAGCCGTATTGCATGGCATGTAGAGACGGGGGTGAAAGTAATTGTTCCACTTCTATCGCGTGTGCATAGGTGACCAACTATAGAATTTGGTGCTAATGATCAAATTTGATGAGGAGATAATGGGAACACTGACAAAAGTATAACTGATGGAATCGTCTGGCATCTGTGATGCTTGCTGAGGTGCATAGGGTAAAAAGAGAAAAGCGTAATATGATTGAGTCATCCAATTCTTAATATGTAATTAATACCTATCTTGAATACAGGAAAAAACTATTGATGGATGCTTTATGCTTTACGGCTTACGGCATGTACGAAACAAATAGATAACTGGGTATGGGTGAAAGTTTGACCTTTCGGAATCCGATGGGAATAGCATGTTGGAGCTTTACTTTAATTTAGAAGCTCATTAGACAATGCACACGGACAAACACAGCTAAAAAATGCTTTCGTAACTTTCGGAAAAGGGTAGGTTAGTAAGTAAAAGGAAAATGATGCTATTATCGTTCCTTTCCTTCTATTTTCCACTCAAGGGCTAGTACGAGGTTCGGGGTAAGATTTACTCAATTCCTTGGGAGAAAGCAGCCCTCTCCTTTACTCCTTTCTGAGAATCTCAAGCTATTCTTCCTCTACTCTTCTCACACTACTATTTATTTCGATCTCGGTGGTTAGTGTAGTGTGTAGAGTAGATCGGGAGGTTAGTGGTATATAGAAAAATTCTAGAATTTCGGGCACGAGCCGATGGAAAGAGAGAGAGGGATGAGAATGCTATACGTGGGAGGGAGAAAAGATTGCTTATCTTATTTCGGTTGAGTAATGAAACGTTGAAACCACGGATTTGACAATGAAAGATGGTGCGCTAATTGGTAGCGGAGAATGGGAAGCTTGATGTAATCCTAACCCTAACCTGAGAAACATATTGCATATCGATATAGGGTAGAAAGAATTAGAGCTGGTGGAGAGCTGAAAAAGTATAGGCTAGGGAATATAGCACTAATAGAATAGCTTGATAGGTTACATGCAGACCGGCTAACGAGACTGTTTCTCCGGGAGTGTCCTGGGTGGAACGGAATGGAGATATCATGTTTGCCTTAATTGCTTCTAGAGGATTTAGATGTAGAAAATGACTTACCTGTGCCCCGGTTGGGATGTTGACTGTTGTCATAGTCCAGTAGAAGCTCGTCTAGGATTTTGGTTATATTGTTTTCCAGAATCTTTTGCCCGAGTTTACTGATCGTGATGTTATTTGATTCTATAAAAGTTTGTGACCTATAGAACAACTTAATTTCAATAATTCAATTCAAGGTGACAGGAGGCCACGGCACTCAAATAACGATCGAGCTGTGTCTGAACTGCATTCCAAAGACTTGCTTGATACCGATACCACTTACATTTCTTAAATTTTAAATGAAAAGTAATCAATTGTTTCAGCTGCACATCGATTCAAAATTAGTTTCCTACTTACGATGACCTAACAGCATTCAGCTGACTTATAAATAAAACTGCTCCGAAAAATCAGATGTCAAGCAACAATTCAATTATTTAAGGAAAGAAATCTGACGGACTTACCACAAGAAGACGGTCAACAGGAGACTAACTTTGATTAAATGCATGGCCACTTTTGCACCGTTCTTGCACTAGAAAGGTTGCCGATGGGCTAGCTGGGTTTGAAGTCGGGGTCGGGGTATAGAGACAGAGGAGAAAGTCGGTTATGGAGGAGAATTATTACAATTTAGAAATTTATTGAAGGTATCTTTCAGTGCACTACTGTGTTGAGGGTCTTTCAATGAAGCTTTAAGTTTGATAAGACAAGTTTCTGGTGATGAGGTTTGGTGGTTGCCTGGTTGGGTGTGGAGTTTGCTCTAGTTTAATTGTGTTTTCAAGAGGCTGAATGTAGGCAGTTGGCGGCATGAATGGTTGGTGCGTTTGGGATGGTGGTGGGAGATGTGTTGTAAGAGTAACACCGGCGAGACTTCAGATTAGAAACACGTTGGGCAGAGGTGAGGTTGAGGTGAAATCTGAGGATGTGAAGGTGGAGGTTGATTCAGGGCCATAATAATCGGAGAAAATCAGGACAAGAGACAAGAATCTTTCCTCTATTCAACCGCACTTTCAACCAGGAGCAGATCAAGTGAAGGGAAAGTTAATAGAAAACAAGACTCTGGTACGGAAAGACACTCAAGCGGAGAGAAAGGAAGGAAAGAAGAGTAAAACTATTGGAGAGACTTGATAAATAACGAAAGAATCATCTTCCTGGAAGCTTTTCTTTCACCATCCTCCCGGAGCAGCACACACTACTTTCACTCACTCCTCTGGTCCTGTACTTTCTCTGCTTTCACTCACCCAAAAGATCCTTCTCCTCGTGGATCTCCTCTGCTTACAACTTACGTTTCGCTAAGCCAGCGTCCCGTCATCCCATCCCTCCCTCGGTCTGGCATGCTGGTATGTACCATGTCATGTCTCTATGTACAGTCTCTTCTTCTAGTTCCTTTCACTTCGTCCAACAAGCTTCCCTTATCATACCTTTTCCTTGATCATGGGAAGAGAACAGAGAACAAGCAAAAAGGGTGGTCATGAAATGACGCCATGAGGAAGACACGCTTCTCTACAAACTTTAAACTCCTTAGTTTTGTATATTAATACCAGACATACAGATGCTTTCTCTACGGTGGTTGCTTTGGCATACCACTGCTAGCATAGTTATTAAAGAGCCCTGGATTTCGGGCTGAAAACTGAAATGTGATAGATGGAAATGAGGAAAATCCCCTTTGGATCTGAGGGGTTTCCAAATGAATTTTAACATAGTAAAAGTAGGACTCATCCCGTTCTTTTGACACGCGATATTAGGGTAGTATGAGGATCGAGTGGGAAGACGCGCAGATATTTTCTTTTTACCAGTCCGTAAACAGATATCCAACATGAATTACGTATCATATGAGGAAAGGAAAAAGGCTTTTAGCCAATCTTATCACGATTTTGGATAAGGATAAAATAACTGAAAAGCTCGGCAAATTGTACAAACATCTATCCAGAACTAGATCTGGGTATCATCTACTTGAGAAAACAAAATATGATGCGACTGAACTGGCTGTGTGAAGAAAAGCAAGTACAAAACGGTAAAAATCCTGAGAAAATCCATAGAAAAAACTCCCCTTCTTACTTAGTGTTTACAGTACACAATCGCTTCTCAATACTGTCTAATTCTTATAGTACACGGACTATTATTGCGTCCAGCTTGAAGCAGAGGTAGTAAAACTGTAATTAGACATTAAAATGGTAAAATGGAAAGAGGCTCACCTTTATCTAGCTATTTGTTAAGGCTGAGCGCAACAAGGCTCTTATCATCATAATTTCAATTGAGAATAAGCATTTTCCATTCAAGTCTACTTTTCTTATCTAAAGTGCCTTCTAGTCGTCTTTCCTTATGCATTATGGATAGGAAGGACTATGAAAAAAGCTAGTACAAATGAGGTGAGATACGGGTACGAGGGAAAGCTATCTGTGGCTCTTAGGGGGAAATAGGTTATCTAGCGGGAGAAAGTTGCTGAAAGAAATTTTCATACGTTTTTGATTGCTTCATGATCATAGCACAATTTTTGGAGCTTGTTAAAAAGTTCCCCCTTCTCGATGCTTTAATTTGATGGGACAATTTCCGTACTATTTTTACAGACACACAACCAATTACCAACTTCTATTGTAATATCCGACAACCCCTTTGAACCGGATATGCGGAGGTATAAAAGGAGGAAGGTAAGCATAGGCCCAGGATACCCCCGTAGTCAAATCAAGTCAAGCATGCATAAGCTTA
This sequence comes from Sminthurides aquaticus, assembly GCA_906901655.1. Classification (NCBI taxonomy): domain Eukaryota; kingdom Metazoa; phylum Arthropoda; class Collembola; order Symphypleona; family Sminthurididae; genus Sminthurides; species Sminthurides aquaticus. The sequence goes on along the minus strand of CAJQTT010000004.1, from coordinate 7,960,277 downwards.
GTCGGATATGAGATCCAGAGATACAGTATATGGAAATGGGTACATATACCGAGGTAACCACTTACATTTGAAGCACTGCGTGTATTTTCTGGAGAGAAAAAAGGGTACTGGGACACTGGGAGAAAGTCATTTGCAATGTGCACAATGTAGTAAAGATAGACTAGCTTCTAAATCGGAAAGCACACGAAAATAATCCAAGTGCAAGCGATTGAATTTATTTTTATAAATAATGAAGGAATACTTGGTTTTCTTAACCCAATCAAATATAAACAATCTCAAGATAATGCAGCATCTCCTTATCAGATCACAACATGTGCCTCTTCTTACCAAAATATGCGCCTCTTCTCATCTTTGAAGCTGGCTGGGGAAATTCCGATGAGGGGTACAATAGTTCATAGGGTATGGATGAAAGGAAAGTTTGAAGGAGAAAATTGCGTTCCGAAGCGGAAAAATCTATAAACTAAGCCCCCCGTTATGTGGTTTTGAGTTTGAATTTTCAAGGATGCATGCTTACTTGCCTTTCCGTTTGGACATGGTTCCGCTTGCGTTCAACTTTCTCCAACTTTCTCTCACGCTAAACAAGAATTCGATACAGATGAATGACTTCATGTTAGTTTGTGGAATACGATCACATACAAGTTTAGAAATCCAAACATTTCTTATTTTCTTAATCGTTTGCCTTTGATTGTATCCTTTCTGAACCCCAAAAGAATAAGAAAGCCTAGTGCTATGATATCTTACACTGACAGAAATTAAAGGAATAAATATTTTCTAGAGAAAAAGTTAAATTATTTATTGCTTGATTAAACAAAAGGCCACTTGTAATTTACTTCCAGACAAGGAAAGTTTTATCCGGTGCGTACCGGGGCATCATCATCGATGTAACACATGAAAGACGTCCAGTAAATGATATTCAATATTGCAAAAGATAGTGGGAATATCTTCCTGGCGACAATATCAATTTGAGAAACCTTCTGGGGCGGTGTTTTTGTAAGTACCCAGGGATCATGCAATTGGTTGTGAAACCAATCAGCGACTTGACTCAACTTCTTTGATGGTAAGTTTCTAAGGCTAAAGCGGTTTCTTAAACCATGGCGGCCGTTCGTCCCACCTTCTTGTTCTGTTGAAACTATTGTTGTACTTTCTGCCTGTGCTTCTGCTGAACCTCGTGGTGCCTTGCAATATGAGAACACATTGAAAGGTTAATGACGTCCTATACGCATTGTATGCTGTTATAAACCTTATTAAAGATTCTAAGATTCAGAAAATACTTACCTTGACCTTTTTAGTTTTCGCTTTAAGCGATACATCCTTATTCATTTTCTCTATAAAGTTTATGGCTGCATATTCGATCATGGATGCGAATACGAATGCGAAACACAAAATCACGAACCAGTCCAAAGCTGTGGCATAGGAAGTGCGAGGCATCTGTGAGCGGTTCCCGAAACCCAATGTGGATATGCTCAGAACGGTTGTAACCCCTAGAAAAGAAGGAGGACGCCGTTTTAACTTCTACGAGTGGGTAACACTGAGCCGTACAAAACAGGAGAATTAATGAAAATCCTGCAAAAACTGACTTCCGGTTACAAATTTCACTACTCATGATACTAAGGTGTTGAGTCAAAAGAACTGGTTAGTTGCTACATTACAGTTTTTTTAATTAACGCCCTTTGTGGTTGATTTAGGAACCAAAATTTAAAAAATCGGAAAAATCGGGACTATAATATGGAAGTAGCATAGCCTGAGGAGAGGAGGCAAACAGAGAAAGATCCATGGATTGTATAAGATTTATGTTTTTGTATTTTAGCGGCAATACCCCAAAAAACAAGTGAGACGTATAGGGGAGTGGATGAGCGGTAGTAGATAGCGTTAAAAAGCACTCCAAAAATTTAGTACGCGTCATAGAGGATTGGTAATGTGGTAATATACCTAAAGAGACTCTGGCAGGAACAGCTGCAGGATCCAACCAAAAACTCACCCAGGAGCATGATACAATCAACGTGCTGAAAAGATTAAGGAGCCAACATAAGAAAGATAACTGCCAAATTAGGGTGACCATTATACGAAATCCTCCTAGAGCACAGCAGGATTATCTGTCAAGTAAGTGGGCTTTCTTCGACTCTTTCTTCGATATCACGTTAATAACATAAACAGTTTTGCATACCACGGGACGTATACTTGAAGCAAGTAGAACCCTGTACAATTATAGAAATAGTTAATGTGATGAGAAAATAAATTCATTAAATGGAAAATACGTCAGAGTATATTTACCTGTTGCCCTCTTTAAATGAAAATGAACTGCTATGACTGAAAAGTTATCTGAAAAAGATGAAACGAAGAAAGCATGGTAACAAATGAATTTATCTCGCTTAGCATACTTTTTAAAGGAATGTTGGTGGTGATGCAATTATACAATTATACTAGGCAAAAATTACGAAATCGAAAAAAAACTAACCTCGACGATTTGATAGGCGCACTTCCTGGGTGGTCGTGATGTTTACTAAATCATACTGTGCTAGATTTACTCCTTCTTCTTTGCCTACAGGCGTCGAGCTATTTGACCAAGCATAGTGGACGTCGTTCAAATCATATCCGTCTGTAAAAGGTTTCCAAGATTTTAGCGTTAAAGGCGAACCAAAGCGGAGAAATCAAGCATTGTAGTGCAAGAGTGTAAAAATATTTTTGACACACTTACAGCTCCCTATTTCAAGCGGACAAATCTGAGAGTCAAGAGGAAATTTCCTGAGATGCATGGGACAGCTTGCTTTAATGGTAAGCCTAAGCAAAGACAAGTTACAGTAAATGAAGAAACGAAATAATTAATTGAATTTAAAAAACACAAAACAAATAACTATAGGATTTAGAAGTACAAACCTCATTGAGTACGTTAAGGAACCATCTTGTCGTAGCCGAAGAAATTTGTTAGGCACCGTGATGCTATGAAGATAAGACTTTTTACCATTGACCTGGCAATAATGGTAAGAAAACATTAAAATTCCCTGAAGTGCATAATTGGACCAAGTCAAGTCGGAATGACTTTTCTTTATACAGAAGATCAGTGCAGGAGAGCGTCGGTACGGATCTCAAATGTTAATTCAACATTGAGTTCAGCCTTATATGTATGCTTAAGAGACTTTGCACAGACATCGGCTTAAATTACGGTGATACTATTAATTTCCTTAACTAAACGGTGCCAAATTTACTGTGTTATAAAGGAGGTGCTCATTGTTGCCAACAAGCGCCGAAGATATTAATTACAGAAGTTCGTTTTGATTATTAGCGGTTCGCGGAACACTGGTCCCCGACATTCGGAATGCCGGTAATTGCATCCCTGGATAATTCGTCACTAGGAAATGTGAACCTCTTGCATACTGAGAATACCTAGGCAAACTGGTCAACGGGATTACTGATCCTTAAGGATTGCTCAACCATAAAACCGTAGAGAGGTTGACGTTTTACAAGATTATGACAATCTAACAAACATAGAAAGGGAAGAAGAAAGTGTACACTTCGGCATGATAGGTTAAGTAAGCGTTTCTTGTGCCCAGATGCGTCCAGTCTGTTAAATTGTCAGCAGGTTCAGCGTACTGTCCCATGGACTTATCAGGTGCATCAGTTTTCAACTGATAGATCAGTTATCCAGGGTTGAGTTTTCCGTAAATCGGTGGACTGATTACCAGAATTAGAATAGAGACATATGACCATTGAGTAGTAGTAAGTGAATAGATAAACATCAACATGACTTAACCTAATCTTACATGTACAAAGGAATTGGACACGCTCAATTTGTGGATTATGATATGATACATGCTTTCGATGTACACATTTCTACCCCACCTCACCTCTCGGGTACAGGGCAAACCGGTAATCAGTCCACCGATACCTCTCTATTCTAATTCAAACCTATTACATCTCCTTGTCGTTCAGGGTAAGTCAACCTGTTCACCAACCAATCTAACCAGTTTCTCAATATTTCATATGGAATACCAAAGATTTATTACTCACGAAGTATGTGTCAGGCTTCCAGACTTTTTCCAAGAAGAGCCAATTTAGAGAAAACTCGGACAGGCCACTATCATTAAAGGCTAGTCGGGGATCAGTCCACATTTGGCGAAAATATAAATCCATCACATAGTCCTCCTCAGTCTCCGAAATCGGCCCCAAACTTTTGATATACATGTTGATTTCTATCCTGACGGGAGTCCCTGGAATATAAAATGTGTAGCCATCAGCGCCATCACAAGCTGATAAGGTAGGTAGGTCGATAAAATTACAAGCGAGCCATCAAGCGCGATTGCTACTAATTATACAGGTTGATACAGCAGCCTCATTATTTCTAAGCGACAAAGAAGGAATTTTAAGCTACTCGGACAAGGCTTTAAACCGAATTTTGTTCATCCAAATTACGTCAGAACGCCATGACTTTCTCATAAGATGACACGTATTTTGGCTGGTAGTGCTAAGCTCCTTTAAAGAATGTTTGTCATTAGAAAGGATCAGAGACTGAGGATTGTGCTAACATGGAAATGAATAAATTGAAAAAGTATGTTCAAGACTCAGACTGACTGAGGAGAAGGTGGAAATGAATTTACGGGCGTCTTTCTTTTCAGTTTTTATAATTATATATACTTGAGTCGAAGATTGTAGGAGAGACAGAAGACTTTGGCACAGTTCTCTGGTTTCTTTGAGATTCCTCTATTTCTGTCTGCACACTTATACACATGCATGATTGGCACAGCGTGACTCTGCTGTGCCCATCATGTGAAAGGGCAAATTCAGTCGCTGATCGAATAACGTGGAGAAAGTTGTGATGCACAATGAACACAATAAAATGAATGGAATCAGAGCTGGTTGCATGAATAGGAACTGTTAGTGCAAATACTCTTGTGAGCTTCGAACAGACTTGACAGACATCCTAATCGTATGCATATCGGTGTGTTGTATAGCTCACAGACAGGAATAAAAAAAGACTCTCAGAATACCTCGAGAAAAAAAATGTAAGGAAACTAAGAGTTGTATAGACGAGCAACTACTGACCTCCAAAGTAGGGGCGGAAACGCTTGTCGTATTTGCCTTCATGAAGAAGTTTGTCAAGGACACTTGTAACATGTTTTGACAAATGTCGGTTGTAACGACCCGTATCCGAGGGTTGACCGTCCGCACTTTGTGAATGAATCAATAAGACAAGGACGGTGACGAGACAGAAATGACGCGGTGAGGCAACAAGTGGTAACATGTCTGTCTCTTGGGGAATTTAAATTTACTAATTTAACGTATCGGAGCTAGGTAAGGGAATACAAGATTGGTTTGAGATGTGAAACGGGAGCCGGGCCGAGAAGAATGCTGGCGGATGCTGCGCAGAGCATGTGGAACGATTTTCGGGTAAATATGTCCTCCTTCCCGTCGTCACCCGCGAAAAGAAACAGAAACGTTGCCAGCCAGAGTACGCGGTGGTGATGGCGAATAGCTCTGCATGTTTCACCCATGTGAACATGATGACTGACTGGAACCACGGGGATTGCGGCTCGAGAAAGAGCAAGATTCGCTCTAGCTCTTCTTCCTGATTCAATTACGAGGTGTTGCATCCTGTAAGCAAGTAATCTTGTCTCCTACTCTTAGAGTTAGTGCGAATACGAATGTTGCGAGTTAATAGTGGGCCGGCTTTAAGGGTGGCATGATCGGGTTGCCTAGTTTGCCATCAAAGATACTGTGAAGCATAGAAAAGAATCTGTGCTGCTGCCAGAACGATATCCTGTCCGTCGCTTGGGTGCAACTTGCTTCGGCTTTCGATTTTTGTGTGTGTATTCCATATCATGCCTTAAAATCCTGGTCTTCATTCTATCTTCCATCGTTCTCCTCCTCCCATCCGTCCTCCCTTCAAAATTTCCCTCTAATTAATTCGGAGTTTGGACGAGAATATATTCCTGATCAACAATAACTATTTTCCCTGTTGTGTTTCGAGGGTGCAAACCGGCTGCTTCTCAACGCTCACCGATCCTCATTCACATTAATCTTATTCTTATTATTGTCTAAGTGGTTTTTTCGTTCCAAACCTCGCCAAGTCATCATTCCAAACATTTTTTCCGAACTGCTTTCACTCTTCTCCTTCCCATCACCCCTTACCTCATCTTCCGTCTCATTGACGCCATCCCAAGACGTTTGAGTGGCAAAGGCAGCATGGGCAGCATGGTGGTGGCGAAGAGGAGGAAGATATCACAAGATTTGGTGGGACAAAAGAGAATATCTGTTCATTTCACCAACTCCTGCCAATGCTCTGCCCAGAGTCTCATCAATCTTTCCCTCTAAATGAGGGGTTGGAAAGATATCGGATTTAGTAACAACTTCCCGCAAGGAAGACCCGTCGGGGAATCAAGCTGTACTCCTCCCCCCTGTTCTCCTCCAGTGAAGACAGCTGTAGTGCTAATTTTGCTGATTTTCTCTGCCAATTTAAACAAGAGGTTTTATCTTCCCACAAACGGAGGAAAGAAAACGTTAAAATACTAGGAGAATGTTGTAAATAACTTGAAAGTCGCTATCGCTATCCTTTCTTCTTTCAGATGAGTCTCCTTCTTGCTCTTGTGCTTAACAATCCTTGTACATGTTTTTCTTCTAGTTTCAGCAGCAACTTTCCATTTGGATACAAGCGAGGGGTAGCTTGTCTGCGTGTTGTGTGTCTGTTATTCGCCGTACTGAGTATTTTCAGCTTAAGATATTTCGAGACGGGAGTTTCTGCTAAAAAAAATATTTTCTTTCTTTTCCATTCTGGCAAAAATGCCAAAAAATAAATAAAATCTACCAAAGCCTCTTCCTCTACGTCAATGCCGAGGTAAAAGTAATCAAAGTGTAGGTGTTGAACAAGTTATAGCCGACAGTATTATTTTCGAATACGTGATAAGTTTGGAAAATTAAGAGAACGTGCTTGATATATGAGTGAAATTGGCGATGCTGTTCTTTAAGTTTTAGCTTTGCCTGTCTTCCAGTTTTACATCCGAAACAGTAAAATCGGATGATGCAGTGAAATAGGAGTAGACAAGAACTATGCCTCAGGTTTGGTTTCCGTCCTAAAGGTCGGTGGTGTATCGACCTACGTGTGCTTTCTGAGCATGAAGAACATGTGTGAAAAATCGTAAAGGGTGTGGAATATGATCCAGAAGTATTTTGTTACGCTTGCATTATTGTGGGATCTTGTACATTTACAATGGATGTGAAGATAAGAAGGAGTGTATAAATAAGAGTGAAGCTTTCTCCAAGCACCCACCACAAATACCAGCTGCAGTGGAAGTAAACATGTCAACGAAAATGTGGGCGATCTGGACAGTTTGGGACACATTTTGGATTCTTTTGATTGCCTGGTAATTCATCTTTTGTTTTCATACTATTTCTTGTAGAAATGTATTCAAAAAAATGTGTATATAATCGTTATTCTTAACTTGATTATGGCTATTAGTTTCGCAAAAACGTTATAAAAAAGAAGAATCCACTGCATAACTCACACTGTACAGTTATCGATATGGAGCTGGAATTTTGACAAAGATTGGAATATCTCCTGAGTTCTATTTTTCTAATGCTTGCTGAAATAAGAAAATAATACGTTTGCTGAGGCATTTTCGGTGTGGAATTACTCAAAATCGTTTTTTAAGCCGGCATAGAATTATTCATTGGTAGCAAGTGCAAAATCTTAGTTGACATTATAAAAACGCTCATTCATTCCACTCAAGTGGGATAAGGATGCCCAAGTGCAAAGTGGGGCAAGATGCCAAAAGGGAATGGAATAAATAATATTCATAATACAGGCCGCTTTAATCCTGTATGAGTATGTGCAAACTTTAGAGTATCCATTCGCTCCTCTGATCTGATCAGATGTGACACATATTTCAATTCAAAGACAACCCGCTACGCTGCAAGAAAAAACTGGCTGAGAAAATTATGGTACAGTAGCTATGTCCCGAATGGTAAATATCATTTTTCTTTAAGTTAATTCCAAGGAAATCCACATTTCCGCTTCATCTTTCCTCGGAAGTCTCACCGAACAGCCGGTGAAGGAGGCACTCAAAGGCGAAGTATTCTCACGAGTAAATTGGTGTCTTGCAAGCCCGCAAAAATAGGATAACTAATATTTTCTCTTAGCTTAATCGCAAGCTATTGGCGCCTACATGGCTAGTTATAACTTACATTACATTCAAAGCAGAGGAATGCAGTAGTAAAATTATCTAAAGCACCTAGCGTGACACAATAAACCAGCTCATTAATCCATTCAGCTACCATCGGAAAGCAATAGAAGTACTGCTAATAAAGCAAGAGTGAATAATCACAACAGAATCTACACTTTCTAGAAGAATAAGAACGTTGTACACCTTTAAAAACAATAGTTTCATATGTCAGTTTCAAGCTTATCATTTTCTTACTAGGCGGCTGGACTGAGAACCTCATTTCCTGTCTTAATGACTGCATTATAATGTAGTTTAACCTACCGACCTTGCCACTGTATTTCTCGGTCCGTAAAACTTTGAAGTACAGGGATTCGTTTGTGCATAGTAATTTATTCTCTCTAATGATTCCGCCGAAATAGCTTACGAGAGTGAGGGAATAAAGAAATTTTACTAGCCAAGTGCCAAATAACGTTGTGGTTTGGGGAATCCATATTGCTTTCTCCCGGAGAGAAATGTTCCCTTGCTTCACCGAAGCGAAGCTGAAACCACTTGCATCTTCTTCTTAACGTAGTTCCTGCCTACTGACTACAGAACGAAACCCTCTTGTATTTTTGTCATGTTTAACCCAAAAAATATCAGTACAAGCTTGTAATGAGCAAAAACATATTTATATGAACTCACACCCAAAAATGACACCGCTAATGGGAAAACTATGGCTTCAATAACATCTTCCGCATTTTTCTTAGAGCAGGCACCGCAGAAAATCTAGAACAAATCCTCCTACTTTTGCCCATTTTTCCTAGACAGACCCTTAACTATTTGGTAACAGTTGTACTGGCAACCAGAAATTAAAAAAGCACGAGAAGCATTACATTGCAAGTAGATGAATAAGCGAGGAGCAAGCAACCCAGAGTCACTGGGTAATGTGTTGGATGAAAATTCTTGGGATTATTTCAAGAAAAAAAGTATTCACGGTGATAATAGGATACTGACCATGGATCATTCGTTCTCCTCGGATTAGTCACATGGGATCAGCAAAATTAGACCGGGTTATAAAGATACCAGTGTATACATGCATGAATGCCATGTGTAAATCAAGATAAAGGAGAAGAAGATTTATTTTTGTTTGTGCGCAAAACTATTTAAACGGAATACTGCTCGTGTTTGTGTTTAGTGATTTATTATTGTACAGCGAGCTTTGTATTGTTTGCTACGTGGAGAAGTTATTCGTCAACGCTGAAAAGGATTGTAAGGAAGCTTGATTATACATTTAAGTAGGAGGCAGATGAAATGACTGAAGAGTTGCCAAGTTAGAGGGTGGTGGGAGGAGGAAGGAGTGAGAATTTCGATTAGAGTTCCAATTAATGGGTCTTGGCGCTTCAAGTTAAAGAAACACGGAAAAGTTGGAGCTCGCGGGAAATGATGTATTGCGTGCCGGGGCCGGGTGTAAGCACTCTGCATACTTTGGGAAAGTATGATGAAGTTTTAACAACCTTCTAATGAACTGGTTTCAGCATCGGACTCGGCACTGGCGGTGGATGGAATCGACGAAAAGCATATGGGAATGAAACAGAAATGATTGCAAGGCTGCTCAACTCCTACGATGTTCGCCTTCGACCGAATTTCGGAGGTTGGTCTGTTGTCTGGTTTTAAGTTTGAAGAGAACGTAGCATATGCTAATAGAGAGGAATGTTAGGAGGATTTTGTAAATTCCAGCGGAACCTCTCTACATCGGGATTGAGACTTCATTAGACAGCTTCCTTCAAGTGAGTGAAGTTGATATGGACTACACCATTACGATTTACTTGAATCAGTACTGGAAAGACGAAAGACTGGCATTTAGTACGGGAGATGAAATGCTCACACTTTCTGGGGATTTTGCAGAAAAAATTTGGGTTCCAGGTAGGCTAAGATTGAAACATTATCCGAGTTTTCGCCATATTTTGGAATGCACGCTGTGGTTATGTATGTATTTGCCTGTTGTGGGATTTAATCTTGTGGAGCTTGTATTTGCCACAGTGTGGGTATGAATGATGAAAGGATGAGGATGGTGGATTCACTTTAGGAAAAGCATTAAATTGATAAAAATAAATCCGCAATCTCTTTCTTCCTTGCGGACAGAGATATGCTGTTTATGACTCTGGTGCGGATGAAAGGAGTGTTGATTTTCCAGAGGAGGGGTCTGGTCGATGTACTTATTAAAATGAATATGAAGGGAGGGAGAGAGTGCGGGTGGTATTGAATTCTTCTAGGGCGAGTTTTCCTCTCTAAATCGCTCGTAAATTCAAGTAGAAAAAATATAGGAAATACCTTAAAGCTTCTTTATTACATGCTACAGGATCCTAGCTCCCTCCTGTTTTCTCCTACGTACTCCTTATCCTAATATCACATCAACTTTAATTGGCTACACGTGTGAAAACATCTGCAACTGAATGGCATAGGATCTGAGCAAACAAATATTTACACTCAATCTTAAACTACTTGATTCTAAATATATATGCAAAATGAGGACCTGTGAAAAGGTTTTGACCGAAAATCTGCTCTCTCATCTACTTAATCTGAATGCCACTTATGCTCACTTTCGCATCAGACCCTTCTCCACTTTTTCTGAATTCGTTTCTGTGTTTGACCTTGTTGTCTGAGGAAAATGTTTTCTGTTATTTACCAGGGTATGCTGTGTAGTTAACATGCTGGAAATGTGTATTAGCTTTTCATACCTTTGCTCTGCCGCGCAGTCAGCATGACGAATTCGTTAATTATGAAAATTGATGTCCTAATTCACGAATTGCATTATTTTTCACTTGTAGACACATTCTTTGCCAATGACAAACAGAGGTAATACTGCAATACTGCATACCTAAAGGAGTAAGGGAGCGGAGACGTTGAATAATGAAAACTTTTATTTCAAACATAGAGTAAAACGTATTTTTATTTTCTAAGCTTCCTACATGACGTTACGGAAAAAAATAAAATGGTTAGGCTACATGCAGATGGCAGCATCATCTACGGGATGAAATTCACTACGACACTGTCATGTCAAATGGATTTACATTACTATCCCTTGGATAGCCAAAACTGCACTGTGGAAATTGAAAGTTGTAAGTCATGCAAAGCTGATTGGAATTGCTTAATGAAATTATCTTTAAATCTTAAGGTTATGATTAACTTTTCCTCATATTCAATTAGATGGATACACAGTGCGAGATTTGCGAATGTACTGGAGGGATGACGCTGTGATGGGGGTGAACAAAGTAAAACCACCGCAGTTCAAAATCGTCGGCATCCAAACTAACGACAGAACTGAAGAACTATCAACGGGAGCATATCAAAGACTTTCCCTGTCGTTTAAACTCAAGAGAGAAATGTCTTATTTTATTTTTCAGACTTATTTGCCGTAAGAAAGAATTCCTTTTGTATACTTTGGCGTCGGGTTAGAAATTACTTTTAGTTGCGCTCTGGATCTGAAATTTCAAACAACGACAACAGGAATAATTGCTGGATAATTATTTGTTGGTATTTATAAATCTAGGTCAATTTTAATCGTTATGCTGTCTTGGGTAAGTTTAACATAAATTATTCACATCAAGAAGAGGGTGGAGAGATGTGTGTGCCATCTATCTGGGATCATACAAGCTTTTCTTTGTATATTCACAGATTGCTTTCTGGATCAACCATGAAGCGACTGCTGCAAGAGTTGCATTAGGTAATTATTCTCAATTACAATTTACTAAATACGGTCCTCAGAAGGAAGATTTTAAAATAAAGCTAATAATGATTTCAGGAATCACAACCGTGCTGACCATGACAACGCTATCTAGCGGTAAGTTGATCATTTCAGTGGAAAATCTCATAAACAAAGCATTATACTACATAAGTGAGTGCTGTATTCTTGCTGGACTATCTGTAGCTGTCAGAGCATCACTTCCCCGGATCTCATATGTTAAGGCTATCGACATTTATCTCGTCATGTGTTTCGTGTTTGTTTTCGCTGCGCTTTTGGAGTATGCGACGGTAAACAATACATTCTGGGAGAAAAAGATATCACCCCCTCCGAAAATCAAGCCAGCGGAGGCAAAGCCCAAGCCAAAGGGAAAACTTCTAAAAAAACCAACCATCCAAATAGATGAAATACCTACATTCAAGACTGTTAAAACAAAAGCCATGGATGTGTCAGGAGAGGAGTCTGCCAAGTCAGCGCCCTCTTCATCCATAAAAACAGACACTATGAAAAGATTAACTGTCCAAGACCCTCTGTGTTCAATTGAAGTTGTAGATACAAGTTTGCCGGGTATACCTAGAATTGCTCGGAGTACAAGCTTCTCTGGAATGACGGCCACGACCTCACTTAATGACCAACAGCGAAATCCTTTCGTTGGTGGCAATGTTTTCCCAGCCTTTGAGCAGCGATTCCCGAAGAGAAAATCCGTATGGCGTAAAAGGAAACTCGGAAAATCAATACGGCGGAGCGTTAAAGCACTTGAACATTATATTCCAGATATCAAGCAAGATGTCAACATTATCGATAAGTTCTCCCGAGTAGCATTCCCCTCAGCTTTCATTCTATTCAATATCGGTTACTGGGGATTTTACCATGAATGGAACAGTGTTGAAATTAAATAACTATCTACAATATAGACGTAACTGTTGCGATTTGTAATTGACCTTTACACAAAACTTGTTCCAATAAATGACTAGTTTCATGAAGAAAGCCGACAACAGAGAAGGTAATATTGCATTTAGTAAGATACACGCACTATATGCCTTGGGGTAACGGAATTCAAAGAAGAGAAGGAGGCTATTTACCTGCCTGGAACTTCTGCCTTTATTGAACAGAAGGAAACAATTTTGTAGCTTGTTTTTTACAATATTTATTGGTGTATAACTAACGATATGTGCTACCGAAGAAAGGGAATTCATGGATTTAAATAAAGTACACTAATGCGAATAGAGGGATAAATAGGATGTCTGATTGCTTCTATTTGCATAACTTCACTTGAAATTTTGTGTTGGTTTTAGCGTAATATGCTTCAAGTTGTAGTCATTATGGTATCGACTTATGAAATAATTTTGGCTGGATAGAAACCTGCGGTACCATAGCACGGAAGGCTTTTCCGAAAGCTCATCAAAAAATACCAGCGGTTCATCAAGGGCGTTCCCGGAAATCAAGAGTTGGGCGGTTAAGCTATACCGGCATGTAACGATCCTACTTCCCCAGATACCGGATTGAAAAATAAAAATACACTCGGTTGAATACTGAAGCTAAAGGAGACGGAGAATGGTGAAAGTCGGGACCTTTATGAGTGCAACTTTTACGTATTGCATTGCATGCACTACAGTAACTTCTTGCTTGACTGTGTGATAAGCCATAAATTCCGTAACGCTTTTCCGGTCGGTAGTCCCTCAACCTTTGCGTTACTCTTTTGTTACACACGGTAGTAGGTGCCGCTGATTAAATGCAACATAACGCTAAAAGTTGCCACAGTTTCGCCAAAAAATATGTAAGTGCCATTGATAAAAGTGTCATAGAGTATGAACGGCGGTATAATTTAAAAAATCTGCATGCATGCAACGTTTTCCACGATAAATGGGCGCATGAAAATAACTGCTGGTCCTGGTAAGATTCAAGTAACACTAGTTAAATTTTTTTTATCACCATGGAAGCTAAAAGAAAAGATTATGACGACCTATTTTGTGTATGGGGTAAAGTCTACGCGACCAAACCAGGTAAATTTATAATAAATATAGCTAGGGCCCTGCTATATTTTCTATAACGAATAATCCCTCGTGTCGTAACATAAAATTGTAATTAACCCGCAGGAACTATTCGTAAAACAGAATGTGATTTATTCTGGAACTCAAATAAACATGACGTGAATCTTGTGAGGGCGGAAATAAATAGGTTGGAGCTTAAAATTCAATCAGCGAAACTCAACTTCCGCTCGTTTTTTGTGACGACTCATCAAAATCAACCACCTATGAATAAGGAGAATCAGATGATCGTTGATTTGACTAAACCAAAACAACCTCGGCCTAGGCTAGAACTTGTGGAAACTGGTATATGTGATTACTTTTTTTACATTCAACCTGTTAGGGCCCTAACAGCGATGAACTTTTATCTTAAATCTAATGTTTGGAAATGATAGATAAGCCCAAGCGTTGTACCGTCCAAGAGATAATCAAGAAGAACATTGAACAGCTTTCAACAAGAATTAGAGCCTATCGGACTTTGAAGGAAGGAGGGATAGCTTCGACGGATCAGCTGAAAAGCTTGAAAACGATGGAAAAAGAATTAAATGCCGAAGAAAACCGCCTGAAGAAACTCAAATCGACTCAAAGCCGGCAGCAAGAGTTCAGGAACAGGCAGCGAGCATTTATGGAGAGGCTGCGTGTCACCAATCCGGCAGTGATAGAGGTCCTGGCGGAAGGAAGAATTTCGGGGACCCGATTAAATCCCGGTCGTCCTTCACTAGAAACTAGCCAGCCCCTGTTGCTTAAAACTATCGTCGACATTGTTGCTCCGCAATCTGCAGCTGATGAGCGGCGACAAACCGAAAAACTCCGTACTTGTAGAACTCTTGATGACCTTCACCAGGAGTTACTCGGACGTGGTAATTAAAACAAAAATTTATTAATGATGGGGCCCCTTCGTTTTGCTCTTATTAAAGTTCGAGCTTTCATGAATGCTTTAATTTATCCCTAGGATTCCATCTGAGCCGTTCTGCTCTCTATCTTCGACTTTTACCGAAAAACAGTACCACACAAGAAAGAAGAAGACACATATACACAGTTCCTGTAAAACTAATTCGCGCCCGAAACGATGGCAGGACTGCACATCAAGATGCGCATTTCTGCAGTGCTTCAGTGAAGTTTCTTAAAAATCTTGCGGAAATATTGGGACCCCAATGTGTATATGTAATCAGCCAAGATGATCGTGCAAGGGTCCCAATGGGAATTCCAGCAGCGACTAAGGAAACGCCGATACTGATGCACTTGGACTACCGGGTCAGGCTTCCCAGCATAAGTTAATCGCATCCATTTATGGAGGTGTTTGCTTCGATGATAAAGGGAACCTAACGTACAGTGGTCCAACTTACATCGCCGTCAGGTCAGGAAAACATGACAGTTCCTCTGCAGTTAGTCCTGGCTGGGATTTTCGTCGATTGCCAACGCTGGAAAACTTCAGTGGAATGCTGGGAGCTGATAACAATATGAAACCGATCATAATCATATTTACGGATGGCGGCCCCGACGAGAATCCAAGATATGAGGGGCCCCTCATTCAGGCCATCAACCACTTCAAGGAATACGATCTGGATGCGATTTTCATCGCTACGCATGCTCCAGGTCAATCCGCTTTCAATCAGGTTGAAAGACGCATGGCACCTTTATCACGGGATTTGGCGGGCATCATTCTGCCATATGATCACTACGGGAGTCGCTTAGACGGCCAGAAAACTGTTGATAAAGAGCTGGAGGTAAAAAACTTTCAACGTGCGGGTGAAGTCTTGTGCGATATTTGGAATGAAACCAACATCGATGGGCACCTGGTGAAAGCTGAGTATATTCAGCCCGGAACCACCCAAAACCTCGCCCCCGGCTTGCATGAAAAGTGGATGGCTAAGCATGTACAGCAATCACAGTATTTGCTCCAAGTAATCAAGTGTGATGACACTTCGTGTTGCAAATCTATGAAAACTAATCTGAAGACCATCCTGCAAGGAAACTTTTTACCGGGCCCGGTAAATTTTCACCGTTCGGAAAATGGAATTACTTGCTCAGACCAACCTGGATTTTTTGGCACGCTGCAGTTAAGAATCGCCTTGAAGAAATTGGAACCACCGATGGAATTTCCAGTATTGCCATTTGACTACGCTTGTCCCAGCCTGAAAGACCAACTTAGCTCCAGAACTTGCAGGGTTTGCTATAAATACTTTCCCTCAAAAAAAGCAATGGGGACCCATTTCAAGGGCTGTCATACATCTTCAAGTATATCTATTATGGAAACGATCGAAGAAGTAGTTCAAGAAAGTTCAAGAATGGTAGAAAATGAAGAAATCCCTCTAATTACAAGTCTACATGATTGGATACAATCACCTTTCAAAGAATTGACTCAGATCTCCGTAGGTGTTACGACAAGAAGTAAGACAACGCGGAAAAATCCTACAAACTTGTTCATAAACAAGCGAAAAAAATGAAATAAACCTGATTTGTTCGAATTTTTGCACTATTATTTGTCAAACTAACTTAGTGTTACTTGCAGTAGGGGGTCCCCATAACAGAGTGCAATGTAACAGCATCATAGCGTTACAAACTGCGGTAGTTGGTGTGTTTTTTTGAAAAAAAGTGTTACGGAGTTTATGGACTAAGAGATGAGTCAGCATACTGTGTAAAATGCAACAGGCCTAAGAAAGTTCACATAGGAAAGCAGTTGTGCTGATATATAGCCGTCTCAACATTTACATCCGATCCAGAATGGAGAATCCACTTACTTTCACTGCGTTTTTATAAATTGCTTGGTATACCTACCGTGAGCGCATTTATATGGGACGTAAACCACTATGCGTCTTTTCAAAGACGTCATCTTGCAACTTCTCAACGCTCCATAAGGATAACATGGAGCTGCTCCACCGCTTTGCATTTTCCATCCTTCCCATTGCTTCTTACTTCTTTTCCATGCTGGATCTCGAGAGCTGAAGCTTGCTTTTTCTTCCATTTGTGATTCATCCGCTCACAAGCATCGCAGCGACAAGCATGTTAAACAATTGAGTAGCTGTGATCTTCTTCTCTCGAAAAATGTAACTTTTATGCCATTTAATGCTTAACTTTTACAGACACTACAGTGCTCAAAGTAAGACAGCTCAACTCTTCTTACCAAGTAGACTATTTTCTATGCAGCGTCTAGTGAAAAGAAAGCAATGGAAGGAAAACATAGGAGAAAGTCATTAAGCTCTAGGAAACCGGAAACGGAGGGGATTGAATAGGAAGACAAAAGGTCAGGAGGGTGGGGGAAAAGATGATGAGAACTGCCAGAGAAATTCACGGCGAACAAGACAGTAGTAATGTTTACAAAAGTGTGCTCTATTCTGTTAGAGAGGATACGGATTGTTTAGGGAACACGTGCGAGTCACTGTCGGTGGTAGGACCCTCATGGTTAAAATTACATTGGTTAAGCTGTACAATAATGATGCCCGCGGATAAAAATGTGAGTTAGGGATGGGGATACTTGTAGAGTATTAATAGCAAAGGCGGTTTAAGTAGTATGCTGTGTTTCTTCTGAACCGACTCAGGAAGAATAAGAAGAAGTGTTGGCCTGTGCGCAGCAAAGAAGAAGAATGAAAGATGAGTAGGAAAAGCTACAAGACGGGAAGACGACAGAGAAATACAGAATACGGAGTGAGAAGAATATTCCATTCCACTCTCTCAGTTTAACTCTTGAGGAAGGAAAGATCTGGCGTAGAGTAAAGTACAGGAAAGTACAGGGGAAGTGTTGGAAGCAGAAGGTACTGTGTATTGGAGTGGATTTGGTAAGCAGTGGTTAAAATCGGCGTACGCCTAACTAACTTGGTATTTGACGAGAGAGGATTGGAAGCTATTTTTGTTCACTTCCCCTTTTAACCAATTTACAAGCATCCTCCCATAAAAATCTAGTTTTGTAGATCTGTTTTAAGAAAAATACGGATAGATAGTAGTAACCCTTCCGGTATCCTCCTCTCAGTTCTATTTACTACCCGGCTAAGTCATCAGACGCTTCCTTACTTACCAAGCGTGTGAGAGAAGCAAAAAAGCTGCCTTAATTTTTTCTCATCGTCGCGTACTCATCAACATCAGCAAAAATGCTGGTAAGGAGTTTTTCCACTTGGTGACATTTGAATTAGATAATTTTTCAAAAGATTTTTAATAATCTAGTGTAATATATTCTCATTTGTTTTATCATAGAACCCGTGCTGTTGCATCTCTCCCCGTATCGGAACACTCATCTTCGGAGTACTTGATTTGGTGAGTTAAGATTTGAAAATATTCTCATCAGTAGTCTCAGGAATATCGTATCTTCGAAGAAACGTTTGTTTTCTGCAAAAACTTAGAGCTACCACAGGCAAACATGCAAAACCGCAATTTATTGATTCTAAACTAGCCAAGCCAATCTGCTGTTTTTATTTTGCATGATCAAAGCTAGCGTGCGTAGAAACATTCTTTCTGGAGCAGAGGCCTTGCAAACAACAGGTCATAAAAGCAGAAATTAATAGACATGCTACGACGACGAAATGCTATAACAGTATTCCGTATTCCAGACTGAATTTTATGGATTAGACAGATGCCGAGTTTGGTTTTACTGTCAATCCTCTGTAGTACTTTCGGAGCATTGGAAATGAAGGGAATCGTCCCAGTTAAGTTTCGCATAGTGTTTATGACATTTGCATAGAACTGAGAGAGTAATTACTTATATATAGTAACCGCTCCTCGCAACTGCAGCGCAGTCAATGTTTGAATTATTTTGGTTCCATTTTTGCCGATGGTTTCACTCCTAGGGGAGAATGAATGAATGAATGATGAATAGCATATCGAACGGACACGTCCTGCCCTTCGGTCTGTTTGTTTATAACATTTCCTTGGGGAAATGATGCAAAATACGAGAGAAGAGATAACTAGAATGTGGTAATTTGAAGAAAACTATCGATTTTCTAGTTAAAATGCGTAGGCGGAAAATATTGGGGACGCGCAGTAGAAGAATGAGGCATGCATGGCATGAGGCTATCTCGATATGCCGTGCAAGTGTAGTGAGTCATTAGATTTATACGCAGTCGGAGATTTGGGCAACGGAAAAACGTGGGAGGAAGGCAGACTTGATTCCTTCCTCGTGTCTTCTTGTTGCATGAAAAAGCCAAATCTATTCCGCATTTCCACACACAAGAATCAGCAAAATGAATAGGGAAATTTTACGGAGACTCTGACAAGAAAACATTTGTGTGAAGCGGAGCGGATTGCTTAAAGGTTAGATTCTTCCCATCCATGTAAGGTACAGGCTTCCCTGAGGCAACCATATCCAGTTTCATCTTTGACACTCCTACATTTCGCGAAAATGCATAGTTCAAACGTGTTACATGCAGGAGCGGGACAAACGTTGCCCTTGCCACATGAAGTCTTTGTGGGTACTAGAAAGAGGATTTAAGACCATACACACACTCTTTAATTCAAAATTATCAAGCTTACTCGAATGGCTTGCACTTTATGGACGAGGATTAAATGAGATATTTGTGCAGTTGATACAGAAACAAATTGAATCACTGGTGGTAGCATATTTCCCGTTAACCCGTTTGAAGGCGCTGGGTATGTATGTTCTGCTTTAAAAACATGCAACGAAAGAGAGAAATAGTAGTTATCACGAAAGAGCTTGAAGCCATGATTCCTAAGCTTCCCAGTATGCGCTAAAATTGGTTAAATACAGTAGGTATACATATATATGTAAAACTAGAGCACAACAAAATGACAGATGAATATTTAAAACGGAGCATATTTAAAGTGACGCTTTTTAAAAGACAGAAAGATCTGACTCGTAATAAACTGAAATAAATGTAAACTACCTGCGCGATCAGACTAAAATGTGATTGACATTTTCCAGGTGTTCTCAGCAATTTACGGAGCAAACGTTGTTAGAGAAATACTCAATGGACGCGGAGGAGATTTCGGTATGTTAACTAGAATCATATTTTTGCTTTATCCCCTAAGATAATTAGAGGTATCATCGGGTTCAAGGTGCCTACCCGTTGAAGTCGTTTTCGTAAATTAAATTTTGAAAAATCAATAATTTTGTTTCAGCTATTTGGATTGACTTGGCTTTGGCCGTCTTGGCCATCTTTTTGGCCTGTCTTCTTATTTTCGGAGCACTGAGGGTAAGACAAATTAGTTGCTAAGCATCGCTTGATGATTGATTGATTGGACGAAGAATTAATGGATGCTAGTCTGAGGAATACTAAAAACCCCTCGTTTTCATTTATCCTCAACAGAAAGAACAGGAAAAAATTCGTCTTTGGCTTATCCTAATGATTGCTTACATTGTATGCATCATTATATTCAGCATCTTTGATGTCTATCATCACTCCGGCGCAGCAACAGTTGGACCAAAGGATGGAAGCAGAATAGGGGGAATCCTTCTTTTCTTATACCAGCTTTGGGTTGTTTGGGCTTACTTACACGAACTCCGCTATGGCCCTGCGGGTTTGACCTATTGCCCTGCACAGGTCGTATAATACGGGTGGGTGACCCACTGGGTGTATGTATTTGTGGAAAGAGATTTGGAAACGTTTTCTTGTTCATGTTCATGATCTGTTCCTCGGTTTGCTTGGTTGCTAGTTGGTATGTTTTGAATAGTATTTAACTTAGGAATTTCCCTCCTTTGCGTTCTATGAAGGATAAATACACAGATTATCAACATCTGCGGATGAGTCAACGCCTAGTAGCTCATTTTCTCCAATTATTCAACGAGCTTATGCAATTACTATTTATGAAACTCTGGTACTCCGCAGGATTCTAGGTTAACTTAAGACCAAATCTTTCCTCATACTTCTGTTCTGCCTTCTCGTCTCGGTATTTTCGGCTGTAAACTGGAACATTAACGATTATGTTAACTATAATTAGACGTGTGCTTATGCAAGAAGCAGAAGACGGACTAAATTAAAACTGCAGAATAATAAGACACTTTGTTAAGTGACCCGAGTCAATCTGTACAACTATATGAACGGAGTTTGTAAATATTTTTTGCGAAAGGTATTCAAATGAAAAGGTGATTTCATCCATTAGTGGTGTAAACCTTTGTAGGAATTAGGGATTATGTAAAGAAATTGTTTCACGATTGGAAGCAGAATAACATGTGTGTATAGTTCATTTGCATGCGTCCTTGTAAATTTTTGCATTGGCCAAAATTAGGGAAGACTTGTGGTGTGGTATGACTCTAGTGAAGTAAGTAATTCAAGACATTGAATTGGACTCAGGCGTTGACTTGACAATCTATAATACTGTACATAATCAAACATATAAATGTTCCTATTCTGGAGATTGATTTAAGTTGTGACTATCGCTGTACCGCACACTTTTCTTAATGATCTTATTACTGTTAGTATTAACGTGCTTTCAAAATTGTTTGATATGCATGATCGGGGCGTGCAATAATAATACGGGACGGGTGGAAAATACTCATGTAATTTTCAGTTATGAAGCCTTCTGAATGTATGGAATGCATCTTAAATTCACAGTTTTGGGCAGCAAAACTAAAACTATACGTCTTCTTCATTTCTCGTGTGCAAAGTTTCTGAATTGCAATCTAAAAGGTTTTCTATGTGTTCATTACTTACTACATGCAATGTCGAATAAATCAATGAGATAATTGACACGGTAATGAACTTACAGCATTTGCGCGAACTATTTCTTGTCATTAGATGATCATGTATATTAGGCTGCCGGTCTGAATATCGTAATACCAAAAACAAGCACGTGCTCAAAATGATGGAAACTGGGACACATACTGTACTTCACAAAGTGAAAAATATCCATTATACAACTGTTCCTAAAATGTCAGCAAATTATGCAACCAGTATTTCTGACTGTACGTTTGTAACATTAAACATACGGACAACTTCGCTGCATCAAAATTCTATGTAAAACTGAGGTTCAGCCCCGTTCGATTCCGTTGTTATTTAGTATTTATCATTTATTCCGAAATAGCAAATATTATGTTTCTGTAGAATAATGGATAATACGCTGATGGATGGTGGATGGAACTTCAAAGCGGATACACCAATACGAGGATCTTGCACCTCCTGTTGTGTGCTCCTGGAACTAAAGATTATGATGAATAAGAGTTTTACTGCTGCATATGTAATTAGAAACTCGTTAGCACTTGGGCAACTAATAACGACAGCCTTTGAAGAAAAATCCTAACAAGGAAGATAGAAGAAGACCCAATTCTCTTCAGTCAAACTTGAAAGGAAAAGCTGATTCTGCACTACAGTCTGAGTTTGGAGTCAAAACATGGGTTGGTCAAACGCTTTGTATTCTTAAATAATCGTTTTGTCTGTTGTACTTGACGCAGGTTAGGCTCAAGAAGGGACGCTATGATGTAGAGCCAAAATGTCACAGTCTGTCTGGTAGACGTAAAAATGGTAAAGACAGAACTTACGGCTAGCTTAATTGTAGTTAAGATATGGATGACAAAGCTTTTATCCGGCGCCGCGTGTGGATTCTATTATGTAGCTGCAAAGAATGCATAGATGCAGAGCAGATGGCAATTAAATTTAAAATTGAATTTGAGATCAAATAACGCATCATAATCATAAATATCTCTCGGGAGGGAAACAGAAGCATTGTTTCTTACGCACATCCTACAGTGCTAACCTCTTCACAAATCAAATAACAGTTTGCTGCACCACCATGCTTTGACTTTGCGAGAAAAGTATAATTATAACTTCCTTTACTCTAACTACTTGTTGAGCTGGAACATGAATAAGAAGATAGATGGAAAAGAGTATCAGTTTCTCTGATAGGTACTACTTTGCAAAACAATGCGAAATTTGAGGGGTCTGCTCTGGATTAAAGTACTCTTTTAAAGCTTGTGAGTTATACTTGATCGATGGGGGACTTTTTGTAGACCGGAACAGGTTGTCGATACACTTGAGCGTTCTGGCGAACCCTTAAGTTAGCGCTCTCCCCTACAAGGGTTGTGAAAGCTGGAGCTACGATTAGAAAAATCAGTTTAATATTTTTGCAAGGGTGGGGAATCGGGAGACAAAAGAGAGAGAAGGATATATGAGCGAACACCCGAGGATTATTTATAACGGTGGGCATGTATGGCCAGGCCAAAGCTGATGAGATGATTAATACAAGAGATGGAGAGTTGGCAAAAAGATTTAGTGATTCCAGAGAGACACTTGCATGATGACTCTCTGACACAATTTACTTACAAGTTTAACTTAATCCCTTCCAATATTGTAGTCCAACCTCATTGTTTGCCAGATGTATATTAAAAATTCAAAAGTTAAGCTCTGACCAATGGATAAATACTCTGTTCCGTAACTCCTATTCAATCTGTCATACACTAGTTCACTAGAAACTTGAAGAGTAGTCATTAAATCGTGAACAATTTTGGATTTTAAAAAGTTGCTTCTACCATGGTGATATTTTTGGAGATAGTGCGTTCTAGTTTTATTATGTTATAGTGTTGTTGGAAATGGAAGCTTCTTTTTACCTTTTAAGAATCAAACTACAAGAACCGTTCCATTGTTGGATCGAATATTAGTATTTTTGAAAAGCTACAATAAAATTACAGTGAAAGTTGTCCTGTGTGCATTTGGTAAGGTTTGTTTGGGGCAGGTTTACAATAGCTCTTGTAAACTGAAAAAGTTAAGAACTTTTCCGGTAACTGTTGACTTACACAACTCTGGTTTGGAACATCAGTGCCATCTACTCGGTAAGCGTGGTACCAATAATTGTATAGCAATATCCAGTTTGGAACGGGAGCGGAAGAGGGGTGCAGCGATACTGTTCTCAAAGGTAAGTGTAACCTGATTTTACAGCCAAGTTTTTGCCTGGGAATTATTTTTAACAACGATAAAACTCAGACCAAGTCTATCTAGAACCGCCTATGATGGATTCGGGGCGGCCAGAGGGACCGAAAGTCCGGGACCTAGAGTTTGATGCTTGGGCTGCAAATAACAGTACGGGACGCATATGATGGGATCTCCGGAAGAATAAATGGACAAGAGATTTTGATTGATTGAACCCATCAATAGCAATGAATTCAATGAGCGATCAGACAATCTGTCGAATATACTATGTTACTGCAGAATTTAGTCGCTCATCCCTCTTAATAAATTCGTACGTTTGATTTTAAGTATTACTGAGTAGGATGATCTCAATGGATAATTCCATAGGATGCAGTGATCCTAGCTAAGACCAAGCGGAAGTTAAACTCAAGTGAAATGAAGCATTGAAAGCTTAGAATGCTATGCAATGTCCAATATCTTTGATTGTGCAACTTTGATCAGGACCAATCAGATTTTTATCTGTTCCATCAAGGACTAACCGGAGATGTTTCTTTTAGCGGGCAGTTAAGAAGTTCTCGTGAACTTTGAGCTTTGATTTCATGGAACCGTTTCTAGTGTTGCTAGTAAATCCAGATCAAGGGACACAATGTCTTTTTAAACTATACGAAAAGATGAGGAAGAAAACTGCCCGAATCATCCGAAAGGGTCGATTAGCTCCCGAAGATTTTAACCTGTACAGATATGGATAAGGGAGTTGGGTACAAGAACACGATGAAGAATAGGCAGTGAGGGGCGAATTGATAAGAAAGACAAGATGAATACGAGCAGGGATTGTCCTTTAAGCTTACAGTGGGGATGTATCTACCAGTCTTTGTTGTTACTATTGTGGTGCTCAGATTTGGAGTAGAAAAAAGAAGAAGATATGAAATCTTAATGCTTGTGATCATTGCGCGCTCACGTTACTATATAAAGATAAATTTCCCCAGGTTTTGGATCATTGTTTGCTCCAAAATGCAGATAGGTATAGGACACATGATGCGGATGGATGGGAGACGGTATAGTGAGATCGGAGAACTGGAGTAGGATACTGGGACTGGGACACCCTTGAGAAACAGAGGATAGAAAAGAAACTTTAGTTACGTGCACACACTCCAGCGTCTCTTGTTGCTATTGTGGGATTATGATCCAGAATAGAATATATTGTTCCTTACTTTAAATGCTTTGCTGGATACCTTTACGGTTTGGCCATTACTGGCTGCATTCAACTGGAAAAGATCGAAGAGAATATATAAGGCTGTGAAAGGATTTTTTTCGCAATGGCTATTGTGCAGGGTGTATGGCTCCCAACCAGGATGGGACACAATGAAATCGTAGCAAAGCCAAGGGCGTAAAAATAGGGGCGCTTACACAATACGAAAAAAAGATTTTTCCGAGGAGTTGTAGTGAAAGATGTAGAGAATCTTTGCCGGTACGTGAACTCGGTGATCAATTTCCTGCATCGCTTGTCCGTGCAAAACCATTATGACCTATTACAGCACTGTCTGGAGCTGGACTAGTCCTGCTAGAATGAGAGGTTTTGCGCACTGGAATTGATAACGTTTAAATTGATTGAACTTAGCAGCATCTTTGTTTACAGTTAATGTTATTTCGAGTTTTTAATGAAAGCTTAAGTGAGAGCAATAACAGTTTGTGCTCTAATATGCCTAGTTAAATTTGGCAAAGGTCATTGCTTATAAAGAAGAATGATAAGAAAACGTAGCTATTCAAGGCATGACATGGAATTTCCGAAACAACACGCTAACATGCACGTAGATGGACAGCAAATAAATTTGTGCGACAGACTAACGATGATAATAGTGAAAGCCATGATGATGAGCACAATAAACGCCGTCAGAGTAATTTAAGGTCTATGTAGTCAAACCTATGTGCAAAGGATGACTTGTCCCACCCTTCTCAGCAAATCCAGCGTGCCTCCCGCATGCAAATAAAAGCGAAGGTATAGTGAATTGAAAGCAGTAATGAATTTATGCATTTAGAAGACAATTATTTGATTGTTCAAAATGGTGTTGAAACGAAATGAAGTAAACGCTTAGAGGCTGGCAGGGAGTGAAAAGAAGAGGGGGAGGATTGGGGGAGAAGACACATAAGGGTACGTACATAGGGAAGTGAGAAAGATGATGGAATGACATTAAGTTTTTTTGTGACGTAATTTAATAAGAGAGATTTTGTGGATTCTTGTTTTGTCGCCGGATTTCATAGCCAGCGAGAGTGGGGGAGGGTGAGTCGGGGTGATGAATTGTTGTTAGGGAAATGAGATGAAGAAGCGTGTGGTTTAAATAAGAGAAATGTTGTTTCTCCCATGTCTTGTGAAATACAGAGTTAGTGGAAGAGATACGGCACGGATTCTGCCTCCTCGCTTCTTCTTTCTTACGACAATCCCCACCACACTTGTATTTAACTTGTGTACGACGCGGAAGATAAAGTGAAGAGATTTCTTATTAATCATAACAATGAATTGGATGGAGGATAAGGAAAAAACTTGAATTTATAGAATCACAAGATACGCAGAGAAACTCGGCTCCATCATTTCACAAGAGATTGTGTGTACTACTAATAGCTAAGCTCCAGGGGGAGCAATCTAGAAACTTTTAAAAGATTTTGTGTACAAGTCTTCCAGTATTATTATTATGTTTAAAATTGGGACTGAAAGAAGATCCAGAATTTGATATATCCAGCCAAGGTACCAAGGAGATTTAACGTAGCCTTGTCAATAATACACAGACGGACACACGGGCAAACTGTACATCTGTATGCTGTACACACTGTAGAAACGATTCCCCTCTGTCACACGGGTCATACTCTCGTAGTTAATGGATATAGGGATGTGATGCAATGTTATGATGGTAGCCCTTTGCAGCCTGCACCCTAGGAAAGAAAGGAGATTCTTTTCTTTTCGCATGGCATACCTATTGTCAGAGGAGGGGGTTGGGTCCTTTTTCTATAAGGCTCTCACACTATGTCTTCTGCTCCCTTTACGTCTTTTTCTGTTTGGATTTGCCTGTTGAACAGATGATGATACGTGTGGTTATGAGGTTTAAACAAGTTTGCTGCCCACATCAGTGTTGATTTTTCCATGATCCCATCACCTCCTCCTGTCCAGACGGCGGCAAAGTTACCATTGCGCTCAATTTTTCAGTCAACAGTTCAACAGCGTTCAGCTTAACTGCCAATTACTGCAAAAGAACGTGCATGTGAGCTGTGCAAAATTGTGATAGTGCTAACTGAGTTAATTTTGAAAGTTGACTGCAAGGCGGAACAGTGGGAAAATTTTGTGTAAAAGAATTGTTTTCGGCCTTCGCTAGAGAAACTTTCCAGGCAGTTTAGCCTTTATTGGCAAGTTGGAGCGCATTAAATATTCTTTTTCGTGTTACAAGCGAGGGGGTTTGAATTTGATTGAGTTTAGTGAGACAGGGAAGCTCGAAAAATATCTCAGAAGAGTAGGAAAGCATGATTGCAAATTCACTGGGCACGTGTTCTATGAAATGGGAATGTAAGAGGAGAAGGTAGTAGGTTTGTGGAAGCGGGCGGTTCTTGAGGAGAAAGATACGAGAGAAAGAAGAGAAAGCAGGGAGGAGGCGGGGAAGACAGGGGGAAGGGTATCGAAGATGATTTGTTGGAGGAAGGGGTACATGATTTGGGGGATGATGTTAGAATGATACTTGAGAAGATTTTATTCATATGATACAATGGTCACTAGGGGGTGATTGACATTGTGTCTCCGACTGACCGTTACTTTGGATAAAAGGAAGGGATGCTCATTAAAATTTAATGATGAGTAGATTATATTGTATGAGTGTAGGCACTTGATGGTGACTCTGGAGACAAGGGCTGAGCTAGGTGACAGAGGCTATTTTTACAGAATATCTTATTTGATGGTCGCTAGGATATGGTTTTTTGTGGATTTTTATAGAGGTTGGAATATGAATTATGACAAAACTTATTCTGATCCGAAAGGGTGGAAAATTATTCAACACAAGTATCAGAGAATGTGTAGTTGTATTCGCATTCCATATACTAGACTTGACAAATGGTACTGCAGTCCTGTCCAACCTGGGGCTGTCTGGAGCCTAAAAAACGGCAGTTTTCGGAAATCATAGGGGGGTGTAAAGTGGAAGGTTATTGTGAAATGTACATTAGAGAAAGAGTTATGTAGGCTTGTAGTTTTGGGGGACATTCTTGTGGTGGATGGGATGACATACGTGAATTTTATTTCTTCTTTTCTCTATTCCAGATACGACTGTGCTTGTAAACGGAGAGAGGATTCGAAGTGTGTCCAGGCTCCAGGGTTGCAGAGGCTCGCATTTATTATGCAGAGAAGATTTGAAAAACTAGAGATGAAATAAGGAAGAGGAGGGAAAGGAAACTAGAGTGATTCCTGGTGATGGGATTCGGAAGACGTTGATTGTTTGTTGTGACAAGTTGGTTAGCGGAAGAAACTCTTTGTTTCCTTAAGTGTGGTCGGGAGGATTTGAATAATTGGTTATGCTTGTCTACGAGTCCGGATATTTAAGATTCTTCAAGGGAAAGCGGCACGTTTGAGAAATGAAAGCTAAAACAAGGGGAGATACGTAAAGTAACTAGAATAAATGTGTGCCGTGTCGAAAGTTTAGTGCTGTTGACACATACGAATACAATTACCCGTACAACCACTTATCGGAACTTGGAGGAAGAATTAACCGGGATTTACAGTACGCGTGCTTTGGTATGCAGTCTTCACACTGACTTTACTCGTCATTCTTTCCCAGATACACCCTCCCGGCTGATTCTGCTATCCCAGCAACTGGGAAGTCGGCTTTTGAACTTTTAAATACAGAAAACAATGATTGGAGGAGGGTAGCGGAACTTGCACAAGGTTTTCTGCTGACGTCTTTCAGTATATGCAAACTCTATGTGTACAGGATGTGAACGTCAAGGAGGCAAAGTTTCCAAGTGTTTCCTATCAATTGTTAAATAGTCGGTCTGCAAATCAAAGTCCGGGGTTTTAACAGATTGTGAGCCAGAGTTGTTGTTGTGCTCTCTTGTTCGGAAGGGAGAATAGGAAGAAAAACAGTTTCTTCTTGTGTAACGATCCCTTTAATTCATTGCCGACAACTACAACTCTTTTACATTTTGCCGTCAACCTTTTTTCAACGACTTCCGGAAGAGCGTTGAATACAAAAAGCCAGATCTTAAGTAAGGAGAAACTCACTGCCGCCCATTAAATTCTCTTTAAGACAATTCAAAGTGTTCTGCAGGAATATCATGCTCCCGGTTGGATGTACGGATTTGAGTGCCCAATGCCCGGTTAGGAAATAGTAGACCAGACAGTTATACGTTCAAAGTTGCTTGGTTCTGAATTTGAGACGGACTGAAATTGTTGCCAAAAAACTTTCACAAAGTATTAAAGCAAATTGGAATATATCTAAGGTAAGACAACTTGATTTTTGTTTTTTAATCTCCCGCAATTGGCTAACGAGAATGAAATGATATCAATTAATTACAAAACCTGAAACTGCATCCTTAGCTTGTGAATCCGTGGAAAATTTAGATCGCTGTAAAAATCACAAAATTGTTTCGTAATATAAAGGTACAGAAACAAGGATTTTTGAACTGAAAGCATAGTATCACAGCATAAAAATAGCAACAGGCAGTGTATAACGTCATCATTAGCTCGTCAGTGGAAGAAAAATAAATGGATAAGGGTAACATAAAATTAGAGTTATCATCATCTGACAGAATGTGCTGGCTGGGTTTGAAATTGAAAATAATAAAAGAGGACTTTATTTGGCCCTTGGAGAATAAACAATAGTTTTAGGCTTGTGCATTTTCCAGTGATGGCCTTTAAGTTCCGGATAATAGTTGTTCCTTCAGATCCGATTGTCTGACTGTCTGCCTTGCTACACGGATAGGGGTCCTGGTTGAGGATTGATACGGGGTCGAGGAGAGGAATGAGAGTGTGAAATGAGAATGATGAGTGTGACAGGGGGAGGGATTGTTTGAGGAAGTGAAACCTGTGGGATAATAAAGGGATAAGTTACCCGGGATTTCGAGAAAGAAGGTAAAACCCTTGTATAAAATGTTCTTTACACTTGGAATGATATGGAGACAATAGAGTAAGAATTGGATGCGGAAGAAGTGTTACCCGGTGGTTGTTCTTCGGGGTAAATTGTGAATGGAGCAAAGAAGGGAAATACGGGGAAGGGGGAAAGAGGAAAGAGGAAGGACTCAAATGCAGGGAGAAATCCTTGGGATTGATCCTTTTCGGATTCCACGAACGAGATGAAAGCGAGGACAGTATAAGGATAGAAGGACGGAGAAGTAAGTAAGGAACAAGGGGGTTGCCTCCGATTGTCCTTGGAAAAGGGAAGGAGTTGTGCGTATGTGCAATGGTTAATGGGTGAGGAGTGTGGGAACCCAGGTGCCCGATCTCGGGTTCTTACGTGATCTCAAAAACTGGACCGAATCTCCTCACGGATCTAAAATTAAGAACAAATAAAGTGTAAAGACAGATCAGATTTGTAAGCAGCCCGGAGGAAGGGCATCGCGGGCAATATATGAAACTATTCAATGATTTAGATCACATCCAAGGCTAATGCCCTTACTAAACTCAAAACCATTATCATTTAGCCTATGGTTCTTAGCACAAGAATCTAAGCTGGACGTAAACAGGACTGTAGGAACAATTAAGTGTCATTTTTTTTCCTAGTTTCAGTTTTGGATTGGGATTGACGCACGTATTATACACAAGAGAGGTAAAGAGGAATCTAGTTACACAGAGAGAGGCTTATACCGGGTCGAGATGAGAACAATCAACATGACACATAGTAGAAAGGTACAGAGGACTTGAGGACGCAAGGTAGAATAATAAAAGATTTATCGGTACAGATCCTTAGAAGACAGAAGAAGATGGTGGTACAATAGATGAAATGGCTTGCTGAGTTTATTGGAGATTTTTAGCCTTTGTAGATTATAAAAAATCAGGGTGGAAGAATTTGTATCTGAATCTATACTGTGGATATATTCCCTTGATTTTGTTTCGATGAAATAATCATGGATTTTGCTAATACTTCTTGTACTCGTTTTTTACTTACGTTATTGTTCTACTCAAGTCTTATTGTTTTCTCGGACAGATTTTGGAGTGGTTAGGAGGAACAGAATGTTTGTATATCTCTTACAAGGTCGGCGTATATTCTCTGTTTGTGTAATAATTAAAATATTTAACAATGGAAATCATTTATTTAGTTTTAATATTTGAGAATTATATTATATTATATGTTCAAAGCCAATACTTGCATAAATTGACTATTCAAGTTTCCTAAATATCTAAATTCCTCTGAGCCAATCTTAAAGCTGCTTGCTTTGTGCGAGCACCAGTCTGATTCGTGAGATGCAGAGACACCGACTGGCAAAGTTCTGGACTGGACAACTGGAGTTCAAAATCAAAGATTAATGCATAAAATAATAGCAGCAGCTAAAAAAGAATTTGAAGATGCACTTCTCCCCGCCTAACCTGCAGACTAATGGGAGGATTGACAAATTGTGCATCCAACATGTTGACAGCAGAGGGTTACAGTTAGTGGGTGCATAGAATTTCTGGCACAACGCTACGTTATGTCATTCTCCCTTCAGATGTTTCCGAGTAGGAGAGTGATACATTTTTGGATACTCAAAATAATACTTAATTTCACGACCCTCACTATATGCATATGTTTATAAAAGTTTTGAAAAGTTTTGATCGGAATTGATTTATGCATTATGATGCAAATATTAATATGCTGGGTATGAACTGAGCGAGAAGGGTGCGAGGGCTGGCTGGGGTACACGAAATCTTTCAACACTTAAAAATATAATTCCTGACAATAGATACACTTGCACTGAGGATACGATGAAACCATTTTTAGGCAAGCATAATAAATTTGTGATGGATTATGATACAGTCACCTTCCCCTAACACAAACAGGAGGGGGGAAAGGATCTGAGGGGTAAAATACTTGGTGTATTGTAGCCATTTAATAAAAATTAATAGGATTCTCAAATTTAAAATACAACCCACCCGAAAGGTTGACCCTGCTGCAGTTTAGTTTTTTCATCTCATCCCCTAACCCTCCTAGGACAGGAGTGAATGATTAATTTTTATGCTGCGGATCTGCGGATCATTTAAACCGCAGTCCTCTTATAGTCAAATCAGTTTACAGGCGCTAATCTCTTTAATCTGAAAAAGAAATAAGGATTATCCAAATTCTTAATGGGCATTTCCGTTGATTGCATTATTTTCCGATTTTTAAAGTACCTGAGCTTTTGTTATAAGCAAGGTTTGCTTATAATTGCTTACCACGATACCAAAAAATATAGTTCAACTACTCGGAATAGCTGAAGCTGATGATGATGATGATGCCATGCAGTAACTAGCTTTTGATGTTGGTTTAACCGACACCGACTATTCAAAATTACGAATCGGTTTCAATAGGTTTAATGATGGGCGATGTAATTTTTTAAACATTATTTTTATCGCTAACATTACAAGAAAAGTTTAAGATACTTGAGTGAGACAAGATTATGCTTCGAGTGAATGCAGACCGTGCTTAGTGTTCCCAGTAACCTTGGATTGGAAGTGAAGAATGATAGTGAGAGTAAAGTGAAGAATCTTTCTTGCTGATGATTTAAGTATAGGAATTTATATATGTCTACCTATATTTTCTTTGATATTTCGATACGTTAAAGGAAAAATACTGTGAATATTAGAATAGTAGCTTGGGGCATACGACGGAATAACTTGCGTCCACAATTGAGTTTTTGTAATTTCTATTTACAAATCTGGGTAGCTGAATAAAGCGGTTATCATATTATTTCAGGAAAACAAGGCAATACCCATCAGGCTTTACCTTACTTTCTTTCCCTTCTCTGTTCGATATCATCTCTCTGCCACATCTCAAAATTTTATAATTATTATTCTTGTTGGGATCAATGTTAGGGGACATGCCATAGTAAAGTAAAGACTTACTTTACTTACATACCATAGATAGCGATATGTGTGGATGCATAGTAAAGCTGTAAGTATAATGGTTGTTTTTTCTATCTCGAATTGTAGATAATAAGACAGATATAACGGAGGAGACAGGGAAGAGTTTAAGTAAAGTGGGTAGGTTAGTAGCCGATAACGGATATGAGAACAGTGGTGGACAAGAATGAGTGGCTTTCTTCAGAGATTTTACTGTAAACTTATTATTTTTCAGGGTTGGAAAGATCAGGAAAATAAAAATTGCGAAACAATGATTAATCTGTTTTCTATTATATAGTTTAGATTTTTTCTTGCTCATCACACATGAGCTGTTGCTGTACAGATGGGTAGTGTTTAAATCGTCATCTTGAGCGCTGCAGATGGGGAATACGGTACAGCCCAGTTATTCTTGGGAAGACAAGAGGAGCTATTATTCTTCGTAGTCAGAATTAGGGCTTGAGGGAATGGTGGAGAGGGAAACGGTTGGGAAAACATTTATCTGGCACCCTTTGAAGGCATGAACTAGAACGAGAACATGGGATGGGGCTGCTGTCTTAGACTGAAAAGTATAAACGATAACAGTATCCTTTTTGTAAATCATCTTTAGAATAGATTGTCCTGTGTAGAGAGCTATAAATTTTTGTATATAATAATCTAAATTTTAAACGTCATCACAAGTTTGGAGAGAATGAATATTATTTTCTCTAAAACTCTCTCACTATTCACTAACCAACCCAGTATGATTCTCTCTCTTCTTTCTCGCCTCTTCCTACTTCTTCTTCTTCCTTCCAAATGACAAATGGTGCGTTTAAAAGGAGGTAATGATCTAAAGATTGCATCAGAGAGGAGGATATGCAGAAGTATACAAAAAGATTCGGTGGGGAGGATTATTAATAAAAATAAAAAACAATAAATGCCTCCTAGTACAAACACAGAAAATGTGCAACTGCATGTGTCTCTGGGAGCGAGTATACTTAAACATCCTTGGTGGATCCGCGAGTTGTAAGAATTGACATTAAAAGTTATGCGTCCAAATGCCCCCCCCCATTATGTCATAGCTAGGGTAATAATAGTTATTGATTTCACAAGAACCAAATAAATTTATCGATAAGAAACGGCAAAGTATTTTTATGGTGAGCCCTAGAAGAATCGGTTATTTGTTATTCGCATGTCCAAAGACTAGCCTTCTTCTAGCTCTTCTAGAGTATCGATGAATATTTTAAGATTCGTCGTATCTACTAAAATTTTGTTTATTGCGTGTGATTGGATATCATTCAAAAATTTAGAAAACACATATATAACTGCTATTTGGAAAACAAGGAGCTATAAATGACAAGGAAATTTATTATGTCTTTTTATACTTTGTGCCCAGTGGCGACATTGGATATTAAATTGTATTCGCTTCCGCTTGTACTAAGTCATAGCTTTTTTAAGGTTATAGATCAGTTCGTGGGATAGTGTACATATTCTTAGAGAAAACACATTGAAAACCCTGTTTTACAAAGAACGGGGGTAGATTAAACTTTAATTTTAGTTTAATTGAAGGCAAGTTTTTATGTTCAGGAATGAATTTTTCAAAATATCCCAACCTTAGTCAAAAATTTAGTTAACTTGCGGATGCTTCAAGCATAGAAAGGATTTGAACATGGCATCGTTAGCGGTAGGAAAAACGGAAAGTCGGAGATATTTTTTATATACAGTTAATATATAGGAGACACAAAGAATAATTAGTCCAGGTTGTCCTCATCAGCAGGGAAATACGGACTGACTGACCAAAGAGGTTGTGTTAGATGAAGAAGGAGGGATGTCTCTATTTTAATTTAAAGAATAAGGTAAAGGAATCAACAAGTTACTTTGATTAGGCAAAAGAAAATTAGGATTTGAAATTACTTATTGTATGAATATAGCATAAGTTACATGAACATAAGTTAAGGAACGGTTGGCGTGGAAAGTAGCAAACAACTACTTTTAGCTGTTATCAGTTACGGTAGCCACGAAGCTTGAATTTGAGATAATGCAACATCATGAAATATAAATAAAAGAGCGAGGAATGAATTGAAATTAAGGAGAGGAAGACAGGATATGATTAGGAAAAGAAAGCTTTCATAATCGGTGCTACATAAGTGTACTGAAGACAATTGCATTGTTTTATATTTGGAAAAAAATTTAATGAGAGGGTAGAGAAAGCATAACTATTGTGGGATTATGTGTTTACAATGAGAAATAGGCTGGACAAGAAA
This sequence comes from Sminthurides aquaticus, assembly GCA_906901655.1. NCBI lineage: Eukaryota > Metazoa > Arthropoda > Collembola > Symphypleona > Sminthurididae > Sminthurides > Sminthurides aquaticus. The sequence goes on along the minus strand of CAJQTT010000004.1, from coordinate 7,925,317 downwards.
ACGACGACGAACTTTACGGGGTGATGTGAGATGTTTGGAAGTTCAGGAAATAGTGAAATGAGGTAAGCTGACAGGGATAGAATAGGACAGATCAGACGGTTTAGATTTTCAAAGAACTAGATTAGAAGATAGAAGGAGATGATGAGAAAGAAGAAATGGCGATAATAATAGCCGAATAATACAGTAAATACTTTAATACAGATAATAGGAGGAAAGGAGGGCCATCTATCCTGTATGTGGATGGAGACGAGGAATCGTGAATAAAGGGTGAAGTTGAATGAAACGAGGGAATGGTGAGTGATAGAGAATTGATTGGAGGAAGAAAGGATCGGATATAGAGGAGGATAGGATTACAATGGCAACTATTAAGAGGATGATCCTCGATAACGATATCAAGTGGATCCTGGAGCCTGGAACCGACGGGAAAACAGATCCTCTAACCCTTCATCTGCTTTTCTTTTTATTTGAGCTCGGTGGGATAGGAATCCTATCATAAGATGTGCTGGATCTGGATCATTACATCATGTTCCACGGATTAAAAACATGCCATACAGTACGGCACATCATACCCTTAAGTCTAACAGCCCGGACAGTCTAATAAGTACTTGTTCCTTTTACTCTTATGAATCTGGTAATTCACCATTGTTGTCTACTTATTCCCCAATTCTTCTCATTTTTTCTGGAGCTATAGCTGCTGTAAGTCCCTTTTACTGAGTTCCCATGAAATAGATTCAGTAAGCGTTTAATAGTATTTCCGCTTATCGCCATCTTTTAACCCTTTTTCTATTTCAAGGGTTATATAAGAGTGACAATCTATAAGTAGAGTAGATCAAATCGGCTGTGAAAAATATTTTAGCAAGTTTACATTTCTGGGGCTAGATAAGCCAAATCAGGCTAATATATTTGGGGCGAGCTTTAATTTGTCGCCTTCACTATATAATTTGTCCCAGCATTTTTGGTGATAAAATATCACGTGGACTTAATTATTTTACAAAGAGTGCTAAAGTGCTAGCACAGCTGCGTCAGTCTTTGCGTGCCCAGTGATATTAGTGATTATTATTGCAAATTGCAGGCAGAATGTGCGATGGTTGTAGAAACGAGAAATAAACAATTCAAAAGCATTATATTTGCACATAAGTGTAGTAGTCAGTATGTATATATATATATTATAATTTAGAGTCTAAAAGGGCGTTGACGAAGCAAGGTAAAATGAATGCCAGTATTCTTGTTGACAGATAAGAATTTAAGTAATGCGGAGGATAATTGTGTGTAATCCGGGGTGGAGATACCGGCAAATAAACCCGGGAGGGTATGAAGTTAAGTTGCCAAGCAGTAAGCAAGCTGAGTAACGGACTGGTCGGTTAGAGATGATAAATATGAAGTGATTAATGATAGAACCTACCGCAGGAGTGGCAGGAGTGGCAGGAGGGTAGGCGGCGGAAAGGAAGAGAAGTGAATCACGTCAAGTGTTAATGATACAAATTTCCTTTCCCCTATACCAGGCAGTGGAATGTAAAGGCAAAAGGGGACACGTCCATCCGTTGGGAACGTTTATAATAAAGCAAGTTCATAAACATAATAAACATACGGAAGGTGTCTGGGACTTCCAGATCCCGCTCTAGTCTAAAAACATGAAAAAGGGAAACAAGAATGACATTCAAGAGTTCGGGAAAATATAATTCGTATTGGTTAGAAGCTACATGGAAATCGGTGTGAAAATTTTATGCACGTCTAGATACCTCATGGCTAAAATTCATTTTAACCGGCCAATAAATATGGGGAAATGTGGAAATGTTTTACAAGGGAAAAGAAAGAAAAGTTTCAGAGATGTAGAATAAGTGTACATGGACTCAAAACAGGATATTTTGAGATGATGGGTGTATGAGTTGTGCGGAAAATGTGACTATAAAACTTCTCGTGCCGTGGCAAAATTAATAGATAAAATAAAAAAATCAAGAAGAGTTTTTCGTGGAAATCTTGAATGATGAGGGAACAAGCTAAAAGCTGAAGTTGTAACTTTTTATATTGTGACATTAAACAGTCTGGGTTTTGTGGACATATTGACTGATATACAGGACTTTAATTGGTAAAATGTGAGTTTGGCTGGAAATGGAAAGGGTTGCCTTTGTGGGAAAGTGGGGAAAGTCTTGTAGTCTTGATTAGATGAGCGTAAATCTGATAAAATTCGTCAAAGTTGGCGTTGGCTTTGAATTGATGGATGCATTCTCCTCTCCCTCCCTTCCTCATTTTCCACGTATTCCTCGTTTGAGATGGATATTTTAGAATAGGATTTGGGACATACATGTGCAGATGTAGCAAGGATGCTGTAATGGATTGTTTTGAGATTAATTGTGTCGTTGGGAGAGGGGTTATTATGTAATGATAGGGATCAGCGGGAGAGCGCTAGGAGGATGTGGAGCGTATGGGATGTGGATAATGTGCGGAAAGACGGAGGAGGACATGCGACGTGAATTTGAGGTTCGTCTCTTTCAGACTTCTGTCCTACCCTGCCCGTGGGGATTTGGGAAGGGGTCGAGGAAAACTTTGAGTAGATAATGTGGAAACAAGGGATGAATTCAAGTCAGGAAATAATTTCAAGGATTGCATGTGATACAAGTATCCGTTTGGATTATGCAGCTTCTTACATTGTAATCGAGCTTGTATGGTGGTGGTGAATGACTTACTGAGGGAACGGAATAATAAAACGGTTATCACATGAAATTTCCAATCTAAGGAGTATAAAGAAAGCAGGGAGAAAGTCGAGTAAAAGAAGATTTTTAGACTGGAAACACTCATCATTTTTTGGGAAGAACGATCGTAACTTTGAAGGTGATTACGTATTGTTAACGATTGTGCTTATGAATACACGTTAACCGGACTACGCTGAGCAGCTAGTGGAAGATCTCGCTTGAGAAGTTTATAGTTGGCTGAAACTGTGGTGTTTTGAGCTACTTAGGGCGAATTTGAAGTTGATGGGAAAGGAGTAGACAAGAGATATAGAAATAATTCGGATGGGACAGAAAGGCGGAAAGGGTTGGTTAGTCGTGCGGTGGGAGACTGAGAAAAGATTGGATCATATGGTAGCAGGGACAGAGCATGAAGAGTTTGCGTTGTATACATGGTGAGAAGGGACGACGACGGGAGGAGTGAGTGAAGAGAGGTTGTTGTGAAAGTGATGAAGATGATGATTGGAAGGCATTTGTTGGCTCGGTGTACAGGGATATATATATATATATATATATATAAACGTGAAAGGGAAATAAGAGGTTAGAGAGGAGACATTTATCAGGGGATTAGATGTGCGGTATGGTATGATGGTAGTGAAAAGGAATAAATAGATAGATGATGGAATAGAGAAGAAGAGAAAACAGAGAGAATGAGAGAAAGAGCGGAGACAGAGGAAGAAGGAAAGGATGTGGAGGAAGAGAGAGAATGGGAAAAGAGAATAAATAGAAGCTTTCTCTTTGAAGTCTCATAGAACAGAAAGTTTCAGGTTGTTCCGAATAATTAGTGACTTTGACTTGACGAGAATGACAAACGGACGGATGTTTGTTCAACAATGTAACATCAAAAATGTCCAGAGAAACATTCTCTTATTTTTGATCTCCTTCTCTTGTATTTACACGGATCCTCATTCTGTTTCCATCATCTCTCGATAACTACTTACTCTTCTTGTATTTCTTTTAACGGGATAGGATAGTTGCTGCTTATTCCATAATGCCTCCCGCTCTTCTTTTTCCTTTCTCCTCCTTTCCCCTCCTCCTCTTCCTCATCCCTCCTTTCTATCTCTTTGCTTCTCTTGTTTTTGTGTACTTTCTCCTATTGTTTGCCTACCTAATGCATGCCCTGAATACTTTACTACTTATTCTAATTCATGAATACATTATCATGTCCTCTTGAGACTTCTTCATCTAATCGATTACCATGTCCTAGTGAGACCAAGATTTCGTTTCGCTATTCGCCTCAAAAACTATTAGAAAGAGCGGTATTTAAGAAAAGAAAATTGAATTTGATTTGAGCGGTTTCAAAATTGTTTCTATTTCAACCGTATTCTTTCACCATTGATAACAGGAGGCAGAGAAAATAGAATTACTGGATGAGTATTATACCGGGTGGTGGCATTGAGAAGAAGGTAAATGCAAAGCTGGGGATTATTATGGAGTTGAACTGAAATACAACATGAATGACGATGTAGGCTATAAGATTACAATGCTCAATGTCCTACTGGAAATATTCTTCTATAAACAGCTCGGGGGATGAGAAAGAAATACTGAAGGATTTAGGTAGATACTGAGTTGCTTAAGATCTGATGAAGAAAAAGCATAGTAAGTTGGTGTTCTCTTCTAGTATTTACGGGCCGTTAAAACATTATTCAAGTGACGGGAATCTGAGACGGTGTTGCTGGGAACCTTGTGAGAGCTCATATGTTTAGAGACCCATTCACCGATTCCCGTCTCTTCTTAATGGTTTCCACAATTTGTTGTAACATTTCCCGTTTTTGAAGAAAAGATAGGGAGTTATAGAACTTTAAAAGCTTGAGCCTCTCATGTGATTCTCTCTGACATTCGGGGACAATCCAAAATGTGTGACAATATGGCATTCCTCCAAAAATCCTAAACATTCTCCCGGCACACAGCGCCTTCCTCACTGAAAGCAAAGGCTTGTGAGGATTTTAAATGAAAGAAATGGGATTATCAAAGATAGGGCAAAGTGAACAGTGGAAGAAACTCTCTTCTCCGAAACGTTTTCTTCTTCTCTCTTCTTGAAAATGTATCATAGAAAGAATCTAATTGAAATTGCACATTTCCTTCCTTGCTTGCACCCAACACTTGGTTTGTTTTCATAGCTTTTAATAGTTTTCGCTTTTTATGATCCTCTCTCCACTCTTCTATTACTCTTTTTTTACCAAGTTAACTCCAATCAGCTTTCTTCCCCTGTGTATTTTTCTGCTGCTGTAAATTCGACAGTTTGAAATTTTAGCAGAGGGAAGTAATACCATGAGCTGGGCCCTTGTGTATTTGAGTTTATTCTTAAAATCCTTCAAAGAGAAGAAGATTCCGTGCTGAGAAAAATTATCCCTAGCAACTATCAAGAAAAACTGTGTTTCCTTGCCCATTCTAGAAATGTTCACCACTGGCTGATCCACGGTAGGGACTTCAGTATGCTAGCAATAGAATTAATGAAGGAGCGCATTTTCTAGAAACTTTTTTAATACGATTAATACGGGTAGGAAAAGTTCATCTTTTCCGCATTAAATATTTTACGTGACCTTGATTTTCAATTGTAATGAACAAAGGTTTTTAGGATGATTAGGATTTGTATTCACCGCAGTGCTAGATTATGCTTTTTCTAATGTATTTCGGAGTAGAAGATATGAGGACATGACGGGTAAAAGAAGAAGTCTGTTCGGTAGAATTCGGAATAATATATGTGGGAACGACAATGCGTAGGAATATAAGACTGGGATGAGAGGAGAAAAAAACGTAAAAACAAATGTGTGGCGGGGAGGAAAGAGTTTTTCAGCATCTTGTTTCCAAGCGTGTTACCCGGATCTTGTTTCTCTCTCATTCTTATTCATATGTTTGTAATGGTTTGTATGAGGACGTGTTTCTGCGCATAAGCGTATCATGATTGGAAGTAAGGATGGTGTTAGACTGATGCTACTAATGTGTTACAATACCTATACGGTTTGGGAACAGTTCTGGACTTGCACAATTTTTCGAATGAATCTGTTACATATATCATTGTAACCGGCAACTCAGGGGAAGATAAATAAAAAAATGCTTGTTCTTCACGTGCCTATGTACGGGTAACCCAAAGTACATGTTACATGTATATGGCTTTGGCTTGAGCTTATTTGTGCTATGAAAAGACCCTTTGTGCTTTGTCTCCATATAACTTACACAAATGCAAAAATACTGATCAGCAAGGATACAGGTTTTTATTCTAATGCAGTTTTATAAGCCAAGTGTAATTTAAGTCACGCAATTAATGTAAGTTCAAAAAATCAATAAAAAGGGAAATGCACATTTTTATAGATTTAACGTCTAGAGTGTTGTTACATGGGGATGGAGTGCAAAGTGTTACAGTTGGAATCAAAATCTTTGAGTATTTAACTTTCATTATTTGTGATTATTATAAATCTCCAACGCTGCATCTACCGGTTAGGTATTTAGGCAGGGTCAGGTTAGGTTAGCAAAAAAGGTGTAACTGCAGTGATGGAGATTCACAATTAACAAATTACTTTACAACTCAGAGATAATGACTCCAAAGTGACGCGGACGCACCTGTGTATAAAAAAATTGCTGTAAAATAATATTGTGTGTGCCGATCATTTGATCACAGAGCAGTGTTGCAAATATTTTGAAAACTACTGTGCGAGTTTAATTATTATTAATGAAATTCAATGCAATGCTTATGAAGATGCCAACATATGTACGTATGTGCAGAATTGTCGTATAAAGGTTGGTGTAATCTATCGGTGAAAAGGCGTGCATTGCTCCAGTGTTTGATACAGTACGTCTAATACACCACGTAATCATCGCGTCTTACTTTCCCGAAATACACGCGTACTAGACGGCCATTAGATCCCGTAGTTACACGGCGTGTATTACACGCGTATTTGAACAAACACCGCGGATCGGAAAATAGCCCTTTTCTGGGCGTCAAAATAATAATGGGAGGAGTCTGAAGAACTGTGAATTCGGTTTTACTATCTGATGCTGGAATTATCCCGTCTTTATCAAATAAAATAAAAACGGGACTGTAAACGGAAGCCGTTCAAAGTAATCACTTAAATTTAAACGTAACACTAATTGGATCATCTCAAGGCATTATTTAATTGCTAAAAAGATGTAGTGCGCCAAGTATAAAAGAAAACGTGGAAAAGTTTCAGAGGAAAGCTAGTAAAGACTAGAAAATTATACAAGATAAGGGGTCCGAGAGGAAAGAATCTCAGGAGTCTGAAAAGAGGATAAAACTTGAATCTTCTTGATAGGGATTGTAGCACCTTGTGCCAGAAGTTGAAATGGAGAGTGTATAATTATCTGGCCTAGGAGCAAATCAAGACTTGAGAAAGCGTTAATGAGGGACAAAATTCTTGATTGCGAGGAGTCTACTCTTCATACTACTACTTTCTCCTCCTATGTTTTCTCATCGTCTTGATGAAGGTTTATCTGTTTATATTGCTAATTTCCTTAATTGCTTATCGCACTTTCCTTTGCTGTTCAATTTAACTCCTTCCTAACGAGGAACTATTCGGGAATGATATTGCATCACCAGTGTTGACTCACGGGAATCTATGAATTTCCTGGGTGTTTGTCTCGTGGTAAATGCCACTTTTCCGGGAGAAAGCCATAAGGAGAAAGGTAATGCAAACATAAAAAGAGAAGCTCTTGATTTGAAATAGCATACCACTCCTTTTCTGTCGACCCTTGGCACTTCAAAAGCGAATACACAAACGGAAATTCCTCGCTCCTAGTAGTAGGTATTAATGGGAGACACAATTTAGAAAGTAATATGTGTACACACAATAAACCAACAGATGGATTATCATAAATTACTATAGGATTACTTGAAGGCTGAGATGCATCGGAGCGAACATAGAACAAGTTTGCACTCTGTATCATCTAAAATGAGACCCTCCTACTATTTAAAGAGCGTGCGTGTGGCGGATTCCCTCAAACGCTCCGCGCTCCTCATTCATCCCACAGCATGGAAATATTATTCATTTCCAACAGTAAAGTATCGTACAGAATTAGCATGAGTATTTTGATTCCAAGGATGTATAGCAGAGTCTGAAACCGGTGGATGGAAGAAGACGAAGAAAAAAATGTGTAGGAGTCTCCCCCCCCCCCTATAAAGCCCTCCCTCTCACCCCCATCTTGAGTACAAATAACAAATCGTTTAAAGCTGTTCTTTTCTCCGTCCACAAATAATCAGTTGAAATTAAGCCTTGAAATTCAATTATAATCAAAGGGATTATCTGAAGGAAAATAAATGCTTCTTCTTCGATAATTCCGCCTGTTCTCCTTGGCCCTGGCGCCGGTGCTTTACGATCAATTCAGAAATGTTATGAGCATGATGAGTGGTTGTGTCAAACACAATATAAGGTGCAATGCAATACGACTAGAAATGCGCTATAGGCCAACTAAATGTTACTTTCTGTAAGCGGGATTATGTGTTCTAAAGAGTTTTCTTGCATTGCGTGTGTGGGTTGGAAATGCATTTAATAATTCCTTCTTGTTGGTACGGAACGGACTATACGGAGAGAAAAGTGGTATGAACGTGCGAACATAGGAGTTATACTTTTTACAGAAGAATAAAAGACAGACTGATAAAGAAGGTGGTGTGTTTGGACAGGTTTATGCACAGAACGCAAATAAAATTTACCAGATTTTTAAAAATGAAAATCCAGTTGAGAATCAAATCCTTGACTACACTAGCTCCGCTGAAGCTAAAAATTGAACTGTAAACTGAGTTTGATCCATAGTAATTTGTTTCGTTTTTAAGAGAACTTTCTCAATGTTAGCCTATGCTTGGGAAGAGTTTGCTCTAGAAAAGTGAATGAAAGTAGGGGTTGGTTGACACGAAGCTTGCGCTTTGAATAGTGAATTCATTCCGCAATTCCAGAGAATGTACAAACAGTTAAAGTATATCGTAACTCAAAAAATGGAGGAGATGAATAGCTAAAAGTAAATGGAATTACGGCTTGGAAGCGTATTCATGATTAAATTTATTGGATTTACATGAACCTTTAGTACAGTAAATTGCGAGGGTATGCTGTAAAAGCCGGGTTTTTTTAGAAAAAGTTGAGGCAGAAGAAAGAGCTAACCACTTTGGCCGGGTTTGCTCTTCGTCTTTTCCTGGCATATGCAACTCTACTGCTGGATATAGGCAAGGCTGTGTGGGTATGCTGTATATGCTGTGGTGTATAGGCGGGAAGGAACAATAAAGTTTTACGTCACACACCCATTCAAGGCGGAATAATGGTGAGAAAGGGGAGGAAAAAAGACTTAAAAGTAAGTGATTGCCGTTGGCTTTTCTTTGGGAAACTTAATGCTCGTAGCCATTGTAACCTGTTGGGTGCTCTGTTGGATGACAATAGCGGTGGAAATGTTGGAAATCTTTTATATTCACCCTCCGCAACCCCTTGACGTTCCTGGGAGACCCATCATGACGTAAAAGATGGAAAGTAATCTGTCAACCTCTTCTGCACGGCACCTTGTATCGGAGATGCCCTTCTCCCATCCTACGATACCATACCGTCGCTCCCTCAACCCTTAGACTGGTAATCCATCATTTCTCTACACTCTGTCACGTTTCTTTCCTATTTTCTTCTATTTCTTCGGATTGCAAATCTACTACAATGCAACACTCTGCGGCATTCTATAAGCTTCTCTCATGAGAAGCTTAGCTAAGATTTTAATTGAGATATGGAGCAGGATTTAAAAATTCAGTTTTCGCACACGTGAACGCTTAACTCGCCGCTCATGGAGGACTGTGTTAGTGATAATCCTGTAGGTTATGCAGAATGAGAATACGCATAAGCATACATAACATAATTTCCTTCATTGGGTCAATAACCGAAATAAATCGTTCGCGGGCAAGTTTGTGGGTAAGCAGGATGTGGCCGTGGCCGGAGCTAGGATTTCCGGTGCCGACAATCCTGCAGTCTTGCAAATACATAAACAGTAAGATGCACACGAAGTTACAAGTTTACTAAAGTATTTGTTCTGGTAATGCATGGGCGTAAGTAGGTAGAAAGTAGATGCAATAATTAGGCTGTGAAGGGGGAACCATACAAAGTAAAACCCTTGCATCATGTAAGAAACAAATATGGTTAACAGCTGGATTGTTGCTGTAAGCTTGGTTATGATTATGATTCGATGGATTAAAATATGAGAGAAAATGAAATACGCAGAGCGGTAGTAGTAGCGTAGGTACTGTGTACTGATATTGATGTTAGAATAGTGGGAAACACGAGTTAAAAAGATTTTGAGAATGATGAGAAATCAAAGAAAATATGGAGAAAGTTATGAAGAGAAAGTTCCAGAGAGAAAGAAAGTGAAAAGTATTCTATATGAGGAGTGGAGAAAATGAAACAACTTCTTATTGAAGGACATCATAGTGGGCGAAGCGGAAGCGTTGTAAATGTTGGATTGATGTTGTATGGGACGAATGGAAGAAAACAGGATGCGAAATAAATACAAGGAATTCTTGTGATTACTTGCCGCATTTTCATTATGCGCGAAGTGTTGATAATGCATGTGTATGTTTGTGACATGTATTTATGATTTGGGAAAGAGCAGTAGGGAAAAGACGTCCTGTTGATAATTTAAGCTACGTCTCTTTTCTTGATGCCTTCTCCTTTCGTTCATATTGCCATAATCTGGATTTTTTATTATTATTTTTAATTTAAAATTTAGATGTTTACGCAACAGTGTGCCCTTATATGTTTTTGCTTCACTAACTATATAATATCGCATGGTAGGAATCTAAAGCAAAGTACATTTTCCTTTCCGCTTGTTTTACATCCGTACTTTAATAAAAGGATGTTTAATAAACATTTACAATAACACGTGGAAAAGAACTTACTGTATAAATCATGTTATTGTAAACCAGCTATGACTCAACGAAACTGATAGATCTTGTTCCACCATTCTTGATTTTCTCCCACCCCCACCCTCGCACAACTTTCTCCAGAGACTGCTTTCTGCACCTGGCATGTAAATAAGCACTCTTGATTCTATGGTTTGTAACTTGTACAAGTAAAGGTGAAAATAATTCTATAAATAAGTATCTATGTAGCCTTGGATAGAGTCCATTCATATAAAATGCATAGAATCTGTGAAGCTTGAAAATCTAGTGGGTGATAGTTATCATAAGAGTTCATGTTAATTATGCCTGTCTGCTTCGAAAGTTTTCGCAGCTTCAAGGATATTAAAGAATTATGATAGAATGAATAGAGTCTATATCTTGGGTTAAAGATTAAAGATTATCTCAGTTTTTCCGGTACTGCGTGCGTGCGGAATTGGCTAGTTGAAACTTACAGCATACTAAATTACTGAATATTTCCTTCAACTAACAGCAAATTTTGGTTTTCCACGACTAAAAAACTAAGCGTTATAAGGATACGATTGTAGACAGGGAATAAGACGAGCATAAGTGACAACTTGGTGCTTCTTCTCGGCTAGGGTGAAATTTTCGACAGAATAAAGCCTACACATAGGAAATGAAACTTAAAAGCCGCATTTGCTATAGCCATAGGCTAATAATGCAGTGAAGTAAAATAAGTTCAAGAACAAGTTTTAGAAGAGAAATAAAGAAAAAAGAGAAAGTGGGAGAATTAGAAAGCAAGCTAAGAAAGTAGCCTGAAGTAATTTCTTTGTGATGTTTTATACTAGCTGTGTAAAACTGTGTATATGCATTGCAGACAAAAAGGTAGATACAGTAAGTTAGCTACCTAATTATCGGAAGTTGCTTTATCCAAACTGTTCTTTTGATAAAGTTTTGGGACAAGGCTCTTTCTCTCTTTTTCTATGACTGCTTCTATTCTCTTTGAGAAGGAAGTCCAGCGTGAGTCTCTTTTACACGAAGTAAGTTCCCTAACTGAGAATCAACCTGGAAGCTTTACAACACAGTGGAGAGACAGAGGAGAGGAGGCCGCAGCTAGAGATCTAAGGAATTGCAATGGTTAGATCGGTTCAGACAGAACTATGTCCCTGTTTTGTACAGATTCGCTTGAAGGAAAGGAAAGATACTGGCTGCATCAGTGTAGTGTATATTCTTTATGCACTGGTGGAAATACAAAAGCCGAGAGAAAGTATAAGAAATAAGCTAGAGAGAATCTCTCTTCTGGTTGACGAAGAAGGGAGACATGGGGTAATTCATAACGGGAATGCAAAGTTTTCTTGGGATTTATTGTGAAACTATAATGTAGTATATAGAAGGTGGACAGGGAGAAGCGGGCAAGCTGGAACTGGATGAGACGGAAGCAAGCAAGGAGAGAAGAAAGCAGTTCTTTTCTGTCCATCGAAGGTTGTGGAAAATTGATGATAAGTGAAAAGAAAGTCCGCCCGCCTTTATTCTTGCACGTAATATGGAAGAAGGAGGGGCAGATGGTGGCGGTAGACAGAAGAGTACGGAATAGGCTCTGTGGAATGGACTGAGAACTAGAATTTCAATTGAGCAGACTGTCTCGTGTCTGCTTCTTGTGTGTATACATCAAGGCTGGGTGGTGAGGTGGTGATTTCGCTCATCGCGTTGCATAAACACCAGGTGGTGAGCATTTTCAAAAAAGAGAAAGGGGTGAGTAAACAGCACGAAATGAGCACTGTTCACCGTGATGCATAAGCGACAGAATTCTGTAAATCCATGCCGTGTTGATGCTACTGTCCTTCTCTCCATACCTTGTATTATCTGCGGCACGCAGTGGGGTTTGGATGGAAGCGCGAGACTTGGAATATTCCTTCCACTTGTCCGTTTATCTTCTCATATGTCAGTATTGCACTACTGCGGAAGTGCTTTTTTATAACAGTTGACATTTAATTTAAAATTACATTTAGTTAAGTGTTTATCCTGATTTCATATTTAACCTCTTGCGAACCAATACTTTGAAGCATATCCTTCATGGTGACCCGGGTTGTCATAGCAAGTTACGTAACCATAACCCAGAGGAATAATAGAGTTAGAAATTTAAGCTACTTTAAAAAATTTTAACGTTGAACATATTAATTTTCTTATATGAAAACTTAATTTTTTCTGAAAGTCCGTTTAAAACTGTCTTGAGGCTTTCCCTGGCAAAATTTTAACACTAGTGTCCCTAAAAAAGATACTGGAAAAAGATGAGTCAAGACAACCGTTCGCAAGAGGTTAAAATTTTAACACTAGTGTCCCTAAAATACTGGAAAAAGATGAGTCAAGACATTTTCAAGCGCTCTTTCCTTCTGTCGTCGGGTAAAAGCATCGAAAACTCGGATGGTAAGTTATTTAATTAATAATTAGTAGACAATTTAATGCATAACAAATTACGGACCAATTTAGTTATGCTCATTTAGTTTTAAATAATTTTACTAGACCCGTACATTGCAATTGTGATGTTTGCTAATTGTAAATATGAAATAATTATTGGTCAAATTTAATTTCATAATTCAGAGACAACTAATACTGGAGAAGTTGAGGAAAATAGTGAGAGGAATTCTCCCACAACAAAGTTCCTGTGTTCGAGTCAACTGGATTCTTCAGGTTAATTGGTTGAATTTAAACACGAGTGTTAATCATTTAATGTTATGGGAATTATGAATACCACAACTGTGCTCGTATCCGCAGGGGGGAACTCTTTTCTATCTCAGATGCCTTCCCCGCTCCACAGTGAAAACATTGAGGGATCATTCAGCTTTCGGTCGCCTTTGATGTCTAGTACTGTTCTGGGTACATGATACTACTAAAAACTAATATTAAGTTTTGCTGAACACGGTTTTATGCTGAACGATTTAATGCATTATTTCTTTGAAACAGGTATTGCTCCACGTGGAGGTGGTAAATCAAAAGTACCACTTCGAGGTAGAAGTCTAGGCAGCAGTCCCGTTTCTAGAAAGTTGCCCGATTTCGATATCGGCAAGTTGGCAATGATTATGTGCATCTATCGATTTCCGCCTTTTCTTCATCCTTTCTTTCTCCAACTACAGGCTATCTCGACGAAGCAAATCGAGACAAGAGGGACATGCAGGCCACACTGGTGGATGTGGTGAAAATACTTTGTATCATGCAGGATGCAGTTAACAAACTCCAAGATGTTCCACAGACAGTCAATCATATATGCGAGTCTATTAAAAGCATAGAGGAGCGCCTTGGAAAACCAGCTCGGAAAGCAGGTAATAAAACCGATCCTGCAGTTATTACCTTAAACGAGTGCCCCTTTTTATCTATTAAGTGTTTGATGACCTACTACTTGAAACCGTGCTGGTCAATTACTTGGCTTTTTTTTAACTGGATTCAGAAATTGAGCATACTTCTGTGCAACTCGATAGGCCACCCCTGTATCCGGATGCTGTAGTGGAGTGCGCGAATAACTTGAAGAAATCTGCCAAGCGAAAGCTTTCCATGGACTTATCCTCTGAGTTACCGGTTTCAAGTTCCGTTTTGAAAAAGTTGGCCATTGTAGCAGCGTAACCATGTAAGCATTTGCGGTGTTGAAAATATGATAAAAATTGGATAAATTTTGATGGTTTTGATGAGCATTATGTACATTCCGATTTGACGCTCTATTGCAACCTTTCATGCAGCCGTGGAACAAGGATCGCAGAATGAGCCCACGTCTTCAGCTACAGCATCAATAGCAACGTCATCTGCATTTGGTTTAGTTCATAGTGCTGTCAATACACCTAACTCTGTGGATGACCGTGGAACAGACGATCTTGAAGAAAATTCCTCTGCTAGTAATACCTCGCCACGTTACTCCTGTCCCGTTTGCTATGATTCTTTTTCTGATGACGATTCAGCTCATACCCACTATCTTCAATGCGATTATAATGACTGTCACAGCTACTTTTATTAATACTCCATAATGTACATACGGTGCTATATATTTCAGAACATGCATTCGTTATGAGCAGTATACTTATTATTGCTTCGTAGAACTACCTCGATTTAACTAAAAAGTGTTTGAATAGTCGCAAACCACCAGCTGATCCCGTGTTTAAACTGTTTGCCATGTATCGTGAATTATATATCCTGTACTGATCTTGATTCTCCACAACTAATTATTCCGTTGATAATATTTGCCCAATACCCTTCAATTCGATTTTAGTTTGGGAATCATGGCTTCTAGTTCGCTCCTTTTTTATTACAAAATCCCTGAATCGGTCATAGGCACGGATCTTAGAGTTGTACAACAGATATTGCTCCGGGTCCCAGTCCAAAAATGGGAAGAATTGTCGCCAACCTCTACTTTTTTTCGTTGTCCCCTCTTCATTCAACGATATACTTTGGACTACCGATCGTATTCCTTGCTAGAATACTCGAGCGGAGCCTTGAAGCTCACGGATAAAAAAGGGAGTTACTCGTATCGTGAGAAAACGGAATGCTTATGGTTCAAACAGGTTCCATCCACACTTATTACGGCGAGGTTTCCGCAGTACGCAGTGGATGCTTTTCATAGTAATTGGTTTCACAACAATTATGGCGCTCAAATCCAATAACTGCAAAACAAATCCAACGTAAGTCTTTTTTAAGCAAACCAGCTGTTTGCAGTATTATAAGTTTAGCTACTTTGATTAATACCGATTTGAATTGCAGTTTCTTAAGCTTCCTGTCAATGCTTATTTTGACTACCTTGATCGCTGTGTTCCACCGGAAGTAAAAGTCATGGAAAAAAAGGAGATCAACGGAGAAACTGTTTTTCTTCTTGGCGATGGCACACTGCAGATTTGTGGTGCACACGGTAATTTGCTTTCTCTTATCCACCTTACGGAACGGTAAATTTTGTTCCGGCCATGGTAGTCTACTATGCTACTCGTTGATGGACTTGCTCTCTTTAGGCGCCCCAGTATTTATTAAATCAAAGCTGGATCGTGTCATCGCTTGGGTAAGATGAAAATTTATGTATCGTTTACACTTTAATTTTTTTTGGTGACTAAAAATAACCGATTTACAATGAATTGTCTTGTATAATTTTTTAATTTAGCTCGACGTAATGGAAATGCATTTACCGTTTGTTTAATATGGTCTATAAGTAACTGATATCTTGCCATCATACCATTCCCCCCAAGTTTCTTGTCATCATCTCATTTTGTTTGCTATGAAACTTGATTGCCGCACAATGTAACACAGTGTCACTTTATACGTACATTCTTTCTCTTTAACAAGTCCTTGTTTTCCATGTAAGACTACAAGCTGCGAATACTTCCAAGCGCGGCGTGGATACTCTACAGTTTCTTGCAATAAATAATCCCGAGCGGTCCCGCGTATACACTATTCCGTTAACACTCTTTAACTTCCTTTGATCATGGTTTTCCCCGCACTTACAACGAAGTATACCGGGAAAGAATCAGATACCAAGGCCGTTTCGTTTTACATAGGGGACGAATTCTTCCGTGGAGAAATGCGTCTGTTTCGTAAATACTTAAATAGGGTATCTGAATCCAAAATTCGGTTACGGTTTGCTTAGTTGTAGGCTTATTCATATACGATTTGAATGGCGACACAAGTATAGCGTCCATCGAATAACGTCTAACAGCATAGATAGAAGCGAAAACGTCAACCCACAAATTAGAATTCCATGAATAAATAGGAATGAATGGCAGTGATTATCATGTATTTTAGCCAACACTTTTAAAATAAGAACACTTACATCTGTCAGCCTCACGAGGCAGTCCACATAACTGTTCCACCGTGTTCGAACGGCGGCACAGCATACAAAGGATAACAAATTCATCATAGTTTCCCAAAAGGATAACACACTGTACAAGGCAAAAACTACCTTTTGAGCTAAACCCCGGTTCGCCAAGGATGTGCGCAATTCTTTCGCAATATTCTCCGCATCATGATGCCCTTTGATTTGTGTCATATCCAAAAGGTCGGTTTGCAGACTAAAGTCGTCATCAATGTAGGTTAACAAGCTAAGAATGACGGCTTTCTGTCCTTTGCTTGTCCAAATATCCGTAAGAAGACACATCGCTGAGTTTACGCGTTGACGTTTAGCGGCCATCATTCCATCCTGACAAGTATAAAATATACTTATGTCCTCAGTCCACACTTATCCTGGTATATATGTATACACTCATTTAGAATAAAGAATTCTACTTACCAGGCGATAAGCTTCCTCCATCAAGAAGGAATGCATGGTTTTGCGAGTTGTTGGTTGGTAATTGGGATTCAGAAACGAATGATGAACTCGGAAGTATGGGTCTTCTACGTGGCTCAATGGCTGCATTGTAGAAACCAGCATATCCAAAACGTGGTCAGGCTGCGCTGATTTGCTGATCCACGGATGAGTTGATCCATCTTTACTGGCTACTTTGATGGATGGGAAAATGTGCGTGGACAAGTCAGATCCAAAATGAAACTGGAAGTAAGTTGAAAAAACTTGTAGCTAATCGATTTGTTTTGGCACTTGTTTGAAGTACTCGTCTTAAATATTTATAAACGCTAAGACATTGAACGTTAATGGTAACGTACTTTAGCAAGATGCGGATACAGTTTACCACCTTTCTCACAACCAGCTACAAATACTGCCTGCTCAAGTAATGTCGTCTCTTGAAGGCACAGTGGACAGCACATATGGAAGTAAACATGTCTTCCTCTTAAAAGCTTTGGTGTTACGTAGTCTGACATAAATTGATGACCTAAATAAATCACGCCGTTTTCCTGGAACACCGTGTAGGTTTTGATCACATCAATGCAGTAAATAATTGACGGTTCCTCTTTACCCCAACCGATCATAACGCTGCGGTTCTGTACAAAAACCACTGTTACACTTTTGGAGTATACGACGTATTTACCCAGATCCTTCAAAAATAACCTAATCCTAGCGTAAAACACGGTCGAATTAAAATCGCGGATACTAAGTGTAGTAGGGTAAACTAAATCAAATGGTAACTGCTTTCAATCGTCAGCGTCGTCCCCTGAAAGTCGACTTAAGTAAATTGGTTCTACGTCTGGTGCTTCTTGTAGTTGAATTGGCTGCGTTTCATCGGGTACTACAAAATTCGGGGTAAAATCCAAAGATGACTGTGTGGAACCACTTGACGGGGAACTCAGAGAAGAACTGCTGGTTTGAGAACATTCCGGAAAGATTGGCTGACTGTAACGGAGTATATCTGTAGTTACTAGCTTGGATGGGAGTGCCAAAATACCCTCGCGCCCGTTACCACCGGCAACAGTTTTGCCGCCTTTTCTCACTTTGTTCGTTTTAGTTTTAGTAGCATTTGAAGGCTGAAGAGAAACTCGTGGACGTTTTGTACTCCCAGTGTTTCCATTTTTCTTCTTCTGAGTTTCTCGGCAATCAGAATAACTCGATTCTTCCGATTCACTAGTTCTAGAAGTCGTTTCTTGTGTGTAACGCAGAATATTCTTAATACGACATTGTCGGGAAGTTGCCATAATTAAACAAACCCACTTGTTGTATCACTTCTATTCAAGTAAATTCTTAGAACACTAAAATAATTAATTATTGCCACACTGTCGAACAGGATTGATCTCCGAAAACTAATTGGTAAAGGTCTACCCAATTATTGATAATCCCGCCAATTATACCCATCCTTTACTCCTTAAATGCATATATATTCGATGAACAGCAATACATTCGCTAGACAATAGAACCACATTAAAAGAGGAGCACCGCTGGCGGGAACAGGATGAGTAGAGGCGACCCTGTAGCCGTTCAACTTTGGTGAACGATGTACCCCCTTGCGAAGGCATGGTATTATAATCTACGGATGTTTCTTAATAAGCGCCAAACTCTCGACAAAGCGTAGGTTGTGGCGTATGCGTACAGGAATGAAGCGGCAGTTATGACTTGCAATATCAACAGTATAACACGGTGTGTCTGTAAGGACACAACCCTTAAAAAGCATGGCGCAGCCTTAACAGCGGGAATTGACTTTCCAAGTGTAATCTTAAGAGCTCAAACTACTCACACGACATCCCCCATCCCCCCAAAACATCAAACACGGCATGAGTCGATATTTCGGAACACATAGTATACTCACCAAAAAGTCTGTAATCACCACAGGTCAAAAAAAAAAAAAAATCGAGATTATGGACTTTACAGACCCCAAATCCATCAAGAATAACAGCTGGCACTATAACAACATGTTTTAAGTTTCGAAACTGCTAAATTTCGAGAAAATTTTTTTTGGTGAGGATAGCACCACTCTCGGGTGCTACTGCCGAGAAAAATTGGGTGAGCACTCGATGAGCACTCACTACCCAGCCTTGGTATACATACATGACTACTTTTTACGTGATTAAGGAAGGATGCCGAAGAGAAAGTAGATGAGAGGGCCTTGGTTTGATAATAAAGAGAGAAATAGAGAAAGAGAAGGGAGAGGCAAACCCGTGTCCAGCGAGGAGATTACAGAGTCGCTAGACTCCAGTGGGAGAAAGTTGCTGAGTGAAGAAGATTCAACCCGTTTGGATACACATGAACGTAGTTTTCTGTTTCTGTTCATCCATCCCTGATAGCCCCATTGTTTGTTACTAGGAAAGTAATCGTAAAGAGAAAAGTTGTGGACTTTTCAATTACTTACAATCGTTAGACTAACTCCCCTGTCCTCTTCCCTACGCTTTGTCTTGAAAGCCAATGAGGAGTTCTGAATGAGAAATAGAGTGAATAGAGGGTAATGAATGAAATCTTGAATACACTGCTGCACTTGCCTTAAACAGACTGCTACTACTATAGAGTATTGAGTATGTGAATAATTACAGGATGCAATCAAAGTTCAAAGTTACCGGTAAAAATCAAAGGAATCTTCTCAAAAAACAATTTCAAAACTGACCGTTCAGCCTTAGTGTTCCACTTCGGATGACAGCGCCATCTGTAGCTTCCAGTTTAAGAGATCATTGCTAAAATCCAAATAAATTGCACGTACATATAAAACCCCAAGAGGATGGAAATTTAAAGTTAAACGAAAACGTTCAGTCCATATGTCGATTTTGACACAATCTATCATGCTGGTTCTTTTGCGGAACCAATAAAGTTAAGTCACATTTTTTTAAAGAAAAGCTTAACGAGAGACGGCGACGAAAGATGCTGGACGCAACAGGGGATCGTTCAAAGTTCCAAGGGCTCTAAAGCTGCTGCGATGTTCAGTTCTTAAAGCGTGATTAGGGCGTTAAATGATCTAAGTAAGCTAATAGAAGCCGAAGCAGCTGGATTGTATTGTTAATAAAAGTGTTTTGTAGGTGGAGAGGAGAGAGATAAAAGGGTGAATTGCATAAGTTGGGAAGGTATATATGTATATGTGAGTGAAGGGTGAAGGGATTTCGTAAATTCTGTTGTGATTAGGATTATGAATTTATATAATGTCGAGTTTGAAGGAGACTTTGATTCGGCTCTGTCTGTGAGGGAGAAGAAAAGAGGTGGTGAAGAAATGCTTGAATGTTGACCGAGCATGACGAACTATGGGAACATTTGAATGGTTGGAATTTTTGTGCGGCGCGCTTGTCTTAGATAGATTATGAAATTATTGTTATCATCCAAACTTATGTGACGTCGGAGCCTGTAAAAGGTCTTTGTTCCCTATATCCTCCTACCTCCACCACCTTCTCTCTCGTACCGACATTGGACATGGAATCATCAGAAGTTTATATACAATAACTTAATGTAAGACAAGTAGCCGGAGCGGTAGCAGTGGAATTCCTTTGGAATACAAAGCCGATTGTGATTCTTGGTTGGAATTCTCATGGAATTGAATGCGGTAAGGAGCATCACTAATTTTCACATGTCATCACAAACGATGGAATTGAGTCATCTTCCGACTTGTTCATGCTATATTTATATTATTTATAATGTATCCTCTACAAACTCTTTACCCTCTGTGCTTTTACAAATACAATGAATTGAACTGTCTGCTGTTGAATAGACCCGGGTTTCCGAATCCGTGTTTGAAACCATGGCTTTGCTTGTACGACTTTAGCTAGGTGCTAATCCCAAAGTGCCTACGTTTACGTTTCTAGGGACGCTACAGCAAAATGACGAGGTGTTAATTTTTCCACTTTCCCTTGGGGAGCAAAAAACCGGAATCATTGTTGTATGACAAAACCACCCAAATCCATATATCCCCTCCCTACTTTTCTCACTTTGACTGCAAGAAGTGTACATCGTATGTACTCATGCTGCGTTGCCTCCAGCCGCAGCCTGCTTATATGCTACCAAAGAAGAGTGAGTCATTAGAAATCTGTCATAAGGATTAACTGGATTATGAGCTGGTTTTGTTGAACAAGTTATAGTAAAGTTCGGGAAGACCTATGCTGGAGTTAGGCCTGGACGGCGTTGTGGCGAAAATAAGCAAGGATGATGATAGAGATGATATTTAGAAGTAAGAAGAGGGAAGGCTCAAGAGGCAACTGGGTAACAATGGATGGATTCATTGAAACGAACAAGATTTGAAGGATAATTGTATGGGAAGAAGGAAGGACCGCTGTATAATACAAAGGAGGAGAGTAGGGTTGTTACTAGGTGGATGTGTGCGGTTGGGATGTGGGAAAGCCCGGGTTATTAGAAATTAGAAGCGGGAGATGGAAAGATGATTTAAAGATGAAGACTGTGAGGGAGTCTGCCGGGGTACGCTGATAGTATTGGTTGGCGGGAGAAAGGCAGAGGAGTACATGATCATATAGGAGAAGGAAGGAATCAGGGATTGGGACACAATGACTGATCATTTCGGTACAGATAGATCCGTTTTGTCTTTCTCTTCCAAACGGTTGTCCTAGGAGAAAACTCCTGGCTGGCTACAACCCGGGAATAATGAGTCAAGGCTGAAGATCCAGGCTCCGGACCAAGTCGTTTCAAGTTGAGCTCCACAATAGTTTGGAATTAGGCGACAATACTTGCTTGATTCCTGCCAACCTCATTACAGACCCTTTTGTTCATCATCATCATCCTCCTCCTGTATTCCTATTTTCTTCTGTATCATTATTCTGCAAAATCAAAGGGAATCCACGAAAAGGAGCAGACGTTTTCTCTTGGTCTTGACTCTTTCCTTCCTTCGTTTCACTTGTCAAGGGTTTTGTCCTATGACGTGACGAGTGAGTATCTCTATTTCGGCTCTACTTTGTCTTTTTAAGAAACGTCTGTCTCAGACAGATGTATGATAGATATGATTTTGAAAATAGAAGAATAGTGCAAGTTTCTGCCAGAAGTTGGAGAAGGCATGGCTGGAGCTGATTCACTCTGATAAAATCTTCCAGGAAAAGAAACTAAGGATAATCTTCCCTGAAAATAAAACTTTTGTTGCGGTTTTAATGCAATTTTCCAATGCAAAGAAAAGCTGCAGGAGTTTGCAAAAATGTCAAAAGACTTGTCTGAATGAAGAAATATACATATTTCCATGAATCGACAAGGCTGGGACATTAGAATAAGAGGACGGCATTACAAGTTCATACAGCAGCAGTTCTCATTTAATCTTGTCTAGCGGATTCATTCTCTACATAGGATAGCATAGCGGGAGGTAGCTCTGATACATCCTTGGAGACTTCGACTTGGTCTAATGACGTGGTTTTGACTTGACTTAAGCTGTGGATAGGTGGATGGGTGGGGGTGGGAGGGAGGGAGGAAAGAGAATTTCATTCATTTGTTTTATCTCTCGTTTTCTTTATGACGGAATTCATCTCGAACTGAAAATAAAGGAAACGGAGTAAGATAGAAATTTGAGAGAGGAGGGTAGGAGTGCAGAGAAGTTAATTCTTTCATTTCTTTTACTCTTTCTCCTATCCTTTTCTTTCGCCTATCCATTATCTGCCTTTCTTCTCTGTATCTAATTCAATCGGGATTGCTCCGCCTTGCCTTCCTAACTTTACGGGGAGGAAGGAAACTTCAATTGTAGCCTCCTCTTTGCTTGTCACTGATTTAGAAAAGAGGATGAGAAGAAGACAAGGGAGAAATAGGTGACAATGGGTGTGCAATTATGAAAATACAACTCTAATTCCACACTGATTGTAGAGGGGTGAATCAAATATTTCATTGATTCAGAACAAAACCATTAAGAGAAAGAAGGAATTAAGAGAATGCTTTCGGATTGCATAGGGAAAAGACTATATTTCTTCTCTTCTTTCTCAATGAAAGGTTGAGGATGCGCAAGTATCAGAAGTTTTATATGTTTGTATCATTGAGTATATCCGCCGAGGGATGTAGAAGTTTTTGATAATGATAAACCATAGGTAAATGCTGATTAACAAAAGAAAAGGATTCATTGGGGATTGAAATGAAAGAAGCTGTAGCTTGGAGGATGTTATGGAAATATAATAATAAAAGCTATACACAGTAGCGACTCCGCCCTTTGTCTTATGGTTAATATGTATAAAAAGTTTCTCAATAAAATCCTCCATCCTTTGTTTATTTAATGAGCAACTATATACAAAATAATAATTCTTTTATACCACGAAATTCCAATGGATTTTTGCAACAATCATTCTCCTATTATATGAGGAAGAGGATAGGAAAGGATGACTGGAATAAGGGGTGGGAAGAATATTATAAGGGCGTAGTAGTAGAAGGAGCAATGCAGTGCAACTGTATCGGGCAGACAAATTCTTCATATTTTCATGGTATGAGCGTTGAGGTATGGATTATGGATGCAATTAAGACGGGAAGATGAGGAAGATTTGCTGACTGATTGAGGTAGAGGAGGAATCTGTTTGCTTTCTGCGAAACAATCTCATTCATTCCAATTGAATCTTTTAATTATTGTTACAAGCTCATTGAAATCCGAACAGGAAAAAGCCCCATTCCTAGCATACCAGGCTGTCTGGAATTATTTAGCGGGAACTGGTATTCATTCGAATGGGTACACTACGCTTCATGAACGATGAACTCCTCATTCTCAAACAATAGAGAATCAGCTCGTAATGGATTCGCTGGGGGTAGAAAATTGTATATTTCCTGCTGGCATTCAGTTATGTATGAATGCAATATACTGCAACGTTGTGTAGCATATACTTTGCTCTTCTGTCACCATGTTTGCATGGCTCGTACATGCAAGGGCTGGATTGTTACTTTAAGTCAAGGGGGTTCCTTATGCTGCTACTGTTACTGGCTGTCTTTGTCACTGCCTATTTATGCCGGGATGTATATGTGCTTAAATTCCTGCTAATTACCGAGAAGAATGACGTTGTTTTGAATACAGAAGCTTGTATGTTGAGCCTGCAGAGGAAAAATAAAGCTTCAAGAGTGTCAAAGACACGGTCGCTACATGTGAAAATTCTTTTCTCGACTTTGTAAGTTTGATGAGAGTGAGAAGGAACTTAGGATGGCTGATTTTAGTAGTGTGTTGGATTGTAAGAGCTTAAGAGTTGGTTGCCTCTCATACTCATGGTAGAAAAGTAAATTGTTTGAGCAAGAAATTCCACAAGTTATTGAGGAAGGACCTGAGAATGATTTATCGCAGAGGGAACCTACTTGAAGAAGGGAAAGAAAAGCTGTTAGCGGTTGATGAAAGTCAAAAGCCACAAGAATCCATTATATCCCAGGCTTTCTCTTATTATCTTGTTTGTCACTAGTGCTCCTGTGGCAAGAGAAAGTTTTACTTTCTCTTCTTCTTCTTGGCTTTCCCCTCCCCTTCCTTCATCATCCAGAAATTCAAGCCGCCTACTTACCATGCTCTGTATTGAAAAAGTTGATTAGTTCTTCTCAGAAATCCAGAAAAGATTCAACCAAAGGGAGATTAAAGGGAGAGAGAAATGGAGAAAAGTGTATTACAAGGAAGCGGGGAATGGCAAAGAACCATTGACTGGAAGAAAAGTAAAGAGGTGTGCTGGAGACATTGTGGCTGCTAACTTTGGAGATATCATGCTGTTCCCTCCACCTATTATTTAAGGAGAAAGCACACTTATTATCAAATATTTGAAAACCCAATACTAAATTCGTTCTTTACGCTGGAAAGGGTGTGTAAGTATGTTAGGAACTTACTGAATACGGCTCATCCGAAATTTCCAAATTTAACTTCAGTCAATATTTTTTCTAAGCCTCCTTAAAAGGGAACATACGTGATAATGTTAAGGAAGCAGGGTTGTATTGGATAACTACTGTAGCTATTATTGCTTAAGCTAATTTCACCGCAATCAGCCTATCAGTGGTTACGTCCGCGCTCGTTGCTAGCCAACGGGCACCTCCTTTACAATAAGCTAATTTTAGAAATGCTTCGAGTAGTATTCAGCCTATTCTTTCCTCTGAACAGCCAGGAGCCCCATGAGAGAAGTGAGATAATGAAAATTTCGCACACTGGATTTAGGACCAATGTGCACTTGACCACTGTCCATACTATGCAAACTACGCAGCGTTGTCTACTGTCTACTCCGTACGTGCTGAGTTTTTTAGTCCCAGGTCTTTACCATACCCAACCGAATCTACAGAACCCACGGAGCCAGGTAGACTAGAAGCTACAAAGCTTAGGAGAGAGAATATCAAGTGATAACTTCTCCCCAAGAACATTGCGGCGGAAAGAGACCAGCACCGGGTAAAACTCTTCCCACTTAGGATTGACTTCCCTGCGTGGGTCACCCATCCAAGTTCACAGGAAGTTAACCTCAATGAACTATAACTACGAACCAAATCGATAACTACCACACTACAGGGTCTCCCGCTTAAGAAGGGAGTAAGACAAAAACTAAATTCCTGAGCAGCGGCTTTGAAGACGACGAATAACTCCAAAAGGGTTTGCAAAAATATACCAAGAAACATCTCGAATCCAACTTAAATTAGATCCCAAAATTGTCACATGAAGCAGGATCTGTGGAGGCGCTAAGAGATCCCTATTTTACGATACCTCTTCCGCACCAAAAGGATAGACGCTGCATAGTTTTCAATCCAGTTGGCATGGACGCGAAGATCAGTGCTTCATACTTTTACATACCTAACGCCGGACCTTTAAAACATTGTTGCATAGTAGAATTCCCGCATAACCTGGCCATTAGATCCGTGTTGCATAAATGCGAATTTCATTCCACATCTCTTTATCATAGGAAATATAACTGTATCTCAAATTGGTGAGAGCGCGAAGCATAGAATATTCTTGAGGTGGACTCTCGCGTTGCTTAGATCTTAGTTTACTTTATTCATTCATTGGAGTTTATATTAAGAATATTTAATTTAATTTTAAATTAACTTTATTTTTAAAATTTTAATGCTGGTCTAACGTTCTAAACTAGACATTAGAACTTGGTGTATGCGATGCGCGAGTGTCATAACAAAACGGTCGCTTACTTAGAGAAATTCATCTAATGTGTTTGTGCGGAAGAGCTTAATAACCCAATATTCTCAGGCTTCCCCCAAAGGAGAGACTTCTAATCATAACTGAAAAAATGTCCTTGAAAAAAATCGATTAAAATCCAATACTTAAGTATCCCGAAATCACAAAGAAGAAACTATAATTCAATATATTAATATATATAATTTAGGAAACCGAAGATATTGAGACAGGACAAGAATGCTGCCAACAACAATAGACACCCCGAGATTTTACTGGCAAACAGGACTAGCTTGATTGCTCGGATTGAAAGATACATGGTTTTGGTAAAAAAGAAATCATTGTGGGGAGAGAAACAAGCGGGTAGACGGGCGGGTGCGATTAGAATAAAATGTAAAGAGGAAGAGAAGATGACTTTGTAGGAATTGTAGGGTGTGAGAGAAAGAGGAAAAAGTGTTCTCTTGAGAATATGTGGTGGCACGTAAACTGAACTATACACTCTAATAATCGTAACTTATGCTGGTAATAAAGAGAAAGAAGCACACATTTTTACATTTTTTCCCTACCGCACGATCGCTAGTGGGAAAGTCTTGACAGTCTGGAGTAGATGAAGAGAAACTGGTAATAAGGTAATAAGAAAAAAGTGAACGGCCCTGAGTCGGACTGTGACAGCGTGCTCACACTGCAGGAAGACGGTCGTATTCCGACAGTATCAAAAACAAGATCCTTACATAAAAATGAACTAATTTGCTCTCTTTTTAGCTAGGGTTGGGAATAGGAGTTTAAGGGGCTGTGCAGCTACATTCAAGGGAAGAGAGAAATAGAGCTCACCCTGGCTGAGAAATCAATTTGACTGACTTCAAAAACACTCGGTAATTGTACTCTTCTGGTTTGGGTGCAAAATGCATAGCCGGGTTCGGTTCGGGTAACGGAAGTGGGTGGGGGAAGAAAAGGGACATTGAGAAGAATGAGTAAAAATTATTCTCTTACGCTTTTCTATCACTCAATAGCTCCGCTTACATGGCTCGGAATAAGAACGGCAAAATTAAAGCGAAACAAGGCAAGGACACTGTTTTGTTACACGTGGGGGGGGGCGGCGTACAGTTTTCGGGAAGGTTGGCCCTCATATCGCGTGATGCTGTTGTGTCAGAAGAAATAATTTAAGGCCAATCTTTCTGCACACTTTTGTCTCTGGCTTCTCTCTCTCCTCTCCTAGTCTTATCCCGTGTATTTTTCTCCTGTCTCTTAGGGAAAGATGAAGGTTTTTGTGATTAGGAAGGAAGGGAGGAGAAGGAGGAAATTAGGAGTTTTTGTCACAATAAGTCATCGTCCCTCAACCCTTGACATGAGATGAGCCCATATTAAAGACACTAAATTTGACGTACAACCGCGGATCTTTCTTCTTCCTCTAATCGGAGGGAGCGATGAAAAGAATTTGAAAATGTACACCCTAAATCTTTCAGGCGGGCTCTGGAAAGTGTCATGCTGGCTGTACTAGTAGGATACAAAGGAGGAAATCTGTGCCGGCGGCGAAAATCCTGTGGTGTGGAGTGTGCACATTCTAACACCCGGGTTAATTCATGGGGTAGCGGGAAAGGCTCTGACTTGGTGTGAGGGAAGCTACTAAGCTTCTTGCACGTGCTAG
The DNA here is from genome assembly GCA_906901655.1 of Sminthurides aquaticus. NCBI lineage: Eukaryota > Metazoa > Arthropoda > Collembola > Symphypleona > Sminthurididae > Sminthurides > Sminthurides aquaticus. Next base: position 7,897,768 of record CAJQTT010000004.1, on the reverse strand, counting down.
TATTGTCGTGTTACACAACATGTAAACTATATTCTGGAAGGATCAGCTTACCCTAACCCTTTCCCATCGTCCCGGTCCCTCCCTCCTATTCTTTTACAAGGAGCTTATTAAACCTTCAAGAACAGTCGACAGATGATGAAGGCTTAATGAAAAAGGAGTGGAACAATAAGATTTTCAAGATAACGTGAGACAATATCAATTGGAAAAAGTTGAGGAAATGTTTCAAACCAGGGTAATACGTGGACGGAAGTAAATGAGGAATTTTAACATTTTACGCGTTAAATTCCAACTTTCTTCCTATTATTCAAAGAGCGGAAAAAGTCAAAAGTTGTGAAATGTGAAGGTTTTTTACATTGCCATGCTAAAAAATCGATACGTATTCTAGCTTCTAGTGTATTATTTCTGGAGTAGTAGGGTTGTAAATGACAAAGGCCATTGATTAATTGTGAAAAAGGTAGTGGCGATGTGAATCGCTAATTGTAAGCACGTTTTATGCAGAGTTGACGAAGCCGTTACTCGAGGTCTTTAAGGCTTTTGTAAACTCTTAGGAAATTACGTTTTGAGGTACGGCAAGAATAAGGAAGGATATGAGAAATAGTAAAGATGAATATAAGAAGATTAGAAGTAAGGGAAGTTACAGATCGAGGGCGGGGTTATGTAAGTGTTTGGGGAAATGAGAGGTTTTGTGTGTGAAGGTGTTTGGGGTGAATGTTACGCATTTCTCTTGTTGATCCCAGACATTACTGCTCTTGTCTCTCCAAAAGCTGTTCTTCGTCCTATACTATTCTAGGGGAGAGTGCTAGGTAGAGAAGTGGTGGGTTATTTCACACAAGTTTCTAATGTCTTCTCAGGATTATAGGGTAAATGGCGAGAGAGTGTCGAGTGTGTGTGAGGCATGAAGACTATTTCCTTATTTATTTGACAGAACTTGGATGAAGGATGAAGGGAGTTAGTGAGAAAGGTAGGAGGAGAGACTACTAGGAAAGCGTGGAAAGCGTCAGTTTGATGTTCAAAAGGAAGATTTGGATCCTTGGTTTGGATGAATTACCTATCTATGCCCGAACTCGGAGTTTACAACTTTCTAAAGCTTGCGTACACACGTTATGTGCCTGTGTTTGGTAGATTTGTTGATGGGAAGTTTGGAAGGGATAGGAAAAGACCAAAAGACAGAAGACGGAAGAAGAAATTGTGAAAATACATTTGGACAGACCATAAACTCTAATGGGAGAAATTTATTGTCACATCTTGTAATAATTTCTTGGAGGAAATGATTAAACAAGAGCAATTCAGAACCATGAGCTTGTGGCTTTGGCTTGTAAATCTTGCTCAACTCTCTCTTTCTCTCGTGCATCTATGCTTCTACTCCGGGTTCCTGTTCCAGAAAGAAGCTTATAAAGTCTTCAATTATATAGGGTGACTTGTCTTCTTCTCAAGTCCCTCTGCCCGGGAGTTTTAAAGGAATCTTCTTCTTCCTCCCCTAAATCGGTTTGTTTTTAAATTCTTCTTCTTCTTATTCTCTTAGCCGAGGAAATTCCCTTATGTGTCTTTAATATGATCATATGATTGATGGCTTCGACATGTGAAAATCTAATTTCATCCCCGCCGCAACTCATGTGCTCAACTATTTGACATTTCTCAAATGTAAAGTTGAGCGAGCTAGAGAAGAGGAAGGCAGGAATATAGTAGTGAATGCCCGCCTGCCTAGCCTTCCCTTCATGTATTAAGAAATCCCATGATTGCCTGCCGAGAAAACAAATTTAAATGCATTTGCTCCAACTTTTCTCCATTATCGAAGGGAATACTCATTCACGCTGGGCTGTGGATGAAGGAGCTTCCCGTAATTGTTTGTTTACTCCTCTCGCTCAGCTTGTATGCCCTCCATTCCCTTGCATAGATTGAGAGTTTTTACAGAATCTTTCTTTTATCCCATCCATCTAAAACTCGCGAGAAAAAAAATATTTTTACTTTTCCATTCAGCCAGCAGGGTGAGCATATATTAACCCTGCAATCGTCAATACTCCAAATACTTCAACGAGTGTATCAAGAATAGAGCGACTGGGAGCCCAATGGGTAAACTGGAATTGGTGGAATGGTTTTTTAAACTTAAATATTTCTTGGGGAAAGCATTTCAAGATCCTGTTTTCTGGGAAACGGGAGGGCAGGTAGAAAAAGAATGAGAAAAAATGAGACTAAATTTTGCACCATCATAAGAAAATAAAGAGAACGAAACAACTGGAACGGAGAAGTGGACTGCAAAAATGTGGAAGGGAGGGAGGAAGTCGCGAGGGAAAAAATGAAAGAGTACTGAAAGATGATAATGTAATTGAAGGAATGAGATTTTGTTCTGCTAATGTGCAAGTTGCGTAAGTTGATTGATACATGTGACGAACTGATGACTGAATATTTGCTCAGCAGGTAGAGAGAAAGGACGAAGAGGAAAACGCATTATATTTCGAAACTCCTTTCTACAAACCGTTTCCTTCCTTGTTCGGCTCAATTAACTTTTGTGTTGACAATCACAAGAGCTTGCGGATAATCATTGTTGTTTATCATATTTGCTTATTTTGTTAGAAAAGCGATTTCGGGTATGATTTTGTTATTACTACTTCCTTGTTGGGAGTTATGACGAAAGCCAAGATGTAATTATCTCGCCTTGATTCAGGGGTGACAAATTGGGATAAGAGGAAGAGGGGTTAGTGTACCGCAAGATTATGTGAGGTAGTATTCTACGTTGGAATTGAATGCCAGCCGCCAGCCAACCCGTCAAGTCACATGACAGAACTGTGGAGAGTTGATCAACTGGAGGAATGGAGGAGAAAGTGGAAGACGAAGTTTCTGAAGGATGTGAGAAGGATAAAAGAATTGTGGAAAGGTGGAAGGGTGGATGTGGTAGTTTAGCAAAGGTCTTTATAGAAATACGGGAAGAAGCTTATTGGAAAAGAGCAAAATAATGGGTGAAAGCTGTAGGATGAAATTGTAAGGGCTGGAGAAAAGAAAGGAGCGTAAGTTTGAAAAAGGGAATACGTAGATGACAGATTGGAGGAAAAGATGAGGAAAGTCCTGACTGACTGAGGAGGCTGAGGACAAAAGTAGCATTGTTAAAGTTTAAATTTCCATTTGACTTTGCCCTGTTTCTTTTGAAACTGGGAGTAACTCAATAATGGGAGCTTGGGGAAACTCAAATTGAGACAATTGACTCTACGTTTACCAATAGAAGATACAGAGAGGGCTTTCTCTTTATTGTAGCAAGGACTTCTCTTTCTCCGTTCCTTTTTTCTCTACGCAAGCAGTAATAGAAAGGAGTGAATGTGTACGCTGTATAGAGAGAGAGAGAAAGCGATGGATGTAATAAGAAGCTATGCATTAAAGCCATGTAGCTTGCTCTTCATTCTTTGGAGCTACGGTGGATTAGTGGTGAAAGAAATGAAAGAAATGTACGGGTGGAGTACGCAGAAGGAAGAGAAAGGAGTGAAAGTTATGTGGAAGAGAAGGAAACAGAGGAGAGGAATGATTCTGAGTATGTAAGTTGACAAGTTTAGATTATTGTGCGACGCGACTAGGCCGAATAGAGAATACTGAGAGGAATTCCTTGAAATTGCTAACTACTCTACAAACTTGAGCATCAGAGGGTTTTGTTCTCTCCCTCCTATACTCGTCTGTCTCTTTCCCTGTTTCTCGCGCTCTACCGGCTCTGCTTTCTCTTTTCTAACGGTATATACGGAGAGAAGCAGGACGGGGATATAGCGACTACTAACTACTAGGAGTTTTTCGCATTTGTTTTTCATTAGATTGGTAGAGGGGTAGAAATAAGGCTCCTCTGTCGCTTCTGTGGCGGTGATGGTAGAGCAAGGGCGAGGACTTTGTGGGTCGGAGTTGAAGCAAGTGTTTTCCTTTACTTAACCCAGTTTTCTGAAAGCCGGGCGGTATTTGGGAAGGACGGAATAGAACACCCTCCTGCTTTGCCCTATCATTCGCACAAAGGCTTTGTTAGCCTTCTTTTCTCCTCAACCCTTTCATGTCTTCTCTAGTTGATTCTATTCTTTGGGCTTGGCTGGTGGCTGGAGGTTTGGAAAAGTCTGTAATCCTTTCCGAGTAAAGCTTTGTTTGGTAAAAGCTATCCTCCCATTCATTTCTACCACCCACTCTATTTCGAAGTCAGGAAGACAAACTACTTCCCCGGACTTTTGTTTATCATCTCTAGGCAACTCGCTTTAGGATTTTCTCTGAAATTGCAAGGGGTCTGGAAGATAAACTCTTTTTTGAAAATCCTAATTTCATGGCTTTGTTAAAAGAAACCAGGAAAACCTTTCAAAAATAGAACTTCCTTAGCTGTCCACCTCAAAATATATAATCATCCTCCTTCAGTTTTCTGGTTAATTTGGTTCTGTTTGTGGCCGAGTCATTTTGTCGTGTAACGCGTCCGTTTTGTTTAGAGTAATGCCAGTGGATAGCTCCAGATCTCAGGCTAAACAATTTTGCATTTTATTTGCCGAATGGCATGGCTGAATGAAATTTTCAAAAATATTTAAATCGAAATATGCCAAAACTTGACTGCGTATCGGAGGAACAAACATATAAGATGGTGCACATACTTCAGTCCGTTTGCTGGAACAACATGAACTTGAAGGGGGGCGGATGAATGGACTAATGCATAATTGATTGCTGCTCGAAAGCGGCGTACTTACTGTGATGGTTGGTTATGAGACTTGTAAACAATAAAAAATATAAAAACGTAGGACGGCAGTAAAATAGATTATTGGTAAAAAAATAGGTTGGGTCCGTCCATTCTGAAGAGCAAAGAGAGAGAGAGAGCGTGATGCGATTTAAAGGAGGTGGGGAAGGGAAGGATAATGGGAAAGATGGACTGAATCCGTAGGGGTAGTTTATGGTAATACGGGCATTGGGATGCTAGACTTTCTTGAGGGCCACGTGAGGGTGAAAGCATTTGGGAAATGAGAATTCTACTAGGCTAGGATAGGATTTGAAAGGGCAAAGAGGCAAAGGGGAAGGGAAGAAGGGTAATCAGGAAGTCTGTGATATGTAGGAGAATTGGCCATGAAAGCAGATTGGAAATAAATTCACCCGTTTGTTCTTACTTACTTTGTTGAAAAAATGTTTGGTGATAGGAGACTAGGAGACTAGGGCTAGAAACTTGAAGGACTAGGAACGAGAAGAATACTGTAGAGGAGGGGGGAAAGAGAAAACTAGGATTTAACCAAGAGAAAATACTAGGAACCAGCTAAGAGAAACGGTTGACCTGACTGGTCAAATAATACACATAGAATAGGATGAGAGAATAATTCCAAGATGAAGAGAAAGTCTGGGTAAAGCTATAGCGCTTTTATTGTATATGTTCAAGGTGTATGTATGTTAAAGGTACGGCTGTAGGAGTAGGAGCACTTAGAGCGAAAAGGAGAGAAGTATAGCAATACGCTATGTTTAGAAAATAGAAGAATAAAATAATCTATAAAGTAAAACATGTGTTCCTTAAAAAGAGAAAGTCTTGTTAAACAACTCGCTTATCGAATACATGCTACATAAAACTGGAGAAAGCAGAGAATTTGGAATAGAATTTTGTGTGAAGTTCTGCAATGGGATGTATGTATAGTTACGGATGAAGAGAGTAACGTAGCTCAATGAAAAATTACAGCGAAAGATGGAAAGGAAGGGTTAGAAAAAATGTCCCATAAAAAATAAGCCATATTTTGGAAAGTTGAGTTTTGCTCAGAAATCCACTTCTTAGAAATGGAAGGGGCGGAGGGATTTTTGTGGTCAATAGTAGAGGTTATGTTTAATGCAAGAGATTACCCTTCTTATCACCCATGGTAGCCCTTGTGGGAATGGTATGGGACTCTTGTTGATTATTTGAGGATTCCGCTAGACTGCACTGAAATGTAAGGCGGTTTAGCCTTAGCCTGGTTTTCCAGTCTCATCCAAAGCTAGAGCTGGGGAGATAGTATATACATTCTTGACCCCAAGCGGATTGCTCTTCTCCATGGGATAAAAATTCCCGAAAGTGGCGAGAAAGAGTACAAAGAGTTGACTTTTTATTCATTCATACTGCATGCATATGGTAGGAGAACACTACCTTTAAACTACGTGTGGGAGTGAAAGCTTAGCCAAGTTAGAGGCTGAGGGAAAGCGGGCTTTCTCCTTACTTGTTAGACAACTACTACTACAATCTCACGATCCGCATCCTTCCTTTCTCCTAGATTTCTCTGGACTAGTTCGGGCTGGTTTTTGACTGGCTGGGAAGAAAAGCGCTTTGCGGACCTTGCTGGCTCCTAGAAGGATGATTGCGTAAAACGGAGGGCGAAGCTAGGCACGGAAGGAAGGATAATAAGAGGCATTGAAGCGGAGAGTGTCCACGGGAGTAGGACGGAGAATAGAAGAATAGCACTATTCCAGTGTTCCATAGACTCCTTCTTGTATGGTGAGTAGCGCATGGGCATGCCTTTTACTTTCTCTTCTCCTTTATCCGCGTATGCTCCTTTCTCTAGGAGCGCTCTTTTTTCCAACACAGAAATGTATTCACAAGGAAGAAGATGAAGAAGAAAAAAGAGATAGAATTGGAGAAAAGGATCCTCCATACTGTCTTATATATACTGCTTTTTTCCTTTATATTTCTATATTCTGTCTCTCAGCTTTCTCTTTCCTCTTTTGCTTTACTTATTTTGCTCCTTGTTTAAGAAGAAAGGGAGGAAGAAGAAATGTAGTCTCTTGTTGTAGGACACATTTTTTCTCGTATTCTTTCACCCGCCAAAAGATAAAAAGAAAGCCTCGCACGTGTGTCATCCTCTTCCTCGCGAAAGTTAGACATGAAAGAGCGACTGCTGCCCATCCATGGTCAGCATTGCTTGTCCTTACACGTAGCAAAGGGAGTCTTCTTGTTATATTCATTGTGCAGTAAGAATCCTTCTGAATTCTGGCAAAGATCCATGCTTGGGCTTTGGTCCGAATAAAGACGTAGGGAGGGATACAGAGGAGAGAGGACAAGGAGAGAAAGGGGAAAAGAGGAAAGAAATTACCTCAAGTAGGTGCATAGAGAATAGGAGGAGAAAGCGGAGAAGAGAGAATAAATTGAGAAACATAAAGCTACTGAGCGGGTTTCACATCATCCTGTCCTCTTGACTCTGGAAAATAGATCCTGGCACTACAGCCCTTAGTCTTGCAAGGGACAGGAGTAATGGTCAGCTTGTAGAGGAAAGTCCCAAGATTGGCTCTAAACGTAGCGTCTTCTGTACCGCTGGGAAGGAAGGCGGAACGTGCACACATCATTCGGGAGAATAGAAGGAAGAGAAAGCTGGAATGGATCTGACTGGGCTTGGAAAAGAAGAAGGCGGAGAAGAGATGAAAGTAAGGAAGGAGTGGATGGAGAAATCAAAATGGGTGAAAGGTAAAACTTTTTTTATCCACGAGAAAGCAACTGGAAATAATGCACAGTGGGTCCATAAATAAAAAGGCCAGTTTTTGGAGTTGAACAAAACGATGTAAAAGTAGCCTCAAAAGAGTTCCTCAGGGACTCGTATTCCACTGACATTTTCTACCACCACACTTCTCATACTCTTTCTTTTGCCTCCATTTTCGGGAAATCATTGACTTTCCTTGCAAGAAAAATCATAATCAAGCCCTGCTACTGCAAGTCAAACGAAATACACCCGCCTACTGTTACCACCACCCTCCTACTCCTGTCTATTTTATCTTTATGCTTCCGCGCTTCAGCCCATCCCAAAGCGACCATCATTTATGATCCTCTGGCTCCGCTTTCCAAAACTTCCCATCTTAAACTCGGATCCTTCCACTTCACCTTCAGCCTTTTCCCCAGTCACCCTGCCCTCTGCACAAACTCGTAACATAAAATACAATCTAATACCTTGTCTTGTCTCAGTTCTTGGATGGAACTTATTAAATAAACTCCGCAGCCGTCTTCAGAGAGGAAGCGTCCATACATAAGTTATGCAGCATCAAGGACGGACGGTTGTAGTGTAGTGGTACATGAGGTTCGCACCGCGGTAACACTAACCCGTGAGGACCGAGAACTCGGGTTTTGTGTCGAACACAGATGAAAGCTATTTACAAGCTTAACTTGGAATCGAGTCGAGGAAATAATGTGAACAAAATCCGAGTTATTGTCTACATCCTAATTTCTGGCGCTTAGGAAAAGTGCGTTAGAATTTGAGGAAGGGAGAAAAGGGCTTTGGGGATTTGATTAGTCCAAGCTAACTTGAGTCCGAGAAAGAACTGCGTCCCCGGGTATTACATCCCCTTTGGAAAGCTTCCTTTGGATGCTCACATGTAGGATGACTGTTTTAATTGCTAACATAACGCTGTGATCATCAAGTGCTAAGTTCCTTTACGACGGGAGGGGTGCAGAGGAAATGGGGTCAAAGGTAATAAAGAGAGATGGTTACATTACCGCAAAGATCTTCATATATATGTGATAAGGCTGTAAACGGAGGCAGCTTCAATTGCCACCATGCATTTGTGAGCAAAGGAATTATGACTCAATAACTGTTCCCGGTTGATTCTGTTCCTGGCATACTGGCCTGATAGCGGAGCATTTACTAGCATACAGTAAGTTCAGCTAAGGGGAAGCAAGGTAACGTAGTAACGGATTCAAGTAAAAGTACTCGAAAAAAGCTGGAGAAGGTACATAATTCGAACCAGCAAACCCAAGCTAATGTGCTTGTACATTCAGGCTTCTTCATTCTGATACAGAGAGATCTTAACATGGCAGTAGCAGGAGCAGCTAATGCATCGTCACATGATGATACTTTGGATTATAATCAAGGATAGTGTATAGTTTTCATGTAAACGAACGGTGTTCACCGTTTGATGAGTTGTTAACATTAGTTATGACGACAAGAATAACACATGCTTTCGTCAATGCACCGGCAGAAGAGATTCAAATGGTTCATTTTCGTTCATAAGACAAAGACGAAATTGTAACAAAAACACTTGTTTTGTCCCTGCAGACCGTGGCAGATATTATTTTAAGAGAAAATATATTACACGTTCTTCCTGGCTCTACTTGTTTCTTCGTTGGCTCCACCCGTGCCCCGTGCGTGGATTTGAACATGGTGAGAAGAAAGTGGAGCTCATCTCTCTTTACACCATCCAAGCTCATCTTCTTTATATCATTGTCAATCAGACACTTGCCGGTTATTTTTTATCCCTCGAAGACAAGCAAGTCTTTGTTCAAGCAGGTGGCTTCCTCTGTACTTTCTTATCGCACTGGTTACTCCAAAACGGCGCCTAGTCCTGATTTTAACACTAACATCTTCAAGCGCCATGTTCATTCTTTTCGCAATTTCAGTATCAACAGCAAACGTGGCGAACATTTTGGGTGAGAGAGGTTTGTTGCCTGCCTATATAGTATTTGATCTGTAGAGGTACCGGTTCCGGGGAAAATGCTTCAAAGATGTGCCGCCGCTCTTCGCGTCAAAAGGAGCTACGCAGGTGTTTATGTGCACAGGAGCAGACAGAAATTTATATTTGACGGGAACTGTTATAAGAATTTCCAAGACTATTGTTTCAGTGCACAAATTCGGAAGCAAAAAAAGCCAAAAATTGGCAAGATGCCGAATGCCGATTTACCTTTTAGTCCAAAGAGATACTATACCTACTATAGTAGCGTTAGCTGTAGAGATTAATGTAAAGAATATTTATTTTAACATTATAATATGCAGAATGATTTTGTAAGCTTTCAAGCGAAATTTTGATTGAGTTTTGAATGGTGCGGAACTTTGAGACGTGTATAATATAGCTGAAACGGTTCTGCTTTGCTACTGGATTTGCACATGAAAACATTAATGCGTTTCCGGTATCTTCAAGATTTGTTTGTTTCTGTTCTGAAAAGTTCAAAAACTTCTTTCTAATTCCGAAGGGTACTTTTGTATATAAACGGTACAGTTCAGATTCTGCCCGTTGCCTCTAAATTGGTAAAAGCACGTGTCGAACTATTATGTATCATAGCAACTGAAGTACATTCGTATTTACCATTAGACCACCGAGTAGATTAGCTCGCTCGCAGTGCCCGATAGAACTAAATACAAATCAAAGGAGGATTACTTGTGGACAGTGCAGTGAACATTAGATAAGGAATGAGAAAATTAGAACAAATGTACAGATAGCAAACGCTGTACAGTCGGATTTCAGAAGATGAAGCGGGAGGAGGGTAGATATTAGATACATGCTCTTAACGAGAGGCAAAGACGGGGGGAAACAGCAATTCCATAGTTTGAGAAAAGGATAACTTAGCGGGGGTTAGCAATATGTGGGGTTTGAGAATGGTGATGAAAATAGGCGGGGCATAATACAAGTTTGAAAGAAATCCCGAGGAATAAAGGCAGTTGTATGACTTTAACACCTTGTAACAATTCGTTCCATTTTAATCCCCAGGATTATAAGAAGATGAGAGGATCCAGACCGCGGGAGAAAGTACTAGACTCTTTCTAAGGATGACAATATTGGAATTGGGAGGGAATGAGAGGAGAGGAATGACAGGATTTGTTCTCTCAACCCGGGACCCGGATCCACTGGGTGTAGATTGCTATGGCCTAGTATGGGGATACACTCCCGTTAAGAAAGTTTCTTTACTTCCCTCGTATTACTACTTTCAGGTTTAGTAATTTAGAGAAAGGAAGGGCAGAGAAAGCTGAGAGGGACAGAGGAGAGGGTTTATGTTTAGTGGTGGTGAAATGGAGAAAGCTGTGAACAGGAGGTAGGAGAGGTGGTGAAAAGGGCAAGAGCTTTTGTGCATACAGAGTATAATGTGTGAGGAGAAGAGGGGACGCGTGTGTGCTGAGATCTCCCTTCTTGTCTTTCCGTTGTATAATCTACATCTGCCTGCTTTCTCTCACCCCGCCCCTTCTTAATACTTATAGCTAGAAGGAAAGATGAGAGGCTAATAATAATGTAGGATTTCTTTGGGCGCATTTGAGTGGGCTCATGCTCGTATTATCTGAAAAATCTTGTGAAGAAGGTGCTACCCAATTAGAGAAAATCTCTCCCCACTCCTATTATCATCATCTGTGGGGAAAAATAAAGCCTCTTTTACACCACTTTCTCTCTCTTCTTAGTTGGGCTGGTAGCTCTTGAACACTTTTGTGTGTAGGTAATGGTATTTCTGGCTAGGATGAAAAGTTCTACTGTCTGGTGGAGCAACTAGATTTCTTATTTTATATGTGCAAGCGGGAGCCTTTAAATGGAATAATCTGGAAGAGAATGAATGAAAGTAATATCTTTGTCCTGGTGTCGTGGGTTCTTCAAGGAGAAAATATATGTTTCACTGGATGATTATGATCATGAGCCGGTGATGACTTGAATGACACTTGTTCCCCCTCATTCTTTCTACCTTTTAATACTTGATCAGATCCTCTATCCAAACGGCATTCTAATGTGTATCTTTCTTCCGTGCGGCTATAATCCTAGAAGGATAGAAGAAGAATTGGGAAAGGTTACTATCGCCTTTGCTGGGATTCTTTCCATCGCATCTCTGATTAGTTATTAGTACAAGCCCAGCTTAAGCTTGTAATGCAAGATTCCGGAAGTCTCTGCTTTCTCTTCTGAACAAAACACGGATCTTGGAAGTTTAATCTAAAACCATTCACTATAAGGCAAAGAGCAGGTTTGGTTCACGACGAGAATGTTGAACAGTGCAGTGGCTTCTCTTCTTTTTCACCGAAGACATTCCAGTTTCCAGTCCAGCAGCTTTAGCTCTTTCCCTATGTTCCTTAAAATATTTCCTCAAGAAGAACAAGAAGAAGGAAGACCATATGATAGCATTGACTGGCGCTAACTGGGAAAAATCAAATCACTTCAGCTGCATCAGTATGACTTCTATACTTTCCCATGAATTCGCCTTCTCTTTTAGGAAGATTATTAATGAGAAAAAACTCGAGGACTGAGTCATACTCATGTGTGTGTCCTAGATTTGCAATCATACATGGGGTGTTTGAAGGGAAATGTTAAAAAATTGCCTGGCTTGATTATGTGGCAGTTTTGAAATTAATTTCCGCAAGTAAATTAAAATAATTTTTTAATTCTTTTACATAAAACTCAGCTTCATCTGTCCGTGGTATATTTCATACATTCCATGAATTTCTCTATACAGAGAAATTGTGAACAAAATAGTTTTTTTCATCTCTAGTCTTTATGGTTAATTACTTTTTACAAATTTCTGCCAAAGTAAAGTTTTATTCATATGTGCGGATTTTAGGCGTTACATTGGGATATATGAGGAAAACATGCTATGTCCCAAAGCTGTGTGGAATATCCGAATGAATCCAATGAAAATCCAAATCTGAATTGGATACCCAGGAAGCTGTTGTGACAGATTGGATTTGCAAGAGATATATGATTTGTGCTTATGTGCTCATGTGCTTATGTGATTGCGTTCCCGAATGGCATGAAGCAAATAGGAAGGAGGAGAACAAGTAGCTTGTTGAATTTCAGAAGAGAATCGTAAGGAAGAAAAGAGGAAGGCCGGGAGGCGGATCATTAGAATACACTTAAGTGGTAAATAATGGAAAGAGTAGGGAATCCTGGGAAATGGCCCCGTTTGATGAAAAGGTCAAAGGACCCAATGTGATTTTCGCTCTATGTTTCAGATGGATCTGGGGAAAGTTTGAGGAAGTTTGTACATGCTACAGGAAGGCTTGCTTGTTGAGCCTGACTGGGCTGTCTTGTCTTAGCTGAATGTAGTAATAGGCTAGGCGGGGTTTTGTGGAAATGTATCCATCCATAAATAATTGCCGTCTTGTATGCGATAAAGATAAACAGATGGAAATTTAAATGCCCTCCTTCCTTCCTCTTGCTAATATTAAATTTAGTGATACAAAATTCTTCTACAAGAGGCTGATGCAATAGGCTTTTACATATATTATGAAACTAAAATTTAAGTCTTTGAATCTGAAATTTAAAAAAGTACTTTGTCCTGCAGCATCCCACGCTGTTATGTAGCTTTCACAGTGGAAATGTTGCTCACTAGAAATATGATTTAAGCCTTTCACCAGTTGTACTATTAAGTTACAGTTCTTTTTCCACGTAATAGTACTCATAGTTGAATGAAAATTGCAAGAGTCGAAGATGGTAATTCTGCTCCTGAATCCTGAAACTTTAAAGAATATGTATGCGAATTTCTTGGAGCGTAACCTTAACCATTTTCTATATGCTTCTTTCAGTTACACTTGTCTTGCTGTCTAAACTTACTTTCGTGAAACCCTCACAGTGATACGCACTATACTACTTTAAAAACGTCACTGTCCACTTTGTGCACTCCAAGAAATCTCCTTGTGGAAGAAAGCTAAACACAGCTGAATGATCATAATAGCTATTACCAGGTTTGCTTGGGATCTGTAATCGAGTGATCAATGGATCGCAATCCACTTGGATCATGGGCCACGCTGATCTATGGCCCAAAATTCTGAATCGCGTTCCAAGGATCACTGGATCCCTAATCCCGTATCGTGAGCAAGAAATCTTTATGGGTCGGACCCAACTGGATCATGATCATGATCCATGTGTGTAAAAAAATCTCAGCAATTTTAATCCCTCCATTTCGATTCTGTTGTACTGACCCAACGGTTTTGGATCGTGATCCATTTCCATTACAGTAGTTGATATTACACACAAAGTCACGTTAACATTTCCAGTGCTTACTCAAACTGAGGTTGCTGTAAAGAAAGGCGGAGATTCTGTGTCATCATGTGGTTTCATCTTCAGATGTTGCTTCTTGATTCTCTCTTTGCACTTTGCATACATATATTCATGGTTGTCTTGCATATTTGCTTTGTTGTGGATTTGAAGAAAGAAAATAGGGTCGACGGGAGAAAGCATAAGCGAGGGGCGGGATTGATGTGCGTTATTTTCCTTAAGTGCATATTCCCAAAAGACTCAAATGTGGAGCTCACAAAGAGAATTATTCAGGAAAATATAGATGATTGTTCCCCTCGCGTCCCTTGTCTGTGGTAATCATTATTCATTTACGTCATTTCATGTTGCCTAATCAAAATGGATTCTTCCCACCACCCTTATTCATACCACATCTTCCGCCAGTGCGCCCGTCAGTCAACCGAACCCTCCCCTTCCTTGTTGCTTACCCGGGTGAAGAAATCCTGCAGAGATTGAGGGAATTGTGTGAGAGAAAGACAAACGATTTGAAGACAGCACAACATCCCACTCAACTCACATGGCCTGCAACAACCAATCTACCTGCGGGATACTTACTAACTTACTCTTAATTTTATACATTCATAGAAAGGGAGAAAACAGACTAATTCCAGAAAGTAACCGTACATGCGAACTAAAATCCTGTAATTCTCAAGGAATAATTCCATTTTTTCAAATGATGATACGGGATTTTGTACTCTAACGAAATGAGAAATAATATTCGGATGACGTATACACTTTGAGCTGCGAGGAGCAGTGTGATGTCCAAGCGAAGGACTCGGGGGTGGTGGCAAACATTAATTCGGAGAGGGGGAATTGCTAGTCAATCTATTAGGCAAAGCCAAATCCATGGAAGACCGGGGAAACATATGACATGGGAGCAGATTATAAGGGTCGCATAGTAATCGTGTACTTTGACTTGCTATTTTACATATCCATAAACTTGTACCCGGTTACAATTGCTCCGCAAATCAGCTTTCTATTGTTTTCCTAATATTTTTACATTTGCCACCATGCAGTTCAATCCAATTTCTACCTATCGACTGTTTCCTTGAAGCCTAAATTATTTCTGCGTAATCTCATTTCAACGTTTCATGATGCTGCTGCATCCCTTCTCTTGCACCCCTTGTGTAAGAATAGGATTTTGTACAATTGCAACGCATGTCTGCAGCATTCATGTATGGTAATTGTCAGATAATTGTAATTGTAGTTAGCTGATTCTCTATTTGTGTGTAGATTCAGAAAACTTTTAAGTAAACGGGATTCACTTAAGAAATCTTTCAGAATTTTGTAACATGCATAACAAAGTGTTATGCATGTACGCTAGCTAAGCAATAACTCTGCTATATCTAGACTTGGATGAGGGATGAGAAAAAAGATTCACCTGAGAGCTGTGAAGGGACTGATGACTGACTTTGAGGTGGAAGAAGATAAGAATTAAGTTGAGAAGAATGCAGGAGGGAAGGAAAAAAAGGAGGATAGGATAGGAGAGAGCTATGATTAGATTAATTATGGTAAAAGAGGATTTTCATAATGGATTCGGCTATTTTGGCTACGGTGGGTAAGGGCTATGGGATGGAAGGGACAGCGGTAGTGGACAAGGGACAAGGATTGTAAAGACGGAAGAAGATGCTATGTAAGCTGGGTTATTGTGAGTTGGTGACAAGGAGAACGATAAGAATAGGTAGCGCGGTAGCAGGAGATAGGTAGCAATATAATAAGATTTTGAAATGAGAAAATACAAAAGAAAGCTTTGCTCCGTAACTCTATTAATGTTTACAAGGAGGAGGTATAGGAAGAATGTCGTAGTTGTAGTTAGTGTTAAGAAGGAGTCGGGGGAGTAGGGGGAGTGAGATGGAGGGACGAATGAGATTCAAGATTGAGACTGAAAGACAGAGGGAGAAAAGAAGAGTTGAAGAAGGGAAGCGTGAAGGAATAAAAGATTGTAAAAGAATAAACAAGGGAAGATGACAAGTTCGGTGTGCGTACGTCGGTTACTTTGCCTCTTGGAGTCACTCTGTCTAACGTAATGATGATGACATTTAAAGTGGGAAAAGGAACAAGTGTTTTCCCCTTGGCAAGAACGCTATGAAATATTCATACCTGCATTGCCTTGGCTTGCCTTCCATCACCCTCTCATCCTTTGCCTTTGCCCTGGCTGTTCCTTGAATTGGAGATGCTCGTTTCGGGGAGTAAGAGGGATCGGAATATTTTGGGAAGAACTGGGAGAAAAATAATAGCACAACCACTACACAGATTACGCTCTTCATTCTATTAGAGGGGGATGAAAATATGCGAATCATCGCAATAGCTAGTCCCCTCCTCCTCCTCGTCACACTACTCTCTTGCTTTTAGGAGCCATGTGTGGGTATCTGCAGTTTAAAGAAACCTCTCGTGCCACGGAATTGCCATTCGAAAAAGAGATGAAGAATGTAGGAGAAGAATATGGTAACTACATTGTTCCGGGTTGTGAGCTGCTCTCCACAGTCTCTATCTGCCTCTTTTTCTTCCGTATAATGACCTGAGAATGCATTATGAGCTGAAATATATGCATTATTCAAAATACACAACCGCTTTTTATCATTTGTTCAAAGGCAATCCCTTAGCCAACCAACACCAGCTCATCAAGCCCGGCTAATCTCTTACTACTAAAAGTTAACAGTAGTAGAAGCTGTACATAGAATAAGGAATGAACAGGGGAAGCAAATGACGGGAAGACTACTGATAAAAATATGCTGAAGTCATCTTTTGTTCTTCTTCTCATCCTTCCGTATCTTTGAAATTCTTGAGCATATTCTTGTCCTCCCCTTCCCCTGCCCTGTCCTGTCACCATGAAGGGCTTTTAGGCTTGTGGGCTTTTTGATGATTCTCTGGTCATGTACCAGAGGGACGGCGTAGAAAACGGAAATTTTCAGACAGAAGCCACGGAAAACCAACTAAAATCATCAAACCGCGTTGTACTGCTTTTCCCTAGACTTTAGAAACGAAAAATCTTGCATCTTACATGTATGATGTAAGAAGAAACCAGCCGATATTCTAGGGAGAATTGATGGTATTGCTCCAGATTATATTGTTCACCGTCCCAGGATTTATAGTATGTACGTATATTATGAGCTGACTGAGTACGAAATGGGCAAAGGATGGGTTAGGGCATGAGGAATCGAATCCATGCATTCGTATTCGATCAAATTCCGAATGAAATTTAAGATCTAAATTCAATCCCCCACCGCCGCCGCCGACATTAAGAACGGGCGAAATCCCAGGGCAAGACATATGTCAACAGTGTGGGCAGTGCTTGTTGCCGCGGGCGTGTCATTGAATCTATTTCTCGTGCTAGTAAAAAGTGAAGAGTGTAACAGGATAAAAAAATCCGGGGAGAAATTTTCCAAAGGGGATTCTGAAGACATGATAAAGCTGGTAGTGATACATAGCTCCATTACTAGTAACGTCACGTTACCTAGACGTAAGATCAGAATGGTTTGCAAGCTGAAAAACCTTTACGAAAGCTGCAAAGCAGATATCAATATGGAAAAACTAACAGTTCGAGATGACAGATTATTTGAAAAAAGAAGCGGGCTTTTGGAATTCAATTAAATAACAAACAGTTTAGGGGTGAAAATTTGGGAATGTAATTCCGGTTATGATACTATCTTTGAATGAAATTATTTTGGATTTATTTTGTGGTAAGACATCTAAAAATGTAACTGAGATGAGACTTTAAAGACAAGAGGGGATATGGTAGAGAGGATAGAGCATAATATGAAGTATATGTTCTAGTGATATGAAGGTATCGTCTAAAAGACCCCAACTATTCTACAATCTACAGCTGTGAACAATTCGTCATCTATGAATGGCATTTACGAGTTGTAAAACATTGTACAAATAAAGCAAGACTGTTGTAATGCAGCATGGAAATGACTAGACTAGTATCCCTGCGGTGGGTCAGCGCATGTAGACTTGTAGACCTTGCGATACGATATACGATACTGACAATAACTACTAGATTTAATGAGTCTAGTCTGGTGTTGGACCATTTCTATGGGAAATGGCTCAGATTTTTGAATCGCTTTCTGAAATTCTGGATTTGCTCGACGTTTCTACAGTGTTTTTTGTCCAAAGTATGAAGAGGAATGATGCTTGGGATTCGTGTAGGAAAAGGCTTACTATTAAAATAGCGCTAGAGTTGAAGAATGAGAGCGAAGTGAGTGAGACAATTCCGGGATGAAGTAATAGGGGCTGGAAGGAAGTGATCAGGCTTAGCAATTTTACGGGAGAGAATGATGGGATCTTTTCCAGGTTTAGCCGCTCCTGGCTTGAGTCAGCCTGGGTAAAGATGTCAGGAATGAGGATGAATGGCGGAGGAAGTTTGATTGATAGGGCGGGTGAAAAAGCATTCTGGATTTTCTCTTCCATGCATGCTTGATCTATACGGTAATAGCATTTGTTGGTAAACAGTTAATACGCGGTGGGGGAAGCGAACACAAGAGCGTCGAGGAAGAAGGACGGAAGGAAGAAATAATGTTAAGTAGTTAGTAAGTAGTAAACGCCCGGAATATATGCTATGCACTGATATGATATGGTTGTGTGTGTGTTGTTTTCAAAGGGAGAATGTGGAAGAAAAGCTCGAGATTTCAGGGGGAACCCCTTTACGCATAGTAACGAGATGCTCTACATATTAATGGCTCGTGGATCAAGTGAGGGCACACTCCTCTTTTCCCTCACATTACCCCAATTGGACGGACAAGGGAAAATAATAATAATACACACTTTCAGTTCGTGAGCCTGGAACACGACACTACAATTAGGAGGGGAGGGAAACAAGGTAGAGTACATATGCTTTCAAGCGTCGTCTAAGAGACGAAATAACTTTAAAAGGAAGGTCCTCTGAACAAGTGAGAAGAAAGAGGCATGTAAACAAGGTTCTTGTGAATGATGAAGTAGGCATGGGAAAGCATGGATGGAGTGTGCGGGCAAGGGAAAATCCGCTTGAAAAAACTTAATGGAGACGTGTGGGAAACGGAATTCAAATTATAGCATATTTAGATGAGAGATTTCAGGGAACTTATGTTCTATAAGCTGTGTGTGCGATGGCAGGAAACGTGGAGATTATGAACTATCATTGTTTACTCTGGTAGTAATTGTCCCAACTTTACCAATAAATACAAATGAGCCTTCAGGGACATATGGAAGCAGCGTTAGCGTTACCTAGCAGTAGGCAGGAGAAGCTGGGCCAGTTGTAGTTATTCTCGCATTACTCTAATGACTCTTGAAGAGTCAGCCTTGCCCTATCCCTCATTCACTCCTGATTGAACACGTTGTTCAAAGCAATGAGTGAGGGGTACGGAGCGATACTAAGAACCTTTTGATCTGCGTGTAGGATTATGAATGAATAAACCCCGAAAATACAAGTTTTACCCCAAATCCGGGCTTTGACAGAGTGCTGCTTGCACGTTCCACAGGGAGACTCAAGATTTTAGTTTAGCTATAGAATTAACCGGAAAGAGTACTTGAATGTCTCATTGAAGTGATAGTATCCGATGAAGTGATTCCGTTCCGTTCTGAAGAAGTGATGATAAACAAACTCTAGAAAGTTACTCTCGGATTTAATTCTTTATTTGCTTTATAGTTTTAGTTTTAATTGACTGGAGTTCCGCCATCATTAAACGAACGAGGAAACAATCCGATTTAAGACTGCGTTATTATTTGGTTTTCCAAGTCAATCTCCGAGCGGTTTGCTTTTATCTTTATAAATCCTTAGCTGCAGTTAAATGTTGCACGATTTCCTCATAAAAAGCTAAAGATCTAAACTTTTCTGACTGTCAACTGATTCCGGCAGAATGCAGAAGAAGGAGGACCGCTCCGCTGCATAGTACTTTGAGCAAGAGCCACTCTGACGCATATTATAGCGCTGCTACCACTAAAAAGCATGCGTAGAGAAGACAATAGACTGCAAGTACTTCCCCCGGGAATGGTGAAAACAAGAGAGGAAAGAATAAGGAGAGAAGTGAGTCGTTTTTGCTGAAAGTGTAGCAGGTGGAGCGTAGGTTGTCTTATGGTTAGTTGGTTGGCTGGGGCTGAATCTGGATTGAAATAGAATATACATAAGTGCTTCGTCTCTGGTATTGGGATTCACTTTGAATGGGGGAGGGGGTGAACTGGCATTGTTTTACATGACCGGAGCAGAATAGATGGGGGAACAGGTGTTTTAGGAGGAGTGTAATGTGATGATGAATGCTTGAATAAAGAGCGTGAAGAAATGCGAAGGGCGAAAGACCGAAAGAGTAAGATAGAATGTTTATTGAGGAGAGATGGGATTTCCTTTACCCGCTCTCGTCTCTTCTCCCTCTGTAGCCGTGAATTCGGGTTTGGTATTAGGAAGGAAGGATGGTGTAAATTGTGAAAGGGAAGATGAATCACATTAAGGAAAAAGTATTTAATAAAGAGGCGGATCTATTCAAAAGCTGGGGCTATTCTAGTCCTGATGGAGGTGCATACATATCTATTGTATAGGATGACGGTTTTTCCTGGGACAGGTTAGGTTGGTAGTGGGGAAATAGGAAAGAATACACACTAAAGAAAGAAGGTGGCTGTAAGGGCATTTTGAATGATAATGGAAGTATGGAA
Source organism: Sminthurides aquaticus (assembly GCA_906901655.1). Lineage (NCBI taxonomy): Eukaryota > Metazoa > Arthropoda > Collembola > Symphypleona > Sminthurididae > Sminthurides > Sminthurides aquaticus. The sequence goes on along the minus strand of CAJQTT010000004.1, from coordinate 7,877,473 downwards.
GATGTTGGTGTTTATAAGTTTAAGAAGATGAGAGGCTGCGGCTGACCATGGGTGAACATAATACGTTATTTCGGAATGGCACATTCCTGAGGTATGAGGTATGTATGTGGATGGAATACGTATAGGTGATAATGATTCTTCTGGTTGGTTATGATTTGGTGTGCTTTAGGTATCCTTATGATGATGATGAAATACTGTTGTAGTGAACTACAGTGAATGTTCTTCCTCCCGCCTCAATGTCTAGGGTGGTGTTCATCTTCTCTCTGAGTTTAAAATTTGATAATTATTCTTTGTCAGAAGGGAGAGACGACATTGTATTTCTCTCTCTCTTCATTATTCTCACCTGTCCTCTTCTCTCTTGTCTCCATTTTGGACAACCCCTCCCAGAAATGCTAGCGCAAGCAACGCAATCCGCTTACAGTATTTTACTTGACTATTCTTGGTTGGGCTGGACTTGCTTGTGCGCTTTGGAGAGAATGTCATGTTGCTATTCTTCTTTGAAGGATATTATGGTAGGATGGGTGTGAAAAGGGGATGCTCCTCACTGAATATTATATATATTACCAAGGTAGAACATGACCAGGAGCTTCTTGAGATTTTTTCGATCCTCAAGACAAAAGCGAGATGGATAGAGAGAGAGGGGGGGATGGAGAAAAGAATGCAAAGGGAGACATTATTACGGACGGAGTGTTCACCCTCTTGGTGATTCCCACTTGTAATTTTGATCCCTCTCTACTATTCTCCCTGTGTTAAATAATAGGATTATAATATACCGCCAATGGATCATAAGACCACAATATCGTTTCTGACATTCATCCCATCTGGTTGCTCGAAGCGATTCATCCCTCTGCGGTGGGAGTTTTAAGCGTCCTTATCCTTGCTGCATGGCATCTTTGTACTGTCGGATTTGAGGTCGTTTTGTTTAAGCTCTGTCTATGTCGCAAGTCGCAGGTCTCAGCTTTTACAAGACGGGACCAACTCAAGCCGTAAAAGGGTACGCTGCGCTGCTGTGGGGACTAAATAAAAGCAATTATTTCAAAAATTTGGCCATGTTCTGTTCCAAGGAAGTTGCCCTGGAATTCGGGGGGTAAAGTTTGGTTCCTCAAACCGTTTACGGTTCATTGAATCGAAGAAAGAACAGGGCTATGAATCTATTTAGTAGCCGACTACATGCCCACTGTGTGATTCTTTTTGGGTGAACTTGCTCACGTCTCATGTATCCCTAAGGTTTAAGGGTGCGTAACTTTAGTGAAAACGGTTGGGAGTTTTGGAATGGAATGGCGAAAAAACTACATAAATTATTATTATTGTGAGGGAGAGGACGTGGGCAGAGGAGGTTTTGACACAAGATTAAACGAGAGAGGGAATGATCCATTAAGTCATGAATATTTGGAATAATGGAAATATTATTGAGAATCTGGGATTTATCAAACTCTTTTAATTCTTGTTCGTGTTGAATATATAACTCTGGGAAAGTCTACATGGAAGCGTGGACTATGGAGGGACTAGGGAACAACTTTTGAACAAGGCCTTGTCGTAGTGAAAAATGAAACATATAAAAAGTAGCACGCTTCTGGAGGGGCATGCCTTCATGCCTTGAAGGGAAATGGCTGGTTAAGCAGTGGGGTGTAAAGCTTTTGCTGCATAGCAGCTACTTACATTTTATCGTATATGTGGCATCATGGAATGTTTGAATTTGTTATGGCTATTGAGTTCCGGGAATGTATAATGTGGTAATTTGAAACGATATATATTGTGGAGAGATGCGGGAAGAGAGATATGACAGATGGAAAAGGATTGAAGATATATACGTACTTTTGGCGGGAGAACGCATAAAATATGGTTGGATGTACGTACGGTAAATACGTGGCTATTCCTTATACTATTTTAAGGAATCTCGTAAGGAGAAAAGCTAGTCTTGAAGGATTTTCATCAAATCAAGCCTCCAAGCCTAGTAGTATGTAGAGGAAATGTAGTTTTATAAGATGGAAGAGTTGGTTTAAATAGATTTGAATTCTTTGCTCGTATTTATTCACAGAAATAAGAGACACTTTGCTCAGAGTTTTGTATTCAATACAGAAATAATCCTGTTTTTAAAGAGTTCTCCTTCTTCCTCTTTATACATGCAAAGAGAGGTGGGAGGGGAAGGAGGGATGAGAAAGAGATAAGGGACATTAGGAGGAAGCAAAGTTGGAGTTGAAAGTTGAAGGGAAAGCAAAACTTGTTTGGGAAGAATTGTGGAGGCTGGGGACGCTAGAGAAAATGAAGTTGGGGAAAAGTATTTTAGTTTCGGGATTTGATTCTTTAGAAAAGATCAGTAGTTTGATTTGCCGGGAATAAAGAAGGAAAGGTGTCTGAGAATAAGACTCGCATGTGTGTGTGATTCAAGATGAGAGGGGTAAGATACTGATACTGGATAAAGAGGTGTTTGGAAGATGGTTAGAGGAGAATAAGATGAGGATGGGTCCTGGAGGATTCAGAGTTTAAGCTAAAAGTCTTTAGCTGGCCTGTCTGCTGGAATTGGGCCGGAGAAAAGATGGTTTTGGTCCTCGGGCGGGCATTCTGATCGGTTCGGGGCCTCGGGGGTATGTGAGGATGTGGTGCTTGCTTGTTACTACTTGATGGTGGTGACTACCTTTTGGTTTGCTTCTTTCTTACTGCTTCTCCTGTCCTGCAGAAGAGTATGGGAGACTTGAAGCCTGGAATGATTAATGACTTGCAACATTAGGAAATTCTATTGACAAACATTTTACTTGGTTGCACCCATCATTCCGTGACGTTATTTAGTCCGACCAGCATGAAGGAACACAATTGTCGCTCCATGACAAAAATGCCCTTCCTTGTCGTTCCTTATTCCTTCTCTTCTAAAATGTATTGCCGCTTGCTACGTGTTGGAGCTGGCTGACTAAGTAAGTTCCATGATTTACTTATGGAATCTGCCTTATGCTTGATGGTGAGGGCTGCCAGGTTCGGGGGAAGGAGATGGGGAATAAATACAAGGACATTATACGGAAACTATTATGGATCCACAAAAGCCCTCCTCTTCTTGTCTCCATGAGGAGGATGTAATCTGGAATTCTATTCAGTTCGGGCGTACACACAGAGGATCTGATCACATTAACCCGTCCTACCATCCTTAACACCCATCGCACCATTCAGCTAATCCCCGCTTCCACTTTGAACTCATCATCTTAGCGCTTTCAATTTGAAACGACTATCGAAAACACCGCACACGAGTTGACACCAACTCCATTCTACCGGGCTAAACCATTTTCTCTTTGCTTTCTTTCTCTCAGAATCTTTATATTCCTAGAATCTAACCCGTGCGAGCTTAGCCTTGTAGACTGAAGCAATATTTCCGGGCTGTTATTCTCCGCAGCCGGAAATACTATACAATACACTGCCTTCCTTCTGCCGCCTTTACTACTATCAACTTTCTCCAGCTACAGGGCAATCCATTGCCATTATGTCCCCGCTTCAACTGTCTCTCTCTCCTCTGTTGTCAACCTCTGTCCTAGCCTCAGCAGATTTTCTCGATGCCCTGAGTTATATTCTGAGGACCTTTTCCACGTGGGGAAGGCATGAAGGCAACAGGACCCTCGCCAAATAGACGTTGACGGAAATTACCTCATTTTCCTTCCATCAATATACTAGGCTACTCTTTTAGACTTTCTCTTTGACTTAGACAACTGCTACGGGAATCTGTATATGCATCCTGGTTCGCTCCGTCTTAGACTGGAACTCTCAACTGTCTATAGTGTGTGTAGGGAGATAAGAGATGTGGAGAGATGAAAACAGTTGTATAATAGGATTCTTGAGAAAAATAAGTAAACACTTTCTTCCCTGTTTTGTATAGTATACGGCCCGGGTAAAATAGAAGAGGAATGGGGGGGATACGGCATTACTTAGCGGATACTGTGGTTTAGCGTAAAAATTTGTACGGAGTGAACAAGTGAGCCGAGCAAGATATATATTTAGCGAGAAACTGGGATATTGGAGGGGAGCTTTTAATTTTCTTCAGAGGCGATGGGAGAAGGATGAAGACAATTTTGAATGTGCACGCACACTATAAAGTCATCCGTGGGGAAAGGGAAGGAAGGAGGCAACGAGTAAATGAGCATAAGAGGGAGATGATCAAAAGAAGAGGACTGAAACGGCGTGATTGTGAAAGATATGCGCTCCTCGCCTCCTTTCCTTGCTATAAAGTCAAGAGTGAAAGAGGTTCTCAAGTATGCAAGTGTGTTAGAAGGGAGCGGGAGAAGAAGATAGGTGCAGAGATGGTGTAATTGTACGGGGAAGGAAGAAAAGAAATAGCCGCCCCCGTCCTCAATAATATATGTGCAATATGGGAACTGGTTGCGGGAAATTAAAAACTTATGCTCCGCTGAATCCCACCACTACTATCCTAATCTTTTCATTATTTTTTCACGACTTTAGTTACATGTAATTTTTTTCCAAAAAGGCGCTCTTTAAAACTAGCTCTTTGACAAGGAATAAAATCCTTCACTCTTCTTTCCATCCACCTTCTCATCTACTTCTTTTCCTCTTAGCTCTATTCTCAGTGCCTAGTTTAATTTTCAAAAAAAGAAGGGAAATTGTACAGGATAAAATTGAAAACTCAATTTTAATCCCTCCCTCCTTCAGATCCATATACTCTTACGCCCTCCTATTCCTATCATTATGCTGCAGAGTTTACACAAATCCCGGAAGAGATGTGAAGGCGGCAAAGTTAACTCTTGACAAATCTAGTTAAGCCCTCTCTACCTCGTATTATGTACAGAGTCGAGAACTTATGTTTGCTGGTGCCTCGTACCTTGTGTTTGACTTGTTCTGCTTGTGCTATGAGGGATACTGTTGTAGGTTGTTGGGAGTGTAAGCAATTATTTTCTCCGTGAGTCGTGGAAGCTTTTATAAAATAAGCATTGCGTAACAATAGCAGATACGGCTGGCTAGCTTTCCAAATTTTCCAAACAGAAGTGCAAATTTATAAAGAATGAAAAGAAAACTTTTTGGAGGTTCAGAGAAGATAACAACTTGAGGACTTGTGAATGCGCAAACCCCTGGCTAAATAAGAGCGTATGAGCAACATGGGCTGAAAATGTGATGAGGATGGTGGTGCTGCGGGAAGTGGAAGAGGTTTGAGGACTTTATAATAGTGTATTGGGAGAAAGTTTGCACTGAAATATATGTAGTAGGAAACTAGACTTGAAACACAAGGTTATGCAACAAACACAAACTCATGAGAGTCATGTCGGACATTAAATGAGGCACGTGCTTGTTGTGCTTAAGAATTTTAAAATTTAAATTAGTAGAGGTTTGTAAAGTGATGACTGGGCTGATTGACGTGACGTATTTACTTGCATTTCTCGGGCTTCTGATCGACTTAATGCGTGCTAGCTTGTGCAGTCAGGGAATACTTTGGATAGAGCTAATTGGTAAACAAAAAAAAGAGTAGGTATCAGAAAAAACAACTACATATACTAGCACTAGCTCCGTGTGCTAGGCCTTCTGGAATCTTTCACAAAGTATGTGGCTAAGGTATTAAATTATAGTTACGGTACAAGCCGCCCACCACGTGATATTTTGATTCGTCTCTCATTTGTTCCGATCAGTAAAAGATTATGAGTTGGAGGACAGAGACATGGACTGCAAGCTTTGTTATAGATTATACAGTAGCTTGCATTCTTCGTGCGTTTGGAGTCGATATAAAGGTGGAAGATTGTAGAAGGTTGCTTAAGATGTTTGGGAAATTGAATGTGAACTGATAATTAAATTGCACATGCAGCTAATTCAAAGCTACTTTAGAAAGTATGGATGAGGAGGGGGAGGGGTGAAATGAAAGGAAGTTGTATCAAAGGAACACAGGAAGGCAGCAGAGTAATGAAAAGATGAGCATGGTGAGAGCATCAGAAGAAAATTGCTAATCTTTTAGGCAGGTGAAATAAATCTTTAAAATGCATCTTGCAGTCCTAATGGCCTCCAACGAACGTTAAGGCTTTACTTGTTTGAGGCGGTGCTATAACAGTGCTACTCAAGTTCTACTACGTCAGTATAGTAGAGGCTTATAAAGCCAGCTATATTCTGGCTGCTTTAGAGTTTAGACATGGTATGTTGAGTATGAATACCCAAAAAATCGTATTTAACAGTCATCTAAGCTTGGCATATTAATTCTGCAGCATACTTTCCGTTTATTTTTTTTAGTTTGTTTAGCTGTTGGGATTTCTATTTAACTAATGATTCAAAAAACACAAGCACAAAATTGACATTAGCTGTGATTACAATGTAGTGTGGTGGACACACTATAGAGACAGAATTCGACTACCATGATCTCTTGCAGAAGGATTCATGATCCAAGACTTCGAAGGTACGCGAAGAAGCCGGTTAATTTAATCCTGAATTTCCACAGAGTTTTGGGCGCTCCGTTGTCTGTGAAGAAGCTCAGTGCGATTGGGGTAATGCTCCGAATCGAGAGAAATCAGATTGAAGAGAAAGGCCAAGTGCGAGGAGAAAGAACCAACGGTAGAGGAGAAAGCACATGTAATGCATTAGGAGAGAGTAGTAAAAAATATTGAGATAAGATGTTGTGGGCATGGGAGTTTGAATTGTTGATAGGGAAAGATGATTTGTAGGAAGGAGTGCTGAGTGCTTGAGCCCGAGTCTAATATGGCTAAATAAGTTAGAAGAATAGAAGGGGAAGAAGAGACTTTTTGAGTAGGAAGTAGGAGGTAGGAGACGGACAGGGCATAGCGGATAGTGCAGTAGTAGTGCAAACTCCAGAGACTCCATAGACTCGGAACTGGAATGCTGGAACGGAATAGCGGTGAATATATACAAGCTATAAATTATACATGAGCTGGAAGCATATATCCCTTTCATTGATGAGGGTTTGGTCAGGGAAGCAGAATACATTTCTCTCCATCAAGAGTGTAATATTATTATGACTGGCGAATAATATTCTTGCTCGGAATGCTGAGAACAGAGAAGTGGGATGAATAAAATTACTCGATTCCTTCTCCTGCCCCTGCCCCGCCCCGCTATATTACTGTTGGAGTCAAGCTCTCTGTTTTCCCACCAAAACTCCTTGAAGGGATAGCGGAAGGAGGGAAGTACTTGTCCACTTATACACGAGTAGAAATCAAGGGGGTGAATTGTCCGTCTGGGAGGAGGTGGAGAGCCGAATCGGCATGTACCCGGGATGAGAAGGGAAAGAGGCATACGTTTGTGGTACTTGAACCCGGGTTTTTTATACCCTACACCCTACCTCGTCTCAATATCTACTTCGTGGTCAAAAGTCAAAACAGTGAAATGTGGTTGGCTCTCCTTTGCCTCTAACTTGGCTCTATATAACACTTACCGGGCTGGGAAATCTGCTGTAATGAATGATTCAACTGCCCTCTTGTCTAGAAATCATCATCCTACTTGTTTACCAAAGATTAGGGCTTGAGGAGGAATAGGAAGGAAGATGACCAGGATTGAGAGGAAGATCGGGGAATAGATTTGAAATGATTTTGTGCTAGAATAGCATATGAAATCATATATTATTTTGGTTTAGGCATAGATTAAACTGGATGGAGGGACCGAGGATTATCCCGCATGCCCTGCATAACACCCTCAAGTACCTCCTCTTAAATAGAGGTTGGTAACCGTGAAGTGAAGATGTGTAGAACGAGAGGAAGAGAGTGCAGATAACTGGATGGGAGGGAATTGGGGAGGAATAATAGTAGTAGCAATAATAAATAATAATAATCATGTTTGAGTGACTGAATTAGGCTCTACATTGAAGGAGGAGAAGGAGAAGTGGTTGTGGGCAGGCCTAGTGGTTCGGAAAAGTTGAGATTGGATTGATTAGTTGTACCGTTGTTGACTGGATGAATAGTAAGTTAGAATATACGAGAGGTTTACATTATAAGGTGAAAAAATATCAGTATACAAGGTTTGTGCTTACTGGACTGGATTGCTTGAGCCGGAAGGAGCATGCATAACGGGTTTTGACTCAGCCAGGAGCCGGGTAGCGGCTTGGCGGAGAAGCAGAGAATAGAGAAATATAAAATAAAAGAACTCATTCCGGAGCAAGCTTGCTCGCCTCCCTGCTTCATTCTGGAATGATAAGAGAGATAAAAATAAAAGAGTTTTTATTCAGATCTAGGGATCGGGATAGAACGGTGGTGAAAGTCGCGGAAAGTTGTTGGAGGGTTGGATGAGGGGAGGGAGGTGAAAGAGGTGGGAGTGTGCACGACACACGTATTTTAAAGCTGGAGAAACAAACGAAGGGAAATTCTTTGGTTTTCTTTTGAATGATCTCATTAAAAATTGTTTATGGAGCGCTAACGAGGTTCTAAGAGTCAAGAGGTTTGATTTTTACTCTCTCTCTCTCAGCTTCCTTTACTCTTCCCTCCAACCTACCCACCTTTAGAAAAGTTAAACAAAGTTCTTATCATGTAAGTAGATTGTAGGTAGGAAAGATGGGCAAAGTCTACCCGCTTTTACTCAGGCATTGTTCGCACCCGAGTAAAGGGGAGAGGGAGAGGAGGAAGAATGAAAGGCATTCTCCGGAAAATTTTCGCTTCCTCTGGAAAAATAGAGGGGAAAATGTAAAAATATTTCAGATGAGGGAGAAATTATATTTTGATTCAATCATAATACTGTTATATCCTCTGTTTTATTCAGCTCCATTTCCTGTAAAGCCTGCCTTCAGTCGCTCAGAAGGCTTGCTTCAATGCTTCAGAAAGTATAGGTAGTGGAATGAGGATGTTGAATGAGGCCGGAATAAAGGAGGTAGTTTGAGCATCAAGTAAAAGTTTGTTTATTAATTCTACACTCGGGATTCATGCACTTGTTTATAGTTTATAGAAAAGCTTCACGTTTAATTTTATACAATATGACCGAGAGTTCGCTGAAAGTTTGCTTGGAAGCTCTATTCTTCTTGGAAAGCCGAGGAAATGATGGAGAGAATATAGGAGGATTTATGCATGTTTCCAATTCCAGTATGCTTTTAGTTTATGGCTGGGATGTGCATGTAATAATATGGAATGCAGGAATGGGCTAAGGGGAAAGGGTAATAATGGGAATATAAAATGGAAAATACAAGGGAGATTACTTAAGCTGAATGTGGGAATAGAAACCAATATTTGCTTTCCTTTCTTTGTCAAAGCATCAAACAAAACAAGGAGTACTATAGTGCACTACTCTTGGGGAAATAATAAGGATTGAAATCACTTGACAGAAAGGGAAAACAGGTTGTGCATATAATATCACTAGAAAGGTAAAATTACCGTGAAATCACATAGTCTGAATCAGCGAGTGAGAGCGTTTACATATTCCCGTAGAATGGATGAGGGGAAAACAATCCCGGAACTCCTGCTTTCTCTCTGTCTCCGAGAGAAAAACGTCAATCCTTTCTACTTTCTCCAGCCCATCTTGTAAATATTGATATATTTTGTGTAGACAGATTGCTGGATACTCTTTGAAGACGGATTACGTACAATATATCAGTAGTTCCGGTTTTGCTCCTGGATAAAGAGAATCCCATCTTTGAGTTGAAGTAAAGTTTTTACCATTCACTTATACAGGATAGGATAACAAAACGTAGAGAGCGGCAAGGTCTTAGGTACGACGGTTTAGCTCTTGAAAAATTAAAGAAGATAAAGAGAAGGCATTATTGCACAAAATAAACTCATGAACCTGATGACCTGATGTAGAGCAGGAGGAGAAATATAAGCTCGAAGAAATTGTGGATACTCGTATTCGGGCAAGCAAGTAAAAGTACTTGCACATAGTTATAGACAGTACCTTGCGGATGGGACCACACACTTATCATCTCACTTCCGGGGAAAGCAGAGGAATAAGGGAGGTAAAAGTAGGAAAGGATGGGTGGGGAGGAGAGGATAAAGTACACTAGAATAGGAGGGAATAATAAAAGTGGATTGTGAGTAAGAATCTTGATATTTTCCTGGGACTTGTGCTGGAGGTTTTGGACTACTCGAGTGTGTTTCAAAGTTGTATGAGAAGCGATGGAGTTTATTGGGAAGCATTACTGGTTGGGGGATGATAGAAAAATACGAGTCAATCGAGAGAAAAAATAAATAACACTCTTGAGAGAAATGTGTACATGGAAGATAAAGTTTTAGAGAAAAAATGGCACACAGAGACAGATGAAGGAAGGAGAAGAATTATATATCTATATATGAAACAAGTGGGGTGTTTTGGAGGAAATGGCTGAGAGAATTTTGTTGGTTTTTGGGTTGTTTAGTCAAGGGTAACGTTCTAGATGCATGTTGGAGAATAGAGGATAAGAAAAAAACGGAGAGAAAGAGCTAAAAAAGCATGCAGAGCATATATCAATATGAGTTAAAGGATGTTGTGGTGAGTACTTGGGGGAAGGTGGAGGGAATGAGAATGTGTAAAAGGTATCAATAGAATATCATCCGGACCATTATCCCTCTCTTATTTGTGTGGATGGTGTTGGGTTATTTTCGGTAATGGAGATATTGAGTAGAACGCGGAGTGCATGCCTATGCATTCTTTTTCCTTGGATCTCTTTCTCTGGCTCTCTCTCTCTCTCTCTAGTTAACTCTTTCCCGTTAGATAACTCTGAAAAGTTCGCCTTTACGGATAAACCTATGATCTCACTGGCCTTCCCAGGAAAAATATATCCTCCACCTCCTCTTACTACTTCTCATACATATTTATCTTGGCCATTATGTATTAATGTGCCATCTTTTCATGTTCTGCTGGGGAGTTGGAAGAATTGGTAGATCCGATGAGGATAGATTCAATGGGCTATCACAGCCACCCCTTTGCCTTGTTCTAAGAGAGTCACGTGGGGAGGAAAATTGTTAATACGTGAGCTGGTATTCTTTCCCGCTTTCTCTACTTGCCCCTACCCGCCTTCAAACATTTAGGGAGGGGAAATGATACGCTGTAGGGAAGAGTAAAAGAGGATGGACGGGAAAAGGTAGGGAGAAAAATAATGGGATGTGAGGTGTCTTCATAGCTTTCTTGAATTATTGAAAGATTTATCAACCCTTTGATGGCTTCCATTAAGTTTATTGAAAAACTATCAGGAATAGCGTAGATACGCAGCGGCATCTTCATTCCCCCCCCCAAGCACCTACTCGCCTCCACTTACATATGCTACAGGAATTCAAGGCTATAAGATGCTATAAGAGCCCGAAGTTAAGAGCTTCTTCTGTGGTGGTTTTCCAAAGAAAATTTCAAAATAGCTTGGTTACAAAAACTAGAAAGTCGGAGAAAGCGTGTACTGGGAACATTATACTATTATATTTGAATCAAACTTGTATACTCTTTCCTCTTTCCCCTCTTTCCCTTCATCTTCTCCGCCTTCCTCATTTCCTCCAAAAAGCACTGTTGTGTAGTGTAGAGAAAGTAGCGAAAGAAGGATCCGGATTGAGATATCACATCAATTTTCAATATTATTTTTCCGCAGCTCAAAGGAAAAGAGAGAGAATATGAAGAAATGGCTAAAGGAACTATTGCACTTGATTCCCCTTTATTTCACAAGCACTCTACTGTAGTTCTTCTTTCTAACCGTGGAAACTGCTTGGACTAGCAAACATTTCCTACATTATGCAATAGGGAATAAAACAGAAACTTGGGAATATTTTATCTCCTCATAGCTAGAATTATAAGTATTCCTTGCTTTATCCTCGTTCAGCTAGTCTCTAAGCTTGGCCCCTCAGGAGATATTTTAATAGTTGGAAAAGTGAGAATGGAATAGTACGGGAAGCGCTTCCAAAATCTAAAAGAGTTTACACCATTCCAAGTAGAAAATTACTTCATACCTGGAGAGACATTGAGAGTAGTGACAATAACACCTGCCGTAAGCAGGGCCGTTATGGACAGAACTTAAGATCAACTTAGCTTCACCGTGGCAATATCTGACATCCACAGAGGAAGTTATGAAATGTCACAAGTAAACAACCAAGTCAGTGTAAATGTGCGTGATTAATATTCCAGTTAACCATGGCTTATGTAAATAGATGTGGAATAAGTACTAAATTATAGCTGTAACTCATTCTCACTGTCAACCACTTAAACAATGTAGATTCTATGTAGTAAAGTGGAAGGAAAAGCAGTCTATCTGATGCTATAATTTGTTCCAAAGTCCGACGGCAAGGATACATAGTCACAAAAGATACAATTATATACTTAATTCAAAGTGGATATAATGGTAGTCAAAGACCATAAACTTAAAGTGGGCCACTCCTTTATTTTAATTAACTATATCATTTATCAATTATTTAGAAATGCGAAAGCGGACATATGCAAAACACTATTGTCAAGTGTGAAGATGAGATGCGGACGTAAGAGTAACAGATGGAGAATTTATGTTTATAATGGCTATTTTCCCCGCCATCAATCAATTATTTCTGTCTTACTATCCCATCCTAAAAATTGGCAAATATCTTGCTCTCTAAGAGAAATCAGAGATACTTTGGAATGTGCAAAGTCTTTAAAGCATCGACATATGACATACATTCCGAAACATAAAGAATAGAGTGAAAATAATTATCCAATAAGTTCAATGTTATCAGATCCGAAGAAACTCCTCTCAAGTCTGGTAGTCTGGTCAGCGTACTAGGATTAACTTGAAGGAATGGGGGATAACTTTGCAAGAAACTGCGACCAATTCTGGAAGTATGTATGTGTCAAGACAGGAACTGTAAAAGGGAAGAGGGTGTGAGAAGAAGATATACTAACTTAGGTACCCAAAGGTCAGCGTTAGCCTACCTTCGGATTCCGATCCTCGAGAGACGCATATGCGTACAAAAATGAATGTATAGAAAGTGGAGTGACAGGAATAAAGAAGTGAGGTGATTCAAGGAAAGGAATTAAAGCAACATTAGAGGTCATTACTGAATTGCGGAGCGGAGCAAAAGAGAAAAAGTCGTCCCTGGTAATAGGATCAGGACTCATACAAGATTGATTGCTGTCATTTACTTGCCTTGCATCCCGGTGATCTTGTGATTTCGATGGCCTTATCACGGGTACTGTGTCCATTCCAGGGCGCGTACTTCTATGTATAATGTACTTGGACATGCGGAAGACACTCTTGTCAAAGAGCTACTTTCACTCATTTAATTGTCTCGATCTATTACTTGATTCAGACTGCCTAGTTGCATCCTCTACTTTAGTATAGTATGGGTTATTTTTAAGATAGATTTTCAACTAGGAATAGAATTATTTTGTAAAAGTCTAGTTTAATCGGTCGGAGAAAAGAAAAACAGGAAAATAAAAGGGGATTAGCCTATGGTGAAAATTAAATTTTTGTGAAACGGTCCTAAACTGTTCTCTGGATTTTATCAGTAAGAAAGAGTTGGAACAAAAGAAACTAGGAAGCAGCCATGGTGAAAGCAAGGGAAAGGTGAAAATATTTGATGGGTTACAATTTTAATGTGGTGAGTAGAGCGGAAGTGGGTACTGGGAAAAGAGAAAGTAAGGAGGGAAAGGAAGGGGGAGGTGAGTTCAGTCTAGCGTGATGTGAGATCCGTTGGCGTAAAAAAGAGGAGGAGGAGACATTGATAGTCTTGGGATCTTTGGTAAAGGGTATGGTAGCGGCGCAGTGGGAGGGAGTCAGGCTGTACAGAGGGATGGGAATAAAAGAGAATTGTGTTTTGAGAGAACAATGGTTATGCGATAGGCTTGGGAGCAGCGGCGTCGTGGATTGGAGAAGAAAAAAGGGAGAGAGAGAGAGAGAGTAGACAGGTGAGAGGGAGATGTGGGAAGATGAGGACGAGATGTAATGAAGATGTGGAGGACGGGTAGATGAGCAGAAATTCTTGCCTTTGCCTCTATGCTTTGTATTTTGTAGTAGGAGACGAAGAGAGATAGTGAGAGAACTGGGAGTGGGAGCAAAGAAACAAGGGGGACGGTGCAGTTGGTTGGATGTAAGAAAGAGAAACGTTTATTATTGGGTAGAGGATGTGGAATGACAAAGAGTTGAATCTGTAGGCATTGTTACGAGATTCGGGGAGGAAGACAATAGCCTTTGTATTTTCTGGTAGTCCCCTTGGATTGGCTCTTGGGAGGAAGGCTAGGGAATGGATTGGTTGAGGGGAAAGCTTTGGAGGACGTGCTGGAGCTTTGGTCTCAGAGGCAGACCCGACTCATCTTGGACCTGGAGAGACGAAGAGAATCCTTCTTTTGATATATTGTACACTTGCATTCCTCCTGCTTCTTTCTATCCATCAGACGAATAGAGTAGGAAGAAACGTACGGGAGAGAAGCGAATAGAGAAACAGAGGCTTTCATATACTACACATGTTCAATCTCTTCCAGCCAGTTCCCGTTCTTCTTCTCTCCTTCTTCTTCTCGCCCGTATTCTCTATTCTCTGCGCAGATCCATTTATCCTTTTTTACCTCCTGTTGTTCTCTCCCGTGCTCTTGTTCATCCTCTTACCCTGGCCTTCCTTCCGATTCCCATCCTCCCGTCTCCCCGTCTCCCCGTCTTCTCATCCCCGACCGAATATCCTTCGCTACAACAACAAGCTTTTCCCACATTCACTCCCAATTCCTCGCCTCTAAACATCTTCTATTCTCTGAGTCCCAAGAGCAACCCGGGTATCACCACCGTCATCATCACTTCCACCGCCACCAAGTACACACAAAGTAACTCAACTCGTCCTCTCCGTCACACAAGGAAGCCAGCCCTAGGAGTAGAGCACATCACAAAAAGACAAACACGAGGGCAAGGGAATTTTGTAATTGGGGATTTAGTTTAGCTTAAGGAAGAAGGACGAGGGAATCTGTGAAAAATCTTGCTTGAGCAATAGTAGGATCAGCAGAGAGTGGTAGTTTGGTGGCCAGGGAAAAGGGAATCAGAAGAATCACATCTCGCTCATTATTACATACGGATGGCCCTCTTCCTCCTCTTTTCTGTCCCTTCCTACCACTAAGTGAAATACAAAAGAGTCAAATCACAATACGAGACGGAGCCTATTTCATTCTTCTTTTAGTTCTCGCCCTTACTCCTCCTCGAATTTTTTCAAGGGCTGTCTCTATCTACACAGTACTGAAAAGTTTGGGAAAGACAGGGACAGGGAGACGAGAAGAGGAGATCTCTCAGTATCTCTCGAGATTCTCATAGGAGCGAACGCCTTTTAGCAGGGCATCTAAATCTACTGGCTACAGTCATTGGAAGTAGGAGAAAAGTACGCAGCGAGCTCCTCAATTCAAATATTAAATCACACGTGCTTGAAGAGCTAAAGAGCTGAGACGGGCAAGACTAGAGGAGTAGACAGACACTCTATAGACAATCTACATTCAAGAGTCAACCTTTCACCTACACTATTATAATAGCCAACCTTTACCTTATCCTGTCCAACCTTTTACACCTTCCCTCAACCAATCCGGTAAACAACAAGTGTAGAAGGAGGGAGTAATAGTGAAAACTCAGGTAGACGCACCCCCTTCACCTTCAATCATCCTCTGTGACAAGAACTGCAAGTGAACTACACCAATCAAATCAGTAGCTTGACCGAATTCTCCATCTACGCACAACATCAATCTCCAAGGAACGCATCACTATCAATAAGAGATCAGCGTAACACGTTGATTCCGACAAATATCCAGAAATCAAATTGTGATCAGCAAATAACCAGTAGAATAACTGTGTAAAAATCTTGATACTTTGTGCTAAACATACGTTTTCGTGCCAAATTTAGGCTTGGTTCAATCAAGTTGACAAAAATTGCTTACAAATCCGTGTAAACAAGTAGCAGGGATAAAAATTCTGAGGTGGCGCTAACAAACAATCTAAGCGGTGAAAGTACAGTATATTGACATGACTTGATACAGGGTGAAATTGTCATCAACACCAACACCATGTGTGGGCTCAAATACAATACGATTATTACGTGCGAGTATTATACGACAATCTAAACGTTTTCGGAAACGGAACTCCAATCTATCAACAAGAGTTTCTTCTATAGGTAAAATTTTGAAAACTTTCTCTTACTTGCATACGTTTTATGAAAATGTGGCAAAGTACCCGGGTTTTAGCATCTATTTCGACTTCAAAATTACATAATTTTAAGGACTACGGCAATTGTAGTTCTTACTACAGTGATTTTCGGGACCCAGGCATTTTTTGGAAACCACATGCGTTTACTTCCATGTTGTTCTCCCGGTAATTTTCCTTCTGAGATGTCACAAATCTTATCTTATCTAAGATAATTTGCTTAGGAAAACATTTGGTAAAACTCAAGCCATATGATACGGACGGAGGGTCCTTGTTTCTGTAGGGGTAAGGGGAAGAAGTAATAAAAACCATGGAGGGTTTTCTTACCCTTCTTCCTTCCCTATATATCCTTGCTTGCATGCGGGTAGACACTACAGGTAGGAGCCGAAGGGATACTCTGGACTGGAGACTATTTTCGGAGATACAACGGGCTGTGGGCCGTGGTACCGGGAGGTTAATGCTTCCCGGTTTGAGAGAACCCAATCCCCTTTCACCCAAATTGCCCCTTGGGCTGCCCATGTTTCAGGTGCGCTCCTCACAAGCTCAAGGTTTGATTACGTTGCACTGATGTTTTCATCTCAGCATCTTATCTGTAATAAAATCCGACCCTTGAATAAGCGTAACATAGGATTCACATTTAGGCTGCTATTACAAGGGTAAGGAGGCTTAGAAGAGCAGGTCCATTCATTGATAAAAAAGGTCTTATTAAAATATTTAAAAAAGAAATAGATTCAACAACTTTTCCTCCTTCTCTAAGTAGTAAATTGCTTCCCTCTGCTTTTTTAACGTACGTGTTACGAAGACAATGTGCATGGAGATGAATGAAGGCTTGTAAATATTGTTCTACGGTTTGTCTATATTTCCCTGTTTTCTTCAGCCGCGTTTACTGATAAGAAGGGAAAAAGGGCATCGTGGGACAAAATTTAGCAAAGCGGACAAAGCATTCTCCCTATGGGCGTTTTACCATTCAAGAAGTTATTATCTTTTTGCACGCTATTTTCTCCTGAGGATATTATATCCTTATCATTTGCATAACAACGAGTGACAAACGTTATTTTGTGTTCGCCCTCTGAAGGAATCGGAAGGTAGTAGTGCCTTTATCTTGTTTTTCTCAACTTTTGAACCCGATTGTTGTTTGCTCATCAATTATATGAGAAAAGGGGAGGGAGTGGGCGAGGATGGCCTGAGAAGCGTTGGAAATGGAGCATATAGCCTGGCTGGCTGGACTGAAATCTGGAAATGCGTGTAAGGCTGGATGGGATGCTGAAATAAAGTTGATATCCAACCGGAGAGTAGGATAAGAGCTTCCTGTAGCCGGTACTGAATAAGTACTCATGTAACGTAGGAAGAGGGACAAAGCTAGTTTAAAAGGTTAGCGTTAATTGTTAATTGGGCTTCTCTTTGAAGTTTGGTTTAGAGGAGTAGGATGGATTGTCTGAAAACTCTCGTCTCTCTTAACCCAATTGATCCCTAAAGATAAAAGAATAATCATAATGAATTGAATCAGCCGCACCGTGTTTATAGCATGTGAAGGATTCGCAGCAGCCTTGGCTTATTACTCTTGATGGTGACAAACTAAAGAATATTATAAGGTCTGGAGAGAATGGTTTTGGACGAAGAGGCGGCAAGATGAAAGGAATTAGGAAAAATGGAGGAGGATGGCTTAAGTTAAGGGAGAAGGAGTCAAGTTAAATAAGAGAACAAAAAGGGAGGGATCTAATTAAAGTGTGATTTTCTTAACGAAGCGTTGTGGCTTGTCTTTTTGCCTTCTTCTCTTCCATCCTTCTTGCATGTTTACTCAAGAAAATCAAGTTAAGGATTTTGAAATCAGTGGATTAACTTTATTTATTTATTAGCAAAGAAGAAGAAGAAAAAAGAAAGGATGGTGGTGAAAAAATAGTTTA
Organism: Sminthurides aquaticus; assembly: GCA_906901655.1. NCBI lineage: Eukaryota > Metazoa > Arthropoda > Collembola > Symphypleona > Sminthurididae > Sminthurides > Sminthurides aquaticus. Next base: position 7,859,590 of record CAJQTT010000004.1, on the reverse strand, counting down.
AAAGACAAGGATGTCGGGAAGAGATGAGATTGAAGGAATTGGTTATTATTGCTCTTGGAATTACTCGACTAAAAAGACAGAAGAAAAGCTGAACTGTTTTAGTAATAAGGTTGTATCGGCCGGCTGAGAAGAATGAGACAGATGAAGAGAATGTAAAGATAAAGCCAAGGACTGGTTAAGCTGGAAAGCTGTGGGGAGTGATAATCGGGAAATAATGAAATTATTCATTCAACGGCAAACAAGTTACAGTTAAAAGAAATAAGGATTGCTCGGGCATCTTTCTCACTCTCTGATCTCTGACTGCTGCCCTAGCTAAAGGTCCTGGTTTCCTTAAATGTAATGCTGGATGGATGCTGCACAAAGCACAAGGTTGTAAGTTCTGAAGTGAGAGAAGAGGAATATGACTGACTCATCTTGGATTTACTAGTAGAATATTGAATTTTTTACTAAGGCACCACAAGGCAGATACTATGTTTTACTCATTATTAAGCTAAAAACTATACGTAGATCTCACACACACGTTTCTATCTCTTGTTTGTAAGGAACCTCTTATTTCTCTTATTCGAGCTATTCAGATCTTCTGAGGAACTGTTTTTTAGCTGTTTTGCAAGAATTGTTCAAAGAAGAGACTGGCTTCCGTAAATAATTATAAGTCAGCGACAGTAACGGCATGTGTTTGGGTAAAATATTTTAAAAGCTTCTAATCTGGATCACATTGTCTGTAAGTTTTGATGGATGCGCTGTGTTTTACGTATAATTACGTTTTTACTAATAATGATCGAAAAAATAACGAAATCTTGTCTCTCATGGTTATTTGTAGTTACGCTCTTTCTTTTCTCCCCTTGATCTGCCAGCAGTCTACAGCCTACAGGGGATGAAGCCATTGTCTTGGAGTAGCTATCTTAAAGTTTACGTCAGTAAAAAGTAAATATTCATGTTTTCGAAAAATAATCTGCAAGCAGGGTTAATAATTAAGGTAAATGACTAAGAATACTGAGAATCTATTCCTTTTCGTAGTGCTAGCAGATTTAAGAGCTACATTAATAATACACGATGTAACCAACCATTAGCCTTTTCCGTCTCTCTCTATCTCTCTCTCTCTCTGATAGGAATTCCCGAATACCATAGCAAAATGGGGTAGGGCATACGATGCATCGTGTTTGGATGGTTGACTTGACGGGTTGAGCAAAAAGCAAAACTACTTGGAACGTTGGGATAGAAACGTTTGAAAGACGAGGAGAGATTTGAAATTCATGTTTGCAATAAGAATACAAGAGGGATGAGTTTCTGCAGAGGATTTTGCCGGACGTCTTGTTCTCTTTTGTTTATTTGGATTTGAAAAAGATTGAATGAATAGAAGAGTGCGAAAGGAGGAGGGGCTAGTTGGGAATGTACTAAGGATGGGCTGGGGCTGGTGGTGCTAAATGTTTGATGGGGTGCTGGTGATGGTACGAGAATCACAGTCACACAGTCATGTCTATATTATAGTTGGAATATAAAATCTCTTGTTTAGATTCAGTCTCCCATGATGATATTTTTGATGTGGTGGGTATGGCTTTGAATGATACAAAGGAATCCTTGGTTGGAAGGAACATCTTCTGGCTTGTGTCAATGCGCAACTCTCCCCATATGAGGATGAGCTTGGTCTAATTCTAAACGAAAGTTGGAGACAATAAGTAAAAGAAGAGAAGAAATGAGGAGGAGATGATGAGAATTCTTCTTGGGTGTACAATTTGAGGAGGACTGGCTGCAGCCCTTAGAATTCCGCTGTAATGTAAAATCTGGTAATGTATAATGTGGAAGGTAGGTTTTCTTGTCAAAGAGATGCTCTTAAAAAGAAATAGACACATAAAAATATGACAGTGTATATTATGGAAAGAGGATCGGTAGATTTTCATGCAACATAGTAGCAGAAGAAGAGGAGGAATGAGAAGAAGAGATGGTAAGACGAAAGAAATGGCTATTTTGACAAGGCATCCCCATTTTCATTTCTGGGTTGACGTGGAAGATTTTAGGGATACAGAGGACAGGGATAGAGTGGAGTAAGGAATGATGATACTGCTGGCGTTTTGTCAGAGTGACAGGGAAGATTGGTTGGATGGAATATGTGGATCGGATTACAAAAGGAGAAGAACAAGGCCGGGACGGAGGATTAGGAGGCGGGTAGTTGGGTGAGAGTGAGGCTGACTGAGTATGGAATTAGCTATAGAAACCAAAATCCTTAAAAAAGTTAACCAGGGAACTAATGAGTGTAAAGCGGTTGTTGATACTATTTAAACGGGCTTATGTCTGCTGAGGAAATGTGGGAGAAATAACGGGAGAAAAGGAAATCCCAGGATGGTGGTTGTGAGAAAAGGGGGAAAGATTAGGTCAAGCCCTACTATGACCCGCTACACTCCAGCAGGGATGAGATGAGAGAAAATGGGGGAAACAAATGAAGGATTGTCGTATAAGGAAAGGACACAGAAGACTTTGGATACGGTCTGGAGGCTATAAGGAAATTGAGCATAATTTAAGACGACAGCTCTTGTTTTAAATCAAGGATTTTCATATGTTGTCAAAATCACTGACTGAGATGCAGGTCTTTCTGTTAGAAAATTGACAGATTTTTGACGGACTGACTGAGTAAAGACATGCAGGGAGGGAGGATGAAGAGGAAGCAAAGTCCGGTTTGAATTAGCTACCCGGGTGAATTGATAGGGGAGAAATGACATCGAGGAATCAAAGCAACGAGAAAGTTGTATTAAGAAAAAGATACTAGTACTAATACTTTAATATTCAAAAGAGGGATACGTCTTGATTGAATTGTATGTAGCTGTCTCATAAGAAAATACTATATGATTGCTGTATTGGGGACAATATGAGGGGTGCTGGATGTAGAAGATTGCTAAAAGGAGGAGGAGAATAGAGGAGACGGAAGAAATAAGAGATAAGAGAGAAAGACTAGAGTTGACAAATAAGAACTGAAGGGATAGATGAAGACAAGAGAAGAAGATGAGATGAAAAAAATGTGTGGAGAAGAAAGAAGAGCGAGAAGAGAATAGAATAGGAAGATGGTATTCTTTTAGGGGTGTACCTTGTTGATTGTAATGGTTAGCAGATGTGTGTTTACTGGATTGAGTTACGCTTAAGATTTCAACCAGGATTTCTTCTTCTTCTTCTCCTCCTCCTCCTTTCCTCCTTTTAGTAGCTCATCTTTGTCGTCTTTAAGTCTTCAGCCGTTATAAGTTGATCGGTTTTGAGGTATACTAAAAACTATTCTTCCCAGGCGAACGTCACCAAGGCTAAGGCTTGCCTTCCACACGGGCGGCCCCAGCGGAACTTTATGTCTCGAATTGCGTAGGCGTAGAAAGCAATAATGAAACTGACTGATGATGGGGAAATAAGGGAGGGGTGAGAGAGGGGGCCATGCGATGCTATGAAATCGGGTTGCGCTGCTTAGGGCAAGCCATCCACGCTATGTTTGCGCTGCTGCTGTTGCTGCGGTGAGATGAAGGAAAAACTAAATCCGGGAGAAGAAAATGAGAAGGGATGATTGCCGTAAAGGGTCCTCTTGAGAAAGCAATATCCAGTTCAGATTACTCTTCTCAAAAAGCTGATATATTCCCTGGCTATGAAGAATAATATCAGCTGAATAATATGTTACAAACTCCAACTCCAGCATAGATCCAGATCCTTAAATCTCTTTGGTCTCTTGCTTTGGCTGTGAGAAATGAAGAGGGGATTGAGGGGAAGAGGTGACTCTCCCTTGGGCCGACTCTAAAAAGACAGGAGAGTGCCGTGTTTGACAATAACTTTACTTTTTCTTATTATCCAACAAGCAAGTTATGCATGCCGTTCCTGGGAGAAGTGAATTGGGAAGAAGTTAAATGAAGGAGAAAGAAAAAGAAGAAACTGAATTGGTTTGTACAAGTCTTGGCTGCAACTATTATTACAAGTTCCCTCTCTACTCTACCCATATTGTCATCATCTTTCTTCTTCTCGGTTCTCGGTAGAAGGCAGGATTTTAACGGAGAAGATCTTGCGGATTGAGCGACTAGAATTTCAAGTGAGGATAGAGTTGTAGGAAGGGGCGGAGGAGGGGGTGGGTTGATGAGGAGAATAATTCTTTCAAGAAACCTATTCTCATCTCTTTTTACAGAGGTTAACTGGGAGAGAAACTAATTGTGTGTGAGCGGTTGTGGAAAATAATGTGCCCTCATATCAGAGAAAAGTATCAAGGGGGCGGGTTGACATGGAGGAACAAATCATCATCAACACAATGATTAACAAGATAGTGGGAGTGGGACGAGTCAGGGACGAGGATGCAAACAAGGAATTGTATGAGGAAGGAACCAAGCGAGTAGCAGCTTATGGTCCTATTCATCTTTTGTGAGAGAAGAAAGAAGGAAATAATCAAAGTTTTCCAAAGTAACTTGCCACACAAAATGCTCTCATGTCCCGTAATCAGAGAAACAATGCTCAGGAAGGGGGCACGGAAATTACAATAATTCGCAAAATAACTGCGAGAATCAAGAATTGTGTACTGCTCTCTGTTTCAGAATTTCAGGATTGGATGAATGCAGGGATGCAAGCGTGAATACGGGTTGTATTGTTCTTAAAACGAGAGGTACAAAAGTTTCTCTTGGAACTCCATCCATATATAGTCTTGTCTATATATTTTCTTAAAGCCGTTATGATTATGAATGCATTCTATTTCACCGCCTTCTTCTATTCTTTTAAGCTAAAGCCAAAGATTTAAATAGAAGAAGGAAGAAGAGGAGTAAAAGAAAAGTTGTGTGCTCGTCTTCCCAGCTTCTCCGTGTTTGCTTCTTAAAAGAAAAGATGGAATTGAAAAATAACAAGAGACTAGGTGGGAGACGAAAGGCGAGGCTTCTCATCAATGCAATCAACCACCATACGCTTGCTTACCCACCCATTGTCACTCGGCTTGAATCATTCAATACCACCTCTCCCTTGTGGAATGAAAGATGAAGACAAATTTGTCCCAGCTAGGCGAGCTAGGCTTTTTTGCAGCAGGCTTCTGACATTACGCTATACTCCATTCCATGTACGATGATACGTCACCGTCGTCACGAACTAAACTAACGGTGCCTTATCAGACAATCCTAAAACTTTGTTCCTTTCAAAACGTCTACAGTTTTGTCGCCAATGTGCAATGAAATCTTCTAGCTTTTACGTGCAAATCGGAAGCATAGTGTGCGCGCGCTTTGGAAAAGTTAGCAATAATCTGCTGATTTGCCAGAACAATTAATAGACTCGCAAACACGCGAATTCAGAATGCATATATTCTCGCTGGGAAGACTTTGGTCTTTAAGATGGATAGCCCAGTTTAAGGGGCAACAATAGGATTCGTGTGAAACTTGATAGGGGGATTCGTAGAGAGTTTGTGTTTAAGTTTCGGGCGTTAAGTATGTGGTACGAGTTGTTTCTCTCTGGTTAAAGTCATCAGAATGGTTGTATACAGTTTCTTTGATTACTTGGACGATTCTCACTCTCTATTTCAAGGGTTTGGTTTGGCCCTCTTCAGGAAATGTTCTCTTCTATGTAAACATTTGAGGCAGCGAGGGAGAATGGGAGAGAAAATCGGGAACTCTTGGATCGAAATATGTAAGCCAGGAACAGAAAAAATATTCGAATCTAAAGCTAGAATATACCCCGCGAAAGATACATGGCATTGTTCGGTCAGAGTGAGGTTTCTGTCACATTTAACTCGGGTAGTTTTGAATAGAGCATATGACCGTGTACATATAGCAGCTTTGCGGGTGTGCAACCATGTGCCGGGGAGCAGCGGCGAGTAATATGAGTTTGGTTGGTGGTAGTGGTAAAAGTTGGATACGGTGAGGATTATGATGGGAAATGAGAGAAAGAGAGAAGACTACAGTGGAAAGTCAAGTTTACAAAGGGAAAGAAGATGTAAAAGAGTGGGGGGAGAATGCATAATTAATATGACGTTACTTTGAGGGAACTTTTCGAGCTGAGAGGAGGGGAATACAAAGAAGGGCTTCTTGAATCCTGAAGGAGGGATGGGTCGGAGATTTTAATACCTTTAAGGGCGTGGGACGAAGTGGATTTTTTGAAACAAAAGATTATCAAGGGCCAGGGAAGGCGATGAAGGAGAGATTGAGAAAAGGAAATGATTCTAACTGTTTACCATCCATGGGGGAAACTCATTTTTGTTACTCCTTGGAATCCATCTTATGCTCCTTCTCTAGACTGTCCACACCCGCACTCTTTCTCTTCTCCTCTTGCATAAGAATTAAGTAAGTCAGCTTCCATGACAACAATATATAGATGAAGAAAGATATATCCTCTTTGACGTGGGAAGACAAGGGGAGAAAAGCCATCCTACCAGGCCTAAATCACCAAGCTGAACCGAAACAAAAAGGTCTAATGAGGATTACTTGTAGTCATTATTACTTGCTCAAGGGACAAAGCACGGACATTCTTATTCTGCAGCCCTCCCTGTCCCTAGGACAAATCTCTTTAGGAAGAAACCTCGCGTCTAATGTGAGAAATACCGTAACCAAAGGGAAAAAGAAGTGGTTCCGACCTCGTATATGATGAAGTGAAATACTGGGAAATGTCCGCATATTCTAATGAAAAAAACTATCCAGTCAAATGTAATGCAACCCTCCAGCCACGAAAGGGCTTCTTCAATGCTCCCTTTGTTTTCTACATTAAAATTACGATATATGCATCAAATTACAAGGACTAAATCTCTTAACTTTTTCTATGAAAGTTTACGCTCAACTTTCACGTTGTTTCATGCGCATTTGTTTGTACTAAGAAAACCGTATCGTATCGTTCGGGAATTTATTTTTGTCTTCGTTTAGGTCCTTTTGATCTCTAGAACCCCTTCCAATAGAGGCAAAGGCACCCTTTTACTTGAATCCAGGGACATCAATTGGATTCTTTTACAATTTTTCGGTAAAATTTCTGCTTAGCTTTACGGTGGTGGCGGCAGCAGAATAGGTTTCCGGGAATCTTGGAAACAATAATTCAATTTACAAAACTTTCTAGAACTTTCCCGGTGAACGAGAATGGTTATCTTCGGAAACTAGGCCATGAAATTCAAGCCCGGATGGAAAACAATAATTAAAACTATTAAATTTCTGTTTAGATTGGAAACAAGAAAACGTTCACGGTGCTTAATGACAAGTTGTACAAGATGGAGAAATGTTTACTTTATGATGCTACTGATGGATATCTTATTTGAATTACTTAATTAAAATGCGATGCAGCTTATGTTGATGAGGGACTATGTAAAAAAGATGATAATGAATGAAATCCTACTGATTCATTTCGATTCATTGACTGGGAAGATGATCATGGCTGAGCCGGTCAAGATTCAAGGCTGAGCTTGTGAAGTACGTGTAGTAAAAGCGTGGTTGGAGGGGATGAAGAAGAAGGATTGCTGGAAGGGTTATGATAGAGGTTATGTACTGTTGGTTTCAGTGGAGGAGTAGGGACTCCTGTAATCCCAGTTGTTCACTTAAATGTCTCCCCTCGGCCTTGTTAATCAGATTACTTATCAATTGAATACTAATTGTTCTTGAAGAAGGTTTGGCCTGAGTCAAGCCAACACTGGATGGGGGATGCGAAGGGGAAAAGTCATTATTACCATATAACAATGCTTATTCTGCAGGGGCTGCTTCCCTCCCTCCGCACCGTGAATTGCGGTTCAGAGTCTGTATACCCGGGTATAGCGGGGCACAAAATTCTCCCCCTTCCGTATCTTCACGGATGGGTTGGAACGTGTGAAGAATAGGGATGGTGAATGGTGATAAGGCATAAAAGGAGACGAATCTTGGGCCTACGGATGCTTCCCTATACAATATCCGCTTGGTGTGGCATGTAATGTAACTACACAGTCTGCAGATTCCTAAGAGCTCGTCTGCTTGTACTTTTGTTATTGGATTTGCATCCAATTAGCGGGTCATGGGGAGTTAAATGGAAATTTTCAACAACAACTCCTACCCCAGGCAAAGGGGAAACAATGCGTGAAAAATTCATTTTCACGAGGTCAGAGAGCATTTGGCCCAATTAAGGAAAACTAATGCTTCTCAAAGCTCAGGAAATTCCTTGGAGCAGATGGAAGAAAATGTCAAGGTTTTAGAATTTACAAGGGCTGCGATGAAAGTAAAATAGTTTTCATTATATTGGGCGAAGGAAATCTTAGGGTTTTTTAACAACTTCAAAGAGTGTTACAAACCCCAATATTGAAAAAATAAAAGCAAGTAAAAAGGAATTACTTCAAAGGATCATTTCGGCTATAACGTGTAGTATGCAGAAGAGGGAGGAGAAAATAGTGCCTGGACAAAATTATATATTTGTACAGAGTTTAAATTCCGTCATTTGTGTCAATTTTAATGGTAGGATGCACTAAATGATGAAAGTGGTTGCGTTCGACGCTTGGTATAGCTTCTAAGCAAGAAGTTCATCTGGAAATATCAGTGATCAAGTTCATGTTTAGATGTTAATGGGTTAGGCTGGAAAGAAGGTGCTTAAAGGATTTACGAACGTGTCCTCTTAAGGACGAATCTCTTACTCGAAGAACCAGTCTTAATGCATACTTGCTTTTGAATGTATCTAGTTGGGATTCTATGAAGATTCCGTAATAAAAACTGAGCCTGTCCCCTGATTCCTCTGACTTTTACGCAACCTAAGCTCTAAATTGTGAGCCTCTGTAAATTCGGAAAAATCATGCCGATATTGCCGATGCAGCACAGAAACAGTGATCAGTGAATACATTGAATTGAAAGCCCTTTGGAATTTATACCTTAGAAAATAGGAAATGAGGATATAAACTTTCTTGTGAAGGATAGGATAAGATGGGCCATGCGGGTGATTGGTGCTAGCTTTGCTGTAACTTGTGTCCCATAGTCGTCATCTTCATGACTGAGACGGAGGTGTGCGTTATATCATGGATGGGACGGGATGAAACTGTGAACTGTTGGAGAATGATGACGAGCTTTCAAGTGACAGGGTTAGAGAGGGGAATTTGTTCTCATCGTAGGATGTAACCACCCAGAAGCCAATTGGTGTCAGTCGGAATTTTATTAAGACATGTTTCGCTATTAATGGAAGCGACAGGGAAAAGATGCGAAGAGGAAGCGGAGTATCTACGCTAAATTCCCTGCTCGACAAATTCTAAGGCTAAGACTTCCGGTTACTAACTAAGTTCTGATTTTGGAGCTTAATAAACTACCCGTTCGGTTGGTCGGATGGAAGTTTTATGGAGTCGGGGGAAGATACTAGACAGCCACAGAATGTGGCGGGAGGGAGAAACCGAAAGAAATAAAATATTGTCTTGTTAAAATTTCCCGGTTGGAGGGCTCGATAAGAATTAGCAAGACTGGCAGTTGCTTGGATTTAGATTAAGGATGAGGAGAGAAATGAGAGCAACTTTCAGAGACTCGCAGGAGCAATTGATAATAAGTTTGGAGTAGAAAGAAGACTAATAGTTTTTGGATTGTAATGTTGCGAAGCCTCACTGCCTTACATTTGCTCCCAGGATACGGTCTTGGGGCTTTGGATTTGGACAGGGAGAATGTAAAGATAGCAGAAATTAGAGGCTATTTTTTAACGCTAGCGAATATATTTGATAAGCTTGCAAATTGACAAAAAAACTCGTTTCCAAGTCGCATATATACTGCATGAGAGACAGGGAAAAATAATTCCTTCAAACAGGGATAAGAGGGGCTGAAATTAAGGTTTTTTTTGACAGAAAAGCTTATTTCTATTTGAAAGCTACAGTACATGTAGGCAGGGACTTAGTGGTGAGTAAATAGGTTTGATGATGAATCCATATTAATTGCGACCACCCTTACATCCAGTCCTGTTTTTTATTAAACTCCCAGTAAAGTAAAGGCGGATTCGCATCTTTCAGCTAGTACACGTTAAGGCCGCTAATGAGAAAGTCTGCGAACGTTTGGGAATATGTTCTTGATGGAAAAGCTTGATGTTGATCATCTTAAGATGAAACTGGATTTTAGGGTTGCCAGGGTTCACTTGTGACTGTAAGAGAGTTTTGAATTCATAGATTTTGCAGTCTCCCCTTCTTCTGACCGGCTTAGATTTTGTACATTATTAGACTTAACTACAGTTGTTGCAAATTGTTTAAAAAAAATTAAATGCTTTCTACTTGAACACTGCTTTTAAAAGCGCAAATTGTTTACAGTAGAAAACATGCGTGGATTGCGGAAGCGTTGTATTGGTAGAAGTGGTCTGGCGTTGGTTGCTGTAGGTGTATTTGTCCTATCCTTGCGGTTTTGGTTTTACATCTTGTTAACGTTTTGAGATTTGACATGGGTCGTTGAAGTTTTTTGCTTAGCGGAGGCGAATACAGCCTACACACAGCTACAGACTATTACAGAATAGTTCTGCAGTGCTGGCTGGACTTTGTTCAAGATGGACTATCTGTTAAGTGAAAGCGAGGTTTAGGGGTTGGGTGGGGGGATGAGGATAAGAGTGGCAGTTTTGGTGTAGACAAAAACACTTGTAAAGATAAATGTCAAAAGGCTTGATGTTTGCCAGACGCGAAATTTTTGACGAGAACCTTTCAAAGATAAGCATAAAAAATAGCTCCCAACGTCTCGCTTTCTTTTCTTCTTTAATGCTTTAAACAATCGACATTGTATTTCCATTTTTGCTCCCTCCTTTGCTCCTTTCCAAAATTGTTTGACAAGAAAGCGATATATGAGCTTCTGTTCAGATTGAGACTTCTGGTATTAATGCGAAGGATGAATATAAAAGCCAAAGTTTATGATTATACTACTATTAGTGTTGCGAGGGGGTCTATTAACTCCAAAGGGAGGGGAAAGATGATACACTGCGTGGTTTTAAAAATTATTGTTACAACCTTTACGAGAGTTGGTTTTAAAACGTTTGGAGAGGATGCCTTTTGGCTGTAGTTTAGACTCAGCTATAATGAGACAGGGCAAAGTGATGTATGTTGCAAAAGGGACTGGATTCTCTTGTGTTTGCAAAGATCAAAGATGGGAAATGGCTGGCTGAAATAACTTTGTTGCACAGATTTTATTTTTTAATGCGCTGGCAAAGAGGTCAATGGTCGTCGTAGAGTTGCTCTTATTAGGGACCGTAGAAGGATACGATTCTTAGGCTGACATGATTATTATTTTTTTGGCTTTGACCATCTGTGATATGCATATAATAAATCGGGTTTGCCTGTCTGAGAAATGGGCCGGTCATGGTTTTCTCTTCCTATATTTCCTTACATTGTATGCTGGGAGATGTAAGCCGTGCTTACAGTGCCTCGCCAGGCCAGGACTGCTTATTAATTTCCAAAAGATGAATATCCAAACATTAGACGGAAAGTTAATTTTTTAACAGGGTCCGTATTAATATTTAATGGGTATCATATGGAACTTGTACACTTGAATTTTGGCAATTGACAAATACTTGCTAGGTTTGAAACATGTGTGAAGGGTTCTGGTGCGCCGGAAGATGATGCTTGAGACTTGAGAGCTACAGGAGAAGGCTACAGAATATTTTTATGAACAAGCGTGTGCTCCAATCCAAGGCAGGGCTAAATTGCCCTTACAAAGAGGACAAGGATGGAAATTCGCGATGACGTGTTGTAAGCGCTTGCAATTACATGTACGTTTTGCTTTATCGCTTTGTATCTGCTCCAGCTGCAGCTCAAGTCTACCATCTCTGTGTTTCCTTACTGTTTTGCCAATCTACTATGCCGCATGGCATGCATGGGAGGAAAACTGCTTAAAGATTTCATCGCTCATCTTGTGATATGAAATAACATTGAAACCATTGTTATTAATATCGGGCTCCAATGCCGAACCCAATGATTCTCATATTTCCCTCCAGTAAAATCTGTATTTCTTGTTGTGTGACAAATGGTGTAGATTTAATAGCGTGTAGGAGGCACTTGACTTAAAATGCCAATACAACATCCGAGAGAAATGATGGTGGGGGAGGGGGTGAAATACATATTTATATGTTTGCGCTTCCGAGTCGTAATAGTAACGAGATGGAATAAAAGAACCATTTTTAATATGTCAACAGACAGTAAAGAAAACAAGAGAAAAGAATAACTCGGAAAATTTGGCATTGAAGCGAATCCGCTACGCTTCCCGTAAAACATGTAGGTGGTGTCAGTAAATATATTACTAGTCGGAGATGTGCGGATATATTCGCATAATTTCAAATTTGGTTCGTGCGTAGCACTATGAAGTTGGAGAGTAAAGATAGAAGCTAACGTCCGAATTCGGTATAATGCGGGATGAAATTTATATTGCCAAAGACAAGGACATAATGCTTGAGTTTCTGGAATGGAGCTGATACCCAGTTTGGAATATACTTTGGCACATGGTGCTGCTTGAGGATGAGGGAAGACACAATAAGGGTAATATATCGGAATGGAATGATGATATTTAAGAGGGAATGGTGAAAAAGACAGGGATATTTATTGTTTATGGTCTATTGATTCTTGAATGATTTCAGAATCCTGGCTTTAGTTTCCCTCGATCCTCCTACAAAATCAAGGATTCTTGTTGGGGGGAGGGGGTAAGTTGTAGAAAAGTGGGATATTGAATAGGAGTATGAGAGCCTATACCCCAAGTTTGTCTCATCGGGAAGGATGAGAGAGGAGGTTCCCGAATTCGGTACATTAGCTCCGCAAGATAGATACACAAAGCGGATTCTATTTGTTTTCAATCATCCATCATTCATTGTTTGTCTTTCAGATAAAATGATAAAAATATACGCAGCATCAACTCAGGAATTACGCTAGAACACGCGTTTTCTATTAGAGTGTGCACACAATATGTATCTAGATAGTCGTAAAGAGAAGAGACAAAAGCTGGAGCGCGTGAGCAATAAGTCAGAGATGCGGTGCGGCGGTAAGCTTGAGCGATTAGCTCGGAGAAAGCAGAGGGACAAAACGCTGAGAAAAAGTGGAGGAGAGAAAGTTGGATTGTCATGAGTGTAGGAATAATAGGAGGGGAAAGCAGGAGGAATAAGATATACTAATCCTGATGGCATCAATTCTACCCTGAATTATAAAAGAATAGCCCCGATGATGCTGAATAGGAAACGATTGCGAGTATTTAGAAGAAAAGGAATCTTCGGGACGATTAGACGAGGGGGGAATAATATATATGATTGCGTAAGGTGCGGAGAGAGAATGACTAAGACTATTTGTGAAGTGAAGGACAGTAGGAATGAATAGGAGACGGGAATGAGGATGGTCGGGGTGGGGGCGCAGTGACCCGGAGGGTTCGGGTTCATTCATGACTGAAATATCTGTTGCTATAAATAAATGTGTCCAAAGTATAAATATATGGCGGAGGGCTATGGAACAAGTGTAGTTTTAGTGGGATTGCGTCCTTTTGTGGATAGTGAGCTATAAAATTATGAGTCCATTACGGCTGCAACTTAGTTCTTTTCATCTTACGCGGAAGTATATTTGAGACGGAGTAAGAATAATAGGAAGAAACTACTCGAGCTGCTACTGTGAGGGAGATGTATGCCTCTCTGAGTTCGGAAATGCTAGAAGACCTAATCCAACTTGCTATATAATCCTTGGTTAAGTTAAGAGAGAACATCAGAGTTTATTGATACTCCATGAGGAAGAGGAAGAGATAAGTATAGAGAAGAGTATGGAGAGCGGAAGAAGGATATTTTAGATGAGCGGCTGGATCTTCTCAAGTAAAAGAAAAACAAAGGGAAAATATTGCCTAAACAAGGGCAAAAGCCTGTCCGCGGATTCTTTGAACGTTTACGACTCTTGAGGTTTTATTGTTTACAAGTGACCGGAGGGAGAAGTGCTTGAAGGGCAAAGGAAAAGATTCTAAGCGTTTTTTCATGACTTCTGATCTGAGTAGAAGGAAAGACAATACGGATTTGATAGCTTCATCTGGGATGTAAGGCCAAGGTTTTAGGGCAATGAATATACTAGAATGAAATGAAGGGATTCGGCAAGATATATTCGTCATTGCTATGTAGTAATTTTGAAGGAAATAGATGAGGAGCAGCTGAACTAGAATGGAGAAGACTGCTCTTGGAGTTTGCCTCAGCCAGAGGTTGCTGTGTGTATTCTAATATTGTTTGTTAAAGGTTAGTGAAAAGAATAGGTCGGGTAAATAGACGGAAAGTAGCGGGTAATTTAGGAGACGAGGCTGGAGGAAAGACGTGGAGGGAGATGGATGCTAGGAGAGGCGGCTACTGCTTTTGTGTTATTGGCAAGAGGTCAAAAGTTAAAAGGAGAAGCGGGGAGAGAATACGAAGAGCTAATTGTGTAGAGAACCTTTTGTTCCCTGATTGGCCCTGAGAGAGAAGAAGATGTGAAAGAGGAGCTAATGAGAGGATGGAGAACAATGAGGAAGACACCCACTCGGGCTTTCTGCTAACCTTCCTGAATAATTATGGAGAGGCGTCTGTGCAAGAAAGTTGAAGGGGGCGACAACGTTCGGGACTAATCCTGATACCCGGGCCGAACCAAAGCTAACTGTATCCGTGGCGGCGGCGACGGTTGTGGAAATCCACGCATCCGGGAGACCAAGAGTTTTCACACATTGCATTATTCGCAGACGTCGTTTGTCTCTCTCCTTCTCATCTTCCTCTCTGCTATCCTCATGTTTTAAAAGAGAAGGATGGAATGAAGGAGATGAGGATTGAGATGATGAGAATGGAGAGAGCACGTGTGTGAGTGTACTGTTTCTTGTAGAACTGTCGGGTAGTGATTCTAAACGGTGGCACACGTCTCTTTTCGGAGGATAGCTGTCTGTTCTTCGGATTCTGTTACCCGGATCGGAGGAAGGCAAAGGAAGAAGCAGTACACGCTCACTCCTGTTGTCCTGTTCCTCCCGGTTTTCTTCTCGCTCTCTAACAAATTACTCTGGAGCAATCATGAGAGACTTCACAAGCCGGGCTGATTTTTTACTTGGGTGGGGAAGTATGAGCGTGTGCTGCACTACACTCCCTCGTCTGAGGATGCTCTTAGTTAGGGATATGGTAGGGAGTGGGGTCCTGGCTGGATCTTCTCCTTCGTCACAATTGCACCAACACAATATTTCCTTCTCCTTCGTCTAGAAGAAGAAAAGGCGGAAGAAAAATTAGCTCTCTAAAGGTATCCCACACTCAGAGGAGCATGGAAATGAAAAGGTATAAGGTTTCGTGTTTTCTCCTACCCGTCTTACGTATCTCCGAAATTATAATCTACAATGGTTTATCCAATTCCGCCACCCAGCATCATCTTGAAAGCTTCGTCTTCTCCCGAGCCCAAGCCAAGCATGCCCGGAAAGCAAACTGCAAAAGAGAAAATGATAGCATTTACATGTATTAAAAACTCTTATGTCCTCCTTCCGAGGCACATAAATTCAAATCTGGCTAATGTTTTAGCCTGATTGAAATATAGACTCGAGAGAGGAAAGAAAATTGCAGCTTGTCATGCGGGATTCGACTCCGAAAACCCATCTTTCACTCATTGTTTCTCTTCACTCATTGCTAGTGAAGCGGAACAAATTTTGGCTCCGCTCAAGCCTCAGAGGACAAACTTATCTCCCATTATTTGCAAGGGTCCGTATCATCCTTCCCTAAATTTGCCATCAATCAAACTCTGTTCTTCCAGAAATTATCAAGGATTTGCCTCACGTTAAGTTACACTATTTGCGATGAGTTGATGCCAACACGGTTTGGAATCTCATTTAGTACGGCTTCCTTGATTTTAGACTCTGAACTGCCTTGCCGAGACGGCGTATAGCCTGAAGTCGAGAATAGAATATAGAAAACTACAAGTGCTTAAGATTAAGAATCCAAGTTAAAAGTCTACGAAAAAGGGATTCAAACAGTTAATCAGCTTAATTTCATCACTTCTACGGAAATGATTCAATATAATGACCCAAGGCTTTTAACAAGTCAAGAGTACCTATAGAGAGAGGGGAGGTACTGCTGCAATATAATTCGTATTTGTATAAATTAATAGCTACGTGAAATTCGTCATGAACAGATTATAGTACAGCTTTAGTATTGTACTACTACTATGGTTGCGGCAAGAGGGTGTGCATTTCAAAGACGTGGACAAATCACAATAAAGAATGGGATGGGCACAAAGGGCTAGTTGCGTAATCGTAATAAAATATATGCCTTCATGGGCGCGAGGAAGATAAGTGCTAGTAACTACTAACTACTATCTGTGACAACGTCTGAGCACATCTTCAGCGTTGCCAGAATCGAGTAGTATCTTATTCGGTCTGGCTGTACACTAGTGGAAACAACATTTAAAAGACGGAAAGACTACAACTGTAGTTGGACATGATGGTAATTGTAATAGTGTGGTTTAACGGCCAGAGAGAAGAAAGTTATATGGGAAATGGAAAAAGAGAATGGTGAATTTACTAGAATCATATAATTGAGTTGGTTAATAGCGAAGTTAAAAATGCTAGTAAATGTTATCTCATTTATTTCATCAAGTATAGAAGAGATGTCTGAAACAACTATATGATGAAGGTAAAGGAGAAAGACAAGACACAGAACTATAACTAACTCTCCCACGCCCCTTTCTTATGAAGAGTCAAATAACTTTTCCAAATGGATCTGTCTCGCCTCAATTATGTGTTCCTTTTCCAGGAATTATATACATTTTATAAATATCAAATATAAACGTTCTATACAGAAGAAAATGATTAAGAAAAAGAGTTTTGGGATTACAGGAGAGAGATAAAGGAAACTATGGAAAAGAATATTTTTCAAATGTCCGGAGCCATAGAAGATGCACGAAATTATTTAATTATTACTCCTATCTGGAAATGAGCTCATAGTCTTATCTACAATAAGGCAAAGGGGTCACTCCTGAGGTCGCGACCATTCACATGTTTTTAAACTCAAGCAACTTATTTGTGTCTACAATACAAACTATGTGCTTTGTGTTAAAGCATTTGCCCATGGACCATTGCATCGAGAAGACTCGGAATTGAAACAAACCAAACAAGATAAATTCTCCTATATCCTACATTACCTAATTAATATTATCTCTTTCTTTCTCCTCTAATCAAAACAAGTCTGATACTACAACCAATCACAGACTTTTTACCCTAAAACTTGCATGGTAGTCATTAAAACCGTCTGCATTTGTAAATATGGCGATTCAGTTTTTAAATCCAATGGAAGTCTGATCATGCGTATCTGAAATTCAAATCAAAGTTCAATTTCATCCAAATTTGCTTTTGAATTTACATATTCAAGCGTTTTTATAATTATAATAACAAACGAATACGTGTTGATGAAGGTGGAAGGAAGTCGAGACAAGGAGACCAGCGTCGGGGCGAAATTAAGCGAATTGTCGTGAGTGTCCTAAAGTCTATTCATAAATTCCGGAACAAGCTAAAAGCAGACGTTGACCTTGAGTTCTTCTCATCCTTGTCTATAAGGGTTATCTGGAAAAGAAACCATGATTATTTCCCCAGCTTGATTTATGCAAAACTGATGAGATTGTATCAAAGAAATTTAAGTTCCAAATTATGAGCGGCGCCAACAGCTCCTTCGACGGGACATGCTGTAGTTAGAAGCAACGCATACGACAGATTCCTAAAATAACTTCTTACTGCTGACCAAAGAATTGATATTTACATTACATTCAAAGGAATGGTAGAAAATGCAATTAATTAAATCACTTATACGGTCTCGTAGTATGTTTTGCAGTCAAATCAGTCTTTGTTCCTTCCAGTTGGATTTGATTTTTACTACAAAGAAATGACGGAAAGGATTTTTTTCAAATATGCGGTTGAAATAAAAAAAAGTAGAACACTGTAGTAATAAAAATGTACAACTTTGTTGATTACAGGTATTAATAACATAGGTGCAAACTTGACGTGATTGGAGTACACTGTCCGTGTGGACTTGCCATGAGCTCTAAAAGAAAATCACCACCAAATAAATTTGAAGACAATAACAGCAGCGCACAGGGAGGAGAAACTAGGCGGGATCGAGGTAGCGAAAAAGTTCGGGGACTAGATCAAATCGACGAAGAAGAACCGATACAAGAATCTAAGAACATGTACAAAATGAATTCAAGAAAAGCTATTCACAATGAGGAATTCATAAGCAGTACTCAAATCAACGACGCCCAGGGACCGATGGACACGAGCGGCGATGAAGAAATGTCAGATCTAGGATCATTCTGCTCGGCTCCTAATTCGGATCATGAAGATCTCGATAACGGAGGAAGTAAGCTCAACGGCAAGTATTCCAATCGGCGTGGGGGAAATACTTTCATGGGCCGCGATTCGGGATCTGTAGAATCAACATTTAATAAATCACCAACCTTTCCTCAATCAAATAACTTAGATGCCAAAACTAAAAAATCCATGGACGATATAGTTAAGAAACTTACCTCAAAATTCTCTGCTGGAGGTGGTGTCAACAGTTTAACGGAATCTCAAATTTCACAAGCATTCTCATTCGAAAATAGGTGAGACACATTTTCGTATGTATCCATACTTACATTTCTTTACACGGCCAGAGCAGAGCATGGATGCTTAGAAATTTGAAACGTAGGATTTGCAAGTCAGAGGCGTAGGACTCGTAATAAAGCGCTATGTAGCGCTGCGCGAATCCCCTTCCCATATTAAGCTATGTAGGATATATGGGTAACAATAGTTTTAACAAATAATAAAGCTGTATTACCCGCCCTTGTGTTAATTAGAATCACGTGGAGCGTTTGTTAGACGAAGGAATAGTATGACGGGTTGAGGTTGGAGGGGATTGGTTAAAGCCGCTACTGCTCTTTGACTTTTGTGGCATGTGGAGGTATCAAAGAGTAAAGCAGAAAATCTAGACAAAAGGAAGATATATATTGCATACATGTACGTAAGTAATGGAAAATACGCAAAAAGAATTTCGACAATACGTTGCCCTGCCATAGGGACGACGTTTGGTTCTTTTGTTACCGGGATTACATTAAGGACACTAGAATGTTTTATAGGGTGCATTTTTCAGATGGTTTGAGTAAATAAGGGAATCTTGGTGTCATACGGGTTCCGCAAGTTGTAAAGTGAAGAACAATTATATTCTAATAGATTTTTGTAAACTGAATAACAAACAGTTGGGATTTAGCAGCTTAGCTTCAAAATTGCTGAAACAGATTAAAATTTACACAAACTACAGGCAGCCGATTATTTTACAGCATTCTGTAAATAGAATTACCATGGTTATACTAGAAAGTTTAACGTGATTTGAAGTATCAGTTTTCTCAACATTTTCTTCCTAACTGTGTCTTTGAGTGAATAAGTGGGAGGATTGCTGGAAGGAGAGCAATCTACATATAATATGGAAAATAATCCTAATTATGATATTTTAATTTGTTGTTGGCGTGGAAACAGTTTGCAAGATTTTGCTCCCATGGGAACCGGTGAATCCATTGTGGAAAACGAGCAAAAGTTAACAGCCATGATTGTTCAACTCCAAAAAATCCGCGATCATCTCCATGGAAAGTCACCTTCCAACACTCCAACTGGTGGAAGCGGTGGTTCAGAACATCGCACTCCTCCAAAGGTAAAACAAATATATCCTTAAAAGTAAAGAGTATGTATGAATGAAGTGCAATGTTAAGAGTTGTAATTATAGCGTAATATTTAATATTAAGACAAGCATCCTTGAATTACTAGTAACTATACTCAAGTATTACTGATTGCCATTATTAGATTATCTGATGGAATTGTAACATTTTTAGCAATAGTTTGATTTCTCTTCATAATGGTTTAGTTGGTGATGCTCACATCTTTTGGATTGTAGGTTATTTTCAAAGGGCAAGTTTTCTTTATATTAGGAATGAAACAGTATTTACTGTTAGAACGGGGTTTATCATATGGACAGAAGTTGTAAGGATGTAAGTAGATGCATGAATCTTTATGTCAAAGCGTAGATCAATCTGAAGGTGAAGTCCGTTGCACGTGTTTGACGAGAAATGAAGGAGTAATGGTAAGGATTGTGCTGTGTTTAGGATTCGGTACAATAGTCGAGTCGATGGCGGTATGGTAGATGACAACGCGTAGGGGGAATACAAAGAATGTTTGTGAAAAATGATGTCTTTGTACGATTTGCTTTTGTTGGTAGTGTTGGGGATTTTATGAATGATGGGATATGTGCGCCTTGCCTACTTGGTTGAATTATGCAACGAGGAAGTGTTGGCTCTGCTCCATGCTCATTTAATTATTTCTTAAGATTGATTTTGTTACCTGGAACTGTATGCAGTATGTGCCGTTCTTGGCTGGATAGGTTTGAGTAGTAAGGAAGGGTGTGCATGTGGGAAGATGTGGAAGAGGGAGATGCATTGTTCGCTAGACATGAATGTACTCTAACTGAGAATTGAGCAAAGTGATTAGATGACAATGTAGAACAATGGACGGACTTGGATAATATTACTGTATTTGATTTCGGGACGCGGAAGAGATGGATGACACAATGCCTTGGGAATAACATCGTGATCCGGGTTTTGCGGAGTTGGAATTAGAATGAAGGGGACGGAAAGTTGAGTTCACAGCTTTCAGCATTGTCTTACGGTTTTATGTTTTAAGTCCGAGTTTTCCGAAAGTGTTTAGGAGACTAGGAAGGATACGACGTTTTTGAGGGTTTACGAGGAAACACCAAGAGTGAGTTGCAAGTGGAAGAGAATTTGAAGTTAATTATTGTGCTCGTTATATGGATTGGATCGTAGTGTCCTGTGTACAAGAGTTGATCCCGTGTAGTCCTGAGATCAGTTTGAAATGAGTCTCTGCGGAGAGTAGCGGAGATTGAGACAAACAGAATTGACTTGACTTGGTCTCGCTGGAAGGATTTTTAATAGGTAACTAAAGGAAGAAGGCTGGGGAGGGGACAGGAGTAAGAACGGATTTGTAAACACAAGGTTTACAGTGCGGACACCAAGACCCAAGACTGCTATAGCAGTGAGGTAATTTATGGGAAAGACGGATTGACGTAAGGACAAGGAGTTTTCGGTATCCGAAAATCGGGGATCTAAGAAACTGCGGCTGGAGCTCCATGGATCCTTGGTGGACCTGAACTAAGGATTGGGCGTAAGCTTTTGGAAATGGGCTTTTGAAATATGCGGTAGGACTACACTATTGGAGTAGTCAGCAAAGGGAAAAGGGACGGAAGAGAAAATTAGGCTGTTGAAATAAAAAGAAGTGTTAAGTTAAGGTTGAGGAATGGGTTAAATATTTTGGTGGAGAGTGGAGACGACGAGTTGGAGAAAGAAGAAGGCTTTGATTCTCTCCTCCTCCCAATCAATTCTCTCTTGGAAATGAATTCCATTTCCCATTACGTGGTTACTGCTAATGTATTAGTATTAAGGAATGCATTTTTCTGCATCTGCATCTCCCTTGCATCCTATCTCATCTCACCCTAATAGTATGTACTAGAATAGGACCGAGATTCTTTAGGAAATTTGAGTAGATATCGGGATAACACCCGGGTATCATTTCGGCGGGCACAGTCTTGTCTTGCATATTTGAGCCTCCGTAGATATTACAGACAGGATACAGGGTTTCTTCTACAGGCTGGATATGTGAGTATTTTTTTCGCGTCATCTTTTGCTTGATCGCTGCTTCCTCGGCGCACTCGTGCTCTCATCTCAAAAGAAATTATATTTGTAGAAGATGACTTGTCGGGGTGGAGTTTGAGGGGAGGAAGAAAAGAAAAGTTGAGACCATTAAAACGTGAGGCTATGCCATAAGAAAAGAATATAAATGTGCGGTAAGGCGGCTGGCTTGGTGGCACACTTCCGTTCACAAATTTTCATCCCTATTTATATGAGCCGGGATCAAGTTTAAATGGGTTCCTTCTTTCTCTTCCAACTTCTTTACCATCGCCATCATCCCCTTTAACTCTCCATCATATTCTTTCTCAACCTATTTCCAAATCTGAATGTCCACAAACATGCAAGAAAGAGGAGCTATTATAAGAAGCCACGTTCTCTCTCAGAAAAGCGACTTTCCTTTGCAAGGACCACCCCAGACATCTGTTATGGCTTAGCCATGCGGAGGAAAGAGCTCGTGTGAAGATATTAATTCAATCATTTATCATAACCAACTTACACATTTTCGCTATTACTTTTCATCAAGGAGTCGGAAAGGCTAATTAATCTACTCGGAATTACGGGATTGGCTTATTCCGTATTTGCAGCAGTTCCGAAAGTAAAGCCGACTTATTAGTGCCTTTGCTTTGACTGGGGTGGACTAGCGGCGGCTTGAGCTTTAAGGTTGATTTCTTCCAAAAGATTTTGATGCATCTGCACAGGCCACAAATGCTAAGCAGTGCTTTGTAATTTTTTAAAAAAATGCTCACACGCTACAGCGTTCGTTCGCTTTAGGTTTAGGACCCGAGACACTAAATGAGCTAGGATGTGTGCAGAATTTTGAACCAACGCGAGAATATATCGGAAGAATAATTATGCTGATGATGGAAACATAAAAGATCTGGGCGTGGGTGGAGAATAAGAAGGGAGTGACGATAGAAAGCTATTATTTGGTGGGAAGCTATTAGAGTAGGAACTGAGATGGTGGTAAAATATAGCAATTCTCGTTGGAGGTAACAGTTGTATGTTGAGTTAAGCTAGATGGGACCAGTAGGAATACACATATTTTAAAAAGGGACGAGCCTTGAAACAAATGGATGCAGGTTAATGATGTCATGGAGAGGACTAGTGTGATGACGCTAGGGTATTCGAGGATGGGATTATTTCAAAAGGAAGATGGGATTTTTAAAATGTGAGCGAGTGGGAAAGGTTGCCATAAATCCAGAGAAGGGAATTTAAAGAAATGATTCACGACACACTTGGAGGGATAAAATCGTCGGCAAGTTATAGGATATGCCCTCTCTATATGTAGCTGTTAATTTGTCGGAGAAAGGAATGAGTCGGGTCGGGATGGAGGATTACGATCGAAGAAAGGATATTGCTTAGGTGCAGGACAGAAAAGTGTCTCAAGGGATAACATTTCTCAGATATCTCTGAGGGCCTTTTCTACAGACATGTCATATTCAAGAGCTCTAGGGACCCGGCCGGGAGCTTAAATGGCGAGAACAGCTATGAAAGTATTATTTACCCTTAAAAACTCAACGTAAACGAGTGTTGTTGCTTTGGGCAGGTATTAGGCATTAGATAGTTTGCATTGGTCAATTTGGAGCAGCGTAGGTTATCAACACAGTTGTGAAGCGTAAAACGGGTTAAGGATGATCAGAGAACAGGGTGGATTTGACGAAGAAACGCCGAAAAGTTGACGACAATGGAGGAGGGTGGGACTTGGGATCGTTAGAGGTATGTAAGATTTGAGTTAAAAAGAGGCAAGTTGCTGTTGAAAATGCAGTTCAATATCTGAGTTTAGGGGGTTGAAGCAAAGCTCGTAAAGGTTTCAGTTGCGGTAATTTTTCGTTTGTGTGGTTTCTATGTTATAGCTACGCGCTATATTTTGTCGTGCTGCCTGCCACCGTTGTCTCGGCAGTGAGGAAGTTAAGTGAGTTCCGGATTGGTTTGGGTGACAAAAAACAGAAAATTAAAATACGGAGTGAATGATATTGAAATGTGTGGGAAAACGGAACGGGAAAGAAGACAGTGGTGGGGAGATGAGATGAATGTGTGTAGAGAAATGTGGATAAATGGATTCATTTGTATATTGTGTTGGTAGCGGTGGATGGAGTGCTTTGGTTCAGTTGTTGGAAGAGATGGTAGAGAAGTCAGAGAATCTTCCTTGTTTTGGCTTCTTCTCTGCTGACTGAATGGGAAAGAGTGAAGAGAGAAAGATCGAGAAAGGAGGGGGAGGGATGAAAAGAGAATATGAAATTCATAACAGATTCCCTTCAAGCATTTGTACATATGGAAGGAAAGGAAGACAGAGGAAGAGAGGGAAGACAGTCGGAAGAATAGAGGCGATTCTTTTTTTCACAAGGATGATTTGTGAACATAGACAAGGCATATGGCATCTCTTTTCATCTTTCCATTTGCTTTGCTTCTTAGCACTCGCTTTTTCTTTTCTTCGTCCTCACTCCCGTCTTCTTCTTGCTCTTCCTCCATTCTTGCGTTGCGCTAGCTCGTGATGTGTATGTGTCTTAAAATAATATGCTCGAGAGTCACAACCTTTAATAGGGATTCCAAGGAGACGACAAAAGATGGAAAAGATGTGTCCTTCCCCCAGACTTGTTCTGGAAAGTTGTAGGATGTAGCGGAATGGGGGAGCTATGAAAAAACATAAAAAATACAACCACTCTTCTCTTGTCTCCAGTCACAAATGTTATAGACTGTCATTTTATGAAGGCTTGGAGCAAATAGACTAGAAATGGTTTTGATTGTCGGGAAAATACTCTTCAACTTTATGACATGGAGACTAATCATTATTGAATTTGGAGTCATCAGCAACTCTCTTCACAAGTCACTGTCTGCAAAGCACAACCCAATATTCTAATTCACTTCTTCTCTTTGTGAATTTGTAAATCGGATCGTTCCCTTATAATTTTTCTTTTCAGAGAGTATATCCTTGCACTGCTTCTCTTTGTAAGAATAATTTGACATCTCCTACCCGTAACGCTGGAGACCACCCCCGAGATGCTTTACGAAGAATAAGGAGATGAGGGGAGGACGGGAGGAGAATGAGAATAATAAGTCAAGTTGTGTGGGATAGGTAGAGCAGATAGTCACAAATGTGCTTTCTCCATTTTTCTTAGCATGATTCAGTTGACTATAGCTAATATGACGAATTTAGTTTGGCGTTTGATGCATGACGAGGAGGGCCATGTTGAGAAGATGGAAGACGGGCTAGGAAAAGATATGTTGTTGACAATTGATCTCGTTGACCAATTCCGAAGGAATGGGGTGTGAGCTGGGAATTTGATTGGATGTAATCAGGGAAGAGTTATTGTAGAAAAGTCTCTTCAATTCCCTGCATTCATAGACTTTCTTTTGTAATGTAGAGGGGTGAGTAGTGGAGAGTCTGATTGAGGGAATGTCTATAAGAATTCATTCGACGTGTGAGTAGACGTTGTGGTGAGTGGTGGGAGAAGAATAATGGGGTAGAGGAAAGAAATAGTGGATTTACGCGGTTTTTGACACGATTTAATGGCCATCTTACTCTGGCTTGGCTTGTTAAGGAGGCAAGCTTTGACATAGGGCAATAGAGCTTAGGTTTGGTTGAAAGAAGCGCCGAAGAAAAAGCTGGGATGAGACTCGTTGACTGCAGAAGTATGTTTCCCTGTCCCCTCTTTTCCGTCTGTTTTTCAAGTGGTGGTGGGGGAATGAATAAAAAGAGATATGCTATCCAATCTGATCCAAGGAACTGGAAAAAGGAGACATGTATGTAGCTTATAACTGGTAACGCGTAGGGCCTGGATGGGAAAAGATGCTGGAGAAGAACAGATATTCTAGTTATTTTCGTTGCTTTAACTAGTCTCTTGATTTGTTATAAATGAGCGCGTGAATGAGTCTTAGCTAGATCAGTGTGGTGGGGAAAACTTTGCTTTGAAGTGGATGAAATAAATGCGTGGAGGGAGGGGGGATTTAGGGGGAGGGTAAATTCTTATTCCCATTTTCCTTCCTTCCACCTCTCATCCTAACACTCGTAGGGAGTTTCCAGTTCTTAGTTGTAACCTCGTAGTTGTGGCTAGCGTGAGACGGAGATGGATAGTAAGTAGTAGTAGCAGCTTTTATGATTTTAAGGATTTCATGGAAGACAAGGGATATGTGATCTGGGATATGGATTGGTGGAGGAGGATAGAAAAAGCTGGAGGCAATGGAATATAAGTGGAGAAAATATTCTGAATCCCAATTATAATTTCCGCATCTGATACTATTGGTAGCGATGATAGTTGATGACATTTAAGTGGGGCGGGTTTTTAGCTCCGACGGGGTAGCAAGCAGTCTAATATTTTGCATGACTTACTTGTTAGTGGAGTAGAATAATTAAGTATTAAATTCGTCCTTCGAGGAAATAAAGGGGAAATAAGAAGGGAAAAGACAAGTCCCTTTTGGATTAAAATAAAATGAAGAGAAGAAGCTGAAAAATACATGATTTAAAAATGTAATTTGATGGGAGGGAATGAAGGAAGAATTCCTAGGAGATGTTCACCATGATTTTTAAAGCTGTTTATTTATTATTGCCTACCGGGACTGTTTACGGGGAAAGAAAAGCGAGCCGGGTTAAAGAGAAGATAGAAGGGAATGTGGGATTTAAAGCTCATCTTCTTGTATCTTGCTCATTCAATCGTTATCCTTTCTTAATTAATCCAGTGGAAGTCAACAAACAGAGTGGCGAAAGGTTGTGATTGGGAAGATGGGAAGTTATTGGTGTGGTTGGAAGATGATGAGAGAATCCTCGTGTTTTCCTTCCTTGTTTATTAGAGAAAGAGAAATTCGGGAATATGAGAGAAAAGGTAGGGAGAGGAAAAGGATAAGAGAAACGGGTGGGGGTAGGGTGTGTGTGGAGCGGGATAGCATTCGCCCTTTGTACTTTCTCCTCTCCCCCCTCTTTTCTCATCAAAGACCCGATTACTTCCCAATTTTCCTCTGATTACATTTCATACTTTAGTTGGATGAGCTGCTGAAGAAAGAGCTGCTGGGCTTGACTTGCTGAGATTGTGGCAAAGAAACGGAAGGGCGGTTTTATTCAAGTGTGAGCGAAAATGCTCACGAAAATACCCCACCAGTGTGCAGAATACATAGAGTAATACAGTCCAGTACTGAGGGCGAAGGTTAGAAACGGAGCATATGTGGAAGACGAAGGATATGAGTTAGAAGAGGGGAAAGTGGTAAAGAGAGAAAGGCAAGAGGGTGAGGAGAGTGAGAGAAAGTAAGTGGTGGGAAAATTCGGGAATAAGAAGAGGTCATATCGCCAGTAATGCTTACAGGGGTGAAACGGGCGACTGGATGCTGGAGTCCCCTCACCCTAATAATGTTCATCTGGTGAAAATGAGTAAGATTTAAAGAATAATCGGCTCAAGAGGGACGGGTCTGGGATGTGAAAATTGAATTGTTGAATCAGCAAAAGCAAATGGGAATAAATTGAAGAAGGACTTGGATATTGAATTTTGATCCATGGAATGGCTGACAGGGTGGAGGAGTGGACAAAAAATGTTGACTCTTGACTCTAGGGGGAGCAAATGAGATTTTCTAGGATTGTAATGCAATTCCTTCAAGTGGCAATGCATACGGACAACACGTTATTCATTCATGTAATTCAATGCCCCAGTCTCTCCTCCCTTCAGACATTTAATTTCTAAACTCCAGGGTTTTTTGACTAAGCTTCATTTTTATCATCAATCTAAAATAATTATTTTCGTGCAAGTCTACTCCCGATTCAATCGTCGTGATTTTTTAGTCTGTTATCATTTTTAGCCGTTGGGGCTGAAAGGGAGCAGAGTTGTACGAATTTGGCTTGGTAAATCGTGCATTGATATCCGGTATTTTTTAAACATATATCATTCTGATGTACATGGGAAAGACTAGAAAAGATTAGTAGAACAGTGACAACGGCGTTTTGGGCGATTATTTGCTACATTTTGATGACTGGAAGGTTTCAGTCAACGTTTTGAAGACTGTGGATTTTGGTTAACCTCCTTGCTTTAAATGCGGGTTTTCGAAAGGATGAGGATATGGGTGTGGGTGGGTTGGACGGGAGTGTTTGTAAAACGATATCTCAAAGTGTTATCAAATAAAATGTAATAGGTAGGGAGAATGTGGTAGAGGATTACAGTATAGTACGAGAAGGTTCGCTTACAGAGAAGATTCCTCTAATAAACGGAATGAGCACGCTCGGGAACACACCAAAATATCCCCCGTGGCAATAAATGGATGGGAAGTAAAAGTACTATCTTCTAGTATTGACTTTTCTTATTTACTCTCTTGTTATCTTCAAGCAAGTCAAGAATTTTGACAGCGCAATAGGCTTTAAGGTGCGGCCTCTAAACAACATTATTTCATTCTTGCTCCACCCAGTTTACCAAGGGATTGTAAGAGGCAGAAGTCTTTACATGGCGACAACAGAGTATTGCCGAGCGATGCAGCCGATTGTACATTCTGGAGTTAACCTACCATTTCCAACCCCATACTTTGGATTGTGATCAAATCTCCGCGAAATATGATTCAAAATTTTATTCCATCCATACGCTTATATCAAATCATCCAGCCAACTACAGGGAAACGGAATTTGATTCCGAACCGTCAACCTTTCTTGACGTGACTAAGAGTTGCAAAACTCTGTCATTCTGAGTGTTGAGTTCTGAGGCGAGGCTGTAGAGACGGTTTTAGGGTGTTAGTTTCTATAACTAGCTTATTCTATCCAGAAAATCCTACTGAAATCGGATCATGCTACTGAAATGGTGAAATTGGAGCTTGAGGACTTGAAGTATGCAAATACCGAAGGATCTACAAATAAAGCCACAAGCAAGCTGTTAACTACATAGGTAGGATCCACGAAGGCAATTTTTCTCCAGTTGGTCAAATAAGCATGAAGGTAATAAGGTAAAGACTCTTGACTACTTGTCTCCGGGATCCTCGCGGTACTGGATTCAGGAGGGAAAAGATGAAATGGTTTCAGGCCGAGGCGGCTTGTTGGCAAGTTTCGAAGGTGGAAGTTTCTAAGTTACCCGGGTTTTTAGGACAGGAGATGCAGTCTTTTCTTGAGAGGTTTGAAGGGGATTGTGATTGAGAGATGAGGATATGGAGGCAGGCAAAGATTCAGTTTGATGTGGGTGCTCAATCGAACCTGAGGCAGTTTTATGTATCTCTGTTCTGTGTCGCTTAGGAAAAGTATCGGTTGATCTCATTGTTGAATGAATGGGAATGTTTTCGAGGATTGAGGAAGAGCCAAATTGTGTTGAATATGATGAAGATGATGATACGTATAATTCAGGGTGGTGGTGATTCAGACAATTACATTTTTAGGGTGAAGGATTTTAAATAGTTGAAGTGATTAAGAATAATAGTGGAAAGGTTATGTGATGTGTGAGTGTGTGTGTGTTGTGGGGAATAGGATGGAGTAAGTTAGGCGGAAAGATGCTGGCACTGTTTTCAAAGACGTTCTGCTTCTGGATTGAGTATCAGTGACTGGTGGAGCACTCAAGGAGAATGTACATGACGCAAATGTGTGAATCGTGTATTTTTTGGTGGTGAACATTGAAGGATGTGTAAGGATCGGCATGGCTGTCGTGTTATGAAATAGAGACTCGAGTTTACATTAGTATTTTCAAGATTTGTGAATAGCAGGAGTAGGAAGAGTGGAGTCGTAATTCTTTATTGGAAGGGCGTGTATCTGCGTGTATAGTGTAGTAAAGGGACGGGTAGTTGGTTGGAGGGAATGAAGAAGAGGAGATGTAAAATCGGGAGAATGAAGGTGGGTAGATAAACGTAGAAGTGTGGAACAAGACAGTAGTGTGTCATAAATAATATCTGCACACGAGATCAAAAACTCAAAAGAATATTTTTTGGACACTGCTTCTTTTACTTCTTGTGGAGAAGAAACAGAGAGAGAAGAGGAAGAAGAAGAGTAGAGAAATACAGACCTTGTAGAATTGTTTCACAACCTCATTCTGTATCCATTCATCCATGTAGGTAAGAGGCGAGGAGGGGAAGAGAATGCGGGAGCGGGTATTATATATTTTAAAATGGATTTCCACATCCACGCTCTCTTTCTCTGTAGAGAATTCACCGTGAAAATCCTCAGCACTTACCAAAATGATGGTTATCCACTCCCTACATGTTCCTTTCGAGGTATTTTATCCCACGTGTATCCGTAGTTTATTACGCGAAGAAGAAAGATTATAACTACCACGGTTTAATGTCAAAGCGTAGACAGGATAATAGCAGTGCCCTCCCTTGTTCCCTGCCACTACCATCTTACTTACGTACCCGTCTAGCATCTTCTGCTACTTCTGCAACAATCCAGATTTCTCAAATCTTGATCCCGTTATTAAGTCTCAGCATTCTTATTTTCAGAATGATTTTTTGTGGGACATCGGTTTGATGAGATGAGGCACTACATACAAGCCCATGTTTTACCCTAGTGGCATCTGGGGCAAGCACATACGTTACTAAGACTCAATGAAGTGCACTGGGCAACAAGTTCCAGCGCTGGCGCTTAAGCACTGACCGTATGTCGTTTTCGAAAGCATGGGAAGTAAATTGGGGTAGAATACAAAAGAAACGCAAGATTTAAAATACCACCCCAAAGTATTTGGTGAAGCATAGAACAGAGAATTTTTCATTGTTGCTCTCTTGCTACCTCCCTCCCAGCCCTACTTTGAATGGTCCGATGGTCCCCAGATATAATGAGATGTAATTGAGGTGTAGGATGCGTTTCCAGGGTTTCCAAAATGTCACTAAGCACAGAGCATATTTAAAGTGAATAATTCCTGAAAGTAATTGGGAATTGAAGGAAATGCTTTTTTTCACGGCCTACTTCCTGTTCCTGACTTTTTATTCGCCAGGGCTAGCACTATATAGCTTAACCTTACATTTAGGCCATGTTTAAGATGCTTCAGAAGGATCCAGGCTAGTGGGGATTGCTGTAAATTGTACCAGAAAATATTTACCCCTTCATCACTTGTGGTTCAAAAATGGCACAAGTCATCTGGAAAAGCCATTTCTGTACACTTCTTCTATCTATGAGCATAGATAAAAAGAGAGTCGTAAAGTGAGTCCTAAGGACTCGTTCATAGGATTTTGTAGGGGAAAGTTGCAGAGCTAAGGAGGGAGTACTAATATTATGTGACTCATATGGGAATTACTCAAGTAATTCGAATATTAAGAACAATTTTTAGTAAAATAATTTCAGCATTTATTAAACATTATCAGCCGATTCATAGGATTTTGAGTGTTTTACGGCTACTGTCCTGGGAAATCCGGCCGTGAAAAATAATGGAGATGCCAAAATACTAGGGATATATTATAGCTTTCAACAGAAATAGATACGCAAAAATGTCAAAAAATTGGCAATATTATTACTTGAGTGTAGCACGGATTTGGAAAAAGGAGCGGGCTTACATCAACTGTGAAGAGAATAGTTATCGATACTTACGACGTACAGAGATCGGTAGTCCAAGTCCAAGGCGGAACCCGCTTGTACGTAAGCGAGAATAAATGTGTGGCGTCGGAGAAAGTCAAGACTTGCGGCTTAAAGGAAGTTGTAATTTCTGATTATATTTCGATAGGGCTCAAGGAGGAATAGTTTATGTAGACAAAACTTGAGGTTAAGGAAAAATTCCAACAATAACGGAAAGATATGGAAGTTGTTACGAAAATAGGAAGTTTGTTGCAATCATTTGGCTTAACGTTGCATACGGCCGAGGGCGGGCTTGTTGAAAGGGATGGGTGGGATGCGGGAGTTCAGGCGCTATGACGGAAAACGGAAATAGAAAAAGAGCGGGAATTGTATATTCAGTTGTTGACGTTTATCTGCTCAGAGAGAAAGGGAGTAAAATGTAAATCGGTCCGTCCGGGTTTCTCCTCGCTTCAGAGCCGCGGCTTGACGGGAGTGTGTTTTAAAGGGGCGACTTTGTTGTTTTTTACTCAAGACGATGACTTGAGATGATGCGGTTTGGAAAAGGATGCGGAGCGTATAATCATAATTTATGGCTGGAAATATGTAAATCTTACAAGGATTCTGTCATTCTACGCCAGTCGATAATAAGACCCGAGAAGCTATCTCTTTCCTTTGTGGCTCCAATTGGCTGGATTTGGAACATTAGTTCTGCTTTATCTATTTAGAATCCCTCCGTTAAAATCCTTGGGTATCCAGCATTGAGCGTCACCCTTACCGTAAAACCGATACTTGAAACGGAATTCCTTACACACTTGAATTGTGAAACCCTGCATGCGCTCATTTTTCATGAAGAATTCAAGAGTAGATTTGGAGGGCGCTGTAAATAAAATTCATGGGTTCCTCCTACAAGTTTAAATTGATTGTTCTGGGTGGAGCAATTCGATTTTCAATGCCATTCTATTGCATTCGAAATTCAAAACCGATCTTTTGGTACGCAGTAGATCAGGAAGCTAAATAATACTTTAACTTCCAAGCATAACTGTTACAAACGCTGTACCTTTGTATATGCATACACAGTGTTACAGGCAAAGCGTAGAGAAAGCTTCACCCGGGTGTAAGTTATTAAAAATTTGTCTTAGATTAGAACTGCTGTTATCGAAATAATTTAGAACTGCTGTCATATCTTGCATAGTTACAGAAATAGAGCCTGGAGCGTTTGGAAGTGGTGATGGACGGGATATGTCAAAATGTATCTTCTGTATTGATGAATGCGTGTGTGAGAGCTCGGAGCCAGTGCGTTTAGAAACAGAATAGTGGTTTCTTGGTAGGAAATGAGAGTAAGATGGGCTTTGCCACGTGATGCAGATTCTATTAGTTTTGGTAGATACTCAAGATGGGAGGGGAGAGGCTCTTATTGGGTTCCCACGTATTTAATCCTTTGCTGTCTCTCTCCCCTGTATAACGCAGCCCTAATCAATCACTTACGACACAACAAATTCGTCTAATTCTGGAAAGTTGTGAGAAGATTAGGTCGCTTATAGCTAATCACTTTGCCCAGCCATAGGAATAACTCTTCTCTGCTCTTACCAAGAGAGCAGGGGATGGGGATAATGGACTCTCTTGCTGTTCAGCCAGTGGATTTTTGCGAGAAAAAAAATATTTTTATGCACTAAGAAGGATGAAGAATCATGAGGAGGATTTGTTTCTCGGGACTTCTTCGGGGTGGCTAAAATACTCTAGCTACGACTAATTCAGTGCACGGGTCTTAATGTGCTCATATCCCCATCTCTGACTTAATCATGTCGGACCATGGATAGCGTTTCCGTTTTGACGCTTTCTCCAAGCAACACACGCTGGCTGGAAAGGAAACACGAGTGAGACAGAAATAGGGTTTTAAGGAAGAGGAGGAATATAAGACTGCAGAAAATTTGTCAGCTATAATCTAAGGTAAATCCTTCGAAATGTCCCTAAGTGAATGTTGGTCATTAAAAATATATTTAAATCCTACTCCAGACCTGGCTATAGTTGGAGCCTGTTAGAGAGAATTTTAGCGGGGTAGGAGAAGATCCAAGAATACAAGTATTCTATGTTTCAGTCCTGTTTTCTTCTTTGATCCTTTATGTGGACCTAATAATCGAAGGTGCTGTTATAAGAAAAAGAGTACAGGTACACTTTACTTTGCCGCTCTTAGGTAGGAAGTAGGTAGGTGATGTGGGTAGGAGAGTTGTAGAGAAAGTTAATGAAGGGTTTATGAAAGTTGAGTTTGGGGGTGCTGACAAATAGTTGAAGAAGTTCGAGTGTGTCATTGTGATGGCAGGAGAGGGCGATTAACAAGGGAATGATGATAGATGTATGGGAAAAGAAGGGAGTGAGAAAGTAGGACATGAAAGTTTGTGGAATGTTTCTGAGTCCTTGTTGGATAAATTGGATGGAGTGATGCTGATGTTATTTTGTTTTTGGTGAGTCGAAATGTTGGAAAGTAACCGGAATGGAAGAGTGGCTCTTTGGTTGGGTGGTTGGTTGGAAAATGCGGTAGCGGAAGATGGGTTTGGACCCTCCATGGGTAAGTAAGACGAGAAAGGACGGGGATAGAAGAAAGTAAAGGCCCGTGTCCTATGGGATATGACGGTGGAAATGCTCAACTGCTAAAGTTGTATTACAATGAAAGGAAAAGAATGAAAGAGAGGGGAAGAAAAGGAAAAGGGATGAGAAAGAAGAATTGGGACGTCACTTGTGAGTGAATCTGTTTCCATCAAAAGTCGCAAAATTCTCCAGGGAGTCACCAATAACACTACTTGTAAATTATTGCTACATTTCTATCAATACATATCCAGCATGGATTTACAGCCGTTACTATTCAGCTATTGAGAAATGGCAAAACCCGGACTTGGTAGGGATGGATGGAATGAGGAACAGAGGCAGCAGAAATCCTGTAGCGTAAGTATTTACGACTTTCCCCAAGCTACTTGCCCGAACTTCCCTCACCACTTACTTTGCTATTCCGACTGACATAGAGGGAACACTTTTCTCTGTTGCGGTTTCCTGCCAGTCGACTGGAGCCTGCCCATTTTTAGATTTATTTGTTCCAAAAGCTATTGCTATAAGTAGTAGACTTATTGACAATCATTTTAGTGGAAAGATTGCTTTCACTTCTCAAACATCAATCAAGTAATGCAATGCAGCATTCTTACTACGAGACGAGGACGAAGCCGTGATCTCGGCAGCACAGTACACTACTTGTTTTACCCGGTTCGGGTCAGAATGTTGCAGTTATTTTGCTATTCTTTGGAGGAAAATGACCTGATTTATAAGAAGAGATCTTTTGACCAGGTTTCCTAATAAAAGTACAAGAAGTCACAGGCGGATAGGAGGAAGGTGATGACGAGATGGATGAATTCCTATCTCCGGCGCGGTTGGATGAGTAGCTGGAGTGTAGATAATTGAAAGGATGCGGAAAAGGTTAACACGGAGGATTTCCTCCGGCTAATGCCACGGAAGAGTGACAGAGATTCCGGTTTTTCCATACATTTTAAGGCATTATATGGAGATCGTTTGAAGAGGTCTATGGTGAGTGGCCTGGCACTGGATGAAGTGGAGTGACAGGGTGAAATGGAAAGGCCTGCTGGGTGTGAAGTGAGAAATGCTCTCGTTGACTTTGTTAGGTGTTAAGGTTAATTTGTGCAATTTGGAGAGAATACAGAGGACAAAAGGAGGGATTGTGTTGATTTTTGCGGGGAGATAAGACAAGGGAGAAGAAATTCTGGAAGCGGAATTCCTTCTTCTCATCCACATAATAGATTCTTTGACCTTTTATCTTTTCCTCCATTCTTCCCTTTCATTCAAATGAGACATACTTTTAACTCATCCGCGCCGGATTCTTGACGTCTCGGAAGGAATTCCAAGGGAAGCAAAAGGGTTCTCTCTTTTCTTTCGGCTTTCCCAAAGCAATTTGTAGTAAGTTAACCAAATCAACTCCTGTTGTCTTCTGTCATTTTTTTCAAAGCCACCCTCATCATCACCTTCACCTCTTCTTCAGTTGGTTACATCTTGAACCATTTTCTCTTTTCTTCTGTCTTTGTGAATGCTCTGCTACGGTCTTGCAACGAGTCCACCAAAGTGTGAAAACAAGACAGATGAAGGCAACCGAACTTCCGTCACGTGCCGACCACAGGAAAAGTCTAAAATTTAGCAAAATACAGTATTTGGACTTTGATCGTTGAGCTAGACTTGTATTTCGGTTATTTAAACCCTGATAAGCTAAGTTGTTGTTGTGACAACGCCGTGGTTGGGAAAAAGGAAAAGGTAGGAAAAGTTAAGTGTAGGAGGTGGGTGGAAGAGAGGGATGAGTGGGTAGGGATTAAAAGTAGCGTGCGGAAATAATAGAAGTGATGAGATTGTGCGACTGAATGAACTGTGATCTTGGTCATCAGTGTTTCCCCTACGCGGGAGTCTCCTGGAGTCGTCCAGGACGGACGGTTGAGTGAACCCGGGAAATGGCTTTATGTTGATGGGGGAAATAAGAAGGTGTAGTTGGAGTTGGTAGGGCGGAAGGAAGAGACATAGAGTTGGAGTTGCAAGTCTTCTTTTTTCGGCTTTCCTCCCGCATCATACGTGGGTGTTTATGCATTCTATGCTTCGCAGACGACGGGAAGAAGGAAGGAATGGGGATAGTGAAAGTAGGGACACGTGCTGCAGCGTACAGCAAGCCTTCCTAAAGATTAGCTGAAGCTGGACCTGGACGGCTATAAACAGAGGATACATACGTATGCAGTAACTGTGCTAGGAAAATGGTGACTGGATGGAGAGTGAATGAGAAAGTAGTCGTTGTTTTGGTGGACTTTGTCGTGTTTGATTATTCTTTTCATGCTACTTGAGTGAACAAATCCGAGGCATTCAGAGGATTTTACGTCTTTGGGACTGGACATTGGTGGTCCCACGAGATAGTTAATACACTGTCCCTCGAATGCCTTGATCCTCTTTCCAACTTCGTAGTGGGCCTGGACCGAGAGGAGTAAATAAAAGCGTCTCCACGGCGGAATCGCCTTTCTCTCCTCTTACAATGTCACCAAGTTCATCCTCTTCGCATATCTTCCTCTACATACTGAATGATCTATGTAGATCGGACATGGAAAAAATCCTAGATTCGCTATCGAAGAGTGACTTCGATCTGGTGGTGGAAGCTACAGCAGCGCTAGAGAGGCTTCATATAGAAGAGTTGAAAGAAAAGTTTCGGGAAAGATAGCTGGGCGGGGTTTGGATTCTAGGCGAAAGAAATAGAGGTTGATAGGGGAGGATTCGAAGGACGGGTAAACTATAGGAATACTTTAGAAGGCTGATGCTGGAACTAGCACATTTCAGGATTGTTGGCACATTTAAGGGATTATAAAGAAGTAAAGGGGTTTGCTGGGAAGCGGATTAATTAAGAGCGGATTGTCTTGGCGACTTTATTGAATTAGTTGCTAAGGAGTGCAAGATTTATGTGTCTGGGAAAAGAAGCTAAAAGGTTTTGCCTACTGGAAAGACGGGAAGTTATTAGGAGTCACTCAAGTATTACGACAAGGGTTTGAGAGAAGAATACGACTTGTTTGACTCTTTGAGGGAAGTTGGTGGAAATAGTTGAGGAAAATAAGACGTTAGTGGGAAAAGGGGTCGTAAAATAAGGTGACTTAAGTAATGTTTGAAGGTAGGGGGTGACGTTGGGAGAAGAATAGGGGCAGAAGAAAATTTATTGTTCCTTTGAATGGTTTCCGTGTTTGGAGGAAGGAAGAATACATGTTGCGGAGGATTGTTTGACTGGCGGTTTGTAAGTATGGGGCGGGTGGAGGTTTTGAAATTGGGATGGATTCAATAATGCAACCGGGCGTGTGCCTGACTTTTGTTGATGTCGGTGCAAATTTTTTGAAGGGAAATAAATTTCGCTTCCGGTGATTGTGGGGAGAGATGTGTGAATTGTTGAATGCGAGTGCTAAAAGAGAAGTGATGGTTCGCGGGGGATGGAGGGCGTAAGAGGGCGGCTGGGGATTTTTCTTGAAGCGGGTAGTAAAAGAAATGCAGACGATGCAGTGCTGTGAGAACAAGAACAAGTAGCTTGCTTGTGCCAGGACCGAACAAGATGTTGGTGTGAAGTGGAAAGGAAGTGCGGAAATGATTGATGCTACGTGCTTGCTTTGCTTAAATACAAGCCGGGTAGCACAATTCGGCTTGTGTTCCTCAATGCGAGGAACACACTGAGGAAGAAGCCGGTAGCTTTACTGCCCTGGTTTGATTTAAGAAAGTGTATGAAGTGTATGGGAAAGCGCAATGTTTGAAGCTTCCTCCCTCCGAGTCTGACCCCGGCAAGGGAATAAGAACAATGAGCTGATGATTAGTGCATCCTTTCCGGATTCTCTTGACAAATCGTCTCGGCTAACATCCTTCACAAACTCGCAACGGAAAACAAATAAACATGGATAACTACCCCTTGTACGGAATCTGAGCCTGATGAATTGTATGCCTGCAAAGTATCGGAAGCAGATACTGTTGTGGTGCCTTTTGTAACAGACGAGTCAGCAGCTATTGTGAAAAGTTTGATGATGTTGCAAGCAGGCCAACGAAGCTGACAGGATCTGGAGGATTTGAAAATAAGATGCTTTTAGGACCATGCTCTGTTTGAGTTAAAGCTACATGTTGATTGATTCATACTGCTGCACGAGTGTAAAACTGATTTCCAGACCTGCCGGTTCCTGCTTTTGCAGAAGGGCTAGTTCAAGCTAGATCAGAAATGATCTGCTTTAAGTTTTACAAATATTTCCGCACAAACAAGTCACTCATATTCTTCCTACTTTTATTGCATTATTTAGACACAATTTCCTAGAAAACACTTGAAACTGAACAAATTTCGAAAATTTATCGACGGGATTTCATCGATGAAAATAAGATGTACGGATTTCAGAATTAAAAGACTATAATTTCACAGGTTATAGTTGTTGCTTTAAGTCAAAATTTATGGGAATCAGGAATTCTTACTGACTTTGCATTTTTGATTACATATTGCATTATCTAAAGGATGAAATGCAAAATTTACGCTCAGAATTACTAGAGGCGTTTTGGGCAAATTTGTTGTCAACTACCATATCAATGATTAATGTGGCTGGAAAGTGCAGGTCAATTGGTTTAGTCAGGAGCTCGTTTGAGAAGGCACGTAGGCGGGATATTATTCGATTTGGAAGAAAGATGCGGTAAAGTGAAGGAGGGGAAGGAATAATATGAGAGAGGTAAGTCTTCAGACGAGAACCGAAGAACCTTTGTGAATTAATCATGAAAAGAACGGGTTGCAGTTTTTAGAATTTTCCAGAACCTGGCTACTACTACTTTTGCATTCATATACACAAACTAGTCTGTGGGATCAGTCGATCAGTGATATAGGCGAGGGAGGCACGTGGCGGAAAATACCAGCTGCTACCGTAGGATGGATTTTTTGAGAATGATACAGTTGTTAAGCTGTTTATTGTGTGGGTTGATGAGTTTTATTATTAAACTCGGATTGAAATGAAAGTGGCGAGGATAGATGCTCAACTGTTCCGATAGTCATTCCCACTATAGATCCTTCAATGGAAATCTGATCAAAGGGAGAAGATAATTAAATTTAGGATTTGTCCAGGATATAGTATCTAAATAGTTTGTACAACATAATTGTATTTTGCACGGGATAAAAGTTCGTTCTGAACATTATAGTTTAAGCTAAAATGGTCTTTTAGCGGGCAATTGCAATCGCATATAGCGTTATCAATCGAAATAAAAGTAGAGGTCGAATTTCCAGGACGATGTGCGTTATCGAATGTGTTGAAGACGTTAGATCTGTGTATAGGAGCCTAAACTTTAAAACTTTGATCAGTGCTGCATAATGATTGAGGATTGCGGAAATAAGCACCAAAATTTATTTCAAAAAAGGCACCGTGATACTATCCGACGAGAGTATTAGTTTTATGAATAGGGTACTGATAGTTGAGATTGTGCTTAGGAAAGCCCACAGTCGGAGATGCGTTTGTCGGAATAAGGGCAGAGGACAAAGGTTCTGCCAGATCCACTTCACTCTGGGAAAATCTTTAGTCTTCCCGGTTTATGGACTGACTTTTGCTGGACTATCTCAGTCTATCTGCAATCTGCACTAATAATGCTCTTGCCCTCAAAGGTATTCTTCTTCTTTGCTGGACATCTATTAGCCCTTGTATACCCAAAGAGATGATATCAAAGATTCGTATTATTTATTTCCTTTCCCAAGAGCTGTCCTCTTGTAAACAACCAATCGAACTAAGAGGGGCCACTAAATATCACAGAGAGGCTACTGAAGAAAAAGAAGACTCATTTAAAAGACGAGTCGAATGTACTTCATCTTCTATCTGCAGTATGCTCTATTATCAGGTCTATTATTTCGACCCTTGTTGGGAAGTTGCATGGGACGTGAACAAACAATTGGAAGGGACAAAAGGAGGCTCTTTTGATAAACATTTCTTCTTTTGTTCAATACCTTGAACACTATCTAAGCTCTCCATCTTATATTTTCCCCATTTGCTTCAATTCCTTACTTTCACTCTATGTTTTCTTTTCTTCTCGCGTTCACCGAAAATGTTTTATGCGAACCAAGGTGGAGTCCTAGGCAGACACTTCCTTCTTGAATCCCTAATGAATCTTTTAAATTTATACGCTTGACTAATTGAAAGAATGGGCTACGACGAATCAAGTCAAGATCTTGGTGAAAGCTCGTGTAGTGTCTGTCTATTGAGGGACTTTGGTAGTGAAAGTTTTGCATTGAGGGGAAAGCAGGAGACAAACGGTAAAACCGTATGCAACTGTTTTCAGTTAAAATAAAAATACTTCATGAAGCTACGAATTAGTTTTCCGATTATCATTATTACGCGAAAATCCATTGATTTGGATAGAGCGATATGCAGGGTTGTTACTGTTTAGGCTTTTGAAAATGAAATAAAGACTAAATTTGGAGTGTACAGAAGTAAATCGCTTGAAGTTACAAATTCTGTATGGTGGTGGAAGATAATAGAAAGAGCTGGTAGAATTAGTAACAATGATCGGGATAGCTAGCTGTTGAGATGAAGTATGAGTGTTTTTTTTGTTTGCAACCAAAGGGTAGGTTTTTAACGAAGGCGAGTTTGGCGAATATTGGGGCTGCTGGAGGTAAGCTTGGAAACGGTAGGTTTGTTTAGATGAATAACTGTATAAAGAGTACGGATTCGGTAGACACGGCATGACTTTATGCGGGTGGGTGGATGCGAAAGAAATAAGAAGGAGAATGGTGCGGGAAAATACATTTTCCGAGTCAAGAAGACTTGAACAGAGATGAAAAAGAAAGGAATGAAACAAGTAAGGAATAAAGAAAGAAAGAAGGATTGTAGTATACATGTCATCACCTCACATTTGTTCCATTATATGGAGAGCTGAAGGGAGTTTGGAGGATAGATGTGATGTGTGAGAAGTGGAAATGTGTTTTCTGGTATTCAGGGAAGCCGGTGCTGCTTCGGAGGCGGGTATCGGAGTGGATGTAAATATGAGGCTGGTGGGAGAGATGTGAGATATGCGGGCTATTGTATGGATGTATTTGTGGAATCTTGGTCTGGACTGCATAGTTATGTTAAAAGTCTGCAAGTCAGGTAGAGAAGCTGACTGGATGGAATGAGGACGAGCAGGCAGGCGGGCATTGGGCTAGTGCCGGTTTTTGTGGGTATCTTTGGAAAGAGATGATCTAAGGGGTTTTGGAGCTTTCTTCGTCAAGATTTTCTTTCTCTGTCATTCAACAAACTTGGTTTTTCTCAGATCATGAATGTCAACGTTTGTGTATCCCAGGGAGTTGGGAAGGAGAAAAGGGGAAATTCGGAATAAAGTTTCACTCTCCTAGAATTCTTTCCACTCCATCTATAGTATCCGGGCTTTATTGTAGATACCGCACACACTCCATCGCTTCCCCACCTTCTTTTCTTGGGTTTCTTTATTTTGGCACGCCTCTCAGCTCCCTCCCTCCCTGTGTCTTCCTATCTTGCTTGTAGTTGTCCGACTAGGCGGAAAAGAATAGGCTTTTTGCTCAGTAAAAGTTTAGAAAAGGAAGAAAACGACGTGAAGCTACAGCGGTCTTACAAAGCTGGGTGATGGAAATACTACTGTTTTTGCATACAAGCTCCCTTGTGGAACTTTCCAAGGTTCATGGTTTTCTAGCATCTGATTTACGAAGGAGACGTTTGTGCAGAAGTTAGAGCTATTTAGATATGTTTTCGCAGTGCCTAATGACAAATACGGATATGAATCCGCCAGAGATATGTCTTTGAGGAAGAGTTGTGTAGGTGCACGATACTGAGTGGTTTCTGTTGGGATGTTGAGAATGATAGCGAGGCAGGATGCATGATGCCTGGAAACTAAAAGGAAATAAGAATAGTCTTGTTTTTAAGGAAAGCTTTTACAGTGTTTGTACAATGCATACAGTTGTCGTTGTCACCGAAAAGCATCGATTTTCCGGGAAGACGAAAGTAAGATGGAAAAGCGTAAAAAAGTCCTGGGGAGTCTTGTTTTAGTTTCGGAAAGTAGATGGATGAATTGTGTGAGGGAAAACGTT
The DNA here is from genome assembly GCA_906901655.1 of Sminthurides aquaticus. NCBI lineage: Eukaryota > Metazoa > Arthropoda > Collembola > Symphypleona > Sminthurididae > Sminthurides > Sminthurides aquaticus. The sequence goes on along the minus strand of CAJQTT010000004.1, from coordinate 7,817,998 downwards.
TCGGAACATAATCCTAGGGTGTAAAAAATATTGTTTTCTTCCTGATATTAGATTTTAAATTTGTTCTTTGGCTATAAATACGACTCCTTAAAATATAGATAGGATCTAACGGTTGGTTTTTTCTGCTTACAGAACTCTTTGAACAAAGTCAAAAGCAACGAGCAAATGCCGGAGTCACTGCAACACGTTGGTCACGGTTTCCAAAACCAGGCTGTCTCGAAAAATGAATGCGGTTCCACTAATAATCATCATAGGGGAACTGATCTGAGTGGAAAGGTAAGAAAATCTGTTTGGGAATCTAGTGAGAGTGAGCTATACCTAAAAGTAGTTTCGCAAGTAGAACGGATGTAATTTTTCTCACGTTTTTTTAGAACGGAGCAAAGTCGTCCCTTCCTTCGCCGATACCGCCGATGATGACTCCAGCGCAGGCAGCGGCGGCTGCCGCTGCTGCCATGGGTCCGAATTTTGTATTATTTCCATTTTTGGAACAAATGCACAATGCATCAGGGGCATTTTCTTCACAGCTACATAATATGCAACCGTTTTTACATAAAAACAATGTAAGTAATATTTATTACTGAAATCAATGCGAAGTTAGAAAGCTATGGAAACTTTAGTTTTAAGTCAGTTAGTAATAGCTTAAAATACTGAATGTAACGCAAAATTGTGATTTTTTATTTAACAGCTAATGTCACCACTCCAGTCATGGCCTGGAATTCCAATGTTGCCAACTGGAGCTCCTAGAGGGCCTCAGGGGTTGCCACAGCAGCAGAGCTCCCCACCTGCTCCTGCTGAAGCGGATGGACCTTTGAATCTATCAAAACCCAAGGGTCATGGAAATAACTTGAGTGGTAGAGTGAGCAGTCATTCCTTTAATGGGAATGGAAACAGATCTCCACATCAACCTGCAAACAACAGTGACAGTTCAAGAAATGCTGTACCACCGGGTTTGGTACTTCCGCCAACATTTATGCCATTCACAACGTTCCCAATGCCAACAGGTCACTTTCATGGCAAGAATATGATATTTTATTTAGAAAAACTCAAAAATATTATAAGGGTGGGTAGATTGGAAAGCTAATGAAGATGGAATTAATTTTATAGGTAATGGTAACAAGGATCCAGGATTCCCGTTTTCTCCTAACATGGGATCTGCAGGCTTGAATACCAACAAAGTAAACCAATTTCCTGTGAATCAGATGTACGGAATGAATGGCAGTAGCCAAGAAGAAGAGACTATTAACTCAACGAATTCAAGTAGAAACAAAGACGATGGAGATTTCATCACTGCTTGTCAACAGAGTAAGTAAACCGCTATAGTGTTACATAGTTTCATCGGTTTCCTGTTCTAATGTAAGATTTATTATGAAAGACCTGGAATTAACTAAATAGTTTAAACTTCAAGGTGCAAAAATAATACGGCAGCAAAAACGTGAGACTGAAAGTAAACCGCATATCAAGCGACCTATGAATGCGTTCATGGTCTGGGCTAAAGACGAACGGCGAAAAATCCTTAAGGCTTGCCCTGATATGCACAATTCCAACATTTCCAAAATACTAGGTATGTGTGCAATATGCTCGTTAATCAGTGATGCCCAATCAGGTATACCTGTTCGTGTTGACGTAAAAGTCCAAATTTAAATTAAATTATTCCGACTAGGGGCGAAATGGAAGTCAATGAGCAATGGCGAAAAGCAACCCTATTACGAAGAACAGTCTCGGCTTTCAAAGTTGCACATGGAAAAGCATCCGGATTACCGGTATCGCCCGAGGCCAAAAAGAACTTGCATAGTTGACGGGAAGAAAATGAGAATTTCTGAGTACAAATCCCTAATGCGACAACGTCGGCAGGAAATGCGACAAATCTGGTGTAGAGAAGGCGGATTGAATCCTCCATCTGGAAATCCTGGTAGTCTGAATGATATTTCGGATCTGAGCCATTTTCTTCATGGGGATCTTGGTCCAGCAACCCTGAGGTAAGTAAAAGTAAAACTGATTCACTGTAGCATTAGATTTTAGCTCTCTGTGAGTTGTTTAAATTCCAGAAGCAATTGATAATGAAAATTTGTTTTCCTTTTGCAGCCGTGATGACACGAGCGAGACGAGCAGTGCAGAAGGAAGTTTGTTTAACGATTCATTGAATATTCAAGACGATCTGCTTGAAGCTGAAGTTCACGATGGATCGCCGTAGTAAAAAAATTGTAGTCGAAAGATAAATGTTGTCATTTAATCAAGTTATTTTTTCCATGCTTACATTGGGGAATGCGATAAATTTTTTCTTGAATGTGAGTCTTATTCTAGACTAGAATGATTTATTTTAATATTAATTTTGTAGACCTGGTTATGAAATGATGCACACCAAATACAGTGGTTATCCATTCAGGTGTAGAGTTAAGCCAAAAATAAATATATAAGTTTATACGAACTTGGGAAGAATCCGGTTCGGATGGTGCGCAAGTGTTAGGAAGCTAAGGAAGTGGGCAGTGGTGGATGACTCATGGTTAAGATATCCTATAGTTAATTCAAGTTACTGTTTATATGTTTAAAATAACTTCCATTGACCCCGACAGAATATATATGTTGGTTCGGTAAGGTATATAGTCGTGTGTAAATTTGATAAGGATTTGGTTTTTGTAGCGATCAGATACCATGTTGCCGACTATTATAAATTTAACTTTAATGTAACAAGTTCAAGTCATGGGTATCATAGCTGGAGCCCTATGTATTGAAATGGGGATTCTAGACATACGGACCTCCAAAGATTGTTACACTACTATTTTTAGTTAATCACAGACAATTATTCATGGTCTCGTGCAGTACTGCGCGATGTGTTGTCGAACACTTGTAATTGATAGACTTTAGTTATTATTATGCGCACTTATATATATCATCGTTGTTTTCCAACTTTGTAGTTTCCTAATTAGGTAGTAGATATTAAGGAGTACGGTAGTTTACACTATCTCATTGCTATTGTGCACAGGATATACATGCGTAATTGGAAATGAATTTTGTCTCACGTTGAGTCCTTCGGATGTCACAATATGCGTATGCAATTGAGATGGTCTGTGATCTGGAAGATTTGCTGCTGTAAATAGAAATGGTTCGCAGTGCTAGTGTCGCACACATTGTACTATAGTTAACTGCAGTGCAACATTGAACATTGACAGCGACGTTGCAAGATATACAGGTTAAGCAAATAAAGCTGTGTCAACCCACGTCAATGAATTCTCGAGTCGTCATAATAATTCTAATGCTTCTGGATGCAGAAGCTAAGAACGCTTTAAATAAGAATCTCTTTTCCAGGCTTTAGTACAAGCTAATTGAGAATATAATCGCTAATTAATTAAGTTGTAACGTATATCAATAACATTTAAATGTTTGTGTCAAAATAAGTAATTTGTGCGTGTAAACACCTCTTAGACTCCATGTTTGAAAAATTAATAAAAATATCAGTGAAAAGTGGAAAATCTAGTAAGCGGATACGGCAAACCCTTAATTTCATTTATTATAGATAGTTCAGAGATATTTTGATGCTTATTTTGTTAGTTAGTGTCTAGATAGATCCAAGAAATTGAAAAGTCGGTGTGATGTGGTCGTAACGCATGTAACGTCATTGACAAATTAGGATAGCTTACTTGATTTTACTTACTCAAGAAAACTAGCAAAACTCATCATGGCGTTGGCATAGTACCGCCAATTCCTAGACTAGTTAGCCATCCTCTTCACTCAGTTCGTATTCTGCCTGAAGTCGGTAAGTCTGACTGAATGAATCAGGTGCCAGGAATGCCATCAGTAGAAGTTGTTGCATAAATGAAGACGACTCGTGCATATCCCTTTATTTAAAGGGATCCCTATATTTCGAACTTGAATTCCCAAATTTCTTCCCCAACGCAGCTTTTGTTGCAACCTAAACATTTAAATGTTGCACATCCTCCTGAAGTACATCTAGAAGTGGTGCACAAAAGGGGAACGTTATATCTAAAGGGGCACCCTGAAGGGAGCGAATTCGCAGTGTTTGATAATTTGCCTGCAAATGTATTTATGTTTCAAGGCCCAAGAGTATTGCTTCAGAAGGTAGGTTGGTAAATGTGCTGGCAGACAGTAAGAAGTGTCGAATGAATATCTGTATGAAATATTTCTACTAGCGTCATAGACTATGGACTCGTTCTTATCCGAGTTAAATTTTATAGCAAAGTTAACTTAAGCTGCTTTTTTCGATGCTTACCTGATGATACCATACTTCTACAATTTGATATCCAAGCGTTAAAAAATCGAAATGTATTAGTGTGAACTGAAAACGTTTATGGAATGATCTGTCGTAGCTATTGAAAACAGCCCAAGCAAATGCTCACAATATTGATCCAGAGAGGGCGCTGGATGCTCCATCTAAAGTCTCCTGGTTGTATATTAATTTTGCTCTCTACAATGCGTTCCCTGCAGCCTACCGACCCTGCCTACTGCCTTGTCCTTCCGAGGCCAGTGCAGTCCGCCATTGAGAAATACCCGCTGTAGTCCGTAACGCAGCTCTTGTTAAACTACTACATATGGTGTATACCTAGCAACATTAAAAGTAAGCAACATCTAATTTTGTCGTTCTGATAGGGTAAGCATTTCGATATTTGTATTTAACTACATCTTACCCCGCTCAATATCTCAGAGTGCACGGAAACGCAGCATTTCATACATGCGAGTAAAAAATATATACCGTAAAGTCGGGAATATTGTCCACCTTGAAGTAGTTCCACAATTTGAATTTCGTCCCTAAAATATTTCCATCCTTGAATATATGACAGCCTTCAAGTTAGCCATGCACATTTTCACTCTCTAGTTAGTTCTCGTTAGCTGTTTGCAATGGCTACACCTAGAAAAGTTCTGGTTGCTGTTAAACCGACTAGGAAAGGATTTAAGAATCATGAGAAACTACTGGTAAGTTTGTCACTGCTGTTATTATAATTTATTGATGTGTGTTCTCATTTTTATCAAGTTGTGTGTCTAACGTGCATATTATGGTCCAATGTAGATACTGGATTATGCGAAAGAAAATGGAAGGGTACAGGCTGCAGAACATTTCAGAATTGACGAGAAGAATATTCGGAACTGGCGCAAGAGGGAGTTAGAGATAATGGAAGCGGATCCTAAGCGAATCTCCAAACGAGGAAGAAAAACTGTACACGAAGTACTGGAGAAGGAATTGGTGATTTGGATAAAGAAGAAGAGGAAGAAGAAAATACGAGTGACTGGTAAACAGATTCAACTGGAGGCAAGATGCAGAGCCATACCAAACGGAACTATCGGTTATAAGTTTAATTGTAGCACTTTGAGGTAGATACGTTGGAATAAGTTGCTGTTTCAAACCCGCGTTTCGTTCACTTGGCCGACAGCTTCCATAAAGCCAACAATGATGTGGTTTTTTGGACTACAGCTACTGTTGCTTTTTAACAACTGGTATGCGGTTTCACGAGACTGGGAGTTGGAGATGGGGTACATCATTCAACGATCAATTCTCACGTGCATTTGCAATTTGCGTACCTCTTTTGCAATATGCAAAACATAAGTTTGCAAGTACACAAACTAATATGACAGCCTCGGATTTAAGCGGAGAAAAAAATACCTAGTTTACTTTTATCCCCCGGCATGATAGTGAGACTTTCCAGTACACAGTACACATGAAGTAGCTAGACATTCTGTTGAATAGATCATCACAAGACAAGTTTTGGTAAATGTTTCTTTTCGTTCATATTATTGATTCTTTATTACTTACTGTGGATAGGAAATAATTAAATAATTCTCGGATATTCTAAATCTGAAGCCCGGGAATCTCCGGAATCAGCACACTACACAGTTTCCTGACAAATATGTATCAAGTGGCGTATCTTTTTGATGGGCTCGAATGGAGCGGTGGAAGGATAGAGAAAACAAGTTGCTAATAACAGTAAAGAAGATCGAAGATCACAAGATGAAAGTTAAAGTAGTGGAAATCCGGAATTGCAGGCGTCGTAATCTATCACAATTGATGGCTAAAATACCAATGATGAGAAAGAGATGAGCATGAGGGGCTGTTGTATTAATAACCATGATCTTCCCCACTATTTTGTAATGTTGATGTGAAAGTCAGACATAGAGGATGGAAAAAGCAGTCTCGTGGTGGATTATGGATTAACTGAAAGCGGGGAAGATTATCATGTCAATGGAGGGTAAAGAGAGTGAGTGTAGTATAATTTAAAATTGTTCATCCTTTGAAAATAGTCAGTCAGTTGTTACAGTGTTAGTTCAAAGTGTGGACACGTGTAGGTGGGATGGGGACGATTTTGAAGGGAGGACACCCTTCTTTCGCATGTATATACATACGCTGCGTCACCCTCCTTTCCCGGATTGTTAGTGATGCCGGGCGATATTGCACCCATTAAAATTTCAGAACCGGCTGGCAGCATGCTTTGACATCGGATATTGAAAACTTATTGAACATCGGAATACATGCTTAATGAAAATTAACGCGTTTCCGCAGCTGACCATTGGGGTGGAGTAAAGGGAACAGGGGAGCTGATGGAGGAGGTGGAGGCCCTCGGAGTTGTAAAGAATTGGGTTTGAGTTGAAAGTTAAGTGCATAGAGACATTCGGTAGAAACGAGACTATATTTGCAGTTGAAATTGAGTCGGTGAAAAGAGAAAGAGATGAGCTGAATAGCTCCCTGTTTTTCCAAAGCTCAATTACTTTTTATCGCGTGAGGTGAAACTATAAAAGGGGCCCACCCTTCCAATTTACCTCTGAAATTTGATAAGGCGCACAAGCTTTTGTACAAGAACCAACTGTCACGTCTGACCTGAGCTACATCACACTTCTTCAACCAACGTAACAATGAATTAAGCAGTAGAGGAATAGGGATGACGCAATGCTAAGTATTGTTTGACATGTCCAGTTTTGGTGTCCACCACAATTTGCGAAACGGAGTTTCGGGTTCCGAATGCAGGGATTTCTTCTCCATGCACTATTGTACAACACTGAAAAAAATAAAACTATATAGCTACGGAATACTTGAATCTACAGAGTATTCAAATCCAGTGCAGTGTCTACATTGCTACTTTTCAGCTGACTTGACAGCTTTCATTACTGGCATTTGGTTTTAGATTTAAATTCCAGATTCTGGATCCACAAAGAAAAACAGATGACTTCTGAAATCTGAAAATCAGTTACAGATGAGGAACGTGAAGCATGAGCAGGAAGAACCTCGCCTTGAACATATTCAAATGTAATATATATATGACGTGACAGCCTGATGAAGTAAACGTTTAAAGAGCTTGTAGCAATAGTAATGAATGAGGAATTGATGACTAGTAAATACGTTACGTGATGCATGATGACTAGGTTTAAAGATTTACGGGAATGATAGTAGAGGCTGGATGATGGGAAAGGCAGAAGGAGGATTCTAATTTATTGTTACAGGATTTTAGACAGTGTTATGGGAAAAAGTGCTTGAAGATTAACTTTCCAGCTCTGTTTTGGGAAATTGTACAGTCTCCCTCCGGGACAGTGAATGAAGGAAACCCAATAAATAATAAACTGGGAATAGAAGCAATAATAAGGAAAGAGCAGTAATAATAATGTAAATGGCTGGCTGGCTGGACTACAGTAACAGACTAAACCCTAGTGTTTGCTGTGTTGCGGAAGGACAACAAGGATGCGCTGCAGGAGGGGGCGGTACGAGTTGGGGCAACTGGCTCAAAGGGTTTGTATATGATGATGTGTTTTTTCCTCTATTAATGGCCAGGTGATCAGAAGATGAGAAGATGATTGCCTGGATAATTTACACCTGGATAAAGGGAGCGTTCTTGGGTTCTCACTCCCAATGTCGGTTAAATGTAAAGGAAACGATGATAATTTGTGCACACAAAACGATTGTTGCTTCTTCTGCCTCTGCCTACCGCTAGGAATCGGCTTTGATCTGCGGTCAGTGAATAAAGATTTTCGGCACCCTCGTACTAGATACCGGATTTAGCTTCTATGAGAAACAATAGGACTGGAGTAGGTAGACGGTGATGGTTCAAGTTAATGCCGATTGCTGTATGGCCTTGTGGTCCCGTAATAGAAATCCTCATGCTAAACTCTGTTAAGCCAGCTGAGACGGAGGAACCTAACCTATACTAACCGCAGAAGTTTTCCCATGGTCTTTAAAATTTAATGAAGACCTCCAGGAAAGTTTCATCGTGAGCCACACCACCGCAACAGACCTTCACTTCTAAAAGAATTCAAAATTATATGCAATATAAAACCATAAGAATGCCTCAATAATGTTACGCGTGAGCTACTAAAAATTCAATGGCAGGATAAAAAACCGAAAAAGCAAAGTATAGGGCAGGACCAACCTCAAAATACCGTTTCTTCTTCCTTGGCGTCCTTCTCATGCATCTGCGGTTAGTTGTTTTAAGAGCTGGCAGGCTGTAGGCTAAAGCCTAGTTCGGCCACTGCAAAATGGCTGAAATGGTCCTGAAAAAGCCGAAAAAAGTGTGTTAAGAAACGAATTTGAAATTATATTTAACTCTGATCATGTGTGGCATTGTGTAAAATATATTTCATTTCCTTAAGTGCTCAAAAGAAACTTCGCTACGCCGAAAAGAGTGAGGGGTAGCGTAAACCAAGGATGACATCAGAAGGAAAACAGATGGGTCATCAGAAATTGAAATTCATGGGATTTTCTCTACGTGAGCACATGTAGAAGAGGGAGCGCATAGCGCATCCTTCTAACTCAACTACACCAAACGCAGACATGAGAAAATAATTGGATACTATAGGGTAAATTGTTGGGGCAGAGGTTAGGTTTAGAGGCTGGGTGGGAGATGAGACCGTTATCCGTTTTCGGTTGAGATGGAAGATTCCCATATATTACCTGCCTGCGGAAGCTTCTCTGCGGCGGTGGGATGATGATGGAAGTAGGGGGTGGATGATGGGTAAGATTGAACGTGTGAAAGTTTTCCCAGCCAGCATTTATCCAGGACTATCGAAGGATGAACGAAGGGGCAATGATAGCGGTGAAAGGGCTGGAAAGGGCAGCCGATCCGTTTCTCTGCAATTTGTAACCATATTAATTTATTTAGTTTGGCATACACCCCTCGAAACATTTTGCCCGTTAACATTCTACTGGAAATAAAATGAAAGAGGAGATAGATACACTTACTTTTGGGAGTTGAGCCGGATTCACATGCCTGTGACATATAATGGGGTGGAATTTTAGTGGATTACCTGGGATGATGTAGATGGAACACAAAGATAGCGGATGAGTGAAATTAAAGCATATCCTGAAATTCAAATACCCTGCTCCTGAATAAGCGGGAGCAGAAACAACTTCCGCTTCTGGTTCCTCCACACACGAAGGGTCGGGGGAAGTCCCCTCGGGAAAATTCAAAGTATTTGGTGTCACACAAGCTCACACATTATTTAAATCGACATGGTTTGATTTCCTACCTTAATTTGATGTTCCTCCCACTGCACTACTGGTTCGGTCCGGTAGTAGACAGATAGGTGGAGAGGTTGAGTGGTACGGAGGTATGAAGCACATATGCCACAGAAAACAAATTGGTATTAAACACGTATGTCCAATCCATGCGATGAACCGTGATGGCCAACTTATAAATAATAAATAACTAACGTTTTTACCAACATGCCATACCAACTCAGAATTTAAATGATACGACGAACCACTGCCATGAGTTCAATGTACACACTTTAGCAGTTATATAAAAGCTTTCGTTATTCTCTTCTCTGATCGTTACTGCAATGATTGTAGCTTGAATAGATGGCGCAGTTGAAGGGGTAACGTTGTACTACAGGAGTGATCTCATCCGGATTGATATTATTTGCAAGGGAAGAAGCAATAGGGCAACTGAGCTTGTAAGTTGGATTTCATGAAAATGAAGTAAAATATCAGTATTTCCAGTCAAGGAGAATGACATGAGAACGTTCGTTGATTCCTTGTGATTTAATGGATGAGGTTTTTCCTTGGGGATGAAAATGATGTAATCCATGACGCGGAAAGGCAAAGAAACTGAAATGGAATCAAAAAGTTACCCGGGTTGACAGGGTCACAGGGAAGAAATGAATTGACATGAATAATGTCCATGAGTTTTGGCACATATCTCTTGTTTTCTATAGCTATGATAATAACTTTAATATGACTTTGATCCTCATGTCAGTCAGCCAGTATTCATGAACCTCGTAACGTAACCCTGGAAAAATCCAGGAGAAAGTGTGGGAAAGGGCTGGAGTATGGATTAGGTTGCTGTGTTGGAAAATGTAATTTGGTTTTCTGGATCCCCCGTTTCACGTTTTGTAATAGCCAAGCTGTATTATTGTATTTGTTTTAAAATTTTAATGATTCAATCAAAGGTTTCACATTATTTATTAACCCTGTGTCTGACGGCGGTCCTCGTGAATATTCTTGATGACGTCTATTGCGTCTTTGCCAAGACGTCTTCCCACCAACCCTTTTGCTTTACCGCATGTATGCCTTCTTGACTGCTAGCTGAAAAGTATGCCAATGCGTAGCAGCCTCATGCATGTGCGTCGGCTTTACGTAATGCTTGAAAATCTTGAATAGGCTCTTCGTACAGGGTTTAGGAGGGTGTTAATCTGCGTAACGCTTAAAAATATTACTGTTTATATAATAGCAGGGGAATCGTTAGAATTTTATACCTGACTGTTTCATTAATTAAGAATACGGAGAATGAGAGTTAGTTTTAAAATCATTCTCATCATGGAACATTGAGAAAGATGCCAGACTGACTGTGACGAGACATTACACATTTTAGGCTGTGAATGGCTAATTTCTCGTTTTCCTTCCGAAGAATAGTGCCATCTTTCATGATATATTAATGATGAGAGTGAGCACTGGAAATTTCAGGAAAATAAGTGCAGGAGTAGAACCTGGGCCTGGGTTCAGGTTTTGTAAAAAATATTTTGGCAACAAGGGGGAGGGAAGGTGAAAAGTTGTTGGTTTTGAAAATTGTATGTGTGAGGAAGAGGAGCACATGTCGGGGAGGAAATGGAGGGAAAGAAAAAGAAGTTTTATTTTAATTTAGGGAGGCTTCTGGATGGAAGTTTGGAAGGAAGACGTGCATGACGTTGCGGAGGAGTGCGGTGGTGGAGTAGATGTTGCTGAAGAGAAGGAGGGAAAAGATTTGGGAGGGAAAGATTTTGGGAGGGAAAGACGAGTGGAGGGAAGATTTTACTGGTTGAGATGTGCGCACGTGTTTTATTAGTGGGTCTGCTCGGAGGGAGAAGCTTGTGTGAGGACGGTGAGCCTGCTAAGTCCTTCTCGCTTCTCTCACTGTCCATGTTAAAAGATAGGAGATGATGGGTTGTTGGAGTGGAGAAGAAGCGAGATGAGAGAAGCTAAAGGTTTTTGCTGTGGCTGACGTATTGGACGTGAGTTTAGTAGTGAGAGAGGTACGTTGGATGCTTTTAGATGGATGTTGACTCACTCTGTGGCTTGGCTGTTTGGATCCCCTAGGATTTGTATTGGGGATGGAAACTATGTGAAGCTCCTCCGTGTGTGTTCCCCTAGGAAAACAGGAGAGTGAGGAAGCGGGGTGGAGAAAATTTGAAAATGTTGTCCGTTACAAAATGCTCCCTGTCTGGTGGTTGGAGTGAGAGCGTCTGTGCTCACATGATAAAAGATGTGCTATCCGTTGGCCGTTGATATAGTAGTGAAGGTTTGGAAGATTTGAATTCAAACGCTATTTACCCTTGGACCTGAGAGGACTCTGCGAGAGTTGCGCTCTTATAAATATTGTGAGCTATAGTTAAGATTTGAAGGACCGTGTGGATAAAGCGGGACATGTAAGGTTAGCTCAGAAGACCCTTCAAAGTTTCCCGAGTAACGTATTTCTTGAGACTTTTTATCCTTCACCAATTTGGAGCCTACTCTTCATTCTCCTCGTGGATAATTGAGAACATTTTCGTTCAAGTGAAGGCTAGTTTTGTTGGGAAAAGTGAGATAATCTGGAAGATGACTGCCAAGTGCCTTTTCGGACCTCCTGAGCCAGCTTCTTGCATGAAGCTTGCGGAAGAGATGATGGAAGCTACGAAGAAGAAGTTTGAAGCCAAGTGGAACCTGAGCATCGTTACGGCCAGGTCAGCCCTGCCTCAAAACCAAATTTCGGCCACTGCTCCCCTCACGGCGTCTCTTACTAGTATTCCGAAAGTCCAGTGGGAATGGGAGGAGGTTACGTGTACGGCTGATGTGGATTCCAGAGTTCCTTTGCTGTATGTGCCAAACGCTGAAAATTGCGAACCCGGGTTTGCAAGCCGGCATGGAAACCTTGTCGTCAGTATGGACCATGAAGACCTCATTCCTGACGACCTCAAGGATGGGTCCGACTCTGGGATCTTTGACGTGTCCAGGAGGAGCTCCTCCCCCCGCCTTACTGCTTCACTCTATTCCGTCCATAAGAATTCCCTCAAGAGCTCTAAACATCGCAATAATCGTCTAGTCTCACCCAATGGACCTAATTATGGGGATAACGACGATAAGGGATTGTCCGTTTCAGCTATGAAACAACGGTGCATAACAGGTAAAGATTTTTTTTTATTTGAGAGAGAGGAGTAAGAGAAAGTTCAAGTTTTCCAAGTCGTTTCTTTCTGCATAAGTAGGGCGTGGATTTGCGAGACGGTTGAGAAAATTAGAGGTTTAAAATTTTGGAAGTTGTTCAGACAGATGAGGTGGGAGAAAGGGTTGTCTGGGATTATTCCTGCTGGATGCATTACACTATTATTACAATACTGTAGGCTAACAACACAGGGATGACGAGACAGACGGTTGCACTTGCTCCATCGACTGACTCTCGGTGTTGGCAAATCGTGTAGTACTGCTGTTAGGAAGCTAGGATACGGTTGTGAGATTTATGTTGTGGCTGGAAATTTTCCCTTGCCATGCTTCAGATTAGGGATGGAATTATGTAAAAGGAGTTACAGTCGCCTCAGGTTTTATTTTCCGGGGAGGAAGGGATCGATGTTTTATGCAGCATATAGGGCGCTGGATCCCCTGCTTTTCATCTGTTGGCAGTACACAGAAGCTCTAGGGATAAATGCATCTTTTATGCTATTCCTACCGGGGAGTTTCACGAAGCCCTTTCAAGTGTCCGCGGTTTGGGTTCGGAAGGGATCGCAGGACCTGAAGGTTACGTTATACACCTGCTTTAAGTTATTTGTTACTTTTTTACCTCTGTAGACGCTCCAGGACGCTTCTGTTGGGGATGCAACGATTACTGTAGTATAAGAATAGGTAACTTCGGGAAGGACGCCGAGAAGAATTGAAATTTTTTACCATTTCTGTTGGGAGGACAGTAGTTGCAAGGTTAGAAGCAAGAGAGGATACCTGATTGAAAAGAATTGGCGAATGCAGTTTTAGCTTTGACGTACTTGTTGTGGCAGGAAAGCATTGGGGGAGATAGAATAGATGTGCGCTGCTAGGCTGGGCTGATGAGACTCGCTGTTGGTTACGTAAATCCTATGAAGGTTGAGTACGAGGATGATGAATAGACATTATAGATTCCGTTTAGCAGGTTTGTGCGAGCTGGGTAGTTGTGATGTTTGCATAATCTAGGGTTTAGATTTGGTTTTAGATGGACAAGCTTATCACGGTAAAGCTCTGGACGCCGCAAATGTAGATCCAAAGATCTTATTGAAGCTCCAGTTTGTGTTGGAGAACATGCTGGATAATGTTCAGCGCTAGTTGACAAAATACGAGACTGAAGAGACAGATCTGGATATTGTTAGGGAAGGGAATAAAATGGAAGATGCCATCATGCTTGAATGTAATTAATAATAGCAGCTTTAATGTCTGCTATACCTGCATTGGTTAATAGTAGGTCTCTCTAAAATCTCTCTTTCCTTCTATGTGAATGTAGAGTATGCGCTTGTTTAATCAAGGTTGACGCAGTATTTGCTATTCATACATTCAGCAAGGTCATCAGTAGCGGGAAAATGAGAAGAGATAGAAAGATGTATATTTCCTAGTCGTTTTTTACATCAACGCTTCAAGCCCACACCAAGGCTCTTTTGAAGAGAATGGATGCATGCAGGAGAGTCTATTCCTTGAAGCTCTGAGATCAGAACGGTGGGGCTAGAAGTGCTTAATTATGTATTGCATTTACCGCTATTGATCGGATTGTAATTGAAAGAGGATGGGATTGGAGGACTGGAAATGGGTTTGCGCCCATGGTAACAATTCCAGCCAAGCTGGGAACGGAGCTTGCATATTTAGATAAGATCTTAGGATAACTAACTAGTCTGAGCATTGGGAATGAGGATTCGAATGTCGTAACGACTTCATAAATCATGTGCATATTTGTCTAGAGACTATCCAAACTTGTCTGGTTTTTGATGAAAGGGTTCGAGCGGCTGGATTAAGGACGTTAAGGTGTAAAAGAGAGAAATTTTAAGAGCTTCGTAAAATTTAGAAAAGTAGAAATTAAGTTGAAGATAACTTTCGGGAAGGTTATTTTATTTTTATGGTGGGAACAAAGTAGATAAATCTTAACTAACGTGTAATGTTCTGAAGTATGTTGAGAGTAAGGGTTTTGCATGTGCCTTCATTGTTTCTGGTTTTGCACTCAAATTAGCCAAGAGTTAACTTATAAAACTGGAGGAGCGGATGTTTCAGAGTTCATTTTCTGTGATTTGCTCCTTGTTTGCCAAAGGGTTGAAGTTGAAAGATTCGCAAGTCAGTCAGCGGATCGGCATGGCATACATTTTGATATTCAGGTGAGAAGAGGATGAGAGAAAAGGTGAAACGCTTTAGCTGCGCAATTTTTCACAAGTGCATGCTAAAGCAAGCGTCTAGAATAAGAGATACATCCTGCTGTCTGTATGTAACGTTTTAAAGGAGAGTAGCGGCTTGTTAGTTAGCTGGCTGAGTATGGAAGTATGAGGCATTAGGAAGAGATGTTGAAAATTTCCAGTTTTCCATATGTATTCTGTTAACACGAAAAGCAGGTATGATTCTAACACATGCAGTTTCCATAAGCCTTCTTGTTTGAGGTGGCGGTTGTAGTTTGGGACGGATGAGGAGATTCGTGCGTACCTAGTCACCTAGTTTCTGCGAAAGAGCTCTCGTTGAGCGCGAATTTACCCTTGGCTCAATGTGACACACAGTTTCGTTACTGTTTGCGCTCTCCTTGTCTGGGCTTGAGTCAATAGTTACGGGATAGTAAATATTGCTTCATGGTGTTGTAATTTGCCAGGAAATGAAATCGCAAAATCCTATGGTCTCTACTAATCCGATGGGACACAGTCGCAACGAAAGGTTTTGTTTCGGCTGTCCAATACCTTATTTTAACTGATTCGGAGCACGAAAATAATACTAGAAATATAGGCAAAGCCCTTTATGGCAGTATATCTAATAACGGTTTACTCTTTTTAACGGGATAGTTCTGTGGTCCGGAAAAATCCCTATGCTCCAGCAATATCCGTGTACTCTATCATGAGGTATCTCTTATAACATTGCACGGAGACTTTATACAGTCCAAAATCCTATGCTCTACATGCTAAAATTACTTAAAAACGTTTTTGTGTTGAATTGTGGCAACAAATTAGATTTTTCTACCGTATAAGAATGGTAGGTTGCGTGGTTTCCTTAAAATGGGATTCAAGCAAGCAGTTGAAAATCAGAGATCTCCATAGCAACGCTCACTATTTGTCGAATATTTTATTTTTTCGAATACTTTTAAATCAGGCATAAGAAATATTCCAGTAAGCTTCTGCGCTTGCTGGAACATAGTGAAGTTGGTAATTGTAAGCAGCATTCTTTAAAAAGCTAGCTGGAATGTAATCTTAAGGAAATTTGAAGTATATGGAAATGTGGAATGTGATGAACTTAGTAGGTATGTGGTTCAGCGTCGCAGATATTAAGAATGGCGGGTTTTAGTAGATTCTTTGTTTTGAAGCTTTGACAGCTCCTTACTGTCAATAAGGTTGGGTGTTAAGGCTGGGCTGGACACTACCTAATGGTAATTATCCTTGCGGCCGGCCGGTAGAATTTTCAGTTTTGCAAGTCTCAACTTGTTCGAAGAGTAGGGAATGCAAGATAATGTTGAGACAGAGATTGTAAAGAATGGTTGGACAATTTGTAGATGAGTTGAAACATTCGCTGTTTGTGTTTAGCTTGTCTCTAACACTAGGGGGCTGATAAGGATTTCTAACTGAGATATTAAGTTATTTGAAGGTTAAAGAAGGGAGAATAATACTGACACTTGTACTATAAGCAGCTGGATGAGAGAACGCTTTGTTTTCGCTCACGTTACATGTATGCTATTTCTCTGGATGGAGAAATTAGATTTACGTCTGCCTCAAAGATACTTTGGAGGGACGAAAGATGTACAATTGTTCAACAAGGATAAAATATAAAATTATTAGTTGCGCACGAGTAAAGGCGGGTTGCTTTGTCGTTTGGTGAAAGGTCTTTGCAATTTTTATCGGAAGATGTAATTTTAGAAACTTGAGCATTCTCGGTATAAGGCAAACCAACGTGGGCTGGGCTAATGGAAAGCATGGAAGGATGTAAATTCGTGGAATTTTATCCCATGCTTTTTTGTTTGGGGCGCGGATATAGAACGTAGTAGAGGAGGAAGCAAGATCGGCCGTGGCATAATTTACAAGGACATAGAAGGGATGCATTTAGCGCCACGGATTGCGAGTGGAAAACGGAATGCTGTTGTAGGATGAATAGGATCGTATGTGGGTTGGATTGTTGTATACAGTTTTAGAGGGCTGATCTCTTACTCTTGCTTCAAAAGATGAGGACGAGGAATAAGAATGATGTGACGACGAGCTTACTGCGGCGCAGTGAAAACATGTACACGTAGTGCTCTTTCATTCACATTTATTCGCAAGGATTTTTTGCGCCTCTTGTTTACCTGGAATTGTCCCGCGCAAAGTCATTGTTTCCTTGTGTCTTGTGTGGACCAAGGGGAAAGGTTTTTGTGCGAATTCCTATGCATTCTTTTTGCAGCCTCAGATTAGAGTAACTTCTGTACTACGCTCTAAAGGTTTAGAAAGTGTGTTAGTGGGATGAGCGGGAAGATTGATAATGGTTTTGATTGATTTTATTGTTGAGATTTGCGTAGTTAGCACGGAGGGAGTGTTAGGGCGCGAAAGTAGTAACAATGCAAGAAGAGATGTGCGTATAATGTTATCCCTATCCGTCATGTATTGCTTTAAAGAGGATTAACAAGTTTTTTCTTTGTTTTCTTCGCAGATTACCTAAAAGTCAAGAAGGTACCCGGTGGACTTAACGCTATCAAGACGATGCAATAGTTTTTGATGTCGCCTTCATCGTCAGCCTACATTAATACGTCATGCGAAAACGTAGAAAATTGATGGAACCTCCTGGGGAGAAGCCAACGCTGAAGAAGTAAATACGGCAATTGTACGGGAAGAAGGAAGCTTCCATACCTCATAGCAATCTCATTTGAAGTCATGAATCCTTTTATCTGCGTAGAATCTTGTAAGAATAAGGAATACAAAAAAATAGAAAACTTAACTGGAGTCAAATGGAAGGAAGGTGTTTTATTATGAATACTCTTTCTTTGGTGGGTGTATATTTACCTGTAAATACAGTATCGTGAAGAAAAGATACCTGCCAAACCCGGTTTACTTTGAATTTTTTATATTCGACTACTGAAATTTAAAACGCTCATTCTGGACGATACATCAGCTCATATTACACTGTATCGCTGTCCCTTCCCTAAGCTTAAGAGTGATGATAGATTCCCATGAGAAAAACTAGGTAGCTCAACCACAAGTTTCATTTCCATCCCAGGCATCTTCTAATACTTTTCCTCGTTATATAGCCATCAAAGATCCACTCGGGTGTGTTTCTATAAGTAAACTTACTATGTGAAAAACAGAGCGGATGCCATCCGAAACCTGCTGGGAACAGGCAGCTTCTTGGAATCATTAAGAAATTTAATTCCTTTGTAAGGGAATCTTATGGAAAACAATGGATTTCGTATTCACTGAAGTCGTTCATTGAAGAAAAGTCTAATTTTTAGGAGAATCACATAAATATTGTTGTTATAAATATCTGCTCACTATCTTGGGGATCTCGCGTCAAATAGCTGCCATTCATGAGAAGATTTAATTTTTTAGTAATTAGATTCAAATTAGGCTTGAGCAGCTCAAGCCTCAAGTTGAGCTCCTCTTAAGAAAAAAACTACTTGCTCTCCTCGGTTTTTTTCGGCGGAGGGGATGCATTATCTCAAGTTTTATTCCAGGTGAGAGTGGAGGCAGTGCTGTTCACGTCTAGTCCTTGCTGACTTGAGAAAATTAGGGAGTAGTCACCTACTTGATTCTTATCTTGAAATTGGACAAGATTCGAAAAACTATTTTAGAAGATCCTACTACCACTTGAATTCTATCCTGTAATTCCATGGGCAGGCAGTTGTGTATTGGAAGACTCTAATCGTGATTCACAAATAGAGTTAGCTAACTATGATTTGTAATAATTGTAAAGGGCCAGTAATTTGCTTAAATTAGTATCTACCTATGAAGATAGAATGAAATGTAAACGTCTTCTAAATTCATGTTTATTGGTATTTGTCAAATGAGCGCGTGGATGTCGTTCTGCAGAGATACTAAATAGCTTCATCATGCAATAATATCTAATCATATACATATATACACTAGGCTGAATATACTGACTTGTAGATTAAGATACTGGGAAGTAAGCTAACGCAGAAGCCCTTTCCATCTCACATCATTCCTACCTGTGTATAAATTCTGAATAGATTATAAGGGATGCGGGGAATTCGCTTTTGTAAAAGCTAATGTACACAAACTGGGAAATACAAGCCTCGTTGCTATTAAAACATAACTTGACCTTGAAGGTACAAGAGAAATGCATTGCTAATTTTTATTGCATTTGTATTTGTAAACTCTGCCACATATAGTTAAGAAATGCTGGGAATTCAAGTTGCAGTCTAAAATTTTACATCCCCTCTCATGGGAAACTATAGAGGACGTAAACGGAATTTAATGATGAAGAAACTCAAGTTGTCCTCCATCTCATACTCATACATGCAGTAGTAGTTTAGATGAGACTGGAGAAGAGGCCAAAGGAAGGACTGACTGAATGAATCCGGCTAGTCCTGCACCATACATGGAGAAACTTTACATGCAAGAGCGAACTTATTCCTGGCTGAGTGTCCCTTTAACCCAGCCCTAGCCTAGCTGTTTATGGACCGGAGAAGTCAGACTACCCGAACAAAAAATATGGAAAGAGATACAAAGCCTGTAACTGGTAGACAAGGACCAACTTCCTGTTCCCTGGACCACGTAACTATGCATCATAAGCTGTGGTCACAAAGGCGAGGAACTAGTAGTAAGCAAGGAAGAGCTTCAAGAGTGGAGGCGTACTATTGCAAGGAAGTTTGATAAGGATTCTTTGGAACCCTTTAAGTACTGGGTGGTTTGTAAATGTTGGAGGAGCGGAGACTTCTGGAGGATGAGACTCCAGTGTCTCCATGGACCAGAGTAAACGACTTCAGGGATGAGCAATCAAGCCTCTATCCGCTGCCTAGCTTCTCAAGCGAATACACGGGCTTTCATACGTGTTAAATGCTAGAGATTGACTAGTGAAATCCGTTTTTATTTCACTGCGGTGAAATCCGTTCCGTTTGCTTTTGCTCCTGGTTGAGCTAGCTCCGGAGTGCGAAGCAGCCCCCGGGCTATCCAGACTGCAGCTGCAGCTTTTATTCATTGGGCTGTAGGGTCCCACGTTTTACGTAGCAGGGACTTGAGAATTTAAAATGATTCATATGGTAAAAGATACGTGGTGCGTGCCGAAGGCGGAGTGGATTCAAAAGTCTGAGAGTTTCTAGAGTGCTCAGAGAAAAGTTTATATGCTTCGCTTCCAACTCAATGAACCCACTGCTGGTCAGTGAGTCCGTAATTGTGACAACGCCAGAATAATATAAATAATGCGTGAGTTAAGCGGAGTGCGTTAAGATAATGACCGTTACGAACAAAGCTAAAAGAGAAACTCATTTGTGTGGATAACATGGGTAAAATGCTAGTTTTAGATTCTAGAAAACAAGAAAATACTTTTGAAATAGCAAAAGAGAGCTGCAATTTTCGAGAATCTGAAGAATTTTTCAAGAATGTGGGACAGCTGAAGAAATGTCTTGGAGATGGAATATATTGTCTTTTTGATAATATTGCTTACTTGATAGTCCCTTATCAGTTCCTCCAGGTATACACGGAATGCTACTCGGAAAAAATAAAACTGGGCGACAGGAAGACTATGTCATCATTATTCCCTGTCTACAAACTTTCCCGACGAAACGTTCGTTATTCGTTACAAATAGGCTAATGCGTGAAGCAATTAGAAAGGTAAATAGACTAGCGATTAGTCGCGATTGCCTTGGCTGCAGCTGATCACTCACTTGACTTGACCATTATCTGTACGGATCGGAGCTGTGAAGTATGGGAAACGTTGCGGTTGAGAATTGATTTTTAACATGAAGCAATGGTGAAATATTGCTGGAGTTATTAAAGTGAATGAAGTTAATGAGGATTTTATTGCTTAAAGAGGATATGTGACTAATGAAGCTGAGGTGAAATTTCAAGGGTCATATGGAGTAGTATATTGAGGAAATTATGAATGAAGCCGTTAAGGGGTAGAAAATAAGGCCTACTTGAAGAGGACTAGTAAAGCAAGGACCTCGCCGCTGGAGACGATGGAGAGAATTCCAGCAGTTTTACGTAAGGAGGACGGATGAAAAGGGTCTGGTGGATGAGGATTGGAGTGATGAGAATGGGTATGAAATATACATCTTGTTTTGTACTTATTGGTGATTTATTTGGAGAATTTACATGGGTCATGGTGTGGGGACGTTGTTGATTGGCAATTGCCGGGGCTACCGTCCCTGCGGGAGTGAAACTATCGGTAGCGGATGATGAGTAAGGATTTGCTTGGTATTATTTTGATAAAATTCAATACCGGGAGGTAATATGGAATGGATACGGTTACGGATGATATAAATAAGTGTTACCTAAGCAAGTTATTGATTAATGTTACAATGTGGGAGCTGGAGTTAAGGTTAGTTAGAGGCGGATGGAAAAGGGTAAAACTTAGATAGGGAAGGTATGGATCATGCAGTAACCCAGTTATTGCTACGTCATCATGTATGCAGTGCAGAGATAACTCTAGCAAAGAAGGAATTGTTGTAAACATAGGATGGAACCGGGACTGAGCCACTCTGCAGGCTGGCTGGCATGCTGACTTTTGGGCATTGAAATAAGCCTTCTCATCGCAAGTGATATTGGGAGGTTTTGGTCCTGGAAGCTAGGAGGTTTGTCATTCGGCTGGAGAATGGGAGAACAAACAAAATTATAAGCTTTTAACTTATGAGCGGTGGAGGGTGAAAAGGTAAAGGGCGTGAATGTATGTGTGCTCAGTGCTCACCTTTCTGATCGAAATCAAGAATCTATGGGCTAGTATTGACGGGCTTTGTTGAGGGCTGCAATGAGTAGGGGCGGTGGCAGGCTTTGAATAATCGCAATTGTTAGTGGAGGATTGTATAGCGGGAAACGCTAAAGACGTGCGGTCACGCTTGCCATCACATCCTTGCCGCTTTCGTGTAAACTTTCTCACGAATTCTTAACGATTTGTGAGGTATCCGGGGAGAGTATGGACAGAAGCGGGGATAGTATTGTTGTAGCCAAGGAAAATTGACTTGACCAATCAAAAATTTCTCTTTGCTATACAAATACAAGAAGAGATGAAAAGCGCAAAAATAATCCCTTCACAACAATGTAATGGGCTTGTCAGCAAGTTCAGACAGCTAGGTAAGAAAGAGGGGGGGTTGTGACAGGGAGAGAATGTTGGAATGTGGATGAAATTTGAATTGAAAACCAGGAGAACGTCAATATTTTCTCTTTGCGTACCCAAATCTTCCGCCCTTTGCCATTCTTCCGTTTTTCATGAAATTAGAACAGAGACAAATTTTAAAAGAGCGGAACATTCCCGTTTTGTTCTCAACTCAAAGTAATCCCCAGATTGACTTGTGTTTATTTCAACTGACATGTTTCACTATGGAATGCTCCTGCATATCCATTCACGGTTAGCTTTTGAAATAGCTATTATAGAATTCACTTTCAGGATTTCATGTCAACCGAGACTTGCGAATGAATATGGAATAGTCGCATTCCAACGCTTTTCCAGTCGCAAACTATGGAATATACTGCAGCTTATAAACCCCAGTCAGTTCCAGAAGAACGAGATGGGATGGGTACTCCAAAACCCGGGTAGCATACATTATGTTGCCCAACGACTCCAGCTTTACACTATAGACGATTCATGAATCTCCAGAGGAAGTGAGTCTGCAATTAAAAATGCCCATACAGACGGAGTTGATGTACATATGCATGATACACCTTGACCCTCCACTTCAGTTCAAACTAATTTCGGAGACGATGAAGAATAATTGAGTCAATGAAGAAAGCGGAGAGAAAATAGAGCTCAGTGAAGCTCTCTCCCTTGGTGGCAACTGAATGACAATGCCCGGGAAGGTGAGAAGGGGAATCAAAAATAAAAATACAATTTTATTAAGGCCAACAACTGCTTTATTGAATACAACTCCGCAGTACTGCTATACAGTGTCGTAAGTTGCTGCTTGCAGAGGTATACATAATCTCTTGGTCATAAAGAGGAAGATACACTGCGGGATGCAAATGTAACAATTAGTCAAAAATTAGTAAAAATCTGAAATAACTCGGCCGAGATAAGGATTGTACGAGGATTGGAGCATCGCTCCGAAAAATGGTAAGCAAGAATACTCTCAGTAAGGCTAGTTGACTATGGAGGGGCGCATTAATGCGTTTAAAGGAGGCGATGGAGACAGCACGAGTTTGAATTCGGACCAACTGGTAAACTCTTGAGAGCTGACCGGTTGGAAATAATTGAGTGGTGGTATGGAAAGGGAAGCGGCGATGGAGCAATATGTGGCCCTAAAGAAAAACTGTGAAAGATATGGACGATAGAATCTGAGAATTGGCCAGCTGGTAGGTCCTTAAGAGCTAGTTTTAGAAGAAAACCTTTTGTGCTTAGTCTTGTTGAACGTGTTACAATTTACGCGTCAATTATTATTTCCCGCTTAATTACACTTGCGTATTGAAGGGTCTCAGCTGGAGGTGGGAGGGGCTAGGCGCGACAGTATGTATAATCCATATAGCTTCGTCTAGCACCCTCTTGAAGTCAACTTCGCTTTGCTCACTAAGTCCCCGAGGAATAGTTTGAAATAGTTGGAAGGCTGGAAGAAGTTAGTGACCAAAATTTACCGAGCGGGACGATGAAAAGGGCGATGCGAAAATGTTACATTGTCTGGAAACGTGTCTCGTCTGGAAGGGCCGCCGGTGTCATTCAAGCTTCGGTTCGGTGGATGATCCAGTGCAGTAAGTAACTATCATTGTTGCTGCGTATAGTCAAGGATTTAATCTTATTAACTTGTGCAGGTGAAGAATTAAGGTTTGAACGAAGGGAAAACCAATGATTCCTGTGTCAACTGCTTTAGAGGTAGGCGGTAAGTGAGTTACTGAGAAGGAAGTTAGGGAAATTGTACTCTCAAACAAAGCGGATTCGGAAGGTTGTCGGCGGAATTACCAGAAAAGAAATTACTAAAATTCCTGAGAGGGGCAAATTTTTTAAAATTCCAATGGTAAAATATCCAGCTTCAGCTTGTTAACAAGAGGGATTAAGTAGCTTTTAGATGGCTAGTTAATACTTGTTAAATGACACGATTCTGTAGGTGCTGGTTCTGTTATAATGATTGTGATACTCCAAAGCCGGTAGCGGACGGACGGAGCTTTGTGTAAATTAGTAAGCGAAAACTAATCGTTAGCATTAAGTTATAATAACGGTCTGGCCTTGGAGGGGGTGACTATATTTGTGCAGAGGCCGTGGAGAAAATTAATGGATAAGGGATGGGTATGATGGGGCATCATGGATTAAGGGACAAGAAAAGGGGACTGTACTGAAGGGATTCGTAGTACAAGCTCTACAAACCGGAGATGACATGGAGGGGAAGAATTGAATCGCTATATAAATCAGAGAGGATAATCGAAGGGACGGAAAGCCCTGGTTATAATGGAGTATTATCCGGATTATCCAAGTAGAGCTCTTGAAAAGCGAATAAATTGAAGGATTTTTAGAGAAATGATGATGATACACGTATACATTTGAGATGCGATATGTTGAAAAGTTGGTCCTCCTGGTTCTGGCTGTGATATTAATGAGAATATGGGACATACCCCTAAGAGGAAAAAGAGAGAGATTGAAAAGTCATTGAAAGAAGAGCAGAGTGAGCAGGAAGGTTATTTGATGAGGATGGCGTGAGGTGGAAGGATTTCAAGGACCAGAGGAACGGGACAGGGATTGCGTGTAAGTGGCCCTTGCTCCTACTCCACTGCATCACCATTTGCAGGATTTGGTTGCTCCATACATTTAAATTTTGTTTGCGGGGCTTCCTTCCTTCCGGTGACGGAACATCCGGGATGCGGGATTGGGATTCGATCCCCCTCTTCTAGTCGAATATCATGGCTGGAGTCCTGGAGGAAGAGTAAAGCGAGTTCCGAATCTAAATCCGGCATGCAGTTTGCACACATTATACGCAGCTTGTAAATGAAGGTTCCAACTTAAATTAGAGAAGAAGGGAAGTGGTAGTGAATGGTGCTGACAGAGCAGGAAGGCGGAAGGAAGGAAACGGGAATTAAATTTTATGAGAAAATCCGGTTTTTGTAAAAGGGGAAGGTGTTGTAAATCACGGAGGTGCAAAGATAATTAAAAAATGTCTTCAAGCTGAAGCGACACAGGTAGGGGATGGAGGAGAAGAAGAGAGCAGGCGAGAGGAGTGTTTGTTGCGTGGATAAAGTTAAAAGGAAAGGTAAATATTTTAGGTTGAAGCCCGTAATTTTCCTATTGTGTTTTGAATAAAGGAAGAAGGGGGGAGAAGGAAAGTTAGCGGACTATTTAGCATTCAGAATTCAAGTACGGAGGATCAGGAGATAAAGAAGTTGGACTGGAATCAAGAATAAATGCAAAAGAGTGGATTGACGATAAATTACGAGCTTAGAGACTGCAACTGGGAGGTCAAAAAAATGGAAGAGGACGAGGACAGGAGAGGGAAAATAAGACTACGGGACCGGGAGAGTTGGTAGACGAAGAGTGAAGAAGAATATACAATATTAATACAGTGGATGAAAGTTGCTGAGTGATATAAACTAAAAATATGTATATATTTCAACTTCAACTGATGAAAGGCTGGAGAGCATAGGATGTTGATGGGTTGGGCGACATGGATAAAGTATTATGAGATGAAAGCGGATTGACTGGTTCTCGTTCTCCTCTTGTATTTACCCGGGTGAATAGAAGAAGTTAAGGGAAACTGGTCTGCTCTTGAAGGTTACCCTGCAACCCGGGTAAGAGTTTTGCTCTTCATCAGGATGGATAGAGTGGAAGAGGAGCTCATCTCTTGCTCACTCCTTCTGTATTACAGTTGCTGGCAATATTAGAACAAGAAAGACAAATTTATAATGGGGCCGTGCATATATTGTAAGCCATTGTCCAAAGTTAATGGTATGCGGATGATGGTGCGTGCAGTTTTCAGCACGTGCTGAAGCTCCGTCAGCGCCAGCAGGATGGACGAGTGAATCTTTGTGTCAAGCTTCAAGGAGGGAGGAAGGAAGGAGAGACTGAAAGTGTAAGGGCGAGTGCTTGGAGTAGGACAGAGGGTCCGGCTGGATCCACTTGAAGCGTTCATGCTGATCATAGTTAAATAGAATCCTATCCTGCTCCCCTATTATTGTCTCTTTCCAGTTTGGAAAGGGTGAAAAAATATGAATTTGATTTGGTAGTGTGCATAATTTGCCCTTTCTTTTCCTCTTGAGTATTCAAGTTAGGAATTTTTTAAATTCAAATAGACATGAGGAGGACTCGCCGAAGCAAAATAAGCAAGAGGAAAATAATATGAATAATGAGAGGGAGAAAGGAGTAGATTTAAAAGTACGAGATTTTATGTATGGATCTAATTCAATCTCTGTCTCTTCACCTTTACTCCGTCAATTTTGTTTAATATTCTCCAAACAGAACTCCGTGTTGTGCGGGCTGTGTACGGAGTAGATGGCTTTGGGATGCTTACCCGGCTGGGTCGGACGGGGTATAATGCAACTGTATATATGCTGTCCTTGGTTGATGACATTTGCGTTGACGCTTAAACAAAAACCACACATGTCGTCAAGCACTCGACTTTGTCCTCATTTGATTACGTATGCATGCTCGGATAAAAGGTGACACATTTTTTAAATGCACTAAGGTCCCTCCACCCGAGAAGCAATCCGTCCTGCGAGTGAGCATTGTGAAGCATTGGAAGCTATGCGAGTAGTGAAGCAAAAGAGAGTAAAGTTTTGAGCCGGGTAAAATGGATGTGAGGAAAGCTGCTGAACTGATTTTTCAAGGTGCTCCTCCTGTTTTCTATGCTTGTCATCCTAATTGTGGAATAAAAAGAAAGTGAGACGAGAAGAGGATTTTAATAAACCGAACGAGCTGGTGGACTCAAGGAAATGCAGATGCGGGATTGTAAGCACGAGCGAGGAAATGTCACGAGTTGAATGCTGATGCAAGGAAGGAACAAGTAGGTGTGAATTTCATTAGAGCCTTTCACAGCCTTGCTTCCAGCATTCAAGGAGCAGGATTACTCCAGACTACTAATGCAGCTAAAGCTCATACAGTGGGACAGTTTAGGACCGTTGAAAAATCTATTACAAAAGAGCAATTCAAAAAGATAAAAGAAATGAGGAATGAGGAGTCTGTTACTTTATGTAGCGAAATGTTCTACTTTAGTGCAGAAAATTCTCCGCTGCCAGTTGGCTGCCAGAACCCAAAACCGGGTAGACACAACAGCAGAGAGGGAGAAAGCTCCGGTGGAATGAAAGAGAGGAGGGTGTGGACGGTCGGAGGTGAAACGGGCTGGAATAGGGTGGGGTTTGGTTGGTGCTGCTACCCGGTTTTTGAAAAAATTTAATCCGAGGGCACTACAAACAAAAACATAATCGGATACAAGAGAGATAATGGTTACAGAGCAGAGTTACCCCAAGATAGACTCCAGTTTGTTTTCTCTACCTTTGTTCAACATCTGTAAGAGGGTGTTCGGGCGTTGAGGGCTGGTGTCAGTTTATGATTGATTATGTGGCTGACAGCTTATAGAATGATGATCATCATCATCTCCTCTTACGTTGTACTAAGCCTGGGTTATGGAAGTGAGTATGAATGAGAAATTAAAATCCAAACGGAGTAAAAAGATGAAGGAGTTCAATGAGTTGTTAATGAAATGAAAAGTCAAAGGTGGGGAAGAGAAAATGCTTGTTGGAGCTTATACGCATAGATTATGAGATTTATTCAAGTAGAAGCAGCGGCAAGAGCGTTAGTAATAGAAACGAAGCTCGTGCTATCAACTATCTGCGCTCGCCAACGCCTAGGCAGATAACGGTAGGAATTGAATGCGGGATTTGCGTTGATTAACGTAAGCTACAAGCTTAGCTAGTCTTGCTAGATTATGAAACCGAAAAGGAATTAGTTCAACTCAAAGACCGCTTCCCTTGTCTCTCCTTTCCTTGGCAGCTAACCAGCTTGCCTCCAGGGGTGCTTGCTGTGAGATCGGCTTTCAAATCTGTAAACGGAATTGGTTTCTTCTAACCTTGTTGAATACCTAGTATGACGAAGAACGTGACAGTTATGTCTAATACCTTTGTAGGCTCGTGCTAGAGATGCGTTTTCACTCCATAGCTTTTAATAGTTAAGTTTAGATACTCTCTGCCTTTTCCTCGCCCCATGAATTCTACATTATGTGCTGAGGAAATCGGTTTTTTAACACGGCCTAAACCGCTTTGACCGTTATTCTAACCATCCACTCAATCATAATTCCATATAAAAATTTCATCTCAGTTCTCAATTTAGCTCTGGCCATGTCAAATTCTGTATCGCTCCATACTTTTGTACAATGGATTTTACGCCAACATCAAGATTATATACGGGCACGGGGACTGATTTTATCAGTAAATCTGACCAAATCCACAGATCGTAACTTCAGCTTCAATGAATTCTAAAAGGTGCAGATGTTTCCTGGTCTTAGTGTTTCATTGGTGGCAGTGCAAAAGTTGAATGGGAATAGCGTATTTTTTTGTCCACTTTATGCTCCTACATCAACCCTCCGCACTTACTTATGCTGTTTGAAATAACAAATAGACAAAGAACCCAGAATTTACTATGTGCGGAATTCAAAAGGCAAAAGAACACTAGTTTTTTCTGCAATTAACAGGCCATCTGGAACATAATTTCTGCAAAGTTCTATAGACCTCTGTCATCACGGATTGCGTGCAAAAAATTGAGGGAGTTAGAGTGACTGAGCCTAAAAATGCCATCTGAAAATGAAAGCAATATCCGAACTCTTAACTTCAGATATCAGAGTTAAAGGCAACATGCCGATATCCCCGCCCTGGCGGGTCTCTTCTGTGGAAATCCCTCATCCATTTCTTTTTCAAATCTACGCTCAAAGCGGTTGGAATTTCCAGAAACGTATGGATTTCTAGGAAAAGAGATGACGTGAAAACGGTAGGGACTCGCATATCAATATAATATATCTATTGTGACGGTAGCCCAAAAGATAACGTTTTCTCTAAAAGGAACGTGATGAGTCAGGTGAATATGCGTTTTATGCTCTCTAGAGTTGGGTTGGAAGCAGTTTCCATTCCAGGTACTCAGGCCCTGCATTACCAGAAATGCAAGGCGGGGGAGAGAAACGTTCGTGCAGCCCTTTACGCTATCCCTTTGAAACGTCCTATGCCTGGAAACTGCTGGAGAATCCCCGAAACAAATAACCCATATTGATTATGGGTACGGGCCAAAGCACTGAGGAAGCTGATGCTGCTAGGAAAAACGAAGTACGAGTTACTCCTGGAGAAATAATATGCAAGCGCCACAGAACGTCTAAAATGGAAACAAGAAGGGAACAAAGGAGCTTAGTAGTTCAACCAAGCTGAATCCAGGTGCATAGATAAGGTTTAGTCTAGGAAGTTTAGATGGCGCGAGGATGCAACGCCGACAGAAGGAGGGACGCTCCGTTCGTAAAGAGCTTGGTAGCGGCGAGCTGTGGTCCACACAGGCAGAGAGAGATATGATGGGCCGGGCACGGGATGCTGGTTTAACTTTGCAAGACCCTAGACTAGATCTCCATGAGGTACATTTATGTTCAGGAGAGAATGGTCCTAACTACAGTTGGCGCAAAAATACTACTACAGTGGTTTGCTTATGCATGTATAGGAGGAGGGAGTTTTAAATAATCGCAATATGGTTTTGCTCATCGGGATATTCAGAAGTAATTTATAGTTTGGAGAATAGGGAGATTTTAAGGCGGAGGAGAAAATGTTAAGTAGTGGATAAGCAGATTTTGGAATTAAGTGGCTTGCAGCGCTAACTCCACTTAGTTCGTCAAGAGCTTACTTGTACGTGTATAACCTGAAGGAGGGTAAAGCTCGAGAGAGATCTGTGGATGTATGTGGAGGACGTTGTGTGGATCGCGTCCAAGGGATTTTTTTGCACTAGTAAAGCGATCATTTAAGCTGAGACGCCGGGGACGCTGCTGCGGTGCTAATAACGCTGGAGGGAGACAAGAATAGGATGCGGGGAGTTGGGGAGATATACATTAGTAGTAGACAGAGTTTAGGATTTAAGCTTTATTAGCTTTTATGCAGAGAGTGTAGTTAAGTAAATGAGGGGAGGTTCGGGGACTGGTTGATTAGTTGGATCTGGATGGAGCAGCTGGATGTATCTTCAATGTTGGAAATTAAAGGGAGACCTCGTGTAGAATATAGAGAGAGGTTGAAGTTTACAAGGGGCATTAATACAGTATGGCATATTTTAAACTTGGAATGGGATTCTACAGCTTGTGGCATATATGTAACCATGTACGTCTATTGGGCTAGCGGGGAGGGGACAGGCGGCTGGAGGAGGTGAGACATATGGGGAAAGAGGAGACAGAGTTATATTTCCCGCAATGTACCCCGATGCTCGTCGGCTGAGTAGATATACTTGATTTTACTCTGCAAACAAGCAAGCTGTGTAGGCATCAACTGCAGAAGTTAGCAGGGTTATGCTAGGCTCTCCATTCCTTATGCCTTTGATGAGGACGTTCGGAGGTTAAGTGTTAAAAGCCTGGGACGGTAGCGTGGGGTACAGGGTACATGGACGGAGGAGAGTGCCCTGGAATGGGGGTGTGGGAGAATATTGAGGCGGCGGGCGATATGAAACGGGGGTTGTGGGCTAAATAAGCATATATGTTCCTGACTATCGTGTGAGGAGAGCCAGGCCAGAATAGGACTATAGGGGGATGAAAGGATGGTGTGGAGGAGGGAGGCTGGATAGGCTTTTAAGGTGGATGAGGAGAGAGGGAGAGGGTGAAGGTGGTGGTTTGGTGTATTGAGGAGTACTTGAGAGAGTTGCAGTGCGGGTTGGGGGAGCATTTGGGAAAGGAATTGCGTCGAGTTAGGGTGGTGAGACTGAGCGGTTGTGTGAAGAGCAGGGAGAGAGCGAGAGAAGAAGAGTGTGTGTGTTATTGTTGTTGGTTAAGGAAAAAGAGGGGACGGTGCCTCCTGTTTGAGGTGGTTGAATCTGCTCTGTGTTGTAGAGTGTGTGCTCCTAACTAAAAGGCTTGAAGAAGAGAGGAGCGTAGTGGGATATTGCGTACAGGGTGACTGGTTGTAAGTTTGAATACGGGGAGGAAGAACATATATTTATAAAGGCGAGCATACCGCAGTTGTTTGTTGGACTAAATAGGAAATAGTGTTATAATCGTAGTGAAGATTGTAGTAAATAATATTATCTCATTATTACTCTGGGAGGAGGGCAAGGAAGAAGAAAAAGGTATCTCCTGGAGTCTGGATTTTTGCGATTGCTCAGAAACGAGCTCATACTGCCTATAATTCCAGTACGACGTACGACTACGACGGTCTTCTGGAATATCCATAAGCTGGTTTTTAATTGGCTGAATTTTTATTATTATTTTTCTCCGGCCGACTCTGTGTACTTGCTCCACGCTGAGTGTTGTTGATAAAAAATTACGAATAATTCCGCCTCCGCTTGTGCTCCGTATTCTTTGAGCCCGCTATTATTATTATTATTATTATTATTATTGTTATTCCATTGTTTTGGTTTCGATACTCCTATTGATGGTAATATTCCAACGTCGTATTTCCAAGGGAGCCCCGGTTGTTTATCGTCCAGTGTTGTTACGGTGTGACCGAGTTTTTTTTAAATACGAATTATGAAAAGTGCTGCTGTGGGATAATTCAGTACACCAACAGAAAAACGATCAAGATTGAAACGGATTTCAGACGGAAACAGATTTTTAATTTTTATTTAACCATGGTTGTTAAATGTTGAAGACGAACTGGCCGAAGACAGTTTGAAGAATAAGTGTTCAATTCCTCGTGGGATTCAGGAGGCAGAAGAAGCCGATCGAGAAGGGGATCATCCTCCTACTCAATTAACCACGAAGACGAAGGAGAATACTTTTCTAATCGCTAACATCATGAGTAGTGCACGAGTTTGTAGCCCGCCCATGGATCATTTAAACCTTCCGGGGTCATTGGGAAGTGGGCCTAGAACGTTCCTCAGTGCTCGTAGGAATGCTGTGTGCAAAAATCTTTTTGGAACACCCGATCGCAATAACTCTTTTGCGAGGGACAAAATCTCCGAAATTCGAAATCAATCCAAACGCAAATGGAACTTCGACTTCGAAAGAGACCAACCGCTGGAGGGCAGGTAAGGATTCAAAGGGATTTTGTAATACCGTCAAGGCTCATTACGCTGGATTACTACTACTACTTGTTCGGATTAGTATTTAGTTAATTCATTTAGGTCATAGTAAGCAGCATGCTGAGTCGTATTTGTTTTACTTAATTAGGAATCCTCGTCGGATCAATGAATTATGTCAACCCTGTCGGAGCTTTAGCTTATATCGAGCAGTTTGTTTAGGGTTTGAGATAGATTGATACTGCAATCAATACAGTTAACCATGCATTTCCTATATACTGGAAACAAATCATTGCTGCATTGCAAATAGTCATGTAATTCTGTCAGTTTGACAAAGCCGGAATTTAGGAAACGTCAAAATGATTGAATTAAACCTTGGAATTGTTAGCATGATTAGCAAATTATGTTGTTAAGGATTCAAAGCCTTGATTATTGATGATGTAAGATAGGCTGAAGCGTCAAGTATCGGAAAGAAATTTTTGAAATTCTAGCAAGGGAATTTGCATGCCTGCACTTGTGAAGTGGTGAAATTATGAAAGAATGTAAAGGATTACTTAATCATGTGCAAAGAATGGAATGATGTATGTAGCCTTTTAATGGTAGATGAATAAGACAGAGTTGTATTCACACTGCCTTGGGAGCATCTTCGATGTTTGAAGAGATGGATCAGTGAGGATCTGGCTGGAGAGGCGTAGGGAAACTTTGCGTATGAATTGGGTCTGATTGTGATTAGGAGATGAATGGTATCTATGTATAGGTTTGTTGAATATAGGGAACTTGATGAGAGAGAGTGGGATAGAGGAAATGCAAAATGCAGTGCAAATAAACAGAGAGCGTACGACAAGTAAGGAATTCTTTCCTTCAGTTATTTTACCGATAAAAAACCGGAATGTAGGTTAATTAGCTTCAAGGGTGGTGATTAAAATACAAGATGAATATCGATGAGCTGGTAAATGCATGTTAGGGGAGGAATATAACTTTGGGACCTCTGTAATAATGGACTGGTGTGTGTTAATTACAGGTTCATTTGGACGCCGGTGGAATGTTCTCAGTCATCGGATTCGAGCGGAAGATTAACAGCCGGTGTGCCACAAGCTTACGATTTAAAGCGGATGAATATCGGTTCTGGTGTACAAATTATCTCTACTAGTTCATCGACATCCTCATCTAGCTCATCAATATCGAGGACAGGATGGGAGAACGCAGATGCTAATTATTTTATACCAGAATCAGTTGTATTTCCGAATGAACCACTTCTCATCGTTCGGGAAGAACAAGTCCCCGTTGCGCCCTCAGCCGCTTCCTCATTTACTTGCGCATCTCAGTCTCAGTCATTAGTTGAAGAAGCAACTGCGCGAAATAGTTGCGACCAAAGGATCCAATCGGATACGGAACAATCAAATACAAGAAACAATCCCGATACTTGTCTACCATCTTCCCCTTCCTCTGCAGCATCATCATCAACTTGTGCGTCCCCCTTAACCGAGTCAGAGTCAAGCCCAGAAACATCAAGCGAGTCAGCCACTAATAATGTCGTCAGCATCAAATCAAAAGCAAGACACCAAAAACAAACACACGTGTCAGGTAAATTGAGCTTTGATACATTTTTTCACTGCCTTATATGGCGGAGCAGATTTTTAGTTTTCATTTGGCGGAAAAATGCGGAGGAGAATGGACGGTATTCATTTGAGTAGAGAGAGAGAGAGAGAGAGAGATGTTCGGGATACATATGGACAGTTGGTTGTTCTCTGAGGGCATTGATTCCATTTTAGAGAATAATTTAGATGTTATGATTGCTACTGTAAGGTTTATTGCACGATGATGGCATTGTCAGGCTGATGTTGCTCACATCTTGGAGGATGAGGTACAGTGCATAATGAGATTGACCTTCAAGTTCTATCAAAGTCGTAGGGTACTATTTCGTTTCCACATGCTCTTTCTTTTTGCCAAAAAGAGCTAGGTAAATTAAAATTGGATTCCTTACATTCGCTCATGTTGAGCGTGTTTAGAGAATGAAAGATAAAGATGGAGGAGGAGATGGCTAAGATGATGATAAATGTTAAAATACCTAACGCAACCGCCAGAAGATTAGTGATAGGTGAGTGAGTAGGTAAATGATTTTGAAAACTGTAGGAAGAAATATACGTGTGGAACCCGGTGAATTCCTACCATATGCTACTCTTTTGCCTGGGAGATGAGGATTTTTTGCATGAATGAATTTTAAGGCTTGTAAGAGGAGAGGGAAATGTGTAAGAGAATGGGTGATGAGGATGTAAGGTTAATGGAATCTTTGCTTTAGTTACAGTTGTTTATCTCCTCATCCGTATACTAACGTGAGTGTATGTACACTCTACTGGTCATTGTCCTTGGTTGAACGACATGCAAATTCCATTCCAGTTTCCTATAGATCCTGAGCAAAAGTTTGTGTATTGAGGATTTGTATAATCTGGATTGCCATGCCTTGTCGAAAGTTTAGCTTACTAGTTCAGTTGAAAGCAAGCATGTTTCTCTGATTCATGGCTTGTCTTTGAGGTTGGATTCATGTGGAGAAGTTACCGTGTACCTACCGCAGGATGCCGGGATACAGATTTGTGGGACTGAGACTTTGCTGTGTAGACTTTGGTGGTGGTGGTATTTACTGATTGCTAGGATTTGAAAGAATAGAGAATTAGTAAGCGTGGTGGATTTAAAGAGCATTGTCAAGTTTATTTATAGAGCGAGATCTGGAGTTATAACAATGTGTGACGCTGGGAGGGTAGAGGATGAGATTTGTCCACATGAATTCACTTTTGGTTTAACTAAACAAATGATAGGAACGACTACGTGTGAGTTTATTTTGTTGACTGGAGAGACCTCCGTGTACGACGGCAGATGATTCACCGTGTTGTAAATTCTGGGGGTACATGTGTTCGTAGTAGAGATTGGGCTTAGTCAGTCCTTGGTATGGATCCATTTAAGTTGCATTCAAATATTCCTGTCTGTTTATTTATTTATGTAGCAGGATATAATGGTGTGACGCTGGGGATGATGAAGTTGATGAGGTCCGTAATAGTGGTGTGAATGAGAACCGGTTAGGTTTATTACAATGTAGGTTGTGTCGTTGAGCAAGTATTTGTGATTCGGGATGAACCACTGTCGCTTTTGCCAAATAATATACACGGAGAAGAAGGGCTATTATTGGTTGGGTTCCATATTGTCACAGAAATTGTATTCCAGATTACAGAGCTAGTTGAGATCGTGATATAAGCTTATAGTGGACTGACAGAAAAAGGCTGTTTGGTTAATTCAACATCCTGGATTGTGATTGTGAATGGGATTATTGGAGGGAGTTATCGAGGAAAACTCAATTAAGTTCCATAACGGATGATATTGTAAAAGGCAGGATACAAGAAGGATTGAATGAGATAAGAGGACAACAATAATGTCCGTTTCACTTTTTTCCATAAGCTTTCATCGACTAGGTTGAAGAATAATGTACTCAGATTAACGTTGGAGCGGTGTCAAAGGTGGAAAAGGAAAGGAGGCGGAGGGTGCCGGTAGTCGGGAATATCAGTGTGCTTGTAAACTATGGAATCTAGTTTAAAGACACCAGAAATTAAGCTTGGAGGCTTTGTAAGTGTAACCTTTACCCAGATCGGAGACATTGTCGTTTGGACGGTTTGCGTGCCTTTTCCGTTCAAGCATGATTCATGCATAGCCATAGGAAGGAGTTTATTGTTTGGAAGTTTTACGAACATTGTAATAATAGCGTGGGGCGGAAATACAGAGAGTTTGTGGACATATTTTCATACTACTGCCCGCAGTGTGGCCCCTTGTTATTGTTGTAGGCCCATGTAAATAAGAGAGACGGAAGGAAATATTTACCCTCTCAGCGGCGGTTGAACCGGTATCTGTGAAGTACGTTGACGGCTTCTCATACTTCTGACAGGTATAATTAAAATACTACCTCAAAGGATTGATTCTGAGGGTGAATTGTAAGTTTCCAAGGACTAAATTTGGAATGGGACAAGGAGTATTGTCCCGACTCATTCCAGCTTCAGCCACCCTGCTGATAGCTTCAATGATGGAGTTAGTTAAACGCTTCCCTCCGACGCACTATCACTCTATCACTGACTTGGAATTTTTTGGGGATTTTTAGGATTAGCTTAATAGGTTTGGCGGCGAAGATAAATGTAGATTTCAGGTAAAAAGCGTCTGAGAAACAGTGTTAATATGATTGGGTCCATGAAAATCAAGGAGTGATTACAGTCTGGCTAATTGAGTATGCTTGGGAAAACTGTTGTAAGACAGAATATGGAATGATGGCAGTTGTTGGCTTCTTCTCTGTCTGTGAACTGGCTGGCTGGAGGATTATACAGCTGTGCATTTAATGATATATACAGCTGAGAGTGAGAGGGTGCTTGGGAAGAGTAGGGAAAAGATTAAAATGGAATTCTCGCCTCTATAAAGTAAGATGATGACTTTTTAATCGCATTACTCGTGACTGGAAAGCTTTTCGAAGTAATGGGTAAGATAAACTTGTATGGTAGGGTTACCCCTAGGTTTTAAAAACAGAGTTGACTCTTGTTCCAGGGAAATGTTTCTGTAGCTATGGTAGCGCAGGTAAATAGTACAAGGAGTGAGCGGGAGACGTATAGCCCAGACGAAGGATAAATAATGCACGTAAATTTACTACATTTCTCTAATGGAGATGAACAAATTATTATTGATAAATGATAGGAAACTACTACGGTCTTGTGTAGAACATGTTAAAATCTTCTGGCTGAAGATTATAGCGGTGGAGACTGTATTGTAATCGTCTTAGATAGGGAGTTTGCGTATATGTTGAATTTAGTAGAGAGATGAGCAAGAAGGGGGAATCGATAGCACTATTTGGGGTCTACCGTCGTCGCAAGATACGACGGTGGGTTTTTAGAAACAAGATTTAAAGAACGGCGACATTGTTAGTTTGGCTAATGGCATGGTATACGCATAGCCCTTACCGGGAAAAGGAGGATGATGGTTATGAACCTGGAAAGAGTTTCTTGGTTTTGGAACAATTTTAAATGTTAAAAGGGACTCGCAGCTGGCTCTTGGCCCGGTTTCCTACTTCACATAGGATGCGGGTCCGCATCTGTGACTAGATGGATACTATATACACAGCTTTACTTTCTAGTTATATATGTAGACGAACATGTAAATGGGACACTGATGGGGAAATGGCCGGGGGTTTCAAATCGGTATAGGATTGAAGAACTTATGCCAGACTCCTGATCTAAGGGATCTTGTTTTACAATTTCTTGTCCTAGGAGAGCCTTCTTTCCTACCTTGCTTGCATTATTTGGATAATGAGCTGAAGGGCGAGTTGTAAGGAGTGGGTCTGAAATGAAGTAGACGTAGCTTCATCTCATCTTTCCTAGTTAGGAGTGTGTTCAAGGCTACTAGGTAGAAGGATTTGGTGGGTGGGTGTGCGGGAAGACGAGGAAGAAGAAGGGTACTTGTATGTTTCCGCTGTACATTGTGTAGTGAATTGACCTCTTTCTGGAGAAGTTTTGGCGGGAAATTGAGACTAAGAAGGGTCTTCTGTAGAAGAAAGGTGGAAGAAGGCGTCTGGTGCAAGATGTAGAAAATAGTAGAGAGAGAGAGAGGTTGAGTGATAACCTGAGAGGGACTTGAGGCCTCCGCCCGGTGTGCTTGCTATTCAATTATAGTATCAGTGCTGTAGTGGAGTTGTAGGATTTAGCGGGTAAATAGTAGTAAAATATATAAGCCGCCCCTCTCCCTCTCACCCCTCTTTCTTGAGGAGTTATCCAGGAGGATCAGGAGTTGGACCCAGAGGATTGGGACTCACTTGGGTCAATGCCTCATGTCTCGTAAATGACTGGAAATAAAGGCAAAGAAAGGTAGGGCTGGTAGAAATGGAAGATAGTAAGTTGGGTACGGAGGAGTTAAGAAGCTGGGATTGTCTGGGTTTAAAAGATAGCTGAGAAAGGGACGTAGGAGGAAGACTAGGACAAGGGAATTTTTAGAACGCATTCTTAGATTATAAAAATGGAAGCACTTGTTCTAAATTTGGTTTACGTTCTTCTTTCGTGCAGTACAAATAAGAAAAAAGTGTGATGCCTTCCCGTGTTCGAGCGAACAAAAGTGACCTCTAACATTTTCGTCGATTAAAGTCACTAGGCCTCACATATTCTGTTTTAAATTTTCGAAGAAGTTTATGAAATTCGTTCGAAAGTTTCGAAATTAAAATTTATATTCTGTGCGGGTGAAATCTTATGTTCTATCGACCAAAAGATATCCGTCCGAGACCGACCGACACCGACACCGACTACCGACATCCCACAACACAATCTCCTACGTCCTACTGGTACTGGTCCTACATTTACAATTTACATCCGTTCACTCGTGACGGGTGACTGTCCCTCCCATATAGTAGGGTTAATATTCAATCTTGGAATGTTACTGTCCGGTCAAGAAATGCACTATCCTTGGAACTTCCTGGTGTTTTTGAATGGTCAGTAATGGTCACATTGTCGGTATCGTCGGAGACTATGAGAAGTTCATATTTCGTTTCAAGAAATTTTGGAGATTAGGATACATGTCTGGGATGGTGTCAATCTACCCTGGCCTAAAACAACGCGCCATCTATGTGAGCTCGGACTGTGGTCGACTTTGTCGACCTTATTATCGTATGAAGGTTGGGAAACTTACTGAACTCTTAGCTGGAAAAGCAGGGCTGTACGATGGCCACGGCTGTCAACATTATGGCACTGGTAAAATTTAATCCTCAAGCATGAGTGTCTTGTCAAGAAATGATAAATTATCGATACATTATATTACTATTTGATTACTTATAGCTTTCGGAGTTGACTCACGTCACGTGCAAGTTGGAACTAGCCATCTATACATAACGTAACATTTATTTATGCCAGCAAAGTTCCATGTTCCATCCAGATACTTCAAACAAGGAATCTTTTTGGGCTATATTCCTGACTAAACTGGACAAGCTTTAACTGGAACAGCACTGCTTGCTGACTTCAGTTAAAGAAGCTAGTCTTGAAGCGAACAATGTCCTTCTTATCGGGATATGGATGGAGCCACTGAGCCACTTGGTGTTCATGAATTCATCGCTGGCAATTTTTTCAAAGGAAAGCTCTACTTGGACAAGAACACGGAGCAATGTCAGTCATCCTAGTCACTAGGATGACTGACACTATAGCTAGCAAGATGCAGTCTGTCTTGAAAGATTGGGAAAACATGGACAAGATTTGAAAAAGAGAATTTGGAGGGTAAGTCTAAGGAAATTAGTATGTTTGAGATGGAAGGAAATTCTTCTTTTCAAGGACTTTGTTCTCCATTTCCAAGTTTAGTTTTCTACCTTGTCTGGACCTGGGATAGAGTATTAGTACGAGGAACTTCAATTACTAGTTCATCTGGATAGGGAGGTAGGATTGGTTGTGGTGGAGGGATACAGATGATTCGTCTTACTTTAAGTTTTCGGGGCGAAGGTTATGTGTCTCATTACTAGGAAGGAAGATGAGTTGGTTGAGTGTCGAGTTGTATTGTACTGTTGTAGTAGGAGAATTGAAAAGCAGATGCTGCCGCAGCAGAGAGGGTATCGCCTGAGAAGAATAAGATGACCTATTTGAAGTAAGCGTTGAAGAAATATGGTGCTGGAGGAGGTGGGGATGGGATGAGGGAGACAGATGGAGATGATGCGGAAAGGTGAATGCTGAAAGGTGTTGGCGAACTAGGGATTAACATTATCAGCGCTTTTGGTCTTATCTTAGATGGGGTTGAGAAAGAGGGATTGCAAGAAATATCAAATAATATTGACAAGAACAAGGTTAAGGGAGGCCGAAATTGTAGGATAGAGGATGTGGTTTTGTTTTGTCGCTGGTTGGCTGACTCGCTGGCCAGCGCAGAGGGAAAACCAAAGAGGAAGAGGGTGAAAGATGAAAGAATAGAGCAAGACTGGACGATTGTGTTCTATAGCAAGTAGCGTTTAGTGGGAGAGTAAAATTCTTACGGATACGCAAGGGGTATGCTCCGAGGTGTAGTAGAGAAGAGATGATGATGGAAGTAGAGCTCTGCACAGCTGGCTGAAAGTGTTTCTCATCCGTTATAATGCATCTTGAAAATGATTAGAGACGTGAGGGAAGAGTAGGAGAAGATGATGATGACGTTTTTTCTTTGCTGTTTTAAAAATTAAAACTGGCTGTGTATGAATGATGTGTGCGAGTGGGGGAATGAAAGTTAACTGGAAGTATGTCTTAGTGTACCCGTGTCCTGTTTAGCGTAAATCCTCTTCCTTGTTCTTGTTTCTTGAACAATGTATCCTTAAGTCTGGGCGTCCCGTGAGGTTTAGCATGAAAGCTGTATCATGTGTGTGTATGTTTGGATCGTAAAAGACTGAGGCATCTATCTCTGACTTGACTAAAAGATAAAGTTAAGCTTGGGTGCTGTAGAAGGAAGTTGCTAATGATGGTTCTAAGAGGTTTATGTTGAAACTTATAGACTGAGATTAGGTACGTAAATGGCTAGGTTAGCAGTTATAGGTTGTGATGGAGTTTCGCAAATAAAAGGATGCCATACTTAAGACTAATTAGGTTGCAGGTTGTGGAGATGCGTATGAGTTGACCGCTGCGACAAAGTTGTAGAAAGTATTCGAGTTTCATTTTAACCAATTAAGGGCGGTAAGAAGGTGGTCAGAATTTGACCGTCAAATGTGTAAAGATGTTTGTTTGGTGGGAAGAAAGTAAACGGTCGACCATGTTCTGTGACCTCATAGGTATGCAGTGGGCAGATGTCATAGGATAAGCGGGAAAAATTGAGAATACGTTTTTGAAGGAGAATGGCTTGTGAATGGTCGGACCGGTGGACGGTGGGTCAGTTCATTGATCATTGAGTTTGAATGGATAGTTTGATTTGTGAAAGATTTTGGTTGAATTGCGACGAGGTGAAATTGACGGTGTGTGGAATGGGGCAAAAGGCTGCGGAGGAGTTAAATTGAAAGTTGAAAAGGTGGAATAAGAATGAATGAAAACGGATGGGAGAGAATCAATAGGAGAGGAGTTTCTTAAGAAAGAGATTGCATACGGTAAAAGATAGGGACTTGACTTGATTGTTCCAGGGATGGTTTTTGGGTCATTCTTTGAGTAGATGAAAGGCGAGTGGTAAAAGTTGAATTATTTACTTGTTGAGCAGAAATGCGTAATATGTATATGATTATGTAGGATGGAATATTTTCGACAGGGTAGGAATGTTTCTTTGGTTGTGAATGAAAAATGTGGGAGAGAAGGGCTGGTTGAGTTGGAGCTGACTATGATGGTCGAGTTGGATGATTCTTATAAATCCTCCAGTGTTTGGTTTACGTCACGGGTGACTTGCGGACTTTGGTTCTCACCTGTAGGTTTTTGGAATTGGTGTGAATGAGCTTTGGGGTGTCTTGTTAGGAACTGGACTCTTTTTAGACTTTACATGCTTTAAGGAAGGTTAACAGTGATTCCTTGCTGGAGGTATTATGGTTTTGGTTTGTGAGACAGCGAGGGTGATGCACGTGTTGTTTGTTAGGATGGGATTGAAGGTTGGATGGAAGATAAGGTTTTCTCTGCGACGGGAATAATTGAGATTCCGTGGGATAGTTGAAATACGTTGCACACGTGCATATTTGAAGACTTGGCAGACTAAGTGACTCTGGGTAAATTTTAAGGATTTACTCCCTTGGTATTTGTTTGGGAAGGCTGCGTAAGAATAGGATTGTCGGTGGCGGTGGGCTGGTGGATGAGGTTAAGGCTTACGAGCTTGATGTAAGAGGCAGATCTTGACGTGGCTGGGGTTGTGAAATAATTTCCGAACATCTCTGGGAGGGAAAATACCGTGGGAATGTGAATTGAACGAAGCGATACAATGGAGCGGGTTACTTGACGTGTTACTAACGAATATTTATTTATTTTTTCTTACAGATTTCTTCAAAGTAAACAAAGTGCAGAAAACAGCGGTTAAGAGAACAGCAGAATTGCCACCATCCATTGGAGGAGAGAAGAGAGCGGCTCTGTAACGATTAATTTCGCTAAGAAGAATATCTTAATGATATCCACAATCATGATATTGATGGATACAACAAAGGTGCAGTTATGTAGACGTTAAGATAGGGCGAATTAAGATTAATAGGATTGGCATCTGCTTTAAAGGGCGAGTCGTTGTTTGTGTACATACAATGGGATAGTTAATTGGGATTGGTTGGACTGTAGATGGGTTAAACTCGTCAGGGGTGAGGAGGGGAAATGCGGTTTCGTTGCAATTTCTCAGTTATATTATATGAGCCACGGAGTGTAATATTGGAAGGAAGATAATCGAGGGAAAGAAGGGAAAATGCATTAAAAGTGATGGCAAATAAGGAATAAGAGGATGCGTTGTCTTTATTCCGTGCATGCGTTTAAAGGTATAGAGGAGACAGATTATAAGAGTATTAATAGCGATTATATACTAATTTAATATACCAATGAAGCGAGAATCATCTATATTTTCGATAGAATTTGAAATTTAGTAAATGTAATGTAGATTTTAAGGTAGAAAGGCTATTATTAGAATGGTAATTCTAGCTAGGGCTTTGACGATATCTTGGAAGCTTAACTTTGACCCTGTAGCTAATAGGCCATGTAGGAGTATACCGTATACCAATTCAGTTCAAACTCTGAAAAGTTTCGAACCCACCCAATTTGCAGTAATTAATGACTTAATTATGACGATATATTTTTGCTTATTTTTTGGAGGATACTTTATCATTATTGGAATGGTGTAAAAGAATGACTTGGAGCGAGTATGATTGATTGACAGAAGTTAGTTTTTTCTTCGTATTTGATTAATGTAGCATTTTTCGCATTTAAGTTTTATTTAAATCTTTCAAAATTTAACAAGAATTGCATACTTTCTCAGAGTGCTAATTGCAAAACTATTGATCGTCTTAGTAAACAATTCCCACCCAAGAATACAAAACCGTTGTATCGTAAGCTATACTCTCTCCTCCGCGAGACTGTTGTTGTTAGATTCATGATCTAAAACTAGAGCTCGTAACTGGATGCCGTAATCAGTAATCATAATAGTCACGATCCTATTCCTGTCAAGGATCCAGATGTCAATCATCGGAGATTATCTCCTAAGGCAGAAAAGAGTGAAGATATTTGAGCACAATGCAGAGATCTCGGAGGAGAAGAGGACCAAAGATTTTCAAGGGGTTTAGAAAGGCCAAACGCAAAGAGTTATACGGAGACAAATTTTGAGACGGAGGAAATGATTATTTATTATTTATTAACTAACGCATGAGTATATGGTGTATTTATTTGAAATCAGAGAATATTTGCATTTCGATGTTGATCTCAAAGAGAAATTTTTGGTAACATTGAATTTTTCATGCATCTCACTCACTATAAAGTTGTAGTACAAATTGAATAATACAAAATGTTTTTCGTGTGGCGTTGGTAATATTGTCGGCTGATTGCTATACGGGAGCAGCGACAATCTTTGTAAATCTCGAACTTGATTACTTGATCGCGAAAAAACATATGAGCTCAT
The DNA here is from genome assembly GCA_906901655.1 of Sminthurides aquaticus. NCBI lineage: Eukaryota > Metazoa > Arthropoda > Collembola > Symphypleona > Sminthurididae > Sminthurides > Sminthurides aquaticus. The sequence continues at coordinate 7,774,593 of CAJQTT010000004.1, read as the reverse complement.
ACCTTGTGTTGAAAAATTTGTAATTTTTATATGCGTCTCGATCGATCGATGATTGCGCTTGAGCTATATGGAGTGAATTGTGACGAGTGAAAGTATGGAGTTTATCTTTTTCGGGTAATTATGATTGCTCTACTATGATAATATTTTTTCCTTGTTTTTTTTAAAGATGAATATTTTATCGACTTAATTTTGTTGGAAATCTCATTTTCTGCTGACAAAATTTTGAACAGAATGGCTGGTTTGCAGTATAGGGAGAATGTATGTAACTTGATTTGTACAACTACTCTGTACTGTAATATGTAATTCTTGGATTTATTGTTGGTGTTACTGCAATATTGTAGTGGATAATAACTATTACGCATGTCTGGCTATCACAAGAATCACTAGTTTTACGTTGAATACAGATTTACTATCTATGGGTGGAGGTACATTCTAGTGAATTGGTTTACAGGATATATATCATGTTATACTATATATAAAGAGTAGCCGGTACAAGATAAGAAACGGTGGCAGTTTCTAACAAAGTTTGCACTACAACTAACCACCTACTAGTTTTGTGGAATTGGCAACAATTAGGTTATCGAATTGAAATTACTGGATGTTAAAATGGTGTATTAGCTGCTACTACATTTTACATGTTGGAACTCCGGGCTATCTACTTACAGATACATATATGGGTTATATTACAATATACATGTTGAATTGGCGGAAGGCTCTGATATATATTTGATTAGAATTAAAAGTACAGTTTTGATAGGAATAATAGTCCGCTTAACTACGTATACAACTTTGTACGTAATCGTATATCTAATTATAGAATTGAAAATACTTGTAAATGAGAACAAGAAGTGTGGGGATTATCCTAAATTGTCTATACAAAGAAGAAGACGCGGAGATGAGGGAAAAGAGTAGGGTGGAGAGTTGATATATATTTTATGATGAACTTATTATGTGTAAAAGCGTATCGCAAACCATACATGATATCATGTACAATGGTTTTGTGAATCCACGTTAAGATGGAAGGCAGGGCGGCGTTTGGCGATAATGATAATAAAGAAAAAGCTTTCATTTACACTAAATTGGTGGAAGAATTGTGGGCTGATTTTATTTTGACTCATTCATGGAAATTGGAGTGTCGTAAAATTTCGGCGCGAGGAGGAGAAGCGGGACTTGCGGGCGTTAAGCTGTGAATCGTTCACAAAAGATTTGCCGTCCATTCAAAAGCCATAAAAGTAAAAATCAAAGAAAAGAACATGCTGGAAAGTTCCTCAGCAGCAAGTTGAGTAAATGTAAATGCGGATAATTCAAGCTCCGATGGTATAATATAAACTATAAGTTACAAAAGGGAGAAGAAAGCGGAGGAGACTTGAAGGAATTGGAAGACTAGAAGGAGTCCAATATTTCTTCATACATTTACCAATACCTTTGTGGCTATTCATCCGAAATCTACCTTTACAACTCGATATTCATCCAGCAAGACTGATAATGGGGACGGAGATTACCACGAAAGTATGCTTGAAGAAACGAATTCACCTCTGACTCTTTTTCTGGGTCCTCTTTATCATAAACTCATAGTTGACGAGGTGAAATGAAGAGAATATAAAGAATCAAAAGTTTGAGGACTGCATTTACGGGGGAATATGGTAATATTATTGTATTCGGGGTGCATAATAGAAGGCTATGAAGTCCAAGGTTGGAAAAGGAAAACGGGCTTTTATATGGATGTGGAATGAAAAGGTAGAGGAGACGCAGATAAAGACCTCGTGGAGTAGTGGAGTTGCATAGCATTATCGGGCTGGACAATAAAGGGGATATACCTTTGGTAGAAACTGTGTGCTGGAGCTGGAGAAGAGGCGTTGGATCTTCCTGGAGGAATTTAATAGTGTAAAGAGAAGATGTTGATGACGACGATGTATTGGAATGCATACAGATGAAGGGAGGCTAAGGAGATGCACACCTGGATGCGTTTCTGGATGAATCTCTTCGTGGGATCGGTGGAGACTTTTTGTCTGGCTGAATCGATTTCTACCTGGAGATGACCAAGACGGGGGAAATTGTTATTATTCTCTCACTCCTTGAGCTACCTTCAGTCTTCCAGTCTTCCATTGCTCTTCTTTTTCTTACTCTCCAATGCGCTGCGACCTTGTTGGTCTTTGCTTTACAATTCCAATCCCTTCATGCTTGCTTTCTTAAATGATCATGGACAGGAATATGGGTAAGGAGGCAATAGGAAGTAGTGTCGGAAATCCTAGCTGCTTACGGCCTGTCTACTCACATTCAACTGCTTTGCTTAGCTCTATCACCTTATGTGTCTAACGATAATGGTACAGATGGAAGTAGTGAGTACGGGAAATAAAAGATAGAAAAACGGTGTGTGATACAGGAGACTAGAGACGAGGGTTTGGAGGATTCCGTATATACAGATATATTTTATATGTATATATATATATATGGATTATGGTTGAAGAATAAGTTGAATAGTTTGAGATGGTGGGTTTGAGAAAGTTAGTGAGATTATTCAAAGGCTCTAGCTGAGCTTGAGCTCTCCTTGGATGAACTCCGCTTCCCTGGATGGCTGTGCTGTGATGGAATTGAGTAATCGGAGAGGCCAAGGGTGAATCTGGAGTTGTAAAAATGTAAACGGCGTCAAGCAGTCTGGGATTCAGTTTCTGGGAGTGCATCCCCAGTCCATTTCAAGGAGTGTCCTCTTTCTAAGGTATGCACTCCTCTGGTATTTCTTTTCCACGTCTTGGAACACAATAGGAAAGCGAGAGAGAGAGAGAGAGACTTAAGAAAACGAAATGCTCTCAAGAAGCAAGGACCAGGAAAGTATAGTTTTTTGAAGTCGTTTCTAAGGGTCCAACCCTCTGTCCGAAGAAGAAGGTTAATGGAATGCATACGATTATGCGTGGAGAAGTTTTAACCGTCGTATAGCTTGTCTTGTAACTGCTGTACTGGAGTGAGTTCAAGATGCCAGATGCAGAATTTACATGGGTTGAAATATAAAACGTTGTTTATAATCCGGAATTATTCCGGAATTCCTAAAGTATCTAGTAACTTCTCCATAGACTTGAACGCCTCCCAGTTTCTTCCAATACAACCGAATGACTGTTGAAGCGAAGCATCTTTTGAAATTAAATTTGATGGCTAATACATTCTGAGGATATATAGTCTAGAAGCCACAGGCTTTTAGTTTGTACTTTCCTAGGCTGGCCCGCACTAAAATCCTCAAGAATCCTGCGCTGTCTCTTTCTCTCTCTGTTTCTTTGAATAGAGAAAGAAGACGATGTAAAGAAGGAGAAGAAGAAGATGAAACAGTAGAGGGGAGGGCTTAAAAGTTGATAGGAATAGAGAAAAGAGTGTTTGAAATTTGAAGGGCTGATGCGGTCATCTCGTTTGGATGTAATCGGTAAAACGCTGTAAGAAAATAAAATCCCTCTGAAGGGTGCCATCGAAGGATTCAAGTAGGATGCTAAGAGGAGTGTCAAATTTTACACCCTACAAGAAAATAAATTACGGGGAAAGTGTTCTAAATAGTCAACCAGGGTGGCTAGCTGCTTGTGCTAGTGCGGTGGAGACATGGGGTCTAGTCTAGCCTCTTCTGGCTGTTATATGACCTTTCAAGTTTATATATTATCATCTAGTTTCTCTTTATATTCGTTCTCAAAGTAAGGAAGGCGGATTCGTAGAATTCTCTCAACGTCGTTTGGAATTCAACTCTCTTCTGGCAGACATGATAAACAATATTATTATTCTCGTATAAAATCCTAACTGCTCCTGCACCTGGAAGATTCTCACACGATGTTGTAGAGAATTTAAAGATGAAATGGCTCATAAATTTGCAATTTACCAGACGGAAAGATATGCTTGGAGGGTGCGGAGGGCCGGCTGCTATGCTAAGTCGTCAGAATAACTCTCACTGATTCCCATTCCAGACTTGACGAAGGCCTACAGTCTACAAATGTCAGTCTAATAAACATCAATTATTTACGCCATTGACACAAGAAATGCTACGATAATTTGTAAATACTAAAATGCTGAGCTTGCAAAGTCAGAAGATGTTGTGGAGTTGTAGAGTAGATAGGAAGAATAAGCGTGTGCTGTTACGATACAATGCTCTCTAGAATTCACAGGGTGTGAGATCAAGGAAGGAGCAAGTACGTAATAGTGATAGGATATACGAGGCTGAGGAGCTATTGTATATATTAGTATCAGGAACTAAAATTGACGCCGCCATTTCCCCTAAGTTATGTAAACCATAGCTGAGACTGAGCGAGAAACGGGTGGGTGTGTGGTTCGGGGAATGAGTGCGATTAGCGGTGGATGAATGTAATATACAAACAGATATGAACGGACCTCTGTGGTTTTAGCCACAAGCATAAAGCTGCTGGACTTCCTATATTCTCTTTAAATCCAGATTTACCAACTAATAGCTTTCGACTAATATAGTTGGCATTAATCAATCCTCTCAAGATGAGAGAGTAACCTAGTTTGTAATTTTTAGTAGATCTTTGCCAATATTCCTCTGCGAGTCTTGACATCTAGAGAATTGTGGAGATTGAAGTAATGGTTAAAGTAATAATAATTGCAAAGTAATGGCTTAAAATATTGGAGATAAAACTTGCGGATATGCTATGGAATGGTGTTCGCCAATTTATATACGAATGGACTCCGGACATGTGTCATGTGTCATGGGCGCAATATATTTTACTTGCTTCTTTCTGTACGATAAAGGATGAAGGATAGTGGAAGTGTTGTGCGGCTTCTGGCTTGAGTCTTACAGAATAATGATTAGCTCAAATTGATAACAGCTACTGCTGAACGTCAAACCTGATATGGAGGAAATCAGGAGCATATAAAATATCTGTGCTGTAGTAGTTGTACATTTAAGTCCGTAGTCAGAAAAGCCGTGAATCTACAGCTGTATGATTGGCTAATAAAGTTTAGAAGCCGCACGCAATAACTGACCTAAATAATTTAAAACTCAGGCGTAATAGGTTTATATTATAAGTATATAGTTACGTTGTAGTGAAATTCGTGTCTTGTAACTATATTGCTAGATACGGCGAAGAAACGAGCATATTGTGGGCACGTGAAGGCACATTTCTACAGTTAGTTAGGTTCTGGTTTGAGTCAAACGCATATGCTACTTTGTATAAACGCTATTAAATATTTGGCGTGAGACAACAAACTAAATTGAAATTAGATAGCTGGTAATAGTGATGGTTCTCCCACAAATAAAACATCTCTTTTGGAAAGAAACAAATACAATAGAAAATAATTATGCAAACTTAAATGCTTGACTTCTTTGTGAGGACTTATTAGGGGCTTGTTCTATTTAAGTTAAGTACTGGCGTTGAGAGAGGAGATAATAGAATATTATTCCAATATCATTATGCGGAACGAAATATGGGTTAAGTATATTTAAACGCCCTGCCACTATCTATGGACAAGGAATGGGAGATACACGGCTATTTGCAGTATGTGATAAATGTTGAAATCAGAACGTTTTGGAATCCGATTGATTTTACTGTAAACTATGAACACTTTCTTCACTCGGACATGGGGGGGGTTAGAAAAGAGACATACACAGAGGGAGGGACGAGGCAAATAGGACGAGAGAGATAGAGAGATAAAAATTGTCTGCGAAATTTACGTTTCGTGTGTTATGTAGTAGTAAATAATATTTATACAATTTTAGCACAAGACTCACATACTCATCCCTCGTCCTCCTGCTGTCTCGTAACTAACCTCGTGAATGTCTGGCTAAATGTCATGAAATCCTATGACTCAGGGAGAGGTTAGAAGCTTCCTCAGTTCCTCATCCTACAAATTTTCTTGCGAATCCGGATGAACAAGGAACAACACTACAATCGCTTCTTATTCTAATAAACGCGTAACCGAATACGGAATTGGCGCAGATGTAGAAATAGTTTAAATAGAAAAAGGATAACTAGAAAATAAGTTACGATTCCTCCAAAACTTTCCAGCTTAATCTTAACTTTTGAAATTTGTAAATCATTTTAACTTCAAATCATCACTTAAAAACTGCAACACACATCTTAAAGAAGATGTAGTATAAAGGGAAACATAACTACTCTACTAAGAAGAGAATTCTAGAGTCGCCCCATAGAAAACATAACATATTTGTGACAGAAACTCAATGACCAGGTTAAACTCTATGATTAAAAATCTACAAAAATAATGTGACCGCCGGGGTTCGATCCCCCATCCTCCCTTGCTCTATCACGCGCTCTTACCACTACGCCACACGACTGCTTGCTTGTATACTACACATTTCTTTAAAGTTTTGTTCCACTCGCTAGCTATGGGACTGCGTGCTTGTGCGCTCCTTCCCTTTCTCTTTTCCACTCTCTGCCTGCTGAGCTCAGCTGTGCTTGTGACTGGAATGTATGTACCTTACATGTAAATGATGGATGTGATGATTACTAACTGCGTCTTTAATTATCCATAACTCTCAAAATAATAAATCTAAAATTCTGAAATTCAATAGGCATGGTCCCAAACATAGTTCCTACGTATGTGCAAACTCTCATGTCAATCCATTTGTCCTTTCGAGAGTTATCGTGCGAACAGACAGACAGACAGACAGACAGACAGACAGACAGACAGACAGACTGACAGACAGACAGACAACATGGAACTCACTCTAGGAATGGCTGCGCCAATTAATAAACGGTTAACCGAATACGGAATGGGCGCAGATTTAGAAACGATTAAATTTGGAGAGGATTATTGGAAAAGATAAATATATCATTAGTTGCAGATTTAGAAAACGTTTCAATCGAGAGGATTATTGGAAAGGATTATTATACTATTAGTTATGTTTCCTCCAAAACCTTACAGCACAATTATCAATTATTAAATAATCTATAAATTGTCAAATAATCTATCAATTATCAAATAATCCATCAATTATCAAATAATCCATCAATTATCAAATAATCCATCAATTATCAAATAATCCATCAGTTATCAAATAATCCATCAATTATCAAATAATCTATCAATTATCAAATAATCCATCAATTATCAAATAATCCATCAGTTATCAAATAATCCATCAATTATCAAATAATCTATCAATTGTCATATAATCTATCATTTCTCAAAAAACGAAAAACCGAATACTGAATGGGTGCAGATTTAGAAACGATTAAATTTGAAGAGGATTATTGGAAAAGATAATTATATCATTAGTTGCAGATTTCAAAAAAGTTTAAATGGAGTGGATTATTTGAAAGGATAATTATAATATTAGTTATGTTTCCTCCAAAACCTTACAGCGCAATGTGTACATATTCAATTCCAAGCAATTACTTTAAAACCTGACTCTTAAATTAGATGTAGCATCAAGGTAAATACAACCACATAGCTAAAATGGGAAATCTCTAATCACCCCATACAAAGCAGAGATACTTTATGGCGGAAACTCAATGACCAGATTAGACTCTATGATTAAAAATCTGCAAAAATAATGCGACACCCGGTATTCGAACCCCCATCCTCCCTTGCTCTGTCACGCACGCAAACCAGTAGGCCACACGACTAGTTCCTTGCATTCATTATATTACTTTCGAGTCTTGTTCCACTCGCCAGCTACTGGACTGTGTGGTGGTGCGCAATTTCCCTTTCTCTTTTCCACTCTCTGCTTGGTGACTGGAACGTATGTAATTGCATAGTAAGTGATGACTCATCGCGCTTTAATTATCAATAACTCTAAAACTAATTATTCTAAAATTCTGAAATTCAATAGGGATGGTCCCATGTAGCATATACATCTGTGTTATAAATCTTATTTTAATGCATGCATCCGTTATTGAGTTATCGTGCGTACAGACAGACAGACAGACAGACAGACCGACCGACCGACCGACCGACAACATCGAACCCGCTCTATAAATGGCTGCGCCCATTAATAAACGGATAACCGAATACGGTATTGGCGCAGATTTAAAAACGGTTGAATTGGAGAAAGGGTTTTTGTAAAATTAGTTACAAAACAAAAATTAGTTAGAAACAATCACTTTAAAAACTTTGGCTGACTCTTAAGTGAGATGCGATATGAAGGGAAAAATAACCACTTTACTAAACAGAGAATTCTCTAGTCGCCCCATACTGAACATAAACACTTCATGGCAAAAACTCAATGACAAGCCTAAACTCTATAGCTAAAGTCTGCAAAAACCAAGAGCCAAACAGGATTGGATCCCCCGCCCTTCCTCCCTGTCTCACTTGCTCTAACCACTGAGCCACACGACTGAATGCTTGTATATAACACGTTTCCTTTCATTCTAGTTCCAATCGCTTGGTACGGGACTGTATGCTTGTGTGCAAATTCCCTTTCTCTTTTCCACTCTCTGCGTGCTTAGCGTAGGGACTCTGCTGTGAGAGGAACGTATGTATTTTAATGTAAATGATGACTACTTGGATATTTAATCATCTGTAAAAATTAAAGTAACGAACCAAAATGGCTGTAGTTCAATAGCGATGGTCCCTAGTATTTTATCTACCTGTATGCCAATTCTCATATAAATCCATGATTGTTTTCGTGAGTTATCGTGCGTACAGACAGACCGACAGACAGACAGACAACATCGACCCGCTCTAGGAATGGCTGCGCCAATTAATAAGGGGCGAGGAGTAGGATGCGATGTCCTGGAGCTATGCGAGAATCTCGTAGCGGTATTTGCTTGCCTACGGAGAGCACAAGTACATGTGGTAACATAAAAAGCGCAAATATGCATTTGATGGAAGAGGTAAAACCTTGTTTGAAATATGACCTGAAAAGGTTGGCGTTGGCAGGAGACCGTTATTGTTTGAAGAAAAATGATTAGTCCGTGCGAATCTCTTTGCCGATTCTTTTCCGTCCCTACATGGTTCTTACCTCTCCCCTCTTCCCAAGTGCGGTTTATCCTCCATCACTAGTTTACCGAAGCTATTGGCCGAGCTCCGAATGTTAGGGTAATTTTTAAAAACCTTTTCCTTTAAACCTTTAAAGGAACTCTCATGAATATTGAATTATTATCTGGAAAATTGATGACGGAAACCAGAGGTTGTGTGTACAAAAATAGATAAGTAAGGAATACTAAAATGTGAGGAAAATGCTGTTGGGTGGCTAAGGCTAGCATAGAAAGATTCTTGTCGTTGCACCCTGAAGTTTATGTGATTGCTAGGTTTTGCGGTAAAAACTGGTGGTGATGGTTGACGGTAGTGCATTCCGTTTGAATAGATCATAGATGGCAAATTGACAAGATAGGGGAAGGATGTCATTCTAGGGGCAGATTATGTGGTGGGTGGAAGAAGGGAAATATTGGATGGAAAATATTTTGAGATTATTATCTCAACTTCTCGTGGTGTAAGGGAAATGAATGGCGGTGGGTTGTGTCAATCAGTTTTACATGTCATAATGTTTAGGGGGATTATGCTTGCTCTTTTAATATTCATCAAGTTCGTCAAGAAAAAGCTAAGCTCAACGGGACGAGGTCGTGGGTGGAGTGGTTTAGCCATATCACAAAAGAGGAAATGAGGAACACTTTGAAAAGAAATTGACGCAGGATTTTAGCATGATGAAAGAAAAGAAATCAAGCCCGCCCCTCGCTTGGCTTGCTTCAGTTTGGCTGTTTTGTCGAAGGAAAGGTTTGCTTTCGCTGATTACATGTATATCTTCTTTATCTGTCTCTTGGGTTGTGACGTTGTGAAAAGGACATTTGGGGAATATAGAGAAAAAGGATAGTTAAATCCGGAGTGACAGCTCTGGCTTTAGGATGAGAATAAATGAAGCAAAGTTCGTCAACTTCCTTGTACATTTAAATGGATTATCCTTCGGTGGGGTAGAGTTGAAATATACTAGCTTGTGACATGATCAACTGTCAACTGTTATCTATAGTGAATTTTGGTTATGTGATTCTAAACAATTTTGAGACATCTCTATCTCTGTCTCTCTCTCTGTGTCTTATCTGCTGGCAAGTAGTTAAGTTAGTTTGCTGCGACAGCGGTCAATGGTCAGAAAGGGGATTTATTATAATATCTCTGCGGCGTTCGGCTCTTCCGCTGCAATGGATCCTCACTCAAACCGCGGCCGGACACACATTCACGTTCCGCTCATTCTATTTACACACTTCATCATCGCCGCCCCACTTACACAACTTCCTCTAATACCAAATACTAAATCATTTTGTGACATATGCCAAATATTACTTGGTTTTTAAGTTAGCTAAAAACCAAACAACTCCTCGCATGACTACGCTAATTACGCGGGGCTCATGGTTACGGTGGTGATGCCCAATTAGGTGAGATATAGTTAAAGGGCTCCGAGTTGCAAGGTATGAGCTTGTTTAGTAACAGATATATTAGAAATGTGGATTGTTTGATGGCTCTTTTATATTCGTTTGTTTATCGCATATAATATGTGGTTAGCGGCGGGCTGACGAGGGGAGGAAAATAAAATGTCATTCTGCTTACTTAACCACCGTAGTAACCTCATCTTATACTGACATTGCTTTCATGACTACGTTTTAAGCGTTCTCGATTAACTTTTTGATTGAAGTGTGTAGAAAAATCCAGGTTTAACTATGTGCGGTAGCCGGATATTACTGCTATTACAACTGCGGCAAGTTAAAGCGCCGCTGACCAGCTGACACCCCCTTCTCGCGAATGTTTGCAAAAATGTCCTCCGAGAAGTACGTTTGATATTATCCTCATATGCCATGCCGTGCAGTCAGTGTTCTCTTCTTCTGGATCCGATGGACCGATGGAGCAGATAGCGACGGAGATTCCATGCCTCACATTCTGTAGCAAATGACAGCGGGCTGGGCAATTCCTAACATTAATTACAGGGGTGGTGGGAGCTACACACGTTAATCAATCCCCGCGTGACAACTGGCGTTAGCACAAGAGAAGTCATGCAATAACGGAAAGGATATAAAAATTAAAGCTATTACCTTATGGTTGCGCTACATACACGAATAAGGGGTGGTGGAATTTAGAGGAATAATACTGCCGTCCGGTCCACGGGGATGGCACGGATGAGAAAATATCTCGTTTGGTGCCTTTTCCTTGTCCTTCGTATGATGAGAAAATAGTGAATTCTTAGCTTCTAATAACTACAGAGTTGCATTTAATTGACATGAGAAACTGCAAGTTAAGTGGCGGAAAGATCAAGTTTTGATAGTCCCTATGTAATGGGCTAAATGATGAGATAATAGCAGAAGGAGTTTGGAGAAGGCGTCAAGTTCAATGAAAGAGGTCATATGAATTTAATATTTTACAATGTGCTTAACTTAAAGAGTTAAAGGAGAGGGCAGAATAACCTTGTCAAGGTTCATTTACTTGTAAAGATACACAAGATGGTTTGAGGCTTGCTCGTGAGTCACATCCGTTAGAGTCTCCTGATATAGTTTCATTTCAACAAAGATAAAAATAATCTGCATGAATATGTAATAGTTTTAAAACTATTTTAAAAAACGCCTTTTCAAATAAAGACAGCGTGCGGAAAGTTCATCATGGGACGTTAAAAGATAAAATTGGACAGAGTTCAAGGTTTAGAAAAAGTAGGATTAGGATTCCTTACTACGGACGGCAGGAAAGACTGGAGGAATGAAGGATGTTGATTTGAATTTAAAAATCTTGACGGGTAGATGAAAAAGTCTCTGGAGAAATGCAACGGAGGGAGGACACGTGCTTTTAAGAGTACTGGATAGTGGATAATTATTAAGAAGACGATTCACATAGTCTTGGTTTGGTGATCCCCTTGCATGGAAGTGATAGCGGAAAGCTGATAATTTCAAAAGTTTGTAGACTTTGGAAGATTTAATATTCCAAGATGACAATGACCCTGAAATATGTGTACACGTTCCGGGATGTTAAATGAAGAAAGGCAGGTGTGTCAAAGATTGATAGGTGGCAAGGTACAGGGTAAAGTACATGAATATAGGCGAGTAATGAGATTTAGGGGAGGGGGAGAGAGCGAGAGCTGCTGCTCCGGCCGCGGATGGAATTAAAAGGAGCTTATAGCAAACACGGAAACTCTTTAGGAAAGGTGTAGAAATATTGGTTGGTGGGTGAAGGGGGATGGAAATGATAATTACACGATATAGAACTGTCAGAAGTGATAACTAAGACAGAAGACATAGTGTATACGGCACATGATGAGGATTGTTGTGATAATGAATGCAAAATTTGACAGAAAATTGAAGGGATTGAAGGGAAACAGAAACAAGAACGAAGAGCATGGAAGGATGCTGCTACTATAGCTTCAGTAATCAGACTCGGACTTCAGAGTTCAGCTGAGTGAGAGAGAATGTGGTTAAGGGAAACTTGTGATTGACTTTGGGCATTTGCCCTACCCGAAATCTACGATAAGCCTTCCGTGGAATGCATGAGAATTTATTTGCTTGGCTTGGGAAAGGCGAGCCATTCATTGCAGTGCAGTTAGTGTTAGTAGTTCCCGCAATGGGAAAGGTCTAACAAGCAGAAAGTTTGTTGGTGAAATTGACTTGATTTAATAGGGAGGGATGGGTCCTCGTTACGTTAGGAAGAGAAGGAGTCATAGCTCATAGGGTGAATGGTTGATGGGGAATTGCCAAAGGCACATCTGTTCCGTTTGCATTCTACGCAGATGAAGGAAATTCAAAATTGTTTTCATGTAGGCCGGCGGCAACACACCCTTGCTTGATTGAAGAATAAGGGAATCGAATAGATGTGATTATTCGGGAAGGGGCATGGAATGGAGAAGAAGAGAAGAAGGCACAGATGCCTTGCTTTTGCATTCGGGATGAAGACGGATGGCAGGAGATCGGAGATGGTAGAATTTGTGAGAGAATTAAAAAACAAGTCGAGTTTGCGGAAAATTCTGATTCTCGACTCCAGGCTATATTCAATATTACCCTTTTCGTAAGCTTGTTTTCAAAGAGCTACTTAGAATAAAAGCGACAGATGGTTGTATGTAGGTAGGGAAGAGGTAGCGAGTCCTGTGGGAGAAATATGATTATTTGGATTCCATTTAACGAGGTAGAATAATTCAGGATGGATTAAAACTGATGAGTTATTGCAATTTGCCAGGAATTAATGTGATATGGAGTTGCCTCTGGACTTTGAAAAAGCTGCGTAGTAAGAAATAGGCTGGGCTAAAGGGCTCTAGGATGGTAAGAACAAAGTTGGTGATGTTCTGAATAATACGAAGGAAAGTAGATGATGAGAAGTTTGCGGATCGGGCAAAAGTGAATTTATTATCCATCTCGTCCTGCCCTACCCATCTCTCTTGCTTAAGCATCTCCTGAACAAATAATAAATGGTGAAGAGGATCGAAAAAATCTCTCATAGGCATCTTAGGAAGCGAAGCCAGTTGGTAGTTAGTTTGTTAAACCTCCCTTGGAAAAATTCATGCGAGAAAAAGATGGGAGAGAAGGAAGATATATTTATGTGTGTGGATATAATGAGTTTCAAGTGTATGGCTTATATGCAAGATTTGAAATAGGATTACAATTACAAAAACTCTGGCGTGTGGATCCGATGTGCGTAAAGATAATGTAGGGAAAAAAATACAAATGAGAAAGATGGAAAGCCAAGAGGAGGAGGGAGAGTGAGTATGATGCAAAAGCAAGCCATTAAAATTTGTTAAAGTCAAGAAGCTTTTAGATACTTTTAATGGGAAGGGTTGTTGTGAGAAAGAAGTTTTGCTGGCCAGTAAAAGATTTGTGTTTGATATCCCCTGCCTGGAGATCTCCAGTCTTGTGTTGTGATTCCGATTCCTTACCCCCCCCCTCCCCGCCTTGCGTAAGATGCAATGCATAAGAAACAAGAAAGAAAGAACTATATGCTAACTAAGGTTGGATTGGATGGGAGCCTCTGCTATGTACCCATGCAATTGCTAATATGCTAATGGCAGATTATATGGGATAAAGGATTTTTTTAGCCTAGAAGGTGTTGCCTCACCGAAGTCCTTTGTCATGCATATTTTTGTGCAAAGCTCAAAAGCTCCGAGAGCAAAAAGATTCTGGAGGGGGTAAAAACTTTGCGTACAAAGTGTAAACGTAAGATGATAAGGAGATACGGGAAACTTGTCGTAACCGAAACTTGATGAAAAGCGTACGTTGGAGTTTTTCTGTACCTGCGTCCATTGCATTGTTTCCTAGCTGCTTAGCGTCAGGTTAAGGTGGAACGTATGGATAGTGTAAGTTTGAAAAATCCCAAAGGGGTGGGGTGGGACGCTCGTTTGTACACTGACGAAGAACCTCTTCTGGAAACAGGTAGTTTTAAGGGTGCATGAGGGCAGGTAAGGATGAAAAAGAGGGGGGTAGTTAGGTGTGCACATGTTGCTGAAACGTTTGGAAAAGAGCAATGTATTCCCGGCACCGGGATGTGTAAAAAACGTGATGCCATAAGGAAAATAAATGATCGTAGTCAGTTGTTATAAAGATGCTTTCATCAAGAGATTGACTGATCCGACAGAGGAAAAGAGTTGACATTCATGGACATGGGGGATCTTCCTGTGCGAATACCTGATTCTGTTTTGTCTCACGGTTTCACGCATCGGTTGACAAAGTGCGGTGGTCGTAAACTTTAAACGCTTTCCTAGAATAGGTTAGAGACACTGCGGTTTGAAAATGTACAGAAGCACAAATACCTCCGAAATACAAAACTACGAAAGTGTGGAATTATATACATGGTGCAAAATTTAGGCAAAAGGTGCATCCGCTGGATTTGATCAGCTTATTTCCGTCTATCGTTGTATCACTAGATCGAATTAGATTTCCAAATCTAAAGTAACAAGAGCATCACTATAGAGTTTATTGCATTTTAAAAAAAACAATTGAAGCTCTAAAAACACTGCTAAAACGTTGTAGAAATAGCAAATCAAATGTATGCTTCATATGTGGCAGTTTATAATGAGGTTAGGAAAATAAATCCTTTAGGGAGTTGCTATTATATATATTACGAAGAAAAATGTATGTACCTTTTCTTAGAAAAATGTGTCTCTATAACTTAAAAGTGTAAAATTTAAAAAGAATATTGAAGGAGCCGCGGTACAAATCAATAAGCTGATACTACTATGCGAAGAAGAAACCTAAGCAGAAAGTGCATATAATGTTTCTCTTAGGTTCTTCTGTGATGATGAGAGGTTGTTTGCACTAGGACATTTTTAACCTTGGCGAATTCTCTCTTATGTTCCGAGTGAAGGAGTAATGTGTAGTTCATAGGATTAAATACTTATGCTGAGGAGAAACGTGGTACTGCAACAAGCTTGAGTTTTACTAGTTTGCTTGCTTTCGTCTTTACTTTGACCCAGGCAAGACCCATCCTTCCTATTGTTTGTAAAGGTTTTTTCTTCCTTGAATAGGAAGAATGGAAAAGGAGGAATGGGACGAGGTTTAGCAAGGTGGAATATATACTCTTAGGTTGATAGAAGCCGTGTTGTTTGTTTGCTGCATTGTATTTGTTTTTATTGTGCGAGAGGGTTCTGTTTTCTGTGAGGGTAAAAAGAAGAATACATGTATATGATTGAATTTCTGATTTAAATCGTTTTTGGATTTTCTAGCCAAAAAAGAAAATCCGAGGGAAGCGAAGGGGGAAAAAGGGGGAAATAATAGAAGTTTTTCCTAAGTTTTTTGGAAATTTCATTGTACATATTGAAGGAATGAGGAGCGAAACGCGGATGAATGAAACAGTCATAGGTGGATAGTCCGGAGAATTTTTTAGAGCATATTTTGCAAGGGACTACGTAGAAGTTTACACGCTCTGTGCGTGCCATCGTGTAACTCTAAAAATCCAGGATGCTGTGGTGAGATTTTAAGCTGGCTTTTGCTACAAGAATGATCATGACGTGGTGAAGAATAGAGAACGAGAGGAGAAAAGAGAGATTATTGTTTGAAAGAGAATATAAGATTCGGTGTGAGGAGGGGTGAATTCTACATCCAATGGATCCTCTCTTTCTCTCTGTTAGATTGTGTTCACCTCTGTTATGGAAAATCAAGGATGAGCGTACGTTGATCTGCGACCAGGTTACTTACCTCAAAACTGAATAATATGTGAAGAATGAAGAAGATGCAAGTTACGTATACTCGTGTTGTCAGGTTTTGCACTCGGACTTGCTTATACCTCCTTGAATGCCTATTATTTTCCTAGCAAACGTTGCTTGCACCTTAAGCCCCAGTTGGGGCAAAGGAAGTGTTGGCGTGATGTTTAGTCTTGATTGAGCTTGAGCTTACATACTACTATTGTCATGGAGTTCCTGTTGTTGTTTTTATTTTGCTCCTTTATTTTTTTCTACATAAATCCAAGCACAGTCTATAAAGTTTATCGAGTGCAGTGCGTGCGTGCGGATGAAATGTGCTACCTTCTAAATATAACATTGATGCTTTAGCCGATGCCGATTATCAGTCCTTCCTGAGTAGCAATAGTAATCAACCCTCCAAACTATCTATTCTTCATCCCTTGCCTTACCTACCTTGCCGGTTTACCTGAAATCTAGAGTTTCATAATTTTTATCAAATGAACAATGAATAAAAGAATAATTTTTATCAAGCGTTCTTAATCGTGATTCCGGCTTGGGGCAGCGAGATAAGCTTTGAAGGGAAAGGCAGAGCGTTATCCAAATAACCGTTGGTGAACAGGGTGATGAGAACTTCTGAGAGGACTTGATGTCGGATCGGAATCCTAGGAAAGATCGTGCCTTTCCGGCCTTTCGGAATGACGCCCAATTCCACTTTTTGTTCGCCACAGGTTGGAATCTACTCCCATGCTTTCTTTACTGGGATTCTTTCATGCTGTGTATCAATAAGGTGGGGTGGGTGGGGGAAAAAATTGATAGAGGAAAGTAAATGGAGGAATGCGTGAAATTATGAATCGAATCGAAACCCTGGTGAGGACTTGCATGATTTTATGATTCTCATAAGCAAGTTGTATGAGTCACTAGTCTGTGAGGTTAGGTTAGGAGGGCAGGGATTGGACGTGATCCCTGGGATAGGTGCGGAGTATAAAGTTTATAGCGTAATTGGAGACGGAAATGCAGCTTGGTGTTTACCGCAAGACAAGAAGAGGAATAAGAAGAGATGATGTGAACTGTTAGTGGAAGGAAATGAAGAAGAAGCTGGTTTGATTTGAGCTCTTTAGTTGGAAGGATTGGGGGGGGGGAAGATGTGAAGATTTTTGGTGATTTGATAATGTAAATGAGAAAGTATGCGTGTGAACTTTGGCTGGGTGATCAAAAGATGATTAGACGATACACGAGGAGGAAGGCGGGGAGGGAAGTTGTAAGATGATGCTAGGAAATATCCTCTGTCCAGTTCACATGAGGTCGGCCAGCAAAGGCTTCTCTTACTATCATATTATCATTACAAAGTTTTTCATCTCAGGAGCCTGGACTATCAAAAAGATTCCTGGGAAAGTTGGAAATTGGGTGTACTTTAAGCTGGGATGGAAAGATTTTTTTCAGATCGGACTTTGTCGGATCTGGAGCTCATTACCAAAATCCTGAGATGTGAGATTTTCGTCGTCCAGGATGCATAAAGGCGGATTTGGATATTGTAATAGGGGAAATAAAGATTTGATAGGTTTCTTCACATTACGACTATGCGTAATATGAGCGCTTGGTTTAGTTTGCTGGGTCCTCTGGTTTTTCTTTACACGGCATTCCCCTTTTTTGAACTCTTACCAGGTTCTTTGGTTTGGATGGACTTTGAAGTAGTTCGAAGAAATCCCTTGTTTGAATTATTAGTCGGGAGGAGACGGAACAAAGAAGAAATGAAGAAGACTCAGTCTAGGAAAATTACTGGACATGGGAAAAAGAACTGGCTGGCCGACTGGCTGGCCGACTACTACTACAACTTCTTCCTACTACGTTCATCCTGAAACACGTTACTTACACCTTGACTTACTTGTTCTTACAAGTTGTAAAGTCTCCTCTTCCACCCTTACGTGCTATCGGCTCTTTCTGTCTCCGTCTCCTCCTCCTCTTACCCGAATCCCCTCACGTAAGGAACTTCTTCTGTCCAGCTAGCCAGAGCTCATCATCTTTAAGTAGTGGACAGCCGGACTCGGCTGGCTTGGCTGGTTAAATAAACTGGACTCCTCCTCACTCATGATTTCTCGTTGGATATACTTTGGCTATCGGATTCCCAGACAGACAGAACCGGGAATAAAGTTTTAAAAAAACTCGCCATACAGACATGTAGAAGCATTATTTTACTCTTGTATCCAAATTTTCTCGGATAGAATAGAAATGAGGCGGACTTTCCGTCGCCGAGACACTTATTTTCATAGATGCTTCAAATGATGAGTGTGTAGCTTACACGTCAATTAATTTATTATCAATCCTATCATTTGAATACGGACGGTTCGTAGACTAAGTAAGTGGATTCGTGGATACTGGATGGAAAAGGTATTACTGCTGCTGCTACTTAGCGGCTGACCACACTTTTGAATTTCCTTTGTTGTCTCCGGAAGAGACGTGACTTGATGCATCAAGGAAGACAGGAAGAGTAGTGAAAATGAAGATCCCCTCAGTGCTGTATAGCTCAGTAATAAATCCAGCTCCAGTTGCCTGATAATTCAAATATTTTCGGCGTAGAATCCTGGGAGGATTCGGAAAATGTCGAATCCTACAGTGTTTACCCAAACATGGACCTTGGGAAATGCAGCAGGTTTGAGTGAGTAGAGCAAATCTCGTATTTGTCTTATTTGTCTATAACTTCCTCCCCCTCGCTTCTGCTTGCAAGTTAATTTTATGAACTCATAAATATCTAACAGTGAGTGGCGACTGGCGACTGGATCCCTAACAGCCAACGACTTTTGGCCGGAATTACCTCTCTTGATTGGTGTTTCATGAATTATCTTACACTGTCATTTAAATAATACTTGGTAAGGGTGAGTGAGGGATGAAAAACACATAAATCATAATTGAAACAGGATCCGCAGGCATTGACTTGCTTCTCTTCTTGCTTGATGCTGCTTGTTGTTACTATTCAGTTGGCAAAGATTGTAATGCAAAGAACTGCAGTCGGGGATAAAGAGGAGAGGTAATCATACGGGAAAACTTTTCATTTGAATTTCATCTCATGCACTGCAGTTGTTAGCTGGAGCTGGTTACACGGAGATGGGTTGTAATGTGTGGTTGGATTGTAATCCTGTTTACAGGTAGGGGTAGCACATATAATTGTTGATTTGTTTTATTACCAATCGTAATTAAGGGAATTAGCTCAGGATACGTAGTGCTTAGTTGGTATGAGGGATGAAGAGAAATCGTTGGCAAAAAGCAATGTTTTGGGAAGGGGAACATATTCTTGATAACTTTTTGCAAGGAGGGGAAAGCTTCTCATTAACTGTCCCAGCACCCTGTAGAAAATTATGTTTCAGGGTCGTAAATTAGAGTGAACGTGGGACGTTGCCTTTGAGGTAACTTTCATCAAAATCTTTTCGTTCTTAGATGTTCGAAAATTCACTTACAGATGGATGAGCAAGAACAGCCAGACCCAAAAGTTTTACCTTTCTATTATTCGCCAGGGCCAGGATTAGAAAATAAACAGGTGGATAAATTCCTTGGTAAAATCCTTTACAAGATCGAAGGGTCGTTTCTCTGCCATTAAAGTCAATGTTTCGTCCCCGGTACCTCGAAAAATGCGAATTTTACATGTACAAGTAGAAAAAATTAGACGGAACCCAAACAAATGTTTTTCAGAGGAGCATGCATTTTCGGCTTTTATTGTAAATGGAGGCTGGAGCGACATAAAAATCATGACCGACTACATTGTGAGAGTGAGAGGATGTAAAGGTTTTCTGGAAATCGTGAGCTTGTAAACCAAAATCCGGATGGTTTTCTAATGGGTTGGAGACCTCTGGAAAAGATACACTGTTTAAGAAAGAAGGTGCTATAAAAATTGGGAAAGAATCAAGGAGTGCAATGTCTGGACAGAAGGATTTTTTTTAAAGATCAAAGATGCGGATTGCAAGCTTTAGTCAGAGAATTATTCTATGGAAAAATAAATGCAAAGGAGGATCTTGTCTTGTGTGTAGGCAAAGATTGCGTTAGAAGTGTGAGCCGGCCGGTACAAGATGCTGGAAATGCAACAGTGTTAGTGCAGGCAGGTGCAGAGGGCTTGGCTTTGTGTAGTTGAAATGTTGTATGCTTGCTTTAAGCGTAAGATGAAAAGACGAAGCGCCTGGAACTGTGGATTAGATGAAGATGATGATGGGTTCGTCGTTCGCTTGAGCGTCATTTGTAGTTGTTGGAGGAGAAAGAATATGAAGAAGAAGTGACGAAGAAAGAGTGAGAGATAGAGAAAGAGAGAGAGCGAAAGAGCACACCTGGCGGGGGAGATTATCATGATGAGAAGTGGATGTATATATACTTGTTGGGATTGAAAAGAAAAAACGATTTACAAGACGTGGAGGAGGTATAGCTATCATCTAAGGTATAAGGACTACAAAGAGTAAGAAGGTGGTGGAGGAGGAGTACACAGTGAGTTAAGATGCAAAAAAGAATTGGATAGGTGGAAGAAGAAATGCATACTGGAAATTTGTTTGGAGTGGTACTTTGCACGTCCATGCAGCAGGGTAGTTCAAATATGGTATACGCATCTCTGCATCCTTCCAACTGATGATATCCCTTTCCTGGACAGGTTTTCCCAATCTTGTAAAAATAAGGAGAAAATCATACACGTATGTGCTCAATCATCGTTAGGAAGAAGATGGGGAATGGGGGAGGAGGATGGACGAGAAAAAGGAATACGTATTCCTCCTTATTGCAAGGTGCAATTCGGCTTGGACTATGCTCGTCTTCTTGGACAGAGCAAGAGGCGGAGGAGGATGATTAGATTTGTTCACAGAAGCAGAATCGAACCCGATTATGGGATTTGATGAGGCTGGGAAATTAAGCAGAGAAGCGTCCGTTTGTGAAATGAGCTACAGATTTTTAGTCATGGTAGACTAAGCTATCTTCATTGGTCATTACAAAATTACAACTAATAGTTCACGTAGGGAAACGAAATGTGTTGTTATCCCAGAGGATGCTATTTATTACCAGCTTCAAGGTACAGATGATGCACGCAGATTTGAAGATAGTAGGTTAGAGGATTCTCTGGGAAATCAAATGAGTGATAGATTAGAGTCCAGTTTGGTTATGGTAGTTAAGGGAAAAGCGGGATGACTTTAGCAGATTATTGTAGATGAACTTTTAAGTTGCACTGGGAACATTGCATTGTGGACTGGGCGAAGATGAGTTAGAAAATGAAGTTGCAACTAGTGGTTGTGATGGTGAGAAAGGAATGGAGAAGAAACGTTAAAAACGTATGTAAATAGTCGTAGATTTAATTTACGCGTACGAAGGAAGATGGGAAGATGAAGTTGAGGTGACGGGGAGATGAGATTGAGAATTAGAAGAGAACGTTGGCTTGACTTGCTTACCTTTTCTTGCTTATACTCGCTTTCCTCATTCTCAGCCACAGTTAGCAAAGACTGGGGCTTGGGACTAAGAGGAAGAGAAGAAGAAAGCTTTAAAAGGATAAATTGCCTCCAGCCAGTTTTTTACCATCCACACCACCGAAGAGAGGACGACGTATTCTTGGCCAGGGGACAAGGAGAGGGGGCAGTTGGGTGGTGGGGGAGGGCAAGCAGGTGAGAAGAGAAGAGATATAACCTGATGGAAAAGGCAAGGAAAAGTGGAAGATCTTGTAGTAAGGTTTAGTTTAACGTAGGAAAATACGGGATGCTGCTGCTATATACTTGAAACTCAGAGTCGTTTTAAGCAAAGCTACGGCTTGGTTTTAACAATACAAGCTACGCTGATCTGGGTTGCTGGTACGGAGGAAAGAGCTCCATCTATCTGCCGACTCTGTATTCAAACAAGCTTAAAAGGCTAAACGTCAACAAAGATATTGACAATGAACAAGGCGAAACTGTGGAAACACGACAGCTCCAAGGAAAGGAAATTAACGATAGCTGATTTGCCAAGAAGCTTCGGGATTCTGATGGATTCTTCTAGTCTGACGGACTGCAGGAGATGAAACCATGGTTGAGTAATGGAATAGGGGACTTTGATGAGTCCATCTAATCCGCTGACATAATCCTTCCTGACTCTAAGGTGACGTGAATGCCTTTTCAGAAATAAGAAGAAGTAAACGAGGAGGAAGAGAAAAAAAGCGGGGATGTGGTGTCGTGGGAATGAAAAGAATTTGATATTGATTAAAATTCCAAATTACATGACCTTATCGGATCAAATTTAGAATTAAGATTCTTGTACACAAAGGTAGGTAGTGTAGCGATGAAGAAGGTTAGACTGACTGGGAACACTGTGATGGCAGGTAGAATAAAGGGGGGAGATGAGTTTACTAATAGCATCAAGGATCAAGGACAGAGAATCCTTAAGGGAGGGTCTGTAAGTCTGGAGGGCGATCAACATTCCGATTTTATCCATCCTTGGATCGGATGAATCTAAATCTTGTCAGCAATAGCAATGTAACGTCAGAGACTCGCTTTACCTGGCTTGAAATGTAAATATACATATAATGTAGCAGCAATGCACGGAATGAAGGAAGCGAGAAGTTGGAGAGCCCTGGAAGGGACGCCTAAAATATGCGGACATTCAAAGGTTAAAATGCCTGGAGAAATGTTACCTCATGAAGGTTGAGTTAAGGCTCAAAACGAATGAGTAGACGAAGACTTGAAGAGAATGAGAAGATGAGAGGGATGGTAATAACATGATCTGTATGAACAATTATATATGTACGGTTACGAAGGGTTTAAACGTACATGTAACTACAGAGATAGGTTTTCGCAACAAAGGGATCCAGTCCAAGTCCATAGCTTGGATAAAACTGGCTTTGCCAGATTGAAGATTGTTAGGATTGGGAAGATGAAGGATGCGGGTATGGAGGACGATGATTAGTATGCGTGAAAAGATGATTTCTCTTTCTCTTTACCCAGCTGATTTCCTTGAGGGGAAAGGTGGATGTAGGTGAAGGTGAATAATGTGGTGTAATTACAGGTGTGTTTGTAATTATGCATCTAGGAAATATTCTCTACAAAGCAGAGCGTTTATCCTCCACTTGTATCAAACTTTTTCAAAACCTGGGGGAATATCTCTATATTCTCCTGATATTTTAAAAGGTTATGGAATGGGTGGGTGGGTGTGCTCAAGGGGATTTTTTATTTTACAGGGAGAAGAGGGTTTGACATGTCAAAGTTGTGTTGCCTTGTGTGGCATCAAGCGTCACCCTCTGACCTTTTATCCCTTAGGTATGGGTGAATTTGTGATTGGTGTCGGAAAGTTTGGTTTCTTAAAAGCCTCTTTAACTTTGCCCATTATGCCTTTCTTCCTCTGGAAGGTTTAAGCTGGGAATTCCAGGATTAATTGATACGTACTTGTGGCTCAGTTTTGGGGGAACTTCGGTACTTGTGCGTTAATGGTAGAAAGATGGAGATGATGATACAAAGAATTTACTTAAGAGCAAGAAAGCAGAGCAATTCTGGATGAACTATTAACCTATGGGATGAGGGAGGAGGACGCGGAAGAAGAGAAAAGAAATGTGGGCTGTACAGAAAGAACCCATCATTCTGAGAGGATTCTGCTTCTGCCGTGCCGGGTCTCCTGGTTCCGTGTTACGTTTAGTTCTTTTGCCCGATGGGGTCGGTGGTCGGTCGACTTGGATCATTGATTTGCTGGAGGGAATTAATGAAATCAAGAAGGATTTTTAAGCCGGTAGGTAGAATGGAGAATGAGGAACTAGAAACTGAAAGTTTCGCCGGAGTTGTTCTCGATGCCGGTCGGTAGGAGCAAGGTTAAGTTTGAGTAAAAGAATGGATAGAATAGAGAGGCGCGTAAAATAAAGGAGGTTATTTGGGAATGGTAGTCATCGTCTTAAATATGAGATGGGCCATGTGGTCTTTTGTGATCCTTAAAGAAATTTCTATGTGGATTGAAACAAGACAGGGATAATAAGAAAGAAGGGGGAGGGAGGGATGATGATGATGAAGAATAAAAGGGGATGGTGAATAACAGAGGAGAATCGGAGGAATAAGAAGAGCTACCGAAGATTGGAAGATTGATGAGAAGAAAACAAGTATAGAGGGTTCTTTTACTCTCTGCAAGACGAAGAAGATTGAAATATGTTGTCTTCCTCCTGACCACCTGCTCCTTGGTTTCAAGGAAGGCTGGAGAAGGATGTTGTTGGGTAGCGCAAATACTGGAAGAGGATGAACACGCGCCGGATTGCCGAGATCTCCGTCAAAATAACACCTGCGACCTGCCAATACAAATGATTTGAGTGACTAGCGGCATGTGCCATATGCAATCCGTTTTTAGTAAAGGATACCTGGAGAGAAAGGCCATACTGTTTGCTAGAAAGCTACTTCTTACTTCTTGCTGCTGCTGATTATTTAAAGACAAGCGTCTGCTGGAAGCTGGGCGGGGGTGCTTCTCCAGTTTCCAGTTTCCTTGGTATAAACTTGTATAGAAACTGTCCTGGAGACGATCTAACTCAAGTTGGGACATTTCAAGTTTGAGTTGGGGCAAGACAGTTAGTTAGTGGGATGAGGGTAAGGATAAGTAAGGGTTTGGAGGAAGAAAGAAGTAGTGGAGAAATCGGAGTAAAGTAATGTTTCATCCCGCACCGTGCCTCCTGTTCATTTCCTTGTAAGCTATTATTGAATCTTTAGAAAAAAGAAGCCAGGGATGATGGAGGGAGGAGAGAGGCTTATTAGAGGAATGAAATGGTGAAATGTAACGTATGGAAGGCGGAAAATAAAGAATCCGGTAGAGTAATGATGGTATAAACAAGAGAATAAGACTCGCGTGCCTTCCATCTCCAACAACTCCAACCCTCCCCTTCCACACAATGACAAGATGAGTTGAGGAATTTCCAGAAGGGATCAACTTGATCTTAATCTTGTAAATAAATGTGGACATATGCAAGTCTTGAGTGCACAGGGTCGTAAACTAGAAGAGGTATAAAGTTGACGAGCTTACAAGGGAAATGTTACTAACTGGAAAACAAAAACGACGCCTTCTCCTCTTGTGTCTTTCCATGAACCTTATTTATCCTATAAATGCTTTAAGCCCCGGAAAAGAAGACGAGACATGGAAGAAACTGGTATAAATTCTAGAGCCGGGAGGCCTCGGAAATATATGTGTTTGCTAGATTGTTCAGCCAGGAGTCCAGCTGAGAAACTGGAATGGAGTAAGGAGGGCACTGATGCCGTCTGCTTTCTTGCTTGCTTTCTCACTACTAGCGTCTGGTGGGTGTCATATTTTTTAAACACAAAAATCCAAAAAGTATGACAGCAACTGGGCATTCTACTACGTCAACCGTGAGGGTGGAGTCGGATTTAACGGAATGCTTGAATAGCTGGAATTTAAAATAATCTTGAAGCTGTATACACTATACACACTCGAGGTAATCCTCATTCCAGCCAGTCCAAGTCAAGGAACGTGACTTGTGATTTCTGGACCGTTTTTAGTTGCAACGTTGCAACGTTGCAAGATAAAACGTTGATTTCACAGAGAAGGAGTATATAAATTTTGTTACTCTAGAAGGTTGATAGGTTGGTAATATTCCAGAAGTTTAGAAGAACGAGTAGACTCCGCAGTTGCATCTGCAGCATCTGCCCCCGGATTCTCTAGAAATATTTAAGATGGTTATGGAATGGAAGATGGGCGTGTGTGTGGCGTTGTTGGAAGTTTATGGTAATGTGAACGGTATGATCCTCCTTGCTTAATGAAGAAGAGAAGTAAAAGTATTGGCAGCCGGTCGGGCTTACTTCCCAATGAACCTTTAGCTTTTGGTGTAGTTTACATGGAGGTCAATGTGAAAATTTTGAAAAAGGGAAAGGTTGAGTTGAGGGTTGGACGGAGTGCAGCAAGCTTGAAAGAAGAGAGCTAAAAAAATTCTCGAGGGCCAAGAGGTTAATTCTAGATAGATTGCTGAACGGATGGCCGAGCATTCCTCATGAAAGTATATTTTGTGAAGGGCAGGGAGATGATGAGAAATAAGTGAATTAATATTCAGTGGGAAAAGGAGAAGGATTATTGGAAGATACACATGGGTACATAAGATGGAGCTTGGCTGGGAATAAGCAGGGCTGGAATTCCTTTCCACCTTCCTTGTACCTTATGGCTTGAGGCTGGATTGGAAATGTATAAAGGTCAAATTTTTATTTTACTTTCCAGTTTAAAAAGGCCATTGCTACGAGGCAAATAAACTAAATCCTTTCTTCACCTTTTCTTCCTCCTTCTTAATTCCTATCCTTGCATAGTGCATGTATTGCTTGGCTTCGTCTGACCCACCTGGACTGGGACTAAAAACTCCAGACAAGGTCGACATAACTTAAGGCGAAAATATAAAGAGTGAAAGCCGGGTGGACGGACTAGAATAATAATAATAATAATAAGCCGGCGGAGGAGATTGACTCCGTTTTGGCCTTTGACTCCTATTTTATGTTATTTTAATTCCATAAAAAACCGTTATATTTATAATGGTTATGGTGCCATAGTTTCTTGATGTCGGAGAAAAAGAAGCGGAAATGTGAGTCAGCAGGTAGTGGTAGTAGATTGAAATATTGAAATTAAAGCATTAAAAATAATGGTCGCAGAGGTAAAACGGAGGTAAATTTATTGGTAACTTAGAATTTACATGGCAGAAAAAACTGACCCCTGACTTTGCTGAGACATTACGACACGACCAATTAACTCGTCAAGACTAGCGTAGAAAGAACTGACTGAGATCCTTCTGTCAAGGCTTAAGAAAAGAGAAGTAGAGGACAAGTGACAAGTACAGCAAGAACGAGACATTGAGAAGGGCGGAATATGATTTTCAAAGAGCAATTAGCAGACACTTTACAAGCAGTATATTTCTCTCGTCTCGAGAATGTCCACAACAAGGGATCAAGAATGGGGAAAGGATTTAAAAGAGGTATGTAATAGTTGCATCCCTCCGTGAATAACGAAAGCTAGAGAATATAAAAGGCGGACATTAGAAAATATCATTAGAAGTGAACATGAGAAAGGATTCAAGTGGCTAGAATTTGATTTTTAAAGATTTCATATGAGCTGAATTGCGTCCAGTCTGGAATGTGTCCTGGAAATGTTACTGGCCGGTTGGCTGGGGAAGGAAGGGACATAAATTCTATTGACGATGCTCATCAAAATGTGTTCTCCCCGTGGGGGACATGGGATGGGCTCGGCTGGACACGGACAGCATGTTCAAGTCCCCTTGTTAAAGTGACGGAGAATAGCCAAAGGAATTATTTCTGATTCATCTTGATTACAACCATATCTTTTCTCTGATTCCATTGGAATTCAAGGAGAATAGAGCGGAAGATTGAAAAATGCCCGGATTGAATTGAGAGTTGGTGGTGGGGGGGATTCATTCTTAACTTATTAGTCTTCTTGCCGACTATTGAACCACAGATCCGAGGATTCAACTTAGGGGCCTCGAATGTAGCATCGTGTCCGGCATGCAGTTTCTTAAGCTCATGGACACTGATGCATGGAGGATTACGGTTTAGAATTTGGTAAGATGACTGGAAATACTGTAGGTAAGCCTGGTTGGATGAGGAATAAAAGTCCAGACTATATGTCCAGGCTCCAGACAAACAGAGATGAAGAGGGGATGGTGGGACTGATGGGAGGGGAGAGGGTGAATGGAATAATTAGTAATAAATTTGACGGCGTACGTGGAGGCATGGCGTGGTCATAAGGGTCGAGTAGCTGGGGGATGAGCGTGCGTTGAATTGTAGTGGAATTTCGTCGGAATTCCTGGAGTTATCGAAATAAATGGGAGCGGAATAAAATATTATGGGACTCTTGCGCCACGCAGGACGCAGGTCCTATTGGAGAGCTAGCTTGTGCATTGGGAGGACGCTGGGCAGTCTGGGGCAGACAATAAAATGCTGAGTGTATACTATAAGACTGATGATATTTGGCCAAGAAATGGGTTCGGAATTAGATGCATTTAAAACCCTGGGGTTCAAGTCAGCAGTAGACACTTGCTACCCGTCAGGCATTTAAGTTTATTGCCGAGGCCTTACGCCACCACGCTCCAGCTCAACAGTCTTTACTTACTCCGACTCACCCCTTAATCTAGGAGATATAAATGGGGTTCCTGGAACGTTCAAGGTGGATAAGTCCCAATGTCTAACTCAAGAACTGGTTGACTGATAGTAAGGCGAAGTAAATCTTTCCCGATCATGTTCAAAGGATGAATGAAGAAGGCTAGGGCTACAGTGTGTGTCTGTTGATCAAATCCATCCTACCAGCCAGCCTTCATCCTTGCCGTCCTTTGTGTTTAGAAGGAGATGAAGTAGATAAAATGATTGTCGGATGGAAATTTAAATACAGTGGAGACATGTCTTGTGCCAGCCAGGGAAGAGGAGGAATCGGCGGTTTTAAGTCAGATGACTATGAGAAGACAGAGAAAAGTGGCCGACGGATAAAAAAGTATATTTATTTCACGAGGAGACGAGGAATGATACAGGAGGAGGCTGGACACATGTGATCTTTAGCGGTGGTGTGTGGAATGAGGCCTGGGATTTCAGAGAATGAGATGCATATTTGAGTGAAACGTGTAATCGCTCATTGATGGGAAAATGTGAGAGAAAATGCTGAATCGTTATTTTTAATGCGGAAAATTTTAACTTTACTCCCATGTCCTACATCATACCAAGGTAGACAGATAGAGGAAGAAAGGATGGACTCGTCGCCCGGTTTGGTTAAATTAAAATTGCCGACACAAAGATGAGATTCTAGAATCTAGAAGCTTGAAAAATGTTTGAGAAAAAAGGAAATACAGATGGAGTCATGACTGACTTAGTGACTAGAAGGAAGGTGAGAGTAGATGAGTCCTCCTTATGTAAAGTAGGAGGTAAAGAATATGGTTTGAATGAAGAATAATGGAATTGGTCAAGAGGTGCAACAAATGCATGTTTCAGAGTATGGGGGCAAGCTGTTGGAGAGCATTACAAAATTACAATTCAAGTCTTGTGTCTCCTCGAGTGCAGTCGTCTCCAGCGTCATCCTTTCATAACAGACAGAGTCGTCATAGATGTCTGGAAGGGATACATGCATACTTTAAATACGCCCTGACGAGTGACAGAATGGAGCGAGGATGAATATTTTAAGAGACGTCCACCCGTGTCTGTATGCCTTAAAAAAAGATATGCGAGATGCCTGGCTGAGATGCGCTTCTGGTGTGGCCCGCTTCTCGATCTAGTGCCCAGCGTCCAGTACAGTAAGCGAGCAAAATGTAGGGATGCAAGCAGATGCATTAAAAGATTTGAAAGATGTGGGTGATATGCTGGTGGACATCAAGTTGGAGAAGCTAGCTTTAGTTTATAAAAAAAGTGTTAAGTAAAAGTATGAGGATCCTTTGTTTCCAAAAAATGTTGAGATGGTTATAATACT
The DNA here is from genome assembly GCA_906901655.1 of Sminthurides aquaticus. Classification (NCBI taxonomy): domain Eukaryota; kingdom Metazoa; phylum Arthropoda; class Collembola; order Symphypleona; family Sminthurididae; genus Sminthurides; species Sminthurides aquaticus. Next base: position 7,745,183 of record CAJQTT010000004.1, on the reverse strand, counting down.
TTCTATAAGCTAGCGGAGCACGTTGTAATGTCTGGTTTGCCTAGTGGTAATTTTTTATAATGTCGTCTGAGTTAGCCGAATATCTAAATGCTACTTTACGGTAAAGACCACACCGTCATTATTACAGTACTGTTGGTAGATTACTTGCTCAGGATTCATTGGAATAGAGGAGAAAAATATAATTCTGTCTGGACTAGATTTCATGCAGATACAGTTGCGCCTATTTGTTAAAAGCTAAATGGAATGAGCAGAGTAATGAAATGTGGATGTATGATGTCTTTTGGCTGGGGTTTCTGCGGTTTTTAGTGGTGGATGGTTCTTAAATCTTCATGTTACCCTTTTCTGAGTGAATAAGTAAAAAAAGATTCGGGACGGGCGACTCATTGCTTGGCTTGACGACTTGCTGTGAGTTTGGGATGTCTGCTGCGATACTGGTTGTAATATTTTCCCGAATCCTGTTCCTGTACAATTCAGATCTTCTACCCCTTTCTTCAACACACCTAGGCGTGGAATGCGTATGAAAAACTTGTGTCGGTTTATTGTTCCGCTTAATATGGCACTCATTCCAGTGCCCTTACTCATCCATCCCCAAGTCTCTTCGTCTCTTGCTCCACATTTTTTACCCCGGTTCTTAAAAGATTCCAAGATGCTGGATGTATATAATTAAGTTGGGGAAGCGGTAATATTAGTACAAGGAATAGCGGTGCTCACGGCAGCAGCGGTACTCGTCGTCTTTTAGCACAAAAGTAAATGTCAAGAGAGTCCAAGAGAATAAGGGAAATAGGGAGACTAGAGTAATAATACAGGGGTTGGCTGTAAGCAGTGGTGGGTGGGTTGTGAATTGGTGAAAGAAGGGAAGGAGAAAGCGGCAAGAAGGCACATGGAACAGCGTTTTGCAAAAAAATTGCAAGGCCTGGAAGCTTTAAATTATGGATGGTGATGGTGGTGAAGGAAAAGGGGTGGATGACGGACGGGAATTACCAAAGAAAGGCGGAGGTGTAAAACTTGAGCTACTTGATTGGGTTCAGCTTTTCTACAAGGATAAGCCGCTTGTTTAGTGGATGTAAGTCTGGAAGTATTATGTGGTGGTTGGTTGATGCGGAGACTATGAGACGTGTATGTATGGATAATTTAGAGAAGATATAGTGGAAGAAGACAAGGGGATGAGTTAAGTTAGTCATGACTGACTGAGGATCGTAGATGATTAGAAACTAAGCAAGTTCACACGTGAAAGGAAATCTGTTTAAAGATCTTTGGTTTCGAGACGGGGAAGAAGAAGTCGGCGGGGATTGGGGACTCGGATGATGAGGAAGAAGAAGAAGACTGAGGTTTGTAGTAGTAATTTTCAGTGATGGAATACTACAATGAGAGAGGTAAATATTACGTAGAGATGCGTACAAGATTGTATTTGATGTCCACCGCTCCAGCTCTTTGAGAAGCAGGTTTGAGGAGATGGGGGAAAATAATGCATAATGGGATGCATAACTTTGTCGGCGTCTTTTGCTTTCTCCTTTTTCTGCTTTACTAACTTGCTTTTAGCCGCTTTACATTTATTTCTGTGTGTGTGTCTGCATTATCTCTATGTGTGTGTGTTATGTATGCTCGGACTTGGATTTTCTCCGCTGGTCGAACGTGAATGAAAGGCGCATCTTGTTTAGGGTTAGAGAATTATGGAGACAATGGATATTGGGCAATGATGAATGCAACTCATTTACTACACACAAGACCTTGTCTTTGCAGTGCTCCCCGTCCCTTAAGGTTACGTCTTGTGTATACATAGAAGACAGGGGTGACGAAGTTGTAAGGGTAGCTAAAAAGCCCTGAAGGAAGAGAACATCAAAGGGCAAGGGCTGAAGTAGGTACTACGAAGGTCCTAAGGGAAGCTGAGGGTTAACACCGACTGGGAAGAATGCTAAGGATACGGACCAAGGGGGCTTAGGAAAGTAGAAATCGAGTTACTGTATATGTGTGCAAAAGGGCGTCGTAATTAGTACAGACTAGGTACGGAAGCGTGGCAATTGTTTCCAAAACTGTGGTTTTTAGTTTTCTATTTACTGGAGAAAATTCGAAAAAGATAAGAGTATTTCGGCGAGGACAAAGGGCCCGATGCCCGATCGGCGAAGACTCGTCTGGACCAAGGACAGGCGAAAACATGTAAAATTGTTACTACACATACCGCATGTAAAACAGGGAGTAGGGGGACTTTTTGAAAATAAAATAAACAATGAAAGATGCCGTTCTCTTCTGGGATATAGTGCGGTGAGAATAAGATGAGGAAAGAGGAGGATCTTCGTGATGCCGGCCTGAGATGAGGGACTTAAGGATCGGAAGTATTCGAAAAGAGAGTGGCGGCAAGAATCAAGGGAAGATGATGGCCAAGATACTGGGATGACGACGGATGAGCAAGGGAGGACAATGATTATTTTTAGGGATAAAAATCCATGAGATATCATCTCTCTTCTTCCTGTGGTGACTGCGGACGGTGAATGGGTGAAAAGGAGGAATGGGGAAAAGTATTCTATAACGTTTGAACTCCTGCCTGTCGCTGACGCTTTTTGGGATGTAAGAGATAGATATGGGAGATTGCGTAGATTCCCGGTTGGGACCGTGGGATAAGCAGGGGGTTTACTTGTTCATCTCATCGTGATGTCATATGATGAGACATGAAGGCATAGGACGCGGGGAGAGATGAATGGTGGCGGGGCTAGAGTATAGTGAGCGGAGAAGTATGAAAATTAGGGATGCAATTATCTCTCCCGAGAAAAGAGGGAGTAAATAGAAGGGAAGATGATTGTAAAGGAATTGCGTCGTGCGGCTGGATAATGAAGTGAGATTGTAATAAAAAGTCTCGGTGGTGAAATCAAGTTGCCCGGAGAAGAAGCTAAACGAGCTCGTGTGTCACGATGTTAGTTCTCCCGCGGGTAACATTTAAAACGTGAATATGTTTACAGGGACGCAAGCAATAATTGTTGAGCAAGAAGACGTTGGGAAAGATTCTACTTCCCCCTGTATGTGGGGGTGGCTGGCTGTGCAAGTTTACATTGTGTGTGATAAAATAATTTGCTTTTGCTTAGAGGAAAGTAAACCTATTCTATTCTGGTTTCTCAATTATATTGACCTTTTTGTGACGGTAAACCTTAAAATCTACGTTGGTGGCTCCGCTGTGATGCTGATGGCGGATATTAACGAGGATATAGCGGGTGTTGTAAGTAAAGCAAAAGTAGCACGTCAATACGGGACAAGACTTGTGTCTTATTGCATCAAGGCGTAGGCGTTGCACCGCTAAGTCAAGCTGTCTTCTTTCTCTTCCTATGTTAAAAGATGACAAGAAAATATAAAATGAGCTTATCACTTTATTCTGGTTATGGAAGAATTAGGCTTTTACGTCAAAGTTATTCAAACAATGTTTGTGACGGGGATTAGATATAAGAATAAGGGTGGATGGCTGAATGTATAGCCCATGGCAGTTGTATGGGAGCTGGGATTTAAAGTTGACTGCTGCGGATGGTATTGCTGTAGCTGTGATAAGAAAATAAGTGAAACGTTGCCATTGGGTTCTCTATGCTTTTGAAACTGTAATTGATCTTTGTTTCTAAAAGGGTGCGGCACTCACTAAAAGAATAGCATCAAAGGAGAAGCATAAAAATAAGCTTGCTGGCTTGCTTACCGTAAGAAAATACGGGGGATGATGGGAGGAAAACAAGTATGACTTTTTAATCTGGCGACTGCTTTCCTCAACTTCCAGACGAGAGGAGACAATAGAAGGGAATCTACGGCTGTTTGCATGTAATTGGGATGTTGAATTTGCGGTGGATTTAAAACGAGGCGCCGATGCGATGAAGCTTTTTTTCGACATGATTACTTTGACGAGCTTAAATCTTCTTCTGGATTGATTTTAAGAGAAAACGAAGACCTGCCTCTTTATCTCTGCCCTAAGCTATCTTAAGTCGGACTAAAGACGATTAAGCATCGGGATGGCAACACGAGAGAAAACAAATGCAAGTAAATACAGGACTCATTTGTGATTGTTTCATGGAACTCTTCCTGTACTACCTTTTGGACGATGCTAGGAAGTTTAATGACAGAAATTTTGATAAGACAAGAATAAAGGAGAAAGATAAGGGCAAGGGAGAATATAGAAAATAAAAGGGCGGGGTTGGAAGAAAGAATAGAAAATGAATTAAATCAGAATTATAATTGCTTCGTGTGTCCACAGTAAGTATTGGGAAGGTGGGCACTGTAATTAGGATGGAGAAAGAAGAAAAGACTAGGGAAGCTTCTCGAGGGAATTGAAGAAAAAGTGAAGACAAGGAATGATTTTCCCGCTAAGAGAAAGAAGTTTCAGATTACTTACTTACTGCCTGTAGTTTTACGCAGAGTGTATGAATGAGAGAATATAGAAAACAGTATATGGGGAAAGCAAGTACAGAAGAGACAAGGGAAACTAGTCTTTAAGAATTAAGAGGGGGTGGTTAAAAATTTGTGGTGGTGAAGGTGGAAGAAGAAACGTAATAAATTTCACTGATGAGAGATTCTCCTGCTACCTCAGTTTCTAATGGGTGGATGAATATGAATACTGATTGCTAATAAGCAGTGTGGAAGATAAAATTAGGAAGGAAGTCGGTATTATAGAGTTTGAAAGGAGAAGCGAAGAAGCCTGGTCGTGCCGAAGAGGTTGAAGGGAAATGAAGTACGGGGGAGTAGCCAGAGAATATAGGATTTTTGTGATGTGATGATGATAATGAGTGACTTGGGGGAAATTAAAACTGATATTTAAGATTTACAAGGAATTATCTAAAAGATTATGGATAAGATTGAAATACAATATGGCGAAAAACTATGGAAAAGGGACGCACGCACACAGTTGACTATAAATCTAAAGTTGCCACAGGCTTTTAAGTCTTGATTGTCTATTCCTTGGCCCGTTGAACTTATTTAGAATCGAATTTTCGAATAAGGAAGTAGGGAAAAGTATTACAGCGTTGTACACATGTGATCCTCCTGGAGAGAAGAGTGTGCGTGTCTTGTCAAAAGATAACTGTGGCTGTGGCTTGGCTTGGCTGTAGGCCGTGGCATGAAACAAAGCTTTGTGTTCTTTAGTCCTTAGGATTGAGTTGGTGGGAATAATGAGGAACAGGAATGAATACTCGGGGGATGATTTATGAATGAGTTGTAATTACTAGGGAATGATTTTAAATTTAGAGCAGTGAGATGGACAATAAACAAGGAAAGAGGACAAAGGGTGTAGCTACTGTGCGCGGTGTTGAAATTAAATTTATTATACAGGGATGGTTAGCTGGAAGGGGTTGAGTTGGCGGGATACGGAGACGGGGTTACCCTGGGCTAAAGTTTTGTAATTCTTCTAAGATGAGGAAAACGTAGTGAGATACGCAGACATAGAGTCGAGGATTATTTCATTTCATGCCTTATTTATTGATCTTCTCAGCTCTCTTATTATTACTTACACACTCCTGATAAGTTCATTTTTCTTTTACAAATGATGAAGAGCAGCCTCGGGAAATGAAAGAAGCCCAAGTGTTTGCTCGTAGTCTTGCTTAACTCACAAGAGACTTCCCTGACTGGAACTGGAGGGGCTGAGGCTGAAAAGTTTTTCCTACATAAAATCTTCAACAGTTTGAAACGTACTGTATAGTAATGAGGGTTTAAGGGTTTAGATTAACTCTGAGAATGATTTTGGTAGTAATACTTGGTTGGTAGCTATAATTTTAGTTTGAATCTCATTTTAAAGACTTGTTGCTACTACCTCCTGGATCGTGTGGCGGGGGGAAGATATAATGGGATGGGTAGTAATGTAAGTAATATTAATTCTGTGGGCTTTAATGTTTCCAATGTGGGATGGACGTGGGGGGAGTGAGGGAGGATGATGCTGGAAAACCCTGGAGAAAAAACTGCGCTGTAACGTAGTAGATGTACGGAAATAATAATTTCTACATCTTCTCGCTTCCAGTGTCTCCTGGTAGTCGTTGTTAAAACATGTCAAAGCTCTGGACTGGGCTCAGCGGAGTCCGTACCTGTTGCTTCAGTTTCTTGTCCAGTCTCTCCAGGATGCTGGGAGGGTTGAAGAAAGGATGGAGGGAAGAGGCTGGAGAAGACGGAGACGAGACAGGGCTGACTGGGAAAATTGGTGAGCATACGGAGATTTACTACTACGCCCTATGCTGTAGGATTTAAGTGCCCGCCTAGGCTGGATGACCGTGACGTAATGGATGTGTATGTGTACGGATGTGTTTGATTTTTAACGGACAAAATAATAGAACTGGAATCAGGCTCCCGTGTAAACCATATGAAACGGATGGATGGAGATGGAGAGGACACGGGTAAGAGGTTTAAGGACGACGGGAGGACGGGAGGACGAGGCTGGAGATTGTCGACGCACGTAAGAACGGACGTAGACTGGAAAAAAATAAGGGTTACATATATATTGGATACTACGCGACGGAGAAGAATAAGGATAATGAAAAAAAGATGAGCCTTGTGATGGTTGGATTTCAATAGAGAAAGGATCTGTGATCTGTCCGGGATGCTGATATATGTGGACTGTATATATGTAGAGGAAGAAAGCGGGTCGGGGCAGTTTCCAGCAGCCATCATCCTTCGAGGATGATAATGAAGAAAGAATAAGAAAATGGAAAGGAGTAAACAGTGGTTGTAGTAAGGATGGGTTCTTGTTTTTTTCTCTTCGAGTACTACAAATAGCTAGGACGAGAATAATACTTGCACTTGTCCGTGTTTATGCGTCTGTAATTTATCCCCTCTGTTCTAATCAGTTTTAACTTTGAAAATCCTATTCCTACCTGGATGTGGCTACCGTGATACGCACCTTTCCGTCCTTCTCACGTTCCCTCCATCAGGCTACAAACTATAGATCAACCCTTCTCGCTGTTTTTTCCAACGCTTTTCCTATCTCCACAACTTGTGTACCCTCTAGCCCATACATAGCACATCTTCTCTCTCTGCTTACCTTCATATCCAATATTAACATTATCTCCTCTTCCTCTAATACTTTTTAATGGCTCCCGAGTTAATACAGCAGCGTACGTAAACTACACCTACGCACCATTCTTATACCCGTCCCGAATTCCCAAAAGAGCAATGGTCAGGCAGGAACTACTTACAAAAACTTCCATATCCAGTAGTACACAGTTGAGGGGTCAGGAGGAAGGTGATTGCTGTAGCTCGGGACGGATTGGCCCGGGCCTTTCTGAAAGTTAAGGTAATAATGGAGAGAATATTTGTGCTAACGGCTCTTAGAATACCCATCTTACGTAAATTATGTGCGTGGGCTCTGGCCTGGTGTGGGATGATGAAGAGAGAGAAGGCTTTGAAACTGGCTTGAGTGAGGGAGGAAAGTTGAGGTGAATAATAGAAAGGAGAGAAAGGGATGATGATGAGAGTAAAAAACTTTGTAGATTTCTATTATTTTCCACGGAGTTAATCATGTTCAATCTCTCATCTTGTTTAAATGCGTGAGCAGATTCAAAGGTTGGTTGGGAAAGACTAGTAGCAAGATCTAGACGATTTATCATCCTTTGGCCCATCCCCAAAACTTGGCTTTAATTCACCCCTATATGATTCATACGAAGGCTCTAGTTTTCTAACGTTCTAAGAAAGCAGCTCATCTCCTGTAGATACTAACTCACTACCATTATCCTCCAGAAGGGGTTGCTCTGGAAGGTGATAAATTTGTCCACAATATTATCCCTGTAATGACTTGGATTGGATTTATATTGTGCTGGAGAAAAGTAGCATTACTACATACTACGAATAGCTTTAACCTTCTTCGTGGTCATCTTCAAGCTCGTTAACTGCACTCCAGCAGGCTCTAATGTCTCTTCTAAGACATGGAGTAGTTTATGTTGGGGTTTGAGATTTGAGAAAGGAGATGAAGTGGAAGGGACGAGATTTTCTGGAGAGAAAATAGAAACGGGATACATTATCTAACCACTTTAAATAATAATTCATTCGCCATAGATGGGGATAGGGGTGACGTGAATCTCTCATTATGTAATCCTACCGCTACCGTCTGGGTATCTCGGTCGGACGGAACGAGTCCGATCGGCGTGGGCTGGTGGTTCAAGCTGGCTGGCTGACCTTACGGAAATTTAAGTACACATAGCGGTGGAGAGAAACATGGAATGGTGCCGGGTTTACAGGGATGTCTGTTAAGAGAATCTTTGATTTATTATCAGGAAAACAGGCAGGACAGGAAAACAAACTCGAAGTTGGCAGAATGGTTTCAGGTTTACATGGTTGATTCAAATTTTCATGGTCATGAAAATTCAAAGAAGTTGTGAGAAACTACTTGTAATTTGTTCAGGAATGAGCAGTTTGCAAACTTGTTGGACTGGATGGAAGTTTCAGTTTAGTTGCTTAAAGTAAAATGACATATGTGAAGAACTTTTGAAGAGTGTAGATTAATAGACAGTTGGCGGTTAGATTTTTTTTAAAAATCACAGGTGCTTTGCTTTTTGCAATCTATAAGGTTTTTCAAGTAAACAGCATTACATAGTGAGCGGAGAATTCTGAGGGAGGAGAACAGTGTAATGTAAGCGTATCTACTACACAGAGATTAGAAAGTAGACCTAAGTGTTGGCACTAATTTTGAGGCCTAGTATTTTATGACTACACTGAAATGAATCGAAGCGATAAAGGGAGGCTGGACAATAATGGGAATGTATTCGCAGGTGGGGTAGGTGTATGGGTTTTTGAAAGACGCTTGGATGGATTTATAGTTACCCTAAAACCCCGGATATAGCGTGCGCGTAGTATGTGAATTTACAGTTTGTAAAGCTGCGCGAAAGTGCGGGGGCGCGTTGTATGCGGGGGCGCGTAGTAGGCGGGGTTTGTACAGCTTTTTTAAAAAATGGGTGCATGAGAATTTACTACTCCACTCCTTTTTTACCAAGCGTGTGAGTGTAGGGCAAAGTCTAGCGGGCCGGCTCATTTTAGAAGCCCAACCCGACCCAACCCGGTATAGAATTCAGAAAAAACAACCCAACCGCCCAGAGCCCAGAAAATTTTTTAAATCAAAAGCCCGACCAACCCGAACCCGAATTTTTATTTTTACTAAAAATCCAACCCGCCCAAAACCCGAAAAACTTTAACAAAATAAATCCAACCCGCTCAAAACGATACAAAAACCCGAATCCACCCAAATATTTTATAAAATACTGGAAATTGTAAGAAATCCAAGGAATTTGATGCATATGGAACGAAATTTCAAGCATTTCAGATAATTTGTCGCCGATTAATAAGGTTAAATATGTGATGCATTAACCAAATAGACTAATTCTTTAATATCCAGCCCACCCAGCCCAAGAGGTTCAAGATTTCGAAAAGCCCAACCCGATAAGCCCGCCCTAGAAATATTTTGCATTAGCCCAACCGGCCCAGCCCGTTTTATGCCCTCAAAACTTTTACCCAGGTCGCCCAGCCCGTACGGGCCTGGGTAACCCGTACGGGTTGACCCGTGAATAGGGTTGGCCCGCTAGACTTTGGTGTAGGGCATGGATTCTTCCTGAAACATTGTTCCTTTTACTGCAAACTTTTCCGCCCTCACTCCTCCCCCCAACCAATTCATCCGATCAATTTCCAGAGCGTATCAGATTAAGTATAAATCAGGTTAAGTCAAAGGTTTCTGTAGGGGAAAAAACGTACCAACTTTTTTTTTCTCCACAAATTTTGCTTTATGTTTACATCGAACTTGCAACTCAAACGATACTCGAGATTTTAATATTCCGTTTGAGTAGCAAGTTTGAAAATTTGTAAACATAAAGCAAACTTTGGGTGATATGCGGAGAAAAAAAGAACAGAAATTGGTACACTTGTTCCCCTACAGCAAAATAATATTTGCATCTTTACTGTAAAAGCAAATTACTATCCCCAAGAGGCAGCCCAGGATGAACAAAGTTTTGATTTTTATTTATTGCAGCAAAATTAACGAATCGATTGTGATCCAGTTTTTTCTCGGTATGTCTCAAGAATGCCGCTACCTTCGTGTATTTGAAGGTCATAGGTCACACGGTTCATGTGATCGAATCTGGAGGGATTTGTGGCAATTTCCTAGCTAATAATTGGGGTTGGGTTAAGGGAGAGGGATATTTTTATTTGACTTAGCCCAATTTATACACAATCCAATACGGTCTTCAAAATAAGGCATACTTTTTTACTTCTTTATTCTGATGAGTTCTGCACATTGCTCGGAGTAACCTGATAGTTGCTTCAATGTGTGTTCCTTGTGTTCTCCATGCAATTTTACATTAACTCTCTGTTTTGAGTGCGCGAATAGATCGGGGGCGCGGATAAGCGGGGTTTTCGGGAAAAAATACTTCCATATACTTGATGCGCGCTATATTCGGGTGCGCGTTGGAACCGCGACTTTAGGGTATGTAATAAAATAGCATTTCAATTAGCTGGTCCAATTAGCAGAATAATACTAGAATTCAAGGAGGGGGAAGGTGTTACAAAGCTAGGAAATTCATGGAAGAACCTCAATCTGTCCAGATTGAGGTAAGAAGGAATAGCAATATGAAAGCAGGTGTCAGATGTATGGACGACAATACAAAGACTAATTTCGTTAGTATGAAGAATTGGTGTGGCAGGAGTGCGGAAAAAGCGGTTTTATTATCCATCGAAGCCGATCGAGAGGTAAGGAGGGAAGATAAGAAATTAGAAATTCGCAGCTGGAGTAAAAAGCAAGTGAGATACACAGATGGTGAGAGGTAGAGGTGATGCCGCAAGAGTGAAGAGCGGACTGATTTGCAGGTAAGATTTGTTTGATTTGATGGGTGAAATTGATTGATGTTGGTTGGTTTGGAGAATATTGAGAGCAAGAAATACGGAAGCATGCAATAAAATAATGATGATGTTTAAACAAACATATTGTTGGAAAAGGGATTTAGAGGCCCAGGATTTGCGAGGAAAAGATGACAAGAAAAAGTTGAGCTTGTTTAAATGCAAATCAAGGATTGGGTTGGAAGCTGAATGGGGGGATACCATCTTGGGCTCGTGGCAAACTGGAGTGAAGAGATTGCAAAATAAGATAAAAACGCATTGAATAGGTTGTAAGCTTTTCCGTGTTTATGTGCATGAAGGCGAAAAAACTGGTGACTGTTGCCAGCTTTGAATCCTCATGAACTGGAAACCAAAGTTTTGCAGGATTCTGGGCAGAATACAAATGAATCTTGGAGAGGATTCGAATGCAGCTCCTGCTATATTTATGCTTCATGGTCATGGACCAGGGCCCTCTTAGCTTAAGAAATCGTTGAAACAATTAAAACGAATCTGTTGAACATCGCTATACGTTCCTTTTCCTATTTAGGGGAAGATTGAGCAGTGGCCGAAAATGGTTGAAATTGCGTATTCTGGTTTTTATACTTGTATACATCATTGTACATGCAAGAAACAACTCCAACTAGGGTGGTAATAGTGGTAATTGTATAAATTACGTCCTGTATAACAACAAAGAGGAAAAAGAATGTAAAATAGAATCCGCATCACAGCGCTTCGTAGGGCTACATGTTAGAATCAAAGAGAAGCTGGGATGGGATGGGCGGAGATTAAAGACAAAGAATTGCAAGCCTACATTAAACGATGTGGCTGGACAAAAAGTGTAAAGAGAATAAAGATAGAGTGGTCGTAAAATAATTTAAAGGAATCGCATTGGTATAAATGCGTAGTTGGAAGGAACGAAGGGAGAAGAGAGGGAATGATGGAAGTGAATGGTTTTTTCAATTGATAATCAGTCAAGCAAATTATACAAATGCCCACCACACGGCACGCGGTAGATTGCAAACTCGAGAGATGAGTAACTTGTAGACGCCATAAAAGACGGAGAGACAGAAGTTAAATAAGTTGAGGGGGATTGAGGTTTGGATAATCGTTTTGCTTGCTAGAAGACAAATGAAAGGCAGGCTACTGATAAGATAAAGAAAGAGCAGGGATGAGTGGGGCGGAGGGAAATTTGAGAATAATTACTACAATGACGTTCTGGGAAAAGTGTGGGAAGGAGATACATGGAGGCAAGTAGACAAGATAAGATGATCAAGTAAAACTGTGCGGACTGCGGACTAATTTTAAAATACTGCATATTATATTGTTGGGTTGTACATATATATGGAACATAAGAACCAGAAAGAAGGAAACAGAAAGTGTGTGTAAGCAGAGCAAAGAGGCCCATGCATCTGTCAGTTTGCCAAAGATAAGAAGACACATGCAAGCTCGCGGTCTGGCTTGTTCTATATCCATTTCAGAGTCGATGGGAAGCTTGTTTGGCAATTAGGGTTGGGAATTTGTTGGACAATATTCCACTATACTGAAGATGGTTTCTTCTATCCATGAAGAGAGGAAGATGCAAGAATGGATCTTGTCAATTCTGGAAGACAGATGGGTTTTCTTGTAGCACGTAGCACTGCAAAGTTAAAGAGGGAAGCGTGAAGATAGCCTCATCCACCAGGGTTGCATGCTGGTAAAGTAATAATTTGCTTGGACATAATGAAGGGTAGGCGGGTGAGGATTTTGGCTTGGAGGAGCTTGAGGGGGTTTGGGAATGGGTGGAGATGATGCTCCTTGAAAAGATTTCCAGGAAAGAGAATGACCTTAAGCCCATGCAAAACATTGCGAATTTTTACATGCTTCAGATGCATATGCAGCGGATAGCTGCAATAACACGCTAATGTGCTATCCAAAGGTTCCTCATCCTTCTGCAATGAAGATCCCGAATCTCACCTCCCTCCTACAGCTTCTTATTCACATCACATGCTTATCGTTGTTACTCTTTTTTTTCTTTTAGACATGCAATAAAACTTGCTAAATAAATGATTGCTCAATGAAGAACGGGGAACGGAGAGGCATCTGGCAAGGTTAAAACTTCACTAGAAAATTAAATCATCGTCCTTTGGCCTTCTGTTCTGCTCTGCAGTTGACGTTGACGCTGGCGTAATATTATGGGATGATTTTTCCTTAGGCAATTTCTGCTCTTAAATTAGCAAGAGAAAACCTCACACCTATTCCTCAAACCGTTCCATCTGTTTCCATTTATCTGCACGAATGGAATGACTGCGAAAAATCGGCTATTATCCTTCTCCACAATTGTGGTGGGCTGAGCTATGCCAGAAGGGAATCAGAGAAAAGATGCAAAAAGGATTGAACGTAGTATTGTTACTCCTCCTTTGTTATTTATTCCTACACGGGCTTGAGGTTCCTAATGTGCGCTTTCCTAATTTTACCATCCAAGCACTCACAGTGCTACTCGGCGCTTTCAAAGCAGGTTTCTTATGGAAAGAATGAGTTGCAAAATCAAGATCAGCCTACAACTTATTGACCGCTCAATTACTTCTCTTTATAAGAAGACCGTTTCCCATAAGAGTGTATTATTACGTCTAATTTCTTTTTCATGTCTGCAACAGAGATAATTGTTCGACATACGGGGTGGGTGCGATTATCGATCTGAGTATTAACCTGATGTGAATCCCTTTTCCGCTTTGTATATGATAGCTACATGTGTGATGCGAATTATATTAGGCTACTCATTTCATTGAGATTCTCTGAACTGTTCAGTATAGACCTGCTGCGTTTTCATTTGCAACTTTAACCATGGTAACCAAATTGAAAACAGTAACGCTCTTTAGCTTAGTAGAAAGAGTTACGAGAGTACAAACTACTCTGTCCTCCTCAAACACCAAGGTCAGTTCCAGTAAGCGAAAATAAGTTAACGCAAGATGGAATCTGGTTGAGATAAAGTAAACGTTGGAAATCTTCTTGATTTGTAAAACATAGAGATTGTGTGAAATACAAGGAAGGAAAGTATCCAGGATGGAGGGGCTGGGAATTAATTCGGAAATAGGGGAGCTGTTATGATACAATAGATAAAAGTATCCAGGCGGATTGCTCCCTAAAATTACAATGACTTTATGCTCTTTGGTATAAAGAAGGAGTGGTAAAGAAGAGTGTGAACAGATGGAAAATGTGAAGAAAGAGGATGAGGGAGGGAAAGCAGAGCGAGGCTTGGAGTCCGTGTTGCGGAAGAGGCAAATCAAAAGGATGGTGGATGAGATTTAAGAAAAAAGCAAAGCAATTAAACTTTCTTCTGACGGGCGATAGTCGATGAAGAAGAAAAAGAGGAAGACAGGAGCGAAGAAAGTAAAAGGAAGGCAGAGAAATGGCGGGAAAGACGAGGTTGGAGGAAACGAGAATGAGACTGACTCAACATAAGGTGGGCATTGGGAAGGAAGACTAAAGTCACTAAAGTGGATGTAGTATTAGGTCAGGATTTTGAAAGATGATCCGTGATGAGTGAGAGGCCTTCCTCGGGGAGGACTGGAGGATAAGATGGTCCCCAAGAAAAAAGTTCTGAGCTTAATTATCCAGGATCAGGTCTAGAAGACAAGATGGGACTTGATACTTGCTGTATTCAGTGCTGGGAGCGGGTGGACTCTGGGGTTTTCATGACTCATCTATGTACGCCTTATCTATCCTTGGCCTTTGGAGATTGAAATGGGACTGACTGAAACTGTGCTTCCGGTGACCTCTTTCTATTGTTGAAAAGGGTTCGTGAATCACGGAGTAAATAAAATCTATAAGGGCACCCGCCTTCCGTTCCTTGTTATCCACTCTTGATCCTGTTGCGTCAGGTGGTGGTGCGGTGTAGCGGATCAGTTTAGATTTAGACTAAAAAAAATTCCTTCTAGATTTTATTTTCGCGCCACAGCATATGCTCTTTCCACCCAATTTATCCTTTTAATTTTAAAAATCTTTCCAGAGCTCTGTTCAAAAACCAAGACACTATAAAAGGCTGTACAACTGTGAGATAAAGCAACAAGCCACAAGCTATTAAGCCCCAGCAGGTAGAGTCTGGCATTCTGGCATACCAACTGCCTAGTATTTTGGCATAGCTTTTCCCAAGCAACCGGTTTGTTTAATATTGGCAATAATGAAATGAGATTATTTCATTTACTTATGGCATTATTTCCTACCATATTTTACAGATAGGCTAGTTATAAAAAACTTATTCCAGGTTTATGCCAGAATCTATACCCGGGGCTTTATCCCCGTAATCTAAAAGCCCAAGGTGCGTTGCGTTTTGCCTGTCATTATCAACTGCTGAGACACACTGGAATTAGGTGGGAGCGAAAAGTAAGAGCAAGATTTAGTATCTGTGGAAATCGGGAGGATTCCGGCAAGGAAATGAAACACTGAAATACAACAAGATAGATGAGGTACAATTATGAGGCGAAAATCCAAAAATTTCCACCCTAAGGATGTTGACTTTGGAATCATTTCCTCATTCTGGTGGCAGGAATTACAAAAGTAAGGTGAAATAAAGGCCGATGCTTGGTTCGTAGTACGTAGTGGATGGTGGTTAAGATGATGGTGATAGTAGTAAGTGCTGACTGCTGAGCGATAATTTAATTGCACTTTTTCACTGATTACATGTACAAACTAAGAATTAGATAATGGGCCGAAAGGGATTATATGAAATGTGGTAAAAAGGTTTAGCTTTTGTTAGTTCTACAAATGCAGGCTTTTGTTTAAGGAACAATTACTGATAGCGATAGATGACCATGTGTACCGTTGGGTTTTGCGGAGGGATGCTAGCTTTTAGCGTTGGGCCCTATTGTATAGCAAATACACGTAGCGGGAAGAAAGATAGCGCAAGTTTTAAAAAGGTTCTGAAAGAATTATGCTGAAGATTGAGGATTGGTAGTGTAGTATAGGGTAGGGGATGTAGAGTAGAGGGATTGAATCGAAGGTAAAGCAAAGTGGGAAAAAAGGGAAGAAGAAAGTAGGTAAAGTAAACTTGTGCTTATTTTCTTTTCCTTTTGCTCTGAAATCAGTGTTCCCGTAATTACTACCATGCCAAAGCCAATGTAATGAGGATGAAACTGACTATGAGCTTCCCAGCTGAGGTAATCAACGTGTCCGTAGTTTAAGATGATTATAAAGGTTCATTGGACCCCATCACTGGACAAAGGAATCCTTGTGGCAAGCTTTGTTTACTCTTTAAAATAATGGAGAAAACTACGGTTTTTTCCGCACTATCAGCATATACATATATATATATGTATATTTACAACCGCGAAGCACGAGCAGAGGAAGCTTAATTGTTGGTTAAAATCCTTGGGATGCTGGAGAAATGAGTTCTAGCTGTAGTGTGTAGTACATATTTGAACTTGACTCAAAATGACTTTTTGGAGGTTTAGACGCGTAAAAAGTTTATGTGAAAGACACATTATTACTTGTATATATATAAGTAAATACCTATGCATATATAAGTAATACCTATGCATATATAAGTAATACCTATGCATATATGAGTAATAATATATATATTTTACTTTGTGATACTTTGTAGTTTTATGACTGCGAAAAGGTTAGATATTTCTCTAGCGGGCTGCCATTTAGCAAGGAGAGGCTCAATTAGCTGTAGAAAAGTGTGATTTATTGGATTGTTAAAACGCTGACCAGCTAGTAATTTCGAAGAATTATACTATTATATTATTGCGGGAAAAAGGCGGGAAGTGTAAGTGGGGCAACTGAATATAATAAGCATTTAGCAAGACAAAGTTCCAAGTAAAAGGCTTATGTAAAGAATCCAGCTACGTTTTGAACGACCATGGTTGGAAGAAAATCTTTTAAAACAGACCTGGGATCAAGCATCCGCTTCTAAAAGCGACAGTCATATTACCGAGCTTCCTCCAGAATGGTGTAAAATTTGCGTTTGAGGAAGAAGGCGAAAAGAAAATTATTTCAATATTGACAGAAATAAGACTGATAAGGTTACAAGAATATAGCGATTTAAAATTGTAAAAGGAGAGGGTTGGAAAGACAATTAAAACAAGCATAAAACTGGGAAGAGCTTCACAGTTTGGCTTAAGGATGGAAGAAGGAGAAGTTTATGAGTAAAATTGGGAATGAGGATTGAAAACGGAAAAAAGAAATGTTTGTCTGTTTGCGAATGGCGTCTTGGCAGAGAGGTTACTTGGCCGGAAACTTGGAAAAAGGATGTGAAAGATGTGGTTAATGTTTACCATATGCGGTCTGGGATATTAAGGGACGGAAGAGACAGACGAAAGATGCTGGGGATGGATTTCGTAATACCCCTATTAGTAAATGAAGGTTGATGGTAGGAAAGGAAGTGAATGAGAGAGAGAGAGAGAGAGAGAGAGAGAGAGAGAGAGAGAGAGAGAGAGAGAGAGTTGAAGATTGGAGATGACAAGAGATGAGAGATTTTTTAACGTGTGAAAACAACTGCGGGATGAGGCCGGAGAGAAGGTTAGGGGAAACGGGTAACATGTGACGCAGAGGATTGGAAGCATTTCCTTTTCCGTTTTGGCGGTAAATTTTCGGAGAAGGCTTGTGAAGATGAACAGCACAAGAAAGACAGAAGAAGACGGGTGATCAAGGCTGAGAAGGATAGATAGGTTATGAGTAGATCTAGAAGGGATGAAAAGATACGGAAGAAACGGATACAAGAATAAGAGAATACAAGAATTATTATTTCTTGTTCGGGTACTACACGGATGGAAGGTATACGCCTGGATATTAATGGGACGGATCTCTGTAAAATCTATATAGGATACACTTATTTGTGGAGCTGGAATGGTTACTTGTGAAAATATAGTAAATTGTGAGGAAGATGGGTAGGAAAGGAAGTGAAGGTTGTATGACTGGGGATGGGGGAGTTTGAAGATTGAGAAGATGAGTAAAGTTGTGCGCTGGAGTAAGGATATGGATAGATGTGATGAGGACGGGGGTGTATTAGGTTTAGATCGTAAGGAGAAATTATGATTACTCCTTTTCTTGTGGATAGTAGGAAGAGGATGTAGAGTATAGAATTGTGAGGGAGGGAGGCAGGTAAGAAAGTGATGGTGGTGGAGGTGAAGGACGTAAGGTGCAAGCTAAGGAACCTTTTCTTCATGGGCCATCAAGAAAAAGATGAGAAGGGTAGGAGGAGGGGGAGAGATGATGTACTCCATCTGGTTCATTGGCGTGCGTGTTCATCCTTTATTTTGGGACCTTTTCCAGGGTTCTTTTAAGGGCCTGGGAGAAGATGATCATGGATTTGAGTGGAAGGTATTAGGATAGGAGCGTACACAGGAGCAGATGATGACGACTGGATACGTGATTGAGGAAAATGAAGGTCTCATGAAGGAGCACGGGTCGTTGGTGCAGGAGGGAAGCTGAATGTGAAAAAATCTGAAAAGACAAGCATGTGCTGTAGTAGGTGTATATATGTACGGGGGGTTAAGGGTGGAAGATAGAGAGAGGACAAGATTTCTCGGGAAGGTTATACGACCCACTCAAACACAGGGGCAAGGAAAGTAAGGATGTGAACACCTTTATTTTCTTGGGCTACCCTCAGTTAAAGCGGGACAGGTGGTTAGTTGTTAATGCACATTTCACCTTTAAATTTTACGATAGACACCCATTTCAATTTTCTTAAAACTCAGGTAGCTTCTTCCAGATTGACATGAGGTGGAGAGACGCTTTTAGGTTGGCTCTGTGAACTACTACTGTGTGCCTTGGAGGCAGAATCATTTCCCGCGCTTTTTCAGGGTCCTTCAGACAACACGCTGTATTCAGGAGTTTGAAAACCCTGTCCGGACACGTTCTGGAATATGGAATGACCACGAGGGTCTGGGCTCTGGTCGAGATGTGTTATGACAGTATGGGCTACTGATACTTCTTCCGACTCGCCTGTCTACCACTTGTACAGCATGTTTGAATGTGTCGCTAGCATCGTTCCGCGGCTTGGAATTGTTAGTTAAAATGGTAGGGATTACTGCAATGGCTTGAGAAAATGCAAGGGATACGCGAAGTCTTTTGAAGAATAGCAGGAGGAAGGAAGATGATTCAAGTTTCTTGGGTTTGCCCTGGAAAAAGTATAAGTTTTGTATTGGTAGAGTGGAAATGCTGATGGATATGGAAGAAACTAGAGCTTCTCTTTTTTCGGGAGGCAGAGAGGAAAGATGAGATTGTGAAATACATCCCAATCCAGATACAAGAGGATAAACTAATCACTCATCCTCACTACAAATCTTTCTTAGCCGTCTAAAAATCTATTGTTGTAAAATTATCGAGTTTTACCCAAGAAATAAACAATCCTCTAATATTTCTCTTCACAGTCCCAAAACACTTATCTCAGGCGACAAGAATCATTTCAGACAAATGGGAAGGAAAACTTGAGACGTACGAGGAAGAAAATTGAAGAGGAATAGCATTTACCGTATTCAAGCTTGGGGATTTAGGTAGGAAGAGAAGGAATTATGAAAGATGCTCTGCACGCGCTTCTGTGTCCCTGCATCATGGGATCTAATTACAGGAGCTGAAGAGGGTGTAGAAGTAGTTGTTTCTTGTACATGCTAACGTGTGCCCTTCCAGAATATTACAGTTAAACATGAACTGAATTAATGGACAAGATTGTTCTTAAACTTTGGACGCTTTTAATCCCGAGAATGATGAAGGTATCAAAGGTTATATGCTATTATACAAGGAAATTATGCTAACCGCAGCCGATGGAGGTTACGTCTAGACTAGTTCCTGGAACGCGGAGCCGAGATGACAAGAATACAATAGAAAATATTCGGGAATGATGACGCTCTCATCCAGGATGACGACAAGCGGATCGGGGAAAGAAGAGACTGGCGATGATGGAACTAGATACTACGTGCATCTTCACCATGAAACACCCCTTTCTGGGGACTTTAAACGAGTTTGGTGGGTGGGTATTGGATATGCGAGACTTATAACAGACTTGTTCTTCACTTGTTTCTTTGCTGAACTTACACACAATTGAACATGTATTTAGTTTACTATTGATTATACGCAAGGCTAATTAAAAATAATATTTATGGAGAGAAAGAGGATCGTTATGGGGAACATTCAGACCTAGTTTTTGTAACACGAAGAATTTCTCAATAATTCCGCATATTTGTAATCGATAAGTTGAGAGAGCGATGCAATAGTCCTTCGAATAGAGGTAGATCTTAACACAAATTAATATTGTGACACAAATACAAACTTATGGCAGAATTGAAATAAAATTTACGTTTGTAACTTTTCTGGTCGGAAGCCTACTATCATTACTGATAATATATGACAACTTAATCATGACACATGGAGACATGGACAACGAAAGCTGCATAAGCTTAGAGTTATTAATAACTACTATTAATTAAGTGTAATTGTGACATACAGTATCATGTGATTACAGTCTAATTTTCGGACCATCTTTAGTTACCCTTTGAATTTTCTGGTGAAATTTTCTTGCCCTGGGCTTTTACAGAGCAAGTGCTACATTCTAGATTACAGTGCGCGGTAACAGATAGTCTTAAGGTGATTAACGTGTTGCTAAAATCTATTACTGAGTAGATTAAAATATATCTATGTCTACATGTACCTGGTCGACATGAAGGAACTCTGGAGACTGTGATATTATAAAGATAATTCAGCTCGTTCAAACAAATATGACTGATGCAGACATTGCTTTCAGTTTCAGGCTCTGCTACAGAACTGCGGGGCTGCTACTATGCAGAGATGCTGATGCCCTCTTGGAACTAAGAGCAAAACTAACAACTGCTTCAATCAGCATTGATATACTACAAATAGAATTAACAAAACTGATGGACATTTTTCTTTTTGTTGTACATGTACCGCAAATCGGAAAGATGCCAAATACGATGTAATTAAAACCATCGTGAAAGTTAGTGAGATGATTTTGGAAGAAACGGGAGGTAGTAGAGAGGAAATGAAAAATATTCTAAAAAGGAAGACTTGCTCTCATAAGAGCTAAAGCAATTGCTGAATTTAATACAAAACAACACGTTAAAGCTAAATAAGGATGGAAGGAAAGAAAAAAAGTGCATAAATTATGGCGGAGTTAAAATCTTGACCTGGTCACTCTCTGCCGTCGGTGTGATGGGCAATATTCAGCATACTCCTCCCAAGTACATCCGTTGGAGCCGCAACATTCCTCAGTGATTGATTTGTCCTCTCTCTTTCGTCTGAAAGAAAACATACCATTAAGGTTGCAGATCTTAGCTAACGTTTAATTTTTTAAACTGGTGCAGAGGCAAGTGCTAGGGACAGCAAATTACAAAACT
The DNA here is from genome assembly GCA_906901655.1 of Sminthurides aquaticus. NCBI lineage: Eukaryota > Metazoa > Arthropoda > Collembola > Symphypleona > Sminthurididae > Sminthurides > Sminthurides aquaticus. Next base: position 7,724,061 of record CAJQTT010000004.1, on the reverse strand, counting down.
CGTAAAAGGTTTGAGGATGTAACTAATCATCATGCAATAGATATCCGTGGCAATTGTGGAAGACACCACACTATTCCCCTTCAATGAAAAGAACCTTAGCGGCTCCGAATGGATTAACAACAATTTCATCTGAATCCTGAGTCTGAGTTTTTGCATTTCTTAGAGAGTCACGATTAAACGAAAAGTTGAAAAGAGAGGTCAAACGTTGGAATAAATGGAGCCATATGATCCAAACATTACCTGATCAACCCGGTCCAAGGTTTGATCATACTATTTGCTCGAGACTTGCGAATGAAGACCCCCATCGGGCTGTAGGGCTGATCCTTGTCGAGTCTGTAAATATCTTTTTGACAGGCCCAATCCATGTGGGTCAAAAGTTGATCCCGACAACGAACATGCTTCTCGGAGTGCCAAGCTGTTTTCCAATCGTCCTCGTTTCTGGTAAGGTAGAAGTGAAATGTTATCAGAATAAGCCTTTTCATTTTTACAATGGACAAGGGTATTAAGATTATGGAGAGGGAAAAACGTTGTGAGGTCGGAAGATTTCGACCAGGGTCTGGGTGGGTGTGGGTACAGGAGCCAGAAAGAATATCATTCATAACTGTGCAAGGGAGGAAGTCACTATTTCTCTAAACTGACTACTTACATTAGATTCATGGTGGTTTACACGCTGCAGAAAAATAAAATTAACTGTGACCAAGACGAAAACTAAAGTAAATGCGAGCACGGAATTTGTATCCAGCTGCTACGTCCCTTGTGATCTTAACTTAACCTAATTTAACGCTATCTCAAGAGATGAGGGCTGTAGAATAAAGCAAAATCTGGACACATATCTTGCTTGGAAACTAGTGATTCTTTATACATTTGATCGTCATAAGTTGAATGCATTGTCCGCGTAACTTGACATGGGAGGAGGGATACTAGTTTCGTCCGAAAAGCAATTATTTTCATATTCATAATACAAATGCATAAAACGTAATTTCGTGACCATATTCACAGTATTGCGGATTAAATATACATTTTGCTCACCGCAACTGGAAGATTTTTTGAAGCTCAGTTTCCTTGTCTCGATGGGAAGCAACAGGAGAATGAAACAATGCAAAGTATAAAACCAAGAGTATTGACAGAGATTTCAACGTAGGAACAAGCATAGGTACAGTGGATATTCCTGGAAGTGAGAACCATATAATTCTATGATTCATTTTTTTCCGTCGGTTTTGCAGTCGTTAGAATTTAGTGTTATAAATTTAATTCAGTTCAATCGCACGTTCGCACAAACTATTATTACACTAGGAGATTTCCTTGAAAGCTTTTGCTTTGGCAAAACTGTAAAAAACAGCACAAGGTGAAAGTTGGTCGCTTTCTTAGTTATCCCCAGAAGCTTCACGAAATAGGATTACAGTAACAAGGATGATGCAGGCTTTTGCTGCCTTAAGTAGTGTTTCTAAAGTTTAAAAATTACTGCAACAAGGAAACAACAAACTCTGATAGAATAACTCAGCGGTAGGTTGGTTTGTGGGGGAAAGTGCGCCTGGGATGAAACGGCTACTTATGACAATAATTCACCCCCGAATTATGCAGAAGCAAGAAGAAGAGAAGTATTAGACTGTAATATTTTTGACTGAATAAGCTAAAATTGGGTTGCTTCTAGTTTTTCTTTAAATCCCAACGGAAATAGCATGCGCGGTTACGAGTTCTGGATAGTAGTGGGATGTCTGGAGTCGTTGGTTTACCAGAACCGGGTTGGATAAAACTTAGCGTGGGCAATTCTTTGCACTCTTTGTGTTATGACGCGGAGACAAACTGAACAGAAAACAAATTACATATGCAATATGGGATACCGTTTGTTCGGTTGATGGAGTGTGTGCACTCTCCCAGTCTTCCCGCATATACCTACTTGTTCTGGGTAGAGCTTCAGCTTCATCCAGTGACATCCAATCATGATCCACCTTATATGCCAACACCAGTCTTTGCCAATCGGATAACATTTGGCCAGAATAACCTAAGCTAGCCGCCATATTACGTGAACAGATCCGCCATACTTGTTTAACGTACCTATCAGGGATGGCTACTACCGGGAAGTTCGGGTTGTACAACCAAGCCGACCCGTACGATTGATGTACGACCGGATTGTATACGATCGGTCACTCAATTGTATTACTTTGCTTTAAAAATACATAATTAGAACGAAACTTAATTGATTTGACTTTATACGTGTTCTGGCATTTGCACAAACTGCAGCATTCGCGGCTTGCCTGGAATGACCGTGTTGGTGCGTAACCATTGTTTGCAGTCCCGTGCTACGTGTACCCCTGGAAAGTAATTTTAAGAAGCTATAAGCTATTTGTACACAAAGCTCATCGAATTTTGTATACTGGATCCCCTGATATGCGAAAATTGTTTTTGGCAACTATAAGTTACATAAATTACCAGCAGGACTAGGCGTATTCTAGTTTAGCTGACGCAAACACAGTAAGTTGAAGTGATACGAATTGAGTATAATGTGAAAACTGGACGGAAATGTAGATCTGCGGTAAATCGAGTTTAATACCAAAACGAAATTCGAATTGTCATGATTATCAAATAACTTGTCAATTACATGGAAACGTTTCATTAGCTTCTTAGATTTTATGTTAAAATGTTATCTCGAAACAATCAAGTACATTTTTAATGTATTAGTGTTTTCTAAATCCCACGGTTTCGCCAAGTTATTAAAAAACGTTAACGTAAATAAAGATGGCGTGGCTATACTCTCTAGGTTTGAACGATTTTAAATTTTACAGACTAGATTGTAGTTTCAAGCGTCATTTTCGGCTTAAGCGCTTCCATAGCTGATATTGAGCTCCGTTTCTTCTGTGTAGACTGTAACAACCTCTTGAAATCTCCTAAGGACGTTACAGATGATTTTAATCGGACGGAAGCGGACAATGGTCTCTGAAACTGTGGAATTCTGGACTCGCTGGAACTTATTATCTTCTCTGGAGATGACATCAGTTTAGTCGGTGATGTGGTAGGAAGGCTTGTTTTAGAATTGAAAAGACGGTTATAACAACTATCTGGATTCTTGCTAATTGCATCATTGTATCTACCAAATCTACTAGGTTGCTTGGGTTCGGAAGCTGGACTAGGTAAATTTCCTCGCGCTACAGGTATCCCATTCAGAGATTTGTTACTGGAAAATTGCCAGCGAGAGGAAGGACTTGCACTAGAAATATTTTTTGTAGGAGTAGAGGTCAGCGGTGGCTTGGTTAGGCTCGTAGCGGACTTGAGTTGTGGTATCTGCGGCCGAATCCGTCCCGTCAAACCCGAAGTTTTAGGTGCTGCCGTTTTGAGTGCGGTTGCATCCGGTTGGATGTTAAACTTTTTTCGAAATCGGTAGATTTCCTTCGATATATCATCCATAGTCGGAGGTGATTCTGTTCAAACAAGAGGAAGATAGAAAGAGCTGACATGAGTGAGGAGCATTATAAAGTCTGAAGGTGTGATAAATTGAGAATTGTATGCAATTTACATATTTCAGAGGATTAAGGAAAAGGCAATGACCAAAGTAAGGTAGAACGAAAAAGGAAAATTTAAACGAAGACGTATCGAAGTAACTGAACGAACGAAAGAGTCTGATCTTTTGAAGAAAAGTTATAAACAAACTGATCTCTCAAAGAATATTACAATCCTAAAATCAAATAACACTTTGTGTTACGTAAAAATCAAATATTCGGCTCTGCTTTACCAAATAAGATATCATTTTGGCCTTGCGTCACTCTAGTTTTTTTAAATTGGGGAGGAATAAACATACCCGACATCAGGATTGGAGAAGTTACATTCAAATGTCACTAGATGGCGAGAGAGGAAAACCCTCCTAGCAAAGCCTTTCGTTGGTTACTTGAATTTTAAACCAGGGAAAACAAAAATCAGATGACAATAGCGTAGCATTCGACCGTGCGTCGTGCATGTGTATTAGCGATGCAATGGTAAAGTTAAATTAAGGTGAATACCCGATAAGCCAAGTTACCATTAAGGAATTACAGGCACCACATTCACTCATCTCAACCAACTAACTTAATTAACTAGTATTTTAATACGGAAAACAGGTGTCAGAAGTTGAAAATTTTACATGATACAGTTTAAGGAAGAAATTAATGATACTAAAAATATTGATCTTGCAATCTAATCCTTTAGCGCTAAATCGTAAAGCTATTATGTCTCGGTCAATTGTAACGGTACACACACCAATCATCACGCAAGCCAAATATTCATATACAATCGTACATACATTCAATGATTACGGCGAATAAGTTATACGAGCACAACACAGTAGCAACCATGCAATTGTTTCATCTTGTTACGAAAATTACAATTATGAAAGCTTGCGCACACAAAAAACTGAAGAACCCCTTTGAATTTGATTAATATTAATGTGCAATACCCCAGTATCACTTAACCGTTACCGTTTTGCTAGGGCTCAGATATCATTCATGTCCGTGAAAAGGGCATTGTCTTCTGGAAGTGCGATTGTCTATATGTTTGGTCTAAGTGAGCGCGATTTGAATACATATGCGAACAATAAGACATTCTGGAAAAATCTTTTCGGAGCACCCAAAAACTTGAAAAAACGGTGCTATGAGTTTTATCCCACCACCCCCTTCACCCGATAAGTTCAAAAATTACATCTAATTTCGTGCGACTAAGAAACGTCCTGTTTTCTTGAGCATATTTGACATGGAAGTTGATTGCCATAATACTGCATACGTAGTCGTAATGGACTATCACATTAATAACAGATAAACAGGGGAAAGGAGAATCAAGGCAGAGTTAGGTTATAACTTTGGAATGATTAGTTTGATATGTTATTAATTAAAGATGAATATACAGTAACTAAAGCAAATACAAATTGTAACATTTGTTGTAGAGAGCAAGATTTAAATAAGATTTTTTGCTAAAGTGCAAATTAAGGATGTTTCGTAGTTACTCTAATTAAAAGAGAATTGAGAAAAATTCCATGCAATGAACATTTTAAAGCGTGAAAATGGCACTACAATTAATTTTACCCCAAGCGTCTAGGAACTACAATCATTCACTCGTAGTCTAAATATCTTTCAGTTTCAACGGCAGCTGCTAATTGTCTACAATTACGAAATAAGTTAATGGGAGAACATGCGCCAGAAGCTCAAGCTTGTCCGAGGAGATAGGCAAACGAAGAGAATTTCTAATTACTGATTGAAGCATTGTAGGGCTCGTCTTGCATTTTATGCCTGCTAATGAAGCTAAATTGATTGATTGTCTGGAAGGTAATTCATGACTCCATCATTTAGACACAACTGCATTCCAAACATCCCATCCAGATATTTATGGCAGATCCATACAAAAAGGTAAATATTGCAAAACGGGGACTTAATTGCATGGTTAATCAAGAGTAATAGGACTTAGATTTGATTTTCTCAAAAATTAAAATAAAATACAAAAACTGGAAAATTGCAGGCAAAAGTTAGAGCTAACGAGGAAGTACTTGATGTTTCGATTCGAGCCAATGGGTATGCGTTGAGGAAGTGGGTATTGGATTCGTTAAGAAAGGTTAGAGCAACGGGATTCGCTTTTGCGGAGAGCTATCGCTAAGTAGTTTGGTTAATTCAAGGATTCAGAATTTGTGAGCTACCAAATATCTGTGTAGCAAAGTTTACCTCTTCGTAAGAAAGATGGTCTGTCGTCAGAGGACAAGGCAAATTTGGACAATGTAATGCGGCTGTGGGATTCCGCTGGGCTTGAGCGGACAGGAGAGTGTGTCGCACTGCTCATATTAAGGATTTTTTGAACGTAAGCAGGGTCTTCTTCGGGAATATGATCGCGTTTCTTGGTGGTGTTCAAGTCGTTGTTCTGCTGCTGCTGTTGTTGCTGATGCTGTTGTTGCAAATGTTGCTGATGCTGCTGATGATGCTTGGGACTGGTGAGAACAAAAATGCGTTTGTTGTTCAGTGAATGAAGAGGGTTTCTAGGTGGGATTTCATCAGTGGCGATGCGGTAACTCTCGTTACGTTTCAATCTGTCTTTGATTTTTGGTAAATTTTTTAGCTCTGGCATAACTGGAGGAATGGCGGAATCGAGATCAGTTTCGAGGAGCATCTTGGCCTTGGCTCGCTCTTTCGCAAACAGATTTGCAATATGGTGGGCGGGTTCCGGGCTGCTGACTGGAGAAAGCGTCTGAGATGATGCGGATTCTGGAGAAACGGGGGAGGTTATTCGCGAGCTAGATTTCTCGGCGAAACTATCATCGCTAGCCTTGAGATTATGCCGACGGATTTCCTCTATACGCTCGTACAATTCTTCGCTCTGATCTTTGCGAATGCGATCGTAGACAGACTCTCGAATGCGTAGCTGGGCGTAAACGCTGGAAGCGTCATAATCCGGTTGTTTGACAGCTTCGCCAGGATCAAAAGATACTTTGTGGCGGCGTTTACGTTTTAGTGTCTCGGAAGAAAATATAATCTGACCGTTGGCATCCAAAACAACACGAGCACCTCGAATCTTTGATGAAACTGCTGGGCCTAGGTCCGTCTTGGACTCATGACCTTGATCATGATGCTCTTCTTCGGAAGAACCCAAGAGGACAGTGTCCAGGGCGTAGTATTCTCTCCCAATATCAAGCTTAGGCACGGCACTTCGAATCACTTGTACATCTGGAATTACATCTGGCTGAGGTAAATTAGTTGTACTTCTGGTGAGGGTGCGTGTGCTCTGGCCGGAACTGCTTCCCGTACTATTTGTGCTGCTCGGACGGTGTTGTGGCAGATTCTTTAAGCTGACCGTATCTTTCTCAGAATCACTGCAGTCGCTCAAAGTGCAGGAACCGCTCTCATTGGAAAGATCCGCTTTCGGGGTGTGTCTTCCGCTGTCAGAGTCCTCATGGTCTGTCACTGAAGCACTATCTTTGTTTGGTGGCGGGCTTCCGGATGAACAGGAGGGTGAGGGTGTTACGACGACTAGCGAAGGGACTCGCTCTATCAACGACTTCCTCTTGACTCGCTCTTCCCAACCGGAATCCTCCTGGAATTAATTCAATTACAAATAGTTAAATCCTTTTAGGCTTTGGAATTCAGAATATTTTATTTTTAGGCTGTGAGAGAAATGTGATACTTGTTATGAAACCAATGAATTAACCGCGAAGGAGACATGCAATTGCAGTAGTAACATACCGGCTGGGATTTCTTGTCAAGAAGATTCTCTATTGAAGTCGTACGTGCTGGAGGATCAGGCTTGTGTCTCATTACAACTGTACCACAGGAACTTGCCGTTGTACTCGTTGAACCCTTCCCGAATAATTCATACTCGCTCTCAATGTTCGTCACACTTCCGCCGGAACTCTTCTCTTCCTTCTCTTTAGATGAAGACTTTTTAGATTTTGGGAAGCCACATTCATTTCTAAATGAGGTGAAGTATCCTTCCGTGTCAACAGAGTCCGAATCGGAAACAAGGCCATCCTGAAGTGTAACAAATTATTAACATTAATTTAAACCAGCACCATTCTTAAATGATTGATTTTAAGATTAAAATTATGATTTGACCAGCTTTATATTAGTAGAACTTGGTTAAACCAGCTCCGACTTTTAAAAGTGAAATATTTTGGAAGAATCAAAGAAAATTCCTTCCTCGACCACTGATGAAGCATCGGTCAGCATTAGAGCATTAGAATAAGCAAGATAGAGCAGGAATTTTCTTTCCAAAAAAGGACAGAGATGATTAGCTGAGCGTTGGAGCTGGGAGAATTGTACAAGATTTTATACCATGAAATTCTCAAGTTGAGGTGTCAGAGATCGATCTTCATCGTCGAACAAAAAATCTGAAGATGTACTCAAGGATGTCGGGTCCCAGGGAGATGGAGCTGAAGAAGAACTTGGGACCCCTGTCACACCTTGGGCGGAACTAGTACAGCTACTCCAGTGTCCAGAATCGATCCCGTATTTTTTATTCTCGGACGGGCTTGCGACGGAAGAAAAGCTCGTTTGTATTCCACACCTGCAGGACAATCAGTGTAATTAGACATGTGGTACTTGTAAACTTATACAGGGGTAGGGATGGTAAAGACTTTTTGAACAATTTCACGCTCAGCATACGAGAGAATCCATTATTAAATATAAAAATTCGAGACTCGTTTACACTATCTTGTAAAACGTTTTATGACAGGGAAAGGAAATGCACTCGGCAAGGATGAAATTTCGCTAGGTAACGCAAGGTCCACCTTTTATAATCACACCTATTTGATTGAAGTCGTGAAGATGATATCAATCCGTGAAGAACATGGGGGTTAAAAGGGTCAAGATTTACTGACCACATTCTTTGCTGGTCGGTGTGACGGAGGAGGGAGAGTTTTTTAGGCAAAACGTAAGCCGGACGGCTTTTTGAACAATCATTTAAAATTCTTGAGAGCAGAAAGTGTTGTTGGCACACAAAATTCAACTGGTTTTACATAGGAATACGCTACAGCTGAGATAGAGTAGTACGGACGGATATAAAAGTATATAGACGCGTAGATCCGAGTAAATTTTGAATTTGCAGTAAAAGGTCTCTAACGAAACTTCAAAATGAGGGATTCGATGATTAGCTAACTATAGAAACTTGAAATTTTATTGAGAATCAACTTACTCCTTGTTAGGCATGGTTCCGCAAATGGTATTCCTTCTCCTCTTCACTCTAACTTTCTTGGTGTGAATAACAAGAGATCTTCGATTTGCTTTCATACGATCAAATCCTCTTCCGGTAACATCCACCTGCACAAGCTGACTGGGGAAGGTTGAGCTAACGGTCCGACTAACATCTTCCGCAGAGCACCGCTTCCTCCCGTTCAAAGTGGCTATCTTGGAATCCACATAATCATCCAGCTTCCATTCCCGAAGAGCGGCGAAACTTGCAGGCTGCGATACATTAATCACATTCATGATTTGAATGAAGACATCAGGTTTCAAAGGATAAAAAACTGTTTAAAAACCGAACTAGTTGAGGAAATAGAAGGAGAAGAAGAAGAGTTTCAAACTAATAGTCAAGTGGCTAGGCTGGGCATTAGTATATCTGGCGGCTATGTTGAACTAAAGTTAAAGAGTGGAAACTGATACGCAATAATACAGAATGAAGCAAGTTTTAGGTTCACGCGGTAATGGAGGAAAGCAGTGGCCGAAATATGTTAGCATATTCTTAGCTTTGGATTTCACAAGACGTTCAAAGGAGACTCGCCCCTGTATTTTATGTTCAGAAAGTGCGTAACTACAGAAATATAAGAAGATGAAGTAAAAAGAAAACCAAGTTGCGTTGAATTATCCAGTGTTAGAATGCGGGTTGTATTCAAGGGGATAAAAAGTGACGGAACATCTGGTTTTTCACTTGAGAAGTCAGTCAAATACTCGTTGAGAATAATTATGCTAATGTATTGCTGTCAAAGGGGAAAGTAAAAAAGAATTTTGGTTCTGGATTGCTCCTTCGAACTCTAAGCCTTCTAATTCCTACCCTACGGATTGCAAACATGCCGGAATAGCCCTCGTACACACAAGCCATCATTCATGAAGAAGCAAGGAAGTTTACAATAGCGGAAAGAAATCAGAAGAAGTAGTAGAAAGTGGAAGCACATGGTTGTAACGAAGCATAGGATGGGCTTGCTCAAGTGGCAGTGGCAGGCTTGTTGATACTTGTACCTGGGGACGGAATGTTATTTTAAAGACTTGTTCCAGTTAGACTAGTTTTACAGGGTATTTAAAATGAAGAATTCCGTGTTCAAAAATAGACATATTATGATAATTTCGGACTCTTCTCATCTTGTAAACGCAATTACTTAAGGTCTTAACCAATTCCCTCCAGAGAAGGGATAAGAGAGTAGGGAAGGGAAAAGAGTTGGGGAGTGAATGTTAGCAAGTCTTGCTTTTTTACTTAATAAGCTGGTCGAAACTGTTGACTGTGTGACAGGAAGAGAGGACTAGGTAATTCTTGGAGGGGCTTTGGGAGCGTGTTAAAGATTATTTTATCTACTTGAGAAAGATAAATAAAGTGAGGGTAATTCTCGGGTGGAAAAACATGCAGACTCGCGGAAGAGAATGAAGGATGGTTTGGCTTGGTGGAATAGTGAATGGGGATAAAGAAGAAGAAAGCTCCAAGGAAAAACCTTGAAAGATGATTCAGAGATGCAGTTAGAAAAGAATGAAGAGAGGAAGAGTATAAAACGCATGGGAAATGTAAAGCGGGAAGGAAGTAGGAGGGAAAAGAATGAGTATATTTAGGAATACGTGAGGAAAAGAAAGAAGTTTCTTTGAGTTTCTCCTTACCCGTCGATTCTCATTATTATTGGCATTGTTGCGGTGAAGGCGGCCTGGTCGCTGTTGTGCCTCTGTTATTGGAGATCGTACCGGAAAATTTGGTTCATGACTTCCAGCCTTGTCATAGAGCTTCCTGAGGAAGGTGGGTCGAGTTACCTTGAGAAATAAGTCGGACTCAAGGATGACTTCCCGTACTCGGTGAGGTATTCTCTCAATCTCATCCAAATTCCCTTCCGCTGTAAAGAAAGCAAAAAATACGGGGTAAGTCCATCAATCTCTTAAAACATGTTGAATTCCTTGGTGTTAGCAGACCACCATTAACTCGCCATGCTTGTGTTTATGTTTCAGGAAGAAGGTAAAGCATTCCTCCTCCGACCGGAAGCCTGAGGAAGGAGAGTCAATAGTAAAATAAAAGCTATTCTTCAATGCGCGCCCGTTCCTCCAGCCACTATTTTTTCAAACGTTTTTCTTGTCATTTATGCTATAACTATAAGAGTAATGTGAGCAAAAGCTTTTGCTTCTTCCATGCCCACTCCCTCTACCTCAAGTCAAAACTATGTCTTCGCTCTAAACGACGATGGTATAGTGCAGCCATGTCCATGTCTGGAGGATAATGAAAAGGATGGGAAAGCTATTAGCTTGGCAGAGGAATCTTCCAGTCTTTGATATATTGTAAGGTAGGAATCCCTGGTTGCTAAGGGCGAAGGATTTTTCCCTTTTAAGGTAGCTGAAATTATTCATTCTTGGGCTATTAGTGGTAAATGGTGTCTTGGAATACAACTCCTCTCTTCGGTTCGGCTCTGAGGCCGTCCCGGATTGTGTAATCTTTACCGACTTACATACAACGCATCACAGGATTCCAACCAACTGATTGACACTCAAAGGCTAACTACATTTACATTGACGGCAACGAAAGGAATGTTGTCCTGGGGATGAGCACTGTGCACGTAAACTTCTGGTGAAACTTTGACGGATTTGGATTGTAAGGACTGTAAGGGATTGAAATATTCTAAGCTTCCGAAGCATGCAAACAGAAATCCTCGTTGTTGTAGCTTTCTTTTTCTACTCTTCTTCCCTTTCTTCAGGATCAGTGCTTAGCCATGCATACAACTCATGCTTTACTAATTGTGCATTCCTTCACTCTTTCAGATCTGGTCCGCACGGATCTGAATTCATCTGTGTCAAGCGTTAGATAATGGGAAAGGCAGAGGATTTTGAGTGATTCAAGCTCAAGGAAACTGAATCAACAAACATTGGTAGATTCTAGACAGGGTTTGAGGGAATGGTTTCAAGCCACGCCAGCAGAACATCATGCGTTAATTCTGGTTTAATCATTTTAGTATTACTGCGTAGTAGTAAACAAGAATTGTTACGCAGCCAGCGTATTCAGTGGTACGCATATTATTGGTAGCGGAGGGACTGAGGAAGCTGCAAGGGCTGGCTGAGGCTGAGAGGTGTAAGCACCGAAGAGAATATGGTTGGAGAAAGTTCTCGTCTTCTTATTGTAGAATGTGCGATTCTAAGAGATGAGACCAAGCGAAACAGGAAGGTTGACAACGTAAATATCATGATGCTATATCAGATGCCGACAAGCTTGCCTTTGCCTGGGTGGCAAAATCAAGAAGAGAAAATGTACGAACTGGTCAAGGAGATTCCTGCGTTGCGTTGATATCTTTGTTGTCCCTATGAAACTTGAGGCGTTTTCTTAAATGACACGCGGAAATTGCTCCCAAGAAACTACCAGACCCACGAGTATCCATCAAATTGCTCGTAATGCATGCCTGGGACAAATCACTAAGGGTATGACTGCGTTCCATCTTGGAAATCTCCAAGGAGATGTGAGAAAGGAGGAGAGAAATTTGTCCAAGATCCCAGAAAGTATATGACAGGTGAAGAGATGAGAGAAAGGGATTTGCAAGACTGAGGACATTTCCAAAACCGCGTTACACCCCCTTGTGGAAAGCTATTGGTTGCTTGTATCTTGGGTTTGTTGGAAATGGGATGGTGAATAGGTGTTATGAGAATATCCTTGTATCGTCATGGTGACTAAACAAGCTTGAATTTGTAAAATAGAGGAGAGTAGACACCGCCGAACTTAGGGTTGCTTGCTTTGTTCTTCTCATAGCTTGCAACAGGTACATATTGTTAACAAGAAAAAAGAATGCAAATCACTGAATGGAATAGAGTTTTCTTCATCTGAAACTACTCTGAATTCTTCTGGAGGGAATGAGGCGAGGATGATGAAGAATTACGAGGAGTGAAATGAAGGAGATGAGAGGAGCCCTGAATAACTTTGCTGCAGCTCGCTTCGTAATAAGCTCCTTGGACTAGACATGATTTTAGAGTTTGAAGAAACTGATTCACTGCTCGGTCAAGATAATGCAACCTCACCGGTTCCGTATGTTGGTTTGTCTTCTGGAGGTGGTTGGAAGAGTTTATAGAGCGTGAAATAAGAGAAAATCCAGGAAGAGCGCATAGCAAGTGCAGGAGAAGAGGACGAGGAAGAAAGCGTCCGGGGCAGTTTACATAGGTGTAACTCAGTCCATAAAGAATAGAGTTGAAGTAAAAAATAAGGCACAAAATGTGTATGGGATGGAACACGCCCATCCCTTGCTGGGATGTCTTAAAGCTGGATTTTCTCTAGGTGTGTGTGTGTAAGGAGAGAATTTTTGGAAAATATTTGGGAATTAAACAAATTAATGAATCCTGGGCGCTTCCTGCTCCATCTTTCGTAAGGTTGGGTGGAAAACTGCTCTAGGAACGATTATTCTACTCAAACTGATCGAGATGGGTAGGGCAGACTGGACAGTCGGATGCGTTGCTACAAGACGCTTATTGTGGGTGGCATACCGATGAATGGAGAATTCATTAGCAGATTCCTAAATGGTGGTGGTAGTGGCAGTTATGTTTTGGTCTGGAAGATGCAGATAATTGCGGCGGGATGGGCTGGTGCGTGAAATAGTTTCAATTTTCCAGATAAACAGTGAGAGGATAAAAGTGTGGAAAAGAAAATTATGCCTGGAGCTAAGAGTGAATTGAATAAGAGTCAAGAGCGAGCTAGCTAATGCTCATGTTTAAAAGGAGAATACAGGACGTTGATGAGGAGAAGATCTTCCACAGAGGAATGGATATCTTAGGGATTTTACAAGAGGTTCGCTTCAAGGAGGGGAATACAAGTTGATGCATTGTTGTGGCTACGTTCCTGGGATTTAAATTTCTGAGCAGGTCCCTTGGGATAAATGTTATGCAGAAAAAAGAGTGAGCATCTTATTTCCAGCTGCTCATCTAAGTATGTTGCATCGTTTAGTTCCTTGATAGCCATTCTTGCAGCAGCAGCCACAAGAAGACAAACACGGAATGGATGATGTGGATGTAAATAAAACGCCAGAAGCTAAAACTAGAGGAAAGAAAATGCCCCGGGATAGTACTAAAATGGGAATGGAGAGTGGATGAGTTATGTAAATGTGATAGGAAGCCTAGTATTGTGAGTCCTTAGTCCTTGAGTTGCAAGAAGAGGAGACTTGATGTACTTTTTTAAAGAGACACTAGTGAAACTGATTGACTACTTTCATCAATAAGATATAGGGAAAAGTGAGAGGCTTGGAAAGGTCCAAATGCCTGGAATGTGTGCTGAGGTTTTTCTTGATGAGAGAAAAACTGCTCGCAACCGCCGGCGTTACAATGCATTTGATGAACTCGGTACTCATATATCTGGCCTACACAAATCTCTGTAGAATGATACAAGTCTCTGGATCATGCTGAATACATTGGTGGAATTAAAAGGTCACGAAGATCTCTCCTTTTGTTAGGATTAATAAGTCGAAAAGAGATGAAACGTCAAGAGGAAGGAAGTGAATTTAAAGCTATATAGCAAAAACACATCGTAGCGGAAGCGAAATGTTTCAAGCTGAGATCAACGTCGTTGTCATATGCTGCTTGTACTTTAGAAGAAGCTGTGAGGAGAAAGCTATCGTGGCTGATAGTTTTATAGCTGATTACTTTGGGGCTATTAAAGGGCCAGAGGTCTGGGATTTAAAATTCAGGGAAGCTAGACTGGGGAGAAGCAAGCTTTTTAAGTTTTCACTGTTGGCCAGCGATAACAATTGGAAGAAGATAAGCTTAAGAGCGGGTATTAAAACTTGGTTTCGTTTTAAGGAAATGGAGAGGAAGTCGGCTTGAAAAGCGGGAGTTAAGGAGGGATAAACTAAAGAGGAAGAAAAGCCGGGTTGTTGGTTGAGTATTAGTAAAGTAGTAAGGTTTCTTTTGGTTAAAAGGATACTAAAAGATTTGGGGTTTTTATTAGGGGAAAGCAAGGGAGGCAGCTAACCAGCTATGAGAACAAGAGCTGGAGCATAGGAAGGAAGGGAGACTTTTGTTGGATGCTTGAAAATGATAAGTTGAAATGCGGGAGTGATATATATTGAAAAGGGGAGATGCACTAGTAGGGTGTCAATGTCATTCGACACTCCCTTCATTATGGTGTTGTGCATGGGGTGGATAGTGGATGATTTTTCCTTGGGATGCAGTTGGATTACGGGTGCATTGAAATCCACTTGAATGCAGCTGACTCTTTGGATTTGAAGCAGGATACGTTGAGACGGAGGATTGAAAGAATGGGAAGCGTGTCTCTTGCTTACTTGCTTGCATAATTCGAAACTGGAGTGAATCCATAAACTTTGAGAGTACAGGAAGGACAGAGAAAGGATGCATCATTCATTTTCATTATGAGGGAA
The DNA here is from genome assembly GCA_906901655.1 of Sminthurides aquaticus. NCBI lineage: Eukaryota > Metazoa > Arthropoda > Collembola > Symphypleona > Sminthurididae > Sminthurides > Sminthurides aquaticus. The sequence goes on along the minus strand of CAJQTT010000004.1, from coordinate 7,709,042 downwards.
TGACGAGAGGGATGTAAGGAAGAGAAAACGTGAATGAAAAGCAGAGAGAAGTGGTTGAAAAAAAGAGTCCTTGAAATTCTCATGGAATTATGGAGGATGAATTGAAGAAAATTTTGAATATTTCTCCATAGAAGCCCACCCTATTTCGTCTACCCTATTCTATTTTCATTCTGGTTGAATAAAGAAACTGGATATGATAAATCTTAATAGATCTTACATGCATCCTGGACTGGATGAAAAGAACAGAAAAGAATCATAATAAGGACCACTTGAGCTTACAAGTTTTACGTTTCTCTCACATTTGTCCCCGAATAGGCAAGGGCTGGCTGGAGTGGATGTTAGGCTATTTTTAGGTAAAGATGTGATAAAGCACGTTTTAATTTTCAGGGGAAAAGTAAACCCGCTCATGGAAACATGTCATCCTTCTCGCATTGATGAATATGGATGGATAATATGGGATTATGAGATGATCAGTCAGCTGGACTGGGAGAGAGACTTTGTCCAATATTTAATTTTTACGCATGAGACAAAACTAATTTATGCTTGGTTGACATACGCACGTGACATTGGCTTCTTGGTTGACTTGACAAAGTTGTGAATTCCGGGGATTGTTCCTACGGGGCATGGACAAGTATACGTCAGTTAGTACTGTGAAATTTGATTGGAACAGGATTTTCTTCTCCGCCATGCAAACTGTTTTCGAACATAAGGAGGAGGACAAAATTGAAGAAGGCATAAAATATCCCCGGCACACGACCCGCACTTCCCCACGTCAACGGAGATGAGGGGGAAGTTTCGGGTTGACCATGTGTCTCGGTTGAATGTGACTTGCCTTGTTTTTCTTGCTCTCGTTTTTACCGCAGATGCTTGGAAAGCTTTAGAAAAAGTTACTCAAGTTAGTGGTAACTATCGCGTGACATTACGGGACTCGAGCTTGAAATATTTTAGACAGCAAGAAGAAGTGAACAAGTTTTCAGTGAGGGGTTCTACCATTTACCATACCGCAATGCCAGGGTCTGTTCTGTATGTATGGATATTCTGGAAAAGAAATTTGGAAAAGTACGGACGACGCCGGTGAGGAACATTCCCTGTCGTTGTATTTATTACCAGGGCTAGAAATACACGCGGGCAGAGAGAGAGAGAGAGAGAGATAAAGATTAACAACTTTTAGAACTGGCTTCGCTTGGTTTTCGTGTGTGCCAGGATACGGATTGTTACAGGATGAGGGAGAAAACTTATAAGGGAAACCGCATAGATACTAAACACGGATTCCAAACTCCAGTCCTCCTCTACAGGAGATTCTAAACAATAAATAAATTTACATCTACCTACGCTAAGGTACTAAACTAATTTCAGAATCCTGGACACTGCCCGCCCAAATAACATGAAAGCCAAGCTTTTTAATGCACATTTTTAGAACCTGGAACCAGAAACAGTGTAGAATAAACCCGGCTGTAAAATATATGCGGAATAATAACAAACAAAACAAAGCCACGTGCGCAACCATTTTACTTGCTCGAGCCCTTTGGCCATTGACGGGGATTATGTATGTGTAAGAAGTTGATTGTGGATCCACACAGGAAGAGACGAGACGGGCATACACAGAAGAGGAAGGAAGCGTATTAGCTAGGTTGGGTGTTAGGTCTACTTCCATCCGTGCCTCCAATTGCAGCTGGACATTATTTTAGGAATAATATGAAAACCCGTATCGGATGAAATAGAGTTCGGTAGATACATCTGGGAAGGGAGACAGAGACAGCCGCGTGAAAAATTTTACTAAACAAAGAAGGGCTTATAGCCCTGTCGCAGAACGGTGTAAAATGCTGAAAAGTTGTTGCATATTTTACCCTCCTTTGTTTAAGGGACAACTATTATACTTTTGCTCTACATTCATTGCATATAGAATCAAGTTTTTCTTGCAGGGTTCTGTCCTGGGTACAAAAGCTATGCTTCGTTAGTGTTTAATATGTTTGTTTGATCCCGTTCCCAGCGAAAATTAAGCTAACGATCTCCTACTACTTAATCTAAAAGCGGGTAACGGAGAATAATGGAAGACCTCATGACAGCCCTCCTATCTGAACAGAACCTCCCGTAAAAGCACATGCTACATGCATGTACTCTGCAATACTTGAAAAACCATTATTGTAGAGAGCACATTTCCTTTTATCTGATAACAAAAGGCCGAGTGTGACAAGACTACCCCATTGAATGCTTGCTTCGGAAATGAAAAGTTGAAATATTGTGGCTACAAATGAGAAGAAACGTCAAAGTTTTACGCATATATTCACAGATTCTGTTTCTCTGCTGTTTCTATGGCGTACATTTGTCTGGCCATGGTCGCGTCGGACACGGAAATCAGCTGTCCACAAAGAGGCAATACCTGATAGGAATAATGCTCTATGTAAGTGCAAAGATAAAATTAAAGAGGAGCGGGCGGCCGTGCCTCTATACTACTGTCACAAATCATACTTCACGCAGGGAATGACAAGACTTGGCTGCTTGAGCAATACCAAGTGGTGTTTGCAATTTGTGATTACCGAGTTGTCGGCTTAGTCACTCATGGAGGAAGACGTGAAAGGCTGAGAAATATAAACAGAAAGTGTTGGAGCGAGCTGAGTAAAAAATATGAAATATGCAAGGATTATTAAGGGAGTGCTGCAAATTTGACATTATCTTGAGAAGTGCCAGAGTTTTGTGAGAGATTTTTCAAATGTTTCTCAGGAAAAGCTTGTGAGGAAGACGAGTATTAGTAAGGAAGGGAAGAAAAATGTTTGAGTTATGCCCTTACTCCTGGGTTGGGATTCTGGGATACCATGCGGGAATGAATAGAAAAACGTGAGCCATGGCTAATGTTCATGTCAGAGGATGAGTGGTAGAGATGATGAGATGGTGGTGGAGAATGGGTGGAATGGATGGTGGCTTGTATCATGAATTAATACCAACCATGAACCCGCGGAGATTAAAATTTAGGCTAAGAAAATGATCGAGAAGGATTCAAAGATTATTACAAAGATGACAGCGTATTCCTCGATTTCGTGCGACGCCGAGGTATAGGAAGTTTGCACACAGTCTTACCGAAGGTATAATCCCTAATCACTGCGAAGGCTTCTCTGAAGGAATTATAACGATATGTGCGCTTTGGTGCTATTATGTTTGCTGCATCAAATTGCTGCAGATATTCCCTTGGTTCAAATCCCGTCGTCCCTACGATGGCTATCTGTAGGAAAGCGATGAACCTGAAGGATTTTAGCACATTGTCTTTCTCCTTCCCTTTGTTACACGACTATGGCGGAGGACAATTAAATTTGAAATGAAGGATAGCAACGGTATACAGGATTGGCGGCAACGACAACAATGAAAGAAGCAGTAAATCCGCGAGATAATTGTGCAAGATAATACTTTGCCTTTGCTGTCACTGCCTCTCCGGTTCATATATTTGAGACAAGGATTTTTACAGGGCTCTCGATTTCGACCTGGGAGTTCCATGTCAGAGGCAGTGGACTTGTTCTGTCCGCATATAAGCAAGAATGGAGAGTTAGCTTAATGAGGACGGATTGACTAAGTAAATTTAGAAGAGGAACAAATGAAGGGATTGTACTTAGGGGACGGCGGGGATGTTCTGAGAGGAATGCCTGTTCATGTGATGAAAAAACTCTGGATTCAAATTCTGGGTGGGTGGTATAGGTGGTAAAAGAGTGAATGTCTCGGTGGTTACTGACTGCGTGACAAAGAGTGAATGTTTTAGATTGTTTTCTCCAAAGAATTTAAGCTGGGACAGCGTTGTTGCTGTTTCCTTCCTTCGCGTCTCTCTTCTTCTTGGACCCTGGCTGTATTTAAAGAGGTGCGGAGGGAAGATGAGAAATCCTAGAGAAGAGAGAAGTTGAAAGAAGATGGGGAATACAGTCAGGGCGGGGAGGGCCAAGGGCCCAACTGAGCTAAAGAGCAAGGCTGTTGAGGTAAGAGAGGAGAAATTAAATGATGAGAGATCTTTTGGGATTGCATGTTAAAAAAAGCTTATTCTTTTTTGACATTACCGACGGTTTTAGGAGGACTGAGGGAAAAGAGAAGAGTAGAGATAAAGAGATTCTGTCTCATGATGATGATGCGCAAGTAAAATAGGTACAAACCCCCCCGTTACGTGAATCACGTCAAAAGGTTGATGATTGCCATCAAGCGGAATCGTTTCCTCCCTTTTCAATGTTTTCGCCTCATTTAGACATGGGGAGGGGAGGGGGGTAAGGCGATAAGAGAGATGGTGGAATGATGAGGATGCGGTATGTGGATTTAAATGCTGCAATCAAGTGTGCAATGCGGAGAAACTTGATACGCGGACAAAGCTATGCTATGGCTATGGGGAACGCACTTTCGTCTCATTCACTCAATTAATGGGGGAAAGAATTGGAATGAAATAGTAACCCATGTCCCATTGGCTGGTTTTCGCATAGTAATACCGTATGAAATATCAAGCTGATTTTTTTGAAACGCACAGTGAATCTGTGGCGAATTTTCTCTCTCTCCCATTATTCATCCGTGCATACCTCTCATCTTCAATGCTGCGGTCTGTCTCGGCTTGTGCATTTTCTGATGTGGCGGTTTGTAGTTCTCTACAAGCTATGTAGCTGTCGCAATTCTTGATTGAAAAGAAAGAACGTGCGAAAACTAAAACTCTGTTCTGTTTCTGCTCCTACACAAAACCTCAAAGGTTTCCCTGCACTTGGCGTTGCTTCTTATAGCTTTAAAACACAAAGAGCTCAACTAACTATGCATAACACCTCATGAACTTTCTACACGACCACGTACTGGAAAGGAAATACGCAAGAACGCTTTGATGAAAAAGATAAGCGGGATTTCACATGAGATTCTGTAACATACGTAGCACCTTATTGCTCTCTTCCACATATTGATAAAACAAATAAAGCAAGAGTTTCAACACTGCAATCAGCTTATGACGATGACGGCCGACTTATGGTTATGTAGTCAGACGATTGAATATGCAATCTACAGTTCTGCGGTAAATATGTATATACTTTGCTCTCGTCTCTCTGGTTGGGCACCTATGTAAAATTAGGAGGATAAAAAGTTTTGAAACTTTAACTAGCAAAGCAGAGAATTCAGCAAGTATGAAACCTGTGAACACCTGACTGTGCTTTATAAAGCGACAGACACTGCGGAATTAAAACAAGCGCCCACATTAAACGATTCTTCTCAAAACACCTGCTTCGCTCAATTTTCTATTGCTGGATGCATGGCTAAACGTATACACGCTAGGAAGTTACCTTATTAGGAAGGAGAATAATTAAAACAAATTGGATACTTAGTGGTGATATAAAAGATGGGGAATTGGGTACGAAGCTGTAAAATTGTCTTCGCCTTTGGTTTATTCTAATTATGGGAGGACCACTGGACCAGGCTGAACTGTGCTGAAGAAGATGATAAAGATTTAAAGAGGGAGGGGTGCGAGGGGTGGGCGAGATGATAATGTAGGGGGATTTTATTATAGAGGTGGATTTATTAGATACTGGAAAGGATTACGAAAGATTCTTAAGGCTGGGCAAAGTCTGAGTTAGAAGAGGGTGAGAATTATGATTATTAAGATGGCAAGGCTTAAAATCATGATGGGATTACAGACTGGGCGGGGATTTGTCCGAGTGAGAGAGATGTTTAAATTAATGCTTGATTACAGAACCTTTGGTAAATCCTTTATTCTATTGGTTGGAGGGGGATGTAGGTGTGAAGGTGTGATGGGAAATGTTACATGAAGGATTTCATGTTTGACGTCCGCTCTCAGATTTTGCTGAACGCTCTTTTGCCGCCTGCGTCTGACTTGCGGAATAAAGTTACAGGGCTTAAAAGAACATGGAAAAGGCAATGCACTTGGTCTCTTTCTTTCTTGGCAGTCATATTAAAAGCTGAGCGATGAACAAGACAATGTAGAGAGAGGGAAGCGGATTCTGTGAAGATCTGAGCAAGGAATGGAGAAAGAGGAGAGATGAGATGCTATCAAAAGTCTCATCTCGGACTCGTGAAGGCAGATGAATAATATTTTAAATGGAAATAATATTCCTGTGCTCTGAAGCTTTTTTTATTGATCCATAATCAACACATTGTTCTCGGGTCGTATAATTTAAGGAGCTAAACCTTTGATATGCTGTGTTTCATAGGGGATATGATTGCCTGAGTTGATTGAGACGGATGCGATAAGCTGCTACTACAACGTGTGACTTGTATTCGTTCCTGACTGGCTATAACACGGGGATGGTTATCCCATCAATGGAACTTGGACAGCTTGTAATCGGAAGAAATGTCAGAGTTGTGCGGAAAGGTTTAAGTATATTTGCAAAGGGGATTTGTTCTAGGAGGACTAAACTACTAGAAGGTTTTAGTGGTTGCAGTTGTTGTAGGACAGTCGGAAGATTATACATGCATAGCATGAAGAGGAGAAGGGGAGGACAATGGGAAGAAAGGAGAGCTTTTAGATTGGAGAAAGAATGAATTGACAGATGAAATAATTGATTTGATAAAAAGATTTTGTGTATTTAGATGTGTGATTTTGTGTAGATTTTTGACCCTCCGGATGGGTCATGACCATGATTCCGTGGCGGTGAATGGATTTTTCAGGCCCGTGGACTGACTGACTTAGAGAAGGGTGCTAGTCAACGGAGCGTGGATTTTTTCCCTCAGCCCTGATTCATCCTATTCATGGACGGGTAGATATCATTTCTCTTGCTTCTCTCTCCTTCATACATTGATGAACCCCAGATGATACTTTTGCAGAGTCAGAGAGTAATGGCAAATAAGAAGACCCTGCTTCCTCTTAGCACAATCAGAGATGAATAGGAAATAGGAGGGAAGGCCGTGAGTTCGGATGAGGGTTGGCGGTGGTGGGAGCGTTATTCCTAGCTTAGAGAATATCAAATATTGAGGTTGGTCTTAATGCTGCGTATTCTTGTGATAACGCTATTAGAATAATCCGATGATCCCAAGGCTTTTGCGGGAGAGAGAAAGATGGTAACGTTTTATACTCAATTGTTTTCCCTTCCTCCTGTTTGAGGAATCTCAAGGGATTGGGTAAAAGGAAAAAGACCAAGTTGTGCATAGTTTCTGGGATTTAATTAAATGAAGAATGAGTAAATTTTTCCTTGCTATTAGACTGATTACCGCATTGTAGAGTTGAGGCAGGATGGGGGGGGGTAGGCTGAGTTGAACGTGAGACTCGTTAAGAGTCTGAATGACTGACGCTAAATACTTGGATAGTACAGGATTTGCATTATATTGCGGGGAAGGAGGTACTGAGTCGGATTTTCGGGATTTTATTTCTTCAAATTAACTTCTGCCTCCTGATTATATTGCATATTCAAGGAAGTAATAAGAAAATGCGCTTATCCTGTTCTAACTCTTGTATTTGTTTTAGGGTCGGTCGGATTTCGACTCCAGCTAATATAATAATTGATCTCTTCTTGACTACGGCCAGGTTGCAACCTCCCAGCTTTCTGACGTCTTTTAGACTTTTAGATTGGGATGAATGTTTTGGTTTTTGTATGGTTTGAAACGAAGAGAGAAAAACCAAGGTTGTGATCTGGTATCCAGTTGTCTAGACGTTTTTCTTCTGCATTCTCATACTTCTGTGCGTAAGTTGGTGGGCTTAAGTGAGTAAGTAGAGAATGCATTTTGTGGTAGAGAAAAAAGAGATTATTGGGAAGGAGGGGAAGGTTTTTACGAGTTTGGTGGTTCTCTCTCTCTCTGCGTAAAATATTACGTGCGCGGAACAGAAAGCGAGCAAGTAAAAATATGATAAAAAACGAGACATGTCTGAAAGTTACTCAAGGTAGTTTGTTTCTTGCCAATCCCATGAAAACACTGGTCGTTATTATTATTATTACAAAAGCGCCAGAGGAATCATTGGAAAGCTTTGATGTGGCATAGCAGGGGAAATGTTACGCTCTCGGTGTCATTTACATGTACCAAGTCGAATGAAACTGGCTGGAGACTACATCTATGCATGCGTTGAAAGACGCTGAAAGAGCATAGACGGAACTGATTGTGGGAATGTAGTTTGAGGATAGAAATTCATAGGATGGCAGACCATCAACACCTTTTTGCAGAAGAACAAGAGACAGACAGGGGGATGAGAAAGGTGCTATAAAGAATAGGAAACGCAAGTAATTGCTCCCACAGATAGACAAGAAGACTATGAAACCGGCATGTAATTACTTTCGGATGTAACAACCGTCAATGCTTCGCAAGGGGTATCCTGGCGTTTTGTGAGGAGAATTAATCTGCATGCGAAATACTCACGTTAGATCTGAGATAAGAAGGACACAGCTGCTATAGCTATAAGGTCAATCTGAAATAAAGAAGGCTAGTTGCCAGTATAGGATATTAATGCCTTCGCAACAGCCTATGCATGTATACTTGAGAGACTTGAGAAATGTCAAGGGTGGATGATGGATCAACGGCCGTATTGGACTATGCACTATATTGCAATTTACAAAGCAAATAAGTAAATGTTATTACCAATTGTGATATTAGTAAATTGGGGTGGACGCTTGCTGGACACTCAAGGGACGGTGAGGAGGTTGGTTTGAAGCGCAAGGAATGATTGCGAGAAAAGAATGGAAATGAAGAAACTACAGTTGACCATTGCAGAATATTCTGTGAGCAACATGGGGTTTCCCTCTGAAATTGCTACCCTTGGGAATCCAAAATTGCCCGAGAGACAGACACGTGGACGAAGCGTATGATAAGTTAAGATTAGCATGAACGCACTGCTCTTAAGACATAGTGGCAAGAGCTTGTAATGATTGGTTTGGCTAATGGAAATTGGCTTCGCGGATGTAATGTGGAATACGGGTAAATTCATTCACGATGAGACGTGGCTGAGCGGGAGGGAAGTGACAAGCGCTGCAAAGGTTGACTGGTTTGGCGAGACTCGGAAGAAAATCGTGTAGGCTTTTTAGGTTGTGAGATACGGGAGATTAAGGATGTTGTGTGAATGTAATTGAAGGAGCTGAAAGGATAGATAAGATCATGACAGGAGAGAAGGCAAAAGGTTTCTTTGTTTTTGCGCTTCTTCTCTTCTTAAATCTATGATTTGGAGTCACGATTTAATTACTAAAACAGTTAATAGGATTGATGGGATACTGTGGATTGTGCGCTGCGCTGTGTGACTTGTGCCCTAGTCTGAATTCGCGAGAAGGATTTATAGCAGTATAATGCTAGACGGGTGGGTTTCAAGCGCATACTTGGATGCAAGCTTAAAGGAGGTAATTGTATGGACGGGGAAATTAGAATGTGGGAATATAATAAAATATATCTGATTATGGTAGACAAAAAGGTAGAGAGAGAGAGAGAGGAATTTCTTTGAAGGACCAAGGTTACACGCAGGTAGGATGGAATTATGTAGAAAGCATGTACGCGCGCTTTAAATGCGCTTCTTGCTCTTGGAACAAGAAGGAGGTATGAGGTTGTTCAGGGTTGGAAAGAAATGAAGAAAAGGTGGAGGTTTCTAGACGGAGATGAAAAGAGTTTTGTTCCAATAACGTGAATGATTTGTGAATAATTTGGTAGAATGAATTAGAAGGCTGGGTTTAAAGTGGGGGGGAAGGAGGCGGGAAGGTTGGGCTGTTGCTGGGTAGACATGAGGGATGAGGTAGAGAGCGAGCTGGTGTTGTGGCGTATGAAGAAGGAGTGATGAGTTTAAGGTTGTTCAGGTAATTTAGAAAGAAATTGTTGCATAAATCAATTGCACACTTACGGACAGGTACAAGTTTTGGATCGTAAAGTTCCGCCTTGACTTCCAATTCATCTAGTCGGAGTTTGACAGACCGCACCCGCTTTCCCACACCGTCCGTGAGTACAGCAACTTCGGAGAAGATCTCAGTGGCATGTGCCACCAATGAGGCAAGTTGGCGAAGAACATTGACCAACGTCCCATTATTCACTGCCACAAACTCGGAATCATTTTTATCCAATTTCAATTTGGTGGAACTCACTTTCCGAGGTTCAACTTTTCGGTGGATGAGCGGCATAGTTTATTGGGATGCCCACCCGTCCCGAATTTCGATTTCCCTTAAATTAAACACAAATCAATCCTTTACCTCCACTTGGGAAAAAAATTGGCTCTCTTTGATTGGATCTTGGGCTACGGCTGGGAGACATTGCCAAAAAACGAGAAGGAATGACACAATCTTCCTCCTTGTTGTTACTACTCCAGACACTAATGACTCTGTTGTGTGTGGGCAGATGACATTCCGGATATTATTATTTCTGGCATGTCTCTCTGTCTTCTATCTGTCTGGGAGACGTTGACGTAATTTCACATGCTGCCGATTCCCAATTGCCGCCACCAAGGGTGGTAGGAATAATTCAAAGTAAAGTGGAATGGGGCTAACGTAATAAGTGATAAAGTGAGGTTGCGAAAAGAGGGATTTTAATGTTAGGAGCTGCGCAAAGAATATTGGGGTTTTGTTTGGTACACAAAGGAAATGGTTGGAACGTACACTTTTGTAGAGCTCGACAGCTCGAGCTCACTGCGTGAGTGTGTGTAAAAGAAGAGATGAGACACTAGTGGGAAAAGAATCGCGGGAAAATATATATTTACACCGTGTGAAGGAGGACACGGAGATGGTTTGGCTCTGATGATGATCTCCTTGAGGTTCCTCACCAGCAACTGTGCTTCTCACAAAAGTTCACTCCGGGATGAAGGCAGGGAAACCAAGAATAATTCTCTCTTGTTCCCAAAAACTCGACATGTTGTTTGTTGGAAATCATCCGAAGAAGGGGGCGATGAGTAAGAGGGGACGGGAGAAGTACATATACCGTTAAGTCCCTCTCAGCCACCAGTGTACCTTATTATTTTTCAAAGGCTACACGCACTATACGCAAAAGGTACTGCAGGAAACACTCTGTCGGTTGGCCCTTGAGTCCTCAAGGCAGCAACTACATCTACAGCATGATGAATTTACAAGGGATGTGGGCACTGAGGACGGACACTCTGTAGAGCCCTTTATCTCGAGAGAAATGGCGAGGGAAGGAGGAGGCGAAGGGAGATTTCTCTTGGTGGACAGGGTACCCGGGAGGGAAAATTTCCAGTACGTTACGTGCACGGGGAAACTGGTAGAGGGGCTCCTTGGAAATAGTTTGCGGCCGATTATGCTAAGCTACGCTAAAGGGGCAGAACTTTTTGAGGAGAAGATATGTATAGGGATCGGCGGATGACGGTGTGAGTGTGTTGTCTCTTTTGAGGATACGTCGACTTGTATATTATTATTATTATTATTTCGATCTGCCTGCCAGCTAGCTAGGTCGGTTTCGCTAGTGAAATGGAACGCACTTTTACGCATTTATCTATCAACTACCAGGAGAAGAAAGAATGCTTTGGAGGATAAAACTTACACGTTCTCTACTTTAAGAGCGCTACGCGGATTCTGTGAACGTGAAAGCCAAAGCCCATCTATCTCAATCCGCTTCTCACAGTCAGTCAGTTTTCCCACCATCCTTCCGTACATGTATCATCATCCCCCTTCCACTATTTTTCCCTCATCTCTACCCCTTTAGGGGTCGTATTTTTACTCATAGGGAAACCGCAACAGGCTCGTTGGCCTACACGTTACTTTGATATACCTTCCTCCCTCGTTGCTTACTTCCCTGCCGGGCTACAGGCAGACCTAAAGATGTTGTTCATCTCCTGTGGATACCATGAAAACGTGCTCGCTCTCCTCTACCTAACAAGGTGAAGGCAATGGAATCTTGCATAAAAAGGAGAATCATCCCCATCAAGACTCGAACCATTATATAGTAAATAAGATTTCCTATAAACTCACATCAGCTGCATGTATCCACGCACAATTAAGACTCTGGCTCTACTTCCAAATACTATCCCTTTATATATTAATAAGCAATAAAATGAATTCTAGCAGCCAATTCTGGTGATGATAACACCTGTAATTTACAATCTCCATGAGCGCGTCATGGTCCATGTTTCAGAATTGTTTTTGAGTTTCCGTTCCTATTGCTTTAAATAGTTGAAAATATTAATTTCGCAGAGAAACCCGTAAGTTTACGTTGGAACTCTAGTTAATTGTCTCTGTTAGCGGTTTTGCAAATTTACGGACAGGAATTTAGCATTAACATAATCCATCCCATACCTCCTTTGATCCTCTTGTGTTCCGAGCTCAGCTCTGTACTCATTGCACAGAGACAAGCCGCATAGTTCCAGGATTTAGGGCAAGTAAATACGGGGAGAGGAGTGTGGATAAAATTGTTGGGTAAAAAACTTCATGTGAGGTAGGAGATGGATGGAGAGGATGGGTGAAAGAAAAAGGCCAGGCCCATCAACTAAAATTGAGAAACGTTGGAAGCTTTTCTCTCTTGTTGTGTTAAGCAAGTGGAGGTGGGAGTAGAAGCGGTGGTTAGCAGGTAGTTTTAGATATGTAGGTAGGATTAGGATGGTTGAGAGGGGGAAGCAGGTAAAAGAGAATGACGGAGGAGGGATGCAAGGAATAGTGTACGGTGGTGGGGTAGTGCGTGGAGAGCTGTTTTAAGAGTCCAAAGAAAATTTACCTGTCCTTCATAACTAGCTTACCTAAACCTACCTGTGCTGATGGAGTGTATAGCCTGCTGAGGGAGGGAGCAAGCTCAAATTCAAGGTTCTGAACATACTCTCCAACCTGGAATTCCTCCAATGCTACTCCAATTATGCACTAACCTCCTAACTCCAGGGGATGCCTAACTTAGCTTAGCCTTTCACGCTGCTTTAAGTTTTACTCACATTCAGCCGTCTTTACTTTACCTCTGTTACGGTTACGGCTCGTAAGTTGAGAATAGCCTACATATGTAATGCTGGTGTTCTGGTGGGAGAAAGATATAGCTTCACGCGAGACTCAAACCCAGGAAACAAGTCGATGGAGAGATGGCCCATTCTTAAGAATTTTTTTGGTGGCCACAAAAGAAGAATCCTTTGTTTACATGTGCCTTGGATGGAAGTGTAATGTGGAGTTGATGGCTGTATGGGAGACTTTGACAAATTCCTCCGTACCTGGCTGGGCAGGGAACCTAAAGAAAACTCTTACTGACTACGCGTATGTATAGCTAATAGCTATAGATTATCAATCTCTAATAAGGAATTAAGGAGAGCAACGACTTATCTCTATTCATATGCTTATCGTCTCCTCAGAGAAAGTCCAAAGGAGAATACCATAATAAATAGTCAGAAGCGTGATGGATTTCGGTCTGGAGATACTGTGTCGGCAGGATTGAATGATGCTTCTATTTACTAAGACTGCCCTCCTATCCCTAATCTATATCTTGAAAGATGTTTTCAATTCTTGTTCCCACTGTAAGCTGTAACGATCCTGCTTTTAAAGAGCTGTCAAAGATACGGGTGGTGGAAACATTGAGCTATGGGATGGAAGAATGGACAAGGAGTTACAAATTCCACCCAATTTAAAAGTGTAGGATATTCCTCCGTCCGGCACGGCAGTGTCAAATTTCAAAATGTTAATTTCAAAACATATTAATTTCAATAGCAAGTTTCGCAAAATCACGTTGCAAACAAGAAGGACATTAACGTGTCAAATATCCATGAGAAACTGCGTACTGATAAGAGAATACGGAGAAGTGGATAATCATGGGAAAACAATACTAAAGGGGGAGGCGGCTGGACTCGAATGTAATTCAATTTTCAGCTATAGCAAAAGTCCAAGATATATCTTTGTCGATCAAAGAGGCAATTCCTCCCGGGGTGTTTGGTTTATTGTTGCTCTCTTGTATTGCGGAACACTTTGGAGGAAATCTTGAATAGCTCAAAGGAAAGGAGGATCATAAGATGGAAAATGACACTTGTAGTGTAGTGAAGCATCATTCCTGGCCCTACTGCTGCGGTCCGGTCACAAGACTCTGATGATGGTGAAGCAGTTAGCTGGAATTGGTTTAGGTTATCTGAAGGTGATAAGAAATGAATTGATGAGGCTAAGAAGATTATGGTGAAGGAAAAGAAGTGGAGGATTTGAGAAGGTGGTATGGTGGTGGTAGAAGTGGGATTAAGCTTTGAAGCTGACTCTGAATGTGACATGGATTTAATAATGAGAGGGAGGTTTCTTGGACGGAGGCTTTGCTGGCTGGCTCTTAATGTAATTATACAAGAACACAAAGAGGTTGCAGGGAATAAGGGAGGAGAGAAAAGAATTTGATGCGGAGAAAAGAAATAAAAGTCAGTTTTGATAAGTGAGACCCAGTTGCTATTCCGTCTTCGCCCATCTAAATATAGTGATGAGATTGATGACATGCTCGCTCAGTCAGATCTGTACACTTCTCGACCAAGAAGGAGATGGAGGTTTGAGCTTAGAAAGAAAATCTACACTCTTGTTGAAACAATTCTTTTCAAATAAGTATGCATTGAATTAAGCGGGGATTTGAATACATTCAAGACTGTTAAAGCTGAGCTGGCTGAAGGAAGAAAAGAAAGAGAAAACAGAAACTAAAAAGCTCGAGAAGCTTATTCTGTGTCAGAAGATGTCCAATTCGGAAGATTGGAGAGAGGCTGAGGCCAATTAGGATGATGTGAGCATGGCGTATGTGGTATAAACGAATGGCGGACGGTCTTGTGTAGACGCTAACTTGGCTAGTCATCACATCCCTATACTGTCGTCACCATCATCCATAGGGTAATTCTGAGGAACATGGGGAAGCTATTACGTCGGGAAATAGCTCAAGTCCCTGCGTTGAAGAATCCCAGGAGCGCAGCATGCTTATAAGAGCTGTATACAAGCATGCATGCAATAAAAAATAATACCTAGGCATCAGAGTAAATTTTAAACTGGTCTATAAAATTTCTGGTAAGGAGGGGAGGATGAGGAGGATGATGACATGAGCACTTGAAATAGCCTCAGTCATCCTTTTCTTAAGATGAGATGGATGTCATTAAAATGTGGCTGGGGTGAATATTTAATTGAAATAGGGTTGGTGGACCCGGTGTGCAAGAATGTGGGGATGGATGGGATGAAAGTTTGAAGATATTTGCGGCATGGTGTGTATATAATCAGCACGGAATTGTCCTCATATTTTTTCTAACCAGGGTGAAACGTGAAACATTCATAAAATTAGTATTGAAAATAATACCAAGAAGATCCGAAGATACGGTGCCGGGCGTAATCAGGACATGGAGTTGATAAGCACGAATGTGTTTGAGTTATAGCTTATGCAAGCATACTTGCCTTACAACCTTACGGCTTCAAATTAATTCTCCCAGGGGAGAGAATTGAAAGGAAGTAATTTTTCTTGGGGAAAATTCTTCGCCTCTCATCTCATGCTTTCCTGTAAAAATATATTGACGTGAAACTCATATTACACGGTGTAATCTGTTTTAGAAAAACTAGGAATTCCAATGCTGTAGGCTTCATGAACGGAATCACATGCTATGGAAAACATCTTGCGCAAGATTCCATAGTAACAACAAGGGGTAAAAAAATAAGGTAACAAGTATTATTTGCTGCTGGGACGCAATTTTCCCATCTTAAATTTTTCTAAAGCCTTGCAATCCAAATTGTACAAAATTTAAATCTTGAAAAATTTAAGAAACTGTATTGAAAACTTGGATATTACTATATTTACCCGATCGAAAAACTTGCAAGCAGTCAGTATAAATGTATAGAACGAAATCCGCTAAAAATATGCAAGCGTAAATGTTTAGAAATATAGAAGCGTAATAAAACACACAGATGAATGAACACTTATGTACGAAAACGCAACCCGTACGGACGATATAACACACCAAGAAACAAAACGAATTGAAAACGGAGAACGCCCTCTAGCATCTTTGAATGACCGGATACTTTGGGTCAACGGATGGTTTCTCTTCAGTTCGCTAATCGTAGGTTCCTCTGTATTTGGAATTTCTTCTGGAATTAAAAATGAAATGAAGCAAAAAATAAAGTTCCTGTGGTGGTCTGGCCGACTGATTGCAGAGTAAGATACAACCAGGTGGTACGAAGCTTCAATTCAAATTGGCACCGAAAGAACTTACAAGCCACTTGTTGTTCGCTATTGCGTTTCGAAAACGATTGTCGCAGTTTTCAATGGTCGGGATTTCCAACACAGTATCCGGAGTGGAGAGGTTGATAACGAGGCCGTATCGGCGATGTATCTTTACAAAGTTTAAGTTAGTTTAGTTGGCGTATTGAAATTGTATTGAAACATTTGCTGCAAAATTCGTTTGGAATTCGCATTCTGAAACTTAATTTAGCAATTTGAATTAATTTCCTTGTTTAATTAGCGTCCGTCAATTCGCCCGTTTTCTGTCATAAAAAATACCATGTAGACAGAGAGACCAACAAAAACGGGGGGCGCGAATATTACCTCCGAGGTAATTAGCCTGACCAAAACCATACCAGATTTACAATCCTGTGGTGCATTATTCCTTTTGCAGTTTCGCTCTCAATTCATACACTTCTCTCAATATTATTAATACTTTAAAAAAGAACACGGACATAAATTAAATAACATTTAGCTTCATGCAGCATGAGGCTAAATGCTGCATAAATTTCTCCGGCTGATCCTTGAACTGGTTTGTTTAGATCCCATAATGGACGTGGAAGCTTAAGAAGCAAAAGGAAAGATGGGAAGCTGGAATGGGAGAAGAGATGAGGATGAATGTAAGACGCCACAGCAAGATCATGATGATTGAGTTTAGAATAACAAGAAATAAAAAGAAAAGGGGCTTCTGGAAGATTTCAATCAATCTCTTCATTTTCCCCTCCTTTCACTTCTGTCCGTCATACTCCCACAGCTTATACACGTCAAACTCCTGATAATTGCAGGAAATTCCCAAAGGCGTATTTTCATAGAATGCGCTTATTTTACCGTACTGGTTTTGTCATAGCGACAGATAGAATGTACGTGTTTCGAAAAAACATACATTCTATCCATCTCCATCTCTATGGCAAAACAGTGCGGTAAAATAAACGCATGCTATGGAAATACACCTTCAACCTGCATAGATATTTGTATAAAAGAGTGTATGCCAAACATACTGCTTTTCTCATTCCTAGCTAAAATCTCATCGCATCCCCGGCTAAGGCTAAGCCTGTGTTTTCTTCTTCACGTTATTGCTGGATATTGAGGCTCATGCTGGCTTTGAGAAAGCATGATCTAACAAGGATATGGATTCCTGATTAATTTGATTTGAGGGAATAAAAGTAAATAGAATACATCGATAGGATTCCCCGCCTAACCTAAGCGTTGAAGCTTCAGAAACTCCCAGGAACGTGAACGTGAGACCCAACAAAGATGTCAACGACTAATGATGAACCTTGAGTAATTATTGACTCTTCGCAAGTAATGGATGTAATGCACTCTGCCGGGATTGCCCGCGCTGTAATACGCAATATGAAATAGCAGAATAACCAGGCATTTTAATTGCTTAACAGAGTCAACTTTGGTGGTCTATGCTTTATTTATCGTTTTTTCGTGAACTACAGTAGGATTTTGTAGAAAAAATGCGAGCAGAAATGAAGCTGGGCCGAGGTTAAGGCCTTCACGGCATGGTTTCAGGTGCGGCATAGGTAGGTAGAACAAGTATCCGGTTCGGAGACTGGCAAATAAAGGAATCAGAGAAATAATTGGATACCAGTGCCGCTCCACAACCAAACCAAGAAGAGCTGGCTTATTTCAGCCGCACATTTTCTAAAATGTGCATAAAAAATCCACTTTCCATGGCAGAGGGAAGTGGATTAACGTTAAACACAATATAGAAAGAAGGTGAAGGTATATAGTTAATGAGTTGTAACATGTTTGATAAGAATTGCTTAGGAAGAATATTACGGATGATTTGAGATGAGAGATACGCTCGACATAATGCATGTCTTGGTGGGGAAATATACGATTCAACGTAACGGTGCTGAAAGAAGGTGTTTGATAGGCAAAGGCAAGAGAGTCAATGAGGAAGGAATGATTGCGTTTAACCTCCATCAAACATGATGATTGACTTCCACGCTCCTGTTTTACCTTTGATTTTCGTCATACCTTAGTGAATTGGTAAATAATGACAGGGTTCTTCAGTTCAGTTGGACGGTGTTCCTTCTTCTACTTTTCCATACAAGTGGGGTATTATGTGCCAGTATCTTCGGCTTCTCTCAATAAGTTTGAGCGCTCTGGAAGAAATGCTGTGATTTTTCAGAGGTGCCTGAATCTATTATATCAATTTACTTTTGAGATAAGATATACTGTGATTTTGTATTATTTTTTTTGTACGATCTATACTGTCCCTTATTAGATACTGATGAATATCGTTGTTCACAAGGAATGAAAAGTTCCTATCACCTCCGCATCCTCATGAAACATGCAGATTTTTATTTCATTCCTTGACGCTTCACTCTTGATGTGTCAACTTGAGTCCTTGTCAGCCACTAACGCCAATACACAGGAATGAGTTTGATGTGCCAAATAATATAAGGTTCCGCTTTTCTGGCTTTGTTCTCTCCGCCCGTCCTCAGCCATATTCAAGTACTATGGCTATGGTTTGAATGACCGACTGAAGATGAAATTTGAAGAGCAAAGTTTACCTTGGAAACTCGTTAGCTTCTGCGGTATGGTGTAGGTGGACAGAAGGTAGTTGGACTTGCTCTGCGTCAGTAATGCAATTACTTAGTACAAATATTGCTTTCGTCTCAAGTACTCGTCAAGGGTCGAGGAATGATAGACATTTTTGCGGATGAAATCCGACAAATTATTCAACCCTCAAGGAATATTTTGAATGCTACTCGTAATCTGACCTCAAATATGACATTTTTGACGTAATACCTTGTTTGCATGCTTCCTCAAATTTCTGGTATTGGCAAGGCAATGCCATCTGCGTCCACTTATCGAGTGCGTACATGATTATCTTCGATTAAAGCTTCGGTTTTGCTTGGTACAGGCTATCAAATGAAAGCTGGCATTTGGCATTCAATTGAACGCAGACTAGACTTATTACCCGACATTATCAAATGAAGGATTGATACATGATGTATGATACGAGCCGAGCTTATACCTGATGTATGATTAGGATTGCGTGATAAAAAGATGCTTTCTTATAACTCGATAAGATTCAATGACCCTAAATCTTCCCTTGTCGAGAAACAATTGAGAAGACATGAAATCCTGATTCCCGTGAAACCAACTCGTTAACACAATACATAATATCGTATGCTCAGGAATGATACTCTTTATCGATACTCACAGTGGATTGAAAAGGAAAAAGAAACCATTTGATCAAAATGATTATAATGGTATCATCACAGAAACCAGATGATAATACTTGAAAACAACTCGATTCACTTCAAGCTACTTGAAGCAAAGGTTTCCACCAGAGTGTTACAACGCATTGCGTTGAACACAACGTAAAGAAACACCACACGCTATGTCAAAAATGAACCACAGCGATAATTCAATGTTGGCGTGCTTCCAACGTTTTTGAGCTTCATTCTGCGAGTTACAGATATCTATTGTGATATAACATATACAGCTCATAGCTGGATTCTAATTACGAGGATTAACCTTGATTATACGTTTGTTAGTTTGGTGTCTATGGATGAAAAACTTTCGGAAGCATAAACTTGGTGTTACTTTATTGGTTTAACTTGCGTTGAATACAGAGAGGAGCGGGGAGGTAAGCTGCTTGGTAGGAGTGTGCTTGTTGTTTTTGTTTTTGCTGAGGGCATTTTAGTGTGGGATTTGATTTTAGGAAAAAACCATAATGCCGTGAGCAATAAACAAAGTCGGGAGGAAAGCGCTAATGGATTATTCCGATGTATATCCCTCCCGGATGATTTTTTTTCACATAGGCACAGCAGTATTTTATGATTGGAAGGGAAATTAACGTTCTTGCCAATCTATTGCGATTTCTATGATAATTTACGCGGCGAAAGCCATCGGTTTAGGCAGTGGCGTACATAGCTGTCTCTACTAGGGAGGTCTCTCATTGATTCTGACAAGCAAGTTGGTAATCAGGAAAGGAGGTATATAAGATTACTACCTGCTCTGCTTCCGCAAAATTCATTAAGTTTTTCATCTTCTCTTTTGTATTCCTTCTACTTGCAAGTAGTTTTAGCTTTGTTTTTTTTATTTCTAGCCCTTTTAGGTTAGACCATGCATAATATTTTGACATACGTTTTATTTACTAGTGAAATTTAAAAGTTGACAGAAAATATTTATTCATGACTTAAAAAGAATAAATCTTGGTTTCTGAAATGACCATGTGCGGATTGAGAATCTGCCGAGAAATACAAAAAAACTGAACTTTTCTTTTAAGTTTCAAGACAGTGAGATGAGCTGCTAAAGGACTTTGCCAAGGTGTTCACAACATGCCTGTTGTTAGTAGCAAAAGCTTTTGTGAGAAAATGGGATTTGATGTTAGATGAAAATAGTGTTGACTGTAGATAGGAAGCGAAGTAGTCTTGAATTGTTTAGCTTTCCAATGAATCTGATTCTATCAATTCCTTTTCAAGGTTCTCTAAAGCTGACCACGGTTCACCTTCATGCTTTGAATCCTCGGTAGTGTCTGCTGTTTTCTTTCCGATATCTAGAAAAAATAACAAAGATTTAGTTGTTTGGAGAGAAGAAAAGCGTGTATCATCTGTGAGTGAAGAAGTGGTGCTTAAACATGAAGTATAGCATATTGCTTGTCAAGGTAAAAGTGAAGCAAGCGTACTACTTGAACATTTAAAAATTGTCAATGCATTCGCATTTCTCATATAAGCTTAACTATGAAAGCCGTCTTTGGATGTTGCGTAACCATGTGATGGGGCGTAGAATTTTAAAATTTTTTTACTAATTGACAGAGTGTACTGTATGAATTTGAGGATTTGAAAAAACCATGTATTTTGTAAGTAAACGCCATGAATATTTTTCCCCTATTGTCACCTGAAGGAGCTACAATTGCGGCGCTGTGTATGACATATATAATATGAAGGACAACATGCAGAAGGATGTGTTGGAGGAGTAAGCCAAGGTGCTCGTGCAAGTCATGATACTGTTATTGAAAATAGGTTATTTGCTATGAGAGCTGTGAGTGTGGAACAAGCGTGGCGAAATAGGTTTTAGTGATTGAAATGTGTGCTGAAGCAGGGAAAATTGAGGAAGCGCGAGAGACTTCGGTTGTTGGTGGTGGATGACATTCAATGAATGCTACGGATGCAACGTGTGTGTATATTAAAAATTCTGCACTCATACGTTCGGTTTATTTGCAGTTTTAATGGGATAGACGGTAGATCATGCTATGAACAAGTGGATGACAAAGGATAATGATGGGATGTTGCTTGAAGAGCAGGAGCGAATAATCTACACTGGAAGAGGATTTTAAAAGGTTTGAATTGCGAAAAAGGTTTTAAGGCGAGACGGCGGAATTATGCAGTCTGCAGGACAGGTGACAAATAGACAGGAGTAGCGCTTTACTGTTATGTTAAGCGGCTGAAGAATAAGGAGTTGATGCTGGTTAAGTTAACAAGTAATGCAATGCTTGAGTTGTGATGGCACAGGATTTGAAGGTGATGATATTTTACAGCTTATCGCAAAATCTAGCCGTTTAACAAGGTGTTGGTTTACAAGATAAGGTTCGGAAGTTGATGAGTGTGATTGTTGGAGGGAAAAAAGTAAGCTGAAAGGAAATTATGTACCTCTATCTAATTCATCATCTTCACTCTTCATCTACCTGCCGGATTGGAGGGTTGGATACAAGTATAAGTAAGTAGAGCAATTGGAGAAAGGGTGGTAAAAAATCCAGGTGATGAAAGGAAAATAATGTATTGCAGATCGAGTATGCGATATTGAAGGAGGAAAGGAAAGAATTTATTGAAGATGGATTGTTATTCGCCTGAAGAATTTTTAACGAATATGGTATTTATTGCTACGGCTTGTGCTTGTTTTGCAAAGCAGCGTTACATTTAAATTCAATGTTCGGTTATGTTTCATAAATTCAGCCGATGGCAAATGCGATAGCTGTCAGGAGTAAAATATATAGCGCTACAAAATTGTAATTTGGATGAAGCATAGGGATCTGCTACTGAAAATGCTGCTTTGGTTCGCTTTAGCTTTTTTGAACAGATTGGTAAATTTTTGTCGGTAGAAAATTGCCAGAGGTGCATAATTGCGTTGTTGAACTGTGAGTCAAGCTCCAATCAAATTAGGGTATGGGAAGAATAATATACTGGGGAGACATGAATGGTAATGATTAAATATTGAGATAAAACCTGAGTGGATTAATGGCTTTCTGGTAGGTTTACGAGTAAGAACGACGGAAAGACGTACTTGACTAAATAAAGAGTTTTGAAGAGGACAGGAAGAAATGGTTGATGCTCATCTTTCCCTATTTAGTTTGCTATCATTGCATTGGACCTGGCCATGAAACCCGATTATGAGTGAATGACGGCGAAGCGAGGAGTGATAAGGAGAAAAAAATCGGGAAAAGATGGGAACGTAAGGAGAGATTTTCAAAAGGTGAGGGGAAAAGGAATGACAAAGTAATTTCGAAGGAAATTGGTTTTGCAACCATGAGTAGCAAATAAATTTACTTCATAGCTCGTTCTCTTGAGTGCCAAGGAAAGGATGATTTAGGGTAAAATATCAATCGCATTTTGGTGGATAATGTATTGAAATTAAAATTTACAGATGGCAGTTTAATACGCCCTAGGGATCGAAGATATTTAGCTAGAATTGGAAAAAAGATGAATTCTCCAAAGAATATAAGTTGCGTACAAGTTTTTGTAAAGGTGGGTGTGATCAAGTGAAATGATAATTGCACGAAATTACTGGAATCTTGGGTTGCGAGGAATAAAAATATAATGACAATGAATGGAACTGTGACCAAATGATGTACCAAACGGGCTTTCGTTATCACTTCGATGAAGTAGGTACAGTTTCAGGTAAAAACCAAGGTAAAAAGCAACGAACAAAGCGAAAGGAAAAAGTGAAATTATACTAATGCATACCTGGAGAGTCTTGTTTCTCTTGAATCTCTTCTGAACTTCCGTTTCCACGAGGTTTGACATCCAGTGGAGGATGGATGGAAGAATTGGGAGAAAATAGTTCTGAAATATTAAAATCACAAGCGTTAGTTAAACAGTATGTCGAAAATAGGGGCATAGGAAGAGAAATCATCTATACGCGTCATTTACTGGTATAGACTTAAACGTCTCAGCCGTAATAGCCCGCGTAATCGAGAGGACGGGATAATTGAGAGAACTCAAGCAATAACAGGAGTACCAGCGAAGCATTTGCTGAAAGTCAAGCTAGTAGAGGGAAGACTAGGAGCTGGAGAAAGTACAAGTTGGAAAAGTACAAAGACATAGGGCTTGAAGAAGGAAGTGGATGATAATGGGAATGCGTGCGAGTATTTGCTTTGGGGTTATCAAGCTTGTCTTGAAGCTAGAAGTGTTGGCTGCATTAGGTAAAGCATCGAGTATATATGTAGGTGAATAAAGTTAAACGTTAATCCCCTAACCGTTTCCGAGAGTGTCGCTAAGGAATCCCTCTTGGCGGAGAGAATTTAGGACAGAAGGTAAAAGTTCTAGTAAGTAGGAGGTTGAGTAAACAGAGCTATTGCCATCAGAGTTACCGTTCCCCGTCATACTTTCTTCTCCTATGATCCTTCGCTCAGTCAGGTGCTTTTTCAATATTTCCTGGAAACGAGTAACAAATTTGCGCTCATACCAGATGCGTACGATAAGGCGGTATATACATACGGTCTACGGACACGGTCATCACAAACGGGGATATTCAAAAGTAGAATAGTGAAGAAGGCGGAGTTTTATGGTACGGAACGGTGACAAGATTCAATTACAAGAGGCTCAAAGAAGTTCACACGTGTTTTTGGCACATTAAAATCCTTTGAAATATCCACACTCACTTTCTCCACGCTGATTCTATTATGCTGTTCTTGGAGGAGCCGCAATTGTCTCTCTTCTTCTCTTTTCCTCTCTTGGAATCGATTCTGTTGTTCTCGTAAAGCCGCCAGCTCTTCCTCCTAGGACCAAAATAAAAGCGTAGGACACATTCCCAGTTTAATTAGGGGACAATTCAATGCTCTACTTGAGTATTCACATCTTAAGGACGAATTTGAGAGAAATACATGTAAGAAACGTTTGTTGGTTAGCATGAGTGGTATGGCAACATTGAAAGTTGAAGATGAAACATTATTTCTTGTGGGCAACATCCAACATCTTTAAATCACCCTCCACTTAAACTTTACCTTCAGTTCAGAGCTATTTTAAGATTCTTAATTCTTACCTCCATTGTTTCCAAAAACGCCTGCAATTATAAAATATACCGAAATAAATTACAAGGGCAGTAATATGAGTATAGCAGCTACAATAACTGTGGGTGTGTCAGTTATAGCACAGCTGCTTTTCATGCACATACGAAAGTAATGGTAATGGATGTAATCCGTAAGGATTTGCAATGCAGTTATATACGGTCCGGCACCAAAAATTGGAATCGCGGAGCTGGCGGGGATAGCGCGCAACACGTGCGTACATAAGGACTCATTCCACTTTTTGGTGCCGGACCCAGTACCTACACTATGCGCTTGTGAAAGGGTTAAAAGTGAGTGTATAGTGGAGATATTAGGTATGTAACGTGGTTGAATTCCTAACATCGAGAAACGAGCGTTAATTTTAGTAACTTACAGGAATTGCCATTATTAAATATTTCACCTAGGGTTTGTGCTCCCTAGTTCAGAAATGCAATCAAATTTGTACGTCTAAACAAATGACAGAAGAAACGAGGATTATCCTCAATAGGAAGAATCGATGGTTTCTGCACCCAACCCAGGCTATAAAATGCAGCCATTAGACTATTGAACTCTTTCAGACATTGACAGGTAAATACTAAAATGTCTGGCTCCGGAGAAGAGAAAAAAACATAAACTGCGGCTGCTGAGAACGGGTAGGAAGAGCAATTTGCAAAAAATACCAAGGTCCAAGGTGCATAAAAGAAGAAGCCTTGAAGGAAAGGATACAAGGAATAAAAAGTAGTAGAAGTGTTTAGATGCTTTGTAAAAGAGCCGTGTTTGGAATATCGATACTACTCTGTGTTTCCGGTTCAGGTTATCTTATGATACATCTACCTTGTCAGAAGCGTAATGCATCGGGAAATTGTTCTGAAACGCCCTACCATCCTTTTTATAGATGATGCTCCTTTCACACGCACTATATGCATTCATTTATCGGGGTTTACTACAGCTCTGTGAGGATGAGGAGAAATGGATTCAATGTCTCCTGGCTGTGGTGGAAAAGGTGTAATTATTATTGAGGTAAAGGAATTCGAGAAAACCTAAGAAATACAGGGTCATCTTGATACGCTCTTCTGAGAATATAACTTGAGGCAAGGGGTGGTGGAAAGTGGAAGAAACTAAATTTGACGGTGCTTAGTCAGCTCACCAGTACCAGCACTTATCATGCAATGCTGTTGCCCAACTTGAATCTTGGGAGGAAAATTATTGCTTTGAAGTAAACTTGTGTCGTAGTTTTGCTGTAATTGCAAAGTGCTGGGCAGGGTGGTACGTTACTTGTGTGTAACACAGACCATGTGTTAAATGTTGAGTGAAAAAAGTTAGAGCAATTTTCGTAATGTGGAGCAAGTAAAACGACGGTAACCATGGGATGCGTACGGTTTGGAATTGCATTCCGTCTACTCCCTGTTTAGCCTAATATGTTTGATAAATGAGGACCATATATACAAACAGAAGCAGTTGTTCGGGGCATGTGGGAAATAATAATTTGCACAGAGGGGCAAATGTGGCCTTACGATGCTAACTGCAAGTAGTTGTATCGGTAATGCTTGAGCATGGGAGTATTTTTCTAATGGGGAAAAGAGGAAGAAAGCCTGGCTCGGGACTGTGGTTTAAGTACCGATGAGCTGAACTATTTTGACGTGTGTACAGTGGCAATCGAGGTATATCTAGTTTTTACATCTGTTGATTCTAAGCCTGTGGCCCCAGTGGATTAGAGATCTAAAAGAAATGCTTGCTCTGCTTACCTGCTCTAAAACTTTTGCGACAAGTACTGAAACGAGAGGCTGAACTTGCTCATCGAAATCTATCAATTCTCCGGGAAGAATTTCCGTGGAAGCGTCAGTACCTGTCTTAAGTGTTACTGGAAAAGGGGGTGCGGCATCCGGATGTAGGAAGTCGGTTTGAACTACTTTATCCACTTCTAGAACTTGACTGGATTTCGTCAAATCTTCTAGGAATACCTCGGTTTGGACTGTACTGTGAAATCTTCCCTTCACGGGGGGTGGTGTGCCGATTCGGACATGCTTCTTTTTGGCATGAATTGTGCCTGTTGAAGAGGCATTTGTGAGATTGGGTGTAGAGCGCTTTGTCCTTCCACCACTTGCTTGCGATATCCTTACTTTCTTCTCTTCGACAATCTCTTCCTGGAAATCCATATACAAAAGAAATAAAGAAGCGGGAATGTAAGTTCCGCAGCATGGAAGAGCAGAGAAAAGATTCTGGGAGTATTGCCGTCATGTTGGTCAAGTTGAAACCAAGGAAGAGGTTTAATGGTATATTTTTGCCATGAGATAGCGCACCGTGTATTGTTTGTATGGTTAAGAACCCTTACTCAAAAAATGGGAATTAGTAGCCCGTATACCGTGTTGTGCATAAATAATATTTAAAATTATGTTGCTATTAGCAACAATAGCAACTCACCGGTTCATATAACTTTCCTCCTGATGGGTTTCCTCTTCGGACATGAGGATCCCACATAAGATTGTAATAGTCGTGAATGCCACGTGGCCTAGAAAAATAAACATATAGGGTTAATTACGAAGACATTCGAGTCTGAAGCCAGAGCCTGGTTACCAGACCACCCACTTGCTGAATGCCGAGGTACTTGCAATACCAAATGGCTAGCTGATGAAGATGCCTGTTCTTGCATTACGTGTATTAATTGGCAATCATCAGAAATGAAGTAGAGATTAACAGACATTTCAAAATTTGAAACCTTGGGATTTACATATCATGGATGATACGATTCAAGTAGGTTCTGCTAAATGCATTGTTAAATTGTCGACTTTGAAAGTTATGGTCTGTATGAATCATTCTCTCTGGGCTTAGATCTAAGGCTAAAATGCACGAATCCAGTCACTGCGACTAGAAATTGCTCTAAAATACCTGTATGCTTTCGGTTTCTACGCTTAGCTGGTAGACAATGTATGAAATTGTAGAATATAGAACGCATTGTCGTAGAATAACTGTCTCGAGGGTAGGAGATTTTAGTGAAATATTTACGACCTCCCTGACTTTGTAGACAATGAAATGCTATTATGCGGACTTGATGCCCGGTAAAAGGTTACAAACAAGAAAGGTCTCTCTATTTCTCGTAACTTTCTTGTATCTTAAGAAGGATAGCTCTGAGGGACTTGACGAGACAAAGTCACGAGCACTATTATGGAGAAGAAGCTATGTACGGAGTGGAATGAAGCAATAAATGAGAATTTAGAAACTGAAAAGGGCAGGAAGTTGTAAGGTTGTAACAATAATGTAAAGACGATGTTGTAATCAAGAGGAGACAAATGAACGAATACGTTGCTGATATCTGCTGGTCTGGGCGGTGGTGTTGTGGAGGACCCATCCTGGTGCCGCCGGTGGCGCTGCCATAAAGCGAACACTGATGCTTCGAAACTAGGCCTACAGGTCTAGGCCTGCTAGAGAATGTGTATAAATGCCTCTCGACTAACAAGTCAAATTTGGAAGGCAAAAATCTCCCTCGGGTCACAGTTGTGATGAACGGGGGACGACCAAAGTCTTGATGGTGGAAATGGGCTGGTGCGGAGGCTGGTGGGAGGCTGGTGGGGGCAGTGTTACTATTATTGTTGTTGTTGTTGTTGCTACCATTACGTTGAGGAGGGCTGGGATTAGGATTGTTACTACGTTGCTGGCGGGGATAAGGATGACCTGGGCCATTCTTGAAAGATGATAATGTGAGTCCGTTCTGAACGTTGGGTCTGTTCATAAAATGAAGTCGGACTTTTCCTGGAGGCTGATCTATTCCTGACCTTAAAGTGATAGATGGAGGAAGAATCGTAGTGCTCGTGCTAGAGGAAGTGGATGTGGGGGGACTTGAAACTGGGTGAGGTGTTGGAGGAGATAGAGTAGTAGAACATGGCACTTGAGGTAAAGTTACTTCCGCGGAAACCGACACACTCTCCAGCATGGCTCACAATAGACTGACACACTGTCCGAGGTTGATTTTCTAGCCTATATGGCTATCGATCGATTCGGGTTTGAGAGGAACTAAAAAATTCCTATGCATTGAACCAACATCGATTCGCGGGTGGAGGAAAGAAGTAAAGACTGGCAAAACTTGCTCCTGACAGCGCAATACTCTGAATGCCGAAAATAAGAGCCGTGAAAGGAGGCTTAATAGCCTGCATCTAATAATAGGGACCGCTCCTGGAGAGGAGAGAAAGGACGAGAGAATTGCTTAACAGCGGCGCCTTCAGCTATAGCTTTACTTGGACCGGCATGGAATTTTAGCAGAATAGATGTTATTGTTTGATTCCCGTAACGATCTACCGACTCCTACAGCCGTATATTTTGTCCCTTCTTATTCATGAATACAGAGACCGGAAATTACAGTCGAGGGATTCGGTAATCCAGGTCATTACCGGTGCAGCTATTTCGATGCAATATGCAATAACCTTTTCCTGTGTCCTTCAAGTTCCGTCTTGGTTAATGCGGAACGAGTTACCTGCTTTGCTATGCACGCTACCCGGTTCGGTTGGTTACTGCATAGTCGAAGGCATATCTCAGGAGTTTTATCACATGTCAGCAATTGGAAGTTAAGTCATTGTACGCTTTAACAAAATGCACCCTACTAAATTTGACTTCTTTCTCTTTTTGTTAGGTCCTACATGCAGCTTTCTCCTTTGGTCATAATTCTGGACTCGGAATCATCCGACTGGTTTTCTGGATAATCCAATTAAGTAATCACGACAATTGAGAACCACAATAATCCAGCAAAATTTTAAGTAATTCACAAAATGGTAACAACAACAATAATTTATCGTCTGCTATACGCTCTCTGATATCAGGAAAAGAACCTTGCTTGAATTCCAGGCTTAAATTGCAGTCTACATAGCCAGGATTATTGACGTGGATATTAGAACATGAGACGAGAAACAGTTTAGGGAATGCATGTGCAGGGAAGATCGGAAAATAAAATGAGAATGTCGCTCTTACTTTGGTACTTTATTACGATTCCTCCGTGATCGCCCGGGATTTCCTTGAAGGATCCGTGGAGGGCTGGAATAAGTGAAGAGAGATGATGTAGATTTTGTTAATGCACTTAAAGGATGCGTAAAAAGCCCTTCAGTGATACTTTCCTTGGAGCCTACCATCCTAGAATCGATGATTGACCTTCGAGACTAATTGGAAAAAAATATCGTCATACACAGAACACAAGTTTTTAATGAAGCCCAAAACTATTGCAGAAAACTGATGCAACCAAACTTTAATTAATAATACTAATACTATATAACCAATCACAACACCAAACATCTCTAACGCAGTACACGCTTAAAAAACTTGAGCATTTCAGATAACTACAACATTTCACTTATTGTATATAATATTCTGTGTCATTAGTCCAACGAATTCTATATAGAATAGAAACTTCTAAGCTAAGCTGGAGACTAAGGATTCAGGAGGATGAAATGTCGATCAAACGTTTCCATGACTCCGCTTCGTTGTGAAGGTCATCCGCTCTGTAACCGTACATGTGGTTTAGATTTGTATCATGCGATAGCTGGAATATGCGCTATCATTATCTTGTATAGGGGCACATGTTTTTGGAAGGCGGATGACATGGCAGTGCACACGCAAGGGTAAAACTTAGGCCAACATTTTCCAGATTTGGCAGTGGAACGGGCTGTGGAAATTAGTTCACACTGTACAATGGTTTAATGGGTCGTTCAGCGATTTGTTCCTCACATTGCATTCAAGAAAATCTGTCAAGCTTTAATACAGCTCCAAATTTTTTTGAATGCAGTCATAATTTTCTCGCCCATAATTATTCTAACAATTCCCCATCGAGATGTTATTATGAGTACCCATAACTCAGAGTAATTCTTAAGTATACCCTTAATGTATCAGTTAACATGCCTTCAAGATTTTCTTTGCTTCCCGTTTGATTGCAGTTACGAAGAACCATGTGTTTTCCCGTTAAAAATATCGTTATTGGCATTTATCCTAGGACGATATCTATTTTCAGGTCGCGGTAATCATTTTGAGCCTTCCGAATTCACCGAGTCGAAGCCAAAAGTACTTACAGAGACTAGACACCGGACACCCGACAAAATCGGGTCCTAGTTATCCGACTATGGTCGGTCAAAATGTACTACTTATTAGATATCGGACAACCGACATCATCGGTTGGCACTTTCGAGTAACTCTTTTCCAGATATCAGATTCTCCGCTTAAATTGTTGGCGAAATCGCTTCTAATTTCGTGATACTCGGCCGGAACTGTCGTAAACGTCTTCCAGAAACACGATTGTCCGAGAGACTCCATGACAACTCAATTACAAATGAAACTCATGAATTTAAATATAAGTAGAAATGGAAAAATTTGGGAGTGCCGCATTTGAACTTCTGCCAAACTGATTCACCGAACTCTTGATTATTAAAAAACTAATGGTAGGTAGAAACTCATACCAAGCATACGTTCATTTCCACACACTCCCTAGATTCAAGTGATAGAGAGATATTTCGACCATTTTTAGGAGATAGCGTAGCAAGATCCTTATATGAGTGTCCACGCAGTCGGAACCATGTTAAACATACCCAGTCGGAACCGTGCTGAAAATTGCTCCTCTCTCCATTCTTAGCAAGCGAGTTCTCAGTCGGAATCCATGTATGTGCATGTACATATCGCCAGTCGGGACCATAGTGGGAATAGCTCCTCTCGCCATCCTGAGCACATAAATCTCAGTCGCAATCCGTGTATGTATATACTACCAGTCGGAACCGAGGTAAACCTGGAATAAACGTAAGTATTCTTTATTTTTTGGACTTTTCACTTCAGAATCGAGATCTACGATGGTTTTTCTACAGGCTATTGAGTTTTTGGGCTGAAATTCAAAGTTTTGGTGTGACTAGTCATTTTGACTTTGACCTACTCAAGGGTCAATAAAGGTATGATAATGTAACTTTTTGGGACTTTTGACTCAAAACCTACGATGGTTTTTGCCAGTTTGTTAAAACAGGCTATTGCGATCGGCGTTTTGGCTGTCCACAATTGGATATATAGTGTATTTACGCGTAAATCTAGTTTGGCTTTGCGTATTTACCCGTTTCAATTACATATCTACACTATATACCAAGAATTACACTATATATACCGTAAAGTCGGGAATATTGTCCACCTTGAAGTAGTTCCACAATTTGAATTTCGTCCCTAAAATATTTCCATCCTTGAATATATGACAGCCTTGAAGTTAGCCATGTACATTTTCACTCTCTAGTTAGTTCTCGTTAGCTGTTTGCAATGGCTACACCTAGAAAAGTTCTGGTTGCTGTTAAGCCGACTAGGAAAGGATTTAAGAATCATGATAAACTACTGGTTATCCTGTTAGCTGTTATGGTTAGCTGTTATCCCAGGAGGATTAACTAAGCTTGCACAGCCTCTGGACATTTCCTTCAACAAACCTATGAAGGACCGACTACGTGAGCATTGGGATAGTTGGATGCAGGACGAAACTCTTATCAGTCTGACAAAAGGAGGAAATAGAAGAAATGTAAGCCTTGTCACAGTCTGTGAATGGATATTATCAGCTTGGAAAGACGTGACTCCTTCAATAATCAAGAACGGGTTCTTAAAAGCTGGAATACACAGTTACGACGAGGAGTTTTTATCTACGGATAGTGATGAAATAACGCATGTAGATACTGAAATGGAGAATATGCTTTTGAATTCAGACGAAGAAACCGAAGGTATAGAAGAAGATGCCAGCTTTGGCGAAGATTTTGATGGATTTGAAGAGGATTAACTTTTTTAAACTAAATTTTGTCTAACTTTTCAATTCATGGTAATGTGAAAATTAATAAATTCGAATATTGTCCATCCTTGAACATAGTTCCACCTTGTCTATAATTCGAATTTTTTTTTCCTAAAAACAGTATAGTCCTGTCTAATAATCGCGACTTTACGGTATAAGGGGGCGGATTTGCTATTGCGATTGGCGTCTTGGCTGTCCACAATTGGATATGTAGTGTATTTACGCGTAAATATAGTTGAGCTATGCGCATTCACACTTTTGTAGTTACATATCTACACCATATACCAAGAATTTCATTATATATAAGGGGGCAGAATTGCTATTGCGATCGGCGTTTTGGCTGTCCACAATTGGACATATAGTGTATTTACGCGTAAATCTAGTTTGGCTTTGCGTGTTTACACGTTTCAATTACATATCTACACTATATACCAAGAATTACATTACATATATAAGGGGGCGGAATTGTTATTGCGATCGGCGTTTTGGCTGTCCACAATTGGACATATAATGTATTTACGCGTAAATATAGTTAAGCCCCCTCCTCTTCTCACAAACCTTCATCTGCCAACGTTGCCACTGAGCAGCGTCCTCCTCCCAAGTGTATAATATGCCCCGTCGACCATTTTCTCTGGCGTTGCCCGAAGTTCATGGAGAAATCAGTTCCTGACCGTAACGATCATCGCGCCATCATGCAGCATACGATGAATCGTCAACGTTATCTCAGCAATGACAACCTACCTGGACTCCAATCCATCTAGAGTACTTCATCTGTGTATTCGTTCCCTGAAAACCCTACTTGGCAAGGAAGAATTTGGTGGCGAATTACTATTCTACTTGATATTCTCTAAACTGCACCCCGAAACTAAAAGAGAGTAAGAGTTTTCTCTTTAACCAGGATTTATCCCCACCTCTGATCAACCTACATTGACCGTCGTACTAAAGTCTTGGCTTATACCCTGGATCCTCGGACTCAAGCATACAACAAACCCTCCTCTTCTCACAAACCTTCATCTGCCAACGTTGCCACTGAGCAGCGTCCTCCTCCCAAGTGTATAATATGCCCCGTCGACCATTTTCTCTGGCGTTGCCCGAAGTTCATGGAGAAATCAGTTCCTGAATCGAATTCTACCTGTCGGATTTGCAAAGCCAAACATAACACGTGCCTACATATGGCTCCTCCATCCTCTCAACCCTCGTCCTCGATGAAAAGCAATGCAGCTACTGTCGTCTCACAAGGATCTATCTTGGCCACAGCATTAATTCAAGTTCAAGATGCAGATTCTGTCGTCCATACCCTACGTGCATTCATTGATCCTGGATCCCAACCCAACATGATTACTACAGCCTGGGCTAAACGTCTTGGCTTACAAATTTCAGATACTACAGCAACAGTCTCTGGAGTTACAGATGTGAAGGTTGCTCCTCCAAAGGGCGAATCAACTTTCACCTTCTTCTCCCCCACCTCCGATTATAGTTGAAAAATTCAAGCTCTCGTTCAAAACAAGATTACTGGATCCACTCCCTACGAGCCATCAGCCTGCGAGTGGGAGCATCTGAAAGGATTGAATCTTGCTGACCCTTCATTCAATTTACCCAACAAAGTTGACGCTCTTCTTGGTGTCGCTGTCTTCACTGAAATATTACGGGAAGGAATCATCAGAGGATTGCCGAATACTCCTACTGCCCTTAATTCTACTCTTGGCTGGCTGGTCCTTGTTGCTAATTCTCCGTATTTTTCTACTAACTTCTCCTCCAATCTCACTACCCTTGAATCTACTTTAAACAAGTTTTGGCAACTGGAAGATGTACCGCAAGCTTCGACTTTCACTACGGAGGAACAAGAAGCTGAGAAGCATTTCCAGGAAACCCATTCCCGTTTGCCAAATGGACGTTATGTTGTTCGTCTTGCCTTCCGTAATCTTGGACTTCCGCTTGGAAATTCAAGAGATCAAGCTATTCATCGTTTTCATTATTTGGAACGAAGATTAGCCCAACACCCTCATCTACGAAAACAATATCAAACTTTCATCTCTGAATACCTTTCCCACCAATTATATGGAGAAAGTACCCGAATCTCAAGTTCACCTGCCCGATTCCCAAACCTACTATTGTCCTCATCATTGTATCATCAAGGAAGCAAGCACTACAACTAAACTTCGAGTTGTTTTCGACGCTTCTGCAAAATCCATCACTCAACTTTCTCTCAACGATATCCTCCAATCAGGACCTCGTCTTCAACATGATCTTCTTGCCGTTCTTCTTCGTTTCCGTTTACATTAGGTTGCCTACACCGCGGATATCGCAAAAATGTATCGTCAAAATCCTCGTTGACCCTCGTGATGCAGATTTCCAGCGGATTCTTTGGCGGGATGATCCTACTCAGACTTTGGATACGTACCGCTTACAAACCATTACTTATGGAACTCCTTCTGCCCCTTACCTAGCTGTCAAGGCTTTACAGCAGCTTGCTCTTGATGAACAAGAGTCGTTTCCAGTTGGGTCTACTATTGCTCTCCGGGATTTCTACATGGACGATGCAATGAGTGGACATGATACCATAGATGAAGCCCTTGCAGCCCAATCTCAATTACTTTCTCTTCTTGCTCGTGGAGGATGGAACTGCGCAAATGGTGCAGTAACAAGCCTGAACTCCTACAATCCTTGCCCCCTGGACTCACTGAATTTCAAGATACCTACCGCATTGATCCGCACCTTTGTGTCAAGACTCTTGGATTGACCTGGCACCCTGCTACGGATAAATTCAATTTTGAGCTGAAACTCGAAGCACCAGATAATCTTTGTACTAATAGATCTTTGCTTTCTCTTATGGGGAACGTTTTCGACCCGTTAGGATTAATTTCACCTGTCGTGGTTGAATTCAAATTACTTTTCAAAAATCTTTGGCTGGATTCTTCCATCACATGGGATTCTGCCTTACCTGCCGCTACTGTTCAAAAATTCCAGAATTTCTTTTCTCAATTGTCCTTTATCAACGATATCAAGATCCCTCGCTGTGTCTATGATGTCAAACCTCTTCAAGTTTCTTTACACGGATTTGCTGATGCTTCGGAAAAGGCTTACGCTGCTGCCATCTACATACGTTCTGTTTTACCCGATGGAACTATTTCTTCTCAACTCTTGTGTGCAAAATCAAGAGTAGCTCCGATGAAACCCCAAACAATTCCCCGACTGGAACTGTGTTCAGCCGTTCTTTTGACGAAATTAATTTTGTATGTAGTGGATTACATGCACTTCCCTTTTGATGAAGTTCAGACGTGGACGGATTCTTCAATCGTTCTGACTTGGTTGTCGCAAGAGCCCCGTAACTGGGATACTTTTGTCCGCAATCGTGTCTGCTTTATTCAAAACTCCCTACCATCTACAACTTGGTTACATGTTTCAAGTGGCGACAATCCTGCAGATCTTGCATCAAGAGGAGTTTCTGCTGAAAGCCTTGTTTGCTCCAAACTCTGGTGGCATGGACCGGACTGGCTCAAGAAACACGTTTTTCCAAACTCAGTATTTCAGATCGACCATTCAGTCGTCAATCAAGAAAAGAAAAAACTGGTTCGTGGGAATTTGGCTACTACTAGCAACTCTTCCGAGTTTGTTTCAAGATTTTCGTCCTTGAGTTAACTCCTGTCAGTTGCGGCTTATATTTTCCGAATCATCAAATGGTTCAAGAAAATTTACGTCAAAGGTCCTTTGACTGTTTCCGAATTAAATTTTGCTCTTCAGTATTGGGTCAAGGTTGTTCAGCGTGAATACTTCGCGGACGAATTTCAAGATCTCCGTGACAATATTCCTTTAGCCTCAAAAAGTTCCCTGTTATATCTTTATCCGAAACTCGACCAAGAAGGTATTCTTCGCGTTGTGGGAAGATTGGAGAATGCTAATTTAACCTATCAAGAGAAATATCCTATCCTTTATTCATGGGCCCCCTTCCGGAAACAAGAGTCAACCCTTCCAAAGTGTTTGAACACACTGGAGTGGATTTCACTGGAGCGTTTACACTCAGGACTGCCCAGAAGAAATCAAGATTTACCTACAAGGCCTATGTGTGCATATTCGTATGCTTTAGTACCAAGGCAGTTCACTTGGAGCTAGTGACTAACTTAACTACAACTGCTTTCATGGCTGCTTTTCGTCGCTTTCAAGCTAGACGTGGAAAAGTTGCTTGCATCTACAGTGACAATGAATTGACGTTCAAGGGAGCTGCAAATGACCTTAAGAATTTGTACAAGTTCCTGGATTCCAGTTCTGTTGAATTGGCTAATCAATTAGCTAAAGAAGAGACTCAATGGCGTTTTCTTCCTCCTCATGGACCTAACTTCGGGGGTTTATGGGAAACTGGGATCAAGTCCGTTAAGCGTCATTTGAGACGCATGTTAGGTTCTGTAATTTTAAATTATGAACGTTTCTCCACCCTTTTAGTACAGATAGAAGCTGTGCTTAATTCAAGACCTCTCCAGCCTATTTCTGATGATCTTGACAGTCTGGACTTTATTACACCTGGTCACTTCCTTGTCGGCTGTCCTCTTACAGCTATTCCTGATCCGAACTTAGATGGCAAACTGGATACT
Organism: Sminthurides aquaticus; assembly: GCA_906901655.1. Classification (NCBI taxonomy): domain Eukaryota; kingdom Metazoa; phylum Arthropoda; class Collembola; order Symphypleona; family Sminthurididae; genus Sminthurides; species Sminthurides aquaticus. Next base: position 7,672,426 of record CAJQTT010000004.1, on the reverse strand, counting down.
CGGATGCCATCTTGGACTCTTATTCAAAAGACTCGGAGGGAATTCTGGAGAAAATGGTCGCTGGATTACCTCTCGACGCTCCAGAAAAGACAAAAGTGGACTAGGATAGTTAAGAATGAAGAAATAGGAGATTCAGTTGTAATTAGAGAAGATAGGTTACCAGTTTTCAAATGGAAATTAGGTAGGGTAATGGAAGTTCATCCTGGAAAGGATGGATTAGTTAGAGTAGTAACTTTACGTACAGAAGATGGTTTAATTAAGAGACCTATCTGTAGGTTAAGTTTACTTCCTGTTAATTGCGAATCTAGTATTTACGTAGTTAAGTAATTAGGTTAAAAACTTCTTTCATTTCATTCCTGATTTCATTGTATTTGATTCACTCTTTGTTCAGTTTCATTGTGGATTTACTTACCTTTATTATTACTTTCTTCAGGTGTAATTTAATTAGTAGCTTATTGATATGACATATCAATGGCCCGGGAGAATGGTGTGAAATGTAGTTGTAACTATTATGCTAGTTATTTAATGTTACTATAGTTACTTAAGGATTATGTTGTAAGTAGAGTTAAGGCTCTAAACATTAAGAACTGAATTACATGCTGATGCATACGCACGTGTATTTCCTTCTGCTCTTGGATACGTTTCCTTACCTTGCCTACCTGAGTTACCTCCAGTAACTTTTATCACTACAGGCTAAATATTTAAGGTTCGACGGGAGAGCTAAATGCTAGACGGGAGATTGACAGGTTCGAAAGGAGATCTCTTTGTACAACGGTAGAGCTATCAGTTACACGGGAGAGTTACAGATTCGACGGAAGTGCTACACGAGAGAGCTTAAGGCTACAAGGGAGAGTAACAGGTTCGACGGGAGAGCTCTGTGTACAACCGTAGAGCTATCAGTTCCACGGGAGAGATCGAGGTCAGATGGGAGGGTTACAGGTTCGACGGGATAGCTATAAGTATTTCGATAGGAGACACTAATACGAAATCCCAGGCGAAGCCGGGTAACTTAGGTATAGTCAAAAATTGGAGCAGGATAGAAGCTATCCCATTCTGCCGGTTTGAAATACATTTTAGCACCTGGAAGACACGTAAGTAAAGATATTATGCAAAAAAAGCATAAACTTCAGATGAGGGATCAATGTTTTCATATCACCATGGTATTTTGCTCGTTACTTGTATGTACTGCAATGGCGCGCAAATTTGCTTGTGCACACTCATCAGTTTTGCTAACTTTCTCGTTATTCCACCGTAGTGCGAAATTATTTCGAATTCAAAAATTATTAGAATGAACGCGTAAATTTTGGAAATGCATGTAACAAAGACACTACAGCAGTAAATCTGGTGAGCGGTAATGCTATGTATAGGTATTCGAACCCTAAAAATTGCATGTTAGAAAAAGGTGTATTAATCTATCCGTCTGATTTTCCTGTTACCTTCGCAGCATTTCCACCGCTAGACACTAGGAATGGACGACACTACAGGAGAGATGGCGCTGTGTATTACAATATTAGATTTAGCTTTCCTGCAATAATGTAAGAAAGTCCTAAAATATTGCGATAAGAATCTCCTTATAGTACCCTTTTTAACGAATGTCTTTTTTGAGTATAGCTACGGCAAAACTGGACCATGAAAGGCAAATCAACGACCGCAATATCTCATGTCAAATGTCAAATTGTGGACGGCTTTCACCGATTGCAATAGGAATTTCGCCCCATACTATATAGTAAATATTAAATTTTGGATATTATTAGTTTTTAATTGATTCTATTCAATATATACCGTATATCTCATGTAAAACTACTAGTGAATAACTAAAATGTCAAATTGTGGACGGCTTTCACCGATTGCAATAGAGATTTTGCCCCATACTATATAGTATATATTAAATTTTGGATATTAGTAGTTTTTAATTGATTCTATTCAATACATACTGTATATCTCATGTAAAACTACTAGTAAATAACTAAAATGTAAAATTGTGGACGTTATTCACCGACGGCAATAGGGATTTTACCCCATACTATGTAGTATATATATAATTTTGGATATTAGTAGTTTTTCATTGATTCTATTCAATATATACTGTATATCTCATGTAAAACTACTAGTAAATAACTAAAATGTCAAATTGTGGACGGCTTTCACCGATTGCAATAGAGATTTTGCCCCATACTATATAGTATATATTAAATTTTGGATATTAGTAGTTTTTAATTGATTCTGTTCCATATATACTGTATATCCCATGTAAAACTACTAAAATATAACTAAAATGTCCGATTGTGGACGGCTTTCACCGATCGCAATAAGGATTTCGCCCCATACTATATAGTATATACATAATTTTGGATATTAGTAGTTTTTCATTGATTCTGTTGAATATATACTGTATATCTCATGTAAAACTACTAGTATATAACTAAAATGTCAAATTGTGGACGGCTTTCACCGATCGCAATAGGGATTTCGCCCCATACTATATAGTATATACATAATTTTGGATATTAGTAGTTTTTCATTGATTCTGTTCAATATATACTGTATATCTCATGTAAAACTACTAGTATATAACTAAAATGTCAAATTGTGGACGGCTTTCACCGATCGCAATAGGGATTTCGCCCCATACTATATAGTATATACATAATTTTGGATATTAGTAGTTTTTCATTGATTCTGTTGAATATATACTGTATATCTCATGTAAAACTACTAGTATATAACTAAAATGTCAAATTGTGGACGGCTTTCACCGATCGCAATAGGGATTTCGCCCCATACTATATAGTATATACATAATTTTGGATATTAGTAGTTTTTCATTGATTCTGTTCAATATATACTGTATATCTCATGTAAAACTACTAGTATATAACTAAAATGTCAAATTGTGGACGGCTTTCACCGATCGCAATAGGGATTTCGCCCCATACTATGTAGTATATATTAAATTTTGGATATTAGTAGTTTTTCATTGATATTGTTCAATATTTACCGTATATCTCATGTAAATCTACTAATCTATAACCAATATGTCGAATTGTGGACGGCTTTCACCGATCGCATTAGCCTATTTTTCAAACCGGCAAAAAGTGACAAACATCATCAAAAAGTGATAAAAATGATTAAAAAGTGACGAAAATGAACAAAAAGTGAAAAAAAATTATTAAATGTTTAAAATCTCAGAAATGGTCATAAAGTTCAGAAATGGTCATAAAGTTCAGAGATGGTCATAAGGTTCAGAAATGGTCATAAAGTTCAGAAATGGTCATAAAGTTCAGAAATGGTCATAAAGTTCAGAAATTGTCATAAAGTTCAGAAATGGTCATAAAGTTCAGAAATGGTCATAAAGTTCAGAAATTGTCATAAAGTTCAGAAATGGTCATAAAGTTCAGAAATGGTAATAAAGTTTGGAAATGGTCATAAAGTTCAGAAATGGTCATAAAGTTCAGAAATGGTCATAAAGTTCAGAAATTGTCATAAAGTTCAGAAATGGTCAAAAAGTTCATAAACATTCAAAAATTTCTAAATATGGTCAAAAAGTTCATAAAGTTCTATATATGGTATAATAGTTCAGATATGGTCATCAAGTTCTATAAATGGTAAAGTTTAGAAATGGCCTTAAAGTTCTATATATGGTCTAAAGTTCAGAAATGGCCATAAAGTTCTAAACATGGTCAATTCTAAAATTCTGCATATGCGTGGTAGGAGCATGCTTCGGGCATGTCTGGGGCAAGTAAGGGGCATGTCTGTAGCATGTAAGGGGCATGTCTGTAGCATGTAAGGGGCATGACTGGAGCATGTAAGAGGCATGGCTGTTGCATGGAAGAGGCATGACTGTTGCATAGAAGAGGCATGACTGTTGCATGTAAAGGGCATGCCTGGGGCATGTAAGCGGCATGTAAGCGGCATGTAAGTGGCATGTAAGTGGCATGTCTGGGGCATGTAAGAGGCATGACTGTTGCATGTCTGGGGCATGTAAGAGGCATTACTGTTGTATGTAAAGGGCATGTCTGGGGCATGTAAGGGGTATAACTGGGGCATGTAAGGGGCATGACTGGAGAATTTTTTTGCAAATATATTCAGTATTTTTTCTAATATTATCAACTATCTGCAAATTTAAGCGCCATCCTGCAAATTTTAGCATTGTTGTATTTCTGCAAACCTATCAAAATGTTTCAAAATGATCATAAATGTAAAAAAGTTTGAATGCATATTGCAAAAAAAAAATAATATCCACCGTATGAAATTTTATACCTTCACAAAATTTGCTATACCTTTGTAGTATCACCTCCAGAACAAAAATATTATTCTTTCAAGATCCAATTAAATTCTTAAAGGAGTTGTAATCTCTATGGCAGCGGTGTTTATAAAAGCAGGTGCGAAATACGAATTGAAGAAAGAATTCTAAGAGTATGCATTTAATACCTGCTTGGACCAGAGAAAACCGAGATCCAAGTTTCGATTTCGTACTGAAAATGCTGCACGGACAGTGTACATATTATTTATGACATGAAGTAATGCATAAAAAATGCTGAGTGAAGTTATACGAGTGTAGTTAATCTTCCGTATTTAATCCTAGCAGGGGCCGCAAACAAGAGCTGAAATCGACTGTGTGAGCTACGTAAAAATGTATTCTAATCGATTGCGGTTCAAGGCGAGGTAATGCTCATTCATGTGAGTTATGATGATTGGAGAGATTAACACGCTTAAAAATATCTTTTAACAATTTTAGTATATGTCGTACCCAACTTCAAATAACCGTATTTTGACGCTAAGCATACCATGTACCGACCCTCTATGTACTTGACTTCGGTAGAAGCTTTTAGATTTGGCAGAACGTAGCGAGCTAAGAAATGTGCGGATCCAATAGATGGTTTATAAACTTCAAATTTTGTTAGAATTTGAAGTCTATAACTTGAGCATTATTCCTGCCTTTTTTCAGCGTAAACTTCCAGAGGAAGGTGAGAATTTCGTGTTACTATCTCTAATTCCTTTAAGGTTCTTCATATAAAAATCATACATAACCAAACATTTTATTTCTATCAACAGAATGTCAGGCAGTAGTAGTTCCGATCCAGATCTAGCGGGTAATGATTCGAAAAGAATAAGGTTGTCAGAATCGCAAACCCAAAACAGTGTTGCTGAAGCCAATGCCGCGTCCAGGCTTGAAGAAGAACGTATTTTGGTAGCTACAATGAGCGTCCAGAACAGGCGTCCGTCCGCCGAACTTCTAATCGTCTTCGAATGACAGCTGCAAGAGCGGCGGAAAGTACAGATGCTCGAAGAAGGGTACTTAAAATGCAAAGAAACCGACAGCGCATGCAACGTAAGCTTAAATGGATGGAACTGGAGAATTTGGCATTCGCTTATGACCACGAAGTGAATTATTCCCAATTTCATCACGTGAGCATTGCAAAGATGGATCTTCCATGTAGCTTCTGCCAAGCACTGAAGTTTGACGGCGAAACACCCGGAATATGCTGCATGAATGGAACAGTTTATTTTCCAGACCTGCCGGAGTTGCCAGAGCCGTTGCTAGGGCTTCTTAGCGGGGAACATCCCAAGTCCAGTAATTTTTTAAACCTGATCCGAAAATACAATTCCTGCTTCCAGATGACTTCTTTTGGAACTTCGGTCAACCTTCCTGTTGTGAGATGAGCTTAGGTGTAGGAATACATGACAGGATCAGTATAGATCCTTGAGTAATCTTAGATCCTTAAGATCTAGTACCGCCTCAGTCAGAGCTGAGCATTAGAGCAGGAATGACGTGATCTACTATTGTATCTCCTATTTCTACGTGTGTCTACGTGTAATTAAAGTCTACTCTTCAGTTTGTGTAAAACCGGGTTTAAAACGTTATTTCTCAGTTGGGAACTGAACATGGTGGCAGCGGTGTTTGTGAACTCATCAGTGTGATTAAAAATTTTACCGGTAAACTGAAATTTCGAACTTTTCCGGCCAGTTTGCGAAAAACGTGGTCTTGTGTTAGTGAACCCATTAATACATAATTATCTTCGCCATATTTGGAAAACCACGATGTCGACGAAACCACCACCTATAATCCAGACTATTACAGGGGGCCGGCAGCCTGATCCATTCGACTTCACTAAGCCTTCAAGTTGGGAGACATACCGTCTTCAGTTTGAGAGGTTTCTTCTGTGCCATAAGATTACAGAGGGGGTGGAGAAGGTGAATTGGTTGTTGCTATCTATGGGGCCGCAGTCGGAGGACATCTTCAAGTCCTTTACCTATACCGACGTGCAGTCCGCCTCCGACTATGCGCATGTTGCTGACAAGTTTAAGGAGTACTTCATGGGGAAGACGAATACTACCTACGAGCGTGCGAGATTCAACTTGCGTGTGCAGCAGCAGGGGGAAGGGATGGAAGTTTTCATCAGGGAGTTGTATAAGCTGTCCGAGACATGTGCGTATTCTACACTCCGCGACGAAATGATACGGGACCGGATTGTAGTTGGTGTGGCGGATAAGCGTCTTTCGGAGAAGCTTCAAATGATAGAGAAGCTGGATCTCACGAAGGCAGTGGAACTCGCGCGAAATTACGAAATGGTTTTGCGGCAGTCCCACACTTTGCAAAGTATGGCTCATAGTGAAGTGAGCCGGGTTAAGGGAAAAGTTAAAAACAATTTTAAAAGCTCTGCTCAAGGAAATTGCTCTGACTCCACCAAGTCTACGGGATCTTGGGTGTGTTATAAATGTGGATCTGATAAGAAGCATCCAAAAGAAAAGTGTCCAGCAAATAATTCGCAGTGTAAAACTTGCAAAAAGACCGGTCATTGGGCGCGTTGTTGCAAAGAGTCAAAGCAACAGGCCAAAGTGAATTTTACTGTGGGTCAAAGTTCATATGATGACCATTATTCAATCAAAAGTGTGACAGGAACCTCTTGTTCTGAACGTTGGTCAGAATGGGTCGCGGTTAATGGGATTAGGACTCTGTTTACCCTTGATAGTGGTGCGGATGTAACCGTAATTCCAGCAACTCTGTGGTCTACGCAAATACAACCGGTAGTCAAAACTTTAGTTAAAGCGGATCGGAAGTTAGTAGGACCATCAGATGAAGAGCTTGTGACATTGGGAATGTTCAAGTCTGTGATGAAATACCGGGATGCCAAGGTTGTCACGAACGTGTATGTGGTTGAGAATGTGCGAAAGGCTTTGCTGGGTAAAAAGGAATGTGTTGATTTAAAACTGGTTGCTCGTCTTTATTATGCAAGTTGTGAGGAGAGCACAGTTAATCCTTTTGTTGAATTTCCTCACTTGTTTGACCGGCTTGGATTAATGAAAGTTGAATATGACATTAAGTTGAAGCCGGACGCTGAACCGTTCTGCCTTGCTCAACCTCGTCGTGTCCCGTTATCGATGACGGCGAAGTTGAAGGAGAAGCTGATTCAGATGGAGAAGGAGGGCATTATCGAAGTTGTAGATGACCCTACCGATTGGTGTTCGCCGTTGATGATAGCGAAGAAGCCAAATGATTTGAGGATTTGTGTTGATTTTACCGAATTGAATGGGGCGGTGGCTCGTGAGCACCACCCTATGCCTATTATTGAACATACGTTGGGTCAAATGCCTGGTGCTAAATGTTTTTCAAAGCTTGATTGTTTGACTGGTTTCTGGCAGTGTCCTTTAACGGAGAAGTGCAGGAAGTTGACTACCTTCATTACACCGTATGGACGCTTTTGTTTTCGACGATTGCCAATGGGGATTTGTTCGGCGCCGGAATTTTTTCAAAAGCAAGTGACCAGGATTATTGAAGGGATAGAGGGTGTCACTAACCATACGGACGACATTCTTGTTTGGGGAGCTACTCTGGAGGAGCATGATAAGCGTCTTCGAGAAGTGCTCAACCGGTTGAGTGAACATAATATTACTCTGAATTCCAAGAAGTGCGAATTTGCAGTTAAGGAGACGACGTTTCTGGGACATCGCCTCAGCACTACCGGTATAAGTCCTTATCCACGTAAGGTTGAAGCGATTTTGGCTTTGCAACCTCCGACAGATGTAACCGCTGTTCGAAGTTTTTTGGGTTTTGTGAATTATTTGGGTAAATTCTTACCTCGATTGAGTACTGTTCTTGCGCCCTTGAATGATCTCTTAAAATTAGGTGACGATTTTGTGTGGGGCAAGCGACAAGAAATAGCATTTAAGTGTGTTTTGAAAATGCTAACTGAGTCACCGTGTTTAGCTATCTTTGATTGTAATAGGAAAACTATAGTTTCGTCTGATAGTAGTTCCTATGGACTCGGAGCCGTCCTGCGTCAAGAAGATGACCATGGAGACTTCCGACCCGTTGCTTATGCGTCGCGGACATTATCTCCGGCGGAGAAGAATTACGCGCAAATTGAGAAGGAAGCATTAGGAATGGCTTGGGCATGTCCGATGTCAAGATTTCACGATTTTATCTTCGGTCTGCCGATTTACCTGGAGACAGACCATAAACCGCTGTTGCAGATCTTTAAGAAGAAGATGCTGGACGAGCTAAGCCCCCGGTTGCAGCGTTTCCGCATGAGGCTCATGCAATATGATTATCAAATCTTCCATACTGCTGGAAAGGATTTGCTGGCTGCTGATTATTTGTCAAGATCACCCTTGCCGTATTCGTCAAGTCAAGAAGATTCTGAGGATCCGGAAGCACATGTTTGTTTTGTGGTAGAAAATTTACCGGCATCAAACGAGATCTTGAGTGAAATTGTTAGTGAGCAGCATAAGGATAATTTGTGTAAGGATTTGTTTAAGTTTATACAGACTGGTTGGCCTGCCAAGGCGAAATTGCCGGAAGTGATCAAGCCGTTTTACCAATACCGGGATCAGCTTACCGTCAACGAGGGGATTATTTTGTTTGGAACTCGTCTGTTCATCCCATCAAATTTACAACCGGTTGTTCTTCAACAAATCCATGCAGGTCATCAGGGGATTGAAAAGTGTCGAGCTAGGGCTAGGTCTACAGTGTGGTGGCCTAATCTATCGTCTCAAATACGTGGTCATTGTGAAAATTGTGTCAAGTGTTGTGAGCATAGGAAGTTTCGCCCGGAGCCGTTAATTCCATCCAAGTTTCCTGCGCGTCCATGGCAAATTGTTGGCATGGATTTGTTTAAATTGAATAATTCATGGTATTGTTTAGTTGCAGACTATTATTCCAGATACCCGGAGTTATCAAAGTTGAGTAACTTGACGTGCGCAAGCGTCATCCGTGTTTTGAAGGAGTGCTTTGCAAGACATGGGATACCGGATATCTTACGATCAGACAACGGAGGACAGTTTGACCCTTTAAAAACACGGGAATTCATCGATTTCCGGAAACAGTTTCGATTTCAACACCTCACATCATCTCCTCGGTTTCCACAGTCAAATGGGTTTATTGAGTCGATGGTTAAAGTGGTGAAAACTGGTTTATTAAAGTGTGCTGACCCGTGTGCTTTTCTTTTGGAATATAGATCCACTCCGTTGGAATGTGGATTTTCTCCGGCCGAGTTATGTATGGGAAGACGGTTGAAGTCTTTGGTTCCTGTACTACCGGATTTGTTGCTACCGAAAACTATACCCGTGGAACGTCTTTTTCTTAAGGAGGGGGAAAGGGCGGAGAAAATGAAGTTGAACTTCGATCGTAGGCATAATGTTGTCGAACAAGATGCGCTGGCGGTTGGAGAAAGAGTTTGGATCCAAGATATGAGATCTTGGGGAACTGTTGTTGCTAAATGTAAAGAACCGCGTTCTTATATTGTAGAGTCTAGCCATGGGAAATTGAGACGGAACCGGATACATTTAAGCAGACTGGGAGCTCCATCGGAGGATTCTGCACCTGTTGACGAACCTCCGCCGATTAAGCAATCTCCGAAGAAGCCGCCTCCAGTCACTGAATCACCGAAGAAGTCTTCACCGAGGAAGCCTTCACCTTCATCGTCACCAACTGCACGGAGGACGATAAAAGAAGAACTTGTGTCGTTTGAACAAGATGAACTGATGTCAACTTCGAGATGGAACCTGATCCAGTCCCGGAAGAGATTGACCATCATCAACCCGAGGAGGAACCTTCACCGGAAGAGCACCCGTCCTCATCAGCATCTGTAAACATTTCTATGGAGGAATCGTTTCGTCGTAGCGGTCGGACTAGAAAGCAACCGGACCGGCTTACATATCAAGCATCGAAGACGATCAAGACAACGTCCAAGAAGAATCATAATCAAACTAAATGATGTTATTATTATTATAAATGATTCTTACTCTCCTTGAGTAATCTTAGATCCTTAAGATCTAGTACCGCCTCAGTCAGAGCTGAGCATTAGAGCAGGAATGACGTGATCTACTATTGTATCTCCTATTTCTACGTGTGTCTACGTGTAATTAAAGTCTACTCTTCAGTTTGTGTAAAACCGGGTTTAAAACGTTATTTCTCAGTTGGGAACTGAACACTTCCTTCCTCTAATGGCTTTCTCCCAACATTCAAAATTCAAGGCCAAGTGTACCATAGAGCGGGATCCCTGCTGCCTATGCCGAATGAGGGTGCTAAATTTTTTCAAATTTATTTCCTTGGTAACTAAGATTTGGAAGCCCAACGTAGGTGTGAAATAATACCGGGGACCAATCGAGAATTAGTTCACGCTTTGTAAACGATGCTTCATGGAAACAACCACTACATACAGCAATTCAAAACAACTATAGATCAAAATCCTCAAGAAGATCTGAAGATCGTGATCAAAGCAGACAAAAAGCCATCTAAAGGACATGAGCGCATTTACAATGAACCAGCAGTGAACGAAGTGGCAATAATTATAGCGGGAAAAAATTGGTAAACAGTAAATCTGGTGAGCGGTAATGCATTATGGTATGCAAAGGTAATGGAACTGTAAAATTGTATGCTGTAAAAATGTTAAGTTATCTACTGGTCTGATTTTCCCGTTACCTTCGCAGTGTTTCCTGCGGTAACTACTGCAACTAAACGACGCTACAGGAGAGCCGGCGCAGTATATAAAAATATTTGATGTAGGTTTTCAGCGATAATGTAAGTCACTACTTTACAAATAGTTTGCGTCAAGCATATCCTTATCCTATATCTATTAACGAATGTTTTCTGAGTTTAGTTACAACAGAAACCGTGCTGTGGAAGGCCAATCAACGATAGCAATAGCTCCTTCTAAATCCCTATTGTTTCTATACAGTAGATTTTAAATAGATTGGAATCCATATATTCTACAAATATCATGCATATATGCGAGTATATAACTAGTATACCAAATTGTTAACGGCTTTCACCGATCGCAATAGCGATTTCGCCCCATAGTATATACTATATTGTTTTTTCAGCTATATAGTAGATATATATTAATTACTAGCGTGGCTACCCGGCTTCGCCCGGGGGTTTTGTGGCAGAAAACTAAAAACAAATATTTGAACACTCTCCCGTAGATTCTTTGGCTCTGTTATGTATTTTTTAAGCTTTTGACTCTCCCTAAGATACTTTAGACGGACTCATCGGCAGTGTTTATCCTGAAATTGAGGCCAATTATCAAAACCGCAGGTGGCATCAGAAGCGAGCAATTTTATCACCACTCAACACGAAAGTCGGGGAAATAAACGAGGCCATTCTGCAGAAAATAGTATCGGAAGGCAAGACATACGTTTCGATCGATAACTGTGTCAACGAAGATGAAATGACGCTATACCATGTTGAGTTCCTAAATTCCTTAAATCCAAATGGTATACCCCCACACCACCGGTAGGAAGCATGAAAGAACGCGGTGAGGCGCAGTAAGGAACCGAGAGGAGCCACAATTGGCGGTGAGGATATGATTACAATGGATAACGAGGAAATCAGGAGGATTCAATGGGGATCGGAAATGGATCAGGAGGGAATTACAAGGGGATTGGCTGAGGATATAAACCAAGTGCATCAGAAGTGGATCATAATGGATTAGTTGGCGAACGGGGGATGGTTCAGGAGGGTATCAGGAGTTGATTGGAATAGCCAGGAGTGGAACATGGGGAATCAAAAGTTGATTTTAAATGTTCTGGACAGGATCAGCAGCGGATCATAAGGGATCAAGTGTTGATCAGAAGCAGATCACGAGATATGAAGAATATGATCAGAAGGTCATAAGGAGGTAATCAGAAAGTGATAAGGGGGTGAACAGGAGGTTATCATCCGTCTGATTTTCCCGTTACCTTCGCAGTGTTTCTTGCGGTAACTACTGGGAATAAACGACACTACAGGAGTGCTGGCGCAGCATATTACAATATTGTATTGAGATTTGCTGCAATAATGTAAGTCACTACTTTGTCGAAAGTTTGCGACAAGGATATCCTTATCATACTCCTACTAACGGATGTTTTTTGAGTGTAGTTACAACAGAAACTAGGCCTTGGAAGGAAATCAACGATACCAATAACTCCTGCTATATACCTATTATTTCTATCCAGTAGATTTAACCTTTTTTAAAAAGTTTAGTTCTCTTCGGTATTTGGGAATCCCAAACATGCACGTTGGACATCCCCCATTGCGTTATGAGGTTCTCGCCTCCTCTTTAAACCTTTTACATACCAAAACCAACGAGAGGAAGCCTGTGGACGCATCCTAGACTTCTCCATTCGTCAGCTAGCATCCTCCCTTCGTTCTAAAAGGTGCGGAGCTCAAGTCCTCATCCCTCTTCACTCCTTCCTTTACCTTGCCTACAGACAGCTCCTAGTTTCCCTAGGAGCCGTACAGATAATCCCTGCAACCTCTGCCTCCTATTTACATGCTCTTACTTTCTTTATCCGGCAAAACGATGTGCGCGATCCCTAGCTTTTACTATCCGGAGCCTTTGCACACTTTTAATCACGTTTCCCGGACATTCTAGGTAGTATTTTGGGTATGGTTTTTAGTACGTGACACTAAAAATTACAAAATAAAACCCGAGAAAAAAAACCCGAGAGTTAAAAAAGGATTCCCGGCAATAGCCCGACAAAAAGTTTAGAAAAGTACTAACACTTCTAAAACAAGAATCCCTAATGTGGTGGGTAATTTCTAGGGGCATGCACAGGTCAACTAAACATGCTGGAACGGAAAAATTCGACGACAATCTTTCCGATAAGGATGGAGTTGGTACTATCACAACCATGGAATTGGGAACTGCAATGAGATCACTCAGTCAAAACCCTACCACGGCAGAATCTCAAGATATCAGCAAGGAAGTTGATTATGATTGTAAGTGGCTTTCACTTAATGACCGCAATCAATCATGCATTGTGGTTTGTAAAGCTAAATGATGGTTTCTTGAAACTGATCCTTCCTACTGCACCTGTGCTCTGTAGGTAACCCGACCATTGACTTCCCTGAGCCCGTGACTATGATGATGAGAAAAGGGAAAGGTACAGAAACTGAGGAAGGCAGCCAAGAAGCGTTCCGTATATTCGATACAGATGGAAATGGATGCAATTCTACAGCACAGATCTTTCATGTGAACACCAGGGAAAATCTGTTTGAGGAAGAGGTCGTTGAAATGCTCCGACACGCAGGCACATAAGAAGATTTTGACGTCAATCGCGACGGTAAGTTTTTTTAAAAAACGCAAATCAGCCGATATTTTGTAATTGCATTCATCGAAGTTTCTTATAACCTTCATCTGTATTCTATGCTTTATAGACTCTTGCTTTTCTGCTGGTCAGTTTGCTCCTAGAATCAACAGTAGCATGCGTACTCTCAGCATTTATGACGATGCATTTCTGTTCCACCCTCTCCCGCTTCCGCTAGTCACTGAAGACCACAATACAATGAACAATGTCAGCAATTTCGCTGAATCTTCTCTGCTAGACTCAAGTCAAACCCATCCTGCCACTGGAAACAAGAATACAATGAAAAATGTCAGCAATTTCGCTGAATCTTCTCTGCTGGACTCAAGTCAGATCCATCCTGCCACTAGGAACAACAATACAATGAATAATGTCAGCAATTTCGAAGGTTCCTGTGTTCCTCATACAGCAAAGTTTGTACAATATTTGCACAGCCTTCTTCATAGAGCTGGTTACAAGGGAAAATTAATACCTGTCATCGAAAAACAACCCATGGACATGTAGGCCCTCCGTATTATATTAATGGCATAATAATTGATCCGTCGAGAATCGCTCACATATACCATCTTTCTTTTTACAGGTATTAGATGGAAAGTTAAGGAAGCAAGTGGCCATCCATTTAAGCCTAAAACCTGACTTCAACGCGTATCGGGCACTAAAAAAGTGGTACAATACTCTGCTCTTACCCCACACAGATGCTTTGAACCAGTATCTAGGAGACCAAGCCCATGAGATTTTACGGCAAGACTTAATTGAGGTTCAGCGAAATGTCATCCCAAAGAAACCTACGGAAACTGAAGAAGAAAAGGCTACGAGCCTCGCTCGTCGAAGGGAAGCATACCATTTAAAGAAACAGAAGCAAGTTACTGCTCGGACTATTGCAATCCCTCCTCAAGTTGTCCTTAATGAAGAATCAACACTACAATCCAACCCGAATATTCAAGAAACCTCAAACATTTCGACTGCCACAAGAGAATCATTCAGCCCAAATTCTTCTTATACTGAACTTCTTGTACGGAAGTTCAAATCATCGATACAAGTTTATGCCAATGATTCCTGCGAAGTGTGTCGCAAACTTTTCTTTCCTCGGCAACTCCAACGCTTTGACGTGAATTCTTGCTGTATTGCCATGAAGGTATGCATTCCGGAAGCAATATTTTGTTATCCAGTCATCCAAGTATGTAGAAGATGCAAAGTGCTTCTTCAAAAGAAAACAAACAAGATTCCGTCGTCTGCATGGTGGAATAGCTGGAACCAGGGAAAATTCCTGAATCCATAAAGCAATTATCTGAAGTTGAAATTAGATTGCTATCCCTAGTCATTCATTTCATGAAGATAATTAAGTATGAATGCAGGTTTGGGCAGTTTGGATTCAAGGGTTAATGCTGATGTTAGTTCTTTGATCCGGACCATACCTACTACAGAGACTTCACCGTCAGACCCGGAGGAATTCCAAGAAATCGGAAAAGATACCACCCCTCTTGAGCAGATCCAGCAATTATTTCAATCTTGCTACATTACTTTAGGGGATGGCAATGCCGTGTTACCCGCCACTTATCACCAAGGAGAATTGCCCAATGGAAGGAGTCAATGCATGGCAATGAGTGCCACGGCACTCATGAAATCGTCAATTTCAGATCCCATGAATTGGACGACTAGTACTATGGATTATATTCTTTTCGCCGGGAACGATTACTACCAAACCTGTGTCCAACAAGCATCGACCTTGTCACCAGATGGCTATCAATGGTCAACTGATCTTGTACCTGAGACAGTTCAATTTGGCTACAAATTTCAGATTGACGTAGAACACGACGCATCTGTTTACGGAACATTGATGGGAACTGAAGATGGAGTATTCAATCTGCAGCAGGGAGTGTTTGCTTTTTTTTAACGCAAAAACTTGGGCGTACTAACTATCAATGACTATACTTATGGTCTCATCCTGAAAAACGGGAAATATTTTCTCTTTGATTCTCACGCTGTTAAAATCAAAGACAAACGTTCGAAATCCGGGAAAGCTTGCATCTTTCATTTCAAGACACCTACTGCTTTAACGTCAGCCTACTCGTGAGAAAAGACCCCACTCAACCGCAAGAAGAATTAATCATTGACGTAGGCGAATCTGATGTTAATCAGACCCAGCCAATACCTATCCTGAGGATAACGCGAAAAGATCAGGGTAATTTTGTCAATGCTAATCACGAGAAGAAAGCTGAAGAACTGACTGACAGAGGATCACTCCATATACACATGTTGCTATGGATTCAAGATGCGCCCGATTTGAAAACTGACGAAGGAATCGCCTTTATAGATAAATACATAACCTGCGAAATTCCTACTTCAGACCAACTAAAAGATATGTAACTCGATGTCAGATGCACAGACACACACACACTTGCAGAAAAGGCACCAGGAAGGGCGGCCGCTTTAAATTTCGTCGAATCGTTTCCACAGTGACTCGTATGGTGGATTTGCAGTCAGAAGAATTCATAAACAATGGTGGTAGAAACTGCGTCTTGCGGCGGAAAGTAGGAGAAGAAACCGTCAATAACTACAACGCTATGCTTCTACTTCTGTGGGAAGGTAATATTGATGTTTAACCTTGCGGAAATTCTGAGAGTATTGCATACTACATTGCGAAATACTGTGCTAAAAGTGAGTCCACGGGTTTGGAGCCGTCTCTACAAGATGCAATCGCGGCCGTCAAGGGAAACGAAATCGATGCTAGCAAACGAATGTTTCGTATTTGCACGGCATTGCTAAATAAGCGTCAAGTATCAGCATGCGAAGCAGCATTTCGTCTCTGTAATTTGGTTATAAAACAGTCGTCCCGCAAGGTAATATTCCTGAATTCCCGACCAAAGCAATCAAGATATCGAGTCATCAATGTGCAGACCAAAGATTTCTACCAAAATATATTCGATAGATACGAGAATCGTCCTGAAACCATCGAATTCGAAGGAATGAACTTAGCAACATTTGCTTCAAATTTCGAGGCTTACTACCCAAAGTCGGAATTTCCTTCCGAAGAAGATGGCGATGAAGATGCGTATGATGAAGAGCAGGAAACGGAGCAGCGCATCATCAAACTGAACAGGGGGGGTTATATGAAGCGCAGGAACAAACCGCTCATTTTGAGAACGCCAACCTCTCTGTAACCAAGGACCGGGAACTTTACTTCTACTCGCTTGCAGTTTTGTACATACCATTTCGAAATGAAAAATTACTTCTGGATGGATCTACTGATTCCGAAAATGTGCTCAAAGCCCATTAGCACATTTTTAGCGAAAGGCAAGTCAACATCGATGAGCTGTGCAAATTGGATCGTGAACTAGCAGCAGCTTTTGAGCACATAAATGCATTACTTGACGAAGAAGATCGTATCGACTTTCCCAACGTAGCAGCAGAGGAGAACGAAGAGGATTTTGCGGAAGAAATCATTGTTACAAGTATGGATCATATATCATACACGGAAGCCTTGAAGAACATGAATGTTGGCCAAGCTGCGATTTACAACCACATTAAGGGAAGCATTAACTCGCAGTTTAGAAACCCTGAAACTGATCGCCTTCGTATTTTCATAACCGGTAAATTAAACGTATTTTACATATCTTCACCGTAAGTACGCGCATTATGGTTTTGACATATTCAAATTCCTTTTTTAGGGGGCGCTGGCACGGGTAAAACTTATACACTCAAAGTTTTAGTCGAACTCATAAGAAGGAGCTTTCGAGTGATTCATCCTACTGCAGATACGGTTCGTATCCTGGCGCCAACAGGAGTAGCTGCACGCTTGATCAATGGGCAAACACTCCATTCAGCATTGAGGTTGCCTATCCAAAGCAATGGTAAATCAGCTCCTATGAAACCTTTGAGCGGGGAATTCTTGAAGCGATTAAGAGCCAATTGGAAGCACGTGCAGTTTCTCATCATCGACGAAATTTCAATGGTTTCGTATCAGCTGTTCGAAAATATTAATCAACGTCTTCAAGAAATAATGCATTCTGACTTTCTCAAGGGAAATTTTAATGTGTTACTTTTCGGTGATATACTACAGTTACCTCCTGTGTCAGGAAATCCAATTTATGAGTTACCGAAACATTCGATGCCAGTTCATTTGTGGAGATTCTTCAGTTTCTGTGAATTGCAGCAAAATGAGCGCAAAATAAGTGACTCTTCGATTGCTAGTCTCTTAAATAGCCTTCGAGTAGGCGCCTAAACTACGGACCTGCTTCTCTTACTTCACAAGATTCACGATGAAACCAAAGAAACTGAAAAATTGGCAATCGGAAAAGCTTCACGCATATTTTCAACAAATGCTCTCGTTGATAGTCATAATGAAGCTGTTTTACGTCAATTCGAGACGGACCATACGGGCCTAATCAGAGAAATCAGTGCACAGGACAGATTGATCGACGTACCGAAGAATAAGCAAACAGAAATCGATTGTGATAGAATCACGCCAGGGGATAAGAACAAAACTACTGGACTCCCCACAACGTTGAAAATATTCATAGGAGCAAAGGTAATGCTAAGAAAGAATATCGACGTGTCCAAGCGATTGGTAAATGGTACCATTGGGTATATAAAAATTGGAGCAAGATAGAAGCTATCCTTTTGTGCCGGTTTGTTATACATTTTAACACCTGGTAGTACACATTATTAAAGAAATTATGCAAGAAAAAGCATGAACCTCAGAATACGGATCAATTCTTTCAAATCACCATGGTATCTTGTTCGTTACTGCTATGTATTGAAATGGCGCGCAGATGTGCTTGAGCAAACTCATCATTTTCGCTAACTTTCTTGGTCAGAAGATTCAAGAATCAGAAGAATGAATGAGTGAATTTTGGAAATTCATGAAACTAAGACACTACAACAGTAAATCTGGTGAGCGGTAATGGTATGTATAGGTATTCGAACTGTAAAATTGCATGTTGTAAAAAGGAGTATGTATCTATCCGTTTGATTTTCCCGTTACATTTGCATTGTTTCCTGCGGTAACTACTAGGAATATAATAATAATAATAATAATAATAATTTATTTTCCGATTGATATGGCCGCTTACAACATGAAGCTCAGCCCCTACAATACAGGCAATGACACGTTACTTATACAAAGGTTTAGCATCTTACAATACAATATTCAGTATAAAATAATATACTAGGAATATACGACACTACAGGAGAGCCGGCGCTGTATATTACAATATTGGAATTAGTTTTTCTGCAATAATGTAAGAAATTACTTACTTTTTTAAGTATTGCTACAGCAGAAACTGGACTATAAAAGGCAAATTATTAACGGCTTTCACCGATTGCAATAGGGATTTCGCCCCATACTATATAGTGTATACAACATTTTGCTTATTTAGTAAATGTAAATAGATTCTATTGAATATAATATTTATGTATCATGCATATCTACTAGTATGTAACTAAAATGTCAAATTGTTAACGGCTTTCACCGATCGCAATAGCGATTCCGCCCCATAGTATATACTATATACATTTTTCGTATATATAGTAGATTTATATAGATTCTAATAGATATTCTCTATATATTTAATGTATTTCTAGTAGTATATAACTAAAATGTCAAATTGTTAATGGCTTTCACCGATCGCAATAGCGATTCCGCCCCGTAGTATATACTATATTCATTTTTCAGATATATATAAGATTTATATAGATTGTAATGCATATTCCCTATAAATTTCATTTAAATCTACTAGTTTTTGCCGGTTTGAAAAATAGGCTAATGCGATCGGTGAAAGCCGTCCACAATTCGACATATTGGTTATATACTAGTAGATTTACATGAGATATACAGTATATATTGAATAGAATCAATTAAAAACTAATAATATCCGAAATTTAGTATATACTATATAGTATGGGCCGAAATCCCTATTGCGATCGGTAAAAGCCGTCCACAATTTGACATGACATCGGTCGTTGATTTGCCTTTCTGAGATTCTTATCGCAATATTTTAGTACTTTCTTACATTATTGCAGAAAAACGAAATCTAATATTGTAATATACAGCGCCGTCTCTCCTGCAGTGTCGTCCATTCCTAGTATTTAGCGCAGGAAACGCTGCAAAGGTAACAGGAAAATCAGACGGATAGATTAATACACCTTTTTCTAACATGCAATTTTTAGGGTTCTAATACCTATACATACCATTATCGCTCACCAGATTTACTGTTGTAGTGTCTTTGTTACATACATTTCCAAAATTTACGCGTTCATTCTAATAATTTTTGAATTCGAAACAATTTCGCACTACGGTAGAATAACGAGAAAGTTAGCAAAATTGATGAGTTTGCACAACCAAATTTGCGCGCCATTTCAGTACATAGAAGTAACGAACAAGATACCATGGTGACATGAAAGCATTGATCCGTCATCTGAGGTTTATGCTTTTTTCTTGCATAATGTCTTTACGTATGTGTCTTCCAGGTGCTAAATTGTATTTCAAACCGGCAGAAAGGGATAGCTTCTATCCTGCTCCAATTTTTAACTAGACTATCAAATTGTTAACGGCTTTCACCGATCGCAATAGCAATTTTGCCCCATAGTATATACTATTATCTTTTTTCGGCTATATAGTAGATTTATATAGATTTTAATGGATATCTTATACTATAAATCTCAACGACTGTGTGTGCCATTCCCTCTTTCACTTTCACTTTCACGGCTTTCCAGTTTCACTTTCAATTTTCGGAGGGGTTCTATAGGTTTGACTAGGTTTGAGCTATTGGTTCGGCTTAAGAGCTTTATAATGGACTGGAGAGCTTTGCTTTTGTTGGAAGGGCTATACGTTTAACGGGAAAGTTTAACGTCTGTTTGTGCCATTTTCTGATTCACTTTCACTTTCACGGCTTTCCAGTTTCACTTTCAAGTTTTTCCACTTTCATTCGGAGGGGTTCTATAGGTTTGACTAGGTTTGATCTATTGGTTCGGCTGAAGAGCGATATGTTTCACTGGAGAGCTTTGCTTTTGTTGGAAGGGCTATATATTTAACGGGAAAGTTTAACGTCTGTGTGTGCCATTCCTACAGGAGAGTTGAACGACTGGTAGGAGAGGCAAAGATTCGACGGGAGAGCTGAACATTCTGCGGGAGAGCTAAACATTCTACGGGAGAGCTAAAGAATGTACAGGGGAGCATTCTAACTTTCCACTTTCATCCGGAGGGCGGCCTATAAGTTTGACTATAGGTTTGAGCCATTAGTCTGGCTTTAAAGCTATACGTTTGACGGGGGTATCAATATTTCAATCAATATTTATCCAAAATCAATGGTCCTCTGCTGAATCCTTCAGTTTATAGTATAAGATTCAGTGGAGAACTCTAAGTTTGACGGGAGAACTCTAGATTTGACGGGAGAACTCTATGTTTGACGGGAGAACTCTATGTTTGACGGGAGAGCTCTAGGTTTGGAAGCATAGGCTACAGGTTTTAAGGGAGAGCTAATTGTTCGACGGGAGAGGTAAATGATTGACAGGAGAGCTAAAAATTCTACGGCAGAGTTAAATGATTGACAAGAGAGCTAAAGACGGAAGAGGATGCCAGTTTTTGCCCAAACCCCGGGCGAAGCCGGGTAGCAAAACTAGTTCTCTATAAAATTCATGTAAATCTACAGTGTATAACTAGTATATCAAATTGTTAACGGCTTTCACCGATCGCAATAGCGATTTCGCCCCATATTATATACTATACTCTTTTTTCGGCTATATAGTAGATTTACATAGATTTTAAAGGATATCTTAACTATAAAGCAGAAAGTTTGTGTGAAGAGGAGGAAGCCTTTTCCCTAGAATCTTTGCTCTCTTTGCCTATTATTTTGCTCTCTCTTCGAAGAGTAGATGTTAGAGCTTCTTCCCTAGAATCTTTGTTCTCTTTGCCTATTGTTTTGCTCTTTATCTTTGAACAGTTAGGACTCGAGCTTTTATCCCGACAGTATTTGCGCTCTTGGCCAACTGTTTTGCTCTCCCTCTCTCACTCACGAGTTTTAACTTTTCACATAGAGCATTTGTTCGCTTCTTGGCAGAGAAATTTGCTGTTTCTCTTCCAAGAGTACATGCTAAAGAATAAAAGTTCTACGGGCGAAATAAGTTTTACGTGAGAGCTAAAGGCTACACGGGAGATTTACAGGTTCACTGGGAGAGCTCTTTGTACAACGGTAGAGCTATCAGTTCCACGGGAGAGTTACATATTCGACAAAAGCGCTACACGGGAGAGCTAAAGGCTACACGGGAGATTACAGATTCGACGGAAGTGTTACACGGGAGAGCTAAAGGCTACATGTGACTGTTACAGGTTCGATGGGAGAGCTCTGTGTACAACTATAGAGCTATCAGTTCCACGGGAGAGCTTCAGGTCAGATACGAGGGCAACAGGCTCGACGGGAGAGCTATAAGTTTTACGGGAAGAGACACTAATACGAAATCCCGGGCGAAGCCGGGTAACTTAGCTATTAAGATCTATTTCTTAGATGGTAGAGCATGTCCAATACAATTGCAGTCAGTTTTTGATCCGTTCAACAGGGGAGCTAAAGGTTTGTAGGAATATGTTCACTTGGAGGGCTAATGATTCGGTCACGGACCTACATGTTTGACGGGAAAACCAACGGTTTGATGGGAGTTGTAAATATTCATATCTACAATATTCATTCTTTTACAATGGAGCAGCAGGGTGGATGCGAGAGCAATCAGTTTTTGATCCGTTCAACTGGTGAGCTATAGGTTTGACGGGTAGCTATAGAAGTTGCAATATTTGAAAAATTGTTTGTGTAAATTTGTACTCAAAACCCCCGAGCGAAGCCAAGTAGCCAAGCTATCTTTTTATACTATAAATCTTAATGTCTGTCTGTGTCATTCCCACTTTCACTTTTACTTTTACTTTCACGGTTTTCTACTTTCATTCGGAGGGGGGCCTATAGGGTTGAGTATAAGTTTGACTATCGGTTTGACTTTATGGTTTGTCTTTACGTTTGTCTTTAGGTTTGTCTTTAGGTTTGAGCTATTGATTCGGCTTAAGAGCCATACGTTTGACGCGAAATCTGAAAATTCTACGGGAGAGCTGAACATTCTACGGGAGAGCTAAACATTCTACGGGAGAGCTAAACATTCTACGTGAGAGCTAATGAATTGACAGGGGAGCATTCTAACTTTCCAATTTCATTCGGAGGGCGGCCTATAAGTTTGACTGTAGGTTTGAGCCATTAGTTCGGCTTTAAAGCTATACGCTTGACGAAAGCGCCATTCGTTTAACAGGAAACCTTTACGTTTGACGCTGGAGCTATACGTTTGAAGAAGGTATCAATATTTATCCAAATCAAAGATCCTCTGCTGAATCCTTTAGTTTATAATATAAGATTCAGTGGAGAACTCTAGGTTTGGAAGCATAGGCTACAGGTTTGAAGGGAGAGCTAATTGTTCGACTGGAGAGTTAAAGGATTGACAGGAGAGCTAAACATTCTTCGGGAGAGCTAAACATTCTTCGGGAGAGCTAAACATTCTACGTGAGAGCTGAACATTCTACGGGAGAGCTAAACATTCTACTTGAGAGCTGAACATTCTACAGGAGAGCTAAAGATTTGACGGAAGAGGATGCCAGTTTTTGCCATTTTCGTACCACCCAAAACCCCGGGCGAAGCCGGGTAGCAAAGCTAGTTTTCTATAAAATCTCATGTCTATCTACTGGTATATGAAATTGTTAACGGCTTTCACTGATCGCAATAGCGATTTCGCCCCATAGTATATACTATACTCTTTTTTCGGCTATATAGTAGATTTACATAGATTTTAATGAATATTCTCTATAAAATCTCATTTTTATCTACTGGTATATCAAATTGTTAACGGCTTTCACCGATCGCAATAGCAATTTCGCACCATAGTATATACTATACTCTTTTTTCGGCTATATAGTAGATTTATATAGATTCTAATGGATATTCTCTATAAATCTAATGTATATCCACTAGTATATCAAATTGTTAACGGCTTTCACCGATCGCATTAGCCTATTTTTCAAACCGGCAAAAACGATACTTTGGGGTCAAGGATTTCGTCAGGATCAGCTTTACGTTACAGATATACCTTCCGTAGAAGTAGACTTCGAACAAATTGGGATTAATCGGATTGACCCAATCGAAGCCAAATTTCAGGCTAAATTCAGCTTTGGCGAGGTTGAACGTAGAATGTTACCTTTGATTTTGTGCTGGTCCCGAAGTATTTGCTCCAGGTCAAGCTTACGTGCTTTTAAGTAGAGTGCGATCATTAGATGGTATTCGAATAAGTAAAATTGATAGGAAGAAACTTTTAGGTGCAAATGTGTGCAATCGAAAAGCTTTAGTCGAGCTTGAACGCTTGCGTAAACTACCTGCGTAATAACGTAACTGATCCGCTGAATAAAGTGAACTAGTCTTCTCTAAATGTCTGCAAAGTTTGACTCATCATATTTCGTGCTTTAAAAATATTTAGTAGTATCACGTTTATAAAACTAATCTGGTTTCATGCGGTTGAATATTCCTAGGACTAAAAAGTAAAAAATAAAACCCGAGAGGGAAAAACCCGAGAGGGAAAAACCCGAGAGAGAAAAACCCAAGAAGTAAAATTCTGAATAGTTTGGTTTACAATCCCCCGCGGGCTAAAGCCTGACAAAAGTTCCGTTCTCAAGTACTTAAAAGCATAAAATAAGAATATTAGGGTATCGGAAATCATTCAATCGCCGTAAGCCTTTCAATCCTTCAACTATGCCAAAGTTGGAATCTAACTCATTTGTTCATTTCAATACTTGAGTTAAACTAACATTTCAACTCCGATTAAACCAAACTGAGCGTATTAAGGCAGTGTCCGGAATTGAAAGAATACGCTCAGTTTGGTTTCAATACCGCATTAATTTGGGCTCGCCGTCGCCTAGACCGCGTGTTTGCTCAAAACTTCAAGTTTTTTGTAGTTATTTGTTACTAGCAGCCCGACTTCAAAATTTCCCTGATGGAAATTCTCTCCATTCTGAAGCTTGGTAAAAACGCTATCTATGGCAGCGGATTTTGATTTGTCTCAGGGTTGAGACAAATGCTAGTAGCGATAAAAAGCGTTTGCCTCATTTGCGGTACACGTGGGTCGTAAAGGTTAAGTAGATTACAATGAATACATATATTCTACCAACATTATGTATGTCTACTAGTATATGACTAGTATATCAACTTGTTAACGGCTTTCACCGATCGCAATAGCGATTTCACCCCCTAGTATATACTATACTCTTTTCTCGGCTATATAGTTGATTTATGAAATTTTAATGGATTTTCTCTATAAAATCTCATGTGTATCTACTAGTACTGGGCTGTTCTATGATAGTTGAATCCTACCATTTATAGGAACGGGAATTTTCGTTTCCCATTGAAGTGAACGGTGGATCCCAAGAATCTCTTATCGCAATATTTTAGTACTTTCTTACATTATTGCAGGAAAACTAAATCTAATATTGTAATACATAGCGCCATCTCTCCTGTAGTGTCGTATATTCCTAGTGTCTAGCGGAGGAAATGCTGCGAAGGTAATAGGAAAATCAGACGGATAGATTAATACACCTTTTTCCAACATGCAATTTTACAGTTCGAATACCTATACATACCATTACCGCTTACCAGATTTACTGTTGTAGTGTCTTTGTTACATGTATTTCCATTTACGCGTTCATTCTAATAATTTTTGAATTTGAAACAATTTCGCACTACGGTGGAATAACGAGAAAGTTAGCAAAACTGATGAGTGTGCACAAGCAAATTTGCGCGCCATTGCAGTACATACAACGAGTAATAGTTACGAGCAAGATACCATGGTGATATGAAAGCATTGATCCGTCATCTGAAGTTTATGCTTTTTTTTGCATAATATCTTTACTTACGTGTCTTCCAGGTGCTAAAATGTATTTCAAACCGGCAGAATGGGATAGCTTCTATCCTGCTCCAATTTTTCCTCATCTCCTGTACCCATTCTCCTCACACTCCCTCTCTACACGCAAGGGGATGCGCGCTACGGGTGCTCCCCCATCTCTCATAATGACGCATATGCACGGAATGTAAACAATCGGATAATTGCATAATCCCTATGTTTAATCCAAGAACATTAACAAGAACAAAATTAATTAAAACCAAAGGAAAGAAACAATTGCAACATTTAGCACCCATTTAAAAAATAACATTACGCAAATGTCTGCCCTCTCTTTGGATAACCTCAGCCATGCGATCGTTTATGCTGTGCATTTCACGATGGCACATGTCAGGGGGTATCTGGGCACACTCATTAATTATTGAGGCTTTGAGCATGTCGAGATTATTGGGCTTCACCCTGTAACAAGAGATTTTAAATGACCCCAAAGAAAAAAGTCACAGGGAGTTAAATTCGGTGACCGGGCCGGCCAATTCACATCTCCCTTTCTTGAAATTATGCGGCCCGGCCAAAAAGAATCCAGTTAATCAAGGGTGATGTTGGGTGTGTGAGCAGTAGCTCCGTCCTACATAAACCACGGCAAGAAATGGATCCCGAACTTCATTTCTACTTGTTCAACGAGCCAATTTTCAATCATTTCCCTGTAAAAATTCCAATCTCAGTTAATAAACAGTTATGATATAAAACGAAAGCCCAAAATAAGCTACGAATTTTCGGCATACAAAACCAACAATTGTTTATACAAACCCACGAGAAGATTAAACGAACCAAAATTAAGGTTAGCACCGATTAAACCACCCAAAAAATTAAATACCCACTGAATACACTGCCAGCAAAGCTGCCCAACAAGTTAATATTTTTTACATTACTCCGGACCAAACATCAATTTAAAATTTTCACCTTTACATGGGTTCAACCTAACAAACCCCTCTGGACTCCATCTCATTTTTTTTAGATTCCCTTTAAATTGATTGCAATTTTCATTGCATGAAATGATGGTAAATGGCTGGAATTTCTTTTTCGATACTAACCGATATGCGTTGGCATCAACATTTATTCTTTCACCATCACCTTTTTCAAAGAAATACGGTAACCAAATTAATTAATCGGAAGACCTATAGGTTTGGAAACATAATCTAAAGGACTGACAGAAGATCTAAAGATTCTACGGAAGTTTAACAGTCTACTAGCTAGTAAACTATATATTATGGGGCAAAATCCCTATTGCGATCGGTAAAAACCGTCCTCAATTTGAGTTTTTTAATAGAGAATATCTATTACTATCTATATAAATCTACTTTATATCCGAAAATGAATAAAGTATATACTATGGGGCGAAATCGCTATTGCGATCGGTGAAAGCCGTTAACAATTTGATATACTAGTTAAATACTAGTAGACTTGAACGAAAACTATAGAGAATATCTTTTAGAATTAATATATATCTACTATATAGCTGAAAAAACAATATAGTATATACTATGGGGCGAAATCACTATTGCGATCGGTGAAAGCCGTTAACAATTTGATATACTAGTTAAATACTAGTAGATTTGAATGAAAACTATAGAGAATATCTTTTAGAATTAATATATATCTACTATATAGCTGAAAAAACAATATAGTATATACTATGGGGCGAAATCACTATTGCGATCGGTGAAAGCCGTTAACAATTTGGTATACTAGTTGTATACTCGCATATATACATGATATTTGTAGAATATATTGATTGCAATCTATTTAAAATCTACTCTATAGAAACAATAGGGATTTAGTAGGAGCTATTGCTATCGTTGATTGGCCTTCCACAGCACGGTTTCTGTTGTAACTAAACTCAGAAAACATCCGTTAATAGATCTAGGATAAGGATATGCTTGACGCAAACTATTTGCAAAGTAGTGACTTACATTATCGCTGAAAACCTAAATCAAATATTTTTATATACTGCGCCGGCTCTCCTAAGCGTCGTTTAGTTCCAGTAGTTACCGCAGGAAACACTGCGAAGGTAACGGGAAAATCAGACCAATAGATAAATTAACATTTTTATAGCATACAATTTTACAGTTCCATTACCTTTGCAAACCATTATGCATTACTGCACGTCGTTTCGCACTACGGTGGGATTACAAGAAAGTACGCGAGAATGATGAGTTTTCAGCAGCAAATCTGCCCGCCATTTCAGCACATAGCAGTAAAGAACGAGGAACCATGGCGATATGAAAGAATTTATCCGTTTTCTGATTTTTGTGCTTTTTTCTTGAATAATTTCTTTAAAATGTATACTACCAGGTGTTAAATTGTATTTCAAACCGGCACAAAAGGATAGCTTCTATCCTGCTCCAATTGTTTCTATTCCCGACTTTTCCATGAACAAAAAAAGTTCAGTGTACCCTAAAACCTTACCCTGCAAAATATTTCTAAAATCCCCATCAAAATGTGTGAGATGTGCTCGATTATGCTTGTCGGTTTTAGCAGTTGTTCAAGTTTTGAAACTTTCTGGACGCTGCTGCAACTGCGGAAAATCCACCAGGTTTTGCATTCAAGCATGATTTAGGCCCGATAACTTGAATAAAAAGTAAAAAACTTGAATATTGAAAAAACATGCATTTTCATTTCCTACCGTTCAAAAACACAGGAGGGATGTGAAATTTCATTTTTTTTGTTCTTGACTTTTCCATGAACAAAACAAGTTCAGTGGGCCCTGAAACCTCACGCTGTAAAATATTTCAAAAATCCTCGTCAAATTGTGGGAGATATGCTCGATTATGCTTGTCGGTTTTCGCAGTTTTTCAAGCTTTGAAACTTGCTGGACGCTGCTGTAGCTGCCGAAAATCCACCAGATTTTGGTGTTACGTATAGTCAAGACCAAGTGACTTGGTTGAAAAGTCAAAAGAATGAATATTAAAAAAACATGCATATTCATTTCCTGCCGTTCATTAACACAGGGCGCCCTGTTTTAAAGGACGGCCAGGATTTCAAATTTCATTTTTGCCGGTTTGAAAAATAGGCTAATGCGATCGGTGAAAGCCGTTAACAATTTAATATACTAGTAGATATACATTAAATTAATAGAGAATATCTATTACTATCTATATAAATCTACTTTATATCCGAAAATGAATAAAGTATATACTATGGGGCGAAATCGCTATTGCGATCGGTGAAAGCCGTTAACAATTTGATATACTAGTTAAATACTAGTAGACTTGAACGAAAACTATAGAGAATATCTTTTAGAATTAATATATATCTACTATATAGCTGAAAAAACAATATAGTATATACTATGGGGCGAAATCACTATTGCGATCGGTGAAAGCCGTTAACAATTTGATATACTAGTTAAATACTAGTAGATTTGAATGAAAACTATAGAGAATATCTTTTAGAATTAATATATATCTACTATATAGCTGAAAAAACAATATAGTATATACTATGGGGCGAAATCACTATTGCGATCGGTGAAAGCCGTTAACAATTTGGTATACTAGTTGTATACTCGCATATATACATGATATTTGTAGAATATATTGATTGCAATCTATTTAAAATCTACTGTATAGAAACAATAGGGATTTAGTAGGAGCTATTGCTATCGTTGATTGGCCTTCCACAGCACGGTTTCTGTTGTAACTAAACTCAGAAAACATCCGTTAATAGATCTAGGATAAGGATATGCTTGACGCAAACTATTTGCAAAGTAGTGACTTACATTATCGCTGAAAACCTAAATCAAATATTTTTATATACTGCGCCGGCTCTCCTAAGCGTCGTTTAGTTCCAGTAGTTACCGCAGGAAACACTGCGAAGGTAACGGGAAAATCAGACCAATAGATAAATTAACATTTTTATAGCATACAATTTTACAGTTCCATTACCTTTGGAAACCATTATGCATTACTGCACGTCGTTTCGCACTACGGTGGGATTACAAGAAAGTACGCGAGAATGATGAGTTTTCAGCAGCAAATCTGCCCTCCATTTCAGCACATAGCAGTAAAGAACGAGGAACCATGGCGATATGAAAGAATTTATCCGTTTTCTGATTTTTGTGCTTTTTTCTTGAATAATTTCTTTAAAATGTATACTACCAGGTGTTAAATTGTATTTCAAACCGGCACAAAAGGATAGCTTCTATCCTGCTCCAATTTTTAGTTAAATAAAAGTTGTTTTACATGCGATGTATAACAAATTGAATAGAATCAATTAAAAACTACCAATATTCTAAATTTAGTATATACTATATAGTATGGGGCAAAATCCCTGTTGCGATCGGTGTAAGCCGTCCACAATTTGACATTTCAGTTATATACTACTAGTTTTACATGACATGTATAGTATATATTAAATAGAATAAATTGAAATTTAATAATATCCAATATTAAGTATATACTATATTGTATGGGACAAAATTGCTATTGCGATTGGTGAAAGGCGTCCACAATTTTATGTTCTCGTAGATATACATTAGATTTATAAAGGATATTGGCTGTTCAAAGAAGATGGCGCTAAAAGCAATTCAACTTCATTCAACAGAGGGCGCCATGTACTGGCCTTTACCTCAAGCCCGCTACACCGTTCCCCCTGGAACGTGTAAGAGAGTAGAAGAGTATTATTTTAACCATAGTCGAGTTGATCCTTCCATTAAGCGAACCATTGCCCACCATGCCCGATTCGCAAGGAAAGAAGGAACCTGTGGCAAAACGAGACATGATGATGTAATGTGTATGGGGTAATTCTAAAGGGTTTCACAATACATGTAAATGCGAAACTCATGAAAACTTTGAGCTTTTATTGGATTCTATGCCTTGTGAAATAACGATTAGTGAAGTTCTTGCAGTAGCCTTCTGCGATCCAACAAACTGCATGTTGGGCTCCTGTAAGAATTGTCCTAAAGAACTAACCGGTTTTCTAGAGGATAGTTTAGAAGAACTCAAAGAAGTTGTAGTGAAGACCTGGACGAAATGGGGTAGTTTCTTTGGTACCAGGATCGTAGATGATTTATTGCAAAAGGAAGAATTTATACTGCGATTTCGTAATTTTGTTCCACAATTTGCGCAACATCACTATATCTATAAACGACAGCGGGCGTACATTGTAAATATAAAAACGCATTTACCCCCGGATCAAACACCTTGGCGGTCTCGCTGGATTTTTCTCAAAACTATGCGTGTATCATCCAGAATTCCGTTCAAGGCTTCCGACATATTACTTGCTATGCTTTAACATAGCAGGTGCTATGCTTTAACATAGCTGGTGCTATGCTTTAACATAGCTGGTGCTATGCTTTAACATAGGTGGTGCTATGCTTTAACATAGCTGGTGCTATGCTTTAACATAGCTGGTGCTATGCTTTAACATAGCTGGTGCTATGCTTTAACATAGCTGGTGCTATGCTTTAACATAGCTGGTGCTATGCTTTAACATAGCTGGTGCTATGCTTTAACATAGCTGGTGCTATGCTTTAACATAGCTGGTGCTATGCTTTAACATAGCTGGTGCTATGCTTTAACATAGCTGGTGCTATGCTTTAACATAGCTGGTGCTATGCTTTGACATAGCTGGTGCTATGCTTTGACATAGCTGGTGCTATGCTTTAACATAGCTGGTGCTATGCTTTAACATAGCTGGTGCTATGCTTTAACATAGGTGGTGCTATGCTTTAACATAGCTGGTGCTATGCTTTAACATAGCTGGTGCTATGCTTTAACATAGCTGGTGCTATGCTTTAACATAGCTGGTGCTATGCTTTAACATAGCTGGTGCTATGCTTTAACATAGCTGGTGCTATGCTTTAACATAGGTTGTGCTATGCTTTAACATAGTTGGTGCTATGCTTTAACATAGCTGGTGCTATGCTTTAACATAGCTGGTGCTATGCTTTAACATAGCTGGTAGCAGCTATGCTTTAACATAGCTGGTGCTATGCTTTAACATAGCTGGTGCTATGCTTTAACATAGCTGGTGCTATGCTTTAACATAGGTGGTGCTATGCTTTGACATAGCTGGTGCTATGCTTTAACATAGGTGGTGCTATGCTTTGACATAGCTGGTGCTATGCTTTGACATAGCTGGTGCTATGCTTTGACATAGCTGGTGCTATGCTTTGACATAGCTGGTGCTATGCTTTGACATAGGTGGTGCTATGCTTTGACATAGCTGGTGCTATGCTTTGACATAGCTGGTGCTATGCTTTAACATAGTTGGTGCTATGCTTTAACATATCTGGTGCTATGCTTTAACATAGTTGGTGCTATGCTTTAACATAGCTGGAAATCTTTAACTTGCCTTAACTGCATAATCCGTATAATAATCGAGTGTGAAATATTATAAATAAAAGACGAAACTAAATTACTAGACAAAGTTGCAGCCCTTAGGCGAAAAATAGAAACAATGTTCCTAGCAATAACGGAATTCCCTGAACGTTCCTACATATCAAGGTCCTCCACAGTAACACGCTTAATAGCATGAATGGCAACATCTTGGAGTTAAACCAACTCAGTGAGACTTGCATTCAAGTCAACTGTCGGGTTGGAGCTTAAGTCAATGAATCCATTCAACTCAGAAATTTTTTCTGTTAGTTTTCTAATTATTTTAAGACTCGTTTTGGAATCTTCACGGATTTCGACAATGACTTTCGAATCATTGCGCGTGGAGTTCTCAGTAGTTTCCGGAGGAACGATATTTAGCTTGAAGATTGTGTTTCGTTCATCATTCTCTAAGGGCATTCCTGCCGCTCCTGCCCTCTACTCTATATCGTTTGCTGGGGTCGTGGGTTTGAGAGGCGAATTGTAGGCACAGTTTAAAACAGCTGCATAGTTTAATATTAGCATATAGCGCAGCACAATGACTTGACGAACGGTGGCTGAATTTTAAAGATGATTAGATTCGAACATAAAATTCTTAGCTCATTTTCTACAGATTTGAATTTGAAATGAAGATTAAATATACTTGCAAGTAGTGGGAAAATGCGGGTTCTGGCGCAATTTTGGTACGAGACCCTAAAATCCGTTAAATATTCAAGATTCCAAGCCCAAAACATCCAAATACCACTCTAATTCCCAACCAAAAACTCGCAATACGTCGCACTCGTACCTTTGCCGGAATTCCAATTATACACCAAATCAGCCCAATTTCACCATAATTTTGACCAAAATCTGAAAAAATGAAAGAACTTGAGCATTCCAACGAAATTCTAAAATAACGTAATTCTAACCTCTTACTTCCAACTGCGCTACTATAATTTACACTGTTTTTATGCAGAATCCATTGATATTTTAAGAATATCCAAAGGAGCGAAACAAAAAGAAAAAAAATTGCGGACTCTAAACCCAACAAAAACCGTAATTAAGAAAACATAATATTTGCAGTAAAATAATTTGTATTCTCAATTTCCATTTCCCCAATATAAGTTAAATTCATCCCAATAAGCTCGCCTGCTTCAGTTTCAGTTAAAGTCGAAAACCTTGCCGGTAAATAGGAACGATAAACTTGTTTGGTCTCCAAATCCATGATTTTTATTAATATGCTATACTTATTCAATCTTTTATTAAAAGTTTTTTCTGCATCCCTGATTTGGTATGGTTTATTTATATTTAGCTCTGTTATTTTTTTAAATTCAACAGCCGCCGACTTGATATTATTAAGTTTCGATAGAAAAGTTTTATTCAAAGTTTTTGATTCCATTTATTAGCAAACTAATTTATAAATAAATATATATTACCTCGACGTATTTAATCAACTATAAAATATAATAAAGATGAAACAAAATCATTAGTTTCTACAAGTTTTTTATATAAAATAAGACATAAATGGCCGCAATAAGATGTTCCTACGTCTTGTAATATAAAAGATGAATATGTTATGTCATTTTTTAAATACGAAACAAGTTCCTTAGGAGGTCCATGCCCGAAACTATCAAAATAATAACATTTAACCCCGTATTTGAAATACAACGTCCAATGTGTGCCATTGTTCCTAATGGAATCAAGATTCAGGTAGCCTATTTCGTTTTCTAAAGGTTTATCTGGCAACATATCCCGCATGTACACTCCTCGGAATAGTTTTGAACCAACCAACTCCGAGAAACGTATAAGTTCTTCATTGTTAAGAGCACGCCTTTTAACTAATTCGGTTTTTAAACCTTCTCTAAGCATATTTACCCCGTATAAGGTTTCAGGTATAACCCCGATCCCTTCTTGTATGGTCCTAAAAAAACACCAGACCCTTTGCTTTCTAATTCTTTATTATGTCTTTTCGTTTCGGTTAAAATTTTATCTTGATGGGATTTGTTATTTACCGCATTGACAACTT
This sequence comes from Sminthurides aquaticus, assembly GCA_906901655.1. Taxonomy (NCBI): domain Eukaryota; kingdom Metazoa; phylum Arthropoda; class Collembola; order Symphypleona; family Sminthurididae; genus Sminthurides; species Sminthurides aquaticus. The sequence continues at coordinate 7,638,571 of CAJQTT010000004.1, read as the reverse complement.
GACTAACCCCACCTGCCGCAGCACCAATTCCTCCTAAAACTGCAGCCCCTTTTGCTAACAAAGGTATAAGAGCTAACAATGGCAAAGCACCACCATACGATTTTTTAATATCTTTTATTATATTTTTACATTGCGTAGCGGTCAAATTAATAACCAACTCTTTGTTTTTTAAACGTTTTATTTGAGCAACTGTAAGCCGGATGGATAAAGTATTCGATGAAGCTTTATTTTTCTCAACGAACTGGTGTTTTGTTAGATTCAAAACAGTTCCAGCATTTTCAGCCACAGCATTCCCAATTTTTGTAAATTGATCTTGGTTTAAATTTAAGTGAACTTGATTCATTTATATAAAGAAAAAAATTTAATAAGTATTTATATGTTCTATTCTCATTTTTCTATCCCCTAAAGTTGACACTGTCATCACCCGTTCTTTAAATATAACAACATAACAAGTTGTATCTGCCGGTACATTCTCTGAAAATTTAAAATGTATTTTAATTGATAAAGTTTGCCCATGAATTCTATCTTCTTGGTGAGAAGTATCAAAGCAATAAATAGGATAACCGGTTTGGAATATAGGCGGAGAAACTTCTGAATTTCCTCTAGTAAAAAGTTCTCTCAATTATAAATCTTTGATAACACTCCAGATATTTTGCACTATTATTTAAATTAATCCCAGGGTATCTTACGTTATTTAAGGAAATTGATCCGTCAGACACATTAACGTGATCAAATACAGCTAAATTAGCTTTTTGATTATTATTTCTTGCTGTTTGAAAACATACGACAACTCCCAAAATCTTTTCTGGACCTGAAATTGTTGTTAAACTTCTATCTAAAATTTTAGCTTCTTGAACAGGGAATTCTTCAACTTGTTTTACTACAAATTTAAATGGAATTTTAGGCTTTCCAAGTAAATAACTAGATATTTCGGCTGAAGCTTCTGTATTTAATTCTATATAAGGTATTCTCCATTTTAAGGATTTAATTGTAACAATACCATCAGCAACAGTGTCTGCGCCAGCAGTTATGCTATCGCTTTTAAATAATGCATCGCTATTATTCTTTCGGTAAAACTGAACAGAAACTCTGATGCCGCTCACAATCTTACCTTTAAATCCAAATATATGGCTGAAAGGTACAACAAACCTACATGAAGATTTATCTTGACTAAATTTAAATATTAGCGCATTTCGACTCTCAAAACCTCTATTTGTTTCAGCATCTGCTTTAAAATCATGCTTGTCTAAAGCCCAACAACTTCTTAACCCTTGTTCACCAGAGTAACCTTCATTATACTTTAATAAGCCCTGAACCAATGTAACTTGCCCAGGATTAGCAAATTCTTCAATAATTGTATCATCGAACTTAAGATGAACACGATCAAATAAATACATTGGAGCATTGTTAATTAATGCTATATTACCCCCAGTATAAGCTGTTCACCCGGTTTTTGCTTCAAAACTACATCTAAAATAAAATAGCTATCTTCTAATAAGAAAAAATTGTCAACGTTATCAACTCTCACAGTTATTGAACCATCGTTGTTAAGATTAGCATTTGATTCTTGCGGTAAATAATCCTCAAATCGCTTAAACTTTACTGCATTTGCAATTTCAATTCCTTTACTTAAATCTAAGTAGCTCTCGAGAACTTTTGAAACTTCGCCCATTTATTATACATAAAAAATTAAGAATGATTCACATTAAATTTTGAACCATATTTTAATTCAATAGCTTTTAATTTTTGCTCCCACGTAATCTCCTTTGGTTCAGACTGCGTTACAACAGTTTTAACTAAACTAGGTTTAATGTAATTTACAGTTTTCCTCATTTATATATGAAAAATTAATACAAAGCATATTAGTTCTTGATAGTTAACGTAATTGTTAATTTTTCGTTCCTTATATCAATACTATTTCCTTCGTCATCTGTTAACCATACTCTAAGTTTATTGAGATGTGTGACATCATTTATTGGATAAAATACTAAATTACTGGGTTCTTCTGTTATTTTGTAGCCAGGAGCAACTTTCGGATCAAAAGAATATATACATCTCGAAGGTTTGCCATTAATTAAGCATCCATTTACGTCGCTACAATGAACCAGAATAGAATTTACAGGATTGATATCTACAATATTTGTAGAAATATGTATTCCTGGACCATATGTTTTGCGGGGAAATCCTAACATTCTACCTATTGTGTGGTTATAAAAAAAGTCTACACTATGTCCTTCAGGAACTTCCACTATACATTTCATTGTTGCTGGATCAACTCTGAATTTAATAACATGACGATGTTTACCTGGTTTTTTAGATACTTCGTTGAGAGAAGGTGCATCTGCAGGTTCCATAATTTCTTTTACTCTAGCCGCAATAGAATGTATTTCGTAGGATCCTGTTTCTAAATAATAATCTATCCATTCCCCCTCTGGTGTGGTTTTACATCTAAACAAGTTATTAGAATCATCAACATTTGGTATCGAGTAATACATTGAAAATAGCTTTAATCCAATTTTAGCTTTTTTAACTTCCAATGGAGTGTGAAAAGGGATGGTTATATCGCTACTTCTAGAACTTATAATCATGTCTGATTCACGTTTTTCTAAACGTTTTTCGATTCTTTGCAACGTTTCCAAAATCCTTTCATCCATTATTTAATATCATAAGAAATATACAACAATATTAATATTTGTTTAAAACCGTATAAATATTTTTAAATGCTGTATCGGATAATTTATTCAATTTCTTTAAATAATCTGCGTATGCCATAACTTCTTCTTTATCTATATTTGTATGACCTAATTCAACGTTTCCTAGTGAAGTGTACAATTTTTCAACAATATAACTTATATCAGAAGGAATAAATTTGACCAATCCGGTTCCACTATATCCAGATTCACCCGTAGAACTACCGGTTGATCTCGATCTAGAAGGGAATAACCATCCTTATAATTGTCCGTATTTTGACAGTCTTTGCCACTTCCATGATTTTGAAGTTTTTAGAACCTTTTTTCCGTTTATGTCATGAGTATAATGGTGGCCTGTTTCGAATATAATCCTTGCATAATGGTTAAAATCTGTGTCAGATATCTCATCATGGCTAAGTCTTGCAGCGTTTGTTGTAAGCAGCTTCCAAGTCCCATCAGTTGTAACATATGTTTTATCATTAACGTTAATAGTATATTCATTAATCGCTTGAAGTGGGTATATTCCTAAATAAAAACCTTTTGGATCTACTTCGTCCTCATATCGGATTGAAAGACTGTCTTTATCCCGTGCTCCTAAGAAATGTAAAATTCTCGGAGGTATGCTTTCAATATCTGTAACTAGCGATTCGTTCAATAATCCTTGAGCAGTTTCAATAGCAGCCTGTTGTTGTAATCCTGCAAGACCCTGTAAAAGCGCATCTGAACTGGTTTTTTGCGCTTCAATGGATTGACGTTGTTCTTCAAGTTTTAAATTTTGTAAAGCCAAATTATCATTTAAACTAGTTAATTCTTTTGTGGAATCTGTTGCAGCTTTCGTTGTCGCTTCAATAATTGGAGCATATTTCTTTTCTTGAACAACCCGAAACGTTTCTTGGCCTGATAAATCCTCAACCGCTTGTTCTCTTAGCTTCTTTTTATTTGTATTCTCAAGTTTCATTAATCTAATCTGTTCCGCAATTTGCTTACTTGCTCCATTTAATTATAAATAAATTTATTAACGGTATTCAAACGCTACTTCAAACGTTCAACGAACGTTTGCAACATGACGTTTAGTCCTAAACGTTGATTTCATCTGGTTTCTTATCTTTTTATTTAATTTCACAGAATTCTCTACCTGTTCTGGAGTCAGTGATACCCAACTATTAAATATATCAGGATGTCCTTTCCATTTCACAAAAGCTTCCATCTCACCCTTATTCTTTTTACGGGTTTTAATGATATATTCATATTCCCATTCTTCATCTGGTTTATTATATTTAACAACTTCATACGAATAGTAACTTCCTTTAATTGGTTTATTATGATAATCAACAAGTTTATACGTAACAGGATTAGTTTCTAATATTTCTGAAATATAAAGTATTTCTTCTGCAAACGTTGGTTGATATCCTCTATCAAATTTAGTACCAAATTTATGTGTTCTAACCATATCCCCAACCTTAAACACATCTATTTTCAAACTTTTATCATGTTTTGTCAATTCTCCTAGTCTATTATTATCTCCATATAAATTTAAATATACAAGACTTTCATTCTCTTTAATAGACGCTTGATTTGGAGTTAACTTGATTGAAGTGTGGTAACTATTATTATAATTATCTACTAGAGAATCAAGAATATTATACCAAATTGTAGTTTCATTTGCTGTTAGATATTTATACATTTTCCGTTGTAAAGTCAAAGCGACTCTCTCAACTATCATCGCTTTAGTTTCATTTTCTGTAGTATACCATTCGATATTATTATCTTTAAACAATTTAGTTGTTTTAGCCGAAATATACTCAGATCCTTTATCTGAATGAATTTTCTTTGGAATTCTATTACTAGATTTAAATATATCTTGAAACGATTTCACAACTTCTTCAGCTTGTTTCGTTCGAAGAGGTTTAGCCCAAAGTTTTTTACTAAAAGTATCTATAACTAGATTAATATACTTGTATCCGTTATTTTCCTTCTCCCATTTCGGGTTCATGAAAACCAAATCACATTGCCATATTTCATCGATACCAGAAGTAAAGAATCTTCTACGCTTGAATTTTGAAATCTTTGGATAATGCTTTGTATAAACATCTTGAGTCATCAGATATTCCTTTATTTCTTTTGGTTTTAATCCTGTTTTACGTGATAAATCATTTATTCCAGCGTAACCAGTTTTAGGATCATGATAAAATTCATCCAGTCATAAATTCTTAACATCCGACTTTACATCTGCATTACCTAATCCCAAAAATAACTTTGGTTTGATAACTGCTTTCGTTGTAGCTCTTTTTACTTTTTCTTTAAACGTAGGATCCTCTATATCGTCAAGCGCCTTTAACAATTCTCGATCAGCTTCATGCCGTTTTGTCTTGTCTTTATGCATATGGTATGCTAAATCATGATGCATTGCTGCTTCATCAACTCTATCCACAGGTTTATCTCCTCTATTTATTCTTTCTAAAAATTTAGTCCCAGGGCCTAAATAGTTTGAACCGGGAAAATGAACTTCTCCAACAGTTTTTCCAATAACGTCAACAATATCTCCCCCAGCTATATGTTTTGTAATAAATCTACATTTCTTTTTCCCGCATATTGAGCATAAACTGCGTAAAATTCTACGTGAATTCTTTGTAGTTCCTCCTTCTTCATCACTGTTTTCAGTTCCAGATTTGCAACTTAAACAAAATGATTTCATTTATATATACATAAAAAATTGAATAATACATTGAAAAAGGACAAAGAAGAAATAATAAACTTCTTCCACAAACCGCTTTTCGTTGTCTGGTTGTTGCAGAATCTGGTTGCGGAAAGACTTGTTTGTTATTCAAGTTGATTTTAGATAAAGATTGGTTAGATTATAACAATTTAATATTAGTTGGAGACAGTTTAAATCAAGAAAAATATAAAATATTGCAACATGGTTTTGAGAATGGGTTGGATAAAGCACAAGTAAAGGAAATATTTAACCAACAGAGTAAAATAAAACAAAATAATTTATGCAAGTTTGACTTAATTAAAAGAATTGGGTGGGGTATGGATATTATAAACAAATTAAACGTTACATTTATATCATCAGATGATCAAATACCCGACCCAAATGATGTTGACACAAACTTAAAAACAGTAATTATATTTGATTATGTTATACAGAAAAAGAATCAAGAAAAAATGAAATCCTGGTTTACGAGAGGTAGACATTCAAACAGTATTGTGTTTTACTTGTCTCAATCTTATTTTGCTTTAGATCGTAGAATGATTAGAAATAATTCAAATTTCCTGATTCTATTTCGTTTGTCTAAACTAGATGTAACCAATTTGCACAGAGATAGAATTGGTATCGATATGGATCTTGATGAATTTAATAGATTTTGTCAAAATGGGTGGTTAAAAGAATATTCGTTTATAGTAATTGATTTCACATCGAAAGCTGAGTCAGGAAGACGTTATAGGCGCGGATTTGATGGTTTCTACGTTCCATCACAATATATTAGGGATTAGGGATTTTGTAATGTCCCCAAGCTAACGTATCTATACCATTATCTAAAATATAAGATTTGTCATCAAATGGGGATAAGCTTACTTTATTAACTTTAACCGTAAATACTTCCAGTTTTTTAGATTCAAACTTCAAGTAACTGGTAAACAGTTGAGTCTGTTCTTCCCATACAGTATGAAATTCATCAATGTCACACCGTTTCCTATTTGGGATGCCCTTTTGAGCTTGTTTCGTTTTACCGTTAAACGTATAACTATAGGTTTTAGCTTGAAGCCCTATAAACCGATCAACAATATCTTCATTGGTTTCGATCTTGAAACAATGCAATTTATTTTCATTTACTATCGGAACACCAAAAATATTATTGGGTTTGAGCTTTGATGTATCAAACCTTTTTTCTATATCGGGTTTAATATCCTCGTAGAAATCATCTGTTTTTAAATATAAATGAACCGAATCCGTGTCCCCACCCACAATTTCTACTCTTTCACCCCACTTTGGTTTAACATAATTATAAACAAAATCATAGATTCCTCTTTTAGCAGTTTCTAAACATGTAAATCCAACATAAAATGGTTTATCGAATAAAACTTCCAATTTATTGGAATGAATTGCGCTCAAGTGTTTACTAAATATTGTATAGGATTTAAATAGGGGTCGGGAAGCATATTTTTCTGCTTGTAATCTATCGGTTACCAAACGAATGTCCTGCCTTTTAAACACCGACTCGATTGATTTACCAAATATTACATTCAACATCTTTTTATAAAAATTCTTATGAACGTCTGATGTAGAATTTTTTCGCATATTCGTCATAAAGTCTACGTATGGTTTTAGCAGTAGTGGGAAAATGGGGTTTCTGGCACACTTTTGGTACGAGGCCCTAAAATCTCTTAAATATTCAATATTCCAAGCCTAAAACATTAAAATACCACTCAAATTCCCAACTTGAAACTCACAATACGTCGCACCTCGTACTTATCCGGAATTCAATTTATTAGCCAATTCAGCCTAATTTTACCATGTTTTAAACAAAAACTGAAGAAATTAAAGAACTGGAGCATTCCAACGAATTTCTAAAATAGCGTAATTTGATTCTCTTACTTCCAACTGTGCTACTATAATTTACACTGTTTTTATCAAAAATCCATTTATATTTTAAGAAAATCTGAAGGACCAAAACAAAAAAGAAAAAAAGTTGTTGATTTCAAAACCAACAAAAACTGAAATTAAGAAAACATAATATTTGCAGTAAAATAATTTGTATTCTCAATTTCCATTTCCCCAATATAAGTTAAATTCATTCCAATAAGCTCGCCTGCTTCAGTTTCAGTTAAAGTCGAAAACCTCGCCGGTAAATAGGAACGATAAACTTGTTTGGTTTCCAAATCCATAATTTTTAATAATATGCTATACTTATTCAATCTTTTATTAAAAGTTTTTTCCGCATCCCTGATTTGGTACGGTTTGTTTATATTCAGCTCTGTTATTTTTTTAAATTCAACAGCCGCCGTCTTCATATTATTAAGTTTGGATAGAAACGTTGTGTTCAAAGTTTTTGGTTCCATTTATTAGCAAACTAATTTATAAATAAAGATATATTACCTCAACGTATTTAATCAACTATAAAATATAATAAAGATGAAACAAAATCATTAGTTTCTACAAGTTTTTTATATAAAATAAGACATAAATGACCGCAATAAGAGGTTCCTACGTCTTGTAATATAAAAGACGAATATGTTATATCATTTTTCAAATAAGAAACAAGTTCCTTAGGAGGACCATGACCAAAACTATCAAAATAATAGCATTTAACCCCCGATTTATAATATAATGTCCAATTGTCCCATTGTTTCTTATGGAATCAAGATTCAGGAAGCCTATTTCGTTTTCTAAAGGTTTATTTGGCAACGTATCTCGCATATACACACCTCGGAAATGTTTTGCACCAACCAACTCCGAGAAACGTATAAGTTCTTCATTGTTCAGAGCACGTTTTTTAACTAATTCCGTTTTCAATCCTTCTCTAAGCATATTCACCCCGTATAAGGTTTCAGGTATAACCCCGACCCCTTCTTGTACGGTCCTAAAAAAACACCGGAACCTTTGGTTTCTAATTCCTTGTTATGTCTCTTCGTTTCACTTAAAATTTTATCTTGATGAGATTTATTATTTACTGCATTGACAACTTGGCTAACCCCGCCTGCCGCAGCCCCAATTCCTCCGAAAACTGCAGCTCCTTTTGCAAGCAAAGGTATTAGAGCCAACAAGGGTAAAGCGCCACCAAACGATTTTTTAATATCTTTAATTATATTTTTACATTGGGTAGCGGTCAAATTAATAATCAACTCTTTGTTTTTTAACCTTTTTATTTGAGCAACTGTAAGCCGAATGGATACAGTATTCGATGAAGCTTTATCTTTCTCAACAAACTGGTGTTTTGTTAGATTCAAAACAGTTCCAGTATTTTCAGCCACAGCATTCCCAATTTTCGTAAATTGATCTTGGTTTAAATTTAAGTGAACTTGATTCATTTATATAAAGAAAAAAATTCAATAAGTATTAATATGTTCTATTCTCATTTTTCGATCGCCTAAAGTTGACACTGTCATCACCCGTTCTTTAAATATAACAACATAACAAGTTGTATCTGCTGGTACATTCTCTGAAAATTTAAAATGTATTTTAATTGAAAGCGTTTGCCCATGAATTCTATCTTCTTGGTGAGAAGTATCAAAGCAATAAATAGGATAACCAGTTTGAAATATAGGCGGAGAAACTTCTTAATTTCCTCTTGTAAAAAGTTCTCTCAATTCTATAAATCTTTGATAACATTCCATATATTCACCAGAATTAGCACTATTATTTAAATTGATCCCTGGTTATCTTACGTAATTTAAGGAAATTGATCCGTCAGACACATTAACGTGATCAAATACAGCTAAATTAGCTTTTTGATTATTATTTCTTGCTGTTTGAAAACATACGACAACTCCCAAAATCTTTTCTGGACCTGAAATTGTTGTTAAACTTCTATCTAAAATTTTAGCTTCTTGAACAGGGAATTCTTCAACTTGTTTTACTACAAATTTAAATGGAATTTTAGGCTTTCCAAGTAAATAACTAGATATTTCGGCTGATGCTTCTGTATTTAATTCTATATAAGGTATTCTCCATTTTAAGGATTTAATTGTAACAATACCATCAGCAACAGTGTCTGCGCCAGCAGTTATGCTATCGCTTTTAAATAATGCATCGCTATTATTCTTTCGGTAAAACTGAACAGAAACTCTGATGCCGCTCAAAATCTTCCCTTTAAATCCAAATATATGGCTGAAAGGTACAACAAACCTACATGAAGATTTATCTTGACTAAATTTAAATATTAGCGCATTTCGACTCTCAAAACATCTATTTGTTTCAGCATCTGCTTTAAAATCATGCTTGTCTAAAGCCCAACAACTTCTTAACCCTTGTTCACCAGAATAACCTTCATTATACTTTAATAAGCCCTGAACCAATGTTACTTGCCCAGGATTAGCAAATTCTTCAATAATTGTATCATCAAATTTAAGATGAACACGATCAAATAAATACATTGGAGCATTGTTAATTAATGCTATATTACCTGCAGTATAAGCTGTTCCACCCGTTTTTTGCTTCAATACTACATCTAAAATAAAGTAGCTATCTTCTAACAAGAAAAAGTTGTCAACGTTATCAACTCTCACAGTTATTGAACCATCGTTGTTAAGATTAGCATTGGATTCTTGCGGTAAATAATCCTCAAATCTCTTAAACTTTACGGCATTCGCTATTTCAATTCCTTTACTTGAATCTAAATAGCTCTCGAAAACTTTTGAAACTTCGCCCATTTATTATACATAAAAAATTAAGAATAATTCAGATTAAATTCTTTCGAACCATATTTTAATTCAATAGCTTTTAATTTTTGCTCCCACGTAATCTCCTTTGATTCAAGCTGTTTTTCAACAGTTTTAACTAAACTAGGTTTAATGTAACTTACAGTTTTCCTCATTTATATATGAAAAATTAATACAAAGCATATTAGTTTTTGATAGTTAACGTAATTGTTAATTTTTCGTTCCTTATATCAATACTATTTCCTTCGTCATCTGTTAACCATACTCTAAGTTTATTGAGATGTGTGACATCATTTATTGGATAAAATACTAAATTACTTGGTTCTTCTGTTATTTTGTAGCCAGGAGCAACTTTCGGATCAAAAGAATATATACATCTCGAAGGTTTGCCGTTAATAAAGCATCCATTTACGTCGCTACAATGAACCAGAATAGAATTTACAGGATTAATATCGACAATATTTGTAGAAATATGTACACCTGGGCCATACGTTTTTTTGGGAAATCCTAACATTCTACCTAAAGAGTGGTGATAAAAAAAGTCTACACTATGTCCTTCGGGTACTTCGACTATACATTTCATGGTTGCAGGATCAACCCTGAATTTAATAATATGCCGATGTTTACCTGGTTTTTTAGATACTTCATTTTGAGCAGGTGCATCTCCTGCGTCCATAATTTCTTTTATTCTGGCCGCAATAGAATGTATTTCGTAGGATCCTGTTTCTAAATAATAATCTATCCATTCCCCCTCTGGTGTGGTTTTATATCTAAACAAGTTATTAGAATCATCAACATTTGGTATCGAGTAATACATTGAAAATAGCTTTAAACCAATTTTAGCATTTTTAACTTCCAACGGAGTGTGAAAAGGGATGGTTATATCGCTATTTCTAGAACTTATAATCATATCTGATTCACGTTTTTCTAAACGTTTATCGATTCTTTCCAACGTTTCTAAAATCCTTTCATCCATTATTTAATATAATTAGAAATATACAAGAATATTTTTATTTGTTTAAAACCGTATAAATATTTTTAAATGCTGTATCAGATAATTTATTCAATTTCTTTAAATAATCTGCGTATGCCATAACTTCTTCTTTATCTATATTTGTATGACCTAATTCAACGTTTCCTAATGAAGTATACAATTTTTCAACAATAAAACTTATATCAGAAGGGATAAATTTAACCAATCCGGTTCCGCTATAACCAGATTCGCCCGTAGAACTACCGGTTGATCTCGATCTAGAAGGGAATAACCATCCTTTTAACTGTCCGTATTTTGACAGTCTTTGCCACTTCCATGATTTTGAAGTTTTTAGAACCTTTTTTCCGTTTATGTCATGAGTATAATGGTGGCCTGTTTCGAATATAATCCTTGCATAATGGTTAAAATCTGTGTCAGATATCTCATCTTGGCTGAGTCTTGCAGCGTTTGTTGTAAGCAGCTTCCAAGTCCCATCAGTTGTAACATATGTTTTATCATTAACGTTAATAGTATATTCATTAATCGCTTGAAGTGGGTATATTCCTAAATAAAAACCTTTTGGATCTACTTCGTCCTCATATCGGATTGAAAGGCTGTCTTTATCTCGCGCTCCTAAGAAATGTAATATTCTTGGAGGTAATATCTCCTCGTTTTATTCTTTCCGCAAATTTAGTTCCTGGACCCAAATAGTTTGATCCGGGGAAATGAACTTCTCCAACTGTTATTCCAATAACATCAACAATATCTCCTCCAGCTATGTGTTTTGTAATAAATCTACATTTCTTTTTCCCGCATATTGAGCATAAACTGCGTAAAATTCTACGTGAATTCTTTGTAGTTCCTTCTTCTTCATCACTGTTTTCAGTTTCAGATTTGCAACTTAAACAAAATGATTTCATTTATATATATATAAAAAATTAAACATATATTAAATGGATTGGATTGATGAAAAAGGACAAAGAAGAAATAATAAACTTCTTCCACAAACCGCTTTTCGTTGTCTGGTTGTTGGAGAATCTGGTTGCGGAAAGACTTGTTTGTTATTCAAGTTGATTTTAGATAAAGATTGGTTAGATTATAACAATTTAATATTAGTTGGAGACAGTTTAAATCAAGAAAAATATAAAATATTGCAACATGGTTTTGAGAATGGGTTGGATAAAGCACAAGTAAAGGAAATATTTAACCAACAGAGTAAAATAAAACAAAATAATTTATGCAAGTTTGACTTAATTAAAAGAATTGGGCAAGGTATGGATATGAAAAATACAATCAACGTTACATTTGTATCATCAGATGATCAAATACCCGATCCGAATGATGTAGACACAAACTTAAAAACAGTTATAATATTTGACGATGTTATACAGAAAAAAAATCAAGAAAAAATGAAATCCTGGTTTACGAGAGGTAGACATTCAAACAGTATTGTGTTTTACTTGTCCCAATCTTACTTTGCTTTGGATCGTAGAATGATTAGAAATAATTCAAATTTCCTGATTCTATTTCGTTTGTCTAAACTAGATGTAACCAATTTGCACAGAGATAGAATTGGTATTGATATGGATCTTGATGAATTTAATAGATTTTGTCAAACAGGATGGATAAAAGAATATTCGTTTATAGTTATTGATTTCACATCAAAAGCTGAATCAGGAAGACGTTATAGGCATGGATTTGATGGTTTCTACATTCCATCAAAATATATTAGGGATTAGGGATTTTGTAATGTCCCCAAGCTAACGTATCTATACCATTATCTAAAATATAAGATTTGTCATCAAATGGGGATAAGCTTACTTTATTAACTTTTACCGTAAATACTTCCAGTTTTTTCGATTCAAACTTCAAGTAACTGGTAAACAGTTGAGTCTGTTCTTCCCATACAGTATGAAATTCATCAATGTCACACCGTTTCCTATTTGGGATGCCCTTTTGAGCTTGTTTCGTTTTACCGTTAAACGTATAACTATAGGTTTTAGCTTGAAGTCCTATAAACCGATCCACAATATCTTCATTGGTTTCGATCTTGAAACAATGCAATTTATTTTCATTTACTATAGGAAACCAAAAATATTATCGGGTTTGAGCTTTGATGTATCAAACCTTTTTTCTATATCAGGTTTAATATCCTCGTAGAAATCATCTGTTTTAACGTATAAATGGACCGAATCGGTGTCCCCACCCACAATTTCTACTCTTTCACCCCACTTTGGTTTAACGTAATTATAAACAAAATCATAGATTCCTCTTTTAGCAGTTTCTAAACATGTAAATCCGACATAAAATGGTTTATCGAATAAAACTTCCAATTTATTGGAATGAATTGCGCTCAAGTGTTTACTAAATATTGTATATGATTTAAATAGGGGTCGGGAAGCATATTTTTCTGCTTGTAATCTATCGGTTACCAAACGAATGTCCTGCCTTTTAAATACCGACTCGATTGATTTACCAAATATTACATTCACCATCTTTTTATAAAAATTCTTATGAACGTCTGAAGTAGAATTTTTACGCATATTCGTCATAAAATCTACATATATTTTTAGCCAGCAAGATTGTGTATATTTTAATATTCTATGAACTTTTGTTACTACAAAGCCTAATGCAACCGCCTGTTTTAAGTTGCGATAATCGGTCCCATATTCCTTTCTATCTCTCAGTGTTGCCATCAGTTTTTTGGTCGGTTTAACAAATTTTTTATTTAGTTTCGAATGTAAACATTTTTGATATGGGGAATATTCTTCAGGATTAATTGTGGTATGATCTGGTAAGGGTGGATAATCATTTAAAAAATCGTGACATTCTTCAGGGAAATATCCATCAATTTCCATAATATATCCAGTCTCGTTGTTATCTGAAATATTATTAAAGTTTTTAGATATGTATTCAACTTCGTCTGGAGAACACCATTTAAAATCTTTTTGTCCAATTTCCTTGCTCAATGCACCCCCGTATTGATTATTTTCATCGACTGGAACAAAATACGTTGATTGTTTCGAAGAATCGTAGGTAAGTAAACGTTTATTGTTTAATTCAAGTTTTCTTTTTCTGACAAAGGAAAGACCTCCTCTTATATTTTTTTGTATAAACATTATCATTTCAGGATCTTTTAAAATCTCAAGTTGCACTTTAGTAAATTTTAGCATAGCATCCCAACTTAGGCTTGATAAAGTTAGGTAGTGGCATGGGTCTAAGTTTACTGATTTATGTGATACATTTCGAAATTCTTCCATCACATCAGTTTGAATTAAAACGTCTATTATATTGTAGTGAAGTAGGTAATCTTTAAATGTTTCTACATTCTAAGATATTCCAACATTCTAAAGCCCTGTTATAGTCTTCGTCGCTGCATTTCTCTTCTTTTAGTTTTGATTCAAAACAATGTTGTTCTGGTAAACAAGTATATTCAAGTTTTTTGTATGAATCCAACCATTCGTAAGGAAAAACGCCTTTCATACAAATCTTTTCAAAGTTTTCAATGGATAAATGTTTATAGTATTTTCGCGTATACTTGAATTTATCAATTCCTTCATTGTTTTTTCCAAGTAATGTTTTTGCTAGTGTATCTAAAGATTCTGATTGCATTTTGTACATGTCCATAAATCGGAGTGTTAGGTTTGTTTCTGGAATGGTAAGGGATAGAAAAAGATAATTTTCTTCTGTTTGAGCAATGAATCTTAGATTTTTGCTTATTTTATATAATTTTTTGACTATAAATTTAAAATCATACTTTTGCCCGTTGTGAAAATAACATGGGACGTTAAAAGTTGTTTTTCGCTTCAAATTACAATACGAATGAGCTGCTCCTCTGTATGGGCCACCATCTGCTCTGTGATCATGGTCTCTTACTTTAATTGAGCATTTTCTATGTTTTTTGCATTTTGTACATTTCATATCACTATCAAATTCTTCATTGCCGCATAAACACCCTTCCGTAAAATCTTGTTTACATATATAGCAATTTTTTGCATACTTAAAATCCATAGAGTCCTCTCTGCTTAAACTAGGATACTTATATTTTTCCAATCTTTCCAATAAATCTTTATTCATTTCTTGTATTTCTTTCACTAAGGTTTGAAGGAAGTGGTTTATAACATCGTTTCCATTTTTCCCTACATACGTTATTATTTTCTCATATGTTCCAACAAACTTCATTACGTAAGAGACTAACTCGTGCTTGCTAACCGTTTTATTGTTTTTATCACCTATATTTTTATTTAATGATTCAAAGTCGGCGTGTATAATTTGCGGATGTTTATATTCATTGTCGAAGTTTTTAAACAAAATAAAGCATCTTGTGGAAATTTAAGGACTGCACCTCCTTCTTTTAAGAAATGCCGGCATTTAGGCTCATGGGTTTGTAGTTCATCTTGTTTATGAAATCCTCTTAGACATAATCTACAGATATGAATTTTACCTTTATGTTTCGTTATTTGAGCTTGAACCAGCCTAGACAGGTCTTTTATATAACAAAAATGATTGTTAAAATAAAGGAGGTTTATATATCTAGATTTATCATTGCATTTCCAATTACATTTATTCAGAGGTATTATATCCAATTTGCTTTCTTCTTCTTTATCTTTAGTATATTTATTTTTTTTCTTTCGTTCTGTGATTCCAAAACGCAAATGGAGAGGTTATTAAGTTTTTCAAAACTTTTAATTGATTTAAATTCGATAGGGAAAATAGTTTTTGTAAAGTCTAAATTATATATTGTTGGGTCGACATTTTTATATTTTGAAACTCTTTGGGGGTTGGTTTGAGGAGGAAGAAAATGGCACAAAATCGAATATTTAAAACACTTATTGTCTTCGTTTTTTATATTAATAACTGCTTTTCTGTCAGCAATTTCTTTTGGCAACTCAACATAAGATGCGCCTCTTAGAGGTTTCAGGCTTGATGTTTTTACGTCAATCGTTTTCACTTTTTGCAAGATGAGGTAGCTGAGATTATTATCAAATTCCTTAATTGTTTCATTAATTTCGTTAAGACAATTTGTGGATACTTTTTTTATTTCTTCATGGTTATAAATCGATTGTGGTTTTGATAAAATTTGTCTTTCTTCTATACAACCAGTTTTTCTATTTTCGAATTCCCCATTTAAAACTAGCTGAACCTTAAATTGATCCATTTTAGCATGAATAGGTAATTTTAAAGCAATAGAATCCGGTAATTTTTCAATGAAATGATCAAAAGATAATTGGCCTTTATGTTCTGTTTTTGCGACAAAACTTAGAGTTTTCAATGCTCCTTTACATGATTCTTCTGCAATACTAACATTGAAATTGTCATCTTCTTCATGTTTCTCAAATTTAGCTTTCCAATTAGGTAATGGTTCGTTTATAGAATAGAATGCTTCAAGCCATTTCCAAATTCGTTTTGTATGATCGGTTGAATTAATATGTGTATCCCATTGAGATTTATCCACTTTTATAAAGCAAATATTACATTCTCTTAAATTTATCCGATTAACATTTTCTAAATGCTTTGTCGACTTTTCATGTTTAGCCCAATTAGTACTTGAAATATCTTTATTGCAAATAATACAATGTTTTGCTTTGAGTTTGTTTTCCATTTATTAATAAATATTTTATGTGAATAAAATTTTATTTTGAAAACGTTCAGATATTTTAGAGGTGGTGATAAGTTTAAATTATTAATCAGATTCATCTTCTCCATACTTGACAACATTAGCTATGTGGTTTGAGGATTTAACATGTAATGGAAATCCAATTTCATTCACATGTTTATTACAATATTTACAGTAAGTAAACTTGAATTGGTTAAATAATTCTGTAAAACAAGTTCCAAGTAATTTATTTTCGGGTATTGACTTGCATTTTGAGCTCAATAAATGTCGTCTAAATCTGGGTGCTGAAATAAGAACATCGCATGAGTTGCAGTAAAACAAGAAATTATTTAAATTTATTTCACCCTCAAGAGGTATATGCGAAATGCAATGAGTTACTGGAACGTGATCATCACATTCGTTGCAGTATAACAACGTTGTCTGCTTCGAATTTGTCATTTTTTGATGCGTAGTAATTATGGCAGCCATTTATTAGTAAGCTTTTTTATTAATAAAAATTTTATTAGTAAATATACGGAATATATTTTGTTTGAAGTTTGGTGAAATTTGGACTTTAAAACCGAATTTAGGGGTAAAGTAAGACGAAATTCAACATGTATGAAAGGACATATTTTCATCGCCTAAGTGTATAGAATAAGTCTGTGAAAGAAAAATACACAAAAACTGAACTTTGGGGCACTCTGAGAAAATCCAACATGGCGGCCAAAATAATTTTTGTTGATTTTTGAAAATTTTTGATTGGGATATTGTTTATTGGCATTTTTTATTAATTTTAAAATTAGTTTCAAAATTTTTAACACATATATGGGTTGTATAACGCGTAGTTTATATATCATTAGCCCGGATCCTATCTAGGTGCCTTACGCTGTGTTATTGCTATATTAATTGGGTTTTTGAAGCTTAACAACTCAATATACACATTTGCAACAACATTTAACTGTTTTTTAAATTTTAACCCCGCCAGTTCAGTTTGAGAATGCTGTAGGAATTATATAAGTATATGGGGAATTACCTAATTATATGGTACAAATAATACGCAGAAGTATTACGTATAACGTATAAATGTTTTAAATGTGTTCAAATAGCATAACCAAAACATGCCCATTATTAAAACGTTGAAATTGCGCGTATTAAACACGCATAGAAAATTTGCTGGTAATTAATAGGTTGAAATAATATGGATAAAATAATACGTATAAAATCAGCGTATAAAATATAAGCGTAAGTTTTACGTTTAAAATAATACACACAAAATTTACACGTAAATAATACGTGGAAAGAAGACGCGCGAGTTAAATGGCAAATAAACTGTTCTGGAGAATAGTCGGCAGCAGATTTGTCAAAGCATAATGTAAAAGCAATAAAGATAATTGAAGTGTGTAATACCGGATGTGGTTTGGTGATAAGACCGATAAGGCGCTTTGAATACAACTATTCTTAAGAACTATACGGGATTCTTCTTTTGTGGGTTCCTTTAGTTATACCATAGGTTAAAATAAATTATTTTTGCTGGGAAACTGTAATATTAAGACGACACCATTCATATTTGGCCAATTGCAGAAGCACAGCTACAAATATGCACTGAATTTTGATATTTTGAGCGCGCGAGAGTTTGAATACGGGCGTGCGGTATAAGTACGTTTAGTTTGCCCGTCCTTCTAACAGTTCCGGCTGTGCGGGTGGCATAAAAACAGGATCGTGTTCGGCGGGTTGTGAGTTCAGATCCCGGATACGCTTTAATTTTTTTACTATTATCGCGCAACTAATTAGCTTAAGTAGGAGATAAATTTCCCCTTTCTTGTTCGTCTCACTTCTGGGTGAGTGTGTAAGGATGCGGCCGGCCTTATATGCTTGTCTGGTTGTGGGTTCGAATCCGGGTCTTCGTATGGGTGTTCCAGGCTCTCGCTATGCTCGACTTTCCTAGGGAAGATCGGGTATGGTGCGGTCATCTTTCGTCTGCAGCGTGAGGTGGGGCTTAGTGGAGTCTGGCAGGGCGCTGGCGACATTAGTTGGAGCGCACGCTGACTGTTAATAGCAGCAGCGAACCCTGTAATCCAGTGGAAAAGCGAAGACCTTTTGCACAAATTCAGTACGAATAAAATAAATACTTACGTTTTTACACTCTTTTTGCGGGGATAACGTTTCTGAATTTAAAGATAAAATGTTTGTATTTTTTTCTGATAAATTATGTTTATACAATACCGAGTTTTAATGTTTTATACCAATATAATGCTAAATATGTTGGTTATAAAATTCATTAAGTTTTCATTAAATATTTGGGTGATTTTGCATAAAAACAGTGAAAAATATAGTAGCACAGTTGGAAGTAAGAGGATCAAATTACGTTATTTTAGAAATTCGTTGGAATGCTCCAGTTCTTTAATTTCTTCAGTTTTTGTTTAAAACATGGTAAAATTAGGCTGAATTGGCTAATAAATTGAATTCCGGATAAGTACGAGGTGCGACGTATTGTGAGTTTCAAGTTGGGAATTTGAGTGGTATTTTAATGTTTTAGGCTTGGAATATTGAATATTTAAGAGATTTTAGGGCCTCGTACCAAAAGTGTGCCAGAACCCGCATTTTCCCACTACTTATAGAATTTTTTATTTAATTTTGAATGTAAACATTTTTGATAAGAGGAATATTCTTCAGGATTAATTGTGGCATGATCTGGTAGTGGTGGATAGTCATTTAACATATCGTGGCATTCTGGAGGTAAATAACCATCAATTTCCATAATATATCCAGTCTCGTTGTTATCTGAAATATTATTAAAGTTTTTAGATATGCATTCAACTTCGTCTGGGGTGCACCATTTAAAATCTTTTTCTCCAATTTCCTTGCTCAATGCACCCCCGTATTGATTATTTTCATCGACTGGAACAAAATACGTAGATTCTTTCGAGGAATCGTAGGAAAGTAAACGTTTATTGTTTAATTCAAGTTTTCTTTTTCTGACAAAGGAAAGACCTCCTCTTATATTTTTTTGTATAAACATTATCATTTCAGGATCTTTTAAAATCTCAAGTTGCACTTTAGTAAATTTTAGCATAGCATCCCAACTTAGGCTTGATAAAGTTAAATAGTGGCATGGGTCTAAGTTTACTGATTTATGTGATACATTTCGAAATTCTTCCATCACATCAGTTTGAATTAAAACGTCTATTATATTGTAGTGAAGTAGGTAATCTTTAAATGTTTCGCATTCTAAGATATTCCAACATTCTAAAGCCCTGTTATAGTCTTCGTCGCTGCATTTATCTTCTTTTAGTTTTGATTCAAAACAATGTTGTTCTGGTAAACAAGCAAATTCAAGTTTTTTGTATGAATCCAACCATTCGTAAGGAAAAACGCCTTTCATACAAATCTTTTCAAAGTTTTTAAGGGATAAATGTTTATAGTATTTTCGTGTATACTTGAATTTATCAATTCCTTCATTGTTTTTTCCAAGTAATGTTTTTGCTAGTGTATCTAAAGATTCTGATTGCATTTTGTACATGTCCATAAACCGGAGTGTTAAGTTTGTTTCTGGAATGGTGAGAGATAGAAAAAGATAATTTTCTTCTGTTTGAGCAATGAATCTTAGTTTTTTGCTTATTTTATATAATTTTCTGACTATAAATTTAAAATCGTACTTTTGCCCATTGTGAAAATAACATGGGACGTTGAAAGTGGTTTTTCGCTTCAAATTACAATACGAATGAGCTGCTCCTCTGTATGAGCCTCCATCTGCTCTGTGATCATGGTCTCTTACTTTAATTGAGCATTTTCTATGTTTTTTGCATTTTGTACATTTCATATCGCTATCAAATTCTCCATTGCCGCATAAACACCCATTGGTAAAATTTTGTTTGCATATATAGCATTTTTTGGCATACCAAAAATCCATACAGTCCTCTTTGCTTAAACTAGGATACTTATATTTTTCCAATCTTTCCAATAAATCTTTATTCATTTCTTGTATTTCTTTCACTAAGGTTTGAAGGAAGTGGTTTATAACATCGTTTCCTTTTTTCCCTACATACGTTATTATTTTCTCATATTTTCCAACAAACTTCATTACGTAAGAGACCAACTCGTGCTTGCTAACCGTTTTATTGTTTTTATCACCTATATTTTTATTTAATGATTCAAAGTCTGCGTGTATAATTTGCGGATGTTTATATTCATTGTCTAAGTTTTTAAATAAAATAAGAGAATCTTCTGGAAATTTAAGTACTGCGCCTCCATCTTTTAAAAAATGTCGGCATTTAGGCTCATGGGTTTGTAGTTCATCTTGTTTGTGAAATCCTCTAAGACATAATCTACAGATATGTATCTGCGTTTTATGTTTTGTTATTTGAGATTTTACAAGCCTAGACAGGTCTTTTATATAACAAAAATGATTGTTAAAATAAAGGAGGTTTATATATCTAGATTTATCTTTGCATTTCCAATTACACTTATTCAGAGGTATTATATCCAATTTCCTTTCTTCTTCTTTATCTTTAGTATATTTATTTTTTTTCTTTCGTTCTGTGATTCCAAAAACCCAAATGGAGAGGTTATTAAGTTTTTCAAAACGTTTAATTGATTTAAATTCGATTGGGAAAATAGTTTTTGTAAAGTCTAGGTTATATATTGCGGGGTCGACATTTTTATATTTTGAAACTCTTTGGGGATCTTTTTTCACATTAAGGAAATGGCACAAAACTGAATATTTGAAACACTTATTATCTTCGTTTTTTATATTAATAACTGCTTTTCTGTCAGCAATTTCTTTTGGCAACTCAACATAAGATGCGCCTCTTAGAGGTTTCAGGCTTGATGTTTTTACGTCAATCGTTTTCACTTTCTGCAGGATGAGGTAACTGAGGTTATTATCAAATTCTTTAATTGTTTTATTTATTTCGTTAAGACAATTTGTGGATACTTTTTTAATTTCTGCATGGTTATAAATAGATTGTGGTTTTGATAATATTTGTCTTTCTTCTATAATACCAGTTTTTCTATTTTCGAATTCTCCATTCAAAACTAGCTGAACCTTAAAGTGATCCATTTTAGCATGAATAGGTAATTTTAAAGCAATAGAATCCGGTAATTTTTCAATGAAATGATCAAAAGACAATTGACCTTTATGTTCTGTTTTTGCAACAAAACTTAGAGTTTTTAATGCTCCTTTACATGATTCTTCTGCAATACTAACATTGAAGTTGTCATCTTCTTCATGTTTCTCAAATTTAGCTTTCCAATTAGGTAATGGTTCGTTTATAGAATAGAATGATTCAAGCCATTTCCAAATTCTTTTCGTATGATCGGTTGAATTAATATGCGTATCCCATTGAGATTTATCCACTTTTATAAAACAGATATTACATTCTCTTAAATTTATCCGATTAAAATTTTCTAAATGCTTTGTCGACTTTTCATGTTTAGCCCAATTAGTGCTTGAAATATCTTTATTGCAAATATTACAATGTTTTGCTTTGAGTTTGTTTTCCATTTATTAATAAATATTTTATGTGAATAAAATTTTATTTTGAAAACGTACAGATATTTTAGAGGTGGTGATAAGTTTAATATATTAATCTGATTCATCTTCCCCATAATTGACAACATTAGCTATGTGGTTTGAGGATTTAACATGTATTTCAAAGCCGATTTCATTAACATGTTTATTACAATATTTACAGTAAGTAAACTTGAATTGGTTAAATAATTCTTTAAAACAAGTTCCAAGTAATTTATGTTCCGGTTTTGACTTGCATTTTGAGCTCAATAAATGTCGTCTAAATCTGGGTGCTGAAATCAGGACATCGCATGAGTTGCAGTAAAACAAGAAATTATTTAAATTTATTTCACCCTCAAGAGGTATATGCGAAATGCAATGAGTTACTGTAACGTAATCATCACATTCGTTGCAATATAACAACGTTGTTTGCTTCGAGTTTGACATTTTTTGATGTGTAGTAATTATGGCAGCCATTTATTAGTAAGATTTTTTATTAATAAAAATTTTATTAGTAAATATACGAAATAGATTTAGTTTGAAGTTTGGTGAAATTTGGACTTTAAAACCGAATATGGGGGTGAAGTAAGACGAAATCCAACATGGCGTACAGGACATATTTTCATCGCCTAAGTTAATAGAACAACTCTATGAAAGAAAAATACGCAAAAAGTGGACTTCGGGGCACTCTGAGAAAATCCAACATGGCGGCCAAAATTATTTTTGCTGATTTTTGGATATTTTTGATTGGGATATTGTTTATTGGCACTTTTTATTTATTTTAAAATTAATTTCAAAATTTTTGACGCGCGTTTGATGTGCATAACGTCTATTTTAGGTATCTTTACCCCGGATCCTATCTAGGCGCCTTATCCTGTGTTATTGCTATATTCGTTGGGTTTATGAAGCTTAACAACTCAATATACACATTTTCAACAACAATTAATTGTTTTTTAAATTTTTAACCCCGCCAGCACAGTTTGAGAATGCTGAAGGAATTAAATAAGAATATGGGGAATTAACTAATTATATGGCACAAATAATACACAGAAGTATTACGTATAACGTATAAATGTTTTAAATGTGTTCAAATAGCATAACCAAAACATGCCCATTATTAAAACGTTGAAATTGCGCGTATTAAACACGCATAGAAAATTTGCTGGTAATTAATAGGTTGAAATAATATGGATAAAATAATACGTATAAAATCAGCGTATAAAATATAAGCGTAAGTTTTACGTTTAAAATAATACACACAAAATTTACACGTAAATAATACGTGGAAAGTAGACGCGCGAGTTAAATGGCAAATAAACTGTTCTGGAGAATAGTCGGCAGCAGATTTGTCAAAGCATAATGTAAAAGCAATAAAGATAATTGAAGTGTGTAATACCGGATGTGGTTTGGTGATAAGACCGATAAGGCGCTTTGAATACAACTATTCTTAAGAACTATACGGGATTCTTCTTTTGTGGGTTCCTTTAGTTATACCATAGGTTAAAATAAATTATTTTTGCTGGGAAACTGTAATATTAAGACGACACCATTCATATTTGGCCAATTGCAGAAGCACAGCTACAAATATGCGCTGAATTTTGATATTTTGAGCGCGCGAGAGTTTGAATACGGGCGTGCGGTATAAGTACGTTTAGTTTGCCCGTCCTTCTAACAGTTCCGGCTGTGCGGGTGGCATAAAAACAGGATCGTGTTCGGCGGGTTGTGAGTTCAGATCCCGGATACGCTTTAATTTTTTTACTATTATCGCGCAACTAATTAGCTTAAGTAGGAGATAAATTTCCCCTTTCTTGTTCGTCTCACTTCTGGGTGAGTGTGTAAGGATGCGGCCGGCCTTATATGCTTGTCTGGTTGTGGGTTCGAATCCGGGTCTTCGTATGGGTGTTCCAGGCTCTCGCTATGCTCGACTTTCCTAGGGAAGATCGGGTATGGTGCGGTCATCTTTCGTCTGCAGCGTGAGGTGGGGCTTAGTGGAGTCTGGCAGGGCGCTGGCGACATTAGTTGGAGCGCACGCTGACTGTTAATAGCAGCAGCGAACCCTGTAATCCAGTGGAAAAGCGAAGACCTTTTGCACAAATTCAGTACGAATAAAATAAATACTTACGTTTTTACACTCTTTTTGCGGGGATAACGTTTCTGAATTTAAAGATAAAATGTTTGTATTTTTTTCTGATAAATTATGTTTATGCAATACCGAGTTTTAATGTTTTATACCAATATAATGCTAAATATGTTGGTTATAAAATTCATTAAGTTTTCATTAAATATTTGGGTGATTTTGCATAAAAACAGTGTAAATTATAGTAGCGCAGTTGAAAGTAAGAGGATAAAATAACATTTTGTTTAATTTTCGCTAGAATATTTAAATTCTTTAATTTTTTCAGATTTTGTTTAAAAATATGGTAAAATTAGTATGAATTGGTGTATAAATGGGATGTGGGCAAAGGTACGAGTGCGACGTATTGCGAGTTTTTGGTTGGGAATTAGAGTGGTATTTGGATGTTTTGGGGTTGGAATCTTGAATATTTAACGGATTTTAGAGTCTCGTACCAAAATTGCGCCAGAAACCCCATTTTCCCACTACTCTTGCATTCATTAATACATTCAACTCAAGTCTCCGAGGCAAAACCGAAGCCGCAGACATGCCCGGTAAAAGTTCAATTTGCGCAGCGGCTGGTGCAGGATTACAGTAACTCACGCCGATAAATCCAGTAGAATTTTCTTCTATAGCAGGTAGCAACTGCATAATTGAAGAATATTAGGTAACGTAGCAGAATGTCTTGAAACAATTTTGGGCAAGTTTTAAATAGAATGTGACTACAACATAAGGGAATTATCAATAGCATTTTCTATAAGAATGACTAAATATAAATCGATCCAATGTAATAATCTCTTTTTCCCTAGTGAGGATGGAATACCTGTACGAGATTTTCCGGCATGTTGTTACCAAGTTTTTCTATACATGAATAAACTCTTGAATATCTCTTTCACATGCTCAAGTCGGGGTAATTAGGATAAGAAAAGCAAGAAAGGTACCAATTTTAAGTAGTTAAGGATTTGGAAAGATAAAAACACTTACCATGAGAGGAGTCGTTGATGGATGAT
This sequence comes from Sminthurides aquaticus, assembly GCA_906901655.1. Lineage (NCBI taxonomy): Eukaryota > Metazoa > Arthropoda > Collembola > Symphypleona > Sminthurididae > Sminthurides > Sminthurides aquaticus. Next base: position 7,613,297 of record CAJQTT010000004.1, on the reverse strand, counting down.
GTTGTTGATGAATGAAATAAATTGGATCGGATTCAACAACTCGTACCTGTTGAGCATAAACTTCGAAAACAGGCGAAGGAAAAGGCATCTTCTTACTGATATTTGCAAAAATACTCGCAAAATTACACTTCAGGGAATAGCATACGTTTGGATAAACGGCGTTTGCTGACTGACGCTGTTTGACTGACTGACGCGGACTTTGCTGTTTTCTGAAGTAACAGTCTTCCCTACCTCTCTCGATTATAAATCTCTCCCGTAGAATCGTTGGCTCTCTTATGTATTTTGTTAAACCTTTAAATCTTCCCTGCAAAAAGCTCTTGCCAGACCATTCAGTTATCCTGTCTTTAATTCAGCGATCTCGTCGAGCCTGTAGCTCTTGCTTAAATCTTGTAGCGTCCGTCTCCCGTCTAACGTATAGTTCCTACTGTCACTCGCTTGTCTCGCGTGGAATAAATATCTCTCCTGCCGCACCTATTGTTCCCCCATTGAATCAATAGTTCGTCAGTTACACGTGTAGGTCTACTTTCCAAGCATTAGCTCTTCTGTGCGATCAAATCTTCTGCTGTCAAACGTATAGGTCTCCCGGTCTCCCATGAAACTTTAAGCTCTCCTGTCCTAATTCTGTTTTTCCGTTTAATCAACAGCGCGACAGTCTACCTTATATCTCCCACATCCAGCGTAAAGCTCTCCTGCTAAGCGTATAGCTCTCTCGTAAAGCGTATAGCTCTCCCGTTAAGTGCATGACTATCCCGTTTAGTGTGTGGCTCTCCCGTTTAGCGTGTAGCTCTCCCGCTAAGCGTGTAGCTCTCCCGCTAAGAGTATAGCTCTCCCGTTAAGCGTATAGCTCTCCCGTTAAGCGTATAGCTCTCCCGTTAAGCGTGTAGCTCTCCACTTAAGCGTGTAATTCTCCCGTTAAGCGTATAGCTCTCCCGTTACGCGTAAAGCTGTCCCGTCCATTTTGTAGTAAAAGATGTCTAAATATCTGGCCTGTCAAAATCGGTAGCTCTGCCATCACATAAATAGCTCTCTTGTCAAAATCATAATCTCTATAATCGGTTGCAAAACCTAATCCCTTTTTATTATTCAAATGGGGAGGTTTTGCAACATCAGACACCATTCTCTTGGCTTAACAATGAGCGATTTTGGCATTAGGTAACATTATAAACTTCGGAAACCATGATGAAGTTTTGAAACCCTGATCAAAATGGTGAGACAAGGTTGAAGGAAATCAAGGATTTTTAAAAATTTGATATACCTGGAGAAATTCCATATTCATGACAAAAAATGGATGGTGTCCCATAAAAGTGAGCTCTGAATAAGTCCCATTTGAACGGTATCTCTACCGTCAAAAACTTATCTACAGTTAGCCCAATAGCTCTTTTAAAGTAACATCTCTCCTGTCAAACGTTTGGCTCTTCTTTTGAACAATTTTGATCATTTCTGAAACTGTTTGATCATCATTTAAACTTTTTGATCATTTTTTGACCTTTTTAATCATTTTTTAACTTTTCAATCATTTTTGACAATTAAAATTATAATTTTGATTCCTTTTGGATGTTTTAATAATTTTTTTGAAATTTTTTATAAATTTTTGAACTTTTTCATAATTTTTAGGATTTTAAGATTTTAAAACATGCCCGATGCTTTTCGTAGTAGTTCGTGGCACACACAGACGTTGAGATTTATTTTTCGGATATATAGTAGATTTATATAGATTCTAATAGATATTCTCTATATATTTAATGTATATCTACCAGTATATAACTAAAATGTCAAATTGTTCACCGATCGCAATAGTGATTTCGCCCCATAGTATATACTTTGTTCATGTTTCGGATATATAGTAGATTTATATAGATTCTAATAGATATTCTCTATATATATATAATGAGGAGGAGTTGGAGGAGCAAGAACAACACGTATCAACATTTAGCTCCCTACAAATAAATTAATTGCTTGTGTAATAGTGAAGGTAGCGAAGTGAAAAATATATCAAACAATAGATAAAAATTCATGGAACCCGGTGCTTGGTCGAATTAATCGAGAATATCATACCAGGAAGTGAAATTATTCGGGAATAAATATCGAGGCTAAAAGTGCAAGAGTGCAAAGAGGAATCCACTAAACCAAGAGGAGAAGAATATTCAAAATAGGAGATAAGGGGATTACAACCAAACGACAAGGTTTATCAATGAATATAGGGGCAACACATCACAGAGAGTTGCCCCTACGATTGTAAGTATCAATACTGTAAGGAGACTTGAAGAAGCTCTGAGAAAACGCGTACATACATAAATAAAAGAAACATTCTATAGCTGCTGTAAATCTATTTGAACATGTCGACCGAGAGCAAGAAGAGGAAGGTTGTACCCGACGACACGAAACCCCGCCAACCTGGTTCACAATCTACATGCAAGCGAAAGTAGAAGCACGGTTCGATGAGGCAAATGATAGATTTGATGGAGTGGATGCTGGAATCGCTAATATTACCGCAAATGTCACCGAATTGACCGCTAAGATGGAAAGAATGGAAGAGCAACTAGTAGCAGCGAACGAAAAGATCGAGAATCTGGAAAGGGAAAACGAGAAACTAAGATCTGAAGCCGAGCAGCTAAGAAAGACTAACGAAATAATGCAAAAAGACCTTAAAAAGCATAATCTTATTATTCATAATCTCCAGGAACATGACCTGACCTTCCTAAAAGCATTCTCGATCAACGGAAGAGAAACCCAAGAAGGGGAACCCAAGATATGGAACAATAGGAAAACGGCAGGCCCTTACGATTTGGAATAAGACAAGTGATACATTGGAACTGTTACGGGTGGAAAAAGCAATTGGACCTTAAATTTAAGAGAATTTTGCAAGAGAGACCGAGTGAGTTTTGCCTAGCCGAAACATGGCTGTGTGAAATTTTGAACAACAAAACAGTGAGGAGTGTACAAAATTTTTATGATTTGATTGTTTTACCTGCAACTGGTGACGGCAATAAGAAAAGTGGGGGTATTATACTTGGCTGGTGTAAGGATTTAAAAAATGTAAAACTATTTTATAAAGATGATAACCTGGTTGTGCTGGAGGTTGAACAGGAACTGTATATAGTATTTGCTTACATCCCACCGGATGAAAGCAAAAGCCCAATTGTACATAAAATGTTCGGGCTAATTCCAGAAATTGAATCTAAATATGTAATGATGATGGGCGATTTTCATGCGAGAGTGGGAGAGATTCAGGAATTCCAGGATGATGAATTCACACCAGGAAATTTTACTAAATTAAGACTGACCGAAGATAAAACTGTAAATCAGAGAGGCAGTCTCCTGGTAGAGAAGTTAAGCAGCAATTCAATGATAATACTTAATGGCAGATCAGAAAGCGACCCAGCGGGCTCCCTTACTTACATGAACACACAAGGATTTGGTAGCACTATTGATTTATGCGCTGTGTCTGCTAACCTTATCGACTATATACAAGATTTTAAAATAATTGAAACTGTATTATCTGATCATCATATCATAGGTACTCAATTTGTAACTAACAGCAGAGGAAAGCCCGAAAAAACTGTATTTGGTGAAAAAATTGTTTGGGATGAGGATCAGATACTTGACTTCAATCTAACATTAGGTAATAAGCTGTCACAAGCAGAGGAAGTTGACGTTGAGAACATTGTAATCTGCGTCCTGAGCGCCGCAAAAGATTTGAAAATGTTAAAGCCACATGTCAGCTATAATATACCACTCATACACTGTAAATGGTACACCGAAGATTGTAAAGCGTTAAAAAAGCAAAGCTTACAAAGCTTACGGAAATTGCGAAAATTGTTTAAGGGTAGCAACGCGTATAGAGATGGTGTCCAACAGTATGTACTTCTGAGAAAGGAATACCATAAAGTAATAAGCAACGCGAAATCAATGTATTTTAGGAAGAGACTAGACGACAAAGCTGATGCAGATAATCCTACATCTTTCTGGTCAGCCGTTAACCATTTTAGACCTAAACGAAATGTAGTAAACACGAACAGCATAGGTAATGAGGTGTGGGTAGCATATTTCCAGGACATGTATAGCCAAGCTGAACTGGAAGAAGAATCAGGATTGGAAATATATCCTAACAATGATGATGGTGTAATCGATCAAGATGAAGTTCGTCTTCTCTTGAACGAAATTAACTGTTACGAAGTAGAGTATGCAACTAAGAAACTGTCTAGAAACAAAAGTCCTGGTTATGACGGTATTGTAAACGAGGTTTGGCGATCCCTAGATAGTAATAATTTAGAGTACTTAACTAAAGCATTTAATGTTATCCTAGAAACAGGATTGCCCCCTAAGCTGAAACAAATTGTAAGCGTTCCAATACACAAAAAGGGAGATGCAACTGTTCCCAGCAATTTCAGACCTATTGCACTTGTCAACACAGTAACCAAACTTTATACTAGCGTCTTGGCAACCAGGCTCAGAATTTTTAGTAACAATCTAGATTTGGGTACTGCAAACCAGGCAGCTTACAAGCAAGGGAGTGGTTGCGATGACCACATATTTACGCTTAACAGTGTTATACAGAAATACGTAGGCTCAAAGGGGAGAAGAGTGTATGCGCTATTCGTTGATCTATCTTCTGCTTTTGATTCAGTCAGTCACATAAAACTTTGGCAAAAACTTGCAAATCGAGGGATACCACCTGAGTTTGTTACTAAAATTAAGTCTCTGTATACTAATGCTACAACTAGAGTAAGAGGATCAAGTGGGTACACAGACCCAATTGAAATTTGTAAATCGTTGCTGCAAGGCGAAACGATAAGCCCTGCCCTCTGGAATTTCTTCATTGACGATCTGGTACAAGAGTTAGGTGACTCAAATGGTCAAGGTGTGAAATTGAAAAACTTAGAACTTAAAATTTTGATGTTCGCGGACGATCTGGTATTGTTAGCTGAAACCCCTGTGCAACTGCAAAGACAGATTACCTCTTTAGCAGAATACTTGAATCGCAATAACTTAAAGGTAAACCTTACTAAGACAAATGTCCTAGCTTTTGGACCAGGTAGCTTGAGCAAAAAGGTTAGATGGTTCTGGGAAGGCAGAGAAATACAAAAGGCTACCGATTATAAATATTTAGGAGTACCGTTCTGTATCTCAGGGATGTTTGTTACAGCATTTCAACACTTTAGGTCTAAAGCCAAACTAGCGCAGGGAGCCCTCTTTAACATCTTTGTCACAGCCAAAATAGAAACTATTGAAACGCATACGAAACTTTTCCAAGCCCTAGTCAAGTCAGTGCTAATGTATGCAGGACACGTATGGGCAATTCAATATGTTAACGAATTAGAAACTTTCCAGACTTGTTTCTTGAGAAGGTTGCTAGGATGTACTAACTTAACTCCAGACTATTTCCTAAGACTAGAAACAGGGACGCCTAGCATTAAAATACAACTGACTAGAATGTTGCTGAGATTTGTATACCGTGCTCTGAATACGTCGAAAGTTATCCTGAACAATGGTTGGGACGAGGCTAAATGTAACAAAAGTGTAAATGATAGGTTAAACTGGTATGAAAATGCCGAAAAAGTCATGGAGCAGGTAGGAGCGCCACTAAATCTAAACACGATCACTCGAATAGAACTAGAAGAAAATTTCAAAAAAATAATAGAAACAGTAAAGATAAACTTAGTGAATCAAGATGTATCGAAACTTTTAGGCAATGGAAGACATTATAAACAGATTACATTATCAGCTATGTTATCAAATCACTTCAAGATGAAATACAGGTGGAATCTAGTTAAATTCGCACAAAGTATTAGAAATGGAGAGCCGTACTTAATTGTAAATGGTAAAGTTATGAGACTGAATGGTATTTGGAAACGTTGGAAAAATAGCAATCGTAACCCGAATTGCACTGCTTGTGATCAGCATGTGCAAGAGGATCTGTACCACGTTATGTGTGAATGTCCATCCTTTCAAATTCATCGGACAGAAATACTTCCCCTATCGGCTAACTATAATAGAGATAATTTCTACAAGAATGTATGTCATGACATAGATGAAAGAGAAAACTTACAGCTACTGTATCAATTTTGGAATAAGGTGAATCAAGTGAGAAGCTCATCATTGTAATACATTTACATAAACAAATATTCGCAATACGCTTGTATCAAATCACTTAAACAAATTGGGATAACTTTATAACTCAAGAAAAAAACCAACTCAATGTAACGAATAATGTATAATCGTAAGGGCTGAGCCACTCAGCTACATCGATTGAAAATAAACTAACTAACTATATATATATAATGTATATCTACTAGTATATAACTAAAATGACAAATTGGAAACGGCTTTCACCAATCGCATTAGCCTATTTTTCAAACCGGCAAACAAAAACTGGAATGCTCTCCCGTCAAATCTGTAGTTCTCGAATCGAATGTTTAGCTCTCCCGTAGATTTTTTAGCTTTCCCATAGAATGTTTAACTTTCCCGTAGAATCTTTAGATTTGTCAATCCTTTAACTCGAACAAATAGCTCTTCCGTAAAACCTGTAGCTTATGGTTCCAAACCGATAGCTCTTTTGTAAAACATGTAGCCTATGGTTCCAAACCTATAGTTCTCCAGTGGCTCTTATACTATAGGCTTAAGGATTCAGTAGAGAACTATTGATCTGACTAACTATTGATTGAAAGATTGGCTCTCCCGTCAAACGCATAGATCTCTCGTCACACGTTAAGCTTTCCCGTTAAACGTATAGCTTTTCCGTCAAACGTGAAGCTCTGCCATGAAACGTATAGCTCTTCAGCCGAACCTATAGTCAAACCTATGGTCAAACCTGTATCCAAATCTATAGTGAAACATATAGGCCATCCGAATTAAGCCGAACCAATAGCTGAAACTTACAGTCACAAAAATAGTCACACCTATCGTCAGACCCATATAGGCCCCCTTCGGAATGAAAGTGGGAAATCTTGAAAGTGAAAAAGGGAATGGCTCACACAGACGTTGAGATTTATAGTATAAGATTACAAATTTGGTTGATTTCCCTCTTATGTTAAAGCACTGTTTCCTGCGCTAATTCGTAGGAATATGACACCCTGGGAGAACCAATGCTGTCTTGCTATACTGGTTTAATTCTTCTCTATCGGTGTAAGATAATACTTTACAAAGGCTTTGCCGCAGCGCCTTATAATCCCTTGACAAAAGCCATTCTCTATTACAGTGAAACCCCAAACCCTAATTGATAAACAGGAAATATAACCGCGATTAAGAAAAGCATTGAGGACGGCCGAAATACTGATCGGAATGCATTAATAGATAATAAAAAGTGTCGATGTAGTGGTTTTTACAAGGATAAACAGTTTAACCCATTGTTGACAGCCATAACGTCGATCGCAATAGCACCCCCTTATATGTATAAAATGTAATAATTGGAAAAAATTGGAGCAGGATAGAAGCTTTCCCTTACTGCCGGTTTGTCATGCAATGTCACACCTCAAAGTATACGTAGTAAAAGAAATTGTACCAAATAAACTTAAATCTCAGAGGACGGATCAAGTTTCTCATATCACCATGGCATTAGTTCGTAAATACTATGTACTGAAATGGCGCGCAGATTTGCCTGTCGATATTCATCATTCTCGTTAATCTTATCATTCAGACGTAGTGTGCAATGTTTAATTCAAGAATTATAGAATCAATGTTATACCTTTTTCAAACTTAATGTAACGATGACGCTAAAACAGGAAATTAGGTGAGCGGTTATGGTTTGTAAATACGGTAGAACTATAAAATTGAATTTTTTATATAGTTATATTTATCCATCCTTCTGATTTTCCCTTGGCCTACCCAAAGTTTCCTGCAGTAACTACTAGGAATAGACGAAACTACAACGAGAGCCGACGCTGCATATTACAATATTAGATTAAGTTTTTCTGCAATGATGTAAGTCAGTACTTTGCAAAAAAAATCCCACTAAGCTTTTCCTTATCGTATCCCTACTAAAGAATTTTTTTTTGCCGGTTTGCAAAATAGGCTAATGCGATCGGTGAAAGCCGTCCACAATTTGACATAATAGTTATATACTAGTAGCTTTACATGAGAAATATAGTATATACTATATTATGGGTGAAATCCATATTGCGATCAATGAAAGCCGTTAACAATTTGACATTTCAATTACATAATAGTAGTTTTACATGAGATATATAGTCTATATTGAATAGCATCAATTAAAAACTACTTATATCCAAAATTTAGTATATACTTTATATTATGGGGCAAAATCACTTCTGTGATCGGTGAAAGCCGTCCACAATTTGACATTTTAGTTACATAATAGTAGTTTTACATGAGATATATAGTATATATTAAATGGAATCAATTAAAAACTACTTACATCCAAGATTTAGTATATACTTTATATAATGGGGCAGAATCCCTATTGCGATCGGTGAAAGCCGTCCAAAATTTGACATTTTAGTTATATACTAGTAGATTTACAAGAGAGTTTATTAGATTTACAATTAGAGAAGCTATTATTCACCAATGTATATACGTAAGAATATATTCATTCATTATAATTTGTATAAAATCTACTACATAGAAACAATAGAAATAGAGTATATAGTATGAGCTGTTGCGATCGTTGTTTTCCCTTTCAAAGTACTTTGATATTATTATATTATGATTACTTACAATATTGTAATATGCAGCGCCAGCTCTCCTGTAGTGTCGTCTATTTCTAGTATCTAGCGCAGGAAACGCTGCGAAGGTAACAGGAAAATCAGACGGATAGATTAATACACCTTTTTCCAACATGGAATTTTACCTTTCGAATACCTGTACATACCATTACCGCTCACCAGATAAACTGTTGTGTCTTTTTTGCATGCATGTCCAAAGTGTTCGATAATGCATTCTAATTATTTTTGAATTGGAAACAATTTCGCACTCCGGTGAAATAATGAGAAAGTTAGCAAAACTGTTGAGTTTGCACAAGCAAATCTGCGCGCCATTTCAGTACATAGCAGTAACGAACAAGATACCATGGTGATATGAAAGCATTGATCCGTCTTCTGAGATTTTTGCTTTTTTCTTGCATAATATCTTTACTAATGTGTCCAACAGGTGCTAAAATGTATTTCAAACCGGCATAAAGGGAAAGCTTCTATCCTGCTCCAATTTTTGAGTGCAACTACAACAGAAATCAGACCGTAGAAGGGAATTCAATAGATATATCAAATAGATCCTACATACCAGCAAATATGCTTTATTTCTATTTTTTCTATATAGTAGATTTTATATATATTATAATGAATGAATATATTCTTATGTATATCCCTTCCTAAACAAATAGTTTCTCAAATTGTGGACGGCTTTCACCGATCACAATAGGGATTTTGCCCCATATTATATAGTTTATACTACATCTTACATATTATTAGATTTAAAGTGTTTCTATTCAATATATGCTATATATCTCTTGTAAATTTACTAGTATATAACTTAAATGTCAAATTGTGGACGGCTTTCACCGATCGCAGTAGGGATTTCGCCCCATACTATATAGTTTATGCTAAATTTTACATATTAGTAGATTTAAATTGATTCTATTGAATGTATGCTATTAATTTATCAGGGGTTTTCTCTGTTACTCATTATATATTATTGAAGGAGCTGTAATGAAATAAGCTCAAATCAATAAACCAAACTAACTAACTATAGGTTTGACTATAGGTTTGAGCTATTGGTTAGCTCAATAGATATACCTTTGATGGGAGAGCTTTACGTTTAACGGAACGTCTATACGTTTATCGGGAAAGCTTGACGTTTGACGGGAGAGCTCTACGTTTGAAGGGTTAGCTCTACGTCAATAATTCTCTACTGAATACTTTAGTTCATGGTATAAGATTTAGTGGAGAACTATAGGTTTGACGGGAGAGCTATAGTTTTGAACCATAGGCTACATGCTCGACGGGAGAGCTTTAGGTTTGGAACCATAGGCTACAGGTTTGGAACCATAGGCTACAGGTTTGGAACCATAGGCTACAGGTTTGGAACCATAGGCTACAGGTTTGGAACCATAGGCTACAGGTTTGGAACCATAGGCTACGGGTTTGGAACCATAGGCTACAGGTTTGGAACCATAGGCTACAGGTTTGGAACCATAGGCTACCGGTTTGGAACCATAGGCTACAGGTTTGGAACCATAGGCTACAGGGTTGGAACCATAGGCTACAGGTTTGGAACCATAGGCTACAGGGTTGGAACCATAGGCTACAGGTTTGGAACCATAGGCTACAGGTTTGGAACCATATGCTACAGGTTTGGAACCAAAGGCTACAGGTTTGGAACCATAGGCTACAGGTTTGGAACCAAAGGCTAAAGGTTTGGAACCATAGGCTACAGGTTTGGAACCATAGGCTACAGGTTCGTTAACATATGCTACAGGTTTTACGGGAGAGATAATGGTTCGACGGAAGAGTTAAAGGATTGACGGGAGCGACGTACTATTAATCTCAGCGTCTGTGTGTGCCATGCCCTTTTACTTTCACTTTCTCGCTGTTCCATTTTCATGGAAAGATAGTGGAACACGATCAGGGAAAATACTACATTCCACTGTTGAAAGAGAAAGCTGGAGCAAGAAGTGGCAATTCCCTTGCTTTTTAGCTGAACCGAAACAAATTCTCGAAGTCGGAAGTTTGACGAGATTGTTAAAGGTTCGATTAGAGAGCTTATGATTCTAAGGGGGCTTAGATGTTTGACTGGAGAACTAAATGGTTCATGGGAGTTCCAAAGATTTACAGCTACTTCTTTGACAAAAGAACTGCAGAACCATTGCGAGAGCAATCAGCTTTTGATCCGTTCGGCGGGAGAGCTATAGGTTTGCCAGCAGAGCAATAGGTTTGAAAAGAGTTAAAGGATCGATTGTAGAGCTTATGATTCGGAGGGGGGGGGCCTATTGATTTGACAGGAGAACTAAATGTTTGATGGGAGTCCCAAAGATTTACAGCTACTTCTTATACGAAAGAGCTGCAGGTCCAATGCGAGAGCAATGCATTTTTTATTGCACTGAATCAAAGGCTACAGGATTGACGGGCGAGTTAACGCATTTACCGTAGAGCTAAATATTATAGGTTCAACGGTAGAGGTAAATATTATAGGTTCAACGGTAGAGGTAAATATTATAGGTTCAACGGTAGAGGTAAATATTATAGGTTCAACGGTAGAGGTAAATATTATAGGTTCAACGGTAGAGGTAAATATTATAGGTTCAACGGTAGAGGTAAATATTATAGGTTCAACGGTAGAGGTAAATATTATAGGTTCAACGGTAGAGGTAAATATTATAGGTTCAACGGTAGAGGTAAATATTATAGGTTCAACGGTAGAGGTAAATATTATAGGTTCAACGGTAGGGGTAAATATTATAGGTTCAACGGTAGAGGTAAATATTAAAGGTTTGACGGGAGTGTTGTAAGATTGACGGTAGAGCTAAAGAATATAGGTTTCACGGGAGAGCTAAAGATTTGGAACCATATGCTACAGGATTAACGGTAGAATCGAAGGGAGAGCTATGATTTAAAGGGTGACCTAAAGGTATATGGGTTTGGCGGTAGGACTGTGAGTTTGACAGACGGGTTATGAGTTCTATGGGAGAGCTATGGGTGTGACGGGAGAACAATGGTTTTAAGCCGTCACATAAAACAATTTTTCCAACGCAACCCCCGGGCGAAGCCGGGTCGCTAACAGTACCGCACACTCTCACGTAGAAACCGAGAAATTTGAAATGTAGCTAAATCTCATCAATATGGTTGTAGTTAATATCACTGTTAGCCAATTTTCCTACTTTTTCCGAATTCCGCTAAAACTAAATAGAAACACTGGGACCTATCCACAAATAAGGTCAACAAAATTAGGTTCCCGGCGATTAAGACATCGTAATATGTGAAAAGTAGCTTACGATCGTCTTACACGATAAAACTCAATCGTCCTGGACGATGGATGATCAGCACGATGTAAACAAATCAAGCGTATGTACATAATATCGAATCCTGTACGCTTGAGTGTAGAAAATCTGTCCTGTTTTGACGTAGCGATTATTTTTGCGTTTCTGAAACTCCTTTTTGATATTTCGGCAAACTTTATTTGAAAGAATCCAATAACTTGCTTAATCCAATCATTTTTGGTTTTATAGTTCAACTTTTTGCTTAAATATGATTAGAACACGATTGCATAATATAATATGTGAGCGGGCCCTGTAGTAAATCATATAAGAATTTCGTAACTTCGAGCTCGCTTTTCTCGGTAAAAACGAAAAAGTACGAAAAATTGCTAATAGGGACATTTACTACGACTGTAAAGATGAGATTTAACTACGTTTCGAATTTCTCGGTTTCTACATGAGAGTGTGCGGTACTGTAAGCTAGTGTCTCATATAAAATACATTGCTAACTTGAACTACGCGCATCGCACTTGGTTGCAGTCTGCCAACTCAGGGACCCCTAAATAAAATCTAAATTTGCCCCAACTTTTTAGCTACGGAGAGCTTAGGGACTGGACTAATTGCCAGTACAGTGTTCTATTATTTTGAACCTAACGATGGAATTTCATAGGTATCAACACAATACATACAGTCTGTAGAGTGATTGAATAGTCAATAAGATTATTTTGTCGTGGAACCAGGAGTCTTTATGATCATTTAATTACTTGTTAGTTATGATAAGGAGAACTCCTTGGAAAGTTGTTTCTAAAGAAATAATATCTTCTTTAATGCCGTTCCGAGCATCGTAAACTGTTAACTAACCGTATAGGAGTTTTAATCCTTGCTAAATTACACAATAATTGGCACTTAAATTGTGTGTACAGATTGCAGCCAAGAAAATCTAATGCTTCTGTTTATGGGTTGATATATATAGTCTACAGACTTATTTTCTCTGCCGGTTTTATGTATTAAAATAGCAATATTTAATTTGCGTGAGAGTTAACGAAACGGAATACCGCGTAGGGAGAATGGACATCTGCAGAAAAACTTGTGAAGCTGCAACCATGAAACTTGTGGTATTAGTAGAGTAGAGATGCGTCTAGATGGCGCGAGAGGTAAGGTTTCTAGGTAATGGTTTTACCATTACCACCAGTTCACGTTTGTTGACGAAGGTAAAGTGGAAGAGAAGCTTTTCTGGTAAACCCTGACTTTATCCTACCTGGTTCATTCAAGAAATTCTAAAATTGCTGAGAAAAACTAAAAACCTGCGGAAGGGGGTATTAGAATATGGAAACCACCAAAACGCGGTCGAAACCTTGGTGATTCTCAGTCCGCTACTTGTTATAACAAGTGGAGCATCAACGGCCATAACTGCTTATATGACTGATCCTGAACTTCCGGAATTCCTATGGGGGTCTGCACCAGGGGAACATCTATCTCCGCTGGATTTGTATTTCAATTGATTTTACGTGTCTGAATCTATAATGATAATCGTTTGGACTTTGTCCATGATGTGTGCCTCTTTTATGCTGTACTTGTAACATGCTATCGAATTGCTGGAGAAGAAAGTGTCATGGTAAGATAGATGAATTAGCCTTGCATGAATTGAAATTAATATTGATTAAGGCAATCTGGCCTCAACTACCGAAGTACTGAAAACAATTAGGTTAATCAGTGATCGTGCAACACACTTGATGAGGATGAGGACCATGAAAGAACTAAACTTGGAAATCCGTTACACAATACTGATCCTTAACATCTTGCGAACGGTTGTTTCATTGTTGCATACTTCAAAATCTGTTGCCATGGATGATAGATTCAGTGGTGCACAGCAAAAGATCTTTCTCCTCCGCTCACTGTTGCATACTTCTTGTTAAAAGTTGGAATTTCTTTGTGGGAGTTTAAAATAATTGCGCTAGCAAGTAGCATACTTGCCAGGGAATGCCTGAAGACAGTTTTTAACGGACTTTCAGAAAAAATTAAGTTTTTATATAAGAACATTAATATCTTCGGTATAACGTTAATTGTAAATTAATATACAGTTTTTACATTACGGGAATGAATTTTGTTGCTCTATTTGGATAAGAACCTACAATATGCTACGGTGGTGTGGCAGTTGCAGCTCCTGCATTAATATTCTACATATAATATGTGATCAAGCCGAATTTCCTGCGAGGATGAAACATGTAACCTCGGATTGTTTGGTTGCGTCTAGGACGCTGATTTTTAAGTCACGTAAAGATTTCTACCGACTCACTGGCAAGCCTTTTTGCTTCAAGGGAATACAAGTTGGACCTTTTCAAAATTTGGGAAAGAGAATCCACATTAAATTATGTCAATTTTGTAGAGCATCAAAATGTTTCTCTTCTTGGTACTCAAAACGTGTAATTGCTCCTTTGCTTGAGTTTGAATGACCTAATGCAAACCACGGTGGCGCTAGTGTATTTTTTATATTTTACCGCAATTGTTGCATGCTACGACATTTTAACATGAAAGGGGAGAACATTTGCAACATAACGGATGGGCGGGTGCAATACATTCAAATTTTAAACTAAATGGAAGTTTCCATAGCCCGTTATGCTTGCTACCATTTTGCAATGAATCAGCGGGGAATTCGAAGTGGTAATGTTGAAAGTCCAACCCGTTTGAATTGGACGCCCCTACATCATGAAATTAGAAACAATTGCAAAGATTTTGAAAGTTCTCTGCAGCATTAAATTGTAACTATGGGACTGCAAGTCCTAGACGTTGATTGCATTTCAAATTTCAAACACAGAAGTTCCCACCTTCCGCGTTGTTACGTTATTTACTCGGTAGAGGCGCTAGCCTCGTGAAGTTTTCGCTTTCCACTAGGCCTATTATATCCACATGATAGTGTTATAGTTAGTTGTTAGTGTTAGTAAAGTGGAGCAGCAGGTGTAGTATCGAATCGAACTGAAAAAATTGGAACATAAACTATTTGTATATACTAAGTCGGAATTCTAAAGCATGGAACATTCCTTTTATCTTTTTTCATCTATCTCTCATGAATATAACGCAGGGAGACACATGCGTTAGATAAAACTGGATAAACTTTTGGCTGAAGAAATTAAGGGTAAAAACGGACTTCGAGATTCTGCATACTATATTCCTGGAAGTTAGCAAGTGATGATGACGAATACTTCCGAAAGTAGCAAGCAGGCGGCAAATCTAACAGTATAAGTGAGCCAAATAAAGAGGTGAGAAAGCAAAGTGTTAAACATGAGAGAAAGGACTTGAAAGAAAGGCAGGTATCAATAATGCCATAAAAGAAAAGTGGTGAACGGATGTTAGAGAGCGGCTTGAAGAAGGGACGTAGACAATGAGGTGTACGTGTGACCGTTATTGTTATGAGGCGTTTGCAATATTGTAATAGGAAGATATTATGGAAGTGGTAGGGTACTGCAAAGGGCAGACAGGGAATAATATGCAAAAGCTGGAGGAATAAGAAGGGATTTTGAGAAAGAATACGGTGGGAAAAATATATTGGTTTCAGATCACGTTTACTAAAATACGATAATATTTACATGCGAAGGGATCTGCAGACTGAGAAAGCGGGTCACCGACGTTAGAAATACGGGAATGTGTAAAAATTTAGTGTAGGACTCAATTGAAGGCCAAATTGTAGGAGATAACTGGAAGGCAGTACGTCAGCTGGCAGAAGCGGCAAGGAAACCGTGACCGTGACTTCAATGAATCTCATGAATTTTGGGTAGGGTATGAAAGGAAAACGGAAACTTGGACAAAATCATGGTTCCAACACTCCCACCGTTTCCACCTTCCCTTCACAACCTGAGCAGACTCCCTACAAGAGGATAGGGATTTTTGACGGCTAAACGGAAGGAGTATATGCCCGCTCAAAGAGGTAAGGTAAGGGGAAAGCGGAAATGCAAATGCAGACATGTATTTGACTACTGTAAATTTGTTCTGGATAGGTGTCAGAGAAAAGCAATAAAGATATGAACTAAAAGCGTCAATCCAATGTATGTAAGTTTAACTAACAGTTGTGGAGATTTGGAGGCATGGGGTCTGGATGGGGATACCGGAGCAGGATGGCCAAACGTACGCATGATACAGTCGATTCTCGATATAAGAGATGCATATAAATCCGAAAAAAAGTCTCCTATAATGAGAAATCTCATAAATCGAGGTAGTGAAAAAAAATATAAAAATTAAAACGTAGGGTATTATAAGTTTAAGAGGCCTCAGAGGAGGGTTTCACAGCGAAGTTCCCACGAAAAGTCAACCGCTCTACCTTCTCAGGACTTTCTAACACAGATTCACCTTCTCTGAATCCCTTTGATAGATACAAAAATCTCATCTTTTCCAAAAAATCAAAGGAAACATAAGGCTTGCATACTGTAACTGAAATCCTGGATGTGCATTCTGCTGGCAAAGAAAATTTCATTCTTTACCCTCGTGCAATATTGAAAATGGTTGTTGGAAAAAGAGTCTCTAGCTTGTGCAATGTAAAATGACAGGATGAGGCGAACGAACTTGTCTCCCATCCGAAGTCTCTTATACGAAAATCTCTTAAATCGGGATAATTCAATATTGTGATCATAGGAATTTCGCACAGGCTTAAGTTGAGTCTCTTAAAGAGAGGATTCTCTTATATCGGAGTCTCTTCTGTCGAGAATCGACTGTAATATGTGTGGATGAATTCAGATTATGGTAGGTATCAACTAACCAGGAGGACATAATGCAGGAAAGTCGCAAAAAATACTGAACTGGAGTGTTCAAGATGTACAGCTCGATTAATAGCAAAAACGAAGTTGTAGGGAAAAGGATTCGAGAAATGTTTTCATACGTCCAGACTCCAGTAGCGTTGGATAGTTTCCTTGGAGGTGGGGGGTAATGAGAGATTTTGCTATGTACATCATGGAGTGGCCTATGACTCAGATTGCCGGACCATTTTCTCCCCAAAAGATTATGAAAGGAAGCAGAATGATCTCATTGGCTTATTATACACAAGAAATCAGCGGAGTGCGGGATAAAGTTGGCATTTGTATACCTGGTAAGGGATGAGGAAGAGAGAAAGTGGAGAAAGTCGGTTTGCAATTCAAAGAGTCTTCTATTTGAATGATATCGGCAGTGTTTACACCAGCAGTGTTTCTTTTGGAAATAATTCATGAAATCTATCCCAAATGCAATATAGTAGAGCATAAAATATTATTGTTCGTTATTACACTCACTTCCTATTCTTATTACGGCATGCCGACTGCCGACACGTGGAGCAAAAACTAGAGCAACGATCATACTTCTGTAAGCCAATAATAAGGATTGTTTTCATCATCCCAGATTTTGAACTGATTGGAAGTGGGTAGTCCTAATAGGATGAGCGCTATATGTGGATCTCAAAAGTTTTCTATATCCTTATAGTGTACAGTGTGTACTCAGGGAATATCTTTATTATGCGGTAAGTACACGGCGCATGGGTCGTGGAAGGAAGCAAGGAACAAAACTAGGATTTTACTGAAACCTGTTTCCGAGAACAGTAGAGAGAAAGATTCACAGTCATAGATTGAATTAAGAGCTCGGTAAAGGTAAATATGTGATCCCTTACCTTCTTGGAAAGAGAAAACACAGTTATATGTGCCATAAACCCGCAGTAATAGCAAGATTGTAAATGGTGAGTCCAATGCGGTGGTATGCAACAGCAGCTGGGGGAAAGACGGGAAATGTACAGTAGGGAAGGTGCTGAATGAATTATATTAACTAATCAAATGAATTTTTTCCGCTAACTTCATTGTCAATAATCATTGAGGAAGAGTAAGAGACGTAGTGTTTCATATCATATTTCATACAAAATTGTATAAAGTATCGATTCCCAGCTGTAGCAAAACGATATTTTGTGACTATTGTTTTCCTGAATTGGAGAAACTTCACGCCGAGTGGTTAATCTTGCTGTGACGCAACCTGCTTCAAAATTGATTCTGATAAAAACTTTTGTTCTCCACGATTTTAATAAATAATGGCTGGCAATACCGGGAACTACTTGGTTTCAGTTCATCATTAAAATATTGATATAATGACTGAACTACCAGGATAGTGATAATTGTGTACCCACACACGCCAAAGTTATTGCCTGCAAGCTCGGGTTTTTACCACAGCAAGAACCAATCGAATTAATCTTAGGAGGAGATCAGCAAACTTACTTAATGTAAAGCCAACGGAGGATTGGTTAGCTTTATACATCTGGATGGATTAATTGGAATTATGAATCTTGCTAGTCCGTATGTAGTACTGGAGTACCTATAGAATTAGTTGCATAAGTTAAAAGTTGCGGCATTGCCATTCCTTAAACACGTTCTAGTAATGCACCAGTGCTGGAGCTGGAAGTAACTGAACTTGAGAACGCAGGAGCAAAATATAGGTAGAGTTAAAAAGCTTGGGGCGACTGTATGAGGTTTCGGATGCTTCGCAGAATTAAGGTTGATAGATTATAATGGAAATGACATTGTGCAAATTGCTTGTTTATTCAATTACAATGCGTACAGCAAATAAGAAAAACATCTTACGGTTATCTGATTGTGAGCTGTATAGTTCATGATTTAAGTAAGAAACTTCATGCATAATGCCTGGTCTAGGGAAATTTCCCGGTCCCGTGATTCATATAAGCCAATCTAATGAAGGCAAAGGAGCATTGAAAATGTTTGACTGTTGTGGAAGCATTGCACTGCAAAACAATTTGAGTTATTTTTCGAAGGGAGTGCCTTGAGGTTAACGATGAGGAATGTTCCATTCAAAATTATTTATCAATTGACGGGTTAACTTAACTTACACTGAAAAAGAAGTTTGATCGGGTAAACATTACCTCAGAGAGACAGTAGAATACTATACAGGGTCATTCAAAACGTATACGGCAATAAGAATTTCAATTAGCGCGCTTATTCGCAGGCCGATTTTATTCAAACTTGTATTAATCAACAGCTAAAAGTCTAAAATTTTGAGTGGTGCAAGTCTCAAATGCCTAGCTTCATCATGAGATCTGCTGTTTGTTTGAGCGCTTCAGGCGTTAGTACCATCTTACCATGGTCCGAACACCGTCGGATATCAACTCTTACACTTTGATTCTCTGGGATTTCAAAAATTTTCATGGCGAGATGGAATAAAACACCTGAAGCGTTCAAAGGATAGCTGTAGAAATGTGGTAAAACGCTGAATTGGAATTCCGACCGAAAACTTTGCGGTATAGCATAAAATAGCAGATGTCAGGTGGAAGCTAGGTATTTGAGACTTGCACTTACAAAACTTTAGACTTTTAGCTGTTAATTAATACCAGTTTGAATTAAATCGGTCGGCAAATAAGCGCGCTATTTCAAATTCTTATTGCCGTATACGTTTTGAATGACCCTGTACTTACGCACAAGCTCTCTAAATTTGTATGAACTATGTATGACTTAAATACAAACCATGAATTTTGCATGAGGTACGTTTGGGAAACTTTAGAATGAACGCGGAGGTTGGTTACAGTAGTACGAAATACATAAGAGATCTCCTAAGAAAAATCTCATCGAAGCACCATAGTGGAACAGGGAGGGTGTTCGCGGTGATTTGCAGGGGAAAAATCCAGATTCGAATATGAAAAAGACTTGAGACTGAAATGAAATTACGTGAGAAGTTCTATGCGGAGCGTATGCAGATATATTTGGGATAGAGTGAAGAAAGTCTGCTGCAGTAAATAAGTAGACTGCAGCAGCAGCGGAATCCTTACTTATAAGCTTACTTGGTAACTCGTGCTCCAGTTCATTTGAAGTAGTCTGCTTAAGAAGCTTGGCAGGCAGGTGATATGCATGCAAATCTGAAGACTGTGATGAATGAGAAAAGTTTGTGAAGCTCCTTTTAATCTACTGCGGGGAAAATTTAATGCTGTTATTAGGATTATTATTATGAAATATTTGTAACTTGGTCCCTTTTATCTCAGGCTTGCTTTTCTCAGGAAAACCCCAACTTGATTCTTGCAACCATCTTCAAGCTTTAATCATAGTCTATTTTTATTTATGGCTGTATCTCAGAGCCTCTGACTCGTCCTCTTTCCCTTCATCACTAGGAGGGTAAAAAGCTTACCCCAAGCATGGTGCTGTGCAAAGTGCTGGATAGGGTTGCGTTTTTGGTGCATCCAACCGTCTCTCACTATCCTGCTTTACACCGGGGCGTCGTGAGTGAGTAGCAGAGCCAATGCAATTGAAGATCATGTAGTACTTGCCAGAAGATGCGTGTTTTGCAGCTATAATAGGTCTTCAGTGTTAGAAGTTGTCAGAAATAAGATACAAAATGTTCTGAAACTCTGGGAACCACAGTTACTATGAATCAACATGAGATTTTTACGTCTATGTAGCTCATTGAACCTGCTTGATTGATGTTCCTCCCAAGGAACAAGATTCAATTGCCAACTGTACATTCTTATAGATCGTAGATTTTGAAGAACAAAATTGTTAACATTGATGAGTCGATTTTGCATACCAATTTTTTTTTGTAATTCTGTTAAACAATGATTTAAAAGAATTTAGGTGTAGATAGAAACACTATTCAGGAATTTCAGTTTATAAGGTATTGCAAGATTTAATTAGGTATTTGTAAGCAATGAGGGGAATCCAAGTAATGCGTGTAGGTTATCCTGGGTGTTGCTTTCCTGAAGTCGATATTTTTCTCAGAAACATGCATTTTTTCCCAGCACTGTCAGTTTGAATAAAATAATGCAAATTAGCAAAATATTGTATTTTTTAAAAAAAAATATTATTTATGAAGAATTTTATTTAATAAAATTAATAAATTAAATTCATAAAAACAAACTTATTTTTGAAAAAAAAAAATAACAATTTTAATAAAAATTTTTTTTATAAATAATATTTTTTTTTAAAAAAATACAATATTTTGCTAATTTGCATTATTTTATTATATACAATTTGTATGCATTATTACAGTGAGATTCACAATAGAGCCCGCAGTGGCTACACTACACGACAAATTGTTACCACGGAATCCAAGACGGTTTGAAAACGCTAGATTCCTGAATCCGGCTGCAGCAAAGGAGATGAAACCATTCGCCGTGATGCCATGTACCACGAAAGTCTATGTTATAACGTAATCTCGACAATGTATACGAGCGTGGGTGGACTTATGCCATTTTACTGGATTGCCAGTGACGATGGAATGAATGTAGTGCGCAGGGAGAGAAAAAGGGTACAGCCTAAGTATTATAAAAATGAAATAAAGGTTAGATTTTAGAGTGAAGTATTGAACTTATAAAGTTGCTGAGGATTCAAAGTATGCCATAGTGTGCAAGAAAAGTGGGGTGCTACTAGGACTAGAAATTGAAAAATGAGGATGGTTTTTAAAAAATTCTTATCTGTTTATGAGGAGTGCAAGTACTTGCTGGAAAGGTAGCGAAGCTTACGATTCAGTCAGGCTACCTTTTAAAGTTTGACAGAGGACTAAGAAATTGCTGAGAGTTTACAGCCGATACTGATGGTGGCCTGGAGATTTTATATTGCCCTTAAATTTCGGTTGTTATCGGGGGTTTCATTTACATAAGAAAGAGGTAGAGAGATTTTTTGAAGAATTCGGCGTATAGTTTAACCTCGCATGAGGGTTTACAAGAATCTTGAAGGATAGTGATTCACGCGGATAGATTCTACTCAAGATTATGACTACAACTTTTTGAATTTGAATGCATGATACGGTGAAGAGATGGAGCATGAAGATGGGATGATTATGTGGATTTTTTCTCCTAGTCTAGAAAGAAAACTCATGGGGAAAGCGGAGAAAGTACATGATGGGATAGGTTAAAAGGACATGGATTCCGCAATTGCTCGAGCTGGGGGTGCTGATAGGGAGAAGGAGGAAAAAAGAGAATGCTGAATGAGAATAAGTGGAATTCTAGTTCAGGATGAGAGGGAAAAGACAGAACAACTTTAGAAAATGTGTTCAACTTTATAAAAGTGTAGAGTAAAAGAATAAGACGGGTTAGGTGAGAGAGAGATGGGGAAAAGAAGAAGGAACAAGGTGTCTGCAATCGGAGACGGTGAAGCAGCTCCTGTGTGGATAGTGGGAAGAAAATAAATTGAGGACTCATGCTTTCACCGAGAAGATTGGAAATCCATGCGTATAGATACATCCAGGATCTCCTCTCGCTCCATCTGCGAGTCTGTTGGTGCATTGGTGTATAAAATGAAAGCATGATTGTATTCGCATAAAAAAAGCAGATATGCAGTGATTTCATCCAAGGAATATAATATGGGGTGCTCTGATTCGAAATCTTTCATTGAAAAGTTTTCTCTAAGATTGCGAGAAGGTTGCGTTTATTATTGTCACTATTCATTTTCTTTGAATACACAAGTTTTGATGATAATACCAATAGTTTTGTGAGGCCTACATGAATTTGAGTTTCATTGGAAAACTAAAAGTATAGGGTTCGGAAATTGAGATGAAAGTTACTCAGGAGGAGAAAAAAACTATTTTCACCGTGTATTCTCCAAGAAACGAGACACCGAAGAATATTGAAGCGGTGGAAAAAGTTGGAAGGCCGGTTTAGAAGATAACATGTTTATACACATTTTCATACGGGGTAAAATAAGGAAAGGTACAGGGAAACGAGGTGTTTTCTTCAAGGAATTGTACAGTTGGATGTATCCACATTAGATGGCCAATCGCAACTCAAAATGTTCTGATTCCAATAAAGTCCTGCGGCACAGCTTTCAATGACAGGCTCTCCGTTATTGCAGCGGATGTACTGAAGTAATTGAAATACAGTATGAAATTGATTCAAAAAGTTGTAGCTCTTTTCTAGGATAGAGCTTCGTTACAGAGAAGAAGCCAGACAAGTTAATTACCCACTCCCACTCCTTAGACGCCTCCACTCTCTTGCTTTCTCCCAAGGCTTATGACTGAAGAAAATAAAAATGTAATTTAGAAAAAGGAAAAAGATGTATTACCTTATCACAATATTCATGTGGCCAGAATGTGGAAACTGAGCAGTCAACTCCTCCTGGTGGAAGAGTGGGTCTTGGAGTAGTTGTTGGCGGAGTTGTGGATGGACCAGTGTACTGGGTTGTTG
This sequence comes from Sminthurides aquaticus, assembly GCA_906901655.1. Taxonomy (NCBI): domain Eukaryota; kingdom Metazoa; phylum Arthropoda; class Collembola; order Symphypleona; family Sminthurididae; genus Sminthurides; species Sminthurides aquaticus. The sequence goes on along the minus strand of CAJQTT010000004.1, from coordinate 7,590,258 downwards.
TCGATGGCTGCCACCAGGTTGGCTGCGGAGTTGATAAAAGTTTCAAGTTGTGATGTTCGGTACTCTATGTGTCTGGACTGACATGAAAGTAGCTCTTCTAAGACGGAAGCATCAAAGCTTATTAAAATACGGATACAACACATGATACAAACTTGGAATAGTAGAAAAAAGTACTCAAGCAGTAAGAAAGGTTTGTTGGGGATAGGAAAGTAGCGCTGGAGAAAAAAAGACAGGGAAAGAGAGAAGGGTACAGAGGGAATGAAGACGAGTCATAAAAATTTACACAATGTTTCCTACAATAAATAGAAGCTATCTCCAGAGGGCCCCAACAGAGATGATAGTTTGGAAAACTGATGTACTCAAGTTAGACGAGACAGTAGACAGGATGATAAGAAGAGAGAGAAAGTAATGTGGTGGAGAAAGTAAGAGAAAGTTTGCAAAAACTTTTCGCAACAACTCAAATCTTTCTACTATACTTAATACGGCAAAATAACACAGACAATGATGGTAGAGAAGAAAAATTGGAACTCATATTAAGCTCAAAGGGAGAGGGGAGAGGGGAGCGGGATATTGACTTCCTCTCCGTTTCTGGCTTATTTAAATCCGCTTAACTCAATGGCCACAAAGCCTTACCTCTGGCGGTGGGGTTGCTATTGGTGCCACGGGAACTTGATAACCTGCCATTCCAGCAGTCATTGCTCGCATCAATGGATAAGGCTCGCCACCGCAAGCACCCTGCAACATTTTTGAATTACACGAAGGTGATGGAGTGTGATCTTGATTGTTGCATAAACTCAATATTCATTTTTTTATCTGGATAGTGCAGATCCACCAAAATACGCATTTAGCGTGTTCTTACATTGAAATCGTCCATGTCAACAGCCCATGTCATTGCTCCTCCGTAGCCTTTCTCTCGGATGTAATCCATCTTGATTTTTATGGAATCCGAATCTTCGTAACCAATCCACATAAGATCTACAAATGGAGACCCAATCCACTTTGATAAATTCAATTTGAGAGCATAAACATAGAGCCATAGATTAAAGCATTGGCAACATGTCTTCAAGTGTTTATTTTAGTCGTGGAATTATTTGTGAGCCGCGGTTTGGTGGCACAGGGTAAAGTCGATGATGGGTTAAGCAATAGATAAATATTGGTTTGCATTTCCTAAAGTCTAGTTTTATGATTACCTTTGTGGGTAAAGGGCACTTTCCCTAGAGGATCGTAGCGGGGAGTCCAGCCACCTTCATCTTGAAACATACATATCTATAGAGAGCAGAAATCAGAGTAAGTCTTGAAAATTGTAATGGACGGACTAAATTCAACTTTCTCACAGCTCGAAAAACAAACTCCTGAAAGTGAGCTCTACAAATCTCGATTAGGAGACTCAAGCTGAAATTCTAAGAAAGATAAATGTTAAATCATCTCTAGATGGTTCTCAAGCAAGAACACAACCGGAAAGTACGCAGTACGCATTCTCTAGCCATTTGGACGAGCGTAGGAAGTAGGTAAAATTAAGTACTCTCTTGTGAAACTAGAGCACTACTATATGGAAACTACTAATGAAGTATTTTCAAGCATTAGGAAGACTACTACGTTGGAAGTGAGAAGAAATTATAAGACAGACAACTAAAGGAGTAGGAATTTTGTTGAAAATTGTCCAGCTCAAATGAAGAATACTACGGGAAGACAGAACTAATTATTAAGAGAAATGGCTAAATAGAATGGAGACGAGGACAAATGGTTCGCGAACTATATGGCAGAAATGCTGAATTCCACCGCTGAAGATCCGATGCTCAACCCGGTCTAGATTCTAGACTAGGCAGAGTTTCTTAATGAGTGATAATGAACTGAAGACGTCAATTGCTGTTCCAGAAATGACAAATGCTGTGACATGGAGAAAGGATACATTAGTGGAATCTGATGCCAATTTGTGGCTACGTACTAGTCGCTTTAGAAGAGGGGAGCATAGAGTGAAAACAAAGAAGGAGAAAGTAAATTTTGTTTGCCCGCTTTCTTTATTCTGGACTGGATGAAGAAACTGTATATTGATTCTGAAGGAATACAACAGGGTTTCTTTCTAATACTTACTTGCCCCTGGTCGGATATAATCTGATATATGTAAAGAAAGGGAAACTCTAGCATTGAAGATTTCTTTATATTACTCTACAGAAGAGCATACCTCCTTCATTGCATCATGGCGCAATAAAGCATTGCAAATCCCACGACCGATTTCCCTTGAAATGAGCAGATTACTCAAGGAACGAAGAGGAAGAGTTTATCGGGAACCTTATTGTCACATTCAATGCTGAATCTATATGTACATCTGCTGTTGACTTACCCTATTTCCCTAATCTAATTGGGCGTATGCGCGTGTAAAAGAATTAGCAAATGGTTTTTCTTTTCAATCGAACATCCTCAGCTTCCAGGAAATACAAATTCTATAGGTTAGCTGCGTCTTTACGAGTAGATACCTAAGCATCTTCGACTTGATGTTATCTTTAAATAACGTAACGAATAGAATATGTGGCAATCGAGTCGTAGGCAGAATTAAAGACTAAAGCTGCGTTGTTGCGCCATTTTAGATACCAGATTGCGGCTAAACGTACATCGTACTTGAAAATACAGAAAACGATCTAAAAACTATCTCTAGGTGACAGAAGCTTATATTCAATCAATACGCTAAAGTTATTCGGTAGAAGATAAGTTCACTATACTGTACAAAAAATAAATATATTTGAAACTAACCTCTTGATAACTGCAGTCGGTTCAATATTCGTCCGGTATATAGAAATCCAAAGTAATATGTAGAGATGATGAGTAATATAAATGAGGAAAACAATAATACGAGACAGCACGTTCATTAAAATTAAAGTATTCCAAGAATGTAAGAAATTAGAGAGATTATAAATGAACAGAAGGAGATAGCCAAGTCATTGTTTTATCGTAAGGTTATGCCATGCCTGTGGTGTTGGTGTGTAAGGAAGGAAGCAGCATGCAAAATCTTTCACGCTGGTGAAAGTTTAGGTGGGGAAAGCACTATCGTGGCTAGGATAGGGGACGAATATAAACTGAGCATAGAGAAGCTGAAAAGGAGAGGAATTTCTGCACGCGAAAAATACGCGGACGTTGGAATTTTTGTGGTTAGTAGCGGTAAAGGGATTATGGGATGATGATGGGGAATAATAAGACGTATGTAAATATATATTTTGTTAGTGGATGGAAAATATCCCGTACGTGTGTCTATTTGTATGTACATACCTCAAAATACCAGATTCGTTAGTAAGTGGGCCAGCTGGGCCACCTCCTACCCATTGGACGATAGAAGCACCCAGATCATTACTAGTGGGTGTACCCAAAGTGTATGTTCGGCCGTAAAATGGAACTCCGACGATCATTTTATCACGTTGACATCCATAATCTTCCCATAGCTGGAGTCCCTCGTCCTAAAAGTATGTGGTATAATTTTCAAAATATATTGACCCTCGTCATGGCTTCCAAAGCTGCTTTTATTTGTTCCTTGAAAGCTTTAGTAAACATGCATGGATGACAGAGTGAGTGTAGTGAGGAGAAAGTTCTAGGTCGGAAAAAGGACATGGAAAGAAGGGAAAGTGATGTGAAAGATACGGAGGCACAAGTTTTCGGGGGGAACAATCTCACAGTCCTTAGATAAATGATCAGCCCGTTGTGAAACAAGGCAAGAATGAAGACGTAGTCGTACACCTTACGCGGTTGCTGTGTACATGTAGTAGGCCAGTGGCCAGCCTAGTCAAAGCGGAGAAAGTTGTACAGCCAGGAAGTGGGGAATAAGGAATAAGCGGGAAAGAAGTAAGTCAGTAGGATTGTAAGGAAAGAGGGTTTTGTGGTGTTGTTTGTTCAGGAGAGTAAAGGATACTCGAAAACAGGATTAGAGGAAGAAAGATTGAGTACTGACTTTAAGGACTTACAACATTCAGCTTCTCATAAGCCCATTTGTCCAAATCTGGGCGGCGGTAAAGTTGGCTGTGCACATCCGCGTACCCCACCCTGTGTTCAATATCAAGAAGAAAGAGTGAGAGATGGGCAGGGAGAAAGTAGAAAGCAAAAATGACAGAGATGAAAGACAAGTCCTCAATTTTTTCTACAATTCCTTTTCGCCTCACATACTAATAATAATAATAAAGCCTGTATGCAGGGGATGATAAAGATGAGCATTTCTTCTGCTCAATTTCTATAAATGGGTCTTGAACCCTCTTCGCAGTTTGTTTTTATGCATACATGCATTCTCTTCTCGCTGTGCGTCATAAAGACGTTATAAAAGGTTTCCATGATTACTACCACGAATTCTGACGTGATGACGGCCTGGACGGAAGTTTTACAAACCTACATCTACGTTCTCTCCCGTTTTGCAAATTATTATGCATCAAAATTGACAAGGCTTAGCATAAATGCGGACTGAGGGATGCCGAATATATACAGTAAAACAAGAAAAAGCTTCTCGCCAGACTCTCGTTGCGAAAATCAGAAATACTTTTACACTCCCTCCTTCGGAATAGCCTCACTGTCTCTCCTGCACACGGACATTATCTTCTGGAACTGACATTCCACATTCTTGCTCTTCATCTACTTTCTTTTCTTTGGCGTAGGTCACTGACTGACTGCTCCCTCTTTTCCTTCATTGAGCCTGGCTGGACCCGCAGCAGTCTGCTTTCACGGGTACAGAACGAGAAGGAAAGGAGGACGCACATGTTTGTGGAAGAAATCCGAATGTAGATCAATAGCCCATTTCCAATCCAGTCTTGTCAGGCCGGATCCTTGTGAATGATGGACTGGTGAATGAGGAAGATTTAAGGAATGAATATCCGACTCGCATCAAAAACATCCTCCCTGCACAAATGACCTACTGAATTACATCCTTCTACTCCTATAGCTCCTCCTCCTCCCCAGTCCCTGAGCCGAAAATAATAAGCTGCAGTCCCATCCCTGACTCTGGCGTGTGTATGCATAGAAGTTATTCAACTTAATAGACAGGGATAGATACATGGACTTCCTTTCCTTAACACACATGGACGGCGAAAAGATGTGTGGAGAAAGTTATGGCGAACCGGAGATTCATTTCGTCCTCGTGTCTACTCACTCTCGCCATATACGTCGTCTCTCCTGTAACCGGCCCGGTCCCGTCTCAATACTCTATCGTTTCCACCCACCTCTACGCCGCACTCTCACCAATGCCTCTCGTCTTTCTGACCTTACCACTGGAAGAAAATTTGAATGATAAATCGTTTTATCACATATAACGTGACTCACCAATTTCCTCGCAGGTCATAAGTCATGGCGTGGATCGCATCCAAAATCCTTTTAAGACAAACCAAATTGGTTATCATCAATCTCATGCCAAACAAATATTACTTCATGAAAATTTATATAAAATTTATGTATCCAATATCTAATTTCCACCGTAATTATCCCTCAAACTCCATATGTTGGAAATCCGCGCAGTGATAATGTCGACTTAGCTCCGATTTACCCGCTAAATGCACATAACTAACCCACCCTCACCCTGCCACGGAAAGAGGATTGCATATATTGTGGAAGTCGTTTAATGGAGTGAACAGGTATAACAGGAATAGGAGTGCGAGTTACAATGTACCATCATAAAAACATGCAGGCAATTCGGATTGGACATAAAATTTTAAACTCTTCAGATGTCTGTAAGTATACAACTACGGACTGTACGGACTGTGGGAAGGATTGTAAAATGTTGGATAGTTATTGGGAAGTCAAGCACCGATAATATTTTCATTGTTCTCATCGAAATTGCAGCAGTGATATATAACAGTCGTCCGTCTAAGTACATCGAGCGTAGCCTATTTGATCCATGTATGTGTATCACTTTACTTTATTCCAGATGATTTTTTTTTGCACAAAACTTGGTGATTCAATAGGCACAAAATGTACTGTAAGGTTGCAGAAATGCTTCCGGCTTGAATAAAAGATACATAATATGTTCTAGCGCGGAGGGGAATAAAATTCGCATTCACTTTACGCATGGGAAGGCAAGGAATCTTGATTCTCTTGACAATATTCTTGATGCTGGGGATATTGCGAAGACGAAGGAAGTAATGGCGGACACTGCAGCAGATTTTGTGCCAAGAGGGTGAAAATAAAGTATTTAAACTAATAAACTAATAAAGAGACATGAAAGGGAGTAGGGATATGTACAAAACGGAGGTTTGCTCATAAAGCCCTTTGACGCCGACTTTCAAGTTTAGGAAAGGTTGCATGGGGCCGAATTCCAGGAAATAAAAAGAAATTAATGTTCAAAGACAATACTTGACGGAATTGGGCGAGATGAGAGAAAAGGTAATATCTGTCCAGGGCCGTGATTAATGATATCTTCACGAACATATTAAGGTTGCATGAAATAAATACATGAAGGCAGCTTTTTGTCCCTAGAATTGCCGCAATTGAGAGTGGAGAATGACATGTGGTCTACGTTGACCACATGCGGCAAGCTGGAGGACGTACCGGAGAATAGCGTTATAATATAGGGAATACTGAATTCTTACGGACGAATCTCATTGGAGCTCACGGGAGTTGGGATTCTTGTTATAGTGTCAGAGGGGGCGAATTAAATTAAAGCTGCAAAACGATAGCTTCTACCGTTTGCCCATCGCCTTACAAGCTTGAAGTGTGATCCTTACTCTCTGGTAAACAAGATTACCAGTTCAATGGATTACCGTTCAATGCTGTCAATCATTTCCAGAGTTAGACGTTTCGCTACTTTTAAATGGAAGCTATTTAAGAGGAAAGGTTGAAGAACTGCCGGAGAAGGTAAAGGCTGAATGTACTCTTGGTACCGGTATATATTAATGCACAGGTTCTAGTGTTGCACTGGATATTATTATATTCTGCTGGCTGAGTAGTACGACTTCATCAATGTTGCGAAATGGTCAACTCTACAAGTTGTAGACCACGAAAGCAACCTTGCTGAAGGAGCTTTTTCTTTTATGCTATACTTATGCTGTCTGTACTTCTACTGCTTCTCCTTTTCGAAGTAGTTCTTTACAAAAGGTAATTTAACTTGATCTTGACGCCCTTGACGGAATTCCTCTGTGTAAGTTGTGTAGCTATTATTTTTTTCGGGAACGCTAACGGTAAACATAAAAGGCAGGAGGAGAGCTAACCAGTTATTCTAATCTGTGCATAGTTTATGATTTTCAGGTGAAGAGAGGAGGAGAGGAAAGGAAAGAGAAAACAAAAGTAGTGGTGGTGGTAGGCGGAAAGAGAAGAGACGGAAGGAAGAAGAAAGTACTACTACGGAATTATGGAGTCTGAGTGGTAAAGATTATACGTAGAAGAGGAGGATGAAGTATTCATTTGAATTACATATACATGAGGTGATGCAAATTCCTTTTTATGCATTTTTCTGGCAAATGAGAAAGGAAGATTTTGTGGTAAAGTGGTGAAAGCTGTTAGGATAAGGGGAATAAGGGGAATGAAATGCAGAGAATCAGACAGTAAAGCAAGGAAGCGAGAAGAGAGGGAGGGATAGAAAAATAGAGGGAATAAAATGGTAAGAAATGAGGAAATATATACGGCCATAAAGTCCGTGTCTGTATCCGTAGATGTGATCAAGGATACATATGGCGATATATAATAATTTTAAGGAACGTGAAGGGAGTGGAAGCGAAATGGAAAAGAAAGTAGGGAGAGAGAGAGAGAAAGTGAGTCGAGGAAAAGCGGTAAATATGGGAAGTGAATGTGGGGAATTCATTGGAACTGAATTAGCATACAAGTGTCCAGGGTTTGAGCCAAGTTCGAGCATTAGCATTAATTCTTTTAAATCTTGTTTGTGCGTGAAAGGAAAATAATCGAACTTACTGGCAAAGGTCCCAGACATGGTAGCCCTCTTCGAGGCGAAACTTGGCCACTGGCACTGCCGCAGTCAACTCCCAGCCCTTACCTTGTTCGTCGAAAGCAGCACGGAGCTCTTGCACCAAACTGATCAAGTACAAAAATAAGCATGTTGGGGATTTGTAAACAAATAAATATCAGCTTACGTGTTTGCCAGATAGCTATCAAGAAGGGAATAGAGAAGAAAGTTCTAAGCCGAAATCAAGGGAGAGAAACTGATGTCTACTTTGCTTTCTCTTTGCTGCCAAAGAGAAAGCAAAGTGTGGATAAATAAACTATTTTCCCCTCGCAGATTTCTGAGTATGGCCGCCAAAGTTAAGGTTTCCTCTGGCAAACAGATTGAGAAACTTGCGGGATAACGGGGGGGAACGGAATTAGGAATAGCTGTTACAGTGTGAGAATGCTTTTTAAATCACACTCATAATTGCTTTAAAAGGCAAAGGTCTTCTTAAGTGGGTTTAAAATAGTAATGGGAAACATTTTAAAGAGCATTAAGTTTAAGAACCCAAAGTAGAGAACGGGGTAGGGTATTGCAAGGCAAGAAGCTGAAGCATTAAGAATGGAATGAGAAATAATTAAAGAAATTATTACTGCTACAGAGGAAAATTGCTCAGCTTAAAAATCATGAAGTGAGATAAGGTATAGTTTTGTTAAATATAAAATTGTGGAGTTGGTTAACCTTAAAAAGTTATCCTTGTCTCCAAAGTTTCCTCCTCGATCAACTGCGAATTTAATAAAAGTTTTTCCATGAAGGAACATTTCTTAAGAACAATTTTTCACTTAAGTAAGGCAAATGCTAAAAGAAGTTATTCCAATTTGAAATGGAAATGACAATGGTCAAACCTGAGGACGTGAAGGTGATAGGCGAGAAGGGGAAAAGAGAGGATTTGAAGGAAAGAAATAAGAAAATGCATGCTTTCACCCTCCGGTTCTGTGAAACACTATGTGTGCAATCACAGAAGTTGACAACGGAAACACGGGAGAGGGGTGCGGGTGGATGTGGAATGAGAGAGTGGGGGATAAAGGATTCTTACAGTGGAAAGTTTTAGGTGTGCAAATTTGCTCAGAAGGAAACAATACTTTCTCTGAGTCGTGGACTCGACTCGTGGACAAGAGAGATGAACAAGTTTATTTGCTGGGACAGGAATCCGAGAGAATGGTAGAAAAGAATAAAGATTTTGCAACAAAGACACGCATGTTTACAAAGCAATTTTTTTGAAATACAAAACTTGGTTGACTAGTCTGATACTACATGTGCAAAAAGTTTCATACATGGAATACATTTTGTTTCAAAAGAAGAGTTTGATTGTAAAGCACAAAAGAAAACTACAAGAGAAGCGACAGGCGGTGGCGGCTAGCTCCTTGTAGGTATAAATATAAAAGAAAATCAGATTTTCGGAGCAGAGTATATCGCATTGGGTTTTGTGAGTACATGGACCGGCTGCATCGGATAAAATGAAAAGAATTGCCACAAGCTAACGAGAACGGATTCGGAGAAACAAGAAAGGAATGCGGAATAGTAGGTAAGGTAACATTATATTTGAATAAGACGACTTATATGTTCTGTGAAGATACTAGAAAGCCGAGAATTGAGTAAAAAAGTACTTACTTGCACCTGGATACTCCCAATCCAAGTCAAATCCATCGAACCCGTAGCGATTCATGTATTCTGAAAAAAACAAGAGAAAGAGGCGCGTTAGAGTCGGGAGGTGAAAGTTGGGAAGTTCATCCAAAGAATTTCCTGGCACGGGCTTTGTGAGTGTGTTGTCTCAGTTTTTGGAATTCCCTCGTGAAAAATAAGGCAATGCAAGGGGAACCTGTGGAAGGGTACACACGGTGTAGAAAAAGAAAGTGGGCATCTGAAGAAGATGTTAGTGAAATCTGGAGCCTGTTATGCGGGAAGAGTGTGGGACAAATGGGAATGAAATTGATTCAAAAATTCCTGTCTCGTCAAATGGTAGGTGGGTAGGTCAGATGAAGAGTAGAGTATAGAATGCGGAGGAAGTTGGATAAATTTTTACGCATACTTTTCATCCAATTTTCCTCGTCTCCGGCTTTCACATATACTCTCGCTTTCTCCTTTACCAGTTATGAATTATTTATGGTCGGGAAGGATGACCGCTTTCTCCCTGAAAAACGCGACCAGTCCAGATGAGCTAGAAATGGTTTCTTCCAAATCCGTAATTGACAATATAACCCTCCATCTCTGAACCTTGGGCTCGTCCCGAATTCCAGCGTGTCAATAGCTCTGAAGATTCTTGAGGACGCTCATAGGCTCATACTTACTGGTATAATCGAGCCTTCAGGGACGGGAGAGAAAATCCTTCCCGACTATGCTTTCTTTGAGCTGGCGGCTGGCTAATGTTCTCACGAAGCCCTGAGTTTAACGATTTTAATTTTAACAAGCCTGCAAGTCTGAAAAGAGAAATTTCTTCCTTCGTTTCACTCCCATCGTATTCCTTCAACTCTTTGCTACAAGTTTGTGCTTTCACAGAGTCTGCTAAAGAGCAGAGAAACCGTAGCTCGATTGTCAAATGACTTATTGATGCACATTGCATTCTCCAAATACGAGTTTCAAGTCTCGTTTCCTCAATAGCTCTTCTTGATGGCCCAACTTTCTCTCTGCTTGCTACTATCCAGAAGTTCTGCATATAGTATTCAAGGACTAAGATTATTTTTGGGTGTTATGGAAAGATTGAGACAGAAATTATGTCTTGGTTGATTTCCTACCGAAACGATGACATGGTAAAGGTTGTCCCGATCATTATTCGGGAACTGGAATCTAGGCACTACATATAATCATGTCTGGGCCCTTGAGAAACGAGGGAATACTGATACTTCTCCAGCTTAAGGATAGAAGGCTAACCGTGGAAAATTACTGGAAAAGCCGCTGAGACTGAAACCAACCGAGGACAGAAAAGGAGGACCTTGTATAAAGCTTAGATATGAGCTAACTTATAGGCAGACTAGAATAAAAGATGCAAAGGAAACCCGGACGAGTTTTGATGCATGCGGATTCGGAAAATGCTACGGGTTACAAAGTGAGCTGTGTCGCTGCGTGTGCTGGGGTTGGCAACCTTTAAAATTCATAGTCAATCCCTTGCCAGCTCCCGTTGGTTGTCATTTCCCTTGCAGCTTTCCCCAAATGTCATAGTATTAAACTGGATTCTGTCGACGCAGAGAAATATTTGGATTTCACTCACCTACAACGCTCCGGATGAAACTAGTCCGTCTTTCCGGGATTTCAGCCATCTGAGAATATTTCTTCCCTCCTTCTCCCCAACCACCTACTGCAAGCATGGATTTTCTTCCGGGGACCTTCTTTGTCATAGACACGAATCGTTCGAATCCACCGTCGTCAACATCGCGCTAAAATATAGACGTATGATAATGAGTGAAGAGAGGTGAAAGCAAGTAAGGAGTAACACATGCTTCATTATATTTCATATTTTATCTTTCCCCATTTCATACCCAGGGAAAAAAACCAACTCCTGATCAATGTTTCTGTGCTTTTGCATGCATGACTTTGCGGACAAGTTTGAAACGAAAAAACTGAAGCAAGTCCCCCTCCACATATAATCTCTCTTCAAGAAAAAAAAATACTTACCTCCGGATCTAAAACAAGTACTTCCCAAGTAACATTGCTTACTCCAATAAAGGAATAAATCAAGTGCGTGCAATCGTCAGGAATATCCTCAATGTCGCAGTTCCCCGGCGGTGGCCTGCTTACTGCGGCCCAGCTTGAGAAATAGCACACAATTCGAGGATCTCTCTCTGCTTTCACCTCAGATTTTTTTTCCAATTTCACTACAGTGTCAGCAAAAAAATCAAATATTATAAACCTAAGCTATGCCTTTAAGGTTATACCCAATTGATTCATGACTTCCAACATTCATTAACATAGGGTTTTCGTCCTGACAAAGCGCAAGGGTTTACCTGCATTAGCAGCATCGCTTGAATTTATCAAGAAAACGGCTGAGAAAATCCCCAGAACCGCTACAAACTTGAGCGCTCGCTGCAAAAACATCTTGTGAGGTAACAAAATGCTAACGTTTTTCGAAGTAGCACACCTCTCTTCGTATATGTGACTTATTGTTTGTAACACAGAAACCTTGTAAGGTCGTATGGTATATCGGAGTCCGAGCACAATAAAAAACCAAATATTGCACACCAACTTTATCAAATGACTTTCAAACTTGTACTGTAGTCCAATCACGAAGAATATTGATTCAAGCAAGTCAGGCTACCCTTGCGAAGCTAGGACTTGAGTTTCAGTATCTATGAAGAGTCGCAACATATGATGGATGAGTCTTTATTCTAGGACGATGCTATAATGGCATATTTACTAGGTGGATGGTAAGTTGTACCTACTAATCCACAGCTCAGATTACATGATCCACTCAAGCGATTATCAATTGTGCTTCTGGGCAATAATCCTGCTTTTAAGATAATTGGAATGTGGAATGTAGCCATTCACAGAGGACTATTGCTTCTCTATTACTTATTATTATATTTTCCATGCCCATCAATCATTGCCATTCTTGTGAAATTCAACAATCTCCTATCCTGGATAAGCACTATTTGAGTCTGAGGTCGGATTTTTACCTTGCACGCCAGACCTACTCGACATACAAATCACATGATCTACAAATCCCCTTTAAATAACGCATCCGCTCCATCAGATATTAACTACCTGGACTACATATTCGCTACGGTTGATCTTGTGTTCTATAATTTCAGCAAGAAACATAGGGCCTTGTTGATGTGGACTTCACCCAACCTCTCGAAACTTTAAACGTCTCGTTTAAGTGGTCAAAACAAGTTTATGCACTGAACATTTAGATGACTGCGGGTAAATTGAAATTTTACAAAGTCATAAAAAGAGATAAATTCAATGTTTTGCATCAATTCAAGTTCTTATAGAAGAATAAACTGTCTGTAAGCAGTAAGATCGAATCCAATCTCTGCAACCATCGCGTCTCGCTGTGATATTGCGAAGAGTAAAGCGTATAGTTATGCTAAGTGCTAATCTAATCAAGAAGTGGCGACCTACGCATGTAGGGTTTAATAGAGCAACTTATGTGAATTAAAAGTAGGAAAGTTGTCAGGGGAAATAACTTATGTACCAGGTCGAGTAAGTACTAAGTACGTGATTACTAAACTTAGAGTTGGTACAACACTTAAAAAATATAGGAACCAATAGATTGTTTTGCTGGCGGGATGGACAATGACAGGTGTACGATCAAAGGGAAGGCAGGAAAAAAGGAAAAAAGGAAAGGCAGTAGGCGGGTATATAAGCGGCTGGTAGAAACCGTGCTATGTAGGAATGCCTGATACACTGTACACTGCAGTCTGCAAAAGATAAAGACCAAGGGAAAGGCAAGCATGGTACGGGTAAAAAGCTCTGGTATGTCCTAGATTCCAGAAACTCTCTTTCTCAAAAGTTGCTTCCGGCGTAAGGGGGTATGATATAGAATCTTTGCCTGTAAGGGTATGAGTTGCTGCGAAAAGCTATGGGGATGGGGAAAGATTATTTTATGGAGCATTTTGGAACGTATGTAAGCTTGTTTAGAGCCTTTAAGAATACAAATAAATTGGGGGAAAGGTTCGTGTATTTCAAACTATGTAATCCGTTTGGATGACCTTGGAGAAAGCAGTTGTGGGGCCGATGGAGGTACTGAGAGATTTACCTTCTCAACGCTCCGCCACCGAAAACGTCGAGAGGGTAATTAGGAGAGAAGGATACGAAAAAAATAGTATCGGTCCTAGAGGACGGGATAATTAGAGAACGAATTGGAGAAGGATAGAGGGCTATGATATCTTTCCCCTGTGTAATTATCAAAAGTACAGGTATATATGAATGTGGAAATAACAATAATTAAGCCCAGAACGGAAGTGAGGTATACACAAATGGTTATTTTGGAAAAGTTGCTTGAGGTCGCTTAATCTGACTAAGCCTGTGACTTGACTTTGGGAAGGGCAATTCCTAGTAGTTTTTGAGCGCTTCTGGAATGCAGCAACAATTTAAGTCCATGGAGGCCATGGTTCTCTCAGAGGGTCAGGTCGAATGATGGATAAGAGAAGCTAGTTTATAGGATGACGGCAGGATGGAAAAAGTTGCAAGAGGGATAAGTACAACTGAAACGGGATCTTTGAGGAGAAGATTACAATAGATTTTTGAAATTAAGCATCTGGAATTGAAGCTGAAGGAGATGAGGGGCAGGATTTATTAGTCAAGAATGAGGAATAGAAGAAGATCAAGAAGACAGTGGAGGAGGAGGGAATGGAAAGGGCAGTTTTGGATAGCCTCTGTCAGGAAACAGTTACTTACCCGTGGAAAATAGTACGGAGAATAAGAGGAGAGGGAGGAGAGGAAGGCTGATCGTGAATAGATGGTGGGTGGGGAGGATCAAATTGAAATACAGGGTTAAGTTGGAGAAAGAGGGGCTAGAAAAAAAGAAGGTTGGAAGAAAAGGGACAAGTTTCTCTGTCGGTGGGTTTTTTGTGGTCGCATGCTCTGCGATATCGAGTAGGGGAAGGAGGATACTAACAGAGTATTTCTTGGGAATACAAGGCGGTTAGATGATGATGGTCCTGGGACACGTGAAACCTAGGGAAGGGCAAGGGTAAAAAAAGAGAAGAGTTGTAAAGAGTGGAGGTTTTAGATGGGCGTATAAGGTTGGGAAAAGAGAGTTTTGTGAAGACGGAGGAAAGAAACAAAGTTGAGAGATCGACTTGGGAGAGAGGAATTAAGGCGGTGAACTCTGGGGTCGAGGAGGCTTTCAATTTTACTTTTCCTAGTGAAAGTGCGGCTGGTTTGTGCGTGGCAGGGGGTTGGGGTAGCGCCGGATTCCTTACGCGATGGGAAAGGAACGCAGCGGAAGAGGGGTTCGGTCCTCCGTGGTGCAGTGGGTGGGACTACACTTGTGGCATTTCTTTCGAGACATGTAAAACTGGATGGTTCGGTTGGCTGGTTACCCTCGCCTCGTGAGTCGTGAGGACAACTATTTCATTTTGTGATTCCTTTTTTATTTTTCAAGAGTTGAGCTTTTGCAAAGAAAAATTACCCACTATCTCCCCTATCATTTCCCAGGGATTTCCTCAAGCGTATAAGGTAAAAATGAGATTTCTTAACTTTGTCCCTCTTCATCCGTGAGAAAAGGAAATGTACGGATAGATATAATAGGTGGAGCTAGAGAAATATGGAGATAATTTAGTGGGTTTAAGGCTTAAGTTTGTCGGATAAGTAGGAGATGGACAGGCAGAAAAGAGTTAGAAGCACAGATTTTGTGACCGGTAAAGCTTGCTGCAAAGATTCATGGAGAAAGCAGAGGGCTAGTATTTGAGACTGATCTGATTGCAATGAAGGGATTAAGGGATGACCTTCTACCTGTGGTGAATTCTGTGATTCTGTCTATACCTCCTGGTCCTTCTGTTACTTCCTAGTGCATCCGACTTTAAAAACTTGCTACGGATACTTGTGTAAAGAAACCTTTGACTGATTCATAAGTTTTCAAAGCTTTGCTTAAGCCATGGATTTTGGAAAAAGGGAAGGCGAGAGAGGGGTTTTATTTGTAAAGCTCTGTGAATTTTACCCCTTACCTAATACCGGAGTCTGCATGGCCTGATTACAATGTGATGGAAAATGCAAGAAGTTTGTACTCAGCGTTTCCTATCGATGATACTATGTATTTTGAAGAGATGTTTCAAGTGAAAGTGGACTGATGGGACAGAGAAGGTAGAGGTAGAGTAGTGTAACTTACAGCGGTAGTAGTTCATCCTCCCTCCGCTTATTGCTTTCTTCAAGACTGGTAGTCGGTAGAGAGGAGTTGGCGAGTAGGCCGTTGTAGTGGTTGTGTGGTGGTGGATGGGAAAATGCGTTCAGAACGTTTGTCAAGGAGAAGCTTGGGATGGTGGCGGCGGCGCTGAGAGTATATGAGATATCTGCTTTCACCCCCCTGATTTCTCTTTCAGTTGGGAAGAAGAGCTGGGAGCGTTCGGTTGTTGAATGTTGAGTACGTAAGACGGGGTCAACGGAGAAGATAAAAACTACTGGAGAAAGTGGTGAAGGAGTCTCGGTGGTGCCCTACATTGGAAGAGAATTTGGTTGGAATTTCCGTTAAGTGCGGAGTCCCTTGCGTGTAGGGAGTTGGAGCAGAAAGGTTTATTAAACAAGAAAGGGCTGACTGGCTGGGAAGATTTGCTCGTAAAGTGGTGACAGCTATTTGTCTAGTAATTCGTTCCTGTTCATAAACCAGTTACTGTGCTGAAACAGTGGTGAGCGTAAAATATACAAGACGGGGGGATGCAAACAGCTCTGTTCAGTAGGAGCTGTGAGGGCAAAGACTCGACATTATTTAAGAAGACAGTATTGTTACGAGCTCAAGGAGAAGGGGAGAATCTTATTGAGCAATCATTAGTGAATAAATTTTGGAGAGTTTAAGGAGGGAAAACGAAAGGATATGAGGATGGCTGACTTGCTGCGACTCTTGTTGGAGCAGTGAGACTTGGTGAACGTCTCTGTGTGTGTGCATTTTGTGCTGGAAGATTCCGTGAATTACGCTATAGCTTTCTTGGACTAGTGGCCCTAAACTATTTGACTTTATGTCGTGAAAGCGACAGAGAGAGAGAACTCTCGGGAAGGATTGAAGTTGGGCTGCTTTGGTTTTCTCCTCGTTTTACTGACTTGCGAGGGAATTCTATTGGAAAGACATAGAGTGACGGAGAAAGTAGAAAGCTGTTTGGGAACAAAGCGAAGGCATATCAAAGGAGGGAAAAGAGGATTGTATGCTTTGTATTCCTTGTTGCTGTTGTAAACATTTGGGGAAAGCTCTGAGATGGCGAGGCGGGTGTCATCATTAATGTCGCTCACTCTTATCTGGTTTTTAGTACTTCAACTCACAGTTCCTTTGTACAGCGGTAAGCCTCTCTTTTGTATAACCTTTTGGGATAAGAGAAATTTTCAGAGGAGGCCTGATTTGCGAATCCAATAAATATGTTACACAAAGAGGTGAAGAATCTAAGCGTTAATAGGCTCTTTTTCAAGAGCTGCTGGCAAGGAGGCGGCTGCGAACAATTTCTGACATCTCCTCCAGAAGAGTTAGGGAAAAGAAGATAAGGTAGCGTTTCTTCCAACATTGTCGTTGCCGTTACTACTTATGAGTCGTTGCATATGATACTGGCACTCAGTAGCTTTCGGGTTATTGCAGGAGACAAAATACGGAAAATAATGTGGCACTGGTATTTCAAAAATAATTTTATCGATTGTGGTTGATTCTTAACAGCGCCTTGTACGTGCACAGTATGTAGGGAAGCCGTTGGACCAAAAAGGAGGAAAGTAGAAAGAAGAGCATGGGGAGAAAGTTGAAACATTAGCTGTTGCATATATGCTCAGATCAAGAAT
Source organism: Sminthurides aquaticus (assembly GCA_906901655.1). NCBI lineage: Eukaryota > Metazoa > Arthropoda > Collembola > Symphypleona > Sminthurididae > Sminthurides > Sminthurides aquaticus. Next base: position 7,572,959 of record CAJQTT010000004.1, on the reverse strand, counting down.
AGATGGAAAGGAGATGAACGTCAAGTTAAATGAAAGTTTAGTATCCGAATTCGGATGAAGGAGTAGTCTGTTAACACTAAGGAATTCGCAGTAGAGAGAATTGTCTCCGCTGTGGCAGATTAAGGAGGCGTGAAAGTGAAAATGTCTGCAAATTGGAGAAAAGAGCGGATAAAAACATTGGCTTCAAGAAAAGGATTGTAAAAGAGTTCAGAATCCCTTTGGAGTTGTTTGTTGTTCTTGGAGAAAGTAGAAGGTAGGAAAGTGATGAGGGATTTTTGAGGTTATATACAAACATTGGAAGAGTGAGCGTACTGAAAACTGAATGCCAAGGATATCTTCACTATGTTTTCAATGTGACAACTACCTCATCGAAAAAGTAAAGTAAAATTATAACTTTTCTACCTCATCGAGGTATGCCGTAAATCCATGGAAGTATTTTTTCAAAAAAACACTCAGAGAATAAGAGAGTTAGGAAGAAATCATTCAAGAATTCTTAATCCATAGGGATAAATAGAATTTGCCCAGCTTTGAAAAGAAGAAGAGGGGGAGAGAGACACGGGAAGCTGTAAAAGATGTTTTTCACAAACTAAGAACTAGAAATACGGAAAGAGGTCGTGTATGGAGAGGGAGAGAAAGCAGGATAATTTCCACGTAATACATGATTCTTGTTCTCTTTCTGAAGCTCTGGGGAATACGGGGTTTAGGATGGAGGAGAGCTGGTAGAATTGTAATGTTCTCCTATTTTTCAAGGATGTTTAGCAAAGTTTTATAGCTACGGATGTAGTGCATGGAAATGGGTAAGAAGTAGAGTTGGCGTATTGTTAATGCGGCGGTTTGGGATTGGATTTGGTTATATATACTTTCTTCGCAGACCTCCAAGCTTTGAACGGGTACTTCATGGATGAGACAGACAAGGTATTTGAATCCACAATGTGCCCTATGCATGAATCCGCTCAAGTGTTGAAGGCGAAGGCTAAAAGAGAATTAGAATATTGGTGCGGAGTACTCCGGAGTAGTCTTGAAGAAGTGAGAGAGGGAAACATAAAGAAGGATTGGAAATGGGTGAGGAGGGGGAATAGGAGAATCTGTTCTCAGATACTGCTTTTACAATACACGGTCTTTAAGTGGAATAGAGATCTTTGAGGCTGTGACTATCAAATTAAGTTCTATTACTCGGATGGATTTTCAGAGAGGAAGAAGGAGAAAGTCAGAATTGCTAACCAAGCTAAAGGAGAAAGTGCATGGTTATGCTTTTTGTCGGTTGGTTCATGCATTTTGGTTTCACGACCGGGACCAGATTTGTAAATGTATTTTCCTTGAAACAGGTCCAATGTCTAATAAAGTGAAAAAATGACTTGCTCACTTACAGCTCTACTTTGCTTCCTCCTCCTTTGATTGATATTTTTTTATCCAGCTTCCTTTTCGCCGAAACATGTTTGTTGGCAAACTCTGTGATTTAAAAATAGAGAGAAGAAATGAATAAAAGAGGCTGGAAGAGGCAAAACTACAGGACATTGTTTACTTTTATATCTAATGGATCTTGGAGTTTGTAGCCGATGGCGTAGCAGGCTGGTTGTTCCTGCTCTAACCTAACCAAGCTATTCTAACTAGAGTCTCTTCAGAGTCTCATCTCCTCTGGCTGACGTTTCAATGTATGTTGAGGGGGAGTGAGAGGCCAAGCTGGAGAGAATATAAAAGATGAATTATTGTGAATTATTAGTAGTATATGGGATAGAGGAATTTGGTGCGGTTGGTGAACAGGGTGTGTTCTGTGGGTGAGGGTGGGAGTTCGGGGAGTTGCTTGTTACTTAAATTATGCATATTTAGTTGATAAGCATCCAAGTTGTCAAGTCTATGTCTCAAGGAATTCTAGTCCATCTGATTCATGTATTTACCAAAGCTAAACAAAAGCCTAGAGACAAAAGGGAGACCGAGAAAAGTCGTAGGAGTGTGCCAGCGGGAGGAAACAATAGGGATAAACCAAAATCAGTGGGTTTATAATATCCAACAAATATCCGAAAAACAAATGCTGAAGAAAGCTGGCGGATTGTAAATTAGTTTTTGCATTTCTAACCTCGTGGTCCTCGTCCTCGTCACACTTGATTATTACGATGCTGAAGGAGGTTCAGAAGCTTAAATGCATCCACACACACTTTCTCCCTCCACTTAGGAGCCCCGACATAAACAAAAATGAGGAGAAAAATTACGTGACTCGTTTTTACAATTAGGATGAGAAGTTTTCCCAGACGAAAATACATGCTTGGTTCGGAGCTCTAAGCTCAACCTCGGAAAAGTTATTCCGAACTGAGTAATATGTGGCAAGGAAAACTTGCTCCACAAAATAAACTTTCTCTCTAACTAAGGACAAGGATTTGTGTGAAAGCAACCCACAATTGCTCTTGCTTCGGTTAGAAACGAGTTTCCGGAAGCCAATTTTTGCATGAATAGCGAGTTAAAGAATGAAACACGTGCACCTCTTCCTTCCTGCTATGGCTATGGGAAGAAAGCTTTGGAGAAAGCAGATAGTTGGGGCGAAAAAAGAATCAATGTCATAGAATTTCTACTCCGCTTCGCTTTTGAGTTTAAGAAGTTCCTGGTCTCCTGAGTATAGAAGAAGTGGAATATCGGGGGGATGGATTTGATGAAATTATCGTTTACAGCAAGAGAATGGGTATGTAGAGCGATAAGGTGTCGTCAGCATAAAGTTCCTAATAGCAGATGAGGCGTACGGGAAATTAGTGGAACAAGAATTCTCAAGATTAAAAGGAGAGAATCGAAGCGGCGTTTACGAAATTGGAGTTCGAGGAGGCTGCACTATGAAAGGGAATAGTTTAGAGAAAGTTAAAAATCGTAATTGACTTTAAAGATAGAATAAAATTTAAAGGATCTTGAGATTGGAGAATTGAGCCACCCTGAAGCTTCTCCTGGTTTTAATGGTACATTGTATTCCATTTAGGGTAAGGACGGAACTAGAAGGCGGCAATAAAATAGCAATTTAGTTTGAATTCAATGCTCCTTTTGCCTGAGGTGGGTCTTCCAAATTAGCAGTAGGGCAATAAAATTTTAGTGACTAAATTACTGGGTGAAAGTATGGTTATGTTTGCTCGCATGCTCCCCCACACTCAGCCAGTATAGAAACGAGCAAACCAAAGTTCAGGATGGCATGTAGCCTTTAATTCTCTCTATAACGTTATGGTGCTTTACCATTACACTGTTACTGAAGAATCTTGAGGCCTACCTTTGTGAGTAGATTGGGCGGAAGATATTACGGAGAAAGTGAAAAATTCAGTGGAGAAAAGGAAAGCGTGAAAGGTTGGCGGCGGAGCAACGCGTGTGGTGGATGAAAAGGTTGTTGAAGAGATACGGGAACTGCATGAGGAGACGAAATTCAGTTGTGGGGGCAGAGATGAGGGAAAGAGAATTTAGCGCGGGTGGTGGTTCTGGTGTGGTGCGCTCGGTAAGAGAGAACAAAAGTTACACATGGACTGAGAACATTCAAAATTCATGGAGGTAATGACGGTAAGGGGGAAAGCATTAAAGGGTTGGGACAGATTGATGTATTTATGCAGTTGTGGAAGAGGGGAAGTCGGTGTGAGAAAATTTGAGATTTATCCTCTCTTTATCAACACGGAACTCAGTAAGGAACCGAGAGGAACCAACTAATTCAGATGCCTGCCTACCCATTATCTATACCCCAGCCTCAGGCTATGGTTGGTGGCCTTCATCAAAAATAGGGACTCACAGGCTTAAATGCTAGTATCTAAATCACTGGGACTGAGGAATGGAATGGGGGAGGATGTGTAAAATTGATGTACGCATGCAATCCGGTCTTGATATGTTATTGATAGAATGAAGCTAAGCGGGAGGTATGAGCAGCTCAGCTCGGACGGTCGAGAAGGTGGTGAAAATTGTAACAGAATGGAGAATGGGGTTGGTTGGTGAAAGTTGGAGAGAAACACATAAGAGCACATGGTCCGTGTTTAATTGTAATATACGTTTGTGGGAGAGAGATTGAGAAAGAACATTATGACTTTGGGTTCATATGATACAATTATCCTTTCAAACCTCTGACACGGCATATCAACGCTCTCTGAATTGTGGCATGGTAAATGGTAATTACGGGGATTTTCAACCGTGTACTTAGCTACGGCCGCCCCAGTCGAATTCGAGTCCCTACAAAATTTACTGCTCCCCACTGAATTCTCGACGACGAGAAAGTTATGAGTAGAAATGCACTAAATTATCAAGTTCGCTCCCTCATTATTCCTCCTCTAGAACTTTAAATAACCTCAAAAACAGATTTCTCATTCCGGAACCGAAAGGACGGATGCACTCTGTGTTTTCAGCCAGAGGGGAAGAGAAAATTACATGGATTCTCCCAGATGCACACAAATCATATACAGCTTCAAAATGGAAGAATATGCCAGGGTTGTTACGGATAAAACGTAGATTGAAAATGTTTAAGTTATTGTTATCGCTACCTGAGGCTATATGTAATATAAGTATGTTGTATAACAATTCCGGCTGAAGGGGAAATCGAGTTGGGAAACAATTAGGCTTTAATTTGAGCTAAAAGCATAAAATACAGAGCAATTCCAGGATAGAGGGCATGGGATGAGCAGGAAGAGAAAGCAATCCGGCCGCTTACTGACTAATGTATTCTGTACCCTGTCTGTACCTTGTAGATATGTTATGGAGGTAGTAAGGTAGAAGGGGGGCGGCATTATGAAGGGATGGGTGGGTTTTCACTCGAAGGAATTCACACGCGACTCTAGCTGTAAATTATGATCTGTTAGAGAATATTTACACTATTGGCGCATAATGTCACAAACACGCAGATTAGGGATGCTACATATCTACGATACCCTCTTGCATATCACGCTCACGCCATGCTCTGCAGTCTCACGGGTTTTGATTTCTTCTTTCAGTTTGCCCTTGTTTCGGGAAAATCAAGCTCAGGGTAACTGAATAAGCTTGTAAAGAAACTTGGCGGAAAGGGAGTATAGCTGCATTAAATTAAGGGCACAGGTAGAGTAATGCAGACAAGTAAAGAACTTTACTGGGCTGATCTGTTTCTTGTTGGGAAAGGTAGTGGAGAAAGTGGTGGAAAGTTTAACGGAGGGCTGCGCGGGCGATTCAGAAAGTTTTGCGAAAGCATAGATTTGTATAATGGCGGAACAAATATCTTTTAGCAGACTAAGGGCGGGAGAATGGTGAATTGAATGGCCTACTTACCTGAAAGTTTATCGGTAGCTAAATTAGAAATGATTCTGAGATGAGATAGACCGTTACAAGGGGAAGGCTTAGGCTACTATGGCCTAATAGTTGGGCAGATAAAAGGAAGACGAGGAATACCATAATGGAGGATTATTGTGTTGGCCGCTCGTGAGTTAGATTTGTGAATCCAGGATGTTATAATCTAGAATCTAGAAGAAGCATAATAGGAGGCGTGAAGGAATTCGTATATGTCGTTTGGACTTTTTGGTGTAGAGTGTAGGGCCGAGACTGCGACTAGCACGTCACACATTCAAGAGGATGTGAAAGGTAAAAATCGGAATGCTGTTGATTACCTAAATTCCGACTATTGAATTTTATCGACGATGGACGCGTTAAAGATTATTAGGCCGATAGAGCTGGGCTGGCCTTAGTAACATATGCTGGAGGAGGATCGAGAGGGTAATATATCTGGAAATGTGGAGATGACGAGACGAGGGCTACGGATTAAAAGTGTTTGGAGTTATTTGAGGCATGGGAAAAGTTGAAAACGAGGCTGAAGGGAGTAATGAAATTGTGAATTTTGTTCAAGTTTGATGATTGAAGAAAATGGGTGAAGGTAGGAATAAAATGGCGAAATGACATTTTATCTTATGGAAGGAGTTTAGGAAAATTGAAAAAAGAGATTCAGCAAATGGAAATTGCCGGAATCAAAAAATAAACAGGGAGGATGTATGAATGATAAGATAAAAGTAAGGTTGTTAAGAGAAGACTCTTCTTGAGATCCTGAAGTAGATAAGTGGATGGTTAGACGAAGGATGGAAATTGTAGGGAGTCATCTTTGTTTAGAAAAGGCGGCAACAAGGAAAGCGCGATTACTTGAAAATTCATCCGTGCAACTTGTAAGACTTAGAGAGGAGAGGGGGAATTTCGTGTGCATTTCGTTTGGGTGATACGCAGGCTAGATATTTTAAATTTCACAACATTTGTACTTGACTCTTGATCATCCCTCGAGAATTAGGATGATAAGAGACGGATCGTTGAGAGGACTAGCGCTCCTGGAACGAGAGAAGAAAGAAAGGATGAGAAATTAAAGGACAGGGAAAGGGGGAACTGAGACAAGGAAGTGAAAGTAGCGCCAGGAGTATAGGCTTTACCGCCAGAGGCACGCTGCGTACATGATTCTAGTTTTATATTAGACGAGGTTATTTATTTGCACTTGGCTCCTCCGGTAATGGTGGCTGGTTTGAAGAGGGATGGAAAAGAGCATGGCTGATTATGCTTGGAGGGGGAAACGAATGCTAGCGGCTAGTTTTTTTCTGACTGTTTGGCGAGTGTAAAAGAAGATGACTCCAGAGAAGGTTGGCAGATGGAAAATTTGAAAGATAATATTAAAGGGTGGAGTGTAAGTTAGCCTGTTGGCTTGGCTGTGAGCTGTCTGATGTAAGAAGACTGGTTACACATGCTATGCTCAAGAGACATGACAAAACAAATGGTTAACATATAGAAGACACACAGTTTCTTCATGAAGCAAGATAATATGACATGTGTTTGATGTTGGCTTCTCTTCTCGCTACTGTATTCATGGAGCAAGGAAAAAGTGAAGTGAAAGTCATATGAAGAAAAAATTGCACACTTTTATTTTTACTCCACTCAATCTGAGGCAAGGGAAGGAGTTAGTGGTGGATGTGGAGATGATGTAAAAGTGTTTTGGAGAAAACACGGAAAAGGACGTGTTCCTGAAAGAGTTCCTGAAAAAGACAGGGAAGGACAATCCACTCGCACACGAAAGCCTGCATATAAAAGGCTAAGGCTGTACTGGGGAATGACGGAAACCCAAGACTGACAGGGATGCTCATCCTTATTGTTTGCCCGGGTAGAAATGATGGGCGAAAATAAAGAAGCTACAAGGAAAAGAGAAAGCAGAGAAGGAGGAAGGAGACAGCGAAGCAACTTGAGAAGTTTGGAAATACGGGAATGCTAGTCCCAGCTCTGGTACTCTGGCAGCGATGATAATGGTAGGTGGGGGCAAAACGAAATTGAAAATCCTCCTAAATTTCTCACTTGGTCAAAGAAACAAGGGAGTTTGTGGAAACAAAATCTCTTGGAAGAGGGGAAGCAATGTGAATGGAGAAAGTATAGAGAAAGAAGAGGCGAGGGGAATCCTAGCTTGTGCAAATGGGAAAATAGGGGAAAGAACAGGAGAAGAGGGTGTTCTTTGTGAAATACAGAGTCGATCAGTTCAGTGTCATATTTACGGAGGAGGCATATGGCGAGGATAAAGAATGGAACCGATCATTTTTTTTACTTGCAAGAGACCAAAGCAAAACTACTGTCCTGACTCGAAGGATAGGAATGGGATTGAGTCAAAGAATATACAGTGAAGGAACCGAGTTTGGCGGACAAGGTTTGGAGAAAAGTTGCTTTCCCCACCCAATCCTTCCATTACTCTTCCGTCCCCCTCTCTCTCTGTCTTCCTTCTCCACTCTCTCTCTGTCTTAGGCCAAGGCAATCCCAAAACAAAGGGTGGCAAAGTGGAGGAGAAGCTGAGGGAGAAAGTGGGAGAGGCAACAGTTCCTCTTGGCCGTTGCTTGTGCCTTCACTTTATCTTGTTTTAACGGGCTGCCACTTTGGATACGCACCTTATTTTCTTCATGCTAAGCTAACACCCGGTTAGCTCGACGAACCGACAAGACTAGGCAAAGAATGAGAGGTGAGAAAAATGCTCTCACCATATGCCTCCGAAATCTGGTTCACTTATTACCAGATAGTGGATGGGGACGTCAAGGGGGGATAGGAAGAGAGTTTCCTCTGATTTTGTTTCATCAGCCCAACTTCTCAAGAGGGAACACAAGAGGTTGTGATAATTTTCTCGTTTTTCACAAACTGCAGATCAGGAGTTGTGTAAAGAAGAAGGAGGAGTGCGGAAGGGGAGGTAACCTATAGTAGATGAGAAATATTAATTTGGAAATCAGTTTTCTTTTTCCGTGAATCCAACATGTGCATTTACCAATGTCCGATTCAGGGCATGTAGCCATCAAAAAGATGTTGTGCTTCTCAGATTGATGCTTTCCCTTGTCAAGAAAGATGGGAGTCAGCAGCAGCACTCGGAAATATCAAGCTTCTTATTAGTCTGGTCCAAAGTGTTAAATTCGGAGCTGCTGGGTTGACAGGTAGAGGGACTGAGAGACACGAGGAGGGAAGTGAGATGGAAGAGAATAAAAGGAAAAAGAAAGCGAGGAATGAAGATGGAATGATGTAATGGGATTTTGAACGCTTGACCCCAAAGTTCAGAGGGATTTTATGTGTGCAAGATGCAGAAAATGCTAGAGGGAAAAATAGGGAAAGAGAAAATATTCAGTGATTCGGAAGGCAAGTGGTTACGTCAATCCCTGTCTTGGATCGGATACGGCAAGATTGCTCTCCAAACAGCAAGTTTTCTCCTCCACCAGGAAATGTTATTGGCAGGGAGTAACTTCGGGAGGGTATCCGTCGATGCATTTTTCCCGGAGTCAAACTGTCATCGGGCATTTTACCACGTATTTGCTTGGAGTATAAGAGAGACTAGACGGAAGAGTAGTGGAGGTCTCTGACAGATACCAAAATAATGGTTGTATCGTCCTTTCTCTATCCGCAGAGTCAGAGTGAGCAATAGAAATCCAAAGAATTATTGAAGTTGAACGAGGTTGTGCCAAAACTGTAAAAATTGTTTTCCTTACATGGCGTAATCGCTTCTTGGAAAGCTACCAAAATACCCTCCTCCCATCATTACCCAATGAAGGGGCATCCTTCTTCATATTTCGAGGATGAATATCTGAAAATGCAATTTTATTTCAGCATCCGCCATTCTCATCAATTATAAACTCCCTCACTCCTTAACAACATGTGAAGTAGAATAGAAAAGGAGATGTACGAAGCTGGTGGAGTGACGACAACCGGAGCGAAGGAGAAACGCTTTTTGGAATACTAACAAACCAACCATGTATGGAGGTCACAAGCTGCTGTTTTATCCATATCTCGCTCCATTACCTCCGGAATTTCAAACTGTAAAATAATACTTGCTCAGTTACTCCCTAAAAACTTTCGCCTACCGTTTCTATATTCCTTGCCATGTACCTTATGTGGCAAGATCGCAGGATTTAGAGAGTGAAGATAAAATACAACGTGTTGATGTCAAGTATGCTCTGTTCTAGATCTAGATCTAGGTATAGAACTTATGTGAAGGTTTCACCGTAAAGCTCATGCTTGAATAATGAGTTTAGCTCACATAAAAACATTGACTTACAAAAGCATAGGTAGAAATTTAGTCTTAAACAGTAGTAATCACTGTTTTAGGGTAAGCCTATAAACTAGCACCGAAGAAGTGCATGTAACTCGTTTTGTTTCTAGCGTAACTCTTAATTTCCACTAGTTCCATCAATTCACTCTGAATATCCTATAAAGAAGAGCTAGGCAATGATTGTGAAGCTTTTATCAATGTCAGTAGGTACTGAAATTCTGAGAAAGTACTGCAAAGTCAGCATCAAACATTACAGATATAAAACGGGAACAAGGTGTAGTATAACTAATTTGGGGAATTATAGAATTAGAATTACGGCGAAGGGTTTAGGTACGTTCTACACAGGCTAATGCCGTAGTACTGTAGTACTTGATGATGTGAAGGCTTGAAATGAAGAAAAATAAGTGTAATTGAGTGAATACTTGGAGGATTTAAGTTACTTGCCAAGTTGGATCGAACTTGGGATGATTGTGTGCTTTCTCTTTAGCTCTAAGATGAATATCGATTTGCTAGTAGAGAAGAGAGAAGGGAGAAAGAACAGGGAATGAATTGGAATAAGTGTTAATGGGAATTGTTTCGGAGGACGAGAACTGAATTCAGGATAAACTGACTTCACGGGATTCGGACGTGTAATGAAATTTATTGGAAAGTGTGAAGAAGATAGCGAAAAGCAAATGTAGAGCCTGGCAAGAATGGGGAGGAATATATCTTGAATCGAGGATGGGATTGGGATAAAGATGGTAATCTCGTCTCATCGTCCCTTGGCTTGGACTCTAGTATATGGTAAGCTATATAATTGTGCTGCCTCATAGAGTAAGAAAGCAGTTGGGATAGAATTGAGAAATACATGGGGAGAGGATTCTATACGTGGTATATTCCTCTAAGGGGTGACTTGTAATCCTAAGTAAAAGAGTTTATAAGACTGGAAGGCAAATGGGGAAAAGAGTTGCTTTCTGGGGGCGGGAGAAGGAATTCATGAGTATTAGTCGAGGACAGAGAGGATGAAGATAGCCGGAAGTATTTCACAGAGAATTAAAACGAAAAGAAAGCCATGCATACTTCCTTAGGAAGAAAACCTGCTCAATGCTCAGACATGCTCTCGTACGAGGTGAACGTGTGGTGAAAGCCCTGGAGTGAAAACTAGGTAAACTTCTCCTAGAATAATCCTTTCGGCCTTGTGAAATTCAGGGACTCCTATAGAACACGTAGTCATGAAGCTGTCATGACGACAGAAGAAGAGTACCTTAAAAGCGGAGTGAAAGTACAGGAATGCATATGCATTGCTTTTAAAGTTGGACAAGAAACACGATTGCGTAATGCAGAAGAAATAAATTCATGGGCTTTGAATCTAAAATAGAGAATGGAATGAGCTGGGAAGAATAAAAAGATGTGAAATGCAGACCGGAGGAAGAGTAAAATACAGAGTGAGAGTCAGAGGGCAAGATAAAGAAAACAGGAGGATTAACAGAGAGAGTAGAAAAAGATTTTCCTCAAACCTGTCTTATGATTCGCGAAATGATATCTCAGCCTAAGGATAGCAGAAGCAAGAATACGCATTTATTCTTTCACATGAGAAAACAAGAAGAAGGGAGATTTGTCTTATGACTGCAGCAGTAGAGAGTAGAGGCTATGGCAAGCGGGAGAAGGATCCAGAAACCCATAGAAGCAGGAAGCACAAAAAGAGAGAAGCCAAGAAAAAGAGTCAGATAAGGAAATACGATCTGTATCCTTGCAGAATACAAGTTGCAGGGAAAGAGGGGGAAGATAAAGCAATTTTATTTTCAAAGCGAAATGTATGAAGGGATCTATGATTTTCTCTGGCTTTGAAACATGTACCGACGAAAAAAAGAAACCATGAAGAACATATTATCAAGCTTTTATTATCGTTTGTCAAGCACAGCACGACTTGTAAGTGGATCCGTCTGTGAATCCGATGAGAAGATCACCGGGAATTAGACAGGTCAAAGCGGTCGGGGCTAGTTGGAGAAAGTCATGCGGGGAAAGACGTTTATTCTTCGTTTTTACGCTGTAGTTATTTGCGCACTGCATTGGGGTGAGTGAAAGTAATGTTTTATCTCAAGTTTACATAGAAAATAAAAGCCTGTCACATACTCCCTTAGCCTGTTTAACGCGTGAACTTGTGTCCGCTTGTACGATGCTATTATCTTGGTAATGAGCATGCATTAAACTACATACGTGCTGGTGAGGGAAAGCTGGGAAGCATAAAGGCGGTAGCTGAGACCTGACTTTTGAAGTCAGCGTTGGTGGCTGGCTGCGAGTCTTTATCGTCTTTCTCTGTAATTTATCGTTTTACAGCGTGTCATATATAATCATTTTAACTCTTATTTTATCTCCCCAGAATCCCATTTAACCCATATTGTTTTTCAAGCATGAGCATATCACACTTATTTGTCTTGGTGGAAAAGAAACAAGTTCGGCAATTTGCAACTCCTCAATCCTGAGTCCTGAGGTGTTCCCTTGTGAAAGAGAATTTTAAAATAGTTTACAGGTTCCTCAACAAATTCTCTCTGCAAGCGCAAGCGTTTCCTTGTGTAGTCTGCTACTTTACAAAAACGACTGAGGTTTAAATCTATTCTAGTGATTCATGAAGACTTTTTATTTTTTTATATTTTTGTATTGCTATACGTCCTTGTTTGACCTCCTCCCCGGAATCTTTTAAATTAATCCCTTTCTATACTACTTTCAACTGCTCATGCATAATAAGAATATATTTTCATAAGCTGCTGAGAAGCTCATGGAACTGCCCAGGACTATATGACTGTGTAGGGAACATGTAATGTAAGTGAGCCATTGGGTTTATTCTTCTTTCTCCGCGAATATAAGATTTACAAATACCTTTCGTTGCTCCACTTTCATCACTATACAAATTTCGGCTTTACTTCTTCGTGTTTCACAATATATCTACCAGCAATCAGCGCCATAAAACCTATGGAGAGAGAAACTTGATTCTATGCCTGCCTGTGCCTTTATATGCATGATTGAGCACTTTCCTTGAACGTCAAGGCATTCTCTAATTTCATTCAGGATTCGGTAACAAGCACGCGGCTGCGGTTTAAAATCAGGTGGATAATCGTGAAAGTAGGAAGCTTTTGCAACATAAAACTTCTAACTACGCAAGTAATTTACAGGATAGTGTGGATATGGATAGATTGTGACCCTAGTAGACATGGACCTTTTAGCGGGGCAGCACTACTCAGTATAGTGCTTTACTTGAGAAGCAGAGAAACTTTGGTTCTAACGTAAGCTAACCTTATACAAGTATTCCTTCCAAAAAGCACGGAATTTGCTCTAACCAGAGTTTTTATTTGAAATGTGGACGAGAGAAATTGAGATTCATGGAATCGATAGCGGTTGGGCAGATGCATATGTAACAATTTCGGAAAGGATTGAAGAGCATGAAAGGATAAACAGTGGTAGATGGTGCAATTTCTGAAACAATATCAAAGACCGTTCGGATTTCAACGATGTATGGCCTGATTTCTTCTCCACAGCTTCCGCTTTGAGCTCCAGCTGTCAAAGTTAGTAGTATAAGTAGTTTGAGTCACTAGGTGGAAACGGAGAAATATGCTCCTAGTTGGTGGGGTGAAAGCAAGTGAAGCCATATGTGTGAAATATCTAGAGAGGCTTGAGGCTGGGATGCTGGGTGGGATAAGAAGACGAGTCTGGAGTCAGGAAATAGAGAAGAGGTTAGCTTGTCGGTGGTCATCTGAAGGAGGGAATGGATGCTTTGAAGACTGTATGATGGTAAGTGGGTGGACGAGATCGGAAACATTGATGTTTTGTACGTAAGACCAAAATTACTACGAGTGGTAATTTGGCGTGCGGGGAAATTTGCTGAGAAAACATCCGGAGTCCTTGTTGGAGCCAAAATGTTGAAGTAGATTGAGATGGAAACGAGGAATGAATGAATTCAGAAATTCATGTGAGCTACTTTCATCTCCAGATTAATACGTATTGAGGCCGATAAGTCGGAATCTTCCAAGTGGAAGATAATACGGAGAGAAATGGGAAGCGAGTGGGCAGTTTGACTGTGGGGAAACAGGTGGAAGTGTAAATTACAGAGAAAAGTTTGGATCATAAAAGTGGTGGCATAATGCCATTTTTGGAATGCAGGATGGAAAGTATGCGTACTGTGGACACAGTGGTATGTATGAAGCTGATGTGGGTGGTGAAAGCTTTGTTTAATCATTTTAAATGGAGAAAGCTGATCATTTGTAAAAATGTGCGAGGTTCGAGCAAGGTCAAATGATTTTTGGATGGTGGCACTATACTCGCGCCATCTTGGTAATATTTCACATTTATAGCTGTGACGTCAAAGAATGGGAATAAAAAGAAGATGTTGTTGGTGAGTTGGATTCATGTGATGCTTGTAGTTGGGATGCATCTAAGAGGATTGAGGAAGAAGCTTAAGGAAGGGGCAATAAAGGAGACGGAAGCGCAAAAGACGAGAAAGAGTATATTTATTAGGAGGAAAGTGAAGGTTTATTTTGTATTCCAAGCGCGACTAAATAGGCTAAGAATGGGCAGGGTGGTCACTTTCTTGGTTTGTTAGACTAGGATGTGAAAGTAGTTTACGTCTGGGACTGGTTGAAGGAGGGAGAGCGGGAAAAAAGAAATTAAAAAGAGGGTAGTGTGACATATTTTATGGAAGTTAGCTCCTACTTTATTGCGATGTTAGTCCCTGCGAGTTTCCTTCTGAGTCTTAGGGGAAAAAGAAAGGCTATACTGAAGAATGGATTGTCTCAAAAAATACAAGGACTTGTGTGCTTGACCATCCAATAAGTAAAACAAGTTTCACTTACGCGTATGTATTTTCCTGGTGGCATTCAAATTTATTAAAAGAGACATAGACCTACGGGAAATCTAAGGAACTGAGGAGCGGATCCTTTGGGAAAGTTGTGAAGGGAGTCAGGGAGTGAGACATGTCTATAGATTTGTTCCGAGAATTGAGCATTACTAAAATACTAAATCAATTTGCAAGGGCGGAAATGCTTAACGCGAGGGAAATTGCAAACTGTAATAAATTCTTCCGAAGACACACAAGTAAGTAAGTATTACTTTCTGCTTAGAGCCTTCCCCAGCCGGAGGTACTGGCCCTGAAGCGGAAATTTTATTAAGGGGGAAATGAATGGGGATGTAAGATGTAAGTGCAATTGAGCAGAGGGAGTTTAGAAATTGGACAACTGGAAGCTAAAGCACTAAAGGGACGGCAAAATACTAGAAAGAATAGATGGAACCATACAAATGCAGAATCCTATTTAAGGATGAAGCATACGAAAGAAAAGTGATTGTAAAAGCTACTGTGATTTAAATTTAAAGATGGGCCTTAAAAAGAGAAAGATTGAAGAAATTGAAGATGGGTAGGAGGATGGAAAGCGGCTATAGCATGTTTATTTCTCCTCACGCTTTTGCGCTCAAGGATTCATTGTTGTAACCAGTAACCAGGCCGGATTTTAGATATGCACGTCAAGAGAGAGATTCAAATGTGTGAGAAATTCTCAAATGTTTTCTCAATGAATGCATGAACGAACCGAGGAATGAGGCTGGAGTCAGAGCTATATGCTAACCACGTCTGATTCCGTTTTCTCAGTCCAATCCAAGCGGACGTGATTTTGGAAAGAGTTGAAGTTGGAAGTTGAGGAAGAAAGCGGTGGAGAAAGCATGGAAAATATGTAATAATAATTGATGCAAACTTTTGATGGATTGACCTTATGTGTTTGAAGGGGAAATCGGGAGGCTGACTGAGAGGCAAAGAGGGGAAAGGGCCGTATAGGGTAATATTAGAAGGCTGCATCTCATTATTGCAGTTGTTGGAGAAGTATACATTTCTTTAGATAGCATCATCATCTATAGGCGATGTCGTGGTAGCAATGGGGATGCCGGGGCGTATAGATTATGCTGGTTGATGTGGTGACGCGCGACTAAGAATATAGTTTTAGCCAGCTCAGTGAAGACCTCAGAACTGTTATAATTTACGGATAAAATATCTTTCATGTGCGTCAGTCATGAACATTAGCCTGTCCTCATCATTCTTCAGCTACTAATGTTTCCTTTCCTTCACTTTCGAAGGAGCAAACAAATAAATTTATAAAGAATTCACTCTGCTTTCTTCTCAGCTTCCAAAAAACCAAGTATCTACCATGTCTTAAAACAATTGATCACTGTATCAGAGGACGAGAGTCAGAGAGAGAAAAATTTAAGAAGGAAGGCGAAAGGTGCAATAATGTTAAAGGAATATATAGCGGTTTAAAACTGGTGAAAATGCACGCTACAGTGCGGTTGGTTACCTCCTTGTGTTAGTTTTCAAGATCAATAAAGGCGTATTTTCATAGAATGCGTTTATTTTACCGTATTGATTTTGTCATAGCGATAGATAGAATATACGTGTTTCAAAAAAATATACATTCTATCCATCGCTATGGCAAAACACAGTGCGGTAAAATAAACGCATGCTATAGAAATACACCTTAATTATGGTTTTGCTAAATGTTTTATACTCTCTTCACTATATGTAAATCCACACAGTACACCTAGGTGATATCGTGTGTTCATATATTCATATAGATAGACATGTTTCCATGATGCCGGTCTGCTCAGTTCGATGCAATTATTGCGTACTCCACGAATGTGCGAAGAAAACGTGGAACCTTATTCTCATTGATGCCCCAAGATTTTTGAATGTAAAAAATAGACTGCTTGACATAACGGAGAAAGTTACTTACATTACACTTTCTTGCACTATGCTGTTACCTATTCTTTCTTCCTTAGTTCTAAGTATTCCATTAATGCTGAAGTAGGGTTTACAAATACAAATGGCGATGTTTTGTACGGATTTGTGTACTGAAGCAAAATAAGGAACACTGAAGGATTTTATCTTGCGGGTATGCTAAAAAGCCTGATTAAAAGTTTCATAATGCAATCTATGTGGAATATCAGCCGGCTTAAGCTTAAGCTCAGGTTGGTCTAAAGCTTCTCTGCCCTGTAAATACAATGAGAAAAGGGTGGAACGGGAAGTGAAAGCTATAGAGAAGAGCCATAGGCGGAAGGTAATCTGATATTGGTATGCCTGGTTGAGGAGATGGGACGCTGCTGGAATGGTCTGTATTATAGACGAGACGAGAGAGTAGAAGTAATTGCAGCGGTATGAAGGGATGATATGGCTTTCTGCAGCTCATTGGCCGACTTGGGTGCTGCTGGGTACAGGAGGTGGAAGAGAAAATTCATAATTCAAAAAGAGGTTCCTCTCTTCAAGTTTATGCAGTGCCTGAGGTCCCAATTACATGATGGTAGATGGGGAAATGGTGAATGGTTGGTTGGGTGAAAGCGGAGAAAGTTACGCTAATCGAAGGACGTTTTCGGATGGCGGTTACTTGGTTTCGTGATTCAACTTCAAGACTGCAAGACCTACCAGGAAACCTGACACGCACGGTTGATGACGATTACTGTACATGGGAATCGGCCGTGGACAGGAATTGTAAAATGTTGACTAAGATGAGAAGGTGGCCCTGGAGGTAATTTATTTGACTATCGATGTGCCGGTGTGTTCTTTTTCTTCCATAGCGGTGGCTGTGAGTAGGGGGTTATTTTTTTGGAGACTGTCATTAGTGACGACGCAAAAAGAATACGATGTGGTGTATGTGGTAGGTAAAGTTGGAAGGAAGGGAAACGACAGGAAATTAAGAGAATGGCTGCCTGAGTGGAAAATGCTGGAAACGGAATTTACATCAGGTGTAAATGAGGCATAGAGTTAATTCATTTCTAAGCTGCTCTCGTTATTCTTCTTGAATAATAACAGGAAGGTTAAAGGAGTGGGAGCAGAGGAGTTGTTTGTTTGTTTGCTGGAGTGGATGGAGGAGTAAAACCTGGTGGAAAAATAGAGGGTTTGGAAAAGGCCTAAATATGAAAATTCATATAACCCTATTCATTAGTCAGTTTGAGATCGGAGCTAAAAACAAAAAGAAGATGTCGTATGATATGTTCCTCTGTGTCTCATGCATTCATGCATATAATGTTGCGAGGAGCAGGGGAAAGCTAAATGGTACTCAACATGGGTGAAAACCGAAGAGGGAGAAGAAAATATGGACGAAGAGAGAAAAATGAGAACCTTTGTGGTAGATTATTTGAGGCCTAATGCACACATATGCATGTTTGACAAATAGGGAACGTAGATGGGCTGATGGAATTCCCCTAGGTGTATAAGCTTATGAAGGAAAGGTCTGAAATGCTCGCTTCCGAGGTTGGGGAAAAGGGAAAAACTTGGAAATGGATGAATAAAAAGGAAGACGCTGTCCGAATTATACAAGGAAGACATGATGAGTGAGTAGGAGGTGGTGTTGTGGCAAATGTGCTGGCGAATAATTACCCGCCATTCTAGCCATAACTACTCTCTTTCCACCCAATCTTCTTCTCATCATTCCCGCATTTCCATAGAGTCCCTTTGAACCTCCATAATCCGATCTCCCATGGTGAAACTTCTTTTTACTTTCCACTTCACCATTCATCACACCACACCTCTGCCTTTCTTCTACTTTCTCCACGACTTTTCCCGAGCGTACGATTCTTGGTCATATTGGAACACTTTTCCACGTCGCACCCGTAGAAGACCTCGAGAGCGATTCACTTCATCTCCTGTCTTCTCTTTCTATGAAACCCTGAGGTTTTGGTGACTACCATGTAAGAAGTAAGGAAATGAGTTGGTGTGGTGGGTGAAAGGGTGAATGAATCCTTTCTCCTCTAAAGTAAAAGAAAGGCAAGTCCATTCATCCTCCTCTCCTCCGCTCTTCTTCTTCAGCCTGGAAAAGAGGGATCCGGGAAGCGGATTTCCAGAACTGAGGTGAAGCAACTGTGGAACTGCATGGGACGTACAAGAGTAAGGGGTTTGCCGTTATGAGGATTGTGGATACGAAATTGGAGGAAGCCAGAGAGTTGAAACAATGTGTACTTTGTAACAAGTTAAAGATGAGGACAGGGGGACAGAAGTACAGTAGAGGTGATAGTGAATGGATGGATGATGTTTGCCATCTTAAAGGTGGGTAGGGTACTCGGTACTCCTACTACTGGAGAAAGGTGATGTGAAGGAGAAAACTGGAGCTGGGCAGAGTAAGAGAGGTAAAATGACAAGTTGCTCTTGAAGGCAGTTTGTGATGCTGGATTATGATTAAAGTTGGAGTTTGAGGAGAAGAGTGAAGGGACAAGAAGATGGAGAATGAAGAATTAGGAATGAGGGAGACGAAAGCCACTACTAACGGACCACAAGCCTCATTGTCGTCTTGGAGGACTTGAGGGCAGAATTTCGGATTCAAAGTTTGCGGAGAACGAAGAGGAAGAGTAAGGCCAAGGGGTGGAGAAGGAAAGGCGGGCGGAAATTAAAATTTTCTTCCATAGGATGGGAATTTGTTTGGTTGGATGGGTTAGTGGAGGAGGGAGATGGAGGGATGAGAAGGCTATTCTGGATGAGCACATATACTAGCTTCCCAAAACATGATTGTCTCTTTTCTCTTAAGGGACACGTTTGCTACTCTGCAATGTGGTTTTCCGCTAGACCAGAAGCTACAAGTCTGGGACGACCAAGCTAGTACTTCCTGGTCTACGGTGATGATGTCTTATGGGCCTGTACTCGAAAGCTGAAAGAGTCCTTTATTCTAGTAGTGGTTGCCATTCTCTTGTATGCACAAACACTAGTCTCAAGAATCCTTCTTGAAATTATGTTCCAGGAGATCATCTAATATTTTCATTTGCGTCCTCTTATTCTTCCTGCTAACAAATGGAGAGACAGTATGCATAAAAGGCAAGGAGAAGAAGGACGGAGAAAACAGTTGGGGAAGAAGAAAATGAATTCGGAAGCAAAAGCCAGCCATCTCCAGCAGCACTCGCTATGGAGTATGGAGTGTGGGCGGATAAATCTTGGGTATGTATGTATAGAGGGAAAAGTCCAGAACGATATCTCGAACGGTTTAGAAACCAACGGCATGCTGTAGAAGATAGGAAGGATTGTAAGTGTTGGTTGATAGGAAAAGAAGAAAGGGAGGAGACACATTTAGAAAGTTTGCCTTCACTGATGTTAGTCCTACATATTCTAATCATTTCAAAGTGCTAGTTATAAATTTCTATTAAAATATGAGAAAAGTTTTTCTCTATTTCAAGTCGGAAGGAGTAGAGGGACAGGATTCCTATGCTCTGATTTCTTGTTTCATTTGATTGTTTTAATTAAAACTTTCTCATCCATTTTCCTCAATGATTATGCAATCACTGTGAGTTATGTCTGTCATCCTTTCTATTTTATAACCCCGTGATAAAGGGCATGGAGAGGGGCTATCATGTATGATATGATGGAATTTGTCTTAAGCCGAAATTCTTGAGTAGTAGAAATAAACGAACGTGAATATTGAAAAATATGCTATACATAAGTTACAGAAGTTATGTATAGTTCTCCTTACTTTATTGCAAGAACATAAAGAGAACTTGTAATTGTAACAGATTCCGCTCAAGTTACCCTGAAGCTATGTTCAACGTAAGACAAAAACTGATCACTCAATCAGTACGCGTTAGTCTTGGCAAAGAACTCCAAGAACTCTATCCCTCTGAAAGTTGGATTCGTTTCGCGTCAGTAGCCTGTTAATCAATAGTCAATTAATAAATAGGTTGACGATAGTTTCGAAGAATCTGCTTTTTGCGTGAGGCAATACGGTGGTCGGTGAAAGAAACTGGATTCTGTGTGTTTCCCTAAACGCGGAAACATGAATTCTTCACAGCCTATTTGTTAAGAATTGTGTAGTTTCTCGGTCGGAGGTAAAATAAGAAGATGGATGAGAGAGTGAAAAGAGGAAATCCGGTTTCCCCTGGAAACCAGACTAAAGACGGGATGGAAAAGATAAAATTCCTCGAGTTATGTTAACGATGACAATAATAACCGAGAAAGGGATTTGTAAGGACGGTGAGGTTACTTTGGAGGTAATTTGCGGCTGGCTCGATATTTCTTTTCTTACTTTCTCCAACTCCATGCTTTCTCTAGACAAAAGTAGCAGTAGTGTAGTGTCAGGTTCTAGAAAACTTCATCTCCTCCTTCTTCTTTGACTTATTATTCCTCTCCTCACTACGTAACTTGAATAAGCTGCTTGGTAAGAATTCAGAGGGTTCCTTTCATAATCCTACATTCTGTGATTGGTCGTAGTCTGGCAAGATTTGGGATGGGGTCTTCACCGTGCCACCAGCCACCATGACATTGATACAGCCTGTTGATCTGTTGAGAAAGACTGCATCTAAATTATAAGAGAGTTGGTCTCATGGGAGGAAAGTTGTAGTATCTGCTGACTGGATTGGAATTAGACGGGCAGTCACAGTCCAGTCTTTGGACAGTGTCGAAAGTCGAAAAGGGATGAGAGATGGTAATGAAAATCAGAATTTGGAGAAGCTGAAGAGAGAACGTGGAAAGGGGGGCTTTGGGGCGGAAGAAGAGTATTTCGGACCATTTCGGCTCCCTGGAAGATGGAGAGTACGGAGAAGCAAG
This sequence comes from Sminthurides aquaticus, assembly GCA_906901655.1. Taxonomy (NCBI): domain Eukaryota; kingdom Metazoa; phylum Arthropoda; class Collembola; order Symphypleona; family Sminthurididae; genus Sminthurides; species Sminthurides aquaticus. The sequence goes on along the minus strand of CAJQTT010000004.1, from coordinate 7,551,939 downwards.
TATGTCAACACTATGAGAATTCATAAGTTTAAATTTGGGGCCATAAATCCTGGTAAAACTTTTCTCCGGAGGAATGTAAATGAGGCTTGTCTTGGGGCTGTTAGTGTAAGAGAAATTTGGAGAGGAATGTCAGAAATGGGAAATGGCAATGAAGAGAGTATTATTATCTACTGTCTACTGTATATATACAAGGACCAGAAGTAAGAGAAGTATGGAAATAGAGTTGCTACTGTGCTTTTGTGGCTTAGCTGCAGGAGATTCCAGACTTCACCTGAGGTCATGCAGCGTGTTAATGTAGAGTGCTGGGTGGTTGGGGGCGGGGTAATTTATTGCTTCAATCCAATAAGAGAGATGAAGAATATAGTGGTTGATAAGAAGGAGGAAGGTAGGGTGGAGTGTTGAGGTTAATGTTGCATAAATAATGAGAGAAACTTGTGGGATTTCGCGTACGTTTTTCAGATGGAGCTGTTCATGAAGGTGGTGGAGGTGGGGGAGAAAGGGGCGGATCTGGAGGAGAACATCCGGATGAAGAATACGATAGCCAAACTTTAGAGCCCCTCCCATACTTTGACCGCAATGCGACCATCATTACCAACATGACTGTCCAATTGGGAACGGATGTAACACTTCCATGTCGAGTGAATCGGCTTGGAGATAAAGTGGTAAGAGGATAAGTTTGAAATCATTTTTCTAATACTTTCACCCATTTTCCTACTTTCTCCCGCATATGTATGTATTTACCTATTCCCTTTTGTGAGGAGTACGTCGAAAGTTTAGCACAGGGCTTAGACATCGGAAAATCTGGAAACAGCTGGCTCAGGAGTTTATACAGAAAGAAGGAGGCTTTGATTTGTTGCCAAGGAAGGATTATGTAATTTGTAGGATACATGAGAAGAAGATGATAAAACAAAAAAGGTGGAGCCTTACCATTGCTTTAACTGGGTTTAGAAATCAAAGCTGAGATGAAGTTTTCGATATAATAAGATTTGCGAAGAAGATAAATCTCAAGTTCGCGTTCTGGTGTCTCAATAATAAAGTATTGAAAAGGGAAGAGTGCGGATCGTGATGAATCCTTTTAATCTCTTTTTTGATACATGCAAGAGAGGAGGGAAATTGAAGGAGTAGCTGCAAGAACGTGGTTAGGAGTTAGGATGCATGCATAGAAATAAGTGTGTAGGTATTGAGATTAGAAAGGAGAAAGGATGGCGTAAATTCAATCTGCAATCAATCTTATTGGCTTAGAGAAAATTTAGCTGGATTTAAGATGATTAGAATAGATGAATGATAGAAAAAGTGATTATTGGCATGAATAAGCAAAATATATTTGGGATATATGCACTCCCACAAGTTAATTTACCTTGTATACTTGAGTGAATTATCAGGAGGATTCCGCTTATTGAAAACAATTCGGAACACGTTGAAGTTTTGAACACGATTTTGTCGATTTTCGTTCAAGATTCTACCACTAGTAAAGGTAAACTGAAAATGGATCGGAAAAATTTCCAGAATTCTACAGATACAGGTGTGTGAGTGGAAAATTCAATAAATGAGCCTTGCAGCAGGCTTACAGGACGAATGGCATTAAATTGCGAGGTTAAAAGTTAGTAAGCGTGCCCTGCGGGGGAAGGAACGTACAATAACTACAGGATATACGGAATTATTAAGCTGTCTGAGCCCGAGCCCTGAGCCTGAGCTTAGACAGGTATTTTGTAGGGATGACGGGATGAGCTCATGATGGTGGTCGGATTACTTTAAATGTGTTGAATTGTGAGGAGTGTAAAAGGGTGGGAAAGTAAAGAAAGGAATAGTATGAGGGGAGGAAGAAACGTAGGAGTTATCAGCATTGAAGGGCGTAACCTAGAGTTATGAGGCACTCGTAATATGTGGGTTTCGTGGCTAGAATGAGAATGTAGAGTATATTTGAAGAGGATAACTAAATGGCGAAAGATGAAGGACGGGAGAAATGCTGGAGCGGATGCAGATCGCTGCGTTTGCTGTTTTTGAGGGGAAAGGAGGGTGAAGGAGAAAGGGTGGGTGTGTATATATGAGTAGTAATTCAGAAAGTGATTCTGCTGAAGTGGCTATATATTATTTAAGATAGGAGGTTCAGGGAGAATTTTTGTGGAGCGAAAGTATGGAGACTTGAAGTTTAATTAGGGATTGAAGAAGAGAAAGGATGGGGAAGCTTGGGCGCAATGCTGAAACCATGATTTACTTGTCTTTCTCCAGACTTGTAGGCTGGTTGGATATGAGGATGTTGTGAGGAATGTGGGGAAATAAAAGTGATAAATCCCTGAGATTACCGAGATCGGAGACTCTAAAATAGGGGTATGTTGTAGGCAAGAGTTATCTGTGTAGACGTAAGCTAAAGCTATTTGAGGGCGGGTGGAGGGTGTATAACCGGATTATGATTGGAGTTGTTCGAAGGCGATAAAACTGTTTAAGTATCATTGTAGTACAGGGGAGATGGGGTTTCTAAGTTGCGCCACTGGACAAATGCTCCGGCAATACTGGATAGACTTCTGAGGTAGCGGGGGAGGATGAGGAGGAGGGAAAGTACAGCTTAGAGAAGGGGTATAGCATCTACTGGCTAGAGATTGGACGCGATAAATTCGTCCGGGGCAAGGTGGTAAAAGTTTCGGATTCTGAACTTTGCAAAAACTTTTGTTTCTCCGAATTAAATGGGAAATCTTGAGAGAGTGAATGGGATAAAGGTGAAAGGTTGAGAAGTTAATAGAGCCTTGCGGACAAAGAGTCACCATTCCAGGTAAATATCAACTTTCCCTCAAAGCTAGTGATGGGCTTCAAAGGAAGGGAAGAGTAGCATGGTTAGGAATTGAATGTCCGTGGTGGAGGAGGTCAGAGAGTCTGGATTTTACAAAAAAAAAAGAAAAGAAGAAGTAAAGAAAAAGATGAAAGTAAGAAAAGAAAAAATGGAGATACTGGATTTATAAGTTAAGATAATATATATACTTTATCTAATGTGTGTTAGAAAAGTGTTGGTCATTTTGATCTGTTTAAGGTAATATGATTTTCTAAGCTCGCGTACCACCTTTCCCGTTATTGCGCTGCGTGGAAGAGAGAATAAAAAGGCTGAAGAGGAAACTGCCAGGAACTGAGAAGGAGATAGAGTAATTCAATTGAATTTAGTTATCAGCTTAAAAGCAGAGTTAGGAAGGGACAGGCCACGAATGGGACTGACGATATGAGCTGAGAAAGGGAAAATGTAGTTGAAACTACACGGATACGAAAGAGAGAAAGTTGTAGAATTGAAGAGACTTTTTGCTTTACGATTAGACAGGTGGATCGCGGAAAAAGTCAAAAAAGACTTGGCCAAATATTTGCATTTATTTAGCCCAAAAAAACCTATTTAATTCTATTACGTTCCCATTACTGCTATTGCTGCAAAGCCGTCAGTCACACAACGTTGCCATGATACTTGTGTACTGTTATTACAATCAACAGTTACGCCAGCTAGTGAGCTAGGAATAGAAAACTTTGAGTTTCAAGTTAAAATCTATCCACTTAAATTCTCATAAAAGTTTCTGCAACTACTGACTGACGAGCTTTGCTAAGTGCTTGTAAATAGAAATGTAACTTCAACAAAAGCAGAAGCGAGAAGAAATACAAGTGCAGAAAGTAGCCTGGCCTGACACACATACGGTGCCCTGAATCAGAGTTTGTTTGATGGAAATGTGTTTGCACAGCTGTGGGTGAAAGTTTTTTGAAAAATTAATGGATTGTTAGAAATGAAATGTAATCACTTTTGAGGCTCCAGGTGGGGAGATGAGGGGAGGGACGAGCATAGGGTAGAAGCTCAGAGATTGGTAGGTGGCTAAATTAAGTTTAGACATGATGCTCTATATTTACAAAAATGTAAGAGAGGAGGTCAGAAGAGCGTAGATTAGATTTGGTAAGGGAAGAAAGTAAAGAAAGTTTTAATGCGACACAATGTCTTATATTGGCGATTCTTTTGAACAGGTTTCTTGGATGAAAAAGGATGATAAAGGAATCCTCAAGTTACTCACCTACGGCCTCACAACGTACAGCTCAGATTCTCGACATAGTGCTCACTTTGAGAAGCCGAACAATTGGCAGCTGAGACTGAATACAGTACAACGTGCAGATGGTGGTTCTTATCAGTGTCAAGTGTCAACACACCCGCCAAAAATTCTACATTTCTTTCTAAGCGTCGTCGGTAAGTAAACATTAAGCTGGGGGGAATCCAGAATTCCTTTTCATTGAGTCTCTAAGCAGAGCAGGCTGTCCTTTCTCCTATTACTTTCTTACTATTATACACATGTCTAAGTCAAGCTGGGACAGCTTTTCTTCTGGGTTTGCTCCTCTCTCGGTAAATGAAAATAAGCCGGGTTCAATATTACTTTGTCATACTGTGAACGTATTTCTATTCATACTCCTTCGGGAGGGTAGAAAAGAAGAGGACGGATTGGGAAGCTTGACCTATTTCCGGATTAATGGATGGGGAAAGGCGGTAAGAGTGAAATTGAGGCGGAAGAGCAATGAGATTTTGGACGCTGTTCCTCCCCCTTGTTTGTCCTGTATTCCGTTCTACTAACTTGTGCAGTGTCACCTGAGAGAAGCGGAGGAACCTGGTGTGTGACAGACAGAGGGAAAGTTATACATGATTTAAAGAGAAAGTTATATGGAAAATGATAGAGTCCCGACTTTCATCCCAGGAGATGGCCCAAATCCTGGTGGGTGTGTAAAGATGATTCGGACAGCGGAAACTAACCAACCCTTGTGGAATTTACATCATCCGCCTTGTTTGCATATTCACACGCATCCCAGGAGGAAGAAAAGATTTGTGGGATGGAGGAGAAAGAGCGTAGAGTGAGACAATTCTTGACGAGACATAGCCACAGCCATGCGGTGGTAGAGACAGTAGAGAGTGGTCGAGGGGTTTGGTGTTGGAAGTAATTTCAGTAGGAAATATATATTGTTTTTGTTGCAATGCGGCAAATAAAACGGGCTGACATGAAGGAGGAGGAGTGGGAGAAAATTTGGACAGAGGATTCGAACCCTATTCAATCAAAGTAAAGAGGAAGCGTTAAGCTGGTTAAGGAAGGATGACATGTTGTTGTGTTATTTTGGAAGGACTTTGGCTGGGGTTTGTGGGGATATAGATGGATATACAGCTAGAAGCTTAAATAGGAAAAGTACATGTATTATAGAAAGGACGCGATACCTCAAAATACTTACCTAAAGGGTCTCTAATGTATTTGGAAAGATTTATTTGAGCTTTGGTTTGGTTGCTAAAGCCTGGTAAAATCCTTGGGCGAAGTGCCTCTGGAGGATGAGCTGGAAAGTCAAAGGATAAAGGAGAGAAGTGAAGGAGAAAGGATATACATACAAGTACATTTAAAAGAGCGAGAGCTGAGGAAGAACGGGTTGGATGGATGTATGTCAATGGGGGGAGGGACTGAGGTACGTAGTTGGATGAGGGGAATTAAATATTTGAAATTGGCACGTGATTTAAAGTGGGGGCAGGTGTGTAATGGAGCTTGGTGGCATCTAAAATTAAGTACATAAAATGTCGCAACTGCTGGGGCGGTAAGGTTGATAAGGGATTAAAATATGGGCCTCTGTCGGCTGGAAATATGGAGGGGAGAAAGCTGGTGAAAGTAGGGAAAGTATGAATAATTGTGTGTAATGCTACGAACTGATTATCATGATAAGATGGAGGGGGATATTACGAGCATAATTCTTGAGCGTAAAGAAAATTCATCGACTGGAGAATCGTGACCTGAGAGAAATGGAGGATGGAGGGAAAGAATGGGGGAGATACATGTGTGTGTACCATGTTGAGTGAGAAGAGTGGGTTCGAGTTACCGTCAATGGTCCGGTGACTCAAGCCTGCACAGAAAAAATCGCGAATGGTGGGCAATAGAGAGGATTCCTGGAGAAAGTTGAGGGTTTAAGGGCGAAGTTGGAGATAGAAGGTGGAAAGCTGAGATGTTTGAGAAAAGTGGAAGTCGGAGCGAAAGAGAAGGAGATGAAAAAAGTGGGAGAGGAGAACGTGCATTTGCAATGCTGGAGGAGAAAAGTGTGTGCTGAGGAGAGACATGAAATAATGGGTGATATAGATAACTACTTGATGATGATAGTCGGTACGGAAAGAATATTGAGTTGGCTGGAACGAACACGATACCGGAGAAAGGAAGGATGCAGTGGAGAAAGTTGGGCGGAATTCCAGCACGTAGTAGTATCGCTGAAAGAGAGCGTGTGTGTGTGTGTGTGTGTGTGTGGATATAAAGGGAGGAGGATATTTGGTAGACAGGATTTTCGCTGAAGAATAAAAATGCCAACGGCATTCTTACAGTAATAGAGGCACTAGTCCTCTTTGAGAGTCAGAATCGTGCTCTATCTAAATATGTTCCTTGAACATTGGGGCAGGATTCCTCCAGATCCTGGGGTGGGGTGGGTATGACTAGAAGTAGTTTGAGAAGTTGACAGAATGAGGATTTCAAGAGCTAAATGTAAAGCTGTCTTTGTCTTTTCCCTCATTTTTCTACGAAACCTGCCTCAACTGTGTGAGAATAAAGGAATGAGAGGAGAAGCATGTTATGGTGTTATAGCCTCAAACACAGTCACTCCTTGTGCTTGGCACTTTATTTAACCACGTGAACACAATCGGTTAGCCGGGAATCCCCCCGGATATTTGGGATGATGAAAGTGAGAGGGGACCTATCCTTCCATCACGCTTTCCCCTTGTCTGCATGTTTAAGAGTGACTTAGCGGAAACCGTTAAATCGGAGAGAAAGTGGATGCAATCTGGATGAGGGAACTACTTGGAGAAAGTTTGAGGAACATGTGATGGCGTGGCGTACCTTACCGTTCCTGTTAACATCCAGCCAGAGATTCCCAAACTCCTGGATTTTAGCTGTAACATACATATTTTCATTATCAGCGTTTTAGCTTGTGATATGAAGCGAGCCAGGTCAGATTCAACTTTCTCCAAGGGCATCTATCGCTACATATGCAGCATGTAGGTAGTTTTGTAGCAGTTTTCGAAAAAGTAAGGGACAAGAATGCATGGAAAGAAGAAAGACTTGGAGTAATATTTTACAAAAAGCATTAGTTGAGGGAAACTTTGGTTTGAAGGAGCCAGTAGTGCACAAAGAGGATATGAGAACGAATGATTAAATTTAGTCGAAAGGTGAAAATAATCTGTGTAATTTTCCAAGTAACTTAACGTGGCGTCTAGATTTCTTTGACCTTGCTCCTTTCATCAAAGAGTGGCTAGAGTGGCTATAGAAGTTATTTCTGGAGAAAATTAATGTAGGCAGCATACTCTTTCCCGGGGGAATGGGACAGAAAACTCCTTCTTGTATTGTCTCTTGCACCAGTCAACTCTAATCAGACATTCCACTGGTTTTCCAAAGTCTGGTATTGGTAGACTGAAATGGCTAAGCTGAGAGTGTGTTCTATTTTCATGTCTTTTGTCACTTTGTCATTACTACGCTCAGGTAGCTCTTGCATAGTCAAAGAGGGGGATAGAAAGAAGACTTGCCTCCCCACCTTGGTTGATTCTCTTCCTCTTGTCATTAGGGGATGACATTCTCCTTCTTCCTTGTCAGTTGCCATACTTTGGATTTACTCTGGAACCTAAATCCAATATTCGAATCACAAACTCATACTTGCCTACGCGGCTCAGGGGTACTACACAGCTTGCACATCAATGAGCAAGTTACAACTGGAGCGTCGAGTCGAGCCCGTGGTGAAAGCACTTTTACGCATGAGACTAAACTGAATAGATTGGAAGAGGAAGCTCTGATGAGGATGTGGATAGAGAGAGGAAACATAATTGGAAGACTTGAATTGAATTGATATCCGATGCTCCCCTGAGATTCGCCAGGGAAGGAGACAAGAAGGTCTGTTAAGGAAATAATTTTATTAAGCTTTTCAAGGCAACTTTATTAATTGTCTTGCAGATTTTGATAATGGAAATGGGATCGGATGCGACGCACATAAATGCGGATAGCGGCAGAAAGCGGAGCGGAGAGAGAGGCTGAAAAGGGGTCAAGTAGTTTAGGATGCGTGGTAATGAATGATGAACTGGATTTAAGAAGGATTAGAAACGGAAACCGTGAGGAAGTTTTCTTTCAAGGTTCGAATGGTATGTCGGGATATACCTGGAAAGTAGGTGGATGCATGTAGGTATTAAAGATATTTACCGTGGGATGAGAATGAGATCGGGATGGTAGGGTTGATCAAGTGTGTGGAGGAGGAAAAGAGACAGGAAGTTTTGCTGTGAGGAAGGAAAGTTTTTGATGGAAATTCATTCCTTTGTGGAAAGAGAATAATGATCAAAGTTAGAAATGTCTACTTTGGATTTCAAACAGTCAATCCTGCCCCTGCCCTACGCCAGTCAGATGTAATTGAACAAGGCTTTTGATCCCAAACTCCGAGTGGCGAAAGAATTCGGCGATTCCTCCTGTCTGTGGGTACTAAGAAACATCCCGAGCAGGACATCTGAGACTTGTCCGGATTATAATACCGTAGAACTAGAAAGTGTATTTCAAGGGCAGAGAAGTTAATTGCACCAAGTTTTCTCTCCAAAGTTTCCTCTACTAATTTTAGCAAATTTTCCCCATTTCCTCCATCTCTTCCTCCTATTCATTCATCCATGTGTCTTTCTCTAGGGAGGGGTAAGCTGAGGGAATGAAGGAGTATGCAAATAGATTCGTTTGAGCAAATACTAGCGGTTGACTTTGATCCTTAAATGTGAAAACCGCAAACAGGGATTGCATGGATACGGGATCATCTTACATATTTTGCTTCCGTGAAAGGAACTCAGCAACGCCACAAAACAATTAGTTTGAAATTTTCACTTTTTACTCTTGACTGCTTTCTCTGCGATATCAGAGTTTTCATATTGAAACCATATGTGATACCTGTAAATAGCGCACGCATGGGTACTAATCCTAAATGCTACAGCGTCTACGTCTGGTCGGATCATAAATATTACACATCAGTCACAGTTGTCGAAGAAGAGGGGATGGAATGCCGTTAAATATGCATATCCATATGACTTCTAAAACAGGCGGTGGCCTTCAATGTTAGAGGCAGGCTTAGGAGGTGTTGAACATGTTCCGGAATCCTATATGTTTGGGATGGATCCTATAGGAACGTATATGTTTGACTTGGAAATGAATAGCGCGAGAAAAATCTGAGTGATTTCCCTTGAATGCTATAAAGAGAGAATAAAGGAACTTGAAGTAACTATTGTATTAGGATATGAGGGGGTTGGATTGTGTGGATGCGTTCGAAGCTGGGAGAAGGTTCTCAGAGAATGAGCATGTCAGTGGTTTTATTTTATAGAGGGAAGTATGCCTATTCTGTCCGGGGAAAAAGGAAAAGAAAAGTGTGTCGGCGGAATGAGGGTGGTGAAAGTGTGTCTGAAGGTGAGGATTGTGAGGAGAATAAGATAGCATTCTAGAGCTGTCTTTCATGTGTCATTACTCATTGGAAAGTAGAGGCTGGCTGGTGGGAAGAGTGAAGTTGAGATTGGGAGCTGAGAGGATTGAGTAGAAAGGATGCAAATCAGGGCTGGTTAGGCGGTTGAGTTTAGAGAAGCGTGGAGGGGAATTGCAAATATAGAGAGAAAAGAAGAAGACTGCGGTGGTGTTGGGAGAATAAAATATATGCGGGGAGGAGGGGTAAGTTTGGCGTGTCTGTGGTGGTTATGTGTACGAACGAAGTGGATTTGTAAGGCGAAAAGAGTGCAGAATTGTTGTAGTTTAAAGAAAGGAAAAGAAAGGAGTGAAAGGAAGATGAGAGAACGTATTTGGTTCAAGTATCGTTTGGTAGACAAGTGGCGCGTGGAAATGACACCCTTCTATCCGAAATTTCTCGCCGCAGAAATCATCAATCCTTTTATTCCATCCCCCTTTGAATGGTGAACAAAACGCTGGAGTGATTGACGTATGTATAAAAGAAAATCACGGAATGTACGCATACGGTATGCAAAATCAGAGAAGTATCTTAGAGAGTGAGTGAAAAGAGGCACGGAGTGTTGGAACAAGTAGAAGACGGAGCTTTCACTCCGTTGGTGTTCATATGTTGAACATGATAAGGGATGATTTGGAATTTTCCATTTGTCCGGGAATTTGGACAATAGATTCCCAAGTCCCTTGCTGTGATCCCTTGGCGTTCCCTCTACATTTATTCATTGAGTCAGTCAGCGGCTCATTCAGCTGTTTCAATGATAGTATCTTTTAAGCGCCTCCTATTCAAAATTCAAGAAGAAAAGCAGTAGTGAAGATGAGGAGGAAGGAGCATGGAGGAATTTGTCTATTCTCCCTCGCCGTTGTACTTGCATCATTTTTTCTAGTCTGTCCGTCAAAGCCGTAGAACGGAAGTGAATGACGATGGACTTTCTTCTGGGCTACTTTACTCTGAGGATATTTGCGGCTTGGATGCTCCGGTCTTGGTGAAGAAATATTCCTTTCTTTTTGTTCTCAGGCTTTACTACATGAATTTGCGAAAAAATTTGAAGACAGAATAAGTTTTCTAGAGATATCTGTAGCTTCTTTTGGGTACTTTCATCGTCGTCGAGCGGATTTCTTATCTCTCTGTCTATGAAATATTGCAGAAGAGAATTACAATAGGGGTGTTGGAGAGTTGAAAAGAAAATTTAATTACATTGAAAAATACTACGCACGTAACCAAAGGAGAGAGTGGGGAAAGTAGGTAGAGACGGAAAATTTAGAGTGGTGTACATACGAAAAAAATCTTTTTTTCATTTAAACTCCTAGACTTTCATTTATGCTGGAGGATTGGGGGGGGGGGATATCCTGGAGAGGGCTGCTCCTATATAAGCTATCAGACGAGGGTGGGGGTTAGGGGATGGGAACATTTTTGGATATGGCTGCTGATGTAATGTGTTGCTATGCACTCAGTTATTATGAGTATGACTGCTGCTGGAGGACTGCGGGAAAGTAATTACGCTCTAATGATTCACTACGGGAAGAAGAATTTAATTTTTAATAAGTTCCACAGCGTAATCGAAACTGCTCTCTCCCCCAATCTTATGTTTGAGTTGAGCGGCCGTTATGCCAAGGCATAAGCTGCATAAGAGGCAGAAGTGGATCGGACAAGAGATTATTGCTTCAAAAAGTAAATTGCCAAGAGAAGGAAGTTATTGGATGTATTAATATACGGGAGTGAAAGCGGGTGAAAGCGGAGGCATGCCTGTACCTGGAATATGCACTGGTGAGAGTATTCTCAGCAAGACTCCCAAATACTTTTCCCCCAATATCCCTAGTATTGTATGCCGTTGGAATACTTCTTTCATATCCTTACTCATTCCTTGGGGTTATTAAGATCCATTTTTATCGATTCTCCATTTGTATATTTATTTCATAAGGAAATGGGAAGCTTCGTCCAAAGTGTGTGTGCTCCCCTCGTGTACTCAACTTTTTAGTACAGCAAAGAATTACGGAGTGAATATTGTTATATTATACGCTTCTTCTAAAGCTAGCAATCTTTTGAAACGATTCAACAAAATTACGCGCGATTGCCCAAGGGTGAATATACAACATACCGCTTTCTCCTATTGTATTGCTTCAAAGTGGAAGAGGGGGAAGTTCTTGTGTACGAGCTCAATAAATAATTTTTACAACTAGACCCATGTGGTTTCCTTTTCTGCTTTACTTTGACAATACATACTGCATTGAAAAGTCCTAAGCGAGTGTTCCTCTCGAAGCTCAATCTGTTATGGATACTATTGTTTCGAAGAGCGAGATATGCCGTCGAACTGTGCGAAATAGAATCAAGCTGAATGGAGGGTGGAGCGATGGACGCACTCGGATAGGTGTTTAAGTTTAATTAAGTGGGCGAAAGTGCAAAGAAAAAGTTAAATCAAAATAGAAGAGTTCAACGGGCGGAAATAAAACCACTTTGTAGGGAAATCTAGAGAATTCGTTTGCGAAAGGGGAGTTGATTCGAGTCCAGGTTGATTGGTACGGTTAGGAAGAAGACTAATAATGCTCCTAGGTGTAGGATAGTATCAGGTAAAAACGTATACATGGTGACGACTAACTTCAAGCAATAGTTGAGTTGAGAACATATAGGTTAGGTTAGGAGTAAAATCGTTTGAAATCACTCTTGCAAAAACACCACGTGAGGGAATGCGGGTCGAGTTCGGTGCGATGTTGTAAACGTGAAAGCGCTAAAGGGGATTTGGGAAACGACGCGTGAAGGGTTAAAGCCGCAATTTTCTTTTGCCACCGGCCATGGAGGTTCATATAGCTCGTCGCTGAAACGGGAGCTTGGCCGTTTGTTGTTGAAAGAAATGGGTGGAAAAGTGTGGCAGTGGCGAAGATGATAAGAAGGAAGTAGAGAACTAAGTGAGTTTGGAAAGAGGAGACTTCCGGACTTTGTTTTTCAATTTGAAAAGAGGTGTAATTTGGGCCGAGAAAAGGAAAACTCGTTAGGAGAAGGGCAAAGGAAGAGGAGGAGGAAAGCAAGGAACGTACGTGGTTTGCGTGGAGGCGGGATGGGAAAAAGGATTTCGTACTTGGATGGAATCCTTGTTTGACAAAGATTTTAATCTGCAAACAGGAAGCGGACGGGTGAATTTTTTCGATAGAAAATGGGGGATGTAGGGTAAAACTTGCTGGGAACTGAGAAAGCTTGGGAAAGAAGAGAAGAATAGTAGACGGTAGAAATAGAAGTAGATGGAGAAGGAGGAGAAGAAGAAGAAGAAGAAGGAGAGGATGAGAGGAAGAGGGAAAGCATGCGGTTTGGGGAGTATAGTCATTGGAGGAGCCAGGAATTCGGGTGAAAGCTGAAAGAAAAGATTGATTCCAACATACAGTAGAGGCTAAAATGGGAGGAAGGAGGAGAGGATGAGAGGAATAGTTCAAGATAGTATTTGTTCCGTTGTCATGATGCTGACAACAATAAGAGCGGGGAAGTTGGTCACTGTGTTTGCATGGGGGTGGGATGAGCGGGACGGGAGCGGGTGCAAGTGGTAAGGAGATAAATTTCATGGAATGTGAAGAAACTCATCCGACAAATGTATTTGGAGAATTTCCTCTTTCTCATCCTGCCGCGATAGCTGGAAGTCTCTTCCCCTGCGTTTACCCTCGCAAAGGATGGAGTGCAGCGCTAAATGGAGGACGAAGAGAGGGGGTGGAGGAGAAAGTGTGGTCGGAGTGATCCTTTTAGAAATTCCCACAATGTCCCTATGCATCCTTGTATTTTTTCTCGTTTATTTTTCGGTGGGTTGAAATGAAGAAACCATCTATTTTTCCAACTGATTTATTCTTCTACTAGAAAAAAGAAGAAACCAAGTCGTCCAGCGTCCTTGGATTCACATAGACAGCCAGAGATTTCATTGGTAATGGCCGGCGGAATTTCAACAAGTCTTGCGATAGTCCTTTTATCCTTCGTGTCGACTCCGGCGAGCTGGAGGAGGAATGGCAAGCTCAAAAACAGCTACAGGATTAGGCAATTTGAGTTGAGTAGTGGGATTCGAGAAGTAAAACAAATGCTATCAAGGCCATATTCCCCTCCCCAATCTCGACTTCCAATCTCAATGCATTAGAACCTAATAAAGTGTGTGTCTTGTGCAATTTTTTTCGCATACAAATAGTTTTTTGTCTGCCTACAATTCTCCACGTCTAGAATTGTTTGTGTGTTTCTCGCTACTACGTTTACTATAGACCTCTTGTAGGGCAAAAGTCTTAGAGAATCTTAGCCTAGATGCAATTCTACTCGCTTGGGATATAAATGTTACTTCTTCCTCCTGATTGCGATATCCATCATGAGTAGATTTATTCTTTAGTCCCTGATTATCTGTCTGTACAATTTGCATGCTTTCAATTCGTTGACATAAAAAAGAAATTCGAGAAATATTGAGGAGAAAGCAATAGCATAAAGGCAAGGAGAGATAAGTATCAAAGTTATAGTTACTAGGTGTGAAGACCAATGACGGAATGAAACCTGAGGACGGAATCAGGAGGATTTTCAGTGGGGAATCAGAAGAGGTTGGGGAGGAGTGAGGCAAGATTGTAGAAAGCAAAGCATGATTTACAAGATCCCAAGCTGTTGCAATTTATTTTCCAGTCCTAGAATCTGGACGACAATGAGAGAATAAAAAGGGGTGTGGATGCAAACTGTCCTGGTTCATTAACTGCTGGGGAGAGGGATTTTGGCTAGAGACAATTCTGTGGTTATAACTTTCTCTCTGCTTTCTCCATGTCATGAAGTACATGTGATTGCTGTGTATGAGTGGGCGAATTGAAGGAATAAAGGCGGTAGATCGGCGGCCCGGCCTACGAATGGAGTGAAGAATATCCATTTGGTTTGTGCAAACCGTAGGGAGGATTTCGCATGGAGTTAGTGACGCATAAAAAAATTAACAAGGAAGAGAGACTGTGATTAATGCCTTGCTTGGAAGGATGATTAAAGGCAATCGGAAGAGAAAGTGATGCCGGGTCCAATTACGGAGTTGGCTTGCTTTTGTCTGATATCCTCCAAAGTAGATGACTCTCCAAGGTGGGTAGCCGAGAATACAAAAGCGGGATTTACTTCTCAACTCCTTCACTCTAGGCTATTTTAGTTACGTAACTATACAACGATTGAGATACCACCTTTGCTGGATGGCTGGAACATTCTTGGAAACATCTTCACCAGAGAATGTGCTAGAAGGTAGCGGCAGCTCTCCTTTGAAAAGTTATGGATTCGAGGCAAAACTTTTGCATCTGATACTCTGATACGCAGGGTTTGGACGATTAGATGGCTTGGCTTGTCTGAAGCTATTCTACTCGAGAGAAGGTATCTGCTTCACCTTATCTGGAATGAAAATATTACCACTAGGATCCACTGATCCACACTCCTGGTTTAGGCAAGATACAGGAAGGAAAAACTAGGCTGTGCTTTGCGTGACGGTGAAGAATTAATGGTAGGCGAAAGAGAATCAGTATGGTGTGTTGGTTCGTTGGCTGATTGCGTAGATTAAAGAAAGTGACGGGAGAAAAGAAAATATATCGTGTGATGGGAGCAGACGGGTGGGAACATTTATGCAAGTTATCGGAAGCAACTTTTAATAGACGTTTCATTAAGGAGCTCCTCGGACTTGTTGAGTTTGTTCCCTAAAAATTTCATGGCCATTTAATTGCCTCTGTAGACTTTTGCGTTGGGTTGGAGGAAAGCTGATGGGGAGAAGTGCAGTTGCTTAACGCTCTAAAGAGTTTTAGACGCGTTCTTTCCATCATGTCTATAAAAGTTGTTGGGAAATGTTATTTTTCTAGTAATACAACTCTTAATAAAAGGTGACAGGAGTATGAAGGGTGAGGGCGAAACTGGGATATTTTATCGATGGACTAGCCCTCAATCTCATCTCTGGCTCACACTTTCTTAGAGGAGATTTCAAACTTTCTCCGACACCTTTTTCCTTTTTCCGGAGGGAATGTTTCAAGATTTTTTGGGTGATAGAGACGGAAGAATAAATCAGTGAAGATGCGTGAAGAAGTATATAGATAGAAAGCTCAGAATGCCAGAGGGGAAAGACACATACCTTAAATACGTATGCCAAAAGTTTATTTCCTGCTTCGCACAAGGTAGATACTACTTGGGGTGGAAGTTGGGCGTATGTACGCTCTACTGTCTTTCAGTACACAAATGTAATTGCATTCTCGTGCTGGAAGCAGGAGAGAAAAGAATCATGTGGGTGACGGAATAGGAGATATATATATATATATATATTTATAGTTTGGAAATTTAAAGCTTAAACTTTCAAGTTTACATAAGTACATGAAAATACAGGGGAATATCTTTGTTGGGAAATGAATATCATGTATGAGAGGATGAAGGATTTACCAAGGGTTCATTCGGTCTCTTCTTTGTAATGCATTGTAGATTTGGGCGTAAAATTAGAGATTCAAAACACTGGTAAGCTGTATTAAAGAGAGGGAAAGAGAGGGAAAAGAGAAAGCAGAGAAAGTTGTAGCTGCATTTATACCAAATACTATCCGTTCTTACAAATTGAACGTATCTCATGTCGTGTATCATTACATACATATGTGA
Organism: Sminthurides aquaticus; assembly: GCA_906901655.1. Lineage (NCBI taxonomy): Eukaryota > Metazoa > Arthropoda > Collembola > Symphypleona > Sminthurididae > Sminthurides > Sminthurides aquaticus. The sequence goes on along the minus strand of CAJQTT010000004.1, from coordinate 7,535,883 downwards.
AAGCCCATTTCATTTGTTCCCAGGATTTTGACCCATTGAAACGTACATTTCTGCGTTTATTTTAAAAAAAAGATTGCAACTAGATTGTTTCTTGGGTTCCTTGAATTAATTGAGATGGTACGGAAGGAAAGGAAGAAGGGGTACTGGATTGTGGAGTTGGGGGTACTATCCTGGAAAATGGTTTCCGAAAAACAAAAAATCAATGAATTTGGAGAAAGTAATGTTGGAGCTTCAACGTGGTACACGCTTCGCACAGAAAGTGATTTTAGTGGATCGCTGCCTGTGCGACGAAGAGATGTGGATTTGAAGGATGTAAAAATTGAAATATTTTGAAGGATGAAATTAGAAAGTGGGGATTTAATATTGATGGAAGCACATAAATGAATGACAATAAGACAAGGCAATGATGACTGTCTGGATTTGGAATTGTTTTCAGCACCGATTGTGGAGATTGTGGACGACGGGGAGAAACCACTGAAGGATAAGATATTCAAAACAGGTTCAACTTTGGAGCTTCGGTGTATCGTGGGACAAGTTGGGCCGGAGATTTCGCAACATGTCAATTGGTATCATCATGATAATAGTAATCATCACAACCGTCTCCTCAACAACGACACGTACAGAGGAGGAATCAGGCAAGTGGAATTAAAATATCAATTTTTTGATTTCCTTTGTACTCGAATAAGTCTTGATCTGTACTTTGCACGGGGAATCAATCACTGTCATCCGAGCTGAGTAGGATAAAGTGAACTACTCACTCTCTCATTCCCGCTCTTGTAATGCGTGTCGGAGGAGAGAAAGCTTCACGCGAAAAGTAGGAAAGCAGGGCCTGGAACGAGCTTTAAGTCTCTTCTCAGATGCCCACTTTCCCATAACGTAAAGCTTGGGGAAGGAAGCTCTTCCAAAACAGCTTGAAATGTTGTAGATTTTAAGCATTCATGCATATGCATGTGCTGTCAGAATTGAGAGTCCATTTGTCTGTGCTGGGATTTAGAAGGTTGGAAGGAGTCTCAGGTAGAGCGAGGAACTGGGAGAGTAATTTTAAACAACAACTTTCTATTAGGACGAACAGCAGGCTGCCTTTCAGGGCCAAAAAGGTCCTCTGTGTTGGAGTAAACTGATTGGGTTATATACAGATGAAAACATGAATGAAATCCAAGAAAAACATTAGTCTTTTCCAACACATTAATTTATCTTTCGCCTACACAAGAGAGAAAGTGCGGGAATAAAAAAAAGAAATCAAAATTCAGAATGGGTAACAATTTATATTCTCCGTTTCGCAATACTCTCTAACCTACTTCCATCTATAAACAAATAAAAGGGAAGCAAAGATGAATGAGTTGAAGGAATAGAAGGAAAGCTGTTCCCAATATTTGTTAACTTAATCACCAATTCGATCACAAACGAACTTGGAGAAAGCAAAATAGTCAGTCGTTATTAATTTTTTCCCAAATTAACTTTTCGATATGCGAAAGAAAGTATGAAAAAAGCGTAATAATGGGCGAAAGTAGGATATTGTATCAAATTTTGTACTCAAAACCAGCAGTTCTGAGTTATTTGTAAAATGAGCCAATCTGTACTTGTTTTAATTGTAATAGTCAGCATTAAATGCAAAGTGAAAAATATTAATGAAGGAGCTGGTTGTCGAAGGGAAAACAACAGAAGCTTTACTGTTTACCAGGGACCGGGGGACCAGTAGAGAGAAAGCAGGCAGCTTTGGCTGCGGACTGCATTGCGTTAATTATTAAATCCCTTATTCAAAATTTTATTGAGTCGGCCTCTTGAAGTCATTCCAGGAAAATCTCTCAGAAACGTGCAGCTGTACATAAACTCAAAGATTGGGGCTCCGCTGAGCTGGTTATCTCTTCTGACATTAAGTCATGCTAGTTTGCGATGTTTTCAGAAGGTCTTCACGTCCGATAGCAAAATGCAAGTCAGTAGTCAGTACATATGTAGGAAACCTGAAGAGTTGGAGTTCTACATAGCCTCACAAAGGAAAAAGTGAAGATACTATGCGTGGTTTATTTTGTGCAATCCAAATAATTATTTGAACAAATTTTTTGAGAATCTCCGATCTATATGCTTGGTAGATTGTATATGGACTGCAAAAAGTATGAATATGACGCCCTAGGGGTTTTTGTGAGACGGAAGGAGTGTTCAGGCCGTGTAGACATTGGACGAAGTGAGTATGAATACTAGTTCGAAAATTTCCCAATCCTGAACGCTTTTGAGGAGACTGGATTATTATCTCATTTTCGTAAGAACTATCTCAAGTAGGTGGGAAGAAATAGTTTTACGGGAAACGCGGAAACCGTTCGAATCCAGAGGATAGAGAGGGAAAGACACGCAAAGAAAAAGTAATTCTGGGTGAATCCTGGTTGCGTTGCGAAATAGGGCCATTCTGAAACTCCATGATCTTTTTGCAAATTCCTGTTCTATCTTGGGAGAAAAAACTACGTTTTTAAAGTATCCATGTAAACCCTGAAATTATTATAAGGATCCAAGTATACAGACAACGGAAACAGCCTTTCTACTCTACCGCACTACTAAAGTGGAATCCATAGCGTGCACAGGGTGCCCTCTTGCAACAGAAACGACACTTGCCTAATTACCCATGAATCTCGCAAAATACCCACTTAGAGATTAAAAGGAAAGAAATGGGTATAGGGTTTTATGAGGAGCTTTGACTATTAGTATGGGTCATGAAAAACAGGGAGGCGGGATGAATTGAATGAGTTTAAGGACATCATCATATCTACGTTTTGCGAATATTGCGAATTTAATATAAATAATGAATGCATTTTTTTTTCTACGTCTCCGGTCTCCATGACAAGATGACGCGGAAAAGGGGAAAAGGGTGTAAAGTGGGAAAGTATGAATTTAGAGAGATGAATGATGGGTGCGATTAAAGTGAAAGTGGAAGCTGCGGTGGTGCGCAGTGCGGTAAAGGAGGTGATGATGACGATGGTAAACCGAGAAATGAGGAATAATAAAGTAATGGGATGAGGCGGGATTTGGCGGGGAGGGGTGCGCGCAACTAGTTCAGTGGTTATGGTGGAATGGCAATGTTATGTTGACCGGGGATGGGATAGTGCGGGTGTGATAATAGAATTGCATGGGGATTTAGGCAAGTTAGTGTAGTATAGAGAAGACATGTTGTTGACGGTATATTTTGAATTTTATCAACAGTGTGAAAAGTTGGGTCCAGAAGGATTTCGGTGTTTCCAAGCTGAGCAAACTCTACGTGGCAAACGTGAATAAATCGGATTCGGGTCTATACACTTGCTCTCTGGGTCGTTACGGAAATGCTACGGTCTTCGTCTCCGTCCTCAATGGTAATCTTTTATTTATTCATCACACTGCATAGCCGATTGTAAAGAGAAGGGGGATAGAAATTCCTAATAATTCTATTCAAGCGATCCTCTTACGTATTGAAACGAATCCAGTTTAAATAATGCACCACATCCCTTTCTGAATTTGACAAAATAAAGGGCGGACTATAAGCACGGGAAATTAATGTCTTATCGCTCACAGTGTAAACCTGTGCAGAGGATCTAAATGTTTGATAAGGAGAAGACAAGAGAACACTGGTTTTAGATGAAAGCCCTATTGAGCTGAATTGTAGCTGTCAATATTTCCATAGACAAGTAAAGAGCGTGAGAATCGACAGATGACAGATACAGCTATTAACCAGTTTATCGTGAGTCATAAGTCTTCAACCTACCAGTTTGTATTCCCCTTTATCCAGCACTGCACTAGGAAGTTTCTACTGCAGAGAAACTGGAGAAAATTCAACTGAGGGAGTGAAACTATCATCCTTAGAGCTACAAGCAATCCATCCAAACTTGTTATAGAAATAGCCTATTCGATTACGAAGCATTCCCCTTAAATTACTAAAAGTTAGGCGAAGCCACCTCTGTAACTAACTAGCTGGACCGAGTAATTGAACTTCCTAAAATGATTTGAGATGATGGTTGCAAATTAAATTGGCCATACAAATCCGTCAAAAAATTGAATATCATACTGAACTACATTTGGATTGCTACTAGGTGGTTAAGTAAGGATAGGAATTGTCTCACTAAATATTGTTAGTCTCTTTTGCCGACTCCCACCCATCAGCCTCTGTATGCAACTCATCACTTTTGATATACATATTCGCTTGCTTTTGATTCATGCGCTTCTTTTTCCTTTTAACTTCTGATCGATTTTTGTATACTTTTGGCCCTGGCTCAAAAGTGATGGTGCATTATAGTTGCATAAAGCCGGCTCGACTCGACATAAGCTTCCCACAGACTTCGTCTCGGTCCAGCTAAAAATTGGCAGGAATTTTGCAGCTACTAATTACATAATTGCCTGCGTACAAAATCACTCCATAAAGAGTTTTTTCTAAACTTTATACAAGCAGAAATATTAGGTATTAGAAATTGTTTTTGACAATTTAGGGGTTATTGGAGTGGCAAACAGAAAAATTTGAAGTAACATAAAAGTATCGAGTAAAAAGTACAGACTGATGTATATTTCGGTTAAACAGTAAGTAATAAGAGAAAATACTTTTCAGAGGAAAGGTAGAGAGAGAGAATAACAGGTATGCACTGTGGCAGTGGCAGCGGACAGGACTAGAAAGTAAAAATTTCTTAATATAAAAACGTATTTGTAGTATTTACTCGGTTTTGAAACGGCTGTATGTTGATTGGAGCAAGTATTGACCTTCCCTCCATGTTTTGTTGAGTTTGGACATAGAGAGCACATAAGGAGCAAGGAAATTAGGAAGAAAGGTTGGAGAAAGTTAAATACGTTACGCATTATAAGAAGCGCTCAAGATGGAAATCAAGGGGCTTTTTCTTTTGTGTTCATCTTAGTTTTAGGAGAAAAGCGAGCTTGAACAAGGACTATCTTCCTTTGATTTATGTCACAAGACTGACACGTACAAAAGTTTGGACAAATACTTTCATTTCTATTCCCCTCCTCCTCCCTCCCTAGTAGAGTACTCGGATATTTTAAGGGGTCAATACGTACTTGGCAAACAGAGCAAAAGCTCTCGGGTAACTCGTTCAATTTATCAGGAGAGGAACCAAAGATGAAGAAGCTACAAGGGAAGGGATAGAGAAAGTAAAGGAAAATACTGTGGATAAATGGTTGCTGAGACATGGAGGAATTTAAACTCAAGTCTTTGCTGGCTCACATCACATATTTCTGTCTTTCTTTGCTTTCTCTATACAAGTACTGCGTAAGAAAAAATATAATGGACGTGGAGCGGAAGCGTGAGAAAAACTTGATTTTTCGTTATTAATTTGCAGGAGAGACTCCAGCAGCGATGCAGCATGGAGAAGCTTCTCATCACATCCCGGTATCCCTTCTTATTGTGTTAATAGGCTTCCTCATAATTTCTGGCTCGTCAATGGTCGCATTATAAACCATTCATCTAGTTTTATGCAACTCTATATACAAACAAGCTAGTAATAGAACTTGCGCTTGAATACATAAACGCAACTAAGGATAAGATGTATGTGCTATTTATTTGCCATTAAGATGCAAACGAAAAAGTATTTTACGGGTAAACATACTTAGGCAGTAAGTGAAGCTAAAGCTAAGCAATGCCAGTCTTCTGAAGGGGAGAAAATCAAACGGATAGTGGGGAGCTCAAAGTGCATAAGAATAAGATGTTCATGTTAAGTAGGAGTGTGAATGTGATTAACTTGGGTCTACTTATGATAAAAGTATGTCTACGTCAATAGGTGAGACGCTTGTTTAATTGTATACTAAGCTTTCTTTCTAGTTATGAGTTAAGGTTAAACTTATTAAACTCTTAAGTATGAGCAGTCTAACCCACAGGTGGTTAGCAAGAGTGATACTTCTAAAATGAGTGGATAGAGTAAACAAAAACAAATATTGAATGTTAAAGTGAAAGAAAACAAATCGTAATGTTAAGATGGGAAAGAGGCACGAAATTTTCCTCAGGGACAAGGTTAAGAGAACGAGGTTGCTTCCTCCTAACCTTTCCTTTATAAAAGTAAGGGGCGAAAGAGACTAAATACGTATTGGAACAGAAGAGAGTGTGTGGAGTGTAAAATTTGAATGAGGCAGGGAATCATGAGTAGATTTGAGGGGAAATAAAAATTTCTAGGACAGAAACATACATTAGACGGAAATTAAGGGTAAAGTTGACGGTGACATAGTTTGTCATTTGCAATTGGAAGTACGAAAGTAAAGTAAGGTTTATCCATTTGACTCCATCAATCAGTATCAGGAAATGATTAAAGTTGCTGAGAATTGACAGAGACGTATACCAAGGTTTGTTAACTGAGAAAGCAGAAATCAGTCGTTTGTAGTTTGTATTCTAATGGAACGGGTAAGACGTCTATACATTTTCATTTTTACAACACGCAAATGCATTGAAACTTCATAGAATCTCCGAAGCTAGTTCTGTCAACGATTGTTTATGCTAATTCACAAATAGCATAGGTCTTTCATTCTTGTTCAACTTCCATTCCATAATGTACTCGCAGTAGCATGACGACTTCAACAATACCCATGAAACTTCTATGATGGAGTGCTAACAGTTTTCAAAAACAAAAATTATGACGGATTGTCTATCTACGGGGTTTATGCATGTGCAGTGAAAATTTCAATGAATAGATGCCTTTCCCAAACTTACCCGAATGCTCAATTACTTTATAAAGCATAGCTTGAAATTACGGTGAACCACATATAATGACTGCACGGTCCCTAGCACCAGTTTTGGGCCATTGCTTTTTTATTTCTCGAGTGATCCAAAAGTTTGGCAAGAATACACTGCTTGCTGACTTTCTGAAATCCGCGTAAGGGATGCGTCAGAGAATTATCTGAAGCTCAAGCGGAAGAAATCTCTCATTTTCGATTACCATGGTAATTTTTCAACGAATGAAGGCTTCCACTCTCATCAGCTCAGCCAAATACACGGAATGACACATTCGTGGGCCTCGTCGCAAAATACAAACGAATTTCTGGTCATAGAGCGTGTTATATGGGTTCTAGGATTGCTATTTACTGTAATTTCAGAAACTTCCGTTTCCAAACTGTAGCCAGGAATTTGCATTTGATTTTAAATTGTAGTGATCATGCCTGAACTTATTGGCGAAGAATTAGCATTTATAGTTTCAACTATCTCTTTGATGAAGAGCATCGTATTCAGCTTTTACCAATTATTACAGTTTCAAGGTACTGCTTATCATCTCCTTGATACTGGTACTGGTATAAGTAGGCTTCTGAGAATACCTACTTGCTTGTCTACTGATTCATGAGTTAATTTATCTAAAGGTAGCATCCTTGATTAAGTTCTTTCATACACCATATTATCACTCGATCAGATCGCCATTTAATGAAAAGCGAACGGTTCATTTGTGTGTATCTTAAAATCGAGTGTACATCAAGTGGATGTTCTCGTCCGTTGAGCGGTGAAAACAAGCGGAGAAAATAAGTAGGTCGAATGCTACTTTAGAAAAAGCGCGAACGCCAACGCCGTTAAGGAAAGCAAACAGTTGTTGAGGTTAGTATGAAATTTTTGTTGCTCTGGAGGAAAGTTTAGGTAATAATAAATTATTACCTTTAGGAGAAACGCGTTAAAATGTACCTACTATAATTGTACAAAAGTTTCAGAAGGTTCATTACATGTACTAAGACTACTAACACGTTTCTCATTATTGTAGGGATAATACACAACGGGGATGAAGGATAATATGTAGCTAAAGGTTTATATGGGATGGATGGTACGAGCTAAAGATCCGCACTCTTAAGTATTAAATATGTACATCACTTATATAGGGTGTAATCCACTTCAAGTACAAGACTACTATATTATATTCCTCATCTAGAGAAAAGCTGAGAGTTTGACAAGGTGCTTTAAGTGAATGATGCAAATAACACTATGAAAGCAAGGAGAAAGTTAGAGGCGGGATTATGTGCTTTTTGAAATACCTATGATGCTATCCTCCAATAAGATTATGTGTGCAAGTAGAAAGATAAGTTTCAATTTGTATTCCTACTGTATCTTATACGTAGGTACACGTAAGAGTAATAGAATAACTTGTTTTAAAGATATTTACTGTTATAAACTAACTATTGTACAAGCTCTATGCTCCATATGTTCACTACATATTGCATCAACAATTGTAATGGATGTAATGGAATAAATAGCCGAGGTAAGAAAATTGGGACAGAAAGTTATCGATTACACTCCTTTTTAGATAAGGTAGTATGATATATTTAATTTCAATGAATACTCTTGTCTTTGAATAGCATATTATGTATGCAAAGGTTTATTTATTTAAGGTAAAACATCTGCGTGAAAGTAATATAATATAATTATAATATATGGAGAAACTACTGTCGAAGCGGCTAGCGTAGATTTTCTTTGGATTCACTGGGTATAGAATAGGAAAAGTATATGTGGATTGGTGGTAAAAAATGTTAAGAAATAAAAAGATTTTATAATAATAACATGTACTTTCTTTGTAGTTGTGTTCAACAACTGGCATCATACGTGTACGAAAGATATATCCGTGAGTACTGAGTAGACGGGAGAGAAGAAGGGGACGGGAAGGTAGAAAATGAAGGATGAAGGATGGGATGAGGGTCGTGAGATTTTTTATTCTTTGCATGGGACGGAATGTGTATTTGAAACCGAGTAAAATACATAATGAGTTTTGCCTGAGTTTGAATTGTGTGCACGTTGGGAAAAGGTAAATATATTATGCAAATTTTTGGTAAACCAACCTGCTGAAAAGGAAACTCGATGGATGGAGGGGCGGGTATAATGTGAACGGATTTAGTGTCGAGGGGAATGCGGATGAATCTAATATTTTCTATGGAATGGTTACAAATTATTTCATTTTTCTGGGAAAAGGGAAAATATACACACTTCACGAGCTTGCTGAACCCTGAAGTTGAAGGTAGTCAAGAAATGCGTATGGGATAGAGAATTGAATAGAATTTTTCAGATTCGAGCGGTTTCAAAGAAGGCAGGTGTAGGTGTAGTGATGGAATGCATGGTGTGACGGACTGACTGAACTGTATGGAAGGGAAAGAACGTTTTCTTAGGGATTTCACAAAGAATGACGGAGCTATAACGAGTGGGAAAACATATTATTTGGATATAGCGCAAAGTGTGTTTGGAGAATCTCTGTGGAAAAAGCGTGTGCGGGCGGCGGTTGCTAGAGGTTTTTGTGGGTTTCTTTTTTTTGATTATATATTACAAATCCAAAGGAATCGGTTGAACGTACCTGACGGTATGCTGACGTTCACTTGATTATAAATACGGACAAGACAAGCTTGCACAGGACATTACTGGAGAAAGTACCAAGAATGGGGAAGGAATGAAGGAGGCAATGCATACACTGCGCACTGTAGGAGCCGCGGTTGGATACAGAAATACGGGAATAGGGCTGAATATGAGGGAAACCAAGAGGGCTGAGAAACGCGAAAGTATGTTCGAGGGATGGCAATCAGTATAAAGCATGGAGTGTATGAAATGCGGTTGCAAGTGTGCAATATTCATGCTTTGCGAAGTAGAAAGCAGGGGGTAATATGGGCGGAAAATGTGAAATTCATTAAGTTTTCCACGTTCTTCTGATCTGATAATCCTGTAAGCACGATGCTTCCCTTTAGAGATGAATACAAATGAAGAGGCGGTGGTAAAAGGAAGCGAACGTGCCAATAATATCTCATGAATGAATTTAGTTCACAGGAAAAATATATTTGAAGGATGGCGTAAAACGCCATTACCATGCCACCCAGGGAATGCGATAACATTCGCGGCTTTCCCTCGCTCAAGTTCTCTTTCTCAACGCAAATAAGAAAGAGACGGACGTCTTATTGTGAAAATTAGAAGGGCAGAGAGAGAGAGAATTTTTAATGCCTGCCCTATAATTTTATTGCGAAATACGCTCATGTTCACTCCAAGTGAGATTAAGGAGAAGCGTATCAAAGGAAAGTTGGAAAAAATGGGTGGATACAAGCTGAAATGAAGGTAGACTAGGAATATTTGCCATCTGACTTTGTGTTCCTAAGTTCCAGGAAATGGGTGGGTGTGAAACCTGCTTGCCCGTGAATCCTGCCTTCAACATACTCTCCAAGACTGAAGCAGTAAGGAAGGATGGAAATATGATTTGATGAATGGAAAAATGAATTATGAGCGGTTTTATGCCCAATAGGTGTTGTTTTTCATAGTACTTCTATTTTCAGGATTGGTTTTCCCTTTTTGTTTCGGGCTTCGCACGTTTGATTTGAAGGCAAGGACGGCGGGATGTCCCTATAAAATGCTGTTTTCATAGATCAATGATGGGATTAGGTGGAAAACGGAGCTAAAAATGAGTAATGTTTTTCCTGAAGGCTCCGCAATTTATTTCACTTATATTTCCAATTAATTTGTATCGAAAAAATAGGGCGAAATAAAATTAGACCAGGCGTTGAAAAAAATAATCTTATGATGGATGATGAAAGAAATGGTTATACGCTGACTTTGTATGCCTACTTGCAAATTTATGATCAGCATTGCGTCTCACATGCCCCAAATCGGACAGGTAAGTCAATTTTCCGGTGCGAATGGAAGTAATATGAGTATTTTCGGGAGAAAAAATTATTGATGATCCATCACGTTGAGTCTAGTGCTAAACTTTGTCGGGTTACCCAGTGATTTGCATTTTGCAGGATACGCACATTTCAGCTAGCATACAATTCTTGACTTCAGAAAGCTACTTATGGAATTACGTCACTGGAAGCAGTGGGAGTGTGTGTGGACGACTTTCTCCAAAGATTTAAAAAAAATTATAGAGCTGTTGGCCGCAGTACATGTGCCAAAGATACGTGACATTGCGAGCTTACATTCCCTTTGCCTGGGATGGGAGTGCTACTATAGAGAAATGTACTGGATCAGAAGCCCAAAAAACAGAGACACTTGTCTACAGGCTACAGATGTCGACCTCCGAGACGGTAGTGAAAATAGCGAAAGGACATTGGAAGTTTGAGAAAACTGGACACCAGAAGGAAATGATTTCTTCCCAATTACTTTCTAGAAGACAGGAGATATGTATAGCTCAATTAAAGAAGGCTGGAGGTCGTATTCCACGTAATTATGACAGAAATTAGAGAAAAGATTGTGGAAATTCAATATTATTACTCAACGTGTTTTGGTCGTGGAGCAGCTGTGCTGTAACTTGGTTGGTATGTGTTGTTGCCTTTTAATGAGACTGAGATCTTCCAAGGCCTGTTGCTACCGTTACAAGATACAAGAGAGATGTTACATGTGGCCACAATGTTAAGTATGACGTGCTGAATTTGATACAAAGTTTGGTCTAGCTCCAAAGAGCTTTAGAAAGAACGGGAAATTACTTTATGTAAGCCAAGAAGCTTTGGTTGTAATTAATGAAGGCGAACGTATTAATGCGTATGCGAGTAGTGTGGCCAAAGCGGTGTCGCAAAAGACGGCATTTGTAGGACTTGCCGTCAACAACGGGCATTGTAAAAATTGGAGAAAGCAAGAAAAATCAGGCGTGCATTAGGTAGGGGAGGAGTGAAAAGGATGCAGGTAACGATGTAAGCTTGGAAGATGGACGGAGGGAAAAGATTTTTACTTGGGACGTGTGTAAAGTGCACATGCTGCATGCGCCTCTCAAAAGAAAGAGTAGCCGTAAAAAGATATTACAGAGGTAAAACGTGTGCTTGTCGGTGGGAAACTGAATAGAGCGTTACGTTGGTGAAGAGAAGGATGAAAAAGGGAGTTGCTAATGAGATACATGAATCGATATGTAACAGATGGGAATGGTGGATGGGAGGATGGTGAAATGATTGTTTTCTTAATAAGAGTGCCGTCAACAACGTCAAGATTGAAGGAAGGAGGGATACATTCAGAGGACGGGGCAGGCTGGAAGAGAATACACAAGTGACGTCTGCCGTCTGCCAAGGCCGGGTCTTTCTTGTTTGGAATGCACTGAATTTAGCAGAGGGGACAAGTTTTTGAGTATGTGAAAGGATTCTAGGAAGGAAACGGAAGACGTGGAGGGAAGGGCTGAATGAAATGATGGAAACCTGGGAACGTGAGGGCCCGTGCCATGAGGCGAGTATTGCCTTCCCGGAATTGCATTACATGTGGGTGGGAGGAGAAAGTGAGAATATGCAGCAAAAGCTGGGTTAGGAATTTCAATCCCGTTCATACAAGCTCTGGTCTGTCGTCGTGATTATTTTCCCCAAAATGTAAAAGTCGGAGTAAAATACGGAAAGTATGTGGAAAAGGACCTGAAAAAATATAACCTATTGCACTAGCAGTGCACATGCTATAAAATGTAGATTGATCAGATGTGATGACTCGGTGGTAGTTTAGTTTTTGTAACGGTCTCATGCCAGAAGCTTATTGGATGGTGTCGCGAAATATGCCAAGGTAGAATCTGGCACATTTCAGTTGAAGCTAGATGAGGAAAAGTTTTTGTAAAAAATAGGAAGACTTTGGCTCTCTCCTCTGTTGTGCAATCAAATACTCGAGAGTAGGACAGGAGAAGAAGGAAATAAAGTGTTACAAAAGGTGACTACCACTACCACAACACCAGGACTTTGGACTTGGGCTCTGATTTCACACTTACATGCAACGAATTAAAGCCTCTCATTCCCTCCCTACTACTACTACTGCTGAGATGCTTATTAGCGAAATAGTAGGAAGTACAGAGGGAATAAGAATACAAGTATCCTCCCATTGCACAAGGATCGGAGCACCGATATCGTTCCATAGCACAAGTTTAGTTCCCTCCTTGCCAATATAAGGGAAACTTTCTCAACTACTTTCTCAACATCCAATCATAGTTTACCACAGACACACCTGTGACTTTTTTTATTTCCAACATATTATGTCTTCCTGGGCTGGATTGAAGCGAATTGAAGGAATTTGATACTTTCACCACTCTCTTATTGGATGAACAAGCGTCGAGAAAGCTGGGCAAAGGTTTAGATTTGGACGAGGAGGAGAGTGTCAGCAGTCAGCAATAGGAGAAAGCTACTGCAGTGAGAGCTGAGCAAGGAACTGCTCTGATTTAACAAGCTGAATCTCGGAATCTCCTAACGGGATTCTTTTTGCTTTTCTTGGAACTCAATTTAACTTGAGAAAAGTTTCCCAAGCCTCAAAGTTGATGAATGCACAGAGAGACAAATCAAACTAAGTGAAAGCTGGACCTAACTTTAACGTCGCGAATGTCAAAACCTTTCTCGGTCAAACGGGAACTCTGATGCAGTTTGTGGTATAGTTTAGGTTCAGAAATGCAACCGTACGTGTTCAAAAGAACAAACTCAGAAATACCGCAAACTTAATATCTAAGTCTATGAAGTTTTGAAAACCTATTTACACTGTACAGAGGATAATTAAAATGTTGGTCAAAAATGAACTCGTTAGTGGCTTAAAAAGGGATGACAAAATGTCTGGAACTGGCAGATTAACCGAGCCCTTAGCTGGGACAGGCGTAGGTTAGTTTGGCATGGATTGGCAAATTTGTCAAGTTGAAAGAAAAGATAAATCTTGGAGGGATAAGCAATGAAGAGGGAGAAAGATGGAATGCAGAGAAAATTCGAGGGAGGCATCAGTTCTTAGTTCTTTTTGGCACCATACTGGCTACATGATTTCAGAGCTAGTGTGGCATGTAATCTTTTCTCGTGTCTTGTGCACATTTCGTAAGTTGCAGGGATTCTAGCCTACTAGAGTATGCACAGAGTGACATCCCCCTCATAAAGGACATCACCACCGTGTCAACTCCAGATCTTTGTTCTCGCCTTTCTCCAGGGTATGATGCAAGAGAATTGGGTGGGAAGGGAAAGATTCTTGCTGAAATATTACAGGGAAAACCATTTTAATCCACCACATAACTATACGGCAACAAGAAAAGTGGAATGATGAAGGAAAACGTCCTCTTGTTCCGAGAAAAAGGAAAGCGACAAAACGAGGTCCACAAACAAGGGAGGGAGTTGGACGGGAATTCTGAGTTTACAACTTAAGAAAAACAAAAGAAAATAAAAACAGGACAAAACATACAGAAAGAAATGTAAAAACTTTGCTCGTTTGTGGCCAAGTTTACATGGAATATAAATCCTAGCGCTCAATGGAACTTACATCAGCCACGCTTTCCTTGTGGGATTCTAAAGCGTGTAACTTTTATTTTCTAACCTCCTTTCCAAACGTGTTTAAACTAGTCCACAAATATTATATTGGATTGAACAAGTGCCACGGTTTTCTGTTAAGAAATCTTTATTCCTGTACACTGGTTCTTTCATTCTTTCAGGGTCAAAAATTTCTTGCAAACTTTAAATCACAGTGCTAAAATAAACGAAGAGCTATGAGTGTGGAAATGTACTCTGTTTTCGGATGCTGTGAAAACGAGGAGTGAAAATCCAAAGTGTTTTTCCCATAGAAAATGTGAGCTTTATTATATTCATTCAATTCATGGGTTTCCGCTACATAGAGTAGCGAGTAGTAGAAAAGGGAGTTGAAATAAAGTCCTGAACGTGAATGCATTTACATTGCAAAGAAAATTGTTAAAAAGTATGCTGGAAGATTGGTAAAACGGTATTAAAGGAAGGACAGGAAGCAATTAGGAGAGAAAACGCGGAATGAATAGAAAAGCAGAGTGATTCATCCCATGAAATATTTCATACAATTGCCCAGGAGAAAGTAGCTAAAGCTGGATCGACTTCCGTTCAGCAGCTACATGCCTAAGAATCAAAGAAACGCGTGCCCTAAATATAGAAGTTTGCGAAGAAAGAATATAGCGTTAGGTGAATGGGATAAGATGGACGGTACCTTGTTGGTTATCTGGATAGCCGGATGGCGGAATAAAAATAAAACACTTGCAATTAGCTGTATCAAAGCGGCCGCAAATGTTGTGCGTAGAAATTCTTGGAGACTTCTCTCATGCTACAGGCCAGTACAAAACAGTACTAAGCTACTGAGACTGAGATGAGAAAGAGAACAAGACGCTCTCTACAAGTGTAAGAGAAAAGCGTCCTGCCCGTGAAAGAGCTTAAAAGAACACCAAATACTCAACGTTTTTCTCCACTTAAGGATTCTTGTCCCAACAACCCGTTTTAGTGCCCCGTGTGGTTCCAGCAATAGAAAACATATGATTTTGGAAGGATAAATGCATTCAAGCGTGACGATTGCCTCAGTTTGTCCAGCTAGCTCTAGTTCTTGTTTGTTCTCATAAGGGTTCTTCCCGTTGTAACAAGCAGATCGAGTTCAAAACGAGAATGTTTAGGGAGGGATGAAGGATCTAACGAAAGCCCTAGTTTTTAAAGTTTTCCATACTCAGCAAAGTTTAGGATTCCGCGAAAATGACTAAGAAAATACATTTCTAAGAATCTAGTTTGGATAGTTTTTCGATTCGGAAAAATTATATTTTCACCTATGCTGACTTAGGGGGGTTTTACAAATTATGTGCAACTTAAAGACATCGGAGCTCCCCCTAGAAAACATTTATGTCGCTAATTCAAGTTCCTTCAAGACTTCAAGAGCTATTCAGAAAACAACGCAGAAAAAACGAAAGGTTAATAAGGTAAGATCAGACATAGCGTAATCAAGAAAGGGCTAAGTAGATTTTCACTTTGCGCTAGAAGCTCATCTGTGTTTTAACAAACATCAGCATTTATATTTGAAAGTAAAAGTAAAATATGGACAATGTTGAATGTAAGAGGATAAGGTCCTTGGGTTTGATGTTTGTGACCTATAACAGTGTTCAGACGGCTCCTGTTTTTGTTATTTACATTTCCGATTCCGTTTACTCTGTGTTTTTACGTTTAGCACAGCTCTGCGGGGGTTTCTTCTTCATATGCAGTCCTGGGTTCCCCTTGTTCGTCTCTAGCAATACGGTTTACTCCTTTTGGTTACCTGCACGTTCTTCATCCTTCCTTATTGCATTAGATCATTCTAGAGAAAGAGCTAACTTGGACAGAGATTAATGATCACAGGGACACAACGCGGGATGTTCTTCCCCGGATTTATAGATCTTTTTAAGTGTGTCTTTACTAGAGAGGTTAAGATGAAGATAGAGACGTGCCCTGATCAGCCATTTTGACGGACTGGAATTGGAATGCTGACACTATGGCATAGGACTGAGGAAATTGTGGGTCACTTACGGACGTTATTAGCCAATTTACTGCATTTTCTATCCAACTGCAACTCCTGACTTTATTCAGCGTATAGATGTCTAGGACAGGACTACCTTGCAATTGCAGCTGAGCGTATCAAAGAACATTTCAACGAGGTATCGGATCAGAGGGTTAGGAGGAGAAATAACGTTTTTTGCTAGTGTGCGAGGACCTACCCTTACCTTGTTGCAAATTGCAGTTACTTCTGGAATGCTGACACCGTTACCATTATCATTATATGCTGCAAAACTACCTCCGGCGCTAAACACATACTTAGACTTAGAGATTGGCGTGTAGCAGACTCTCAACAAGTTTCCATGTGTTCTATCCACTCATAGACCCTTCCTCATGCATTGCCACAGTCACAAGTAATGGTGAAAGCAGGCTTAGTTTTATGTGAAAGCTGAGGGAGGGCCTGAGTAGAAAGTACAATCATGCAGTGAAAGTAAATTAGGCTGTAAGTATGCCAGCGCTTTAAAGCTGTGCCTGTATAAATTTAATGTACATGAGACGACTTTTTGTTGTGGTAAATTAAAGAAGCAACAATTATAATATGCTTTTCCACCGGTACCGTATGAAAGCAAAGCGAACAATTTGTATTGGAATGTGAACAGTATTGTCAGTACTACCCGAAGCGTATTTAATGAAGTAGACAGTGACGGTAAAGAGAAGGAGAAATATCGCAGAATATGAGTAAAGCAGATATTAGGATTCAACCGAGGAACGCTAGTGATACTGATTCAAGCAACAGCTAAAGAATGTATGAAGCAGGGGAGAAAGTGGAGACATTGGAGAAGACGGAGGGCATAAGATTTTGTCCATTACGTTTTTGTGTGGTTGTTCGTTTTAGGGGGATTGCTATTTCTTGTGCTAGGATGTGATGTGATGGGATTGGATGATGGGAGTCATGAAAAGACAGGATGAGCGAGCATGTACCTCTCTTAAATCTCAATCTGTTTTATTTCATCCTTCAATGGGCTTCAGTTAAAGGTATGGTTGAAAGAGAGAGACATGGAGTGTATCGCCTTTCAGCTCATTACACCCGGGAGCGGATACGAAGGGAGACGAAATAAGGAATAGGATGGGGAGAATGTATTAAGGAAGGAGGAGATGGGTGGGTAGCTGTTGGGAAATAGTGCTCTTCTATGGTAAATTGTGACTTGACAAATTCGGAGAATGAAACATTTTTCATCCAATTCCACATTTGGTAGAACAGGGGCCCGTTTTATTATTCCTTTGCACTTGATATCACTCCCTTATAGACACTTTAACTCGGGAATCCGAAAGATAAATTTAAAGAAAATCTTTAGAACTCTTGGCGCCGAATTCCACGCTTAGGGCAGGATTTGATTCGAAATCGATAGAATTTAGTATCCCGTACAAAGTACTTTTGGTAAGACTGAAGCGGAGTGAAGAAACGTGAAGAATAAAAACGCTACCTACACAAGGAACAAGTTTGTAAATCTTGCGGTCAAACTTAATCGCCTTCCGTTGAGCAGTACAGAGTAATTTTGATCGTTTCCCTTGATGATTGAAAGCCAAGGGCTTTCTCCATTGCTTTCTCCGCTTAGTTACTTACGCTGGTGTACAAGGAATACAAATGAAGAGAAAGTAAAACGCATGTCTGTATTCTGTTAAACATACTCAAAGTGCAATAGACAGGAACAAGGTGACGCGGTCAGAAATTCTCCACCCTACTTCCACTCTATATGTACCGACAGATTACAAGGTGTCTGGGAGATTTCAATTATGCATTTCAGCAGCTTTTGTACATCCCTCAGTCTAGGCGTTCATGTCCGGCCAGTTGTCAATCCGTGGTATACACCATGTTTTGATGGATGTATAAATACATCTGGCTGATACGTAAGTGTATATACGTAGATACCTAGACTTAACTATCAGTTTTACTCTGACAGAATGTTAGGAATAACTGGAGCGTTTAGATATTTCGAAGCTAAAACTGGAGTTTTACTTTCACAGCTTTTATTGAGAATAAAAGAATAGGATGCAATAATGTTTAAGAGGTGCTCTGATGCTGTAATAGATGCATTTGCTTTCTTCACATTTTTTCCCGGAAAGCTTAAGTGTTATGTGAAAGTGTAGGAGGGTGAGTTAGGAAATAGATATGGTGCATTCAATGTGCAGAGGAGTGGAGAAAGTTATGCACTGGGAAGAGCACGGCTTATGTGTGTATGTATGTACAGTGGCTAAATGCAGTCCTGTCAGCTTCATCTGTACAAGGCATACGCGTGGGAAGATAAGTGATAGAGAAGGACTTAAGAAAATAAACATTTTCTCGAACCGGTACATTCATGTATCAAATCAAAATCGCAATACTGCTTTGTGATATGATCTAAAAAATTTTATTTTAGTACTGAGAACTCCAGTGGAGTACTTGCGCCTTGGACGAAATCTTGATATTTGAAAATGTGAAATCCCTCTTGTAGGATAGTTCAAAAAATTGATTATGAGTTCTACAGGGTACAAAACCAAGACAGAGACTAAGGAAAAGCAGGAAGATTTGAGAAGAGGACGTCGTGATTGTTTCAGTATAAGTTGTGAATACATAGAAGATTCCAATGACAATGTAATGGATAGGAAATTCACACCATTTGAAGTCAAACTGTGTTGCAAACAATTGGCTAATAACAAATGTGCGGGTCACGACATGATAGTGAACGAAGCTTTAAAACACCTACCGCACGAAGGTATCGAAAAAATGTGCGACCTATTCGATGCAGCATACGAATCGTCAAGAGTCCCAATGGAGTGGTTGAAATCCGTCATTAGCCCGATTTACAAGAAAGGAGATAAAAGTGAACCCGTGAATTACCGCCCTATATCCCTTTTACCAACTATATTAAAATTGTTCACGTCAGTCCTCAACTACAGATTAAGCACATGGTGCGCAAACCAGAATATTATCTCTAACTTCCAGGCAGCTTACAGGAAGAATAGAAGTTGTAACCACCACATTCTAACAATCACCACTGCAATACACAGACAGCTAGATCGCGGCAAAAAACTTTATTGTTTCTACGTGGACCTAACAAATGCGTTCGGGAATATTCAGCATAATATGATATGGGAAAAATTAGGTACGATAGGAGTCAGCCACAAGTTTATAGCTATCGTCAAATATATTTATGAAAATGCAGTTGCTTGTGTACGTTCAGGCACAACTATGACAGAGAAATTCGAAATAACAAAAGGCTTGATACAAGGAGAAAGTTTGAGTCCTTCACTGTGGTTACTGCTAATCAATGACATATTCCAGCATTTCGAGAAAGCTTGCCTAGAACCAATTAAGATAGGAAACGAAAGTGTACATCTCTTAGCTTTCGCTGATGATATAGTAATATTAGGCCACGATTACTTTAGCCTGCAGCGAAAAATAAATAGACTACAGAGCTACTTTACTTTAAATAACCTCGCAATCAACCTCAGCAAGTCAAAAATTATGGTCATTCGTAGAGGAGGAAGACTGAAGGATATAGACGTATTCAGGTGGGAGAACAAAGTTATTGAAATAGTTAATGAGTATAAGTACTTGGGAGTAACATTGCAAAGTGGGGGAGTATTTGACAGGACAGCAGAAAGTTTTACCAGGAAAGGTATCAATGGAGTAAATGCCATGTGGCCTGTGTTGACAAAAAGTAAACTACCTGCGTCTAAAATACAACATAAATTGTTTATGTCTTTAGCCTGTAGTCTAACATTGTATGCCTCCCACCTGTGGGGATTAAGATATCTCGATGTATTAGAAAAAGTTAATGTTCATTTCCTGAAAAAATACCTCAAGCTACCGAGGAGTACCCCTGGGTATATGGTTAGACTCGAAGCAAATGTACCAAAGTTAAGTGCTCATATAGTTAATCAAGCCCTGAAGTTTGTCATAAACTTAATTAAGGATAAAGATAACAATGTTACCATGAATTGTTTACGAGAGTTATGGAAGATGAAAGGATCTGTTACCTATAATTGGGCCAAGCAATTAAAGGATGAACTAGGAAACTGTATAGAAGACGAACTGTGGAACTGCTGGGACGCAGTAAAATGGGAACGAGGTATTAGCAGAGTAATGAGATTGTATAGAGAGGTACTGTTAGGAAAAGATATGGAATCAATGAACACGTCCAGTATCAGTAAATCATTCAAATCATGTAAACTGTTCATAAGAGATGAGCCATATCTCCACAATGCACTACCAATTAAAATGGCGGCAGTAATAATAAGGATCAGATTTAATTTGCCCATAATATATGTCCATCAAAAGGAATTAATTATAGACGAAGTTTGCACCAAATGTAACGAGAAAACGAACATGTCATGGGAGCATGTCATATGGAAATGTAAACGCCTTAAAAAGCTTAGAGTTAAGTACCTGGAGGAACAGGTACCAGTCTACACCACAATAGGTTATTGTGAATCACTGAACGTGAATGATAAAAATATGTATATCAGTATATACAACTTTTTGAAATCGTGTGCACTCTCGATGTAAAATGAATCGATTTGTAAGTAATTGAAGGAGCTGTAATTATTTAAGCTCAAATCAATAAACCAAACTAACTAACTAACTAGAAGCTAGCTGGTTTTCAGTACTTTCATTACAACGTTTTCAATTCGTTTTTATGGTAAAAATGTTTGTGAACGTGATAGTTTACTGCGAGAGAAGATTCAGAACCTTTCGAAAGGATAGTAATAATCTACAAGGAGATGAAATAGAGTAGGATGGAAAGACTAGAGACTTATATAAGGGAGATCCTAAGTGTGAGCGTGTTAACTCATTGAATCTGGCAGGAGTTGTTTACGATTCCATGAATCGGCAAATATGAGCAATATTTTCCAAGAATTTGCAATCCTATCAATTTTGAAGATACCTGGAATTACTTCGAAGGATACTAATTAGAACAGAGTTGGGAGAAGGTGAAAGCTGGGAGAGAAATTTGTGAGATTTGTTGGAGAAAGTGGAAGCCGAGATGTATTCCGTTGACTAGGAACGTGAAAGAGGTTGGGAATGTGAGAAATAAGACAGGGGAAATTGGTGTTGGTAGTGTGAAGAAGGGAAAAGAAATAAAGAAGGCCTCCAGGATATGTGGCGGCGTTCCAAAGTTGACGTAATGAGAGGAGAAAGGTTGAGATTGGGTGAAAGTTGGGAATGGTATTGCTCCCGGGAAACGATCAGGAAGAAAATGTACAAAGAGTAGCGCAAGTTTTCTCCAGCGTATTCTATCTTCCTTTCTAGTTTCTAGCCTCAGACATATCCTATACATACTTCACTAAAAGAAGCAAGAACATTTAGAAAGCCGTCTGAAGAAACTCAATATTAATGTATCCTGACTAACATCAGTTTTTTTCAGATAGACAACCACAGACAAGCTCAAGATTGCGGTGAAAGCTCGGACTCTGATCTCATGGATTTGCTTCTGCATGGAGTTTGTCCAGTTCTCCAGATTTCTTGTTACTCTGCTACCAAAAGGAGTTTTTAATATCTCGTGTTTTACCGCGTCGAACTCTAGCCGTGTGCTGTCGTTACGTGATCTGTCAGGGTGAAAGTTGGAGTGTACGTAGAAGGAGGCAGTTAAATACGGCTGAAGAGAGAAAAAGTAAGGTGAGCTAACGATCAAATGTCAATTTGTGTGCTACATTAACGACAACTGCGGGTAAGCATAAGAATGGGGTAGTTGATATAAGCGTTTAAGGAAGTTACAGCATGAAAAGTTATTACCTGAAATTAAGGATTTAACAACAGGGATGGGTCCGTCCTGGAGAAAGACTGACTTGTTTCATAAGTGGAGCAGCGTGTGACTGGTAGGAAGCTACTTATAATGAAATTCTCGCATCGTAGCTTATGGCACCCTTGTTGGGAAGAGATAAAATGAAAATGTGAGAAAATAAGCATCCTTGATTAATCCCCCGTGTGTGAGAAAATAAGGGAGGCAAACATTACAAGGAAATTCAGGGACTTCTCAGAGGGATGTGAAAGGCTTCCTTCATGCGCTTTCAGACTTTTATGATAGAGAAACTAGAGTTGAGTTTGGCCAGCGGTGTGGCTGGCACGCTGCCTCCATTATCTTCGTTACTAGTGTGAAATGGTTCAAGGAATTTTTGTTAGTTCCCTATCTAGCCTACTACATGAGACGCAGAATACATTGAATACATACGTAAACCAAATATTGGACGCTACTAGTTGGGTTACAATCCGTTGGGTGGTTTCCGCAAGTTCAAGTTATTCTGTTCATGTTTACGAAATAGGCAATTCCAGCAGAGGATTGTTGCGAAAGTCAAGGAAATCTGAGAAATAACGAATAGATCTAGGTTAGGAAGGAAGAGGAATACATGGGATATGAAAAGAGTCGAAGTGAAAAGATTTTGATTGTTGCGGAACGTTAATGTTTTTGTAAACTAGAGAAAAACTTGGGGAAATTGGGGGAGGAACCGGAAAATCAACGGAAAGAAACTCTGGAAAAACCTGGGCAGAATTTCAATCGTTCTTTTTTACTTGGAGAAAGTAAGTTGACAATGCGGGAGCGCGGTGAAAGCAGTAGCGAGGAAAGGATCTTGGCATGTGTATTTCATAACAGACTTGATCCTTCTTGTACATCCGCCATTTAGAGGTTTTTAGGCCGATTGTGGATGGTAAAAGAACATGGATTGACTACTCTCTAGCAACTCCCGTTCTTCCTATTCCTTCTCCACCTCCTCCTCAACGATACTGCAGATATCCGTGGAGAAGGGAGTCCAAGGATGAGACGGAGAAATATGTCAATAGAAGAACATTTATGGAGGATTGTCTCTTGGCGGTCGTCGGGAGTCGGGGCTAGTTGCTTCTCAAGTTGTACCCATTAAATTCCATACTGCCACCCATTTCGTGAGGGAAGGCGCAGGGATGTTATAAAAAGTTTGTCCTTCACCTATAGACATCTATTAATCTTAGGGTGTCTGTGGCAAAAAGAGATTCTTCTTTTTCTTCCCTTTCTCTTGTAGCTGTCATTTAATCCAGCCAAATGACTTATTACCTCTATTCATTGAATCAAGTACAGTATCTTCCTCCCAGACACTCTTGCTCCGGATTCACAATGGCCTTAGGCGTGGTCCTTGGAGAAATGAGAAAAAGCCAAGAAACACACCTACCAGGAAGTAACTACTCTCGCGTCTCTATCTTCTAAATCCCTCTATCACATCTTCTTTACAAATGCATTATCTCAAGTAGTCTCGGATATTATTTTCGCCCTCTCTCCCTCTCTCTCTCTCTCCTTCTCTCTTCATCTCAGTGTATCTTCTAACATCCGCAATCTTTTTAGATAACCACTGACAAGGATTTCTGTACAAGTTGCGATAGATTTTCAGCAAAACCGGCCCGAAATCAATCCTCTGTGTGGGTGGATAGCTCTCAAAAGCGGCTACCTCAGCGGAGATATTTCTACTCTTGTCTTGTTACAAAAAAGAATCCTATAATCCAAAGATTGATGATCCTTCCCGGAAAATTCCTTTCTTGCAAAAACAATACTGGCGTTATCCCACGAAAATTGAAAATACGGAAGTGAGTTCGGAAGGGAAACAAGTACATGCATTATCCAAGCGTGTTGAGCTTAAAAGCACTTAAATTTATGACTTCCCTTAAACTACAGACCAGAAAAAGGATAGTCGTGCGCTTTTTAGCTTTCAGTTTTTTCACAACCAACCTTCATTTTCTCAATCCAGTCCCCTATAGATTTTGCGGAGTTTGAAGCGGTATTTGAAAAAAATAAACTATATACATCCCGTATTAAAAAACTAGTCGACAGGACTAAAAGAGAGGCAAGAAGAGAAGGCACGGAGAGCAGGGATTTTGGATTTTGTAGAAGATATTGAAAACGTAGGAAGTGAAGCAGAAAATATGGGTTGAATCAACAAGCTGGAGGAAATTGGAGGAGGGGCAAGAAAGGCCAGAAGAGTAAAACACTGACACGGTGACAAGTTTGCAATATTTGATTCAATATCCCGACAAGTGGAGGGAGGTGGAGCGAAACGAATATTAATCCACTTCAGAGGTTGGAGCACACTCTTTTCATGAATCATGATCCGCAATGTCATTGGTAGAGATGAAAATCAAAACTTCAAGTATTCTACACCTCAAAGAGTTTACTCACGCTCGTAACCGTAACTCCTTCCTCCGTTCGAGCCATCAGGAGAAAGTGAATGCAGTAAAAGCAGCCCAAGGGTGAAAACTAGCTTAGATCCTTTCAGTGCAGCCCTTTGCGCTATAGTTTCAAGAGTCTGTATCTGACACATTTACATACATATCCTGGTTTGAATCTCATATAAACAGGTTTATAATAGCCTTGAATATATTTATAGGATTTCATGGTGCTTTGAAGATTATAAAATCTCTCAATTACCTAATTTAATTTAAGTTATTTGAAATAGTTTATTTCATTTGTTTGCGGCTAATAGTTTAGTTTCAAAGTAATTCTTTCGTGATGTAACTGGAGGTTTGGTGGCCAACTTTGCACGACAAAGCGGATAACTTTTTCTACTAGTAGGACTTGGGAGAGATTTCAATATTTGTCAATTAGGAGCTGTGACAAACCAGCAAATTCATGTAAGCACAATAGAAGAGAAAGCCTTATATCAATTATTGAGACAAAAAGCTCAGAAACTTGTACGAAATAATATTGGAAAGTCCTTTGAACTGATGTGACAGTAGTGTAGTAGGATTTCCGCCATTCGACGCTACGGCTTAACATAGCTCAGAATAAAAACATCAAAGAATATCTAATTCCAAACTGTACCAAGAAAAGAATAAGCACCTCAAATCAGTGACCCGTAAAATAAGAAGAATAACGCTTTAGAAGTTTCGGTATTATTGTAGATGTCAATATAGTGTTACTGGTGTCAACGTAAAATATTGCCTGTACTGACAAGTTTGAAATTACCTTGAAGCTTGAACTTTTGACATTTTTTTGTCCATAAGGTAGCTAAAATACTTCCAAAAGTAGTTGAATGTGGTCCCGGGATGCAAAGGTTTCTTGGCTGCGTAAATAATTTCTCTAGGGGTTAGCAGCTCCTTCTGATCTTTTGGTTGTGAGGTAATTTGGTTTAGAGCTACTTTATATGGAATACGAAAACAGCCATAAAGTAATAGTTGAAGCTTGTATTCGTAACATCAAAATTAGATATTTTGTTCCAAGGTTGCCGTGGGTCTGACACTAGGGTGTTGCGTCCTATCGGTCGTTGTTCTCCACAAGTAATTCGATAATTTCTCGATAATTTGATGCATCTGTCGAGCCCAATTTTCATATTCATTCTTTTTTACACACTTATTCAACGTCATTTACAAAAAAAAATCGACAATCTCAGTTAGCAGACTACAAACGTTTCTTGACCAAGCGAAAAGGTTACGCGTTTAAAATCCTGCAATGCTGTATTGCCTTGCCAGTTAACTTATGCTTGTGCATTTCACATTGAGAAATCAGGTTTTTTTCGCCATTATCAGAAAGTATAGGGACTTTGTTGAAGGTTTAAGCACTGTCGATCAATTTACGACTAAGGTTCAAGAGGCAACTTGGGGCAGTTGCAGCAAGAATTCGATTACAATATCAGAGAGGAAACATTACAAGATGAAGATAATCATCTATCGATATCGTCAAGAAAGAGGGTGTTGGAAATTATATGTAGATGTGTAGGATAGGAAAAACTTTCTAGTTTATTTGTGCAAAATTCTTCATGATTCGTTTACCGCAATCGTGGCCATAATTAGGACGAGAGTGAAAAGCGGGGTGTTGTTGACCATCACTAGAAAACAGAAGGAGAAAATTACGTAGACCTGGACGTTGAAGGGACTACTGATCTCTTGTGTGTGCAGCGGATAGCGAAGGAAGTAAAGATCTCTAGAATGCTCTATACGAATGCATGTTTTTCACCGGAAGAAATAAGCATTGGCTACGACTACTTCGAGATTGTGGGGGTGAAAGCCTTTTGCGGATGTGGATTACATGCAAGTCTGGATAGAAAGGGAGTGCTGAGTTGGATTGTTCAAGGATGGTGATGAGATGAAGAGAGTATGGTAAAAGCAGAGGAATATGTTGACTTTCTCGTTTCCCCCGGCTGCTTGACTGTTGACACATGGAATAAGTGGCGTCTTCCGCAATCCTAGATTACATGTTGACCATACGTGCGGGGCACATGGTGCGAAGGGCGTCGCGGAAAATAAATAAAAGTGGGAATTGTGCGAGGAGGGCGGGAAGAGAGGCGGAGATATTATATTTTTATTAGGGATAAAGTATACGCTGGGAATGATTTAAAGCAGGAGAAAGCTAAAGAGATGCAGATATGGGGAATGAAGGATAGGTTAATTTACGTTGAGGGAGGGCTTGAGGGAAGGCGTGAATGGGATTCGTATTGAAAAAATCCACTAAATCTTATAATGTGACACTTTTAGCTATTGAAAAGGTACGGCGCCAACAGGATGGGGGAGGAGGACCTCGAAAAGGACTTTTAGCTTGACTATGAAAAGGGGAGTAATATATGCGGCGCCAACAAATTATGGAATGCAAGGGGGGAGGAGCCTTGAAAATTTCGCGGCATGAAGTTGAAGCAAGCGATGAAGGTGAGAATTTAATATATTTAGGGGGGAAAGTTTGTGTTCGGAGGAACTAAGGTTGTAAGTTTAGGACTTGACTATCGGTTCTGCTTGTTTACGCCTCGCACTCGCATGTGTCACAATAAGGGGAGTAATATATGCATATTGTTGCTTTCCAAGGGAGATGCGGGCATGTGACTAAATTATGAGAATGCAAGGAGCAAATACACAAGTGATTCTGAAGCTTGTCTCAGCAGATTATTCTTTTACCCCCTCCCTGAAATTATTTCCGGTTACAATATGGATTTTAACATTTTTCCTCAGAATGTTGATAGCAAGCGATGAAAGTGAGAATTTAATATATTTAGGGGGGAAATTTGTGTTCGCTGAAGACAATTGGGCCCACTTTCGGAAGGGCATAAACCGTTGGAAAGTGGGAGAACGCACTCGATAAAGAAATTCATAACTGGAAACGACCTTTAAATGAAGTTGCTAGATGGCCTAAACGATATTGATGATGACGAAAGGAAAATTGCGGACCTGGATTGAATACACTTGATCTTGAGGAGACTCTCGGAAGGGCTGTGTGAATACGTGCAGAATGGCAGATGGGAATTCGGTGGGTTTATATGGAGATTGGATGTGGTGCAGAAACGCGTGGGTGAGCTTTCCTGTGCTGTGGGGGCAGATTGATAGAGCTGGAAATTGGGGGAAGGGAACTCGCCGGCATAGAAGAAGTCTGTTTAAGGGTTGTAATCGGAATTCAAATAGATGATAGGATAAGGGCGGTAAAGATTATAGAGAAAGAGGACAAGAAGCATGAAAAACGATTATGACAAATCAATCAAGCGGATGATTTCGGTATGGTCCTTCAGCTTTCGTGAGCTGTTTGCCCTCAACCAGTCTAGCGTAAAGAGAAAGCCATGACATTGTGGCTTCCGCACTCCCAGAAGATCCGGAGCAAAATTGGACATTATTCTGGATTCATAGAAATATTCACACGAGACTGCTTTCAGTAAGAAAACTGCAGTCAAGTCAACGACGCACTGCCTCTAGCTGCTCATAACATGGCGATCTGGTTGTAGGGTGATGAGTCTAGTGCATACATAAATTGTTTCCTGGACTACGAAAGACTTTGAGAACTCTTTTATTGCCTTTCGAAATGATGGAGAGGAGATGGGAAAGAGGGGAAAGCTGTAGTGAAGGAGAAAATAAAATTTGTCAATAACATTAAATACTAATTAATTTAACGTACTCGGCGTAAGCTGAGAGCTTAAAAAGAGTCATCTTGTCGACAGAATTGGTCTGGGTGTGTATAATGACCCGATTTAAGGATTCTAGTTGATAGTCTAAGAGTGATGGAAGAGGAGTGTTTGAATCTGGGTAAATTGCCCAAAGTGCGTTTAATTTCCCGGAGGATGTCGCCCCTCTTACTGCCTCTTGAACTGTTTTCAAAGGACAAAGACCCACAAGGCCGGGCGGAAGGACGGCGCTACAAGTTTTATAAATGATTTCCAACGGGGTCTCAGCTCCTCCTTCCGTGGATGAAACCGACATGATCAGGCTTATGTTCCCCATCAAAAGTGACATTAGGAGCGGAAGAAGAGATGTCAGTGCGTCCAATGCTTCTGGACTGGCATACAAGAGCCCAACTGAACCAAGGGGCACCTTATCTTGAAACGACATGCTTCCGGAATTTAAAGGCTGATGACCGGAGTCAGAATGGCCCACCATTCTCATTATATCCTTCTCCAGTCGCATCAAATCCTCTTCCGCCACATTGAGTTTGCTGGCTACTAGCGCTGCAAGGAGTTTTTGTAAATACGCCAGTCTCTCTGAAATCCTAGTGGATTTCCAATCTGTGGCCGCTTTTCCTCCAGTCTCCGCAAGATTTGCCAAAACTTGCCTGGAAATATATTAAAAACAAAAAATTAACAATCATAGCGAAGGAAAGGAGTAAGCTACATGCGGACACAACATTGCTTCCGCGTACAAACAAGGTTAATAATCCTAATAACCTGGGAGAAGATGAAGTTGGACCAGGAACGGTGGTGGTGGTGGTAGCATTTGATTTTCTCCGTAAAATGTACATGTTCAATGATCCAAAATCCGACCGTAAATTTCTTGACAGGGCGCAACTGTTTACTAATATCGTAGCGGCCTAGAAAATGAAATAAATATGAAAAACTGTAAATATGAAGCGAAACGCCCTTTCTCTTCTCTTCATTTACTCCTCCTCCTCTCGTAATGAATCATGGTAAGTAAAACCAAAGTTTTCGGGTTTCTTTTTGGACTATCTATACAAAACAACTTTTTTACAAATATGTATTAACGTAACGTGGGAATTATTCAAGTTCGTTTCAGCCAGCTAAATTGTAGGGAGCGCTGTCGTATTTTCTTTGAGAAAGCCCCATAGATATGGAAAGGATAGAAGAGGGAAAAGACGAGAGAGAGCTCGTTTCGTGTATGTATATAACTTCTACAAAACTTGAAATGCATGGTAGAAAAAATGATATGAGAGGATAAAGTTCCAGATTCTATTGTTACTTCCTTAAGTTATTTCAAAAGAAAACGCTATAAACGATTCACTTATTACAGCAAATTTTCGGTTATCTTGTAGCTGTTCCTGGCCCTGAAGTCCTTAAGTCTTTGAGTGACAAGTGTGATAATTTTTCTATTCCTATATGTTTGATTGTTTGGAAGTTATTAGAGTAGGGAGAAAGCTTTTGAAGAGAAACTTTTAACTTTTACATACAGATGAGCCGGTACATTCAGATGAGGATTGATGGCTCGTGTTTCCAGGAAATGAAGAAGAATAATTCCAATTAACCTACGTAACTTTGTGAGACATAAGCCATATGTATAAACGATAGGACTATAAGCGGAGAAAGTTGGAGAAAGCACGGGAGGTTTATTACGAACCTTAAGTCCTAGGGAAACTCGTTTGAAGAAAGCCATGTCTGATGTGAAGATGAAGACTTGTTTGTTGGGATCGAAATTATTGGTGAGGGACAGAAGCTCCGGCAGGTTCCTGAACGGAATAACAACGAGGACGTGACCTGATCCAGGGGGTGGAGATGCCACCAAATCTGAAGATGTACCCACATCGTATACTAATGATGGGAAGGATAAATCCTTGCCACCACCGCCAAAGAAAACCTGCGTTATTTTTTAAATCAATACTCAAAGTTAATGAGAGCTCAAACACCCGAGCATACGCTTCTCAAGCCTGAGAAAACAATAGCAAGTTTTTTCAGGCCAACAGTACAGTGCCGTAGATGGCGCGTAGGATAGTACGCGGGAAGAAGATACAAGTATCTCCGTGAAACCATATACTCGGGAATTTTTTCCAAAGCATGGACAACCCCAACTCTTTTGTCTTGTAGCATGTCGATAATTCCAACAGTATTGCTGATGGTTTGGGGCCAGTGGGAGTAATCCAGAGCAACAAATCTTCTTTGAGGATGGGTAAGAGCCATAGCAATCAATGATGCTTGGAAGCGTCCCATGGAACAAATTACCTTGCCAGGCCCGCTGAATGGTTTCACACCCTCGATGCCGACAGCAGGGCGGGTGACACAATCTGCAGTCTTGATTGTCGGATCCAACACAACCCTTAATGCTCCCATCTTGGATGTAACAAGATCGATTAGCTCCTTGTATTTGGCCTCTTGAACAAAGACCAGGGGACGGAACCGATGGTTAACCTTAACACGCAGTGAAATTTCGTAAGTTGCTTTAAATAATATTTTAACGGTAGATCATGAAAGAATAATGGTTTTAATCTTCACCTGTATCCCAGCAGACCAAACATTGCCTATTATTGAACTAACGCTGGTTGCCACATCAGCTGTTGAATCCACAATGTAATGAGCTCCGGGTTGTAAATAACTTCGAGGATGATAAACTGTAATGCGTATAATAAAATCATTTCGGAATATTCAGTGAAAGTAGGGTAGAAGCTAATGCGATATCTGCAAACGATAATAGAGAATTGAGATATTATTTTAGGGCATTGCCTCCGTGAAGTGGCACGAGCTCTAGTTGATTTTTCCAGGCAGGCATTAAAGTAAAGTCACCAAAGGCTACAACTTGCTTCTTTCCACACACTTTCCCCAGAGTTTCCCAACTCTTTTCGCAGTTAGCATCGACGAGTATCAGCTCAATAGGCGCCTTCCGGATACTAGTAAAAAAAGACAAACAAACTATCAATCTATGTAATATTACCAAGTTTACTAGCTAGTCAACCATAGAGTAAGCAGCAGGGAAGCTTGCTTTCTCCTTTTTCCCCTTCCATTCCCATGAAATATGAAGGTTGAGGACTTGTGGATACGCAGTTTCTGGAATGGATGAAAAGAAGAAGAAAAACCATAAGAAGTTTGGAGAAAGCTACATGTACATGCCCCGACAGTTATAAAGATTGGATCAATATTCTTCTAAAGTGGTCTCATCTACAAAAATCCATGCTCGTAAATTTCTTTTGACCCTTTAATCTGATCTAATTTTTTTGGGCTCTACTGAAATCAAGCACCATCACCTAAATCCTAATTTTATACCTTTTTTGGATACTGCAGAAAAAATTCCGTTTTGCGAATATTCGTTCTCGTGGAGCTATGATGAAAACAACATTGGAAGGATGGGTGGGTTGAAATGATTATAGGCAAAGGATTTGGTGAAATCATGAAATGAAAGGGCCGCTCATGTTAGGAAAGATTTGGGGAAGAGAAAGAATTAATTAATCTAAAAGTAAGACAGATTAAGGAGGAGATGGCCTAGATGTAAAGACTACCGGAAATTAGAAAAAAGTAATGGCCTTGAAGGGGTTAATTTAAAAAGACGGTAATTGTTCAGAAAAAAGTTGGCTCCTGCTTCTTAACGAACCGGAGAGATGCTCACGCACATATTACATGCAAGGATTCTTTCAAACTTTCGCCACTGCAGGGATGGAAGGAAATGTGTGGGCGGGGTTTTGAGCTAATATTCAAAATGAGGTAGTCTACATTGTTAGTGAGTTTAAAATTGTTCGGAAGATTAAACATTGAGGAGTTGTGTGTTTCCAGAAGGGCGGACAAGAGAAAGTTAAGATTACTTCCTGACAGCTGGCATACGATCAAATAAAAAATTTGCAGGAAATCTTTAATATGCTGCCATTTTATAAAACACCTACCAAGTTAGCCCGGTGTCGGAACTGAAGGGAAGGAAATGAAGGAAAGTTTTCAAAGAATTCTAAATTAACTGCGAAAAATGAGCTATATACAACCCTGCATTGGGAATAGCATACTGGATGAACGCACATCATTTGCACAAAACATGCATCCTAGATTAAAATTTGGCAGCACACCCAATAATACTCTTTTTGCAATCTGGTAGAATCTGTTCTAATCATTTACAAATTTTTACGTACATAATTATACGGGGCTTAAGGGAATCGAGAAGTGAATCATATGTTGCTCTTATCTCTCACTTTGTAAATGATACTAGATTATAGAAGGGATGCAAATATAAGGTTGACAATCATAAATCATTATAAATGCATCCGTTCCTATTCTCTTAGGCTATAAGCCGTTGTGTGGGAGAAAGACTCAGAGGATGTCCCTGTATAACAAACCCTATTTATGCATTCCCATACAGATTGCAAACATATAAGAGAAAGTTTTTGTAAAACAATGCGTCCGGTTTTTTGTGTACGACTCATGCCGCACAAAAGCTAGGTTGGCAGAGGAACATATAAGCCTATGCTAACCGGAGGAAACTGCGTGGATAAATATCGATAATTTATGGTACAGGAGGGGGAAAGTAAGAGAAAATAATTTCTTACCCGGATTTGTTGAGGGCATCGACGAGGTAAGTAATAGGGAGGAATGAGGCAAGATGAGTTGATGAACTGGAGCTAAGGGCGATTACAAAGTTGGCTTCGTGGCGCACTACAGGAAGCAAAATAGTTGGAAGTAGGCGCTCTAAGGAATAATTCTCCAGGGTGAAATTGACAAGAGAGATTCGAGCATCCTTGCACAAGTTGGGATGATTCATCACTAGAAATAAGATAAGGAAATAAATAAAAGAATGCCAAGCCTGTAACTAATACCCCTCAGTCGTATGTTCCTAAATGTTCCTAAATTGCATCCTTGATCATCTCGTTGTCCGGAGAATTTCTCAACCTTCTGCTTTCTCCCATCTGCTTTAGCGCGCTCAAGAAATGACATAACATGTATACCTTGGTTAAGTATGACGTATAGGGCTGGGTGAAGGGAGAAAGTAGTTGATAAAGAAATCGGCAGGATATTATTTTATCGAGTTAGAGTTTGTGTGGAAGATATGGGGAATTGGGGAAGGAACGAAACCTCTTTCATTTACCCGTGTCCCGGATAGAAGACCAATTTACGACATCCCATTCTTGTATCTGCCATAGAGGAATATTTGTGGCAAGACTTTCATATACATACAGGTTCATCTTGTGCCCTTCCAGGAATGCAATCACCCTGAAAATACATACAAGACCCGCTTTGTTAAAACCAATACAAAATGAAGATGTAGCTAAGGCAGGAAGGAGGGCCAGTAATCCCGCTGTAAATAAGAATGGACATTTTCATCGGAGCTTGCAGCGCCGCGTCACCTGCTAATTTTATAGACACTCGGACCAAAGGTATATAGTTGAAAGGTATGAGAGAAACTATGAAAACTATTTCAAGTTACTTTTCTAAACGGCTTTTCCTCTCGTCCTCCGATTCTATAGAGTCACCCACGGGATTTTCAGAAATTCTTGATATTGCTCGCTCAATTAGTTCGGGTGATCCCCAAACAAGCTCTGCTTCTTCTTCTCCCACGGGAAACTTTACTCCAATTTTGCCCTCGGATGCCCATTTACCCTCATAGATGGATGAGATTTGCTTCTTTTTTCCCGACAGCCATTTCTAAACAACACAATATCCGAATTCATCAAATAAATTGACCACTTTCTTAATTTGTTAGTCCTTCCTCTCAAAGTGAAGGCTGAATCAAGGGCTGGATGATCAATCAAATCAATCCTAGTCTTTTTCTAGAAAGACAAAGAAGTTATGCTTCCTCAAAATAGTAGACTATTGTTTCGAAGTTCTAGTTAAACTTGATTGCTCTTGCCAGTAAAATGCCTACAAAGTTGCAACTTACGTAATCGTAGAGAAAAGCTATCAATAAACTTATGAGTCGTAAGTAAAGTATGAATTTTGATCACTAAAAAATATAAAAAAGCAGTAACAAACTCACGGACAATCCAGAAAGATCCACTCGTTCCTTATCGCTGAAAGCCATATCAGAAAACAATTGGCGAATATTTGTATTGTTTTGTTTCATGTTCTGGAAGGGATAAAAATCCGATGGAGAAGAAGAAATGGATGAGAAAAAGAAAAATCGAAAATCTAGGGATAAACACAGGGGAAGGAAACCGAAGAGAATAGTAAAAAGATTCAAATACAGTTAGTTACAGGGATAACTGAAAATCATATGACGTGAAGGTGTCCACCTAGTCTATCCAGAGGCATGTTCATGCTTAGGACATAATGAGGAGAGCGGAGGAGGATGAGAACATGTGCTCGCTGGATTTGAGGAAGCCTGGAGAATATCAAGGTCAAGATTTGAATAAACACTGTGCAGTGAATGGAAGAGATAAGCTGATCGGAATAAGTAATGCCGCTTAGCTAAAGGCCGCAGCTCGATTGCTGTACTGCAGATGAAATAAACTTGTGGATTTTATAGCGGGTTTATCTATATGCCCATATACACAGAATCATTTTCCCCTTCCAACATGTCATTTTGTAGTTAGTTTTAGCTACGGAATAGCGTTGAATGTAATCTGTGTAAGGAATGGGGGAGTGTGCAATGCAGAGACTGATAAGGAGCAAGTAAAGCCAATTGGGAATAGTGGAAATCCGTTCCAGGCAAGCGCTTCTTTTTGGACAAACCGAACAGTTCAAAGAAGTTTGTTGTGGAATAGCTGTCAGGCTTTTTCCTTGTACAGCTAAATCCCAGTCTTTGCAATGTATGAATAAGGACGGATACGGATGTGAATGAAATAATTCGAAATTACCCGGATCAGGTTCAATGAAAACCAGGCCAGCAGAAGTATTTCAATTGAAGGAGCAGATACTTTCGTTGAGAGAAACTGCCATGCAAAGTTCTTACTGTTGCAAATGACATTAACTTTGAGACAAGACCATCCTATTCAAAGAGCTGCACTGCAATTCTCGGTTGGGCGGATTTAATCAAAGTTATGTTCAGAAAATACAAGAAAATAGCGTCGTTCAAGTCACATAAACTCCAGGATGCAATTTTATCCATCCAGCCTTATTTAGGTGCTACATTTTAATTTACTCTTATTCGCGTCCAAGCTGCAATTCCGGAATGCATTTCAGCAAGAATTTATCGGAAATTGAAGAGCCGCAGCTGCGTCGACAGGTCAATCCGGAAGAATATTTTATGGATATCTTGGATGTCGTCAGTTAAAAAACAATTAAGGAGAAAATGGAACGCGTGAGTCCGTTCAAACCGTAAGGCACGGCGTATTTTTTCAAAATCAGAAGATACCATCTACACCTTCTTCTCCAACTAGTAATACACTAAAGGAAATGCAGGAAATGAAATACGGGATTAGGAGACAGAAATGATATCATTCTGGAAAGGTTTGTATGCAAATGACGGAAGAAATGCACGCGGGAGAATAGAAAGTATTGCGAGAAAAAAAGGAAAAGGTTTAATCTTTGTACCATAATTTCTAATTGTCAAAGAAATATTCTGCAGAGATTTTTCGGTGAATCCAAAATGATGCTTAATGCAAGATATATGCAATATATACATGCAGCTTTCATTCTCAACTATACAGGCGTGCCTTTGATGCGTAAGTCTCACAAGTACAAGATCACATTGCTCTGATTCTTTTTTACGTGTAATTCAGTCCGGTTAACACAACTGAGAAATGTAAGCTATTCAATTGGAGTACAAAACCTGGCTGAATAATTCAATAGGGAATAACACCGCGCCGGCTATGTCGGTGTGTGGAAGTTAGGAAAGTCGGAAAACTCTATCCTGGCTTTAATACTATGCTTGCCTTAGGCTAAGGGGTGCCGCCTATGACACCGTCATGAAAATTTGGGATATACAACCGTTGCCACGCTAATATAGCAAAAAAGTTAGTTAAATAAAAGACATTAGCACCGAAAGAGATAGAGATACGTGCAAGAGGGAGGAGAGACGGAAACGGCTTAGCGGGATGTAAGTTAAATGAATAAATACTCGGTTGTTTAAGGTGGAAAGGACAGGGGGTGGGAAGGTTGTCAAGCCGGAAAATTAAGGCTATATTTTAGAAAACGGAACGAAGCTGGGATGGCGGATAATGAAATAAGATTTGCATAGCTAATGGTTAAGCACAGAGAGGAGGAAATAATCAGTGTGTGAGGAGGGAAAAGAAAGTTTTTTGGATTCTAACCGCTCGCTCCTAAACCCGGAGAACTTCTAGGGAACAAAAATAATCGAGAGATATATATTACTGTGAGCAGAGCTACAAGATGGAGGAGTGTTTTCTGTTATGGGCTGCGTTAGGCTAAATCTACTGTGTCAGACTCCTTGACATTTGACAATTTTCAAACTGGTTATAAAACTTCAAAGAATCTTTCTCCTCCTTCTAGTCACATGTCCCATCCCATGGCTGGGATTCGCTGAGGTGGATTGTATGTGTTGCATTACGGCCAAATATTCCAAGCAGAATGCTATATTTTTAGGGGGTATGAGTCGATTCTGGGAAGTTTCGCGAAAATCTTGCGGAAAAAGTTACTGGATTTTAGTTTCGCTTTCAGAATCTTCTTCTGAAATGCCAATTTTGGGATTGGACGGAGCTAAAAGGAAAAAAGATACGTATTGGATTCCATGGTTAATGGTTGTATTCCTTTTCCTTTGATTAAGGTCGCGTTATCTATATAAACTAATATTTCCATGGCTCAGACTCATGCAATACGAGGCCATGTTAACCTATTACGACAGTTGTAGCAATGGAAGCGGAGACTTTGGTGACATGAGAAAAAATATCTGGAAACCATGAGTATGATTGGAAAGCTTGATGCTTGAGTCGTTGCTTGAGAGTTAATAATTTATTCTTTAGTCTTCTTTTAGTAGAACTAAACTCATGCAAACTTTGATAAACGGCAGTTTAACCATTAAGCACCTTGATGACGTTGTAACGCAATGCTGGCAGATTGGAAATAATTCAAAGTTGCCCGTCTTCTAAATAACAATTTATTTGATCGACATTGATTTCCATATTCACAGGACTAAAGTATAGTTATTTTGAATATTTTTTTGCAAGGCAGGACGTTATACAAGCCATTTATAATGTTCAGCGAGAAGGATTAGTACTTAATGATGAAGAACTGCTTTCCATCTCGTCCATGGATTCAATATCTATCGGCACCGGTCGGATTTGATTCAAAGCGAAACAAAATGCTTCAAGGAGGTTCCACATTAAATTGGCGACATCGTTTGGTATGACCCTCACCATTCCAGCTTCTTGCATTCCCCTTGCAAACGCACATCTCAGAAATGTGATCTCCTCTCTGTTACCTGGTTGCTGTGGGTTTCGGGACGGATTTCCAGTACGCCGGAAGCCTTCCAGTCCGTCTACAGTATGATTAAGAAAGATGATGATTCCATAAAATCAGCTTCCTGAATACACTCCCAATACAAGTTACGGGGTCATTGTGGTCGCTAAATGATAAATAAATTCTTACCGAACGTACGTTGAACCGTGTCTGCACTGGGTCGACGCACACTGCCAGGGGTATCTTTACATTTACAACGCTGAAGAACATGAAACATGTCCGCGATTAATTGTAGTACGGACGGTAGGCCGGCCGGTAAATTGGCAACGACTGCTGGCACTTGTTCTGCTCTACGGCAAATCACTCGAAGAGAATGCACAATAAATTCCCGAATAAATTCATTGTCACAGCCCTGTGTCAAAGTAATCAATTGCGTTCCAGAAGGTGGCATAATACAATTAAAATGCAAGCGAATTACGATATTGCATTAACAAATATATAATTCCAGACACTTGAAGCTTAACGAATTAGACAAATTGTATTAGCTATTCGCTTAGTAGGCGTGATTAGCTGATAGAAATAGAGGACCATACGGCTGTAAGTTTGGAGTAACTTTACTGAAAGACTAATAAGGGCAAAGTGGGTTGTTGATTTTACAATGATCATATTTCCCTCTGTTCTGTTCCATTGCCCATTATAATTTGCATTCCTAGGCTAATATTTTCCA
Organism: Sminthurides aquaticus; assembly: GCA_906901655.1. Taxonomy (NCBI): domain Eukaryota; kingdom Metazoa; phylum Arthropoda; class Collembola; order Symphypleona; family Sminthurididae; genus Sminthurides; species Sminthurides aquaticus. The sequence goes on along the minus strand of CAJQTT010000004.1, from coordinate 7,497,878 downwards.
GTGCTGCATTTTGCCTAGGGGTAAAATCAAGAATTGATAGAATTCCTCAATCCCCAGTTACAACTACAAGTAAAGCTTTGAACAATCCCACATCATCGTCTTCATTGCATACGGCTACGGCTGTGAATCCTCTTGTTGTATATAATAAACGGTGGTGAAAGTGTAAATCTGCATTGTTTATTCAGTACTTACTCTGCGAATGATCCCGATCCGTATATCTAGGGTCAGGAGTTGACTACTAGCATCGAAATTGATCTAGACTATGATAATTTTGTATAGCCTGTAAGTTTTTCGGTGAAACCGATTCGAGTTTAGGCGAACAGCGAATATTCCTCAAGAATTATAAATTATACAAACCGGATAGCTTACACTAATATAGTAAATCTTTTGGTGTAATTTTACAAGTTCATACTTTTATACGGAAGTCATATCATTTTGTTAACTATAAACATTTGAAACGACTTTCAACGCATCCCAAGTGCCAGGTTGTTGACAGGAAAACCGCCACTGTTTAGGTTCTTGCATTTCTTCTGTTTCAATTTGTTGGAAACAATGCACGTGTGTAGAATCGGAAGACAAATATAAACATTAAAAGTTGATTCTTGTTACGTTATTTACGAACGTACTAATATATTGCCTGGATGAATACACGTTGTCATTGGTCCGATTGGATAACTGAAAGTTGACCTGAATTCCATTTTGTATCTTGGCTACGGTCTTTCTGCATTTAAATAATATGTTTAACCTCTTCAGACTGAATCCGTGTACAGTGTATACTATACATAGTTTTAAACTACCAAATAACGAGAACTTGATCCCTATTTCAGAAGAACGCTTTGAAGAATAGTATTAAATGACTCTTTCAGGTATTATAGATAAAATAGTATTCCCAATCCTTCCAGTTGTCCTAAAACCTTGTTGTTGGGTTCAAAGTTTCCAGGATTTTGCTAAAAATAGTTTTGCGCTTTTAGGTTAAGGTAATGTGCTTCAATAAAAACCATTTTTCTGTACATTTTTAAAAAATTGTGGGGGAGTTGCTTGGGAGAAAGTGCATCGAAAGTTTTTCCGAATAATCACAAGGGATTTTTCAAATCCCTTCCTCGTCAGTATACAGAGAGAGAATACTCTCAGCTTTCATGCTCTCAGAAGCTGTTAGAGAAAATGCCCTTGGGGCTACACACTTGTGGTGTACTGATGAGAACGAGAGGTACAATTTGCACAATCGTACTAGTAGGTCGCAAGTTTAGTCCTGCTACTGGAGATCTGCTACAGTGATCTAACGCAAGTCGAAACAGGTACTTGTTTATTAAGAAGCGGGACTTCGTTAAATATTTTTCTGAGTACCGTTAACTTTAATTAAACCGTGATGAGCTACTGGGAATTACTGAAATGTGTTGCTTGTATCTTCTAGTAGGAATTGGTTTCAAACATTACAGAGACTTTCACTTCGTGGGGGGTCGTAGACAAAAAAAACAATTGCGATTGCGGCTTTGGAGAAAAACAATAATAATTACAGAATGTATTCACATTACAGGAGTGTGGCTTAAAAATTGTTTACACTTGATCAGAATGTGACGAAGGAGAGAAACCGCAAGGAGATTTTGCAGGGGCGGAAATGTGTGAGAAGGGTGAAGGAAGTAATACGTATAGGGAAGGAGGACGGGGAAACGATGGGAAGACAGGAAAGAAAGGAAAGCAATGACTGCAGCAGAGAAAAAGTTTACGAAGACTTGAGCCTTTTTGGTTGTGAAGAAGAATGGGGTTGGTGAAGCATGATCCGGACCAGAGATCACTCTGCAACTTTCCACAAAGTTTCCCTAAAAAGTCTGCTAATGAATCTATGCATGAGATCATGCTTCTTATAAAGTCTCTCCTTGTGCTAGGGAGAGAGGGAAGAGCAGATAGGTGAAAAGGAGACTCTTGAGTTTTTTAGCTTTCTTTCTCTACGCAGTTTTCAAAATCGTGTCTTACTCTTCAGTTTGGAAGTATATATCCGTGTCATACTATTGTTTGATTGGTATAATAAGCAGGTGGGTGATTGAAGATTGAGTAAATGAAGTTCTATTAAAAATCTTCTTTCGTCCTCTCGGTGCAGTCATTAGAGTCAAGAGAGTGATGAGAACGACAAGGAACTAAATTAAAACCACCAAGTAAGGCTAACACAATTGCAATCGCAGCTAGAAACAAGCTGATGAAAATTTTCTAATCCATGTTCAATCTATAAGTGACATCTGGATGAATTTCCTCCAAGGATTTCTGTGGGTGATCGTTTCTTCACAGGTCAAATAAATTCAAAATAGCAGAGATGTGAAAGACGGTTATAGTGATGAGAAAACTAAATTGAAAATAATAATGCAAAGGTACGATGAAATAGATAGGAGAATCTTTGATAAATTGGCAACTTGATTCCGAGAGTTGGGATGATTGGCTCATGAAATAACATGAACTCAGCAAAACTAAGCACATAGCATTGAGTGGTAGTTTTTAGAAAAATATATAGGATTTATTCTTTTCTGGCGGAAGCTTTGGGGAGAGCAGAATCCAAAAACTTAAGATTCAAATCCGGAATTGGATTCCACTTTGTGAAAAATGAAGGGGAATAAAGAAAAAGGGTTGTTCATTAAAGTTGGCGGAATCCATAGCAAAATTGTGCATCAGTTTCAAAGTTTGATCAAGTGTAGAGAGGAAGAGTAGTGCAAGTCTGCAATTTAAGGATTTCAATTCTGATTCAAGAGCTTCTTTGATATTGGCAAATGTTCTTGCTTGCTTAGTGCATAGCGGTGGTAGAGAATAAAATTGAGGGATTTGGCTTGTAGCGACGGAGAAAGGGAAGTGATGAAGGAGGAGATAGGAAATGCAGTTCGGAGGATCTTTTAACCTACATAGTTGGCTGGCGGAGAAAGTTTGCTCAAAGCCTGTCATACATTTTTGGAGAAGGCAATGAATACAAATCAAAAGGCTTCGGAATAAAATTCAAAGAAAGAAAATTGGGCTGCAGATCTCCACTAACTGCAACTCGTACGTACACTCCCTGTAAAGTCCGGAGTAGGTATATTGCGGCGCTAAGCAAATCTGAGGTTCTCGAGCTTGGAACCCATACTCAGTTTTCTCCTCAAAGTCTAAGGCTGAAATTAGAAGTAATGTCATGAACGAAAGATGGGATGCAGTTATATTTATATGTCTACAACGTGTGGGATTTAGAATAATTTAAGGCGGGGAGAGAGACCGAAGCAAGTCTAAGGCATGGCACAACACAAGTAAAACAAGCTGGCCGCAAACTATTAAAATGCACTCTTAGACGGATGTGATTGATTGGAAAGAGAAAAGCGGGATTGTGGTGAAAATAAAATTCGGACGGTAGGAGGTGGCAAACGAATGTAGGTCTCATGTTCTCTATTCAGTCAAGGCAACCCGCTGGCTGAGGCTGTTTTCGTGCTCCACCACCTGATTCATTCATATCAAGCATTCTCCGGTAAAGTTTATAGCAGATTCTTCTGATAACATCAAAGGAGATTCTGAAGCCTGTTAAGATATTCTATGAGGTATTCTTCCTTTCTTCCTCGTCTTCATTAACTTTTCGCCACTTGTTTCGGAATCTCTTGACGAACGCTGTCATTTTTTCCGCATACGAATATCACCTGGGGATGAGCGAACTGAGCTGCTCTACACTCTGCAAAAGATTTGGGACTTGGGAAAATATGGTTTCCAACCAGCGGATTTCAAGATCTTCAACCAAGCTCAAGTCTCACTCTTATAGTTGGTTAAGGCTTCACAGAGAGAAGCGATTGTTTGCGATAACAGATTCAAGCTGCCGGTTAATTGTCATTAAAGGGATCAGAGCAGAGCGAAAGGTAACCTTCGGGAAAGGCTCTTATGTATCACGTTCTGATTGGAACAGATGTAAGAAGTGCTAAGTGGGGCACTCTACTTATGACTTAAGTGACTTTAGAACCTAAACATAGGAATCAAGTATATTTTATTGAAAACATTGAAACAATAATATTGTTTGGCTGTAGTGTACAATTATTGTACTGCAAACTCCCCTTGTTATGGGAGCATTCTGATCGCGTAACATAATTCTTATTTCTAGGACGAGGATTTTCGCGGACGAAGATAAGTCGCATTATTCGTTAAGTCTCCGAAACATCTAGACTAGACTTTCAAAGACAGAAATAAATATACTTGCACATGCTTTCATTCTTGACTAACAGCCAAATGAATAAGTTAAAATATTATTTATAAAGATGGATAAATATCCAGGATGTCAGGACATGAAAGGTGTTCTTTCGCTTTTAACATGCTACGAGTTATAAATACATACGGCAGCCATGTAAACTGTATAACTACCGTACCGTGACAATAAATACGATCCATTACACAAATCAAGAGCGTAGAAACACGCCCGCATTCCATATGGGAGTGAACATTGTAATTAATAATTCCTGGTACTAGTCTTGAAAATATATCCATAATTTAGGGATCAATAAACTAAGTTAGTAAACTATACAGGGAAGCTGACTACTACGACGTCGACGTGTCCGTTTCTGGTACGGATCTTACAACCAAATGGAAATTCTTCCTGGAGGTAACTAATTATAGGCATATTTCCAGCCCTTAAATTTTAGAAACAACCAGTGATTAAACTAACCAACGATTAAGTTCAACTACTATAATGCAACTATTTTTTGTAACTAATCAGTCAAGGAGGCGCTGAAGCATAATTGCATTAACGCTCATGCCGATGTTATTTTACAAACGATGATTTCAGTAAATCAAGTTTAGATCATATAATCAGAAATGAGTAGGATCTCGATGAGCTTAAGGTACGGGAACTTGGGTATATAATCTAATACGAATACATTCTCTTTCTAGTCTTCTCGTAATATCTTTTTCGTCTTAATAACAATTTATAAAGCTATAACGCATCCATTTGGAACACATTTAGAGATAAATTTCAAGAACGCTAAATCATAGTAATCACATTCCTTAGGTGTACCTACATCCAACCTAACCTGCTTCATGTCTTCCGGATATTGCACACACTTTTAATTAATATACCCGCTTCTTCCTCTCTCCGACCTCCTTACTTTCTTGCATTCGAGAATGGGGTGTTGCTTCACTAAATACCCTTCCTGGTTCCATCCCGTCTGGTACACGATAGTCACAGGCTTTAATATCCACAAAACTTTCTCTTGATAGTCTGTCCGTGAAATACACAAATCTCAGATTAATAAAACCTGGAGCTAGCTCTTCCTGTCTTAGCATTCGTACCTTGAGATGAACTCTTGCAGAGCATTGACATAAAAGAGTGAAGCATATTCAAACTTCAGTAACGAACCAATGTTTAGTCTGCAGTAGGTATCTGAACTTTCAACTTCTGATTTTTTAACGATATTTGATTTCCCAAACTGCCCTGTTTCACGTGTGTTTTCAATATCCTGCCTTGGTCCCTATACTACTAATTCTTGAATTTCGCGAGACTACAGGAGACAAGAAAGTACGCACACTCAAAGAAATTCGTGGAAATATTCAACCCTCATAATAGTTCCAGCCAGCAAGGCATTGATCCGGTAAACGGAGAGAATTTGTGACGATATCCTTTACCAAAACTGGGATGCACTCCAGCAGTAAAACTTTGTGGGCTAATTTTCCTGTGAAACACATCGAATAAATTCTGATGGAGAGGTAACCAATTAGTGAAGAATGCCTATTTTACAGTGAGGTTTTTTAGCGAAAGAAAGTCCTTTCGAGCTAAAGTCGCTTCGAATAAGCTTCTAAGAATTATATGGAACGATGGGACTTGTATTAATGACGAGTTCAGAGGGGGCTATATGTACAAACAGTAATAATAAAGATCTAAGGTTCCTTCCAGCTAGCTCCATGTCTCAATGGACTGCTATATCGTCACTGAAAGAAGGAATGAATTAATTTTCAAGAAAATTTAAACTTGGTTAAATATGAGAATCAAAAAATCAAAAATTATAAAATACAGCAGGGTTTGCAGCGACCAAGCTGTAGAGGGAACCATTCCTTCACGACTTTTCACTTTCCTGATGCACAAAAACAGCAATATTTGTGAATTAAGAGTTAAATTCAGCAAAATAACGACAAAAAAGGAGCAAAAAATACATGCGATGTCCACTGCGGTTAGAACTACAGAGCTGAAGAACCTTTCATAAATGATCTGGAAATTGCGGCTACGCCATGATATTACGTATCCGCCTCGAACAGAACTCCACTTAGTCCACCACACTTCAAGCGTATAATCAAGTCGATAGCCTGTAATATCCCGACTAGAGCAAGCAGGCCTACCTACAAAGAGTCTTTGTCAATTGGGATTGTTGTGCATTCGTCTCCTATCTTTAATCGAATGCGTTTGGGGTTACTACTCGAAGAATAATGATCTAAATTAGTTGACGTAGTGATCACCGGTGACCCTTCACTATCATAGTGGCTTTTAGATACGGGCATGTCAATCGTGGCATAATTTAGTTCGTACCTAACCTTTTCCCTATCCTTCGACTTGTGCTTCTTCTTATTCTTACTACGCTTCTTGCTTTTCTTTTTCATTACCTTATGAGGAGGAGGGCTACCGTCGTCTTCATTCGAGCTACCGATGTAACAGGAACTACCCAGTGGGCTTGTTGGTGTGAAATTACAAATCTCATACTGAGGTTCAAACAGTATGTCTGAGTTCTCCCTGTCTGAAGAATTTTTCCTGTCTATAACACTTCCGCCTTGATCGTGACAACCACTATTACCTGATTCAATTACTTCATCCAAAACAGTGCTTCTTTTCTTCCTAAATGTCATTCGGATATGCGCTTTTGGAGGTCGATTAGCGCTAGAACTTACACTCTCTGTATTACAAAAAGTCTGGGCGATTGCGTTATAACCAAATGGAGGTGGGTCCGGAATATACGATTCCATAGGCGATTTGCGCCGTAAGGAATCTTCAACTGTCACGGGTTGAACAAGCAAAGGATTACCGATTGCCTTTGGTTCGTGAAGTACACGCTGGCTTCGTAATGTAATTCCTCCCTGCGCTTGATCCGATGCCTCGGACTGAACTAGGGATAAACTACTGCTACTACCACTACTCACACTACTCGAACAATCAACTCCAGAATCGCTTTGCGTTGAACTGCTGGAACTAGAATTAGAGCCAGAGTCGTCGGGAAGGAAGGGCCCCTCTGATGATGAAAACACTCTAGGTTTACTTGAAGCTCGGGGAAAAGATGTAGAACTAATTGTAGGCTTTGATATTGAGGTCATTACACGGGATTTCTGCTTGGCATTCTGAGATAACTTTTCTTCCGAGTTTTCCGAAGGGCTACAGTAGTAAAAGGAATGTAACTCATATTAGGACAATCAAAATACAAGGAATAATAGAGTCCATACGTTAAGAAAATCTCCCTTACTTTGATTCGAGATGAGCGAACTGAGTTGTCATGATATGGGCATCATATTTTGTTATTCCATTCCTCTTCTGTCTCGACTCCGATGGTTCTGCCATGCGGCCAGTTCTACGATCTCCGTAATCTTCTTTCGAATCGGATCCCTTAACAGCTACTGTTTTTCTGCGGTTCAACCTATTATCAGTCTCTCTTAATTTGTAACCTTTTTCTTCACCGGATGAATTGGATACCACTTTGGCGTATGCTCCAGTTTGCCGTCTGTAAAAACAAAAGGAAAATGATTCCTATGGTCAGAAAAGCCGTACAAGCATTATGCTACATAGCTTAATTTGGCATAATGACCGCTACTCACCGTTCACATGTAATACACTCGCAGTTACAATTGTTGTCACCGAAAAAATCTTCTCCGTAAAAACATGTGATTTCTTCTCCTTCGTCAATATCGCGCAAAACTTTAACGCAGGCTGTGTCCCGCCCGGTCGCCACAAACTGTTAATAATAAATCGGTTTAGTGCCAAAACAATATCTGTTTATCGTAGCCTCAAATAACTTCAGTCGCTAACGTACTTTACAATTCGCTCGACAATCATGATTGATAAACGCTGCGGGCCCAAGCCAGAGCTGTGCACAGTTTTTTCTACAACTGTACATGACAGAAAAGTCATTCTTCCCAGGATGAAGTAATTGCTTTTCTTCTTCTATACTCAGCTCTGCAATGCATCCCACGAGGAACGTGATTTTTTCATGTTTCGCCCTGTATAAAAATCACAATATATGCTGTAAAAACAACCTCACCCGTGTGAAATCGAACTACCCAAGACAACCCCACTTCCTTATTGCTCGTGCTTATTTAACACATTGCTCTTACCATTTTTTGGTCGAACATATTTTAGCCCCCTTCTTTCCTTCCAAAGAATATCGGAAACATGGTTCTATTATAAATCCCGCTTTTTCATCGAAGACGCGCAGGTACCGATAAATCTGCTCAAAATTAAATTTAGTTAGCAAATACATACTGCATAGATTTTTATCATGCTCAAAGATATCACCATTGTGATTAAACAGTGAGCTGTACTTACATGCTCGCGGACAGCATCTTTATGATCTCTCTGTTTGCTATGAAAGTTTTTGCTCTGCTTTAACCATCCTTTTGATTCTAATTCTGCAAAAGCCTTTTCGTAGTCGAGGTGCTTTTGAAAAGATTGAACGATTTGCTTGAGACTTTCCCAATGGTGTTTCTGAGGTCGGTGCCTAAATAAATCGCGAGAAACAATATATTTCATTCAGTTTGACTCAAACAACAAAACGAAAGTGTACTCGAGTTTTGGTACGTCAATTACCTGATATTCATTTTGTGTGTTGCGAATCCTAGATATGGATCCAAAATGATTGCAGTTGCGAGGTCATCGTTGTCTGATAGCTCTTTAGGAGTACCAAACCTACGATGGTGTATTGATTTCTGGGAGGACTGAGCTGCTGCAGATACTGGAGCTTGCTGACTTTCAATTAAAGAAGTCATCGTTGCCATTTTAGGTAAAGCTCCTGATGTTTCGATAGAGGCTGCAACCATTTTAATGTAAGTTTTCTCGGTATCTGGTTTCTTTACCCTTCCATGAGTTTCTGGAATACAATAATTAAATTAAATTATAATGAGAGTAATTATTGAAAAAAGCATCCAGCCTTGTACCATCACATACAGGGAAAGTATCTATTCGTTGAAGTATACTCCCTCGCCATATTCTTTGATATCACACGCACTAAAGACTAACTTATATGCAAATTAACATGTGCTTCCGATATGCGGCTGCGATTTAGCACTAAGTACCCAGGGCAATCCTCATTCAAAGAATTCTACTGAATAAGACGAGAGCGTAAATTCTCATCTAAAATGCAGCTATTTGGATACCTGAAAGTGATGACAGCAAAAACTAATTCCTGAAACACGAATATCATTCAATACCCCTATTACTTTGCATCCAAGCGATTCAATAGCGTACTTAGATAACTGTACAACAAAACAATCCTTTAAAACACAACTGAAAGGGGATATTGACCTTTCTAATTCTGTTTGCAGTTCCACTACCACTGATATAAATCGCAATGCTCACTGAAATTTTAGACACAGAGTAAGAGATATTGTATACTGAAATTTACAAAATAAACGAACCAAAGAATTTATGGAGTAATGGTCACTTTGCCATGGCGTTTTTGAGTTTCTGCCATCCGTATCGATTTACAATATTATGTAGCTTGAGCGACGGGATTGAGCACACAAACTCATTTATATTTATATATATTCTGTATGAGACAAACTGGCAAACTTAATTGGGAAATTCATATTACGATTACTAAGATACTTATTAGCAAGGATTGGGTAGAAATTGAATAACTGTTTTCAAATTCTTCCAACCTGATTTCTAAATAACACAACTGAAATTACTCTGCTATATTTGAGCAGCCACTTCCAACTTCAGAAATAGGAACATAAGGGTAATTGGTTTAACTGAAAAATTTACTGGAAAAACAGGTTTGCTGAAAACAGCTAATAGTAATTTTGAACAGAGGGCACCTAGATTAGGCAAATGTTGGAAGATTGAAAAGAGGTTTGTAATAAAAGGGGGATTTAAAGTTCGTTATATATATCCTGACAAATGCGAATTAGGAATACAACACACGTCGACGGGTGCACTGTAAGGTTGGTGAAATGTTTAGTTTAACTGTTTGGTGATTGGAATGACTGGTCTTTCGATGGAGATTGTTTCCACTTTGCTTCGATTTGAGTAATATTGCTTGCTGGTGGAAGAATCCGCTTAAAATATCACAACTGGTTGTAGGTTGGAGGAGTCGGGCAACATTGTATAAACATTTTCGATTATTTCTATCCGTCATTTAGTTTGCAGAATCACGATACGTATATATTTTATATTCATTTCTAGAGAAAAAATAGTGTTCGAAATTTAAATTTTCACTGAACTTTCCTGAATATTTTTTTAATTTGTTAGATATATGTAATGGGAGGCTAAACAGATTTAGGATTTGGTTCCTTCCTTGTGATGAACGGGGCAAGGATATAGGATTCGTAATTATTTATAGATTTGTACAGATATTCGTTTAATTTCCATATCCCGTTAAAGGAGACTGGATGGGATGAGAGAAGATGAAGATGACGACGAAGAAGACAGAGGCCAAGGTAAGGAATCGAAGAACCGTCGAAGGAAATGCTAAAAGAACTGCATCTGTCTCTTTCAGAATTAGTATACTTGGGAAGTAGGGAATCTCGTTGAAAAAAACAACTGTCGTCGACACAAGCTATGAGAAACAAATCCTTAGTCAATTAGGCTCTATACCGACTACCGCAATACTCATTCACTTGAGGTGAGCTGATGAGGATTAAATATATAAATTACGATCTTCTTATGCTGTATATAATTGCACCTGAACTGGATGTGATGAATAAATTATTAATGGTGATAGTATTAGCTTTCTATACATATAATATATATGAATTAAGATGGGTTGCGCTAAAATTGATATAGAATGCACTGTCTTCTCGGAATGACATGACATTTCCTTACATTGTTATGATTATCAATAATTTTGATGCAGGCAAGTTCACGTACTTTTCTTCAAATGGCTTTCCTACACTTCCCTTTGATTCTTCATTCTCAATTTACGCACTTTTACGCTACTCACTACAGTAACAGAATTTAACCGTGCTCAACCCAAAGGATATTATAAATACTAGCGTTAAGGGAAGAAGGGGAAATACGAAGTTAATACTCGCTAAATAGTAAACGAAGCTGCAGCTCCTGCTGGCGCAGAGTCAAGCCAGTCAAATGTAGGAGCAAATCCTTCCCTGCTAACTATGAACTATAATGAAGAATAAACACGCTAGTAAGCTATGGTTGATGACTGTGGGGGCTGGTTCTGAATATATAATAACAAGTATATAGTTGGGGTCGGGACGTCAGGAGAATGGAGTGATTGCAATGCAAGTCTAATTGTACTTACGGAATTATTATGCAGTTAATAAATATTAACGCGGAGAAGGCAGAGTTGTTGTGGTAGTGGTAGTAGGTTGGACAAGTTGCAGCAACTTATTTGCTCAAGACAAGACCACCTCCGTTGTAAGTAATATAGATTAATATAAATAAAGAATAGCGTAATCAAAGGGCTCAAGTTTTCTCCATTCCCTTTTCCTTTGATTCTATTTTTCTATTAAGTAACGCTTTCTGTTAAAGATGTGCGGGCCGTTTTACGTCTGTAATAGTAATAATTAATGCAGGGATTATACTCGAAGAGAACTTGGAAACAAGTCTCATATGATTCTTCTTTTCCCTTTGTTGTCCCTCCTCACTCCTCCTGCCCCTACATATTATATATAGTATGTATATATATATACTTCCTCCTCAATTTTATCCGTCCTTAACGCACTCTAAACCCTGCACAACTTTCTCTCTTTCATCTTTTCATGGCTCTAATAAGCCCGTCCTCCCGGTTTCCTGCATCTCACTTAACCGTATTATCACCTGCATCTATATAGCCCCGTATGTAGTAGAGTTAAAACCAAGCGAAGTCTGTACAGAGATAGCTCCCGTCCTTTCAGCCAATCATGACGAACCGCTAGCCTCATCACCCGAATCCTTCCGCCGGCTTCGCATCTTTTCAAATCCATCTACAGAGCATACTCTGTGCAGTCCTATGGCTACTTATGTTCTGCATCCAGATATAGAGTATCACAGAATACGCTGTGAGAAGGGATATGCTTTGAATGAGTACTCTGGAGAACGGGTGCTGTATTCAGATGATCGCAAGGAGGGATTGACAGCTCCCAGGTGTATGCCTTAATTTCAAACAGGGTAAATTAATTAAATTATAGCTAAATCGCTAAAACATTCATATCGAAGAATGAAATTGCTTTCAAGCGTAAATTGCAGTTGCCGACGGTAGTTTTATTTGGGTCTAGATGCCATTTTTGGGCGGAGGAGCTTTCAAACGACCCGCCCTCGGAACTGAGGCGGCAAAATTTGTTTTGAACCCATAGATTTGCGTAAATTTTATATAACTCTATAATACTATTTTACCCTATCCAATATATATAGTATCATTGACCTTTGACACCTAAATTACAAGGTCATGGGGTAATGAACTCTGGTGGGAAGGTAAATGAAGCAATATTATAGCTATGGTGTTGCGCGGCTGGAATGGACTGGATAGGGACGCCTGGATTTTGATTGTTGTCGGGCGCGTCTTTGGTATTGGCAAAAATTTGCTAATATGCTAACATGCTGTCATCCTCATTCTGCTGTTGTCATTCTGCTCGATCTGTACTTTTGCTGTCTTTGGCCATAGACGGGAAGTGTTTGTAAGGAATTGGTTATGTAACATTGCGGACACGAGGGTAGTGTTGCGCAGTCCCTCCTTGTTGGATTTCGTTGCTTTTTGGATTCCGTATTGCAAACCCTCGGGAGATCTTTTGGGTCTCTGGAGTGCCCGGGCTAAATTGTAGGTTGAGGTGAGGAACATTTCTCAAGCAAACGTGAGGGAAACGTTGGACTCCATCTTTTGACTCCCGAAGTAAACGAAATATAGGTAAATCTGAATAAGCGTTGAAGAGATGCTACTTCAGAGGTACTTTTAATTGTTGATGGCTTAGAAAGTACGGGGATGTCAAATTTAGAAAAATCCAGGAACGAAAAGAATAGGGATTCTTGATAATGGTAATTCAATGGGAATTATACTCATTAACGGCAATCACTTGCGTTAGCATCGTAATAGCCAAGGGTTTTGACAAGAAATATGACGCTCTCCAGCTTTATTGTTGCGTTTCTGAGAATCTTGCGTGTGCGTGAGTACTCATGGACATATATTATTTATTGAGATTGAGCGTCGAATTCTTCATAAACTTCCAAGTCAGAGTTTAGATTAATTAGCTCAGATGGCAACAAGATCCCAGAATATATACAGGAAGCTGCACTGACTAAAGAACATTTTTGAACATTGGAATCAATTACAGGGGCTACATGAGTTTTCGCAAGTTGGACAGACGTGTGGAGAAAAAAACGGCTTTCCTATGAATTTAAGTTTGTTTTACGTTGGCCGGAGGAGCATAGATTTTGCTCGGGCTATCTAAAATTTGTAAATAAATTGATTTTTGGTGAGCTATGTAGAGAACAGGTTGTAGTACAAAAGCGAGAGCGGGTTTAAAATGGAAAGCTTGGAGCGTTGTGAATAGAGCTTGCTTGGCAGCGTTTGATCTGCAGGCTGTTGCTAAGTACGTGTAAGAGCATCTTTTCTCTTGACGCTACACCTGTTTTCTACCTGGATGGATGAGGGATGCAGCGGGGGAGAGTCTATGTGTATGTCTGTCGGCACATAGCTACGGATGAGCGCTTACCTGAAGCTAATTCTACATGCGGGAGTATAGAGAGGGCTTGGCTTGCGTGCTTGCTTGATGATGATCTCTGAAAAGTTTGTGTAATAGCATCACTTGATGAAATATAAGCGAGAATCTGAATCTCGGGGAGCTAGATGAGGCTTCGAAGGGAATTTGACTCATGCACTTATTTAATGCCTCTTGGCTCGCTTGCTTGCTGGCTTGGCTAGATGGTGGAGGCTGGATACGACAACGCTGAATGTTGCCTGTAATTTAGCATAGTAATGAGAAGATTGTCTTCTTGCATCACACCCAAGCTATGCAATGATGGAGGATCCGGAGGATAATCATAATAACATTTCAAGTTTGTTGTTTCTAACATTAGTAAACTTTATCTGCATTCCTCCCATCTTATTACAACTACTGTCTTGATTATATAAGAGAGAGCAGATAAAACGACTGGATCAGTCTTCCTGGTGTTCAGTTCATGTGTAGAATAGTAGCTTGTCAAGGTTTACTGCCAATCTATAGAGGTTACCCGGTTAACCCGGAACGGATCCTGCTTGAACTGGAGTAAAAAGCTGCGCGGAGTTGTAGGGGGTGGATTGTGCCGGGAAAGAAATGTAGTTTTATGAGAAAATTATTGGATATTCTAGCTGACAGCAGCGACTGAGAAACCTTGAAGTCTGGCTACCGTGTTGCCTGCGTAAACAAAAGGTAGTGACTCTACCACTGCCTGCTCGTGAATGTGCTTACCTATGTGGAAGTGGAACCCGTCCTGGTGGTATGAGTCAGACAGGTGAGAGGGAGGGCCGATAATCAACAACTTTTAGTGCGGTGCCCATTTCCGCACAAGTGTGCTAAATCTTGCTCAATTTATACACAACTTCGGGGTTTGATGACAGTCCAGTCTTGTCCGGTGGTTTGGGTGGGAAGAAGCTGGTGCTAACCTAGGTAAGCTCATAGGCTTAACTTTATCGGGCTTGACGAGAGAAACTTTTTGGAAAGTAGGAATTACCTGGAAATTGCATTACATTCGGATCAAGCACATTTCCTTAATAATTTAGCACGATTCTTGCCATTTTCTTCTACTCCTCTCAAGTGCAATCCAAGGTTCGATAATGACCTTCGCTGGAAGTGCTGGAACTGTTCATGAAAAATGCTCAATTTTACTTCATCGGGACTTTGGTGTTGGAAGCTCAAGAGAAATTGGAATTGCTCCCTTAGTTGCTACTGTTGTTATTGTACTAGACCGGATCGGACTTGACGCGTGGTAACTTTGGTTTACGACGTGTGAAATATTTCATGTATTCGCAATTGACATGGTTATTCTACTCGACGGGGAGTTTATCTGTGTTTTGTGCTTGTCTGTGTTGGAGGAAGTTGTGATAGGATAGAATCTCTTCATTTCCTCTCAATCTTTGTGAATCCACCGACAATCCTGGTAACTGATCCGCAAAATGTCCACGCTGGGGACGCTAAACGATGAGACTTGTACACTATCTACTATCTTATCCTCAACGTGCTCCATATCCGACAACCAGGTACTTGAAAAACTAAAGCTAAAACATAGTTTTAGTACGAGGCGAGCGAACTGACGTATCTTGATGTTCTCCTTAGGACATCAACTGTAAAGTAATTGGAAGGAGGTTTTTAAGCGCCGGAAATATTCGCATGCTCTATATTCCAAGCTTCATGGTCCGAATCAAAAGAGTCAAGTTGCATGGAAGGATGTGGGTTAGGATTAGGAAGGAATTGGATTGGGGGAATCATCTTGTAAAAAACGTTGTAGTGTAGGAATTAACAAGTTTGTAAATGAAATTGCAATCTTTACCGATATTGGAAAACTTTTGAGTGAGAGAAATGCCAATCAGCAAACATGTGCGGGGGGTGTACTGTACTATGAAGGACTGAGGAATAGGCAGTGCAGTACCGATTTTTCGTCCAGAGTGCGAATATTTAATGAGGAAATTAATCACCGCTTACCACTAGCTGTGCTGGAGCTTTAAAGTTCGCAATGTTATGTTTACTCATACGGTCAAGAGCGTACCGAGATTTGCCAACAATGCATTTATGCAGGTCCCGTAGGTAGCTAATGCGAATGTAAATTCTGAAAAATCTACCTCATAGTAAGCCATATAGCATTTGCCTATGTAAAGGAAAGGGAAATCTACTAGACTTCAGTAATGAATAGAAACAACAGGAATATGTTCTGCTGGTAGATGTCTACGGAAATAATCATTCTAGAAATAAGAATAGCATGCTCGAAAAATACTGAACTGAATTCAATGCAAATGTTTGGTTTAATAGCTCCGAGGATATGATTACGAGCTCCTGGGTGGAGTGGATTCGAAATTTGAATGCCCCATTTGCTTATTGTACATGCGAGATCCAGGTAATTGGTTTAGCATTCATTATGAGTGAAACGTTTGGTCTTCAATGATCTTCCCAGAGCGGATTTCTGATTCATTTACGATTTGTAGAGGGTGTAATATGTGTATGTTCCTGTGATTTTAGTTCAAACAAAATGCGGGCATCGTTTTTGCCGCTCTTGCATATCTCGGTGGATACTGTAAGTTTCGTCATTTTACAAATGTGTTATAAGAAACTGAGTTCCTGAGTCGCGGAACTCATGGTCAGAGCTAATCGGCTATACCAACACCAATTACTTATGTTACCGTAGAAACCAGGAGACCGAGTATCTATGTCCTTACTGCAGTGTGCCAATAAGTGGGGAGAATACGTTCGCGGATACCTCTACGCGGAGAGAAATATTGGCATGTATCGCAAAATGCCCGTATTCGTCAGAGGGGTGCAAAGGTATGATTCATGCACCAAAGTACAGTACCACCTTTTTATGATTGCTCTCATATCGACTGCTATATGCTGAATTTCTTGGAATCCACAGTCACTTTAGCCATTTCTGACATGGAAAAACACGTGGAAACTACACATCCGCAACCTTATCCTATTTGGCAAGGACCCGGAAGTTATGGAGCACCGTTAGCCTGTGATCAGGGCATGGACTGTATCGTCAGAAAAGTTGGATGCTCAGCAGCTTACCCTCCGGAACAACTGCAGAAACATTTAGAAATGGAACCCAATGCACATTATCATTTGCAAGTTCGTTGATTCCGGATTGGCCCATTCATAAGTACACATATGAAAACAGACCTTTAGGAGCTGGAATTGATGACTAATTACTCTTTAATATTTTAGCTCTGTACAGGGGTTTATTCGAAACGGCATAAAAGGCACGTGTCGAGGCCTAATGGTGATTTTTCGCCGTCCAATACAAACAATTCCTTTTCAAGACAAAGCTCAAGGGAATCGGACAAATGGCTACTTGCCGATGACTTTGATGTTGACGACTACAACTTCCGAAGGCAGCGATCATGGGATAGTGTTCGATTTGCACGACGCTTTAACGCTATTGAACATGGAGCTGGTTGCTCCTACACTGCTGAACACTTTGATCCTGTAAAAAAGTACCCTAGTCGACATTCTTCTGGTACGCTGCATTATATTCTAGTTCCAGTATCACTGGTCTTCGGAGATTTTCATGCGTCAGATCCAAATTCGTCGTATAATCTGTGGTTACAGGCAAAGAGACAAATCAATCAAAGCAATCACTAGTAGGGGACTCCAATTCTTCCGTCACTGAGAATGACAATTACTTAAAAGATCTGATGGAAAGACTTGTTAAACTTGAGCAATTGAATCAAGAAAAGGATATAAAAATCGCACATTTGGAATCGCAGCTAGGATCTGCGGTCGGATATTGTTCAAAAGTCGCAAATATGATTAAGGATCTTCATACTCGGTATTCCAATGGGATACTTGTTTGGAAGCTCACTGATTTGGAAGGAAGGTGCAAAGATCTGAGACGAAACACATCCAAACATTGCACATCCCCCGCATTTTATACACACCAATTCGGATACAAAATGTCTTTACGCTTTAATCTCACCACTGCTACATCTTTAGTGTCCGCTACTGGTGATGCGCCCCTTGAGTCAGGTAAACTTGTTACAAGGATAGGCAGCTTTCAATATTCGGTTGGAATTTGAGCCCTTTATGACCTAAATGTATTTTGATTTTACTGTAGATGAGTCTACTCTCGTCAGTTTGTATATACACTTCATGCAAGGGGAATTCGACTGCGCTAACGAATGGCCCTTTAAGGGAGAAATCACAATCATGATTGTTCATCCCCAGGACCCAGAGAAAGTCATAAGCGAAACAATTCGATCAAAGGGGGAAGCAGCTGCTTTTAAGAAACCCACTTTACCAAGGAGTCTCAAAGGAATCGGGTATCCTGATATGTGCTCTTTACATAAACTATTTTCTGAGGGATTCGTGCAAAATGATACTCTAATTTTAAAAGTACTAGCAAAGGCTGGCTAGATTTTACAGTGAACATGGAAATAAGGATTAAAAGGCTAAAGCGAATGAGACATTTGTCGATTGTCTTGCCAGAATGTGGTAGCTGCAACGTTGCAATACGTATCTAATAGAAAATATTTATCATGCGCATTTGCAAACAATTGAATGCAGCAAGCCATAATCTCCTAGGTCAGGATTCAAAAGAAGTAGTGTCCAAGACCTGATCTAATTCTT
Organism: Sminthurides aquaticus; assembly: GCA_906901655.1. Lineage (NCBI taxonomy): Eukaryota > Metazoa > Arthropoda > Collembola > Symphypleona > Sminthurididae > Sminthurides > Sminthurides aquaticus. Next base: position 7,479,464 of record CAJQTT010000004.1, on the reverse strand, counting down.
CAACTTGTTAGAGCATTTCGATATTGAGCACCATAAACGGGTATTCAAAACGTAACTATAGGAAGTATATATCAAGTTTAGCTTAAATGTCCGTCCTTCGACGATACTACATAGTAGAAAGTGATATTTGTGTATTCGCAATGAAGAACGTTTATATAGTAGTAAGAATATGCTTGCGCAATATGGTCAATGCCAGGTCCAGTTTCACTGTTGCGTAGGAGTAGCAACAACGACATGAGTTGCTGCTATTCTGGAACGGACTGTACAAGGCTGAAAATACAGGTGGTGGATAAGATTAGAAAATAAAATTCAACGGAATGATGCTTTACAACATTTAATGATTGATTAACCATGTGGTAACATTGCGATAATATTAATACTTATTAATATCATCTTTGGCCCCGTAACCATCATCACATCAAATTACGTTGAAAGTTCTACACTTTAGCAACCACCTTTTCTTCTTTAGTCCACGACAAGTTTAGTTTCTCCGCCTTGTGTCAAGAGCTGTACCAAGCTGCCACTCTTCGGTCTACTGTCACTGCTAAGCCATTTCTCGAATAACCTACAATGGAAAGAAATTCATGTAAGAGTATTACATTTATTGGCAGCGACGAGACCCTTGCTCATGCAGTGTGCTTATCATTAAGATGTACTTACTCAGCAACATATGACAATGGAGTCCATGTAGATGTATCTGCATCTGGCATCCACTTTCTGTTCATGGGAGTATCTGTTAGGAAAATCAGAACAAAGAAAAATTGACCAAGACCGAAAAAAGGCCGTAATCAGTGAGGGGACATAGGCGCATTTGTACCGATAGCCATCGCAAATCCGATATCGCATTTGTACCGGTAGCCATCGCATTTGTGCCGATACATCGGTACATACGAGCCGATAGCCCTCGTATATGCGATTAACGATTTACCGTTAACATTTTCAATTAGTTTCTACAACATGTACATGTGTATCCAAGCCAATGCTAACAAATGGCAAGTTTTAATTATTTCGTAATTTCAATGGTGTATGGAAGCACCAACTACGATTTTGATTCACCAACTACGTTTTGTGCAGATTTTTTTTCTCTTTCGAATGCAATTAAATTTTTGACCGGCAGATTATATCTAGGGACCGGCAGGTCAAATATACTACTTATTTGACCTTCTTTGACACTTTTTGTCGCACATGCGATGGCTATCGGTGCAACTGCACCGATGTATCGGCACAAATGCGAGGGTGGTAATGTCACATATATTAAGATTTGAACTTTTACAGTTCAGTAAAACAAAATTATATTTATTACCGAGTGTAACAGGAAGGATTGCTAAGGAAGAAGCGCCATCCGGAAGTCCACCTTTTTCAGCGCCAACGCTTCGAGTGAGTTGGTGAACAGCGGCCTAAGGATATGCGTTTAATTATTAAGCTTTGTTTGAATTCCCCTATTTGATTAGGGTCTTAACAAACCTTTGCAATTCCATAACCGATCATTCCCGGAGTTGGGCTGAGTGCTGGTTGTGCGCCCGTGAAGACAACAACTCCACCGGGGTTCAGTAATTTGGATGCCAAACTGGCAGCCACCAGGGAGGATTGTACGCTCTGCTGCCACATCAAAGAAGAATTTTTGAGAAAATCTTTGGATGCAGCGCTGCCTCCAGCCCATCCACCAGCAACACAGAAGATGCCATCAAGCTTTTTGTCATCTCCCAAGTGCTGAATTAGCTCTTCCCTAACTTTTTCTGCCTGGAAATTAAAGCCAACAAAAGCTATTACCAATCCCCACGGTTTGAAATAATGGAATTATCTCACAGATTTAAAGGTTACAAAGGTACCTGTGCTTCGAATGGTGTGGTAGGCTCTAAAACAATGTTGAACGTAGCATTATCGTTGGAATGAATATCGACGCTGAAAACTGCGTAGCCCTTGGAAATGAAATACTGAACACACTCTGATCCCAAAGCTCCCCGTCCTCCATAAACCAAAATACGTCCGGCTGACATGTTCTGTATTCAAATTGAAACAGGGAATAAAGTTATATTATCCAAGAATTATTCTTAATTACGTCCAATAGAACAGCAATAAATTCCACCGTGGAGAATCTTACAATCTTATTTTAACGCTTTTGAATCCCAAAAAAATCTTTAATCCACACGGCTGAGAGATTTGTGCTTGACTGATTTCGCTGTGGAAGACTACTATAAAGGGTTACCACAGTTTCTGAAAGCAAAGGAAGGAGAAAAATATTACTTATATACTTCCCTTCTCATACCCCAGACTGAAGCAAATCAAACTGCTAAATAACTTGTCCTTGATAATCAATTGATCTCAAGAGCGCTTTGGCTGTAATCATGTAACTTTCCCTTTGCTATCAACTTGAAGTCTATGAAGTATAACATATAAGTTAACGTGCAACACATTACTCTCCATTCGCGTTTGAAATCTTAGTATTAATCTTATATATACGTTATCTCTGCCTGACTGCAGCTTCTGTCGCTTGAATCAAAGGATTTTTTGCTTCACTAGCATTTTAGAGAAGTCCTTTAAGTATAGTGTACCCTAACCCTGCTTCCTTAACATTCACAAGTAATAGAAAAAGAAAGCGGAATGGGTCAAAATAGACACATGAGCCAGGAAAATTTGTATAAATATCGCTATGAATAAAGATAGATTAGAATCTTATCTTTATGAACAGTAATGCATATTTCAAGTTACTGATTACCAAAACCAACAATGTGGCCTATAAAATCCTGAACTTCTGCTTTGATTTATTTGCACATAATAAAAACAGAACATTCAGTTACTGATACATGTTTTTGCAAAGAATACCACGAGGCTCTACTTCTACTTCTGTCCTGCGAATTCCTCGTTAGCACAAGATTTATAATGCGTATTATATAATTTATTTTAAGTTATTAAAGTGATGTGTTACCTCAAAGGGATGAATACCTTCAGCTTATTGTTAAATCTTGAGATCCTGATCCCAGCTTCTGGACAACACCCTGGATTGGGAGTAAAATTTAGCGGGAAGTCTGCGCAGTATATATAGTCAATAGTACAGAGTGAAAAATATCCCGAAAGAGAGTATGCGAATTCCAGCTGATTCCTTTCTATACCGTGTCCATTAAAATCCTACCGTTTTCGTCTAGCCTCTTGACCGCGAAATCCAAGAAGAAGGATTTCACAGATATGGTATATTTGAATAGGAATGTGTATGATTATCTTTCTTCCACCATTATGATACACGACGAAATTAAGTTTTCGATTAGAATACTATTTCAAGAGTAACAAAATGACCCGTGATTGTGATAGGCATAATACCGATGATATAACCTGTATTACCCTACCCAACTTTCAAATGATTGCAAATATGCACTTAATGTTGCAATTCATTCAAAAGTTTCACGTTTCAAAAATACATTCTTACTGCTATACTGACAAAACCAGGGAGTAAAGGTGAGTTGTATCTTGCGATTTCATATAATTTCTCACGTGGGTGGGAATTACAACCCCCTGCCCTGTAAACAAGAATGACGAAGAAATGTCAAAAACAGAAACACACGAGCAAATTTTGGCTAAAGCAGATATGTGTGGCTCATTGAAAACAGCGGGAAATACAAAACGTCCGTAGCCAATACCTTGTACGTACATATACTTGCAAAAGAATCTCTTCCACTACCAATACACAGGCCCTCAATGCTAAGGAATTCCTTAAAGAATATAATACATTTAATCATATATACTTCTTGACCATAATATTTATAACTGACGTTCGAGTAATTTCCTCGTGTGCGCTGTGGGAATGATAAACAAGTGTGCGTTTACTAACAACGATTAGATACAGCGTGCACCCGTTTTATTACTCTCGTGTAGCATAAAGAAAAGACATATATATACGCGGGGAACAATAGTGCATATATATATATATATATAATTTGACAAGTATTTATTGATAAACATTTTCATTGGTTTTTTCATGTAATGTTATCGTTTTCTGCTTTTATTTTCTAATTTTACTCAGATAGCTAGTGGAGCATCCACTAACGTGAAATAATTATATATGTAGTACGAAGAAATTTGACGTTACCGTCCGAAGTAAACTTAATTGCTCTGTGATTGTGCAACTAGCTAGTTAATCGATATAAGTGGAGTTTATAACTTGTAACTGGAATCGTAAAAATGAATTGACCATTCTACTTACATGAGGAATGGATGCATAAGGTGAGTTAAGACGGTATATATTTTTGCAACTCTAGTTACCCCTCTCTTATTTCTAACGCTTGCATTATGATACTGTAATATCTTGTTAGATTCTGCTGTTGAAATGTCATATTAAAAGGTTAAAGGGTGCAAGTTAAGAACCAGCCACTCTAGCTCCAGGGTACGCTGTAAAATCATTCGTTTGAAATTGCCATCGATAGCCTCATAAGGTGTCTTCTGGAATCGTTCGTAGTTATAATCCGATTTCAATGTTCCAGATTCAAGTAGTTGGCTAGGCATTTGGGGTTTAATGTACAGGAATTCTCGTTATAAATTATTTTGTATAAATTCCAAGGAGGTTGGAGGTTTGAGTAACAGTTGATGGGGGAATCCTGCCCAAGGATATTTACGCCGCATAGTAGAAGTTTCCTTCGCGTTTGCCGGGTATTCGTGAACTCTTTTTTTCGGGCGAGGGGTCCACGTATATATATACCTACTAGTTTTTGAATTATATGCGCTGATGATGGTCCGAATTTAGTGGTAAACAAGATACAGATGCATCCATTAGAGAAAGTTAAGAAAAACAGCTACGGAATAGTACGCTTAAGTTGCAAAAGTAATAATAAGTTGGATGATAATCGCTTTTCCGACCGGGAATTACTAGTGTATTTGCATTGAAAACAGTTTAGAATTTGCATTTATTAGAGGCGAAGCTGTTTGTAGAAAAGAAGCGTAATTAAAAGGGAAGGAAGACTATGTTTCTTCCGTCACGGTTGCCGCCGGCGATTTGTAGGAACCATAAAGCGGTGAGCGAACCTTAGGGAAAGCTTCCCTGTTTGCTCTTCTGAGGCAGGGCTGTATATTCCTAGTTGCTTTTCTTTGCATCTATTATTATAATAGAAGGATTCTAATTGTAATGGAATTCCTAAAGGTTTATGTCGTGTAGAGTGTAATTGGAAGTGAGGACAGGAAGCTGATGTAGTCTGGAGAGTGAAAGTGGATTCCAGAAGAAATGTTGTTTGATATTATGGAGGCTTTGATTGGGGTGGTTTAATTAAACTAAGCGAAAGAATGTTCTGTATCTGTAGGGAAAAGTTACGCAGTTTCCGTTTTAGGGTACGTTGATTTGACTTGGTACAGAGGGAATTCGAATTGCTAGGAGTACAGGGACTTCCGGACTTCCGAGTCGGCCCATCCTGCACACTAGAAGGAACTCGCAAGGCTTTTGTAAAGGAAGATGTCGGGGATTGGGGGTTAATTTTTATCTATGCATGGAAGGTGGGAGATAGGGAGATGGTCTAGATTGCTTACGCGAAAATGTAATTCGGAGCAAACATCCCCGCTTTTTGTGTGCATACACGAAGATGAATTAAAGGGTGGGAGGAGGGGGAGCTGTTTGGAACGAGTGGAGACTAGAGTTTAAGACGGGGAGATAAGAGTACAACTTGAACACCGGGTACTTTGGAGGGACGGGGATTTTTTGTTCGTGGAAACGTTCCTTCTGTGCGTCTCATTTTGATTGCTCCCTTTTGCCTATTATTAGAAAGTCCCCATTTGATTGCAACGATTCGGATGAAATCTTGTAAAAAAGCTATTGAGAATTTTGCAAGTGGAATGATTTCTATTGGATTCTGTCTTGTGCTCCTTTCACTCTTTAATTGCAAAGAGTTCCCGGGACGGAGGACTTACTGTGTGAACCCTATGGGTATTCGTATTGGATTGAGAAGGCACTCCCAGGCGTCCTGTTCCTGATAGATATGAATCTCCATCATCCGTATTGAATGCAAGAACATGAATGCACGAAGCCCACTCGAAGAATTCATTCCATAAGGCCCGACCCACTCTTTTGTGAAAGCAGAGTTTAATACTTTCCACTTTCCATAGAATGCCTTGCATATAGGGCATGCAGTCTGATTTGATCCTTAGTCATTCCACATGATATGACGACATGACCAAGGTTTAGAAGGGAGTTTTCTTTTTGGAGTCGGAGAAATGATTTTTTGCCAGCGCGCATGGAGCATGCTGAATGGGATTATATTCTTTTGCCCTAAAAAATTCTCCAGGGAAATCTTAAAGAGGAGATGGATTGGAGGACATTGTCCAGTTTTTCATTTTTTGCATAGCCGTGTAGGGTTGAAAAGAGATGGATTTGATAAAACCTACTATTTTCAATATCTTGGAGGCCACGATGTGCAAAGGAGAAAGGGATGATCAAGGGTTTAGCATAATCCTTTACCTCATATACCTGATGGTCTTTTTAAGCAAAATCAGGGCTTCGGTGCTCATCACCTGTGCTGAGGAATGGGAAAAGGTCTGGATGTGAAAACCTCGGATGTACTCGAGTGGAAAGTAATAAGACATGCGGCATTGTCAGATTTCCATAGTAGAAGTAGGAGAAAGTCAGAGGAGAAGATTGTCAGTTCTTAATAAAGGGGTAAGATAAAAGCTAAAAAGGTTTGAGTCTTCTGGGGTTTGAAACTTTCCGCTTCTTGGATGATGAGATGCTTAATCTAGATGAAGATAAGAAAAGTTTCTCTAATAGGGACGTATCTGGAAAGATATATCTCTTTCTGTGTTCAATATGTTAATTCCAGCACCTTTTCTGTATTACAGATCCAGGTCAGGAAGATGTCGGAAAAGTGTGGAAAAATGATGACATCTAGCCAGAAGGATATTGGAAGATTTGGATGGTTCCTAGCTAAAATAAAGGTAAGATTTTTCTTAAAGGGCTGAATGAGCACTTGGGCTGATGCGGAGGATGGAGTTTCATGAAGAAAATTCTCAGATTAAAACCATGTTAAAAACGTGATACAGAATTTTGTAGGGGTATAGACACATAATAGATGAGTATTTTGTTGGTAAATGCAGTAAGCAGACACTGTTTGAAAATTACTGATTGCTCATAAGATCTCTTTGGTTTAATACGTTAATGGGAGAATTAAGGGATGCGATAAGCATAAAAAAGTAAGCTCTCTCGCTTCTCATAATATTCTCAAAGAACCAGGAGGATAATTAAGTTGAAGCCAGATTCGTGGTGGAATATTTTGATGTAAAGCATGTGAGATTTTTTCAAAGGGCTCCATATGATATTCATGATGGTTTGCAAAAAGGTATGGATGCAAACAAAATTTTGAATTGAGTGGTGGTGTGGTGGTGGTGGTAAGGCAAGTTTGTTAGGCCGTAAATATTTTTAAAATTGCATTACATCCCTTGGTTGAGAGGCTGAAGAAATGCGGGATTTGGTTGGGGGACTGGTAGGTTTTTAATACTGGGAATTAGAAAAAGTACTTTGAAAATGAAGAGGCCCCGTTATGTTTCCCAGAGGATGGAGGCTCGTGAAGAAAGACGAAGGACGTGGAGTACAGAGTGAAAAGGTTTTGGGACTTGGCTCCGATTATGATACTCGAGAGAGTTGGAATTTTATCTTTCCGTTTCCCCATTTCCCCCGTTTCTTTAGAGAGAACAGCTTTAGAGATAATTTTTATCTCAAACCCCATTTATCCCGCTTCCAATTACGGTTAGTGGTGTGTATCCTCAAGTTTTTGTTAGTTTGGGAGAAAGCTTCCTGGGCTGGGTTAAATAATAATTGGTGAAAATTCCGTCGTGTTGCTGGGACCCTCTTCGGCTCCTCGCTGATTTTATGGAAGAAAGTGAGTTTTTCTTTAATAAATACTAATGATTAGATGACGCTTGGAAAAGAGATGTGCTGGGAAAACCTGAATATATATATTTGGTTGTAGAATAGCAGAGAAGAGAGAATTAGAGTCAAAAAGGGGTCGGGTAGTTTGTTGTCGGGGAAGGGATGGAATTCAAGGAGACACACTGGATAGTAGAGGATAGAGGGAAAGAGGAAGCAAAGTGTTTTCACTAAAAAAGAAGCCCGTCTTTACAATGAGAAAGTCAGAGGGGATTGAGGAGGGAAAGTTATTATTGTTGAGTTTGGGGGAAAATCCAGAATGTGAATCTAAAAGTGATATATGAGGGGTCTGAAACTTACCTTAAGCCTACCTTCACGTGAGGGCTTAGACTGTTCCCTTGATGAGGTTGGTGTTGGTAATAGAAGTGAAACATAATTTTCACCACGATCATCCCATTGAATATGCTGGAAAATGTTTTTCAAGAACTCCATAAAGCGTGAAAATAATGGTCAAAGTTTTCTAAGACGCGGGCGACAGGGAAGTTGGGTGGAAAGAGCGGCGGGCACATGGGGAGGGAAAGGTATTATTATATGAGGTCGGGAGGTTCCACAAGAAGCTTATGTCCTTTTCATGCATGAGTACTTGCTTTAGTTACTTTATTCATTTGAATCCGTGCGTTCATTGCGGAGGTAAAATTTGGTGAAGCATACCAGCAAGTAAGCGAGCATGGTTGGTGGTTACGAAGAAGGGTATGGAACGATTTAAAAAAATGAGCGACAGTTTCGTAACCGAAACCCGTGCTAGCCATGTTTCTGATTGCATCTTTCAAGAAGCTCCAGTTTTAACATTCGGTTTTTATTTTAATTGAAAAGGTTTCCATAATTTTGACGGAAATTTTTAGGATTTAAAGTTCTGCCAGCGAGGATTTTCATAATTCAGATTCAGATGTTTTAGAAGGCACAGAAATTATACATAAGAGAAAGGTTTCGGAGATTTTAATAGCCCCAAAAATTCAAACTGGAGAGAAAAGTAAAATAGCCGCTTGCTATTTTTTGGAACGAATATTCGTGAGCGTTCTTAAGGTTGCAGATAGATGAGTGTATTGAAGCATTAGTAGAAGACTTGCAATGGTGAAAGGGATTCCAGGCAAGGAGAAAGTCAGGGATGAATTTCACCTGGGGAAAAGCATGAAGTTTTGCACCTTTTTGACAGGATGACTTCCTGTGGCTTAAAAAATAGGACTGTTCGAAGAAGGTTACTTTTGTGCACCTTTTAGGAAAGCGTAGTCGCATACGTGCATGGAGGCGACGGCTGCTCTTCTTCCTGAGCTTCCTGGTCTTGTTTGGTGGCGGTAAAGTGGAGATTACCCGCAAGGAATAAAGCGATCTCTAATCCTGTTTCCCTATTTGAAAAGAGGGGCTCTTATTGTGTTCATACTTTCTTTCATACATGGCCCATTTTCACCCTTCCAAGAATTTGAAAGTTCCCGTATCCAAGTTGCAATGTTCATGTCAAATTCGGCTGAAAGGTGATATGCCGCCAGTGGCGGGAAAGAGGGAAGAGGAAATACGGAGGAGGAGAATAATCTTCTTTTGTTAACTCCTCTCAGCTATTTCGTCCCTTGGAGTCAGATTACGAGAAAAGTGAGAAAGTTGATGCTTACTGACTTGCCTAGTTTCCACAGTCGAGAAAGTTACTTTCTCCACGTGGAGCAAGTCGAAAATACTGCACTAGGATTTCTTAACTTATAAACTTTTTGAAAGTGTTAAAAATTGGACATTCTAAGCTACTGACTGGCTGGGGATGGCACATGGCACCGTAGGATAAACTGTTTATCTGAAATTCAAATTCCTGTTGCGAGACGAAAGTCATGTTGTGGGAGTTGTTTCAAAGTTGGAGAAAGTTGGATCCGGTTGCACAAGCTTTTGATTTGATTTTGCGGAGGGGAGTGACGTAAAAGTAAGTAATGGAAGGAAAAAAATCTGATATCAAAAAAGGGTACTTAGTAATCCTGGAAATGTTTTAATAGCTTAAAATGATGAGGAATTTGGAAAGGGGTGCGGAACGAGGAGGAGCCGCAACAGGCTTCCGAAATGTGAAGGGAATACAATTAAAGGAACGGTTTATGAAATGAAACTACTCTCGATTATCGCTATATTAGGGGACATCATGCCGTGCTTTAACTGTATGGATGATGGGGAAGGAGCGCATAAAAGTCTAACTTGTCATCTTACGAGGTTGTAAAATCCGAGTCGTTCCAAGTTCCTAATAGTCGTTTTCTGAACGACGAAAAGCTTATAAAGGATTTAATATGTTCATTCATTCAGTGCTCCTAACGTGCTGTAGAATACCCGGTATATGTCAGAGAAGCCATGCGACTGTGATCGGTATTAGAAAACTTAAGAAACTTATTTTTCACTACGTCCCAATACTAAATTATGGACAGCAGGAACCAAGAGTGTCATAAATGTTTGGTTTTTGCCAAATTGGCGAAACTTGTGTTTCCCTATTCTTACGAAGCTGTCTTTCATGGCAAGTATTTATTTTAATTACAGCGCCAATCTTTACATAATTTAACTATTGCATTGCAAGTCGATCGCTTACTTTGTAGATATCCAGTTAATGGTTGACAAAATTCTGAGATAAATGCTGGTGAGGTACCGTTAGTGTTTCAGTTACACGTATTGCTGACTGGAAAAGGGAATAAAAGTATCAGCTTGCCGGAATGAGGCTCTTTTACTGCGCGGGAGGAAGAATAAAGGGTTAGTGTTAGTGTTGGCTAATTTTGTTGATTTTCCGGGTTGATTACATTGATAGAATCATTGTAAAAGTTTATTGAGTTGAGGAAGAGGTGGCGGGCGCGGTTTGGTTGGAGGGCAAAAAAGTTTTGATTCCGTGAATTCGGGATGAGAGATGGGCAAGGGAGAGGGAGGTTGTGGGGTTTAATTTTTCCACCCTGGCAGCGAGTTAAGCATTTAATGTTACACCAGGGGATGAGAATGCTACAATTGAAAGAAATGAATGATTTGTATTCGGTTGAGTAGTGGAAAATGGGATGGAGAAGAGCCAGGGGTTTAATAGAGGGGGAAACAGTGGCAGTGAATGCGGTGAAGGGGGAAGTGAAAGTTTTGGGAAGCTAATAAGATGACTGGAGGGTTTATTGGCGCTAAGTGAGAGAATTTATGGAAGGCATTGGGGTCCCCAGGCATGGGCATTATGTAGGGTATGTTGTAATCTGTTTGAGTCCGTGCGTTTGCGTTACGCTTGTAGTAAAGTTACAATATGGAGGAGGACCAGGACGTGGGGAATACAGCGAAGAAGGAAGCTAGAAAGAGTCCCACCCCCTCAAATGGAGAAAGTGTGCAGAGAAAGTAGCTATACATACGTGGAGGAAAGGACTGGGTAACATTTCTCTTATCGGTTCTAGAGAATCTCTTTGCTATTATTGGTCACCATGGCGAAGGAGTTAGGGTGAGCCGTTGTAAATGTGTGTTTTGGAAATGACTTTATGTTTGTGCTTCTTGCTGGCATCACCATCTGCATCACTTAGGAAGAGGGTGGGATTCGGAGTGTGTCTGTAATGCCTGAGAGACGATAAGAAAGTATAGACGGCAAGAATCTCTCCGAGTCAAGTTGAACCAATTAAGCTGTTCCCGATAAAAAGAAATAACTCTTGACAAGACAGGAGTGTAGGGATCGAGTTGATTGAGTACATTGGATGCTTTCTCGCTCGCTCTCTCTCTCTATCTCTCACTCGCTGCAACTAAAGTGGGATGTGCGGAGGAATATAAATGATGTAATTTTGGACAAGAATTTTTTTGGATGAATTCTGGATTTATTTAAAGAAGAGAAGTTCGTATTTCACTATATATTTAGTTTGCCGCTTGCAAATACGTGGGAGCGGGACGCATGTGGCCTAATGTTTTGAGCCCTGGAAAGTTTAATAAAAGTACAACTGCAACGTGGTGGAAGAAGAGAAAATGAGTGGACAGGGAACGTTGGAAAGGCGACTAAACACTTATTCAAGTTTTGCAGGTATAATATCGTTTCGGAGGGGGATGAAAAGCTTCATTCCAAGTTTACTGTAGGATGAAGATTTTGTATTATGGGAATGTGGATTGTTTCACTTCCCGGAAAGGGATTCGTTTGCGGACTTATCATATTATGTGGTAAAATAAATCATAATGTTCTTATTTATATTCGTAGTCCCTCACTATAGTTCCAAACTACAAGCAGCTCCTTCCATATGTAGCTAGGACTAGGACTGCGTACAATTTTGAGATATGTTGAATCTGAGATAGGTATGAAGACGCTGTAGAAAGTTGCATGTCAGTGGAGGAGAAAAATACTTCGTGGCGGTGAGGGAGTAAATAATTACCATAAGACTTTTTATATACGGCTGGACTATATAATAGATTTGATTCTCCGTGATGCATGTAAAGTATAGTGTTACATTAAGGATGCTCGATTTAGTGAATTTAGTCGATTCAGGTACATAATAGTGGCTGGTCCAAATTTCCTTTGTGTGGACATGAGAAATCTCATTAGTCTCCTCATTGTTTCTCATGAGAATCTTGTCCTTACTTATGCTAGAAATGGAAACACGTGAACAAGCGGTAGGTATTTAATCACGAAAATACTTGTGTTTCATAACCAACTTCCAGCGTTTTATAGAGATCTTTCGCTGGCCTTATTTTCATCACCGATTACGGAGGAGTGAGGACGAGGAGAGAGCAAGCAGTTTGTGTTTCGGGCGGAAGACATAGAATCTGGAAAAGTTATGTGTGGGGGGGAGAGCGGTGTAGAGTTTAGAGTAAAGAATAAAGTGAAGGAATAATGTAAAGAATAAAAGGAGCGCTGGAACTGAATTGTAATATGATATGAAGTTAAAAGAATGGAAGGAAAAGAGGATAAGAATAAGAACAGAAAGTTTAGAGGAAGCCGTTAGGAAATGCGGATGATGGAAAAGGAGAAATCGGGTGGCTGGATGGAGGGAATACGTGCTGGCTGGGTGGAAATGGGGGACTTGACGAAGTATGTTTGGAGAATGACATATTTGCGTACTTTGTTGATACGACGGATATTAGTGAAGGAATCGCTGCGAGAAGTAGATAATTACTCCCAGCTTGTCACTGACTCCCCAAGTTTGTGTGGGTTAAATGCTTGGCAGATTAAATGTTTCCTAATTCTTGGCGGAGTTTCACCAAGCAAGCGAGCCAGTCCAACTTAAAGGTTTCATCTTATCTAGAAAGTTGGATGGATTCGTGCATAGCGTATAACTTGAAGGAGATGTAGTGAGGTAGAGATATTGTGCAGGAAATAACTCAACTTCTCTTCCATATATGCGTATGCTTCGTTGCAGCTTCTAAAGAGAGAGCTACTCTTCAGTTCTTGGATATTTGTTTACTTAAAGCAAAGTTTGTTTTGTTGTTCTCTTGGTGGAGTTAACAAGAGGATGGGGAAATTAATTAGCTCGCGGCACTCAGGCATTGAGTCCTGGAGAATCCTAAATAAGTTCAATTAGTTTAATTCTATGAGATCAAAGGAATATTTTAGTATTGAAACATATTTGATAACGAGATTAGAAGGTGTTGCCGGATTAGCACAAGTTTTCAAGGCTGGACTTGATTGAAGCAAGGAAAGGAAGCGGTAAATGCATGCCAGTTAAGTTGTATTTTGTTTTCACATGTTTGCTAAACTTATTGACATACACGCTTTCTAAGGGAAGAAGCTTCGCTCCTATCTCTTCCCCCTTCCCTCTAATCAGGGTGTCAGAAAACTAATCAAGAGCAATTTTTCGCTCAAATGCTTAGATTAAATTCACCATCCAACACATGGGCGGCTGGCAGGCTAAGCTGGGCCACCGTTGCCAATCTACTTGCCGTGGTGGAGAGATTTCCTGCTTATGGTTCAGAAAGTTGGAGAACTTAAAATTGGGCGGGTAAGTTATTCAAATACGCTTGTCTGAGCTTAAACTGAAACTAGCTGCCGTTCCTTTTAGCAATCATGCAGAATCTAATTATCAATGATTTGGATTTTTCTCAAGTCCTTCTAACTTTGAACTCGATAGCCCTTCTTGACACATCATTATTCATTCATGTCTTCAGTGCATGAATTCAAGCCAAATGGAAAGTTTAGGTAATTATTTCCACAAGGAATTCAACTTGGGGAAGAACTTTAAGAGAAGATTTATCACATTTGAAATGTTGAATGCTCAGTGCACACTAAGTTTGACTTTAAAAGATTTGTTGGAAGTAGGCATAGTATATGTGTGGAGCCTAGAGGAGAATCTGTACTGAGAAGGACCAAAGAACGCCAATCCGACACCTTCTTTCTATGCTACATAGCATACAAAAATACGACACAAAAATTGAATTTTTAAAATAGCATTTTAACCAATGCCGTCCTGTGTAGTATCGTGGGGCTTACTACCAGTCGTCTACCTCGTAGAATGAATGCAGGTGAAATATAATACGACAGACGAGTACCAAGGGAAGAAGTTATTACAGCGTATATAATATACTGTATGTACGTGAATACGGAAGACAAATTGCACTTATTAATACGTTTACTTATTACGCCATTCGGAAAAGACGGGAGATATAGCTGAAGGAAGATTCGGGGCTCAGGTCAATCAATTGCTTAAAAGTAGAAAAGATGATTCCGTAAAATCTCTGTTCTAATTGTTTCATTACACAGTCAATGGGTGCACTGGGAGTAATGCTGTGTACACCAACCACAGACACAGTTGACTTCAGTGTGAACGCGTTCGGAATAGTTGAGGATTCTAAAGGAGGTGGTAAACATTTGGGCACTTGTGTAAAGATGATTGAAGGAAAAAGGGAGGGAAAAGCTTTGCGGTATTTTCCGTGTTTTTGTTATCAATTATCCGTTTCCTTGGGGAAAGTGAAACATTCATGTCCGCCTTCTAATACTTTTTTTGGATAAGATAAAATCTAACCTTACGGAACTGGAACCAAACGCTGGGAGCTTGTAGACTGACAAATAAACTGCAGTTAGTGCTGAAATATTGATGAAGCAGCTTGAAAATGCGTTGCAAGTTGCAACGTGATCCAGACTTAAAGTCAAGAACCGAAAGAAGACGGCAACTTTCCAAAATTTTCTTCAATGATTGCACCTCGCAAACTTTAGTTTCGAGGCTTCAGTTTTTATTTATAGGCTGGGGCCTCTAAATGTCAATGTTCGTTTTATTGCTAGATTGGACGTACGAATGTTACAAATATTATTTAGGAGGAGTGATCATATGATCTGAAATCGGAACTCTTCTAACATGGACGTTTTAGAAAGTAATGACAGAACTTTAGTTTCCTACCACCCGGAGAAAACTGTAAACACTAAATCGTTTTTCTGCATTGTAAATGCTGAAAACCGAAGCGGAGCCGGATACGGTATGTTTAGTCATGAGCACTTTTTGGAAAGTTTCCTGTTAGGCAGGGGAGAATATGTAGAAGACAAACATAAGAGTTCCAAGCATCTCAGACGCACTGACATGGGGAATATGTAAGGAATTTTGGAGGATTCAGAGAATGAGGAAGAAAAACAAATCAAATAAAAAAGAGACGTAAGCTAGAGGGTGTTTACAACGAGAGAAATCAACATTTTTTGCGAGCCTTACCTACAATAATTGTTACGTGATTCTGTGACGATAAATAAGGGGTGGATTTGAAGTAAAGATTATGGAAGGTTTCCGGGATGTGTAGTGCCAGTATAACTTGAGGCTGATTATAAGATAGTAACGAGGAGGGGTGTGTGTTTGTATGTGCGTTGGACAAAAATCCTGTGTCAAGGAAGTCCATGCCGGTCCGGCTATCGGGACCGGGAGAGGATTGAATATTGGGGATAAATTGTGTATGTTCGTAGCTTGCAGCTGTGAGAGGATGTGGGGTAATAATGAGGTTTTTTTCATGATAATAATCTCGGCTAGGCGACTTTACTGTGCCCCTCATAATTATTGACGTAAATCTTATTGACGATGGAATTTGTAAGATTTGCAAAATCATAGAAGAGGGCTCAAACTTAGGGGAGAAGATATAAGAAAATGTGTAGGGGTTTGATGCATGTCATACATACTAAATGTGAAGGAGAAAGGCGTTGTATCTATGAAGAAAAACGTAGTAAAGTTTTTTGGCACTAGCCATGTCTTGCGAGTATACTTCTCTTGGAAACTTTTAAGTTGGTCTCTTCCCTTCCAAACCTCTCTGAGAAATGAAGGACATTTAAAAGCTATAAAATTTTATGCTTTATCGTAGCATGGTATCATTTTTTAAGATTTGGCTGCCAGGTTTTCATGAGAGTGAAAATGTCCTTTTGGGAGGCTCAGAAGTGTTGAGTATGTAGAAGAGGGGGACGGGAAAGAGGAAAGGATGAAGAGAAATTGTGTAAAGAGTAAATCTTTGATTGTTGGAATCATAGCCAAAGACGCAGTGTGAGGACGATTGGGATATTTTTATTCCTCCCGCTAAAGAACGTAAAGCTGGTTGGGAAATAAGACTGTATATATGGAGTTTATGAAGGGATGGGGAGGGAGAGCTGTCGAGACGAGAGACTGGTGGAGGCGGGGAAGAAGAACGGACGGGGATACAGATTTGTGCATGGGTTGATGGAGGTATGGAAATGGAATAGAGGTCTAGATTTTGTTGGATTCGGTATTTTGTTCCGTGGGAAGAAAATATAACAATGACAAAGCACAATGGGCAGCTGTCGTACAAGTTTGAGCAAAAATGACAGTTTTCGCTCTTTGGCTCAGCATGAATCCATGCTCCATGTGGACTGAATGGGATGTTTGGAGAAAGTTGAGGGAAAGCCTGGAGATTCAAACTACAAGCGGTATAAGAAATAGAGGAGGAGAAAATAAAAAAGACGGGATATTATAAAGGGAGATGTACGGGGCTGTAGCAGGTGAAAGGAAATACATTTCAGGGATAAAGCGGGGAAAGGAGAGAAGGGGTTGATAATATTTTGTTGTTGCAGGCGTAAAAATGAAAAAGTGGGAAAGATTGTCATTGTGAGAAAGGAAATTGTACAATACATCAAACGATTACCGATTTCCACTTTTCTTTATCCTAATTCGATTTCAGTGTTGACCTAGCTACAGCTTTTACAGCTTCGACATAATTTTTTCAAACAGAGGCTACAGGGTTTTGGAAAAGTTGGGAGCGGTTCAAACACACATCTGAGAACAATGCCTATCTATGCATTCTAAAATGGTTGTTGATGGAACTGCGTAAATGTGCCAGAGTCAAGGCTAAGATGAGCTATGAATTATGTTTTTGGGAGAATCTTAAAAAGCTCGAGTTAAAGTTTTTTTTAGATATTTTCAAGGAACTGGGATGAAGAAAGTATGTGTGATAGCGATTGTTCCGTTATAGTTTTAGTAATGGTTTCAAGTCTTACTTTCTTTGTTGATTGTACTACATGTCAACGGGAAATATGAGAATTCGGTAAGAGGAAAATGTGAGAAAATCTCCTAAGTCAGAAAGTGGGTACATGGTGCGTTTTTTCATTTCTTTGCTGAATACCGGATGTCAGGTTTTAAAACTGCCGAGCTTTGCAGTTTAGTTTAGGGAGTGGCAGTCTGTGTGCCTAGGTTAGGTTTATTTTAGGAATTTGAGAAGCGTGTGGGAATGTGGAAGGAGGATGGAGAAGAATTTGTTTTGAATGTTGAGAATGAGTATGACAAATTTTATCAGATTTAGTCTAGGAGAAAGCAAGTTGGAGAATTAAGAGACGGGTGAGTAGTTGGATATGGATAGAGGGACGGGATACTGACAGGACCGGAGTTGTGCTTCGAGTGTTGCTATGTATTTCAGCTGCTGTTAGCTGTCTTGAAGAAAAGGATGATTTTTGAATCCGACTTTCTCTGCTGTTTTGATTGTAGCCGGATGACGGATGAGACGGGAAGACGAAGGAAAATTCCTTTACGGATGAGATGAGCATTGTGTGTGCTGACATGAACGTCGGAAGGTTGGTGGCAGCCCTCGCTGGCGATTATAAGAAGTAGCCCGGCGGATGGAAAGAATGTTTGAGAAATGTTTCACTGTCAGCCAAGTTTAGCGAGGAAGAGAGTCAGTTTTGCTTACGCATCAAGTTTGTTGGTAGTGAACTGGGGGGATTCGTATGCATGGGGAATGGCGCATGTTAATCTGCAGGGGTCAGGTACTGGTTGGCTAGTCGAAAGAGATAAAAAATTTGCTGGATCGGTGGATCCCTGATTCAATGGTGTGATAAATTATATTCAAACACCCTGTCCTTTCACACTGAAGGGGCGACATGTCAATTTCTCTCTCCTTCCTCACAGCCCCTACACAGCATCGCTGAAGTATGTAACAGAGAGAGGAACCATGATAGATAGATGATACATGTATGAAAAATAAACCGAATCCAAGAGGACTGTACAGTTGCATTCAACCTTCATAGAAAAGGTGTACATTGATTCGAATTCACTTCACGTGACGCTAATGTTACAGAACTAGTGGGAAAAGATTTAAGAACTGCTAAAAATGATAGCACACCGCGTCTGGAATAAACCAAGATGGTCAAAGGACATGATACAGAAAAGGAGGGAGACGAAAAGTTGGAAATTCTAAGATCGTAATACTTAGAAATTCGCAAAATAATGTTGGTAATGCTACATGGGAAATCTTGATCTGGTTTTGCGTTACATAAAAGGATTTGAATAAAAGGAATTAATGTGGAACATCCTTTGGCAGATGGGGATGTTGGAAGATGTGATAGTTGGTGAAAACTGGTGAAAGCGAGTGAACATTCATGAGATGCCATATTTATAATAGGTTATTTAATTGGTGGTGACGTTAGCGTGAAAGCAAAGACTTGTACTCCTCTGAGCTATGATGTTTTGCCGGGAGGAGCTTGGAAACCCGGGGAGAGACGTGTACGTGTGCCTCTATACCAGATTTCATGTATGACGAAGGACGAGCATAGTGGTTGAGAAAGTAATGGAAAATGTTTTCAAAGTTTGTCACCAATTTCTCCTCATTCGTCTGAAGGAATATGGAAAATGATGTGCAGTATAGAGTATGGATTAGTGTCGGATGTAGAAAGCATTTGTCTCCAGCTCGGATCTCAACTGACTGATTGTGTATTTCATGGGCTGATTATGTTGTGTGGTATTGGTTTAGCGCAATCCACTCCCGGATTAGAGGTTTTGACTTTACACCGTTCCTCACTATTTCACGTTGTCATCCGGCGAGACGGGAAATAGAAATACCATCTGTGGAGTGAGAGAAACGGATGAGACATTTTTGACACGATTTGACACCTGTAAACCGGTGTATACTTACTAGAACTGTGTCTCTGTTATCGGGAGAAAGCTACACGGGGTACTTTACTTCCTTGCTGCTTTTACTGCAGTTTTGTTGCTGATGCCATGGAAACAGTTTTGTGTTGTACTGTGACTACATTCACTACATATTGGCCCATCTGTTGTATTCAAAAATCCAGAGGAAGAGATGGGAGATGTTGCTATTTTTAAATATAAAAAGTAATTAAAACAGATAAACTTGAGTTTATTCGGTGCTAGCTTCTTCCATAAAACTTCTTGAGGTTAGTTAGCTCGATGTTTCAAGAACCACTGCCCCTGGTACAATGGTAATAAATTACAAGTTTGAAACAGACTGGGATAAAATTTAAAGCTGTTAAGGTTATGGGTATGTGTGTGGAGGGAACGGGGCAAAAGAAACAGTTGAAGACGTCGGATTGCGTGTTAGGAAAATGAAGCTTGAATTTAGAGTATAATTAATATTTAGAAAGTTGGAAATTGAAGCGAGGGGGTCGTCAAGTTTGTTATTTCTTTTTTCTTTCTTAGAACTCACTCCGGAGAAGACTTTTAAGAGGGTGGATGGGTAAACGAAATGAAATGCCAACCAGGTTGTCTATCTATGAAACTTAAAAAGGCCACCCGAGGCTAAGTTTTCCATCTTTGGTGGACTGGAAATTTAATGTGCTGGAGCGTATGACAAATGTGAAGGATGTGATGGAAGTGGGGATTAATTGAGAAAGGACTTTCTTTTTGAGGGGCTACGACGTTTGGAGCATAATTTAAAATTTACTTGTTGCTAGGCTCACTGTGGACTGTGGCAGAAGCTATTCCTTCCCAGCTTTCTTGGAAGCAGTGAAAGTGACTAAAAACTTGAGTTGGGGAAATTAGTGATATTTTAAGCTTATACTTCCGTATAAATAAATATATATACAGGTAATTTATTTACCTGTTTCTGCCTACTGACGTCTATATATCTTGTTATGGATTCAGCTGCCATCAAGTTTGCAAAAAAGAAAGACGGAGAATTTCTGGAGAAGCGGTAGGATGAGTAGTGATAACTACTCAAAAGAGTTTCTTCTCTGATCAGGCTCCTGTTGATGGCCTCAAGAAGGCTTGGTAACCTTTAGCTATGATCTCGTGGTTAAGCCGAGTTTCCTTCTCGTCTCTTACAAGAGGAATGGAGTGAAGGCAGAGGGAATAGATGCGGCGTTTGGTCTGGATTATAATGAGGAGTGAGGAAGACAGGCAGAGAGAGAAAGGGACCTGGAGTAAGAGTAAAGGTCTAGTGTCGAGGGAGACTGCGCACCTCTAGTTGTGCGGGTATTTTCTCGGGGAGCTGAGCCGTCCGGGAAAGGAGTTTGAAAAGAGCGGATTGAATGTAGAACCCGGCATTCGTGAAGGAGCTGTCGGAAAGACGAACAGTGTGGAAGTGACTTAGAGGTGGAGAAGATGACGCGAAGTCCTAAGTTTTGTGGAAGTTGAGAGAGGGGAAAGAGTTGTGTTGAATTACTACACGTGCTGCTGCAGACTCAATCCTGGTGACATTCTTCCCCTTGGCTGTTTACTTTTGAAGAAACTAAAAACAAGTAAAGAGGGTTTGTTAAGGAACTGAAAAAATGGAGGGGTTGTAAAAAGATTTTTCAGTTTGAGAACATTGCTGTGTGGGAAGACAGTGAGAGCTCTAAAAATAGGACAAATCTCCGTGGAAAACTTTGCGGGAAGGAGAAGAAGAAGAGAGTGTTGTGTTAGACTTAAAGATTTGGTAGAAACCTATTTTTCTCTGTTTCTTGTCACCTTGCCGTCGTTGGACTTGCTGACTTGCTTGCGACGGTAGTGATAACGCCGCATTAGCTGATAAATGGGAATCGATGAACTCCCGGGCTAAAAATTACAGCAGAGAAGCAAGAGGAAAAGTTGAGGGGACTTTGTGGAAGTTAAATTTGTGTAAGCACATAGTTCTGCAGATTGGTGGATGTTGTTATTTCGAGAATTGGATAATTAATAGTTATTAAAAGATTTTCGCATGGAGAAAAAATCGAAAGTTTTTCAAGTGGAAAGCAAGGATTTTTGGGATACGAAAGAAAATAAGTACAAACCTTATGACTGATCCTTGGAAATCTGTAGCTACATAAGTGGAAAAGTGTGGAGATTGAGTGAAAAGATTTTGTAGAATTGGTGAAATCTGATGTTAGGTTGGAAATCCGTGAGTTATTGCTCTGAAGTGACAAATGACCGTAGCCAGGATTACTTTTTTACGTTGAGAGAAAAGTATAAATGTGAGGGAAAAGAGCTCGTTCGATTTCAGTTGCGGCGTATGCTTCTATGAATTATAAGATAGCTTTCCGAAGAATACATGTATTGGGGAATAGAAAATAAGAGACTTGTGTGTTGTGTGAACAAAGAGTGGGTTGATGATGTAGAAAGTTTGAAGATAGGAGGGGGCAGTGGTTGGTCTGCTCTATAATCCATGTCCTGCTTTTATGCATACGATTTGTGAAATGAACGAGGAAGGCCGTGGCTTTGGGAGGATATAATTCCATACTCGGAAGATGGCGAGAAAGCTTGTACAGATTAGTTGAGACGTGAGGTCTGAAAAGATTTTACTTGGTAGGAAAAGGGTGACGTTAATGCTTGAGGAAAGTGTGGAGTTGATGAAGGAAAAACTCATTTACTAACACGTTCCAGTTTGACATCTACTTTTGATTTGACTGGCTGAATTTTCAAGAGTTTCTTCCGGATTGGAATCGAGTGATTCCAGAGAAAGTGTAGCGCTCTCAAGAAAGTTTTCTCTGCGTTTCTACATAGTATCGTGCGTGCATAAGAGAGGATAGACCGAAGTGGAGAAAGTGGAGGTGGGGAGTAATTAGAGGAGAAATCAATGAAAAGTATAACACAGAAGAAGCTTCCTCGGTTTTGTCACGTACTCAAAGAGTTATCCCATTCTTTGCTCTAGTTGTTATTGTCGAGTTAACTTTTTGAACGAGTGAAAATTACAAATCATAAAGATACTCATCCATTTGGATCCACACGATCTCGTTCATACGAATAATTAAGAGCCAGCTGACAAGGGTACGAAGGAGGAGCGACAGACGCTAGGATTGAGTACCGGATGAAGAGGCAGCCGCCACATGCTGCTCTTTTAGCTGGAAGTTTTAGAAGTGAGTGAAAACCTTTCCGATTTTTGTATGAACGATCCTCTCTCGTTTTTGGATACTATCCACAACTCCTTCTTCTGTCACACTACTTTCACTCACAAAGTAAACGAGCCAAATTGAAAATGCCATACGATGACGGGGCATGTGGCGGAGGAAAACGCTGAAGTTGTGTAAAAGTTGGTGCAGTTACTCATATACCTTATGACAGTTGTAGGTGTAGAAATTTGTGAAGCAGGCTTTGCTAGTACTGCTAGAGAAAGCATCTTTTACCTTTAAGAGTTCGCGAATTAGTACTCGTCACAACTTTCACCCACAGTAGATAATGGACACAGTTGAACCTGTAACTTGAGCAGAAGCTAAGGAATCAAGTTCACCAATAACCATGGTAAGCCTAGCTCTTTTCTTCAAGTTTTACTTTGTGTTTGCGACACCGGCGTGGCATTTCCGCCATATAAATATATATGCCACATTGACTAACAGGTAGATTTTGCGGAACATTGGTAGATGTTAAAAACAGTCTGGCATGCAATAGTGGAAAATGTAAGCTATCGCACTAGTCAGTCCGGGACGGGCCGCTATTTGGACTCCTTTTTTGCACGTCATGACAAATCATTAGTATCGGTTCCAGCTTATGTCTCACAAGTTCTACTACAAGCTGCTCCGCAAATCATTCAACCAAATACCTTACGTAAAACTCGAATCGATTCATAGGTCAATTTCTTGATGTCTAAAATTATTGTACTGGGAATTCGCTGAATTGCGTGCAGCTGCCTTTGCAGGCTGTCAGGTTTGTTTGCTGGGTAACTGACGCTTGCCCTGCTGCTTACTGGGCAACTCTTTCGGGAAGTAAATAAAAAGAAATTGCTTGAGCTTTGGGAAAACGCTGAAGAAATCCTAGTGCTAGAATTCCTGATTGGAGATAAATAATTTACTGACTTCAGTTTCAGTCTATTTCTTCCTCCGGAACTGGCGGGAAATGAAAGCATGAAGGATGTAAATTGCGAAGTGATTGCTGAAGAAGTTTCCCCATAAAGATGGAAGGTATTAAGGGGCAAATAAGATTGGATGAAAGGATGATATGTCCTTTGCTCGGAAATCATTAAGGGATGTTGATGGCATCATCATAAGGTATGCATGGTTGTTAAAAGAGTGGGTAGTATCTAGTTTGTGTTGGAATTCTCACGTTGTTGTTAGAAGATTTGGAGACATCATGAGCATGAATATGCATTCTCGTATTTCTAGATCATGCTTGTTTCCTCATACATTTCTGTTATGGAAGGCTCGGGGGATGAGAATGAAAAAATAGGAGGCTGACTCAGATAAATACCCGGAATAGCATTTTAGAATTTTGTCATTTCTTCTGATCTTGTACAAAGTGGGAATAAACGTATGGAAATGTGGTAAGCAAATTCTGGAGAAGCTCTTCATGTGTTAGTTATATGGAGGGAAAAGAAGTTGAGTGGTTCTCCAGAGTGGTATATGGCGGAAAAAGAATGTCGCACATTTTGCTGACGTGGTCCCTAAAGAACTTTAAAATAAATTCTAAGACTACACGCACATGCACCCACAATGCTAGGTTCAGGACAGCATGGAAGTAGATTCTTTCGTATTTTTCACAAGATCCCTTAGGATTTTCGGCCTGGATGAGATAAATGGTGGGTATAAAGGAGGAGAAAAAGGGTGGTGCCTAAAACATGGAAGACTTGATGCCTGATTATTTTCACGACGATGCTCGTTTAAACGCAATTGGAAAGCTTATTCTACACACCACTTCGGAATTGAAACCGACTTTGAATAACACATGATCATGATGACAGAGGCGAAGCGTGGGCATTTCAAACGGGCATTTCGGTGAAAAACAGACAGAAATAAGGTGCTAGAGTAGAGCTAGGGCAGGAAGCCGAGCTGTAGAGTCACTTGAGAAGTAATGGTGAAAGATCAGTGGTCCTGGTCCCAAGTAGAATGGAACCGCTGGAAAATATTCCCTGCTGGAGACACGACTGCTTGGGAGCAGTAAAAGTTTTCCTGGCGTTGGAATTTTAATATTGTAGCTTCTGTTAGACTAAGCTAGTCTTGTTTGTCGTAGGGTGGTCGGCTAGACAGACGATTGCTTCTTGACTATTGAGTGTTGGGTTATCGGAAACTATGCTTGAAGAGAAAGCGAGAGAACTGATAATTGAACTTTCACCATGTGGATGATGGCGTAAATTGTAATGAACGAATTCGTAAAGATTCGTTAACCAGTAAGTAACCAGATTTGTTATTGAGTACGGTTTTGTCGTTACTCAAGCTTCAAGCATAACATATGAGTGTGAGTCTATACAATTGGAAAAAAAACTGTTACACATAATATTGGCAACGGAGTCCAAGGGGATGGACGGTGCATAGTCAGCGAGAAAGCGAAAGAGATGCAGCAACGCAAGCAACTGCCAGTTGCTAACTGGTCTATAGGGTTCTCAAGGACAAGATTTAGAAATACAGCCTGTATATATATTAAGTTTCGGATGGTGTGTAACACACCGTGTGTTGATTGAGGACAAATGGCTCAGTATATGATGTGGGGGAAATTGATTGCATCGGGGTGAAGAAAAAGCTTGGCAATGCAGTGAATGCAATTCGGAAGCAAGGACGAGGAAAATCAGTCGGAAGTCATGGATGGATTCGTATCTTCGTGAGGAGCGAGATCCTGGTTGTGAAACAAGCCTCAGTGAGTAAAGCGTAGCCCATCGGAAGATGAGTCGCGAGAACCTGAAGAATATGGAAGCATCACAAATTAAATTGACTGTGTGTTGATGAAGGTGAAATTGAATTGGTGGGTTATCTGGCATCCTCATAACTCGTATGGCTGAAGTGGAAGAAATGACGGTGTAATTAAATTTTCTAGATGACATCGTCTTCCATTCGCCCCTCCCACTTCCCACTCTTCTGCCTGCTCTAAAAAGTGGGAAAGACCGAGATCAGACTGTCGTCAAATGTGATTCTTCGTTACGGCTTGGAAGGAAAACAGGAAGCGGGTAGCTTGAGGTTAAAAGGAAAATTTTTAAGCTGTTAAGCAGTTAAGAAAATAGGAAAAATTTCAATAAAATCAATCGCTAGTTGCCTTCCTAAACTAGACATAGAACTTTACTTGGAAGATTTTTGATTTTACTTTCATACGCATATTCAGTTTAGTGCGGGTGAAATAAAAGCTAGGATTGGGCTAAAAGAAGAACGAGAGTAGTAGTGTGAGTTTGAACTTTGAATGAGCAAAAAAGCATTTCAAGGGAAATTCTATTGAGAAGCTCCAGCTTTAAAAAAAGCTTTTAAAAGAGAAATGGCCAATACAAGAACAGCGGCAGTGGGAAAGGGGAAATTTAAAAAGATTGACATTCCAGGTAATTTGATAAGCTATTGTAGGGATCAACACGTTGAATTCTATGATGATGTTTTATGTTGAAGAGTAGAATGCTATGCTGCTCTTCAACTTTAAGGAACATGCCATTCAGAGCACTAAAGGGTGAGGAGTACTGATAGAAAACAGGAGTGGAGGACGGCCAATGGAATACGAGAGTTAGAGCATCGGGAGAGGCTGAGTGGATTGTAGAGGTAAAGGGTGGCATTCGGAGATAGAGAGCGATTTAGTGGGGATGAGGATTTTGAAAAAATCTAATGAACTCTGAGAAAATGAGGGGAAATTAGAGAAGAGAGTGATGTAGTAATGATTTGAGTAGAAGGAGGAAGGAAAGAGAGTGAAGACAAGGATTTGCTTGGTCTTTGGAGGGGAAAGGGATTGAAGCTTTCGATTAATTTTTGAGCTAATGATCAAGCCTGACGGTTTACAAGGGATTTGAGTGAATGCGGTAATGGGCCTGCTTCCGGGCTCCTTCTTGCGGAGATTGAAGAGGAGAAGGAAGCGATTTTATCTTGTGAATTTCAGTAATATCCAATCTGAAAACAAAATTACGGCAAAATCTATGTACATACGAAATGGGGATGACGCCGACGCCGACACAACGCCTAAACTTCCGATTTATTCCTTTACGTGCCCGTGGGATGAGGAATATATTGAACTTGATGTTCAGTTGTACAAAAGATACTGGCTCTTACATCACGTCTACAACTGGGTTTCTTGATAGCTTGGGTTGGAGGTTGCTTAGAAAAACGCCAGGAAACAGAAGACTAAGTTGACATATCGGAGGGCATGTTGCATCATAGACTCAAGAAAAGTGGTACAAGTAACTGAGTGTGTATATACATACATGAAGAAATAATTGAATGGAAAGCTTGGAATAGCTGATTATGAAATCCTATGCTTGAAATTTGCTGCGTCGCTGTAAATAAATGCACGAAAAAGTCTAGCGGTTCTTTTAAAACATAAATA
Source organism: Sminthurides aquaticus (assembly GCA_906901655.1). Classification (NCBI taxonomy): domain Eukaryota; kingdom Metazoa; phylum Arthropoda; class Collembola; order Symphypleona; family Sminthurididae; genus Sminthurides; species Sminthurides aquaticus. The sequence goes on along the minus strand of CAJQTT010000004.1, from coordinate 7,452,818 downwards.
AGTCTAGTTAGGACATTATGTATAGTCTATGGTGGCAAACGTAACATGGAGAGGAAAAAGAACATGATGATACGCGGGGCAAAAGCAACGCGGTTGACACGGGGGCAAATGTAACATGGGGCAGTAAGCGTGCACAGAAGATACGCTGACGCTGCCATAGCAAGTGCTTCAATCTAACTCCCATGTTACATTTTCCCACATTTTCATCAAGTTACCTTTGCCATCCATATAACCATGTTATGTTTCTTCAGAAAGTTACATTTGCCCCTACCACTATATGTATGGGTACACTATTTATGGAGGAGTATATATATACAAGGATTTTAGAGGATGCTTAGCCGGAAATTAATGGATAGATGAACGCTATGCTATAAGGGTTGGCGCGGAGGCATTAAAAAGAGATGCTAGTGTTATGAGTAGCATTATTTTACAGCTGCTCGCCCTAGCTAGATACTTTGAAGGACTGGGAATGATGCTTGTGTACTTGTATATCATTGAGAGATTTAGGGTAACATTTATGCGTGGAGAATTTGGATAATAATGCCATTGAAGACCACATAAATTGGATTATAGGTATGCATGAATAGTGGACTATCATGATTCTTGGAAAGTAAATAAAGTATAGAAAGCATCTGAGAAAGAAAAAATACGGAACACAAATGATGACGAGGAACTCCCATCGGCTGAATGACTTGCTGACAGTAGAATGACGTTTCTAGGTGACTTAGTCGTCGTTACATAAAGCTTAATGGGTCGTACCACTGTGATTGGCATGTTTTTTCCTGAGTTCAATCTTAAATTGTCACTGTTGCGGGTTCGGTTACCGGGTGAACTATTTTTTTATTTCTTTGTACTACCCGGTGATTTTAGTTTATATTTACATATAAACTAAAAAAAGTACTTTTAAAACTGCAAGTAAAAGAAGACATGTCGGATCAGTTGTTACTTATGAATGATACATTTTTTACATGCGAGGAAACCTGCGTCTGTTGGAAGCAATATAAGCAGTTAATAATAAAGGAATGGATTGTATGCAGGGCTGAAGGCTGTTTTCCTTCTAGGGATTTGTACATTATGTTAGTGCGGAAGTGCTTGAGCTTGTTGCAGAAGGGAACAAAATCAAGGAAGCAACTCAAGTCTAGGATGGGACTTGATTTTGATTACTACTGTGTTTGTAAGAGGGGCTTGGGAATTATTGCCTTGGTGAATTGTATATATTGTATACCAGCTTGGCGACCCGGCTTCGCCCGGTGGTTGCAAAATTATTTTATGTGCAGGGTGCCACCCATAGTTATCGTGTTAAACCTATGTCTATCCAGTTCAAACCTGTAGCTCTACACTCCAACCCATAGAGCTCCAGTCAAATGTTTAGTCTTACTGGTAACAGTTCTTCTTTTTAACCAATATTCTGTTCATACCTATAGCTCTACCGTCAAACCTTTAGTTCTCCCGTTACAGCAATATCTCCCCTCCGTCAAACGTATGCTCCCCTCCGTCAAACGTATGCTCCCCTCCGTCAAACGTATGCTCCCCTCCGTCAAACGTATGCTCCCCTCCGTCAAACGTATGCTCCCCTCCGTCAAACGTATGCTCCCCTCCGTCAACGTATGCTCCCCTCCGTCAAACGTATGCTCCCCTCCGTCAAACGTATGCTCCCCTACGTCAACCGTTCAGCTCCCCGTCAACTTATAGCTCTCACATGAAACTTATAGCTCTAACGCCAAACCTGTAGCTTTCCCGCCAACTTATTGCTCTCACGTCACACTTGTACCTTGGCCATCTGACATATAACCCCCACGACAAACTTATAGCTGTCATGTGAAGCCTGTAGCTCTCCCGTCAACTTATAGCTCTCACGTAAACCCTGCAGCTCTCCCGTCAAACGTGTAGCTCTCACCTCAAACCAGGAACTCTCCAGTCAAATCTATAGATCTTCCGTCTAACGTGTAGCTCTATAGTCGAACCCATAGCTCTCTCGTCAAACTAATTGCTCTCCTAACAAACGTGTAACTCTTACGTCGAACCGATCGATCGCCCGTCAAACCTTGAGCTCTGACGTCCGTATGATGGCTCCGATGCCATCCCGTCCAATCTTTAGGCCTGCTGTAAAACCTTTGGCTAAGCTGTTTGACCTTTTTCTAAACCTTTTAGTTCTTTTCGAAACATTTTGATCATTTTCTAATCTTTTTGATCATTTTTAAAAAAAAATTCATCGTTTTAGAAACTTTTTCACCATTTCCAAAAGTTGTGAATCATTTTCAAAGCTTTTTTTAACATTTTTGAAACTTTGTGATCATTTTTGAACCCTTTTGATTATTTTTGAAACTTTTTTATCATTTTCGAAACTTTTTGATTGCGAAAATTCTCATTTTAAAACATCGATGATACCTTGACATTTTGTCGGTATCATCGGGGCTGTACAGACAAACTTTGAGATTTATAGTTAAGATTATGTGACGGAATACCCACACAAAAGATTTTTGGATGGATGGTAACAGAAATAAAACGTTGAGAGTTAGAATGAAGGGGGAATACGACTGAATATTTAGCTGTGGTCCCAGTAAAATGGAATATGGGTTTTTGTCAGAGTCTGGTACAGGCGGGAGGTAAGCTTTTAGATCATAAACAGAAGATTCTTTGAATCGGAAAGTGGCTTTTCGGATCCCTGCTGTAATGTAAGAATGAAGGAGATTTAAATGGGAGTATCGGCTAAAATGGATCTCGCGAATGGAGGGAGGGAAGTTGAGCTGTATATATTGAGGTTGTTGAGAAAATTGGAGATAGTGAGAGGTAGAGGTATATTATATTATATTTCGTACGGGGAAGAAAAAAGCCAGGGAGATTTTTCCAAAAAAACTAAACTGACAATATTCCAAGAGACAGAATGAGTACTGGCCAAGGAAAGTGAGTGAGTGAGATAGTCTGTTAGGATTTTTGGAATGTAATAAAATCTGTATTTATGTTTTTAAAGGATATTCTCTATGAAATTGGGCTCTCAGTTCTATTGGCTATTGCATAAAAAATGTAATGTCTATTCTAGAAAGTTGGTTTGGAAGACATAGGAGGAGGGAAGGCGGATGTTTGATTGTTGGAAGAGGGAGAAAAAGGAGAAAGTATACGGAGGAAAATAGAGGAAGCCAAAGAGAGGGAGAGAGAGGTTTTACGGAATCTGAGCTCCGAAACTTATGATGGAATCAAGAATGGCAAAAGATGTGGCTCGCAAGCGGTTGCATCAGCTCAACCCTGGCTGCATTGAGCTGGTGGTAAGGTAGAGGAACAAAAACATTAGAGTTTTAAGATTGTAGGGAAACTCCCATGGCCGAGGTTGGTGTATAGTTAATTTGATAGTTGCAAATCGATTCTTGGTTAGATTTGGAAGGATAAAAGTGGTGTTTGGGAGAGTGTCGATCCGCTTTGCGATAGTCATCATTCAAGAGATGGTACAAGGAAGAAGAGGATGGATATTTCAAGTGCTGGGCTGGGAATATGGTAGTTGACTCTGTGATTGTGTTACAGGAACGCAGAATTGAAAGTGTGGGGAATTTGAAAGAGAAAATGTAGTGGAGAGAGACAGATGAGTAAATGGGATAGGACATGCACGTTTAGGAAAGCTACGAAATGGTAGATTTTATAGATGCAATTACGGGCTTGGCTCACTTTATGGAATTTTTAAGGAGTCGTAGCGGAATAATGGTTTACTCTTACATTAAGGATTTGTTGGTGTATTTTGAGAGGAGTGTGGGGATGGGAATTTGGAGGGATTGAGGGGTAATGCCAAGTTACGCTAAGAGCCAATAGAAGGAAATGTGAGGAATAATGTGGGATTGTCTTTGGAATTGAGATGGAGAGAAGGAGGGAGAAGAGATGGAGAGAAACGCAGTGAGGGGAGTAGGCTCTCCTTGGTGATAGATAAACGGTTGAATTGGAAGGCGAGAGTTGTAGCTGAAGAAAGTATTGAACGGTGGGGAGGAATACCAAGTCGGATAGAATTGGGCAGAGTTGGAGAAAAAACGCATGGAGAAAGTACTGGGTTGATTACTGATGTTGTCAGATGATTCTTGGGGGGAACAAGAAAGCTAATAGCTTGGGATGACCTGCTTCGCAGTTTTATATGAAGGAATGGAGGGGTGAGTGGGGGGGGGGGTTGGAGTTTGGGTGGTAGGATTGGAGAGACAGTAGAGAGCATATTTTACTATTGATCTTTTTGTGACTTATGGTGAAAGTGGATGTTGGAAGAATCTTTGTTTACTATATCGCTCCAGTTATGGGAGCTATTCGATGTGAACTATATGTGTGATATGGATGTAATGTTAGTGCAGAACACAGTAGGAAAGGAAGTTAGCAGACGATGCGATGGTCAGGTTGGCTGGCTGTGGCTGTGCAGTAGTAGATGCTAGAGGAGAGCTAGAGAAAGCGGGAGAAAATACTGTGAATCTGGCTAGCAGCGGGATGTTGATGCGATGTTACAACAACGAATTTGTACAGTTGTTGGTGGGTCTGGTCACTATCTGCAAGGAGATGATGATGCAAAATGAACATGAAAAGAAGAAAAAATCCGGAAGGAGGATAAGAAGGACAAGTGAAAGGAGAAAGAAGTTTCGGAGAAAGTAAAAGGAAGCGAGAAAGAGAGAGAGGGAAAGCTGGGAGGGGAGGGGCCCTTGACAAATTGACAGAAGAGTTTGGAGGTCTTAGAAAGAAGAGGAAGACCGGGAAATTGTCCAGCTTGTAGCTATCGGATGAGCGATTGCGGTAAATACCGGTGCTTGGTAGTCTGGTGAGAGCCGATGGAAGAGTCGCAGTGAAGGTGGTGGCCGGGATGGTTGGTATGGGAAGAGTAACGATGGTCGGGAGAGTCTCGTCTCTGGGTAATACGTATGATTATTGTAGATCAGATGGAATCTGGTAGTCTGGTAAAACAGAAAGAAGGGTAAGTAAGCGTGGTTGAGTGAGCTAACGTGAAACTACACCCGATTACCTACTGCATAACATGTTTGTCCAGCCAGCTCACCAAAATTCGGCTTTTTTGGTCTGTTCCTGGGGCTTTCTCTTCAACCATTTTCTTTCTCTCTCCCTCTTTTATTTTGTTATATTTTTGCTTTTCCATGACTTTTCTTCCCTCCTCTTTCTCTCTCCTCTTCCGTCCTCTTTATACTCCTCGCCCGTACTTCCGTCCTGCTATTTTCTTACTATAACCAGGAGAACCAGCTTTTTTTCTCATGCAGGCTCCTCTTTTGAAACCGACTTGGAGCTAATACGGTTTTGCACAGACTTGCTTGTTTATGACGTCGTTTTTCATCACAAACTACCTTCACACTGGGCACGTCCACCATGATTTCGCACAGTTTAAAGTCTCAGCTTTTCTTTATGGCTCTGGCACTGATTACATTGTTACATGGATGGGATGCGGCATCCAGCCTTTGCTGAGTTCCAAACAGCAACCAGCTAAAGAAAGGCCGGGAATTGCTTCCAGTCTGATTCGTTACACTACAGCAACCAGTGCCGCAATTTCATACTCTATTCTTCAAGCTCCCCGTGAGTTCCACATAACTTACACTTCCCTAACAACTTTACCACTAGCTCGTTTCCATGAAATAATCATTGCGGAGAAAGCCGCTCACTTTCTCCATCCTAGTCCGTGTCCTACATGTACTTATTTTGTGACCAAAATGTCAGCAACTCCGTAACAAGCATGACATGGGCTGCTGCTGGTAACTTGTAGCTACGATGTTGTAGTTACATCATTTAACCATATTGTCCGCTGCCGTAGGTTTTAGCGCATTCCAGTTCCAGGCATGCAGGGAAGCAGGAGCAGATGCAGGGGTGTATTTATTTACAACTTTTTTAAATAAAATAATAAATCGTAACAGCGAAACAGCTGCAACCAACTTTCTGTCCATTTACCCCTCCCCCGTGCTGAATGGGCCGTGCGTTCCGCCGTAAAAGTAGCAATTTGAATCACTAGTAGAAAAAGAGAATGAGGTGATGGATTATTTTAGATTTCCTGAAAAAATCAATAGTCAGCCGTTCAGCCTCAGTTCTCCCTGTACTTGGCTAAATGTTGATCAGGAGGCGGATCAAACAATAATAGATTTGGGCTCGCTTGCAGAGACGCTTTGCTACAAAGTTATTCTTAATTTCAATATTCGTTTATAGACGGGCTTGGGCTTGAGTGAAAATGACATAGTTGACTAGAATTTTTTTCAAATTTCACCTGCATGCATTTCTCAAAGCTTTTTGTGGATCTTAATGGAGAAGAAGAACTGTAAAAGTTTTAGGTGCCATCGAACTGCTACGATGAACCGAAAGAAAAATTAATAACATTTAAACACTGTCAAAAAGTTTTTAATAAATTGGCTTATGTCAAGGTTTCGAGTGAATTTACAAGCAGTAAATCTGAAGAGTGTCATGCGTCCGGAAATGGCCGGACTTTATCGTGTGAAAAAACTAACGGTGCTACATTTTACATCTGGGATTTACTTACGCAAATACGAATACGGGTATCCTCGCACTATCTCCGCATTGCCACATCACGATTGCTTTAATAGGCTAATCCATGTAGGTTTTTACAGCTACCTCCTCTTTTAGAAGTTTGTTGAACGTCAATGAAGAAAATTCTTCTCTCATATCCTTTATGGAGTTCTAAAAAGCTCTGAGTAGAAGGAGAAAGTTTAGAGGAGAAAGTTACGAATTGTATGCGTGTTTGTGGCTTTCGGCTGTGATGAATCTGGAAAGAACGGAAACAGAGAAAGAAGGAGAAATGGTGTCACTGAGAAATGTGCAGCTACATATTAGGATAGACAAGAAAAGTGGTAAATGAAGGACCTAGTCATTTGCTACTTTAATCAGATACCAACTTGACTTTTCTTGACTATGGCTTCTGCTTTAAGCGTAGGAGGGAGAAAGTCTGTATGAACCATGAGGAATTTATTGCAGAAATATGACGAGAAAGCGACTGAAATTCCAGCGTAGCGTGGGGACTCATAGTATTGCGCGTTAAAATCTTCGCTAGACTGGATTGGAGTAGATCAATCATGAAAGTACAGATTTCATTGAGTTAAAAAGACAGGAAGGAAGGCTTCGAAACAATAAGGTAATACTTACATGGGCACTTCCTGGAAATGAAAGATGAAATGCGTAGCATAACTTCAGTATATTTCAAAAAGAGTTGAATTGATTTTTTTCTTTTAAAGTTGGAACTTGGAACAAAGCGCATTCAACTTCTGATTTTTGATCCACAATCCACGGCGATGCAAACACAAAAGAGAAAGCACAGAAGCTTAAGTAAAGCCAAGAATGTATTATGAAGTATCAGAGACAGTAACAGAGAAGCTATACTGTACTATTGTTACGAGTTCCAGTCCCGATGAGAATATGAATATGATTTAAGGAAAGATGGATAGAAGTTCGAAGGATGGCAGTAAAAAATTGGTGGAGTAATATTCTTGGCTTCAGTTGCTATTTGATTGTTTGAGCTTACTGATGGTGATTGGTCTTAGATGTAGAAGAAATTATGATTTGCGCGGATAGTAGTACATGGAAGCTTACAGACTTGATAAAGCATACGCAAAATGCGATACGCAGTAAAGTATAGTGAGTTGAGGAAGTAGAGCAAAGATGGGAGAGGGGAAGAAAAGAGGTCGAATTTCCTCGGTTTTACCCAAGTCACAGGGAAAGTGGAAGAGAAAACAAGTTTTGGTGCCGAAAAGAGGATGAGATGGTTAGTCTAAGAAAGAGACCAAATATGTGGAGAACGTGTGCTCAATCAACTCGGGCCTGTGTCTATGTTTGTATTGTGATTATTCGCGGGAATAGAAGGTAAAGCTTGCATATAACTTGATCTCGACGGGGCGGTGAGAAGAGAACGGGGAATTTCTGAATGGCGGATAGGAAGAAGCGGAACTTGTTGGAAGTAAGAGCAAGGAAGTTTGTGACATAAAGAGAGTGTGTGAGAGAGTAACAAGGAGAATATGGAAGGAGAAAAGAGGAAGTGAGTCTGGAAAGAAACAAGGAAGAGAGGAAGTAAAGTGGTGAAAGACTTGATAGTCATATGACAGAAGGGAGTTTAGTTTGCTTTGGCTCCAGAGCCATGCGAGTAGACTGAGAAGAGAGGGAGAGATGTAGAGAGAGAGGGAAACCGAGCGAGAGGGAAAGAAAATAAAATGTGGGAGGAAGAATATTGGAAATAGAAGAGCTAAGGAGAAGGAAGATGTGGTTTTGTATCTATCCATCTGATATTTTTAGTGATCTTTACTCAGTAGTCAGTAAAAGGAGGTACGGTTGAGATTGGTCTAAGAGAAAGTACATAAGATTGGTTGGGGCTAGGGAGTAAGAGTGGGTAGAGAGAGGAAGAAGAAAGCTGGCGCCTTGTTTTTTTCTCATTTTCCTCTCAGACTCTTCTTTCCCATCCTGCTGTGCTACCCTTTTTCTGCTTTTCTCCAATATCCTCATTTCCTAGATGAATCAAATGATGAACACAATTACCACTCTGTGCCTTAGTTTGGTAATCCGAAGCTGGAGCTGAATCCTAATGCTGCGGCTACTACAGATTTGGTCTTGTGAAAGCAGTGAAAGTAAATAGACCCTATGTGCGATCTTCATTGTTATCAGGCTCCACTAGTTGAAAAGTATCATTATCGATGGGAAAGTAGAACAAATCTGCAAAGTCTCTGCTATTTGTTTCTAAGTTCCGCTCTAGTTTTTTCCGAACTTGTTTGGTATGCATGAATGCATAGCTTTGGGAAAAATGTTCAGGGACATGGAATCCGAGATAGTGATTTCAGATTTCCGACCCTTTTACTCTGTGAAATGAGAGTTAGGGACCTGTATTGGAAGCTTCTATAGTAATAAAGATGTGTGCAGGAACCAGAGCGGGTTAGAGTAATGAAGATTGCAGAAATAACTATTTAACTGGACGTAATAACAAGATCTCTCGTTCTGCATCAATGCTTTTCAGAAGGAGCTTAGAAGATGGCTTGAATGAATTGAGTTTGGCTAGTACCGAGAGAATAACTTTCGTTTGGGAAAACCATCTTCCTGACCATCTCTCCCGCCCTATTCTCGTGGAATACTAAAGAAAGTTTGTTTTGGTAGCAATAAGTCGAACTGTTGTGGTAATGTTTCTTGACATTAGCTTAAACGGGGACGCTGAGACCATGCACGAGACGGGAAGGAGGCGGGTGGACGTAATCTATTTGATGAAGACTTGTGATAGGAGTTGATCTGAGAATAGTTACTCCCAGTTTACTCGGAATTATTTTCTGATAAGATCAAATTGGAAAGCACAAGTTTGCTTTGAGAAGCATCCCAACATATGCTGCCTGAGAGTGGAATGGAAAACAATGGGTTTGAGTATCTTGGGATGAGATAAAAGTTTGCTCTCTCATGTGGATTCTTGGTAAGGTCTGGCTGGAAAATGTCAAGCGATGCAAGAGCTGAAACCAATACGGAAAAAAACATACAGAAGAGTCAATACAAAGGCCGGAAGGGAATTGAAAGCTGTATGGGATCGAGGTATTGGATGAGTGGTTGTTACGGTGGTTCTGTAGGAAAAATGGAGAGGCTAAAGGGATTCAGGGATACAAAAATAGGTTGTGAAGAAAGAATGTTGGAGTAATGCATAATTGGAAAGGATTATTGTTGTAATGGATGGGTAGAGGATTTAAGTGATTGTGGAGAAAGCTCCTGGTATATTGGGTTGCAATGAAGCGTTGTTGTCTAACGCGGTCTGAAGTGTAATCAATGAAGTTGAGGAGGAGACGGAGGAGAAAAAACTGCTTGCGAAGAAGAGAAGGATCAAGTTGATGTTGGAAAACATTGATGAGTGAGTGAATGAAACAAGCCAGTGCTTAAGCTGGAGTGGAAGATTACTTTGTCAAGACTTAATTATATTGACAGGAAGTAAATAATGAATCCTCGGCTGACTTCTTTCACCAACTAGGCTTCCACAAGTCAAGATCAATTTAAGTGCAAATTCTTAGAGGATGTTCCTATGCAATACAAGAAAAACCTGGTCTATTGTTTGTGACTATCATTGACTGAGCTGGGCTGAAGCTGAGCTAAAGTTAAACTTAGGCTGATTATTTGAAAATTGCTCTGTTCTTGTTGGCGGATTTTTCGTTGGGTTTTTCCTCTTGGAAATCTATTCCCTGCCCTGCCTCCTTTCTCTCTTTGCCTTCCCACTTCCCACGCCGCTTGCATGACTTCCTAAACCTCCCTCGCACCGCTTCATTCTCCCCTAGTTCCGTGATTGAGACAATCATAATTCCAAGAATGGCTGAGTCCTGCCCCTGCTACCCCCGTCTTTGGTAAGCTTGGTGGTGTGTGGGATATATGGATATGGGGAAGGAGCGAGGAGGAGGGGAAAGAAAAGTGGTAGCGATTTAGTACGGGACAATGACTGCGTATCGGAGTAATGAATGAAGACGAAGACTGGGTGGAAAGTGGAATTAGCGATTCCAGGCCGAGGTTGAGGATTGAGGATTGGGAATACTGACGACTCTGCTTGGTTGATTCTGCGTATTATGTACACGCAGAGGGAAAACTGTCCTCCTCCAGACTCCCTCCGTGGTTTCTTCCTCGGCTCGTTAAGCATGCGATTTTGAAGAGTTAGTTGTGCTGAAATTTTACCTTTTTGTCCTGAAAGGGAAACAAAAGTTTCTAATGGGCACGGGCACGGCCGTAGAAGCGTGACGGCTGTTGAGGCGGGGAAGAACTAAGAGAAGGGTATTAAGGAAAAGATGGTGGTGGGCGGGAGTGGGATAAGGAATCTATACATAATGCTCAAGAGGGGACGGCCAAGAGGAGGCATAAGAGAGGAAAAGGAGGACCAAATACGGCAATTGCTCTTTAGCAGCAACTTACTTTCTTCTACTACAACTACCACCATCACTGAGCTTCATGGTTTTTAATGAAACAAAGGATTTTGACCTGACCTGTGTGAGCTGAGCATTAGTTTGGAAGGGAGAGACAGTTATTGATGGACTTGGGGAGAGTTGCTGAGAAAGCTTGGGATTGAGCCACACATAATTTGATTTAAATCCCTTTCATCATTTTGATTTAATTACTTCCTAAGTACTCACGTGATGGAAAAGATGAAAAACTCTACAGTTTCCACCACTATTATCATCCTCCTTGGAGAGAAGAAGATTGCGGGCTTTAATTATACTTCTTGTACGTATTCCAAATTCCAGCCCGGTTTAAATCTGGAACGGCTAAAATTTAGAATCACGTAGATAGTTTTGAAGCGTATGTATGACGGAAAGCCACTGGCTTCTTTCCCTTTCAAGTAAACAAACTTAACTTTAAATCATATCCTGGGGAGAATGCTTCCAGGGTTGGGGTTGGTTGAATCTTTAAATCAAAACATGCTCTGGTAGGGGTGATGAAAGCAAAAAAAATTATGAATTCACATGAAAAACATAGTAGAGTATGGCGTGTGTGGTGGGGTGCGGTAAGAAGTGAAGTATTAACTGAGTAGCGGAAGTGTTTAAAAATGGTTTCCAGGAAAGTGAAAATATTATAAAGCCAAGCGGAGGTGAAAAAGAAAGGTTCAGGAGGAACGCCATGCATAGAGTGAATATAAAAGTTACAAAATAAACGCAGAGAATTAAAGGAAAGCAGAAACTGAATTATTAAGGATATGGTGCAAATAAAGAAGAAGAAAAGTATACCCAGGGCTAAATACGAACAAGTTCCACCGCAATACGAGCGGTGGTTTGAATACCTTCTGGAGAGCGAAGCGACATGAAGAAAATAGAGAAATAGACAGCATTGTAACTTAAATGAGGCGTCAGAGGCCGTAAACGCAAAGCGACTTGATGGAATCAATTGCACCGAGTCCCTAGGTACAAATGCGTATATAGGGGGGAATAGGGGTACACGCGAGAAAGTAAATGACTCAGAGTAAAATGAAGACACAAGACTAGATGGAATTATCACGAAATCCAGATCATGGTTTTTATTAGACAAGAGATCCAAGAGGCCATTTTGTTTTAGAAGATCAGGGACTCGTCAAAGAGCTAATGGAAACAATGGAAGGTCCAGTTTAAAGTGGGAGAATCGAGGAGAAAGGAAAGTATGAACAGCGTGTGATGGAGAGAAAAATGAGAAGAAAAGAATGAAATACATAATTACTAGCAGGGGAGTAGCAGCGAAGGGTTAGTTCATAGTTGCTCCTTTCCCTCTGTGTAAGAAATACATAGTATAAAATGAGCAAGTTTAGAAGGATACGATTGAGATTAGAATGAGAATTTCCCTGTCTTCAATTCCTCTTGTCGAGAAGTTAAATCTTAGTTGGTGTTCTCATGCAAACCTCATCCGGTTAACGCCCTGATTCTTTCTCGTGCTGCATTGACGGACTCGAGCAAAAGTAATAATGGATCTAGGGAAAGGGCACTTCAAAAGCCGTTAGATTTTTACGTCTGCAAGGGAGAAAGCAAGCAAGGAAGCAACATTCTCCAGACTCCAGAGCACTCATGTTCATTTTTCTCAAGGAAGAATTATCTCGCTTACAGGATGGAATCTCTCTGATAACGTTTTGACGTCCTCGTCCTCGTCCGTCTCTCCTTCGTGCGCTTCGCGATGGTGGGCAAACATGGGATTGTCTGTGGGCACTATTCGGAGAGAACATATAACTAGTAGGGAAATTACGCTACACGCGTAGGTCGACTCAGGTACGGCCTCCGGCCATGTAATGCATGTAGAGAATTGGAGAAAGCATGCAGCGGATTGAAAATCATTGTGGACGCGTTGAATGGGGTCGAAAAGCTTTGGGGCAAAGTAGGGAGGGAGAAATTTAGGGATATGGTGGTGGGGTCGGGTGCTAGGAAAATGCTTTTAGAATTTGTGCTGGTCTTGGTAGTTGGTGTTGGTGGTGAGGCTGGGGATGGTGGGAATGGTGGGGGAAGACGCAGAGTAAAGCGGTAAAGGATGAATTGACGACGTATAAGAAAGGAATTTGGGGAGAGGAACTTAGGATTGGGACTGACTGTACTTGTTCTTGTCTAACTAGCAGTAAAAATCTGGGTTTCCAGCTTTGGAGAAACATGTTTCCACTTGACCTCCTTGGAAAGTCATCAAGGATGTAGCATGTTTGATTTACAAGGAGAATACAGAGCTAAAGAGAAAGGTCCAGGGAACTCCTTTCATGGTTATGGCTTTTTTGCCCATCTAGTCCAAAGTTAATGCCTTCTAAAATACCAGACGAAAGGAGGGAAGGGGGAGAGGGGCTGTATCCATCTACTTTTTTGTTTTTTTAGTCAACTTTCTCTGCTCTCTCTTTTTATTCGCTTCCTCTTGTTTTAGAAGAAAGTACTTGTGTTTACTTTCAGAATACCGATGAAGTTAGAAGGATATCATTCGTATCCTCATCCCGCCATACGAATAGTTTCTATCTCTCTGGCTTTCTTTTGCTACATTAAAATTTAGATTAATATGAATAAGGTCAAGTAGTAGTTGATATAAAATGATTGAATCATGGTGGCTTATGATTACTTTCACATTGTGATTATATTATTATAGAATAGAGTATGTTTACTGGAACAACAAGTACTCGCTTCTAAATTATTTTGAGTTGCTAATAGAACGCTAGCCCATTTAGTAATTGAAAACAGTAGCGTAAACTTTGGAAACTATCTATCCTACACATTACGTGCATATTTTGTTTGATTAAATTAGGGTCCGATCTATAGCTACTATGTACTTTGAGACGGAAATGCAGGAGGGGAGATATCATCACGTTGTTGTTAAAACCTGTGAGCTGGGTACAGGAGCTGAAGAAGAATATTGAAGATGAATAAAAAGTATTAGGAAAGCACTCAAGGAAGGGGGGATTTCAAGTTATTGAAAGAGATGAGAACGAGAACATGTTTGAAAGTATTGAAATGTAATTATCAGATTGATCTTGTTCTCTTGACAAGTTTTTAACGGAACTCTTGCAAGGTTTTTGGCAAGCTTTGAATGTGATTAAAAACTAATAAAATGAGAAAATAGTGAAAGTTGGAAAGAATCTAATGGATAGTAATGGGAACCAGGAATCAGAACAGAATCAAATTATGTAACAGCAGGTAGTAGGATGACTTCATGCTTTCAAAGGTCCGGAATAATGGAAAGTGTTTTGTCATTTCGTATTAAATTCGTGGAGGAGTAATGAAGGAACCTGGTCGAGAAAGTTAAGTTGCAACGAAGGTGTAAAACTGTATGACGGAGAAAATTCGAGATATGTAGTTTTTGAAGTTTTGTTTAACAGGAATCATGTGTGTCATGACGCCGTATTATTATGTTGAGAAGGGGCGTATGCAGTGTTGGATTATGTATCTAGAATGAGAGACCTGTGGGTGTCTGAAGAAAGTTAAGAAAGGGTGGAAGACAGAAGAATAAGGAAGCCGATAAAGTAAAATCGGAGATTACAAGAACAAGTTTTACTTTGTTAAACTTGTTCGCATTATGCTTTTCTCTCGAAGATTACAGGAAATCTAAACATGTTTTCCTCTTATTTTATTCAAGCCATTGTTCTGAACAAATTAGAAGAGAGACGTTCTATGGGAAACCTGATATTGTTAGATGGAACGTCGGATAGAAGGAGGGGAAACAATGCTAGAAAGTTGTTTCAAGGGAAATCCTTGACAAAGTTCCTTTAACTTCCTTTCTTCCAGGTGGATTTGATTTGACTATTGCAATTTCAATCTGCTCGTTGCTCATCCTGATTAAATGTTAATGACAGTGTGTAAAATGGCAGGAAGTTTTAGCCGAAGTTTTACACGTACTGTTTGATTCCACGTAGGCGGGATTTTACCTAGGCGAATGTAAGTCGATCCTTCGGCTGAAGTACCTTCTGTAATAAGAGGGAATTAGAAAAGATGCAGAGCGCTTGGTAGGGGAAACATGTACGGGCCGGATTGGCGGATAGATGCATGGTGGAAAGTACTGGGTTGCTTCATAAACGACTTTCACCAATAGACTACGGCACACGTGAACAAACTCATTGTGATGAAGCATGGAACATGGAAGGAGGAAGGGCGGTGGATGTTACTAATGTTCCAGGCTCGATTCATGTATACGTGTCCGGTAGTGACAGAATTTGGAAGCGAGATACATGGTCTCACTAGTAAATAAGCGACACGTACTCTTCATCATCCATGTCATCTGTTGCGTGGTAGTAGGAGTACACGAATATACGCATTAGGGATACGGACGAATTTAGAATGCTATGCCACTCGTACGGACATTAGCTCAGATATGATGAAAAAATATGACAAGAAAGCAGTAAATATCACATAGCAACATGAAGCTTTTAATAACTGATTAAATTACGCTTATAAGAAATTCATATTTATTTGACCTCACAGAAGCCTCATAATATAATATTTAAACAAGCACAACTTTCAGCGACGCTGAAAAGGGAAGGTCAGACCAAAATTAGGCTATAAACCTAATTTATCTGCCGAATTGGGCATGTACGTATTCGAGCAACCGACAGAAAATGCAGAAGATTTATAAAATAAAGTTTTTATTAAATTAAAATAAATGTAATACTGAGATGGGGAGAGCAAAAGAGGATTAAGGAGGGCAGGAGGGTTTGTATATACAAAAGCCTTAAGTAAAGATGACTGTGAATTTGTTAACGTGATCTACTGAAACAAACAATTTTACAGGATAACGATTTTTGAAAATATCCAACTCTTTCCCATATTCCCATGCATAGTGAATTTAAGAACGTACAAAACTAAGGAGAACCATTAGCTTGCAGATCATTTAGCTGTGCGATAATTTTTTGCAAGCTGGAAGTAGTGATAATAGGGAGCAATACTGGAAAAAGATCTCGCTGCTTATGATAAGTAGGAATTTGTGCGCTACTAAACATTCATGCATAAGCAGCTTCGACCAAGATGAACATAAGAGGTTATAAAAAACTAATGAGATGTGAAAGCTTAAACATCCACTTCTGGTGGAAGCTCGCTCGTCGAGTCTGGGATTCAATAATATTTTCTGGTTTCACCTGCTAGCTTGAGTGATGCAGAATTTAGAAAGTCGGGTGTAAGTCTCTTGAGTTGGAATGGTGAAAGTAGAGTTCTTGTTGCTAGCAAAAGAGCATATAAAAGCATAGCAGAGAAAGCGCTGGAAATTGGAGAAAGGGAATATTGTGAGAAAACGCAGAAGAGGAATTATAACTAAAAAGGAGATATATCCAAGTCTTTGCATTTACAGTTGGTGGGTGAGTGTGATTGTATTTATTATTGGTGGATCTGGGTATGGCGTTCGAGTGGCTAGGGCTGGAAGTTGGAGATGTCAATGAAAGAAAGCTAGGGGATGCTGGATGGAAATGTAGTACTGCAGGAAAAAGAAAGAAATGCAATGTGTTCATTATGTATTGGAAGATATTGGAAGACAGAGGAAATTTGAGGTTGTGGAAAGAGTTGAGAGTGGGGAGAGTTTAAGAGGGATTCAAGTCAGGTTCGTTAGTGCGATTAAAGGAAGGAGAGAATAGACGGCGTATGAATATGAATTTGGTGCCATGTAATTAATTCATAATTACATGGCGCCAGATTTATTCCAGCGCGTGGCTCAGCTCCAAGAAAGACGGGACGAAGGAGCAAGTGCTAAGTGCGGCTGTTAAGTTTGTACTGTACTATATGACTAGAGACCAAAATGGCGGAGAATGAGAAAAGTCTAGAGTAATTATACAGTATAAATTAGTTTTACATGTAAACTTGTAGGTTAGGGCATATTTGTTTACTCGGCCGTGATAAAGAATAGGCTGTCGGATGTGAGTATAAAAGTTTGCACACTATAGTTTTGGGAAATGGGCAGTGACCCATCTTGTGAGTAAATTGGAGGAAGAAAAGGGGCGGAAGCTTTTAAGAATATCAAAAAGTTATTGACAAGCAGATGTTAAGGAGTGACATTTTATTAAACTCTGCTCTTTCTCCTTGTTGTTTGAAAAAGAGGGAGGAAGACGCAGGCGGAGGAAACTTCTGAAAAAAGGCTTCTTGGATTGATAGCGGGTTGGAGATGACAGAGAATAAGGGGGAGAAAATATTTTCTTGACTGAAGACTGAAAAGGCTAGTTAGTGGCTAGGCTCGTCGGCTACTGCTGAGAGCGAAGATGTTGTAAAAACTTGCTGAAGCTGCTAGGATTGATACTAAAATAGATACCTAGGATGGGGATATAGGGCGAATAGTCTATAGTTGGGTAAGAAGGAAGGAAAGGAGGGCAGGGATTTTGTGCAAAGGAAGACTGGAAGAGCAAGTTTACAAAAGAAAAGCGGATGATGATAGGATCGGGGAATTAATTAATTAGTTTTAGACAAGTGACACGGAGAGTGGGGAACGTCATAGGCATTTGTTGTTCAAAGCGATGGCAAATACAATCAGGGTAAATGCTTTGATTCGAATTCTCCTCGCTGAGCTTGTGAGCTTGGCAGAGGCAGATATGATAGATGCGAGTTTGGATATTAAACGGATCATCAAGCCTTTGCCATTTGCGCTTTGTCTATCGCTGTCTGCACAAGCTTGAATGTAAGGTATGAATATCATGTGTTATACAGTGGAGAATATGGGGAAAGATCGTTGTGTAGGAGAAAGCCTGCTTTGTTTAGGAGAATCATGGATGGGAAACTCATCAAGGGCTGAGATGAGGATTGAGGATTGTGATCTCTAGCTGTTCCTGGACTGGATGCAAAAACTGATGAAATGCGTATAAATCATTGGCTAGTAGAATTATTGTTTCTATGAGGAAGACAGAGCCAAGGTCTTGGTGTTGGTGGATTGCTTGGATCGCTCGCAGTAGTGGACGTGGACTGGCGGGTGGATTGGGTAGGGTGAAAATAAAACGGTTGTTGTTAGGCGAGATCAAATCCAAGAGAAGAGAATAAAGGATGACAGGTTGTGGGGAGAATGGAAGAGGAAGGGGTGGGGTTGAGGGAAGATGATGTTTCTGGATGAATACGCTCTTCTTGCTTGAATTACTGGAGGGGTACTTCCAGGCAGAGAGGAAATAAAAAGGGCACAGTGTGTGGGATTCGGAAAGTGGTAAAATGGCTACCTTGTTTCATGCTTTAGAAACATAGAAAGTGAGAAGATTTCATATCTGGAGAATATTTATTCTTCATCGTGACGGAGCCGACGATTGAATTGACTTGGATGGACATGGATTTGGCGGAGGCTGGATGACAAGTTACGTCAGTCAGTTCTGTCAGTTGTGTTTGACTTGGTTGGATGGGAAGTAAAAGAGTAATCGAGTAAGTGAGTGACGTGTATGTGTATGTGTTTGCTGATTTGACAGAAATTTAATCGACGACGAAACAAATGGAATGGAGGGAATGCAAAGAAAGCTTCTTTGATGTAACATTAACAGGTCAGCGGGAGAAGAGGTAAATGTTACTATTTGGAAAAGCTAGAGCTAGCTATCACGGTCATGGTGAAAGCTGGTTAAAGAAAACGTGTGGTATTAAGTTAGGATTTCAATAGAAGAGTTCTGAAGGGAGCGAAATTTGAAACGAAGGAGAAATCTAAAGAGGAATCCGGACGGGTAGAATTGAGAATGTTAGTTTGTTTGGTAGTGGGAACCTATAGTAAGCGGAGGGTGGGAGAAATGGGCGGTTGGACGGTAAGAGGAGGGCGGGTAAGGGAAGTTTGGACGGGGATTTCCAGGGGAAATAGCTACTCGTGATACACTAATGACTCCAATGTCAATGATACTTGATTCCGGAGGGACCTATTAGAACTACTGACTCGTTGAACTTTCACATTAGTTTCCGAAGCCAAGGGGTAATTTGACGCCAGAAATTA
This sequence comes from Sminthurides aquaticus, assembly GCA_906901655.1. Lineage (NCBI taxonomy): Eukaryota > Metazoa > Arthropoda > Collembola > Symphypleona > Sminthurididae > Sminthurides > Sminthurides aquaticus. The sequence goes on along the minus strand of CAJQTT010000004.1, from coordinate 7,434,032 downwards.
AGCAATAGGCTACATTTCAGCGGCTATAATTACACTCAAGGAGGAGTTGATGTTCTGAAACGTAGCTTCTCTCCAGAATTCCCTCGCATTTAATTGTTCACTTTTTGCACTGGGGTTGACTGACTAACCCGACCAGGACGTGGATTTCAATGGTGGAATATAATATTCTGATACGTAGCTACACTCCATCTCGGAGCAGGAGTTGCTTTTTTAGCCTTATGAAACTTGGATATGAAAAGGATGAGGCTTGCGTGTGTTCGTTTGAAATATGTATAGCGGGGATTGAAGATAATGCTTTTGAGTTTTGATACAGAGGTGAAAGCGTTAATTTTGTGAAAAGTATCGTGGAGCTTCTACAATGGTTGCAGTTGTTAGTTGGTTGGAGGGAGTTTGTCATTTCTGAACGATTATTTCATGGTGGAGAATTCTTCCTTGCTTAGGGGCGAATCCTCTTAAGAGAAGTGGAAAGCTGGATGTTTTGGGAAGAGGTGTTGTTATATGCTAAGATGGTGGAAGAAAACATGGGATGTGTCTTAAGGAGGGGGAGGGGAGGAAGCATTTGAGAATGCAGCCGGGTTTGAGGAAATATCGGGATGGAGGAAGTATGTCAGTGTTTCGGATGACTGGGTATATATGCATGTGATAGATGTTGGGTGTCTAGGGGTTGCAGTAGAAGTTTAAGTGCTTTTTAGACTTAAGTAGGATATGGTTACTCCCCAAAGGTGCATGTGTTATCATCCATCACCCATAGGTTAGCCTGCACACACCTCTGACATTATTTCCAAACAAGTTTTCTTATTCTTCTCCGTTCCTTAGTAACTGAACAACTACAGGCGGATGAAGAGGGAAAGAGAGGAAAGGAAAGTTAGTAGGAGCTTGGAAATAAACATTATCAAAGGAATGAGGAAGAGAGGCTGTGTTTAAATCTAGTTTATGAAAAGCTTAGTCGCAGAGAGAGGAGAGAGTTTTCATTTTTGGACAAGAAATTCTTCTGAGACTCCACACACTTTTTTTTATATTCCGTTGACGAGAATACAAAGTTAAAAGTTTTCTTTTGGGTTTACTTCTTTTTCAAAACCCAGTTGCCTCACTTCCTTGCATTGCTTCCTTCATATGGGGTTTCGTTCATGAAAGCAACGAAAAGGAGAAGATGATAGTTGGAAACAAAGTCTTCTTCTTCTTGTAATGAAAGTAAACAGTTGCCCGGAAGAAGACGTAGAGAGAAAGAGTGGGATGAGCTTGTTTTCGGTTGAGTTGGATTTCTTCCAGTTGCTATTGAATTTAGACTTGTGTGTTTGATTGTCTAGTTGTGGGCCTTTTTGGATACAGAAGCTGAGCTGTTGAGTACGAAAGTTGAGAAATGAAACTGATAAAGTTTTGCACAGAAAAATCTGGAACATTTTTTTATGGTAGAAAAAGCGGATAAAATTGAGTTTTGCGGATTATGCAACTTTATACGTACATTTCTCGCACGTCTTCGTCTTCTGAGTTGGTTAAAGCTGAGGCTGTCCACAATACGAAAAGGCTGCCGAGAGGGCAGGGAGCGGATGATTAAAATTAAATTTTTGAGAGGGCCCTCAAAATGCAGTCTTAAATTCAATGCGCCGCAGTTTTTGGCATACAATCGGAACGCGGAAAAGTAAGGCTTGATCATGAATAAGGGTAGCTCTGGCAATCACGTATGAAGATACCGAGAATGTTAGAGTCCATTCTACCTAGGCTTTGATTTTGGACACACATTTTGCACAGATATGGTTAGGTTAGATGGAATGAAGGTTTCCTTGATTCCCGGAGTTTACTGCCTCCTCTAAAGCTAAGAACTTGAAATAAGGGGTCACAACTCACAAGGCTAGCCTTCTGCTACTTACTGTGAAGGGTAATCATGCATGGAATATAGTGTGTCTTACCCGTTCATTTAAAACTAAAACGTAATAGCAGAATAACGCTGCCTTTTTATGGTGTAGTGAAGCAGAGAAAAACAAGGATTATGATTCGTTGGCAGTATAAAGCAAGAAACTTCGTAAAGTAAAGGAAAGGAGGCCCAACGGGGTCACGGTTTTTATGAGAATTAAACGACAATGCGGATTGAGAAGTATGGATTTTCTTGGTAGAATCCGAGCTGAATTTAGGGCCTTGGTTAAAATATTTGTACAAGATGAAGATGACTTTATACGGGCAGTAAAATGTGGAACGTAAATTAGTTGGTCTTGAAACTGGGGCATAGTTGTTCTACATGAAAGTTATAAGAGTAATGGATAGAGGTTTTGGGGTTTTTGGTGAGAAAGAAGAATTTTATGGGAGGAAAAATGAGGGGAAGTTTTGGGCGGAGGTTGTGACATGAGGTCGTGGCGGGCGGGTTTTTGAATATTAATTAGCCAGCGACTATGCTAAGCTCTTTTATACAGTTAGTGTTATTACGAATGGATTAATTAAAGGGGCTGAAAGGAGGGATGTTGAGAGAAAAAGAGAGGGCGTTTTGAAGGGGAGAGGGAGCAGAATCAAAAGGGCTTAGTTGGTGATGAAGAGTTTTAATGAAATGGTTTCATGATCTTTAAGATGGCTCCGAGTATTATTTATAGCTGAAGCGGGGGGAAAGTAATCCTGATCTATAGGAAAATGCCGTTATGCTCCTGGTGTTTGTTTAGAGCGGGTGTTATAATCAATGCAAAGAAGCGGAAAGAACAAACGGTTAGCTCGAGAGATTTATTCGATTGTCTTGCTTATAAACGAAGATGAATCATTCTTGTTGGCATTGTACATTACCAGGGCTTGAGAGCCGCTGAGTTGGGAGAGGTAAAGGGAGAGAGAGCAGAGAGCAAAGAGGGAGAGGGAAGGAAACTTCTTTCGAGGGGATTGCCTCGCTTTGTCTTGCGTGTAAGCAATAGTTTTGAATTCTAAATGACTGAGTTTGGGAGAAATGTTGCTTTCTCTTCTTTGTTTTTTGGGATTAAGTGGCGGAAGTTGGTTGCTCACTTTTAGTTCTTTGCCTTTTGAACTGGAATTTATTTTCGGAAAAGATAAAAATATTCCAGATTGACTGGTTGGCTGATTGTGAGGAGGTTGTGACCAAAAATTGCCATCGTCGGATGTATTGGAGTCTCTATTAATTCTTGCATGCGTTGCGTGCAAATGCAATAGAAATAAATATGAGAAAACTGTGGAGCGAATGTTTGTGCTATGACATTGTTGTGTGTGTGTGACTTTGCATGCACATGCCAGCAAAACTTTAGTACTTGAAGGAACTCGTACATTTCCCGAGACCGGACGGGAACCACACAGAGGCTAAAGCAAGTTACGAAGTAGAGAGTATTATGGAAAAGGGGGTGAGTAAACTTGAGTGAAAAATGTGATCGTGAAGGCGTGATATACGTGATATGATTGAGGACGCGGGAAATAATAAGAAAAGTGGATGTAAGAGTGGATTTTACGGGCCAGCATTACAAGAATTCTGTCACGAACTTTATAGGGATTTTATTATCCAGATATTGCTGCAATTATGACGAAACAAATCTAAAAACATGGAGGTAAAAATTGCTAATCTCGGACAACAAGTTGGCACGACTTGGACGCCTTTGTCATGTGGACAGACGTGGACGTTATTCTCGTGACCGGGGGTTCTAAGATGGAAAAGTTGAGATTGCGGATGGAGAGAGGGTCGGGGTTGGAGAGAAAAAACCTGGCTGCCATGCAGTCAGGTTACAGGAGCCAGGCCTACGCTTAATGTATGATAGAGTGATGAGATATGGGGTGAGAATATTTCAGGAATGGGAGTAAAGGGGGAATGCGTGAGAGAGAAAGTTTAAAGAGGAATACTCGTTGCGAGGGGTTTGCATAGTTTAATTTGTTTTCCTTGAGGGTTCAGAATATATGGTAAACGGCTAATTTAAACGTTGAGTGCGCAAGGAATTTAAAACGTGTGTGAAGAAAAAAGCGAAAAATCCCGGTTTATCTCTCTGCTCTTTGTATCTGCGAAGCGAACGCAAAAATACTCGCTGGACTCCGGGTCGAGGTCTGACTGAGTGATGGACAGAGTGAATGAAAGAAGAAGTTTAAAAAGAATCCGGTTTCAGAGTAGAAGGTTGGGGGGAAGGGAAGTGAAGAGAGAGGAAAGGAAAACTTAGGGAAATAAATTTGCTTAAGAGGCTGACGGATAAGGAATTATTGATTTCTGTTGACTTTAGTACACATACGTTGATCCTGATCTTGAATCTTGAAGAGGGTAAAAATTATTCGTCCATCCACTTGCGTTACCCACCAAGCAGATTTTTAAACGGAAGGGAAGTGTCTGTTCCGGTCCTAGTCCTTAAATTGTACGTGTGTGTGTGTGTGTCGGGAAGAAAGCAGTATTCAATGCGTGCTTGAACTTCGCTGAAGCAATGGAAGCATTATTCGGGAGTGTTTACTTTCACATATGTACCCAACTACTGGAGGCTTTTCTGTTTTGTAGTAATATACGAGAGAAAACGAGCTGCATTTTGATAGAGGTAAAGTACCCATCATGGCTTGTCTTCAGTCTGCAGTACGTGGAAAGCCGGCTGGTTGCCTGAGGAAAATTTTGACAGGGGATAATTTTATTTTTAAAATGTGTTTGTGCATAGTAAGGTTCTCGAGAGTTGAGGGCGAGATGGTGAAGGAGAACGGGAAACGCGGAAGGGGAAGTTGAGTGAGGATGAGAAAAGGGAGGGCTTGGAGAATAGTGGAGATTAAGTGTATAGTGAAGTTATGTGACGGGGACGGATAGATCGTTCAGCTAAAGAGGAGTAAAGGGGCAGGGAAAGTCGGAGAAAATCGGTTGGAAAGCTATTAAGACAGTTTCAGAAGAGAATATTATTATATGAAGATGGTAGGTATTATAATCCTACAGACAGGAAGGAGGTGGAGGGATGCAAAGGAAAGGAATAGTGCAGAGAAAACTACAGGGGAAGCTATTGTGCTATGGATATGGTGTATGGTTGGTGAAAGTGAAGGCGGCTGGAAATTAATGATGTGTGTACTAGAAGGGCAACGTATGAGAAGAGGATTGTGGAAGGTGGCTTCCTACCATTTATTATGTAGTTTCTACGGTTGGAAAAGGAACAAGATTGGGAGTTAATGAGGAAGGCGAAACGTGAAGTGTTGGATAAGTTGGGGATTCAAGATTTGGAAATGATCTCATCCCTAAGAAAGATGATGAGGAATCGAGATTTTGGAGAGAGAAGATTAATTGGATTGTCAGTGGAATGGAAATGCTGAGAATTGTTCGGGAGGGGCTGTATGTGGAGGAATATATAAATATGAGAGCGGAAAATATGATAATGACAGTGTGAGACTAGTGGAAAGAAAATCATTGGAATTTCTTCCATCAGGGACAACCCCTAGTAGTGCAGTGTTCTCTAAGAATGAAATGATATAAAGGGTGGGTTTTGTTGGATTGGATTCGTCTGCATGTAACTATTTATTTATTTGGTTGGGATGTACTGGAAGAGAAAGTGAGGGAATAAAGTGGCGAGTAGGACTGGTAGACTGGCACTGGCGGCTCCGTCTGGGTTGGATGATCGCCCAGTAGGTTTGGAAACGTGAAGCTGTTTACATGCCCGCTATGTAAGTTTTCAGACGAATATTACTACAGCTATCGGGTAGAATAGAGAGAGAGGACGGGGGAAGAGGATTGCAGCGGAAGTCTGCAAGAATGGGAAGGATGGTAGAAAGTGCAGGGCACTGAATAGAAGCAAATGGAATGGATTGAGGATGAGCATATGAAGCGATGGAATTGTGAACTGGTGGAGGGTGTACACGAAATGGGGGATGTAAACATGTTTTTTTGTGTACGGGTGCCAGGAGGATGAATCCGGATATGATGAATGGAGAAACATTAAAAAGGGTTAATTGGGAAAATGTGGAAAGGATTAGGGTTTAGGGAGTGTTGATTTTACTGGGGTACAAATAGTGAACGAGGATGAAAAGGATTTGTCGGTCAAATAAAGTGGAAGAGTGGTATCGTATGTGCTTTGGTGTGCGGAATATAAGGGGGAAAGTAGTTAAGTTGCAGGCACCGGGTATAGTGAATAAATATAAGCATAGTACTCAAGCAAGGGTATGTGTATAACGAGATAAAATAGGAATCCTGATTATATGCAATATGTATGTATGGAAAGAGGATGCGAGAAAATTTAAGTTAATTCTATGTTGTGCTTTGATTTGTGCAAGTCTATGGGAATGTAAAGTAATTAAATAGCTACGTACGTGGTACGTGGTACATGGAACTAGAGAGAGCAATAGCTAATAAACTCCACGAAGGCTTTCTCTGCTATGGAAAGAAGGATTGAGTGGAGAAACAAAGAGAAAGATTATGTGGTCGTGAGAATATTTGCCAGTAGTTCTCTTGGAGCGGAGAGGAGGACTAAGACTCCCACAACTTGAGTTTCCAGGCTGGAGGAGAATGCATGGAAGGAAGCGAAGCGAGAATATAACATCTTCTCCAAACTACTTTTAGGTCTAATCCGAAGGAGACGAGAGGAATCAAGAAAAGAGAATCAAGCTGGGAAAATAACAAATCTATGTAGGACATACGTACGGAAACGAATCTCAACCTGGATGTTCAATCAATCCTTCTTCGGCTGTGATTTAGGAGGATGGTGGAGCTTACAGCTCTCGCTGTAGCTAGCTGAATATCCAAAGTGCATAAATCACTTTTCGGTGGAGGATAGTTTTGTCGCGAAACTGGAAGGATTTGCATAGTTCTGGAGAAAGGAGTGGCGAATTGAGTTGGAAGCATTGTAACGTAAGGAAACACGGGGTGGTAGCAGTGTACGTCACAGGACTATAGATTTACGAAAGTGACTGCGAGAAGAATGTTTTAGAGGTAGGTATGAAAGGAGAGAAAGCTGATTATTGCAAATCTGATGAGGAGGGGATCCGAAGATACGAAGGGGTGGATGGCGTAATTAAACGTAATTATCTAAGCTTGTGAGAAGCAGAGTGCTGCAGACCATTGTATACATGAGGAACTCGTACACCGCGAATATCCTTGTCGTAGCATGTACTGCCTTGTCCCCCTCCCCCCGTTCTTTATATGTACATGGTGAAAAAGCATCTGGAATTTCAACTTTGAAGAGAAAGTTAGAGAAATCAAAAGCGTGAAGGAGCTAATCTACTTCTAACTGTGGGATTTGGGGTGGTTGTTGCCGCAATCATCAATCCAGGAAGCTTTAAGAAACTTGGTGGAAATATCCCGGATAAAATGCGTGCTGGAGTGCTGGCTAATACGCAAGTTCCATGTATTCGAATGAAAGTTACGGGCATTGAATCCGGCTATGTAGCTTTCATTCTTTTCCTTCTTAGAATAACAAACATACTAGTATGATCTCATCATTCCGTTGGCCGTCATGGTGCCACGGTGCACGGTGCATGTAAATCGTGTAACGTGAAAATTGTGGTGCATTTAAATTTCGGGATTAAAAGTTGAAAGTTTCAGACACATTTATGGGAATTCCTCGAAAGGGTGGCTTTTGGACAAGTAGAGCATTCAGATAAGAGTACAGGACATCCTTCTCGTAGAAGTCAATGCTTCGTAACGATATGCATATTCGTAAAGTGAGAAGGGGGATATTCGTAATGGGACCTGCTACCAGAAAGGAGAAATTATGTAGACTGGAAAAATACCAGAGGTATGGGGCGCGGGATATAACTACGCTAATCACTGTATTTTATCTTTTCCGACTTTGAATGGTACGTAGATGATGAAGAAAAAGATTGTTTCGTTTGGAGCTGAAAGGAGGAATGGTATTATTTTGGAGAATCGCCGAGACTCTCCATTCAATATTGGCAGTTGAAGTATTGAAGTAGGGAAAGAAGAAAATTATTCACGCGTGCATTGAATTACGAGATTCAGATTCTGACAGAGAGAGGAGGAGAACAGAGTGCACCTTTTGTTCTTTCGTGAAAGGGTGAGGAGAAAGTATGGAGAAGAAGGAGAAGAAGGGATGTGAAAACTACGGGTTTGCATTTAAGTCATGTTCCACGGAATGAATAATAAGTTAAACGAGTTAAGATGCTTGCATGGAAATCCTGGTGGTGGTGAACATGAAGTGAACTTGTGTCAGGATTTGTTTTCTATCGTAACTTGAAGTGGGAGAAATGCTGGAAGCAAGGACAAGGACAATCTTCTTCGGATGTATAAGGAGAAAGTAAGGTGGAAAACTGGAAAACGACTTCGCTCTTCCTTCTCTTTATGTTATTCCGTTTTATGGCAATGCAAGCATAGAATCGGAGAGGAATGCCGTTTGGTATACGGTTTAGCACGAACAAGCATAATAGTAATGTAGTGGATACAAAGGCATATCTTCAAGATGGGCTGGAAGCCGTGCTTACGGCGGAGTTGCGGGAGGAGGCGATGTTTGTATTCAGATAGTAGCCGTTTTTTTAGATTGTGTGATGTGAACTGCTTCATGTACGAACTATGGTGTGTCCAAAGTAATGCATATTTTCAAGACTTTGTCGGAGAAACAGAGCAACTTGGTAATTTTTTGTCCAAAGTTTTGCCTCTCTATTTTCTGGAAGAAAGCTGCGAAGATGAACATCCGAAATCGTTCATTGCTTGCTTAGGAAAATAATTTGGGATGTTAGGGAGTTGCAGCGCGGATGGGATGGGATCCGACTGTAAAATTGTGAGATGGAGGGGGCTGTCTTGTGGAGAAAGTGGTGAAAAGGGAGGACACACAGTATCGGCTACACATACATAAGGAGGGAAAAGAGGGAGAAAGTTGTAATAGTTTTTGTAGCAATGGAGATTAGGAATATGGAATGGATGAGAGTGTAGACGGAGAAAGTGGAAGAGTAAGAAATAGGGAGGATGTCTGCAACAAATTCTTCGGCGAGGTTGAAAAGAGAAAATTTATTTTCTCAAGTTTCCTTCTACACATTATCTTTCGCTGATATGTTCTCTTCCACAAACTACGCATCTGAAGCCAAAAAAATTGAGAGGAAGAAATTATTGGCCAGCTCAATATGTACTTTCGGTTGACACTCGGTGGATTTTGAAGCTCTCTTTTCTTCCTCTCCATGTATTCATGAACATATTTTGAAAGAATTTCGCTTAAAATTAACTTCTTTTTACAAATACGCGGAAAACGTGAATACTTTTCAAATTCGCTTTTCTATCTTGTCTTGAATAAATTAAATATCTTTTGTGAATTCTTCTTCCGTCCCGCTTCTTGAATCCAAAGAATGCTAAGTGTGAGAAAGATTGAAAATACTTAAGCACTTTCTCCACCTCCCCTCTCCTCCGCCCTATCCTCAGAAAGAAGGAGCAAGTCTAATAAATTCTCGGGAGGGAATGGGAAGACTCTGTGATTCCAAAGTTGCATGCATAATCTTCCCACTTTGTTACCTTATCTCCTGACTTAAATGGCTTCATGGCTCTAAAATCGGAGAAAGATTACCGGAATTTAAATGATTTGAAATTGTTTGCTGAATCGGTCCTCTTTGAATGGAATTGAGAATTAACCGTGTATTTTGTTTTGTTTTTTCAGGCGATGAACCTTAGCCGGATTTACTGCGTAATGATCCTCATTACTTGCAGTCTGTGTTATTATAATAGCTTGAAATGCGGTTTCGTATTCGACGACGTGAGTGCAATAAGAGACAATCGGGACCTTAAACCCCAAACTCCACTCAGAAATCTCTTCTTCAATGACTTTTGGGGAACTTCTATGCAGAAGGTAAAAATTTCTTGCATTTTCCGCTTAACAGCATGACAATTCCTCTATGTTAGTCCTAGCAACATGTGACATTTGCGAAAATAGTAGGATCTGTAGTGTTATTTAGCTGATATGTAATTACTGCTAAAACGATGTGTATTGAATAGCGGATTCTGTTTGCTGAGCTGTTTTAGTTACTAGGGTTGCATATACAGAGCTGCCGGGTTGTGAGATAATTTCAGCTTGAGAAAATTACAAGAAGCAAGGTAAATATCATTCAGTGGTAGTAACTGTAACCAACCTGGGGGGAGTTTATTGTATATACTCTGAACTAAATGCGCGATATTGCTGGTGTTGCGTTTCAGGCAAAGTTTACGGAGAAAGAAGGAGAAAGGGAAGAAGGTGACATATATTTGCATGTTGGGGTTGGGGAAAGATTGAATATTTACTCTGTAAGAGGGTTGCGGTGGAATTGTCTTTATTATGACAAGAAAAGAAAATAGAGTTCCCATTATGAAATGGCGTTTCTGTGAGTTTAGAAGAGTAGTAGTGGAGTAGTTTGGGGCGAATACTAGAATTTGCCGGCGGTATGATGTGATGTGAGGCAGGGGAGGAAATAAGACGAGTTGAGAATGCGAGCGTTTTGTAATGCCCGTGAGGCTTAATGAAATAAAAGAAATATGATGGGAAGTTGTTATTCCGAGCCGTACTGATGTGTGAACGTTGTGTGCTGGAAAACATTAGAATAAATGGTTCATGTCGTGTTGCGAAGACGGGAGTTATCCTGGAGAAAGTGGGGTGAAGCAGGGAGCAGGTAGAGAGTATAAATGCATTATATTAAGCTTTACCTCTGAAAGTGGAAGCGAATGTGGGAGAAAGCAAAGAGAATGGAGCGGAAGAGGAGAAGATTTTGCTTGGGTAAAGAATGCAAGGTTGTCTTGGTTTGGTTGAGTTGGATTTGGATATAGACGAGAAGTGAGGAGAAAATAAAGTATCATGAATGGGTCGTCCTACATGATGATTGTGGGAGTGGAGACACATAAGTTTGGTTAGCTGTCTTTAGGAATGCATGAATTCATGGAAAGAGAGAGGTTGAGTGAGAGAATTTGATAGGTACAGGGACTATTTGCAATGCAGACTGTAAATTGCAAAATGTCCATATTGATAAGCGTGCGACACTTCTCGAACCCGTGGGGACAGAAGAGAAGGACAACGAAAGAGTTGGAAGGATACGAAATGTAGTCATACGGATTGTGTAAAACGAAGGAGGAGAAAGTTTTTGAGGAAACTCATTTCTTGTAAAGGGGGGGGGGAAGAGTTGGGAGTCATGGACAAATGTGATGGGAGGGCTTAAGATTGAACATATGTGTGATATAAATTTACTGACATGTGTAGGACTTACAGCTTAGTTTACCCCAGTCTTTATTCACTGGTCGAGGTTTTCTCTTAAAACAAAACATCCTTCAAACCGGACCAATTCCATGTTTCCTCAAACTAAAGTTTACTTCCTACCACTATACAGCTTTTATAAGTTTGATATTATTTATATGGTTATAAGCGTATTACTGGGAATTTACTTAGTCACGGAGTTTTTGAATATCCTCTTCACTGGTCATGGTCAGTGGCTCTAGTTTCCCCCTTTAGTTGGTTTCACAGCTAGGTTGCCTTGCATTTTTTGGAATAATCAGCTGCAGATTATAGGGACTAGGATGGATAAGGAGGAGGAGGACAGATAATAGGAAATACATGGGAAGGGAATAAGTACTGAATCTAGAATCATGAAAAGGTTTTACAGGGAGAATGAAATGTTATTATAGTGGGATAATACTGCATAGGAAAGTACTTTAAAGTTGAGAAGGGTAATAACTTTTGTTGGATGTAATATTTTTGCAAAAATGCCTGCTCTGGGATTTCACCTCTCTTCCTTTAATGTAAGGAGTTTCAAGCAGGTGGAGAAAAGATGGACAGGAGTCGAAATAAAGCGCTAAAGTTTTTTGGAGAGAAAGTCAGGCTTGTGCTTACTACTTATGCTTTGTAGGAATCATAAGTGAGAAGAATAAAAGACAAAAATGATGGTGCTTAAGTGCACATATTTTCACTTGGGGCAAGTAAAAGCTGTGACATGTAAGACTGCACCACATAAGTGATGATAATATAGGAGAAAGGGAGGAAGTGAATTCTGACTTAGTTCTTTATGCACGGGTGCATATGGGTTTCTAGAAGATTAAAGGTATGATTATGGTGTTGAAGGCTGAGGCTGGGACCGTCGGTTTGTACTTTCTTCAGTGTGTGTGTGTGGCAAGCAGTGAAAGTTTAGGAGAGACTTTGAGTAAAGGCAATGTTCTTGTCTTATATTGTCCTTTTGGTTATTATAATATTTTATGTATGTAGAATGTTAGTTGTTGGCGGGCTCGCCTCGTTTAAGAAATACGGGAGAGAATTTAGCCTTTTCCGCTCTTCCATCCTCTTCTCTATCTACCGTGGTTTAGCTAGTGGTTGGAATCTTCCTTGGCTCTGCTTAGCTCCGGCTGGCTAGTGCCCACAATAGTTTTTTATTTAAAAACTCCTTGACATTTATTGTCATCTTTATCTTTCCTTTTCTCTGCCCTTGGAGAGAGGGTAGGATTTTACATTTTACATGATAACTTTCCAACTTCCCGCTCCCTCTTTCTGTGTTCTCCCCTTTTTACGCTTCCATAGTCAGTCCTCTTATGGCGACAGGGTCTTTCCTTTGAACAAGTAAGAAAACCGTGCTCATCATCATGTGGATTGTGAAAGTGAATTCAGTGAAGCTTCCAGAGGATTCTGCAACAGTCACACTCGCAGTGTAGATATTTTAGTGGTTTTATTACAGTCGTGAAAATTGTAGGAGTAAAAGTCTCTCCTGCGGGAGGAGTGCTGGAGAAGAAGGGGCAGATAACACGACGGAAAAAGCGGGGGAAAGTTATAGACATGGAGAAATCCGGGAGAAATGCATGTAAAGAGGGTACGGACACGGATGTAAGGAGGTTTGAGCCTTTGGCATATATATATATATATATTGTGAAGTTGGTCGGAAATGATGCGCAACCAGAGAGAAAATTTCGTATCGGTATCCTGTCAAACTCATATTTGAAAAGGCCGGGAGCCCTCTCCAACTATCCCTCTTTCAAACTGAGAACTAAATAAATGTGTTTTCACTCCCATATCTACTCTGGAAGGGACAAATAGTAAAGGATAGCAATTAATAGCAGTTTCCCTTGGCCATTTTTCATTTGGAGGGAGGAAATCAATCATATCATCCATAATCGTGTGAGGGATTTTGTGAATGTGGAATGTGGATGCGTACCGAAACTAGAATATGAATGAATTTCTATGCCGTGGCCAAGATGTGAGAAAATGAGGATGAAGAAAAAGATAACGGAGGGAAATATTTTCCCTCGTAGAATATTTTTGGAAAGGGTAATTTTTCAGACTGCTTGTGCTTGCAAGTGGGAATCCGTTGGCAATCGTGTTAAATTTCCCAAATGAAAATACTGTCAGGAATCTATGCCTGTTAGCCCATAGAGTTTAGGGAAAATAGCGCATGGAAATATTTGTAAGTTCGCGCAGTAGAGTAAGAGAGCGCGTATTGGTGGATGTTGTTGTCCGTTAGATTTAAGCCTTGTCTTGTACCATATCTTCCGTTAAATCGGAGCTTCCAGTTCGGGCGTGCAAGAGAAACAGACGTGTTAATTTAAGCTGTGCAACTTGTAACGTAAAAGTATATTTAAAACTAAGATAATTAACCGATAGGGATTTACTCTAGCTAAGGGATTAATTTGTGTAACTGGGGTGTGCTAAGTTCTATTAAATATATAGCAGTCAGTTATACTTTAATCAAAAGTATTTCCCATTTATTCAGTCAGGGCAACGGGCACGATATTTTATACAGACGAGGCAGCCTGTTCCGGGTAGGATCTGAGTGCAGCCCCAACATTTTGGTGACCCCTAGACGTGATACTGTTGACCTGAAAACATGGATCGGTTGAAATTAGTGAGAACTGGGAGCCGGACGGCGTTTACGAGAACTGCAAACGCAATTAATTTGGAGCTAGGAAAACCTGAACCTGACAAGGACGTTTTACGGGTGAAGCTTGCTAAACTAGAAGAGCTAATAGGAAAATTAAAGACCAGTGACGAAGAGATCATGACCCTTCTCTTAGAACAAGCAGCTACCGAAGCCGATATTGAAGCCGAGAATGAAGCAGCTAGTCCGTATGAAGAAAGGTATCATTTGCTGGCGCTGAAGGTGGACCGAATTATTAACCCTGAAGAGAGAAGAAGGTCGCCTACGGCCAGCGAAGCATCTTTTGAAACGGCATCAGAATCTAATCGAAGTCAAGACCGCCAGCCCTTCAAATACCCGAAGATTGAACTCAAGAAATTCAGTGGGGACATACGTGAGTGGTTGGGTTGGTGGGCTCAATTTAAAAATATTCATGAGTCAGTTCATTTGACGAGTTCTGAAAAGTTTCAGTATTTAGTGCAGTCAATGGTGAAAGGTTCAAGAGCACAGCAAGTTGTTGAGAGCTATCCGCAAAGTGATGAAAACTATGAGAAGGCGGTAGCGGCTCTCAAGTCAAGATTTGGTAAAGAAGATTTGATCACCGAACTATATATGCGAGAACTTGTGAAGTTAGTGATCTGTAGTGCAAACTCTTCTGAAACGTTTTGTCTGTCCAGATTCTACGATCAGTTAGAGACGAAGATGCAAGCGTTGGAATCCTTGGGCAAGTTAAAGAAGCATCACGATTTGTTATATCCCCTAGTTGAGTCCAGTCTACCTGAAGAGACGTTACGTGTTTGGCAAAGAGTTTATCTTTCATCAAAATATGAGCAAAAGGATTGCGAGGAAGAAGACCGCCTTTCTAAGTTGCTGGATTTCTTGAAGCTGGAAGTGGACAATGAAGAGCGGATCAGTTTAGCCAAATCGGGCATGGGCCAGAGTTCAGAAAAGAAACCCAACAAGAAAACTGAAAGTGATTTTTGTGTACCCACTGCTTCTGGACTAGTATCTACTGTAACTGAACCGAAGTCTTGTATTTTTTGCAGTAAGAGTCATGAAAGCAGGGAATGTTACACTGCTCAAAGGATGACGCTAGAAAAGAAGAGGGAGAAGATTCGTTCCAGTGGTGCCTGCTTCTATTGTTTTCGTTTAAATCATGTCGCCAAAAATTGCAAGACGAATTTAGAATGCCAGGTTTGTGAGAAACGTCATCTCGTATTGATGTGTCCAGAAGTTTCGGCCAACAAATGTTCAACAGCGGAACCAGCAGAAGAAAAGAACCATACGGACGTAGCCGGATCAGCGATGACAAGCCAAAATTGTTCACCGGGGGTGCAACTTCAGACTATCATGGTCAATCTGATCCGGATGGATGGAAGTAAAGTTAGAGCTAGGATTATGCTGGATACCGGATGTTCCAACTCAGCAATCCTGAAGAGTACAGCTAATAAGATGAACTACATCCCACACCGTACTGAGACCTTTTCTCATGGATTGTACGGAGGATTGGAAACGAAGAGTAAGGACTACAACGTGTACAAGGTGATCATCGAAGGCCTCGACAAGAAATTTCGTGCTAACTTTGATGTCGTCGAGGAAGACAGGATCTGTTTACCGATTCCTAGAGTACAACGAGGTCCTTGGATGCAGGAGCTAAAAAGCAAAAAGATTTGGATCACCGATGTTGGTGATGACGCTCCAGAAATAGAGGTTTTAATCGGATCTGACGTGTGGGGGAAATTACAGACCGGAAGGATCCGTCAGTTGAGTAACGGTCTAACTGCAAATGAGACACTTTTTGGATGGACTTTGAGCGGGAAGAATATTTCACAAAGAGGAAGACCAAATCAGAGTTTCTCAACTCTCGTCACTTCAATGCTGATGACGGATACGTACCTGTTAAGGAATTCAGGTGCTGGAGTTACTGCGGATCAGCAAGAGATGAAGGTCAAAAGGGAGGTAAATGATGGAGAATGCTCTACAAGTGTTAAGGAGTCAGCTTCGGAGGGATCCAGAATCAGTGGGTGTCTACCTCCACGTGGATTGGAACCCGGGAGCAAAGATGAGGAAAATGTCTGCACCAGCGATGTTGATCTTGTGACAAATGCAGATCTGCTGGTTTCTAAGGATCCTGCACCAATAGATAAGTTGCCTGTAGTGAGGAATCTAGTAGACTTATCGCCAAGGAGCTGCTCATCTGAGCGATTGTTAGAATCGCGTTGGTGGGAGGGACTGTATTGGCTGAAAAATGCAGAGAGTGAATTGACGTTGTCCGAGTATCCAATTCAGATGGGCCATCTTGAGAAGAAGCCCATTGTGACGAATTTAGCTCGGTGGTTTCGTCATCGTGATCGTTTGAGGGTGGATCTTCGTCAACGCTTCGGAAAAGAGTACTTGGGGTTCCTAGTCCACGGCAAGAAAGAGAAGAAGAGTTCCAGCATTTCAGCTGGAGAGATTGTTTTGATCGGTAGTGATGATCGTAAGCGCATGGACTGGCCCGTGGGGAAAGTGCTTGAAGTTTTTCCAGGAAATGATGGAGTTGTACGCGTAGTGAAGTTTAAGACCGCTGTGGGAGAGCTGATCCGCCCTGTGAAGAGAATTTTTCCCTTGGATGTCGAAGCGCCGAGCGAAGACTTCGGAGTGAAAATTGTTGAGGAAAGTGAGCGCGATGCGAAAAATGTTATTATTACGCGCAGTGGTCGTTCAGTTAACATACCTGTTAGGTTAGGAATATAATTTAAGTATATTCAATGATTTTTTATGGCTGTGTTGTCATGATGTATATTTCAGGGTTTTACGTTTCTGAGTTTGTGTTATGATGTGAAATGTATGTAATGTGTTGATGACTTGTGTATTGTTGTAAGCATTTCAAATTACTTTTCCAGTTCATGTCATGATTCTCTAGTATGTAAGATGTAGGTCAAGTTTTGATTTAATTTGACCCCAAATTAAATGGTGGGAGGATGTCAGGAATCTATGCCTGTTAGCCCATAGAGTTTAGGGAAAATAGCGCATGGAAATATTTGTAAGTTCGCGCAGTAGAGTAAGAGAGCGCGTATTGGTGGATGTTGTTGTCCGTTAGATTTAAGCCTTGTCTTGTACCATATCTTCCGTTAAATCGGAGCTTCCAGTTCGGGCGTGCAAGAGAAACAGACGTGTTAATTTAAGCTGTGCAACTTGTAACGTAAAAGTATATTTAAAACTAAGATAATTAACCGATAGGGATTTACTCTAGCTAAGGGATTAATTTGTGTAACTGGGGTGTGCTAAGTTCTATTAAATATATAGCAGTCAGTTATACTTTAATCAAAAGTATTTCCCATTTATTCAGTCAGGGCAACGGGCACGATATTTTATACAGACGAGGCAGCCTGTTCCGGGTAGGATCTGAGTGCAGCCCCAACAAATACGTTAAACTTGATGTTCTTTTCTTTCTGTTTTGCTGGAGAGTTTTCGAGGAGGAAGTAAAAGAGCTACGAGGCGGCGACCATAGAATGAGAGAATTTAGATAGAGCTGATGGGAGCTGAGGGACGAAATATATTGTCCGTAAAATCGGGATTATACAAAACTGCGGATGAGGTGCTGGAGAAAGCTTGTCTTGAGTTATATAGTGTAGAGCGGTGCAATAAATCTTGGATGTTATTCTTCATGCAGTCCGCCATAGCTTTTTGGCAAGATTTTCCTATCTGGGACGTGAATCCTTCTAAAGGAGTGAAGAGCAGTGGCGGGTACACTTTAGGAGAATGAGCATGTAGACTTCCAAAAATCTCCATTTCTAGTTAACTTTTAAGAATAGTCCCGCCGATGTTTTTAATTCTTATTAATTTAAAGCCATTTATAGGATGAGAAACTACGAAACCGAGGTGGGCATAGCGAGACGCAATTGCATTATTGGTGTGCTTGGAAGCGGTGTCGGGTTGGATCATGGCAAAGAATGTAAAAGTATATTACGTATATGCGCTGGAAGGTTGAGGTTGAGAATTGAGGGTGGCGGACTGTGGGCCTATCTAGCTACTCGTAATTATGTAGCTTAGCTCGTCAGAATGGAACATAGATTTAAGAAATGATTGGACGAATGGAGAAAAATAGAATGAGGGTAGCATGGAGAGAAGGTAGTAGTTCAGTAGTTGCACTGGTTTCATTTATTCTCTGAGATATGGGAGGCGGAGGTGGAGATGATAGAGATCATGGAATATAGATATTTATGATATGAGAAGAGCAATTGTCGCTATTGTCACCATCCGGTTGCGGTAATGTAGGGATCGGATTGTGAAAAGGAATTGGTTCTAGAGAAAGACTACGACTTTGGGATTAGACTCCCATGATGGGAATCAAGATTGAAGAAGAGGGAAATTTGTAGTTATTCCATTCGATTCCCATAAGATAAACTCCGGGAATGGAATCTCTTGCGGGCTATCTATAATTTTATATCAAGTTTCTGGTGAATTGAGTGGAAGAAACGGGAGAGATTAGGGTATAGCACAGGGTATCCGATGCATAAACAAAAGCTGAGACTCAGATCCTTGTCAATATCAGTTGAGACTTGTTGGTAGCTTGAGTTGTTAACCGTTATTTATGATACCAAGCTGATCTGTTCAACTTCGAGAGAGAACGTGATCCAGACCAGAGGGGTTCTCCTAAGTTTGATGAAAATATTATGGTTGGGGGTTGTGGAGTAGTTTAAAGGCTTGAAAAGCGTGGGGAGGACGGGAGGATGATGTGGAAGAAGATAAGAAGACAATCTGAATGGATGCTATGGGAATTGGTGGGAAGACGAGGGCAATGATTTTGCATCCCCCCATCCTTGATAGAATCTTCTATTTATAATCACGTCTTAGCTGGGGTGAGTCGTGTCAAGTACGAACTACGGGCTGGATCTTTGCTTGCATTACACTTGAAGTTTAGTTGAAACGAGAAGTCAAGTCTGAAAATATTTTAATAACGCTGAAACGAGAGGATGGGATCTGTCGGGGTCGGGATTGAGTAGGGAAATGCATGAAAAGATTAGAAGAGGAAGTAGGGAATGAGGATTATCAAGTTCTATCGATGGAACGTACAAATATGGTGGGATGTTACGGAATAGACACAAAGAGAGAGAGAAAGTAGAGACAGAGGATAAAATGGATATGAGAGATTGGATAGGGTATCCTGAGTGATTGTAAGTGTTTGGGTTTGGATGGAGTGTGAGTGTGAAGACATGGTGAAGTATATAGTAATGTTGTTGACCGGTGTGAAAGAGAAAGCAGAGGAGGAAACAATGGAGAGAGGGTATGGATGATGATATGACAACAAGTTTTGTGCTTCAATGAAACGAGCGCGGAAAGCGATAGTTTGTTGTACTCTGCATATGGAAAGATAAAAGAATGCGACTTTGACTATCCATATTGATCTTGAAGGTGAGGAATATCATATCCATATCTAGCTTGTCAGCGTCAGCTCTCTCTCCAGTGCATCGTAGTATTTGGTGTTAGCATATACTCACTCGCAGCTCAGCATATGAGTATATTTTACTGCTATTGTATTGAAAGTGTGGTGAAATACGTAGTTAGCTGTTTCACTTTTGAAATTATGTTGTTCAAGACGAGAATCAGAGTGCGGGGTGTTATCGACACTTTCCCCACAAATTATCATTGACAACTTTATGGAGCAGAGAAATTAAAATATAGCGAGCGGGTCGTTGGTAAAGTTGAACTAGGATACAGAAAAACAAAAATATAAGCATCTGCTAAAAGGGGTACCAGTAAAGAAGGTCTCACAAGTCTCACTTCGAGATGATTTAAGCATGGAAAGCAATGTATTTATTTGTAAAACTAACCAATAGTTTGAGTCACATTTTTTGAATTTGGTAGGACTGAAAGAAACTGATGTGAAATGTGAACCTTGTTTGGGTATAATCTATGCATCTAAGGAGTTTGTCAGTTTCTAGTTTGGCCTGGTTGATTCTTTTGTTGTGCGAAGTATAGGGAAAGTAGGAGGGATTGGTTGGTGGATGAAAACAAGTTAAAGAAATATATAAAATAAAATCAAAATAGATTCCTCTTTTCTGACTGGATATATGAGAGGGATCATAGCGAGAGAGAAAGGAATGACGAGGAGAGATTTACTGATTTTCTGTGTACTGTGTACACGGTTAATGCGTAGAATGGGATGGGAATATATTGTAAGAGAAGGAGAAAGTAGTGTAGCGTGACACTGAAATTAGACTTGGGATAATGCTAGCCTCTGGTTTTGATACAAAATTACTTGTGGGAAAATCCAATCATGGGCCATCATCCCAGCAGTAGCAGTAGTGAAGGGAAATCTAACAAATATTGGGAGAGCGGAAGATTTTGATATTCTGTGAATATCAAGGGATATTAGTCCTGGCAGTTGGGGAGGAGATTGTGATGTGCATGTGTAATAAGAATCTGCAGAATTATTCTTGACTTCGGAGGATTTTGATGGTGCATTGAGTAAGCATGGGATGGTCCCGTATTTTGTAAATTCCATCAATAAAAATTGTGAACTGAATAAGAAGGTTGAGGGGGTGGAGGAGGATGCTTTGTCAAGTGCAGGAAGGATAGGATGTGATAGCTGTAGACTGTAGATTGTGGAGAATGCTGAGCTTCATTGTATGAATCTTCGAGAGTTGGGATTTTCAAGGGCGAATGGATTGAGGATTGGGAGGAAATAAGGAAGAGGTTGCTACGATTCAAGGATAAGCGAGGAACCTAGGAGGAGGTTAGGAGTTAGGACGACTAATACTAATATTTACTCGTTCCCATCCATTGACAATAGAAACGTATGATACGGTGAAACTCTATTGCTTTCCGTACTAGAGCATCTTAGAAAACAGATTGGGAAGCTGGAAACTGGAGGGGACGTAAAATTGTTTAACTTGCTGGAGGGGGATTGAAAAAGGAAGCGTGAGGTAAACATCTGCGGGATAAAGTCCCGGGGATTGAGCACTCGGGAGGAAATCAGGATGGGAAATAACCCGGGACTAAATCTGACAGCCTAACACGGCTGACCGCAAATAAGCTGAATCCTGAGGGTAGGTAGGGTTGCGGGGAGAAGGTGATTAAAGCCTTTTGAATGGGTTAAAAGAGTATATAGGGGCGATGCAAAAGGTAAGAGTACATCAGAGGCTGATCGGTAATCTGTGTAAATTGAGTCTGTCAATCTGAGGCTCTTGAGGAATGGGTGCGAGTTGAGGAGAAATAGGAGTAGAGGAGTTGTTTTAGCTCCACCAGCTACTCGGTAGAAATATTGGATCCTTCCTCCCGGTTTCTAAGAAGCTACAGATGGGGATTTAGGGAGATGTGATGGGAACGGTGTGGTTTCCAGATGAATTGATGAAGATGTGGTTTAGGTATATTTCAGGAAAGGGCTAGGGAAAGCTGGAAGTGGAAGAAGGTTGGATAAAGGGTGTTGTGTTTCACCGTATGAAGAAAGTTGAAAGTCCTTCTCTCGTGTTTGGAAGGCTCGGAGGTGGAGGTAGGCGCAAATCTGGAAAAGGAGTACATTATTTACAAGCGGCATACATTGAATATAAAATTTATGTCACGCTATCGCTCGTAGAATGTTTGTTAAATATTAGCACAAGGGAAGAATGATAAGAAAGGATGACGCATTACGAGTTTGGGAGTGAACCAGCCGGGCGTTACTGTAGATGAATGTTTACAGGATGCTGTCTGTCTGGGTGAAATGATGGGCAAAGTGCCAACATGTCCGGTAAAGAAATGTGCATCGGCCATAAGAAAGGTGATTCGTGAATTTAGAGCCTGGCGTTTAAAGCCGAAGTAAGGAATGATAGAACGAGTCGGAAGAGAAATAAGGGAAACGTTGCTGATAGGATTGACTGGTTGGTGATACGGATTGAGGTTTCGGTTTTTGGGTTTCACTCTTTATAGTGACAAATTGGGAATTGATTTAGAAAACCTGCGTAGACTAGAGAGACTGTTTGATAAATTATTAATGATTGTCAGGGCTTATTAGGCTCAGAGGCGTAGGGGCAGAAGGAGAGAGAAAGAGAGGAAGGAGAAAGCAGAATTGGAGATTAGGAAATAAAGGCACAAATCCCGGATGTTGGTAGTTGGTAGACGACTAGGAGGTTTGGCAGGTCGTAAACGGTGGAGGGATTCTTGTTGGCAAAAGGATGAGGATGTGGGATAGACATGAAGGGAACTAGAGGAATAGACTCCCTATCATGAATTTCAAGAGCGTCTCTTGTTAAGCCTAAGCGAGGCTTCCAGAGAGTTGGGTTTGCTTTTTCCAGGAAAAACTGTTTGGACTCTTTCAGACAGTGTTTGTGTCAAAGTAAAAGCTGGTGAAATGAGAAAGCAGTAAAAGCGAGAGTGTAAAGAATGTAATGTGTATATCTCTACGGCTTGAGAAAAAGGAAATTTGATCTTGTAAGGGAATTCTTGCTACTGGAAATGGGGAAAGCGAGAAGCTGATAGATGAAGGGACAGGAACAGGAGAAGCTCGGACTACAAACATGAGTTTCTGATCAAATTGATTCAGACATGGTGGGACGTTTCCGAAGAGTCGGGAATGATAGATTCTGCTCGTATAGTTTTGCTTCGGTGATATAAGCCGATGGGAGGTGAATAAATTAGCTACGAAACTCGTATCGACTGCATGCTTGACGCTTGACGGAGATGACTGTAAAATAGTGTGAGTGCGATAGCCAATCCAAACAAGGACCTGCAGCAAGAAACTAATCCTTTTCAAGTGGAATAACACCAGGAATTCCAGAATGTGCTAAAATTGCAATATTTGTGCCCGGAGAAAGTAGGAACAAGGGTTTAATGTATGCTGAAAATTAAAGAAATTAGAAAAATTTATGTTTTGAGAAGACGAAAAGAAAGGGTACGAAATGACGAATGATGAATACGACGGAACTTATACTTAATAAATCGGTTTTGTTGTTAAACATTTTGAAAGAGATCCTGGTTGTTAAGGTGGCTAGTGTAAATGTGAAAGTTAATGATGAAAAAGTACGTAGTGAGAGGGAGGAAAGCAGGTATATCAACGGATAGGAAAATTAAAGACGTTACGTTTTTCCTGAGGTGGACCTGATCAGGTTAGATTTACAAGAGGTGGAAGAGGACGTCGAAGGAGTATAGACTTCTGGTATGGTTGTGGGGGAGGAATATGAGTGGATATATATATATATATGTATGTAAGGCGAAGAAAGTATTTTGATATGAGGAGGGGATGAGATGAATGGGAATTTAGGGAAAGAGGACAAGTGCATGTATAGGTGAGATGCATTGAGTAGATTTTGTAGTGAGTGGTGGGGTGTTAGTTGACGTAGAGTGTAAGTGCGTAATGGTTATAGGTGCTAGTTGGAATAGTTTTGGATGGAAAGGAGGGATTTGATATTGCGGGAGAAAATGGGGTGATCGTACGGACGGAATGGGAAGAAAAAGGAAGGGTGATAAAAGGCGAAGGAGTAAATGAGCTGGATAATGTTCCTAGGCGACATATCACTATTGAACCCTTTATTCTGTTTTCTCTTTTCTTCTATTTTTTACGTGCTTTCACTCCCAACATCCTCCTTTTTCGGATCCTTGTCTCCTAGTGTTGTTTCCTAGCAAGTGCTGGCTGACGAGATTGCTCTTTGAGAAGGAGGGAAATATTCGGGAAAGGAGGGGATGTGTGGACGGAGGGGGTGGAGGAGAAGAAAAGAGGAGGAAGCCCAAATGCTCGTTGCATGTATACATTTGATGGAGAGAGGTTGGAGCGGAGCATTAGGGATTCATGCTTGTGTGCTTGTTTGGAAGAGAAACGGGAGTTTGTATTGCTTATGCTTCCCGTGTAACCACATTTTTGTCAACTCGCTCTACGCTCTAGTCGCGTGTTCATGTGTAGGTAATGGGGGGGAATATCTTGGATGTGCTCTCGTAGAGAGTCTGGAGATGCATGGGGAAAGCAAAAGATTGGATATCCTGTTAGGAGAGCCCGTATATGTGATCGTTTTTGGAATAAAAAGAATTTGAAGGCGAGGAGAGGAGAGGAGGCTGGCTGGATGGGTTTCGGTTTTGTTTGCCGGCTACCGCCAGCTCAAGAGCAGCAGAGCATAACCGTTGATCGGGGATGCTAGGTAGAGGAGAAATGGAATGTATGGTGTGGACTATAGTATCACAAAGATTATGGAAGTTTAGGTTCAGGAGTATGGCATGGTAGAATTCTAATTTTATCTATCATTAATTCGGCCACTGGTGGAAAGAAAGGGAAGCTGGAATGAAAGGAGAGAAAGGTGGAGAAAGTGCTTCGTTAAAAGTTTGGGATGACGGGGGCATGGCATTGAATTCGGGCGTCAAAATAAAATGGAATTGCAATGGGGGAACTGTATTGCGCTAGGATTTTTTCTTATGGAGGAAGTGGCGCAGTTTTTATGTCCTTATATGTTAGGCGGAAGGAGAAGATGGAAAGTTGTTCTTTATTTCCTTACTTAATGTTGGATGACCGTTGGTCGAAGAGGGTACGGTAGTGAAGATGCGGGCTGTTTGAGATGGGGGGATAAATGGTGAAAATAAAATCTAAGCCTGCAGAGAAAATCTGTGTGTGTGTGTATTAGATAGCTGGTGAGAAAGAGTAGCCGCGGAATGAGGACAGAGACCCTTGTATGAGCTCGCAATGGCTAGAAGTAAAGGCTGACAGCAAAACTATTGAAAGAAGCGAATAGTAGAGGATGAAGAATTCTGTTCTTCTCCCTTGTATCCTCGAGGATTCTTGTTGGAGAAAGGAAGAAGAGAAAGCTTTACGGGAAGGATTACAGTTAAGGTAAGGGAGGTAAGAGGTAAATGTAGTGTGGTGGGAGTGGGACGCCAGGAGTGGGGCTAGGGCTAGAGCTGGTGGAGATCCATTTGTTCTAATGTAAGAGATTTAAGGAAGACGAATGTTGTGTTATTGTATTGTAAGAAGGGTCGGATTCCTTGAGCCAGTTTCGATGCTTCTGAGTAGCGAAGGAGTAAGTATACAGGAATGATGGACTTTTCTGGTCAAAGAAAGCTAGAGAAAGAGGAGAAGAGGTGGGAGGGAAGAAGTTAGAAAATTATTCCGGCGGAGGCGGGAGAGTTCTAGTAAAATAACGGAAGCTGGTTGGAATTTTCCAGTTTGCTTCGCTGGCCATCCTGTTTTAAGGCCGTCCATGTATAATGGAGGAGGCAAGGAGGATGAAATAAGGAAAAAGATGGTGCAATTGAAAGAATTTTGGAAAGTGCGGCTAAAAGAGTGGCCAAGTGGGTGGTTGTGGTGTGGTACAGACAGATTCAAGATAGAGACCTAGCCAGAGCTGGGAGTGAAGATTGGGTCGAGGAGTAGTAAAACTGGTGGTGGATTGGGGATTCAATAAAGCGCTGGAGGAAGGAATAAATTTTGTAGATTTTGATTTTGTTACTCTAGACTGTACATATAATATGGGTGCCGGTAATGGTGTTGATGCTGTGCAGGATACAGAAAGAAAGTTGGGAGGAAGGTGGAATAGGACGGAGAAATCGCGAGGTTTTAGAGGTTATATGATGGAGGAGGTAGGTGTGGATGTATGAGATGTATGGGAAGGAGAAGGTGAAAGAATAGTTGTGAGAATTGAGAGGTTGAGGGAAAAGAGTATTTCCTTGGTCTGCACTGAATTTAAACTTCTCTTCTCCTTGAAAGAGAAGAGAGATGCAAAGTAAGACGTGTTTACGACTTTCCAGAGATCCGGAACTGTTTGATACGTAAGGTTTTTTGGTTTGAACGTATTTGTGTTGAGTGGCAGTGTTTGGGGGGGGGCAGAATAGTTGCAAGGAAAGCAGGAGAAGGTACTATCCACCGGTGTATCTAGAGATGTGGCCGGTAGTAACGCTTATTTTCTTTCTGCTCCTCCTTATTTGTGGATTAGATTGAGACGGAATGAGAGGATGCGAATGAGTAAGAGGGGTTAGACTAAGATAGAAGGCGGATTGGTGGGGTGGGATGGTAATCTGGGCGGATTGTTGGAGAAAAGGAAAGCTGGTAATAGAAAGAAATGGTTGTGTGTGAGTGTGTGCGTGTTCTTATTATGTGAGAGGAATCTAGACATGGAAAGGAAGCAAGAGAATAGGAATCGGTAAAAATATCTATGAGTTGTATGAGGAGAGGGAGCTTAGAGATGGAAAAAGAAGAGAAAGGAAGAGGAAAAGAAAGTTTGCCCTTTTTAGTGCAACTCTGCTACTTGAGAATGTGTTGGTTGTGAGGAATTGAAGGATCTGGTGGGAGCTGTGGGAGCGGCTCTTGTATCAATTTTACTTTGCTAGAAGGTATACGTAAGTGTTGTTGTAAGCCCATCGTGGCTCTTGTTGTTGACGCACTTGAGCTTTGGATCAATTTTCTCCTTCCGGGTCCTATGTGCTCTGCTCTGGAACTCTAAAATCCGTACATGATTTCATCGTGGTAAACATGGCCAGCTTGTTGGTAAATGAAAATGGTTTAACAACTCCGTCTTGCCGAAAAAACTCTCTGATTCCTATACTCCTACAGTTTCCGTCGTATATTCTAAAGGATGACTTGTGATAGAATAATTTGCTCATTCTCATACTTCGACAAATATAATCAACTGAGATAGATTTGCCTCTTTGGATGTTGTTTCTTTCGTTACAGGTTACAGGTGTAGGAGAATAGTAGGAACTTTTGAAGAAGAATAGCTGAAAAATGATACGGAGAGGAGACAGGACGAGAAAATACGAGAGTCATGTGTACGGAAAAAATACCATCTAGTGATAAATGCAGCAGAAAAATCAGTGCTTCGAATCTAAATGTGACATGCATGATGATGAAGAGAAACTCGGAGAAACCAGAACGGATCCCATGCTGAAAAGGCCGAAAGCTATAGAGCGGCAAGACGAAAACAGGAGAAAATGAATCAAAGTACGGCAATGCAAGATGCATTTTGAAACGCAAGCCAAGTGAATTCAGAACGGAGCCAACGTGTATGCGTATATATTCCGCAAACAACTAAGATCAAATATGAGGCTTTGCTTACATTTTGGTCTTGTGTCCGGTTACGGTAGTGGCCATGAGGAAAGGAATTTAGTGTGAAAATTCTTTCTCCATTATACTTAAGACATAAATTGTGCGTGCAGCAGTAATGATATGATTCGGACAGGGAGTTAAAAGAGGGGAAAGCTTGTGGAGAATGAACTAGGTACAGAGAGAAAGGCAGAAGGCCAGGCTTGTTTGAGTAGTAGCAGAGTGGGCGGACTTGGAGGAATTGTGTAGTTTGAGAAAGTGGATGGTCTCGAAGGAAGAGATGTGACTAGAAATAGAGGGGAGTTGCGTTCTTTAAGCTTGATGCCAGGAGGTTTTTATCAGAGTGACAAAGTGTATTAATAACAAAGCTTCTCTTCTTTCTCCGTGAGAAGGAGAGAGAATATTGTGGCTGAATTGTATTTATTCTGATATGTCTCTATGCGCTGGGATGGAGGAATCTTGGGATGGAATCTTCATGTCGCCTTGTGTTTGGATTCAGGATAGGGGGAGAAAAGAGAAGAAGCGAAGATACTAAAGAGAAAGTGGAAGAACAACGACTTGGGTGGGGCTTAATGGAGAAAGATATTAGTGGGGCATGGTGGGAAGTGGGAGCAAGGAGCAGGTACGGTAGTAGTGCAAAGAGGGAATATTGCCCGGCGGTCTCCTCAGTATATTATTGCTATGGTTGTAGTTTGTAGTTGAGGTAGTTGGTATGAGAAATGTTTTTGTATAAATCATTCAACAGCCTTGGTGAATTATATGATAAGTTAAGAAACTCCTGTGTATGTGGGGAGGGGGGGAGTTAGTTGGGAGGTATGAATGCGAATATTATATTTGAAGGATTGTTTTCACAAGATTTGTGGAAAAAGAAAACGTCCTGTAAGACTGTCCTGGAGAAGTGTTCCTGACATTAGTTGCGATTAAGCGGGGGGTTAGGGCTGCTATTGGATAGGAAGTGTAATAGGAAAGTGCATGTGAAAGGGAAGATTGGTTGGGGGACAAGAATAAGAATGTATCGTTTTCTTCTAAAGACGGGCAATCTATGTGCGTATCGTTAGGTGAACTCTTTTTACGTGTATTTTTAAGGCACTGAGTACGCGATGGAAAGTAACCCAGAGCTTCCCAAGGCAGAGAAGACTTATTGCAGGCTAACCTTTATGTCACCACCATTCAGGGTTGTACAATATGCACCCGTATTTGAAGTGCTTACATAGCTGCTCTATTGAGCGAGCTATCTTCTCACTAGAGACCCGGAACTCTAATGAGGACTTTGCATAGCTAGATAAGACCATCTCGTTCTTGGCCGCGACAGTTGTTATTTCGTCCGATTATGCATTGTACCCAAATTAGCTACCCCGTCCGTACCGGCTGCTTGTTTTACTCCTTATAAACCCATCCGTCTGTTAATACGTCAGCCTAATCGTAACAAGACACAATGTTTCTTGCCGAGTTACAATTTGAACTTCCACAGACATTAGAATAAACAGATAATCAGAGCAAGCGGCACCCACCGAGCCAAGTAGTCTAACCCAGGATTAGGGAAGCTTCCATCCAGATTCATCGGCCAAACTTGATTGCTTAACTTGGAAATAGAACCCGAACAGATACTACCACACGTCAGGGCCAACCTATTTTTGTGTGTGTATTACATATTTGCCCCATCGGATAAGGTATCTTAGTTAGCACAAGCTGCATGCCTAGAGTCTTTAATTGAATGAAGGAAAATTCAAAGTTATTGAAAGCAGGATTAATTTCTTTACCGTAATGGAGGAGACAAAAGCTTTTAGTGGAAGGCGTATCGTACAATGTTTCTACTGGAAACAGTAAGTATGAAATGTATATGAACCCTTTACTTTCACCGTACGCATGTGTTAGTGAATGAGTAATACTGAATTGTAAAGAAGAAACACTCCGCTACATTGCGCTGCCTACTAAGTACGTGTACACGATTAGCGTAACGTTGAGTCTTGGCTCGAGTTAGGGGGAAATATGATACGAGGGAAATGAAATACCTGTCTGCAAAGAAAAGGATGGGGTTAACAGGGTTGTGTAATATAATGCACTAATTAATTAAATTCAAGATTTTAGGATGGCAGGGAGTCTTTCCGGAGAATAAGATGAAGTAGAAGAGGAATATCTTAAGCGGAGGGATTGTTAGAAAGTAAGAGAAAGGTAGTTGGGAAGGAGCTGTAACGTAGTATCAAAGTATAGTTAGTTTTGTAGACGGGATATTGAAAATAATGAGGTTTTAGGGGACATCCGGTTTGAAAACTCTCTACTGAGGTGTGTTCATGGCGCTCGGGTTTGATTAGTTGAGTAATTAGGAATGAGAATCAAGTTGAGATGGGGGGAGTGGAGTGAGGGAGGTGAAGGATGTTATACATGGTTGAGGTAGGTGGAAGGGTGAAGGGTGGAGAGATGTTTGATGGGAAAGATAAGGACAGAACATAAGTTATAAGGTTTGGGAAATTAGAATGTTAGGAGTAGACAAGTATAAGTTTGAGAGAGTTTGTTCTAGGTCTAGGAATAGATTTGGAGAAAGACAGTTTGCTTGGTGGTATCGTGTTGTTTTATGTAAGGAGATGCCTAGGAAGCGGAATTATTTGAGTGGTTTGGTGGTGTAGTGGAAGTAGTCTGGTAAGTTGTTTCTGAGAGGGAGAATTAGGGAAAGATTGGGAGGGAAAGGAGAAAGGAAGCTAGGATAGGGAATGGAAGAGAAAGTAAGAGAAAGGCTAAGAGAAAGAGGATATGAAAACGAATTACAGACTTCCTTCCGTTAGATTACGTAGCTATGCTTATGCTATGGCTCTAAGATCAGTGGGACTAGTAGACTGAACTGGAGCAAGGAAATTAGGTTTGGCATAGAAGAAACGGGATAGTTCTCGTATACAATGCTAATGGAATCCTGGTGGGGTATCGAGAACTGGCTGGCAGGCAGGCTCTGCTGCTGGCTCTATACTAAGTAAGTTAAGCTGCATGGGACATGCATTTGAGAGAAATTGATGATTGGTCAAAGTCATGGAGGCAGGCAGAGCACAGAGACAGAGCTCCCAAAATGCTAGATGCTACTGGTTTCGCGATGCAAGTAGAGATCACCCAAGAGAAAGCAACACAGTTAAAGAATTAAGGTTTGAAATGTACTCTGTATGCGAGTAAATGGGCATCTCCAACAGGAGGGACAGAACTTGTGAAAGGCGAAGACGGAAATACCGGCTCTTATTCAAGGGAAAAATTCAGCCAGCTGACTAGTGGCCGAAAGGAATAAGTACGTCCTGAGATGAAACTTGAAGTGACTAGGCCACAGATTTTCGTTAATGCTGTCAAGTTAAGCGAGGTTACTAAAGCGTGTGGCTAGGATGATGGGACATTCAACACAGCGAAGGCTGGGCTAGAGTTGCGTCATCCGCTGCAATACTTGTTTGTTTCTTACTGCTTTATGATTTTGGAGTTGATGCTAGACTTTAGGAATTTTACGCATAAAGTTAAATTGGGAAAGAGTGGAGGAGATGACTGGCTTGGTGAGGGGTACATGTGCTGTAGTTGATGCTGTTGTGTTATGGTTGGATGAGCGAATTAGAGAAGCTTCTTGGACAATGCTTAAAAGTATCATGTACTGGAGCTTTGGTTGAGAATCAGCTACCAAGCGCTTTCCGTCGTCTTCTCGTTACAATAGCAGAGAGAGAAAGTGTTTTTCGGATTCGAGTACGGGTGAACAATGGAGATTCATTTCCGTCCCAGCTCGCCGGAGATGGATGCGCATACGAATCCTTTTGGACGTGCTCAGCCGGGTAGATATGGACGGAGGGTTATTCCACAGTACAACCGAGGGATATGAAGGGGAGTGTAATGGGTCAGATGTGGAAGAGAAGAGTTGCATATAGTTAGAATATATATAAATATCTATACAGATGCCAGATATAGCTGACTTGACTTGGTTTGACCTGGCTTGGGCTTCTTAGTTTATTAGAAGCGGAGTGCGGAGTTGGAAGGAAAGAAATCTTGTGGCGTTGTGCGAAACTATACATTTCTAATCCTGGGAGTTATGAAAGGAGTTTGTGTAAATCGAAGTTCAAGCTCTGTTAGGCATGGCTTTTGGTTGGCTTCCATGGCTTCCTGATGAAGACGTGGACTGACACAATGAATGAGAATGTATAAAATATGGCTAGCTCCAAAGTGAGTGTCAAAACTGTATGGGTCGAGAAGAGAGAAGGGGAAGAGAGAGAATAAAGTCAAGTAAAAGCTGAGATGGGGATAGTTTATTGTAGCATGAACTCCCTGGCCTTCTCCTTTTCTCGTACTCTCTTCAGCCTTCTTTCACTTACTTTCTCAGCTTCTTGTGGCTGGAGCAGAAGCTTATTCTGACGCAGAGGAGCTTTCCAAAGAAAACACACGAGCGGCAATAGCCAGACTGGATATAGGGTTGGGTTTGAGAGGAGGAAAACTATTGTACGGTATGGAATGGAAAGTCTTTGGAAAGGCGATCTCGGATATTTGTAATACAATGATGACGGGAGAAAGCGAGAGAAAGCTGAACTATGGTTAGGTGGAACGTCTTACGCTACGTAAAATGCAGTAGGACGAATAGTCAGAGAATGTCTTCTTAGCTGTCTGGCTGTTGGAGGATGGGAGAATGATAGGAAATAAAGAATAAAAAAGTAGAGCGACTGGGATGGGAAGGAGTAAAATAGGTTGAAACAGGCTAAAGACGTTATTTCCCAGTGGAAAGAAAATAAAGAGGTTGTAAGTGTACTCCTCCCACATATGTTATGAGGATTGCTCGAACAGAGGTGGTGGGATTGGAGAGAGTAGATGTGAGTAGAAAGTTGGAGAAAGTACATCCATTATGAGTGGGATAAGAGTAGTAAAGGAAGGAAGAGAAATATTGAAGCCATTTTCACCGGCTCTGTCCAAGACTGGAGTGCAGATTGAAGAGTAGAGGCCAAGACGAAATGTTGATAGGAAGAGGAGAGAAAGCAATGCTGAAAAAATATTCGTTCATAGAAAAAGAGAAACGATTCCCTGTTTTTGTTTCTTCCCTCCTTTCTCGCTCGTCATCCTGTGCTTCTTGACGAGAGGTGTGTAGGGATGGGGGATGGAGATAAATGGACACGGAGATGGTGTAACGAGAGATGGCGGGGTTTGTGTTTAGATGTTCTAGTCTAGTTAATCGTATCTTGTTGGCTGTATCTCTGGAGGGAGAAATGAAAAGACTGGGAAGCAATCTTTTGATTCCCTAAACTCCACTGACATTAGGTGTGTTTTCTTCTTTTTTAACCTGTTGGGACTCAACGTGACGAATTTCTTTCTACTTTCTTGTTCTGGGTGTGGAGAGAATTTCGTTGTCTCGGGAGGGGGTTAACGTCAGCTTCTGAGTGAGACAGAAGAGGAAGAGGAAACTTGGGCATGCCAGAGACAGGCTTTCTATTGCTAGATGGGCCAAGAAAGGGAGAATATATGTGGATAAATGCATACATAGACGTCGTAGACATTCTACAAGCTCTCTTCCTCTTGTGTCTCTTTCTCCTCTTTCCTGTCTTTAACATAGTACGTACTCCTCTGGGCTTTCCAGAGCAAATACCCGTAACAAGGGGCATCCAAAAGGTTTGTTGTTCCCAACTTAACATAAATAGAGCTTGTGGGGAGAAAGTAGAGGAAGAAAACTGGTCTTACAGATGGCTTTCTCCGCGGCTGCAGGAGCTTAGCAAGCTCGAGTTTTTTTCTCATATATATATATATATGGATTCACAGTTTGGCTCAGCTCCGTTTTGGTTGGAGCGGAAGAAAAATTCCAGTTTCATTCTGTAATTTACGACTTTTGCCTTTTTACAATTTCATTGCCCTACTTGCCTGCTGCTTGGTTGTCGTGAATTATTATTGAATGTCAAGAAAGTATATAGTAAAATAAAAGAAAGGTGGATGGAAAAATGTGTTCTTTCTCTTCTTTTGGTACAAACACACCTAAATCCTGCATGGACTTACTTGATTCTCGGAATTATTGTCCTTCTTAGTTGAAACGGTTACCGGGACAACCGGAGAAACTGCAACGGGTGGTTGTACCTACAAAAGTATAGGCTACATACAGTGTCAAACTTCTCAAAGTTGGCGGGGTTTCATTATGTACTTCTTGTAGGTTGTCATGTGACAATGAACGCGAAACAAGTCTTTTTTCTTCGTCTAACATGAGAGCATGTATACAAGAAGCAACATCATCGGGAAAGCTAAAAGAGAGCAACGTTCAAAAGGAGCTCAGGAATCAAGAATCATGCCTCCCATAGCCGTAACTTTGAATGCATATCTACTCCACCAAATGCAAGAAGCCAAAAGGAGAAAATGTCAAAATGTGAGCATCAATAAGCAAGTCTAGGTGGAGAAAGTTGGGAGAAGCTCTTTTGTTAGAAGCAGTGATTGACTGGAGAAAAGATTGAAAAGGGAGAATAAATACACAATCTGATACATTTGTAATGGATTTATGAGTATCTAGATCTCATATTCTTCATTGTTTAGCTTCTTACGTTTTATTCCGGGTAGCACAAATCTTTCTTTTGGGTTTCCGTGTCAGGACTATCAATTGGCGTCTCTCCTTTGAAAAGTATTGCTAAGACAGATGCATTTGTGTACAGCCTTGGGAGGATGACTATTCAGTAAAAGAATTCAAAATACTAACGTTGAATCTGTGCATGATCAGTCCTTTCCTTTCGATTATCCGCAAAGAGATGTACTGTGCGATAACTATAAGGTATAAGCCAAACTCCATTTATACGAACATGCTCTCATCTCACATTTACTTACTTGGGGCAGAATGGAACGCTAGTTGGGTTGTAAAATAATGAGGAAAACATGACGAGATTTTAGGAATACGGCCTAATCTTATATTATACGCTCATGTAAACGCTGACGAGGTATATAAAGTCTCCCGTGGGCACACGGAGAAACTTGAGAGGGTCCAGTTGGTGTGAATCGGGCATTATCCTGATTATATCGCTCTGCAGTAGTAGGAGAAGCTGGGGTTATTGAACAATAACCCTGTATGACAGTCTAAGAGGCCGTTAACTTGATTCCCATGAAAGGAAGGAGTGGGGCGGAATAGAAATGAAACACATCTTCTCCTCTTCACAGATTCCCCAAGCGTGAGCGTTAAACTATAAAGACGGGTCTGGGCAAAAGTGTGATTTTATAAGAAAATCTCTTGGGCTTGAGGGCCTTTGTCACAGCTTGGGAATTACTATGCTCTGTAAGAAGGTGGAGGTATTGGGAGTCGAGACAGTCAAATGGGAAGATCACGTCTTCCAAGAGATTTTAAAAGGAAGGGTCCAGCCGGAACCTGGGAAAGTAATATAGGCTATAGCATATATCCCCTCAGAAACCATGGAGCTATACATTCAACCTAATAATTTAATACATTTGAGAAAGTAAGGTGGTTAATGATAAGGCCATAGGAAACTAGCCTAACGTTTGCGATTAAACTGCAGAATCAGTAGGAAATGGCTGTATTTTATTAGAACCTTTCTCGCAGTTGCTCAACACTGCCTGCGTATGTGAAGATCTAGAAAAATTACGACGCAGCAATTACTGGTTGGCTTATCAGAAATGTCGAGGGTGGCAAAAGGTTGACTGGAGTAAAGCTACACGAACCCATAATAAAATTAGTTTGAAAATAAATCATTTCAAAGCCATTGATCTCCTGAATGCAATTGCTGTATTTAAAGTGTGGACATGGAACATGTTGCTGCAGTATGGAGATGTAGGTGATCTGAGTATGACACGGACAAGGACAGGTGATGATGAATTAACTTGAGTGAAAGTGAAGAGAGAAGCGGAGGGGGTGATTGAATACGTGTAGAACTGGATTGGTGGAATGCTATTTTTGAAGCATAATAATGTGACTACGTGACGTGTGTTTGACGTTCAAAGACGCAGACGGCGTTACCTATAGTGTTAGATTTAAGGGCGAGCGTACAAGATTGTTAATGGTTCGAGAAGGGAAGCTTCGTGGGGTTTATTTAAGGGAGGAAGATGGGCGGTGAATCGATACTATGATTGATAAAGTTGGACCGTATTTTATAAAGCGTATTGTATAACAATGGAAGGGAAGGGTTGAGAATGGTGGAAAGTTATTTTATTATTACTAGGAAAAGGACATTGCATAGGTTGGTAGAGTGCAGTGTGGTAAGATGGTGAAAGCAGTGGGACAGGGAAAATTGTTGGAGGACGTGTAAGTTCGCGGTCCGGCTACAGTGTGGATATAGTGAATAGCCTGTATTTATCAAAAGAAGCAAATTGGGATGTGTTGTGCGTTGTGCATAGTAAATTTATGAAAGGCGACCGGAAAAGTAAGGGTGAGGTAGAAGGACTGGCTTTGAATATGTGCGTGCATGTATTGATAATGAATAGGAGAAGTAGATCTTGGAAGAATCAGCCATGTGGAGAAGAGAAGTGGAATGAATGAAAGAAAGTAGTGGAGAAGAACAAAAGAAGAGAAGGGGGGAATGTGGTAATGTAAGTATTGGGTGGGTGAATGGTAAGGGCATTTAACTGTATACGGCAAAAGGACGGGGTTGGTGGATTCAGCAGATATGGCAGGAAGTGGAAGAGCGGGAAAAGGTTGTTGTGTTCTAGTCTAGTGACTGGATTGGACGCGAGTAGAATAATCTGTAAATCTGTAAGGGAGATCTTTTGTGACTTGATATAAATGGAGGATTGCGGGGCCTTAAGAGATGTAAGTTGATGGCGGGCTGACTGATCTGTCTAGTGAGTCTGGGGGTTAGATGGGCGGATGGATGTGTGGGTTAGGGGGTGAGGGGGGTTAACTATGTTGAAATGGAAGAGGGTGGTGGATAAGGAAGGATAAAGGAGAGGAGAAGACGGGAAAAATTGAGAGTGCGAAGGAGAGTTTTGTGAAAGAATCGATACTGCATGCTTGAAGGAGTAATGTTCCCTCCTTTCTGACACATATGTCTTCCTGTCTTTTTCACATCTTCCCTCTCATTCAGCATGATGTTCTTTTTCTCCGCACTTACATTTATCCTGAATCATCTCGTCAGCCAATCATCTTTTCCCGATGAGACGTGTCATCAAATCCCGTCCTTGAGAATAACAGGAAGAAAGGAAAGGATTAGACTTGGAGAAAGTGGAGAGAGTTTGGGAGAGGTGAAGCTTGTTGGTTTGGTCCCCAGGAGGATGTGTGCGTGTGTCGTCTTCCTCATTTTTTCTTCCTTGTCATGTCTTACTTGGCATCTCTGTCGAGTCTTCTTCCTGTGTGAGTTTAATGGAGAAAGAAAACGTACAGTACGGAAGGGAAAGCTCAGTTTAAACAGTGAGGTAAAGGTCGGCTCCGCTAAAGAAGAAAGTAAACGGGTGAAGAAGCGCATAGCCGGTATAACTGTTTGTATGTAGGTTGATATAAAAGCTCCTCCTGAAAGATGGAGGGAAAGCCCTCCTTAAAGTTGTTGTCTCTTTTCTTTGACCTTATTTGTCTCATTTTTCATCATGTTCGACAAGGACAAAGCGTTGCTGTAATAGCGTTCAATACTTGTGTCATGTTAGCTATCCATAGCTACAAATTGGCTCTGGTGTCAGCATTAAATTTCCTCTTCTTCCTACGACCTGAAGTCGGAGGAAGAAAGGACGCTTTATATATCAGCACGTTTGGATAAATGTAACTTGTGAGGCATCCTTCTCAACCGATGTAAGCATTTCCGAAACACGCAAAAGAAATCGTAGGAGAAATTATTGGAAGTAAAATTGTACTAGACTAGTACTCGTCTCCAAAGTTTCTGTCAAATTAGGATATGTACTTTTTTGTCGTTTTGTCGTTTTCTCCTCCACTACCTATTCTATCACCACTGCCACTGGCAATGCCAACCTTGAGATTAAAGTTTCACCTGGCATCTAGGATAATTTTACAAATGGAAACACCGTTGTTCAGTCTTGGGTTTGAATCACACATTTGAAGTGAGAGCATCGCCTGGTGTTATTGTAATTCTGTGGCCAGACTGGAGGGTAACTGAAGGTATTTCACGTACTTTAGCGTGGTCAGCTTACGGATACAAGGGAAGTGTGACCCCCGGTCCGTCTATATAGAATAAATCGAAAGAGGGATGCTAGGCGTGACCTGGCGATGAGGATGGCACATTCGGGTGGGACATAGAAGGTGGAATTGAAAGCGACAGAAGCACGTCTCCTCACGATTACGACGAGCGTGAGGGGACTGAATTTCGAGATATGGCCCAGCCATGATTTAGGCGGAGAGAGACAGATACTGAGACGAGGATATGCATTTGGAGAAAGTTGGAAGGGGATGACGGGGAAAGATTGACAATTTTTACTTCGCTTCCCTCCTTGGTTGAACTAGGAAGGAGAAAAACTACGGGTGAAGAAATTGGAACATATATAACGTAATTAATGACCAGCCCTTCTTCTTCTTCTGCTTTCTCCTCTCCCTGATAAATGCTACCACTATTCTTGGTTTGTGAAATCCACGAGAAGAAACCCAATCAATATTAATTTGGCTCTGGAATGTTAAATGATGCAAGATCATCCTCAAGGACTAGCCGTCCTTCCTTCTTTTTCTAAGGACGTGTGTCTTTCAAGATCAAGAATTGAGAGTGCGAGATTTTTGCGTGTGCATTGGTTCGTTGCTCAGCCTTTTGCAGGAACTGCATGTATATAGTTTATGGGGCGTGAGGCGAGGGGTGGACAGGAATATGTAGGGCAATTGGCGAAAGCGGTATGGGATGGAATTCAGAAGCATATAAGGTATTTCATGGTTGAGGACGTTGAGGAGTGATTTAAGGGAGTGGGAAGGGAAGGAGAAAGCAAGTGCTAAAAAATCCTGTTTGAATGCATCAAGATTTGTTGG
Source organism: Sminthurides aquaticus (assembly GCA_906901655.1). Taxonomy (NCBI): domain Eukaryota; kingdom Metazoa; phylum Arthropoda; class Collembola; order Symphypleona; family Sminthurididae; genus Sminthurides; species Sminthurides aquaticus. The sequence goes on along the minus strand of CAJQTT010000004.1, from coordinate 7,396,491 downwards.
GGACGAGACAGGGAAGAGGCCGAAAAGTGAGAGCCTGGTGGATACATGAGGAGGATGGAAATTGAGAGAGGGGCAGTGGAGAAAGTGGTGTAATTCGTAATTGAAGAGCGTAGGCTGACGGACTGGCTGGCGGCATAATTAATGATGGAGCGAAGTCAATTACTATTCCGTACCATTCGCTTCTCATTTCTAATTCTATTGCTGTGACCAAGTGGCTGGAGAACGATAGGATGATTGGGGCTCTCATGAATATACTCGGATGTAGCTTCCACATCGTCTCCGTCTGCAACGGCTGATCTAAATGCCTTTGTGTGGGCCACTTACAGCCGAAGGAAAAATAAGTCCGCACGAAAGAAGTAAGTAATAACCACGATCACGATCACGATGCTCGAATATGAACAAAGTGAGTTACAGTAGGTTTGCACGTAGTAATATTTCTAACTGACTTTCTAACGAACTTTCAAGGGAACCACTTTTCCTTAATTTGTAAGCGGTCCTATAGTCCTATGGGCAAAAGTGAGCATATAGGAAGAAGAACCGTAACAGGTAGGGGCATAGAACGAGCTTTACACTGATGATATAATGACATAGGGCTTCCGAAAAGATAGGTTCCCTGGTGGGTTCAATAGAATTTGGGTGTGTGGTAAAAGTGCCGCCTTCTGGTAAACAGGAAGGTGGAAAGTTTGTACACTCTTTGGAGAAATAACCATGCCGGACCGGAGCCAAGAACTGTTTAAAAACATTATTGTTTATGGTGGAGGGTAGATTAAGAAGACTGAAAGTGACTTGTGAAAGTTTAGCATGATCGTAAATCAAGGAATTGAATGCTTCTAGAGGGGGTACGAAGCTTTCGCATACCCGATGACACTTTCCTTTGAAGTCTCTGAATATTATTTACCTGCGGGATCTTGCTAAGCTAAGCTACCGACACCCCAGAGTTGCTGCTTTTCGACTCCTCTGCAAATTATTGGAATCTCAAATATTAGCCTTGCCTTCAGCTGACAGAAGAAATAACTCTTTGTGGGTATACAAACAACAGAGAATCCTTTGAAAAATGTCCTGCTGTTCCCTCTGCTGAGAACAGTAGTGTTGTCAGTGTAGAGAAATATTTGCTTGCGTTTACGTGTACACAATAGTAGAAATTGTTGCCAGTTTTGTAATCAACTCGAGTTTTTTCGAATGCGTAAGGAAATTGAATATAGACGGGGTGAAGATATGTTGCCCGGTAGTTTTAAAGATGAAAGAGACAGGAGAGGAGTTTGAGAAAAAGTAGAGGACATGTAGACACGCTTGAAATTACATGTATATCAAGATAAATAGAATGCCGAAGATATAGTTGCTTAGACAAAGAAATATTGACGGAAATTTGGAAAAGGAAAATCGGTGAATTAGGATATGCCCGATAGGAAATACCATGGACGGGTCGGAACTTCCAGTCGAAGACTGGGAATAAAGCACCAAATATTGATAGGGTCGTCGGGTCGTGCATTCGATCTTATTTTTAATCAAAAATATATGAATCCTATTCCTATTGTGCTTTTGAAAATACTTACGGAGGACGAGATGATGAAAGGTTGTGAGTTGGAACGATTGGAGTTAAGCGGTGGAAACTGAAGTGACGAAAGCGGGATTGTTTAGCCATTTTGAGGTTCAAGTTTTGTAGAGTGTGTGTACTGAAGACTATACGGATTTGAACGTCTGTGACAGTTTGAAGAAATAAATTATTGGCAGTAAATCCTTATTTTTGTTATGCGGATTGGATGGATCTGGATGTGATTGGATCGAATTATTGTGTTGCCGGGATCGATTGAAATTGAAAGCGTATGTATTCTTTTGTAATTGGGTAGGGAAAAGGGGAATTATTCGAGCTAGGTGGTGAGAGAAGATGGAGTGGTGTTTTGCACGAAGAGTTTCAGAGGGTTGGTACTCTTATGGGAAAAAAGGTTAAGAGAATTTTTTGGAGGAACAGTGGGGACGAGAAAGTATAGGAAAATTTAAGTTTATATCCATAAGGATGGACGGGCATATGTGTAATGCATGAGAGGAACAAATTATTTTTTTTGGGAAAACATTTGCCTGGTTTGATGCAGCACAAACTAAGGAATTTACTTAAATGTTATGTTCTGTTGTATGTTAGTTAGCTTTTAAATAGTTTCGAGAAAAAAATGGATGAGTGGGAATTAAGCAATCTGGAACGCGTCCAAGGATGATGAGGAAGATGTGGGTGGGATGGAGTGTAACAGTGTTTGGCAATGTAGATTGTACAAGCAGATAATTAAAGTGTACAAGGCTAGTTGTCTTTAGCTTTAGCTTACAAAATCGGCAAGAGGGAAACACATTCATATTGCGAGGAGGGTAGCGGTAGCGACTAATAAAGCAATTAATGTTTACTGCTTCTGATGCCTCTGCAAAGATTAAAAGTAAAATTGAGATACGAAAGGAGGGTTCGATCCGACGAAGTAGTGGTGATTTATGCAATGATATGAATTGATAGGATTGGGTGGATTTTACGGAGGGTTGGACAAATCCGAGAGAAAAGACAACCGTGATTGGAAGTAAGAGGGGGGGAGTAAGGCGGGTTAGTTGCATGCCGCTCTGACGACGAGAGAAGATTAGGTTTAGGATTTAGGAAGAGAGAAAGTAAGAAATGAAGTAAAAATATAATGCTCCAATATGTTGCCGGGGGAAGCGCTGTGAGAGTTTGTGCTTGGAATGAATTTTGATGGTGAATAAATGGATTTGAAGCTAAGTTGGCAATTATTTGGATGGACTCTTTACAGGAACAAAGTCACAAATCTTACCGGCCTCTCTGCGTTCTCACTTTCCGTTGGAATTATGCTCTTCATGGACTGGAACCCATGGGCTACCACTTAGTTAATACGATTCTTCACTGTATCGTCTCCGTCTTGTACTTCAGGTGAGCTGGACTTGATGGGTTTTTTCATGATATGTTGCTTACTCTTGGTGATGTATTTATGCGTTAAACTAGTAGGAGGATGTGGGCCAGGTTGGGGTAGAGAAGGGCTTGTTTCTTCCCACTCGCGTTTCACTGGAGCCATTAAGCTTGTTCATTCTGGAAAACTAGTAGTCAGCTAAGCGGAAGAAAATAAATGGAATGGAGGCCGTAGCTTTGCTTTGCTGGACACTGGTGGGAATAGATTGGTTTGGTTGCAGAGGAGGTTTACAGGAATTTGTACGAAGAAATATACGTATCCCGTTAACTGGGAAGTGGACCAAGACGGAAGTAACCACGACCCCCTAATTTATTGGAAGATTTCAAAGTAAAAAAGGAGTAGTATGGGACTGGGTCTAGCTGGATGAAGTGGTGGGGAGCACGGGTGGTGTACGGGGTGCATAGGTTTTTCTGAAAGCGGATGCTATCATATAGCAAAATCTTGAATTGGATATTTTCTTTCAATTTTTTGTCGTTAATCGACTGAGGAGAGCCGGAATCGGTTGGAATGGGAACGAAGGAGCAATAGCTGTTATTTTTGGGTAAAAAATACTAAAACAGCTTCGAGAAACGCATTGCTCTGGTGGAAAGTAAGGAAGAGTAAAACTACAAATCGCACGGTTGAATTGACATGGTAAAAATAGTTATGTCCGTCACGAACAGGATGTTGTGCGATTGACGATGCTGTTGGGGTGCAAGAGAAAGTTTGTGCTTTCTCTTTTTATTTCTCTGGTAGTATCTATACATAAGGTTAATTATTTGAAATGTTTTTGTTGTTGCAGAGTTTGTGCAATATTCCTATCGGAACTTGGAAGCTTTGTAGCAGCTATGCTTTTTGCTGTTCATCCGATACACACTGAAGCGGTAAGAACATCTTTAAGATAAACTTTTGCTTCCTCAAGAATACATTGTTTGCATAAGAAACTGTCGGAAGAAAAAAACATCTCTTAGCCTGCCTTCCCAAAGTTATGATGAGAGAAGGGAAATAAAGTAGAAAATACAAAGATATTAGAATACTCAAGTAAGCCGCTATGCCGCCGCCGCCACATGAATCCCTTCACGGGATGCAGGGGAATAAATTTGGTCTTGTTTCTTTTTCCTGGTGGAGCAAAGAGAGGGAAATGCTGTGTAGATTTCCTAGTGAGATTTTCCGCGCCTCTGGGCAAATGCCGAAAGAGTGAAAAGAATACGAGAAAAATATAGTGTAAACAGGAGGGAGTTTTGAAAATTCTATTTATTACATACATTTTCATATTTGTGGAATAAGGTTTCTTGTCTGCAAGAAGTGGGCTCAAGAAGCCGTTTTTCAAGCGATCTGTTGCAACTCTTTTGAAGTGGAATTTGCGGTCGTCATTAGGATGTAATTTTGGATAGAGATGAGATGATACACTGCCGCCGAAGTAAGATGGGGAAAATAAACACTATATAAAGCAATGCGGGCTATCTCCTCAAACAGCGGAAGAGAGAGTTTAATGAAAGGTAGTAAACAAAGATCTTTGCTCTTCTCTCAAACACTAATGCGCTTGTTAGGGCAAAGGAGGTCGGAAGCTTTAGATCTGTTAAGCCCTTCCACTTTGTTTCGGATGGTGAATACACACACAGCTACGAGGGATTCGCGAGAGTTTGATGTGGGCGGGAGTAATTTGAGGAGATGGATGTCGGCTGTGGTGATAGGGGTTATAGTTAAGTTGGCGACAAAAGGATCAAGCCAGATGGAATTGATAACATGTACTTTTCTTTATCTCTTCTCTATACTTATCCTCGCAATAATTGTGTAGCAGTATCAATCGAATTTTATTTGTCAGATAACTCCAAGGAAAGCTGTCACGTACTGCCGAAAAGGAAAGCTAACGCTGTAGAACAGCGTGGGTGTAAGCGCGGCTCACTTTCTTTGTCCAACAAAGCTTCAAGCAATAAAAAAGGGCTATTGATCATTGATCACCGCAGTGAGCTTCATGAAGTAATGAGAAACGGGGAGAAAGTTAGAATATAGGTAAGGTATGTTAAGAATATACATGGTGAAATGTCCTAGAAGCGTAATCCTAGAAGTTGAGTACGGGGTTTGTGCTCATATGTTACATGATGCAGTTGCTGAAATAAAGGAAGGAGACGCCGTTGTTGAAAGTGGTATTTACGAATGTGAAATCTTTTATCAGCAACTATAAACTGTTCGTGATGGTGCATTTCATCGTCGAGCGATCATTGTCGTGGAATTGGCTGATTGGCTGCTAGTATGAAGCTGTATTAACTTCAAAATGGAGGAACGCGCTTGCAGAACTCCAACTAGCTCTAAAGCGGAAGGGATTAATGCAACTAGTAGAGCGAGAAATAAAACTACGGCAGTATGTTTTATCGTAGGAAACTCGAAAGTCTTCTTGCCCAAGTCGATAATTAAAAGGATGCTCCCTTAATACAATTTACTTAGGTGTATACAAGGTATAGGAAGAATAATACAGAATTTTAGACTGGGTAGAGTAGAGTAGACTTTGGTCTTGGAAACTGGCTTCTTTCGCATGAACGTAGTGGTGAAAATGAAAAATTAAGGTGGTTCCAATTTTACGATACCCGTACATTCAACTATCAATTCTCATGGGACGAGAACTAGATGGGGAAGTGGGCGAGAGTAATTAAAATATTGGGAAGAATTTTAGTAGAGCGTTTTTCAAAAGTCTTTGATCTTTCGAAAGGAAAAAGATGGTTTCAAGAGATCGTTTAAATTGTGACTAAATTGGTTAGTAGCAGTAAAAATTGATTTTGTTTAGGTTAAATTTTCGAATACCGAGTAAATTCATTACAGCCCAAGACTTATTTGATGAAAGCGTGAGGAAGGAACGAGGAATATGTAAAAAGTTTAGGCGCCACGGGAACGGGACTATTACTTCATTAAAGTTGCTTATATAGCTCTTTCAAAATACATAAGGAGCATGATCAAAAGGATTTGAGAAATTAGTTCGTATAGATTGTTGTCTCTTACTGTGTGGTGAAAGTCGAGAGGCTGTTGGACGATTTCTTGATATGCGTCGCATCAAAAATATAGTGATTAAAGAATGGAACGGGGCGAGGTATAGTATAGTGGATTTATATTGTTTCCAGTATGAGATATCGTAGAAGCTGTGGTGTTGAGAAGTTAATTTTCCTCTCAGAATATACATGGTTTTTTGGTGCGTAGACATGTGCAATTTAAAAATGTTTTATGGCATTTGAGTTTAATGCATAGTATATTAATGCTCAAAATGACAGTGGCGATGAAAATGTAGAGTGATGGATAAATTTACATAGTAATATAAGGAAAACAGAGTTGGTAAAACGAAACTGGTTATGAGTGGGAACTATAATACACAGTGAAGAGAAAGCAGTCAGTTTGTGAACAGGGTGGATTTGTAGTTGGATAAACAAGATATTAGGAAGGGAAAGGCTAGATTGAGGGGGAAATAAGCGTGTAATGGAGAAAGTAGATGAGGCTGCTCTCTACTCGCCCCGAACGAATTGAACTCTTGAGTGATGTACAGAGGTATTTATACTTTGAGAAGTTGCAGTGGTAATCAGGGCGTAGGAAGAGGATTGTGTTGCTGGGATTGCGTGAGAATAATCCTTTAAAACGAGCATGGGTGTAGAATAATACGAAGTGGGCGGGCTTGGTTGGATGGATTGAGAGGATGCTGGTCCGGGATTGCTGGTTGTCGTTGTCATGGGTGAAAGTTGGAGAAAAAAATAAGTTAGGGGCAGTGGAAGCCGTTGAGAAGGATGTGATGTGGGGAGTGTAGAAAAATGAACGTTTGAGAATCCCATGAAATATGTAAGACGGTGATTGAACCTTGTCATCTAGAATACATGATGTGAAAGGGGGTGGAAGGAGGTGGAGGCGGAGAAAGTGTAGGGATAAACAAGGATTTCGATTGCCACTTGCCACTCTTATTATATGTGAAAGTTGGTAAAAGCTTGTATGAAGTTGGTAAAGGGTGTTGGAAAGTTAGGGATAGGGATATGGGTCCAATGACACGTAGTTAGAGGACGTGGATTGGAGTGAAAGGATGAAAAGAAAGTTGTGGGAGGAAAAAGCTTAAAGATAATTTAGATTCGAATCAAGAGGTTGGTAGTGCGGTCAGGGACTCTCGTGAGAGGTAACAAAGAAAGGAGCTGGAGCTGAGAGATGATGATGTGGGAAGTAATGGGAAAATAGGGCTATTATTAGGGTATTTTAGGTAAAAAACGTTTGATTTGAAAGTGTTTATCGTGGAGTGACACGCTGTGTGTACTATGAATCAAATTTTGATACTTGATAATAGCGTTATAGCGGCAGATAGGCGACTGTAGAAGTCGGGAAGTGATATCTCAACCGAAGAAGATATTTTTCCTGGATTTTCTAAGGGAGAGCATTAAAAGCGCAGTCTCCATTTACTTTCCTCTATCACCAGTTTTTATCTGGTGTTGTGCAGTCTGAAATTTCTCCTTGCGTAAACCTTATTTATTTGTTCAATAAAGAAGGCTCTGAGCACTAAAGGTTTTATTACCCGGTAGGCAGTAGGATGACTCTTGAAGACGCAAGCCAGGTTATTAGCTTGTGTCTGACTGGAGTCAGCTTCATTTCGGTGTAATGGTCTGGGAAAATAGACTCACTTTACTCAAAGGTACACCTTATACCGTCTCCTACCGAGAAAACTGGGAGGACTAGTGCCGATTCTGCAACGTAGAACATGGAATATGATGAAAGCGCGGTGGCCTTTCTCTCCCTATCTACCCGCTCCTTGCTTGCAGCAAGTTTAGAAGTATTAGCGGAGACGACTAGACTAAGAGGATGATGGGACAAATCCGAAATTAGTGTTATGTCTGTAGTCTGTGTACATCCGCTTGTTTGAGAAAGAGCTTGTGGGAATCCTGAAGAATGCTTGGTTTGCTGGTGGGTAAGAGAGGGAATAATAAAAGCGCGTAAACTTTTTTAACTATCTTGGCTCATAAATTACAAACCGCGAAGAAGATTTTCTCGGAGGTCTGTGAAATGAATAAAATAAAAATGTTTCCTCTAAAGCTGAAAGACAGGACTGCTGTCAGAGAAGGGGAAGGAGTGAAGGAAGAGTCTTCTGTGGGATGAAAGATAGAAAGAAATGTGAAAGTTTACTACCCGGGTGGCAACAGGAGGATGAGAAGGCAGGAACCAGTTGGAGAAAGTTAGCGGTATGTGGCGGCGGGGAGAGGGTGAATGTTTTCCCTCTGGTATTATGCTCATTGAGTCAGAAGATGTGTAGATGTGACTCGTAAAAGTTTATCACCTTTCATTAAAATTAGTATGCTGGTATTGTCAAAGGACATGATGTCTGGGAGGAAGAGAGAGGTGGTGCGAGAAAGTAGGTTGAAGTGAGAATAGGAAGACAAAGATAATTTTGGACGCCTATACATGTCAAAGATTTTGAGAGAATTGTGTTAGAATCAAAAGACTGGCAATAGGTATTCAAGAAAAGGTTAGGCGCATCCTGAGATGTGAAAGTTTTAAAGAAATTTCTTAACCACTACTCTACGCATCTTACCTATTCCCATACCCTTGCATCAGCGTCGCTTTCTGTCAAACTTATCTCAATCAAGGTAGCTCCAACAGGAGCTAAAAGGTCAGATTTTGTCTCATATTCTTCCCTTACAGAGCGAAAGTTGAAGGAAAGTTGGTGAAACGCTTTCGAAAATCCAGGAAAGTTGCGTCTATATAGTTCGTGATCCAGTTGTGAAAAAGGTTTACGGAATTCATCTTGTCCCTGTTAAGTAGACTAGACTGACTGAACGCAACTCAAGTTTGTTTGTTTGGCACACTTTTGTATTTGTCTTGGAAATATTGAAATTCTTGAAATTGGGGAAAATAAGAGGGTGTATATAGGAACGGAAGAATGGAAGGTATGCTTGACAGACAGGCGTCCAACGGTCCAACCGAATGTTGTTAAAGAGGATTCTCCGAAAATCAATTGTGGGATCGGTAGAGCTATAAAGTGAGAATTACAAGAGAGCTGTTAGTTTTAGTGATTGAGGGAAGAAATGATATTGAAGTATTAAACAAACAGAGGCGGAGTTTGATGTTATTTGTGTGAGGGTGTGCGTAACATAAAGTTAGATGAGCTTTAATTAAAGAGAGACAAAGCTTGTTTGAAGGATGTTAATGGTGGATGATGGCGAAGGAAGAGTTGGAGGTAATTGTGGATATGTGAAATGAAGATGTTGGGAGGACGGTTAGAAAATGAAGTGGTTGGAGGGACTTGGAGGACTTGATGAATGTGATGGAAAATATCGTGCTGAGAAATTTGGAATTTATAGTCTGGCTTTAAGGAGAAAATAGGGAGGGGTGTGTTGGTGTGTGAAACGTGTGGGTGATTAGGTATCGTCATCGTGTGATAAGATGAAAGAGAAATGAGATGAGCTGGCTTTTGAGATGAGGAGCCGGGTATTTAAGAAGATGTGGCTGCTCCTCTTCCGGCCTTTATAGTGGTTGTGAATCGCTATTGCCAAAGCAGACTGAAAGGATGAGAATGATATTGCATTTTCCGGATATAAGTCTACCTTTGTGCATAGCCGGCATAGCGTACCAGTACCACCTGGGTTGCTCGTAATATTCTTCTCAGAATTCACGCATAGTGCCGAGTTGTAGCCAAGCAACCGTTAGTTACTTAATGGATACGGCGTAAACTGTAATAGAAATGGAAATTGGAATAGAAATGGATGCTGTCTTTATTAGAAATCAGGCGATTCGATCTCCTCGGATGTACTACTTAGGAGGAGGAGGAGAAAGCTTAAAATAAAATTAATTCCACCTAGACTTCTGTCCTGCGGAAACCTTTTGAGCGGTCCGGAGTCCAGACTTAATCACACCCTTGGGTAGCACTCGGTGCAGGAACACGTGGGTTTTACGCTCTTCGTAAAAATTTGAATAAATACAGGTTTGAGGGAGAAATATTCATGGGTAGCTGGAAGGAGAATGAAAGCAGTCAGTAGCTGGATTTGCATTTTATATTTCCTTACTTATTACTTATTAGCCAGAACTCAGAACGAGGAATCTGAGGAAAACCGAGAAGAAATGAGAATTAAAAGGGAGGGGTTTTGATTGAACTCTTTTTTGTACATTATCCCAGCGCCATTCGTTTCGCGGAGTTACAATAATCTTAGCTTATCTACGTAGGTAATATGGAAATTATTGCAATAAGATTGGTGAGAATGTGTGCTTTATGAGTCACAAGGTGTGTTGCAAAAATAATAAAAGGGAGAAAAAGTTTGAAATTCTAAAAGTAGTGGTGCTAGTTACGAAGTACTTGAAGTTCTAGAGTCAAGAGAAAGCGGAACAAAAAACCTGTGTGTTACAAAAGGAGATAGGGAGAGTGAAGAGTTCTTATAATCCTAACTCGGAGTTCGGACTTTCTGACTCCCTCTTCGCCGAGAAAGTATACAATATTGAGGCAAGCGGAATGGAGTGTAATAACAGAAATAAGGGAGGTAAGTGAAAGTAAGGTCTTGCGGAGGTAGAAGCAACAGTAAGGGATTCGGAGAAACAAACGAGGATACTTGAGAGAGGGTGTGCATAATTACGTTGGGTGAAAGTTTAGTTTGGACGGATTGCCAGAGGATATACAAGGAGCAAAATGGGGTGTATATGAGTCAAGTGTGTTGTTTTGCTAAAGCCTGAAGCGAATTAGCTAAATCATGAGAAACTGGTACGTGTAAACTTAAGTTGAATTACAGAAGCGCTCTAGGCCGGAGGAAATCCCATGATTGTATTACTGGCTAACTTTTTGAAAGAAACAAATCGTAGAGGTTATGGATAGCTTCGGATTGGCGTCGACGACCTTACGCAAGAGACTTTGAGAAACTCAGCGATGAAGGATGCGATAAGTATACTTTGGATGTGTAAGTGCGAGGTGTGGATGAATTACCACAGTTCATTAGTGTGATTGCATTAGCGTGGCCTGCGGCATAAAAGAAATAAATTACGTGTTACTGGAGCAATATGGAATTAATGAAATCCGAGAACTCCCTTTGGATTCTACAGCTTGTCGCCCTACCTCTGAATAAATGGCTCAGGCGGTGAATGGAAGTGGCAAAGGGGAAACCGATTCTGTCAAACTCGAGTTAGTAACGCTTGCCTTACAAATTTGATGCGGTAGCAAAAATCTCTCATTAATTTAATTAATCAATGTTCGATTAGTTAACACCGCCTTTTGAAAGTTTTATTTCAGCTGCTGGCTGATGTCTCTATCAAACGTGAGCAAAAAGGCACCAGGTTGGTAGGAATCGAACCCCTGCCTCTCCCGTAAAATCCCGTGTAAATCGGCCTCATCCGTTCACTTTAATAATGGCCAAACACACATGGGTCACTGGCACTGGATTCTCCTGCGGATGAAAAAGACAAAGACTAATTCGGCTGCGATTTGAGAATTTCTATAAAACCTAGGGGTAATTTCTTAGTATATGGCAGTTGCTCCTTGCTGCCTTCAGAAAAGTGTCCCTCTCCCACGCGCAAATAATAGGATATGTTGGGTGTCCGATTAGTTAGGCGTTAAGGAGATTGCGTGGAATAAATGGGATAATTTGGATCTATGCAAGTAGGAAAGATATGATGGCTGATAACGAACGGAAATGCAATGCGAATTTGAACAAATATAAAGTGAGCATATGCATTTTGCTACGCTTGCCTGGAAGTTTGGGGAGGAGGACAGTTAGGGAATAGCCGCGGGGCCAAAGGGGCCGCGATTTAGTTAGGAATGGGAAATAGGATAGATTTATAGATATGGGAGAAAATATAGAGAAAAAGAGCCATTGAAGAAGACATACATTATTTTAACTGCTAAATTTGGGATTTATGTATGGGCGAGATAAGGGTTTTGGGGGGTGGAAAGAGGGGAGGGGTGGTGATCCGTATTCCGGAAAATTACATATATATACGCTCTTAAACGAGTACGGAAGGATGTTTACCTGTCAGCTTTTATCAAAGAAACATTTTTTCAGGCCACAGAAAGGGCCGGGATAAGCCCTGGAGAGTTAGAAAGAAACATATGCTGGGCACTAAAACGCGTGGGAAGAGATTGTACGAATACAGTTCGCTGAGAAAATACTGGGAGTTGCTTCTTCAAGCTGGGAGGAAAGACATTAGGCTTGAAAAGATGAATCGTGAAGTGAGGGTGAAAGTAAGCGTTTGAATAAACACTTGATTGGGATGGAGTGAATGGTCGAGGAGGGAAAAATACCTGGTGGTTTTTTGTATTTGGAGAGGAAATATCGGGTGGATAAGTTATAAGAAAAGATGTGAAGAAAACCGATTTGGTTTTATGTGTAGGCGTATAGAGGAATTTTTGTATTCATATACCCGGTTGCAATAGCTGCAAGTCTGTAAGCTGACTATTGGGGGGACACGGTAGCGGTAGCAAGGAGAAAGCATGTGCTTTTCCCATCTTAGATGACAGTAAAGGGAATTCTGGTTGGAAGGTAATGTTTTTTGAGGCAATTTAATTTGTTGGTTGTTTAGTACAGTCTCGGTAGTGGAGCATAGGAAGGTTAGAAGAGAAGTGTGGAACTCCGATTATGGTAGGAGAAACACTTACTGCTTACTAGGTGCTGGTAGGGACCTGGTCCAGCTATAACGGGAGGGATTTGTGTATGTTTATGTGAAAAAGCGATATCACTAAGTGAAGAAAATGTGGTAAGATAACAGGATAAGGAAGCGAGTATTTACGAGTGTGGAGTGTGAGGATGGGGAGGGAATGGAATGGAAAAGAGAATATCAGCAAGAAACACGGATGTAAGAAAGATGAAGAACAAGAAGGAGTCGGGGGAGGGGAGAATGAAGCTGAATAAGAACGAAATGAACTTTAAGATGACAGGGTTCTTGTGAGAAAAGTGGTAGTGTGGTAGGGGTGGTGAATATGTGGGGACGAGAGTCTGGGCATATGGATATTGGGCGGAGAAGTAATTGCCGTAATTACAGGAGGGATGCTAGAAGTGTCAGAGTTTATTTTATGAGCTAAGACAGACTTTTGTGACGAGGACTTAGAGAATAGTTTTGGCGGCGGGTCCTGACTGCTTGTTGGTTTTCTGGAGAAAGTAAGTGAGGAGGGGTAGTGTTTGGCGAATTGAATTTCTTGTCTGCTCTGCTCGAGTGTTGGAGGGCCAGTCTTTAAAGAGCACGTTATTAAGGGTATTTATAACCTCTTCCCTGTGGTTTTTGATATGCTGCACAAAATTTAATTAGCGTGTGTATAAATCATTGGGCTGGCTGGTTTGTCGGTCCGGGTGGAAGAGTGGGGAAGAGAGGTATGGAAGAAATGACTTTCTCTCTGCTCGCACATGACTCTCATCCAAAATAGTTTCATCGTACACAGCCCATCATCGACAATTTACTGCACTTTCCCTTTTTCCCTTTAAAATTTTCTCGTTTACTACTATCACTAGGGATCGTTATTACCAACCAGTCAGCCAAGCCAGCCCAGCCAGGGAAGAAGTCAAGCGTGTAGGGTATGCATAAAAGTTTTTCAATTTGTCGGCACACGGCCATGTACAGGCGGCGGGTGGATGTGAAAGCATATGCTACGGCAGGGTGGCTGCGGAATTGTGAGCTAGCTTCTACACGGGTTCTTTGGCTCTACTCCTTTGGCTCTACTCCTTTGGCTCCCGGGTCTTGTGGGAATGGGTGAAAGCGGGAAAGACTGAATTTTGGCTCTATTCAAAATTTACTGCATCGTTCTTCCACATGATCTTCCAATAAAGCTGATAGCTTAAAATAAAGTGTCGAATATGTAGCGGTTGGTTGGATGAGTGGGCTCGGCTGGTGGGTGGGAATGGAAGAAGACGCTCTTGCTTGCTTGCTTTATGGCTCTCGATTTTGCTAAGCTTGAGGGAAAACATGCAGAGACCTTCAAACTACCGCAAAACTTACTTAGCTCTATCTTTCTAGTTCCCATTACCAAGGTGTAGAGAAATGGAAGGATAGAGGAAACTCGGTTACTAAACCTTTTGAAAAGCGAGAATCCGTCCACCGAATGTGTCATCCAGTGAAAGCTCGCAATGAAAAGTGAAATGAAGAGAGAACGTTGATGGGAGAAAGAGAGTGGATAGAATGTGGTGGTAGTCGTTGTGCTACTGGGGAACGAAGCTTCTAAGCCGTCACCTATTATAATTAAGCCGCTATCAATCATATTATGGAAAGGAACGCGCACAAATTTGACAGCTAGTGTCGAATCTGAAAAGAAACCAAAGCGAAGCGGAAGCGAGGGTTGGTGAAAGTAACTCTATCAACTGGAAGGAATTTATATCCAAAAGCAACTGTCATGTATTCAGGAAGTGGGAGTACCCCCCGGGTGAATCTTCTCTCTAGTTGGTAGCAGAGCCCGTTAATAGTTGTATATTGGCTGGTGGTTATACCATTCCTTCTCTGCTTCATCCTTCGTCAGATTGTCTAGACAGATTAACTGGACAGAGGTGGAATACAGGGAAGGGTGATGGGTTGGTGATGGAATATACAATAATTTAAATTTTAATAGAGCTAGAAAGTATGAATAGAAAATTTAATAATAATAAGCTTCTACGGCTCCGGCTCCACATAAATACGAGCTTGTAAAATGAACTAGAAAAAAACGAGATTAAGTTGCCATAGAATAGAGAGGAGACGGAGATTCAAAAGAGTTTTCAATACGAATGGCATGGATCTGCATAACAAGAAAACGGAATTCCTAACGGGGCAGGGGTGATTGATTTGATTGCATCAATGTGTAAAAGAAAGAATACATATTCTTTCTTTAGTGGAATAGTGGAGCTGGAAGATGGAAAATACCTGTCTAATAGCCGGCTTGGAGCGTGGTAAAATTTTATGAAAGGCTTAGATTTATAAATTTAAACAAATAACTAAAGGATAATTGAGGATATAACAGCAACTTGGTTGAATGGCTCTGAAGATTAACATCGAAATAAAAGAAATCCGCGGAGTCGCGTGCAGAGAGACAGATCGGTAAGAAAATAAAGATGTAGAGAGACAGCAATTGGCGATACTTGTACGGTTATAGACATTGAAAGGATGTGACCGCAAGGGACAATATTATGAATGTACAAAGCACAGTACTTGAATTGAATTATATTGAACAACATGGCAAAGGTTAAGAGAATAAAGAAAGAAGCGGTCGAAAGATGGGACCTTAGACAAAATACGAGTTGAATCGAAGAAAGATGCAGAGGCTTTGAATGCCATTGACATAAGGACGAGAAGTTATAAAGAAGTTTAGAGTGGAGGAATTTGGAATTAAACCTTCTTCATGTTAAGGAAGCTGGAAATGAGAATATCAGAGAGAGAAAAGGTTTGCTATAGTATGGGCATTGTAGAATAAAAGTGTAAGTAAGGATTGGTAGGGAGGCTGCTTCAAAGAGCAGCTGAGGCTATTTGTGTAGTTAAAAGATGCGAATGAAGAGAGAATGCGAAATCTTTAGGTAGAAATGAAGAATTATGTTTTCAAGAGGAGTGAAAGAGAAGAAGGAGTTGTGTAGGAAATGAAGTGAAAGTTGACCTGCATGGGCGAAAAAAGGGAAGAAAGATGTGTGAGAGAGAAGGAGCAAAGAAAGTTTGATGCGAGTCTAGCATAGCTTAACTTTGGGGTAGCTGTTGTAAACAGAAATAGATGGGAATGTTAAAGAAGGATTTGGGAAGGATAAAAAGGAGAAAATTAGTGCTTAGCCCATTTTTTGTCCTGTTAACTATTGAGAAGAAGCACATGTAAGGGACCTAAGTAAATTAATATTTGATGGGCAAGCTGCTTTTTTAAGGAAGATGTACACATGGAATGAGAGGGGGAGAAATTATATAGAAGCGGAAGATGTTTCACTTCTTGCGAAGTGACTGGATAAGTCTGTTAGAATTTCTTCTCGAAAACGTGTAGAAAAAGAAATGCGGAGGAAGTTGAAGGTGAATGGTAAAATACGATAGACGCCCGTGTACAAGTCTATCTCTCTCTCTGCGTTTGGTCCGTTATTTATGAGACTCACTCGGTATCTTGGAGAAACTGCTCTGTAGCAAAGATTAGCTTGAGTAGATAAAATAAAAGCATCCTCTTTTTTTCAGAGTTGCCTTTCCCAGTTTGATCGTCAGCCTGCTACGTATGAGCCAGCTAAGTTCTGGACTGGCGTGGCTAGTAGTTGGGAAGGCTGTCCTCTGAGTAGGAGAAAGTGGAGAAAGCTGATATTTTTAAGAAAGTCCAGCTACTGGCTGCTTTATAGCTGCCTGCCTGTCTCTGTCTCTTCTAAAGCCGGTTTCTGTGTCCCATTTCTAATGTTTCACGGCGGGCGACAGAATAGAAAGTAAATGAAAATGGAAATCCGTGTGCCGAGCTCTCTGAAACGTGAGAGAAGCAAAACGAGTAAATTGCAAAAAGTCTGAAGAGGAAGCGGGAATAACGCTATGAAATGCTTTCGCTTACGGTAAATGGAGAAAGGAGATGGGAGGAAGGAAAGAGACGTATACACTGGATTTTATAAAAGTAGTACGAGGGAAAATGTGGTTGGGAGGGATTTCGTTAAAAGGGACGAAGGAAGCAGAAGAAAGGGGGCGGGAGCGAAAGGAAAAGCCGACAAATTATTGGGAAATGTAAAGTACACGGTGAGGATCAGCTCTTTCTCTCTCCCTAAATATGGGTGACATTTTGGTAAAGTCAACATCTGGTCCCGTCAACATTGCAAAAGAGATTAAACCTGGAGAATCCTGAAAACATCAGCTGTTTTTATGAACTATATATTTCCCGGAGATAAGTTCTTGCAGAAATATTTTATGACTCGTGTGTCATCTCAGTTTTTTCATCAAGAAGAAGCGGAAGTATAAAAGCGTCGTTGGCTAGCTGGGAAAGAACTCGAAAGGAACCGTTGCTCCTGCACACAGTGGAAGAGCGGTTTCAGACACAACTGCACTTCCGTTTCCTGTGATAGCTGAAAGAAAAGCTCCGGTTACTGGCTTCAGCTCGGGTTCTACCATCTGTGTCCCCCGTATTCTTCCTAAAGGACCAAGAAGAAAGAAGATGATGGTTACGTATAGGGATAGATGGGATGGATGAGCGAGTTACACGAATTTGCACATATGAGAAAGTAGGAGTTTTGGGGACCTTGTAATGTAGGAGATGTGGGCGCTGAGAAAACTCGTCCGGAGTCATCATGATTTCATTATGGCTAACATGTGTCCTTGCTCACAACTCTCTGTTTTGTTTTTCTAGGGAAAGTTAATAGTGAAAGAAAGTCGAGGCTCATTTTACTTTCCGTTTATATGGAAGTTATGGATAATAGAAGAGGAGAAAGCAGTCGTCTGCAGTAACAAGCAGATGGTCAGTAACAATGGCTATGACAGCTTTTTCTGCGGTGTAATGTGTAATACCTCTTCCAGTGATATGTCATTTAGATAAGTCTTAACGCTAGTCAAAAAAGCTATTTCTTCCAAAACCGTAATATTCCCAAGTCTAAACAATAGTGTATTATATGTGCTATGCTAGCCCTAGCTATGCAATGGTACTTGTGTGGGCTTAGAGGAGCGGCAGGACTTTGGCTCTGGGTTCGGTAATGCAATTTTCAAAACCGCCGACAAACTCGGAAGGAGAAAAACTCGAAAAAGATAATAAGGAATTAGTTGATGTGAAATAAGCCTTGACAGGCCTGACCATATATCAATGTGAATTGTAGATGCAGTACCTGATAAATTAGATGCTGGAACCTGAGTTTCGAAAACGATAGATTAATGTGTTAAAAATTATCAAGACTATCAAAAGGATATTAGCTGAAGGGGTCAAAGTATTTAAGCTTACCTTGGTGTACGTGAACATAAATTAAGATAAAGATTGGAGAACATTAGAGGCAGATCCATCTTTTTAGTGCTTCGTAAGTGCATCCAGCTTCGTAAGTTAAGAAGAAGAAAAAGATTGGGCTCCTAAGTTTATACAACCAGCTTTGTGGGATGTGAAAGTTGATGGAGAAAGTTAGTGAAACCATGGGATACGTATGTGTGTGGAGGAATGAAGATTTTTCAGGAAGATGGTTGCAAGTAGTAAATTTCTCTCCGGTCTTTTGCTTAAGCTTGCATGCTAAAATACGATATCGGAGAATGGGGCATATCTCGTCGTCAGTCAAGAGTCTGGCAGAGGCACAGTAGGCACAATTGTGTAATAAATGCAACGTGTAGCAAAGACACACTGGAAAAGAATAGATAGGCAAAAAGGCAGAGTTTGAGAGGGGGAGAGAATATTGTTTTACCTTGAGGTGGAGTAGAAGAGTGTAAGTAATGAAAGATGTAAATACGGATTTCATTAGCACAGATCTGTGAGGAGGAACCACGGACGGTTGGAAGAATGTTACCGGAATGAGTTGCCGTGATACTGTCCGCATGTTGGGTATTATGGGGGTGGTGGAATCGGAGCAATAGTAATTTCGTCGTCGTTTCCCTTCCTCTGGGCAAAATTAGAGTGGAATATAAGTTAAGGATGGAGATGAGAAAAATTGTGATTCAAAGAAACTGATTTTACTCTTGGGTTTTACTTAAAGCTTTATCTGACAGTATGTGCGGAAGGGAAAGTTTTAGCTTGCTTTTGCTTGGGTTCTCTCGCTGTTTCGGGCCGCAGGAAAATAGGAAAAGAAGGGAAAACAGGATGGAAGAAAAGGAAGAGCAAGTGGAAATAGGTCCGTAGAAAAATAGGGAGCTATGACTTTGTGTGTAGAGGCAAAGAGCGAGGGAGACCTGGAGAAAGTGGGAATGGGAAGAAGAAATGGAATAGATATAAAGATAACGATGAGGAGAAGGTTTAAATGTAATGAGAAAATACTAGGACCACGGAGAGTTTCATTTTATACTCATGACGCCCAGGCAGGATCTCCGGGGCTGGAATGGAGAAATCAAGCGTGAGATGAAAATGGGGCGCAAGTTCTTCGGGTTTTTTGTCTCCTTTTCTTCTTTATTTGCTCTGGGCGGTTGAATGATTGGAGGAGGACGGTAGAGCTAAGGTAAATGCTGCATTAACAAGTGAGGGTAAGCTCATTCAATTTCGCGATGCAAGGGGATATTAGACTGGAAACCGTAGAACTGGAAGAAGCTCGGCGGCGGTTCTTCTTAGCAGAATTGTAGTCAAAGCTAGTCAGTGAAATAAATTCATGAAAACGTCATGTCAGGCCGGTGGTTCCTTACGATCTTCGCTCCGTCATTGTCTGGTATACGTTAACTTGTATCCTAACCTGAGCCGTCGTTACGTTGTAAGCACGAAGTTATTATGTAAGTGATGGAGGAGACTCGCGAATACAGTGCCTGCGGGTACACCATACGATGTACAGGGGACGCGGCAGTCGCCGAAAAAAGATTGCTAGAGGATTTTAGGAGAAAATGGTTAAAGATGCGAGTGTAAATAAGGTGGGGGCCTGAACCGGAAGCCGGAGGGGAACGTGGATTGATGAGATCTTCGTTTCAGTTCATTCCGTGAACTCTTCTGATCAAGTTTGGAGAAAATGATTTGGCGTTCTTACGCATGGACTTGTTGTTCCTCCTCCCAGCACATGTACATGTGGTGAATAGGGAATAGGACGAAGGGAAAAATTGCGTGCGGAGAGAAAGAAAATGGGGGGAAATCAGATGGAAAATTTAGAAACACGCGAAGAAAAAAGACGGAAGGGCAAGCTCTAATGACGGGCTTAAGCTAACGCTATGGTAGTTGATGAAGGGAGGAAAGAAAGAGAGAGAATTTTGGAAGTAGGTGTGGTTGAAAGAATATTGGAGGGCTTTCATTCCGTGCATAATTCACTTGTTCTCAAAGTAACGCATTTATGGAATGCAGGGTTTATTAAAAATTCGGTTTGAACTTGGAAAAATCTGGATGTTGGAAATGTTTTCCAAGCATATGAATTCCGTCCTGCTAATTTTTCATTCCGTTACATGCAGCCTGTTTTCTTCCAGGCTCGTATCTTATTCACCAGGATCGCAACTTCAATGTTTTCCAGGCACACTGAGAAAACTAAGTTATGAGATTGTACAAGTTTCTAGGGGATAGGGTAAGTTGTAGGGGAGGATGCGAAGAGAGGAAGGCGGGAAACAAGGCTAACTTTTCTGTCTACTCCTAACTCTTCACCTTCTTCAAAATTTAGTAGTTGTTTCAAGACTAAAGCAAGTAACTTGATGGTAGAGCTCATTGAGAATTTAAGCGTTTTTTTGCCTGACGTGCTCTTATACTTACTGGTTATAATTCTCAGTCTGTTCACAAATATGAATGGAGTTATGGAGACGTATGGATGAAAGACCCGGAATTTTTACAAGAGAAAGTTATGTGTACATGTACGTTGAACCTGGCAGGGTATAAGATTGTTCGTTGTTCATTTTCAACGCGTGTTGTTAAATGGTAATGTGGATTCAGAGGAAATGGGAAATGGTAAAGCTTAAAAAGAATTTGGTGATTCAAAATGCAAGGTTACTGAAAGAAAACTCGAGATTTTAAGTCAATTCAATTTGAGCACTGAGAAAGTTTAAGATTTTATGCGTCATGAATGAGGAAAAAGGAGAGTCGTAAAATATTGAATAAAGTTTGTTCAACTCTCATAAGTTGTAAAAGATTAAGATGAGCGAAGGTGAGGTGAAACTTGTTGCTTTCTTTGAAACCTTCTGACTGCCTTTCACCAAATGCATGAATGTACCAGATGTGAGGATTAGAGTATAAAATCACATTCCTGATGCCGGCAATAGGTAAGCATCCTTACAGATAGATTGGTCCTATCCTAAGTAAAGAAGAATAAGGATGGTGGATGCAAGTTAAGCCGGAAAAGCAAAACGGCAGCAGTTATTGGAATGAGAAAGGTGGTGATGGGGTGGGTATGGGAGCATGAGGGTTAGTATTTGCTTTGGGTTGGACAGTTGTGCTAGTATGGTTTTGCTTACGGGGATGATGAGTGGGGATTGTGAAAAAGGATAAATGAAGTCATTAGGGAATATACATTAGTGGAGATTAAGTTTAAAATTGATGTAATAAGGGGGGATATTTACCTGGAGAATTAGTCCGGGAATATGTCTGGGTAAGTGCTAACGTCTTGATGAGAGGTGATTATTTATCAAAATAACGGCCAGAGTAATTTGAACATTGGAAGGGAGGAACTCTGCCTAACATTTTGAACACCGAGAAACTCAGCTAGATTACTGGAATTATAGAGAATTTTCCAGCGACCTACTATTTAGCGAACTAAGCACGTGGAATATAGCTTCCTTCGAGCTGGCAAACTGGGATTAGGTGACCTGGGAAAGTAGAAGAGGCGGGAGAAAGAATTTACAGCTGAATTAAGCTGTTGTGTTGAACGTGACAGAAACGGGAGCGGCCGGCTGGCCTCTTCTCTAGCATGCCCTGCCCTAGTCTTATATCTAATTCGTGTCTGATGCTGATGCGAGAAAGTTTTCCCTTAGCTTTTATTATTTTATAGCATAGTTTCGCGTGTATATGGACTTATGTGGTGGAGAAGTGGGGCTGCATGAGCAAGAGAATAATTATTGTAAAAAGGGAGGAAGGAAATTAATAACAGAGAGTAACAACTCGTGGAGCTGTCAAGCAAGTAGCGGAATAGAGGTGACCGATTGTGTTCCTGCTAAAAGGACACTTTCTAATGAGTCCATGCTGGAGTCGTTTCATGTATGTCTCATGATTCTTCCGTGCTGTGGATGCAGAAAGGGGGAAAATGTGAGATTTTTTTACTTGAAGTAGGTGGAAGATTGCTGGGAAAGTGGGGAGTAGAGCGGTAGATAATAGGCACTTGGAGAAAAGTCATTATCCACTAGAGGGGAAAACAAAAAGGGAGCAAGGAGAGAAAAGGGTGCCTATATTTTACTCTGTTATGTTGCTCGGATAAGTGATGCTGTCAGTTAGAGTGGGGAGGATGGAGAAGGATTGGGGCACGAAGGAAATGTAGGATTGAATATTGCAGGATACGTACTTAGCTTATGGATAGGGAAGGGACCAGGAAGCGGCGTGTGTGGTACTGGCTAGCTGTGCTGACTTTTTTGCTTCCAGGTTAATCCTTCAAAAAACATACAGGACGAAAAGGTAGTGGCTGAGGCGGAGAAAGCACGGCGTGTGCTATAGGCTACAGCTATATGTATGTAGGAGAGAACTTGTTTTTCGTACTATGTATTTGCGTATGGGGTAAAAGTGTAGAGGAACGTTATTAATATAGTCTAGTTAGTCTAGTACTAGCTTATATATGGCAATACAGTACGGATGGCTGCAACGGAAGCGGTAAAAGAAATATGAACTTTTGTTTTGCACATATAGACACCATCACACCTCAACATAGCTGAATGGTTGGTTAGTTAAGAGGACGACGAAGGAGTTGAAGGGGGTAAATCAAGGAAGGGGAGATGGAAGGGGTAAACATGCAACAAATTGCATGAAGCCGAAACACGGTGACTTAAGCGCTTAATAGTGTCCTAGACTATGGCGGAACGAATTTTTTCCCGCACGCCATTAAGCTATTGAGTGGTCAGGGAGTGTGGTGTGGACTGAGTTTTTATTCCTTTCCGCATCAGAGGAGACTCCGCCTTTCTCTCTCTCTCTCTCTACAGAAACAACCAAAGAAATCCGGGGAGGAAATCTTTTCTCAGGCTGTCTGGAGAAAACCCGAGGATGAAGGCAATCCCTGATTGTGCACAAGTGTAGACGTGGTTTCATTTTCAGTCCGAATTCGTAGAATCAACTCTTTATTCTTTCTTTATCTTAGTGTGCTTTCTCTCTTTACTTTCTATACTTAGATACAGAGAGATAGAGAGAGTTTGAAAGGGGAAATAGGAACAAACTAGTAGAAAGAAGAAGGATTGGCAGAGAGCTGGAATCAGGGTTGCGATTTTCTCTTAATTCTCTATGTTGGTAGAAGCAGAAGCCGAACTAGTTCAGGGAGACATAATCTGAAGCTAAAGCTATGGGGAAGGGAGGGAAGAGTATCTGATTCTCCACATACGGAGAATTCGGACACCTTACTATAGTAATCAGCCGAATAAGGTTCCTTAGTATGGTTTCGTTTCGCCCGTCGTCTACCCTTATTTCTACAACATGAACTCCAATCTGCTTGTCTTTCTCTGAACACTGCATACAGTGCAGTGTACTGTAAGTAAGGCACAAAGAGGATTCCAAACAATATGGTTTCAGTGCTTTGGCTACAGACGGATTAATAAAAGGTGTGGCCGTGAATTGGGGACGGTGAACAAGAAATGATTTGGTGGTCAAATAATAATATTTTGAAAGAAGAATGTTCGGGCTGGTATTGAGGCATGTTCAGAGAAAGTTTTTCACTAATGTGTTTGCCCTTACTTTAAGGGTTTGATTTGGAAAGGGGGTTTATGGGGTAAAGATACAATAAATAGTATCGGGGATGATGTGTAGGAATCAGAGGGGTTATTTGCATGCTGGAACGTGTTGGAATAAATCGTGCCTTTTTGAGCTGAGAATTTCGTTGCGGAAAACGAAGGTAATAGCCGTGTGTAAATTGGATTACATTTGACTGACTCGGGGAGGGTAGGGGCAGAATTGGATGTGGTTGGAGTGACGCTTATTACCGTGACTTGGGACAGAATCGGTTTTGACGGGAAGTGAGATTGGTGAAGATTTGGAAAATTTACATGCTGCTAGGAATCAGGATCAGGACTCCTATCTTAATAATAGTTGTTTCGTTAAACACTTTCCCTCTTTGCTCCCGTTATTTTCCCATTTCCCAGCCAGAACCTGGCATGAGATTTTAGGAGTAATTTCGTGATGGGCCCTATTTACTTGCTTTCATTTATGCTGTGTAGTGAGAAGTGATTTCCCTCGGTAAGCAAGTCTTTTGGTTTGGGTTGCAGCAGCAGCAAGTGGGCGACCCGTGTAGAAACAAAATGAGGCGGTGGTGGCTAGACATGTAGAAAGATTGATGTATGGTGCACAGTTTCAAATAGGATTGAGAAACAGGGAAATGTACAAGGAAAGTATATTAAGGAAGAATATATTGAATATAGAAAAAATAAAGTATGACGGAGATGGAAAAGCCTAAACATGTGCGGATGTAAGAAGGAAGAGATTGTGAAGTTTGGGCGGGGCAAGTGCAGGGGGGACAGGGAGGAGTGAAATGCTGATGATGAGGTTGAGAAAGTGCGAGTTACTCTCCTTGAAGAGCTCCTCGTCTTTCTTTTCTTAGGTATGAATGTTAAGTTTAATGACGAAAAGGAGGTGGAGATCGAGAGAAAGTAGGGGAGAAAGTGAGGAACTCTTTCTATTCCTATCTGATGATCTCTTTCAAAGGTTTTCTTGGTGGGAGAGCCCACTTTTCTTTTCATCCTCCAAGACATTCTGTAGTCACCTCAATTTTGGCAATTTATGGTATACGTGCTTTATTTGTTGCTGGAAAAAAGTTCAAAGCTTTCACTCTCCTCACTTCCCACACCCTCCTCCGTCCCACATACAAGGGACTAAGACGGCATGTTTTCTCTCAAACACCAAATCATAAAAGCTTCCGAAAATGCTACGAATCTTGCGCTTCTTCCAGGGTCGGCTCTTGCAGCCTTCGTCGTCTTATTTCCATGAAAAACCAGGAGTTCTCTGAACCGGAATGTTTTTGTTAGCCTTGGAGGTTCTACTACTAGAGTAAGAAAAGAGAGACAAGGAACGGATTCAGGCAGTAGTGGAGAGGTGCGAGTAGATTCTATTGGAGTTTTTTAGACAGTAGGGTGCTGGCTCCAATTCCATAGACTCGTTGGTGAATAGAAATGCAAGCATGATTTACAAGCTAAATGTAGACTCGTGCAATACATCATAGACTGGTTGGTGGAAGATTTTGATGCTGTAACTTTAAGACTGGAGGATTACGAAAAATATGCGTACTTTTAACACGTAAAAGTAAGAGAAAGTAGATTCAACTGCGCCTAGATACGCTAAACATATGCATTGTATGAATAACGTTGGTGGAAAGAGCGTCAGAACGGTGGAGGAAATGGGCCGTATCCTTCCCCTCCCTGATTCAGTTTTTGAAGCCGAAGTTACAAGATAAGTTCAGTTGCTAGTGGCTAGTGAATAAAGTTAAATGGAGAGTGAATTGAAGTAGCCTTCGTGGTTTCCAAATATTTAAGAAAATACAAAGCTAATTTTGTTGCTTATTTGGAGCAAAGTCCAAGATAGAAAGACTGTATTGTAAAAGTTAGAACCTCGAACCATGTGAATGTGAGTTAGCGGCAGTTATTGTAAGGGCCGTGCTTTATAGTAAACGGCCGTATCAATCGAATAAATATCTATCTGTCCATCTAGAGTTAGAACCTCTTGAACTTCTGAATGGTACAATCTGATAGATTGTTTGAATTGTCTGGCGGGCATACGCGGGGTGGAAAAGACCTATGCCTGAGATTTCATCTATTTCAGAGTTCGGAAATGTATGCGAATATTGAAAAATGGGCATACAGTTTTATGTGGATAAAAGCTGGTGAAAGTTTGGTGTACTGAGTACAGGGTGTACTACTAAAGAGTGCATGTATTTGTGCAAGGAATAAGGGATTTGATTTGGTTTCGCATTTCCCAGTATCCCAGTTGACGTTGAAAATGGAAGCAGATATATAGTCTCCTTACTTCTTGGCAGGGTTATCGTAAGCGTAGATTGTCGAAAAGAAAGAATAAAGCAAAAGTAGTAAACATGTTTACGTTGATGATTAATGGAGGCCCAGAAGATAGATGAGCCCTTCTTAAAATGAGGCACTCTTTTGGCAAGGAAGAGAATGTAGCTACTGAATTTTGCCGTTTTCTACCATCTCATTATAAAAATAGATTGTTGGCCAAGAGGACGTATTAGCAGGGAATCGAAAATCTGTAATCATGCTTTTGCCACAGTACAAACCATGGTAGACATTGAGGTTAGTGAAGAGGTTTGGGAATAAAAAGAAAAGAGGGGAAGATGTGTGTTGGCAGAGGATAGTTCTTTTAGGAGTTGGTCGATAATTAAGTTATGTATGATATGGGGATGGGAGTGCAAGTAAGCATGTGATTAAATTATCTCATTGGGGGAAGGTCCACATGTGCATACAAAGAGCTGCCACGGGAGGAGAGGCGGTATGAGAATGGGATCAGTATAATGAAAAGATATAGGTTCCAGGAAAATTTCTATGCATCCTCATGGGTAACGGACATTGGTCAATAAGTATGGAAGAGAAATTAGGAAAAAGGAAAGTAGTTCGTGTACATTCAGGGGAAAAGACAGAAAGTATTGTTTGGAAAAGAAGATGGCATAAAGAAAAATGGCCCGCTAGCTAGCCTCTTCTTTATACTTTTGCCCTGGGAATAATCGGGCTTATAAAGAAAGCTATGATGGTGGTTCTCTCGGGGTAGATGTTTGGTAAGTGGATCACGTGCAGAGGTAATAAGTGAGAAAGTACATGTTTTGTCGGTGCATGGAGGAAGGGGGGAGGGATTCATGTCCGGGAAGAAGCGGTTGGGCCGGTTGGGGAAGAAAGTTATGAATATGGGGATAGAGAAAGCGGAGGTTTCTTTACGTGTTCTTGAATAGTATGGCCTGGTGTTGGGCGGTAAACTAGTTTGAATTTGAGAAAGGGAACAGAGAGATGAAGGTTTCGGTAATGAGACTAGCGACTAGTGAATTCGCTAAAATATTTACTATGTGTGGTGGCTAAATTCAGAGGTAAAATTTAACTCTGGATTGCTGTGAAAACAAGGTTAAGTTAGGAATCATGGCGGTGGTGGTGGAACGTAGGACAGAAATTTATAGCCGGTGATGAATATTGCGTGTGAAAGGAAGTAAGCCTTAGAGTGAAAACTAGTTTGGAGAAAGTATAGAGATACACGCTGGAGCGGAACGATATATTTATAAATGTGTGTTAGACTTAGGCTCTTGGCTCTTGGGATGGAATGATGAAGCATTAGAGCGTGTGTAATTACATGCTAGGAGCAAATGGCGGGCACAAAATGCGTTCTTACGTGCTCTGAGTAGCTGAACAGGATACGGGGGCAAAAGGGTGAAAGTTTAGCGGATGATTTCGGACAGGAGTGGAGATGTAGGTAGGATATCTAAACAGTTGATAGATTATCCCAAGGCAAAAAGAAAGCAATGTGTTTACGGAATTTATAAAATGATTTTTACCCAAGTTTTTTTCTAAGAGTTTGGTAAAATTTATTGCAAGGCACGTGGAGATGGGGATTTTGAAATGTCAAGGAAAAACAGAATTGAAGGTTTTACAGAAGCTGAAAAGTTTGAAGAAGAATCCAAGAAGAGGTAAAGAGGGAGAGATAATAGCAGAGGTAAGTTTGGGAATGTATAAGAGAAAGTAGGAGAAGGGCAAAGAAGGACAGAAGAAGGGATGAGATGCTGGAATACTGGCTTGCGTGGCGGGTGGCGGGGCATTGAGAGAGATGGGTTTGTAAGGTTTTGGTTAGTATCTCGTCTCTTAACCACACTCGCTGTGAAGAAATGTAGAGGTATAGGTGTAAGAGGGATGCAACATGTGTGTTGGGAAAATTGGATATGGAAGAGTGAAGAGTATCTTTTGCTGAGATGGGGCCTTGGATGGTGGTGGAATACAGAGGAAAAATATTGGGTGTTGATGTGTTTGGAGGAGAAAGTTGGCGGAGGCTTTAGGATGATGTGTAGAGTCGGCGGTTGAAAGAGGAAAAGAAGTGTTGGGACAAGATGGGAAAAGAATTGTTGAAAAGGTGGTTTCGGTTTGAGTGAGATGGTTGTTGAAGATTTGTAGTGGATGTGTATAAGCGATTAATTCTGGAAGCAACCCATCCTACACCGTAGCCGCGCAACTGATGAGGACAACAAGATGGAAGAGAAAGTATTCCTTGGTACTTGGAATTTGAAAAGAGTAGAAGAGCACAAGTGGTGATGGATTCAAGTATAGGTAGGGACGTAGATGGAAAGAGAGGATAGGGTAGGAGGTAGGAGATAGAATTCAAGAGTGTAATTATTATGTAAGCGAGGAGAAAGTTAGAAGGGGTATCGTATCTTGTGGCTGATCGTGTTTTCTATAAGTTCTATAAGTTTTACAAGTGGCCGGATGGGATATTGCCGGGAAAGATGCGAATATCTGATACGATAGAGTGTTCGGAGAAGAAGTAATGGGTAATGTTCGGATGGGAATGGGATTCTGGGGACTGAGAGAATTGAGAGAATTCTGGAATGAGATTCCGGATGTTGAACTGTTTCCCAAGGATTTGTCGAATGAGAACAGCCTGTCGATTGGCAATTATGTTGAGTAACGGGAAGGAAATCAGCTTGAGATGAGTTTGGTCCCTTTGAAATGTTTAGGGATGTTCTTATTCCTAGCAGGGATTGAGTATATTGAGCGGGGGTTTAGATGTAGAAGGTTGGAGGGGGCTGCCGTTTTGCCTTGCCAGAAGTTAGAGGGACGGGTGAAAGTTGGATGTGAACAATGTGGAAGGAACGAAGACTGGAATGGGGTAAGAAGAAAGTACTCAAGTATTCCGGATAACTCACAACTTGATGGGTCTTTTGAGGGAAGGATCAATAAGTTTGGAAGCTGGTGCTTTGGGTATTATGAAGCCTATAAGGTGGGGAGGAATATTACTAGGATATGAGTGGCTGGAATGTTGTTATGTACTTGTAAGTGTTTGAAGTGAGTGGAAAGTTCACTTTAGAAAATTATTCCGCCGCACTTGTATAACTATGTTCCCCTCGTCCTTTTATTCTTGGAGAAAAGTCAGTTGACGGAAATAAGACGAAAGAAGAGGAGAGAAAAGGGAAGCCTGTTGAAGCCTCTGGCTCTGCCCTCCTAGCTTCCTGCTTCCTTGGCTACAGGGCGAGCAAGGTTTGTAGGCAATGGGAGTGAGTGTGGAGTTTGAGAGATGTGAATGGATTTAACGATCTTGTTCCTAAAGGTTTGAGACTTTGAGGAATTCTTGAGAGATTGAAAGAAAGAAAGAGAGAGGGAGACGGACTTTTGACACAAAGTTCTGAAGGGAGTGCGGGAGAAAGTCGTGATTGTGAGCGAGTCACGTTTATTTTTGTGGCTTCTAATTTGATTGGAAGGATGAGGAACGATTGGTAGAGAGACTTATTGGACCAAGATGAAAGATGTTACCTCCCGGTGGTATGGTCCAAAAGACTGTTTGATGGATTGCACAGGTGGGAGGGAGATTGGTGTCCCTCAGCATCAGGGAAAGTAGTAGAATCCCTCCCTCCCAATTCCTCTTCTTCCAGACCTTTATAGGTTTATTTTTTTAGAATCAGAACATCTTGAATTAGCTTCAGATGGGAGATAGGATACTCTTGTGAGGTAGGTTGTGTAAGCAGAAACGCATAAGCTTATGATGAGATGAGAAATTTCTTAAGGACGGAATATATTTTCAGTTCATACTAATTGACAAAGCACGTTTTTGAATGCGAAATGTGAGCGGAGTATTTGTCAAGAGATGGGAAAGTGGGAGTGGATCTGGGTGCCATATGTCTGCGGCTGGCTTTGATTTGGGTAATTAGGGAAAGATTGTGGGGAAAGGACGAGAGGAATATAGACGGGGAATGCTTGAATATTTCAGTTGCTGAATTTGAAATATGTTGAGCGGAGAAAGTAGGAGAAATCATTTGTGAGGACAAGACGACTCACGTGGGTTGAAATTTCACAAGTAGTTGAGGAAGATGGCAGAATAATTTATGCTTGAAAGAAAGTATACAGGATGGGTAGTAGTGGTTAGTGTAAGATTCCATGGGTAAGAGAGGTGGGGATAGAATAGGGATAGACGAATTAGGCGAGAGAGGAAGAGAAGATAGAGTTTGTGGAAGATAGCAATGAAAGACGGAGGAATTGAAAAGAGGGCACATGGTACACGGTGTAATTGCCAAGTTTTTGAGATTGGAGGTTGGTAAAGGCGGGACTGAATCCAGTGAAGCATTTGTTAGGTGGAAACTACGGACGCGTGAAAGCCAAGAATAAGTCTGACTGACTTAGAACGTTGAGAGAAAAGTGAACGGAATTTAGGAAGAGAGAAGAGAAAGTAAAGGATAAAGAAGGGAAGTGGAAAGTGCGTAGGAAACTGTAAACGAACCTATATATGGTATTGGTTGGAAAGCAAGGAGTTATAATGGGACGGATTCGGGGATGATAATCGGGGATTTTTCCTCTTCTCTGTCTTTGGACTTTATCTGTTGAAGGAGGTTGAAGGGGGGCTGGATAAAACTGGATGTAGCGGAAGGCCGAAATGGATGAATGTGAAGAAAAGGAATAAGGGTTTATAAAAGGAGTTTTGGTACACGACATTAATCACGCCCAAGACATGTCCTATCAGAGAAATAGAATTGACTATGAAAATTACCCGGATTCTTATTCTCGGATGCGTGGAGAAGAGGGAGTGAAAGATGGGAAGATGCTTGGAATCTCTCCGTCTTTTACACTTTTTGTTTCATCTTGTGGTCTGGTACGTTAAGCGAGGACATTTGATCTTGGAAAAATTCTCAACGTCTTGGAACAGTCTATACTTTATCTCTGGCTGTATGGGTCCAGAAGATTCTCTTTACCCATAGTTCTGTAGACCTAATGTGAGGAAGGAATGGGAGGATGGGGTTTTGGGCGGGGAGGTAGATAGATGAATGGATGCTTGACTGGTCATGTGGTTAAATGGAAGGAGAAGGAGGAAAGAATGAAGGAAGAGAAAGTAAGAGAAAGCAGTCGGAGACTTACAGAGCATCGCGTTTCTTAGGTGCTATGCTCCATGGCCAACATGTATAATCGTCTTCACCTTGTATCACATACAATCATGAGTGAGTAATGTGATTGAAGTATAAAGGTTTTGCGTATTTAATCGGATTGCGAAGAACCAGTACGCCTCCATCTCTTACTGTCTTGTGCCATGTCCCTCCCTAGGTTTGGGTGGTTGCATTTGTAGAGGAATTCAGTTCCAAGTTCTAGTCCTACCCGCTTCTGCGAAAGAAGCAGTAGGTAGAATTATGTGGGAAAGAAGTGGAAAGGAGAACATGGTATTAATGGAGGGAGAAAAGCGTCTGGTATGGTCCAGGCTACTGGTCATCGATAAACAGAGATTGGACGGAAATGCGAGAGGATGGGAAAGAGAGAATGAAAGAAAGGAGGAATCCCCGATGAGTTTATTTCTATTATCTAAGGCTGTCTGGCTACTGGCTGGATGGTGGAGGTAGGGGAACAGGGAGACAATGGTATGAGATGGATCAACGTGTGCATGCATAGAGACTGAATCAATATTAGTCAAAGACATTGGGGAGGATAGGAGTTGATGAAAGGATGTATGTGGATGTGTCGAGGGCGAGGGTGTGAGTAAAAAGGAAGGGCGGTTTGGTTTGTTTCTGGCTACTGCTTAGACTTGTATGCAGAATTGGATTAGAAGAGAAAAGAAGGAGGATGATAAAGGAGAGTGGGTGACGACAAGGGAGTTGATGCTGACCAATGGTATTAAGTGCGTCTAATGGATGCTTTCTCATACGTATTGGAAATGGTAGAGAGTTGGAAGGGAATGCTGCAACTGTGGAGGAAAGATGAGCAAAGTAAAGAAGTTCCTACGAGAAAGGCAAAATAAATCGGAATACTCGGAAAAGAGAAAGCAGTGAAAGTGGGAAAAGCTTAGGAGTCTAAGGCGGTAGCGAAGTGGAGTGGAAGTGGGGTGAGGATTCACTCTGCTTATCCCCTCAGAGGAATGATCAATCTGTAAGCTGTCGTCTTCCGTCTTTTCCCTGTATCAACGCTTCCGGGAGGACTACTGTCGGGGAGTAGTAGATTGGGAGGGGATGTGGAGTTCCAGAAATAGTTGGGACAATGTGTCCTTGTTAAAAGTGTTCCTAAAAAGGATAAGGAACTTGGTACAAGATCTATTAGTTGATGGGAGAGGAATGGAATTTTCTGGACATATATTGTCCCGGGAATGCAACTGTTTATTTGGAGGGGTGGATCGTAGCATTCCCACATTATCACACAATACTCATCTATTAGGGAAGTTAAAGAAGGGATGATACAATGAGGGAGGTTTTTACTGGAAACGGGATTGGAATATCTTGAAAGGATTGTTTGGGCTGGAAGAGGGTACCAGGGGGCACAGTTTGTCGGGGAGATAGGCTGGCGGAATTGAGACTCTATATCAGGAATCCGTCTGGTAGGAATTGCCCTTCTGTTTACCCCGAAGCTAATGTCTAATGTGATGAAGAGGGTGAAGTGTAGCAATAGGTTCGGGTATATAATAGTTTCATATGATAGAATAAGGATAAGTGTGAGAGAGAAAGGTGTGTGTGTGTGGGTGTATGCCTGTGCCTATGTTTGATAAAATCTGTGCAATGTGAAAATGTGCTGGAAACAAATTGAAATGATGCCTTTTATGTGATCATCAATCCCGATTAGGACGTTACGTGGATGTGGGACGGGTTCATTACGAGAAATTGTCTCTATTATATAATCTTTTTGTCGTTTAAATTTCCCTCCTTGTCTCCTTTCTAAAATAATAGTAGTAGACTGGTCGTTGCAATAAACTTTGTAATCAACGCTAATGCGGTAGTCATTAAATTAAAGCTGACTTCCCCCCTCTCTCTTCCGGATTCCCTATCTCATCGGGTTCTTGAACTCAATTGCTTGGAAATCAGGTAGTTCGTCTCTCCCTTGTACTTCTGCCCTCCCTTGTCTTGCTTGTCTTCTTCCAGTGCAACGTACATGCCTTTTGCTCGCAACAAAGTTCTTTAGCTTTCGTCGACAGCGAAATAAAAGAGAGGAAAGTTTAATTTAAGAGACAATGTACAAAGGAACAATAGAAAAGCAATGCAATACTGAAAAGGGCTGCTATTGTATAGGAGGTCACCTAACGGGATTCGTTCTATAAGATTGTGAAAACACAGCTGAAACAGCTGAGATTATTAGTGCTTGGAGTAAAGAAACTTTCTTTGCTTTCTTTCCCTTTGCATAAAACAATTGGGACAGAAGTCTCCAGCCTTTCGCTCAGCCTGTGCCTCAAATTTACTCACCCTTAAGGGAGAATCTAAAGGCTCGGCTCAACTGATGGGAATAGACAAAGTTATCCAAGCTGGATTGCTGGATTTAGGGCGGGATGGCCGCATTTAGATCTGCTTTGATTAATTACCCTCCCCCCGCAGATCCCAGTTTCAGAATCCCAGTTTCATGGCAACACAATAGTATTGCCAAAGTTGGGCACAGATGAGCAATTTTTCAATCGGTTTACAATAAATGCTACTTTTATTTAAATTTTGCCTAAATAAGAATTGCGTTTATGATAGGTTAGTTCTCGGAACAAATTAAAATTAGTCACGGGAATATTCCCAGTGCAGTGTAGAAGAGACTGACATGGCGGGCTGTGGTGTAACACCTTGCAGTAATTTGCAATTTACCATCCCGCGCGTTAATACTTTGGTGTTTTATTGATGTAATAGCGAAAAGAATGAAGATTGTTGTCATCATCTAAGGTTATAATTGCAGTCTTTCTGCTACAAAAATCTGCAGCATGAGAATGTGGTATGAAAGCAGTAGAAAAATAGAAAGCGCCGGAGCTGGCGGGCGAAGCAGGATGTGTGTTTGTGAGCAGTGAACGAGAATTAATGGAAGTGAAAGCAGGAAGCGTAAATAAAGGCGTGACGTTTTAACGCTGTTTCGATGAATAGTGTTCATGTGTTGTTCTATAAAATTAAGGAAGAGAAAGTAACGGAAAAGAAATTAGGCATGTGATGCTCTTACATATAATTCTCAAATGTGTTTTGTCTGCAGATTGTGAGTTTAGGGTAGAAAAAGTCATGGAAGAATAAGTTTCAGAACGACTTTGTTGAGTTAAGAATAAAAGTGGGAAAGGAAGGAAGGGGCGAAGGGAAAGCAGTTTAGAGATTGATGGGCTGGTCTGGTCTGCACTAGTTTCAGGACGAGGAAAGATGGAGAAAGTGAAAAGAAAGATAGAGCGGGTGGATAAGGAAATGGTGTGAGTTTGTTGGGTGTTTGGAATGGAAAATGAGGGCGGTTGGCGTTTGATGATGGACAGGGAAGCGTGGTAAGTGGAAGGTTGTAAATATTGGAACGGGTGAAAGGATAAGTAAGATAGGAGAAAACGGATGTGGAAATTGGTAAAGTTTGTGGAAAGTTTAGCCATGATTTGCATGTGATCCGGGAGGCTTTTTGTTTTATTGGAAAGTATTGAAAAGGATTTTGTGGAGAATATTTTAAAGCACGGGAGAAAGCTCAAGAGGGGACGGAGGAACCAGAGCCAGGGATTTAAGGAAATGAAGTCGAGGGTGGCTTTTGATGGTAGTTAAGTGAATTTCTCAAGTTCTGAGTAGATACATGTTTGTGATAAAAATGTTTGAGGAAGAAGAGGATAGAAGAGGCGCTATGAGAATAGGTATTAATTGGAGAGGGTGGAACGATGATGATGGGTTGACGTGATTTTCGAATATGGGAATTATATGTAGAATAGAGTAATGAAAGAACCCTGCACAACTGTAATTAATGTTGAAATGTTGCACCAGGACCCGATACATTGTGTACATACGTTGTTATTAGGAACGTAAACAATGGGAGGTGCAACCAGCTGTTTTAATTTTTGATTGGTTTTGTGGGCGTAGCTATTTCACGGGAGAGAAAATATTTACCCGGAAGTGAGCAAAATTGTGAGCAGTTGCGGGATTTTCAAAACGATTGTCGCCGCTTTCTGATCGCCTTTGATTTGCGTAGGCTTGCTTAATAGCTCTCATTCAGCCGCAGCCTGTACACACGGTTAACCCTGTTCACAAGCTTCAGCGTTCCTTTCAACACATCCCCATGCTGTATTTGTAATACTGCAACTTGCCTCGAATCCGGTATTGACCCCACTGATGGTTCGCTAGTTGTTGCTGTATAGCCTATACAGCATAGGGAGCGTTCACTTCGATTATGCTATTAGGTCCATGGTCTTTTATTTCGCTAGAGTTCGCTTGCAAGCATATACTTAACGTTTAAGCGCATACAAACTTCGTGAATGAAGCCATTTATTAGCAACTATAAGTTGAAATTGCCACCGAGACCGAGACACAGTGGCAGTTTAGCATTTCAACCTTGAATATACCTTAAAGGCAAAATATAAGATTCTGTACCACCCATTAGCTTTTTTAAGGATATAACTGCATGTCACAACGTGGCTATGACCCAAAATTGCGAAACGGATTTCGCAGAGACTCAAAGCAGGTTCAAATTCTCGGGGAGCTACTCTGTAACGTTAATAAGCTGGACTGGATAGCTCGCTTCAGCTTCACTGCGACGTGTACTTATACTTATTCTCTCCTGAACACATGATTTACGCTGTGCACACACTTCAGTGTGCACGTAAGTACATCTTTTAATCACTTTAACTGAAAAACTAATTAAACTGATTCCGTAGTATTTGATTCAGGAATCAAACGATACGGGTGCGCTAGATACCAGGTAAAAGGTTTTATCTGATTTTGGCTGCACAGAGTAGCAAATCTAATTTTTGCCTGCAATAAAACGGCTAAGTCTGATTTTGGCATCGGTCCGCGAAATGCCTACGACATTTAGCGGAACCTTCTGAACTACGGCCTCGTGCCTCATTCCGCTCGTTCAGGTCAGGTTACGAAAGCCAACCTTAACGTTGTTGCAAGTTGCAACAAAAACGTCGTTTTTGTTGCAACACCCCGAATAGACTATGTATTGTAAAATCAGTTGTGTCACCCGAGTAGCTAGGAAATAGGAACAACCAATCGTTTCTAAGGGAACAGCGTAATTGTGTAGCTCACTTACTAAAGAACAGCCAAGTAGTGATAGAATGAATTTTGCTCACTTCGGAGTTAAATTTGTCACAAAACATGTACCTTTTTTTTCGACTTCCCTTAACAAACTCCGAACAACAATGTAAAAGATCCTGGTGCAACTTTTCAACATTAGAGCTGTGCAGGGTTGAACAATCAAATTGAGGAGCTGAAGAGACAAACGGGATGAAAAGGCAGTATAGATGAATGTGTTTACTGAAGCTTCCGTCTACATATAGTTTCGGTGGGAAATAGGATTAGGTGATACACTAAAGGTGTTGCTTGCACAGGAAGGACCAGGAGTGGGAGGAAGGACGGGTAAGATATTTGGTTTAGAGAATCCTGGTGTTTTGCATTCTTTAGAAACTACTGGGGGACGGAATGTTGAAACTGGAAGGATGAAAAGGCCCAAGTGGAGCTTGCGGTTTGATGTGAATCGTGAGTGGGAGTCAAGGAATAAGAAAATACGAAAGAGGGCATGGTGAAAGTTGAGTGAGAAAGTAGAAATTGTACATCCGGACAGAGGTAAAGGATTATAGGAGCTCTTACTACAGCAGATTTTGC
Source organism: Sminthurides aquaticus (assembly GCA_906901655.1). NCBI lineage: Eukaryota > Metazoa > Arthropoda > Collembola > Symphypleona > Sminthurididae > Sminthurides > Sminthurides aquaticus. The sequence continues at coordinate 7,360,253 of CAJQTT010000004.1, read as the reverse complement.
ATATTATGGATAGATTTGAGAGATGAGGAATTCCTGTTTTTGCTGATGGTGGAAAATATTAGATGAGTAGATAGGGATACTGTAGAGAAGTGAGAGGGAGACAAAATAACGAGGATGGAAAGACAGCATAGGATTTTAGCTTCAAGGAATGCATTAATCAAGACAAGGGACGAGGATGAAGGAGAAAAGGATTGAAATAAGTTGTGAACAAGTTTGATGGGATCGGATAAGAAGAAGGGTAGAGCAGAAGAGAGAATGAAGGGAGAAAAAATGTGATGAAAATGTCGGAGACAATGAAAGGAGGCTAGCGTGTGAGAGCAACTAGAAGGAAATTTTCCATGTAAGAATCTTCCAAAGGAGTCTGCTGGTTGGAGAGAATACCTGTGGATATTTCGTTGTTCGAGAGAAATATGATGAAATGCATATTAAAATTTGGTTCTCATGGATTATGTGTGTTAGTCTGCGTAGTATGTTGTTTGGTGGGGCTGGATGCTTGGAATTATGTTTGAGGGATTCTGAGAGGGAGGACATGTAGCTTTAGGGCGTTATTGGAGAGCGGTATAGGCTAATAGAAAGAAAGAGGATTGAGGATGAAAGAAGAGAAAATAGGAAGCGAAAGTAGGCCGATTTGGTGTGCAGCATGGAGGGTAGGGTTTGATGGAAATGTTGGGAATATAGCTTACTCATCTAGATTTAGCATGAAAAAGAATAAAGTAGAGAAAGTTAGCTAGCTGGGAAAATCAATGAAAATGGAAGACAAAAGAAGGGAATAAATATGCTATGGCAAATAAAGATAAGAGACTGAAAAGGAATGAGGGGGGATGAGTTGTTGTAAGCAATTTCTTCTTTCTCCTCATGTACATTAGAGATTTTTAGGGAGGTGGGCGGAAATACAATCATAATTGAGGGGATGCGGAAGTAAAGAATAGACTATAGTTTTGGAAATGAAAGAGAATGGCGAGATGCTGGGAAATTGGAGAGAAAGTAGAGAATAAAGAGAAAGGGATGTATATGAGTTAGTTCGGGGGTTGGGATGATGGTGGTGGTTCTCTTTTGGGATGCTATAATACTATGGGTAACGTGAAAGTATCCCATCTGCTCTCTTCTACTCTACTTGTTGTCATGTGCCATGTGTTGTAGGCTAAGGTTGACGATGACGAGGCTGAGAATGATGCTGAGTGGGTGGCGAAAAGATAGGATTTGGATTGGAAAAAGTTTGGATAGATTCCTTGAATACAGAAGAGGGAAGGGGAGATGGGCAGAATGTTGGGCACCGTGGTAAGATGCAGATATACATACGAGGATGAGAGGGAAGGGAGGAGAAAGGAATGAAGAAAAGGTTGATTTCGTTGACAGTAATGCATTTTAGTGTTGAGGGAATTAAGCTGAGGCGTCGTATAATTAAGAAGACGTTGGAAATCCCGAAAGGAATTTCTCAAATTAATTAGATCCAAAGGATTGCCGGCTTGCAGGGGCTGGGTGGGGGAGGCTTTTTGGGAATCCATTCTATTATATGCATCACATCTTTTATTCGACCCTCGCGACTTTCTCCTCTCTTTCTTCATCATCCCTGACAGATATTGGTATGATAAGATAAGAAATGCTACTTTTGTATCCACCATCAGCCGAGGCTTATGTCTTCTTCGTCATCCCTCTGTTTTGGGAACGGAACAAACTTTTTAGTACGCACCCTACACCACATTGCAGTGCGATGGGGGAATTAGTTTCTCTTGGCATGCCCTAATGTCAGCCTCAGCTTACCTAACTATGTGATCCGTGGTGGTAGATTTGTTCCGTGTTGATGGATAAAAGACGATAGTAAAAGACGGATCCAACTGGAGGTCTATCATTCTGGAGTCATCCATCTTTTCTAAACTTTTTCCCTAGAGTAGCATGGGTGGGTGAAAGTTCGGCTTTCACATTTCACATTCCGCTTGTGAAGAATAAGAAATTGATGCCTTGCAAAATTTAGCATGAGAATGAGAACATAGAAAATTAAGACAGGGTGAGCATCGTAGAAAAGGACGGGAGTTAATTTACTAGAAGTTAATGTTGGATGGCAACACCAACCAAGGACATCCCTGTATTCCTGTGAGAATGCATTCTTTGTCGTATTTGCATCTGAAATCAATGGAAACTCTGAAATTGTGCGGTACTGACAGCGTATGACGACGAGTATTATAGGCTTCAGTATATATAATTATGTTGCTTTGGTCATGAAGTGAACGGAATTGGAGTACAGGGATGTACCTATATATGCCTGTAAGAAATTGTATGTAAAGGAGGGAAGGCATAAAAAGTTTGGGACAACTGTTTATTACAGACAGTTTGTGGTGCTCCATTTAATGAAATATCATCACGACATTCCTGTTGTGTTTGTTTGTCCCATTGTGCGTAAATTAAGGCTATTGCGGAAACAAGTATTGTGGACTTGACAAGTAAGAAGGAAGCAAAAACTATGAAGAAGGTTTCTGTTTGTGATACAGCTTTCTCCGTGTGTACGATGTAAAAGATTCTTGGACACATTTGCTTGTGAAGAAAGGTTTGAAGTCCTTTAGTTTTTAATGGTTTAAGTCGCCAAATGTAGTCTCAGTTAGTCGTATATATTGTTGATACGAACAGGGGGGAGTATATCCCGTTTGGATCGGCTGCCGCTTTACTTGTTAGGATCTAATGGTAGATGTTGTTAGGTGGTTAGTATGTAGTAAAGTACATAAGCGATAGCATCGAGAACCGCGGAGTTTTTATAGCAGAGAAAGGAGTATGTACATAACTAGGAAAAGTTTGCAGTTGGATGACAAGTACAAGGGTGTAAAATAAATAATGGCGATCAAATTATTACCTAGCCTGAGTGTCAGTGTTGTAATATGAGAGGGGACAGAGGAATTTCTAGTGGAGGAAAATGGGATGGAAAAAGGAACGGGTCGGACGAGGATGATAGGATAAAATGGAATGATATTTTTCAAATCGAGATTTGAATGGTTTTGTGAGTGAAGACTTGAAGGGTGAAAGTAAGATATGAGAAGATGAGCTAATGGTAGGGACGATAGAGAGAAGTTTGGAAGGCGGAAAGCTGGGTACTGTGCCAGGATATTGGAGGCAAAGAGATACATTGGGGAGGAGAAAGTATGAAAAATGTGGAGAAAAGAGCTGAGTTGGACGAATTAAAGACATTGACGTAGCGCTATTCGAGGATATTGATGCAATTCTTCATATTTTCTTCGCGTCCTCGTTTATCTGGTTAAGACATTTGAATGTGACATAAAAGAATGCTGAAAGGGATTGTGTCTACATGGATGAAACGGAGGGTAGAGACAGGAGGCAGGGCAGGTAGAGGAGGGCGAGAGAAAGGAAGGGATTGTAATCGGCAATGACTTAGGATATGTTGGAGAAAGGAAAATACTTTGGGAGCAGTCACGTAGCTTTGATTAATTGCCTTTTTCAGGGGAACTAATTGAAAATGTTGATGTTCACAGGTTACTGGTGTGGTCGGTCGGGCTGAAAGTTTGTCATCCATTTTTTTCATCCTCGCCTTCACCGTCTACGTGAAAGCCACTGTCAAGCGGAACAGCACAGGTATTTGAAGATTTTTTTGAATTGTTTCCTTCTTTTTCTTGTATTTTATCGTACTCATGTCAAGGCCCTGATTTGCTATAGAGTTACGGAAAGATGTGGAAGAAAGAGTACGAGTGGAATATTTGTGGGGTCCACATATTACTATGAGTGTCGGTCCGGCCCTTAGGGGCAGGGGATCATTTGGGTGTTAGTTGGAAGAGACTGGCCTAGGCATTAGAGCACATGGATGGGGGGAGGAGAATTTTTGGAGAGACGGGCGTTTGAATCAAGAAAATTTATGTGCTAACGTATGCTGTCTTGTGTGGGAGAAAGTACTGACGGAGAAGCTGGATTTGGTGTGGATGGGAAAAAATCATAGGTGTTTCTTCACGGCTTTCAGTCTCGGTTTGCCTCAACGTGGCTCTGTTTAGTGTGAGGCAGGCATGTTCGTTTCTTGTGTAGAGAAATGTTTCCTCCATTAGCAAAGCCAAATGTACCTCGCTCTGAATCTTCCCGCGTGTAGGTATTTAGTTTCAGCCAGAGCGGGACTCGGGAGAGGTAAGGTTATCGGTACGGAGCTCGAAGAGGAGCTGACTATGTTGAGAGGATGGTTCAAGTATGTTTGTATGGGGTGTTTGCTTTGATAGCATTCCAATTCCTGCTTTCCATCACATGATGTTGGAAAGCAGAAAGCGTGTAATCGAGATCTCCCGAGGGACATTAAACGGTGTCCCGCTTATTCGTTGCGGCTCCTCAAAGGAAACAAGGCAGAGTGCATTATTGGGAAGGAAAAGAGCTCGGGGACTTTCCTGTCCACTGAATCCCAAGGTGTGAAATAGTAGCAGATTTAGCATTTCACAAAATCTTCCACCAAAGGAAAGCACGCAAAATATTTAAAAATCTATTCCCTGATGTACAAGCTAAGTGCAATTTCGCCCTATCCAGTAGTAAGCACCTCGTTATCAACCTCGGCTGACTGTGAACACTTAGTTGATTTCAAGCCAACCTGTTCTGGCTCTTTCTCAATGAAATTGGCGCTGTCACAGGTGCTCTTGATTCCGAGCCGGTTGTTTTAATCCTGAAGTAGGAACAAGTCTAATTATCTAATGTGCGTTAATGTGTGCAATGAATGTAACAGTGGGCAACGTGTGGGACAATGTTGCTGTTGCCAAAAACATAGCTCGGATTACACAAGACTACACGAGACACCAAAGAGATTAAAGGTTGGAACGAGATAAATTGAATGAATTCCAGAGAAAGCAATGATTTGACTTGAGAGGATATGTCACTAAATTCCAATTCGCAGCTAATGACTCAAGTAATAGGAGCATGTACACTATGATTTCGCTTTAGTGTGCCTGCTGTAAAAAAAACTATTTAGAAGAGAAAGAAGCTTCAAGTAAGAGATAGGAGAGTACTTAAAACAGCCAAATCGTAAAAACTGGAGAAAGGACATACTGAGTGTTTAAGTGGAGAGCTCGGGCTGGATTTCACCGGCTTGGATTTGGATTAGGGAAGAGAGGAAAAGTAGAGTGATGGAGCGGAATGTGTGGTGGGGTGGGTTGGGTAAGCTGGGATAGAAGTGACAGTGTTATGCTTTTAAGAAGAGACTGTGCAAGCGAGAAGGTAATGGCGGTTGGTTGGATGGATACTGTTTCAAAATGTTGAAGTTCCTAGAGAATGGAAAGGGAAGAAGATGTAGGGGAAGAGGTAGGAAGTAGTAAGTAGTACTGGCGAAAGAGGGTGAGGAGTGAAACTTTATATGTAGAGTTAAACTTTTTATGTGTGGGATTTTGCCATAAAAGTAGTTGTAATGCGGAGAGAGAATGTGATTCATCGGGAATAAACATAATAAGGGAAGGAATGGGTAGTAAGTAAGTAGGGAGTGATTTTCATCAGTCTTTTGTCCAAAAGTTGGGGTTCATTTAATGTGAGTTGTTAAAAATTTCTACTTCGTGACTGACATCACTGATGTTACAATACTTTGTTGAAAGACTGAAGCAGGGACAAAACATAGGCGAGGAAAGAGCGACTTTTCGGTGAATGGAGTTGCCGTAGACTTTGTAGCAACCGTTTGTTGAAGGTAGAACATGGCTTAGCCAGGAGTTACATGAGAAAGACAGAAAGAGTTGAATTTAGAAATTTTAACAATCAAGCTTGAAGTTTACAGAGGAGGATAAAGTAAGAAAAAGGAAGGAGTTAAGATAAAGACAGAGGTAGGGAGAAGAAAGGAAAAGGAGGAAGAAAGTAGAGTGTGGTAAAAGCTGAGCTGGAAGCTGTAGCTGTGCTGTTGTGAGTGCTATGACTGCTATGGTCGGAAGGAAGGCGGCTGCGGAATGGAGAATAGTCGTGTTAGGAAGTAGGTATATACAGAGTGGTAGGAAGAGACAAATCCGGAATGCTGTGGAAAATCTTTTCGTTTCGCTGCCTCCAGTTTAGGAGGTTGGACGTTTGGAGCACTGTGGAGAATATTATCTTCATATCTTCTTCTTGCTCTCCTGCTTTTTAAGAGAATGAGGAAAAAGATGAATGGGATGGCAAGGTTAAGATGGGAAGGAAGAAATGTAATAATTGTGAGGAAGGAGTGCGTGGAGGAGTACACTGGGCCAATTGAAAGTGGATAAAGAAGCATGTGTGTAGGGGTAGGGTTCAGCAGAGAGAGAAATAAAAAGAACTTGGGTAAAGAATGAGCTGGTTGCAGGGAAGGAAAAGGGTTTAGTAAAAGTTTAAATGCCTTTTGGAAAAGAAAGTATGAATGTGTAGAGTGGGGAGAAGCTTACGTGAAGGATATAAAGGTGGTGTGGTTGGTTGATGGAACTTTTTTTTCTCTAGGATTTGGATGAGAAGAGAAGAGGGCAAATTCAGGAACGTATCAAGAGGGAAGTGAGGTGAAACTTGTTGTTGAAGGGAAAAGTTGTAAGCAGAGATTGGAACAAGGATGGTCGGGAAAAGGACACGGGAAGACAGGAGGACAGGACCAAGTAAAAATATTTTAGAGTTGTGAATAAGGAGGGGGTGAGGGGAGGGAGTTGGAGTAGATGGTTTGGAGATGGGGAAAATGGGGATAGAGCTGGTAGAAGAAGGAAAAGAAGAGACGGTGAAAGTGGAGAAAGTAAGGATTAGGAGAGAAAAGAGTAGAGAGCTGAGAGCTGAGAAGATAAAAAGTGAGAGATATGGATCTACTTGATGTAGTTGAGAATGGAGAAAAGTTAAAAATTTGTCTAGGGAGAGAGTCCAGCAATAGATATAATGACCTGTGGGAATAATTGACGTGATAGAGGCAAGTTGTAGATCGGAGTGGTAGGAATGATTTGTGGGAAGGTTGCTGAGATGCTAGTAATGACGTGGGCCTTACTCTTCCAGTCCGCTCCCCAAGGACTCGCCAAAGACTAGCCAATTCCCTCTCATATCATTAGCAACCCACTGATCATTTATTCTCATAGCCGTCTTCCAACTCTCTCCCGAACAGAGTTTCTCCTCTTCTCTCGCCCCTTCGTGCCTGCTTCCCTGTTTCTGGTCCACGAGCCGAGATATATGTGGTTTATGCAGCAGTCCTTATTCTGGGTATGGTTGGATTGGATCAGTCCCTCCACCCTCTTCACTCTTACCCCTGCTAAATGGAGTCAACGGATTCCGTGTCTGCCTTCTCTGTCTGAGACTGTATAAAAATTTTGGGAGAGAAAAAAGCTCAACAAATTTATGCTTTCCTTGCGTAAGATAGCCTGGGAAAAAGAATCTACTGACTGTTTGTGCATGCGTCCCGAAAAAGAGTCTTGCGGGAATCCTGTGTATTCTGATGCTCCAATCCGCATCTCTTCTTATCCTAATGCTGTTGGAGAAAGCCGGAGAAAGTTAAACAAGGATCAACTTACTCCGTCTGTCCTGTCTGCATATCAACTGAACTTTTACTTTCTGTCCCTAAATCTTTCCTTGGGCTGGCTGTGCTTGTACCAAGGATTCTTTCTATACAAAATAATTTCCAAATTACTACCGCCAACCTACCAACCCCAATAACGAAGAGAAACATGTATTTGCCCCAGGAACTACTTACACCCTACCATTAATTGTACATGCATTCATCTTCTCTCCTCCGCATGGTAAACAAGAGACATTATTCATGTCATGCTCTAAGATTATAAAATCCGGAAAGCAAGCTTGCATCATCATGAACATGCTCCAACTAATTTATATCCGGGCAAGATGCTTCTGAAGGGCAATGTATTTATTCTACTAAGTAAACTTGCTAATTTCCTTGTTTCAAGGAGAAGCGTAATTGTAATTCAGACTGGAGGTGGGCGTCAGTCTTTAGTAACATAAGAGGTTGGCTCGTTTATTTAAACTTACTTAAGATTTACAAGTCTTTGAAACGCTTGCTTGCTTGCGTCTTTACCGCAAATGAGTTCTGCCTTATGTGTGGGTTTAGATTTTAGATGTTGGCAGAGATCTGTCTGTATACTGTTTTCTATGTTTAGAAAATACTAAGGTCTGAAACCCTTACGAGTTGTATTATAAATCCTCTTCGAAGAATAATTGAGCAGGGGATAAAAGAGTTTATTAAAGGGAAAGTAATAAAGATTGCTAGGCAAATATTTTCACTGGAAGTCGAAGAGAGCAGCTTACTCTATGACGCACAAGTCGGGAAGACTGAATTGCAAACCGCTGCCAAAGATAACGGGTAAAGAGAGAATGAAAAGTTTGAAGTGAAATACATTTCCAGCCGGGGTTGGTCGTACAATATAATGAATAACTACTATTTTTGGAAGTTCTGGAAGCAGATTTACTACTGCAAGAGGAAAATGAAATGCTCAAGAGGCTTTGAAAGGAAAAGGAAGGCTGAAAGAGAAAATTAGTTTGTAGAAGGAAGGTAGAACTGATTGAGAATGTAGTACTTTGCATAAGCTTCGTGTGGCTCAAGCTGAAGTAGTCTTGTTCCATAAGATTGATAAGAGGAGGCATCCGTTGATATTATAGTTGCTGGTGGTTATTAGCGGGGCAGGAGAGGAATAAATATAAAAGCGAAGAGCAAAGATTGTTATTAAAGAAGGAAATATCTTATTTTTGGGGGATGTGAAAAGTTTGGTAAGGATAAGATGAAAACTATGCCTGACACAAAGCTAGGTAGCATATTACAGAAGGGGAGCGTTTGCTGGGGTGGACTGGAGAAAGCAATAACTTTATAAGTTTGTGACGGGATTCATATGATGATCTTGGAAGATGGAGAAAGGTATTTTGATATTCCCTTCCCTGGCTGTGATTTCTTCCACGTCCTGTTCCTATATTATGTCCGTGCTTGAGAGATAGAGAGTTGAAATGAGAGCTTTGCTCGGCTTGTATTTTCAGGAGAGATTTAAGTGTGTGGTGGTACATTTGTTGTCATTGCACTGAAACGAAATGACACTTTTTCAGGGGAGGTGGGTAATGCTGGGTGCCAAGGGTGGACACATTTCATAGCTTACTTATGAAAAGTGTGAGGATGTGTAAATCCTGTATAAATAAAAAGAATTTACGATGGTCTCTGGGAGGCCTTAAGGAAGATCAATGTTGGCCATTTCCCTCAATCGTATGCTCACTATGGTCTTGCGACAGTTTGGAGAATGGTGAATGGGCAAGATTTAGAGGAGGAAGCAAGGGATAGATTGAAGAGATGGAAAGGATGTGATGGGACACAGCGGGGGAATGAGGAGAAAGTGGATACTTTTTCCCTCTTTTGAAATGCTCTAAATCTCTGCCGTAAAATCCATAAGAAGAAAAAACAAGGAGAGTTATGGAATGGAGTGCTAGAATCATGTCCAAAAACACTCGTACGTATAAGAGAGAATTGAGAGAGAAGAAAGTGATAAAATTTAGGAGGGATGAATCGTAGTTGCATGCAAGAACAAATACACGCGGCTAGAAATTTCATCGCTTGTACTCCGACAAGAGCAACTTGAGTTCATGTTGTTGTACTACACACTACACTACACACACTACATCCAGGATGTAGTACTCAAGAGAGTAAGAATGTATCGAACCGCGTATATATCGTATACATGCAAGAGAAAGGAACTATGTGGAAGTTGGGGGAGAAGGCGTGAGTTAAAGTCAAACTAAAAAATTTGAGACGTAAAGTAAAGGCGTAGATGGATGGAGAGAGTCAGGTGTCGTGTTGTGGATTGGAGAAATCAAGACGACTTAGTGAAAAAAGTGAGGTGAATACGTGTACGAGAGTTCTGGAAAGATTGGAAGCAGAGGGTTTCCTAAGCTGGGGTAAGAGGAGAGGGACGACGAGTAAGTTGAAGACGGAGGTTGGATGTGTACATTTGTACACTACGTTTTGCCACGCGATGACTTTTAAAGCTTTGGTCTTCTCGGTGAGTGTCCGAGAATGATGGACGAGAGAAAACGAGGGTTGTGAAAGGATAAGAGTGTCTACATGTAATTTTAGTCTGGGTGCGAGCTGAAAACGCAATTAGGAAAAAATAGTAAATGCGGAGAATAGCGCTCCCGTTTTTTATTTAGGTCGATGTACTTTCAGTATGACATGTGCATTGTACAATGTGCAATAAGGTAGGCGGATTTCTGAGCGGGTAGATTGCTGGCTGGCTTTTTGGTTACCCAATGCTGTTGGTAAGGGAAAATTTTGAAAGTTAGAAAGAGACAGATTGGATAGGATGGACAGCGATAAGGAGTATGTGGGGTACTTTATAAATAGGATTTTTGGCGGAGTCAGCGTGGTGCTTGTTTAAGAACAATCATGCTCCCATTTTAGTTCTGTTCCTGCCGGGAGATTCAAGGTTTGTTTCGATAAAAGCTGGTGATACGTAGAGACATAAATGGGAGGGAGAGGTGGGAGAAGAAATGGGGAAAATGTAAGAGTCATGGCGGAGAAAGTAAATAATTATGCTTCTTCAAGCAAGCTCCTACTGATTTACGGCAAAGTAACGGGAGGAGAAGATGTTCAGAATTATACTTTTACAATGCGATGATAGGTGGAGATTCGCCGTAGTGTAGGTAGAGGGAAAGCAAAGAAGAAGAAAGAGCGGTTAAGGAAAAGAAATTGGAATTTGTTTCTGTTTGGTTGAGGCTATGACTTATTACGAAATGGAAATAATAAAAGTGAAACACTGAAATTGGCTTATGCTCTACCACAATGGAAGCCGTATCTAAAACACATGTAGTTATTATCTGGAACCCCGTGCAAAAGTTGACAGTTATTTAAATATGGCAACCAGGAGAAATAAATGGAGAAAGTTGGAAGATTGGCAGAAGTAACAAAGGAATTGTGGGCAGTCCCTGTCCAATCCTCTGTAAGAGCTAGTCCTCGTGTTAGAGTTTACTATGTACACTGGAAAATGGAAATATTAGCGGCCGGAGGAGAGAAGAATGTGGATTTATTGCCAAAAATCCTGGATAGGGCTAGGTTGGAAACGGAATGAAAAATAGAATAGGGAAGAGGGAGAGAGGAACAAGATGATGAAAAGAGGAAGTGAACTCTCATTGTCGGGTTTGACTCTGAAAAAGGACGTTATTAATATTTGAAAAAGTTGAGATTTGTATCCTTTTGCATATGAGAGGAATTAATTGTAGAAGAGAAATAGGTTGGATTTCATTTAAATTAATTTCATTGGTGGCATTGTGGCATTGCCGGTAGTCGGGAAAGAAGGCGTTGGATTTTGATGAGAAATGAGTAACGACAAGGTTGGAGAGGAATGTGAAGGGAAAATTTAACTCATCCAGCTTGATATGCATTTTCTTACTGTCTGGAACTGTTCTGTGTGTAGTGTGGTGGGTACTTTTATTCTTGCTGCTGGTTTAAAGAATCTTTGCATAGGTTTATTGATGTTGGCTGGTTGGTCCATAGTGTGCATGTGAATTTATTTAAGATATGAATATAATGATTGATGGTGGATAGATGAAAGTACATGTGGTTGTATTTTTATGTATTTCAGATTGGGGACGTGTCCTTTTGTGCAGCGCCCTGGTTACGGTGGCAATGCTCTGCAAAGAACAGGGGATTACTGTTCTCGGCGTATGCGCTGTTTATGAGCTGTTCATAGCACAGAAAGTAAGTAAAATAAATGAGGGAATATTTCACATGATTCCCAAGGAGAAACGGGATTTTATAAGATAAAATGGAAGAGAAGATAGAGGGGGGCGGATGGTGTCGTAGTTTGCGGCGAAAGTGGTAGGAAAAATATTCTTTCGACCTGTAATACATTGCTCGGCCTCAAATTGAGGCTGGGAAAGAGGGTATGAAGTAAATCCAAAAGACTCAGGTAATATCATGTTCATGGAGGAGGGAGGGCAAACATGTAGAATGCATTTATTGTAGTCGGCTTTTCTACTGTTTATCTTTGTCGTGGGGGAAATAACTAGGGGGATTCAATCCCTCCCGAGTGAAAGTAGAAGCAAGGGAAGTAGATAGAGACAGAGGAGAAAGTAGGATGGAAAGGATAAAGGGATATGAACTGGGAGAAAGTTTTATGCTTCTGTATCTTTCGGTGGTCTCCCCTCATTTATTGGTCTCTTGAGCAAGAGAAGAGTTGAATATGGAGACAGAGATACGTTTATGGCCGTGAATTTTTTTCAAATCACCGAAACAAAGGGAAGAAGAGAGAAATAGAGAGTTTGAAAATGTCATGAGCGTCTCTGGAGAGACTCGCAAATACGAATTAGAAGTGAAAGTAAACTCGAGAGTGCTATATGGTGGTGGGTGGGTGGGGAAACTTGGTTCCTGTTGTCATTTTAGATTGAAGGAAAGATTATTTTGTTTGAGGTAGGAAATTGTTTGTATCCCAACTTTACAGACTTGTTACCACCGAGTTTATAATTTCATGAAGGAATAAGCTTCACACATTTTGATAAAGATGGATTTGAGTAAGATCGATTTGGGGGTAGAGGCGTGGCCGTAGCAACAAAATGGGTTGTTTGGGATGTCATATGTGGTAGGGAAAGGGGAGATTCGGTTGTTAGATGAAAAATGTATAAAAACAATGCTTGAATTCATTCATTTTAGACCCAGAAATAATGACATTGTGTGCAAGCATTCTGTTAAGTTAAGATTAAAGATTCCAGACTAGATTACAGAGAGTATAAAGCAATGAGCTGGAGAAAGTAAATGGCTAGGTCTACAGTCGAACGCAGTACAAACCAGTTCAAAAGTAGAAATTTCAAACTTAAGCTCATGATTTAGTAAAAAATTGAAGGATTCATGTTGATGTAAGTAATTAGAGACTTACGTGACGAGGAGCAACTTTTCATAAACTTCATTGCCTACTTGTAATCTGCAGAATGTTTCAAAGCGAAAATTGCAAACAGGCTTGCCGTAATGAATTCTGGGAAGAGAAATTCTGAAAAGCAGGAGAAAGTTTAGAGATGGAGCATGGCTACAAAAGAGTTGTTTTTCTAATAGAGTTTAAACTATAGAAGGATATTGTAGCTAAAAGATACTGTTTGCGTAATAGCAAATAGGGAAAGATAGTAGTTCAGATAAGCGGATTCGTTCAAGCTCTTGGTGTGGGTTATGAGCATTATTATTTATATAAAATTTTGGAGACGGGTAGATAAGGCGGTCGTGATAAGTTTTGAAATTAATTTTCATGCTGAAATGTTATGAGACGAAAAAAGAGTTTTGTATGCAGGGGGTGGAGGAGAAGGAGGAGGAACGGCTTGTATTAAAGTTGAAGAAAGTTTCGGTTTATGAGGTGAACTGAGGAAATATAATTATACTTCTAAATGTAAGAATGACCATCTTGGTTAAAACCGAAACGAGTTTTGCGGACGATTGTAGAATGTGTGGTTAGTTATAGTTAGGATTCGTTCTTTTATTCTGTCTTGCCATCCTAGAGTGTTTGAGGAAAATAAATAATTTATAGTAAACTGAGTGAAATTTTGGGGTTGTGTCAGCAGAGTTAGCATTCTTTGGTGGAGCGTGCTCATATCACAGCGTTAAGAAAAGTAAAAGTTGAAGAAAACAGGAGGGCAAAGAGGAAGAGATAAGATTGAAAAGGGGAGAGGATATGAATTTTACAGGGTAGTTTTAACTTGGAGACAACTGACTAGATAGTTTTGAAGATAAGAATCAAAGAGAATAGGGATGATAGCGTAAATATTTAACAATAATTTCGGCATGTTAGTCACGCGTTGCGTTTATTGTGAAAAGTTGGAATAGTTGGGATCTTCATTGTCTTTTAAAACTATACCCGAGTCGGATAAAGTTTTGAGATCCTGAATTACATTTGGAATGCGAGAAGAAGGAGGAAGAGGAGAGGGAGAAAGTTGGGAAGATATTAAATAAGTCTGGGTGATAATGCGGTGGGAGAATATAAATAAGGGAGGATAACCATATTAAATGTTTTGTTTTGTGTTGCAGCTGAGATTATCGGACCTGGGTCAAATCGTAAGTCTGGTCCTCCGTGGGAAAGGAACCTTGCCGCCTTGGTTAAGTGTAGTTAGTCAGCGGTTGATGGCGTTGGTTGGAACAGCCGGTGTCCTGATCCTGAGCAGAATACTTGTGATGGGATCCCAACTACCTGTTTTTACTAGGTAATAAATTTAAATGACGAATCTGGAGTTGAAGGGGGATAGCTGTAACTATGGTGAAAGCTGGTAGGGGAAAGTACGGGGAAAGAAAATGAGAGCGTGGAGCGAAATATGCACGTAGACAAGGTTAAGAGATTGAGAGGATTGGAGGTAGGGATTTAGTGGGGATGATGACGTTGGAGATGATTATAAACAATAAGAAGGAATTATGGATTCGCGTCAGGTAGGAATTTTATTTCCTGAGAAATGGGAACTCCTTAAAGATTCTTTATGCGTGGTAGAGATTATGGGACGACAGGGTTGAATAAGCGTGGAGGATAGTAGAGGAGGGAGTGAAAGCTTATCTTGTTTATCTTGTTGACAGATGAAATTTTGAGGATTTTATAATGTAATTTCGTGGACGTGGGAGACAGGAGGGAAATGAGAGACTCATGAAATCTGGTGGTATTTCGTACGTGAAGATGGTGCTGGAGTGGGGGAAGGCGATGGAAAATAAGAGTGTAAGCCGGAATGAGTAGCTAAGCTCGGCGAAAGAAGCGGTATAATCGTGGTAGTTAATAAAAGTAAACGTGACTCTGAAGAGGGCACAATATTTGGAATGAGGAAATTTGGAAGACATGGAGAAAGTCGACGGAGTCAGCGGAGAGGAGTAAATGGAGAAATAGTAAAATGGGAAGAGGGGGATTTGATGGGAATGCGTACGTGAGGATGGGATAGACGTTTTTTTTCAGAATGGACGACGTGTTAGTCTGTTTTTGTTCTATTAGGAGCGCATTAGTATGGCTACTTGAGTGTGAAGCTATTGGAAAATGATTGTAAATGAGGTTTATCCGAGGTATGAATCCTATTTGTGTCTTAGGAAAAGATTTACAGCGTATCTATGCTAAATTGTTTGAAAAAACGACTTGGGCAATGGGAGAGAGAAAATTGTGAATGAAGGGGAGGATGGGAAGATGGGAAGACGAACGGGTAGTAAACGAGAAAAGCGAAGCGGAATAATAGGAAGGCTGCTGAGGAGGAAATCAGCTAAATAAACCGATTTTCAAAGGTACTCGGTTGCTGATCTGGAAAGTGCGTCTAGTCTAGACAGTTGCTTGCTTGTGTGGTAAATTTAAAGAAAGGGATATATAGTCTAGTTGGCGAGTAGACAGCTTGCTTGCTGAAGGATGAGGAGACGTCCGCCTCAATTTGAAAAGGCGTCTGCAGGGAAAGTAGAGGAGAAAGTTGAATTGAAGTTACTTCCGGAAAAAAGGTTGCGGTCCTTGTAGTTAAGATTTATAGTGTGCTTTGTTTTAGGGAACAGAGCAGAGTTGTTATTAGATACAGTAAGAAGAATAGCTTTGTAACGAAGGATCTTCTGTCTAAAACCACCAACATTCGCTATTTGAGATTAGAGAGAAGGAGTGCGAATATTCTTTAGGCTGTTTTAACATGGTGAGCATTTATGACTTGTAGTTACGACGAGAACGCCAGGGAGCTCTTTCTTTAGCCTTTCCTCATTTAGATATGGAGTCATTCCTTGCTTAGTCCCAACGTGGATATCTCTGGAAGATGGGTAGAATCTGATGCTTAGAGAATAACATGAATGTGTGGAGCATCAATATTTTGAAGGGTATAATAAAATCATTTGAGAAAAATCCAGGCTTAAGTGCCCTCGAGTGAGTAAGTGGGTAGTGGTAGTGCAAGTGTACAGAGTGTGTACAGTGAAAGTATTGTAGACTGCATGGGTTAAAGCGTATGCATTACACTAGCCCTCTGGAAGGGCAGATGAGAGAGAAAATAGGCTTGGATCCGAAATCTAGGTCCAGCACTTAGACAGAGGCAGACAGGAGAAGGGGAAATGGGTCTGGGAGATGTAAAGAGGAAATGGGATGAACAGGGATGACGATGAGGAAAAGGACTTTGTTGATGATAATGGTGATGACGGTGCGTGTAAAAAATGGGGAAATTCTCGGATGAGTTTGCCAACATCGCTACTTGTAGCTATCTATGTTTTCTCAAGTTCTTAACTACATTAAATGGTGTGTGGAGGGGGCTATCGAGTAGAGGAACTTGTCAGGCTAATAATATCTAGTCGAGACGAAACAGATAAGGGAAAAAATGGGATGTGAATGTATGTGGAATGTGGATGTAGGATTCTAATTTGATAGTTGATACGGTTGTATACAAACAGAGATGAAGAGAAAGTACTTTGCTGTTGAAGTAGAGAATGACAAGAAGCATGAGTGAATAAGGGTTGAGAAGAAGGCAGATAAAGTTTCAAATGAGTGTGAAGAAACATCGCGGTCGTCTGAGATATAGAATTTTTTCTTAGAAGGAAAAGTGTGTATGGTCAAGAGTCAAATCATAGCAGAGAAGGAGTACAAGATAGATAAAGGGGGGACGTGAATTACTAGGGGAATTCACAGATTTCCAAAAAGCTCTCAGATAGACTGCCTTTGCGTGAGCATTTCAATATACTTGTATACCAAATCTCAAATGCTACAGAGCATGCACAGAGAATCCCTCAGAGGTTTGCTGGAGTGAAAGGTCCCTTGTCTGTGGCGAGTACAATGGTGAAAACGAGGAAAGTTTCGCAAAAATGACTCGGTATGCATCTTAAATATGCTAGTTCAGTCCGGGAGCTGAGGGAGGCTGGTGCTGAAATTCAAAACTACTGGTTCATGATCACAGTATACACACTAAGGACGAGAAATACGTATCACAAATACTTTAAGGATGACAAAAATGCTAGGACAGGCTGCAATGAGGGCGATTATGATTGCAAAAACTTTAAACATCTAAGCTTGATACATCGGCGAGTCTTTCTCTATTGTCTCGGCTAAGGAGATAAGTAGCTGTGGAGAAAGTTATGTTAATCTCTCCTAGCTATTCGCCGCTTTCCTTGAGCCTCGTTAGGAAACATTATGGTCCTCAAGACCAGAATGCGAAGCGGGTGGAGGAAGAGGAAAATGTCTAGAGATGACACTACACGACTTGAGGAGGGGTAATCTTTTGAAAATGGAAAGCGTTTGGGCTACGCTTCATTTATGCTCCAGCCCTGGGTAGGGCTGAATGCGTAATGAACAACTTGAATCTTATAGCGTAACGCTCTGCATGAAAATATGAGTTGTGCCGCGTGGTGAAAAAGAAGTCATGAAGGATTTTTTGTAAGGGAGTGGAGCTCAAATCAGGTCTTCTGTCTTGAAAATATTACGGAAAGAGCGAACATGAGGATACTTTTTCAAAAACCGAATTTTTGCTGCAGCTTTTTATTTTTCACAGTAGGTTACTTCTAAGTAACATTGAGTGCGTGCATATGAAGGGAGTATTAAGTAGCAGATGGAAAGGGAGAGGGGAGAAGGAAAGAATTTCGGAATGTAAATAATAATCGAGTTATTTATGGAGAGAGATGGGAAATTTGATTAACCTCTCGGTTAGGCGGAGGTATGAGATGGTTGAGTTGAAATTAGGAATACATGCATACATATGTAGTCTTCAAGCCTTACTTGACTCCTATCATTTGCAAGAATGAAATGATGATGATAATTTAATTGGAGATATTAGAAAAGTTGGGAAATGCATAGTATGGACTGCACATTGTGAGCGGGAATATGTTCATGATGAGGAAAGTAGAAAAAGATGTATGCTACTTTACTTACTCGTTTTTCGGTTAGTAGCCAACCAAGAAGAAAGCAGTGCAGCAAGGAATGAAAAGAGGCAAGATTTGTATGTAGCTAAATAAGTCTAAGAATCGATTTTGTAGCATAGATCCTAACAGAAAATTGAAACGGATTTTTACCCAGGATGGGCTGAGGAATGATATAGTGCATGGGGGTGGAGCCATAAGGGGTGGAATGGGCAGAGGGGGGATAAAAGAATTACCATCTGAATCAAGATATGATTGCATCAATTCATTTGGTTTAGGTTAATTTGGTGATAAGGAAGGGCGGGGCTGATAAAATGATTTGCTCGTCTTATATATATAGCGTTGAGTTATGCAAGCTACAATATTATTTGCTCGTATGACTGGTCTAATTGTCTCTGTTGTAACTTTCTCCACAGATTTGACAACCCAGCGTCAGTGGCGGAAGTGCCTGTGAGACAATTGTCTTACAATTACCTGCTGAGCCTCAATTCGTGGCTCCTTCTCTTTCCCTGTGATCTTTGCTGCGACTGGACGATGGGAACTGTGCCGTTGGTCCAATCTTGGTCTGACCCTAGAAATCTTGCTACCCTAACAACCTACATCGTCCTCTTCCTTCTCATCCGGACTGCATTAAGCCGATCCAGTGATCGGCACTCCAATGCCGTACTTATGGTAAGTGAATGCATATGGGAGAAGGGATCTGTGGATGGAGGAATGATTTTTTCACCCTGCAAACACGTACAGGTCTAAGCTTGAAGCACATATGAGGGTGCGTGAAAAGAAATAGGGGAAAGCAGCGAGTTGTACGAACGAGTATTGAAAGCGGGATGAATTAATATTGTGGGATTGACATGTGATGGAGGGAATCAGGTATGCAACGGTATGCAATGGATACGGGGATGTGTAGAAAGCATGCCTCGATTCCCAATCCCATCCTCTCGTAGTACTTACCTTAGTTAGGATTAGGATAGGAGACCTGGGCTCCTAGGGGAAGCGAATGGAGGAGGAATGATAAATAGGGTTACATGAAAAAATATGCTAGTAGACCAACTGCATGGATTTATCTTATCAAATGCAGCATATATTGAAACTGTAATGGAAAAGGGATGTATATTAGTAAAAGGGTAAAAATATGTATGTGAATGTAGTGTTAAATTGTAAAATCGAAAACGTTAGCTTGGAAGACATGCTGTGATTTCAGTTACATTTGAATAATTTGGGTAGGAAATATACAAAGAGGCACCAGGACCATAGATGGTACGGATCACACTGTCCCAGCTTTGGATCAAAGCAAAAAAGAGAAAGGGGGAGGAGCTTTAAGGGATTAACGAAAAAGGTTCTTCTGGATCAATGGGTCACAGTGACCCAGTGATCCATTGATCCATCCAAAAAACGATTGACCCATGATCCAGCATAATAATTTATAAAATTTTAAATATTATATCTTTTGGCGATAGTAGCTAGTAGTCGGTGTAATAAGTAATGGATTGATACTTTGTTTGGACCAATTTGATTGTTTTTGGTGTACTGGGGGCTGATTTTAAATTCGAGTCACCACTGTGGTCGTATGTATGTACGGTTGTGTAACTTATATGTCATGAGCAATAACTTTGCTCTTACCGCGAGCTGTGAAGGAGCAAGTGACTTCGCGACATCCTATCAATGCTAATTGGATTGATTATAGCTTACATTTTAAGAGGCAGGCATTGCGTTGGGTTCTGCTTATGTACTTATCACTGCCATTCCTTAATAAGCTAATTCTTAGCCGTGCATGATTTTCATAATATGTAACAGACATCAAATTGTGTATCTTTTTTATTACGGCTAGCTGACATCGTTTGGAACTTTTCATTGCTATTTTTGTGTTAACAAATTCAGCAAGATTAAATAATAGCATAATTGGACAGCCCGTTGATTTCTCATGACGATTTCATAGCCAGTATGGTATATATTTAGCTGCTTATGAAACGTTTTGTAAGCAGTGTGTAAGTGTGTAAGTGTGGTAAAGCCATGACGACCACTGCTACTATCACCAAGGTCCAAGACAGCGCATAGACAAGTAGGCAACTATGTAACCATTGACGAAGATTCCAGAGATAAACTTTAAAGTAACAATTGTATTAATGATAATGTAGATGCATAAGTTTCAGCCAGGTACAAACGAGGGGACCACAGTGGTCGTAAAAATGCACGCTTGTGTAACTAACTGCATGTCAAATATATATTTCTGAATCCTACGCATTTACATGATAGAGTAAGTCTTGTGCTGAATCAAGGACTGGATGTTATCTCTATTTGTACATATTCATCATATATATGTTGATGACAAACACCAAGTAGGCAGAGTGGTTCTGAGAAATTTTAACAATCTTCCCCTCTTTGGCCTTTACTCTAAATACACGTTTGCAGCTACTTCCCAACGTAATTTAAAATTTTGGAACGATATAAAGAAACT
The DNA here is from genome assembly GCA_906901655.1 of Sminthurides aquaticus. Taxonomy (NCBI): domain Eukaryota; kingdom Metazoa; phylum Arthropoda; class Collembola; order Symphypleona; family Sminthurididae; genus Sminthurides; species Sminthurides aquaticus. The sequence goes on along the minus strand of CAJQTT010000004.1, from coordinate 7,340,094 downwards.
CGAACTTACAATAAATTCAGTTCAGTTGCCAAATTTCCAATTCACTTCCAAAACGGAGATGGTTTTATAGGTCTACAATAACTTGCTAGTGAAGAATGCTTATTAAAGATAAATGTTTAGGTTATTACAATTATTTATTTTAATAGCTATTTTTAGTAAATAATTATCGCACAACCAAGAAATATTTACAATTTTTTAGTCATGGAGATTATTAACTCAGAAGTGGGTATACAACACCCTGAGTCTGAAGATTAGTGGAAATATATCTCTCTACAAATGTACGCGTAGCAACAATTATGATCTTAGGGAAAGCGGAAGTTTTGTTAACCCCAATTAGTAAGTCGCTGCCATGATATTCCCAAATCTCCCGAAACAGACGATGTTAACATGGGTACGAAAGTTTTTAATTATAACTGTTGTGTATTCAAGATGACACGATGAGCCTTTAATTAGTGCTAAGATATGTTGCTCCTAGCCACAATGATGTTTACCCGTCAACATTATAGACTACAAAGCAATATGCGTATTAGATTGTATTCATTTTATCCGGTGGTCAAGCTTTGATCATTACAACGTTTGTTGCTACAGTTTAGCTATGACTAATTAACTGACATGATTACAGCGAGTATTTAAGTTCTGGGTCGAATTAAACTTTGTAAATGAAGAAATTCGATGGTAAGGAAGGACGAGCTAGTGAACATCAGAAGGCATGGCCATTAAACTTCTGTCACTGTGGTTCGTTCAATATATTTGCAGTGAATTTTATTTTAAATTCGAACGTTTTGAAACTCATTGATACTAATTTAATGCAGTGATCACAGCCTTATGTTCAGTATAATTCATTTCTTCAACTCAAACAGTATGTTGCGTCATTTTTAGTAACTACTACTAGTCACGAAAAAAGGTTTATCGAATTATATTCTAATAATTTTAGAAGCACACTTAAATGACTTTTCCCCGGTTCATAATTTATAATTTACTGATAATTCTAGCAAAACTTGATCATTGATTTAAGCTAAGGTCATGAAGCTTTTTTTAATATTTTTGGTTTCTAATTTTGAAAAATCAGATGTTTGTGCTGTACACCTATGCTCTTGCCCTAATAATTAGTGTGGTTTCATACTTTTACGAACGAAATAAAACGGCATACATTAGTGGGTGTCAAAAGCGAAGTTTGATGATTATTTAATTTTTGCCAGTCACCACTGGAACGTAAAATCTACGAAATTTGATTTGCACGTTGATGCCGTCTACTTTAGCATTATTAACTTCCTGATTTATACATGCAGCTAACAGTTTAGTCTGTAATGCCTGATTCTTGTATTGAACGTTTTTGCCATTGTTGAGCACTGTGGTTTGAATACAAATATGAAGTTAAGCCTTGTACGCATATGTTATACCCACTTTGGACAGAAGCTCGTTTTTGCATTAATATCTCTGTTCGTTGTTCTGTACTGCGTCGTTAAATCTTTTAAAATGAAGCAATCATTTAGTATGACACTGCCTATATACTATTCTTATAACACTTGGAATACAACTGCAATTTCAAGCTGTGAATCATAATATTGGTTTCACCACGTTAATAATGATTTTTCGGTTTCTAAAATGAGCATCACCACGGATAATATCGCCGTCATTACAGCACATATAACATGATGTATGCCCATTGGCATACAAACTCCGCTCGTTAGCAAATGTTGATACAACACTGTAAAATGTCCTGTTTACGTAATCGAAGGGTAGAGATTGTTTACAGCAAGAGCTGCAAGAAATGCCTAGAAAGTCGTGTGATTCACATACCTGGCGGAGATGCCTACTTTTAAATGAAAAATAAAGTTAAAGCTAAAGAAAATATAAAAGTTTCAAACGTTGAACACATTCACTTGAAACTTTCAAACGACAGTCAATTCGCGGAAAAAATAAAAATCTCAATTTTTCATGATAAATTTTTCTAGTAGCCAAAAACAGCTACACTATAGAGCAATTTTAAATTCCTGAATTGAAGTTGTACGTTTAGTATGTTTAACTATGTAAGCAGAATTATAGATATATTTTCATTAGATGTGATACTGCATGAATAGCATAAATGACGCCACGTAACATTACATTATTCAAGTAAGATTTGACCCTTCGAAACGCAACCACAGTGGTGTATACAACCAAAGTTGTTCCTGCAAGAGCGTTCCCTAATCTGTCGTACATGTAGCTTTAGTCGGACGCCAAAAGATTCATCAAAGGTAATAAATGATATTGTAAACTTGTATTTATTTATAAGATTGCAACTACGCGGTGTCATGTTGGTCGACAATATTCTAACTGGTATCAATTAAAGCTGAAAGTCATAAGTTTTAAGCGATACAAATTGTATTGTCTTCAGTATGAATGATCTACTATTAACGATCCAAGTTTCCTGTCGGAATTCTTGACTCTTAGTTTATAGATACCCGTATGAATAAAATACGCCGATATACCACCGCGTAGTTTCATTAAATATAGGAACAAATTACAAAGACCCTGTATACAGTCGAAAATCTCAATCCAAACTACTAACCAGGGTTATCAACGCCAACAGTTCTTGCTGCCAATAGTCGCCTCCGATTGTAATAGCCCAGGCAACGAGGTTGTAGTTTGATTGGCGCAACTTCGTATCCTCAAAAATTGCGAAGCCATAGTTGTATAAATTGAATTTCTTTAGTGATGCAAGTTTTCTATCTAGTAATCGCTGATAATAGATACTTGTATTTCGTATAAAAAGTCGGGGCATTCAAAACTGTATTGTTTCCTACAGCACTCATGGCAGATAGCCAATGACCAAACAATCTTAAATTAATTTTATTAACATTCACTGTGGTCTTTGACAATAACATACACGAGTTCCAAGGGTCCAGGGAGCATGAAAGGAAATATTTTGAAATCGTGTATTCCCGCCGATATTACTTTTCATAATAACGATTGATAAAAATACTCTATAGTACTACCAGTTTGCAGCAACCTACAGGTGCAAATGTCCAGCTCTTGTAAAAGTGGTACGTAACAGAAACTATCACACGTAGACAAGCTCATATGACACTATAGGATGTTTTGCTTATCCAACGTACACTGTGGTCACTCATAGTCAGAAATTGAATTAAAACAGTTTCCACAATGTGTATAACGTTTACTTCCGACGAAAGCTAATTCTACAAATTATGCAAAACTGTGCAGCATTTGTGACTTTACGATTTGAGCTTGCCCGTTTATTGTATATGGTTATTTTAGATGTGGGTTCAGCTTTCCCGTCGACTGCATTACTAGTCTCTTCCGCATTCTGTTTGATTTAATCTTCCACTGCTGCGTGGAAAACGAGGTAAATAGTTTACACCCATTCAAATTCAATCGAAATGAATAAATAGTAAAAATGGACGCGTGCAACACTTAATGCGGTGAGTTGTTCTTTCAACTTATAACATAAACAACTGCTTACCGACTACTTATTTCCCTATTAATTTCACATCATACAGGTGAGGCATGACCAGTACATACGGAACCACAGTGGTGTATACAAAAAAAGCCGTAGCAGCCATGGGGTACGTTAATCTGGTGCTATTTTAGCTGGAAACTTATACCAGAAGAGATTTTCACTCTAGTAGCTTCGGACCACAGCGGTAATAAACCATCAGAACATTCCACAAAATTAAAACCCTCTTCTCAATGACATCAAAAGCAATGGAAAGATTAATTTTACCAATAACCAACAGCTAAGCAGAGTTCCTTACAAGTATTACGTGATTCAATCAGTGTTGCCTTAAATTGAAATAGCCCCGGCAAGGTGTTGTCTGCAGTTTGATTGACATAAGTTAGTTTCCTCTCTGAATCGCTGTTGTAAAAAGTAAGCTCCTTTCTTTTTGCGTTTATTAAGGGGCGAAGCCGCTTCTTAGGGAGGTTGGTGACGTCTGTCTGTCTGTCTGTCTGTCTGTCTGTCTGTCTGTCTGTCTGTACGCAAGATAACTCTCGAACGGATGGACGGATTTACACGGGACTTGCGCCAAAATGTTGCAAATTTACTGTAGATCATGCCTATTCAAATTAAGTCAAATTGATTCAATGATCTCTGAGCTACAGATGATGAAAGATAATTAATTTCATCACCTATGAAATTAACACATGGTATGTACATATGTTAAACCGTTTTTGACGGTAGGCACTGTAACTCTCGAACCGATGGACGGATTTTCATCTAGTTTTCACCGGTATCTAGCTAATACGTTAAGGAAGAAGCCTATTTAGTTTCAGTGGGATTAGGTAATTCATCACTAGGTTACAGTTTATAGAAGATAATGCCTCCGGTTATCCATGGGCAACAACACAGCACGTACATACGGCAATTATCTACCCCATGCTGCGTAGGCTTTCCAAGCCGTGGCTCAGTGGGTAGAGCGTTCGTATGTTATCGTGAGGACATGAGAGAGGCGCCGGTTCGAGTCCTGGCTGCCGTGTTTGTGTTTCTTGCTTTTGGAGCGGCATTCACTTACACAAAACAGTTTTAACTAGAGAATTTACGTTTCATGTGGAATACCGGAATCATTCGCCCCTTAACTACTCCGACTCTGTCGTTTATTCTCTTAGGTACTCGATACAACTATTTACTTTGAAAAGTAGGAGTAAATGCAAATCAGTTGTCATCAAGAACTCATGACTGCGTAGTTCCAAATTTGATACAGTTAACTAACTACATTATGTAACATACACTGTGGTCTTCAATAATAATGCAAAGGAGATTCAAGGATTCCGAGGACCAGGAAGGCTTAAATTCTAAACAGCGTATCCCGCCTTTGCTATACTTTTCTGCCATTGCAAATAACCGTGATACTACGAAGCACAATCAACTTTCAGCAAACTGTGTGAGCACACTGCTAGCCATTGCGGTACATGTATATACTGAAATTTCCCGCATCTCCAAGCTGATCGTATACTCTATGACATCGTCTAATTTCAACGTGGTAACTAATAATTCCTACGAGTTTTAATAAAACTGTACAATGTGGGGGGAGTACAATACAGGAACGAGACATTTTAGAGATAATAAAATAAAATTCAAGTATCGCCCCTCTCGTGCCTGCATTGAGTAACGAATCTATAAAGAATAGATCGCTCATGCTACACACGCTACAAGTTCCTATTGCTTTTAAAATGCAAGCACTTCAGGATGGATCACCTTGGGTCAATGGAAAATTGGATCAAAGACAAGATGGGTCATGACCCAGGATCATTGACCCAAAGCCATTTTGACCCACTTTGTTGATCCACTTGGATCACACTGTCCCAATGGGCCAATGATCCTGGATCATGGGACAGTGTGATCCGTACCATCTATGACCAGGACAAAGAAAGAAAACCGTATGGTAGGAGCAGGAAAGATGTGACGTACAGGGAAAGTAGAGGGTTGGAAGAGAATTGCTGTGTCATATGAAAAGCGGTTGCGGTCATCATAGGAAGATGGGCTAGGGAAAGTTTGACGCCGGGATTATGACTAAGATTGAGATTGGGATGATTGAAAAAAAAGGAAGAGGGAGAGGGGGTGAGCTTAATTTTAGAGAGAAAAAATAGGTAGGCACAATTCATTCTTACCGAGTGAATGAGATCCCTTTGTCGCGAGGATTGAGTTAGTGATAAAATGGAAGGGTAAGGTATACAGTGGGTTGGGTTAATGGATGAATAACGTGTGCTCATGAGCACAGTTATGTGGAAAACCAATGTTTGAAGTGGCTGATTCTAGTGTGATTTTTGCTCCATAGGGATTGTCACTGATGGTCTTTCCATTTCTACCCGCTTCAAATCTCTTTTTCCCTGTGGGCTTTGTCATAGCTGAGAGAATCCTGTATTTGCCGTCGATGGGCTTCTGCCTTTTAGTTGCTTATGGATGGACACGGATTTACTCTTCGAGCAAGTAAGTACACACTTTCTATTTCATAGAATTTCATAATGTGATCGGAGGTTTTCAGAGAAATCCGAAGTGGTCAGCGCCAGCAGTATTCTGAGAGGCTCGTCTCAAAATTGTGGCTCTAGTAGCCATCATGAATTTTGAATCACAAATCTTATCCGGATTGATATAAGGATTTCTTGATGAGGGAAACAAGTGTGCGGAGGCTTACTTGAAGGGCGGCGCGGAGGAAATACAAGGCGAGGTAACGATGTGCTAAAAAGGTAAAATGTTGAAAGAAAATCGTGTGAAAGCTGGGGAAAGAAATACTGATTTTGAATGCAGCTCAGCTTTCAGAGGGAGGAAGGTAAAGCTAGAACGGATTTGGTATTTGGTAAGGAGGGGAAATTCTTGGAAATGATAATTACGGATGGAGGCGTAAAAGCCTTTAGACGGAGTTGGTGGTTGGTGAAAGTTAAAAGAGAAAGATGGATAATGGTACTAAATTGAAAATTTTCTTCTATGATTTCAGGGAAAAAAGAAAATGGTGTTGGATATTTTTGGCGGGTCTCTTGCTCATGCATGGCTTGAAGACTCACGTCCGAAACAAGGACTGGGAGTCAGAATATTCCATTTTCATGGCTGGACTCAAAGTAAACGACAAGAATGCAAAATTATTCAACAACGTTGGACATGCTTTGGAAAGCCTAGAAAAATACAATGAGGCCTTGTACTACTTCCAAAAAGCTGTTAGGTGAGTGTGGAATACCAAGCGATGGATTTTTAAACATTAAAAGAAATAAGAATGTACAGTTGGAGCCAGGATAGAGCCAGAGCGTAGAGGGAAGCTCAAAGTTATCTTCTTCTTCGCTTGTGGAATGGTGGAGTGGAGGATAAAGGTTTGAGGAAGGATGATAAGATTTGGAGAGTGCCAACTTGTGTGTGGGCGAGGAAGACGATAATGGTATAGTGTGCGGAGAAAGAAGGGAGAAAGGTGTAGAAGAATGAATTTCTTGTTGAGAATTTTGAAGAGGAAAAGAAGTGATGGGGAGGATTTTTGGACAAACTTGTTGTCGCTGGTAGAAAGAGGGCGGGAATGGTGTATTAGATAGATGCGTTTATGTGACTCTCGTTATTGTCGGAGGAGGATTTTGTCAATAAGTCCTATGAATTTATTTTGGAAAGGGGAAGGAAGAGAGGGTAGTACTGGCAGTACTGGTTGGTATAGTTGTTGGCAGTTGGGCGAGGAAAATGAAAAAAGGCATAGGCCAGAGTTGATTCCCCTTGTGGGTTTCGTGTTTTTTAGCCATTTCGTTATTGCTCGTGTGGTGGATGTCGTTTGACGGCGGGAAAATTGACTAGACTGGACCGGGCTGAATAGAGGAGGGTGTGTTATTTTTTAAGGGATGTGAAAATGGAATCGATTACTTGTTGGAACGTATGGAACAAGTCCAGGCGTGAGCGAAACATTGACTTCCTCTTGTGGAATATACGTTGCACGTAAAGAGAAAATGTCAAGTGGGCAATGAAAGTTTTGAAATTATGATCTCTGAGAATGTATGTACACCTCGGTAGATTTGTGCCAAGTCTCAAGTAGAACTATCAATCAGACGTGCAATGTTTATGAGAATTTTTGACACTGCTGTTAGGCTGGATATGCTGAATTTCTCAGGATGTACGTGTCAAGTGGGCAGTAGGGGTTGGGTCACTCCGTTAGGTGGATAGAGGAAAGAAGACAAGAAGAGTACCTTCCCGCTTCGTGTAGGAGGATGTGTAATATACTTTAGTTGATTCCAATCTTAACTGTGGGTAGGATTGGAAACCGGAAAAGCGGATAGGAGGAAAGTGGAGGAAGTACTGACTGGGAGGTTTGAGTTGAGACTTAAAGATTGAGATGATCGGGGGAAAGATGGAATTCCAACTGTGGATTGGATGAGGCAAGAAAGTTGGAATGAATTACGCTCGGGCTATGGTGGCTAGCCGGTGGGTAGGACGTGTTGTGAGTAAGAGAGTTTGTTTTTCAACTATTATGGGCTGGAGGGTTGGATTGGAGCAGTATGCAGCATGTCCTGAGTCCTCTGCGGGGTTTGGAGGCTGGAGAAATGAAAAGAGAAAGAGAGGATTTTAAGGAAGAGATTCCGGCACTAGGATATGGAAAGAGATTGTTCATGGGGACAAGTTGAGAATATGTTACGGAGAAAGCTAAGAGAAAGTGGCGCTACTGGCTATGGCTGAACTGGGAAGATGTAAGAAAGAACGGGAGGGTGCGGAGGATTGAAATGTTGCCGGAAAGTTGAGAAGGACATAAAAAGGAAGTGTATCTATTGAGAAAGTTGAGGAGTAATTTTTTTCTTATCGTCTCAAAGATACGCATATATAAATGCACGGGGGGGACTTAGTGAAGTAAACTTTACCAATAAGTCAGTTTTTCTTGGTTGAGTTGAAAATGAGATAAATCAGCAGTTCGGGGTTTTCTTTCTTGTCCCTTGACCATAAATTCTCTTCAAGTTGATGTATCGGAAAGTGTCTCTTGCCCTGCATGATACACGGGTATGAAGGGACTAGGAAGCCGTTGTGGGATTGGTGGTGAGGTATATTTATGCGAACCACATTGGAAATTCCAAGTAGAGTCAAGAAGAGGGTGGAAGTGAAAGGAGAGGGATGGTCCTCGGAGCAGAGGATGGAAATAGATGGAGTCAACTTGATACTGGAAACTGAAGAGAAAACCAGAAGAGAAAGCAGAGGAATGGGAATACAAGCGAAAATGAGGGAAAGGCGGAGAAAACATTAAAGATAGAGAGATGGAGGACACAGACACAGCATATCGAGAGGAAGCGTAGAGTAAATGGGAATAAGCTTAAGAGGAACAGGCACAGTTTTTCACAGAGAAAGCAGTTGGAAGAAAAAGGCAAGAATATATTTCTGAACTTATCTGATTCGAAGAGAATCTAGGAAAAGAAGAAGACATGTAGCATAGTTTCAGCTTATGTTTCAACATGTCGAGATGTTACATTGCTACATTTGTCGGCGGTAAAAGTTGGACAAATCCCTGTAGCTTTAAGGAAGGGTTGGGGATTCGTGAAATTTGAGCTTCATGTTTCTATGTATGCTTCCCTTATCTTCTCAGGAATGAGTCTTTTATCATTTCTCTCGGTTATAGCGAGGATAGCATGAGAAACATAAGAGCAAACGTTTAATATGTATGCCTTCAAGTAGCCGACTCAAGGGGTGTTTGTTCAGCCTGCTCCAATTACATTTGATGGAAAGTCTAGGTTCGGATCCAAATAATGTCTGGAGATAAAAGCAGGGATTGCCTCATCGGGAGAAAGTAGGCTGGAAATCTGTAGACTAGTTAACTAAGGAAGATATACGTCACGCTTTCCGGGGTGCTGAAGTCGCAGGAAGGAGAACATGTTTTAGTGGCTGACGGGAAGAATGTTGTGACCTTCTGTAAGGATAGGATAAAACTCTTGGGAATCTTCTACAATGGATGGATAAAGGCGACGTTGGAGGAGACGAAGACAGAAGAGTGCACTTGCGGTTATTGGTTAGACTATGGAGATTGTAAGAAGTAGGAGGCTAGGGGTTAGAGCGCTAGATGTGGAGATGTAGAGAAGGGTTGTCTTTAGTAAGAAAAGAGAATAATTTGCTGCTCTTCCATCCATTTCATCAAGCCAAGTTTGATGTGACTTTACTCTGGTTGAACTGCATGGCGCGGTGGACCTGATTTCTGATGGTGGATAAAGACGGGATAGGATCGAAGATTATATTAAGAAATTCTTGTAGGTAGAAGAGAATTTGAGGAAAGTGGTGAAAGGAATGAGGAGATGGAGGGGTAGCTGGAGGGTGGAGTTAAGCTGGAATTGAAGAGATGATGAGGAGAGGAGGATTAGGATAAAAGGAATAAAAGCTGTGGAAGTTAAGGCAAGGTGTATAGAAAGTTTAATTGATCCTCTGAAACTCTTCGCGGGAAGTGAGTGTAGAAGAGAAGGAAAGATATAGCTGGGAAGGATCGTAAAGCACTCAAAGGAAGAAATGACTATGCTTTACGTGATACTAATTACTTGTAACCTAGGAGTAGGGCAGGGGAGAAAGTTACGAGCGTGGGAAGAGAGGAATCAAGAAGCTCGGAAGTCGGAATGAAATAGGAATAAGTATGTTGTGATATTGCTGGATTCCTGCTGCACATACAAGGGAGATTCGAACGGAAATGAGAGAGAGAAAGGCCGGAACGAAGGGAAGAGATGAGGGGGATTTGGTGGGCTCGATATGAAGCGAGCCGAAGGTAGAAGAGTTCCGCCAGGTCGGAGAAGAAGCTAAACTGGAGAATTTTAAGGCAGGGAATGACTGGTAGTAAGCTGAGCGGATTCTCTTCTTGAATGAGGATAATTCGATCGGCAATGCTAAGGAGGAGATTGAGAAAATCAGAGACGTAAGTACAATGATTGAGGGAGGAATGTACATGCGAGATGAGACGAGAGGGAAGAGAAGACGAGCAGATGCTGAGGAAGAATAGGAATTGTGATCTAGTTCAAAGTTAAAGTAAGGGGATGAGAGGGAGAGTGGATTCGTTCTTCACTTTGGACAATATGCAGATTTTGTAATCAAAGCATAGGCGATGAGATTTTGAGGAATGATCGGCCCTGACACTGACTACCACTATGGACAAGGACTCCCATTTTGATATCTCTCAATCTATTCTCCTCTGCCAAAGGGCGAAAGTGTATCAGTAAAAGGTTTACAAGACTCTTCTGCTGGGCACCCCCGGGTGAAAGCACTAGAAAAACTGGTAGGGAAAGAGAAGATGAGGTCAAAGTCATCGGAAACGTGTTTCTGAGCGTGAGCTCATATTTAATTCAGTAATGGAAACTAAGATTAGTGTAACAACTATAATACTCGGGAGAAAATAAGTGTTGTCTGAATATGTATAGGAGCTAATACAAGTATTTTTATTATTTTCAGTGTGCAATCGGATGATATTGGAGCGCATATTAATGTGGGAAGGACCTACAATAATCTCAAGTTGTACAAAGAAGCTGAGGATGCTTACTTGAAGGTAAAATTAGATTCACTACCTCTCAACCTCTCCAAGACATACTTGTGCATCTTCTACAATGTTTGGGCTCATTTGAAGAATGCATATTTGTACATGTAATATAATTCTTTTAACTTGTGGCGTACTCCCAAAATAATCCGTGTCTAGAAAGAAGTAGTAGAAGAAGAGGGAGTGGGAGTGGGAATAAGGAAAATGAACGTATAAAGGTTACGTTGAGGAGGGTTACTGCTTATTTTTGCCAGTTCTTGTAACATTGCGCTTTTTACTTGAGCGGAATTAGATGGGTGGATTATTGTTGCATAAGGGCTTCAAATAAAAGCAAAGCAGAAAATACCAGAATGAAAAGGGCGATATGAAGGAAGAGAGAAGAGGAATACATACAAATACATGGAGTTGGGAGGAGATAGGATGGAGGCGGTAGAGAATAGAGAGGATTTAGCGAAAACTTTCATCTTTTTCTTCTATTCTGTATTTGATCCTCTTGGAATGGACTGTGTTTTCTTTTGTTAGTACAAGATTGATGATTTAGAGGATCACATTTTTTTATAGCGCTGCATGAACTGTGCTTTAGGAACTAAAAAGAATATCGTGTATCGATTTTGAGTTTTTTCCCAGCTCTTACTTAAAAGTCCTCGTTTCTGGTTAGTTTCCTCAAGGGATGGCTCTTTTGAATGAAGGGCAAGGGGGAGATGGAGGGTGGAAGAGACAAACAGTTAGGAGAGAATGATGAGCTTTAAAGATCTGTAGCCATGAAGGAAAGTGTAGTGCGAAAATAGGGAAGAGAAAAGAAAAGCTTTCATAGTAAGAAAGTTTCATCATAATTAATTTCTGGGTATTATAAAATAGAAATTATATACTGATCGCGCCGATGATGAGAAAGATCGAGATAAAACTTAAGGCATTAAATGTCGGACGCTGGAATTAGTTTCAGTGTAAATTAATGACTTGAAGTATAAAAATGAAACGAGGGTAAGACGCACGGGTAGCCGGTAGGTAGAAGGAAATGAGGAGGGGTAGGGTTGAAGGACAATGCTTTGGAAACTGGATGCATGAACTATGTATGGCGTAGAACAGTGAGATAGTGTACGTACGTTACCGTAAAGAAGAAAGGGAAGGCTTCCAAGTTTGATTTGATTCCATGAATATATATAAATTCCAGGCAAAATCACTGCTTCCAAAAGCAAAGCCCGGGGAATCCTACCAAGCTCGGATTGCTCCGAATCATTTGAATGTATTCCTGAATTTGGCCAACTTGATTGCCCGGAATGAGACGCGACTGGAGGAAGCGGATCGACTCTACCGTCAAGCCATTTCCATGAGAGCGGACTACACCCAAGCGTACATCAATCGGGGGGACATTCTACTGAAAATGAACAAGTACGTTTCGTTTCTCTATTATTCTTTGGACTCTGGCCATAAATATCAAATGTCGAGTCTGGTCTGAATCCAAATGTGAATTGTAAATCTGATGTGAAACCCCAGAAATACGCGGATGCTCGTTTGTGTGAGACTCTGCTGAGAGAAATATTTCCCCTATTTCTTCATTCAGGTCCCTGTTAGAGTCTACTAGAGCTGGGGACGTAGTTTAAAAGAATGTAATGGAAGAAGAAAGTAAGGGAGTTTGAGGACTTGTTCGCTGGAGGAAGGAAGAGAGGAAGAGAAATGCAGAAAGAGAAAGTACTGGGAAGATATAGAGGAATGAAGGAGAAAAGAGGGAAGAAAGCAGCTGGCTGAGTGGGATAGTGGAAAAGAAAAAGTAGGAGTTGGGAGGAGGAAGAGGATGAGTGCATGAGGATGCATAAGTTGGAGTACAAATTCTCTTATGGAGTTTCCGTGTCTTTTATAATAGAGTAACTCTGGTCTAATTTAATGCATTGTGATTCTTGATTCAATTTCCTTTTTAAGACTCTGGGTTGGAGGAGTGGAAAGGTATGAGTGTCTAAGGGTAGGGGGGTAGGAATAGACGGATGGTTTCTTTATTGTTCTTGAAAAATTGAATTCCACGTGGGAGTGAAAAGTTTTTTTTCTGATTCCTTTCTGGCATCTCATTGGTTTGAGGGCAATTTTAGTTGAAGTAGAGAATATTTATAACTCGTATGGAGTAAAATTCAATCGCGAAATAAATTATCGTTTTTTATTCCTACTTGTTCGCCTCCTTCTTTCACTTGATCCTCAATCCGGGACTTGAGTAATGCCTTTAAATCCCTCCAGCTTGAGCGTGATGCTTGAGATATTCTCGTGTGCTAGGAGGCAAATATGTCTGTATAGGGCTCCATTCCATGGGATTTGCATGCCTCAAGAAGAGTAAGTCTTTGACTGAGCTTCATGTTTAGATTGACTTGGTTATGAGTAGATAAGATAGTGAGGAGGAGGGAGGGATGAGAAGTGTATATACGAACAAGCCTTACCTTGGTTTTCGTGGGTGAAAGTATGGAGTAAGAAATGAGAAAGGAAATGTGGCTAAAGTTAAAGCTCTGTGTTATTGTTGGACTTTTTACAGGACTAAGGAAGCGCAAGAAGTTTATGAGCGAGCTCTATTCTACGATAGCAGTAATCCGGACATTTACTACAACGTAAGTTTAAATGAGATTCTCTTCTATAGTACTACTATGCTGCAATGCTACGGACGGACGGCCGGGTGAAAAAGAAGAGCCGGGTAAAAGCTGGCTTGCCGCCTCTTTTCCCCGTTTTGTACATGTTCATGAGCTGGCCTGGAGTATAACAAGCTAGATAAGTACTACGATGACGTCGTGGTGGAAGATTCTGCACCGTGTTTTGCTCGGATACATACACAATCGTCTGGTCTCGAAAAATCCGAAATGCTCTTCTTGGAATAAGGGAATTGAGAGCACTGGCCGGAGAAAGTGCTACGGAGGATTCGTATGCTCCATACTGTACTAGGAAGTTGAACGGAGGAGGAAGATGATGCTGTTGAAATCCAGCCAGACCGGAGCTGAAGCGGGAGAAAGCGGAAGGAGCGTGTTTTTGTCGTGTGATTGCGTCTTGAGAATAGAGATTTATTTCTTGCATCACATAAATCTAGTTTAAATTCCGGGGAGGAAGAATCAAGATAGATATGTAATTACATTGTTTTGATGATTACATTTTGTAAAAACTTTTTGATTACAGCTTGGAGTTGTGTACTTGGAACAAGGAAAGCCGTCCCAGGCATTAGCCTACCTTGACAAAGCATTAGACTTTGAGCCTGAACACAGTCAGGCTCTCCTCAATTCTGCTATTGTACTTAGTGAACTAGGCGACCCTTTGCATCGGCCTATTGCTCAGCAACGTCTTTTAACTCTCTTGGCACGGGACACGAAGAATGAAAGAGCTTTCTTTCATCTTGGAATGCTAGCTATGGATGAGAGGGATTCGGAAAGTGCAGAAAAGTATTTCCGACAAGCTATCCAACTCAAAGAGGATTTTCGAAGGTATGTCGAATATCCCGGCTTCCTTTCCTGTCTTTTTTTTCTATGACTACTTTCTCTTCTTTGTGCGTATGAAGACTGTAGGCTCCGCTCGTATATGTCGGCGCTGTTTGTTGTGATGGAGATGTATGATTGTAACCCGAGCATACTGAATCGTTCCCCCAACTCAGTGCTAGTTCCATCTCTCAGTATAGAAAGACAAGAAATGTCTTGAAAACAACTTTGTCTCAAATATTTGCAAAATGCTGCATAGCGTAGCATAGCCTTACGCTTAGAAAACATTCTTTTCTCCATCAACACTACTTTCAGTGAGTATCGGAATGCATTTGGAAGTGCTGTTTTCAGATTCGACACTAGCAGGAACTGAAAACCAAGCAGGGCGGCTCTAATAAATGACCAAATGAGTCACTTCCACAGTATCGATGCCATAGTGATAGGTAGAACTGTACTGTATATAGTTGTTATGTATCTAAGGAATTTTTGTGTGATAGTGTTTTGTTATGGAAAGAGCTATATATTGGAAAGCTTTGGACGTTGGACGATGTATTTGATGGAAGGGAGTAATACGTTGTGTTTATGATGGTTTTCCAGTGCTTTGTTCAACCTTGCGCTACTGCTAGCGGATAGTCAGAGACCGTTAGAAGCAGCGCCCTTCCTGAATCAGCTCGTAAAGTATCATCCGGACCATATTAAAGGGCTGATTTTGTTGGGTGACATTTATATTAACAACATCAAGGACCTGGACGCTGCAGAAAAGGTATTGTGGCATTGTGGAAGGAAATGCTTGTCGCTAAGGGTTATTGTATTATGATTTACGTTGGGAAGGCTTTATGAAGCGGAGCGAATCCTGGAAAGAGGTTGGGTGAAAAAGAATGCGGAATCCAACAATCCCTTGAGTTCCTACCGCTTGCTCGCCCTATGATATAGTGTGATTGTTATATGGGTGGTTTGGAGGGGAAAAGGAGGGACCCGGTGGGAGGGGGACGGAGAGGAAAAGTTTGATACTGAGGAATAGGATAATAGAATTAGGGGGGTGGGGGTATTTTATGCGATACAGCGATGCAAGAAAGATTGTGTAAGAAGAGGATTTTGTGGGGTGAAAAATATACGAAGGTGCGGACGTGAGATAATTATTTTTCAGATTTGATGAATGTTTATTTAAAAGAAAGTTGGGTGCACTTTTGTAGTTAGGTGTGGTAAAAGTTCGCCTACGCTGTTGTATGGGCGGAAGGGAGTTTGAAACGGATGCGGAGAAAGTTAAGGTGCTGTTGACTCTGTGGAGGAGGGGTTAAAGGAAGAGGAGGGAGTTGAGGATGGGGTTGTTGAAAGCATTTAGGTGGTTGGTGAGTGAATCTGTGGGAAGGGTGACGTTTGACTGATTATCTCATATTATTTATGGGTTTGATATGCTTTCAGTGCTACCAGAAAATCTTGACGCTAGATCCTGAGAACGTACAAGGATTGCATAACCTCTGTGTTGTCTACGTGGAGAGGGGAGATTTACTTCGAGCGGAAAAATGTTTCATTCGGGCAACTCAGCTGGCACCCCATGAAGAATATATTTTACGTCACTTGAAAATCGTGAGACAACGCATATCCAAGGTGACATCGACGATCAAGAAGCAGTCTGAAGAAGCCACCAGAAGCAAAGTTGTGACACCTAATTCAAAAGAAGAAAATCAAGATGGTGCCAACTTTCACGTGTCAGAGCCACCCAGCAACATCAAAGATGGAAGCAAAGTTGACATGAGTTTCTCTACAGAAAACACGAGCAACCAACACGACTGCTTGAACCAAGATAAAATGATGCCCTAATTGAATACTATACATACTATCACCGCCGGCATTTTACTTTCCAAGTGATGTGCAGATTTGTTTTGTTACTGTTTCTGCCCCTGTAGCTTGGTTTCCTTCACGTCGCATTTACGTTTTTATTATTTTATTATTATAAGCATAAACATGCTCTACTTTACATTTGTAAAAAAAATTGAACTCTTTTTCTTCTTCCTTTCAAGAGTCTGTATTGATTTGTAACGATCCTCATCGTTGGTCCTTGAGGGTTGAGAAAAACAAGGTAGACTTATTTCGTGACCTCTTTTTAACCTTGCTCGGTCTACTATGTATGGGTAAAGAATATAAAGGTAGATTCGTATTGGTGGCTGGCGGCTGGTTCTGGTTTTGCTCCTCTGTGAGTTATAGCTCATGTGAACCAGACCAGATTAATTATTTTGAAGAGATGCAATTATTAGATGAATTTATTTGAAAATGTGGATGCAATAGTAAGCGGGATTTGGGGTGCAGACGTTTCAACTGCAATTTGTTAAAGTGTATGGATTTTTGAAAAATTTAAATATGTAGTGAGTAGTGATAGTGATCAAGTGGATTTCATAAAATACTTATATGTGGGAAATATGAAATAAAAAAATGTGGGTCATGTGCATGGAAAAGGATTACTATTTATCCTGACAAAAATAGGGATGTTTTGTACGTCAAGGTGCTTTCAGAAATTAACAAACATTAAGTAAATTGTAGGGAGATGTGAAAGGATAGATTTAAAAATCGTATTAATCGAGTTTGAATTTTTTACGGCCCTAACGAGGTGCCTTCAAGCTTTCATCATTCGAGTAGACTTAGGATAGAATTGAATACAAAAATTAGATTATATATATGCATGTAAAAATATACAGAGTTTGGGGTACCAACATATAATTATCATTGTTGTCTTGTTGAAAAGAAGGATATTCAGTTGAGAAGGAGGAGAAAAACTCTTGTTTGTCTAGAAAAAGAAATAAGCGCTTAATTGATTTGTAAGAATAGGTATTAAATTGTGTCAAGCACTTTGCAGGCGGTAACTAATGAATTACTTCCCCTGTAGTACGGAGATTATAAGAAACTTGATTGAAATGAGATTCATGCCTTTGGTTATGGAAGCAGTTGTAACAATTTTGGCTTTCATCTCTGATATTGATACTCCTCTGGCACTGGCTGTAGTAATGCTGCAAGTTGCCCTTATTTTTCGTGAAAGCTGTTTCAGAATTTTAGTGACCAGCTGGGATTTTATGAAATATATTTGTTTGCGAAAGGTATTGAAAATTATTCTGTTTGCTTACTAGTAGTTGATAATATTGGTTTACGCCCCGGAGATATCGACAATTTTATTGAATGTGATTAATATTTTGTAATCTAGTTACATTGTTAAATGTTGTAATAATGCTAAAGTTATGTAATGTAGAAATGATGTGAGCTAAAGAGAAAACTGTATAAGTTTTAATGATAAGTTATAGTTAGTCGCTGAAGGTTGGAAGTGATGAGGAAGGTGATATTATCATACGATAACTAATCGAGCTAATGTTTGTGTTGGAAGTAATTGTCTGAGTATTTTGATTGTTGATGTTAACATGAGCGTATAACTTGACACATATTTTCGGCCTCCTGTCAATTATGAATCTGCTACGTAGTATGTTGAAGGGTCGTGTCAGAGATGATTTATCCAACTGTCCTTTGTAAATTGGCTGTTTTGCAGCAGATTACAATACAGTAAATGATCCCAGTCAGTACTGGATTCATGGAATTTTAAGCCGAGCAAAGTTTTTGCGTCCGCGTATATTTATGTTGAACGAATCTGGAAACTATGGATAGGGATTTTAATTATTTGCCCATGAAACCCAACGTCGATGGCGTATGATGCTAGTAATTTACAGCTGAGTACTTATTTGTAATCAAGTTCGCTGAGTTTCGGCATATCTTTTTGTACTTTCTATTTGAGGATAGAAACACTTTAGTGTTTGATTTTAAGTGTGGATAAAAATGAACTTCATGCTGAACTGGACTATTTAGGTTGTGGTGTTTGAATCTCATTCTTCATAATGGTGTAATATGAAAAATAATGATGAAGTGGGAAAGCAATATTTTGATACACATGAAAATTAGGCTAGTTGGTTACTATGAAGGTAATAACTTAAGTATATTTCTACTCTCACAAGCAACTGTACTTATTTTTATGAAAAGATTTTAAAATTGGAGTTGGATAAGATGTTGGTCATTGCTTCGGTGACATGCGCCTTCGTGGTTTCGCTGTTTTGCAAATGCAATGGCGCTATTAAATGCCACTATGCTTGTTAGAGTGCTCTGTGTTCAACGTTGCGTGTATTTTGTTTTTCAAGAAAGTCGTGGGAAAAGGCTGTCACGTAATGATTAACAGGCCTCATATAAGATAAGGATTTGTGGCATCTCTTGCTCATAATCAGGTGAACGTGTAGCCCTAAGCAAATGAATACCGGTTTTATTTACGGACGTTTCAGTCTGAGCAAATATTAAAGCTATATAATTCTATACAAACTTTTTTAAATGAAAGGCTGAGTATTTGTGAATGGATAATTGTACTTACTTAATGTTTACTATGTACATTAGTTAAATTTATATTAAAGTACTGATTCTGTTAGGCATAAACTAAATGGGATAATTGAAAAGTATGTAATTTTGGTTCAAATAATACTGATTCAAATTGAAACGTGTTCTTTCTTTGTTTTTAATGTTACTCCGATTGAAAGTCGTCAAATTAACGTCCCACTTATAGATGAGTTGTACTGAAGCGGAAAAGAAAATATTTTTCAAGGATTTCCGAAATGAGTTTCTAGGGTAACGTCGGTTAATGACTAAGCTTCCCGAATGAAAAGCTTCCCGCGGAGAATGAATGCAGCTACAAACGGTGTTCAGTTCAGGGTGCCCGTGTCCACCCAGGCAAGTTAGTGTTTTATTGGTCTGGTTTTTTTAGCTGAACTTCAGCTATTATCTTGCTGTATAATTTAGTAAGTTTGAGAAAACAGTCTTTCGGGCATAGCTTTGAGGCAAAAGAATTTGACGTTAGAAGAGACGGATCATGGCAAATGCTAATATGTTTTGGGCTGCCCAGTCCCAAATGACATTACTGACGGTTCAAGAGAAGTCAGTGAGCGAAGTTATGGATTTGAGGAGCATTCTTTCAAAACGAACAAAGAAAATTTTTATATTGGTCAACTGTTTCATTTGTGTAAGCCCACCGTCTAATTAAACACTAGAATAACGTTTGCCAGTCAATGCACATACGTAATCCGTAACTGTAAAAGCGATTACTAATTGGCAATTACTTGTTGAATTCAGATTTTATCAACTGGAGCGATTTTGTTACTTAACTTCCAAGGAAAGCGGGATAGGTTGCAGGAAGTTCGAAGACATTTGGGAAGATTTCATTACGAAAATATAATATCAATTGTATCATCGGCTCTGTTTGTAGTTAGCAGCATATTGGGAATAATTTCTATCAATTTGAAATGCCCTATTATTTTCGCTTCGGTACGTTACTGTATTTGTAATCCTTGTATTGAGGCTTGTTTAAAATGTAGACAAGCTTCTGATGGAACATAACGTTGCAATAGTATAGGACTTTGTTAAGCGGTGGAGCTCTGTTACAAATGTCTGCTGTGTTGGGAACAGTCATTTGGTACTCTAACCCCGTAATCATGAATCTAAAGACGAGATTCGAGATGGAAGTTCGAGACTGCATTTATAACAATAGTTTGTCGGAAATTTGGAGGGAAAACGATCTAGTGCTTTCCATAATTCAAGATAAGGTAATGTCAGTGGGCGGGTAATATTTTGTATCAAGAAAAACTTGCCATTATTGTAGTGTAAAATGTAGTGAAACTTATAACGTTTACTAAAGGTAGATTGTTGCGGTGTCTACAACAAGTACGACTGGCTCTACGCCTCCTGTCACCATTTCCCGAAAAGCTGCTGCCGTGACGCAAATACTTGTTCAAACTTCACCAAACAAAGTTTCAAACCGGCCTTGATGACGGCTGATGAGTTTAAATACGTGGAAAATATGACAAAGACAGAGGTGAGGGACTGGACTTGAGACGTAGGAAAGTCTCATATAGTAAAAATTGAGCCCAGATTCTGTGATCTGTGTAGGATAAGTTTTAGTGTACATATTTTGTATGTTTGCTTAGAATTGCGTTTCAAAATTTGAAACAATTTGGGAAACGTATGGAACGGCATCATTTTTACGCTGCTTTGGTATCCTCCTCGTCCAGCTCATCCTTATGGCTATATGTTTTTATTTCGTTGCCATGCTGGAATGCTACACTCGGATAAATTTTGGAATTGCCCTGGAGAAAATAGCCTCCGAACATAGTTTTTTGAGAAAGAAAGCGGAAAAAACCTCAAGTTGGTATCGATATGGCTAACACGCGATGAAACAGCAGACAACCCGTCAATTCTAAGCTGGAATAAGGATAAATCTCCCTCGCCAACTTGGCTTTGGATCTAGCTAACATTCCACCAAGGAAGGAGGTTGTTGCTACCCCTGACCCTGACATGTCAGTAAAGACGGATTTAGCAGCTTTGATCTCGAATAATCAAAGAACTAATTAATAAACCTACGGGAGCTTCTGAAACACTGGTACCTAAAGATAGTTCTTTGTAATAATAAACAACTTATAAGAAAAGTTAGTGCAGCATTTGGATGGCGAAGGAACAGCAGGCGGTTATCCAGTACTTTCGCAACTTCTTTGGTACACAACTTCGGTGAAGAAGTCAAGTTGTGTGGTTATGAGGATATGTGCGACAAACATTAAAAAGTAAGAAGAATGTTCAGAAGCAAGTCTTTAATTAGGATAAAGCTCGTAATAACGTTTGACGCTACTACATGCATACTGGCCACGAGATACGAATAAAACGTACTACTTTTAGAATGATATGCAAACGTTTGGTGAAAGTTTATGCACTAAAGCCCCGTCTATACATTATTTTTCACTTCATACGCACAAAAACGTCATAGATACGGAACACTTCACAAAATTTTCATAGCAAGCTTTTTATACTTTTACTTTCATACAAGCTTCACAGGCGGGGAAAACAACATTTCATAGATTTTGCTGTGAAAAAGGAATGAAAGAATTATGTGTGTGAACGCGTATAAACACCCGTTGCCATGGCACCGTCATAGATTTTATGGAGTTTTTATGAGTGTGAAGTGAAAAAAATTATGTATAGACTAGACGGGGCTTAAAACCAAGAGCGAGGAGAGGCGTTGTTGAAACACTTTTGCATACTTTTGTACTGATTATATGTGATCAAAGAACCAAACTTTACCAGAGGACATTAGTTGAAGTAAAAGGGAAAGGGTTCCATGGAAGGAGAAGGATTTAGTACTGGGATTTGCTGTATGCATAATAATTTGCACGTTGGTGGTGGGTGTTCAGCAGGATAACTGAATTGAGAATTAATTGCCTCATATAGTTTCATGGCCGATTGTATGTATGCTTCTTCTGGAGAATATTTTCAGGTCACGCTCCGGTCTCGCTAGAATTTGATGGTGATGATGATGATAAAGAGCTTGTCAAAGGTTGTAGGGATTTAATGATACTATTTATATGAAGTAAGAAGAACGTGTGAAGTCATTGAAGTGAAATGAAGATCTGCTAGAAAGAAGATTCAGAGAAGGAGGAAACTCTTGAGATCAGTTAATTTATCGTACTACGGTAAAAAAGAGATCAAGTGAAGACAAGGCATTTCAGCTAATTTTGTATTGCTGGAAGCGTGTGTGCGTTACTATGCGGGAGTTTTGTATACATATATATATTCGACCTTGCTGGATTTAATGCTTGCAAAGAAAAGTTTCTAGCTCTAACAGTTGTAGTATTAGTAGTGCGGTTTGATTGCATCACGCTGTTGGATGGTTCTGGTCGACATCTAACTGATTTCCGCGGACACCATTAACTCCGTGTCTCGTTCTGCATGTCCTTCCAAGAATCTTAAAATTCATTGCAGCGAATGTCTGTCTGTCAAAGTTTGTACTCTTTTTCGAAACGTTTGCAGGTTTAAAAAGTGAAATGACAAGAGATTTGATGTCAAGAGAATGGTGGAGAAAGCCTTGAAGACTTTTGCTAATGTGGTAGTAAACGGCATTGAACTTAGGTGACCGCCTTCATTTCGATGAATGAATGTTTCTAATAGTTGTAACTGGCTCACAGACTCACAGACGTGAGCGATTTATGTATAAAGAGGGTGACTTTAAAAGGCGGAGGGGTGGGGTTTCCCATTATCAGGCAAGCCTGGATACAATGAATTCGGAATTTGACAACAGGAAGTAAGAAAGAGAGATGTGGGAAGGGGTAGGGTTTGGAAAGCTGGACGTGTTTACCAGGAATCGAGTCATTTTAGTTTAGAAAATTATTAATGAAGGCACGATAATAAATCGAGGGGCGGGGGTAAAGGAGGCGGAGGGTCTTGTGCGGGCATTAGTTATGTCTTAGGATGGAAATGAAGATGATGGAAGGGAGATGTTAAATAAATGATTAACTACGGCTGGAAATGTGGTGTGAAATATTATGGAGAGATTGGAAGAATACAGTTATCGTGAGGCAGAGGCTGTGGTCTGTGGTCCACTGTTCCACAGCGGTTGTCGTACGGCTTTGTGGGTGAATGTTTTGTAGGGGTGCTAGTAATCCTACTGGGCTGGAAGAGGGAAATATGGAGATGATGATTAGTAGAAGAGAGGGCAGAGAAGAGGGATTAGTGGAGTAGAGGTGAAGGCGGTCTTGAAAGATGCGGAATGACATGGATTGGTGAGGGGTGGGAGAAATGAAGTGGAATGGCGTTAATTGGAAAGAATTGAGATTAAAGGGAGAATAATGAGTTCCAGGGCGGAATCTCATTATTCCAATTCCAGCCAGACTGGGCATGGACGTCAGTTAGAGGCAGGGCGGAGGAGAGGGTTTGCGGGGATAATTCTCCATGTGTTTGGCTGTGTAAGTGTGTGGGATCCGGTGGGTTGGCGGCGGGCGGTGTTGATGAAGGTTGGCCATCGGTTACAGGTGGAGAAATTGGATTCTATGATGGTGTATACTATTTTCTGGTATGATGAACAAGGTTTAAGGATGGGAATTTAACGAAAGTTTTGGTAGTTGTGGTGGTGGGAAGAGATTTTTGAGGGGACAGACAAGTATATAAGCTCCTGAGAATCAAATCAGAAGATCAAAGCGACCTAAGATCCAGAATCCCCTGTAAGCTCAAGAAGGCTTACTTAGTTTTACTAGTCATTAGAAATTATTGCGTCCTTCAAGATTTTAGTCGCTTTTCATTTATATTCAAAATATCGCGAAATTATTTTTGCAGTCGTTATCGTTTTCAATCTCGGTACAACCCCCTTCTACGATCCGAACAGGTACTTTTGGATATCATGTAATAGTAATAATAATACTAGTACTAGTATTTTACAGAGTTGGTCCTCGTTAGCTATAGCTGCCCCCCACCGGCAACTTGCACTCTGGCATGGGTGTCCTGCCCTTTTCGTTTGGATATGAATTGTATATACTTGCTTGCTCCTCTATTGTTTGGGCATATACTCTCCCTCTTTTCTTCCTAAATAACATCAACCGAGCAGTTACTATATCTAAACGATATTGGTCTTCTGACTGCGGGCAGTGAACAATAGCAAGGAAGAGAAGTATCTTCTTGAATAGAATCTTTATCCGTATGACCAATGTCCAAGTTATACAAGAGACGTTTTTCTGTTCTCTTCTGTAGCTAAGGCGAGGAGGAATCTTCGACATTCTTTACTGGAGCCTTCCCCTACGAGTGCTGGAACTTGATCCCATCATCACAATCCTCATCGCTCCTACCCATCGTCCTGCCTCCCTGCTCCTCCAAGGATACCGAATTCAACCTTCATTCATTCAAGGTATGTAACCGAAAACTAACTAATTCATTTCTATCTTGTTCTCTTCACATGTTTATGCAGATTCTTACTTAGTTAATACTGGAGGGCTCTAGATGACAGTGGATCAAGTCCTAGTCTATCCTAGGCGGGTTAACTGCATAAGCTAATCTGCTAAAGTACTAGTATAATTATGATTAGCGTGTCGGTCAATATTAGATGTATTCGTCTACTCCTTTAGGCGGCACGCGTCTTCTACAATCGACAACAATCCAGATTGGGCTAGTAATCAGGAAAAATCATTCAACTTGTTTTACAAAAGCTCTATAAAGCCTAAATTTTCCAATTTCCTTCCCCCTGCTCTCCTTATCAGCTATCTGTAACTACGTTCAATAACTTTAATCCTTGTGGATTTAAAACCCAGCTGTAATCTACTACTCGGTCAAAGATTTAAAGGCTTGAACCATTAGAAGAGAAGCGATAGGGAAAGCTAGAGTATTGCAAAGTGCAAGAGTATTAATTCAATAATTAAGCTTTGGACATAATGGCATTGCTTTGAAGCGGTTAACTCTGGACTCGCTCATTCTGAAAGGAAGATTTATGAAGGTCGTCTTGCTGTGTGCCTCCACATTACGTGCCAAAGAGGGCAACTGTGGATTCAATCAAACCAAAATACAATTATAACTTTCCAAAGAGATGTACTATTGAATTATACAGAGTTAGAGCTGAGCTTTTTTTAATTTAGTTGTGTAATTTGGACGGGGAAATTTACATTGCCGCCAGCCAAACTATAGACTGGCTACTTTTTTAGTTATAATTTTTGTAGTGGCAAAAGTCCTTACTTCAAATGCAGTTGTACAAGAATAAGGGTGCTCAATAGGGGTGAGTCAAAACAGCTCAATGTACAGCATTTTAAGTTTTGAATCCGTTTTGGCAGGTTTTTGACATTGTCACTTTGAATGAAGCCATAAAGTTTTTGTAGAAAACGTAGCCACAACAAAATGCTAACTAAACCTATTATATATCCTGTGGCCCGATAGCATTCAATACAAAGACCATGGTGTAGTAATTTGTTTAAAATGTAGAAATATAAAAGCCTATACGTTCCCAATAGCAACAAAATATTATTTCCTGATAGATGTATGACCTGTTTAAAACTTGGATGCCCAAAATTGATAGGTTTCAAGAGACTTTGGATGTGTGAGATAAAGAGCTCTTACGATTTTTCGAATGTGGCTAGTTTAAGTGTCAGCTGGTGTGTAGTTGAGCCGCAAGAAATACTTTTTAAGCGGAAACTGAAGGGAAATTTTGAAGAATTTAAAAGGATATTATGGAGTAGAAAATGGAAGGTTAGTGACGTGTGAGCAATGCAGATTATTCACGTAGATTCTTAAGAAACATACAGAGAGAAAGTAAAGTAAGCGAAGTTAGGAGCAGAGACGCCGAGGCAAGTCGTGCTAGGGGCCACGTACTAAACGCAACGGTTCAATTTGATGCTCCAGCTTGGGTTGTTTGTCCGGCCAGACTGAGTTTAAGGAAAGCTGCATAATTACTTCAGATATAAAGAAATGGTTTACGTGAGCAGCCAAATATTGTATGATGGAATGCGGAAAAAGAAGACTCTATAGAGCTGATACTGATAGTTTACCTCACTGGTTTGAGATTCATTGAGTTAGAGGAAGGTGTATTATTGATGGGCGTAGGATTATTTGGCATGCACTCCCGGTGTGGTATGATAACTTGTAGGGGAAGAAAGGGGATAGAGACTTTCGGGAGCTGTGTGCGGTACAAAGTACAAGTCACAAGTAGGAGGCGTGGGTGTAAAGCATAAACGTTATTGCAAAGGAGTAATATGAAACGCTGTCACGTTGTAGGTAGTTGTAATGCATGTTCAAGTTGAAGCACAAAGGACGTTCTCTTCCGTCCAATGTATGAACACTTATTACTTACCTTTTCTTGTTGAGCTTTGACTAGAGAATATCCCAAAACGAAAGTCCCTAGAAGGAAGGGGTTCAGGATAGATGGATAGGAGCATCCGTACGAGACTTGGCTCTGAAGTAAAGCATAAATCAGGGAAAGTTAGGACAGGGTATAGTGAGGGAGGGGTTGGAGTGGAGAGACGGAAGAAGCTCTGAGAATTGAAAGGGGATCATGGACCAAACGTAATGGTAGATTAAGGCTGAGCTGAGGGGGCTCTTAATTTCTAAGATGTAAAGTATAAGATTGGAGAAGGCCAGAAGCTAGTAAGACATGGATAATAAAATAGGGGTAAGTCCCGCAAAGAAATCATCAAAAGTAGTTCAAAACGAGTTTTTCAGTTTAGATTATTTAAAATTTAAAGGTTGAAATAGATGGGGTGAAGGAGAGAGATAGAGTTGGTAGGGCAATGTGAAAAAATAGGGATGACCGTTCTGTCCTCGTAAATCGTGAATACTCAAGAAAGCTGTTGACAAATGTAAACTGCTCATGTATTTTGTTCTAGTTGTAATCATGATACCTTGCTAATGTCATCATGCTAATGATATCCAGTGTAAAGTATGGAAGAGGAGGAATACTGGAGAGACAGGGGAAATAGGGGCGACTGTGGAAATAATGGAAGAGGATACATTTGAAAGAAATGGAATAAAATAGAAAAGATTGGAAGACGGGCTGAAGGGCATATAAGGATGAAACTATATTTAGAGACGCTGGATGAATATTAGTGGAAGATTGTAATCCACTGGCTTATGTTGTGGGATGGGATAAGGATAAGAATATAAATTATCTCCATCGTTTTTATAAGTGCTAAAAAACAGTGGAGCTGGGGAGAAGAGCTAAAGGGGGATTTGTGTTTAGGTTCGTGATGTAGTCTGTGGTGCGAAAGGGGAATAGAATTAAAAACAGATATTATAATTAACAACACAAGCGTCATGTCCTGGTATCCTTTTTAGCGGTAATGGAGAGAAAGGATGCATTCGTTGAGAACTGCAGTGAGGAGTGCATGGCATGGGAGCGGGATGTGCGGGGTGGTAATTTGGGTAATGTCATTTGCAATTTACAAGTGAATTAAAGTGTGCGAAAGGGCGATAAGAAATGAATACTGCAACAGTTACACTCATTCATCAGGAGAGAGAGAGAGGAAAGAGTAGTAGATAAGCCATGAGGATCTAATTTGAGGATGTTGTGCTGTGCTGCTGCATGATGTGTATCTGTAGTTTAGGTTTTGCCTTCACTCAGTATAATTGGCGAAGCTAATTTGGATATGTTACTGGTTTTAGCTGCAAAAGTGATTGCAAAAAGTTGCAATTATACGGATAATGTGTAATTCCGGGAATTGATGATAAAATACAGTAATGATTGCATGTGAATGATTGAAGGCTGTGTTATAGAATAGTTGCTATGTAATGATTCAGTAAGATGGAGGAAGGAAGCTTGGTTGGGGTGGAAGATTCACTTGCGTTATTTATGTGGGTGGACAGGGAAAATTGCGTGTGAAAAGCTGAGATGATAACTTATGGATGGAGCTAGGGCAGACTTGATAAAGGGCGAGTATGCTTAGCGTGGAAAACAAATACATGTCTCATAATTGAAGCAACATTTATTTATTTGTTTCACATAACGGACTGAGAAGGAGGACATGTGAAGGGAAGATGATGGAGAAACATTGATATTCTCACCCTTTAATGTATGTAATCTTATTGGTCGTCTAACTTGCAAGTGCTAAGGTTGGCCTGGTTAGAGGAAGAGTTGTTAATGGACAAGAAGAACCTTAGTTGACGACAAACTAAGAAAGGGGGAGAGATTGAAGGACTGCGGAATCATTTGAAAAGAAAAGCCAAGAGTATTTTCTAGAATCCACGGAACTGACGGAACTCACTAGAATGTTGATGCTTGTAGGAAAGAAGTTGAGATGATGTCTTACTAGGGTGTGGATTTCACCAAGTAATAGTAAGTAATTAAGAACTGGTGGTGTTGGGTCGTTAAGTCTATCATGTCTGAATTGTAGCTGTGCTGGAATATTTTGAAACTTAAAACTAGTCAGCTTATATTTTAAAGGAAAGGGTTAATAGGGAAAGACGGAGAATTGACATGAAAGTTCTCCAGTTTTGACCGAGTTAAGTATTGCTAGAAAGTGTATTCTGTGATGTGCACATGATTGGGAGTTCGAGGGAAGCAAGATTCACGGGATGTCATTATGTCATCCAGGCCAAGTCCAGTTTGTTGCTAACACAGTCTTCTCAGCTATCTGATTCAAGTCAAAGAGACAGTGTACAAGTGGGATTGAGATTGAGGGCGAAGATCTTGTTACTGTTTACAAAGTTAGTTAGTTTTACTGCCTTCGGATGCAATAAATCAAAATCATTGGTAAGAGGAAAATTGTTGTAGGAAATGCACTGAGGCAATTCTTTGCTCATAATATGAGGGAATTTATCCTCCCGTCCCTTGCACGTGATTGTGATTACAATTGATAGTGTCGTAGAAGGATTAAATTTCTTTTAGGACATTTCTAGAAGCTTGCTGTAGCCTGTTCAGTAAAGTGGAGATTTATGTACCAGATTTAATAGCTTGTCAGACAAATATGCTTCGCTTAATCTAGGAGAAAGTTTCGGGTTGCCAGTAAAAGTGAGAGAATCTTGGGCGAGAATATTGAATTGGTTATTCCGAGACGAGGAAATTAATTATGAGAGACGTTTTACGGGATTTAGGAATCATAAGTTCGAACATAATAGTTATAAGGAGGAGGTTTACGATTAGGAGGGAGGGAAGAGGAGAGATGGAGAAAGTGCATGTGAGTGAAAGGTAAGGAAAGCGGGAATGGAAAGAAATCCGTCGGAGATTCAAAGTTTAATGCTGCGATGGGGAAAAAAGTATTGAAAGCTATTAACGAGATGCTGTGATTTGGGTATAGTGATCTTGTTGTTGGTTAAGTTTGAATTTACAGAGGAATTAGGAATTACATGACTTGATTGTAGGCTGGGGGACTTGCTGGTTTAAGTACTTGAATCCCAAGCTTAGAGGACAGTCTTTGATGAGAATAATTGAAATGAACGTGACGTGGAGAATTGTTTAAATAACTGTTTCATTACGTGGAGTTTTAAGTTTGGGATGTGCGGTGAGTGTAATATGTTGGTGGGTATTCCTGATTGTGAAGAATGACATTTAGTAATTAGGAAACGTTATGATGAGAAGAGGTTGATTGGTTGGTGGTGGTGGGTGTAATCTTGTAATGTGAATGTGAATGTGCTTACTTAGTTAATGGTGTAGGGATGAGACGAATGGGGAAATGAGGCTGGTACGGAGGACGGATGGAGAGAAGAGACGTCTTGTTTTCTATGTATGAGATGGTTATTATGGTGAATATTGCAGCGGTATTTTAATGCGGGCAGAGAGAGAGAGAGAGAGAGAGAAGAGAGAGAGAGAAAGAGATATACAAGATTGGAATAGTACGTAATATTGACCGATAGGCAGGATGGATGGAAGACAAGGTTATTTTTTCTCTACCAGGCTCCTATATAGCCGAGGAGAGACTTTAACTCATTCTCTTTTCCCTGTTTGTTCCTCAGTTGGCCAGGATGGGTTCCGTCGGGATGGCGTGCACGTTCCTTCTAATTATTGCAATGAGTGCGTCGGGAGTAATCTCTGCCGCGATCCACGGACAACCCATTGGTCAGCCCGGATTCGGACTTGAGCATCTTCAACATCTTACAAAACGTAGTGCTGGTCCTCCAGCGAACGGACAAACTAAACTGTGTGGACAAAGACTTGTGGACGCACTCCGCAACGTTTGCGGACGATCATTCTACACGCATCCGAGACGAAGTGGGAGCTCAACAGGTAATACACTGTAACTTACATGTATAAGCTTTAAACTTGTGTACTTTCTCCTCCAAAAACGCTTCAAACCCGGGACGCATCTTCCCGCTCTCTGTACCTAAGTTCCAGACTTAAACTGTTCATAGTCTGTAACCGCGATAGATTAGGAAGTTGCCTATATTTCTTGGACTATCCCAACCATTTATTTGTTGCCTCCAGGCGAAGGAACGGAGGAGATATATTATCGCTAAGGACAAGTGAGATAATACATAATAGGAGCGAGCTGGCTGTCAAAGGTTACTTTTTCATTAACCGGCTTCGAAAGAAAGTTCTAAAATTTCAAAAGGAAATTATGGATTCTGCTTGATAGATTGACACAACATTTCCTTCATGTCCCTACTCTTACAGTCTATAATAAGTGAGGGGTAGGCATTTAATCCTGTATGCATCTCCTTTGGACAACGCGCAAAGGGGACAGGAAGTGTTGACACAAGAGCAAATGAATTGCTGGGAAAGATTTGGAGGGGCAGGAAGGATGGTACGAATTGATGGATGATGAATATTGATTGCTATTAAAAGTTAAGTTACATACGATGGTTATAAAGCTTGTTGAGGCAGGGAGAGGAAGTGAATCAATATTTTCAAGCGACTTTCCACGGCCATGTAAATATTATGGATCCTGGATTAATAATTCCTGGAGGAAATTGACACAATCCTGAGCATTTTTCTAAAACGTAACTATAAAATCAGTTCAATAATCATAAAAGTTTGGATAACATCATTACACTATTGATTCATAACAGAGATAATGAATGGAAAGGAGGCTTGTGGAAAAATCTCTCTGCGCACATCCGTAGACAAATTGAATTTACAAGTTGACAGAGGGCACAGAGGAGATAGCGTAAGCTGTGACTGTGATGACGGGTGAAGCCGACTTGGATTATGGAGTGGAGACATATTCAGTAACTAGCTTCGTTTTGGTGAATCAATGTCACTCCTAAGAGTAAAGTACCGAGGCCTAGGTGACACAGGTGTTGCGTCGGAAGAAATGAATACACGTTCCAGGGGGGCGGAGAAAGTTTTGAAATCAGTTATGGATATTTAAGCAACCCTAGTCCGGCCCCACAATTTAATTTTCAAAATATTAACTCTAGACTTTGAAAACATTAACTGTTTTTCTTAGCCAGCTAAATATTAAGCATGCTCGAAGCTGTGGACTTGAAACAGTGTAGGCTTTTCATTACTCAATCCATAGTATTACATAGTGGTGGTCATAAGTAGTCGAACGTCTGAAAAGTTGAATTTTGAGATCATGAACCAATGTCCCCTCTTGTCGTCAGCTCTGAGAGAATGATGGGAATAGCAGGGAAGTTTAATGTGCGTATTGTAAGGCGGAATATGTGGGATACACTATGAGGTATTACGTGCTGCTAGGTCACGCGGGTGCATGGTAGTTCTTACAGATGAGGATTTAGTACGAGGATACGCGGCACGCACAAAAACTAACTGTCATGGGGACTTGCGCTGAGATTTTAGTGATTTGGATGTAACAGTTTGAAGTTCCAACTTTGAACTATTTGGTAATGTTCTGATTTTAAGTAGTAGTAGTAGTAGTTTTATTGATATCAGCTATCCAAGCTCCTTCAATATACGTATTACAGGTTTAATTGTGTGCACACTTTTGCAAAAATACTAGGCTATAGCTCCTTACTTCATCACCATTACAATTGTTACTAAGTTTCCATTTTAAAGAAGTAACAAAGCAATTCACTATTCTAGATTTTCTACATTCAATAATACCTGAGATACATGTTAGTTGTCTGCGCTAAAGTTACAATACACACTGTACTAGCTACATATAAGTCGAAACATTGCATTTCATTCATTTTTACGCTATCAGTACAATTGTATGAACTGCAGTTACAATACATGGTGTATTACATATATAAGTTCGATGTTACATTTCATTTATTTTTACCCTTTGCATTCAAGTTCCAGTTATTTCCGTTTGAGACAAGTCGTTTAGTTACAGCTGTTTAGTTACCGTATTTGACAATTGTAGTTGCTTTAGTTTATCTTAAATTTCACATTTCTAAGTTTACACAAATAGAACAGATTAAACTGCTTTTAAGCTGCTGATTTTAAGTAGTACAGATGATGAGAAGATTAGTATGACCCCTGCGCATAGCATGGGCGATCTTGATGTTACGAGACTATGCACAAATTAGTTACTCTTTCTGAGCCGGAGTGAAGTATGAGACTTATGTGACAGTTTTGTTTAACGAGTTAAGGCACAGGTTTGATTTCATAGTACGTTGCATAGGATTGACTCTAGCTTTGCGGATGTACAGGAGAAAGTTGCTACTACGTGCTAGGCTAGAGGGAGTAAAACGTGAGGCGAGGATTCCTGATAAGATGTCTGGCTGGATGGACGAAGAACTGGTGTATCATGGCCTGTTTTCGGGTTTACTTGACATCGAAACTGATAAGAAGGTGCAAGGAGTTTGTGAAAAATAAGGGAAGTTTTTGAAGGGCGGGGAAGTTGAGTAGTGGTGAGTGAGGGTGGGGAAGAATCTGTGTTTGCTTGTGATCTGTCCACTGTTTGGATATTTGTGGGTTGAATGGGATAATAAATATATAATACTATGGAAGATAGAGATGAAAGCGTGGTAGAGTGACGGGAAGATAATTTGTAGGATGTGAGAATAAAAGGAAGCTGGTGGAAGGAGCAAGGACTAAAAAGGCTTGTTTGTAAGAAGGAAGGATGAGTTGAAGGGGATGATTGTGAATTTAAGAGAAGAATATGTAATATTGGTATTAGGAATAAATACTTTGCTGTTGACTTACGAGGACGCTAATAGCGACGAGGGTGTACTAAGGCTGAGGGTTCACTGGGTACGAATGTGGATAGCAAAGTTGAAGAATGATCTGTTTGTCTGTTTACTGTAGCTTGTTGTCCCACAATAAGTGTATACGAAAGCGGGATTAGGGACTTTTACATCAATTTCAATTCCAACGTCGTGCAGTCAATACGACCGAGAAGACATGCTCTACTAACTTTAAGTTTTATCCCTAGCTAGCACTAGCGCCCTCTTCATTTATTCCGCTTGGCCAGGAGGGAGGAAGATTGGCTGAGCTGCCTTGGATAAAACTTGTCAACTTGTAACAGCGTACTACTTACAGTAGGATATAAGGAGTTGAAGAATAAGGGGGAAAAATAGTGGCTAGGGTTTCAAATAAGTCAAATAAGTATTTAATGCTCTCTCAACCTAGTGTGGAAGAGCAAGTTCAAGTCTGTTAAATCCCCAGAAGTGATAGAGGCCCGCCTTAGCCGTTATGAGTCACTAATGAAGATGAGAATTTGATGAGCGGATAATTGGACGAGACGGATGTACAAGAATAGTGTGGGTGAAACGGAATTGGTTAATTGGTTGAGGGACGCGATTGGAGCCGGTGGTTACAGTTGTGGGAACGATTACATAAAACTACAGCTGTTAGTACACATGCGCATGCGGTTAGGAGGCGCTATTTGTTGTATCGTTTAGCTTCCTTTGTTGAAGTTACTTGGAGTGAGCCGCTGGTTATAACACAATAACACTTGAATTCCAGGGGTGTTCCAAAATCATGAAAGGATTTAAAGGTGTAAGATGCACCATGTTCTAGAAATGAGTTATGCTAGAGGTTCCAACTCTTTTCTCAACAAATGAGATGGAGAGACTGGAGCTACTCTGTCGGAAATCATGGAAGATCCAATGATATGATGATACTTAATTATCATAACACCTTTAGCTGTATTGGTAATAAATTGTGTAGCATGAGCCTTACATT
Organism: Sminthurides aquaticus; assembly: GCA_906901655.1. Classification (NCBI taxonomy): domain Eukaryota; kingdom Metazoa; phylum Arthropoda; class Collembola; order Symphypleona; family Sminthurididae; genus Sminthurides; species Sminthurides aquaticus. The sequence goes on along the minus strand of CAJQTT010000004.1, from coordinate 7,306,390 downwards.
TATACAAGGGTTGCAAAGTTACATGTAACGTTAAGATGAACGCTATAAATAGGTTTAGAGTGCAGTACAAGTAACGATAGTTTGCTGCATATTTTATATATTTGTGCGGCTAATATGATTGATTTAAAGAGGAAGAGATGGAAAGGATGGAGGATAGATAAAGATGGAATAGGAAGTTTCCACAGGCGTGTACAGTATATACTACGAGATCACGTCTTCTTGTAGTGTTCGAGGGTAAATATTTAACAAAAATACTTTATACTCTTGTTTTCCTTTCTCACCACCCTATCCCATAGATACTAGAAAGGTGGGTGAGAAAAGTGTAACACACGGCTAGTTTAATGGGAAATGGTGGTCCTCCTGGCGCAGATTCTTTGTAGGATACATTATGACGTTTAAATGGCTGGAAACGGGACTCTATTCTATTGTGGTATCATATAACTTAATATGTTCAACAATTTTCCCAACAATTCTGTCTGCCTTTCCTTACTTGGCGATGGTGGTTAGTCGTCGTATTGACACACGCTCTGATAATGATGCATCTACCATAAGTCCTTCGGAAGCGCTTCTGTAAATAACTTACCTTGTTACACAAGTGCAACACTTTATGTCTCTTCTCCTTCTTGCTCAAGAAGGATTCGTACGAAGATTTATTTGAGATACAATCTGCAATTTTTTCATTTGATTGCACTATGAACATGAACATTCAGGTTGGAAAGCAGAGAGCAGGGAAATTGGGGGATTGATTGGATGTTAATCTTTATGAGGGTCATTGAGGGTTGAGTAAGAATAAGCTATACTGATATAAAGTGAAATGTTAATACAATTCTTCCCGTTTCTTTGTGAACAGGTGGGTATAAAAATGATGAATCCGGAGACAGCTTCGACGCTCTCTCTTATTCATTTGATATGGGGCTCATGGATCCGGTGTCGACTCAGTACGGGACGTCTGCCGACTCTTACTGGGACAAGGACACGGATAATTTAACTAGTGATTTGGAATTGATGTGGCCCCACAATCCCAAATCACTAGCATTGAAAGTTTTAACAGAGGGAACTGCTCATAACCGCGTGAGGAGAAACGTGGTGGAGGACTGCTGTCATCGTGCTTGCACCCTTAACCAAATGCTCAAGTACTGCTCCATGAGCGGATGAACGGAGGCCTCTCTGTATATTTAACTGATACAAACTTGAGTTCGCAAAAAGTATGTCCCTCAATTAATCTACACATATATATTCACCATTTCTGATTTACGATAATATTACGAAGAATATTAGGAGTAGTTTTGATTGAGGATATTTCTCACACGTACTGTGCGTGTACTGTGTGTGGAGAATGCTAAGAAAAGCACTGAGTATTGTACTGTAGCTGCAGTGGTACTCTGTAGTCGTTGTGAGCTGGCATATTTCTTGATTCTTTTATAGTCTTGGACAGAACTAGTCATTGTTACAGAGTATACGATTATTGTACGCTGAGTGAGTTGGATACATATGATGCACTGCTTACACCATGTAATGTTGCCGTAAAAACGCTTTTTTTCGGGGGAAATCTGCAAGGCAGAGCGCTTTACTAAAATTAGCCGGACATAGAATGCATGGACCGCTCAAAGATTTGTGAATCTCATCTTGGTTTCTTTACTCCATATTTGACCACAATTAAAGTTTGGTTTACTTCCCGTATGAGGTCAGACTTCAACTGAGAGAAATGATACTGCTGATATGCCCATCATTCTATTTAACATAGCTGCATATTTTCAACTCCCTAACTCCAATATCCTGCTTTTAGAAGCTTTCTCCTAGTTCACTTTCACCGTGCCCTGGCCCAATCTTCCTCCTTGTGCCATTAAACACATTGTGTTGAGTCCCCTGCGCTCTTCGTTCTCGCCTCAAAGCGAGAGTAGGGTGGATAGGGCAAAACTTCTTCAGAATGACCTGATTTGGATGACAAGTATTCAAACTTGAGGTGAATTACTAGGATGGTTTAGGAATTAGGAAGACAATTTAAATTAAGTGTAAATAAAGCTCATCTTGGTACAAGATAAGGCTGGAATACATCCGAAAACACATGCTCCTCCAATTACTCAATATTTGCTTTACAAAACCCTTTAATTGATCCCTCACACCCGCCTGTGTCGCAGATATCTCAATGTGGTTCTTGAACCTGTATTTCGTTTAGGTTTTCAATGATTAATCTAGTCTGATATATTAAGCTTAATGAATGCACTCTCATTCATTGAATCAACCGTGGAGCTTTCTGTTTAGTGTGTACGTTCTTATAATTTGACATGGTATTGTTCGGAATAACACAAGTTTGATCTTATTAGGTTATTGAATCAAGCGTGTGTTATCAATTGCAGTTCTGAGATGTATGCATAAATCAATGTCGTACTTCATGAGTTATCCGACAAATGTAATTTATTTTGAAACTGTAAACGTTCCCTTGGTATTCTGTGCCGGATAGCATTGCATTTATTTGTATCATTTTGAGATTGAGCAGTGACAGAGAGCAGTGGTAACTCATAGTTTCCTATAGTTTTATTAAGCAAACATCCTTAATTATGGATAGTATACTAGAAGGAGTGCTAGATTCGTCGAAAGACTGTAAAGCATTTAAATTGCAGCACAGTATGTATCTGATTTGCGTTGGGAAAAAATTCTGCACTGCTGTAAATCCTTGGTTACTAAATGTCAAATTAATCTTTGTAAATTGAAGGGTGCATATTGTTTCCTTTCCGTCCGCTATCTGCAAAAGAGATGGGACAGAGACAAACATGCTCACGCTAAAATCTGTCAAATCATTGTGATGAGGTTAAAAAGTATGCTGTAATTCAATTGATTCCAGTGACTTTTTTGCTGACTGTACTATAACTAGAACGCATAGATTCTGGCATGGAAGGCCGATTAAAGTAAGGGCGTAATGTTAACATTTAGTTTACATTCGTGTAAATTTCTTGTATGTATATTATTGGCTTCAATTGGAGTGGTTGGATGGGGAAGAAGAGAGAAGAGAAGGTATATTTCGCTGCTGGCTGGGTGCGAAGAGGAAATGATTACTTGCTATATAGCAAAAGTGGAAGGTGATAAGAAAAACTACTGAATAATAAATTGAATTTAGAAATTCGTGCCAAATGCAATTCTTTGAGGAAACTAATTTGTACTCTTGGTTTTGAAAACTTTTGTTTTACTCTTCGATTGAAATGCTGGTCTACCTCGAAGCCCTTTTAGTTAGATTGAAATCCTGCAAAATGTTCTCCTCTAACCGGATATAACTTGTATTAATCTAAGATAGCCGAATTCAATTAAGCGACAACTTTGGACGGCGATGCTGCAGTTATATCCTCCTGGAGAAACAAGAAATGGAGAAGAAGAGATGAGCTGCTACTGCTACTTAGCTGTGGACGGATTCCATGCGACTGACTGGCATCAAATATGAAGTTATAACCCGCTGCGTTGCGTTGCGTAGCTCTCAGTAATTAGGGCTACTTCAGATTTGCTGGAGGAGGAGATAAAATAAGAGAAAGTAAAGATGAGTTTGTAGAAACGGGGACAGAGGCAAAGGTTTAGAGGGTATTTATACGGTCTGGGGAAAGTAGCTGTATGGGGTGGTGGGGAGCTAGAAGATGAAATGACAACAGGAACTTAACAGGTTTCTCGCGGGAGTGAAAGGCGAGCAATTGTTAAGCGTTGGCATCTGACACGAAGCTTTCAGTATGCTGGTGGGTCACAATGACTCCAATCTGGAATGTATGAAAAGAACTCACTGGCCGATAATGTGTGCGTGCTTTGGCAGTCTAGTACCTTGCTTTCCCTTTAACTTTATTCTCTCTGGTTCTCTTCTCTCGCAAAAAAGTAAGAATACTTGAGGTTTCACGAGCTTCTGCATACTGGGATAACGGGTTGACAAGAATTAGAAGCAGAAGCTTGTATGTAAAAGAAACATGCTTTAGGTGAAAGAAAGTGAGCTAAGTATTTATTTATCTAATGTTTAAACTTTTCTTTAAATTTTTGGTGGAGAAACGGTCGAGAATTGGAGACAGGTGAGGGGTGCGGAGCAAGAGGAAGTGAAAGTGGAGAAGAAGTAACTGTGTAAAGAAAAACTGAGAACGATTCCATAACTGTGACTGTCGATAGAAGTGAAGGAAATGAGTGACAAGACTTATTGGTTGATACTTCGGACTGCGCTAAGGCAGTAAGGGGTCTCCTCCATTAAAACACAGAGGGGATAGAACTCAGACGCGACAGACGAAAATATGTAACGAGTATTTGGGACTGTGGTGATGCATTAAGTGGCGGTGAGATCCGAGCAAGCAGGTTCTTGCTTTATATGCAAACTGCATACAGTGGTGGTTGGTGAGGTTATGGATGATAAAAATCTGCGTAGAAGTGGGTGACGACACGACAGACTTATGAGGAGTATAGAGAGGGAGAGAGGGAGAGAGGAAGAAACTGCGGGCCTTCGAAAGTTACTCCGAAGCTAGTTGCACAAGTTCTGCAGAGGGAAAGGATGGAAGATGATGGAGATTTCGGAATTTAAGACTTGGGAGAGCTAAGATTGGAAGAGCTAGTGGACGAGAATGTTGGAGAAAGCGGAAGTGGTTGGATTAGCGCTTCGCGGAATAATATTACAGGTATGGCGGGAGCATTCTAATATTTGTATACTTTCATGCGTGTGCACCTTATCTGAATCAGTAGGAAGATTAAGCCAGTCTAGCTCTGGTAGTCGCCCAAATGTAATTACTGGGTTCTATTATTTCACAGAACTGTGGAGAAAGAACAAGGGTTTCGTAGCAGTATTGATAATTTGACGCAGAAGAACGCTCTGGCGTGGCAATGTTGCTCCTGGTGCTTGATACCACCGGGGACATGGATAGAAAGTTTGAGTCGCGGGAAGAGGAGAAAACGTTGCTGGAAGCAGAAGCAAAAGCTGAAGAGGCTGGAGGGGAAAGCTGATCCATCCGCTGGCAGTCACGTTCAGATGGTGAAGACGACGAAGGATCCGGTTCGGCAAAAGGGTGAGATGAAGAGCGTCGACGCATTGGGATGGAATGGAAGAAGCGCGAGGAGCAGGATCTTGTTCAGAGGAAAAGCGTATGGAAGAAGGTCGGAGAAGAACATAATGCTCTGGATGGGAATTGGCAAGGAAGAGGAAAGACTGGAAATATAAGCGCAAACGCAAGTGTAGAAAGAGAGTGGGAATTTGGCAAGTTTCACTCTCCTCTCTTTCTCTCCCTGCATTTCTATATTTCCCTTACGCCGTTTACTTATGCTTACTTTCTCCTTGTTACTTTCACTCTTTTTTCTGTATCCTCTTCTTTCTTAGACTTCCCCTGGATACACATGGAAGAAGAAGGATATGGAATAGGCACTTTTCAGAGTGAACTAGAAGACAGAGTAGTGTAAATTGTTGAACTGTTGCTCTAGATCTCTTAGTTGAAATCCAGTGTTCCTCTGTCTATCCAACAGAGGAATACACTAGTTTTCTCTCTCACATTCACTCTCTCCCTCTTTTTCTCTCTCTGGAATAATGTATAGTGTATACTCCATACTCTGGCGCTTGCACTTACTTGGATTGCAGCAGACTTTCTCCGGATTTCAGCAAGTATTCATGAGGCTCATACGAGTGAAATCAGTGGGAAATATTTCCCACTTGTAATTGTATGTTTTTCTCAGTTGGAGTGAAGACAGAAAGTTGGAATGGAAAAGACAAGGATTGTGCGTCGTGGTTGGTGGTAGAAAGTATTTCTTGTTAGAGTCTTTAAAATTGAATCTGAATATGAGATTGTTTCCCTGTGCCTGTGTGCTACTAGTGACTTGACTGAGAGACATTTTTAAAGGCGCGCTATAAATGCAAATAGAAACATTATGAATTGGTCAGAAGAAGCGAAGAAGTTATGCTTTTAAAGTTATGAGGGGCACAAAGTACTTACGTTAATTTATAGCTTGAACGACCAAAAAGTTTGTTGTGAAAAGAGGTGATACATTTTGTTACTAATAACAATCATTAAGTTCGTCATCATGCACAAAAATTTGTCCTCCACCTCTGGAAACTTATGTTCTCTCATCGTCGTAGCTTGATTGTATTGCAATAATTTAAACCAAAGAAAGTTTGTAAATAAACGTATTAATACAACAAAGAAGGAGGGGAAGATTGAAGTAAGGATTTTGATTTATATTTTTGCCAAATTCAAACGCTAAAATGTGTTAAGTGAGGTAGTGGCAGCCATAAAGTATAGTGAGTGAATCCACGTTAAGTTGGATGATCTTCCTGGAGAAGAAACATGACCCGCATATAATCACGATGAAGAATTGTTCTGTACATTCACTTTATATTCGATAGAGTAATACGTATACATGTTTATATTAGTTGATACTAGTGCAAATATTTTTTACCCTACCTCCTTTCCTCACAACCAGTGTCTTAGTAAAGTGCTATATTCCATCTTATTAATCAAGGTACAGGTCATACGTACATGTGAGTAGTGGGTAGTGGACCAGTATGGCAGAGTGCACAGGATAAGTTTAGAGAAAACATGAACTGCTCCATCAAATCCTGTCCTCATCAATAGTCACGTGCGTCTGTGAAATTTTGCACACCCTTTCTTTCATTTAAGCCGGCTATTATGACAACTTTATTTTGATCTAAACCTGGAATCCTTCACTAGCAATCTACCCGAGAAAGTTAATGGCTGTGGAGGGAGAAGAGAAAATATGGGAATTACACCATTTTACGACTTTTAAGAAAAATATACAATCAGTTCCAAGTTTTACAACTGCTTGGGTAAGTTTGAATCGGGTAGTTTATGCGTCAGCACGCAAAGCTTTTGGATTAAAGATAATGGGATTATCGTTGTTTATAATTCAGCCTCCTTGTTGATTATAAAATGCATTGTGAAGAATGGAAGACGACGTGGAGTGTGCATGAGTAAGAGTCTATTGGCTAATGGATTTAAATATGATATTATGGAAGGGAAAGACGTAGGCATGTATCATCCTGGCATGGAAAGAGAGACTACAGTATCCGACTATCTATGTACCCGTTTTTACGTGGGATGGATGTACTGGTGAATTATGTAGAGAGACTCAGGTCCGGCAAATGTACGCAGTGCGAAAAGTGCGATTCAGAAGCTCCTAGACTCCGCTGCATAAGGAGAAAGTTAGGCGCGTTATTTGCTCGCATCTGGAAATCGTACACGAAATATACGCATTGCGATTTTATTCAATCAAGTGCAAATCTAAGGGGATGGTTGCATGAAACGCATGACGTTTATACTTTCACCATGTTTTCATGTATGAGTAAACCAGCTTGTGCACTGCCAATTTTAATCGAAGTAGCTCAATTTAACGCTACGCTTCCGTCTATGTTATGTGTAAAGTAAAGTAGTCCAAAGTATCCGGGGATACAGTCTAATGTCCTAAACCCGCTACTAACTATATTACCTTCGCTTCCCCTCCTGGTGTTTCAGCTGCATATTAAGTCTGCGCTTCAATAGTCGCTCCCTCTCATTGCAGCTATGCCCACGAATCATAGCTTTAGAATCAATAAATACTTTCAGTGGAAGAAGAAATCTACGAAATTAACGAGTTCCAGACCAATTCAACATGATTCGCGCCTCTTATTTACAAGCTTTTAACATCCACCTAAAAGTATAACTATCGATCTTTGATGCAAACTATAAGTATCCTTCTTCGAAAGCTGTATAGTAAGAGGTGATTGCACTTGAGAGGTACTCGATTGAAACCAATTAAGTGGAGAAAACGTATAGAACACTAAAGTAATTCAATTAAGCTACCACTTTGTGGCAAATTGATGGGGGAAGATGAGGTAAAAGTGGAAACGGGGAACTGTCACAAGTTAAGGAAGTTAAGGAAGCGCAGGGACAGGAAGGAAGGACGGTATTTCATAGTTTCATTTTTGTGGGTAAGAGGACAGTGAAAGTTTGGGAAAGTGAGTGGAGGGTATACGTTCATCTGCTTGCTTCATCTGGGGGAAGGCTATTGATTGAATCTCTTGTTATGCGGGAGTCGGCCCTACTTTATCACAAAATGAGCTAATCGATACGGGCGACACAAATAAGGTTTTGCCGGACCTGTTGCTCGACGAGATAGCCATATAAAGGGATGGGATGAAAATCAGCTTGTAAAGCAAAGAAATGTTTCCATGGCCTGTTGATACCAATACTCTAGGATCTGATAGCAAGCAATTTGTATTGATTACCTAGTTAGCAAACTTAAGCCAATTTGAGTTTTCATTAAGACCTTTCTCCACAAGCGGTAAACCGTGATACACGGCTAATAAGTCAGGGCTCATCGTCAAGTATAGAAGATTTTTTGCGTCGTCAACTTCGTAAGTACTGGGTTACCGTTGGATTGTGCAAGTTGCGTCCCTCAGGACGGCTTGAGTTATGGGGAGGAGTTTTGTGTGTTGGAGAATATTAGGTACGGTGTATTATTCTAATGGAAATATTAATTGAATCATTCAGTAAGGTATCGGTGCTGAGGAAAAATGATGGAGTCAGCATGGGGACCTACATGCATCAGTAACAAGCCGGACGAATATAGCTCGAGCGAAGAAAGAGCAGCAAGATCTGTGGCATTGGAGAAAGCATACGTTCATGATGTTTATCAACAAATAGCTTGCCATTTCACGGATTCCCGTTACCGTGCCTGGCCAAGAGTGAAACAATTTCTATTGGATCTCGAACCGGGATCTGTCGTCTGTGATGTCGGTACGTTTACCCTTTCTCGTAACAAATTTACTTTTCTAATTCGTTAAGCATGCATCTCTTCCAAGAGATTGCCTTCCCCCTCCCACGGCAACCGTCTGCATTGGAGCGTGACCTATCTACAAAATATTTAGGGAGGCGTCGGTGGAAGCAACTTTACGGAAATGCAATTTCTCCCTTTTGGAGTCCATATAAACTGTAAACATTCTAGACTGATTTTCCATTTACGTGGAAGCGCCTGGACTATTAGGAATCTGATTGTGGGAAGGGGTAGGAACTAGCATTTATTATAACATGGCTGATTTTTCATAGGTTGTGGAAACGGAAAGTACTTAAGTTTCAACCCATCCGTTTACAAAATTGGACTGGATCGTTGCTCAAATTTAACTGGTGTTGCTCGGGAAAAAGAGCACGAGGTAAAGCTCATTTCAGTTCTACATATTTTAGAAGTTTGGTTAGAATGAGGTTAGAATGCTTATACATTCCGGTGTTTATCCCTTAAAGAAATATGCAATGTCGTTCTACTGCTGAGAGCTGACTATGTTTGATTGATTCTACAGAAGCTAGCATAATAACATTCGGAACTACTCTGTTCAAAGAAATACGATTTGCTTGGTTACACTTTACTCACGTTTTGATGGTACTTTTATCTGTTTTCAGGTATTAGTATGCGACAATTTAGCTCTTCCATTTCGAGATGAATGTTTCGACGCTGTTCTTTCTGTTGCTGTGATTCACCATTTTGCTACTACGGAACGACGAGTTGCAGCCCTGCAGGAACTCGCCCGGGTTCTACGGATTGGAGGAAGATTAATCATATCTGTATGGGCCCTTGAACAACGGCATAGAAAAGTTAGTTGATTTAAAATAACATTTAAGTTTTGCCTTCACTTTCCACGGTTAGAATAGTGTAGACGCACTCCTAAGTTACGGTTACAGTCTGGCATAATAATTTCATAAGCATAAATTCAATGCGGCTGCGATAGATCCGGGGCGTTTATACTTTATAAATAGCGCGCTCCTTTTTCATTATAAATTCATAAATACACAGACGTATATATAATTAGAGTACACAGATGAAATTAATATTTTACTATCCTCTTCGCGAGCAAAGCAGTCACAATTCTCCTATGGAATATTTTCCGTGCCTCAGAAGGAAAGTCCTAAGTTTCATTTGTTGGGTATGTCAACAGTGGCAGCTCTCATTTTTTTCAACAGGGCTAAAGGCAAAAATTGCCCAAAATCTCCATGATGGCGAAAGATAACAGAGGGTATATGTATAGTCAAGAACACTTGCTCTATGGTTGTTACAGAGGGTAATCATGCTGTATTCGTCAATTTCTTAAAATAAACTCAATTATCGCACTTATGAATGGTTTTTTACATTAATATTTACTCTGGGTTATCAATTCGTCGTTATCGATTGCATCGATGACCCATTTTAGCTGGTACCCAGGGACATTCTCAAGAACACATGACGAGAGTTAAAATTACGCTTGGAGATTTAAGGCGCTAATGTTCTTTCCTCTTTGAAGTCATGTACCCCAAATTCTCCTATCGTCTACAAAATGCATATAATCCCATATCAAAATTTTGATTGGTTTGCTCGTAAGACGTTAAAATATTAACATACGTTTATGTACCCTGTATTCTCGTAGTTGAATTATTGGATTTCAGTTGCTATGAAAATCTTATGCAATACTATAAACACCTTGGCGTGTGGTTCATAAGTTTTTCATAGTTTCTATTAAGTTATGATGTTTTTGAAATTCGTATGCCAGACTCTAACCGTAGCTTTATGCGGTGAGAAAAATGTCTTAAAGCTCGGTCGATAATAAAGACATGGAAAGGAGCGAAAGCGAATGGAGGAATTCCAGAAGCATAGCGCATGGTTGTAAAGAAGACTTGAATAGTTTAAATAATTCAATAACCTTCCTTAACATATAGAGACAGATGAAGAATATTCTCGTTTCTTCATGTACACATTCAAAGTATAATTCCTGACTACCCTGAAGTATATAGATTCAAGAGTATCACCATCTTGAGAAGCATAAGGACGGGTGCAAATAAATACGTTTAAGATTAGATAAAAGGGACGGCTACGGCTGTAATACGACGTTCATGAGACAGGATGCGGCAGAGGGAGTCGCTATGTATAAAAGAAACTTTATAAATGAATGTTTATTTCTGACATAGTTCGAATCACAAGATGTATTAGTGCCATGGAGCTGTCCAATAACATCGAGCAGCGATGGGAAGACATCTTCGATTGAGAGAGATTTAAATTCAACGACAACGACCACTTCAGATGATGACGTTACGCATTACCACGCCTACACGCAAACATCGGATTCGGATTCATTCCCGTCGATGAGGTAATGGATTTGTTGAAATATTTACTTTAGGATACGAGTGAAGAAGATATGGCAAAAAATATACTAGAAATATAAGATAGGGTTTAGAGAGACTTTGAAAACTACTAGTGGTATCTTGCTCATCCAACCAAATCTGATGATTAATTAAATCAAGTTGTGACATCCCCGTTGGTTTGGTGTGGCCGGATTCGGATAGCTGAGGGTTGAGATGGATGGGCGGAATGATGATTAAATCATCTACCACAACGATGCAGAGCGCGCTTGCGGATACTGGCGCTTCTGAGTCTTGCCCCCAGCAGCTTCCTAAACAAACAAGACATTTTTTATTTAATAGAAGTTTCCAGATCGGGTAAAATTTGAAACAGGGATATGTAGTAAAACAACACACATCTTTATTTACCTGCGTGTAACCATCTCCAGTCACGGGATTGCAACCATTTTCTCGAGCATTGCCCTTCTTCTCAGCTGTTTCGTTCATGCTATTCTTCATAGCTTCAAGAGCATCCAGAGCTTCCTGTGAATTAATTAAATATCCTAACTTTTAAATATGCTCAATATGCCATGACAGACTTGGCTTTTGGTTATATTTTATTTAGCACATATATAGTTATCGAGTTACCTTATCAAAATGAGAATCATGGCTATCCTCGGATCCAATAGTTTCCGCGGACACGGAAGAGACCATGCTAGGAGGAAGCATTGGAGCTCCACCATTAGTCGAAGAACCGTCCCGGTCGATAATGGATCCAACGCCAAAAATATCAGAAGACATGTGATAAACCCGGTCTTTCTTCTTCATGGATGCCGGTTTATCACCGAAAATGTGATCATGCGTGCTGTTGTTGAATTTTGCGGCATTAAGTGCGGCTTCGGAATCTTTTGCGTGACCGTTACCAAATTTTTGAATTCCTCCTTCCTCGAATTCAGCGTAACCAATGTCCTGAGCGGAAGCTCTAATGTTACTGGTATCCCCCATGGCTGACTTTAGTTGTTCAAATCCAGATGATAATTGTCTTTCCATTGTTCACCAATTAAAATGATTATGAAATGGACACACTTGATTGAATTCCTTGGAAAGTTTTTCCCTCCTTACTCTTTGAAATACGCGCGATTAATTCTCTTGAAAGCCTGGAAAATGACGCAGAGGGTATAAATTTGAAGGAGTAGACAGAGTGTTTGAAAAAATCAAGGAGCTCTAATCCAGCTCACGTAAACTACGACGAATAGGAAAAGGTGGAGTGAGTGTAATTTGTACTGACACGAAAAATGATAATTATTTAATTGAGGTTGACCTTCAGTAGAAGAAAATTTGGCGATAACTGAAAGTTAAAGTCCGTGTTGACTATTGCCGGAGTTGTGAGAAGCGATTGAATTAAGCGGCAGTGAGTAAAAGTTTGGGAAAGTTTTTCTTTGGGGTAGTCAAGAAGTTGAGTGGAGTTGTTATGGGAAACAGTGGTAGGGTTAGTGTAGGAAAAAATAAGGGTGAAAACCGGTGGCGTACACTGCTTTGCTTGATAGCCGTGGATATAAGTTTCGAGGGGAAGGAGCTGAAGCTGGTAAAAGGGCAAGAGAAAGTGTGAGAGATAATGAATTAAAGATGTTGAAAAATAATAGGTTGGTAGGGCTTATACACACCTTAAAAGGAATGACGTGGGCTGCTCCTCCTTTTGGCTTGGCTAAAGGCTGTCAATTTATGTGGGCATGGGCTCTTTGAGGACAGCAGATGAGGAGGCGGAGAAAGCGAGTAATGGGTAATAGCGATATGAGGTTACTTGCTCCTTGGATGAGCTGATGGTCTTATAGTACATGATGGATACGTGTTGGGTGGCCTGTGCATTCTATGTTTGTGGAAGTAAAATGTAAGCTGAATAAGAATAATGAAGAGTATACAAGGAAAAGAAGATTAAGGGAGATTATTGTGTCATTTTTCCGCATAGTGCTGGTTACCGGAAACGAGGGAGAGCACGACATCGTGGAAGATCCATCGATCCAACTTGCCCTAGCAGCTCTCAAAGCAGCTCGGATCTTTCCAGCCCGAACGAATCCTGTTACAGCTTTGTACGTCGTGCACTCAAGGTAAAGCTGATTTGTTCTTCTTTCCTATACTTGGAGTTGGTCGTAGAAGGGGAGGGTGGGAGGAAGGGAATGTGGACGCAGTGGATTACCCAATTGTTGTTGTTGGAATACTTTGCTGGAGGAATCCCTCATATGAAGAATCAAAAAGCTAGAAAGCGTAATAAGGGAAACGGTGACGAGACGACACTCATGACTCATGCTTGGCGAATGTTTTGTTACAGAAATTGGCAGGGACGAAACGAAACCGGGGAGGAAGGACACCATGGTTTTTCCAAGGACTCGATATGCCTCAACAAGATGGAATCGATCCGATTGCTGCTATGGAAGATGATGTGAACGGCGGACTGGATTTCGGAAACATGAATGACACGGTGGAGCATTTGATGCCCATAGAATTGCGACAGCTGGAGTCAACAGACTACGCGGAATTACTACAAGTTGAGGAGGATGGGAAAAAGAACAAACATCGGGGCATGCTTTTCTCCAACGTACTTTATCCAAGGAGGTAAGGAAATATTCTGTTTCCCTAGTCTCTCTTCTATTTCCTTGAAAAAAGTTTGCTCTGGATAAACATTTACATTCTCCAGGTAGTAGCACACAAGGCGTTTCTGTCTAAAGACGATACCCTTGATGCAGAGAAGCCTTTGTTTTAGTTAAGCTTAGCTGAAACTGAGTGTGTCAGATCAGAGCTATAACTGGCCATACATAGGTGCCAACTTGTGCAAATCCCAGCTGTAGCTACCGTCGTGATAAACGAGGCAGAAAATTTATGTGACACAAGTGGATGAACGCACACTATTGGATGAAAGAATATATGAATTTCAGGTGGTAATAACCAGAGCAGCAGTACCGATAGGAGGAGAGGGTGTGTGAATGGAGAAAGGTTAAACGCAGAGGTTATGCGGTGTTTAGAACGGTAATAATCCTATTTTATACGAAGTTGTAGATTGAAGGCGGTAAGAAGAGAAAGTTGGGAGGATCCAGGGAAACATATGTAATTTAAAAGGTGTGTTTTAATAAGAGCTTCCGCTAGAAAATGTCCTGGAAGGAAAGGTCAAGCATGAATCAATTTTATTGATCCAGTCTCTCTGTGTACTTTGGATATTACTACCGTCTAGTCACGGTCATAATATGACTGATAGCCGGTAAAATTGTCTCTGAGCTATGGTTTGGCTGCCCCTACAAATCTTCTTCCTTGCAGAGTCCGCGAAGACCTTGTATGCTCAAACTCAAAGTTGTAAATGGAAGAAGTACAATACATATGTACGACTAGATTTGGGAATGTAAAAAAGGGAGTAAGACGCGTCTTCTAGCCTTGAGATGGTAAATGTTTTAGCAAAGCATGAAAGGTGAAAGTTGAAAAAGTTTTGGAGTACATTACATGCCTCAATAGAGCTATTAGTTCAGTTACATATTGTAAACGGTGGAAAGATATTCTATATCCGTTCCTTGGAAGACTTTTAGACTTGCAGAAAGTTAAAGTTAGTGATCACTTGTTGGATGAATCTTATATTTTGACTTAACAGCTTTTGGCAGGATATCCATGTGATTACTCCGTTTCTACTGAAGGGCTTCTTGAAAATAAACACCCTCCGATTTAAATTGTTAAAAAGACTAAATGGCATCCGCAAAATAGAGCTGGATGGTGGGTAGGAAGAGAAATATAAACCAAGAAGTTGGGTCGTACTTCATACTTGGCTGCGGGGATATCGAAGGTGTAGGCGATGTCTGGATAGGCAGGAGGAGCGCGGTTTGTCTAGTTTTAGCTGCTTGAATTTGTTAGCGAATAAGAATGGGGATGATTTTGTTTTTGCATGATGCAAGTATGAGGTGTATTCTTCTTGAATTTTTGCAGGAGAACGCTTGAAATCACAGGAGAAGCCGGGAAAGACTATACTAGCCCCATGGTTGGTGCACAGACGAAATCGAAAAGCCTGAGTGACTTGTTTGGATTAATTCCAGCGGGTATACTCCGTTCTGCTCGCAAGTCTTCTGAAGACTTGGTGAAAGGGTATAAGGGCGAAACAAGCAAAAACTGGGTTGTCCGATCTCAATCAAGTCTGTCAGGTTTGGCATCCCCTGGTGATGAAATAGAATTCCCGGACTTTGTACGACATAAAGCAGTGCAAACATGCAGCTTGGAATCGATCGATGTGAGCATATCCAATGCTGGAGACACATCTTCCTCTCCCTGTCGGCTTGGGGCTAGTGATTCATCGGGTCAATTCAAAAGCGATTCTACCAGCTCGAGTATGGATGCAGACAAAAGCAGAAAAAAACTAAGACCTATGCTTGTGAAACAAAAACATTCCATTTGTTCCTCCACCTCCCCGCAAAACATGTCCTCTTCGTCCGTCGTCGGGGAAGGGCCTCGAAACAGCATTCCAAGTGTTCCCACAATCGAAATGACTGAGGATATATCTGAAAATCTGGAAGGAGGAAAAAACTGCGAGGGTAAGGAAGAAGAGGACAACGAGGGCGGGGGTAATGAAGATGAATTCATTCCTTGGGGAGAAATTAAGCAATCCGTAAAAGATTTGCCGGAATTCAAGCAGGCTGGAAACGTAGGAAATGGAATGGGAGGGAGCAATTGCCTCCGCGTGCCACTAAGTCACCGAACTGGAGCCCAAGCACGCGGCACCAACTTGTCCGGCTCTAGCTTTTGGAAGCAGACTTCCTTAAACGAAGAACTCATCTTTTCGGAGAGAATTAAGGAAAAGGAACGGCTGAAACAAAACATACAAAAACAATGCTCACTTAACGAAGAATTAATTTACAAACAGCGAGAGAACACACGGTGGGATCAAATGAAGGAAGCATTTCTCAACTCTTCGAATGTTAAATGTCTGCAGTTACTAAAACATGGGCTAAGCAACAGATTCCGTGGGAATCCTACAACAGATTCAACAACTTCGGTAGATAACCACAACAACCCTCATACCGTCCCTGTATCCCAGGCCAGTACATCCCCCTTCCGGCATCACTACCAAGCTTCAACATCCCTTAAAAACGGCCTTGTACGAATGCTACAAACTTGGAAACAAAGTGAAGATTCACACATTTCTGGTGTAAATGGGAACACGCATAGTCAAACGTTTTTAAACTCAAGGAGGGGCTCTAAAGAGGGTACTGGAGGCCGGAGGGGACTATTTCCACCATTCTTCTTGCGGCGAAGTTCGGCAGGCTCTTTGAACGTAAACAAAACCGGGAATGATCACGGCTCAGCTTCACAAGTGTTATCTCCACCTCCTTACTTAATGCGGAGACCCTCAGAAAATGAGCTCATTCATGATGGACTCGTGAATGGAAACGGGAACAAATTACTACCCGGAGTGCGACATGTGCGAAAGTTATCCCGGGAAGAGGGGTCTGATAGCTCCAAAGATTCCAGTTTCCAGAGCGATACAAGCGTTGATTCTGAGGACAGCTTTGCATCTGTTATTTTTATTCCTAAAAATACATCTTTAGACAATCCCTTAGGACCAGGAGATCCTATGTGCTTCAATAGTGAAACTCGAGCAAATAGTACGGACTCTGATAGGTCACCAAAATCTCCAGCGTCAAGGCTATCTCCACTAAATCCTCCGGGACCCAAAAGTCCTTCTCCGCTGGCAAAAGAATGTTTACGAAGAAAAAGCCCGGAAGTCAGCCCGACGCGATTCACTCCCATCTATTCCGGACCAACCAGTGCTCCAAGCACGTATTTAGAGACTACGAAATTCCTATTTGATGAATCCGCCACCAATTTCTTCTCCAATTTAACCAACACTAATCCTTGTGAATTAAGTGGACCAAGCTTTAAGGAAGATACGATACTTTCAATCGTAGCGGAAGAGGAACCTCTTGTACAACCTGTAGGAATTAGTAAAACTGAAATCTTCAATCCAGGGAGTGTATCCTTTGTTCCTAATACCTATTCAAACACTAGTACTAAGCCTAGCTCTAGCAACGTAAAAAAGACAAAGGTAGAGAAAATAGAGGTGCTAAGGAAACCAGCCGTTCTTCCTGAATTAAAGAGTAGCATTACTAGACAACTTGTTCGTCGTAGTCTACCCAAATCTTTAGCCGTAGAACTTTTCAATCCCGAGACTGACGATGCTGATACTTCTGATACGTCTTCATCATCTCCGGAATCCGTTAGTAGTGTTGTGAGCGTCGTTAACGAAGAACAAGCTCAGCTTGTCCCCCCTGTGCAGGAAAGCGTGAAGGAAGGAGGACTAGTAGGGAACTGCGAGGGAAACCATGGTGGGGTTTCCAACATCGCGACTGTGGTGAGTTCAGATTCTGTGCCAAAGTTTCCGGAGACCGAAGCTGCAAAAGCAGCTGTAGCTCCACCTACTAAGACTGAAGGAATTAAGCCTACAAACAATGAAATTACTTGTGGAGGAACACCCCGAAAATTATCCTCTGCTGGTTCAGTAGGATCCCCGCGAAAGTTATCATCTGCTGGCATCCTTGAAGCTGCGGCTCATGTTGTATCGTCACTAGAAAACTTGGTAACCAACTCTAGTCCGAAATCCCGGAAACGATTCAATATGGCTAAACTTGATGGGATGTCGGAGTGGTTGTCATCCTTGCCATCGGAAGCAAGTGGGAGTAGCAGTAGCGGAGCTTCCTCTCATCAAGCAAGCCTGAAGCGACAACCGTCGGATCGGCGGACGTCGGGAGAGAAAATGCTTATTGGAGAAGTAAAAAAACTTCAGTCAAAAGGGCATGACACCAAGTGGCCTGCTAGCATCATTGATCAATCCCCGCTCCAAACAGCAAAGTTGCCGGAAGATGATACGCCTCATCCGATATCCTCCAGCCAATTTGTAGGATCCGTGGCGGGGACTAGCGGAATGCAGAATCCGGGTTGCATGGACTACGCCACAAAGCTAGCGGATGACCTCGAAGAAAAGGATTCCTTGTACGACTCCATGGAAAACCTGACCAACAACCCCTCAATCGATTCCAGTGTTCGCATGTCAAGCACGTGTTCATGCTCCATCCGGGGTGGGGACTCCTTCGACTCCTGGACCTCCGCTAAGTCATCCCTAACAAACTCATCCTCTACGCACAACAATAATAGAATTTCATGCTCTTCCCTCACACCCTTGCAGATCCCAGTGGGGAAAGCAACTTCCTTGGGGGGAAATAGCAGCAGTTCTGGTGGTGGAGGAAGTCATGGGGTGGGTTGCAGCAGTGGCTCCACGAAAAAAAAGGGACCAGGTTGCAGTAAATCCTCTCACGTTGCTGGAGATTCTGAAGATTCCACTGCCCTAACCTATCATCGGTATTATCATGTCTTTCGAGAGGGAGAACTGGACAGGTTAATAGAGAAATACGTACAGAATTTGCACATCATCTCATCCTACTATGATCACGCTAACTGGTGCATCATCGCAGAAAAAGTTCAAGTCTGGACTATCTAGTTTCCTTGAGACAACGCTCCGTGACCTACCTCATTCTCAAGCACAGGACCCTTATTATATTTCACCGCCGAGTATTATCTCACGGATCTAATGTTGGTGCTTTTAGTAACTACAATACAATTATACGTTATAGAGAGTCTTCCCGGTCCGCACAAATCTTCCATATCTATCGCACTAATGTAAGATATACACAAGATTCTCAACTCACCTCGCCAATTAATTGAATCCAAACAAAACCGTAAATACGTAAAGCTGAAATGTAATAGCAAGGGGAACCGCTCCCTTTTATTACTCCGTTACTGTAGCACAAAAAATGATAGTATCTATCTAATATAAAAACACCTCCTTCCTAGTCCATTATAAACATACAGTAACACTGTCCTCTCACAGACTAGAAGTCTGCTGTTTTCAAAATAAAACCAGAACTTGTCCGATCTGACCCATGAGTCTTCACCGTCTTGTTGGATATATCTGACGAAACTTTTGAGCCAGACCACTTACTTGCTACAGCTCATGGTGGACCAATTCGCTGTGCACATTCTAGGGCCCGGCCCGTCACCGTCACTCATCTCGATAGCCTCATTGTCTGCATGGTCAACCAAGATGGGGTATTACCACATTTAATACCACTGTTAAAATTTCATGGGCTTCAGAGACGAGTCAAATGAAGGAAAAAATTGAATCGAAATTGAGTCGAATCCGATATTCGTTCATTGCCGCTTCCAAATTTTTCGAGACCTACATTTATACGAGAATATGCTAGACAAAATTCAGCGAATTGGGACCAACAACTGCATATACAGTTCGAGTTTATAGACAGAGAAAGACGCTTGAGACAGCAGGTAATTTCTAATACATATATATGAATGTCATCAAACAGGAATGGGGGGTGGATACTGGATACATAGAAGGTCGTGGTTGTGTGAAAACGTTCTAGTCCCTCTGTAAAGTAATTGTTGTACTTGCTCTCTTAGATTTTTGAACCGAAACTGGCGAGATCGGACGAAAACGAACCCATTGGACATAAATTTAATGTCACACGTCACAGTAATTCTTCAAGCGAATACAAAGAGGTTAATTTTAAAAAAAATTAAAGCTAAGATAGATGAGAGAGACTACATACAGTAGCGCTTACCTGTGAAAGTGACTGTCTAAAAACAGCGTATTTTAAATCTTGAGACGAAACACCTAGAAGTACGTTGATATCCAAATCATATTAAATGAACGAAGAGACAATGTGTGTGGCATATGAATAGAACACATTTAGAATCAAAATAATTATACCTGGTTTACGTAATGCCAAACCTGTTAATTCTAAAACATTTGAAATGGGAGAGGCTTTGAGTGAGAAAGTTGAAGAAACTACTGAATTGATCAATACGCAATCTATGGCTCCAGCTCATTTATAAAAAATGTCATTTACCTACCTTAATAAAGAAAATAGATTCTTCAATGCGTTTTCTTCCTTTATTCCGTAACCCCCAGTGATATAAATGTTCAAGAGGAAGCGTTAAACTATATATTCTCAAGCTTCGGAATAAAGAAATGCCTGCTGTTCATTCAGCATCCGTTTATCACCTGTTTCATCAGAAGGTAAGGAAAAATGTAATAGAATGAGAAACTGGTTTCTCAATCTAACATCTTTTATTAGTTTATCTTATTTTTAGTTTTATAAATTAATTTCTATACTTATTACATCCATCATCGGTGTAAGCTATAGCATGGGCGATCTACCCTTCTGCGGTTTCGCCATTCAGCTGACAGAGTCATAAGTTATTCTGATGTTGATACACAGAATACTGCATAATAAGATTACTAGAGTGAAAGTCAGGAGTGGAGAAGATGATGGAGAAAGTCGCGTTGATGAAAGCCGCAAATAATGGAGAGGACGAAGTTTCCCGAAATCGTTCCGAACTCAGCCATAGTATTCAAGAATTGCCCTTCCGATGAGAATCTATGGCTCGTGAGGGTTGGCGCGGAATTTGAGAGTCAGTGTTGCAAATGACAGCGACATGTTGAGTAAAAACATTGCAAAAGGCGAAGTTGTGTTGTATTGTGTTTGTGGTGAGATGCGCATAGAGAATGCAATGAATGAATGGAGATAATTTATTTAATCATTATAGCAATAAGCAATTGATAGGGACAATTAGTGGATCGTCCAGTCATAGTGAAATCTAGCAGATTCAGTATAGCATTGTGAATAAAGCGTTTTACATTCCAAGTGTGCCGATAAATTCGAAGGGTTGCAGATTAACACGCCCAGGGGACCGCTGATGTCGATTTATATTCAGTCAGTCTGTAGTTTTGTAGGTCAATAGGAGACAATCGGACGTGTGTCCTAGTATTGGGATTTAAATCGGAATTCGGTGAAGCTCTAGAAGGTAATTTGGAATCAAAGGCTTTTACTTTTTTCATTAAATTTTGTTTAAACCCCCTAAATGCAAAATTGTAGGCAGTTACGCTTGTATGTGAGGCATTAGTGGATGAAGAATTTGAAACGACGGTAGTAATCAACCTGTATTTTCGTACATATTTCACAGGCTCCTCGGTGTTCATATCGACTGAATCTATTATTTTTACAGTCGTTATTGTGAAGATTTACTCCATTCGAAATGTGGTGCGTGGAATTGATTGACAAGGGGAAAGGTGCTAGGTAAAAGTTGTAATTAGAGCCTTTAATTTTATTAATACGAAGGTAGGTGGTAATATTGGAAAAGTCGTGCGCAAGTTGTAAACTATGTTGTTGAATCCAGGAATAATCTGATTCTTGGTTTTAATTTTGGTTCTTTGTAGAAACCTTAAGTATAGTAGTTACGTGAGAATCTGAGGAGAGTAAAATGGACGGATCAAACGATGCGTGGGCATCCAGCACGGATGACTCTTCGGATTTGAGTTGGAAATTCAAGGGAGGGGATATAATCAACCTGAATAATGCTACCAATTACAAAGAAGTTATTGCTAGTTTGGGCAATACCAAGTTTGTACTCTTTTTGCTATCCTTGTTTTGTGGGATTAGCTGGGTCATCTATATTACCTTCTACAGCTCAAGAGTGTTTGGGATATTGTTCACAAAAATAGTCAATAGATTCGTCAAATCGGGATATGTTAAAATAGGTAATGTCTGTCAGTTTTGATCCTTGTGCCAAACTGTTCCGAACATGTAATTGAAACTGGTATTTTTATTACCTACAGGCTCTATATCGTTTTCTGTTTTGTCTGGGAAAATCATGTTTCGTGATGTATCGTATGTGAGTGAAGATTTTTCTCTACGAGTGCAAGATGGGTGGGTTATATTTCGCTGGTGGAGGGCATACGTTCCCAAAGATATTTCTGAAGGTACGCTCAAGTTATTGATGAAATTTTAGGAATTATATTGAAATTAAAAACGTGATGTCGTCAGCAAAACATCTGCGGTAACGATTCCGAAATTTTGTAATGCTTCAAATCTTATAGATATGTCTCATTCGGACACAAGGCTCTCCATACTTCTCAATGGATTCGAGTATCATTTGTACAACAGATCTGAGCTATATTCACGCTTAGAAACACTATTTGGATTAGACGCCTTCATTATACCCGGAGGATCAAAGAAAAATAAAGCTCCAGACCCAGGAGGAAAGTCTCATCCAAAACCTCCATCTGCTGTCGGATATTCCTGGAGGGATTTGATTCCAGTCATTAAATTAGAACTGTGCAACGTAAGACTTAAATATTTTTCATATTTTCCCTGGAAAAGCAAATTAGATTTTTCTTGTAATTATGGGAAACGAAGCGTGAGTAATACGTTAAAGCCATTTTAAAATTGAACATTTCAGGGAAGAGTTGTGTTCGGCAATATGTTAGTTCCATATACATTAGCAATCGTTGTGGAAGAAGCACATTTAATTTATACTACAAAACCTGCTGCCTCAAAGTTAGACCGTTTCATGCACATCGTAAAATGCAGAGCCGAAAATTTCAAGGCAAGTTCAGTTTATACGAAGTATATCTTTGTATTTCATTGCAATACTGTTTTAATAGTTAAAAATTTCTTCTCTGGGGACAGGTATTACTGAGTCAGAGTCCTAAATACACGGGTTTAAAGGACGAACCTCCGAGACTAATGGGGGAAGGTTTTGGCATTCTAACATCGAATAAAGTCGAGTTATACTATTATATGGATGAGCCAGGTTAGTTCGGTACAAATATTACGGTACATGTAATCAACGGTTTGTAAACAACACAAGTAAGTAGTAAGTGTCACAATTTTGTGCACCTTACAGGACTTGTTCCCAAGGAGCCTGAAATGCTTTTACTTGCCAACGGAGACAAAGTAGAAGCTAACCCACCCATATGGGGAATAGATGTTAAGGTATCTCTTAATAATAGGACGCATAAATAGAACCATGCGCTTTGACATTGCTCAGGATTTAAAATTTTTACGGCTCTGGATTTCTAGTGCGGGAAAGGAACAGACTTCAGCTACGGTCCATGGGCTGATCGGCAAAGAGATGTCTTATTCAAAATCTTCTTCCCTCAAGACTATCAACCGTTAAAGCCTACAAGTACTCCAAGCCCAGGAGATGAACGTCAGATTCAGTCATTTGATATTAGGGTTTCTACGCTTAACGAAGCAACTATCGATATTTTATTCTCAAAAGATCAGGTATGCTAAATTTGTAATGAAAGCGTTGACAGACCCGATTAACATTTGTCAACAATTTGTTATACTTATTTTATTGCAGGAAACGAATGCAGTACATATGAACATAGGACCAGGTTCCTATTTAGAAATAACCATTCCGTGGGTTGTTTATTCCGATGGCTATTCTACCAAAATTACCGGCCAACTTCTTCATTTAGAAGCATCAACAAGTTTGCAGGTAAGTCTAAAGTTTGGTACAAAGTTAAAGGGGTGAAGTGGAAGTCTCTTCGAAAAAATTTAGGCATGTTATTAGGACGGATGACAGTTGTCTGAGCTCATTTAGAAGGGTTCGCCTATACTTGCAACTTCAAAAATTTTACCACACAATGCTCGATTTTGTTCGATTTCAGTTTCGAAACCTAGTTAATAGCGAGACGTTACAGTTCAATGTAAGATCACACTATCCGCTCAACTGGAATGAACATCAAGAGTGGGTCCTAAATTTAACCGGCTGCAAAGCTTCCGCTTATATTACCTACGCTCACAAGTGGTTTTTTCAGGGTACATATACTTTAATTATTAATCATACAATGATCTCACAAACTTTCGGCTTAATTTACTACAACCAGAATGACTTTTTCGATCGTATTATAGCAATGATCAATGATTGGTCAAGTCGCACCCCGCCCGATTTGCTACACTTTGTTCCATACACGTGGAAAATTGTGTTTTGCTTGAAGGAGTTTGAACTGATCACACCGACAAATGAGTACAATTGGATTGATTGCTCGTCACAACATCACGAGAACAGTACTATTTCAAAATTTTATGGTTAAAAACAGAATATCATTTTAAAATACTTTTGACGGAAATGAGTCATCCTTTTTTAGCATTGCTTGCCGCCTGTGGAGAACTGTTTGAGTTGTCTTTTGATCTGCCTTTCGACGAATTCTTGCCTGAGACGGTTCTTTTTAAGTTTTGGATTCAAATTGAAGGAGGCGACTTAAATTTTTATGTACCCGAAGTTAGTACGGCGTACGTTGCGTTGGAGGCTTTACAGAAGAACGCAAGGCTGTTGAACCGTGATGGAACCATCACAGGGAATTTAGCATCCAAGGATAAACAGTTTTCTCAAGTAAAACATAATGGAAAAGTTAAAAAATGGCGAAATATATGTCAGCTCAGGTAAAACCAACTTTCAAGTGGAATGCAATTTCTCATAATATATTTGGAAGTCTTCTTTAAACTGAAGAAATACCTCTACTGTAAAATATAGCTCTGGATGGAAGGAATGCTGGTCTGTTCCCATATGTGCCGTTAGTATTGCTTTTACATATCACCCTATGCCTCCTTTGGGACCCACCCCGCAAGCAGACGTCACAACTCCTGAAAAAGAAGAAATATTGTTGTCACCTATGCGCATGCCGGGCGATAAGGAGCCTTCTAAGCAGGTCATTAGAAATTCCAAATTTTTCCAACTCAATATTCAATCTAACCACTACATTTAAACTAACCGCTTTTTACGTTTGTTGTAGTCGGACAAAGTTCCTCCAAATTGGCGTGATTTTGATCCACTGTCATTGTCAGCCGATACAGTTCACGTCGAATTGGAAGTTGGTCCGTCAGTATTATTACTTTATGGTTCTCTATTAAAACTACTTATTTCACTAAAGGTAGGACTTGGCTGAGCCCCATGCCTGGTAGTTCAAGATATTGGCAGATTTTAATGCCGTTACAAAGATTCCAATTATGTCAACGTTGTTTTGTAACAGGAAAACGTTTTTGGAGATTATCAAGATTTCATAGACATGGAGAAGCTCAAATCTGGAGGTGCTTTTGTATCTAAGGCAAGCCCGTGGAATCTTTCGACGCGTGATGCCTCTAAAGTTGATCCAAGGGAGTACAGACCTCTTGAAGTCACTGTATCCTGCACATTACACGACATTCGCGGGCATCTTCTAAAAGTCAGTCTGTTCATTCTTGTTTTAACTGAATGTTTATTAAAAGCTTAAATGATTGAAGTTAAGCACTGATTTATTGTTATTTGCAGAACTGTAGTGAAACCGATCCGCCTTGCCCCACGATCTGCGTAGAAAGATTTGGCTTTGAAATGAATAAAAAGTACAAAGAAACAACATTACAAGTTTTACTATCGCCTATCATGCTGATCGTGAGTGATAGAGTTGACCGCACTGATAGTGGGGATAAGCACCTACAAGAGGGTTACCTGATGCTGTCTGGATTACAGGTATGCTTTTCATAATCGTACCATCAAATATTGTTTTGCAAAATAGTTGGGCCAGGCTCAGTAGTGAATACAGCTGGTTTTAATACAGGTTCGCGGTCATGCGATGTTCAGCAGCGAAGGTCGCCGAATTGATGAGGAAACGTTAGAATATGCGTGGCTTATCGAGGTTCAGCTTGGAAAACTAAGCGGAAGATTGACAACCCCTCATTTAGAAAATATTGTCACTGGGTGTGAAACGTTTTTTATTCATGTACTTGACGTTGAGAATGAATTGCGATCGCCGCACTCGTTTTTGGTTTGCCATCATGGAAATAGTCAATTTGATTGTCCGCTTCAAATTACGGAGGAAAGTGCAGCAGAATTCGCTACACCTCTTACGGATGACAAAAGGGATGCAAATCCAGCTGCGCCGGGTGATAATAATGTGTACACATCTTCACAAGAAAATGGGATTTCGTTGTGTCCGACTTCAGAAGATATAAAGTACAAAATGGTGAGAGTAAGCGTGGATGCCATTGACATTTATATGGTTGAAGGTGGATCTGCTTTGAGTTTGTGGGTGAGTTGCAATACGTAATTTATGTTTTGCGTGTTGTCATATATATGGTGTAATCATATCAAATCGGATTTCCTCGCAGGTTTCACCCATAAGAATGGCCTTATGCAATCTACATGGACATGTAATGAAAGAAGGATTCACTCTTTTGGTTCCTAACGTTCAGTTACGCCATTTCGTGATGGTAAATCCGTCATTTACGAAGCGCTTCCAGTTTTCAGATATCAATATAATTCAATCGTCGTCAGAAACCATTGCAGCAAGGTGAGTCATTTGCGAAGCATTTTGCATTTATTGTTGTCGTGAAACTCTTAAAATATGGAATGCATGTCTTACAGTTGGACTTCAAAAGTCGATCCAACAACGTCGATCCCGCAAAGTCCTACGTCAACTAGTGTGCAGTCTTGGTCTTATTTATGGCTGGAAGCTGGTGCTGTTGCTTTGGGTCCGTTATGCATAGAGATGGCAATGAAAGGAAGTGGTACGGAGTTGACCGCACAAAATAGGTAAAATTATACTTAATCATTCCCTAATAGTTGACTTAGTTTCTTCAGGTTTTGACATTTACATCCATTGAAACCAGGTTTCTCATAAAGCACGATAAAAAAACAAAACGGTTGTGGTTTCTGTGGAAAACTGAGATAAATAAAGATGCTCATGAAGGCAACAAACTGAAGGAAGGCGTCAAAAAATGTGGATGCGTTGGAGGATGCTCATTTTTTGGTACCAACAGAAGTGGAGAACGGTTCTTTTGGCCAAGCCGTAAAGATTGGATTGATGGCTTGAATGTTGCTTGCTTCAGGTGAGTAAGACGTGTCATGCAATCTTGAAGACTGGTGCCAAGCAATTTTATAATGTTTTCCGAAAAATCTTTAGGGTAAATAAACCAGGAGAAGACGTGGGATTCGGACAAAGTATCCTGAAATCCTCAGTTTTAGTGTTCGATACTCCTCCATATACAACGCAAGGTGTCTCTCTATTGGAATTACACTCAGAATGGGCTCGTGACGCTATTCCGAAAGGGAAAACGCCATTCACCTTTAAACCGTCTCTCCTGGCGGATTTGAGTCATACGTCATCCTCTCTACCGTCTAATCGCTCCGACCGTGGCAGTAATTTCGGGTCGACATTGCAATCAGTTAAGACGAGACGATTATCTCAGCCCGGCCACTTAGCATTGAAGCGGCAAGCTAGGGTTAGCGATCCGGAAAAGGCAAGACAAGGCAGTGACCCGAGACTAAATGCGGAGGATGATTTCAACCTTTTGCGACCAGTAGCTGCTGTAGATGTGAACCGATTTACTGGGCGTGCAAGCTCATGCTGTTCGGATTCGAAGTTAGGTGTTAACTATTTCCAATCTGTAGACGAAGGAGATGAATCTTCGTCTCTAGGAGCGTCTAGTACAACCTTACCGTTTATTGCTCCAGTTGCCAGTAGTACTTCTACTGGAGAAACGGATGACCTAGGAGACGAAACTTTAGGAAACTTAAAGAAGGTTTGCTAAATATTAAATAGTTCACGCCTCGCTAACGACTAATTTGTAGAAGCTTCGGTGTATTATATCTGATAACTAATGTACCAACTTTTACAGCACTGGGCTGGCAGCCTAACATCGTTAGATTCATTGTCAGACGTCTCATTCATATCAGCATTATCCGTGCAGGAAGAGTGCATGGTGAATCTTCAAATGCACCTTAATAAACCTATAGCCGAATCTTCACTACTAATGCCATGCTATATGAGTCATCTTACACAGGTAAATAACATTCTTTCTGTAATTAATCTATTTACTCAATCAATTAATTTAATCAAGTGAAATAATCATTATATTCTGGTAGCTAAAATGTGACAACTGGCACGTGACTGCTCCTGTGGTAGCTTCCGATTCCATTGGTTTGGCCCCCTTCGTGCAAACCAAAGACGGGAAACTTATTTACGCAGGTAACTTATTCAATTGAATGGTTATGTATTCTGAGGGATCCAGAGTTTATTAGGTTTCCTTAGCAGATTATTGAGATATCGCAATTTTATTCCGTATATAAATGTTCAGTTCTCATCATGCATTTTAGCATCAAAATATACCCCATTTTTTGAACCGCTGGTGGATGGATTCACAACTTTGGCAATGGTAGGCGTGGACAACTTTGTCGAAATGACCAAGTCAACACCTCCATCGTCGTCATGCGTAAATACACCGTCTCAAACTCATTTTTGGGAAACGGCATCCGCTGCTTCCTTTGCTAGACCTGATCAGAGTAGAGAAAAGTACGACGCTGCTTCTAACGAGGAATTTTATCGAACGATACTTTCTTGCGATTCCGAATCATTTTCATCCAACACTTCTGCCGAATGCATTACATTTGTGGTGCGTACCAAGAATGATATCAATATAATGGTTTCCCCGATGCTGCTGGAAGCTCTTCAGAAGTTAGTTTCGTGCCTCATTTCCGTGATATTTGATCGCATATAAAAGTCATCTCAGTTAAATAACTATTATCTGCTCTCAAATGTACTCCATTTTTTATACTCAGGTTCATCGAAGCTCTTACTCCAACGTTGTCTTTTTTGCATCCATTAACAGTGGTTAATCATCTTCACAACGAATGTATCTCTCGTGTATCACGAGCTAACGTTTTGAAGAAACATAAATCATTGTTATTGTCTAGACTTCAGAGCAGCAAACGAAATACAGCTGTAAGAATCGAAGAAGCAAGTCCTGTACACTCAAATGTTTACGAAGAAGTTACTCAAACCGCATTCCAAGGGTCGATATCATTGCCAAAGGTTAGCATTTTAGAATTAATGGTTGAGTTTTCGCGCCTTTCTTTTATACGCAACGAAATTTTAGTATGTAATTCTTTGATACTTATGTCCAGATAAATATAACTCTTCTCCAAGCAAGTGTCGTCGAAGAAGTAATTTCGTTCTCCGCGTTGGACAACATTAGGGACTTGATGTGTGTTTCTTTATTAGCTGTAGCTATAGACAAGACCAATATCAACTTCTTGTTTCGGGAGCAAACGAAAAAGGTGGTTCAGGTTCTGCATCGGCCATCTATTTTGCCTAAAGCTCAGAAGAAGCGTAAAACCAAAGTCTCAACCAGCGATTCCATGCTCTCAGAGCCTGTCTTCATTGAACATGCCGAAAAACAATCAGAGCTTGTATCGACGTCGGTTGAAATCCATCGAATTCACGCCCAGTTGAGAAGGTATGCTCGTATTTTGACAAACCAAACAGTAAACTTTTACTAGCAAGCATTCTATACTTTCGGGATTGCTTATGGGTTCATTTCAATTGAATTTTAGGCTCAAGAATGATAGCTCCATTCTCCGTGAGGCAGTGATTACTGCAATTCCAAATCAGTATTCAAAGGTACAACAATATATTCAACCGCGAATAAAATTTATTGCAATAAATGATAGACTTAACGATGTCTTCGTATCGCAGTTGATTGAAAGTAACGTAGGTGCACGAAATAATCGCAATTTGTTTACACTTTTTAGGTGCTATTTCGTTTCGCCAAAATTCCAAGTGGAATGCAGGAGATGAAGGATAGCATTTGCTCGGATTCGTCACGAGACAACATTAAGGACTCTGTTTTGCAAACAAGTGGATGCGGCGAATCTGGCGATGTTTTCAAAACCGATACCGAGCCAACGGGCCCTCTTCCTAGTGCTGGACAAACAAGATGTCCAGACGAGAAATTAGGCTTCATCATGTGCGAGTGCGGACTGGAGGGTATCTCTCTGAAGGTAAATTGATCGCTGCTATCTACACATATTCCATTTTGTATTTATTTCTAACGCATGCTACCGTGTTTATAGGGGGTCAAAAATGCGGAGGCACCCAATAAATTGGAAGAGAAGGAAGATACTGCTAGCGTTACTTTGTGCAATGAAATGCATAACGGTAATGACAGAGCATCAACCCCTAATCTGGGGTCAACGGTCGAAACTTTTACCTCGGACAAAGAGACGATAATTGAAGATATTAAAGCAGATGTAATCGAAGACTCAAAACCCGACTCATCCAGCCCTGTGCCACCCGAGGTCGAGTGTAAAGAAGTAAAGCAAAAGGGTCAAGACTCAGCAACGGCTTCGTGTGTGATTCGATTCAGTACAATGTGGTACAATTTTGCTGCCCCACCGCAGACACCAATCACTCGAAAAATTGATTACACCAGGTATTTGAGCGTAATCGTTTTCATACATTAACTTCCAAAACGATTAGTGGTTTCACAAATTGCCTTGGCTTTATTAGAATGGACTGGAATCTAGTGAGTACAGCATCTACGGCAATAAATGCCTGGCTTAACCCCATTGATCAGTTAACTTTAGCGCTGATGTCGTTGATACGAGGACATTCACGACGATCTACAGGGCTTTTGGCTTCATTAATGGCAGAAGCTTTGGATATGGAGGCAATACATCAACCTGTGAAAGTAAGTAGACATTGGATTGTGGGTGTTGAGTGTCTCATTTTCAGTTTGCTGATACTATATTTGATTTAGAGCAAGTATAATAAACTGACTCCACTCGCAAAGACCCTTCAAGAAGATCCATCTTGCCAGTTGAGTGTAGTTTTGCAAAGATTCATCAGCAGAACTGCATCCACCGATATTGAATCGAATGTCTCTGAGCACCGATTGCCTCAGCTGTCTACCTTACGACAGGTGACAAAATAGTTAGTTCTGAAGTTTTAAAGTTTGTACAGTACAACTAACTATCTTCATGTTTCACAACTTTCAGGGTGTGATTGTCTTGAGCAGGCAGTGGAAAAATGTGTTGTACACTCCTCTGCTTCTAGAGCATAACTTAAAATCGAAGAAATCGAAAAACTTCACAGTGACGTTTACGTTACCACAAAGCGAAGAAGTAAGTGTGCATAAACAGCGTTTGCAAGCGTACTCAGTATATCCGCTTGCATTGCAGTTATGAAAAGCAGCTGTCTATATTTGTTAATGGTTATCTAATACCAATAGGATTGCCCAGAGCACTGTTTAATTTTGAAAACTTATGTAATAGGAAAGTCCGGGATCTGATGGGGAAGTTTCGGCGGAAGAAACTACAGACGAGAGAGCTACATTGCTTGATACTGAAGGCGGGACGGTTTCGTTGCAGTCAATTCGGTTGAATAAGCGTAATGCATCAATTATATGCAGAATAGCAGGATTTAATTACTGCATCCCGGATAACTTCTTTAAACTTATTTTGCTTTGTAGGGTCAAGAGGTAGCAATGTTTCCACGCTAAGCGAATCATCTGGACTGAATCATACGAATGTAAGTATTTTTTGTGAAGCTAAACCTTATGTACTTGCTAAGATCTTTCTAAGTATTTTTTTCCTACGTAGGCCAACAAACGATTACCATCTCAGTCTCTGCTAAGTTCCACAAGAGCAAGCGATGTGTACCCTTACGCTGATGATACAAGGAATCACAACGGTGTTTTTGCTAGTAACACTCTTTCCGCAGATAAAAAGTGAGCTTTGCAGTGAGTATGGTCACAACGGATTGAGCAAGTAAGCCCACACTAATATCTTGAATTATTCTGTAGAAAATCTGGCTCTGTTGGAAGCGTTGTGACTGGCGATTGGTCTACCTCTTCAGCTGAGAGCGTTGAGAATGTGGGTTCAGCTAGAAGTTCTCCAGGTCGAAATAAAATTCTGAATCGTTCGAGCGTGATGCGGCAGGTGAACGAATGGAATGCCAACAATGAAACCTCTGGAAACGAGAATCATGTAAGAGCTTTTGTCATGTTTCGGAAGAGCAGAAGTAAAACCGAAGATTTTGTGGCTGAACTGGTGTATTTTTGAAATACCTTGAAGTCCATTCATTCTCTATCAATGTATTTACTATTATGTAGATTCAAGGAACACGACTTAGCAACATTATGTCCGAACAAAGTCACGAAGAAAGCTTGTTGCTTGGAGCTCATTCGAAGTTCCCTCAGCACCCATCTCTAATGCTTTTGGATGCGCACGTTATATTCCAACCTCTTTTGACAAGCATGGGTCTTATGCCACAGCAGATTATCGGATATTCTCTAGACCAGTGGGGATCACACATGTCAATACGAGCCGCCATTGATGTATTGAAAATCGACATTGTCGAGAGTGAAGGAAAAGGAGTTGGTAGAGGATCTCTAAAAGGACCGGGGAAAAATGCGAGTAAGGTTTGAATAATTATATATTATAGAAATGTATATAGTATATATACATAATTTTATATGTATATTAGCTCGAAAAGCAACCATAATACTGGGTATTATTGGTAATACTGTGATTGGCTTATTTCCAGATACTTTCGTGCTAAACATACCTCCGGAAACTCCAGCATTTCTGTGCGAAAAAATTGTAATGGAAGGAGACTTTCAAAAATCTACGGACTTGTCCGGTAATTCTTTGAATCAGAAGAATATGATTTATTTATCTCGGACTTATTGGAAAAAGCAAGCAAAAAGTGCCATAATCTTTAGCCTTAATATTGATTACATATCCCAGCAGGTAAGTATGTTAGTTCTATCTGGGCGCAAGCTTATGGGGATCATTAGAGTACTTTTGCTAGCTGATATAGGTGCTAATTAATTAATTACACGATATTTATTGTGAAGGTAAATATGCCTCTACTGAGATTATTGCATCAAATCACGACTATGTACCAAAATGTAAGAGAGACACAGATGGAACTGCGCGAACAAAGACCTGCGCAAAACGTGGATTCCAATGTACTTCACAAGAATAGTAGTTCATCCGGATCGGATATTCACGACCATGATAAGCAGGAACCAAAGCCGAGTGGAACTCCAGTTGCCACCACTGATACAAGTATTCCAGCTCAAATGAATACGACTACATCTACAACTGCTTCATCTTCTAACCGCGGGCACAACCCTGCCAGCCGAACACAAAGCTTTGCACAGAGAATAAGAACAACTAGTCGTGCTGTTATGGGAGGTAATTCTACTGATAGATAGTTTGCATTCGCGACGTAAAAAATCAAAGACAAAGTTGCATTAAATAACTTATGTGTTATAGGAGTTGGGGTCAGAGGTGGCGCTGAAGCTCTCCGAAATTCTAGTGCGTCACAAACGCCGACATCAGTACGCGGTACGGAATTCACTGATGCGAAATCTCAAGCAGAACCGCCTGCAGCTTCGCCACACCCAAAATGCTGGAGAACTATCTACTACTTGTTGGATTTGTATGCGACGCGACCTGAAACGAAAACAATCCTCAACAGCAGGTACTCTAAAAGTTTAACTACAAGTACCGCGGTACTGCATTAGAACGCAGGATTTACTTAGCTGACTTCAATAATGAAAACTGATATCTTTTAGGTCTCACGTTGTTCACGATGTGAATGACAGCTATCAATCAAGGGCGCAAAGATTGAGTGGCACGAAAGGATTTGATCAAGAAGGAGAGCCAGATTTAGAAAAAGGATTTCCACAAGAACCTTTAGCGCATCCTTTATATACTACAAGTTCCCTGGAAAAGCAAAAGGATTCATCGTTAGAAAGTCCCAGGCTTTCTGTTTTTGGAGTTGCTAGAATTCAACGAACTAGGCTATTAGCATCTCTTAGCGGTTTAAAATTGGAAGCTGAAATTACTAACCTGCAAGCGTCCAGCTCTTACAAGAAGAAGATGCGTCCAATGTCTGTCGATATGAGTCTCACAGGACATGTCGGTCAAGCTATGATCGTCTTATTGGAAGGTGTTGCACCAAATCAGCAGTAAGAGCTTGATACAGTCAAAAAGATGTTACCACTATCAAACAGCTTATATAATATTGCCAATTCAGTTTTTTACTTTTGTAATTTTTGCACTTCGCAGGACTGTTGTAAAAATATCTATTGCCAAATCGGGAGCACTGTATTCTAGTATAAGCAAGAGATCGAAAGATAAAAATTGTGGTGTGCTAACTGTCGGCCCTGTTAACGTCGATATTCCCCAACATCCCGTTGTGTTGCATGGAATGATGACGAGAAGTACAAAACAGCTTTCAAATACTCTGCAGGTTTGTGGAAACAGGTTTATGATTAGCTCTAAATTAAAAACTTATAGGAAAAAGAGCGGATTGAAAAAAAAGTACTATTACAGGAATTTCGAGTTAACCGGACTGCAAGTAGGATATCGAGGGGAACTACGATTGACGAAATGGACTTTCCGATTCCTCATATGCCAACGCACAAAGATTACGCGGAACATCCTCAAGTGAAGCAAAGGAAAGACTCCGAGACTGCTTTCTTTCAGCCACTGGTTATGCAGTTTACGATATTATTAGAGGTGATTGGCTACACATGTGAAATATACGTGTTACAAAATTTACTATATAGGATGACTACATTGTCTGTTAGACAATAACTTAATGTGATATTTGCCAATTTGTTTGCAGAGTCTTAGCGTTACTGCTGCCTTACTACCCTCCTTGCAGGCCCAGTATAAAATGGAGAAAGTGAAATGCTGTGGAGTCACCGGTAGCAAAGCTAAATTCCAGATAAAGTTACCTACACACACACTAAGTTTCACAACTAAGCTCACTGTAAGCGTAACCAGGAGGTAAAAATGATAAATATCCAGATGGCGCATGAAAACTAATCTGTTTTTTATTGGTTTTTACGAGTACAGATTCCATCAGCTGAAGCGAATTTACCTTCGGCGGCAAGTATTTCTTTACCGGAAGTCAATGTGCTTGCAGAATATATATTGGACGGAAAAAATCCGTCTGATGCTCATATTCTTGACGGTGTTGTCCTTCGACATGGTAGTTATCTTAGCGCAAACGCTAACATAGGAACTTTTGAGCATTGCCTCACAACAGACTTGTTAAATCATCTCGTGTTCGTGCAGAAGGTATTATTTCTAGTTTCTCTTACATTTTTGACGAATCATCCGATTTACTATTAATGATAATCAGTGCTGGAAAGTACAAAGTTATCAAATACGAATGAGTGAATGAATTTACATCCAGGTTTTCATGAAAGAAGTCAATGAAGTTGTACTGAAAATGTCTGGTGGAGACAAGCCTGTTCCTTTGTGGGATGAAGAAAGTTCAAGCTCATTTCGTAGCTTGCTTTTCACACTGGTGGTTACGCTCCAAGTAAATGCGCTAATTTGATACTTTAACAGCTGATGAAATGCCTAGCTACAGATAAAAAGTACAAAGAATGTTTGTTGTTTTAGAGCATTCAAATAACAGCTACAACACCAACAAACACGGCGGTAAGGTTGGAAACGGGCCAGTTAGAGTTTCAGATGTCCAACAGAGTTCAGGGAATGACCACAACCTACAAGACACATCCACCACAAACGAAAATGTCCACTAGCAATTCTGCCACACTAAATCCGAGACATTCGTACATGAATAACAAAGTATTCATAAAAGCACAGGTTGACGTCAACGTTAGTTTAGGACAACTTATCCGAAACGTTGTTTTCGAAGAAGCTGACTCAGAGTACCAGCAGTACGCATTCTTTAAGACGAGAATAGGTATGTTATTTTATAGTCATATTGTGAGTTCGAAATACATGAAACAGGTTGACCTGTTTAATTCAACGAGGGCTTGCTACTTTTCAGGACTTCGCAATGCTTTATCAGACGAAATTAGTGGAGCTGATGCAGACAAGGAAGTAGTTCTGATAACCCTAACACGGCCACTAATTTATGTCCAACCTATTGCAGTAGACAAAGCTATTCTAGTGTGGATTAATTATAAAAATGCGTATGAGTACTGGAATGAGCAACGAGGATCTTTGAACACAGAGGTCTTGGCAACTCTCCCCGCGCCGTCTGTAAGTTATCTTTCAACTTTCATACTTATTTTGTAAAATATTTCAGGAAGTTAACTCAACTCTAACATAAATGAGTTTTGTTGTAGGTTGTCCTCCAGGATAAACCCCAGTTGAACGAATTGAGTGAACATTCCAGCATCCTCTTCTTGCAGTTGACAGTTAACGACATGGGTATATCTATACCGTTGAATCCATCTCCGCATGTGAGTATTTTAGCCGCCTTTGCCAATGTCTTCGGTTCTGATGCTGTAGTGAAGCATAGTTTCCTAATGAAAACTGCCGTTTCAGAGCTGGGGAGGCCGAGGAGAAACGGAGAATCGTGGAGCAGTTGTTGTAACCCTGGAGAGTACAAGTATTTCAGCGTGCAGTTCAGGATCGCTAGTTAGTAAAGGAAGGTTCACAGGGCTGTGCTTCCGATTCAGTGACGATATGGTTTCTATGGACGACTGGAAACCAAATTTACATGACCCTTCGGTTATGAATTTTTGCGTTGTATCCGAAGGAACTTACGAGGTTTGTTCAAGAACTACTTCGCAGCATCAACAATCAGGTACGGAACATCTCCCAAAAATTAAAAACTAAACCGTTACATCATATACTTTTTTCTGTTCGTTGAAGCGTTAGTTCAGCTGATGAAACTAATTAATGGTTGATTGAATTGAAGAAAATGCCAAATGGTTCCTGAACGTCAAGTGGCAAATGGAAGGTGTTGACATGCATGTTGATGTCAACATAGGAAAGCAACTGTCTGCTCTAGGCCATACTTTAACAACGTTAGCCGCTTTTGAAGAAGAAGATGATGAAAATAGTTCAGATCGTGACAACTTACTAAATTCTCAAGATATGCTGGACTATAGTGGAGGGACACCGGGTCGTTCTATGTCGCAGGTATTGTTGGCACACTCGCCCTGCAATTATGCAATTTTTACTTGTATAAATTACGACATCCGACATTTTTCATTCTCTTTCATGACAGGAATCTGTCACTTTCCGACGACAGAAGTCACAAGGTGGGGATAACCTACCGAGCTTCATCATGGACTTGAGTTTGGGTCCACGGCAAAGGCGGAATCTCCTGGAGAAAGAGATGCAAGAGCGAGTTACTTTAATAGCCGAACTTAAGCGGAAAGGTGCACCTCAGATCATGATCGAAGAGGAACGAAAAAGACTGCAGGAGTTAGAAAATGTAGCTTTTAGGGTGAGTCATATGATTGTATAATTTAAAGTTTTCTAGTTACTTAGTACTCGGTCAAAAGTACGTCATAAACGTTTCGATATTTGTAGGATTTCCGACGAGACTGGATAAAAAAGTTACGACGTCAAAGTACGAAAGCTGTCAGCATAAAGGACAAATTCGGATTAGGGTCTACTAAGCCCCCACATATGAGGTCTAAATCATTTGCTGTATCGACTCCGGTGTCTGAATCTCGCTTCGACCTTGGCAGGTCAGCTGTTGGCTGAGTGCTTTTTTCGTTTCATTTTTTGCATTTTTTATTACAAAATATGACATCTGATCCTCGCATGATTCAAGAAGTAGGATTGCATGATGGGAGATATGGGCTACAAAGCGCATGCTGCATGTTGGATTTACGTGTTATTTTCATATTTTCTGCTCACTGCTATTTTATGATTTATTTTTTCCTTTGCTATGGATGAAAGTGGATTCCGCTTTGCTTGCATCAGCATATCTGATTTTTGAGTACGAGGCATGAGTAAGTGGAGGGCGTTAGAGATTTGGGCGCATGAGAAAACTCACTTGCTGAACATTTAAGGTACATTAATAACTTATTGAAACATTAGGAAACATTCCTGTAATACGGCATGCGTTTGCAGACTAAGAAGTAAGAAGACACTGTCGTCGAATGCAATCCTGTGTCACGGTACCCATAACATTTCAGCGCAGAAACTATACATTCACTATCAGGTTTAGTCGCATATAACCCTCTCGTTTATAATAGCAGTTCTTGTAGTAGTTTGTAGAAAAAATACATTGGGTTAGTACATCAGTATTGTACCACTTACTGACATTGTATTTATTGGGCTAAACCATCTAGTTCAAGCTCATTTTTCCGCTTATTGTAACATCTTCAGCTATTTTTGATGTAGCTAAACTTGCTAAACGTTTGCCATTCAATTTGACA
Organism: Sminthurides aquaticus; assembly: GCA_906901655.1. Classification (NCBI taxonomy): domain Eukaryota; kingdom Metazoa; phylum Arthropoda; class Collembola; order Symphypleona; family Sminthurididae; genus Sminthurides; species Sminthurides aquaticus. The sequence continues at coordinate 7,268,442 of CAJQTT010000004.1, read as the reverse complement.
CGGAGTTTTTGTGTGTTAATGAATACGATCATTACGTTCCCTGCTGTAAGTTGGCTTATGTGACAACGGTATGATGTAATTATATTGTAGCCCTGTCGATTTGGCTCCTTCACCGAGTTCCGATAGCTCTCCCAGGGAAGGCCCGTCTCGGTCTTCCTCACTTCGATTTAGAGCTAAACAAAGAGTGACGTTTGGAGAGACGCAGCGGTACAGCATCCCTTAATGTTCTTAATGAAGTCTATTACATTTAACGATTTGTAGCAACCAAACATGTGCCATACTTAGATTTTTGAGCAGTCGGCTCAAAAGCATTATGTGTTTCTTTGGGAATCTTCAAGCTGTTCATTCTGCTCATTGCTCATGGCAATCATGCCTCCTTTGCAATCATTTAATCATTTTTAAAACCTTTCTAAGAACTATGCATACTGCTTCCGGGCTGAATATTATATTTACAAATGGTTTTTGAAACCTTTGGCTCATGGACCTGTTTGGGGGTGGATAATTGGCTGATTCTATTTTAACACGGAAAATTGCTGAATGGATTATTGGAAGTTTGATATATTTGTAGGCAATATTCTGTGGATAGCGGGAATAATGCTACTACCCCCGATGAAGACGAATATATGGGCGTGTGGCTCGATGAAGACACTACAGAAAGCAATAAAGGGTATGAAGAGCACGGCCTTTCATGCAGTATTGACCTGGAGCTTTAAAATTTTTAAAAGAATTATGGATCGTATTAAATTTTTTAGCGACGGAAGAGATACGGGGCACATAACCCCGGGGAGTTCGGTGTCTCACAAAGCACTGGAACCAAATGTCGACTTAGAGCTGGATGTCAACGTTTACGTAAATAGTGGAAAATGTGTACTGCATACAAAAGCTAAAGCGGATGAAGAAGCAGATATGAGGTAAATTACGTCTGAAAACGTTGTAAACTTCAAATATAGGAAGGATAATATGTATAAGTTTCTATCTTTAACTTCTACGCAGATCCAAGAAGAAACACGATCGCAGTGGGTCAGGGTACGACTCATTGCTTCATATTGGTAGCCCAATGAGCTCGAGGAAGAATAAGCACAATTTGAGCAGCAGTAGCAGAATAAAATCTCCATTCAACACAAGCACAAGTCAAACGGATGTCACCGTATTCCACATTCCCGGCCTAGATGTCAAGGTGAACAAACTAAAAAAGTAAAAACATTTTCAGTCAAAATTCTTGAAGATGAGACATTGCAATGCCCTCCTGGTGTGATTTAGATACATTATGACTCGCATATACTTTACGACGACAAAGATAAGGATGGCTTTCTATCATCTACTAAGCCACATCATGAGCGGACAGATTCCGGCAGTAGTGGCGGGTTTGGGGGTACCACTCTCACATCCAGTCGTAAAATCGGTACAAAGAAAGGGAACTTGTTTGCGTGGACTACCTTGCATTCTGTTCCGGAAGAAACAATTATCAGTCCTCACATATTAGACTTCCTGGAACAAACTTTAGAGCCTATACCATTGCCAGCCAGCCAGAAAAGCATCGATGGCGGTAGTGTTGCAACCGGTAATGTTTATGAATTTTTACGTTGCTAAGCTCAACATGAATATAAAATAAGCCATACAGTTAATAGTTAATGTACTAATTGGTTATGTAGATGCTGCTAGTGGTGTTGCCAGCACCTATTATGCTTCGTTCCCAGTGGACGTGGTCGTATATTTCCACATGCAGCCTTCGACTTTTAGATTTTCATGCCAACCCGTTTCACGAGTGGAGTGCATGCTCCGGCTTCCATCACTAGACATCGTATTTTCGTCAAAGAGAGCTGAAGAAGAGCAAGAGTAAGAATTAGAAATATCTTAGCTTTAATTCTAGATCGCGGCTCAATTGCTTCGTTAAATTTCATTTACTAAGTTGAATACTCTTAAATTGTGTTTACAGTGAGTTTGGAAGCCCCGGCCCCGGATTGTCGACATCGAAGCTTAAAACCCGATACTCTACTGATGGAGGTTCAAAGGACAAAGAAAGTGGGGGATTTAATCAGCACGTGGCTATAGGAGGTCTTAGTGTAACTGGCTGCTTGTCAGACTTTTCTGTTTATATTTTTCATCCGTATGGTGCTGCTAAGAAAACAGGTAATTTGCTAATTCCGTACAGGAAAATATGCTAGTAAGGTTATTGGGACATGTAACCATAACGATTTTTACAATTAGGAGAATGGAGTCCTCTAAGCGACAATGAACGAAAAGATTCTGTCAGCATGAATGTGGAGTTCGTCAAATTCAACCTATCAAGGAGCCGCAAAATATATTTCACTGTTGCTAACGCGAGCACCGAGAAGGATAACAAAGGTTTCCATCAGAATAGCACTGAGCAACACCAAGCCGCGATTAGATTCTCAAGTAAATAATGGATGCCGAATTTCGTGGCTTCGAAGTAATTCTTATTGACTCAAACGTTGAGTATTTTAACTAAGGGCACGTTTTTCTCTCCAGCAATTGTCGACATTGGATCTGCATCGTTCAAATATGATATGAGAAGGCTCACCGAGATTTTAGCGTTCCCTAAAGCTTGGTATCGGAGGTCAATTGTTCGACGTTTGTTCTTGGGGGACCTCTCAACCGCTTCCGTCTTCGGAGATGACTCATCCAGTAGTCAAGGTCGACTGTCTGATGGAGGCAGCCCTTCATTAAGCAGACCGTAATTGTTTGCTGCTTTAACATAATTTTAAACCTTCAACAATCAATGACTTGAAGTTGCTGAAAGTAAGCGGACCTTTCTTTATGATAGGGAGGAAAGACGGATGTCTGTGAACTCCTCAACACCAAGAGATAAATCAAAACTGAATTTAGAGTTCGAGAGAGAAAGAAAACGAGGAGGTAAGTGTAGCTTCGTTTCACATGGTTGGCAGATTAGTAACAGACGCAATAAGCATAGGTACCTGATGAAATATTTGATATAGGTGCTAAAGCATCTTCGAAGATTCTGCTGGACGACTCTGCTAAGGAACCATCGAGTGGAGCCACATGGGAGACTCTTGTATTATTTGCTGTGAACTTTACAAAGCTGAATGTACAAATGAATATGGGAAATGTCATGGGCAATGTCAGGTAACTTTAATCGAATTTCTCCAGGGATTGAACCTTGGTCATTACCATGCTCGCAATGCATTGGGATTATATTAATATCAATTTTTTGCAGCTGGTTAATAACCGATGCTAAGTCAGAAGGACGCTTATCAATCGGAAGCAATGGCCATAAAAATCTTTACATTGGAATCGGCCTGGATTCTTCATACATTGACGCAAAGGGTGGTATTGTGGCAGGAACTTTCGAGCTTGCTAACCTTAACACCTTCCTGCGCAGTCAAGAGGACGCTGGTGTTGAACCTCATCATACCGTTGGACTCAAAATGTTCGGAATGGAGCTACGACTAGATTTCATGGGAACAAGCGTTTTAATGGGTCGGGTGAGCGGACTTGAAGTAACTCTCAAAGACGAATGGCAAGTTCGCGGAGTGAGGCGACCCCAGTCAGACGTGGCACTGGCAACCTACAGGTACTATTAAATAATTTGCATTAGTAGACAATCTCCGAAAAATACTAGCAGATTACAGATGGGCACCTGTAATTTTTTTCTATTGTTTCGCAGACCTGCGACAATATTCATTCACGGTGATCTTGCATGGGATCAACTACAGCTGATGATATCAAAATCAACAACAGTTGATTTATTGAAAATGCACTGTAAATTAGAAGAGTTTTTTAGTCAGCAGTTCAAAAGCAGTAAATGGGTGTTCTCTACCCTACAAGTTGATGGGTCGGCAGGAGCTACTGCGCCAAAAAAGCACAAGAAGAAATTACCCGAGAGTAAGTTTGGTGTGCTATTCTGTATACAAATTGACAAAGTCAACCACCACTATTGGATAGTTAGCTTTGATAAATAGGATTTGTAATTGCAGGTGGAATGTGGGAAGAACTTCGCCATCATCGGCACTGGCAGCAGGTTTTAGAGAAAGTTTCATTGTTGAGTATTAGTTCGATGTTAACGCCTCTCCCGGAGATGGGAACTGTATTGGGTGGAACGATGAATCTTCACGGCAAAAATATTTCTTTGGCTTGCTTCCACGGAGTCAACTTTAAAGCTAAGTCATGGGCCCTTTTTAGCTTGAAACAACCAATTATTTCGTTCTCGACGGAAGCTCAAGAAACTCATTCTCAGGAGCATGGTTAGTTACGGTTGTTTTTCATTCGTTACGATAAGGTTAGAGGAACTTATTCAACATGATTTATGGGTTTCTCTTCTGGATTACAGACTCAGGGGCCGTGCACGTCGTCCAAAATTTGAACTTTTCACTCGGCCAACAACACCAACAAGCCATGGCAATCGGTAGTGGGCACCATGAGAGCATGGCAATCGTCTGCCGTATAACAAGAAATGTAATGTTTCCACCACAGTTCAGGACTTTGCAAGAATGGTTCCACTATGCATTTGCTCCAAGTGAAATCGACGGTATATATCTATCTTCTATTGATGATTTGAGCGGATAAGCTTAGGCTCGCAATGAATTTTAACTTAAACTGTATTTAATGCAGATGTTCAACGTTTCCCAAGTCTTGAGAGAGAAAGAGATCGCATAGAGAGGGAACGGGCTGATTCTGGAGGAGCCGAACGTAGAACTCCTGCAAGGCTTCATGATCCAAATCATAACAGAGAAGAAATATTTGCACTGCCCAGCATGGAGCTTTTCTTCAAAACTGAACATTTCCAAGAGTGTCTTACGCCTGAATCAACAGGCAAGCGCACTTCATTGTTCTGTTAATATATTTCGAGGATGTGCATTTTTATTTTTATGCTTTCAGAATTTCTTATGGTGTTGACCTTTTAAAATTTAGGCAATCGGCCCGTAGTTGAATGCAGTTTTATCACGGAATTTGGAGATCATATATTCGTTACCGTTGATGCCGAGGCCTTCTTTTTCCTTCATGACTTGATCACATCATACATTAAAGAGAAAGAGAAACTGGTAGGTTGCCCATTCTGCATCTGATGTATGCTGCATTTCACAAATGGAGTTTTGTGTGAAAGATGGTTATTACGGCGGATTTCTATGAATTTCAGGTATCAGCGCAATTAGCAGCCGGGCGTAGTCAAAGCCCATCACTTCCCCTTGGAGAACGTGATTCCCACGGATTGGGATCAAGTACAAGTTCTGCTTCATCCGATGATGCAAATATCAACTTAACATCTAAAATGCCGACGACACTAGTGCCTATAGGGATTGATGAGTCCACGTTACAAAGAGATTGGAGAGAATTCAGATGTAAAACCTGGCAGTTGGAACCCACAGTTAGGTACGTGCCCAAGTTGATTTTAGTTGGCGATTGACTTTGATGAAATCAATAGCTATACTATTAATTTTAATAACATTGTTGTTTTTCTTAGACTTCTTTCTTGGTCAGCTGAGCTGGGGTATGGGGTCGACTATATTTTACAAAAACTTGGATTTTCACATGCACGTATTACGATTCCAAAATGGATGCAGAGAGGATTCATGGATCCCCTGGACAAAGTTTTGTCTGTTTTGGTTTTCCGGATGGTAGACCTGGCAAAGAGCGAGAATCAAAATAGAGAATCGACCAAATAGTCAGTTATGTATGTTGTTTTGATAAAGTTGAGAATGAATTTGTTAAGTTTGTAAACATTTTATGAGTATTGTAATAGGTTTTACCTGTAGTATGTATTACATATTTACATACACATTCTAGGAATGGGAATGTCCAAGAGTTACTCCAACATTAGTTTAGATTCCTACTTGCTTCTCGTATACGCATATATTTTTAATGACGACGCAAGCGTTTCTTATTTAGTACGTGCCCTTTTCTGTGCATATTATGTTTTTAAACGGATGCGGACCGATGAATAACTTATCGCCTTTTCACGATCAGTAATTTTATTCGAGGTATTGTTTGTCTTGTATGTATACATAAACGTGATTGTTAGAATGAAGCATGCTGCTTCTGTTCAGAGATATAATATTTACTTGTTCAATAAGCGCAAAATACGCGGTGTATGAAGATAGATACATGTGTCACAGATTTTGAGTTCGGAAAACTGTATAGAGTCACGGTCTTTAAGAGGAAATTTCCGGCACGCTAGTCTCCTCTCCCTCAAATTCAAGTGCAATACAATCACAAAGGATAAATGGTCAAAGTGTTGCTTTTATGGCAGTTTAATCTAATATATATACTACCCTTCAATGGATGTCTTCGATACGTTTAGCATTTTGGATCGATATTATAATAATGTTGCCACTCTGTGATACAAATATAATAAAGTTAGAAACAACAGTTTCAAAGACTACACCATGCAGTTTATTCTTAGCATTAATCTTCTGTAGCGCCAAGATCCACTGTGTTGGCGTCAACATCCTACAGAGCCTTGCCCTGCATTCCGCGATTAAGAACCGATTTTCCATAACGCGACAACCAGTTAGTATTCATACACAAGCGTGCTTAATATTCTCTTTACTGCAATACCATGTCTACTATGCACAAGTAATTAGGAGGAATGATGCGTGTGAAATTTTAAAATGACAAGATTTCTGTAGTTTCGCGTCTACTGGTCAACCAGCTATAACTTGGGACATAATTTATGACGGTCCCTAGCGCCTCCAGCAGTTTTTAAATGGATAACGCGAACGGAAAGTCAAACTCATCCATGCTACAATGCTACCATAATAGTATCCGAGCATGCTTGCATCAACCTGCCCCCATATGATGCGTGTGTTAGGAGTAAGACGTTAAAAACATGTGAGAAATGTTAATAATCCTCAAAATAATAACAATTTTAATGTTTTCTCATGGAGATGATTGCAACACGGGGGTGGAGAAACACAGAAGTCTCAAAAGCTTACCCTGGTCATCGAGTCCCTTTCGCCCTTCGATGTCACTATATTATAGGAAGATGTTCTTGATCATAGAGGCAGTATCCCCCGGGTAAGGACTGTACTGCACGATCACTCCCCGTACGGGTAGTAGAAGATTAACCTGTGCTAAGTGCAGCAGATACAGATACTACTTGAAGAAGAAAATCTCCACCCGCCTCCGGTTTTCTTCTCCCCAGATTCAACTTCTTTCACCCTCTTTTGTCGCTCATTGCCTCAGTGCGTGGCGGTGAAGCGGATTCGGTGCGGTGCAACCAGTGACTTTCCCAATATTTTATTTTTCCTGTTAAATTGTGTCCTAAATGCACTTGGCACCAGGTGTGGAAAAAATTCTTTACCTAACTTGCCGATTGCTAGCTCTTGGATTCTAGCTCTAGTTCTCGGGCCTTGACCAGGGTGATATATGTGGGCAAGGCATGAGACAACGCGGAGAAAAAGTTTTGGCGTTATCAGTTTATTCATTTGTTTTCATGAATTGAGTTATTGTGCGTGGTTCGTATGAGACAAAGACAAAGTCACCTCCTGGATTACGATCTGGAATAGAAGCACGACAATCTCGGAGGTTACTTTCACCATGTCTGTCCGGGCAAGCGTTGGAAATAGTGGTGGATACAGTTACAATTCAGTCATTGCTTATGATCCAAGCATAACTGCAGAATTCCACCAGGGACAACTTCAGCATGATACTAATCCTCACCCAAGCTACATCAAAGCCCCACACACGGATTTTCTACATAATCATGAAAATATTCCCGAATCCAGAACCCTTGGAAGCCATGCTGGAGAAAACCACAATGTGAACCATCATCCAAATCGTCATGGAGGTCAAGCTGGCCACCGTTTTTACCGAAGAAATGTGCCAACCCCAGTACATTTGAATAGCTCATCGCCTTTATTTCCGCTATCCGTTCACAAAAAGGATGATACAGCATTTCGTGAAGAATCTTGTTTCAATCCGCAAAATGAAAACGTTAAATTTAATGTGAATCACCATCAAACGGGAAGTTTTCCCAGGAGTTTTAATATTCACGAAGCTACCACATGTTTTCAAAGTGCGTGTAGCCCTGGAATAGATCATGATGACCTGGATACGCATTTATCGAGTATAAAGTCCGAGGTAATCCACAGTTAATACTTTTTTTTGATGTGTGTAAGAATACTTGAAGTTGGCCTAGCTCAAGATGCAGACGAATTTAGGATTTTGAAAGCTATGTCTTGTTTTGTTGGAGGATGAAGACGACTCTCTCTCAGGTGGATCAACCACAAGTGATGACCATGTACCCCACGTGCTTGCACCATCACCGCATGGTGGGCACGCTCCAAGAAAATGTCTTCTTTGGGCATGCAAAGCTTGTAAGAAGAAAACTGTGACTGTGGATAGGAGAAAGCAGGCTACACTTAGAGAAAGGCGCCGATTGCGAAAGGTAAGGGAATCTAAGTTCATCGTATGTTCAATATGCACTTTCTGGTAAAGCCTTTATGATGTTTTACGGGGTTTTCAGGTAAATGAAGCGTTTGAGAAACTGAAGCGTCGGACGTGCAGCAATCCGGAGCAGCGACTACCGAAAGTTGAGATTTTACGTAGCGCTATCGAATATATTGAGACATTGGAAGATCTTCTCCATGGATCGTCGTCTTCCCATTCTGCGCATGGTGAAAGTGTTTCAGGATCTCATAGAGACTATCTTCGGGAATCCTGCGGATCGTTACTCAGTAGCAATTCCAATTCTATAATTCTGGTAAGCAAAACTTGTTACCCTTGTTGTAGAGATATCTTAATGGCGTTACTTATGTATCGCATGGGAATAGTGTTCAGTGTACAGTATGTTCGGTCTGGCTTTTGGCTGACTGATTAGCTTATTTTGGGGCGAATCAAGATGTTTTGTCAACATGTAGGAGCATACGCTGAAAAAACGTTTGCATGAAATGCAGAGTGAATGAAACAAGGGTGAAAGAAAAGGCCGACACAGGGAAAGGATGTGTGGAGCTACATAGCGGGCAGAAAGAAGGACAGGATTGGGGAATTAGGAGGATAGATAGCAGTCATGGCACATAAATATTATGGCATGGCATTTGGCAATGCAATTCTCATATTTTGAAATATTAATGTGTTTGCTTATTTATGTACTCTCCTCATCAAGAGGGTGGCTGATTGAATTATTACCCACATAGAACCTCCCTTCCGACACCAACAGAAATACCCATCATAAAGAGGATCGAAGATTATTTTTGCGATACAGCATACAGCCGAGTCTATCTATCCCTTTATTGAAATTGCAAGTTTAATAAAGTAAGCTCAGTAGTGTCGGAACGAAGGATAAAAAAGATATAGGAAAGAAGCCGGAAAGAAATTCCTTGTTGCTTCCTTATCCTCTTGAATGATTTATTCTGAATTCCAGTGTAACGCGAAAGGACAGCGTAATGAAAGAATTAACGAGAAGAAATGATTATAACTCCGGAAATATGCTCATGTGCATGTACGTCCGTTTTATCCGACTTGTAACCAACATTACCAACACTGGTTGCCAAATATTTTAACTTAACACATAAGCTACAAACGCTATGGTAGGGCTTTTGCGGATTTATTTTTTCCTTAGCACCTGTTAGTCAAAGCCGATCAACGCAAATTATTAAGACTTATGAAAGGGGCTACTTCCTACATATTTATTTTAGTTCTAGTTTAGTTGGACTGGGCTATAGCTCCTATACGGGTATATGCTGAGCATGAGTGACGCACTAACTAATTGCAAATTTGGTTGCACAGCCGATAGCTTTTGGAAGTTGGTCAAGATGACAAGGATCAGGTATAAAGTGAGCTGGATTAGGAAGCAGTGTAAGGAGGTGCCAGAGAGAGGAGATTGAAATATTTGACTCCTTGGAAATAGTAATCATCATTGAAATGAGGGGGGCAGTTGAGAGACAATATTTTCGTGGTTACCCCTGCCTGGGAGCATTTTACATATCTTCCTTAACTAGGTGTGCGGATATAATCTACGAAGTAAGACACTGTGACTCTGGAAAGGAAGGAGACAGTTTGACTCATTGCTCTCACGTATTCAACGCTTGCAGCTACTTAATTCTAGTAAGTAGCTGCAGAAGGCTTTACTTTGAAAATGGAAGATGCATTTTTTGTTATCTCCAGCAAGTCCGTAATTCCCAATATTGCAATACCAAGGAATATAAATGTTAAAACAATGTAAAAAGGCTCACAGTATCACTGACGTACACATCTTTACAAACAGTCTTCAGAAACGGAATTTATAGGTATGAAACAATACTCAATCCTAATGGGTTTCATAGATGATAGAGTGGAAGTAATGGTAATTGTCAGCGGGGCATTGATTTTTTAGCTCATGATGCAATTACATGATTACCCCGCATGATCGTTCAGTTCAAGTTATTTTCGCCGAGTGTCACTGTGCAAAGTGAAAAGACAAAATTTACGCTGTACGAAGCACGAGCTGGAATAGACAAGGTGAAAGTAGCGTGAACATGACTTGCATGCATTTGGTATATACATATTCGGGTGTGAGATTACACCTTCTTCCATGTGATGGAATAGAAATGGTTGAGCAAAGTAAGTGATGGGAGGAACGAACTGCATAGAGTTTTCGAGTAAACCAAAGTAAAATGTCTTTTAAATGTTTCATGTGTAATATGAGGATTAGCATTGCGATCACAACCTAAATGAAAATGACATTTTAAATAACTTCCGCTATGTACTTGGGGGAGGTTAAACTATCCCAAAGTAAATGCTGATTGAAAACTTTGCGTTGTAGTTGCAAGCATCGAGTTTTGTTTATGAAACAGTGAATTCGGAATCGTCTTGTCTAGCTGTAAGGATCTTCAATCCGCCACACGCAGTCGACGCAGTGAAGTAGATGACATAAAGCATTGATATTACCCATTTAGAGACATTGTGGTCTCATCTATGGTGACTTAATCTGTGTTAGTTAAAAGAATTATATACTAGGATCAACTGGTAGAAATAAAGTAAGGAATAATAGTAGTAGTTACTATAGCCACTAAAATTCATCGACACTCAAACGGAATGTTATTTTCATAGTACAGCTATTAGATACTGAATGAGTGCTAGCTGCTAGTCATATTTTTGAAGCTCAGTTGCATCCTCCTATCCGTACCTTACAAAGTAGCTTGAATAGCCTTGCAATTATAGTGAAGCTCCTTTATGTATGAATTTCTTCAAAGGGGAGAGCAAAGATGCAAAATAGAGCCGTAAGATAAAAATCGGACAAGGACTGAAAGGCTCAAAACTGTGTAAAAACCTGTAGGAGGATGGTAAAGTGACAAATAATGAAGACACACATTGAACAAGTTGGAGAGGGCCGACGGATTTCGGATGGAATCTGTTGGCACAATTATTATATGTTATCATATGACGCAATAAATGGTCGTTGAATGTTCCGAAGATGAAAGCAAAGTTTGATATTTTTATGAGTAATGGAGGAGCATTTGGGAGGAAGAGATTCGCAAATGGTAGACTATTAATCAATGAGATGGTTCTTGCCGCTCTTATGTACTGCACAACACTATCTTGGAACGCGAACACGTGCTGGCCAAGCTGTGCTAGAGTTTAAAGTATCGCAACATGTTTGGAGAAATATCAATTATCACCCCTGTACCTTAACCCTCCGAAAGTACTCAAGTAAAGCAAATAGCCGGAGGCATGTAGTGTGAAACGTTGCATGAGGAGTACTTCATTTTAAGAATTTTCGAGTGTCTCTCCGAAGACAATTTAAGGAGTGCTAGCGCCTAATAGGACAGCTATGATGTACTGGAACTAGAAAGGAAGAAGAGCTAAAAAGCAAGAAGAAATTTTACGATCCTATCTCAAATGCTTCTGCCAAGGAAAATGTTTCTAAAAGAAGTTGTTCCAAAAGAAATGGTTTACGAGGGAGAACACCATTTTGGGTAATGGATTATGAGCTAAAATTTTGAAAGGGAGGGAGCTTGGAATTGGGCTAAATGGAGGAAAAGGGAGAGGCGGATTTAGATAGAATCGGGGTGGTGAAGTAAAAGGGCGTAAAATCGATCGGGATGGATTAAAGACAAAGTTTAAGAGGTGATGTCTGTGTTGGTTGGAAAGTATCGGATTGCGCCCTCTCCCTTTTGACATGACTTACCTAAAGCCTAGTTAAGTGAGTCGGGTGTCATTGATTGCACATATTTTTGCCGGTACCCAGTTTCAGCCTAAACTTGGCACAGTATTTCCCTACTTTTACTGAGAGTGCTTGCAGCGATGGTGCTGTGCGAGCGCATTCACTTTAAACTCATGTTTCCTTGGATTAAATGACGTAAACGTAAAGAGAAGAGCGGATTTATTGAAGACTAGCGAACTACATCTAAAAGTTTGGAGTGAAAAGGGGAATATGACAAGTCGCACTTCTCAGATCAGACGGCAAGGAAAGAGAAGGATATTTTTTATGAGGATTTCGAAAATGAAACTGATGCATAAACTCATGGGATTCATACAAGAATATATGGGACAGAATGGGAGATGATGATTTGGCTAAGACAGACTAGAGGGTTGACAGGAATATTCTTTGAGCGGCGGCAGTTTCCGACTTATCGGCAAATATTCATGCACGCATCATTTATGAATACGCTATGACACATGGTTTCATTGCAAACAGCCAATCTTTTATTAAATTAGCTGTGGCAAAATGTGCAAACAAATTCTGAAAACAACTAGTTCCTTAGATAAAAAGAAGAGGCGTACTTCGAGGCAGAACATATGCACTGTATCAGCTGTAAGTTACTGAACTGGGTGCATTGCAAGCACGAAGAACGTTGGTTTGTATGCTTAAGCTGGAGCTCAGGTTTTATAGCAAATCAAGTGTCAGTCAAAGCAAAGGCACACGCTACTAAAGACGTCAGCAATTGTAACAGAAAGAAATCGGTAGGCTAAGAAAAAGGAAGACAAAGATTGACTGAGTTTGGAAATTTTACTACGACAAGAGCGTTGTGTAAGCTTTTTCCTGAGTGTGAGGAAAAGACAGGCTAAGCAGAAGCTATGAGTCTTTCAGATTCATTTTTTCTGCGGAGTCGGGTTGAGTGCAGTCAGTAATGCCCGGATGGAGAAGTCAAAACAAAAGTGGATAACATGAAATGTGCTAAGCCATCAAGCTGTATCCTCGGAGGGATTATCTTGACGAGGCTCTTGTAGCGTTTTGTAAAACGCGGTTTCCGTAGAGAATGTCTCGTCTGACTTTGAAACAAAAGGTTAATAAGATGGTAAGGGCAGACTGAAGAAGATCATGGTACATGTTGCCAGCTTCTCCGGTATGTCTTCAGCATCCAAGGAGACACGTATATTCGTTGGAGGTCAGAAACTTAGGAGGAATTTCCTCGTTGAAAGGGATAAAGTGGTTTATAAGTGGACCAAAGGTATTAAAGGATTTAAAAGGGACAAATGAGTAACGCGGTTAGGATAGGGTGACTAATTTGTTGTACTGGCTAGTATCAAATGACAAGGCGCTCCTTCAGAACCTTCCTATATTCTTACACGTGTGGGATGGGGATGGGATGTGGGACTCGGGGATTTGTTGTCTTCATAAAACGTGATTTCTTTTGAAATAGTTGTCTTTCGTTCTGATTTTCGACTTTTTGAAGAACAGAACTGGAAAGGAAACACTCTTAGGATCGTGGAAGATCACACCGGTCAAAACGAAAACCTCATCTGCGTCAAACTATTAAAGATTAAGAAGAAAATCCAAGGCAAGTGGTCAAAACGAGACAGATCTTACCTGCGTAAGTCAGGACTCAGCTATGCAACAGCTGGGTTCGTAGAATGTCCGTGAAAGTTTCAATGAGCTAAGATTTCTGCATAGTTAATTAGACTGTGTATTCAAACGATGCTCTCCTTATGAACCAGAGGAAGCTTTCGGTTGTTAATTCGGAAGTCAATCTTCTCAAGGCGTTTAGAAAGTTAGAAAAAGTACAGCACCTTAGAAATTTCATGGATGTTCAAATGATTTTTCGACTTGGAGAAACGTTCTGGTAGTAATTGCTGGCTACCCCGGACTCGGGCGGAAGTATTCCTAGTTTTACTGGAAGAAAACGAGGGTGGAATTGAGTGAGGAAGAGTTTCCTTGCGAGAATAGATCTAAAAAGGGTGAAGGAGGAGACACATTTCGAAGTTGATTTACTGTGTTGATATTTGAATGCATCTGGAAATGAATTGTAGAGATGAGTCTGAAGGATATCTGTCAGATGCTCTGCACGTGTGTCCCTGTGAATAGCGATGATAATTTGGACGAGTAAACCTGAGAAAGGAAGAGGAGGATACAAGAAACAGAGGAGCGGAAGGTCTAAAAGATAAATTAATAGGAGATTAAAACTACTCTGTTCCGGATATCAAATGCTTGTTATTCACGAGTAATAATGATGGAAGACCGACACAAGGCTGAGTAACATGTAACGTTCCTAGTCTTCCTTACTCGCTTTACTCCCGCTTGCCCTTAAATCGGTAACCCAGAGCGGAAAAAGAGACGGGAGATAGTTTTTTTTACCACCAAGAAAGTATGCAAACGCTGTGAAGCAGTTAAGGAAATTAGGATGGCGGTGGTCTCCAGGGAGAATGATACAGATAGAGGATTTGTTTTTCCTACAAAGCTGCGAACGGAAAAGTTAGAATAAGCGCTGACAAGCGTGTTTGCTTTAAAGGTTGAGATAAATTTCAGAATACTTGAGAGGAGGAGGGGTTGTAAGAAGAAGGACTGAATAGGAAAAGAAAATGTTTGAATTTAACAACTGAAATTTAGCTCATTAAGTGCTCTCTGATTTTCCGGGTGGTGAGGTTGGGGCTGGAGCAACTCATTTAGGCGGAGTGTGTAAAATTATAAAGACATTTCCGTCACGTGCTCTCCCATCCCATGGGGTGGCTGAATAGTTAATAGTACAGGAAAGGGGGCAGTAGAAAAATTAACTGCTTGAAATTGACACTTTGACTGCTTTAGCCTCTTCTGAACATTCTTCTGATCTCATCTAAAAATATCGGCCTGCACATGAGACCCGGCAGTCTTGGCGTCATCCACTGAAAGCTTGAAAATTCTAGCTACATAGCCCGGGTGTTTAATTCTTCATTCCTCATTGATTCCGGGTAATTAAGTAGCAATGGGCTCACAAGTATTGAGAGTTTGAGAAGGACCATTATAGATAAAAGTCTGGAGGATTCAAGTACAGGAATCGATAACTAGGTGTCGGTCGGAGGCTATAGATGTATCCTCAAAGAGGGATGGTGGATAAATGAAAGACGAAGACATAAATATGAGGGCCGCTAGGTAGGGTCAGCGCTTTGCAGGAGGATTGAAGGGAAGAAGCAGGGTAGGGGCAGAGAAACTGGGGTGTTAAGTCTAGTTGAGTGTTGATTTGGTTGTTGTAAACGTTAGTGATTTGACAAATTATGTGTTGATGGATTGTTATTTTTTACAGGGAGCTGCGTCGCCCGTTTATTTCCACGACCGTGTTTCTCATGCTAACTCACAGAATTCTTCTCCCTTCACCCCTATGAATGGTAAGTTGAGTATCTTTTGGAAACATGTTTTTATTTTAGAAAAATGTGTCATCATGTCCAGGCGTCTAGCCCTAGCGTGAGATAGGACAGTACCAAGGATTTATATTTCAACCTCCTTTCTTCCTCTCTCGTCCTCCAAATATGTGCTTTTACCAGTTCCGATCTTCGCTTTTACTCTGCAGACTCATATTGTATGTATGCGTGGAGTGGATACGGAAGATAAAAAATATTCTAAATATGTCCTACGAAAATCGTAGGTGACACAAACATTTCAAAAAGAAATTCTTTCTCTCAATACTCGCCATCCCCGGTTATATTTCCATTTGCCCATGCTATCTTGTAACTTGAACTGCGAGAAAGGTACAACGCTCCGTTTAGCTAGTCAACTAAGCATAAGTCAGTCTGCGTGCGAGTGAGTTTGGTAAGAGAAGAGATAAACAGTGGGAAGGTAAAGCAAAGAAAATTCGTATACATAAAAATTGCAAAGAAGTTAGAACATTAGCAGCTTACAGGTGGTGCATGTGCCTGAGGATACGAGACTAGGAGACGGAGTCATTCCAAATAACCATGAAGAAAATTACAAGACCAGGGGCGGTAGGGCCGAAATGAGACTTCACGCTAAACTTGATATGATAAGTTACTGTCCTTTGGCTTGTGTCGCAGCATGTATATTGGGAATGAATGAAGAGAGGAAGAAAAATTAATTTCATAGCTTGCTTATTATTACGCTCCCAATCCGGAATTCCATTTATAATTTATGTCTTTCCTAGTTTTCGAAGAGAAATTTATAGGGATGTTGCGGCTGCGAGATCTAGGGTTATGACGTTATGAGGAATGAGGAAAGGGGTGCGAATCTAGTTGACTCTATATACTGGTTCCGTATATAATGAGATGAGTGAATGGAAATGACTATTTCCTCAAATCTAATTAAAGAGAGCCTTAGAAGTCTACAAGGATAAGGGGGGCGGGGGAATGTTGGTGTCGCAGCGGAGGAGGAAGAAGGATGGAAGCCTAGGTTTTATCCCTAGGATTTTTTAAATGACGCTAAGGTGTGATGTGTGTGTGTGTGTCTTCCACTAATGGGAGTTTCTTTGCATTGGGGAAGTAAGGCGGAGATGATTTATTACTTCGTTTTACACTTGCCCCTGATTTACACCATTAACTTGATAGCAAGAGTAATAATAATAATAATGAATATAAAAAAAATATTTTCCCTGTTTCAATTTCCCTCAGCTTTCTTCATAATGATAGGATCTACACTACAAAACGAGCCTTGGGAAAAAACTCATTCTCAGAGTTACCCGGAAGAATGTTAGAAAATTTTAAAAGTGCAATCTAATGGACACAGGAGCGGGAATAGGGAAATAATTCGATACGATAATGAGCTACTAGAGACAAAGTACACTATTTATATTTGTGACAAGAACAGGAGATACATTCACATTCTTAATACAGGAATTTACATGCTCACATTCTTGCAGTAAGATGAAGATGATGTAAACATTTAGGGAAGAGGGGAAAGTCTAATGTAATTACGCATGTATGAGGGTCATGCCATACGCAACGGCTCCCGGTATCGGTGACAACTTTCCCTCCCAATTACCTCCCGTGTCTCTCTCGGTTTAGGGGAGCTAGGAGAGGCTAGTTTCTCAAATATGATCATGTGGAAGAATGTTTTTCGTTATGGAAAAACTAATATGAATTACGCTTTGGATATTGTGCGTTTTAAAATGTAGAGATGTAAGTTGTAAGAGCCGTTAATGTTGCATGTAACGGAAGGGGAAGGTAAAGGATGAAAGAGGAAAGTTGTTGGCCAAAAATACTTTAGCGCGTGGGGCATAGGAGAAGTGAAATAAAATTCTCTGCTCCTTTCTTATGAAGTAGGAGAACGAGAGAAGAAGGAAGTAAATGCTTTGCAAACTGTGTGAATGCCAACTAATTAGTAGTATTAGATTAGGAGTGGGGCTATAAAAGTGAAAAATATTAATGAGATGTGTCCATGGATTGGCTTCCATCGTTTGGGGTCGCATAATATGAAAGCTAAAAAATGAGAAGAGAAATGCGAAAAAGTTTTCCTACTGGTTTGGACTTGTGACGCACTTTTTACTCCTGTTTTCTCCAATCCTCTACCACCATTTGCCATTATCAATTGTATCTTATAGAATTAAATGTAGAGTCGTGAGTAGGAGAGAACGGGGGAGATGTGGAGATACTATTGTGGAGTGCAGGCAGTGCTTGCTTGATATGAGTCCCAGTGATCCTTGTCAAGAATCCAAAGAGTCTAAGAGACATTCAGACGTGGAATTAGACTCGAGATGAAATAAATTAATTCATTGTTTAGTAAAAGGTTGTAAGTAAATTTAGATGAAGGCTCGACGGCGGTGGGTTGAGCCGCTTTTTCCACTCATTGAACCGAGAAACGGAGAAATGAATACGACTCTGTGAAGAAAAGTTTATGGGAGAGAGAAAAGTGATACTGGATCCGTATCATAGATACAAATAGCAGAAGCAGCCTTCTAAATATCCGCGTGTAAAAGAAGAGAAAAATAATGTTTTAGTAGCTAGAGATGTGCAAGGAATCTGCTGAGATTATGCTACGAACTTGTAATATGAATGAAGTAAGTGTCTCGTATTTACCGGCGGTGTGTAAGGTTACTCATGTCAAAATACGCGTATTTATTTAAAGCCAAATCCCCTCGCCACCCCTCCGATATGTCATCCTAAAGACAAGAAAAACAAGGCCTGTGTAAAAATAGGCTCTTAAGTTGTGTGCTTTTGAGCGGAGCCTTAGTTTGTAATGTATAACATATATGTGTGTTTCTATGTGTCTCTCCTCCGCGGAATAGTTTTTATCAAAGGTAAATCTTTTGAAATGAAAACAATTTTTCTCACATTTATCAATCCATTCCAGAGGGAATCCTCTTACGGGATCAAGATCCCTCTTTATGTCACTCAGACAGACTCTAGAGTATTTCCAATTTAAATCTTTTGGTATTTTAGCCTAGTTTTGTTTCAGCTTTGTCAAAGTTTTTTATTAGAAATCCGTGTTCATGGAAACAAACAAGTAGAAAAACGAAGTGAAAGCAGGGGAACCTGGCAGAAGGGAAAGGGGTTGGCAAGTAGAATTTGAGGCAGTAGTGACAGTAGTGAGTGAAAGAACTAGAGCCTGGATGAAGTATCGAGACAATAGGGGAAGAACTACGCAAAAATAAATAAATGGAAGAAATGAGGAAAATATAAAAATAACAGAATCAGAATGACCGAAGAAAGTTACATTAAGTTGAACAGAACTGTTCATTTTCACTGTGAAAGCTAAATCCATTCAACCTTTGTTGAAGTCTACAGGGTTTGAAAGCTATGCTGGAACGATTCTGAGAAAAGGATGTTTGGAAAGAAAAGATTAATGGGTATGTAGGATAGAGGAGTTAATCAAGCAATTACATGGAATTACATAGGAATGCAAAGACTCTAATTCTTTGTCACGCTTCAAAGGATTGACAGAAACAAAGAGTAAGCTGTTGCGGGCAAGCTTTTGCCACATATGCAATTATTCGTGGTAGGAACCGCTCAAAGAGAATCAGAGGCTTAATGCATAGAGAATTAATGGGGAATCCACCGTACTGATCCATCTTAAACCCGCGGAAGATAATGTCGTCAGGGATGCGGTATGCAAGAATCCGGAATAGGATTATCTCTTTTGTTTTTCAACTTGAAAATCAGGAAGCTCTTTTGTGTGTGTAAGTGTGTTTCAAAACGGAAGGTTAGAAACGTGCTAAGATTGGGATGGGATGGAATTATGGAATACGAGCATGAGGATATAAGCTTCATGAATTCCGGCAATTCGGATTCTTGGGTTTCATGTGCGGAATACAAGGGTGGGAGAGTTGTGGTGTGATCATGGCCGGCTCATTCTGTTCCGCTGATCAATCAAAATCTTATAGTTGCGTGGTCGCATGCAAAAGTTGAACTGGATTGGAGACTGGCTTGTAATTCGGCAGCCACCCTCTTGCTTATTGCGTCCAATGTGTTGTGGGTGTTTTTGCAAAAGCAGAAACAATTTTCCGTGCAAGTTTCATCAAAAATGTGTATTCGCTTATCGACTCAGAAAAATGGAATGCAGTAGGGGCTGGTGATAGGAGGCTGGTGAAAGTGATGATGTGAAGAAAGTGCGATAAGGAGCTGGAGTTTACAAGTTTACGTTTGTTTACAAAACATGGAATCTGTTAAGAGGTTTAAAGGGAGGGCCCGGGCAGTCTGGTTTGAGTTGGAGGTGAAGAAGTAATTGAGACATTGAGAGCGAAGACGGCAACGCGTGTCCATGTTTTTCTCTCGTTTCCCTCTTTTCCAACTTATAATAGCCGATGCCTCTGTTTCTTTAGGCCAGAAATTTGTCTTGCCTAATAGTTTCAGTGTTGAACATTTTTACTCCAGTTACAAAGTACATGGGAGACGTGGGGTAGTATTTTGGGAAAACAAAGCTGGAATTTGTTACCAAAGGTCTCAGTTTTTACGGGAAAGGAATATGAGATGAGATTAACAGCTTCTCATGCTTTCGCCCAAGCTTGGAGGGTAGCCACAACCAGAAGAGCCCTTCCTAGATGATGTGGTCGATGGGGATCTGGACTGGATGGATGAAAGTTAGTTAAGTGCTCCCCTGATGCTTGCCACAATGGGCATTGATTTTGAAGAGAGCTGGTATTTCTTCGTTTATGGATTTATGCATAGGAGCTCAGCCACACAGGCATTGCTTTCAGGAGAAGGATAAAGGCCGTGTGGTGGTACTGAAAAGCAGGGATGAGGGAAGAGATGGGGCGGATGGATTATGTGAGCTCTACAGAATATTGTTACACTCGTGACAGATTTCTGAAAAGAAAATTGGTGGAAAGTGATAATTCACGCCCTCTCAACGTGTTTTATTTTTTATTTTATATATGCGCTTCCCTTCCCTTAATGCATTAACGAGGACTGACGGACGGACATGGGTTTGGGAAAATGATACTCTTGACTTACTATAAGTTTCTTGTTTGACTCATCTGAGGGCAAACAAGTCCTCCTTTTAGTATGCTTTCAACGCGGTGGTTAACTTAATAGTTGTAAAACGTCTCTGGAGTGCATCGAATCCCCCTGAATGCTGGACTATCGTCCTCTCTTTAACTTGTTATCCTTACTGCATGGGGGAAATTGAAATTATTCCTCAAAGAACTTAACCAGGTCGTTGCTGCCGCGCTGAAATTACCACATATGGGCAGGGGGCAGGTTGAGCCTAGGATAAAGTTTGCAGCAAAAAAGCTCGTAATCCTTTCAATCTCTTGCGTTGTTTTTTTGGTCTAACTTGAAATGCAATTCTAACTAGGAGGATTCCATACCCGGTTATAACGACTGTAACGAAACTGTTTATTAACGTAATGAATATAGTTGTGCAAAATTTGCCTCCTCGAAATAAATATCCCGCTCCCGCATTATGACAAGTTATCTTTTAATTCCGTTCTGGGATACAAAATTACCTCCCCGTCACACTATTTCTTACTACAGAGTGTACAGTTGTTAGATGTGGAAGGAAGGGTTAGAAGAAACACATGCGGTTATTACGACGATGATGCTTTCATTCATTCCGGAACAATACTTCCCGCAAGAGATGTAACCGGGAAGACTTGAGGAGACGCTAGAAAACAAGCAGTGGATCTATTTGATCTCACCGAGTCGTTCTACAAATCTAAAAAGGATACGGTCCGCTTACGACAACCCGGATCGGGCTTATGTTCCTCTCTCCCCCTACTCGTATGCCTTTAGATGTTCTCAAAGATACTGGGGTACTCTTATGTACAAGGTAGAGGAGTTTACGCGACAGTTTGAATCATTTTCATATAGTTTATCAAGAAAGACTCCGTGGTTTACTGGTGCGGCTTCTTTGCTTTCTCTTGCGGTAGATGCATGATGATGCAAGATGTGTATGATAGAGAAAGAGTTGGGGTTGTGAACAAACTTGACAGCCACGAAGACACCCAAGGATGGACAAGATAGGGATGATGATCCAGATAGTTCCGGTGTGGAAATCGTGTGAAGTATTGCGAGTTTTATGGATTAATTTCCAGGGACAGGGCAGATGCTAATTCTATACACTTGAAAACATTGTGTCTACTACGGGTGTTCATTGTTCATGGCGTTTCATTTTCAAGAGATCTCTTTAGGATATGAATGGTTCTTCTTGGTGTTATAGCTGATGTTGTATTTTGATAATTGCAGATGCGGATGAACCGCGGGAGTACGCTGGATCAAGCTTGGATTGCCTTAGTCTCATTGTTGAAAGCATTAGCAGGGTAAGTCGAGAATTGAGTGAATACCCGGCTACGGAGTCCCCACGCTATCAATCCTCAAGTTTACCGACTACGTCCTAACTTATGGGCTCATTGTTTAAGGTTTCCTCAAGTGCAGCCTTGGACTCGTGAATCGTGAAGGATGTGTTTAAAACGAAGAAAGTGTATATATTACAGCATGGGAGCTCTATGAAGAAACAGGAACGAAGGCCAGCACGAACTGCTTTATATTTTTATTAGCTCAGGTTCAGGAGATTTGCTGTAGGATTTGTAGAATCGGCAATCAGATAGGGATAAGTGATGTACATGAATGGAAAGAGAAATTATATGCGGATTTATGATTCGAGGTTATTGATTCAATTATTTTTAGAGGAGGAGGAAAATGTTATGCCTAATTTTCTCCAAGATAGATTCAAAAGATATCAGTGCATGTGTGATATACTTTGTGGTAGGAGACCGAGCAGGCTTAGCGACAGCGAGGGCACAATATAAAGAGTTTCAAAACGACTGCCACTTGCTAGGTTTTTAAATTTACGGCTCATAAAGGCTGGAAACCTTAAGTGCACTTAAAAAAACCTTTGAGAGCCTCTAAGATAATGGAGAAAGTGAGCGAGAGATGGCTACATGCTATTTTTATAGGTAAAGTATACATTGAGCTTGTGCAGCATTTGGCACGACTCGCAAAGTCAAGAGTGCGGGCGGGCGTGTAGTCAATTGTATTGCAGACTCAACTTTTCTAGACTACAGTTTCTTCTACAATTACGAGATTACGAAACTAAAGGTATTTTTCGGAATAATCCGAATTGCATTCAAATCATACACGCGTAATTAGTTACTCAGATTTGCGACGCATCTTGTGAACATAATGATTGAATAAATATTCTCTGAATGAAAACAAATGCTGACGATTTGATGTAAGATAACAAAGAGATACTGTAGATGAATCTTAGAGTTTTGCTAATAGTCTTTATTTCCATATCAGTTTTTCTCCAGCGCTCCAGCCAGCCTTTCACCATAGACTTAGATACATAATACATTGAATACGCAGAGAAATTTTCTGTTGACAACGGGTAAGTGTAAAAGACGCATGGGGATTTGTGGACAGTAGCTTGAGTTTGGAAGTTTTCGATGTCTAATTAAGGAAATAGCCAAATGCAGCTACAGCGAAAGTCCTTACCTTGGCTTTCAACACCTGGATGATAATACTGCTAAAGTTTCATTTTACTAGTATGTGGAACTATATGTCCAAATGAACGGTATGGAACACTATTAAAGTATTACGTCATTGGCACTACTGTTTTTCTCTTTCATGTTTTTACAGTGTTTACAATCCCTAATAATGAATCCCTAAGTGATATTCAGTATTGGTTGCGATTGTAACAGTCTACGGATCAGCGTCCTTTAAGCGCAAATAATTCCACATACTTCTAGGAGTTTGAATTCTTACGTAAACGATAACTCGCTCTCTTGTATAATTGACCTCATGTAAACTACCTTACATATTTAACAAAGAAGTTTTTTTTCTGGATTCAAAATTGTGTTTCTTCAAGCTCGAAGAAGTTTTTTTTTATCAGAGGGTGGGATCTACGGGAGATGAAACTTAGCGCAGACGTTTGAACTGGAATTACTTGAAGCATATTATAGCTATTTGAATTACTGGAACTTACGTTTAGGAGTTTTCTAGAGGTTCAAAAGCCATCCCGCGCTTAACTTATTTCAGTAGACAAAACACTTAAAAGTTAAATACATCTTCATATTATTTTGTTGGAACGCAACTTATTTGATGCACTTGCATTTGCTAAGCACGGAGCCAAAAGAGGGACGAGGCAAACTTGTGAAAGATGCAGAGAATTATCACAACAAGGATGGTGCGAGTTACTTAAGTGCTTATATGGAGCTGAGGCAAACACTTCACTATGTATCACTAAAATGTGTAAGACTAATAGTAAAGGACAATTGCCCAATGAATACAAATAACTTATAGATTTCTTAATGTGACTGCTGGCGTAGTTATCCTATTATAGCTTTTTGTTATCGTGATTGTTCTGAAGCTAGCGCATAATTTTATCAACACTGAATCTTAGCATTCATTCACCTCGCCAACCAATGTACTAACTAATGCTACAACTTATTTAGCACCTAGTTCCAATCATAGCTTCCAGGCTTTATCGTACATAACTATTGGCTTTTCTTTAAGAATTTCCCAAGCTTCAGGAAACCGTGTTTCTGAGAGCCGACAAAAGTAGGACAAAATGTAAAATAAGTTTACTTAAAATCATTTATTTTTGAAGGAAAATAATAATAATAAATACCTATATATATATAACATCATGAAAAACAAAAGGGTGAAATAAATAATAGCACCTCAAACCAAGCAAATAAAAATAACACAAAGATTGCTGTGATTGTTTTTGTGATTTCCTGTGACCAAAGCCCTAGAATGAATTCAAAGGAGAACATTGCGATTCCTGGGGCCCTCTACCAGCAGAGAAATGAACTCAAGTTACCGCATCGAGTGAGTTTTAGGGAGAAAACGATTGGGAACAAGACCCAATAATTAATTACTATATACAGACGTCTAACATTTCTACCTGGTGTAGATTTCTAAACGATTTTAAAACAATACGTTATGAAAATCAAATATGTTTCAAAATTTTTGAGTGGTTTGTGGAACAAAGTTAAGCTAAAAAACATCTTTAGTGATATAAGGGCTCACGAAGAAAGCTAATTGTTTGTGCTAATAGAAAGCGAAGCCATGAAAACGGTTAATTTAAGATAAATATCTGGAACAATCGTTGTGCTTAATTCATTCGTTACTTTAGCATCCATTCTGCTTGGATAACCATTATCGAAAATATCAGCTGGTTTAAAACCAAGCTAACTATGCGACGATACAAACTATAACACATATTAACTTAATTAAATTCTCTCAATGAATACGCTGTGCGCAATGGAAGTTCAGCCTCTCATACGAAAATTAGTATACATATTTTGCGAGCTTTAATACCATTAAAGTCTGGGCTTATTTGAAGAGTATTTACTTGGAGAAACGTGATATTTTCTGCATATGAATTGGCTACCTAAGATGTATGTGTTCATGAATGTTTTAGCTAGCATGGTTTTATGCACGGTATTATGCTTTTGGAATAAATTACACCACCTACCTCGTGGCATATATACTGCTATCTGCCATCCAATAATAATAACAATAATATTACCTATTGAAAATAAATACTTAATTTAGGATTGAATACATCCTTATCACAAAACTCTAACACTCTTCTTCTGGTTTGGGACTAGCTCGTAAGAGAAAGATGTTCCGGGCATCTAATCAGCCCAAATACTGGTAATAACAATAACCACCAAGTTCTGTATGACTAAAGTGCAATAACATGACGCAATGCTTTAAAAAGAGCAAAGCAGCAGAGCTTTATCGAATCGAAACGGTGGAAAGAGGTTCTCTCTTTTCACTCTACAGGAATCGTACTGGCGACCTCGTACCGAGAAAATTATCAGCTAACAGTTAGGCAACGCCTTGCGAAAACATTGATGCGTAGAATTACCTGCAGCCGAGCTTTGGTTGACTATCTAGGAGTTATGATCTACATTCCTTCCGGTTTTGGTATTGTGGTGTCATAGGATCGGATGAGCTGGGACTGCGTAACCACGCCATTTTCTTCTTGAGAAAATGCATATCCATCTGTAGATATGAAAAAATGATGATTATATCATCCTCATTATCTTAATCGCGGGGTGAAGCAACTTACAGTGAAATTAAAAACTTATTTCTTTGAGGCTATACGGCTTGCTGAGAAAGGCAAATAGTCAAAATACCAGCCCCATCGGTTTACCCTTTACAGAGAAAAAAAATTATTTGCCTTTCTCAGCAAGCCGTACAGTCTCAAAAAAATTCAATTTTAAATTTCACAGTAACTTGCCTCAACCTGCGATTTATTGAAACTTATCACCTCATCCCAATGCCCATTCACCCAAAACAAAATTCTACCCAAATAAAGTTAATATTAACATGTAAGCTGTCGTTTAATTATATTGGATGAAGCAGGCACAACACAACTACAACTCAATCCCCAGAGAGCGAAAAACTGTAAAGGATCAAGACAAGCACTTTACAAACTGGTGTAATACAACGAATCACTGACTTAAAACAAATATGGAAAGCACAATCCAAAAACCAAATCACATCCCTTCAAAGTAGTAACCCTCAAGCAGGAGGTTAAAGGAGGGCACATTGCCGGATCATACAGTATAAGTAGACAGAAGAAAAGCTAATAAAGACCACTGAATGGAGAAATTGAATACAAAGGAGAGGAGGTAAAGAGAAGGTACATATATTGAGAAAAAAATCGTTTTTTACATGGTTTGAATTAATAACATCGGAGAAAGCAAACAAGAGAAAGTTCATCGCATGGGTTAAGTCGTAGAGAGGGAAGATACATGTAAGCCTGTACAGAATCAGGAGTTCGTGTATCTAGCAGTCACAACTATAGATTCCTTTAAGAGTTGACGGATGGAATTAAACTAGAGTAGGCGAGGAGTATAGATATTCAGCACAGAATCTTTTCAGGGCTATTAGTCAAGTTGCTGAAAGATTGGATGTCAGCCATTACCGTAAGCTAAATATTTGTAATTAAGGAACAATAGTTCGGTTGGAAGCTGCTTTAAAGTTGAAATCTACTGTCACTTACGATTATGAGATAATTCCAGCTCATAACTATGAGCAGAGGCTGTTCGTCTAAATACATTCCTTATTAATAAACGGGCTGTTTCGGCAAGTCTGAATTCATTAGAAAACAAATCTTAGCATGAGGAGCTCAATTTAAAATGAGAATTATAAGCGGCGAATTGAATCCAGCACATTTCGACGCCGACATAGCTTTCAGGGCCGCTTATGGTTGAGGCGCGCGATGTTTTCCATCTACTTATTATATATATGGTTATCTAATTTTCACCTCCCCCAATCGATGATTCTCGTTCAACTCCTTGGAAAATGCGCGAATTGTAATTTTGTTTTCCATCTATATTTGACTTGCCTTTATGCATGTATAGCTTTTTAGAGGGCTTGGTTCAGACGTGCGAAGATTCAAGAGAATAAGTTGTCAACAGGCATAAGAAAATATTGGACTGGATGAACTAAACCGTTTAAAACTAACATTAAACATTTGCCTTTTGTACGTGGATTAGAGTGCACAGAAAAGGAAATGCTCAAGTCCTACAGGGCTTTTCAATAGAAAAGTTCAGACAGCTGCACAAAAATTGTGTGGTAGATTTCTTTTATCAGTAACTGGATTTTTAAGTTTGGAAGGATAGCAGGTAAGATTCGCAAGTATCACAGGAAAAACATTCGAGTTCAACATATTTTGCAGGAGACGTAACAACAAGAATGTGCGTTTTTTAAGGAGTAGTCGATAATTCCACTTCTCAATTATATCTAATGATTGTATGCTAACGCGTTCCAGTAAATAAACATTTTCAAAGACTAACTGTTCCTCTGAAATCATGCCAAAACTATCGTCTTCCAAAAAGCAAATAAAGTAAAATGAATTATAGCACTAGAAAAGTTAAGACATGCGCTTCTACAGCAAAAACCTAAACTAGTTCTTTACAAGTAGTCAGCAATGATAACAAGTTAAATCCAGAGCAATAAATATGCATGGGCAGAAGGGTACATTCGATCATAAAACCATCATCGTTCAATCCAATCAGGCACTCTTTGAATTAAGATTTATGAATGACTTACAGCGTACAAACTGTCCCAGAACATGCATAGGTCTGCAACAGAGACCAAAACCATTATCATTTTTAGCCCCGTCAGTACTAAGCGTACCCGAGATAGCGCGTCCTACAAGAGGTTGTATGCTACGAAAAAAACATATTGTTTCCTTTGTTCATATATTAGCACTTTTCTGGTGCTGGCAGTGAACGTGATAATTGTTTCTGTGTATGAGTAATACAAAAGAAAAGTGACTGTTTTAGTGGATGTGAATCATCATACTTGGTGATTTAGGTTTGTTTTGGTGTACCTACACTTGGCAATTTCAATAAGTAATATAATGAAATTTTCAGGCGCAAGGATGAAATGGCTATGCTTTAGGAATGATATAGTTAGGAACGCCACAGTTACGAAAATTGTGCGAACGGACATATTCAAAATTAAAAATGCTAACTGACCTATTTTTCTTCTGTATCAGTAAATCATTCGGATCCAAGTTCCTGGCTTCTCTCGCCCGAAATTGGTCATCAATGGTCTGGAATAACGTGCCTTGTATACTGAAACATAACACAAATCATAACTGAAATCACAGAAGATAGCTTGGACATTTCATTCCTGGCTACAAAGGGCAGCGGAAAAACTTACGCCTTAAATATGAGATCGGGGACAAGAGTAATGGTAGGTACGAAGACTATTCCTAACCAAAACACTGGAGATGAGATAACCATCCATCCGATGCCAAAAATCTCTGCACCGACCGGAAGACGTAACCTGTACACTTGACTGTAAAACGTTTGAAAATACAGAGGTGATTAATTTCTGCGAATGCTGCCAAGACTTCTATCTTCAATTTCATTTATACCTACCTATATATGAGTAAAAAGGTCATCCACAATAGGATAGAACCCCATATCGCAAGATGGGAAAATATGGTCCACGACTTTGTCTCTAGTCCGGATTTCAAACTTACAACGATAACTACATACTGTAAAACAGAAAATACAATACTTGTGGAATCAATTTGAAGACACAAAGTTGTTTAAAAAATATTCGAACCCGAAGTTTACCGTATATATGAAATTTCCCAACACTAAGTATCCACCTTCACGGCCTGATTCCCAAACGACTCCGTTTCCTATGAGATATCGGCTCAGCCAGAACAGAAAAATGGAGTGTAAGATGGAATTTCCAATCCAAAGGAAGAATACTTTCAGCCCAAAAGAGTCGTAAGAAGGTTTGTACAGCATCGGGAATTCCAATCGAATTTTTTGGCTACAGTTTCGGTCAAATATTCCCATCGCCATTGGCTGAGCTGATGTGAAAAACTGGAATTTAAAATCAAAATGATCAAGAAATACCTCAAACTGACAAAAACTTAAAACAGAGAAATGTTTTCTACCATATTGTAAAATCCGATAGTCCACCGCTCAAAGATGATTTGTCCTGACCATCCAGAATATATTGCAAACCACAGTTCGATTATATAAAGACATATATTCTTATAAAAACTATAAAATATCAATTTGCACATTCGATCGTAATTCCACGCTCCATGAACCAGCAGTAACTTTGATAGGAAGGCAAACTGCGAATTAAAAGTCAACCAATAAGCTTCTCCTACTTACAAAATAACCATCTTAATGCCCTTAAACTGCTGAATGGTTCACATTACCTGGGCTATTGTATAGTCTGAAGCTAGAGCTGCCTGCAGCCCTTCAACACCAGATATTCCAACTCCGACATGAGCTTTCTGTATCATCGCCACATCATTCGCGCCATCACCAATAGCTAAGGTGACAGCACCGGTGAGCTTCGTTACGTTCTCTACAATCTGCAGCCACGAAAGGTACATCGATACATAAATGTATTGCATTTATCTTATTTGTAAAGTCAAAACTACGTTTTATAAACGCTTACCTCAGCTTTTTGCATAGGCGATGCGCGACAACAAATTACAGATTTGCAACTAGTACAAAGCTGCAGAAACTCTCTTCGAAGTTCGTGACTAAGCGCAAACTTAAGTGCCTTCCCGTCTATTATTACCGCCGCATCGTTTTCTTTTGGAAGAACTTGACCATTGTCTCGAGCCAGCTCATTAATGTATCCTAGTATACAGTCCCTTGTGTCCTGCGGGCAATGCATTACTCAGTTATCCTCATAATTGTTTATTTTACAACCTCAGCATATACAAATTAGAACGGCTCATTACGTCCAGATTATCTTGATTTATGATGAGGAGTTCCATGGATGCGGTAAGCAGTCTACAAGAATATCCGATGTTTACTGCCGTCTCTTGTTTATCTCCTGTAAGAACCCATATGCTTATGCCGGCCTTCAGCAAGGACGCAATTGTCTCGGGAACCTATGAAGAAGAGTGAAATTCAGTTCGTAACAAGATCGAAAGGTTAAAATTACTCACTAGGCATCTACGACTTTGATAAATGTAGCTCGATGTTGTGTAAGCACACCTTATCCTGAAGTTTATCTTCAATCGCAGTAGCCCCTATTAGTCGTAAGTTTGCTTCTATCATATTTGCCGCTTCTTCAAGATTCTCTTCTCTGTTGTAAATCGATGTTGAAGCCTTATGGTATATGGGTTTCCATTCCTATATCAGAATTTAGTTATAGGAACGATTTGTTTTACCCATTAAGTTTTCCAAAACTTTCATGTCTTTTGATGTCCTACGTGATAATCTGTCTCACTTATTACCTCGTAAAATTCGTACGATATTTCGGACACAGCGACACATAATGTCCGTAAACCGTTACTAGCAAATTCTTCGAGATGAGCTTCTGTCAACTGTTTCATAAGCTCCGTGGTAGTAATAGGGGAGAGCCTTTCGTATATCACCGAGTCTGCACCCTGCGTAAAAATTTAATAAAGTGAATCAAATTGCTTTACTCCGGAAAGTTCATTTTTTAATTTCGATAGAAATCTATACGTTTAAGCTGTACGATTAAGATATACGTACCTTGCAAAATAGTTTGATTGTACCATCAGGACATTTGACGATTACAGACATTCTTTTACGAGTGGATGTAAACTCCAATACATTCAGGATTTCAAACTTCTCTTCCTCATCTAATGCTTTCACAGAGACATAAGAAGGGGTACGGGTTTGAAAAATGTACCCCAACCTACTGGCACCATAAACTAGAGCTCGCTCATCCGGTGACGCTGCATGATAAATTAGCTCATCATCTAACTTCTCTGGGATCACAGTGTGGCAAACTGCAAGCAGTAATAAAAATTCCTCGATGTCGGGAGCAGAAGCATGATTTGCACGTAGATTCTGTATGAGTGAACTTTCTTCTCCGAATAACTGCTCAAAGTGGTACATAACTCCTCCGACAGAACATTCTTTGAATTCCATAACATTACGAGTTAGTGTTCCAGTTTTGTCAGAGAAAATGTACCGCACCTAGAATCAACAAGTAATTCAGGATATTATATTACATTATTACTTTAAGTGCATTTACTGAGCTCGCATGATATCTACCGAGGATTCGCCAAGCCTCAAACAAATAAAATTTGTAACTAGTAAACAGCAGAAAAAGGGTGTTTGCCCACCCCTAGAGACTTGCGAATGTTTATGCTCTGCGCTGCGGTTTAACGTGGTGGGAACGAGCGATTCAAATTTCTCCTTGTTTCGGCTCGAAATCGATGGCGAGAACATTGATTTTGATTCTAAATCACTTGATAGTTCCACAGGAAAGGTTCAGTTCAAGATTTTGAACTTTACCAAATTAGTGTGCACAGTGTACAGCATTCAGCCTATTTCCGAATTTTAGAGATGTTAGAAAGGGGACACCCTTTCGATGAGCCAAAATCTCCATGTTCACCCCATAAGCGCAGAGCAAAAATGCAGTTTTTGCACACGTAAATAAATTGTATCTCTACCATTACGCAATGTATGAATTTAAAATTTTTGATTCGTGGTTGTCTAGAGATACTCTACACTGAAACATAAACTCAGGTCTGTCGGGATCACCCTTGTTCTGCTTTTAAATATATCACGCACCTGTCCCAATTCTTCATTCAAATTTGAAGTTCGAGCAATTGCAGGTGTATCTGTTTCTTCGTGGTACATGTCCAAATCTTTGCTAATGAACATTGCCTAAACAAGCGAAAAGAAGAGATTATATTAGTCAATAATCATTATTTTGAACTTCGGAATTGTAAGAATTTCAAACCTGAATGAAACGAACAACTTCCAATGTCACAGTTAATGAAATAGGGATCAAGTTGTTGTATAGAATTAGAAAAGTCAAGGCATTGTAGACAAATTCCGCCCCATTAACTTCTGCAAAGATGATAAGTTAAATCGTTTTAATTTACGAAGCTAATTATTTCAAGGAAGCCATGGCTAATAATTTCATGCTTAATGCTAGCACTTACTTGCAAGAGTAATGTACCAGAGCTGGCCCTGCTGTTGCCTCCAGAAATGTGAAAATATTGCCGATACGAGAGATACACATATCAGCAAAGCGAACAAGAAGAGTATTTGTCTGTTAGTCAGCTTGTCTACGGTGGATCGTTTAAGAGGGGCAGCAGCAGAATTTTTCATTAGCTTTGTTTCATGTCCTGTGTACACTACAAGTCCGAATATCCAATTGGTATTCTGCAGTTTTGCACCTCGCAGCAGAAGTTGGTCAGGTCCCAAAGCGTATTCGCTAAAATATTAGAATCAAATGCGAAGTTTTAAACAAAATTTTAGGCGCTACTATTACTTTGACATTGTCCACACCAAAGGCAATATCAGTTAGACTTTACTTACTCGTCTCCAAGCCGTAGCTTAGCCGCAAACTCGTACAAGTGTCTGTTAGGCTGCTCGCATTCAAGAAAACCTGTCAAGTTAACCAAATCTTTTGTTTCCATCAATGTCGATGTTTGCGGCAAACCCTGCCTGATTTTCAAGTTTGTTTCTCCGTCCAAGTTAGATGTTTCGACGTAGCACATGCCCTTCGGTTCACTGCAAAAATTAAATGATTACATCTTAGCAGATGCCAACTGCACCGCTATTATGCTACTTACTTTAAACACACAAAATAAGCGTACCTTGACGATAATAATACTAAATCCGCTGGGAAAAACTTTTCATTGTGTATTTTGACAAAGTCGCCCACTCCTACATTTCTCCATTTAATCTTTTGCCAGCTTCCTTCCTTCATTACGTCTACAGTTCGGTTATTAATTTCCAAATCAGCTGTATGACGTTTCTGAAATATCGGAAAATTCGCGATATTACTGATGGTTTTCGTTGTAATGCTCTACTCTCGCCACTGCATCCAATTACAGACAAGGCCATACCACATCTTCAACTATTTCTTTTAGTGCAGACACAGTCAAAATGCATATTAAAGGCACAAGAGTTGTGTATCTTCCAGTTGGTGAAACGTCAGGTATTTGCTGAAAGACAAATTATACGAACAAGTGATGGAAAGATGAAAGTTTGAAAGGGTACACTTCCTTAAGTATTGTGAATGGTGAACATACCTGCAGTAAGGCAATCATTAAAAAAAATATGTTGGAATAACGACGAAACTGTTCGAAGAGGAAGGATGGGACGAAAGATACGACAGAGTATTTAGCAGTAGAAACTCGATTGTAGATAAACCTTTCATCTTGCGCAGAATTTAATTTAATCACCCTACCCCGCGCTTCCGGCGCCCGGGTATATCTACCGTCCACCTCATCCCCAGGAGGGGCACCTCCTCCAATTTCGGCATCGGCATCCCCGCGACCCTTTTCTTTTCTTTCCATTTAGTTTCACTTAAATTCGTGTGCCGGCACGAAACTATCACAACTTTATAGCAATCGTTCGAAAACGCTCCCTTATTCCCGGATATTGCATCGTTTCCAAAATTTCGGTAACGTTAACTTGCACTGGATTTCCTCAGAACGAGTGGTTTACAACGGGTTTACCCACGGACTAAAGTTACTAGTCCAACGTAACCCTCCTGCAAAAAAAACAAACAGATTAAAGTCCGAGTCAACAGGGATCTCATTCTAAGAATTTGTTAACCAGACCGTCCTACTCATAAAATTTTATCACTTTTTTCGATATGCCCTTTAAAGCACTCAAAAATCTCATTTGTTCCGAAGTTCCTAGTTAGATTGCTATCTCTACCGCAGGCTCCTCCCCATCCGCAACATTCTTAAGCAATCAACTCTAAATATGGAATAATATTGAATATGCTAAATACAAACACACACGCACATGCTCACACCTTTTTTCGTATCCGGAAGGAAAACGCCATTCAAACTATACTGATTGAAATTTAAAATCCACGGATAGCATAGTCAAGTCATTGACAGTTTTCAATTTTTCATTCACAGCTCACGCAGAACGCTTTTGGGCAATCAACGCGCACGAGTTTTAGTAAGGCTACAATGATTGCATGTCCCTGTTGCTTCTAATATAATTAAAATGCAACAGCAACTATAAAAGATGAAATTCAGAAGCTAGATATTCGTATTATGTAGTAATTTACAGGAATCCTAGGTGAACGATTTAGTGTAATAAACTTGTTTCACTGTTCATTGCGCCCACAGTGACTAATGAGTTTGGGCATGTCACAAGAAGCGGTGGAAATCGTCATCATGACTATGACCGAATTAAAATGAAGAAGTGAGCTTGAAATTATGTGATAAGTGCAGATAATATATTCAGAAATCATTGAATGAACTATTTTCACGAAGGCCATCCTATCTCGATAAACAAGAACCGAAAGAAGGGATTTATATGAGATGAGATAATGATAAGGCATGCATAAAAGCATGCATAGCAAAAACCTACATGGATAGATAACCGGATGGACAAAATAATAAATAATGTAAATTTAAACACACGTTACACAAAAAAAGTACTTACAGAAGAATAAAGCTTACCATTTACCATATCAGGCTGCTCCAAATAATTTTGTTTAAGACCCACATTTAAATTAAGTTTTAGACACGAGGTCTGCTTACAAAGGCGATGGTCGTGTGTTTTTCCTGGGTTTTATAAACATAAACGGGAATGAAGCGTAATTATTGTGAAGTTGACAAGTTATATTTGTTCCGTGACAGCCGCTATGCGAATAGCAGAGTCCAGAGTAAGCCAGTACTGAAACCTCAAAGATAAAGCGGAAGATAATGACTTTTGTCTTTCCTGCTCCGTCTCAACGCACACTAATAACGACAATTAAATTTGTTTTCTCGTTCTGATCACGCACTTAAATTACGCTCACACCGCGTCCTTATGTTTCAAATAATGCTAAATGATATGAAGTTTACCCAGATAAATCCAAGTTAATAAATACACATAAAAATTCAATAAATAATATTTCACTACACCATATGCTAAATAACTTACGGAATTTTGTTGGCGTATAGAAAAATTTGTACGGTTTGCAAATTACAATGCGATGTTAATGTTAAAATGTTAAAACAGAGGAAATCACACGTTGTTTGAAAGGTTCCGCGACGAGCACGGTTTGAAGTCAGACTGATTCCTCGTTGGTAGGAGAGTTGGTTTCTATCCTGGGTTAACTCTTCTGCTTGCGTTTTACTTCGCAATTTCGCCAACATTTGGCAAATCCTGTAGCCCGATAGCAGGCAAGGAATGTTGTCTTCCTCACCACTCGGTATTACCCATCTCCTGCTTTTCACCTTACCCTACCCTGCTCTACCGGAGAAAATGAGGGAGAAAATCGTAAGGTTCGGTTGTGAGTTCGTTGGAATTGCTTCCTTCCTTCGCCTTTTCTTCGGTGGGACCACAAAATGGAAAGATAAGACTTTCACTATAGGACCAGAGTATTATATCGCATAAAGCTCCCTCCTCCCCAGCTAAATTGTCTATCTCTTCTCTGGCAATTTTCATGGATGCTAAAAGAACAGACTATATATTTTACACTTTCAATTTGATTGAATATTGAAAAACTTGGCTTTAGTTAGTTGCATTTACTTTTCATGAATGCCCATGTCGAAATATACAAGAAAACTCGTGCTCAAGGCTTTTAGCTACATGAAATGGAACGGGTAAAGAATCTACGCTACTCAACGAATCAGAAACGATGCATATCCATGGATATTTAAAACACTTTGAGACAGGATTAATGCCGTTCCGGAAGAAGCAACATTCAGAGAAAAGTTTACAGAAAGAAAGCTAGTTTTTCAGGTTAAGGAAGCGAGCTAAAAGACGAATAAATAGAAGAATAATTGAGAAAGAGCAAGCAAGATATCAAAACGTCTGGCAATTCATAGGTTATAGGATTGGTTTGGTTGAAATGAAATCTTCAAGTAAATCGATTTCAGCTCAAACTTTACCCTTGGACCAATAATATTAATAAATAAAATTGGTCCTAGCTGGAATCCAATTAATAGGCTTTCGTGATAAGAAATTACTTGGTACTTAACATTTGGTGAAAGCTTTCTTGATTGCGTTACGTGGACGTCGGTTTGTTTGGATGGAATAGCAGGCTGCATGTATGTTGGGTAGACTATTTGGGCCGAGGAAGGATAGATTATAGCACTGCGGGAATTAATTGGCAATAAATGGAGCATGGAGGAGTTAAATAAGAAGAGAAATGTGTTAACATGTAATGGAGAAAATATGATGGAAGGAAATGCATGAACATGCTCATGTGCTTAAAAACATTAAGCGTGGCTCTCTGTTAAGCAAGATGCAAGAGGGGTTTTGAAGAAGGATGTAAATGTAAATGAAAACTAAAAGATGGGTTGCATGCAATACTTTATTGACAATCCACATACGCAAATATATATACTCTCTCTAATCACATTAACTAAACCTTATGTTAGCATATGGAATTTACAACTTCGCTCAAAGTAAGTAAATTAAGTAAGGGGAGACTACAGCATAGCTTTGCGGGAACAAGGTAACGAAGATTCGGTGCCCAACAAAATACAAGTTAACATTTACGGACTAAAACTGAAATGTGAGAAATTAAGCGCATGCAGGAGTATAGTTTTGGCCCTTCCCCTATGATAATCAGGAATATAACTCTTTTCCCGCTACCTGCGTTTTTATGAAGTGCAAATCATGCATTAAAACCCTCATCTGCAAATGGATGGTGCTAAAATAAGGTAGTAATTTGTTAGGATTTATTGCGCTATATAGTCTGAATTTTTATGCAACCATTGATTTATCTAGTACAGACCAATTTCATTCTAGCTCCCAAATTAAAACTTCCCCTTTAACACTAGTGACCTTAAAGCGTTGCGTAGCGTTAACAAAAGCATACGAAAGCTTTCAGTAATCAACTCATCTAGTATTTGTGACACTCTGTTCATGTTACAGGCGTCAATTTAATTTAGGAGCTTTACCTGTTTCGAGGTATTTGAAAGAGTCTAATGCAGCCTTCGGCTAGAGTTGAAATGTTCGGGTTTTGGTTTTAGAAAATTAAAGTTATGGTTGTCTCCGTTTGTTCTGCTTAAGCGACGCAGATCTGGTTTTATCATCTGTACTGTATCTACAGTTACAGTGCAAGTGGGGCATTTTGAAGCAACCAGACAGATGTTGTGGAAACCAACAACATTTGAGTAAGTCTGGATGGATGATTTTTTCTTGGGAACAGACGACATATTTTGTTTACCATATTACCTACTCTCCACCTGCCACCAGTGCATGCAGAATAGAGGTAGAGGATGGAAATTGGTTTGGTTTAAGTTAGCCTAGCCTATATTTTACGATTAATGAGAATATAGAACTAGACAGTTATGTTTGGCTTTATTGCAGGAAGGAAATGAGGATATTCCCAGTCTACATATATCGAAGTCTTATAATACAACAAGGTTCCTAACTATTTCCGTTCCAACAAGACACTTGAACATAAAACTGGAGTTTTGAAATCCGTGCGAAATTGCGTGAAAGATGATGTAACCCTGCATCGGAGAACAACTAAGGGCTGGCATATCCAAAGAGACAATTACCAGAAATACTAAGCATTTAAGGATGAATAAAGGAATCATAAGTAGTGATGGTTAAAGTCATCAAATTCTTCCTGAAGCAAAACATTTCCGGTTCTTGTAAAAGCACTTTGTTGAGCAAACAATTTTGTCCCTTGTTTGCATTTGCCTACGCGTCTCATACCTGATATTACACTTTTCTTCATTATAAAGGTGGTCATACACCTATATAGGAAAATCGAAATCAATCTGCTCAATCCCTGCCGAACTTTTTCCAGGGATGGATGAGAACTAGGACGGTTACATGTTTAGCGTGTTTACATAAGACATAGATATTGCGACCTACATTAGAGGTCTATCAGAGACACTTCGAGCTCTGATATATAGTTCTAGTTGGAGTGCATGAGGCAAATGGTAGGAAGTGCTGTGTGCAAAAAACACTACGTTTGTATATGATGGTTCTACCGGAACCGGAAAACATGGAAAACTGAGAATATGCTGTGAAAAACGAGCTTTCCTACCAACATTAGCAATAATTCATAAAAATATAGTATTAGTTAACGGTAGGCAGGTGGTACTGAACCCCACCTTGTTATAAATAATTTCTATTGATTTGTGCTGTGAGAATGTGGGTTGTATAGACACTTTTGGAGACTGGTCCTTCAGAAGTGCAGCATTACAATTGCAACAACTTGAAGGAAAATAGAGCAGAAGGAGAGCTAAACAGAGAAAGTTGTGGATTGCAAAATAATTTTGCTACTTGAGCATTAGTTTTACTGAGCCTATTCCCCTTGACCGTGGATTTGAGGAAGTGTTCCAGGTCAGGAGTAGGAATTTGGTGGCACATGAGCGAATTCACTGTGAGCTTCTGCATAACCTGGTTGAATGCTGTAATCGATATTTACGCTAGTAAAAGTTTAAAAGATATATAGATATATCATTGCTTTTCACATATCCATACGAGAGTACCAACGGAAAACACAAGAAAGCTCTGGAAAATGCTCTAGAGAAGGGAAATGGGAGAAAGTGGTAATACTAGTAGGGACGGCAACTAATGGAGCAAGAAAGAAATTATGGTAAAATATCAGACAGCCTAAACCAACTCTTTTGATTGCCTGTGTCTGTGACTCTTGTTTCTTGTGTATCCATGACCTATTTTATTTTGGGGACACTTATATCGTTCAAAAAGGATAGCAATTGTGACTGTGACTGTAAGTTGTAGGTAGTAAGGAAGCTTTACCCCTCCCTAGTATCAAGGGTCAGATTGGTCGCGAAACCCGCTAAGAAATAAATTATCAAATGATGCACTCGGTTACTCGGTACCTCTGTTATATTATGCCAGTGAAACTATGAGTAATGACATCGTTATATACTGAGTTTTCCGTCGTTCTAGTTGTTTAATTCACTAGACAAGCTCGTATTTTATCCTGCAAAAATAACTGTTACAGGCTGAAGTTGCACTTGAATGGGTATATATGCATACCCATTCCAATGCATGTACTTTGACCCATAGGGTTAAGGCTCCGTCTCAGGCGGCGCAGTGAGTTAACAACGGCAGTAGATGTACCGCATTTCTAGCTCTCACTATCATTTCTTCCAAATCAATGCTACCCTTCAATCTACCGTACATCATTGTCAAGCTTCACAGCCTGCACTGCCCAGTTAGCTGATACACGTGAAACTAACGTTTTGACTGTGAGTACTTTAGATATAATTAGCGCTAATAGACTTTGAAAGTACGAGCTATCTGTTTCGTAACCCAGGAACTTGGAATTTCGAATGCATAAATTGATCTTCTTCTTCCAGTTCTAGCACAGAAGGGAAGAAGAAAGGCTAAGTATTACGCTTGTAAGATAACTGAGGGGATTCTGAGAAAATATTCTCGTGAAAAGTAGTGTATTAGTAGTAAGCTGTGCTCCGTCAAAGCTGGAAACAGGGGAAGATGTAAGCGTATACATGCATTGCTACATCCGCACTGTGTCGCGCCTTGTTAAAATGAACCGTGTTCAGAAAGCTGAAACGGGGAGGGAACGAGGAGAAAGCTACCGGGAGAAGAATAAAAAGTAACCTTTAAATGTGAAAATTCTAATATGAGCGGAATCACTTGACATTTTGGGGCTCATTCACTACCAAATGCTATTATGGGAAAGTTATTCATCATTCTGGCCATCTCACCTCATCCAATGTAGATTGTAATAGTAATAAAAGATTCCTAAAGCGTATAACGTCTGAACGTGTAGTAACAGTAGAATAACTTCTAACGACAGTCGCGATTACATGCTGTACCACAGTGTATAAGAAGCTCAACTAATGACTAAAGGTTGTAGCACTCCGTTATGTAATGTTCGTAGACTTTCGCAGACTTTTGGGCTAATGGCCTCGAGATCCATAAGAAAAGGTTTCGGATTTATGAAACCGATGAAGAGACTATTATAAATATTGGATTTCTAGCCTTGGCTTCTCAAGCGTTACGTTCTATGCAGGTTTTCTCATTGGAAAGTTAAGACTTAGACTTCATCATGACTGTTATAGCTTTAGGCTCTAGTAGTCAAGTTGGACAAATATCCTTGCCTACTGCGATCGAATTGAACACAAAAGCTCAAGTATAACATCAAGCATGCCAATCAAGATATCAGGTTCGACGGTATCCTGAAAGAAGCGGTGAAAGCTGAAAGCTCCTTCCTGAAGCTCCTGAAAGCTCCTCGGGGTCATGGTCTGAGTAGAGCCGGAACCCGTGCTGGTATTAGGATCGCTGATAAGACTTTTCTGGCTTTTTTCACGTTTGATCTCCATTTTTATGCCAACAACCCATTATGATTTGTGAAAATTGTGATCCGTTCCAGTTCCAGGTAACAAACTGGCGTATATACAGTTTATATTTTGTACATATGATCAATGATCGATTGTAGGATACGAGAGAACTTTAAGAAATGAGGTCTCCTGGTCATCTTACTCGGAAATTGTGCGACGCATCAGTATGGCAATTGAGTTGAATAATTGTTTTAACTAATACCTACAGACGACAGTACAGAATTTGTGGGGTAGAACGTGTAGAACTTAAATATGTCCATCCTTGCATGCAGGTTTGTCCAGTTTACAGAGGCTAGACCGTAGTTTATTAGCATGGGAGCGCGAAGCTTTTGAAAATTTAATTATTTGCTAAATTCCGTGAGCAGCTCTGATTGAAATATATGAATGCTGAATTTGAAGAGCGAGAGATAAAAAGGAGGGGATGAATTCCAGTTGTATTTTATTCATGACATGCTCCTCAAGTGTGAAGGAGCATGTTCGCACACGGTGTGTGTAAAGGTGTCGTGATAAGAGATTTCTGTTTGATAGAATGATTGGAAAAGTTCCGTGAATAATGTGGTTTCCACGTGAGGACAATGTGGACGTATACTTTATTTGCTCATATTTCTTGGGGTGGGACGGGACGACCAAGTTGTGCGTTCTCTACAATCCACCTTTCAATTTCTTCTTACATCAAACGTGACACTGACATCAGTGTACAGTGTACATGCCACTGGGGGTTTCTACAACGGCTTTATGTGAGACTAAATCAAACCTGAGAAAGCAAATAGATAACACTTTCACCACTTTCATCGGCCACGTGCGGATCAGATACTGGGAAAAATGAAGGAGTCACGCAAGCCTATCATACACTTTTCTCTCGCCTTGGTAAAACTGAATAAATTCTTACATTCCCCTCGCTCGCAAGAATCCCTACACTTTTGCGGCGACTTTTCTACTACATGTGTAAACCAGCTCTATTTCCGGCTGTAGTCATTTAACGAATCTTTGATAGAGAATTGAACGTGGGTGTGTTACGAGACAATTTCAGTGTGTGGCAGCAGCAATGAGGAAGAATGTTCCTTGGAGAACAAGGATCACAAACTAATATAGTTGAAGAGATATTTATTTTGGAGAATCAATGCCCCGAAATATGATCCGCGTTAGAGAATTTTCTAGTTATAACCTTTTTTCGGTGTAACGGTTGTCTACTCTATTCTGGGAATGGGAATGACGCTTATTAAATCACCGTGGCGAATGAGCGTGTTCCGTGACCCTAGTAGACGTTAATGCTTTTCCTTGTTATCTTACCTGCTGTACAAAATCAATTCGGTTTTAGGTACGTCGTAAAATTGGTGGAACAGGGGAACGTGAGCTAACTTATTGCACGCGAAGAAGGAACCTACTCACACTAATCTTCATTTGTGCCCATGTTATGACACATAACTTTGGGAAATGACCCACGCTTAGCTTATCTCCTTAATCAAGCTAATATGACTTTTATTTCCTTCTGCCCTTTCCGTTTGTAGTAGCAATTCCTCATCCATCGAAAAATTCACTAGCTTTACAGCTTTTGTCTTGAAGAAAGGTCCGCGAGGAAAGTTAGTAGGCAAAAGCTAAATGATTCAAGGCTCATCTGAAGTAGTTGATTTGTTCGAATGACAGAAATATGGCAAATATGTCTCCGCAGAACAATTTATCGAAGAAAAGCGGGATGGTTTGCGAATTTGTGCAGGTTCTGTGAGTAGATTATATGACAAATATTGCAAAAGAGGTATGTTGGAGGTGTCAGTCATATAACTGACAAATGGGCTTCTTTTCGTATATTCTATTATCTGATGGTGGAGTTTGACGAATTGGGTGGAGGTGGAGAGGCAGATTGGATCGCGGTTGATCCTTCCTTTCGGGGCACTTATCCGCACAAAGCTTCTTTAAAAGTCGATCTTTCAAGCTAGCAGGTTTGTGTACGAGATAAAGGAGAAAATTGATTTACAACTTCCTGCTCTTAAGTGCCGACTCCGATGATTATTATTATTGGGTGTATGCCCCCTTCCTCCATGTACAGTTTCAAATATGCAGTTTTTGGGGAAATATTTGCTAAATTCTGACCGATTCACATTAACTTGTCTCGGATATAGAGAGATACATTTGTTAGTGACAGTGTGGGGGGGGGTGACAGAGTTCATGAATATTTGAAGGCATGAAAGCAATTACATGTTAAATTAACATTCCAGCTTCTAATTTACCTTGTTTTCAAAAACACTGCAGAATTCTAGCTCAAAGGGAGCGGATGCATCACCATATCCGAAAAATAATAAAGTTTGGAAAAGCAAAAAGCTAATCATTAGAGAAATGTCCGAATAAGAACATGATATTTTAGTTTTTGATCTATAAGGCAGTACAGTAAAATCCCGATGTTAGTCCAGACAGAAACATGATACGAAAAGTATATATCTCAAACGGAATACGGAATAACCGCTCTAAAACTAGAAATTGTTTTTATTGGGAAGAATCAAAAGTGCATATGGTTTACTCCATGTATGATTTTGGATGTATTACTTTCTACCGGTTATGCAAATCTCGCTATGCAGCTTTTGAGCTTGGAACATATTTTGATCGGCACTAAAAGGTCAGTAACGGATATCTAGTTATAATCTTATAATCCCTATTGAAAAGCTGCCACTCTGCCACTATACAATTTACAGCTAGCTTTCAATAAATTCAGTGTCATAATCCGGACTTTCACTTGAGATTAAGGTAGTAGAGAAAGTTCTAGATATGGAACTTAGTGTGGATAGGGTGTGGTCAGGGTGTTGGGAAAGTAGAGAAAGGAGGACCAGCTAGGCTAGAACATGTTTTGAACTGAGCCGTTGAGGGTAAATGGCAATTATGATGCCCATTTAATTGTAAGATCTATGCAACCAGGTAGAAATTGACACCTGGAGAGATATGGGTTAGATATTGAGGGAAATGGGGAAATGGGGCAGAGAAAGGCCTTGTTAGGGCTCACATATTCCATTTATACATGCATCAACTAACTAGCCGACCCATCTTGACCACTCATCCAATCTATTCTGGAGTTTGTTCATGCTTTTGTTTCAGTCTTAAAACCTAATGCCTACGTAAC
Organism: Sminthurides aquaticus; assembly: GCA_906901655.1. Classification (NCBI taxonomy): domain Eukaryota; kingdom Metazoa; phylum Arthropoda; class Collembola; order Symphypleona; family Sminthurididae; genus Sminthurides; species Sminthurides aquaticus. Next base: position 7,225,093 of record CAJQTT010000004.1, on the reverse strand, counting down.
GTAAAGCTTGGCACAGCCAACCGAAAAGAGAGTAAGTAAAATGACGTTTCCACCTAACCTACCCGTGGCCCGTGGCTGGCTACAGACAATGACTTCCCAAGGACGAGGGCAGTTCTCTCCTAGAAGTTGGAATCATAAAAATCCTCTTTTCAATAAAATCAATAAGAGCTGACCATCACGCATGTTTTGTACATGTTATTAAAATACATGCCTCTGTATACATGGGAAATTGGGCTCTTAAAGTAACCTTGTCCGAAATTGGAGAACTTAGCTGACTATGTTAGGTGCAAGGGACTCCGAGACAGCCGTGTACAACTCTCACCAGGCTTTTGCATTTGCCTCTCGATATCGACATAATTATGTATTGCACACACTCTGCTTTCCTCTGCTTTCTGTCAACATTGACAGTGATACTGTATTACTCCTCTTCCAGCCATCTTTTGGTGCTGGTTAAAGTATTAAGTATCCAGGAATCTATCCAGCAAATGCTATTAAGCAAGGTTATAACTGGATCGGACAAGAGTAAATTCTAGTGCTCCTAATGCAACAGACAACAGGATGGGAGCAAGCTGAGTTTTGGTAGATATTGGAAAACCTGGAGCCGGAAAACAGTAGAGCAACGAGGTACTTTCTCCATGACGCGTTTGCATTGATAGCTTATCCATCCAATTAGGGGAGAGGATATATATTGAGCAATTAATTTATTTTGTAACACTTGTAATTATGATCGTTATCTAAATGCACGCCCTCTAAGAAAGGTGCAGCTACTACAAATATCTTTTGGCTAACTTTTAGGTAATCAAATGAGCTAGCTGGCATTGTAAGGGAAGGCAGACAATTCATAGCTAATCTGAATCAATGCATGCTTTATATATCATAAGTAGATTACGGCTTTGAAAGAAAATAAATCTAGTTCTACTGGGCAACATGGGTGAAAATACTGCTCTTGTCAATTTTACTGTGAGTCGATCATGAAGAAATTTTGTCAGCATAAGCATACGGAGCTTCAGAGGCGATGTTTCTCCTCATTGCCAGCTATGGAACTTAATTGGAGATATTCAAACGGAAAATGGGTGTCAAATCATTAGCTTATAATCAGTAACGTTGGAATGAAGGATATTTATTACAATCAGCTACTCCACCATGACGTAGAAGCACCAATTCAACATGTATGTATACCGCACTGTTTGTTCAAGAACTAGATCATCGTTGAAGCATTTTAACAGCATTGGCTCGACAGGAAGTGGAATGCAAGCCTGAGTTCTGTAAACGAACGATTGGATGGATTAGGATTAGTTTATCACATATTATTATCCGCGTTTACAAAATTGACATTTCATGAAGAGAATCAAGACTCGCTTTTTTCTTAAAAGTTTTATGAATATCGGAAATGCTACTTATTTGCGTAAACGTAGATGTATAAATATTTATCGATTAATATGAACTTTTACACAAGCACGGCCCCTACATAGGTACGGTACAATGCTGCCAATTACTTTCAGTTGCAATTCTTGTAAACCTCAACAAATTTGCAGTGGGCTAGAGAATGAAACCTTAACGAGTGCTGGCACATCCTAATTACTGGGTGTATCCTGGTGGATGCCGTTATGCGGTCGCTAAAAAGATATGATCCAGGAGATTATTGTGTATTTATTATGTGTCGTATCAAATGGATAAATAATTTTCAATGCTTTCAGTCGGAGAAAGCAAATACAAAACAATGCAAGCCTGCAGGTGAACAAGATCCGGTTCGGTTTGGGGGATTGTGATAATCTAGCACTTGGAGCGCCACTACTGGGTAAAGGAAAGCGACGATATTTCGTCGTTCCTATCAGACTGTCGGTAATGGAACTTCTGCTTACTCTTTAAAATTGTTGTATATATATATTTTAAGTTGTCAATTCTTTAATATATATATATATACAGCTGATTTTTTTTCAATTACCGGCTGTAAATTTTGATCTCATTTGATTGGATTCACTTCAGGGGGGATGGATTTACACGAGTCCACTGGTGGAAGAACCATTTAATAACGTTGACAATTTCAAACCGAAGCAGGTAAAATTTTAAACTTTCGCTTAGAACTAATGCACTTGTTGCAGCGATTGCATGGATTATAGTTGATAGTGGGAGGGCGTTAAAGCAAACTATTTTACGTTTTCCAAACCTTCTGGAAATTAGTTGGAGAGTTCTAGTAAATACGCAGTTTCTTAGGCTAGCTGTTTGAGATTATTGTGGGATCAAGAAAAGGGGCGTATGAAAAATCTTCAATTCTTGTGAGTGTTCTATAATTAGTTTAATTACAATAAATCCTAGGGGTGGATACAGTGATTCAGATTCAGGTGGTAATAGAGCTAACCGAATGAAGTCAGTCGATCTTCTCAACATACATTATTCGGCAAGTGATTTGGCTGTTGCTTCTGTTGGAAGCAATGCATTTGGCTATACGCTGTTGTCAATAAAATGTGGAACTCTCAAATGAATCTATTGCATATATTTATATAAAAATATATACATTATTCATATTATATAATTATTTGGTTACAATTTTCAGTTCAGTATGAGATTTGCCGAGGAACATTCGGGTCGTCAAATGAGTAATGCTGCGTTTGGAGTTACATTTTTCACTTCAAGTCAACGACAGGATGCATGTGGGACCAACGGGTTACCTTTGACACCGAACAGCATTAGAATCTTGGGGAGAGCGCAACTTCTGAAGACTTTCCGCCATCCTAACCTGGCCGAATACGTTGACGTTGTCAGAGGAAAGCATGGTAAAGACAGACATGAATCTGTATTTTAGGCTTACAATTGATTTATCGTTTTGAACCAAAAAGATAGAAGAAGCTGTAATCGCTACAGGGGAAGGAGTGTGATTTGATTTTCAGAAAGGATCATTATAATTTTGGAGCATTATCCGAGGAATCTGCGAAGCTTAATCAAAGATGGACCAGTATCTTCCGAGAAGATTCTTGGTATTGCGAAAAGTATTCTTTCTGGATTATGCTACCTAAATAAACGCGGGTTAGTTCTTATTGCTAAAGTTTTGCTGTTGAGTTTAAAATGTGTTCAATCTTTGGAGTTTAGTTTAAATAATGACTTTATTGCTTTAAAGTATTGCCTGCAGGACACTCTGCCTTGACACAATAGTTTTGGATGACTCAGAAGGCTATAAAATCTTTCATTATGGGTTAAACTACATGACGAATAATGGAAAATACGTCGCTTTTCCAATCGGAAATCCAAAATATATAGCACCGGAAATATTGTTGTCCTCGGCTTCGAAAGGTCACTGTCTAAGCTGCTGCGACTCTTGGTCTTTGGGATTGATTTTATTGGAACTGGTGTTGGGTGCTGAACTTTGGCCAGATCTAAAGCTACCTCAAGTGATACGAAAAGTTGCCAGCTTGAGAAATAACTGTGATAATGGGATTATGCAGAGGTTACTGCAGGAGCACAAGAGTGAATTGAATACAAAGGTTCGCAAAAAGCCAACATTGAGTTTATGCCTCGGGATTGACTGAGTTTAAATGTGATTGTCGGTTTTATGGTATTTTATTCAGGATTTTCATCCTCAACTGAAATTGTTGATTGAAAAGTGTTTGGATTTAAACCCAGCGGTGCGACCATGTCCAAAGGATCTTCTTGGGGTTCTTGATCCTGACACAAATGTTAATCAAGAGTTCGGGACCTATAAAAACTTCAGCAGGTTCCTTCGGTCGCTGCAGCTTGATGTTTCAGATTTCCAAACGGCGCATGAAGGAGACAAAAACAACATTAGTCAGACTGAAATCCAAGATATGAACTGCAAAGCTACCAAAGATTACCTGTCACAAAGAAGTCTGAAAGAAGTATATCATTTTTGGCAGTTGGCTGGAGGGGATGTTTTTGCGGAATTGAAAAGACAGGGTCTCACTCGTAAAAAGCCTGCCGTACTTTCTTTAGCGTGGTAAGTTGATTAAATTCTATTTGAGCTTAATTTGGAAGAAGAGGGTATCCTCTAGATTGAATTTATGAATGCGGTTATTATTTATTACTACAGCTCAATGACTCTAGAAGGTCAATCGCTTGGCAAATCCAAGGAGCGGGGTTTGTTATTGGATAATACTGTAATAATACTTCCTCTGAATGAGTTGCGGAAGAGATTGCAAGATGTACCTGCTGACAATTATTTCCCACTAATCGTTGAAAAATCGTAAGTTTGAAATAGATGATGTGGGAATGCAAACTAATAGAATGTATTAACACATTATATGTTGTTCTATCACGTAGACCATTCCCAACTGCTGACGTCTTGCTTCAATCAAAGCAACTACCACTGATAATCCGGGAAAAGGACATCGAATACCAGTTCCATCGTATTCTCCTATTTGATCGATTAATTAAGGTCAATATGCAATTCGACAGTTGCTTTTTTACTTTTTCGTTTAATCTGTGCACGCATTCAATGAAATGCTCGAATTGTACTGATTCCAGGGTTATCCCTATACAAAATCCCGCATATGCCGAGAGGCTTTCGTCGATATTCCTCCTTTTTTCCGAGCTCAGATCTGGTCTTGCCTGTTAGAAATACAAGGGGATATTGAATCTCGATACAGTGGAATTGACAAAGAAACACCTACGTCTACAGATCGCCAGGTGAGGCATTTTCACGACTCCGTGAAGCCGATTCTTGATCGTCTAGAATGACTCGTTCACACATACTTAATGCTAATGATCGGATTAAATTGTGATATAGATTGAAGTGGACATTCCTCGTTGTCATCAGTATGATGAATTGTTATCTAGTCCGGCGGGTCATGAGAAGTTTAAACGGGTGTTAAAAGCTTGGGTTGTTAGTAATACGGAATACGTATACTGGCAGGGACTAGACTCATTGTGCGCCCCGTTTTTGTATTTAAATTTTAATAATGAAGGTACTTGTTCATAGGATACTAGTCATTCTGTTATAAGCACTCATCCATCCGGCACTGATATGAGTTTTTATTTGTATTTTTCAGCGATGGCTTACTCATGTTTATCAGCATTTATTCCTAAGTATTTGTACAACTTTTTCCTGAAGGACAATTCGATGGTCATTCAAGAATACCTCGCAAAGTTTTCGCAATTGATTGCGTTTCATGACCCGCAACTGACAAATCATTTGGACTCCATTGGTTTCATCCCTGAACTATACGCAATTCCTTGGTTTCTAACTATGTTTTCACGTAAGAATTTGAAATATTCTTTAGTAATATGCAAAACACTCCAATCTGATTCTGGCATGTACAATGTGATTCTAGATGTTTTCCCTTTGCACAAGATCTTTCACCTTTGGGACAAGTTGCTTCTTGGTGATTCTTCGTTCTCACTTTGTATTGGACTGGCGATTCTGTATCAGCTGCGAGAATCATTACTTACATCTGGGTTCAATGAATGTATTTTGTTATTCTCGGATATGCCAGGTAGGCAATAATTCATCATTAAAAGCGCACAAAGTCTCAAAACTATAAAAATTCTGCCTATTTTAGTAATAATATGAATTTTTATTGCAGAAATCAACATTGAACAATGCGTTGAAGACTCAGTAAAAGTCTATCGAAGCACTCCAAAAAGCGCCTTATGCAGGAAGCACGAACCCCCAATTAAGGCCAAAATGTCCACTGTGTTTACAGGTGTGCAAACGATGCCGAAGAATGTTCTTGAATCTCTTTCCAAAGTGAATGGACTTCGATTTTTAGCGACCAGCAATGTAAACGTGGATGATCTGGTGAGAAATCATAACCATTGTGATACAAATCAAGCGACATTCAACCCTTTAGATCAGCACATATTGATACAATGGCCTGCTTTTACGTAGAAAATGGAAGCAATTCCACTTCCGAATCTCAAGCAAGAGAAATGTCCAAGGATTAGCGGAGAAGATTTTTTGCACTTGCTGGATGTAAGCAGCTCACAGTCCAAAATGGTGGTCGTTGACGTCCGAAATCATGAAGAGTAAGTTCAAGAGTTACCATTATGTTTTTCAGAAAATATGTACCAACATGTTCAGAATCATAGGTGTTTATTTTTCACAGTTTTAACCGAGGGGCGGTGCCGTCCAGTATAAATCTCCCGTATTCAAGTTCATTTAATCCTGAAGGGGCATTTGTTCCAAGCTCTGAATCAAACTTTTTAAACTCCAGCAGAGGAAAAATTATTGCAGTTGTCGGAAATAGAGGCGATTCTGCCGTCATGGTACGTTGATTTTGAAAAAGTGTAACATTCGATAATGCTGAACAGGTTCGCTCAACTCTATGTAAAACTCTTTTCGTAGTTTGCAGAATCCTTGCTACGCCTGGAATTCGCCCGAGTTTGTGTGCTTCATCGTGGCATCGACATATTACGATCCTGCAACGTCTTGCAAGTTCCATCCACTATGTAGTAGTCCATGGCGATATTAATTATTTCATATGAGTTGTAAAGCTTTAAAATCACGATTGTCCTTCCAATAGCAGCTCTTCCTTAGGCTTTTCAGCTTTTTAGAATCTGAAATAGCAAGTTTTAACGAATAATCCAACAATCAGTCAGGGTTTTTATTACATTGTAGTTGTAGTTCTTCTAGTACAATTCCAGTACATGGACAGGCTTGAAGTGGAAAAATATATTTGCATAGCAATAAAAGCATGCATACGAATATCCATTAATGTGTTTACATTACTTTTCATTGCTCGAACTTCCATGCGGGTCTCAAGGATAAAAATCGGAAGACACAGCTCTGGTTTCAAAGACTTCAAAAAATTTTTTTGTATTTTAAATCGAATTGGAGCTGAGAAGTAGCACGATGAATGCCAACATTTATAATAATTGTAACTGTTTCAGAAGTTACATACTTAACTGTGCTTTTAAATTGTTTCTTGCTGGTGGTCTGCCGAATAGAAGATAAAAAACGGAGAGGCGTGGATCTTACGTTCAAAAAGTTTCTTTGTGATTAAGAAATATAGGATCTCAGGGGCTTGCTTGGTATGTTTGGCAGGAATTCGGGTGTACAAGCTGCTAAAGGCAAAACAAAAGATTGTTGTTCTTTTCCCTAACCTAAGACGAAATGAAGTCAGGAGCTGTTCTAATCTCATCATGCATAGAAAAGAAGAGAACAGATGAAGATAAACAGGGTAGAGACCAACGCATACTCAGTGAGTGGTGAAATTTGAACGCGTACAGGATGCAAAATTGTATGACTGAGAAATGTTGATCTTCTCATGTCGTGAGAGTACCTTTGAAAGCTGGGATGAAGAATAGAAGATAAGTTGGTTGGCGTAAATGATGAATATGTTAAACTATGGTGGAAACGGGAACGGGGTAAGCATATTGTTATTTTTAATGAAACTCATCTCGTCCAATGAGCTAGGAAGAAGAAACACTTTGTTTTTCTTAAATGTGATCTGTTTGTCATCAAGCCGGCCAAAAGTTTTTTATACTTCAGCCTGTTCCACGAGTGAAGGGAATCTGCAGTCTAATTGCTTTAAGGCTACTACGAGGATTGAGGATACGTTGGGATACTGTATGCTAAAAAGCCGGGCAAGACCTTCAAGAGCAAATGCTAAAATTTGAATATGGCATTTTTCTACACGCGCTTAACCCTGGTGAAGCACGTAATTATGGTTGAGGTTGAGCTGAATGTGCGTAGCAGATATAAACACGCGAGACTAATGGCTTGCTCAAGCTCTCATCCTGACAGTTGACAGGTTCTAGATAAAGATACCTCAAGTAGGCTCATACATTATTTTAAGCATGAAAAAGCATTGTGAGACGATGAATGGACTTTCAAAAATTAACTGCACAGAAGAAGATAGTAACGTTATTTCTGGGTCTAATGAGGGGGTTTTGGGCCGAACGACGCATTCAGTTGTAACGGAGAGAAAAGATACAATAGATTAGTAAGGGTCAAGTGAAAATATTATGCTAGTGCTTAAGGTCAGCTATCTTTACGTAAAGAGTGTCATGCATTTCTTTGCGGTAAAGGCGGCTTCACCTCGTGACCACTATTTTGGCAGAGAAAACAACTTGATATATATTACGTTCACATGGATATTCCTGTCTTAGTTGTAGCAATTGCAACAGTTCTCTATCTGTAGTTGCAAAGTTCTGTTTGCCTGCCATGTACGATTTTAGCAACAGGTCTTTTTCAAGAGAATGTCTGCTGAAATTAGTTCAGCAAGCTAATGTAAAGAAGACGGGAGAAAATGGCAAAGTTGGCTGGGAAATAGATTGGAGAGCAGTTTCGGATACTGACTACTGACTGATCAGAAACTTTGACCTTATAACAGGAATATGTTAAGATTTATTTAATTTTAGAGCTGGTGAAAAAGCATGTAGATATTTAGCGAATGTTTTGGAGTGTGGCGTGATTTAATGGATTTGTATCGTGAAGAAGAGAAAAAGAAAAACAAAGAGAAGACTTTTCTCAAGTGTATTAATGGCACGAAGGAGGGGAGAGTAATTGGGTTGTGGACGAGGGATGGTAAGGAAAGTGGTGCTGAAGATTGAATGGATGATAGAGGAAGAAGCTAATGGTTGAAAAGAAAAATCTCAACTTGGTCACATATGTCACCCGAGATGAGCTAAAGAGGGTGATTTAAGATGCCAAATCTATTTCTTTGAGTCGTAGGATGTAAATGAAATGGGATTCAAGGAAGAAAGTCAAGTGACTCGTGTGAAACTGCTCAAGCTATTTACTGTTTTAGCGGTATACAACTAACTAACAACGTTGTGAATTGTGTAGATTCTCTGGAAATTCTGCTGTACCTTGGTCTGTTTTGTTGGGGAATCCTAATGGAGGCTTAACTACTCTGAAAAAATAACGAAGTAAACCAGGACATGGAATGGTATTGATGATTATATTGGCTTGAGCAGACTGTACTGTGTGCAGAAGAGGAGTGGATAGACATTTAGTCTAGGCTTATTGAATTTATAAGAATTTTGTGGAATCGTTTTATATTTGTCATATGATGCTTTGCTTCGACCGCTAGCGGTGGGGCGGTGGGGAAGCTTGGATTGGAAGTGAAGGATTCACTGCAGCTTTACTAGTTAAATTAATCGTTGTAGCTTCCGCGAATGAGTATGTATTGAATCAAAATTTTGGTTGGATGTACATGCTGAACATTACTTCTTGGCGTGATTCACTTCCCGTCATGTAATTAAAATGAAGTGGCCCAAAAACGCTAAAAGTGGTGATTACATTCTTGGACGGCATCTGAAGGTAGCGACGGGACGGGAAGGTATTCGGGATGGAGAATCCTTGGATTGACATACCGAGAAATTATGTTATGTGAAAGAGGTTAGATTCCTTTGGGACAACAAGAATGTAAAATAACTACGAGGATAAATAGATGGATAAGCGACAAGTTTAAAAGGGACGGAGAGGAAATTTGGGAGAGACGGAAGATGCTACTAACTTGCGTGAGACAGAAAATCTATGAGGAAAAGCGGTGGAGATATTTAAGCTTGAGCTGACAGACGCTATCCTTTTCCTTTTCCTTGCTCAAAAGTTGGTCCTAAGACTACATTTCCTTGGAGGGGGTGATGATAAAAGATGTGAGTGGGGATGATGGGATTTAGACTCCTTGGGTAAATTGTGTCAGCTGAGAAATGTCTAATGGCTGTATTAATGAATGGAGGGGTGGAGGAACGGATGGACGGACAGGCGGTAGAAAGAGTAGTGGTGGTAGATGCAACGGACGGAAGTCATGCGGATTGATTATGTTTGATTTCGGAAGTGGTTGTTGTAGCAGCGGCAGTCAGTGGCTGTCCCTCCTGAGCTGTAGATGTTTTTGTACTTTTAGAACCTTCAGGCTATAGTGGACGCATGCTTTGCTTTCGCCCCTCTCCTGTCCGGCCTGGAATCAGGTCTACATTTGACATACGGTCATTGTAGGCAAGAGTTTGAGAAAACTGGAAGGAAGGACAGGGTGGTTGCATATATTCCCCGTTCCCTGTCAATTTTGTTAGTTGCCTTTTCTCCGTAGGCTCGGAAGGAGCTCGGTGAAGTTTCTATCCGAGCACTAAGCAGCCCTACGGTCTGAAGTTACAGCCGGTACGAGGAGAAAGTACAAGGACAGGTATCGTTCGCATTACTAATCCGGCATTAGCCACTTGGTGGACTCAGACTCTACGAAGGTTACGCTACTGGAAAGCTGAGCCGCTGAGCGTAGCAGAAGTGACTGATATCGAATACAAACTATAACACGACATAGATTCAATTTCTGCAAAATTAGGATTCATCATTTCTGGTGTGTAATATTGCTTTAATTAAGTTGGGATCGATTAAAGAACTATTAGCGAAATGGTTAGAGTGTGAGCCGGAAGAAAATGTAAGATACTTATACAAGGTGTCGGGGTGTGAAAGCTTAAAGTGGGGAAGAATATCCAAGATTTTGGCTTGACTCGTAACAACCGCTTGCCAATTAATCCTCGGGACTACTGCTTGGAGGAACTAGCAACGAAAGACAAGGACACGCTGTGTGAACTGGTTAACCCATTTGGGTTGGAGCGAGCAGACCTGTGTTTGTCAATTTGGAAATTGCTTTCTCCTTTCCCGTGTCCGGAAGACTAAGAGCGCAGCGCAGACGGAGGGTGGACTCATTGGACATATTGCTGGGCTGGGCTAGAGGAGAAACACGATGTGGATTTAAGGTTGTGTAGTCAAGAAAGAGGGAAGATTTTTATTTGGGAACAATGTTTTGTAGTTTGCAAGCAAGCTAATTTGCTTGGGGGTTAAATTACTGGTGAAAGAAGCCGGGATTTTGGAAGATCGGAGTGTGGAGTGCAGCAAGACTGAATTTGAAAGCGACTCTTGGTTTTTTGGATTTTTTTTCTGTTGGTTTGAGGAAGCATGGATTGTACAAAACGGTGCTTTCTCTTTACATGACCCGGCTGGGAGAGAGGCGGCTGAGTGAATGAAGAGAGAATTTTGAGAACTGTGAGTAAGGAGACTGACGACGAGGTCTATGAACGAAAGTTCAAGTGCAGATAAGCCGCAGACTTTGTTTCTGCAAGACATTGAGGATAGTTATGATAGTGGTACGGAGAGTGAAGAGGAAAATATTGTTTTGAACCCAGTTTTTCCCATATGCACATAATAATATGGGGAAAGAGGATGCGATGAGGAATGATGTTGGTTGGCAGTGCTAGATGCTTTACATTGCTTTTACGCGTCCTGTCCTGGCTGAATGGGAGAGAAAAGAAGAAAGTGATTAGAAATATTGTTTATTAGACAGGGGCTGGCTGACAGAGATGTTGGGTCGGGGTGGTGGATAGGACGACGATGTGCTTCATGCATAAGTTTCGGGAAGGAAGAAATATATGGATGGCTGACTGCAAAATTTTCGAGAGTGCGAGGAGATGAGAGGAAGACGCCGGGATTTATTTTCGTACCTGTGCAAGTTGCGCGGATGTTATATAGTCGGGCTTATTGTAATCTCCCCTTTTTAAAAACCCTAGCATTCATTCTCAAGAGAAGAGGTGAGCAAATGAAAAGGAAGCCACGGAGAGAGAAGGGAGAAGAAGAAGAAGAAGAAGAAAAGAAGACGAGGGCGAATTATTATTATGCAGTTTAAGATTTGCTACTAGGCTGACTGGTAAGAGTATGTTTTGTGTCTGATTGGGGCTATTAAAATAGAGAGAAACGAGCAGCCAAACCGGATTAAACCTTTCGCTCATTTCTTCATCACTACCGTGTGTTGAGATGTTGTACATTGTATTGTTACAATTAAACTCATCCGCCAGAGAACATGATTAGACCGTGGTTCCTCTTAAATTCCTCCCGAATAGAGTCTTGACGGGGAGGATATATGAATACAGGCAAGATTTTTTAAAAGCTTCTCCTTGGAAGCCAGGTGAAACTAAGAATAAGATTTACGAGGGAGGGAGTTGAGCAGATAGACAGAGCAGACGCAGACACATGATAGGGTGGACATTGTGGTGATGAACGTGTGAGGAGGAGGCGAAAGGAATGTGTAAGATCACACCTCCTCTGGAATATAATATCTCGTGGCTCTAATTAACGGAGCGGTGATATGAGGCCGTGCTTACCTGGGCTAAGATTGCAGGTGTTTTGGAGTTGAGGAATTTAGAAATATCCTCTGATCTGAAGAGTGAGGATGTGAGTTTGATAAACTAAATTATCACTACCAGCCAAGTGAATTTGTTTTGTTGACAGTTTCTTCCATCAGTTCATTTAAAACATTATCATGTGTTCAAGTGGGGAGGATCGTGGGATGGTATGACGAAGCTTTAATCCCGCCGGAGATGTATGCAGCCTAAAGCTTATTATAATTGGAGGTGTATTGGTAAGAGTTAGTAGGTAGTTTGAAGTGTGTGGGGAGTGGGGACCAGTCACCAGTGGGAGAGGAGGGAAGCTATAAGGAATACGGCTGTTGTTGGTGTGTAGATTTACGAGAGGTTTAATATTTGCGGGCTCCTCCTGGAATTAACAAGCGCGTGGGGAATTTGTTTCGCAAATCCCCTCCTCGTGCTTCTTTTCTTGTCCTGCTCGGAGATTGTGCAGCCAGCTCTGTAGTAAACGATTGAGTAATAGTCAGGGAAATACAGATAGGTGATTGCGAGGAGTTGCAAAAAAAATTGAAGAAAGAAACTTTGGTGGGGGAAGTTAAGTGTGTTTGCGGGTGGAAAGTGTTTCGTTCCGTGGGTGCTCCTGGAGTTAGGCTGTGAAGAGCATATAAATGTTGACGATGGTGGTAGTTCGTGGTGGGGAAGAAGAGAGGATGAAAATGTGCGTGAGTAACGCCGCCAGAGTTTGCGTCCACTGAGAGTGTTTGAAGACGAAAAATATATGAGTTATTGCCGGACTTTGGATGAGCAAATGGAAGGGGGTGTTTATGAAAAATTGATTTGCTTAGTATGTACAAGTGAAGGGAAGACTGTTAATAATAGTTGATTGGATGGTCCTCCTCCTACAGAAGGCTGAAAATAATGCTTGTATAGGGTCAATCCGAGTGATATGACTGTGTGTATTGGTGGCTCCTTGCTGGACATGAAGAGAATAGTGGGCTACGACCAGCACATTCTCTGCTGCTGCCACCAACCATTGACATGAAGCTGTAAGTATAACTGAATGCCTGTGTGTCTTGACGACTTGGTCAAGTGAAGTGAAACTGAGCATGATGTGTCGTAAGTAACGAGGAAAATAGAGGAATGGACACAGCTTCGGGATGGACACCGGTCAGTGAAGAAGAAGTATGTGTGTGAGGGAATCGGCAAGTCGTTTGGGGTTTGGAAGCAAGTTGTAATATTATTGCAACTTTATTAGAGGGACGGGCTGCGTGAAGAAAGGAAGAGATAGATGGACAGCGGCTACTCTTCCCTCGTTGAGGCTTGCGGACTCTCTTGTGAAGTCTGAAGGGATGCTCTTCTGACTGTCTTGCTCGAGGTTCCTAGACTTGTGAACTGCCGCTGCCGCTATAGCTTCCTGTGTTTGCAGATTCGATTTTGTGATTTGTGGCAGGCTATGTCCGTCTGCGACAATACTCACAATACTTGCCCTACTGTGTCCTCCTCCATGTGCACCTCTTTCCCTTGAAGGAAACAAAGGAGGGAGCTTTCCTGGAATAAAAACAAGCTTTTATACATGACTAGGATTGTGTCATCTCTCTGTGGAATAATTTAAATACTGGACATGTGAATTGCGAGAGAGGGAGTGAGTGAGTTGTGTAGCCATAGTTGTTGCTCCTGTCTCACGGAATTTCTCTCACAGAGAGAAGCCCATCAGGAAACTACTTTCTCCACACAACCCTTCTTGTCGGCGTATCATGCCAAAATCAAGCGGATTTTCCGTCTTCATCTCCCAAATAGTTTTACATTATCCTGTTTACCCAATGCCAATTTTTCTGCGGGTGAAACTTGACACTTGACCCAATTCAAGTTAACTGTGACCATCAACGGAGTCAAGCTTCAAATTGGTAGGGTGAAAGTGAACTACACTGCTTCTTCGGATTCTTCCATTCTCCCGCACACGTTGTAATTTTAAGGATTCAAATCCGCTTGGAAGAATGAATGGGGGAGAGATTAAGGAGGGATTGAAGGATCCTTTCCACAGTGGCGGCGATTCATCAGTTCCCACGTGTTCCAAAAATATAGCTAGTACAAGCCAGAGCTTCGGAGCGGGAGAAAGTGACCCTCATATTGCTGTGCCGGAAAGCTACTACAGTGGGAGCTTGAGCAGCCGAAGCGGAAGTGGGAGTAGGATTTTAGCAGACGAGAGGAAATTCATTCCTATCATTCTTTCCAAATCTACTCCGCGGATATTAATTGCCAAAGAAGGTGAGAAAGTATTAGCCGAAGAAGGAGAAAATACTGGAGCAAATGAAATGGATAAATTATTAGAACGGAGACAACAGTCAAAGCCGGGGAATTCACTCAATTCACCCTCTGATGAGAAATCGATTTCTTCCCTGGCAAATCGGCCTAGTTCAAGGATTCATTTAGATCACGACCTCACCGTCACTAGCCTTAGATCCCTTGATCTACTTCAGGAAGGGGAAGATGAGCCCTTGAATGATGAAAATCAAGATGCATATCATGTGCCTAAATGGAACGCTTTTACGGTCTCAGATCCAGCTACTCAACTCACTGTGAAGAGTATCGCTTCCCTCGGATTAGGATCTTCAGATGGGAGAAATCTTTATGTGAGACGTGTCCCAAGCTCCGCTTCTATTCTCATTAATAATAAAGGACCTGTGAGACGGTGAGTGTGAGGCTTTTCAATAGCTTACTGTTCAATCAATAATTTGTTTTTAATTACTTTCGCTTCAGTCTTGTTGAGATGGGTTGCATTCAATCACAGGAGAAGTAGATGCAGTAAAAAGGTGCCAGGCTTCTTGCATCTAATGCAAGCCTACGTTGAATTAATTAATCGTTATGCTCCGCGCCGATCAAAAATTGGCTTAAAATCTACTCTGCAACGAGAGTTTGTGCTAAAGAGTAGAAGATTTTGTAGGAGGCGGCGAAATGCGAAAATAAGATAGCGTCATCCTTTCGCAGAATTGAAGAAAAAATAAGCGGACAAATCTACCTTAGGATACAATTAAATATTACGCTAGTTCAATTACACGCTGGAATGACAGCTAGCTACTTCTTTCTTCACACCCTTGGATCGTGAATTTGCAGTTTTTCAACGCGAACCACATGGGATAAGATAGTGGCTCTATGATGTTTCTGTGTGAGTATGAGTGCCCGTAGGTAAACTAGGCTGACTATGCTTAGTTTTTGCGCTGAAATAGAAGCTCTTCTGCAATAAATCAAAGAATAGTAGGCGGGCCATGTGTCGGGAAGATTAGATAATACACTGTCTGTATATGCTGCTCTGGAGTTTATGAAGGCAAAGGAGGGTAGGGTTGGAGCCAGGATATTTTAGAGACCTAATAATTACTATAAGTTGGCCATAATATGGCCACAAAACTGCCAAAGTAGAATTAATTACGCAAGCTGATACCTTGTTGTTGCTCTTGAAGGAAGCTAACCGCAGGGTGTAGGATTACCTAAATGACAGGGAAATATGTCTTAACTGTTACCACTTCTGGCTCCTTGTGGCGCTCTATCAAAGCCGGTATTGGGTTACATTTAACTTGTTTCTCAAAGAGGCTAGACAGTCTTACAATTGACTCCCTTTTTCAACACCAAAGAGGGAAAATGCAAAGGAAATTATTGAAACACCTTGCATGATGCACGAAGAGGGAAAGTCTGAAATCCGAAGGATCTCTCAAGCTAATAACTATCAATTTGATACCACCATAGCCACCGCTGCCGCCGGATGTGTTAGGAAGCCTTAGAGTGAGTAAAAAGAGGGTGGGAGGAGGGAAATTCCGAGTGGATTTTTCTCTACATGTAGCTGATTTGTTCGCAGATTCACATAATTATAGAGTATTTTACTCTGCAAAAACAGGCGTGTGGTCTGTTTTATTGCACGCACGATGGCTCATTTATGACCCAAGAACTAGAACTTACACACGTGTTCGGGTAAAATTATTATTTTGAAGCGTTGTAGTAGCCTTTGGTTTCAGCCTGTGCTGTGGTAGTTCAGAACGATTTTTGAGGGGCGGGTTGGTTGTTGAAGCGAACTACCTGGATAACAGTAGGCCACATAGACTATATGGGTCATAGTACACTTGTAGTAATCGTGTGTACAATATCAACAAGGTGCAATTTGTTGCAAAGCATGGTTTGGTTATGCGGTACGATCTAGAGGAATTGCACACGTTTAATGCTTACATTCCACATTCAGGAATTTTTATAAGAGAAACTAATTATAGAAATCTAGTGTTTTGCTTGCGTGTGGCCTAAACTGATCAGGTAATGACAGCTTTTAGACAAAGATGTCCTGATTCGATAGCTCACACGCGTACACATTTTCTCCAGCAACTATGCTGACCATGAGCCAAAATCCAGAGAGTGAGTTATCCCCACCAAACTACCCCCTATCTTTAATGCATAAGAATAATATATGGATCATTTAAATGCCTTTTGCTCTTGGAGGACAAGGGAACGACTATTGTTGTAGTTAGTAGAGGCTTTAATTGGCTTATGCTTCAAATATTCTTTTCCTCCTTCCCTTGAGATTTATTTATTCTTTTGATGACAGAGATTGATTGCGTTTTTTTCTGGCTAGAGTAAGAGCAGTCCAGTAGCTCCTTGGATTCATGCTGAAAAAAGGACGCAGAGTTCGTAATTAACAGAATGATTCATCCACCTAAACTTTGTAATATTTTTGAAACGTGGAGAAATACTTTTTCTTAGCGCCTTGAACATTGCCGCAAATATTGTATAATTATTCAGTGGTGTATGCGTTACCGGATATTAAAATAGAAATACTTGCAAACATGCACAGTGAACGTGATGTCTCATATGTTATCCGTTGAAGCGTGAAGCAAATTTAAATCTGCCGACGGGATAGACATTAGACATGCACGACATGTTAAGGATTTGAAAAGGATTTGCTCAACGGGTAGGATTAAACGCAATTTTAGCACATACAACAGGAGAGGAACAGAGAGCAAAATAGTTTTCATAGTTTTTTTTTAAACTGCACGCTTTGGATGCAATCACTTGAGGTTGCAGTTGCATTTAAAGTCTGTCTTAAGTTACAGAAGGGGGTCGCAAAGAAACTTGAAGCCGTGCAAGAAGATGGCACAACAAACTCTATGAAATACAAGCATGGCATGACAGGAGAGACAACGGGAGTTGTAGATTGTTACTGATAGTTATGATTGAATAAAAATGCCGCCCATTTATCCCTCTTAAATGCATCAATCGCGATGTGGATGTGGAATATTAGAACAGATGAAATAGGCACTCATCTGGATTGAACAAGTCATAATTGAATGTAAAAATAATAATTGGAGAGGTTTATTATTTCGAATAACTTATACATCTAGCTGTGTGGAGTCACGCCCTAGGCTTGATATGGACACTGGCGGAGGCAGAGAGCGTAGAAATAATTGAATTTCTATTTAAAGTGCATGTGTAAAATACGGGGTGCTTGCTACTTTTTGTTTGCCAGGGTGAAGCTTTCTGCAATTAGGATTTGGCAGCATACATCTTATAAACCCAGCTGACGATTCACGCCCCTACAAATTCTTTGAGATATATATATTATTCCTAAATGGTGGCGCTCCTGGAGGCCAAAATTGAGAATCAATTCTATGGCTAATTAATCTCTGAGAGATAGTTTTCATTTTGGGAAGTTTTGAGCTTATCCGTATTGCTTGCAGATTTGTTAGTTTCTTCATACAAACTTAAATTGCCATGACTATCCAAGTGAGTGGCAGGGCCTCTTGATAGGATGTTAACAGCCATTGCTTTATGACAATGATGGAGAAGACAAAGGCATACGTTGGTTGGGTTGGGGGTAGCATTTCTAATAACTTAGGCTTGATTTCTACTTGAGAGAAACTTTGGGGTTTGCTACCGTAGTAGGGAAGCACCCTGAAATCATGTCCCGTTTCTTTCCGGGTCGGTCCGTACTTTTTTGTATAAGAAATCTATCTTCGATGCTAGACACAGGACGACAGCATCAGGTAGGCAGCCAGGACATTGATTGAGTTAGACATTAATTGCTACTACGGAGCGGAGTGAGTTGAATACCATATGTTTTACTCTGAAACAGATTTACTAGCAATGAATTTTTAATTGGGGAACCTTGTATTTATGTATGTATTCATGAAGTGCAGATGTGGGCAAGTTTGTAGGCGGGGATTTAGAATCATTGTAAGTCAAGTAGTCATGCTCATAGTTTATGAGGATATTCTAAAGCCAGAATCTCGTTTCATGGGGGCATGGACAATCGCGAAAGCAGTTTCATAAGAGGACTCATGTAAGGAAGGGCTGGAATAGGATGAGAATGCCTTGCAAAGTGCACAAGGAGACATTATTGTTGGATTCAATAATAGTTTAGTATATTTAGTGAGAGCGTATTTGACACATATGAATTGAGAGGCTTGAACGTTGAAGCAGTATTTTACGACTCCTTCCTTGGTGTTTGAGAAGGGAAATTGAAACAAGTACTTGTGACACTAAGCAAAGGGTGTCAAGTGGGAATTAAATTTTCATTTTACATGATTGAGTGAATAAGAAGGCATATATCTATATTCAATCTCGGCTGGGTGCTTAGCCCTACATTACGCGTCTATCCCAGGAAACAAAGTTAGTATTAGCTGAACCTATGTGTGTGTGGTTGCTTATACATGACACTGCTGTAAAAGACTTTCGGTCGGGTCGGGGAACAGGACGAATTAAGTTTGCGCCAGCTTGGAAATGAACATGCATTGTAATACTATGATACATTCTATTTGTTCTCATGTAGTGTTTGTCCGAGCAAATTATAGTTTATTGCCCGCAATTACCAGTGGGTTGACAAGCCGAGTTGGTTGCAATGAAATTAATGCCATCAAGTTAAACATTTACCGGTAAACAAGGCTTGACTTTTACAACTAATGTACTCCGTTTGGCCATCATCAATTTCATTAATTTAAAAGTTTCATCCTACTTCTAAAGTTTAGAGGATTTATGATTTTTTTCTGGCTTGGTTGACAGCAAACGTATTTGTTCTGACTTTGAGCCTGGTTCTGGGATAAATTATGTTCGGCTAGTACTTGAAATCTTTTGCAGATATTTTCGCAGATAGTGTATAGCGAGCTATAAAAGTGATAGAATATACAAGGCGAGAGGGAGTGAGGAAGATTTAAAACGTTTGGGTAAGCAAGTGAAACTTGATCTGGGATTGTTAGCTGGATGCATTCACGCTTACTTTTATGTTAATTATTAATGGTGGAAAACATATACTTTTAATGTCGAGCAGGGTTATACTTGTTGGGCGCAACTGGGTTTCATGTATCAAATACTTGAAGCGGTATGTGGAAGTTTTAATGAGTTAGTGAGCACATCTTTTGAAAGGAATTAAAGCTGGAGTCTTTGCAGAAGTGATTGGGTGAGAGGGTATATTACATTACAAGAAATAATTCTTGCTTTTATTTGGTATCTTACAATGTTGCAGCTAACACAAGAGGCGATTTGATTTCTGGCCTTTCCATTGGCGACGTTTATTAGAGGGATGAGAATAAAACAATTCGAATAGTACATATATACTTGTTTGATAGAAGATGCTTATACAATTTTGTAGAATTTTTTGGAATTCTAATAGGAGGAGATGAAGTTTCTTGTCAAGCGTACATTAAAGATTATGCCAAGGTGGTTAAGGCTATGAGCAAAAAAAGGATTTATAGAAAGTAGAGTCGCACCTTATTTGTGATAGCAATTAAATTGGCGCATGAAATCGCCTGACGTTGGGAATACTATACGCTCTATTCCCACTTTTATCATCCCATGGTTTATATGAACCACACTCTTTTATTGGGTTAAACTTTGGTGTGGCAAGCTATGACCATTTAATGAATGGAAGGAGGGGATAAGAAAATGGGTTTGCGGAAAATGTTAGTTGCGTTTACATCCAACTCAGCTAGGGAAATTAAAGGGCGGGTAAGTAAGTGGAGGCAAAGAAGTTTAGGGAAACAAGTCTTGTAAGGAGAAGCAGGATAAGTATATGTAAGAGATTTTCAGAGGTTGTATGGATGGATATGCTATGGTTATACAATATACATTACGTTATGTATACATAAAGTTTAGCTTCAAAAGCGAGCTTCTAAAAGTGATTTGATCCAGATGAAATATTATCGATTTACCCATTTACTTGATTCGAAAAATTTGGTTTAGATCGGAAAAGACGAACTACTTCCATACTTGCTTTGCTACAGGCGGAATATTTACATAATATTACAAGGCCAGAGCTTAAATAGGATCAGCAAATATGCATTGGGCGGGAAATTTTTATTTAATTCTCTCCGATTCTCCACCCGTACACATAAGGTGCTCATCCGGTTCTATTCTAAATAGTTATGTCATATATTTTATCTATATATCATTGTATAAATAATGCATCATTTAGCTATTGAGGGCTTGCACTACTATTTGAGTCGCTCGGAGGTATTAGAGCTGGACGTGGATAGAAAATTAGAAGGAGGCGGGTTTCTAGTTTCTAGGACACAATAAGGCAAGACTATAAATTCTCTTGGCTGACTAACTAAATGAAGCAAGATGTGCAGGAGGGAGTTACAGCTGCTAGTTTAATGGAATGCATAGCAAACTCTCATTAATTGCATTGGAAACATGTGGAGGCTTCAACTGTGGAATCCACGAGATTCAAGACTAATTGCTACGCATTTAATGTATATTTATGGTGAGATAAAGCCGAAGTTTTCTGTTCTATTTATAAGATACTAGTTTACACGCTCTGTGTAAAAGGTAGCCAAATACGTGATACTTGGTGAAGGAGGTGGAGACAATGGTAATAGTTTCGGGAGGAAAAAGGTCAAGGTATGTAGAAATTGAGGTCAGTGGGCGTAGTACTGTATGCTAAATAGTTGTTACAAATTAAGTGAGAATACGCGGGGTCTCCCAAGTCCGTATATTCAAGCACTTAATACGTGCCAAATGCCAAAAAGTCTGAAAGTCATACGCGGGTACTGTTTGTGTATGTAACAACGTAAATGGAACGTGACAAAGGTGCTTTCGCCAACTTTCACTTTGGCCTCAGCAACAGAAAGGATAGTTGTCTCTTGACCTCCTGTAGCTAACATGAAAACGATCCAGGCTTGTACTGAACTTAAGAAGTATGTTAATAGTAGCACAGCTACAACGAGTAGAATAAGTAAAACGTGTAATAAGGAAGTAATGTTAAATATCATTATAATTATCACCCGTAAGCATCGTATATCGAGAGGGTGTCACGGAAACAAAGGCGGAGGTTCTTTTGACAAGGACATGGATTTATGAAGACAGGTAGAGGAGAGAGGAAAGGGTTGGATTGTGGTTAATAATATATGCTCCAATCTTATGGTTTCAGGTCAGTGGGGGAGACTGACATGTCAGACGTTTCCAGTATTATATCATCCACGGATAGCGGATACAGGTTTCGGAGAAAGCACTGGAAAAATAAGACGGAATTTATACTGGCATGCATAGGATTTACTGTTGGATTTGGGAACGTTTGGAGATTCCCTTACCTGGCTTTTACAAGTTAGTATGCATGTTTTTGCATTATGTTAAACTATATTTGATGAGCAATAATCCTGTTTTCCCGGGAATTGCATGGATGTATGGTTGAAAAGATGAGTTGGTACTTAGCATAAAAGCCATGACAAAAGAAACATTTAATGAACACATTTTCATTGATTGTATGTGGAAGGCCTAAGAATGAGAGGATAACTGTGGGGATGCTACAGCTCTTTTTGACGTTCTTCACAGGTGGAGGTAAGAAAGATTTAAGATTGCTATATATATGTGAGATATATACAATGTGTGTGTTTCTAGTTGGATGGTGATGTAAGTTTCT
The DNA here is from genome assembly GCA_906901655.1 of Sminthurides aquaticus. Classification (NCBI taxonomy): domain Eukaryota; kingdom Metazoa; phylum Arthropoda; class Collembola; order Symphypleona; family Sminthurididae; genus Sminthurides; species Sminthurides aquaticus. The sequence goes on along the minus strand of CAJQTT010000004.1, from coordinate 7,203,177 downwards.
AATAGAATTGGTTAAGGGTTGGGGGCGGATGAATACAGAATATGGAAAGGAATAAAATATACACACTTGTAATGGATATGTGGAGATGGGTATGAAGTACGGATTATATACGTGGGGTAGAATAGGAGTACGTAGAGGAAGTAAGAGAACGTACTGAGGAAGTACTGAGGATTGAGCCTATAAGGTAGAATAGACAGAAAGGAGAATCCGGGTTTTATCCTGCGGCTATTTGTGGTGTATGATAAAGTGTGATGAAGCACGCATTCCGGGAGATTGCTCTTGGAGTGGTAAAGAAAGGAGGGGAAAGCGTGTTGCTGCGCTGTATTCTTGGAAAGATAGATGCGTGTCGTCTTTATTGTGGTATTGATCGTGGGAATAAATTGGCTGTAATAGCCCTTATACGAGCTCGGACATACGACGTCGTGGCTCTCAGTGAGTGAGTGGGGCAGGCTAAACTATTGATAGTTTCTAAATTGATTTGATGAGGAAAGAGAGGAAATAGGGAGAGGGCTGTCATTCCCGGGTTTACTTATAAATAACCTTGGAGGTAAAGGAGGAAGGATAAAATGCATAGATTACATATAAGTGGTTAGCTAAAGAAATACACATCCGCTTCCTCGACTGTCGTCTTCCGGAAGTCTGACTGAGAGAAGGCTGACTGGAAGTTAAAACCATGTTCCTTAGACCTCCGATCCTGCTATTTATGCCGCCTTTGGAATTATGACCAATTTTGATACTTCTCTGTAATAAGGTGGAGCCTTCCTCATTCCGTATTTTGCAACTCTCTTCCTCTGTGCCATGCCACTGATGTACATGGAATTGGCTGTGGGTCAATTCACCAGAAGGGGGCCTGTTGGGGCAATGGAGAAAATAAGTCCCTTGTTTAAAGGTAACGTGTTTCCCGTTGACATGATTTCCAGTCCCACAGCTCTGTTTGCGTGGAGAAGAAAAATGATTGCGCGGAAAGCTACGCGAATTCCAACTTTCACTACAAAGAAGAGAAAGCCCTGCTGATGCTGATACATACATGATGAGAGGAAGCTGGCAAAGAAATGAGCAGAGTACAGGCATTTGATATAATTCATCCTTTCGCTTTTATTCATCCTTTTGCTTTTAATCTTCACAGGTGCTGGGGTTGCTTCCCTCGTAATATCGTTCATTATGAGCACATACTCTGTTGTGATTATTGCGTGGGCCTTGTATTATTTTGTGGCGTCTTTTAATTCGGATCTGCCATGGCAAGGATGTGGTAATGAATGGAATACGCCAAATTGTTGGGACCCTTTCAATGTAACGGATGAGGATGAGGCCGCTTACAGAAACAGAAGCAGCTTCACTCAAGAATTCTATGAGTAAGATCACTGATGCATAATTTGCTTAATTATGCTCCTGAATAATTCATGCATAGATCCGAGGTTAAGTTAAGCCTCTCTTAAATTAAGAAGGAAGTGGAGTGCTTTTTAAAAAGTAATTGAATATGTGTATTCAATGCTCCAGAAGAGTCAAACTCAAAGGCACGCCAAATGACAGGCGGTCGGAGACAGGGAAAGGAAGGTTAAAAGAGAAGAAGATTATAGTAATTAGGAGTAGAATTAAATTGCCCTAATGCTTTTGCAAGGTCAATGCATAAAATAGTGGTTGGAGTATGGAGTAGGCAGGCTGTCAACCGATTGCTGACTAAAAAGACTGATTAGTTGACTAATTTGCAAGATTCTGTCGAAACCTTTTGTATTGTCAGTGAATTTTAAGTGAATTAACGTCTGAATATCTCTTTAACTTTGTTTCCCCTGCCTATTCATCCAAGCGGAATTAAAATACATGCTTGGTCACAGATGTGACCAGATGTATGGATGTAGGTACAACGTCGAAAGTTTACTTTACTTGAGGACGTTGCGCGTTCATAACCGTTTGTACATTTTTATGCTGTATCTCTTGAATCCTGTGGAAAAGACTGTAACAATTTCTTCGGTAGAGTCGACGTTTACGGAGAGATTACGTAGCTATGAGGATGATGTTGAACAGTTTTGATTGGTTTGGAAGCATTTAAATGTAAAATTAGTAGTAAGGACTGTTTATGTTCAGAAAATACACGGCAGATTTTGAATTTGAATGCAATCAGTAATAAACTAGAAATAGTATTCAAAAGGTTGTTTATGGTTTATTTTTAGCGGAAAAGTATTACAGCGAAGTTCTGGAATCGAAGTACCTGGAGTGCTCCGGAATGAACTTGTACTTTGTCTCTTCTTTGCGTGGATTCTAGTGTATTTTGCCTTATGGAAAAGTGTTAGGTCGTCGGGGAAAATCGTTTACATCACTGCCACTTTCCCGTATCTTCTTCTAATCGCCTTCTTAATATTTGCCTTAACCCTACCTGGAGCGGCAAATGGCCTTCGGTATTTTTTCAAACCACAGTGGGAATTATTGCTGGATGCTAAAGTAAGTCGGAAATGTTTGCGAATTTCTCTCGCATGATGCATTACAACAGAAAAAATCTTACCCAGTTCTGCGAAGTTTTATTGTTCGGAGGCTGAAATAGTGTTAGTCACAATTAGTGCCAGAGGACAATTTCTAGTTTGAAGGCCAGATGCGGAGGAGAAAGCTGATGGCAAACTTTCACTCTGAGAATTAGAATTCAATGAGGGAAATCAGAAAATGAATAGTTTATAGAATCATCCCACTACGAAACGTCTCCAGAAGGCAGACATAAAAAATTAATGCGATGTCAGAGAAAACGAGGAACTAGGAGAAAGTTGCTTGTTTTGATTCCCCAGTTCAAGTATTGGCCCACCTTAACGCAGATAGGGGGAAAGAATAGCCACGTGAAAATGAAGTTATTTAGAGGAGGACGTTTTATGAGTTGCATTAAAAGCTCCAAGGAGTTTTGCGCTCCTTGACAGCGGGATATGAAGAAAAGGTGAAAGGAGAAAGTTGATTTAGAATTTAAATATGTTTTTATTTAAATATTAATTTTTTGGAGTTTTTCTTGTCATGACCAGGAAATTCTTAAGAAGGGATTTAACTGAGCGGGGGCGTTTGTTTCCACAGGTTTGGGTGAATGCGGCAGCTCAAAATTTCAATTCAATCGGACTGGCTATGGGTTCCATAATGACATTTTCTAGCTACAATAAATTTTCAAATAATATCCTCACGGATACTATTGCCATTACAATAACAAATGCCTTAACAAGTATTCTTGTGGGAATAACTGTGTTCGCCATGTTAGGAAATATTGCTATGGAGCAACAAACGACTATACATAACGTTGTTTCCGATGGTAAGCTGATTTAATTTGACACACCATTTAACATCCTCTAATTCTAGCTAACGTTAGCACGTAATCCCATAAACATGATACATTACACGCACGGACGATAAGATTGATTGCGATTTAGAGGAACCAATCGCTTACTACGTTTAGAGGAGTTCCAGAAACTGGTCATCTCCTAATCAACGGCAACGGCCGACTCACACACACATCTGACATTATTCGCCCATGTTACTCAGACACCGAAATATTTTAAAAAGAAGAAAAATGAAGTTTTATTGATTTACCCTTTTTCAACAGATTACAAAATATTTTTGTTCTCAGGTCCTGGATTAGTGTTTGTAGTCTACCCGCAAGTGCTGGTAAAGATGCCGATGCCTCAATTTTGGGCAGTATTATTTTTTTCCATGCTTCTTTGCGTAGCTCTAAATAACGAAGTAAGTGAAGGCGGGTATAAATAATGCCGCCTGTCTCTCTTGTCCTTACGTTTGACATGAGTGAATGTCACCTCATTCATACACGCATTTCTCTAGAGTTGACTTTTTTCTTCCTTGGAAGTGGTTGTGGGTGGTGTCTGAGATGTTTTGATTGATTTACACTTTCCAGTTTGCTTTGGTTGAAGTATTGATAACTTCCATCCGAGATGGCTTTCCTAGTTTCATACACAAATACTTTAAAAGACATGAAGTCCTGGTGTTGGCTGTGTGTATTTTATCATTTTTACTGGGGTTACCACATGTGATGCAGGTGAGTTGAATTAAATGATGACTACTTCTACATGCAAACGTGGAGTTAGTGAGGGATAAGAGGAAAGGGCATAATCCGTGAAAAAGAATTTAGAGCAATTTATGTAGCATATAGCAGCTAAAGCCAATTAGTCTCTTCTCTATGCTCTCAAAGCTCTGGCTAGCTCTAGCATTATTATTATTCCTTGGCGCTTCAAACGAGTTCACTTTTAGTGACACATATGTCAGTCACGCTTCATTAAAAAGTCAAAAATAGACACGTGCAAATATGTACCGTTTCCTCTACCCAGAATCTGCAGTGCTATTAGCCTGGGGCTCATTTTTGCACTTCATCTTTATTGATTAGGGAATGAATTAGTTAATTGAAATTGAAACTTTCTATCACGTCTACTTTGGTAGGGTGGAATTTATTTTTTTCAACTGGTCGATGACTACGCAGCTAAATTTTCATTAATGTACCTCGCATTCTTTGAAACTATCGCTGTCATATGGATTTACGGCGTACCTCGGTTAAGTAAAAATATACAAGAAATGACTGGGAATCAACCTTCGCCTTATTTTATATTCTGCTGGAGATTTGCTGCCCCCGTTCTTATATTGGTAAGTAAAACTCCGGAGTAATGGTTTAACTTAGTATGCCGTAGTTGTGTATGTCATTTACTGAGCGCAGCTTACTAGCTTGAGCTGACGCAGGGTGAAAGGAAAATCGGTTTGCTTATACCCGGGTTACAACCAGTTATAGGTCCTAAGCAGCCTCGTTTTCGAATTAATAGCAGGGTAAGGGAATTTACTGTGGCCCTTGACCTATTTTTTTAGGCCTTAGGCATTAGTTAAGTATCTTCAAATCCAAAATTTGAGCCCCATCCGACGAGAACTCACAGAGATAAAAATTATTGAAATCTCAGAAAATATTATCTTGGCCACACGCTTATGGGAATTAACATGGAGATTTCGATGGTCCAGTATCTGCATGCTAATCCCCATAAGAGCCGAGCCGCCCTTGTGTTTTCAGATGGGTAAATAATTTTTAACTCTGTGAGTTCTCCTAAGACCTAAAAAATTTTGAAGGTCAAGGGTCACAGCAAATTCCCTTACCCTGCTATTTACAAGTATTAGCAGTGATGAGTGAGAGTGAGAGAGCGAAAATAAGCCGAATGTATAAAACTTACACCAAAATAAGGATCCTACGAAAATAAAGAAAAACCTTATAAGTTTGTTCAGCGTGTAGCGAAAGCTGGCTTATCTGCATTTCCTACATCCGGTTCAGGTTCTATACTCATGTGATGATATTATGCTTGCGCTGGAAATTATTTTGAAACTATATTTTCCAGATGGTATGGATTTTTAGCCTCATTGGTTATGAACAACCTACGTACGACAACGGGAAGTACAAATACCCTTGGTGGGCAGGTAAGCAACAGGTCTTGTATAACAGCTTTGAAAGGCCCTGTACTCCAAAGCATATCGGAAGAGAAAATTGCTTTCACGCTAAATATATGAAAGATTTGATCGGGGCTTGCGTATGAACTTCCTTTGAAGTTGATGAGACAATATTTGATTTACAGAGCTAATTGGGTGGGTCATTGCTTCGTCGTCTTTAGTAACCATACCTATATTTGCCATATTAAAAATCAGAAAGGCAGAGGGTGCTACTTTAATGGAGGTAATGCATGCCTTCGAGTTACTTGATTTTTCCTTGGTTATTACAAATATGCGGGTAGAATTTTTCTCTTGCGGCGTATTACGTAATCAAATTGAGTATTTGTATATTGCAGAAAATAAGATCTTCCAGTCGTTCTACTATTGTGGAATGCCCGCTATGCAAATTTACAAGGTCTTGTGCTCATGACATGAATACCGTAGACATAGATTCAGAATGGAATCTACATCGAAATTCTATTCGTACTACTAATGTTACGCCAGTTATAATGAGCGAAACTGTATTCGAAAAAGTATCTACTTTATGACGTTCTCATCATTTTATTTTCTTGGTTAAAAATATGATTCCTACACCCATATTGTAAAATGACCAAAGCCTTTCCAAGTTCTAAAAACCATAAATCTTCGTTATATTCAACGTTATTGTTTACGAATGATGTAATGTGTAAGCTTTTCATGACGTGTTCTCACTACGTTCGTGAATTATTTACCTGGACTCATAATTAACACATGCTCCTTTTCACTTCATTGCTTTGCCCTAATATACTGCTGTAACATAATATCTTCGACAGTTTCCTGAGGCACACTATATAACGTTTAGTCTTTTCTTTTCGTACAACGCGTTGTGATATGAAGTGGCACAGTCTCAAAATAGCGGAATATTGGGAATGGATTTTTGCATTTGCCTTATGTCAAAGACGCCAAATAAAGCAACAAGTTTACAACCAGTAGATGCAATTCGATCTTTTTTTGGCTTGATGTTTAATTGGAAACCACGCGTGAGAATGAATAGATTAATTAATTTCAAAACCAGACTTTATATATATCGTCTTAGTCCAACCTTCCTCCGTGTTACTGCGGAGAAGGAAAATGTCAGTTACAGCAACTATTGAATTTAGGTACCTTATTATTAATAGTAAAGAAAACAAAAGTATCAAGAGGGTTAGTTATTCCTTCCACTCATTCCGTTTTAAAGCAATGCATGAGTCAGAGTAGTTGGGTTGCTTTAACTCGGCGGTTGTATGACAATTTTTCAACAGTTAGCGTTGCCAAATAGTGCGCAAACTCTTTTGTCATAGTTACATTTAACAGCGAGGAAGTGTAACAATCAGAGTTCAGTTACATAAACAAAGAGGAATAAAACTACCTTAATTATTAGACAAGTATTAAAAAGTTAAATCAAAGAGTTTCTAAAAACATTTGGACGCGCAAACCGTACTGCAGATACGACGGAAACTATTTGCTACACCCTTGTAAAAATTAATTTTTGAGTACTCAAATAATATTGGATGAACTTAAACGATGCAGTTGACATTAAAAAGAAGATACTGTATAATTCCTCGTAGGCACTTAACATAAGAGAACTAGCCAACGTAAAAATGGATGCGTGTATCCATTACCCATAACCACCTCCTCATCGTACAGTCTTACATCGGCTTAACATTCAGAGAAAAGATGACCACTAAACTAATTTTCCTTGTCGTTAGTACGAATATTTCAGAGTTATTCATGGATGAGCAAATCGTCACTTGATTAACCATCAACTATTTACATCAAAAGTATATTCATGCTCGTGTTCATCAGTTAACATTCATCAGCGAAATATTTTATCACACATAACACATGCACCCGTCCGAATGCACACTGCATTATACTGGAAATTAGAAATCTGTTAACTCCTATGGTACAATGGTACATTGCAGATATTTTTAGACCTGCATAAAGGAAACTCTGTACTTAATTCGTGAAGTACATATAGAAGCCTTGTTATTAAGTCAAAATAGTAAGAAATACACAAGCAGTCATTAACTAAATCCAGCGCAGTCGCTCTCCTGACATGAGGTTGAATTCCAAACTCACATCTACAAATGATTATTAGAAATACAATAGTCAATAACTTATCATACTTCTTGCAAAACTAATAACTAACCCCTAAGATTTCGAAAAATCTTAGGGATACGTAGTAGCTGTTTCAGTTATCAATATGTCCATTATTCTCCAGAAAGCAATCTTTTACCCTCATTCAAGTTACAAAGTTTAGATTATTAGAAGCTAATTTCAGTCAGCTGCAGAAGTAGCCATAGACTCAATCTTTTCGCTAACCATGTATATACGTACTTGAATTAAAGAAAAGCTGTAATACACGTAAAATTGGTCTGAGATTTTGTATCCAGCTTAAGCTTTACCCTCGGGTCTACTCGAGTCACTATTGAACAATCAATCAATGATAGCTCACAGATAATCCATTCAACATTTTAGCGTACCGAAATTTTGGCAAAACCGATTAGTAACACAACCGTTCCATTAGGACTTAATATAAATATTCAATCATGAAATCTGCTCTGTAAGCATGAAGTTTAGATAACATAATTTCTAACTTAATAATATAACCTTTCCATAAGAACTGTGACGTTTTAATCAAATTATTACGTACCAGAAGTATTCCCTGCTGCCTCAGAGATCCTAATTCATTTCTGGCAGTATGCCATAAATGCGTTTATCCCATTTGAGACAAAAGAAAAAGATTTTTCATATACGCTTACAGTTTGAGACGTTTTTGAAGGGATTAATTAATTAAATTCTTTGTATACCTTCCTGGTAAGAGTAGTATCCGAATATATTTTTACTAACATAGACAGAATACAATAGAAATAGAAAGATCACTAGAACTTCTGAACTGAGGCATTACAAAGATGAAGGGGAACTCACAGGTTTTCTCTACGTGTTCTGGCTGTTGAGAATGGGGCATACTGGAAACTAAGATGGAGGATTTAAAATCTATGACTGAAATATTAAGAAGTTGTTGCCGATTTATAAATGCAAAACAATATTATACGACAGGATCTGACTGACCCTAATCCGCGAGATATTATGCACTGGTTAACTGTTTACCGTTAGGTTAGCAAACGAATCACACACACTCAGCAATTTCACCTGAACTCTTAACTACGTAATTATCTTCCTACCGTTATTTTGTAACTCTTAATGATCGCAAATTACAGTATGTTAAACTTATATAGGTATTTACAGGATTTAGATTCTTCAACGCTAATTGTGAAATAACCATGCTTACTTAATAATAAGGGTAAAAATTCACGCTTAAAAGATCACACGGATATCTCATAGTTTATGTCATAAACACTTGCTCTATCTGAAACATCATTCATGAGGATTTGACTGGAACCTTTGGGAGTCCCCGCGGGACTGTTGCGGTTGGCACTTCTATTTGAAGTATTGGTCATGTCTAATGAGTCGGTCATTTCGAGTGCTCGAACGAAACTCATTGGGCGCCGGGAAATCGGACTAGGTCGAACAGCGTCATCACCACTACTACCTCCTACACTCCCGCCGCCCATATATTTTTTCATCATACTGGGCGAAGAAGGAGCTCCACCATTCTTAGAATTACTATTGATTAGATAATTTGTTGACGAAGAGTTATAACCAGGATGCGACGAAACACCTTGATGGTAATAAACGCGGTTGTTAACACCAGCACTATTTGCAGCACTATTACTAATTAAGTTAGCTTGCACAGGACTTGTAGGGTTCGAATGGAAGTAGTTGCCCATGGGTGAGTAATTTGAAGGGGGTCCGGTGGGTGAACTATCCTTCCAATGGTATACTCCTCGTTGAGGCGAACTAGCCAACTCACGAATAGGTCCCGATGTGTCTCTTGGGGCACTGCCCATACTGCCGTGATAATGGCGATCATACAGCAACTCTCCTTCGGATAAAAATCTTCGCTGCTCCCCATTCACATTAAAAGAGTCGTAGTACATTGGTGGTTGATGAACTCTGGCTACAACTGGATTTGAAGACATTCCACAATGAGAAAGTCCAATAAAGTCAGGTCTAACTATTTGGGTTGGCGTTGGAGGATTCGAACGTCTTGGCATGGGACTTCCGGATGCTGCGAATGGCGTGGGAACGCCACCAATCGCACGAATCTTCTTCTGAAGTGTAGGACTTGCCATGGCACCACCACTAGTTCCAGGATCAGAGGGCGATGACAAGGAATCCGGAGTATGACTTCTCGACCTCAAGCCATCCCCATTCCTTCCAAAAAATAATTCCACACAATAGCATACAATATCTCCTCTACAATGGTCAGATGAGCATAACGGTTAAGTCTAGCCAACTCAAAATAGTCCGAAAGAAACGGCTACAGACATACATTTCAACAAGAATTGGTTGAATTCGGTTTCGGGGAGATATTAAATAAGGATGATTTTTTCCTTCAATCTCTGTGTACTACCTACGCGCAATTTTCTACTGCGTAACTTGATACTTGATTGTGAAACAATATGCAGTGCATGAGTCCGAAAAACGAAAGCACCGCTTCGTATTAAGCTTCATCAAGGTTTAAGGAGAATAATCTTCAGGATAAACTGGACTAACGTCACAATTCGCTTTCAAACGTGTCAAAATGGGAAAGCGGTTTTGAAAGGGAGTTAGAGTGGAGTGGGAGACTAAAATACTGTACGGATTGATATATACACACTACAGAATACACAGTAAAAGGTCACACACACACTCACATTACTAAATCACAGGATTGCAGTTCACCAAGAACCATCATTTACTGCTACCACAAGAATGGTTTATAAAGTTGGCAAGTACGGATCCCACCACCATAGGACGCGTTTACTTAAGTAATTCAGATCTACGCTAAATATTCTACACATGCTTTGGCAGTTCCGAAGTATTGAATAAAATGGGGGATGCGTTTTGGAAGGATGATAGTTTTTGAAATAAGAAAGATCGAAGAAGTGTACATACAGGACAGCGTCTACGCCCTGGCGGATTCCGGGGGATGACCCGTCCCCTCCTCCTTCGTCTCCAGCCCAGTTCTGACTTGCCCGTCGTTTTCTGCAGAAAGGTTTGTAGTAGAAGTGCGGAAGTAGATGGAAGCAGATGAGCTCATGCTAAGCTCGTTTCCTGTGCATGCTTGCCAAACACTAAAAGTTGTAAAATAGCAACCGAAACACACCAAAAAAAATCCTTAAAACCAGTCAAATTGTCCTTGATTACAGGTACGTTCTGTCGTTTTAGTTACCGACATCGAACGGAATTGTAACAGACAATTTACAGTTGTTAAAGAATTGCATACATAAAAACTACTTGTGAGTAAGCATTTCATAGCAGCATACTGTTGAAATTGAACTAAGCGAACTAAAATTCTACAAGTGTGCGTTAGCAATTAAGTAAGATGTACAGCTTTTAGCCCAAAAGTAACAAAGCGTATTAAGTTTACTCGAAGACAGTGAAATTTCTAACAACGTCCGTCAACATTCAATCCATTATGATACCTAATGTTCAGCAGCAGAAGACGTATTACGAAGAGAATTCGTTAGACTGAACATGCGCTTGCAAACTTAAAAAAGGTGCTTACATTCTAGAGATTATAATCACAGCATCACACTTTCTAATTCCGTATCGAAATAAAACGAAAACAAGTTCTGGAATGGCTTGCTCATATCATACTGATACAAAGATTACTACTGAATGCGCCACTACTTTTCTTCCCTACCTTTGTCTGTTAGGATGAGGTGACCCGTGTGTATATTGTCCCCTTACATGCCGACCATGAGCTGCAGCTGTTTCGTCGATCATCCCATTTGAAGGGAGGAAGAAATTTGTTTTTGAACCTTGACGTTGCATAGGTGGTGTAGGTTCACAATCCAAAGATTGGGATCCTAGTTCACATTCCGCATCTCTACTCGAAGTCGGTACCATCTAAGAAACATACATCATTACAGTTTACGAGTAACAAAAAACATAAAATGATGGAATTTAGAGACTGTTATTTGAATAATTCAAGCATTCCTCGTAACGTAACTACAGAAAGAAGATAAACATATTTTAGAAATGAACAAACAAAGCAAAACAAGACTAAGTACAGTATTGCGGACAGTAAACCAAAGCACAAACACTATAGCGAGATAATTAGACCTTGTACTCCATTGCATTCTCCCGGCAAACCTTCCACCATTTCAATCTTATTGGGCCATCGTGAGATGGCGCAAGACTGAGAAGCTTTGTAATTTATTTTTGGAGAAATATGTTAGTTAATTACCAGAGTTAACTTTACAAAGTAGCACATGAATTCCAAAAGCTGTATGAGTTTGCGTAGCATGTATTTGATTGATTATTAGTATTGTATGCTGTTAATTCCACAGCCCATTTCAGCAATTGTAATGTTTGGAGCATTTGCTTACCTGACGATAATTTCTGGGAGAATGCAGCGAGGGAAGGTTTCCTGATTTTGTAGAATAATTTCCACTATCGAAGTATACTTTTACCTGGTTACCAGGTCCTCCAGGACTATTGTTGATGTACGTGTTGTCGCCTCCAGGACTACGTAACGGAGGCTGATAGGAGGCAGTTAAAGAATTCGCAAGTGCATTCCGTTTTGCACGAACTAACCTGTAAAAGTTGAAAGGATGATTTCAAATTCTGTTGGGTTCATCATGATCGGTTAGGCGAGATTCAATTAAACTATTACATACCCTGGATACTGTGGCCCGCACAAAGTAAACCAACAATTGTAGCAACAGCCTTTGGAAAAAGGATTGAATCCCACACGATATTTTCCGGTGACTTGCTCATTTGTAGTCCTTCCCCGGGATACCAATACTACATGAAAACCCGTCAGCCCGTAGATGGGAATAAGGAGTAGCGAAATCACAACCATAATGCCAATCCTATCAATATTCAAGACCATTAAGCGTACCGGATTTAGCTGTTCATAAAAACTCAACATTCAGAACTGTCACTCACGATACGATTGTCGTCCATTCAGTCATTTTATCTACATGGTGAAGTAAGTAATACAAGCATAAACCGAATATCGCTGCCATATGAAATGAGAGTGACATCAGAAACATGAAGAAAAATCTGTAATTCCGACGTCCGATGCAGTTGTTTACCCATGGACAATGATGGTCAAAGGTCTGTAAAACAATGAATTACAGATTCGGTCAACCAAAAAACAGAGCTCAGCAACACCAATACAAAGCCAATATAAGTGTAAATCTTTGATAGAATAATGTCTAGTACCTCCACGCAGTTGTTACAAACGCTGCAGTGAGAACACCTAGGAGGACGGTAAAACTGACATGTCACACACCATTTCATTTTAACTGCAATACCGCTAACTTCTACAGTTTTATACAGCGGAGCTCTGAGGTCGTCATTGTCGTCTTCGCCTCGAGCAGCTAAAAGAATGAAATAATTAAAAAAATGCAATTTCCATCCGACCGTTTACAGTATCTATTATGTTCATAGTAAACTCAAGCCTACCTTTCGGAATTACGCCGGGATCCATGCAGGTCGCCAGCGTAAAGTTGGCGACCACGACGATTGCAAGCAGTGCCTCTCCAATGGGTATCCATATGGTAAAATTCTGGATATAATACTGTGCTCTGCATAATTAAAGAAATACAACTTATTAAAATTTTAGATTATACGTCGCACTTCGTTTCTAATGAAATCCGAAGGAACTAAACTCAGCTGTGCCCATCGAAACGCTATTAAAGAATATTCATGACGCATCGGTTGCAACTTACGGGAATACAAAAAAGCAGACAGTAGTGCCAACAAGTAGGATCCATGCAAAACTTGCAGGTAAATATCTCTTGGTATCTTTGCATTTCGACATTTTTTCATCTGTATCAGAAGAATAAGGGCCCATCCTGCGGGACACTCACTCTTTGGAGAAAAGAAAATATGATTTTGAGTTTCGAATACCCATAATCTTGAGTTTACTGTGATAAGATCGTTGATCGTATTTCAAATGATGCTTCTCATCACAATTAATCCGAAAGGAGTTCATAATTCAAGAGAAGAAACTTCAGGTCCACCCAAAAAAACCGTTTGCATACTTACTAATTCGTAATTCCTCACTGACACTATGTTTGTAATTCATAAGCACATGACACAAACACGAGCTGAACCCGTTTAAATTGAATGACTTGCGTCATCAGCTAATTCGATTAGCAAGCTGGAAGCCACCGGTTCTGGAGCAAGTTGCACGGAGCAATCGAAATCTGATCACTTTATAGTCATGTCACGACAAGGATAAATCACAGTTTAGTTTTAACTGCGAATTTAAGACTGCGTAGGAGCAACTCATACATTAATCTTTTAAGCACTCGGGCGATCAAACTCACAGTCAGAACCAACAGACGCACAATTTCCCATCTGAAAGACAATAAGATTTTTCATTAACGCTCACACACATAACATAAACACCCTCAAATATTATTTCGATGCAAGACAATGAAATAAAATATCGGAAAACGAAAGTTTCGACTTTGAACTTTTAGCGTCTTCATGTGACCATGTGCGAGAGCAATCAAAAAGTTCATAAACCTTGCTCAATCAAAAAACTTTTGTTATAGTAGATCTAAAAATGTTTAGGATGAGCCAAATTTCTAATCATTATGGTCCGGAGCTACAAATGTGCTACTCCATGCATTAACATAAAAATTAAATAACTTGAAAACACTAGATCGTCAACTCTAAAAATTTAAAACATATGAATGAATGATAAAAATGTGGTGACTAAATTATAATTCCAATACAATAATAAACAATTGTACCAATATGGGTTTATAAAGTGCAATCATCTTAATTCATAAAATGAAAATGACTTACTAATATTTTCTGGAGTTGAATAAATGCTACTGCAATGTAGTTTTCTTGTTTGCGACTTCCACTTAAAACCAGCCAGTATGTGTGTTCATAATTCAATAATTACTTGCGCGTTGAGAATTTGTTTTCGAAAATCCAGGTAAGGAAATACGAGAGGATAAACACGATATTTGTACCGCTTCCGTCATTACTTTTAACATAATTACGACTAACCATGTATATCAGCTAAATATTTTGTTCGGCTCGTTACACGATTGATTCCGAATCCGTTCCATAACTATATATCTAGCCGCATTAAATCCTAAGCCTGAAGCAGGAGCTGAAATATAAATATTTAAGTACATGATTAATATTGAATAAAAAGTTACTAAAATCCCGTATAAGGAAACAAAATAACTAATTTAAAACTACCCAACAGAATAGCTAAGAAGGTGAAAGGCTTTAAAGAAGATTTATTCCACTTACATGAATTATTTTGACAAATTGGGTGGACGCCCACATGCAAAATCTTCACAGAAGGAAAGAGAATATGATAAAGCGATAAGAACTGTGAGTTGAACACTGTTAAAGAGGGCACAATTATCAAGAAGAGATTTAAGTATACGGGGGAGGACGAACTGAGCACATTATCCAATATTTTCTTTACAACATTTACCAGTAAATCACGATCAATAATTCTTGGGTTAAAGCGAAATCACAAGTTTTTGGGATATCTGGTAGTTTATTTACACACATGCATTTTTCGAACTAGGTTTTAATGTCATTCAATAGGAGGCGGAGCGGATGCCGACACTATGAAATCGGATAAATTATACTAATTGATAAAGAGCAACGAGGAGGGAGATGAGAATACCATGAATGTGTACTGTATGTATACTAAACATAAAGCTGTTGATTAATGATAGAATACATATAAAAGTGCCTTTATAAAATATAATATATTATAGTATACGGAGGCCGAGTCCGCATAGTTGTGACTGTGACTCTCGCTCAGTTTTCAAAGAAGACTACTAATAAAAACGCAAGGAGTATGTATGTATGGGAGTAGATTGAACGGGAAGATGAGCGCCCAAGATGCACTATGACTGGTCGCTGCTGCTTCTCTTCTCCTCCTTCGGATGCATGCATCATGCATATAAAACTTGGAAGGAAGCACAGAATTGTCATAGAGTTTTCAAAACTCGTTGTAATCGTTACAATTTCACAGTTTTTGTCCGCGGGGAATCCAAACTGATAATGTACAAGCTCTCTCCACTTGAATTTTCCGCCTATGTACTAATAGGTTACAAACAGTTTATAAAGTGGTTTTGATAACTCAGCCATGTATCCCCGTAGTAAGTACTTTACAAACTTTAAGCTTCCTGCTCTTGATTACATGTATATATGCATGGCTAATTACATGAAAGGTTACAATATCAGGGTTTTACAGAGAACGGAAATATAATGTTGTAAATTAATCACTCATTTGATTATAATAATTCTGTAGGCTCATGTCTGTAAAATACCAATATTATAGATTGACCTGAGTAGTCAAATTTTGCTCATACGTTTATTATTGTTGTAGATTCGAAAGCAAGGTGGAGGAGGAAGAAGATCTGATGGCGAAGGAAGTTTACTAGAATGATGAAAATCATAGTTAACGTAAGATGTTTGTAAGTGTGTGCAGGCATAGGAGAGGAGGCGGCAGGTTAGTTTTGAGGGAGATATGCTATCTTGCACGTCGGTTTTAAAGGAAGGGAGAGAGAATGAGCGATTTATGTAAAGATAGTAAGCTACACAAGGGTCGCAATTCGGCCTTGGTTCTTTCTTTTGGTGGCCGTCGGTATACCGGGCATTCCAGAAATGCCTATCCACCTAACGAGAGTTGCGACTACCCGGCTTATTTTCTCTCCCCCCCCCCTTCCCACACACGCTCTCCTCTGCTCTATCCTTGTCAGAGTCAATCTGGAATAAAAATTCTTCTCGTTTCTATACACAGTTGGTTTTCGCGTTTCCTGGAGACGAAATATGATAAATATATAAATGTGCACATGTCGGAGTGCTTGGAAGGACATAGTAAGAAAACATATTAGAAATTGAAGGAAATCCAGTTACCATGGAGGAATTTGACGTATGAAGGATTTGACTAATAAGAAAAAAAAGAGTATAAGTTTTCTCAAACTAGTTTGCAGTCTTCATTCCATCCATGCCTCAGCTTCTCGTTCTCTCATACTACATGTAAACCGAAACCCCCGGATAGACTTTCTCTTTAATCCTGTGGAAGAAGTTTCACAAACCATTCCATTGAAATACTGTACCTTGTGAACAGGATTTATTCTTTCTATGTCCTTATCAAGCTCGAAGGAATTCAGACTTTCTAGCAGTACTAGTACTAGCAGACAGAAATATAACGTCAAATCCAATCTTTTCATGCTAAAGAATCATGGCTTTGGGGGAGAAAGCGGAGTTGAAAGAAACTGAATGGATTGCGTAGTTGGTGGGATGATTGGGGGAGAGCGAGAAAAGGAAAGATGTACATTTTAAGACTATTTTTCCGCAATTTCTGCTTTTTGGTTTAAGTGGTCTGGTGAAAGTAAAGTAAATGAAAATCGGGCGTGTGAGTGAAGAACCATTACGGTTGCTTTGCATTGCATGCCAAGTATCGTAATGTGTGTTTTTCTGGCTTTCTTCCCGGGATTTCAGGAAAAGGGAGTAAGACCAATCTTGTTTTTAAGATTTTAAACAGATAACCAAATCTTTCCTTTCATCACAGTGTCCTTGTTTTTCGCCAAGTAGTCTCTATTGAGCTCAAGAACGACGACTATGTCTATGTTATAGCTGAGTCTCTGGTTGAGGTTTCAATTTTCTTCTAAATAGAATATGCATACACAGTCAATAGTAGTTGGAAACTCTTGAGGTTTTCATTCAAAAGTTTTCTCATAGCAACTTCCCCATGGTGCCTGCATGGAACGTTTACTCTGCAAGAAGCCTAGCTTGAGGATGAGCTGGGTCCCTATTTCCGAAAGCCCGAGATAATGTTGTAGGCCCATTCCGCAGACAATCTAAAATTGCACCCCTGGAAAGTGGGTAGGCTTGCGGGGATGTAGTGCACGATGTTGTTATAGATGGGAATAAGTCTAACACCGAATATCGGGGAAGGTTCGTGACGTAGTAGTGTACATACTTTCTGCGAAATTCTTGCCCGAGAAATGATTCGGGAAAAGCAAGCCTCTTACATGCTCGACAAGAGAGAAATGAAACGAGAAAGCAGGGATCTATGCTATGAAAGCAATATGTTGATTCTTCACGCTTTCTACTAGGTAGTATTCTTCCTCTTTCTGTAGTTTAGTTATATATCGCGTATTCTGTAGGTGAAGAAATGTGCGGGGATCAATCTGCTCATACGCCGGCCATCCGCTCACCTTTCTCTAAAAACCACAGCCCGTGTCTTCGTCATGTTAAATCCCAGTAGCATGTTCTAGCTTTTATTTTACACCCTAGTCACTAGTAACTCAGGCTCATTTGCTTTATGTATTACCCTCTGATTTCTTGGCAAGACTCTCATCTCTCCTCTTGACTTGCTTGTTATGTTCCATACAAAATCTTACAAGTTTTTGCTAACGATTTAGCACATGCCAATCCAGAAAAGAGCACGCAATCCCATTCATTCTAGTTTTGTAAGGTTTTTGGTTTTGGAATACAAAGAACCGAGAGGAGTGGTTGTCCTGGCTTGCATAATGGTACGCTTGGTTTGGTGGATGAGAGGATGATACCCGCAAAAAATACACACTGAAGATCAGAGTGACAGACACACATGTCAGAATACTAAATAGGCAAAAACACCGTGATAGTACTAACGGACCTATTCCTCTAAACAAACTTGTTTGACTTCATCCCTCGTGGCCTTCTACTCGAGCTCTTCAACTGCTGCGAGGGTGAGGAACACTTTTGGATTGATTGAAATGTCAGCATGAGACGGGTATTTAACCTGTTGAAGAAAAGCGCCGGAAGTGAATGACGCGTACAACCACCGAGTAAGGTGTATTTGTAGACATGCTGCCACTTAATTCACTTACTTTCACTCAGGGAATTCTGTATGCATGAAGATGTGAATTGAGAAAGAATTGCGTATCTGGGGTGTTCGAATGACAGGTCGAGTTTAAACGGAAATATAAATTTATTCCTTTCTATCCGAGGTACCTGGTGGTCTGAAAGCTTTAGTCGTTTTTTTATTAACAAGGCGAATTGGATAAAAGACTTTCCGCTGTCAAATTATCCTAGAAATCGGGATAAAGGGATCTGAGTTTCCAAACAGCAAAGTGCCTGGATGAAGAACGAAGCGTTTTGTTCTAGTGCAAGGAGGGAAGGTGCTTCAAGGATAGATTTTTAATGCAGAAAGCGTAGTGTCTAAAAGCTATGCAGGTGCTGTTGGAAACCATTTTCTGCAGACTTACCGTACAACTCATCTAGCCCAATCTGCGAGTTATAGGGCTTTCTCTAGTATCAATTCCTGTGAGGAACAATAACTACCCTGTCCACACATATCTGGTATATTCAACTAGCTTGCCCGAAATCAAGTGCTCTTTTAAGTTTGACCGCAATTAAAAACCTTGAACTGATCTGTCTCGATGTAGTAGTATGAAAGGAGATTTAACTCTTGGGGAAGGATGGCTGCTAAATTACACCTTTGCGTGACGTTAATTGGCGGTAATGAACGACTAATTTTTAGGTCTTTGATCTTCATTTGATCTTTTTTCATCAGATTTTGACCTGGGTATCGGTAGCATGTCTGTACTTGTTATAAAACAACATGTATGCAACAAAGTAAACGAATAGATCATCAAATATGTCAGAACAAATGCAAAAAAACGTTGAATATTGCGCTAGTTGAAGATTCTGGGAATTAAAAATTAACATCAAAATCTTGTAAAATCATACATATTACATCATCGCTCTGTAGTTTTTTGGCAGAATAATTATAAACCTAATAAAAAAATCATAAGGATTTCTTCCAATTAATTTAACAATGATGTTCATTGCAAGTGGAGTTTGATTTGACTTATTAGGGAATTCCTTTAAAAATAAGTACTAAATTCTTTGGAAAAGAAGACTGGAAAGGCACTAGGAAGATAGATACCAAGTAAAAATTAGCCTAGCTTCGATGATTTCAAAGTGCACTGCGCAAAGCTTTCTGGATTCATAGTTGTAGTTTGTCCCTGGTTTGTAAAGCGTTGGCGTGGCGTCAGAATATGTATATCATTTAGGATTCCCTGAGGTAAACTTACCTGGTGAAACAAGTGGATTCTTGGAATTCGAGTTCTAGGTAAGAATGAGTAGTACTCAAAAGCATTGAAAAGACTGTTTATGCCACTTAAATATGCCCAAAGATGCTCTCAGTTAAAATCAAGATCTTCACGGGGCAGGTTGGAATGCGACCTTCGAGTGCATTCGCAGGCTGCTGGAGGTGCATGCAAGATAGCATATTGAATTATACATAACGGCGTTTCTCTGGTTTTGTGTATCAGATCTCTAACTTTTTAATTACTAGCAGGGAAGAAATATACGCAAGATGGAAAAGCTATGGTATTTCTTGATACCTTGTGTGCTTCTAATTTCTAGCATATTAGCAACAAATTCTACAGGTGCAGTAGGATTCAGTCATGTCAGATTTAGTACGTACAGAAAAGTTAGTTCACGAATTCTTCAGGAATACTTCATAAAGCTTCCTCGCGGAGAGGAAAAACGTTTCTTGCAAAATTTGGTACCAAACGCACGAGGGTATTACTTGGTTCCGTCTGGTGGGTACGAATACCGTATTGATCATAGTTCTGCAAAACGGGTAAGGCTTGTGGATCTACCGCTGTACAGTAAGCATTAGCTGGTGTAAATCGCTCGAAGAAACTGTAATAGTCTTATTCTTAACTTGAATTAACAGTGAGCCCATTCTGTATTTGTGGTAACGATTGTGAAGACCGAGAGGGTATAGCGTATGGAGGATAGCCTCATCAAGAATCAACTGGTGCCTCCTATTTGAAAGAAAGAGGCAAAAGAAAAATAATTTCGAAGTTCAACTAATATGCAGCCTGATATATCGTTTGGGAAGAAACTAACGATCATTAAATGTTTTGGAACCTACAACAATTACACGAGATTGTCACCTTTTACCTGCTATGGAATAAACGTCAGGCATCCGCTCATCTCAAATTAGAGATGTTTGTTTCCAGAATTCTCAAAATACACCGATAAATCCATCAAAATAAATAGGAAAAAAATCTTGTTCTCTTAACGGAGTACGAATCTGTCATTTTTATTACCGTTTTCTTGAATGACTAGAAGTGTTTTTAAGATGCACTGCAATTGTGCAGAT
The DNA here is from genome assembly GCA_906901655.1 of Sminthurides aquaticus. Taxonomy (NCBI): domain Eukaryota; kingdom Metazoa; phylum Arthropoda; class Collembola; order Symphypleona; family Sminthurididae; genus Sminthurides; species Sminthurides aquaticus. The sequence goes on along the minus strand of CAJQTT010000004.1, from coordinate 7,182,503 downwards.
CATTTTTAACTGGATTATGACAAAACTGATTGACTGGTTACTGACCTTATACATTTATAATGACTCTAAAGAAATGACAAAAATTCGGATAGATTCTTTGTACTGGCAAACACATCTCGTCAACAAGGAAGGTAAACGAAGATATATATGACTAAAAACTACACCACAATGAATGATGGAATGCGATGTAATCAGGACAGGTTGCATGTTTTCGCAAAAAAAGAGTTCATTCACAATCTGGAAGCGACCAACTTAGTCATAGTGACAAGTTACGTGGATCTACTTCACAGCTTCAACTAAGAAGATTGATGTTCCATGTGAAGATTAGATAATTCCTTATTAATTTCTGTAAGACGGCATATTTCCGATCCCAAGGTTCTCATACTTTCCTGTAATTAAGCACACACAATTTGAGTTAGCATTCCCTGTACAATAATGTTCAAAAAGGGAACGGATCTTTAATTTAACAGATTTAAAAAAGAACCGTACTTTCATAGTTATATTTTTCATGAGAGCGTCCTCTAAAACGGCTTGTAATTTTCTATTTAATTCGATTGATACGTCAAGAGTTAGAGGGTCACTGGCTAGCTTCACATCAAATCCTTGCTTGGCCATTTCCGTCTGAAATTATACGTAGCAAACAATTTAGCTAGGAAAGAAGAGTTTACATCAACAGTAAGTAAGTAATCCCCATGAAACTATGTTATAATAAAATAATGAACCACATCGATAAACATAAGTTGATATAGTGTAATCATTACCGAAAGCTGTCTCTCCAAAGCATACTGGGAAAGGAAATTATGAAATAACGTAAAATGTCAGCGTTAATAATAAAGTAGTCTACATGTGTGAATTCAGATGCTTCTGATTAGTACTACTTCTGATGTCGTACGACAATCGGACTGAAATTAGACTGATCTGGTTTGATTTATACTCAGCTCTTACAAGGTGATGAAAATTTGAATGAGCTACCACTAGATTTACCTTATGGTGCGTCGATATATCAGTCGTCAAGGCACCTCCAACTTGATTCATAGCATAGGCCTGAATGATTTTAGATTTGTTCTGAAGACCATCAAGGAGTTGCTTCCCGTGCTCCTGTAAAAACTCAATTTTGTCTTGTTTTTTTGCCAACGATCGCTGCAATTTGACTATCCGCTCAACAAGAGCCCTTTGGTCAGGAATAATCGCTCCTCCTGCTTCCACATCAAGAGGAATAATGGGACTGGAATCACAAGATTTGGAATCAGCTTGATTAAGCGACGTATTTGAGCTAGTTCTTGACATTGGATCGTCAACAACTCCATCTCGACACTGTCGACGCAAACTTTCAAGTTCTTTTCGTAGTTCCTACGATAAAAAATATGCATCAAATGAGCAATTAGATTGGTAAAATTTTAAGAGCGGTACTCATGAGTACATTATGTATTACCTTCAAAGAACTTTCGTGTCTTTTTTTCAATACTGTACATTCTCCTCGTGATTCATCCAATTCAGATTGTATCTTCTTGATCAGTTCATCTTTAATCTTCATTTGGTCCATAAGCTCATTCTCACGTCTAAGCCACTCGTCTGTTTCTAATTTCGTCCTCTGCTCGAAGTTGGCGGCTTGAGACTTCAAAGTTTCGATTACCTTTCGTAAACGACTTGTTTCCTCCATGGCTAATGAGCTCTGATGAAATTGAGATAAAATTTAACATTACTCATAAAATTTACTCTCACAGTTTTTTCGAACTCATTATTAATGATTGATTACTTTGATCTCCAAAGCAGAAAATTCGGACTGCAAATGCACGTTTTTTACTGTTACTTGTTGGGTGTACTCCAATAGCTCTGCCTCTTTCTCCCTGCATATCGCCATATCAGATAGTAGCTCAGCGTTTAGCTCCCTCAATTGCTGACATTCCGTAGTGATGCTGGTAATTCGTTCCTGTTCATTTAAAAGTTGAGATTTTGCGGATTCACTTGCGGCTAGATCGGCGGTTAAGTTCGCTATTTGTAGAAGATGTTCTGCACTTGACTCTTGAAGCCTATTAATCTTGTGTTCGTTCTCATGACGCAACTGCTCCAAGTTCTGGACTTTAAAGGACAACGTACTATTCTCCTCGACTAAGTTTTTATGCTTCTGTTTCAGAATTTCTATTTCTTTTAAAAACGCTTCCGCAGCAGGACTCCGCGATCCACTACCGATATGCCCGTTTGTCATTGTAGACTTTTCAGAATCCTTCTCATCGACCGTATAACTAATGCAGGATTCCATGGTATTTTCCGAAGTTGTACTTGCAGCGTAGGGTTCTGGGCTGCATGACGCAATCATTTGCCGGCAATCTGATCTCATTCGTTCCGCTTCAGCCATAGATTCTATGAGATCACTTTCGCATTTTTCTAGCCGTGCCATGGTGGCCTGTTGTGAATAAAAATCAGATTATGATAATCAATCAGTAAATAAAAATTCCTACTCTTGATAAATCCTACTTAGATCAAAACATTTACCTTGTGAGCTTCAATCTCATTCTGCAACTTAGAGTAAGTCCATTTCACTTTAAATTCTTTATTCGAAATTTCCTCTCTTGCCTTTTCCAGTTCTTTCTGAATCGATTGTATTTCGCACACCTGCGTTATATTGTGCAACTGAGTTGATGTACTGCAAAAGCCGATTCATTTTTTAAAACGCAGTGCCTGATTTAGAGACGTACCTTAAGATCAATCATTCCAGCCAATCTTTCCCTTTCTGTGGTTAGCATTTTAGTTTTTCTCTGAAGTGCTTCCGTTTCCCTTATTTGAGCTTTATATTGTTTTTCAACATTTTCAACTTCTTTTGATTTTCGTATGACCTCCTTCTCGCTATTGGCATACCGCATGACCATTGCGTCTTTAACCTTGGCCACTTGCTCCAGCTCTTTTTTCAACTGGAAAGGAAACAAAAACTGATAAAATCAGCAACGCCGATTTATTTATTTTTGGAAATACTCAAATCTGGATGAAAATTAGTTCGTACCTCTTTTATTTTCGATTCCAATTTGCTGTGATCACAAGGAGGAGGTCGAGTTTCTTCTTGCATTTGATTTTCATCTCCATTACATTCTACTGCTGTTTCAACCCCTTCTTGTGCTAAATCAATTTTAACAGCTTTAACTTCTTGCGTAACTTCCTTTGACTCCATGTCAGTCGTGAGTTGCCGTCAATCGTCACCTCTGTTAGTCTCTGATAAACCAATAGACGCATTATTTATAGTCACAGTCAAGCTTTAAATATATAGAACAGTGAAACATCGGCCTTCCTGGTCACATACGTGAGGTTCCAGAAGAATTTAATTATGCAATGCCTTTTCATGTTCGTCCTCTTTTGGACGAATGGAAGCGTAATTGGTTTCACCTTTTCCGAGAAGATTCGCACCTGTAGTCCCCAAGTCATGGCCAACACCCAATTAGAAACGTATTAGTCCACCAGTTAGCGCCACGAGATACGGTCGTCATTGCTGCATTTAAAGAAAAACCGTAAATTATTTTAAAAATGCAAGCAAAGGTATAAAACTGATAGATTCCCGGTAAATTCAAATTAATGCATATTAAGCGACTCCGGGGAAATATCAGAGCTAATCTAAAATGCTAGTTTGCTTCCCTCTTATAGCTGTTACTATATATATACTTGATTCCGATGTAAGGAAGAAAGTGAAGTTTAATTCATACCACCGGCCGTTTGGAAGGAATAAGCACTTTTATAGGATTTAAAAGAAATCTACTGGTCACTTTTATGACGTTTCTCCAGCATTTGTATGCAATATATACGCTGTGAAGCAGTGATTAAATACGCAGAGCTAAAACATTCTAGAAGGTAAATGTTGGAAATAAGAATCATATGTTTGAATTGTAGTCCGCGACACACGCGAAGTCATCCGTCACATACAAACATCTGTGAGTATAGTATACATTAGAATTACATTTTCCAAGCAAGGAGAAAAGATCTGTGTGAGCCTCAGCCAGAAGCTCCACTCCGAATTTACTCTGTATGTCTCCAGGAATATATATATATATTCCTGGAGACATACATATATATCCAGGAGCACAACATAAATACCAACCTTTTGTTGGGGTTGTGCTAAAGGCCAGATCTTTCAACGACTACAATTATGACAAAATAAGAGATACATACCTTGTTTCTTTTAGCACGGCGCGCAGAATCCGACAGTAGTAATAATAAAATAAAGATGGGCAAATCGGTCGGTGTTTGTATATGCTTCAAAAGATCCCTGGAAACCAGGTTCCAACAATTTTGCACTTCGAGGAAATCAACGGTTTTAAATGCGCTATTTCGTGCGTTCAGCGGAGCTCAGGTCAGTCAAGAAATGTGAATGTATCATGTATCCTTTAAAATGGAATCCACCCCGTGTAAAAGTCTTGTGTTGAAACATTAAGAAATAGGAGGTTTTAAAAAAACATGCCTTCCTGATAATTACGAATAAAATACTGGTGTTAATGCCATGATTATTTGAAAGACATTGGTGATGCCTGCAAACGTTAAGAGAACCCTAATAAATAAGGCCTTCTATAGCTTCCCGCTGTTGAACTCTCCAAACTCATCGCATGAATTGTAAGCATAATTGATAATAGGGACAATGTAACGTGCACGTATGAAAGATTTAAAAATCGATTTAGTTGTCGTGATATGATGTCAGTCTGTGAGATATGAATTGCTTTTAGTTTTACGAGTTGACTCGACTTTCCCGCCTCCCCATTTGACGTCATTTTCAGAAGCGTCCGAAACGCATTGTGGTTATGCTGGGGACTGAACCATAGTGCAGTGGCCGTAATCGAACCCAGCAGAGATGCAGTATACGCATACGGCTGTGGGTACATACTTCACTAAATCTGCAGAAGACGACGGAGCTCTGTTGAAGGGATGAAACTGTTGGTGTAGCCGTAGCACTGACATGGTGTGGGTCGAGACAAGCCGGAATGGGAAACTACGTCTATTATGCAGTAATTTTAGAGAACCTATTTCAAAGTTCATATGAAAGTTAAGTCCAAAGTCGGCATTAGAAGCAAAATCTGCTGGGAACCTTTAGCGATATGAGTGATTAGTGAATTTATATTTTCCGAGAAAATTTGAAAATATTTGTAGTAAACGAATGGAATCCCATTTTGATTCGAAAGAGTCTAGTGTGTTTGAGTGTAGGGAGCTTCTGAAAATCGTGGACTAAAGTATATATACCCTCCCCTCATCAGCATCGTAACTTATAATTTAATATTTCCATGTTTAGGGACACTTCAAAGATGTGAACTAAAAGTTATGTGTATTCTTAAAATACGTGGACGTTCAAAAATTGTGGATTGATTGTGGAGTGCACAGATATTTTAAGGAGAATTCTATTTAATTTAAATAATCGGAAACTACGCTCCTAAATATTGCTTAATGCCGTATACGCGCAGAGGCTAGGTAATAACAAGCGCAGTAATTTCTTTATTAATTATTAATCCATTAAATGTGTCATTGTGTAACGGAATTTGGCTTAGGTTTATATGGTGTATATACTCCCAGAAAGGTAGCAACTAGTTTATTTTTGACGGTATGTTTGATGCCGGTAGAGAACTTCGCTGTATCTCAAAAGGAGGTTGATTTTAAATAGTTATTTATTGGTCAGGGGATCTCCGTAAAAATATATCGATATTACAAATAGGGGAGAGGTACGGGTCTGGGTTAATATATCAACGAAATATCGTTTCGGAGGTAGGTATTTTAGTCTGGATATCGATCATATTTTTGCAGTGCAGAGATATCCTGCCAAGTGTATATTTCCGGACGGGAAGTGTTTTACAATAATAATTTCAGCAGAAAAATATTTTGGTAGTGGTGAGTGTCGACATCCTCTGATTGCAGTGTTGCTTTGTAGACTAGACTGCAAATGAGTAAAATAGTTGCGTTGATTGTTTGATTTGATTGTATTAAACTATGGGTTTGGGGTTTTGTTAAACAAAGTACCAGCAGTGGTGGATATGCCATCATAGCACACTCTTTATTCAATAATCAAAAATTGCTCACTATGAGGCTTTAATGCCTCAGATGTATGACTCCTGGGTTTACTGTACTTGCAGTGGCTGCTTCTTTTAGGGTGGTAGGTATGCAAATTGTTTCGTTAGTGGACACTCGTATACAACATTAACTAGCAAATATATACATGAGTAAATAACGGAAAAAGCTAAGTTTGAAGCCAATTTTTCCGGATGCAAACCTTGGTTTTGAGTTTTAGCAAGGCGCCGATTGAGCCGCTGGGGTAGTCGAACTGGATTGTGTTAAAGCTCTTTCTAGCCGAGATAAATATATATATATATGTTGGGATGCTAATGAACTTGGATTTTTTTAATATTGCAGGAGCCCTGTAGCGATGCGCCGGCGTTGTAACGTAATGAAGAATGAACAACCTTTTACCTATGATGAACTTGTAGTAGGGATATGGTGGTGATTGCGTTTGGACAGGAAGTGTCTTTTTTAAAAAAGGAAAACGCTTTGACAGCTTCATTGCTATATTTGGTTCTTTATTGGAACACAATTTTTGTATGCACTGTGCTACCTTGTTTACTAGAAGCTATTGTTTGAAGTTTTGAGTGGATTCAGATACATAGTTATTAGATTTCGAAAAATCATATCCGAGTTCCTAAGACTTCAAAATGGATCACAAGAAGAACCCTCAAAGGTATGATATTCGGCGCATCTACAAATGCCACGTTTTCACATATAGAATTAACAGAATTGTCATTTTGCACAGTGCCTTGATAGTTTAGATCGATGCGCTGAACTTGTTTGAAAACTCATGGATTGGAGAATTAGGAAATGATGTGCATAAATTTCATTGTGTAGAAAACCTAAGCGGCAGTCCAAAACGTTGGAGGAAAACTTTTGGGATTGTAGTGTTTGCACTTACCGGAACACTGCTGAAGCTTTCAAATGTGCAATGTGTGACGTCAGAAAAGGAACATCGACGAGGTACTATATACAGTAGTATGCTAAATAAGACGTTTGCGTGAAATGAACAAAGTTGTTAACAAACTGATTACAAGTGTGCTGTTATTAAACATTTGGTCTAATTTCGAATTGTTTTGACAGAAAACCGAGATTGAACCCTCAGCTTGTGGCTCAGCAAGTAGCTCAACAGCTCACTACTGCACCTCCAAAGCCTAAACGAGAAGGAAGCAAGGAAAGAAAATCTCATAACAGCTCGACTGGAAATTTTGAAGAGAGAAAAAGCAAAAAGAAAATTCGAAATATGTGAGTTATTAATTCTGCTTCGATGTTTTTATGGCTTTGATTAAATTAAACTGATTGAGTGCGCCTTCCATTATCGTTAAAACCATGTTGTATTTTTTCAGACGACCAAGACTGAAGAATGTAGATCGAAGTCAAGTTCATAGACAGCCGGTGACTGTTAACAACGTGACTGTAGTCATTACAGAATTCTTACCAAAAACTGTAACCAGCACGATCCAAAGTAACCCAGTGATTTCCATGGATATTCCAAGTTCTTCGGATGTAAGTAATCACTCGGAAGTGAGTGTGAATGGTGAACTTCCTCCAGGCTCACAATCTTCCTCGTAGTATCCAGCTAATGGAGTGTCGAATAGGGATCAAATTTTTATAGAGCTGGGGGTTTTGGATCCAAAGTGATAAAAAGAAATACATTAGGAAGATCGTGTGAGTTGGTTAGTGTATCGAGACACTAGTATTAAGCTAGGTTGTGGGGGACTATATCACACCACAGCCAGGTAACACAGGTTCCATTTATCTGAGAGAGTCATCTGTAATAAATACTATAATATAATGTAAGATTGTATATCCAACTGCCCATAGTTCGATGTCGAATTCCTAGCTAAGTTACCGTAAGGTTAATGTATTGCTTCCAGAAATTTTTCAGCCAAGCGCGAAGCCCGATACCTTTTCGATTCTGAAAGATATCATGACAGTGATTCTATAGAAATTCGTTAGAACGGTGACTGCTGTTCAGCATTAGGATGGTAACTAACACTTGTATTGATTTCTTCAAGTCCATTTGTGAATTCTAGAAATTTGAGCCCAGGAAACATACAAAACATTTGTTAGGGCGATTTTAGGCTTTCAGGGTTGGTTGATTATAACAAGGTTGGTATGGGATAGAGGTTGAAAATCATTAAGTTATTCCTCTCGGAACTGAAATTTAAAGATTCCTTAGTCGCAAAATGCAGTAGCCCGACATTCTGTAGCATTTATATTGTTGTACTTTCTTTGACTTCGAGTTTTTTTTTCGAGTTTTCGCTATACCAAAAGAAACGAATAAAAGTGGATCTTGAGACGAAACAGTAGCAAAGTACAGTCTCAGTATGACGCTCCGATAGTGTTATAACCTAAGTTTCGTATTAAGTTCAGAGTTATTACACTAGTAATACCTGTGACAATGCGTACATTTTTTTAATAATCGGTTAGGGTGGAGCCCTTTTGACTGGAAGAAATGTAAAAGCAGTTTAATTTTTTGTATACCAGAAGGACATCAGAACCTAATGCGGTTCATGACTTCAGTACGCGTATTTATTGCCGCCAGAGGAGACTGCTGTTTATTGTTCCAATTCGTTTCGACATGTACGAAGCATCGTCAAGTACATTTATTAATTATAGGTGTTAACGAGATGTATTGTGTATTACTATCGATGCACCGTTTCATGACAGTAAAGAATTTCGATGGATTTATTATACGGCTAGAAATTGCCTTCCGTGTTTGTTTGTGTTCAGTAAGCTCGCAAAACTATTTTCAAATGCGGCACGTTCTGCTAACCCGACGACTGTCTTCGAGTCATTTCTTTGGTTATGCGTATATTTTACATGCACTCAGTAATTTATACTGGACACTTGAATAGTCCATTAAAATCGTCCAACTGATTCCGAATGCGCAATTTCGAGTATAAGCAATTGAGACATATATAATGATGTATTAAAAAACTCACTATTTATTCTCGACTATCAATATATCATGAGCATCCGATGATGCTGAGCATCATGAGTAAGCTAAGGTATGAAGAGGGACCCTGTGTTAGTTGTCGATTCGATTCATAGTTAAAGGTCAGTGCTGCTGACTTGCTGTGGGGTTATCCATACCGGAAAGTCAATCCTGATCCTGAGCGGGAAAAAATAGTGCAGTCCCTTCTTCCACTGTCTTCTTGGCTCTATGGGCCTGTGGTGGGGGCAGTTCGGCTTGGGTAAAAAAAGACCAGGTACTAGTACTAGGAATGCTCAGTTGGTACGGGGTAGACAAACACTGGCTGGTTGCATAGTATGGAAAGGGGCAAAGAGCGGGATGGTGCTGAATCCAGTGTGCGATTTCCTCACTAGTGTGCCGTTTCTCTACTCTAGTGGGATGCCAGATGATCAGGGAAGAGAAGCTCACTGAAATTAGCTTATCAATAACTTCATCGGAGTGGCTGCTCAATTCAACCCTACCTTCTTCACATTTACATTTTTACAAGTTAAAGCAAAAAGTCGTTAATTATTATTCTTAACCCATTGTAGTTTGGGTCGAATATAGGACAAATCTGATTCCTGCTTTTCCCGATGTTCATCAAGCCATCCCGCTTTTGTAATTTTGGCTCCACCTAAACATGTATCGCCTTTGTAAAATACAGCTATCTATAACAGAGAAGATGTGAAACGATGCATTAGGGACTCTCGAAAATGTTTAAAGAACGCGACTAACAAATTTAGGGTTTACACGTACCTGTCCAGGCGTCAACGCACGAAGAGGAAACTGTAAACTCACATCAAGCCCAGAGTCTGTGGTGAACACTTCACATGGTACGCATCCATCTCCATGTTGAAATCGAAATAGACAGCTAAAAGAATTCTCTCGAGATAGTGAAGGAACATTTGAGATCCAGTGAGGCCGCCGAGTTTGAACGTAATTGCCGTAAAGCGAAGGATGGTGAGCACCTTTTGCCTTAAAGTAAAAATCAAAGATTTTAATAAATAAAAATAAAATCTCAAATCCCACAATATACTTTTAATAGATCGCTTTCTTTCGTGCTTACCACATAAATTATTTGCGATACAGGATCGCGACTACTGACATAATATTTATGAAGCTTTGCAGCTATTCTACATCGCTCCCCTACAGTGAAGTTATGAACGCCATCGTGACATCCGACACTTTCGCCCGTATCAACGTCTACAAACTGCCCATCCTTGCGTGTAATATACTGGAAGGAAAAAATAAAGAAGCCACACCCGTCAGGATCATTTGGGTTATTATTCCTCACTTAAGCTTAAACCGGAATCAACTTACTTCAGCTATAAAGTCTTTAAACTCTCTACGTCCTATGAAGCAGATGCCAGTACTATCACGTTTTCTTGACACTTTGTCCATCTCGTGTTCTCTTGCAATTTGACGAACATGAGTTTTGAAAAGATCTCCCAATGGAAACATAGTGCGCCGCAACGCTTCCTGTTGTATTTGGCTAAGAAAGAGTGTCTGGTCTTTACTATAATCAATTCCCTTCATTAAATTCGCATCTGAAAGTCAATAATTACGTTATAGAAGCGAACGTACATCGTATGGTTTTACCGTGAAATAAAGCCAACTCACTTTCATCTGTAGTGTAGTTTTCTAAATAATTGCCAAAAGAATTTCTAGCGTAATGCCCAGTGGCTAAGGCGTCAAACTTCATTTCCTCAATTGCAAATCGGTATAAAGCACCAAACTTGATGTATTTGTTGCAAAAAATGTCTGGGTTCGGCGTCAATCCATTCTGGTAATCTTCTAAAACCATACTGTAAAATGAACCAGTTAAGCAGTGGTAGCTTCAAAAGGGCAATTCTGAAGCTTTGAGGAAAACACATCAAACAGCTCACCTGAAGACGTCATTCCAGTACTCTTTAACGAAGGATATGTCTATGAAATCAATGTCCAAAAGTGAGCAAACAGCTTTAGCATCTTGCAAATCAGTTTCTGCGTTCAAGCAAGTAGCGCTCTCATCTCTATTGTCCCAGTTTTTCATATGAACTCCCACAACATGAAATCCTGAAACAGTAAAGTTGAATTCTTTTTACGGATTAACTGAGAGTATGTTGGGGATGCAGCACCTGCTTCATTTGCTTATCCAGTAATCTTATGTGTTACAACATTGTAGTGAATCACAATTAAACTGTTACCTTTGTTCTTTAGAAGCAAAGCTGTAACTGCGCTGTCTACACCACCTGATAAGGCACAAACAACCTTCTTGAACATCGCTGTAAGGTCACGGTATAATCGTACGTCCTCTACAATCCAGTGGATGTCCTAAAATACGGAAACAAGAGATGTGTGAATTTATTATGCACTCAGTGACTATTGTATAGCAACTCAACCCAAAGATCAGCGTATTCTACCAAAACGCCGCAACCGTTTTGTAAATATATTTGCATGACATGTGGCTATTGAGATAACAAAATCTCGAAATTATATAATAAAACGTATTTTTTTACGTATTGAGACACTGTTGCTTTATTAAGGTCGATGTAATATAAAACATGATTAGTTTGCTATTCCTGGATGACGAGCTGATGGGTCTTTGCAGTTAGGTAGGACAGCTCTAATTTCCCCCATACCGGCATTCAACTTCAGTTGAATAAATGTTCCGTTGTATTAAACTAATTCCAAAAAAAATCTGTAATATTTAAACGAATCAAATAAATACATTTCCCGCCAAAGATACAAGTACATCTCCAGGCAAAGTAATATACCGCTGGGGTTGCAGGAGGGGAGAGTTCAGCAATGATATAATCAGAATCGCGCAAGGGTGGGCGGGTGGTTTTCGATGATTTAAGGATGGCTTAAGGGTGGATGGGTTAGAGCAATTATGATATCATCTTGAGAAAAGGATAAAATGACAAAATTTAAATTAATTATATTGAATTAAATAGACTAAATATTAAACTGATGAACCTAAAATATAATTTTGCTGCTTAAATCTTTAAGATTGTAGCTTACTTCAGCGAGTTAGGTAGAGCAACATATTGAATATTCGAATTCTTTATTTTGAACTTAATTTAAATTATAATTTAAGTTTGTAATTGCTACCTGAAGGGTAGCAATTACAATTTATAACAAACGTTGATGATATCATCATGGCTACTTGATGGGTGGGTTAGAGCCCTGATGATTGTCTGGTGAAGCTAGGGTGGATGCGTTAAAATTCACTAAAAAAGAGATTACTTAAAAAAGAGGGGTATATCATCGTTAAATCCTCCCGAGCAGGAGAAAGCATAAGATTGAATAGGCCGAGCCTTCCGTTTGCTGTTCTGCAGGGTCATAATATCCTTTAGTTATTTCTTGTAGTTAATGGTGAAAGGCATCGAGTTCTTTAGAAATATATTAGGAACGGTGAGTAAGGCAAGGAGTGGTGGGATAGAAGGTCCAATACTGTAATTACTGTGCTGTATCAATTTCTACCATGTTTTAACATAATTGAGGGAATTTGGAGCATGAACACATATGCATGTATGTGTATGATAAAATTTGTCGTATATGTACAAGAAATAAGTATGGCTACGTGAGTAGAGAAGTTACTGACATTTGGTTAACTACATTGAGCATGCTTGGTGGAGGAGAGCGTGCGGTAACGCCTAATGACAGGGAAGCTGTGTCGTTGTAATTGAAGACTAATTCCATGTTTAGTTTAGCCAGGTCTGGCATTGAGTTGGTTCCACAGCAGTTATGACCACAACAGTTGCGTGTACGTTTCTGCTGAGCCAGGAGAAAGGGCGAAAACTAAAAGAAACGCAGTGACTACGAACATGGATAATATGGACGTGACTAATTTTATTTTTATTATTATTCCAGCGCGAGACGGGTGATGTATAATCAATTGGTTGAATAGTTAGAGTATAATGACAGGTGTGTCTTTTTTAGTAAATACAGCGAGACGAGGATTAAATACAAGTGATAGCTCCATAAACGGTTGTGCTAGAAAGAGAGGGTGACAGTACATATGTAATCTTTCCAGAATTTCCTTGTGAAAGCTTGGCAGTGTAAAAGAGAAGTAATAAGAGTGAAATATTAAATAAGAGTGTAGGTGTTGGAAAAGTGAACAAGTTGAGCAATTTGGGATGGTTTTGTTAGGAATGAATCCAAACTGAGAGCAGGATTTGAAAAAAGGTCCCTGGTGATTTGTGAAAATGGTATAAAAAAGAGTAAGTTACTTGATTATGCTGAGTGCGGAGGTGAGATTAGGTTGGAAAAAGAAGACAGAAGCGGGACAGTGACCGGGTGGTCAGAGAAAGTGGAGAAAGTTGCGGAAGTGAGGCATAGGTTGGTTGGGGAGAGAAGCTGGAATTTCTCAGAACGGACGGCGGGGTGGATGAAGGTTCTTTCAACCAGGCGATACGGGAGGGTGAGTTGATAAGCTTGCTTGCTCTTCGTCTTATTTCACCAAGAACAGTTTATATTGTGGGTCAAGGCAGTGAAGTGGAAATGATCAAAGTATAAACCGTAGTAGTGAAATTAGAAAAGAAGGGATATATTTAAAGAGCCTTTCTCCCATGGTTTTGCAAATATCAATTTATAAGGACATCTAATTTAACTCGGAATTGAACTGAAGGTGAAGTGGTAAAAGTCTGGTTTTGATGCAAAAAGCCAGTTTGCCAAGTATACTTATAAAAGAGGATGCTGTTCTTCCTTTGGAAATGTTCTAGAAATGAAGAGAGGGAACGAATGTGTTGCATTATTGCATTGGACTGACGGAGCAGATGGGAGATAATATAGTAGGAAACATTTGGAAAAAGCGAGGAAACTATTTGAATGCAAGGCGGAATGCCATGAGGATATATATATATGTAGTGGAATTGTGGGGGGGGGGGGTAAAGGACAACCGCAATTTTAGATTGCAAGAGACTAGAATTCAAAGAAGGATGAGAGGAAGTAGTGGAGAGTTTTATTTGTAGTAGTTGTAGAGAAGAGTAGAAGTGAGAACGTTTTATGATAAGAATGAGTTGGGTGAGGATTCTTAGAGGGAATGAGTGAAAGTGGGAATCATTATTTACGGATAGAGTATGAGAAAGATAAAATGCGGGAATTTGCGCAGGTGGAATTCCTTGGTTACAAACTTTTGGAGCAGTAGATGAGCAAAGCGGCGCTTAGCTTTCTCTCTCTCTGTCTTACTCTTTTGCACCAAACAAAGGGATCTAATAATGGCACGTAAGTCTTGAGCGCTAAGATAGTAGAGGCATCTATTCTTGGGATATATGAATTTGGGGGAATAGAAAAGGCAGTGTATGGAATGCTGACTAGCGGGTTAGTACTAGCGATGAAGCTTGTTGGAGGCTCTGCTGTAGTGGTAGGATTGATTGAAGGAAGTTGATAAAGCTAAGCAAGAGTCATAGAGAGGAAGAAGAGAAAGCTGGAGGAAGGTCCTTTTCAGGGGCTTGTAAGATAACCTCCTCTCGTAACTTTGTAGTATTCCCTAGACCTACTAGCTTTCTATTTGTAACTTGCTTGGCGTAATGTAATGTGCTTGCTTTGCTTGTTTTCCTTAGTTTTGTTCGACATGGAGATATAGAGAGGTTACAAACTCATACAACTTTCTCCCTGTTCTCTGGCTCTCGGAAATTTGCTGTATTAGCTTAGGTAGAATGTGTAAAGTGGGAGACTTGCCGCGATGCAGCAAAGAAAGAAGAGAGAAAGCTAGCTGAGTGCAATTCACGGGTTAGCCACTCGACTCGAAGAATATAGCTGAGACGAGAAGAGAAATGAGAAAGAAAGGGAGAAGCGGGTCGGTACGACGTCAGCATGAGGGAAACTAGAGGATACCGGAGACATAGTCGGAGTTTTTAGTATTTTCATAGCGCAACGGGGGGGGGCTGAAGAGGGAATGCATGGAAAAGGAGGAGAAGAAAGATGTACAGTCTCTCTGCGAGGACGAGTACAGTAGAGGTGAATAGGAAGGGGAAAGTCGGTGGGTGTGTGTAGTGTATGTGTAGGAGAGAGAACGAGGTTGTAGGGTATAAAACGTATGTTTTATCTGGAGCAAATGTATACATGATGAAAATAGTGGGATAGTAGAGCAGTGGTTCAAGTGAGAGAGGAGAAAGAAGAAGGGTGGGTGAAAGTAGGGGAGCAAGAGAAAAGAGAGGAAGAGAAATGTGTCTCAAAGTATTGAACATGCGTCCTCTATATTCTCGAGCTTTCTCCTGAGAATCTCTCTTAGTTGGAGTGTAGAGGAAAGTTGCTCCTAACAAGAGTCCCCACCCCCACTTTCTCCATTTTGGTCCAGAACTGCAAAGAATTAGGTTCCTGTGTAACGACGCATAGAGGAGAAACATCTTACTGTACTGCTAAGTCAAGTCTCGTGTCGTTCATTTTTATTATTTTTCACTACACTTATACAGGAGTTGAGTTGAAAAACCTTTCTCCATCTATCCCTTCCGATTCTCTCTATCTCTCTGAACCTGTCTATGTCTCACCTTTATATTCTCTTCCTCAGTCTACATTGAATTTGATTTTTATCACACACAAAAAAGTACGTCTTGAATAATTCTTCAAAGTTTACGACAACAGAATGAAAAAAGAAGACTTGGAAAATTTCTAAAGTTTACAATAAGTGAAGCAGTTTTTTTGGACCGAGAAGTGAAATTGAAATATTGGGGAACTGAAACTGATATTTATTTCAGAATGGGTTTCACGCGTAAGGATCTTAATATCTTTATAGGTACGAGTTCCTCCTTGGACGAAACTTTAAGAAGAAGGGGAGAGTAAAAGTTCAGACGGAGACGAGTCTTTGGGTGGTTTTAATCCAGTGTTTTGAAAATAACTTGAAGGCGTCAAATCTCTTCCCAGCCATGGATTGTAAAAGTTAACTTGACGAATGACTATAGAAAGGTTTGATATTCTTCGTCTCGTCCGTCCTTATCTCGTCCTGGTTGCGGCTCATTAGCCCATATATCATGATATCTGTATTGTGGGATGTTGTATGGGAACGGCGGACTTATCAAGTTGCAAGTGATGGTGGCGGGTTCAAGCCTTGCTAATAAATGAATCTGACTCCTCACTCTGTCAATCAAGAAGCCTTGGGGTAGAAAAAGAGCGACGGGAGTACACAGAGCTGGTTATTGATAAAAAGAAATTTGGGATATAAAGTGAAAGGCTGTAGAGGAATAGCGAAGAAAATACTTGGAGACAAATAAGTGGCGGAGTTGACAACCAGAAGAAGAGACTGGGCTGAGTGAAAGTGCCATTGAAATATATCCACTACCCACTACTAAAAAATATTCAAGTTTGAGGTAAGTTCTAGTTCTATCTATGACATATGATGATAACACAAGGAGCTATGCATGTAAGCAAATGTGTGGTTTTCAAATTCTTTGTCACGAAAGTCGAGCATGAAACTCATAATTCTTCATCTTCTTCGGCTTACGTCCGATTGGGATGTCATATTAAGATTCATCTCAAGTTTGCGATGCTGACTTCGTGAGGATATATGCGGAAAAGCTTGAAAAATGTCCGCGTAGTTGTAGGATTCTTTGAATCTACTTGAAAGCAGCTCAACTTAAGAATGGAAGATAAAGGAGGCTAGGAAGAAAGTAAGTCGGTAGACGGGGGAAGGAGGGAGGTAGAAGGGCTAGAGAGGAATGAACAAACTGGAGAAAGTGGAGACATGCACGTAGATTGATTGATTTAAGGGCTAAAGCTGAAAGTAAGAGGAAGAGGGGGGAAAGGATGAGGACGGATGGGGGAATCATGAAAAGGAAGGTGAAGAGGCTTCGGAGGATGAAGGTGGTTAGGAAAAAGAGTCGTTTGCATGTTTGATAAAAACCATAAATAAAACACTCGGAGGATGAAGATGAAGGAGAAAGTAAGAAAGGGAAGGACACTGGAAGTATATATTTTCTCCTGAGAAAGACAGGGCTTAGGAAAGAGAAATGAAGAATTTGCCAAAATCTAATGTGAATCCGAATTTATGGTAACGAGGTACTTGTTATGGGGAAGGAAAGAGAGAATGGCCAGGATATTGTAATGGAAATAGTTGACAAAATTGAATGTAGACCATGCTCACTTTCTACATCCTCATGTCCTGTACGACGTGAACAGGGCGGATGTGGAATGGGAATGAAGGGGAGACCTCTTACATACTAGGAGGGAAGACTGATGGTAGAGGATGGCTTTAGTGCACACGGGGAGAAAGCTGAGAAGGATGGAATGAGGAGAAATAATATTTGAAAAGATTTAAATGTATGCGAATTTTGTATGTTACTCTTTGAAGAACGGCTTGAGTAAATAGTGTCGAAGATGAAAGATGTAAGGAGGGCAGCACTAACACCGGCATGTTAGAGGGATGTAAGATGGGAGAGTAATGTTTTAGAAGGAGTTTTTGAAGGGTGTAAAGTAGGATTGGAAATGTGTGCTTCAATTACTTTGGGATGAAGGAAGGGAGCATTGGATTGCAAATTGGGGAGCTGATGGAAAATAAAGAGACTCCCATCTGACTTTCTTAACCTTTTACATATAATACTGACTCTCTCTAACCTCGGCAAGCTTATACGAACTTTGTAAATTTTTTATCACGCAATTCGCAGTCCCATCTTCCCTGCACCAGGAGTAAGCATACTTCCTCCCCTAATCTTCCCGACTCCTACTGTTTCGCAAATAGACCATAGAATATACCAAATAGAATTTAAACTAGGCAACTAGGGTAGAAGCCATGGTAAATTTCAGGGAGGGGCACCGTCATAATCTTCTCCATAAGGCCGTCAGTAGTCTATCAGCGACGCATAAAATGAGATTTGCAATGGGCAAGAGAGTGTTAGCGAAAGCGTGCAAATTCTTCTACCGCCATGGAAGGTGAAACGCAGCGCAATAAGCATTTCAAACATATCTGGGGAGCCGGATATACCGGATGCTATGACTATGAGAAAAGTGGAAAAAAACGTAAGAGATTACACGAATTATTTCTTAAATACAACAGAAATGAGCTGGATGCTGGTGGAATATTAGGGATTGGGAATTGTAGACTTAATTATGATTACACTCATCATTCTTATGCGCATAACCTTGAACTGAATGAAATTCCTTTAATCGTTTCCATTTTACTCTGCTTCTATCTATCTATCTCTCTCTCTCTCTCTCTCTCTCTCTCGCCTTTCTTATTTTCCAGGCGGATGTGAAACTAAGTTGAAAGTAAGATGCGGGGATGGAGTTGATAAGTATATGACATACAACAGGTTGGTCGTGCTTATAGTGCTTGCCTGCTGGACATTGACTTGTAAAAGTGGAAGAGTTGCATTCCGAACCAAGAGCTTGATTAAGAAGGAATTACCTTTGAAGAGACGCTTCTGGAAGAATGTGTTTCCTGTGTACAGATTCCATGGAGGAATTTTCAGCAGCACTATAGTGAAGTTATTAATTAAGAAAAAAGGAAAAGTAAGGTAGCCGAGGAAGATATATGCGCGTAGTGTTGGAGAGATATTCACGAAGATTATTGGTAGGAGAACAATTGACGTGATGAGAAGAGAGTAAATA
The DNA here is from genome assembly GCA_906901655.1 of Sminthurides aquaticus. Taxonomy (NCBI): domain Eukaryota; kingdom Metazoa; phylum Arthropoda; class Collembola; order Symphypleona; family Sminthurididae; genus Sminthurides; species Sminthurides aquaticus. The sequence goes on along the minus strand of CAJQTT010000004.1, from coordinate 7,164,001 downwards.
ATTTTCAGCATGCTTGGAATTTCTTAAAGAACTTTGAAAAGAGAGAAAGGAATCCCTTTTAAAAGAATTCTTGCGGGAATTAAAAAGATTGGAGATGAGAAAAACGCTTTTCACCTCCTCCACCTCATCTTCTGGCAAATCCACCTTGTTAACTAAAACTACAGAAAGGAGGAAAAGGCATTCCACACTGAAATCAGAACTGATTACGGCATAGCGGTACGCTGTGTATTCGCTTGTAATTGCTACATTCATGTGGAAGAAGGATGAAGAAGTGGATCTCACCGGGCGGGTAAATTGCAACCTTGCGTCCTAATAGCTTTTGGAGATTTCAATCCCAATCAATCTAAGGAAAGAGATAAGAGAGTTTGGTACGAGAATTTGTAGAACTGTATTGTATGGACTCTCAGGCGTACGTTCATACGCCTGGGCGAAGAGAAAAGACAGAATCTCTTGAATTCACTCCTCGTTGATTTGAGTCCCGTATATACGTGCCATGTATGGAGAGTAAGTTTCTGGACTAGAATATCGATAAAGCTTCACGGGACCACCACATATATGAAAGATTCCCACGTACTTTTGTGTCTAACATTTCTTCAATTTTCCTAACTCGCTTCTTCCTCGAACTTCAACCCCCTGCTCACGCGTTTACACCACATTTACATGAAGAATTGAGAAGAGGAGATTTCAGAGTGCTGAAAGTGTGAAAATATGAGTGATTTGAAGGGGTTGAAAACCAAATTCATTAATTAAGAAGATGCTCGCTTGCAAATGACCTCTCTATTGGAGTTTTAGCCTACTTACATTTAGATGGACTAGGAGGGAGAGATATGCTATGGGAAGATTGATTGAAAGAATTTAGATTAATAGATGGGGAAGGGAAGTGATGGTGAAAGAAGTTTTTACTGTCAGCTTTTTTGGAGCTTTCTGAAAAGTTGAGAAGGAGGACATGCAAAGGTGATGATGAAGTGAAGAGGAAGTGAAATAAGTGCTAAGTTTTGTATAAAGATGAGTTTGTGATTCTGGCCACAGGCTTAGGCTTGTGATGAATGTAACTGAAGCAGACGGATATGAAAGTGGAAGAAAGTATCCCTGTTTTTACTTGCTCTCAAACTCAAACTAACTGTGGCGACTGTGGGAAAGACTGGGGTAAACTCCATTAGAAAATAAGATGGAACATAATACGAGAGCATCTATCTGGTGAGCTCATGTTGTGAGACAGGGGTAATAATAAAAGGAAAGGGGGCACGTTGGAAGTAAGTAGTTCGGGGAATGTGAAAGCAAGCCGGATAATCGGATAAACCGGGGAAAGTGATGAGAGAAGAAACTGTGGGCTTAATGGAGGGAGGAGTGAGGAGACTGTGCCAAAGCCCTGATCCTGAATGCAACTCACAAGCCTTTCTTTGGCACGATTCGTAATTAGAAGAGCTGGGGCAGGGGCAGACTTTCCCGTATGCAACTATTTAGCGATTCTCTTCGCCACTGTCTTTTACATCAAGTCTAGTTGGCATGGAATCAATTCATTTTCTTTGAAGCTCAACAGGGTATCGATATTATATGCAAGGAAAGCTAGCGCAAAGACGGGAAAGTTAGCCGGGTCGAACTTGGGACTTTTATGCCATCTTTTACATGGAGGTGCATTATTAATTCACACATATTCGGAATTATATCCCGGGAAAATTCTATTACTCTCCTTACAACCAATCCAACTTACACAACTCGTTCGTCAGCTCATTTGAGGATTCATAATGAAACTAGCTTGAATGCCGCACATAAACTTCTTCTCTTGGATTTCTTTCTGTCCCGTATTGAGTTGGGTGGTTACATAACATAGCTTGCAAATACGCATACATGCTGGTATTTTATTCCTCCCCCGTTGAATAGTATCGTTTTCCAACTACATAGTTTCACTTACAGATGATGTCAAAAGCTGTGAGAGTATGAGGGGCAAAAGAGTGAAAAGGGATTGTGACAAGGACGACGCGGGCATAGTTTTAAGCACTGGCCTACTGTCCAGCAATAAAGCCTTGATACACAACATAATTTCCTATGCATTCGTCACATAAGACTGTAAATGAGGGCTCACAAAGGCCTGATTTCTATCAGCCTTTGCCAAGTGAAAGCGGCGGGACAGAGAGAGAACATTGGAGAAAGCTGCCAAGAATGTGGGAAGAGAATATTGTTTCTCTGCTCAAACTTTCTCCATATATGCGTCTATTGCGGGGAAGGAAAGGAACTGGAAACAAGGGAAAGCTTTCCTTCTTTACCACAACTCGGGATTCGCGAAAATGACTTGGGAAAGTGGTACAGGATATTACAGGGAATATGATATCGATTTGCTCTGAAGTCTACAGGAAACGAAGACGTTGACTGATGGGACATAAGAATCGGAGAAAGAAAGGCGGAATCTAACCATGTCCTCATCCTATCAGTGATAATACTGTGGCCTGTCGTGTCGGATGTATATACATGCAGCAATAAACTAACAAGTTGGAATACGCATTTAAATCGCATTAGCCATCATAGTAATTTTGGCGAAGGATGCCAAAATCATTTTATTGTTCATTGGGGTGATAAGAATAAAAAAGGTGAAAGGGTAGTATCGGAGTACTTCGATTACAATAATTGTAACGAGGGAATATAGTGAAGCACGTGTTGGGGAATTTAAAACGTGGCTGGTTTCTTCAAGCCATTCATCTGCTACTCCGGTCCTGGAATATCGAAAGAGAAAGAGAATCAAAAGGAAGAATAGGTCAAAGAAAAATACGATTGTGGAAGCATGAGAGAATGGAGATATCGTAGAGGAATGGAAGGCGAAGAATTAGAAAGGAAATAGTTGGCAAGTTTTGGGAAAGCAGGAGGATTAAGTTATGCATGTAGTGGAGAGAAAACATGATAGAAAGAATGTTGAATTTTATGGCCTTCATTTGAGCTAAATGTTTTCATCGTTGGTAAACTGTGTTACAGGGATGAGGGAAGCGGTAGAAAAAAGAGCTTGTAGGACTTCTTTCTCTTTCTCTCCAGTGTTAAAGAAAGCTTCTTTGAGACAGTACAGGCTATGTCTAATCCCACGAACATACTTTTGCATTAGCATTACAGGAATATTTTTCAAAATGTGCATCCCTTTCAAGTAAGAATACTCACACTCTTTACTATGTACATATACTCCGTAAACTCGTTTTGAAGCGTGGAAGAAAGTAAGAATGATATTTCTTTGAAATACAAAATATACAAACATGCAGTCAAAAGCAGACACTGAGCATGGATGGCCACAAATTAAACATTTATTTGATATTATGGCATGTGGAGGTTAAGACTTTGTACGGACAGTATCTATTCTGACGAGTGTAGACTAAAGACAATGAAAGGAAAGGCCCAAGTTAGTAATTGTGCCGATTGCAAGCTTTAACGCCTATGATGTCCTCGTTAACTGACTTTCTCTTCGTTTTTCATACAGTCTCCTGCTTTGTCCCAACAAACCGTTCTCGCCTTTGAAGCTGGCAGCTAATAGCGAAATAGAGCAATGATAGCGCAAGTGCCTCCTAGCCTAGCCTTTATCAGCTTGGAGAGACAATGGAATGTGTAAATTGAAAAATAGTATAGTGGAATAAAGTGGTTTGGTAGAGAAATTGTAGGGCATGGAAACACATGTACGTTTAGGAGGATCCATTCAAGCCACGTTACTGTCTAAGAGTGTAACTAGAAGCCAGTTCATGGGCTTTTAAAATACCCATTCTAGCAATATTATGGCTCTCTTCTGGTAATAATTCCATCTTGCTGTACTACAACTTCATTTAGTAGTATCGGGCTCATGGTCAATGAAACATTCATTATCGTGCTCATCATAGGATTTGTTGCCTCATTTCTAGAACGCTGTACAAGCACATTTGGCGTACAACAATCTGGACCAAAGGAGGAGAAGGCCTCAATTGTGAGCAATGTATTGGAAAGGAAATTCATGCAGTATTTCTTGATATCCCATCCCCGAGTCCTTTCGCTGCTTGCGAAGAGGTTAAAATACAGCAGAGAAAGTGGGAGAACGCGAGGGATTAGAGTTTTGTATGGCTATGAATAAATCAAGCGTAAAAAAGTTACTGTGGAAGGGAAGGAGTGGTTGATGGTGGTGCCAATGATGATCTTGAAATGGGAGGAATCTTCTGGACTACATTTCCACCCACCGATGGACACTTCGAGGTCGTTGGATTTAAACGTAGGAAAATGGCGACAGGATGAAAACAAGGGACTGTTAGCTAAGTCCGGGCAGGGCTGGCAAGGCAGCGGAAATGAAGTTTTTGATGGAGAATAAATGAGCTCGGTGGGAGGAGAAGATGTATGGGTCACGGAATTTTTAATGATCAGGAAAGGAATAGCAGAAACAGCTGGAACTTGGAAGATTTCTTCTTTCCTTTGGTGGAAGGCATTGAGAAGCATCTCTGATTTATGTCGGATTAAAGTTCCTAGGGAAGTTGGCTTTAGGAGTAAGAGATTAAGTGGAAAGCCAGTTTAGTGATGCTTTCTCTCATGTGAATTAGGATGAGATGTATCTTGTAACGATAGCTTGGAGTATCAAATAACTGTTACCCTGTAATGTTAAGAGGAGGAGAGAAAAGCAAAGATTTAACTCCTCAAGGGTAAAAAATTGGATTAAAAAGAGTAGGGAGGAAAATGAAGGTATATATACATAGTTACTTCGTGTGTGGAGACTTAAAATTAAGGATGATTGGGACTTGGGGCATAGAGGTATCTATGGACGGTGAAAGAGAAGGAAGGATTGTATAAGATATGAGGGACATGAAAAGAATTTCCTTGAGGACGCAAGGGAAGACAAGAAGATGATAAAAGAAAGGGTTGGGAGAAGAGGTTTGCATGTCAGTGTCTGATGATAAAACACGTTTACAGCCATAAGGTCCCGCCGGTATTGTTCTTGTCGAGTTGAGTGCACAAGGTTCATGAGTGATGTGAGAGTAGATAGTTATTTTTGCTATGCTATGGAAGATTATTGATTTCCTTTCTGCGACTAAGCTACATGTTTGATGGCAATATATCAGTATGCAATAAAATTATAAAGATCCTGAATTGATACCGGGGAAACTACGTAGGAAATAGTACAGTCATCTCTTGCAAAACAAATATATTCCATTCATCATGTTTCGTTGAGATCACTTCGTCAGACTATCGAGGGTCTATGGGTAACTGCGAATGATTCGTTGATTCCAGAGCTAAATATACACTGCAAAGGTTTTATTCTATGAAAGAGAGACGATGATGTTATGGGTTTACGAAATAAAAATCCTGCTTTATACGTTGTTAAGCAAGTGCTGCTCTACAATGGAAACGTGTACGATGTAAGGCAATGTATCGATCTTTTGAATGAGAAATAGCAAAAGTAATTTTACTATTTGGAACGAAAACAGAAAGTGAAGGCGATAGAAATAGAATTTTTGTAGCTTTAATACGAAGGTACGTTCTAAACTGATGAGAAGTTAAAAGAGTTGAAGGACGGATACGTGGTTGAAAATGTGAGCCAATTAGAATTCTAGTATGTTTGAAGTTTTTCTGTAAGATTATGAGGCGGTGATTATGATAGGAATTACTATATATGAGCGTTAGGAGATACGTGGCCGAGTTGGCGGTTTGATCGTTTTTTAAATCGGGGCAAAAGAAAGTTTGTTGAAAGTTTTAGAAAAAACTATGAGAAGGACGGGGAAGGCTCTACAGCGGTAGAGAAAGCCGGTGGGAATGAAGGCTAGATAGATACAGGCAAAGAAGGGGAAGCATGCGGAATTCGGCGGGAGGCAATGAAAATGATGATGGGATATATTTGTTGATCGTAAGCAAGCCGTTTGAGAGTTCAGGGTCGTGTCGTACACATATTGGAGCGTGTTGGTTGGAAGAGAAGGAGAAAGTCAAGGATATGAGGCAGTCGCAGATGGTGAACAGAAGATTTGGAAATGTGCATGGAGGCTAGATGTTCAGTTAAAGTCGAACATGAGAGAAAGCAGCGAACTTCAGAGAACTCCGACTTATGCTACTACTTAACTAGGGTATAGTCGGGCAGTACTGGGTATTGGGTGCAGTGTAAGTGTAAAGGCATAGTAAAAGCTTTGAAGATCCAGCGCATAAGTATACAGCCGTGAGGAGAAAGGAGAAAGCACGAGGGAGAAAGATAAAGAAAGGAGAAAGCAGGCTAGGAAACTAGCTCTCGCTCCTCCTCAAGTTTTCCCTACGATACGGCTCTTGGAGCTGTGAAAGTAGAGAGACGAGAGAGTAAATGCGTTTGTATGTATGAAAAATAGAAAATATCAAGTAAAGAAGAAACTAATATTTTTAAAATCAATGAATCGTAATAGGGAAAAAGTGCGGGGGAAATAATAATCTTTACAAAAAACATATCCAATGTGAGAATAGCTTGGTTTGAAAGGATTGGAAAAAATGTACGAGTTGATGTTTCGCGAAAAGAAAGAGACAAGACTATCTGACGTAATCAAGTATTTTGGAGGATCATGTTTCGTGTTTGCATTGAAGGTGAGCAAACGCAGGACTACCGTAAAAACTAGAAATAAAGAACGGAAAGCAGCGAAAGAAATTGGTTGAAGTATATAAATTCCATGTTGTGTATGGCCAAGTGGCCAAGTATGGAATTCAAATCTGGTTTCCTTATGTGTCTTCTCTTTGAGGCGGATTTGGTGAGTTGGTGAAAGTAGAGGAGGAAAAAAGGAGATATGTCATCTCTCCAGTACAACCATTGGATGAGAGACCGGGGGGGGAGGCTGGCTAGTTTTGGTTGTCACTATCCTGTCGAAACGTGAACGTGTCCACCATGATAATAGAAGGAATGATGGGTCAGGGCGAAAGTGGGAGGGGGAGAAGAGAAAGTTAACTTATTGTGTCTTGTTGTGATGATGAAGAAAGCATAGGAAATCCTATAAGACCTCTAAGAAATACTCTTTTATTGCATTACCATTCGCAATACCCGAGTAGACTTGAGTTGAGAGACAGCCCCCACCACAAGCTTATGGCTAGTTATCTATAGTAGATAGGCTGACTTAGGATAATAAGGATGCGGCGAGGTTGAAAATAAAAAGATAAAGTAGCTAGTTGGATAGATCCCATGGAAAGAGAAAGTCGGATTCAAGCTTCACTGAGGTAAATGCACGTATAAAAATAAAGAAACCATAAGATAAGAGATAAAAATTTAAAATAAATCCAATGTAATTTCGGAAGGAGATGAAATGGGATTGATTGGGACGTGCAGAAGTGTCGGTTAAACTAATTTTGAATTGAACAGTATGACGGACTGTAGAGAAGATTTGGAAAAGCTACACTGAAGAGGTTTTTGCTGTAATGGCCAGTCAACCTGGTTACGTAAGGCATATTAAGGAAGAGAAAGAAAGCTGAAGAGATTTGAAGAGCGATTTAATATTAATTACGATTCACCACAATCGAAGCAGGCTGGTAGGATATCATCGTAAGTGAGCATGGACTAGTTATGCTGAGCTTTCAAATTAACTAAACTAGTATTCAAGGAGGTCAATTCATGGGAGAGAAAGATAGATACGCTTATACAAAGAATTGACGAGTGACCGTGATTTAAGGGGGTGGATGGACAAGTGTGTCATGGCCTACCGGATCTTAAGAGACTTTGCGAAATAAAGATATGAAAAGCATATCTAAGGAATGCTATTGGCCTGCTGAAGAGTGCAGACAGTGCTGAGGAGGGACGAGGAAGAGAAAGGAAATGATTTGACGGTCGAAAAATTGGAAGGTGAAGAAATGGTGATACAAGCAGAGGAATCTATTATTAAAAAGGGAATTCGAAAAATAAAATGTGCCAAGAGTTTTTATTCGCGGACAATATAAAAGTCAGAGTCAAAAGTAGTGTCAGCAGAGACCGGGGATTCACATTGGGAGGTTACTTAAAATTTAACGATTTTCCATCTGTCAATCCGTTCGGGGAGGGGAAGGTGAAGGTGAGCCAGGAGGGGGGAATATCGAAGTTAGAACTACGACCCTACTTTAGGGATTAGCGGAACGTGTAAAAGAATGGGTGGTTCGTCGGAGTTGCAGTGGCAGTAGAGGGACATATGGGTTGCTTCCGAAGGTTGATGGACGGAAGAAGAATGAAGAAGGAAAGAGGGGAATATTTTAGTATCGATTTTCATATGTGGAACTTTAGCGAAGGAAAGAGAAGGTAGGGTATATATAGGAGATAAGCTGAGAATGATGTGGAGAATTTTGATACTTTACATATTACATCCCCACTCCCATCTCCATCGAAAATATCACCTCTTTCCGGTCCAGTAAGCTTCCACAGTATGAGCTTCTTTTATACTAGCCGGAAACTCTGTTTTTGGTTACAGGTCAAGTCAATTAGCTTAGGAAATAGAGTCTGGTGAATTGATGGTGAGTTCGTGGAGTTGGGACAGTCGTCCGTCGTCGCAGTGAGAGACTGGAGTCTAGATGAGGAGGATGGGACTAGGGTAGAGAGTTACTAAAGCTGGCTCCAGCCTGGCTTTTACTCTGAAAACTAAGTCGCTCGCTTGCTCAATGTGTTTCTAATGTGATGCATAATTAATAGGAAGTGGAAGAGATGGGTGATCCAAATTGAGGGCGAGCGCGGTTTGAGTATGGGCATCGCATTTCTGATTTGTGACTTTGTGGGGTTGAGGTCGTGGAAGAAGACAGGAGACAGACAGTAGAGCTGGAGAAAGTCCAGGAGGATTTGAGTGAGAGAGGGCTTTTAGAACAGGTTTTGGAACTGTGACAAGCACTAAGCACTAAAACTAGTAGGAAGGTTTCCAGCTCTGGTGTCGATTTGACTTTGAACTGAATTTACATACATAAAGAGTGAGACACATAATGTAATGCACTCGGCACTCATTTGACTGCTGGAAGAAGTTTAAAACTTTGCTTTCTCTCTAACAATTTTTCTCGTCCCATTTTTACTCATCAACTTTTCCTTTTCCTTCAACTTTAAGCTCTTGCATGGGTAAAATTTGATAGAATTGCGTAAACTTCTCTAGGTACAAAGTTTACTCCTGAAACCTTAAGAGCTCGGAGTAGCTTTGAGAATTCCATTCCATCCAGCTGCTCTATTACATATGCAGAGCAGGACTCTGGAAATATTTTCAAGTTCTAGATGTGAAATAAGAACTCTGGGATTTAGCACGACTGTAAAGCGAAAAACAGCGTGTAAGGAGGCCGGACACTTTCCGGCGGAAAGAGATGCTTCCTCCATACAGAATTGACATGTCGGCTTTATTTGTGTATAATTTATATATATATATATATATATTAACCTACTCTATCATCCAAGAATACATGGCGGAGTATCTGAAGGAAATTAAATCTATTGGAATGGAATGGCAGGTGGGGGTGACAAATAAATGAGCATCAAAAATACGATAAGATCAAACTTGGCGAAGTCAAAGAGGGTGGTGAAGTTATAGAACTGCCAGTACGATGGAAGGGATTAGGTCTTAGAAGGAGGATTTATAAGGAACGGGAACATAAAGTGAGCGTGTAAGAGTGTATCTTAGAAGCAGATGCTTGGTTGGCTTGGTGGTATCCATCGGTATGAAATGATTAGGCTGTACAGACATAACTTAGTCTTTTTAATGCTTCCTTTTATAAAAGCAATCAAAATCTAAGCTCGTCATTCAAAAGACGTGAACGTGATAATCATGTTTGCTTTCACCTCAGCCGGCGGATGAGGTGGGCGTTTCAGGGTGAAAGCAGAACAACTGGGAAAGGTGAAAGTTGAAACTTGCATGTGCTACTTAAGATGAGAAATCTGCTATTCGGGTTGCATTGAATGAGGAAACCTTATTATGTAGTAAAGTTGGGATGATGTTTGAGGCAAAGCTTGAATCTCGACAGGAAATACAGCATGCTACTACGGAAACCTGGAAACAAAAAACAATTATTTTCTGCTGTCAGTAGTATCCGGATGAAGGTGGACGTGGGGAGGAGGCCGGGAACTGTTTGAAGTAGTCCAGGCTTGTTTGTACAGAGAAAATTATATACGCCCATGGATGTAAATGAAAGGGAGTAGTTTAGGAAAGAGATTCTAACGCAACGGGGAAAATGACGTAAAATCCGGATGAGGGAGACAGAAAAACAGGATGTCAGGGAAAGAAGGGGCGGAGAAGTTATTTAGTCTCATGTTTTTTCAGAAGAGTTACTAAAACCTTCCTCCTTCTTACTTGTCACTCTCTCGGTTCTCTCTTTCATTAGCCAATGAAAGGACTGGGAGATTTACCCCGTTGTTGTAAAGACGAGTGTAAATTGATGATTTCCACAGGGAATTTTGACATGACTCCGACTGCATCCATCCATAATCATGAACTAGGTCTAAATGATGATGCTACATAGGTTAACTCTAATGCTTTTTAATAAACGCTGGCAGAAGTGAGGGCAGTCATTGCTTTTGTTGTGTTGTACGGGTGAAACCGTCAAGTTGTAATTGCATAAAGGTACGCAGAAGGGGACAACGCTGACGTGCCATTATGAATGATGAATTCGGAGAAAACTTTGCGAATGAAGTAGAGAAAAAGATCGGATGAATCCCTTGAAGCTCCTTGAGAGCGGGAGGGAAGGGAGGATAAATATTTAATAACCTTTCTAAAAACTTTGCCCTGAAATTTATTAATCACCTGTAGACTCTTGGGACAATATTTTTACACAAAAATAAGCCTGCTAGGGAATTACTAGCAATTAGCTTTGTATAAAATAATCTTGCTATTAAAACTGGTATTGAGGCTGATACACATTCATTTAAAGTGGATCGTTTCCGAAACACAACATGATTTGCGCAGGAATCCTTTAAATAAGAGAGCATAAAGAAAAGTAATTTTACTTTCTCTCGGAGAAAGTCACAACTGCTCTGCTAGAAGTTTTGATTGAAAGTTTTACTTTCTAGGATATCTAAACCGGAAGGGGCAAATATCGATTACTTTTTCATGCTTCGTTTGTGTTTGAAAGCAAGACACGAGGCTACTATGGTAAAGACATGCGTAGGTAGGGAACGGATTTAAACATTAATAAGACATGCTATTGAATTGGATACCTACTGTAGGAGCGTAGGGAGCGCTACTTTCGTGTATTTTTTGGATGTACTTTTGAGCATTTATTTTCAACTGCCTAATGGTTTTACGGGGCGTGGCGTAATGTAATAAATGTCCGTTTATTATTCGTCCTTATAGCAGGCAATAGGAGAAAGCTAATAAAGGAACATGATCGGACCAAGTTCTTCTGAGGATGAAAGCGATGATGATCAGGGACCACCTCCAGTGACAGCGCCTCCTTCCAGACCTCACCTGTCACATGAAGTACATAGTGCCCCGGACCCTCATCATCATCCACATCAACGAATTGTAGGAACCACTAATGCTGGATCTAACGATAGTCTCACACTCGGCCATGCTCATGGTCATGGTATCGCACATGGACCAGGCAGTACCCTTGGACCGTCCTCTGCTGGTGTCGGACCCGGTGGTCCGGGAGCTCAAATCCGTGGCGGAGCTTTGCCTCGGCCCAACTCTCCGTCGCCCTCGCTTATATCCGAGAAAAACGTACCGGAAAATATCGATCCTCAGGTAAGATGATTTGTTTTAGCTTCCCCTATATATCCTTGTAGCAGCAATTCCGTTCATTTCTTCAAGTAATCTTGACCTCGCTCATCTGAGAGAGTATGGGTTTGATTACTAAGAATCCAGCGACTGTTTGACTATTATTGAGTCTTTTTTATTATATGGTTACATTATTATGTATATATCTCCAAATCTATTTACTCTTCTCCATCACTTAGCATAGTGAAGAAAGAGGGAGACAGCTTTGACTGTATTTTTTTTCGCTACGCAAGAAAAGAGAAAACACGGCCTTATTATAATGAAGAGCATTGCCTAGCCTCTTTAAAGAATGTAGTTAAATTGAAAACAAAGGGCGGCATGAATCTAGTAATTTTACAGACAGATTTCCTGTATACTTATTAAATTGGGAAGGACTTTATGAAGACTTACTATTGATTGAATGTACCGGTAGAATGGTGGAAGTGACCCGTAGAACGTCGTTTTCGTTTTTTGTAAGGCATGTTAATTGCCCTTAATTTAAGACGAGCTACAATAGAATCACTCCAGGTAGAAAGAGAGCTGTGGCACGGACATGGGAATAGGGAAAATAATTCAAGATTGCATAAGCATCTCAATGAAAGGATGAAACGTTGGTTTAGAATTTTTTTTAATGTGAGTTATGAAAATTTTCAGGAGAAGCAAGAACGGGAGGAGGAACAGAGGAAAATGCGGCTGCAGCTTTATGTCTTCATATCCAGATGCGTCGCCTATCCTTTCAACTCAAAACAGCCGACTGACATGACTAAAAGGCATACGAAAATAACAAAATCCCAGCTTGATACAATTATCGGTCGGTTTCAGGTAAGGAAACATGGAAGGCTTCGTAATTATTAACTTTGGAGAAAGTCGGCAAACGGGGAGGATAAGCGGCTGTGTGGAGAAGAAACAGCAAAACATTATTCAAGCAATGAGAAATTACTTGCACAACTTGAAGAATCTTCTGTCCGGAAACTGTCTGGGTGACGACTAACAATAGAAAATGGGCAGGAGAATTGAATAGTGAAACTTGTTACGGACGGGTGGAAGCTATAAATTTAAGCTGACAGAGATTAAAATTTGGTGGAAGGCTTCTGAACAAATTTTATTATCCGTCATTCTGTGAGACGGAGGGATGTAGGTGATGTGGTGGAGGAGTACAAGTTGCGCAATTAAAAAACAATGGGGCGTAATCTCCTTCTACACCTGTCTGTCTGATAACTTTAACTGCAGATGGGAAATGATGAAAACGAGTAGGATGATGCTCCCACTGAATTATGCATAGCCAAGGGAAAAGGCCAATAGAAGGAGTGGTAAGTTTAGGATAAAGATGGGAAAACATGGACGGACTTTCTCTTGGGGAAAGTATTCAGCTTGTCAGCCGAGAAGAAATGCTTGATATGACTTCGGAGGGAGTCGCAGTGCAGGCAGACAGATTTGTAGGGCGCCTCTTGATGCTTTCCTCTTGCTTATAGGGTTCATCCTTTAAATCCCAGGAAGTTGAAGGCGGAGCGATTGGAGCATGATGTTTAAATGAATTATTTTGCTTAAATTTACTTACTCCGATGAAAAGATTGAGGAAATGATTTTCATTTTGTATGTATACACGAAATTCCTGGATTTAAGGACTGTAGTAGGGATTTAGATGTAAGTGGATAAAAACTATACATGAGGGTTGAATCAAGCCGGTTGATGGGAGAAAAGTGAAAGCAGTGAGGAGAGGTCTTTGCGATATGAAACTTCACAGAATTGGAGTTAGAGAAGGGACAGGATGGGATGAGTAGTTACCGATATAAGGTAGTAGGAAGTGGGTGATTGTAAATTGGAGCTCTCGAAATTATGCTACTCCTTTTATTTTAATAATAATTACTCCAGCTCAGCTCATCCCAACTAGAAGCGGCCTGGGAAGATATTAAGTGAAGAGAAGTGAAAGTAGAGAGAAAGTTTAAGGGAAAAATAAATGGGGAGGGAGGAAGTAGAAGGGGGAGGAGGGAAAGTAAGATGCATGTCCATCGTGGATGCTCTTTAATACTACTCTTTTTGACTAAGAGGCTGGTGGGTGGGATGTAAAGTGGCGGTTGGGACGTTGATAGAGGATAATTCCGTCATTGGCCGAAGAATGAGGAATGGAAGAGGGCTGGGGGATAAAAGCAAGGGATTTCCTCTCTTACATTTAAGGAGGACGTTAGGCAGAGATTACATGACTTTAGTAAATGGAGCGATGGGGAGTGAGGGGTAAAGTGAGGGAATAAATGTAAAAAAGTTACTCCTTTCTCTACATACTTTCTCCGAGAATTGTTTCAGAGAGAGGAAGCTGTGTTGCGTGAGGAAAGGCATTACGCGCAAATGAATTCGCGTTACATGGCTCATTCTTGCTGAATTATACGCAAGATTTGACGGCTAGTAAACACGTAATAATGCTAGGACTCGGAATTAAATCGTGGGAGACAAGGAATGGTCTAGCACAGACGCTAGCTTTTCTCTTCTGCGTTTCCATTCTCTCAGTCCATCCGTCCTCAAACCAGATTGTGTTTCCTTCACGGTTCTTAACCACTCGTCAACCAAATACCAGAACTTCCTCCTTTGTAGCCTTCTCTCTCTCTCTCTCTCTCTCTCTCCCTTCCTTCAAGGAGTGCTGAGAACTGTAACCGACTTGGTTCAAGAGAAAAGACACTAAAGTACATTCCTCAGGCGGAAGGAGAGCGTAAAGAAAAGAGAGAAAGAGAGAATAATCCTCTTTAGCCTTGTCCAAGGCATGATAAATATGTAAATGAAGCTAGATCCGGCTCGTACTTAATCTTTGGAGGAGACAAGGGGGAAAAAGTTGAATTATTTCATCCGTCATAATTCTTTTTTTTATATTTTAATATTCTTTCCATTCTCTCAGTTATGACAGGAAAATGGGAAAAGACATTACAAGATGTAAAAATGGTACTATTATGAAGACCACTCTTGTTCCTTCCCAGAGTCCACAAAAGAAGAAGTGTTCCTTAGAGAAAAGTTTTAAAAAGAAACAACGACAAAATATTGCTCCAATGAGGACAGTGGTATAAGAAAGAGCGGTCATGGATTGATAGAAATATAGTGGCAGGATGTATGGCCAAGTGACGAGCTGTATATGTATGGACTATTCCGAGATACAATTTTTGCAACAAAGGGAAGATGGGTTACAGTGTTGGATTGAGTTGTGGAAACTATTGAGGTACACGAATAAAATACGAGTTTTGCATGTGGTAGCTGATGCTTGTATGGTATATAGTAAGGTAAATTAAAATTGAAGGTGCGGTTTGCTTTGGAGGGGACTGAGAATTTCAGTAACTAAGGAAGTTGGCTGGATTTTTCATGTTTTGAGGAATCTAACCGTGAAAAGCTTTGTTGGAGATGATTATAAAAGTTTAAGAGAAAATTAGGAGGAAATATAGAAAGAGACTTGTTGTATAAGCTATAAGTTTTTTCAAATGGTCTTCTGTTCTGTGTGCTGGGTTAAATGTGATTCAAATAGTGAAAAGAGGAGAAAGACAAGGGGAAATAAGTTGGTTGGTTGGAATTTATGGTGAATTAATGCATCCGGTACGGTCGGATGTAATTCGTGTACATGGGAATTGGGCCTGGGTGTGCGAGTTTGCATGAAGAAGAAAGCTGGAGAAAGTAAAGTCGGATGAGGAAGTTTAAGCAAGACAAGAAGCTGGTAGAGGGGTGGGGTTCAGAATATTGGGATGTACAACTTAAATAATGTGGTCTTGCTTTATGACTTGGTTTACAGAGTTTCCTTAAGGGCGATACCCAGATAGCAGCGGATGAGGCATTTCAAAATGCTGTCCTCAACTACACTGACGTCTTTCTTAAATCGGAACGAGTTCGTGGCATGGTACAGGCCGGAGCTTGCTCACAGCACGATTTTCGTGAGGTTTTCAAGAACAACGTAGAAAAGCGTGTGAGGTAAGGATGAAGCGTGATATTACATCTTTTGAATTATTCTGGCCTCGTCGGAAGAGAGGGAAGGTGGTCTGGCCTTGAAAGATAAACGCATAGTTTTGTGCTCTGTGAGGGGTAGAGAAGGAGGAGGAAATGGGTGAAAGTGGAAATATATGTATTGAAATGAAGTTGGAGAAAGTTGACTGAGGCTAGGGCTTTTAGAATTAGGTGATTCTAGCAACTAATTTACACAGTTTATATGGAAAACTATGGGTGGGAGAATGAGAGGTTGGTGGTGGTGTATACAGTTATTCTGAAGGAATCGGAAGTTTGTAATAATGGCCGCGGAACTAAATGCTGAAGGCTAAAAGGTCGGTCGATAGGATTCTGTGTGAGGTCTTGTCATAGCCATCTGAACGGGCTCCGTCCGAAGGTGGCCTTGCTTCGGGCAGAAGGGGGCAAACCTACGGTGATAATGTTTACCCCAAGTAAAGGATGAAAGGCGAGAGGGCAGAGGCGGGGAGTGGGGAGAGGGATTGAAAGCGGGGGAAAGTGAAGGAAATAAGAGAAAGAGAAAAGAATTAATGGAGGTTAAGCTGCTGTGGTGGGTTCGGAGGGAAAATGACTGGGATAATGTAGTATGTGAGGCAGCCAAGCGGGTTATTTGACAGGGGAAGAAGAGAAACAGCGACATATGAAGGGACAGGGATGGGAAAGTTGGGAGAAAGTAAAGAAGAGAAAGTATGGATATATATATATGTTTCGTGGAATGTTTACTAGGTCCCTGCCAGAGATTGATGGTCTGAGCAAAGAAACTGTACTAGCATCCTGGATGGCCAAATTCGACTGTATTTTTAAGGGAGATGAAGATACAAAAAGACCTCGTCTACAGCAAAATCTCCATTCAGAATTAATTTTATCTAAAGAACAACTCTACGATATGTTCCAGCAAATCCTAGGCGTAAAGAAATTTGAGCATCAACTCTTGTTTAACGCGCTTCAGGTAATCCTATCCTTGTTTATAGGAAATGTGGCCCCTAGCCACTTACTCTCATATTACACTATGGTTGACTTGCTCCACTTTTGTTACTGCGCTTATTTCTTCTACGTAAGCTGGGGCTGTGTTGAAGTTTGGGAGCAGCCTGATGATCGCGTAAGCTTGTATTTTTGTCGGGTGAGAGTGTTACTCTCACCAAGGAAAAGTCATACAAGATGAAGAGGAAACCGGTTTGGAATTTGGGAGAAAGCAAAGCGTATTTATTTGGGCAATGCCTTCGCATAATCGATTCTGTTCTGTTTTCGAGTCGTTGGGAATCGCAGAGTAGGGAATGCGATTGTGAAAAGATTATGAGATAAGATTGTGGATTTTTATTTGGAATTAGTTGGACTCTTCGGACGAGCAGGCTGCAGCAATACGGCGGGAGTTGGATGGTCGACGACAGAAAGTTGCAGACATGGAGCGGAATCGGAAATTGATGCCTAGATTTGTACTGAAAGAAATGGAATCACTATACATCGAAGAATGCCGCTCAGCAATTAATCAGTTGATGGTGAATTTAGAGCAACTCCCTGTTTCTAAAGGATCAACGGATTCCAAATACGGCCTTTCGAAAATCAAAAAATATAACCATAATAGGTAAGTTGCGTTTGATGAATGAGTCTCAAAGCAAGCTCTCTTCGTTGGTGCTGAGTTGAGCCTCATATAACCTTCTCTCAGCCTTAATTATAGGCAATGTTCTATTTTCTCTTTCGCTCATATCAGGAGAAGCTCAATGTTAAGGTAATTTTCATGATCCAGAATTTGTATCATGTTAACGTTTCTCTCTCTCTATCGCTATCTCTCTCTCACTTGTCCACTTTTACTCTCGCTTTAAATTGCCCTCCCTTGATTTGATTGGCCACAGCCCTGTAGTAGGAACCTTTGGAACATATTCACTGTTACACTCTTGCGAAATTGTCAATCAATTCTTGTAGTCCCCATTAGTTAGTCCTGCAAGTACAAGCAAATCTTTGGATCATTGGAGAAATGTTTGAAATGAAATGACTTAGTATATATATTAATTATAATATTTATTCAAAAGCTTGCCTACGTATACCTTTCTTGAATTGATGATGAATGAAACATAAGTTGAGCTCTTGCAAACCCTTTGTCGTTTTCCTTTATATCCGTTGTTATTGTATATAACAAATATTTCTGCCAAGCTATCACGCTTTAAGTATCAATCCAGTCAGTCCTAACGGAAGCAAGGAATTTTATGGAAACTAAATTTCATTCCCCTATAGCACCACTACCATATAGCATACCTTCTAAATTCTTATCAATGCATTGAAGAATGCTGTAAAGTTTTTCTTCTACCCCTTTGTTACTGAGTCCAGCTAGAACTGGAAGGCTTTGACTGAAATTATGATTGAGTGCCTCTTGCATTAATGAGCTATAGCCTATAGCTGTTAGAGAAAATTGTTTTACCTTTTACTTGATAGATAGAAATGATTGTTTCCGCACCGACAAGCTACCGGTCGGAAGCTGGAAATCATGTGTCGTTGGCTCGTTCGTACGCTAAACCAAAGCTCGCAGCTCGCTCGTTAGATGTGTGTAAATATTGATCGTGTACTTGAGTATGATGTGATGATGACGAGGGATGATGACAGAGTATGCAGCACGACAGCAGGACATGAGTTGACTGGTTTGCATTGGTTATTGGGAAATGCGGGAAGATTTGGAGGGAAGATCCGGGAGAAAGCCGGAGAGAATGGGGAAATGTTTCTGTATTGCGCCTGGGGTTATGGGAATAAGGCTGAATTGGTTGTTGATATTGCTGCTTCGCACTCACCTGTTGAGGGTGTTTGTGTGGGAATGGAATCCTTGGGATTGACTGACTGACTGAATATGATGATATGCTCTTCCTCTTCCTGCTCAAGCATTGTGTATAAAAGTTATATATGTGATTCCTTCCTTGTAAACTATAAATGTTTCTCCATCATGTTTGTGCCCATACACCTCTCTGTTGATCATCACCTCCGCTTGAAACTTCTTTGGGTACGTTCAGTGTAAATATGCGAATATGCTGCGTAATTCCTTGTGTATGAAAACCGTGAGCCTCTAAGAATGTAAAGGTTATGCAAGCGCTGTGGGAATCACCTTACTTGTAATCATTTCCTCCGAAAAATTGCGTAAATGTATATACATAACCTTAATATGGATGTGTGCATGGCTTCTCGGTTGTTTTTGTCACTCGATTTTGTTTTTTCTTCTGATGGTCCAGGTCACAAGTGTCGCTCGCCAAACTGGAAGGAGACTCTGCGGATAGTGACACAACACTCAGCAAAATGGATGTTGTTCTCACCTTCCCTCTCGAGGTAAATCCAAAATATTTTTCTCATTTCCCCCTTCACAAGCCTATGAGAAAATGGAGGAATCCAGATCGCGATCCCACCCGGCCAACCCAAATCCAAATATCTAATACATTTCCATATCTACTGGAATTGCAAACTGGATGGGGATTCTTGGATCCGCTCCGCCTGGAATCAATATCCACTTGAAGTAATGGGAAAAAAGAAAAGCTGCGTAAAGAGAAGAAGAAAAATTAAATTGCACGGCCTTCTCCATCCCCATACGAAAAGCCTGGCTTTCTATTGGATATTTGGGTTTTGGAGAAAGCTCAATGAGCCTCTTGAACGGGGGGACGCTTTGTAGGAAGAGTATGCGGTGAAAGCTAATTTAATTACTTTTCCTAACTTTCTCTCTCTGTCTCTCTACACCACACAGGTTGTAGTCATGGAAGTCAAAGGTCTTAAATCACTCGCACCAAATAGGATAGTCTACTGTACGATGGAGGTGGAAGGAGGAGAGAAATTACAAACCGATCAGGCTGAAGCGTCGAAACCCATGTAAGTTCCCACTACTTGTCAAAATATGGGCTAACATGGTACCATCACTAGGCTTTGGAGTTTAACTCACTCTTGAAGCTTCACTCCCTGACTCCCTCTTTTCCCAACTGTGCAAAGTATTACAGTATTGCGAGGAGAGGAGTGCTTTACAGCTTCCCAACTGAGCTGGAAACAGTTCCGGTAGCCGTTAGAGTGAAAGGAGGAATTGTCCATGGACAAGCTTTACTAAATTCAGTCAGACTATACCATAACTCCGATCTCGTCCCTGAAATAGGTTACTCACAAGTATTGCAGAATTTAAAACAGCTCTAGTTCTCTTCTGACTTAACGTTATATGTTAAGTGTATAGATATTCTCACCTCAGCGGTGAAAGGAAGCCATGTTAATTAATTCTTTGAAGCTTGCGAAGCCTGTCTAAAATCTTCCAGTTTAGCCCCAACCCCAACCTTGTAGGAGCAGGAGCCATACAGTGGAATAAAAGGAATAAGAAGCCGACGGATGCATGTTGAGGAAGCAAGAAGGACGAAGTAGAAGTAATCTATGCGGGATTGAATTTCTTACAGGTGGGATACCCAAGGAGACTTTTCAACAAATCATCCCCTTCCAGGTGTTAAAGTTAAACTTTACACAGAAAATCCAGGAATGCTAGCCCTAGAAGACAAGGAACTCGGCAAAGTCGTCCTCCGGCCTACCCCACTTTCATCAAAAGTAAGATGAAATCCTTTCTCCTTTTCAATTCATGTACCTATCATACCTAGAGAGCCGGGAGCTTAATTTCGTAAGTTGAGGAGGAGGTGAAAGCACGAATGCAGCTCCATGCACTCTTGCCTTCAACACTTTGACTTTGCCCTCCCTAACTATACACTTAATACCTACCTATGGTTCTGCTACTGTGGAGGATGGTTGGTTGCCGCAATTCGGAAACTAGCCGAACTGGATGGAATCAGGAATCGATTCATTAAGAAATTAAATTACATCTTTCTCTCACCATAGAGATCGATCCAATGCACCCGCTTTTGTTTTCCTTACTCTTCTCCTTCTCCCTCCCTCCCTTTCTCTTTGCCGCCTCTCTTGTTCTTTCTCTATCTTGGCGTGGAATGCCAGGCGTGGAAAAGAAGGCTGCCATCCCATTTGCTTTCTCTTTTGATCGTCTCTGGAAACTTGTCCTGTCAGCTTAAGCCTGTTCCAGGCAATCCTTATCTACACTCAGGAAAATTCGTGAGGAATTTTAGCTCACGGGAAAAAGACTAAGGTAGCTACGGGCGGGAGAAGGAGAAAGTGGATGTATGTATGAGTGAGATGAGAACGGAGGCAAGAAATAGAGGAATCAAGTTAGAGCTATGTAGTTTTACCCACATTCCTCTCCAGCGGAATTCCCCAATGCCCGTAGTGACTCTGTTTTTACTACTATAGTGTGAAGCAGAGCCGGATTTTAGTAGGTCAGCAAGCTGCGTTTATATTAGATACAGCAGTGGCTTGGTGGAGAAAAGAGAACGCGTGTCGCCCTTGGACAGTTCCTGTTTTCTACAGCCTACACACACTATTACTACCTGCCGCTGCCTACCCACCCGGTTCGTCTCCTGTAAATAGCATCAATCTTCATTAAGTATCTATGTAAACATACGTACTCCGTAGTAAATCCTTTCCCCCAATACTACCACTCCTCACGCATGGGTTGACCTCTACTCTCCAAATGTCCGTCTCGTCGGCAATAAAACATGTCCTTCTCCAGGAATTTCGTCATACTAAAGTGCGGATGAGACATAAGAGAAATCCAAGAATCCTTTACTATGCTACTCTAAATTTAGATCTCTCTTCATCAAGACGAGTTAGTCCTTCGACGAGAATTGGGAGCGTAGTTTTTCTGATAATTGGAGTACGGAGGAGAAATTAAAGCAATATAAGTGTGTTGAAAAATTCCAAGTTTGGGAGCTTGCTTCGATCCCCCCCATGGAAACTAGCATGTGGTAGCCGGCTGCCTCCAGTTGTGAATAAAACGAGAGTTTCTGAATTTCGCTGGAATACTATGGGATGCGAAGATTTATGGGGACAAGAGAACATAAATACAGAATGGCTCCTCCTGTAGAATTCCTTGAATGCAATGAGGGAGGGAATGATGGGGTGGAGGGATACAAAGGATTGGAGTTGGATAAACTATGTTGAAAAAATGTATTGACAATTTGATTGGATTCCTTTTGTAGGGTCCTGAATGGCACAAGATGACCGTACCAAAGAGTGCTGCTGACCAAGACCTGAAAATTAAAATCGCCTGTAGGATGGATAAACCCTTGAATATGAAGCATTGCGGGTAAGTTGAGGTGTATGGTAGAATGGATCCTGAAGAGAGCTTTGGGTTGAAATATAGAGAGAATCTCAAGAGAATTGAAGGTGTTTTGGAAGCGTGAAGAAAAAGAGAAAGTTACGGGGATATGAGATAGCCGAGGTTTGGGAAATCCAGAGGATATAATGAAAGCTCCCTGGATTTGAGTGAAAGCAGGAGTTTACCTATATGCTTGAAATGTTGGAAGCTAAAGGCTAAAGATGGGGTTAGTAGGGATATCCGACTCTGCCCAGATCTGATCCGGGTAAAAGGTAAAGATGAAAAGAAGGTTCAGGATGAGGGTCAGAGGACGAGGAAAGTCGGAAAGTGTAGCTAGGAGAGAATATGGTAAGATTTAAAGGGCTAGCGGAAGACGCTGGAGAATTACACAATTGGTTTTTGGTACGCGGCTCTGGCCTGGCCTGAGGACAAAGCTAGGAATAAAAGGAGGTAGGGGTAGGGATGGGGGGGGTATTGTTGAGAAATATGAGCGTAGAGTATTGAATCTAATTTACATTTTGCCTCTAGGTTTTTGTATGCGCTGGGGAAAGGAGTTTGGAAGAAGTGGAAGAGAAGATGGTTCATTTTAGTTCAAGTTTCGCAATATACGTTTGCTATGTGCTCTTACAAGGAGAAAAAATCCGAACCGACGGAAATGATGCAACTAGACGGATACACCGTAGACTACATCGAACCCGCTAGTGGTAAGTTGTGTTTTGTTTTTGCCATGAATAATTCTCCTGATTCTGTACAGTACAGTGTGGTCCCGGGAAAGTATGATGAGTACAAGAAGCCGCAGAACGAGAAGAGCGTCGCAAGAACGAGGAGGACTGTTTAGGCTTGCTACTAAAATTATTACTGGAGGAGAATATACTTGTATTCTTATAAAAGATATTGGGGAGAAATCGAATATATTCAGGAGGGAGAGCTTCTAGTACATTAGCTCTCGTGTTGTAAAACATAGTCTGTTTTTACCCTCAAAGACGTTCAAATACTTATGCAATACTTGAAGACCTGAATTTACATGTTCCTCTGACGTTTCTCCATCTTGGGGCTACCAATTTACTAGATTTCCCTTAGCATAACATGGTGGTGACGTTAGAAGATGTGAGGGGTGGGAATGACGGATGCATAGTGAAAGCAATGGGGAAAGTTAGATGCTCCGTGAATATTATTAATTTGTCTAGAAAACAAATCCAGGGAGTTGATTTACGATACTCTCCCCCATAGTACAGTTGGAGAATATTAAGAAAAACATGTTTCGTAACGCTTTTAAACTCCAGAGTGGCCCAGGATTCTTAGAATATAAATTTATTTTTCCTCATCCGCTGAATGGTATTTAGCTCGGGTGATTGATGGCGGAAGCGGCGTACTACAAAGAAAGAATACACGAGAGATGAATATGCTACCAGGGTTGATAATTCTTAAAAGATTAAACACTCTGGGGAATGTATATATACATACATTTTATTTGGCTAATGTAACGAAAGGAAGGAGGGATAGGAGAGGATGTATAAGAGGGGTAGAAGTGCGTAGTGCTAGTGCATATAGAAGGATTAGATTAGCTAAACTCTAGGATTACATGTACTCCAAAGCTGGACTCACAAGAGGGCAATATTCAAAAGAGGGAATTTAACGCCCTGTTTAACTAAACTTGGGGATTCCAAGGGTGGTGTAAAACAAGATACTGAACAAGCCTGAGTACATGTAATCATTATTGAATACACAAACGGGTGGATGATTGAAAGGGAAATTGATGCTGTAATGTAAAATCTTGTATAATACTTGTTGACATTGACTGAAATATAAATATTATCCCCTTTTTAGCCAATCTAATGGTGGGAATGGGTATGGAAGTTCTATAGTTCTCTAATCGTGTACTTGCATGCATGCCATGCCATGTCCTCCTAAATCCTTTCTTTTTGCTAGTTTTACATACTACAATTCCTATTAATATTAGCTCTGAATAAGCTTTCATTTAATTTTCATTTTCGGACATATTACTTCAGTCACGCTACGAAGCGCAGAAAAGCGTAGCTAGTGGAGTTGTAACTATGCTTTCCTGCATAGGCACTGTAATTTTTGTAAGAGCAGATGCCAAAACAAACAATTCTGGACTCACTGTGTAGCAACTCATGCAGGAACTTGGTGCTGATTTTTAAATTACACTTACCCCAGTTTTTAGTACTTTCCAAACAAATCAGTGTAACATTTTGCATAAAGATTAAGGTGGCAAAAATCGTAATTCGACGTTTTGATTGGAAGCAGAACCTATTGGAATTACGCGATCAAGTTTGCGGTATTGTCGAAGTTACTCAGCTGCACGAGTATGTATATAAAGTAGGATGTATTCCATTTGTATACACGCGTTGCCGGTGGTTAGTACATGCAATGACTGGTGCACTATCTCAAAGCGTTAAGATGTAGGTGACTGAAGATAATGTGTCTGCTTAGAATTGCTTTCACTGCTTTCACTGCTTTCTCCGCCGCAAGAAAGAAATTAAGCAAGTACGCTTGATTTGAAATGGAACTTGTTCTCTTTAATATTACATATGGTAAGGGGGAAGGAGGAGGCTTGGATTTTGGATAGGAGTAGAGGAAGAAGAAGGATTATTTGTGCACGGAGGAGTTTAATTAAGTGTAGAAATTTAATGCAAAAACTAAAAGAGATTGAGATAACATGTTTCTTCCGCACATTCTGCTCACCGGAAAAGAGCGGGAGAAATAGAGGGGGTTACGAAAGTTTTCGAGACAAGATCCAATTAGAAATATGTTTGCTATGAAGAGAGCCGTTGAAAAGCTAGAAGAGAAATAATGCATAGATGCAATCATCTGCAGGAGGAAGGAGAGAGAGACTCACCTCTATTCATAGATAGGAATACACTGAGTGGCGTTTCTCTGGATTACGCTGGAAAAGCTGTTGTGGAATTTGAAAAAGACTGCAGCAAGGAAACTAGGGATGAGCGTATCGTATAAGATTTGAGGGAAACGCTTTTACGATAGCTGCAGGGAAGAGCGAGGAGAAAGCAAACTGAATCCGGAGATGAACGGAATTGTAATTACTGGTACAGATGAGATGTAGACTAGACTTTGAGAGAGGAAGCAAGAGAAATACGAGTTACGTAATGCGGAAGACAAAGAAGGCCGGTGCTGTGGATTTGTTTCAAAGGGGCTTTGTATGGACTTACAAAGCGGCACGAAAAAAGGACTTTGATTGATTATGTAGCTTTATGTTGGATTGAAAAATACTATGTTTAGTTGAGGGAAGAGGGTAAGCTGGCAGTGGTGGGCTTGTAGTCGTTGTTGTTGTTGTACCAATTCCATTGGTTCGTTTTGCATGGGTGGAAAAGCGGAGAAAGGAGTGTCGTTGTTTTGAGATACTGGTGGAAAATATGGGATTTTGAGGATGTTTTCTAAATAAATTCATATAATTGAATAGATTTGGAGGGCGGACAGTTTTTCTTTAATGCCGTCAAGGAAGGAGATAGTGTTCTGTATGCCTGTGATGATGAGAATGAATGCCATTTATGGGTAATGGCCATGTACAGAGCTACTGGACAAGCTCACAAACCTACTGCACCACTGACTCCGGCCGCAAAAAATTCAACAATCTCCAAAATCCAAGGAGGTAAGTTGAGAACACTTACAATTGTTTTCCTAATATACGCGAAAAAATAAATTGAAAAACCTGGAGCTGATGATAGGGGGGAAGATGTTGCTAAGTTTATCATATCCAGGCCGAGGCCGAGGCGGGGAAGTGGAAAGTGGAGATAAAGGATTTTTTACCGGTGGAGGATAGGCCGGGATTGGACATTGGATCACGATTGTAGTTATGTGTGTGGTGGAGAAAGGAAAGATGGTCACGTTTACAGAATGCCACAAATCCATGTACGCATATGCAGAGGGAGTAGATTGGGATGGAGGGGGTAATGAGAAAAAGATATGAAAAATAGGTTGGTTTGTGGGGAATATTTTTCTTTGGCTGAAGGGGGCGGGGAAGGGGGAAGTTAATGGTGAATTTGTTATGGCGCGGAATTTTTTCGCCTTTAAATTCCAGACAAAATTTGGAATGTACAGGAGGGAGTTTTGTATGTAGGGAGAAGAGGAATCTGCGGAATTGCACAAGTGCTTGTGGATGTAGATGAAGAGAAAAGAGGAGGAGGAGGGAGAGGAGGAGTAGAAGAAGAAAATGAAGGGAAAGGGTGGGGAAAGAATATGAAAAGATTTGATATTCGGGATAGGAGCGGGTTGGGTTAGGAAGACATGCACATTGTGTGAGATGAAATGATGACCCAGATTTTTGTACGTGCCGCAGATGCTGATAGAGCGAGGAAACACGGGATGGAGGAATACATTTCCGCGGATCCCTGTAGATTTGATCACCATTCCATGTTTAAATATCTTCAGACATTAACTCTAGACTTCCGTTTAAATGATCCATACTGCTCGCTGGTACGTGCAAAGTTTAAATCGCAAGTTTACAGAAACACACATTTGTGTGTGCAGTTTCGGTTGTAGAATAGAGTCTGATTTAAATGAGGAAGAAGTCGAGCAAACTTCTCAAATCCAGCCAGTCCCGCAGTCCTCTCATCAACGACTAGGTCAGTTACAACAAACTCCTTTGACATTCAGCAGCATCTCATGTTCTTACTTTCTCCAGGGAGCTTAAGCTTGAAGGGAGCATTCAAATCTTCGGATTGGGAGTTGGCTAGCCATTTGTCCTTGTTATCAGGAAAGCATAAAGATGCATTCTCTCCCTTCCCCCTATCAGCTATAGGGTGGAGGGAGGGAGGATTTATTTGGTTGTCTGTTTGCTCGCTTCAGTTGCTGGCTCTGGCTGTGGCAGACTGATAGCTTATGAAGTGTTGGCGCTGTTGGAAATTTCATGAAGGCGGGAGAGCAGAGAAATGAT
The DNA here is from genome assembly GCA_906901655.1 of Sminthurides aquaticus. Classification (NCBI taxonomy): domain Eukaryota; kingdom Metazoa; phylum Arthropoda; class Collembola; order Symphypleona; family Sminthurididae; genus Sminthurides; species Sminthurides aquaticus. The sequence goes on along the minus strand of CAJQTT010000004.1, from coordinate 7,137,363 downwards.
TGAAAAGTGGAGAAAGCGAAAGCAAACGTTGGCAAACTTTCGTATGCCAGTGAGGAAAAGTCGTATACATGTAACTGACGGGTACACGTCACACGTACAGAGGTAGAGGAAGGATGGTTGGATGGAAGAGGATCTTGCTTGATTTTTTCTTCAAATGGGATTCGATTCTGTGATGTATACTACATGTGTGTGATGGTGATGATGAGGAAATAATTGTGATGATTTTGGTATTGGTAAATGATTGACGCGTACAGGGTTGGTTCAGCCCGGGGCAGATATTCACAATTGACGAATACTGCGCCCGGTACGGAGTCCGGGGGTGTTATCGTCATTTAATGTACTTGGGTGACCTGCTGGAAAGAGCCGAAAGAGGATTAATGATTGATCCAACATTAATCCATTACTCTTTTGCATTTTGCGCCTCCCATGTACATGGGAACAGGTTAGACATGTATGCATTACTTTTCCTCTATCCTCATGATTGTTCTAATACGGTTGTTTACTAACTGAATGAATGCGTGTCAATTCTGCAACACACACCACAAAAAAAGTTTTTTTCGGCTTACCCACCAACTACTACTACTCTATCTCTCTGTCTCTCTGGGCTGTATATGGCACACTCTAAGATAAAACTGAACTGCTGCTACTACTAATCTCTTACAAGTCTTTTGCCTTATATAGTATTCTTGAATAATCTATCTGTTTTAACAAAACGTTTTTTAATATCATAGATTTACTACAACTAACGAAAATTTTCTTTACATTTTGATTTGATTTTGTTTTGGTTCTCAATTTCTCTTCTCGTCGTTTACATGTAGTGGTAGTACTTTCTCATTTTGGAGAAGACGAAATTTGCCCTTTACGAGTTTGGTGGATGTACATTCTATTAACCAGCATTGAAAAAAGATTGACCTCTATTTGTGATTGTGTATTTTCTAGACCAGAGTCCGCACCACTCTGGCAGTCCGTTTCCGTGTCGCTAAATACGCTGTACTAACGGGTTCCTTATCTTATTACTATTCTTCTTAGAATCCCTTTGTAGTATGACAACATTGCCGGAGGGAGGAGTGCTTTTTTCATAACACTCAAAAGCTACTCCTCCAACCTCGCTCTGTTGCCATACCGCTCTCTATCTTTCTAGACTTTTATACTTCCCTCGCCTTGAGGCTCCGTCCTAATTATATACACGTACTAACATGTGTTCTTAGAGGCATAGGCAAATTTGATGTATGTATTCATGTTGGCCAAATGTACGATATACTATGTATTGCTTGTTTAATGTAACTAACTTTCACCGGGAAGACATGTGTATACCTTGTATACCGATTAGTCTACCCACACCAATTGCCCACTTTGCACCTCACTACCGTGTAATTATATTTTTTCTCTGTGCTGTCTCTTACATAAGCTACATAAACCGTATCATTTACCGCGTCCCTCCCTCTCTGTGGTGCAGTAAACATTTTGTTGTAGCTGTAGCTAAGCTATTGTTGAGTTGTTCATAGTGTAAAGATGATACGGGAGAGAAAGTTGTTTAGACTGAAGGAGGAGGAGAAAGTCCGCGATAGATGAGGAGTAGCTTCTGCTGTTATCTTCAATAGTTTACCAAGAATTGACTTTATAAGGGATGCGGAAGAGTCAGAGAAAAAAGAATATTCGCAGAATATATTATTTAACTTCGGGAGAAAATATGGTAGGAAGTTGCAGGTAAAAAGGCTAAAAGTATTTTCGTTTATTTATATGTCGGAGATATTGCATTACAAAGCATCTGCCTTTCTCTCTCGTCCAGGAATATGTCGTATTTTCACATCTCTTTCTTTGTATGCGTTTGTCTCTTTCTCTCTCTGCAAGTCCATAACCTTGGTTATATTTGGTGTAGAGAGTTGCTAGGTTCTTCAACGTACTTACAATAAAACTAGGATTAAAGCTTACAATATATAGAGCATAGCTAACGGGAGGAAGTTTTCCATCTTACCGACTTGTAGCTTTCACTCCGAGTTCTGAATCTAAAGGTGGATTCCGGCAGGAGTTGCTTACTAAAGGGGGATGTATGCGTATTTGTTATTGAACAATTTTTGGGTAAAGGTTGCAAAAAGGAACTGATTGTGTTTAGTAGGTTTGTTTTGAAGAAAAGAAGGGAGAAAGAGGATTTTGTAGTTGTATAGCCTTGGAGATTATACTTGTTGTTCGCCGGCTTGCTCCACTCAGAATGTTTCTGTCTGGAGAGGGAGGGGATTGTGTTTGGTTCGTACATGAAAACATCCATACATACATTGCAATCTGTGTTCTCTTCTCTGTCTAAGGAAAGTCATGTTCCCTTGAGTGAATAACAACTAAACAAACTAACACTGGATGTGTAATGCATATGAAGCTAGAAAAACTAGAAAGGAATGTTGATGTTGGTCGGAGGAGTAAGGTTGAGGAGAAGAAAAAGTTTTTGAACGATCATTACCCTGTCCTCCTATCCTATCCTATAAATCTCAAAAAGGGCATGTTTCGTATTAGTTTCCTGCCCGAATAACCCAAGAACATGAGCAAATGAGATTCTTTGCATACGTAGACCCGACGGCGTTGGAACTGTAACTTATGAAGAAAAAGAGAAATTTCAAGAAATCAAAGAACGGCTACGTGTTCTCCTGGAAAATCAAATCACGAATTTCCGATACAGTTTCCCTTTCGGACGACCAGAAGGATCCTTGAAAGCCACTCTGTCACTTCTTGAAAGGGTAAGCAAGGGAATAGTTTTGGATAATCCTCCAAGAACCACATCCTTTCCCCCCTTAGCTTAGGATACACATGATGTATGTTAAATACACAAGAGCTTCTCCGGGACGTTGTTCCTGAGAAAAATATCCACCTTTCCCCATCTCCTTTCTCTCACCTCTCACCCATTCTACGGCAATTCTTTTGTATTCTCTTCATGCATGTAATCTCTGGAGACAATAAAAGGTTTCCCTTAAAATTAATGTGAGGGTAAACATAAAAAAGGTTATGGTGACATAAAAACAAATGTCACCGAATATAGACATGTAAAGATGAATTGAGATGGTTGAGAGGAGAAAGGAGGAGGATGTGGGAGAAAGTTCAAGACGGGATGCTCATCTCCAGAGTGAAATATATTTCGAGACCGACATTATTTTTTACAGGTTCTGATGAAAGATATTGTGACCCCTGTTCCCCCGGAGGAAACTCGCGGTGTCATTAAAAAGTGCCTGGAAAATGCAGCTCTTGTAAACTACGACCAGCTTTCGAACGAAGCTAGAATTGAGGGTAAGTTTATTTTCGTTCACAGAAGGGAGTCGCTTAAATCTTTTACTTGTATTTACACGTAGATTTTTACTTATTGAATATCTATTTGATATTTTAATGCTACTTATCATCTTCCATAAACCCAGCCCCACCTCCTCCAGTACAAGGTAAGTGGGGATTATAAATTTAATAGGAAACGGGAATGGGGGGGGGGAATCGCATTTCGCCTTTCATCAGCTAAGACGATAATGTAATAGAACTGGATGGAGACTAATCTAGCAAAATGAAACTTTTAGATGATATGGGTCCAGATGGGCAGGAAGTGGTTCCGAGTCGACGATTAGAAGAACTGACGCATCTTGCAGAGCTATGTGTAGATTTACTACAACAAAATGAAGACCATTATGCAGAGGTAAGGAGGCGAGCTTTACAAAACTGTAATTATCATGAACAAAGACTGAGGATATTGTAAGGAGAAGTTTGAGAGAGAATGCATGCAGAGAACGTAATTTTCATACGGGGATCACTACAGAAACGTTGATGAATTTGTTAAACTACATCTTGTTTGAGCAGGAGGAGGAAATAAGAAAGTGATAACATTGTAGGAGTGAAAAAATTAAAAATAAATTATTACTAAATTCAAATTGGTATTTCCAAGAAAAGAACATGTCCCAAGGTGCACTGACAAGATGGACTTGTAACTCAGTTAGCCCCAAAACTAGCCCAAATACACTTGGATTAATTTAACAGGGATGTTCCATAAAGTGCAGTAAAAGCTTAGGAGAAAGGATGAGTGCATAAGCGGGTATGTGATAAACATATCCGCAGTTATAAACTGCATAAGTAGGAACCCTTCATGTAATAAGATACATAGGTTCCATACGTTGGTGAATATGTACCTGATATTACCTACCTGTGCAATAATTAATACCCTTTTGCTTCTCTAATTGGCGTGGGTAAGTACATCAGTGAAAAAGATGAGTTCTGCAGTCTACAAAATATAGGCGGGAAGCTGAAGCAATAATTGCATTTCATAGCTTATCATAGAATCCTATAATTAGGCCAAATTAATTGCGACTCTCACTTGTTGGATGAGAATGATTTTAAAAAGCCCAGTGTTCCCTATTCTTTAATGAATGAGGTAACTTAAAATTAATTATGTGCATAATATACGAAGAAGTAGTAGGGAAATGATGGCGTACCTAAGCTATTTGTGTGTAGCTGCTAGCTGGACGGGGTGAAAGTTGTATTTGGTGACAAGGTGAATGGGAAACTGAGCGTAAAATCAATGATTGATTCGGGGATTTGGCGCGTGTGTAATCATTTTTTCCTGTCTTTCTTATCTGATTGGTGCTTTGACTGTTATTCTTTATCTCTGTTTCTCTCTATCTATCTTCTCTTTCGGTGGTGCCCTCGTGCTGAACATTTGGTTTTCCTCTCTCCGTACAAAAATGAAATGGCAATGTCAATCCATCCCTTGCGTTCTCTGTTCTCTTCATGTTACAGTCGTTTCGTAAAGGGGTGAGTTCATTACATACTATATAGTCATCACTCATTTCAAATCACTTTCTTTCACTCAACACTCATTTACTACTCTACATTTAGTAGTTTCCTATACATTAATGCTATATCACCTTATTTTTAACCATCCTCCATAACGTGTAATCTTTACTCTCAACAATCTTCGTCGTCTGCAATCGCCTTCTTTGTACAGTTTTATCATCTCACTAAAGCTACTCAGAGATGGACTACAATGCAGGATTGGGGGCAGTGGAAGTGGTGAGTGACAGCGGAAGGAGTTTAAGGGAAACATACCACACGGGGTAATGTTCGTAATGAGTTCCAGTGACAGTGACAGGGAATACACGAGGCTTTGAAATCAGCAAAATGAGGAATTGCGATATTCAAAAGCGCGCATTTTCCGGAAGGCACGTTTCCTGCACAAACAGTAAACAGTAGCTGAGCTGACATATTTGACGTAAAACTGACGTATATATTTTGGAAAAACGTATATACTACCAATACCTATCCCGTAATTATGCATATTTACGAGTATCTGAAAAATATCCACAAGCGGGAAGAATATCATGCGAGAAAAATGGTAGATACCAATGAATTCTAGGGGAGCAGCTTTAAAATCCATGCCGTTTCACTAAAGCTACATTTCTAACCGCAGTCACACAATTTGACAAAGTGTTGAACACACTAATTTGAAAAACACAGAAAAACTATGCACCTACTATTTCCAAAGCAATGCGAGTCGATTTAAGTGATGTGGAAATCCTTACCCCATTGCACGGTGTATCTAATTTATTCCCTGTAATTCCCCGTTTGGTAACTTTATGTGTATCAAGTAGCGTTGATGCTGATTTAAGTGTTTCGAGAATTATTTATGAAGCGCGAAAAGCAATAGCTAATAGCTATGGCAGCACATGGGTCATTTTATATGCATCACGGTGAGTTGACGTGGGACAAGTCAAGCTGAGACATGTGACACATTTCTTCCGTGCATTTGCTTTCTTCGTCTTTTGTAGCACGAAGCAATGAACCACGAGCTTGCAACCTTTGGAAATAGCTGGGTTTGTGTGTGTTCGTAGGCACCAACGCTAAACTGAAGCACTCTATAAATCTGCACGCATGTTTGTTATTTGATCGGTTTGCGTATACTAGTATATACCAAGCTGGAAAGAGATTCCAAAATTTGACGGAAAAAATGATCTTGAGAATGTGGATTTGGAAAGATAGGAGGCAAGATTTTTGGCAGAAAGAACAAGGAAACGTGTAGAATATAGGGTGAAAGCACGCAGCATGTAGGGAAAATAGAAAGAGAAAAGATTGAACTATACGTTCGGGTATCTAGTTTGATACGGAGCAATGGAAATCAAGTAATGATATAATGATGTTGACGGGATGAAAAATTGTAAGATCTGGATCAGAGATGAAATTACGGTATTAAAGAAGATTGAATGATAAGAAGAATTTGAGTGATAAAGGTGTGGAATGGTGAGGATGAAATGTAGGTTGGAAAAGATTGGGTTGGGGTTGGGAGTGGATGGGGAATTGTATGTAAGGCTTGAGTCTTGAGGATAAGGAATAACTGAATTTAAGGAAGAGAGGAGAGTCTGCGATGATTGTTGTTCGTCATTTATTACACGTGTACGCACATTTGTGTACATTAATTGGAGTAATGTAGGTTTAATAAGTGTAAGGACAGTATAAGATACACAGATGAACATGTAATGTATGTATAGTTTAGCTCTTGAGTGTAAAAGTTGCTAACGAATGTATTCTGTACATGTACTGTTCCCTTGATTGTGTTGTCTGTGAAACCTGGTTTTCTCCTCTCCATCAAATGCTAAATGGCCCATGGAATGCAGGAGAAAGTAAGTCAGACTCTTCACCACTATTTCACTCTTTTCTCACAAATACTCTCTACTCGCTTTTTGCTTCTTCGTCGTTGACACAGTGCCTGCTTCATTCATTTCACAATTATAATTAATATCAAGGCTATACGCTACTAATACTTTGAATGTATCTCTTATAGCTATTTAAACTAATTTAAAAAAAAATTTATGAGTCTGCTTTCTTACAAACAGGACTTGTTATGCGTTACAGCCTCCTTATGCTTCTAAAGTTGGTCGTAGTTTAAAATCATAGACTGTTCTTGAACAAGTATTGTGTAGGGCTTCAACCGAAAGTAGCAGGAAGGACACTAATAGCTTATCATGCTTACCCTAAGGAAACTAGTAAATCACCGTTAGAGCCAAAGCTATTTATTGCTACTCTAATATTATTAAATACTTGATTAAGATGTGGGTTTTAGAAAATTATACTCTCCTTAGTTTAGAACAAACTTAAATGGAAGATTATTTAAAGAGGGAAAATTACAAAATGAAGTATATATATATATACTATTAAGAGAAAGAGTTTGTGATTCCTTTACTTCTCTAAATTTTGTCGTGAGCATTTAATGTTATGCTGGATGTACACTCCAACATTTGTGTAAAACTTGTGTAACACTTTCCGAAAATGTGTGTAGTTACCATAGTAACGCCGTTTCTACTTCAACACTTTAAATCTAAAAGTTTTACACAAATGTTCTCCATTTGATTAACATTGAATATTTGCGGGTCTTTTGAACCGCAAATATGAATATGAAAGTGTTACTCAAGTTTTAAACAAGTTTTACACAAGTTTTACACAAGTTTTGGAGTGTAAATCCGGCATTAGAGTTGCATGAAGCGGCGGTGAAAATGGAGCCTTGATTTTGCTGAATTTTGGGAGAATGTTTGAATGATCTAAGGTTTTCAAAGGGCATATGATAGCATTGCCTGGTACTTATTATTTCAAGTATGACTTTGGTACAAGAGTTGGCAGGATTATAGGCTGGCCTGGCAATTTTAATATCTTAAAGATAAATGCTGTTAATGATAACGTGGTTGTAGGACTGACGTAATGAGTGTGATGATGTTAGAGGAAGCGTGATTTGGGTGGGGAGTGTGGGCATGGCGCGAGAATTGATGACGACACGCGTACGTCTATAGAGAATAACAGCGTTTCTTTTGGCTCTGTCTGTAGTTTGTGGGAAAGTAGATGGAGCGTGAAATCTGGTTGTAATACATATAATGGTTGGAGTGCATGGATTATTAACGTTCCAGGATTTGAAATGAGTAGATGCTAAGGACAGAGACTAATGGTTAATATGCCAATGCCTGTATATATGCTTATTGGAGCTAGTGTGTAGAAGTTAGGGTAATCATTTGATCAAGGATCTTTTGGCCAGTAGCTAGAAGGAAATCCTTCATTCTGGTGGCTTTAGATTTTAGAATTTTCTAGCAATCTTATAGGGAATGAAATGAAGTGTGGGTGTAAATCACACAAGAATTTGGCAATTCTTGGGGATGGGTTTAAAATTTAGAAAGTAACTTTCTCTTGGGGAAAGTCTTAGAATATAGATATGCGTTTAGTCTTTTCGAAGGAGGGGAATGCATAATAATCTAATGCTGTTCGCTTCCCTTGAGAGATTACCAAGTGGCAATTTATAAAGCCATTGGAAAATGCTGCGGGAGAGCAGGACCGTTGGTTCTTAGTCCTTTAAAAGTAGTACAGTAGTAGACTCCTTCCTTAGGATGGGGGATAAAGAGCTCAAGTGGAACAATACCGTAGATAGGGTCGGGAAATTATTTGTGTTTATAGAAGAGGAGGATAAGCTTAAAATTTCATATTAAATCCGCCTCTGGTGTAGTTTCAATGGTGGGCCATGCATGATCTTTATGGGGGACCTTGATTTACTTGCATACATGATGTAATTACGGGAAAAGATTTGCAAGACAAGGTTTAGCTTGAATTATATTTAGAAATCTTCTTCCGTTTATGTACAGTTGGTGTTAACTGACTGAAGACTTTACCGAGGGAGGACAACGTAGTTATTTTTAAAAAATATACATCTATACTCTTTTTAACATCGAAGCTTTTAAGTTTTGAAAGTAAAATTGTCATGTGCGTGGTAGAATTTAGAGTTTTTCGCAAGAATTCTTTCGCCTGATTTAGGGAAAGTAAGGGCTGGCTTCCTATGCGGAGAAATGCGGAGTATGGACTCCATACAACGGAGAAAGTTTTACCTAGTTTGTTATGAGCATGTGTTTTATAAAGTTGGCACTAAATCTTATGACATTGAGCGGCTATATGAATATGGGAGAAATGGGTGGTGGTTTGGAGAATATGAAAATTTTGTTTTTATTTTTACAGGCTTTTGCATGGTTCAGCGATCTGCTGGTGGAACACGCTGAGATATTCTGGTCTCTTTTTGCCGTTGATATGGATCAAGTATTGGCTGAGCAACCGCCAGATACTTGGGATGCCTTTCCACTATTTCAAATTCTCAATGATTACCTACGCAGCGATGGTATGCCTCTCAAGACTTTCTCTTCAATTACCCTACTTTCTCCGACAATTTGATAACGGCAGAGTAGGGGACACACATACTCTGGCTCATATCCATAGCCGTGCTTTCGCTTGGAGAACGTACGGCTACTATACTCAATACTATTTTCCTATACTCCTTGGTAAACAACCAGTCACGTCTCCATGAACTGGTCAGCTCTTGAATCCCAAATGTAGTCTTACAAATAACTATTCCCACCCTTTAGCAGCAGTTTTATACTTTCACTTTGTTACAAGCTCAGCTACCTATCATCCCTCGCAGATATTTTCTCAATTTACATCATGTGGTGGCTAAATAAATGAGGTGTTGGCGCTGGTCAGCCCAGCGAAAGATGCGGAAGAGCGTAGGAAGTTTGAGGATAAACTATCAGAAAGGAAAATATATTGATGTAAATAGAAAAAAATGTGTGGAGAGGATGTGAAAAAGAACTATTTATATTACTGATATGAGAGACGATACACATACGTGGAAGTTTACTCAAACTCGGCTCCCAATAGTTTGGATCCATAAATTGAGGGTTATGGAGAAACGGGTGTTTGGCTAAATTGGTAGAGGGATGTTGGGCGCATACAAAAATATTGTTCTACAAAGACACCTTCTTTATATCTACGTTTATTCTATCGTCGCCTACAACCATACACACTGTAGTGGGAGAAAGTAGAGAAAGAAGAGGATGTGAGACGGGGTTGTGGTGATCCTGGGCCAGAGGGGCAAAGCTGGAGAAGAGAGTAATGGTAATGTTTATGTGTATACTTTTTTAACTTGGAAACAGATAATTTGAAGAATGGACGCTTCCATCAACACTTGCAAGATACGTTTGCTCCGCTCGTTGTTCGTTATGTTGATCTCATGGAATCATCCATTGCACAGTCAATTCACAAGGGATTCGAGAAGGAGCGCTGGGAACTTAAAGGGTATGGGCAGCAGCTTGTTAGCTTTACAATATTTTCTACAAACGTGTGAAGCTTTCGGAGGGAAATGTTGGAGAAATAGTTTGTTGGAAATAGTTGAGAAGATGGCGTGTCTTTGAAGAGATTGTGAATTGTGGGGGGAAAGAGCTTTTTCCTAACGGATTTAATGTGGGGCATACAGGAATGGGTGTGCGACTTCGGAGGATCTGTTCTGGAAACTAGACGCTCTGCAAGCATTCATACGAGACCTGCATTGGCCCAATCCGGAATTTGGGTGTCATTTAGAGCAACGCTTAAAATTAATGGCCTGTGATATGATCGAATCGTGCATTCAGAGGACGGAATCCAGCTTCCAGTCTTGGCAAAAGAAAGGAGTGACTTTCATATCCACTGATTACATCATTCCCACCGAAATGTGTGCCATGATCAATGTCATCCTGGATGCTAAAAACCAATCCTTCAAACTGTGTGCTGTTGATGGAATCGATGTGGTGAGATTATACTAGGGATTGTTCAAACCCCTTCGAATAGAACGCCTGGCTCGCTCTCAGGAATATCCTTTGCCTTTACAAATATTTTACCCTTCTATGTACCATGCATGCCTGTTATGTGCGGATGTGAGCTTGAAAACTTGACGGTCGTGATTTATTCCTATTTAAACAGCATCAATATCATACGAAGATCGATGATCTGATCGAGAAAACATCTGGAGGAATGACGCAAGGTCTTATTGCGAAACTGGTTTCTGTGCTTGAGAGTACCTTAACTAAATTGTCTAGATATGACGAAGGAAGCTTAATTGGTTCCATATTAAGTTTTACAGTAAGTGTAAGGGCCCTAAACTGACTATGAAACCCGCATATTAACTGGAACCCATAAACATAATTGACTTCAATAGTTAAATCCTCTCGCTTAATATATACGCAGAACGTCTCTGGATCAGGGAAAGAACTGGGGCAGGCGTACGTCAACTTTACCAGAAACTGTATGGAGCAAATCAGGAACAAAGTTAATGATGAGTTGTGGATTCTGAACTTTTTCGAGGTGAAATATCGGGAAATTTTCTTACGGATACACCCCAGAGAATCCTCTATCTCTCTCACTCTTATTCACTCTTTTTCATTCTTATTCGTTCTTATAAGGAAAACATGTTAAACTTGACTTGGTTCCGGTATTAGGAGGGAGTGAGGAATGAGCTAAAAGTTTTTATTTGATTCGTGAATTCATATTCGCAGATGTGGTACACTAGTCAAATGCAACTTGTGTGCAACTTCCTTTCCGAACGGCTGGACCATTCTCTCCATCCCTACCAATGCACCTGTCTGAGCCATGTTACTCGTGTAAGTTATCCAGAAAAAACTTGCTTCCTTTGATTACGGCGATCCAACAACAATATGAGACCATTAAGTTTTTCCTTTCTTTGGAAGAATACCATTAGGAACTAGGTTAAGGAAATATTTTTTATCCTTTAGAAACTTTACTCGGACTTTGAGCTACAAGGCGTCATGGAAGACAAACTTAACAGCAGGACGTACCAAACTGTTTACCAAAGGATGAATACGGAAGAAGCTACTTGTGCTCTTACGCGGAATGACGATGGAGAGTGCGTATTAATATAAATATTGAACCACTAGCTTTCAAATAAAAGTGCGAACAGAAAAATTGTACGCAGGCAGACTCTTAATCCTTAATCTTTGTTCACAGCTTCACTGAAGGGGACGAGGACGTAGCTGAACGAAGACCAAAGGTTACTGTAATGCCATCGTCAGCTGATGACGGAATTGCAGCGAAACTTACGACAGCAACTTCAAGTGCTGTAGGGAAAGTAGGCAGTATTGTTGGAAAAGGACTCGGCGGACTTACTTCTAAATTAGGAAGTGGATCATGGTTTTAAAAGTTTCTAAGATTTTTAAAAAAAATATCACCTCGTCTCGTTATTTCCTTAACCTATTTTCGGAACAGAATATTTAAACAAATATACATCTTCTCATTCATCCTGGATCCTCAGCTACGCACTATTTCTCTCATACACTTCCGTTACTCAACCCGTGCTCTTTTCATATCAACACAATCCTTGGACGATCGAAAATTCTGTCACTCGGCCCTCTCTCGCGTCGATGTATGAAATATTGTAAGAAAATGTACCACTGATCAAACAATGTTTAGAATGATCCAGAAGCTTGTTTACGCTAAGTATGCGCTTAAACCTCGGCTGAGTGCGACAGCGCCCCCTGGTTTTGGAATAGGGTGGAAAGGATAGAGCCATTCATTTCATTTGCCTCGGTCTCTTGAGCGTAAAATGCTCCTAGAGACGACCCTTCATTTAACTGTGGCCCTCATAGAGTCTTAAAAATATGACGAAATTTTAAGGACTCTAGATAGCTATTTGAATTTAGGGGAGTTTATTTAATCAGTGGAAACGGATAATCTAATCGATAATCAACGAAGGAAAAGTGACAAGGGGTAATTTGTATTCAGAAAATCATGCGCGGTAAAACAAGTCATTCTCCAAGTTGTAAAATTATCTCTGTGTGACAAAAAATATAGACGCAACCTTTTCACATAGGAACGCGTTCAAATCCGCTTTACTATCATTCAAGATAAGAACCTATTTTTGGCTGAAGAAATATAAAAAACGCTATTAATACTACCAAACGGGGATTAGCCCTATTGGAACTTGATGAAATTCTTCCCGCAAGAGTTGTCAGGCTTTAATTAGGATGAAAAAGAATATAAAAGAGTTATAAAAGGTTTAAAATCAGAAACATTGAGAATTCAACGTATCGTATTCGATCCTTCCATAATATCTAAATACAAAATTGCCAGGTCTCTGGGGCGCATGCTTTGATAGTTATGAAGATTGGTGGGAGTGATTGCTAAACCTTGGCGGATACCACAGAATCAAAATCTTTATCTAACGTAACATAGAAGTTCGTGAAGAGACTCTCGGGCCATTTATGGAAACTATGAGGAAGGTTGAGAGCATTGCTTGTTAGCTTTTTCATCCACAAAGTCGATAACCATGTTTGTTTAAATTACAAGCCACGCACTTGCTATCCGTACAACACTCCTTCGAAATCAGAAGGCTATTTATCATATTTTTAGGGGTTTATATGGAACGGTAGAGAAAAACCACCCACATACCTGACACTACATTAGCCTAATCTACTACATAGACTCTCCTATGCGACAATGAGTGACTGACGTTTAAAGTTTTAGGGTAGCGCTATAAATAAGCTAGGAGAAAAGGGTTCGCCTTGAAACAACGTAGGTGGATCTAACGTCTTAAAGATGGCGATCAAATTTTCTGAAACATAAATAGCGCTTACGTTAAAATTCTAAACGTTTTCCCGCCATGTTCTCATTGGAGCGTACACGCTCTGCTTGGGGATCTGATAAAAATCTATAGTGCAAATGCAACAAGATAATGTACCTCTCTGTATAGATCTATGTAATTCTCTCTCTTTCTCTCTCTTTCTCTTCCATGGAAAGGCAGTGCCGATAAATTAGGGCTACAGCTAACTATGATTCCTCATAATTAATGTATAATCGAATAAGAGCCATACGTGTGGACAAGGTGATGCGTATTGAGGGTTTTAGGTGGCATGCTTGGCATGCTAACAGGTGAATCGATGGGAGGGTTAGAGTAGGTTAACAGAATTCGCGTTATTTATTTAAACGCTATTAGGAAAATTAAACATATAACTATTGCAATTCAATGCACACCATGCATGCGTCCATAAATATGAGAGAGACATTTATTGTAATAGCCATAATGTTAATATTATGCAATGTAAATAAGGATCGAACATAATCTATTACGAGAACAATACCCAACCCGCGGACCCCTATAAGAAGAGGGTTCCTTAGACAAGGTGGCCCAACATTGAACATATTGGATCACCCCGTTTACTCGAATGGTATTGATAGGAGAGGAGTATCCCAGATCTCTAAAATATAACATACAATAATTATTTGAATAATGATAGCTGTATCTAAATTCCTTGCCACCAACCTCTATCAAAAAGTGGAACAAAAATAAGATATTTATAAGGATTTGACAAACCCACAATCTTAACTGTTTTGGGTGGAGGAGAATAATTTTTAAGAGGGATAAATATGCGAGAATGGGTAAACATCCTTCTGAACTTCAGCACAGTTTGGTATATACTTTGAAGAATATGCTGCTGCACTTCAGCCTTTCATCCGGTTTTTGAAGTAAGCATCAGAATTGTCAAGTCTGAGATAATCTTTGTCGATGAAAGTTCAGTAGGAAGGGAAGGGACTCAATTTCTACGTATAGCATTCCTGAAGAAGAGTTTCTTTGAACGAACCTACTTATTTGAATTTAGTTTGAATGAAAACCTTGATTCATCTTCCGATCGATGAAAGGAATAGAGAGGTACTCCCAGAAGCTGGCAGAATGAAATGACATGCCCTATTTAAGATAATAAAGGCTTTAGTGAGGGAAAGTTTTAGGAGCTATATTATGCGGAAGGTGGTAGAAAAAACCATTATTTTATGAATAAAAAATACAACTTATCATGTGGGAAGGGTGCAAAAAACTTGAGATGAGCCAATATACTGATTTTCTGCCGAGCCGAGCCGAGAAAGGGTTGAATGGTATAAGTTGTGTCTAGGGAAATCGCATGAAATTATATATAATATCGTCGCAAATCTTCCGTTTTGTACTATAAAAGGTTTAGTAACGGATTTCTATTTGTAGACTTGATGCAAGTATTGAGTATGTAGTGTATTGGATAGCTATTTGTAGCAAGTAATTAAACAATTTTAACCTATGTGTACCAATAAGTTGCTGATTGGAATTATCATACGTATTCACAGAGACACACATATCTGTTGCTATATAAATACTTATAGTTACATGTCAATAATTTTGTAACTCTAATCGCACGGACACACTCACTTAGACGCGATCAAGTGATATTATATAATAATTGTTCATATTACCAATACTATATATTGTATTCGTTTCATCTGTAAGTTTAACGTTGAATAGGGAACAACATCATGTCGTTAATTGCTCACGTGCTGTCGTACCAAAGATAGTACCACTCGCTACTAACTAACCATTAGCTAGTCTGCACTTTCTACTACTTTCACCACACAGCTTTCTCTCAATATTTATTGTTGGGCAGTGCCCCCACACCCCATCGCTCCTTCTCCCGTTATGTTATGGCATTTTTTAATAAAATAGATATTCATTGTCGTCAAAAGGTGCTGAGGGAATAGTTTCATAATTAGCCTGGTTTCAGTAAGATCTTCATCGGCAAGGGAATATGTGTATGTGTGAAGTTGAGAGAGCTAGGGTAAATAATATGCCAGCATTTTTCAATGCATTCTTTAAAGCCAGTGTAGAATGATGAGTTCCTATTCACCTTGCCTTATCGTTTCTTCTGAGGCGGCTGTGGGCTAATGCCTGTAAATTGCGCAGGATTCTCATCATATTCTGTCGCCTCCTGCATGTAACAATAGTTTAGCAAAGTACCAGGAAATAACATCTTTGGAATGCATATGCAAAGGGGCTGCCGATTTTCGGCGAAAACGTAGATTTTTTAAATGTAGGAGTAGCAAGTCGTTGATTATGAAGAACTTTCATTATCCCATGATAACTACACGAGGAGAAAACAGGAAGAGCGGTGAGTGAACAAATGAGAGGCTAATAAGAATCTTGCTTTGCTGATGAACTTAACGATGTAAAAGAAATTCTGTAGAAGTGGTCCAGCAAAATGAAAACTGATTACAACTTAAAGAATAAGTGAGAGAAGTTAACAATCTTCTTACGGGTTTTGCATTTGTTGTGAGAAAGTTGAAAATGCCAGCGTGGGTTAATGTACTGACTTTGATTGCTCGCACTGATTTATGAGAATATGCGATAGTTGCTTTAGAAAGACGAATATAGGCTTGAGAGTGGTATGTGGGTGATCCGGGAATTTGAGAATCCAACACAACTTCGTTTGTCTGTTACCTTGCCTATGTTGTTGATCTTGGAAAGACGTGGGCTTTAATTAAGATATAGTTATTAGTACAATAATACTGGGACGATGGTAAGAACCATCGATGGATGAAATAATTACCTTTGCTGTTTAAAGTCAGAGTCGTTTTTGCTGTGGTTTAGACACATGATAATAAATAGGGGAAATACTTAAACCTCGAGTTTAACCGTCGATTGTAATCTCAGTTCGAGCTGGATAAGATATTAGATTTAGTATTAATAATACGATTACTTAGCACGAAAAATATATGGAATTATTTAAAATGCTACTAACTATATTGATCACCAACTAAAAGGTTACAATAACTCAACTATGTACGTGTATTACAACTTAACTAGCGGGGTAAGGTAAGGCTAATTAGAGGTGTAATTATTATGAGTAAGTCGGAAAAAATGACACATAAATGATGTTTGATTTTTGGGTGCCGTCAAAATTGTATTAACTTTACTGTTACGTGGATGCGCATAATCTTTCGCGAGCATGTAAAATTGTAAAGAATAAAGAGTAATTATGTCAAATTAAATCTTATTTGATCTCTGAAGTTTCACTGAAGACTTGCGACTCCCGGTTCTCGGGTTGTGTCAAAGTAGTTTACGAAAGTACAACATTACTGGAAGCACTCTTTGCATTTTTTTTTGAAAAGAAGTAAGTATCAACTTGGTTCGTACCTTATGAGCTTTCCATAACGATGTTCCCGCCAATGTCCTCAATTACTCCAAATTGTTGCATTTAGCACCTAAAACGTTGTAGGATTTCTTTCTAATCTATTTGGAGATACCACTTTTTTAAAGTATCGTCTTCAATGCATCAGCATGCACAAAATTCTCTCGATGGCAACTAAGTTACCTAACCTCTTACGACCCTGAAGGGGATAACCTATTATGCGGGCGGGTAGCTAGTATCCTGCCAAAGCTCTGAAACGTTGACCTGTGGTACTGAAACGGTAGAAACTCTGTTGGTGCAGAAGACAACGCTGGCTCAATTCTTTAGGGTCCTCATCCTCAAAAATTATTGAGTGGTAGGTTTCGCACTAGGTACATACAACAGGTGAGTAACGCCGGCGCGGATGATACTTTGAAGTCTATAAGTATAATTAGTCTGTACAAATGATATGACCCTAGCAATAATGAATCATTATGTTGAAGAAGTAAGCAAATGCCGGAAGAGTCACCAAGTCACATAGGACATTAATTTGTGGCAGTAATCCAGGCTTGGCTCAGGCTTGGTATCGTTAACATTGGTTTATTCTTCACAAAGTGTTTCGTGTGGAACTCGATATAGATTCACAGGTATATTTTACTCGCGTTGTGTAAGTACAACACCCTTAAGTCAAATAACCATTCGGTAATCAAATTCTTTTCATAGAACAAAAACTTGTTAATATTTTGTAACTGTTAACCGTTATAGACTGAGCTCAAAAAGGGGCGTCATTCGTGTTTTGTACATTATACACATAGCATATACGATACATATGATGAATGAATTTACAAAGTGATATAATACAAAACATTACCTGCGTCTAAGCCATCTTCAGTTTTTAGAACTACAGATGAATCCGCAGCAATAGCGTATACTAAATTGTTGCCATCGTCCCCATGACTTGCCTCTAGCTTCAAGGATTGCATATCGGTCACGCCGTGAAGCTGGACCTCTCTATTTGTACTGTCACTATCGTATTGGATAACTTGTAGCAAGCCGTCTCCCTGTAAATCCTGTCGATCGTAATCTATAGCTTCTATCTGTTCTATTTCTTCCATGCCATCTCCTAATTCTGATTTTAGACTAAGTATTTGGTACTGGACAGATTCCTTTGGGGATTCGGGCCTTTGTTGAGGTGGGTCAATAATTGGCAGTCTTGATACTCGAGGCTCTCGCTTTTTCTTCGGTTGAGGTCCCTTTTATAAAAATAGAGATTGAAAACGTCATCTTGTAATGACATTATTAAGCTGATTTAGAAAAGAGATACTTTGCTCAATACTTACATGGGTTCTTATATGCATCCCTTTAATGAGGTAATCGAACGAGTGGGGATTCCTTTTAGAGACCCCATCTCCAAATACATGATTGACTCCATTGCTGATTAACACAGTTTGAGGATGATACTCAGGTGTTTCTAGAAATGAGAATCAGTACATTAGTACATACTTTCGCGAAATACCTCATGAGTGACACCACCCTACTCAAAATCATTACTGGAAACGCTGGTGATGATTTGACGTTTATACTTAAATCCCGGTAAACTCACTTAATTCCGGATCCAAAGGCTTTAAACTGGCTGCATCACTCGTCCGAACTTCCGTTACCATGGTCAAATGCCTATAAAACATCTTGGCCAAAGCATTGCTCTGTATTCTTCGCCCTGAAGATTCATCGTACAAAAATTAAGCATATGTTTGGTT
Organism: Sminthurides aquaticus; assembly: GCA_906901655.1. Lineage (NCBI taxonomy): Eukaryota > Metazoa > Arthropoda > Collembola > Symphypleona > Sminthurididae > Sminthurides > Sminthurides aquaticus. Next base: position 7,118,843 of record CAJQTT010000004.1, on the reverse strand, counting down.
AATTAGAAGTTACGCAACTTTTGGTTTGAGAAATGAATATCCACGTGTTAGGCTCACCTGGGTACGCAAAAAACTTGCCAACTCCTCCGTACGTTAAGTAATGCATAGCTCTTTTGGTTGCGGGAGCGAGATCATTTTTCCCCACAATATCTGAAGTAATTTGTAACTGGGCTTTAAATTCTATATTTGGGATTATTTTTTGAGAATCCACGATTAGTCTTCTCTTCTTCCGCGGCGGTTGAGAAGTTTGTTCTATTAAAGAAACAAATGATAGGGAATAGTTAGATCCATTCATTTTTATTGAAGAGTAAATGATATATATACATGTATATGTGTAACCCACGAAAAGAGTTTAAGTGTGACTGATTGTTAACAGTTTCAATCCATGTTCAGAGTTCATCCATACGCTACTTTCTGCTGACAGTATATGAATACTGTAAATTACTGATATTCAGTGGCAATGCTATATATTACTAAACGGGTGCTAATACCAACTGATCATTTAATGTCCTTTAGTACTAATCTCCGACTAAAGCTCCATCGCAAAAATTAAAAGTACAAAATAAATATTTTGATTCCGAAATTTGCTTCGATTCTCCCGCCTTCCAGTACATAATTAATCTTATGTTAGCAAAATTTCTATTCTTTAAAAATTGTACAGGCTTGCCTCCTAAAATATTATAACGAATGTAAAAATTAAAAATTTCTTACCGCTCATGATTTTATACAGGGATAATGCACTTTTTGAAAGTACGATAACTAGATTAATTAACAATTCTTTTTTTAACCAACTCACAGAATTGGTCTTCTGCTTTGAACTCCGTCTATCGTCATAACGCAGTAAGCTCGTGCTTGTGCACTTTCTCGAGTGCAGTACATATACGCTACATAGAATTGGAATGCACAGCTTTGAGATCCCCATCATCCGATCCTTCATTGTGCCCATATGTACACTGTTAGCAGCTATGCGCAGCTACTGTGTCTTTATTTTGGAATCCACTCCACACAAGTTCTGAAGCGTGGTCCAACAGTAAGTGACGCCATAAGGCAATATAAGCTATGAGCGATGCGTTTGTTTTTGGTGACTGACAGTCCCCAGACTGAAGCCTATATATAATTTATTTAGTACTTTTTTAAACGAAGCGTCTTAAATACAGCTAAAAAACGTTTTCTTGCAAGAATTTTTTAAGTATTTCAAGAAAGCAAATTAAAATTATGCATACTATTCGTGCCATTTCCTTGGATTACTATTGCCAGAGTTTTAGCTTAACCACATGCACAACGATGTCAAAGTTGCTTTTTAATTTTAAATTGATCATTTTGAATGGTGATTAACGCGAAAAGCCACATGGTCTCTAAAATGCAAGAAATAGATTGCTTCCCCTCCAGCACTTTTGTAATTTTGATTTTATTCCTATTAGAACGAAGACATGTCAAAAACGTTTTGCTTGAATCGTGCAACAGCATCACTCAGGGGATGCCCGGATGCTGCCGCATGTCAATGGACGGAGTTGGTGACAAGGGCATCTTTAGAGACAAGATGAAAAGTACATACTAATTAATCAATCGTAACTTATGTTGTTATCTACCCAAGTTGCAAACATTATGCACATCTGCACTACTACATACTTAGAGCTTCTTGTGGGGATACTCACTCATAAGAAAATAATGGCATGTAGATTACACACAAAGCCCAACCTAGCATTTACTCTACATCGAAACAACTAACTTGTAACACTACTCAAGCGCTGGGTCATGTAAAGCGATATAATTGACAAGATAAATTACGGACTCTTTAGGGACAGGGTTGGTTGTAGTTTGGGGGGGGGGCTAGAGACGGTATAATGGCTGCCACTCTGCCACTGCCACCCAGGTTATGGCACAGAAAACCGGTATAGATTAGTCTTGCTTTACGAGCAACCCGAGCCCTCATGTTAAATAACATTGTGACGAGTGACAAGCTTGAACTGACTACATGTGCGCATTTGTGTCAGCCATAACTAAAATAAATGTAACTCTTTCATCCCATTAGCTTTCTGAGGGTACACATTAAGATTTGAGTAAGCAAGTAGAATACGAACTCGCCAGTTTTGAGAATAACTTATTAATATGATGGGATTATAAAGCTGAATAGGTTTTTTCCGCAAGTCCCCAAATCAAAGATACGGTTTTCACGACGGGTATGTCAGGAATGAGCTGGAAGCTGTGTGATAAACATGGACAGTGCAATTCGTTTTCAAGGGAAATGAAAAGGTGCACAGTCTGGTGTTGTTATGGCTCCTCGGTTCCGGAAAAAGTCTTTTCCTGTTTCAAAGATCAAAGAACATTAATAATTAAACAGCGACGGCTTAAAAATTCTTGAAATGTGGGAACTCTCCAGTCCAAGTAAGAATGGAAAATGAACTGCAGCCTTTCCACTTAAGCGATTACGCACACTGACTCCTATGATACAAACTGTAAGATTTTGCTAAGGAAGGCAACACTAAAGAAACAATACATACGCGTGTACAAACTTAAGAACTTACCTATCAGATCTAAACTGGGATAAGCGCCCTTCTTCATGCATTGAAGATGCTCAGACATTCTCCATGCATACTCTGAATTAGTCGTGGGAGGACGACAAAAACGATACTCTGGTAAACCTGTGGGAATTTGACAGAAGCGCAGTTAATTTACATCTTAAGCGACATCTTTATGATAAGCTCCACACATGTCATGGCTTTAGCTCACATGTTTTAAAAACAAAACTTATCCCCACCGTTCCCTCCTTCCTGACGCTGACACTTTAACACTAAAATTGATAAATTTAATTTCACACTTGACTTACCGGAATCCCAGCGATTTTTAAGATAGCCTTTGTAACCTTTCCCTTCGCTGCTCGTTCCTGTGAAGAAGATGAAGTTGATGTAAATTGAAAGGGTAAACGTGGGAAAAAGTATAGCCGTTAAAGCCGAACGACAAAATTAAATTGTACGGTTCCAGGAAAGTTTGCAATTTAAGTTAAACAAAAATCATTTTGGCTCCCAGACATGAGGTCAGACGAAACCCCATGCCCTCCAGGACCTTGACTCAGAGCAGAGGGAGGACAGGTGTGTGCAAGGCTGGAAATGACTATTTTCCCTCCCAATAACGTTGAGAAGGTATAGAAAGAAGGAACAGCGAAAATAGAAGCAGAGTACAAGTAGACGGCCGTAGCCACCCTCCCTCCTAGGGAACTTCTCAAATATGATGATGTCTCTTTGAATTTTATTACACCTGCTTCCGATCCAGTTGTGTTCTGAGCTGGTGAGCATGGGCACAGAAATGTTTTGCCACTCTCATTACCATAGTAACTTGTATTTTGACCGATATAATAAAACCCAAGGATTTCCCTCACATTTCAATAGAAATGCTAACGAATTGCAGGGTTCTTTATTGTAGAATCCATGATTTCAGATGTGGTAACATATCCCCCGCTTTTCTTGTTTATAAACACAACTCATTGCACTTTTCCTACTTCTTTTTATATGGTTTTCCTTCCTAATTTTGGGACAAAAGCCCTTCTGTAATGAGTCTACTAGGGACATAAGTTTGGGTTCCGTTCTTTCTAACCTTTTGTGGATCCACAGGGGTGCAATCATCATTCAGCTACGCGTGTACATGAACGTAAAATTATGTTTTCCACTGACTTAAAATAAAAAGAGAAACTCCCCAAGTATCCCGTGAAAATGATACACCTCGAAATGATCCTGGCTGGTTCTAATTTAGGAGTGGGAAACAAAGACGGAATGACTCTATTTCTCTCTTTCAACATATCCTTCTTAATGAACCGTCTTGCATGTATCTGGCTCTGGCTGAGGTAATGATATGATGGCCCCCTCGTCTCGAAAAACGGACCTCTCTTCCTGCATGTCTTGCAGTTTTGACTCCGCCAGTAATAATGAAGGACGAAATGTTTGCGATTACGTTGCGGATTGACCATGTCATCCGATATTTTCAAAGATAATGATGTACTGGATTGTATAAAAATATCAAATTCTCATGCTACTCCTGTCTTTATGCGGTGACATTGGCTAGTTCCAGCCAGAGCGGATGTGCTGCATGTTCAAAGGGTCGCTGTATAAGAATAAGGCTATATGCACTTGAAAGCAGGTAGTTGGAAATTTTAAAGTAGGAAGGGCTAAAGGCTGAGATTTGTTTCCTATACCTGATCTGTGCATTGAAGTGCAATGTGAATCTTGTGCAATGTTATCTGGAGCAACATGATTCAAAAGTGATAATACAACTAGGTCCGTGATGATTACTGCCGGAATCGTAATTAGGAGAGCCATAATTGAATTGAATTAAAAATATCTGACAGTTTCTACTCGAATCTTTTTTGTTCTTCCTTACTTCCCTGCTGTTGATAGCCCTCCTTTCCCCTTAGACTGTTATGAAACTAACGGAAGATGAACTTCAAAAGATTGGCTTAATTACTCTCAATTATAAAGGTGAGCCTCAAATCTGACTGGCTTAAGATTTGTGAAAGACTACAAAAAAAAGACCTGCATACTTACCTTCAAATAAAATTGCTTTTTGACACTCGGGAACGCATTTCATTGGCTTCGTTGGATCCTAAATTTAATTAGGGAAGGCATAATCAAGAACTCTGTTGCATTAATTTTTTGAAAACGGGAGAACTTTAATCGCAGTTCTCACAGACGCCGTTTCTTATTTGAGCACCAAAGGTGAAAGCAAGCTCACCTCGCAGCATTCATCACAGCAGGTTCTTGTCGAAACAGCTTGTTCGTTGTAACATGTAAATGGAGCGGGATAGGGGTTTCCAGCTTCGCTGCATGCTGGTGGCTGAGGCCATTTCCATGGGGCTGCTTTCACAAACTTAAAGTACTCGTCCTGGGGAGAAAGTCGAGTGAGGAAACAAGGCTTTAGCACTAGCCAGCACGCATGCATGGTAATCCATCAATCATGTTTTATTCTCAAAAATATTACCTGACTGTCCATTAATTGTCTCGCAAGCCTATGGAAAGATTTAATAATATAAGCTTTAATAAGTTTGTTCCCGTGGGTGGCACTTTTATTTACTATTTTAATGTTAATGGCATAAATTTCAGTCGCAAGCGAGAAGTCTGGGAATGGCAACTGATTTTTTTTCTGTTTACACAAGCTAAGGTCCTTGAAATAAGTGCCGTGCGAGTGTTAATTCAATAGATTAAGATTACAAATAATGGTCTGAAAATAACTTTGACTTTATCGACCAAGAAATATTGTAGGTCAATCGGTCTTCATGGAATTTCGCAAACACGTTCGAGTTTGGGAAGAACTAAAAGCTTCATTCGTTATTGTTACAATGAATAAACATAGTAGTAGGAAAGCTCTTTACAGAATCCGTTAAGTTAAAGGCTGAGGAAGAGTGGGGCGTTAAATTGCGACGATTCACGTTGGGAGATCCAAATTACATTAACTGCAGGGGGTAAGGAGTGGGAAAGGGTTGCGTCGTTACGTGGCGTGATTTCTGATAGACGCTCATTTTTTAAGAGCAGATGAATGCTTGTAGACAGGAAGGAAAAAGAGACTAATCTGAAAAGAAAGTGTGGGGCGGGGGTGGGTGTGTGTATCTAACACATTTGACCCGATTTCTCATTTCTGAATTTGGTGAACCGGACACACATTTTATCTTGTGAATAGAAACTGGAAAATTATTTTTGAAAGACGTCTCATCGATAAGACTTTCATGATTGAACTCGCAACCATTATACCGTCGTTCGAACCTGAAAAGCTCATGTTTCGGGGCAAGTAAACACTGGCGCTGCGAGAAGAAAGAAGGAGCTTTTGAAACTAATGATTCTACTTGGTTGCAAACTCGTGCCTTTTCTTTTCATGGTACACGTTGAATTGGACTAAACCTAGCGTAGGATTTGCGAATCTCTAGACTACAACTAGTCAATTTTGCCTTAGGTATGTAATTTCCCAGCAGCCACTAACAGCGACAGAATACTGTTCAAGGGAAAATATACTTACTCTTGATTGGTTTTACAGATTTGTTGGTATCTGCAACAAATGGGTCCCATATTCTCATTCCATATTTGTTCCTGTGTAAAGAATGCATAGAATGAAACTAGGTTGACGGATTTCATAGTTCAAAAGTTTAAATAGTTAATTAACTGTTTAATTTGAATTAAAAATCCATACCCGATTATCTTTGAACCATTGTTCTTTGGCCCTGGATTCCTTATTGATAGCTTCTATCCAGCGATTTTGCGAAGCACAGTCAAAGGCAGGACGTGCTGCCATTTTGGGTAAGTACGCTTGAACACGCTCAAGAAATTAGTTGTAAAGTGGGCTAAGACTCAAATGTGGTGAACTGGAAAAACTTTTCGCAAAACGGAGCAGATGCACCTAAATGGATATCTGTCCAAGTTCAATCGCGAAACTGCAAGAGCTTGCCTTCAACACTTTCTCAAACAGAACTTGCATTCAGGTAAATAAAGTAGATTCTGCTGAGCTTCTCCAGGTAAACGTTGCGAAAACAGGTGAAAACTGAGACTGAGGCAGGTTCGCGGAGACAGAATTTCCTCACCCGGGGCTTTGGCTAACTTTACGTTTTTCTCATCCCTCCAAGGTTACAGTGGAATCGGCCGTGCATAACATGCTGCACCCCGGCGGGATTTTGGAGCTGTGGTTTACACAGGTTGTCCTAAACGTATACCTTCGACCTTACGAAAGAAGGGAAATAATTGAGGTAAAGAACCAGGAGGTATGCTAAAGCATTTTTAAGAAACTAAAGGATAAATCCTGACGGCTATAGAATAGATAAAATAGATATTTAGTAAATAAATCTATATCCTTCATCCAACATTCAAAGTAAAGCTATGCATGTGAGGCTATTAGTAATAGCTAGTCTAGACTATGAGAGGAGGCACGGTAAATAACAAATTCTACAACTAATTCGTATTTATATATATCTTTCTTAGCGCCAAAAAAACAAGGTCGATTTTGCCATTGTTATACCAACTGCGAGGATAAGAAATTGGTTTTAGACTTGGTATTTGTCCGGGGACTTTCTCCGCTTTCTCTTTGTTATTTCAACTTTCTCTTCCTTGAATCCGCGCCTCTGCGTCCGTTTTACGTGGACCTTTTCAGCTTACTAGCTGTAGAAGCAGCCTCTTACTGAGGATTGGATTGAAACAGTAGTGATATACATATATCAAATATACATAGGGTACACATTATGCATGAATTACGGCATGCAATTCAATGATTGAAATAATTATATAAATCGAAGTTGTTGGAATTAATATGCTTTTATTACTTACGATTGCATGTGTCGCAAATTGGTAGCGGTTAGAAAAATACTGATTCTTTCAATTCTAGAGGATTTTCAGGTAACAATTGAATGAATAACAATAATATAATCCTGCGTACTTAGGATAAATATTCTACTAAATTTTTTATACTTGACTTGATTCACCAAACGTATATACACTGGCAATGAGAACGAATTATATTTAGCACCAAACATGAGAATAGGATTTAATTTACTTCTGACACGCATGATTACAATGACGTGACTACTACGACTAGATTTCATGTTTCTGCGATAGCAGCACAGCAATACAAAGACTCTTAAACATAAAGAGAGATGTACATGTAATCGGTTAAAGTTTGCCCAGGGGATAGATTTTTCAATCGTTCTTTTACTAAAAGGTGTGTTAGATTGAAGAAGAAAGAGAAGAATATTGATGACCCCAGGATTATAACCCAAGGAGGCACGTTCAAATCAAATCAGGAGAAAGCTATCATCATCCTCCCAGGAGCAGAAGAGGATAATGGAAAGGGAGTGTTTTACACAACTTAGCTCGCCTTCAATCCTAGGGTGTAATACAAGGTGGAGGATGGATGACTCAGTTGAGTAGCTCGAAGATAAAATAAAAGACAAGTGTATTAATTTGTTCTACAGATCATGGTTTTTCTCAGTCGATTGAACCGTAGATACAATATGGAAGAGGGTGAGAAAGTGTAGCAATTCTTCCCCTTATATTATCTCACTTCAAAACTTTGCAAAGGATGAATGTGATTGAAGCATACATATTAGGTAAAATTGGAATAATGAAAGGGATTTTACCGGGGGAAGAAATCAATGAAGTATGCAATCAATTTTTGTTTAGCAATCACCCCAACCACTTACACTGACTGAGAGGGGAGAACAAATCTTGAGGGAAGAAGTTAAGATGGTTGAAGCTAAATAATGATTGGTTACTTGTCAAGCGGAAGCAAACTTTTCAAGTATAACTTTCATGGATTGATGTAATTTCGAAGAGGAAAATGGAGATAGACAGTGACGTTCTGTAGGAAGGCGATGCACTTTGGAATGAAGCTGAAACTTGTGAGGTTGGCGTGACATAGCTTTGCGAAAATCAGCCCTCCGTCTTCTTCTTATAACTCACGGTCCAGAGAGCATGGCCTTTGAAACATTTGGGAGTTTGCTCTATTTAAAAAAATCAAAGAAAGAGGAAACATGAGATTAACGAAATAGAAAACTGTGTATGTTAAGTTAGAATGTATATGCAAGCACAAGAATTGCGATGGATTTGAAGGGAAGTCTTTAACAACCCATTTCTGGCCTCTATGCCCAGGCCAGGAAGAGACAGACTACATTAACTCATAATACAAGAGCGTGTGTATTACGCTTATGCTCTCGAGGTCTCGATTTCGAGGTAAATCCGCGATGCTTGTAATTGTAGGTTTGATAAAAGGAAGACGTGTGGTGGTGTTACATTACCTGATCCATTTGTTCGCCACTGTGAGAAAAGGAAACCAAATAAATGTTTTAGTATTATTTTAAGTTTTTAAGCACTTGCTCATTACTGTCAAAATTTAACTTTAATGTGCGGTAGAAGAGAAAATAGAGGAGCATGCAATGTAACAATTATAACCAGGAATTCGTACAGGTAAGTTCGTGCTTTGGGATCTTGAAGGGAATGTGAGTGAGGATTGAGGGGAAATTAACTAATCCGATACAGGAAATCAGTAGCGCATGCACACGCACGGTTGAACGTTGGAGGCGAGTGCGAGAGACAGACAAGATAATTTGAAAAGTATGTGTGGAAAAGTTAAGGAGCAATGTGAGTGAGGGCGAGGATTAAAAAGAAGTAAGTGCACAGTAAAAAAATGAGAAATCAGCGCGTCTTCTCCTTACCCCATTTATTCCCGTACAAAACAGGGCAGCCACCGTGGAGTGATAAAGGATCTGGTTGACCATTTTGCAACATATTGTGCCAAAATATGGCTGAACCTTTGATGGGGCTTGCTGTAATTCCGAGACGAGGAAAGGCTGTTCCTCCTCCGATTTCAACACTTGATAACTGCATTCATTTACACGTGTTTAGGATAAAATCAAAATCACACTCTACAATGTACAACCACTCGAGCCCGTCGAGCCAATTCGCACCGTCTTTTAACCTTTTTGGCTAAAGGGAAGACCCGTTGTCTAGGTTTTAGGTTTATAAGAGAGTGCCTATCCGAAACTGCCTTGCTTGCGAGAATGCAAAAATGCTGGGGAAAAAAGCGGGTATGTAAATTCTATAAGGGAGAACCGAGACCAGTACTGTTGAGATTCAATTCGTTCAGTGAGGATCAATAATGAAGTAGACAGCGTTTGATAAACTCTTTTCATGATTTTTAGAAGACAATGAAAAAATGATCCCCAACGCGTAATAGACAAAGCTGCCCGGTTTTCGTTTATGACTAATGAATATTCAATATTTTGCGTAGGTAATAGTATAATAAAATGGGAAGAGGACTCACGTAAAACATAAATGTAGCCACCCGGTCTCCCATCGCTATTTCGTCTGCGGACATCATGGGAATGTACTGATAGGAAGGTAATAAAAAATAACAAGATTGAGAAAAGCGTATAGCGTGAAGTGAGGATTTTAGTGAATCCATGTCAATGGATTTGGACTGAGAGAGGGGCAAATTATTTGACTTGCGAAAAGATGTGGGAACGTAAAGAAAAACTTTTAACGAGGGAATTTACGTCCACTTGTAAAAAGATCAAACTTTATGAGGTTCCGAGCGGAACGACACACTGATCTTGTTTAGTACAGAAATCACAACAAAAGAAGGGAGTTTAGAAAAATACTTACCACTGAATCAAACAATGTATCAAAATGAGGATTATAGTGACCGCCGATCCCATAGCTAGATATTTGTAAATCCTCTGAATTACCTGGTCCTACAATCTGTAAATTATAAAATATATGTGTACTGAAATTTACACTGGTCTTACGTTAGCTTAACAAGCTCACAGATTCTATAAGTGAGAACCAGTAATTCGCTCTACAAGCTCATAATGTACTACACGACAGCAAGTCTAGTGTTAACTACGATCTCTTCCATGTAGCCTCTAGTGTTTACTAATCTATCCTCGTATGGGTTAGATAATAAGATGAAAACGTTCAGAGGGTTAGCTATCCTCGTGTGCACGTACAACAGATTAGCAAATGTGGTGAAGCTTATTAATTTGAAAGACGTTGATTTGAATTAGTTGCAAATGCAAATAGATATGATTAAACTGTTTTAGACCTTACATTCAGACCAGTGAGCTGCTGAACGCGCCGTGGAATTCTGTCCAGACCTGGTGTTTCCCTTTCCACCATCCACGTTGTCGTGGATGTTCTGACTGCAGAAGCGACATCTTTAGTTCCTCCGGAGCCTTGGACCTTGGAACGCGCCATTGAAGGCATTGCTTTTCTTAAAATATTGTTTATGACTTTGTCACTTAGGACTTGGTAAATCTGTATCACTCGAGGCTTTTCATGGAGTACTTCCACTTTATAAGGATCCAGAAGGAATGTAGGAGATCTTGACTCATAGTAACATTTCAAGTGCTTCGTCAATGATGGATCCTGGAAGAGGGTGAAAATCAAGATGTAAGTCAACAATCTTACGAGAAGGGGTTCATTACCCGTGACGGCGGGTTGGTCATTTAATTAGCTTGAGGTGGAAATTCAAGCCGATCCAGGAGTAGGAAAAGTAGGCAACTAAGCATAACGTACGAAATTAGTTTAACTGCAAGTATAATCAGCTAATTACAATCATTACGTCCATCTCTCACCCGCAATTCCTTCCCACTGCACAAGGCCGCGAAATTGGTAAAGTCTTGTATGCTGTTGTCTTTGAGGTACAATGTATGCTCCCGGGCATGGAGCAATCGAACCCTACTCCCTCTGTCTGTCAAATTAGAGAGGACGGGTGATTTATACAAATACAGATTCTTCTCGGGTGAGCGAATCATGTCGTTGTGCTGCAAAAAAGTACAAGGAGAAAAGGAGGGAACGGAATCAATTATAGCTTCAAGGCAGTTCATTTTAAAGTGTCACAGCCCGGTAATATATGGCAGTGGAGGTCAAGAAGTAAGTTTTTTAGAGGGGGGCGGAGACGTAAAGAGTAAATTATTTTGCAGGCAACCCACCTTTTGAATTGCATCCTGCAAAGCGTTGTAGACTATGCGAGAATCAATACTCTTGTCATTCTCGTTCTGTGTGAGGAGGTAAGATTGCTCCAGCCATTCAATCGCCCGGGTGAACACGTTTGACTTGAAGGAATACATCCCAACATGGTAACAGTCTACTGCAAGCAATGCTGAGTTTGTCTGCATACTCAAAAATTTCCCTTTGCTGAACTGCAATGGAAGGAAAGAACAAAGAAAGCAACGGTTTAATGGACGGACATAAATCAAAGAAGTTAAGCCAACGTTCTGCTAAACTTTGACCCAAGAATAACCAATATTTGACTCCGCCCCAGGGTGGAATCACATAATCCCTTCAAAACTTACGTCGTCAATGTTCATGTCATAGGCGTCTTGGATTCGGACGAGTCCTTCTATAGCCCCGGCAACGTCCGTGGCTTTTGGCAAGACCATCCCCTTTCTGATCTTTTCCATGACACGTGAGAATTCTATACAAGCCAGGTAAATTAAGTGACGGATGAGGAAGGCTTGAATAAATGATATTAAAATATGCTAATACAAACGGCATGCCAGGAGACATGGTTTTACTGAGAGGACAGGAAGAGATGGACGGAAGGACAGGGACAGGTAGTAAGTTTGAAGTTGTTGAGAAAAGGATGTGAGGAATGTTTGCATAGAATGTAATTTTATGCGGGAATATCTGAGTTTGTGGTGGTGGGCAGTTAGCTGGCTATACATTACAGAGAACAGGTCAACTTACGTTTGTCATGGTCTTGTCTTAAATCTTTTTCAAAATCTACAAGTTCCTTAGCATATCGCCTAATAAGTCTGTACGTCATGAGGGGGTGTGCTGAGACTTTTTCCGCGAGTTTCTGTAATTTCTTCTCATTGTTATACACAGTCAGAGTAGTCGTGCTCCTCTTATCCATCTCATCTTCCCCCATCACATCGGACATGACGGGGAGGATACTCTTTTCGTAGTCGGTTAAATACCTGTGCATGTCCATAAAAATCCGAGCGCTTGCATGAGTTACCTCTAGGAATTGCAATGTAAAAATCCTTGAAAAACGTGCCGAAAAACTTATCATCAACAACACTTACTTTTTCGCAAGTTCCAGCCTTCCTTCCAAACTGGTAACGTATTCACTAAGAGCGGATACAATCTGTTGCTCTACCCGAGCTAGTTTATGAAGACCTACGAGGGACGTGTAGTAATCATCAGAGGCTGATTTTACGCCAATGATGGACAAGAATAGGAACCATACTCCAAGATAAGTCAAATTTAGTACATTTTTTACACGACGAGCACTCATTTTCACTACTATCACAAAAACCACTGACACTTGATATTCGAAATATGCATACGACGAAAAAGCTGTTACATTGGGATCGTGATGGCTAATTGACCAGGGTCGTGAAGTTGATTTGGTTTATATGACTAATATGACGTCCAAGGAGAAAGCAATTTTGCAAGTAACACTATAAACTGGCACAAGTTGGGATCAAATAATCTTATAACAGGATAACAATTTTCACAAATAAGTGCACTTAAGAAGAAAGTAAAAGATGTCTTTCTCCTACAGGTTTCTTACATTTTATTAAGCTTCTTTTCTTGGCAGTATGAATAAAGACCAGAAACATCTCATGTTAGTCACTAATCACTGGGTGCTAGATGTCACTGATCCCCACACTTTTACAGGAATAACGATATTCCAGCTCGTAGCGACGCGCTGGAGAGAATCCTGTTGGAGTATGATATATGATAATGTTGAAAACCGTGTTGACTTGACAGCAGCAGGCACTTGAGTCTACATTTATAAAAGTTGTAAAACTTGCTTATTGTTATAAATGAAAGGGCAGAATATGACAACTGGCTTCGTGTAACTTTTTTGTGCGTTGCCTTGCACTGGTTCAAAGACTGGAAATAATTTTGCACTGATGGAAATTCGTGGCTAGTACTCGAATTTTATCTCGGATGGTGTAATTAGCTCCAGCGTGGAGGTGGGATTTTGCAGACTGATTTTTTAGTTTCGTCTGCAAATAAAAGTATAAATTGTTTGCTCAAAGCATGGTAGCGATAATTTGATGGGGAAATGCGTGAAGATACATGGAGGAAGGTGGTGGAGCAAGTGGGGATATTAAGAGAAAAATCAAGGCTTATAATGTTTGCATCTGTGAAGGGTGATTGTGTGTGTGATGATGATGCGGTTTGGGGAGAGAAAGACGGACAGAGATGTTAGCCAAACCGTTGAATTCTCTCCCCTTTGCATTAACTCCTTCGAAAAGTCAATCTGGGCTGAGTTACAGGCTCAAGACGGTATAAGGATGATGATTCCTTGCTTTTAGCTGCAAATACAGGTAGGTTTAGGTGTAAGGACAAAGTTTGCGGTGGAAGGCAGATGGGACAGAGTATAGTAACATCTACAGGCAGGGGAATGATGAATGTTCAGTGTCTATGCTATGGTTTGCACAAACACATGTGGCTGGCTACAAAAGCAAGGAACTGGTCTTCCTTTAAAACTCTGTTGGCATTGCTACGGTCTGGTTTTTCTGTCTTCTACTTTTCAAAATGCACGTTTTTTATTATTCGCCCTCAAAAGATGATCTTTCATATCGAGATGAGATTCATATTTTTCCAAGATTCCCAGATATCTACAGATACCTGCCCGGCTGCGCTTCAAAGGATTATGGGATAACTGACTTGTGAGTGAAAGAAAAAATGAGACAGTAAATAAATAAAATCCAGTGGAAAAGATCATCGAATGTCTAGATTACAAATTATTATTGCTGGCACACACGCAAAAGATGTACACGGAGATTACTCAGTGCTTGGAGTAGACTAAATCCTTAGAGCTCATCCGACGCTTTGCATACACATGGCACTTTTGACCTGAGGGTGCAGGCAATGACAGTAATGAGTAATGTTTCTTAGTGGTGGGTTTTGCGGTACTGGGCTAAATGAATTATTGAAAAAAATCAAGCCGGTATTTCCATTCAGAATTTTTCCATATGCCAGTCAACGAATTTGAGTGCATACAGAAAAAAGTTACCCCAAGGATTCGGAGAGCAGAGGGCAATGAAAAAAAGGCTTCGACTTTGCTCGTTAAAACCGTATCACATATTCAAGCGCACAGATATTTGCACCTGAACGAGGTAGATAAGTTTTGGTTATAATGATTGCCACTCATCCGACAAGCACAATAGCTCATCCAGGGCATTAAATCTTTTATTCCCATTCCGCTTGCACAAATACCATCATCCAAATCATCCTCATCTGGTGAATGCAAATGGAATAAGTAAAATTAAAATTAGTAGCAATATCTTCTATTGCATCCAATTTGCTAGTATCCAACCTACATTTTGGGCATGTATACATTGATTTGTACACAATTTACACAAGTGTTGCTACCGTATTTCGGCCTTTAAGTCAACATTTATCAATTTTGTCCAATCAGAGGCAAAGAAATTTGGAGGATTTTGAGGGAGAGTAATATGCTTACACATACTCCAACGAGAAGGGACAATATATATTATATCATAAACTGTAAATAAAGATTATTCACAAGCAAACTGGCAGAAAGAAGACTAGGAAGCTTATGCTAACGTCAACAACGTTTCTCTCTAATTTGCCGTTCTGAATCTGACGATTCTGGCGGCTTTGTTATCATACAATGAATGCCACCAAAGATGCAATAGAGGTTCGAAGGGCAAATAATTTTATGTCGATTTGATCCATTGCAGACAGATTCACCAGCAAAAAGTTGAATAAAGAGCCACGAGAAATTTAAATAGACTATATATGCAAGTACGGTGACTAAACGATTGCACTGACGCGAGAATCGAATCGAACATGAGAACAGAAGAATACTCTCATGTTTTCCTAATAACGGTAAATAAAGGCCGTTCGGAAAGTATGGAAATTGCTGTTGGACACATGCCTGCAGATTTTTCAAAAAGAAGAAATAACTGAGAATGATGGCTGATTTGAATTGATGCAAATTGGGATTTGAAAGATTCTACAAACTGATTTTATATATGCAGTGCTGTAATAAAATAAAGTAACAAGAAAAGGAGTGCCCCTGCTGCAAGTTTTAATGGTTATGATGTGGTTAAAGATACGTGATTAGTTTGTACTTGACTTGAATCTAAATGCCTGGGTTGTACTTAGTAGTCGTTAATAGTTGCGGAAAAACAGAATGGAGGTGGAGATGAGCAAGTGGTGGGAAAGTAGCCGGAACACGGCTGAATTCTCAATAATTATTAACTGCAGTTAATAGTGTTTTAGGTTGCCATACGTTGTACGCGCTATAAGCTTGTGACTTTATGAGTGACATAGCCGTGGCTTGAATGTATAGAGAGAACGGGGCGGAATTTTCGGCAGCGGGCAAAGCTATCCATTGCGGATTCTAAACATGGAGAACGATTACACATCGTTTTGCGTGCCAACAGTACCGCTTCCTTTACTAGGAGGTTGAAGACGCACAAATCCTGAACGGACAAACGCCGGGTCTGCTAGAGATCCGCGACCCAGACTGGTCAAACAAGATGGTTTTAATAAAATCAGAAATCGTTAATTAATTAATGTGACAAGAATTTAATAAACATGATTGATACTATGACACTGGCATGTCAGAATCAAGTTTTGGGTGGGTAGACACGCCTACATAATTACCCGCTTCTCCCGCTCTGCAGTCTGCGTGATAAAGTGCTGAAATGGGTGGCTAAGAATTTATGGCTCAGCTTTTATCTAAGGCCAAGGAACCTCTAAAATCCAGTCTTTCCCTCGCCTCGTCAGTTTCCCTTTGCTTATTAAAAGCTGAATTTTTGTCTCAAGTCTGCCTGGATGCAAAAACTTGCACACTTCTTGCTAGCAGTACGATGGACATCACTGGCAGAGATAACGAAATAAAAACAACCTGTTAAAATAATTAAGCCCGGATTGCTGTTGCGGCATTAAAGAATGTATACTATACTTCCACAAATCGAAAATTTCTGTTAAAGACAATTGAATTTACCATTTTTGCTATTTAGCGACTACTGACACACTAGGAATTTAATCCAGAATTGTATTTTGCGCACTTGATGCAATCAGTTTCATTCATTTTATTCTACACAGAAATGTTTATTCTGCATTTAAATGTTTATTTTTCATGACTGAACGTATATGTTACAGTGTAAGAATTTGATAGGGTAGTAGAGGAGAACCATTGCGTTTTGTAACCGAACTTCTATATTACCCGTTGTATCCGAAAGGCCCATCGTGCTTATTTTCTTGGACTGTTGATGATTATACCGTATGTTATTAGTTTTTAAGCTTGTGCCCTGATACAGTTTATGTAATGGTACTTGAAGCCAATACGTTGTTCCAATACCAAAAGGAGATTTTTTTCAACGTTTTGAAGTTTGACACGTCTAGCATCACCAGCACAGCGTTGGGCTGTACATGTGGCAGCGACAAGTCATGAATGAAACGGATTAATTGAGAAAAAACGCGTCTTCTGTTAGTAGCGTTGATTAATGAAATGCATTCTCTAAAATGTTTGCTGTTGTAAATGTCTGACCGGTTAGAACATTTGGACATCGTGTAGTAGACCTGACGTTGCACACTCTGTTTTGACGGTAAACTAAAGGTTTGATTGTTTTTGCTAATGACATTATATGATTGCCCCGGAACAGTTTTACTACGCACAGATATACAGTAACATAGTAAAATAAAACTTGTAAGAAAACAGTTGTATTAAAACATTTAAAACCGAGCTGGTTGCGCTAATAGAGAGGGAGGAATTAGAAGTTGTTGGGGGGGATTTTTCAATGTGGACACATGTATGATGGTGATGTGGTTGAATGTCAATGTCAACCCTCATCGTTTGTGTGACGACTCAAGGGAACTGTCTTCTGATCTGAGAAGGAAGGCAGGCTGGATTAAATATGTATGTAGCGGGTCAAACCGAGTATTTTCAGCATTGAGGAAACCAAGTGACATGAATGGGCAAAACGGAGGAAGACGATCAATACAGCTACGGTATGAAGAAAGAACTAAAAAAGAGTTGCATCTCTAGAACAAGTGGTTGGGGGTGCAACCGCTTGTTGCAACAGTACCTTTAAAAATTAAAGGCCAGATCAGGGGTTATATGATTAACTAAGCCGTTATCGCATTCTCTGTTGGCAATCACAAGGATTGGATTGGATATTATAAAACATCATTTTCGGTAATGTAATCCGTGGATTACGGGGGGAACTGTGAAATGACCCATGCCAGCAAAGGAAAGGTGATGGACAGTGCGGAGAGGAGTCACTGAGGTAAAATATCCCTAGAGCTGTGAAAACCACAATCACGATATTTTGGCATAATTCTTTCTATAAGTTGTGGGTGTGGGATAACCCCATCGTTTCGGGAATACCACCATTAATTTGGCCCTCTTTCTTGTTCTGAAGGTTGATGAAACGTAGGAAGGGCGAGTGATTACAAGCCTCGTATATATCTTCTTAATGGCGAATCCGGGGTATAAACAACATTATCAAATACGCGTAACCTGGGATTTAAGCGTGAGTCTACCCACCTCCACTAGGTCTGGTGATAGTAGTTAACAGCGTTGATGTACAAAAGTGGCAGAGCGAGTGGTGACGGATAAGCTAAAAAACCGAAAAAACTTACCACGCATCTCACTGGCGAGAATGCTGTTTATTTTAAAATACTGCATGAAGATATAGGGGAGGGGTACGACATCTGTAATTGCTGCGTTCTACCTAGCTAGTTCGCAAGTTCGCAAGACACTATACCATACGCATTGAGCATGATGAAGCTACCATTATAATCGGCTTATAAGTATGAGCGTGTATGGCTATGGTATAGTCTATGGTGGCAAACGTAACATGGAGAGGAAAAAGAACATGATGATACGCGGGGCAAATGTAACATGGGGCAGTAAGCCTGCACAGAAGATACGTTGACGCTGCCATAGCAACGTGCTTCAATCTAACTCCCATGTTACATTTCCCCACATTTTCATCAAGTTACCTTTGCCATCCACATAACCATGTTATTTTTCTTCATAAAGTTACATTTGCCCCCTACCACTATAATAATGGTGACTGACTGAGTATGTAGTTATGGGAGGAATCTCCAGATTTGTGATCCAGGCATTACTTTGAACGGGTAAGTTGATTGAGAGGTCGTGGAGACGGAAGCGCATTGCAGAGTGCATTGGAAGTCACTGTGCTAGTAGGTCAGATCATGTCCATGCCATGTGGCAAATCCCATGGGAACATCTACTCAAAAGTTATCATAGACTGTATCTATAGACGGCCACGAAGCTCCAATTCAAGTTGCTCTGCCACTTAATAATAGAAATGGAAAAGCTGGAGTGGGAAGGAAAGGTGCGTAAGGGAATCACGCTTGTTAACTAACATGTACACTACACTAGCAAAGTACAAGTTTTTGCAAAGAGTTTAAAAAAGTATATACTGCTACTCTTTTTCATCCTGAGCTCTCATGACTTTGACACGATGCAATGAAGCAAGCCAAGAAAGAAGATGAAACCGGAGTGGAATGAGTGACGACCCTCGTGGAGGTTAGATTGAAATGAATGAGGAGAGGAAATGAGAAATTTTAGGCTGGGGAAAAATGATTTTTTTGCAAACGTGGGACAAGCTGTTGGGGTGTAAGGTGGCAAAGCAAGGATCTACTGGTCATCTACGTCGGAATTAACCAACAATAACCTACTCAAAGAGCCATGGGTGGATGTAATTTCTTTTGGAAGATGTGCAATCTTCCTCAAATTCGGGATCGGACAAAGTAAAATAAGGAAAAAAACAATAGATGTAGCCTAAAGGGAAAAGAAATGAGAAGACTGTCAGGAAGGAGGATGATGGAAGGGAGGAATGAAGGATATGGAAAAACGTCAGTCTCTAATCACTCGGAAAATGTTTCACTAGAAACAGAATATGTAAGCGTTTAGAATGAAAATTCCGGCGAATCACCGAATTCAATGCCCTTTCAAAAAGCATTTTGCCCATCTTCTGCTCCCTCTTCCTACCTTATATGCACTTCCACCCAATGGCTGAAAGTTGCAAGAGATCATAATCATAACATGCATTTACATGGTTTCGGTTAGGTAATTTGTAGAAAATATTGCGAAAATGGCAAGCAAATGCAGAAGCGATAATAGGCAGTCATTTGAAGCCAAAATTTAAAAGGACCTTACATCAAGTATAAGACTGTGCTGTTCGATTTTTATAGTGTAGCGACAAGCGCTTGGCGGATGATGCTCTTGGAGAGAATTTTCGTATGCAAGTATAGAAGGAGACAGATGCGAATCAAATCCGAAATTGCACAACCAAATCTTGATGAAGCCAAGCGTCACAGATAATGTAACCCATGTTTGATAAAAAAACCCCAGCAATGAAGATTGAACGAACTATTAACTAGTATATTCCGTATAGGAACTAGGAACTCACGTGCGGTAGTTCAAAATCATGGTGACGGTGATGCGTTGTAAATTAGAATCGTTCCAAGATTAAGTTTAAGTTACGGTACAGAATCGAAAATGATTATACATCTTGTTAATTTATTTGAGTTATATGGAGTGAATTCAGTAGTGATAATACTAAAACTTCTTAAGACAACCAGTTGAAGGCGAAATGTGTTCCCTTTCCTTTCATAGTCGTTAAAATCATGATGATAATTTGCAACCAGAGCATGACCTTTCCTCGCTCTCCCTTATATTATTAGAATCATCAGATTAAACAAGCTAACCCAGAGGTAACTAATTGTTCACACCCTATTACATACAAAACTAACCTCAAGGAAGGAATTCCTTCAAATATGTGAAATACTGCAGCTAGGTGAAGATGAGCTGGGGGTATAGCCCAAATCGCAGGAGGTACAACGTTCTTGCAAAAATGCAGTTGTTTGCTGGCGAGTCCAATGTTAATGTGTCAGAAAAAAGCCTAACATGTTAGCAAGCTCAAGTCCATGTGACAGGAACTGTTAATGCGGAACTGTGTGAGAAAGCTAAACACGTTAGCTATTCCTATGAGGCAGCCAGGATCGACGTCAACTAACGAGAATTTTCTTTGGGTTCTGTAGGTGCATTCATCGACTTAATTTTTACACGCATTCAGTCTGACAGATTATGCATTAAGTTTTTCTTGATCACGGGCCAACTTCTCAGCTTGCATTCCGCAGTTTACAACATTTTTAATGCCGTGATTATTTGTTCTTGACATGGCTGACATTCAGATTGGTAATCGACAATGGGTACAACAGAAGACATGTTAGGTAAAATTAATCAGGGTAGCTCTGACTGCTGACAGATCTTTGTTGTTTAAAACATTTGTAAAATGGAAAAACAAATCTACTTGAGTTTCCTGATGCGCATACTTTAGTTTGTATGGATTTGTAAAATAATGCTAATCTAAGCAGAGGGTAACATTGGTTTTCGTGTTAACATTCGTTGATATAACTTTTACACTATCTTTTGTAAACGATACATAGGCCCTATGTTCGATACAAACGGGATAACTCGGCTCTAATGGTCAACTGATTATCTTGCTGAACCGAGTTAAAAAAGGAGGTTAAGGTTCTATTCACATGTCCGCCAACGTCGTTAGCCTGTGATACGATGTTAGCCGGGCAAACTAACAGTCTTCGTTACACGTCTAATTTAGCTTCTACCAAGTCATACTATAAGTATTGTTGGTAGATGATTATTCGATTTTAGTCATTGTGACGAGTTCTGTATACACAGGTAAAATCCGGTATCATTCTTTAGGCAAGTAGACTCTTACTCGGGAAGAGTATCATACCTACATTACATAGAGGCATAATACAAGAAGTTATCTTGCCGACGACTTGCTCCCGGCGTTCAAGACTGGCGGTCAGGGGATATGTTGTCTAGAAAATGAAAACAAGTCGTCAAGAAGCGAGAAGTTTTAAAAAAGAATATATACATAGCACAATCCAAACTGGACTACGGCGGTTACTTGAAATTTCAGTTACATTTTCTCAGATTAAAGCTTGGTACGCGGTGTGATTGAACGCAACTAGCGGTCCCCTAATAAGCCGGTGTAGTGAGTGACTAGATACTGCTTATATCAATTTTTAGAGTTCCGTTGCCAAATCTATAAAATGCATTAACAAGTTTCATGAGCTTTGGTCCTATTCTATTCAGTAAGTTTTACACGTCTTCACCTTTCATAATTTGTAAAGGCAATTACGTTTGAAACTAGCAGTAAAGTACATGGCGCATTGGATAAAGATATCCAATTTGAATGTAATTAAGAAGTAAGTTCTTTCTGATTTGTATCGTAGATGCATTGTGCCCGCATCCTTTCGCGTAAAAAACCGAAGATGGATCCCAACGCTCCGGATTATGCTTGGCATCAGGAAACAGTACTGGGCACAGTAAGCAGCTATGACACGAATGACAGTGATGACGGGGAGGACGAGGACATGGACGAAACGGAGGATATAGACGAAGCAGAGGATGCTGACGAAGCAGAAGACGAGAAAGACGGTGCAGAGAAATTAGTCCATGTGAAATTCGAAATTGAAGCTTTAAGTGATGAAGGTGAAGATGGATGTTTGAATCATTCGAAGGATGACTTGAATTCTGTAGAAAAGACTGAAACACAAAGGAAACAGAACGAGAAATTAGGCAAAAGACACGCTGAGGTCCTCCAGACTAACAATCAAGGGCTAGTGATACCAATGAGGAGAAGGACCCAAATGATGAAACGCCATGCAGGGGTTGTGATGAAACGAGTAAGGATGGTATTTGTATATGCACATTTATTGCAGCGCACTTGAACTGTGTTCGGCTATAACGGAATCTTGGGTTTATGCTGTAGGTCCGAAAAATTGAAAGCCAGTGTGGAGGGGAAGTCAAACTTGACTTAAGGTACCTAGGAAGCAAACCCTTTGGGTTACAGTACACATCCCCGCGTTCCGGTGGACCGAGGCCAACAGTGGCAAACTGCGGACCAGATCAATTTGAATCATTGGTAATTTCAAATATTATCAAACATTTAAAACTTGTAGTGAATTCTTATGGCTTGGTAGAAAGCTCTATTGCATTCTTTTGCCGTTCCCAAAGATCAAACTGCCTCTTCAAATGGCTACTTCCACCATGAGTTTACCGGAAGCTTCGTCCACCAGGAGTTTATCAGCTGCTTCTTCCATTAGTTCGCCGCAGGACGAAGCTTGCGAGAAATGCGGGCGGAAGAACTTTCAAGTTGGAACTGTCGTTTTCTCCGAAGTTTTGACCGTTTATTGTGGCATACCTCAGTGCAAAGCATATGCTCATGTAGAGTGTCTAGGATTTGTTTTTGTAACAGATGTATCAAAGTTACCAAAGTATTTTTGCCGAGACCACGTGATTCTATTAAGGGAAGATATGCGTATTGGAACAGGAAGTCTTTGTGCCAAATATTTATAGAACCTTTTTGTTTACGACACCTTGAATATAGATAATTTGAGGATGAAAATCCACGTTCAAATCTTTTACTACTTTTCCAAACGGAATGCATTGGAATTAACTTAAAATACTACACGATATTACTGTTTACTAAGAAATAGAATTCCGATCAAGGAAATCCCAAAGCTGTAGATCTGCGTACATGATGTAAGTACGCGAAGTTACCGCGTACAACTCCGATTCGCGCTTGGCTGACAATGAACTTCCAGGAAACCTTTTATTTCAAATGTAAGTTGTTCTCGGGATTAAAGTGGTGTAGGCACAACTAAACTTCAGTAATGGTAGGATGAATTTCTAATATTCATATCTTCTTCAATGCTTACAGCTCGGAGCAAAAATATTTGCATACGAAACAATACCAATCCCGCCTGGCAACAGTTCATCAGCACGCATATGATGGCTGGAATGGAAGCCGCTCTTAGACTAGACTCTTATGCACCAAAACTCTAGTACGATACGCTGCAAAGCAAAGAGAGTGGTGCATGGTCCACTGGTTGACAAACTGATGCTGAACCAGGGCACTTACATATGACTTACAGGTGACCGAACGTCACGTTTTAAGCAGAAAAAAGAGGCGGAAACGTTGCTCGTAATAGCTTCCTCTGTAATTTCGTGTATAGGCGGTTGAGCTGAAGCGGATATTGTGATTGAATTGGTACTTTTTCTTAGTCTAATCTCATTGTTACCAGTGCAGATGTTGTGGATAGGTTTTGTTTTCGGAATATAATACTCTTGCGAATTAATATCACTGTCCTGCAAATGTATGCTTTTAAATACTTTATGTCTACCACGTTCTGTCTGAGCTATCTAGAAATAAGTTATTCCTAGAATTGTTAAATTAATTGTACCACGATTCAGTTTTCCGTGGGCTTTTGTACAAACTTTTGTGTTCTATAATAGGGCAATAATCATGCTCGCTTGAGAACGGAGGCATAGAAATTCATAGTCGGCAAGCGGAGAATGACAATGAAGTTGGGTTCATTCATAATTACGTACAGGATGAAATGACATTTGATGGTTTTTAGTTTGATTTAGTGTAGATTGTTTTAATTTCAACTCAATTTATGCTGTTAGAATTGTGTGTCCTAGATCCTAGATGTAAGAGGCAGGATTTCTGTGGTAGATATAAATGAGATTTTATTACTATCTGAGAAGACGCAGATTCTTGTGAGTTTAAAACAAACTTTTTACAGTTTTTACACTTCAAAAAAACGTTGCGTTTGCGTTGTTGACTAGACATTTTATCGAAAATGTAAGCATCTATACTTGGAATTTACATGTACAGTGATCGCATAGATGATTATCTTTCACTCTCTTGTCTTGCATCTGGATTTTATTGTCGCTGTGCACGAATTGGAGTCTATTCAGGTCGTAACGAAGTAATATATCAAAAATTGTTCACAAATAGGGTTATATACAGCCGAATCATGTAGAATTACAAAGAATTTATTTGCGAGCCTGTATCATCCTGATCCGGTACAGGATCAAAGTTGCACGCTTCAATGGCAGCGAGCTTAATCAAGTTGAAGGACACGAATAAAGGGCGATCCAATGTTAGGTTCCAAGTGAAGCTAATACAAAGAACGACTTTATAATATGCTATCACCAGCTAATGCAAAAGCTATTCAAGCGGAAACCTTGTTTTGCATTGACGAATTGTATTTAAAAATGTGAAATACCCAGTAAACATCAACACTTGAAAGAGTGTGCATGATCGTCATCCTTTTAGTCGGGAAATTATACACATCATCTGCCGCTCTTGATGAATGGTATGGATTAATCTTAATTAGGTCTTTGAGGTCCATAATTTGCTGTGGAAGTGGAGTTTGCAATAAGGGCAATTTGCTCTCAGAACTCAAAGATGGTCGGGTACTGCTTAATCTGATTTAAGCCTTGAAAGCGTCGTACGGTCCTAGTGTGAGTCATGAATACTTGCTGACATTGATGTACAACGCAGGGCACAAGAATTAGAAACATTCGCGGTCGCATGCCCAAGCATCTTATTGCTAATAATAAGAGTGAGAACAAATTAAATGCGGAAACGGGAGTGAGTAATGTTCGAAATCAATTTTACTTAACCAGCCTGTTCGCTTTTCACAACGAAGACACGAACAAGATGAGTCAGACAGAGGATAGTGAACTACATAGTGAAGATGCTTGCAAAAAATACAAGAAGCAGCAAACGTCTATGACGGAAGGATTCAAAGGAAGAGGTGAACTTAAAGATGATGATGAATAAAATGCTAAAATTGAATCAATTGCGAATAATGAATTTGCAGTGGTACTCTGTTAACAAAGTAAGCTTGCATATAACTAACATCATGCGCTATGCGTGCATGCAGGTCAGATTTAGCGAGTTCTGAGAACTAAGGAGGACAAAGTGGAACAGTAGCAAGCAACGCGAGTCAGAGAGGATGTAATGTGCAAAGAAGTGTATCCTTTTGTGAGTTAAGCGTTAGCTGATTGCAAATACAGTGGTGGTGGTGGTGGTTGGTGATACACTTGTCTACCTAAAAACAAAATATGCAGACCGCTGTCAAATACTGCGTACATACGACAGAAGACTTGTGAAAGAGAGACGAGGAATGATGCGGAGATGATGTACCTAGATCCACTAGATCGTGGCCAAATCCGTTTGTTTGTTGTGATCCTAGAAACTACTACACCTTCAGGACAGTCCAACCGCTATGATTACTATTGACTGAAGAGTGAGAGAGTTGAGGATGTAATCCATAAAATCCCTTCTCACCTTTGCCTGTGGTCACATTCTTCGGAAGCTCTCTGTGCGGTTAGGACAGGAAGAAATTATTGAACGTTTCTCTTCTCACCTCTTACTTGGCTTCCGTTTTGCGTCATTCCAAGGTAAATGCTATAGCAAGAGTTACGTTTATAATTGCTAATGGAGTGACATCCGTGACAGTTTCACAACAGTTTCTTTTTGTTGCGCTGTGTAAATTATCTGTGAATGTTTTGAGAAAACTGCGTGAACGCTGTGATTGATCAGTGAATAAAAAAAGATATTTTCCCGGTAGGTCATGATGGAACGCTCATCGTTGTTGCTCCTCGCCGGAGCTTTCTTCGCCGCTCAAATTTTACCAGGAGACTCACATACTATGGGACTTGGTAGCTGCCCCCGGGTCCAATGGGTTCGGGATTTCAAAATGGACAAGGTAAGCTATTTACAATTCAAAATTCAGAAGTAGTTGGGCATCATGAATATTCTATTGCGAATTGGGATAAATTTAAATGTTTAATTACTAGTTAGCTACTTAGTTTTAAAGTTCAATTTAGTGGAAGCTTGCGGTGAGCAGTTAGCACGTGGAAACGGTGTTGTAAACGTTTAGCTAATGTTGCTTGTATTTGGTTGCTGTTGCAGTTTATGGGAGAATGGTACGTGATCCAAAAGTTTGCGACTTCAAGCTCCTGTATGAAATACAATTTCACACGTGGAGATGACAACAAACTAAGGCTGGTGCAAACAAAGCAGCATTTTGTCCTCGACAAAATCGGAGTGGACCACATA
Source organism: Sminthurides aquaticus (assembly GCA_906901655.1). Lineage (NCBI taxonomy): Eukaryota > Metazoa > Arthropoda > Collembola > Symphypleona > Sminthurididae > Sminthurides > Sminthurides aquaticus. Next base: position 7,092,394 of record CAJQTT010000004.1, on the reverse strand, counting down.
TACACTTACACTGGCGTCCTCAACGTCCCAGATAAAGACTACCCTGCCAGAATGAGGGTCCGCTTCCCAATGAGTAAGTACATGGAAGGGTGATTTCTAAATAACTTCCAACCTTTCTACTATTTAAATATTGCATAGGCTGCCTCGGTCAGGTATTGCAGGAAAGACTCGGTCCTGTTAATGCGTCTCGCGATAATATATCATATTAATCCATTGTTTTAACTTACAGCTTATAATTAGGAAAATGAAACGTAACTTTTAGCCAGCAATTACGATACATTGGCTTTATAGGTGATGAAAAAGGAGGGACAATTCTGGAAGAAATTAAGTTCCGTCTAGCAAGGAAGAGGGTGAGGGTACAATGGGAAGAAGGAGTGAGCAGAGATGAACTGTTAGACAACCGTTTTAGGGACCTTCACATTGTCCAGGAGACTTAGATTCTTGCTAGTTAGCGGCAGAAAGGTGAATAAACTTGAGTAGAAAGCGGGGTGAGAAGATGTGAAGATAGAGTTTAGTATGAGAGTCTACGGAATAGTTTCCACGTGATTACAGGTAAAGGATGTACCTACCGTTGGCAAGGTACTGGCATGATTACAGGCCATGAAAAGGCTGATTTACAAGGAATACGGAACTTTCCGTTAGAATTAAACGGACTGCTGGGAATAATCGAAGATAATCATTGAAAATATTTTCAATTGAAGAGAAAGAATGGGAAATTAAATATAATCTCTCCCACCTTTCGTGCAGTTAATCATCTTAAGCAGGGAAATATTTTCTTACAGGGTACTCGGGCATAACTCATACGCCTCAGGCAAAGTGTATATTATTACGGCGTAAAACTTGATAAATCTTTGATTTATTTCACTCTCAGCATTTGATTAGTTAGTAAGTGGCTCGCGAATAGGAATCGACAGACTCAGGAAGTATAAAAATAGGATACTGTTAGTACTATGGTGGATCCTTAAAGGCTGTGATTTTGTATTGACACTGTCATGAGGACCGCAGGGGGAGCCATGGGCGGTATATTGACCTACAATCTATACCTATTATAATGATGGGACAGGAAAAGCGTTGGGTGCGATTGAGGTGTTTTAAAACGGAACTCGGTTGTCCCTCCGCTGACCGAAGTATGGTTAACGCCAGCGCTAATGATGAGATGAGAGGAATGGGAAATAGCAAATAGATGGAGCATCTCAGGAGCTGACTAACGCTGATTTCTGACACTAGGCAATATATACACGAGTATATTTTATGAGCCACATTTGCAGGCTGCGCTGCAACAATGTTTTGAGGTAGACGGGGAATGATGAAACTCTTTACCTGTGTACACATAACTCCCAAAGTTTTGTGTTAGGGTAGAGGTGAGAGGTATGCCTGTGAGGGCTGTCCTGGTTGTTGAACTTGAAGGAGGTATATGTAGTTGTGGTTTAGCTGTAGGAAAATTTCATGACTCATTGGGGTGATGATGATTCAACAGATCTTGCCGGGGATGCCGAGTTTTTGATCTACATGACTGATTATGACACTTACGCCGGGGTTTACACCTGTCAGAAGATTCTCTTCGGGCATACCAAATCCGCAACGATCCTCTCAAGAACACCTAAATTGGATGAATCTGTGGTGAACCAGGTACTTGCTTCTTTCTTTTGTAGACCTAGAGATAAATTATTATCGGTTTTAAGTGCAGTTGAATGTAGTGGGATGATGATTGTTCATTGTCGGGACTAGAAAACATTTCCAGGAATAATTAAGGGTTGACGTTAAGGTTTTATTATGATTATTTGTCTCTTTGACAGCTCCGTCAAAGACTGGAGGAAGAGGGAGTAGACCCTCATGATTTCAACGAAGTTGACCAACAAAAGTGCATTGGGAAGGAGGATGCTAACATTAATGTCAAGATTGATGACAAGACTTTCTCGTCGGGAAGCGTTGCGGGAGTCGTGAAGAAGGTATCTAGAGATGTTGTTGTTAAATCAATATTAAGTTCTATCCCGGTTGTTGGATCTTTCTTTTAGTCCAACTCAATCGTGTTCACCAACACCTTCCCTCATAGCTAAGCAACTAATAACTCTCTCAATCTGTCCGTATTACATGACTCCGTCTTGGGATTGTGTACTCACTGTCAATCTTCAGTCTTGTCATTGTCCTAGTAACCTTTATTAGTATTTTGTAGTCATGACTTTACCCCATGGAATATATGGAATGGTAGAATGGTTTCTTTCATAATGGTATTGTTATAGTGATCTCTTTTGTACATAACGAGCCGGTCTCTTACCGAAACTACCCGTGGCAACGAGAGGTGCGCTCGTTTTAGTTTGTTATGACCGGCTCGTCGGCCGGTTTTTTTGCATCTTGCATGAGTCAATCTATGACCTGTGTAGCTTGATAGCGTGTTTAAAAGGCGTGAAGCTGTACCTGGTTTTTATTTATTATTGCTTCCCTTCCTTGTCCATGTTGTTCTTGCCTACTGTTACGATAAAGATTAACCTCAAAGGAATGGTGAGGGATGAGTGTTTTGTGTCTCCGCTGTTTGGCTAATGGCGGATGGACTCATAACGTTTTCGGAATTGTCTGTGTTTGCCCCTTCCTGCTCTCTTGCATGTAGTTGAATCTCTCTATTTTGTATGTTTTTGTATAAGTAACTATGCATTGGTTGGTGAACAGGATTAAAAAACTGTGTCATGAAGAAGCTAATTATTGATGCTGTTCACTGTGTTTTATGACGTAACTTATTATTTTCTTCTCTTATTTGTGATACTGAGATTGGAGGAGCAATTAAGTCAGGAATTGGTGAAGCAAGTGATATCGTGGGTTCTGGAATTGCTCAAGCAGCAAATATAACAAGTGACTTCCTGGAATCTTTTGGAGACAAAGCAAGCACCACAACCACAGCAGCACCCTTAGCCTCACTTGCACAGACTGAGATGCCGGATGCGGAAAGCACAGGAGGATCGTCATCCCCGTCACCAAGCCAAAATCAGAAGCTTAATGAACTCCTGGACTCGGTCAAACCTCAGGATAATGACGCTGAATGGCTTCCTTGAGGAAATTAGTTCCAACATTACCATGCTCCATGTTGCCATAATAGTTACAGTTTTGCCACCAGTTTTCCTACTTGTGTCATTTCTTTCAAGTGGGCATGAACAATTTTTGCACCTTGCTTAAATATAGAGCTAGTACTATTATTATTTAAACCTAGTTCATGTATGCAAAAAATTCAGCTTTATTCTATCAGGCGCCGGCACTCGTTTGCTTGAGTTTGTTTAAATATGCTATAGCATCATTTGTAGCAAGTGTAGAAGGAAACTAGTAGGGGAGGTTAAGCTTATAGAAGCGTTAAACGGATAAGAGCGGTGGGCAACAAGTCCCACGACATTTTTTGAAAGCTTTGATTGAACTTGGAAATTATATTTAGCTTGCTGTTTCAATTGATGCTCTTATCGGGGTGTGAAAATATATTCATATATGCATATGAGAGTGTGCATATGTTTGAAAAATAGAACTATTAAATCAAGCTAATTGTAATGCAGTTTAAGTATGCAGTAAGAAATATACATGTATATCGGCTCAGTCGTCGGGCAAAAGCACGTATACCACCTTATAGGTACGCAAAACAAATTACTAAGCCATACGCTTCAGGCAATTAAACACTTGTGTAGCGTTCAAACGCATTGCAATTCTTGAAGAAGAGAAGATGGAGATGGTTGATCCGATGATGAGAGATGGAGAAGTAATCTAGGAAAAGGCAGAGCTCTGATTTGGCTTTACCATGCGTAAGGATGCTTGGAAGGTGTGGAGAAAAGTGAAAAGAGAAAACGTTGAAGAATATGCTAAGTGACCATTATCTTTGTTGTTTTGCACGTTGACTTTACTTTGAAAGAATATGCCTTAGCAGGTAGCTTTTATTTGGTAGGGTCAGTTAATGTCCTAATTATGATACTTGAAGTAAGAGAAATCATTGAAAACCCTATAAAAAGCAGTGCTAACGAAGTAGGGATGGGACAACCACTTATTTATAATTTGACTTGTTTTAAACTACACTGTGTCACTAGTATTCATGACTACTATTAATAAAACTTATAATAATACTCATCCCAAGTCCCATCTGTCTGTACCTTCATTATTTAAGCTCAGTTCAACCGAGTGGCTATCATCATAGCATGCAAAGAAGGTGTAAGAAGGAATGCAGGAAGTGTTAAAACGTTTATATTAATACGCAAACAATGAAAATATGCAAACCAGCAAAGCTCCGGTTGAAGTCCATTGTTGTATTCGTTATAACTCCAGCTTGCATCAATTAAACAAATGAAGATAATCAGAAGAGGAGTAGATTTAACGTACTTTTGTTAGGCGGGAATCCTGGGGAATTGGTGCGGCAAGTTAAAGTGATAGTGACGCTATAGATTGATTTAATAACGCAATTATAGTTAGTATTCCAAAAATGGCTCTTTTAGCGAGACCTTTGGTTGGCTTAACCCAGTCTATGAACGTGCTGATCATGCAAGTTGGACATCCCGATATGATGACGAGTTTGAAGGCTTTGGACGAACTCATCCCTGTCATTGATGATAGTAACATATCTCACGTAAGCTCTGGAGTTTTGATTTAATTGATGGAGTTTGATATATTTGGTGAATTGAATAAATGCGCTCTGCTCAACGTTAACATATTACCAGTTTTGAAACTACCTTAGATTATGCTGAACCATATTGACACGCTGCTGGGCGTCGTTTCCATGAAGTTACGAAGTTTGCATTCTAGCCTCCCTAGCAGTCCCCCCAGGCAGAAGGGATTACTTGATCGCCATTATATGAGCGTCTTCAGCCTTTTGAAAAAGGTAAAGCTGCACAATCGTCAAAATTATCGCTGCAATGAGCATACTTTGATTAATTGACATTTTTGATATGACATTTCCAGATTTTCCAACCTACAAATCAAATTCTTTTAAAAATGGTGACACAGGGAACTTTGAGGGAAATGGTTCTTCGATTATTGGAGGTTTTGGTTGACTGCAATGTGAACGCGTTGACCCATGGAAAATCTATTTTTCAAGCTCTGGGTATACTTGTTGTGGACATCATTAAAAGCTGCGAACCTCATAGCATTATCTGGTGAGACAATTTTGATGCATATAATATGCGGAAAAGTAATTTACACTATATATTATATGGTATATGGATGCTTCTGACGTACCTCTTGCAGTGCTGTGAAAGCACGAAAGCGTTAAATAGTATTCTGCGTATGCTAGCGTGTGAATTTGATGACTGAAACTATGAAAATTGTGTTTCACAGCGGGCTCGTAGGATTGTTAAATGTAACCTTGGAAAATGGAGTTGACAAAACTTTGATGGAACTTGTTATTAAATGTGAGGCACAGTTACTCAAGCTTTTCCCGAAATGGAAAGAAAACGATGTTCGCTTTGGACGGGTTGAACTAGAGATAATTTTGCGAGAATTTCATGCATTCATACAAAAACATTCTTTTAAGAGTACAGGACCTGAAAATGTCCTCCAGATACGTACGATGAAGCTCATTCTCAAACAGGTGATTATTTTTGTTGGAAAAAAAGATTTTGAGAAAGGAATAGAAAGTCTTGTATATATTAAAGGAGCTCCCAGCGAGATGTTTTTTAAATCAATGATGTTGAATGCGGCATTGGAAGCTTGAGATTAGAAAACGGACATTGACTACCGCTATGACGTTAAGAAAAAAATCGAGTGAGGAAAAATATGTTGAATTGTTAAAAAGTAAAATACAAAGTAGAAGGATGTTCTGCAGATCATCTATCAAACTCCTTATGCAGTGCGGTGCAGATAGGCTATAATGCATGTACTTTGACGGAGTGGAGATGAAGCGTGGCAAATAAATGAGGAATTGCTCTAGAATTAATTAACAATAGAAATATGAGTGTTTAATGATGAACAAATACTGTACTTAGCCTGTACACTACACGTTCTCGTAATAATCATTTCTTTAGTGCAGGATAACGAGTTGACTCTAGGAGGTAATGACAAAATGTTTTTTAACCTTTATATTAATCATCCGAACATTTGTTTATCGCAAACCTTAATATATAAGCTGCTTCTCAAATAATAAAAGAGGGAAAATATCAAGCCTCCTTACTTTCCCTCATATCCATCAAACTGAAGCACATTTGAGGAATTATTAATTACCATTGCAATTGACGAATTATGAATAAAAATGCTATAGTTTTCATCTGTATAAACCATAAAAGAAATTGAAAAATGGTTAGGACGCATAAAATTGATTCCAATTTCCTCTCGCCGGAAGTAACAGTGTGACGTTTCCTGAACCTACTGCGGACTTGTTTCTATTTTTAATAACTACAGATTCATTTATTTGACAATCATAAAAGTTGACAATGGCGAAAAGAAATTTTAAGACTCGTACTTTTGTTTTGCAAATCGTTTCGAGTTAATCATAAATCTCTTTAACTTCTGGACTGTATATCTAAATGCTTGAATGAAAGTGAAGATTTCGTACATCACTCCTCAGTCAATTCACTCCCAAACGACAAGCACCTTCCCGTGACCCTTGCGAACTAAAATTGTTTTCAGAAACTGTTAAGAGGCCGACTATTCCCTGACCCGACGCAACAATTCCTGCATGCTCATGTAATATGTAAGGGCTACAACAAGTTCAGGAGCTATTTGCTTTACATTTCACAGAAATGCGATGGGAGCAGACAAAGCCTGCTTTACAAGTATCAAGTTCATCAACAATTATACGAAGCAGGATTTGGCACTAGGCTTGCGTGACTAACTGTAAGTACCTACATTAAGTTGTGCCATTCATCATTTCTCTCGTTTTGGACCTTTATTGTACCTCTTATATTTAGCAATTTCTAAGCATGCACCACCAGGCTTCTCTCTTTATAAATACTATTTTGTGATTCAAGGGAGGAAGGATCTACTCGGACGCGTACTATATGGCTTCTTCCTTCATTACTCTCCCTCTCAAAATCAGTTCTTTTGAAACCCAGGCAATCTGAAAAAGGGCGTTACCTTTACATACTACGTCCACAGCAGTTGTATAACATGTGAGAAATTTGATTATGTCAAAGAAACAATTAAATAGCATCTCTATTGAAAAACAGAAACATATGACAGACACACAACCTGCCTTTCATTTGCTACGCAGGAAATATAACCCACAAAACTAATGATCAAAATACAGTAATGATGCCGTATGACATGCAGACAGATTAAGATTTTTAAATGCTTTAGCCAATATTTCAAGAATTTATATTGGAAATAGCAATTACATATTTTTGACAGGCACATCCTCTTTGCCATTAGTTGATAGCTAACGTGTTGTCAAAAATAAAGGAGTAAGCTGAAGCTTTAGACCGCCCCTTATCTCAGCATGCACTGCTGCGACTGCGAGAGATGGGACAGAACAGAATACACTCTATTTCTGGCAAAGAATAACACTTTTTTAGATCAGTTCTTCAAAGAAATGCTAAACGACATTAAACATTATTGTTACGCGAACCTGGGCAAATCCTACATTTGGATAGTTTAACATGTATCATGAATGCTTAAAAGATTAAAAAGGATGGTAGCTAACAGGAATTTTGCCCGCAATGGACTGATTCAAAAGGATTCAACGTCACGAAGATCCCGTACAAATGTACGGGATCTTCGTGAGGACGATCGGGTTCATGATATGTAACACGTGGAGGCAATTGGAATCGATTTGTGTAGTTTTTTCTGGTAAAAACGATCGTTACACATATTTCAGTTTGCGCTTCGACCCTAATACTCTCCTTGGCTTTCAATCCCATGAGTTGATAACGACCTTATTATTTACTTAAGATGTTACTTATCATTGAATTTTTCTCCGTCGTTTTGGTAACGCTGTACTACTGAAACAAGTGTTTTCAGTCAAACTTATGGTGTTCTGGTGAACTGGGCCCAGAGTTACACTAACATTCCTACTGCATATTACTAAATGTAAACCAAGGATTTGAAGAAGAGAAAGACGGCATCCATCGATGTTACAAAGATAGAACTTCCTTATTAGTTTTGCCTTTTCACTGTCGCTGTTGCCACTTTTAATTTATTTAATCACTGTATGTCGACTGGGGGTTTTATAGGACTAAAAACCCACGCTTGATACACTATTCCATCACAAACCATCAAAAACTTAATTTTACGATGTATTATGCTATGCTGACTGAATGACTTCGTTTTGAATAGTTACAGCGACAACACAAGGAATGTGTGTCTTTCGAATCAAAGTAGTTAGCAAATTCTGCTATCAGTGCAAATAACACAAATTATAGCTCGCTTATGAAAATGTAACGACTATTCCATATATAACGTACTAATACATTAAGGGATGGTTTTCCCAGTCATTAATTTTAGGTACCCACAATGAGTTATGTTTTGCTCCATGTACGCGACTCCATTCCAGTCACAGTTCTTAATCCATCCATACTAATTACCCATGGATATTCCGCTGGTACATACTGAAGTCGCGAAGATATCTATTTCCTGCTAAGCAGTTATGTTAGGAACTTCATGGATTACTGTCTAAAGCGCATTTACGATGTTACGTGAGCTCGATTCACATGATCCGCGTGTAAGGTAGCTTCTGAACTTGCGAAATCACACGGATCCGATACGTTAATATGACTAACATGCTTCAAAAACTATACGAAAGTTAAAACAATAGTTAAATTCGTTCTCTGATATCCTACTTTGCTTCTACTCGCTCCGAATAAAATTACTCCTTGTATATTGTAGCTCAAAGTGGTTTTCAATCTCCTATAACTATATCGAAACATGAATTTGATTGAAACGCCTAATTTCTCCTGGAAGTTCCATGATGTCCTTAACAGAAAAACAAATCTTTCTCGGAAACTCTTCAGAAATTTCCCATTAACAAAGATTCAAAATTACAAAATCACAACATGACGTATATTAGACCCATGATGATTATCATGAGACTTCGATATTCCAGATCTAGAGCCAGGATCTTTGGTAAGCTGGATGCCCGGAACAGAGAAGACACTTACAGCTGGAAGCAAAACAAATCAAGTTGGTTATCGAAGCCATATAGTTTTATAGTTTCAAGTAATTTTTTAACGAGCCAGTAAACCAAGACTTACTGTCTGGTAGCCTGCTAGCCGCAGTTGCGAGTTTTCGAAGGTACGGGTGCTGCATCGCTTCCGATGCGGAAATCCTACTCTTAGCTTCATACTGGAAATAAAAAAAATCAGTCTAAACATGATACATATAGGGAGATGTCACCGAAACAATCCATAAAGAAAAATCCCTTACACGCAGGAATTTGGCCAAAAGATCTACGCCTTCTATGTCCAGTCGTGGCGCTCGAGTTACTAATGGTTCGGGTGGCCAAGAATCAAATTTGTAAGCTTGATATTCTTCGTTTGACATAATTTGTGGCCACGAATCCTCTGTGGGTGTGCCCAGTGTCCTAAATATTAATTTCAGCTGGTCCTCAACAGTTGAGCCGGGGAAAAGTGGCCTTCCACTTGCCATCTCACAAAATATACATCCAACGCCCCTGCAATGCATCGAATCCGTTGTACATCAACTTTCCACCTTCCTTCGAATCGAATGAAACATCCAACAGGGTAAAAACAATGTTGAGGCAAATACTAACCACATATCGATAGGCGTCGAGTACTCCGTGGTCCCCAGTAACACATCTGGAGGACGATACCATAGTGTGACTACTTCGTTGGAGTAAGTCTTCGTAGGAACGGATTTGGCACGAGCTAAGCCAAAATCTGCCAACTGTTATAAACACATATATGGTCAGTATAACTGCTAATTAGTCAAAGTGAAAAACGGCATATTTATTGTATTTACTTTTAGCTCTCCGCGTTCGTTAATGAGCAAATTCTGTGGTTTCAAATCTCGATGCAGTATTCTTCTTCTATGACAATAAGCTAGACCACGTAGCAACTGGTAAAGGAAGAGCTATGGATTGAAATTCAAAGAATAATTGAAATCAATTTTTGAAGCATGAATAAATATATTGAGTTTTAAAATCCGAGTTTATTACCTTGACATTGTTAATGCTAAGAACACCCCCACAGCTGTCCATATATTGCTTGAGATCCCGATCAAGATACTCAAATACAAGCGTTAAAGACTTTTCCGTGTGAACAATGTCATGAAGCGTAACTGGAAATTGTTGAACAAAAACATTTTCATGGTAAATAATCATTAAGATTGGACCCATAGCATATTTCACTACATAACGCCACAAGAAAGATTTAATACCGCCAATTAATGACAACAAAAATATCTGCAACTGATCTCTTTGTTGAACATACCTCCTTTCCCATAAAGTCACGACATGAACAGGAAAGGAGGCATGTTACGCGAGACACTCGATACAAAGTTATAATGGCGAAAGGATATTGGTCAAATTATGAATGCGAGAATGTCAATACAGAACTTTCGTACATGTGAACCAAAAAGATCAAGGTCAAACACATACCTATATTGGCATGTCGAAGTTCCTTCAAGAGGGAAACTTCTCGAATCGCCGTGCAAGGTGCGCCTTCCTCATGCTCAAGCCGAATTTCTTTCAATGCAACGAGGCTTTCAGTCAAGCGGGAACGCCCTTTGAACACAGTCGCGTATGTACCCTTGAAACAGAAAAATTGTGATCAAACCAGTGCCTGGAAACCAATGCTAAAAAACTCTTTTAAAATCCAATATTTCGACTCTCTTTAGTCAGCCGTATCTAAAAACTTACCTCGCCCAGTTTATCCAACTTGATATAAGTCTCACTCCGTCCAAAACCTATTTCTGAAAGACTCTGTCTCCTTGAAGTACGGGTTAAAGGAGGTTCACTTGCCCCACCTACGGCAGCCGCTTGCTTTGCCAAGAAGGATTCAGGTATATGGAGATCCGCGGGAAGTGACAATCGCTTACTAATATCTTGAGAAAGGTCGACCTAAGAAATGAAAATAACAAGGTAAATGATTTGAATCGCATGTGACTGAAAACTCTAGACAGACATACGGGAGCTTGTTTGTAATCCTGGCATGGAATCCATGCCATGGATTTCCCGGAATAATACTATGCCTCAGATTACATTACCTCAGAGTAACGCCGTTGAGTTTTTGGACGTAATTTGACCCCATATGTGGATTCGTGAGAAGGACGGACACGAACAGGAGAAATTAAATCATCGGATGCTGCAGAGGCTTCCTCTGATTCACCATCGGAACCGATTCTTGGATGTTCTGCTACGGGAGCTGAAAAACAAGATATAGAGTAGTCAAAATCATTTGATCGAAAAACACAGGAAGTTCTTCCTTTTCAATTGATAACAAAATCAGCTAATCAGTTTTAAGGTTTAGTTTGTATTGTTTCCAAAATTGCATTCATACTGGAGCATGCAATCCTCCTTTTGGCGTTTAAAACTATCTATTTTCACTCGAATGATTTTCTGATATTATGAGCCGATTTACCGATTTCGTTCTTGTTTGGTCTAAGCCTACCCATTTTCCTCTGTGACCACATTTTGGCTTCCTATTCCAGGAGGCGTGGGAATAGAGGAAAACTTGCCGGTGATTCGTCCATGTTATTTGAAGAACGTGTCCAAAGATTTCAAATGACAGTAGTAGGACATGTTTGATGAGGAAAACATGGTGCCAGGAGAATAAATTGAAGGATGAGATGGATCTAAACACAGATTTCTCCAGGGACCACACAGTTCGGACTATTTCTATGTCTATTTCGACCTTAAGAAGGATTACGAAACACTGCACCTCCGCAATATTCTACTACAATACAAGGCACCTTGACTTTGAGAGAAGGGGGCGGCGGAAGTAAAAAAGCAAGCGAGGGACGAGTGAGAAATTCGATTACGATATCCAAAGATACGAAATCTAATACACAGTAATATCCAGCATATGTAGCAAGTCACGCTGGCAATGTACGTATGGTCTGGGATGCAGTTTATCGACTTCGTTTTTGATTACCCCTGATTACCCAGAGTTACTCCCAAGGTTTAGTGACAAAGCCAATGCCTTGACCATCTCGACAAGTAATAAAATGTCAATAGAGTTAGTTTAAGTACGGGAAAGGAGTGGACCAGAGGAAAAAGTACAGGGAGAAAGTCTAGGAGGCAGGCAAGTTGGGAGGTAGGCCAGGTGGAGGAAAGCAAGTGAAATGAGGACGACGGCGGGATGGGTTAGCCATGGTTGACTAGTGCTTTGGGAATGCTTTTGCGAAACAAGAGTAATTCACCTTCAAACATAATGAAAAGTACTGGTCACTTCCACTCCATGGCCAAGCAGGGCAGGAAGAGGGTTTGTGCATAATACGTGTACCGGTATAGAGGATGGAGTATGGAACTCCGCGGGGGAAACTAGCTGTCTAAAATTTAGGCTTTCCAATGAGTTCATTTCGTGCCAACTCACCCGTAAAACCAATCAGGGTATATAAAACTGAAACTATCCAAGACGGAAAAGTTGGCTTTCGTACTTATATCGGATACAAACTACGTCACTCTCCCGTCTGGCCTCTTGGCTCCATCTTCGCACTTTTCACCTCTCTCCGTTCCCCTAAAGGATTGACTCTAAGAACAGGGCCAACCGTCATGGCTGCTCTTGCCTAAAAGCAGCGTCGTTCTCTTAAACTCCTAACAACACACCTTAAGAGCCTCATTATGTCACATTCCAGCAAAATAATTTATTCGCCAACCTGCCTCCGACAACAGCTACCGCATACACCTTCCAAAACCTTTCCCTCCCCTTTGCTAAATACCTAAAAAGAATGCGCGGATTCAAGAGCACGAACTAAAAGAAAACCAGTAGCGGGTGATCCTCGTTCATACACACACACATAATAACGGTCATTCCCAATCTTGATATCCCCGAATACCAATCACCTTCCTAGCTAATGCGAAGCCTTGAAAGTTGTAAACTTAAGATGGCACTATAAATCAATTCGACATGGTGGGTTGACGAACTTTCCCATAAATATTTATAAATGCCTTCAATAATTCATCGGAAAATATATTTCATACCACCCCTCACTTGTCGTTTTTCGCACGTCCCACCAACTCCTTCACTGCACTTACCTAAACTCTGCCAAACAAACTACCGTGACCGTCAATAGCTCCTTACTGCGACTTTTGCGTGGAAGATACAGAGATAAGGCTAGATAATACATGAAATAAAGGGGAAAAGAGCTGATGTACACTCCTGTATCTGACATATATGCATGGAAAACACCTGGTGAAAATTCGCCAAGTTCAGGATTTGAAATTGACGAGCTTTCTTTCTAACTGATGACGAGGGAAATGTGTGTTTGTGTTCGTGTTGAAGACACTTGATGCGACTCCGTGCTCTATCCCAGATAAAATCTTGCCTTCCAGCTAGTTCAGAGAATGATTACGATAACAGGTAGGGGGGACGATCTGCGTCGTTTAGAAATAACGCATTAATAATCAATCAAAGCGGAATGCCATTTACACGCTGTGAACGACGGGAAGACTGGAAGGATTTATGATGCCTTCGCGACAAGACTCATGATCAACTTATGTGTGCATTTCTTCATATTTTCCCATGCATAAACCAATCCAAACTTGCTCATTTTATGTTCTATTCCGCAGATATTGAAATTTTGAGAACTGTGAACATTTTTTCAATCCAAAGCTTCCGAATTCACCTTCTTCAACCCCCTACATCTCTTGCACAAGGACAGGTGAGGAATGAGGATGAATGTATATTTTCCTTGGAACGAGAATATTATGCTTGGAAGTTGCAAATATTTTTTATCCCTTCCAACCATTTTGGTACACAAACGTGAGAGCGGCGTGTGAGAAATGCATTTTTTCTCATTTATTTTCTTTGGGAGAAAGCTGTTACTATTCAAAAAAGGATCTTCAATTATCATTTCTTGTAAAAAGCACAAATTCCAACAAATTAACTACCGACTTGATTTCCTTCACACGTAGATGCTTTAATTTCCTCTCCTCAAACCACCGGTCCCTTTTTGGAGAATAAAATCACCATCAGTTACAAAGTCGGGCAAAAAGACTCGCACACATTGATATGTTGCTGATGGTAGCGACAAATGAAATGTTACTGAGACAGTATCTCTACCTCACTGCCTCATATTCGAGATCCGGTGACTAAAACAAAATCATGTCATGCATGGGTTACCAGAAAGGTGATACACGGATTTTGTGTCTAATAAACGACTTCTCTTCCCTGGAGTACCTGATGCGCTACTAGGGAAAGAGGCCAGGGCAGTGAACAACGACAAGATGAATGAAAATTGGTTATAAATGTTTATACGTTCCGAAACATATGTGGCAAAATACTATTCATGCCACATTTGCGTCACATATTGTTTGATTCTTTCCGCAGCAGGATTCGTTCTTGAATTTTCCGCTTGATAAAAGTACAATTTCCCCCGTCACATCGATTCCAACTCTTAAATCATCCAGCTCTCACATTAATTTTATTGAGGAAGATGACAGCTGCTTAAGTCAGCGAGCGGTGGAGAAATATCATGACGACGATGACAAACCAGGGTCTACTACACACATCCATGCGTCGTGTATAGTCTCTTACTTTGATTTTCCCGAAGGAAAAGATCACCTCCGATTCGAAGGTTGCACATAGTCTCTCCTAGAACGCAAAGCCGCCCATCATCATAATGCTTTCTCCTGCTTTCTCTCCTGGCTACAAATTTTCAGGATGAATTCTTAGTTCCACCTGCTTCAGGGAAACAAGTTTAGTCTAACAGTTCAATATTCCTCTTCTTATTGCCGCAGTTTGGCAAGTCGAAAATGATCATTGGATAGCGGATATAACTTATCCCCCACTCTCATACACAGTTCAAGCCGAGCCCAATCTTTCTCTTTCTCCACTCCTTAAAGACGTGTAGTGGAAAGCGGGACTCAAGCTGGAATGATTTATGTATGGAGCGCTCCATGATTCGTAACTGTCATGTTGTCATACTCTCAGACGGAGGGAAGAAGAAGGTAAGTTTTAGTTTTATGCAGGTTTTCCTCAGCACAATCCTCCCGTACATGGATCAAGTGAAAGGAGGTTGGAATTGATACTTTTGTGGTGTATTCACCAGAAGGGTGTCGAAGGCTAAGCAAGCATTTAGAAGAAAGATAGGACATGTTCTCGGAGAGATGAAATTTGCTCCAAGTTTTTCCACTCGTAAATTACATTGCCATGTCTGATAGGAAAAACATAAGTAAGGCGACTTCTTAAATCCTCTACTATCGCTACGTAACACTCTCTTTCTACCATCTCCCCTGCCCTATGTCCTCCTGCGTTCTTCTAAGCAAGCTAAACTTGCACAGTTTTAATTGAAAGCATTCACCGTATGCTGTATATTAATTTATGAATGCGTTCAAGCTGACAATTTGAAGGCGGTCCTTACATACTTCTTCTTCAATCGATATATTAAAGACTTCTCCACTACATTACGAAAGGACATCCTTCTATCCCTTCTTCCCCCTTTCTCTCACGTTACTGACACGAAAGCACAAGAGGATAGGTAGGAGGAGCGGAACTCTGTACCACAGCGATAGGCATATGTAGAATTGATAGGATTGCATGAAACTTTAACTATTATCCATTACAGTCCTTCTGTAGTTTGCAACTTACAAAACACACCGCCAGAAGCATTTAGTCACTAATCGGTCTAGCATCATAGTAAGTAGAAGTGCTTTCCCGACATCAACATTCACAATTACGGATATCTTTGAAGGCTGTTTGCTACTTCCGGATTAATAGGGTAACTGATTAAATGGTCTATGGATAGTGTGCTGTTGCTGACATTTGATATAACGTGATTTAACTGATACATAAATCAGGTGTCAACCCACACACAATGTACCTAACGAAAATAATTACTAATGCAATTATACGACTAATTCTATTGGAGCTACTAGCAAGGACGGTTTGATTTCATCTATGATAAGATTCATTACACGACAAGGTATAAAAGTGTTTACCCAACGTAGGAAATGTTGTACTTCGACAAAATCCTTGACCGTCGCTGGATGACATTGTGCTTGATCGAGGAAGGACATTTCGTCCGTTTTTTCGCGTTCGGCGATGATGCCCGATTTTCAACGACAATGAGGATAACCAAGAATTCAATGAATCAAGTCTGGACACCATGGTTACACAAGGGCAAACGTTTGGAGATTCTGAGATGTTTATCAAAATGCTGATTCAAACAATAAAAATCCTTGACGTCAGCACAAAGGAAAACAAGGGAAAGGATTACATGTTGAACACCTATATAGGTATATATTTAAGTTCTGGCTTTAACGGTGAGAGGTAATTAAATCCTTTGGATTCCTGATTGCGTTGGTCACATTAATTTCTTAGGAATTTCACCAGACTTAAATCGCACGGTTTAACGGATGCATATTAATAGAATTTGTTTAACTGAGTCGTGAGTGCAGAGAAATACAATCCTTTGTCCGAATGTACAAAAGGTGGAAATTATTTCAATCGGCTGGAGAAAGTATAGAAAAACCATAGGCGGATACGTAATGCTAGATGTAGCACATAAGGCTGAATGTTTGAAGTAATATTTATCTGTGCGGTTGCGAGATATTATAGTAATGTGTGTAATTCGGTTAGAATTTCACAGCACCAAAAATATATCCGAGAGTGACCGTAACTGTAACTCCCGGAGAAAGTATCAATAGGAGTAACTCGAGCTGACAGCTAACCAAAAAGCGATTCCGGGAAAGTAAGGATTCTCTATCACGTTTCTTTTCTTCCAACTTTTTAGCAGGAACTGACAGCCAAGCTGTAGCTTAGCTGAGATTTTACATGAAAGGGAGGAATTGCAAAACTGGGAAACTTATTAGTTTTAGCAATGGGGGCAGTAGCGATGGTGTTCAAGATTTGCAGTCGTAAACATTAATCAAGCAATTCGACTGAAGTGGCGTTGGTGGTGTGTACAGGAAATGAGATTCCAGTAACTCGAATGTTTTGAACTCTGTAGCGTAGCCGGGACTAGTGAAAGTACATCACTGAATTAAATATTTGAAGCGGACAGATAAAACTTTCAAAGGTAGAACTTGGATGTGCACTTTGAGAAGAGAGCGGATATACGGGTAGTGTTCTGTGCGAATTGACAACGAATATTCTCCAAACTCCTCTGTAGCGTATCTTCTTCTCAGAGAACTGCTTAGCGACAAGTAAAGCAAGGGAAGTTTTGTGGACTGTTTTGTAAAAAGAAAACTATCGTGATTCTATCGTCCCTTACTAAGTCAGTCACGCTACGCGCTTTAATCTCCACGAAGGCAAGCTCTGTACAATCGGAATGCGAACTGAGAACTAGTAGGATTAGAGAAGGGAAGCAGGTACGTTAGTACATAGAGCGATGAGATTTTCACAGGCGCACATACGCGGTGACAATAAATTCAGAGTTTTCTTTCGGAAGTTGGGAGCAAGAGAGTCAGGAGAGTAGGACGGGATGAAAAGTATGACTACCGCCTACCGCTCTAGAAGATATGGAAAAGGAAATGAAGTCATGGTGAAAGTAATGCTGGCTTCTTTATTTCTCCAGCTCTGTCTTACATATTTGCACACACAACCGCTACCAGCAGCTGGGAGAATAAACTCCAGTTTCTTGCTATTCTTTTCAAATGAATAGCTTTCGGGAGAAATCCAACATAATGCAGGGAAAGGGATAGGCAAGGAAGGTTAGAATGATATTAATGCTACTCCTTTCTCTGGCTCCTTCAAAATGTGTGTATATAAGAAGGAAAAGGTAGTAATAGGGCCTCGTAAGCAAAACTGCTTTCTTTGGGAGAAAATCAACTTTCTATCTCTTCTTTCCCTCCTCTCTCCGTCATCCTCTTTCTCATATCATCACCACCTCCTACTTGGTAGCTTAGAGAATCTTACTCAATGTCATGTTATGTACATGTTACAGGGAACATTTCCTCCCTCTCCGAAAACTATATCATGAAGCGACTACAAAATCATCCTCTTCGCATTTTCCCGATCCTTACACTACAGTCCTTCGACATTTATGTACATACGCCCGACATTCATTCCCCGATTGCTACTTTCCTCTCCATAGTTTCGTATTCTACTGGCACTTTCTCCCTCTACTCCCTACTCTCTTCTCTTGCCCCCGCTCCCCTTACTGTCCTGGAGGAAAGCCGCTTCTCCCGTCACTCTTTGCCTTGTAGCTCTTTCTTTTTTTCTCTCTCTCGCTCTCAAGAGGAAATAAGAGGAAAAGTTTGCTATTAAAGAGGAAGGGTAAGACGCAGTCGCATCAAATACTCATTGATCCAATCTTGTACTGCTGCAACATAAAGTTTCTATCTTCTCTTTTCCCACTCGACTCTCTCCCATATATACATGTATTTATCAATTCTGAATGACGAAGACACGTAGAGGCCAAAGCATAGGCCAGAAAGCACGGAGAGACCTAAGACTAACCAGGGAAGCAAGACTCCCAGGAAAGCTTCGTCCACGTGGATATCCCTCACTTTCCCGAAACTTACTCCAAGTGGATTCCAAAACTAAGTAACGCTTATACTAACTCTGCATTTTTACCCGGCTCAAACGTTTAGTTGGCTACCTCCGAAAAAAGCAACTTTCACCTCCATCAGAAAGGAAAGATAGGGGAAAGTTTGGGGAAAAGAAATAAAAAACATGGGTTGAATGCGTACCGAAGTTGTGATGAATTTTATCAAGGCGTCTCTCTTGGCTGTACTTTCCCGCATCCCACTGCCCGATTATTTTGCTTAAAACTTTTCTTCTTCCTCCTTCCGTCCGACTCAAGCTCAAGCTCAAGCCAGGTTTCTCCCTCTAATCATCCAGAGCTAGCTACAGCTACAGGAAGGAAAGCTTTCCTGTCTTCTCCGCGGTGGTTACGCAATAAATTATATAGAAACATGGTTAAAAGTACCACGCTTTCTTCTTCCTATTCTTTCCTCGAAGCGGCTACTCCACAAAATAAATTCCCCTCTAGACAACACTAGCGTCATTCAACCAAATCAACTTACGCCACCCATGCCCAGACAAGCGGGCGTACTTAACTTTGATTCTAGTCAAAAATTACTACTTGCCCTCCAGGAGCTCCTCCATTAGTTAGGCGAACAAGTAGGATAGATTCCCAAAATCCGCTACCGAGTACCATAACGTAAATCAAGCTTTGGAGGGACGGGAGCGAGAACGTGTTTTCTTTCTACACGCGACCCTCTCCTTCTGCCTTCTTCAATCCACCGGCTTTTCTTTTCTCTTGCTCAACAAGGAAACAAAACTGTCTCATAAATCTATGCTAAAATAAAAGTCTTTAAATCCATCCCAGATTACATTTCCACCGCCCGCAAACTCGAAAAACAAGAAAAAATAATTCCCAAACCAACCGCAATTTCATCATTTGACTAACAAGCTAGCGGGAGTTCTTTTCAAATATCGCGGAGGCAAAAATGTTGCACAACTCCATCCAACAACACGTGTGTAAATATTTGATGAAGAACAAAGAAAATTCATTTCAAATTAACCAAAGAGAATATGACAGTTACTCAGTCAGTTAATTTGACATTTTCATCTCGGTTTACATATAATATCTACTTTCTCCTCATGTACCTGGGGGGTTAGCTGCTTGACTGCGGATAAAATAGGTTGATTCCGTCAAAGAGAAAATGCTTTTCACCCAGCCAGCAGCCATAAATGAGCTTTCACCTTACTTATTCCCCGATCTACTATCCACCTACCAAAAACTCTGGCCCCCCAAGAACAGTACGGATTGGATTAGATACCCGCTTGGATTACAAAACTAAGTGGCTCGCGTACCGCAGTAATGATTTCAGCATAAATGTAGATTCCCACTCAAACTGCTTAAACTAAATATTTAAATACTAAAATGAATTCCCAATTCAGCTCGAAAATCTTCCTTCCTTCAATTCCCATGTAATTGGATTCCAAACGAAATATGGAACACGGGGTACACGAAATATAGAGAAACTGATCAGCTTTCATTTGAAATTGATTCTACTAGAATAATTATGGCATCTCAAGTTTTTCGTAGGGCGCATGAAGGATAGGTAATGTGAAGAAAAATTGAATTTACCTGATCTTGCTCCAGCTTCGAGGATTCGCGAATGCGAAAGGGAAAATTTTCTACCATGCATTCCAAATCCGGATTTCGCATGAGATCGAATGCCTGTAATAAGTATATAAAAAAACCAATACAAGTTAATATTGATACAAGGAAACCAATTACTTTTTATATATTCTTTAACATCTGCGGCACATATCTCTTCAGCTTGTGAAACCTACTCAGCCGCATGAATTGTAAACAACTGAATGAAAAAGCTTCACAACTTAAATACTTTACCCGTTCGAGAAATTTCACCTCCTCCTCTTTCTCCAAGCACAGATATGACAAATTCCTACCTTTAGTACTGCTTTACGAATCCACTCATTCAATAACTTTGAAGCACTCTTGCTCGAGGGTTGAGTGTGCTCACATTATTACGCAAAAAGATGGCTTTAGCGCTTAAAAAAGTTGTGATATCCGAGGCATAAAGCAAGGCAAGGTACATTCCATTCTGCTTAAAAACGCTGCAACGTATGGACGCAATTACTAAACTTGTAAGAACTGTAGGCCCAAGAACAAAAATTAACTTTGACTGTTTGCTATATGCGTAGAAAGCACGGTAAGATCTTAATTTAGCCATTATAGTGCGCTTAAAAAACATAACAGTTAAGCCAATGCTCACTATCCCATTACAGGCAAACTAGGGGATTGGTTGCACTAACAAAACAGGCTTCATGCAGAACACGGTCCATACTTCATTCACAAATTATTAGCTCATCTTAATAAGCAGGATCGTTTACTGACGAGCACGTATATTGCATCAAATCCTCATTTTTACTTCCTCGAATGAAATAAAAGCGGAAACGGAGAAATTCGCAATGTGAATGGCCACTCCTTTCCCTCAACCTACCCACAAGTTGGATAATAGGCCTCCCACTGCTTACTTGTATTGCATTACTTGACCTGGTCGAAAATAAATGGTGACGGTTGGGGAAGCAAGAGATTTTCCAGAGTCAAAGCACCGTTTCCAGTTTCATATGCTCGTTAATTTGATTGCTTCTCATATTAGGTTAAATTCATTACATCCTCTTCGGATAATCCACTGTGGGGTTATGGAACTATCACTAATAGCTAACGCAAAATATGTTTCTTTCTACCTTTACATATATTCTTTAGGGTTCCATTATGATCGTCGTACATGGTTAAATTAATTGGTTTCTAGCTTCGGAAGTGGATTCCATGCTCACAAGGTAATATCACAGGGCGGAAGCAAAGCTTGACGTATTATGTGCAACTAAAACCGCCTCCAAGGGTTTTGGTCGCAAATATTCCTAATACAACTACCACTGACCTTGTCCAGTTACGAGGAGACTAGTAGGATCAAAGATGACATTTGAACACTTATTCATACGTTCTCAGCTTATTGAATCACAGCTTTAAAAGTAACACCACCTTGTGGTCTGCGGCTTTTGGCTGCAGGAAAACTTTTACACATGCATAAGCTCAGAATTCTACCGCAAGACTTTGCAAATATGTAATGTGCTCGCATTCTTGGATGGCCTTGCCTTACTCAACGCTACAAAACTTTGAGATATAAAATACTGTTATTCATGACAACATGTAAATGTAAAAATGTAAATGTGTTTCGGGAGGCTGTTTATTAGACAGCGCCGACTATGACAACATGTAAGAAGGAAGTTATAAAATAATGAGACTGTTTAGCACAAACTCATTCCTTGTTCCTCATCCACCCTCTCATGGGTGTTTGGATGAAACACATGGCGTTATGCATGTAAACTTGTTAGATTCGGACACAGGGCACGTGAACTACCTTCCTAAAGTTTCAGCCCCCTATCCACGCTCGGACCTGGAACTCCAGAAGATGTTCCATGTATTTGTTTATGCCTTGGAAAGAGGTTAGGTGAGTAGCTGGAGGGAAAATTTGTTGCCACAAACTCGTTTGCCGTTTGCTAGCACTCTTGCAGATTATCTGCACGAAGTCCTACGTAACGTACGTATTTACTTGCCGGGTTGGTTGCGTTTTCCGCATTGCATTACTAGCAATTATTTAGCAAGTTACATAAGCGCTGTATTAGTGTTTTACATGCGTATGCACAGAGAAATGGGGAATAATGGGGATTACGATTACGATCCGAAAGATTATAGTATACACATACGTGCTGTGGGGAGGAAACAAGGAATCAACTTCTCTGGCGGGTAGCTGGTAATGCGCCCCATTGATATTCTTGGTAAAATGGACTGGTACTTGAGTTGGGTTTTTCGTTGCGAATGTGAATGATCCGCAGGGTTGTTAACGAGCTACGAAACTATGACCTTCATTTCATTCCTTACTTTGCTTAATGCTTTGCTTACTCAAGAAAAATTGCTAGCTCGAACGAAGAACGAACAATAACTAAGAAGCTGTGTAATAAAAGCGGATATGAAGAAACCGGACTTGGACTATCTGAAAATATAAATTGAGGGGGGGGGGTCGGATAATATGCTCTGCTCCGTTTAAAGGAATCCAAGTAAGGAGGCAAAAAGGGGAAAGATGGTTTATAAGTTCAAGTTTCCGCCACAAAGCACCCAATATTCAGAACAAGTGTTTCGGAAAGTGTCGAGGAGAATTAAGGAGGGAAATGGAGTAGATATGAATAATGCTTCGGAAAGATACGATGCGCTCTCACACGTCATGATGGCGGCGCTGGCGCTGGTAAATTCGAGATTGTTTCCCTGATAAGACACTATTTATAATGCAAAGTCACTCCTACACTATCAATGAAGGAGATGGCACGTACTACCGGTTTCATGTATCCGAAAGTATTTGTTTCTTTCACCTCAAAACCTGGCCTGAGCAACCCTCGAAAGTAGGGAATGTGCATGCGTATGCATACAACAAGAGATTCTGATTCTGTCTGACTCCTCTGCTGATCTCTTTTGTTAGAAGGGATTCCGTATTCCAGCGCTCTGCATGAAATAGATCTGCAGAACTGTGAAGATAGAAGGCCCAGCCAGATTGAGCATCAGGCACTACCTCATCAAACGAAGGAAAGTTTTAGTTTTTTCCTTGAGCACGGGGCATTAGAGCCTCAGGGATATGGATACGGAAGCGAAGGAGAAGGAACTCGTGGCATTAATAAATACAAATGGAACGCAATTACGGTAGGATGGAATAATTCTGGCTTTCTTCCTCCTCAGAAATGAGGATTTGTTAGGAAACCAGATGAAATTGGAGATCCCAACGGGGGAAATGATTACCTCCCACAACATAATAATCAGGTATATATCAACAGCAATGGCTGACCGTACGAGTCATAATGCACCGATTATCATTTTACTCACTCTAGCAACCCTAATGCTTGGGCTACGCCTTCCTCCAGCTTCATTTACGTTCCTGCCCGGCTTTTTCACAGACTCGCAGTGCCACAACAAGAATTCCCTACTACATAATAACGGCTTTTAAAATCTTTCTCCCTCTCCATATTATTTAGCATGGAAAGGAAATGAAGTCACAACGTGGAGGGATTTAGTTTCGGAAACAACGAACCATGGTGTTGTGGGGATGAAATTAGTTGCTAAAAACGTAATATAAAGGTCATGATAGCAGAATGGATTTATGAAATCATCAAAAAATTGGCTACCTTCTCTCCTAGATTCTCATTTTAGCTTCATTAAGTATTCCCCTGATTTGCGGAAAAGATCTTTTTACTCGAGACTGTAAAATGATTCTGGTTGTTGTTAATGTATGCTTGCACATAGCTATTTAGTACTATTAGTTTCTCACGATTTCATGAGCTTTCCACATCTTCCGTGCGCAATGAGGGACGTGCACCTTTAATATGCTAATTCCTTCAGATTTCTCGCACTCACTACTCTGATTCATATCACCATACCTCGTGCTCGTATATCTTTCTCGGAAAAACTTGAGCTCAGAACACTTGTAGGAAATAACATAAGCATAACCATACAAACGAATGCAGCTGAGTAAAAAGTAGTTTTCTTTTCAAGGATATTGTACAATTGTACCTAAGGGAATAGAAGCAATTAATTCTCCAACCCGGAACAACCCCGGTGAAGTAAGTCAATGAAACGAATGTCTTACATTTATACATCAACTTTTTTGTCAACACTTCCGCACTGATAAAATAACTTCCCGGGAAACTTTACTTCTTGGAAGTAATATTTACAGTTAAACTTCTTCTTGCTCAAAGTCAAGCCACAAGAAGAAAATATTTAATTAAATTTAAGGTTCCTAAAGACTCGATAAAGCTCTTGATTTAGTCCGACATATGTGCAACAAACTGAAACAGTTGTTGGGTTTATCCTCAAGAGAAAGCTACACTAACAGCTCCGCAGGAAAGCTAGCAATCTTGAATCTCGCCAAAGCCAAACATCAGAAACTGAGGTAGAAATGAGATACTTACCGTTCTCAAGGGTTTCTCCATTTTCACTGATTGTCAAATATCTTCTGTTATTGGAAGCATCGTCTATAGTTAAATGCTCAGCTAATTCCGATAAGGATCCGTCAACTGTGAATCGAAAGGTGTGAGATAAGCGACGTCTAATTTTTCGTAAACTCATTGTAGTGGCTGGATGTTTCCAGAAGGCTGGTGCTGAACCACCGATTAAGGCACAAACACGTCGGTGATGACCTCAGGACGGTAATTTGGCTTGCAACTCTCTCCTCACTGAAAGAAAAAACGAAACTGAGGTCAGAAACTAGGTTATGGGTTATAAGAGGAACAAGGAAGAACTAGTATGCATAATCCCAACCGAATAATGACTGACACCCTGAGCTGGAAGTGGAAAAGTCGGGTGCAGATGCATGCATCCCGAGCAGTGAGGATGTTAGTATCATCTTTTCCATTAATCATATTGTAAATACTGATGTAAATGATGATTCAAGCAGACGAGAATAAACTGTGATAGGTTCAGGTTCGGTTAGCAGTATAAATGTTCATGTATGTTTGGACTATCTCCTAAAACTTCCGCGTTCAGCCTACTTTATCACCTGTTAAGATAGCACCGGTCCGAGTGCAGTCCAATCATAGGACCGTCAATTATTTCAACTTTCAAACAAACAGTTATACTCACACAGAGTTCAAATGTTAAAACTATGTCGATTCTGACACCGACACTCCCGACTGGTGCACATTCAAATTCCTACTTGTATCTACCGCAAAGGCGGAAATTGTAAAACAAACACATATCTACACCTGGCCCACTTACTAATTAAACATATGCAACGCTTCAAAATCATGTACTGAGCGTAAGCCCTTCAACTAAAACATAATGTATGATAATCTAACAACAAGCTTCTTTTTCCTAAAATATCTCGTCTTGGCTAAATACTAACACTACCAAAATACATGAGGACAATACAGTAATGCATGTGAATCAGATTATAGTAGTAAGAGAAGCTTCGGAAAAAAGCTTAAAGTTGTTGACAATACGAGTTAACCATGCAAATTGACAGTTGACATTCGCCCTGCCGGGGAAACGAACTGATTCGACATCTCTGCAAGCTGAATAGCAGCTTGCGCCGCAGATATTTTACATAGTTCCTACTGTAATTTGAAATTCCTAGGGATTTTACAAAAAAATCTGCATGTCATATTCATGAAGTTTTGAAGAGTTTCTTTTTATCTGTATTCCTACAATAAAATAGTAAAAAATGCCATAAAATTAAAACCGTAATAGCTTAAAAGTATTTGAAATATCTCTTAAGATAATGATTAACTAACGCCAAGCGTGAAACGAAAGGTATTGAAAACATCATTCCAAGCTTCAGGAGAAATAATCCCTAGGAGTACATTGACAGAACCGATGAATCTTGCTTCTTCTTGAGATGCTTTTAATCGACACTGCATCACTCTCAAGTAGTATCCAGACGAAAGGTAAGTAATCCCTTTCAAAAATTTTAAAACAGGTTTCTGAAAAAATACAACATTTGACAGACCAAATTTCAAGCGAAAGTACAATAGAACTTACTGGAGAGCCGTTGAATAAGCGCCGGCGAGGTTTTGAATTCCCGGGTAGAAAGAAAATCCTTTGACCATGTGTAGTAAAAAGAAAACAAAACAGCGGCAGGGTAATGTGTACACAGGTTGCGATTTGCGATATGGAACACGACACGAATATATCACGAAAAACAATACTCTAGCCAGGATATATACTTCCTGTTTTTATGTATTCGAGAAATCACTGAGTTCTACGTAAGAACTTAATGCGGCGTGAGACGGAATTAATTATATTTTTAACAGTGGAATTTTACTAATTACACTTCTCACGATTCCAAAAGAAACTGATTCAATTTTGACTTAAGAAGGACAGATCCATGTGCTGTCGTCGTCAGTCGTCAACCGTTATCTTTCGGGTTAAAATGCTTGAGGAGAAAGTAAGAAGGGGGAGCGGGGAACAAATGGAACTTTAAAACAAACAAAATTGTATACTGCGATGTTTGAAACTCTCGTTGCAATAAAATTAATCAGGTATTTGAAACGTTGGGAAATAAATAAGATTTTAATATTCACCAACCAGTTTAACGTGACTGGGATCCGAGCACAATCAAGGTTTTTCCACTTCATTAATCAATTAATAATGAATTTTTCGATTTGAGCAAAGGAGGGACTATATTTTGGCATAATCGAGTGAGGATAGAGTAGACAGTAGTGGTTTGGTAATGCAATGAGGGAAACCAGGACTACGGCCAAGACATAATCCTATTAATTTAAAGGCCGACGGATACAAACATGTTTTAGCGTGAGAGAAATGTGTATGTATCTTGTGGGGAACAGAATAAGCTAGCAGAAGGAGACATTCACAGAGTGAGAGAGTGAGGAAACTCGGTGTGTATTATTTTCGCTTCATCCAAAAGCAACAGCCAGTGTGTACTATAGAGAAGACAAGTGGGAGAATTGTGAATGCAAGCAAACTGAAGGCCCGTGAAGAGTTGTCAGTAAGAGTCGTCTCATTGGAAATGGATTTAAGGACAGGGCAATATGTAAGGGGCTTGAATATATGAACCTGCCTTGAAGCATTCGTTTCAAAGAGATGAGATCCTCGACGGATGCGTCTTCTACAGGGATTCCCTGAATATTCTGCTGTCTCTCGAAAGTGTTATGCATTGAGAATTGAGAAATAACGTGTGTGTGTGTGTGTGTGTGTATCATAACATGCAGCTATCACCTTCATCTTCATCCTCTTGCACTCTTCAAAAGCTTTCACCCCCACTCACAAGAAACAGCTACGGGACGGGGCCACTGGGACGCTTCTGCGAGCGTCTCATGCACTTCCCAAAGGCAGAGTTAACTTGGGCCGTAATTAGTGCTCCCAGCGCCAGTAGTTAAAGTTTTAGTTAGCTCTTTTCCAAATGATCATAAACACGAGAGAAGATGAACTGCATGAATACAGTAATACAGTCCCTCCTCAACATCCACCTCTCTCTCGTCTATATCTAATGTGGACATACTTTTAAAGGGCAAACTTGTATTATTATCACCATCTTCTCGCCCTGTATGAAACTGCTCTATTAACAAAAGTTAAGGATCACCTCTTGAAAGGAGGCGGTTAATGAAAAGTTATGTACGATTATAGCGTTGGTGTAACAAGAAGACACTGGGCAATGAATGAGAGCAGACAATCACACACATGTCCCTTGGAAGCATTTTAAGTAGCGTTCGCTTTAACAAACATATTTGTTGACCCTTGACTTTAATTAAGCTTCTTCTCATGTATACAAGATTTGGATAAAATCATAATTATAAACACTCAAGGAAATGCATTATTACGTTTATTTCCAATAAACGGGGCCTGCCTTAGGTTGGATGAGCGACTTAAACGTTTTTTGCGACGCTTTCTACGTAAAATTAGCGATTGAAAGAAACATCCCTTTTCTGCAAGAGGTCAAGAGGGATGGGGGCAGATAGCGGGGAGGGGAGAGTGGTAGAATTTACGAAGCGCGATCGTAGATCGTAGCCATGGCCTCGTTGCACGTTGACATGCGGGTAAAATTCCAATAGGAATAGAGTTAAAGCAGTGTAGGCCCCCCATCCTTGCATTTCCGTAGATGATCCATGGATTTTCAATAATGGATTTACAGACCAACCATGGATTTACATGGATGCATCCATACAAATGCATGTATCGCCTATGCGTTTTGCGCTCATATCATACTACATATAATGTACATATGCTGAAAATTCAAAGGTGGCATTCGAATATTTACTAGAGGACACAATTATTTTCAATTGAAGGTTACTCATAAACAGCGCGGTCAATTTTAAATCAGCCCGGTCAAAATGTGCAGTTGTTTCCGCTCTATGCTATGTAGCAAAATTTTCTTGTGCAACACAAGTTTGACCTGTGCAGGTCACAGGTTGTACTCATAACATTCGTGAAGAAGCAGTTGAGTGGATAATCCGTGCATTTGCATGGTTGCATCCATGTAAATCCATGGATGCTCTGTGTAAATGCATTAGTGCAAATCCATGGATCATCTACGGAAATGCAAGGGTGGGCCTACACTGTAAAGGGACGCTATGATTGTACATACTAGAGGAAACGGAAGTAGTGGAATTGGGAATGATTCACACCCTTAAACTAATGGGATATTAACAAGACGTGGACCGGTTAGTCGGTATGAGAGGAGGAAGAGAGGGTGGAAAATATTGTAATTCGGTCATTGGGAAGGGAAATGACTTAATGGAGATGAGACCCGAGTTAATTACGGGACGGGTTTAAAATGAGGGAGAACAAAAATGTATTTATACTTATGATGGCCGGAGCTATTTCGTTGTTTAGTATAGTCAGTTAGTGGTTGGTCGCTAAAGTTTAAAAGCATGGCAAGTAAGCTTGGCGCTGACTTGCTTCAGTGTTAGCAGTTAGCATTTGCTAAATACGGAAGGAGAGAACTTTTGTATTGTTTCGTGATCAGGGGCTATTGAATATAAAGAGATTATTATTGGGAGGATGGAACGGAATGGCGAGTTGATTGTTTGCATTTTGTTACTCCTGTCCTGAGGATAGGGCTTTAGCTCAAATTACATAATGATATTCATTAACATATTCTCAATGTTGTTATACAAAGGATGAGAGGGTGGAGAGTGATGTGAGGGAGGGGAGAAGTGTAGGGAATGCAGTCATAATCAAAGATCAAAAAGCCAAGGTTTAAAGCTTGTTTCCGCCTCTAAATACCGACGTAATAACGTAATAATGGCGATGGCCATTTGCCATTTCGGGGTTTAAAGAGTTTTTGCAAGACATTAACGAGGTCAGAAGAAGGCTTGGGGCTTGCTACACAAGAGGAATTAATAAAAAATTAATGTGCCATTTTGAAAGGAAACGAGATGTAAAACTGAATGAAGAGGGGGTGCGGGCAGGTTCTTGAAAATGAAGCAAATACAAGTTGAGAGAAAAGCGAATAAAAATAACTGTGAGGTTCCCCACAATTGTGCAGAGAATCATTTTATGTTCAATTCGCCCAAGGGGGTGCAGGTTAGAGTTTCGAGTTGAGTGAAGCCAGCTGTGTGTGAGTGGTAACTGGAGAAATAATAATGCGCCAGAAAGGACGGAGGAATGAAGAATCAGCAAGAGTTTGCGAATCTCATCATAGAAATCACGTGGAAAGAGGATGCAACAAGTTGTTGTCGGAAGAGGATCGGGAGGCAATGGGAGATGTATGTGAGATTAGGTCGTCTTAATCGATTGATTTTAAGGACTGGGCAAGCAAGCTAAGGAAGCATCCCGTAAAGACTTCAAGAATGGTGTAATTAATGATGTTGTAAAGAAAATAAAACGTTTAATAAGGCTAATGGAGGGAGTGGATAGGACAGTAGTGAAACGAAGTTTGGGATACGATAAGGAAGAATGAGGGGGACGAAATAAATGTATATCACAGCGTGGGGTGTTTTGGCCAAGGATAATCTTGTACTCCTTTGAGAATGGAAGCGTGCTTGGGCAAAGATTGTAGGTAGGAGAAGAGGATGATGATGTGGTGATGAGAGTCCCATATTTGGATTTCAAGTGTTTCTTGCCCTACCAAGGCATGCCGCCGTTTTCCCTAGGACAAAACTAAATAAAATACTATAATAAATTAAAAAGGGATGAGACGGAGAAGGGATTTGATTTTGCAAACGTTAAATGAATAACATACGTATTTACGATTTGATTTTAGGAATATTGCTTGGGATTTAAACGATATGGCGACATTTAAAACATTTCACATTTTCTACAATCAATCGCAATAGTTGTGGAGATTAAAAGAGACACTATGGGAAATATTTCTAACATAGAGAGAATACGGTCTCACCGCGCGATTGCCAATTGTTCTGATGTAAAGGCGAGCTGTGGAGGAGTGCAAATTTTGTTTCATTAGTCGAGTTTACTGGATGCTGATTATGTTGGAGTTGGGTGTAGAATGGATGTAATAGATGTGTGTTATGAAAAAGTATATGCTTTAAAGCTGTGTACACGTGAGTTTGTGTAATGAACCACTTTACATTACAACCACCACCCCGTACCCTGCCTGCCTTCACTGGCACAATTCACAATCCTATATCCTTCTTTTGATTATTCAAGTTTTTCAACGATAAATACATACACAAAGAGTGATGATCCTATCGTCCTCTGGTGACTGATGGAAGCACTATGCTTGCCCTTTGCCTCTTACTGGTCATCATAACCCATCATCTGCTAAATATCATTTGCTCTTTTAATTTTAATAGAAGCTCGCCACTTGTGTCCAAGGCTGGACGGTTGGATTGCATTGTTGGCTGGTTGGTTCCACGTAAGGCTGATAGCACAAAATACTAGGAGAAAAGGATAACTGATTTCTAAAGAAGAAGAAGAAAAAGAAGAAGAGTTAGCATTGGGATGATTAGGATAAAAGTTTGTGGGTTGGTAGTGGGGGGATGAGTAAAATAATGACTGACTCTTCTCTGTACACATACATGCTTCAAGTTGAGGGGATTATCATCTTAGGTTGTGGTTGTGATGTGAAACTTGACTGACTGAGCTTGGAAAGATCAAAAGGGGGAGTTTAATCCATTATTTATCAGGGAGTCCTATGGCTGTGATATTCTTTTTATTATTATCTATGCTCTCTTTATGCATGCTGCCAGGACGGTTCCTCATGGAAAATCATCAAAGCTTCCGTCATTCCTCAGAATGAAATCCAGAAAAAGCATTTGCCCAAGGATGGAATAAAAGAAACGGGGAATGTAGAGTAGAAGGGGAACCGCCTGTGATATTATATATTGCATCTACAGATAGTTTTAATGCAAGCCTTAGAATTCCTCATTCTTCTCCTCTGATCATATGGCAAAATTCCAAGGGTGGTAGAGGAGAAACTGTTTAACATTAAGGAATTAGTTTCATGGATCTAT
Organism: Sminthurides aquaticus; assembly: GCA_906901655.1. Taxonomy (NCBI): domain Eukaryota; kingdom Metazoa; phylum Arthropoda; class Collembola; order Symphypleona; family Sminthurididae; genus Sminthurides; species Sminthurides aquaticus. Next base: position 7,060,937 of record CAJQTT010000004.1, on the reverse strand, counting down.
ATATTCGGCTTGAGAAGACGGTCTATGTAGCTTTAATTTTTGCTTGAGATGCGGAATTGCACTCCAGAATTTTGCACGAAAATGATATTGTGAACCCTATTCCCAGGTCAGGCTTAAACTACTGCTCTTGCTCTCTCAGTGGCATGAAGGATTTTGTTTATAGGAATCATGATGATTTATTTTTTGAATAGATTCGCAGATTTTTCGAGAGCATGCGGTGCTGTGTGACGTGAGGGGGGGGGAGGATTGTAGGCTTTGAAGATTGATATCCATAAAAAGAATGCTGCGCTCCTCCCCTCCTTGTGGTTATTCGCACCTCAGTCAGCTCGGCTTGGGTGCGAAATAATTAACAATAAGTTCTTTCTTTGGGGAAATGCATTTTTTTCTAGGGTTCCTGAATGTATACAGATGTTTTTGCAAGTTCGAGGGGGGGGGGGTTAGGATTAGTACACGGGAGGAACTTTTAGCTTTAGCTAGGCTAGGAAAGAGAAGGGTGAATAGTTCCATGATTCAGCTGATGCTATGCCACTCTTGTTTTGTTAATTCAGAAGAGATGAGGAGAATATTACTCAGACGAAGATGATTTGGGGGATTGAGAATAGAGAGGAAGAAAAGCCGAGAATTTTTTTGGGAATAATGGAGCTGTATCGTAGTGTAGTAGAGAGGGAGTTGGTGATGACACAGGGTATTTTGAAAAAGCTTCTGTGTCATGTAACTATGTATGGAAATGAAGATTGGACATGGATTGTAGTGAAGGATGAGTGGTCATAAGGTTGGGGTGATTGCCATTCCTGTATCTATGAGATGTCCTCGGAATCTACTATCCTGCGTGGGTGATTCTCTTCTTTGGATGCTGCTTTGCTAGCTTGATTGCAGTTCAGGGTGGGGATAAAGATTAGGTATATGTTAAAAAATGATATATGGTCTTGCTTGCTTTCCATCTTTCTTCCTCGCCGTATTTTTTTATTATAAGCACCCTAAACCTTCCCGATTTTGGATAAAAGAAGGAAAATATTAGCGCATATTAATAAAATGTAGTGGTTAACTATCATGTAAGTCATCATTCAAGGTGCTCCTTCATTGGCCTGGTTTGAGATAAGAGTGTGTGCAGAATAAGCGGAAGAAACTGACAATGGGACGGGATGATAGTGAAAAGTTTCTTGTTTAAAATTGTAAACGGATCGACTCGTAGCTGTGCATGATGCACCGAATAAATGAAAAAGGAGGAGGCGGAAAATTATTTCGTAAATATACTAAACTGAATCCTTTTATTATTTATTATGGGCATTCATTACATCCGCCTGCTCGCATGAACTTTGGGCGAAGCACAGAAATGCGTTTAACATGAATATGCAACTGTGTTGGCCATAAAAGCTTCATTTTTGGAGTCTCCATGAAAGTAAACTTACACGGGGAATAGGCTACTCCGTCTGTTACAATCCAAGCAAAATTATGGTTTGACACTCCTCTTAACAGATGTTTTTTCCAAGTTAAGTTACATGCTCGCTTGCGAAATTATAGGCCTACTATCTATGATTTTGGGTTCGCAAATGCCAAAGCGGGCTTGTGGTCGTCAGAAATCAGAATAATTGTAAGATAGAGAGGAAACGTGTGGTTTAACTGAAAATTGAATTACTGAAAAGTTATTAGTTTATCATTTGTTCCGAGGATTTACTGTGTGTGACTGTATTTGTAACGTAAATAAACTCCAGCACGTGACGAATACTTGTATGTGAAGAATGCAAAAATTCAGCAAATCGCACTGATTCCATGTCTGACACTTTAAATATATATTCTCTTCAGGGACCAGGATAATTGCGTTATACATAATGCTAATATAGATGAATGAAAGTTTTGCTTTTAGCGCCAGTAAATCTGCTGATCATACAACTGAGTGATATTTTAGAAATTTCGAATATTGTGCACAGTTTGTAAAAAATGCCACACGGACAGCACGGAACAAACGGGATGTGTAGTCAGTTTGCTATTTTGGGGAATGCTAAGTCATCGGGATGGTGGAAAGATATGAGGGGGTAAAGGATGATAATATCCCGAGAGTTGAGATGGATGCTTGGGTAACAATAATGTCGTATTTAGAATAATTATTTTGGTTTGGCCGCGTTACCTGACTACTGGAATTGGCGAGAATACCATGAAGTGGCTGGAGAAGATATAAGATTGTTGACGAAGTTGGGTGGAAGGAAAAGACTAGTTGGAATGTGTGACAGCGGATAGGTTGAATGAAGAAGGATTGAGCTAATTACTCCCAGGGAAAGTGGGATCGGGATTTGGCAGACAGTGGTTTTTACTTTGTGGGAATTCAGTTCTATTTGCACGAACTTGAACTTTTGGTTTCTGGCTGTGATGCAGATGCTGTTGAATGAGTACTTATTGCCGGCTTATAGCTGTTGGTAGTTTGAAACAGAACATGGAATAGGCGTGAGAGAATTTTTGAACAGTGTAATAGCGATGATTCTCCTGGGTTGTAAACTTATTTGCAGTTGTTGCTCTTGTTTTCCACCCCTCGCTGAATATATATATAATGTACGGAGAGCGGATTTCGTACAAGAAAAAGTACTGCAGACTGAAAAGTTATGATATTTACTGAATGCTGAGATGGCGGAAGATGACGGGAATAATATTTGTTTGCTGGATTGTTTTAGGTTGAAAAAATATGCGTGTGCGATGCAAGTTGGATGGAAGATGATGATGAAAGATAAGAAATACTTTCATGTAAGATTTACAAGTATTCAGAGCTATGCATGCTTACAGACAAAAATATGTTTACTAGAGTGAATAATTCAACTCCAGCTCCTTGAAACAAAAGCCGAGGAACCAAAATGATGGAATCCTACGGTTATATTATGATTAGCGGTGGTAGCGAATTTATTATAAATGACTGAATGAAGAGAGCGGAGTGAGTTTACTGTACATACGCTTGGAGTATATATAAGGAAGATGGGAAAGAATTAATAAAAGCAAGTGAATTAATCCTAAGCCCTTACGGGTTATGAAAGTTGCTGATGATGACGCAAATTCTGAAATCTCCTGGGTTTTTATGTATTATATGCATGCAAAAACTCCAGGCGGGTAGGGAACCGGATACTGTTTGTTGATTGCGATTGCGAGTTAGAAGCGGAAGCTGCGAGGGAAGTGGAAGAAATGGGAAATATAATCTGTATCCCGGAAAGACTAGAATGTGTTGCTGAGAGTTTTAGAGATTAATGGATGAATTCGTAGCCAAAGCGAAAGAAAACTGCGGAAGGCTGGGATGCAGGCTGATCCAATCCTGTAATTTTGTACAGAAAAACTTGGAATCTACATCTTGGGGATCTATAGGATAAGGAGAAACAAGACGACCAAACCTTGAATCTGTCGGAAGAAGCCTTGCGCCCAAACAAAATTGAAGGAAAATCGGATGCTCGTTCTTATTCCTCCGTGTTCTATGATATCGGATATTTGAAGTTTAATCTACGCACCAGAGAAGGTACGCCATGAGACCTGCGGAGATGAGAGAAATACAAAATCGGACAGAATCTAGTTTCACAAAAAAACCGGGATTGGGATACACAAAGCCAAATACATCTGTATGTAGTAGTATAAAACTACAGGAACGTGATGGGACTATTTAGGATAGGAAAGACGCAAGCTTGTAAAATGAAACTTCGGAGTGCTCCTGTTTCATAGGACGATAAACTGTGGAAATGATCAAATGAAAACGCATCTGTGAAATACGGGTTGATCTAACATGCTCGGATACAGAAGAAGAGAAGGAGAGAGGGTGTAGTGGTGGGAGAAAATTGAAATAAGTAGGAATAATCCACCAATTTCACAAGGTAATGTTGACATTGGCCCTAAAAATATCCTGTCCCAGAGGATACGTTACGTACATATATATGTATATTTTCTAGGCCTGTGAAACACCTCATCATCAACACGTTCAACCCTTGATTTTTCGTATCTCGGGCCTTGAATTAATCCAAGATTTCTTCATAGAATCCCAACCCTTGCCAACAAAATCATCCAGATTTGTGATTCTGTCTTTAGAAAGAGATTACGCAGGATCTAACTCACTCTCACTCTGAAGGAGAGAGGATGGATATAGACGAAGAGATTTAGTAGCCACAGAAGTTACATGTTGTATTTCTTTACTTGAACGACATCATGACATTTTTAGCAACTGCATTAACAACTGAAGGGAGGGCGGAAGAAAATTCGTGGATTCGCTTCTTTGCCTTGCTTTGCAGCCGTAGCATCTACTGTATTGCATACGGTAGACTAATTGTTTGTTCAAAACTTTTTAAAATGCATTTCCGCATCTCTTGGCAAGAAATTCCACCCTCCGAATGAACAATTGACCGTGATGTGCTTAATTATTGAGCTGACCTTAGCTAAGAACTTCCTTCTGCTGGCCAACCGCGGAGAAGCAGGAAAGGAAACTAAATGTTGCAAAGCGCTTCTTGCGCTTAGGTCTACATCTCAACATTGAAAATGATCTCTTTGCAAAATAAATAGAGAATGGCATAACAATAGCATGGATCAACTTTTGAGCGAGAGGAGAGGTAGGAAGAGATAAAAAGTGAAATTATACTTCATCATAGTTGAAATCAATCCTATTATTATTAGCTCCTATCTACAGGTGTGCAGGCTTTGTATTGTATTATCGATCTCTTAGCCGTAAATGCTGATAAAAGATGGCAACATAGAATGTAGCAAACTTTTGCCATAGTACTCTTCGAAGGAAGGAGAAACTAGGAAGAGCAATGAGCACGAAGGTGGTGGACGAGGATGGAGAATGTAAGGAGAAATTATTGGATAATATTGTGACCGTATGACACGGGTAATGCTTCTATTGAAGTACACGTTAGGACTACAGAACTTGTATTTAAGGAAACTGAAACTAGAATACTGTAGCTGACAAAGCTAATACTAGCCATGCAGGAGAGAATGATAGGGAAAAGCCATGGGTTATGGCATCCCAAATGTTCAGTACATCGAGTGTATGTTGTGTCCGCTGTTCGCTGCATGTACCGACCATTTAATAGATAGAGCGTCGTCCAGTTACGTGTAATCTCAAGCCACATCCCACCTTCCTAGTACGCTGGCATCCATCTTTAGCAATCCGCCATATTGTTTAATGCATCCACCATTTAGCGTTAACACATCCACCATTTTGCGCTAACGCACCCGCCATTTTGCGCTAACGCACCCGCCATTTTGCGTTAACGCACTCGCCATATTGTTTAACGCAAAATGGCGGATGCGTTTAACAATATGGCGAGTGCGTTAATGCAAAATGGTGGATGCAAAAACAATATGGCGGATTGCTAAAGATGGATGTCAGCGTACTAGGAAGGTGGGATGTGGCTTGGGATTACATGTAACTGTACGACGCTCTATCTATTACATGGTAGGTACATGCAGCGAGCACAGGACAGAACACACAACGACACAACTCGATACACTGAGCATTTCGGATGCCATAATGGGTTGAACCAAGAAGGCATGGCATAAACATTTAGCTCCGATTATAAGCTGAGGTAGATTGAGGTAGGCAACCCAATGAATGCAACAGGAGAGAGGAGGACGTGAATTTTCGTGCAGAGGAAAACATTTGTTTTTGGCAAATGTATCATCATCTTCCCTTCTTTCCTTACTCGTAATGAACTGAATGGATTGCTAGCCACCTGGTTGGATTACGAAATAGCGTGAAGGCTGAGTCGTGAGTCCATCAGACACTCGGATAACCGAGCACTGTGAATGAGGAAACTGGTTAAACCAACAACAATTTCCTTGGAGAAAGCTATCCTTAGCTCATTCAAAGGCAAGGTAGCGATAGTGCGACTGGATCATTTTGCTCTGCTTTCTCTACTTGTAATTATCGCACCGGAGGGATTTGAAAGCCACGCTATTGTCCATGCTTGGTTTGCCCCGATGCCTTCACGAGGTTTAGAAAATGCCGGCAATAATAAGATTTGTATGGAACTAAGGGTTATTATAAGAATGTAAAGGATGATGGCACATGAGGCTTCTTAGCTCTTACAAAGATATAATACCTACACTACGCAATACAAGACACAAGAGTGATCCGTAGAGGATTTTTTTACGGGACGTCCTGCAGGTTTGGTGTGCTTTTTGATGACAGAGGGTTTTGAAGAGCATAAGCCGCGTGGTGGAGTGGAGGGGCGGAAGAGACAGAAAGGGATAAACTATGGAGAAAGTGATGGAAGGACGGAAAATAAATATATAGGATTCGGTTAAGTTTTTTCTCGGTCTTAAGTCTTAAGAATGAGTCAGTGGGATAGCAGGACAAAGAAAACGCTCGAGAATCTTTTTGTGACGTAAATCTGATAGCTTGTCCATATCGATTCTGTTCCCAATCCACGTCATTGTATTAATTCTCGGCCAACTCACTTCGCTGTTGTCCTACTGGAAGGTTAACAGAATTTATTCCTAATGCCGTCAAGATACTATTTCGTACATCCTTCTTCTCTTGACCATTTTTTTCGCAATAATGATACTACTATTACGTAGCCAAATCAAGTTTCGAGAGAATTTACACTGCACATTTTCTTCGTTACCTGCCTGCCAACCTAATCTTATTAATTATTATGAATTATTTTTACGCCTTTGCGCCTACTTTTCCCCGCAGCAAGGAATTATTATTACTCTAGTAATTCAATCTCGGTAGTTACAGGACAGGTTTCTAGCAAAAATGCTTTCTTCAATTTAAAGGCTTCCGCTTCCTCAGAAAGAAGCTCCCTACTATTTTCTCACACCATCAATACACATATAGTGGTAGCGATAAATCATAAACGTTCATGATGAAACTCTGACATGAAAAGATGAGACTTTTCGGAGTATATTAACCCTGGAAAAAATTGGTAGTTTATGCTCTATTATTTCAAAGTTATATTACTTCGGCCAATCTTATGAATGCATAGGATAGGAAAGAACTGAGTGTCCCATTAGCACAGATTCAGGCTTCATTCATCCCCTTCCCTGTTACATGGCCCGAATGCAAGGAAAGTTGAGAGAGCGGGACAATGTATATCTTACAAGCTGGGGCATCAATTGACATTGACACGGCACTGTAGGAATAAAATGTATTTGGTATGTAATTCCAGGAAGAAATTGTATTTTAAAAAGAATTATATGCTCTTATTTCAGTTTTCTTACTGCGAAGATTTTGAGGCTTCTCAAACCCTCGTACATGCAGGGATATGTAACAATTATGTTGCTCTTTTGGTGTTGAATGCAAGTGCTTTACAATTATATTCTACAACTGCATTGAAATGCTGGTGATTCCGTACGAATCTACTATGTTTCCCTGGTTTACAATACAATATACAATTGTGAACACAGGTTTAACTTTTTACTCTGGCTTACACTACACAATGTTTTATCCTGGACTGCTTGCATCGTGAAAATTAAATCGTAGCTTAAAATCTTGCGTATTTAACGTAGGGAAAATCGAAGCATTGTTCTCTCTTAACTTGTTTAGCTTTAATGTAATTAACCGTAAAATAAAAAATGTAATAATTGGTAACGGGAAATATTCGAAGGTGTAAGTATGAGCCTCTAAAAGTGGGATCGGGATGTTGTCTTATTTTATTATTATAACAAAGAACGAGGTAAAAGTAAGGAATTTAAAGCATTCATACCCACATTATAAATAATGGGATACTCTTAAAGAGCTTATGTTAACACTAAACAAAGATATATGAAAATAGACTCATGGGACTATCACGTATTACGTCATGGTCTTGGTAAACACTTCCTTGACAGCAAATGTTTCCACTGTTAATCCGCAAAACTGTATATAATTATGAAACTTAATGGAAAATTGCATTGTTTCGGTTCTAAGTAGTTACATAAGGTGTATGAGCAATGCAGTACAGATTACCAATCTCGGATTGGTACATATATAAACAAATACATAGTGCTTCACATAATGGATCGCTTAACACATTACTAATAATTACAATTCCATTGGCAAAGCTACTCAGTTCGAAATAAATAAAATCTGGGTGTCGTCTGAAAATATTCGTTGCCAAATTTGTACGCAAAAAGTTATGGTAGACATTACTTGAAAAACAGGAACTTGTCAATGGCTTATCTGTTACTGCGCGAGTCATGATTTAGCTTACTTATATTTTCGAACAGGATAACGGAATGGTCAAATTAAGGTTGTTTCAAGGAATTAAATTAAGGAATGGTTAAACGTTGGGTAACTAGGAATCATGCTTGTCCGCTTTTATCATGAAGTTTCCTGGATTACAAAAATATTGGCCTTTGTATAATATTATACACATTAACACATTATACATTTATCGGGAAATCTTGTGTATCTAGCATTACAATTAACAATGGCGGCTTAAAGTTTTGGTTGTACTACTCATAGCTTTCCTGGTCATTTGAAATGTATTTTCTAAGCGAGATTCCTTTGAATTTTAACGGATTCTGAATTTCGGAGCAAATTTTTCAAAAGGTATTATATATGTTAGATAAATGATTAGGTCCGTACCAGCGGCTGATAATATGTAATCTGTCAAGATTGTAAGTCTGGGAGCCTATATTGAGTTCCAGGGTAACTATTAGTGTGGCTGGGAGCTTCCAAATAGAGAGAGAGAGAGAGAAAATGCATAGTAGCCAAAGCGCACTGTGCATAGTTTATGACTATGGGCGAAAATAGTTTGCCACAGTTAGTTGGAAACGTCATATAGTGAAGAGGAAACTGAATTCTATCGAATTCGGACAAACTGTAAATTTTTCTGAGCATATTTTATCACATTTCGCACGTTAATTTTTCGTTTTAACTTACGCAGCTGTGGGTAAATCGTACAGGTGAAATTTTCCTTCTTCCTAATATCTGATGTAAAAAGAATTTTTGCTTAACCTTCTCGTCTGCATTAAATTCCTCACTACCCCGCTGACTTGCGCTTTTACTACAAAATAGCAAATGCCACACAGCCTGTTTTTCTCTTTTTTCGTAACATTTAAAGCTTAAAATAAATATAGGCGAGACCTTCCGTTTTACAGCCTTTCAAATACACATACTTTCAGTGCTAAGTCAGGCGTGTGTTTTTTTCACAATATTCTAGCTTTTTTAACTACTGCTCAAAACGTTACGATGAACTTGAACACCCTTATCTAGAAACTCGATTTGAATTCGATAAATTCACAAGTGGGATAAATAGTATGACGTCTGAAAGAGTTCTAAAACCGTTCAAGGTATAGGACATGAATGGTTTTGAGCGTATGAAAAACAGGAAAAACATGTTTATGGCATCGTAAACTATTACTTAACACACAAAGCAGACAAAATTAGCCCCATACGAGATTTTCCAGGTTTTAACCTGCTATGTCCTGTGTGTTTTTTGAGTTTTGAGTGGAATAAACCAGAGATTCCTCCAATCTTGGGATTTTCTCGATCTCGCGGGATATTTGCAACGAAAGAATGAGGGGAGGGATGGGAAAATTGTTTCTATCAGAAATAATATTGGTTATACATATATGTTCACGTTTGTACACCTTTTGGACTGTATCTTGCTTTACACTCGCCAGGATGACTGAGATCAACACGGGGGGCGGGGAGATTTTGCACTATAACCATCACTTTCTAAGGTTTCATAATTAAGACACGAAACTTGAGATCCATTAACTGGAATTTCGTGCATTGACCAACAGACTGTTCGATGAGGGGGAAAGGCACTTTCACATTAAATAAATACTTCTAATGAAGGTTTGGTGAGATCCAGCCAGGACGAGTCACCGCCGGTAGAGCCGTGAGTTTCGTCTTTTTTCTTGCTTCTCTTCTTCTTATAACCCTGTCCATTTTGACCAAGATAGTCGTTCATTTTCACAAGCGTTTTCTTGGGATTAGCTCTACACCATTTTTCCACTCCTAATAAAGAGTAAGAGATAATTTAGAAACTAGCTTTTTTGGAATTTGCTAACATGGACATGCCTGAACGCGGACGTTTACCTTTCAGAAGATAACAAGAATCGTGAATAGTCATCCCTTTTTCACTCCATTTCTTGTATATTCTATACATGATAGCCAGGTAGAATCTGTTGACAACGGCAATGGCGCTATTTTCTTTGTTGCAAAACCTGCAAATTCAAAATCGGCAAGATGTTTATGTTTTACGCTTATTCTCCCAGTGATTGCAGCCTAAACTAAATGCTAAGTATTATTTGTAATATTATGTACCTGTTGAGCAATCCGTCCCGAAAGGCATCCAATGTCATTTTCGTTACGTTCAGACTTAACACAGCTAGAGGAAACTGATGAATAGGATGCCGGGATAAGACGAAAACTTCGGTGGCCAAAGTTTCTTTCGTTTCCTGACAGGAACTCAGGTAAAGCATTTGCAGGGCCCCAAACATACCTACACCACGGAGATCACTTGCAGGATCTTGGCCCTTTATAAGACAAACCGGTACATATTAATTTTGTATCTTATTACTAACAATGTAAGTTAAAAATTATAGATCCTAAAAATTAAGCATACCTGAAATCCAACTTCTTCCCAATGCGTGCCATAACGCGAGCAGGAGGGATTTTTTGTCATAAAGACGTATATGCTCTGCAAAACTCGTCGATGGACTGTACAATCATTGTTCATTGGACCTAAAACACACAAAACATGAATTATGACCCTTTGAGATAATAACAAGGGTTACGAAGAAAATGCTAGTTTTCTACTTACAAGATGCTATTGCAAGAATTAAGTTTCTTTCAGGGATTAGAGAAGATTTTAAGGTGGGTTGACCAACAAAGTCTGTTATCGTGCTTCGAAGTTTTCCCATCCGGTGCTGCCTGTGTTTAGGATCCCGTTCACTTCGTTCCTAAACAAGAGAAAAGAAATCATAAACCTTCATAATTGCACTTTTCACGTGGTATTCGCGGTGATAACTCGCCACAAGGGCATCGTATTTTGTGCTGCAAATCATAGGTTCTTACATGAAACTGTGACATGTCACTAGATTGGAAAAAAGACCATGCTTCGGTAAAATTGATAGGTATTGCGTTGCTGCAGTCATAGTTGATACTTTGTTTAAGGCTAAGCATTTCTGTTGACGGGGATCTCCATTCTACTTCGTCTTCTTTCCAACCATTGGATCCACGATTTCTGCGAATTGATAAAAAATGTTTTAACCAACATCACCAGCATAATCTGAAATCTAAAAAGTATACGGATATAGACGTAATGCCGAAAATCTGTGACAATAAATTACCTTTCGTAAGGTGACATTTCTACGGTAGCAAGGATTTTCTTGTCCCTTGCAGATAACACTGTTCGTTGTTGTTGTTTCATACTAAATTCCTTGTTGTTGATTTGTTTTCCGTACGGTGTGCCATTGATACCATTGAGTGCCATTATATCAGGATATGATTATCAAGAGCGATTACAGAATCCGTGTTAGATTAGATTCAGAAGCGGCAGCGTCAGGACCCGAGTGGAAAACCTTGATTGAGCAACATGATTTTACTAGGCAAACAAAACTGCCGGAACCAGAGTCTAAGTACTTTAGCACCGGAAGATGACGTCGTTTCAACAATTCGTCCCGTTGATAGTGAAGTAATGAATACGACAAGGCTGTGATTTGCACTCTCTGGAATTAAAAATTTTAAAATAAATTACACTGATTTTAAAAAACCAAAATTAACAAATAGCACCACAATATCACTTTTTAGAAAACTGCATCGAATGGAGGAGAACCAATTCTGAATTCCTTCCGGAATTACGGACTTTAACACATTCTGCAACTGTTTGCAGCATCAAAACATTGCCCGATCTGATACGCATAGGAAGCGAGGAATCGTGTCGTAAGTTTAAGTGAATTCAGAAAACGGAGTAAAAAATCGGAACACTTACAGTGTTTTAATTCGGAGGTACGCTATGTAATCCTCTCCAGGTAAGACTTAAGAAAGTTGATGAAGAATGTTAGAAGAAACTTGAGGGAGACAGGACCGACAACCGAACGGACCAAATTCAGTAACCGAACTGCCGAAAAATGAGAACTAATCACATAAAAGTTAGGAACGGAATTGTAAACACAGGAAACGGGGATAACAAAGACGGAAGAGGTATTCACGGAACTGTGTATTCTCTGTGTAAATCCAAGTACTACTACCACACGATCAATTAATTATAATGGTGAGCCTTAAGGCTTGAATGCACCTATGAATCTACACACAGGCTCTTCAAAGTCAGCTACTGCTACTGGCTCTCGCCTGAACCAGACAGACAATAAACGAGAGGAGAGAGAACAGAGAAGAAGACAGAACCCAAAAGCGAAGCACCTGCACGAAACTCCCTCATCGACACATCCTAAATCTCCAAGTATTTTCGTCCCAAGGAAAAACACGTATATCAAATAAAACTACTCTTCTAGGGATAATTTCGTTTGTTTCTTTCTTATGATTTAACGGAATAATAACTGCAGGAATCGTTGAGCGAACGTTCATGTTATAGGATTTTAAGAGATTTGCAGCGTAGTTTAGTTGCTGTGAATTTAATTGTGGTTTGAATTTTGCCCATACAACTTGAAAGTTTGTCCTAGGGATTTTGTACAAATGTCTGATTTGGCATTGCATATGGAACTAAGGTATTTCTTACGGGCAGTGCATCATAAACCTCTGTAGTCTATTTCAATATTACTTGCCCAGAAAGAAGTGCCCGTTTAGGCAAAGCCTGTAATATAGTTCTTGGCTAATAGGCAAGGAGACTCTTACTCGGTTATTTGGACTCTTGGCCACGATTATCTGGCAAGGGAAGCGGCGACCTAAAGAAAGAGCAAAGCAAGAGGATGCGAATTTAGATGCTGGGAAACCGGAGTGTCGAGCAGTGGGCTTCTCTGTCTAGGAGTTTTTACCTTGAAACAAAAGAAGAAAGAAGAGTAAGCTTTAGGAACCTGTGAAAGATGCTGGTGATAGAGTGTAGAGATCATGCTGAGTTGGTAAGCGTAGCGTCTTTGAAAGAAAATCCAACGTTTTTTCTCCTCACTGAATAAGTAGTTGTTATCGCATATGCATGGCAGGTGAGGAAGTAGCCTGGAGACTTGAAGGAAAAAATAAGAAAAGGTTCAAATCCAACACATGTCGAGACAAGGGCAGATGGAGAAGATGGTAAAGAGGTACTTATTATGAGGGAAATCTATTATATGTCCTCCACGAAGGAGCTGGATGAAACCCCGTGGAAGACGCTTTCCGATCCCTGGACCAGCATAAGGAAGATTTCTTAACGCGTCCTTCCACCCCACCCTTCTTGAACCCTTACGAAAAGATGGACTGAGGAATATCAGGGAGGTGAGCACATAGGCTCAAAGAAAAAGAAAGAGAGTCAACAGAATCTTCCGTGAACCCAAAGAGAATAAGGGAAGAGGAAAGTCGGATGCGTATGCTAAGTGCCTGGCCGGACGCTTTGTTCCCTGGATTCCTTGATTCCTTGATTCCTTGATTGTTAAGGACCGAATAGGAATTCTTTGTTGGTCTCTAACCAATAAGAAGGAGGAGGAGACGTAGATGAGGCCTCTTATTAAATGAAACCTACTATTTGGTAATTCATGTTCCGCGTCATGAGAAACAATTCCCTTGGTCTATCATTCCTTGCTCTTCCCAAGGATGTATTAAAGGAAGAACCTGGGTGAGAGCTGGCTGGAGTTTAATTCCTGGCATAGCTCATGTTCTCCGGGAATGTCGGAATTGTAATGGAGAAGGTGTACTCAAAAGGGACTTGATGAGTAGGGCCAAGGGATGCGTGTAAAAGATTCAAAGGACTGGATACTCCGACTGGAGATATGTTGGTAGGAAGGCCGGGACGGGATGCTAAAGCTCATTCATTGTTCATCCTGGCTTTAAACCAAGAAAAAGCCTACCGACCCTTTGTCCCTCTGACGCTACATTTTGTAACGCAAGGTGCAGGAGTAGTAACGCGTAATTCTCTAAGGATGAATCCAGTTTCTTCCGACATTCTTCTCCAGAATCGTCTAAACTCCTATGTCTTATGAAAGCTCCTGAAATTTTTATACACTCAGCACAAAGCTCGGTTTGAATGTTGATCTTGTTTTTGTTGTGGAAGGCGGAACGGAGGGATACTTGAAAGCATCCACGGTTTGCATCCATGGATGAGGAAAATGCGCAAAGAATTCGTGGCTTTCTTCTGGCGGATCGGCTGCATAGCTGGGTTTAATGAGCGGAGAAGCTTAAATTGCTGTTGAAATCATGCAGGAGAGACCAACAGTATAAACACAGTACGAAGTACGTCCCGAATTAATGTAGGACTTTGTTAAGCAAAAAGGAGGGAGAATTCTGTCAGACAGATTAGGAGTCTGGAGGAAATGGGAAGGAACGAAAGATACGAGTTGGTTTTGCAAATAACTCACACTTGTTCTCGGGCTTTGAGTGGAGTGAGAGCTTTGTTGCTAGCTGTTATTCCTCTTCCAAGAAGTTTTTGCGGACAAAGATCTAGATGACGTAGTGAAATTAGGGATGAGTATGGAGCTCAAGTAGGGTGAAAATTGATGGGAAGCTGAGCTGCAGATAGATAATAAAAATAGCTTTTTAAATTAAACTTTACCAGGACTTTTTAATGAGCATTCATACATCAAAGTACAATTTATTAAGTGACTGTGCTGTGAGAGCTGAAGAGAAATAACTACATGTGCACCAGAAAATTCTGTAGGAAGGATTTGCGTTGGAAGCCGGGAGCCGCTTTGCAAAGGGCTGTAATGCCACACAATTGTAATTTCTGGCATCAGGTTTCCAAGAAGTGATAATTAAATCGTTTGGCTCGGATTGCATTTGTAATCCATGGATCTGCGACGATTAAGTTCGCGTTTCTTTGATACATGATGCACCCAACAGAAAACTTTGCTTTATCTTCACTGACTACGTGTAAACTACTGCTGCATTCGTTGGTTACGATCCCGACTGACTGATGACCAGTCTTGCAGTTGCTGCTGTTTCTAAATTGCAGTTCTCCGGAATCACAATCTTCAGTCGACAAGTAATAACTGTTAGAGTATACTGAAGTAGTTAGAATTTGTCCGCACTCCGCACCCTCCTCCAATTACAGGGATTTTTTTAAATAGGTAATTTGAATCCGAGACCCCACAGTATGATTGCTTCACGATTTAATATCCTTTGAAGGAGTTCAAAGATTATTTAAAAGGGAGCGGGAATGGCAACGAAGGAATGGAAAATTAAGTTTGGGCTTGATGATAAATGAAAACGCTTCGGGAACAGTTTCATATGCTAGAGACGAAATCAGATTCTGCATGCGGTGAAGAAGGAGAGAGCCTTGCTTTCTAAGATGGAGTTAAAATAATGTTGGAACAGGTGTAATTAAGGATTAGGAAGTCTAGGATGAAGGGGAAAAGTTTGCGAATGGAATTGGAGTCTAAATGCAGATTGAGTGAAAGGGGAGCCGGGGAGCGTGTGAAATTAACATGGAGTTTGTTTGTAGAGAACGATGACCGAGGTTTGGGAGGGAGAGGAAAACATACGCGATTACTGGTGTTTCCCTCGTCCGTTTACGCAATCCTTATCTGCATTAACTGACCTACTCTCTGGATGTGGCAGTCATTTGGTGGTGAATCCCTATTTGGTTAATGAGCACCTTCAGATTGAGGCCTTATTGGGAAATAGAGGCAAGACAATAATAAGGGCCAGGGTAGAAGCAAAATCTTTTAGGGAGGCTGATTACTGCAGCAAAATTCACACTCCCTTTACCTCCCGGCCTGCAAATGCGCCAGAGTGAAATGTTTATATACGATCATTGGACTCGGATATAAAGATGAAATGGGTGGGGATTTTATTCTCTTGAGAATGAGATCTCATGCAAAAAGAAATACAAGAAGAGAAAGAAGAATAATGAAAACATTGGAGAGATGAGGGATGAAGGAAAGGAATGACTTTTCCCTTTGACTAGGTAACACTGTAATAGGCGTAAAGGTTAATGGTAAACGTTAAAGTTTTAGTTTGTATGATAGAAATGTGCTCGATTTTCGCACTTGAACCACTCTCGTTTACATCCTTGCGTAGTTATCGTAAAACTTTTGTCGTGGCTCCGGTCTTACGCTGACGCTTATAGTGTACGCAAAAAGTCGTTAGGTTTGATACTCATACTCATTCTCATTCCTAGCGATGCGTTCGCGTAAATGCAAACAAAGGTTGGTGGAAAAGAAGAAAGAATGTCACACCTTTGCAGCTTATTATTCCTTCCTCCGCGGACGGAGTCGTTCTACTTCTTTGCACAATAAATAGGGCTATCAAGCTGACTAAACGATACAGTAGTCGCGAACGGATGACAGCTTACAAGGTGGAGGGTAATAATATATATGATTTGAAAACGGGTGTTTGAGATATCTTAAATCCCCTCGTGTTCTCCACCTGGACTCCTGGATTACCTGCGCTACCTGCTGCACACGCAAGCTCTTGGCCTTTTAAGCTTTCTTCCTTGCTGAGAGACGCTGCCTTGCTTCATCTTCAGCCAACGCCTGCCTGGTGTCGAGCAATTTTAGGCTCGTGCTTGCTTCCTTGCTCTTTGCTATTACAAAATAAGATTTGTGGATGCAAAAGGACAAAGGAGAGGCACGGGCACGAGAGAGGATGCAGATGGAGAAGAGATCTAGAGGAAGACTAGCAGATGGAATACGGGATCCAGCCGGCATAATCTTCCACACCTTCCTCCGCCTTTTAAATTGTGATAATAGAAATAACATCTTTTTAAGAAGAGGAAATGATGCGGAATATGGAAGACGGCAGACTCTTGAGTGTTGTCGTGCACGGAGTGGGCAGATTGGGCTAGACGGAGTGTAACATCTTGAAAGAATCCAGGCACAGCTGGCAGGGCGGCTGGCACGAGGCACAAGTAAACAATATACTAAAAGGGTAAGCTAGTGATACCCGAAACGAAAATGTATCAACTGATTAGTTCTCCGTCTTGATCAGGTAACTAATGAGTTGTATACGGGTACATATAGGGCTAGGGCGGAAGACAGAGCCTTTAGGTTTACGCCATAAAGTCGGTCTCTGCTTTGCACTTTCGATTACACTGGTCATTCAAAAGATGCCATACACTACGTGCCCATAGGAAGGAGGTAGAGCATGCTAAAAGATGATCATCTTCATTGACCACTTAATTGTTGGATGAGATATGATACATCGTGGTCGTAACAAGTGCACTGTGTGTTCGCTACAATCTTGTATCTTGTTTTGAGGAGAATAAGTACAGATTGATCGGACAGGTTCAGACCAAATTTGAACAAATTGAAGGAGTATGATTGCGAACAAGTTTGTCGTGAGACTGCATGCTCTTGATCTTCCGCGGTGGTGGTATCGTGGTTTTATGAGGGAGGTGCATAAATTGCAATCTAATCTGATTCTGATTTTATCATACATCTTTTTAGGCATTGCTGGGGACGTGGATGTGGTTCTTGGTGATTGACGAGAGTCATGGATGTGTACGAATTTACAAAGTGCGGAGGATGGGAGATGCGGATGTTTTTCATGCCCTTTTGTTAAAGATTTTGCTCATCTTCCGGCGAAATATACGTGATCTTCCTCCTGAATCCCTGAGCTTGTTTCTACCTTCAATCCTGTCTGTTTACGAGTGCGTACTACGTTTCCGTGCACCCGCCTCCGGCAACGTTTTGCTTTGCATGAATAACAAGACAATCATTTGTACCCTTTGTGTGATACACATCCACTCTTCATCATTAGACAACTTTCAATAGATGCTATCTACACTTGAGGGAAAGAAAACGAGTGGTTTACCAAGAACGGAGGGATAGATCAGTTTGCAAAAGATGAACTTGGACAAGCTGCAAGGCCGGATGAAAGTTTTACACAAGTCTGATGCCTTAAATTTCCAACGGAAATATAAGCTGGGGTTTTATTGTGAAATCTAAGGATAGAGAATATGACACAGGAATCAGGTTGAGGAGTGTAATTTGACAAGTCAGGGTCAAGAGCACGATCTAGGCCTAGAAACTTTGAATTTTTCAGAGGAATTCTAGTTCTAGAGGGAGCGATTTAGGAGAAAACTGGATTATGAAATGCAATGCAAAGCTGCTGTGATTTTAAGAGTATGTATTGCTCCGATCGAGCAAATCTAATATGCTTTTGGTCTTTCAGTAAACTCCCAGGCTGGATTGGTTCTTTGAAAATTTAAAATTGACATCTATATACGGAAGGAAGAGCTCGTATGCTGTGTTAGTGCATAATGTAAACAAAATCAGAGTGAGAGTTCCTTCTCTTGGCATAGATGACTTATTGATAAGTTCATGTTCAAGGCTATGACGGTAATGATGTGGGCTTTTTTCCTTTTTGGAAAAAAATCAAAGGAAGATGGGTAGAAATCTAATCTAAATTTGCCCCGGGTTGTGAACAAAATTGAAGAAGAAGATGAAAAAATCAATGGCAGATTTAGTCGTTACTTGCGCAAAATCTCTATCTCATTCACCCTGCCTGCATGTCAAGCTGATTACATGTTGCAGAAAAGCAAGATAAAGAGAGATTGTGAAGGGGGGAAGGGAGGGAGGAGAGAGGATCCAGGAGAGAATGCAGGTGAAGAATTTCAGATAGACAGAAAATGGTAGCTTTTGGGATTTACAAGGTAAGGTGATTTTGTTTGTTGGGCAGAATTGCCGAATTTTTGCAAAGTCAAGAAGAATGTGGAGGGAAGATGGATTACTAATTCCCTCAGCACGTACCACCGCAGATTGATTATCTATTTCATGTTTCTCAATAGACATATTGATAGAATAATCATGACTCGTGGAACTGGGACTCAACTCAAGATTTAGATCTAGCTTTTACCGGATAGTTATTCTAGAAACATGGTTTGGTTGGATATTTCTATAAGTTTATGAGTAAATGCTCTCTGGTACGGTTAGCGTTAAAAATTTGCTTTTGTTGCTGCAACTTGGTGCAAATTATATACTGCAAATAAGCTTCATCTCTCCCCTAAAATCGGTTATATATATCAGGAGCTAAAATATTCAGTGATGTGTGGAGCGATAAGGTATTTTTGGATCTTTGATGAGAAGCTTGATAAAATCTCGTATTTTATTCTTTCCTTCCAGATGTGTTTATGGTTCGCGTAAATGCATTTACTTGCCTGGCTAGCAGTGGGAATTCTTGGATAACGCTGATGATGCATCGTATCCTAGGATGCTGGGTTGTAAAAATACCGTAAATGGAAACTGGCCTGATCTGTTTAGCTACAAAGTAAAGTTATTCATAAAAAACAAGCAGAATGGATTGGATTAGACATGCGAGATTTGCAAAGTTTTTGCAGTTAAAGCTCCTCTATATCGTATAGCTTAACGCCTTATCCTGATTCCTGAGACTGCTGACCCAATAGCCCAAGCTTGAGGATGCCGTCACATATTTTGTAATACAAACCTGATTCATTACGCGAGAGAAAGATGAGATAGATGGATGGGATGAGGATTATTAACATTCTATGCAAGATATCTTATCATCTACATCTTTTCAGCACCACCGCCTATCATATCAGATCAGACACTGCCGCCCACATAAGTGATATGGGTCAAAGGTAGGCAGGAGGAAGGAAGGACGGGTGAGGGGGAAGAATGTAGAAAAACATGAGTCAATTATTTCAGAGGAGAAAACAGGAGAAAGGCTGCATTGTATCAAAGACCTGTACCTTCTTGGTCTTGGATAAGTTGAAAGATTGGATGCAAATATTTTAATAATAGATTTAGCTATTAAATAACTGTTACCTGTGGCATGGCGGATGTCAACTTGTTTTTCTGTCTGTCGCTTGCCATTATCATGAAATCCGACGTCGTAGTCGGGCTGAAGGAAAATACGAGATTCTTGAAGATTAAAAAGCCATTTGCCTTTGTAGTCTCTAGCCATAGTGGGATGGGAAGTGCGAAGCTCTAATTAACCCAAAGGTTTTGCACGAGAACTGATGGAGAAGTGACATCAGTAGACTCTTCGCAGATATGAGATATGATACGTAAGGAAGGCCGAAGGTGAAGTTTCTTTGGTCTACTTATTAACTACGGCTGGTGTAATGGGATGGAAGGAGTTTTATAATTAGAAATTGGCAATGGTGCGATTCTACTTGTACACACAGATTTGTCTCCCACCGTGAAAATGAGTTAACTAAAAACTTATCCCGCCCGCATTCGGAGTATTCGGACTGAACGTTCATTACGAAGAAGCGGGAGGAGACATGTGGAAAAGCGTTTAAACCCCGAAACGGCGAGATTACCCAAAGGCGGGATATTCTTCAACGTGACGATTAGAGCGCGAGTTGTATGAAAGAAACCGTATAAGAGAAATGGCGAATGTGTGCAAATACTGCGACTGTAACTAGGAATGACTGAATTGGTGAGGAGAAAGGGGACGGGGAAAGGAGAGATGCCACACAAGTGTGGTGGTGCGTCGTTTTGTACTACTGCCCTCCAAAAGTCGGATCATTTGGAGAGTGTGGGAAATGCAGTAGGGAAAAAGATAAAAACAAAATACCCGAGTTTTATGGTTGGATTTTCTGTGTGTATACAACCTCTGCTATATGACGCTTCTTCCTCATCTTCATCATCAAAGAGCTCGCTCTCTCCAACTCCCTGTCCTTGTTTCTTTTCTCTCTTCCTAACTTTCAACGTTATGAATCAAGCGTCGTCCTGGGATTATGTAAAAACTGAAATAGAGGTTGCATTGCAACACAAGTTTGAAAACATTACGGAGTATGCAAATATAAAGTTTAATCTGGAGGCAAACGAGATTTTAAGTATGATCCGGTGGGCTTATGCTTTTGGGAATTTGTGAACGAATTTGCACATGTACTCTAAGGCGGGATGCAAACGTTCTGGTTCTGGCTATGCTTGAAAACATAAGCTCAGCACCGGCTTTTCTAGACTATACTAGCTGGATGCAGAATCGGGGGGAGGGAAAGTTTGCAAAATCATCATCTCCCTCCACTAAAATGACTAACCTTATTTTCTCCTTCTCACTGTATTCTTTCTTTCCTCCTATTCCTGTCCAATAGTTTTTAACTTTTACGTTTAGGATAAAAAAATTCCTTTTCTAGCTTTTAAGTGTTTCACCTTTTGATAACCTCGACGAACGAAAACGAAATTATAACAAACCCATATTTTTTAGTTGTATATTGCAAAACTGTTTACAATTTTATTTTTAATAATATATATACTGTTTCTTCTGTTTTCACTTTTAAATATAATTTGAGGACAACGAAACGAAAACGATTTTCGCTTCGGCGATACTACAAACTTGATTGTGATTTACCTTTGCTGGAGGCACAAGCTGAAATTATACAAAAGATAAGGTAAGATATTTTTGCAAAGGACATTTTTCTCTTACGGCATCTCATAAATAGTTGTTGTGCCGGGGCAGTATTACACCCTAAGTAGGGTATTGTTTTCTTTAAAAAAGTGGTGACGCCTGTATCATGTACATATATTGTTGGGTAATTTTTAATTAGTTTAGGGAGTGGGCAAAATGTAAGCAATCAAGCGCAATCAAGAGAAAATATCGTTGTAAATACATAGTTGGGAAAGCCAAATTATTCTCACATCGAATCTGAATAGATAGCGTTAAAGAGAAACGATAATTTAAAAATTGAACCGACATACCAGTTTGAATCGTGTGAAAATGGTAACAGTGTAATGTAATACTGGTAACGAAGGAATGTAAAGCTAGAAACGAAGTAAGGTCTGCTCTCCGGTCATCATGTCATCAGTAGTCAGTAGCTACCCCTTCCCTTTGCTTGGTAACAAGTAAGCATTGTAATGATAACCACGTAATGGTAACTGGCAACAGAGTTTTTTACCCCAGGTAACTGATAACTTAAGTTTTGTAACGCGATGTAACAGCTAACCAAGGGTTTTCTCTGTTGCAGCGATTACTAATTAATTGTACAACTGATATTGAAGGAGCTCGCTGAGCTTAAATTAATAAAGCTACTACTACTACCTGTTTTAATTGCCAAGTGCAAAGTGGTAGATGTATATTATTTTATTCAATCTTCCTTACAGTAGATGTATTTGAATTCTGAAGCATTTGTTTTGGCATGAAATATATTGTAGAAAAAGTCAGCCTTTCAGATTGAGATGAAAGAATTAAGACTAGACGTAACGAAATTCGCCAGCTATTTAAAATTATATTTAGCCATGATTCAACTTACACATTTTGTAGACATCATCAGAGAGTTGAAGTATGTGACGCCATTTATTAAATATGAACCACCAAGCAAGTAATTGTCCACAGATTTTGGGAATCTGGCTTGTGCATTATAGGTTCGTTACTCTGAAGTTTGGTCTCTAACTCTAACGATGCAACTGCCAGGGAATTTCACCATGAAGCACAACTAGTGCATTCATGCAACCCATGCAAGCACTTTGCAATTAGGAAAATCAAAGCCTTGGGTCAAGATTTGAGGAATTGGATAGTTGGGCTCAGTTAGGGTCTAATTGAGCATTAGTGGTAGTGGTGTGAGATGAAAAAGCCAGGTTTTAGGAACAAGTTACATGTCATGTAGTTAAACTTGAAATTACGGGGCTTACGAAGTTCGGTTAAGAGTCCTCATGTACTCATTAACTACAGTAGATTTCATAATAGTTTGAGCAATTAAAATTTACAACCCCTTATTACGAAATGAGACAGACTAACCAAAAAATTTCAAAACATTTAACATAAGAATGCACGACTAACTCCGGCCTACTACTTAAATATGATGATGGAGAATTCCTAGCATCACGATTCCAAGATTTTTGCAAGGCTCAAGCAAGGAGTGTTATTGCGATAATTATTTTTTCCTTTTTAAACAAGTTGTATCTGATCTATCATCAGTGTTGGATGGTGCGGTGAGAATGAGAAATCGTTGAAGCGGAGCTTCACTTAAGAGCGAAGAAAAGAAGAGGATTACCTTTTCCTTCTGTAAAAGACAAACATGGTTGCACCTTGCACCGTAACTGCTATCTCCGCGGTTTGAAAATTGGCCAGGTTATTGGAAAGAGGATAGTACCTTGTTCGTTGTTGGTGGGATGAAGATTGAATTTTGGAAAATATGGAAGGCGTGTGCGAGGTGTCATGATGGACTTTTAAAACGTTTAACGCAACTCAAATTTTATAGATTGGTGAATCAGGATGCCGTCTTGTATTTAAAAATTGTACAAGCTCCACGCATAGATGATGAGTAGACGTGAGGATCGTAAAAGTTTTTGAAATATATCAAGGCGAGAAGAAGTAATTGAAGGTGCTGGATACTTGGATTGATGAAGAAGATGGTTCATAGATACTGTAGCGCTAGCTTTTGCAGTGATGGACCTCACGGGTTTTAAGCTCTAAAAGGTTAACATGGAGGGGGTTCAGGATGGGGAATTAGGTAAAACTAGAACTATTTGTTCAACAGAGACTTGGATTGAATAATCAAGTAGAGTAAAGGAGGAATGCGGTGATTTGTAAAACCGGGATGCGTGCACTGGGAGAGGTGAAGAAATGTGCCCGGCGGGGGTCGGACTGCAGACTGCGGATGGACGGCCTGCAGATTATTTAACCCGCACATTTTTTCGCAAAATGATATCCCAAGTTTACGTAAAGTGTATTTGATACACAATGCTTAGTAACAGAAATTTGGTAGTGGTAAAAGCTTATGGCGAATGGGAGATGAGTTATTGCGATGAGGCACGTGGAATAGCAAGTTTCAAGATTGAAGATTGGGGCGTTGAAGACAGGAGAAAATGTATGCGGGAGGGAAGGGTAGAGGAAGTGCGGGAGAGGATGGTTAGTAGCTCGTAATGTTTGGAATGCAATTTAAAGTTTTATTATTGCAAATAATACCGAGACGTAATAGGCTTTCTACTGGATTTATGTGCGGGGATGCGAACATGAGAGTGGCATTTAGATAGACCCTATGGTGAGCTTTATTAGCCTGTATGACGTTTAAGAGGCTGATATTCATGGGTTCCTATAGGCTAATCACGTGAATGCGTTGTGGGTCGGAAGGGAATCGATGGAGTTGGATGATGCTGTTGTTACTTTAAGCTCATCCCCAGATGGGAATTAATGAAGCTAACGATTTCTGTCCCTCCTAAAAAAATTATCCTCGTTTAGCGTCCACGTCTTTTCCACGGCTTATTGCCAATTTGCCTGGGAATTGGAATGAGGGAAAAATTGAAGAAATAAAATGTAGGATATCAGGTAGGAAGGCAGCGAGGTGAAAGAAGTAGGAGAGCGTAGGGTAAAAGAATAAAGGACACTAATGATACATGAGAGAAATCATGTTTATTTGCATTGGATTGGTAGATTGGAGATGCCTCTGACTGCGTTCATTTGCGTGAAACTATTTAAACTGATGCGGTTTTGACCTCAATACCGGGATTTACCATTGCATAAGAAAGAGGAGTAGAGGATGCTAATACGAATAGATTTCAGGTAACCAATTTATTACACTAGGTAGCTTCTCTGCAACTCATGCAAGCTTAGGTTGACTGACTGAGCAGGAGGGCGGAGAGAAATAATTCCAAAGTTATGAATTGAAAAGAAATATGCATAGATTGTAACCACATTCCACTTATTCCCAATAGGCTAATGAAACATTGTCACGAGGATAAAAAGAGGGTATATAGAAATTGGCAAATATGTTTTTGCCAATTTCAATAAATGATGAGACTGTGACATGGTTTAAAGCGCTATGTGGATTCGTAAAAGCAGGAGGCTTTGTGAATGGAAGTGATCCAATGGGAGAAGTGATTGGAATTTTCTAGTGATCTTATGCTCACCAATGTATCATGATGGAGATGAGACGAATCGTGTTTCGTAATTGCAATAGCCTCCGTGGGGCTGTACAAATCTTGTAAGAATATTAAAAACGCACAAACTTGAACAAGGTCCGTGAGGAAGCCAGCCGTTTGGATAGAAGTAATTCCTAAACAGTAAAATTATTAAATTATCATGAGAATCGATGGAAAGGTCGGGACTAGTCGGGATGGAGATGAATTGGTGATGATTTTTAAAAAAACATGATTCCCATGCTCCACACGTTCCTGATCAGGGTGGGGATGATACAGAGGGTGCAATGTCTAAGTAGAGGGCATGAAGGCGTTTCGCTTCTGCGGATTTGGAAGTTGCCGTGCCAAATGGAATAATTTGTCGGCTACTTTGCCAACTACCAGTGACAGGATTCCTTCTCTGCAATCAACAAGGTATTACACAGGTCATGATCCTGGGTAGGGAAGGTTTTCCACATGTGCTTGAGCTCCTGTCTCCCTCACTTGGTTTTATGCATACCTTTTAAAATTCTTGAATGAAAATACAAAACATGTACCAGGCCATTGAAGTAAAACGTTCCCCATATAATTCCATCGCTCTTCTCCTTGTTCTGCCTCTTATTGCTCAATGAACGCTGCCATTTCTCAGGTTTTAACTTTGTTATGTCCCGCTATTATTCTTGTAGGCGGATGAGTGAGGGAAACAAGAGGTTTGTCGTCAAAGATTTGTCGGAAATACTTAGCCGTGCTCTGTAGTGGAGAAACGTGGTGACATTTTCTGTGTACAAGACTACAGTAAGGCTGCCAAAACGCTAATAGAGTTAAAATATCCTAGGAGTAACGCCTTTGAACGCTGCCCGTATTGCAAAAACCCGTAGGTAATAAGCAATCGCCTTAGGTATGTACCGCGCTTCTATAGAATGTATTTCGGTATTCGGGAATTGTCAAGAAAGTTGATGTGTACAAATGAAATGAGGCTGTCTAAAATATTTAGATTGAGGACAGAAATCCCTCGAAGCTGAGCTTAGCTTGACTTTAAAAGAAGTCGAGGGGTAGAGTCACGGGATACAAAAAAAGTTTGGTTCAACCGATTGACGAGGGAAGAGACATGGTGTCAGTGTTGGTGCGTAATTTTAGAGCAGGAGAAAGATATTCTGCTTGCCGTCGGACAAATATGAGGATTATGGAAGTACAAGAGACTGACTGACCTCCTGCCCGTTTGTCTTTTGTCTGTCGTCTAACTTGGAAGACAAGTAGACAGACAAGAATATTGTCCTATGGGAGACTCTTGCTAGCTTCTGCGAGTGTTCCAAGAAGCAAGATAGGAAAGATGATGCAAATTAGTTGAGGTTAAATAAAAAGTGGACAAGATGAAAATAGAGGCTTAAGGGCTTTAAAATACAATTTGTCATGTGCTTTCTTCTTTAATCTTTTGATTAAACTGTGTATATCTTCTTATCCTCTTGTGGAATCTTAGTTCTTGTGAAGTGGAAACGATGAAGTGGCTTTAGGAAACAGTTGTGGTTAGAGAGGCAAGAACTGTTGTTGTGCACTTGTGGAGAAGCTGTTCAAAGAATGGGGACTGTCTGTAAATAGTTGACATAGCAATTCTATTGTTGAATTCTTTCCGGTGACTTGTGAACACAAAGCTCAGTTGCTCACAACGATTTGGTTTACTGTACCAAGCAAAAGCGTGCCGGCAAGATGATAAGCTACATGGCTTACAGGCTGTGTTCAACGTTGAGTTCGGTGGTACTTAACCCAATCAAATCTCCTCCTTGTATTTAAAATGCCAGGTAGTGGTAGTAAGCATTATCAAGGAAGTCTAGGTATTCCAAAAGGCTATGTCTGCTTTGATCTTCAAGGAAAAGAACATCTTTGAGCTAACTAAAAAAGTCATACTTCATACTTTGAAGATGAGATTTAGTTAATTCATCATTACGTAGATGATGGTAAGTTTAGAGACTTGTAAGTTTTATGATTCTAGGGATTTAATGGAGGGTATGAATAATTTGCTCCAGCAAATGAGTTAATAGAGGTAAAAAAGGTTTTGTAGTGCTTGAAGTTTCTTAATTGAAATTAAAAAGTGGGGGGAATGGAACGTTAATAAATACCTTGAAGAAAAGATAAAGAATGCTGACTCTTGCTTGCTTTTGATCTTAAAGGATTTTACCAAAAGGTAAAACTAAAAGTAAACTTAAGAAAATACGTGCATCATTTAGATTTTTTCAGCAGTGGATTTCAAAGGTCGAGAAAGGCCCTTGGTTTTAGAGTTCCATATTTTGCGTTTTACCGGCAAGTTATTTAATAAATTTGGGTCAAGAAATTGAAGTAATCACAGCTAAGGAGCATAATTATAGTTTAAGGAGATACGCCGGAGAGGAATTCAAGAACAAACAACAAAGCTTTAAGCACAGGCGGAGGGAAAGTTGGAAAAGATTGTTCACCAAACAACATTGCTTTCTCAATAAATGGATAGATGGCGCTGGCCGGATAGAGAGTATGGACTAATGCAGCAAGCTTTATATTTCCTCAGAGCGGAAGATTTTTTTTTATCATGTCACTTCCTCACACCCATTGCCTGTTTTAATTGACGGAGAGGTGATTGGACGCGGGATGGTTGGAAATTAATTAAAAATTAAGACATAAACGATACTGGACTCACGCATGCACATACTGCAATACAGGTAACATATAGTGATCCCCGCTTCTTCCATTCTTATCACGCTCTCTCCTCTTGGTCTTCTTCGAAGTCGACAAAATGCCTTTTCAAGCACTTAATTGACGGGAGATGTCACCATCTCTCCGGGTTGGATACCGGGCTGGGATGCATTATGCATAATAATTGCAAAAGAGAATTGCTGACAGATGTTCTTGCCTGGGTGAGAGTAATTGTTCTAATAAACTGTGAGTACAATAACGCATTGTGATCGCGTAAATTGTGAAATGGAACGTGATAGCTTGGAAATTATGCTTGTTTGCATCCCCCCCGTGTGCTTTAAACAAGACAAAATTGAATAATCAGCAAAGGATACTTGAAGCTAATTCGTTTACCGGCTAACAACCGAGTTTATGTTGCTATTGTTATTAGACTGACCTGAGGAAAAAAGGGGGAAAAGTGCAAGGGCCATAGTTTGCACTAAAATTTGCTGCATTCTCTCATTCGCATGGACCATAAACTATGACCATGCAAAGGGAACATATAATATTTATGCTCCAGAAACTTTTTCTTTCGCATTAGCCTCTGCCTCTACATTGCTCGCCATGCATCAGATGACAACAACATCGATCAAGCTAGATCTTAAGCTATTGTCGCTGGCTGATAAGCAAATCGTAAGACTTTTACGTCGCTGCTGCTATTGGATTTTGTGATTCCTAGAAATAGTGTTGACTCTCCCAAGGACATGAGAGAATAAAATGGTTGATTTTCTTTAGTGGACAGCAGAGCAGTGCTAAGTACAGTTTTGCAGAGACAAAAAAATCCACATACCAATCCAAATTTCACACATTTTGACTTTTGATTCTTAAAGGGAAAGTGGGCGGATAGCAGATGTGAGGATTGTTTGCTTGAAAGGGCATTTGGCTTGTTCAATTCACATAGAATGCCCGGATTGTGTAAACATTAAACATATGAGAGATTTTGGACGAAGTTGGGAGTATTTAGTTTTAAGGGTGGACATATACGTATTGTTGGGTTAATGGAATTCTAGCAATTTTAGCTTGTGGTTTTTGTTTTAATGAGTGTGTGATCTGGGGGAATGACGAGGAAGCTATGGGATGGTTTTGCGGTTGAAGGATATAATTGGCTGTTTCTTCGGTGTTCACGCATGTAAACTTGGTACTAATTGCTTGTACAAAATGAAATGCTGTAGCAATTTCAGGAGCTTTAAAAATAATAATGGCTTCTTGCGTATGATGCACAGCTGTGCTCTTTGGGAACAGTGGAGGAAATAAAAGGAAACGAAAGAAAATATATAGAATGAAGCTGAAGTTATAGGATCCGTTTTTTACAAGGATAATTAGAGTTGTGGGCGGTGGATTCGTGGTGCACGAGTTGACCCGGCAGATAATCTTATTTTTCTTGGCTGCAAGGCCTTGGGAAACCATACACTAAAGACTTGACTTTCTCCCAGTCCTCTCCTTATAGCAAAATTTGAAGAATAACACTGACACGGAACCAGAATACCAGCGACTCTTCTACTTTGCAACACAAGCTGAGAAGCTTCCCTTTCTCCCATTCAGACATCATAATGTTTGATGTTAATGCTGAATACTTGAAGCAGGTGGTGCAGAGTCAGGGAAGTAGATAAGAAGACAAGGAGCGTGATTCAAAAGTTCCAGGATAGCCATAATGAATGAGATTGTTGAACATGAAAGAGTAAAGGTAAAAAAATTAGCAAAGTAAATAAACAACCGCTTGTATTTTCTGTGTACTTCTGCACTTGGTCATGACAAGTAGGAGGGTTTGGATTTAAGAATAGGAAATTAGGATCCGGTTTCCATGCTTTCACTTGATCTATGCAAAGATGTAAAATTAAGTACAGGGCGGACAATAACTTGGTGTAGTTTATGACTGCAGCAGCTACTGAGCAAAAAAGAAGAGAGTGAATTTGCTTACTTTCTTTCTTCAACAAGAAAAGCCCTGAAGAAATTGAACAGTTCAAGGTAGCCGTAGGATGGTCATCTAAAATGTGATTAGCTGTAGCTAGGTTTTTAGGTAAGAGGGATTGGAATGTTAATTTCGGAGTGCAAGAAATGGTAGTGGTGCTTTGAGGAGTTGATGGCGATGCGGATGAGGAAATGACGACATTTTTAAATCCTGGGCCGGGGACATGGGACATGGGAGGGAGAGATGAGAAAGTGGATTAGGAACAACAAGTGTTTAAAGAAGCATAACTCCTTGACAAGTTGACAGGTGGATGGAGGATAGCGACTATGTGGGATTTGTATATGAGTACGGTGTGTTTGTATATGTGGTTGTGGTGAAAATGAATAGAGAAATTATTATGTCTACATCATGCCGTGGCAAAGCGTGAGGACTGCGAATGGGATGCCGGCAGTGTCCTATTCCAACTACTTGCTCGAGTGGCCCGGATTTGGAAGATTATCCCAATTCCATTGTTGGATATGTTACGTCTCATCTTTGGACAGTGGATGAAAGATAATAAATGGCTGAGGAGTTGAGAAAGAATTATAAGACAAGAGGGGAAATGATGAGAGATATATGCATCTTCTTGATCATCTTTTATTCTCTTCATATTCTCCTCCGCCAGAAGACCCTGCTGTTGCTGTCCTCTTGGTGTTGATTTTAGCAGCTCCGCAGCGATATTGAATGCTAACTTTTTGCTTAGAACGTTCCCGTCCCGTCTATAAACGGCATTCTCCATGCGATGATCATTCTTGGTTGGTTGTGGCTGAAATGAACAGAATGCCGCCTTGAGAATGGAAAATGCAGGGGGTGGACAGACCGAGAGGGCTGGCCTGGCCTGGCGGATGGATTGAATTTCTTCAGGACGAGACACAATCCAGATTCGTGGTTTGGTAATCTTCACAGGTGTTTAAATTACGGTACTTTGAGGGATACATGCGAATCGGGAATCTGATATCCCTTGCACGCATCTCATTGCATGCAAGGGATCTTAGCTTTGGCTTTAGTCCAGAATCTTATTCTTCCGCCCTAGACATTATTTAGTCTTGCGTTTGAGAAAAGACTGGCATAGAATTATTGCACTATACTTTAAATAAGAACGATCATATCTCTACATCTGATTCATGGAGCGTGATAATGTTATAACTACAATTGGGACTTGATCCGAGGGACGGTTATTGTAGAGGGCGCTGATTCTCCTGATCTTTCAAGACTGTAAGAATTGGACTGAAGGATAATAATTCAGCCGTGTATCCATTGAACAGGTTCTATTGAATTCTCGTGACTCGTGACAGGCTCATCAGGGTGTTAAACACTTGGTCACTTAAAAGGCAAGATGGCACTAATCAATCCCATTCAGAATTATACAAGTACCGTGAAGATGGCCAGAGGTATACAAATATAATTACCGGTCTCGTTGTCTGGAATCCTGTCCGAGTGATGCTTCCTTATTGCATCTCTTCGACTTTAATCGGCAAAGCTTGGAGACTGCTAACGTCCCTAGGCTAGGCGGATTATCCTAAGATTGTGAATTGTATAGTCCGGGTATCAACTTGCAAATCTTGGGATGCCTGAGTGCGTTAAGAATTAAACACACAGAACACAAAAGTGCAACTCGCTTCCTCAAGGGTAGCTGTGAATAGGAGGTGGGGTGATAAAATCGGTTGCTAATTATAACCCTTATGCGGGCGAACGACAGGAGAAAGAATGTAAGTAGGATTGCTGCTGCTGGGAAGCTGAGTGAGAATGCGCCTTGCCAATCTGTAGTGTGAAATGCTAGATATTTATTTATTTGAACACACCATAGGGAAGAGAGGCATGAAAAAAAGAAGCATTGTAAAGCAACTAAGAAGAATTCTGGCCAAATGTCGGAGGTTATGGTTGTGGAATAGGTAAAACTTGGAAATGATATGAAATAATGCATCAAGTCTTTATTGTAAACGCATATTGTGGCTGGCTACTCCTAGGAAAAATGTGTTGAGATTTGGAGCAGGATCGTGAGGGCAATTTTTGGAAGATTTTTATAAATTAACGAAATGGCAGGGAGGGCATGGCGAGAGGGAGCGAATGGCGCAGAAAGATAGGGGTTGAGGGAAGAAAGTTGAACACTGAGGAGGAGGAAGACGATAGACTGCACTTCAATTTAATGTTGAGGATGGTAATGGGGATGTGAAGATGACGGAAATGAAATTGGCAAACTAGAGCGTCTCCCTGAATTACTGCACTGTAAGAAGAGGGTAGTTGTTGGAGTTGAAGAGCTGAAGGAGATTAGCTTACTTCACCATCTCATCTCCGCGCTATGGGGTGTAAAAGAGGTGGATGGGAAGGTGCTTGCTAAGTGCGTTTGGGAGAATGATGATGAAGCCATTGATATCCGATCATTATACTCTCCATCGGTCAGACCTGCTCTCGAACGCACTCAATTTTGTCCAAACAACATTCCCTCCTTGTTCTTCTCCTCAAGTGGTTAACCACCGGAGGATGAGCCAAGTGCCTATTGTGAAGAGGTCCGTCATGGCATTTTAAGTTTGAGAACGGATGCCCTGGTGCACGCAAGAGAAGAAAGTTGAAGCGCTTGTCTCGCTATCGAATCCATCGCGAAATAATAAGTGAAAAATTATTTGCGAAAATTTGTCAGGACTTTTAGAACTGGAACGATAGGATCTCAAGAGTTGAGCCGGGTTTTACTTTTAAAAAATCTATGGGAAACTTTAAAATACACCACATCGGTTAGCGCCAAAAATCGCAAACATTCAATGCTGATCAAATGGAACAAACTTACGCAAAACTTTGAGGTTGAAAGTTCAAAAGTATAAAGCCATTTAAACAAGTGGTTAACATGGTAATATAACATTTTTCCTGATTGTGGCCCACAAATTTTAAAGTATGCATCCGGCATCAACACAAAGACGGAAAGTGAGTTGCTCCAAAGCTAAAAAAGCCCGGTTACAGGGAGCAGAGAGTCATTGTGATGTGATTGCAAATAAGCTCTTTTCTATGAGGTCGCAAAATAGGTTGAAAGCTTAACCAAGTAGGGGTTTAAAAAGCAGATGATGATTCAGTATGCCTTCTGATCTGAAGAACGGAAAAGGAAGCGGGTCAGGAATATCAAATGTGGATGGAGTCATGTTCAAAATGATCCTAATACTGAACGAGACAAAAGTGATTCACTGAACCTAATCAGACTGTAAATCGGATCATCTGATAGTTTAGATGGGGATTCGTGGAGGGTGCCAAAATTATGTTACACTCTTACACACATACATATGAACTAGTCAGTTCCTAATAGCTGTAATATTTTGGAAAAGACATAACGTGAATCTGTCTTTAAAAGAACATGGTTGAGGCGGATCTTGAGTAGAAACTCGCAAACTAGAACAATCCTCCAGAGTGATTACATTTCATTTTAAATTCAAAGATTTTACATTTTCTCATTCTCACACACGGCCCATAGAGAGAGACGGCAGATGATCAAATCTGGTCTGTGAGTGACAGATCAACTGGTTGTAGTTTGGGGATTAACATCTTTTAATTACAAGTTTCGAATTTTTATTTCACAGTTAAAATATATAGTACTCTTCTAGGAGCTAGTTCAAAAAGATGGCAAAGAAATGCTTTTATGTGAACCTACCAACCTACAAGAAAAGCCAAAAATACAGCCTTTCTCTATTTCTTTAAACGCAGCTTTCTAAATGCAAATCCATAATATTAGATTTCATTCTTCTTCCGTTCATGCATTGAGGGCTGAGTACGATGAGTATGAGCTATAATAAATATATATTTTACAACGGCACCTTGAAAGTGTGCGCAATGTGTACTGCGTACTACGCATTGTAATTGCAAAATCCAACCCAACGGGAATGCAATCTCTACATGTAAATGCTTCTTCCATCTTCTGATTCTTCTACCCTGGAAATTGCAATATTGTAAATGGGAGAAAGAAAGAGAGGATTCAGCTTAAGGCGGGCAGGGATTAAAATACTTGGATTGCTAGCGTTTAGACTATTTGCCATTCATTGTCGTTAATTAAACCCAAAAAGAGTAAAGATAACTCAGGAGGCTAAAGCTAAAAGGGCAGGAAGTTTATGGACACTTGCGAAGACGGTCAAAGAAAAGCTCGGATCTGTTTTCTTTGATAGCCGCTCGGAAATCAAAGGTGTGTTTTCTGCGTACATGGAGAAAATATGGCGATGGCGCTAAGTTAGCTGCCATGAATATAAGTCGAGAGAAAAAATTACCCTCCATTATCGTGTCCGCCTTAAAAAATGTCCATGGAATGGGTGGGCGCGGGGTAAATTAGAAAGACTTAGCAGTATAATTACTCCTCCATAACATACAGGATCCAAGCATGTGACTGACATCAGAAAGGATTTTAGTAATAAGCGCAAAAAACAGGGAAAATTACAAGTACGGACAGGGTGAAATCTTTGCTAGCTTGACGAAAGGTTTTGCAAATCCTCTTCGGACAGGTAGTTGTGTGACAAAGCTTTCTGCGGCAGTCGGTGTGAGCGTTGAAAAAGGGGCGGATATTTATTAAGTGGTAAAAACGCTTAAATTACCGGGGAGGTTTAGAAACACAAGAGACATGTGCTGTAATAAGTTAGAATCAGTGCATTTATGGCTGTGGCAAGATTAATATGGTTTGCCTTGGTTCCTGCCCTGGTAGGGTAAAGGAATTAGGGTTGGGGCGAAGGCGAATTAATGTTGAAGGACGTAGGCGTACAAATAGCTGCAAGATCATGCTAAGTAATCTATACGGATTGAGCGTAGGATTGTTGAAAAAATCTGGAAACGGGAATTTCTAAATAAAGAAAATATAGAATGAATGCAAAGATAGGAATATGTTTGAATACTTGCTACAGATTGCTGAAAACTAAAAATTCGTAAGAGTGTGATACACCTAAAAGACAGAGATAGTAGACAGAGACGTATTGATATTCATTAAGTGGTTGCGTAAAGAGTGGAGACAACGAGACCCGTCGGTCAGCAGGGATGTAGGATGTGATGATGGATGGATTATGGAAATAGATTTAGGAACGAGATGATTAAGTACAAAGTACAAGGAACGATGTGAGGAATTTAAGCGATGAAGCCTCTAACTTTTCATATTCATGATTGTAAATTACCATGGTTTATTATCGTTATTATTATTAATGATTATAAAAGAGGAACAATGTTTCAAAGTTTGACACTTTTCTTGTACACTACCTCCAACGGGATGTATTGAAAGGAGTTCACAAGATAAGAAAACCAGCCGAGGAAACAGAGCAAGTTGCAAAAAACGTTGTTGATAGCCGTTCACGTCATGTATGGGTTTTAATTGCGGATAATGGGATAGGTCGTTATGAAAAAAAGTGACTGCAATACAAAGCTTGTTATACCCTTCGTAACAATGTGAAGACCAGAGCTAAAAATAGCCGAGTAGTTAAACATGCATTTATTGCTGTCTTCTTAACAAAAGCGTAGATGTTTTGCAAACTCTGTGAGCTGTGAGTGATAGGCTGGTGCACACACACCCGTGTGTGTTTGTTAGTCAACTGCTGGCCCAAGCACAGACAGAAGCTTTAAGTCAGTATTATGCAAGGCGCAGGTTAGACGATGTGCCAGATTATGCAATTTTTAACCCAATCAAAAAATTAAAGATACGCAATGAGGCTTGTCTTAAAATCTGAAACCTTATAATGATTTTTTTCTGCAAACGTGATGAACACTATTAGCTTAGTATCTCAGAAATAACGGATGGAAAAACTTTTGGAAGTCATATATTTTTAGTCAGCATGAGGTCGGGTCGCTCAAAAATCAACAACAATTGCATGGAGTGTAGATAGAATCTACTCCTCATTTAATGAAACGGGGATATAATTACTCTACTCAATGCTATTGCTGTTATTTGATTTAACGGCGAGGAGTTGTAATTAAAATAATTAATTCAAATTAACTGAAAGGAATTGCTTTTATTTATAATAGCAGTCTTGCTGGTCTTGGTTTTTCTCAATTTTTGAAAATCTAAGAGTAAATAAGAAAACTAGTAGAAGGTATGACGGACTCCGGGTGTGACAGAGGAGTAAGGAGAGCTCAACATATTTAATACCTTACGGACATCTTCTGTGGGCACCTTCTGGGTCCACTCAAACCCTTACTCGAATGAAGAGCTTAGAGCTATGCATAATTTTCAGAGAAACTTCACGGAAAAGCTAAGACATACGTTCGCGAGGGTGGTGCGTACAGAAATGAGAGTGAAATAAGACTAAGAGGTTGCCTTTTAGGAATGATTCGACTGTTCGGGACTTCAGGAGATGGAGAAGAAAACGCGGAGGAATCGAGATATGAAAGGGTTTTGGGTCTTACAGTTCCGCTTCTATAATCAATTTGAAAATATCTACTCTGTTTCTCAGCCATCATAA
The DNA here is from genome assembly GCA_906901655.1 of Sminthurides aquaticus. Taxonomy (NCBI): domain Eukaryota; kingdom Metazoa; phylum Arthropoda; class Collembola; order Symphypleona; family Sminthurididae; genus Sminthurides; species Sminthurides aquaticus. Next base: position 7,025,108 of record CAJQTT010000004.1, on the reverse strand, counting down.
GTGTACCCTGTAGGGATTGAGAAATGTGATTTGCAATTCGGGAGAGGTGGGGCGGAGGAGAAGATTGATAATTTGTTGCTGTGGTAACTTTAAGTCTGGGATGATGTGTAGTAAAGGAGGGAACTGGCAAAGATGGAAATAAGAGCTCATGGAGGGATTGCCGGGGATGAGGGCTACTGCTACGAGGGATAAATTGATCTGATACAGAATTTGCAATTGAAAGCAAAAGCATTTTTTTAAGTTGTATAGTAGATGGGATTATGTATGTATTTGAAAAATGAAATAAGATTAGCCTACTTTCGGTTTTACAAGTTGGAAGCACCACCCTTTAATCAATGGGTCATAAATCTCAGACATTTTTCTTTTCAACACGACTTGCGTGAGTGAAAAGGTGACAGCGTAAACCAAAACTTGGCCCAGTTTGTGTCAGAGCATCCTGCGAATAACATACTGTGTACACCGTCAAACGGTTGTTAGCTGTACATTTGCAATTTGCTATCGCTCCTGTGAAGCGGTTAACTAACTTGGAGAAGTCCCCTGGTCTTGCTCAGATAGCATTGCCAAAAGCTTCCTGGTCTGAAATGAAAGGAAATGTTTGAAAAATCATATCGAGAAAGCATCCTTGTCCGTCGCCCTGCCCAAGACCTAACGACTAGTAATTGCCCACTTTGTCATACCATTGACAGGCTGGGCTAGGAGCTAGGGAGCGCTTTAAAATCCTTCACAGGACACAGGTGTGACACCCATCCCACCTCGGGCTTTGCGACGGAACAGTTTGGCTTAAGGCTTTGAATGAGTCCACTCTGATATGAGTGCTAAATTTTCCAAAAGTTCTGTGGTGGATGTGCTCTCTTGATTAAAGCTATAATGCAATCAGCTCGAATCAAAACCTTTCCTCTTGGCACTTGCCCGCTACGTTGCTAAGGTGTAGGGTGCAGAAAAGTCGTGGGATCAGCATTACAGATGATGATGGAGATGAGGAAAAGTAGCGTAGTTGCGATACGCAATTTGAGAATAAACTTTTCGAAGCTCTGTGTAATGCACAGTGTAGAATCCATAGGTAAGCAGCTGAAAAATTCTGCTTTATGGCAAATGAACTATTTTTGCATAACTTTTAATCATAAAGTTTTTTCACATTAAAAACAATAAACAATGAATCTGGCGGATTGGCCTCACTTAACTGATGTTACTAAAACTGACAAGGAAATCCTATGAGGATTTGCCGGAAATGAACCCTCCGCTTGAGCAATTCATAATTATGATTCATAATTCAGGGGGTTAAATGTGTTGCGTGTTGCGACGTGTTCTGATGACCCGAAGAATCGCTGTATCCGGACAAATCGTGATTAAGCATGGGATTCCCGCTATCGGCTTCTGCAACCATGTAAACTGCGCAGTCAGAAAACTGTATAGTGGAAGGAATAACGGAGGTTAAGTTACGTTTGTATTTGTTGACGAAAAACCTACCTTTGTTTGTTTTCTTGTCACTTGCTTTTGACATATGCATGCTGGGATTAGAGTGGGGGGATGATGCTGGAAAGTTCAAAGTTGGTTCCCATACAAACTGTAAGGCACTTGACTTCCTTCCCTCTGCGTGCATAGGTAAGCAGGTTAATGACGCACTTGACCATGAAATAGAGATTACGCATTTGCTCATGCATCCCTCCCTCCATCCTACCTTCTCTGCTATTGTACCTTACTACTTCTTCACTGTTTTTCTTCCATTACGTGCTTGAGCAATTAAGGAGGGCAAACAATGCACTCTCGATTTGTGCATCAATTTAACACGAATACACTAAAAGAAATGATTGAAGAAGTAAGACGGGGGTTGGGATGGAAAAAGATAGATGTGGACACACCAGGATTTTTTTGTTTACTTAGTGTAGTTACAGTTGACCAAGGAAGAGGGTACTCGTTGAAGAAGAGAGGAATTAAGAGGCTTGTCGTGAGATTGAATGGTCAAACTAATTTCTACTGTCAATCGGAGTTAAATGAAAGTGGAGAGAGGGGAATAAGAATCTCGTTGAGGATTGAGGATCTCAATGCTATGAGCCTGCCTGAGTAATGACTAATGCACAAAATTTCGTGGCCTCGGAAGCGATCTAGTTTGTGCACTAGTCAGTGGGGCGATGCAAAGATAAGAATAGCAGAGAAGAATATAATGGGCATGGATTTTGGAAGAAGGGGAAACGCAGAAATCACTGTCATTGTCAATTGTCGATAGTATTTGTTTTGCTTGGGTATTAAGCGTGATGAGTTTATGAGTCTGTCATCAAGCCATCTTCCTCAAGCAACTGAATGGGAAGAAGACATGCGGTCTCTCTCTGCGGTTTGCTTACACAATAGCCTTCTCAATTCAGTCAGTTGCCAGGGAATACTATATGACGTTATCTCATCTCAATTATAGGAATTATTTTGTGGGCGGAAGACAAACTAATTCATAGATCTACTTAATTCCCCTTTTGTGTAACTCGTAGGTAGTTCTTCCCTGGCTGGCACAGTTTTTGCGTCATTCAACGACAGTGTCAAAAAAGAAATTTAGCAATCATTGGAATTTTAAACCAGGCTTTATAGATTGGAGCGAAATAAAAAAATCGGTAATCCGACAAAGTCTGATTTAGATACATTATATATGTGTTTCAAATTTGAGCGGAGAGCACAGCGTTGACCTTGTCTTTCTTTTTATTTTTTGGTGCTTTGTACCGGCAATTTATGAAGAAAATGGAAAAACTAAAAAGGGAATAACAATGCAATCCGAATTGAATTACGAAAAGAATCTGTTGTACAAAGTTGTAATTAAGCTTGCTTTCACCGATTCCGGCGGATCCGAAAACGGAAATGGCAATTGAGCAAGTGAAAAGCAAGGGATTTGTGGATTAGACAGGTACTTGCAGGCGGTAGAGAGTAGAGAGTTTGAGAAGAGGCTCTTAAGGCTGTTGCTATCTTTTGAGATGTGATTGAAAGGAAGTTGTAAAAGAGTTCAAGTGGGGCTTTCATGCAGAAGTGAGCTGCTCTTCAGTGGTGTAGCGCAATTGTGTGTCGTTGTTGTGTAGTTGTCAGTTGTTGAGCTGATGTCCAAATTCGGTATGACTGAGGTGTGGAGGGTAAAGCCGTGTTTATAACTGTACAGTCTTGTTATACAAGTTAAGAAGAAGCAGTTTACAAGGGATAAATTAGATTGAACTATAAAGTCAAACTTGAGTACAATCTTAAAAGCTCAGCTTACAAGAGAATGAGGGACGAGACACTCAACATTGGCACATTTATTTGGAAGCTAGTAGCACTGGAGTTAATTCCAAGAATGAGATGATGGAGGACTTAAGAAAATGGAAAATGAAACCGTAGAAATATGTGGATAGATGAGTACTTGCTTTTACAACTTGCGATGCAAGCAAGCAAGTAAGGAGAATCCTTTGAGACTAAATCAAATTTATGTGAGGGAGTAGGATGGCGGAGAAAATTGGAAAAGGGTTAAATTACAATTCGTAGATCACGAATTAGGAAGATTCCACCTACTACTCTGGGGTGAAATGACGGGAAGGATTGGCATTGTGGGAAAGGGAATGATGAGAGGATGATGGAAGTCGATGGAGATGTTGCATTTTATTGCCAAAAGAAAGAAGTGGGTTTCACGTTGTGCCAAGTGTATAAGCCCGGCAAGCAAGGGATGATCGATCGGAGCGGAGTCATCCTACGTAAAATTTAATGTCAGTAAGGATAGTTAATCCGTGAGATACTTGGAATTTAAATGGCCTAAACGCGTGGAAAAGAGATGCGAGAGGAGTGAGGAGAATGATTGCTATACAAAAGCTACCTGGGATTTGGCACAGGTACAAGCTGTAAGAAATTCAATGAGAATTGCAAAAATATATTTGCATTTAAAGTGTGTCAGCAGGAAAATGCGGAATACGTCTAAAGTAAGCAGTAAGTGGATTTCCTGCGTGCTTTTTCGTAATGCAGAAAGTCGCCCTTTCAAATTTTAACAAAATTCTAGCTAGTTCAAACTATTCCAATCTAATAAAATTATTTCTTCAGGTAGGCAAGAGAAAATGTGGGAGTTTTTTGGGAAAATGCATTAAGAAAATTGGGCTTGGGCTTACTCTCTCACGACAAGCAGGATAAATTTAAAAGATCTGAAGGGTCAAGTCTAGTCTTTAGGTCTGCTTCCTCTTGTCTTGATTTTTCACTGTTGCATATACGAGGCTGTCTGTTCATTGCCTAGTGTAGATAAACATTTTGCAGACCTGACGGAATTGTCTACCTGCAGGAGATGAGTATCAAGAACCAATTCCAATATAGAGCAAAAGATGAAGAAGGTAGAGAGAGAGAGAGAGAGAGCGCAATCCCATTACGATCAAGTCAATTGATCTTACTCGGTGATAACCAAATTTCAAGGGTAAGAGAAAGGTGGAAAAGGAAAGTAGCATCTGCTTTTACCTTTTGCACTGAGACCATAGCATGTAAATAAGTCGTCCCCTTACCGGCCATTGCAAGACGACAAGGCTACTAATAAACTTTTCTCTTTCCCAATTTCGTCTTTACCTAAAGTGCAGATGAATGAATCTGGTATTGGGTATGGTCAGCGTATATTGACTGGATTTGTTTGAATGAACAAGAGGCACCATGTATTTTGGTTTAAGATTAGGTAGAGTGCTAGTAGCTCCCTGCATTCCAGTTCTACTAGGAAGCCTAGTGCAATTCAGGTAAGATGTGAAGTGAGTTGATGTGAGTGGATCAAACATGCAGAAAGTTTTTGTGTTAACTGACGGATGCTGTGTGATACAGTGTGGTGGGTTCAAAAGTTCAAAAAGAAAATTTTATTGGCTAGCAAATTAGAGAGTGAAGGAGAAGAGTATATACCTATATTTGTTGAAAAAAGTAATCTTGTTGCAAGAAAATAATCATGTTTGCTTAGGATATCGAGGAGATGGCGGTGTTTAAGATTTTTTGTGGCTCGCAAGAAATATGATTGAAGACAGGATTCACAGGATCGTCTCTCTGATATTGCTGGTTGTAGGAAGGGGCAAAAGAAGGAAACAAAAGTAAAGGGCGGGCGGCTGGTTGCCGGTAGTAGTGCAAGTTTTTGAAAGATTTTTAGTATTGGCGGCTTTACGCTACTGATATTGCTGGCTGCTGCGTGAGTTGTTGAAGATGTGCATAACAAGCACAATACAGAGGAGGAGGCGGATATGATTAGCTGGTATATGATTCGCTAGATGTTATTGATTAAGAAAGATTTAAGGGAGTGAGGAGGCATAAAGGATGAGACAGCGACAGAGGGAAAGAAACATAGGAGGGTGAGAGATGTGAAAGGAAATAATTTAAAGAAGGGATCATAATGAAAATTTGATAGATTTGAAGGGAAAACCTTGAAGAGGCTGTACATCGAGGCTTGTAACCACTGACCATCTGGTCTTGGTCTTCTCGACTACCTTAAATCTGTATTGTTTTTGGATGAAAATAAAACGATTAAGGATAAGAAGAGGAATGAAGGGTGGACAAATTGAAATGAAAAGACGGGGAAAAGGCTTTGGTGTATAAAGGAAGCCGTGAGGAATGGAGGGTGGTTGATTTTTAGCTTGAACTTGCGCCTGCTGACTTGCCTCCCATGCACCCATGCTGCCTGCCGTCTGCCTCCTCTTAGAAGGCATGGATCGATACCGGTTCACACCTTCGCACACTACAATGACCATGCATTTCATGAAATCCATGATCGAGGGGCTGCTATTAGATGAAAAGACGACAACGGCATAAGATTGCTCATTTACATAGGATAATGAAGCATACAGGTAAACTGATAGGGTTAAGGTTAGGACGAAGAAATTGATGAATGGAACATTACCTCATCGAATGCAGAATTCAATAGATTCGTTATTGGTCATATGGTAGGCAAAGTATAAGAATATTCACGTTCTTTCTCTCTTTACTAATTTATGTCTTTATTTGAAAAATGATTAAAAGAAATGACCTGCAACTACCTGAATACATCAAAGTCATTTCTTGCAGTGGAATTCATAGGTTTAAATTACAAATCATATGGAACCCATCCAGCAAAAGCAAAACTGATCCGATAGACCTAATACAGTACGATGGCTAGTCCGTATGATACAGGCTAGAGAGAGGAGGGGAGGTGGAAGAGGTTACAGGTTGTTTTGCTCGCGGAAGAATCCGCGAAATTCACGAACACGTTCTTTGTATATTAGGCTTCAAGGATGCAAAGCTCATGGGTTGCAGGCAAGCTCCTCCACCCAAGTGCAGTCAGTAGTAGTGGATGGAAACTCCTTAAGGACATAGAGGGGAAGTCTTGAATGCTTTTTAATAGCTACTGGGTACTTAACTGAGTCCGAAAGCTAATTACGATAAGTTTGTTGCAGTAAGAGGATAGGCTCAAATTAGCCTAAACTGCCTGCGTCAGCGTATGCCTACTAATAACTTACGTATTATTGTCACAGTACTAGTTTTTCCAATAGCCATTGTATTCATAGGGGTTGGCGTGGCACGCTAAGAACTTGTTCAGACCTCCCCCAAAGGAATTCAAACAAAAATCAACCAAAAATAATTTCCCCGCGTTGTATCTTATGATACTTATTGGTGACAAAAGGAGGAAAAGCGCATGTACCTCTACATTTACAACGCTGGATATAAAAGGAAATGTGACTAGAATTACATAGTTAGCCTTATCATAAAACGAAATGTAATCTACTGATTATATTTTACTCACTTTCAACTGATGCTAAATAATAATTGTTTACTTAAAACATCTTTATGCTGTTTCGAGCACGATTGTTGACAAATCCTGACAAGTCATTGGGGCTTCGTTGATCTCTAAAGATGTCTCTTTCTGATTCTCTGCGGTCTTTTTTAGAATTTATTAAGAACTACCGTGAAACCTCTGTACAGCGTATGTCGATATAGCGTAAACCTCGGTACAACGTAGTAGTACGCAGTCCCCGGCAAAATTGTCTATGTTTCTATGTTATTTTATTTCGATACAACGTATTTCTCTATAGCGTAACCTTCGATGCAGCGTAGCAAATATGTTGACCCTCCACAACTAAGCCCATTGAAAATTACCTCCATATAGCGTAAGGCTTCCGCGAAACTTCAAATTTTAAATCCTAAACTAACGTTGCTATATAAATGGGGCATGTCATTCTCCTTCACTGTGAATCGCCTTTCAGCATGAATAGTTCTTAAAATATTGAGCCATAAGAACAACAAGAATAATTTTTACTGCTGAAGCATTAGAAGATTTAGACAATTTACGAAGCTAATGTATGTCGAAGGACATGGATGAATGAGAATTACAGAGTTTCAAGCTTTTCAATTACTTGTTCCACCTGGAAAACTTCGTTGAAAGTTGCAAGCTTCAAATGATTATGGAAAAGTTCAAAAGTAAGTTTTTTGAGAAAAAGTAACCAGGGAAGCGTTTGTAGTTTCAAATATAATGCTTTTCTAGCCTTTTTCGATATAGCGGAAACCTCGTTATAACGTATTTTTTCCGCTGTCCCTTGAAGTTACGCTGTATCGAGGTTTCACTGTATAATAAACAAAGTCAACCCCCAAAAAATTGCTCAAAGATATGCTTCCAAAATAACGACGAATGTTTGGCGGTAAGGCAGCTTAAACGTGCAGTGAAATTTCAGAAAGATTATGTCGTGCTCGACCTAACCAAGGACGGATTTCCCGTTACTTCTACAAGCACATCCTCAGCATGACCGGTGCTGGCTTGGGTACAGGGAACCTCTCCCCGGACCGAATAAGCTCCCACTGTATTTATTTCTACGCTGTGGATCGGGGAAGCTGCGAGTTCAAAGCCGGCTTTTAATGAACTTTTGTCACCGGTGGGGAAGCACATTCAGGCATCTAAAAGTAATCCGATCCGTTGGACAGACAACGATGATGTTACACGCAGCACTAGGGTTTTTTTCCTGTCCGTGTGGAAGTTTAAGTGGCCCGAAGCCCGATGATGGGAGTGAGAGGATTCTATGCCCTGTACGGATGCTAGTATTTTTACCCCGATCAATTGTGATGCAGGTATAGCAAAGAACTGTCGGAAAGAAGAAAACACAAAGATTTTACGGCCAGATTCGAATATAAATTAAATGAATCATCCACCATCTGCGGGTGCTCTGTTTTATCAATTATTAGTTCAAGTAAATAAAAGCAGCGCAATATGGAACCAGTAGCCATAAAGCAGTACTAATCTGAGGATTGCATTACAACTACACCGCTTTCACATGAAAAATCGTCGTAGTATTACGTTAATTATCCAATTTTTTCAAAAAATCGACTTATGGATATGGCACTTAATTCAAAGTTGCATGTTCATTTTTCATAAATAGGAAATGTAAGCAAGTTCACAACTTATTTTACTCATCAGTAGACAATTCCGTTTCGCCTCACTTTATAAATGCATGAGGCTGTGATATACGAGTGTGGTAATACTTTCGTAAGTTTCCTCAACGTGCTTCTTTCAGAAATCACCAACTAGAAGTCGGGTGACAACGCGCTCTCACGTCAGCAGTTAGTATTCCAAGTGTTTTAAACCTAACCCCCGCCCAAAACCTTAAGGTTGTCTATCGTAACCTAACCTTCACTCGCTCAATGAGGCCCTCGCCCTTAGGTCATCGTCCGCGTCAAAATTAGAAACACAGCGGCAGGAGCCTACGCTTCGCTCGGCCCGGCGGCGATGTGTTCCCAATTCTGTATTTCAAATTACCAGGCATTTACCGGTACCTTCTTACCTAAGTCCTCTGGCCTCATTTCGCTTCGCTCAGGTTAGGTTGCGACAGCCAACCTTAACGCTTTTGGTTCACCACCCCGAATAGACTAAGGAGTAGAAATTCAGTAGTGTCACCCGACTAGCCATTGAATACATGCAATCTAACGTTTCCAAGGCAACTACACCATCTACAATACACGCTGGGGAGACTTATAAAAGTATTTCCACAAGTCGTTTTCGCTTCAAAATTCTTTTAAAAATGAAAAGGACTTGCACTTTCTTCAGGAAAAGGGTTCAATAGGTTATATTTTAGCAATGCAATTTCTAAAGGATTCGGCTTTTCTCTTAAATTAAAACATATTGAATAGTTTAAGAGAAGTCAATACTTGCGCAATGAAGGGCTTAAGTGATAACTGAATAGGAAGTGATGAGGAAGACTGTTGAGGAAAAAGTAAATTAGCATGTAAATTTTAAAATGAAATCTTTTAGCCCTCATGTCTCATTATCACTACTGTTCTTTTGATGATGATATACGCAGGAGCTGGAGTCTTGGAATTGTTTTCGTCCCTGCCTCTGTCATTCATCAAGCGTGGGGAGTAGCTCAACAATGAGTGATGATGATTTAAGCATTCAGTACGTTCGAGCGGCTAACATTCGCTTGGAGCATGAGAACCAAGTACTCAAATCAACAGCAATTCAATTACAAAAAGAATTAGTCTCCGTCCGGGAACAATTGGAAAGCGAAAGACAATTAGTGAAGAATTTAAGACATGACAAATCTATCCAAGTACGAAAGATTCGAGAAAATGAAAACAAAAAATATGAGAATATCATAAAAGACCTCAAAACAAGGTAATGAACTTATACATCAACTATAACTAAAATCAGCTAACAAGGAAAAGAATTCTTGAAGTTTTATTGACGAAGGAACACAGGTGCCAATTTCTTTTACTAATAATAAAAATCCCACAATCCCAACCAGCAACGTCAGCTCTGAAGCAATAACGCAGCATGGCTTGTACATTCTCGGGAGCGGAGAGGACAATCGATTAATTTTATATCTTTACGATGAATAGACACGCAAAAAGTAGTCAGTTAGCCATAGACGATATACTCGAGATGAGATAGCGGGGAACGCAGTGATGAAGCTGGTGGATAAAAGTTGACACAAACGCTCTGATGCTTTCTTTATCCAAGTTGAAACTATAAAACGCCAACCATGGACTTTCTACAATTACTTACTGATTAATTACCTGAAGGATTAGATCAGAAGTCAAGGAAGTCAAGATGCATCCATACCATGAAAACAGGGGATGGCTTGATCAGAAATGAAAAAGGAGAAAAGAAGTACGCTTTCCTATAACTATTAAATTCATGTATGTGTCCTGGAACAGTTCTCGTTAGGGCACGTTGAAGCCGTTAACTCTATAGAAAAAAACTAATTGAGAAGTAAGTTCACCAAAGTGGTATAGAAAGAACCTCAAGAATAAGATACCTAATGTGAGGATATGTACCTAGGAGGCAAAGAGAAATCAGATTTTTGAAAAATGTACATGAAGCTTTTGAAAGAAACGTGGAGAAGAGGAAGCGGGATATAATTAATTGGAGGGCGAAGTGCGAATATTTGATTGGCAAAGAGAATAAACTAGATGGGTAAAGCGCTGAAAATCTGGTAATTGACAGTCTAAGTAGATGGATTGGTGCGCGTGAGTTAAATGAATTCAAAAGTCTTATCAAATCAGATCCAGATTGAACCAAGGATGGATTTATATATATGAGGAGCGAGGATAATCGTAGAATATTATTGGGAAACGGAAATGCCATAATATAGAGTACTCATTAGCGAGTTTGTGACGTGGCCAATAGGTTACTCTGGGATGAAGTCGATAAGATCACGAAGAGCGGAGGTTTATATATTACTCTTTGCAAAATGAAGGTGTTGAAGTGGAGGAATTCCTACAGATTGGTGTACACAATTAGGGATTGAGAAATAAGTGAGAGGGATTCTTGAGTGGGGATTAAGGAGTGTGAGAGTTAAATTGGAGATTGGTACTTATGTGGAGACTAGGGCAAACGTGAGCTTAATGAGAGGTTTTGGATTTATTTAATAATTTGATGGTTTTGCAGGTTGGATATCGAAAGGAGCCAATCTCTTGAGAATCAAAGGCTCCAATTAGAAAGGAACTTCCGATCCGAGCTTATGAAATTGATTCATCAGAAAGACAGTCAACTTCATCTATTATTCGCACATTCGCAAAGAGTAAGATGCTATGCTTATGCTTTCAATTTTCCCTTCCGTTCTCTTTAAGTTAACATTCTCTTAAGTACGTCTCATGTCTCCTTGTATACGTGTCCTCTCGTGTCCAGGATTATCTTTTAATTATGAATCCTTCTCCCTTTCCGCACGTTTAATTAAATTGTACTGACATATATTTTGAAATATTTATCCATATCGCGAAGATTTATGCAATGAAAGGTATTGAATGCGTTCGGAATATTACACTCCAAGGTTGTTTCCTATTGGAGCAAGAATATATCAAAATCTTTGTTCTCTTGACGCTTTTCCGTCATTTATTCCTTCTGGTGCTAATCATTCCCTATTGTAGTAAGGAGGTGCCAATTTACAATCCTTTACGTTAGAAACAAGCTCACAGTCAAACAAAACCTTATGAACCTTACAACATAGCTACCTGCAGGCTTGTTACGACTCCGGAGTCGGCGACTCCACGATTCTGGCGAGGCCTGCGACTCAGCGACTCAAGCCGATTCGTAGCGACTCTCGACTCACCACGACTCACCCAAGATTTCGACTCAGTCGACTCTGGCATTGAGTCGACTCAGACCCCTCATCACTGATCCGGGTTGCTTATGGAAATTTGTTATCACAGACATGTGTACTTCTTGCTAATTAAGTTTGAGACGATTAAGTAGAAGCTAATCGATTAAAGCCCTTGCAACTAAACTGAAACTCGGCCGCAATTAAAAATTAAAATTGGCAATTAAATTATTTGTCGGGTACAATTAAAACCTTACAATTAAAATTAAATCCTGTCCTCCGACAATTAAGCTATACAATTCAAACTAAATTGTTTCCTGCTGATAATTAAATGACATTTAATTATACTTAATTTTGACCAAAATTAACAAAGTTTGACAAAAAAGTGCTAATTTTGCTTAAAATGCCCTGTTTTTTGACTATTTTTTTCGATTTTAATTGTCATCAACTACAATTAAATTGTACAATTAAATTCTACAATTAATTGAACTGTTGGCATAATTAAAAACTGCAATTAATAATTAATCTCAAGTTTTTCGACAATTAGATCTGGCAATTAATAACTAATATAATTTTTTCTGCAATTAGATCTTGCAATTAACAATTATTACGAGAATCTCAGAAATTTAAAATTAATAATTAAAATTAAATTTTCAGGTTAATTATTAATGTTTCAATCGATTGAGTTTATTAATTAACCTAACCTTGGAAATTAAATATAATGGTAATTAAAATCAAGGTTGGGTTACTTAATAAACTCAATCGATTAAAACTTTAATAATTAACCTGAAAATTTAATTTTAATTATCAATTATCAATTGCGTAGATAGTCGCACTAATTGCGAATTTTGGAACAATTGATATCAATTATTAATTGAAATATCTAACTGTCAAAAAATTGAGATCAATTATTAATTGAGCTTTTAATTATGACATCAGCTCTCTAATTGTTGACTTTAATTGTAGCTGCCTGACAATTAAAATTGGCGTTAAAAAGTTAAAAAATAGTGAAAATTTTGCCAAAATAGCCATTTTTGACAGTAAATTTTAGTCGTAATTTGTGTGATAATTAAGAGCATTTAATTGCCAATTATAATTGCAACTTAATTTTCGGCAGCAAGTAATTCAATTTTAATTGTACAGTTTAATAGCTCGAGAAAAGGATTTAATTTTAATTGTCACAGGAAGGGATTTAATTTTAATTGTTAGTTTTTAATTGTGCCCAAGAAAATAATTTAATTGTAGATTTTAATTTAAATACCATTGTATTTAAATTAATTTTAATTAGGAGTGTTAGTAAGAGCAAGTCTGGTTATATTGAAGCAGCAAGAAATAACTATGGCTTTAGGCCGAGGTTGACATTTAGAATAGATCACATGAAAAATGGTAATTAAATTAATCATTATAGCCAACATGCTACCTGCATGGCAAATATTGGTTTGGATCAAATCAAATCAACCTTATCCTATCCCTCCATATCCTGTTCATGGGTGATGCATGTACAGTAACGCAAGAAAGCATGATACAGATTATTTTTACAAGAATGTAAGGAAAATCTTTGATGTCATTCCACATTGTAGGAAATCATCATTCAATGATTTTCTTGTACCCTTTTCGGCAAAATTTGAAAATAATAAATGTAAATCAAGGGAACGTAATTTAATATTATAGATGTCACTCCGGTTCATGGAAATTTATCAGACATACGAAATAGTAGGAGAAGTTAAGTTTGTGAAAGAGGAAACATAACCGTGCAAATCCAGTCGGGATTTCGGCGTGGGCGGGAGCCTACGAAACCAAGAAAAACAGATGCAAAATCAGATATTGTTTGGCAGGGAAAGGATATGAAGAGTTGATTTATTACTTGGGAAGGAGGGTACTTTGTTCTTGATGAAAATTGAAATTGAAATTCTAGGAAGAAATAAATAAAGGCAGTCAAAGGTGAGAAGGATATTGTAATGAAAAATTTAGTTAACGCACGTCAAACGCAGAGAAATCCGTGCTGATTAGCCCCAGGGTTAGGGTTTTTGCTTTACGCGTGCTAAAAGCTTTTTACCAGGAAAGGAAGTAGAATGGCTTATTAGGAGAAACGAAAATTGCATGAAGGAAAGGAAGACTAGCAGCTGATCAAAATGTCAGTTCGTGATGACATTTGAAGCTTGGAACTTATTTAACCCGCCAAATGATTGACTACCGAGAGAAATGCAAGAGGTTAATGAGACGATAGTGTAGCTGCACAAAGTGCATAAATTCCCATCCTGGATTTCCTCTACTTCCTTGCGCCCTGTTTTACAGAATCCCAAACAAATGATTCGTAGATGATGTAACAAAACTATAAATTTGTGTTAACAACCCTAGAGGCTGGCCAGGCAGACCAGTCGGTGTACAGTTTATAAAGGCAATCCTGTAGTTTTCTCTCGACTTGTGTCAAACCATGAGCGTGACGTCTACAAGTTCACAGAAGAGATGGGAAGATGAGGAAGAATTAATTGAAAGAGTTGACACGTTTTCCAGGTTAAACGCGAAGCGGACAAGAACCGTCTATGTGACAGGGAACGCTATGAGGGCGCTTACAGGATACACTTTGACAAAGTTAAGCATGAATTTGGAAAACAGCTCACCCGTCTGGTAAGTCTTGTTTATAAGACGTAGTAGGAGTAATGATAAAGTTTCTTCAAGCTGGGCAAGATTAGGACATGGCAGTTTTGTTGAATCAACTAACAGAGGCTAAAATGTTGCGGTGGGATCATTGCAGTTGTGAGAATGATGGAAGTAATAGTAGGCAGTTGGAAAGATGGACGAACGCATTAAGATAGAGGACAAAGAGCGTTCAGTCAGCGTCAGTGCAGAAGAAGTTGGGAAGGGAGAGGGTTGTGGACTCGGAGAGTCTCAATTAAGGATTAGCTGAGCTAAAGATGCTATATCGCTCTTATTTACAACCATGTTGGGCTTAATCATCTATGCAAATGACACCTGTGTATACTAATGTAAATGAGAGGAAAGGTTATAGAGAGAATCCCTAGGGTTTTGGGACAAGAATCTGGAAGATAAGAATGCAGGGAGAGATTACAGGGTGGGAGGGAGGATGGATGGACGTGAGGATGGTTTTGAATGCAATCAAGGATTCAGAAGAAAACCTACTGGAGCTAATTGGACATCAAACTTACTTGCTTTCGGCAAAGGATTGACTAAAAGAGTTGGTGAGGACGAGGAAAGAGTCTCGGGGAAAGATGGGTCCGAAAGAAGTTTCTCAACTAAGGCTATAAGAATGTAGGGATGAGAGGGTCCCTCCTTGGTTGAGCATTGAATGATGCCGAACATGTAATTGATGTCATTTGCTCCTGTCTCAATTAGTAGTTTTGATTCCTCCCCTGTATCACTCCGCTGCTTCCTTATTGTTATACATTGGAGGGGGGTTAAAGAGGGAGAGATTAGCGGTGGCTTTTTATGGATTCTAATCATGACATTTGACAGTATCTTGGTGATGCGTGTCACATGTGCACGCTAAAGAAGAATACTAATCTTATTTTGCTAAGGCAGCGCGGCGAGGCTTGAGAAACTTGCATCTATCGTCTCGATTTAAAAGGTGGATTCAAAAGAGAGATATTCGACGAATTGAGAATCGGGACGGGAGATTGGAGGAAGAGTTTGTAAAATCATCCAAGGAAGTGCAATAATAAGGCTAGAAGAGGTAGTAAGAATGGAAACAGAGCTGCACAAAGATGGATAGAGATTAGCAGATGACTGAATGAATGAATAAAAGATAGTTGAGCTGTTAAAAGGAATAATTGTATGATTTCATAGAATCAGATGAAGTGAGAGAGAGAGATGAGTTGGATGTTGGAGTGTAATGAATGATTGGGGTTACTTTGGCGGATTAATGTATTTTCTTTTGTGATTCAAATGATGACAGATACTGGAGCTGAAGTCAAAGGAACGTGAGTATGCGCGCCTTGAGAAAGCTATGGAGAAACTTGTTGCTAGAAAGCCATACAATTCAAGAAGACGAACATCTTCTTCATGTTCCTCATCCACATCTTCTACTCTTGTACCAGCCACTCAACCTTGTGACCATCATCAAAAGGGTCCATCCAAAATATCAACGCGGAATAAGGTATATGCAACTATTATTGTTCTGTAGTGCTGCTTCTGAGAAACATTTGCAAAGCATGAAGCATATAGCATCATAGCATACGGGGAAAATATTAGAAATACACACTGGTGAGTAATTATCTTTAAACAGTAATCGGATTCTTTGGTTTGTCCTGAAGATAAGCCGTCTTGCTGTGGCTGATGGGTAAAGCGGAGAGGAGCCGGAGGAAAGCACAAAATTGAAACTTATTGTATGCAGCAGCGCTGACGCTGACACAGCACGGTAGTAATAGCAGCATTGGATTTGACGTGAATGACGAAAAAGTTTTTTAGTGCTGTAATTTACCGGTGTAAAAATTATTATCAAGGAAGAAGAAAAAAAATCATATATGCAGTGTGAGACTCCTGACGGAGTTATATAATAATAGCGGGCTGCTGATACGAGACATCCTGAGGGGATTCTCTCCCAGTAAGCGGAACTTTTGACGGTGGAAATGACGTCTTCCTGAATTCAGAAAGGGTGGGTAATTATAAAGAGTGTTGGAATTATAAGCTAATTGATTTGATTTTGAAGCGACATACCTATTCTTGTCCAGGAAACTAAACGGTTTCTTCAACTTCTAAACTGTACCAACTACATCCTATTCATAAACGACAAAGATTAGCTTGCAAAGTGGAGTTTAGTAAAGGAAATCCCACACGGGTTTGCAAGAAACAAGGGAAGAATGGACGGAAGGGAACGGAAATTCAAATGGGAAGTGTTGATGAGTGGCCGGGTTCTTGCCTTTGCGAAACTGTATTCTGTGGTGGAACGGTTCAGGCTTGTTTCATAGATTACGCGGATTATAGGGAGATCGGAAGAGATGAATTACAATATTACAGAGGAAAATAATAAGACTGATTAAAAATGGCCGAGGAGGGAAATTAAAGAGGTTCCGTGTTGAATTAGAAGTAATAAACACTTGTGGAAGTAGGAAAAATTAATCAGCTGCAAGTAGGAAGAGAAAAAGCGGTAGATGCTGTAGAGTTGCGTAGCGGTGAAAACAGAAGTATTATCATAGGAAAATCAGAATGAGCTGAGCCATGAGAATCCATTAATCCATGGCTTGTGGTAACGGTGACTGTACGATAGTGACGATGATACGAATCTGGTATTTTGGGCGCATGAATGAATAGGAGAAAGAGAGCTTGAAAGCCTAGCTCATAGCTACGGAAAGCAGTTATTTGGTTCTCGTATGGTATGTCTCTTAATGTGACGTACATGAAAAAGAGAATATGTTGGGAAACTGCGATGACGAAGAATTTAGCATTTGGATGTATGAAAAAAGGGACATAGGTATCTTTTGGAAAACACCTTTGACTTTTCGTCGGAAATGAAGGAAAAGATGGAGAATGAGTTCACTTCCTCACCTCTCAACCCACCAACGAAAAATTTAGACATACTCTTACCAGAATGTATGCTCACAGAGAAATCTTGAATTAAGCTAGGTAGCTTCAGCTGTTACGCAGGCAGAGTCGGCAGAGTGCAAGAAAGGGCGAAAATTATTAGAGATGAAGATGTTCAAGTCAAGGGCTGCTAGGCTTGAAATGGTAATCTTGTTGTGTTTTAGCAATAAACCACCCAATGAACTTGATATTTTTTAGCAAGAACGATGAAAGAATTGAGAAACAGATGCGAGATTTCGGAAAGACTTGTTTTATATTATTAGTATTGGATGAGGATTATTGCTACAGTTTACGTAGCTGTACCAGGCATTTATGGAAGATTTGCGGAAAGTTGGAGATTATGGCGGTCAGACTCTGACCGTCAGCGGTTTATAACTTGTCTTGAATGTTTACGGCAAGTATGAGCTGTTGGCTACGGTTAAATGTTTTGATGGGTGGATGGCGGTATTAAAAGAAGATTAGTTTGGATGAGATGAAAACCTATGAGCTGAAAGAAAGGAGTCAAAAGTTTGTTTTCATTTCGAGAAGAAAACGAAAGAATGAAAGTTCCGTTTTTCGGTGGGATGATATGATATTATAAATTCTTGCTCGGAGATGGTCATCTTATCTCGGTTCGAGCGAGCGTCTGTATGTGTGTATCTTAAGTTGGATAGGACTAGGGTAAGCTTGAAGGGGGAAGAGGATGTCTTTATTTACAATTGGAAAAAAGAGGAAAAACGGGAAGGAAAGCAGTAGTAGATTAACATTTGTGATAGTAATTACTCCTCGGATGAGAATCTTTACAATTGGCTTCCCTCCTTCCCCTTGAGTTTGGTGGAATGAAAAACTAGTTAATGTAAAATCGCGGCTTCCCTCTCATGCATCTGAATTTGCCCAAGAGTTGTACCCCTTGGGGTTTAATGTGCGCTTCTTCCGTTTCCTTCTTCCACAAATCCTTTTAAATCACATTTATCTGAGAATTTATGCACGCGCCAGCGAGTAACACTCTTCCCCACGCACAAGAGTAGAAGGGAGTCGCTACAAATTATTCAGTGTATTTGCAAACTAGGGGATGCAGTTAAATCCGGTGGGAGAAATTGCAATCTTGATGGTGATCCGGCGAGAATAAGTCCGCCATCCAGTCAGTTATGCTGTATGTAGAAGACATGATTTAAAAATCCTTAAAAATCCTGTGGAGGGAAGCCTTTAGCCTTCCGCTTCCTGTTTTTTTAGATTTCTTAGAGAAACTGTGACAAGTTTTACAGGGATTTTAAGAGAAAACTTGAGAGACTATGTACATCCATAGTTGAGTTTGAAGAAGAGGATACCGAGATTTAGTCAAGATTTGTACAAGCTTACGACGCTTAGAAGCTTTCTGTCTGATACCGCTTGATGTGATGACGGCGGGGAAAGGGTTATATTTACCAAGAGGAAGAGTAACAGTTTTGAAATGATGATAACGTCCCTGCCTGATGATCGCTCCGAGAGCTGCGAGTTTGATAATACTTGAGATTTAAGAGGCGGAAGATATGAGCAAGATTTTACGCTTTACGAACGCTTGAAGCTTGAGAATCCTAGGGCTGTGTACTACTGGGGCTGAAAGGAAACACTGTAGAGGATGTATTTAAAAGAGGATAGGAAGAATCCGCTGCTTATGCTTTGAGGGTGGGTGTTCCACAAGAAGTTGATGCAATAAATACTGCATGGTATGATTCTTGTCCATTCCAGGGATGGGACACGAAAACATGCTGTGGAGGGAGAGATAGGAGGAGATGGAAGATTGTAGAGGGAAAGCAAGAAATCAGTAAGATAGTTGCACAGGGATTGCGTTATTGCGTAGGAGCGTGATAGAAAAGCTATACAACGAAGCTGGGAAGGTTGAGAGTGTGGATGAGATTATTGAAGTTACCTGGTTGATGATAATGGTCTTGCCGCTTTTAGATGACTCGAAATGATGATGGTGATGAGGGTGGGAAGGCGGAGGACTGATTGCGGACATTATGAAGACAAGATGATGGTTCCGTCCGTCCATGTTAAGCTTGTGTGTGTGTGTGGTGGCGGATGGGGACGAATTCGTTTGGAGAATCTTTGTGAAATACCGTAGGATTGTCTACTGATGAAGTTGGCTATGTTATTGCGGAGCAGAGGATAGGTTTGGAAAGATTGAGGAGAGTATGAACATATTACGGGGATGAAGAAGGAAAAGAGCAATTAAGAAAAAGGAACACTCTCTATCCATCAGCCTCTGGCTAATGAGCAAAGTAGATGGATTTATCCCGCAGGAGATAATGTACAAAGCCAGGTAAAATTCTCCGCTTAACCGATAAATGCTTCCTAGGAATAACATTACCGAACATGTTTGTAATTGTCTAGGCTTGGCTGACTGTGAGTGCCTTGCATTGCTTACGCACGCTGTGGCCAGGAGAAAAGATGGGCATAAGGGAAAATATGTAAACAACTTTTACGTAAGCACTTCCTTGAGTAACGGTGAAAAGCTCCTATCGCAGGCCTAGGCCTCATCCATTCTTTCCCGTTCTCTGCTTCTTCTCTGCTCAAACTCGGTTATTACTCAAGTTCTCTTAGGAAGATGTTACTTGTGCCATAAATTATATTGTAAAATCCTAAAAATGGGGAGTATTATGCTAGAGCTAACTTTACATTTTAATGTGTTTCACAGACAATATTGATTGGCTATAATATTGACTGCTAGTACAAGAATGGAGATTTACAGCCAACCTTTTGGATTTTCATAAAGAGTGGGCTAAACCAACGATAATGATATGACAATACCGTTACTAGCCTGAATTGTAACGAAGGGATAACCAAATTCTCGTAGTAGGAAAACTGAACTACTAAATATCCTTTAAAACGGGGGCTTATTTGGCGCGGCCAGCGACGGCGACTAACTAAGATGGATGCGACGCTTTTAGTTTTAGTTTTACTTGGTGGTTATCGTTATCAGTTGAAGAAGCAAACCTGATTTATGTATAAAACAGCAAAGAGAGAAATATGATACCGAACTTACCACATGGAAAACTCGATAATGTTTTACCTGACCATGAATCGGCAAAGCCATGAATTTACGCTAAGACCAAAACATTACCATTAGCTAGTGGAAGATTAGTGTGAATACATCTACAAAAATGTTAAGGTCAAAAATTCTAGGTTTTTGCATAAAGCTCCAACAAGTTGTGGCCAAAAGCTATTCAGCTAGAGAAGCTGTAGCTGCACCACTAGCCAATCAGAGGGGAGGACAAGGAAACCCGATGAGACTACGGGAAAAGTTTTAGGAGCATGGCTTCAAAATAAAAATCGGATAATATAGGCAGGGACATGATTGAGCGTTTCTAAGACGAAGTAGGCGGTAGTTGGAAGGAAGGAGT
Organism: Sminthurides aquaticus; assembly: GCA_906901655.1. Taxonomy (NCBI): domain Eukaryota; kingdom Metazoa; phylum Arthropoda; class Collembola; order Symphypleona; family Sminthurididae; genus Sminthurides; species Sminthurides aquaticus. Next base: position 7,004,707 of record CAJQTT010000004.1, on the reverse strand, counting down.
AAATTAGTAGAAATAAAATTCCCGGAGTGACCGATTCGGAGAATTGAATGGCATATTGAGTACTACGTGCTTTAAGGCTAAAGCCATCAGCTTCAGTTCAACCCTCTCCTCTTCTTTTAACTTATCTACACCTACGCGATTGCTTATATCCCGCGTACAAGGAAGGAGTACGTCAAGGATCAATGACATTCAAGGCTAAGATGCTGGAAGGGATTCTTTGAATGGTAAATGAAATTACAGACGGGCAAGCTGAAAGTTTGAATGTAAAAAGTTTAGTTGGTCCAGAGATACATGCGTTTCTGATGAAATACTGTCCGGAGAAAGGGAAACAATTTCGGGAGTCGCAAAAAACTTGTGTGCTCTTTCCTCCCATCAATCTCATCGTTAAACACGTCCAAGTCGAACGAGAATGAAAAGAAAACAGATAGTAAAAACAGCATTTGCCAGCTTCGTTCTCGAAATTGCTTTTGCTGGGTTCCCGGGTTGGGCGAAATTTCTTTGAGGTCATAAAGAGATGGTAACAAGGATTTGCAGGGTTCCTCCGAGCCTGGATACTAATTTTGCGTTAATTGTAAGCTTGGAGGAGTGGAAAAGGTAGAGAATAAGTAGCAGACGCGTATTTTGCTTCCTCCTATTAAAAGGGGCAGGAGGGATGGGATGATACAAAGGTATCTAAAAGTAAACTTGTCCAGCAGTAAGCTGAAGGTGGAAAATATGAAGAATAGAAGAGATAATTTGAAATAGTAAATGATATGGTTGAACTAATTCATGCCGGCGGTGGTGGTAAAGAGGATAACTTGAAGGATTGGTTTTTAAGAGTTTTAACTGTTATTAGACTAATGCCAGCTTGCCTAGATTGGAAGACTTGCTGACTGGTTGGTTAGCTATGAACTCTAAAGAGCATGCTGGACGGTACGGTCCAAGGGCCGTGGTCCATTTGGGGGTGGATTCCTCCTGACTCACGCCTCTTTCAGACAGGTATTTATGAGGAGGGCTGGAACACGTTTTAAATTTTTTAAGACGGCCAACTTAATATAGTCGCGTTTCTGGAGGTAGTGTTGTTCTACTTCCACTCCTTAGGTTTCCTCAGGTTGTTCTTTGTCGTCCTCCATCCAGACTGGTCCAGTCCAGACTATGTCTGAAGGTGGAAGAATCTGGAGTCTGCTAGTGCAAGGCAAGTCTGCCTGTAGGGGTTGGATGGATGGAGATTCAGAATAAAATGTTGAAGGATACCCTGGGCGGGTTGTTGGAGAGGGTTAGATTTTGTTTACTATATCGTTTCTTAGTATACGTCTTGGACGTGCGGGAATGAAGTGGTTGAAAGTTGAATTGATCTTTTGATGATGGTTACTTGGTGTGCATGGATTAGGGATGATAAGCCCGAGGCTGCGTTCTCTCTTCGAATTTTGGATGAATTGTGAAAAGTAGACGATTTCCAGAAGAGTGCAGGAAATGTGGATACGTGATACGTACGGGACTGGACGAGAGCGAATTTCTTCTTTCTAGAGTGCGTTCTGCTGAGGCTGACGTGACAAGGTGGTTTATTTACCTGTTGCGCCTAAGTTCTGGAATCCGACTGGGCTCTACGTTTAGTTGTTAGCTGGATGCTGGGCTTTGCGTTCCCTTGTGGCCCTTCCTGTTAAAAGGATGAGAGAGATGAATACAAAAAGTATGGATTAATAAGTGGACGGAGGTGAGATCATGTGAGATGAGAAGCTTGTAAGATGGTTTCATTACAAGATTACCGTACATAGAACGCAGAAGAGCTGACTTGCTTTCATGGGCTTAGTTGGCTTGGCTTGTAGTAGAGGGAAGAGGATGACGAGAGGGTGGAATGAGATGAAATGCGAACATGTTTGGTGAATGATATGCGTTAGGGAAGACGTTTATCTTGGGGAGAGAGCTTTCAGAGCTTTAACTTAAACCTTAGGACGACGAGCAGGAAGAAGAAAAGATGAGGGTGGAGGAATCTTGAATGTTTTGCTCTTAATCAGCAGGTGTATATAGTAGTAGTAGCGTGGAAGAGCTGTATCGGAGGGAAGAAGATGAGAGAATTGTAAGTCGAGTATTGCATTGCATTGCATTTCTTCTTATTCTTCCCAGCATTGCATCTTGCTTTGGCTTTGCTTGTAAGGGATGGGATGAAGGGAGAAGAGGCTGGATGGGTTACTTACTCGTTTCGTTAGCACAACTACTGCTCACTGTTTCTTACGTTGCTTAGAAGTTAGTCGTGTTGTTGTTGGTTGCTTGCTAACGCTTTGGTTTGATTCAAAGGGAAGGCTGCACTGCAACGGACTTGGGTTACGAAGAAGTAAGAGGACTTAAGAAGTGAGGCGAGGAGGGAAGCGACAGGTAGATTGCGGGAAGAGTAACGAGTAACGAGTACATAGACGTTGTTGAGTACGTCAAGAATCATGATCAGACAGATGAAAGACGCTGACTGAGGAAGGAAGCAACGTTTTTCTTGAGAGCTTTCTTCGTGTCCACCGGTGGAATCAAACCAGGGTTTTTGTTGTCCTCAAGAAAGAGCTACGAATTTAGGATTTAGCTCCCTTGTTAAAAGTTGAGTCAGCGTCAAGAGGTCAAAGTTGAACTGGAAGTGAGGAAGGAGTGGGAGTTTGTCTGGCTGGCTTGCTGTGGAAAAGAAAAGGACAATAAGTATAAAAAGGTGAATAAATTTATTCGCTTTTGGAAGGTGCGTGTAGAGGTATTGTATTATCATTAATAATATTATTAGACACGAAATCCTGGAGATGTGTGCCTGGCTTCTTGCTTGGTGGTAAGAGGGTGAGAGTGTGAGCAAGTTGTGAAAAACTAACGCAACCCCTAATATTTCATCCCCCCTCTCGTCTGTTCCTCCTGGAAAGTGTCAGAAGGTTCCGGGGGAGATGTGCACTGTGTGCCTGTGATTTGTGTGTAAATCATTTTCTGGCTGCGATCCTTTGATACGAAGGGACTCGTGTGGACCAAGGACTGGAGAGAAGTTAAAAAAAGTTACACATTTTACCCGCTTCCTCTCTCAAAGTAAACATTGAAAGAATTTTACGGGGACCAAACAGGGATTGTTTGAAAAGAAAGTGTGTGCACGTGAATTCTTTGGGAGAAGGCTCTAGAGGAAGAATAAGTCTCTCTCCTTTTAAAAAAGTATCTTGATAAAGAGAGGAGCATTTTAAAAGTTTTGTTGGACAAACTGCCGTCGTGTTTACACTACGGGAAGGAGAGGGCGGAAGAATCTCATGGTTACTAAGTAATCTCCGTGAAGAAAGAGAATGTATTCACTGTTTGGTGAAAATTTTTAAGGAGACATGACACGATTCGGATTTTTATAATCAACCTAAAGATTGGAACAATACCACCACCACTACCAAACCACCTACTCTCCTCCTTGTTAGACATTGAAAAAACGTTTCAAAAGTCCGTCCATAGACAAACTCAAGCTCTCTTGTGCTCCAGCAGTCCATAAGCTTGTGTAAACTTGTAACTACTCAAAAAGGACTGTCTCCGTGGGGATTTAAGCTTGTAAGCCTATTTTACAGTTGCCATAATCGCGAGAGTACACCCCAAAAAAGAATCAACGCAGTCAGAAACGTGTCCTGTGTCGCGTTCTGTCTGTGGAAACATTCGAGTTCTGCACATGCCCGAATCGGAAAAGACGCGAAAAGAAAATCGGGAAAGAACGGTGGTACTTCGCGGTTGAAAAGAAAACATTGCCCGAAAAAGAAACATCGGATCGATTACATTATTACTGCTGGGATATATTCCGGCTGAGACTGTGACTTTAGGAACTTGGGTTATTTGGACTCGTTGTTGTGAAACTTGAAGGGAGTTAACCTCCTTAATTTCCTGGGTTGTTGTTAACAAAAGTGTGTCAAGGGGAAGAAAAGGAATCGGATATTTAGGGAGTGGGTTTTTTATCCCGATCATTTGCATTTATTTTACAATCGGAAGGATTCATATGCACGCAAATACAAAAGGGAGACGTTAAAAAGAAGGATTGAACCAGAGGAGGAATCCGGTTAGTGAATTTTTTGTTTATTTTATGCTCACTTATTATTATGATTGCCTTCTCGCCCTTTACGACCTGGGAAATATCACGTATCCTTTTAAGAGGTTGGCTGCATTAGCTCAGACGTTGATGCACCGTTTTATCCACATGAAATATGCGGATTGGAAGAAGGAAAGATGCTTCTTGTATTCAGCGGGAATTGTTCATGTTTTGTGTGTTGGAGGATTCTGGTTTGCAATTCTTTAAGAAAATTAATGGATTGCCCATTATGGCAACTAGTTTCTGCAGTTTTCTCTGACAGTTTGCAATTTTGAATGAGAATATAGCAGGAAACCTTAATATGCGGTGTACAACGGGAATTCGCATTAGTCATGATAAACTGTTTTGAAACTATATAATACTTGTAGCAATTACCTATGTTTCTGTATTGCATCTCTCTGGTAAAGAGAATCGCAAAAGAGGTAGCTTGATGAACTGATTATAGTCGGAATCGCAGGCAAGGGACTAGAGTAGAGGTGGGAATCTAATGTGACAGGGAACAAAATGATTAGAAAGAATTAATAGTCTTTAACACGATTCCTGGTACTTGTGAAGAAATTTACTGCGGACAATAAAAGCTAAAAGGGTTGGATTAAGAAGCTTTCAGTTTGAAGTGCAAGGCCTTAAAAACTGAAATGTAGGAAAAGAGGTGCTTTACTTAAATTTCAGCGAGCAGACTCTAAATCCCCAGATACGATTGACGCTGTAGGCGGGAATGTGAACGGTAAGGCGAGGGCATATTAGGAAAATGAGAATAAAACAAGAGTTTTATCGAAATTCTTTTAAAATGCTAGAGGAGAATTGTAGAGCAGACATATGTCAACGCGGAGGGCAGGGGGATTAGGCAGATCTTGTGAGACTTGGTAACACTTCTGGAAGAAACGTACTCTGAGTTGAATGGTGGATTGAATTCTTCGTACGTGGTAGTCTAGTTTCATATTTATCGACTACAAACAGCGACGTGACCGACTACAGTGGGGCAGCAACGGAATGATTTGAGTTGGAATGACATTGCATTCATGGTTGAAACGTTGGAAGTTGAAAGTTGGAGAGGGGAGTAGCTTGCATGATTGCAAAATGGAGGCTTATTTTAAAAACCTGAAGCTTATTAAAGAAACACAGGAACGCGGCCGGTGACTGACACGCGAAAAACAATTAGCTCATGACAAGGAAAATGAGACGGTTGTAATCAGATTGAAATGTATAAAATTTAAATCTGATTGAATCACAAGGTTCGTACGCTATTGCAAGAGGAGGAGGGGGCGTAATTTTGAGATATTAAGTTTTAAATACAATTCTTCATCTACAGAGAGTCAATCCTTCTTTTCCAAATTTCCTTGCCATTTCTCTGTTGAATTGATGAATAGATTCAGCCCAGGGAGTTTCAACTCACAACCAAGCTTATAATTGCAGAATAAGATGTAAAATTTATCATCGAAACGATTTACCATCATCGGGGGGGGGGGGAGAAATTGGCAGGAGCAGAGCAGAAGGAGGATTGGATTAAAATGGAATGGATGAATGGAATGAAGTGCGGCTGGCGATAAAAGTTATTTTTTTCAAAACTTATACGCTTGGTCTACATTGAACTCAATCACATTAGATTTAGGCCAATCTGGATTTAAAGGTAGAGGAGGATCGGGAGAAGACAAATGATAGGGAATAAGGAGGGCTCGTAAAAGGTGGATTTAATGGGGATGTTGGGGTGGGGGAGAAGGTAGTTTTAAAAGAGCGCGCATAGCTTATACAGCAGAGCAGTGGAGTCTGTGGATGGAAGGAAATTTATTGCGAGAAGGTAAGTGGGGATGTTAATACAGTGGAAGATGGGAAAAAAGAGCTGATTGGGAATTTTAATTGTGAAAAGTGTGCCGAGGTAGGCTCTAATGGATGGAAGCGTTGGATCCGGAAGGAAAGCAGGTCCCTGGAATGGAGTTTGCAAAAGTTGCGATTACGAGCTTCTAAAATTTGGTCAATCTAATCTTATCCCGTTTGATTAGGCAATTATAGTTGTTGGGCTGGGAAGGTGGAGGGGGTAGGCCTAGGCGTAGATCAGACAGGTAGTGAAGACGGATGGCGAGGCACGTAGCAGGCCAGTCAGCTGACGGACAGATAGTCAAGCCATGGCTGACATGACATAGAGAAGCATCTGAAAGTCGGGGTACATTACCAGTAGAGTTAATCCTTCACGAGTGATGCACGTCTTTCATTTTCTTGTAGGCCAAGTTTCCCTGACCAATTTAAGTTTTTTCTCGCAGTTTTCCTCTCCTTGTTCTTTCAAATACTATTGTGCAATTTGTTAGAGTCCGTGTGTGTGAACAAATGAGGGATTTGTAAACAGGGGTGACGAGGTCGGGAGGAAGAAGGAGGAACGGGGTTGGAAGAGTTGTCAAATACTTAAAGGGAATGAATCATGGAGAGAAATGACGTGATTTAAATGCTAAATTTTGATTACTGAATCCCTCAAAGCCATTTGCTCGTCTCAAAATTCCATCAACTCGTTTCTATGACTGTCTGAGCAATGAAAATGGGGAAATGGGAAGGAATAAGATAGAATTATAGAATACTTTAGGACTGAATAATGAATAATCACCAACGGATTTTATATCATTATGTCTGCAAGTCTGGGTGGTGGAGGTGGAACTAGATGGGCTATAAGATTTGGCGAACAGGACAGGACTGGTCCGGAGCTGATCAGTTCGAGACACTGGTACTTATTAGAGGTGAGGGGAATTTGAAATTCAGAAATCGTAAAGACAAATGATGGGATGATGGGTAGCGGTGTTGGTGGTGATGGCCGGCCGTGGAAGGAATGATAAAGATGAAGTTTGGGTGTGATATCTGTGACAGTGCTTCTTGGAGCAAGCCATGTATTTTGTAAATTGAATTGATAAGGTCCGAAAAGTATGGGAGGATGGGAGTGTGAAGGGATCTCAGAGTAGATGAAACATATTTGTCATTGAACTTGTACGAGGGATGCTTGAAGAAATTTGTAAGAACGTCTTGTCCGCCAGCTTCCTTTTTTACCTGAATTAAAATTCGCGAAAGATCCACTATATGTAAGTGTGGCGTGAAAAGCTTAGATCCTGTGCTTAAGGTGAGCCTGTTGGACATTTTCTGCATCTCCCAAGTGCGATACTGCTTTTTGAGATGCTGTTTATCGATCACTTTACTTCAAACTTATTTATCCAAGTTACATGTACGGAAATCACATGTACACACTTGCGTAAGTGTGTGGAAGAGTAGAGGTAAAGTATTGCAGTTTCTGGGCGCAATACGCTCATTCATGTTTAAATTCATGTCTGATTTTAAAATTGTAAATAGGGAGTAAAATGGATGGATTGTCATCAGTCACTCTGTGGGGGGACTTGGCATGCGTTTCAAAAGCTTCCATCTACGAGAGAATGATATGAGGAACATGACGTCGGACAGAGGAGCTCATTTTGACATCTCCTTGATTGAATAGGATAATGATGAGAAAAGAGTTGTAATGAAGGGATCGTGTCCGAGTTTTACAGAGTCCAGAACAGCTAGACTGGCCGGGCGGTAGGAAACTTTTTTTTTCAAACGGCATATACGACTTGTCCGCACCGCCAGAAGAGAACTATTTTTAAGATAGAATTACGCAAGGGACTTGTCTTCTGACTGAGGATTGTCGGTCCAAAGGAAAGCAGTGTAAAGTACTGGTTCGTGGTGGTGGAATGTACAAAGGATAATTTGAAATGCAATAAAAAAGGGTTCGAACAAATTTAATGAGATTCCTTAGCGCAGCAAGTGGGGACGGAGATCGGACGAAGGGAAAGAAGATGCCGATGTGGTAGGTCTATTTCTTTGCTCTGCTTGTAGCTGAGACCGTGTACACTCTGTGTAAGACCGCTTTAGTTTCAGAAAAAGTTGTGGAGAAGACTAAGTATAAATGGAAATTAGAATCAAGAAGACAAGAAATGTTTCGTGTACAAGAGCCAAACAGGATTCAATCCAGTATAAAAGTAAAGCGGTGTAAAAGAGTATGTGTTCAAGAAAGACGATGATGCGAACAAGTGTAAAGTGAGCTGCAAGCTAGCTGAATGAATTGCTGAGAAATGTAACAAATTTAAATTCCATGAATTCATGAAGGCTTATAGGTTAGCTAAGAATTTAAAGGGAAACATATGTATCGACGTTCTAGTATGCGAGAAGAATGGGAAAATTAATGGGGATGATGAGGATAAATTGTACTGGTGGTAGAGGAGTAGTGGTGTACGTTTTTTTAAAAAAAACGACACCGTTCCATTAATAGCTAAGGCGAATGTTTATGGGAAAGGTGGAGGGTGGTTTTTTTAGAATGAGATTTATAGGGATTGTATAGGCTGAGATGTTTTAAATAGAGATAGGAATGGCTAAAAGAGCGGTTTTAAGAAATCTAGTAGAACAGGAGAGGCGGACTAGGGGCTGAGGAGTGTGTTTATGCATAATTTGGAGCGATATGAAATTTTGCACCAAGCAGGGATTCGCTTGTTAACATCCTTCTCATGTTTTAAATAGTTTGAAATGTGGATTACTTTACCTGTACGCGCGTCTGTGCGAAAAACTCGCAATTCTCATAGCGAAAAAGGGAATGTAAGCGTTTCGAAATCCTCATCCATTCTGATTTTACAAGCAGTTTTATTGAGTTTATAAATAGGGTGGGAATTAATGAGGATTCGTTGGGGTAATTTAAACCTTTCTGCTGTATCTAACACCCCTGCGCGGTGTACTTTCATTTAACACAAGTGTAGCCACCTGGATTCAAAGGTGGGAGATTAAATTATACTTTGGTCTAATTGATGAGTGATGACAGGACTTTGTCTATGTAGGATTTTTCCATGTTTGACATTCTTTATTATCTATCCATATGTATTACTTGAATGAACTAATGAGAGCAGTAAGAGAGAAAGGATAATGAGAAATGTAGAGAACTATTATTATTATTCATAAAGGAGGAGAATGGGTGGGAGAGGAACGGTAGGTAGTTGATCTCCTCAGGTGGGTTCATTACTAATTCTGCAACTGCAGTTTTATAGTTGTGACGACATGGAAACGCTGTTGGTGGTGGTAGATTGGTGGATGAAAGTAAAGTTTTAATGGGGATCGTGTGAATAAAATAAAGTAAACTTATGATCATGTAGAAGATTGTGTGGGCTTTGCAGATTTTTCAGATTTTGCAGCCGGCTAATAAGCTACATGCAGATACTATGGCGAAGTTGCTGGAGGAGTTGGAGCATAAAAAATTCTAAGTGCATGCTACACGAGTTGCAAAGTGCATAAAGCCTTGAGTTGATGTACATATGGTAGTGAGTAAAAACTAAATGCGTTTCAGGGAAAGGAATGGGAGGAAAATCTGCGTGCTAAGGAGACTTAGAGACTTCGACCATGGAGAAGGAGAAAGAAGCCTTAAGTTCCGTGATCCATGACACAAGATTATGAATCTTTCTCTGTAGCTACTGCGGGGGGATGATGATAGGTTGGTCAGAGTTTTTTCTGCAAATGACTACTACTTCAATCTTGATTCTAATCCAGAGTTGGTCTGTTTTCAACAGAGATTCCGTCTTTGAGCTACGTAGCTTTGATAAATTTGAGTTTTTTGCTTGGCTGAATCATGGATGGATTCCTGTAATTAAAGTCTCCTTCTTGATTACCCTCGAATGATTCCACTCTGCATAAGAGCAATTATGTCCAATCAATACATGAGCTTGATTTGTGCGGTCTGCGAAAGTAAAAGATTAAAAGTGTTATCCATCTCTTGCGGACTGCTTGCTTTGTTTTGCTTGCTGGGGGAGAGATTTTCACGCTTCCGATTTTCTAGGCTTTGGTTGGCCCAATTGAAAGGGTGGAAGGAAATTCCTCGCTTTTCAAGGGAAGGTATTTAGTGAATGCAGTTTACAGAGAAGTCAGGAAGAGAAGAAGGGAGGAAAGGGAATCTCAAGCTCTCTAGGCTAGTAGCAGGAGTGCGAAAGGAAGGTATATTAGTAATATAATAATAAGCGCTTATAACCAAAACCAAAATACAATAGAAATCATTGAGGATTTAAGAATACAATAAGTTTGCTAGGATTTTCTCTATTGTTTGTTATGCTTCAAAAACTTATTTACTTTTATCAATAATTATAACTACGAAAGCAATAGAGCTGCAGTTTTTAAATCCAAATTAAATTATGCATTGTGTAATTTAGGAATATTCTATTTTTTGAAATTATAACCGTGGCTTTACTTCGCTTGGGTTAGTCTTCAGGGGAATAGAAGGCCAATCCTCCTTGTTTTTCTTTTATAGTTTAGCCGTACAAGTACCACCTTGTTACCTTGGTCGCATCATCAATACCATCGCACTGATTATAAACTTTAAAACTTTTTCTAAATTCAGCTCTATACAAGCTGAGTGCCAGTATTGTGTGAAAGGTTGAACTCTATAATACTGTCAAACACGCCCTCCCTTACGATCCCGCCTCATGCGATCACAATATACGCTGCTGCTCTAATCTAATGCTAAAATCACTAAATACAAGTTAAGTTTTTGGCCATCCGTTCTTTTGCTTGTGTGCAACATTATGTCTCAGATGAATGAGCATATAAACCGTGGCTAGGAGCCAACCACACTAATGTATACTATGGTTCCTTATTACTGCCCGAACAATTTTAATTGGTACTGCACAGTTAGCGAACTTTTCGCAATTTAGGGCGTCAATGATAACTTTAAGAAGCTTGGAGTGCCAAAATAGCTATCATTCTAAAAGTCCATGCAATTATTCTTGTCTGTAATCTTTACTAGGTAATGGAATTAAAAATATCCATAGAGGATTTAAGTAATTTAGTTTTCATATATTTTATCTCCTTTGCACATCTTCAGCACGATAGCAACACACGTTAGTAGCTTTGAGGATAATTTGAAAAGGAAGAAAGCAGGATGGAGTAGGGACTGTTGTATTGATAGGCTTGTGTGGAAGGATGTTTGGAAGAAGGTGTAATGATTATTGTATATTATGATAGTGATGCATAATACAATTGCACATTTCTATCATTATGTGGTCGGAGCAGATTTCTCTGTGGAACTAAGTAGAAGCTGATTCAAATCCTTGGTTGTAGTTACGTTCCCGTATTTAGTTAACTAGTTGTATTGTTAGTTGGTTGGTGAGCTGGCTAAGTAGTAGAAATTGGTGGGAGATTTTCTCAAGTTAATGCAAGAAGATGATACAGACAGAGGAATGAGATGATGATCTGATAATAAAATTATGGGTCATTAGGAGGGGTTTGAATTGTAATGGGAATCAGAAAGGTGTAGAATTGAATGAAAAGTGTCTCTTCCACACTTTATCCTCCTCTTTCTCGTGCATGGCGACTAGGAATCTGGATATCTATGATGGCAGTCGTTCTAGGCTCACAGACAGGACGCGATATCCTTTAGAAACTCTAAGAGCTTGGGAACACATTACATGATGTCATGTGGGATTATGTGCCCGGAAAGGGGATTGCTGCAATAAAGGAGGGAAGTTACATTATATTGTTGTAGGCTGTACAGTGGAAGAGACTTGGGCGATTCCATATTTTGTATGATTTCACTAGAGGAATATTTTTCTTTAATAATCTGACAATTATGGGGTAGTAGAACTGAAGGAGTTGCCTGTTTGAACAAGCGAAATAAGATGGTACGAGATGTTAATCTGGAAAGCTTATTTTATAATGATTGTAATTACAGGGAATTTAAAGGAATCAGAAATGGCGGGGAAGAGTGGGGAGGGATGGAGGATTATTCACATTTAGATAAAGAAGAAGAGTCGTACTCAGCAAGTGGAAGTAATCAAGGAAGAGGGGAAGTGGTTGCGTAAATGGTATCAATGAACCATGAAAGATCTTCTACAGGTATTATGCATAGAAGAGAATTTACACGAGTCTGCCAGTGTAAATGTAAACAATAGTTTTTTAGCTGGAGGTGATGGTGTGGTGTGCAATGAGTATATGCATGGGTAGCTAGTTGGCTGAATGTAAGAGACATGTATATGTTTATTGCTACATCGAACTGAGCACGCTGATTACTTTAAAGATGGGGTAAATGTCTTGAGGCCGCCAGGGAAGAATTCCTTGTAACAAGTAGTAGGATTATAAATTGTGTTTGATTTGGAAAATACTGAAGAGGGCAGGAAGGATACAAGAAGGAGGAGGAATTGGAAGATAAAAAGTAAGGCAACGCAGTAGCAGGTGGGGGTGGGGAGGAAAAGCAAGTACAGAGTTTCTTCAAGCAAATGATGAGAGGGGTTGAGGACGGATTTTGTGCCCATATTTTGTATATGAGTTATAATAGCATTTACATGAAGATCTTGCCTCATTCTGCCATCATTTCTCAGAGGAGGATGCGTCTCTCGTCAACGTGATGGAATGGGGGTTGAGAAGTTGTCATAACGCATAATGTGCTAGTGAATGCCAGGGATTTTAGGGAAAAGGGCAGTGAAGGCAATGATTCCTTCAGGTTTTGGTTATTAGAACTAATTACAGGCTGATGTATATCGCAGCTCTTTTGTTTCGTTTGTACAAGGCTAAGACTCGGGATTTCGTTCATGCCGGTAGAAGGGTTATAAGAATTCTTATAAAAACCTTCTTTATGTGCATAAAGCTGTAGGATTTCAGCAGGGGGAAGCGGTAGTGTGATCGAAGAGAATTTAGGAGATTTTAATAGATGCTAATACTTGTATGTTTAATGATAAAAATGGAAGGTACCAAAGGTTCGAGGCAGTCCACAGTCACAGCAGGTGGAGGGTTAAAAGCATTATACGAAATTAAAAAAGTAAAAGTGACGATCTGATTCGGTTGTGGTGACGATAATAACCATTTGAGAGGGCTTGAAAAGGTAGGGAGGTAAAATCCGTTTCGGAAGGTTAGTTACCTGTATTAAGGGAAGATGTGATGCGGGGCGGGGATGGCGGGGAGGATGTTGAGGTCTGTAAAAATGCAGTTATACAGACTCACGATTCTTATTCTCTGTGGAGCATTTCCTCAGCTCCCTATCAACCTTTCCTCCGTCCGACAGAGATGGGATAAAAAAGAATGGCTCTTTGTGGGATTTAATTGCGAAAATCCGAATAATGGACATGAGGCTGGAGAAGGAGATGGCGGAGTGGGAAAAAATTTGGCAAATTGGAGAGGTGACTTGCAATTTTTGTTGTAAAGAAGGAAGAAAAAGATCTCATTTAGAGAAATACTTGCATCCGTCCGTAGCCGATGGCCCGTGGATATTGGTTGGGAAGGAAGACGAAGAAGAAGAGGAAGATTGTTGAATAATGGGGATTTGATGATGACGAGGGATTGAAAACAAAACAGAAGCGCAATGCACCTCTCCTAGGGGTGAAGGATCCGTATAAAGGGAAAGTGGTAAAAAGATAGGGTTGGAGTTGGAATTGAGGAGGTAAAACTCACGTGGCATGTTGGGCATTTACTCGGTTGAATAATTGAGAAAATAGATATGCTTCCTGGGATACATGGATAAAGGACAAAGTTGTTGAGCGGTATGAGAGGCGTTTCTTAATTATGTCTCGACATGATTCCTCGACATTGCCAGAGAGAATATACAAATTGAAGGGCCGAGGAGTCAGTTAGGTGCAGGAGAATATTCTGCGGAGTAGATGACTTTTTGGGAGTCAGGAGGAGGGAGGGAGAAGAGTAGACAAATGGAACTAAGAGGAAGAGTGGAGTTTTTAAAGAATAAAAATAGGGAAAATAATGGATGAAAGAAAGCAGATTCTTGGCTGGACTTTAAAGCTTTGTTGAAAGATTAAAGAAAGAAGGCATGACTTAGAGATAGAAGGATGATGATGAAGAGGAGGAGGAAAAGAGACTTAAATAAGAATTGCATTTAGTAGAAAAAGAATTTTTGAGATGAGAAATTTAAGAAAGCAGCTAAAAGTTCGTCCGGGTTTCTTAGCCATTATGGGAGAGGATGAGGGGCTGCGATGCGGACGTGCAAAAACACCAAAAAGCTGCTACGGATTTGCGAATCAAAGAAGAGGATCAAAGAAGCAAATGGGATGTTAGTGTAGAAAAAAAAAAGTGTCCCCCGTGTGTGTTAAATGCAGTTTTTACGCTACTCCCATCACGGGACGAAGGTTAGAGTTATGGACGGAAAAGAAAATGTGCATTCATTGCATGCCTAATGGCAAATGGAGGAAAGAAAGAGATGAAGAATAATGGGAAGGAATGGGTTGGCTGACAATGAAAGCGCAGCTTGATTCATGTGGTCAGCTCAGCTCGGCATCATGCAGCTACCTGAAACTGAACAGGACACATTACAACTGCCGTGATGCGGGGTTAGGGTTAGGCGGTGGCTGACGTAAAAGCAGGAAAAGTAGGCAAAGTCAGCAGCTGAAGAAAATAAAGAAGATGAGAAGACATGTGAAGAAGTACTGAATTAACTGACTTGACATAAGGAGCAGACTGAGTGAGATGGATGGAAGAAGAAGAAGGCTTTCCGCTGCATGAAATTGCAGTGAATACATCTCTGGATTGCAAAAAGCTCTTGTCAAAGTAAACAGACAAGGGGAAATGACTAGAAAATGCAGAGGAAAATGCAAAGTGGAGGACAATGGTCAGAGACGGAGAATGAAAAAGAAGTTGGACAAGGGCTATAGGATTAAACAAGGTTGGTCTGCTTCTGCTTGGTCTATAGCTGTGAATCGCCATAGGTTTGCTTTGATGACAAGAAGAGAGGATTGATATGATAAAAATGTACATTTCTGTCTGCTTAAAGTTGACATTGTCCTTGGATTTAAAAAGCCTTAAGCTGTGGATCACGATGGAAGTGCATTGAGAGGAATCCGACACGGCATGACAGGAGGATGACATTATGCAAATTTATGGTCATCTGCAGGCAAGTAGGTAGCTCTGACCATGTCTTTTACTGTCGCAGGATTCTTTCCCCTTTCAATCCACATACATCCATCCATTCTTAGCTTGACAGAGATGTGATCAGACTGAGTGATACGCTCTGTGAAATTCGCACACATGTCTGTACTTGCGAGTGTCCATCTTGTCAGTCTTGTCTCTTGTGTACAGAAAAGAGCGCGCTCTGATTTTGCAATTCTCAAAGGACTTGGATTGGGCCTTTGTGCAAATGACAAGTGTGTGAGACGAGGTGATTGTGGGGGCGGTTTTTATAGCAAATGAAAGTGTAACGTTCCGTGGTCAGTGCACTGTAAAACAAACAAGAAGGGAAACGCGGCGGTGGTGGTGGTGGTGGTGGCGGCGGCAGGGTATTGTTGTGCAGCTTGGGGATTTATAGGTTGAATGGAAAGGCGGGATTGATTTGTTTGTACCTTGGTTTATCCGCTTAATACGTGACATGATACGCTGTGACTCTGTTTCCCTCCCCGTACATCTGTATCATGACAAAAATGAAAAGATTATGGCTTTGGCCCAGTACGTGAGATAGCGCCCATAAGCTTCAGCTTATTGTTTTTACAAGGGGGCCAATATAGTTTGTATTGTTATTGCACTTGATGTTTGGTTGATTTGATCGTCGGTAGTCGGTGCGGTGCTAGCTGGGCTGGGCTGAGGGGTGCAGAATAGGGAAAGGCGGATACTTAATGCACTTGAGACTTGAACCTTTTCGCAAAGAAGTGAATACAGCTTGGGAAATTGATTGTAAAATGCTTTGAGTCGGTGTGAATTGTATTTCCGGTGGTGTTTGATTTTTTTTGAAAAAACTTAAACAGTGCTATACAGCAGAAAACTTGTTAATTGGCATTGAAGGGTGGTGACGGTCGGTGGCAATGAGTGCGGTGAAAATGTGGAGAGTTTTTGAACAAGCCGTGGGAAGAGCCCTTTCTTCCTGGCTAACAAGAGAGAATACTCAAAGGGAGGTTTTTGTCAATGGTTTAGGGCTGGGGTGGTAGGAACGGTGTAAACGGACATTTATTTAGCCTTTTGCGTAGGAAGTCAGGAAGTGTGGATAGAGATAGAAAACGTTTTTGAGCTTCCAAGATAACAGGCTTGTTATGTTAGGCTTGTACTAAAAGAGAGGTAGTGAGATACGTGCAACTGACTGGAAAGATGAAGGATGGCTCTTATTACTGGGGAATACAAAGCGGATATACAATCAAATCTAAAGAATGACAGGAGGAAGGGATGGGATAATGAGATAATTAGCGGGATGAATGGAACAAAAACCACTTGTTTCCCATTCTCGAGGAACCTTTTACCCCGGGAGACAGTGTGGAAGTAATGAAGGCGGGGGATTGGTATGTGTGAAAATGGAATTGTTTCGCAGGAAAACAGGACAGAAGATAGTGAAAAATGTAGAGAGAAATTTTCAAGGAATCGACTGCGAATTAGCGAAACCTGAGCTGGGTCAACTTGATTAAGAACATGTGAGCAAAAAATCTTGGGAAAAAAGAGGATACATGGAATTCTAGATCAAGATCAAAGGGATGATTGTGTAGAAGTATGACATTATTGGAAAAATTGAGAGTGCGAAAATTAAGACGGGAAGTGTTTAAATGGCAATTTGGCGGAAATTCAAAATGAAGCCACTCAGTGGTGCACAGAAAACATGTATATGCATACCGAGATGTGGTGTACGATACGCACGTTCAAATGTGGATTATAATTTTTGTATGCGCGAGCCAAGGAAAAGGTTGGTGGAGACGAGGGAGAAATGTGCGATCACGTAGTACAGAAGAAGAATAGAAATTTCCAAGTTCGCACACTCATCAATAAGAGAAATAATTTACTTTATTAATCCACAGAGGCTAGGCTAGCCGCTTCACATCCCCTTGTTCATGCGTTGGAAAGTTTGATTCCTAGGGCAAATGATGTATGCATGTCAACATGAAGAGAGATGATTGCTTCAAAAGTGTGACTACTGTGCAATTTTTATGTCAAGTGCTCAAGTATCTAAGGATTTTAAATGTATTTTAGACTGATAGCTTTGGCTGATGGTTGAATAAACTGTGGTAAAGTAAGGGATGGACACAATCGCTGCTGCTTTGAAAATAATTATTTCCATAGATCTTATATAGAGACTAGTGAGAAGAGAAAGAGTGTATGGCTTGTTTTATAACGCTTTCTTAGGTGTCTTGTTCATATCTCTTGATTACCATGTAAAAGTAAATACACTGCATCAGACTGCAAAAGAGAACAATTATTGAAAAGGTGTTATTAGGCAGGCCGTTGGAAATGGAGATTAGCTGAAATTCCGATGCTTTTTCTACAACTGCACTTGTAATCCACCTGTCTTCTTGAACTTACATGTATTCTTCCTTGTTCTTGGGAGCAGGGTTTAATACGATAGAACTATTGGTCTGCTATAGCTTAAAAAACAGAGATGGAATCTGATGTTTGTGTTGATCAGCTGGAAGTGTGGTTCTGCTTTAATGGCTTGTGATTTGTACTGAGAGGAATGAACTGCGGATGAATTGCTAATTTTGTTCGAACGTCAAATCATGTGGGACTTTGAAAGAGGTATGTTTAAAATAGATTATTATTTTCTACATCTCGGAAGATGGGTAACAAAGCGAGATATAATGCCGAGCTGATAAGGGTTTAACTCGGTGCATCTTTAAATAAGTGGACGGACAGGAGGGGTTAATGAGGCTAGAGATGATTAGATTTGATGCAGAGAGAGATGGGGAGAAGAATGGTTTGATTTGCTTTATCCCCTTGTAGGACAAACTACTTGAATGTGGTCAAGAGGGGGCGGTGCGGAAATTAATAGTTACTTGAATGTGAAGGAAGAGGTGAAAAGAGTAAAGCTGGGCTGCTCCCCTGCTCATCTGGTATATCAATAAGCATAACCAGGGAGGAAGATGTGTTGTCCTCCCTCCTTGATCTTCCCTGCCCGCAAAACTACTTTGAAACATCCTCCTCTTGACTTTTGCTCTCATTGTTGCTCATTTAAAGGATGTGTGTGCGTAGGAAACTATTGCGAAATGAACCGTAACAAGAATTGAGAATGGGAAACCGCAAATTGCCAGTTCTTCTGGATCTTTGACTCTTTGGCGTTGCGGTGGTGGCGGCGGCGGAGAGAAAGAAGTAGTGAGGTGGTTGTTGGAGGTAGTGCTTGACTTGGCGGGATCCAAGAGAGCTTGTATAATAATGCAGATTCGGAAGCGGTGTTGGATAGACTGCAAATTCAAGATGATTGCTCCAAGCTTTATATCAAAGGCAGACGAGTTCAGCCAGGAATTGGAGAGAGGAGAGAAACAAGTAGAAGATTCTGCGATTTGGAGGACTGCTACGAGTGTGGCAAATCGGACTCTGTGTATGACTCCGCTTATTCCCTGTTTCCAAATGAATAAAAATCCCATCCTTTATACTCATCATGACACAAATATCTTCTTAATTGGTTAATGATGAGATTGACGGTAAAAGGTAAGGGGGCGAGGGTTTGGTTGAGTTTGTGGATTGATTTACAATCTTTGAATCTAATCCACCTCTTCAACGATACTCATATACTTGAATTGTCAATGTAGAAATACAACTTTTAGTCAAGAAATGGAACTCACGTAGACTCGGATAAAAACTATGAGTAGGCATGGATACTCCTGAAGGGATGAGTTGATGCCTTGCTTGGATTAGGATGCATCTTGTTCTCGATATTCTTCTTTCTCCTTTGCCGTCTTTGATCCATCCGTTCATGAGATGGACGGACGGGAGCGGCGGCGGGAACAAGGAATTATAATTGCGGATAAATCAAAACGGATTCTCCTTACTGTAACTGAACAAGTTGACTGCTTAGAGGCAATGGAGAGTAGCCAATGAGTTTGAGCTTATTGTATCCATTCTGAACAGAATAATTTATCATCAAGACAATTGTTTCTTCAAGTGTTATCGGGAAAAGGTTAAATCGAATTCAGCAATCTAGTCTCCGAGTCTCCCTCATAACTTGATGAACCTTGACAATGATTATGGGTTAATTAAATAATAACTCTTGATAAGGACTCTGCATCCTCCAGACCAACCCAGTGCCACCCTCTGCTCTGCATGTTACCACAATCCTATCGAAGCTTGCGATCAAACCTTGGATACATCTAGATAAATCATCTCTTATTCTGTCTTGGATTATTAAATAGGTTTTTTGTGATGCATTGTTGCCATTCAATAATCGGAGACAATCCGGGTTGTTTCATTCGAGAAGATGAATGAATAGATGAAAGCCAAGGTCAAGATTTAATAAAGGTTGAAAATTATTTGCGCTGGACAGACAGAAGGAGTAGCGGAGATGTAGATTGCATTCATAGTGTTTTGAATGCACTGGACAAGCTGCGCTGTGTACGGTGTATGCATCTTAAATTTAAAGGTGGGGACAAAAACATATAGGAGATGAATGATATGATGCAGGTAAAAATTGAATAATTAGTTCAGCTACCTCTCTTCGAGCTTAGGATATATGATTTGTTGGGAAAGTTTATTATTTGAATGCGGAGCTTTGCTGCGGGTTAGAAGGATGCCTGCAGCTAGGGAGGAAAAGATGTACTTCCTGCTGGTCATTCAGGACTTAAGGCATAGACAGACGTGAGAGCGTGGTGGTGAGTGTAATTAGCGTGTAAAACAAATGTGGAATACGGAAGGATGAAGAATAGATGGATACGAAGTGGATATGTAAGAATAATCGTTTTAAAAACTGTAAAAATCCCAAGACAAATAAATACCAACTACCGCCCTCCGCAGAATATAAAACAAATGATTTAGAACAAAAATCCGCTCGCTTCTTGAATACGAATATTATAGAGAGCTATAACACAGTTTTTGACCTCACTCCTTCTTCCTTGGGATTCCATGGGAAAGTGTTGATGCACATGAGGTCGGTAGTGGGGGGGGTTGGAATTCGAAAATAATTGTTTACAAAATTTATAACAACGGTTTCCTCTGCAACCCAGGCTGCGAGTGTAGAGCTAGGAAGAGGGATTTCTATAATATACTACTAGCGTGTGTGGTTAGTGTTCGTTTTATTATGATTTGTTGCAGGTTTGGATTTTTACTATAAGGGTGACGGGGACGGTACTGCATAATTCTAATATACAAGCAAGGGCTGAATAAGGACAGTTCAGGAGGAGCAATAATTGAGAATTATTCACTCCCTCACCGTAAAGAATGAAAGAATAAGGTGCAGTTTTAAATTAATCCCCAAGTTTTATCCCATGATTGCTTTATAGGGGTGGGATATCTCACACTTGCCTTTTTTCGCCATCCATTCAACCAGCAGCCGCAAAACTGGCTTACTTGAATTGTGTAGCTTGTTGCATAGCGCATGTGGGAAAAAGGAATGGGGATGGATGGAGGATGGAATAATAACGGGTTATCTGTAGAGCGAGAGGTAAAGATCGGAGCAACGGCGGTGGTGAGGTAATAAGGGCTGAATTGTAAATTGCTAAACTAGGATTAGTTTATGGGCTGGGTTACTGAATGAGGTGTATAGGAAGAGGATATTGTGTAAAGATACAAGACACGAACTCAGATTAGGGATTGGGAAGTTGCGGATTGGATTTGCCAGGGGGGGATGATTGAACAAAAGCTGGGAGACGTATATGGGCAATAAGTTCAAGTGTGGGAATTAATAGCTATAAAATGTTATTAATTAAGGGAATGAATTGATGGTTATGTAATAGCTTTATGAGACCTGTATAACTATTACCGTTTATTGGGGGGACGGTGGCGATTTGGAAGATGGCTTGGCTTTGCTAGTTTAGTTGGCTTGGCTAGGTTCGTGTCGGAAAGGATGGCGTCTTTGATTTTTCTTGATTATCATGAAGACAACAGCGACAGAGATGTGATGGAAGAAGATGGATTTTTACGGATGGGAGACAGACTTGACTGACTGACTGGATGGATTTATTCATTACGGTTTTTTTGCATGCAAGACAAGACAAGGGTGCAAGAAGAAGAAGTATAGCGGGTTGAGGGATGCATACAGGATGCAAGACTCGTACATGAGAAGGTGGTAAAGTGAGTGAGTACGCTAGAAGATGTGCGTTTCTTCTTCCTTGCTAAGATTCTGTTGAGTCTCATGATGAGGATGACATGATTACATGATGTTGGATTTAGGATGACTCCTCTGGGAAGAATACAAGCGGGTTGTGATCAAGTGCTAGAGTAGATGATGATGATGGAATCCAGTTTTTTAATAGGAATCAAAAAGTTGGAATTCGTTAAGAGAGGGATAAGAAGGTGTTTTTAGGAGAAGAGCGGCAGATACTGCTAGGGGAGATCGGGAGCAGGGAGACGCGATGAGTTGATGTATGCCAGTGACAAGCCTTCTCGTTTTTCATGACTGACTCCTGCCTTCGGTTGTTATGGCTCCGGTAAGCCTTGGTCTAGTCAGCTGGGATGGCTGTAAATTCGTCACAGGATCTTTCAGTTCAATGATTACGTTAGAGGGAGATAAGTTTGATTTCTTTGTCGGTATTTATCCGTGAAAATGATACGTTTCAGAAGAAAATACAATGCAGGCTGCAGGTGCCGGTTGGCTTGATTGTAATCGTGATTGGGAACAATTTAAAGCATTTCTTTGATTCTCATGTTGAGGCAAAACTTATAAAAGGATGTGCACGAATGGAGGCTCTAAAATTCAGTATTACGTGGCCAACAAACAGTCGCCTATGACACATGGATGGAGATGGAAGTAAGTTTGGTTTCATCATGGCAAACACTGTGGAGAATTAGAGAATATACAAAGAGGCTAGGGACGCGGGTAAAGATGAGAAAACTGGAATATTTTAATTGTGGTTATATCTCCAATTAGAAATGCAGCAACTATGGACTTTAAAATAAATTAAAGTAGTAAATGTGATTGTAACTACCAAGGCTTTAGTTTACGTGAGTTTGCAGTTTTTTTTTCGAAAAAAATACAAGGAAATGTTACGAAAAATGAATTATTTTGCTGACTGGAGAAAGCTTGATCATTTACATGTGAGAGTTGTGAGAAGATTTAGTCGCAAAATGCTCAAAGAGCCAAAGGGAAGAATATGGAAAAGTAAGGGCGGAGTGGGTTAGGCATGGATTCCACGCTGCGCTAGAACAACTCATGTACGCGTCCAAGGTAGCTGAGCTGCCGCTGACATTATTAAAACTATCCGTTTGAAAGCTATTTCTTTGTAGCTTAACTTGAGGCTGGGAAGGAATGCAGTGAAAGTTAAATTAATAGAGTATTTTCGTGGGGAGCCATATAGCTAAGAACCCCCTTGCCAAAGTTACAAGCGCAGGGTGGAGTAAAGGGACAAGAAAGAGCAATGTTTTATACTTTTGAAAGAATTGTAAAAATGCGGTTGGCTGAGTAAAATAAGACAAAATACAGGATTTTTGAAGGAGAAGAGCGAAAAAACAAGGGGAAATGCAAAGAGAGGAGAGATTTGCAGTTGTGGTTGGTTTGATGTAGTATCAGCGCTTGGCTTTCGTGAAATATTTATGCTTTAGAATTCAGATATAGAGATGAGATACGTGTATTTAGTGTTTGATAAGCTCTGAAGGAATGCAACCTTGAAAAGAGAACGTTTCCGCTCTTTTCAATCTGTATCACAGTTATATGCACCTGCGTAAAGGTTGAAAAGTAATTAAACTCGATGCTCTCTTGAGGTTGTTCTTGCTATAATGAGAGAAATCTTGTTGGGGAATTAGCTTGGCTGATAATTGAAACTTTGTGATTTACGCTTCTAATTCTGGGCTTTAATAGTTAGCTATTGGGCTGATGGCGGGGAAGAGGAGAAATTGAAAATTCGCAAAAAATTACCACGAGTATAGACACGTTTACATCCATGCATATGTTTGCTACATATTTTGAAAATATCAAATAAGCAAATAAGGAAACACAGTAGAGATTTAAAAATATTATTACAGATTTTCTAACTGGTTTTACAGTCTTCAAGACTGTTAGACAGAGAAACGGAGAATAAAAAGGATGGTCGTGAGAGTTGAGGCGAAATAATCAAGTTTTATCAAATAAAATATCCGTTTCCAAGTATTTTCTTCGTGGACTTAAAGTATATTTATCGATTGGGATTTGGGAATTACAAATAGCTGTTATTAATAAGAAAGAGAGAGATGAGAAAACTGTTGGCAAAATGCTTTTGGAGTAACGGTTGTTTGTAGGGCGGAATCGAAATTGATGATGATGAGATGAAGGGGATGGATTAATTAAATGAACTCGTTTTAATTTAAGTTGGTTCGACGAAAAATATAGTTCTTGAAAGAGGTGATGAGGGCGGAGAGTATAATTACTTGTGTTGCTTCTTGGGTTTATTTATTATTGCAGAACCTCCTACACACTTTACTTTTAAAAACCAAGAGTCAAGGTTGATTGAAATTGAAATGTCAACTTTTTCAAATGATATTTTGTTTCAAATATAACATTATAAATATTCCTGCTTTCGTTATCGCTGAAAGGCTTATGGGTGCAAACATATAAGTTATATATAGTGCTTATCTTGGTCTTGGTATTAGTGGAGCTGGGTGTAGACTAGCTTTTACAGGCATGGATCAAAGACGGGTTTGATTGCCTCTCTTGCGATTTAAATTAACTTTTTTATCGATTTATTGGTTTGAAAGGGAAAAAGAGCTTACTGATTATTGAAATATGCAAAAATGTTCGTATTCTTAAGTGGTTCTTGTACCTAATGGAGAAAGGATTGAGGGAGGATAGAAACTGAAAGCATCAAAAGCTTTTCTCAGAAGTATTTCTCGGAGTTTCCCCAAAAAATACGGGCTTTAGTAGGAGGAGCAGTTTGGATTCTACTTTAACCGGTTGGTAAATAATATTCATAGATAGAACACTAAAATTGCAAATAGATGCTCAGGTCTCTATTATCATGCTTTTGATGGCATTCCCGAGAAAATGCATCTTTCATGAGGCTTTCCTAAATCCATCGCTACTCTTTCATATAAAATGCGGGTTCATATTCATAGCTAGTTCTGAGTCCAAAGAATACTGCTCCAAACTGTCTGAGCCTGTCTTGAGAGCACTTGAGGCTTAGGAAAATCAAGTGAAAGGCGGAGAAAGCAGCTGCTTTTATCTATTCCAGTGATTATAATATTTTAACAGCTCCTGGCTAGCCTTTTCTCAAGATATCTGAGTAATCTTTTTTGAATCATACTGAGTGGATTACTTCCTGGGCAATTGAAGAAGGAAACGGAGGAGTAGATATTTTTGAAACTTTTTTATTACTATTTCCTCTAGATGATTGAATACTTCAAAGGTTTTCTTATATCCATAGATAATATATTGCCAGGAGCATGGGTGAAGCTTCAAAGAACTTGTGTTCATGGGTTCAGTTGAGCCCATGTAATATCAGGTTCAATAAAGCAAAGCCGGTATGACAGGCAATTTAAGAGAAGCGTTGCAAGCTCGGCCTGATGAGATAAACATGGTAATCGTAACAATTTTTGCAAATATCTATCCGGCCAAACGGCCTTTTCCAAACTTTTGCATTTTAAAATATTTCCTAGGCGGAGCAAACGTAAGAGAAGACGGTCTTAATGTTATTAAATAGATAATCCAAGTTGCGGGAAGAAGGAATGAGGGAAGTGGGCGGTGGGAATTGTTTGAGAACGGACAAGGAGCGGAGGTTGGAAGAGGATGATTTTGCGAAGGGCATGACATAATTTGGTAAAAATGATGTGTTACTCACTCGCACCTTCATTATTCCTGTACTCTTGGACTAGTAAGAGATGTTTTAAAAGTTAGACACGGTATTTAATATGTGTCAGAGCTGGGATCGGTTTGAGAAGGTGTATTTACCAGGAGTGAATGGAGGATGGGATGGGGGAATGTATAATTAGTCACGGAAGAGTCATTTACTCGGAGGTTCTGAGGAGTTTTGACGTAAAAAGAAGATGTGCATATTAAAAGTCGGGTTTGGAATGCTGCTCCTGCAGGGTGCAAAAGGGAAGGGTTGTGTTGTTGGCGTCTTATGTTCGAGGAATGGCCTATTTAGTGCTGGTTGTAGAATCTGTAATACCCGCTGTTTTTTTCGCAAAATTGACAATGGAATTGCACACGGTGGCTGTCGCAGTCGCGGAGGGAGTTGGTGTTGAAGCAGCTTCTCTAAACAGCTTCATGTCTTCCTCTCCACATTCATTCCTACTCTGGTGACACACTAATTTCCTTAATGGAGTAAAGCTAAACCAAGCCTGCAGTTATGGCACTCGGATAGGTAGGTATAACAGTGATGAATGAATTGTCATCCCGGCGGGCAAGAATTTCATCATGTTACATATAAAAGTGTACAAGTTTACTTGCGTACTTGGGTTGTGCCTGAAGACAAGCTCCATAAAATCATCGGCAGAATTGGAATATTTATATCATCGTCTCGGTCGGAAAGCTGGTATCTTCTTCTGGGTTCCTCCATTCTGAAAAAAATATTATAAAATCTAGTTTTTTAAAAGATAACAATAGGATCATGAGATGAGGGGAAACTTGGTCTTACTTCTTCTTAAATGTGATGTGTTTAGGGAATGATTGTGACTTGACAATTTCGTTCTAATTCCATTCAATCAAAAGAAGAGAAGACGACGAGAAAGAGAGCCGGGAGTGGAAGCGTAGGAGGTCTGCTCGTGGCCTTTGTACAATAATAGAATAAATTGAGAAAAGATTGAATCCATGTGTGTGTGTATTCACTAATTTTCTAAAAGAGCTCGCTTCGGAATGTACAATGCGCTTTATTGCGCTAACACGGATTCCTATCATTGAAAAGCTTTTGTTTAGTTGGAAAAATTCACAGGATAAGAAACACACGAATGCAGGAGGCTGTGCTGTGCCTGTACTCTCTATTTACTCGTCCAGCTTGATGAAATTTCTACAAATTTCTCTCTTAGTTTTATTTGTTTTCATGCTGCAATTCACCATTATAATTATAATAGCTGGTGCAGTGGCTAGTTGTGTGCAGTCAAAGGACTGCTGCTGGTTTCATGAGACACGTTAGACTGTGGTAATGGTAGCAAGTAGAAAATGCATTTCTACAACGTTTTCAATACGAAGGATACTGGCGTTTATATTAGGCGTTTTTCATAGGGTGAAATATAAAGGAGTCACGCGCTTGAAATGGAGATAATATCCTCTCTGTTCTTGTAAAGAATTGTAGAGGTTAATTAGTAAAACCTTTCATAAATAATCCATGATCCTTTGGGTAGATGCGGTTTAAAGAAGTTTAATCGAATTGTAGCATTTAACCTTTGATCCCCTTGTCTGGGTAACTGCATGGATAGCAAGTGCGTCTTTTGTTGTGTAGCTTTATTTTATTACTGTTGAGTGAATTAGTTTTTAGCAGTAAGGGCTGCAAAAAGTCAGGGGGAAATAGTAGACGGAGATGACGCGGTGGAACACGGATTTACTCGGAATGTCGTCGGTCAATAAGGATGCAGTGGACTAAGGGAGTGAAGAGAATCTAAGGAAATTAAGCGGAAGAGGAAAAAGGATATTACACCTGGTATACAGAATTTAAATGAGGAGGAAGGGATTGTAATAAGGGAAACTACAAATCCAGTGTTGTGGTTGCGTGTAGTAAATCTAATATATGTAAATGGGAAATAAAATAAGGGAATGCAATTTGCGGAGGAAAGGAAGGAAGAAGAGGTTACAGGGCAAGTATGTGAGTAAGTCATTGGATGCAGACATGGAGGAATTTAAATATCTCAGACTGTCGCATGCCAAATATGAAACGTAAGCCAAATAAGGTTGGGTGTGGGTAAAATATCAGAGAGGCTGAGTAAGACGTAAAAGCGTTTAGGAATATTGTTAGTAGGGCTTTAGCATCTTAATGTAGTGACGACTTTTTCCGGATTTCCTTGGGGAAAGTTATTTAAAACCTCCTCGACAAAGTCCGAGAGCAGAGTGCAGACATTGCTAAGATATTCCGGGCAATAGCGGGGAAACAGGAACTTCCGGGAGAGCAGCAGTTGAGCGGAGGTGAATTCTCTTTGGCGTTTAAGTTTTTTAACTTCAACGCTGTTTAAGCAACCTAAGAAAGACACCAACTTCCTTCCTGGCTAAGAGTGGTGGCAGAGAGAAAAAGGTGTGTATTGTTTAAGGTTGGAGGGTATAGTAATTGGTATGATTCATTTGGAAACAGACGTGAGAATTATGTTTGAAGAAAAACGGAAGAGGAGGAGGATGCAACGACGTCGGCAAAGGTTGAGAGAGCGAGAGACTTAAGGTGAAAAAAGGAATGAAGAAGAGGTGGAGATGACGAGCTTCATTGCCATGGAGATGAGGGTTGAGGTGACTGCATGTACTTGTGGGAAGTGAAAGCTTTCTTTTGAATTGATACTTATTAATCTTGTTTCGTGGACATTTAAGTAGGTAGGTGGGAGAGTAGGGATACTCAAGAGATTGGCTGTAAATTATGGTAAAACGGAAGAAAATGTAAGCATAAGCGTGGAGGTGGACTTGTAACTGACTTTTAGTTGGTTGAATGGAGCAAAACTGGCATGCGTGACGTGATGCGGGATGAAACGTAGATATGAAGAAGATGTGGAATTGCTTGGATTTGTAGTATGATTGGAGGAAAGGACAAGGAGGAAAGGAGACTGCATACGGGATGACTATACAATCAGGTGGCATAGAGATTTGTTTCATAGTCACTGTAATTCAATAGTAAAGGCGTGTGTGAAGGAGACGGAGGAAGGTGAAACGATTTTAGTAACCAGTAGCTAAGGTGTAAATGACCGAGTGAGTGGGCTGAAGTTTTAGGAGATATGGAGCAGGAGGATGACTGTGTCAGTTGGAGGAAATAAAACAATAATAATAATATGTGATGTGATGACAAGGAAGACTTGTAAGGTTTTGGTCACGTGGAGAAATTAATGCAAATTTCATTTAGCTGGTGGCAAGTAAGTGGAAACAGTGGATGACGCTGACAGGAGCGGTGGCAGATAGAGGAGGAAGTTATAGTTTTACATATTACACTCAGGTGAATAAGGAGCTGCTGACAGATGACTGAAAAATGAGGCAGGGAAGCTGAGAGGGATTGCTTGGTGTTGGTATATGTATCGAATTACTTGAATTCAGATGCATTAGAATCTTTGTAGGGGAATAAGGATCGTGTAGCTCTTTTGGAGTTGCTTGCATTATCCAAAGAAAGGTATGAGAATGATGACGGATGGAATGATTTGATAATATTCAGGATTCATAATTGAAAGTGTGTGGGATAATGGCCAAAGGATTGGAATACGAGAATACGGGTGGATGGTTTGCCATAGAGGTTGGCGTTGATGTTGTTCTTGTTGTACGGAGTGGGCAGAGAAAAAGCAGAGAAGGACTATTGAAAGGTAAAGTTTGAAATCGGAAGAGAAATCGATTGAATATTTCAATCGTCCTTACGGAAGGAAGCAGGGAACGGGAACGGAGAGAAGAGAAAACACTGACAAAATCAATAGGATTAAGTACGTACAAACAGAGTAAATAGGAATAGCATAGGAATAAGAGATAGAGAGACTCTTGGTTTGGTTTGGCGGTGTGTAAATTAGTACAACTGCGGTAGGGGTTGATAAGGTAGAAATATGTTGTCAGAATAGAAATCCCTATCTCTGGTTTCCCGCTCTATCAAATAACCAGTCAAATCTTGGCTTCTACAGCGGAGTGAATACAAGTATATGCTGTTTCGTAAAAGGATGAGAGCTAGAGAAATTTTTGGAAAATCACGTAGGAATCTCAAATTACTGTGGACAAAAATGCAACACCTTCCGGTGTAGAACATGCTTTACAATAAGTGTGGGTGGCTGGTAGCCCAATGGAATGGAAATCGAATGGGCGTCGAGCTAATAAAGATGCACTCGGAATCATTGTGATGAATTATCGTTGATGATGAAGAAATGGAAAGCATAAGTCTCTACAAAGTGTTGTTGCTTTACAAAGTGAGTGTTTGTTGTTGTAACCACATTCGGTGCGGTTAGTGGGAAGACTCATTGTGTTCTAAATGTAAGGAAACACGAGGTAATATAACTTATGGAAATTCTTTCATTTTGCATTTACGGTGCATACTAGAATGAAAGAGGATGCTTGGCAGGTTGAGTTTCAAGTGCACGCTGGTAATTCATCTCATACTTTTGTTGTTTCTTCGGCTTGCTGCATCTTGCATTCTCTCTTTTCTGGTAGCTTTGCCGCGCCTTTCCTTGGTTTTGCTCTGTAAAATACGAGGTTTCACACTCACTACCGTTTTAGATTAAAATTACGATGATGATGAACACTAACTGCACTATGAGACGGTAGGGCTGAGAATTAAGAATTGATCATAACTAAAGAAGAGTTTAAAAGAGAGTCTTGCTAAGTCCATTGCTACTTGTAGCAGCTTACGTTAGAAAAATATGAATGTAAATAAGAGAAGAAATACAATGTAAAGAAGACGACGATGTTGGAGTTGAAAATTTAAGTCTACGTAAAATATTCATACCTGCTAGTAATAAACTGTTCGATAAAGAAAGTTACAGGATTCTTAGAGGATGGTATGAATTATGAATGAACGTGTGCGTATCATAATTGTTGCCTTATCTTGGCAGATAGTTGAACGAAATAATTGTAAGTGGGAAGATGAGTTGTTGCCCAAAGTAATTTTCTGTAAAGTTCGAGACTTGTTAAAGTGCAATTGACGTGCGTAAGAGAAAGATCTGTGGTCTGAGGCTGGGTCTGAGAGAAAAGGTAGGTTTCTGGGCTAGACTCAATTAAATGATTGGTAATTACTGATTACCATGTTAGTTCTTTTTTGAAATTGAAACTAGATGTAGTAATAGAGGGAAGTCTGGGCACACACCGAAGATAAGATGAGAAAGCAGACGGGAGTTAATGGCTGAGACTCTGAGACTGTGAGGAAATACAGAAGGACGCAACTTTTATAGTTATTATTGAATTACAAGTTACAAGCGCCAAACTGGAATTAAATGGACCGTGACGGTGATGATGATTATCTGATATGCTTAGCTTGATACGTTCTTATCAAAAATGATATTTTGGAAAATAAATTACACCACCGAGCGTGGCTAAAACGCGCTTACGTGTGTAAATGTTTACAAAACGAGGGAAAGAAAAAGGAGTAGAAAGAGCAAGGTTGAAGTGTTTCATGTGTGTCAGTCAAAACATGGGTGTAACGTAGTAACGTCCGCATTAGGGAAGTAGAAATGCACGTTGGTTGGTAAGAGGAGTAAACATGAGATAACTAATGGTCAAGGAGGAGGTGAAAGAATTAAGATGAGAGATTATTTGCTAGTTAAGATGCGGCAGGGAGGGAGTACAGAAAGCAGGGTTGAAGGTAAAGGGAAAGAGGAGAAAATTTAAAATTTCTCACACAAGAAAAACAAACATTTCCGTTTATGTCGATTGCTGGGTTTGGTTTGGCCAGAGGGTGTGCCAACCAGGGCTAGCAGTTAGTAATGAGTTACGAGTTGAGAGTAGAAATAATTAGTACCCGATTCTACAATATATACTAGCGTTGAAAAATCAAATCAAGAGGGAAATTTAAAGACTGCAATTATAATTAAAAGAAGAAACTCAACTTTGTATATGATGGTGGT
The DNA here is from genome assembly GCA_906901655.1 of Sminthurides aquaticus. Classification (NCBI taxonomy): domain Eukaryota; kingdom Metazoa; phylum Arthropoda; class Collembola; order Symphypleona; family Sminthurididae; genus Sminthurides; species Sminthurides aquaticus. Next base: position 6,974,178 of record CAJQTT010000004.1, on the reverse strand, counting down.
GAGAATGAAGGAAAGCTGAATGTGTGGGAATCGTTGTTAAAGTCGACTGAAAATTTTGAAATTGGTGCTTTAAATTAAAGAATTTAAAAGATTTGTTGTCTTTCTTTGAGTTCTAGACGATGAATTAGTTGTTTATCACATATATTCAATATTAGCAGCACAATTTATTTTTTCAAAGCAGCAGAAACCTTGATACTCTGTTCTTACTGACACCATTCACGTACACACGTCTTTTCGCCACCGTTCCACACGGATACTAGAATAATACGAAACCTGTAATTATAGGGCTAAAACCAGACCACTAGGTTCATTTACTTCATGGGCGAAACTTGAGAAAATTGGGAAAACGTGCAGTGTGGGAGCTTGAACGTCTTATTATTTCATGAATAAGACAGTTTCCGAACGAACTACCGGTAGCGGAGAACGAGATGCGAATACGTGCGAATTGCAAATATAAAGAACCGTATCACTGCCAAGGATTGCTTTGTTGATTAGTTGTAGTACTAACATACAATCCTTCACCTAATGGCTACATTGGCGTTTGTTGGTTACAATGAGTACAATCCTTCAAAGTAGAATAAAAATTCGCCTTCATCGTATCAAATATCCTGAGACAAAGAATTTTGAGAATAAAATCTAATTATGTTGGAATATTAATTTGAAATTAGATTTGCCTTAGAAAAAATCCAGCTGGATATTTAATTATAGGATATACATACATAATTATAATTAGGAATTACAAATGAATTTAAAAGTTTCAAGGATCGATTTGATTGGAGGTGTTGTAGAATCAAAAATTTGTCACGATTGGTTTTAGCTTTAGAGAATGAAATGATTTGATGACGGGTGGGTGCTTTGAGTATTGAGTCCAAAGAAATTGAATACAATAATTAAAGGAAATGATCCGCTGCGGTTTTCAATTTGTTGATACAAGAATATAATAAGTAAAAGACTATGCTAAGAGGGATTTTGAAGGCTTGGTGATGTTCTGAAGCGGATAGCCGCGTAGAGATTGATTCAAAGGCTTAATATGCTACAGAGACACAGTAAACAAAAGTGACAACTGGATGCAAATGATAAATTTGTTGATTGTATCGGAAAGCTTGAGGAAGAGTGGTCGCTGGTAAGGCTAAGGAGATTAAATTGATTTGTTTGGGAATTTCTAATTGAAATAAGCACATAAGAGCCGGGCGATGTGGACATTAAGTGGACAATGGGGATGAGGCTTTCTTATCTGCAGAGTATTATCTCTTTACGATGATGATGAATGGGAAGATTTGTACAAGATAGTGAAGGAGACTTGTTTAAGACAAGAGGATTTTGGGGCAGAGAAGAAACTCCAAGTTAATGGGAATATGCACAGGTGGATGTGGAGGAGGAAAATGTATGTGACTGAGTCAGTAAGCCAGTAGGTGTGGAGGAAGAAGAAAAAGAATAAAGAGTTTGTATAAACCAGGATGAGGAGCATTGGATTATTTAGGTTTAGTAGCTTTAAAGGAAGAAAGTGTAATAGGGATTCTTATCTTTGGCGATGGCCGACTGAGTCCCTGTGTTTGCACACGGGGTGCATGAAGAAATGATTTAGACTGAATTGGTCCATGAAAGAATTAATTGGTGGAATGCAGTATGCATAGAGTAGGTGGAAAAAAGAAACACTGAGATACTGACCGAGCAGGCGAAGCTGATGATGAAGAAAATTAATGAAGAATTTTCCCTGGGGGATGAGAGCTAGTAAAAGTTTATAGCAGAAAAGAAGAATAATTCATGCGTAGCTGCTGCGCATCTGCAGGGATGTTCATGTGTGAGCGAGTTACACCTTGTCTTCATGCTTCTGATTAAACCGAAGAAAGTTTATTCCAATTCACGTTCTCTTTTATGACTCAAGTGCAAGATGCAGGCATGGGAGTTGTTCATCCGATGCAAAAATTGCACGACATGTAAACTAGGAAAGATTAAGGCTAAGGCTACAGAAGGGATGAAAAAGAATTCCTTGCGAAAAGATGCAGCTTGAATTGCAAGGTATAAGCCAGCGGGAAGCAGAGTACACAGTGACACTGGGCAGTCGTATGTCTTCTTGATGGAAAAGAAAATAAGATCTGTAGAAGGACGTGTGCGCTGTAGTAGTTTGAGAATAGATTATTTACTGTCTGCTCTTCCTCTGCGTCCCTTAAAATTACAGGGTTGAGAAATTGAAGGGACGTGTGTGTGGCAGGTGTACGTGAGTCAATATATATAAAACTTGAGAACTTTTTTCCTTTCAATTCAATCTCTGTTCGATATTACTAAAATATTCTGTGAGGCCGGGAGGAAACAATATGGGACAAGAAATGATTTGGAATTATAGCCGCCTAAATTCTTTTCGAACATCTAAACTGTGAACTATTATTTGTTCCTGACGCCAGAGGCTTGTTGGAGGCAAGGTGAAATTGCAATTTTTTTGTAACGCCGACTTTTGACTAAAAGTGTGTCAAAACTTGTATCTGTTGGAGGGATGAGCTGAATTGGGAATTTAAACTCCAGGAATCAAGTAGTAGCCTTATGAAGCCATAATAGGTCAACTGGTAAGGATTCCAAGGATTTCCATTGACCAAATCATATGTACAGAAGAAGACAGAATGAGATTAAGAGGAGAGAGGAAAAGTTTGCAAGTTTAAGGTAATTATTCCAAGCTTTCGTTGATTTCTCGATTCTTCTCCATCCTTCCCCTATACGTGTGGAAAGGAGCAAGGATGAGATGAGGAGCTAGAGAGGAGAGGACGGGATAATAAAATGATGATGAAATGATAATGAGAAGATGCTCTAAATGTCCGAGTTTTTAGAGGAGGAGAAAGGTAGTCGTCGTTGTTTACAATAATGATTGAGTGACAAGAGATTGAATGACAGAGGATGGTGGATTCAGTTGTTCTTGATCCTTCTAGCAAGTAATTTTATGTTCTCTAAATGAGGGAAGAGCAGCGGCAGTGCCTCTTATGCACGTGTGTGTAAAGAAAAGAGGAGTTGACAGGGCGGGTTGGTTAGTTAGTGAGTTAGCTAGCTATGGCATGGTGGTGGCGGGCGGGCGGGATTTGGAAAGTAGGACTAACTATTGATAATTAAATTTTACGCTTCTCATCCTCTGTGACTGCTGACATGGATGCGGTATGCAGATATAATGGAGAAGACGGTGGTGGTGGCTTCTTGTAGAATTTGTTATGCTCTTTATCGTTAACTCCTTATTGCTGATACAAGGAGGGAATAACGGGGATTTATAGTGTAATAGTTTATGAGAGAGAAGTTGTGTTTGCATTTTGTTTTATGCAAATGATTCCATCTACTTCTAGTATTCCATTTGCTTGCTCCAGGAGGATTTTATTGAGCTCATGAATGAGGAATACATTATTTTATCTCTTGTTCTTGTTAAACTATAAGATGTACCTACAAAAGCTTCCGCATTAAATATCAAGCCAGCTCAGAAGAGCTGTAGAACACGGCAGTCGGAGGGAGGATGGGCGTGCGACAAAAAGGATTTGTTTGTACTTACTATAGTTATTGCACATAGAAGCTGCAGGTTTGAGAATGATAGTAATTCCGTATAAATTATCCTGTTTTAAGTGCTTTGATCCAATCCTCTGTGTCGTCTCTGATAAAGCCGTCGTTTACAGGAAACAAGACAACAAGTACAAGAATATTGTTCCTCCTTTGCACTGCTGTGGAGAGAAAACTTTACAAGTACAAACAAAGTAGGGAAGATACAAGAGAAAAGTACATTAGTTTACTACCGACCGGTAAAGTAATGGAGCGTAAAAGTAAAACGTTTACAACTAGGGTTGACAATATATTCGCGGATTCGAGGACTGACTGACTGACTGAATGAATGAGGGGGATGGGATAAGTGAAAATACTTTTTAAAGGCGGGCAGTCTTTGCGCCATCTCTGCATTATGTACCCTTGTCTCTTTTTGATGGCTAGTAATATTAAAGGCAGATACACTAACCTGGAAATCTTTCCACTCGCCTACAAACCTCTTTCAGTCTATGTAAATCCACAGTAGCTTATATGTTATACTAGTCTACATAAACATCTATTTATGCTTAGTTGTTGGTTATTTGAAAATGTTTGATAGTGCAATAATATGGATTTGAGATGCAAGCTTGTTCATCTAATCACTGCTACTAGTAATTTTAGCTTCATAAAAGTTTCAACATTGTTGCTTCTTTGAGGAATGAGTTCACTCACGCCCACACAATCCCCAAGGTTGACAAGGAGGGACAGCGTTGTTGAGAGAGCCGGCCGGGTTTGGTTGCATTTGGCCTCCGTGTAATTCGCGGAATTGTAGAGTGTGCCAAATGGAGGAAGGAAATATGATGAATTGAGAATTTGGAAGGAGGGGATGCCATAGAGATGAAGAAAAGGAGTGGGGAAGAATTTGGAGAGACAGAGAGCAAGTTGCTCCTGTCTTTTGTGAATGAAGAATGGAAAAGTTGATGAATGAAAGAATGAATACATGAATGAAAGATGAAGATTTCAGTAGGAGACGACGTGGGAGAGATAAAGAAATATACGTACAAGAAAGGACTTTGCATACAAGACAGGGGAAGAGGGGAAGGAAGGGGAGAAAGATATGGGACGAGACGTGGACTGGGCGAAGGAATGATAAATGTTAGAGGGTAGATTACAACTGGTTACAAGGAAAGGATAAGATGGTAGTGAGGGAGGAGGGGGAAGACAATGATGTGGGACAGGTTGATGATAAGGGAAGTTGGATTTGGGTTTCATCCTGAAATTTTTTGGAAAGATGTGGGATGGACGATGATAAGAGCTGCAACGAACAAGAAGTCAAGGGAGAAGGAGGAGGAAGGCGATGAAATGTAAGGATGTTAGTCGAGGTGAAAAAAATTGTTTTGTTGGAGTTGTCATCTTCATTTAAATAAATTTACTAAAATTGTGTTTAATTTAACCCAATTTTCTTATTCATGATAATTACACATAATCTAACATTTTCACTTGCAAGACTGCATTTGCACAGTAAGGAGCAGGGAGGGGGCGGGGTAGGTGAATGAGGATTAGGAAAAGTCCAGACTAGGCTCGTGGAGGGAAATTATAGTTTGGTGTAAAGTTGATGTTTAAAATGTTGTGATTCTTGTGGGGGGTGGAAATGATGGAAATAAAGGAAACAAGTTGGTTTGTGATAAAAATGATTTGAAGTAATACAAGTCGTAATGTTCTCTTCAGTATGAAGTACCACAGTGTACATTGAATGAACAGGGAAAGGACATTGAGGTGGAGGCAGGCGGGGTTGGATGGAGCAAGATTTCTCCATCCTACATTAACCTAAGTGTGGCTAATCTTAATTGAGTGACCAAAATCCATTATCCGCATCATCACTTTCCCACGCCAGTAGTGAGGCAGTCCTCCCTTTGAATAGTACTTAAAATTAACATGGAATCTAACCAGATGAGGGGCCAGTTTGAGAAATAGTGCCCTCCTGGCACAGAAAAACTTTATGGATAAAAGTGTTACAACGCACCTACCTGTTCGCGGTTTAAAAAACCGCTTTCTGTTTCAATTTGCGGATGACAGTGCAATAGGGTTTTTAAACAGGGACTACAGGTACTTTATAGATTGGCAGAGATGGACGATTTGGTGACAGAATGTTTGGATTTGTTTTGCGTAAGGAAAAAACGGTCTTCGAGATAAGAAGAAAAGCACAGAGAAAGACAAGATATGAAAATAGTTGAAAGGTGTGTACACAGGTAATGGGAATGAGCGTATCTTAGCTATGGTTTTATGATAGAGGGCAGTAAATCTTGGTAACATGGGGTCTTGGGGAGATCAGGCATGCAGAGAACATGACATCTGCATGAAAGATTCTGCTGTAGATTAAAGGTTTCTCTTAAATGTTATCACTTTATGGGAAAAGTCGTTGAGACACGGGGGAAATAATAGCCAAGACGCTGATTGACAACCAGGTGTGCAAACTGGAATAAGAAGAATAGGAATTCAAGTGTGTAAAAATGAGTACTACAATGGAGAAACTTCTGCAAGTGCTAATGTTGATACCCCTCCTGCATGATTTCTAGCAATCATTAACAATCCCACTTCCCATTACTTATTATCATGTTCACTATTGATAATTGGGAATTGTAAAAGCCACAAGTTAACATCTAAATTTATCGTCTCTTAATGAAATTTAATGCGGATTAACTCCTTGGGCGCCAGCTATGAGCAAATTAGTGACGATCCCAAATCAAGGGTATCCTCTCTTTGTAGATGCTACGTGCAGAATCCTAATTAGTTAATTTCATTTGTGTACACTCTGTGATGGGAGGATTGGACTCGACTGAGGGGATCCCTGTGGAGAGACTTATGTTTACTTAATTTACTACACCACGATGACTAGGAAGAGAAATACATTAGACTGTGCAAACTTAGGATATTGTACTCATGGTTCTAGGAAAATGAAATTGTATGGGAATAAAAGCTCGTTGAGAATTATCTTTTGAAATTTTACGGGAAATGTATTTTTTGCGGTTTAAAAATTTGTGAAAACGCAATTAGATTAAATTGGTAGTGTACTTGATGGGCACTTGTTGTATATGCATTATATTTTTTAAAAATGTCTTAAAAAGGGGTGTATAATGAAAAGTATGTATTCTAAATTAAGAAAATCCAATAACAAATTGCGGTTTGTGTGTATTCTAAATTTTGGATAATGAGGGAGAAATTGGCGAACCTGCTGTTCATGTCGTATTGCACGTTTGACTGATGCATACTTTGTTGGTTCTTGGTAAAAAATGCTAAAGTTAATGCTTACATTGATACTTATGGTTGCTTTAAAATAAAAATCCTTTCTACCAGATGGGACGATAGTTGTTTGTTGAGTTGTTATTGAAATGTCCCTATCAATTCCGCCCTGCGGATTTTGAAAAGTGGTAAAGTTTTTAATTTAAACTCTTAAAAACCGGGAAACGATGCTTCAAACATGCATTACTATCTGTGAAGCAGAAGCAAAGCGAAAAGCTTGAGATGCATATCATAAAGCGCATCACTGAAGAAAAGAGGAGCGGAAGAAAGATTCTGAGTTTTTGAAGGCGGGAAGGGGGTAGATAGGATTTAGAATTAGTATTTACTTGAATTTTTTAATGTGAAGAATTTGAATTGACGTGGAAAATTTTGATTGGATTGACAGAGTTACCAGGAACGACGGCGGATGATTCAACATCCTTACGGGACTTGCATTAGTTCACCCCTGGGAGGAAGACATGAGGCCAGATTAAAAATGAGAGAAACGGGAGAAACTCAGCCTATGGAGCAGCAGCAATTTTTCTATCATCATCATGTAAGTTTTTGAAATAGTTTCATTTGGCTATATGCCTGAATCTTGACGAACATACATTCATGTGCATATGAAAGCTATGAAGGCCATGTAGTCACGTAGTTAGCGTGGTCCCCGCTTAGTTAAATTCCCTCAATAACTTCGATATTTCTACTGTCTACCTGTGTGTCCTATTAACTGACTAAATATGAGATCTCTGGAAGGAGGTGATCACATAACGTGACTATCTCTCTCTCTCCGGATTCAAATGATTGCTTAGAGATAGAGATAGTAGTCCAGTCCAAGGAAATAAGCAAGGAGGAGAAGGTAGTAAACGTAGAGGTAGCGCAGAGAGGGACGATGAAATTAGGTAATACAGGGGTAGAGGCTGAAAGAAAAACTTTTTGTCGTCTACCTTCTTCCGAACAAGGACATGGTCGGGGAGGGAGGGTTTTACAGGGGGGAGGAAATGATTAGCTGGAAATGCGAAATCACGGTGAATTGGAGAGAAAACGTGCCTGATATGCAGAAGAAGGGGAGGGGAGGAAGTGAAACGAAAAAGATTTACCCTAGTAGAGAGGAGAGGAGAGGGGGTGATTATTAGGGATTTCATGGAAAATATACTCGGTTTCATGATTATTATCCTCATTCACGATACCATGATACCATAGAACGAGCTCTAGTCACACTCGCTTCAACATCTTTTAACAATTTTACAAGTTCCAGAGCAAAGTCGTCAAATCATGGTATGGCTTCTACTTCTGGGAGAAAAAATGTTCACCAAATCATCGTCTCAGTTATTCCAGTGGAAAGAAAAACTGGCAAACCTTAGGGAGATTAGAGAGGAAGTTCAATGCAGAAAAAATATAGAAAAACTAGGCTGAGATCCAAAGAAACCTATTAGAAGAGAAGACTACAAGTTTGTTCTTAGCATGTCTTTCCAAGCAAGTATCAGAGAGGAAAGGTAACGAGCTGAAATATATCCTGGAAAGTTATACCGAAATTACATAATCGGTACAGAAGAATGGGAAGTGAAGAAAAGGGAGAGGGATTCAGTATAATGGAAACAAGTTTTTAATATACCAGCAGGTCGTTGTGCTTAGTAAAGTAGAAAAATGCTACAATGAGAGAAATATTCCAGTTTTAAGTCTCTGATATGCACACAGCAAAAGTAAACTGAACACGGAATTCAATGGAAAAAGCGGGACATACATAGATCCATCCGAAATCTAAACCGTTAATAAACAATGGGAATTCTAGATATTTCAAAGCTATCAGAGACAAGTTGTTATGTGAACGGAATGGAATATCTTCAAAATTGTCAATTCAGTCGCCGTGCGCATCGCAAAGCGCATAAAAGCAGTTTTATCTTTACTTAAAGTTAGATGTGAAAATTTAAAAAAACTGGACACTTATGGCCAACAGTTGATACGTTGGCAGAAACGCTACTTGAAAATTTTAGTTTGTGTAGATAAAAACTAAAAATCCTTATTCAAAGCAAATCATGTACCAATGTCTAAAGTAAGAGATGAAGTTGGCGAATTTACTGTTGCTTTTGAAGTTGTATTTACTTGGAAGATAAGGTTGTAATGCTAGGAGAAAGAAAGGAGGAAGGATGAAGATAGTTACAGGGTGGTGGGAGTGTAGAGATGATAAAGGGATGGAAACTTTCTCTGCATAAATCCGTCTCCCACACTCACATTCAGACAGACAGGTATTTAAAAGAACATGAGAATTAGCAAGACAAGAGCTGGTAAAATGATTAGCGTAGGAGTGAAAATGAATGCTAATTGCGGATAGAGTCCGTGTCAGAAATAAATATAATGACAAACTAATCCACGCCGGCGGTGGGATGGATGGAAGGGGGTGTAGAAGAATGCTGTATATAATTGAAATCCTTATAGCTTGAAGGTATTTTATGAATCTGACGTCACCCCCATACGGCTACCCTCCGGTAGGCAGGAATGCTCTGGATTTCAAAGAATTATTATAAACATATTAACAAGTAGAATGAGGTCGGACAAAAGACATTGTAGCATGAATCACTTGAAGCTTAACATGAGAACTCATGGAGAGATAAAGCAAGGGAGATTAAGACAAAGCTTGCCCTCCGGCTCCAGGAATTAAAGCTGGTGGGTAAAATTTATAGTTGAGGATTAATTAACTTTAAAAGTAATTGAAGAAGTGAATGCGCAATTTAAGAGAAAATAGGGACAGAGGGGACGGTATAAAGTCAGTGCGCGTCAAACAGGGCTAGAGCTATGGAGTCTGAGATGGAATAAAAACAGTAAAAGGAAATGCAAGATTGCGTGGAGGTAGAAGGTAGAACGCAGAGCAGAGGTAGGGAGGATGGAAGGAATTGATGTTGATGAGAGGATTTAATTGAGAATTATTATGGAAGTATACGAAAGGCAAAGGAAAAGGAGATTAGCCTAGATTCCGGCTCGTGATAGATTTAAAAGGCTCGAAGATAATAAAGTTTGCATCGCGGATATTAAAGACAAACAGAAAAATATCGATTTAGTTCCATCTCAATTGGTATGGCGATGGCGGAGATTGAGAAAGGTGCGGAAAATGTATGAATATGTTATCGGTAATCAGGAGAGATTGGAATGTTGAATTCAATTCCTAAGAGCTTTCTTGCTTGCTTTAGCCGAGTACTTAGTAGTTCCTGGGTTGGAGTAAGAATCTATGTAGGGATTAGATTGAAGTCCTTGTCCTTGATGGAGATGTTGATGGAAGAAGATGTGAGGTAGGAGCTTTTTTATTTCATCTAAAGGATTGTGTTTGCTTATCCGGCGGACAAATCTTTGGTTTCTTAATTGAAATCTGCCTACTTTCATGGAAGTAATGGTAACGCGAGTTGACGGAGCTATAAAGTGAAAAGAGAAAGTCTCCCTCCGTTTCTACAATACAACCCTACTGGGATTTAGTATGGCAGGACTTTTTTGGGGATTGCTTCCAACCAGAGAACACGTGTAAATGGGATGGGAATGTTCTTGGTTAACTTAGAAGGGTAGTGCTGTTTTATTTTGTTTGGTATTGGTAGTATTGGGAGAGGTTTCTGGAAGCGTTTGGACAATTAAGGGACGTCTTTACGACTTTATCGAATGAAAGAAAATATCTGAGACTGAGAGACTCTTGATTTTTCTTCTAATATCAAAGAATCTTAGATCAGATGGAGGAGATTTTATCTTATTTGCGGCAGATATAAAACGCTTAATATCCAGGGCGAAGGTTGGGTAAATAATAGATGCAGAGAGGAATACGGGGATGGCTGGAAGAATCGGCGAAACTGTAGAAATAAGGATTCCAAAAAAAAGTTTTAGTTTGCTTGCAAAAACAATCCATGGAATTGAGGAAGAGTTGCCGGCTACACATCCTACAGTACAAGACTTTATCATAATGACATGAGAATAAGCCAGGATTATAGATGAAAGCGTTTAGGGAGATTGGAAAAAGCAGAAGAGTGAAAGTGCGAGAGGAGAGCTGGGCAATAGATGGCTACGACGGTGACTGTAAATAGGATAATTAAAGGATTTATCCTCCTGTTTGATTCTCTTCGTGATGACAGTATTTCCGAAACGGGTAAGCAGAATAACGAGGAAAGCCATGCGAATCTATTTCATAAATTTTTACACACCGGCGCTAGCTTTATGACATGCCAATCGGATCAATTCTTGGTAAAGTTTAGGATGTATTCTAAGTGGATCCAGCCAATTTTGGCATGACTTCCGATTTGGATATGGTGCTGTAGATGATGGTGATGAGACAAAGCTGTGTAGGGGAATACACGTCGGGGGGACGTGTGGCCAACCATGTAGTGATTATTGGAAGGTCGGGAAAAGCTGGGAATGATGGGGGGCGGGGAAGACTTGATGGTGAGAATTTATAGTGGGAGGGCAAAGGAGTAATTGCGGGGAAGATGATAGATATTTTAGGGAATTAGCATTAGTGAGAAGATGGGCGGAAGAATATATGGATTGATGGAGGTTTGGGGAAAGATGATGTAAATGATTATAGTTGGGAATTAGTGGGGAGTTTAGCAGGAGAACGGAAGAAGGGTGGATGCCTTGCAAAGAGGCTGGGGTGATAAGTGAGATTAGTGAGAAGACAGGGGGAAAAGGAGGGAGAGTTTGGGTGTGAGAATGTTCGTTAGCGGGATAATACCAAATTGTAGATCCTTTATTAAAGCCTCGTAACCTAACGGTTGCGGAGCATCGGAGGGTTTCAGAAAAAGTTTGCATTAGAAGTAGACGAAAAAATGGGGGGAATTGCGGGGGGAAATGGAGGATGAGACGATGCGTATGGGAATATAAGATTAGAGTGTGGGAACGGATTAGAGGATTAGTCGGAAAATGGGTTAAATTTTGTGAGATCTGACTATGATTGTTGTATGCAATGTGTTATTGGATTACGTTTTGCGGTGGAAGTTTACGCGTGGGGAGGGTTAAAGGGATTTTAAAGGGGTTGCAAGGGGGTGGGGACGATAGAGAGACTGGTGATCTTGTGGGACGGTGGTACTGTACGGTGGATTGAGTTTGTATGGGTTATTCTGAATTATTTACAGTTCGGCGGGTCGGCATTAGAGACGCTTCCGGAGGCGGAAAGTGAAGAAGAATGCAGCGAGGGGGAGGATGTGTCCGAGTCGGGTGCTCCATGCACTACAACCTCATGTTCAAGTCAAGCTTCAGATGATAATTTTTGCCTGAGTCATGGAGCAAATATAGAGTTGAGAAATGTTGGAAATCATCATCATCATCTCCTCCTCCGTGATGACGGTAGTGGGACAAGTAATAACAATCTCCGTTACGAATCCTCCCCTGAGGATCAGCGCCATAAAATCTCATCCCTAGAAGAAACCATACGACAATTGAGAGATGAATTGCGGGAGTGCAAGGACCAAAATGAGCTACTCGAATTTAGGTTGTTGGAAATTGAAGAGATTGGGGGAAGCTCGAATTCACAGGTAAATTGCTCACTCAATTTCTCATCATTTCTTATCTACTCCCTCTTTAACCGTTTTAGCACTTTTTTCGCAGGGATTCTACCCTTCCTCCATATTTTGCAAAAAAAAAACCGCCGCTTCCACGTCTCTTTCCTCCGGCTGCCGGCTACTGGCTACTGGCTTTGGAGTAGTACTGAACTGATGGCAGGAAAAGCAAGTAGGAGAGGATTAGACCGAGTGTGTGAGGTAGTGTTGTCATTCAGGGCATTTTAGAAGGTGGCGAAAAATGAAGAAATGAGAAATGGACTGGATGACTCGTAAGCAATTTAGATGAGAGGAATCATAGGGTGGCTGGTATTTGATGATATACAGAAAAATAAGTGGGAATTGACAAGAGACACAATTTAGAGAATTATCAAGCCGTGAAATATAATGCAACCTACAGTAGCAAAACAGCAGAAGGAATCTTTCCTAACATGCCAGTGAGGGGTTTTAGAGTATTTCTCTGACATCTCATTTTAGATGTTGCAAAATCCTCAAAGGTTTTACTTCAATCGCTTCACTTGCGTCACTCAATTGCATTAAGGTAGGGTTCAATGGATTCCCAGTTGTACTCGCATTCCCAAAAATCCAACCTTGGGAAGATGCGGCAGAGAATGTGGATGAATGACTTTAAAAAATTGCGACGGCAAAATTGCATCTGTATATACGTCCAAACGGCTAAGCTAAGTCCATTCCCTCATAGAAAGGGCCGTTTTTTGCGAATTAAAACCTTTACCAGAACCTTCACTAGCTGAAGAATTGGGAAAAGTGACAAAAAGTAGGAAATTATCACGCAATACATAGATTTATTCCATTGGATAGAATAAGGGGAGTTAAATCTGAATCTGTGTTGAGCATCCCAGCAAAAGTAACGCTAAACATTTCCAGTTACTCACGGAGAGGTTTTTTGGACCGCGGGCACTTTCAAACGGGACATTTTTGGAACAGTTGTAGGTGTAGATTACAAAGGAATAAGGGGAAGAAGGAAATGAGATGGGCTTAAATTGCGTGGAATTGACATTTCTTCTTACCGGTATGTTGTGTGCTATGATGCAATATAATAATAATAATGCGGCGTGAAAAGAAAATAAGGCTGTTAGTTGTTAAAATCAAATTTACTTGTAGAGCTAACAAGAAAATGGCCACAGAGTCAGCGTCTGATTAGGGCTCGGCATGCGAATATCCCTCAAGGAATCCTTACGTATTCCCTCCGGACTTTAAGGAGAATTGTTGACGCCGAGATTGAAATTGGACGTAGCGGATCTGTGTTTAGTGTGTAGGGTGTGGGGGAGGAATGGAATTGTGAAGAAATCCTTCTTCCGGTGTAAATGAAGCAGCGCTAATGGAACTTGTTATGATTCATTCACACAATTCTCGAAGGGGATCTTTAGCCGGGGAAGAGTTGAGGACGGATGGGAGGCGGGAGAGGGCTTATTGGGGTGAACAACATGTTATTTAAGAAATGGCACGCAATCACTTCCCTGTAAAACACCAGAGGGAAATGGCAAAGCTAGACAAAGAGGAAAGGTAGAATAGATTAGATTCTGCTTCCTAAATTTACGATTCGCCTACCAAAATACGCTCAAGTTTTTTCGTTTCCAACAAAGAGAATCGAACGATGAATCGGAATTATCATACGGCAAGGCTCTATGACGTAAGGACAAAGTAGATCATACCGTCAAGATTGGATTTGTAGCGAGGAAAGGACAGATTTGAAATTCTTTGAAGGAAGAGGTGAAGGAAGCTGAAAATATTGGGATAAAGGAAACCAAAATAGGGGGAATACGACTACTTTATTTCACAGCACACGCAGGGGGGAAAACATCAAAGTTTCCACCAAACCCTCTCGTCAAAAATATTATGGGAATTCGAGAGGATATTGTGAAAATTGATGGGTGCTTTGGGTTTGACTGTCTGCGTGGGGGTAGAGGTAATGTGGACGAGCAGATTTAGGAATATTTGCATAAATTTATTCGTTGATGAAAGATTCGTTAGAATAGCCGATATAATGGGGCTAGTTTCTAAAGAAATAGAGAGGATATTTTCAAGAAGTGCATGATATTGTTCCCAGGGTGAATAATGAGATAAGGGAGGAAGCTCACTTACTTTAGAGTTACTCTAGCCACTTCTAGGACGAGCAAAGATACTCGAGATAAGGTTCGTAAATACACAATAAGAAAATGATACAAAGGCTCCGACACAATTCTATAAGACGGTCAAATACCTTTCTGAATTGACACGTGCTTAGCGTGGCTTTGAGTTGTACAGAGGAATAGAATAGATGGAGGGAATTGTTGTTGTTGCTGTTCCGAGGTCTAGTGTGGTATGATTCGAGGTACATTTGCAGAATATTAATTGAGGGGTTGAGCTAGGATTTTTTGCACAAAATGCATCATCAAGGTAACTAGGAAAGTGTATTTTTCTTTACTACAAAAGCAAACCACTGCCTGATTCTCAGGATTTGAGCAACATACTTTTGACTCTAGAAGAATTAAACCACCACCATAGAGTTTTCCATGATATACATAGTTGGGAGAGACAAGAGTGAAGAGTACAAGGACTAAGGAATTACAAGTTCTACGTAGAATACCGTAAGACCGTATTTTGTAGGGAGGTGGTGGTGAGGGTGTATACATACAATCTATGCATGGAATGAATGCAAATTATTTTGAGAATTAACTGCAGACTCTAACGCATGAGTCTGACGTAAGTTTATATTTTGAAAAGACCCCGTGGTGGAATCATTCGAGACTCAAAGCCAAGGGATAATACTACTGAAGAGAATTGCGATGCGACTATTTTTGCTCAATATTTTCGCATCCTTCAAAATTTCATTAAGTCTGTAATATACAGAAAGTGTGGAGGAGGCTATTGGAGATGGCAATTATTTTGTAATCAGTTTATTATCTTCATGAGAGAGCTTTAGTTATTTAGCTTTGTAGTAAAGTAAATATGAAAGGGAACGACAGGGTGGGAATTAATAAACGGATAGGCATCCAATGTGCATAAGTTTGGGAGCCTTCTGTTGGGTCCGCTTTGCAATGCATGCAGCATGAGGGACTGAGACGGTTGCATACATAATTCCGCGTTACGGTTGTGATTGCCTAACCTGTATTAAAGTTACTTTTTGTTATGTGTATGAATGTGAATCTCGTAAAATGCAGTTTGGAGGGAGAATGAATGAGTAGTGGATTGCATATATATAAATCTTCTTGTGGTGTCGGAGATATGCTCGGTGGTGATGGGGTTATCGAAGTAACTTAAAGTTGAGGAAGACTGGATTAATTAAGTCGGTTTCTATATAAAGGAGACGTGGAGGATTGTGGTTAGAAGTTCTCATACTTGCCAATTTTAGCAAGCTCTTCTACGCCAGGATTACCGGGCTTTTAGTAGCGACTTATATTAGCTCTTCAGGTAGAGAAATATGGAATGGTTAAAGAGGGGAATGGCATGGTAAGAATAGAATTTGGGATTCCGTGATCTACGAGAATATATCTGTTACGTTTCTTCCCGACTTGTTATTTAATGTGAGAAGAAGGCTGATGACTTTGTATAAATTTCGCGGACCAGATTACCTAAGTATTTTATCCAACGAGTTGCCAAACTCCTCTTCTCTGTTGTTTGAGCTTTAAGGAAGGAGTTAATTGCTTTTCTGACATCTTCCTTCATAAGTTCTGGCGACAAAGGCGCTGAAACTCAAGAGCGTTTTAACAAGACACGATATAAGTAATACAGCAGACTCTCTCATATTTAATTTGAGTTCTGATTATGAAACCTAATTTTTTCCCTTCTTTTCTTAGGGCGGGAAGGATGGACGGAAATGTGGGAAAAATAACCGCAATCTTCTCCCATCCGCACCAACACTGCCTTTGTA
This sequence comes from Sminthurides aquaticus, assembly GCA_906901655.1. Lineage (NCBI taxonomy): Eukaryota > Metazoa > Arthropoda > Collembola > Symphypleona > Sminthurididae > Sminthurides > Sminthurides aquaticus. The sequence continues at coordinate 6,958,020 of CAJQTT010000004.1, read as the reverse complement.
CCATGAAGGAAGGGATGAACCGACGGAAGCTGTGGTACGTGATCATTTTATTCTACTCTTTGGTTATAAAACCACTAGAGATAACGTGTATGTGTGTATGCGTAGCGTACCTTGAGGCTTTAGGATGGAGAAAATTTCCGCGGACTTATTACTCATAATGTATTTAAGTATAATCCTATGTATTGAACTCGGTTCGATTTAGGTCCACGTTGATAACTATAGTAGCTGGAATACGCTGGAGCTGGATAATTCATGAGTCAAGAGTTTTTATGTTGAAGCAGTGAAGGGTGATGTATAGAAATTGGCGATGAGCACATGCTTAGAAAGCTTATGGACGTCAAATAAGTAATATATCTATACGTATTACTAATTACTGAAAAATCCGTCTAGCGAGGGGTTCCAGGAAGAAAAAAATACCGGGAAATAAAAACACCATATGGAGCATAATTTTATGTATGTGAAAGTTTGAAACTATACAGTTTGGAGGAAATTTCTGCATACTTTTTTAAAGTTGCCTCGTTGTTGAAACTTTTGAGGCGAGGCTTTTGATATCAACACTTTCATTAGCTTGAATTCTGGGGGAAATTATGGTTTAAAATCCACGTGTAATAGCTAATTAATTAGTTTCTAAAGTAAGTTGAGGGCAGGATTCATTTTGAGATTCTTCTTGGAATTTTTACCATCAAAGAGAGAAACGGGAGGAGAAATGTTTTAGGCAAGACAAATTATGCTCTCCCTCGAACAAACAGGAATTCAGAGCCCATCATGGAACCAAATCAAAGCGTAAAGCTTATTGCTGGTTGCTTCAAAGGGCAAGAGCCAGTGTCAATAAGCCAAAGAAAATAAAAGAGGGAGCAAGATGAAGGAAGGTAGTGAAGAAGATGCGTTGCAGATATAAATATATAGTAAAATTGTATGCGAATTCTAATAATGGCAGTGAAAAGAATACACAAACTGGAAGTGGTAGTAGCTAGGAAGAGGTGCGGCAAAAAAAGAATTTACAATGTTATTCTTTTAAGAGAATAAAAGAATACAGCATATAATATTTTAAAAGAAGAAGGGAGGAATTTCATATAGGTTCTCGTTTTCGTTCCTTTGACATTTATAGGGGAAAGAGGGAAGGTTTCTTTTGAAGCAAGATATCTGCGAACGATGATTTATGCTTGCAAAATGATAATAAATGTCAAAAGATGACGGGAAAGTTGTCTCCTCTGCATTGCAAGTGAGATTGGGTGATACGAAAATGCATCAAATATTGAACAAATACATGACAGCCGCTTGGAGGAATAACTCAACAAGAATTACAATATATCCCATCTGAAACACACCTGCTGAGCTTCCTTCTTTGGAATGTGACTACAGGTACATATGACACCCCCTCAATATTTTGACACCTGCGAGAAAATGATATTTCATTTTTGATTCATATCCGATCAGATGCTTTCATTAATCTTTATCATCCCAATCTCACTTTGAGGTGCCATACTAGATCGTGCTTTCGTATTTAGGTCCTACTTAGTTTAGGACAGCCAGAATCGCGAGAAAGTTTATACTAACAAGAAATCCGGGATGCTGATTTGCTTTCTAAGCTTGCAGTATTGTAGCTGGGCTTGCTGGCTGAGATAAACACACATTTATGCTTGTCATTTAAAATTGAAGGGAAACATTAGAGAGCAAAAATGTATGCCAGAAATGAGCAAAAAGGAGAATATTTATCACACTTATTGTAGTATAAGAGAATCTGAGAAGTAACTCCTGGGTTTTTGTTTGCTTCATTTCCGTTGCACGAGGTTAAAGTTGAGATGATTAAGTGTTTGCCAAATTGCAGCTTCCTCTTTCGCTCTCTAGTATTTAATCCATAATGGTACGAAACGAAGGGATGAAAATGTACTGTTAAGACAGGTGGATGGGTGTTGCTGGCGTTGGCGGTATGGGTGTTGGTAGGATGTTACGCTTGATTTGATAGGAAAAACATATAAATTTTTCACAACTATGCGTAACTATGTGAAAAGTAGAGGGAGTTGGTGGTAACAAGGTATATACAATCAAGAGGATAATTGTCATCCGGAAGATGATTGTGAGAATTGGTGGAAATTAAGGAAGGACTGCTGCAAACGGCAATATTGGAAGAATTCTTGTAAAAAGTAGTGTCGGAGAATCAGAGGGAAGCGTGGACGTTGTCAAGTTGGTGAACTGCTGGTATTTTTTGTGGAATGAAAAAAGTAGGTTTTTCACAGTTTTGATGCGAAATTATTCAACCGTTATTTTACGAGGTTTAGTGGTGGTTGTGTTTGTGGATATTGGTAATAATCCGAGAATATTATTTGGGCGAGATTCTAATATAACTATATAGGCATTGTAATCGGAAGAAGGTGGCTATGGTTTGGTTGGGTGCCTGCTGGGAATGACTGGTAACGCGGTTTTTAGTTCTGAATTGGATTGTGGATTCCGAGTGGTTCGTTCTGTCTCTGGCCTGGATTACACTGGCTGGAGGGACTGTTGATGGTGGTGAAGGCACCTGAATTTGACGTGAAACAGAGGGCGTTGGATTGGCAACTGGAAAAGGAATTAGGAGAAAATCTGAAGAATCTGAGAAGGAGAAGGTGAGGATGGGAAGAGAAGAGGAAGAGAAAAGTGCAGCAGGCGTGTTCTGACACATTAAAAGCGCATCAATTACAACGACCATTAGCTACGGTGGTGGCTGGGGAAAATTCATTGTGTTGATTTTCTCTCTCGCTCCTTCCTGAATGCGTACGGATGGATGGGAAAGGAAGAAAAAAGGTGTGAATTGATTTCTGAAAGTCTTGTTGACTAAGCTCGAGGATAGAGGAAGGATATGGACGTATACGTTGTGAATGAGTGAGTGAGTGAGAGGCAGTCTGGTTTCGGTGGTAGAGAAAAACAGAAGGAGATGAAGGGTGGCGAGCTGGAGTGATAGAGAAAGAGAGAAAATCACGAGGACGGACGGAATACTGAAAGAAGAAGATGAAGAATCTGAAAAGATTGGCAGAAAAAAAACTGTAAAAGTCGAAACAGAAGAGAAGAAAATTATATGGTCGAGCAAGATACAGGACTGGAGGAATGGTGAGTTTCTGGGATGAATCGTCGTATGTACTTGTAGATACAAGTGCTGTAGTGGGAAGGGGGGAATTGGAATGAAATGAGTACGATTAGGAGGGAACAAGTGTGAGAAAACTGAAAAGGATTTGAGGGAGACGTGAGATGGTTGTCTGACTTTAGTAATTAATGGAGTATGAAATCAAAGCGGATAATTAATTGAAAAAGAATCCCTTCCGCCTCCACTTTTTGCCACTGCTCTCGCACACAACTTTTACCCTGAGAAAAAGTAGTTTGTGGTTTTACTTGGCGAATAAAGAAAAATCACTGTATACCTCCCGTTGGAACAACAACTGAATTGACGACAGAAAATGTATCACTGACTTCTCTTGCCTTTTTTCTGTAATTCTCTGTTATTCACACGCCTAAGAAGTATTTTGACTGTGAGAAAGGACTTTAAGATGTGAATTAGCAACTTGTGGATCGCTAGTTTATAATTAGGACAGTTAACTTGATTATGGTGGTAGAAGGTAGAATACAGCTTGGTAATAATCATGATGGAAGTTATAATACTGGAGATTATATAAAGTGCTTAAAATTTGAAGGAATTAACACTGTTTCCATCAGATATTTTATAATGTCTTTTTTAGGCTATATTATTAAAATTAAGAAAGGAAATTCAGAATTTATAGGGAAAGTGCATTTTAAGTTTCAAGAAATAGTACTTTAAATAGGAAATAGGATTTTGTTGAGCCTCGTTTGCAAGTCGTTGAATGGTGAAGGATTGCTGTCGGGATTTGTTGTTAGTTTAGATTAGCTATATTAGACGGAGGATAAAGAAGTGAGCAATGAGGATAAGCGTGATGCTTTCTTTAGGAAAGTGACATGAGACGGAACTAGATGACGTCTAGTTTGTGTTGCAGAAGTTCTGCAGAAAGAAGTGAAAGCAGGGAGAAAAATAGGGTCGGAGGGGAGGAAAGAGCGGAAGGACGGCTTTGTTTTTCCAAGAAAGTGATTGAGTGGAGGAAGATAATCGGGGTTGGCCGCGCATAAGTTGGTTTATCCTCCATAGGCATCCTGCTTTTCCAGGGTGTGGGTGTGGATTGTTTCCCTAAAAGGTGCGGTTCGGTAAGAGAATATAAATGGGATTGGGCTGACTCTGTTTAATCAGTATCTATTAGTTTATTCTGCAAATAAGAAGGACGGATGAGGTCGGATTGAGGATAAACTCAAGAAGACAAGACGGAGAAATTGAGGAAAGGAAGCGTGAATCATTGGCTTCCTGACTGCGAGCGAGGAGATAGGATTACAAAGCTCAAAAAGATATTGCATTGCCACCCTCTCTTGCTTTGACGGAAATGGCGGGAGAAGAGAAATCCAAGAGAAATTCAAAAAGACAAGGGGTGAATATGTAAACAAGGAGGGACAGATGTGAAGAAATATGGGCTAATGGAAGACGTTGAGTAAGGGACAGGTGATAGAGATAAAGGAATTGGGTTTTGTAAATTGTACTGTGCTGTAGCTGCAGAGCAGATGAGGAAGATTGCAGTGGCAGGGATTTATTGATTCAACTAATGTCCTTTGTTTCTATTACTAGGGGACACGTTGATGAAATTTCCTCCGGTGATGTGATGTGCAACAAGGGAAAATACGTATTATAACTTTTGCAGTAGGCGAATAACTATAGGAGAGATTTAAACTCGTTCAGGATAATCGGGAGGGAGGTTGGAAAATAAGGAAGCGGGTAGGGAAATAAATAACCAATAACCCTTAAAGCCCTTGAGGTTAGAGGAGCAAGAGGAGGATGGTTTGTTTGTGAGGGTGGGGAAGGTGGGAAGGTGAAAGAGGAAGAAAGAAAATGTAGGGTAACAGCTTCAATTATCTGCGGTTTCTTAGAATACGCACAGTGGTTGCAATCTTGCTAGCAGTGTTTAAGATAGATGTGTTCGGGAATGGACGTGAAGTTAAAATGATTCCATCATGGATGGCAGGGTGTAGAGGTGGTGGCGAAGTTGTGGTCAAAGATTGCATAAACAGATTCTAACATGTTGTTGTTGTTAACACTGTTTCAGCCCTACACGCAGCTACTGTTACGATACGAGTAACAATTCTGAAGAGCTGGCTAAGAGTCCCAGAAGAGGTTGAGATAAATGTAGGAATGGAATTCATGCTCTTTTAGTTCTTGCTGCTTGACTACAGGCACGGACACAGTTAGTTTTTCACCTTGCTGAAAGGTATCTGATCTAGTAGGAGTGGATTGATAGGCTATCCGTGATTCAAACTGGTTTTGCTGGGACGGAATTGCATAGTTGGAACAATCAAGGAATTAATGCAGGGTCAAAATTTTGAGAGCTCCTTCATCATCATTTATTAAGTGTGGTCGCTATTGGGCATGAAAAGAGAGGATTACTCTGATTTGATTCTTTGTTTTGTGGAGGATGGATGGAACAGTTTATTCGCTAAGCGTCCTGCACTCGCTAACCAAGCCTGTTTGCTAGGTGGTAAACGACTGACAAACGGGTGTGGGAAGGTAGTGTTATGGTTTATCCCACATCCCTTCAGTAAATCCGTAAAGCTATGGAGTGGTCCATCAGGAATCAATTTAATTGTGTAATTGTAGATGAAAGATTCAGATTGCAGGGTAGCAAGGTGTAGCTTGCTGTTATTTCTAGTTAACAGATTTACTTGCATGACTTACCAGTAGACTGAGATCGTTATTACGCCTTTGGAGCTCCACTATGCTCCTATGTAGCTTGTTAGTTTTAAAAATCTGATCAAATCAGTGCCCTGTTTCCGTGTCAAGCCGTAAGATTTAGTATACTATAAGATTACATGCTGAAAATATAGGGCAAGGCACTGACTGTAGGTAAAAGCAAATGATGAGAGAGAAGGATGAATCTGCATGTTTAAATGGTGTTAATCGAAGGGCAATAAAATCGCATTGCTTTAAGCCAATTCCCTACTGAGCGACTGACCAGATGAAAAATATTGTTTATGCTGTAGGAACAAGTTCATGTTGAATTTACACTTGCACCTACACTTCATGTATTCAGAATGGACTTCGGTAGAATCTTACGCAATTTGGGAGTTCCCAAATCAAAAGTTCACGAATTTCCCTTGAACGGGTGTGTTAAGAAGAAGCTTTGGCGTAGAAAGGAAAATAATTTGCCATCTGGCGCTTGAATTAATAGAAGCGTTTGAGGGCGGCTTTCTTAGAAGTACTTTTACTGAGACTAGCCTGGAGATAGAAGGAATTTTAGGAGGTTACTTGATTCGATACATGTAGAAGTAAGGCAAAGATAATTAAAGGTGGATAAAAGAAAAGTACAAGAAAAGTTTGAAGATTGGATGGAAGAGAAATTAAGAATTTAATTTGCTTGGCGAGGAAATGTATAATATATATTAAGAGAATGAGAATGAAAAAGGTTGAAACTTGTGGGGTTGGCCGGGGGATGGAAAGTTGCTGAAAGTACATTCTAGGATTGAATTGAGCGGGATAAGTTCTGGAAACGGGTGAAAGTAAGGGGAAAGTATGAGGGGAAGGAAAACAGAAGAAGTTGAAGAAATTTTACGAATAATATAACAGAAGTTAGATTGAAACAAGGTTATACCATTTGTTTGAATCAAAGTCTCATGAGCGGGTGATACTCTGGTGAGGTAGCCCGCTTGGTTCTTGTGAAACGCTACAGATGAGATTGATGAGATTGGAGTTGGTTGAGGAGTGGATGTAGGACGGAGCTAGGTAACTCATATATATGGAAGTGCGTAATATGTGGCGTCATGGAAGAAAATGAAACAAAGAATAGTGATGATAATAGTGAAAGTGGAGAAAGTAGAAAGTAAAAGAGGAGAAAGTTGCCGACTCTTGAACTTTTGACATTGAAGGAAAATAATATCCTCGGAGTTCACTCATCCAGAGGGTGACTTTTAGGGAAGGGATTTAATTTTATTATCCAACGTTCATTGAAACAAAAATTGGTTTCTTTGAAAACATGTACGGGGGAGGGTGGCGGGGGGATGTGATGTGGGGTGAAAGTCAAAAGAAAAGAATCCGGATTGACTTTTTAAGCTTTCTCCCCCCTTTTCTCAGTTTGTCAGGAATAAAATCCTGGAGAGGATTACTAGATGCCAACCACAATTTGATAGATTTCGCAGGTGAATGATTTTCTTGAAAGGGAGCATTACTCTGCCTACTCTTTTCATGTGCTCCGGAATGTGGAGAAACTATAAAAGTCAGCGGGAGCGGTGATGACATTTGGCAAGGGAAATACTAGAAAATCTATCTCAATTCTCTATCTTGAACAGCTGAAGCGAGGGGGTCAGGAACTCAGAACCCCTGGATTAGGGACTTTAACTTAGGGGGTACATGGTATTAAAATTGAACTTGTCTTCCACTATAGTTTTTATTGTGTAGAAGGATATGAATAAATGAGATTTTGTAAATTGTCTCGGATATATAAATATTTGACCATATGATAATTTTCTCAACAGATACGCAGGGATTTTGATAACGCTAGCAATAGCCATGCTAGCGTGGCAGAATCCAGGAGCTCCTGCAGCGATTGCTCTGACAGTCTTTCCCTTCAAGAGAGTGGGATATTCGACAGTCAGTCCGTAAACGATGACTTTCATAGCAGTGGCGGAAGCAGCAATGGAGGGGGTGGTCCTCAATTACCCGGATTCTGTAACCTACTTGGATCCCGAGATGACATGAGTCGAGAGCTGGGGAATTTAACTTCCCAGATTGAAAACCTCGTTATACGATTCACTGAAGAGGGAAATGAATTAGGTGGAGGAAATATTGAAAACGAAATACACGGAGCTGGAGAAGAGGGCAGCTCACCCTGCCATTCCCGGGCATCTGAATCCCCCTCCCGTGGGTTTGATGGGAATTTGGGCAGCCTGAGCGGAAATGTTAGCCCAGGAAGTGGAACTGGATCTATAAAAACAAAAAGCCGGAAGGGAACAAATATTCGGAGCGAGCTCAAGAATTGTCGGGAGCGAATCAAGGAATTTGAAAAGCGACTCACACAATTCGCGGATATCAACTATGTTAATAGCTTGGAAGACAAAGTGAGCTTGCTAGTTAATGACAATCAACGGCTGGAAGAGGAAAAGTCCGAGCTGGAAGAAGCTGAAAATGATAGCCGACATCAGTGCCAAAGGTAAGCTACGTAATTAGGATACCCCTATTATAACCCAACACCACCCTTACATTTGCCATTTGCCCTCGACCACCTCGAAGCGAACAAACCCACGCACATTATTCAGCTCCTCAAACGTGGTTTTTCAAAACATACACATGAAAAACCGGGATTGTCTCAAATACTGTAGGTATTGTGCTCATTGCATGGATATCTAATCTCTAACAAACGGAAAAGGCGAGTTGTGCGGAAGGAGAGAACCGAAAGCGGGTAGAGTGATGAATACTGCTATGAGTAACAAAGTAGTAAAGCCGAAGCATGGCTTCTTGCAACGATGAGATTATGGATATCATTCATTCAATTCTAGTTAGACTGAAGGTGTATGTAACATAGAATAGAAGATGAAAGCGGCACACGGGTTTCTGTACGTAGTTCTACTATACTCATCAACTGTGAGAGTGAGAGGCCGAGCGTAGATTAGGGAAGGGCTGGTGTCTCCAACAGAGATAAGGGATCTGCATCAATTAATTGGATCATGTGCATCACCACTAGCTTGAAAACGTGGGATCATCAAGAAATATTTTTCCGCAAGAGCAGCTCCCGTAATTTGCTTGGCGAGGCAGGAGGGACTTGACTTGACAGAGGAGAGTTCGTCACTCACTTTGATTGCGTACATGTGTAACCGAGTGAGAAACTAACCACTTGGACAGTGTATCCTCTATCGTCTCAGCTAATGCATCAACTGCCCGCTGGCAGAGTCGAACTACCGGAAACTAAATGTGGGAAGAGAGAGACAGGCACTCGGGGTTGGTTTTAGAATGGATGATCAAGCGTGTCTTATTAAGAGGGCGGACGCCACTCACGCTTTCAATAGATTGTAGAAACCAAGTTATTGTACATGTTTTTGGAGGAGACAGAATACGCATGGAGAAGAATAGATAGGTAGGAGAGTGAGCATAGTATCAGATAAATAAACTCTAAATCTGTTCTTATTGTAAGAGAAGGACGGACAACTGTTGGCAGCTTATTATGCAGGGAAGGAAGGAAGAGATTGAGGAGAAAGCCAAGAGCCGTAACTGATTTCCCTCCGGTAACCGCAGAATGGTTCTTGGGATAATTATCCTCAGCTCACTGTCTCCCGGATTTCTCTCACGCTCACGATACAACATAACCCTGTCTCCTCTCTCCAAAAAAACATAAACGCATACAAAATACAAAATTATAAGAAGGACAGTAAAACAATATTCGAAGAATCTATTCCAAGATTCCCAAGATTTTCATATATCCTGTTTGGTGTTAGTTATGTAGAAGAGTTGCATTTATTTCAGTTACTTGCAGCTTTTGGTGGAAATAAAAATTGTTGACAACTGAATTTGCGAACCTGTAGTAAAACTTTGCATGAATTTACATTAAGTAAGAGAGATAATATAATTGCAATAGTTTATGGTTTCAATGTATAATACTGTCGTTCCTGGAATCAGAGAGAGGGAAACATTTGCTCTTGTTTGTAGTAGGAAGATATAAATTACAGGTGATAATTGTTCCAAGGGTTTTATGTGACAATTAGTTTCGTAACTTGAGATTATGTAGCCTTCATGGTCAACATGTGCTTGGCTTCCGTTTTGCACACGTGACATTGTGTTTGGAAAAGTTCCTATTATTAATGAGAATATATATATGCAGAAGGTGACACCATTATATCGTTTGACTTGATTCCTGTTCATGCCAAAGTGTGATACTTTTTCGATGGAGCTACCAATTCAGAGAAGGTGGTCTACTAATATTCCACGGTCGGAGATAAAAACTTTATGTACCGGTATTTCACTTCATTGAACTGATTAGGAGTCGAAGCCGCTAGGGTAAAACTGAATGGGACGATATCCGATGTAGAGGAGAGTTGAGGGAAACAGGTGAAAGCCACATGGTTTTCATTGCAAAAGTTAGGGGAGTATAAACCCAAGTTTGAGCATTGATTGCTCATAATTAGCTCGTACATATGAAAGACCTGTAGGCTATGCGATGAAGCAAGAATTATTGATAATTCTCTTCTCATACTACAATTATGAGAAGAGTATGCAGTGGAGAATCATTGCCCTTATGCAAAGATGGTTTTAATTGAAAAGATGAAAAGGAGATGGAATGAAGGAGAGCGACTTTAGATTAATATATACTTGTAGATTTTTCATGGAGAATGGAGGATTCTGTAAGCGAGGCAAGAATTCACGTGGCAGTTGATAGGAAACGCAGAAAGGAGATTATGCTTCACAGAAATCCAGCTAAACGAAATTCTGTATTAATCCCTGAGGATAATGACACTGACCCCCAAGTAAGACGGGAAATGTCGTCACGAGGCTTATCTGGTATGCTTATGCTGGTACTGGGAGAGAACTAGTAGAATAATTAAATGAGGATTGTTTAAAGTTTGGGAGCTTGTAAAATACAAGTACAGATTCTGTACGGAGAATTAGAGAATTGGACAAGTTTTCCAGGTCTAGTCATACTAATTACAATCCATGCATGTTCAGGAGTTGGGATGAAATAGATAGGAAAAGTTGCGGAGTAGCTATAACGATTCCGTATTGCTCCTGGCGGCGGTACCAAAGATTTAAGGAAACAAGGAAAAATGTAGATTTTTTTGTCAAACAAGGCCCCAGACATGATAAGTTAAGGATGTTCTAGATAAGCTGATGTTTAGAAAGAGAAGAGGGGAGGGTTGAGCTTTGTTGGAAGAGACATGATGATGAAGATAAATGAAGATTCTTGGAATCTATAAGGTTTAAGACAAGGGAGGAGATATGTTGTCACAGGGCTGTTAATTGGTTTGAGGAGATTGTATAATTATGATGGTAAACTGATTGAAAGAATAAAGAATGACTTGTTTCTCGGGGATGTATCAATTACAATTAAGAATTTGCGTGTACGAGAGGAGAGAAGCACGTCTTCGTCTGTTCTTTTGCGGTGAGATGATAAATGAAAGGAAGGAGAAGGACGAGGACGTGTTCCTAAATCTTCTACGCCTTTTCCACCATCTGTCTCAGCTCAGAGAGAGGTTGGTGAAATTACACATGAGGTATAATCAATAGGTTTTGTGGTATGCATACGAAGTGCTAGCTGGAAGAAAAGAAGAGAAAGGGGCCAAGGAAGGGAGAAGAAAAGGGTTATGGAGGAGGTGAAAGAATACTTGAGTGGCTGGATGATAGTGGAGCGGTGGTGCGGTGTGTCGCAGGTTGAGGGCTGGTAGTGGATTTATGTGGACAGATGGGATTGAGGTTTGCATAAAGATGTTAGCTGGTTAGGGTGCTGTTGGGATTGTTGGTTGATTTAGCTATAGGTTTGCGGTGAGCTCTCTGCAAGATGAGTAATTAAGAGCAGGAAGGAAGGGGAATAGTAAAGTAAATTGGAGACATTATTTATTATAAGTTTTTGAAATAAATGACGGTCAATGACTTGAGCATCATAAGCATGGACGCTGGACGTTATGTGTTGTCAAAATGACCGCTTCACTAGCTCACAACGGATTTTTGGAGTTGAAAAAAGTTCCGACAAGGGGTGGACTGACTGAGACTGTGCTTGCTGGTGAATGGGAGCAAATGTAGGAGGACGGTGGTGTAATGTGGTAGGAGTGTAGGAGTCGGGAGTTGCTAGCAAGCTTTTGAATTTGCTTCAAGTTGGTTTGTGCAGACTGGGCAGAAATGCCGACAGAGAGAAAGCCGGAGGGCTGACTGGATGCGTTTAGAAAAAGTTTCTTTTAGAGAGACAGATGAATGGTTGAGCTGATGAGCCGGAGTTTTTTAATGTTTTTCTTCTTGTTTGGATTTAAAGGTTGGAAGAGAGGGTTTTGGAGCTTGGTCAAAAGAAGGGAGCGCTAGAAGAGGAATTGTGCGATGAGAAATTGTTTGTGGAACAACTCCGAATTAAAATCCTGCAACTACAAGAACGTGAAGAAGACTTGTCGGCTCAAATACTTAGGGTGGACGCTCTCGTCCAGGACTTTGAACATCGAAACTTTGAGTTGGAGGAATCCTGTATCGACATTAAATGCTCTCTACAATTCGTCGTCCATTCCCTCCCCGTCCTCGTGCTTTGGTACTTGTGGGCTGTGCTGAAAAGATTCCAGGTGTACCAGAATTCGGCCCTCCCTCCTCAACGACAATATAGTAAGAGAAATTTGCTAAGCATTCAACACATTCCGGAGAACTTGAGCGCTCCTGGAGCGAGCATGTCTCGGAAACACAAACTCACCTCCCCGGATCCTACAAGCGCGGAACCAACGCTCAAGAAACTCCGGGCCGCTGATCATCAACTTGAAAGCCTCAGGTTTAGAGGCTATGAGATGATGCCCGCCATACGGGAAGAACCCCGAATTGAGGAGGAAGAAATGGAGGACTGCTGCGTGGAGGGTTGGAGGAGTGAGAGGAGGATGGAAGATTCCAGGACTTTCTCTGGACGAGATAGCGAATGCCAAACTAGCGAAGATTCCTGGAAAGGCTTCATTAATGATATCATCCTCATACAGCAAAGAGAATGGGAGCGGGTTGAGATCACACTAAAGGGAAGGATCGGTGAGCTGGAGTGTCAAATCCAGAAATACGAGACGGAACGTCGAAAGGGGCAAGCCGATGATGAAAGAGAAATGAAATTACAGCAACAAGGAAACTTGCTGGAAAAGAGTCAACATTTTCTCCAGGAGAGACAGTCTTTACAGGAGAAATGGGATAATTTGATACGAGAATTAGAAGAACTCGTTGGAAACGGAGCTGGTTTTGTTGTTGGAGAAGCGGCTTTGGTAGCCGGATCATCCCTCCCCTCTCTAAGTTCGCATGGAGAAAATAGTAGAGTGAAAGGTGAGAACAATCCTTTGACCGGTGGGGGAGATGAGTGTAGAGGTGGGAATGAAGAATCCGTACTGGTTGCTAACCCCGGAAATAGTCAAAAGAAAAACGAAGGGGAGAAAGTCAAAAGCGGAGGTGGATTAGTCGCACACCGAATTCGATCCCTCTTCCCAGGAGAATGGAAAAAGAACCGGGGGGATTCTGGCGGAGACACGAAAAGTGGGAGCAAAAATGCCCCGCCCCCGTTACCCCTCACCCCCGCTCCAACCGCTACGGAGTCCACGTTTATCCCTCCGCACTTTTCTAGCGTATCAAATTTTATCGCTGACTCGAAACTAAGTAAAAAGAATCTGCTCGTTAGTAGACTGGAAGAGGCTTTCATGGAACAAGTAAGCAAATTTGAAGGAAGAGAAAAAGTCTTGCTTGATGAAATCAATGCCCTAAAACGTGAAATGAGAAGAAAGGAAGAAGAAAGGCTGGGACTCGAGGAGAGATACGCCGCCTCGAATTCAACTTCGGATGCGTGGACAACAACGGGAGATGTATTCCGATCGGATTCCCCTCCTACTGCTGCCTTGAGCCTGGAGGAGGAGAACGATAAGTCACAAATAGTCTACTTGACAGAGGAGAACAACAGGTTGCATATCATCCTGTCAGATCAGGAAACTATCGTGAGCCGCGTGAGAGAGCTGGAAGAAGAGAATGAGAGCCTTAGTCTTGAACTTGCAGCCAGTCTGAATCTGAAGAGGAGACTTGAGGATGCTCATGGTGTAGAAACTAATTTAAGAAATCGGATCGAAGAATTAGAACTAAGCGAAATCAACTCCAGGGAACTTGTGGATGAGGCTGAAAGGCGGGAGCGGAAATGCGTAGATCGGATCGCACAACTCCGCGAAGAAACGCAGTTCCTCCGCAACAAATCCTGCCAGCTTCAGGATGAACTGGATATGAAAATCAGCCGGGAAAATAAATACAATAATGAAATCCAATCCCTTAAAAGTAAAGTCAAAAGCCTCAATGCGGAACTGGAGGAGAAGGAAGGGATGCTGGAGAACAATATTTCCTCATCACAAGCTCAGGTTACTACTTGGTTTTACATATACCAACTTAACTCTAAATTGAAACCCTTCAGATTCAGTTTACTCACTTATCCAACAGACTACCTACTTATTTAGGGCGTAGGCTAAATCCGTTCAAGTGCAGGAGTTAACTTTGATATCCATTTCTTGGGTTAGGCGTAAATGAGTTTGCAAAACTCTTGTGTGGCGTAAATCTTAGCGATTGATGTAGAAGTGGGAGAATGAATACCTCGATTTCAAATATATAGTTGAACGTTTCAAAGTTCAAAGGATCAAATTCAGTTTTAAAAACCCTAGGTTGTTGGTATCAATTTACACAAGAAACAAGACTACAATGTTATGAGTCTTTGAAAAATATAAAGCTACACACAATTTCCGTACTTACTTGCAAGTTATAGAATCTTTTAGAAAGCAGAAGCAGGAATTTGTTTGTACAATTAAAGCTGCTAGTTCGGGGAATACATCTGAAGGAATTGTATATTTAAAACGAATTTTGCGATAGATACACTGTCATAGCGAGGGAAATGGATTGGTATAATTTTGTAACACACATTTAAGAGTACTGAAATAGGTATAGCTGAGTTGAGGGGAAGGGATGAGTGCATAAAGTAGTTATTTTGTACGTTGAGAAACATAAAAGATTTTGAAAGCTTGATGAGATTATGAAGGAATAGGGAAATTAACTCTTATTTCTCCTATGACGTTCACAGATCAGCAAGCTTCGAAGTCAATTGCATGAGCTACAAGAACAACTTGGGGAACTGGAATGTACAAATGGGATGCTACGGGAAGAAGTCCTTTACCTTGAGGTACGTTTCATTCTTTAATTCTTCTATACGCTTTATTTTCCCTAGATGCAATTATTAAACCTTGAATAATTCAAGAGACTCCCCGCGCAAACACTTATATGTAGTATATGTGATCAATTGCGTTCCGAATACGACATGGCCTGTATTACTAACAGCTAATAGCAATTACGGTAGGACAGTGACGGATTGCATCCACCAATTTCATATTGTGTAAAACCACACCACATCCACCAAACGGACAAACTTACAATATCGCCCACCATACTCTGCATGGTAAATGATTCGCAAATTTGCACAAGGCTCCCTCATCTCAACAGACGCGGCATAGTCGATGTAATCCTTTGTCCAAGAGGAGACATGAGAAGAAGCCAGTTTACAAGGTCCGCTTTAAACTCCAACCTTATACGCAACTTTTAAAACACTTGACCAAAATTTGTCCCGCCTAATACCCGGCGGCATTGTAATAAATTCAGCTATGAATATTAATCTCGTATCAAATATCGCAAACAATCCTCCCAAATTGGAGAGGGACCTGGGCAAACCCCAAAGGAAGGACAGACTGGGGCCACATTCGCAATTTTCTGTTACACAAACTCCGTGGGCGGTTTGGTTGGTTGGTGGGTTGGTTGCGGATATTGCGTTTTGCTTTGCTGGTATTAGAAGAATATTCCATCCCTAAGGGGATATATCAGTGTTATGAAACAAGACAATGAATATATACCCAAGAAGGAACACTGAACACTTGAAGAATTATCCGATACGAGGATAATCCAGGCCTTTTTCGCGTCGTTCTTCTAGCATGACTTAGGTCTAGTGTTAGCTGAGGCGGAGTTATGTATGAAATTGCCTACAAACGTTTTGCACTTTCATGATTTTCACAAGTTTTACAAGAATTTCTGGTTCTTATTCTAACTACATTGCAAACATGATTGGTGATAGCATTCAAGTAGATTGTATCTTAGCGTAAGTAGATAATATCACGACAAGGGATTATAAAAGTATTTTAGAATTTATGTAAATGAATTGCAATTTAAAGACAGGTGAATATTTTGCTGTCGACAATATCCCTTATCGCAGCAGTAGGTGTAGCAATTCAAGAAATAGAATGGAGGCCCAAGAAATCCAGGACAAATCTGAGTGTTAATTCTGTGTAATCAAAGTGACTGCCTTCAAATTAACAATAAAGTACAAGCACATATAACGGAATTAACAGCGCCAAACTAGTAGGGTGACCGCAATCAGCGTCTTTGGATACAAGCCATTTATTATACTTCCCTGACTGGGCCCTGTCTGTATCGGTTTGTGGTGATTCTGTTTATTAGCGTAGGCATATTGTCAGTAGTAGTAGTAGTAGTAGTAGAAGAAAGAGACTTGGATGCTAATATCAAATGACACCTTATTAATCCCGGAAGCTTGAAATACGAGAGATGTTTACAGAGGGACTGCAAGGTATTGTGGGCGGAGAGGGTTAATAAAAGGAAGGGGTGAGAGTTGTGTATAATGAGGATCCTATATGTTATTATGATGCTTATTTCAGCTTGCACTGGGGTTTGTGCGGTGTAGAGAAGAAAACGATAAAGTTTGTTGTGAAATAAAGTTGAATTGTGTAGGGTGGTGGTTAGGATAAGAGAATCGTATGTAAAGACTTGCGGCGGGTAAGTTTCCGCTATAATCCAATTGTTAAACAGAGTTTGAATAGACTCCTTAATTGCCTCTATACGACGCTAAAGAGGGAGGGAGTTGGTTAAATAAGTGGAAGTTAGCTTAGTCGGAACGTTGAAAGATCCTAGGAAGTTATTCCCATTTATTATGAAAAGGTCCATTGGAAAAAGTTTACTTTACCTGTGACGGAAGGTAAACTTATTACTTATATATATATAGAAAAAAGTAATCCTCCACTCTGCGGTTGTAGGTTAGTGGAGGGAGAGAGAGAGAGGAGGGGAAGCTATTTATTTGAGGAGGGATGGGAAGTTGTGTATACTTTTGTATATATTTAGAACTAGTGGAGTAATGAATGTAAAAGGAAGAAGCAAAAGTTGGATCAAAGAGAGGGATGAGGATGAGAAAGGGTGGCGGTGGTGGTGGTTGTGTGGGATTCGGGTGGGAGTAGAGGAGCGCTGATTTATGACCTGTCTTAATTCTATTGAATTTCCGTTACCTTTTTAGGGAGAAAAGTTTGCAAATTCCGGGAGGCACTTAATTTGGGTAGTGGAGAGAAGAGATAGATAGTTATGCGGTAGTGGGTAGAGAAAGGGATGAGAATTATAGAGAGTTTATAATATTGAGTGGATAAAGTGGATTGACAATCACCTTATGTACTAAACTCCTGGGCTACTTACTTTACTTGGTTTGGTTAACTACGGTATATATATTGCTGTTTTGAAAAATATTCTAGGTAATGGTTGGTTGCTGTGCTTGTAATGGAAGAGTTTTGTTGTTGTTGTAAGGGGATGCTGTTCCTACTCTCTAACTAAAGCAAGTAAAAGTAATGAATGGCATTAACAAAGTTGCTTGTTTGCACTTTTCCCCAAGATAAATTGAGCCTCTCAAATGCAATCTATAACCACAAAAGATTGAAAAACTACTGCGGTCTCCCTATATTTTACTCTCGGCTCAGCTCTCTTTCTTTTGCTTACCTACTGCACCTTCTTAAGTTAGTGTGGAGATTTTGCTTGTAAAACTACATACACAGTGTGTTACTGGAGGAGGAGGGTTTGAAAAGAGGAAAGAAGGGGCATTCTACTAGTTTGACAAGTGGGGGATGCGGTAGAAAATTCCGAGAATTTTCGCAAACAATAGACCCTTTTCCAGTCCCTCAGCCTATTTAAGACGAAAAGGAGTTGAACTCTGAATAGATTTAGCGATAGGGAGCTAGTGTACTTATTGAGAACATTAGCGGGGCTTTTAAAGATAAGGTATAAGTATGGTATACAAATAAAAGTACGAGTTAAATGGGCTCTGCTAATTACCTCTGGAAAGGGGAAGCTGGTGAGAAGTTTTGATGTTTTTTTCCAGTTTTTTAAAAGGCTGTCAGAAGTTTTTTGTAGAGCTCCGCCTGAATAATAGCAACAGTGCCAAGGAAACAAGAACAGATGCTGAGTTATGCAAATACACGTTTCAATTTGTAGGTAATTAAAATCAATTTGGCAGAACAAATTGAAGAATAACGGGAGAAATCAGAGGGACGAAGAAAATTTTGGAGATAGATTAAAAGCTTTTGTTGTTTTTTAGCCTTACGGGAGTTATGTAAATGAGAAGGAAATGTCTCTGCGGAAGACAGGTGCTGCAATGCTTGCGGATTTTGGGAAGGATTTACTCTAATTAATGTTAATGCTGCTAGGGAGAGGAAGAATAGAGGAAGAAGTAAGACGAGAGAAGTTGTAATGCTACTGCTACCCTGGCAGAGGAACAAGGAACGCAGGGGACGGTCACTGGCTCAATATTTTTCCTAGGGGTAAAAGAGGATAAAAAGTTATATAAGTGATTTTGATTTTTGATAGAAGTGATTGAGGGAAGGAGGGTTTTTTGAGAGGCGTGTGCATAGATAGATGAGATTGAAGGGAAGATGATGGAGCGGATATATATGCTGAAACTGATGGAAATGAGGAAGCGAGACGTGATTAGTAATTGGGGGTTGTTGAAGGAGTTTGGAATGGTATTGTGGTTGAGCCGGGCTGGAAATGTTGTGCGGGGGATTTGCAATAAATCAGAAACGGTTTCCAAAGCCCAACCCTGCTCATTAATTATGAAGTGGAGGATGAGTCCACGGGAGAGGAGAGTAGTTGGAGAAGAAATAGCTGACGGCGGTAGAGGTGGCGATGGTAGCAGGTTGGCTACAGATTCCCTGCGGGTTTGCTAAGGATGTAGGACAAGGATCAGGTTCAGGAGAAAAATTGCGAACCCGGGAAAAAAGGTAGGCCAAGGGTTATGCATGCAATCATGGTGAGGGGTAAGAAGTTGATTGAGAGGACACGAAGCAGGCTCAAGTTAAAGGACATAATGCTCGAGCGTAATAATCATGCGGACTGTACATGTAAGTGTGAAAAATTTAAGTATTGAAGTCAAGCTCAAGCGGCTGTTAGTGATGTTAACAGTTGGGTAAACACTGGAATGTCCACAACACTCGGTCAACGCGGTTATTTCGGCATTTTCAAATCTGGCATAAGCTGGAATAGAAAACTGGATTGCGGACTCACTGGTTTGGCTGGTAGAGACGAAACTTGATCATTGCTGCAAATATTGAATGAGAATAGAAAGAATTGTTTGAAGAAAGTCAAAGGAGGAAAGGGTGAAGGGTGAAGATACTTAAAGTGAGGCTGGCGGTGGCGAGGAAACCAGGAAATGGCAGTAGGCAATGCAGTGATGTAATTTTTGGTGGCAATGATGATTATGAATTGAGCGCGCTTTAAAGTTACGTAAAGGCTAATTGCCCACGAAACAGTGGGATATTCCCTGCTCGATTGGTGGGTCGGGGGAGAAGGAACAGTATGAACACGTGAGGAAGAGTATGGTAGTCCGGCGGCGGAGGCGGAGGGTGGGCGAATATCGACATGTGCAAGTTTGAGATCGGAGTGGTTGTTAGTTGTGAAGATTTGTGGTGTTGTGTGTGTGAGAGGTTCAAGGGTGAAGAGGGAGTGTTAGGAGTTAGGAGTGTAGGGATGTGAAGTGGACAGGTAAGAGGCGGATGGAGCATGTACGGGTTATGAAAAGATGATGAGCTGATTGTGAAACTATTAGTTTGCATAAAGTGTTAAGAAATTCAAAAGTGCGGGATAATTATAAGGAAGCCCTACAGCATGAGCCAGTCTTCTGGGTCGTCGGGTAAGATTATGGAGGAAGAGATTGATTTCAAGGGTTACATGCTCTCAAAGATGCAGGAACACATGTACATCTACGCATGGGGATTCAAATTATAGCAGCAGGTTTGCCCTACAAATAATATTTAAAAATGACCGGGAAGGAGGCTGCACAGAGTTAAAGTGTTCCCCCATAACTGGTTGAACAAGGCGGAATAGCCGGAGCACTCGGGATTATTTAAAAATATTAATTTTTATTATTTCTTGAGAGGACTAAAGCGCTTACACAATTGCATCAAGTTTTCATCTGCTGCAAGATATGTGTATGCTTTGTATAAAGAGGTGGGAGAGGGTTTAGTTTATTCAGTCATGGTTCATGGTTGCGGGTCCGAAATGTGTGTCAGATTTAGTCTGGAGTTACAAACCATGGATAACTGTTTGATGAGACAGAAAGAAGATGCAGATTTTGCGGCGGGAAAAAATTATGTTTTTGTGAGATTGAATAAAGGAGAGGGGAGGCGGGAATGGAGATTCTGTATGTAAAGCGGGTATCTCGTAGAAACCATAGAGGGGCTGTGTGTGCGTGCTTGCTTTTGTTACTGTTTTAAAATTATAGAGGGACTGAATGTCCGTTATTCCTTGCGGATAACTTGGTTCGTTAGCTGATTCCTTCCAAGGACTTTTCGTAGCTAGGGTGATAAAGATGGGAATCACGTCCGCGCTTGATGAGTTTAAGTGGTTGCAATCCACAGTTTTGCACTCACCTCAAGAAAAAAGTATCATTGAGATGAGGCGATAGCAATTATGCAATGTTTATTACACCATTACCCCTCTGGGAGACGGATTTACTTACTCGTTCTGTTCTGTTCCACGCGCAAAAGGGGGAGAGGGGTAGGGTAAAGAGCAGGGCAGGTTAGATCGGAAAACTGCACATAGCAAAAGCTTTTGAGTTGGTCATTAGGTGGTCAGGCCAGGTAAGCCAGGAGGTTGTGATCTCTAGCTATCATTCATAACTATCATTCTGTGATATTATTATTCCTTCCTGGTTTCCATCTGTTTGTTTCTCGTTCTTACTCAACTCTTCACCTGCCGAACTTGTCATTTGTGGCAGTGGAAGGCAGGGGATTAGCAGGTGTGCCTGATGAGATCGTCCCTGTTTGCCAATCTACCTGTCTGTCTCCTTCATTTATTTTACCAAGTCTGGTACAGCAAGTAAGCAGTGAGTGATGAAGGGGTGAGTAGTTACGGAGAATATGCGGGGTTAGCAAGACGAAGACGTAATTGTGAAGCTGGTGTGGCGAGGAGTTTTCCTAAGTTGCCTACGGCTCTGGATCAAATCAAAGTGTGAGGTGTTAATGACTGCTTGCATGCACTGCTCAGGATTTTTAGCCGATTAGAGCTACAAAAACTGTAGAATTGCAAGACTGCTTGAGCATTTTGATCTGTGCAGTCACATGGATAAGGATGGAATGACAAGGAACGGAAGGAAGGTTTCTACGCAGGAGAGTCGAGTGAATTTACTAATAACATGTAATCCAAGAAAACATCACATGATATCAAGTATTCACCTATATAAGGGCTTGAGTAGGACGAGCTCGCCCAGGTCCCAAGGCGGGTATCAAGTATGTTGCCAAACAAGAATAAACAAAAGTATATTTTCAACTTTATTTTCCTGGATTGATAACTATTGTCTTGCGAGGAAATCGGGTAAGACTGTGCAAAAACACACCCATGAAGTAAATATATAGGATTTTCATAACAGCTAAACAATTTAGACAGTTCTAGAATGATGGAAGGGACAGGAAAGATTGAAGTATTCCTTTAGGCTTATCATATCACCTCGTTATCCAACAAGATATTGAAGTTGTTCATGTAATGATGGTAGGGTGTCTAGGAAAGAGGAAATAAGCAGGACAGAAAATCCTGTGGGATAACACGAGATTTCACAAGTTGGATTATCTTCATGTAAATAACCTCGAGCAAGAGTAAAGTTTAAAGAAGGGTAAGGAAAGTTTTGAGGGAAAGTTATCCAGTAGAAAACTTATTTACACGCTTAGGAGGAATAATCTACTGGATTTGTTGGATATTACTAAATATGCTAGAAAAAGTTTGCAAAAAGTAATAAAATCCTCTGTTTCCAAGTAAATATACCAACATCTCAAGGATTGAAAGGAAGGCAAGTGTTATAATATTTACATAAGAAAATGATTGAATGGTAGAAAGGTGAATGCGCCATTCAATCTTCTTTATTGAGTAAGTGTAAGAAGATAAAAAAATCTGGAGAAAGTTAAATACCAGTAGCTTTTTTCCGCGGATGGATGAGTAAACTCTTTCGTGAGTGATGTTGATAAAGTTATAAACTTTGGTTTTAGATAGAGAAATATAAGTAAAAGATAACATTGGGTTGAGAGATGCGAATTCTGCTTGACTTCTCTTAACTGGGAGGGAAACACAAAAAAAGAGCGGGTTAGAGGAGATGCTGTGGATGAGGAGATGCACGGCGTACATGGAACATATGCCAGCTCGGACGGTTTCAGTGCTTTTAGAGCAATGGAGTGCGAAACTATGATTTTTTGGATTGATGTAGATTGAAAAAGAGAGAGTGCAAGTATTAAAGAGAGCCATCCAAGAGTTCAAAGAAAATTTTTAAGTAACAGTACAGAGTTCTAGACGAGAGGCTGGAGAAAGTATTGAAGTAGAAAGTTTCACCGAGAACACATCTCTACCAAACAACGTATCCATATGTCAGGGATAGTTTACTCGGAATCAGAGAGGGATGAGATTGTGGATGATTCGTAGAAATAAATAACGCGCTATCTCTACAATCGGAATAAAAGCTGGCGAAAATTCACAGACAGGATTGTGTTCTGAGAAAGAAGAAAGTTGAAAGCGAGAGAGAAGTTAGCTTAATCGGGCAAGTCTCTTATGCGGATACAGGGAAAGTTGCATTAGGAATTTTAGGGGTAGCGTTGGCTTCAATTTGAACCGAAAGGACAAAATCAAAAGGGAGTACGACTTGTACTCAAGCTGTAATGACGTGAACATGAAAAGAAGATGCGGTACAATTTCAGTTCCTAGGTTAATTCCCTATTGCCCATTTCTGTATGTACAGGATTTAGCCGGCAGCTTTGGAGGATTCAAAGGTTATTTTGATAGAGAGAATGGTTTCATGAAAATATCAAAATGCTGCTACTGGAGAATGCAGGAGGGATGAGAAGTTGATGAGAAACTGTGCATTCCAGCCAGAGCTTTAATTACTTTGAAGTTATTATCTCTCGCCCATACTAGAGTCATCTTTCGGATCGTATTTCATTTTGACATGTCATAGATGAATTCATATCTGAATCTGTGGTGGAATGGCATGGGCTTGTTGTTAGGAAGGCAAGTAAAAGGATGGGTCGGATGTAATTAAAACAGTTTGGAATTGTTAACAATAAGAAGGTTATATTACATGGCTTGGAAGATAATATTAGCGCAGAGATGAAATAGGAATTGATTAGTTATAAGTTAAATTGACGCGGGGAAATGCGGAAATTGGATGCACAGATCAGGGGCTGTGGTTTTATGAACGAGTATAATAGAATACTCTGACTGATACTTGTGGAAGTAGAAGAACGAATTTAGCTTTATTAATTATGGGACTAACTAAATCCAGGAGTGAACGTTAATGCCGTAATTGTTTTGCACTGTAGCCAATTTGCAGGCGGGTGAAAATGAAAAGGGGTGAGGTGAAGCGATTCGATGGAAATCATATTAGCTGCGGGCTACTAACTAGTGGTCCTGTTCTTGGTGGTTGTGCTGTGGTACAAGAAAATGTGTGATTATAAACTATGATGGTGGAAGTTATGCATGAGATGTGCGGGCCTCATCATTTATTTACTGTGGCGTGTAGATTGTTTAGCTCTTTGTGGGGATTGAAATGTAATTTGTTTTGAAATTTCAGAAAACTCTGCAAGAGGCCATGGAGAGGGCAGCGGGTTCTGAGAAAATGGTGGCCATACTCCAAAGTGAACTCCAACAACAAGAGTCAAACGTGGAATGGATGCGGCAGAAGATTGAAAGCGCTGCCAGTGTTGGAGCAGATGCCGAAAGTTCAAGCGCTTCTAATGATTTAGATGTGTTTGCTCAAAATGAGGGCGGTCTCTTTGGTGTTGATAGAGATATCAAAACTATCGCATCTCAAATCCAGGTATGGGATAATTTTAGACAGGCTTGCTTTCTCGGATTCACACTTCATTTCAAATTCTCCCATTTTTAGCCACTGATTGTATTGTGTATCCTTGATACCTGAATACGATTTGCTGCCCGCAAAACTACATGTCTTTGCTCTCGCTCTGCTTTTGACTCAAAAATATGTCCTTAAAACCTAATAAGAGCGGGTAACAATTTTCGTGTTTGTGTCATAACTGCTGCTGCATGGCTGTGCAAAAATAATTTTCGTTTTTTACAAGCGTTAAGCATTTTGAATTCTGTATTAATTTTTATCGTTGTTTACGTTTTTAATTTGCGCAAAAGAGCTAAATGATTTGCATAGCTTTCAGTTTGAAAAGGCTGCGTAACCATGAATCGTAAACACAAAATTCTTTAGTTTTTCCGCCCACTGTTCATTGTACTGTACTCCTATTGCTGAGAACTGCCACTTGTCCCCTTTTTTTAGCCGGCCTTACCATTGTCCGCAATTCAAACTTCCATTTGCTAATAAGCGAGTTATATTATATGTGTTACATTCTTCAGTCTTAGGGTCTTCTGACCCATCGTATTACAGAATTGGAACAAGGCAAAGAGAATAAAACATATTCTTGAGGATGCTTCTTAAACGAATTGCCTATGGAATGAGGAACGGTGGCAAACGACGCTAAAAGTGCTGCAAATGACCACACAGCTGTCAGGTCCGCTTAAAATGCTGATGAGATCTTGTTCTGAATTTAAATAAAGCTCAAAATGATGTTATGTGCTAAACAGAAGCAATGCAACGCATGGCTTGTAGCTTTCACATGCTATATGTCCTCTTTCTCTCTCAGAAGTAGCCAATGTGGAGAAAGCAGTGATTACGTTTCCCTACTGCTTTCTCCGCGCAAGCTTAAAATTTATTAAAGTGGAGCCCGTTGTCGGGCTGGAGGCTGAGTTTGCAATTTTCTCTTCACAATTTTTAAAGCGTACACATTTTTTTCAGGATTCTACCTAGGAATATAAAAACGTAGGTTTTGGATGATAAAAATGCACAGTAGGTGAAAGTATTTGGTAAATGCGAATAAGAGTTTTATTACTACGATATGATTGTGAGAGACACGGGAAGAAGGAGGATATGGAAAGAATAAATACTTAAGGAGAGAAAACTGTATCTCTGAGCAGGAAGAGAAGAGCAAGAAGTCCAAAGAGGAGAAGAAAGTGACGGAAATAAGACAGTACAGATACGTGAGAAGGTGACTAATTTTGATAGAACTAAGTGACTTGGAAAGACAGGGCTTTGCTTTCTTTTCCTTCCGTTGCTTAAAGTTGAGGAAGAAGTGTTATAGTAAAGTAAAAGCTTTGATGATAACAGAAGGACTGAGTTAGTTTGCGAGGGGCGGAGAAAACAAAGTTTTTATCACTATTACGTTGCTCCCTAGACATGTAGTTGGTTGCATGGTGTGTGGAAAGGATGCGGAATGAATGCGCGAAGAAAGTTTCTGTTGTTTCCCATAAGGTTGGAGTTGAATCGGAGAAGAGGGATAACAAGAGTAGATTTACAGGAAAATATTCAGCAATGCTGTAAAAAGAAGTTGAATGTATGAGGAAAATCAATGAATCTAAAGTGATAAAATCTATTCTCGTGAGGTGGGAAAGAAGGTGTTGGAGGACCCCTGTTTTGTACGCTGATGATAAAATAAAAAGGAGGATTTATTACTCCCAGAAGAACAGTCTGCGGGTGAGACAAGTTGACGGGCCGGTCTGGCTGAACCTGGCTGTTCCCAGCTGTAGCCAGCTTGGTTGGTATGGTTGTTTAAAATCAACTAAGGAATGGGAAAGGAGTGGGGATTTCGGGGACAAGGTGATGAAAAATATATAAGAAGAGGCCATGGTTTGATAAAGTAAGAAGGGGGGGTTTAGATTCAAAGTTTATAGGTTGGTTTACCCAAGGGCGGAAATCCGCGGAGGATGAGGAGGGGCCAGCCGGGATGAGAATATGTTTTGGCAAATTTATCGCTCCACTCCGCACCTTGTTAATGTGTCATCGGGCTGATGGAGTGGAGCTCGTTTCCTGAGTAAAAGCTGGAAGGGGAGAGTGGGGAATTTATTTAACAGAGTAGTAGACAGGAGTGTTAAAGAATAACGCGGGGGCGATGAAGAGGATGATCACTTGGAGGAAGGAGGGTCTGGGAATCTGGGCATCCTAAACCCGTTTCTCCCTAACTACCCTATGCACAGATTCTCCTGAATGACGCTTAATCCTTAATGTGGGAATTCGCTAGAAGAGAAACATTTAAAGAAATAGAAAGATTCAGGATCAACTAGCTGATCTAGCTGATCTAGCGCCAGGGGGCTTGGAAGTAAGTGAGGTGAACTAACTTGATCGGAATTAAATAGCCGGGATGGGGAAACGAGAAGGGCGAGAGGATAGTATAGTTTCCTTGAGATTGATATGCGTATTGACAGGGAGATTATGAGAGTTTAATGTACTGGTTTCGGCGGTTGGCAGGGTCAGGGAGAGGATTAGCTAGGTTATTACATAATTTAGGGGTTTGGAAACTAATGATTGAGATTGTGGGAGATTGCAGAATGGTTTTTAGTTTACACCTTACGGAACTACTGAATGAAGGCTGAAAGATAGGACGGAGAAGCAGCGGTGGAAATTTTTAAGATATCCTTTTTCGTAGTTGCATGTAATTACTTGAGCCAAAATGACGGGAATGCCCGGAAGAAATAAATGACTAGGTTTTGCCTTAGCATTTCTGAAGATGGGAAAATGAAGATTAAGATAAAAAAACAAGCTTGTAAAAAGATGTGGAGGGTGGCGAATAGGACATTAGTCTGTGGAGTTGGAAAGGTTGAATTAACTGTATCAGGAATGCGCGTGTATGTGGAGAGAAAATTAAGATGTTTAGGAGGGAAGAATAGCTTGAAGGAACATTGATGGAGGGAAAAAATGTGTACGCTAAAAAGTTTTAGAGATGCGTGCGCACGGAAGTGATGAGAGAGAATTTTGCAAGTGAAAGCCTTGAGAAAGCCTGTGTTGTTGTTGCAGATGAAATTTTAAATGCTGGGGAAATTTTCCCCGGTAATTTAAATCCGTTCACCGTTTTAAGCATAACAAGATAACGATGGCGTATGGCAAAGCGCTCGATTATAGCGGTATTTTAGGGAAAGAAAATGTGTAGTAATTATGACTCTGCGGTTAACCAGTAACTTAAGGACGGACTAATCTGGTTCTTGAGAGGGTGAGAGAGAAATGCGTGGTTGTTTGCGGGAGATATATGGGGCAGATAAAGGAGGTGGAGAGAAATGAGGATGAGGAGGGCATAACTTTGTGGGGAAACGAAACGAGGAGCGGGCTGGGAGGTTTTGAAGTGAAGATAATAATAATATAATTATACACTCTGCAAACTTACCTCTACTCCTCCTAATACTTTCAGAATTGCGGACGGGAGGGCTGTAAGAGATCCTCTCAAAAGTTAATCGAAGTTTCGGAACAACTAAACACATTAACCATGATGCTGGGAGGGTCGCAAGATATGGGACGAATTAATGGGGTTAGAAGAATATGTTCAATCCTCCTTTTAATTCTCTTCGGTTATCGTGTCAACAGATAATTTCCCCTTCCAACATATTTTAGTCTAGTAGTACTTAACACTGCCCTGTAGACTAGTCATCAGTCTACTTATAGAAAAAGTACAAATACACCCGGGGGATAGCATAATTTTGTAGTGCGTAAATAACACTTCTACGACTTGGGAAATGCTTCATTTAGCTAGGCTCGACGGGATGGTGGATAAAAGAAGGCTTGAGTGAATCTAAAGAAACGGGAGTTTTATTGCACGTGCCGTGGCATTCACTTCGACTGTTAGCGTTGATCATAAAAGCAGGAAACTTTAATTCCACAATACTGTACTTGATTTTCCACTTATAAAATACTCCTAGAGTGAAAATAGTATAGCTTATTGGGGTTTAATGACTGAGTGAGGGATGACGGAGAGAGTAAATGGCAAATGGAGTGAAACAAGGGATTTCAGGAACTTACCAAGTAAAGTATGTGGATAAATGCACGTAGTCAGGTTGGATGGGGCGGGGGGAAAGAATATGAACGACTATGAACTAGGGCATGTGTCTAGTGTCTAATGGAGAAAGTGCGGAGAATTCCTTGGAATTATATTGTATCCTCGGAAACTAAGCTGAGTTTGTAAAAGTCTTAGAAAACTGTTTGACTTGGTGAGCTAAATAATGCAGGATGAGAAGAAGTGAAAGTAATTGACAGTGAGGAAAAGATGGGGAAAGTATAATGTGGAGTAGTTAGGATAAATTTTTAAAGTAGGGACGCGACTGGATGCAGACTAATGTTGCAAACTAGATTTGAAAAGGGCAAAGGAGAAAAAGAAATGAAGGCTTTTCCTGGAGAAAGTAAATGCTAGTATCTGTGAAGAGAAAGTGATGTGATGATGGGCGGGATGGAAGTTAGGGTTGAAAAGATTTCGGAGAGATGTAGTTTAGTTTAGTTTCACGTTGGGTTTTAAAGAGAGGGAAAGACGGAGAGAGACAGAAAACAAAATTGGTAGTAGGATATGCGGAAACGGATGAAAGATGAAGGGACGGAAGGAGTTTTAGAAAGTTTGATAATGTTTTTCTCTCTGTAGCACAAGTTGTTTTCAAATTGACTTTTTGTCATCTGCCTATCTTGATCTTTTTCCACATGATGTAACTAGCTTGCAGACAGGGTAACGAATGCAGGGAACTAGACAGAATCCCTTGACATGATATTATACAGACCAACTAACTTTGACACTTGTTTCCCTTAATTTTACTGTCAGCTTTAGCGGAAAATTGTGAAACGGCATTAGGCTGGACAAGATGTAGGTTAGATGGAATGTCAGAGGAGGATGTTTGGGATTATGTACGAAACTTTGGAGACATGTAAGAGAAAGTCATTCTTTCCTTGAAAATGATAGTTGGAGGAGGATGAGGATGGGGTAAAATCTGGGTGGAAGCAGAAGAGATTAGAGGAAAGGAGAAAGTTAGTTTTGGCTGGTGAAAGCCGTGAAAGTAACTCATATGTGCATCTTTTCCTCATTACGATAGGGATGTAATAAAAATGTTGTTGGTAGGAGTTTTGGGCTGATTAAGTGGCAACTCGTTTAGCGGTAATCTCTTTCAGCTTTTAGTTTAAAAGATGATTAGAGGACGGTGGTGGGGACGCTATAGCTTTAATAACCTTTGCCGGATGAAGATAACTTGATTTACGAGGAGAGGGAGAAGTAAAAGCTTTTATGAGGAGAAAGCAGCCAGCTCCTTCTTGTCTGACCAGATTATTGCCGGTGTAAAAGCGGTGAAAGAAGCTTTCGTATTTTGAGGAGCTTTGGTAGAAATTAATTGAGAAATTTTTGACAGCTTCTTAAAATAATCCTTTAGAGAATGCAGGAGAAAGTTGCTTCCTTTAATATTTTTTAGCTACTATGCTACGGCGCAGGAATTCTGTCATTTTTTAACCCGTCATTAAGACGGGAAATGCATACATGTGTACAGAGCTCGCTGTATACACTCCCAATTTTACTTCTTTACGTAGTAAAGAAACTGAATTTTCAAGTTGCAACTTTCACTTGCATAGTTTTAACCTTTAGAAAGTAATATGTACCGTACTGGACTTGTTTGTGCTATGTAAAAGTTACTCAAGCTTGTAGCTGTTAGAGGGAAATACAGACGGGGATGTAAAAAATATTAAGAGACTTTCTCGGGGAAAGTTTGTGAAAGGAGGGGATATTGCTGAAAACTTGAGGGTAGCACATGTACTCATAAACACAGTGAGTAGCGTGTATGTTTGAGTGTAGTTTAGCTTACTTGTTGTTGGTACGAGGTTATCTATAGTTGATGGTAGAGAGTAGCCTTGGCTAGTACGTGTTAAAAGTTTGAGTTTTGACAGTAAACTATACATGTGTGCAAGTTTTAAATTTTGTTCCCTCTTTTATCCAGGACGCTCAAGGATTTCCTGAACTTATGTCACGTTGCGAAAGCGATGAATGTTTGTCTCGTAACTCGATGGTAATTTTTACGGAGAAAAACTACACCATCTCCGCCTACTCAATTCCTGTCTCCTCCCTTTGAAATATCTTGTCTGTAGTCTGTTGCCGTAGCCAAAGATCTCCCCACTGTGTTTCAGGCTTACATGTTCGCCGAAACAGTGGATATTGTCGTTTGCTACTTTGGTAACAAACTGTGGGATTGAAGCATGTGTAGGCATAGAGCGTTGAAGTATTTGTCAAAGTTTTTTTTCACAGCACCTGCTTCCAGTTTTATCATGTTTATTATTGGCTACTGAAAGGTTTGCATGTCAATTTTTTACTTGTCAACAAATACCGTCCCTAGAGAGCAGGTCTCTTTAGCATTTACAGGGATGCGGGAAAGGATACCCGGAAAACATTACGACTTTTTAAATGCTACAAGCTTCTCATAACGTATGTATTCAGTTACTTCCAAAAGTGTTTCCAACACATGCTTCAGCCTCACTCTTCCCTACTCCCTTGAGGAGTTTCAAATTCGTTTACTTTTCTCCCCCAATTCCTGAAACGTAGCAAACCCCAAGATATGATAGATTATGATAAACAAATGGAATCTTAATGCTATTCTCACTGGCTTCCTTCTAGGTCTCGGAAGAGGGGGTTGAAAGAGATGCCAAAGATGGGAGCGTAATAGAAGTTTCCCAAGGTAGCGTATCTTCGGAAGTAATTTCTCAAGGAACCGTCACTACCGTTGCCATTATCCAAACACATTCATTTCTTCCCATCCAAGATGAAGAAAGGGTAATTATGTATTTTGATTTGCTTGATTTCAATTATAAAGGTACTGCTCGCTCGGGTTATTACGCAATCAATTTAACAGTTAAGGATGCACTGGTAATTTGAGTCACAAATTATGATAACAATTATGCACCAATTATGATATTGGTGCTGCTTAATTCTGAATAAATATTGGGTTCCTGTCCTTTAACTTAACTAACTTGGACTGTGTGTTTTGATTGGACTTGGTTGGGGACCAAAGGGCGTTCAAGTGATGAGACTCCAGGAAGCTGTGGGGGAACTGAATCTGAAAATCTGCGAGATGGAAGATATTTTCAAGAGTCGAACAAAGGAAATCCGAGAGAGTCACCATTCGGAATGTAGCTGGTACAGTTGGAGATGTCGGCAGAAGAACGACCTGATTCAAGTATTAGCTCGCCGCATCGCTCATCTGAGCGCAACAGATAGACATGGGATTTTCTTGGAAAGCATCCTGGCGGAAATAAAGCTGCTAGAAGAGGAGAAAGGATACTCTAATATTTATCAAGTTAAACAAATAACCGGGGGAAAGAAAGGGGAGGAGAAGACTGGAGCTTCTAGTGAGCTACTTGACAACGACGAACTGGATTTCACTTACGAGTCACTCATCCTCTTCTTAAACTACGAGAGGAAACGGATTATGGTGATAACCTGTCTAACAACATTAAAATTAATTAGTTTAAGCAATTGCTGGCTTGGCTTGCTCCTTACTTGTCCTCGTCTTTGAGAAAAAATCTGTGAGAGAACTGATAGCGTTTCCCTGTGACGAATGTAGGGAACATAATTCGCTGAAAACTAACTGAAAAAACTAATAGTGTGGAATCTAGAACTCTTTTTTACTGACTTGGAACTTGGAGGAATGCAATAATCCCGAAACATTTGGCTCCTTTCTCAAGGACTCTTGTCTAATTACATGTGCATGTTATGCAGCTAATAAATTAGGATTCAAACTAGTTGCCAGGATAAGCTAGAGTGAGGGGGTGAAGACCAAGGGGGTTCCTAATAAAAAGCTGAGAAAGTTTTGTACTGCTGAAACTAAAAAGTACCAACTATATAGTATTCTGGAGAGGACAGAAGTTTGAAGGATTTGAGGGAGGAGGGGCTCACAAGGACGTTTACTAGGAGCGTACATGTTAGCGATGTTTCGTGGAAGACGAGATGAGAAGATATAAATAGAGAGGATTTTATTATTTTATTTATTATTTTTTATCGTATTTTTATTTGAGAGATGGATGGAGACGGAGCGTAAAAGATTACGTTGCTCTAAGAATTTCACACAGAGTGAATGAATTCAGGATACAGTGGGACCATGTTTCCTCCTGTAAAACGGATTGTTGATATCAAAGAAATATATATATGTACATGAAACTTAGGAGGGAAAAACTAGAGTATAAGCGGATGAGGGTAATTAGTATGATGATGGTTGACTGACTTTAACCCTAGAAACGTGGTGGCCTTAAGTTAGTTTTCATGTTTTTTTCCAGGATTTAATGGAGAGTGCTTGCCAAGATGATGATATTGAAAGCTCCCTGGATGAAGACGAGGTCGTGGGAGGGAATAATGAAGAACTCGAGTTTCGAATTTGTCGGAGAGTTTCTGAAGATTCACTTCTTGTTGCCTGGTCCCTTCCGGACGTTTCGCGGGAGAAAGTCGACGGATATGAGGTATGTTTCAGTGAAATCCTCCCTGTTGCCCCTGGCTACATGTTTTGTGTCATTTCGGATTTTTTGATGCTGCCAGTGGGATTATATATATATATAACGAAGCTCTTACAAAAAGTTCATACTACTCCACATGTGTGTATGGGAGGGTTAACATTGGGAGAGAGTTATGTTTTTGCGAATAGAAAGGAGCAAGTGCGGATAAGCTCGTGTACATTGCAAGCAATTCTCTTTCAGGGAAAATAGAGAAAGATGGAGCAAAGAGATAGAGAGAAAGTATATAAGTTAACTAAAAATATGTAGGAAAATATTTGTGGGTAGCTTGAGGAGGTTTGCTGGAACAGGAGTAAGGTAGAAGAAGAGAGAATAAGATGCATTCCTCAGATTTATGCTCCAAGAAAGCTGAGAAGATGCATAATTTTATAAATATACTTGTGGCACTGGTGCGACGGGGGTGAGAAATTGGAAAGATGTGGAAGAATAAATAGAGCAGAAGTCAAAAGTATTCTGAGGAATAGACGAGGAAGCGAAGTGAATGGAACGCTTTGTCAAATCTAGGATTTCGGCAACTAAACCAATCATCACCCTTATTCCATCCACAGATGGCTAGAGCAAAAGAGCGTGTGATCGCCCACATAAGTATGGTGGCTCCTAAATAAGAATATGGTAAAATGCAGGTCATGAGTCATGACACTGGAAGAGAGGACGGGAGAAAGAATATTGTGAAGGGTATTCAATCAATGCTGTCATGCAATTACGTGGCGTATTTTAGTAAACTGGATGACAACTAGAGTGCAGCAGGAATAGAATGCAGGCATAAAATACAAAAAGGAGAAGGCTGGTCGCATAAGGGTCGTTTGAATTTTGCTAGGTGAGGAAAGCGTTTGAGTGAATAATATTTTTTTTGCTTGAATTGATTTGAATCTATCGAAAATCATTCATGCGTGAGAAAGGTTTGATTGAAGGTTAAAGCTGGGAGGATGGAAGGAATATCCCTGAATTTTTACTTTTGTATCAGATTTTGTAGAGCGTTATAGAGTAGACAGAATGATCACACTGACATTGCAGTATTATTTCAAGAGTCAAATCTTAAACTGTCCCGCACATGAAGGGAGACACTAAGGAAAGTATGGGAAGAGAAAGTAGGAAGAGAAAGCTCAGATTCAGGAGGGAAAAGTGGAGACAGGCTTAGCAGAGCTGTAACACAGTAAAACTGGAAGAGGAACTACTGAAGCTGAAACTAGACGCTGATTTGGGTAGAAGAATTCTTTGATAATGTGAGACCATTAGGGAAGATTTGCTCGTAGGAGTGGAAAGGGATCTATGGGATTTCGTTTGGAATTCTTACGAGGAAGAATAAAACTAGCCCTTGGTTATTTTGCTTCTTTTTTCTGCCAGGGTAAAAGCTAAGAAAAAACCTGAGTTTTTTATTGTGGGATGGGTAAAAAGTATTGAGTGTGGGAAAATCAAAATGCTGAAATATGCATACCCCCCCCCCCCCGATCAAGCGTATAAGTCAAGATTTTAGTTTATTCTGAAGAATGGCGAAAGCTTTCTCCTCTCTATTGTTCGAGGATGGAGAAAGGACGGAGAGGTGAAATATGGGAAGGGCTTAGACACAGGGATGACATGGGATGGTATGGTGGGGGAGAAAGTTATAGGGCTAGGTGGATAAAAAGATAGGTTTGACACGTGGTCCGAATGACGGGGCAGTGGAAGTGGTTTTGGTTTGCTGGAACTACCAGACGGTATTGCCGTGGAGGAGGTGGAGAAAGGAGAGAGTGTGTGTGTGTGTAGTGTATAAAAGATAAAGATTACAGAGGAAATGGGAATGTTGAATTGTTGGGTAAGACGAGGCCGAGGCGGGAGACTTTCTTAGGAAAGTCTCAGGAGAATGTGAGAATTTATAAAGCATGCAGGGAATGCATGGTATTTTAGAGGGAAGGATGACTGGAGATTTCCTTCCTTGGTTTTTATGCACAGCCCGTCTTGCCAACCTCCGCACGCTTGGTGCCTACCTTCAGTTCAGGTTCTACTTACACTATTCCGATATGTAAAACTACTGTTCTGTATTGTAGCGCCCGGATCGGGGAGGTGGGACGGTGGGAGTGCGTATGAATCCAATGGATAACAGTCTTTGCTTTATGACCGCCAATAATTCTTCCATTTCCCACTCGTCTCATTTAATGCCATGATTTTTTGTTCCATCACACGCCACACTAGGAGAAAGCATCTCTAAATTTCTCATCGGAGCCTTGTGCACACATGAAGACAGTTTCGGAGAAAGTGATGTCGGGTGGGAGGGGGTACATTAGCTATGGCTTGGACGAGATGCTGGCCAGGTTGCAGAGAAGCCATCAAAGCGTATAGATAGGAGTCGTAGTTTCGGATAGTTTAGAAAATCAGGGAACTGAGAAAAAAGAAAACCTTGTGCTACAATATGGAGAAGGATGAAGAGAAAGTAGGGAAAGTATCTATTTTGTGTGGTGGCTGACTGAAAGAGAATGCGTGGGGGAAGAGGGGTGTATTGATAGACGAGGATGTTGGCTGTAACTCATATTGTCTTTTTACTTGTTCCCGTACTTTTGGTACGCGCAGATATCCGTGAATGGGAACGTTTTTCTGAGGATACCACAACGGAATCGGTCCAAAGCCGTTCTATATGGTCTAAACCTACGGGAACCTTTACATTTAAGCCTCAAGTGTAGCGGAGGAAGCGAAGCATTGAAGCTGCAAGAATCCACCATCACGTACATTGCTTGATTGACCCGGCTGGCGGATGCGGGCGGGCATAGGGGATTGAATGGGAATATATCCCATGTTACCAGATTTATCTTGAAACACCCAAGAGGACGAGAAGAAGAGGAAGAAGAATAACCTAAAGAACTGTAATGATCAAGACATCCAAAAGCTCTCAACCCTTCCCACCGATCTTTTAGTTACTTGTGAAAGCTGAAAAATTGCACTTGAACATTTGTTTCTCTTTTTTAACATTTATATACACGACTTAAATATATTTGAATCCCGTTTCTACGCCTATCCCTTCCATGCTAGCTGGCTCAAAGTATAGCTAATGGAAAGGGAAGTAAATATTTTAATTCAGTGAAAGATAATCAAATCAAGGTTTGACGGGAACACAAGTTACTGGTTGCTATACTGATAACTTACGTGCAATATATATATATATATTTACATGTACATGTAAAGAAAAATATTTAGATTAGAATTAAATGTGTTACGATGGAAGAAAAGTTAAGAAATATTTCTTCCATCCTGTTACGTTACAACCCGGACATGGAGTCGTAAGAGAGAAGTTCTAGGTAATTAATATTAGGACGAAGAAAGACAAATTGTACATTTTTCCGAACACTATAGAAATATAAATGTATATATCTACTCACATGAGTGTGTGCGGGATCAAGGAAAATGTATCTACTTATTATATGACCATGAGCCAAACTTGTTTCAAGACTTTCTCTGAGGAAAGTTACGAGGAGAAAGTTAATCTCTTGAAGGGAAAACAAGATGATACTCTCGGTTAAAATACATGCGGAATTGTTTTGAGGGGAGTAATTGAATCTAAAGAGATTGGGGTGACGCAAGGGTCGTCCTCATACATGAGGTTTTTGTGTAATCACTACTAATATTGTGGATTATGGAGTCAAGAAGAGAAAGGAAGATTCTTGTGGACGTTGGCTAAAATTCTGGACGCAAATGTATGCGTGTATGTAGATGTTATGAATTTTCTACATAGACTGATCATATCGTGCCACTGGGAACGCAGCATTTGTATGTGTAGAAATCCTCCTAGCCTCAACCGCCCTCGTCTATTACTCTTTACAATCTATGAAACAATGTTTACTTACTTATAATAATATATCTAACATGTGGATACAAGCAATAAAAGTAGAAGAAATTACTTGTTTACGAAAAAAATCTGTTTCTACATGTATTCTTCATCTTCCGGTTTTCCCCTTTACCCTCCTGCTGTCCTGCTTCAAGGCAAACCACCTTTATCTATATATACCTCCTTTCGGTCTGCAATTATTCAGCCAGCACTCAGCACTCTGCTAGCTGCTGGCTCTGACTCCCCCCATTCTATTCTCTAACTTTCACCACTCGCAGCATGTACAAATCACATGACTTTATCCAACCTCGGGATTATTAAGGACCCGTTCTAATTAAGCTACGCTTTATGAGACTCTTCCCAGAAAAACTGCTGTGGGATGGGAAGCAAATATGAGATGCACCAGCACCAAATTGGGGATTGAAGCAGTGTTCACAATCAGAAGATGTATAGTTATAGGTTTGGGTCTCGGTGAGAGGAAGCGATTGTATTGTTATCACCTCTACTTCCTCTGCTGGTAAACCTTTGGGATAAATTGGAAATATAAGAATAATCAGGAAGGTGAAATGTGATGGCCGTGTTACAAAAATGGTTGCGTTAGGGTGCGGGACGATGAAAATGTAGAAGCTCTGGACAGCAGTACTTTGTAAAGTGGGGCATGATCATCAGGAGATGCGGGGGTGTGTAACTTCTACCGCAAACATTGGTAGCCCGGGTTCTAAAAGTGCTGCCTAAATATAGAAATAGACCGAAGGGGGAGGCTTTCTTTTGGTGAATATAATGGGCCCCCACAAGAATTGTATTTTGAAAACGGGCATTTTCCGACCCTCGGCGACGGGGGCACTGAATTGGTGGTTGTTAAGATGGAATAAGTTGGACGACAATAGGGATCAAATTATAATGGGAGTTAATACGCTGTCGACGAGGGAGAAAGCTGATAGAAAGCTGCTTCTTTGAAGTTTTCTCGCATGAGAAAGGGGTAAATTGTGAGGAGAGACGAAGGAAAGAAGAAGGAGGAGGAGGAGGGGAATAACATGAAAGATCAATAGGTAGCTATTTGTCGGGATTTAGGAGAATAGTGGTGAGAAAATTTAGAGGGAAATATTTCCTCGGAGGGATTCAAGCATAGCTTTCTTCTTTCCTTTTGATTCGCAAAGCTAAAGCGGAAGCAACCCCTGAAAAATTTCTTCAATCAATCACCTTTTATTCTCTTCAAATGTACTCGAAAAAGCAATAATTTACCAGAGCCCAACTGTAAATATTGCCCAAAAAACAACATACAATCCGAACGGGGCTAATATCCTACACCTGCAAAGATTTCTCTCGCCAATCGCCCCTGAAAACACTTTCTCCTAGGGCGGAATGCGGAATACAAAATAATGCTTCAAAAATCCTGGAAGAGATGCCAGCTGAAATTCTTTGCTGAGAACAAGATGACGGATACAGAAATCAATCAAACACGCCTGACCAATCTTGATGATAATAGCTTCCTTTAACAGATTGATTATTTGCTGAAGAAAACTGACTATAGTAATAATGTTTGTTAAACTTTGTATACACTGTATAATATAGAGAAAAGCAATTTCAGTTCAAAAACCTTCGATGCTCCGTTTTTCTCGAGGAAACATACAGAAAATCAAGTGGCACTTACGCAATGAAAAACCACTCGTGTGTGAGTTTTTTTAAAGGTATTGCGGCAATGAAATGATTGAGTTCTGCACGTGGAGAAATAATGTGAAAATTCTTTAGGATTAATTCATTTATTTAACATCCATAAGATAATTAGAAGCAACCCATCAAATTTTTTATTTCAATAGGTCGAAAAAGAACAGATTCCGTCA
The DNA here is from genome assembly GCA_906901655.1 of Sminthurides aquaticus. Lineage (NCBI taxonomy): Eukaryota > Metazoa > Arthropoda > Collembola > Symphypleona > Sminthurididae > Sminthurides > Sminthurides aquaticus. The sequence goes on along the minus strand of CAJQTT010000004.1, from coordinate 6,919,954 downwards.
CCTGAAATTTTATATCAGGTTGTATAGTTTTCCACTGTATCGTTGTGACTTTACGAAATTTTGAACTTTAGATACTACGAACTCCAAGTCGAGGTCATATAAGGTACCACTGCCGGGGGAGGGTGGGAGGACCCTTGGGTAACTGACAATTTAGGCGCAGAAAATTTCGTACCGCACAGCTACACAGGTCGGAACCAAGGTTTGCAGGCAGGTGGTATTAGTTCCTATTTTTATCAATGAGGTCGCTGAGGAAGATGGGCTGACTCCAGGGGTTTACCACCTTGGAACCTTAGGATTCTTATTATGCCCCATATTTTCATACTTCTCGAATTGCTCTTGGAGCCATAAGATGGAAGAAGAGAAGCTTGGGCATCCTCACAGAACACATCTAAGACCTTAGAGATGCGGCGTAGCGCTGCTTCGCTGCGTCAGAAACAAGTTTGGCCTGAGTTTATCCTTGTAAAACTCTTGTGGTAAAAAATATTACCGCGTAACTTGATTTCCAAGGGTAAAAGCTCTTCTGAAGCATCAGCTGGTGGTAGCGAAGAGCTTTCAGCTGCAAACCCAACATAAAAATAGGAGACGGTCACGGCACATTTGTACCCGAAACAGAGTCCACATTATTTTTGACAATTATTGTAGCGAGTAGCGTAAAAAGGCAGGGATTAATTTAAAGGAGAATAACTTAACTTGGAACGTGTACGAAGCAGATTTTAAGATCGCTGTCTTCTCAGCTCGAAAATCATAGAGTGTGCCTGGTATAGAATATAGAGAGTTTTTAGATGGAAATAATATTGAGATTTTAGGGCATAAAGCACAAGATCACTTGTTGCTCGAATCAATCTTTGTCAGGAGGAAGAGACAGGAATCTGGAAGAATATTTAAACAAGTCTCTGGATTCGCTCCTTCTGTAAAGTCCCGGGAGAAAAAGCTTAACGTCCGAATTATCATGCAAATCAGGGGGTTGACGTGTTTTGGTATTTTTCAAAAGAGGTTGACAACATGTGGTACTTCCCAAATCCGGTACGGATCTTCCAAGTCGGCTAAAGTAGACCTCGCGGGAATCTTTCCACCCATCCCAACTCCCTTCACCAAAGATACCACTTCTATCTCCTTGCCCGCTTTGGAAAAGAATTTCGAAACCTGGAATACGGCACCCTTCAAAGGTAATTGGGATTTACAAGCTCAATTAATTTATGGGAGGGAGAGGTATAGATTTTTACGGATCATTCCGTCTTCCTTGAACTAAAGCTACCCGTGTACCGATTTTCCCGATCCGTATCACGATGAGGACTGAGGAGGACACTATGAGAGCGGGCGTGAAAGCCTGCAGATGTGATAGCCTGGGACACATGGGCATGTGGGACGGAGCCGAGCTTTTGCTTTAACCTTGAGAGACATGGGTTTTGGTGGAGGAGACGAAGCGGCGTACTTGACACGGGTCCCGTGAAAGCTATAAATTCGAAAATTGTCAGAGAATGGGAAGATTTTACAAAAAATATCTTCAATTTTCAAGGCTATGTCACAATGGGAACGAATGGAGAGTCTGCCTTGCTGAGCAACAGAGAGAAAGTGGAATTAACAAGAAAAGTTCGATCTCTCGCTAAGCCTTCACATGTTATCATCGCTGGAACTGGATGTCAAAGTAAGAAATGTTTTTCCACCTGAATTATTTATTAGATAGTCCTTGAGGCATTGAATTCTACTTACTGGAATACCTGTAAATGCTTCTCCAGAGGGGCCCGTAATAAATAGTCGGAGGGATGGATGGAACACAATCCCCGTTTGTCTTTTTACTCCTATTGTTACCACTTTAGCCCCTATGTAGGAAATGAAAGCACTAAACAAAGGGATGGGGTTAATAAATACATGATTCGAGGAAGGCTCAAATAACAAATTGAAGCAATTACAATTATTTCTGGAATGACGTAAGCTTGTAAGTAGGGAAGTTAATTCTGGAAAAGTTGCGTAGAAATAATTACGGCCCGTTCTAAATGAAGTTTGAGGCCATGCCATACTTGTTTAAATCAGCTTGATTAAATTCGTGACGAATGAATATTAACGGATTAAGCAGGTGTAACTAAGGTAATTTACACCAGGGAAAGAATGTTATAATTTGCTTTCACACGATCTTTCCGGCTGCGCTCACAGTTGGAGAAATAACAATGTCTCAGGGGGAAGAACAGTTCGGAGAGATGCAGATAAACTTCGGATTCTACAGATGGAGTAATGAGTTTTGGGTCTATTCATAAATTTACATGAAACATGCGAACAAACTCCCACGGCGTGGGTGTGGGAGAATCTGTGGACATTTAGACAGTCATGAAATTGCGTAATTTTTCACTAATGCCTCTACGTTTGCCGAAACACGAACGTGGTTACCGCACGGCAAGATATCGTGGGCAGGACGGCAGGAGCAGGACAGGAGACAGTCATGGGTGTTAGCACTAGGGCTCCAAGGGGCTTCTAAAAGAATTATAAAAAAACAGCGTCTCGCCCGAGTTTGTTAACAGTTATATGTACTTTCTCCCTTATAGGCTTTCTCTTCTAGGAAAGAGTAAAAGCTTTGTGTATGTAGATTGATTGGTAGAAGGACAATGGGGTTGACAGTTGCTAGGTTGTGGTGGATGGATTGATAATCGATGTCATTCTATCCAACTGGATTCAGCGCTTGTGATATTTTGAGTTACTCCGTCTAGTTGCACAAATAGAATACATTTGTGCATGTGTAGCTTGACTTGCTGAGAAAATCCTTGGAAGAGGTAGCTCAAAATGGATTACAAGGTCGTCCACTTCTCCCCAGTCTCAGCTTAGGCTTAGGCAGAGTGATAGTTCTAGCTTTGAGCTTTTGGAAACGCTCTTAGGATTAGAGCTGAGGAAATGATTGGAGGGATTGTAATACAAGGTTATGCAAACAAGCGTAGGTAGGATTCCAGGTGTGCTTGATTGCTTTCTCTTACCCATTAATATATGTGCTAATGGATGTAGAAATGTTATTGAATGTTATGCAGGTACGATGGAGACAATTGATTTAACGAGAGCTATTGGAGAAGAGAAAAGCGCTGATGCAGCCCTCATAATGACTCCTTCTTTCTTTCGTAATCATATGACGGTAAGTGAAAGCTTTCTTAAATAATATAGAATTATCGAAGAGAGTAGAGAGCACGGGTTGAGTGGAGAGAAGGAAGAAAAGTATGGGGAAATAGGTGGAGGAAGGAGGGTTGCGATAATATCCTTGAGTAAGCATTATGAGGAAGTAGAGTGAAAGTTTACTTTTTGGTGAAAGCAGGAGAAAGCGTGCGGGTTGGCTGGTTGGGCAAGAGACTTGCTGCAGGAAACATTATAAAGTTGACTAATTTGGACATATTGCTGGAGGGAAGGAAGGAGGGAGGAATGGTAGACGGGAAGGGAGAGGGTGTGGGGAAAGTTTTGAAAGGAAGTCAAGAGAATGCCCACACGAGAGCTATTGATGCCAAGGGTGGGATTTGCGGAATGCCCTATGAAGCGGGTTTTTGGAAGCTACATACGAGGACTGGTATGGTTGAGACGAAATTTATCACTTGTTTTAAACTAATGTATCGTGTAACATGTGAACAGATTGCTGTTGGCTCATAATAAGAGACAAACGGAATGGGGCAAAGATGCCAAGAAATAATCACGAGAAAATATACTCTCCTTCCTTCTTCCACTCGAATGAGTTCATAGAAAGAACAAACGAGAGAAAGCATGTAAACATACAAGGAGAAAAGAAAAGGCTATTGTGAGAAGCGAATTTGATCATCAATCGGAGAAAGACTATCATTGCTAGAAAGGGAAGGCGCTTTGTTCTTGAATTTAACAGAAGTATGGGTCTACGATTTGAAAATATTCAAAGGATGTCGTTATTGTAGGAAGGCGGTAGATGAAGTAGTAGAATGTATTGAATTTTCTTGGAATAGGAAACGCGATCCATACAGTTATTATGTCTTGCCTTGCTACAGTTTTGCTGTGTAAATAGAAAGAATGAGTCTAGAATGAGGAGGAACCAACTGTACATGGAATCGTGGAATCGTTAGAATGGAAGCCTACTAAATAATCAGTGAAAGTAAATAGTTTTGAAATTTGCTTGAAGAGCTGAAGCGGAAAACGGAGGACTGGAAACGGGGTATGGAGCGATACAAAATTGTAATTGAAGGATTGCCATGGTAAATGCAGGCAGAATGAAACAACAAGGACTAGTGTGGTATCGTGAATATCCAGAATCCAGGCTTTCACCCTGCCTGTTCATACAGGGCAGTATAAATGTGTCAAAAAAGGTCACAGGCAAGGAGGAAGGAAAAGAAGAGAGTTCAAATAGAAAGGGTAATCATGGGAAACATTTGCGGGGCTGTGGATATTAACGGGGGGATAATGTGAGGGTAAGTAACCTCAGTTTCCCATTTACCCAAGTTTTCCGTAGAAACTTTGAGTGAACTTTAAAAGGTATTTAGGCAACTGCATAGGCGGAGAAATGGAGGCTGGAATAAAAGTCTAAATTTAAAAACAGGCTCAAAGAATATGCTTACAGAGAATATAGAATTGATGGAGAATTTTCAGGATATACTTTATGGTGATAGTTATTTAGCTTGCCATGGTTGGCTACTTACTACGAGAACTGCTCCTCCGCATGCGGATGAAGAAAATTTGCGAAAACTACCATGAAAGTTGGTGGAACGGAAGAGAAAGTTACATAACTTTTACTAATAAGATTTTGGATGGAAATGATTTGATTATTCCCCACAGATTTCGTTGAGAAAGGAGGAGAGCTCCTATTCACATATCACTCCCTCGTTTTCTTCCGGAATGATCTGGTGTAAAGCATGTTGGCGGAAGGAGGATAATTTTAAAAATAATTGAATTTTCATAAGCTTATTTTAGATATGAGGAAGGCAAGGCGTGTGAGAGAAGTTAGTGCGTTGAGCGGATTTTTTCGCGTAAAGAAAATGCTGGATTGGAATGAAGGCCAGGCAGAAATACCAGAGAGATTCGACTCCTCCCAGTAGTAGACCCAGTACTGTTATGCTTCTCGCAGTGAAAGCTAATTTAAAGCCCTACTTCTGACCTCCCGTTGCTAAGAAGCCATATTTTGTAGAACGTATGCGTGCACGTGGAGAAGAGTGGAGCTGCAGGAAAAAGAGCAGCTTAAAGCCTTGTGATGATAAAGAAAACGATGCATCTGCTAATTTTTTTTGAAGAGAAAGCTAGTAGCGTATGAGAGACAACTGGCAGAGCTACGCGGGTAAAATGAAAAGGAACTGATTGTGTAAAATAGTAGCTGGGAAGGTTTTTTGAGAAAGAATATTCAGGAAAATTTGTTGTATGGGAAACAGGGTTTCCCATAAATCAAGCTCCATCAGGAGAGAATAAGATTTATGAAGGAATATACAAAGATTCGGGTAGGAGGAGAGGGCCAAGGCCCTAGGAAGAAGGAGAAAAAATCCGTCAAAGATGCATCACTTTGTTTGGACTATTCCACTTCTCCAGCTGAGCTAGAGTCTATGCTCATGTTTTGGTTTGTGAGGGCGGATAAAAATACTTATTTGGATAGGGCTTTTATGCCTTTGCAAACTTCTCGTTAGTCATTTGAGTTGACACATGTAAATGGTTAAATGGAAGCGTGGCAAAGAGAATTTCGTATGCACACGTGCGTAGCTTTCTCTCTCTCCTATCTCATTCAGAGTGAGCAACTGGGAGGGGAGGGGGAAGCGCGGAAGACATCCTGTTGTACATGCAAAGCCTAATTTGTGAAATTTTCGGGACTCTCCTTTGCATCTACACACCGCCTCCCTACTTTGTAAAATGTATTCAGCGTTGTCCACTGATTTCATGCAAAGCTTGTATTTGCATATGTCGTCAACGGGAGGGACTACAAAGCGAGGCAAAACCGTAAAAGTTGGAGTGAGAAACAATTTGGTATCTGTGGTTACAGAAGGGCAGAAATGTATTACGGAAGTGAAGAAATGGTAATAGCTAATGGACGGGATAATTGAAAGAGTGTAAAATATGCAGCGACAATGTGAAGCGAGTGGGAGTGGGAGGAGGAAAAGTAGGAAGAGAAGAGGAAACACCGGATGTCGTCTCCTCATGTGGGTAAAAATTTTAATTCGATACCAGCTCACCAGCTGATACTTTCTGCTGGGAAACAGTGTGATTGAGGATGCTTCCTTACTTTCGTAATATTCTGCATGGACTGGAAAGACTATAATAGAAGAGTTGTTGATTCTGAGGCGGAGGTGGAGTATATGGATTGATAGTGTGAATCTGAAATAGGATTTGATATCCTTGTAGTCTCTTTACTCAGGTGAAATTGATTCGAATTCGTCTCGCCTAGAGGGGCAACAAGGGCTACAACAGCCCCAAGTTGAAGCTGAGAGGAAGAAATGTAAATTTTTTATAATGTTTTCCTTGCCGGAGACGAATGCGATAGAGGCCGGAGGAAGACAGGGCAAAGAGACTGGGATCGGGAGATATTTTTGAATGGGAAGACGTAAAAGAAAAAAGTTACGGGGAGAGATGACACATGTAAGAGATAGAAGCGGATTTAAATATTTATGTACTTTACAAATAGAGATGAGACGAAGGATATTTGTTCAATTTTGTTTGAAAAAAATGAGAAATAAGGTTACATGTCTCTCTCGGTAGGGTGGAGTTTTGTAGTTGCGTTGGACGGAAAGCAAAACGAAAGAAACTGGATGGGTGGTGGTGGTATACGATGAAGGTAAAAGAAGAAATAAAATCGTTGAGTAGTCGTGTTGTTGTTCTTACTGAGGAACCTTGAAGAGGGCCTTCGTTCGCCTTGCACCCCATATTTATGTTGAGATAAAAGTAGAGGAGCAATCTGGGAGAGGAAAATTGAAAGCAGAGGAAACTAGGATAGGGTTTATTTTAAAATCTGTTGCGAAAATAATTTGCAAAAAAAAATTCAATTTGTTTTTGCAGGATACCGCCCTTATAAAACACTATGCGACAGTCGCAGATGCTAGCCCAATCCCGGTTATTTTGTACAGGTAAGAAGAATATGAAAGATTTATCCCTTGTCTTCCGCGCTACCACTACCTCCTCACTTTGAAATTTGTGCATCATAAAAGTGTAAAGTGTTGTTGAAATAAATTAGTTTCAGTATAGTTGTATACTTTAGGCAGAGGTAATCTCTACTTTCTCTCGGAGGATACAATGTATGCGAAATTTAGAGTGGAACAGGGAAAGGACAGTTGTAAAGCTGGTTGGGCGGATGACAAGGATACGGAGGTGGTGTATGGAATGATGGAGGAGTATGGAAGGTTGAAAATTGGGGAATGAAATGAATTCCATTAAAGCTGAATCTCCGCTACTCCACCCCTATCCTTTGGATATTGAACTGAAACACATATCGGATATCTGTTAGTAACTCCCTTTCTGGACAAAATTAAATTTTATCTTATTTTTAGGCAAGGCTACGATATATATGAGAAAATTAGATATGCATATATGTATAAATACACACACGCGAAACTGACAACGGATCAACTCTAAAAATATATAGACATACAACTTGTAGAATTCGCACAACTGTCGATTTCGATTGTTTCCAATATTATTTCTTGATTTCTTCTAAAGCTCCATGATTCCGCTTCTATAGAAGTTAATGCTAACCTAAAATTACCAAAAGGGGGTATATTGAATATGGGTCTAGTCAAAAAGTTGTGTTTGGTGAGAAAGGAAAATTGAGCCGAAAATTGGTTCGATTCTTATGAGAACAGGCCAGTATGCGATAAATCCTAAGAGTCATGTCATGTGGTGATAATAAAATATTCTGACGGCGGCAATACAAACCAGCATTGTCAGGGATGATTTAGCAGAAGGGAGGAAACAATTAATGGAAGAATTTCACGATGACGAATACCCAAGTATTGGATGTAAATCCGACGGAGTCGGCTTTACGAAATACTGTGAAGGTTGGTTCATAGTCCAGGCATTTGTGGAAAGCAATAGAGAGAGACGGGAAACGTAAAGGTTGAGTTTGGTGGTAGCATAAGAAGAGACAGAGAGGGAAAGCATGGATGAGGATGAGGGGAAAGCTATTATAAAAAGTATGCGTAGCAAAGAAATGAAGAGAATTTATTACTCTTTCTCTCACACTCACCCCCCCCCCCTTCTCTCTACTTGACTAATATGAATGCGGGTCGGAGTTTTCAATTCCAAGCTGTGAATTGCTACCGATAGACATTTTTATGTGACCGGAAGCTGTAAAATGTGTGGGAGATTTAATGATGAATGGTCATAAGAAAAGTCCAGTGTTGCGACAGATGATTCGTTATGTCCAGCCTCATGGTTTCTTCTCGGCCTTCTCTCCCCTGATTCCCTCTGCCAGCTTCTCTCCAAGCTAACCTCTTCATAAATTATTTGCTCTAATAGAAATATATAAACAGCAAATAGAGGAGAAATCCTGTCAGGGAATATGGATCTTGAAGGCTCGCTGGAGCGAGGAATTTAGAAGCTTTATAAGATTGAACGTGCGGCGGCGGGCGGAGAGAAGGAAAAGCTATGAGGGATTTAAGAATATTTTTTGCACAACTTGTTTATGTCAAGGGATGGATTGAATTCAATAGGATTGAGGCAGGAGAGTAGGGCTAAATCTATCTTTCCGGATAGGCATAACTCCTTTCTCTTTGCCTCTCTCAAGAGCGCGTCGTCACGTATTTGAGGATGTTGACGTTGTATTTTTCTTGTTTTTCCACAGCGTTCCCGGGAATACAAACTTGGATTTGAGCACGGATGTCATCATAAATTTAGCAAAACACGAAAATATAATTGGATTAAAGGACAGTAGTGGAGATGTGAGTATTTTTTATTAAATTCTTTCCTTTGGCGCGCCCGTTAAGAAAATATTAATAATAATCCCATTGAATCGACTCGGACCAGGCAATCCTGTCTTGGGTTCAAGCGTGGCGGAGAACTTTGGTCACGTGGGTTGCGAAATGGGATTTGCAGAGAAAGGAACGCATTCCACTAAATATTTGACCTCTAAATCCTCATTAGGCTCTTGGGAAATTTTATCAGGATTCATAAGGAATGCACGCTTTGAATTATTATTCGCGGAGCTTATTATTACGTACCAAAATACATGTTAGACTTTAACTATTCACCGTATGTGTTCGCTCTTCCTCATACGTTTCCAGACTTTTCCACAAGGTCGTCCAGTTTAAATCAAAAAGTGGTAAGGCCGTTGGTGAAAGTAGTAGTAACGCAAAAACAAATAAGAAAGTGCCTACCATACCAGAAGAAGAGGGAGACCGTTGGTTTGTTGTAACACTAACCGATGCAGAGGTGAGGGAGGGCAAGTCAGCGTCTGGTCCGATTGAAGATGATGCTCGTTGAGATGGTAGTGGTGAAAGTAGGCGTTATCTGTGCGGTCGTCCTGGATGCTGGATGGAATCAGAAAGTTTCCAATTTCCTTGCGTTCAAGCATGCATGCATGATTGGTTTTGCATGGATGCTTGAGAATCCAAAAGTGAAGTGATCCAATTTACCCTTTGTAAGCCCCTACAAGACTGTGTAATTGGTTTCACGCTGGAGCACCTTTTCCTTCCCAAACCGTCCGTTTAGCAGTGGACGGGACAGGGTGAAGGAGGATTTATTACGAATATATATTCACATGAGTCTTTGACATGGACATTATTTATTGCTCTTGATAACATCTCTTGAAAGATTCCACAAGCCAAGACAATAAAGCAATTTTCCTCTACACCCTCTCGCATGACGCACAAAAAGATGTAAAATGCTGTAGTGTAGCCGTCACACGTATGGCACAAGTGTATTCGGATGACAATAATTTCAATCCTACAGCCTGCCCCTTGGACAAACATCATGAAAAGCAAGTACAGGTTAGGTGATGTTGAAGATAGCACGTTCACTTCCTTAAGGGAGGCCAAGAGGGTGGATTAGTTGATTTCTCTGATGTCATGTTTGTCGGCAGAGATGGGAAAAGATTTCTTTGAAAAAATGAGAAGGGGTGCAAGCCTAGGGGCTTCTTTTTATACCCCTGTGACTTCCGACTGTGTAAAGAAAAGAGCCGAAAGAATTAAAAGATCCCGAAAGTTTTTCTTCATGGAGCGGGAGGTTACTTAAGATTTTAGCCGCAGGATAGACATGAGACGGTAGGATGTGAACCCAAGGCTTTCCCATGGCACAACTTAGGACAAGAGAAGTTAGATTGGTTTACCCTGTTCTGGAGAAAGTAAGAGAAAGTAAAGATGTTCCGGAGTTGTCTTGCCGGGAAGGTGGGTGTCGGTGGGGTGGGTAAAAGTTTCGACTTTTCTCACTGTGTTCCAATCTACAACTATTTGCTTTACAGCAGAGCACCAAAAGATGCGCTTTTGTAGATCCTGAATGAGTATTGAAGAGATGAGTTAGAATCGTATTTGCTCATTAATTATTTGCCGAGTCTGAAAACAAGTATTTCGCATCCTTAAATTTGCAGGTGGGAAAGCTAGCGCATGTGGTGCATGCTACTCGAGGTGAAGACTTTCAAGTACTCGTTGGGACTGCCGGCGTCCTCCTACCAGCTCTTCTTGTGGGTGAGTTATTCAGTTAATGTAATCTGTCCAAAGGATGCAATATAGTATAAACTAATTCGAAGCGGAACATTAAGAATTCCGTAATTGCATCCGCTCAAATGATTACCTTCCGCTGTAAGTTAGTTCTAACACCCACGTGGAGCTAATTAATCATTAACATCTGTAAATTAGAGAAATCCTTCACATACCTATTACAAGTTGAGAGGAGGGTGGGTGTTCAGGATTTTACTAAAATAGAAATGTTATCTTAGCGAAATTGCAAAACCCGGTGGGGATTGCGCTTGAAAATGCAACCCTTTCAAAATGATCCTAGTCCCTGTGGCAGGGTTTTGAAACACTTTCTCTTGTCTTCCATCCATCCGACACAGAGTAGTTGAGAAAGAATGAGGAAGTGGGTATCTTGGGTGGTGGGAAGAGGAGGGGATGAATCTGATGGGTGAATTTAGTTTAGATTTGTGGGAGACCTGGAAGAAGTTGATGGGAAGGGCGTTAGAGTTGGAAATAAAAATAGGAGAAAGTGAAAAGTAGTAGCGTTTTAGTTTTGACAAAGGAATGTTTGTTTGATGCCCACTGGGCTGGTGTTGTCGTTGAGAGTAATCGAAATGGGTAATGGAATTCTTTTGAGGGAAGCCATGCGTTGATAAAAGATAAGAATTTAAGGGGAACGTGATTTTGACAATAGAAAAAAGGTTAGAATGAATCCACGGTTGTTGCTTCAACTTACTCAGTCCGTGTACCTCATCGCCTATATTGTTGAGAATTGCGAAGGCGTATTTTTCTCGGGGAGCGGAAAGGCTTGAAGAGAAAGGAGAAGGTGGCAGCTGGGCCGTAGCTGTAGCTGTAGCTGTAGGGTTGCAAGCTGGCTGAGGATATAAGAGTAGGTTGAAGGAGAAATTTATACTTTGAATGCTCTACTGAGAGGGTGTATGTTTTATGATATCTGTGTTGTGTAAATCAGGAGGGGTTAGAGAACGAGTGTGAAAATGGATGCACACGCATAATAGAGGGAACCATTAAGGAGGTGTAAGTTAGAGTAATAAAGTAGCTTCTGTGAAGGCGGACATGTGTTCCTTAATGCATTATGTATAGGAAAGATAACGTAGTTTTTAAAAGAACACACACACACACGTGCCATTCGCCATTCCAAGAACCCTGTCTTGACTCTTTCTCCCGCTCACAATACTTTGATTTGTTAAGGGAAAATGATAAAGACTGGGTGAGGAGACTTTAAATGAATTTCTCACGCTTTCTATGGTGGTAAGGAAAAGAAGGGGAGAAAGTGAAGAAAGCCGGTAGTAGGCTAGAAAAGAGATGCGGGCGAATTTCTTTTTAATACGAGGCTGAAAATGGCAGTCGAGGTTTTTATAAGAGAGATATGGACGAGGAGAGGAAAGCCTGTCCTGAATTTACACTGTACTTGTATCTAGTATTTATCAAAGTCTTTGGAATGTAAATAATGTCTCGAGCAAACCGTGATTGTGGCGGTCCAGCATGTTCAAAGACTTAGAACAGGGTGAAAGTTGGGAATAGGGAGCGAAAGAGAGGGAGAGGCAAGGAAGCTTGAAGCTTAGGGGGAATTATATCGACAAATTATGAAAGGCTGTCGTCAAAAGATAGAGAATGGGAATAACATTTTAGCAATTGTTGCGAATTACAGGGCTTGCGGGATTAATTTGAAAATAATGAACGTCATTAAAATGGGGCACAGCTCGGAGAAAGTTTACGATCGTGTCCGGGCTAAAGTTTTGGGGATTTTAAGACTTGCGGATGAAAAAGTTGGCAGGGGGCAAGGAGAGGAGGGTGAAGCGGAAACTGTGTGGTTACATGCTCCATGTGATAATTACTATTTGAATTCTCTGTATGAAGGATGCGTTGGAGGAATTGTGGCCCTTGGTAACGTCCTCGGGAAGGAAGTTTGTCAAGTGCAAGAATTGTTTGTACAAGGAAAAATAAATGAAGCTTTGACTCTCCAACAGCGGCTCGTCATTCCGAATCAAGTGGTAAGCTCTGCTTTTGATTTTAGTTCTTATAATTTAGTCCTGACGTGATGGACGGCCTGGGAATAAGAGATTGTTTAGTGTTTCAATTCCAAAAAATTTTTATGAATTTTCATGCAGAAAATAGTAAGTAGCTTTATAAAGGAGCTGTTCACATTTTGCCAGTTCAGAACGATATTATTTTCCTTTGCGCAGAAGAGCATTTTAGGTATATCATCAGCAGAGTCTTGAGTCCGACTGAGGTCTTTTTTGAGCAGATTAAAGCTGCGGAACAAGAGAGCAGAAAGGGAGGACAGGGTAAGAAATGCCAGGATGAAATGGGCGAAAGCCCGGAGGAATGCATTACATAGGGAAGGGAATCGACGAAGACTGTAAAATCTTTGAGAGGTTCGTCCTCCTCTGCGTAAAAATAATGAGGATGGGAGGGTTTTAAAAGTTTTGTAAAAGAACTCGTAAATTTGATAGTATTTTGAAAACTAGTCGTTTAAGGGTGATTCATTTTTAGATGCGGGGGAAATATATGGGGTGGGGTTGAGGCCAAATTACAAGGGCTTCCAATATGCTGCAGAACTCAATTTACGTTCCCAGTCCTCTTGTCACATCCTTGTTAGTTAATGGAAGGGCTGAAGCGTAAATTTTGAAATTGGACACCCTAAAAAATTTACACTAGTTTTTACTATGGCTTACAAAAAAGCGAGACGTGAAAGCTAGGTAAGTTGGAGGAAAGCGTGAAGCTTTGGATGGAGATGGAAGGCGAGGTCTTTCTATATTAGAAGCATGTTGCAGTGAGACTATTATGACCTGGATTGTTCTGGCTTAATTTTTCAGATGGTACGAAAATACAGTGTTAGTGGACTTAAAGCAACGCTAGACATGATTGGTTTGTACGGAGGTCCACCAAGACCCCCATTACTTCCAGCTGACCCAAAACAAATTGAGGATTTGAAACGGACTTTCAAAGCGGAAAAGTTTTTTGATCTTTGAACTATGTATTCTGAGCTTTGCCATATAAATGACTGAAAATAAGTTGGGAATAAAAGTGGAGAAAGCAAGGAGGGAAAGTGGACAATAGTTGACGACTTTCATTCTCTGAATGAATGAAAGGAGGGAAAGCCATAGTTCTCTAATCCTAGATGATTATGGGATTAAAGCAAGAGGAGTAAGAGAAACTTTGATGAAAAAAGGGTGCTTGTATAAAAGAGCAGGTCACATATATTAGGTGGCTCTGGCGAGCAACTGGTGATTGTCTCGTTTATTTTGTCCTGAATATTTGTCTCGAAAATTGATGATGTCGTTTCGTGACAGCGTTCATGTTTAATGTAATTTCTGAGAAAAATAAAATTGAGGCAATGCGTTTATTTAGACGGGACATGAAAGCTACTAGGAAGTATTTCGGAATGTAATCCTCATTTAACACACGTGGCACGTTATTCCTAATGCAGGTCATATTACATGTTACGTCATGTTTACTTCCGTAGGATTTGTATTCAGGATACCAAGAGATGGGAAGGAAGAGGATGAAGAGAGAAAGTTCAAGTTGTATAATGAAAAATTAATTGTATTTGTATTCACGGATGTCAGGATGAGGATGACATGGAGAAAGGATAAACTAGCGAAATAGCTTTCTGCTCGGTCAGGCATGATTACTTGCGTAAGTTGACGACAAGGCCATGATGGCAAGGAAAACTCGTTCTCGGAATAAGAGAGAGAGAGAAACTCATCAACCTCTTTTCTCCTTTAGTTCTGAACCCGCATCACTTGTAGTAGGTTAAAGTGGCTCAGGAGATTGAAGAACTAGAGTAGTAAGAGGAACTTATGAGGAAATAAAAGTACTGTCTCGATCCAAACTGGAATTGGAATCCAAACGAAGGAAATAATTAAATGCTTTATTGTTACACTTGTTATTGCTCTTCTGGGAAAAGGCTCAATAAAGGAGAAAGGAGGGCCGAGTGAGACGTTGGAAGACAATTACACTATCCGCTTTACTATTCTTACAATTCCGGTCAGAGAATATCAGCTTTAGAGCTCCAACCTGCAACTACATTGGTAAACGTAAGGAGTTATGGCGGCGAATTGGGATTTAGAGCATTTCGGCTTGTTAGAAGAAGAACGACAGGGACAGTATATGAATTCCAGCTAGGTTGTCCCACACAGTGATGCATGTATCTATCTCATAATAGCTCTCTTGCTTCATATTCTTTCGTGTAATGTGAACGGACCGGGACTGATGTCCTTAATCCTGAAAGGGGTAAAAATTGTAGTTTACCAATAAGTGAAATAAGGTAAAGGGAAGAACAAGAAAAAAATCAAGCAAATATTCATTCTTTTTTCGTAATTATTACAAAATTTAAACTTAATGAGTTCCAATTCATAGAGTTTCTCTTCTGCTGTACATAAGGACGAAGAATTATTTTATTGATACTTGATGTGTAAGGGTCACCCTAATTGGACACATTTTGGATTGAGTCCTTTTAAACTTGAAGGAATGATTACAGGATCAAGATGACATAAGCGTCTGGGAATAAAAAGTAATGCTTTGATACTTTTTAGAACATCAGACCATGAAATTCATTGTATTGCCTGGCCCCCCTATTTAACGGACTACTGGTCAGAGGTTGGATACATGGAGCAATCAAAGGGCTAGAATAATGCTAGCACAGATGTGCATACATTTCTCTTTCATTAATCCTGTACAAATAGTGGATCCTCATGGGAGCAAAACAATAGCTTTGATTTTATTTACGTAACAAAAGGAGGTTATGCATACAAACTCCGGGGATGGAGCCGAAGAGAGCAGAACGGGCACTTGGAAATTTCTAAACCATCCAGAGGAAGGACAACACAAGCTGTGAATTCCAGGGTTACTCTGAAACTAGAAGACGGAGAATTGGCAAAGGTTTAGGGTTGATACCTATAAGCTGATTGATCCTCCGAAGAAGCGTAGGAAAGTTCTGTTGGAAAAACATAAACAAACGAGTGCATATTACATGCTATGATGTAAAGAGGGAATCTGTTATGTTAGACGAGTAAAGGAGAAGCAGGCATGCACTTGGGACGTGCTTTAACGAACTCAATGCAAGCTCGATCTATAATTTTAGGGAAATACATGAAACGCTCTAAGGTAAGAAAATGTGAAATTTTGTAAATGCGAAAAACCTTTAAATTCAGGGTTCATATAGCTGAGGTGCACTTGGAATGTTGTAAAGGAACCTCGGGAGAAGAATTGATACGGTAATACGGTAAGAATGATAAGTGAGTAATTTTATATTATTGGTGAGTTAACGTTATCTTTTGTTTGAAATTCGAACTTCATAGCATTGATTTTTTGAAGAAGTGATCACTGTAGCACTGTGTTTCTTTACCATTTGGTTATTTGCGAATTTAGGACTTAATTGAAATAGGAGATAATATGGCGAATTAGGGAGAAAGTTGGATACTACACGCTACCGTTTTGAAGTATGTATGTATTGCTGACATTTTATAGGAGGTGAGAGATTACAACGTCCTATAGGTGAAACTGTTGGAAAGATGAAGCAAAAGGAAATGTGTGGTGAAAAGATAAAAGAGTGACGCGAACTTGAAGAGTAAAAGAAGGTGAAAGCTGGTAAAAGGTTAATAATTTGGAGGTACACTCTTCCCTCTACTTGTATTGTTGTACGTTGTACGTAAGTATACTCGTAACTTTGTTCATCCAACTTTCCAATTTGTAGTGCCAATGCTGCGAACTACTGGTAAATTGCGTGTACGTGTGGATGATGAGTTTTCCGAGTTTGTTGGGTTAATTGTTGAGGAAAATACCCTGCGGAAATTTTCGGCTCACGTCACGTTTCCTGGTATGCTGTATGCTGCCAAGCCAAGGATTCATTTATATCCACTCAAATCCAGAAGGCCTGAGAGGAAATAATGCTTGTGTGTAGGAGCCAGTAATTATTTCCTCTTGTATAAGTTACGATTCCAACTTGAAGACACATACGTCTTGGTTGACATGTAAGTGAAAGTTTGAGAAGAAAAAGAAATTTTGGGGAAAGACTTGGGTGAAAGTGTCACGTAGTCTCCACTAATTTTGTCCGTCAAAAGTTTAGCATGCGAAACAAGTGTTGCGATTTATTCTGAATGAATGAATTTTGTCTCCCTTTTCACTCGACTTGAACCTTGTGAGAATTTAAATTAATATGCAAGCATTGCAACTCACCCAGCTAGGGCTAGGGGCTAGGGGTGGACACTGCAGTAGAGAATTTTGTCAAGTTCATGTAAAAGAAGAAATGGAGGCTTTGTGTGACGGATTTAGGAGTCCCATGCTGTTGTTTTGCCCTACAGTCAGCATAATGCCAGACTATTACGAGCTATTTTTAAGAAGATGGGTCAGGAAGGAGCAGACTTTGTCGGGAAGAAAAAGAGGCGTAAAACATTTTTATTCCGCCCCAGGAATAAAGGGAAAACAGTTTGGGCATTTCATTTTCGTTTTAGAAAACATGACACTCAATTTTACTGCTCACAGGTCAAATTCGGCTGAAAACAAAATTAGGATAGAAATGCATCTTCAGCATTACGTGACCTAGTCCCGGAAGACACCTCCGGATTCCTTTTAACGCTATTCCGCGTTCTCCCCTATCTCATCGCAAAATACTTGAGAAGAAAGTAAAAAACTCAAGCAGCGAAAACTATGAAATGAAACTAAAATCCCAAATTCTCCATCCCTTCTTGAACGATTGCGTGATTTCCGTCTCCCGCTTCAAATTTCTCTTTAATGAGGGAAAAGAAATTGGAAGTGGGTGAAAATTTTACATTAGGACATATAATTATCTGAAGTCGTGTGCACTCTTGATGTAAGCTAACCAAATTGTGAGAGATTGCAGGAGCCGTACATATAAGCTGAAATCAATAAACTCAAACTATATAAGTTGGTGGTGGGTGGAAAATAGAAAAGGTGCGGCAGTGAAGCTTCGTAGGCGAGCTTGAATCGCGCCTGATTTTTTCGTAAATCTGAAAGCACGAACTTAATTCATGTCTTTTCAAGTTCGATTACAAAATAGTAGGTGCATTCATAGGAGGCCCGGAGGCCGTCGGCCTCAGCCAGTCAGTTAAAGCCTTCAATTTGAAGATAAAGGTGGTAAAATAAAATCAGAGGAGGGATTAAAGGGAAAGTTTGAAAAAGAAAGCTTTGAAGTCAAATTTAAAGGCTTTTTTAAGTTGACTCTCTAATAAGGTAATGCTTAGCCGACGAGTTCTTCAGTTGAATCGGTTCTAGACGGGCATTCTATGAACCCTTCCTTATGCAACACGATGAATGGGGGGATTGAAGTGAAAGTTAGCGCGAGAGTGAAAAGATCGGCTTTGGGAAAAACGGTGATGAAGTAGTGTAATATTATAGGAACCGGAAAAAACTCACGTGGGAGAAAGTTGTGATCGAAATCAGGGGCCATAATAATATTGATCATGCAATGAATTACGTGAAAGATCAATGGATGTGCATTAAGCCAAACGTGTATTTTTCATGCTTCAGCCTTTTAATATTACAAGACTAGGAAGACGCAGAAGTTACAATAGTTACGCATTCACATCCCCTGTTGAGTAGTCTAGACGTGTTTCTTTCGGTCAATACACATACGACAAAATTATGGAATAATTGCTGGCTCTCCTCGGCTCATTAAAAACAAAGTAGTAGCTTCTGAGAAGATAAACAGGAATGACTGGGTAAACAAAGGAAGAGGCGCGGGCAGAGGAAAAGAGGGATGAGAAGAAATTTTTAGAATGATGAAGATTGTGGAAAAAACTAGCTTTTGAGGTTCTGAATTAATTGGTTAACCTCTATTGTACGAGCCAAGAAGATGAAAGAGAAGGAAGGTTCAGAATTGATAAAGAGGACGAGGAGACAGAGTTGTTTGATCTCACCGTAACTTCTTAATTACTCGTTTCGTCGTTTCCTCAGTCCTTGCCCTTTTGTGAACGTGTGATGAGGCTTACGCTGAGAAAGGATTAAGGATGGGGGTACTACGATTGTATGGAAGGGAAACTAGATAAAAAAAAATAAGGCAAGTGTCTAACTCCTTTTTAAAATAAAAACGAGTGTGCGGAGAAAGTTTGAAGCAGGACTTGGATAAGGAAAGACATTAAATGAAGAAGGGAAGGGTACTCCAGGCCGGTGTTGCTTTTCTCTCCCCTTTTATTAGTTCAAACTAACCTGTGTTTTTTTGAAAGTGATTGAATGGAAAGATAAACAGATATTTGTTATCTTGCATATATTTCTCTCTTGTCCTCAGCTGGGTCTTGAGAAAGAGATAGAATCCTTCTATTTACCAGAAGAGCTACAGAGGAGAAAAAATTGTGAAATCTTTCGTGGAAGCTCAAAAATACTGCACACTGTCAACCGGGCATCCTGGGGCCCGGGTTGAAAGTTCTCTACTTAGTGCAATGTCGGTTCGAGACTGCTACTGGGAATAAAATCATGTCTTCGAAGACAAATGGGATAGTCATAGTCCGTGCAGCACTATTCCATTGTAGTTGCTGAATAGAAAAAGGAAAAGCAAGTTTAGCCTTTCTTCTTAGAAGAGAAAGAATTTGATTCAAAAAGATTCCGGGAATCGCAAAGGCCATGAACACAGATTGTGGAGAAGATTTTTCAAAAAGTTTACACATAATGAAAACGTATATACTGACTAGAAATAAAGTTTCCTCTTTTTCTAGAGAAAATTCTAAGCAGATTCCTACACAAGTTGGAGATGCAAGGCACTGTACTTTCTCCATGACATTCATTCACTACAGTATGCACGAAACGGAATAATATAGTTTATATAAAATGCTAACCGCAATACCGCATATGTTTCGAAACCATATTGTGAGCTTAATTATAAAGTGATGATGACAGCAAGCTTTCGCCACATTTTATTTTGTATCGTGTTTCGCCCACGTGGTAAGTGGAAGATGCTACTTTTTGTAGACTGAATTCTTGATAAAAGATATTGAATCAATCGTGCTATTCAACTGTTCAAGCTTGAGAAAAAGTAAGGTGGTAGTTGGAAACCTTTTTACATGTTGCATGGAGGGAAAACGCTTTTTGCATGAGTTGAGGTGAGGTTTTTTAAAAACATATTTGACGTTGGAAGGGAATTAAATTGAGCTTTCACTTTGACAAATTGTGTAACAATGCAGGGATTCTGATTCAACTATTCCTGCTGTAATGAAAGAAGTATTAATTGTGATCGAAGCGTGATAATGAAAAATGCTGAATTACTGTACATTTTGCAAGAGGAGTAGAGGAGGGGAAGGGGCTGCGTAAATAATTGTATAAAGTTTCAATTTCCATGGAACACTAATAGCAAAAAAAAAGTGGAAACGTTCAGCTTGGGAAGAAGGATGCAAATCCGCATTCTTCTGATAGACAAAGAAAAATAAAAATGATGGAAATGTAGGCAATAAAAGAAACAGTAATGGAGTTTCGGGTTGAAAATCCAAGATAAAAATGTAGGGCGGAAGGATTCGGGGAAGTATAATTGTATGGAATCGGAGAATAGCATGCAGTAAGGTGCTTGCCTGTCGTTCCTCTAACTGGTAACAAGCTACACTCACTTGGGTAGCTATAGGAAGCCCTCGCGGGAGTTGAGTCGGGAAGAAGGTAATTTTTTGACGTCAGCGGATGCCAAAGAATAATTCATTCGCACCCATATGGAATGTCAAGTGTACACAAGATTAGTTTGCGAGCCTATCCTGCGGTCGTGAATACAAGAATCATTTTTTGCAGGGTAGATAAGGGAAGACTACATCCCAAGGACGAATTGCATTATAACATTGTATGTTGAAGGTATGGATTTGGTTGGGGCGTAAAAATTGAATAATTTGGTCGCCGAAATGATTCCATCAATCAGAATTAATCACTGCCATTTGGCTGAAAGGGAGGGGAGGGTGAAAATAAGAGGAATTTTCGGAATGACTGACTAGTGTTCTTACACACCCACACGTTCTCTGACGTGGAGGAACTGCATGTTTCCCCTGTGATTGATGAGGAGGAAATAGGCTTGGAGGAACTGACTTTGTGGCAAGTGACGAGTAGACGGAGACTCGAGGAATGAGTCCGATGCTACCGTGTTACTTGTAGCGAGAAACGGGTGGCAGCGAGCTGCATAGTTGGTCGGATGTCCCTGATCTTGTGGTGAGCATGAAAGTTGACTCTGAAAGCGTATAAATGACGTGTGTCCTCGCCGTGCAGTCATGTTCGACGGAAGTGTTGAGCGGGTAGAAAATAATTCGAAAAGGGTGTGTATAAGAAGCAACATTCGAGAGTTGTGTGATGAAAATTAATATGGCGGAACGTTAATGACGGAAGGATTGTCCTTTGTTCGGGATGACTCGACACTCGACTGTATCGGGTTTCGTCCAACGTTTACGTCGCATCGAGTACGGCCAAGCGACAGCTTGAGTGTGACTGAGGTAAGTGACGAAGGAAGGACATAGCTTGTACAGAACCTACGCAAGAGAGAATGGCGGAGAATATGACGAGGAGAAGGCGAGAGTGATAAGGGGCCGAATAGTAATTAAAGGTTAAAAGACGTATTGATTACAGATGGAAAGGGGAAGCGGTGAGGTGGTGGTGGGGTGGGAGTGTGACTGGCTGGAGAAAGCATGATCGTAACATACTGTAGCTTGTCATCGAAAGAGTTATGAGGAGGATAAAGAGTAGAGACGAGTCTGTATGTGGTGTATAAGAATATGAGGGAAGAGCTATAATTAAAGGTACATGAAAATTAGGGGGATAATCATCCCTGCAATTGGAGTTTAATTGGTGGGGCATTTGTCTGAGCTCGGTTGAGTACAGGAGGGATCTACGATATGACGGTGAAGAAAAAGGATGTTTGCTCTATTATATACGGGGATATTATCGGGATCAAGGGTTTGGTTCGGAAGTAGGAAGAAGAGGTACGACCTTTGGTTTGGTGGTATACAGAAAAGGCTGGATAATCTGGTGTTCAGGAAGAGGATTTCTAGGAATCGGGGCTGGGACGTGACGTGATGGAAAGTTCCATGTTTGATTGGACTTGTAAGAAGGAAAAGGAGAGAGAATTTTGTGGAAATCCTGGGCGGCTAATTCTGGAGAGATTTTGATGAATAATAACGGGATTGCTTGCATATTCAGAGGAATTGGTGGAGGATTGACAATGATGGAGGGGGGAGAGAGAGAAATATTGAGGGAGGGATATATAATCAAGCTGCCGTATGCCAGACTGGATCCGTAATAAAAGACTGATGAGAAAGGAAATTGAATAAAGCCAGGTCGGGGAAAAGGCGAGGACAGAAGGCGGAGGTAAAATAGAGAAAGCTTTGTAGTTTTTTAGGAGATGGAATTTTCTTGGGAAGGTATAAGGTATGAATTTTATTATTGTAGAGGAAACAAATAATCAGGCTGTTCCAGGAATATATATGAGAGCGATAAAGGGGAAGGAGGAGAAAGCAAGGGAAAGAGCGGCGAAAGGCAGCGGGGGAGGGGGAATATGGGTAACTTTGTCTGCTTGCTTTCTCTTGATCGTCATATCCTTGGCTTCATGTACTCAAGCGTTGTTTATGTCGGCAGAATATGTCGATAATAATTAGACACAAGAGGATACGGAGATGGGATTGAAGGAAGAGGCTAGCGAATGAGTGGGATGAAGGGAATTTGCAGCGTCTGGAGAATACTCTGAGGGGTTTGTTTACATTTTGCCTCCTTGTACGTCAAAATATAACAATCGAAGATTATGAGAGGAATATGAATGTCGTTGAGAGAGAGAGAAAGAAAAAGCGGGGAAGACGGATTACGGAAATTTTAGGGAAAATAAAATAAAACTAATCATCGAGAGATATAAAATGGAATATGACCATGGGCTGAGCCTGAGCCAACTAAGACAATAAAGGATGAATGTCGTGTAGAAAAAAACAAGAACATGAAAAGTGGAGCCTGGAACTGTTATTTGCTCGTGTAATCACCAAGAAGATTTCCCTCGTCGTGGGCTGGATTATGGTATGGTCGGGGACACCGGGAGTAAGCGGAGAAATCGGGAGAGAGACAAGGCACGCTTATTGGCACGTTGGTGTGTTGTAATATTTGTTTCATAATGCGATTGCCAGTGAAATGGATGCGTGCTTGGAATAAGAGAAAAACAGTGGAGAGGAAGAGGATTAGCGACAACCAGTTAGAGGAAAACGTCTGGCTGGGGATTCTTTGCCCTCTAAGAAAAGCTAAATTCCCTCTCAAAGACTTGAGGATTATAGCCTGGAATTCGGAAGCGCATTCTGTACAAATGGAGAGAAAGGCTGGTGGATGCAAACGCTAATTATTTTCTATCGTGTCTTAAGAGATGTCAGATCTTGGAGAAAGTATTTGGTCCTTTTTCTGCCTTTCCCCTTTCTATATTCATCCTCCTTTGGTAAACTTAAGTCGTATTTACCAGTAAAACGTTAATGTGACTCCTTAAGATTCGCTTACCGGTATTTTCAAAGATAGTAAAGCGCGTTCCATTGTTCTCAAGGTCAATAATGGTCTTGCTGTACCTAATCCTCCTATTTCAGAGACAGATATTCTCTCTGAAAACTATATGTTTACCCAATCCTTCACCCCAGACGTTGAACTAAAGAAGGATGGGAAAGGAAGATGGGAGGGATTGCGTGTGGAAAGAATGGGGTAATTCATGATACTGTCATAATAGCACTTAAGACTCCGTAATGACTATGGGATCACGAGGAAAAAACTCAGCTTCCGGAAAAGATATAAAAGCTGTGTATGCAAGAAAAAAACTCGGAATAGCCGCCATTCTTGTGTGGAACATAAAAATACGATCGCTTGCTTGTTGCCATTAAAAGTGGGATACGCGTTAGCTAACAACAAAAGGAGAGAAGTAAGAATTTTTTCAAATCCATTCGCACATAGATGTATCCTTTAAGAGCTAATCCAACGAGAGTCCTGTTAAACGAGATTCATTCGGGAACAAAAAGGCTTCAAGGCTGTGGCCAGACTCTGGAGAAACAGAAATCAGAATTGATCGTGGCTAAATGTAGATCGCTTAGTTACAAGAGGTTATTCCGAGGGGTTATTCGGAGGATTGAAGGCTTCCGCTCCAGTAATGGTTTTCACCAAGGAGGAATCGAGAGAAAATGCGGTGGATAAAGAAGTGAAAGAGGGAAGTAAAGAGAAATGAGGAACTGAAGGTTTTTACAGATGTGGCATACTAATATCGCGTGGACCTCTGTCTGGAGCAGAAACAGGCAATATACGAGAGACTCATGTGACTTTGAGAAATTACGACAATTTCCTCCTTACGTTGCTCATCGTGGATATGATGACTACACAATAATTAATCGATCTTAGCCTTAGCTTGTAATGAATTCTGCAAATTATATCCGTTTCCTTCAAGTGTATATACTCTAAAAGCCTGCTCTTCAATTGTTCCCAAAAAGGTTGTCAGTATTTGCTTTCAATGTCCTTCTTAAGTGAAATATATGCGTCGAATTTGTCGTAACATTGTGTCGTGGTCTGGTCGCTAGTAATCCTGATCCGAGGGTTTAGGGATGACCAGGAAAAAGCGTTGAAGGGACATTTCAGTTGATACGTTTATGCAGAACAGTTTTTGTTGTTTCTATCTTTAACGTCGTACGAAGGAATGTAGTGGCTTTTCACTCTATATATAGAGATTGTTAAAAGTTCTTGTCCGCTTGAGAATTGAGAACAGGTAAATTCTCAAGCCAGTTTTGCTCCGTTTGTATGAAAGGTTTTTAATTGTGTCCGTATTATTTCGTGTTTTCGGAAGTGGAGGAGTACACATTGATGTTGGCACTTGGAAGACTAATAAATCTAATGACACGTGTATACTTCCCGTTATGGATGTGAAAGTGAAGCTGGAAAAGTGCATTAAAGCCCTGTCTATATACATTATTTTTCACTTCATACGCACAAATACGTCATGGATACGGAACAGCTCACAAAACTTTCATAGCAAACCGCTTATACTTTTTTTTCATACGAGCTTCACAGGCGGGGAAAACAACGTTTCATAGATTTTGCTGTGAAAAATAAATGAAAGAATTATGCAGTGTGTGAAAATAAGTATAAACACCCGTTGCCATGGTAGCCTCATAAATTTTATGAAGTTTTTGTGCGTGTGAAGTGAAAAAAATTAAGTATAGACAGGGCTTAAGTATACAACGTAGTCATTTCCTAGAGTAAGCTACCACAATAGGAGTATAGGAGTGATAGAAGTGTAAACGGATTGAAAGGTATCGTAACCAAGGAGTAGTATTGCAGTTAAAGGTTCAACCAGATTGCGCGGTAGGACGTTATGCAATGCTTCGTAAAAGGAAGCAGTGGAAAGTGGATGACATGAAAAAAGTAGTGAATAGTTGCTAAACGGCTTTTACATTAAATTCATGACGCATGTTATTTCAAATAGCTTATTGTTGTTTCATCTGCTGAATATACAGGGTGAGTACAAACTTAGGTTTTGATTAAGAGTTTTAATTAATCTTCTACGCGTTGACCAATGTTATTCAAACTGGTATTACTGGGAAGCTAAAAGTCTGAAGTTTTGTGAGGTGCAAGTTTCAGTTACCTTTCTGCAGCACGAAGTCCACTGTTAACGTTACAGTTTCCTGTCAGAATTCCAATTCAGTGACTTCGAGCAGCGTTTCCACAGCAACCATCACCTGAAGCCTTCAATCGGTAACTGGAAATGCTGCAAAACGCTGAGTTGAAACTCTGACTCGAAACTTTGAGCGTTAATAGCGGGCCTCATGTTAAAATTGGGTAACTGAAATGTGCACCAATCAAAACTTCAGACTTTTAGCTTCCCAGTAATACCAGTTTGAATAAAATTGGTCAACGCGTAGAAGATTAATTAAAACTCTTAATCAAAACCTAAGTTTATACTCACCCTGTATCTTGGTTTCAAAGGTAGCGAAGAACGGAAAAAGAACAGGTGGGGAAAGCTATTCTTTATCCAGAGATGGGTGTATGGAAAGACAAGAAACCGGAGCTGGAAGACTAGAACATTGATGTTGATAATAAAGCGTGAGAAGAAACGAAGATCCTATTGTTTAAAGTATACAGTGGGTACGGAAACTATACTGTGTTTACTCTTTGCGCGCTTGCCATTACAATAATGTTTGTCCCAAGGTTGTCCTGTAGCGCTTTATTTGTAGCTCTATGGCTACCAATTACTCCTGCAAAATTTAGTTGGCCTGACATAAATAGGACCACAGCGCCGAATACTCAATTGCAATTAAGCAAATAATAAGTATGAGGACAAAACTGATTTTGGCTTTCAAAATTCGTTTGTCTCAATGTTTGCATGCATTTAAACTAACTTTGCTATCTACTCTATAAATCTCTAGTTTACATTTCTAACTTTCTCCTCCTCCATCAACACTTCCTACTCCTTCAGATTCATCAACCCAATCACGTATGTATTCTTTTGTTTGAAGCTATTATTAAAATGAAATACTATGTCATCAGGAGCCTGACTGTCCCCGGTTCTATTCCCAATTCCCGGTCAAATTCCGAAGAAACAGCGCCTCCCATTTTCAACGAGAACACCTAGAGCCATGCCTAACTAACATCAACTACATTCCGTTGGAGTCGATTCTTGCTGCGATAGCGGGGGAGGGAGAGGAGGATTATGATGACCTGGAATAGGTTCTACGAGGTTAAGGATGAGGAGACCTCCAATAATGTATAAGTAGCGATTAAGATTGCAGTTTACTTTATTTTAGCCAGAATCAAGAATAAGAATATTATTTATGTGGACCAGAATGTAACTACTGTATACTTGAGTGAATCAGGTCTAATAGTTGGTGAGCTGGATTCATCTGACCAACGGGACACGGCTGAGGGTGCGCTCGTGGACGCTGAGACGAGGCCACCCACTCCTCTTACGTTCATGGCTCCTTCGGACGCGTTTATCAGCTTTGGAAGCTAGATTATAAGAAGCAGCAGAAGAAATAATTGAAGGCGTGGGAAGGAATAAATGGAACATTCGGAAATAAAATATATTCTCGGGAAATGTACTCACTAAAATCTGAATTCACCATGTAGCACCGAGGTGTAGTTAACTGGGAATTTGTTCAGAGATAAACGGATATCTGGGAAAGAATTTACTGCAAGATAAAGCCTCGTAGATTGGTTGACCATAAAATGTATATATTTGTACCTCCCATACAGGATTTTCATGACTAATGAGGCGAGATTGAAATGGGTATGTGTTTTTAGTTACACGTATCCCTTACTATGACCAACTACGTGTATACGAGAATCTTGTACGTGTATGGTTGTAAGTTAATTTTCCTCTTTGTAAGCAAATAAATCCTGGTTAATGTGAAAGCGCGGATGCAAGTGGGGTGTCATTTCGTCCAAAAAATGTTATTAACCTACCATACCGACCAACACTTTGCATTAATAGAACTCAGCCCTAGTACGTTTCTGAAGTTTCTGCTTGAATGCACGCAACTGCAAGGAATCTACTAGATATAAAGTAATATGATAAGTTAAAAAACGTATCCATGTTCTCTTATTGAACCGTATCCCGTTTTAGATTTGATTCTAGGAAACTCAAATTAATAAATCTGTTGCTTAGTAATCCGATTTCTGATTTATTATCATCTGCGTGAGTGTGCATACATCTTTTTCTAAACTGCAATTACTCATTCTCAAGAGGCCAGCGCTGGGCTCGCTGTTGGGTTGGAAAGAGTACTCTATTCTGCTGCATTGAGCTACGCAGGAATTTAATTATGCTTGATACGAATGTGAAATGAAAATAATCCTTGGACGAAAGCAATTAATTGTTCAGAGTAGAATAACATGAAATTATGGTAACCAACTAAAGCGTCTTTTATTTAAACGGCCCAGTGGAATCTGCGGTCCCGCACCCATAAGGAAAGCATTACGGCTAGCTTTCGTGCTGCTCGCAGCTGCTTTTCTCAGGAAGCACTGGAAACGGTAACTGTTTTCATAGTCATAAATCAGCTCTAAATCGTCACGGTGACAAGCTGATTGCTTTGTTCGATAGCTGAATTTTTAAGCTCTGTTTTGCATTAACTTACATTGCTATAGGTCAAAGGCTACGGGCGCTGCAACGCTGAAAATCAACTTACCTCGGAAAACTGACTTTTTTTCGTTTAAGCGCTGCTGGACGTAAACTAGCCGGGCACCGCAGATAAAGTTACAGTACGCGCAGAAGCTAAAAAAATTCGACTGGGCCGTTTAAAAAGAGACCCTTACATTCTCAAGTAATTTTAGCTGGAACACTATCATCCCAAATGAGGAAGCGGGGATAAATTATGAAGCGGTGGAAAGCTTGGGTCGAAGGAAGTTGGTGATTGTAAGTTGGCGCAGAGGAATGAGGAAAGGTGTGACAGTGTGAGAAGCCTAGCCTGGTGAATGTAGGTGCAAGGAATGAATGTGTAAACGATTAAGGCTTGGTTAATTGTAAGTACAGGTAGGTTATTTAATGATAGAAGACGGCTAGTTACTCGGGCAGAGTCACGACAAGTATTGGCGCTTGTACAATAGTTCCACGATCCTTTTATAGACCGCAGAGGAGTAAACTGTTCCGGAACAGAAGGTTCTGGAACCAGACACAAGTATAAAAAAGGCTAAAAATAATGTTCCAGGAATTGTTGTTGTCTTAGACAACCGTTATATAAATAGTCATAATCCGTAGATTAGTTGGACACACAGGGAGAAAAACATGGGACAAATGATTCAAAGTAAGCATTTAGTATAAAGAGCAAATGAATGCATACGATAAGAAACGCAGCAGACAATGCAGCAGAGTGAGCGTTACGGCAGGATTCGAATCCTGTCTTACAGACAAAAATATTACTCTTCTTGCGCGGCAACATTTCTCCCCACCTTGAAGTGTCACACTTCAAAGCATATAAATAAATAAGTTAATGAAAGGATAAAATTATTACATAAATTAAATTAGTCATGATCAATAGGTAAATTACAAAGCTTGTTGACGGTTCTCTTCTTTATGGACGTTGCAGTCTTGATTGTAGCAACACGAACGACTCCGTCATCTCCAGGGTGAAGCTCAATAATGCGGGCAAGCTCCCACTGCAAGGGTTGTTGAGGCTCCTTTAGCAGGACGAGATCTCCGACCTTCAGGGTTTTCGGGGTCCACCACTTTGGTCTGGTCTGTAGTCTGGATAGGTACTCCGACTGCCATCTTTTCCAGAATCCTTGGAGGAGGCACTGCATCTGTTGCCAGCGGGTCAGGCGGTTGGAGGGAGTAGTTGAGAAGTCAGCATCTGGCAGGGACTTGAGGGAAGTTCCTATGAGGAAATGACCGGGCGTCAGGGGTTCGAGGTCATCAGCGTTGGTTGAGAGGTAGGTTAGGGGTCTGGAGTTAAGGCACGCTTCGATCTGCTTCATCACCGTAAGTAGCTCCTCATAGGTCAGGTTGCTGGATCCAATTGTCCTCCGGAGGTGGTGTTTGACACCTTTCACTCCAGCTTCCCAAAGTCCTCCAAAGTGTGGTGAGCCAGGGGGATTGAAACGCCATTCAATTCCATCCTCAGACAGTGCATTGACAACGGCGTCGTTGTGGGGATTAGACTTGATGAGTTTCTTCAGCTCGTTCCAGGCTCCTTGGTAATTGGTTCCGCAATCAGAGTAGACTACGGAGGGTTTCCCACGGGTGGCGGCAAAACGTCGAAAAGCGGCAAGGAAAGTTTCGGTACTCAAGTCACTAGCGATTTCCAGGTGCATGGCATGAGTACTGAAACAGACAAAAATAACAATATAGGCCTTGGTGATTTTTGCACCTCTTCCCTTACGATCTTTCAGCATCACAGGTCCAGCGTAGTCAGTTCCTGATGTGGAGAAAACGCGGGAGACAGTCACTCTTGGGGTTGGAAGATTTCCCATGTATTGTTGGGAGGCCTTGGCCTTGTACTTGAAGCAAGTTATGCATTTCTGCACGTAGTAGCGGGCTAGATCCCGAATCCCAAGAATCCAGTACTTCTCTTGGATTGAACTGATGAGCAGAGTAGGACCACAATGGAGAAAGCTGAGGTGAAAGTAGGAAATGATGAGGTCGACAAAGGGATGCTTGGCGGGCAGTATGATGGGATGCTTTCGGCTGTAGGGAAGGGATGAATTCTGGATCCGACCTCCTACACGAAGAATTCCTTCATCATCCAGGATGGGACTCAGTTTGAGGAGTTTGCTCTTCCTGGAAAGTGGAAAGGATTGTCGAAGGGCAGATATTTCTGAAGCAAAGGATTCTTCTTGAACGATGCGGATCAGGGTTGAGTGGGCGGCGGAGCGTTCCTTGACATTCACTGGTCCAGTGACCTTGACTTGCTGTCGACAGTTACTGGAGAAACGCAGGCACAGGGCTGTGATTTTGATGAGGTGAGAGAAGGAAGAGAATCTCTTGAAGATCTCGTTGTCAATGGCGGTAACTTGGCAGGAATTGATTTCCTTTTTCCTTTCCGTCTCAGCAACTGGGGATGAATATCCATGGACATTGGTGAAGGGTATGGAACCGGAAATCAGCCAGGAAGGTCCATGAAGCCAAAGGGGATTGCTGATGATGAAAGAGGAATCCACACCTCTGGAAGCGCAGTCAGCTGGGTTGTCGGCGGATCGTACATGGTTCCATTGAGTTGCGGGAATGGTGGATTGGATTTTGGCCGTACGGTTGGACACAAAGGTTTTCCAGTGATAGGAGGGAGATGATATCCAGGAAAGGGATACAGTCGAGTCGGACCAGGCATATGTTTCTTGGATGGGAAGGTTTATTGAGGATTTGAGGGCGGTGTACAGTTGGCAAAGTAGGTACGCAGAGCAGAGTTCGAGTCGTGGGAGAGAGAACTGGGGGCTGATAGGAGCGACCTTGGTTTTGGAGGCGATAAGGCTGGATTGTCTACTTCCATCCGTTGTCTGTGTCCAGAGATAAATGCATGCTGCATAGGCCTTCTCTGAAGCGTCACAGAAGCAGTGCAAGTGGTAGAGGATGGCGTTGACCGGAACAATGCATCTATGGATGTGTAGTTTTTCGATGTCGTGCAGACTCTTTCGGTAGGCTTTCCAATGGTAAACGATGAAGTGCGGCAGCGTCTCATCCCAACCAAACTCTCCTTTCCAAATGTCCTGGAGAAGAATCTTGGCGCGGATTGTTACAGGTGTAATCCATCCAAGCGGGTCAAAAACCTTAGCAACATCGGACAGGATTATCCTTTTGGTATATGTGCATTCTAGGAACGGACTTACAGAGAAGGTGAAGGTATCGCTGCTGGGCTTCCAGTACACTCCAAGAGTTTTGATTGCTGGGGTTTCCTCGAATGCTAATTCTTCCTTCATTTGCCTAAGCTCTTTGGGGATTGCATCTAGAACAGTTGGGTTGCTAGTTGCCCATTTGCGAAGGCTGAATCCTCCTTTTGACATTAGCATGGACATTTCTTGGAACAGGGTGATAGCTTCTTCCTCGCTGTCAGCACCAGAAATAAGGTCATCCACGTAGAAATCCCTCTGGGCTACAGCTGAGGCGGTAGGATGGTTGGTCTGTTCTAAGAGAGCTAATTGTTGAAGGCATTGAATGGCTAGGTAAGGAGCTGAAGACGTACCGTATGTGACAGTGCGAAGGCGGAAATGTTGGATTGGTTGATGAAGGGATGGGCGCCAGAGAATCCTTTGGTAATCTTGGTGACAGGGGTCAACAATTATCTGGCGGTACATTTTTTCCAGGTCTCCAGTTAGGGCTATCCGGTAGCTACGAAAGCGGATCAGAATGGAGAACAGATCAGATTGGATGGTCGGTCCCACCATCATGGTTTGATTTAGGGAAATTTTGGAAGTAGTCTTGCAGGACCCATCAAATACTACTCGGAACTTGGTGGTGGTACTGCATTCACGGAAAATGGGATGATGCGGGATGTAGACGGCTGGGCGATGGCTTACTTCTTCAGGTGGGATTTCTTCCATGTGCCCAAGGGAAAGATAATCTTGCATGAATTTCTTGTATTCCTCCAATACTTGAGGCTCACGCTTGAAACGTGATTCTAGGGAATGGTAACGCCGAAGGGCAATAAGGTATGATTCACCAAGCTCTTCGTGATTGGGTTTGAATGGGAGCTGGACGATGAATTTTCCTTCTTGGGTTCGACGATATGTTGAGAGGAAATGCTCTTTGCACCGTTGATGCTCTACTGATTGGAAGGAGTTGGTAGGTACTTGTTCGCATTCCCAGAACTTGGCTAGCTGATCGTCAAGGGTGGATTGGGTAAGGGCTGATGTGACTGGGTAGGATTGACATGGAGGGAAATTTTCTTCCTTATATTCTCCAACGATAATCCAACCAAGGGAAGTAGCTAACGCTGTAGGAGCGCCCTCCCCACCTTCGCGCTTGCCGGGAAGTAGAACCTTGGCGACGGCTGAAATGTTGAGCATGATGTCGATAGGTCCGGGGATGTGGAAATTAGGGTCCGCGAGTTGCAGATCATCCAGATGGCGCCACGAAGTTCGGTCACAGGGTAAAGTGGGTAGGCTGGAAGTGACCTTAGGAACGACGAAAGCAGTAAACTCCAAGGAGAAAGATGGGTCGATGCGGGACTGGATTTGGATTTTGGTGTACTGCTTTGCTTTGGATTTGGCTGTGTTGACTCCATCAATGTTCAAGTTGGCTGGATACAGCTTAGCTCCTAACCTCCGAGCACAATCCTCCGACACAAGGTTAGGCTGCGAGCCCATGTCCAGAAATACTCGGAAAATTCCCCACCTCCCGAGTAGCTCCTTCGCATTGACTACAGCAGTTGCTAACAATGTGCGAAGACATTGAGACTCAGGGGAAGTGCTAAATGATGCGGCGGAAGTAGCACTGCTCGATGGATTGTGAAGAAGGGTATTGTGCTTTCTCTTGCACTCCTTGCAGGTATGAGGGCTCTTACACTCAGCAGTTGAATGACGTCCAAAGCAATTAAAACAGAGTCCTTTCTCCTTGATGAGGGAATAGCGCTCTGACACGGACATCTGGCGGACGAATTTTGAGCACTGGAATAATTTGTGAAATTCTCCAGAACAGCAGCAGCAGCGGTTGGCTCCGGTGCTGGGGCGCTTAGGGGCAACGGCAACATGGTGAGATTTGGAATTGGATGTGGAGGGCTTTGGTGTGGGCTTGGAGGGTTTGGAATTGGACACCTGAAGAACTTTGGCTCGGTTTACGATGAAATCGCAGAAATGGGTCATGGTGAGGTCCAGGTTTTGGTTGGCTTCCTGGGCTCTGAAGAGATTGGCATATTCTTCCCATCTTTCTCGGCTGTCGGGATCAAGCTTTTCCTTTACAAGTAGGATGAGGATGAAATCCCAGGCATCAACGTTGGCGTTGTAGTGCCGTAGAACTCGGATGGACTCCGTGATAGAGTCTGCCAGGGTGAGAAGTTGGGAAGGTGATTCTGAGGTGAGTGCTGGAACGAATCTGATGCGGTTGAGAGCTGCTTCCTTGATGGCAGCAGCGTCGTCGTATCTTTTCTTTAAGATGGCTGCAGCGGATTCATAATTGGCATCGGTTATTGGTAGAGATTGGATGAGGGAGAGAGCTGGGCCTCTCAATGCTCCTTTTAGGTATTGGAGTCTTTGGGCATTGGTCAGGTTGGCACGGTTGTGCACGGATGCGGTGAACAGGTCCAAAAAGGACGGCCACTCTGTCAGGTTCCCGTCAAAGGTAGGAAGTGAGAGCTCTGGTAGCTTCACCTGAAGAGGGACTGGAGGAGGTGGTGGTGGTGCAGTGATAACTGGAGGGGGTTTGGCAGCTTCAATGGCAGCTTCCTTCCGGCGGATATAGGAAGCAATGGTAGAAGACAGATCAAGGTAGGAATCCTCAGTTTGCACTCTGATTCGGGCTTCGGCAGCGGGAGAGTCGTCTTCTTTTCCTGCAACAAGGACTTCAATTTCTTCTTGGATTAGGAGAAATTCAGACCAGCACTCACCCAACATATTCTGCATGGATTGCAGTCGGTCAATGTCAGGCAAAGCTGCCTCGGTAAATCCATCAATCCGGGTTTGGAGGCGGATCATCCGCCCTATGATGAGAGTCCGCTTGTTGGTGGCGACCTCTAGCTTCGTCATGATGGGTAAAAGGGAGGCACAATACTTGTATGAAACTTACAATGTCCTCACCGGCCTTCAACCGAGGCTCGGAAAATGTCAAGTCGGAATTCTTGAACACAATCCGGTTCGAAGGACCATTTAATGAAGCGGTGGAAAGCTTGGGTCGAAGGAAGTTGGTGATTGTAAGTTGGCGCAGAGGAATTAGGGAAGGTGAACCAGAATGAGATGCCTAGCCTGGTGAATGTAGGTGCAAGGGATGAATGCAAGTGTGAGGAATGAATGGGTAAAAGACTAAGGCTTGTTTAATTGCAAGTACAGGTAAGGTATTTAATGATAGAAGACGGCTAGTTACTCGGGCAGAGTCACGACAAGTATTGGCGCTTGTACAATAGTTCCACGATCCTTTTATAGACCGCAGAGGAGTAAACTGTTCCGGAACAGAAGGTTCTGGAACCAGACACAAGTATAAAAAAGGCTAAAAATAATGTTCCAGGAATTGTTGTTGTCTTAGACAACCGTTATATAAATAGTCATAATCCGTAGATTAGTTGGACACACAGGGAGAAAAACATGGGACAAATGATTCAAAGTAAGCATTTAGCATAAAGAGCAAATGAATGCATACGATAAGAAACGCAGCAGACAATGCAGCAGAGTGAGCGTTACGGCAGGATTCGAATCCTGTCTTACAGACAAAAATATTACTCTTCTTGCGCGGCAACAAATTAATTAGGTGAAAGGCTGGCGTATTGCCTTAACATGGTGAAAACTGTTAAAGGGGGGATTTGAACTGAATGACTTCCCCGCTTCCTCTACATGGTATAGGAAGGAAGCAGATTCCTTTGCAAAAATCTGTGTATGGAGAAAGTGGTGCATTTCAAGCTATGGCACTGTCACAGCAACTAAACCGAAGCTGCAATAGATTCTGGGCCGGAAAGGTGAATTATTTATAAACTAGAAAACAAGACCGGCTTTTAGGCTGTGTTACGTTAGGTTAAAGCATTGCTTGCAAGAACTCTAACTTGTTCCTTTCTTGAAATACTCTCTATGCATATTTAAGGGAATGGAAGAAGGAAAGGGCAGACGTAATCCGGTGAGAGTTAAATTATATTTTTCCGACAGCGGATGTCATTTCACTAGATCCGCTTCATTTGCCACCCATTGTTGAAATGAGAGCATACACCAGAGCAGAGCTACGGCTGACGCCGGCCATGGAATCGTGAAGTGTGGGCCGGGTCCAGGAGAAAGTATCTGCAATCCTAAAAAATGGTCCTTATTCCGTGCTTTCTCTTCTTAATTTAGGTCTTAGATGTTTCTTCCCTGCGCCATATTTACTCCTTCTCTCCTCTGCTATGCAGAACTCTTCTCTGGCCGTACGTGCAGTGCTAAGGAAGCTTATGATTCGGACTGCTCTTACATATAGATACTTGGATTGAGAAGCAGCAAAAGCAAGGGGCTCACATACCACGCCCAGCGAAATGCTTTATAATTGAATGCTACTCCTGAAGCACTGCTGAAGCTTCCACGGATAGTTGTGACAGCGATGAGACATAAGACAGGCTTAAGAGGAGGAGCGAATCTCTCCGAACGACTGTGGAGAAACTCATCTTAATCGAAGATTTTAAGAGCTAGAAAGGAGATGAAGAAATTGTGCACTTGAAAATGTTAGATTCGAAGGAAAATGCAGGATTGTCGAAAAAGTGTATGCTATGGGGAAAATTTTGTATTTGAATTTGATTTTCATGAGTTCTTTTGATAGATACTTGAGTATGAATCAAGATGCTGCATTGCTGCCTCCGCATTCCGAATTTATGACGCGGAACCTAAGGGGGTCCCAAGAGATTACAGAATCCAAGTATCTGTTTATAGCATTCATGATTGCCAGAAAACGTGTTCCTGTCGTAGCCCAAGAAGAAGAAACTCATGACAAGATGAATGTACATGTACATCATATATCATGTATGTGTACTTTGCAAATCCTGAGAATCTTGCAACGCTAAAAAGACAAATTTCACATAAATTGCAATACTAGCCAAGCGGATGTGTGGATTTGAGTAATATCTGGCAAACGCCTGTTGCTGCGAGCTTATACCTTTTGATAATGCAATGTGCATACTGCTGACTGCCCCAAACTCTCTTCATTCTCGAACAGAAGTCTTGGTTGATCAGGTAAGTTTTCATTCCTGTTTATGTTCTATACTTCCGGGCTAGGCCTGACCTGGCGATATAGAAATGTTGGTGAATCGCTAGGTGATATACCGGTGATACATAAAACACTGAAAAACAGTAGCGGATTAATTTTATAAGCTTGAACAGTGAAAATATTCTATGCCCTAAAACACCAGCTATTTTATCTTTTCTGGTGATCTCCAGAAAGGTTGCGAATCCGCTCCGGAATTCCGATCGTCTTGGTGAAGCTTCCCTTTCCCGTTTGAAAACCAAGTAGCACCTAGCGGTATCTCACCTACCATACACACACATACCTTTTGGTGGAAAAAACATCCATACTGTACTACAGAATTATGGGCTACAATCTCAGCTCCGAAATACTTGAAAGAGGATATGCGAGCATGTATCCGAGTTTTTCCGGAATCCAATAACTATTTAGAGAAGAGCAGTGCGTGGATTGCATTTGAATGGACGGAGGAAATTCAAGCCCATTGGGTTGCAAAAGCTTAACTTACCCGTTCTTTGAATTCTTGGAAATGAATTTACATAAGATTTGAGGGTGAGTGAGATCTATTTGCGTTGAAAAAAGAGGTTGTCTCAAGGGTTTGTTAAAGATTTTTTGGAGACTAAAAGACGTTGCTGGAAACACGGCATGTGTTGGACTTTAAAGGCAAGAGAATGGCGTAAAGCTGCCTGGAGATATGTACTAGATTGAAAACTATTTTCAATTCAGGAGGGACGGTTTGGGGATCGGGAGAATGGACGAAAGCGGACGGGTGACTGGAGAAAGTGAGGGTGGAGGGGGGGGATCAAAGGAAAATAAAGCACTAAGGAGATGTTATATCTATACACAGACAAGTTGGTTTAGAGGGACGGAAGTTAAGATTGTGGATGAAAATGAGAAGGGAAAATCACGTTTTTCTGGGCACTTTCTCCACTTTCTCCAAACTAGAAGAGGGTATTGTGGA
The DNA here is from genome assembly GCA_906901655.1 of Sminthurides aquaticus. Lineage (NCBI taxonomy): Eukaryota > Metazoa > Arthropoda > Collembola > Symphypleona > Sminthurididae > Sminthurides > Sminthurides aquaticus. Next base: position 6,883,179 of record CAJQTT010000004.1, on the reverse strand, counting down.
AAGGGTTTACCTTGGACTGATTGTAATTGTCTCCCTCTTTGGATATCTGGATGAGTGAGTGAGGATGACATTGGGAATGAAGGCTTGTCTGGATGCATGTGATCGCGCTGAGGCGTAATCATATGAGAGAGGGTGGACGGGTTATACAGAAGCACCACTCCCATACTTTGTCCGGGGTTATAATTTGTGTACTGTTTGTAAACAGGTCACGACTTGAGTGGGATTCTCAAACCGAGTTGCTTAAAGCGGGAAGGATGGAAAGAAATGGAGAAAGGAGGAGGAAGGCAGTAAGGTAAGGATGGAGAAAACAGAGAAAATGTAGTCAAGTATGCTTCTATCTGGGACCATGAACGGGCGGGTATTCTGGTATGCTTCAGTGTTTATTTTCAAAGGGTAGTCAAATTGATGACAAGAATCCTGGGTAATACGGCTCTTGTTGGGACTTCCTACAACAGTTTCCTCTGCGCTAAGCACTAGCAAACTGCAAATATAAAGCGGGAGTGAAGGGAAAGTAGAAAAGAAGGAAACACCGAAATAGCTGAAACTAAATGAAATCCAGATACCCGAGGACAAGATGCCTAGCAGTTAAAGGAATGTACTCACTACACTTAAAATAAATTAAAGCTTTCTCCGGAAGCAAACCTCGTAGTACAGAAGGCCAAATTGTCCAAGCAGCCAATCGCCTCACTGTATGAGTGATCTGGGTAAGAAAAAGTAGAGTTGAGGGAATGACTCCGCTCGCTACTGCTACTGTGTACATCTAAAGACATTTTTAACATGAAGAGTGAGAATGGAGTCTGGGACTGTTTGTTGAAAAATATGGTTTTAGAGCTATGGAATTTGGAGAAGTGTGCTTCGCCCAAGGAGCGAAAATTAATAAAGTTTTGTAAATAATTGTCTGACTTGATGATGCACGTAGAGAGAATTGATGGACAAGACAATGGTATGTTGAGAATTTGAAAGCTTTCGAGGTTGATGCTTTTATTTTCTTATGGAAAAATTAATTCCAGTCCTGCTCTTTAACGAACTAAAAGGAATGCTCGAGAAATTGAAACTACTCGTGCTTTCGAAATAAAAGCTATTATGCCAGTAGCTATCTACTAACGCCTTTGCAAATAATAGACGAAACAAAGTAATGAATTCAAATTAAAACAAAACACAGGCGAGTGCAAACAAAGAGAGGCCAATAAAATTAAAATACAGTATAAACAACTAATTTCGCAACTGGATTCTATAGAAATTCCTTCAGTCTTGTCTTGGCACAGTTATTCTCATCGCAGTTAAAGTAATGACTTAATGACGAGAGGAGGATCGGAAAATATTGGAGTTTGCCAAAGAATGATTGAATCCTTTCATATGGTTTTACAATGTGATAATGCACAGTAAAAGCGGTTGCGCAGCGACATATTGGGCGGAGTACTCATATTTCTAAATATATATAAGGTTCCGAAAATAAGAAATTAAATAGTAAATAAAATCGGATCGAATATTCCACTCAGCTAAAACTTCAAGTTCAGTCAAACCAAGTTCTTAAATAAAAAAGAAATTATCGTATTCACTGGCTACAGTTAGAACTTCGTTGAAGATAAGCATCAATCAACACGATACGAAGGAAAGAGTGGAGGGTAAATATTTATTCTAGGAATACTTTTGAGATCGAAATTGTTGATCTCGAAATTCGGTGTAAAAATGTATTAAATAATGCAGGAAACAAAATGAAGACGTCTCAAAGATATGTTTGTGGTAATAAGCATAATATTTTTGCAAATTACGTCAGGTTAAAGAGTGAGAGCGAGCGGTGAAGAGGCAACAAGAGTAGATTTCGATGAGTTAATTTGGATTCGGCAAACAAAATGGTAAAATTATAAGGTGCTGGAATAAGAAAGGACAAGAGGGCGGTTGAGTCGGTGGAACAGATGGGGTTTTAGGATTTTAATAATATGTAAAAACAGTTCATGAAAAGATGGCGGAAGAAGACAGGATTTAATGTAAGAATGATTAAGTGTAGGATCCAAATGAGAGCACTTATATACGCTTGGAATAATATTTACTATAGGGACGTGCTCCTCGTTTTTAGAAATTTTCTTCTTGGAAGAATGAAGAAATAAACGGGAACTATAGAAAGCACGGGGGGAATAAAGTAATGGGAGTAATTGTGAATAAGGCGCTGTGGAATTTCACCGGAGAAATTTCTTCGTGGCCATCGTGTTGACGCGGCGTATTCTTCCAAGTCTTCTTTCTCTTTCTTCGTCTTCTTTTTCGGTGGTGTAAACTGAACCAGAGGTTTCATCCTCTCTTGTCGGCCGTTCAAAGAATTTATGCATGCCTTTTGGATTCCTTGCGACGCATAACTGTCTGCGGTTCAAATGTTAGGGAGAACGGAAATGAAAGAAGATTTAAAAGGAAATACATTAGAGCAATAATAATATTTTAATATGAGCTAATAAGTCCAGAGGAGAAAGGTACCCAAAGTACTTTCTCCACTCTCTCTTTTAGTTCTGGCCATCGCTAACAACTTCTTTCCCTTTATTCTCCTTTTTCTTTGAGAAAGAGAGTTGCCAGACTTGCAATTACTCGTGTGAAATAGTTGAACTCGTTCTGCAACCCGCTGCTCACTGATCACTCAACGTCTATCATAAAACTAACCAGACTTTCTCTCTCTTTATACTATCTAGTTTTGTTACGTAGATAAGAGCCTGAGAGCATGACTGGCTAGAATATGTCCGCGAGTAAATTGCTGACTCTCGCTTTACTTCCAGTGATCTTAGTTCTGGACAATTATAACTCCTACTAAGCATTCACCGGTCTTTACGATGACCAAGTCCACCATGACCAACTTATAGGCTAAACATACGGTGTGAGTCATGTGCGAGCGAGCAATGAACAGTACCGGAACTAAAGGAGTGGTAAAAGCTTTCTTTGAGTGCCCCCAGAAAGATTTCAAAAAGTACAATTCTATGAGCCGGGCAGAAAGAAGTTGGGTAAAAATTCGTGGAAACAAATTGTTGCAGATTTTTGCAAAATCCATATGGTTTTCAAGCAAGGGTGCTAAAAGCTTTGAAATAAATTACTGCAGCAAAAGAATTGATGGAATGATGGGCAAGTGTAAGCAGAGCTACGGAACGTAAAGGCGAAAGAGCTTTGTTCCAGCAAGGATGATCTTTGTTATAGCCTATCCGAGATTATGATTGAGGATCATAAGGGAATGATACGTGTTGAAAAGTTGCAGATTGTGAGGGGAAATGTCGGGACGTGGAGGAGGGATGGGAAGTAGGCCGGAAAAGAAATCATAGAGAGGGAAAATAAATACGGCTATTATGGGGGATGGGAAAGATAGATAATGGAAGTATAGCTGATCAGGGATTTTATTTGTGAGAAATATCCGAAGAGATCATGTGGGAATTTATCATTTCCAGCACGTTTCCCAACCGTTAAACAGAAGCTACAGACAGATTGAAAGGATGTGAGAAATAGAATGAAAACAAGGGAGGAAGAGTGTTCTGTCGTGCTTATATGCCAATCCTGGATAGGTACGTGGCAGGGCAGGGATGAGCACATAAGAGTCCTGAATATGGCGTAATAAACAAGGCAGGAAGTTTCTTCCTTTGTAGCGTGGAGAAAGTGCTAATGAGGAATAGGTGAAACTAAACGGGTTGAAACGAAGGAAATGAGAGGAAGTGGGAGCTCAGAGAAAGTTTGCGAGGCAAGATCCAGAAATTAGTTGATACACATGTTCAAGCCTCCTGTCCCTCCAAACCATCTAGTGTCAGCCAGTGTGAAGGATAACAAAGGAAAAAGGATATATATATACTCTACGGGAATATTATTCTGTCCGGAGTTTTGATTAGCAGGATATGGGTATTGGACCTAGAGGAGAAAAAATGAAGTGATGAAATGGATAAAGAACTTAAGATTAGTAAAAGAGGAGAATGTGGTTGGTAACCTATCTGTTAGCCCTCTTTCGGGCTTCCGGGTCTCAGTGAGGTGGGGAGAAATGTTAATCCTGATATTAGGCAAGCCCACAGCCTCCTGGCCTGGCTCGTTTATTGTTGTCATGATTAAGCTGGAAAATTAGGCGAAGCCACCACTGTAACTAACTAGCTGGACCGAGTAATGGAAAATCAACGGAATTTGAAACATGAAAGCTACAGGAAATGTAATCGGAAAGGGAAATGAGAAAGGAGGAAAGTTTACCCTTTTATAGGCACACCATCACCCTGTTTATGCGATTTTATACTTTTGGATGAACCCAAAAGTGTGCAAAAACGGAATTTGAAACGTGAAAGCTACAGGAAATGTGATCGGAAAGGGAAATGAGCAAGGAGGAAAGTTTACCCTTTTATAGGCACACCATCACCCTGTTTATGCGAATTTATACTTTTGGATCAACCCAAAAGTGTGCAAAAACAGAATTTGAAACGTGAAAGCTACAGGAAATGTAAACGGAAAGCGAAATGAGCAAGGAGGAAAGTGTACCCTTTTATAGGCACACCATCACCCTGTTTATGCGAATTTATGCTTTTGGATCAACCCAAAAGTGTGCAAAAACGGAATTTAAAACGTGAAAGCTACAGGAAATGTAAACGGAAAGCGAAATGAGCAAGGAGGAAAGTTTACCCTTTTATAGGCACACCATCACCCTGTTTATGCGATTTTATACTTTTGGATCAACCCAAAAGTGTGCAAAAACGGAATTTGAAACGTGAAAGCTACAGGAAATGTGATCGGAAAGGGAAATGAGAAAGGAGGAAAGTTTACCTATTTATAGGCACACCATCACCCTGTTTATGCGATTTTATACTTTTGGATGAACCCAAAAGTGTGCAAAAACGGAATTTGAAACGTGAAAGCTACAGGAAATGTGATCGGAAAGGGAAATGAGAAAGGAGGAAAGTTTACCCTTTTATAGGCACACCATCACCCTGTTTATGCGATTTTATACTTTTGGATGAACCCAAAAGTGTGCAAAAACGGAATTTGAAACGTGAAAGCTACAGAAAATGTAATCGGAAAGCGAAATGAGCAAGGAGGAAAGTTTACCCTTTTATAGGCACACCATCACCCTGTTTATGCGAATTTATACTTTTGGATCAACCCAAAAGTGTGCAAAAACGGAATTTGAAACGTGAAAGCTACAGGAAATGTGATCGGAAAGCGAAATGAGCAAGGAGGAAAGTTTACCCTTTTATAGGCACACCATCACCCTGTACAGGAAATGTAATCGGAAAGGGAAATGAGAAAGGAGGAAAGTGTACCCTTTTATAGGCACACCATCACCCTGTTTATGCGAATTTATGCTTTTGGATCAACCCAAAAGTGTGCAAAAACGGAATTTGTAACGTGAAAGCTACAGGAAATGTGATCGGAGAGGGAAATGAGAATATAACATTTCCTTATACTTTCACACCTTTTTCCTTTTAAGTTTTCGAGAGTTTTTGCACACTTTTGGGTTGATCCAAAAGCATAAATTCGCATTTGCCCGGCTCTACATAAGCTTCCCTTAGACTTCGTCTCGGTCCAGCTAAAAATGGAGGATTTTATGAGCTTTCCTGTCTCTGGGAAGGCATGGTAAAAATAGAAAGGAAAGGTATTTAGGAAATTAATGACAAGCAAAAATCCAATGACTTACACCAGTCATTCCCATAAAAGTATGGGAATGGAATCGGCAGAGTGAAAGTATCCGGCTGGCTGTGGTTCTAGTTCATATAGTATGAGTATATACAGAAGGAGCTTTTCGTGGAGAACGAGTATGGACTGGAGAAAACTTGTTAGCGCACTCCATTATCAGGAATAAGGGAAACATTCCGGAACAACAAATATACGTGGGGTCTAAATGGCTCCGACGAAAGTCTGTAATATGTAACTAACTATATATGGGATAGAAGCGTAAGTCGTATTCTGGGGACGTAACGGATAAGGAATAAAGAATACAGCGACAGTGCTACCCATTTATCTGTGATTGCAGTATTTATTCGGGAAACCCAGAGAGATCAATTCTAAGTTGGCCAATGGTAAGTTTCATTAGTTTCCCATTGCTGCTTTGTGAAGGAAAGAGAGAGGCCAAGAGAAAGTATGTTAAAAAACCAGAGGCTCTGCCAGCCTGGTTACAGCAGCTCCCAATCTTTTAGCACAGCTCATTTGATGAAGAGCAAGTAAAAGACGGGGGAGAGGAAAGAGGAGAGAAGGAAGAAGGTGGAAAAGCCGAAAAAAATACACGATGAGGAAATATGATGATAAATTATAGGGCTCAGGAACGGGCTTCACTGGATGATGTCTCATGATCAACTTGTTGTGAGAGAGGGCGTAGATGATTGTTTTACCTTCTCCTGTCTCTTTCTACCTTATTTCCTCCAGGGAGGGAAAACAGGGATAGGGAACCGGCTTTCTTTCAGACAATCAACGATAATTTAATGAAGGCACTCCATCCTTGAAGCTGTTATTATTCACGGCAGGGAGACGGGGTTGTTAAAGCTAGTTCCTGAAACTGTCAATAGGCGTTCCTCCAAGTTTTATTCCAAGTTACCGTCCTGGTGAAATAAGAAATGCAATTGTTGAATATGACGAAAAGAGAAATATTGAAATATGAAGAAGAAAGAGTTGGACATCTAAACATTGGAAAGGCGGACGAATAAGTCTAAGTAATAAATTGAATTTCCTCCAGCCTGGAATATATACACAGGAGGATGATTATGAATAACAGAGTATGACGTAGAGTGAGTGTAAAACGAGAGCGGAAGAAAGGCAGACGGGGAGAGAAAGCAGAGGTATGATTTTAACCGTTGTCTTCAAAAACGTAAAAGGAGATTTGAAATGTGCTTCCAACAGAAACGCGTGAAAGCGGATGGGATTGTGGCTTTTAAGATTGGCCTCATGAAGGGATGACAATCGTATGTTGCAAACAAGAATTGGAGGGTTGAAAAAGATAAGGACTAGAGTGGTGAAAGTAGAGTGAAAGTTAGACTTTAACCTTCACTCTAACGGTTAGAGGGATGTTTAAAAGATTCTGCCAGCATCATGCTGGTAGTGGGATTTCATTTTTAAAAATTGGGGATTTTTGAATGCATTATAGCGAATATAGTTTTGTCCAAAGATAAATAAACAGAGGGAACTGAGGGTGGATAAAAAACCTGCGAAGAATACAGGAGAGAAAGAAAAAGCGGATATACATGAGTGGGTGGAATGGAAACAGTAGGTTATTATATGCTACGCTGACGGGGAGAACTGCGTAAGGATATTCTGGACCAAGACAGCTAGGACAGAAGAGGAGGTTTGGTATACGGTAGGTAGGAGTAAAATTTTGGAGTCGACGCTGTAGAAGATACGATACTTACTCGGGTTTCCTACGTTAGTTTGAGTTGGTGGCTGAGTGACGGAAAATATAGGGTTTTATAAAGCCAGCCTCAGTTGCTTTTCTTCTCTCATTCACGGCCAGTGAAGCCAAAGGAGAAGATCCCATCGAAAATAATAGAATTATTTTGTTACCACAAGACGTAGTGAAGTGAGAAAGGAGGCGACTCAACGTCAACTTTATTCGGGTTTGGTTGAGTTTGGTGAAGGCGGTAGTGGGGAGAGTTGACAAGCGGGAAGACGGTGGGCAAGGGTGATTGAAGACAGTGGTGTAATTGGAAGAGGAGTTGGAGAGTGTGGGTGGAGGAAGTTGGGGACAAAAAGGTGGGGATTGAAAATAAAAAGAGACAGGGAGAAATAGATGAGAAGGAATAAGTGATGATCTCGTGGTGTGGTTGTTGAGGAGTGGGAGAGGTCGTGGGAAGAATTTCAATTTGTTTGTGTTGAACAAGTGCATTGGGGTATTTGAGTTGTTGATTCGTGTGTCGGAGAAAGCAGAGAGGGGAAAATGGAAGCATGTTTAAATATTTGAAGAAGAAGAAAGACAATACGAAGAGGATCGAAGCGAGGATCGTTAGAGCTTGGGAATAATAAAGGTTCCAAATTGATTTCCTTTGACATGTGGGCTCGAGCATGGGAGAAAATCTGTTAGCTGAGTGAAAGTAAGGACGGGACATTTGGAGGCTGAAGAGAAGATTGAGAGGAAAGTGAGGATTAGATGCAAGTGTTGCCTGAAATTTCAATCCGAGAAGACACATGTAAATGAATAAAGACAAAAGGATACTAGGAAGAAGAAGACCTGCTATATAGGAACTGAAAAACATAAGAGAATTGAATTTCCATCCTCTTACAGCATTCACAAGTCTCCAGAAAAAGCACGGGCATCAGCCAAAACGACGCTCTACAAAGTAAGCAAAGAAGGAACTGAGTGGAGTGAGAGAGAGAGAAATTTTCAAAATCGGAAGTAGCTAGGCCAATTGTTTAGATTCGTGCTGGTGGTGGTATTTAAGGGACAAACAGAAGAGAAAAGAGAATGGCGGCAGCGGCAGTAGTGGTTGAATACAAGACTGCATTTATTCAAGTGTCATGATTCCTGGAAAATTGTGTCTAGTAAGCTGTCGAGTTTGAAAAGGAAATTGAAAGGGGGAAGACGTGGGTTGGGAAAAGACAAATTTGGGAAAAGTAAATATACAAAAGGGGAATAAGCGGGTCACATTTAGAGGAAAAGAAGCGGAAGGGAAGGAAGAATAGAATAGCGGAGAATATAAAAAATACGAAGGTCCTGCTTCATAGGCTGGGAGACTCAGAAGGTGACTGACTAAGTACGTGTTGAGGGCTAAACTCTTAAAGATATATGAACTGCCAAAAATCTTCCTCATTCCAGTCTGTCTTTGCCCTTCTTTTCTCCAACTCTTCCACAGTCAGCAGTAGTGAGATGCGTACAAGCGAGTGGAAGGCTGTAACAGCGTTACCATTCTCTTTGCCCCAAAGAACCAACTGCCACAACTGCGACAACACTCTGAGTCAAGAAGAAACTTAAAAGCTCAAGACAGCACAACAGATGATCATCAAGAGAGAGCCACAGGAGAAAGTAGAGGCAGGAGAAATTAGAGGCAGGAGAAAGCAAAAGAACCGGAGCAAATCCCGGTACAACCCTCCAAGAAACAGTAGTCATGGAGTGGTGGGTGTAGAGAATACTCTTATAGTGAAATTTGCACCAATGGCCAACGGTTACATATTGTGGTCAAAAAAAGTTGTAGTGGGGAAGATATGATAAACACGACCATTAACTAAAGTGGTGCTCCGAAGAATTGCAAGTCTCTGGCTCGTGTCTCGCTTGTTACCAGGCCTGTAATTCCTGTTCAAGACGTCGTTAGTAACACGAAAAGGAAGGAGAAACTGTATCCAGAAACGCAGGAAGAGTAGTAGAGTAGCACTGAAAGAAACAGTTACGTTAAGATCTTAGGAAGTGAAAGTTTGTGCCTAGAAATCTACTGTACTTTCTCGGACAATATACCCTCAACTTGCAGAATTGAAGCAACATCAAGCCTATTGCTGTCACTGAAAAAAATCTAGCTAGACCAAAACATTCTATGCTTGTTCCCGAGCTGGGAACTACAAGTGGAGCAAAAAAGATTCGTTCTAGCAAAAACCAACGTCGACACATATCTTCTCCCTGGTTGTGGCTTTCACTTCAACGCCTTGATCCTATGGGGATCAAAGAGTTGACAAGTTTGCACATATTTAACAAGGTAAGCGTTAACATCTCAACCAACTAACTAGTACCTAATACCTTTCCCCTACATTTGTCAAGCGATGAAGCTCTGAATAGCATCTGTTACATCGTTGGGCTATCAGGATACCCTATACCCTAGTGCTAGGTCAATGATTGGATCTTTCTTTTTTCGTAAAGCGAACACAGACTTATTGCTTTGCTGGCCAATAGAGGCAGCTTTGTTTTCAAGAAGCGAAATTCAACATATTTTCCCCATAAATAGAAATATATTGGGTGAATCTTTTGCAATGGAGTCTTATAATGCTTACCACTATCGAGAGTCATGCATTGTAATGGAGAGTTTAGTTTCTTTAGCCGACGAGCACAGAATTTTGCCAATACAACAAAGACATCGCAACTGGCTTAGAAGCCAGAGATGTATACCTGTTTAAGCATTATAAATTCGATTAAAATCCTTTATACTTTTTGGATTTGATAAAAGCATGGAGCAAAATGTCCTAAAATCCTGATTATTCGCTCCTGTGTTAACCTCATCCACACACCTTACTTCCTTACAAGCTTTATAATAGGAGTTCAAAAAGGTTCTTGAAATCGAGCAAGAAATCGAGCAAGCTTCTGTCGATGCATATCCAAAAGATCTCAGAGAAAATCCGCAGATTGCATTACCACTTAAGACAATATCTCCTTCCGTGGAAACTGTTTTTCTTTGGCTAAAAAGTCGAAGCTACTTGGATTCTGGATATGCGAAATCGAATAATCGTTTCGCCCCCTCGTTTTACCAGATCCTCATTCAAAGTAGAATTTGGGTGGTAGGAAATCTCTGGGAGAGAGAGTTGGGAGCTGGATTGCTGGTGGTTACTTTGATGGGAAGCGAACATGCTGTGTCCCAGAGTTTGGCAGTTTTCTTGACGACTTTCTCCAGCTTTTCCTATTCGATCGGTTGTAGACCTCGAGGATGGTTTTCTGGTTTCGAGCTAGAAAAACTGTATACCTATGAGCGTTATCAACCTTTACTTATACTTGCTACTCAGATTTATCCATGCTCCTACTTAAGCACAGTTGCTATGTTTCGCTTACGTTTGCACAGACAGGAAGAAACAGGGATTTCCTAGTAAGAAGAGTTTCTCCTTAGATGCCATTTCCATCCGGTACTTGCCAGAACGCTAAAGAGAGATAGGCAGGACGGGAATTTAAAGATATTAAAGGAGAGGGGATACTTGTAAAGGACGGAAGCGGAATCTTGAATATTTTCAATGACAATCTACCTAATTTGCATTTAACCAATTTAATGGTCTTAGGAAAAAGGCACTACTGCATTTCTTCACTTTCCGAGCAAATGTAGAATAGAGGGTCTGGAGCGAAGATTCGGTGCGGTGGTGTAGTATCTTTTGTGCACCGCAATGGGATCAACAAAATAGAGGAGCAACTACTTTATCTCTTCTAGCCAAGACCGGGGTAGGGCGAAGAAGAAAAGTTGGGGTTCTTTTTTTTGGAATGAGCGTTGAATAAAATAGGAATTGGATATTGTGAAACTTTTTGCCGTATTCGTGTCATTGGGTTTTTTGCTGAAGTAGAGGGTGTAAGAGAGAGAGAGAGGACAAAACTGTGAAAAAGTTGGGAAAGTTGTCATTTCCTGGGAATCTATGATAGGACATGTGTTCCTGTTTACGAGAATTGTTAAATTCTGAGAACAAACCTCGGCGAGCTAAGAGGCTTCTTCAACTTATAACACTCGAGGCAGAAAGAGGAATAAAATACCCAGGATTGAGATGATGCCAGTTATATGCACAAGTTCATTTCTATTCCTGAAGGGAAACGTCTACAGCTGAAGTGCACTTACTTGGACCAAACCTCCTGTATTTCTCATGCACAACTCCTATTGAATAATTTAACCGTTGAATGCATATTGAAATATTATGTCTTCTACTTCTCTTAAACGTGCATCTGTATGTTTCGCAATATGGATGAATATTCAATTCATGGATGGGACGGAGCAAGGCTTAATGCTGGCCTTACGTTGAGTGTAGGCAGAATTTGGTGATTGCTTGCACGCATGCTTTCTCCTACTTATTAGACTAGCATGATTATTTATTAATGTTCCTTAATGTGATGGCACGGGAGAAAGTTAGAGAAAGCAGAGCCTGCATGAAATAAGTAAAATCATAAAATACGGAAGAGCAGTGTTTGAGGTGGGTGGGTACAGATAGAGATTTGAAGAAAGAGAATCATAGGTCATTACATGAAGACAGAAGATATTGTAGTAGTAGTGCAGAAACTGGAACAATGGCTTTCCTCTTCTATAACACTATCTTACATTTCCAGACATTTAATGGGAATGAATTCTTTAAGGTTCATTGGGAGGGAAAGTTTTGTTAAAAAGCTCAGAATATCGAGGGACGAAGCTATACTCTCTGCTTTCTTTTTCGGTTTGCTGAAGGAGTCGTCCAAGTACGAAAAGAAAAAGTGAGAGCAAGGGCGAGGAAAGAGCTGGGGAAAAGACAGGGACAATCCCGGTAGAGAAATGCTGAAAGGCAGACTTTAAGGGACGGAGAGTAAAATTGATGCCACTGTATTAGGTAGGGTAGGAGGGTAGGTGAATGCTTCAAGTCTTGCTCTGTAAAATGCATGTGTGGAAAGAGTTTGGGAGCGATATCTCAGAAAATTTTGAGTTCTAAAAGTTAGAGTGTGATACTCAGATACATGTGACATAGATAGACGTAAGAATGGGTTGCTAAATCCCAAAGTCACATCGGACATTGCTTAGACTTTTCCCTCTCTACGACTTTCCCAAGATGAATGTGAAAAGCAAGGAGGGAGGGGAGTAGAGGAATAAAGACAACCAAGTTTGAGTATGCTTGGCGCTTGGCATTACTACTCCAGCCGGGTGAAAACCTAGAGACACGTATACACGATTATATCTAACTTTAGGAGAATCAAGGCTACCGTTGAGTTCAAGCTTAGCTTGAGGAATTTGAGAAGGAAAGTAGAGAAAAGAGAGCGACGCTTTATTCTGGACTCGATTTCGATGAGAAGTGCTATAGTGTGGGAAGAATCAAGAATTTGGCTGGGAGGGGAAAGAGGAGAAAGTGTGGATGCCAGGGGCAGTATGGTGCATGGCCTTTTTGTGCTTTTAGAAAGTTTCATTGTTGACCGGAAGAAGTGGATTCCTTTGGAAGGGAATGTGGTTTTTAAGCGGGTCGAGACAATCGCAGTGACCAAGAGCACATGTCTAGTGGAGGCTTGTGGACAGGAGCGTAAAATAAATGAGGGGCTCTGACCTTATATAGCCGGGAAAGATAAGTAGGACTAAAGAAGACATTACACAAACACTTTCTCTTTCACTTTCTCCAACTCTCTTGCCACCACGATGCAAGACCATCCGAGTCGGAAAACCTCTTCTCAAGCTTTGTATCAATCTCAAGAGCACAGACTAGCACGTTGAAAGAGGCCTCTTGCCCTGGTCGGTTTTCGGTTTGAGGAGATAGCGGATGGAATGTTTTACCTATTATATACCCTTCACTTCACTATTCTATTGCCCATCCTACACTTTCCTGTCTTATCTCCTCTTCGAATCTTGCGACATGCATAAGTATGTGAGAGACTCTTGAGAGAAGTAGTTGATTTCATTCTCGGCCATTGGAAGAAAGCTGGATGGTATAGGACGGAAACGATGGCGGAGCAAAGAATCACTTAACTTCCCGGCGATGTGGGTTGGTGTCTGGTCAACTTAACCAGACGAGAGTGAAGCGAAATGGTTGAGATGGGCGGATCGAGGGAGAAGCACATCGCATGACCCATGAACTGTGAAAGAGAGATGAAACCCCTTAGCCCTTCACTATGCCAAACTTATCCAATACATGAGCTACAAACTATCCTCTTGATCCAGTGGTCAAGTAACGAGGACAAGAATGGTGAAGAAGTTTGTAACTAGATTAGGGGAGGAGAAAGGAGGTTAAGAAAAAATCAACTCCTCTTGGGCTACGTCCTGGCTTTTACAGCAATTGAGAAGCCGGGGACAAAAAATATTGTGTGCTGAACGGAGTTCCGAAGGGTCAGCTAGAACATGGAAGTTGATTTTCTTGGGTCAGTTTAACCTCAAGAAGGAACAATCTTGAAGAAAGCGGCTTTATGAATTTAAATGTACAAGTTGCAAAATGGAATGAGAAGCAAGCGAAAGACGGTTTCAAGTTACACGCGTAGAAGGAAAGCAACTCCTGTCACGGCACTTATAGAACAAATATCAGCAATATCCATCGTTCTAGCGGAGCGGGATCGCCCTACCCTTCCTTGGCATTGGTTTGTATCATTTGCAAAGATTTTAAGCAAAAAGATAACGATTACATTTCAAGGAGATTTCAGTCAGCCCGTTGTAATGAGAACGAGAGGGCAAAGTTTCGTGACTTTCTCAGATCCAATGAGCTCTGCCAGCTTAAACATGATTTAAATGGGAAAATATGTGCACATTACTACCCGAAAAGAGTGCTGATCATTCTTGAAGAAAAGTTTCCACTTGACGTGACATGTGCTTAGGTCTCACCACGGTAGCATGCTCATTCCTTTGATTCTAACGTGAAGCTCGAATTACTTAATGCGTTATTAAAGGAAGACAAAGCTCTTTACAAGGGACAACTTAGGCATCCTTCCGGGAAATTAATGAGGTTTTCAAAGCCAGATGAGACTGCATAAAAATTTAACTGGATGAAGAGACTTTTGTAAAATTGCGTCGTAAAGCAAATTCCTGGAATTGCTCATCCTTCTTTTTATCTACTCTGATGGATCTTGAGAGTTCTCGTATCGTAATTTAAACTCTTAGGAGCCCAACTTACTTAATTCGACGAGGAGATGATCAAATGAGGTCAGAATGTTGGTAGAAAAGAGTGGCAGATGAAGATGTTCAAAGGCATTGCTTCCTACATGATTTCAAAGCTATGGTGGTCTCTCTCTGTTACTATTACTGCTAGAAATTTTCTTTTTCGCTTCAAAAACTTTTCTCTTTGATGTAAATAAATTGATCAAGAAAAAGCAATAAGGACGAAGAGGGCAAACTATAATTTATGAAAAAATTCCCTTGAAATATTTGTTGTGTCAATTTGAACTACACTAGACGATTTTAAGGATTTTTCTGGCTTCGGATTTTTTAGACCTAGATGTTTCTTACATAGTGCCAGGTATTGAATTTATAGGTTAAATCATATTAATTAGTGCCTGAGTCAATACACCTTATGTAGCGCTATTGAAATACGACGGATTTGCATCTGCCGTGGGTTAAAATCGATTACAAGCATACATGGTACGATAACTAAATTAATGGCTTGGAATTGTGTTACTATTCTGCATAGTATTTAGACTGCTATGCCAGACTCCAGATAGGACTCGAAGAATTCGATGTGAACGTAATATTCATAATGTGTGAAAATGCTGGCATAAAAAATCATGGCCTGAAAATTTCAAATACAATGCTAGATCCAAGGGTTAATTAAGAAGAACCACCACGAGTAATTATGAGCAGGAGAAATTCCACCGAACATTAAATGAAAATTACTAAAAATTGTATCGTTATATAAGATCGGATTCGTATACTGCTCTGCTGTACAGTCGGAGTTGCTTCGGCTGGTATTTGCTCTATCGTGCCAAAGGAATAAACTTGAAACTAGTCGTTTCGTTACTCCGTTAATGATGATATATCTGACTTTGACTAATGATAGTTTCGTGAGTTATGCCTCGTAGTGGGGTTTAATTAGGTTAGATTGATACCACAAATTAATTTTGAAACTGCCAGAAAACCCGGAGTAACCCTTCTGGATACTTTATAAACCAATTAAGTGCAGTTTTTCCAATTAATTTACAAATGCTGTTATCACATATTCTTTTAGATGAGCGTGGCAATATTACGGAATACCACTTTATTATCCGCAGTTACTATAAGAGAATTCTAAAATATCCTAAGAATATGTCTAGGTAGATTGAGAGTTGCGGTTTGAGTTTTTGGAAAGGTTGACCAATACATTGACCCCTGGATGCGGTAATTTCTGCTTCGAAAAAATATAGTTAGCTGCGAATTAATGACAGCGTTATTTCTTACTCGAAAATTGCTTTACAGCTTAAATTGATTTCAAAACATCATTGCATGCTGTTGTAATATTAGAAATAGGAAAGAGGCTGCACAACCTTGCCTGGAGTTTTAACCATCCAAAGTCAGAAGTAAGTAAGACTGGATTGAAGGCATGTTAGGATAAAATGGGGTTAACAAATAGTATATTTGCAAGGAGTTGTTTTCGCAAAAGGGAAACTTCATGTTGGGTAATGGTATGTATTTGTAAAGTGCTCAAGGGATTCTGGAAAGTAGTGTAGCGTTTTCGGAGGATAAGTCGGCGGCTGGGCATTCAGAGCAGGTGAGTGGAGTGGGGAGCAAGGAAAGTTTCAGTTTTTTAATTAGGTAATGGAAGCTCGAAATTTATCATCGGGATGGGATTTTATGCGGTGTAGTTTATACCACTAAAATGAGGTGAAGGTAGAGGAGAGGATAGATGAATGGAAAAGGGAGTGAAATGATTACCGGATTTGCATACATGAACGGAGATACACGGGTTGAAACGGAAGGGAAGATTGGGATATTGATGGGTGGGGACGTTTTTGAGGTGTGTTGGGTGCGTGAAATGTTGAAATAGGATTATCATGCGGGTTGGGAAGAAAAGGAAGGAAATTGACAGGAAAGTGTGTACAGGCTGTGGATTCGTGTCAGTCTTTATGATATCGGTTGTCAAAACTATTATTGATCATATTACGGGGAAGGAGAATAGTGACAGTGGTGGTGATTTTAGGTCAACGTGACAAGAGTTGCCATTAGTCTAGGGAGAAAGTTGGGTAGAAAAAAGTTTGAGGAAATGGGACGGGTAGGGAATGCTTTCAGAGGACAAACTCAATATCCTTAGCAAAAGCGGATGAAGGGAGGAAAGAGGTTTTTATGGGATTCACTTAGCGGGTGGGACGGAAGGAGAAACTGGGAGAAAGTGCGGGATATAACCTCCTTCCTCTTCCTCTTATAGAGTAGTTCTTCTCCTCCTGCTCTCAGTTTATCTGATTTTGATGTTAGATGCATGAGAGAAGGAAGAATTAGAAAAAGTGGTGCTTCACTGCTTACTAGTTAGTGCTTTACCTCTACTACCGTCTTTCTCTATTTGTTTCGGGTTTGCTTCAAGACTAAGCCTTTGATTCGGCAAGAGGAGGGGAGTACAGGGGAGGAGAAAGTAATGGATGGAGGAGTCAGAGAAAGGGCATGCTGTAAACATGTTTTGGGTGATTAGCGGTGCAAGTTGATATGGTTAAGAATTAAGTATGGAGATTATCATTTATGATCCTGCATAAACTGGTATACTAGATGAAAAGATAGGGGTAATAATAATTCGGAATTGCAAATAGTGGTATGCCATTTTATGGAGATGGGGAAGCATTTCCGGGGAATAGCGGTCAATGTAAAAAGGGCATGTGGCTCATGTGGGACTGCGTGAATCCAAATTTGGGCTGGAGGAACATCATTAGTCGATGAATTGTCTCATGAAAAAAGAAAATGCGGGCGGGCGGAAGAGCTGGAGGAGGATGCGGGATGATGATGTAAGGCTATTGCTTGTAATTTTGGGGAACATTTATGAATTGAAATAGCTTGCTATGTGGACGATTAACAGGTATGGAAATAAAAACGAGAGAGTGAGAAGGCATACAGAAAAGTTGATTTCGGCAAATTTGTGGTAGAATTATTCGGAGGAGAACGGAATAAGATGATAGAGAGCGAATGTAGTAGATATTTAAAGTCTACTGGATATACTTGCTGTAAGTTGTACGGAAGATGATAGGGGCGAGAAGAAAGAGTGAAGATAGTAGGAGAAAGCGGGAAAAGTTGGACCATAACTGGTAGGATTCATTGATTTGGAGTAAAAATGAGAAAGATAGATTGAAAATATCTCTTTGGCAAGGCTTCTCACTAAATAGTCGCTGGAGCGTAGAAGGGGATGAATAGAAGTAAAAGAGAAAGGAGGGGAGAGAAAATAGTGATTGGAGAAAGCATTGAAAAAAATAGGGAAGCGTGGCCGGGAATGATAGGTAATAGGGGAGGAGTTGGATGGAGAAGAGAGACATGTAGAGGGCTAATAGATTGGGCATATAATGCGAGAAGGAATCCGTTCTAGCACATTACTTCTTTTGAAAGGTTACACGTGAAGAGGACATTGAGTAGGCCAGTTGTCATTAAAATAAAAAAGAGGTGGTTTGGGTGAAAGTGGCCTGTAGCCCTATTCGTAGTTTTGTTTCGATTACCCCGCACGCTCCCTCCAGGTCTACTCCTATAAAATTTTATGAGACTTTCCCCTATTCCATTTACCTTATTACACGGAGGCTGTAAGGAAATTAGATAAAGCCCAGAGAATTATTCATAGACCACTCTCCGTGTTTCCAGTACCCCCTATGTCGCCTCAGGCTATGATCGTGGTTATGCGTCGGGTGAAAGTTGGGTGAAAGTTGATACCTTTGGGATGGGGATCCCGGGAGGGAAAGGTCCTCGACGAAAAGTTGAACGATATGGTTAGGGGAGGACCGGGAAGAGTAGGCGGTTGGGACCGCGGGAGGAGAGAAAAGTATATCTGCAGGAAAGTTGAAGAAAACTAATAGTGACTGAAATCTTGTGGGTGCGGATAAGCCAAGAAACATGGGAGTTCCTGAAGAGTGCTTACTTGTAGTTTGTAGTTTTTGGCGGAGTCTAACAGAAGCCTCTCGATATTTTGGGCTGCATGCTGGTAGTGTGGAAGGAAGGAGAGCTGGATCCACACAATTTTATGACACAGTGCTGACGAAGCTTCCATGAGCTTGCATACACGTCATCTACTAGATCTGTACATTTAGACATACGGCGTTCAGGCTGAGGTGCATACGTTGTGAGGCTGAGACTGCGAAAGGAATTCAGATTAGGAGAAGTAATAAATATCGGCATCCGACAGGTGATTTGTAAAAGAAAACTATGATTAGCATGTGAAACTGAAGAAGGAGCGAGAGCGTGGAGAAAAGCAATGGATTGAGAAACGGGCATGAGTTATAGGAAAAACCACACATGGAGTATTACAGGAGCCGGAAGTCGTTACGTAATCCGACGGGAAGAGAATAACCTTTGCATTATCCAAGATAAACATCGAAAGTAGGAGAAATTCAAACACTTGAACTGGAATTAGAAATTATTGCGTGCTTAGCTATATTTTGACCCACCGCTGTGAGAAAAGTGATTATGTTGCTTTGAGCATCTTCTATTCTACTTACGTTACTGCCTCTGACTTGACACTGTCGGGTGGAAACATTATTCACCATTGCAAATTGAGGTGAATTTCAAAGAAACTTTATACAAATTATAGTCCGTCCATATACATATATATACCTAAATGAAAATGGAGAGGGATTCTTGCTAAGTGCTAGTGCCAATTGAGCTTGGGGTTTCGGATAGAGCAAATAGAAGCCAATATTATTAGCTATGATTATGAGGGAAAAGTTTATTGCAGTCTTCCTCGGTGATGATTGAGGTAAAGATAACGTTGAAATGCATTTTATGGGAAATAGCCCAGCCTCTTTTTGGTGAATCATATTTTCATGGTTAGCCTGGAAAAGGATATTTTGTGATGTGACAATGCTTTTATGCCCCAACTCCCACAACTCGTAAATGGGAGTAGAACAAGGGAGAAAGGCCGTAATGTCAGGATGTTTATGCGATTTTGGGGATGAACGACAGCGTTTAGCTTTTCCTATTGTCGAAAATGGGACAGGAGGAGAGATTGGTGGGACTTTGGAAGGCGATGTGTAAATATATACAAGGGCATATAAGAGAGTTTATTTGAACGGATGGTAAATGGGGGAAGGGTGGACTACAAGGGCGGATATTGGTATCATTATATTATAGGGCGTATAGTAAAGAGGAGTGAAAGCACCGTGTTTGTCAAAGTATCTGAATGATTTGTCTTTGTTCGGTTCGTGGTGGGAGAAACGTAACGGAATTGATAGGATATTCGCTCCTGCTGTAAAGCACACGCCCAAAACGATGGGCTTGGGTCATGTCTTCCACTGAAAAGTAAATGCACTTTTAGCCTCATAACAACGTGGAGGGAGTTGTATAAAGGAACTCACTGTTCCGAACTGGCCAAGTCTTATATAGCTTCCCGCTGCGTGTGGTAGAGTGGTAGTGGTAGCACTATAACAGTACTATTGTTGAGCCAGGTTATGTCAATTTAGGTAGATGTCGTGACGTGGTTGCCAATCCTATAGCGAAAAAGCATCCAAATTTTCACTGCACTGTATTTGAAATACTGGAGTCATTACACCATTAAATGCAGTAGTCATCTGCTTGGTACAAGTCTAAAGTCTGGGGAGAAATACATGAAATTTTACTACCAATATAAAAACATTAGGGCAACAAGAAATAAAAAGCTTTTATGGCCACAAAAGAAAAGTGCTCTTTTCACTTTCTCTCTATCTACCTCTCTTCCCGGCATTATCTCTTCCCTCTTGTGTCAGATGGAGCGTATGGAATCCGACATTTTGAATTTTGAATCAAATAAATATTTCTTATTTTCCCACTTATGCTCCCTCACATTCTCATGTACAGCGGCTGTGGACCTGGTATGATACCAGTGGTATCCCTACGGCGGTATGACTAAACTGCGCTTTGATGTTGGATGCTGGCTACCAAATATTAGGCAACTCCGTTTTTGAAATGGTCCAAGAGCTTGGATAATATGTTAATACTGACACTCATATTTCGTTCTTGATGGCTTAAGTTCAAAGTATGGCAATTGAGCCTTTTATCATCATCACTAAATGTGTATGTTTGGCAAAATCTAGCAAATTTCATCTCCGTACATTGAGACAGCTGTTAAACTGAGTCTCAACGCTTCTAATTGGGATCCTATTTCATGGTGGTTTGGAAGAGGTTGTAGGTAGGAAGGATGTTTTGTACTTTTGTTGAATGTCAGCCAGTATTCAAGCATACACGACTAATCCCACTCAGCCCATCATCCGCGGTGATTCACAACTTGCAGCCCACCTTTCCCATGTTCAGAGGGTGAGTGGAGAATGTAAGAAAAAGGTGTTAAAGCGTAAATACAGGCTTTTGAGGTAAATGCAAATGGGAATGTTATGAAAGGATCTTGTTGCACGTCTGCGTGAAACAGAATCTGAGTGATGAGAAAATAGTACAGGGAGAAAATAAGTGTGATAGAGGAGGAAAACATTAAAGTTGTGCTCCAGGGAGACATGCCCTGATTCTAGAGTGAAGAAAAGTCGAGGAATACTAAAGAACGTGAAGGAGAGGGTCGGGTGGAGCAATGTGGGAATATGGGACAGGGTAAAGGGTAAAATATAAGGATGGAGAAAATAAAAGAAAGCAGGTGGAATACATTTTTTACCTATTTTTCATACAAGGTATCTTTTTAGATCCATTTTTATACGTTTAAAAATTTCCATCCATGTCTAACATCTCTCCTTCCATTCCGCGGGTTTTGAATATGGTCTCGCGGGGGAAAAGTTGTGGAAAGAGAGAGAAAGAGTGAGGTTAAGAGGGAAGAAAAGCTGGTGGAGTGAGTGGAGAAAGGACATGACTATGGAGAATATATATATATGCTCTATTGTGGGAGCTGTTGGCAGACGGGCATGCGATGGGCATTCATGCCCATGTCCTGGACTGGAGAGAGGGAATAAAATTGAGCTACTTTACTTTGCGGTGAAGTTATGCTGGGTCGGGGAAAGGAGAAAGAGAGGGATGCGGTAAAATATATTACACCTTTTATAGGATTGCAACGAGGCGAAGAAAGGGATGAATGCTTTTCAAGAGAGAGTCTTCGTCTGAGTGAGCATGAGAATGAGTTTCGGTCAAGCCGAAGAAAGGCAATGGAAAAGAGTGGAACAACTTATTTTGGCACATCCTATGAGCCCTGAGAAGGGGAAGAGAGAAGAATGGAAAAACGTAATTAATGGCCAGGAATTTTGCGACAATTCATACTCCATATGAGACGAGTCAAAAGTCAAGAACATGCTAGAACTCAGTTATCGTGCCAAATAAAGCTCCAGATGGACGCCAGGGCGGCATGCTCTTATTTCAGGGAAGAGAAAGTCTTGGTCAGTGCTAACGTCTCTCAGAGGAATATTGGAAATTAGAAATTGCCGTCGATGTTGCAACCTGCAAGATTATAATTGCAAATGCAGTAGACGGTATGAAGTTCAGCGGCCCCATGCTTGGAGGATTGTGTTCAGCCGTATCTATAAGAGAAAGTCCTGAAGCTCGAGCTGTACATTATAATACATATGAATTAGAAGAAGTCAAGGTGTACCACCATTGCAACGTTGTGCAATTGTGCAATCCTAGAGAAGTTATGATGATTAGCAGCAAACGCAAAGAGAGGCAAAAATACATAATTTTAGTGCAGATTGTTGACAGGGATAATACAATACAGTTGTGGCCGTGTAAATGGAGATTGGCAAGCGAATAGCACAGTCGGCGTATTGCTGCTGCTTACTCTCACTATTTCCGTTATATTATAGCTGGTCTAAGGGACAGGTTGACGTCCAAGTATATCTCTATACTTTTTAGGTTTCTGCAATCGCTCTTTAGGTTATTGTCATTGCTCTACCGGGCAGGAATTGGCATATTTTGATATGGTAGTTGTTGAAATCCGGAAATTACAGAATGAAACATGTATACTTTACTTTTTTATCTTTGTGGTTTTCCAGGAAATAAAAGAAGCGAAGTGGTGAGCTTGGGGTGAAAGTCAGAAGAGTGAGGGCGGACGAGCGAGAGAGCGGAAGTTGGAGGAGGTGAAAGCGCAGGGCGATTGGACTCGGGACACTTTTAACGTTCTCATGAAGAAGACAGTGGGGTGAAAAGGCTGAAATAATGGATGGGGTTAGTGATGATATTTGGCGTGACGAGTTATCTGCGAATCTGTCGTTAACTTTGTTGAATGGGACAGACAATGAGGGGACGCAAAGGCAGAATAGAGAACTTTTACGAAAATATGAAACGAATCGAAGACTGAGCGATATCCCTTTCTACTCCTTTATTGGAGCTTACAGTCTTTTAATTGTGATTGGAGCCATCGGAAACTGCCTTGTGGTGAGTGCAGTGATACGGAAAGCCACCATGCGAACCGCCCGTAACATGTTCATCATTAATCTGGCCGTAAGTTTCATTTTGCGAAAATTTTACAGTTTATGTGCTCACATATGGTACGTAGTCGGAAGCTAGAAACTAGTTGAGTATGAGGCAAGGAACTAAGGGCGTCACAGAGAGTAGAAACTTGATGGTGCAGCCGAGGACAGGAAAGGATGCAGCTATTTCTTGAAATCCTCTCGCATCACTACTTGCTAACAGATTCGATAGAAATAAATGCGTCCAGGTTTCCGGACTCAGAAGTTATTGTCGGTAAGTAGAGCGTAATCTATTAAGGTCAAATCTATGATGTGTGCAGTGACGCGGCGGAGTAGGGTAAAAGGATGAGAGTACTGATAATTTCAGGGATTTGAAACCGGAAAAGCGGGAATGAGAATGGAAATTAAACGAGTGGAAATGCAAAAATTTGCATACTTTGCCAGGGGAAGGAGGGAAGGAAATATTTGAGGGAGAAATTTTTAAAATGGAAAGATGGGAGAGTTTGTTTGAAGAAGAGTGGGAAAAGTAGGGTATACATGCATGCGGAAGAGCTACTTTTGATTGAGGTACTCAGCCGTGAATATCAGAGAGAATGAAAAAGCGAGAAAATTATTCCAGATTTTCTACCCTGCTTGGATAAAATATATTCTCCTCGTATCTTTTGCCCAAGTTTCCCCAACTTTCATCTCACCACTGCCATTGCCATCTCATCACGCTCTCGTGTAATTGAAGCCAGAGACCAAAGAGCTACGTGGAATTACTCTTTCGCCATCCTGCCATATGCACCTGCCAGCTCTTTTTTAGAAAGACCTAAACGACTTTTAAGTTCAGGGCGAGATAGAGTTCACGCGGATGGGAACGTAGGTGTGGAACTTTATTGGAATATACAAAAAGTTTGTTAATGGAAATGTTATATGCCTTGGGGGAAGTGTCCAGAGCGAGACTTGCATCTAGGCTTGTATGAATTTTCTCGAGAAGAGAGTGAAATGATTGTTTATTAAAATACTTTTAAGATCCCAATGTAACATGATAGGCTAGACGTATAACTTAGAGATCTTGATTTTATGGAACTATATACACTAGAAGCTTGTTTCAAACAGTTTTAGAGAAGTAATTTGAAATATTTCTTTATGGTATCTAATCTCTGTGGACAAGAAAAATCTGGAGAACGTAAATCCATTGGAAGAGATTTTCCGAATAGAAAGCTGAATGGGAATAGAAGAAGAATAAATTCTCGTGCTTGGCTGCTTGGCTGAGAGAGAAGTAAGAGGGAGGCTGGAGAAAGTTTTTAAAAAAGGGTGCAAATGACAGAAAGAGCAAGTTTTTTCCCAATTGGTTAGCAAAGTATCCTTATGCATTAAGGAGAGTGGAATAAGTTGAAGGTGAAGTAGGGAGTGGAATGAAAGGGGACCGGAAGAAAAGTCAAAGTCAGGAGATATAGTGAGAAGAGACAGGAAGAGAAAGAACTCGAAGAAAGGCAGAGTGGAGTTGAAATAGTACAAGATTAAGCTCTGACTGAGCAAAAGTGGGAGCGGAATGTAATTTTCCTCGTAGGATAACTCATCTCTGAAGAGTCGAGTTGCTGGGAAGGAGTCATCAATCATGAGGAGGTGATGGCGAAGAGAAAATCGAATGATGCTTCTAGCCAGCACCTTCGGAATTTGATGCGAACCTCAGTCAGAGTACACATTGACTGGTAAAACAAGAATAGGGGGAGGAAGTGAAGTAGACAGAGGAGAGGATATGTTGGAGAAAGCTAGTGGAGAAAGTTGTGGGTAGGATAAGGAAGGACGAGCTAGGGAAGACATGATGCCGGTAAGTTCATGTATACGAGAGTGGAGTGTGGAGAGATTCAGATTTTGATGAGATTACTCCACACCTCATACATTTATGCAGTGGACGGGCCTAGTCTCTACTCTTCTCATCACAAATAATTGGGTCTGGGAAATAATTTTAACCCACCGCTGTAGGAATCCCGAATTGAAAGGCAATCTACACCCTATTTCTTCAGCCAAGAGTGCTCTTTTGCATCTAAGGTTTCCTTTAAATGTCCACAGTCCACAACCCAGTATAGGTTAGATATAATAATATACTAGATCCTGCTTTCGAGAATATTTCCTAAGCTCTGCTTAATTTCAAACGCCTGCTTTAGAAGTAACCGAGGACAAGAACAGGGCTCGTCCTAGATTCTAAATGGAGATGGGAGGAGATAAACTTGGAGCAGACCCTGCATTTGTATGAGGAGAAAACTTATCTGGAAATGGATCCTACATGGGCGTTATTCTTATTCATGCCTTGGTCTTGTTGGATAGATGACACGAAGGTAAACGGCAGAGTGGGTTGGAGAAAGCGGGGAAAGGCTGATTGTATGGAGGGAGCAATGATGAGATATGAGTTAAGTCCCTTGAAAATGTATGAGTGGCAAAGAAATGCCAGAAGATTCAAAAACAGGAGATGGTTTTGGGAAATGCGGAAAGAAGGACACGTATTGAATACAAAAGAAAATGTGGGTTAAAAGAGAGAAAAATCAGAGGAAAGGAGAGAGGTGGAGACTGGGGGGAGAAAGTAGAATACTGGAATGCGGATGAGACTTTGTGGAAATGCAGGATTGTGAACTAAATAAATATTTTTGTTCCTACAGGTTTCTGATCTTCTTCTCTGTGTCATCACGATGCCATTGACTCTGATAGAAATTCTGACACAATACTGGCCCTTTGGGAGTAGTGCTTTCCCTTGTAAGGTCTACGGTTCGCTACAAGCAATTTCAATTTTTGTATCTACCATCTCCATCACAGCGATTGCCCTGGATCGATACCATGTGAGTCCATTGAATTTACATTCTTCCACGAAATGTCCTCTTATTTGCATCCGAATCCACATTTTTATGCACTTCAAGTGCAAGAACTCGTGGTATGTCGGTATGTGTGTGTAAGTAGCAACGTATGTAAGCGTACTCGAAGAAGTGACGGCGTAGAGCAGATCATTTAATACAGAGGAAAAGATAACGCAGCAAAGCCTACATAGAGAAGGAAGAGGCATATAGGATATATACACAGAAAATGATTCCTGCTCAAATCGTTGCCGAGCCCAATTTAACAATAACTCCTATCAAAACTTGTCAGAAATCTAAAGATGAGACTGCTGATTCAATGATGTTCGCAAAAAAGTACAAGGAAAAGAATGAAAGGATAGCTACATGCTGACAGGAAGTTCGTCTTTGAGACAGAATGGAGAAAGTCAAGGCGAAAGAAGTTTACAGGCTTTGCTTCTTGCTTTCAGGCGTGTTCCCTTTCATATCGCGAGTGCTTCTGTCTGTGGATTTCCCAGTGTGTGGAAGGGCATATATGAGGCGTTGAGATGGTTTGAGGAAGGAGTAGGAGGGATGAAGTAAAGGAAGGAAAAGGACGGTCTTTTGAATTTTTAGAAAATAGGAGGCTAAGATCACATGTGTGCATGCCGCCGTTTCCAGGCTGGATGGATGACTGAACTCAATTGACATGAGACGAAATGATTCCACCCTCTTGCAGTTTCAGTTGCAGGAGAAAAAGCGTGCACATATACAGAAATAGGTGGAGTAAAATGGGAGCTAATATGAACGCGTGCATATAAATGCAGGGTACAGGGA
Organism: Sminthurides aquaticus; assembly: GCA_906901655.1. Taxonomy (NCBI): domain Eukaryota; kingdom Metazoa; phylum Arthropoda; class Collembola; order Symphypleona; family Sminthurididae; genus Sminthurides; species Sminthurides aquaticus. The sequence continues at coordinate 6,856,800 of CAJQTT010000004.1, read as the reverse complement.
AGGACTGAAGGTATACAAGTATATACTAAATCGAACAAGTGGGATGGGAACTATCCATCATAGAAATGGCAGGAAGAGGAGGAGAAAGCGGGGAAATAAAGGTTAGAAATACTTGGGATTTGGTTGGCCTCAAAACGGTGAAAGTGTGGAGGGAAAGCGGAGGCAGAGAAATTCAATTTCTCTCTGCACGAGGCTTAGGCATAACTTCATTATCCTCTGTCACTTATTCTTGTATCACAAATTTTATGTTGCTCAATTCCTTTCGGAAGAGCCATTTTGGAGCCAGGAAGTGCTATATCCAAAGCATACTTGTAGACACCATGTCACCTCCATCTTGTACCCCTAGTCGTTCTTTCAACGATAGCCCTGAATTTCTTCCCACTCTGTCTTTCTGCAGCATGTGCTAAGTATATTTTACTTTCTACTTTCACTCATCCTCAGTATGACACAGGAGAGAAAGTGAGTGAATAAGTTAGTATCCGCCGTTACTAATTTTCAGTGTCTGCTTCATAGATCGGAGAAGAATACTCTTTCTTTGAGGAAGTCGACATAAGCGAAGATACTTATGTAACCCAGCAAACGAGAGCTTTCTCCTCCTCCTCAGTTTGCCCATCAAGTCGTCCTGGTAAGGTAGGAGGATAAGGAAAAAGTGAAAGTTAATCTGTAAGCTGGTGCTAGAAAATCTCCCACCTTTCCGCGGCCACCCTACTATTTTTTATCACATAAGTTGAATCCATTCTTCCTCCCCTAACGCCCCAACTTTCTCCATCAAATAGCCATTGCAGAAGAATTCGCACGCTTTAAGCATTGTTATCACTAAATTTAGCCCCATCAGATTATTGGAAATGAAGTATAGTAGAGGAATCTCACGACACGATGCAAGAGTTTGACTGGATGAATTAATGAGTGAACCAAAAGAATGGAGTTTTATGTCCAAAAATATTTCCTCACACAAATCATCCTCTTTCCCCCCCCCCTCTCTCTCTTGTCGTCCCTCCCTTGGCGGTCTGCCCCTGTCATAGCATTTTCAGCAGAGTTTACTTCAGTCTACGTCCTGACCACAATTCTCTAATTTTACTTTGCTTCCTGCACCGTAAAATCCTTGAAACGTCATCTGCAACAGACCGCTCTGGAAGTCCTTGAGCAGTCAATCTGCTTTACATCTATTTGAACTTGAATGAAACTCTCTGTAACTGTTATTCAGAATTGATGGATCGCGGATGTCTTTCTTGTCTGAGGATATGCAATATGCTGTGCAAGAGGGAGAGAGGACGACAAAATCCGGCAATGTATTAAATTCACTCGGAACAATCTCTCAAAGTCTTGAGCGGAAATCCTGTTTCCTTTATTTGATTGATCAGTTTCATAGCCTAGCTGTAGGCACAAGAAATTGGGGGTTGATGTTGATATAAGATGAGTTTGTTACTATGGAAGCTTCGGTATTCAAGGAAATGAATAAGGAACTTTGAATAATTTACTCAACGGGACCGGTTTCTTCTGTTAAACGGAATCTGTTCTACAAAATCCGCTCAAAATATGAATATGCGAGGAGCAAAATTATGGAGAAACTATAAGGACATAAAGGAGGAGGAGAAGGGTACGAGGAGAAGAATCCTGGAGCGGCGTGTAATTGAGATAAAGTGTGGCTGAAATGAGAGTAGCGGTTGGTTGGTTGAATTGAATGAGTGAAAGCAATCGGTTTATTTAATTACAACTCTTATCGTTTCCAGGCGACTGAGTAGTACGTGAAAGTCTAGGAGGGAGTGAGTGTGAAAGATAGGCTCCTTTGGAATTGCTACTCTATTCAAATGGTAGCCATTTTGCTCCTCCCTCTCTGTGTAGAAACATACAATAAATATCTACAGGACGGAGTTAAAGGAGAAGAAGGCTTGTTTCACGAGGATAATAAGAGAGAAGCTAAAATGTACACAGATTCAATGGAATAAGGAGAAGGCGGGAAAGGAAAAGCTATAACATTACGAAAGAAAAAGTTGAAAAGCTGGCTGGTAAATGAGAGATTCAAGAAGAAGAAGGAAGATATCGGAGAAAGCTAGCCTAGATGGGAGTATGGTAGACTCATATATCTTTTGTGCTCTACACTCACTAATCCATAAGAATTTTAGAGCTGACAGGGAATGAATGCTCAACTACCTAATCTCGTAAATAATCCTAATCCTCTCTTGTAAGCTAAAGGACCTTTTCATAAGAAAATGAGAGCCTTGTCAAAATTATATTCCCGAGGAAATATATCTTTCATCCATTTCTCATTAGGGCCCAAAGTTGCCTCTTCTTCGCTCTTTCTTCGTAAAGAACTCTCGGTCTATAATTTCATCGCTATGTAATTGAATAGTCTCAAAATCTTGTGAGAGCATCTTGAATCGTTTAGCCTTTCCAACCTTTCACCCTCAACTAATGCAAATCGTGTCCAAGATAAACGTTAAACATAGGTTACACAGTACATGAGGCACTCAAGTCTTAATGATCCAGTTTTGGGGGCAGTACTAGCTGGCAGGCAGTAGTAAAGCATAATATGTATGGAAAAAACGTAGGTGGTGTAGGTAACTAACTGTCAAGCTTACTTAATGCGAATGAAGCATGTCAGTTTATGATAGATTTATGATTTTAATTAAAGGCATCATTTATTTTGTTGTTTGAAGTCCTGGATTTAGGTGTAAAATTAAAACTAATTAATAAATTGCAATGAGTTGAAACGAAATTGAATGCTCCAGTCTTTGCCAGCCCTTTCAAAAACACCCTATGCGCAAAAGCATTACAGAAATTGTACGGGTGGGGTAGGAGGACAGGACGTTGAAAGTAAGAATGTAATTTTTAAAGACAAATTTTAGAGTAAAAGAATGACACTCATGTCAATCAAAAAAAGTTTCTAGACGAGACGACGGGCGGATAAAGTAAGCGTAGTGGAAAGATTCTTGGAAAGGTACATTCGGAGGAGGAGAAAGCGGAATGTAGGTGATTTTATTATCGAGGGAAAATAGGTAGTTAATATTCTACAAGTTGTGAGAATCTTTTTATGACAACTCTAAAGAAGTAGAAAGGTTGCTGGTTGTGAGTTAGAGGGAGAAAGTACAAGAAGTTTGGTCATTAAGAGGAAGAAAGTTTTCGGAGGAAGGGTGAAAGTATGGCGTAATTTCACATTGTGGCTGCATAAACATCCGATCTGCACAGATATTAAAATTCACTTAAGGAGGGGGAGAACAAGTAAAACTCTTTCTGAGCAACTCTCACTGGACTTACTGCAAAACTACCATTGTTTCGAAAGATGTCTACTTAATCCTCCAAACTTGCCTAATAACCTAAATAAGATTTTCTTTTGAATCGGCAAACGCCTCTTCTGCTTCCATTCGGATGGGATGCAAGTCGTAAAGCAGATGAACACAGTAAATAATATCGACGTCGAAATCCAGGATGCTTATTCCCTAATCATCCCTTTTCGATGACACGTGGGACGTATTCTCTTCCGATTTTGACGAAATAGAGTCCAATACTAATGAGAATGGTGTTTTATGTACGATAAAACGGATCCAGGCCGTAAAATGCGAAAGGCATCAAAAAGCTTGCCTGCTTTTGTAGTGTGTAGCTGTGAATGTTAGCTTAGAGGGGAAGTAATTTGTATGCATGGTTAGAAGGTGTTTAACTGGAGGATTTCATTTTCTGCAGAGCCTTGAGTATTCCGACTGAAAAAATCTAGAGCAATAATAATGTTAAATGCAGAGTGTATAGTCTAGCGTGTTTTCTAATAAATGCATACAGCACTTGGATATGTATATTGAGCTGGCTTTCTCCATGTAACACAGTTTATGCAGGTGAAAGGACGTGGAAATGATGTATTCGCAGTGATGAAACTATAGTTCATTAAGTACTCTACAGACCTATGCAAATCTTAAAAGTTGGCTTGGAACAGTTTATATAACTTTTTTTCCAGCTATGGTACTTTGGTGCTTAAGCCTCTGATTTGAGTACAAGAGAAATTTACCATAGCTTACTTCCCTCGTAGACTCATGGGCATGGGTGGAGAAAGGACGAGGGGTGGGGGTGAATGAAAATAGCATCCCTTCAACAAGATAGGGGAAAAAAGGAAAATGAATTTTATAACTGCATAAACTTTTAATTAGAAACTTTTGAAGAATAGCAAGTTAGAATAACAATATGGAAGAAATTTCGGTAAAAGTTTAGTTTATCTTCTATTCATCCATCCATAAGGAGGGACAGATATTTTCTGGGCGGACTTTCTTCACAGCCCAAACGACTAATGCTCATTAAATCTATGAACTTAGATATTAGAAACGTGAAAATGACCGGAGAATTTGCCTTGTATCACTCATGGAAAACAATTTTTCAAAAATTGTAAAACAACGAATTCATGTAATGAAAAGTTACAACACCAAAAATAGAGCAAATCTCATCACGCTACAGTGCAGCTAGCTGAATGAAATGAGGAAGGGTTTTAAGAAAACAGGCATTCCAGTGACCTAGCCGATCCCCAAAGTCAAAAGTTCTCGCGTTTTTTTACTTCAAGGACAGAAGTTAGAGGATGACGCGTTAGAGCAGATTTTATCCTCTTAATTACTTGCGGGGTATAATAATGATCTGACATACGCTCTTTTAATACTGTAAGCTCTCCACTGGGGGCCTCGTTGAGCAGTATGGGTTTGGCTTCCACTATAAGGTATTAGCGTTAATTGGGGTTTTGAGAAAAACTCTAATGTTTTACGCAACGCGAGTCGAGTTTGAAAAGCCACATTCGAGTGTAGCGTAACACACTATAATCTTGGTCGTTCTGTCCGTGACGCGGTATTATGCCTTGAAATAGCCGCACTTAGTTCAAAGTTACGATATTAGAGCTCAAACTATGATTAGCTTTAAGCTGTTAGTCTTAATGATACAATTCAGTATTAGTCTCCGAAATCAAGGCCTGGGCCTCACTGCTTCTTGAACTAGACGTCCTGATTGCCGGAAGTAAAACAGCGGGCTTCTTTCCGAGCAGTTAGAAATAAGGAATTCTCAAAGTTACATGGGAAAGAGGGGGGACTGGATTTGCCTTAAAGTAGGAATCAATGGAAAGGAAGGGAGTGTACAAGAGAATGAATGTTGACATTAGATTTAGAAGAAGTAAAACACATGGACTAGAGAATGAAATGTTGTTAAAGTATGGCGGTGGGGGAGTGGGGGCGATTATGAAAATAGAGGAATTTAGGATAAACAATGGGTTTTAGAATTTGTACGGAATTTGCATCCAAGAGAGCATTCGGGATTTGAGGAAGTATATGTCGTCCTGATTTCCCCAGAGTTTAGTATCAAGTCTTCCGCAAATACATGCAATAATACCGGAAAGAAGGATGCAGATTCGGATCGGATGGCGGCAAAGGAAGGAAAGGAGGAAAGAAAGGGAGGGATGGTTGCCTTGAATGAGAGTGAGAGAGGAAAGTCAAGAGGAGAGTGGGGAAGGGAAAAGGAAAAAGATGTGGATGAAGAGAAGAGAAGGGAGAAAGAGGAGAAAGCATGGCTAAGTGATGAAAACTTTCACTCAGAATGACACAATGCTTGGAGAAAGCGAATGAGAAAGGCAGAGGATTTCGATTCATACAAAGCAGCCCTCGTCCCTCTCTGACAGTTTCTGGATCTTAGGCTACAGAATCCAAATGAAGCCTACATAAGAAGCTAGTAGAGCTAAAGCTGAATACAAATGTATGTAATTCTTAATAGATAACTCGAATGGTTCCTCTGCAGACGGGAAGGAGGAAGATGTACATCGGAAGGTTAGTGGGCTTTCGTCCACTAGGAAGAGTTCCTCAAAAAGTAATTTTGAAAAGAAGATGGTGAATTACGAAGTGGATTAATTTATTCCTTTTTTCTTGAGAGTTGGTGAGTTGGCATAATGAGGAAAAGAGCTTAGAGCTTTCGTCCTCGCCAAGCTTTTGGCCGTACCGCCCTGTCACAGGTTTCGGAGCTGCTTATCTAGTGTGACAAGATGCAAGGGTTTTAGATACAAGTGTGAGTAGTGAGGTAATGAATGTGCGTGCGTGTAAAGTGCTCACTGGCCAAATATTTTCACTTCTAGTGGAAAGCGGAATAATCCGTATGAGTAATGAATGTGCACGTGGCGGAGTTGCTCACTCAACTCCATCCGGTTGGAGGCTCTGAACTGAGATGGTTTGGGAGAAAGTAGATGTACGCTGGATTTGCATAATCTGTAAAAAGCTGCTAGCCAGGCATTCTATTCTAAGAGATAGATGAGGATTCATAATTATTATATGCCTGCTCCAAATCTTTGAGACACTCTTCTAAATCCGAGCCTGACTCTGCAGTGAAGCATAAAGCGTGCTGTGCTTTCCAAGCGTAAACCTTGAAAGATTCTTCCTCGCTTTGCTCTTACAACCAGAAGGAGAAGAATAATTGAAATCAACGCAAATATATGATGAGGGATGGTGGATGGGGATGGTTAGAAGAAGGTGGGCGGCGGTGGATGCATTTTTCATTTCCCTCCCGGGATTTGTGAAACTCTTTCATTAAGCAATATTACAGAATCAGTGTTGGCAAACTTAATCTGCTGCTGTTTACTCAGCTCGGAGGATTTGAGGGAAAAGGTCGTAAAAGTACTCCCAGTTGGACACATGTTCTTGGGAAAGCGTGTGAAAAGAATGGACGCAAATTATAAAGGATCAGCCATACCTGGAACGTGGATTGCCTTATTTTTTTTGCTACTCAGTTCCATGCCCGGTGTCATGCTCTGTCCGGCATTTGTTTGGTTTGTGGGTTCCCTCAAACCAGGGTCTTATGAGTAGAGACTCCGGTCTTGCTCAATCCGGGCTGGCAATGAAGAGATAAAGGTGATTACGATTCTGGTAAGCCCTACAAAGTGCTGAGCGGATAAAGTGTAAACGAAAGAGTCGGATGAGGAAAAGGGCATGTATTTGATGAATGTGTGAGTAAGTGGATGATGGGTATTTCGTATGGTTGAACCAGGAGTTAGTCGACTTATGATAAACGTACATGTCTGGAGGAAGGGAAAGTTTATTACGTAGTAGTAAAAAGTTGTAGTCGTGTGGGAATGGCGACAGAATCCGCAGTAGTAGTAATAGCAAATAGGGCTACAGATAAAGGGAGACTCCTATAAGAAGATGCTACCGGCAGCGGTTGCAGGAACGCGGTACATTCACACGTCCAAAGGAGAAAGTCCGGTGGAATCAGATGTGGTGGGCTAGTGTATTAGTAGAATTCAAGGAGAATTTAGAGCCGGGAATCCAATACGGCTCGCTCCTCCTTTATTCCTAGTCTGTATTTTTGTAGGAGGAATAATGGGATTTCCAGGGCAATAAAGTACAGCTGGAAAACAAAATAAAAAGAGAGGTTTTTTTTGGATAGTTGTTGAAAAAAGAGTCCTGGCAGGAGATGCTTCGTTGCTTGTCCTTTGGAGTCGTAAAGCTTTTAAATGGTGTAGCTAACGTTGAGCAAATAGGATGATAGCTATCGAAGGAGTTATAGTTAATGGGGAAAAGTTTGTTAGTTTTCTTTAAGTTAGTCAAATCTACACGTATATAAATTACTTGGTGGAATTTAGTCTAGAGTCAACTATAGAAAGTAGAAACGGGGGAAAATATTAGAGCAGATCGTTTAAACGTGAGGGTGGCTATTGGCTATCGGCTATTAGCTCCCATGATTACACACTTATGGAGTCAGGCAAGTTGGAGAGGACAGGACTGTGAAATTAGTTGGGTATGGGGAATGGGTGGATTGGAATGTTTGCTTAAGAGGAAAAAATTGGGGAAAGTTGGAGTAGTTTTTTCATTGAAGGAAGGGAATTTAGCGTCCCGTCAATTTTTAATTGGACTAACAATAGGCCTTCCGGGAGAGTTGTCGGGAAAGTTGGGGGAAAGCATCGTCTTCGTGTCTGTGGCAGACATTAATACCAGGGACTCGGGAGAGGGAGAGAGAGAGAGGTAAAAGCTGGCTGGGTGGATGTGGAGGTAGCTATGGAGCTCGTATCCACTACTAGATCTCTTCGGGTTGCAATAGAAAGTGAAGTGAATTGCCTTGGGTGAAGAAAATTTAGGAAAGACAGCCTCAAGAAAATGGGAACATATGAGAAGGTAATGGAGCGACATACATCCTATAATGTACAGGCGTTAAGACATTACAGGAACATGAGAGAAAGAGGAGGAGAAATTGAGGGAAAGAGGGAAATCAAAGTTGGAGGTAGGGAAGGGTAGAAGGACGGGAGAGGTGTGAATATTCATTACGCTAAAATCTACTTGGAAACACTTGAAGCGTACAAAACCGCTTGAAACCAATCTCAGAGTTGGGGTAGGAAGTAGAAAGTAGAAACAAATTGGGTGCTGACAAAGACAAAGACAGAGTTTCTAAAAGCTTGCTACAATCGTCTCGCTCTACTCTATTCCTTATCTTTTTTATGCATTTAAACTTTCTTCTTGTTAGAAATCAGAAACGCTTTTCTGTTTCTACAGTTTTCCGCACGGTTGGAGAAGCAACAAGCAACGTGGTATTAAAATTTCCGAGTAGAGGAATCCTTATTGAGGTATCCTTGTTGCAGTGTTTTAAAAACGTGTGGTGCATGAACTCCTAAAATGTTGGTGAAACGAGGAGAAAGTCAAATGAATGTATCATAATTTCCCTTGTTTCGTAATGGACTAGACAGACGATTATTTTAATCCCGCAAACTTCTTAAGCAGATGAATTTTCGAACGGGACTGATTTCACGTATTGTTTGCATTGTATGTAATTACGTCTGATTCAGATGGATCACGGAGAAAGTTGGAAGAGCTGTGTAGGATGAAAGCTCCGGATATAGGGTTACACTGTGGAATGGGATTTAATTTCTTCGTGGGCTCTTAAATTAAATAGGAGAATGGACCAAGTATCCTATGCAGTTGATATTAGCCATATAACTGGATGACGGGAGGGAATGGACGCGGACAGAAAGTAATTGGTAGAAAGTTTGAGAGGCGTGATGGTGTAGCGGGCGGATGCCATATTGATCAGTCTGATAGAAGATAGGATGAGAATGATAGAGAAAGGATGCAGACAACTTTCCGAGAAGAAGAGGAAGAAATTATAGCGCTCTTGAGTCTCGGAAAGGGCTTAGGGTACACGTGGTTGAGTTAGATACACAAGTTGGATTGAATATTAGGAAAAGTTGAAGGAATTTTGTGAAGGGAGACGGGAGAGCGGGAAAGTTTGATGGACAGATGTGGTGGCGGGGGAATGGATGCATGGGGAAGTAGCGGAGACAAGAACAAGGGGAATAAGACGCTGGGATGAAATATGAAATTGAGAGCACAATAGAGAGTTAAAATCTGCGGACAAGGCGTGTGGATGAAGAGAAAGAGGGATAATAGAAGTAAGCAAAGTACTGAAATAGAAGCAGAAATGTGTGGAATACAGTGTGGCGGTTTGGGCATTCAAAGCCGCTTTCTATGGTTGGTCTGCTCTGCGTTTCGGCTTTGCGGGGTAAGAGTAAGAGTACATATGGTTGGAAGAGAACACTATATGGATTTTGACGGCGGCGGTGAAACTTTCATCTTTTATCCGAAAGATATGGACTCTGGTAATCATCCGCAACTTGTTATAGATAGAATAGAAGGGAAGTTGAGACGAAGGGAAAGAAAAGGCCGATAGCACTGATTTCCTCGGCGGTTACTTTGAATTGTGTACATGTAACTGTCAAGTGTCAAGCTATCTGCTTGCCTTTCGTCCTAGTTCCTCTTTTCCGGCTCATATCATTCCACATCTATATCATCCGTCTACGTCGTCTCCATCCCCTCCTCGTCCTGTCCTTCAATACCGGATGAAACTATGCAAGAGAAAGCCAGGATGAGGGAGGGTGAAAGTCTCAACATATTGGAGTGAAGGGAGTAAGTAGAATATGTGTCTGTTTGAGTGTGGATGTGAAGGGAGGATCAGGTTACGAAGGAATAAAGATTTGAAGAAATCCGAAAGGATGTACCAAGCCGCTAACAATGCATGCATCCAAAGCAAACATGATGAAGAGATTGTTCCATCCTGGAATTCTTTTCCTTGTATTCTGGACTTGGGTGAAAGGAGCTGAGATATCTGTACGAGGCTACATTGGGTCTCCGCTACTATTTTATCCCAGCCGGGTCTTTGCCAAAAAGAAGAAATGGGGGAGAAATCCTCTCATTTTTAACATGATTTTCTTATCAAACTCTTAAAATCTTGATTCTGGCCCAGCGGCGCCAGATCTTCAACTTTCTCCCGGGTATTGGAGAAGCGGAAAGCTCATCCTTTACAGAACAAGCTTCAAATAAGGGTAGACAAGGTTGCGGTAAAGAATGTTCAAGTCTTGAGGGGTTTGAGAGATTTGGAATCAGATTTTTGAATACAAATCCTTCCTCATATTCATGTGTTCGCTGGAGGAGAAGATATACAAGGAGAGTGACTTTTGGGAAGGGGATTAGTAAAAATGAACAAGTAGAAACAAGAGGACAGGAGAAGCAGCAGGCTCTGTGTAATAAAGAAAAAGCATGGAAATGGCTGCATTGCATATATATACAAAAAAAGAGCTAGTTGTTGTATTAGCAACATCATAAGAACTGAAAGAGGTCTCGAGTGGGAAGAATAATGAAAATAACTTTTAGACGATAGCATTAGCCTTGACTTGAAAAAACGTGTTCCAGAGGAGCAAAATAAGATGGGTGATGCAGGAAAAAGAGCAGAAAGGGGAGAAAGGCTTCCTGTAAAAGAGAAGTAGCGGCCATTCAACTAATTGCAATCAGGAAATACAACACAGTGGGGATACGAGGTAATAACATAAACGAATATTAATTTAGCCGCAGAGTGGTAGGAATTCAACTACTCAACTATATTAATTGCGAGGAACGAGTATTATCCTTGTTCATAGAATGGGGTTCCTTCCAAAATCTTTTCCGGCTTCCGCATATGCCTCTTCCGCAATTTTGCTCTCTTCCAGTGAAAGGAGTGGTTTGCTCATGAAATTTCCGACGAGTTGTCTGGTCTATGAGGGGATGAGCGGAAATCTTGGGATGGGGAAAGGAGGAGGTAGGGAAATTATCAAAAGAACAAGAGAGTGGGTAGGGCGGCGGAAGAGAGACATGGTTAATTAAGAGAGGGAAACTCTTGTTGCAATATTAAAAGGATAATATATGGAATCCTTCTTTTTACTCCAAGATCTTCCGCACAATTCAAAGAAGAAGAGGAGCTTTGCTTTAGGAAATTCAAGGATAATGCATTACGTTGGAAGGGGTTAGTAGAATCTGGGGTACTTAAGTCGGGATGTTGATTAAGTAAGTATATGGATATTATCATGATTTTAATAAAATGAAAAACGGATTTTCGGTGAAAGTGACGTTCCGGAGCTCGCCAACGCCCTAGCTTTCCCCATGCGTACTACATTGTTCGGATATGTTTCTCTTTGAAGATGCCCCGGAACACGTTCACAGGAATCCTTCATCTACATTATACAGAATGTTCCTTCCTTTTTGCTACGGTAGGACAATGGTAGCATGGTAGGAAAGTGAGGAAGAATACATTGAAATTAGAACTGATAAGTCCGAAAAAGCATATGCATATATTCCAGTTACTCGAGGAGGAAGTGAAAAGGAAGTAAGTGTGTATTCTCCTCGTCATATTCGGAAGACAATGCTTTGAAGAATCCAAGTCCATCCTTCATCTCTCTTGAAGGAAGAGGATTTCATTGGTTAAGGGGGTAGAACCGCAAATGGGACTACGGGATAGGGAAAGAGACATCCGGGGAGAAATTAAGCATAAACACTTTAGGAGCAACTCAAGACAATATGAGGCGGTTGTAGTGTAGTCAAGGAAGCAGGAAGATAATAACAAGGGAAAGGACGAGCATGTGTTCGTGTGGTGGGATTGTGGTGCTGAACTGCTGAATACGCGGGGGAGGGAGCATTGAGATCAAAGGCTGGGGCAAAGGAGAGGAAAGAAGGGATATCCGAATTGGCTTCATTGACTCAGCTGGATTCTCGCCCTCGTCTCTGATCTACGAGAAAAAGGATTGGGAAAAGACAGAGAGAAAGGGAGGGAGAAAGCGTATATCGTTTTAGCAAGTTGGAGGAAAGTTAAAGAGGATCTCTTTGGTTTACTTGGCTTCCTACTCCTGCACTTTCTCATGAGGTACACGGATTGATGATGTACATAGGGAAGAGAGCATTTCCAGTACTTCCTGAGAAGAATTTAGGCGAGAAATGTAGGGTTGGGGGAGGATGTGGGTGAGAAGTGTAAGAAGGAGAGAGAATAGAGGCGGACGGTGAGGCAGGCGAGAAGAAGATTGGGAAAGGGTAAAAGATGGTATCAAAATAGGAAGGAGACAGAGAGAAGATTTGTATGCGGGGTACGGATGTAAGTAGAGGGGAAGTTGATCGTTTGCTAGGCAGTTTGAGGTTCTTTTGTTGATGTTGACCGGAGGAATTGGTCTAGGCGACTCTATTAGAAAATAGAGTAGCCCGCCCTGGGATCTTCTTTTCATTCAACTCCCACAACAGTTAAATCTGATCCACTTCCTCGCTCCTGCCTTCCCTAACTTTTGCCTAGCCTTACTCTGCTCTTTGGATTTCTTTCTCCAGGCAGTGTTCTCTCTCTTATACTTACATGAGACGGGGGAAGAGGGAGCCGGGAAGAAATGTGACATACCTCCTGGAATTTTGCAGCGCTTTTGGCAATCCCTCTCCGCGTTGTAAATTTTAAAAGCTCTATACCTACACGGCTTCCCTTCCCGCTCTCCTCTTATTCTTACTCTAACTGGCTTCTGGTTTGCATTTTGAGCGTCAACTCTTTTCTCCGGCTTGGCTTGTAGGCTTAAAAATGGCTGAGATTGCTAAATTTTTTGTTTTTATCACACACAAAAGGGAAATAGGTTCGAAAATGTCGCCAGTCGGGATGAGCTCTTCATCCGGGTTTTTTTACAGAGGCAGGAGAAAGGTTGTAAGATTGTACTTGTAATGTTATACATGCTCAGAGGGGGGACTTTGAAAGGAGTAGTTTCCTAGGGATGGCTATGCCTGGTGGAGGAGGTTGAGCTTTCTTAAGCCATTGCCACCGATTGTTCCGAGGATCGGTGGAGGGGAATAGAAAAATCCCGAGGATGGAGTGGATAAGACCACAAATTTGTTTTAAGACCTTGTTACAGTGGCCTGAATTTGTGGCACACTATATTTCACCCGTATTTTCCTACTCCTGACTTGTATTCCACTCCATTAGATGAGAATGTGGGATGTATACTAAGAGCAAGGGGAAGTTTCTGGTGCACATGCTAGTGGTAGTGCTCTCTTGTAGTTGACTCTTCTTGGCATTGGCACTGCTAGGAAATCCAGGGTAAAACCGTGTTGCCGGAGGAGTGCCAACAGGAGCGATACAATATACAACACTAGAAAGACATTAGCTTCAGTGTTCAGAGTTTTAAGCCGAAAAAAGGTAATGCATTCACTTATTCCCTGTCTCGAGAAAAGCATGTCTGCAGTAGAGTTAACAGCTCTTCCCAAACCCATTCCACATATTTCTCTTCCAAGGAATAATAAAGGATGAGAGAGGAATGAAAAGATTTTTCTCTCTCTCTCTCACTTTGCAACGCTCAAGAAGTAGAGAAGTAGAGAGGAAGGGAAAAGTAAAGAGGCTAAGTATACTGGAGAAAGCAAGGATTATCATCTGGAACATGTATTCACTCCTCCCGCAAGCCCGCCACTTTGAGTCCGGACTCCGGAGTATATGTATGCTTCAAGAAGCTGGAGAAAGTTAAGAGCTGAACGAGTGTGTGGCTACCAATAAATCTTTGGATGAGATGGAGGAACGTTGGAAGTTGTTAGGGAAAACAGTAAAAATGACAAGTAGCATAGCTGATTACTATCAATTTTCGTTGCACATTCTATACGGATTTCAGTCTCGGATACAATCGACAATGTTTCCATTTGCTTTATTGTCACACCCACACCTAAATAGACTAACCGAAAATGAGTTTTTGATTTGGCTTTTATTTTGATAACCATTTGTACTTTCTCCTCATCTTCTCCAGTTCACCTATATACTTCACTCTATTTCTAAATTTGATTTCTGCGGGTTGTGAACGCGGAGAGCACCAGCGCATAGGGATTTTAAAAAGCGGAGAGCAGTTCAAGTAAATGGGAGCAAATATAGGCAAGAGCTTTACAGAGGAAGAGTTTTACAGAGGCTTGCTGTATTTCGAGAAAGTATTTTGCACATGATGCGACATTAGTGTGGACATGATGATGTAATGGAAAAGGTTTTCAAACTTTACTTTTGTATTAGAAAGAAAGTGAAGAAGGAAGAGTAATCCTTGGCACAACTCCATCAGATAATTTGAGATGATGTCTTCTTTGATTTCAATTTAATGTGTACATAGCTCAAGGGGGAAATAAATTGTGAGGGGATGAAGGAGCAGAGTAGAATTTCAGACTTGTCTTGGGTTACAAAGTACAAAGTTATTTACTGGTTGCGCCTTTTTTCTTCAGGTATAGGGAAAGGAAGGATTGACTTGTAAGCCTGGAGGCTATTTTGGCGGAAGTTGGAAGGTAGAGTAGAGAAAGGGATAACCGGTGGATGAATTCGCAATATATTAGATACAGTCATGCTTTCCCTGCACTTTCTCCGCCTCGCTGCTCCTCACGTCTCTCTCAGATGTACATAGTAGCATTGCGATTGTGCAGTATTGGGCTGTATTGCAGAGCGCTGCTGAGAAAACGTTGGAGTGAAGTCTATGTTATTTATATGCATCCATTTTCTTACAACTGCTTAACTGCTTACCCGTTTCTGGAGTATGTCGGAGAATAGTGGAGAAAGCTGTCGAATTAGGGATAAATGCAAAATTATAGACGGAGGATACTACTGAGGGAGTCAGCCGCTGTACTATTTGCGCCGTGTAGACTAGGAAAAGCGAAAGACTGTGGAGCTCTATCCGAGTCGGGTATTGGATTGTTGTTGATGGGTGTAAGTGCATATATGCGAATACGTGGCCAGAGCATGGATAGTGGAATAGCCCGTGGTGGGAAGTGGAGGATGTTGGACTGATGCGTAGGGTTAGAGAGCAAGGAAGAAAAGGAAATTGAGGCGGGGGCGATCAATAGTGTCTTAGTTTAGGAAGGAAATTGAAGTGCAGCTTGTTTGAAAATGTTTTGGAATGCTAGAACCTTTTCCCTTGTTAATGCTCCTCGACGTAACCCAGACTTAATGCTGGGCTGGTTTGAAGAAGATGTAAATCAAGAGTAATCACATTAAAGCATTTCCGAGAAATTATACATGCGATGACTGTTGGTTTGGTATATATCGGACGGAAGCACTCATTTAGCCTCCCGTCGCCTTCATGATGAATTTTGCTTCTTCAGGAAAGAGAGTGGCCAATCAAAAGGATGAGCATAAGTGGAATGGCCCTTTTTTGGTGGGAGTTTTTGCAAATTCTGCAGAGCCTGCAGAATTTTCATGCAAGGCCCAACTTACGGCCTTATGAAAATTACAACACCCGATGGCGGCATACTCATGTTTATTTATGAGCTTAAAAGATATATGCTTCTCCATCTGACGCTATGTCTACTACCCACTATCTTCTTTTCTCCTGTCTTCCCACTCACGACTTTCACTTGCTTTCTCCGATGGTTTTTGGAGGAAAACTCCAGTACTTTCTCTGTGCAGCCATCTAGAGTTGCCATTGCTATTGCTGGACACGAATGAGCCTAGGATGGGAAAGAGACTGGCGAGAAAGAACGATGTGGAGGGGTAGGTGGTAAGGAATTAGAGAAAAGAGAAAGTAGAAAAAGTTTTGACTTTTAATCTTTGGTTCTATACCTAAAGCCTCGTTTGGCATTCCTTCGGGCTAAAACATTGATTTCGGATCGAAGCTCACAGTACAAAAGATTTTGTGTCTGGAATCGAAATGATACTGATATGCTCTGATTGGTTTTAAAATTGCCTCTGTATGCAAAAATTTCAAAGGGTAAAATAAAGAGCTAAATTCTTGTGATCTTATGAACAAATAAGAGGGTACAAAAGGTGGCCTGAGTCGTGTTTCTTAGTTTGCAGGAACAGAAGAAAGAAAGAACAATGCCTTATTTGTTGTTAGGATCTTGTGCAGAATCGTCAGAGAGCAGTCTTTACTTTCTACGCACCAAAACTGTAAAACTATAAGCTGATAGACATGACTAGCTGGAAGAAGAAAATTGCTGGCGGTAGTGAAAAAGTTTAGAAACTTATAGATCGGGGGCAGAATAAACACAGGAATCGAACGAGTCGGTGAAAGCAAGTTTGTCTAGATCTTTGTGCGCTTTGCTTGGCAAATAAAAAATAAATCTGCGCGATACGATATTCTGAGGAGAAAGCGACGTAGGTGAAGAAGGCCGTTTGTTGCTGAAGGAAATGCGGACAAATCAAAGGATAAGGAATAAAGGAATAGGGTATGTATTTCTCCATGCGGGGACATAGAAATGGCCTTCCGGAAACCATTGGTCCTCTAGATCGAGGAGATTTTGTATTGCTGGTAGATGCAATTTGTAGAAAATTGCTCACTCTATGGGATACTTACATAGATTTTTTCTTTATATTCCTTGTCTCATCTATTATTCCTGGTAGCTGGATTTCTTTTGAAGGTAAACAAAACAGTGAAAGAAGAATTGCCTGAAGCTCGTAAAGGTTTTAGATTCTTCAAAAACTGCTTTCACCATATATGTTCTGCATTCCCCCTTCTTCTTACTGAGGAAAAATACAAAACTTGTTTACCAGAGGATCTTGATTTGTTCTCGCTACTTCGCCCTCAGCATATTCCAGGCTTCTTTCCTGGCTGGATCATAAACAGTTTGATGAGGGAAAGAATATGAACATGTGTTTAAACTATTTGGTTGTTAGGGAAAGCCTTTGAAAAGAATAAAACCCTTAAGCTTTCTTTACGATCACTTTCCCAAGATAATGCACTATGAAGTGAAGAGAGGAAGAGACAGAGAGAAAATAACCAAAAGGCTTGTGGGTATAAATCGGTTTATAAATTACATTTAGCCTTATAGATAAATATAAAGGCGAGGATGGCCTCTGGTCCCCTCCAAAAGCTTATCATGTAATTCGTAAAGCAATGGACAAAGAAAATGACTTGAAGATTTAGAGTGGAGAGCACCTGGAGAAAGCTCGGGGAAAGTTGTACACGTCATAAAACTAGCATATATTATTATGAGCCTGTAAAGGAGAAAATCTCCATCTGTGTTTATTATTCTCCCTGGAAAGGAGGTAGTTTAGCTTAGCAGGAGGATATGGGAAGGTGAGGAATAGGATTTTCATGCTGGTGGAGAAGAAGAGGAGAAGATCTTCTGCTGAACTAGGATGTGGAGGAGTGTGGGTTTGATCTAGCCCAAGGTGTGTGTACGTTTCATTATTGACACTCTGTTTAATGATCTGTTTTTCCAGGTGATAGTCTATCCGACGCAGGCAAGTGTGCAAAGAGTGGGAGCTGTGGTCGTCCTTGGGTTAATCTGGCTCATCTCCTGCATCCTAACTAGCCCACTCTACATGGTCCGCACTGTTTCGCACAACGTCATCCCCTTCTTCAAAGAAGTTAACTACTGTTACGAGGACTGGAGTTCGCTGTCTTCGAAATACGGACGAGCCTACTACTCGGTCTTCGCCATGATCTTCCAGTATGCCCTCCCTATTATTGTAGTTAGTATATCCTATGCAAGAATATCACACAAACTCCGCTACCGGATGAAACCCGGGGCTGGGGCCCATAGCGCAGAGGCTGATAAGGGAGGAGGCAGGGGTGGGGAGGGTGGTGGGAATAGGTCCAATAGTGGTAAAGCTAAAGATACGCGGGTCCGTAAAACTAACATGCTGCTAATTGCGATTGCAATTATATTTTTCATTTCATGGATGCCCATAAACGTATTTAACGTAATTGTAGATTTGGCAGAGCCGTTTTCAAATCAAGACCCTGAAGTTTTTTATATTTGCTACGCAATCTGTCATATGATAGGCATGTCTTCCGCCTGCTCCAACCCCATTCTCTATGGATGGCTAAACGAGAATTTTCGGAAGGAATTCGTTGAGATTGCAAACGTTCTAAAGTCGTGTTGCTCACGAAATGAGAACAATAATTTTAACCGGGACCTGCGGCGGGGCTCTAGTTTCAGGGGACAAGCGGGAAGAAATGTTGAGAAGGAGATTGTAACCACTGTCCATTTTAAGAATAATAAGGCTACTCTCAATGTAGAGGCTGTTGATTGTGAGCAAAGTACACTCATAACACACTCGGTGGATCATCGGAACTGACTGGGGATTTTACCGAAAATCTATTATCGATTCGGTGGAATCCCTGGAGCCAAAATGAGCAAGGCTTCTTACAATCTACACAACTGCCCACCTCTCCAGGTGAGGCGGCGAAGCTTGATGCTTTCCTACAGACAATTGCATTTCCTAAATAACTCCCGTGACCAGAATTATATTGTGAATACTATTAGGTTATCTCCTATTGCTGAATGAACCGAATTATTATGTAATTAAATACTGAAATATATATGTACATGAATCCACTATACACGGCTAGGCATTATAATGTTATTGTCAACACTATTCAAACACTATGCTTAGCTCAGCGCTGCCAAGAGCCAAGCTTAGCTAAGGGAAGATTAAGTTTAGGGGAAGGATGTTATTGCGAAGGCAACAGAACAGACGGGATAACATAATAAATCTGATAATATCAAGCGGAACAGACACGTCGTTGTAGCGTATCAAACTGTTCTCAATAAAATTGAAATTGTTCTGTAATAATTAATTAGATGTGCAGTTTAAAGGCTACAAACGCTGTTCAGAGAACCTAAAGTAAAACTTCCCCCCTCTCGTATTTACTACCCTAACAAGCGAAGCGAACGAGACCCTACCATAACGACACATGGTAGCGGAGGATGGTTACATTGGTAAATTATAGATATAATACTATTTTTCGTATTATCAGGCAGGAAAATAATGCAATGTAATGTAATGGATTTATCAGGCAGGAAAATAAGGATATTCAAAAACGCTAAAATATATATAATTAATAAATAATTAAATATATATAATAATGCTTTTCAGAAATATAACAAGTCCACTGTCTCATAGTTCACTCCGAGCTTGGAGAGTCCTAAGTTGGGAAAACAAAGATGCATCTATGCATTTATTATCCGCGTATTTAAATCCTCGCTGAAGCTGAATATACGGTAACTAGCTAAATAAATATATAATATCCATATATATATATATAAACAGCGTTTTAAGTGTTCTTGATGTACTATGTAATGGGATATTGCAGCTCTCCTGTACATCTTTTCTTTATCATCATAGTTTTACAAAACTACAGCGCGCACTAAAGTATATATAGTCTTATAGCAAATAGTGACCTATATAAGTATAAATTAAGAAACTTGTACTTTTACCCTGCAGAATAATATGTTAGTATTAGTATTATACAAGGATCTTAAGTAATACTTCCTTTAAACTGGAAAAGGGGATTATGTAATCTAAACTAAGCCGAAGTAACTTTGCTATGAACCAATGTGAGCAAAGCTAAACAGTATTAACGTCCAATAATACATTTGCTATTCCGAAATACGGAATCCTCTTTGAAGCTGTTGGCATTTATTCACGGCGTAAATGGGCTTTTTATGAATTATTGATGATATCATCTGATTCGAGATTTCTTTACTGTTTACGAAAGCTTGTGGAAGCGGAGGAAATATTTCTCAGAATTTGGAAGGCATAACGCTATACGAAGCATGTATGTACAAACCAGCTCAGCTTCAAGTTTCTCTTCCCGCTGTTGGTTTTGTCTGCTTTTTCCTGGCTAACGGATATAAGAATCATTGAGGATCCTTGTCTCCAAACATTATACTATAATACCTGGAAAATCCTTTAAAATCTTCTTTAGTCTCTTGCTGCTTTTCTCACGCAGGTCCTAGGCGCTACTCTTCACCTGCTTAAGCTTCTCTGGCGTAGTATGTAACCGAATTTGACTTTAATTCTGTTTGCGCTAGGAAAGTAGGCAGCACTGAATAAGTTGGGATTAGTTTCTGGCATTGGGGAGCTTTTTAGTCTATCAGGACACGGCCTGCCTATTTCCTATTGATTCCCTGTTTCAGACCATTAGATAAAGCGGATGGAGCGGAAAAAGAAGGAAAGGTAGGTTTTTTTATATTGAAAAAATGAGAAAATTCCTACTACAACAAACATTGGAGGCAACGGATGACTTATTCGTTCCGTTTGAACAAATTTGATTGAGAGGAGAAATGTATATGCTTTGGGGGGAAGTATTCGGGATTCTGGATCTGTTTCAAGGGATTTAGGCTGATACGTACGTAACAAAGGCATCGTGTTTGCAACAATTTCAGGTGGCTCTATTCTTTTTCTCTTTGACTCATTTTATACACTAGGGGAGAGTTATGTTAGAGCTGGAAGAACGCAGATGGGAATTCCGATATGAGCTGGCTGACTGGCTGGAGTGGGAAGTTCTATGATGGAAGGGAAAACGGTTTTAGATTTGTCAATGGAGGATTAACCTTAAAGAGAGGATTTCAGCCTGTGATTAATGTGATGGAAGAGGATGTGGAGGATGAGAGATGTAGAAAGTAAGCAACTCTCTTGTTCTATTTCACGCTGTCTTGTCCTGTTTAAAAATGATTAGCCTAAAGCTACAAGGTAAGGCATGAAGCGCTGGAGAAGTGTGGATTTAGAGTTTATTAGACCGGGAAGGGGAGAAGGAAAGGCGCTATAATTTCCTTGTTATCCAGCTCTTGGTTTAGTTTAGTTTTGTATTTTTCTCTAGGGCTCCAGGATATTTTGGGTGTGTTCTTTATGATTTTTCATGCTCTATGATTTTGCAAAAATCTGACACGTAGGCTGGAATCATAGAGGGATTTTGTGTGGGTGAGTTTGAGGAAGGTTGAGTTGCGGATTGGAAATAGAACTGGGTTGAGGTAATCCTCTGGACGTGCTTTGATACAGAATCGGTAGATTTTGAATACAGTAATCCAATTTTTCGCATCCAGGCGCATTAGTTTGGTCCATTATTAACTTTGAAAGGAAGGAAACTAGTTTATCCAAGTTTGAGGGGTAAAACCATGATTTGATACTCCGGAATCTGTTTTGTCCTTTGCTCTATACGACGGATTGATGGGGGAGAGCGATGCATGAGGAGTATGTTAATGTTAACAACCCCTAATACGTAGGGATTTAGGCGAGCGAATTTGGCTAAATTGACTCTGGATAAAAGCCGTCTCCGTTGATGATACCATCCAACAATCCTGCCCGGTGTTTCACTCCTTCCGTCTACATGATGACGTTATATTCGCTTTTGTAACGTAGCGGGAGCTTGAAGGTGAAAGTATTCAAGCTGAAGCCACAGCTCCTCCTAGAAGCGGTGAAAAGAAAGGGCAGAGGATGGGGAAGGAAGAATATCCCGGAAGCTGGAGAAATGAAGGCCAAGATAGAGGTACGGGTGGAATAAGATGTAAGTGGAAGCATGAAATGACATAGAATGTATAAATATTTGTGGAGATGGAAAATATTATCTGGAGTGACTGGAGACTTGAAGACTTTGGAGGTTTTGAAGAAGGAGCGACGAGCGAGTTGGAGCTATATGAGGAAGGGTGGATCTGATTTCGGTTAGTCCTGTCTTTACTTTGGAATGTATATTTTTGAGAGAACTTGATAGAGGAGATGGGTTTTGAGGTGAAAGTAAAATATAGGTTGTGTGTGTATACGTGTGTGATGTGGAGAAAGTAAGAGGTTGCGGGTGGGAGGCTGTCATTGACACGGGAGGATCTGAGAGATCGAAAATGTTTACACAAGAATAGTCCTGTGGTTTGACTGCCAGACTATTACTACTTGGTCTGCTTTTCCCTCGGCTTGTCCTCCTACTCCTTCTATTACACACCCATCCTTATTCCGTCTTCAAGGTTGAAGGAAGGAGAGTGAAAGTTAGAAAGCTGTCGGGGAAAGTGAGATGTGAAGATGGAAGTGGAGTCTCTGTCCGGGTAAAATAGAGATGTATCCCAGAAGTTGGTGCTGCTGTTGGCTGTTGGGCTGAGGCGGAAGGGTTACATTGCGCGCTTCCTGGAATACGGATAGCATGTAGTTGAATTGAAGAATTTCTCAGTATGGGAGGGAATTGAAGGTTATAATTCACCATTTGCAAGCTGGCTGAACTTAACATGAGTAAGGAAAGGAGGTGGAGAAAGTGAGAGGGAATTACATCCGGTGTTTGGGGAAATTATTTGTGGTTAGACATAAACATACTTTGAAAAGTTTAATTCAATCAAAGTATATGTTAGATTCATTCATGAGAAGCTGACAGACGTTTGGAGGTTAGAAATGTGTTTGTCAGCAGGGTTTCAGGACTATTTTGTGGCCCTCTGCATTAATAAGGAGGACAGGAGGAGGACAAAGAATTAAGAAGGGGGGAGGGATACATTAGAGGATCTGCAAGTTTGTTTGTAATAGTCTAGAATATGTTGCAATTTGGAGTGATTCAAGAGAAGAACGGCTTGAATTTACTATTCATAATATAAAGACGGGAGGGAAAGTTGTTGCTTTCTTAACATTATTTTGCTTCCTTCTTGTCAGGAGAAAGTTAGCTCGTTTTTGTTTAAAAGAAGCGTAATTTTGTTTCAAAGTTTTTAATTGTTTCTAGGAAATAGAATGTGAATTTATTTGTCCCACAGATTTGTTTTCTACAGCATTAGGAAAAAGTTGGCTCTCCCTGCCAATCACCTCCTTAGTTAGTTTTCAGAAACGTCCTGACTCAGGACTCCTGAGCATGAAAGTTGGGCTTGACAATGATGTGGCTGGTCATGGCGGTTAACACAGTCCTTTATTGTCATTTTCGCTACACAGATGAGAACTGGCACAAAATTACTCCATCCAAAATCGTTGGCGCTTATGAAAAGTGAGACGAAGAAAAGAAGAAGAAGAGACTGAATTTGGTGAAGAGAAACCACCTTGAATTTCTCTTAATACATACTACGAAAATGTAAAGTAAACTTTCTTTCTTTCATGAAATAACCAAGTTTCTTAGAGCTGTGAGTAAAAGGCGTTGTTT
The DNA here is from genome assembly GCA_906901655.1 of Sminthurides aquaticus. Lineage (NCBI taxonomy): Eukaryota > Metazoa > Arthropoda > Collembola > Symphypleona > Sminthurididae > Sminthurides > Sminthurides aquaticus. Next base: position 6,833,708 of record CAJQTT010000004.1, on the reverse strand, counting down.
GATACTATTCACGCTCAATGTTTATATACAGAATTCAAGGGAAGCCTTTATGAATACGGGTTAATATAGTTGACTAGGAAAGAATCAGAGCGAGGGCGAGACTTGAAGGTTGAAGAGACATGTAAGAGTAGTCGTGGCTTTGTTTTCTGTCTCCTATTTGGGCTGGTCGGCTGGTGGCAAAGATGTTGACGAAAGCTAATGAACTATGTGTGTGAAGATTAAAGAATCTGTGTCTTAGTTAGTGCTTTGGTATTGGAGTTGCGTTGTACTTGTACATGGACATTTTCATAGTATAAATGTGTATGGTCATGTTTCGGGAGGCTGTGGTTATTGCTTGACCGTTGGTGGCCAGTGTGTATAATACCAAGAAGGTGAGAAATCATACGGGAAGAGGTACACGGTTTATGGTAGCGTGTGATGTACTGCGACAAGGTGGAAAACGAAAATAAATAAAAGAACTCTAGATTTCAATGCTTTTCAATAAAGTACAAAGATAGCTCTGGCACTGGATATAGATCCAAATTTGCTATGGATTACGATAGTTGGTGAGGATTCTGGAAGGCGGTGTTTATTTTTTGTATATAGATAAATGAGTACCCTTGGAGCTGGAACTGAATAGTGGGTTTAGGCAAGATGGAAAGAAGCGGGAGGGGAGAAAGAAAAGAAGAAGTAGAGAATGATTGGATAGGGTGGACGCTGCCTTGGGTACAAAGTAGGCATTGTCTCGATGTGCTAGCTTGGAACGATCTTGGTAGTGATGTAGTGCTTAAAGGATTTTCTTCTGCATAAGCCTATTCAGTAATACAGGAGCATAGCGAAAGATTTTATGAAATGAAAGCGTTGTGGTGTGGCCGAAAGGAAAAGGAAGAAAGATAAGAAGAGCACTTGAAGATGGGAGGGGGAAGAAGAAAACATTCGTACTGACTTTCACTTAAGGTCCGACAGCAGCTTGCCTGTTTTTCGGGATTGTATAGGAACCGGCGGTGGGGCTACAAACGGTGGATTGGGAATTCGGAAGGCATGGAGGAGAGACTAAGATTTGTGGAAAGAATTCTGTAGTGAAGAGGGACATTATTCTGTGAATGTTATTTATGTGCACGTGCTGTAATGTAGAGGGTACGTAAATAAACAATCCCTCTGCATATGCTTGAGGAGGGAAAGAGTTTGTGGATGTTGTTTTATGTTGGTGGACTGAAACTACTACTATATGATATGAGGAAGTGACTGTTTGTTCCCAACATACTCTTATAGCTCTGATTCCCTTGTAAAAGACAGCAGAAGATCAAGCTGTTGGGGAAATCAAGTGGGATGTAGTACTTTTACTCAATCCAGGGTTTGGGGATGAAGTAAACAATAGAAATATTAGGAGAAAGTTGTAAGTACTTGCGCCGTGCGTGTGGGTTGTTATGTGTTGGATATGTAATTGTTATATCTTTCCTACAATATTTCTGGGAATAAGCAACCAGAAATGGTAACAGCTCTCATCCATGAGCCAACTTTCACCCACACTTTCACCATTAGCAGTTTCTCAACTATAAGTGCAGGACTACTTCTTCATGAGCGCGTCCCTTCCTCTCTTCCCGTGATCTTCCCTCAAATGATGTTTAATGCTTGGATGCACTGTTTGAAAAAATGTTCCAGCTCGCGCCCAAAAGCTAAACCAGTGTGGAGTCTAAGGAGTGAGAGAGGCTGGCAGCAAGTGGAGTGAGTTAACCCACTTGTTTAATTTAGTCTTGTACACCTTAGGAACCCAAGCTCTTTTGGCTATCCTCCCAACTGTTATTACCTCACACGCGTCATCTGCGTTAATAGTCACACATGTGAACAGGCCCTCAGAGATGCTTGTTCTCGCTTCAATAATAATAGAAGAGACGGCAGCCAGGATCTGAGGAGAGATTTATAGTTACTGATTGTATAAAAGACTGAAAGTGATTGTTTCTTGGGGTTGTCTTGGGAAGGAGAAAGCAGGAGTTGCTGATGAAGAGTAGCTGTAGAGAACTAAAGGCAGGGAGGACTGCAGGACTCTAGAGGAGGGACTGTTGGGTCAGTCATTTGTATAAAATTACCAATGCCTCCAAATTCTAGCTTACCATATTCCGTTGGTTGCTGTCGGTTTGTATATGGCTCCCTAGATGAGACTAGGAGACTAGCTTAGTGTTCTGGAGGCTTCGTAGTGGTTCAGAGATTAACAAGGACATATTTGGAAATACGATAGTGCTTATTTTTTGAGGCGGAAGAGATGATGCCATGTATTACGTCGCGTCTTTGCACTCGTGCGAAAATATAAGCTTTGTTAGATTTTGGTGAAGAATAAGAGTATTAGAAAAGTCTCATATCTTTCTTTCTCGCTCCATTTTACTTTCACCTGCCTTCAATTTCCTCTTATCTCGCAGAGAACAATGGATCTGTCAAATACTGGAGCGGAAGATCGCAGCCATGGAGGAAGAATCCGTTCGCATGACTTAAAAGTTGAAGGCTTTATCCTCCTGAAGTCCTTAAGGTTAGCAAAATAATGGTGACAGCCGGTTGGGAATAAAAAAAATTCATGGAAAAGAGCCCGCATCCTTGAAGGTAAATATGTGTTAGGAGTCGTGGTATAGTCCTCATGGACGTTTGGTTGTAGCTAAAAATCTGCAAGCTCCTGGTATTCATCAAGGATGGGTGTTGCATGCTCTCCCGCTATTTCGATGCGAAAAAACTCACCAGAGAATGGTGACGTATGCACCACCAAAAAGTAGCAGGATTGTATTTTACCACCAACTCCGATGTATAGCGAATTGGTGAGTAACAGGAATTTCGTGAGTTGTTCACCCCGTTCACTTTTTCGGAAAAACTTTTCTAAGGAAAAAAATTGGTGCGAATTCGCCGTCCAGTCCCGCACACAAGCACCCACTCATCTCCCAGCCTGGGTATTATTAAGACGACGAGCTGGGATGTTGAAGTAATATTTTGGGGGTATTCGATGCATGCGATTAAAAATAAATAATGAATTTTATTAGGAAAATATATAAATACAAAATGGTAACCTTCGGTACACATTCCACGAAATTTTAATGGAACTTGAAGAAAAATTAATACTTTCTTTTAGCAACCATCTTCACGGTAAGCCACTTGATAACCTCTCGCCAAGTAAGTAAGGACTTAAAATCAATTAGGGAATCCATTCCCTGAGGGCAACGATACATCCAGACGTCACATCCTTCCCTGGAAAGAGCAAAAAATAAAATTTGGAGCCTGAAAAAATCTGAGGAATTTGCTTCCTGTCTATGAAAAATATAACCTTTGAGGGAAATGAGAAGAACAATTTTTGGCTCAAAGAGAAAGTTATACAAGCAGACAAGCTAAGCATTCCAGAAGCTTAGATATAAGGTAGAGTAGAAACATTTAGCGTCATCCCATCTTACTTTTTCTTTTACAAGACCACGTCCGAAACTATTTTAAAAGTAGAGAATAAAGCTTGGGATGAAAAAAAAACCGGTTCGTGTGTGGGTTTGAATAAAGAGAAATTAAAAAAATTACTAGGCTTTGCCAGCATGATTCGTGCAGGCAGGCAGACTTCCAAAAGTGTAATTAAAGCCAGCAGACAGTCGAAGCAAAAAGTCTTTGGAGGAAAATATAAGGAATGGACTGGAAGAAAGGTAAATAAATAAAGAAGAGCTGGAAAGTTGTCGGAAAAAGAAAAGTTAAAGGCTTGATGCATGTCTCTTGATTCATTTGGGAACACAGCGGAGGAGAGCAACGTGAAGAGGAAGCAAAAACGTGGGCTGGGCTGGGATCGGGCTCAAGAGAAAAGTAAAAGAAAATAGAAATGTAAACGAGGGAATAGATAATTATTCTTGTATAAATTGGGACTAATAAAATTACAAACCGATTCAATCCTCTTTGGGAAGCTTCAATGTACGTTAGTAAACGCGTTCCTTCATTGGAAGTAAGAAGGCGGGCAGAGAGAATTTTTTCGCTTCCCATCCCCGAGTAACTGAAATGAAGAGTAAATGCAAAATATTACATTACTTAGAAATCCGCATTTTCATTGTTTAAAAATAAAATGTTTTATCCGTTGATTAAAGCTACTAGTTATAAGTGTACGCCAATCAGGATAGCGATAACTATCGATAGTTTTGTACTCGTTCGGGGTTCGTGAAACTTCGAAAGTCGATTACTTGCTCACCAGTATATTCTTATTATACTAAATCGTGAAAACTAATGCAAGTAATTTAGTAGGTAAATGCAGAGGTGCTCGATGGTTTCCCAACGAGCGGCGTCTTAGCCAAATGAAGGCTAATTTCGCTCTAATTTAGTAGTCCTCTCATCCTCTCCCTCTGTCTCACCTCTATTTGGCCATTGTTTTTTAAGGCGTTTGTCTAGGGAATGGAATTAGGGAGAGAAAGCAAGTTGACAATGTATTGAGAAAGATTAGGGTTTCAAATATCCTAGATGAAAAGTATAAAAGAGGAGAATAAATGAAATGTATAAAGTCAACGGACTGGCTAACATTTCGGCAAAACACAAAACCTTTCAGTTTTGTAAAAGCCTTGAATATACTTAGGGAAAGCCATGTGCTCAAGAGTAACCTGGAGAAAATATGACTTTGAAAGCAAATACAAATTGAGATGCCATTAAATTCCTGCTCAACGCTTCTAACCAACAGAAGCCCAGCTGTCCAGACCAACACTAATCTAGGATGTGGCACTGGCAACTGGCACAGAAGCTGCACTAAAAGTAAATTAGATTAAGGAAAAAATATTAACCACCTTCCATGGGCCCAAACTTATGCTACGTAAAAGATTTCCATACTTTTGGCCTACTTGGCACTCTTTGCTTTCTCCACTTTCTCTCTTCTCTACTTACTGCAGCGATGCACAAAAGAGCAGAAACATTTCCGGAATAATACCAGTCAAAATCAATACAGCTCGGATGTATACTTTTCCAGATATATTTGTGCTTCGCATAGTCGATGTATGTAGCGGGTAAATGCGTCGAACCAGAAAAGGATTGGAGGAAGTGAAAGAGTAAAACTTTGCTTTGTAAATAAATATTCGGATTTGGTGTGAAGTTGGCCCACTTTTTAAAAAACGCATGTCAACAACATGTTAAAACTGGTTAGAGAAATGAAAAGAAATGAGTACCAAAAGAATGTCATATCAAGATTATTTAGAGCTTGGTGTAGTTTGTTATGGTGGCACAGAAAGTTGTACTTTGTGTGCAACTTTTTTTACCTTCTATTTGTTTGATTTTCCACTCGCCTCAAATAAAGTATCCGCATTTGATGCAGTCAAAAGTTATGTACAAGAATACATCAGTGCGCGTGAAAATGTATGACAAGCACTACACTGTTTCTACTCTACACCGGTTGATACTCTCGTCGATATGTATATGAATACAGCTTTCTCCACCTATCAGAAATTACTAACAGTAAGCTTCTGTACTGACAGTAAGTAAATCATGGAAATGTGCACTGTCAAGCAAACGAATACAAGCGGAACAAATTCTGAGACGCCAGCAAATGTTTGCTTTTCTTACAATCTATCCATGAAATCCCAGAAATCCCAGGAATTCGCAAGGACTGAGGAGTTTCTGTTCACTTGCCCATGTTGACCTGAATTTGTAAGGAACCAGAAATAGATCCGCGGTGAGAAATAATTAGTTGTTGTAAATGTTATTGCGGTGAAAGTTCGTTTGGAGCAAAAACTTATCTCCTGCAGCGTCAAGTACTTTAGGAGTTTAGGAGTGAATTGCCATGTTACTGTAGTCAGCCAAATCTCGAAATGGATATGAAGTTTGGAACATCTACATGTATGGCCTCGTACAGATATTTAATTTCTGACGGGTTTTTTCCTGAAATTTTGAGCCCGAGCATATAATCCGTAAATGGAATTTCCATGGTTGGTGCGATGCGATGCAGTAGACGGTTCAAGGAAAGGGCAAATTCCTCCGGTCTCGCTAATGACTTTTCCAGAAGTGCAACGTAGTCTGCAATTCACTCAACAGCTACTTAAGCTATTGCATGGGAATACGCCAGCTTCTACGCGAGGTCTAGAAAGATGGAGAAAATGTAATTTATATTCAACCTTGGCCTGGGGTCTCAGAAGCAGCCTAAATTTAGGTTATTTATGACGTGTAATAGAAAAGTATTTAGCTATGATGAGAATTTTTATATCAAGATTAAATAAAGAGAAAAAGATTGTCTTCTTCAGAATGATTTTAAAGTTTCAACAAGGATGAAATGCTTGTGTAGGTGGAAGATCTCATGAAGATCAAGTACGTGCAACTGAGCTGAGAGTGAAAGTTTGGTAAAGTCTGAGGAAGAAGATTAGAAATAGAGACACGGACACGATGCACGATACCCTAGTAGGGCAGGCCAAGGCGAGAAAAGTATATTGTACGTAGCAAGTGGTGCCAATAGATTTTATCTTGCCAATAATCAAAGACGTGTGTGGGAATTGGGATGGGAGTTCTAAAATATGCATTAATCTTTGAAGAATTCAGGCACAGCGCAAAGCGAAAATGGCTTTTCAAGTGCATCCCTGGGACGGAGCATTACTTTTAAATGAGGGCGGGAAGAGAAATGACGGAAATGATGGAGAAAGCAAAGGATTCTCATTCCTCTGACTTACTACGTAAATTTGAGCTAGCTGTATTTAATACTACGATGGCGAGTCGTGCTATCCCAGTTTTCCGCTGTTGTTTTCCTTGAACGGGATAAAGGAGGGGCAGAGTTAAAACGAGGTACGTACACTCAACTCCCATCTTGCTGCTTTCACCAACCCTCTCCGTCATCTAATTCTCATCTCATCTGCAACAGTACATCATATTCTAGTTCACTGCAGTATTGATGTCTTGCGGAAATCCTTAAAGGTTATATAGAATGACTGCGCAAGGATACGTGTCGTAGTTATGTTGCATCTACGGTCGGAGCCTTGAGGAAACTCTCTACGGGAAGATTGGGGTGAAAGATTGAGGAGAAAGCGATATATTTTGGGCAACTGTTTTCTACACATTATAGCATTGTCAGCGCTGCCAGCCTACAGACGGAATAGGAGAGGAGGATGAGTAAGCTCAAAGCTCCACAGAGAAGGGACATTCCGCAGTCCTCAAAATGCAACTCGAAGCTGAAGAGTCCTTTTGAAAATTGTGATATAGCCAACCTGGTGTTCGATATGTGTTGTGGGTGGGATGTAGAAAAATTTGCATACTCTCGAGATTCTCAATCCGAGGGAAGCACAGAGATGGCTTGATAAGAATTTAGCTGTCGTCCTGCTGGAGAGATAGCATGAAGTTTACCACATGGAGAAATCCCGTTTGACGTTGGCATACTACAGTCGTAGTAGTTGGTTGTCGGGTGAGCGTTGAAAGAAAATCGTTGAGTGGTTAGTTTTAGAAATTGCCTAGGGATAGAAAATAGCTGGCACTTGGTAGTTGCTATTACCAGTACACATTCCCTCTTTATGAGCACTCTCTTGATCCTGAGGACATTTCTGGCTTAAATCTATCACCTTATCCTTATCCAACTCCAACTAGACTATTTCTGACCGGGTTTTTCTGAATACCGACCATGGCAGACTTTCTTAAACGAAACAGAAACGACCTTCTTCTTAAAAACTATCGAGCTGGAGTGAAGCTAACGCCGAGAGGGGAGACATCTCTTCCCATTTCCCATAGGATAAATTCTTATCGTCAACCTCATATTGCTGGATTTGCTGGATAGGCGGGATGAGGGCGAGGAAGAAAAGATGGTCCGCAAATGCATGTGCATAGGGGCCGGCAGGGTATACGAACACGAATGTAAACATATTTGAACAGGCTATCTTAGTTATTCAACCCACCTGGCGTTCTCAGTAATTCAATTTTCAAAATACTTGAGCTCATTTTCGAGTGCGATGGGTAAAGTACAGGAGTAGGGGGATAGGATGAGAGAGAAAAAAGGGAATGGGAAAGTGTGGGCTTTGTTTTAGAGCATAGAGTCATTGGTAGGATAGTTTAGTGACAGCAGGTGTGGGTTCACTAAAGAAGTTCATAACACTAAGGGATAATGGAGAAAGCTGGTGGGGAAAGTGGTACGTTAGCTTGTTGATGGTCTGGGAGAAAGCTAGAATGGAGGAGTGAAAGTATCTTAATGATTACCTGGTTTCGTCTAAAAATGCTCCACTTAGTGGTGTATACTTGTCTTGATCCCGGGAAATCTCACATAGAAATCTCTGTCTGCAGTCCTCTTCGAATATCCTCAATCCACGAAAATAGTAGCTGGAATACATAAGTCAGATGGATTTTAATTGTGAATGGCTTGGAGGGAATATGCACGAATAGCATAGATGGGATGAAGCGTAAGTGAGAGGAAGGAGGAAGGAGGTATTTGCCAAAGTATTGAGGCGTTGAGTGGTTGTGAAAGCGGTACGGTGGAGTTTGGAGACAAGAGGCTTTAGGGGAATTGTGGCCGATGAAAGAAATACAGGGGGAGGGAGGAGGATAAAGAGGGAGAGAGGAGAGGGACAATGCCATTATAATCGCATAAGGCTGAGGGAGAGTGAAATATTGGCGGGGATGAGGGGGGAGGGACGGGAGTAAATGGTGGGAAAGATGCGGATCCGGATGGATGTGAGAAAGGAAAGAGAAAGTTTTGACTTACTCGAGCTTGTGCAGTCTCATTTGCAGGTTAAAGTGAGGTGGTATGGCGTTGTTCGGAGGAGGAGCGTTATAGATCGGATTATAAATTCGTGGTGACGTACTACGATTTGAATTAATGTCACTCCCCATTGAAATCACGTCAGATGAGGCGGAAACCAACTCCCATAAATCTCCTAAATAAAATCACTTACTCTGAATCATGAACATAATGATTTACATGGTTTTCTTCCGAGAAAACCACACAAGCATTGATTCCGTTACCAAGAGATCTCCTCCAAGTCTAAACCAATGCTTGGGGGTAGTTTAGACGGATGGCTGAGAGAGAAATGGCTACATGTGTCTCTACTTTCTCCCCTCCCTCTCTATCACCTTCCAGAATTTCTCGGAAATACTTGCTTACTCTCCCACCCAGGCACTGAATTGGTCTGTTTCTTTCATATGCTCGCATTACTCCGTTTGTTCCACAAAGCTTTTGTAGCTTTCTCTACAGCTATTGGAAATACTAGAAGCGTAGTGGCTTTACTTGTTTCTGAGGATTTATCAAGATCGTCTCGGTTTACGGTTACTACTCACGTTTCCCGCTTACAATAATACAAGTTACCAAGTATCCACATTTTTTCTAATCCCATCACATCACCGGAATGAGATCCAACGTATAGATAATGATTATCGACTTTGTAGGGGCGGAGGGAGGAGGGGAGGACGTATACTGTACTGAGAAAGGGTGGTAGAGGGAGAGAAAGTTGGGAGAAAGTTTTGTTAATTCCATCGCGGACGAATAACTCCACACCCTTACTACTTTCTATACTACCTTGATCACACGTGGAAGAAAAAAAAGACTCGAAAGAAAGTGAATGAAGGAAAATCTATTACTTTTTCCGATTTTTGACCCAAGAGGAACAAATACTGTTGCATTATTCGCTTCATTTATCTTATCCATCTCCGGTAACGGTCTATCTCTGGACTCTGGCCTCGAAACCGTATCCCAGTCCACTCCTCCGCCTAGACCTGGAAGAGGCGTGGAGAAAGTCTTTGGGAAATTTCTAAAATCAATAAGAAATCAAATTAGAGAGTAAAGGTCAGTGATGAGAGAGGTAATGGGTTTTCCAGAAGAAGGTAAACGGTAAACTTCTGTCTTTGAACCACGACCTTGAAACCTCCACTTCGTGACCTTCATTTCAAAATTCAATTTAATGGAGGACGGCCAGTTTTTCTGTCCTCTGTCTGGAATCTAGATTAGATTTTTGCATTAGCCGTCTATCCCGTCGCAGACCCACTCATGGAATGGAAAAGTTGTGACGTCTTTATTTTGAGAAAAGCTTCTTTTAAGATTAATTCACCTGAGATCTAGGATACATAGTTGCCAAGAAAAGAAAGGAACAGTGTTGACAGGGGGGATAAAAGACAAAAGTCGTTGGATTTCCCTTTAGTCCTTTTATCCAAAATCTAAACTAACTAACATCTGATGATTTTCTCCTGTAGCATCCTAACAAGAGCTGACACCGTTAAGTTGAAGTGCATTATCTTTTTAGAGCGTCACGGGGAAACAGATGACACAAGACATCTTTCTTCCGCTTACATTTACCAAGCATGGCAAAGAGAAGAGGGGGATAAAATGGATACCAAAAACTAAATATTCCCTAGACGATACTGTGCTCATCTTCGCGATAATTTTTGTCTGGGAGATCTGTTTAGCTTGCACGGGATAATGAGATGACAATCTAATGCAACATTGCCTCCTTAACCAGAATTTTCAACCATTCTATACTGGTTCACGCCCGGTAAATCTAGAACCTAGCCCTCTTTTACGCATACCTGGAATTGCCGTTGGACACGGGGAAAGCTGGCTATAACACAGATGTTGATCTAATTGAGTTTAGATCTGGTAAAAAAAAGGTTAAATCCTACGTAGATATGGAGCAATCTTAATCTCCAAAGGGTAATAGGATCACTTAAGAATTTTCATTCTAATATCGATTAATATCTATAAAAATTGGTTACAGAGAAGGGCATGTACGGCAGAATTAAATTAATTAGTGCATACCCTAATTTGAAGATCTGGATGAATAAGATGAAAGGTAGGAAGCGGGGAAGATGTATTGACACCATGATTTATTCCCGGGCAGTGGAAGCGGAAGATTAGTTGATCACACAGGGTAAAAAGATGGCACAACCGAAATGGTATGAGGACTGAAATTCCAGGAGGCTCTACAGACAAATTGTAGAGATAGTCATTTCTTCGGCTTTGGTGGTCCGGTAAAGAGGAAGCGGTGAAGAGAATCCTTCCGTCTTCTCGTCTCTGGGGTGACACTTTTGGAAGGAATTTGTGAAATTTCTCTAGGGAAGAAGAGAGACACAGAGGAATGAGGAATTCAGGTTGGTGGAAGGAGGAGGGAAGGCTACTGGTGCGTAATGCGGAGAGCGAAAAACAAAGTCTGTGCGAAATATGTACAAGTCAAATGATTTTGTTTTCATCCATCCACCTACAACTCTATTTCATGGGTAAAAGGAGGAAGAGAGATGGGGAATGGGTGAAGGAGGTGGTAGTGGTGGTAGAGGATTTAAAATCATCTTCTCACTTTAACGCACCATATACCAAACCATTTATTTCTTTCCCTTATTTCCTTATCATCTTCATTTGTCTTCCTTGAAATCTCTTTGTCTCGCATGGACTACTCCATCTTCCATCTTGTGCCGTTACTTGCCTCCCTTACACTGCTCTCCCTCTCTCATCTGCAAACTCTTTTGCTATAAGTATATCCCAACTCTTTTGAAATAAATCCGTGTGGCATCTGCACTGCATGCATCCCAAAATCCCTTTCATCTCTTGTATGTGCAGGAGTTTGGAGGAATACTTTTCTTCTTCTCAATTCAAAACCTATCATTCATCTTTCTTTCAGGAGAATGGTTATGCGTGACTTTAGGTAGACGGATGGGCTTTAATCATGCCCATAACTAAATTCATCCTCGGGCTTCATTAATAGGTAAAATAATGAGTTAAAGAGGTAGAGATGAGAGGAGAGGGAGGCGGGAGACAAAGGGAGAAAAGAAATTCATCCTCTTTGAAACACGGAAAGAATATGCAAACCTTCTTGAATACCTGCCACTTACTTGTCAATGAAGGAGTAGACAAAGGATTTCATGCTTAAATTATTAGTTTCATGTGCAATGGAAATCCGTATCCAGGCTTCCTACGCCATGTCACTCGGATTTAGTCGGTATGTTGCATGGATATGTGTATGAATGCCACTAAAATAAATCAGGTCTTGTAGTTTTTTAAATTTTAAGTGTAAACATTGCTGCAGAGAAAAGATAAAAGTTTTGGTAGTGTTTGTATACTCAAAACTGTTTGCAGACTCTTGGAAATGTTTGTGGGAACAAATAAACTAAAAATCCTCTTTACTTCACCGAAAATCCTCAGATTATTCCACTTCTTGTACCATGTGGAATCCTTTCCTTGATGTTCAAACAAGGCTGTTGCTTGTGATTCAAATTTCAAAGTATTTATTCATTCCTGGTATATAAGTAATCTTTCCGACTTGGATTCAATTCTGGTTTCCACACCACCACCCCAGCAACAGCACTATATTCTCTCGTTTCTGAATTCTCAGTATGCTGTTTCTTAGGTAAGGATTTTAAAAAATTACAAGTATCATTCCTCAGGAGGCTTTGCTTGAGCGCATTTACCTATGACTGCCTGCATGAGCGACAGAGAAGATGGAATTCACTTTCAGGGAATTTAACTTGGTCCCATTACAGTTGTAGAATAGTGGGTAGGAGGAAAGGAGATTGAGTTTATTGTGGAAAGCTGACAAGTAGGAGAGATTAAAGAGTGAGAATTTTAGTAAACATTTTTCAAATTAAAAGATGGCCCGGGGGAAGATTTGTGCCAAAAACGGAAAGGGTGATAAGTCGTAGTCTGCGTAAAATATTGTTTTCTAGAGCACCAGTAACGCCAAATGTGTAAATTATGACTTTGTAGGATTAAAAGGAATTAAAAGTGGTAATAAGCATAGTACACTCGGCACATATATATAGCAAGCAAAGAGGCGTAAAGAAGAGAGGAAGCGTTTAGTTTTTTGCTCTACTTGTTTTAATTGTGTTGTGATGGGCAAGTAAGGGTGTGGATTAGAAGTGTTATTTACTTCTGGAAATTGAGTGACTTTGAAGTTTGTCAAATCTGTGATGCATCTTGATTGTTAGGGTAGGTTTTGGAATTCATGGAATTATAGAACTTATAACCAGGTGTAGGTTGGGTAATTATATCAAATGGAAAGCTTGAAGAAAATAAGGTTTTCCTGCATTAACCACACAAGGGAAGAGCTAAGAGTTATGCGGTTGGGAGCAACTGAAAGAAACAATGTGATGACACAAGTTGGTCGTATGTCCTCCTGCACCCTCTAGCGTAGATCTGAGACTTCTTCACTCAGATACTCACAGCTCACAGCTTGCTTTGCTTACTACTACCTCACAGTCACCACTCTCAACAAAGCTAGAATTTGCTACTGCAGATACAGAGAATAATATTCACATTGATGGATGTTAGGCAGATGCTGATGGGCGGTATTACATAATAGTATAATGCAAAGACGACAACAAGTTGATAGTCAGTATGATATGAGGTGAATCAATCTTTGAATGGGAGTTTCACGAAAGTAATAAGGAAGATTTTGCGAAGTGGAAGCCAGCAAGAGCATGACAGCAGAGGGTATGTTGAAGAAAAAAGTTAAAAACAACAACAGGTGAAATGGATATTGCGTGATATGAATAGGATTTGGTGGAAGGAGTTTGCGGTGGAAGCATGGTCGTGGTGATGGATCATGGATTGATAGTTGTGAATATGTTTTTTACCTGTTTCTGCATTTTCATGTTTCTCACGTAATCAATTACGATTCTCATGTCGTCGCTTCTCGTGGGAATTAAAAGTGAATCCAGAAAGATTGGCTGTTAAGCTGGTAGATAGGAGGTTTGCTCTTTTCTACAATTGGCCTTGAAAAAAAGTAATTACCTCGCTTATTCTTCCTTAGGTACGGTAGGATCTCTTTCTCCCACCTGCTTCCACTTGAAATTCTTAGAAGTGCTATTTCTCGCCTTTTTCCCTCTAGTTCTGGAAACCGCGTGAACTGGTGATTTTGAGCCGACGCAGGAGTATTTATTTTGGAAGAGTAAAAATATTTTCGCGCTTTCATTGAGGCGAGAACAGCATTTTATCTCACACCTTTATCATTCAACGAAGACAATGAGGGGGGTGAAATATTGGAGCTGCTTTGTGGTAATCTCTTGCCTATTTACTCTGCTTATAATTCCGTGGGATTGTGAGGCTAGATCAGCAATTTCGCGTAAACGTGTTCAGGAAAAAAGTTCCACGGAATCCGAAATATTTTCTCCCCTTCGGAATGACGGAGAAGTGGGCATTGGCGGCGGTGGTGGTGGTGGTAATAAAGAGGGCATAATTCACCCTGGTGAAACCTCCACGGCATCGCCTCTAAAGTGGTGAGTTTCTATTAACGTTATTAATTCTTTAATTTTAATTTCTGCACTGTACTTGAAAGGTTCTTATGCATGCAAATGATATAAATAGAGGTGAAAATTGCATTTAGAACGAGCATTTATAGCTCCAGGATTGCAAAATGACTAGACGTTTAGTGCCATTATTAAACTCTGTGTGGGGGTCAGCGTAATTAGAATGAATGTAATTCTTTCAGGAAAAACGAAAGGTGTTTCTCAGGGGCTTTGCATAACGAGACCCAAAAATGTTTTTCACTTGGAACGAGCGGACCTTGTGGAGACTCCCGGGAATTTATTGCGGACGAAAGCAATCAGGGATACGGGCTTTGCGCTTGCAAGTATGCTAGCCGAGATAATAATTGCCTCGGTAAACCTGTCGCTTATTGGGAACCCACGAAGAGATGCTATCCTCTGTACGAGCGGGTAAGCAAAGGTGGTAATGGAATGAAAATTAACGCCTCCTTTATTTTGTTAATTGAGCTTAACTGCTGGATATGCCAATTGTAAACGCTTAAATATGGATGAAAGCTAATTCCTAAAATTAAATGAAATTTTTAATCAACAGGGGCCTTGCGATGAAGGATTTTGGCTTGTAGAAGGCGATGAGAAAGAAAAATATTTCTGCCAAAAGAGTGATTGTGTCCGGAACATCCCCGACACTCCTGAACATTTGCCACCCTCTACTAATTTTACTTTCTCCTTCTTTTTCGATAGCGGGGATTGTTTACAAACTTTCACCAAAGGCGTTTGTGAGACAGGACTCGTGATGATATTTGCCGGAAATAATAACGACTTTATGTGTGTTGACCCCATCGTTCCTACCGTTAACTGCTTCCTAGATCCTTCTACTATGTACGGGATATCTGTATCAGGTTCTCTTCCCTGTCAGGAAGGAGAAAGACGAACGAGTAGTGGAAGCTGTGCTCCCGTTGCGATTATTTAATTGGAACATTAAATTAAAGAAATTGATGATCTGGAAGGAAGATCTATGAAAAAGGGAAAAGATCTGAGTTAGGAGGTAGTTAGCAAGATTTGAGAATTTTAATCAAGGCTCTAGAAGCTTTTAAGATCTCTTCTGTAACTCTTGCAGTTGAAGGTCGTGAATTGAAAGAAGGTGAGCCAGAGTCAGGAGGGTGGAGGGTCGGTGTAGCAATAGTTGATACGGCTTTGAATGGGCAATTCTTCTGGCTTCTACAGTGCCAATAAATGTTTATTTACAAATTCATTAGGGATAATACAGGCTCTTTGGTACCAAGCGGAAGAACCGCTGTATTGTGAAACCGTCAAGGAGGGTGTAAAAGCTGCGATTTAAAGGTATTGAAGAAGAAGAGAGAAGGCTCTTATTTAAAGCCGCAATGAAAAAAGAGCTCGTTATTTGAATTTACGGGAAGCTCTTATTTTAAAAGATTGGGTGAAATTATAGCTTTTTTCGTTCCCTAGAATGTGAAGCCAACTGCGGATAGTGGGAGCTTGGGGAAAAACTTGAATTATTTCCTTTCAAGCTTTCCACAGTATCTCAGTCTTTCTTACTTATGTGAGGTTATTCAAGCAATTCTGGATTTATGGTAGGCTTGGAACTTGTTTTTTCAAGATACGTTCTAAGAGTAACCAACATGAGTTTGGTAGAGAGAGAGAACAGAAGAAGAACGAGCTTGTCCCATTGCTTTCTAAAAATAATTTGAAAAGTCAATAGAAACACTTTTTTGACTCTTACAGAAGCTGAATCACAAATATTTACAAGCTGCTGTAATTTTAATGAGCTCAGAACAACTCCGAGTCGGGGATTTCAAAAATGCCGACTCCTTTAACCTTCTGGATCTTGCACCCACTCATTATATTCTTAAATTAATATTTACTTTGTACATAAATCTGTCGAATTTAGTGGTAAAGGCTGTTCGTCTTTTGCTAGCTATAGTACAAGGGGCAAAGCATGGCGATGCGTAGTGGAATTCCAGGAGTTTTATTCTTATTTAAGGAACATACAGGGTCGTATTTTACAACTTTATACAATAGTTGATGATACTTTGGACGCCAGCTCTCGTGATAGTTTAGTTTCTATTCACACGCTGGTTGTTGTTACAGAGATTGAATCATTTTAAATTTAGTTTTTGAGCAATGAGATACATCTATTGTTAAGTTAACATCAACATTTTAATGAAACGTTTCCATTAATACAGAGTAATACTCAAAAAAGGTTTTAGTGTGATCCAAAACCTAGCTTTACTTCTGAGATGGTAGTTTTATGCTGTCAGAGGGAACACATGTGTATGGAAACTGCTCAGTGATTGTTATATCATTACTATTATGATCGTCATTACGTGTCAAAATATTTCTTTGTAATAAGTGACTATGGAGAAATAACTGTCAACATTTCAAGAAATTATGAGCTTGGAAAATAAATTATTTAACCAATGAACAAGGCGCTAAAGGAATTGGCATAATGAAAATTGGAGCATGATATTGCGTTAATTACTTTGGTTTTCGTTCTAGATGTAAGAGCAAAGTTAATCAAGAGCAATCATTTTACCAAATCCGCTTCATTTACTATCCTGAAACGTTATGAATCGGAAGAATGGGGGCAATACTCTTTAAATACGCCCAAATATTATTTACACCGAGGCGCATAGTAAAATAGTAGCTAGTGTAAATAATGTCACATAAATGGGATGGGAGTGCAAATATAGGGATTTTCCTGGCGCGATCTGTGAGTTTCACAGGGGAGGACAGATGTTGCTTTAAATTATGAGGTGGAAGGGATAGGAATAAAGGTATAAACGGGTTGAATTCGGCAGTAATTTCCCGGATTTAATATTAATCTACTCAACTACAAGTTTATGAATCGAAGGAAATGGGAAATTAAAGCGCTATCGTAAATCCAGAAGCCGTTATTGCTTTCGTTGTGTCAGAAACAACAGCATTGGATTCTTCAAACCCGCCAACACAATTACCCATCCGACCCTCGTGTCGTGTGATCATGACAGAGTAGCTGCTGAAGCAAAGAATAGTTTGTAGGTAGATGTGCCTATAATCTCCGTCATTGGTAATCAGATTCTCAGGATTTTCAGCATACTGTTGAGTAGTGAGAAAATTTGGATGCCAGCTATCAGGAATATAAGGTAAAAGAGGGCAAGAGAATAGAGAAGCATACAGCATTCGGTAACGAGAACGATACGGGTATTATGAGAGCAGTCAGGAAACAAGTGTATTTGAAATTTAAAATTAAAAATGGTCTCTTAAAAAGAATCTAGGATTCCTTGGAAACATCCCCTAAACAAGGGCCTCGAAGCTGTCTTTAAGCAGAATCATTGTAGAACCGGAAATGGTTTTAATACAGTGCTATCATGTTGTTTCATAATCATTCAATTTTATCAGTTGGTTTCATAAAAAAGATATCAAGAAATAATTATGTATGTCAGTGCTATGCTTGATTACGGATGAGGAATATCTACATTCTTGGCGCACTTCAGGGGATTCAGAGTCTAATTTAAGTTTAAAGAGAGATGGTAACGGTGCAATATCCGGTTGAATAGAAACTCACTTTATTTAAAAGAGGCAGACGAGAGTTATAGTCGCAATTGTCAATTGTCATACTACGGGAGGCATAAAACGAGACACAGGAGACTGCTTCCTAGAGCTGAAGCAAAAGATGTAAGACTAGCCGGAAAAGGGATTGAGGAGAACGTGTCCTTTTTTGTGACAGGAGGTAAAACTGTGGAACCCGAACTTTGTATGATACAAGATTCCAGGAATAGGAATGAAAGTCGGATAAGAGTCGGAGAATTTAGTCTATATTTCAGTCACGACAATAAAGTAAGGGAGATGACATGAATCGACATGATATGTCAGTATGTCTAATTATTTTGGCCCGAGAATTTTAGTTTTTAGGAAGGGCTAAGCCGGTGGCAAACACAAATTGTTTTTATGGGGAACCATATTAAGCTTTCCTTTTACTAGCTCCATTGGCTTGTAAGGGAGAAAATTGAGTAGGAGGACATTTCCAGGTTGGAGGGAGTGGGGAGGGAGTTGTAAAATACAATGGTTTACATTAGTTCACGTGGCTACACACTGCACACACTGGAAACTGGGAATACGTACTCTGGGAGGTCATAGAGAGAATGGGGTGGAGGAGGACTTTCTCCATAGGAAACAAACTGGTGAAAACGGAAGGATGGGCAACCGGTGTATGGCCTTCCATGATTCCGTTTACTCTATTCAATCCAACGTCCGCCCTACTCATCCCTCTTCCGCTTAACATGAGAAAAGAATGGTTTGAAAACGTGTTGAGTTTGTGTCAAGCTGGAAGAGAAGAGTGGTGTTAGGGTGCTGCTATATAACTTTTTCATTTCTGAGGCGTATTAGGTTCGAGTTTACTTTTATTTAATCAGGGTAGGAAGATGAAGTGGTATAGGATCCGATTCTAGATTTTACTAGGAGACTTTGGGTTTGTTTTGTTACTGGAGCTGGTGGTGGTGGTGGAAAGAGCTATGAATCAGAGTAGTTCTATGTTCCTATGCGGTCTTCTCTGAAATTCTCTGGTCGGATGAACTTGTTGTTGTTCTATTGTGGGGGAAGGGTGTTGGATTTATACGACCCTTGTGGTTTTCACATGAAGTGTCAACATTGGCCCGGAAATATGCAGTTGGCCTGGAGTAGCTTTTTCAGAGAAAGCTTTTGTTGCTCTCCTTCCGGATACAACTAGGGAACTCTCGTGAAAATTTTCATAGGAAAGGCAACATCCGTTGCTTGAAAAAGTAAAGGCTGCGATATGATAGGGTGGATGAGGCGGCGGTGATGCATACGAGAATGAGATGTAATAAGAGCCGAGATTTATTTTATCATCAAATAAATTGTAATACAAGCAGGACAGCAAAAGGCAAGATGGCGGGGGAGACAGCAAGAGCAATAGAAACTCAAAATGCAAGCAAGCAAGAATGAAGAATGAGCCGACCCACTGCTCTGCTCACTATAGAAAGAGAAAATACAAATGTACTGAGGAGTATCTACAGGATTTTATAAAATGTAGAACTGAAAGCATAAAGTGACAGGACATGAGAGAGCTGGAATGAAATGAATGCACGTCAAATGAATTGGAATTTAAAAAATTCTAAATAATATTCTTCAAACTTGAATGTTGAATCATGTTCTACCGTGCATTGACTCACAGGAACTGAAAATTCATGCAATTCATTCTGAGAGACAAGCGTCAAATGGAGTATGTGGACTTTCACTCTGAAAAAGGCAGTCAGTCATAGGAAGAGGTGCCCAAAATTAGGTATCAACTCATAACACCTAGTCAAGTAGGAATTCTCTGGAAACAAGGATTCTATATAAGAAGCTGGCACTAGTATAGCAGTGTACAAGGATTAAAGGAAAATAAAGGGGTGAAAGGAATGTTAGAAATAAAGAGTTAATAAAATAGTGTTGAAAACAGAGGGAAATAAGATCAAGTTAATAAAAGTAAGAAGGGAAATTGACTCAGTCTCGTGATGAAAAGTAATAAAGCAATGAGAAATTGAGAGAATCTGAAAGAATCTGAAAGAAGAAAAGTAGAAAGGAAGAAGGGGAGTTTCAGGAATATTAAATTGCTAATACGGAATGAATAGAGCTGGAATTTAATTCCAGTTGGAATCCTGGATAGAGAAAGCTGGAGAAAGCTACAGTTGAGTGAATGAACTGTATAGGAAAGATTGAGTGAGAATGAATAATGGTAAAAGAAGATGGAGACTTTGGAATTATTTTTCTAAAATGTATTACGACATGATTTATTTCAATCCAGAGTTGGAAAAATCCTATTGGAATTGCACAATGTTTTCTTATAAGAGCGAGAATAATAATATTATTAAATAATAATAATAGTTATTATATCGCGATCATTACATGAAAGTCGAAAGTCGCGGGAATAAATATTGAGAGGAATTTTTCGGTTGATTCTCTAATAAAATAACAACAATAACAACGTGAGTTGTCTATAAAAATAAGTAATGATCAACAATGTTCATATAACATTAACAACAATACATATGGATATTATGCAAATGCATATGTTTGTATACAAAAGACATAATATTCAAACAACAACATAACAATGAGCCAGCATTGTAGTCCGACGGATATTAAGACTTGAAGACTGCACAAATTAATTGCGCTAGAATTATTGTTTGAAGGATTGATGGAGTTGAGGAGGAGGAGGAGGAGGAGAATTGTAGAGGAGGTTTAGGAAAGAGACGTTTAAATAATGAAATAATAAATATAAGAGGGAAAATTTTTGGGAGAAAGTCATTGTCTTGGGAAAGAGTATTGAATAGAATTTTGAGCACTCGCAAATTGCATAGGATTCCCCTTAAATACTGTACATACCTAAGGATAAGTACTAATACAAACTTTTGGGAGGTTTCCTTGGGGGAAAGTACATTGGATTGTCAGCAAGTGATGGGGAGGATTTGATTGATCCTTCCAACTCTTGCGTCTCATGTCGCGTATTGTCTAATACAAAATCGATGTTGCGTCAAGCAGTCATAGTATACACGTGGTGTAGTCGTCGAGTAAATAGTCATTTGTCAGGCGTAAGTGAGTCACGAGGGTTTTGTGAGGGTCCCCTCCCTTTGAGAAGGCTCACAGAGGTACAGACGTAATATAAAAATATATATAAAAATACTACGATAATAAACTCTTTTGTGTCAAGTTTCCAGCAGAGCTGGATAGGTCAGTGTCTGTAAATTGTCAGTAATTGTCAAGCACTAGTAAACTCTTTGTTCTCTGTACATTAGTCAGTTTTGTAAAATGTATATATCTTGGGACTTGCATGAAAATATTATTGCCATGAGTCATGGTAAGCGTAAAAGTCACACACAATAATAAAAAAATCTATTCGTTTGTACACTTACGTGAAGATGCGTGTCCTCTTTAAGCTTTTGAAAATTCTACGCTGCTACTACTCTTTGTCCTACCGGAAGTCAGACACACGAGCACAAACAGAACACACACACTCAAGAAATTGAACGTTTTGAGCGTGGGAACTGGAAGGGAAGTGTGTATCTGGGAGTAACGGGAGGAGGCAGAGGAGGAGGAGGAGTGAGGAAGAGCGCGAAGGATTGTGCTTCAGCTATTTGAAGCACAGGATCAACACACAACAAACAAACAACACGTAACTATGACAAAAAAAACACTCAATTATTCGTCACTTGTCCGTAAAAAGTCAGTCTTTGGTTGCACACAAAATAAAAATTATATACGATAATATGGAAAGTTGCATCAAGTTATTGTGTATAAAAGGTTTTCTAGGAGTTAGGCGCGTTCTCTCTCTGTTTATGTAGGAGGAGGAGGGAGGAGGAGTAGGAGGAGAAAGTAATTAAGAGTAGAGGTGTAGTAGTTTAGTACCAGTTTCAGATTAATTAACTCTCTCTAATAACAGTACTAACTGCTGAGTAGTAGATTATCGATAGTAGTCGTCCCGTTCCTCTTACAGTCCACAACAAGTCCAGAGTTAACCAGAGTGACTACAGAGAGAAAATACGGGAGGACATGTATATATAGGAAATTGACCTACAATTTACTTAACCCGCCCTCACTTGAACCTACAACGCCCAGGCCCTGGAAGATCATGTTACTGACACATGGCATGGACCTGGGGGCAGAGTAAGGAGCAGGAGAAATTGAGAGAAAGAGAGAAATTCATTTACAAAAGATATACGATACGATGGGGGAGAAAGTGGAGAGAGTTTTTTTGAGCATTTTGATTGTGTTCCACATGGATAATCATATAAGATTGAGTGGGTGGTGAGATAATAATACATTGAGGTGAAAACTACTCATATTGAAGCCCTGGAGTTAGTTAAATTCGCTTCTTATACGATTTCCCTTCCTATCTTTCTTTCTCCCCTCTTATTTCTCTTTCTCTCTCTCTCTGTTTCGTCTCAAGCGGAGACTATTGACTGACTCCAATCTGAGGAGTGTATGTAAATAAGCTATGATAGCAAATCAAACACACACACACACAAATATTATATACACTCACTCATTAGCGATGACGGCAGATTCCCTCCGACGTCCAAGAGTCCAGGATGGAGACCGGAAGTAAGAGAAAATGTTAAAGATTTGATGTGGGCCATCACTGCTGGAGGTAGCTTGGAGAAAGCAGATCTCGTGGATGAGAAGGTGGTCGCACCGGAGCGGGAGAACCAGACCGGAGGAAGCACCCGAGCGAGAGGTGAGAAGAAGGCGGAGAGATGAGTAGACTCAGGAGGAGAGAAGAAGAAGAGAGAGGTGGCGGTGTATTGAGTCAGACGTTGGAAGTAGTAGTAGTCAGTGTAGTATGTATTTTCAAGTCGGAACATGTTCTTTTGTCCATTAATTGGTGGAACAAATCAGGAGGGCCTAGGGAGCGAGGGTTGATACAGACGCAGTAATAGTAGATTTCCTGAGATAAATATTTTTTAACGATTCCCCATACAATTTCACCCCGTTAGGAGGAAATTAATGAAAAACCGGGAGAAAGCCCCAAGATGTGGTTATAGGAGAAAAGTATATAGGAGAGACGAGACAGACTTTTGGCTACTGGCGATTCAATCTGTGGGAAAACAAAAAAAGAAAAGGCAATATTAAGATTTATGTTTTCTTCTGGAGAAATAAATACACGGGGGCAGCATGGTGGAGAATAAGGTGGAGGTAGGCTTGGATTGGGGGAAGGTAGAGGGAGTTGGTAGCGGTAGGTAGCGGTTTGTAGCAGGATATTAGAGGGTGGAGGGGGCGAGGTGAAGCTAAACAGATTTGTTCTCATCGAAAGAAGAGAACAAGACTCATAATTCATGATCATCCTTCCGCCATACACTAAACGTCAGGGAAGAAAGTTGGTAGGCTCTAGTTGGTGGAAAATAGGAGGGGGGACTATTGCTTTGGATTTGGTTGAGGCTTGAGCTACGGCATGTAATTTAATCATCATAAATCCTTTCATGACCTCAATTTTGTGTAGCCTGTGGGTGAATATGGTTTGAAATAGTTAAGTTGGTGAAGGGTTAAGGTAGCGCTAGGGGGAGCTAGAGAGATCCTTGGCTACGTTGCATTAAAGAGTGGGGGCATATATGATTATTCTGCTACACACTCTAGTTCCGTCTTCAAATCCTTTTAATCTCGGCTTAATGAGTCTACTCAGGTAACTAATTGACGGACTGGTTTTATCAGTTTTATGTTATCATCCTAGCGAAGAGAGAGGGCGCATGCAAAGGCTACGCTTCGCCTCGGCTTGATGATGATGATCACCTAGAGTTGGCGACCTCATTCAGGATGGTCAGCCGTGTGTGGATATATTAAAGCAAGTGGGAGGCTAGATGAGGTTGTGTGTATGTTTTTGATGAGAAAATGAAGGAGTTGTAATAAGAATTATCTGTGGATAATAAGGATCAGAATCCTGATTACAGGTGTTATTCCCTTGCAGAGCTAACATCTTCCAAGCTGCTCCTGCTTCCTACCCTGCTGACCATCCATCGGTCAGCCTGCTAACTATGACTGAGAATAAGTAGGGGAGAACATGTTTTTCTGCAAGGATTCCGCCTGCCGATTCCTTCCTTCTCGAGTTACCCTTGGCTAACGTTCCCTCTCCTCCGCCATGCCCTAAGAGCCTACATGGAAACTA
This sequence comes from Sminthurides aquaticus, assembly GCA_906901655.1. NCBI lineage: Eukaryota > Metazoa > Arthropoda > Collembola > Symphypleona > Sminthurididae > Sminthurides > Sminthurides aquaticus. Next base: position 6,809,950 of record CAJQTT010000004.1, on the reverse strand, counting down.
ACTGAGCCGGTTTTGGAAGGAGCGATCATAGGTCGTTCCTTCGTACATGGTTGGAAAAGTGGGAGAGACGGTTAGAATGCATGGTGAATGACCCCTGGTGGGGTTGGTAGTAAGTAGGGGGAGGGATGTGTGGAAATTGTCTGCCTTTTGCTTACTTGTTCCTCCTCACCTTCGTTTTTTCCTCGCCCACAAAGAACTGGGTGAAGGGTCAAGTTCAAGTTGCTAGGGGTCACTAAATCCTGTCGGGTTAGATCTACTTTCCTCTACTGTTTCATTGTAAATTAGGGAATTCTCTCGACGAGAACAGGTTTCCCCACCTGGGATTCATCTTTCTACGCTCTGCTCCCTACCATTCCTTTGCTACACGCTCCCTCATTGATTCAATGGAATTCGCTTACTACAGCTACAGCTATCTTGCTTTGGTCGATGCTCCTCCTGAGACGGGTTCTTTAACTGGGTCATTCAATAAAGTTGTTCTACCTCTTCCCTCTTTTCACGAATTACGGTGATGGGCCATTTTATGCAGCCCGACTCCTGGCCCGGAACTAACTACGGAATGATTGACTCGAAAGCTGCAAAAACTTGCGTCATTCCTTGGAATATAACTGGGAAAAGAATGTAATCATACTTTTATGACCTCTAAACATGTCTCTTCCCTCTCTGGGTTAAAGAAGATGAGGGAGATATTAAAATTTTAAAGCGGGACTGATGCAGGGGAAGCCCTGTGACATTTTGTTAGATAATCTGGGAGATCAAGTTTACAGCTTCCCACGCCAGCCAGCTATAACTGTCTGCAAACTATTAATTCCGGGGTGAATGAGGTAAGGTGAGGGGATGGACTGTGGGGGGGGGCATGGAAAGAGTGACTACGTACCTTATGCGGCCTTTTGGTTGTTGTTGTACAATTCGTAGGCTTTTTGGAGACCGTTCCAGACCTTGGTGGTCATGGGTTCCAAGTTAGCTCTGTATGATCCGTAGCTGGATCCGTAGCTGTTGTAGCTGTCACCGTATCCGGTTCCCTTGGTCATGAGTGGGTAGATGACTGGAAAGTGAAATGTATGGATTAGATGTTGCGGGATGCTGGATGGGGCAGATGGAGGGTGGAGAAACTATGCTTTCTCCAAGGGAGGGTGGGTGAAAGTCTTACCGGCAGCGAGGGCGAGGAGAACAATGATAGCTCCGAGGGCCAAGAAAAGTCCAGTGCTAAGGTCGAAGGAAAGTCCGGCGTAGGTGTAACCGTAGGGATCGTGTCCACCTCCTCCTTGTGGGTATGAGTTGTAGTGATATTGTTGAGAATATCCTTGTCCACCGCCACCACCTCCGTGGGATCCTCGGATCTCCTCGGTAGCTTGGGCTTTAACTTCCTCGGCGTTAATTCCGGCCAAGAGAAGCATGGCGAAGGGAAGAGCGACAAAAACTGAGCGGAACATGATGATGATTTAAGGTTTGGTGTGTGTGTGGGTGGATGATCCCGAAATTTGGATTGAACCTGTGCAGACAGAGAAAAATATTGGTCAAGTGATGGTGTCACAATTTCCAAGAAGAAGACACTTGTCGATATAAAATCTTGTAAGAAGCGGGGGTGGACTGTGTTTGTTTGCTGGTTTGAATGGGCTAGTCTTATTTAATATTTAAGGAAAAATAGGGTGGATCTGTCAGAAGGGATGAATGAATGAATGAAGGAATCTAATAAGGGTGTTGGTGATTCTGATAGGACTGAATTAAAATTTTCACTGGCAATTTGGTAATTGACTAGAGAAGGGTTACAAAACACAGAGGAAGATCCTTGCTTCGTGAAACTTTTTCCAACACTTGATTATAAATGAAATCCAAATTATCCAATGGCGGAGAAAGTTGGAGAAAACACTGGTGTTGTCAACTACTGAAATTCACGTTCACGGCAGGTGCTTCTTACTCTGGGAAGAGAATTGGGAAGAAGGGGGGAGGTAACGTTTGCAAAACTAATAATTGGTAGTATCTGGGAAGAAAGGAGATTGAAATTTTGAAAAGGGAATTAAAAGTAATGTAATGGGGAATAAATAAAATTTTGAAAAGGGATGAAGATGTAATACAAGCTAAACTCTAAAAGTTTGAGAAGATGGGGGTGAAACTGAAATTGTGGGTAAAACGTTTTAGACTTTGTTGTATACCTGAGAGATGGTTTCTCTTGGTAGACTGTGCTTGAACAGAAGTCGATTGCTTTGTGATTTTTCAGTGAGGCTCCACGATCCTTTTATACGTCTCTGAAGCACCTCGATCCCGTGAAGTTTTTTACTCCTTCCACACATTTGTTTCCTTTGCAAAATTATCAAGGCTTGCCACATATTTTCTTTGCTCAAAATTGTCGACCCCCGGCGGCCAACACCTCTTTTCTCTGCACTTGAACTTGGGCAGTTTCTCTGAGTAGGCTGGTGGCTGGTTGGAATAGGGAGAAAGACGGTCGTCCCTGGTAAGGATACAGGATACAGGAATGCAGAAGAGGTTAGTTTTGGGAAGAAGGTAGGGAGCCGGCCAGGTGAGGACGTAAGGATTTGAAACAGGTGGTGGTGGTACGTATAGAAGAGGTACTGTGGCGGCGGTGGTCTGGTGGGTGGGTGGGTATAGGATATGTGCGAATATGAATCATATACAGATTACAACTAGGGCCCAGCATAACTACTTGTTTCTTTCTCCCCGTCCGTATGATGCTCAAGGATGTAGTTTTGAGGGGAAGAGAGCAACTTTTCCCAAGGAGTGTACAGGCATCGTCAAATACCGCATCCGAAGATGCATGACGACGAGGGAAGAAAACCCAAGCGAAAACATATACTTTTCCTTATGAACAAACGGAGGAGGGGTGGAGAAGGCTCTGTTCTGCTGTGTATGTCTTTGAAGGATTATGTATGATCTACATTTCTACTTTTAAGCGGAAACAGCTAGATTATGTGCATTCCTTCCCTCCCTAGTATTCTCTCATTCTCTCACATTCTTCCTTGCTATATCTCTTCCTTGCGGATCTTCCATTCGATATCAAAATCGCAAAAGGAAAGGAAATATAGTAGTCAGATGGGAGGGCGGAAGACGGAACTACCAACCCGCTTTTAATTAATTCCCTCTAAACTATGGCCATGTATAGATTTATGTAGCTGGAAATGGTTTTTTTTAATTCAAGCGTCCAGAAAGATTCATCAACTCATCTGCTTGCATGATGATGAGAAAATATCTGTATATATGCATCCCCGTCCTTTTCGTTAGATCCCAGATTACTCTGCGAATAAACTTAACTATCCGCCTTTAGCGTTTAATGAAGGAACCTCTAGGAAGGCTGTTGTGTATGAGAGGATATATTCCGCATTTCATGTCATATAGCAGACTACCGGGATGGAGCAGTCCACGTTTATGAAATGATTAAATGGAAGGCAACTGTAGCGTACAAGTGCAACTATTTAGTGCGTTTATTTGCTCGCTTGGGATAACTTGCTCTATTACCGATTTCTCTTTTACTTCTGCTTGATCCCAACTTTCCAATTCATGTGGATTTGATTGAAATTCTTGTTTCCTCTAATCCTCATCGTCATCACCCTTTGATCATTCCATCTATCCTATTCTCTAATTATTATTCATGTGTCATCAAACTCTCAATACATCCGCTGCCGCCAATTCATTGAGCTTCCTTCAAAAGGCCTCCGCCTAGGTAAACTCATTGAGTCTTTGCCGGAAAGGAAAGCTAGTAAGCACCCTTCGTGTCTTTGTAATAGTTCCCTAAATTCTTATAGCAAAAGAATGTCTACAGACTATTGGAAACTATCTTTCTTTCTTTCTTTCTCTCTGTCTGATGAATTTTGTAAAAGTTTTACCTCCTTGACCTTTACGTGCGGATGATTAGGCCAATGATGAGGATGACGCATTGGGTGTTCTCTATATAGCTATATCCTAGAATGTCTGGCATATATTCAGCCCCGGAAGATACTTGATTTGAATCTAAGAGATACTAACTGTCCAATGTTCTTCTGAAGCCTAAAGCTTGGTGAATACAGGACTGAGGACAGGTATGTATATAATCCCTTATTCTAAAATCCTTGCCCGTATGCATACTTGTTGTGTAATCTTAATTTTGGCTGTAATAGCTTGTCTTTAAGTACAGTGTTGAGGATTATATATTTAATGGTTGTAGTATGTATGTGAAGAAGCGTATCTAGTTCATTGTTGAAGGAGCAATCCGGATTCCATCAATCTTACCCGTAAACTTGTCCTTTGGATTTTTAACATCCGCATATTTTCAATCCCGTACCTACCTGTTCACCATTAGCCCAATGTACGCAAGTACATCATCATCCTTTTTCCCTCTTTCTTTCATTTCTCATCCTTGACATAAAAATTTCAATATATTAACATAAACTCAAACGTTGGTCATCCATCCTAGAAGGAATTAAAGGAAATAACGGGAATCCGGCATGCATCCTAACCTTTCTTTCCTAGGGAATAATGGCAAGGAGTTTGTACTACCAGTTATCTTTTAGACAAGCTACCCTCAGGCTCTGAATGTGAATCATCAGAGAATCCAAGGTATTTGGCTACGGTGGTTAATACTGCAGATCATCTCCCAGCCAGATTAACAGCTACATAGGTATAGGGCTGAATTACCTCTACGAAATGGGGGAATCGGAGGTAAAATTCGCGACCCGAATATTATTGCCTGGTAACTAAAAATGAGAATTTCGCAAAAATTTTGGTATCATCGTATCTTGAATTAGAAAAGAGTTTGGGAAGAATTGGAGGCATACTCGGAAGAAGAAACCATATCAGACGCCTGAAATGAGCTTGGGTCGTTGGGATTTAAAAGAATTAGTGAGGGAAAATAGAGCAGGCTTCTTTGAAGCGGTAGCGGTTTGGAAGAAGAAGATGAAACAGAGAATAGAAGAATTTTAATGGATTTAAGTGAGCGATAAATTTTCGCACTTGTTGCTCTCTCAACTATGGCCTATGTCACTACTGGTGTAAGGCTAGCTGTAAACTGTAATGGTTTTCTCCCCGAAGTACGATCCTTTGCGTGCCTGCCTGCATATAGATCTCGTTTCGTGTGGTATTGTACGTTTTGTGGGAGCGTCTAAACACGGAATGTTACATCATGATTACAGGAGGTATCGCTCTCTTCCCCGACCTTATCCGTCATGTCCGTCAAAGATGGGAACAAGGAGGAGGTTTAAGGTGGAGCGTTGAGCATTACAGGAGGACGAGGGATGGATGAGTGTGTGGGGCCGAAAAATGGTGTAAAAATACAAAGATTTTGTGTGAGAGATGCGGAAAAAAAGATTGAACGCCTCCAATACGAACAACTCTGTGTCTACGTCCGTGTAATGTACGGATTGTTGGTGGATAAGCCGGGTTAAGTTGTAGAGTATGGCGGAATAAGGATGTAGCCTGGGGTAATGGAAGCAAACAGGGATTAGGGAATGCTGTAGGGAAATATTCTATGGATGCGTGGAGAGAAAGATATGGGAGAAGAAGAGATGATGAGGTGGTGATGAATGGTATAGAGACATGAGAATAAGGGAAATGAATCCTATAGGATTGTGGAGGAGGACGCTGAAGGATTCAAGAAGAAGCTCTGTGAAGTGATGATCAGGGAAGCGTTGTAATTAGAGTTGATGGGTCAATAAAAATAGAGCGAATTGCTTCAAGGGTAATGATAATAATCCTTGAAAAAAGCATAAGACAAAAGGGCTGCAAAATAAAGTGGTAACTCATGGGGCGGGGTGTGATACAGGGGACAAGTTTGAATCTTGGAGCCCATCACCGGGATTAAATCAATTCAATGTGACGAGTGAGGTGTAAAAGGAGTTTGATTACGGGTTTATAGCCGTGTGTTTTGAGTCTGTGTCTATGTGGTCGGGAATATGGAATAATTGGGATAATTGCAGCGTTTATGCATTATTCATTCATCCATCATCACCTGCTGCTGTCCTCTTCTCGACGTGTGTCAATAGAGTGGGCTCTGTTGGAAACTTTGAATGCTCAATTTTATAATAGGTCAAAAAGCTGGGAAGGTGGGCAGTGGGCAGTGAGCAGGAAGATGTTGTAAGGATTTGGGATGGATTATTATTATTATTGCCGTGTGGTATATTCTTCTGGCCAGATTGGATTCTAGGGCGTGCATGGATTGAGAAGGCTTTTATGAAATAAATGGGGAAAGGAAGCGTGCCGTTTTTTTACATTATGAAATTTGAGGATGACCTCTACGGGATGGGTGGATATTAGTTTGCGTTTCATCTCTCATCTTTTTCCTGAGTCCTCCTGGATTGGAGGGGGAGGCTTATTGGCTGAGCCCGTAAAGTTGGTCGTCGTAGTTTGGTTGTTGGGGTTGAAGGAGGAATATGGGGCATGTGGATTAGATCCTTGTAACACAGCCTCGAGCGGGAGGTTTACCTTTCGCAAATGAGGGGAAGGATGATGATAGGGAAAAGTCGGGCTTGTCCGATAAGATTGGTGATGTGCTGAGATGTAGTGGTGGTAAGCGGTTGCGGCGGGTAAAATATGTTGCTGTTTGACTGTTTGTGCGGGGAGTAGACAAGACTTGGGAGGAATAAGGTGAGGGTAGGAATTGATTCCTGCCCTCATTATAAAAGTTGAAAAGCTGCGTATACCGCAAGAAAAGTTGGGGAGATTGATAAGGAGGGGAAGCGGAGCCAGTTACAAGGGAAGGGCGGGAGTTGGCCAAGATTTTTGGATGGTGATGAAAAGTCCTGGGAGATTTGATCATACTATCTTATTGCTTGGGCATCTTGTTTTCAATAAGGGAGCCGGGCTGTTTTAGTGAAGTGGTGGTAGTGGTAGTGGTAAATAGAAGACCGGAGGACAGACGGATGGACAGGAGCCGGTTGGTGGCTATCCAGAGATATGTCTTATCAATCTGTGTACATAGTGTGACGTGGTGAGGAAAGGGGATGAAGTTGGTTGGGAGCAGATGAAGAGGAAGGATTGGGGGAGCCGGAGATTAGGATACCTGTTGGGCAAGGTGGGAAGATTTGTAAGGCAAAAGGGTCAAGATCAATGAAGGTTACACGGAAGTAAATACTTTTCAAGGCATTCCTACTTTTTTCAACCTGATTTGTCACAGTTTTACCACCGGATTCCATCGGACTATGGTTTCTACAAATCTCTTGGGGATGGAAGATGAGATTGAGAAGAGATCAATCCGGATCCAAGCAACGGATATGTTTCAGCTCAGAAATGGTGGCATGGCAACTTCAATCATATCAGAACATAGTGAATGAATCATCAAGAATTAGGAATTTCTGCGGCGGTAGTTTTGGTTTCCCATATATTTATTTGTACGCTTCCTCTTTCACGATATCTCAAGGTCAAAGAGCAAAAATAGTTTAGAATTTAAAAATTTGGAATACGTCTAAACGTAAATGCAAGCATAAACATAAAATTTTCCAGGATTTGGAAAATCTTCTAGGAGGTCGATGGTTGGTTGAGGCTACAAGTGGAATGGAATTTGCTTGGATCCCGTTATTCGTCGTTCTTGACCGTCTTCGGAAGGAGGTGGAGGTGAATAGGGAAGAATGGAAGGAAAAAGTTGAGGATAGAGAAGGTTTCCGTGTCAATGGTCTGCATTTTCGAGGGTCATGTTTACGTCATCCCTAGGCAGTTCAGGAGTGAGCATCTTTGGAGGCTTGTTCTGGGCTTAGTGTTGCAAGGATTGTGGGAAAAAGAATGCGTGGATGTCGGGGTCTGAGGCAGGGAAGTGGCGGGAGCAGTAAAGGTGGTCGCTCGAGGTCTATACACAAGAAGGTCGAATGGGATGAGATGTAGATTAAAGAAGAAAATGGCAAATCCAATTGGAAATCGGTGGGGTTGGTTGGGAAGTTGGGCTTGATGCTTTGCCTTGTTGCTTGTGTTGGCCTTTTTGGCTTGACTATGTGTGACTTGAAAGCCGCGTAAGACATGATGGTCAGAGATGATGCGGTGAAGTAAGAATGCTGAATATGTGTGAATAGGCTAACCAGTTTAGAGGCTCCACGGTATCTATGTCCCGTTTTATAAGCATTCCATCAAAACGGGCTGGGAAGGTCGCTGGGTGGAATGGCGAAGAAAATGTTGTTGTTTCACACACACACACCGAGTAATCTGTTCGGATTCGGAGTAAAACTAGTTTGTCCTTTCTTGGCCTCACCTTACAAGAATTGTGTTATTTTCATGCAAACTGGTAGTAGGACTGTTGGTGTAAAAAGATGTTGCGGAGGAGATAAGCTTGGAAAGTCATAAGACTTCTTCAAACGGTTTCCTTCCGTCTCTTTTTCCATACATATGTACTAATCTTGTTTTGGTCTTGGAGGAATGAAGGAAGAAGGGTTCGTTGAGACGTGTGATGATAAAAATGATGTTTAAAATATTTCCGAAATTAATCCCTACCTGTTAGATGATTAGGGTTATAGAAATTCTATACGTGCCATATTTTGAGCATAAGATAACAAGAAATGATACATAAAGAGCTATATATTATGTATACAAAATGTATGATGATAACTGAGAAAGAAATGTAAGTGAAACGGTGACAAAAGTACAGGACACTAAATATCTTTATGGCAGCACAGGTCCAGACTTGGCTGGATCTTTCAACGACAAGGATGAAGCAGGTAGTCCATAGTTGAGTAGATCGTCTTTGATACTCCAGATCAAATTTTATAACAAAATATGGAGAACTGCGGAGTGAAAATAACGGGAAGAAAGAATCAAGTTTGTCTGGTTTTGGGTGTGGATTGCCCAAAGAGGGAGAGCAGGTAATGCGAAAAGAAAAACTTTCGAGTGACAAGAAGTTCAACATGAATTTCACAGTTATATAAGGCTAAAACCTGTTGACAAAAGTCCAGAAGTTTAAAACATTTCTTCTTCGCTGTTATCTATCTGTGAGTAGGTCAAATAGGTCGATGAAAACAGTTTCATATTACCTGTAAAATTCAGATTTAGCTTTGTTATGTTTATCTTGGAATAGTTGCTAGAAAACTGGCATCGCCCTTTAAAAGCTACGTTATCACATTTTGTTGGTGCTATGGCTTGATGCTGCCCGCTACTGGGAAGTTACCTAGCTGACCTTAAACCGCTTGATTTGCTTGCTTATATTAAAAAATATTCAAAACAGACGGTGACAAAAGGGCGTTATAATGCGGATGGAAGGAAGAGTTTGAGAAAACAAGATAATTTCTATTCAATTGAATGAGGCGGGGTAGGGTGTCGGAGGAGGGAGGGTGTGATGATATCATAGGGGAGAGAAGATTGCTCTGCTGACCATTTAATACTTGCTTAGCAAATCAGCCTGTCTCACATTCTCATTAATACTGGTCTGGGTGATAACTGTATTTTCCGGAGATCGTCTTTTTACCTCAACTTGGGCAATGGATGGACAAGGCTGGGGCAGGAAGGATGGAAGGTCGGGGAGAGGAAAGTTGAATACACCTGGGAAGGTCGAAGAGGGAAAGCCAGTAGAGATACACTGGTGGCGCTAGTAGGAGGCTCTCAAGACGTCAAGACCATATATGTATGTAGATGTAATGTAGGAAGCCAATGGCGGATTGAATCCGGCAGAGAATTTGAGATGGAGCCATGATTTCATACGGTAGGGACGGTGAACTAGATGGAATCCGTCCAAAATATTTCGTAATGCTAGCGATAGGAGGGGAATTTTGATTACGTTCATCCCTTCAGCAAAGATTGTTGCTGATCGGAGTCATCGGAGGGGAAAGATGCAAAGTGTGGAAGGACGGTTCAGGTTTGCATAAGCTAGTTCTATGCTTGAGCTGATGAAGACTTTTAGGGATTAAAGAGGTGGGAAACGACAGGAAAGTCTTGGAGAATCTGCTCCGATCCGTGAACTCTTCTTTCAAATTATTTACCATCTCAAGTAACCTTGCCCTAAACAAGAAAAGTCAACCTGTTTGTTTGAGCATGTAAACCGAAAGTAAGTGGGAGGTTAGGGCTATCGTGTGTAGGAAAGTTATGCTGTTACTATAAAGGCAAGCTGATTGTTGTACTGGCATCGGCTAACGTTGAACGGAGAGGACGATTATATCCTATGGTGCATGTATACTGAATTGGTGGAAATCTGGTGCAGGCGCACATATGTAGGAAGAGTAGCGGTGAAGCAGTGCGGAAGTTAAATTTTATTTTGCCGTACTTTTAACTTTTAGGCTGACCTACGTCCACGGCCGGTCAAATCATGGTTTTAGTAGGAGTGAAAGATTTAAGGGTGGAATTCCACCCTACCTACCTGCAGGTCTGCAGGACTGGGACAAAATACCATTGTCGGATTATTAAATAACTTTACTTGGTCATACGACCGTTAGAATAATTTTTATGGGTTAAATTTGAAACTAAAATGCGGGCCTTATAAACAGTATGGCTAGAAGACATGAGCCTTTAGAGTACCCCTCCTGCGTATATAGAGTATATTCGCGATCCAAGATTTTTTGTAGACAATGAGCTAATTATTTCATTGTCTCCTCCGAATTATTCGCCTCTCTCATGCAATGACCTTTGCGAGGAAAGAGTATCCAAAAACGGGGTTATCCAAGAAAGCCTTCTCCGCCCTTGATTTCTCGTTGTGAATCGCGGCAGAAAGATACAAAGGCTTTGGGGACGTACGGAGGAATTGGAGGAGGTAAACTTGCGTGGAGTATGATACAAAGGAATGTGAGAATTGAAGCACATGGAATTTTGCAACGTGTTCATCCTTGGTGATAAGTTCAAGCTGGGAATCAGAAAGTTCGCTTTCATTAGCTAGTAAAGAAGACATAATATGAAGGGGTGAAAGAACGATATTTAGCGTCATATGCATTCTCATGGAATGGACGGAACTTGGTTGACTCGACCTCCTTGAGGTAGAGGATGGAAAGGATACAGTTCAAGTGAGTTTAAGGGAAGAAGTAAGAGAGTTAGTTGACTAGTTTTTATGGAAATCATCAGGGAATCAAGAGAACAATAGGTGATGAAGAGATCGAGAAGGAAAAGAAGGTGAAACTATAGAAAATTTTTGTCGTGCCTGTTGTTAAACAAATGCTTGTAGAAATGCTAAAAATCTATTATGAATCCGTCTGAGAAGATAATAAACTAATTAGGAACTATTTATGCTGCGAGCTCAATTTACGATTAATTTATCTTATTTTGATTTCTTCTGTGACGGGATCTTATATTATAGCTATTGTATTGTATTGAGATGAGGTGTTGGTCGTTATATTAATATATTATAGTTAAGGATTTTTAATAATCATGAGTGTGACAGTGACCGTCGGGTTGGAGATACGGTATGTCGAGCCTAATCGCTCAGAATCCTTTAAGCAGGTAATAAGAGAAGATTGTAAGAGGTTTCTTGCCAATCAAAATTATGCCAGTAGTTTTTATTTGTTATGCATCAATGAAATGGGCTAAGATTTACGATTATAAGAGACAGGTGGGTGTATGGTATGATACAGGACATGCGGATTTTGACAGTTTCTAATAATTCCTTACGACAACCAACGGAATAATTGAAGCTCAGGCGGATAGAATATTCAGGATCATATCATGGCTCAGGTAATTGAAGCGGAAATTTTAATTGCTTTTTGGAATTAAAGAGAAATTTTGTTTAAAAAAACTATGCAAGAGGAAATGAAGCTCTGATACTATGAAATGATTTCTTATATGTAATTGGTCTATATAGAAATCAATGAACTTTTGTTTGGTGAAGAGAATCTCTTCAAGAGATACTCTACTCGAATGTCAAACGTTATCTATCTGAAGGTTAAGGCGAGTGGGTCAATATCAAATGTGTGTCTGTGACTTACAGCTCCTGCTCCTAGATTCGCACATGAGACGTGTTATCTTCTATATGTCTTTACTTGAATTTCTACTTGCTAAAATGTAGCGAGTGAGCTCTGCTGTATGACATATGAGTACGATGGAAGTTAGGCAGTCAGTCATTCAACCAGTAATCATTACCAAGACAATAAATGTTGAATGAAAGTGGGAGTAAAAGTTTGCAAAAATATATGCGTTATAACGCTCAATCGAATTTCATTTACCAAGCGCACATATTACACACTGCTCGTCCCTCCATTCTGCAAATTCCAATCAACTCTCTCATCTTGTTAGATGAGGACAGGATGGGAGGAAGTAGTCAATCTTCTCTCACTCGTAGTTTAATTAATTTGGATATTTTTTTACTCTGATTCGCTCCCTTTGAAATATGAAGATGGTTGTTGGATGCTGTAGGAGCTGGTACGAGTACTTTCTTACGTTTGTCTGATAAATTGTTACCATAAAAGAGCGAATAAAACTTGTCCGAGTTGATGAAGAATTTATTGGGTGCGATACAAGAAAGCGGAGAAATGGAGGAGGCGGATTGATTATTTTTTTTCACAGACAATGGAGAGTAAAAAATTAAGAAATGAAATTAAAAGCACTTAAGTAAGTTCACAGTGTATAGAAGTCTACTGCCCTCATTTTGAAGAGCGTTCAATTCCCTTGCCGGTTGGTGCAAGAGATTTACATGTGAGAAAAGGGTGGGAATTTATCCGGGTTATTTGCCCTTCCGCTTACACCCACCTAATTATTGACTAATAGGCTTTTACAATGCAACAGAAGTTAGTTGTATACTGCAATGCTACAACCTCCATATAAGCTGCTGGGAAGAAGTGATGGAATCAAAAGTGTGAGATTGTTGTTGAGATATATACGGGAGATTCTCGTGTCCGGAAAAGAGAAGAAAGTAACTTTTGTAAGGCAAAAAATGAGATCCGGATGTACGTTATTAATGTAAATTAATACCAGTTGAGGAGAGGTACAGGTGGGTGCGGAGGATTATGAGACAAGTTGTACTGCATGTAACCTAGGGTTTTTGTATTTATTTGCTCCTATGCCCTTCTTGTTATTCATCCCTGATGCATTCATTGAAGACTTTCAAGAAGGAGTAAAGGGGATAGTGACTACAGTACAGGAGAGGAGAGAGCGGATGTGAACGGAAGAGGAAAGCAAGGAAGGGGAAGGTGTGTGTAGTAAAATGCAAATATTTTGCATGGAGGCTTTTTGGAAGAAAAGAGGTGAAAGATGATAGACTAAATGGGCAACTCGGATGAGGATGGATGACAAATGAGGGGGAGGGTAGTGGAGATGAAGGAGGTTTTGAGAGAGGGATTGTAGGGAGGCCTCGTGGAATGAATGTCGGACAGAGGGAGGGAGGCTATACGGATCAAGAAAAGAAGATTGGATGAAGATGAGCTTATAGTATATGCCGGCTCCTGTGCAAGGAATTGAACGTGATCTTGTATACGTGCTCATGGCGGCTACTAAGATCGGCTGGATGGTCGGCTGGCTGAGAAATTTGGGTTAAAGAATGTAATACTATGGAAGCACTGCTGCGCTGCGGTGGTGGTGGATGATCTTGTATTAGACGGAAGGCTTGCTATTGCTTAAAAGTCCTGCCATCCATAACTAGGCCAATCCCTTGAGCAATCCTTCTAATGAGTTCTCTTTTCTCCCAATGGTCCAAGTCTTCTTTGAAATCCGAATACCCATAGCAATAGCATTGTCATTAAAGCCTTCAAGTAGGGGTGATGAATCAAGATGTTGTTATGTATACTTACTTTATAACTTGGTATACGAGAAGAAAATGCTAAGAGATTATGCGGAAAATATTTTGAAGAGTGATTTGGTGGGGGACACTGCGAAAGTTATGCGCGTCTCCCGAAATGCTTATTTACGCATTGCAGGTATCTCGTAATAACAATAGCATATACATATTTCGTTTCCCGAACATTAGAAAATGCATTTTGTAGTCCTGGAAGAAAAAAGATGCTGGAACTACAGATGTTGAAAGTGACAAATGAAGGGAATTTATTTCGTAAAAAAGAATATGCGCATCTAAATTTTATTTCTATTTCCGGCTTGCACATAGGTTGTTGGACGAGACGAATGCCAGGCAAAATGCATATATGTTTCTACATTCGTAGATCAAAAAACTTTCTCAGTATTGCTTGGATAAAGTCAAATAATTGGAAATACAAACGTATATATGCTTGGAAGAATAAACGAGGATGGTTTAAGTGATGGTAGTTACGTGTGGGCGTGTGGGAAAAGAATTTCCGCTCATGAATATAACATGGACCTAATATTTTGCAGGATGGATGCTGAAAATGCACTAGTTAGTAGGTGAAAGTCAAGGGCCACGAGGGGCTAAAAACGCTGTAGGTTGGCAGGTGGATATATGCTCTGGATTGAACATCAATGTTTGATGTACATTAAGTTACACCGTTTGCTATTGCTGCAGACGGCAGCCGCGTTCTACGGATGCACAGGTAACTTTCCTGATAGTCCACTCATGGTTGCGCTGTGGAATCTTAATCAAAATAATTTCGTTAAATTGATAGTAGCAGCAAGACTCTTGCTTCAAGAGGCACTAATCTTCAAGGGATGAAACTTAATGGTTCTTGAGTTGGAGGGAAGAAAATGAGTTATAAGATGATTATTTACTGATCAATAGCTTTGTGTAAACTGTTAAAGAAACATAACTTCATCATCAAAAGTAAAGAGGGTGTAATCCGGGAAGAAAATTGCACTAGGATAGTGTTTAAACCTGTGTATTGGTCAAGTGTCTTGAAAGCTAATATGTTCAAAAAATGTACACAACTACATTTCCCTCTCTGAATCGTCAATGTCACAATAATAAAATACTGCTTTTTCATTAGCCTTGTATTCCTGAAAAAAGTAAGCAGAAACTGGGAGGACGATGGGGGGAAGCAGTAGGGTAAGGCTGTTGGGAGAAAGTGCAGGGGCCTGAGTGGAAATACTAGTGCAGTTTGCAACAATGGACAAGAATAACTTGAATAATCGAGTTTAAGGAAAGTTAATGAAAAACAAGACTTGGAATTCCCGAAAGGAAAGAAAGATTGAGTTTATGTATGACTAAAAAGTTGCATGTCTGGGTGTCATATCAATGTCAAAATATTTGCAGCCACCACGCATCACGGATTCTGAACCTCAATGTTGGTGGTTTGCAAAATATTTTTTTAGTCGTAAGAAACTTTTTATGCTGCATAATCCTTAACATCTGTTCTGGTAGAGTGATACCCGATTTTGTTCACTTCTAATACCTTGAAACGGTTCAGCACTACCCTGCAGGTGAATGTCAGAAGATCTGAGCAACGTTATGGCGATACTACGATATGTTAGTTTATAAGTAATTTAGGTTTCATTCATCGGATTTAATTGAGACGAAGAGCATGAAAGTAAAGTAAGAAAAAGTTGGTTGGTTGGCTGTGGTATGGCTTTGCGGGAAAGGGCATAGCGATTGCATATGCCCTAGGTAGTGAAACAAGATTTGAGAGTGAGTGTGATTCGTATAAAATAAATAATGTTCTAAAGATAAAGTGAAGATGAATGAGTGACGATATAGGATTGATATTATCTGTGAAGCTGAGAAAATGCTCTCATTAAAAATGAAAAACTTATTCGATTCAGCAAGCGCATCCATGAGTAGCTAGGAAGGGAGGGATGGATAGGAAATGAGAACAATGTGCCACTGGACTATGGAATGTAATCGAGAAAGTACTTCAAACGAAATAGTAAAGTAAGAAATGCGTGAAAACTTTTGCTGGGAGTTTTAGCAATATTATCAGGGTAAAGAAGAAAAAATACAGTGAAATCATGAAGGAAAACTATAGTTAGACAGTTTGGGTCGGCCGGTAGGGTGGGATTGAGGAAACGCCAGTAAATGAAGGTGATGCCTCTGTTCAAAGGAAGCAAAAGTACGTTTATGATTTTTATGGATTTAACAAAGTCAAATCGGTATGTAGGGGACGGTGGGCCAAATATAAACTTTTTAATTTAAGGTGGAAAAAGAGAAAGAAAGACAAGGAGATTGTAGAGCATGACAATATGAACCCTCTTTTGATTGACTCTGCTGGTTTTAATTGCGATGCGCAAAGATTTATGATTAGCCGTTGCTATGTAGAATGCGTTGGTGCGGTGCGTGTAAGGGAGCCGCGCGCTAAGGAGATCCCAGATGCCTAGATTAAATTGGGTGATTTTTGATTGTTTTGGGACACTGCTGCTGGCTGGGCTGGCTCTATATGTTTTGGAAAATTGGATAAATGGGTTTAAGGCTTTTGTTTTTGCGGTAAATTTCCACTCGTTTTCATCCGTGCTAGGTAGCACGTGGGGATTTTCTTTGAAGATGCGATGGTAGTACTAGTGCATGGTGCATGGAGTGAACAGGGGTGGGTGCGTATCGGGAAATTCCTGGGGCCTTGATGAAAAATCGCGAACTTGGTTTAGTTGGAGGCGGGAAAAAAATAAGCGGAGTTAGCTAAGGCAGTTTGAGTCATATGAAACTTGATTTGGACCGTGTGTGTGTGGAAAAATGTGGACGCATGCCACCTTTTCCGAAGCGGATGTTGTGAATGAAATGAAGATGAAAAATGTGGAGCAAAACCGCATTATGGTTGTGGGAAATTGTGTGAATGCTGGCAAAGAAGGAGGGAAAAGGGTGCAGGAGGATTGTATGACTCAAGATGAAGACGGTGGTGTAGTAAGTCCATGTGTTGTGCGATACAGAAGCGGAAGGGCAAGGAAAGAAGAATGGGGAAATTGCAATTGGAATCTACCAGATAAGAGAAGGAAAAGCAGAGAGTCGTATACCCTTTATGTAGTATACACAAGTTGTCATGTAGGGCAAGGATTATGCTAACATTCATTTGAGTTGTAGACAACAACATTGCACACAGGTGTTTTGTGCATGTATCCTGCCTGGCTACAAGACAACTAATTTTGTGTTACATGCACTTCCTTCGAGTGCTCACACATTGGATGCCATGTTGCACTCAAAATTCCATGACGTACTCGACAAACTTGCGTATTCTTCTGATTGAGCGTGAGGTTGGGGAAGGGATTCGCTTTTCAGGGATTCTGCAAAGTGAATTGTGCGAGCAGACTTGAAGGAGTCAGTCAGTGGGCCTAATGTGAAGCCACCTAAATCTCTCAAAGATCTCAATGCTTGATGGTTAGTAGGATAAGGAAGGGCGAGGGAGACCTCGGGCTACAAAAATGTTAAAAAGATGAAGTAGACGAAGATGAAGAAGAAGTAAACGCATCTCGGCTAATTACCAGGACGGCGTAGATTCAATTGTCAAAAGGGAACTCGGTTGACTTGAATCATTTCCGCACGCACCAACACGCAAGAGGATAAAGATGCGGACGCGTGAACATGTGTAGACTCGGGCTGATTATGCTTCCAAGAGGAAAGTAAGTAGCGGGGAGAAAGAGGGGTATTGTTGCGCTGTAAAAAAGTGGATGCTTGGATAGGAGATTGGATGAGGATCAGGAGAATTAGGAGCGGCGGATTGCTTTTACAAGTGGCAATAAATCTAGAAATACGGCAAACATCCTCAAGTATAAGAATAAAAAAGAATAACTTTAATCCTAAATCAAAGGGATTTTAGGAAGAAATGCAACGCAAACTGGCTCAATTCATGATAGATTCCACCCCAGTTCAGTTTTGCTAAGCCGGGTTGAATTGAGATTGAAATAGAAGAAACTGCGAGAAGCCCGCAGGATTAGTCTTGGTCGAGGATTTAGAAACAGCCTGAAAAGTGGGAAGGGAAAAGAAGAGAAGTAGGAAAATTTGTGTATTTTTTGACCTCATCTCCGAGTCCCGGATTTCAGATGAAGGTTTGAAGCGAGGGTAGCGTGTTTGTGGGAGAATAATGGAATCATTTGCAGGTACGCTTTCAACGTATTACAAGCACAAGCGCATGGAAAGAATCTAAATAATTATTTATCAAGCTAAACGACGAGGAACACGGAACAAGGGAAGTCGGCCGGGTATGTGAGGAGCGAGTTCCTAAATTAATGTGTCTCAAGGGAGATGGGGATTGTGTGCGTCCTTCCTAAGCACGTGGAAGTCGTGTAAGTCTGACGAAGATGGTAAAATGATGGAAAGCATAAAAAATATTTACAAATGTGATGCGCTGACTGGGCAATGAGCATTATGCCGTTTCTTTGGTGGTGGTGCTGCTGTGCTGGCTGATGTGGACAGAAGCCAGAGCGGAAGCGGGTTACAAGGATGATTATTCTTATTTTCTGTTTCTTCGGAGAAAATGGGATATGGTGGTGACTATATGTGTTGCAAGGAAAGCGCAAAAAAGTTAAAGATGTGGAGATAACCCGAGGGATGGAATTGGCGCTCATAAAGTCAGGTGGATCATGTGCGTGTGGTGGTGGGAAACTAATAGAAAAAACGTGACGTTTCCTCTCGCCATTGTTTACCGCGGATGTCAAAAGCTCGACTGCTTGTATGGCTATGATGTGCTACGAGGAGGAGGATGATGACAGTGAAGGAAATGTAGAATTAGATGCTGGTAAGAAAGGATTGTTTTAGCAAGTAAAAACTGTGCTATTTCTTCCCAAGTTAAAATACTTTCATTCCTTCATTTCAAGTACCGAAAATCCAAGGAGTTTTTGTGCTAAACGATCGCGCATACTATGGTCAGGATGGTCTAATGGCGACTTTCGGACGGGCGGGAAATGGTACTCACTCACTGTGTCCATTTTCCATGTGTAGGACTTAATTGCTTACGCTACAATGAATGAAGAAAACTTGTCACTTTTTAACATAAATCCTGCATTTTTTCTCACTTCTTCCCGGGTTGGTGCTAAATGCTAAATAAGAATCCCTCCCAGGCAATTGTCCCCTCTTACTCTCATGCTATTATCCTATTTTCTTGCAATTCACCCCTGCAGGGAGCAAATGCTAAACAGCCGAACGCACAACGCTCAAAATTTTCAGTGGGGTGCACTGGATTGGATATTGGATATGGAGGAAGGAGGGGAAACTTTAAAGATGAAACTGACTTCGGAATACTATAGTGAATAGAGCCGACAGGTGGAGTCAATAGAGAGTGAGCATCAGGAAAAGTGTGTAAACGTTATCTATTGTGACGGCAACTATTTCATATGACGGAGGGTGGAATTTTTTCACTTTTTACCCTTCTTTTACTCTTTCTTAATTTATTATCAGTTTTTGGGTGCGCTAGTCTACTGACCGCTTACCCTGCTCACTTCCTAAGGATCCGAGATCGGAATGCTGAATGCTCGAGAAAGAAGGAGAACAGAACTGAAGACGAGGTGGGGCGGAAAGGGGAAGCTTGTAAAAAGAACTTACCTATGTCTGAACTTTAAATAAAGAGATAAGTCGAAAGCGTGAGTTAAGCGCTTTTGTCCATCTTATTGGAACTCGCTTGGGGTTTATGCGCGTCGTTCATATTATTGAGAGCTTCCACAATCTGAGACAAATCATGCAAGGAAAGTGCGTAGGGAAAGTAAGAAATAGGTATGAAATTGAAATCTAGTTTTCATTTTCTTCTCCCGCATCCGGATGTGATGGCTAGAAGAGGAAGAAATTGAAATTAGAGGTAATAAGGTGCGGATGACACATAAAACATATAAAGCTGGGAGGAGGAGGAAGTGGGAAGGATTACGAAGGAAAGGTAAAGAGTAAACTGGGCTGGTGGGAACTATGGAGGCTAAGCATTAATGAGTTGAGCTCTTTTAATTACTCGCTTATAAAGCTAAAGCAAAAGAAAAGATGGGTTGAGCTGTTGAGCACTAGAGTCACTTTACTTGGAATCCGTAAAAGACTTAATGAAAGGACATGTTGATTTCTTGCACCTTTAGACACAAAGGTTATTAGAAACTCTTGCAAAACACTAATCTTATTATTTACACGACGGCAAGAAATGAAATGTGAAAGAGATTTAAGACATCCCAGGCAAGCCAAATGAAAGAAACTGGAAAGAGCTGAGTGAGATTGAATTGTAGTTCGTTAATTGCTAAGCTGCGAAATAAAATAAAGACGATTCCTGATTCCACAAGCGAAATTTATATGGCGTTAGGCACGGGGTGAAATTTAAAGAGAAAAGCACATGTAAATTATCAACTTGTAAAATAAGTTTACAAGGTGGACATTTAACGGTTATTACCATTTTTTCCTACACTTAATTAACTATGATTCATTCAGTTTTTCCTCTTTTGCTATGCAGCAGTAAGTAGTTAGTTAGTAAGTACTTATTGGGTGGAGATGAGATTGGATTTATTTTGAATTAATGCATATTATAAAATACCGTATTGTAGTACATGACCTGGCTGTTGGAAAAGTTTAAGGTTGAGGAAGGGTGGTGGTGTGTAGTGCTGCTTTGGGGTTTCCTTAAATGATTTTTGTGAATGAAATTCTTGGGCCAACGTGGGTGTTAAGAGCAGGTTGACTTTGTTTCAGAGATTGGAAAAAACGTTAACGAAGAAGAAGATGTGTATTCGCATTAGCAAAGGATGGGCCGTCACAGATGAGCTTCGCTACTCTGTCGGAACAATTACTATACTGCTGTTTTGGGTCTTCCTAAGATTGAGAATTTTTTGAAGATTTACGTATCTTCATATGTTTGCGGAAAGAGCCGGCTTTAGCTTTAAATTAGTGGAGAGAAGAGTGTGTAGTAGTAGTAGTAAGGTGAAATTTTTAAACCGGCTTACAGAATGCAGGATGCACTTTGTAGTTGTTCTGGTGAGTGGATAAACCCAAGTTGTGGAAACGGGACTTGGATTACAATCCAAGGAGGTTGTATGGGAAATGAGTGTAACAATGAGGATTGCGGATGGAAGTATAGCTCAAATTGTGTATACAAATACGGAATGAAAAACATAAGGAGGCTTATTATTTATTTGAATTGTACTTTCTTTTGAAGAGAATCCTTGCGGATTTTATTATTGAATGCAAGTTTGAAGGGGGTGAAAATAGCATCTTCTTCACACCTGACGACCTGACCTACAATCCATAGCTCCTGGTTACCAGAAAATATAAAGCGAAGTTAATTGGCGAAAAACTGAAGCAACCAAAAAGGATCTACTGACTGCAGATTGACTGACCCTGAACACAGGAATACTTTCCTTAGATTTAGGAGTGATTTACGTAAAGAAAGAAATGTGCAGCTAAAAATAGAGACCATGGAAGTGGTTTATTGATTTTTGATTAGCTTTCACCTGCCCTTGACATTCTAGCTTCTCTTTGAGTAAATAAGGAATATTATTGGTGGATGAAGTTGAGTATTTATACAGAGATTGCTGAAACTGATTAATCAGGAATTGGAAAGCTTTGACAAGAGAAGAGTTTACAGAATTCACAATGAAAAAATTAAAATAGAGAGCAAGAAAGGAACGACTTTTGATGGTTGATGTTGACGCTCAAGTTGATCAAAGTGGTGGTTAAACTCTGTAAGTTCTCTCAGATTCAAAGCCAGCTTGCACTTTTCTTGAACTGAATGAAAGTAAGAATGTTTTCGTATGTGTTGACAAGAAGAGTTAGTGGATGGGGGAGGGGAATGGAAAAGAAGTTTTAGCAGGTGGGGAGGAGGAAGAAGCAGGTGCTAAGGTGGGACGAGAGTTGGAAAAAAAGTGCAAGATGTGATGGTAGAGGTGATGACAAGATGAACTAATTACGCTCACCCAGCACCCAACCCATAGTGAAGAAGATGAGACGTGTTCTCTATTCCGTCCGGAATTTGGATGATGATCAAAAGAGATGACTATAGAGTAGATGTGTTGGAGAAGGGTTTATAAAGTGGCTATACGTTGGCTAGAATTTGTCTGGGACAGGTAATGATTTGCCGGCTGATTGCAGCCTGACTTGCCTGACCTACAGGATGAGACGAAGGTAGGATTGTTGTTGTGGTGCTTGTGTTGAAAATATGCAATAAATAAGCAGAATAACTTATTGTCATTCAAGGAGGAATTGAATGGTGATGAGGAAGGAGGTGGGAGGAGGAAGAGAGAGAGAGAGAGAAACTGATTAAATTGCAAATTGTGAGAGTGATACAGAAAGGAAATCAAATATGAGCCGAGTTACAATCAACAGCAAATATGTACGAGTCCAATCCAAATGTCGGTAGTAGAATTAGAGGATAAGGAAAGTTAACTCTCAACTGTCATTTGAGTAGAAAATACATAAAATCATAATCTTATCAGCTGAGATTACTAGTAGGACGGCCATGAAGCTGTGCATCGGACAAATGTGCAAAGATGAAACTTTACCGGCGTAAGTGTAACAATGTCCTCGGTGTCGGTACCGACGACGCTGTGCAATAATTATTAAATTCTATATACATGCATGCGTATCACACGCACAGACCAGACTAGCAGACGCCGGAGTATACCTGAGCCTTGAACTGCTACTGAAGCTACTGTGCGCCGCTCTTAAGTTTTCGCGAAAGTATTGCGAATTTCCCTGTCTCTGTATTTAGTATTGCTCATGTCAATGCTAAATGAAGGATACGCAAATTGATAAACGTATCACATAGATGGGATAGGGATAGGTTGGCTAGAGAGCTAGACAACGAAATAAAAGGGACGAATTAGAGAAGATAATTGGAGGTTGTTGAGGAGAAGGTAGAAAGTATTTTGTGAATGGAGGGGACATATGGACACGAACGTGAATGAATATGTTTTCCTTGATGCATGAATCAAGATCGAGTAAGGAGGAGGAAATCAGAGAAAGAAATCGGAATGGGTTGATATCAAGTGTAAAAAATTTGGAAAGGGAGAAGGAGTGTATCATTGAACTTGAACTTGGAGAAACATGTGCGGAATGGTAATTGTATAAAACCACAAGGCCTTGTCATTTTAGCGCTTATTTACTTTTTATGGTAAACTGCTGTTATTTGCTATGCTATAGCTACTACACATTTTCTATCAGTTTTTCATCGATCTCATCTGTCTCCTATTCTTCTAATATGTAAGTTTAAGGTTGTGCATGGAGTACTCGCTGTGAGACTGTTTGGCGCACACTTCTAATAACCATCTACTCTACGCCCTGGGGGCTGCATCTTACTTTTCACAAGATGAGATTACCAACAGATTAATATTATTTTGACGATGAAAAAGTAGGGAAGCAAACTCACTTGTTTATTCATCCCTCAGTCCATGATTACAGTGTGGAGGAAACGGTAGCCAGCCAGCTTTTACTCTGCTGTAATGTTGTAGGCTTTTCAATGTTTGATCTTAGGTTTGACTCAAGTTTTTGTAGATATGGTTGTAAATCCTCCAGATGGACTGACTAATATGGCCGGATGACAAGGAGGAAAGTGGGAGATCGGGATCCTAGACGTTGAAACCCCCCGGGAAATAGATGTACTATCTGAAGTAAAGTAAATAATAAGCTGAATTTCGTTTAGTGACTGCTAATGTTGGAGACTAGACTTGATGCTGGATTGGTTTTGCGGGAATTTGAAGAAGATGTAGGAAAAATTTATCTCAAACAGTGATTTTTCTTGACGGATTATGCGTCAAAATGTGTATTCTTTGAAACTAAATACTACTCTCTGGTAAAGTAGAGCTCAAAATTGCCGACGGGGATGAAATCCAAAGACGATATTAATGTAGCATGCACTCCAAAAACCTTCTCTTTGCCTTCTTATTATCCTCTCCGGCCGACTTGCTGATGAAACAATCTTGTAGACAGAATCATCATCATCAGTTACCACGCTCCCTTACAAGTGAGTGTGTTCTCTTGTCAAGGATTGATGTAAAGAGAGACATGGCGTCTACGGCGTTTCCTTGGATTTGCATTTAATTAGCTAGCAAGTTTGAGGAAGTCTGTGAGAGATATTATAGTGCAACAAAAGGTTTGGGTTTAATTGTGTTGCTGCGGCTGTTGATGTTGCTGTGCAAAAATAGTGAGATTTGACTTGAGTTACAGATGTAGAGCAGAATGTAAATCGCAATTTACATCCACCTGCTGGACCCAAATTGGCGTGAGTTTTATAGAGTGTATATGCTTGTACTAAAAGAAGGGGAAGGAGATTATGACAAAATGATAATTGCTACAATGTCTGGTGGGAAATGAAAAGCGCATCTTGTTGTCAAGTTTAAAGTAAAGAACTTTGCTGCTTTGCTGGGAGGTATGGGAGGGAGGTGGTAAAATAAGCGGAACAGTCATGCCGCCGTGCCTTGTCTTATTCCACTGTCATGTAGTTAACGCTCTTTAACGTCTCGCTCATTTCATCTAAAACAAATATTTAGAACAAAAAATGCAGACAACTGCACAAGAACGGAAGAATATGAAGAAATACCAGAAACTTAATTTTCAAATCTTCCCGACTTAAAAACCAACAAGAAATAAACCATTCCTTGGGCACACTTTTCTTAAGCGGCTTGACTTAAACTAATTCCGTAGTCTTGTCAAGCTTATTTTGGCTTGTCTGATCTGGTTCGGTTTTAAGAATGGGGAGGAGATTGTGAATCCGCGTGATGTGTGTCCACCCGTGATCTAATTCCGAACCCGAATCTGACGTGTGGGAGGAGATGTGGAGAGTGGACGGCGTGGAGAGGGTGGGGATAGTCCCGTTTCCTGCGTAAAAGTTTTCTCATGCTGATTAACCTAGTAAAAGAAATTGGGATGAATGAGAGGGAAATTTTTAATGTTAGGTGGGAATGTAGAATAATTATACATTTTCGCCAAATACTTGATTTTTGAGGATTCCATACTAGATATTAATCAGGTAATAAAAACAAGATTGGAAATTATTCCGCCACGGCACGCCAACGCACTCATCAATCCAGCTTTGAGTTCCGGCAAAAAGATATTCCTCAAAAACTAGTCTCAGACAGCCTTTCTCCTTGTTCCTTGCATTGACTCTATCAGTTCAGTTTAGCTCTCAGTTAGCTTAGCTGCTTCTTTGTTAAACTCAATGATGTTTTTCTCTTACCTCAATTTAATTTGCATAATTAAGCACGCATCAAGAGGGTGGCTCTATCAAGGTTTTCTATCATGCAAGGAGAATCATGTCAAATCACAATTGTACATGCTTCCTTCAACTTTTCATCTCTCCGCCACCGCATTCCTAGCCAGTACAGTCGAATCTCTCTATAAGAGCCTCCCATATAAGAGTTTCCTCTCTGTAAGAGTGAAGCTCAACAGCCTGTGCAATATTTCCTGTATCCCTTATGTTAAATTTTCTCCATATAAGAGTTTTTTTAAGAGTTTCCTCCCTGTAAGAGCCCAAAAGTTAGCCGTTTGCAATGCAAACGCATTGTTTTAGCTCTCCATATAAGAGCTTTCTTTGTAGCCAAACAGATTTAAGGGATGTTTGGCTGGTTCTGGTCTGATAAGCCACCATACTTGCGTATTTTAGTGTAAATTCCGTGCTTGTATTTTCTGTTTAATATTAACTTCAGCGATTATCAGTTCCAGCAACAAAATTTCGAATTTCTATTTAAGAGTCTTCTCTCTATAAGAGCTTTCCTCTCAGAATTATACGAAACTCTTATAGAGAGGTCGGACTGTATATATTGTCTCATAATTGTAGACATCGTAATAAAGGACCTCATTTTCCGCTTCAATTCAATGCTGAATCAGTGAGGCGAAGCGTGATGCGGCTGTAAGGACTTATTGTATTCACGTGTATGGATTTTACTGTATTTGGAGGGCCAGCTCGCCGCTCCTTGCAGAAACATTGCAAGCGGATTTCTCTTTAGATTTATACCCCCGAGTAAATACCACTTTCAGTTACCCCTTGTAAGACTCATGGGGGAATCATGCAAACAAAAGAAAAACAATTCAAATGCAGCAAAACTTGTCAACGCGCCCTTGCTAATTTTAATTAAATACGTACAATGACTAATTTTGAAGAACATCTTCTTGACTCAGCGTATACAAATTTTTAACTTATTGGCAATACCGTATATTTGTTAAATGTGGACGAGGATGGATTGCATTGAACAACCACTACGATTCAGATATACTACATTACATATACACTATCAGCTATTTGCTGCCATGAAACAAGTGAATGTAATGTAATTTAACAAAGATTAAAGTAAAAATTGTAAGATAAACTACATACAGCGTCTTGCTTGTATCAAAAGAGGCTGCATCCTCGAACGTTTTCCAACTTTTTTTTGCTACCAAGATGAATTTAAATAAAATAAACTAAAGCTTAATAAACTAGTAAATTAAATAATAAATTAGTAGTAAATAAACTAATACTTAATAAATTAAATAGAGCTTTTATAATTACATGTATTTAAATTCATGAACACATCTGTTTTCATGTACCTGGAAGTTTAGCAAACATTTCTGGGTCCCTGAAGAGCAAGACTGAACCAGCAAGGCGTAAAATACAAAAATACGAAACTGAAAAGAAACTCTGAGAGATTAGTGCTGATAAATAAAGCAAGTTTGTAATGAGACATGTTCCCGTGGATGATTGATTGATAATAAATGTGAGAACTAGGGAAATTGTGAGATTAACCTGAGGAATTTCTAAAGAAACGGAGAAAAGTATATGGATAGTGGAAATGGGGATTGGCTCAATGAAGAATGAACAAAGAAAGGAAAGAATTGTTGGCTTAATTGTAAACTAAAAGTAAAACCAAGATTGAAAACCGGATGAATGGGAGGCCAAGGTTTGTGCGTATCCCGTATTTGATGAACGTGGAGGTAGGAGTCTGAAAGTGTGGATGCATGTTGTTCCATTCTTTGTTGAGAAATTATCCTAGAGGCAGGATTTCCTGCGGTAAGTAGAACTGTAACTATGCGGTTAGACCAATTTAAGAAAGATAACACTTGATGATCCTCCTTGGTTTTTATTCACGCATTATCTTCAGCAATCATCGGGAAAGCGTAATTGGGGAGAGAATATATACTAACTGATGGAGCATACCGCAGATTCATTTGCCTACAGGCGCATTTAAATTACCTAATTCCAATCCTTAAGCTTGGCATTACTTACAAAAACTTCCCTTGGCCTCAAAGAGGTTGACACATGAAAAACTGCAGACTTTGCGAGGTCTTGAGCGTTTAGCAAAATATGACGGCGACGGATGTTCATATGTAGGATAGCTCCGGGGTGAAATGGGATTGGAGCTGATAAGTTCCACGTGTAGCAGTATCCATATTCCCCTTTGATTTCCGGTAGAGTCTTTGATAAATAGGACTGAGATATTCTCAAAAAATGTCTTGCTCAGAAGATAGTAAATAGTTGAAAAGCGGTGGGGATGTTCAGGGTTGGGTAAATGGGGACAAATGTATGCCTGCTTACTTTGCTTATCTGAAAAATAGGACGAGAAAACTCTTCTGTCAAAGTTAACCCCGGGCATCTTCTCTCAGCTGGTGGGTTGGAGCAGGTGGAGGTAGGACGGTTTCCTCTTTGAAGATTCATAAGTTCCGGCTCTTCTGATGGTCAAATCCTCTTGCGCAGAAATTTGCAAATGAAATTGGAAAAAACCTCAAGCTCAAGATTTGACTTGGAGATCAAAGCGTAAAGAAGAGGATGTGTCTACATGATACGAGAGTCGAGTCTAAAATGGAAAAATTTTGAGGAAAGAGAGGGTGCAGCTTGCACCATGGCGAGTTAGCAAGTAGGAAGGGGGAGGATTTGCAGTATGTTGCGGAAAAATGAGATGAATCAAGTGAAGCGGAGTTGAATGAGGAATGCTTAGGTTTTAGTGAAAGCAATATCCTCTGTTTGAAAAAGTGTTTCCGGTTAGTGACTTTTGATAGTGAACTTGACGTTAAAGGAGGGAGGAGGGGGTGGTGAGGGTTAATAGGTAAAGGAAAATGATGGAAAAACGTTGAATGATGACTAAGGTAAGAAATATGATGCATGGAGGAGGTAGGATGGGTTCGTTAATGTGCAACAAGTCATTTAGCTTTCAATGAAGGAGTTGAGCAGCCTACAAACAACATAGTAAGAGAAAGAGAAGATGGATGGATGAAGGAATGAAGGAGATACGCAAGGAAGTGAGGAAGGTGTCCTGTAGCAGTTAGCTGAGACGGAAGAGGAATTCTAACGTTCCGGATAATGAATGGATGATATGAATATGAGTTTATGAGTAAATATAAAGGATATTAAGGAGTTGTTGGTTGCTTGCTTAGAGGCAGGCCTTTGGGCTACCAAAGTTGTGCTGTACTTCATCTCTGACAGTTTACCGCAAGCGTTGTATAAATTAATTAATGGCAAGTCTGAATTCAGTTCGTGAGGCATTAGCGATGGTGGTTCAGGGGTGGATTTTAAAGCTTGGCTTTATTTTAATTAATTAGTCAAAATCTGATTCACCAAGTAATCTAAGGATATCGGCATGACAATACAAGATGAAGAGGCAGGTGTAGGTTGATTTAGGACTGGGAAACAATTTTAAAATACCGTAAAATCGTGGTTATGGTCCTCCTCGTAGTAGTCCACAATTTGTGTTTTTGAGCTAAATAAATTTCCATCCTCGAACATAAGACATCCTTGGAGTTAGCCATCTTAATTTATGGATGTGATTACACTCTCAACACCAATATTTTGCTGCAAAGAACAGTGTCTTATGTTTAGCTATCATTTCTAATCAGTACTTTGAGATGGAAACAACTTTGAAAATTGAAACATTTGTGGGGTATTCAAAAGGTTAAGGCATTGAAGCTCAGGAGAGGGTTAAACCTCTTGCGTATCTCCAAATTTTGCCTATTACATAACCACAGCCCTATAGTTATGGCGGAATAATGCTATTTTCAAATAATTTGAAATATGTTGCCCGAACTAAAACAATGAGACGCATCTTCAATGTGAGTGCATACATGACATACGTATGCAAGAGGTTAAAACACATGAGACGAGGAGAACAGAAGGAATTCGCGCAAGAGGGAGCTAGAACTGACCGAAGCCGATCTTATGGTAGTCAGTTGACGGGGACGAAAATGTTTTTATGAAGAACTGGGGAAAGAACTAATGATTTGGATACAAGAATGCTAGATATTACTGTGTATTTAAAAAGTTTTGGTTGTAAATAAAAGTAAATTCAACCATTGGCCACCCTGGAATAGTTCCACCTCGTATATAATCTGAGATTTTTGTTCCTAAAAACCCGATAAGCCATGGACTATAACCACGATTTTACAATAAGTCTTTTTCGAGAACGACAGAATAATCTGACTCAGAATGACGAAACGGATCTAGAAACTTGTCTCATAAATCAAAAAGGTTCTGTGAAATATCCTTCCACGTGTCGTACAGCAATGTATACTTGGGCGGAATGCATGTTTGAACTCCGGGATCTTACCTCAGATCCCACCCTTGCCAGATTGTAACTCCGATCAGACAGCGACTAGGAATGACTAGCATTAGCGGGGGAGATTTGCCTTGTAAATAATTCCATTTTCCGTGTTGTTGAAGAAAGTGATGATGCTAAGTAGGACGTGTTGGTGATTAACAGCACTATAGTACGACACGGACATAAAGGAGATCTGGCTGTCCCTGCTTCGTGGATTCAGATCTACTGTCTGGGCTGGTTTGATGAGCTGTAATGAGTTTATAATAGGGAATAGAAGAAAGTTTAGGAAGCTGGGAAAGTTACAGTGTGTCTTCGACAAAATAATTAGATTCCAGAAGGATCGAGGAAGAGGAAGTGTATGGTATGATCTGTTCCGGGATAAAAAGTGCATAAAGGAAGGGGTGGATCATGTGGGAAATGTTGTTAAGTAAAAGGGAGGGAGATGGAGCTTGAAAAAAATGATATTGGAAGTTATAGCGTGAGCGAATGGGAGGGATAAAGTTATGAGAGTGTTAGTGCATGATCCCCAAGTTTCTAATTACAAGGATGGAAGCTTGTTTGACAGTGAAGATGTGAAGTTACGAAATTAGAGTTCCGTGGGCCCTGCTTCTGCTTGGGCTCTGCTTTGCACTTGGATACTCTGATCCTTAAAGTTTGCGGTGAAAATCCGGAAAGCTGGTTCGTGATGCAGGTTAGAAGACAGTTCCTGGAACTTACCTGTCAAAGTCGTCAAGGTTAGCTTGGAGGAGTCGGTGAGAGATGAAGTGAAACGAGAAAAGTTTGTTTGAAATCGAGGGTTTTCAAGTAGGTTCTTGTTGAAAGGTGTTGAGGGCGAGGGGATGTTGCGAATTTATGAGAAGCCAAGATATGATTCCGCGGATAAGGAATGAACTATTCGACTATGGCGGTCATTTACTATTGGGTACGTGTCATTCCCGTCCGTGACACGAAAAGGAGCGAATGAGGTCAATCCTGTTTGAAGTAGGAAGGATGGGGGGGAATGAGGAAGATTAAGAAGAAGAGGGAATGAGATTAGATGGAATAAAAGATTTGAGTAGGGGTGGGGGAAGCTGCATGACGGGATCCGAGATGGAGACGAAGACCGAGTTTTGCAAATTCACATTGATTTATTAAGAAGCGGGGCGGCAAGGGAGGAGGGGATGCGGTCAGAGATGAGGTGAACCGTTAACGGGTATGTTGCTCTTTAGGTAAATTGTTTGGGGCATTGTATGGTCAGTTTGAACAGAAGAAGAAGAACCTGCTGGCCGGTATGCATGCTACCTATTACATACATGGATACGTATTCTAGGGTCAGAGAGAAGGATGAGTACATGTGCGAAATTTGGTAATTGTCGGGCACTTTTATGTAAAACATGGCAGCTGATGGCAGATTACTAACTGATGATGGCGGCCATTTATGTACTATCGGACATGAGGTGACCGTTTGAGCAAGCATTTGTAATATTTTTGCGGGGATTTTCGTCAAGTTTTAATTGAAATAGTTCTCTCTTCTAAGGACGCAGCTCCTCAGATGGGACAGGAGGGGACAGGGTTACTTCATGAAGGAAGATGCAGATACATTTACAATTAGGAAGGTGCCAGGATGTACGTAATAGAAGGAAGGTTGAGTAAAGAACCTTTGGAAAGGGATATGGGTGAGACTGGGAATGAGGGGGGATGCGATGCACTACTGGCACAGGTTAAGTTTCTTTCATGCCCGCCTGAGTGTGTGTGGATGAATGGAAAGTACAAAGTATGGGAAGAAGAAAAAAGAAGTAGGTAATTTTGTTAACTGGTGGTCATTGCTCGACGGACGGGTCATCTATTGAGACCCAAATGTGGTTCCCGACAAGTCCCAACATCTATTGCACTTTTGATCTTACGGTGTTTTTCTTCCTCACCAACCATGCCATACCCGTATGTGTAAATGAAATAGCCCTTCTTCATACACATCTACGCCATTATTTCCTTCTACCTTTTCTAATGATTCACCACACCAATCTGGTGTGGCAACAAATCTGAGGATCTACACAAGATTATGTTATTATCTGAAAGCCTTTTTGTAAACCCTCTTACCTGCTATTCTTTTAAGAGATGCGACAGCGGATTCATTAAATTCTATGTATCACCACCGTGCAAAGCTTTTATTCTCCACCGCGCCGCAGCCGTCCAGCCATAAACTATGGACCACGGAGATTTCGCTAAAAAATTAAACAATAATTTCATCAAGCTTTACCCTAGTTTTGTCTTAATTAAAGCTAGCAAAGTTAAAGAAGTGGAGAATTCAGACAAGACTTTTCAATACCTCACCTCCATCTCCATCTTTGGGTACGTTCGATGTAAGGGATAATTTGCCAGCGGCGAGTTTCAAGATGTATGTTATATATACAAACAGAAGAGTT
The DNA here is from genome assembly GCA_906901655.1 of Sminthurides aquaticus. Lineage (NCBI taxonomy): Eukaryota > Metazoa > Arthropoda > Collembola > Symphypleona > Sminthurididae > Sminthurides > Sminthurides aquaticus. The sequence continues at coordinate 6,778,463 of CAJQTT010000004.1, read as the reverse complement.
ACACCCAGATGCGTCTTGCTCCGTGGCTTGTGGTCAAGGTGAAACACTTTAGCTTCGTTGCAAACTACTAGGGTTCTTTCTCGATGAATCAATCCGTCTGATAATCTTTTCCAATCCGCAAGCATCTTCTGTGAAAAAACCAGGAGGGAGGTAAAGGAACAAAGGTTTTTACCGCCCTCCAATTCCTCCTCTCCCACTTCACCTAAATGATCCGTACATCAAACCCATTGCAATTAATAATGCTGAAGGGATTGTAGGACAATTCCGATGTTTTCTTTGGATTGATTTATGAGGAAAACAAAACTAGGGTTTTGATTTTAGGGTGAAAACACAGTTTTTTTAAGAACTTTAAAACATCCGTGGCGCTGGATCTTATTGTTCCTTGAGATACCGTTGCGGGTATTAATTTGTAGGTCAATCAAAAGAGACGAAATCATTGTTAAGAATATTGACAGAAGAAGAGGGACCGGCGGTTTATGAAATATTTTATGGACAATTGACTGTAATATGAAATAGGGAAAAGATGGACCAGTGAAGTTCAGGACGAAAATTGGTAGGGTTCAATCTAATTAGGCTTTATTGCTTTTATAAAGAAAATCAGGCAGAATGTCGAGCAGTTTTGGAGTTTCGAGTTCGTCCGTATCTCACATGTCAGAGGATTTAAGGTGTATATAATGTATCTAGGTGGAGGGTAACGTCGATTGACCATGCGGATACTAGTGAAACATATGCTAGATAAGCTCTGAAGACATGGGGAAATATATTTTCTTTCTGTACATGAATGTGAATATATTGCATAATTTTGTATGATGCTGGACTATGATTAATAATGAAGTCCATGGAGATCAAGTGGATTGAATAAAACAGCTTCTGAAACTCAACTAAACAGACTACAATACTACAGACAAAAGCTAAATCACAATGTGTTACTATAGAAATTATATTGAAAAGCCTCAGTGACGCAATCTCCGTTTGACAGATGATGCATAGGATGCGGGATGGGGTTTTTGGCTGATTTCCAAAAATCAAGTGCCCTTGTTTGTTGGGTAACTTTCTTGGGGTTATGCCCTTTGCCTCCTTGACCGAGGAGAGGAAGGGATAGAAGAAATGTTATCAAGAACGGATTGTATGTTCTTTGAGAAGAGAGAGGCAGTGACTGATACGTTGGGTGAGACAAGACATAATAGATAGAGATGGAACGGTTATGCAAAACGTTTTAGTTAGCGATCCAACAAAGCAGAAGAGAGGAGGATGAGGGACGGGTGGAGAATACTAAATATGTTACGGCGATAACTAATGCGGGCAGTTTATGCTATACAAAACTAGTGTAATTTTTATTTCCATAACCTGATTCAATGTCTTGCTGTTCATTTGTAGGATTGAAAGCTGGATTTATCCAAGAAGAATATGAACGAACGAGGGATGAAGGGACTGACGCATCAGCTGAGCTGGATGATCACAATTTCTCAGTGCGGGGAAGAGCGATTGCAACTGTAGTGAAAAGTGATGATCCCTAGTCGTGCCATACGCTATCCAAAGTATAAGGGAGATAAAGATAAAGGTGGACTAACTAAATGCCATGTTTGGATTGTATTGATAGAGGGGAAGATGGACTTCATCGGATTTCATCATCATCTCCTCCTCGGAGAATCGCTGGGAATTAAAGAGAGGATGGTGGAGGGAAATCCCTTTGCTGAGCGTCTGCTTCTGGGAACTTGTTTGCAAAGCTTTACAGTTTCTTCTTGGTCAATTACTCTCTTGAATTTTAATAGGATTTAACAAGGAAGAATGAGAGGGGATTGGAAGAAAAGGCAAAATTCTTCTGAGACCACTCACTTGAAGGGATTGAACATGTTTTTAAACTTCACCTCTGTCCGTCAATTGAAAAGGACAGACTATTACTGTGCACTCATCAAGTTTAAGCATTCCCGTTACTTCCCTAATGTTCACGTCCGAAAAAAATCCGAATCGATAGATTTTCAACAAGGAATGGAATCTGTCCATTTTAGACCCATTCTATACACTTGCATGCTCGATTCCCACTATCTTTGACCATTCCCGATAAAATCAAAGCTCTTTAAAAATGAGGCGATCCAGGGATTACTGCGTAGAGCTACTATTCGTATTACGGGATGGAGGAATAGACATGAAGTATATAATGGGTGAGAGTTGGAGCAAAATTCAATTTTTTAAAAGTGCTTTAATCCTTCTTCCATACTCCAAATTCTACCCTCTTTGTGGAATTGAGTTGAATCTTTCAATAAGAAATAAGAGGATATAGGGCTGTATCATTCATTGGAAAAATCTGTGTGGCCTCTTGAAACGTTTTTATCAAACAGCTTCACACATTATCGCGGTTCATTTCAGTTATTAGCCTTGCCTTCTTCATCGAGGAAATGGGTCAGTATCAGTAGTAGTGGTCCTAACGAAAAATAAACCGTCCGGCTTCAGTCAGATTACTACGGAGTAAAATCGAAAATAGTTTGAGAAGGCAATGTTTACAAGCGCTTCTCCTAAAGGCTAGAGCTCTGGATCTAAAAGGAACGTTGTTACTGGAAAAATTAAGACATGAGGTAGGACAAGGACTAATTATTTAACCGGCATTCTTTGCCATTCCTTTTAGAGCTTTCCACATTTTTTGCAACACCGGAAGGTAGGTGGACAGAGAAAAGATGACCGGAATCTTCCGACGAACAGTTACAAATTATCTAGCCTTCAAGGATATCAACCGGAAAGGGCAATTCATTCCGAGAAAAGTTTCCGGAGGATGGAAAGCAAAGCTGCTAATGCTCCCACTGTCTGTCTAGAGAGATGCAGTATTTTATTTGAAATTTATATGGCGGAAACGTAGATTCACATTGTTGCACAAAGTGTTTGTATTTGGAAAAATAATAGCTTCCTAGGACTATGGCTATGCCTAGGATACTTTTGGATGCATTTACCGAGTATGCTTGAGATAGCAAGTGTGATGCGGCTGGGATGTGAGTGGGAAATTTGCTGTTTCTTGTTTATTGAAATTGTTTGTAGGAAAGAATTTATATGTGTGCGATAATGTAGCGTATCCTAACTAATTTCAGACTAGATCAGTGATTTCCTTGTTCCAAGGTGAGTGGCTGGTGATAGATGTGGCGTAACGGAGGAACTAATTCCGTAGAAGACAGGATCGCTAGAGATTATGTAGGACTTTGGTGATACATTGGTAAGTAGAGACATACCAAAGGGAGTTCCAGAGAAGGGAAGAGATGTTTTTAGCATCCGACTATTTGGCAGAAAAGACATGCGAGAAGAACGGAGAATCAGCTAGTAATGATGACAGGTGCTTAAGTACATGATTATTCTGTGGTCAGGTAATCGGAAACTAAATATGCAGGAAAATCAAAGGATGTTAGGGCAGAGGAAGACTTGGAGGCGGTTTGGAGTGGAGGGTGATAAAATGTTGTTGATTGTCATTGGTAAACTCTCTTCTGGCTGACACCTAAAGTAAGAGATGATTGGGGGATGAAGATTTATTCAGGTGTCTAAAATCCCCTAAGGTGTGCTGAAGAAGGAGCAAATAGGATGCGGAAGATTTGAAGGAGGGAGACATTAGAGAAAAGAGAAGTAGAGATTGGGGAGCTAAAAATAGATTCTTAAGCAATGCATACTTAGTGCCCAGCTATATCCGTCCCTCCGTATCCCATTGCCTCTGGTGAGGATGATTGTGTCGTTTTTGCGGGGGATGTACTCAAGAATCCTCCTCGTCTTATGATGCCCATCAAAGGAATTGAGTGTGATGAAAGGCGTAAAAAAGGATAGTAGCGCTCTGAACCATCTATTATCACCTCCCTATTAACCAATCAAGAATCGTGCCGTCCCCTTCCTTTCAATCCTCTTTTAGTAGAGCTACTGTACTATGGAGGGAAGGAAAGATTTAAACGATTTAAAGCACCGACTCCGGAGCTAGTGTCCGGCATTTAATGACCTGGGATTTTTTTATCACTCCTTTTATGTCAGCTTCAGCTTCCCAGAGTCTTAAGTACCTATTTAAGTTTGGGAGAGGAAATGGCCAAAATTAGTCTTCTCAAGCTTCAAGGACATGTAAGATGTGCAGAGTAAAAACAAACTAGGTACTACCAACAGCAGTGCTGTTCATGACATGATGGAAATGGATTACTGGATATTGGATTGCGGAGTAGAAAGGAGGAGAAAGCACGGGGGGAAGAAGGTATGGTATGTATACATAATCTATATTGATATGTTTTGAAGTATATTGGCATGAAAGTTGATTGATGACATGGGCAGTGTGGAAGGGTGAGATCAATTGAGATATATTTTCTTATGTGATCCAAAATATATCCGGAAGAGACAAGGCGGTAAATTTGTTACTGACAAGATTTGGTGAAGTGCAGGATTTGAATATAAATTTTTGAAAAATGCTCCATTCCCGTCCAAAAAATAAGCCAATAATACAAGAGGGAACACAATGAAAGTATTACGAAAGTAGCATGAATCCATGCCATAGCATGTAAATCCCTCTACACACTTAATATTCGGGTGGTGGAATGAACACGTGCACGGGGAGGCTCTGACTCTAATACGGTTTTGACATAAATCCAGGGTTGAGAACTTTCGTATTGTCTCGATTTAATGGAATGGATCGCTTGAATTTCTATTCTGCATTTTATGGTACAATATAGGTCACGGAATAAATATGGAGTGATGTAAGATCGGCTTGCATGCAAGTGAGGCTGTAGAAAACAGAGGCTTAATTAATTAACCGAGGGAGCAGACGAGAGTGTCTTTGAAAATACGGTGAAAAGGTTGAAATTTTTTTGGAAAGACGACACCAAAATAGTGTTTCAGATAGCTGCACATAATGGTGTCCGAGAAGTAAAAGATTTAATAAAGATTATGGTGAAGATTAATTAAAATTTTAAAAGTCAAGAGGATTCCCTCGGCGATAATATGACTCTGTTGTGGCGGATGGGCTGTGGGTAGGAAAGAGTATGACTCTGAAGATGGGCTGAAGATGATTGAGATGGATGAGACAAAGTAGGGAAGATTTGGTGGGTGTAGGGAGGTAGGGATGGATGGAGAGTGTAAGGGAGAAAGAGGTTGGGGTCAAGATGCGGAACGAAATTAAGATAGCCTCCCCCGCGTAGAGATGCACAAGTAGAATTAGGACTCTGTTTGTACGCCTAAAAACTGCTCTAATTCAAATATTTGACCCATTCCCCTCTTGATGCTTCTTTGAGATGAGGATGGATTCCTAGGGATGCGGAATGGGAAATGGTGTGAGTAGTAGAGCGGTTGGCAGGGCCCGTGACGATGATCCTGGGGAATGGCCGTTTAGATTTTAATGGGAACTGAGTCAAGCCAGGCTCCAAGTTAGTGACACTGATATATATAATAGAAAGAGAGATGACTTGGCAAAGGAAAATTTTCGGGGTTTTATGGGCTTGTGCGGAGAATTTTATACAGAAGAAGGATAGGAACTCTGGCGAGAAAGAAATCGGGGTGAAGTAACTCCCAGGTTTTTTTATACAAAGGCTTTTAGGGTTAGAGGAGCAAGACTGAAGTAGATGGTAGTTTGGAGGGAATGTGAAACCACAAGGGTAATTTAAAAGTGGGAGAAATAATTTGGCTTTGACGTTGATATGATGAGCAGGCCAGCAATGGCTTCACTGATAAGAACTCGGATGAGGATCCTGCACACCTGAACTGAATGGCCTTGAGGTAGGAGACAATGACAGATGAGGGTTTTTGAATAAAGCGAGGAGAATTCGCATAGTCTATCTGCATAAGTGTCTTTATTGAAAAGTCAAGTAGGAAGAATATTTATTTATGTGTGCTGGTCTAGGGACATTATGCACTTGATCGGGGTGTACATGCTTTGCTTGCTGACGGCAGTTGCGTGGCTGGAGGGTATATGAATGAGGGTCTTGCGGTTTTATCTGTGTTACTAGAGCCACGAGGGGTTAGCAGGGTATCTATAAATTTATTTTAATTGCCAGCGTCGGAGAAAATGCGGAGCTTTTCTACCAAGCTTGGCAGAGATCCTTCAATCCATAGTCATTCGAATATCTCCAAAAGGAGGACAAACACAGACTGGGACTGAGGAAGATAATGCGGGTAAGGCAAGATGAGGAGAAATGGGGGTTCGGAGCTAAAAATGCAAAGATGCCCAAGTCTTTGCCAAAACTAACCATCGGTAGGGCAAGGGAAGGAAATTTTACAATTTACTGATAAACACTAAAGCATTTCAGGAAATCAGAATCGGAAGCAGAACAAGTCTAAAAGAACTCGGGTAAGTCTCCAAGATACGATTGAATGCATCTTCTTGAAGAAACAAGTTTGGCGCTTGTATTGATATGTTGCTTCATTCCTATGTTATCGTAGAGATGTATTTATGGATTTGGATCAATTGTTAAGGGACGTGAAAGGGAAAAACTAAAATTTAGTACCTGCATTAGTTTATATGCATGTGTGGAAGTAAGGGACGGCGACGGCAAGGAATAATTTTACTGGTTACGGTAGGTAGGGTGACAGAGCAAGTATTACCTGATTTCGGCAGGGAATATTTTCACTTTTCTCTCCTACCAAGCTACAAACGGGTTTACCTATGGTAGCAGTGGATTTAAAATAGTTCAATTACAAATATTGTATTGAAGAAAACTAGTTGCTCAGGATAAATCAACTTGACCTACCTAACCTAACATTCATTAATCTAAATTACTGAATGCATTCCTCATTTTTTGGCTCACTTTCAGTGCGGTTGGAAGGAGTTGAATTCACGGTCTCATGTACCATTGCTTTTATCTCCAACAAAATTGTCTATGGTTTTGGATAGACTTAATTAGCTTGCTTAAGTTCAGTGTGAAAAAGAAGGACCTACAAGGATGACAGAATCCATAAATACAAGATCCGAAATATTCGATCGTTTTGAATTTTATTTATTTAATTACGAAGGAATAGTTTGAAACAAATAACCAATACTTAAAACGTTGATACCTTGGACAGGCTTAAAGGATGTGTGCGCCTCGAGCAGGAATTGGGTATTCCATGCTTGGAGGGAGCACTGGTTGGTAAAATACAAATATTTTTGTAACAACTAATCTCTAATTAGCGGCGATACATATATCATAATAAAACTACGGTAGGGTGGTGAAGCATAAGATACGCAAGATGGAAACCGGACGAGATACACGCACTAGCAGATTTTTCTTTAGTGAATGATTGTTTAAAAACTGTATGAAAAACAATGCACTCTGGAAGCAAGCCATTAAATAGAATATACACAGCGGGCCAAGCTTACAACATTCACAGTTAACGCTTATCGGAATTGCAACGGACTAATTCGGAGTCCTACAGCTTCCTTGTTTACCTCGGAAACTGTACAAACTCCGCACAGATTTTCCTTGTACTGAGGCAAATAAGTCGCTCCGCAGAAAGGACACTTGACTGATGGTTTACCACTGTAAATTGGTTTGTAACTTTTAGCACAAACAGTAAATGGATTACGCTCATCGTACTCCATTGGATGCTCATCTACTGCATTCTTTTCACAGACTTGCAAAATCTTTTTCGTCTGCTTCAGCATCTCCTGATTCGGCCCTAAATCCAATAGTCGACGGCCAAAGGAAGATGCTGAACGGTAATTCTTAAGCTTGAAAGCTAGATTCATAGCTGTTCTCAAAGTTAGGATCAAATGAGCTCGTTCTAAGTCGCAGTGGGTGAAATAGGCTGCTAGTTCTACGTTCCGCTTCTGATCTTCGATGCTGTCCTTCGCAAGCTCTTTTCTAAATAGCTCCATCTGAAGACCTGTGGAGTGTTTTAAAGGGTAAGTTTCAAGTTTAAGCTGAATATTAATTTTTTATATTTATCTACGTGTTAACAGATCCGCGTTGAATTGGGCTTACCTAAAATATATTCTTTACACTTAGCAATTAAAAATTTGGCTTCTTCTATCTCAGGTCTGGCTTCCACCACGAGCAACGGAATGTTTAGTAGCAATAAACGGAACTTTTCAAGGGCCTCGTTGAATTTTCCTGCGGTTGTCAGGTCATAACAGTGCTGAAATAGAAAGTTCAATGTTACCTTGTCGTCACATGGCTATGGAACAACAACAACATATAGGATATATTCATCATTACAAAATTACCTTCAATTTATCTTGCGAAAGATCACTTAATTTAACTCCGATAGCAGGCACTTGCAGCTTAGGATCTTTACGAAGAGGATAAATATTAAGCGACGTCATACTCGGTAGACCGGAAAATGAAACTTGGGAACGGGCATACGCTGCGAGGAATAACTGTTTGAACGGTCCGACGTTGACCATTCCAATTTGGTCTTGCAGAAGTCTACCAGCTGATTCAAAACTGCCGGCTAGAACGTGGTCTACTGCAAGCATGGAATTGTTAGTCCATTGCTGTGGTACACTCACTCCTCTATTAGGAGGCACAAAATACCCATCATCGCCTGAGGTAGTTGGATTATCCAAATCATTCGGAAGTTCTATATCATCCTCAGGATCCCATCCACCACCTGTAAACAAAAGCAATACTGCCATGACTTGAGTTAAGTGAATACCTTCATATAGTAAAAAAACGCGAACGAACCGGGTGTTTCCATCTCCCCGTCTTCTGCATTGTTTTCATCGAGGTCTAACTCGTCATCATCGTGCCAGTTACCAGTGGGCACTACATCAATCTCATCAGTTACTAATGAGGTGACCACACTTGCTTTATTTTTGGCTATTGCAGCACCTTCAAAGAGGCTCTAAAATGAAAATTGTTATATCATACTCATATTTCATTCTCATGACTTGAAATACCAACCCAATCATTCTGCTGCTTACCTTAGAAACAGTTAGCAGGGGCCAGTTACTTTCGGACTGAACAAGAGGGCACGGTGGAGTGAGCAAAATTGCATTGGAAGGAGGTACGATGTTAGCTACTTGATCTTCCTCAATAAATTCTTCTAACGCTTGCGCTTCTTCTGTTAGACCGTGCGTTATGGCAGTCAAGTAGGCTAAAGAAAGCTGGCCACAATTCTAAGACCAAAAATGCACGTATTTAGGCCGAGCACCATATATTACTCCATGTACATTATACACATTTTACACGTAGCTTAGTTACCTTCAGAACTTTTACTCTCTCAGCGACATCCCCCAAGAGCAAGGCGTTTTGATAATGGGACGACGTATCCTTACGAATCTCAGAAATTTTCATCATTTTCTTCAATTTCTCAGTGTTTCCAGTTATAAGATACAAAAATGTAAGCTTATCGAAGTTTTTAGTTCGCTGATAGCACATTTCGACAACCTGGTAACACATCCATAAATGGAACATTCAATAACCAGCTCATTACCTATGTGTAATGCTTTTTGAAAATGCCCCATCCTTACGAATATTATCGCAAGGCACGTACCTGATGGTTTCCTTGAAATAAAGCTGCCTGTCCCAGCTTCTCCCAACAAGCTTTGTCGTCCAAAGATTTTGCTGCTTCGAGTGCAGTATCGATATTACCACATTCTAAAGCTAAAGCAAATCGTGTTTTCTCATCCTTCACAAAATGCAGTGCAACTTCAGGGTAACCTTTCTTTTGCAAGTAAGCAATGATGGATTGCCCAACAAGCTTTGCATTGCGAACCATGTATAGCACCTGCAATCAAGACCCGGTGATAATTCAAGCTTTCAACAGAAATAATGAGACCTTATCTCAGCGGTATCGCTTGAGTAAGATGTGTGCTTACCTCATCGTATTTACGATTTATCAACGCAAGTTTAAATCGATACTCAGTAGCATCAATATTGAGCACTCGAGCCTTGGCTTCACGGTCTAAGCAAAACACTTGGTGATTCTTTATTTTGGTTATGTAGATTGGCAAGTCTAGCGTCCGAATGATTCCGCTGTCCCTAATAGACCAAACAATAAAAACATGAGAAACAGTTTCAGCGACTATGTTGCTTTCTGACATATACAATGTACGGATCAAGTTTGTTACCCGCTTGTGATTGCATATTTGATGTGGTTGCTGGTAGTGTAAATAAAGACCCCATTATCCTCCCAAGCACCGGATTTCACGTGGGTGCTTTCTTGAAGGGTGGCGAGGATCTCTAAGCGCCTGTTGCATAGCGTAATTGACCTCTTCGCCAATAAAGCTACGTGTGACATGTCATTTGCCCAAACCACATACCTTACTTTTGCGGCCTTCACCTCCGCGAGCACCCTACAACAATACAGATGTATCAAACACAATTCTCATACTCTACTTTCATACTTTGATCTTATTTTTAAACATTTCCCTACAACTAAATGAGCATTTCCCGCATAAAGCCTACCTCTTTTGTTGCACGTCAAAGAGAGTCAATGAATCCGGTTCACGCAGAAGCAGCATACCAGTGCCAGCAAAGAAAATTTCATCACAGTTGGGGACTTGAATTTTCTTATTCACCTCATTCTTCAAATTCTTGATGACCAGCTGAAAAAATTAAAAATGTATTATTAGGACGTGCTAAATGATGAAGCTAGAGAAACCTTTCTACCACTACGCCACGTCATTCAATCAACGTTAAACCATATCGAATGATGAAACTCACTGTTTGGTTGCGATCCAGAACTGCAAATCTGTTACGAGCAACCCATATTGAAGTCATTCCAGAAGATTTCTTGCAATCTGGTGTATCAGGATTCTGTGAATCAGGCTCGTTGGGGAGGTAATAGAGCTCGTAGCTGCTGCTTTCGAGCATTGTGGCACGCGTTGTAAGAAGAACGGCATTTTCCGATGGGTTGAATGACATACTGTACACCGGAGGACGGCTGCCGCCTCTAAGTTGCATGATTGCAACATCCTTGGACGTGGTAAGATCTAAGCGGCGCAGGAATCTTTCTTTGATGTAATAAATAAGATTGCCATGAATAGCATGTGCCGGTCTTTCCCTTTCCAATTTAAAAATGATCATCCCTGAATCATGGCCAGCGGCAAAAAGATTCAGATTAGGATGAGCGGCAAGAACCCAGAATCGGTCATGCTCACGCCGGAAGGTATGAAGACAGGTCCTTTTGGTCATGTCCCAAACTCGGATACTCTTGTCCTCAGAGTTTGATAATATTAGTTCCTGACGTGGATGGAAGAGAACACAAGATACGTTGTTGTAGTGGCCACGGCATGTGTCAACTTCCCATGCTTTAGATTCGTTCATTCTCCACAACTTGACAAGCCTGTCGTCCGCTCCGGACACAATTAGTGGGGCAGTAGGATGGAAATATGCCCAGTTGACTCCACGGTCATGACCTTCCAAAACATGACGTACAACTGCATCGGCTTGACCGAACAAATCTGTGGATCCAGGATGTCTCATATGGTGATGATCATCCATTCCGCCACCTTGACCCACGCCTCCTGGAGCTGTGTTTTTCTTTCTGAGGCCCGATATGTCCCAAACTCGAACAGTTTGATCCAAAGATGCAGATACGACTAAATCTTCGACAGGATGAAATTGAGCACACATGACATAATGATTATGTCCAGTAAGGATACAAATACAATTTCGGCTTTGCCAGTTCCAGATTCGAATAGTTTGATCATCAGAAGCAGACAGGACCCACGGATACTTGTGGTGGAAAAAGGTTGTGCGGATGTAGTCCAAGTGACCCAGAAGAGTAAAAAGACATCGACGCTGTTTGTAGTTCCAGACTTTGATCTTATAATCGTCACCACCAGATACGAATAATGGTTGCTGACTGTGGAAACATATCCCTCGGACGGGCCCATCATGTTCATCGAATTTATCAAGTAACGTGCACATCCGGTAATCCCATAACTGAATAACACCGTTGTGCAAACTTGCCAAAATCCATGGCCGAGACGGATGAAAGGAAAGACCTTTCACCCTTGCCGACTTGCTCTCAAATTTCGTCAACATTTTATAACTAAGCCTTTCCTTAACTATTTCCAACCGGAAGGCGAATTACGTGATGGTGACGACCAGCCAGCCGGTGACGGGTAGCTTGAAACTTGATTATCAGTCCACTCCCACGCTTGCAAAGCTTTAAATTCACTTTTCCATTCGATTGATACTAATTACACTTGATTAAATGATTTTTAAGAATAAATGTCGTAAATAAGATTGATTTCGCCAAATCCACTGTCATATGTCTTCCGAAGACTTATTCGTTTTGCCTAGGTATGTGTGAGTTTCGCTACATCAGCAGTGCTGTCTGACGTGGACTACTGCCCGGCTAGTGGTCTCCTCTCACATCTGAGGTGAGCCACATGTTCTCTCAATGCGGGAAATTTCAAAAGCCATGTCAAATCCCAAAAAAGAATCTTCTCCCATATGAATTGACATATGCGCTCAGGGTGGGGCGCCATGCTGGAGACAAAATGCGGCCAGAGATAAAATTTTCTTTAATAAAAGTCAGGAATATTAAGGCTTGTACTCATTGAACGGCGTTCTTCGAGTAGCATAATTTTGTAAACCAAGATTTTCTTGTAACTTTAAGTCATCCGCACTCACTACCAAACGCAGCTAAAGCCCTCAACTGCAATAATAGCATCTTGACACAACGGTAGATGTCATTGGTGCGATTCTGCACTCCCTGATTTGTTTTGAAATGCCTCAAAGCCTTACATTAGACACTAATAATTGACACAGAACGTGAAAATTGTATAAACAAAATCGTGTGTTTATTTTAAATGAATGAGATTCTCCAAAAGCTCGTTTTTCTGTACTGCTTTATAATTTCAAGATTCACCAAGAGATTTTTATTCCTGTCCCGCTCCCATCTATGTGTTATATTATATGAAAAGCAAGTTTTAAGCGTGGACAAGATATGAGAGCGTACATATGCACGATCCAAAGGCTTTTTACTACCGCAGAATAAAGATCTCACTCGTCCTATTATTCACGAGAGTTTGTATCAAGTGTATGGATGGGCAAGTATTCGGGATACTGTAGTTTATATGGTACGCACCCCGAAGCTGTAGTGCCACGAGTATTGCGTATTGGCGTACCGATAAGAGTACTAAATGGACCTCCGTGTGGCCGGTACATTGTAACCGCCCACGAACTTCGAACGGAAAGGAAAAAAATCTCTATTCCCACCTTCCTACGTACAATGAAATTGTTCATACACACATAGGGTACTAGAAAGCAAGGAAAGTACTTTTGAAGTTGTTTTCGTCTCAATTCATTCTTTCACAGCATACAGAAATTAAACAGTGTTAGAGAAAATTAGACAAAATTAGATAAATATATATCTGAAAACTCCCAACCGTTTAATTTTATGAGGAAAATATGCCCTTAAATGAAATAAAAAAATATGAACACGGCTTCGGCTTCACGACACATTAAAATCTCTATTCATTAACATACTGGTAAAGGTCCAATTTAAGAATGCGAATAATGAACAACTAGCAGAATTCGTAGGATTTAAGATCCCTCGCTCCCCCCTTGCCCTTGAAGAAGATGCTGGTGAAGGACAACTGAAGGTCCGTTGTGCTGGTAGGAGGATCGTTTAGAACTAAACTGCCATGATGGCCTGCATAATACCATGCTATATACAGGGCCATATATTAGCTTGTACTTCACCAAAGTTTCCTAGGGTTTTGTTGTTGTGCAGTGCATCAAAGCCATAATATCAGCATTTTCCTCATAGTGGGTAGCGACCAAACCCGACACCCAAGGTGTAGCGAAGGACTAATAATATTTAAGATATCCTTTTGGATTCTTCATGTCGATCTTTTGTTGTCTGGGCTTGACTTTTTGATAGTTATTAGTTTTTTAAATCTTGTTAATCAGGTGAGTCTAATTATTAAGAAATTTAAAATATATAACTACGGACATTTTTTTTATATTGCGGGGAAGTAAGAGATGCTTGAATTTAAAAATATATTGTAAATAAAGTAATTCGACTAGTGCAGGGATGCGTCAAGAAGTGTTATCGTTAAATATACCGCGTTCAGCTTTGTCTTTGTCCTCCGGGAATTGAACACGATACTACAAATATTTAGAAACCTTTAATGATTTATTGGAAACATGTGATAGTTGCATGAGATCTTCTATGTCTAGTTATATAAATTAATAGCAAAAAGTTATTGAGTCTAATATCGCCAAGACAAAAGTTTGTCAAAGTTTAATCAGCAAAATTCATAAAAAGTCAGAAGAGCTATATACAAATTATGCTGTAGAATTACTGTAGAATCACACTACACTATTACTAAACAATCTCAACTCAAGGCAACGGGATAATTAGGAAAGTTTTGGGACCTCTGATTGATTTGTGATTTGAGTATTCTAAGAAATTCATATATAGATTTTAATGTCATTACATACGGTCGAGCATGACAGGCGGGACTAGCTGGAGTTTTCCTCGCATAAGGCCGAGAAACGGGAAGGGTTGAGGCAGAGCAAAATTCCTTACTGAGGCTTTTTCAATCATGTTGCAGATTAAAGAAGTAATTTGAAAAGTTGAAATACTATCACTGTGAGGAGGATTTACAATTAATCTCGCAGGATGAGTAACGCCGACAGCAAAAGTGGTATGTTGTTTTTATATAATTGTAAGTCAAGATGGATTATTATATTGTAAATTATTACTCGCTTTAATTTTCAGATGCTGTGGTAAACATTTTGGATGAAATACTTGAAGATGATTTGGAAGATTTAGGTGGAGATGAATCTGCAACAAAGAAAGCTGGTAAAATGATTTCTAATATCGAGCTCTGTGATGGCGATATTGTTTGGCCGAAATGTAAGTATGATATTTAACGAGGTGAGAATTTTTCTGATGTTGTGTACTACAGGTAGGACCAGATCTCAAAGGTTCAATTCAAAAACAGCGACTGAGAACAAAGTAAGTACTGGAGAAGACATTGTTATGATTTGGTTTAGTAGTGCATCGGAATCAATAGATTATTATTATTTTTTATGAATGTATTTTTTTTGTAGGATAATAATGACGGAGGAACTGTAGAAACACGGAAGAAGCGGAGTAGTACTACTAGGCAAGCTGCTGGAAGGTACAATGAGTCTAGTGCAACTAGTGAAACACCACCTGCGAGGTCTCTTCGTAGGAAGAATAATGACGTAAGTTATGATAGTCGGATAGTATTAGGATATGAGAGTAAGATTTTTAATATCGTCAAATTTTAATGTGCGAATTTTACTCTATGGGCGTCTGGGGCTCTAATGCTTAACTGAACATTAAATGGTTATATAGGCCACGGGTCTTGAACCCCTTTCCAAAAAGAATGCTAACTCTAGCACGGCCAGCAGTACCGAGGCTAATTCCTCCATGGGCGTTGACTCTAACTCTAACGGTGGGGATGAGACCGTGCAACCAAGTGAGTGAGATGTTTAAATAGTCATAGGAGACATAAAGTGCTCTTAAATATCGTGAATTCAGATGATACAGTAACCAAACTTAACGTTTTTTAAACGCAGATGGATGTGAAACGGAAACTAACTCTGAGGCACCCGTTAACGATACCGAAACAGAAGATGATAGGAATAACGATAAAGGTAGACTTTTTATTTAGAAGCGGGTAAATACAACTCTTATTTTTAGTTTCAAGAGAAATAAAATCTCTGTATTTTTATGACTTTGGTAGATAAAACCGCTAATGGGGAAGACAGTTCCAAAGCAGATGATTTGGGAGCTGGAGCACAAGATGATCATTACGAGAGCGGGAGTGATGTCAGTTCCTCTGATGATGATGATGATGAACATAGCCAGATTTCTAATCCATCGTTTAGTTCCGCTTCATTTCCAAGCGATGCAGGTAAATCGACGGGTGCATTGATATTGATGTATGAAAGGATTCTTGGCATCTAAATATGTTCCCTTAATGTTGACACTATGTTCAAACTATTACAGAATCTAAAGACGAGCGGTCAACATCCGTGGAAAAAAAGAGTGCAGGTTCATCTAATGGTAGCGTAAAAACTTCAGCTTCTTTTTAATACTAGTTAGAGAAACAATTATCTGACAATCATGATGAAATAATTAAATACTTTGATTCTTTGCTGTATTTTAGATACGGAAAACTTAAGACAGCAAAAGAAGGGTAAGAAATTCAAATCGGTAAAACTGACGTGCATGTTAAATCATTGTTGTTACAGCTTTATTTTTTTGTCTAGACTATGCATCTAAGTTGAGCTATATACTCCGAGATGCTAGATTCTTTTTGATGAAGAGCAATAATGCAGAGAATGTGGATCTGGCGAAGTCGAAAAGTGTGTGGGCTACACCCCCAGCGAATGAATCTAAAATCAATCAAGCACTAAGGGAATCCCGCAATGTCCTACTCATTTACTCTGTGAAAGAAAGTGGGAAATTCTCTGGCTTTGCAAGACTTGGGTCGGAATCTGTTCGCGGCGGACAATCTGTAAATTGGATCTTGCCCCCAGGTCTGAGTCGTGCAGCTCTAGGCGGCACATTTACCTTGGATTGGATCTCGAAGTAAGTATTTCTGTTGTAATAGGCGATCGATTTAGATGATCGTTTTGGGCAAGCTAGATACTAATAATAAATTTATGCTAGGAACGACCTACTGTTCAACAAAACCCAGCACTTGTTTAACCCCTGGAACGAAGGGAAACCAGTCAAAATAGGAAGAGATGGCCAGGTAAAATATCAGAACTTGAATGGGTACTTAAGAAGTAAAAGTACGTTCTCTTGATCGGTAATATTAATTTAGGAAATCGAACCACACGTGGCATCCGAGCTTTGTCGTCTATTTCCCATGGATACCTCAACAGATTGGAATTTAGTGCTGAAGCGCAGTAAAGAAGCTGCCAAGAAAGTGAATGTTTCTAAGGTGATTTCTCCTATCGGATCGAATTCCGCATCTGGTTCTCGCGGCAGCGTCCGTGGTGTTGGCTTCAGAGACCGACGAGACTCAAGAGGACGAATTTCTCAATTCCGTAACGGTCGCGCCGCCGTCTTTGGGAGGTATATCCGTGGACTCTTATTTCAAATGAACTCAGTGCGTGATTCAATGAACAATTCGTGTGGACTATCAATGCTATTTCTAAGTGTTTTGGCACACGCCGTCACATTGTATCACCTCCTATTTTCTAACAGTGCATCCAAGTGGTTCTTATCTACTCTTATTTTTCCTAAACGGCCATATCAGAGAAAAGCAGAAGATCAATGCTTCTTTTGTTTACACCTTACCGAACAGTCCGTAAGAATGAAGGATTGCAGGAATGAGGGAAGGATAGGATAAAGTGAAAACTTCGAAAGTGGTCAGAGTATGGCCGGGAATATGTATGCAGGACTTGGTACTAAAGTGCCCAGCTGATTCACGACATTGTCCTGTTCGCTTGCGGTTAATTATGCTTGAAAGTGTATAGCCTATGGCCTAAAGACAGCCCCTTGTGTAACTAAACCAAGTATGAGAGTCGCCGTTGTGAGATGTGAATAGCGGAATCTCCATTTACTGAGATCACTATCTCTCGGACTTCACATTCTCTTTCATTATTCTAACGACAAGTCTTAGATCTTTGGACTTATTGCTAGCCCATGCTCCCGTTCAATAATGGTGAACGTTTCATACTGTGTTTTAACTTGTCAATCACGAACTCTTACGTAACGCATGACTTGTGTGCTTCGCTTGAAGCAGCCGAAGTCTTCCACACGTAGGTTAGTATTTTCTTTTATTTTGATGCAAATTGCATTTTTGCCAAAAATCTCGTGGGCTAGTGCAATCAAGATACTGGAGGCAAAAAAAGCAGCATGTGGTTCCAAAAAGTATTTTGGGTTCTTTCTGTGATACACCTGTTATTGTCAAGGTTCTAAGGTATCTCTTACTACTATTAAGTATGATTCTCAAGCACTGCTCCACCTTGCATGCGTGGGTAAGTTTTAAATTAAGCGTGTTGTCACAGAAGACGTTCTTTTGAATGCGATTCTTTAAGTATCAATGTACTACGGGCTTTAATATTCTTCTCATCAACAGGTAATGGGCAAAATGCGAGGTCACAATATGTGTAGCCTTACGACGTTCATAAAATAAGATCCTCACCACGCTCCGTACATATTGAATTACAGGGTTACTTAGGTGAATTTCGAGTGTCGATACGTAAGATTTGTCGTATTGTTAAGTACATTACCTTATTTTGTTTGAATTAGGGGTATGCGCCGGCGGTTCAATGACGACGAATTCGGACAGCGAGCCAAGCGAAGCAGAGGTACTTTCTCAGAAATATAGATATGATAGTGTAGCAGTAACTTGGGAAAATTTTGTCGGTGTTTACGTTTTGCACTTGACTATTCTGAAAATAATGTTTGATCTTCTCAGGGTCTTATGACTACCCATACAAAGGATCGTATTCTGATAGAAGTCCAGAAATGAGTCCGAATTCCCGGTATATGCGTGAAAGGAGTTATCACTCCCCTAGAAAGGTATATATCATAAAATATTTGTGTGAAATGATCTCTGAATTCCCTATTTAGATCACAGTGAGATCTAAATAGGGAAATTTAACGCCAGATTGTACTTAGCATTTTCCTGTGCTTTTAGAGTACGACTCACGTCTATCCGGACTACGTAGTGAGGGATTACCACCATCGGCCGCCACCCATGGCTCCGTTGCCTTATCCTCCTCCCGTGAGTCCATATTTTGGTTTGAAGTTACATTTTTAATATCTGAATCGGTGTTTTTCGTAGTACTAATAAGTTTTTCGTTACAGCCACCATTCGACTCGCTACCTCCTCCACCGAGGTACTACGATGGACCTCCATTACCAGACTTTCCTCCTCGCACATCTTCCAGAGATAATCGATCACCCAGCCCAGTTCGGGTGAGCATCATTTAGCTACAATTTTTCATTTCTTATATTGTGCAGAATAGTTATTGTAAAATTTTTACCGGAATTAGTGTCAATATGGATGTGAATTTTAACGGCGTAATTCTTTATAATTTCAGTATGAAAAATCTGTCTCGGATTTCTTGCGCCGGACGAGCGACAGACGGGACCGTGATAGAGACAGAGAGAGAGAGCGGGAACGCGAGCGAAAATATAGGAGGTGAATACTCATGTATTCCGTGGTACGGTTGTAGAACTTTAAGGAAAATTTCGGTCGTACCGAATGTAATTCGGACATTCGGTTCAGTTTAACATGCGTACGTCATGTGCGCTGAGATCTTAGTTGGAGTATTAATGTTTAAGTTTTATTTGAAGGTAACTTCTCAGAAAGCGTGTAAAATGTTATTTCTATGTGTTCGTTCTGTTCTGCACAACAGAATTATAATGTGTACTCCACCTCACGGTTTGTCTTTTTTTCGGCCGATCATAACTGTAATTCCGTTTTAGACTTGCTTTAGATTTTTTTAATTATGAATGCACACGTTTTTCTTGTGATTTGCAACCGGCGCGGCAGGCGGGTAGAAATGTCTGTCAGTAAGCTACGAATTATGTTCCTGCTCCTCTCACATGATTGAGTCACGTGTAAGAAGTGTTTTACTTACAACAATATAAACCTTTGTTATAGTAAAGCATAAAGGCTTAGGCAAATTTTTGTTAGCAAAGAGCATTTCTGTTAAATATTGTAGCTGGGAGTTCGTATTTCCTATTTCAGTGTATACCTTGTATATGAACCTAAATAAAAGACTTTTCTACTAAATATTGCTCTCGTACGCATAGAAGCTCCCTACACTCAATTTCAAATCAGTTAGCCGTATTCGAGTTCTGGCCAATAGCATAAGAGACGATTACACGGCTTTATTATCTATGATTAATGAATTGGAACAATGGTTGAAAAACTTGAAAATCGTGACCAGCACACCCAACAGGTGCCTGTATTACAAACAGAATTTGCTTCACGTGGAGAACTGTCCCAGATCCCACAGCTGGAGAAGAGAAAGTGTAACTCCCATAAAGGAGATTGGCATAAGGCTGTGGGGACGGGTAGCTTTGCAGCGCAGGTCATTTATACGGAATCAATACCGCGTGTCCGCATGGACTGTGTTCTCTTACCCGTATACCGACTACTACCAGGAGAGGGAGTCGTCGCAATGATAACACATTGGGTCCAGGACTCGATACTAAAATAGCAGATGAATTAGAATTCGTAGAAAAGATTTTAACGCGACTAATGGATTTGAAGAGATCTCCTACGACCCTAAAATATTCGCATTTGATAATTGTGCTAACTAAAACTTTTAAGAGCTCCCATGGGTACTGTTAGTTTTCTACATGCTGCGTTAGGAATCGCTGCAATATGCAGTTTGAGTTTCCCCAAGGTCGAAGGCAAACAGAGAAGTAGAAAATTAGAAGACACTCCTTGTGGACCGGTAAGACGATTCAAGAAAAATTAAAAAAACCTTGACAGTATGTAGTTGCTCAATGTTCTACTCATCCCGCTCGCTCCTATCCTTTGGATTTGGGAATATGGGAAATTGGCTCATTTGCAACCTACAAAAACTACATAAAATTGAGGATCGGGTAATATGATACCGTAAACTTGTTCTGCAACCACTAATTATTACAATAAACTGTTTCCAGGTAAATTACCATTATGACTTCACTGAGTGCGATGCTTCCGGAGGGAGGTAAGCTTTTTTTGCAAGGCTTATCGAAAATTGTGGTAGTCCATGAACTGTAAGTTTCATGTGATTTTGCAGATGGAGGGTAGCTGTCCCGCGTATGGGATGTGAAGGGGATGTTTTACCAGTCCCTCCAAAACGTTTGAACGATTGTTGTGAGTTTGGCTTCCAGTTTATTATATGGTTGAATTTGCGGTTAACTCTACACGCGGGTTTGTTTTGCTTCAAGTAGATAAATCTTGCGAGGCAGGACAGTTCTTCAATCTGACGAGCTTAGAGTGTGAGGATTGTGGAGTTGGAACATATTCACTGGGCGGTGGCCTCAGATTTGATGAATGGGATACATTACCATCGGGCTTCAAGACACAAGAAGAAAAATTTCATTCAATTTTCTCAACAATCGGTCGTCAATCCACTGGCATGAACTGCACCAAGTAAGTGCAACTTCTAGAGAACGTTGAAAAAAACATGAGCTGGACAGGTGTTTCTAAATTTAAACTCTTCGGTTCCTTTCCACTCATGCCCCGCTGAAGCGTTTATAATATTTAAACGGAAACTCGAATATTGATACATAGATGGGGATGGCGACCGAAGGGAGAAGTTGTTTTGAGTCAGGGCGGCCCCTGTGTGGCAACGTTGGCGTACAGTGCGCTTCTAGTAAAACCAGGCTATCTGAAATTCACATACCAGTATTCTGACGATAGTGTTCTCTTTGAATTTCAAGTATGGATAAGCATAAAAAATATAAATTTTAAATAATCAGCTAAACACCTGTTGTACCAGCTTATCACTTTGCATGCAGGCAAACAGTGATCAATGCGAAAGCCTGCGTGAAGCGGAAGGAAGTAGATGGCCACCTGTAACGGGGGAAGGAGTATGGCGCGTGGAGAAAATACCCTTGAGAACTGGGCTGAATATTTTGCAATGGAAAACCATGGGTATTGATTCACATCGGCCGAAGCCTGTTCTTATACGGAGAATCGAAATTGACGGTAGGTTATCGTATGAATGCTTCAGTTAAGTTAATTTTTTTTATGTACTTGTAATTACATTTTCAATAACTTATTAGGGGTTGGATACACATCATCCTGCAATCCATGCACTCCCGGAACGTTTTCCAGTAAACCAGCGTCTAACCAGTGCACAGAATGTCCTAAGAATACATACTCTGGACACAAGTACAGCCAGTGCATACCTTGTAGGAAGGATATTGAATATTCTGAAGAAGGTTCGTCAGAATGCAGCCCCAGACCAGCATGCACTCCGTCAGATTACTACCAAGTTCATACACCATGCAACGATTTGAATCAGGTAATGGGCAGATAACGAGCATTTCAGACCAGACCTGAGTTAGTTTGTGATCCAGCACTTTACCTCTAATATGATCCTAACACTTCCCTTATTTGTGGTCAATTTTTAGACACGAGTAAATTACAAGTGGGTTGAGCCTAAAATCTGCTTGGATACACATCAGAATTCCGTTAAGCTGCCGCCAGATGGACCTCCACGGGAATGTCCTCCGTGTAACCCTGGAACAGAATATCGGGACGGGCAGTGTCAACCATGTCCAGATAACCAATATTCGGATGGGCGGACACCCTGTAAAGCATGTCCTGCTTACACTGTTCCAGAAACCGGTACAGTGGAATCGTAGCTGAGATACACGTGTATTTTTATAGTATTTTCGGATGTTGCAAGAAGGATTCAAGCCGCGTTCTATTTTAGGTCATCACTTGACACAATGGTATTCTTGGCCACCGAGCATTCATATCAACTGCGTGAGCCCGGAGAGTAAGTGTAAAAGCGTTTCATGGGTGTCAAAGCTAGGCATACAGCATACAGGAGCAGTGTAAGCCAGCAAGCTAACGGTTGTGCCTTTTTCAGATGATAATGGATGTAACAAGGCACCTGCTTGGCAACTCAGCGGCAATTCGGTTGTCAGTGGCAAAGGGCACGCGGATTGGGTGTACCTTCTGATGACCCTTAGTGTGAATGGATTTCGCGGAAGAGGTGGGATTGTGAACGGAGAGCTGCTGGAAGTTGGTCGGCTTCGATTTACGTTTGAAATTCAATGCGTTCATGACTGTGAGCTTATTTTCATGCAGGTATGTGAGCAGATTTTATGGGTGAAGGGAAGGGTCAGCTAACTTTCAAGCAAAAATTAAGGGGGTTGTTGGAACGACATAATAAATATTTGTATTCTAGGGAACTAGTAGCAAAAACGCAACGATTATCCAGCGATGGGTTGGTTCCCAACGGAAGCAAGAGTTTACGCATAGCATCGTACGGAATGACTCCTATACGTTTAGTTGGGCTTTTCAAAAGCTTACATGGGATTCAACCAGCGCTGATGGGAACTTGCGAGATGATAATAACGAACCTTCTATTTGGGCAAACACTGTTTCTGACGCTGACAATATGGTCAAGATATATGAAATACTTGTCTCAAACAGTATAGACGGAGGTGCAAAAAGCTGCGCTCCATGTCGTGAAGGATTAATCTACTCTGCCAATCCTAGCGATGGAGGACCATCTTGCATTAGCTGTAGCCCGGGTCATTATAGGGTCAATACAGTCAAGTACGATGTTATCATATTTAAGACAAGATTGCATTCCATCGTTACTGAAGCTTGGTAATCTAACGGTGAGTTTTAATCGATATGACGTGACGCAATTTTAGAAATACAAACGAAACTAGGAACTCGTCCTCGGAAGTTACTCAAGTTACTTCGGAGTGTCAACCGTGCCCAGCGGGCACCGTGACAATGGATCCATTTGCCCTCAACGCAAGCGCTTGTCATCCATGCGGTTCTGGACTAATCAGCAAAGATGGCTTGAGCTGCACCACTGATTGTATTGTTCGTTTAGGACACCGAATATACGATTTGCGACCGCTCAAAGGGTAACAAGCGGTAAAAGTTATGACTTTCTAATTTTTCATTTAAAACGCATTTTAATTCAACACGTAATGATTTCTCATCTGCAGGTTCAAGACGGTTAGAGGGAACAGATTATTCACAACTAGCGGGACTCAGTACTACCATGTTTTCAACATTAGCTTCTGTATGGATACCAATGCTGAATGTTACAAGAACGTTACGATACAACGTGGATACGAAAACCAAAACTCCAAAGTAGAAGCACTAGTTTGCCAAAGCAACGTTTTTCCTCCTGCCGTTACAAACTCCGAAGTTGTTAGCAGCGACGTCTCATCCGCATTCGGATCCTTTGTCTCCAAACCCCTCTCAACCCACGCTTCGTCTTTAGGAGACCACTTGATCGGTATTAGCCATTTACCGTCCTTTAAGGGCATCAACATTGAAGATATCATCAGCAAGCACATGAGTCATCCTCAGCAATTTCACTTCTACTACTCCACACCAGAGTACGTAGTTATTGTAGAAATTCCTTCGTAACAAAGCACGTTCATTGATACGATTCCTTTAACTTTTAGACCGACAATCGCGTGTCCCGGCGGAAGAAGCACAACGATAACATTCCGGTGTCGCATGACGGCAAACGCTTGGGCTGGCGTTCCCTCATCCAACAGAGGAGGAAATAGCGACAGTGATATTCGGGCTCCGGAAAAATGTCCGGATGCTACTTGCGACGGATGCAATTTTCATTTTATTTGGGAAACACAATACGCTTGCCCTATTTGCACAGAAACAGAATTGAAGTGAGTAGATATTTGGGAATTGTACGCTAGGTGAAGAACTCGGCTTAACGAATATCTTTTTTATTGCATTTAGAGTCGTGCGAGGTGAATGCAAGGACGGTCAGCAAGAAATTCATTATTTGCCTACCGAGTTTTCGCAGTGCCTCCTTAAATACAACTCTTCGTGGCCCACCTCACAAAAATGCACTAATCATTTGCCTATAATTATAGAGGTACGAAACCAAGCAGTTCGTTTTATTTGCAATTCGTTAGTGACATAGACGAAGTTTTTAAAACTGCCTACATTCATTCAAATACTTTGTTTTAGGTTGCAGTTCAATTTGCTGTCGCACTTGCAGTCATTCTATCCGTCGTCTTAATCTGCTTTTGGCGTCGTCATCGGAAATTAGAATACAAGTACATGAAACTTGTTGCTTCCGGAGGAAGCTCATCAACTCATGAAGGAAGAGGAAGCCACGATGGATCGAGAAGCTGTGAAAGGGTTATGCTTCCTGTTGCTGAAAGCTGTGCACTGGACCCAGAAGATGGGGAAGATGAAGAAGAGGAAGAGGGGTGCAGCTCACATGGTAACGCAACATTCTACTGAAATTTCAGTTTGGCTGAAAGGCGTGCATTAAATTTTATGCAAAATTTGATATTATTCCGTGTAGACATGAGAAGCCGCCAACTTCCAAGTCAAATGAAAGAAGTTGGGTTCTATTCAGAAAGTACTCTGAAGACCATTGTATCAAAATTCGGAATTCTCAGTAAACTTAAAACCTTAACAAGAAAGGTAATAGAGAACGTGACCACATTGGTCTGACCAATGGAAATTATTGGGCCTACAATTTATTATGTACGCTTTCAGGGTGAAGTTGGGACAAACTTAGAAATTATGAATTTGACTGACAAGGAAGCGATGACTTAAGGCACGGAAATATAAAAAGTTTGGATGACTCTCGCTCTATATCATATATCTACGATATTTTCTACAGTTCTTCTGAATATGTAATATTTTTCTCTTTGAGCTAAATGCTGTCGCAAATATACTTATGTTTTAATGCTGATGTCTACGTCTAATGTAGTATGGTGCTGATTATTACGTTAGTTTAACGATTGATGTCGTGATATTTTGTGATGAATGGTGCATGTATTTAACTGAAATTCCATATTCACCAATTTTAACGTAGGTATTACGTGCTTTCGAGTGTTTTTTCAATAAAAAACGCTGACTTCATTATTTTCAAATGCTTGCAGCGTATAGCGCTATTTTAGAAATATATGCCTGAGTTTTAATTTCTTCAAGATTTTATGGTATCCGCACTCATAACTGCCTCTAATTGGTACAGCTAGAGAAGTTAATTACAACCATATTTGTAAAAAAATGGAAAATGATAAAACTATAATTCGGGTGTCCACAGTTTGAATGTCCGATCAAATGAGCATGTGGCTATGAACTGTCCATCAGGTGAGATATCAACGCACATTACTTTACCGTCATGACCTTTGAGAGTTTTTAGCGGTTGCCAGGTTGTACTCAGCCACAGCTAAAGGTGCAAAAAGTCGCGTGATCAAGAACGGTTTCCATGAAAAGTTACAGAACTACAACAATAATCGTAATTTCCAGATACTTACCTTTGCTGTATTATCGTAAGAGGAGGTTGCCACGAAACTTCCCTCGGATGGTTGAAATTTTACTCCGGATACTAAATTAACATGCGCAGGTATGGTATATATACAACCACGTTGGCGAACATCCCAAACTTTGCAACTATTGTCTTCACTACCAGAAATTACTTGATATCTATGGAAATACAGATTACGTAGCAATATCAGTTTAAACATCACTTTATGACACGGTTCATATTTAACAGAATTTCCTTTCCTTAAGATCCCTCTTACCCATTAGGAGAAAAATCGATGCCTAAAATTTGCTTTAAATGACCCTCGAGGAACATCACACACTTTCCTGTTCTCAAATCCCAGATTCTCCCGAACGAATCCAATCCACTACGAAGGTTCAGCAATAATATTTCAGTATAAAATACGACTGACATCAGTCTTTGTTAACAAATCTCTCGTTTGCTCTTACCCAGTTGCAGCTAACGACCCATCGCACTGAAATGAGAGGCAGTAGACTGCTTTACTATGACCTTCTTGATGCAGCACTTCCTCCTGTTGCTCCAAGTCCCATAACCTCCAAGAAGAATCAAAACAGCAAGTGCCCAAAAATCGGCCAGAAGGGTGGTATGCAATTCTCGATACTCTTTCCACATGACCAGGTAGGTTAGCTATTGGGTCCTCACTGAAATATGTATATACCCCATAGGCAACATCGGAACTTCCTTATTATAATTGCATGGATAAAAAATCTCTACCTTTTCAGGTTCCACAGCTTAACTGATCCATCTACTCCGCAAGAAGCCAAACAGCAAGCATCATCATCTAATGAAATAGTTGCTTTAGGATGAAATACCACCGCGCCAACATTGTTAACGTGCCCCTTGAGTGTTCTGACATGCTCCAAGTCTGGGCACGACCAAAGTTTAATAAGTCCACTCCTGTAATAATTAATACAGATTAGCTTTTGTTCCGTTTTTGCCTGCTCCAGTGGATGGGTTTTTTTATTACCATGAACAAGTTGCTAGCAATTTTGAATTCGGGCTGAACTGAATATACGAAATTGGACGTGTATCGCCAACTTGGCTAGAAGAAATTGTAACGGCTTGCAATCTTTTTTGCAGCTCCTGCCGTTTTGCTGTTTTTATATTATCAGGTATTGTCCTAAGCCTTCGTGCTTCTTCTAATCTTTCCTTTGCTCGAGGAAAAGAATATTCTGCAAATAAATTAAGCATTGAACCTTAAGAGTTGCCAATTACTAAGTAATTACTTATTTATAACTTAATGTGTTATATTATTTTCACCTGCGATCCACTGCCTAGCAATTCTCAAGCTCTCTGGACCTTCGTGATACCATGTTACTTCACTTTCTTTTTCTTTTGGTTTTTCTTCGGCGGAATCGTCCGCTAGTAATGCTGATGTGCCAACTCTGTAATGTATGGTAAATAACATAATCTTCAATTGAATCAGTATAACATTCACTAAAACGTGATTTACACGTCACTTGAATATTTTAAGCTCACCTAGCGAGAACCTCTTTTAATCGCTGTCTCCTGTCAGCTGGTCCTTCACCAAAATAACAAATTGGCTCACCAACAGTTCGTAAACCTTTTTTAACCTCATTGTCATCGGTACTTACATTCATCAGTCTTACTCTTTTCCTACGCTCGAGTTCATCATGAGCAGCTTTTTTCTCTTTCGATAGATTATCTTCGATTTTCATGTACTCTAAGTTATCAATACAAATAAATTTAGTTAATAGCTGTCGAGTTATAAAAAGATCTTAGAGTTTAATGGACTCGGTTGTACTTACCTGTGGAAATATTAATGTTGCCGGCTGCAACCGCAGCCTGAATTGCGTCCGCATCTTCCGACCCCGGCGGTGCCAAGATGTCCATATTCATGACTTAATTTTATACTCTAAGCAGGTGTAAACCTCAACGCGTTTAGTGATAATTGATTGCAGTTCGTTTCACAGTACAGTTTTATACGCGTTGGAATTTAATAGTTATAATTACGGGATCTAAAATAACGTGTTGATAACCTCTTGACGGAACACACTGGAGGGATTGCAGAATTCGTGCTATTGGAAAAGGACTAAAATGCCTGGACTTCGTTAGTATCCTAAATTAAAATGTTGGATGAACAACAAATCGGCAAATAATTAAAGAAGCACATTTTGTTTTATAAATTCTGCCATAAGAAACGGAACATACTCGCTATGCTTGGCGAACTGATCGTGTATGTATATTACAGCGTCACGCACGACGATATGTTATGCGGTATGTTAACACACGGATGCCTCATTATTCACCGCCTTTCCTTATTTTGAATCTCGCAGTATCTAACTGTTAACGTAGATGTCGTTGTTTCGTTGTCTTGCGTAGGGAACATTCTCAAATATCGATATCAAAAATCGGCCGATTTTCAGACCGCATAACGCCCTCGTGATATGCTTATGTAATGCTGAAGGTGTAGAGCGGATATACTGGCTGACCCCAGCTACATGACCCCAACCATGCGGTCAAAAGAATCGTATCGTAAATGAATGGCGGAAGCGTGAGAGCAATGTTTGCTTGCGTGTCTTGAAGGAACAATGCATAATCTATTTCCTTTGAACCTAGAAAATAAGCTCTAGGAGAGATCGGCTGCGTCTTGTGCAACTACGACGCTTCTAGGTAAGTAAATATAACGCTGATGTGAGGGAAATAACACTTCTAAAAGAGGCTCATTAATTATTGACATTGAAACAAATTGTTAGAACTGACCTCAGCGTCTTGGTTTTAATCATGCAGGTACCTGAATTTAACTCGTAACTAATAACACTAACACATAGTGGGTATCGTTATCGTTTAGTCAAGACCACTTGCTCACTTTGGTAGTCTGGTAGCGAGCAAGAGTCAAGTCTCACTCGATCAACATAGAATCGGGATTTGTAAAATTTCTGCTAGTAGCGGGAGATAAGACTCTATGATCAAATTTGATGCTAAATTCACAACAATTCCAAGCGCCGTCTGGTGACTTCTACCTTTTTTCTATAGGAAAATTGTAGAAGTTGGGAGTGAGACTGGACTTGGCATCGTTATATGTTCACTTGTTTTGCTAGAATTGAAGTTTTAGAGAAAGGACTATTTATTTCATCCATCTGAAAAGCATCTGCCAGCTTCACACGGAATAATCTTTACGTTAGAAATACAGATAGCTTTAAAAAATGTCTGCTGGGATTCCTAATACTATGATTAGTTTACGGCAAATGATAGGGGAATTCGTCTAAGGTCATTTTGATCCTCCTCGGTTCAGGCGGGCGTTCAACAATTTCTCTACATGGCGGTAAGGCCCGAATCTTTCTTCCGTGTTTACCAGATTTCCGCTGCCATAAACCAGATCTTGGTCTATATCCAAGCTGACGGAGTCTATTAGCACTGCCAATCGGTATACTGGAGTGAATCGGGTTGGAAACGCGCCCTGAATATAAAAATTACGTCACTACTACAGGAGTAAAATGGAATACTGCCATTTGGTTTGGTTTTTGAAAACTACTTACCCACAACAGCAGTACATTTCTGATCCACGGCATATTCGTACTTGCGAGGGGTCATTATAACCACTCGGTCATTGTATTTTCTAATTATAGTGCAAGATGTGCCAGCCGCCCGAGCATAGTATGCGCCCTTTCCAGGTGCCATCTCCACGCAGCAAACTTTTGTTCCCAGAGCAAGAGATCCTACTGGATGTGCGTCCCCCTCTTTCGCTCGAACTGAAAAAATTAGCGCATATTAAAAAATGCTAGGATTTAGGATTGCCAAAGGCATCGATAGAGATAAGCTTGGCTAATATTGTTAAAATTTTCCGAGACTTGCATACCAGCATTTCTAGTTAACTCCGAAGATGTAGTAATTAAGTCGCCTATTTTCATATTTTCTGTGGCAATGATATATCTCAAATGGTCACCAGATCCTACCAATGCCACGTGAGCTGTTCGATTGGGTTCAACGATGATCTCTAGAACCTGCAATAGTAATATCGTGGAAATGTTTCATGTTTGATCTGCATGTTTACAATTTCCATGAAAAGCCAGGGTTACCTTCTCCACTAATGCTGGTTCTCCCTGAGGCAGACATCGCTTGTAGTCCACCCAAAGGTAGGGATGTTTTAAGCCACCACCAAGGGTTCCAACAACGACTCGACCTTAAAATTAAAATGTGAGCATTGCAACTATTCTTTCTCTGATAAAAGATGTTTATATCTACGGTAAACTTTATTTTACCTGTTTTACGGTCTCGTCCAGCTAAATTTGTTGTCGGAATTGGCTTAAGCGTGTACTCCTTGGGATAGTGCACCGTCCTTCTATAGTACCCTGTCGCACCGCCTTCTCCAGGTGGTTTCGGAACTTCAAACTTTTTATCTGACCATACATTTCGCGTGCTAATTACACTGACTGATGGTAACGAACCTAATTTAAGTTTCGCGAACTTAAGTAACTGATTGCATTCAACGTGAACAACAGACGTTAAAACACGGGAAGCGAACATATTGGAGTAACCTCAGTAATTACACAACTAACTATATAAGTAAACGCATCATAATTCAATTCACGTAATCTTTTAATACAAAATATCAGAACGGTTTCCGGATTGAAGAAACGAAAATCAGAGATGAAGTTGTTGACTGCAGAAAAATAATTTCATGCAGCGTACGCTACATGCAGGGGGGGGACTCTCATAGCACAGCTGTTTAAAAGTGCCGCGTGAGCAAAGGAGATCGGCAAAGGTTCAAGAAAACATTCGCACATATCAAGACGTATTTTTGATGCATTAAAGCCTGTGTGGCTACAACTCGTGTTTCCTTAAAAGCTTTGTCGAAACTCGTAACTTGTGAAAATGAGAGACATAAGAATAATTTGTCAACGTTTTGGAATGCGTGTATAACGCTACTTCATCACTCCTTGGCGACGTCACCGGAATCAAAGCATATTGCAATCGATCACCAGCATCATTGTTTTGAGATGATTTTATTACAAAATCATGGATCCGATTTAAACTGCTTATAAGCAAGGGATTTCTTTCGAAATGTCGGCAATTTAATTACTAACTGTAGCTAATTGAGCTACAGGCATTACCATCAATGTCGGCATGGATCACCATGGCGGCCAAGAAGGAGCAGGTCAACACAAGTCGGGTGCAGCGCGAATTCCGGAAGAGATGGACGGCGCTTGTAAGGGGCAAACAAAAACATGGATCGGCTTGGTCTTTGAAAAAGTTAAATCGAAGTTCTCATTGCTTCTATAAATTATGCTTTGGAGTTTAGAACAACACTACCATTATATATACTACTTTTAGTTGCATCCCGTATAATATAACTGTAAAACATTTGTGAGGAAATACAAAAAATAGCTTCAAAACTGCTAACACAAAATGGGCAACTCTTTCGCAGATTTAGGAAGCTTTACATTGTATGCAGATTGCAGATAGAGATTGATGGATACTTATGTATGATCCAACCATTATGTCTTCGCTATTGCATGCTCAGAGGACAGAAAAGAAGAGGAGTCACACGGAGCTTGGTAGCGGAACGTCAAGGATGGAGAACAAAATTGAGGATTATCTTGTTTTAAAAAAAGCTAGTCTCCAGTATGCATTGTTTTGTTCAAGTATGCATCCAGATATTATAAAAATAATGTAGGTGAGCGAGCAGTAGTTTTTGCTAGGATATGAAAAATCAATTGTAGTCGCTCTTCTCATCCTACGAACCAACAACACGTCACGCAAGAATGTAGCTGTGCGTTTTATAATGATCACGCAATTATATATAGCGTTTGAAGTATTGAACCATCAGAGTGTTTATCCCAGTAGAAGTTTTCTTATGCGGACTTCTCTGTCAACTCAATCCAACGCACACTTACAATGGAGACCATTAAAGAGGTTACGTATGAATATGCATTAATGAAAAGGGTTTTTGTCATTACCCTCGCTGTATACCTCTCATGATTGGTGCATCTTTGTTGCAAACACAGATATTGCACGGAATATTTCGCAGGAATCGTAACAGATCAGTGAAGGCATTTCCAGTACCAAGTACCAGAAATACTGGAGTCTCAGTAGATTATGGGATACATTCCTGTCGAAGAAAGAAAAAGAAGATCGTGGCCATGCAACGTGCTGAAGGAAAGGTCCCTCCAAATGCACCAGGTATGTGCACAAACAAGGTTGTGGCATCTCTTCATAGGGCAGGTAGGTGTGGATTTAAACTTGATCGATATTTGAGCTCCATTGATACAGTGACATTGGACTTGACGAGTCTCCCTCGTAAAACTCGACAGCATTAATTGAAGGGGTACCGGTTTTTACAAATGGGCGATTGATATGGCTACCAGAAACAATTGAACCTTTGGCGTTACGTTGACACAACGCTTTTAGTAAAGCTTTCATTGCGCTTGAGTTTTCTTTACATTTTCTCTGAGTGTCTCATCCTCTTGCTGATTCATCCTCTATGCTCAGGAGATGCTGAACTCAATCAATGTTTTTAATCAGTACTTTCTTATCGAAAGCATTGATGAGAACAGTTTTGACGAATACTTAACGTTTCTCGCCTACTGATTTATATGAGCTAATTGTAAGTGTCAAGGCATACTACTATATATATATAATATAATATTATGTATATATAATATAAGCCATCTATATTTTTTAAACATGGTTTAACTTGTTAAGTACTGCAATTCTTCTCCTTCTAACTACATGCGTCTTGCTTTGGGTATTGACTACGACGGCGTATATACAGCTAGCTCGGCACTAACTCAAAGCAGTATATGAAGGTGATGTGCTGACATGTTGAGCTTGCTAAACTTTACTTATAGGGTACTACCGTTACCCCGGCCCGAGCGTACGATGGTCGGGGTCACGTCATTTAGTCATAGCTATGCTTGTGTAGGCTAACTTTTTTCAATAGTTAGATCATATTGACAGCATGATTTAGTTAATTGTAACCAGATACTTCCCACGCCTGGTTTGACCAAAAGTTATTCTTGTGCGTAATCGCTTATGTTCCACACAATCAGTTCTGGTGGATTTATTCATTTCCTAGTTCATTTCCTAATTCATTTCCTAATTCATTTCCTTAATTTTTATTTCCTACTGCCACAGTTCTTTCCCACAGGCGTAATACGGCTTTGCTTGTCTTTACATTTTCTCTCAAACCAAAAAAGTGTCCATTATCAGCTTCGGAAACATTATACCTTCAATGGTATATTGTTCCCCGCGAGTATTCAAACTCAAGGGTATTGCGAAATACCCGGCACCACGATTCCCAGAGTGCCCTATTATGTTCTCTTACATAAGATTTTGTTATGATAAATCTGCGCTTTTGTATGATCTCTCAGCAGATGATACTATACATTCACTGAGGGTATGATTGAAACGAGAATGAATGGGCGCATACCTTAGGAGTAGGGTGTAGAACGAACTTGAGAGGAAGCATCGGAATCATACGAGAGGAAGATGATACGAAAGGATTGATTTCCGTATACTTTGTGTGCTACTGCAGCTTATCATAACGTATCGTATAATTTTAGATGCGTTCTGTACGTTCTTTAAAAGATCGGTATGGATGCATTCAGAAATGATGCGTTGAATATGTTATGCACGGGTATGATCTTTTAGCGTATGTATGTTATCGTACTTTAATATTATGATGCCGTAGGATCGGATGGAATACGTAATAAATGCATCTTATCCAAATCATTACATTATGATTAGCTTTAAATTGATTTATATTCATTAAATTAAATAAAATTTACATATATAATTATTGAAATAATTAATAATATTATTCAAACAAATATGAAATTCATTAACTTAAAACCACATACAAGTGTAGGGTGAGGAGAACGAATGGTGTCTTCTTCAAGCTTGTAAAGAGGAAGCCTTTGAAGATGCTGAGATAGTATCCACGATAGCTGCTTCTATATGGAATCTTCGGAAGAAACAGCTGACAGGGGATTTTTTCGGACTTATCAAATCCTCACTCTCGCTTGCGATCCTCAGATGGATTCCTGAATAAACTCCCTGTTGGACTGATGAACGATCCGTTTTTGTATCAAGCCAGTGGTCAGACCAGCTGTCCAGCGCTAAAATTGGAGATTGAAATTGATTATCTCCGATAAAGCCTTGATTTCCATGGACGGACGTGCAGCCGCTTACTCTCTCTCGGTAAAAACCTGGAAGATGAATTCGAGAAATTATTCATTGTTAAGTAGAATGCGATGAGTAACAATAGCTTGTAGCTGCTGACTCCAACATAACGATATACACTCTGCAACTTTTCGAACCAAAATAATTATTCAGAAACCCATTCTCACCTGGTCGTTGATTCCAGTAGAGTGACGTACAGCCGCTGACTCGGAAAACACCTGAGGGTTGAATCAAAGTGATTATTCAAACGTAAATAGAATCTGCTGACTAGCATTGGTTTGGAGCTGTTGAATAGCTCCAACATGACTATATATGCAATTGAGCTTTTGAAACCAAAATAATTATTTACTAACCCATTCTTACCTCGTCGTCGATTCCAGTCGAAGATCAGCTGCTAGCTCCCTCTCAGAAAAAACCTGGAATTGGAGGGATAATTTCGTATAATAAGAATGTGCTGACTAGTATTAGTTTGAAGCTGCTTACTAATTCCAACATAACGAGATATACCCTGAAGCTTTTAGAGACAAAATGATTACAAACCCATTCTCACCTGTTAGTTTCCAGTAGAAGAACCACAAGCAGCTAACTCGCTCTCGGAAAAAATCTGGCGGATTAATAGAAAGGATAATTAAATACTTACTATAACCTGCTGACAAGTTTTAGTTTGAAACTGCTGGCCTGCTCCAACATTAGGATATATACAATGAAGGATTTGAAAACAAAATAATTATTCACAAACCCCTTCTTACCTGGTAATCTTTTCCAGAAGTAAGACAGCCGCTAACTTCCTCTCGAAATAACCTAGAGGATAATTGAATAATAATTAGAATCTGCTGACGATTATTAGTTTTAAGCAGCTGACTAGCTCCTAGACCACGATATATACACCTTTTACAATAATCAAGCTGTTAAAACCAAATTAAAATTGTAACTAAAAACAAATTTTTACGTGATCCTCCACCTCTGGAAATCGGGCCAATCATCTGCTGAACAATTACAATTAACTGCAACAATGCAATTAACAACAAACTGCAAATAGTTTTTTCAAAAAATAATTAAATTCCGAGCTTCACTTCCCTTCTTCCCTCAGCTCGTCTCTTTCCAATCAGTATGGAATACGGCAGTATGCTTGATGAGCTCAATCCTGCATGAGCAAAAGGCATGGCGCGGGCAGGAGGAAGTGAAACTGCATAATTCTCCGCAGGAGGAGCAAGACCTATGTAATTTGAATGAAATCATTGCCAACAACACATCTAGCACGCTGGCACTGCAGTCGTCGTTGGATGAAAAAATCTTATATGTTGTATGATATGCTGCATGTACGTTTGCTGGCATGTGTGCGGGGTGGGAAATAGCCGATCGCCTTGATATCCTCTTTCTTATAGCGGAATCTGTATAACGCTCGTTATATGCACATACACGTTCAGTCGTCCCGTTTCCCTCTTGGCCTAAGATTAAGCAGATTCTGTGTCACTCTGAAATGAGTGTTGCAATTTTTCGCGTGTCTTTAATTTTTATTTAAATAATTATATCCACTAATTGCTAATTTTAATGTATGCATAGGTACTGGCAAAGGAATGTAATAATTAATTTTTCGTAGTTTTACTTCAGCTGCTCCCTACTTTTGAACTACAAATGCTATGTATCATTACTCTTCACCGGCTTTAAAGCAGATCATGCTAAAGAAATATATACTTGGTATAATGCATGTTTATTTACGTCCTATTTTTATCCAATTGCATTTGTAAGGTTAAGAGCTGCTGTATACGTGTATTCGGTTTCAACTAAGATATTTTAAAAACTTTCCTAAAGCCCCAAGCAGCTGTTGCGTAACACAAATACAGTTAAGTTTGCTATTTTCTGCTTCCTTAAACATGACGGATGCCTATGTAATACCTGCATCGAAGCAAAGATTATTAACACATGTGAAGGTATGGATGCCAAATTTAAATAAATGCAAGCTATGGCAAACTCTAGTCACAAGTTTCTCCCAAAAATTTTAAATTCTAAAAAAGTAAATCCTAAAATTGTACAATTCAGCGGCTAATCGTCGTTGCCTTTGACTGCTTCGAACACAAATTCCACAACGCTGTGCATGTAAATGTATACGTAAAATGAAAATTTTCTTTCCAAGGCATACACAACAAGTCTATAGCAGCAGCTGCCAATATATACACATTTTTATCATTTTCTATTGCCTCACAAAAACAGCTCTTCAATCCTACAAAAACAGCAGGTACGGAACCTTATCTTTGTAGCATGATCTGTAACCATTGGTTATGGTAGCTTCTTTTCCTATTGCAGTGATCTTACTCCTCGCGATTGATCTTGTATCATCTCTTTTGAGTATATACTCAATTCATTCTCCGCGGCTATGATTAGGTTACCATCTCTTGTAGAAGCTTCTTTTCCCCTAGCAAAGATCATACTCTCCGCGATTGATCCTGTATCATTTCTTTTGATTATATACTCTGCTCATTCCCCAGAGTATGTAACAGATTGATACGTTACATAAATTTTTAGTTCATTCCCTCTATGTATCTTCCTTTATGATTCAGTGTATACTTTTATTTAATATACTCCAATCAATCGATCCCCGTAATGCAAATTTTACGTAATAATACGATCTTTTTGTGAATGTTCAAAAATAAAACGATCAGTATCAATCTCCAGGCATACGTAACGGACTGTTTAATCTGATTTTCGTTTTGAATCAATCGAATGGACATCGTCTTGATATGAACGCCGAGTCCAAAAACGTACTGCCGGGTATTTGCCGAAGAAGTGGTCCATAGGCCTCCCAAGTATAGGGAGATATTTGCATATTATACTTTTGTCAATAGAAGATCTTATATTATAATTGGCCTAGTGCCCTCTTAGTATTTGTGTTTTTGGTCGCGACGTTCAAGGAATATATTTGATTCTATAGTTTCTATGTTCACGGGAAGAGTTTACCTTCATTGAATGCATAATCAAATTATAATTCGATGTGAGGCTTCAGGAATTTTGACAGCAGTTGTGTGAGGAGATTGTTTGTCATACAGTCGTAGTAGTGATTGGGTCACTGAAGGTGATTTGAATTAAGGTATAAAACGCAGTGCGGAATTTAATTTAAGTATTTTCGAATAAGACGGAAAACTTTGTTGGAGACAGAATGCGATTAAATATCAACATCGAGTAGAGTCAAGCGTTACAGCGAGTTGTATCGTACATATTATTACGGAGATATTAAAAACGTCATTTTGTGAAATTAACATACGATGTTTGTAGAATTTCATTGAAAAACGAAAGTAAATTTAGTCAATTTATTATTTCAGTCATGGGAAGGACGCCGGATAAACGCAGCTTCTTCGCGAAGACTGTGGAGCATTTAGCAAGATGTTTGGCTATGATGAATCCTACGCCATGGGAAAAGGTAAATGCACAATTAGAGTGGTTTTGAAAATGTAGAGTGATTTTATCGAAGCATGTGTGAAAATTGCCGTTGTATTGTGTTTTAGGTCACCAGACTTTTCGATCTCTGCCCAAAACAAAGTGCGAATGGAGTGTTTCGTCTAGATGAAAGATCTCATGATGCCATAGTCGCTCTTGGAATTTATTTCATAGAATCTGGATTACAGCATAAGAATCATATACTAAAGTATTTGTGTCAGCTGTTCTTGTGTCTACCTAGATCTCAGTGGGTGTTAAATAGATTCAACAATGAAAGTAAGATAGTATATGGATTTTATAGTTTCTGGTTCGATGTCTGCATATGTTACACTGATTTGGTAATTTCATTGCTCGCAGAAATACCAATGGCGGAGAAATTAGCTTTCATTTTGACTACCCTCCTTAGTGATGTGGCCGTTTTATCCGAACCTGATAGGAAGGCAATTGTTTCGCTGCAGTTGGAAGTCCTACAAAGGCTAGGGGAATCGATTACAACAGATCTTAAAAAATCTGATGTGCATGTGGATATCCATAAACGAGGTTAGTGTGTCATAATAGTTGAGTTTTGCACCCTTATGAGTACCTGAAATGTAGTTTAACCACTGTTAATCTACTTGTCTGTTTGTTGCGCAGAAATGGTCATTGACGTCTCCCTACCAGTGTTTTTGGGAATAGCACGAGCGTTTGGCAGATTCGTCGAGCCAGATGGTGGTAACCCGCCTCTTTTTTCATTGATCTTCCCGAAACCTTCTCCGCCTTTGTTAGAAAAAGCCATGAGAGAACAGAAACAATCTAAGCGGGTTCCAAACTTTCGATCAGTAATACCTCGATCTTTGTCGTCAAGTTTCGGTATCCCTACTACAAATGAGTCGCCTGGTTCCAGGTAATACTACATATTGAGAAAAAAATTTGGAATGTTGGTGTACAAATTTCATGCATAATTGCATTTGTAATCGCTTTGTTATTTTTTTATTGAAAATAACTAATGTATTATATGTGTTATTTTTCAGGGGACCCATATCGTTGTTGACAAAGGAAACAATCGATTACTCAACGGTCTTTTTCCGTAAAATAGGCTCCTCTTATTCATCACCTAAAAGTGAAAAACAGTCCGTCGTTTTTACTGTCGCTCAATTACAGGTCAGTGTGTAGTAATTAGTACTACACATAAGACAGAAGAAGTAACGTTTGTAATGAACGCTTTCAATTTTTGTACACCCATTCAGATAATTTTATCAGTTGCCAAAGGATTGTTGGAGCAGCCAGTTGTACTGAATGTATTGGATTCATGGACAGTAGAAGTAAGAGGTATTCAAGGAGAAATGGGGTCACAGTACAGGTGAATTTCCTTCATTAGGATTATAAAAGCCCCAACTATATGTAGTAGCATTTTTTCTAACTGTTCTCCTGTTTGTTTTTTTTATTTCAACAGATCCGTGAGTGAAATATTAAACCTGGTAATGGTTTCGCTCCTCAAAGAATGCTTGCAGCGCCATCAGGAGCTGCCGCTGCCGTTTACTAAAGAAGTTCAGGAGTTTGTAAAGGGGTTGTTTTTGTCTGGACAGACAGAATTGATGAGATATTCAAAGAAACCTGTAGAGGTAAGTTAACTTTTATTCGGCATGTAAAGGGTCACAGTGCTAACCAAATATGAACTAAGGTTTATTTGCTTAGGAAATGGAAACCAGTGAAGCCGCTAAACGGTGTGGAAAGTTTCGCATGAACGTTCAAGCTAACGCTAATTGCGTAGAGTTACTTGTGTGGGCGATTGGAGATGAAACTGGTAATTGATTTCATAGCTATCTGACTTCTCATGCTACAGCGATTATTCCCATCGAAATTGTTCTTAATGTGAAAGTCGAATCGAACCGTGGTATCTTGTAGCCAC
Organism: Sminthurides aquaticus; assembly: GCA_906901655.1. NCBI lineage: Eukaryota > Metazoa > Arthropoda > Collembola > Symphypleona > Sminthurididae > Sminthurides > Sminthurides aquaticus. Next base: position 6,739,136 of record CAJQTT010000004.1, on the reverse strand, counting down.
CATAGGTATTTGAAAAATAGTTACTTGCTGCGATCGTTACATTGAGATTTGTTTATAGTGGAAAACCGTATTTTCTTCGTACACGACGTCCTGTTAGTTGGACTCGGAGGTCAAGTGCATTCAGGAGGTACCAGTTATGCTGAATTATGCCCCTAATTTCAGTTATCTGTTGATTTTCGAGTATTATTTTGGAGTTAGTTCTAAGATATAAACTAACATCCACTTATTACATATGTAGATTCTAATATCCTATGTGGTCAACACAAGCTGCTAAACAAACTAAAGTTAAGCAGCTATTGAACACAGTAAAATGCTGTCACTGATAACTGCAGGTTTTTAACTCAGAGTACTGGCGCAAACTTTAGTAGTGTGATTAACTGGTCCTCACACCTGGTTCTGAATTCTTGATTTCTTTCTTTGTAAATATTTTTTAAGGATATCATATACCTAAAGAAACTAGTAACATAACAGCGTTCCGAGTGATGAAACTAATTTTACAAATTCGTTTAAGGCCAGTCTGAAGTAATCGTAAATACATTTTTAGGTGCCGACAGCTTATGCAGCCGTTTGAACGAAAAGATCAACGACCTACATGCCAACAAGCTTGCTCTTGCTCATATGCCGCTTTTAGTTGTCTGCCTACAAGTAAGGACAGTTCTACTACTGCTTTAATTTCATAGTCGTATTTTTTCATTTTCTTACGGTACCCACTAACTTTCAGGGTCTGGGAGGGCTAGCCATGAAATTTCCTACGATCGCATCTTCTAGCATCCAGTATTTAAAGGAGTTTTTGATCAATCCCTCACCGATTCTGACACGGCTCTACGACAAGAAGTCCGCCAAAAGTAATGCTCAGTTACTACTTTATGTACGAGACAATGCTCGGGTTATGATACTTACGGTGTTTCTAATCCTCGGTTGCATTTTCACAGGTGCGGAAACAATGCCTGACGGACAAGAAAAGGGAGAATACGTTAAAAAGGAAGCTAACGAAGCTTTCTTGCGCCTACGAGATGTTGCTATCGAAAACTTGTGTCTCGCTTTGAAGTCAGGCTTGTCAATGGATCTGAATTGCGTACAAGCATTTTTAGCTTCTGTTTCAAACCGTGTATTCACAGCTGAAAAAGAGTGCAGGTGATTCTATTGATAAAATGTTTGATATAATTTAATTTCTGTGGTATTACTTTTATCACTTTTTTGGATTACAGCTCGAAAGAATTAGAAAATACACCCGCAGATCATGATTCCCTACTAGTATTGACTAATTCGATTGTTATGCTGGGTCATGTGGCAATAGCTCTGAAAGAAACACCAAAGACTACTGAGTCAGTGCTGCATTTCTTACAGCAAAGGGTAGGAAAAATGCCACAGGATTTGGATGTCCTGATCATCGATCAACTCGCCTGTATTGTAATCGCCAAATGTGAGGTAGGCAGATTTGAACCATTTTTGCTTGAACTGCATAGTGAGTAGAAGTGAAGGCAAACAATTAATTTTGTGAGTCGCTGAGATGTGTGTATAATATAATGTATTTATTTCAGACACACGTTTATGAGGAAGTCATGAAAATGTTTTGCATGTTCACGCTGGAGTCAAGTTTGGCTGCGTATTCTCAAGTGTATGATGAACGAAAATACAGGCACACAAGTGGTGCTGTAATGAACGCTTTGGCTAACGTTGCACTTTATCTGGAGGGTCGAGCGCTAATGGATGATCTGTTAGTGCGGCTGCTCGAACTTTTTGTGCAATTAGGATTGGAGGGAAAACGTGTTGCAGAAAAATCACCCGCCACAATGAAGGTAAAGAGATACTGTATTGGGTTATTACCAAATATTTAGTTTTTGATACCTTGCCAAAAAGTACAATGTACAATGCCGTTATTTTGAAATAGGCTTCAGCTTCAGCTGGGAATCTTGGAACACTCCTTCCCGTAATTGCTTTACTGATGCGGAGAATTCCGCCTGTGATGGATGTGAAACCTAGACTTCACAAGCTTTTTAGGGATTTTTGGCTGTATTGCATAATTATGGGGTTCACATCTCCACAAACTAACAATGCTCTGTGGCCGAGTGAGTGGTATGAAGCTGTGCGGGAGATAGCATCAAAGAGCCCTCTTCTAATCTGCAAAACTAGTTTGAGGTCGGAACTACGAGAACTCCAATATACATCAGCTTTACGCTCTGATGCTGTCTCAGCGGTAAAAAGTCTTACCTTTTGATGCATTGAGGTTCATTGGGACTTTGACTAGAAATCAAAATTCACTGTTGTCTTTAATGTATAGGTTGAACTACAAGAATTTAAGAACAAAATTCTATCCCTACTCGACAATTCTGCAGAGGTTGCTCCGTTGATCAAAAACCTGCCCTTTCCGCAATGTGCATACATTTTATCTGTGTACTGGCTGGAGATACTGCGCGTAGAAACAGTTACGAAACCCAGCTTTCGAGAAATATTCGAGTACTTATGTGAGCCATCTATTCAAAAAGATAAATTGGGGCTTTGGCAGTGCATTTCAAGGTATGTAGATAGCACTGTGTATATTATATAGATCCATCAGTACCACAGAAACGGAAATGTTTGAATTTATTGTAATCTTGTGCTTTTATGGGTATTTAGCGTTGCCGAAAAAGTCTTTCAGAAGTTTTTGGAAGTCATGAACGCGAAAGATACTGTCTCGGATAAAGAAGTTGAATTAGAAGTCCACGCACAATTCCTGCTAGTAAGATTCAATTACATTCATCGTCAAATCCGAAGAGTTGCGGATAAGTTCCTTTCTGGCCTAGTAGAAAAGTAAGAGATTTTAAGAATTATGTATTTATGATGTTTTTCGTTTGCAAGCGCATTTTGGAATTACGAAATATATCTTTGCAATAGATTTCCTTACCTCCTTTGGAGTCGCACAGTGTTGCACACCATGCTAGATGTTCTGCAGGTTCTTTCGGTTAGCTTGACACTGAATCCAAACGTTAGCAATCTTCCGTTAGATATACCAAATACGCCGTACAGTCTTCAGCTACTCGATAATGTGGAAGCTCGTGAGGTAACCGTTATCACATATACATATCAGTTTGTATGAATTATTCGATTTCCGCTTCTGACTCTCCTCACACTTTTTTCAGGTAATCGTTCGGGATTATGCCGAAAGATGCTCAAGCTTCTTGCAGGAGGCTCTAAAATGGGCTCCTCAAGCAACGAGATCTCATTTACAAGAGTATTTAAACTTACATAGTGCTGATTCGATTCAACATCATTCTGGATTAGCCCTTGCATCGGAATGTATCCTAAAATACTCCGGGAGAAATCAGACTTCGGATCCTTTACCTGTACGTTGCCAGTGAAAGAACACACACTGTCGCTGCTAGTTCTGTTAATAACATAAATTACTACTTTGATTTTGTAGGAAACTACACTTGAAAAAAGGCCTGAGTGCACTAAGTCTTCCCTGGCTAAGTTTGTATCCTCTTTGGGTCTGCGAAGTCGGTATTTGGGGCAAGTTCAAGGTTTACTTCGGATTGAGCCCCTTCCAACGGTGGCTGACAAGCTTATGCGGGTGCTGTGTGACAAAGATGTTCCCCAAGTTGATATTCAAACTTTTGAGGATTCCTTATGGACCGCTTCAGCATTGCTCATCAGCTGCGAAGGTATTTTGTAGCTGTTTTGTCCAACACAACTAACATTCGTTGCAAATTTGTTGCGTTATTAGTTCTTGTTATTTTCTGCGTCCAGGCCTCAACAGACCATTATTACACGCTGTATGCTGGGCGCCGGTGTACAGATTCACTGAAGAGATCGTCATATCCGCCTGTGAAGGATGGCAATGGATTCTTTCTGCTAGGAGAGATCTTACACTACCATTTTTGCAAGAAATGTTGGGCGCGTGGCAGGTACAGTATTGTCATTTTCAATGATGCGTAGGACGTGAAAAGAGGGTAATCATTGCTTTTCTTTTTGTTTTCAGTGTACCGTTGAGCGCCGAATGGGGATATTCGCTCCCAACACCAAACCGGATAGTCCCTTAGCTGCACATGAAGGCTGTCAGCTACAGATTGATGTACCCCTCGTAGCACCACACGATATTTGGGTTAATTTTATTTGCGAGTTGGTGGAAAACCATAAGTCTTGCAGTGACGACGTTGTAGAAATGTTTATATATCTCATACACCGCACTCTCCCAAATTCGATTGGAGAAAACACCTACCTCAACCGGAATATCCAAGCTATAAGACCCCGTTTCAGATTACTCAGTTGTGCTCTATCTTTGTTACAAAACGACTCAACACGGCATTCAGCTTTGAAAAAAGCAGTAATTCGCGAGAGGATATATTGCGCCTGCTTCGACTACTTTTGTCAAGAATATGCATGCCCTACACAAGATTCAACGCTGTTACGAAAAGATCTACATGCAGTATTAAAGTTCTGGCAGATATTACACAACGATAAGAAATATATTCGTCCTTTAAGTATGCCATCAACAGAAAACAAATCTATGCGGTTTCACGGAGGAACATTGGTAAGTCATACGGTATATTTGTTTGGTTACACTAGAGCCCGATTGAATTTTCATGTATGGATCGTCACGTCAGGTTAAAGAGACGCATCCGACCGCCACAGCAAGTGATATTCGGTTTGGCGATGGCTGGATGAACACGATGTACCGGCACTCTAACTCAAATCCGACTCCACTGTTTAAGAAAAGGAAGGAAAAGTATGAGAAGGATTCAGTGAAGGAATACATCAGAAAAAGAAATCTCATATTGGAGCTTTTGGCTCAAGAGGTAAATCAAATCGTTGTAATGGTACTTCTACATGTTTACGCGCTGGCTTATGCATGGACAGTAAAATAATGTAATGAAGAAATTTCCCCAAAGAATATGTCATTATCAATAGTCGGTTTACTATGTACGCTGATGTTTCTCACGCAGATTGATATCTTGATGACATGGCATAATCCCTTGAATTCTCCGGAACTTATAATCTCGGCGGAAGCTACAGTTAATACATGGAGGCTTATGAAATCATCGGATAAAATCTGGAGAGACTCTGTGAGGTTAGCGTGGGATATCAGTCCCATAATGGCGGTCTTCTTGCCGAAAAGATTAAAGTCGCCGGAGAAATCCGTTATAGGTGATGAAGTAGCAAATCTTATACGCTTGTCTCCGGAGGCTGTGATGCACATTCCCGAAGCTCAAATGTACTTGGTCACTACCGATGTGATTTTGAACGATTATCCGGAAGTAAGTCAAGTATTTGTTTATAGTTATCTTTTATTCTGGGATTCTTAAATATAATTCGATAAACGCATTTTCTTTTTACAGTTATCGTCGCTGCTGACATGGTCTCCTTGCTCCCCTATACGAGCTCTCTCTTTCTTTAGCAGGCAATTCCCGCCCCATCCTATCACTGCACAGTACGCTGTTAGGTCTCTCAATTCTTATCCAGCGGACGCGGTCCTATTTTACATTCCACAGCTTGTTCAAGCCCTAAGACACGATACGGTAATTGAACGATTTTGAAATCAATGCAGTGCGTCGGATGTTTTTAAGTATTTAATAGTTATATTAATGTTTTGCAGATGGGCTATGCGGCAGAATTCATCAAGAAGATAGCACTTCGGTCTCAGTTAGTGGCCCACCAACTCATATGGAACATGCGAACAAACATATATCTGGATGAAGAAGGGCATGACAGAGATCGTATGTGTGCATATCACGTTTGTTTTCTGATCGAGGGAAACCAAATGTTCATGTGGAATTTTTATTTGAATATATCATATTTAATTTGGTTTATTAAAGCTACTCTTGGGGATACTCTTGAAAGCCTAATTGGAACAATAGTGGCATCGAATTCCGGCAAAGCGAAGGAATTCTATGAACGCGAGTTTACCTTTTTTGAGAAAATTACTGGCATATCCGGAGAAATTCGGAAGTATCCAAAAGGGCCCGAAAGAAAGAAAGCGTGCCTGGAAGAACTTGCCAAAATTGAAGTTAGACCCGGGTGCTATCTACCGTCAAATCCAGAAGCACTTGTTGTTGACATTGACGCTAAAAGCGGAACACCCATGCAAAGGTAATATACTCGTGAATATTCAAAATAGAATTAATACTAAGCACTAATGTATGAAATTGAGTAAATTATTTTATTTTATAGCGCTGCAAAAGCTCCATATCTTGCGCGCTTCAAGGTTCGCAGGTGCGGAATTAAAGTGGTTGAAGCAACTGGCCTAGGGGAGATAGTGTTGACTTCTGAAGGAGACGAAGCAAAGTCTGATGGGCCTGCCTCACTTTCTACTGAAGTATGGCAGGCAGCTATATTCAAGGTCGGAGATGATGTCCGACAAGATATGCTTGCTTTGCAAGTTATATCGCTGTTCAAGAATATATTCGATCAAGTTGGACTAGATTTATTCTTGTTTCCTTATCGGGTGGTTGCGACGGCACCTGGGGTAATGTACCGATTTAGTTCTTAAAATGGTTCCTGAACATGATGTACATTCCATATGTCGTACTCTTGGAAATTAAATGCTACAACTGATTGAATTACTTCCTGTAGAACGGAGTTATCGAATGTGTTCCCAACGCAAAATCTCGGGATCAACTTGGACGCCAGACTGATGTTGGATTGTATGAGTATTTCTTAAAGCAGTTTGGGGACGAAGATACTAAAGCTTTTCAAGACGCAAGAAGAAACTTCATCAAATCTATGGCGGCTTACAGCGTCATAGGTTATTTGTTGCAATTTAAAGATCGTCACAACGGGAACATAATGCTAGATAATGATGGTAACATCATTCACATAGGTAAAAGCATGACTGTTTTACTTTTCTGTATATACTAATTTATGTTTATGTTTTATGTTTGTAAGCTACTAAAGAAATCCATGTCTTATAGATTTTGGATTCATGTTCGAGAGTTCTCCCGGCGGAAACTTGGGTTTTGAACCCGACATCAAACTGACGGAAGAAATGGTGATGATTATGGGAGGTAAAATGGAAGCACCGCCATTTAGATGGTTTATGCATTTATGCGTCCACGCGTACTTGGCAGTTCGGTGAGTACTTTATAATTTAATAAACAAAGTGTTTCAAGACACACAAGAATGTATGATAATGAATATTGTGCATTCACAGACCCTACTCCGAATCTGTGATTTCAATGGTATCACTTATGCTCGACACTGGATTACCATGCTTCAGGGGACAAACTATTCAGCTTTTACGAGCTAGGTTTCGTCCTCAAGTGAGTGAAAGAGAGGCCGCCACTAACATGATGACCGTTATCAATAATTCATACCTATCGGTTAGGACCAAGATGTACGATCAACTCCAGTTTTATCAAAACCAAATACCGTATTAAGAGAGCTTTGAGCCTTGTTATGGACAATCTTACCCGAAAATGGAATTACTGAATTGGGCTTGTAAGAGAGAAAAATTGGCGTTGTGAAGAACACAGTCTTATAGTTCATGTTTACTTGGGAAAATTCCCACTGTTGCAACTCCTCCAGCGTTAAGGAAATTTCCTGAAACGTTGATACGTAGTGATACTAGTTGTAGCGTTGTAGGATACTGGCGTAGAATTTTACTCGGCATTGGGAAACCCTCGTGAACGAGTATAATGTATCCTGTGTTATATTGTACACTCCTCACGTCCACACGTATTAATTGTGTTCCGCAAATCACGAGATTATTATGTACATTCCGCATTTTTAAATTTGACTGATAGAAAGGAATTTTGGAGCTTTATTTGTGTAGAAGAGATACAGAGAGAGAGAGAGAGAGAGAGAGAGAGAGAGAGAGAGTAGTACAACTCTGAATTATGATATGGGCACTCATACAATAAAGTATTGTAGTACGATGTTTCTGTAGTACCTGAATTTAACTTGGTTCTAAGAATAAAAAATATAGCTGGGAGTTGGTGGCACTGCCTAGAATGTCAGTCGTGTTTGTGTTGCTTAACATAATAAGTGGGGATCCTTGAAGTACTGAATTTTATATTCCTTTCAATTCTGTCTTGAGGACAGTGGCCAAAATAATCCGTTTTCATGCCGTTGAGTAACAGAGAGAAATGTTGAAGACTGTCAGCCCGCAAGCTCATTTACCGTAATCAGGCGAGAAAGTCTAAAATTTTCGTATTAGCGATTTTACTATTGAGATTCCTGTTCGGCGTTCCCCAGTTTGGCTATGCTAGTTTTAGTCTTTATGGGAAGCAATTTCTGTCCGGTTTCAGGGTCAGATGGTCGGCTAGGTAGCGCTGCCCAGGGTTGAGTCTCTCCGCTTCCAAATAATAAGTACACCAAGCCACCAAACATATTGATTCCAGCTCCAAGATAGAAAACGTTGAGCCACTCATCCCTAGTGCCGCCCTGGGTTAGATAAGCAACAGCAGCGGGACAAAGAAAGCCGGGGATGACGCCGAACATATTCATGACACCGGTTAAAATCCCGGCGTACGCTGGAGCCAGCTCCATCACACTGAGCAAGTATCCTCCCATCAAAGCAAACTCCACCATAGCTTGACCCGCAGACATGGCGGACATTGCCAAGATGTAAGCATTGCAGCTTAGAAATATGACCGCCACAAGAGCAAAGCTTGGAAAAATAGTACCTGGAAATGGAAATTACCAGCTATTAGATGCCTCGTCAGTCGTAAGGGAATATTCTAGGGCATATGCCTGAGTTCAGGAGTACTTTACCGATAGTGTTGTAGATTTTTCGTAGGGTTGTAATACTGCACAAATTCTTCCTACGAGTCTTGTCAAAGAGTTTGCCAATGCCCAAGTGAACAATTAACATTGCTACGTGTGGGAGCGATGATATGATTCCGTTCTGCAAAAACATTAAGGTTATATATTTGATCTGTGAGCTCGTTCAAGTTATTTTTTCCCGTAAATGACACAACTTACAGATCGAACATCCATTCGCAAAACTTCGTTCATATATGCTGGAAGATACATAGACAGTGTGTGGTAAGACCAGAGGGTGCAAAAGTGGACAACGTTGAGAGCATTTAGAGGCAGAGATGTAGCAATCTTCATCCATGGTACTTTCAGTTTCTTTAAAATTAGACAAGTGTTAAACCCTCAGACTTTATTTAAACTTGTCTTGGTTCGAATGAGGCGTGGAATTCAATGAAGTAATGTTAAGAAGACTGTAGCAATTTACTTACTTTTCTTGTTATGTCCAAATGTTTTGAACGCGTGCGCTGGAGAAAGGCAAGCTCTTCCTGGGATATACGCGGGTGATTTTCAGGCCAATCGAATATGGTAAACCAAGACACAACACACCACAGGACACCGAAGCCTCCTGAGATTAAACCGAAAACTTTTGTGACATCACCAAGGATATCATTTAATAATAAACAAATGATATAAATGAAGTATTGAAACCTACCTGAAATATAAAAAATATACTCCCATCCCAAAGTTTCGCATATTATCGCGCAAACGGGATAAGTAATGGCAGCTCCTATTACCACACCCCCATAGGCTATTCCAACGAGAAAACCTCGTTCGTCGGGGTCAGACCTATTGGCGAACATACACGTTTTAATTTTAATAAATTTGAAATGCTAACTCAAATTGCATTAAAGCGAGACTTCTGTAAAGTAACTGCTGTCATACCATCTAATAGCTAGCATGTTGATGCAAGGAAACGCTGCACCCTGAAAATAGGAAATCGTTTCATAAGTTATACTGAGAACGATACAAGTAAACACAACTCTGGAGGCTGAAAATCACAGTACTGAACAAAACTAACTTGAGAAAAGCCTTGTATTAAGCGGATGGCAAACAAGTACGGCGGTCCCCAAGTGGCAGCTAACGGGTTCAATAAAGTTAGGAGGGAAAAGACTGCGGTTGTGCTCAAAAACATTATTTTCCCTCCGAATCTATCCGTCATCCATCCCCCCAGAACCTAAAACACCGAATTCAAGAATGTTATATCAGTATCAGTTACGCATAATCATGTGAAGATGGTAGCTCCCCCAGGTGGGCCGAATAATAGTTTATTTTTCTCACGATATGCAATAATAAATACGATTGTTTTTCCTCAACCAACCTGAGTAATAATGAATCCATAGAAAAATGAACCCAGCACGCTAGCTTGCGTTTCTTTAGACCATTCGAATTCGCCCTGAAAGAAATCATTTTACGCAACATTTTAGGTTTCAGCAATAATTTCTCAAGCAAGTTCAAGTTTGATAAGTTTAGCTATAAGCTCTAATATAGGCACGGTAAGTCCGGAGCGCATTTTGTTTCTGCAGAACTCTGTGTGATGGAAGTGCGTTTGTATAGTCAGTTGCTTTGTTCCCAATAGTTAACAACGTGGGCGTAAAAATCCTGTCTGGAAGTGCGTGGATGCGTTAGGGTTGAGATAGAGCTGAACCATTAAAAACCGGGCTAGTACAGCTTCATTCACCATGGTAGTTAGATTATGAAATGCAACCAGACAGTATGATGTGTCCCCCCAGTCCACTATGACATGACTATATACATGGGGGTGAAAATATTACGAGAGATTCAGCAGGGTTGGTTATACATTTAATAAGAAATATACGTAATATACTGTAGGATATATGTGGTGGTCGCGGTTGCGTGCAGTTTTTTGCTTGTGCCATCCGGCGGCCACTCATTAAATTATTCAAGGCTACGCAGAGTTTTATTTTATGAAGCCACTGAGAATGGGGGGATTTTCCAGAATTCTGAACCGCTTCCCATAGCGCAACTTCCAAAAAGCATTTCATAGATTTAGTCGGTATAATTTGGCAAAAGATGCCATTTATCTACCAGCCTAAATGTCATTACAATCAACGCAGAAAATGATTCAATTAAACAATGTTTTTACACGCAACTCCTTATAATTTTGACTAAAGTTTCAGCCTACGCTAGCGGATGAAAGGATATGCTGAGATTCTAATAGTTACTATTAGGTTACCGTATACGGATTTGTTCCGTTTGTAGAGGGCTCAGGTAATTCGCATCTGTAATCAACAGCGCTGTCATAAACTTGGGCTGGATTTAAGCGTAAAGTTGCATTTGAGAATTCATCTTCTAAGGATGCTCCTTGAACTTCTGTCACGTTTCTTTGAGGTGGCTTTACCATGCAGACTAGAGCAAAGTTTATGTTTTGACGAAGGAACATTGATGATGACAATCCAAACATGAGGAGTAAAAACAAAGTGAGACGGTGGGAACCCAGTAGAGGTGCTGAATTCAAAATAAAAATGAGCCAAAAGTAATAGCATAGTAAGATAAATCAAAAATCCTTGTATTGCTGTTCAGTCAAGAGTGTCTAGAGGGTCGGGTGGTGGCATTCATGTCAGCATGATTACTTACGATTTTTCTTCTTCGATTACCTTCGTGTACTAGACTGGACTGGGGCACAAAACAAGTCTTGAACGAGAAACTTCAGCTTTTTACATAAATAGTAGCGCGTACCAGTATTAGCATGAAACACTCAACAAAAATGGGTTTGACGCTTGCCCTGCCAGTGATATGGAAAACGTTTGGGCCTGTCTTGCCGGATTTAGCTGATGTCGAAATAAGAACATGACTATAGGTTTCAAACTCGTTGTATATAAGCAATGCCCAAAGCCCGAACACCACTCCTCGTCAAACCATTTTGAACAGGTTTTGAGTGGGTTTGCATGGCTTTAAATTATTAATTTGAGGTTATTCAGTTAGATTATACAGCATATATACCTTGAAGCTAAAGACTATCCCGAGTCTTCCTGTTCCGCTACATAATAAGATTTTGTGTGTAATTTGATTACACGAAAGAAGAAAAAAGGAATAAAACTCATACATGTACTCGCAAATTTTACTCAAAACTACTCAGCTACAATATCTAACAAACTTACACCACTGCACTGGCAGAATTTGACAGTAAATCTCTCTGATCTAAGCTTTATTCTGGGGCTAACTGGCATTCGGGCTGACGCATAGCAGAGTGCCTATGGCTTCTTGTTCGCACTTGACACTAATTACAAGTGAGCACTTAATTATGTTGGGGAAAGATATTAAAATCAAAAGGCTCATTCGAGTTGTTATCATAGAATAAATATAATAGCATTATCATGTCATGTGTGAGACAATTAATTGCCATGTAACGCGTCATGCTCTGGACACAAAAAGGTCTGGATTAAAGTTTACATAAGTTCAAATGACTGTAGTTACGCTATCTTAGTAGCAATATACTGCTTACCGGGTTTCCTCGCCGTTTCGTCTGTTGAGTCCTTTTCCAAGACTCTTGTCTCTTTTCCATTTGTTTCAACCATGGTCCAAATCACTTGAAATTCACAGTTTTACTATATATTGGTTTCGTGATGTACACTCACTGCTAGTAAGTACAGCACAAGTACTGTAATTTGAGAAGTTTTGCGAAATTAAGCCAGAACTTCTCAAATTAAGTGTGTTCGTTTGGGAGAATTTAGAAGGAAGCATGAGATCTATTCGATGAAAACTCACGTGAGAAAAAAATTTTATTTGGAAAACATTGACAGTGGAGCACGTTATACTGTGCGAATGCTATTCGCAGACTGGAAGTGAATCAAGAATTTTCGCAAAGTATAACACGAGTCTGTCGGCTGATTACTTTGCTACATTGACTGGATGGGATTGCGTTCTTCCACCCATCCTCAAACCATGGAAGGAGTTTATTACTCTACCTACGCTATATGCCTGAAAGGCGGGATGAACGTCACTCATCAGTTTTTCAGTACCTTTTTTGTATGATTTAAGCAGAGTATTTGCTAGATTTGGTCTAAACTATGAGCGCTAAGTATGCTTAAGTTCCAGTGTAGGAATTGTGCAGCAAGTAGAGAAAGAATAAGACAGAGGATGAGGATTTGTACATCCTATTCACGATCTTTATACCTTGGAGAACCCCAAGGAAAGACTTGCGAATTTGCGAATATCTTAAACCTACTTTTATTTCTCTCTGTCAGTCTGCATGAAGGCAAGAAACGAAATGATGAGCTAAACTGAGCCTAAAACTGGCTGGATGCATGTAGATTAACTTGGATGGTGCCGGTGCTGATAATAACAAATAATGGAGTCTTCTGTTTGTGTTTATTTGTAATGAAAATAAAAAACCCATGATCCTTTCCCAATGTGGTTTGTAGTGATGTCAAGAGTGCCTCAGCCTGAGCCTCAAATATCAAAGATAAACACCATCATATGTAAGCTTATGCATCTGCAATCCATTATTCAAACATCCTAGTCGCTTGATTTACAAGTTTGCAGTTCAGGTAATCAAAAAGCAATCGTACCCGAGAGTTCTCTCTTTCCTAGCCTCATTTATCCATGTTTTATTTACGGCCTTTATCCTGCCAAATGTGATCATTGATATTGAAAGCGAACTCTGGCTGTAACCTGATAAAAAATTCGTGAAATGTGTTTAAGGATGACCGAAGCACACGATTCCGGGCTGGGCTCCTTACTACGTTTTAGTTTGGTTGTAGTTTACTGAAGATCTATCGTTTTATCGTTAAGATAAACCAAAGTCAAACATTTTAAGCATTTCCCATAATAGTTAAAGTATATGTTGTAGTCAGTAGCTCTGGGAGTCGCTTGCCAGGAATTTAATAATATTTAATTCGACTAAACTATTTGCGGGGTTGAATAACAATGGTGCAAGTTTCGAAACAGAATTTCCCAAAAGCGTCATCGGCCAACAAGGCAAAGCTTTAAAGAAAATAAATAAGCAATAGACAGGAATTAATGGGAGAAACGAACATTTTCGCTCAACATTCTTATTTTGCAAATTTTGTTGCACATTAGAAATAGCATTCTATTTAGAGCCACCCAGTTTAGATTATTGGTAGATTTTATAGGTAGGTTTTCAAAAATTAGAGGCCACAAGGATTACGATAGCCGAGGCTGATTCTTTGGCAGCCATTATTTTCTAACCTTGCGCTACGCCAATGGGGGAACTTACCATGCGAAACGTTTTGAGAAGCGAATGGCTTCGCCCATCCGAAACGTAACGTAAGGGAGTTAGACGTTAGACGTGAGAGCAGGTGTATGAAATAACTAACGGCAGGACAAGCAGGATATGTTAAGGCCAGGTTATCTATCCTGTGAGTTATGATCAAAGCTGGGTTTTTTCGGTCTGACTTAGCTGCGGATTAAAGCAGAAACGGCGAAGCTAAGACGCTCAAGATGTTGACTCTTAGATCCTGCAAAGCCATGATAGTCATATATGTCTGATTCTATTTTGTCCTTTATTAAGTATTGTATACAGTAGCTCATTAGGTTCTGTTTCGGATCGCTACGCTACAAACGTGATTTGATTCAATCTAATTTTTTTAAGAACCATATTAATTTACTACTCACTGCGTTCTTTTGTAAAGATTAGGACGTAAAGGTATTGGCGACATACGGCTTAGTACATGTACCTGTAAGTATTCCGATAAACAAAGTTGAGTGGATAAGATGAAACAGCACCGCATCGGTAGTGTTACTGATATAGATTTAACTTAACGCTTTGTAATGTTAACAATTAACAAGATAATTTGGCCGACTAAGCGAAGGGTTACTAAATGAGTATTTGAAGAGCAGCATAGCTCTTTAATTCCTCCTAAGCTGGAATAACGTGTAGAGGCATGGTTAATGGAAGGGATAAAAGTAAAAAAATAACAAACATGCTTTCACACTTAAGGTTAAAACTTAAGACTACAGCAAAAATCAACAAGAACGAGTTTAGTTAATGATATACATAAATCTCAGCTGGCACTAGAATTACAGAGACGATGCAATTGATTTCTAGATTCCGGATTTGTTTCAGAATTCCCCACTACATTACTATGATAAAGCCTTATTACGTTTTTACAAGATGCTACAATAAATGGAAGCCGTGTGTGGTAATGCCAGGGCTGGTAGTGAAAAACATGAAGGCTTTCGCCATGATAAACTGGAATTGGATTCTTTTCCATTAGTAATAGGCCAGTTAAGCCCATAAATTTGTAGATGTAAAGGCCGGACGGTTGTGTGAGGCAAGCTAAGAAAACCTGTGAGTGATCTAAATACATGATGTCGACGGATTTAATGTCGTAGGACACAATGCTCTGGACGAATTCCAATTCACCGGTAGTTGCTCGGAATAGCTGAAAAATAAAAAGAAGAAATAATTAAATATATGCTACGAATGTTATGCGTTTAGGGCACAGAAACAGAAACGTTGGGAAGGGGTATTGTGTCATTTTGTACCTGTAAGCTGAAGGATGGCTTGACAGAATGCAGACTAAGCTTGGTTTCAACAGCGACCAAGACGTACTGCTCTTTGTTAACTGAAAAACTCTTAAAAACTTTGGAAGACCCGTAGAAGAAGACTTCTGATTTACTTTTAAACTCCCCAGATCTTTTGGTGTATTCGAGGATAGCGAGTCGGTCTTTCAATAAAATTACAACTTGGATAAATGTCCTCCTGTTCGACACTAGGTCAACTGCTTCGATGCTATTGACAGCTTCGAACGTTGCTTTTGTCTCGAATGACAGGTCTTCCGGGTTGATTAACAGAAGGTGTAGTTTATGAGGATCAGACTCAAACACTACGAGGAGGGAGGCGTCAGAACCGGTGGGATTTATCGTAAACGAGAAGAAGAGCGATGTGTCTCTGAATAGTAATTTTAAATCTTTTAATTCTCCAAAGGCATTGATCACTCCTAAATATAACCCACTGGAGGAATTGTGGGAACAGGATGAAGGCAGAGCTGAAAATATAATGTAGGATTCTTGTGTTCCATTTGAAATCTGCTGCCAGTTGTCTATGCTGTGCTGTGCTAGGATTTCCCCAGAGTATTCAAAAAGTTCAGTATCTTTTGAGAATTTATACACTTGGGCTCCACATCCGGAGGATGCTAAAAGATATGTACTTTCTCCGGATTGCACTGTCAGCAGCTTTTGAGCCTGTAAATGAAATAATTACGTTAAAATGTTAACCTTGTGATGATGTAGGATAGTTGGGTATTAAATGTATATTTTAAAACGGGTTCTTACTGGATGTGGCACTTGCATAACCTGCTGGACATCAATGGACTGAAGCTTGAGAGAGCTTGTGGACAGGCTGAGGTAGATTGATTGCAGAGCGGTGCAAACTAACTTATAGCTGTCGTACTGGTTTCCTAATTCTGTATGAGCTGCTTGAGTTTTATTGTCATGATAATGGGCTGATTCACTAACGTTCATACCGTCTATTAAGCCATGGACATATGATTCGTTATTGAGAACAAGGCCTCCATGAAAACTCCACTTTCCTCCAATATCTTCCACTCTATCCGTGTGTGTTGCGTAGTCGTCCAGTTTCTCCAAATTCACTTTGTTCCAGTCTCCGTTCAGCGTCATGTTATCAGTTTGAACCGGGTCGCGGAATTCCACTGGTGAATGCAAGACGGCGCCATTCATGTACACCAGGTGTTGAATTGTTGCGTGAGCACCTGTTGTTACATTCTCCGCCTTTATCATGTTTATAAACCTCTTGTGACCTAGAATAACACGAGGCTCCGACGGCGGTGTTGTCTAAAATGGCAGAACAAGACACGTTTATACAAAACTCACAGATTAAAAATACAGCACAAATTAAGTGAAGCGCCTTACGAGAATGCTCTTATGAAAGTATTCCTGGATGTTATAGCCTCCAAAATCTCCTTCAATGTTCAGTTGCGTTTGGCTTAGCTTTAAAATTCCGACGTGGAGGAAACCAACATGGTGAGATTCCTCCCGGGTAAGGAAGTCTTGGAAGAGTATTGCATTTACGGCTTTGACGTTGGCAATGTTAACGCCGTCATCTGAAGATAGCTGTTGGGCAAATTCCAAACGGCTTATTTCAATTGGCATGTTGGAGTGAAGTGGGATGGAGTTGTTTACGAGTTCGTCCAGGTCGATGTTGTGAACTTTGCCTGACGGAACGGTTAGATCACCTTGTTGTAGAACAAAGCTGTCTGCCGTGACGACACCGGTGCATTTGACAGGGTAATTGAAAGTAAAATTTGTGTCGGTCGTAAGAAATGATTCGGCAAAGGGTACGAGATCGATGCCGTTGTACCGATGGCAGCGTATGCCATCGCTGAAAATAATCTGGTCAAGAAATACGAAATTCTGTAGGCTCACTGGATGAATGGAGTCACCAACGGTTGCAATCAAATCTTTCACATATTGATCAATATTTTGTCCTTGGACTTGATGATCGACTGTTAGGATTTCCGTTGTAATTGGCTGATCAAATTTCATGTCTGTAGCGATAACATAAGTTCCATCCTCATTCTGCTTGAAAGCATTTAAAACTTTCGGGGAAACGCCGTTTATCTTCCCTATAATGACTTGGGTGCTGGTAGAATTGCTGCTGGTGATGTCTACGCCGTTTTTCCAAGTTATCGGGGAATGTATGTCCTGATCTCCTTGAAGGGCTAGAAACTCTTTAAAAAATTCTTGTTTCCCGTTTATCCTATTCGCATTGACGTATTCAATGTTACTAACGCCATTAAAAGTGTTAAAGCCGTCAAGAACGGGTCTTTTGTTGTCTTTGTGAACTCCGTCCTGGTAGAGGTGCGTTAGATTGGAATCACAAACAAGGCCAGCGATGTCTAAGTTGTGGAATACTGGGTGCTGGAATTACAATAGAAAATGGCATAATAGTTGTGAATTGGACTGGCAGGCGTACTAAGAATTTGTGAAGGTTACATAGTTACCTCTAGATGCCAATTTCCGGTAATGATCTGTACATCATCCGATTTAACTGGAATGGCATATGATCTAACTTCCGTCCAATTATATCCATTCATGCCAGCTTCCGTTTTGAGGTTTTCCGTTACGATGTTCGCAAAATCGACAGAGGAAAAGAATTTTTGAAATTTGCTATCCGTTCTGAACATTGAGAATTTGTAATATTCGATTGGGTAATCGTTTATGGTTGACACTTGCAGTCCATCCAAAAACGTGACTAGTCCTTCAAATTCGCAGGGGGTTTTGAAAGTTTCTCCTGAATTCAGGCTAATCCGACGGCTGAACCAAGATTCCCAGTTAAATTCGTTAATTACTTCCGCTTGTAAGTTTTCGGCAACTAAATCAAGTGAGATGTGTATATGATTAGTTATCTGATAAGTCGAAACATTTCGCTTAACACTCGGCTCACTAAAAATCTAATGTTTTTTAAAAGACTAGAATTGTACTTACTAAGCTCCGTCAATTCCATATCCTGAATACGCAAATCACATTCAAAGTCCTGAGATTCTTTCCCATCAGTAACAGCAACATTTTCACCAAAGTTTTCGTCACCGCAAATTGGGCTCGCTATAAAACTTTCGTATAAAAGGTCGAATTTAGAGAAGTTGAAATGTGACGGAAGTGACTCTCCTTTCCGCATATATACTGCTTTGTTCTTGATATCCTCTAGATTGACACCGTCGACTTTAGAATAGGCATGGATTTCTTTAAATGTGGCAGGTTTGTTGAAAGTAATGTGATTTGGCACGACTTGGTCCTCGTTCCGATGGAAAAGGTCGGATAACTTGCGGTTATTTATCGTGCCTTCTGTCGCAGTAAGCTCGTGAAAATTGATTCCATTTTCGAAAGTAGTCGTTCCGGGAATTTCGAGAACACGGCCGGTTTCCTGTACATAATTTAAATTAAGTGACGTTTGATTTCCGGTATAAATTCTGATGTTTGGAAAAGGAAGGATAGGTTTGATTCGTCAGATTATATTGTAGTACAAGCTAATAACTTACACATGTGATATAACGATGGAGGAACTCCTTCAAGGTGTCACCGTTAATCTTTTTTTTAATATCTGCGTATTCCACCGTTACATTAAAAAGGAAGACGCAATCAAAGTTGGGCTGGTAATCCGTCTTGCCGGAGTCCGTATCAAAAATATCCTTAAACTCTATGTCGGAGACATTGGCGCCACCTATTGTTCGACTAACATGAACATCTTTGTGAAAATTGACATGGCCGTGTATATCCCATGTTGTGCTCAGGTTTCGGATTTCCTTAGAATACTTTTTAATCCAGTTATCGGTCTTCGTATCATCCACGGTGCCATCCACGGACATCTACGGATAGAAAATACAGTTTATTTATATTTGAACCGACGTCCAGAGAAGCTGAGATAACACGAAACAGAGAAATACTTAAATTAATGAATACTTACGGTAAGTGTATCAAGATAATGGAAGGTTTTTGAGCCTCCGTTAACGGTACTGTTGTGATGACCAGTGCGGATATAATCTTCGGGAAAGTTCAAGCCATTTAAGGTCTTGAGGATGGAAAGGTTCTGAGTTTCGCAAAGGGGCCCTGCAGCTGTTTTCGTGCCGCTAACTAAACCCTCGTGTGTTCTAAAAATGAGTGATTCAACGAACTCTGCAAAATTGTCCCCGTTTAAAGTTTCCACTTCGTTGTCTCCTCTAAGTTCCATGTTCTGGAAAATTGTGGTACAATTTATTTCCTGCTCGATATCATTACGGAAAATCAAATCCGGGAAATTCTCATCCACTCGTTGGTCGAGAATGAATAACTCCTCAACATCAGCACGGTTTGTAGCCTTTACGTCCTGGAATACAACACCTGTTTCCCAGGATATCAAATAGCTAATAAAACAGACCCAGCATTCAATTTTGCGAAACATAAAGGCACGTATTATATTTTACCATCAACGTTAGACGCTAAAAGGATGTCTTCGGGCAGGTGTTTGCCGTTAAGACTGCGAACATACATGTCATTGTGGGCGATGAACTTTTGGGTGAATTCTACGGAAGTCTTGAAATGATTATTGTCGTTCGTGTAAGCAAACGAGTAAGTTGAGTGCCCTCCAATAGAGTCTGTGTTGACATTTTCAGCGTAAAACGTTTCGGGAAGAACCAGCTCTGGGCAAGGAACTGTCAACGTTGCATTTTCACCATGTGGATACAGTACTAGGTCGGAAAAGATATCCTCAGGAGTTTCATTTTCAATGTTGACAGTTTCTAGCAGATGACTTCTCATATGGTCTACCGTTACTTCACTTTTGAAATTCTGAGGTTCATGAATGACGTAAACGTCGGAAGAATCCAAGGGGATCGTCATACTAGCATCTTCTTTGATCTTCTTCAGCTCTTTCTTGTACTTTGCTAGTTCAGTGCGAAGTTCAGAATCTTGTATCTGAAAATCAAGATTGTGCAGAGGAAGTTTCAGGAATTCGACTCGGAAGTTGTTGATGTCTTCCCGGGTTACGTTTGCGTGATCAACCAGGATTAAATTGCTATCAAGATCAAGAATTTGCCAGTCTCCATTGATAATCAAGCTATCATCTTCCGTATGGAGCGAATCTTGAATTGCTAGGTATATGTTATGGAGGGTTTGACGCCAACTGCGAGCATAAGATTTAGGACAATTAAGAACCATAGTAACTTTATATCTTTATGGCAGTCGTAGTCAAGAACGTACTCGTTGAATTCGTTAGACAGTTGAATGAATTCCGTGTACACGTCCTTCATATGCTCGTACACTGGGGATGGATATGGTTCCATTACAGTATGAATTCGCGAAACTAAGGAGTATTCAGATTTCTCAGATGCTGGGAAAAAGTAATACATATCCCCGTTTATGGAAACACCGTCACCAGCTGCAATATTTGTCACATTCCCGAACGTTTCTGAAATTAGTAACGACGAATATTCTCTATTGCACATTCATTTATCATAATTTTGTCATGGTTTTAAGGGAATAACTCAGGAGACTTACCGTTAGGGCATGTGTATCCGTGAACGAAAGACTTTTTCATGGGATCGTAAGTATACATTCGTACTGTTTCTGTTTTTGATAAGATGATAGGCTGGTCCCGTAAATTTTCCAGTTTAGCGTATGCAATTTCTAAGGCAGGAATCTCAGTAAGCTGCTTTAAATCACTTTGGCTTGTTGGATTCGCGAAAAACTGGAGAAAAGGATATTCAAATTCAGGCGATGAGGTAGAAGTGATAGCTCCACATAACTGGACGCTATCAAGGGTAAAACTTATTTGCTGATTGCAAGTGAACTGTATTTTCGAGACAAAGTTCTTTTGGATGAATAATCCGCTGGATTCATCCAAAGTATACGCAATTATCTTCGTGTCACCCGTTATTATTATGGAACAGTAAGATTCCGTCATTAGAACGGACATGCAGTTTCGGGAAGGCGGTGTCAAGCGCTGGGAAAACCTGGGGTAGAGAGAAACGTTATATGAGTGAGGCAAAAATAGTTGTTGCTATTGCTGTTCTGCAATAAGGATGACGCTATACGATTACGAAGTTACGAACCACAACTGATTTCGTTCCTGATATGCATCGAAGTTGTAAATATCGATGGGAGCGTAATCATCCTTGGGCTGGACAGTCAATCGAACCATGGAATTGTATTCTGACTGGCAAATGGACAATGACTGAAGTTGGTAATGCAGAGGCCAGGTTCCAAGTGTTGACACCGTATCGTCAACGTACTTGTATGCTGTTAACGAGTTTTCAGATCCAACAACGCAGTAAACTTCGCTTTTTGATTCCACCTCGTTCCAGGCCGTGAACACCACCATTGACATGAAATCCGATACCCCTTCGTTAACTGTATGCAAGACAATTACAAATATAACTGAATCACTGAGGGAGCGATTAATTCCTGGATAAAACAGACATGTTCAAAAACAGTTTGAGTAGCTAGCACAAATTTCAGATTACCTATAGATGCCTTCGGATGCATTTCGGTATCGAAGAGTGTAATCTGGTTAGGCATCATCCCGAAAATCACAAAGGACGTTTCCAGTGGAGTATGCTTCCATTGCTGGTAGTTACCTTGCACTGTGTCTGTGGTCACTCCGGAGATTCTTATCGCTAAGGGTATTCAGACACTTAAATATTGTAGGAATAAGTTACCTTGAAAACGCTTCATAATTTGCGACGTCCTTTTCTCATGTTGGAGAACAAAATATAAGGTTTTTAGTTAAACTCATTCGGATTATAAGAAGAAACGATTTACCTTCGTGACTATCGCTTGTATCTTCTGGCAATAGCGGATGCCAGATGGAATTCCCGTTCATGCTTTCGTACTTGGAAATTAACTCAATTAATGCATTGTCTATATCGTCGTCGAGCTGTAACCCGCTGGAGGCTGATATACAAGACAGAAACATGGTGAACACGGTTAACGCCCGCGCCAATGTTTCCCACGGTAAACGCAGGGCCATTTCGGGGGTTTAATGAAATTCGTCCCTACTGCTATTGTGTGAACTAAAAACAACTAATTTGAAATTTCACAGGTAACACGCCCTGGCGAACTGGGCGATTTTGAAGTTAAAGTTAAATGATTACTACATTAACTGCTTAAATACTGAAAGCAGAAGGTACATAAAGCGCCCCAAAAACTGAAGCCTATTCCCCCAAACACGAACTCACTCGGCTCTGCAAAAGGGACCAGTATGTTTCGTAGACGTCAGTCGGTTATGAAGTTACCTTCGCTGTGGATTAGAAACGAAGAGATTGATGAAACTGTCCTTACGAATATTCAATGAGTAATAAGACATGTAGGTAATATTGATTTCGTAGGGACAGGGCATTTGATGTCTTGTATTGTGAAGGATTTGGTTGAAGAGAGGTGAATCAATGGTTACCGATGATATGCAAAGATAATAAGTTCTAGCGGGATAAACTGGTGAAAAGCATATTCAACAGCTTCATTTGTATACTTTGTAAAACTTTATTATTCACAATGACTATCACATTGCTAGAAGCTCAGTAGAATGAGAAGATATACCGTTATAAATTTGCAGAGGAGCTTGATTAGTAATAAAATTAAAATAGGCTGCATTATCTCTTCTAACATATTTGCAGGAGGAAGAATTAAAAACTATTATTAAGTTATCGTATGATTATGTATCATCTTGTTATTTAAGCTTTTGAATCCACAGCGTTTATACCTTGAATTGTATTCTGGTATAGTATCTGAAGTTCTTATACTAGCGTAAGTATAACCTTTACGCTAATCTGCCATACGAAAAATTGTACACATGTCTTGTTCTGGCTGATAGCTTTTGGATAAATAACGCTAGTTATAAAAGTGTACATGAGAAAGTTGAGCTAATGCTGATAGTGTTGGAATTCACCTTAAACCTTAATGCAGTCAGTTTGGATGATGTCTTTACTCTTTACCATCTTCACACAAGACTGTAAAATACGTGGCGTATAAAACCGAAAATATACTCAGGTTTCAAGTGACTGAAGGTGAGCCTTTAAGAGGGTTCCAAACAAATGCTATTAGTAATACTAATTTAGTATATTATAATTAGTATAACAAAACTTGATCAGGCACACATACCGTCAAAAAGGGAATGCGTCGTACAGTTTAAAAAAATGTCGAGTAAAATACGATAAAAAATTAGCTTCGCAGATGCTACATAAAAACTCGTTACGAAAAAGCTTTGTAATCTCAAATCGGAATCTCTAGTAAAAACAAGAGGAAGGAACTTATAAAAGACTTAAGATCAATCAAAACTCGTATAGGATATAGTAGCATGTACATGCGTTATGCATGAATCATACTCATGTACACTGCACATCTGCTTTACATATCACTAATTTACTGGAGCAAGACTATAAGGTGGTAAGTGGAATACTAGCTTGCTTATAGCCCTTGTACCAGGCATACGATTATGGCAGCAACTACCTCTAATGACGCGAATTAAAAGTCTTTCTTACATAAAAATGAAGTATATACATACGTCAGTAAAATTAGAAGCTTTAGTGGTAGGATACACGGATAAGTCTTCTAAATATAAACTAAAAACTGTTACATACATGATTGATTCACAATTTTGACTCGTCTACTCTTCATGCATAAAAATGCAACAAACCTTAGCTCATAAAAGGTGCAAAAAATTCGCAGTTATGTAATATAACTTATATTATGAACTCATTTAGTAAAAGATTGGTATGTACAATATACAAGTAGACGATGCAATACTTACTAATACGCAGGTTTTTATCCACATAATGCATCCGAGGGCATTGTTTTCAGCCTTGTTTAACGAGACCAATTAGTGTCTCTACACCTCAATTTCTCACCGCAATATTTACCTAAAAACTATACGGTGCAGTCGTTGCAAATAATCGCACACGGAGATGACGCACAAATGAACAGGCTTGTTAATATTTAAAAACTACCGAATTAATTATTTTTGCGAGCACTTACGCGATTTACGATTGTCGTTTTGGTGGGACCACCCCCATCTCCATTAACGCTTACCAGAGCACTATAAATATTCTGAAGTAGCACGCCCTCTAACAATTATATGAATATTAACTGTCAAAGCTTAACCTTTGTTAGCAACCTCTCGATTATATACTGAAAACTTTGGATATGGAATTATTAATATGCATTCTCTACTTTCCTCGACGTATACAAAGGCACATTTCTCTATTTGCACCAACATAACTATATCTACCTTAATTTCCCCTCACAATACTCCCTAATAGCATTCATTTCAACGAGATATGTAAAAATGGATTAGGGAATGATTTGCTGCAATTATAGAAAACGGGGGAACCAGAAGATAAAAAAGATGGGGTTTGAAACTTTCTTACATTCTGGCCTGGGCAAATAGTGAAGGGAATTTCCTGTTTGTCGTTCTACAAACACTTCTGACTACATGTATCAGAGCTCTGAGATGAGAATTACACGGTAATAATTTAAATTTTTCTAACGACTGTGCTAGTATTAGAGTATGTTTCTGACGGAGTACTTTCTTCCCGACTTCCAAAATCTACAGATGCAGAATCTGCAGTATTGAAAGATCTAGATGACGATGGTCGCTGATCTCGCTCTCGGCGCTGTATCGTTGATAGATGTGTGTACTGCGGATTAATTGTTGAAGCAGGAGTGTTGTAGTCCAGTCTATCGTACGTCTCCTCTACAAAAACAAATTACGCACATTAGAAAACATTGAAGTCAAGACAAAATCAGCAAACTCCGTTTAAGTTAAATGTTAAATGTGGCTAAAGCTTACCAGGGTTGAACCCTTTCTTGTTCGGTATTTCGTCGTACTCGTGCTCTCTGTTTTCCAAATCTGTAATATCTTCAATACTCGTGTATATATTGGCGGCCAGATTACCATTGGTTGCATCAGCATCACGATTCTTCTGATCAAAGGGATTTAGATAGCCATGCGAGGTCCCCGCTCCTAGAAAATAAATAAGAATAGTCAAATTCAAGAAACGGCTCAACTGAAAAGAAACGTCTTTAAATACTGTTGGATAAAATCTCTTCGAGGAAGCAACCTCAAAGCTAACGGGTATGACAAAAGCAAATTAAGCTATAGAACGGTCTAGCGAGAACGCGAAGTCTAAGTATAACAGAAAAAGAAAGCGCTCGCGTCTACCTTGGAGACAAAACTAAAACCGGAAAGAGAAAAACAAATCAATAAGAAAACAATGCTACGAAAAACCAATACAACACCAATCATCAACAAGCCAGAACGCAAACTGTCAACCAACAGGCGACTCTTTCTCGTTGTACCGTACCCACGTTTCTCATCTAAGGCAGTAAATAATTACCTTTTCCATAATAGTAGTTGAGGTAAGCTAAAAGCATTTAAGTAAAGCATGAGAAAGAATAAGATTCTTGAAAGTACGTGAGGAATTCGATAATCATTGGAACGCAAACTCATGCTAATATTGTTGAAAACTACGAAGTAAGTACAGCATCATTAATAGTTGCATGATTCAAAACCTATTGTTCCGTAACACGTTAATGGTTTTTAGTTGGATAATTATCTGCGCATCGCATAGTCAGATCAATGAAAAATTAAATTGAGTTTACCTCTAGAAGCGATGCCGTCAGAGTCTTCCATGCATTTCGTTCTATACTGCTTCGTAAGATTATTTTTCATGTTCAGAGAGGAGAAATTGTCCTTCTGATTGTTTAGAGGTCCTACGGAACTATCAAGACGCGACGGAAAGTTATACATTGGATTGTCGTAGCCTGGTCGTTGTCCTAGGGGAAAATTAAGCCAATCTTATTTATGACGCCTTCGGATTCGTATTCATCTTCGCCTGATCACATTCAATTTTTCAAGCTGGTACAATACATTACGAAACGAGAACTACACACAAAACCACATGGGCTATAGCAATCGCAAGATCAAGAGCTCCAATTTGTTTGTTGGAGAATTCCATGTAAAGAGGGAAAAAGATTGCTAGCGAAGCAACTGCTTTACTCCGCTACACCCCACACCAAACTAAAGACAGCATCATCAATTTGAGACAAATGAACGAACAAGTTTGGATATAGTGTCCAGATTATAAAATACATTGCCAGCAGCAGCTACGGATGCATGTCACCGCAAGTACCATATGAGGCTAATAAACTTGTTTGATGCCAACCATTTTACGGCTGACATTTTGGTACTTCGCCACAATACATCGAAGTAACTGTCAGAATCTACTGCTGACAAAATCTCATGACTATGAATACTAGTTTTCGATGGACATACCTGGTGGAAGTGGATTTGCAATATATTCAACATCGTTGAGCTCTTTTAGTTTCTTCACTTTCCTGCGGTAATACACCACGATGCAAGCAACAATCAAACCAACGAAAAACACAGAGATGACCACACCGACAATTTTCCCGGTTGAATCGCCTGTCCCAGTTTCTTTTGACACTACTGCAAAGATAGAACTTATGATTACACAGTATTCGAAACAGAAGATTACCACATAGATCGCGACATTAACTAATACTCACTTTCTTCGGGCCCTGGCGGGAGAGTTGCGCTTCCCTTATAACAGACGTAATTAGAAT
This sequence comes from Sminthurides aquaticus, assembly GCA_906901655.1. Lineage (NCBI taxonomy): Eukaryota > Metazoa > Arthropoda > Collembola > Symphypleona > Sminthurididae > Sminthurides > Sminthurides aquaticus. The sequence continues at coordinate 6,712,349 of CAJQTT010000004.1, read as the reverse complement.
CAGCATCACTTTCGCCGCTCAGCGGTATGTGATTTGACAAACCTAAAGAATCTCCACATATTTCAGATGTTTTTCGATGAATTCTTGAGAATGAACGAAAACAAAATTTACTCACCGTGAAACGCGTCTAAATCCATGCAGCCTTTTACTGGGTCACAGATTTGTTCATCAGGACAATTACATACCTTCATGCACCGATCACCGTACTGGCCCTCTGGACAACCTGATAATGCAACCAAATATTATATAATTTTACTGGTGATCCTTGACGTTAAGATGGACTACTACAATTTACTACTCGTTAAGATGGTCTACTACAAAGTTATTTTCACGTACTTCTTGAGCACCGGGGTCCGTCCCATCCAGCATTGCATTCACATTGTCCATCAATTGCGCGGCAATTTTCTCCGTGAGTACACTGACAGTTCTGTGCACAGTTAGTGCCATATTTGCCTTTCGGACAGCTTTCCGAACAGGTAGAGCCCATCCATCCAGGTCGACAACGGCATTTTCCTGTTATAACCGAATAATACACTGTATTACTCAGAATATTTAAGCTTATATATCGCCGAAATCCAATAACCAGGTCATTACCTGTTTTTGGATCACAATCGCCATTATTTCTGCATGAGCATTTCTCCTTGCAACCCAGTCCCCACGTATCCGCTGGGCAAGGCGATGTGCAGAAGAAACCAGTATACGATGGAGGGCACTGACAATGGCCATTGACGGGATCGCAGTTTGTACCTAATAAGCAGTTTTTAACATTATGTAGTTAAATTATTGGTGCCCCTCTCCTCAAACTGTTACGCTGGATCATGATACTTCGCAGCAATGCAGAATATTCGGATTATTTGAGGATAGTTAACTTACTGTTTCTGCAAGCAGGACATTTTTGAGCACACTCCAATCCGAATGTTCCTGGAAGGCACGCGCGTTCACATTTATCTCCGATTTTGCCAGGGGGGCAGCGACACGTCCCTGTTCTTGCTTCACAATCACCATCACCACAGTCACATTTGTTTTCGCAGTTATCTCCCCAATTGCCCTTCTCACATTCGGTATCGCATTCCAAGCCTGCTTAATTCGTTATGAGAAATCTTAGATACGCTTGTTACTCGTGACTGCTTTTTACAACTAGAACCCTCTTTAATTGTAAGAACTTACCCTTCCACCCACTTTTACATTTACAGATTCCGTCGGCCGGCTCGCATTTGAGAGTATTTTCGCGGTTACATGAACAATTTCTTTGACACCCCAATCCGAAGGTCATAGCTGGACATGACTGTTCACACCGGAGACCATGAAATCCAGGAAGGCAAGCACACTCCCCTGCACAAAGAAGAATTATATTTTAATTCATCTGGATACTTTGAGATTTGGATTTCAGCACTTCATGTACTATATACATACCGGTGACATGGTTGCACACTCCATTGTTTTTACAGTCGCATTTTTTCTCGCAGTTCACATCATATTTTCCATCGGAACATTCCTTGTCACAAAGCAGTCCTGTCCATCCTGAATGAGTATAGTCCGTAAATCATATCCTTGTACAAAACCGCTTTACGTGAAACACTATTTAATTTACTGGCTTACCTGGTTTGCAAATACACTGCCCCGTTTCTGGCGCACATCTGGTAGCATGTATGCAACTGCATCGGTGTTCACAATTATTTCCATACGTTCCCTCAGGGCAATAGCTTTCGCACTGATCTCCAGTGAAACCTAAGTGTCACAAATTAATTTAGTTCTAGTAGGTTCACGATTGTTTAGATTTCAGACTCTGTATTTCATATCTTTACCTGGTTGGCATAAGCAAGAGCCTGTTATTGGATCGCACAGACCCTCATTTTTGCAGGTACACATTTGCTTGCATTCGGATCCCCATCTATTGAATGAACAAGGTCGATCACAAGTTCTACCTTGCCAACCCGGTTTGCATATGCATCCACCGTCTTTCGCATGACACCTACATGGCAAAAAATTGGTATTGAGAAAATTAACGCCAGTTAATTCGCGGTCATTCTCCCAGGTTATTTCGGTGAAAAATTTGTCTACTCACACTTCAGTATTGTTGGGGTTACAAGCACATTTGCATTGGCAATCAGGACCGTATGAGTCGGCGGGACAAGAGCGTTGATCACAGAGCCGCCCTGTCCAACCAGGTTCACAATCACATGTACCGTTGATGTTATTACAATGAGCATCATTCTTGCAACTGCACACGGTTGAGCAATTAGCTCCAAAGTAGCCAGCGGCGCACTCGAGGTGACACTGTATAAAAATGTGAAATTAGCATCACGCTTTGCATTTCGAATGACAAAGTCCTTAGGATTTTGCTTGATTTGGCCTTACCTGTTCACCGATAAACCCTGGAGGACAGGAGCATTTACCATGAATAGGATCACAGTATCCTCCATTATAACATTCACAGCTTAGTTTACAATGTACTCCCCATTTTCCTGTAGGGCAAGGGTTTGCACAAACTTCCCCCTAAAATGCACAAGTAGAGACATGTGTTAACGAAAAGAGATATAATTCCTCTTTCCTAGACTTAGGACACCAGCTTCCGCAAGATAAGCTCGTATTCAAAAGTTTTAAAGTTTTATAACCCTTATCACATTTTGTACAAGTACTCATAACTCACCCTCCATCCCGCTGTACAATGGCATTTTCCAGTAACGGCATCACAAGTACCTCCATTCTGACACTTGCATTCGTTTGAGCAATTAGTTCCATGCTTTCCCTCAGGACAGGAGTCTTCACAACTTTGAAGGAAATTAAAGTTGATAAATTTATTATTTCGCAATTACATAGCGTTTCACAAACTCCAAGCCAAGTGTGAAATGATCTACTAATGATCCACTTACAGAGGTCCTTGCCAACCAGCAGCGCAAGAGCACAACCCGGAAACATGGTGACAGCTCCCATGTTTACACCTGCATTCCTCTTTGCAATCCTGACCATAGAAATCATGGGCGCATTCTCTTTCGCAATATTCTCCGGTCCACCCAGGACCGCATGAACACTCGCCCGTGCTTACGTCGCATTTAGATCCATTCCCGATGCACTGACAAGTATTTGCGCAATTTTCGCCCCACTTCCCCTCAGGACATTCTATTGATGCGCAAAATAGAAAACGTTGATAATATTGTTGAATTGCTTTCTCCTAGCTAGGAAATTAAGGGAAACGTAAATGTATAGCGTTCTACTTACGCAATGAGCAAGTAGGCCCGCCATAATTTGGAGCACATTCACACGTCTCCGGCGCAACGCATCTACCGTGTTCACATCCATCCTTGCATATCGGAATGCATTTTTTACCATCAGGAGTTTCTTGATACCCCTGACAGCATACAGGAACTGATCTGGTCTTGGCAATAGTCTGAAATAAAAATGCCAATCCAACTCATCATCTCCACTTTCATCGATTCAGCATGACCACAGCTGTAAAACCGCAGACGATGGAAAAAGTCACCGATCCCACACGGAGAGTTTCACTCTCATCAAGCATGAATCAAATATATCGGAATGCGAATAACAAATCAAAGGCATGCAGTGTTATCGCATTATTATCCAGTGACTGCCCATCAATAGTACTGGCATGGAAACGGTATTTACCTCGTTCCTGTTGACTTCTTGAATCTTGGTTATAAATCGACTACATCTTGGAGGAACTGCTACGCACCATACATACTCTCTCACCCTGACGGGTTTTTGTTCCGTTACCGTCACCGTCACATTGTACCTGTTCGAAAAGATAAGAATAGAATCAATCAATTGCTGTACCGTTACGTCTGGACACAACTGTACAGGTGTACCAACACTATACGTTTATACACAAACAGAATCCAATTCCTCTCTCTCTCTCACCGTCCCACCTACCGATCACGATGACCACAACCGACCCCTCATCTGATCCCAAGTAAACAATTCAAAACACAATCAACTGGTCAATTCCTGGTTACATTAATCACCTTCTTCGACTGCTCTAATTATGTATACGTATGACGTATATTCACGTTACTCAATATCATGGACAAAAACCACAAGGTTGTTATATAAGGAAACCAATATAATTTATGCATTCCAGCAATGCCATGAGAAGACCACAAGGAATGAACATGATGAGGAGTTAAATGTAAACTATAATTACACCACTCTTGTGGTGGCTCCAAATTGCAAATCTCCGTAACTGATACACATTTTTGCATATAAATGAACTCAATGCTTGCTTTGAATCCTTTAAGAGGGAAAAGTCAGGAAGATGATGAGGATTACATGTACAAGAGCTGATAAACTGTGGCGATTAACACACTATAAAATTGATAAAAGTGCAGTCAGTCAGATATGCAAGCTAAAAGTAATCAGCTTGAAGCTTATAGACAAATGAGTCATCCGTATATATGTAGTGCGGATGCTGGAGAAGGACGAGAAAGATCTCGGGTGTTATGGAATACTTGGAAAATGTAATAATAGGACAAATGTACTTACTTTTCCGTTCGCGAGCAGACTTTCGGCTGTTCTATCACAGTTGCACTTGAGTTATGAATTAAAAATAAAATAGTAGTTTGTATTAAAAAACCCCAGAGTTTCGTCATTGTGAAAGTATTTTCTTGATTTCAGTTAAATTAGATTAAAATCCGTAGGTTTTTTCCTTGATTCGTGCTCAACTCTTGAATCATGTCATGACTGTTTGACATGACTCCAGCTGACACATATCCCACTCCCCCAAACTCCTCCCCGTACGTATTCTCAGATGATGACCCAGGACAAGCTATGGAATGCGTATGGAACAGATGATTCGAAAAAATATCCGACACGGGCACTACTACGATGAAGAAGTGGGTTTTTACGTTTTGCTCCAGTTACTACACTCTTTTGTTTATTTTAAAATGATGAAAAGAACACAATTGTTATTTTACACTTGCCTACACTAAAGGCAGGGAACGAGACAGAGAGGGCAGAGTCACTTTGTCCCACAAGATTCAGATAATACGAGTCAATTGAAAGGGAGCGAATTCTGAGTACTCCTCCGAATCCCTCAAGGAGCAATACAAGGGAAGAAGAATCAGCCTTTGAAGAGTGACTACTACGGCTGCTACTAACTTATGACTTACTGCTATGGACTATGGAGCAAGCAAGTTCCTGATTCATCACACAAATTCCTCTCTGACACGACGACGACTGGATTGGCTCAGTCCTATACTTCCTTTGAAAGTACTTTTCAATTTGTTCCATTTACTCTCTCAGCAGCAGCAGCCTCTCTTTGTGCAAGAGCCCTCTGCTGCTCTTCGCCCAGCCTCCGATGTATGGAAGCCCAAATGGGACAATTGAAAAGAGGGTAGTACTCACTGCTCTGTGGAGCGGGCGGAGACGAAAACAGAGGTGATGTACCACTCTGTGGAGACGGGCGGAGACGACAACAGAGGTGATGTACCTCTGTTCCGCTCCAACTTTCCTTCCCCCCACCCTCCTAGCCATTGAAATCCGCGGGAACGTTTTCTATGCCTATCAAGCGCAGATTACAGCGTTGCCACATTGTGGGAAGTTGCAAAGCCGGGCTAATATTTGAATTTAAGTGTCTCAGCTGATGTCATATCCAGAAATGAACGAGTCTCCGCCGGGATTATATTTAATAATAAATTCTATGATGTCTTATTAAATTATATTTAAAATTAAAGCAGTATCCCAATTAGACCTAAACCGTGTACGTGTGCTAATTATTATATTCAAATTCTGTGCATGGCTTAATACTCTGTAAAGTAAAAGCCAACATCTGCGTGAAAGGCCCTGCATGTGAAATCAGTTAATGAAAATCTAATCATAATTCATTCCATGTTAAAAGCGAATGCAGTGCAAAATGTAGATCTGATATGCTTTTACTAATATGAATGCAAGGAACTTTCCTTTGGTAGAGTTCATAAGTCTGAAAGTGTGGTTATTTATAAGACATGCCTTTTGGAGATCGGGAAGGCTTTATTGAGGATATTAAAAGCTCAGCTCACCCTCCATCCTCTATGTCTGGTGGTCTTCAAAATTTCCAGATCCGAAAGGGGTAGGATAGGAATTGGCAAAAATATGCGGTGGCATTGTTCAGAACTAGGCTCCAAAATGTAAGATTCCGGTCCTATAGGGCATGCCAAAGACATGACAATTTTTTCACGGAATGGATCAATCGGCGGGTTGGTCACCTAAGGGAAATATATTAATATTTAATGAGCATAATGATATTTAATGAGAGGAGCACGCGCTTTTGAAGAGATTCATGCATGGGCGAAAAGCTGCTTAAAATATTCATATGGCAGGGGCTAGTAAAGGGACAGACATGCGAGGGGTGCATCATTTCCCATAGATCCCAAAGACTCTTTGCTGTAATAAATAGTCGTTGGTTTAATGGTTAAATTAATGGAAATGTTGGAAAACTGTCATAAATCACACTCACTCTGTCGTGACAATAGGAAGCATGAGAAGGGTCACGGTTTCCGTTGTATAGCCAAACATTCAAAGCCGCTTGTCAGCTTTGGAACGGTAAAAGGCACCTGAAATCAAAGTTAATTTTTTAGATTCAACCAGAAAATTGAGCACTGACACGCGATTCGACAGTTTGGGCACTATGGTATTGTATGAATGACTTTTCTACCTTCTGTTTGGCTTTGAGGTGCATTCACATACCTGTTGGATTCTTCATAGGAGGATGAACCCTTGCTCTGATTTACGCCGTGGGCATTTCGAAGCTCATCCATGGTTATTTGCTCCTGAAGCCAGACACTGTATGGTCGGGATCCCGCAATGTTGAGCTTCAGTTGCTCGCCGCGAATGAAAGTCTTCTCCTTGGTGTCCACGTGATGTATTCTTCCAGGATTTAATCGGCATTTTTGGACTATGTTTCCGGATCCGTGTCGTAAACTCCGACTTCGGAAGCCATCACCATGTTGTTATCTTTGGTGACGTAGAATCGGGAGGGACGGAGCCCATTCCTGAGAGTAGAAAGAAGGAAGAGATGAAATTCAATTATGAAGCACATCTATCATTCATCATGAAGTGGACAGAGAAAGAAAAGTTTTATTTCTGTTAGATTGCTCACCGATCCAAGATGGCACCGATATATCGACCGTCCGAGAAAGCCAAAAGTGTAGGGCCGTCCCACGGCTCCATGGCACAAGCAGTCCAACGGTAGAAATCCTTCTTCTCTTGTCCCATCATGTGATCGTTTTGCCCTGCTTCCGGTACCACTGTCATTACAGCCTACAGAAGAAGGTAAGTTAATGGAGGTGTTAGCTAATTGCCTCAATAGTAATTAATCTAACGAGTTGGCAGAGTTTGAGCAGCGTTAATAAAGATACTGCTATGTTTTTTTACTACTTCTGGCAAACTTCGTCCACCGGTTGGAACCAAGAATTCTAAGACGCAATCTGCAGAACCATAATCCGACAAGTTGGGCTCCACGACGGGGTACAAACGCTTGAGATTTGCACCGAAAACGTTTTTCTTCATCACGCCCTCGCGGGCTTTCATCAAGTTGACGTTTCCACGTAACGTATTGATTTCTCCGTTGTGCGCCAATAACCTGAAAGTTGGCAACGATAAAGTTTATTAGAAAAGTTTGTGAATTAAGGGCTGCTACCCCTCTGTAGTAGGCGGCCCCGATCGCATGCTCGCTGTACTGGTCGTCTCCGTTCGCATGCTCGCTGTACTGGTCGTCTCCGTTCGCATGCTCGCTGTACTGGTCGTCTCCGCTCGCATGCTTGATGTACGGGTCGTCCCCGTTCACTTGCTCTCTGTATAAGGCGTCCTCGATCGCATGCTCGCTGTACTGGTCGTCCCCGTTCACATGATCGGTTTACTGGTATTCTCTGTTCGCATGCTCGCTGTACTGGTCGTGTCCGTTCGCATGCTCGCTGTACTGGTCGTCCCCGTTCACTTGATCGGTTTACTGGTCGTCTCCGTTCGCATGCTCGCTGTACTGGTCGTCTCCGTTCGCATGCTCGCTGTACTGGTCGTCTCCGTTCGCATGCTCGCTGTACTGGTCGTCTCCGTTCGCATGCTCGCTGTACTGGTCGTCTCCGCTCGCATGCTTGCTGTACGGGTCGTCCCCGTTCACTTGCTCTCTGTATAAGGCGTCCTCGATCGCATGCTCGCTGTACTGGTCGTCCCCGTTCACATGATCGGTTTACTGGTCGTCTCTGTTCGCATGCTCGCTCTACTGGTCGTGTCCGTTCGCATGCTCGCTGTAATGGTCGTCCCCGATCACATGATCGGTTTACTGGTCGTCTCCGTTCGCATGCTCGCTGTACTGGTCGTCTCCTTTCGCATGCTCGCTGTACTGGTCGTCTCCGTTCGCATGCTTGCTGTACGGGTCGTCCCCGTTCACTTGCTCTCTGTATAAGGCGTCCTCGATAGCATGCTCGCTGTACTGGTCGTCCCCGTTCACATGATCGGTTTACTGGTCGTCTCTGTTCGCATGCTCGCTGTACTGGTCGTCTCCGTTCGCATGCTCGCTGTACTGGTCGTCTCCGTTCGCATGCTCGCTGTACTGGTCGTGTCCGTTCGCATGCTCGCTGTACGGGTCGTCCCCGTTCACTTGCTCTCTGTATAAGGCGTCCTCGCTCGCATGTTCGCTGTACTGGTCGTCCTCGTTCACATGATCGGTTTACTGGTCGTCCCCGATCGCACGCTCGCTGTACTGGTCGTCCCCGTTCACTTGCTCTCTGTATATGGCGTCTCCGCTCGTATGCTCTCTGTTCTGTATGTTTCAGCTCCGATCACCTCTGTATATGGCCTCTCAGCTTGCATTTACGCTGGAAGTTGGGCCGTTCTTGGAGGAGGTTACGACAATCGTTAACGTCGTACGCGATGAACCTATAAACGTAGGATACAGGCTATCTAACCGTGAGTGCAGCATAGTAGTTGTGTAATTGCAAGCAACTCGTCGATGAAACAGAAATTACTCAAAGTATGGCTCCGCAAGAACTCTGACTACGTTGAAATCGTTTGCGACCCATCGGTAAACGTTTGCCATTCGATGGAATCCGTGTTGAGCTGGGCATGTACTTCTGAGTTTACGCACCAGTGATGGATTGGGGAACAATGGATGTAGGTCTGCTCCACGGTAATGTGCATACCTTGTAATTAAAATATATTAAAAAATTGGAGCAGGATAGAAGCTATCCTTTTCTGCCGGTTTGAAATACAATTTAACACGTGGTAGTATATATTTTAAAGAAATTATTCAAGAAAAAAGCACCGAAATCAGAAAACCGATAAATTCTTTCATATCGCCATGGTTTTCTCAATCTTTACTGCTATGCGCTGCAATGGCGGGAAGATTTGCTGCTAAAAACTCATCATTCTCGCTAACTTTCTTGTAATACCACCGTAGTGTGAAACGACGTAATGAAGACACTACAACAGTAAATCTGGTGAGCGGTAATGCATAATGGCATGCAAAGGTAATGGAACTGTAAAATTGTATGCTGTAAAAATTTTAACTTATCTATTGGTCTGATTTTCCCGTTACCTTCGCAGTGTTTCCTGCGGTAACTACTGGAACTAAACGACGGTACAGGAGAGCCTGCGCAATATATAAAAATATTTGATTTAGGTTTTCAGCGATAATGTAAGTCACTACTTTGCAAATAGTTTGCGTCAAGCATATCTGTCAAAGCCTGAGGGTAAAGAGAATGTATTTATGCCTGAGGGTTTGTAAATTAGGATGAAGCCTGAGGGCATGAGAAGATATATCCTGCGGGATTGACCAGTCTCAACATGTTTTGAGCTGGAACAAAGAAGTTAAGTCCTGAGGGACAGACCAGTGCCAACATGCTTTGGACTGGTGGAGATGATTGGTTGGCCTACCGTTTGTGATTCGTTATGAAAAGATATGTGGGAAGTGTTCCTAAAGGGTGCTTGCAGCAGAGAGGCTGGGTGCTGGAGACAAAGGGACAGAGAACGTCTGGAGAAGGTAGAGAGCTAAGAGCAGTAGAGGAAGAAGGAGGTGTTGTGAGAAGCTGGATAAATATTGGATAAAGTTGATTAAAGAAATTGGAAGGAAGTATTAATAAACTAGCTGGAAAGAAAGAAGTGGATAAGAAAAAGGAAATAATTGTGTTGTTTAAACTGACTGATTTGCAAACATATTTTAATTAAGAGATCATTTAAGAAGAGTTCAGAATTATCGGACCCGGAAGCCGGACGTTTGTCAAGTTGACCGTTCAGGTTCCAACAATATCCTTATCCTACATCTATTAACGAACATTTTCTGAGTTTAGTTACAACAGAAACCGTGCTGTGGAAGGCCAATCAACGATAGCAATAGCTCCTATTAAATCCCTACTGTTTCTATACAGTAGATTTTAAATAGATTGCAATCAATAAATTCTACAAATATCATGTATATATGCGAGTATATAACTAGTATATCAAATTGTTAACGGCTTTCACCGATCGCAATAGCGATTTTGCCCCATAGTATATACTATATTGTTTTTTCAGCTATATATTAGATATATATTGATTCTAAAAGATGTTCTCTATAGTTTTCATTCAAATCTACTAGTATTTAACTAGTATATCGAATTGTTAACGGCTTTCACCGATCGCATTAGCATATTTTTCAAACCGGTAAAAAACAGCAAGTTCGCTTCAATCCTGAATTTGGTTTGTGTGAAGTGCCATAAAATGAAAATTATTACTAATAAGCTATGAAGTTATCGATTATCGTTAGGGCAATAATAAGAAATCTGAATATCATATTGATTCAAACTCACGAGTATCAAGAAAAGAAAGTGCATTGTGACATTATAAGGAAAAAATGAATGATTTCATCAATTTGATAGCAGTGAAAAAGCTACACACATGTTAAAGTTTGAAAATAATAATAAAGCTTCATATCAAAAGAAGCAGAAGAAATGCCTGGCCAAATTCTCATCTCACGAGCAGTGGGAACAAAGGACAATGGTCTGGATTCATCGAATCTGGGGCTAAATCCGGGTACAACGAACATTTGTTGGAGTTGAAAGCCCTGTGTTACCGCGTAAACAAATACCTGAAGTAGGCGTTGATCTGAAATAAAATGAGCACATGCAGTTTATTAAATTACGTAACTTAGACGATAGCATTACCTTATTTATTGGGAAGTGTTACTCACCTTGTTCATGTGATGCCATAAAATCCGCAACCAGCGAGTGAATCAAGTCATTGTCTGTAGAATCTATGGTCCCAAGTTGAAAGACAATGTTGTCCATAAGATCGAATCCACAAATCGACTGGTGGGTGGTGAAGACCTTTGTTTCCAAGTCGGGTTGTAGGTTGATTGAATCCGCAATCTGGGTCGTGTTGAGCAGTTTTTTTAGATGACTTATTGCTGTCCTGTTTTCGTGGACGAATATATGCTCACCGAACGATTGCGCAAGTTCTTGATCACTTGCGCTGCATTAAAAGTGATGCCGTTCATTTCTTTTAGTGTTGCGCGTACTTGAGGTATAGTCCATTCTACTGGTTCCCCAGTATGCAGCAAGCTGTGAATCTTAAAACATATGAATCGTCTTACTTCGTCCTTAAAATCGCCGTTAATAAGCTTCTTGGACAACCAGACTTACATTTTTCCATAAGATTCTCTGGACATGATCTTTGATTGATGTTGGCGAGAGTAATGCGAAGTTTATCTGCGACCATTCAATTTCATCCTGTTACCAAAATTCGCCTTGTATACCATTTAAGGACACACACGGGTGGGTGTGGCATTAATCGTTGAAATCAAGAAGTATGGAATCAATAAGAATTAGTAATATAAATTTACCTCCCTGTGCCTTGCAGGTGCTCGCCCTTTTGTTTGCCATACCTGTGGAAGAGGATTCATCCGAAAAGGGAGTTTAACTAGACATATCCAATCTCATACTGGCGAGAAACCTTACGTGTGCCCACATTGTGGAAAGGGATTATCCAGCAATGGAGCTCTTAGATTGCATAACTTGGTTCATTTTAGAGCTACGGCTCGCCATAATGGAATGGCTCGGCAAAAGAAGATAGACATAATCGATTTGGGATTTGATAATGCAAGCCGACGTCATGCCTGTGGCAGTTGTTCTCGAGCATTCTCATCGGAAAAAGATCTGTTACGCCATATACGTATTCATACAGGTAGAATATACTGCTTATCAATAGAATGTAAACTAATGTTTATTATAGCTTTGAAGTGTCGGAGTTAAAGCAGTCTTATGCTGTATGCAGGGGAGCGACCATTCAACTGCAAACTATGTGAAAGTACCTTTACTCGTAATGTCAACCTCCAACGTCATGTTAGAAAATATCACAACGACCTCAACAAGGTGGCGTCCAATTTAAGCAGTGGAGAAAATCTTTCGAAGCGTTGAATGATCCGACTGGATATGGCATAGGTCTTCCTGTAGCAACAGGCATTACTGGTACATGACCCTCGTGTTATACATTATATTTCATTTATCAATGTCAATGGTTCTTTATGCTTGCTTACTTTGCTACTTATGTACTTCTCGATAGCAAATTACCCTGCGCAGCACAGCAACACATCGACCAGTATACCAACTGGTGTGACCTATTGGTATATGGGTGATCCCGAGTATGAAAAACTTGAGAAGGTATGTGATACTGGAATTGATCACATGCAACAGGTGATTGAAGTCGTCAGCAAAGATGGTACATGATTTGATGGGGAAGGCTATGGTGTCCCGACAGCGATTGGACTGTAAATACTACTCATCGACATCAGCATGGTAATACAGCAAAATATCATACTTTCGCAATGATAGTAGAACGGGTACATTGGAGCCTATACAGAATACAAATAAGGCATGATTGTAGGATGTATAACGGAGTATCAAGTATGTACAGAATCTGCAGTAACGATTGATCCGTTGCGAAGTGTCCCATACTGGAGCATAATTCCAGTAGCATCAAGTATCATCCGCTCACGAAGGTCATCTTATCTGTCACAGTTTATTATATTCGGATTGAAATTATCCACGCTTAGGGTCACGGGATTATTATCGGTGCTGAAAATAAAGCTTGTTTGTCACTTGTTGTGTCGATGAAGTACGGTAACAGAGTTCTAGTTTGCTCATGCATCTAAATAAAATTGTAAGTTAATTATGTCATGACTTCATGATATCGAGACTGGCTAACAAAGGAATCTTTGTACCAGATACAATGGCTAAAATTTCAAGAATAGAATGCACGCGATTATAGAGCATGTGCTTTTCATTCAACTTTAAATTTGTCGCTACAATAAACATTGCTTTAAGGATAGCCTAACGGCATGAACCATTTTTTGTTATCACTGTCCTACACTTATCTTATTGATAAAATATCATATGTAACAAGCTTGAGAGTATGTACACACTGTAACACTGATATTATCACGTATATTATTTCATACAAATTTTAATCACGTTAACACGGTAAGCTTTTTCATATAGGGAGTCAGATCCGTTGGTTTTTTTTTCCGGTAAGGTGTGTCTATTATTGTGTCGCAAATGATGGCCAAAGTAAGAGCTCCACTTCCGCGTTGAGAAATCACAATAATGACAAAACAGCAAGTTCTCGTTTGAGTGTGCAGCATTATAATGCTCAGCTAGTGGCTTAGGTCCGTCAAAGGTTCTTGAACATCCAGGATAATTACAAGAGTGATTGTACTTGCCTAGACAGTAAATTGTCAATCGTCAGTTTGCCAAAATACTTAAAGTTAAAGGCCCCGTGTCCAGGAACTTCATGGCCTTTTACAAATTTTGTTATCTTGCTATAAATACAGCTGTGAGTCTACCATGTGTGTATTCACATTTATTCTTCATGCATCGTGCCCTAAATTGTTCCATTTTGTTGTCTAGCCTGTGCCGAATGCTACAACTATCCCCGAATTTCCTGCTCCGAGGGACAAAGATTCGCACTTAGCTGAAAGTGTGAGTGAAACCGTAATTGGTACTTTGACGTTTAAACATAAAGGGTTCCGGATGTTTGGACAAAACAAAATTCATGACTCATCTTGACGTTACGGAAAATGCGTCAGAAGAGATCTACGCCGCAATGGCAAATTCCCACCACAATTAGCTTGAGGAAGTTAAACGGATATTCTATCCACGCATACTATAGATCCGGGCATGAATAAAATACAAGTTTTTTTGAAATCAACTGGCGCGCGCCAGGACTGGAGCTCATCTTGAGAACATTTTATCTGTTAATTTTAATGTCGGACCAGGTGCCTGTGAATGGTTTTGTGTATCTCACAAATATATACATTGGGTACGTAAGATTCTTGAACAGCAAGTTCCTCAGTAAGTGAACATTTTAAATATGTTTTCTACTGAATTTATAAGACTACAACTGCTATTCATTTCATTTATCTCTTTTCAGCTTAAATTTCTCCCATTCAAACTGGTGGCAGATCTTTCGATATTGATCAACGCCAGGGTGCCGATCTTCAGATTTGTGTAGCCAGCTAATGCAACTGTAGTGATCGGGATTGGCACCCTGCACTGGGTGCAATCCTTCGGACTTACAGCCATTGTGGCTTATAATGTTGCTCCGATGTGCTGGGAGCAGCTAGAAGCAATTTATGCAATGTAAGTCATAATTTATTTCTGTTTACTAATATTGATTAACAACAGTATTGCTTCAGCTATTCTCTATATTACAGGATACCAGTAATACGCCAGGATCATTATCAGGCAAAAGTACGAATCAAGTTTCACACTTTTGTCCCCGACAATCCCCTTATTGTCGATGTTGGTTCAGATTTTCTCCAAGGCATACTGTGAGTAACACGATAACATTGCTATGTTGTGTTACCCGTACTATAGCTTATTTTGAGTTTTGTATTTTTCAGCGATGCAATGACGTTGATTTTAGTACAATCTATATTCACCTACAAGTATTTATTGGAAAATGGATGGGAAGTTGCATCAAATGGAATGATGCTGGAATTGGTGGCACGAATTAAGAGTCGAGAGGACCACTGGTGCCAGAATTGTCGGGTAAGATAATCGTTTGCTTTCTATATACTTCTGAATTTAGGGCACCAGTTAAAATATAATCTAACGATTTCGTTTTTTTTCAGGCTGAAGTTTTCATTACCTACCGTTTTTACTTTACCGTTAAAACACACTGGACCGAAAGTAATGACGAATATTACTCGCATCCACGCCCACCTTACACGCCAAAACCGGTGACCAGACTGCTATGGCCCGATTTCTGTTTGGCTAGTCCCGCGACAAAAAGCGCACACAAGGTAGCATTGGCTGATTGGGGTACTTACAATGTAATGTTCCAGTCCTTTTTGGTAAGTATAATATCCTACATTCATCCATTTCTGCCTTTTAATGTGCTGACGTAGGTATTGATTGTTTATAGAAAAGCCATGGTGATAAAATTTTCTGTAGAACAAGCCCCGCTTCGGCAATTACGGGAGATTCGGACATTAACACAGCCCATTCTTCGCAACAATCTCACCCAATCTGTCCCGATACTCGTAGGGTCCCTTTGTCACAAGCTGGAACAGTATTAATCGAAGCGGCCTTCATCACTCAAGTACAACCAGTAGAAACCGAATTAATTGAAGACAATTTAAGCATCGCAGCATCAATTCAGGAAAATTTGGACACCAACTCATTCCTTTCTTCCCAAAAATCTGACCAAACATGCCCTTATAGTCCTGGGTCCCTTTGTCACAAGCTGGAACAGCTGTAGACGAAGCGGCCTTAATCACTCAAGTACAACCAGGAGACAACGAATTAATTCAAGACAACTTTAGCCACGCACCGGTAAATTTGGGAAAGGACATTAATTCAGCCCAATCTCCCCATCAATCTGCCCGAATGTGCCCTGATTCTCCTAGGCACCCTTTTCCAGAACCTGGATCAGCTTAAGAGGTAGAAGCTGTACTCATTAGAGTACAACCAGTCTCCACCGAATCAATCAGTCTTAATTGAACATGAGCCTACAGACTACCCCCACATCAAAAAACGGAGACGTAAGTGCTAATATTAACGGTATTTCTTAAGTCGTAACAGTAAGTCTTTTGACCCGCAAGATAATTAATTCATGTATTGCACAGACTACAAGTTCCACATTTGCGATTCCCCAAACGACGGTGTGAAACAGAGAAACGGGTGATACGGTGATACGACAGATATACGGGTGGTTCATACGACTGATCGATTAATTTACTGCCGTTACTGTGACTACGAAACAAAAAATTGGAGCAGGATAGGAGCTATCCCTACTGCCGGTTTGAAATCGCCATCGTTACTTGTTCATGTCTACTGTTTTCAAGGGCGGCAACATTTGCTTGCCCATTATTGCAATTATAATGCCATGTATAATTGCGCTACAGTGCAAATGTGATCTAATTTCGCAAGGCGTTGCAGTCAACTGTTATGAATTGTTGCATTTCTGTATGTTCATACAACTACCGCGATGCTAAAACTGTAAATGTGCCGGACGAAGGTTGGGGCATTGAGAAATGTTATGAATATTAAAAAATAATTATAAAATATATCCGTTTGATTTCCCTCTTATCTTATAGCACTGTTTCCTGCGCCAATTCGTAGGAATACACGACACCCTGGAAGAACCACTGCTGTCTTGCTGTACATGATTAATTCCTCTCTATGGGTGTAAGATAATACTTTGCAAAGGCTTTGCCGCAGCGCTTTATAATCCCTTGAAAAAAGCCTTTTCCTAATACAGTGAAACCGCGAACCCTAATTCAAGAATAGTAAACATAATCGCAATTAAGAAAAGGATTGAGGATGGCCGTAACACTAATCGGAATGCATTTATAGATAATAAACAGTGTTTTATACACGGATGAACAGCATAACCCATTGTTGACAGCCATAACGCCGTTCGCAGTAGCAATTCCGTCCCCTTCTACATACATAATTTAATAATTGGTAAAAAGTGTAGATATATGTTTTCAAACGTGTAAATACGCATATCTATACTATATATACCCGTTAATCTTCTTCTTATACTATAAATCCCAACGTCTGTGTGTGCCATTCCCTCTTTCACTTTCACGGCTTTCCAGTTTCACTTTCAAGTTTTTCCACTTTCATTCCGAGAGGTTCTATAGGTTTCAGCTATTGGTTCGGCTTAAGAGCTATATGTTTGACTGGAGAGCTATGCGTTAGTTGGGAAAGCTCAACGTCTGTGTTTGCCTTTATACTATAAATCTCAACGTCTGTGTGTGCCATTCCCTCTTTCACTTTCACGGCTTTCCAGTTTCACTTTCAAGTTTTTCCACTTTCATTCCGAGAGGTTCTATAGGTTTCAGCTATTGGTTCGGCTTAAGCGCTATATGTTTGACTGGAGAGCTATGCGTTAGTTGGGAAAGCTCAACGTCTGTGTTTGCCATTCTCTTTTCCACTAGCTTTCCCATCTAACGCATAGCTCTCCAGTCAAACATATAGCTCTTAAGCCGAACCAATAGCTGAAACCTATAGAACCTCTCGGAATGAAAATGGAAAAACTTGAAAGTGAAAATGGAAAGCCATGAAAGTGAAAGAGGGAATGGCACACACAGACGTTGAGATTTATAGTATAAGAAGATGTGAAAGCTTTACGTTCGTCGAAAGAACTATACGTTAAACGGGAAAGCTTAATTTTAGTCGAGGGAGCTATGCATTCGAGGGGGGAGTCAATATTTCAATCAACAGTTAGTCAAATCAATATTTCTCTACTGAACCCTTTAGCTTATAGCATAAGATTCACATTCGTAAAAAGTGTGGATATATGATTTCAAACGTGTAAATACGCATAGCTATACTATATATACCCGTTAATACACTATATATCCAATCGTTGACAGCCAAAACGCCGATCGCAATAGCAATTCCGTCCCCTTATATACATATAATGTAATTATTGGTAAAAAGTGTAGATATATGTTCTCAAACGTGTAAATACGCATGGCTATACTATATATACCCGTTAGTACACTATATATCCAATTGTTGACAGCCAAAACGCCGATCGCAATAGCAATTCCGTCCCCTTATATATATAATGTAATTATTGGTAAAAAGTGTAGATATATGTTCTCAAACGTGTAAATACGCATAGCTATATTGTATATACCCGTTAATACACTATATATCCAATTGTTGACAGCCAAAACGCCGATCGCAACAGCAATTCCGTCCCCTTATATATGTACATATGATGTAATTATTGGTAAAAGTGAATATATGTGGTTTTAAACGTGTAAATACGCATTCCTATACGATATGTACCCGTGAATACACTATATATCCAATTTTTGACAGCCAAAACACCGATCGCTATAGCAATTCCGTCCCCTTATGCATATAATGTGATTATTGGAATATAGTTTAGATATATATTGCGGACGGGTAATTACGCATAGCTTTACTATATATACTCGTTAATACACTATATATCCAATTGTTGACAGCCAAAACGCCGATCGCAATAGCCTGTTTTAACAAACCGGCAACAAGTTGAATTACCTGTTCAAGAAGGTAAAATTTTGGATAGAAGTTTAACAACAATGGCAGGTCCCGAAAAGATTTTGGGAGTTGTTGTATGTTTTGAAATAGCAAGAAATAATAATCAAAAAGCTAATTTAGCTGTATTTGAACACGTTAATGTATCCGACGGATCAATTTCCTTGAATAACGTAAGATACCCTGGGATCAATTTAAATAATAGTGCTAATTCTGGTGAATATATGGAATGTTATCAAAGATTTATAGAATTGAGAGAACTTTTTACAAGAGGAAATTCAGAAGTTTCTCCACCTATATTTCAAACTGGTTATCCTATTTATTGCTATGATACTTCCCACCAAGAAGATACAATTCATGGGCAAACATTATCAATTAAGATACATTTAAAATTTTCAGAGAATGTACCAGCAGATACAAATTGTCATGTTGTTATATTTAAAGAACGGGTAATGACAGTGTCAACTTTAGGCGATAAAAAAATGAGAATAGAACATATAAATACTTATTAAATTTTTTCTTTATATAAATGAATCAAGTTCACTTGAATTTAAACCAAGATCAGTTTACAAAAATTGGGAATGCTGTGGCTGAAAATACTGGAACTGTTTTGAATCTAACAAAACACCAGTTTGTTGAGAAAGATAAAGCGTCATCAAATACTTTATCCATCCGGCTTACAGTTGCTCAAATAAAACGTTTAAAAAACAAAGAGTTGGTTATTAATTTAACCGCTACCCAATGTAAAAATATAATAAAAGATATTAAAAAATCGTACGGTGGTGCTTTACCATTGTTAGCTCTCATACCTTTGTTGGCAAAAGGAGCTGCAGTTTTAGGAGGAATTGGGGCTACGGCAGGCGGGGTTAGTCAAGTTGTAAATGCTGTTAACAATAAGTCTCATCAAGATAAAATTTTTACCGAAACGAAGAGACATAATAAAGAATTAGAAAGCGAACGATCTGGGTTTTTTTAGGGCCATACAAGAAGGGATCGGGGTTATACCTGAAGCCTTATGCGGGGTAAATATGCTGAGAGAAGGTTTAAAAATTGTAGCAGGATAGAAGCTATCCCTTTCTGCTGGTTTGAAATACATTCTAGCATCTGGAAGACACATAAGTAAAGATATTATGTAAGAAAAAAGCATAAACCTCAGATGACGGATCAATGCTTTCATATCACCATGGTATCTTGTTCGTTACTTCTATGTTCTGAAATGGCGCGCAAATTTGCTAGTGCACACTCATCAGTTTTGCTAACTTTCTCGTTATTCCACCGTAGTGCGAATTGCTTCGAATTCAAAAATTATTAGAAAGAACGCGTAAATTTTGGAAATGCATGTAACAAAGACACTACAACAGTAAATCTGGTGAGCAAAATGGTATGTATAGGTATTCGAACCCTAAAAATTGCATGTTGGAAAAAGGTGTATTAATCTATCCGTCTGATTTTCCTGGTACCTTCGCAGCATTTCCTCCGCTAGACACTAGGAATAGACGACACTACAGGAGAGATGGCGCTGTGTATTACAATATTAGATTTAGTTTTCCTGCAATAATGTAAGAAAGTGCTAAAATATTGCGATAAGAATCTCCTTATAGTACCAATTCTAACGAATGTCATTTTTGAGTATAGCTACAGCAAAACTGGACTATGAAAGGCAAATCAACGACCGCAATAGCTCATGTCAAATGTCAAATTGTGGACGGCTTTCACCGATCGCAATAGGGATTTCGCCCCATACTATATAGTATATATTAAATTTTGGATATTAGTAGTTTTTAATTGATTCTATTCAATATATACTGTATATCTCATGTTAAACTACTGGTATATAACTAAAATGTCAAATTGTGGACGGCTTTCACCGATCGCAATATGGATTTTGCCCTATACTATATAATTTATACTAAATTTAGAATATTAGTAGTTTTCAAATGATTCTGTTCAATATAGACTGTATATCTCATATAAAACTACTGGTTTATAACTAAAATGTCAAATTGTGGACGGCTTTCACCGATCGCAATAGGGATTTCGCCCCATACTATATATTATATATTAAATTTTGGATATAAGTAGTTTTTAATTGATTCTATTCAATATATACTGTATATCTCATGCAAATCTACTAGTATATAACCAATATGTCGAATTGTGGACGGCTTTCACCGATCGCATTAGCCTATATTTCAAACCGGCAAAAACTGGAGACACTTTCAACTCCATTCTGAGAAACACAGTACCAAAGATTTGCCTCCTAAACGCTAGAGCGATAGCGTTTATTTTCGTAAAAAGGATACTCAGCAAGTAAATCCTTAAAGATTTAATGGTATGGTGAATTTGTTTACGAACCTTTAAATCCCGCACCGTCAACCTTTATTCTTCAGTTTCTTAAGCTGTTGTTTTGAATATGGGCTTTGTTGGTTGTATGTAATTTAGGCACTACTATTTGTTATTTTTTGCCTTTAAATTGACGAAAATGTATTTATCGTTAAATATAACTGACATTGCTGACAGTTATTATTTTCAGAGCTAGAAACCAACGCCTACACAAATAATAGCTTGTTTTTACCCGATAATCTGACACAGAATAAAATTTTATAATACACGATGCAGCATACCAGGCCCCGTTCACCACTTCCGCTGCTGTAGCTAAATATGTGAGGCTTGAGAATTACAAGGCTTTCTCACTATTGCAACGAATCCACAACGTTATCCGAGTCGTACAAAAGGACATGTAGGCTTAACGTGAGCGAAGAGATATACTGTCACACATTGCATCGATGTAAATGGCTTGAATCATACGTCAAAATATGCCAAGCAACACGACGACCCCAACGATCGTATAATTTTAGCGAAGGTTGATATTGCGTACGTCAGGTTACCAGTAACGTTATGATGCTAGCATTAACGCACATAAAGCATACACTGCGAGAACACATTACGGACAAAGAAAATAAGGACAAGTGAAACGCTAACGCCAAGAACAGAGAGGGTAGCAGCGGATACGCCATATAGACCGAGGATGCGAGCGAAGCCCCCAAGTACAGTGGGTATATAAGCGGAGACGCCATACACAGACCACAACTGAACGGGGACGACCAGTACAGGAAGGATGGCAGCAGAGACGAAAAGTATATCAAGTAATAAGCTTGGGACGGAAGCCGGATGTTTCATAATAATGCGCTTGTATAGCCCGGATGCAATAATTCGTTAGATTGTCATAAATTGATTCCGCATGAAGGGCCTTCCACACAGGTGTTGGCTTTTACTTAAGATAATTCAACCATGCACTAAGTTTGAGTCTTGAAATGCTGCTGAAATTTTAAATGAAATTCAACAAAATATCATGGCATTTATTATGAGATTCGTGGATTTAAAACATAATCCCGGCTGAGACTCGTTCATTTCAATATAATAACAGCCGAGACCCGTACATTTAACTATAGTCCCGGCTTTTTATTTTAGAGACAATTTAGCCATGCACAGAATTTGAATCTAGTTATTAGCACACGTACACGGTTTAGGTCTAATTGGGATACTGCTTTAATTTTAAATATAATTTAATAAGACATCATAGAATTTATTATTAAATATAATCCCGGCGGAGACTCGTTCATTTCTGCATATCACATCAGCTGAGACACTTAAATTAAAATATTAGCCCGGCTTTGCAACTTCCCACAATGTGGCAACGCTGTAATCTGCGCTTGATAGGCATAGAAAACGTTCCCGCGGATTTCAATGGCTAGGAGGGTGGGGGGAAGGAGAGTTGGAGCCGAACAGAGGTACATCACCTCTGTTTTCGTCTCCGCCCGTCTCCACAGAGTGGTACATCACCTCTGTTTTCGTCTCCGCCCGCTACACAGAGTAGTGAGTACTCCCCTCTTTTCAATTGTCCCATTTGGGCTTCCATACCGATGCGCCCTAAAGCGTGCAAGTATTGCAGCAAATGAACCCTCTCGCCCAGTACTACGGCATAGGTTTTGATCCTTCCTATCCAAAGCAAAGGAGCGATTCAGCCTCTTTTAAACATGCATATATGGTTTGCGTAGATTTAACAACGGTCTCTCAGCATAAATAATAGCGCTTTACTCACTTACTTGTAAACTTTTCTAACTCTCTCTCCCTCCTCCTCATCCCTTGCTCAAAAGATTGTTATGAACTTCCCTGTATTTACATGATCCTTCAAGCAAGATTATACCTCCACAACATCCCTTCTCTCTCATCTGTAAAACTGACTATTAGATGCTAAGCATTACTATATGCGGCTTAAATCCTCCATGGCTTCTTAAGGCATTGTTCATTCCTCTTCCTTGCAAAGCTTCTTTATGTCCATCCACCCTCTTCCCTACGTTCAACTCAACGATTAAAGGGTGGAAGGAAGGTAAAAGATATAGACGGCGGACTACAGGGTGATTTTTTTAAATGTGCTCCTCAAGTGAGTAAAACTTTGCATATGAATACATAATGAGATGAGGAAAAATTCATTCGCACGTTTCCTTCTTCCTCTCATAATTGTAAACATGCCTTATCTTTTATTGTGCTCCTGCGCTGCGCTGGTATATCTTATATATATTTGTAGGATTGCATTGAAAAGCCAGTAAGGGATAATACTTTAAAGGAATCCTAAAAGGTTTAAATATAAACTATATTCAACTATGAGTCAAACTAAACTTTAGATTAGAAGGGAGTATCTTTTACACATTATGGTCCTCAGAAGAGAAGCTGACATGAGAGGGATAATTTGTTAGATAGAGGAGGAGAGGAGGGTTGCAATTTCAGACTTGCATGTTGTGGGGAGCCCTTCCCTAAAAAAGGAGAAAGATGAGGACCTTTAGTTAGCCCTCGAAATAATTAACTATGGGGCTTTTGTAAGGATGACCAAAACATGGGAACTCCTTTATTACGGTTCGTTGGTAATAATGATTACATGCTTCATGTCTGCCGTAACACCATAAACTGCAATGCGTTCGAAGGGCTACGTAGGAAAAGTCGGAAAGTGAACAGAGGGGTAGTTATTTTAAGGGACTGAGTGATGTGGGTGGGAGAGTAAACTAATTTGTAACAAGTCTCCACAGTGAGACCTCCTGTAGTACAATCTCAAGTTGTTTAGAGTTTAATTACCCCTACTGTCTAACTTGGCTCTGCTTGCGTTGCGTTGGGCCATTTAAAGGAGGTAACCATGAAGTAAGTTAGAAGAGGACCGAAGTTGGGTTAAGTAGAAAAGTAAAGACGGGTGGATTTCCGGTAGCGTTACTACATTAGTCATAGCTACGGTGTTGAAACTATGCTGGGTTTGCTGAATGAAACTTGAGCTTTATAATGGACGGAAAAATTTAAGGGAGGGGTGGGAAATGGGGGGAAGAAATAATTTATAGGATTTTAGATAGTTAGTAGCTGCGGATGGAGTTGTATGTTATAATGTAGGAAGGAAAAGGAAGAAGTTAATGGCGGTAGCTGTTGAGAAGAGCCGTGGGTGAGAAAGGGAGGAAAGAAAATGGTTATGTGCCATGTTTTGAGCTGAAAGGATTTGTTTTAAACAAAGCGTGATTATTATTATTATTACTGTTGAATGCTGACTGTGGGTTGAATTGTTTGAGCTGGGGACTGCATGAGCTGACTGACGGAATACAGAAATGGCTCTATAGGTTAGATGGTTGGTTAACTGGTTGAGTGAATATCTTGAAGATGATTTTTTTTCTCAACTCTTACTTTACTGCTTACTATTGCGTTACTCGTGAATTGACTCCTCTGGGGATTTACTTTTAACTTGCTTCTGACTCAGAGTCCTTTTAGAAAATTTGTACTATGCTCCGTCTGACTCGAATCTAATGACGCTCCTTACTGACTGCTTTATGACGTCCGCGCCTCCTGGGGACTTTGAGACTCTTCTAGTTTGATAAGGAAACTTGGAATCTAATCGTTGCTAGGCCTTTAGTTCTAGCTGGCACGTTAATATTGAAGCAAAAGTAAGTTGAGATGCTATTTGTATTCGTAAACAAATCGATTCTAGTGAAAGTAAACAAACTATTTTGCTACATCGTCTCGATTACAATTCTAGTAGTTGTTAGTTATACTACTCCGTCTTGTCCTCGCTACGAATTTAATGTTATCTGCCACTGATGCTCATGCTCGTAGTTTACTAACCACTAATGGTTGAAAATAAAGTTTACAGAGAATTGTCAGTATGTGATTGCAAGGGCAGTGTCTGATCTTGGAAAATAATTGCCGAAAGCCAACCGCTGCTGGGGTAGCCAGTCAGATATGTCACTGTACTCTTGAAGGACAATGTAGAGCGGTAATTGTTTCGTTTCTTGAGTCGCGATTCAATGATCCTGTTGATCGTTTTGCAGAGTTTTTTATGTGCATACATTGAGAATAGAGAAACTGAGTTTAGGATAGTGTTCAGGGATGTAGCTGATGGATACATTGTTGAAGGCAAGAGCCGATTTTACATTTGTTTTCCTCCAAAAATCAGCGTGGAATCTAGAATTGAGAATAATAATATACTGATGGGGAATTAATGCATGATTAAATTCCTTGAAACGTTGGTACAAGTAGTACATACGGAATGTAACTAGGACTTGCAATTTGAGTCAAAGGGGGCGGATTGAGTTGACAAAAGCCGAAAGCTTGGAATGGGTACTGTAGTACATGTTGTCACGAAACTATTCCTATTTCGGCAATGAACTTAACCTACATTCTAGTTATTAGTATGGAGGGCTGTAATGCAAATTGGGGATTCAGATGTTAGAGTTCTACTACACTTATTTAGCGAGAACGGAATTCTAAAACTTGCTTTAAAGTCATATACTGCTTGCGTGATGTGTTGAAAAACGATCGAGGAGATCTACTTTATGGATGTGTGCAGTGCTGTGTGCAGTAGCAAGCAGAGCGTTTTGCGCTGATACGCTTTAAGGCAATCTTTCTCATGTAGCCGAAGTTGACTCTTTTATGATGTGGCATTCATGGTTTATGAAAGGTTTAGAAGAAGGTCAAGAGAAAATGGTCAGTTTCGAATAGCGCAGAGTGACGATAGATAGAGCTGAATGTAGAAGGAGCTGACTGACTGATTTGTATTTGGTTTGATATCAGCTTCAAACATGCTATTGTGTACTTACCATGTGAGTAATGTGTTTTGGTGTCTGTAGTATTCCCGGTAATGGGAGTCAATCATTCATGATTGTCTGTGAATATGGATTTAATTTTTAAATTTGAAGAAGGTTAAGGAAAATGAGCATTTCGGACTCGGATCAAAAGTTTATGGACGAAGCCTTTAATTTGGCTAAAGAAGCACTTGCTGCTGGCGAAGTACCTGTTGGATGTGTTCTAGTTTACGAGGGCAAAATTATTGCAACGGGTAGAAATTATGTCAACGTTGCCAAAAATGCTACGAAACATGCGGAAATAGTTGCAATTGATAGAATCCTGAATTGGTGTGAAACTGAACAAAAAGATTTTAATCA
Source organism: Sminthurides aquaticus (assembly GCA_906901655.1). Lineage (NCBI taxonomy): Eukaryota > Metazoa > Arthropoda > Collembola > Symphypleona > Sminthurididae > Sminthurides > Sminthurides aquaticus. Next base: position 6,686,374 of record CAJQTT010000004.1, on the reverse strand, counting down.
TGTGTTTCCGCTGCTGAAACTCTATGTTACTGTCGAACCTTGTATTATGTGTGCTTCGGCTTTAGAGCAGCTTAAAATACCGTTCATTGTCTACGGCTGTGCTAATGACCGATTTGGGGGATGTGGATCAGTTTTAAATGTGTTCGAATTACCTAATACAAACAAACCCACTGTTATACCTGGAATACGGGCAGAAGAAGCTATCGACTTGCTGAAGCTGTTCTATCAAGGAGAAAATCCCAATGCTCCTGTTCCCAAGGTGAAGAAAGGGAAGAAATAATTGCTTGAGCGAGCAGAATCTCACCGAGGGACATGCAAATTAAATTCTCCTAAGAGAAAACTCCAAGACGAAGAGATGTTGCCATGGTAACTTCGGTCCTATCCCTGTCTTACACTTCCGTCCATGTTCTTTACTTCATAAGGAAAGAAAGGATCTGCAGAAAACCAGTAGTGCTGGCTTTGGATCCTTGAGTTCGTCAGGAATCGTAGGCTTATTGCCTTTAGCCTGGAATTACCAAACGCTCAGGATGGAGTACCCGGATCCATCCGCAAGTTCCACACCCAGCGATACGCCATCAGATATCGATGTGGATCAGGCGGTAATGGACCAAAGTAAGAAACTAGAAGAAATGAAATCAATATTAAAAGCTCAACAGAAGGACCTGAGACAGAGCCTTGAAACCCTGCAAAGACTGGAAGCTGTTAAACCCACTGCTGATGTTAGAAATAAGAGGTCACATTCAGCATCAGATTGTGACGAGAACGGGAAGAAACCTGAAGAAGATTCTTCTGTAAATCTTATTAACAAAGAGCCTGACAGTGTCACTTCGACCGCAGAGAAACGTAAGCTCAGTTTTGCAGACTGTAAAATATGCTAACAGGATTGCTCTCATTCATCACTGTAACTGGATATCAAGGGAGAAGATTTATTAGTCATTAGTTGTACGCTAATATACTGTTTTGTATTGTAGGATTAGATATCCAGATATGTCCTATATGTGGGGCAGAGTTCGATAATCCCGAAAATCCTGACGCTTTAGAGGAACATGTGGCCGGGCATTGGTGCTCGTCTGAGTCGAGCGGTATTGCGTGATATAACGATTCTTAATGATTCACTGCAAATCTATTTCATTTTAAGAACTGCGATGTATTTTATTTATAACTACGTAATCTATAATCTACTTTAACATTTGTACATACAAAATCCTTTATAAATAAAAATTTATTGACGGTTCTTGATCAATAGCTACCATTCTTAACCTAGGTTCTTTGGTGTGACTGTAATCGTTGTTGTTTTCGGGTCCGGTTCAGTAGTGGTTCTCTGCATTAAATTGTGGCTAAACCATTTAGGCCTTTCTTTAGGCATTTCAACTACTACGTTTCTCTTGGCAGATTTTGCATCCACGCTCTTTGCCTCTTCCCCGTATAAAACAACTACTGCCTTGTCTTCTGCAGCATCCCCGATCTTATTCTCAATGGCAGATCTGATCTCATCGGTCTCAGCCTTAATTCTGTCATAACAATTTCCTGCGGAAGCAAAACCAAATAAAGGAAATTCGTTCGAGCTTGAAGATTAGGAATAACTTATTTAGAGAACTTACGGCATAAATGCTTGGCGCGGTGATGATGTCCACACGTATCGCAAATTCGAAGATCAGTTTGTGGCTCAAACATTTTCCAATACCAATTACGAGCTCCCATTTTTCTACTTGATCTGACTTCCACAGTTCGCCGCTTCTTTGGTACTCCCCATACAAAACCTTCTGACTTCTTGTCTTCCAGATCCTCGTGATCTTGTGCTATCTTATCTAATTCCGTATGTCCGAAATCCGCTAACGATGGTTGCAAACCTAAAGAATAAAAGTGAAAGATGACATGTTACCTAAATTAACAAAAATGGTTTGTGCACTGTCGCACTCCTGTACATCAACTATCTGTATCATTAAAACACAGGGTTCTTACCCGCAACTGGAAGGTAAAAATTCCCAGATGGCCAAAACTGTCCCCTCAGAAAATTCTTTAATGCTGATTCACTAGATTTTAATGCACGTGCAATTAACTCCATAGTGATAGAGCAGGTAAATTATAAAATTAACCCTAAAACGACTAACGACAAATTCCAGTTGAGGGTCGAATTTGTTTACTCCAGGAGGGTACAAAAATAACAATGAAGTTTGTGAAATACAATAATTCAAAATTGTAAGTCAACGCTAGCTGTACTGCACTAACCAACGGTCAAATTAACTGCCGAACGGTTTTAACGTTATAAATCGGTTTATCATAAATTTTGTCCGAAAACGGCGTTCAATTTAAAATTGGCGGCACTTGTTGTCACGTGAAAAGCACATGTACAGAAGCCCGTTGCCCACAGATCCTGCTCTCTATTGACTTCCAAATGAACTTATGGGACATAAGAAAACGTAAGCTCAGTCAACTAAGTCTGTTAGCTCCTGTACAATTCAATGCTTAATGGAATATACGAATGGAGGCAGAAGGCAAAGCACGACAGCTCCTTTGAAGATTGAAATCCTCCACCACGTCTACTACGGATTGTATTTGGAATTTCACGCGCAGATATGAATGTGTGCCCGGCATGCTCGGCTAGTATGTATCTTCAATGCAAAGCATCTCGACACTCTAGCGGAGAAACTTTAGTCTATTTCCATTCACTTCATCCAGACCGACAACGAGGTTCAAGACTGTTGGATATTTCATTCCGCGGTGCGTGAAGGTAAGCGAATGTGGTTTCTTATTTTTTATTAATTTGTATTACAATTTGTAATATGCAATTTTAAAATATTAAGGATTATTCGAAGCACAAAGTTTTTTCAGTATAACCAGTTAGCAATTGAAGTGAGTTTGGTAGAGTAAAAAATGTGCTAACGATTGTTGCGGGTGTAAATGCACCGGTGGGCCGTGCATGGGTTCACTGTAGTTTCAGTTTAGTTTAACTTGTGTAACCGTCAATTAGTCTTCAATCAGTGCATTAATTTGTTTTCAATTCAAAGATTGGATTATAATTTACAAATTTAAATTCTTTCAGAAAACGTCATCATGGGGGCGTATAAGTATATGCAAGAGTTGTACCGGAAGAAGCAGAGCGAAGTAATGCGCTTCTTGCTTCGTATCAGATGTTGGCAGTATCGTCAGTTGAATAAAATTGTTCGACTTCCGCGACCATCTAGACCTGACAAAGCCCGTCGCTTGGGATTCAAATCGAAGCAAGGTAAGCTGACATGCGATATTGAGAAAAATTGAAATTGTTTACTAGATTTGAGTGTATTTGCTGGTCTCTGTAATTTGTAGTTATGCGATTAATAGGGAATGCTATAAATATGATTTATAAGTTGCGACCGAGTTGAAATGAAAATTAACAGACGCAACACACGACATCAAAGATTTGGGGGGGGCGATAGTTAAGAGAGGCCGGAGCTGTTATTTCTTATACCAAGGTCAAAAGCCGTGGTTATATACACGAGGTTTGGATTTTACATCGATCGTTCAATTAATTGTGTAGCCGCAGGCCTTTCGTAGCAGCAAGACAAGGCACAAGTGAAACACCAAAAGTAATTCAGCTAATTTAAACGGAATTCGTTAGGGCTAGGATTTTGTCGTACAAAGCTGGTTGTGGCGGTACCGGAATCACGGTGATAAATGTATCGGTTACTTGTATGATGTGTTATCTATGATGAATGGACATGCACCACTCTGAGTTCGTGAATGACCACCAATTCCTTTTTTCCCCTGAGATAATAACACTTACAATTCCATGCATCAAACTTTGCTGTGACTCGTAGAGTTAGACATTGTAGTTGAAATTTTTTAAATGTACAGGATAGGTAGGTTTGAAATTAAGTGTAGTCATCGTAATTAGTCATTTAAGACATGGTTAGTGCTGAAAGGATAGATGGGAAGAGGCCATGCGAAACCGGGTATACATCAAGGTGTAGTATGTATTGTTCCGGCTACTAATTCGTGCTTAAATGTTACTTCTAGGATTTGTTATTTATCGTATCCGTATCCGACGTGGAGGCCGCAAGCGCCCCGTACCCAAGGGATGCACATACGGGAAACCCAAGAGTCATGGAGTGAACCAGCTTAAGCCCGTTCGTAACCTTCAAGCTATTGCTGAGGTAAGTAGTCAAAACTTACGTTTTAAGTTCTTGACTTGTAAAATGATGATATTTTTATTTACTGCGTATGAATTACATTGATTACATTTTCTTCCTTGGATGTCTGAGCAAGCAAACTTTGCTAGAATTATTTTATTAAATTACATTTTCACGTGCATCGATGAACATGTTCTGTGCATTAACTTACAGGGACGTCTCGGAAAGCGGTTGGGAGGACTTCGTGTATTGAACTCATACTGGGTGGCTCAGGATTCTTCTTACAAATATTTCGAAGTTATTCTGGTTGATACCTTCCACAAGGTAACTTATTTCTTGCTTTTATTAAATCTTTTATATGTACTATCTATGATGAATGGACATGCACCACTCTGAGTTCGTGAATGACCAACAATTCCTTTTTTCCCCTGAGATAATTATATCGTACCATTCTATGCATCAAACGTTAAGGAATGGCAATATGATATAAAAATATCTGTGTGATTCAATCTCAGGCTATCCGCCGTGATCCTAAGATGAACTGGATATGTAAGGCTGTTCACAAACATCGTGAACTCCGTGGAAAGACATCTGCTAACAGGAAATCCAGAGGATTGGGTAAAGGTCATCGTTACACTCAAACCATCGGAGGAAGTCGTCGTGCCGCCTGGTTACGTCGTGCTAGATTGTCTCTCCGAAGAAAGCGTTAATTGTTTCTTAAACTTTGATTGGAAAATAAAACCTATGGTTTTAGAATTCGTATTCACAATACGCTTTAATCGACTGTAAAATGCCCCTTTCATGATTCATCATCGGTCTCAGTAACATAGCTAGCATTTCTCTGTGAAACGATATATTGGCTAAGGAAGCTACTTTTATTATTCAACTCCTCGAGAATAGCTTGTTTAAGGATAGCATCACTGTATCAACATGCACATGTGGGCCTGTAGAAAAGAGCCCTGCATGCCTGTTGAATGTTGTAAAGGTACCTTAAAAATCCATCGATTATTTCGAGAGGGAAAGAAAATGAAGATATTCTTACTATGTTAGAACGACTATGCAACGTGTTTCGTACAACCAATCATTGCAGTGTAAACGGTGATAGAATAACATTTAGCCAAGTTAGGTAACGAAACTACATGTAATATATACTTGCCAGATCAAATGGTTTAGATCGTAATGCATGTACTCTAGTGCTTTCGTTGGTAAATTCAAAGATAATATTGCAGGACGGTATTTAATTGACATGGTTTTAACAAGACTGCGGGCCTCATCGCGGCGTTGCGGTTGTAAGGGTCAACTATGGTAATGGCAAAAGACGAAAACATCTGTGGCGGACACACTTACACATATACAATAAGCCACATGCATGTGAATGCAACTTACTTTTTGTCAATACAAGGACGTAAACCAATTCTACATGCTATTTCGCTCCTCGGAGAATATGTTCAGAGGACAGAATGAAGATCACCCCTTGACTCCTCCGTATGAACCGTATAAGAAGATCCTAACTGCGGTTTGAGTAGCCACATGGTGGTGCGTGCCCTAAAGAGCCAGGTGGGAATCAGCCACGGAAATTGCTCTGCCCCAGTTCTCATCAAAGTAGTTAAAGAAAATTGCTTTCAACGTCTGTTATGTATTTAGTACAAGCGGGAATACTTGGTGACTCTGGACTGGAGGATGACTGCACACGCCGTCATTGGGCACAGATAGTACCACATTTTCGATAGAAACTCAAATTTCTGGTATCGCAGCCAGTCAGAACCCTGATCTAGACCTGCTGCAGGATTTAAGTGGGGTCGAGTTGTAATGAAAGATTGAATTAGCCTAGGACGTACGGAAACATCGAGTTGGATGATAATTTTAAGAAAATTGAGAGGATAATTTAGTGGTGCGGACTTTTTTTTAAAATTGTAGCATACTTTGTTCCGGTAGCTATTGCTAGATGATCGTGATTTGCCGTAAAAGCAGAGCTAATTGTAGGTAACTAGGAAGAGAGAAATGTAATGGGAGTTAAATACGTCAGATTGAAAAAGAAGCAGATAAGTTTATAATTATCTTAACAAGAAAGGGTTTCGCTGCAATGGCCAGCCGTGTTAAATTCCTTTATAATTGATACAGGGCAACATACTTGCTAATTGTCCATAAAATATAATCATGCCTTCGATGGAAAGAGAAGCCGATTACTGTGATGCATACTGAGTGAGGTGGATGGGGGAAAGCTCAAAATGCAGTGTTCAGCATAAGAAGGGATTATTAGAAATTACAAGTGCAACGAGGCTTAATGAAATCATTTCAACCAAGGAGCGTGAAGGATGGTAAAAAATTAAGTTAAATATTCAATTCAGCTGAGATTTACCGGTAAATAATAGTTACCGATACAATATCCGAATATTTTTATGTGAAAGCTGCATAAGATATCATAAGATGCAGCATAGAAATGAGATGATCGAAGTGGGAGGAAAAAGCGGGCAGTTTAGGACAATCCTGAACAACCGAAAGTAACTAATTTCAAGCCGCTTCTGTTAAGAAGTGAATCTCTCGAGTAAGGGTAAGCGAGTCAGATGAAAAACAGATGTGAAGGAGAGTAATAATAATGGATAATGGTTGTACGTCAAACGTTGCTTACGATGCCCCCCGCCCGAAGCCATAGCCATAAGCCCGGGTTGGAGCGTTCTCTTGAAAGTGGGAGAGGAATTTGCAACGTTTGAAGTATTATTACGTGATTGAGGAAGATGCGGATATGGGGAGATAGGCTGAAATTCTTTGGAGCGAGCGGTCCTGATGATGAGATTAGTGCGAGAGGTAGGTGAATGTTTTTGAATATCTTTTCTGTATTTGTTATTGACCTGGGTATGCTGTTGGAATCCTTGTAGGAAAGAGACAGATACATGTTTACATGTATAGAGAGAGAGAGAGAGAGAGAAGAATAGGGGTGAAGGGATTAAGGGGAGGTTGGTAAGATTGAAACGAATAATAATTGTCGTAAAAGACGGTAGGGAAAAGGATGGAGGTAATGTGGAGGAAGAAAATAGGTCGAATTGAGGTTGAAGACGCCCGACTTTGTTGGAATGAACGGGAGGGAGAGATGATGGTAAGGGAGGGGGAGAGGCTATACTTGTTGGGACTGCAAGTTAAATTAAAGGTCAGAAAGTCATCCGGGGTTGTACAACTCTTTGTAGAAAGGGTGAGCCAGCAAGTTGCATCAAACTCTCAAGGCATGTAAAGCATAAGGAATTGAAGGTGCACCTTTTCGTTAGCGTAGTAGTAAAAGCTGCATTATCTCCTTAGGGTGGCCACTGGCCACTGTATGGGCTGCGTTACATGGCAAGGTGAGTTTGATATCGCAAGGCGTTAATAAGGGAAAAACGTCTGCTTTTGCTTGATCTTGCTTTCTTGAAAGTTTGTTGGTTGTATTGTAGGTTGTTTGTAGGGAAGAATTTGTGTTGAATGAGGGGCCAAGTTGGTTGAGCGTGGTCTTGGCTGAGGCGACGCCTTGGAATGCTTTAGTGTGTACGAGTATAAGAGAAGTATGAATCAAAAGAGTGGGAAAGGAAAAGATGAATCTCTTATGAATGTGAAGAAGGCTGAGGGGTATCGACTTTTGCTAGAAATCTGTCTCACTGTGCCGTTCACCTGTCTATGACTATGACTCTTATATATGTTTCCTTGCCTTGTTACGCGATTAGATAAAAGTCTTTTGACTTGAAGAATTTCCCTACGAAGCCAATATTCGCATCACCTTTCTCTTGTGGAATTACTCTCGTTGAGTAACTATCATTCTCTGTCACGTCTTGACGTCTTCTCAAGTGGCCCTCCTGACAAGATACATTTACCTTGGCCTCGGAAACGGCTCATGCTATGCAGCAATGGATTGGAGCGTTCCCTTGCCCGGGCGTTTGCTGGACTAAGGGACAACTATTTGAAAAATAGGGTCGACTCACTGAAATTCTCTACGCAATTCATAAAGATTAACCTGAATGAAAGCCTCCCTCCTCATTAATCTAGACTAGTGAGAATGCAAGCAGGTGTTAAAAATGGTAAAGAATAAAAATACGCACGCACAACTTATGTGTAGGTAAGTAAAACCCTGGAAATTTAGGAGGGATGAAAGAGAAAATAAAATGATTAAATAATCAAACTATCAAAAGATTCATGATACTTGAATATTAATTTAAGAAAGAAGGAATGCTGTATCTCTTTACTTGACTTGACGAAAAGGTCCTTCTACTTGTGTGACGGACTGGAGAAAGGTTGGACTGAGACATTGCATGCTTCTTCTGGCAGAAGAATTGACAAGGACTATTGGAATGCGTGGAGGGGATGAGGTGAAAGTTTTGAAATGCTGGAGAAAGCATAGGGTGTAATCAAGCTTGAACCGACAATACAATACACAATCGTAAGACACGCGTAATACGCATGAGAATTAAGTCCTTAGATCTTTCATGCGGATTTCTTGCTCTAAATAACTGAAAGCTTGACTGTCAGTCCCGATGTAAGGAAAGTCGGACGGAAGTGTTGAGGAGTGAAAGCTGGGCTGCTCTGGGAAGGGTTTGCAGGGTGAATGTTTGCAATGCGGAGGAGGAGGATTTGCCGGGGGTTTCTGAAATATAATATGCGTTTGTAAAGGTAGTCGGGAGATGTTGATTGAGGATTGGGTTAGAGTTAGGGCAGGAAAGCTTTAGGACGATACATAGGCTACATTGAGTACGTATAATGACCTAATTTGACGGTGCGAAAAAGTAAATTTTTGAGAGGTGTAGGTGATGGCGGGGATGACAGGAGGGAAGATGAATGTTTGGGCTATTGTTTTTTCTAGTTTATTATTTACTCTTGGGTGAATGAGAACAAGGAATGAGAGAGGATATGATGATGATGAAGGAGAAAAGATTCCTGGGGAGAGGGCAAACGCACTAAAGAGGATATGGTTTGGATGGAAGAGAATTAAAGAGAAAACGTTTGAAAGATATTCGCGGTGGCGTGCCTTCATTCCTTTAGAATGAGAGTGTGTGGAATAAATCTAAAGCAGTTTAAGCTTCTCCTACGAATAGTCGAGGAAAAAGAAACAGAGTGTAATTGTAATTGGGAATGACCGTGGCCGTGAAGCGTTATGATGAGAATGCAAGGATTTATATATGTTTATGCTGTTCTTGTGTGAGGGGGGAAGTAAGTTAAGTCAAAAGCTAAGGAAGATTTGAAAATTAGAACTGGGTAGCTACTTGACTTCCATCCGTCCATCTGCCTGCATCACATCATGATATTCTTTGTTAAGCGTGAGGGAAATGAAATGCAGGATTGCGTATGGCACGGGGAGGAAAAGAAATGAGATTAAAAGGGGAGTGAGATGGAAAATATTACGTGCGAATATTTGCTTGAGAAAATAAATTTATTAGGTGTGGACAGATTTGGATTAAGTGGAAGAGTTTAGGTAAGAAAGAGGATTTCGTTTCAGCAAATGAATGCGGTTGGCTTGGGGATGGATGGGAGTGGGAGTAGATGAGGAGAAAAGGATGAATGATTGGAATAAAGTGAGGACAGTGAGGAGAGGAATGAAGGCTGCACCAGAAAAAGTAAAGAAGAGCACGAGGAGAGAAGGAAACTACGTAGACTCGTTATTAAAAATTAAGAGGACGTGAAAACGTGAAGAAATGCTAAAAACTTTCCACCCTCACCCTCACCCTTTGCCACCTCAGGTGAATTCCTAGGATAGACAAGTGCTTGGGCGAGGGAGAGTCAGAGTTGATAATTTACACAGGTTAAGGAATGCTATTTTTCTAGGCCAACTTTATAAGTACAACGACTTTTCGCTCGATTCAAATGATTTCCAATTAATTTACTGAGGCAGCTCACATTCTTCCAGCTCCAGGAATTTTCCTTTCCTCTTTCCCTTGCAGAAAGAGGAATAAGGGAAAGCGGAAATATTTGTTCAACAATAGTTAGACTACATTATACGAGTCTTATAGTCTCACAATTGTTGTGATTTTGGGAAAACTAGGGTAATCCTCTATCATTATAGCCCGTCATCGGATTCATCTACGCACTGATTATGAAGGGTGAAGGTGAAGGTGAAGGCGGGACGTAAGAATCATTTATGTTTGCTAAAAAGGTGTCGTTAAAATCTCATCTCACCTGCTCGGGATAACATGTGGTCTCTCGCCCTCTTGAGGGTGGGGATTTTGACTGACGCGCACTCTTCTTGCCCAGAAGACGGCATATTTCATGGTTGGTGGTTGAGGACTGAGTATTATTGGAAGATGTAGAGGAGAAAAGACAAGTAGAAAGTGGGATGGGCGGTGGAGGGTGATGACGATGAGAGATGTTTCGCAAAATGCAGGTGACTAGAATAGTTCAACAAGGTAGCATTATTCTCACTGCTAATCATTGCTTGTAGTATTCCCCATTCCCCAGCCATGAGTACAGAACAGGAATACCCGGCTATTTATACAGCCTTCAAGCTTATCCTGGCTTAGCCGGCTCTTCCGCACTTAGCGGGTCACCCTCCTGTTTCTGTTTCACAAGGCAAAAGGCTAACTAATTATGATATTAGACTTGTACACTGGGAAGAATGTATGTATACAGACATGATAAATCCCTTGTTTAGGCATGAAATTAGTAATTACTCCGAAGAGGACACAATCTTGCTTCCTACCTGATAATTTCATTTTGCAGGTGAAGATGATGCGGATTGACAATGGTATAAAACTAGTAGTACGAAGGAGATGAAGTACAGATTAAAATGCATATTACTCCCAGGCCAGCACTAGGAGAGAATGAATAAGAGCCTAGTCTGCCTAGTTCAATCCGCTTCTACTCCAACCCATCTACTATACATTCTTTCTATTGTAATCCGCAAAAGGGCAAGATCCCGGGCAGGGAGGTTACATGTTTCTCAGGTAAAAGCTGGCCTGACTTGACTGCTCTGCCCTGTTTGCAGGGCAGGACTGCTGCTGAACTGAGCAAGCTGGTGGTGGTGATGGTATCAATGTACTCAAACGACGACGTAACTACTACTATTACTACTGTTCCATATTGAGTGAGTCAATTATCCTTGACCAATTCATCAGATTAGGGATTTCTTTCTATCTCTTTCTTCCTGATCTCAAGATGAGGGTAAAAGAGTTGGCGGGCACGGGTGTATGTAGTGTGAGAGTGGACGCTCCATTTATAAAGTTTTCGGCGGGTTATAAGCTATACAGTAGTGTTCAATGATGTGCGAGCGAGGTAGTGAGTCAGTAGGACTGAGAAAGATGAAGAAAAAATGAGGGAGGAAGGGTGAGATGGGATTTGTAGGAAATCGTTTAGAAGATCGGACTTTATAATCTGAATAGGATGTTGTATACAGTAGGAGGATTGGAGGAATTGAGTCAACAAGGCAAGGGTCATGCCCGCTGAAAAGTCAAATGTTTTTAAAGGCTCGTTGAATATTCATGCGGAGGGTAGTCCTTGAAACAAGTTTTACGGGTTACTACACACACACACACACACACGGGACTGGTGTAGTTTTGAATCCAAGGTTTTAATAAACGGTGAGCCGGCAGAGGAATGGAGGTGGAGGAAGATTGGATCGGAAGAATGGTTAGGAAGATGGATAACGGACAGACAGGCTTTTATTGAGGGATAATAATTGGCTATGATTTAGCTATCACTCACTCTCGTAGGAAAGGAAAGAGTAGGAACCAGCGAGGATTTATCTGTATCAAAGAGGATAATTATCGATGGGAATGATGGTTCATTGAATTATGTGAACTAATAAACGTGCAATTCTACTGTCTGCTTGCAAAAAATAAACTTTCATTCCATCACTTATGGGAATATATGATTGTATATAACGTGTTTCGTCTTTGCAAATTTGTATTCAAGGGCTTCCGTTGGAGGTGTCTGTATTTGTAGGAGTTGCCGGAGTCTATGAGTTTATGAGTTACTACGCAAAGGAAAGGATGGAGTGAGATGGAAATTTCATAAGTACGCTGTCTTTTCTTTCCAGCAATATTTGCGTTGGGCATGTAATATTTGACAGGAGACTTACAAGACAAGAAGAAGTGAAAGAGGAGGATTTTGTGTGTGAATCAACTTTCATAAAAGTTATCACCTTTGCATACGCAAGGAGCAAAGAGACGAGAAAACTTGCACCTTCTTAAGAGTTTTTCAACAATAGCAAGGAAGTGAACTTGAGGACTTCTTCCAAACAGTATGCTTGCTTTGTTTCACCTATCGTCTCGTTTTTTTTGATTAGTGCAGTATGGAATAAGGATTAATAACAGGTAGGTAGGGACAGGCTGTGGCTAGGAGGAGGGCGGGGAAGGAATGACAGGGGAGCATGGTTTTTTTCTCTCTTGATTTCTGCAAACTTATAATTACAGGTAAAATATGCATCTGAAATGAAAAGTAAAAACAGGATGCGAAGATGTGACTTATCCTGCCGACGGCGGCAACTCTGATGTTTTTCACTTTTGAAATATATGTGGAAAAGAAAGCAATCCAACTTGAATTGTAGAATAGCACCACCAATCCTTAAAATTATAATGAGTCATATACGTGAGAATTCCTGTTGCCGAGTGAGACCGCGACCTAGGTAGGTAGTGAGAAAGTTGGGATATTTTTTGAATAAGCTATAAATGGATGTGAAATCATAAACCGCGGTTTGAATGACGATGGAATTGGATGAGGAGGAGAGTTAGGAGGAAACCCGGCAGGAAGTTAAGGGCATAAAATAAGACCTTAACACCTGTGAGGCGTACAAGAGGTGGGGAAATATTGGACCCTCATCGGCTTGCCAGTCGCGGTAGGACCAGTAAAGAAACTGAGGATTTTAAAAAGGTTTGCATTGTTATGGAAAAGAGCGTGGAGCTTTACGATTTTGGCATGCCCAGTTATTCCAGGAAAAAATGCCATAAAAAGAAGATCCGGTTTTGTCGTCCAGGGTGAGATGGACCGGTGACCTGGATAGAGAAATCCTAGGTGAACTGAGACGGGGTGCTGGAAGGTTCATGTGGATAAGTGTTATAGATTGAACGTGTATAACTTTTTCTTTTATTATATTTTTCCTCATTTAACTTGTAACCAAGACGTTTATTTGTTTGCTCATTTGCTATTCCCTATTTTGCTCTTGCATACATGCTTTTTATAAAGTTTTTCTTAACTTTCTTTTGTTTGATTGAAGGAAGGCCTGGGTCTAAGGGCTGGGAAGAGGAGGGAGTAGCTATGTCATGTAGGAAAGTGAGGAATGATGATGATAGTAGAGGCTATGATGGGTTGTATGTTAGTTAAGGTTGGAAGTGCGGCGGGAATAATGAAGGAACACCTGCTTCGTTTAGCTATGACTGTAGAGAGCTTTGAAGTTGGATGGCCGGGGAGGGTGGGTGGTTGGTGAGGATAGCCCTGTGCATGCATAGATCGGGCGGAGGAGACCTTCATCTGGTTGGGGAGGGAGGTCTTTGTAGTTTTCCTAAAGGGAGGAAAGATGATGATGTTGATGATGCATTCCGCAAATTCGTTTTCTTAAATGTATGTCTATGGGCGAGGGAAGGTGGGGAGAAGTGCAAAAAATGGCGAGGTATAAAACAAGGTTGAGGCCCCAGACGGATGTCAGTTTCCTCGGAGGATTCAAACTTGTGCAACTCTCAACGGGATCGCCCTTGATTTTCAGTCAGAGTGTGAACACGGAAATATTGTTCATTTGTTACCATTGAGAACTTATCAGCGCACTGTGAACTGTTTTAATATTTGTAATAAAAAACCGAAAGGATCTTCTTCAAAAGCCCGTCAATCCAGGTAATTTGAAAACATTTCTACAAGTGAGCTGTATATTTGATATATTAAAGAAGTTTCCGGCTGAGGAAAACCTTTTTGACGAGAAGCCTCAAGACAATTACAAGGCAAAGCTAAGAGGATTTTGGGCACCGGATTTTATCTGCGTTATACTTTTTGACTACTCTTCTTCCGGGTACAGTTTCTCCAGGCTATAGTCGCCGGTGATGGAGGAAATTGTAGAATTGGAAATTTCCGAATTGCTACTTTCTTACCTTTCTCACTGATCATAACTATTGCTACCCATCTTTGTTTATTGGCAAGGAAGCTTTTTCGAGAGCGAGCTCATACGCTCAGGTTCCGACTGAGAGGAAGAATCTTTATTCTCCAGAGAGAGGCTGGGATTGAGGATAGGAGAATATAGAAAGGCTGATAGGAAAATAAGTTGTGGAAGACAGAGAGATAAAGTTAGTGGAAATCCTAGGGATTTTTGTTATCAAAGAAGGTGGGATTGCTTGGTGGGTGAGGGTGAGGGGAGGGATTGTTGATGGGAAAAGAGGATGATATCGTAAAAGATAGTTTTGTTGTATTGCTTTTAAAATTTCTCTTGATAAATTCCCTGATAGTTTTTTTCTAAGAATCCAATAATTCAGACTTGTTATTCATCTTCTCCTGAGGAGAGAGATGCGGTCTAAATTTTGTTAAGATTCTTATTTTTCTGTTGATCTTCAATGCCGGTTGTTATACTCGACTTGCGTTATTTTGAACTTGCGTGATGGGTATGTGGAAGAAGGTAGACATGGAGGTAGTAGAAACTAGGGTAATGTAAGGTGTGGAGGGATAGTCCCGCCAGGCTGTGGAGGGCTGGAGTGGGAAGTGACAAAAAAAACTTTGGGGGAGTATTACTAGCCAAGGGCCAAAGAACCCTTGAATGAAACTACGTTTCTTCTTGACGAAGATTAAAGGAGAGAAAGAGGAAGGAAGATTAGAAGAGAGTACGGTAGAAGATTTTTTCAAGGCCAAAGCGGCTGTATATCCCAAAAGCCAGGAAGAAAACTCTAGACCTCATCCCAGACCTGGATCTTTTCATCCTGGATGTAATCTTGTTCCTTTTTACCTAACCTAATCTTTATAGACCACTAAACAAAGCATCAATCTTTAGCTTTTGGGAGCAGCCTCCCTGACGAAATCTCTAGGAAAACTTTTTGGATCCTCACATGATATCCGTAGGAATCATAAGGGCCAGAGAGAAGTTTGATCCTTTTTAAACATCCCTTCCCGATTTCCAGCCAGAGGAAAACCTTTTTGAACTTGATTCATCTATTTTGTCTCTAATCTTGCCGTTTTCCACGACACAGTCCCAATTTCTCTTTCTTTAGAAGGCTACTCGGAGACAGGTGTGTATGTGGATGCGTATTGTCGTCAGGATTAGAAAAGGTTATCCAGGAGCTTCTCCAGACGTGAAGTTTTTAAAGGGACGACTGAGCGAGTGAACAAGTGGTAGTAGTAGGGATATGGAAGGGATTAGAAATATTTTGGTGGTTGATGGCCGTCTTCATTGGAGATTCGTTGAACCTATAGCTTTTAGAGATGATGATAACCTCGTTGCTCAGAGTCGGAGATGGGATAATAGTTTTTAAGTAATAATAATGAGGGGGTGAGGGAGTGTGGGATTCTCTCATTCTGTTTTTCTCCCATTGGGCCATGTAAAGTAGGTGAAAGAGCGGATGGTTGTGGGTGGGAGGTGGGGGAAATGTGGATTAGTTATTCCACGGTCGTAGAAATCGTCTTGAAATCCCAGGGATTTTCCATTTGTCTTTAGTTTTTGCCCTTTTCTCGCTTTGGTTTGCAGCTTTTACTCATCTCTTGTTGTAAAAGGAATAAGAAAGACAGAAAGAAAAGATTATAATGCATGCACATGATGTGTAACTCGCTCCGCTCGTCCCTAGTATCCCAAGAAGTAGGATGGTAATGGCCTGGGCAGTGTTACGTTGTACGGGCGGGCAGCTCTCTCACCTTGCTTCCTTGGGATTGACCCACCTCCACGGACTTATGCATGGGCAGTGTAGAGGAATTCAGGGCATAAACTCTGGGAGGAATTGTGGTCTTTTGGCATTGGAATTATGATCCTCCTTGCTTCCTCATGTCTGAATATGTGTGGGGGAAGTTCAGCGTCCCGGACGGTCAATGTAGCAGGTCAGTGTGAAGGCCGAAGTACCGTTATGAAAGTCTTACCTGAACGTGTGGATTGTGGAATACTCAGTCTTCTTGTTTCCCTTCTACCTCCACCCGTCTGACAACTTACCTCATCTCATACCAGAGCGAAGAGGGGAATATTAGCCATGCGACCAGAGCAGGAATACGATTATCCTTCTCTTCTTCCTGCCAATTCTACACTTGCTCCTTGTTTATTATGTATGTTGTACTCTGTTAGCCAAGTGTAGTTAGTAAGGCTTAGTTGTTGATGAGCTAGTCAGTGGATTCTCCGTATATTCGGAGGAATTTTGAAGGATAGTCAAAGGCTCTTAGTTCCCGTCGTCCTCCCTCATCTTACCTCACTTTTTACCTGAGATAATTATTGAGAGAGATGCTGGTATCCTTTCGCGATTTTGTTCATATACGAGGCTCTAATGTACGCAACGGCGGTGTAGCAAACACGTTAGAGTATCTGTGGGTTGACTGAAATTCAAAAAGCTTTGCATGGAGCCTTAGGGTCAATTTTTCTTTGGAACTTAAGAATTGTAAGAGATGGATGATGGTGGTTGTGTGACAAGGGAGACATGTTATTGATTTTCTGGTTGGCTTTCTTTGAATTTTGGTCATGAGGATTATTGATCATTGTTGATGCCTGGTTTCCTGGTTCGGTCCGGTCGGCCGTGGACCAGAGGCTGGCAGATCCACTTTACACTGTCACCTGGGTGGGGAGGGATTTGTTGTTTAAAGTGGGGGAAATGAGAAATGTGTGTGGGAAGAACCTGCTGCACCTGAAATACCAGTTGGATGAAAGATTTCTTTTACTCGCTGCTCCTTACACTTATTCACCTCTTATGATGATCCTCTACGAGCTTTACCAACCTTTTCCTGATTTCTTCGAATGAAAGAAGTTTCTCTTAAGAAAGGAGCGGAGAGCAATTCTATTATGTACTTACTTGTAATTCGTAGGATAGGATACGGCGGAGAGGGGGTGGTAGGGAAACGCTGTAGATTAGAGGTGTGGAAGGAAAGTGCATGTTTTGTGTTTGTGCGCACATGAGGAGGCTGTGTGCGATAAGCTCTTTTGATGATAGTGATCCGCTCAAAACGTTCTGTATATATTGCAATTCCCCCGCACCGTTTCACTAAGATGACCACCGGCTAGTGATCTATCCGTTTCCATTGAGATGAGCGAGAAAATTAGCCGGGAGGGATCGCTCTCATCTGGCTTAATAAGAAGGCTAGAACGGATTTCATTGTCTTAGCAGGCTCAAGTTGAGAGAGAGAGAGATTAGGAGGAGGATGAAATTTATGAGTTTTGAGATAAAGACATATTTGGGTGAAATTGTGAATCCGTGGTGGTGCTCAAGGAGATGCGGTCAGCTTTAGTAAAACACCCTTGGGAGACCGCCTGCCCACCCCCTCGTTTCTTAGTAGACCATCTATCTCTTGGCCGCACAGCTCCAACTCCATAGGATGATAGTATGAATTTAATAATTTAGCGGGAGTAAGTCAGCTTCATTGACTTTTGAAAGGATTTGACCAGTGTAAGAACGAGAAAGGAGGGAAGATGTACTAGTTAATGCGGTGGAGGGAGGAACGAGTGGCCGGTGGCTACTTGTTCTTCTTATTTCGTGAAGACTCAAGACTGAGCTTCCTTTACTTTAGTTTGTAGGATTCTTGGTGGTGGAGGAGGATAAAAAAGTTTGTGGAAATAAGTAGGACAAAGGGGGAGAACTCGAGTAAAAATCATATGCAAATGGGAAAAATGAATTGCTCCTACCGTAAAGTTGATAGGAGAAATGGTCACAATATTTGAATGATCCGTTATTGCTAGCTTGTTTTGTGTAGTTGGAAATACGGATGCGTTGAAAAATAAATTATCTGTGTTGAAAGAGAGTATGAGGGTGTCTTCTGCATCCACGTAAATCCTTTTTCTATCGTAATTACAGATTTACAAAACTTGATCCACATGCATATTTCATCAAAGTTTTCCACAGGTTGCGTACTTTTATGAAAGCTTCATTATAAATCCCAAGAGATCCTTCTTTGACTCACTCCCTCCTGTCTAATCACTCTTCAGGCAGAGCTTGAGCCATACGAACCAAAGAAGAAATCCTCTACACTTGTTCTATTTTCCCCATATTGGCAAACTTTTATTGCAAAGAGTTCCGGTGAAAGTCTCTGCACTTATTATTCCTTCAAAGATTTTTGTAAGAAGCTTTTTTAAAACAGCGTGCGCAATATCAGGTAGGAAGTGAGAAAAGAGAAAGTACTTTCTCCAGAAACTCGGAAATGTTTTGCTCAGCCGGAAAGAAGTTGTTTGGTCGTGTCGTGTGAATTAAAGAGTGAAATCTGATGAGAGAATTTGTTTTTATTGATTCCAGAAATAATTCAAGATGCATTGGCACAGAATTTGTTTAATGACAATCGCCATGGCCTTGGCTGCCTCGGCTGCTCCACAACAAGTCCAGCAACAACAGCAACAGCTCGGTGGACAACAACAACAGGTGAGTGAGGGAGTTGATTGTTGACAGCAGCGGTCACCTGGATCGCTATGGTAAATTAACTTTGGCCCGTATATTCACTAACTCTAAGGTTGCTGCCTCCCAGACTGTGGCCCAGAGTCGAGATGCTCCAGTGTACGCTGATGCCGGAAGCTATTCTCAAGGAGGATACGCTGCACCTGCTCAAGGAGGATACCAAAATGCTGCTGCTGCCAGCACCGCTTATGGTGCTCCCGCTGCCAGCTACGGAGCTCCTGCCACCGCTGCCGCTGGAGGTTACGGTCAACAGGGAGCTGCCAACGGAAACCAAGGATACTACTATTACTACTACCCAGTACAGGTTGGTGAAAGTTTTGAGATTTGAGCGGGGAAGAAATTATACGGTTGTAAGGATTTTTTGGCGACAAAGTTTGAAAGAGTGGCTTGTAGAGGAGGGAGACAGTGAAGAAGGATAGGAAACTAAGGAAATCACATGCTTTATCCAGTATTGACTTAAAATTTTCAGGAGCAAAAGGAATCCGCTTCCCATTACGCACCAAAGGAGACTTACACCGCCACTGACTCTTACGGAATTGACCCCTTGGGAATCATCGCCGTTCTCGCTGTTGCCGGTTTAGTTATTGCTGGTCTTGCTCTTCTCTTCCCCGGATGGGCTTACGTCCGCAGTGACGAAAGTGTTTACTACAGAAGCTTGGACGGTAAGAAGGAGGCTTCCTCATTAACATGCTCCTCATGCCCGAGACTAATTTACTTTCTCCAATCTAACATCATCACACAAAAGGACCAAACCCATGTCATTTTACATATACATCTCATACCCCTCCCCTTCATTCTCCTCCCACTCTTGCTTCCCTTTCTTTCAGAGGAGACGGGAAGAGATAAGCGGAAGAGGGTGGTAGTGATTGCGTTGAGGAATGGTGGAGGGAGACTAGTTTGATTCGCTCACAGGATGAGATCATCCCGGCATTCTAAACAAAATTTCACATCGAGTGCATTGATGAAGATGGAATACTTTTCTCAATTTCAGGATCATCAAACACTAGCTTCTTGGGACTTAACAAGGAAGACTACAAGACCCTTACCAGCCTTGTCCTCACCGCCATTGAAGGAGAGGATTGCATTGACAAGTTGATGTGCGATGCCGGGAAATTAGTGAAGAAAGTCAAGCAAGCTGATGCTTTTCTCAGGTACGGAAATTGATTTTGATCATTTGCATTCTTCAGCGTGCGAAATAAATTGGAGAATTTAACTGCAAATGGAGACGGATTTTCACGATTTATGGGGAAGAATGTCTGATTTTTGCACGAAGCGCGCAAATTGTAGTCTTTTCCCTTTGCTTGGAGATGATTGTGTTGTGTATGTGAGAGAGAGTGAGAGAGGAGGGATTATAATGATGCTATATGAATACTAAACCTCTTCATGATTGTCTCAACAGAGTTATGGAAGATTTAGCCCCAACCTCAGTAGCTGGCACAATCAAGAAATTGCGGACAGCAATGAAGAAGGGAGAGGAATGCAAAAACATGGGATGCTCTAAGAAGAAAGCAGAGAAGAAAACAGCGTAGGGATGACATATTTTGCTTATGATTAGGTAGTTAATTATTTTAGTAGTTATAGTGTAGTTAAATACAAAGACTTGTGAGTGTACCTGGACTTTCCCCGTGGAGACAAAGACACTGACACGAAAGTGACGGTAGTAATAGCAATAATTATTATATGATTTAAACGTACGCCGCGCCGCTACATGTGTGTAATTTCCAAAACCAGAGAGTCTCATATGACGGAAAAACAAAGTGTTCTCCATACAATTCATTAACGAGTGGTCACTTCAATACTGGGATTCGCCAACCTTGCTCCAATTAGTGCTTTACTAAATAGCTTTATAATTAAGAGGATTTTATATATGTGTTATTGTGTACAGCCTGAGGAAATGCAAGAAAAATTTAACGTTTTTACATGGTAGTTATTGTTAACGCTAACGGCTGAATGACAGAAGAAGACGAATATGACGTAGAATCTATAAACTACTTTACTTACTTACGAACATACGTAGAAGACCTCTACTCTACATACTACGACACTACACATCTACACAGGTTAAACTTTAACCATAACCTTTACCTACGCAACTGAAGAGAGTAAAATAGTTTACTGTACTTTTTTACCTCCTCATACTTTACGTTATAACGCTCTACTCCTCCCCAGCTATATAATACTGCAAAGGAACACTGGATTTTAGGGTTTAAAAGGATGATAAGGATTAATCCTTGGAATGTAGCAATCTAATAACTACATTAAGTATAACATTCGTAACGCTAGGGTTAATGTTCTGACAAGATATATACTCACTGCAACTATCTATATCTCCTCTACACTGTATAAGCCACAAGATTCATAACCGTGACCCCTCTTCCTTTGTAGGTGAGTACGGTTAAAAAAACTTGTTTTTGTTTTTAATGGCCAGAGCCGCCAAGGGAAGATAAAAAGGAGAGATGAGGAAGGAATCTTGCAATAGCGAATGGCGGCCTGGAAAGAGCTCTGGTTGCAAATCCGTGATAGGATTATGTAACTACAGAGAACTCATCTCTCGCCTGCCTTCCTACAATGTTTTTACATGGTATTTATAAAATTGTTGTTAAATTAAATGTTGTTTATACATATACTCAGTGAAATGTTTTAAAAACGATAGTGCTTTCTAACCCAAGAAGAAACGCATTCTTGCCACTCCCAAGATGCTCGTCCAGATTTCTTGCCCAGTTTTGTTATGTTGTTTGTTTATTGTCATTACAGTATAATGAAATTGCAATGAATTAAATAAAATTATATCGGTGATGTTATAAGAGTTAATTATGAGATTACAAAGCATGTGGATTGGCATTGATTCTGCTAGATGAAGAGGAAGAAAGGAAGACGAAAGTTTGCTTTCCAAAGAAAGTTCCTGGAGAAAGTCCGGAAGGGTAGAATAGACCGAGCACATGCAGGCTGGCGGCTGGAGGTAGCAGTTACTCAGAGAATGGCGGGACATTATGATGACACGGTTCATAGCCAGGCCGTAGGACGTAATTGATAATAAGCCCGTTTATCTTTTTTTCCTCCTGCGGCTCCTCCCTTTCAACTACCCTCTGGCTCTGGGGCAAGGAAGAAACGATTTACTTCATCTTCGGAACTCGTTTAACGGTTTTCTGTTTTTCAAATGGTTCTTTCCTCCACCAATAAATTCGCATGTCTCAAGGGAAAAGCACCTGCTGAACATAGAAAAGACTGTTGTGTGGAGGAGCTCATACTGAGCTTATGCTGAACAAACGTCATGTTCTCAGATCGGGAAAGTCAAGCCTTGAATACTTAAGGAATGTGCAGCGCATTATTATTAAGTGTAGTACTGGTTCAATTATTTTATATTCACCGTTCATTCCGTTAATCGTTACATCAAGTAAACTGCGATGAGATAATGTAAATTGGAGAAATGGAAGGGAAGAGTCTTTCCGGAAGACTGAAGAGGATTTGTGGGATTTATATGCATAAGCAATGCCGTAATACTCTGTTTAAGTGCAGTGTCAAGCGTCGACTTGTTCTTCTTCTTTTCGGCTTTTCTGACAAGTTTTTCACCTTCTACCGCGTCCTCAACCGTTGTTGTCATCATCAACGCTTTCAAGTGATTCCCATGGATATATGATGAATTTTACGCAAGACAGTTGATATTTGACAACATATTGCCGGGTGGGACGAGAGACAAGAAGTGGAGGGAAAAGAAGAAGAAGATGGGATCGCGGATAACTAGTTTGCTAAAGTGGAAAACAACTTGTAGAACAATGTAAAATAATCATGTAAATGTACCGTTTTCCCCCTATCCTACATCTTTTAGCAATTCTTGTATATCAGTCATATATGTAAGCCTGAATTGGCTTCATCCACGTCCCATTATGCCCGTATTTTCTCTCCCATCTTCCCAAAGATACACATAGATTTCAAGGAATATTGCATAAAACCCACACGTGATGGGATGATTCCAGTTTTGTCAGTTGGAATGCCCTCGCCCTTTCTTTCCGAAGTCATCCTTATTGTCTTAACCTTTTCTATTACGTATATTCCCTCTGATTCGTTCTTCAAACCACCGCCTCCTCCTCTGTCCTCCTTAGAATGTTCCGTTCTTTTCACCCTCCCGATTCTTGGCTTCGTGAAAATTATCAACGTTGGTGAATTAATCATGCAGCTCATTCTTGGCTGAAATATTTGCTAAATTATTCACTTCAAGAAATCAGTATTCTCAACTTAACGCAACATACAGTTAGGACGTTACGAGGCGGTAAGAAATTATAAGGAAAAAGCTTCGGGTTGGGCGGTGCTGACCGTATCTTCCTCCGTTCGGAGCCTGGCTTGCAATAACTTGCTTTGCTTTTCGTGGAAACGTTTGCGTGGTCCGCTCCGAAGTTAATGTGTGCAGGAACACTAGGCTGGCGGCTGGTCATTGAATATAAATTACACGGAGCAAAATAAAAGAACCATGCACCATTTTGACCTTCTCTTCAGATTGTCTTGTCCTTATGTAACCGCTTCAAAGGTGAGAAGCTAGGTATAATATTTTATGCATTTATGTTGATTAAATTATAGGATTTTCAGATATTCATATCATCAAATGAAGGTACGTAACGTCAGTTCTGAAAGTTTAAAATCAGTTTAGCTAAAGATTCATATGTTGTGTACGCATTAATTTGCCAGGATTGCAAATGAAGAATATTTAAGAATTTAAGTTACTTTAATTATTTACAAACTTGGAATTATTGCAGTTATTACTGCTCTTCTAAAAGTAAGGAAATACCTGAGATCTAACAAGAAAGAGTAGGAGTACAGTAGGTGAAATTAAATGGTAGTGATAGTTGATAGTGCAAGGTTTTTTGATAGATGCAAGAAAGAAATGATATGCGGAAAAGGGATTCGATTATCTGATAGTGTTATTGCAGAATTGTTTCGCAGTTGTGCGGAGGAGGGCTAGGATGGAGGTTTTGATTCATGAATATGATATAAATCCTGCATTGTTTGGAAGTGGATTTAGTAAATTGAATGAGAAGGAAGAATGCGGTTTTAATAGAAAGGGAAAACTTTGATGATTTCCGCCCTGAAATTTGTTCCACATCCGCCTGTGCGTGTAATGGGAAATATGGGAGAGGCGCCTCGGGATTAAGGATGACGGATGGAGGTTAGGGAGAAAGAATGTTTTGGTAGCGTATCCGGAAAGGGATTCGTTTTCGTGACGCATTCTTCAAAGAAACACTTGCCTCCCAAACATATTTTGCTTGATTACGGAGAGAAATGAGAGTTTCGCATTCTTATTCTTCATTGTGGGCTTGTGGGGGAGGAGGAGATGTAGGGCTGACAGGTAAAATGACGGGAGCGGAAGCATGTGCGAGATTTTGGTTAGCCAGTGAGTGCAATGTCAAGGAAGGGCGCCCGCGCACCTGTTGTAGTAGCCTTCTATTATTTTCCGTGTTTAGTTAGCGAGTAAGTAGTAATAAACTAGGGTTGATGAACATTACTATTAGCTTACCGAGATTTGGACGTATTCTTTAAAAAAAACTTTCTTTACTCATCCCTCTCCTTGGTTCTTCTCTCTTCTGGATTATGGGGTTTGAGGGATATTCTTGCTGTAGCTCGTCTGGGAATAAGTGAATGATAAAAGAGTTTACCACTAAGTGCTCTCATCCTCACGCATCCACCTGATTCACAATTTCTGAGCTTGCGTATGTGTATAACCAGAAGAAATTGTATTAACCATGTTAGCTGTAGCGTGTAGTCTCCTCCTTGACTTTGAAGAAGAAGGAGTCATAGGGACGTACCAGAATTTTATGCAATTAACCTAGTTCTTAATGAATTCCGGCCTTATTAGTTCATTCCTACCTGACTAACTGTCCTCCTGAGTTCACGTAGTCTCCTCAATCCTCCCTCAGCCTGTTTTTCTTTCAAGGAAACCAGGAAGCTTGAAGACAGTAAAGAAGAAGCTAGGACAGGAACGAATGGATGAATTATACACCGTGTTTTGGGAATCTCCTTTATCCTCCGCTTCCCCGTTTACCCCAACAATCGATATGCAGCCTTATGCTTTTTGAGCCATCTGAGCAGAAATAACCCTAGGGCAACAGAATTACGCAGTTCTGCAATGCTCTTGAAACGTAAGGAAGGGAAACAAAGTGTTTCGTTACTAGGGAAAGATTAGGCAGAGAGAGAGAGAGAGAGAGAGAAGAAGAAGAGGAGAAAGAATACTATTTATCTTCTTGGAGTTTCTGGAAAGGGAGAGGATGGATTCTGTTCATCCCGTCCCTGGCCTCCTCAAGGGAAAATTACCTTGATTCTCGTGAGGGACGGTAGCCCTAGCCTGGAGAGAGACCTTGACATTGGTATTGGAAACAACAAGAGGAAGAGAGGATTGGTGAAAAAAAAGTGATAAGATGATCGTTTGGTTGTGTATGAGGGAAGACTCCTCAGGCTCCAGGAAGGATGAGTTGAGTAGAAAGGCTGGAAGAAAAGTTGAGGAAATGAACAGGTAAACAGGGATGATATAAGGGATTAAAGACTGGTGATACAGTTCAGGGTTAGTGAGCTAAGGCTAAGGGCCCAGGGTTTCCTTGAGGAAGGGCAGGGGATTTTGGAAGATGATTATGGAATGCACCCCCGATAAGATGCGTAGCCAATGAGATGCGTCTTGATGGAGGTAGGAGATGCTTTTGTTAAAAATCATGACCTGGACAAGGGTACAAAAACCGGGTAGGGTCCAGGGAAGCTTCAGTTGGAATCATCTCTTCGTCAGCTACGGTTGCTAGGAGCTTGGGAAGGATTTTTGTGAAGAAAATTGTGAAGCTATCTACAGCAAAAGACATAATCTTGGTTTTGTGATTTTCTGAGTGTTTCAAACGTGTGAAAGTAAGCGCTGTTGCGTGGGTTCGGAACAAAAACTCCTGACGGTTTTAATTTTTGTGTGCTCCTCGTTTTCCATGTGAGTTGGAGATCCGAAATATAAATCATAACTTGAGATTGGTTTGAGTGTGTAGTTAATGGAATTGGTGGTTTTTAATGGTCATTGTTTGGATGAGATTGTAAGAAGGTTAATGAAAGTCACTTGTTTTGATTGTTATACGCAGAGGGAAGAATAAATAGACCAGGATGAAATACTTTTATCTTTTGATCCTCCTCGTGGGAGTCTCAAGCGCTGCCCAGCCTGCGCCTGTATACCGATCAGCTCCCGTCTTGACCCCTGAGAGGATAAACAAACCTCCCGTGCCTGCAGCCTCAACCGTTGCCCCTCCTCAGGCTGAAGAGCGAGAAAGTCAGGCTTACCCTGCTACGGCTCAACAACAAGATCCGGGTAAAAGCAATTTGGGAACGACTGGATCTGTCAGCCCTTTGACTGGAAGCGTCTCAGCGGCACCAGCAACTAAATCCGCTGCTCCTGGGGCTAATGAACAGGTGAGTTGAGTGAAGTAGTGTGGGTGAGGTGGAGATGCGGAAGAAGGTTGGGATGGCAGTCTTCAGTTCGGGTGGAAGAGAGGAGGAGATACATGGTGTGGGGAAAGTAATGATGGAGGAGATTGCCTGGCTAGTATATGTATGCTTAAAGTGAACTCTTTCATTCTTCAGGTTTACAAGGTTTACTACATCCCAGGAAACCAACCTACGTTCAATACTGCCTACACGCAACCCTCAGACGCAACTTACCTTACCGGGTATCAATCCTCCAACGGAGTGTCACCCCCCGGAGGCTACTTCAGCAATATAAATTGGATGGACGTCCTTGCTGGAGCGTCGGCTCTTGGATTAGTTGGACTTGGAACTGCCATGTTGTACCCTAGCCTTATGTCTTACAAGGCGAGAGCGATGCGTGAGTTGGCTGAAATCAACTCTGACGATGCTGCCCGCATGGCTAAAACTGTCATGAAGGCTATTGCCCGATTCTCGGAAATGAATAATGCTCGGAGCGATTAAATCCGTACTGCTCAAGCTCTGAATTCTGGACTATTGAGGGTATCCTACTCAGGAAAGTTAATTATGAGAGGCTGTGGAGAGGAGAAAAAATGTAAAACCTTAGTAATTTGACTGATTAACCACATAAACTGGGGAAGAAGACTGACGGCGTATTGAAAAAAGTATACTTAAATATTATGTTTTCTTGTAGTTTGGGTGTGAATTAAATTTTGATTCGAGTAGGATTATTTAAATAGTTGTTTTATAATTAAGGAAAACATATACAATCAATGTATTGTTGGAGAGTGAAAGACTGAATTAAATTATATACTCTGAGTTACGGAGGGAGGAGCAAGTCGTGTGAATATGTCAGGTATTCAAACCGGTAATGTTTGTCAAGGGGAAGAACGTATAGGGGCTTACATGTAGTTATAATACATGGATTACAAGTATAAGGATATCAATAAATAACTTATAAATCCTATTTGTCTGTGTAAAAATGAATTATAAATTAAATTAAATGGGATACTTAATTATCGCGTATAAATCACTTGGAATTGCTTTGCTCGGAGAGGAAAGAGAAGGAAATCAGAAGAGACCCTTTCCCCATAATGCTGATGCTGTGTGGCAGCTATACGTACTGCAATTCAGTTTCCTATTCTTTAAAGCTCGAACAAATGCACGATGGGATGATTTGTAGGTTTCTGGTAGGAGAGGCTCGATAGTTCTGCAATTAAAATAGATAAAGAGTTTTCTCAATATTAAGTGAATAAAGGCTTGCAAAAACTTCAACTTCTCTACGTAAGAGGGAGGAAACGAAAGAAATGTTTGCTTGGGGCAAGCAGGTATTTTGAAGCATGGATAAAGTTGGATAGAAATAAGGGGTATGAAGGTGGATAGACAAGGATTACGTGGAGGAAGAGGAGAAAGTATATAAGTAAAAAAAGATCGGGCATGGGTTATGAACAGAGGGGAGAAGGAATCTGCTTTCCATTCTTCCGTTTAAAGAATGCTAGTGATTTAGGGAAAATGGCTTACTTTTCCAATCCATTGAGCTGGGGAAAGCCGTAGCGACGGCATACGCTACCCGCATAACACGCTGCACGCTCCATGCACTCGTCTTCATCCAATGCACGTGACACTTGCGTCCATATCGCATCCGTTGCAGGCTAAATGTAGCGAAGCAAGATAAAACTATAGCCATCCACTTTCATTCCACTTCATTGCTCGCTTCATATCATCATCATACTTGTCCTGGAATGTACATATGAGAAGATGGAAGGGAGTGACAAAGAAAATACTGAACCATTTACTCACCTTTATGGAAGATGTCCAAGATGATGAGGATGAACGCTTAAGAGCAATCGGAGCTAACCTTGCTTCAAAACTTCCCAAAATCACATACACGACCACAAAGATTGGGGCGGCAATTGCTATCAAAATCAATGGGATGAGTATATAATCTATTGATCCTTTCACTGCCGGTGGGGCTGGGGGCGGGGGCGGAGCCGGTGGCGGAGGACCTGCGTCAATAGCGCCCTCTGCTCCTCCAGTTATGTCCGGTAAGTTGCCAGTGCCGGGACCGTATCCGTAATCTGTTGCGGGGGTACCATAACCTCCCATCATTTCTGGCTTCGATGGATAGCCGTACATTGTGTCTGGCTTTGATGGTGGGCCGTAACCATATTCTGGGGAGGCTTCTGGTTGCTCTACTGTTTCTGGTTGCTCAGGCGCTGCAGGGTAACCGTAGAACGGTTTAGGCTTCTTTGGTTCGGGAGCCATTGGTTGGTATCCATCCCAACCACTCGGTGACTTGGTAGGCGCGGGCGCTGGTTCATGGTAATCATAACTGTTGCTTGGTGCTGGAGGCTGCGGAGGCGCTGGTTCAGGGTAACCATAACTGTTGCTTGGTGCTGGTGGTTTCGGAGGTGCAAGTTCAGAGTAACTGTATCCACCCTTGTGTGGTTTTGGAGCTGAGGGGTCACCATAGCCTCCGGGGCTAGGTTTTGCAGGTTCTGGAGGACCGGCTGGATAGCCGTATTGAGAACTTGAAGGTTGCTGAGGCGGCTGAGGCTTCTGATACCCACCTCCGTTATTTTCAGGAGCGCCATATGATGCTGACGGATGATCACCAGCGTAGTAGCTGTCCTGCGAAGGATTTTTCCCGTCGGAATTACCGTTCATCGATGTTGGGTAATAGTAGTAGTAAACACTTTTGTCATCTTTGCCGCCATCTAAGGAAGGCTCTTGCGTTATTTCAGATTCGGATCCTCCTGCCGAACTCTTTTCCTTTTCTGGAGAAACTACATTGGAAAATCAGGAGTTAATGATATCAAAAAGTGAAAAGAGAATTACTCTTGCTTAAAGAAATTAAGGTAAGGTCTAAAATAAAAATTACCTGCGTTACTGGAGCTTGGTGCCTCGTCCTCGTAAGTTTTAAAATATGAAAGCTCCCTTGTGGTTGCATTCTTTTTCTCTTCCTCATCAGCCAGGGAAAATGGTAAAACTAAGAGAAGGATGTAAAGGAGAGCTTTTAAAAACACGTTCCGCATTGTCGATAATCACTGGGTTAATTGACGGTAATAACAACTATATCCGCCGGCGGACCACTGTCGATCGATAGCCTCACTCAAACCGTTTTCGAAAATAAGTGCCGAAAACAAAGTTAAACTGATTATTACGTTGGAGCCGGACACGAGCTTGAGAAGATTGTTCCGGGTCCGTTGCAGGTGGCTAACTAAAAGATAACGTTTTCAGGTTCGAGTAGATGGTAACTGTGACTGGGTGAAAATGTAAATCCTAAATTTACGGCAGTTACGCGAAAAGCCGTTAAGGTTTTCTCAACTGGAGCAATGCGTAAGTATTTGAAGAGGAACTCTCGGGTTTCCAGTGCATTACCTAGCTAAATCGGTAACTGTCATCATATGTGCATTTGCTGTACATGTTATTCTTGAACGCAAGGTATACCATGCCGGTTTGCTTACATATAGATTGTCTAGAGCTTTGATGGTACGCTACTAGAATGGGCAACCATTAAGATGTGTACGTACTCTAATTTGAGCATGTTTCACTATTGTCTGTTACTATTGAAGCTAGGCTATTTAAATACTACCATTAACATTATTCTTTGGACCAATAATCTGGGAGGCAATGAGGGAAAAGACCCGTAGACCGTCCTCCATTATTATTCATTCACATGCTTCACACTCTTCACACCTCTGTCTCTTCTACTCCTAAAAGATGCTTCAAAGATGAATACGCTGTTCAATATCAACAAGAAAGTATTACCCCGTATCGTTTCGTATGTCAAGTCCAAAAAAGGACACACGCTCTCTCTCTCGGCAAGCGACATTTTTAGAGACAAAGTGTGACTGGTTTTTGGCAAATAAGCTGCAATATTCTCTTGCAACTGCCAATCCCGATAAACTCCAAATAATCAAGCATGTATGACTTTAACTTTACCATAACCACCAAAACATAGAGTAAAACCACTACTTGTTTACCTACCTTACTTTTAAAGATGTTTTGAGGGATCGGTGGACGATGCATGTGTACGTGTTATTCTAGTAGTTGATTGAAAACATGTGAATCCCGTTTTTCGTATTCGTCGCTTTACCTGCTTCATGTCCAGTCTTCAGCTTTGTAAAACTAGTAGCATATATAGTATCCCAGCCTCTTCTCAACTCCCAGTAAGCTCAGTTTGGAAATGAGAGTAAATCTAAGTGGAACGCCAGTATACCACATGGGCGTCATTAATCAACCATCACTTTCACTTACTTTTAATGAAACTCGATTTGTCATATTCTTGTTAATGCACTCTGGGAGACCTTTGGAGCCTGTCCCAAATGATCATGAGCCTGGGATGGTAGAATGGGGCAAATTAATTTTGAAAGATACGAGTTTTCCCAGAGGGGTTTCCCCAAACGGTTGCAGATTTTCACGAATCACCCGCCTACGACTAGGAGTGAACGGAGGGGCGTCGTTCATTACGAAGGCTAGGCATGCGTGGCGCCATCTGCCTTATGGGAATACATAGCTCTTACCTAGCGCTTCGGTTGCCGCATCCGGTTACTGCATATGCGAAAAAAATTTTTTGGTAGCTCTCTCAAAATTCAAGCGTGTTTTCAAAGAATATAGTTGGGGAGAAAATGGGATTACATATTTGCTGCAAGTTTAAAAAATGGAAATGCATCAAAGATAAGGTGGATAATCAGAGGGATGACACTTGCATTGTTTAGTTCAAGTTTGAGGTCAGAGAAAAGAGTGTTTGAAAAATACTTTTCAATACAGGGGATTTGGTTAAAATGAAAACTGAGGAGACGCTTTTTTCTGTATGTAATTAGGGATTGAGAGAAGATGGGGTAAAAAATAGTGCGTGAGGATTATGACTTAAATATGTTGGTCAGCGCGACCCTGAATGTTAATTCGCCATGACGCGACGCCGGGATGAAAAAGCTGAACTGTTTCCAGTTTGATGACTATTTTGGCTAATTCATGTAGAGTACTTATATTATTACGAATCCAACTATATACAATATACGGCACTCTGCTGTGTGCGTGTGTTATTTTGTAGGGCGGCTGAAGATACTACAGTATGTTTTAATATGTGGGAGTAAAGCGAAATTTAATGCGAGATTTTAGTGTCTTAAGTGGTTGGTTGCGTTGGATTACGAGACGCCAAAGGAGAGAGCTGAGTGAAGGTTAAATCCTGAAAGAACATGAGCTGGCTTTATGTTTAAAATGATATTAGGAATTAAAGTAGATGGACAGATGAAGAGGAGGAAGAAGTGAAAAGCATGACAAGTAGAGCAATTTTTACACAAGGGCCCGGCGGTGGGCTACCGACTGGTTGTGTTTATGTTTGCCGAAAATCTTTCGTCTAGCAAGTGCACGTAGTTTTTCAAATTGAAGCTGTGCATTTAGGAAGATCACGGGCGAATGGGTGAGGGTGAAGGTCGATGTTATTAATTTAGCCAAGCAGAAATAATTCTTTGCGGCGGGGGTGGGTGGTGAGTCAAGCAAGTTAAAAAAAATGATATTTAATAAAACTGTGTATGCGTGCGAGGTGTTCAAAAAGTGCGGATGTGTTTGCTGCGTTGAAGGGTGTTTAGAAAAGTTAGGCCGTTCGCTGGCTGAGCTAGAGGCTATAATGCTCTATGGAAGCATGAAGAAGTTGTGATGTATAAAACAAATGAGAGTATACTGCCAATTTCATGATATTTAGCAAAAGTAGCTATTTTATACATGATTTAGCAGCCAATCAGGAATCAAAAGTAAAAAAGTAGAAGTCATTTCCCGGGAGTGTAGCAAGTTAAACAAAATTAATACTTAAATTTAAGGTATGTAAAAGGAAAGTAGGAAGACATTTCTAGGGAAGGAATAAGGGCTTCAAAGTTAATTTAATGAATTTGAATTCATGAAGATACGAAACTGTATACGCTCCTACCCTTGATTCTTGATGGAATGAATGAGCAAGACGGCAGTTTAATTTTATTGGATATAATTTATCGGAGGGAGGAAAGAAACCCCTCCACCGCTTAGTGGAAGGGAGGACTCGAAAAAAGTAAATCATAAAAGATAATGCTGGATGAGCTCGTAAAATTTGGACTTTGGAAAGCATTTCTGAGATATTAATTACCGTTAGTAGTGGACGCGTCTTTGCGTCTTTCCTTCTAGCTATTTTCCATACCGTTCCCGTTCCCCAACGAATGCGTACGTTTATGTCCCTCGTCTAATTAGTCTTTTGGCATAAAGTTGTCGAAACTTCATACAGCAAAGGGGTGCGAACATTGTTTTGATAGCGCTGAGCCTTTCAAGCCCGTCCCAAAGTGAAACAGTTTAAATTATAGTATAACTCCAGGCGGGGCGGGAGCGGGACTAGAAAGAATATGAAATCGGAAGGAGGGAAGGTGCTATCAGGGTGTTTGTGCGGGTCGATTTGTTTTGGACACGAGAAGATTATTAGAAAGTCAAACGAGGAATTGGAATTAGTAACTGAACTGAGCATTACGGACAGTGGAATCGAATATATCACAACTGCAGCTGACAAGCCTTGGTTCAAGCTGATCTAAGGAAATGTTTAAAAACCGCTGAAAGAGTTGGGAAGGAAATGAAAAAGTACAGGCAGCTGATGGATGGAGATGCTCACCAATTCAAGCTTACTAAATACGGAATGACATGTGCAATTAAGAGCAGACTTGTATTACTTTTTACCAAAGGAAGATGAAATATTGGATGGGCTTTAAATTCCAGTCTGGATGGGGAGAAAGGTGGAGTGGGTGAATTCAGATTAAATCTTTATGCATGAAACTAGGCCAAAAGAGTGTTGATCCGGTGATCGTATCAACTATCCATGGTTCACTGTGAGAGCTCAATGGGATGACTTGGACTTGAGGAGGTTTTCCTGGGAGCGTTGTGTCATGGCTCATAGCTGCCGGGAATGGAAAATAGACACAGGTGCCAATTGATATTGCATTATCAGAGTATAAAGGCAGGTGGCGTCAGGTTGGTGAGAGGTAACAATGCTAATTACTAGTCGGTCAGGTCTAGCTAAGCCATAACCATAAGTGCTACCAATTTCTTCTCTGGGACAATGCAGTATTGACAATGACAATGAAAGGCGCATATATTATACACAATACTGTTTGAAGCAACTACGTAAGACATGGTGTTCTTAGTTCTTACAGGAGAAATGACTAATGAAGCAAAGATTTGCTAATTTTCTATGCAAATCCATCACTGAGGCTCACTTACGTAGAAAGAGATGCGTAATAATTTAACAATTATTTAGATTACCGAAAAGATGGAAGTAGAACAAATCTTGTGATTGAGAATCCTAAAGGATCCTGGGCCATGATAGGATGAAGCACTGCAGACTTCCTGCTTTGGTTTTAAGTGGGTGACGAAATTTTAGACTAGGGAATAAATCCTTGGACTGGGATTTGTTTGCTTGAAATGCCGGGGTTAAGGTGTAGCATAGCTGGAGGGAAAAGTGTGCGGAGGAATCATGATCTTCTGATTCTGATCTAATGGCTCGTGGAGAAGAGATGTGATGGATCCCTGCGGTGTAATCTGTGAGCAGAAAGAATTATTGCGAATTTCAGAGAAGTTAGGAATGGGTAGGAGGATTCTGTCTGTCTGTATGTGCCGGACTATTTGCCGCAAGCTGTATGCTGTGCGTAGATAAAGGTTTGAATGGCTTGGTGGGAGTGCATGGGAGGGAGGAAGGAAGATTCCGGAAGAAGGGCAAACACATTAGTATTTCTTGGAGGAAATGGGACAAGCACATGTATTGGAATTTGAGGAGCTCCTGTTTCCTGTAGCAGAAAAGTCGGGAAGGAGTAGAATTCATGATCGAGTCATTTGTACGTGAATTCTCCTGTAATACTGTAGTACTAGAGAGTACAGGAGGGAGGAGGATGCCGGAGGGGGAAGGAAATGAGATGATGCGAAAGGGAAAGAATCAATGCATTGAATCTCGGTTGCAAATATTTGCTAGAGGAAAAGGCGAAGAAATTCTCACCCAAATCTTGCCCATCTTTCCCCTCCAGGTAAAGAATCAATTGAGGTTTTGGAGAAAGGGGCGTGTTGACAGAGCAGAGGTTTGGGAAAGGAATTGGATTCTCTACATTCTGCTTGATCCTATTTGGTCCTACATGAGAAATGGCTTATGTGGAGGGGAATAGGTGAAAAATTTAGAAATCTCGACAGACAACAGAGACCGAGAAGAAGGGACAACATGCATATATATACTGCAGTGACTGCAGTTCGAAAACGTATAAGACATTTTTGGCAACGCTTATTCTTTTCGCACAAGAAGAGGGGCTCGGGAGGTGTTGAAATTTACACATGTTCGCAAATCTAGGATCCTGAGTCGATAGGAATTAGCCTGTGCAAAGACATGGAAAATTTTGAGTGCTACAAGAGGATTAGTTATCTGGATGGAAGTTAATAAGATTATTATGGGTTTACAAGGTAAAACTCATGCTATTTTGGAGTATGAGAGTATGAGCAATGAGCAGAGAAGGGAGAAAGCTAGTAAATGCAGTTGCGGGAACTGGCGGCAATGCACGT
Organism: Sminthurides aquaticus; assembly: GCA_906901655.1. Lineage (NCBI taxonomy): Eukaryota > Metazoa > Arthropoda > Collembola > Symphypleona > Sminthurididae > Sminthurides > Sminthurides aquaticus. Next base: position 6,651,795 of record CAJQTT010000004.1, on the reverse strand, counting down.
GAAGCATTTTTTGGCAAAAAAAGATGCATTGCCTGCCACCCAGCAAGCCAAGGGCTCGTGCCTTAGGGTGGATGTGGGATGGATTGTAGGAGATGATGCGGAAGGGAATTTAGTGCAGTGTGCCGCTGCTGAGAGTGTTAATTTTGCTGGCAGGTTTAGCCCTGGGTTCTGGTTTACTAGGTGGAAAAGAGATTTGAAATTAGATTGAAGATATTCGAGAAGAGCGGATTACAGGAATTACGCACACATAAAGGATGCAGGAGAAGAAGGAGAGGAATATGGGAAGAAGAGATGTGTATTTCGAAAAGAGATTATTAAATTTGATAATGAAAAGAGGGTAATCGCGCGGGTTCCCTTGCAACTAATACTGCAATTAACTACTGTGTCGGACGGAGCAGGATGAGATGGTACATGTACTTTCTTGTTTAACTCCAAAGGAAACCCCTCGGGAAGGATTTTCATTTTCCACGGCTTTCTTAAGCGGATAATGAAGGGATTGAAAGGGGATAATAAGGATATTTAATAAATTTATGTTAAACTTGATTAAAACTGAGTAAAGAAGAGGGAAACATAAGAAGGAATTAATTAAACGTCGTATTAGAGATTGTAGAGAAGAAGAATAAGGTTGGAGGGATATGAGGGCGATAGGGAGAGTAAAAAAATTTAGAGCAATCAACAATCTCATCATGAAATCGATTGTATTGGATGAAACTAAGAGGAAAGTTGGAAATGGAAGGATTGGAAATCGGAATACCGCAGCAATAGTCCAAGACTTGTGGGTCTGCAATTTGCATCGAGCTACACGAAAGAAAGTAATTGCATGTCTTGAGCTGAGAAGAAGAAAGAAGAAGCTAATGGGTGGATATGATTTTGTTGCGAAGGGAGGAATTTGAGCGGAGGTGGTGGTGGGAGACTTCAGGTAACGATTTTAATTGAGCAAAAGGCTGCAACCGACAAGAGAAAACGAAATTTGATGCGCGCAGTCAATGAAGATGGTGATGGTTATAGAGTAGATGGAAAGAGGATGAATTTCTCAATGAAACTTTCAGGTACAACTATCATATGCATATTATTTCCACTCATTATAAAACGGGATTCTGTGTGGTGGGAGGGACTACAGGCTGGCTGCAGGCTTACGTTGAATGGGGGGGTGTAGTTTACTTACTTCCTTGGGAACCACTTCAGGCCGCTGATTTCACTCTGCATAATTTTTCATTGATACGTTATCAACTTGTGATACGTGTTCAATTCAAAGCTGCGTGTCGAGAACACATACACGAAGAGTTGACAAGAAACTATTTAGAACTTGCAAGCTGATTAACAACTCGGAAGGTATGCAGACCAGACTGATTTCTAATATATGTTGAAATTTTTTAAGTTTTTAGCCACTAAAGAGAAACTCTGAGAAGTATGGGATTTATGAGCACAAGTAAGAGATTCGTACAAAATTCCGGGGAACTACTTCGGACCCCGGATTCATGGAAATTTAATTCAATTCATATGGTATATGTAATGTGTAATTTGGGAACTTATTGAATTGGATATTATAGATTGGAAGAAATCTTATAGGATCATGTCGGAGGAAGGATTCCCATGGGAGTTTATTAAGGGAGGAAATAATCTATGAATAATATGCTACACTTCACTAATTAATCAGGAATCCTCAATCCAATTTTGCTCACAAGCTTCACTTGCAGTGAGTTCCATGAAACAGTAAGTTAGCTTATAGCGCTAGAATCGAAGCGAGATGATCAAATGAGGAATTGAATGCTTTTTCATGCAATACTGAGGATTAATTAATTATAGCTCGTATGTTGGTCGAGAAGTTCTAATATGCTTAATATTTTACATGAAATGTACATATGCATTGCATTAGTACGTGTAGCCGGGTCAAACTACAAAGAATACGTTACATAGCCAGTAAGTTCAACAGTTCATGCACGTAGATTCAACGACGCTACCATGGCAACGACTGTTTGTACACACAGCATAGATAATGCAACCCATTATAAAGTGTGCCGTTTCTGTGCCATGAATCCACTACACAGAACTCTCAAAACGGTGTGCAAATGATCAGTATCCGTTGCAAAGATACACACGCATGCATGAATAGCTTAAACTTTTGCTGTACCCTTTTTGGCTAGTTTTGCAACTTAACTTTAAATTCTACTTTAATAAAATAAAATGACTCTCTCAAATAAAATGATCACATTAGACCGAAGTTGAAAACAATGCATGTCCAACTTTTGTTGCGTTTTTGCATTCAACAATGTTTAGTAGATTTGAATTAGAGCATGGGTAGTTACTAATTGTAATAGGTACTTAATGTAACGGGCTTTGGGTTTCGAAAAATATTTTAAATTGTAGCTTAAGGGTCTAGATGAACAGTGCAAAAAACAAAAATCCCATGTTTTGCCTTATCCGGTAGAAATCCGAGTTCAAAGGTAGGCACCATCAACATATTATGTGACCAAAGCTTGTGATTAAGTATAACCTTCGGATATTCAGAAATTAAATTCTCCTGATAAGCTTTGAACTATTAAACGTTGACAAGGTCATCGCTCATCCGTCTTAAGCAGTCCACATCTGAAGTAAAACAACGTTTAGATTTGGCAATTTTGCGTTTTTGATGGAATGTGCACGGTCCCTATAGTCACCCGTTTAGGTCAATCGCTATTTTGAACCGGTATTTCTCCGGAATAATATTTTTCGAAACCCAAAGCCTATTACATTGAATGCGTAGTACGGTAAGAGCATGAGAAGTTGGGGTGCGCAGGTCCTAGAAGCATAAGCTGCTCCATCTGTGGGATAGCGCAAGAGATATGTAGGGATTCATCAATGACTTGGGAGCGCATGTGTGAGGGAGCAACTTTAACAATATTGCGAACGTTTTTACACCACCTAAATCATCTTCAAGCATACCGCTGACATACTTCGCTGTTTAAGGTGCATGTGATATCGTAATAGAGTGATGTCTGGAAGTGGTCTATACAGATTACAGACTAACAATTTAAAATTAAAAAAAATACAGACTAACAACGTAAGTTGTTTTCATAGCGCATAGCGTGCGAAAAATTTAGCGCAGTGAAAGTATAGCAACAGCAACGGAAAGACTTTTCCATGAAATTCCAGAAAAGAGGCCTTAACGTGATGTGAATGCCTCAACTAAAGTTCCTGGTGAAAGCTGTGGTATGTGTCGGCTTCAACCACAAAGGCAAATGAATTGCTATTTGGACAATATGGTAAAATGTTAGGTGAGAATTTGATAAATTTTGTGGAAGTAAGTAGCAATCTGCAACACCAAAAATCAATGATGTCTGAATTTGGACAGAATGTATTTGTCTTCCTCTTCATTCTCTTCTAGGAAGAATACAGAAAAAGCTATATGTATATAGGAAGCTTCAAATAAGTGAAATATATTGCGTAAGCCTAGACAGTGTGATAGTTAGTTAGTTTATTCACCATAGACAGTGTGATACATTTAGGTTGATGAGAAAGCCAGGAGGCTATATCATCCTCATGGATGAAGCCTTTTATTATTGGAGCCATGTGTGCTCCAAAACTGTCATTCGGAATCATCCTTTATTTCACTCAATGTCAACTTAGCTATCCCCTCCATCACATCAGTATTGAATTATATTTGGCCGTAAATGCCATCGGGTGAGTTGAAAGAAACTAACACGTAAGTTTCAACGTGTCGTGGAGTGGGATGGATAGCTTTCCTGGTTAGATTATTGCAAGAAGCATGAAGTGTGCAAACCTTCATCCATCTCGCTGCGCTGTGCTCTTGAAGTATTGTAGCGGTTAAAATAGTAAATAGTTGAAATCAAGGTGTATGTTGAACATGTTGACGGAGGCGAGAAATTGCATTCTAAGAAAATTAAAATCTAATAATACACCATTTGAATGCTATTTTGTTAAAAGTTGGCGTGCCAATCCCATTTTGTGCTTTGTGGTGCCGATGATGTTAGAAATTGCGATGTAAATGAGTTTAGCATACTCAAATACAAGCTATCTGTTTGGGATTGATTTCTAATTGCTAATGCATTCTCATAAGTACTTGATAAGCTACGGGAGCAATATCACAATAATTTCCTTGTGTTTAGAATGTATATATATATAAGGAGTAGGGAGAAGCTTGGGCTCTGTCAAGATTTTACTCGAAGCATTCATTGCCCAGACTTGATCCGGGATCTCGTAGAAATATTTCAGATTGAGATTTAACAGATTCCTTCCTGACAGATTCGTAATGTAACCTTGATGGAGACAGTACTGACTGGGTGTGCAAATTTTTTGCAGTGTTTTGCAAGCAATAAAACGTACAACTTTTTTCTCTTTTTACCTCGCAAAATGCAGAGATTAGCTACAGTTTCAGGATAGAAAGCAGAATGGTCGGTGATCATGCTGTTTCTAGAGGACTTACTTTAAGTTTGATGAGAGTTGTCTAACGGCCGCAATCTTAATCCTCCAAGGTCTCTTTTTTCAGTCCCAAAATGCCAAGTGAGTCAGTCTGTATGCCATTTTTGACGCATCACTTCTATCCAAGGAAGAAATTCATGGAGAATTGCTTTACGTTGATTAGAAATAAAATATTCTTTAGTATAAAAGAATTAGTGTCATTCATAAGAATAAGTAATCCAGATGATGGTGATGCATTAGATGAGTTGAGGTTGAGAAGGACTCAACAGGCAACAGATGTGTATGTACATGCTTTGCGTTGTATTGTGTCTAGAATAGAGTGACATTTGACGGGGATTACGGTTTGGGGCGTGATTTCTCATAAAAAGTCTTGAATCATATTATTACGTAACAACTCAAATCGTTATCAGAGGCTGAGGCTACCACTCCCATCCTAGTCTGTTTTATTTGCAAAGAGAAAGAGATAGTTTGCTGGGAAAAGATGGGTTATTTCCACAGTTCCACACTTAGTGCTCACTTATTTCATGCCTTGGAGTGAAATGAAATTAATTTTACCGCATGATCCACGTGTCACAGGGATTATGACTTATGACTGTAACGACAATAGTGTTTGAAGTAGCAGATGAGTCATGTAGATGAGTGGAAAATTGCAAAACATTCTACACGATGATCAAAACGGAAAGGAGTATGATTTAGTAAGAAGGATGATGTCTCCTGCCTGCCGATACAGCCATGTCATCCGAATCAATCCCTGACGTTTGAGTGCAGGAACAATGCGCTAAATTGATTTTATTGCTCTTCCAACGTACAAGAATTATTACGCGTCGCTGAATTGTAAATAAATCGTACATTTTTAGCTGATGAGGCGCATTTAATATTCAAAGAGAGACAAGGAGAAGAGTACAAATTGGAATAGATAGATTGTGTCAGACAAATAAAGAATTTCAGGTATTGCCTTCGATTGGTAACTTATAGAAGTGTAAACATTACATAAACGGCTTCGTAGATAATTCATAGGTTGTTAAAAAACTAGCCGGCTTGGGATTTTCTGGTATATCTAAAAATAAGCATATACTGTATACAGCTGTCAAACTCATCCAAGGTAAGTAAGATTCGGACCGGGCTGGATTGCAAAGTACGTGTATGACAGTAGAAGTTTCATCGGGTTGGTTAGGCGTCCATGAATTGATTTGGGAAATTGAGTTTCGTTTTGGTTGGATTTGCTTCAGGCAGTTTTGAAATGGACAATTGAGAAGGAAATGGAAAATCAGAGATGAAAGTTGTAAGCGTGGCTATTTCTGTCAGAGCGTTGAAGGATTATTCTGCACTGGAGAAGATTGACAAGTGACATTGAGTAAAAAGGACAAAGAATGGGGAAATACAAGTGAAAAGAAAGAAGCGTCGGAAGGTTAGCCGGCGGGAGCGGCTTACGTCCAAGCCCATAAGTACTTGTTGAAGAATGAATGGACGGCCTTGTTGGGAGAGGGATAGATTTGTTTGCACTTAAGGGTAATCCTATTAAGGATAATGCTGTTAGACGTAATGCTGATTCCGTAGTTTTTTACAATGTTAGTGGATGACTCTGTATGCTGCTGATTTGTTTGGGAAAACTATACGCGAGGCTGTTGGGCGTGCTGAAGGGCGGCAAGGGCAGACGCGCTTAAGTTGAAGACGAGGAGAAAGACGTGGAGTGAATGTAGAGAATTGATTTGTTTAATTGATATACCGTGGACTAGAATAGGAATTAAAATTTAAGTCGCTCACTGGATATTGGATGGAGAAGAAGAGTGTTGGAAGAAGAGAACAAGGGAGTCATATTGTGGACGAAGAGGTCGGGCTGGTTCTAATGTAGCGTTTTGGTGGTACATGCGCACATACCGTTGCTACTAACGCTGTACGTGCAAGGATTTGGTTAAGTTAGTTTAGGTTAATACTAAAAGTAGTTTTTATGTAAGTAAGGGATAGATTCATAGAAGTGGCCTGGGGAGATGAGTTGAAGCTGATGATTGAAATTACGATTGTTGATTTGATTGTGTAGGTTATTTGCATATCAAGTTTTTGCAGTGCTGACTGCATTGCTTTAGCTGTACGGATCTTTGTTGGTGGTCGATTTTAGTGTGTTGTTAGTAGAAGCATTATATGTATGTTGCGTTGACGAAAAGGGAAGCGTGGCTTAGAATATGCAATGATAAACTTGTCTAGCTTTAAATACCTTCACTTTTCTCTTTAAACAGGTCACAGATCCGTGACTTTGTACTGAGCTAGAGAAGTTGGGATCCATGCAAAAGAATGCTGAATATAATGTACGTACTCTGGGAAGATCGGACAAGTGTGAACGCTGTAGGACAAGTTTTTATTTTTAATATCAATCAGTGACTGTCTGCATTAGCAATCAGTGTGTCAGCGGAACGGTAGTGGGGAAGAAGGTGAAGAAAATAGTTACTCCTCTTTTCAAAGATTAAATGTGATTTGGAGTTTATTAACGAGATATTCAGGGGAATCTGATAAGAGTTAATACTGGATGATACGTAACTCAAGTGAATCCTACTCATTGACACTTCTCAAGAAACCGGATTGTGTTTAGCTAGTAATTTTTGCTGAAAAGTGTGGAGAAATTAATCGGGATGATCCAGGCGGGATGCCAATTCACGAAAGCTGAAAATGCAGCGTCCTAAATGAGAAAGCTTAGGAGTTGCCAAACAAGTTTTACAAAGTTTTGCTTTTATACAAGCCTGGGTTTTGGGCCACGAGAACCTGCAGGTCAGGTACCAGAGTTGAGCTTGAGGAGACGGAGCTCTACAAGATACACTGTCAGAATCTTAGGTACAGCCATAGCACGTGCAAACTTAAATTGCTTTAACCTCTGATTTTTAGGGTGTGCAATGAAAATTTGTATCGCGAAAAAATATTGGCGACTCTCTTAATAACCTTTACGTTGAGTTTGATTTTGTCTTGCATAGGTTGTGCCAGGTTGCAAAAATTCCCGGTTTGTGTTTAACTATTGAGTGTATCCAGTATTGTATATGAGTTTAATTTACAGAGAAGTAGTGGATTATGTACACTAATGTAAACTAGAAATATTTTAATAGATATTCTTGCGTTGTGAATTACTTTTTATTGCTAACGTTGTCCTACCCGTGCAAAATATATTGTTCTCGGGAACCAAAAAGTCTGCAAATCCATCACTACTTGTAGTAACAACTTGTAGGTGACAGGGATTGACTTCAACACAAGACTCTGCTACCCTCGAGATTACAAGCAAGTACAAACTGGGAGGGAGCCATAAAAGTACAAAAGTGCTTGGTAAGTTGCATTTTTCATTCGTTTTAATGAACCTGTAAAGAATGATTTTGCCCACGAAGAAAGTGTTGCTAATCAAAGTAAGAATTGAGCTGTCACTCAGCCAAATTTCCTCTACCGATTTCTTTTAATAGTTTGGTGGAGGGGAGATACGTTTAATTAACAAGTTCGTTTAACGAGGTGCTAACTAAAGAAAAGTTGAAAATCATTTGTAAATCTCAAGTGAGCAGCGTTACCACGGCAGTTTTAGACGAATTGTGTCCAATTTGCAGTGATTGGATGTTAAAGGTTTTGAATTGTCATGGAAGGTGTGGAAGACAATGTGGAGATTGCGATTTGCGATGTATTGTACATGTGCATTGTTTTAAGCAACCAGACAAATGAGTTTATGCTTGAGCTTGAACAAGGTTCACATGATGCAGTATGCATACTTTAAAGAAGGGAAAAATTGATAGGGGAACAGCAGCGGGGTACTACTAAAACGCCCTAGGGCTTTTGCAAAAACTTCAGAGGATGCGTGTTTTGGAAAGTTTATGCATGCTGTGTTGAAAAAAGAAAATGTTTTTAGGCGCGGTCAAAGTTAAGCAAAGAAAACTTTTAGCGATTGAAAAAAAACGCAGATGTGTGTGGGACTGTGAGACAGAGATTGGCTGGAGTGGGACGCTTTTTAGGAAACTTTGCTGGAAGAGGATGAAAATACAAAGGATGGAGAGGAAAGATGATGAAAGATGACAGGGAGGAGAGGCAAGAGCGTTGTGCTAGAGTTGGTGGATGACAGATGCGGTCTAGCATGAGTAGCTCATAAATACTACAAAATGTTTTCCACTTAACTCTTGGCAAAAGCTGTCTCTGATCGTCTCTTCAACTTTGCGAATTTCAAGCTCAACTCAAGGCATAAGAAATCAGGCGTGTGACGGGATGCTAGTTGCTAGATGGAAGTTGGGACAAGCTAAAATGCACCAAATAAATAGGATACGAAGCATCGTGTGACAAATTTTGAATGAACTTTGCGGAACTACTTGTTTTCACTCTTGGTTTGCTAGTTACTATGGGACTTGTTTTGTATCCACGCGGCATGAAGTAAATTAAGTTGCAGGAGAAGATTGGGCTGGATACGGAGTCTAAATTAACACTCTAGAATAGACTCTATTCAATAGAGTATACAGAGTAATGCTTAGCCATGTGCCAATCTGTCAAGGAGGTAGAGGATTAGACTATACGATGGGGCTGGATGCAAACCGCATACTACGTGTTCCAAAGGTCAAGGCGCATGGTATGGTGGTGTACGACCATGAAATCTAGGAGCAACTGCGGCCACTGCGGGAGGAATTTTTGAAACTGGATTTGGTAGAACTTTGGAATTCTAGTCTAGTTTGGTTCCAAAGCTTGAGTAATATTAGATATTTTGAGTTGTATGCATTTAGCTAGACGGGTCGGTCGTGACCGTACCGTGGGGGTGAGATATGTTTAATATGACATTGTAAGATATATATTATGGCAACCATGCCCGCATACTCATTTCAGGTCCTGAAAGACAGTTCGTTTTAACGGCTGAGAAGATACATTGTTGACAATTCATGGGAGCAACTACTGCGGAAAGTGAGTGAGGTGGGATGGACTGGACAGTAGCTTGAAAACTATGTAACATAATTTGTTTCCCAATTTTCAAAATCTAGACTTCAGAAAAGAAATGCAGATTTTTAACAATATTTTTGAGATGAGGCTACTAATTACTACTATAGGGAGGAAATTCAAATGTATGTAGTGAATGCAGACTTCAGACATGGTGAGTGGTACAAATCTAAACAGACAAAGGCGGAATAAAGTAGGCAGTGAAGGAAGAAACGAGATGGTTGTAGATTTCATATTCATAGTAGCTGGAAAATGGTATTTGTTAAGTTTGGAATTGACGCGGTACTTTTTGTTGAATTATTGTGGAGAAGCTCGATGGAAAACTAACTCGGGAGTTAAGCAAGTCTTTTAGAGTAAACCCTAGCATTCAAAAAGATACTACTTTAAATATGGGGAGGTTGTGTGAGATGGGAGGAAAGTCTTTGGTCCTAAAATCCACACGACACATAGCGACTGACTGGAGGAAGGCGGGCGTATTATTTGAGAGTTTATTAGAATTGGCAGATAAATCATAGGAAGGTCGAGGCTGGCCCGGATCGGTCTCTTTGAGTTCTATATTATATTGGGGAAAGTCCTATGATGAATTCAGGAAGAAAAACAAGATTGTGCTATCAAGGAAGACTCAATCTGTCTGGTACTTGAAGGACTCGCTGGGACTGGTTGATGTAGACCCTTGTAAGGTTTGTGGAAAAAATCAAATGAAAATATTTATTGCTAAGATGAAAGCAGTAAATTGCATACGTTTTCCTTGAAGGAGTTGGAGGAATGACGGGCTACTGGATGACAGAAGAGCTGAGTAGGATTTTAAAGAAACTACTTCAATAAAATTGTTCCAGGGCACAAGTAAAATTTAGTGTAATGGTTACATCCATTTTAGCATTAGTGTAGTTGAAATATTTGTAATTTCTACGTGGCAAAAGCTGTGAGTAGTGCAGGAGTAAATAGAAACGACTTTTAGTCTGAATGGAAGATGATTGTAGAGGGTGTGTGGAATATGTAAGGAAACCTCATGTCAATTTTCATCCATATAAGTTTGCTTAATGCAAGGACCGTGAAATCGACCATCGTACTATTTCTGGAGAGATAAAACGGGTGGAGCTAGTGGCGTAGGGTACAAACGATACTTAAGAAGAGAAAGAGCTGAAAAAGATAGTTCGTGGTGAAAGTCCAGCCCTTTCACTGAACTATCCGCTTCAGAGGTATACACTCACGAATGAGAAAAGAGAAAAATAGTAAAGTGTGTAGTGTCGCAATCTCCGAGAGAAATAAGGAAGAGAGCATGCAATAAGCTGCGGTCTATAGTCTGTACAGCATCAGTCCTTGGCCGATAGGCTAGCTATGGAGAGAAAGTGGAGAAAGTCTGGGAATAGGGCCAGGCTACAATCTATTATAAGACCAGACCATGGCGAGCAAAAATCGAAGGGAATTTCGCAACGACACTTCTCTCTTGTTCATGCAGGCCCTGAGAATGCAGGGCAATCCAAGAAACATTCTCTACTCATCCCGTTTGGCTGTAATGCAAGTAATGGAGGAGAAAAGAACTGGATACCGGAATTTGCGGAAATCACGAGCAGTTTTATGCACATGTAAACCTCGATAAAACTCCATGTGCCTCTTCTCCGGATGCAGTGAAAATCAGAAACAGAAAGAAAAAGCGTAGCTCAGCCCCGTAGCAGAAAATTTGAAGTAAAACTAATATAACGCTTGAGAACTGTGGAACTGCTCGAGAATGAAAAAGAATGATAGGAGAGATATAGCATGTAACAGCTGGAGTGCTTTAGCTTGGCGGTAGTTTGTCCCTTCTTTTTCGTGGCCTTGGATCGGGTCAGCAAAAGCTTAGACTGGCCATGGACTCGGTATTTGCCGCCGCCCCTCGTCGCATTTATGCATACATGTTCAAGATAGTCACAAATCTCAATTCTTTTGGGTTCGCTGCTCTTGATTAATGAATGAGAGAAAGAAATAGATTCACATCATGACCATTTATCACCTCCCTGCCTTTCTCTTCAGTGTCCAAGGTTTCTGAGAACGTTTTACTGATTATCAAAGGAAGTCGAATGGCCACAACGTTCACTTTACTGGAGATAGATCTTTGCTGTTTTATTGGAGGAGAATGCGGAATGTCTTTTGAAGATTTTACTGAAACAACAAAAACACCCGAAGGTATAGAATGAGGTCCTATAAGAGGAAATGTGGGTAAAGTCGTAGGCAGGCATATGCCGAGAAGGATGCAGATATCGTACTATAGAATGAGCTAGCAGTACATCATACCGCTACTGATAGGGAAATCCAAAGCAGAACTAGCTACTGTATACGTTGCAATTTTCTATCAGTCTGGAACTGGGTCTTAACTGCAACATTGCAGCTTATTCTGCATTGTTACATGAACCGTTCATGTAGCAATGCTGAAAGATCCTTAGGCAGGTTCTTAGGCTAAGAATGAAAAATAAAAGTGAATTTAGAACGAAAACTTGTTCAATTGAATACCTCTACAATGCATTTTTAGCTAATCGATTGGAAAAACGCAATTAAGGCTTGACAACAGCCAGGTTTTGATGGGTACAAATGAGTTATCGGAATCATTAATGACTCATTTTGATGTATGTATGCTATCTTGGTAACCTTTTTGTAAACGAGGTCCCCGTTGACTAGCAACACGCTCCGACGTAGCCAGTAGCCACGAATAGAAGACTACTTGCGGGCCGTTTTCAAGTGACTTCCTCAGAAAGGATCAGGTTTGCGTCCAGGAGACGAGGGTAGAGAGAAGATGCGCGCAGTCAATAGAAGACTAGACATTATGAACATGAATTAGGTAGAAAAAAGATCAAAGGAAGATGACGGAGAAAGTTAATATTGAGAACATTTGCATATAGGCGAGGAAGGAAAGGTGAAACTAAGGTGAATCCTGATTTCGTTGTTGTAAAATATAATGCATGTCGCAAATAGATTTCTAGTGGAAGACATGGGGGGGAGAATGAAATTTGGTTGGGCCGACTCGGTTGGCTGGGAGGGATAGGAAATTCAAGTTGGAGGGAATTAGTTCCACTCGATTTATTTTTCACATTAACCAGCATTTTTTCTTATTTTACTAGGATAAAGAAAAGAAAATGGGCTGGAAAAGAGCAACCTGCTTTTTTATACTCTTTATCGCGTCTATTCTCCGAAGCGAAGCCGTGGTTGAAGGTAAGCAAGATTGAATTCGTAAACATACTTTCACCAGAACTTTCACCCTTAAATTCCCCTTCGGTGCACTTCTAAACTCTATTTATAATTAACAAGTTAATGTTTGCGCATTTAATCTTTCATGTGAGTGCAAGGAGATTTAAGATTAATAGCAAACTTGCAAAATATCCTACTTGCAGATCGTAAATATTGGACTGACCTTGGAAAAGACAGGATTAAGAACATTTTGGAAAGAAAAGACAACAATGGTGTGGCAAAGAATGTTATCCTTTTTGTGGGAGACGGGATGGGGATGTCAACGATTACGGCCGGAAGGATATTCCAAGGACAGCTGCAAAAAAAGAGCGGAGAGGAAGGATACCTGTCTTTTGAGAAATTTAACCATATCGGACTTTTAAAGGTTACATGTAATATTAATCCCTGTAGTGTCGTAATAATTTATGGTAAGAGCGAAGTACGGTGAGTTTGGCTGGGTCTGATAGCGGGGGAAACTTAGAGCTATAGTCGCACTTTGAAATAGTAGATTACGTACATTACGATCCACTAGCTGTTTTCGGGAAGCAACTTGACGTCTTTCAAGGGCAGAATGTGGAAAATGTCTGAGCGTAGTAAGCGTAAACTTTTTTAGTTGTTGTTTTAGCGTTGAAGCAATTTTCAGTGACTGAGTGTGCATATATGCTTTTAATGCTACTGCTGTAGGAAATAATAGCGGTTTTTTTGGTGCAGATCGCAGTTTGATTGTGTTAGGTTGCGGGGTACAGTTATGTCAGGGCTCGTTAATTATGAGGTTGCAAGAGAAATGGAGAAGGTTGGGTTAGGGCGTAGGGAAAGAAAGCAATTTTGTAGGCTTTGTGTAAAAAATCGTTGCTACTACGTATGGTTTCTCCCTCTAAACGTATATAAAATGTCCGAGAAATTTGTAAATCTTTCTTAAAAGCGTGCACATGTGAAAAGCATGAAAATAGAAGAATTAAATGCCGGAGCGAAGTATCAGATTAAATGCCATTTATCTTAAGGGAAACAGATTACTATAAATGAAAAGGAATTTAACTTTAATGTTACGATTCCGTTAACGTCCCGCTCTCCCGCTGATGACTTCTGGGTTTATACGCATACTTCCCTTATTAATTCCAGTTTATTAGCAATTCCTTTAAACATTTTCCCGCCTTTTGAAATACCTAGTCGTGAATTTAAAACTGAAGATTGTTTAAACACAAGCTTTCATACCAAAGTTTTTCTTCAATTCAAACCGAGAGATACATATAACGGAGTATTGCCAGAGATAAACGATATGCTTTCACTTGCTTTCACCACTGGGTGACAGTAACTCTAGCGTCATGGCCATGGGAGCTTTAGCTACGTGTTAGAACGAAATAGATCTATATGCTGTGTAGAACAATGGAAATTGCTCAGAAAGTATTACGTCTTTCTTCATTCCAAGAAAATTGGGATGTGTGGGCGTCAGAGTGAGGAGAGTAAAATACGCCTCAGTAAGGCGGATTGAGTTAAAAACCTATTGCTGGCTGAGAGTGGGCCAATAGGCCACTAGAACATTAAAGATTTTACCTGGTGTTGAAGGCAATGGTGTGTGTTAGAGGCTGCAGGAGGATGAAACCGGAAATGGTAATCGATAAGTGCCCATACAATGAACTTTGAATGAAAACATTCACCTCAATGCTTCAATATGGGAAGATCTTGTGAGAGAAATACTGAAAGAGGAAACTGAGGCTTAATTGCTGGATTATGACAGGGGGAGGGGATGGGAGTGTAAAGGGGTGGTTTAGTGTTAGTCTAATTAGTTAAGCCTGCTCGCTTTATTCTTTGCTCGCAAAAGACGAATGCAATATGTGGAGAATAGTGCAAGGTTTGCTTCCAATGAAAGTGGTGGAAGGGTGAGTTGGGAAAAATATGGGCAAGAATTTGGGGTTTAAAAGAGGGAGAAAGAGAGGGGATTGGTTGATGAGAGATATTTATTCGGCGTGTAAAAGAGATGAGCGGCCCTTGAGAGCACTCAAGTGACAAGAATGAAAGGGGATAATGGAAGGAGATTGGCATGCGTGGGTGGGGAGAGTGTGCAAATGCGGGCGGCCTGGTGTGGAGAGGGTTTGTTGTTGTTTTAGTGCTGCGTATTTATCTCGTTATCCATGGAAATGATTGGAGTGGGAGCTATTTTGAGACCAGTTTCAGGATTTTAATGATACAAATGGAAGCTGCTAGGTTTTTTTCATCCACTTCATCCTTTGGAATGTCCAGAGGATTGAAAATATAGTCTCGGCGTATTCATAGCCGAAGGGGGAGTTTAATTTGATTGTGAAACATTATAGCGCTGCTACTTGTCTGCCATGAATCCACTTATTATATCCACTCGTCTGGACAGATAATCAAATCCTCGAGAGTTTTGTCCACCGTCACTTGCTCCACTCCAAACTATGTCCTCCACTGACCCCATTTACTTTCCGAATGCTGTCAACTATTATGGTAGAATCTACATTTATGACTTTTTTTAAAAGAAGGAACAAAGCTTGTGAGAAGACAAAACCTGGAGTAAACTGGAAGAAGGCTTATTTTCTAATGCGAATATGCTTTCTCTAATATCTCTCTCCCCCCGTGTAGGCTAGAATAGAAGAGAACACATATGGAATTTTTCAAATTTTCCTCCAGACCAAATCCAATTGCTCTAAGCGAATTCTGTACCTGGCCTGAAACAAACCCTGTGAGATTTTGTTTAAAAGGTGTCAGTTGCACTGAGGAATTTTTATTTCCTGCTTACAACTTGGATGGAACATATTGAAAAGTATCGATTGCATAGATGAAACCAAGATATTTTTCGCTCTTTCCATCCCTCCAGAATCCTAGCTATAGGCGATTAAAGCATGAAGTATTGGAATTCACACGTCAGAAATACTTTGTGGAGAGGATCAAAGCTTCACGCGGAATGAACAGGTAGGAAAAAGGTCCGTTCAAGATCCTGGCGGAGTTTGTGGGTAAGAGTTTAGAACCTAGTTAGTGAAATCCTGGAAACCAGAACTATCTTCTGAGGATTTCGACTCTGAATAAACTCCCTCACTCACACTCACTCAGAACCTAAGGAAGACAAGACAAACTTAAATATGTTATGTATTTCACTCAAGTTGGAGGAAATGATTTGAATTCCGACCTTGGAAAGGAAATACATTTTTATGAATCCTTGTGGGTTTGTAAAAGGGTTTGCATTGACTTTGGGCAACGAAGATTATGGTTTACTACATGGCTATTGCATCTTTTCAAAAGCATCAACTCCGTTTTAAGTTTGACGAATCCAAGAAATGTAGAAGCGGAGAAAGGGAATTGTATATTAGGGGCTAAGGAATGAGCCATAGGTTGCCGAGTGGTTGGGCTTCAGTGGGAGATATTGTTGAAAGTTTTAATCGTAATCCTAAACTTTTTCAAGAGATGTAATAGAGTTGGGCCAAAGTTGGTGAAAACTGAGACTGAGATGAGACTAGAGGTTTCGTACATCCAACTTTCACTCAAATATCTGTCGATTGTCTCTGAGTGCGATACGACGACACGGTATTAACTTTCTTAACCAGAAAAGAACTCGAATAAAAGTGCTAACAGATGGAGTTTAAGGTTAAGAGTAAATAGTAATATATAATACCTAGGAAACTAGATTATTGGAGTGCAACGTATATAAGTTCATTTAATCGCCTTGCGAGGGGGCCTATAAGCTGGAACGAAGAGAAAGTTTTGCAAAGAGAAAGTTTGGTAAGAGTACCCTAGTTTTTTTCAAATTGAGTTCCAGAGAAAACATCTCAGAGTAGCATAATAGCGTCCCGTCGGATCATCTTACTTCTTTAGCTCGCGTGATTATGCAATGACCTATCCAGCCGGTTGTATAGTCTAGCAGACGGAGATTTAAAACTTGGCCATCAGAGCTATTAAAGCACTCTTGTAATTAATAGAGCTTCAAGTAATATCTAGGTATTGTAATGCATAGACTTAAGATAGAGTAGTCTTTAAAGTTTTGTCATTTGAGTACAGATTTTTTCTGTTTGTAACTACTGTGGACGGTGGGGGTGGGGAGGATTTAGTTCAGCTTATTTGAAGATTCTGTGAGCTTTGCCATTGTTTTGATAAAACCCGAATGCTTGGAATTTCTACCCTTTCCCGCCATGATGTGATAACACACTACTCTGATATTTAGGTTTCTGATAGTTGAAGTAATGTTGGGTCAAATCAACTCCTTTGATTTGGTATCTGATTTGAATTTGCATGTCAAATCAAATCAAATCGCGTCATTTTTTAAGGATTTGGTTTGCAAATCAAAACCAAGTCTAAATCCAAATCATTAACTTTTTTGATTTGGTTCTAATGTCTCGAAAGATGCAGTGCAGACTGGTAAAAAGTAGGGATTTTGAGCAAATTTGCTCATGTCAGCTCCTACGAAACTACCTCTAGGCTCTCCTCTCATGAACCAGTCAGTGAGGGGCAAACATTTTCTAGCACGCTACACTAATATTCCCTACTTATCATTTCATTTTGCCAAAATTGTATCCCGTGCGAATGTAGGCAGTACTTAGACGGACTTAATAATTAATTTTCTAGCCTCTCTTTCTTTGAATTATGAGTGTGCTTATGTTTTTGAGAGACGACTCTTTGTTGGTTAAGATTAATTGATGCTAATTAGTCAGAAATTAACTTTTTTGAAATTTTGCGCCTTTATCAAATCTTTCCAAATCTTTTGAAAAGATTTGATTTGGTTTACCAAATCAAATCCTCAACGTTTTCGAAGATTTGCTTCGTAAATCAGATCCAAATCCAAATCCAAATCAGGAAAAAAGTGGGATTTGACCCAACATTAAGTTGAAGAAAAGCAGCTAGCAAAATTGTTAGTTAGTAAGATATGAAGCAGTTTCATTGAACCATAGAATGGTAAACTTGGCCGAATAATAGAGGTTTAGTTCTCATACATAAGGCAGAGTATGAAGGAACTGTGAGAAAAAGAGGAAATAATCTATGTGAATCTAGTGGAAGAATCAAAAGAATTCTATTAAAAATAGACAGGCTTCCAGATTATACACACCGTTGAACACCGCTATTATACCGTTGAAATTTTATCTAGCGCTTTTACTAGCGTACATATTCTCTTTCACCGACCTATTATTTGCTGTGCATCAATCAGTGCAATCAAAACCAAAACGAATCCAAGAAACGGTAAGAGAGAAACAAGGCGTATTTTCATAGAATGCGGTTGTTGGCAGTTTGCAGAAAAAGCCTTGCGTTGCTACGGTTTCACTCTATCCACTCCAACTCCACTATATTTACCGCATGCTGTTCTCATAGCATGCTTTTTTTGAGCTATGGCAATGGGCCTTTAAACGAGAATATTGTAAGTTTTAGGAAAATAAGGCGAAATTGATGTTTCTCCGCTCCCACAACATAAGAAGCTTAAGAAGCAGGCAAACTAGTTAAGGACAAGTATTTCTGATAAAATCCTTGGGTCTGGGAACTATTGTCTATTGTGGATGAAAAAGAATCATGAAAGGAACCATATCGTTTTCCATATACGTTATTAGTTGCAAATTATACCTCTTGGTGGATGTTTTGACTGTTTTTGCGAGATGTATATTCAGTAAAAAATTTCAAAATTCTAAAGCATGGCAAAGCTTTCTTCATTTTTAGTGTATTCCCATTTCTATTTTGTCATGCACTTGTACATGAATATGTCTGAATTTGAAATTCTGTTCGGATTATACTATATTTTGGAATACAGTAGTTTGCTCTTGCTCATCTGCGTTCTACGCTTTAGCACAGACCAACGCTAGGAGGAGTAAACAAAAAGCTGATGATAGTCTCTTTGTTTTGTTTCCCAATTGTTGTAATGTGTATGATTTTAACCTTTATCCTTGAATTTGTCTGGATTTTATGGGGGATGAGTTAAGTCACAAATATCAACAGGAACTAAGACAATAAGTAAGGAAGGGATTTTTCCATAGAAAAGCTAACGATCCGCAGCTGTCCTTGGCAAGGACTCCTTGCTAGTAAGTCTGATAATTAATCCTGTGGCTCTGAACTCTGAGGGTATGGGTATGAGGGAATTTGACAAGATTGGTATGGCGCAGAAAATACAAGCAAGACAAATCCGTTGCCTGCAGTTTACTGTTAAAGGGGGGGGGGGCGGAGCATGTGCGACCCAAGCAGCTTTTATTAGCTTGAATCCTTAAATTACGGATAATGTATGCACAGTGAACAAAGAAACGAACTAGTGAAAGGCGGCTGAATGCAAATACGCTTAGGTAGGAGTGTGCATCCAGTGGAAACAAGTTGGAACGTAGGGAATATTGTGCTTTCACTGGGCTTTCACGATCGGCCTCAAGGAGCAAAGGATTGAAACTCCCAGAGTGGCCGTTGTGATCTTTGCTTGTGTCGTGCTCATCAGTATGGAGTAGGAAGCGTAAGATGGAAAGAACTTCCGGAAGTTATGAAAGCGATATGTTTGACGAAGCACAGAATATGCATTGAAGTGAAAATAGTCATGTCTTGTAGTGAGTACAGGCGTTAACTCAGCACTTGAGAAGTGAGGATCTTGCGCTGGTACTACCACTCAGTAGGACTCAGGAGGGGAAGAGGGGAATCCTAATTTCTTTGAGTAGGTAATGCAATGTAACTTACATTGGAGGAGAATCAAGAGGCTCGTCTATTTTTGCGTGCAAAATATGAGATGGACGGGGAATATTCGCCGAGCCGAGGGTTGTATAGGATCAAGGATGCATGGCGGAATGAGAATGAGTTACAGAAGGGCTGTGTTATACAATGTTCTTCTCGCTCTTCACGGCATCTGGAGCGGTGACGGCGTAGAATGTTTGTGCTGAGGGTATTTTGAAGAAAGGTCTATTAAACTAAGTTAGGGGACGGGCTTTAATTTTGAAGGAGGAAGACAGGATAGACATAGGGAATGCAAGGTTACAACAATAGCTTTAGGACAAAAGCTTGGAGTTGTCTATACTTTCTCTATGAAAGTGCATCGAGTCGGGATAATTTACTCAAGTAAGCTTTGGCCTTGCTTTCTTCCTGAGAAAAGCTCCAAGCAGAGAATGATTTTGGGGGGTAATATGAATTTAAGACCGTGTGGACTGAATTGATGCCCACGTGGCTCTCTTATCTTTGAAGGCAGGAGCTGACGAGAGAAAACTGGAGGGAGAAAGTACAATGCTGGAATGAAAGTGCAGGGCTTGAATTTGAATTCCGTGTTTCAGCCTCGGCATGTGTGGAAAATATTTGGAAACTTGGAAATATGCTTCTGGGAATTTGACGTAGGATGATAAGGGAAAGCTTGAAGCGTGATAGTAATGCTGAAAGTTTGGACGGATGACGTACGAGAGGATCAAGTTGATTTTGGTGTTTTTTTCAGACGTACAATGTAGACAGACAAGTACCAGATTCTGCTGGAACTGCTACTGCTATATTCAGCGGAGTGAAGACAAATTATTACATTGTCGGGATGGAAGGGTCTGCTAAAAGAGGAGATTGCGATCCGAATTTGCGAGAAAGTGCCAAGGTGAAAACAATTATCGACTGGGCCATTGCTGCGGGAAAATCTACAGGTACGATCGAATCGGCTTTAACACTTATATGCAATTTACTTTCGTTCGTCTTTACAGGAAACTTTCTACGGTTATTTTGACTCCTGTTCTGTATTCATAACATTGCTCAAAACATGAGCATTATTACATTCAGCATGAAACAATTCCAATCTCTCTCTTGCTCATCAGTCATTGGTGTGTTACTGTTGTATAAACGCTCAAGAAAATATACGGCATACTAACTAGAAAAAAAGAGCATATTTAAGAGGGGGAAAAGGTGGAATTTGTTATATTAGTTTAGTGATTAGTATTTTGCATTCCCTGGTGGATCTGAATTCTTTTGTCCTCAAAGCTTTGAATCACGCAGATTCCATTCGTCCTCCCTGGTTAGTCTAGGCGGAGTCAGGAGTTGACTGCTGTTTGGAAAATACGATCAAGGAGTACTGGTGAGAGAGAATGAGATTTAGCGGTTTGATTATTTACATGCGACAAAAAAGACGAATTTTGGCAGAATTATCGCAGTACGTACCTATTACTCTGAAAACTGTGAGCGGGGACATTAGGAAGGATGTGGATTTATTTTAGCGTGTCTACAGGCCAGAGAATTAGACTCATTAGTACAAAAGATGTCATGCATCAAGATTGGATGAGCCTCATTGAAGATCAAGGGGAAAGTTAGGGGATGCAGTGACGTTTTCTTGCGAATGAAGCTTTGGAGAATATTCTAGACGAGAGAGAAAAGAATGAAGAAAATAAACAGCTGATGATGGTGATGATGCTGATGAAAGGAAAGCCCTTGTGGAATTTACAATATAGGATTTGAGACCAGAATTTGAAGAAAGGGTGTCTAGAATATTAGATGATGTAAACTTTTAGTGTAGTGAGTTAAAAGAAAGACTTGCTCCGATGAGTAATTTGAAGCTGGTGGTGTTTTACCCCAAAGAGCGAGGGTAAAGAGTAGTGTTACATACGGTTTTCCGTTTTATAATAGCATTCTTTACTGAGATTGTCTCATAGAGAGAGAATGCATTTGGAGCTAACAGCTTAAGTGCTGATTTCTGCGAACACGTCCTTCAGTATGCCATGACTTTGTGAAGAATATTAAAAGGAAAAAAGAGATAGAGAAAGAACTGACATACAGACTTACGATGCTCCCGTAATTCAAGATTTACAAAAACAGGTTTAGAGCTAAGGATGATGGAATAAACTAGTTTCCTTCATGAAGGTTTTCCGTGAAAATCAATCAATGGTATTCAAGTATTTTCTTTGTACGAATCAGCAATACTATAAAATCAACACGATTGTAGAAAAGAGATAGTGTGAAACACATAAACTCGAGAAGCAGTTTTGGTATCCTGTAAATCAGCTCACTTTCCAAAAGAAAATAAAGTGAAACAAGAGACAAGAGCGTGTTTCAAAGGGAGAGAAAGAGAAAGACGAGCGCGTTCGTAAAAGAATAAATTCTAGGTGAAAGCAAGAGAAAGTTTTCTCAAATATGGCCCGCAGAGAGAAAGGGCAACTTTGGATGGAAGTTAAGCTTTCGAAATGTATATGCAGGGATTTCATGCTGGATGCAGGCTCCTGCACTGCGCTCTTGTAGGGGAAGTGTAGACACAAGAAAATCGATGTTGATGCAAAAAGGATTTATCACGGTACGGTGACCAAGTTACATTTTGTACGCGGATTGTATAGGTAGCTGGAGAATGTATGTGAGGGTAATCTGTATAGAATTATCCGCATAGCCAAAATTTAAACAACTACAGAAAGTGATAAAATACGACTTTGGATGTGTCCGTACTGTAGAGAGCGTATGTAAATATGGGAGGTTTAGGAAGAGAAAATAAAAGATATTAGGGAGGGTCGGTGGTTGCAACGTAATGGAAAGAGACGTATAGTAGCCAATGGTAGGGTTTAAGAGTCGTAGAAAGAGTGAGAGTGACTATCTGTGGAAAGCTTATCTCTAGTTAATGCAAGTTTGATAAATAAAGACTAATTTCAGGCAGGTTAATGAAGTAGTCTGTACGTATGGCTGAGATGAAAGGTTTTCCGGAGAAAGGACGGATGTGCGTAGTGTTTGCACAGTGCTGTACACTAGTGGAAACACTTAAGATGAAATGTAACAACTGAGGGTGAGGGTGGAAGGAAGGATGGGATGGCGTCCCATGGAATGACAGGAAGATGTTTGAAAGTAAATTAAAAGAAGCGAGAGTAAAACCCGGATTTCAAAGGCTACTACTGCAACTTTGTCGTAATTATGATGATTTAACAGGTATTGTGACAACCACTCGGATAACTCACGCTACCCCTGCCTCCGCCTACGCTGGAAGCTTTGACCGAGATTGGGAATGCGATTCAAAAATCCCTGCGGATGAGAAGGAGAAAGGTTGCAAGGACATTGCCCGACAACTCGTTGAGGAAGAGCCGGGGAGAAGTATTAATGTAAGTATAAATCACTGAGGAAATTGTCTGAAGAAAAAAGGAAAAGCGTAGCTGGTTGAAAGGAGAAAGGTGGATTTCAATAAGGGGTGAAAGCTGGAGCCATTGTTCGTAGGGTTTTTTCCTTGGTGAATGAACCCCTCTGTGGCTGTGGCTGATGGTGAAAGGAGCGCGTAGTAGTTAAACGATGTGAATGGAATTCTTTGTGCTTGACAAACTAGGTTATATTCGGCGGAGGAGAACAAGTGATGGTTAGTGGAGTAAACTCGACTTCTACATGTACGCGCTCTGATGGAAAAAATCTTCCCTACGAGTGGATGAGAACCCACAAGGCAAGGAATCACAGCTACATTTATGTGAAAAATAAAAATGATTTGACCAAAATACCTAAGGAGTCCGACTATGTTTTGGGTAAGGAAACTGAGGGGAGAAAGTAAGAAATCCTAGTATATACGTACCTTATCCATAAACTCTATATTTTTATATTATGTTTCGCAAGAAAAAGGCAAGAAAACATTGACGGTTATGTTCAAGTGGGATCTGGCTGCTTGGATGGAAAATACATGAGAAAGAAGCATTCCTTTAGCTTATTGAAATTCCGAGAATTCGCTTAACTCCAGTGATACGACTGGGAGGGTGGATTAGATGCAAATAAATGTGGATGACGTGGGGTAAAATGGAAAAAGGGGGACAACGTTGGAAAAAGAAAGTTTAATGAGAGTTTTATGCGTAAGTTTGATAGACCACACATTGTAGAGAAAATCCATAAGGATTGTAAACTTAGAAGCATTGGATGTAACGCTGAAAAACTTGGACCATTTGTGTGTGAAGAAGAGGACGGCTGGAAAAGGGAAAAGGACGAGAATATTTTACTCATTTCATGTAAAAGTTTTCAAGGCTTTCACTACGCAATGACATGCATTCTGTAATGCTGAGTTCACAAAGTGGAAGGAAGTGGACATGGTGAAAGTCGGTGGAGATGGAGATAGTCTTGAGAAACGTAGGAGGAGAAAGACACGTTCGAGAGAAGATTGGACTAGCAAAGGCTACAACGTCTACAAGGTTTTATTTGTGTTAAGCTATGTTAGGTGCAGGAGAGGGCTCGTTAGAGAAAGGAGAGAGAATTGAAATAAATCTAATGATCTCCTGGTCTCGTTTTGACAACCGCAGGTCTATTTGCGCCAAACCATTTGCCATTTGACAAAGACAGAAACGTAAACGGTATGGGAGAACCTAGTTTGGAAGAGATGACAGCTAAAGCAATCGAAATTTTACAGAAAAACGACAAAGGATACGTGCTGATCGTAAGTGCGACTTTTAAAGTACTCTTTTCTTTCTACTTTCTCCAAAAAACTTCCCTTTTTGTGGACCTTGATCTGCGGAAACAAATTGAACGATGCTGAGATGTGTAACTCAGGACCGGAAGAGAAAGCTCTTTGATGGAGAATGAGAAGGGATGACAAAGATTGGGGAAGAGTAGAGAAACGTATAGGAGGGGATTTTTAAATGGGAATCCAAGCTTCTGACAACATGTTTGGAAATGATTAAGGGGAAGTAAATTAAAAAGTTTTAATTAGGTTCTTGGATAGCTGAATCAGAGTGGTGCAGAGATGGAGGGTAATGGAGAAACTATCGGAGTGGATAAAAGTAAGAGGATGATGCAGGAAGACGGGAGACGCATGTATGATAAGATACATCGTGGATGGGCGGGATGATTTAAAGATTTAATAAACGGAGAAACAAAGAGTTGATTAAGACAAATGAAGGGAGAGACGGGGAGTTTTGGAGTTTATGAAGAGGAGATGCCGGTGAAAGTTAGAATTTGAGAGTAATAGTAAGGAAGAAAAGGACTTGTTTGGATTCTGCGGGGGTTCGCCCTAGTTAGTAGTAGGAGACGGGGACAAAGAATAGCTTGTTTAATATTACATTGTAAAAGTGGGATAGAAAGTGGTGCTTTTTTGGGCAACTTGTTCATTTGAATATTTCATTGGTTTCATTTCATGCCTTTCTCTTTTATCGATTTTCCTTCTTTCCGTCTTCCTGATGTACAGACAGGCCGTTATAGTGAGTGTAGAAGAAAGGAAGGAGAAAAAGCGGGCCGTCCTGCTGTCTCTACCATGCATATCCCTCACAAAGAGGAGTTATGGGGAGAGAAAGCTTATGGCGACTGATTCTACATGATATCTCCACACGTTGTTCAAGTTGGAGTAACTCTAAGCTTGGTGTGTGCACATGACGTGTGATGAGAAGTCACTTGAGAACTTGGAACATGGATGGATTATAACAAGACTTAATTGTTCGATTCTGTGACGGTAGGTGGAAGGGGGTCGGATCGATCATGCTCATCATTTAAATTATGCCAAGATTGCCATCGAGGAAGTTGTGGCATTTGACAAAGCCATTCGAACAGCATACCTTACCACCAGCCTCCTGGATACTCTAATCCTCGTCACTGCGGATCATTCACACTCTTTCTCCATCAACGGCTATCCGAAGAGGGGAAATCCTATTGATGGTAAGCGAAGCTAAAAGTGGTAAAGGGCAAAAGGGAATGCACACTTGCAGACAATGGGGAAAATACAGACCAAAGGTCCAGAGCTCAACACAATGTTATCAAAGCCCACCAGTCTAAAGGCCACAAACCCGAGGACGTAAACAAGCGTCCTCCCTGGGAATGAGAAGGACGAGGAAGCAATTTTCTTTTCAAACACTTACTCTATCTCTCTCTCCTTCTCTCTGCCATTCTTCCTTTCTCCGCTTTCTCCATCCTGACTTCCTTCGGCCTCTACCTTGACATTACCTCTCTCTCTCTCCCTTCCCTCTTTACATTCTTATCCCGGGCCTTCTCCTCCTTTACTCCGCAACTTTTCTTCTTCATTGAACCTGCTACTTTCTGTAGTTTGGATCGAGTGGCTTTCTCCCTGAATATTTAGAAACGTACCCATGAATTGAAAAGAGCGGATGAAGGGAGACTTCCTCTTTTGAAAACTCGTTTTCTTATGTACAAATCAAAACTTGCTGCCATCATCCCCGCAGGAGGGGTTCTTTATTCTGTGACCAGCATAGGCAAAGAGAAAAAAAACGCTCAATAGATCTTTGAACGTATGCAAAAAATGTCCTCTCAAGCTAACAGTTTTTGCATCCTTGCTCTTCCCGCATTTTCAAATACATGGATTACCGAGAAAATTGGAAGTGCCCGTCGAACCCGTTGCGAACTAGCAAATATAGCTATTAGCACACAGTAGGACAGGAGAATAGGAGATAAGCACGGGATGAGGGTGTGGTGTGAGGACTGTGGATTCAACATGAAGCTGCTTCCAAGGTTATAGCAGTAGTGAGAATCAGGCAAGTGTGATTACTTATGCAAAGACTATGACTTAATCCAACAGGAATTGGGTCTCTCTCAGAGGAAGGATTTCCTTACCAAACCCTTTCTTACATTAACGGACCAGGATATGATTATCACCGGATTGCTGAAGGACAGATGGGGCATTTAAATACAACGAATACTATGAACACTTGGAGGAATCTTAATACTTCAGCTGAAGCTACAGCATCCAGGGAAAGCTTGAGGACTACTCCCCATCACGCCGGTATCTGGAACGATGATGAGACGCACGGAGGAGAAGATGTTCCTATTTATGCAGCAGGTGAGCCGAAATTTGTCTGAGCTGAAAGAGGATTAGGGCCTTGGAAAATGTGGATTTTTTTCAAAAGAGCTTTCTCCTCTCTCTTTTGACGTGGGATGACGCAGAATATAAGGATGTAGCGATCGCTGGAAAGCACACAGATTGCTCTATACATTATGCGAGTCTTTGAGATTCTGAGCAAGGAGACTGGATGGAAATTCGGAGAGTGCTTTGAAAAGGAAACAGCTTCTGATGGATTCATAGCTCATGCATAAAAGGCTTCCATCCAACTCCTTACAAGCAACTGGTGTAGTAACGAGCCACGCTTAACACCATCCCTTTGTTCGCCTAAGAAAATCAGCTACTTATCTCTAAAAGCCAATGCAAAAAATGATACGCAACATCTTTTGCCAATTTTTTCCCAGAATTACATTCCAAATTTTAAGCAGACCTTTCTGAAAAGTCTACACATAAGAGCTTATGAAAGGAGCGTACATACGGGCAAATTGCGGGAAAAATCAGTTTTTGAGCAGAAATGTCGCGATTTTTGAGCAAGCCTGTGAATTATTCTCTTAAAAGATGTATTGGGAATTGAGAATTATATAGTGGGAAAAGGCGGTAAATGAACTGACTAACATTGAATATAAACCAATGAAGAGCTTAACATGTAAAATGTATTTGTGTTCCTCCGTACAGGACCGATGGCACATCTGGTGGAAGGTGTTCATGAGCAAACACATGTGGCCTATGTTGTGGCTTATTCCAGTTGCATAGGACCTTTTGCAAAAGACTGTAGAGAATCGTCTAAAGATGGTGCCGGAAGTTTGAACATGAGTCCAACTATTTTTGCAACGCTACTACTGCTGGTGGTTGTTAGTGCCTTTAAAAATAACTTGTAAACATTAGAATATGCCATAATTGACTTTAGTTTGTGAAAATTTTAAAAGTTTCAATTCAAAAGACGAACATTTTTCAACCGCGTAAACATCCCTCGCTTTTAAGAATTAATTATATTGAATACCATTAGAAATAATAGATCCAATTGTGTAAATAAACTAGAAGCTAATGGAAATTCCCTTCTTTCTATATGATTTATCCCATGTACATAAGAAATACGGCAAGAGAACTTAGAAACTTTTCAATGGACGAAGACTACGGTTTCAATTCAGGAATAGAAATTTCAAACCCTACAAGGCATTGGCAATTTGTTTGGTGTAAAATATTTTCTTTATGCTGCGCTGCACGAAAATATCTTGTATTGGATAGGACAGAACTAAGTGTTGCGTCGAGGCATTTCTGTACATGCACGTTTGAATGAGGAGTAAGATAGAATATTAACGAGTTGGCAAATCACGTTTTGTATTCCAGTTGCGAGCATGAACGCAACCCAGGAAACATAAAAGTTTACAACAACTGTAACAAAAATGCCAATTTTAATAAAAACTAATATTACGAATGTCAACGATGCGGTGCGGGAATTGCTCATCGCTGGGACCAGTTTGAAAGATAATGTAATGAGAAGAAGCGTAGCAGTAAAATAAGCAAGGCATAGTAAAAAAATGTTGAGGAAGGAAGTAACGGATAGAAATGGAAATGAAAGAAGATGTATAAAATCCTAAGCTGTAATAATGAGAAAGGTGAGAGAAGATATAATGGCGACAAGATGGATTATGGAATGGGAGAAAGTAATGAGGAAATGCCAACGATTCACACATCGTAGTTCCAAGCTGTTTGTCACCCACCCCTAGGGAGTCGATCAAAGATGTGGAATATAAACAACGAAGATGATGAAGGTAAGTTGTATAAAGGACACCTCTTTTGATAAGATCCCAGAGCTACCACGGGAATAGAAAACATAAAAAATCGTATCCTAGGATAATTCATGGATAATAATTGTAAAACCGGGAGAGAATGGAATATGGGTCAACTGAAATAATAGTGAAGGAGGGGAGAGAGAGAAGAGGATAATTTTGGTATTTGCACAAAAAGGCATTGAGGGAAAGGTAAGAAAGACGGAAGGAAAGAAGAACGGAGAGGAAATGATAAGAGGAAAATGTCTGAAAATGTCTTTGGAAAAAAGGGTTTATACACGTACTACGTTGTACTGCTTTGGGATGGGCTTGCACGAACGGGCCGGGCAGTATCGTACGGGAGATGGATAGTTTGATTCTTGTTGGAGAAAGTAGAAATCATCCGTGAGTTGGAGAGGAAAACAGGAGAGAAAGGCTGCAAAAAATGAGAAATGATGTTACGTCCAGAACTGATGGAAAAAGAAACACAAACTGAAAGAACTGGACAGGGTCTGCTGTGTTGGCTGCCTTGTTTTGTGTCCATGCACAAGGACGTGATGATTATGGAATACATACAAATCAAATATTGGTGCTGCTGATAATATTCATGGAGATACGTGCTTGAGAAGAAGAATGGAAGGAATTGAAACGAAAATTCAGTTTACGGGTATAAATATATAGCTAGACGGGAAAACTTTGAAAAGTAGGAAAACCATTATCCAAAAAGGCTATAGGTCCGCACAAATAATAGCTTGAGTACCATGTACGCCGTTGCACTGAGCGAGGAGGAGGAAATTGAGGTAGAATAAGAGGCGTAGGTGTGTGTTTGTAAGTTTTACTTTGATAATAATGAATTCAGTTTGGTTTTCAAGTGATGAGAAAGGAAAGAATTTGTAAACAATACAAGGGCTATTTAGAAAATACCTTTTCGTGCTTCAGAAGGAAGAAACTATGGAGAAAGCATGGATGGCTTGGGCTGGATGGAATGCGGATTCTTGGAGGCTGGCTGGATTTTGAATGGTATTACTTGAGAGAAGCGGTAGCAATGTCGGAAAATAAGAAGGGGATTATTACCCATCGCCTCCGGAGATTGCCTTGACGGAAAATGAGATGATGAGATTATTAGGATGAGCAGGGAGTCGATGGGAATTTATTCCGGGTAAAGATATGTCTTCCTTTTCAAAGCTTTCTCTCGATATTCCTCTAAAATATAGGTTAGCAGATTTTTTCAGCTAACGGAATGACTGAGACACGATTCTGTAATGCGATTCACAAGATATTGAGAGAATAGATGCAAAGATGATG
Organism: Sminthurides aquaticus; assembly: GCA_906901655.1. Classification (NCBI taxonomy): domain Eukaryota; kingdom Metazoa; phylum Arthropoda; class Collembola; order Symphypleona; family Sminthurididae; genus Sminthurides; species Sminthurides aquaticus. The sequence goes on along the minus strand of CAJQTT010000004.1, from coordinate 6,622,536 downwards.
CGCTTTGGAATGAAGGATGAGCTGTAATGCCTACGTAGAAAGGAGCGCATTTTGAAAGTCGTCACCGGAAATAGCCATGATATCAACTATTATTCGCTTTAAATATCAGAACGATAATGAAACTTCTACTGAAATTCTGTAGGAAGCCGCGTCTAGAAGAACTCAATTTACATTATAATAAAATAAATCCAGCAGGGGCTTAATTCTCTCAATGGTATACGCTCCTGCAATGGAAATACTATGTAAGTATGCAGCAGAATGCAAGGAAGTTGGACCAGGCACAACATGTAGAAATCGAAACATTAACCATCATCAACTCTACTGAAAATACTAGTGATTCGGAACCGGAAGAGTAGCATGTAAAACTGTTTCGAGTTTCAGGGAATGGAGCGGGGGGAAGATGCAATGCGATGCGGATTTCTGAGTGTACCAAGGAGATTAGGGCCGAGGGAATATTTTTTCAAACACTGAATCAGCCTGGACATGATGTAGCATAAAGGAAGATTAATTACTCGTTACAGTGCATAAATTAAACTGAGGGGGTAGTTTTTGTTTAACTGAAGCTGAATGCTTGGCTAGCTCTCCTGAATTCAGGAAAGGATTCCATGTTGAAAGATACAGGGCGGAAAAAGTGATGAGAACCCACTGAACAACACCACAATTACTGCTCCAATGCTTTGTTGACATCGGAGAAAGAATCAGTCCATGACACTGCATGGCTTATTGAAATTCATAAAATTTTCAAGATAATGGAAAATAAGTGTGCTGGGTGGGACAAAAAGATTTCATATGACAGAAAATGATTTCAAGGACGAGCTCAAAGTCGAGTTCGGAGCTCTCGTTTGATAAATTCAAGACGGAAGAATAGATTACTTCCAAGCCTTTCCTACAAATAAGATGTAGTGGAAAGAGATTTTGGGAAAAAGGAATTGCTAGGAGTTTCAAGAATGTGACATAGGAGGAGAAGAAAAAAGAATAAAAAGAGGAATGTATCTAAAATTGGTGCCCTGAGGGAACACTGAAATGAGAATTTCCTGGAGAAAACTGATTGGGATTTTAAAAAGATGCAAGGAAATTTTATCGATAGTAAAACATGGCACATAGAAGAAAGAGGAGGTGATAAAGGAAGATGTTACGGAAGAAGAAAAGATGTGAAATCTATAATGGATTCGATAACGTTGGAGGCATTGTCGAATACGAAGATGCATATGCCTAGTAATTTAAGAAGGAATTTTGGAAATGCAAGGAACTTTTAAGATTTTGAACGGGTTGAAATATTTTTAAATGGCAGAGCTAGAGAAAGGAAATCTCTAGAAATCTTTCTCCTGATTGATGAGGGTGAAAGGCGGAATCAGATGTGGTTGTAGGGAGAATGTTGCTGATCCAGCTAAGAGAAAGCAGCAGGAGTAACTAGAATATTACTGGGTACAGGCACAGGCTAGGCTCAGCGTATCTAAGTAATGGAACTAGATTGGAAAGTAAGATTTAGATTGGGAAAGTATAAAAGAAGAGGATAAAATTGCCATCATACAATTCCTAGAGATATAGAGATGATAACGTTAGGTTAAATCCTAGTTTTGTTCGGTCTCTAGCGAGACGTTAGGATCCTAGTTTGCTTGCTTACTCAGGTAGCTAGTGGAGTGGAGGTGGATTCTTTCTTAGGTTGTAACTAAGTCCGTGGAACAAGGGAAAAGAAAATGTAGAGAGACAGGAAGACTTTGGGGAATGGGAAAGGGAGATAAGAAAGTATAATACAGGGAGAAAAGTATATATTGTAAGACTCCTACAATTGCAGGTAAGTTTAAGCGGAAGCGGAATGACCCGGAGGGAAGACGAGAGACAGATGGACTGGGGATTCGTTGAGTAGGTAGAGAGGCTGAAATGGAAGCTGCGTGTACGCCATTATACTTTATAAGTTTACATATATTATTTTATGTAAGCCACGAGATATTTAATGTTAGAGCTACGTGGGAGTTTTGAGGGTGGGTGGGAGGGGATGTGAATGTTACAAAGATGCGTTCCCTGCTAGACTTGAAAATGTTTTCTTGAGTTTGTGTTAACGCAACTTCCAACTGAGTATGGGAGGCCTGGGTGTACTTAATACTTGGTGGGATTCAGGTATGAGCCTGAGAAGGAAGGAGAAAGCTAAGGGAGAGGAAAGAAAGTAAAAAGTTAAGAAAGGATTGTTAAAAGAGAGGGAGAAAGCTAGGAACTATTAGAGAGTTTGATGTTGGCGGTGAAAGTGGATGGTATGGTATGAGAGGTAGGGCTTGACGGGAATATGGGTTGGTTGGAGTCGGTAGAGTAGTGAAGAGGAGGACTGGAGAGAAAAGCCTCGTTGGTAAGGCAGAGGAAGCTCCGGTTTGGCAAGTAAGGTTTGGTGGATTGGAGTGGTTAGGATAGGATAGTGCGGGAAAAGAGGCATGTTGGAGCCGGAGAAAGTACTTTTGCTAGGATATGATTATGGCCATGTTACAGACTGCTCTGCCGTCTTGCTTGTATATGAGGCTTGGACTCGAGTTTTTGCAAGGTCTGCTCCCGTTGCTTGCGCCGGTCATGAAACTAAAAGAGTTAGGGCAGGGATGCAACTGAAAGTTTTGCAAGGAGCTTTGTGTGTTTAGTAGTCGATTACTCCTTGTTCAAAGTGCAGAGTCGGAATCGTGGTGGATAAGAAAGTTGCGGGCTTGTTGACTGAAAAGTTGATACAAGGGCTGGGAGTGAATCTGGAGGATGTGTCCTGGTGTGTGAGTTGAGTAGACTGGACTGACAGTTTGTGTTTCAGTGGGTCAGGGAGGAAGGGGTGCTTCTATTGGATTCCGTCTGCTTAATCTCTTACTTTGACCAGAGGAAGAAGAAAGTCAGAAGGAGGAATATTATTCTGCGTTTTCCAATCGGATAAAGATCTAGCACGTGTAAGCTTCTTCCAACCAAGGAATCCAGCGAGAGGACGCGGGGAAAGTCCTTGGTGTGACGTGACTAGGGGTCCGCTAGCGCACTGCTTGCTTGGTTCGGTTGGCCGGTCACAGTTTTTACATTGTGTCTATCTTCAAAAATTCCTAAGATATTCTCGGTCGGAGATGAGCAGCATCCCCGGGGTTTTCAAATAGATCCTATTTCCAGTGACTTAGCCAAGAAGATCGAGTGCTGGCAAGATTACTTTCCCTTCCAAAGCTTTCCGTCTGGGAAATATCATTGTGGGAGAAACAAGTTGTGAAGACAATTGATTGATCAACTCGTGAGGAGGAAGAACGTGCTAGTAGATAATAATAATAATAATTCCACGCTGGAGTTGCTTTGAAGAGGTCGGAGGAGAGCGATAATAGAGAAGTGATGGAAGGAGTTGGCGGAATCATCTTTAGTCTACACAAGGCATAGATCGGAACCGGAGGAGAAAGAAGAAGGGAAAGGAAAAAAGAGAATTACAAAGATACACAGAGAAGGGAGAGGGGTAATTTTTTTGGATACAAATATTGTGCCGACGAATTGTGAGAAAAATACTCTCGAGTTTTCTTGAACTCCGTATAGTGCAAGTAACTACAACGAAAAAACTGCTTCCAAGTTACAGGAGAGTGAGACACAGAAGAACCAAGGGAGAGGTACAGAAGCGTTCTATACAGTATCATTGGAAAACCGCAAATTATAGTTTGAGGTGACAGTGGGAATCTCCTCGGCCAGATGCTCGAGCTGTGTCAACTACATTCTTCAAGATTGCCAGCGCTAATATTTGGGTGACGTAAGAGTGCAATGTATTCCAGGTGATGGATCAATGTCAGTCTGATTTAGTTGCTTGAATTTTTATGCCAAAATTCGCAACTTGCCAAAGGACAAGGTAGAATTTTGCACACACGAGTGGTTAACCGCAAAATTAACCTCAAGTTTAGAACCAATAAAATATAGCTCGCATACGAGAGCTTTGAAACTGCTTTTAGAGGAGATAGAGGTAGAGCCAGTGGAAATCCTGGTTTATTGAACAATACTCTTGCAATATATTTGACAAGCAATGGAAACCTAGGACGAAAAAACCGGAGTTGAAACTAGCCCATCCTATCTGCTATACTACAAAATATCTTCGGAGAAATCCCTTGCAGGTATACCAAGTGCAAAAAGTTCAAAGTTCATCGCAAATTTTCCTAAAGGATAACAAGGAATCTGTAGAGTACGACATTTGGAGGATGCTTCTATTTTGTGGCCCACTCTGAAAGCATTTTCACAGTGCAGGTACTCAAAATATTTGAAAACAAGGTGAAATTGCAATTTTATGTGACTCTAGGAACGAAGACGAATGGATTTTCAATATCGAGAGGAAAGGAATTGGTGAAAGTTCCGGAAAAATCTCGTGACGATAGTTTAGGAGAGTATAAAAACTTTGAAGGGAACTTAGTGGTGAAGTGGTTGTGAAGTCAGAGGAGAAAATTACAGCTTATTGAAGAAACATATTTTAGGGAGAACCTACAGTATTTCATACCGGAAAGATCCAACAAGGATTTGGACAGCAAGTACGAAGGATTGAAGTATACATATATATTGTGAAAGTTTTGGCAGTGGAAATAAGAGAATCAGGTGGAAAATACCTGCCAAGTGGAAGAGACACAAGGGAATCCATAGATTTCCTCTTAAACGAAACTGTGGAAAGTTTTTAAAGTTTTTTGTGATGATCTTTTGAAATCCAATAAAAGTGTAAGCATCTATAGCTTTAACGGTAAGTTTGCTATTGTTTTCAAAAGTTTTGACCTATCTTCCCTTCCGTTTAGCCAAATGTACCCCATATTGCTCCACCAGATAGTGTCTTTGCTTCACATTACGTGGAAGAAAGAGAAAACATTTGGAAAATATTGAAGGATTTTGCACATATGGTCACAGATGCGGGGAAAGTGGGATCGAGCTGGAAGTTTGGCATGCTTGTGTTGCATACCAGAGAAATAAGATGGAAAGATATTGTTTTACTACTGCTTACCGCATTGAGCTTCCAAAATGCTCTATCTATAGTGTGGTGTGGGGATCATTTACGGTAGCCGGCTGAAAGAATGAGGCCAATTTTCATAAGGAGTTATGTAGCAACCCATGGAGGACGGAGGAGGAGCACTGTGGTCTGATTTTTCCCCTGTGAATTTATGAGGAAACAAAGTTATCTCCCGGAGTTTCTTCCAAAGAGAAAATGGAGAAAGTTGAGACTAGAAGAAATTGACAAGTTTCTCATACTCACATGAGAGAAAAGGGGGATGTAACTGGTACGCGATTTTTTAAGGAAAACATTCTACTCGTTTCCTCTTGTTCCAGAATTTATTCCTTCTTTATGGTTTTGGTTCTGTTCAAGTAAGCCTAGTAGAAAGAAGAGAATGACAGGAGAAAAAAAGGGTACAGGGAAAATGTTACACGCTCCGGTGAGACTTATATACGTTTGAAACCCCAAGCTACAACATTATTACCTCAGTTTGCAGCATAGTGCTGTCGGGACTTGAAGTAAATGTCGTGTCATATTTGGGGATTCACTTTTCCGTTTCAATTACAAATGTGGTTGGCATCTCCACTTTGGAGAGTAAAAAATTGGCCAACCCTGCTCCTACGTGGGCAATTGCAGGGAAAAAAGGTCTGCTCTACTCGGAGTAAAGTGGCGACTCATATTCGACGAGCATTGTACACTGTACACACACAAGGACTTTGAATTAGGTATATGCATGTAGAGTGGTATCCTTTGTTCTTCTCTGATAATTGTGTTATTTCTGAAATATAAAATACAACGTTTGAGAGTGTCGGTACACGGTACACCTCTTTAAATTTAACTGGACTATAAGCCTTGGCGTGATTACATCTTTATCCCATTCCACATTTTATGGGTTTAATTAATTTATCTTTCTTTTTATTTACTATCTTTTATATTATAAACTACTTCAACTCTAAATGAATACTACTCAAAAATTGCGTATATTCAAAGTTTTACGAATTTACAACTATACAGCTGTTTCTCACCTGCTCATTAATAGTTTCAGTGTAATATTCCTTCGATATTTCTTTATATTTCTTTCGAATTAGCAATTTCTACCGTTTTTGACGGAAAAGAGTTATTCTAATAATAAATATCTCCACCTTTAAGATTTTTTGTAATGGTAGCTCCAACACTTTATATTTTATAACTTGCTTGATATTTTAGATTTGTGCTGAATTCAAGCCATGAATAACATAAGAGTTTTGGTATACCATGTCTCAATTATCTGCCGTCAACTTGTTCCTTACCGTTTTTATTCAATCAATTAGCGTATGTTAGGTGGAGATGGGATTTATAGCTAAGGACAAAATCTGCATGTACGGAACGAAATGATCAAAGCTATACATTATAACGAAAGCTAAGAAATATTGCCATTAATGAAGGACTTAAAATTATGGGGAACGAGAAAAATTAATTCGGAGAAATTTAACCACTAATTTGTGAAGAACGTGCCACAGAAATGTCTCAAGGATTTCACCGCTACGAAAGCGTGCTTGAATTAATCAATGTTTTGGGTCATGGGAGATGAGTTTAGTGGTAGGTAGTTGCATTAAGGAAAGAAATTAGTTTGTGATGATGAGAGAGATCTAAGATGCTCAAGGGGGAAGAATAAGGCGTAACTTCATAGTATGACTTTCAAGGTCGAGGTGGATCAAAGGGTGGTGAAAATTGCGAGTACCTGTAACACACAACACACCAACCAAAGCTGTTTCATAATTCCATTAATTAAAAGTCGAGTTTAACCCGTCCTGGGCTTCGGCAGTTTGCCCCAAGCCTGAATTAATACTAACGCCCTGTTAACTCTTACACAGCTTTCCCCTCTTCTTGATTCCATAATATTACCGAAATACATGGACATGAAGAACAGTATAGGCGAAATGAGGCTCGTATACAAAATTTTATAATGTTCAGCCTCAAGAACTGGGACTGGAGGATCGAAGAAGGCGTAGCGTTACCAATGGCTACTAATGTTCATTATTTTTTCTGGCCAGATTTTAGCGGAATTCTTCCATACATGCTACCGGCATACTGAGGTGAAGTCGGGGTGAAAGTCGGGGTTAGAGTTTGTCGTTAAATATAGACAAGGGGCCCATAATCTAATGTCTGCGTGTGTGAGAAGAAATGTTTGAAAGCGGGTGCGGAATTCAGGGGTTTGTTTTTGTGCATGGCTGTCTTTGTGAGGAATAAGAGAGAATGTGGTTCGGCTGTTTCCCTACAGGGAGAAAAACTCGTGTAGAGCAGGGAGGGACACATGACATGATAGAGGCTAGGCAGACTATGAACTCAGGGAGACCACTGACTGCGTTGTTGGTGTATGTCAATTGGGGAGGTGGATTGTAACGATTCACTCGTGTTTACTTTCTTGGAAGGATCCTCTCGCTGCATGGCGGATGGAATAGGGAGAAAGCGGACACTTACATTGTAAGCTAAGAGAAGAAACGAAACCGGAAGGGCGGTTGGTCGGCTGAAGATGTATGTATGATTTAAGCAAGGAGCAGTGAGAGATGGTAGAGTTGGTTGTTGAACAAAACGAGGTAGATACTCGGATGATTCGTGCATAGCGGGAATGAGTTTAATTTATCCGTCATGTTCACAAAGAAAGTCGGGCGGGGAGGAGTGAGCGCTGGTTTTGAGAGTCATAGAAAGGGTATTTTCTCTTCCCTATTTGTATCCACACACACTTTTGATGACTGCGGAGTGTTGTAGAAAGTGTTGGAGAAATCAATAGGCTACTCCATAAAATTTTCAGCTTAGCCTTTTGAATGAATGAAGGATCGGTCACTCCTTTCTTTCCCTCCGTTATTAAATAATGAAGGAGGAAATACAAATACGCTGAGGCTAGCTTTATCATTCTGAGAGTACGAATATAAGTTGTGAGAGAGGGTCTCATGTCTGGGTATACTTGACCGAGCCTGGGTTATGGATAGGGTCGGGAGGGATGCCCCCTCCCCATTGCCTGCTTTCACTCAAGATTGTTGTTACTATACAATCAAAGAGAAAGATGCGAATAGAGCTGCCTCTGAATCGGAGTGGGAGATGGAAAGGAGAAGCTCAGATTTCTTCCGCTAGGTTCGATTACTCGATCTCTATGGCTTCTGTGAACATTCTAGCCGGGTCTATGGGTAAGGGATTGAATGCTGAAGGTGTGGGAATGAGGGGATAAAGAGAAAGCAATAACAATTTACAAAGGATTCGATAGTAGTGTCATGTGTACGAAAAGAGATTACAGATCCAGTTTCCTTGATTTTTCACCTACTTCATTCCACTCAGGTACTATAAGCTATCTCCCCGCCACTTTCCTCAACTAAGTCGCTTCCCCGCATAATAGGATGAAGGAATAATGTACACATATGACACGAGCGGGTAAAGCATGTTACTGGAAACGACTTCTCGCCTCCATAAAATGCAGCTCAGGTAGGGTAGGGATCCGGAGAGTTGGTGTGACGCCCCGGGAAATGGATCAATCATGAGCTTAATACCTAACACTCGGGGTGAAAATAAGGGGAAATGATAGAGGGATAAAGTAAACTACAAGACTAGGATTATTAGGTGTAAATCTGGGAGTTTTTAGGATCTGGCAATCAAGCCTTCTACTACCTGGGCGGGCCGGGCGGGCGAGCGAGGGAAAGGCGGGGAGGGCGGAAGGCGAGTAAAACGATAGGAAATTATTGTGCTGTAAATTGTGATGGAGTTCAAGTCGGAGGAGGGTTGTAAAACCTTGGGTAATGGAATGTTGTGTGGAGAAAAATAATACTTTCCGTCCAACCAATATTCAAAAGTGCTGTCTTGTCATGCTTGGTTGCTATTGCCGTCCGCCGAAAAGTCGGAGCCTCCTAAAAATACTGATCGCTTTTAGAGGGAGAGAAAATACGGCGAATGCTGGAGAAAAGTATGGGGTGGTGAAAGAAAGCTTGAGCTGGTTAGCTAGCTGTGGTAGGATATTGCTTCACCATTGTGGATACTAAATAATCCAAGTTGTGTACTACACAGCTGAGGAACGGCTGCTTGAGAGAAAGAAGAGATAGGTAGAAGGGAAGTGAACTGTTTAAAACCGCAGGATCAGATGTTATTAATTTCAGTGTGCGGTTTTATGTTTGTAGAAAGTTTACACAGGGAGGTTAAGTATATAGCCACGTGGAAGAGTGGTTGGAGAAAGCAAAGGGGAAGTGAGCTTACAACTGGGAATGAGGAAAACGGTAATTGGTTGACCGGCATTAAATGTTTAATTTACGGATACCATAGAGAAATTCAAGGAGGAATAAACGTGAGGGTTCATAAACCCTCGTCCATCTAATATTTTCTTCGGGAGAGTGATGGAATGTGAAATACAGGACTGTACATTTATACATTCTCCATGTGGATATGTAGGTAGGTAGGAAAGGCAGAGGACGGTGCTTGATAATGGTTTGGATACCAAAGTGGTCATATGAAAATAAAGAGAATGAATTGTTAAAGAAGTATACAATTTACGAGAAAGGATTTCTCTCTCCGCTCTTCATGTGGAGCAATCAAAATTAAATAAATGTTACCCAAGGTTCAGATGTGATATGTGCACATTTTATGTGCTCTAGGCAAGGACCAGTATGGTATTCAAAAGTACGTGGTAACAGTAAATCTTTTGTACATACTGTCATTATTTTTAATACTTTGCCAAAAGCACACGAAAAATTAGCTGAATCTATGTGTAGTACAGAGAAAGAAGGAGAAAGCTGTACTTTCACTGGGGAGTTATTGGAGTGGGATACTCTTTTGTGTGTACGCCCAGGAATAAGCACAACAGAGTGTAGCCGAGGAGTGATAGTGATTTAGAAAGCAGAAATCTGTACGTGTACTATGTTTTTCTGTTGAGGAAGCGGAAGAAAGGTGGAGTTCTTGAGGTGAGGTTGAGGAGCGACTATAAAAGGTCTGGAAAAACATGTAAAAGCTTTTTCAGGGCGTGATTAATTGATTGGAAAACTTAACCAGGTAAACGCCCTTGAATCCAAAAGAGTGATGAACTATAGACTGACTCACTGTATAGGTTATGGATGTACGGGCAGTCAATACACGATGCTTCTATCCTATACTGGAAGAAGAGAGCTCGAAATCGTTACATACATCCTGTATATATCGTTTATATTATCGTACTATGAATATGCAGTGCTCGTCTAGGGAATAGATTGTATTCAGTTTGTTCCCTGGAGTAGATCAGAATAAAATGTATAGGCAAGGAAGGATTCGATTAAACTTTTCCACAGGCATAAAATACATTGATTCTGAGCCAGGGGATTGAGTTGCAAGTTGGGTAGTGGAGAGTGGAGGAATAAGTTTTTACATGAATATTGCAATATGTGTATGAAAGCTAAGCTGAAGCTATTAAGACAGAGATGGAAGAGTGGAAGAGAAACGAGATAAGCTAATTTGAGACCACTTGCGACAACTAAATTGATTGAGCTTGATATGAGCGAAGGAATAGAAGGAACCGTCTTCGTTCTACCTTCCCTCGTTTTCTTCTGAGACTTGGAGTGTCCCAACTTCCCACGTTGGAGTATCGATGAGAGCGATCCGAGGATTTGAGATGGGAAAGCGGGAATACATTTGGCCGTGTGTCTTTCTGGGTGGAAAGGTACGGCAGACTGTCCATAGGGGGAGAAAGTTTATCGGAAATCAGTCACGGGGAAATGAGAAGTAAGTGCCTGGGCATGAATAACATATGAATTTTTTCATACGGTGAGGTCGATATAACCTTGGAAGGCGTCATAGAGGGAAGAGTATGTGTGAGGTTGGGGTTAAGCAACTACTAGAGGGACGAGTGTAGTACTACTGGGGCTATACCGGCTCCATTCTATGGACATGCAATGGATTCACTGGACGGTGACCACGGTGTGACGGATGATTATTTTATTTGTGACGAGATATTTCGTGATTCGGTAAAGTGAACATGATTCTAAAACACGTGAAAGAAGAGATTGTGATTTGGAAGCATATGCTGTCGAATATTTGATAGCCCATTTAGCGCTTGTTTTGTGCTCCGTTGAAGCGTTTGAATTGATTAGGACTAGAAGAGAAGATTGGTACATTGTTAGAGAGAAACCCTGATGCGTTGAACTGTATGACCAATTAAGCGGGCTGGCGTGTGTGCAGGTAGTAGTAGTAGCTGTGGTTTCCGGTGGAACGTCGTCGGGATGATGGATGTGTGCATAAAAGATTTTTAGGAAGAAAAACTTGGAAAAGGGAGGAAGAAAGGCGAATTTCATGGAAATGTTTCGTCTACAACTGTGAATCAAGAGTCGGGCGGGTCGTGGTTTATTTTATTGACGCTAAAGTCTACCAAACTTTTATCTCCGGCTACCAAGCCCATTTTTACGCTTTTCAGATCAACCCAAGTTTCTCGAGTAAAAAACGCGGTGGTTCAGATGGGAAAGGAGAGAGGAAAGCGTCCCGTTTACGAATACCTGTACCAACTCTGCCGTTGTTCCAGTTGCCCCAGCAAGAGCATGAAGAGATCTGGTTTTTGTGGTGGTTCATCGGCTTTCTCTTTTTCCTATTCACTCCCGTCAGTCTGGCTAAAATGAGAAAATTGGCAAGCTGAATAAATTGGTGTGGATCTAGTTGGAGAAAGTCTGCTTTCACCAGCTCTAAACTCCAATACAGTCTCCGGGCCTGTGACAGAGTGAAAGCCAAACGAGTTTAGAAACCTTGTTCGAAGTAAATTATTAGACCATTACCATGGCAGACTCGAATTTGTCTGGGAGGGAGATCTATGGATTTACTCTTCTGCGAGCAAGGAGAAGGAGTAGTGATGAAGGAAATCCTTAAGGAGTGGGAGTCGAATAGATCGGAGATTGAATTCGAAACAGAGATGCTAGCCATATTAGATACTCGTAGACTTTGTAGGCAGTCGTGACGGATTTGGAAAAGGAGTGGGCGAGACGCATTAGATTGACTTTCTCTTTTTTGGAGAAAGCGCAAGACAAAGGTTCATAGCGAATTATACCTATGAATTTTAGCAAATGAAAGAATTCAGGTAAGGAATTTGAAAGGGGAATAGAAATCAATGAGACAAATAAATCGCTCCAAACAAATAATTTATTCATAACAAGCTCTTGAAAGGCAGGAAGGAAGGGAAGGATTTGAATGCTTGCCAAATGGGTCGAGAAGGGAATGAAATTATTTCAGCGATTTCTGTACATATGCTACAGAGGCTGTACAGTGTGCGAGAATTTAGAAGCTGCTCCAAGGTTTAGAGGAAACCTTGGTAGGAGGGAGAGGGATGATCTGATTCTTTGACTTCTATTTTATAGCAATGAGGCTTTTGTGAACGGGGGAAAGCTGGAAGGAAAATACATTATACCATTGTTTACCCATGATCAAAAGTCTTTAAAACCAGGGAAAGCTGGGTGTGCGCGGGCTATGAAAGGGTCGAACGGACGTATTCTTGCTGAAACGAGGGAAAGAAGACAAAAGGCAAGCGGAGAGAAAATGCTGTAAGAGGGAAAGCGAAAAAAAAATATTACATAGTTACGCAGGTTCTCAGGTTTTGCAAAACAAGGCGATTCATTTGTGAAAGTTAACATTGTTTTGTTTACTTTACAGAAAGATAAACCGGATACCAGGGATTTTTAGAGAAATTCCGTTGTACTGTGTGCTAGCTAAGAAATATAACTTGCAAAATGTCGGGTACTGGAATAAAAGACACCGAGAGACCCAAGAAAGGCTATATAAAGAATTCTCTGAAATAGTTATATTTATGTGATGCTTAAAATGCGGACGAGGATAAAGACAGGATTATGATATGAAGGGAGCTCTGAATTTCAGTCCTAGGGAAGAATTAGATCTTCAGAAGCCTCAAGGAAAAGACTGAATATGCTTGACCAATTCTAGAGAAAAAGAAAGGGATATCCAGCCTGCACACGGTTTTAAAAAAACGAGGAAAGTAAGAGAAAGTCATATTTGTGCAAATTCTTTGAACATGACAAGATGCCTTTCTTTCCCTACATGTTAGTCCTAACTATAAATAAAAAGGTTTTTGTATGCCGTTAGCTTCCGTTTGGTTTCTAAATTACAGTGGGGTACTCGGTACACAACTGTGTACGGATTTTCCAGTAGAATAAAGAATTTTACCTGAAACGAAGGAAAAGGGATTTATAGCGCATTTAGTTAGTCTTCAGTCTCCTTGGAGAAATCTGCTGGATAAAAGTGATGCTTTGGTTTGGCAAAGCACACAATTCCACCAACATGGCCTCTTCATATATCACAAAAGCCAAGTTAGTCCTACAAATCCTACCAGTTTCGCTCTGCCATGAGGCTCTCGACAAAATGCTTGAATATTTTATCATGTTTACTGAAACAATGCTAGCTTATACTTTACGCGCCACTCTCCTCAGACTCTTGTAAGTCTTTCCTTGACTCTGCTGTGGACACTACTCACTACGTGTTCCTCTTCACCTGGGAATTCGGAAAGCCCCAGCTCTCCTAACAAGGGTAAGACATAGCTAGTTCGATCAACACATCAAGCAAGACTAGCTTAGGGAAATGACAGGAGGAGAGCGAAAAACCGTTGAACTTTTTGAAGACATCCAATTCACGAATCATATTTTTTCTACTGTAGGAGAAGGAAGAAGCCAGGAAAGACCCAGTAAATGATTGGTTGAATCGCAACTAGGTTGGTGGAGGTGAAAATTACTTGAAAATCCAATATAAGGGAAAATTATAGATACAATAAGGAAGCTTGTGTAGGAGCTGGAGCTTTTGCTGCATCTGTTGATTCATTTCTTACTTGTCTGGAGTCCGGAGCCCGAGTACACGGTGAAACTTGAACTCCACCTTCTTGCCACATCGTATTTTTCATTAAGTTTTCCTAAGAGTGGTAAGCATTTTGAGGATGATGGAGAAAGTAATTTATGCTCGACCACACGTTCTGACTCTAATTAATTCTAATTAAGAAGCATGAAGATGCTTAGGAAGAAATTACTCGCTGCTCTAAATAGAATTTCTTGGCAAGAATACTCCAAGTTGCTTCTTATGTAGTACACTACTCGTGAGCGTTTGCAGAAAAAACACGTCTATTACACGAAATACACTTGAGCCTCCTCCTAATAGACTAATAGACTCCCGCTCGAACTGGTAGAGAATGGCATTTCAAAAGCGCTTAGTGTGAGCGAGGTGAGAACGATCTCACGTCTTATACTAAGGTCAAAGTTGAAAATGTTGCGAAATGTCGACCTGTCAGAAAAGTTTTATCCGCTATGTAAGTTTTAAGGAAAACTTATTTATTTTACTCTCATCCCGTCATGGCAAAAACTTAGACATTAATCTCTCTGCCCACACACACACACATTGCCAGAGTAATATAAATAGATTAGGCAGGCAGATTTTCAAGAAGAAGCATGGAATGAAGTGTTTTTACAAAGAAATTAATTAAGAAAAAGTTTTAATTTGTTGCGGATTGCACAACAATTTGTCTATAAATACGCAAAGATTTATTGATTAAACTTCTTCGTAGTGGCCATAGTATGCATACTAGTGTAGCAAAATATTGGTGCAGAAAATTTTGTTCAGTTGCTAAAGACATGACGATAGCTGCGAGTGAAGGTTGAGTTACAATAAAGTTAAAGCTGAAGAAAGCCGTAGGTATGCTTCAAACAAATAAATACAGGAGAGTGTCGAAGCTGAAGTGCTAGAGAGGAAACTGTTTTCTAAAATTGGTGCTGGATTGGGGTTTCACTTCACTATGTTTAACGCCATTTTGTGAGTGTGTTTGACTGGAGGCTGCGTAGGAGTTGCCTTAAGTTCTATTCTTCGATGACGAGGTAATAATAAAATTTACAAGCATTTATCGGAACCGTGCGTGGTGTGGTGTGGAGCTTTTCAGTCCTGATTGACGTCCTCCCTTCAAGCAATCGTTCGGTACAAAATCATGCTCGAGTTTGGAGATTTAAGGAATATACGTTTGTAAACAGCCAAGGTTCCAGCTCCAGCATCTATATCTAACTGCAACGTAAGCACTCGAAGCTTTGAAGTCGTTCAATACTATGTGGCGTATAACTCTAGTTTACATTCCTCTTAAAGACAGACCTCTTACTATTACAGAACTCTAGTTTCTCTATCTGGCTAGCTCATGGGAGACCTTAAGTATTAAGACGATGAAAATTGGAGCCGTAAGGTTTAAAAGGAAGCATTTCGCGTCTTCCGCGAACGAATGAAATCAAAAGAAACATCATCAATCGAAGCTGGCTCACGACCAAAGATCGATTAAACTCTTTTAACTTTCAAATTAAGTATATATATCTTTCTAAACTACAATTGCATGTAAGAATTAAAAATTATTATCAAGGATCTCAGTTTAACGCGCAATAAAAATAAGAAGAAAAAAGGAGAAAGTTTCTGTGATCGCTAATGTCACGATGACCCAGAAAAATATTGAACGCAAAGAATCAGAACTCAGAAGGCAAGGCTAGGCGGTAGGAAATAAACATGGGCGGGTGAAAGTGTACTTTAACGCGTAGGAAAAGACGAATTTGGAATGCCAGTGCAGATTTTAACTAACTAGAATAATTTACAGCAGAGAATGTTGAGGAGGTAGCAACAAGACTTTAGAAGTACTGGGAAAGGAGAGGTCCTCTCCTCGTTAGTTCTCTGACGTGATCTAACGGTTTTGGAAAATGTTTGAAGTGCTATGGTGGGAAAGTGGATGAACGAAAGATACGGAGGAGTATGGAGAAGTTAGATTCTTGTCATGTGTTCAGGAGAGAGAGAGAGAGAGAAACAGTGTAGGGAGAAAGTAGTGGATCAACTTTCCAAAGAAAGTTAGAGGAAACAGCGCTGATCTATCCACTCTTTACGAAAGAGCTTTCTTCCTAAAGCATGGCAAGATTTGAAGCCAAGGTAAGGAGCAGAAGGGAAGAGAAAGTAAAAGAGACTGCTAGTTTTCTCTACCTTCACTAATTGAATGCTCTAAGATGTGTCGGCTGGGAGTGGAGGCAACGGGAACATGAGGTGCGGGATGGCAAATTAGTTGCTTGTGCAAATTATAAAGAGGATATCTGCAACCACACAAACTTTCTCTTTCACTCTCTCTCTCTGATTCTAATGAATTCCATGAATACAAACAACTCGGATGCTTGATTCCATTTATACTCCATAAGTTTTGTTAATTATTCAAAGGAATTCGAGCCAAAATCTAGACATCATCACATGAAGCTAGTCCAGCAGGTGCTGATTCTAAAAATAGTTTCACCAGTCTAGAGAGCCCAAATATGGAAAATACCACTCATGCAGATATTTCTTGATTTCTGACCACATATTTTTCTTTATTGCCTCTTACGTCCGGATTTTTAAGCTTCCGCAAGATTGTCCAGATCTTATCACGTCATACGGGAGGCGTGATTTAATTTGTTTAGGGGGATATGTAGCGGGACTGTGATGACAAGTAGCAGGAAAGCTAATTGCCACCTTAGCGCCCTACATGGAGTTAAGATTAACCGTAATAGGCACTCAACAATGTTTAGTAGATTTGAATTAGAGCCTGGGTGGTTACTAACCGTAGTTGGCACTTAATGTAACGGACTTTGAGTTTTGTAAAGTATTTTAAACTATAGTTTTAGGGTCATTATGAACAGTGCAAAAAATAAAAATCACATGTTTTGCCTAAATCCGAGTTCAAAGATAGGCATTGTCAACATATTATGCGAACAAAGCTTGTGATTAAGTAAAACCTTTGGAGATTCAGAAATTAAATTTGTCTGATACGCTTGAAACTATTAAACGTTGACAAGGTTATCGCTCATCCTTCTTTAGCAGTCCAAATCTGAAGTAAAACAACGTTGAGATTTGGCAATTTTGCGTTTTTGTTAGAATGTGCAGGTCCCCATTGTAACCCATATAGGTAAATCGCTATTTTGAACCGCGAGTTCTGCCGAATAAGGTAAAACATGTGATTTTTATTTTTTGCACGGTTCATAATGACCCTAAAACTATAATTTAAAATATTTTTCAAACCCCAAAGCCTGAAAACATTAATTGCCTATTAAGGTAAGATTCTCAGTAGGAAGAGGAAGGTTGTACATGTATTGTGGGTGGACGGAGATCTTCCCACTCCAGAGAAATCTCCATCCACGATAGCAGGAAAAAATGAAGATTGAGAAGGGAGATCATTCCTGATTCTGCTACTTTTAACTAATTTAACTAGTTTTTGTTCTCTTGCTCCGTTAAATAATTTGCAAACTGCCCCACTCCCCTTGTAGTAAGAATTGGACTTGTAAAATATTATGAATTTCCCCAGTCTCTTGCGGTTATTTTATTGACGTACCGTGGTATTTCGAATTTACTAAATTTTCACTTGATTGGATTATGAAACAAGTAACCCCGAGTGCAGAAACGTTATTTGATAAATACGGCAACGCGAATGTTCCCACGATTGGAATATTTACGCATCAACGCTCCGCAAAAACAATGTGTTTTGAATTTATACGTATTGATCTTATAAATATTTCTAATGTTAAGTCTGAATTTGAGCTTTAGAATACCTATTCATTGTTATCACCAGAAAGCCTTAAGATGTTTAATTAAGATCATAGTAGTAGATGATATATTAATATATACTTCACTAATATTGTTGATTTGATTACGAAAAGAGCATTGTATGCTCAGCCATGGTTTGGTGGTTAGTATAGTTTTATTTATAGTCGGCAGTGCTCTTGCAATACATCTTTTCATTTTTACTTACGAAATAGTTTGGTAAAAACGAAAGACATGCCTTCGCAGCGGTTTGCAACGCTATTTGGCTCGTTTATTATAGTCTAGTTTCCTCTCAAATGTTGTGGTTATAAAATTACCATTGTTATTCCTCAGGCAACGTTTGCCCTCTCCCGGATAGGATTGTTAAAATATATTGCTATGCTTTTATATTTTTATTAGCTTCATCAAAATTGGTTTCCTTTGTTATCTCAGGAGTAGACTAGGATGCGTCAAACACAGACGGTGGCATTGTTGTGTGATTTATAGATTTCAGATATTTTTAACCGTATATGTCTTTCCAATATTCTTCTTCATGAGTTCGACAATACAGTGGATGATGACTGATTGAACAGTTGTAAATAGCATAGCTCTTACGGAGCATAATTTTCTTATTCCAAGTTTCTAGTCTTTTTTAGAATACTTTCAAAACAAAGCCTGAAAAATACATTCTATTTATTTGCGTATTGCTATTTAATTGGCGAATTAGGAAAATGATTTCTGACAGTTTCCCAAACTTTTCGAGGTTGAAAATTCCCGGTAGGGGGAGGATTAATTTGCGAATATTTAAGCTTCACGCTGGGACGTCGCAAGATTTTCCAAATATTGCCACGAAACACGGGAGGCGTGATTGAGGCCGATATGTCGATATTCGTTTCTCGAACACATTTTTGACTAGTCTTGAAATCTTTACAACATAACTTGGAATTACAGTAGATATGGTTATTATCGGCATTGCGAATAACGGTTTATGAGTTATAACGGGGTAGATCTAAAGTCCCTGCCGGCAAATAACACTTAATAACGTATCTGAATAACGGTTTATTCCTTATAACGGTGATCTACTGTATACGGTTTGACTGGCTTTCAATGAATTTTTCCATGTCGAAACATCAATGTTGGATGTTCGCACAGTCGTGGGATCTGTATGGCCACCCTTGTCAGGATGTTCACCCTCCAAACCCCTCGCTCTTGGGAGGGGGACTTTTTCTAGCATTCAGGACTATAGGATCTCATCAAAATTATCATTTAAATGTAAATTCCTATTACGTAACATGGGATGAGAGGTTAGGAAATTTTCCATTGGAATGATGTTAGCTAAGTTAGCTTTATCCTTAGGTATTACCCTAGTTCAGGTGTCGACCACCCTTGACAGGGTGCCTCCCTCCGCAAAAGTACCTTTTAACATCATGCTCCTATCTTTTAACATAGGCTGAGAGGGTTAGGGACATGTCCATTATAAAGTATAGGGCCATAATATATATACCGTAGGCGAATTTAGGGCTCGAGAGGGTGCGCGCATAAACGGGTTTTACACTGGCATATACACTGGTAACACAATATATTTTCCTCGCTTTCCCCGATGTCTACTGCTGTATTATCTGAAGGAAGCATTAGATCAAATTTTTCATTCTTAGTGTGAAGAATATCTGATTTCCGGAATTCATTCTTGATAATTTAAGAGTTAACATCTGTTCGCGCCTACTTTATGTAGTTATGCGCAGGTATGTATGTATTCACCTAATTGGCGTCTCCGCTAGTGTATTTTGTGTACTTGGCGTCTCCGCTAGTATATTTTGTGTACTTGGCGTCACCGCTAGTATCTTTTGTGTACTTGTCGTCTCCGCTCGTAACACTTGTGTACTTGTCGTCTCCGCTCGCATCATACAACGTTAAACTTGTTTGTTGCTCCTTATCTCTCCTAACTGTTCTACCACTGCTGCTGCAGTACCCAGCTGTTCACTCCATCCTTCCTGTTTACTTCCTCTTATCATGCTATGCAAAATGTACCGTTATGTAATCAGTATGTATGGATGATGTAATGATACCAATTTTACCTTTGTGCTCCGATTGAGGATGACTGTTGTAATCCTATTTATGTATTATTCAAAATACTTGTTTACTACAATTGTGACTTCTCAAACGTTCCTTCCAGTTTTCCAAGAATCAATCTATTTATAACTTATCCTAGTTCAACAATACGATTGTCTCGCCTATATAAACCCGGCTCTCAGTCCACTCTGGGAGCACTCCTCCGTAGACTGTTACTCTGCTAACTTCTCCGCTGGTCTACAATCTTCCTGCGATTAAATTACCTTTAACTTACAACTATTGGTCTTTTTAGTTGCACCCCGCGTTTACCATCATATACCTAGTTTTTGTAGGGAGAGGCTAGCTCTCATCACACCGCTTCACATTCTGCGCTAACAACATCTTTTCAAGACATGACATGCTTACAAAATTTCATACAGTCGATAAAGCTGGCTTTCTTTTATTCCTTCCTTGTGTCAGGAACACCTGGTTCGAGTCTCTCATCCATTCGGACCTAGTCCTCTCTCTTATCTTGCGTAGCTAAAAACAATGTTTGTTTTTAGCTTTGGATGTTTCGTTGGCAGCCTTCGACTAAAATAGTGCGCCTGCATTTAAATTGTTATGTCTTTTCATATGAGCTATTGTTGAAGTTAGCCAACACAGCACCCATATCTAACGGCGCAAACGAACAAGTGAAATGTTCTCGTCGACAGTCGCTGCGAATCGGAGATTAAAGACTTGCCTCTACCTCTATAATCTGAGTGAGAGTCATCTTGCCTAATTCTGACCATAACTTTCGTATTTTTGCCTGGCTTGGAAAGACTTATATTTGTTGGGTACTGAAATGCGAGAAGTCGAAACAGAGAATTGTTTTCGGAAAGGTAGAGGAGAGAAGGACAAATCTGGCTGATAATAACTTCTCATAATGAACAGCTGAGTAGAAGAAAGAGCTGGTGACATGTCTTTGAATAAGCATTTAAATTGTCTCGAGGGATGGATAATTTGACTACGAGCTAAGATTACCATAATAATAAATGGTGCATCAGATGTTTTGCTCCTTGTACTTTTGCTCCAATTTTCAACTATTATTTGCGCACAGTAGGCGGGGGCGCGCATAAACGGGGTTTTGGGGAAAAAATTCTGCAAAAATCTGGCTGCGCGCAATAAACGGGTGCGCTAAGGAACCGGGGTAATAGGGTACGGACATCTACTACTTTTACCATAATTCATGCAGGAAAGATTTTAAGAGAGTAGTTTAAGGGAGAAGTAAAATAAAAATAGAATTTTCTCTGT
The DNA here is from genome assembly GCA_906901655.1 of Sminthurides aquaticus. NCBI lineage: Eukaryota > Metazoa > Arthropoda > Collembola > Symphypleona > Sminthurididae > Sminthurides > Sminthurides aquaticus. Next base: position 6,601,733 of record CAJQTT010000004.1, on the reverse strand, counting down.
GGTCAAAATCAGATACGTTTATGGAAAAAATTTTGAAAGCAGCATCCGCCTGTGGTGACTAGGTTTTCGAAACAGAATAGCAGACTGACGTTCAAGGATGCCGCCCGCATTCATGCTGTGAGTGGCAGCTCAAATAGTAGTTGTTCAAGGGTTCCTGTGGATTATCTAGCATAATTCTGGTAATATCGGATGAGGGTTCTAGAAGGATCTTCGTAATCGATGTAGTATGCACATGCAGATAAAGTTATTTACCGTATCTACCTTCAGCACTCAACGGGGTTCCATCACAAAGACCGTTCGAGAAGCTATTAACCTTGGAAATGTGGAAGGCGGCAAGGCACTCAGGTGAAAGTGATGAGACTCGATTTGATGTAACTATGCTCTCAGGTTATAAGCGTTAAAGAGTATAAGAGATTGAACACAGGAGAATGGTTTACAATGATTTGTGTTGTCTGGAAATTTAGAAATACTAATTTGAGCTTGATGATGAATTTATCTTTGATAAAGAGCGTAATCCGCGTTACGTGTTCCACGCGACCTATTTCGGTTGGTGAGCTTTGAAGTGCGAGGAATGTAGGGAGGAAAGCGTTTAGACTGTTTGCATTTACATTCATTCCATTACCGAGTAGCGGAGTGGGACAAACTCATTGGAGAAAATAATGTGGTGAAGGATGTTAACTTAAAAGGGCTACTACATGGACACAGTATTTTTGGCGAAAGGAGTTTCGGACCCGTTTCCATTTGCATACATCATACTGATTTAAGGTAAATGTTGTTGACTTGGAATTAAGTATAAAAGTGAGAGCCCATTGGTCTTTTTAGTGATTAACAGAAAGGAGAACACAAGCTTTATAAAAGATGAGCGGTTGGAGTGAAAGCGGGGAATAGATTTCAGTGAAAGTGGAGAAAGTCAAGAGACAACTAAGGATAGGATGTGGAATGGATGAAAGAAATACTTTGAGGATGAACAATTCGTATCAACTTCTCTCATCATCACGCTTGAAGAAAAAATATAAAAAAATCTTTTTTACCTTAGACCATTCATTTCCACTTAAATTATGTCAGCTGGATAATCGAAAGAGGAAATTGTATAGATTTGCAAAGTTCTTGTGGCCTACACTTACGTCTCATCTACTGATCACCGATGGTCCATAAACAGAATGGGCCATGTCTGCCCATTTAAACCGAGTCGTTGCAGACATAGAGGAGAATAAGCCCGCATATACTTAATTAAGGATATGGGATGCAGGACTTCGTTTCGATGTTAGTATAGTATTTACTTATTAATTTTTGCAACCGTTTTGCTTTCACTGCTTCGTACTACTATTATATAAGCTCGGAGAAAGGAAGGTGACGCATTGCATAGGGAAATATGTGTTATAGAATCTTAATGCCAGCCAAGAGTGAGCTTATGAGCTCCAAGTAGATAGTGAAACGGTCTTGGAGTATGAAATCGTAAAAGTTATCACGTTGTTATGAATTGGGTCTCAGGTGAAATCGGCAATGAAAACGGCTGCTGAAACTTTGATGGATTCGTTATACGGAACATAATTTTTTAGATAGGCGTTTGCCATTTTGAAAGACACTAGGTGTAGAGTGGGTGGGCGAGTTATCTCATGGTTTAGTGAGGAAAAACGCAATATCTACACATTTGTTTATTTCAAATGTTCCATTATGGCCAAGTTTACATTTTAGCGCCGTCAATGAATTTCATGCTACCTAAACTAAAACACTTTCAATTCAATTTGCGTTCACGCTCTGCAATGAAATTTACCTGTCTTCACTCCCGGACTTGCTATTACAGTGATGGGGTAATGTTTCTAATAAACTTAAACGACTGACCCATTAAACAATATATGTAACTGAGACCCTCGTGCAGTACCTAAATTATTGAGTGCTGCACGAGGACTATAATAGGCTTCCCATAACAGTGCTAAATTTTAGCCATGCCAATATGTTTGGTTTGAACAGCTTTCTCCAACGTATCATGCTTTCATGCTTGCATAAAGTATGGGAGAGATATGAAATTTGAGACAGCATTCCTGTTCCTCCTAAAATATTTCACGTTTGAGCTCATCAAAAGAGTCGTTAATAAAACGGTTACTACGGTTTTAATTGGCCCGCAGGAACATCTTTTAAAAGCTCCCTTTCATGTTTCGTACACTATACTTCACCTCTGGTTGTGTTCAGGTAGTTAAAGCCAAAATAAGTAAAAAAGGTTAATTGTACTCACTCAACCTGTACGCTCAGACTGTCACACTCCAGTGATAGTAAAGTGGACTTTAACATCAAGTTACTCCAGATGTTTTCAGCTCTTGGTAAATCTGCAAGGTTCACCGTAAACGGCAGACAAAGGATAATATCCAACTGAGGCACTATTTATAGTAGCTTTAGAAGGAATTCGCCATGAAAGCTTTTCCTTGGCGAATATTGTCCAATGGACAGGTGATTTAATCTCAGGATTGAGTGAGAATCCAGATGAGGAAAAATCGAGACAACGATTCTCACATTTCAATGCTAAATTTCCCGTACATTTGGGAAGGCGATAAGCAATATATTTTCAGCTTCAGACATCTCCTTGCAAGTTAAGCAACAAGAGAACCGGAACTGAGTCACTACAGGCCAATTTTTAGGAATGTGTACGCGGCATTCAGTAAATGAAAAATGACAGGTTTGATTAAGCACTGCTTCTGAGCTGGACAGAAGAGATTCTTTGCCGTGGCTGAGGCTAAAGGAAATACTTCATTAAGAAGAGAAATACGGAGGAGAAAGTCGGCGAGTAGCTCCTAGATAAGGATTTATTGTCATCAAATGAAGGTTGTCCCGATGATTAGGAGCGGGAAGAGTATTTGCGAACAGCTTTCCTGCTTTCCGGACATTTGTCGCTATATTTACTATAGGCCAAGAAAAGTGTGCAAATCCGTTGAAAAGACACTGTTTTGTTTGGTGTAAAGCGAGCTTTCCTGGCCTATTTGATTGGATGGAGAAGTGGAAAAGGCTGATCAGAAATTCTTTCTCGGCTAGAAACCTTTAATCAATGTTGCTGATTACTATTTGCACAAGGCTGTACTTTCTCATGAACGGGGATTGGTAGTATCTGGTATTGAACTACATATGACACTGTCGCAAGAGCCAAACGAATGAGAAAAGAGAGAAATGTGTTTGCCGCAATCAGCGTATGCTCTTCCTAATGCTCTTTATTTTGAGGTCCCCGAACCTTGACGAAAAGAGAGGCTGACCTCTCAAACAAGCCCCATATTCTGTCCATGTCAATATCCGATTAGGCTTGAGTAAATCATTATCCCCCCAACTGGATGCGATGCGCCTCTGGAATTACTTAAATAGGGTCGCTGCTGCCACACACATGTGTGACACAAGGGATGCAACTAAAAAGGATTGAACTTGAAAAAATGTCAGTTGTATACATAAAGAGTCAGATAAGCTTCGGACCCCAAATAATGGACATTATGGACAATCAAGATTGAAGATGTGGTGGGGGAATCAGGAATGCAGAAACAAATTTCAAAGATGCATCTAAGACAAATGAACTTGTTAGAGTTCGTCGTAGGTTTTAGGGGTGGAACTCTAGTAGGGATTCGCGCGTAGGCAGGAGAAGAAGATGGAAAAGAAAGATAGAAAGTGGAAAAACTAGAACGCCTAGTCTAGAGCGGATGACGGGTGAGAAAACGATGTATATCGTAGTTGAGAGGGTGGAAGAAGGTGGCTAACGTAAAACGAAATTTATTGGATCAAAGTACAAGAAACAAGAGGCGGTTGCGGTTAGATTTTCTTGTTGATGGAAAGCGGATTTGCATACAAGAAAGTTTGGGAGCTATTCTTTACAGCGATTTACTTCGCTTAGTTTTGTTAGTTCAGTCTGGAATACTGGCAAAGGAAAAGATACTTACGTTGGATTGGGTGAAAGTTTTGTTGGGTGAAAGTCCTGGGTAGATAAGGGAAGGTAGAGAGTATGGGAAAGAAGTTAATTGGCAGGGCTAGTTCGGACGTGATATTTATGTTCGGTGGTGAGTAAATCATGTTACATATTCGACCTGCTATAGCAGACTACAAGATAGAGGATTTGGTGGCGGGGTGGGGGGAGAAGAATTTTGAGGAGTTTTGTTATACTATGGACCATAGTCAAGGGTAGTGGTTGGGGACAGTGATGTAAGGAAGAGCTGACGCAGATAGGTACGTACTGGTACATGGTACATAGAGAAGTAGAGAAATTAATGTTTCCTACGCGGGTAATCTTTTTGTGATTACCACCGGAGTTTAGGGAGGGAGGGAAGCAGGGCATTGGGCATTCTGTGGACAACATAAGAGCTTCTTGGAAGAGGAGAGTAGATGTATTTGAAGCTTTTGAAAACGTGGGATTATAAAATTTAGTTAGTTATCTCAAGTAGTGTCCTGTCCTAAAAGCTGAAAAATCTGGATCGTGGTGGCTCCAATCCGGATAAGGCTGTCGAATTTCGTGAAAAGATTGACTCACGAGTGACATACTGTTTTGACTGCAACCGTGCGAGGGTATAAGACGAGACAGATAGACAGTCAGCCATTGTAAGTTGACTCGAGGATTGGGGATTGGGGCTTAGCTTGGACGGAGAAGCAACTGTGTTTAATTCGTTATAAAAAGTGTAGAGTTTCAAGGAGTTGAAGTCGCTCTTGGAGCAATAAAACTATGGTGATAATCATGTTAGAAATGATGGAAGAAAGCAAGGTGAAGGAAGATGGGAGTGGATGTAATATGGGTTTGTAACGCATCTTGAAGGTTCAATGGTGCGAACGTGTGATAGCTCTCAGGATTTCATGTTGCAGCTCAAGGTTTTTGATTAAGTAAAAAGGAGTACTCTAGTAGTGCACCAGCTATGATAGCATAGCACGTTTATAATTTTAAGTAGGTAGATTACTGAGATAATCGCATTTAAAGAAATGGGGCTACCTGAGAATACGTAAGTTGACGCGAGTCTACAGGAGGCAAATTTTTAAATGTCGTATTTAAACATTAAAAGTCAGAATTTCAATTACATTTTTACTTGGTTTGAAAGAACTCGTGGAGTGGCTTCTTTTAAGCTAATTCACGGCGTAATATCTTCATTTTTGAGGAAATTAGCCTATTATTCCTCTCTCAAAACTCCCGTTTGATAACATTACCGGAAACTTTTTTTCCCGCGTTGCTAATTTCAATCGATTCTAGTTAAACGTAATTTACATCACGCAAGCTATATTTCACATGAAATATAGCTCTTTAAATTCTCTACAAAATGAACTTACAGTACACCAAATCGGTAGACATTACTGTAAGTATCGCCATTAATAAAAGTGGGCAAAATACCGCGAGCCGGCCTCAGTATAAAGATTTGTTGACGTGGAACAATTTGTTGTGAGCAGTTCGCGTCCTTTTACTCTCTGCAGAAAAGAAAGTTATTCCATATTCATATTTCTCGGATTCCCAGATTAAACTTATGTAAATGGAGTGCATGAGCGCGTTTCATCATAGCTATGATAAATCATTTGAGGGCCTGAAAGAGTGTCTCGGGACATGCAAAAATACTACCGATGCATAAAATATAATCATGAAACTAGAGCTGGATTCTAGAGACAATTAAAAACTTAACTTCAACTTAACCATAGAAGGAGAAAGCATCGCAAATTTAAACGCGAAAGTTTTATTTATTAGCAATGCGAAACGCTTTGGAAGACGGAGGAAATTCCTGACACGTAGCCCGCCACCTAGAAGAAAGGAGGGAGATAAAACATAATATGCTTTGTTTCAAAGAAAAGATACAAGCCGTGATGTTTGAGTTTTTATAACTTTATTGAGTTTGGGGTACGCGAAAATTACTTTCACCCCTATAGCTCTCCCTCAGGTCATGTAAATCAACGATATAACTTTCGTCCTTCAAACTACTATTTACTATTCTCCTATGTCCGTGGTAGCGAACACAAGGAGCAATCCTTGAATTTTAAAACTTGAGATGACATATCTCATAATTGCAAGTTGGAAGCGGAACTTCGAATAATTCTTCTGTAGCCAGTAGGAATATTTGATGCTTTTCACTTCTTTCTAGTGTCAGCTTGTTTACCAGGAAAGTTAAGGTCATGACGAGCTGAAGCTGCGCTGCTTCATTGAAAGAGTTTGGTCTATCGTATGACCTCGATGAAGGAAAAAGGATAGCCAAGATCGGAAGATGAATTTTGTTATTTCTTTGAGAAAGCAATAAATCCCTCATGTCATAAGCCTTGTTCGTTCACTCAAGAAGTAAAAGTTACGACCACCCTGGAAATTACTGGGTAGGGAAAACTGTATCAGACATGCTGACAGGCGTCGTTGTGGTTAACGATGCGGAATTTAAATTGTGGGAAACGCAAGAGAAGAGGAAAAAGTAACCACTTTAACCACAGGCAAATAAGACTGTCTTCGGTCCCAAATGGCCTGACAAGTGCCAGAAATTCAAAACAGATGGACAGTTTTATACGAAACATTTAATACAAATAAATGAGAAAACAAGTTTGGGTCAAGCCACTCCACTCTTACGAATTTGTATGAATGCTCAGTTACATTTTACCAATGTCAGAGAAAGTTAGGATGCATTTGGAGGTAAAAATACGATTACGCTGTCCCTGAGTCCCTGGTAACAGGATTTTATTCCCGTATTGTGTATGAAAACAAATAATCAAGCTGGTACTGGAAACACAAGCGATTGCCAATCCTACGTGCATTTTACGCAGATTGTGAGATGCCAAGATAAGATACGATTCAGATATGTCGATCTCAATATTAAAACAAAGAAATTTTACTTTTGTTCTCCTTACGCTTTGCTACAGGCTAACATGTTACTTATGTTAGGTGTATTAGTTGTCCGTGCTCTTTTTGTGGCTTCCAAATTTCCTTATGGACTTTACTATAGCATGGAAAGGATGTATTCAAAGAATGTATATGTTGTGTGGAATGCGACGCGGCATACTGCATACGATGCTGGATAAATAGGGTTGGTTAGGTTGAAAAGATTGGTTTGTTGGTGGGTTTTTCGGAATGGTGGAAGGATGTACTGAATGCGATTGATAGGAAGTTGTCCGTTTGCCGTTGTTTTGGATGAGTCCGATGCAATTATTTATAAATCCACAGTTTACAGAGTGTTGTACTTGAAGGGTAAAGGCGGGGGAAAGATTGGAAGGATGCCGAAATAGTTTGAGCCAAAAGCTTGGAAATAAAGCGGGCATCATGTTGACAGAAGTTCATGGGAGCAGAATAATTGCTGGCTTGGCCTCTTTTAATTGCCACTTAAGGGGAGGCAGTAATCGTAAATTCTAAATTGAAGGCTCACTTGATAGTACCTCGAATTTTTCTTCTTGTGTTTCTAACACAACTATAAAAGATTCGAGAATAGAGGAATATAGAGACAAAACATATGGACGGGGGTAAGTTGCTTGCTTGCTAGTGTTCTACAGTTGACAGTATGAAAATACGGGAGCGATCTAGTTGATGGAAAGATTTAGAGGAGTTGAAAAAGACAGGTGAAAACGTTTGTGAATGAGAAAGTGTGAACACGTGAAGTACAAGGATACAAGACTTAGAAGGAAGGAAATTAAGAAATGTTAACTGCCGGACGGCCATTAGCATCTGCTGTAGGTCCCAGGATCTACGGTCTTAAGTGTGAGCTTATCCTTGATATAGTTTGTTTGTAGATAATGATGATGTTGCGAGGGAAGGAATGAAACTCTCTTTTCAGGTTCGTCTTGACTTTCACCGTCCGAACTTGCTCCTAGGAACATTAGAGAATCCATGGTATGCCATCTCAAAAACGATGGCTCGCGTTGATGTCAACTGCAGTTGGCGTATATTAGATCAGAATCAGTACAACAGGAGTAAATCCTTCAAAACGAGACGACTTCACGAAGCTTGAAGCCCGACGGTTTTCACTCTTAATTACTCGCGTTAGGGAGAATAATTAAAAGGTGTTATGGAAGGTTAGAAAAAGGGAGCGACTGTAGTCTTAATAGCATTTTCGAAATCAAGCAAAATTGCAAGCATGTTCTTTCCATATTGAGAATTTCTAGAATTCAAAGTGAAAACGCTCAAGTTTTGGTAATCAGTTAGGAGGACCGGGTGGGAGGGACAAGTTGGAACAATGCTGAGTTTTCCATCAGGCATCATCATGAATATTCAGTTTCGGTTTTACATGACATTAGCCAAAGAGCAGAGCAGCTCCAGATATCTTCTACATTTCCCGCTGAAGAAGGGCGAGGTTAATATATTCTCTTCTAAAACATTTCAGAAGGAGAGAAAATTAGTGAAAGCAACTAACGTGTCCTAGCTAGTTGCTAGTTGCTTGCTGCGACGCACCTGTGTCTTTTAAAGAAAACACGGGAATAGAAACGGAACGGATGAGAAAATATAATCTCACCTGTGAACTGGATTCAGACTGCCTAGTGCTTCCAGAATAGAAATCCTTTGGCGACTTTAGAATTCAATTGTTGCTACAGCCATCCGAAAACCCTACAGCGGCGGCAAGAAATAGAGGAAAGAGGAAGAGAAAGCATAAGGAGGCTCGTCTAGTACACGGCGAGAGCGGTTAGAAGGATGGAGTATTTATAGGAAAGTGGGAGCTACAAGGGACTTGCCGTTGTAGGCGGTAAATTGAATTAAGGAACATTTCTCTCTTGTATGTCCTGGTTGTTTTGACGTGAAAATAGAATTTTTAGAGATGGAAAATCCATGAAGACGGAACCAGTATGGCCGAGTTTTCTCGGCTAGCAAAACTTGAGCTCATGATTTAATAAAATACATGGTTCCCAGTTCCCAGCTGGAGGCAATCAAGTTTTAGATCCGTTTCCGAATATATATATGCCAGACTCTTATGGCTGTAGGCTTAAGTCCCACTCCTTGAGAAAGCATGCTGTGTCAATACGGCGGACATAAATTTAAATTGCACTTTTTACAATGTGCATTTTTTACGAGGGAATTGAAAGGTTTTGCGCAGGATGATAGTATATATCCTTATCCTTTCGTATTTCCTTCCACCGCTTTTCATGTAATAGGAAAAGCACAAACCTGTTTTTATAGAAAAAAGTTTTCGTAAGCTCTGCAACATATATCAATACATTATTGAAAGCCCTTGTTGCTCCAAGTTTGTTTGCTAGAGTGTGTGTAAACTGAAGAGGGATTGAATCAAGGATTCATAATGCTTCTTTTAGCTTGGAGCAGGAAAAGTGGGGCGTATATATAGGAAAGAACCAGGTAAATATTTGGTATTGACGTACTGGGCTGGGCGGATGTTATACATAAAGCCAGGCTGCCCGGAGGAAAATTTGCGAGTTTCATGTAATCCAGTGTGACAAGTTTCCTTCCATCATGTTACGCAACATTGCTTTCTCGGATTATTACCACTACCACTTTGCATACCGGTTAGATTACACAAATGTATGCGCTCTCTCTTTACAAGAGTTTATTCTCGTCGCCTCTATAAATACTCACGAGTGTGGTCTTGCGAAAAAAATATAGCAAGCATCAATAGTTTCATAAACTTGCTGCTCATCATTTCCCATTTGAAAGCTAATGTGAAAAAAAACAACAAGCCATGATTATTTCCACATGCTAATGTATACAGTGTTACCGTTTTTTGCCTGCGATTCTTCAGCAATCTGAATGGTGACTCAAAGGTGGTGCTAATGCTTGGTTCACGGCTTGCTTCCTGAAAAGCAGTGATTGCAAGTGTCTACTGGTTTAGCATATTTGCGCTACACTAAAATGAAACCCGTGGATTTTAATTGTAAAATATGCTAGAAAGTGTAAATACCGCCTGGAGAATATAGGGTCAAGGGTCAAAGAGGACCTTGTATGGGAAGTGGTGTGAAGAGTAAAGAAAACACGGGTGGTTACATTAATCAGCTCAGGAGGATAGAGAAAGATGTACATATTCTGTCTTAATGCCTGACAAACTCAATTTGTTCAAATGTTTTGGTGCTCGAAGGTCAACGTTATAATTTCCAGACGCGAGGGAGAATCTGGTTTATGAATGACTATGGTTGCAATGTCATAATGAATAGAATTTCGACAAGGCATGATATTCGAGAAGAAATTCCGAAGGAAATTATGGGAGAGTATAGTGAAGGGTATAGTGTATAGTGTAAAGGTGGTTTAGCTTGGTAGATAAGGAATAATTTCGGTACAGAAAAGAGGGATGGAAGAGAAGCAAAATTGTAGTTCGATTTCTATAAGGCTTATCTTTCTCCTTTGTGTAGGGCAAGAAAAAGTTGGTTTACGCTTTTGTCCTTATACTCAACTCTGTTTTTAATTATGTACACGCTTCCTGGTTGGAAGCAAACAGTGTGGAGAAAGAATGCCTTCAACCCTACCGCCGACCGAAATTTGCACAGTAGGTACCCACCGTCCCAGGGAAAGAGTATCTTGCAGAAACTACAGTTTGACTTGCATATCTGTGCTGTTAGTGTGTTATACGTAGCCGAATACTGCTACTTATGTTTAACATCCCCACTATGTACTGAAAAAGGGGACACGGAGAAAGTGAAGGAGTTTATGCCAGAAGACAAGGCAGAATGGAAATGCTCGGTAAAGTGATGAGGAGATTCCTGATGATAATATTGCGGTAGCAGCGAGGTAGAAAACAATTTCCGCTTCTTACTTCTTTCATCCTACTCTGCACTTGAGACAAATTCTATTCTGACTGTTTTCCGAAATGTTCGCATTATAAAGGGGAAAAAGAAAGCTATCAAATTATTGTAGTATAGTTGCCAACATGACATTTTCTCCTCTAAATCCCCCAAACGACCCTCCGTCCTCTTAGACAATGACGAGGCAGAATGAACAAAGTGACAGTGAAAACAACTTTCTTCGAAGGCTCCAGGATTTTTGCAAGTAGTTTTATGGACGAGCCCTCTTGCCTGATTTTCTTCAGCTTGTAGACATAGCTTTAGCTAATAAGCTAATGGGTGGGCGGACAAAGAAGGATTCCACGAAACATTCACCAAGAGGCTTAGCAACAAAAGCGGTGAGAAACTATTCACTAGGGGAGCTATTTATATACATGCGTAACTTGGAGATGAAACCGAGGACCTTGTAAATCTATTCAACAACATCCGCTAACCTAATTAATGTATCTTTCAGACCATGCTCGTGGTTGTGGTATCTTCAGAGGCCTTGCAATTTCTCTAAAATAATCGGATTAATAATTCAATACACACCAAAGAGAATCCAATGACTAAACCTCTGTTCTCGAATTTCGAGACTCGAAATAACAAGGTAGACGAGTGGGTGGGCGCGTAACGTGGGGTCAGTATGGCTTCAACTTCAAAGGCGAAATTTAAAAAAAGAGCAAGAAGAATTTAATTAACGACTAGACTAAAATGAGACTCTCGCAGTCATACATTGACATCCTTATTTTCTCTCCATACATGGCAATCAAACACATAATTAACCATGAATCTGCTCAAACAACTTTCTACTCAGATCACCTCACCTTTAGATAGCTTATTTGTGAGACTAATGGGGATGAAGGATTCTTTGTGATGGTAATTAATTATTCGTTTTGATTCTGTTTGTGAATTGCAGGGAGATGGAGCGTCGGAGCATGTTCGTTGCCCTCGTCCTTTTGACGATAGCTGTAGCTTTTATAATGGCAATCACGTATATTATATGCTACTGCTGTCGGAAGAAGAGAAAGCACGATACAGCGGACGAGGAAAGTCTGCAGGGAATCCTTGCGGATGGTAATAGCAGCAATAAGGATACCAATTCTGTCAAAAGCCATAACGGCGTCCTCAATATCAAAACTCCTCTCATGAAAACCAAAGCAATCGGGTAAGACATTATTAATTATATATTAATTTTCAGTCAGTAGGTAGAATAGGGATTTGAGGGTCACCTCATTTCCTATCGTTTTTATCCACTCCATCTCGGCCATTACAACGGGATTCCATTAAACTTCATTACATTGTTATATCACGGAGAGAAGTAAATTGTGAGTTGCCGTTTCGATTTTGACATACTTAGTTGCAAGTCTTGTAGAGTAGATAATCGCAGTGAGAATTTATAGCGTTGTTTAGATATTTAAATGTGCATTTTGGATGTAATTGCGTTTTCACCACAATGCAGTTTAACTAACATATTCTGTAGGAATGAAATTTTAAACGAAAAAACTAAACAAAGTTTAACGTCAGTTTTTTCCGTGCCCACAATTTTTTTAAACTTTAGCAACTCAAATGACAGAGTAGAGCTCCCTAGCAATGCACATAAATAAGTTAATTATTAGGGCTGTTAACTTTGAAATAGAATTTTACGTATGGAATTGCAATTTTAGAAAACACGCTTTAGAAAATAGGATACCTATTTAATTTTGGAAGAAAACTTTGAATGATGTTTAACTGCCGTAAAATTATTTTCTGGACTTCTTATTTTAAAAAACTGGTGATCTTATCATTTAGACCTAAATTTATTTACGTGCAGGGTACATACTAGACATTATTATAGCTACACAATACACAATGAAAAAATTAATGCAGAATCGGGTGTGGGGAGAGGACGGGGAATGAGGAACAAAATGTTGTTGTATGATTCTCATAGCAATTATGTGCATAATGTGCTGTCGTAAACTGCATATGTGTTCACTTGTGAGCACCCTTATTAACACTAGATTGGTTTGAATAATGAATGGAATATTTTACATGAGGACCTGTAAAATATGAAGTGTAATGCAGATATTTTATAACGTCCTTCAAGACGATGTTGTACATAAGAAAGGTGGGAGGGAGGTTTTGGTGGATTATTTTTTCTTACAATATGGTATATTGTTGATGCGTATGCGTATTTGAAAGGATAAACTAAAAATGATGAATTTGTTGTAATTATTAATTTACATATGCGAGAATGCTAACGTACCTGAAAAAGTGCATTGATTTGAATTGTAGAATCTTTGCTGCAGCGACGAGTCTTCGGTGTCTCTCTCGTAGCGTCGTTTGTCGTAGGAGAAATAGCAAGCAAGTGTGCTTTCTGTCATATCGTGTTAAACGGATTTAATGGCGTGACACTGTGGTGCTAGATGTATGCTCACGCTATAATCAATAATGTTAAAGCTCACAAAGTCTCTGACCTGGCCTTCAAATGTAACGTTTGTCCCATACGCCGTCACCCATGTTTATCGTATCCTTGCCCTCCTCCTCCTTTGCCCATGTTATGCTAGTTAGCTGCCATTGTGTCTTATAGCAACTGTCTATATATCATTACAACTAACGAACACTATGCGTTAAGGAATGAAGAGAATGGCAATCGCGTATACACAAACACATAGACCAAGTAGTGCTTAGTAATAAACCTTTGTGGCTGTAACTCACTGTACATGCTAAAAGCTAGAATCACTAGTAGGAACAGTTGGACTAGCACTTAAAACAATAACGATTCCTCTTCCTTAAAATTCTACAATCTTCGCTTATTCAGTTAACTTATAATAAGTTTAGCCAATAATTAACTGATAGCAAAAGTAGTAGCCAAAGTTTACAAGGCTGAATCATGCACATACTGCATATTTCTCTCGGCGTAGCTCGTTCCGGAATGAGCACTGTAATTACTTTCCCTTGCTTTCTCTTTTGTCAAACAATACTCTAGGTCCCTCTTGTGTTAGAAATAAGGACTGCAGCAACTACGACACGGAATGCACGGTTTTTAAGCAGGGAAGGTTTTTTGGATGTAAATGTGTGATTATGAATGAATGACAATACCTTATGGCTGCAACTGCAGTTAGAGAAAAGTGGAGAGCATATGAACAGCAAGTTGGGTTGTTGGGACATGGGAATATTTGCTTGGTTTCCTGAGAAGACGAAGGAGGCAAGGATGTAACTTAAATCCTTAATGTCGGCAAGAATGGTGTGAGGGATTTTACTAGCTGTAGAAATACAGCAATAAAAGACGTAAATAATTATGGCGTGGCGTAACGCTACACTCAATACAATAATGCTTCTCAGGAAATACATGAGTACAAGAGCTAAGGATTTACTCTCACGCGGTAATTACTCAAAGCACCAAAACTTTTCCAAGAGCGTAGGTGTCTTTAAGTATTGGCTTTTCTAGTCATTCAGCTGTCTTTCACAATAGCATCACTCGCACTCATTCTTCTTATTGCTTATGGAGCTGGATGGATGGTGTAATGTAGATAAGAGCAAACCCCTTCCGTTTGTTGTCTTATTCCCTGCCTCTCTCATCTTTTATGGGGTGGAATAAAATTCCTGGAACGACACACTCATTACTGTTTATTTTACGACTTTGAGAATAGCTTTCTCCTCTTCTTTCCAAATACCTGGTTTATCTTGGTTTCCTATGGCTCCTGTAAAATAAAACAAGTGCAAGATGAAACGAAAGTAGGCTTCTGGGTTTTTACGCTACTATGCTCTTCTCACTTAGCTTTCACCCGTATTAAGATGATACGCTCCAAGAAAAAACATCGTTGGCACAGTGCAATGCTACCTCTGTCGTTTTAAGGGTGAAAGTAACAGATGCCCATTTATTACCCAAATGAAACCAAATTTTAGCATCACCCATGCCCGGGATGAGGAATGACCCTGCATTAGGTTTGACTCTGATAGGTCAAATTTGGGAGACGGCGTCACCGCAAAAAACATTAGGTATATATTTATTCTCGGTATATATATAGTTATTGAAATGAGCTGGAAATTCTGAGAGATTGTTTACATATGTTGCATATGTAGCTTTACTAGGAGTTGGTATGCATATTTTGAACAGAATCTAGCACAATTCAATATTAATGTATTGAAATTTGTGGGCTTGAGGCTTCTACAAAAGTATTTGTGATGTAGAGCCGAATAGGAGTAAGAGTAAACATGGAGAGAAAATATGGGCGTAAAATACCCAAAAGGCTCTTAAAATGAGGAGCCGTGGATTGTGGATGAAAGCCTTAGAAGGGAAATTTATGTGAAGAAATACATTTTGAGAGGATATGGAAACCTCTTGGGAGCAACTCAGCTCTGATGAACCACTTTGAGCCTTACGTTATGGAGATTTATCGACATAGTTCTAGAGGAGGAAGAGGAGATGCGAAAATCAGGTAAAGCAAAGTATTGTGTGAGGATCTTTGCTGAAAGTTATGAGTTGGAAAAGCTGGCACGAGAGTCTTTTGGATAGTAAAGTTCAAGGAGGAAAAATGCTTTTGGTTTGCCTCCGGTATACACAAATATGTCTACCTTTGGAAGCATTCATAGTTATTTTCAAGAGTCTTTTGTTTCTTGTAAATCGATTTGAAGAACAGGAAAATTTCTGTTATCATGAGAAAATAATCTTGAAGATCATGTGTAAGGGTTTTGTTTGGATTTTTTAAACTAATAATGCGAAGAAAGGAGGAGATGTAATCATTTCTGTATATTGTGCAAGGTTTTAGCCTGCAGGAATTGCGGTTGGGACTGGGGGATACTAAACCCAGGGATAAGAGATTACTGGAGAGTCTGGAGAAGATGGATTTTTCCCGAACGAGCAGAGTAGAAACGATAAAAATGAGGGATAGGAAAAGGGGAAAATAGAAGGAGCTGCTAGACTCAATATTAATAATTGTTTAAATAAGACTTGTGGGAATTGGAAAACCTTGAAGATGGAGTTTATATACATTGCTAAAACTCTGCAGTTGTCGACGTACATACGAGATACGATATGATGCTCTAAAAGTAAGACTTAGTATTCTATCAGCATACCCACTGCTTGGGTATCTACTATAATGGGATACCAGAAACTTTAGAATAACTGCGAGACTGAGAAGAAAGTTGGATGATGGAGGAAGCAAGTTAAACAATGAGGCTTTGTACTTAGTAACTAAAAGATTTTGTTTAAAAGGAAAATAGACTCAGGGAGAAGGCTTGTAAGGATGGAATGGATGAATCGGATTGGAGGATTGGATAGTAATTTGGAGAAGGTCAGAGGGAAGACGTAAATTGTTTCATCTATATTCAGGTCTGGTTGGAATAGAATCCTTTAAGTATCAAGGCTATTGGAAAGGAGGAGTCGAAATAGTAGATGCTGTTGAGGAAAGGATTAAGTTCTTCTTGTTTTCTTGATACTGATACACACCATCTTGACTTCATAATCGTTGAGAACAAGCATGAGGGAAACAGGGGCTGGGATTGGAAGAAATCTATGTGGGGAAGAGAGAATGGAGGATAATAGATGAGGATTGCTATGGAGAAAGGAAGGATAGTAGCTGAAGAAAACAAGTAAAAGAAACATGGGAAGTTTATATGATTGAAGAGAGGAAAAGTAAAAAGCTCGACTTTAGCATCGGTGATACATTATTCATGAAACCTTTGAAAGTTGAAAGAGTAACAAGCTACAGTGGAAAAGAACATAAGAGCTGCATGCCATCTTGCATGCAGAATTCTTGAAATATGAACCCCCGTAGTCTGCTGTATTATTCCATTTTAGGATGTGGTGGGTGGGAAAATTAAAGTGACTGGTGAGCAGTTGTATCCCACTGATAGACGAGCTGTTAGACAAGAAGTAGAGCTTTAAGGTCCGCTTATCGCGTATCAATTCTCTTGTGTATTATTTAGGGATAATTAGACTTGAGATACTAGAAAATGCTTTTAACCTCACTCTCTCTTTGTCGGTTGATTTAAGGCAGTGGGGTCGCGGCAACATAGCGTCATTGTAGCGACAACAGCAGCTGCCGCTGGGGTAAGATAAAACATAGGGAGGCAACGCAGCGGCAGCATAGCGGGAACAGCAGTTGCCGCCGGGGTAACGGTGAAACATAGGGAGGCAACCATAGGGAGGCCCTATCCATTTCTTTTTAAAGGCTGCTGCCACCCTATCCATACCTTGTTAAAGGCTGTTGCCGCCCTGCTAAAGCGGATGGCATAACAAGCAATCGTAGGGAGGGAAGGATAGGGCGGCAACAGCCTTTAACAAGGAATGGATAGGGCGGCAACATTGTTGCCACTTTGGTGCCTCCCTATGTTTCACAATTACCCCAGCGGCAAGTGCTGTTGCCGCTACAATGCCGCTATGTTGCCGCGGTCCCAATGCCTTACATCAACCCACTTTGTCAACTCGATTCTTACTTGATTGCTACAGTTGGTTTTTCGAAGAAAAAGACTACTATAGGGTTGCTACGTTACAAAGTTGAGATGCCGAAAACGTTTGGAAAATACGCAAGTCGAATGCAACATTATATTGAGAAGAAAGCCATCGTCGAGCAGGAACAAAAATTTAAAATTTAATAGCGTGTTGCATAGCAATTCGATTCGATCAGCAGTTACGTTTTCTGGATTAGACCCGAACCACTCGAAAACGGGAGGGATAGAACTGGATCTTGAGCTAGAAGCGCTCTCTGCGGATAGAGCAGAGAAAATTCATGGTGTAAGTTTGCTGGAATTCTGTAAGATGGCGCGACGATTTAACTGGAGAAAGTTTGCTTTCTCCTCAGCAGCACTACACCCTTTTCCAGGAAAACGAGCAGAGAAGAGATTCCGCGTGACCGTAGGTTCTTTCTTTATGCTTCACGATATGAATTTCGCTGAAGCTCATATGGATACTATAGCACAGCTGGAAACAAGATAGGGAAATCGTTTCTTTAATCCAAGAGCGTATGCGTTTTGGCTGTGAATGCAAAATCGCATGTTCGCAAGTAATTTGAGTTTCAGACAGAGGGTTTGATGAGGATAAAAGGTTGATATATGACCTGAAAATGATACAAGCTAGAGGGGGTATCTAATGTTCGGAAGGACAATCTAGTAAATCCTTCTTTATCGTACGCTCAATTGATTTGAATGAGCACAAGGAGGAAAAAAGTTTTACCCGCTTTCTCGTATGTTATGTAGAAAGCATTGGTTTTTAATTCTGACCTTTTTGAGTGCTTTCACTAATACAAGAGAATTTACAATCAGTAAAATGTACATCCATTTATTTTTCGTTGTGAACAACAACTGTATGAAGCGAAGCGAGATACAATACAAATAGCCAAATAATTAAGTTGAAGACAAGGATCAAATAAGTGGAAAATAGAACCGCAACACAGAGTCAAAGGAGGAGATATAATGTATTCTCCTTGGAAGAAAATTAAACATATGAAGGTCAAGGTTAGTAGAATTAGCGGTGCTAAGTTGGAGAAAGTTGTATGGGCGGTGGGCTGATGTTTAAATGTTGATGCTTTTGGATCTGATAAATAAATCGTTTGGATGAATAATTGTTAAGACAAACTACATAAAATATTGAGAGGATAGAAAACTTTCGAGGAGAGAAAGCGAAGGGAAGCAATGCTTAGTTCTCTCCTATTGACAATTTGTTTCGTTAACATGTCTGTGGAGGCGGTTGCGTTTGTGTATATATTGTAATGTGATACAAGTTCTCTGAGGCGTGTCGAGGAGTCGGGGTTGGATAGGCGTAAAAGCCCTCAAATTTCTCACTCCTTGGGCAAAAAAGAAAAACAAAGAAGAAAGCGGAGAGATGGGCTCAGGCGGAAAAGAAAATTGGACAATACCTTGTGGTGGCTTACGTGCAGGGTGCAGGCAAACGGTTTTGCACTTTGTTTTAGAGCGAGGCAGCAAAGTTAACTATTACAGTAGGTGAACATAAGTAGAATATGCAAGTATGAGAGGAGGAGCTGAAAGCGTATGAGATGGGGGATACTGTGAGACTTTCTTAGCCTACTTTGTTAGAGCCAGGGGCTTGTTGAAGGGAACCGTAAATTGTCGCCTGGAGTGGAGGTTGGAAAGCGTGTAAAGTTTAGAGAAAGAATGAGTGAAAAATACCACGCAGATCTGTCTAATCTATTCGTCGCCTTTGAGCTGTCCGTAATCCGCGTTGCATCATGGGCTGGTCATGTAAATACTACAGTGGGCTGAGGCTACTTTACATTTACTACGCTGTACTTGAGGCTGGATGAGAAACTGGAAGCTTCCTACCTTATGCAATTTTGCAAAAAAATAACTGAAATGGGCAAAATATTGAGGAGGATTCTGCGGAGAAAGCAGTAGTGATGCGAGCGTACGAAATGGGAGGTGAAAGCAATGCATCTGGAACTGAGATTATAAGAATAAATAGCTCACGGCGGAGGTTTTGTGGAGTTGCTTTCTTGGATGATAGAGGAAATTTAAGCGCTTGGAAGGTACAGAGGGTGGAGTGGTTTGATTTGTTTGGTGAAATTATAAAAGTGAAGGTGAGATGGGGTAGAAATTGGAAATTTGTATTGGAAATGGAAAAAGAACGAGTTGAGGATTGAGATAGGTTCGTGGAATGGCAAAAAAATTTGTTTGAATGAAAGAAGGAGTTGCTTCTTTTTTTTAGATAGGGAAATCTGCAGAAGAGTTGAAAAAGGCGGGTTGAAGAAGACCGTAAAGAATAATTTAGCTTCTGCTTGAGGAAGATCTGATCCGAAGAGGAGCACTTGGCCTTGATGCGTATTTATCCGTTGTGTGTGTGTATATATGGGTTGCATTATAGAGGGAGTGATAAGAGCCGCTATCTATGGTGATTTTGATAGGGTTACTGCGGTATCGTAATTTTAAGATGGTTTCTAAAAAATACACAAGCTGTTGCGTATTGTTTGGAGAGTGGAGTGGATGAAGCTGAGTGAGAAAGAAGGTCTTGGCGGTAGGGAAAACAACTGCTGGGGGTGATATGTGTGTATATATATATACTGAAAATAAGCTTTTGAAAAATCTGTTGAAAATAAGAACGAGATTTGGCCAGAGGCAAAATAATGAAGAAGCTGTGAGCTGGAATGTGGCAGAGTTATAAATCTTATTCATTGTGAAACAGAAAGCTCTTGGTTTCTGGCTAAGGCTTGAGGTTGAGCTATTATATATAGCCAATAGCCGTACACATTGAGCCAGCCTATGGTTTCCTCTCATGGTCGGTGCGTATGAATTTATGTATTCTCCTCTTGCAAAAATGTCTAACCCTGAAATGACTCCCTCTGGTGCTCCCTTATCCTTCTCCATAGCTCTCGTAAGAGCTTTGAGCTTTTTCTCGAAGAAAGGAGGAGGATGAAGATGGAAAAGAATTTTCAAGTGCAAAATCCGACGACTTTCTCTTTGAATTGCATCACTCAATGGATCATGACTATGTCTTTTTTTGTGATCACTCTCTGGAAATTCATATTCCAAGAACACTATCGGAATGTCTCAGACTACATATTCAAACTTAACTGGATTCTTATAACACTCCCTTTTCCCATATCGCTTTCCCAGCTTTCTCTAAAAGATATGAGCGTCATTGGAAAATGCGAGTAGGCAGAAAGAAGAAAGTCTAGTGAATGCTGCGAAACATTTCGCTACACTGAACTACAAGTTTCCTTCAGAAAATCCCATCTACGCTCAAATCTAAACTTGCAATTCAAATATGTCAGAGCTTCAGGGATGCTTTTACATAGATACGCGGAAATATGTAAGATATAATCGGACACGGGATTCAGGGTATCAAAAAGATAAGTCCGTTGATCAGAAGCACACATGGTATGTAATTACATTAAAATATGCGCATAGATTGACTTGAAACGTTGCTCCGTAGATGGACTTGGAATGACAGGAAGACGGGTGTTTTTTTTCAACACAATAGCAAGCAAAATAAGGCTGGAGCGGAAAACTCTTGTCCTCGTCATACAATTTTGATGTCGTTACATAAATCAAGAAATTCTTGTCTTTTGAAGATTTTCTAGACTGGAAAAATTCAGAATTGTGTTTATAATATATGCTCGGGATTTTGCCAGGGATGGAACGGGAAAAGACGCTCAGGATTATGCAAGAAAGGTATTGGAATAAGATAAACTTAGGAAAACTTTTTCTAGGCTGACTCCCAGTCCTGGATCAGTTTTATATTTCATTCAGAAAACAGATAGGCGGAATTCACTGGAGGAGTCTACTAGGAATTTTCAACAGGATGGCAAGGAGAGTGTGGAGGAGCTGGGTAACTTTTTTTCAAACTTTCTCTCGCAGGATCAAGTAGCGTTATGTAGTACACGAAAGATAAAATATTAAAGGACAGATTTTAAACAGAAAGTTTGGGGATAAGTTGAATTCATGGGATTCTTGTTGAGCTGTTAGTATGGGCTGGTTCTGAGAAAGGCACTCGGGAAAGGATTTGGGAAATTGTGTGAAAGCACAAGTTTGACAGAGGCACTGAAAGACAAACTCAGGGAATGAACAGGAGCGTGGACAAGTGGATCCTTACTGATTTGTATGAATTAACTCCTACCAAATTTCGACAAAATAATTAGGGAAAATTCGGAAACATCTGTAGTAGTGGTAAGAGGTATTTCGGTATGATATTCAATTCATGGGGTTGTGTATGGACGGATGCTGGGTTTGGTGAAAGAAGGGAGCGTGCCGGGAAGATGCTCGTGAAATTATTTTAGCCCTCTACAATTTATGTTGATAGTTGCTAGAGTATGCTTGAAGAGAAGCTGGCTTTGTTCATAGTTACTGTTGCCGGTTATGAATAACAGGTGCCTTATTACTGTATTGAGAATAAGATCATAACGTAAAATTTGTAGTTTTCTCAACTAGAAAACAGAATATGCTTGAAGAAGACTGGAAGAGGAACTTGAGCCCTTGATTGAGTGATATAGCTATTATTTTGTCAACTCTCGTCTTTTGATAATTCTTCAGAGGAATAAAGAGGTAATGAGGAAGGGAGGGAGGAGAAATTACATGATATGACTCCACATGTCTGTAAGCAGAAAGTATATCGGAAAACAACAAAGTTGGGACTGTGTGGGTTGATTGGATCGGTTATAAAATGAGCAAAATAATATGAGATAATGATTATGATTGAAGAAAAGGGTTTATCTTACCCTTACTTTCTCTCTTTGATGGGATGCAGAGGGGCAAGTAAATTCTGTATCGTTTCTCTTCAACTAATGTCGTTTGTTTAAGTGGGACAAGGGAATTGTAGTAGGGATCTTTTGATCATGAACTACATTATACGGGAGGAATGAAGGCTTTCTCTCTTTATCTTTACTCCAGTTACTGATAGGAGTGAAATCGAAAGACAGAGAGACAGCTGGCAGCTTGGACGGATTGAACCCATATTGCTATAAAATACATAAGTAGTGAAGCAACTATGGGTCAGACAGAGCAAGAAGGGAGGAATATAGGAAGGATAGAGGTTAATCCGGGAGAAAAAAGGGTTATATTTCACATGAGGGAATAAATCTAATATCACATGGTCATGAGATATATTGTGCTTGTTCAGGACGATTTAAGATTGAATTTTGGCCTTGCCATCTTTCTTAGCTGGCTGGTTCGTCTGGGGGTTAGTGAGTCGGCGGGGGGAGAAATCAGGAATTGGAATGTAATTCAAGAAGAACAACTTACCCTCTTGAAAAGGACAGAGGGAGAGACAAATGATAAAAGACATGTAAGAGAGAATGGGGAGAGAAAGTGGATTGGGAAATTTGTTTTAGTGGGTCAGACTGGAGTAGGCGATATCGGGCCGCTCTACGTTTTCAAGGAATCACGCGGCTAAACTATGAAAGTTTTTTTTGCAAAAAGAAAAAATCTTGCTAAAATCAACTAGCGGATGCTATCCGAGGCTGTCCTTGGACGGGAATGGGAATAGATTAGGCCTGGGTTTGATGTGATTTGGGTGGATCTATTCTCTATGTAAGCGAAAATAATGATGTAGTTATGGATAGCAGTAGGAGGAAAAGAAAAGCTTGACTAAAGATAAGAAATGAACGCGTATGGCTGGGCTGGAATATGAGAAAGATGTATAAAATTTAGATTGGTAGGTGGAGCGAAAAACAAGTTGAGGATGGGCTCCTCCTGAGACACTAATTAAACGTTTGACCGTTCCAAGATGGAAGCATCCGGATGGAAAGATTGTTCATGGAGGGGATCTGGTAATATATGATGGGGAGAGAAGATGGAAAGAAGAACATCTCAATTATGAACGCATGGGGAAAATATCGATTGATACTTTGCGCCTGCGGCCTACTCCCGGAATGTTGTTTCATCTCCATCCGGAGCGAGGTTGTAAGGTTTTGTGTGCTTTTTTCATCACATGCCTCCGAAAAGCGTATCCTTTTCCAGGGACGAGGAGGCCCTCGCAGAAGGCTGCCTCTCTAGCCGAACTGGTTGCTCGCGACTGGCGTAGCTGCCCTGATGCATAGCTACAGGGGAACGTGGAACGTTACAGGAAGACCTTGTCCTTCTGGGAGTTTGTCTTAGCAATAAATGATTTCCTCATCCAAGTCCAGTCCAGCTCTCCCCAACTTTTGAAGGAGAGTCAAAAGAAAGAGAGGTGCTTTGAGGAAAGTCTTTTGAGTTGAAGTAATTTGCCACCCTTCCGTATCCGTTTATTACAGTCCACATCTTTCAGAATTCGAAGAATTATAGGATATCGAGAAAGCAGGAAAGGTGGTGGTGGATGAAACATGAAACTTATTGGATAGTATGGAAAAAATGAATAAATGAGTACAGGCAAGGATAAAGAATAGGGCCGACAGTAAAAATTTTAAGGGAGAAAGCAAAGGGCTTATCCAGTAGTTTCACTCTTATGTGTTATAGTACACTCCACTCTTCTCGTGGTATTGGAGTTTTCAGAGAATATTATAGGGCCGTGCTGAAATCCGGCTTTAGGTGCCATCGAGTTTTTTGCTAGCAGTTTCTTAGCGTACGGAATATATACATGGGAATAAGAAACAGACGTGTATTACGTAACCCTTTTTACTGCAAGAGGAAAATAGGGGGTTTTTGTAAAAACTCTTCTCTTTGGCTCTCCCTCCTCTTGATACGGAGTACAGGTGGCAAAACAGGAATGATAAAATTCTGCGGATGGATATTCCCGTTGGCGTATGCTTTCCTTAAGCTTCCTCTAAGCTGTGGATGCAGAAGCGTGTTTTAGAGTGATTGGAAGGTACATGAGAGGAGGGATAGCGCGCGATTATCGACTGGGTTAGGTAAACAAAGGATTTTCATCCTTCACTTACTACAGCCAAGATAAATCCTCATAAATATCTACCTCCCTTGAAACGTCTGTCATGGTGAACGGAGGAAATAAGACTCAGTTTTTGAGAGATATGGATCATACAGTTTGGTTGGGTGGAGAAAGAAGATAAAGGAGGAGAAATATGGAAGGGAAGGAACTCATCTTTGCATAGTCGCCTACCTGATTGTCATTATGTCCCAGGCCTCATGGACGATACTCTCGGCCCTGTCCCACCATCTCTTCCATGGTTTCGTCGACGGATCTATCCTCGTTTGTGCCATGGGCCTTTCCAGATGAGAAAAATCTAGTTTGAATAGGATTCAAGGGAGGGAATGGGATTGTAGAGAAGACGGAGCGTGATAAAAGAGACAGGGAGAAGACAACGTGTGGGAAAGCTGAGAGAATGCAAACTTTCTCCTTGTCCTCCCGCTCCCCGCCCACATCACAATCCTCCCTTAAATACGGAATTGAAGACTTTTTGCGGGAAGAGAGTGACAGATATTCCCAGTTTTCTAACCCTAATCACACATGAAAAATCTCATTGTCAGCCTATGCAAAGAGTAGTCATTCGCTCACTTATGGCCGGGGATGATGCGGAAGCCCGCACGTAATGATTTGAAAGGTTAGGTAGGCAGGAAGAGACGTGGGGATAAGAAAAAAAGAGAAGGAGGTTGAGAAGCACCATGAAAAGCTCTTCTGCAATTCAAAACGGTCAGCCAATTGGATCTACTGATTGGCCGATTGGCCTATGTAATTTGGAGGCTAATATCCGCCCAGCATGTCCGGCATGTTTACTGTTTCTAACATGAGAAGGAAAGAGATTATAAATCACTGGAATACAAAAATGAATGCACATTGTACACAATGCAGTTATGGTTATTGCCAACTTTATTGCCCCTTGATTGCCCTACAAAACCGGTGGGGCCTAAGCTTGCAGGTTTAGGGCAAAAAATGTGGGGTAGGCAGTAGGCAGGCCATCCGAGATGAATTGGTGAAAGCTTAAGTGACTATAAGGAAAGTTGGATGAAATCAGCACAACGAAATGATAAAATGTCTCTAGCTTTCCCCGACACCCACCCTTTCTCTCGCTTTCTTCTGTAGGGAAGATCAAGATTTTGTCCTTGGACAACTTTAGCAATAAGGAAGAGGGCTCATACAAGGATTTTATTGGCTCCATTAAATCGGAATGCATGTAAATTTGGAAATTCATTCTCATAATCTTATACATGGTTGCCTCTGAAGATTTTATTCTCAACCTCGTAGTTCACAGAGCGGGAAAGATGGGACTAGGAAGCAGATTTGGGATTACAGGAAGAGAAAATAAAGAAATTTATCCACACTTCCTACCACCGGATAGAATGAATACCTGAATAGATTCAGCACAGGAACACGTTGTAACCGTTGCAGTGGAGAAAGTTGTTATATTTGAATCCAGCTAGTCAAAGTCAGAGGGTGTTGCCATGGAAATAAAGGACAACATGACATGAAGAACATGTTTGCATCGCTCTTATTGATAGCTCTGTCCCTGTCACTGTCACTTCCAACTTAAGAAAAGAAAAAGGCTATTTTCTCTCTATTGAACCTAAGAATATTGTATGTTTGTTAGTTTCAGGTTTAGAATATGCAGTTATTTTAGCTATTCGAATAAAGTAAACGAGAGGAAAGGTAGAAATTGAATATAAGATCTGGAAGAATACGCGTAATTTCATATTAACAATGTAAGCTGCTACGATGGGAGGTGTAGTGGAGGATAAGCTTTTATATCATTTACAAGGATTTGTCGTACGTTCATCCACATATGTTTTATACAATTCCGATGTAAATCAGTACTTGCAGTTGAACGTGTCATGTTTTGTTCTTGGAAATGTGGACTCACATACATTTAGGACGTAGATATCTTGGGGAATCTAGTGATTTAGTTTAGTTTAGGATATGGATGTTGCATGGACGGGTTAGGAAATAATGATTTCCCTCCGACGGCATGGCATGAGAAAATTTCAGATGTGTATGTGCTGTGAAGAAATCCGTACGGAGTAGAATTATTTACGGCAGCGCGCGATGGATGGATGGTTGGGTGGACTGAGAAAGCTGTTTGGATTTGGAATACATATTCTCAAAAGGGAATAAATTAAATGAAAAAAGAATTGTTTACACGCAGAAATGTTGCTTTACAAAAGTTGCTTGCGTACACAGAGAATGTGATGTGGAAAATTTGGATGTAGGTCTTAGATGGTGGTAAGTTCCCGAATACATTAGCCAGGGTTTATTATTAGCTTGAACAAGAAGTAGCGGATTGGTTGTTGGTATTTGGAAAGAAATACAATCCATGTACGTATATAGAGTGTGCGTCCATTCTGCTTGCTTTAGCAGCAATGTACTGGAAGGTATTAAGGGCAGGGCAGATGTTCGCTAAGGCTTGGGATATGAATTATTCGATTATTCCTCCGTTCAAGCCGGTGTATTAAATGACAAGAGAAGAACGGAAAATGCGAACTGTGAATAGGACAAATGTACAGGAAGGGAAAGGGAAAGCATGAGAGTTTAGGACTGGGGAGAGATGTTGTTTGATTAGCTTCAGGGAAATAATACGCTGGAAGGAAGCGGAAGTGGGACGCGTGTACGATTACGTAAGAGGTGTAATGAACGGACTCTTTGATTTTGCTGATACTAAATTGTGGTTGGACTCCGTCCCTATAAGCTAAGAACTCGAGCCAACCATGATTTGATTGTTTGTTTTCCTTAAGACGTGTAGGGCACGTCACGTGTGCACTGGTCGGGTATATACTGGAGGAGAAAACGTAAGGTGGATGCAGAACTGTGGATTCGTAGAAGGGATGTGTTAAAGCAGCGATGAGATGAAGATAGGAAAAGAGGTCGATATTTATTCGATTTTCTATGGAGATGCTTACTGAGAGGTGCGTTGTGGGATACGAGCTGAGAAGTTAATTAAAATATAACGCAGGTAATAAATTGATAGCTGTAGAGACGAAAAAGCTGAAATACGGATGAACAGAGGTGGGTTTAGAGGAATGTGAAAAATTTGTAAGGGTGAATTACAGGCTCGCATTTTCATAAAGAAAGAGTAGTGGCGCAGGGGAATGGGGCTCAACTATGATATGGAAAGGGTGGAGAAAGTAGGAGAAAGGAGGTGGGTGGGATTGACGTGAAACAGAACTTGGAGCCACAGCGGGGACATAGTAAGAGAAAAGTGTGGATCGTAAATGAGTTTTATGTAAGGAGTATAGGTGACAAAATGTTAAAAGTATCAGGTTATCCAAGCGAAAGAGTGGGAACTGGCTGAGAAGCTTGCACGCATCTTAATTAGCCTTTACATGTGTTATTCCTACGAGACTGGAATTAACTGAAAACGAGAATCATCAGTGTTTACAGTCGGAGGGGAGGGAGAATGAGAATGACAAGAAAGAAGTACATGTGGACTGTGGACGCGAGCATGGAAGAGAGAAGGATAATATAATAGGGAGCTAGGAAATGAATTAAATCCTGAGAGAGAACAGAGTGGATGTAAGAGACGAGAATTCATGTAGAAAGAATGGCAGTGGAATGAGAGAGACGTTAAGGGCAGGGTAAATAATAAAAAATCTCGAGTGTTCATTTAGTGAGATGAGTTTAAGGAAGGAATTAACTTATCAACTTTCCATCAGGTTTTTACAGGGCTGTAAAAGTGATTCGAAAAATGAACTGTCTCCAAAGGGGAGGGGGTGGATAGATGGAATGAGTAAATGGTAAAGATATAGGAAATATTTTTAATGGACAGAGTATATATGGGAGAAAAGAGATAAATTAGAGACGATAAAAAGTAGGAGACATGGAAAGAGGAGGGAAGAGAAAACAAATGAGTGACTTTTCTGCATTTATTTTTTGCTTTCTCTTGTTTTTATCCCCAGTAAGTAAGTCTTAAAGAAGGCTGTAATGTTCTTCGCTGGCCGACAAAGAGAAAAAAATAAGGATGAGAGTTTTGTGGAAAGATGCAGGGATTTAATTTTGGGGAAGCGGAGATGATGAGCAAGGGGAAAAATTGCGGGGGTACGTAGAATAGTTGGAAGCTTGCTATTCACATTGTACCACATAGGAGGGTTGCATCGGAAGGAACTGGGCGAGGAAATTATACAACAAGCTTCACCAGCATTTTTACTCACAGACAAAGAAATTAAAGAAGTCAAGGACAGGGAGACAGGGAATGAAGATGAAAGAGTTTTAGTCTTAAATGGGAAGTGACTAAGGAAGATATGTGCGGCGTGGATACCATTCTCAGAGTTTGCTCTTCTAGACAAGACTGGCCGACTTTTTCAGTATACACAGGGTAATAGAATTTAGTTTAGAACCTGCACGGATTTCTCTGCTCATGCTATAGTAAAACTGGCGAGATTTTTGAGAACGTAGTTTATTCCAAGATGCGAAGAGAAATACAGTTATTATAACCCTCTTCTTTAACAAGCTCTATGTTTGACAGTAAGACTGAGGAAGAAAATATATATGTATATATATATATATTGCTTGACCCTTCATCCAATCATATTTTAAATCCTTGAATATAATTCATAAAAGTTTAATGGCCATATAATTTTTTAGCCACATCAAAGTTTAAATAAGAACATAAATAGGAACAAATCCCACCATCCTCCGCTCATTTCTAATGGAGTAGTGTTCCAGGAGCACTCTTCCTAGCTTCATTTATTTGTGTCGAGAAGAAAGTTTGATTCATCCTGGCTCTACATAACGCTGTAAAATCCCTTGTGGCTAGCTCCAAGGCAGAGCTGCAGACCGGACCAAGAACAAAGAGGAGAAAGTGGGGGAAACGATTGGGTTTTTGAGACTAGTGGAAAATAAGATTGAATCAACTTGATAATTAGCTGATGCTTGTCTTAGTGGAAACAGTTGGGGACCTCGTTATAGATTAGAAAATTTCTAATCACCTTTTGCTTAACGTGTCCCCGGCTTAAGCGGATATAAATATAGTAGAGAGTAAACACGGTGGAATAATGTGGAACTGTAAGGTAATCGAAGCGGTACTTGATCTTTATCGCTTCTACCTGCCTGAATATTACATAAGACGACGCCGTGTCGTAACATGGCGTATTCATTAGGTATTGGTCTGCGTAATCAGAAGCAAGTGATGGAGTAAAGAGAAAAAGTAAAGCGGGCCGTCAAAAGAGGTTCTGTTCATCAAACTGAACCGGAACTACTCCCCATTGGGAGCAGAATGGATAAACTACAAGAGAAGGGAAAGAAGAGATTACCAATAAATTCGTTAATTAAAAGATTCGGTTGTTCTTAGTCTTTCGACAATGCGACAGGGGAAGTTATGGAGGATAAAAAGGAGAGAATGGTGGAGAGCGGGTAGGATGAAGAGGAGAGCAGGAGTTTGTTCCTTGTTCGGCTTGAATCTACTAAAGGATTCAGTCAAGGACCGAAATTAATTACTGTTACAACAGCCTGAGTTTGTGCTACACAACTATAATTTAGGAAACTAATTTCTCAGATTGCAAGCTAGAGTCCGGCATAGCGTGGCGCTAGCTCAAGAGCGGAATTGAATAGAAGAGCGTGAAAGGGCGGAGGAAAGTGTGATTAGTGATGAAATATGCTCAACGCAATGTAATTTATTGCACGTTCCACTGGAATGAGTGACGCAATTATTTATGCATGCCCTCTCCAACTCGGAACCAGACCTAGAAAAACCTTCATCCTTAATGCATGAAGGTGGAAGCATAGTTATGCATACAGAGTCGTCGTTTAATTAATTGGAAGAAAAAATTCCGGAAAAGTTGGGAAACAACTCTATGCTTTCATTCCATGTAGTCCATCTTACGTACCTGAACAATTGAACTCCGGACGGAACACACAGAGCTTGAACAAAGTTGTTTCTTTTAGTTACTACTCAGAAGAAAGCACTGTAAGCTTACAACAAGAATGTATCAGGTTGAGTTGAGTAAAACCAACTTCAACCAGTAGAGTATATTGTCTAGAAGATGGGAAAAAGCATGGGAAATTTTATTCTAATGCCTTTTCACGCTTCTTTTTCATGAGGCGAGGAAGGGTGGTATGACTTTCCTTTCAATTAGAAAGTATAGAACATAAAAAGTGGTACTTGTATTGCCAACTCTGACTGTATAAAGTATATCCTAAACTTTTCCACATAACTTATTTAGTCATCAAGTATGCAATACGCTTGTTAGGTCTAATAGAGAGCTGATCTGGCGAAGATTAGAACACAATACGTGAATGGATAATCGGAAACTTTGAGTACATGACAAAGATGCTGGGCGGAGAACTTTATTGCGTTCAGGATCTCCTTCTCTTTGCAAACTTTTGCCGATGAAAGTTTATACAGTGAACAAGTAAATGCACCTTGTTTTATGCCTGCTTCCTGGGCTGGGCGTACGTATAGATTTTGAAGAAAGGAACGAAAGAAGAATTAGTAAAATCCAAGGGTGCTCTATTCTCAGGTTGTATAAGGGCGGAAGTATGAATTACCGATGAGGATAATTTATTACTCGTCTTAAGCTGAAGCAAAGCAGTGTATTGAAATTCTTGGACGGGGAATGAAGATTGTTACTGCCATCTTAACAGTTATGGTGTAACTTTCAAAATTTTGGGACTTCTAAAGTAATGGTTGTTTAAGTCAAGTTGGGGCGTGAGTTTTAGACGACTTTCACTAGTTCATGGTATCGTCATCGTCAAGGTCGTAAGAGTGGTTGACAAAGAGAAACATATAGAGGGAAGGCTGATCAAGCTGTTTGGTCTCGTTATATGCCCGAGGGGAGAATGAATGTGGGAAAAGAGCTGGTTGAGTGAAGGAAGAGAAAAGGAGAAATCAGCTAGATATGCACGGAAGTGAGAAAGTGTATGTAGCATGCCAGCAGGTGTTAAATTCAGATATGAGAAAAAGAAAGCAGGGAAGAAAGTGAAGAGAAGAAGAAAAGTAGATGAAGTATGCTGTGAGTATGTTGGAAAAATGAGAAAGGATTATATTGACAGGTTAGTTTGCGGGAGGAAGGGTAGAACATCTTTCTTAAATTTAGTCCTCCATCATGTATGAGTGGAACTCATCTACTAATGGGGAGAAAGTGTGTTATTGGTAAAAATGCAAAATTTTGATTCTCTTTACTTTAAGAAGGAGGGAGGCATTTATCAATGTCGCTGGGACGAAGTTGACGTATGATTTTTTTCCGGGAGAAATCAATTGGGAAAACTTTCACACTGATTCCTCAGGCAGTCTCATGCATGAAGAGTGGCTTTTCCCACGGTTGTCAAACTTTTTAAGCTTACAAAAACTCATCGCTAGCCTTAAAATTTCTCGCAACTTCTGGGCTTGAGTTGTGTAATTGTTTATCTTGGGTCCAGAAACTAGAAAGAGCTTTCAAGAAAATACTTGCTCCTCCAAACATTCCCTCAGTTCTTGAACGCCTCCCTTCCTCCATTCTTCTGCATCAACGTCTGCTTTGCTTACTCTGCTCTGGCTCTGTGATATAGGGGAAGAATGACATCTCACATGATGTCCTACTCGAGAAAGCTCCAAGGCTACTCAAGACTCAAGATTCCCGGTATCCCGGTGTGGTTTTGTGTGTGTTTGACGTGGGCGGAAAACCAGGGCGGAACTAAACTCGTATCATGTTACACAACTACGCTCCAGCGAGCATTTTGCTCTTGGCTTCATGATTGAAAGCTACTACCAACGAATACTACAGAATCGATATGGTCAAAGGCAAATATCAAAATACAAATTCCAATATTTGCACAATCCAACCCTCCTCATTTCTTCTCCGCAACATACTTGCTTAATATCAGAAACCATGTTTGATTCAAGGAGGAGAAAGCCATATTCGATAGATGGAATAGGAGATGAATATACTGTACTTTGAAGTTATCAGTCGGATGAGTGCATATGTCGTCTCTCAGCTGCGTTCACAGGTTTTGTATACAAAATTAAATGGGACTTTTCTAGCTTTTTTCAAGAGGAATATTGAAAAATATTTGCATGGCTCAGGAAAATTACACCAAGAGGAAATTAGATCATTTTACATTATGGAAATTCAAGAATGGTAATGGTATTGCCCAAGTAATGGAAAAAAGAAGTGGCAGTTTCGAAACTTCTCAAAAAGATGTGTAGACAACACAAGGTTTTACATCAGACTTGCGAAAGTTTGTACGAGGAAAGCGAGAGGGAGGACTCAGATACAAGTACAGAAGAGGACACAGCTCTGGCGGTAAAAGCAGTTCTGTCTTCATGGTCTTGTAGATTCTCGAGTGATGGATGAATACATAAATAATGTTTGCTTAGAGGGTGTCGTCGTGTCGTGTATTATTTTTTCATTAGAGACTATAGATGAAACTTTATGTGAGCGTTGTTTTCTAGCTTATCTTTTTCCTAGTCGGCAATATGATACTTAAATGACTTCTTTTCCCTCCTTGTCTTGTCGTGGTGGTTGGTGGTGGTGGTCAGATGGGGCTTGGAAATACCATCCTGCTGTTCTTCTGTCTTTACACATTCATTATTCTCTCTTTCCCGGGATTTCCATAATGATTCCTCCGAATGGGCTTGACAAGCTTAACTGTTACAGTTGGCTCAGTAGTATATGTGTACATGCAGAAAAGACAGTTATAATTTGGAAGCGTTAATAAAGCAACAAGGTAATAAATTTGATATTATATGAACGTTGACCTGCTCTGTTGGATCGATACAAGAACCCCTACTACACTAACTACACTAGTCCTTGATGAGATATCAGCCTAATTCCCTCCTAAATTATAAGCTGCGTGGAGATTAGACAAAAGGAACTGGGGAAGGATATACTAGACCAAATCCTGAAGGATTATGTACTTCCAGACAAAGAACATAATCGATATTTGATATTGGATCCTGTTTTAACGAAGTGAGGCCTGTGGCAGTGCAGTACACGGCTTGATTTATTCATTTGATTTGACAGTTCTTGATTTATTTTCTTATCGGTCCCGTGAAAAGGAAAAATACTAATATCGAAGTAACCAGGAAGCATACGTGTCCCTTCTTTGAAAGTTAAGCATATGGAGCAGCAGATAAACTACTGTTATAATCATAAAAAAGTTTTTATTTCAAGGGATCTCTACCGCCTGATCCGTGTTGCATGAACACCTTATTATTTACGCCTGTCATACTCTTCCCTGATTATGTACACCGGGTGTCAACAGGCTTGAGTGATTGGAAGTGTTTTTAAAGCGAATGACAGATATGAAGGACGATTAAATAGTTTCCAGTTAAAATACTACATAAGCGGGCATTACTAATAAGACACCCCAGAATCTCAGGTTTCAGATGATAGCAAGTAGGCAAGGCAGTAGGCAGGGAACTAAACATGCAGATAGTACCTTGTGAGTTTGTCTGCTAAGATGACGCGGGAATCCAACTAGGACAAATCAGGTAGTGTTGTATACTGTTAAGGGAATGAAGGCTGTATGTAAAATAAAGAGGGCAGAATGTTTTGATGCGTGGATTTGATGCTAGAATTGAGTGAAAAAGTAAACATGAGCGGGTAGGGTAGTGGGGATAAATAGATGTTTACGCTGTGGTGGCCGGTGAAAGTTGGTGGGAGAAAGGAGAGAGAGTGGAGCGGAAGATTATGACATTATACTCATTCAAACTTTTGCCTCCTCCGGGGTAAAGATGATAGCGTCGTTTTCTCTGACAGCAAGTGCCATGAGGAGAATTTCCTGCTAAAAGAGAGAAGAGTGTGAGCGAATGTGACACACTCTCTCAATCAAGATGGGAACATTAATTGAAAATAATAATTACTTCACCTGAGCATCCATCCATATTCATAGGAGAGGGAGGAGACTAGGAGACACGTGGAGGCAAAAACTAGGGTTACGACGAGGTCGACTCTTTCAAGCAAATGTAGAAAGTAAAGAGGACGCCAGGGAGAGGTTAAGATGCTTTAAAGAGGAGGAGGAGAAGTTTTTCATTTTAAATGCCCTCGAGTGTAAGAAATACAAGAATTTGAGTGAATGCATGGAGAAAGTTGTTTGAGGCTCTAGGTTGGGGAAACGGATTCTATTCTATTCCAGTTGACGTGGAAGCGGGAGGACGGATGCAGGCGCATTGACATATTCCCTTTTGGATACAACTATCATGAGAATTTTGGAGAGGAGAAAGCCAGTGAGGTGGGATGCCCGAAGTGGAAATAGATGAGGGCTGTGTTAGGAGGACAACTAAACTAGTAGTAGATGTAGATATTTTCGGATATTCAAAAGAACTCATTTTCCGTGTTCACGGAAATTTAACTTGGAATGATGCTCATGATTAAATATTTAATGACAAGAGGTGATGGGAGGAATTTTTAGGAGCGAAAAAGAAGACAAAACTAGGAAAGGAAGAAGCGGCGTGCACATACCTTACATACCGTCTTTGAAGGGCTACACCAGAGACCAGACCAGTCTTTCTCTTTTGCTTTCTCCACTTTCACTATGCATATCTCTCTTCCTAATTCTTTTAATGATAAACTTCAAAGTTGATTTCCAGAGTTCAGAAATGCTATTTTGTATGTGTAATTTGGTAGCCTAGGAGGTGGCAGTTAACTTGCATCAGAATGGAAATGAAAAATATCCATAACCAGCGGACTAACCGACGCGGAGAAATGTGTAAAGAGAGGCAAGCATGGAGGAATGCAAATTGATTGCAACTGTTTAGTTGAAGGATTCAAGATTAAGATTGTGGTTATAAAATGGAAACGAGAAGAAAATTTTCATAATGATCTTTCAGAGCAGACACTTGACTTGTTAAGAGATGGATAAAGCGGAGAATAATCGTGAACGTTAAACGAGTCCTGCGCTCCAATTTATTAAAGAGGTCTAACATGCTGCTAAACGAGGTCTAGGAAGCTCTTTCATAACTTTTACAAAACTCTTCGCATAAAATTCAAACATCTCCGCTTGTAATACAAGAGTAGAAGGTTAATGCGATAAGAATATACAAGTTTTCCAAGAATCCCGATATTAATAAAATTTACAAGGTCAGACTTATATTTAAGCTTGAGGAAGAATGTGTAATAATTTGATACGCAATCCTTTTTTGAGAAAAATATCTTGCTTAAATAAATGCCTAAGCTAAAGCTAAACTACAGAAGTGTACTGTTTCGTATATTTATAAATGAAAATACATACTATTCTGTTTATTGTCTGTAAAATGTCCCTGCAGTCTAATTTAAGTCAAGGTAAGAAAATTGCTTAAAATTATGTAACTTTATGTCACGGAGAAGAGGTAATTGAGATAAAATTGAGGGGAAAATAGACTGCAGCGGGACATAAAGGTATCAATTATTTGAATTGCGGGTGATGTAAGTTATATACATGAAGCATGAAGATTGTGGTAAAAGTGTTTACTCGCATAGTTCTTAACTTCGTAATGCTGAAAGGAATTTTTCGGCTTAGTTCATAACGAGCGAAATGCGATAGGTGAAAGTATAAACTTGAAAATACGGGATCTTACTTTGGTAATTGATTATGAGAGCAGACATGACAAAAAGGAACTTGAGGAAGGGGAGGAAAAATTACAGGGGTTCAAAATAGGAGGAGAGGATCAACGTTGCATGGCGTGCTGCGTGCTGGAGAAAGTGGAGAGAAGATGAAGGGAAGGATTGGTTTTGTTGTGTGGGGTGAGGGAGACGGGAATAGGAAGAAGGATGAGGAGATGAGCAGGACAAAAAGAGCTACTTGGTAGGCCGCCGGAGTAAAGACGAGAAGATGAAAGGTTTGAATGAGGATTAATGCTGGAAGTGAGTTGAAAACATTATAAGAATAATCTAAGGCGTTTATCATTGACGTCATAATTAATGAATGCAAAGATAACTGAAAGGAAGATGATGGAGGAGATGGAGAAAGTAGGATGTAGATGGGAAGGAGAACAATGAAACTTTCTTCGCGTCCCCTCATCCTTCCTGTAAACTCTCCTCCTCCCTCGTTACTTCTTCGCCAGTTCAGTTACACGGGAATCATTCCACTGTATCCAGTATCTAGTGTCCTAGGTTCTATTCCACAGTACAAAATTGTAAGGACCAGGTCGTTTAGTAATAGACAAAAACGCTGCAGGGATAGACATATACATGTCATGCTTCACGTATGTAACTATTGTTAAAATCCAAAGATACGAGTTTCTTAAATTATGTGGTGAAAGCGAATTTAAGATAACGTTTTAAGCCCTCAATGCATATATGGAGTGAGACGCGAAGGAGCCATTTCTTGTATTTACTGGAAACGAGAGAAAGCTGTCGTCGTGCTTGTATACTTTCTGCGACTTATTTTCAATTAAAGAAAATTGTTATAAATGAGATGAGATGGCATTTTCAATGCAGTAGCGCGGGCACAGAGACTGGAAAAAATAGAGATAAAGGGGGGGGGGGAGAAAAATATTTGGCCTTAAGAGGCTTGTGTCAAGATAAGATGTGACCCTTGCCCTCATCCGTGTTTTAAATGGGAATGAATGAGGAGAAAGTGTAAAGCATGGGTTGAAACGAGAATCGATGGTCTTTATGCTGTATACAAGTATCTGAATAAGGTTAAGGTTATGATAATTTCCTCTCTATGGAAACTAGATGGGATAAAGGAGAAAGTTAAGTGAAAGTAAGCGAGGAGTATTTTTTAAAATACGCAGTGTAGAAGTTGAGGGGAAGTAGGGAATTTAAATAGGATGAAAGAATTCCATTTAGAGAAGGAAGAATGAACGAACTGAATTTAGGTTTTGCAATGGTTAAAAAAAGATGGTTATTTTGTACGAAAACCGTAAGAGTAATGCGGGCGGCCCTAATTAAATTTTAAAAACGCAAGGAATAGTGGTAAAACTGGAATTGTTGAGTTACAGGAACCAGTGTGGTTTGGATTGTATTGAGGTTGTAAATCTCTATAGCCAAAAGGAGGAACTGTCAGATTGAGTTTCAGCAAGTTTCAAACGAGCTGGGATGCGAGTGGAAGAAAGATTCTGCGTCTAGTGAAGACAAATGACGAGTATCAAAAGAGCTTTGCTGTTATAGTGTCCAGAGCTTGGGAGGAGAAAGAGAAGCATGAGAGTAGTAAATGAATGCGAAAGTTAGCAGACGGCGGACGGTGGCGGTGAGAGAGGGTTGGAAAAGATAGAAGAGATGCGGAAGATGAGGGGGACAGAGGAATTGTGAAGACAGAGATGTTGTGGTCAAGGAAGTGGAATAAAGAGGATGGAATAGTTTGACTACACATTCAATTACATGATGCGAGAGACATTGCTGAAATATAAAGAGAAAGTTTGTCGCTTCGAATAATTCTAGTACAAGGTTTTGCGGGTGAAGTAACTGGAAAAGGGAAGGTCTGGAGAAAGGTGGCCCTGGAATTTTATTTGCTCCACACCGAGGTTTTTACGCTGTAGCCACGCTCATGCTGGGAGAAATAGGAAGCTGAGAGGGGCAGATTCGAATGGCGTGCAGTGGAGAGAAGATGATACGGGTTAAGTTTTCTCTGGGGTTTGCAACTTCCCCGTGAAGTATAATGTTGGTAAAAATTCGGATAGGGGATGCTAGTATCCGTCAAGTGGTAAGGAGCTCGCGATGGAAGAACCTTGTGGAACCAATAACCCGGATTCTGCTTTCATGCCTGTCCGCTCGTAGCCGCCTGACTCTCTTTCTACTGCCCTGTATTTTCTCCGAGGGGTAAGTAGAGCGTGCGTCTTGGAGGAGGCGGGCGATGTGGATTCTGGAAGCTGGCGGGGAAGAATTTGGATGACTTTTATGGGAAGGTGCTATGTTGCGGTGGTGGATTAGTTGAAATGGTGATAAGGGTAAAGTAGAGTTAGAGGATCTGATCTCGAGATAGAGCAGATGGAGATGGTAATGTGACGCTCAGTTTGATTCCATCCAGGTGTGGGAGAATCTCTGTTACGAAGAACTCTGTTTTGGATCTTTTCCGCTGATGTCTAAGTGCAGAATCCCTTTGGAAAACAATTTTCGGAAGCGGAGGAAAAAGAAAAGTAAGAGATGACCGAGGTGAGCAAGGAAGCTATAGGAAGTTTGGAGTGTAGATGGCACTGTGCTGGCGTGACCTCGATGGGAGTTGAATTGGAGAAAGTTAGGAGAAGGCCGGGCGGGATACTATAAGTTGGATACAAGGAATTTGCAGGCTAGTTTTTATGGAATAAAAACGAGGAAAAGACGCGTAGTTGCGTGATGGTTGGGTATTTGATGTGTGGAACATGGAGAGTTATCAGTAAATGAGTGACTGTCTGAGTGGACTGTGTAGAAAATTTGGGAGGCTTGGTCTTTATGCTAGGAAAATGCTGGGCTCTATGTGCATGTGTGAGAGAGAGAGAAGAGTCTCTAATCTGTTTGAAGATATAGAAGAGATACGCCTGTGTAGAAAAAACTATGAAGAGAGACAAGAAAGACAGAGAAAGAAGACGCGAGGAAGAGCTGGAGAAGAAGGAGGACAAAGAAAAGGGTGGAAGCAGGGGGAGTAAGTAGTAGTGGTGGAATTGCTCTCTTGTACTACGGGCAGGAAGGTCGTTGGGTTCCAAAGGGAAAGCGGGCTAGAAAGGAATAAAGAAAGCTAGCGGAGAAAGTTGCCGTGTTTTTCTGTATGTGTCTTCTGTGTGTTTTTGTTGGTGGTGGTGGGGTTACTAGCGGTAAACTAGCGTCCGGGGTTGGTTTTCTCCCGAGTCGGGATCGAGCTAATAATCATCGTTATCAGATTGGGAAGAGATAAAGAAAAATCTATGCGGTGGTTGGTGTAACTCTTACGGGTTTGCACGCTTTCCCTCAGGAGGACTGTGGAAGGGAAGCAAGTGTTTTAGCAGAGCAGCTCCTTCCTTGCTAATACTACTACACTAACCTTCTCCGTATTGATTTTATTCATCCAGGAGGAGTGGATTGGATTTGCGGGAGCTGGAAAAGGGTGTTGGGAAGTGAAAGCGGAGGAAGAGAGGGTTTGGAGAAAGCTAGTGGATTTACCCGGTAGAGTGGTAGTAGTGCTTGGTCCTGTAGTAATGTTTCGCTCCTCGACATGTTATCTTGGCGGAGTTGGTCCTACCGCCACTCGGATCTCGCATTCCCCCTCTGATTCCTCAACAGAGAAGAAGACGGGCAAGTCCGGGGAAAGGGCAAGGAAGAACAACAAGTAGGAGTAGGACGAAGTATGAGAAACAAGAAAGCTAGTAGCCTGCTTGCTCTCTATTCTCTCCTAGAAATCTCATCAAGTGTCAATCATTCCCTACTATCCCTACTACAAAGCCTCTTCGACTCATTAAATATTAGTGAAGAAGAAGACCAGCCCACCTTGTAGGCTACCTCTCCGAATCATTTATTCCTGTCACTTCCAACCCAAACTCCCTCCAACCCTCACCAACCTACCAACCACACATCCAATCTATAATCTAAGAACCCTTACTTCAAGCCTCTTCACAAACCCCTTCTTCAGAATTTCCATCCTTCCTCTCATCCAATAAGCACAAAAATTAGGACGCAGAGAATCTGTTGCAGCTCGAGAATAATGGATTTTTTCTACGATCCGCCTACATTCTAAACCAGCTTGACTTTCTCTGCCCTTTGGGTTATCTACGGCCTAAAACCTCTGAGTCTCGTTTACGAGAAATTTTGAGAGATTACAAAAAACCCAGTGATAATTAATTACTAGACAGATAAAAATGTATGGGCAGTGACTTGGTGACAAGGTGATTTCTCCCAAGTAATCCGCATCATCTGTTCTGCTCTCTACATGGTGAAAGTCTTTTGCAAAGGAGACTGTGGGGAAATGGAGTGAATGGAGAAAGTTGTAATGTTGAGAACTGGTACAACGGCGACTCCTCTTTGTACGACGACAAGTGATTAGTGGGAAGAGGACAATCCTCCAGCTGGTCAGTATGAACTGAGTGAGGAAGCGGCAAGAATATTAAGTGTGCGTTCCCTTATTCCCTGGTTACAAGAATTAGTTGGGTGCAATTGTTGATAATTATTAAGGAAAGGGTGTGTTCTTGTGATAGAATCACCGTAGTGGGGTTGTAACTCAAGTACAGATTAATCCTGAGCGGATAAGCTAAATGCTCATGTAATTGATTGTGGTTGTTGAAGAAGGATGTGCGTTATAGATTGAATATCTTTTGGATATTCTTGAAAAAGTGATTGTATTTGTGTCTACCGCCTCGCAAATCGTATATGCACTTCACAATGTTCGGAGGCCTTAAAAGTCACAGCTTGTCAAAGCTTGCCCTCTCAAAATTCCTTTCGCAGAGCATGTAAGCCGTAATAATTTTTCCATTTGCAACTACTCAAATCGTAAATCATTCTCTAATGGTCCTACTAACCGTAATGATACTTGCTCTTTTTTTGACTCTCGCTCTGCCATAACTACACCTTGTGTCCTTGCTATATGCCACTACTATAACCATACTAACAAGAATGAAGAGATAGTCTTGTAGATTTTAGTTCTACCACTACTTTATATAGCCTGTTAAAAGAACCATCATCTTATCATATCAAATCTCAGTTGCTAGTCGCCGCTTCCAAGAGGAAAAATAGCAACAAGCTTTGACTTAGAACCCGCCGGGAATGACCGCTATGTCCGGCGGAAACATTTCTTTTTTCCCTCGAGTCTGTCTGTACATAGTGAGAAGCTAATGTAAATATTCTTAGGCATCTTCCTCCAACATTTCCACCGCCTCTCATACAAATAAACTATAAGGGATGTGAGGGAAGAATTACGAGTCCTGAGAGATACTGACACTAGCGCTATGCAAGAAAAACATTTGACAAGCTAACCTTTAGTGGCTTTATTGTACCTTTATGACAAGAATACGACCTATTTAACGACACACGGTCTAACTTGATGCTCTTGTATACATGAGCTATGGACTATGGATATGAGACCCTTGTGCTTTATTTTTCACTGTCTGTCCTCTGATATTCTACGACGGTGTTGTCGTCGTTGGCAATATTATACTCTACACTAGCCTGGTGGATTTTTTGTACAGCTCTTTGTACTTTGACTGTGAGACACCTTTAGCTAACATAGTATTACAAACATAAACGGAAGTTAACCGCAAAGGGAAGGAAGAGGAAGGAAGGAAGGAACTACTGAAACCTCAAATTCCCTGATTAATAATAATGCCCCTCTTGTACCATTATAGTAATCCTCTAAAGGAAAACTTGGCCGTATAGAGAGTAGGGAGTCAGAGAGAAAAAGAATTTCATTTTAACTCTTGTAGCTCCAGTGAAAAAGTAAATTATTACTCTGCAGCTACTCTTATTCATTGCCATGAGATTTCTAGCTGCCTCCAAGTCAAAAAACACAGCCGTGAAAAAATGAGATACAGACGACAAACTGACGTACGTAGAAAAGAGATGGTATAGTAAATTATGAAGGGATGAGACACAAGTTAGGCTGACTCAATAACATGTGACGACATTACATATCTCGTATTGTTCGAGGTAGGTGACTTGTTCTTTTAAGGTTCTTTTAGAGATGTGGTATTGGGTTGGTGAGTTGTACTCGACTTTATTGAAGACAGAATAAATGGGAAATATTGTTGCGTAATTTAATAGGAATATAAATCATGTGTGGAGAAAATAAAAAGTGCCTTTAGGGAATAAATTATAAAAGTTTTTTAGTTTTTTGCTTTCTCCTAAATTTTAGGAACTTCTCGTACTCCTCCTCTTTGGTCTTTGTTACTCCGCCTCCTGTCTATGTCGGAAGCACTTTTGTGTTTCCGTTTGGGAGTAGTTGCTTGAAAGAGAAAAAGTAAAAACGTTTTGGGAGGAAGTGTCATAGCTTATGGAGCTAGGAATAAACCGTCCGGACAGATTATTATAAGAGTCGAGATGGGTAGACAGATGAAATCGTATTAACTTTGCTTCATGCGTGGAGAGCTAAGGCATGGTTAGGTAATACATGGGGGGATTTTGCGGAGGAAGGGTTGGAAGGAATGTGAAAGTCTAGGAGGGAAAATAAGATATGAAGACAAATGTAATGTGTGGAAAATCGGCTACTTTCTCCAGTACTTTCACCCTGCTACAAGGTGATAAGCTCTGAGGGGAGGCTGGTAGGAATCCTTTCTCTAGACTGAGTTACTCTTGTCACAATTTTATGATGGGTTCTACTAGAATATCTTATGACAAATTCAGGCATTATAGTAAAAAATACTATGCGAGACCGGAAGCCGCTCTTCTCCGTTTTTTGCTCTTTCGCTCTCTTTCTCGTTCCCACTTTTTCATTTATCTGACTCTTTGAAAGGCCAAGAAAGTATCAACTGTTTCCTAGCTCACAACACTCACAGACTGCCACTACCGTCTTGCTTCGTTCCAGTTTCCTACCATATTTTTCCCCTTCTCCCCGGCCTATGGAGTCTTGAAGCGGCCTTAATCAAGGGTAAATGCCTAGTTCTGTTCTTGGTTTTTTCTCTCTTTTATCTTACGTTTAGTGGGCGAATGAATGAGAAATGTGGGGAATAAAAACGTAGCTCAGCTCATATTCTTCAGATCAAATACGTATATAGGCTCTGGAGGTTTCCTGAGCCAAGGATAAATTAAATGCTTCTGTCATCAAGATTGAAGAAGGCTCCCTTCCTTTTCTCCACAATGGCAAGTCTCTGAAAGCTTTCATGCATCTCATACTCCACGCTCAACCTCATGTCCGCCTATACATCTTAGAGCCATTTGTTTTATTCCACTGATTTCCTATCAAACCCAGTCAATATAAGTTCCAAGCTCTGAGCAAAGGGGGAGTATAGAGGGCTTAAAATAAAACCTTTTAAACTCACCCTTTCAACAAATTACCCGAGCTTTGTGCGCTCCCAAACCGCAATCATGAAAA
This sequence comes from Sminthurides aquaticus, assembly GCA_906901655.1. NCBI lineage: Eukaryota > Metazoa > Arthropoda > Collembola > Symphypleona > Sminthurididae > Sminthurides > Sminthurides aquaticus. The sequence goes on along the minus strand of CAJQTT010000004.1, from coordinate 6,558,982 downwards.
ACTCTCTTATCTTCTATGAAAAACTCTAATTTAAATCGTCAGAGAAGTAAAGTGAATCAAAGGAAAAAGAAATGCCGAAGTCTCTGTAGAGTGTAGCGAGAACTAAGTGAAAACAATCAGCTTCCTTGTCCCTCACCCTCTAAAAACTTTTAGCAGACATGCCCTCTTTAGTCATGTCCTATATTCTCTGAGAGAAGAGTTGTCGATTATTCAAGGCGGTTTCCCTGAACAGTCTTTCGACTCATGTATCACATATAATTGAACGGAAATACGTATTTATCCATTAGAAATGCAAAACCAAGCAGGTGGCTAGATTTGAGATTCGAGATAGGAAAAGTTGGAGAAAAGCTTCCCTATTCGTGTCGTCTGTCGTCTCCTACTTAGATAAACGAAAGAGACTCAATGTGTCTAACCATCATCCTGTAGTTGCATTGCATACACCACTAGAAGCTTGAGTACTCACTGGTTGAGGACCTCAACCAGTGAGTACTCAAGCTTCATGAACCTCAACTTGAGGTTCATGAAACTTGTCTAGGTTGAAATCGTATCGTCCTTGCAAATGAGGGTATGTAACAAAGTCCAAGAGAGAAAGTAACACAAGCGCTCACTACAACCACTGATCTGTGACCCAGGAAGTTGGTAGTAACATGAGGGAAAGTAAACATCCTTGTATTCCTTGTATCGTGGTCGAAAATGAATAATGTTTGAACAATGTTCCTCAAATTACAAACAGTTAGAATACCGCACCCAATCTGCAGTTTAAGTGCTGCCTGCTAATTTATACTGGTAGCATTTGCAGTCTTGATGCAGTTTACCATAGACAAATTGACAACAGGATTTGGTTCTGACATCGACTAACTGCAGCTTAGTCGTAAATTAATGGCTGAAGAACCATTCAACGTTTTTATGGGATGTATCAATTCCATTACTATTCTTTTCGGTGTAGAATCTAATTGAAATGGAGAAACGGAGCAGAAAGTGAGTTTGTCAGGAGCAGCTTAACAACTTGAGGAGTATAGGGTATGCATGAGGATGACGGGAAGTATGCTGGTATTTCGTTTACGCTGTGTCGTTGTCGTTTGAGGAATACGTGAATAAAACAGCTGCTTCCGAAAGAGTTTCCTTTAATTGAGAAAGGAAGTATCTTCCCGGGATTTGATATTCAAGTTGCTTAATTCAAGTTCTTCATGCATCATGCTAAATGCTAGGGCTGGGGTAACTTCTGTAGGAAGAGAAAGCAAGTCATTAAGATCTACCTTTCACTTTAGACGTTTGTACTAACAGGCCGAGACGAGACCGTAGTGAACAACTTGGGCTTTGGAATGGGTAATTAAAGACTTTGTTAGGTTACGTAAAAGGTTGTCGTGTTAGCCCATAATGCAAACCCTCTTGAGGTTAGGAAAGCAAAATCCGGAAAATCCAGAGTTAAGTTCAAAGGGTTAAATTTTGAATTTTTTATTCAAGAAGTAAAGCCCAGGAGTGTGTGTAAAATAATATTTATTCTAACCTATACCTGGAAAGTGTTGTGGAAAGACAAATAATTTGCTTACATACTTTGGACCGTGGAGAAAGTTTGGCAAACGCTTGGTCAACCAACAACCTGCCTCTTGGGGTAAACTAAGGTGAAAAAATTAGATCCTCCACTAGCATGTTCATATTCTTTAGTGCATTAAGGGCAAGTAACACTAAACAATGTTATATAGCGAAAATCATCGATAACCAAAATGAAAGTACTCAAGCCGGTCGCCGCTACAAATTATGAAACGGTTTGACTCCATTAGGCTCAGCGTATGTTCTTTAATGTTAGATTATTAAAAGAATTGAAATAAAGGATTCATAAGAGAGTCATCTAAGAATTTTAAGCAGTAGAGTTAACAGATTCAAAATGGTGCCAGGATACCAGCTGAACTAGGTGGCAGTTTATAGTTAAGTTGGGTTCCTTTCCATCAAGTTCACACTCACAATTAGGTGGAGGAGCAGTAAATACTCCAAAGTCTATTTTATTGAAGAGGAAATAAGGCTTAGGAGATTAAGAGGAGGAGAATTTTGGAGTTTGCTCTGAATTATACAATAGAATCCTACAAAATGAACAAGGTTGGTATGCATATATATGTGAGCTAGGTGGATACACTACAAAGCCGGGTGGGTTAGAAGAAAGAGCTAGGAAATAGTAAAAGGAAGAGAGCTGAGAGAAATACAGGAATGATGCTGTAGAGGATTCATGTCCGCTTGGGATTAAAGAATGAAAAGAGGATGGAATTACGAGAGATAGTAAGTAACTAGGAAAAGAGGACAATGCCCAATTTAGGAGCAAACCACGACATACCCAATTCATTCCCGTCAAATGAATTGATAGCACCAACTCCAACCAGCTACAGCTACAGTCTGGAACAAAATGGTGGATGTAAGCTCCTATTCGTACCAAGAACTTTCTCGTACTACTGCAACCACTCTGAAAGACTTGTAGCAACAGCTATTGTCTGTGGGCAAACGAAATAATTGGAACAAAGTGCAAGCAATGGTTGAAATATTTTATTGGGCTCTCGTTACATAAAACTGTTAGCTGCTGTAACCTGTTGTTTAATTGAAGTAATGATGAACAGTGAGAGTAAGCATATATAGACCGATGACGCTACAAAATGAACATATATTTAATATATGCTGTGTTGGGAAGGTATTCCTGTAATGCAATTTACGTAGTGCCAGCGAATATGTATTAGCAGGAAAGATGGAGGCATGAAAAGAGTAAGCGAGTTCCGAGGAGAAAGCCAAGGAATATAAAGGCAACCGGAGAAAGACCAAAGATTGTAACTCGATTTTGACGCATATTTTATTTTCATTGTCGCTCCACCTGTTTGCTACCCCAGGGAAAATGAGAAGGAAGAAGATGGGTGGAAGAAACATTGGATGTTGAGGATAGAGGAGAGGGAGCAATGAGCAGGAATAGATTTTCTGCCTAAAGAAATGGTTACACGATTTACGACTCTACTGTACAAAACAAACAATACTGTCTTTGAATAAATGAGGGAGGACAACAGTGAAACTTGTTGATTATTATGACAAACGTACTCAAAGCCAACTCAATACGACTCTTGAGGAAAGAACTTGTGTAGCATCGGGTAGGAAAAGACTTGACTTGAGAAAAAATTCTACATAATCCACCACTTGACTGCCTGACTTGAGACTTGTGAATATCGAAACATGTGGTTCAGATCTTCTGCACGAATTAACACAAGAGATTTCCAAACTTGTAGAAGTTGGTGATGACATTATTTACTGTGAGGAAAGTCAGCATGATAATTGGGATAAACGACGCGTTTTAATAAAAGCAATGTTATCATAAGAAGCGAAAAGGGAAAATTCAGCTGCAGCATTTTCAGGCATGTTATGCAGTTATGCTCGTACGTAAGAAACAAAAACCGTTTCGTCGTATCCCAAGTCACAAAGTCTTCGGATACGATATTTGATAGTCGTAGGAAGGGTAACTGTTGGAGTACAAGGTTAACGTGTTGAGCAAGCAGAAATGGTGGTTGTTCAACGCAACTCTGCTACAGAATGTGTTATGTACATTTTACTCTGGGTGTGAAAGTATTGATTGCATCAATCCGTGAAACAGCAGGCTTCTGTGTGTACAAATCCGAAAAAAATAATCTATTAATAACTAAAAAGAGAAGGATTGCGTAGGAAATCAATAAGAATAGAGAATATTATGCTTTATTTCATCTTTTATGAAGAAGGTTTGATCGATAGTACGGGGTGAAGGGCGCAGAGGAAGTGCGTCAATGAATGTTAACTTTCTTAACTTACTGAGCTTATGTGCAGGAATAAAGAATAATGAATACGCGAATGTGGTGATCACAACCAATTTAACAGTGTTTCGAATTAAGAGTATTGAGGTACACACTTATAAAATTAATCAAGCGCCTAATTTAATCATGACGATATTTAAAGCTTACACTTTTACGATTACAAGATATTGCAAGGGAAGGAACGGTTGAAGAAAGCATAAAATTTAGGAATGATATTGAGGGAATGCAGGCCGGAGACAGGTAGGTAAATTAAGGAAATTAATAATGGTAGGATGTACATGTGCACATATGAAGCAGTTAAATAATGACAACTATCAAGCGGTAGAGGGAGAAAAAGGATTTTCCTCTTCCTTGAATCTAAGCGGAAAAGCAGGAGAGAAAAAATCAGTGGAGAATAGGAGAGGACAACAAAAGGGATATAAACTTTTAAAACTGGAGGGATTCGACTGAAATAATTTAAAAAATTTGCTTGTACGTGCTAACCAAGCAGAAGTAAAATTCAAGAACATGTGAGAATTTAGGATATCCATGAGGGGGTGGAATGTGAAGAGTATTACAACGAGTGCGCTATTGACAGGAGTGACGTTGAGGAGATGTTGATAGATGTTACGGTTGGGGGAAAGTGTTAGGATAGGAGGAGAAAGCAAAGTGAAAGCGAGACAGATGTAGCGGTGCCAGTGGTTAACTCTGGAAAAGGGGGAAGATATAGGATATTGTTAGTGTTAGTAGGGTCGGCGGTGAAAGATGATATGTGGTTTTTGAACAAAGTTATATATTATTGATGGAACCAGTGGAGAGTAACGAATCGGATTTATGATTTATATTCTGCTGCGTTTGACGGAATCGATTTTCTTCTGCTAGGGCCCAATTGGAGTAAGCATTTACCTACTATGAATGAATGTTTGAAATCTATGGAAAACGTTCTCACTGTACTTGCTCCTTACGTATTTTTCTTCTCTTCTCAGTATTCTCTGTAGTTTCCTCTGCTGGTTATGAACACAAAGCCGCCTTCTTACTCTATTTCATGTTTCTATCTATCTCTGCATCTCTGATTTCCATGTACTTCCATGTCTTTCCATGCCTCTTGTATACTTCCTCTAAGAGTAAATCTATCTATTCATCTTTCTGCCGTTCTACCCTTCCCTCCCTCTCTCTGTCGTATCCTTCCGTATCCATTTTCTCCTCAAAGAATCCTCTCTCACTTCCTTCCTCTTCGCTGCAATACGAAGAGAAAGTTCTATGGAAATTTCCCGTCCCAAAATTCAAAGTACTTTCAATCCTTTAAAACTTACATGAAAACCCAATATAGCCCGCAAATACAAATAAGAACCCTTCTCCGGTTTCTGCAGAATATTGACGGGAAATTTCACAAGGGGCGCCAAGGAAGAGAATCTTTGATTTTCTTCACCATCTTTCCTCTAAATCTATGTCAAAGAATCTTGTCATAAAAGCCTGTACGCTGTCGTCTACTTGTGTACTGTAGTACGGCTATTGTTAGGTGTATGTAACGTAACTGTGAAGTAAATATTGTCCGTATTGTTATTTAGTTTACGTACCCTGAACCGTTGCGTATCTACAAATCAATGAGCGTATCCTACCTACTCACATTCCTACCTTGTGCTACGAAGAATCTGTTCGACATACCCTTCCTTGGCCGTACAGTCCGCGTCCTTATTGTGCTCCAGTGACTTCCTAGTCAAAAAGTTCCTGACCAAATACTCGTGTGTATCCTTTGAAAGAATTTATTTCATTTTCCATATAATGCCAACTAATATTCGACTGCAGTATTTAATATCCAAATTCAGCCTTTGCGGTTTTCATTGAAAACCATAATATACTTGGTTTCGTACAAAATGAAAATGGTGAGTACCCTGAAGGCTTTCTGAGTTGTGACCGCAATCTCTCCAATGAACTGTTTAGTGAACTGTATGCAGCCGAGTTTGTAGTGGAAACATAGAGTCCATAGTTAGACTTGCAAAATGTATTCTTTGGATTTCCAGTGAAAGCTAATCATTTTGAGTCGAGCGGAGAAAATTCAGGAAAGATGATATTTCCTTGAAAGCAAATATTGTTTCTGTATATTTAGGATTGGTGGAGTCAAATTTGACTGGGAGCCGGTCTTAGGTCGGAACTGAGGAAAAAATAGTTCAAAGGAGGAAACTTGGTTGGATACATACTGGGATGATGTGATATATATCTTTTGGGTGGGAAATTGAGTAAGACAACCAAGTCATAGCCGCCGTACCTGGTGTTCAAAAGGCTGATTCAGAATGATATTACTAAAGGCAAAGGGAACCTTGAAAGAATAAAGCATGAGAATAGCATCCTCGTCGTTGGCCTTTCGTTGGTTGAAGATTCGTTTTTCTGGGTAAGCAGGGCCATATCAAAGATCAAAGCTGGAAGTAAAGAAGAAAATAAATGGATCAATTGATTCATACAGACATAGATGGGAAGCTCCAAGAGGGCAACATTGGAAACTATTCGAGTGTGTAATATGTTGCGGCGAGGAGAAAATTCAGGTGTGTTTTCACAATACGTGGTATGTCACGGACTTTCACTTCCAGACAGGAATCTCCGCTCGGTAAATTCCAACCTGTGGTGATGGATTCCTGGTAGCGTAACCCATTTGTTAGCTTCCGAATATCTGGGTTGGATAAGTTGTGGTTGGGAACGGTGGATTAGGTTTGCTGGAGAAAACGAAAACTTTCTCCGACTTTCTCTTTTATCCTGAATAAGAATTTGGTAGAGTACGGAGAAAGTATGAAAAATACTGCATGAGGATATCATTGAATCATATTTATGAAGCATATATCATAAATAAGATGGTTGAAGCATTGCATTGGTAGCTTTTTGCCGGTTTGAAAAATAGGCTAATGCGATCGGTGAAAGCCGTTAACAATTTAATATACTAGTAGATATACATTAAATTTAAAGAGAATATCTATTACTATCTATATAAATCTACTATATATCCTAAAAATGAATATAGTATATACTATGGGGCAAAATCACTATTGCAATCGGTGAAAGCCGTTAACAATTTGATATGCTAGTTAAATACTAGTAGATTTGAATGAAACCTATAGAGAATATCTTTTAGAATCAATATATATCTACTATATAGCTGAAAAACAATATAGTATATACTATGGGGCAAAATCACTATTGCGATCGGTGAAAGCCGTTAACAATTTGATACACTAGTTAAATACTAGTAGAATTGAATGAAAACTATAGAGAACATCTTTTAGAATCAATACATATCTAATATATAGCTGAAAAAATAATATAGTATATACCATGGGGCGAAATCGCTATTGCGATCGGTGAAAGCCGTTAACAATTTGGTATACTAGTTATATACTCGCATATATACATGATATTTGTAGAATATATTGATTGCACTCTATTTAAAATCTACTGTATAGAAACCATAGGCATTTAGTAGGAGCTATTGCTATCGTAACGATAGTATCGTTGATTGGCCTTCCACAGCACGGTTTCTGTGGTAACTATACTCGTTAACTAATACTAAAACTACTATACTATTAACTAATACTAAAACTACTATACTATTAACTAATACTAAAACTACTATACTATTAACTAATACTAAAACTACTATACTATTAACTAATACTAAAACATTCGTTAATAGATGTAGGATAAGGATATGCTTGACGCAAACTATTTGCAAAGTAGTGACTTACATAATCGCTGAAAACCTAAATCAAATATTTTTATATACTGCGCCGGCTCTCCTGTAGCGTCGTTTAGTTCCAGTAGTTGCCGCAGGAAACACTGCGAAGGTAACGGGAAAATCAGACCAATAGATAAATTAACATTTTTACAGCATACAATTTTACAGTTCCATTACCTTTGCATACCATTATGCATTACAGCTCACCAGATTTACTGTTGTAGTGTCTTCATTACGTCGTTTCGCACTACGGTGGTATTACAAGAAACTTAGCGAGAATGTTGAGTTTTCAGCAGCAAATCTGCCCGCCATTTCAGCGCATAGCAGTAAAGAACGAGGAACCATGGCGATATGAAAGACTTTATCCGTTTTCTGATTTTTGTGCTTTTTTCTTGAATAATTTCTTTAAAATGTATACTACCAGGTGTTAAATTGTATTTCAAACCGGCAGAAAAGGATAGCTTCTATCCTGCTCCAATTTTTATCGTGAAATAAGTATCGTAAGTATTATAAAAATCGTCAGCGTTATTTATTGTTAACGATTGGTGAGTAAGACGTTCAGAAAGTTTGGGAACTCGCTGGTCTATGTGTCCAAGTTTTTCGGAAGGAATAGCAGTAGAGCGTGTTACTTTTTGAGCCTCAATGTTGTACATGCCAGAAAACTTTGACTGACATAAAAATAGCAAAAAAGATTTCGATCAAACATGCCGTCTTTGGGATTATCTGATACAAGATTATTATCTCAGAAGAAAGGAATGGTTTCGTGAATTCCGTGTCCTATACTCAGAAAAACTTTCACTTCATCTTTTCGCATTGAACAACTACTTTTAAGCACGGTCCAGCCAATCTATGGTTTAGACTTCTTTTTTCTGGGCCTGGACGTACTTGGACTGCAATGAAGAAAAAGATAAACACTGGAAGTACTAGTACATAGTACCGGGGAAAAGGATGATCAAATGTAACATGTAGGACCTACATTGTAGTGTAGGTACATCAGTCCGAATAGTCCGAAACTTCTTAGAATTGGAGTAGAAGGGGTTACAAAAGGAGGAAAACATAAGCTATGGAACTAAAAACACGAAAACTAGAAAAAGTCGGGAGGATGGAAGAACAGAACAGTGTTGAAAAAAGTTTAAGACTTTTGGTATCATCTTTTCCCACTTTTTACAATTTTCGTTTCTCAGAAGAAACTAGATGAAACTTAGGTACATGTGAAAAGGTTACTAAAAGCCATGGAGAAAAAGTAAAGGAGTTGGAGAAAGCTAAGATACTGCAAGTAGAGCCTTAAGCCCAAGTGAACTGCAAAGCAATGGCTAAAATGCCATTGCCGCTTCAAGGCCGGCGTTGTGAAGTATCACAATGTAGAAGGTAGATGACGAGTAGAGACTGTATTGCGTAGTAACTATAACTATATTGCGCCTTGCAGAGAAAGTGACACAAGAAGTTCTTTTGGCAATTATAAGAATTGAAAACCAGGTTTGCTTGATGATGAAATAAGTTGTGAAAAATTCTAATTTTGATGATTCAGATGTGTGTTTTGAATGAGGAAATAAAGCAAAATAATATTTAGGGTTATTTTGGCGGGGAAAACAATACCCAATACGGCCACTAACGGAGAAAGCTATTAGTTGAATCATTAGTAAACAAGAATAAATAAATTTGTGTTTTGAATGGAGGAGAAAGTATAGGCGCGTAAAAGGATGAAGATGGGGTGAGAGAGTGGAGATTCAGAATCGATTTCGGTTTTGTCTGCTTGGATTGCTGCAGAAAATTGATAAAAAGGAGGGAAATCATTGTCGTAATTGTAACAATAGAATGTAAGACACGACACGGCAATAGGAGAGAAAGTAAAACAAGGATATGCAAGTGGCAGCTATTCTCAATTGCTGGTTAGGTAGAAAAAGGTGGGAGGCTGTCTGAAGAAGCCTTCTCAAGGGACCGGGAAGAAGAATGTGCAGAGTTCCGGGTAGTTGTTTGCTTGGGGCGGGGGCTGCTGAGGACAACGCGTAATAGATGGAGGGGAATGCAAATGAGGTAGAGAAGAACGGGAGGAAGAGAGAAAGGAGTCGCGAGCTAGGATCTCATGAGGACTGGAAGTAGGAGAATGTGAGGAAGAAGAGAGAGAAAGCTGGAGGGAAAAAGGGATGGCGAAGAAGAGAAAGTTGAAATGTTTCCACTGCACATTAAATTTTGGATGGATGAAGAATATGTGTAAATTGTTTAAGGTTATCCGGTATAAGCAAGAATTTAGAGTGTAAATATGGGGTTATAGGTATAGTATAGGGCGAGGAGAATCAGGTCGGGGTCCGGGGAGAGAGAAGAAAGAGAATTTTATATACGGGAAGGCAGATGAGGAGGAAAGGGCACATATACGGGAGGGAATGGAAATAGTTGAAAATATTTTCTTTCTCCGCCCTCTGGTGAAAGTAAAGTTTGAACATGATTTGGCACTATGCTCATCGGAGAGAAACTCAGGGAAAGAGTAGAAAATGTGAGAAGGAATTCCCAAGGTCAGGTTGAAACGTAAGGAGGACTCAAGATATTGACCATTATTTTTGCATATCCTTCAAAACCCTGAATTGTACTCGGGAGGAGATGGGGAGGAAAGGAGGGAAAGCTACGTGAATATTCTTTTAGCTACCCAAGAATGAAAGCAGGGAGGCAGGGACTGGAGAAAGTGATTCTCAATTTTCTCCTCTACTCTACCTAATGCTAGAGGACACATATATCTTATAAAATAGGAACTGTCCGGAATCTTGGAAACAAATGTTACATTTAGGAGTTAATTGCTTCTGGTGCTAGAGGAAAATGCTTGGACGCATAGAAGGTCTAGTTTTCAGCCCTGTTACTCCTGCGGCGCTTATTATAATTACCAAGTGTTTAGCGAGAACGAGATACGTACGGGGCTGGCAGAACGATGGAGATGGTTTGGTTGAGCTTGAATAATGGGCTTCTGGTAGTAGATGAATTTAATCCCGGAAATGAAAGCTTGTGTAGAATGAATAGAATGTCGGTTTAATATCAGGATTGGTAGTCGCTGTGGAAGGGCAAAGGTCATACACTGGATTTTTATGCTGGTGTAGACTTTAGCGTATATGTATAGTGTACAGTATGGACTAGACAGTATACATTCGTGTGGGAGAGGAAAATTTAAACGGATGGATGTTCTAGGGGAAGGGTTTACTTGACAAGAAGGAAAGAAGAGCGTAGCCCTTATTTTCGTGGAAGGATTTTGGGATATAAAGTAGAGGGGAAATAATATTATGGGCATTGAAGCAAAAGCCAGGATTCCAGATCCTCTCATGGCTTTCATTTGTGTCTGCTTCATTCTACTGTCTAATTTCTATTCCTAATCAAGCTGTGGCCAGCCAGACTATGGATATGCTCACACACACTCCTCGTTTCCTGCCACTCTTTCTCATCAGCAGAGTATCGTTTGGAGTGGCTAACTCTAATCCGTGACTCTCTAATCTACATCCCGTAAGCCCGTCCTAAGTCCTAGCTGGGTGAAAGTGGAGTAGAGTGGAAGGAAGAGAATAGAGTGACTCTGTTGTTGCCCAACTTTCACCGTGACTGTTTTCAGGATATCGGGGGACAGGACTGGTGGAGAGGGAATGTGGTTGGTCGCCTCGGAAAGTATGGGAAATGGGAATTCATTTCGGATAAAGCTTGTGCGGTCACTCGGCGTTTGTGTGTCACACGTTTCAGACTGATGATCCCATTTAGGGAATGACCATCACACATGGGCTGATTTCCCTGGAAATTATCTGCTAATGTGACTTCCAGGAAAATTTGTATCTGTCATCCAGGAAAACATGTGTCTTCAACACATCTCTCAGGCCAATTTCCAGAGAGCAGAGTATTGAAAAATTCACTTATGATCCCACTCTATCCTCTCCGGAGCGGAAAGGACTTACTTGGGAAGTAACATTCAATGTCCTTCAGTATTAGTTTAACCCAGTAGAACTTCTTGATTGCAGAACAGCATAACTGGATTCCGACTGTATGTTTGAGAATGATGAAATTTTCCGCGTCATGCGGAGCTTTCATCATTTGTCTTTTAGGATATGCGGCGACACTGGGATTTCTGTTTTTCAAGCTCTCGCTTTCACCGTCTCCCCTCCCCCTTACAGTAATTGACTTTGTCTCTCCATCTGGAAATTTGCACTTGGGATAGATACTTTGGCCATAGGTTTAAATGAATCAATGATACAATAATGCTAACCCACGAAATAGACACAATCTGTGAGGGGAGAGAGAAATAATCTCAAAACCCTGCTTTCACCAACAATAACCACGGAAATCCTGGAAGGACTTATGATACAGGTGACAGGAGGGAAGATTGTTTAATCATTCCGCCCCCGCACAATCTAATATCCTGAGAATAAAAGCTTCTGGAGGAAGTAATTGAAAGAGTGGCAGGAAGGAGGGAAAGGATGGAGAGCTCTATTACTATGCTACAGATGTTCTGCTATCTCTCGCCGAGTAAATAGTTCTAATGAAGCATCAACCAAAAAGAATGACATCAAAAGGAGGATGCATATGATCCAATGTAAATAACTCCAGCCGCAATCTGTCCGAAACACCCACTTGCCCTCTGAACTACAATATATAAATGCTCCTGTCCGCCTACAGACACAGTGGTTACCTTTTATTACCGCCAATCCCCTAACCCGGATACTTGAATGTCACCTTATGTGGAATCGGTTAGGCGAAAATTAAAAGAAGCCTGGAAACAAATCCGCGAGCACCTGGCTGCGTGTATGTGAATGCGTGAATGTGAAATTTAATTGTTGCCCGGATGGTAGGGACATAACACAATCGGATCCTATAAACTGTGGGAAGCTGGGAAATGCTTATTGTTACTGACTGCCTTCAGATGTACAATATATAATTGAGGATATTGTATGAATCCTCTTGTATGTCTCTATGTATCAACCCTATCCATACATCTTTCTCTCTCTCTCACTTCTCTCTGTATCTATTGAAACCTGTGACTCTATGTCTATCTACTATCTGTTCACTATGTTGATGACTGAGTGTATATTTCATCTCTGTGGTCGTGTAGGCAAATGTTAGAATGAGAACTATATGGAAACTATCACACACCTTTTATGTTGTTTACATGGAGTACTCCTGTGCCAAAGAAGGAGAATTGACATCCAAGTATTTGCATGAAGTGTACACACATCTACCTAAATGTGAAAAGATATTAACTGTACGTACGGATGATATTGATATGACATTGATGATGGCACTATCGTATCGTAGACGCCTAACTATATATACAAAAATTTTACCGATGTTTATATTAATTCTCGTGTAATTACTACCTCTCTCACTCACTCACCTACCTAACCATCCAATTGATGTGCTAGAAATGCTGAATCAATGTACTTGAAGCAAATATCTTCCTCATCTCACAATCCCCCTTGCACTTCTCATCCAAACAGTTTCAAAATGAGCTCGGAATGACACTCACTCTGGGTTTCAGTCCGACTTGCTACTTACTAGGAGCAGTAAAAGATTTGAGATTGGATTTGCGGTGAGAACAAGGAGGAAGGATGGGAAGGAAGATATTAGGATTCAAGGATAAGGGATTAATGAATGCTCTTTTCTTTTTACCATGAACTTCAGAACTGCGGGGTCAAGTAAAGGACCGGGTGGATCTCCCGGGAGCTCGGCTGGAGCCATCACGCCAGATGCTAAAACACCTCCAGTTACTAACAAATCTCTTCAAAATGTGAAACAGGATCAACACCCTGCAGTGAGTCTATTTGTTTCAATCCATCTCGTTTCTCTCTTTGATCTTGAAAGCGTGTTTTGAGGGGAGAAAGGAGGCTTTCCAACTTTCTCCACCATACAGATGATGAGCTTATGTCTTATGTGAACCAGAGTAAAAAATGTAAAGGCTTCATCTAATTGAATTCCAGAGAAAATAGCCAAAGGCTACTGAGGCTAGTAACATTATTTTCAAACGTATATGGTACATGCTTATTATTGCCAATGGGTTTTGGGGGAATTGAATCCTTTGTACCCGCGAAGATCTTGTGTGTCGCAGTTCTTCGGTGTGATACACTTAAAGAGCGGCGCCTTACTTTGAAATAAATAGAACCGATAGGACTTGGGAACAGTTGTCGGTTGGATAGACGTGCTGCTGCTGCACTGGGGCTATTTTTTTTTGAGTTTGCTCTGTAAAATGTAAAACTTGTCGGAGAAAAGAAAGTGATGCGGAGTAAGTGGGGTAGAGCTGTTCTCAAGAATTCTTTTCTCGGTTTTATCGTACGTTTTATCTGAGAAGAATAATACAAGTTTTAGATAAAAGGTATAAAAGTTTGTAAACTATTCTAAAGTATGGGCTTGTGTTCGGGGAAAAGGAGTAAGGGCAAATCCTAGTAATCTTAATGCCTCACATTGAATAGAATTGCTTCTTCACAAGGGGCTTCATAGGGGGGAATTTTATTAAGTACATGGAAATTTGGATTTCTGACGGGAATTCAGAAACTGGAAAGATTGCAAAGTAAAAAGAGGTTTGCCACAATTAAGGGGTGAGTATAATTCTGGCTTGAGGATTTATGGAGCGGAATGATGGAAACTATAAAGGAAAAGAAGAATAGCTACAAAAAAAGAATAATTTTTTCTTCGCTCTTTTCACGGTGCTGTCTCATGCAGGAGGGAATAACTACCTATTCTTGGTCACGGATGAGAACGGCTAGGATGTGACGATGAAAAATTGGTGGGGAAGCTTGACTCTAAGTAAGTTGGGAGTCAAGGAGCTAGAAGAGAGAAAAAATAATGCGGTTGAGTGCTTCCATAAACCTTTTTGTCTCCACCCGGACGAGGATTAAGAGAATACTCAGTGGTGGAGAGAGGATTGAGAGAAAGTTAAGGAAAGACGAGGATTTAGCCAGATCCTAGAATCTTATCTTTCCGTCATGCATAAACGGAAATCAAGAATAAAGCAAACCCGTTGATCTAGTGAAAGATGTGTGGAAGTACTAAATATCCAGGGTAAGAGGGAGGAAGAAAGAACGGAAAGGAGATGATTCTAAGAGATAGTAGACAAGGTGAAAGGAGGGAAGAGAAAGTAAAAAGTTTAGGCAAGTCAGCCGCTCAAGTGTCGCCAAATTTTGGGAGCTACTTTTTTAGTTACTTACCATCTTCTTTGTGAAGATGAAGGTGCAAGATCGTTTTACTTAGTTTTGTAATTAGTATCTCATGTCGCAACCCTGATTCATTCTACAACTTTGTCAAGCATGCGATTTGCAAAGCGAAAAGAACATTCGATGGGTACAAAGGAAGGGGTATCCTCTTTCTGTGTACCATCAGCTATATGATGCGCATCGGGGATATAAAATCAGTTTTAAATCCCTACCAGTACTTTCACCCTATTTTGGCGAAAGTACATGAAAAGAAATAGGCAATGGAAATGAGATGGGAAATAGGATATGAAAAGTTAAGGGCTGAATGAGTAAAGGAAATTGCCGAAAGTTGCTATTACGACACGACTAGCTAATATTTAAAGAAAGGTAAGAAGAGGACTTGACTGGCTTCTGTTGTTGAGCTATTTTGAAGTGAAGGGTGAGAAGTTTGGATATTGTATTCTTGTACGTGAAGGCTGGATTGTGACGTGAGTGACTGACGACTGGGTACGGGTTTCGTCTTCCCAGTGACTTAAGCTATAAATACGGAAGGATTCAGTTGTAAATAAATAAGGGAAACGTACGAAGAAGTTGAGATAATGCTAAAAATAAAAATTGAGAAAAACGAATATCCGGTTCATGCAAGAAAGCTCGAGAGGAGAAAGTGGATAACTGCGCATAATTCTTGAGAGTCTCGGACCGGGTAATGGCGTCTTCAAAATAAGGGTGAAACAGATAGGAATGCATTAAATTCGATATTTTTTATGTCTTTTAGATGGCTTTCTGGCAGAACAGATCAATATCCCTGGTGGACATGTACATCGACAATACGGAATCAACTGACTCCGTAGGACAAATTAATTTCAGTCTGGAGTATGATTTTGAGAGCACGACACTCATCCTTAAAATTATTCAGGTATGTTTGAAATACGGGGGAAATTACCATGACCGTAATAAATTATGTTGTACGATAAAAATTCCAAAAGATTATACTTGCCGCATTACTTCGGCTAACCCGTCTACGTGACTGCGGAGGGTAGAAGGGAGGGCGGGAAAAAAATCTGGCGGATGAAAAAAGAGTAGGCATTTTTTGTAGACTAAAAGTTGTCTGACTTGCAAAATATATAAAGTACAGAGAAGAGAAAAAATGAGAGGCTAACCATTGGCGCTGTTGCTGTTTTCCATTTTTAGCTGTAGTGGATAGATGAGAGGAGGAGTAAAAATGGTGGTACTACTCTGTGTAAATTATTCATGTTTCCTGAACATTTTTATGCGTCAAGAGGAGCGGGACTTTTGCAGAGAAAAACAAAAGAGAGGGAAAATTGTTTGGAAGAATTTCTACAGTGGGGAAGCTATAGATAATAGGATGGGTTTGGGTCTACAAAATTGCTAGGGCTAGCTGTGAGAGAAAGTCAAGATGGGGGGAATGAAAGTTGGAATTGCGAATTTAATCCAGGAGAAAGTTTCATTTTCTTGATTGTGGAGAGAGTAAACAATAAGTTTTTGGTAGGTGCTCAATCTATTTTTCTTCCCTGTTCGCTTTCCTTGCAATCAGTCTGGGGATTCGGGGGAAAGTGAAGGGTGAAAGCGACAGGGTGATGGGTAAGGAGGAGGTCTTCTCAAGTCTAACGACGTTGGGGGATGACAGGAATGGAGAAAGTTTTGTAATGTCTGGACGGGCGACAGTGCCTTTTGAGTGATAAATGAATGTTGTAAGAGTTGCTAAAGAAGTGTGTATCCTATGATTGTTTCAGGGTAAGGATCTACCTGCAAAAGACATTTCAGGGACGTCGGATCCTTATGTCAGAGTCACTCTTCTCCCAGATAAGAAACATAGGCTGGAAACAAAGATTAAAAGGCGAACTCTGAACCCAAGATGGAATGAAACTCTCTATTTTGAAGGTACGGCACATAACTATTATAATATGCCTCAATTATCGTATTCATAAGAATAAGGGTTTGTTCGTTGACGAAACTCTCGCAACTAGATGATCACTCAACTGATATTCCGCTCTGAGTGTTATTGGAACTATTTGTATTGTGTTTTTTACTTGCTTTAACTGCCTCCATCCTACTGTTTGACAACTATAGCACTAATACTAATATCTTCTCAACAACTTCCTCTTCCCGCCGCGAATTCATTTCATTTTGTGCTCAAGCTCAAACGTCCCCTTCCGATACGCCTACACAACATGAAAGAATAATACCCAGTCACTCACAAACTTGGCTCCTGTACAACCATGGATTCAACGCGTCCCTCGACTTTCACCATACTTTGAAAATTGTTACCACTCCCGCCGCCTATCTGCTGGCCTACGTCACAATGATTATTTACGCGTTTTCTCAAAAGCTATTCCGGAAATGAAAAAAGCAAATTACTCTCTTATCACATAGACAAGTAAATTGCATAATAAACCGCAAGATTTTTAATTCAGTACATTTTCTTGTGTCCCAGGTGGTATAATATAGCCACATGACGTTGAGGAACGAGACGCACAGGATTGTGAGGATATCCTGACGTTTTTGGTGGCAGGACATGGGATGGATATAAAGGAGGTTAATAGAGAAACGAGGACGGGCGGTTTTAAATCATAGACGTAATTCCGGTAACAAGGTTAGGAAAGAAGAAAAGGAGTAATCCTTTCCACCTTAGCCGCAGTTCATTTCATAGGGATTTTAATTTTGTAAGCACATCCCTCTCCGCTTGTGCGTAAA
Source organism: Sminthurides aquaticus (assembly GCA_906901655.1). Classification (NCBI taxonomy): domain Eukaryota; kingdom Metazoa; phylum Arthropoda; class Collembola; order Symphypleona; family Sminthurididae; genus Sminthurides; species Sminthurides aquaticus. The sequence goes on along the minus strand of CAJQTT010000004.1, from coordinate 6,541,616 downwards.
ATTCATGGAAAGAAGCAATCATGGTCAAGGAAGCGGAAAATTCTCTTAGGTGTACTTCATCCTCCAACTCCAACTTTACAAGATTCCTTTACGCTTCCCAAACTCTGCCAAACTGCAGAGCCTGGTCTTGGAATTGAATGGCCTGTCAGGGAACTTTCTCTATTGGGAGGATGAGGACTTGAAGGACAGAGGAGTATGTATATAGTCCTCTGCTTCCCCCTCCCCCTGCTTCTTAACCTTATTATATACAGCAATATCCTTATTCTGTGCTGTGAACCGACCGCCACCATGTAATGCATGCGGGAGCATTTCAAAGGGCGGAATGTATCACAACCTTGTCCTCCTCGTTGAAGCACAAGCTTGGAAGTGTAGCAAGTGTATAGCTTCATATACCGTGTCTGTAGGGAAACAAAACAGCGTATGAGAATCTACTGAACCCGGTTGTACACAACCTCAAACATGATGTAGTACAACAACTTTTGCTTACCACTTTTAGTATACGCGGAGAAAGCCGGGATTCCGCGTCCTTGAAAGGAATTTTGAAAACTTAAGAGTCAGCTAAATCGAAGGCGCTTTAGGGAAAGTGAGGGATAGCATACAAAATACATGGAAGGGTGAAGAAAGATGGGGCGGTGGAAAAGAGAAACAGGGACTGAATAACAGATAAGAAGGATGAGAAACAAGGGGCTTTTTGGATGAAGATTTTATTCTCATATTACTTTTTCATTCTACAAGGATTTCAATTCCCCCTAATATCTACACACGAGCTTATAGTTGTGGAACGGAAGAAGAGGAGAAAGTTAAGAGAGAAAGTGCTGGAGAAGTTGAACGGGAATATGTAGGCTGAAAAGGAGAGGAGAGAGGAAGAAGTGGAACTGGAAAAGGATTGTTGGCTGAACAAGAGGCGGATGAGTGGGCGGAGGAGGAAGAGGAGATGGTGGAAAATCGGGCAGTAAATAATAGGAGGAAAATATTTATGGCTCTTGAGAATCTCCAGTCTTGTGGAAATTCAGTATCTACAAGAGAAGCAATTGTTTCTTGTTTTCTCCCAAAGAGGCACTCTCCTCCCCAGCTCAAGTACACAAGCAAAAGTTTCAAATAGAGAAATCATGAGTAGAGTCTACTTTGGCAATGTTTTCTACCTCAACAATAAAATACACTGGTAGCGGAGGAGGTTTCTTTAAAGGTATTCTATTAGGTTCCTCAAAACCAAGAAGTAGCTCTCAATTCTTGTATCCTTGGCTGGTAGGAAGCTGGGCTGGGATGAGAAAGATATGCCAAATGTGGCCTACCATTTGTATGTCCCAGCCAGCACGCCTCAACAAGTATCCTCCACTATTTCCCCTCGGAATGAATACTTTTCATTCAGCTGGAAATTCAAGGTGCATTATTATCATACTTACAAGATGGAGAAGTAAGAGGCAGAGATAAGGGTGAAAGCCAAGAGAAAGGAATGAATGAGTCAACTCCTGCGGTTTACTACTTTCACCAATACCACTTACCTGCTGGAGCGGACAACCTACTCTGCAATTCCACCTCCTCCGGCCTTAGCTAATCTCTTAAAACTTGCCACTGATCTACAGCAATGTGCAGACCAGAATGTAATGCACAGTCGTTTCGATCTACAGTCGTTGTAGTTCGACGGAGTAACATACATTTTGAAACCTTAATTAGCGCTCTGCTCCCCTACCCAATGAGCAGAGAACATATACGGGACAATTTATTTTCAAAAATATTTAGCGCTTCCAAATAATTGTCTTGTAAAAACAAATATACAAAGAGACATTAGAAGACACAATTTCGAGAGTCAGTTCAGTTAACGACTGTTTTGCATTACTCGTCAGCTGTGTCAGCCCTGGATCCACGCATGTTTTTCTCGAGTGTGAACTATACAAGGAATTTCATTTAATTCTATCCAGATTCCACCTTCCAACTTGAGACGAAATGTACAAGAATATGCATATCTTATAAAGTATGCACTTTGGATGATGTAGTCATGTCGTAGGCGCAAAGGATTTATGCTAACAACTTACAAGAGACTTTGAAATATCTTCTCAATTTGCAATCCTGTCTATTCTCTTACTTTTGAATCCTAGCTAAAGATTTTGTGGCTTTTGTTTGTTACTTCTCATATTTCTGATATGGCACTCCTGCAAATCCAGCAGCACAGAGATTGAATGTTATTTAAGGTTTTGAGGTTTCCTAGAACCTTATGTAGCTTTTTTTGATTATTCTTCATTGAATCAACTTTGGGAAACTGCAAAAGGATGGAATATGTATTATTTGCTATGGAATAACGCAATAAACATGGTTGAATTAGCTCGGGAATGGAAACGAACAAGCCCGACTTGATACACATGAAAGGATTTGAAAACTGGTGGATGGTAAACCTAAAGAATACTATTTTGTGAGACTAGTGTTGACTAGGCGGAATACCATTAGGGAAATTGATGTGCAGTTGATGGAAGCGTGAGTTTGATGGGAAGATCCAAGAAGATAGAATTTGGCCTTGGGAGAGAAAATGGAAGAAAATTAGAACTGTATATATTGTCCATTATAAAGAAGGGACGGGGAGTTTCCATTGAAGTACTTATACTTTTGCCTCATATACTACTTGACATGGAAAGAAGGCAAAGGGGAACAAGCTGATGCTTTTACCAAGTAGTCTTCTCGTAAGGCAATATTTGCTTTAAAAAGCGAGTGCATGGAGAAAGTACAAGGCAGAAAAAGAAAAGGATGAGTTGGTGTAGAGTAGAGTGTGCATAAACATGAGGAGAAAGTGGCAGAAGAGTGGAGAGGAGAAAAAGATAGGAATTTTAATGGAAAGGGTTATTCGTAAAGTGAGCTTGCATATGTATTTAGAGGAAAGAATCGAAAGGATGAAATGCTAATGGATTTGGATGAAATGATTGTGTGGAATGAAAAGAGAATATATCGCAAGATTTTTGAGAAAAAAGTTTGCGGGAATCCGGAATTGCAGTCGCCCAAACAACCTCTAACTGTGGAGACGCAGGAGTAAGCTATGTTAGTGAGAACTGAAGAATTATGATGGAGAAGAAGGATTGATGATTGTGTAAAATTAGCTGGAAGTGAAAGTGGAGAAAGTTGAGATGAGAGGAATGAGGAGAATAGTTTGTGGAAATAGTTTGCAATTCAGATTATTCTTAGATGTTTTGGAGATATGTTGAACAAGTTATCGGGAGGTTATGATGGTGACAAGGAACCGACAGCGAGAGAGGATTTGAAGAATGGAAGAAGCGTCAGGAAGGTTGTACTAATAATGTCATGCGGGAAGATTTTTCGATTGAATTTGGCTAGAATGGTGTGAAAGGTATTATTTACACTGGCATGTCACGTATTTACTTATCGATTGACTAAGGAGAGAGTGTCAGGAGGAGTGGATAATTTATTTGAACTACTCAGTCAGGAGGAGCGGGCAGCAGCATGTTTAAAGAGATTGAAATAGAAGGCTGAGTGATAAAGAAGGGAGAGGTCGAAGAAAGAAAGTTAGGGGAATGATATCCTATATTGACAAAGGTCTGGATTGCTGTAACTGAAAGCAAGGAATGTAGGCCATACATGAAGGAATGACATTTATGCAGTGAAAGCATTGTTCTCAGAGGAAATCCTGAGAATGGTCTCGTTAGAAAGCAGAAAGTAGGGAGGAGAAAGTTGAAGAAAAGTAAGATTGCGTTCCTATCGGAAGCGTTTGAATGTGGTGGGATGGATGGAAGGGACTATAGCTATGGTATGATAAGAGACGAGAAATACATTAAAGAAGAGGGACAAGTTTCTATATGGATGAGGAATCAGGACTTGGGTGCACAGGGTTTACCGATTTGGGAGAAGAAAGAGGAGAGACGAATAGGGGAGGAAAATAGTCAGAGCTATTATAAGTTGAGAGAGAACAATTTTCTCGTCACGGATGGTGAAATTTTCAACTTTGAATTCGTAGTAGTTTTTCTAGTTTCCCGGTCTCTTGTTCTGTTTCCTCCCTCCTGATCCTCCCTCTTCCGCCACTCTACCCCCATACAGAACAGATAGGCCCACCCGCATGCTTAATATTCTTAAGATGGCGGAGTTGATTGTAGAGACTTTACAAAGGGGACGGTTTACTTTCATTTAAGTAAATACTCTTGGTATTTAAATTCCTAAAGGATTGTGCCTGCCTCTTGGAGACAAAGGGAAAGTCACAAGCTGGAACTTTTAGAGGGTAGCAACCCGGAAAGACTAAATCTAGAAGCAAGGCTTTCACCGCTTGTAAATAATATTAGTCTAGCCTTGTATTGCGTATTCCAGAGATCTTCGGGTAACACCGGGGGTATACTGGCTGCTATGCAAAATAAGACTATGAAAGCAAGAGAATGGGGGCAAGGATGTGATGAAATTTGTATTCTATTCCAGGTTTCCCGATCCAGAAGCTTCAAAGTCGAGTTCTGCATTTGCATGTGTTCGACTATGATCGGTTTTCTAGGGATGATTCCATTGGAGAGATCTTCCTTCCACTCTGCCAGGTAAAGTACCTTATCTTTATATTATACGGCTGTCTCCATAGCTATATACACAAGCTAATAAACTTCGTTTAAACTACCGCTGCAGTAGCTGCAGAACATCTGCACTCTGCCAAAACCCTGCTCCCCATTAAACTCTCTCGGCATCTAAATTTAAAAGCTCCAAAAAATATCTTAAGCTGACATAGACGATGGCTGCGACAAAAGAGCAAGATGGCTTTAGGTAAATGGGAGTTTAATTACAGACACACTAGCACAGTTTCAAGTCATTAGATAGGAGAATAAACTAAATAAAAATGCTAGGGCACGGAGAGAATTTCAAGAAAATTAGGTTTTAGTTATAGAAAGATAGCACATTTGAAGGGAAAATCCATCCTCAAATAAAGAGGAATTCGAGTCATGTACTTTTTCCTGCGACATATACACAAATGTTGTACCATGAAGTGTAAAAGCATGAGCTGAGAGGAGATTTTTATGTAGATAAGTAACCAAAAGAGAAAGAAGAGCGGCACTAGTGTAAGTACAAGAATTTTGATAAAAGAATACACGGCAGCACGAATTACGGATGGAATGTGACGTTCTATCACTCAATAGAAACATAATCGGAAACACACTAGGAGGAATACAGATGTTGAAAGAGAAGTACAGACAGACTCAAGAATCTGTAACCGAATTTGTAGTAACCTAGTTTTGAATTCTCAGAGGACTACGAGCAGGATGCAGGAGTGAGCAGAGAAGTAAGTTTTTGTGGGATTCGTTTTCGTATTCAAATTTTAAGCTTTAATGTCTAGAAGTGCTTTGAAATAAAATATTATATTACTTAAACTTGTTTCCGCCAGTAGATACATACAAGAGAGGGCGGAGGGATAAAATATTTTAAATGTTACAATACATACCACGAATATCAAGTAGAAAGAATCTGTAGAATGCGGCAATGGGGAATTCAGGGCCATTACATCGATTATTCAAGCTATGAATCTGCATGTAAAAATAGAAATCGCTACATCATGCAAGATAGCATTGAAAGTTTTTTTTTCCTTTTTTGGTGTAGCTTTAGGCTCCTCAGGATGCTTCGCTATCCGTTGCTAGCAATGAATTAGGAGAGAGTTGTGCAGATGGATGTCTGGTAGGAGCTAGGATATTGTAAGGGCTGGTAGGGTAGTCATCCACAGTGCTAGCCCCTTCACTCTTGTCCTGAAGCCGTGCTGCCGTCCTCCCGTTCCCCGACATGGTAGAATTTAAGTTTCGCAGGCCAACCTGGTATATAGTATGGGGCGAAATCCCTATTGCGATCGGTGAAAGCCGTCCACAATTTGATAGTTTAGTTATATACTAGTAGTTTTACATGAGATATACAGTATATATTGAATAGAATCAATTAAAAACTACTAATATCCAAAATTTAATATATACTTTATAGTATGGGGCGAAATCCCTATTGCGATCGGTGAAAGCCGTCCACAATTTGACATTGTAGTTATTCACTAGTAGTTTTACATGAGATATACAGTATATATTGAATAGAATCAATTAAAAACTACTAATATCCAAATGTTAATATATACTATATAGTATGGGGCGAAATCCCTATTGCGATCGGTGAAAGCCGTCCACAATTTGACATTTTAGTTATTCACTAGTAGTTTTAAATGAGATATACCGTATATATTGAATAAAATCAATTAAAAACTACTAATATCCAAAATTTAATATACAATATATAGTATGGGGCGAAATCTCTATTGCGATCGGTGAAAGCCGTCCACAATTTGACATTTGACATGAGCTATTGCGGTCGTTGATTTGCCTTTCATAGTCCAGTTTTGCCGTAGCTTTACTCAAAAAAGACGTTCGTTAGAAAGGGTACTATAAGGAGATTCTTATCGCAATATTTTAGTACTTTCTTACATTATTGCAGGAAAACTAAATCTAATATTGTAATACACAGCGCCATCTCTCCTGTAGTGTCGTCTATTCCTAGTGTCTAGCGGAGGAAATGCTGCGAAGGTAACAGGAAAATCAGACGGATAGATTAATACACCTTATACCATTACCGCTCACCAGATTTACTGTTGTAGTGTCTTTGTTACATGCATTTCCAAAATTTACGCGTTCATTCTAATAATTTTTGAATTCGAAACAATTTCGCACTACGGTGGAATAACGAGAAAGTTAGCAAAACTGATGAGTGTGCAAAGCAAATTTGCGCGCCATAGCAGTACATACAAGTAACGAGCAAGATACCATGGTGATATGAAAGCATTGATCCGTCATCTGAAGTTTATGCTTTTTTTTGCATACTATCTTTACTTACGTGTCTTCCAGGTGCTAAAATGTATTTCAAACCGGCAGAATGGGATAGCTTCTATCCTGCTCCAATTTTTAAGGCCCTGTCAGATTATACCACATTATAGCCACCAATCAATAGAGGCTACGGCTACGGATATGGAAACGTTATACATATAAGGTGATTGGTAGCAGCCAACGTAACTGTTAAATAGTGCTGCTTTTAATGGAAATTTCTACAGAGCTACACACTAGAAAGTTTGCTGTTAGGATTTAGAAGAGACTTTTGGATGGATGGAACATTGGTTTATAGATAATTATTCAGTCGTCATTAATTAAAACAGTCAGCAAATACTTGGAAGCGACGATAGGTAATTAAGTGACCGTAATCAAGAATAGATTTAAGGGCCACTTGATAATCGGTAAATCGGGGTTTGGGATAACACAAATAGATGAAGTATAGTTGAGAGGAAACAAGAGAATTTTCGGAAACACGCAGGGGAGAGTTGTACTTGGTTACATCTTATAGCTTAGGTTAGGTTAGCTTGAGAGTGGAATGAGACTAGGGAGAAAGTCACGTCTCGGGAAAGATTCACGCAAAGATAGATTGGTGGAGTGAAAGTGATAAATGAGGCTGAGTTAAGCAGGGAGAAAGGCTAAGTCCAATAAACGGAAGAGGAAGAAAGACGGAAGAAGACTGACTTTTGGACAAGATTTTCTCATCTCGTACTCTAAGCATGAACCGTTGTTCTGACTGAAGTCTGGCTTTATAGCCATTGCGGGAATAAGGGCCATATGTATAGGAAGGATGATGATTTTTCAAAAGGGTTAAGAAAGACGAGACGCTCCCAAATTTTAGGATTTGACACCGAAAAGAAGATTTCAGTGGATGCGAACATATTAAAAATGGTACAGTGGGGGGCATGAGTGGAGCTTGCGTCATGGATGTCAAATATTAGTTATGTTGATTAAAACAAACAATTTGGAAAACCATGGATGACAAGGAGAGTCTGGATTTTAGCCCATTAAAAGCTTAGAGCAAATTAGAAACTGGTGTGAGGATTGATGATACGAGGACATTATAATTTTCTACATGCTTTCTAAATGACAGGCTATGAAAGCGGGGAAACAGGCAGGTGGGGTTGAAGGGAGTGTGGCTTAGGATTGAGAGAAAGTGGAGAAAGCACTCTCTCTCTCTCTGCGTACTCTCTATTATTGCACTCTTCTGGAATGGTGTCCTTCTAAATAGCACACTGGGTCGTAATAAGCGAATAGTTTATACATCATGGATTGGATGTACGAGTGGACTCTTTACCGGAGAAAGCGCTCATAGTACATACTTGGCGTGAGGCAAAATTGGTACTTGGGAACTCAGGAGAGAAATTATAATATGGTTGCTTTGCTTTGTGAAACAGGTGGATTTTTCGGAGAAACCCTCGTTCTGGAAAGCTTTGAAACCTCCAGCAAAAGACAAGTGTGGAGAACTCCTCGTTTCCCTTTGCTACCATCCAACGAATAGCACGCTAACGCTGACTCTACTCAAAGCAAGGAATCTAAAGGCCAAAGATATTAACGGAAAATCAGGTAATTCTAAAGAGCTCTTCTCTTTTAGCATACGGGCTCCTACGTTTGTTAATGCGCGGCAGGAGAAGAAAGGCTAAGTTGACGATGAGAAAAAGCTTGCTTTCACCACGGCTTTTGTGCCCTAAGATCACTCAACGTTCCTACTAGCTATGTAACTACAGTCTATTTCATGCATAACTGAGCTTCGTATCGTGCTCTTCATGTACATGTATTTAGAAGCAGTTGTTTTTCAGGTAATCAAAACTCTTGAATTAAATAAAGCGTAACAGGAGGCTCTCGCTACTGTAAGGCGCACTAAACATACAATAAGGTCGACGAAGTGGTCAGTTAAGCCAAGTAGCGGGCAAAGGTTATTAGAAAAAATGGTAGTGTAGCTCATTGCAGACATTGTTTTCTGGTAAAAATAGAATTCGGAGAGATATTTCTATTAAATTCCAAATATTTAGTTCCAGAAAAGATACATCCTATTTTGTATATATTTTGTTTTGGAGGGTACAAACTTTTAACTCTAAGTAAGGTATCTGAATCTGTTCGGGAATGAATGAAGTACAAGTGAAAGCTTGCTACTACACAATATGTTTCAACGAACGAGCTAAAAGGGGTAAAAGTTGTAGAGAATTCATTACAAGAGAAGTAATTTCGAGAAGTTCAAGTCAAGAAAATTTGTAGGATTAGGATGGGATTCTCTTGAAATAAAGCAGACATGTATGAAATGAAGGCAACACTTGTGTTTCTTTTATGAAAAGATTTTGGAAAACCCTCGTACGTAATAATGCCGCAAGGATTGAAGGGGATAGAGGCTGCTGGCTCCCACGAAAAATACAATCGTTGTGAAAGCATAGTGAGAAAAGTTTGGAAAAAATTGAAAACAAGTGAATGATTTGAGTAACCCAATTTTAATTTTAAGTAATTTTCAAAGGGCCAGTAAGAAGGAAGGGTGACAAAAGGAGAAAACTGAAAAATAGTTGCTGGGTGAGGTGTTGCGGTTTGTGCGCAAGTTTAACGGAAGGATAGAGAGAAACCAGTGTGAGGAAAACAAGTGGAAAAAGTTTTGGAAAGTAAAATATCGAAAAGGGTGGGAAAAGTAATGTGTTAATCAAGAGTAAGCTGCGAAAGTTTTTGGAAAGTTACGTTGCTACAAGAGTGGAAAAAGAGTAAAAGTTTATAGAATTTTCAAAGATTAATAACTTGTCATTGAAGTTATATATTTTTTGTTTCTTCTTGGGTGCAAGTTTCTTAGTCACACAATAGAGACAGCTTATCTGTACTCTGCACACATGAAGAAAGTCATTTTTCCTAATTCGGGTTGGAAAGCTAATAGGAAATTGAATCTAAGGCTTATATGCCGTAGTTTTCGGGAAAGAAAGGAGGGATCATCCTGAATTTCCACGCTACACACTAAAACACAACAAGTGAAAGGAAAGAGTCGTCTCAGAAGTGGGACGACGAGAAAGAGAAGAGAAATGACACGTGAGGCTGGGTCGCGAAAGAGAAAATGCCAAAGTATGCACTCAGAGGAGCGAAGATAGAATACAACAAGTTTGGCATGGGGAAAGCAGGGTTTCAATTTAGGATGGGATCCAAGAAGGTCTCTAGCTAAAAAGGTAAAAAGTTTGGTGAAAGCTTCTCTGTTCTTTTAAATTAGGAAGGGATATAATGAAAGAGTCGATAAATCCTGGCTGAGAGGTGAAAGTTGCAGGGAAAGAGGAGGGGGTTCAGTACTCGGGTAGAAGGAAGACAGGAGAAGGAGGAGGAAGAGAAAGGATCTAGAATGGTACGTCTGAGGTCTGAGGGGGGAAATAGTAAATGCAGACTCATTCACTTTATATGCGGATCCTTTCTAGTAGGAAATGGACGGATGGGAGGAAGGAAATTTTGAACGTGAGCTAGTAATGCTACCAAACTATAAGCCAGGCAGAGTCCTTAGGCTCTTTTTCCCTTCAATAAAATTTATGCGAAAGAATGCAAAGAGAAAGTTTTACAAAAGGGTGGGCAGAGTAGAAACTAATCGATTTTTCAGTCAACTTTCTCCCTAATAGCGTTTGCATAAGCTAAATCCTCTAGAACCAATGAGGCAAGAAACAAGGACACGGCACAGATACCTATTCTACAGGGGTGAAAGCATGGGAAGCAAAGATGCATACGGGAGGAGGAAATCCTCGGTCAAACATGGACTACATCTACAACAAAAGGGCTAATATTAAGCAAACCATTTGCATGTATCTCCCTAACCTTCACGCTACTCAGAAACTGTCAGAGCTCTAATAGCATGGCTGATGGGTTTTCTTACTGGCAGATTGATCGACAATTAGTGATACAGCTGGAAATAAGAAGGCAAATAGTGACTTTAGATGGAGGAACCTAGGGAGAAACACGGATAAGTGATTGCTGTTCCTTGGTGATGTTTGTTTACTTTATTTGCGGTGATGCAAGTGCAGCTTAAGTTAAAGAAGAAGAAGTAGTGTAAATGATGGAAGGGGGATCGGGCGGGATTGAGAAGGGCGGATGTGTGGAATCAGTTGGAGTTGGTTGAGCTATTAAAGATAATGGTGATTTTGTTTGTTTTCCCAGATCCTTACGTGAAGGTTTGGCTTCAATTCGGAGACAAACGGATCGAAAAGAGGAAGACACCGGTTTACAAGTGCACTTTAAATCCCGTATTTAATGAAACTTTTACTTTCAACGTGCCATGGGAAAAAATCCGCGAATGTTCACTCGATGTCCTCGTCATGGATTTCGACAACATTGGAAGAAACGAGCTCATCGGAAGGATTCAGTTAGCGGGTACGTAATAAGCCTTGCTTATGCCTGATCTTACCTTTTTACCGGATTACAGCAACAGGGTTCCTATGTGCATTCCCACAAGAGCACTGTTAATGACCTTTAAGGCTCTTGTGTACTGGAAATAGGGCGTACATAAGCTGAACGTAAAATTGGAATGTGTCGGGCTCAGGTGGAATTATTTTTATTTCCCGCATTAACGAGAAACCCTAGCCGGTTCTACCTCCCGCCCGTGAAAATACTAATGTAATTTAAGGAAAGGCGTACAGGATGATTGAGTTGATGGGGCTTAACTCCTACAGAAAATAGCTTTAAGCTTATAGCCGAAGGCCTCCTCTACGTTCTGGTGGAACGTGAAACGTGGGCATTTCCTTATTCAATTAGCCAATTTAAAAACCATTGAGGTACTAAAATCCCTAGATTTTGAGTCTAGAATTACACAGGCCATTGTGTCCTGTGTAATATTTACACGGGTTTATTTCTATTATAAATTACTACATATTTAGATGTGGATTTATATTTCTGAATGCTTCAGAGTTTCCCCATAAACCTAGTGAAAAATAAGAGCTGATAAAAGTAACATTAATTGAGGTACATTTTAAGCTTATGGTGCAAGATTGTTTTAATGATTATTTGAAGATGCGTTGTTAATTGTGACCTACTTTGAAATTGTGTTTTAGCAGGTAAAAACGGGACCGGTGCGTCGGAAACTAAGCACTGGCAAGACATGATTACGAAGCCCCGGCAAACTGTTGTCCAGTGGCATAGGCTCAAACCTGAGTAGATGTTTTAGGTTGAAGATGGTCTCTATTTTTGTGATTAGCTAAGCTGTAAACGTTAATTTCTTCTTCTTCTCTCCATATACAAGCGTGGAGTCTACTCGCTTCCAAAATGAACCGGATAAATTGTTTGATTGGACGGCGGCAGCACTACGGTAAGAAGCAAAGCATTATTCGGATTTCGGATAGTTCAAAAAGTATTTATTATTGGGGATATGCTCAATATGCTGGACTGCTGACGTCTGGCTGGACTACGCTTGTGTTGAAAGATACAACATGTACGCAGAAAGTTAGATGCATCTTCTCATGCATTCTCCATAATTCGCCCAAGGAAGTAAGAAAGAAAGAGGGGATGAGAAGCTTTTGAGAAGGAATGGTGGTGAAAAAAAATGACGCGGGAGAAATACACAACTACATAAGTTATGGATGGAATAGGGCTAAAAGTGAAGGAGAGAGAATATTTGATATCGGAGATGGGTGAAAGCGGGAAGGAAGAAGATTGTAAATCGGTTTACTCTTCTTCATCTTCTTACGGTATGCTCGGAGTCGGAAGCCTGTTGGTGGAGGCTGAGGGGATTTGAAAAGTTGTGGAAATTGAATAGTATGGGAAAATTCTTTTGTAGGAGAAAGTCTGTTTGAAGTTTTCCAGCTCGGATTACAATGGAAGGTGAAAGGGAGAATTTGTGTCTAGGAGGTGAATTCAGATGAGTGGAAGGGGAAGAGAAGCTTGAGTACGGAGTGAAAGCAGGGATTGAATAGCTCTTTTAATGAAAACGAGTTGTGGCCTTCTTCTCTGTATGTCTTTTCTCTTGCCAAGCACTCGAAGACCATGAGTAGCACAGCGTAAACATCTTGGTATTTGCGTCGTGGTACTACGAAGAAGTATGGAGTAAGGCAGCGAAGGCTTGGCTAGGATGATAGCCGGGATGAAGGCAGGTATTAGGAGGCGGAGAAGGTGGATTAGAAATTACAATGCAGGACGTGGCCAGTGCTGTCTTACTTGCTAAGTCCGAAATCGGAAGATACGGGAACGTGGGAGGATTGCATAAATAGTGTAACTGCCTGTCTATGGGATAAAGTTACGTGAATCCTGAAATGCTCTGCTAAGCTTCAGAAAAGTTGCATCAACACCAAATAGATAGATATTCCCATCCGCTCCCGGGTGAAAGCGAAACTGGATGGAGTATACATATCTGGAGGTCTGGAGGCCGAGTGAGTGTTTGATACTTAACGAACACGGAGAGCCAGCTAGCTTCACGGATATCAAAGGCTATAATGAGCATATAGCGGATGGAAATTGAGAATCTTTCGCTGCGATGTTACCTCTGGGAATACGTGGAGAAAGTCTAATAACAGAGGTTCGATTATATACTCTATGCTTACATCTGAATAGATAATGGAAGTAATGGAGGGTTTATGAAAGCTAAAGCTTGAATTGTGTAGCCTCTCTGTTCTACTCTCTGACGTCTCACTCAGGAATCTCACCACCATGTTAGTTACCTTTGATGAAGCAAAAAATCTCATCTAATCACTAACGAGTTAGATATGCTTTTCATTCTGATATTGACATGCTTCAATGATTCTGAATAGATTGAAAGGGATGAAGATGAAAGCATGAGAAAGTATAGGGAATAGAGCTTATTCTTCAGTACAAGGAAACAAGGATGTCATGAAGGCCGGGTTGGTTTCAATGTACGGAGATGGGACCTTTCCGAGTCGAGATATAACGATTATTATCTTCAAATAAAGTATTCAATGGAGCTGGTGAAAGCTCATTTAGTAGCTGGAAAGTCGTTCGCTGAAAATAAGAGAGTGCATGTGATGAGGGAAAGCAAAAGCGTGAGGAAATAGAAGCAGAGAAAGCTCAAAACTCAAAGTTGGGAATAGATACGGAGAAGGAAGATGAAAGGAGTATATATATTTTAACGCTAGTTGGTGAAAGGGGGTCGGAGAGAAAAGCTTATTCGTCATTCCCACAAATTATTTCAATTACAGCAGCAACAAGCAAACAAATTAAGAGGTTATGCAACACATATCTTTGCCAATTACATGTCAACAACTCAACACTCTATTGCCTTGAATGAAGCAAAAGAGGTGGAACATTCAAGGCCTGCGTCCCTAAATATTCAAGTGGTTCAGGAAGAGAAAATTGGACAAAGCAGGGAATGCTTGTAAAGCGAATACCAAAAGCCCTGCTCTGCTTACACACATCACCTTATTAGTAGTTAACCTGTTTATACGTTCTTGCTGTCATGGAAAATGTTTGCTGGTGGTACTAGTTAGAATGGACTGAGAGGAAACCGAAGAGGAACCGAAGGTCTAGAAATCAGGAAGAGTAAATGACAAGAATGACAGGTTTCAGGAGAACTGATTTCTACGGTTATGGGATGTGAATACAAATCAAGCCAAAAAATATTTGAAGAGGGAAGCTTGGAACGTGTGTGAGTCTTGGAATTGTCAGTCATGTTCAGAGCTGTATTGTACTTGTTGTCGGGGAGAAAGTCGGGTACCCAGAAAGTCTAAGGGAATGAGAGGAGGGGTCGTATGGTTGTACGTGTATAAAAGGTCTCTGGAAAGAGTGGCGGCTCACTCGGATTGGAAGTCATCCAAGGGTGAAATTTCTCGTTTTGAAAGGGAGTACTCAAAAGAGAAGGGTTGGAAGTTACCTCACACTTTCGTACGGATATTCTACGGAATCATGTTACTATGCCATGTTACTTGTTTAACGACAGACTTGCGTAATATTCCAGCAAGAGTAGGGCTCCAGGCAGTCAAGAAGAAACAACTATTGCAGAGCCGGGCAGATATTGGATTACGGATCCTAGAAACAAGAGAAAGCAAATGTTCACAGGATGAAGGAAATGCAGAGTCGTACATTAGCACATGACTAATGGATCCAGATGAGAAGAGAGAATTCCCATGTACCGAAATTCATTGAGAATACTGATGCTGATGCCGAGCAGTTCAAAGATGAAAGTATGTTCAGTGCACTCTGCGTTCATGAATCTGAATGTAATATTACACAAATAAGTCGAGAAGGGATCCGGAGGATGCTGGAAGCAGTGAAATTCTAGCAAAAAGAAAAAATCCACACCTGAGGAAAATGTGAAAGTTGCCAAATTTTCATGTGACTTTACACTTTCCAGCAGGGATTTTCTCGGGAAAATTTCTCTAAATACTTGACTTTGATTTACAGCTACGATACTAGGGCCTTCGAGTGGAAAAAGTCTGTACATTATAGGTAGGGTAGGTGCTGGCGTGCTGGCTGGCATGAATAAGAGTGATGCTTTTGTATTCACGACTTGATCGTGGTTGGTGGTAACCATGATTGTATCATACAATCCTTTGTATTATTTTACAAAAAGGAGGAATTAAACATGTATCCCTCTCGGAGAGACAGACAACTAGAATAGCTTGCAACAGATGTGGAGAGTGTTGGAATTCTTGAGGGAATTTCAGACCGTGTCATGAACTAACAGAACCTCTTACAGAACCCATCAGAGATAGATAAACTAAAACTCTCTTCTGGCTCTTCTGGAACAAATATAAAGTTTAAGTAGGCTCTCGATCACGTCTTTAGCCCTTCACTTGTGGGAAAGCCAAGTGCCTAAAATAAAAGCCTCGAATAGAATAGAATAGAATCTAAGAGGACGGAGAGTGGATGAGAAGTAGTTTGAAGTGAAACAGATGGGTTAATGGGAAGTGAAAACTAGTTTACCAAATTATAACCAGAGAGTACGAGAATGAAGGCGGAATCGAAGAAAGCAACAAGATCTAAATCGCATTGTCTCGGGCACTTTTATCGTTATTTCTATCCAATCTTTGGCAGTAGTGCCCCTATTACACGTTCTGGATAAGAGAAAGAGATTACTGATTTCTCCGCCATCGTTTTTGCGCCATTTTTCATATTATGTCGTATTTTTCATACTATATGTATACCGTATTTTCATCTCCGACATTAGTATCCTGAGAGAAATTTTGTCGAAAAAGCTTCGAGTTCTTCCAGTAGTCCGGTAATTGTACTAATACAGGAATATATGCTTTGCAACAGAAAATGTAGGACTAGAAGAAAAAATACAGTTGCGATAAAGAGAAAAGTGAATATTACGTGATTAGAGAACGATAAAAATACTCTCGTTGGGGCTGGAGCATTAGAGAAGCTGCTAGAAATAAGGAAAAAATGAAAGAAAGCTGTAAAAGGGGTGAAAGCGAGGAAAGCGGGCTGAACAAGTTAGAGCGCTAGCTGGAAATCTATTTGAGTTGAAGAGTGTGGGATGGATAAACTGTGTGGTTGAGTTAGTTGAGTAGGTTAGACGGGTGGAAGACATAATTGAAGATTTCCAGCCGACTACTAATGACATTGCCATTTGCAAACTTCTTTTGTTTGGAGAGAATTTTTCCGATTCTTACGGACGCTTTTGTGAGAGGATTTCATCCGAAGGATGCTATAAGGCTTGATGATCTATTGTCTTCCCTCCCATTCTGGATTCAAACAAGGTTGGAAGAATCCATGAAGTTCCTCCACAGATTATTGTGCAATCACAGGTTGTTTAGCCTAAGCAACGGTCTTAGATAGAAAATGTCCCGCATTGTCAACAAGATTTTGATTTTATTGAATACGAGTTACGAATAGGTTGCGGGTGCGGTTGGATAGGAATGCGGGATATATAATAATAAAGCCGGGACTGGGATGAGCGGAATTGTCCCCTATAGTCATTATATATGGTTTCCTAGAAATTTTGATTCAACGAAGATTTAAGATTCACAACTCGTTTACAGAAGCCCAAGGCGAAGATAATTGCATGAAGACGGACTTGAGGAAGGGTAAATCAAGGAAATAAACTGCGCAGCAATGGCTCCATAGCTTCTCCGAGATGGTTAAATGAGGTCCGCTTCCATTGAACAGCTGATAGAACGGCAGAGTTCCACAAACTATGTGCGCCAACCACTGAATTTTATGAGATGCATGCAAAGTTATTGATAAAGTATACATGACTTTTATCTCGTCTAATATCATTCAATATCCTTTGCCCTAAATTCCATGAAATGACTCTTTCAATCGAGGAAAATGTAAAGAGGTATTCATGTACTCTCATTGGAATCGCAATTCCAGTTTCCTACGATTTTTGACTCGCAAATTGTTTGCTAAGGCTGGGTAGGTTTGAAACGAAAACGACTCACTGGTTGCGGTTGCCTCGTTGCCTGTTCCTTGAATATGATATTAAATTGTCTCTCAAATTTCTGAGTTCTGAGGTTTCTGTCCGTATAAATGCAGCCATGTCTAGATAGGACAGTAAAAAATTTTAGTGCTGCTGGCGTCGCCACATCATATACGGAAGCACCTGCTACTTATAATCTGTGTTCAAACGGTGGGATGAGTTCAAATTGGGAATTTCTAAAAGGAGGGCACGATTTTTCAGACTTCTGATGTATGAGATGACAAGGAAGGATGTTGACAAGCGGATTTTGCAAGAGTCATCCAAAGAATATAGTTGACTCTGTGAATTCTTTCCTTTCCCCGGAAAAAGGAAGATGAGTGAAAGAAATTGAAATTGACAGATGAAGACAATTTCGTAGGCAGCTTCACCAACTCCGGAGGGAAAAACTGGTAACTTGAGATAGTACGACCATATGATTTCCTTCCTTCCAATAACCAACATACCAGTATCGAATTCGTTCCCGTTCAAACCCCCTATGCGTCAAAAATATTACCAGGAGAGGATTACGGCTAACGTCTTGGAGATGAGATGACAAGGAATCATCCGCTTCTCCTTCATGCGCTGGCTCAGATTTACAGAAAGCTCCCATGGAAGTGTGTCTATATTCTGTTCTGTACCTGTTTCTATCAACCTACGCGTTCAAATGAAAGTAGAAATGCGTCGAAATATCCTTCCTCGTTATTTAAAATTAGACTAACAAAGGGCCACTAATGATGGAAGTAATGATAAAAAACGTTTTAACGAATGTTTAGAGAGAGAGAGAGAAGTAAAACTTCAAATAGAGCAGGAATTGCATTTAATTTGAATTTTTATGAAAGTATAAATGAAAAAGATTGTTCAATAGCGTGTGAAGCAACGATAACATTTTTCCACAGAATAGGAAAGCAATATCTGATATTGATCCCGATTCTTATTACTTATTAATAATAGAGAGAAGATAGAGGATTGGGAACTCTGCTCTAGCTTGACTAAAAGCGAAAAAGCTGCGAAGGCTTCAGTTTTATGAACATTTGAAGTATTCAAAACTTGTTTGAAGTAGAGCGAACTTAATAAAGTGCACTCCATGGATAAAATCCTCGCGACTGTCAAAAAAGAACGTGTTTACATACGAATTAATCTGTATTTGCGTTTACTATCTATAATTATTTAGTACTGCAGCGTGTTGAGTAGATTGATTTGGAAGGGTTCAAATTAATTGAACTTATTTATATCCTTTGCATTTATGTCTTTATTAAAATTCCGTATTATTAATATATTTAAAAAAAATGCGCAACTTTTATTAAAAGAATATTGTTTGGAGCGCCAACTACTATGTGTTCCTTCAATGCTATACACGCATGGTTTAACGCATGTATTACTACGAGGTTCACGAGCGAATACTGTGCTTAACTTGCAGGAGTGAAAAAATCAGGGAGAGAGTAAAAGGTTTTCTAATAGTAGAAAATAATGTTTCATACGAACTGCTATGTGGAGAAAGTTCACGACTTGATTGCGGAGTGGCAGTAGATTTCTATCACGGCTGATTCAGAGAGAAAGCTGCTGGTGAAAGGTGGACGGACGTGAACGAAGGTAGCATATGTGAAACAGAGGCTAAGTTTGCAGCTCCCTGGTTTGATTTAGAGGAAGTTTTCTATTTTTGTACGAGCTAGTGTGTGACTGAAAATGAGAGAAATGAGTCTAGAATTTTGGAAATCATAATGCTCCGATTTACTGGTCATTTAGGAGGATACAAACAGAAACAGAGGGAAATTCGCCAAGTTCGTAACAGAGAAAATTAGGCAGGAAATAGGATAAACAAAGATTAATTAAAGGACAGCATTGTAGATACATATACGGTTAGGAGAAAGTTTGAGAGGAATCTATATGAGGACTCTAACATATTAAAATATAGACTACAAATATATTTAATATTACCGTTGAAAGAAAAATAATATAAGAGTAAGGTAGGGCAAGGTATAGTATAAGAGTACAAGTGGTGACGATAAGTTATTTGGGTAAAAGCCTCTCTCCGCTTCAGTTTTCATCATTAGCTGGCTTCATGGATTTGTCGAGAGGAAAGAGGAAACGGGTTGGACTTGATAGTGAAGTAAGCAAGGGAAAAAAACCGCGAGAAACTTTATACAACTCGGTTTACGAGAGGAAGAAGGATCGAGAGGCTTTAAGAAGGATTTTAATCTATCGCCACAAAAGCTTGGGAAAATGATTGGGTATTTGGAACGGGAGAAAGTAAAGAGGATTAATTGGATCCTTTTAAGGAAAATGTATCGCTAGTAAAGTAAATTTCCCAGGCGGGCAATTAGGTGCAAGAAATTTGAAGAAAGCTGAAGCAATAAACTAACCTTCAGATTATTACAATTTGCGTATTGAGTCCAATTTACATTTCCCCTCAATGCTCAAGAAGTTCATGAGCAATTTGGGACAGGAGCATATGCCGAAGCCTGCACTCTCTACAGTAAATATGGTTCAGGACGGTACACGAAAACTCGTACAGATTTTGTTCTTCACGGATGCTGAAGGACGGGCCAAGAAGAGCGGCGACGCGTTACCCGGTGTACATCTATGGTTTGAAAGACAAGATATGAGTATTCCGTCTCCGGAATTTGCACCGTTGGTGTTGGTATCCAGGAACCTCATGTTATTACTCTGTAGCAAATGCAAGAATGACTAAAAGCATGATGCAAACAAGCATTATACCATCCTATGGCCACTGTCGAAAAAAGCATTTCCATTGTTCATTCGCTATGCTTGTTGGACGAAAAGAAAGCTTGGGATGTAAAGACATGATTGTAACATATTACAAGAAGGGCAAAGCCGGGTATGAAGGGAAGATAAAGAAAGACTTGGAGGAAGGAACGATAATCCTGCTAAAGCTTAGGAAAATTGTGGAGGTGAAAAAACTGCTGCATTAGCTAAAATTATTCTGCTTGTTATTGTACTCAGAGGCAACATTTTGTGAAATCCATGATAGTCCTCCTGGTTATTCTAAGCAGAAGAATGCTCCATGTGTAGGAAGCTGCAGTGTAACAAATGGAGAGGAAAAGGGAACCTTCAAGCAGTTGCTGAAATGCCGTTACATTCTTTTATATTGAGGGGATTATTGTCGGGGAGAAAGTCAATAGGAAGTAATTGTTAGGAGAAGAGGTACTTGAAAACTCTGGGCCCGAATTTTTAATTGCGAGGCCAATTAGTATAAGGGCTTTTTGCTTGAGAAGACTGAAGAGATTGAGAGATTGAAGCAAGTAGAAATCCTGTCTTCTGGTGTAAGCCATGTTATTATAAGCCGGTGAAAGTTACTCAAGTTGAATTTAAAAGTAATTGTGTAATTCAAAGGGACTCGAATTGTGGTTAGTTCTTAATTCGTTGATAGAACAAGGTCAACATAGATGTTGTGGGAAGAAGGCATAGAAGTGGGGGAAGGATTAGAATTAGCAGGAACAGTGAGAGAAAAACGATGATATTGGAGGAATAAATCCCTGAGAAAGTAGTGGTGAAAGTGGTGGGAAGGCTGGAGACTGATGGTAAGAAGGAATACTGTTGAAAGCTTTAGTTGGATTAGTGATTTAAAAAACTGCGCTATGTTAGTTGATTAGGAGCGGCGGAGAAGATGTAAACTATAAGTTGGCACGGAACAAAGAGGAGAAACGTTAATAAAAGCTCCGTCCGTTGTGAATTAAACCTGAAAGGGTAGAATTAGTGAGCGCAGTTTGATAAAATTTATTTGCTAATGCTATTAAATAAGGAACATTGATTATTACATATATGTAGACCGGCATTGCATGAGCAGGTAATAGAGGCTCAGCGGATGACAGTTTCTCGAAAAGCTTATGGTATACATGTGCATGTATAGATTAATAAAAGACTAGAGTAAAGGAAGGATAGTGGAGAACGAATATCAAATATAGACTGGATTGAGAAGAAATGAGTCGGCCCAGCGATTGAAGATTGACAGGAGATGAGGGAGCTGCGAGGAGGTGATGCTAGGGAAATATTAAAATTTTAATAGATGGTTGGATTAGTTTTATGCATAATCGTTAACCTCATTGAATTCGCAACTCGTTGAATTCAGCGAAGCGAAAACTGGAATTGCTTGAATACTTGACTACAATCTAACATGCTATCCAATCCTGGGGCTAATCTACGTACATCCTTTGGTTGGACTCCAGGCCTTTCCCGCTATTCCGTCCAACTTGTCCGTTATCTCTGAATATGGGTTGAGTTGGTAGAGCATCCTCTCTTGAGAATAGAGGCCCTGTGTGCCATTTCAGTGGGTACGGAGTCCAAGTTACTGCTGAACTACACACCGCTATAGTTGAGGAAACTAATGTGGGAAGTACAAAATAAATTCATGCGGAATACTCCAGGAAGAATCAATTAGGTCGAGTTTCTACACTAAGGCTATAGGGACGAAACTGCGTTATGGTGGTGGATTCCTGCCCGATTGAGTTGGGCTGGAATGGAAGTGAAATTGAAATCATCCTCTTGTTGCCCAAAATGGGATTTCGGGCTGGGAATGAGAGCCAGATCCTCCAGTACTGCCTCCGTTATTGCTGTCAGCGCCGTCGTTTCTCTTTTCGAGTAATTTGAGCCAAGTGCCGAGGAAATTCCGGGGAGCTCCTACGGGTCGGACTCCTTTTCCTTTGGGGAAGGCGGGTGAAAGTACGGGCCGCTCGGCGTTGTGAACTAACCACGATAATGGAACCGGTACAGCTACTTCTCCCAAACCATCCACACTACTATCCCTTTCCCCAGCTCCTCCTGTAATTACCAAAAGGAATTTACAACTGTGGTTAAAATGCCACATCCACAAACTCAACCTCAATGCCCCTCACCCTGCCCCACACTCTCTCTTCTCTTTCCCTCCTGGTCTGGTTTCTCTCGTACTACTTTATCCTAGCGAAGCAAAACTAGGAGGAGGAAGAGAATGAGCAAGTAATGGAATCCAAAAATACTCGAAAATTAATTCTAAAAATTTGAAATTCCAATGGAAATTTTGTAAAATATTTTCCAAGGAATTTACCAGAGCTACCGCTTTGAGGGCATTTTTAGGAAGACGGAAAAAAGGATTGAGGAGGAGCTTTACAACTGTACTCATTCTCCCTTAACCGCAATCCTCCTGAAAATTATTCAGTGGAGTGCAGCCTGAACGGGAGAAAGGGAGAGAGAGAAAGGGAGGGAATTATTTTCATAAACAATACAAGCCGGGACACGCCTCTTGCTGTCTTCCTTTGTTGACTATATACTTTAGAGGAAGAGAGAAATTCGTTTCCAAGAAAGTTGGCAAGTTTCAATTTAGAAATCCCATCGGTTTCAACGTGGTTGGAATCCGAGAATCACATCTGCCTGCAGATGCTACGCCATGCTGAAATGCAGGCAGAATTCATGGGATTCAAAGGAAGCTATGATTCTTGGTAGATCGTGATTTGAAAACAATCAAGAATTGCAGTTGTAGGACGGGAACATGTTTATTTTACGGGGCACAAGAGAGAAGAGGTAGAGGAAGAGCTGGGAGGAAGAGGAGTCGAGGAGGAACAAAAGGATAATCTTAACGTACCCAGAATACTGGGATATCGAAATCCTTTACCCAGCCATCCGTCCCCGGAACGCTCCTTTGTCGCCATTTCTCCAAGGTCAACAAGAGACACATCCTCTGGTACTTCTAGTGGAGATATTATTCCAGAACGTAAAGCACTGAGCAATTCGTTGCGTTTACCTCGAGCAGCCCAAAATGGGACACCATCGTTACCGCTCTTTCCCTATAAACACACAGGATTACTTGAATAAAAAGACAAATCGTCAAGACTTGATCATAGGGCAAAAGCTTGAAGGCCACACACAGAAGCAAATCCCCTCCACTTGTAGCGATAATAAGATAAAATATTCTACTCACTTGATCGTTTTGCTTATTCTCGCTACGTCTGGAGTTGCAATTAACAAATCCAAATACAAGAAACAAGGCAAGAATAGCAAAAATTGTCTTCATTTCGATTTTTTAGGATGGTGTTATTGCCTTGAACTTTGTAAGCTTTTTCAAATTTTGATCTGATACACGAAATCCTTTTGTAAAATAAGTGAGAAACCTTGAAAACTAAAATTCCTTCTACAAGATCTACTGTTCTTGAATTAGGATGAGAAACTACGATGGACAAGAAAAACGCCCTGCTCTTTTATACCTGAGCGGCTGGAATTGCGGAGACCTTCATCACCGCTAGCAATTTTTTTGACACACTTGTAGTTTTCTTCATAGGAACAGGCAATATTTTGAGTCAGAAGCACATGACCTCTGATACACGCTACACTGTAGTATTACATGATAGTAAAATATGAGTAGGCGGCAGAGAGGAAAATTCTCGGATATGAGATTGAAATTATATGTGTGAATAACATTTGTTTTCATTTTCCCAAATCGGACCATCCTCTACAAAGCCGGTTCCCTTTCGTTTGTTAAAAGTTGACGTCATCTAAACTATACCAAACTAGGAACGGGCAGAGGAGGAAGAAATCATTAGGGAAATCAGAGCATCAGGGCTTCGAAAATTATATTTTTGGAGCCAATTCAAAAATGTTTAGGTTTCTTATGTAAATTCAGAGATTTGCCTCCATATACGCAAGTTTGTACGTCAGCTTTGGCAATGCGAGTGCCAGAGAAAGTGACTGGAATTGTTGCTCTGGATCCGTAGGAGAAAGTAATTGATGACCAAGGAGCCAGGGAAAAAGAAATGATAAGGTTGGGTGGGTGACGAAATTTGAAATAAATCTGGGGAGGAGTACATAATCGAAATTTTGCGAAATTCGTCAAAGACCAACCGTCTTTGGGGAATAAAATCTTGGGAGAAGAGACGGAGATACATGGCTGGATGACTAGCTAGCATTCTAGCATGAGCATGTGTGACAACGGGCGGGAAAAGAAGAGAAGATAGCAAGGAAATAGGCAAATTTTTTTAGGAAGGTTTATAAAATATCAGTGTGTCATTTTGGACAAGCATATATGTCCGGATGATTGGTGTGACTGAACAGGGGATGAAATTCGGGAAGTGCGGGTCGGAAATGTATTTCTTCATCAGAATTTCCGGCTCCGGGTTGCAGTAGATGGAGCCAGTAGATTGCTAAATACTAGTTCCGAAATGTTTGTAATTCTGATTTAGAAGATGGTGGAAGGAAATTGTACAAGGATGAAATGCAGGGAGCGGAAGGCTAGCGTAGGATTTACATTGAACTTGGAAGTGGTAGCAAGGTTCCGTAACCGCGAAAGATTTGGCACAGTTTAAAGAAGATAGGCTCATACAGTCATACAGGAAGGAAGGGAGCTAGTGAGTCGCGAAAAAGTCGGAAGGAGTATGTAGGAAGGGAATTGACGAGAGCTAGGGATTTTAGGATGGAGAATATGCAAATGACAGTGACAGGGTTGGAGAGAAACGGTTGGAGAAAGGAAGAGAAAGTTATTAGAGCGGACGTAATAATGTGCAATTCATAGGATGGACGGAAAGCGAAAATCTCAGGGAATTCTCTGAAGACGAGAGACGATTGCTGTAGAAGAAGGAGAGCGAGAGAGATGCTCGGGAGATCACACGTGGCGGTAATGCCTGTTTGAACTCCTTAATGATGATCTGACTGGCGTTGTAGAAGAAGAGAAAAGTGAAAAATCGGCAATGAGGTAGTAGGAAAAATGAAAAGAGTAATAAGAAGAGTAAAATAGCTCGGAGCAGCTTCGTTCGTGATGATGATGAGGTGATGACAATCCCAGAGGTGGAGGCCTCAAGGGATGTAAACAGACAAAGATTTTACAATATTGCACACGTACATAGAAACAGGGCGGGAAAAGATTATGGGACTTTGGCAGGAGAAAATGACTTTCTCCTCTCAGGTCTCAGTTTTCTACAGCTTGTGGGCGAGAGCGAGGTTTGAGTAAAGAAGGATAGGAGGATTTAAAGTCGAAGCTATGTAGCATTGGAATAGAATAATCAAAAGTTGTAAAAAGTTGCCTCCATCTGGGTGGGCCTACCTTATTGTGCGAGTTCGATAAAGGAGATGGAAGGGAAGGTGAAATGAGGTAAGAAGAGAGGGATTTAACGAAGGAGAAGAATTGGCCCGGAAAGTTTGAAATAGAGGGGAGGGTAGAGGGGGAAAAGACGCTTATGATATGAATTCAAAGAATGGTACATTACCGGAGGAGAAAGATGCCATTCTGAGGATTCTTATTAGAAAATTACAAGATTGAATACCGGAGGAGCCGTATAGAGGGCAGGGCGATATGAATACGTGAAGATGTGGAACAATATGAATTGCGAGGGAGAAATTATAATGTGAGGCAATAAAATTAATGAGAAAGTCCATTTCAAGCCAGCGCTTCTTAGAGGCAGAAATGCCGTCAATGCCATAGTCGTAACTTTTTTACAGAGCTTACGATTCGGAAGGAGGGCTTGACAAGGGAGCCACCTGCTTGAAATATTGGCTTCAAATCGCCATATTTTCATGCGCTCGTTTCCTTATTCTGCATATCGTACCTCTAGGCGGTCACACACACACACATTCACACAGGAATATGGCTGACATGCATGGATCAAAACCCCATAGCCTTGCTGGATGGATATAGACTTGAACTCACGAGGAAAGGAGGGAGAATGAGAGAAAGCGTGGTGAAATCTCTAAATAAGGGTATGCTACGCTTTCTGCTTTCACCATACTTTCTCCAAGTTTTCTCTTGTCGTGAACTAATGCTAGGGATTTATAGACTCGGAATTTGACAAGAAATAGTTTATAGTTTAACTATGTGCGTAGATATATATTCTATTTTAATATTCAAACTTTTTCCTGGGGTAAAAAGTTTTTAATATTTCTTTTACATCAAGGGAAACACTTTGGAGAAACATGTTATTTCTAATACCATCCCATCCGTCTTGTAGATCAAGGTAGCAGCTGAAACTCTTGTGAGTTCATGGCACAGCTTTTTAGCCACTGCCCAAAAGATGGCTAAATGCGCCACTTCTCTGTAGACCATATCACCAAAGAACATTCAGTAGACTGGAACTTATTTTGGCAGTAGATATACATGTATATGTCTCCTAGTATATTGCATACGTTTTGTGTACGTGTATCTCGAAACTAGGCATACACGTTGCGTCTGCCATCTGGCTTGTGGTCAACAAAAGACGGTATCTCCTGGAGCTGAACATGATTTAAAGCCGGATCAAAATGCCTGGACTAGGACCCACTCTATCCTAGGAGATGAAATTGACAGGAGGGATGAATCGGAGGTTGAATTCATGGAGTAAAAGCGGATGGTAGTCCCGTATTTTTTGTGTCACACAGTTTTCGTTCCAGGCAAAATGTTTACATCTACTCTAAACGCCCGATTCCAAAGCTGAACTGTAGTCTAGCTTGTGTGGAAGTTGTATTATCCGACTTTCCAAGTGACGGCTGGGATGGAAGAAAAATAGAGGAGGGAGAGGGAAAGAGTATATTGGATTGTAAAATCCAGTGTCATACTGGATATCCTCCACAGTATTTTCTCATTCTTCTCATCTTGGGTATATATAAGCTGGTTATTTGTGGATAACGTATGAGGAAGTATCCGGAAGAGCTCCTCCATTTTTCATTGGCCTGTAAAAGTATTCAAATTCTTACGTTTGTCCCCCCGAAGGAAGGAAATAACCTTGGAGACTCTGGACTATTCTTTCAAAGCAGAGCCTGTTTTCTACTAAATACCTAAGATAGCTAGAAAGGGAAGAAGCTTTCGAGTCTCTATCCAGTTGGAAATTTTCATAGCCCTTGTGGATGTTTTTCTCTTTTCTTTAGAGAGGAGAGAAAGGATATATAGTATAGTGTCTAAATAGAAATCGTGGCTTTTAGTTGTCCCTTCTGTCGCTCTGGCAGGATAAGAAACATGTTATCTTCTCACTTGAAAAGTAAGAAACACGGTAATAACGTTTATCAGCAACAAGAGTTGCGTTCTTCTACGAGACGAAAGTGGTGAAAGTTATTGGAGTGAAAGCTAAGAAGATGAGGAGGAAAGACAAATATTGTACAAGAAAAAGACTAAATGTTGGGTGAGGTGGAGGTGATAGTAATTGGTTATGTTTTTGTCGTTTTCTTTTTTCGGCTTTTCAGAGGTGACCAAGGTTGTAAAGTGAAAGGCGGGGAAGAAGAGGAGAATATGATGCATGCAGGCTGGGGCTAGGTTAGAGATATAGCTTTCTTCTCATCTCGTAATTACTATTTACGACATGACAGAAAAAGGTAAGGAGAAATTACAAGGTCATTCGAGGAAGAGGAGAGATTGTAAAGTTAGTTGGTTGCATGAGCGTGGACAGACGGGAAAGAAACATGGAGGTTATACGGAATCCGGGGAGGGAAGAGTGTGGATAGAGATAGATAGTGGAGAATAAGAGGTCGGAAGTGAGGGCGGGTGGATTTCAGCATGGTATGTACGGGAAGGAAGAAAGTTGGAAGGGATAATGTGACGACGAACATGTTTGGTCTGCAACTTTATCTTTTACCTCTTTGCAATTATTACCGGGTTTTATAACCTTCATAGTCCGTGGGCAAGACTGGGCTCTAGAGCGTGATGAGAAATAACCTGAGTCAGCCTTCTTCAATCCAGCTTCAGCTTCTACAAAGTTTGCCCATTTTATGAAAAATTTCATGAGATCGTAAAACACCCTTTAGGAAGCAACATTACTTTTACCGCAAAAATGTGAACTGGACTTGCCTCTGAAACCCTTTTTCAGTGGTCTCAAACCGGACTTCTGGCAAACTTTATAGCTTTCACTACCCCCACGCACTCCTTTCTCGAATCGCGATAGGTCCTTAGGAAGGAATTTGGAGAAACATAATCAAATATCCCATGCTCCTCTGTCCTGACGGTTCCTAAGTAAATAATGATTGAATAAACGAGCAGATTCTTCAACTCGTAGCTATGACATAGCTGGCAGAGTATAAGCAAGAGGATTTTATTTCTTTTCCGCTTTTTTCGATACGAATGGAATCACAGCTCCGTAGGTGGCTCTTCTTTTATGTTGTATGCATTAGCGTTAGACTTGAAGAAAAAAAAGGGAAAAATGCATTCTGGACCGCTGTTGCGGTAGGGAAAAACTTTTCCATTTGAAGGGTGAGAGAGGGAGGAAACTCTTGAGATTTTGTAAAATTATTTGCGGAGGGTTCCGGGACTATAAAGTACGGAGAAAGTCCGGAGCTAGTTGTTCTGTACTTGTACCTTTGTTACAGTCTGCAGTCTGTGTTGTAAACTATGAACCGAACGGTATGCTTGGAATAAAAGAATGTGTTTGCACAAAAGATTCAAAGGTTATTGAAGCATGAACTAAAATACAAACTGATGAAGGAGAAGGGGTGGGAGAGGGATAAACGTTCGGAAAGACTGGACCAGGGTGAGATGGTCAATAGAGACAAGTGTGTATTTATAGGTGGAAATATACGACGTATAATGAAAAACAGGGCGGCTGGGTTTCACGAGCGTAACTCCGGCTCCGGCGGGTCTATGGAAGACTGGTTTTCTCCGACTCGTGGGTTTAATGTGTATCTGGGGTAAGGGAAGGCTGTCTAGTATGATTCAATACAGAACAGAACACAAAAGCTTGGAAGGGACAATGGGAAAGTAGAGATTAGGAAGTTCTATAAAACGTGTAGTTAATATTAATTTGAAAATGGTATAAGAACGGGAGGAGGTTAGGAAGTTAAAAAGCTAATAGCTCCTTGGAAAGAATCAATAGAGGGGAGAGAGAAAAGTAATCGTATAGGTTAAAGAAGGAGAAAGGGTGCGAGATTTGAGTTGAGATTGTCGTGGGTGAAATTAGAGAATGATAGATTTTATCGTTCTTCCACTAGTCGTAAAGATAAAGATGGTGGGAGGATGAGACGGTAGAGAAAGTATCGGGATTAGGAGGGAAGAAAGATGAGTCCCTTGTCCTGGTGGTGGTATTGTTATGAAAAAGTTTTTCATTGAAGGTGTAAAGCTATGGATTGGATACAGAGCTGAGGAAATACTTTCTCCGGGTATATACTGCTTTAGCCAGTCCGTGAGGGCGCGTGACGAAGAAGTGAAAGAAGGAAAAGGAGAAAGGAAAGAGAAAAACTTGAAATTTGATGAAGAGTGTAAACGAGTCTGTAGGAGTAAGAGTTACATGGTAAAAGTTTAAGTTGCTTCCTCCCGGAGAAAGTGGGATACATTCAGAAGGAGAGAAATTCTTCGGGGTGAATGGGCTGAGTAAGTGAACTAGGCAGGCAGCGCGGGGATTTTAGGAAATTTTTCTTTGCCCAACTTTTTTTTTGCACATCTTCTCGATTCCGCCCACCCACGCAAATCCGAATCTCCATGTGATATACATCAAGTTTATATAGGTTGGGGAGAAAGGCTGTGACGAAGTTTGAAAGGGATCCCGCCTGGCAGGGTGCTTAGGGATTTTGCCGACTTTGGGAGGATGTCATTCAAGGAGTGACGTAGGAGAAGATGGGGGTGTAACCTGAGAGAAGGTGTACACCCTTGACTTTTACGAGCTCCGGTTTCGGGAAGTGATTATATCGGTGGAACGTGAGTAAAAAGTTGAGGAGATTCTCCACTTCCTTGGGTGAAAGTTGGAGAGATTGCCAAGCTTGGAAGTAGTAAGCCAGGCCTTAAGTCAAGCATATGCCGTTTAACGGTTCAGAGAGGCGCTTTCACCTCATTCAATGGGTGAAGAGAAGGCTAGAATTGAAAGGGAGAACTATGCAGGGGAAGGAGTTATTTGGATGGAAGAGGTGATGAGAATAAGGTTTATTTAATTGTTTTTCTTTTTTTGCAGATGCTGCCGGATCCAAAAGGAGCAGGGTATGCCTATGTAATAGGAAAGCAAACAAAAACTGGAGCACAATATCTCACAAAATCTCTTATTTAATTTGGTATCTGATTTATTTTTCTCTGATGGAGTGAGTTGACGGGAAGGAAAAGAGTGTGAAACGATGACGACCATTCTCATTCCTGTCTTTTCTCTTTTTACGTATTAGAATTAATTGGCTTCAAGTCCTGTAGAACCTGAGGAAAGGCTTCAAGATTAATTTTTACGACGGGAATTATATAAAACAATAACAAATTATTACTTCAAGTTGAATGGATGTGAATTTTAGGGGATCAAGAGATGATGTTGCTACGATATAATGATAATGGGTTGCACAACGCTCTAAATTATAAATAAATATCTATTCTAGGCTTGCTATGAATATTTAGTGTGAATTAAGTAGCGGATGACAAGTGAAGAAAAGAGAGAAACGAATAAGAAGATTATTCCAACGAGGGATCGATATTTGTACATAAAAAATTGTATAGTTTTAGAAAGAGAAAATATTATTCATGTAAGTTATAAATTACTATTAGAATCTTACGAATAGAAAACCTTCTAGTTTGATTTAGAAAAAGTTATAAATATATATATTGTATATATCTGAATTAACAAATCTATTGACTCTCCGCTGTAAATACAACAAGGCAGGATGGAAGGGCAAGAGAAAGCTGCTAAGCTAATACTTGTACTCTTCCTTATAGCTTATACATGTTCGGGAAACTTGGTCGGTGTGTGATACTAAATTTTACCTGACTGTTCGGTACAGCTATTTGTAGCTTGCGCGATGGAGACGCAGAAATATTTAGCCAACGGGAGAGTAAAGTTATTAACATATTGGCTCAGCTTTAGCCGGATGTGAGAATACGGCTATGGGATTTAATTATTAGCCGCCAAGTAATCGAGAGTGTATATGATCCCCTGAATTGTAATTATAATTCAGGCGGGATGAGCGTAGATATGCTACCATATATAAAGTATTTAGCCACTTGTCTCCATACATGAGGGAGGAGAGGGGCGGGCGGGGTGATCAAATTGTACTACATTATGTACTTTATTAATTATGACGGGGAAACCCGACTGGTGCTGACTGCAGATTGTACAGTACACTTTGGAGGTACTTGTATCAATAACTACAATAGTAATTAAGTAGGGTCGTGTAGGCTTAAAATCCCTGTAATCATTAAGAAGGATGCATAAAGCAAATCCGGAGACTCATTGCCTCCTACTACCGCAGCCATTGATTGGGCTTCGATGATTGTGTGCAGATGTCCCTGTGAAGAAATAGTAATTTGGATTCTGGTGCTAGATTATAGATGGATCTTTGGTTTTTAGTTAGACTAGATTCAAGAAAGATGATATAAACGAATGTGATTATGAGGAGAAACAAAAGGAAGAGCGGATTGATTGAATGCAGGATTAAATACAATACATGGCGTCATGGATGATGATGAGCCGGAATTTAGTGAGGTGTTCCTGGGTGACGTTAAAGGTTTCGGATATTTATTACCGGGTTTCAGTATTAGTGTTGCTTTTACACAGTTTATGACAGGAGCTCTTAATTAGTTTCTTTGAGAAAAGGGATGGCGTAGTACACAGTTTAAGCATAGCGTAGGCCAAGTGGCGCTATGATAATCAGATCACTTGAGTACACTTGAGAGCGAGATACACGAAGAAGCATTATGTAGTAATGGTGATCCGTGATGGCACGGATATTTAACTATTAAATTCAAGTAGCCAAGTAGAGGGTGCTGATGATGAATGAGAAGATGATGAAGATGAGATTTTGCCCAAGAGTTTTCACTTATATTTACGGGCTAAAATGGCTAAATCTTGAGCTACATGGTATTCTTACAGGGACTTATCTAGTTAATCATACTAAAGATAGGGCAGAGATCTATATAAATAAAGAATATATGAGATGGAAGCCGGGAGTACGTGTGCTTCACGGGTCAAAGGGTTCAATATCGAATTACATGTAGTAGTACAGTAAGCCCGAGAAAAGATGGTAGCTGAAGCGAGATACGCCAGATAGAGAGCGCTTAAATTTTTGCTGTGAACCTCGCTTGGATACAATATGAAAGTATGTGTTGAAAGTTTGAGGCCCTTGCCATCGGTTAGAAGGTGAAACAGGCGAGAAATCCGCTGGAGGCTAAGCAATTTGAGGATTTCATTTTAACAAGAGAGAATAGTAATATGGGAGCTGTGGAAATCGGCGTGGGTTGGTTTTTATAAATTAAGATTAATATGAACACTGAAGAATTTAGAAGAGCCTGGTATGAAAATGGAATTTATTTAGATTGAAGATAAGTTATGCTGACGTTGAAAATTAAGTTGAATTGAGAAAGTTATAGCTGTAATAATGAGTAAGGAGACACTTTGTATACAGCACATTAACTTCTCCTTAGCTCTTTCTGAACTAGAGCGAGGATGTAGGGTCTCAAGTTTAAAGGGAAAGCAAAGCAGTGGCTCGCCGTGGCGAGGAGAAGAACATGGAACATGACATTTGCTACGAGCTACCGTGAAAGAGAAAACACGATGGAGAAAGTAAAGGAGTCGGCGGAAATATGTAAGTGGAAGTGGAAGAGAGTGTAGTAAGCTGCCAATGCTTGTATTTTGTTCTACTACTGATATGGTAATTTGACTTTCTCCTAGACGTCTAAACGAGTACATAAGTAACAATAAAAGTTTTTAACTTGTTACACCAAGCTCCTCTTGGTTAGACTCGGTTCCTTTTATCTTTATCCCTCTCTTCATCTAACTTGAATGGAAAAGGAATAAGATAAGACCATCCCTGTGGTCTCCTTTCGGCATCCTTTTGGCATCCTTTCGGCTATCCCATTCCTTATTCCGCTACAACTACGACTTGTTTTCCTTTTTCAAAGAAAGCTAATTTGTAGAAACTGCAAGCAGGTTCTTGCATACGGAAAAGTTGGCCGTATGTGTATTTGTAAGTGATGCTGACTCAGTTTCGTATGTGTGAGTGCACATGAGCCAGAGGCAGGGACCTAAGACTCTAAGAGTGAATATGAATATGTACTGGGATCCGTTTTACAATTCTTGGAGAAAGTGGAAGTGAAATCTGGTTGGGGACTTTGTTTGGTATTCAAAAGGGAGTCTGGAGAGAAGGATGTCTGAGATGTACATGAGGAGAAAGGATAAGAAAAGTTGAGGATACCAACTACGACCTACGACTATTGTACAATGTCTCCAGGTCATGACCAAATAGTTGCATTTGAGAGAAAATATACTTAATCTCAAGGAAATCCAGCTAAACTGAAACTAAAACTAGTCTTAGGTCAAGGAAAATCCTCCAAAACTCATGCTAAGACCGTTGGATACGAAGGGATTTGGTGGGGGCGAAAGTAGGAATATCTAGGCCAATGAAGGAAAATTGTAACCTACTTGAAAGCCAAATACATTGGTACTATTCCTCGGCCCTTGTTCTTTTCGTGAGTATGAGGGACCAGAGCTGACTGAGGGCGATATTCTTTTATCGTGTTCGTACTTACTTCAAACATCTTGCAAGTTAAAAAGAGAAAAGAAGTTTTAAAATTAGGATGAAATTTTGGACGAAGGGCTAGAGGCCACATCACTGCAACCAGCTCGACTTTCTCCACTTTTTTCATCTGAGACAAAAGTTTATGGGCTACTTTTGCCCCGGAGAAGGAATTCACTGAGCCTAGGTAGAATAACCAGAGGATTAAAAATCATGTGCGTATACAGGAAAATAGGGAAAATCTATATAAGCTCCTGGACTCGTTTTCTCTTTCAAAACAACTCAGTTCACCTCTTACAACTGTAAAGTTAGTAAAGGCTGTGGGGTGCAGAGGCAGAGTAGGTACAAGATATAATGTGCATTAAATCTTCCAGTATAAAAGGATTTTTAATTTAAATAATTACGGAAAATGAAAACTAGAAAGGAGAACTTACGAAGAAGATGGTGCAATTGATGTGGACATATTATGTGTGCATTGAAAGTATATAGCATGGGAAAACTCAAAGTTTACTTCTGTACAAAGGTTTAATAAATAAAGAAGTAAAAACTTTGGAAACCAACCTACCTACCTACCTAACGACCTGGTGTATAAAGCTTTGAGGAAGACAACAAGACATTGACGTTTAATTTAAGACCTTAGAGCATGGGAATAATACAGTCCCTTAAGTAGTAGGAAAAGGGGTAATGAATGAGCTGCATGGAACAAGGAATGAGTTGGAGAAAGTCCCTGAAACTTGGAAGAGAAAACTCTTCTAGGAGCGTGAGAGTGGGGTGAAGAAGGATTGAGTTTGCACTACTAGTTCTGCCAGTATTTTAGTGAATGATATACATTTTACCTTGGTAGCTCTAGGGCGGTAGAATGCCATACAAGAATCGGCAATGTTCTGCTGGATGTATGGGTCAGAGGGGCTCAATACGTGGAGTCTCGGATTTCGCAAAAATAAAGATTATATAATCAGCCATAATGTGTTAGTGAGAGAGAGGATCGTGTACCTAAAAACTTACTCCTGTGTGAGGGCGCTGTGTACTGCCGGCTTCGTGGTCGTGGAACACATATTCATACAGTGTACTAATAATAAGTGTGCTATCCATAATTATTATTATTATTATTATTCTTATGATTAAATTATATTTAACCAGATTTAAACGTCACTTGACGGAAATGCTATTGCGAAAAAGTTATTTAATCATCTCGATCGAAATATTACGCTCTGTATGGAAGAAGGGTGTGAACGAGGGAGAGAAAACGTTGGGCGGATGGGAAATCATTGTATACGTTACTGTAATGCCATTTATAGGCTACTTACTATGCGCCATATGTCATCTCTTGTCTCGGATAAATAAAGTATTGTGTAACGCCATGAATACGAGGGAAAATTTTCGTTGCTGCATCATTTGCATAACTTAAGCATCATCATTCTGTTTACAGGATCGACAACTATGAAGCGGATGAAGCTTTGGAAGAAGATGTATTAACATGGGGGTCAAGGGCAGTTAAGAAGTTAAAAGAACTAAAATCTGGAATGATCAACAGGCAAACGTGGGGAGGAGAAAGTTGAGCAAATGGAAAGTAAATCATCCGATGTGGGTCATCATGTAACAGCTTTGGGGCCGTCAAAGCTTTTCGTGCCAAGAAGAACAAAGAAAGTTTGGATAGAGGAGACTTTCTAGGCCAGGTCTGGAAGGATGGCGTCTCTGAGATTGGATTCTGGCTTTGGAGAGCAGAGACTTGCTTGGCTATAGAGGAAGTGAGAAGGAAAGGAGCCGAAGCTCTCGTTTATGAGAGATTGAAGGAAAAGGCGAAAGTTGGTCTTAATGTCAAATGAACCGCAAGAAGGAAGGATGAAATTTTCTTGAAGCGGGACAAGTCCTTTTCAAAGACTTCCTCCCCAAGTCCCGAGAAGATTGCAAACTGTATACATGTTAAGCTGCTACCATCTCTAAACTTGTGTGAGTTCATCTCGACCGGGATGCTGGTGAAAGTTCCGCTTGGACTTGGGAGGAGAAGAACATTGATATCATGTAGGGCATGGATATAAGGTGGGAATCGTGGAATATAAGGTAGTGCGTTTCGGGGTTTTTCTAAGATTTTCACTCTGAAGTTGCGAATAAAACTACTCGCTATCTGTAATATGAGGGACGAGAGAGAGGTTTTCGGGAGAAAGTTGAGGGGCGCGTACAAAATAAAGGGTTGGAGGACTGATTTACATAGACTTCCACTTGACATGCTTTGGGGGGATTCCAAATCGACCATCAAATGAAATAGAACGGTTGCTTTCCCCTCTTAGGCAGTGCTCCCGGTAATGTTACTATCCTTTCTTGGCTGGTGAAAGTTGGCTGGGGAAGCTATGGACATGATGCCGGGATTTGAAGAGTACATGCTGGGAAGGTAGATACGTGACAATCATTTCAAATCATGGCATAATCCACAAATATACTTTCTCTATATTCCCAGCGTATATTTTTAATACATTCCCGCCGCCATCCTACAGTCCTAACCAACCTATGCCTATTCCATTTCCTTCCATCATTCTAGATTTGACCTTGAGGACAGATATCCCTATACATAATATTTAGTCCCCTGTATCCAAGATAAAAGGGCGATGAAAAGGTCATGATATGCTATCTCTTTTGTCACTTTCACAGCTACCATCTAACCATACTGCTACAAATGTAATCGTCGTTTAATCGACGATAAATACGCTCAGCGTACATTAACAATATTCAAAATCTGTTATGGTGGACAGTGGACCTTCTAAATCATGAAAACACAACTTAAACATCCTCAGCCGTATCCTGTATCTGTTTCAGAACCAGAGAAACAAACACCGCTAAGCTAAGGAAAAGTAGCGGTTAGCGGTTCACGGGAGATTGAATAACGGTTATATTATAGTTTAAGGCTTAGACTTTGTCACCAAGACGAGAGATATTATCAGAAATTAAAAAGAGGGACTTAAGCCAGACATGACTTGATTCTCTTGATGGAGACAAGCTGTTAAGTTTTCTCGTTTAGCTATTTTAGTTGTAGAGACAATTAAATTTTATAGCTTGTGATTTGTTTCCTTGGCTTCGAAAAAGGGGACAGGAGAAAGCATGGCTGAGAGCCTACAGCTTATACATGCGTAAGGTACTTAATATCTTGTCTATTTCTTCTTGTCTTTCAAGTCTTGTTGATATGAGATCGTAACTTTTGCAAGTATTTATTTGAGTCCCCAGAAACTTTGTACATCTTTGACTGGAATCTGATTCTTATAATTATGACTCCTGGAGAAAGTCATACTTGCTAACGTCTTGCGTGATTGCTCATATACTCTGGATGAAGAGCAAGGAAATGAGAAAGGGGAAGTTTTGTAGTCTGTACACGTTCTGAGATAAAGGAGTAAAAATAGGGAAGTATAACTAACAAAATCATAAAGGCATTGGTCCCGAATCCAAGATATATGAATGCCGGTTAGGTGAATAAAAGTTTAGCGTTCGTAAAGCGGAGGAGGCCAAACGGTGATAATGCTTGAGCTGGGTTGTGGTACAAGAGGAAAAGCCTTAGGATGAAAAGATTTCTGTGGTAGAGTTTAAAGAGATGTAAATGGAGCAAAAGGGTGGTGGGGTTAGCAGGCGGGAAAGAAAGAGGCTAAATGAATTCTTGGAGTTTTTGGTGGGTCTCAGAAAATGTGATTGGAGTAAATTTCTTGGTGACAAAATGGAGCTATTAAGGCTATTCAGCGATCACATTGTGAACGATATTGTTTATTTTGGGAGGTTGGATAGAGCTTTTGGAAAGCTTCTTTAGAACACACGGATAGACTTCAATTTGTCAAATTGAAAGAGTTGGGACAGCTTTTTGCTTTCTTTGTGGGAGAGGACGCTTACAAAAGTGGAAGGATAGAAATGGGGCATTATAAAATTAAATCTGGAGCTAAAAGCTTGGTTGAGTTTGAGACTGAATGTACGTGCAAACAAGGCTCTTAATGTAGGGAAGGGGTTTACTTTCTCCGATCTCCTACGCAGGCTGGGAGGACTGCAAGTTCAAGCGAAGAGAAAGTAATTGAGTAACCCTGATGATAGGGACAAGAAATAAAATCCATGGGAAGGATTTCCTAACTAGGAGCCTATTTACTTTCACATTCACAGTTGAGCCAAGGTTTAGTGGAATATGAGGTTGGATAAGGGGAAATAGGCTTCCGTATTTTCACGTTGTTTGTCTACGTGTGAGAGAAGATAGTTGGAAGGGAAGAGGGAAGTAGCGGGGAAGGGAAAGATGTCGTCTCCATCCTCAGTTGGACTACTAAATCTCAGAAGAGAGCTTAAGAGGAAAGTGTCCTGAAAACAAAAGCTGGGTAGTCAGTTTTCGTATGGCGGGTGAAAGTTGGGAGGCGACCACCCTGGCCGACTTTCTTCCACCAAAGTATCCGGAAATAAAGCCCGCGACCCAAAAATCTCACATAAAAACCCTCTGAAAAGTTGCTGGAGACACCAAACAACTACAGGAATAATGTGAAAATTCCAAGTTATTCCATTCCTTCATTCGCCATGAAAATGGACGGGTTCATGGTATATCGACAAGCAAAGAGCACTGAGAGCTTAGACACATAAAATACCCTACGAACTCCACGTATATAACATAATGTTAGCATGCAGATACATAGACTGGCTACATCCACATTTCTCAGTACTACTTTAATAGATGACATAACTTTACGGCTGAATATACAGATTACATGACCTTGGTGCTCGATCCAGTCTCTTTTATCCTGAACACTTTCTCCAGTTTTCTTTTTGAACTCCCATTAGCAGAATAAGAACAGCACTAAGACTACTGGAGAAAGGGTGGTCAACTGGGAAGAGTGGAACATACCTGCACTTACTGCTGTGTAATAAGAATTGTTGAAAATAACCAAATACTTACTGTTATCCGATCAAGAAACAAGTTATCCTACCCCACAAGAAAATTGCGGGAGTTACGTGCCATAAGGGTGTAGATCCATGAGGAAACGAATAGCTCGAAAGCTCTGGAAGAAATACAAAGGAGCTACAAGTCTTTTGACTGGCAAATAATGTATAAAGTTTAAATGGAAAAATGCATTCAAGATTTTTAGAGCGTGTCCGAGGGAAAAAGCTTATGGATGAGGGAAAGCTAATGTAGCAATGGATTATATACAGACGCTTTAATAAACTGTCTTCGGCTTAGCGCGTGCATGAATCAGATTTCCGGGAAATACTTATGCCTCCTCCTTCGACATACACGTAGCTTAGAGTGCTACTCAAATCTCATGCTTTTGCACTCGGAGTTTTTGAGTAGTAGTAGAAGAAATCATAACTTAGCTTGTTATCCGAAGGAATCAAATAATTCTTATCGAGCGAGTACAGAAACTACATCGTGTTGGTCAGAAAGACGGGCTTAATTTCAAAGGCGAAAGCAAAGCTTTATTATCAAGCAAAGAAAACGAACGATAATATTTCAAGGCCATTAGACAGAGTATATACGCGTAGTTGTCATTTTAGCTATTCCATATTGGCCTCATGCCCTTTCAATCTTGTAATCGGGTAAGGGAAGAGGGAACTTTTTCATTGCCTGATCGGATCGGAATGTAGGTTGGCGATTCCTGGTGAAAGTGAAAGTAATTGGTTTAGTCTTCTTTTTTTTGTAGTGGGTGACCTAATATGCAGTTGCTAATCGTGTTATTTATTGTCCGACGTTCTTTTAGTTAAAGGAAAAGTTCTAAGGATTCCTGGAACATGAAATTGTATTTATGTATTGAAAGCTCGCATGTAAAAAGTAGACTAACGAAGACTCAGGACTCTGTTGAGTATTACTGAGAACATTATCCATTTTCTCATTTATCAGAGAATTGCGTGACAAGTGAAGAGCCGTAGTAGTAAGTACACAGCATGGAACTGAAATCGTGTCGTATGTATTCAATATCATCTGCTTAAGTTCCTGAATGAGAGCAAATTTCTTCTTCAGACTTTCCCCAATAGGCTATAGGGTACTTGAAATGTGCGAGTTGGCGGGAAAAGTTTTGGAGCTTTAATCTATTTACGACTTCTAGGGAAAGGCAATTATCAGGGAATGTAGTTGACTGAAACAGTTGAGTATAGTACTTCCTCCAATACTCTATCGCAATCCTGAGAAAGTTGAAAGTATGTGCGTTCACCAAAAACTGATCCTGAAAGCTTATAGTGTAATCTGAATCACTTTATATTTCCCGGCAAAATTTATCTGATCCGCAAGAAGGCGTTTCTTTAGTAAGATAAATTATTGGCAACTCACTGTATTACTGGAATAGTTTGGGATTCTAATCATGATTTGCACCATCGCCAACTGCTTCTTAGTGCAGCCGGATGGGTGAATACTAAATACTAGGTACTGTGAAAGCATCAAAATATTAAATTCTGATATATATGTACTTGAACAAATGTGTTCTCTTTTAGTCTCAATTATATTTTATTTGCTATAGAAGACGAGAATTCTTTTCGTAAATCAATTGTAATATAATAGTGGCTTCTATAGTCAGAGCGTAAATCTTAATTTATAACTGTAATTATAAATGTACTTAAATCATGGATTTAAAGGCTCCAGCTATGCAAATATTCAAGATTTAAAAAGACCAGGACTGAGGATCCGCACAGGACAGGATTTCATGACTTACATTTATACATCTTGTTAAGCTTTCTAACGTCTAGTTTACTTAGTCGATCACGTTGTCCTATTACAACTCCTGGTACTCTTGGTATGATGGTCTGATCGTCCTCGTCCATAGCAAAGGCGTTGCCATCATAATGCATAACGCTATCATAATCGTATTTTTCTTTGAAAGCAGTAACCTCCTTCCATGTACGCTTCTTAAAGTTGGGCTTACTTTTTTCTGTAATAGTAAGAATATGAAAGTTATTATGTTGAAAAGAAAATTGCTTGACAGAGATTTCCCAAATTTAACTTACCTTCCATGTATTTAAGATTTATTTTCACCCACAAGTCCCGGTCCGGTCGGGTGTGCTCGTGATAAACTCCTAAAGCATGGAGCATCTCATGCATGATTTTGCCTAAAACAAGACCATCCGTTAAGTTACAGCTTAATCAGTCCCAATAATATAATACCGAGTGAAAGTTAGGGAAAAGTACCTATTTTATAGAAACAGCTAGGATTCAAATTGAGTCGCTGCGATCCACCTTTTCTACCCACGCCCACTTGTGCAAAACAGCCTTCATGTTTCCTCGAGATTTGCACATAATTCTTGTCTTTATCATCCCGCTCTTTGAATCGGATACAGGTCCGTGTTGAAATAATTCGCATTCCTTCCTCTATCATACAAAGCTCTGGTGGCGCTGTAAATAGTGAATTAAGTCGTTTTAAGTTACATATTACTGCGGTAGGAGTTGGACACAAGATTGTCTATAAAGCGGCTCATTCTTACTAAAATCGCCAATTATCTCATAAACCATAGTTTTATTCCCCCATTTTTTTGCCTGGCTACGCAAACCAGTCCTGCTCCTGCCTCCGTCTGACATAATCATATCTCCCTCAACAAAGTCACCGTACTCATCCTTGTCATACTTTATTATTTTGTAATTCTTTGAAAATCCTGTTTTGTCACATGGCGCTACGTATTCATACGAATCAGCTGGAACAATGGGAAGAATAAGAGTAAGAATTACAAACACAAATTTGAATCACCAACCAAAATCATGAATGAGTCGCATATATATACTTACAAAGATATGTAGGCCTCCCAATAGTAGGCAAAGCAAGTAAGGGTATGAAATGGAATGAGCACAATGCC
The DNA here is from genome assembly GCA_906901655.1 of Sminthurides aquaticus. Taxonomy (NCBI): domain Eukaryota; kingdom Metazoa; phylum Arthropoda; class Collembola; order Symphypleona; family Sminthurididae; genus Sminthurides; species Sminthurides aquaticus. The sequence continues at coordinate 6,500,354 of CAJQTT010000004.1, read as the reverse complement.
CAAGGATTAGGCATCATGATTACCGGAAGAAGTATCTATATTGCGTGCTGCAGAATTGCAGAATACAGTTTGAATGACACAGCAGTCAAAAAAACACTGATGTAAGATAAAGTGAAAAAAATGAAAGAGGGAAATAGTTTCCTTCTAGGCTGGTTTTAAAGATTTGTATTACTTCAGGTCGAGTTGGCTGCTGTCAATGAACCTCCGTTTGCAATCAGTTTCATGATTTCTGAGAAAAGTAAACATACACAAATGTTAATAATCTTATACACTTTTGTTATTACTAGGAACTTGTCTGGAGTTGGTAGTTTCATGCTACATACGTCTGCAATCCAGATTTAAATAATCAGGAAATGTAGTATTGAACTAGGTTTGAAACTAATTGGATCATGCAAGCATCATACCCAGAAACGGAGGCGGATTTGCACTAAACCCATCCAATCTGACTACTTTTATAACTTTTACAAGGATATAGTAACTCTGATGTCGAAAATTCTCCGCAGAGAGGAAGGTGGGATCGCATAGTTTATTGACGGAAAACTTAATGCTGCTAGTTGGGTTAAAACCCCATTGCCCACGCCTCTTCGATGCAATTTGAAATGTGCAGCGTATGATTTTTGGGCAAACGTTTTAAAAATGCTGTACAGTTTCCGTATTTTAAAACTTTTTGATACATAACATGACATACATGCATAAAAATTACGAAGACTAGGCTACTGAGGACTAACACGGGATTTGCCCCCTAAAAAGTTTAAATGTGGTGACGAGGTAAATCCTATAACAATCTATACGTGTTTTTGTATCTGAGCACTCATGGTGCCTGCTAGGTGGCAGCGTTTATGAAAACATGATAAGAGAAAGCTAATTGGAAAAGCAAGTGCCAGAACAGAAGAGCCGAGTCTAAAAGTTCCTCTTAGGTTAATGTGTTGCATTAGAAGAAAGTAATGTTGATGACGTAGATAGATGGGGGATTAAGAATTTTCTGGGAAAGTTAAAAAGTACAAGAGGACGATTAAAAGAGCTTATGGTTGCTATTTTTGGCATCTCTTGCTTCCGCTTTGCTGAAAATCCTTGGTGTTCCAGCACGTGTGTAGTACCTTTTCAGAAAACCGTGCGTTCTGAGCTTAGATCAACCCAGACATTTTCTGTCTCGTACCAAACAACCCTCATTGTCTTTCTTCGCTTGCAATGATGGCATAATGGCATCAATGAAATATACAACGCCATCTGGAAATGGCACTCTTCAAAGTTCAAAAGATAACTAAATTACGATACTTGAAGTGGTCAATGGAGTGGTGGAGACATCAAGTGTTATTATGGTTATGGTATTTTTGCAAAGTGTAAGGAAACGAACCTAAACGATATTTGTTATAAGCTTTATCCCAGTTCCGATTCACTTGGAAGGTGGAGGTCTAGTTGTATTCATAAATTCAACACTTTTGACGCCACCCTGTTCTTTGTGAAAATAGAGTAGATGAACGTTCACGAATGAGTTAAGTTAGCGGATTCAGAGGCAGAATTTGAGCATGAAATGAAGCTGGAAAAAGTGAATCGGAAGTATGGAACGTAGCGCTTAAGTAGCGATTAGAATGGCGCCTTTACCATGCTAGGAGAAACTTCTTAATTCTACATACTCAGTATATGAAAATACGCATGTTTTGGAATTAAGATCGTAGAACAGGATCGTTTACCCTGTTGTATGAGAGGTGGCGGTATCTATTGTACAGCTCCGACTATAGCTTCATGACTGAGTTTGACTGAAACTCGAATGAATTTTTAAAGTGTGTAAAATGTATGGAAAAGCTTGAGAAAGAACTGACTGAAGGTATGAAGAAATAGGCGTCAGCATCTACAACGGATGAACAAGAAAAGCGATGCATAATATTCAGTTATTTGCTCTATATACTTCACTCATAACTTTTATTAGAGGTAAGAGTTAGGGGGGCGCAGAGTTAATCAATGAAAGATATTGGTTTTTGGGATACATGTGCGCTTTCATTTTAAGACATGACCGCAAGAGTGGGAAGGCAGAATAGTGCTTGTAAAGGAGAGAAAGAAGTAGAAAGGAAGAGATTGAATCTTGAAGTCATGGTGTGGAAGAGAGATGCGGTATGTTATATCTTGTACTTACTCAGGATGAATGTGTATGATGATGCGGTAAGGAAATGCAAAGAATGGATAGTGAGAGAGGGGGGGGATAAAAGTATGGAAGTAGAAACTAGAATCCTACTTGTTCTGAATAAGGTTGAATTTTCTTACGGCAAGGGAGAAAGTGAGGAAAGTTTGGTGTGGGTGTGGGTAGGTAAGATAGTCTGCTGTGGATTCGACATGTAATTAATTGGAGTCCTCAAGTAAGGCAGTCTTGAGTCCTCTCAAAATTTCCGCCTCATTACATCCGGTCATCCTCTTAGAAATGGAATTAGTTTTGGAAATCCTTCAGCGAGGCCATGTCCGAAGAGTAGTGAGTAGGCGGGAATGATAGATAATATAGACTGTGTGATGACTTTACTAAGGAAACGCTGGGAACTTATAATTTCGAGTCTTTCGACATTGCCCCATTTAAAATTTAGATATTCTGCTGGATGTCCTGGAAAGAGGAGCATGTATTGATAAGTCGGGCAGAATCCGTGTAGAACAAGTAAGGTAAGTTGAAGAAGGCGCTAGAGAATAATGTTGGTGAATTGTCGTCGTCGGAGCAAAGAGTTCAAAACGATAGCAGTTAATTTTGAGTAAATTGCTTAGATTTTAAGATATAATAAGCGGAAATGATTCATGCTTACTTACCCTTTATGCTCATGGGTATATACTTTGAACTGACGTAGTTCTGCGCTTTCTTCTTAATGGTCTGCTCACATATAGCTCACATTCTGCCTTCCGTTCGCCCAGGAAGCTCTGCTAGGAGAAGACTATACGACGCTGTTTCACTTACTAGCGAGTGAAAGCATGCTGGGGCTGGATTTGAAGTCGGCTTTGTAGCTTTGAAAATACTATTTGGGCTATATGGTAGAATAGTCCAATAATTGGTGAAAGTTGTCCCGTACGTCAACTAAGCCTAGAGTCTGAGAGATGGGACAACGCAGTTATAGCAAATGGTATCTAGGAATGTGGGCGATGCAAAAAATCAGTCTCAAGTAAGCGCACACCTACTGTCACCAACCATTAGGGATATGTGCTGTACTCTAGACCGCTGCTCTTGTGTTCTAGCATACTTATGGTGTCACCTACCACATTAGGTGTAAGCTAAATCCTATTTTCTTGCTTAAAATGCCGTGGACATTTTAATTGCGCATGGATTTTACTAGTTGTTTTTACAAATCATAACTGCATGTTATGGGTCACAACAATCCGGGGTGCAAGGAAACGCAGGATTTCATGTTTGCAGGGAAAACTTATTTAAAGTTTATTACTTTTAAGGTATACGTAAGAACAACGTTAACGTCCAACTTTCCCGCGATTCTTGTGGCATTTTGGGCACAGCTAGAGTATTCTACGACGGGACTGCAAGTATGAAAAAAACGGGAGAGTTTCGAAATTCTATACAACGGATTCCTGTAGCCTTGGGATGATGACAGGAGAGAGTGAGATAAATAAAGAATCAGGATATATACCATTCATTATTCTAGCGTACACTATGGGCGTCGTGGCGAAAGAAGAGCTTTCACTTACACTTGCTCCAGTGTATACAGCTTACAACATTACACCCACAAATAACACGTACATAAGCTGTAGAGTAGGTTTTCGTTTCGTGGAGAAAGCTTATTAGATTCCCGCTAACGTTGGCATTTGATGCTTCTGAATTTACTAGAGTTTCACGAAATAAAGATCAGTTATAACGTCTGCAACAGGCGAAGGATGGGCATGATGGATTGCATGAAGATGATGATTGATTGATTTTCTGATCTAGAATCTTGTCAAGCGTCTTGTATTGTACGGATATGCGATTCACGGGCAGATAGTAGAAAAATTCCATTTCATCCCCGTTCTTGTCAGCTTTTATCTGTCTATTAGTTGTGTCGTTAACCGGAGGCAATGGGAATTTTGAAGATATGCTATCGACTTTCACGAAATTTCAAACCCGAGAAGCATTTCTTATTTGCCATTTTCGCGCTGTAAATATTATCATCGTGTGTGGTGGTTTCGAATAGATGTTCCTCAAGCAAACGATTTCTCATGTCTGGAGAAATGAGTAGATTAAACATCGAGCTTCGTCATCTTCGTACTTTTACCAAGCGCATGTGTGATGGAAATTATTTGAAAATGCCATTAGTTCAGCAAGATATATATGTGCTTGTCCCAAATTCAAAGCTTATCTTTTTTAACTATCGGCCATCCCGCATGATTCAATGCAATGCCATCACCACAAGGATGTATTTAGAAGAAGGCTAGAAATTCGGTATAAACTTGCAAGGCGAAAAAAAATATATATAACTCCTATTTTCAATTTTTTGAAGTTAATTTCGTAGATGAAATAACCCTGAAGGATGGTATTGGATATGGACAATGATGATATGGAGGAAATATGAAACAAGCGATGAAACGTTATCGTTTTGCAACCGATGGGAAAAATCGACCAACTTACACCGCTATTTGGAATCACTGGCGTTGATGGTATAGGTGCGTATAGGAGAAAGCATATAGTGTCTTCCTTTATTAAGGAGAAGGTTCGGTCGATTGTCCTTGAGCTTATGGGATACCGTTTGTTCGGTTGATGGAGTGTGTGCTCTCTCCCTATTTTCCCGCATGTACCTACCATGCTGAAAATAGAGCCTCGTCCAGTTACATGCAATCCTAAACCACATCCCTCCTTCCTAGTGCGCTGACATCCATCTTTAGCAATCCACCATATTGTTTAAAGCATCCAAAATTTTGCGTTAACGCATCCACCACATTGTTTAACGCATCCGCCATTTTGCGTTAACGTATCCACCATATTGTTTAACGCATCCGCCATTTTGCGTTAACGCATCCACCATATTGCTTAACGCAGCCGCCATATTGTTTAACGCATACAATTGTCATACAACGTGGGTGCGTTAACGCAAAGTGGCGGATGCGTTAACGCAAAATGGCGGATGCGTTAAACATATGGTGGGTGCGTTAAACAATATGGTGGGTGCGTTAAAGCAAAATGGAGGATGCGTTAAACAATATGGTGGATGCGTTAAACACTATGGCGGATGCGTTAACGCAAAATGGCGGGTGCTTTAAACAATATGGTGGATTGCTAAAGATGGATTTCAGCGCACTAGGAAGGTGGGATGTGGTTTAGGATTGCATGTAACTGGACGAGGCTCTATCTTAAGCATGGTAGGTACATACGGGAAAATAGGGAGAGGGCACACACTCCATCAACCGAACAAACGGTATCCCATATGAGCTGGCTTGTTTGTGTCCTCTTCCTTTTGTGTAATACGGCCGTCTTTGAGCTTGACGAGATTCCAGATTCTTGCCAAAAATAACCGGATTCTCAAATTTTTGCAAACTAGTCACGCTGAGCTTGCAAAGCTTTCATACTTGAGTCCTACCCAAGCACTAACCGAGGAAGTCATTCATTCATTGTTGAGCCATTTGCTGTTACCAATTAAGAAGGTTTGTGCCATTAAATTGCTTTTGCACGTGCTTAGCGAATAATAAATAAATTGACGAAGTACAGCACGTTGGAAATGCCGATAATATCTGTAGTTTGATTTGAACTATTTCAGATAATGTCTTTAAATAAACTTAGCATTGATGCTCTGGAACTTGCTGGAAAGCGGGTGCTTATGAGGTAAGAAATTTATAATGAGTTTCAGTATCAGTATTAAACAGATCTGAATCCAAATATTATTAATAATGTATCGAAGACAAGAGGACATTTTGAAGTTGTGCGGCTTGTTAGAATCAAGTTGTAGATTATGTTAAAATAGCGTTGAACGAGTGACAGGTGCCACCACAAGTTTAGCTAATTATTATGAAAAACAAATGTAACCAATGGATGGAATGTTTATAGGGTCGATTTTAATGTTCCCTTGAAGAATGGCGTCATTACTAACAATCAGCGTATTGTGGCTGCATTAGACTCGGTCAAGTATGCTTTAGAAAAGGGGGCTAAAAGTGTTGTCCTCATGTCACATCTTGGACGACCTGATGGATTACCCAATGAGAAATACACTTTAAGACCGGTAGCTGATGAGCTTAAAAAGTTGCTCAGTCGTGAAATCACATTCTTGTCAGACTGCAGTGGTGCTGATGTGGAAAGTGCATGTGCCAATCCTGAAAATGGTTCCGTCATTTTGTTGGAAAATCTTCGATTTCATCTGGAAGAGGAAGGCAAGGGAGTTGATGCATCCGGGAATAAGGTGAGTTAAATCAGCTTTTCTGATACTAGATTTTGGTTATGAAAAACAGTCTAAAGAGCCTAAAGAGCTTGCCTTCTTCTCTAATAGGTTAAAGCGTCACCTGAGAGTGTGAAACTGTTCAGAGAATCTCTCAGAAAACTCGGAGATGTTTATGTTAATGATGCTTTTGGAACTGCTCATCGCGCTCACAGTTCGATGATGGGAGAAGGTTTTGAACAACGGGCCGCTGGATTCCTTCTGAAAAAAGAATTACAATATTTTGCTAAGGCTCTGGATAATCCAGAAAGGTAAAATTGTCAGTCGCATATGTGTTATAAGTGATGATTTTATTGATTTGTTCAGGTTGACTAAATTTCTTTAAATTATAGGCCATTCCTTGCCATCCTTGGGGGTGCGAAAGTTGCCGACAAAATTCAATTGATTGAAAATCTTCTAGATAAAGTCAATGAGATGATCATTGGTGGCGGTATGGCCTTCACATTTTTGAAAGTACTGAATGGAATGAAGGTAAAGACCAGAACTTTATGAAGAAAAAATGCCGGTAATTCCACGGAAGTTGATTAAAGTATTATATGTATTTTACATAGATTGGAAGTTCACTTTTTGACGAAGAAGGCGCGAAAATCGTTAAAAACTTGATGGAAAAGGCTGAGAAAAACAATGTGAAGATTCATCTTCCAGTTGATGTTGTGACTGCAAGCAAATTTGGTGAAGATGCAGAGGTGAGGATGCATGAATGGAAAATAGTAGTAACTGAATTGAAGTTTTTTGAGCAGTGTTGCTCGAAGTCCTGTTATTACTCTTTCAGGTTGGACAAGCAACCGTTGAAAGTGGTATTCCAGACGGATGGATGGGATTGGATATTGGAGCCGAAACCAGCAAGCTGCTTAAGGAACCAGTTGCACGTGCTAAAGTCATTGTTTGGAACGGGTAAGTTAAGCTAAGATTTAGTAGAGTACCACTGTTTTTATAAAACGATGAACCTAAATCCTGTAATATTATATACTCTAATTTCAGACCTATGGGTGTGTTCGAGTTCCCCAATTTTGCTAACGGAACTAAGGGTATAATGGACGGTGTCGTGGAAGCTACTGCCAAGGGAACTATTTCAATCATTGGTGGAGGTGACACAGCAACTTGCTGTGCGAAGTGGAATACTGAAGATAAAGTTAGTCACGTGAGCACGGGAGGTGGTGCTAGCCTGGAACTTCTCGAAGGTAACTAGCGTCAACCGGTTCTTTTAATTAAAGCATTATTATTGTGCCCTAATTGTGAGTTGTGGAACATACTTTTTCCATACAATATTTCTTCTCCTTTTCCGTTTCAGGAAAGACTTTGCCCGGTGTGGCAGCACTGTCGGACGCTTAATTGAAAAAATGGTGCTAAAATCGACGGGCCCACCGGTCTTGGTGTTTAGCAGTTGCCAGTAGCTTCTTCTAGCTGAATATGCAATGCAAACAAGTAGTTATTATCAAATGCCTGTTGAAACAAATCTCATAAAAGAATAATCTGATTTTCGGAAGTAAACAATTAAAGCTTTACTACAGAAAATATTTAGTATCATGGTTGTGATAATCCATAGTTTACAAGTATAAATATAATGCTAAGCACTCAGTATCGAATCTATTGCAATACTTGAGAAGTAGTATCAAGAATACTTGTGTTCTAGTGAGGTAGTGAGGCATTGTAAATAGCTAGTATTCGTATATAAAAGAGGCAAAGACACAAAGTAAAATGCGACATGTGCATAGCTTTTTCCATACGGATGTAGGCTCTCGAAGCGAAATTCAGTTAGTGAAAGACATGCATTTTTGTCATTGAAAATATCTGTATTCTGTATATAGGAGACAATGATTACACCCTTAAATGGGATTCAGTTCACTAATTCCGAAGTTATATACGACTTTTGTCATACGATTAAATAGCAGACACAGCATCCTTTAACCATTTTTTTAAACCAAAGGAGAAGAGTTAAGACAGAGTTATAGCCTTGGATGACATTCATGAAGCTGCATCTCAAAGGAGATTTAGGTTTTCCAGTATCCTTGTTAGACCGCAAAAGCTCAATTACTGTCGAAACTTTACTTTCATGAACGCAACGCGCCTTCACTTTGATTTTACAACCCCCTAATTTTTCAAAAAGAGATAATACAAGCTGTTCTGTTTCAGCTCCTTTCTAGAACGTCGTTCCTTGGATTGGTATCATGGAGTTGTATCGTAGCCTCTATAAAGACACTATTATCGCCTTTAGAGACTTCGAAGCGTGCATAATGACCATTGGAGAGATACTAACGCAGCCCATACCATAAGCTTGAAACGTGTACTATTTAAATGAAATGAGGCACATAAGGGAAGAGATGCACCCTCAGGCTTTGCTTCTCCTCTCCTGCCTCCAGTTTCTCTTAAGTTTATTTAAGACTAATAGCTACTAGTGAAGTAAGATGTGCTTGGGATGAGCTGAGGAAGCTCAAGGATAAAGCATACCAGTCTTATAACATAGAAAGAGTCTGACTGCCAGCGGTTCGTTATGGTCGAATTCTAGCGGATATACGCAGGTTCTTTGTCCACGAAAGGAAGAGAAAGCTAAAAACGACAAGCCGGGTGGGAGAGCTTCTATGGATATTCTCCAGGACTATTGTATGCATGATTTGAGGGAATATTTATAAGAGGTTGACTGGATCGGCAGAGGGAATGATAGAAGAATAGGGAGAGGCATATGATTATGATGATCTGATCGTGGCTGAAGCGAGAAGGGTATTATACTACTAATACTTTGGAAACGAGGAAGAAAGTAGGGTCGAATCCACCCGGGAGAAATTGAACACAGCTTTAATCCCCTCGTCTATCCAGCCAGCTCTACTTGATTCGCCTATCGTCGGGGTTCACCGCAGATGTATACAGCTACATGTCTATGCATTCCTAACTTGTAACCAACATGCTGGGGGATGGACGCTTTTTACCGTACTCATATCTGACTGTAGACAGGGCTTACAGCTTTCTCCGTCGTACTTTTCCAACTTGCCCCTAAAACGAAGAAGTCCCATCCTTTGAGGCTATCAGCCGATATTGTCGCGGATGAGGAAGTGCAAATATTGTGAAGGGATTCTTGAACTTGACCCCATTCGGGATACCGCTACACACCCTCACACGGTTGAATATTCAAGCTCCAGTAAATATTTTCTCTGGAAAACAACAGAAAATGAAAGTTTATCGAGAAAGTTGGAAAGGATGTTGGTGCCAATGTTTGGTTTGTATCGTCCTTTAGGTTGACAGGAAGTCAAACCGCAAAGAGAAATAAATACTCAAGTCTGACGAGAAATCACATAGCGAGAAAAAAAACATTTTAAGAAAATATCGCCAATTTCTCATGTCGTAAATCATTGCGGCATATGTGAAGATTTCACGCATAATCACTCCGAGTAAAAGATGAGATTTGAGAATTGATGGGGATGGAGGTGAAAGGTGCTGGAGAAAGTATCAGTGATGTCTGAATGGTCCGTTAATGATGGCTGATTAGAAGACTGGAAAGTGAGAGTAATAGGGGAATGGCAGATATGTAATTATTACTGGAAGGAGCGTTTTACGGAGGAGCCAAAAAAGTTGGGAAAGCACCCGCCCGAAGGCGCAACTCGGAAACCATAGCGGAATAAGGGAAAACAGTCTGGAACATTACACGTATCTATTTCTGAGATATTTTCTATCCGCTATGTGTGTGCATGGGGATGGGGTTGCTTATTTCCTACCCATATTCAACAGAAAGCAGACTTGCCGATACGCACGGATTTTTGATGCCGTATGTACGGGCATTTGAATTTAAGTATCACTATGGCCAGCATACAGTCTCATACGCGAACACATTATCGGATGATACTAGCTTTTGGATTTACGCGGGAGGGATCCTCGTGTATAACACAGGATACTGTACAATTTTCTCAATATTGGCCGTTGCATTCTCATCCAAGGACCGGCATGCTACGGCATACTTTACATTCATTCGTTGTGAACACGTGCGTGGTATTTTGTGTCGGAGTGAGTTTAGTTTTGGGAATTTCAGAAATTGGAGGTTTTTCTACTTTTAATACCCCGCACACCCGGGTATTATCCATCCAGGTTATTGCAACATCAACTTCACACGTTTTCAAAAGTGTGAAAAGAAGTGAAGTAACCTTTTTCGAACTAAACCTCCTTCGTGAAGACAATTAAGGAAGCATCCGGGGGAGAATCAATAGTAGAGGATAAGGGCTGAAACGGATTGGCGGCCGTAGACTGAAAGAAAGAGATAGTCTGAATTATATAATACTTACACACTATTAGGAGTAATCTGTGCTTAATTTTAACCAAACTTGCTGCCCCTCATCTGGTGTTCCGTTTATCAGTCGCATCCTGTCGTCAGTGGACGGTCAAGAAGTTAAATATAACGTCTTGCAAGGAGGGCGCAAAGTCTTTGTAAAACTGGTGTCGTTGTTCTTCAATTTATAGCTGTTAATTTTAAACCAACGCTCATTCTCTCGTCCGAGATCTGACAGTAACTTTTACTTCTCGTTTGAAGTCAGCCTGTACGAACTTACCGTGGTAAGTCAATAGTTTTTTACTAAGCTTGCTAAATACTAAATATTTTTATGCTAACTAGCACCTTTGATTTTGGGAAACGGTCAAGAGTGTTTCCGATTTCAATAGTGATGTATAGGCTTCAATCAATTAATCTGCTATTGATTTCAGGTGCACTGGAGTTCACGTGTTTGGCAGTAACAAGTCTAATTGGTGACGAGGAGACAGGATGTCGGCAAACTCGGGACCCTTGGCGTCCACAAAAGCGGATTCCGCCTCAAAGGCTTCGAAAGCGTCTAACGATCATGTGGATATTAACAAGTTGTATAAAGTACGTTTAGCTATTGAGCATTAATGTTAATTGTTTGAGAAGAGTTTGTAGATTTAAATTTTTGCTCAATTCTGTTCGTAGGGAAAGACTTCGGAAACTGTTACGAAAACAGTAGCTCAGAAACAAGGAATGCAAGCATTTGGTAAACCTCTAGCAGCAACTAGACCAGGGCATGTAGGATCCTTGGAATCAGAAAACTGCACAGAAGGGAGCAGCTCTTCAACCGACAATCAGAATTCTTCAATTCGCGAAGGATTGTCTCAACATCACCAAGCAACTAATCACCTTCATCCGCCACGAAGCGGACTACTATCCCACTCGCCACGACCTCCACAGGCTGCTCCTCCTGGGTACGCTGTGCCATAGTTTCTAGGAATCATGTCACGCAATCGTTTTGTAAGTTTTTCATTGTGGTTGTACGTCAGTTGGTGTTAAAGTCTTAAAAAGTTATTAGGGTGACTAATAATTTGGTCTCACAGACGTTTGCTGATGGCCCTCATCCCGGTCCCGGTGTTTTTTATGCTGGTACGACCAAATTCAGTGGAATGTCCCTCCATCCTGCCCCGCCCCGGTCTCAGATGAATAACAACCATAACTCGGACTCATCGGTGGCTCAAGATAGGAGCCATTTTGCAAAAAATCCTATTAGTAAAGATGTCGATTTAAAACGGATGGCCGAAGTAGGAGTCCAGGATGGTAGTTGGCGGAACCCAGATCCCCGTGGGTTTGGAGGAAAGCCACATATGAGCAAATTACCGCATACATTACAAAGTCAGCAGTACCAAACTAATAACAACCCAGCAAATCCACGTACCTCACCCTATCAAGCTGGAACAAATCAAAGGCAAACATCTTGTCCAGTTGCAATTACCGGTAAGAGAACGCTTTGAATGAAATAAAGTAACGAGCAAATACGAATGTGATGGCCTTCTTGCCCTTTGACTCACATGTTGACTATAATACTACCCACCTTGATCAGATACTTAGTTTTCTTCTTGCTCACGTTTTTCATTTTGGTAACTGTAGGTGAAGATAAGAACGCTACTAGTGACGAATGGGAACTGGTTCAAGAAAAGCAGAAAGAGGATCGGGGAAGAATAGAAACCGATTATTCTAGAGGAAAACGTGAAGGAGGAAGGGAAAGGAGAAACTATGACTACGAGAACAGGTCGGTTAGATTTTTTTTATTTTGATGCTCCCTTTCCCGTAAAACAAATTCTAATGTGAGTGAGCGTAACATGTCACGGAACGAGTAATGCACTAGTGAACATCATTTCATAGACACGGGAACGACCAACCCAGAGATTCTCGAAGCTACAAAGAAAATGAGGCACCCTCACAGTTCCCACCGAAACCAGGCATGGACTCAGGTCAAAATTCCAAGTCGCATGATGCCGAATCCCCTGAAACTAGGAAATTCGAGGATTCCAAACCTTACGGAACGTCAAAGTTGAAGATGTCTTGAGCTGATGAAAAGGATGATGATGAATGTCACAGTAGCAAAGAAATCGAAGATCTGCAAACCAGGAAGTCTAAGCAAGAGCACAATGTAAGAATGAATCAACAGTTCACATTGCCCGATTATTACACTCAGCAATCTGAAGAAAGACAAAAGATGGTTATCATTGCGAAACATCAAACAAAAGTTGCCAACGTGAAATCCGAAAAGGTAATCGTTTGAACAGCTACTTTCTTGCTTTCTTTTTAAAAAGATACGAGCTTTGGATATTCTCGGGACGAATATTCCGCCTGTTTGCAAATGTATACGAAGTAAGAATTAAAAAAAGTAATAACTTTATCCTGACTTGTAGATTGAGCCAGTTAAAGTAGTGAAACAGCAGACATCACCCTCGGTATCTTAAGTCGAAACTAAGAAACCTGTTAACGCGCTAGAAAAGAAAAAAGGGAAGCTAACGGAAATGCCCCATCCCACCAAAGGTCGATTTCGTAAGCCAGTGCAGTTGGAAAAGCTTATGTGGAAAAAACTGTTCAAAATTAAACAACAGGTAACCTCAAGGAAATCTTAACTTGGTTGAAATCTTTGAAATCTGCGACAACCCCCAAAGGCTCTTATAATCTTTGGCAATAATTTAAGTGCAGGTTGTAAAAATCACCTTGTTAATTAACTGATTCTTTATGTTTCTTTCAGGAGGGTAGTGCTGCGGCACATCAAGCCGGGTGTCTAGCCGCGCCGGCAGAAGAAGTAAATGAGGATGCGAATGTATCGAGAGAATTGTCATACTCTCCGAAGCGTCTTAAGGTGCCGGCACCTACAGTGGTCACAAAAGTGCGAAGGACGGAAAATCAGCGCCTTGCAAGGAGCCTGCAAACGGCTGGAGTTTCAGGACAAACTCCAGGAAACAGGGCTTCGTGGCGTTGGGTTGAGCTTGACCGGCGATTTCATAAACAGGTACTTGATTTTATAAGCAAAAAGGGCAACGTCACAGCAGCAACAATTATACCATTATTTCATTCCTTACGCTCTAACAGGTGCCAGCAGCTTCTATTCTAAACTGGAAGCTGCCTCATCCCGAAGAAGACGTTGTGTTAGCGCAAAATTTAGGCCACTTAGATGCCAGCAAAATCCGCAGTGAGGATCAACCACCGGAGGTTGGAATCATGTGGATTGCAGATTACAAGAGCTTTTCCAAGATGATCAGAGATTTGGCCGATGCCCCTCTTTTATATCTTGACATGGAGTTCTGTAATCAAAACTCTTACATCGGTAAGTTTCTAAATCGCACTAAAACAGGTTTACACCAATCAAAAGACCGTGCTACATTAGCGTTAATTTTGACCTTGCAGGATTTATCTCCTTGGTCCAATTATCCGCCGGCGGTTGCGTATATTTGCTGGATCCTTTATCTTTGCTCCAGGAATTAACCAATGAGTTCAAGGACTTGTTAGAGTCAACCCGTAAAACTCTCATAATGTTTGGATCGGAAAACGATATTCTATGCATCCAAAAACATCTTCGCATTTTTCCGACAAGGCTGTTAGATCTGCAACTTGTTGACCAGTATATTGTAGGAGGTCAACCTAGAGGCCTGGGAAAAGTTTTAGCGGAGCGGCTGGGAATACAGTCAGGAGTGTGTAAGGAAGAATTGCAGCGATCGAATTGGACAACGAGGCCGCTCTCAGAGGAACAAATTCTTTATGCCATCGAGGATGTTAAAAATTTACCAGATCTTCTTTCTTCGTTTCTTTCGGAGGTAATACTGCATAAAAATTGCATTCATACGCGTTTAAATGATTCTAAGTTTTAAAAGCCGTTACTGTGACTTGTTTGTCAATGCATGTACTAATTAATTATGTTCCAGGTTGATGGGGGGTTTGTGCTTCTGAAGGGTTTGAGGCCAGTAAACGTACTCTCCTCCGTCTTCCTAAACCGAAGAAGCCGAAATCTTTGACTCAAGAACTTCGACACGTAAATGCTAGAAAGGCGATTCGATTTTCAAATGATCAGATGGATGTGGTCCGGAATTTACTTCTTTACAGAGCTTGGAGAGCAGGAAGCATCGATCTGGAACCGCACAAAGTCCTGCCAATCCAAGTCATGGTGCAAATCGCGCTTTCCCCTCCATTATCAGTCGACCAACTAGATGCTAAATTAAAGCATTTGCCGGCTCTCGATCCGGTTCACCACTTGATATTTCAAATAATTATTGACGGGGGTGTGATGATTCAGCGAATGAAATGCATTGTATGTAACAATTGCCTACTGGAGGGTCACTTAGAAAGGTCAATTAAATAATCATTTGTAATTATGATTCTAGCATAACCGCGTAAGCCTTGCAAAGCCAAGTTTTATTATCATAATGTAGCCATAACCCTCAGTCCACACTCCTGCAAGATCTACCATCTATTTTTCAAAGTAGGAACTCTTTTCAAACGTTTTAAATTCTATTATTAGTCCTAATTTATATCTACATTATTCAGGAATCTTCCAAACTCAACATACTCTGTAACTGGAAGAATGGACTGACCTCTGTGTTTAATTTTGTACCCCGGCTGTATTGAACCTTCTAAAGGAATTAATCCAGGCATTGGCTCACCTTCCGATCTCTTAAGATGTTGCATGGGCTGATAACAATTAACTGGCCAAACATGATGAATTAGGCCTTGCATATATTTCTTGCCAGTAGTAGTGTCTAAGACAAAAACGTTAATTTCAATCACTTTATCCTCACCGACCCATATATGTGATTACATTTACGGGTTGCAGTAGAAATTCTAGATCCTCGTATTTTAACTCCGCCGGCGGAAATGAGTTCGTGGAAAATGAGCAGGTCCGTCCTGTATAAATAAGTCCATAATGGAATTCTGGGTCGGTCCTTATGAATCTCAATTACCACTGGGTTAATTAACTCATCCTGTTGAGATACTTTCACTATACATGACGATCCTTGATGAGTAAAGCTCTCTTCTAGATTGCAGACCACTTCTGTCAAGTACTTTTTAACGATCTGGGAACTTGGATACTGGGACCCTGTAACGAACCCTTTTAAATGAAACATTTTGCTCTCGAAAGCAGTCATGGAGAAATTTGGAATTGGTCCATAAAGCTCCACGTAGTCTGGAAGATGCAGTAACAAATGAATATTGTAGCGATGGAATTTTCGGTCATTGTAGAGGTTGTAAAATTCATTTACGAAGTCCCTTAGGTAACTTCTGCCAGCGTCTAAGTCCTGCGCCGAAACTGTGGTTTTTGAAAGCAACGCTATACCGTTGGCAAGGTCTTCGTAATGTAGATAGTAAGCCGAGGGTAGATAATCCCGAATCAGCACCGGTGCTGCGTACAATACCCAGAAGTGGAATTCTGACGCCTTGAAATGTGCTCGCTGCGAAAGTGGGCGAGGAGTTCGGGATATTCGTCAAGGAGGCTTAATATTCGTAAATTCGTAGCTCAGAATTTCTTGTCGATCTGGTCAGATATAGAAGGGTTGCTTGTGGTTAGTCGAATCCAGCCAAATATTCAGCATTAGCTTGAAGACGCCGAGAAAGACCGTATGCATCGGGGCTGGAGGACACCCTGCGTTAGATAACCATTTGTAAAAAAATCACCGCCGGCGGTGCGATTCGACTTTTAAAAACTAGCATAACTACAGCCTGTGTTACCTTGAATTAGATCGAAGTATGGGAGTTTTGTCAATACAGAAGCTCCTTTGACCCCAAAGATGGGATCCATTTCAATGTTTTCCACGCAATGCATGTGCTGTTCGTGTGTTGTTTGCTAAAATATTGACCGGGTTGGTCATGCAAGCAATAGTGACACCCAAACCGGGCATTGAATGACATCAGATCCATCACTTGGGAGCGTGCGGGTGTGTACGCAAATACATTCATCACGTAGACTCGTGTGCACATTATGGAATCGTCCCCGTCCCTCCATACGATTGAATTTTTTTCAGTTTCCAAAATGTCATCAAGAACGGGTCTAAAAAATTCTTTCATCTCCTCGTTTGAGATATGTTGAGATGCACGGTAAAATCCAAGTAATAACAACCCCAGCCCTCTCTGCAATCGCCGCGAAGTGCCATAAATGGTAGCCAGAAGTGGCCACGCAGCGCCGGCGCTGCTGTTGCTGATGGGGATTCCATCGGTGCAAAGGTTCAATATTATATCCCCATGCCGAAATCCAACTTTTTCTCTGAGCTTTCGAAGAGCCTTACAATCCATCTTTTCCATTTGAATGAAGTTAAAGAGCTTAGGCAGAATGCATTGTAGCAGTCCGCGGATCCCAATGGTGACAAAATGCGTCATGGAACGCTCCCAGACATGAGAATTCGGACACGGAAGAGGTACCTTTCTTGGAAGCATTATACTTCTTGTCCATAATTGAGGATTCTGAATTCCGTTTCCTCTTGAAAATTCACATCTGGAACATTGCCAACTAAAGTGAAGGGTGAACATTCTATAGATACCCAGTTTGGATATGTAATCTTCAAACGAATTGGGCACGTCATCAATGCTGCCAGCAGCTTGTTTGCGTAACAGAGGAAAGATTGACCTCACACGCTCATTGGATAACTTGTAGCGGTTTGCTAACTTCGCCAGGTCTAATTCAATGGTTGAACGCTCCTTCTTTTGCCGATATAGATCCAACAATTCGTCTTTGGTTAAGGTTAGAAGCTGCCCTTCGGAATTTCCTCTAGTTGTTTGAATCCTACTTCCAGTTCCTCGATAGATTCTTCAGATTCTTCAATTCCTTCTTCGGGTACTTCGTAATCTAAAGTAAAACCGTTTTACACATGTGAAAAAGAGACGGATGTTATTTATAATTGAAATTAACCAGGATAATTCTTACTTCGAAGTACATTATGCAGCTCATCCTCTTTCGAGGCAAGTATCGGGAGAGAAGATGTAATGGAACCTAAATGCAAAAAGTTTACTGTTATTAAATCCTACTGGTAGATACCGCCGGCGGTAAACAATTATAAACGAGTGTTTTACCGATTGTAGGTTTTCCGTTTATATCGATGACGGAAACCAGAAATGTTTCCTCAGTTTCAGCTACGGAAATAAATAATTTTTGTAACTACTTGTCATTTTTAGTTCTTGAAGTATACACATAAATGGTTTAGGATTTTAAAGTTAACTCACTGCTGCTTGCTGAAGCAATTACTTTACTTCTATGAACTTCGCAAATGCCGCCGGCGGCTCGTGTCACACTTTTTCGGGAAGAAACTTTGGCTACGATTTTTCTTGGATCGAGATTCCATCCTTAAATGAAAAATTGGAGCAGGATAGAAGCTATCCCTTTCTGCCGGTTTGAAATACATATTAGCACCAGGTAGACACATAAGTTTAGATATAATGCAAGAAAAAAGCATAAACCTCAGATGACGGATCAATGCTTTCATATCACCATGGTATCTTGTTCGTTATTTCTATGTACTGAAATGGCGCGCAAATTTGCTTGTACTAACTCATCAGTTTTGCTAACTTTCTCGTTATTCCATCGTCGTGCGAAATTGTTTTTAATTAAAAAATTATTAGAATGAACGCGTAAATTTTGGAAATGCATGTAACAAAGACACTACAACAGTAAATCTGGTGAGCGGTAATGGTATGTATAGGTATTCGAACCGTCAAATTGCATGTTGGAAAAAGGTGTATTAATCTATCCGTCTGATTTTCCTGTTACGTTCGCAGAGTTTCCTGCGCTAGATACTAGGAATAGACGACACTACAGGAGAGACGGCGCTGTATATTACAATATTGGATTTAGTTTTTCTTCAATAATGTAAGAAAGTACTTTAAAAATATTGCGATATGAATCTCCTTATAGTACCCTTTCTAACGAATGTCGTTTTTGAGTATAGCTACAGCATAACTGGACTATGAAAGACAAATCAACGACCGCAATAGCTCATACTTTATACCGTATTTCTATTGTTTTTATATAGTAGATTTTATACACATTATAATGAATGGATATATTCTCACGTATATCCATTGGTATATAAATAAAAAAATATAAAAAAAGGAAGGCTTTCAACGATTGCAATAGCTATTTTGTCGCATAGTTTAGACTATATTGCATTGTTTGGATATACAGTAGATTCAAATATATTCAAATGGATATCCCTTCTAAATCTAATGTATATCTACTAGTTCTAAATTGTGGACGGCTTTCACCGATCGCAATAGCATCAAATTGTGGACGGCTTTCACCGATCGCAATAGCGATTTTGTCCCATACAATATAGTATATACTAAATTATGGATATTAGTAGTTTTTAATTGATTCTTTTCAATATATACTGTATATATCATGTAAAACTCCTAGTATATAACTAATATGTCAAATTGTGGACGGCTTTCACCGATCGCAATAGGGATTTCGCCCCATACTATATAGTTTGTACTAAATTTTGGATATTAGTAGTTTTTAATTGATTTTTTTTAATATATACCGTATATCTAATGTAAAACTACTAGTATATAACTTAAATGTCAAATTGTGGACGGCTTTCACCGATCGCAATAGGGATTTAGCCCCATACTATATAGTTTGTACTAAATTTTGGATATTAGTAGTTTTTAATTGATGTTTTTCAATATATACTGTATATCTCATGTAAAACTCCTAGTATATAACTAAAATGTCAAATTGTGGACGGCTTTCACCGATCGCAATAGGGATTTAGCCCCATACTATATAGTTTGTACTAAATTTTGGATATTAGTAGTTTTTAATTGATTCTATTCAATATATACTGTATATCTCATGTAAAACTACTAGTATATAACTTAAATGTCAAATTTTGGACCGCTTTCACCGATCGCAATAGCGATTTTGTCCCATACTATATAGTTTGTACTAAATTTTGGATAATAGTAGTTTTTAATTGATTCTATTCAATATATACTGTATATCTCATGTAAATCTACTAGTATATAACTTAAATGTCAAATTTTGGACCGCTTTCACCGATCGCAATAGCAATTTTGTCCCATACTATATAGTTTGTACTAAATTTTGGATAATAGTAGTTTTTAAAGATTCTATTCAATATATACTGTATATCTCATGTAAATCTACTAGTATATAACTAATATGTTCAATTGTGGACGGCTTTCACCGATCGCATTAGCCTATTTTTCAAACCGGCAAAAAATTGGATTTCCTTGATAGAAGAACAGCATGTAAAAATTTAGAAGCGAAGATTTTAGAATCAAGTAATACCTTGCATCCGATGCCGAAACCCGAGGCGCTTCAAAGTTTTTCGAGGTGGTGTCTTCTTATTGCTTGGGCGAGGCATGTTAACCTTATTGTAGTTAAAAATGTAATGAAGATCGAACTTTGAAAAAGTGCTGTCGGGGGAAGCCAAGATTTTCATTTAAATCGAATATTGCAAGCTGTCGCCAATTTTTATAGTGAGCTAGCGCTAGCTCCCTGTTCTCGAATTGGCTGTATCCTCACAAACATCCCATGGCTGTAACGCTTTTCGCGCTAGCACCCGTTGTGAAAATACACAAACAAGCTCAGCAGGAAGTTGGTTTTCTCTCGTCTCTCCTATCGGCATTTATTTGGTTCGTGAAAACTGTGAATTTAATTTCTACCAGTAATCCTCATATATCTCTGCGGCCTGGATAAACGTTCCATTAAAACAAGTATTTTACAACTTTAGTGCCCTGCCGCTCTCGTTAAAAAAATCAAGTTTACAACAATAGAATACTATGCCCCGTGGTGTCGGGGCCCCATCCGCTGGCGGATCGAATAGGGTAACATCGTAAAGCTCATTAGATTATATTATAATAGCTAGAAGCAGATAAGTGGAATACACTCAATCAATGAATGGTGTTTTAATCTTTAATGCAATAACCCTTGTTTTTTGTTTCAGAGATCAGTCTGCCGATCCGGTAAGCTACCGGAAAACATGGTTATTGCATCTCGAGCATTGCGCATTTCCCAAATCATGGTAGGTTTTGCTTAACTATAGATATTTATTTTCATCGTAGTCAGAATAACTTTTGTCACTGTGATTGCTGTAGATGCGAACACCATACGAGCAGATGGAAAGATTTGATCACGCAAAACTGACTTTCTCACAGCCTGTTAGTTATAATACAAGCCAAAATGAAATAACAATTGTTTTTCAGAACGTAAGTAGCGTAGAATGTCTTAAACTTTGCACAAATGAAAACAGGCTACCGCCGGCGGTAAAATGGACCGATATACTCTTTGCAGGTTCCCGAGAGAAAACCCACTAATGACGGTTTAGTCATTGTAAAAATACCCGTCCCAAATTCAGCAGGTCTTGTCTCCATAACCGCACAGGTAAATATTTATAAATCATGAGTACAATACTGTTTTGGATAAAGCGAATTCCTTGTTTCGGAAAATTTCATTTTGTAGACTAACAAGAAAGTAGAGCTTCCGCCCTCGGTCAATACTCCTGAAATGTTGGGCACGGAAAATGAGGTGGTTCCAGAAATAATTCATACAGCCCAAGAAGCTACAACGGGACCAAGTCATCCAGCTGAAATGGAGCCGAAGTCTATTATTGCTGCAATTGCGGAGTACTTTAATGGTGATGGTATGTCAGGCCCAGGTTTGTATTGTCGATTTTAACATTATATTCATCTTGTATCGATTCCATTTTTGAATTTCTCAGATGGCCAGCAGTGTCTCATCAAAGCTTTTTCTGCTGCTTTGACCGCAACTGAATGTTCTCAGTCAACCAAGCCGCCGGCGGCTGAAGTGGGCACCTACATTTCGGAAGACAAACTCGTATGTCCAATTTTTTGTGGTGGAGCAATATTTTTACTCTCACTTACAACTGAAATCAAATGAGTTGGTTGGTTGTCTTTCAGATCACACTTGAAACTAAAATCTGGATCGTTTCACAAGAAAGAGATCTGCGTATTCTCGAATCCGACAGTCGGTATCTTGGACAAGCGGATACAGCCACAGAGTGTGCGAAAAGGTTTATTGGAATTATGTATAAGAGCAGCCCGGAAAAAATTCCTAGACTGTGTCAGCAATTTAACCGAGGTATCCCAACGAACGAGCAGGAGCTTATAGATCCCGAAATCAAGGAATGGCTTGTTTGTAAGTGTAATTTTACCATCAGAATACCATTCTACTTCTGTAGATAACCTGGTAGTAAACCTTTTGTGTATCAACAGATCTTATAAAAAAGAATTACTGCAATCTGGAATTTGCAATGAGACCAGATACTCCAGAGCCAATACGTCTATCCATGGAACAAGCTCAAAGAACGATTATCTCCAATGCTATTACAAAAGGATTGTATACCTAAAAACAAAGTATGGTGACATCATCATTGGATGAAAAGAAATCGAAGAAACGGAAGTCAGGAGCTAATTTAGACGGAGACAAGGAGGGAACAGAGGATGCCGCCGGCGGCGATATGGTGGACCCGTAAATTAATTTTGAATTTTAATAGGATTCGAATTTATTTAATCTATCTTGTTCATTATTTCTAAAGAGAGTACTACATTAAATAAAGGGCACATCCTGCCATTTACTGCCAGGTGTATATAAAGCTCATATTTCCAGCATACGCGACGATTCCAGTCTTCATATCCAGGAGGATCTCGAGTTTAGTATACCAACATCAAGCATCACGTCAGTATCCTTGAGTATGCATACAGCGGGACTTGTAAATTACTTTGTACATCTAATTTGAAGCATCCTTTCAGCATCTTAAGTAAATGATATTCGGGCATTCCTCTTCTCTGGATCTGTCGTCATCCGGCGTCATCCCGAATCTCGCACGTTACAGGTTTCAGAGTGCACCCTGAATGCACCCATCATCCTGAGATTCAGCATACATAAGGCCCAATAGGTATGCTGAGTCATGCCGAATCCCAGCATACTTCCGCTTGCAATATCAACAAATGGGGGTAGGAGAGATTTGGTTTGAGATAATACGCGCTGGATACATCTTGCAGTCGTTCCCCTCTAGGCTTCGAAGTGAAAGCATTAGTGATTCTGCACTTTCTTTTGACAGTTATGCATCTGTAGGGATTTCTTTAATAGTTATCCTGATTAAAAATTGTAGAGAAAGTAAAATAAAAAAAGTATAAAGCTTTAAATAGCGGGTACGAAACTCAAAAGTTTGAACTGCAAATTAAAGTTAATCAATTGTACGTCAATGCTAATTATTATGATTGTGATCCGCTGTTCGCAAAGATATTTCGTGGTGTAGACAGAGACAATACCGTCTGCTTAAGCTGGCTTTCAAAGGAGCGGCTTTCTATCCAAGTGTAAGTCTTGTTTGGGTTATTACGAAGAGTAATTAAATAAGGAAAATAATAAAATGCAATTTTAATACTGAGTTTGTCGCCATGAAAATCAGCTTGGCTCTAACTTAAGTAATTAAGTTGCCAAGTTGCCAATGCTTTTTATAATTGGTGAGAATTTGTAGATCTATTGCTAGACTTTTATAATAGTACATCGCTTCTTGGCTTTCTTTGCAGTCAGACTGACAGTTATCGTTCAAATAACGCGTGGATTTGAACAGTAAAAACGGTAATTGATTGTTACATTTCAAATAGTATCTATAAGTGCCGTGTTTGAAAGTTAATGAATATTATTCATGCGATTTACAGGAGAATATAAGATTGGACAAGGCTGCCGTATTTTACGTACAGCTAAATTCAGTTGAAGTGAAACGAGAAGGACAAATTCAATTGTTTACGTTGAATTCAAGCTTTAATCTCAAACGTAATGCTATTATAAAGAAGCCTGACATTCGTCCAAATACCTACGTGATTGCGATTTTGAAGGGACGCTTCTTTACAGTGACATAAGCAACGCTTTGTAAAGGTAACCCTATCAGTGATATGTAGTATGTTTAGACAATGGCATACATACATGTACATCGGGCAAGTTTGACAGTAGCTGTTACTGATAAGGTGAAAATAGCTAGGAAATGATCCGAGGTAACGTAAGCGTTTGGAGCATGTCTCTAAAAAAATTCAGATTTTGTTATGCAGTATGTTCTACTAGATTAAAGACTGGTAGTAGGCTACGGTAGTTGTGATATGGTGCTGCAATCGAAAAACGAAAAAGAATAGTAATTGAACAAGTGGGGTTGTTTCTGATGGATGAGGACATGGTCTTGACCATGCCTGCATTATGAATACTGAATTAGATAGTGTGTGATTATAGGAACGCATACTTGATGCAGGCAGTTGAAGACTGCCGTAATAACTAATTAGTGCCGCACTAGCAATATTATTTACATACCTATATACGCAAAATGGCAAAGCGGATAAGTTCTATAGTTTCTATGCTTTATTAGAAATGAGATGAGATTACAATGTATTTCTCGAAGCTTGAAAATAGGAAGCACATGGAATACTCTGCTGCATTTGCATTTATCTGTTTCGTGATTGAAGATTCTACATACGTAGAAGTTGAGGGCGTTCATCAGCAGGTTAGCAAAGCTAAAAGAGGCTGTTGATAAGTAAGTGAAGTAGTCAAAATTGGGGATGCATGTAGCTCAGGATTTTACCTGTTTGTGGTAGAAAACACATGTGCCCTGCGGTTAAGGGTTGAGAGGAAATGCTGGTAATGTAAAACGCCATTATCGAAGTTGCTGGCCAAGAGCCTGAGATGAATGAAATATCTGTGTATTGAACCAGATTAACTATTGGTAACGTGGTTGCAGGTTGCGAATATCATTAGCTTCTCTTCTCAAGCTTCGAAAATGATGGACCCATCTTCAAGTGTCCTTGCCCGTCCTAAATCATTCGTAGACGCATTGCCATCTGTTTCTGAGGGGATCGTAGCAACGAAATCCGAAGATGAAGCACCTCCAGCAATGCTTGCGACGTCTCATCCTGCTACAACGGGCCCGGCGCCAGGACAACTTCCGGCACCCTTTCGACCCACCTCACAATATAATAGACAATATCCTAATTCAGTCCATCCAACTATGACGGCCTCAGGTACGTCTGTCAAAAACTGCAGCTCATTTGTGAATAATTAAGTCATTTAAGCATGTGGCGGTTGATGTTCAAGGAAATTAATGAATGTATGATTTCATTAGCGTCTGCACCAGCGATCTCGTCGGGACTCTTAGCAAGCGGAGCTACTAGTCCGAATGGAGATCAGATTGCCAAGGGTCTTCGGTCTCCTTCGTCTAAAATCGAAACGATACGAAATTGGAGCATTTCTACCTACAAGTGTACGAAACAGATGATGTTTGAGAAGTTGGGGAAAACTTCTCGAACAGTAGACACCGGTACGAAACTAATGATTGTTCATGCAATTGCCAAACTTAATGCTATTATTCGTAGTACGCATGTGATTATTATTTCTGTTTTCAGAACTAGAACAGCGAATCGAACATTTGCGAGACCTCAAGCGACGTTATCTGCAAGTGCTTGGACTTAGTAGGGCTTTCACGAGTCATTTTCACCATGTGATTCAAACGCAGGTACATCACTGGAATCCGAATGCATGAAACAGTATACAAGCTATACAGAAGCAGTTTAGTGCTTTAATTGTGTTTTAAATTTCTAGCAAGCGCTTGCCGAAGTATTTGCAGATTTAGCGCAAAAATCTCCTGAACTTCAGCAGGAATTTTTGTATAACGCGGAGACGCAGAGGAATTTACACAAAAACGGAGAAGTGCTTTTAAGTGCACTCAACTTTTTCTTGTCATCTGTGAACACCTTGTGCAACAAAACTATCGAGGATACCATCCTTACCATTCGACAATACGAAAATTCAAGGTTAGGCTTTAGTTGGCTTCACGGAACTTCTATTGCAATAGAATATAGTGACTATTCATGAATTATTAATTCATAATGATTATGATGAAACTAGGTTGGAATACGATGCATACAGATCTGATCTAGAATTGTTGCTACAAGTACCTAAAACTGAGAGCAACGCAGCTAAAATAGAAGAATCTCAGCACAATTTTAATCTTTACAAACAAGCGTATGAGAAATTACGGGAGGATGTTAACATTAAACTTCAATTTTTGGATGAAAATAGGGTAAGTTTGCAGTGAACATATTGCTATGTATAATTATGTATTTCTAATCACAACTCGAGATCTAAGAACCGTATATATTTCGTGATATACATACAAATTTGTTTTGACTTCCAGATAAAAGTGATGCACAAGCAGTTGCTACTGTTCCACAACGCCATATCTGCATATTTTTCGGGAAACCAGCAATCTCTGGAAGCTACGTTAAAGCAGTTTAGTATTAAACCCTTGACACCTAACGCGTCATCGCCTTCATGGTTAGAACAATAATGAAACTATAATAATAGTAAATATTGGAACCTTCTATGCGGAACAGCTACGTCTTTTCAAAATCGTCTGATTCTGTTATAGAGTTTCTTATACCATTTTAATTCCGTGTTTCTACTAAACGTTACCAAGTGGGTGCAAATAGTCCTTTAAGTTTAAGTCACCACATTACATGGTTGTATAACTTGGTCGCCTCCTGCTTTATCTTATGAGTGGTGTTTTTCATGACTAGTCAGTTAGAATAAATATAATCGTGTTTCATGATTTTCATGAAGTGTTCGCATTTTTTTCCATAATGAACACGCAAATAAAATGAATGAACAGAAAGATACAGCTGAGTAATTTGATTACTTCTCCAAGCATATATTTTACGTCGGTATATTAAAACATGCCATTTATAAACAACTTTATCAAAACTAAGCACTATTCAGCATGAGCTATTACGATTTCCTTATAAGATTAAAAATTGGATCCGACATAAGTTTCCGAGCCTTCGCAGCGGCAACATATCGCCTTTCGAATAATGTGGCTAACGCTTTACGTTGCAATTTGAGGATTACAAAACAGGACATTCTTTGTTTGTTAAGTTAGATTCTCTTCACTGATTGGTACAAAAATCTCGTACATGCTAGAGTCGAGTTTCGTTTTTAAAATATTTGATTTTTCATAAAACTCCATTAGTAACGATGTAGTTAGTTAGTTTACTAGCGGAAGAAGTCCTAACTTCTCCACATAGATACATATCACAAAAAGCCTTCACATACAACATAAGGCAATTCTGGCTTTTGTTGACTCTGTTACCTAATTAAAATGTATATACATATCATTCATCCGTTAATTGCTATAATAAGTCCATATCATCATCGGAGTGATCTGTACACGATTCCGCGTAAGGAAGGGTCGTAAGAGACAGGTAGCTGCAGGAATAAAAAATATATATTAGAGATCTTCTGACATTATTCTGCTTTGTCAAAATCCTAGAACGAATCTCAAACTGCGATTTCAGTTTTAAATCTACGAAAGTTAATCGTATTGTAATTGCCAGCGTACAGCACACATGTGTTCTACAGCTAATATTTACCAAGCATGCTAATTATATTAACAATAACTAAATGTTATTCAGTACAAATAATATTAATTGAGATGGCTGACTCAAGCATTTGGCATTCAGCATGCTACACAATCAAGAGACCACGGCTAATTCAAGGGTGAGATGTAGAAGTCATTTAATTAGGATTCAGGTTGAAGCATATGTGCAACGACAACTGGAAATGCATAATATCCACATTCAAAGTTGCACAAAGATAACAGAACTGAAAACTTTAGGAGGAACGGTGAGAAATTCAAAAGCATGCGATTGGAACTTATTCGCAAAACCCATTTAGGTGGAAGAAGAATGCAGTTTGCCGAGTTAGATTGATAATTATAATAAAGCATAAAGCAAAGTTAAAACGTTTTTCTTACAGCGGCTCCAATCCTACTTAAATAGCGATTTCTAATCAGGAAATCAGATCTAGGCACTGCTGCAGGTACAGCCGAGGCGAATAACTGGTCCCTTGCCAATGATTCTTGCAGCCTTAAACACATACACAAAATTTCGCCAGGCTTATTAACCAATACCTCAGAACGGTAATACAACATGATGTTGCTACAAATTAAAATTGGGCCTTAAAATTGCAGTCTTTAACTGCGATTGTGAAAACTCGATTGCAAATTCCATAAAAAGAACTTTACCCCGCCACCCCAGACCCTCAATACATTTAGTAAATTGCGTTACAATATTAAGAATCAATGAGGCTTCTGACAATTCGATACCGCAAATAATGTAGAATTAAGTACCCGCGGTAGCGAGTGTACTACAATAATGCGAGGTCAGTACTACAGACTCAACAATCATTCCACATTAATCTATCTGTGCCATGCATGGGTATGCACGATGATATAATTTTTCTACGAACCCAACTACATCAAATTCGCATATCCATAAGAATACTGAAACTGATCAATATCTTCGATCTCCCTGTTAAGTTAAATTTGCTTTTTGAATCAATCTTATCAATTCTTAACTATCCCACTTTCATTCTGCTATAGACATCTTTGTGTCAACTAAGTCGCCGTCGCCACAAAGAAGTTGCTCCATAGCGTATGTAATCCAACATTATGTATGTAATCTTAAATGGAGAAAAAAATCATCCAAGAAATACGAAACGACAGCTGGTAAACTCTGTACATCGCCAAGGAAAACAGTAAAGATGCTTAAACTAAATACTTAGAAAACAGAAAGCAAGAGTACAGATATCTCACATTTTATCGTGGTCCCATCTATCACGCTGTCCAATTGACATATTTAAAATGCCAGAATCGGAAGAATCGCGTAGCCAGAGCAAAACAGTGCAAGCCAGCGACACTGAAAGCACAAAGACCGGATGTTTACCAATTAGCTTATTAGTGCAACCTCTTGTAATCCAGTAAGGTATTTCCGCAAAGACGTGTGGGAGCAAAGATCATTCATTCTGCCGCTCATCCTCATTATCCTCCCCGTCGTTAGGTAAACCCTGCAAGCTGGCTTGCTTCAAATGGAGAATCAAACGTAACCTTTCGGGGCTCATGTTCAGAATTCCTTGTCGATCGAACAATCCCAGAAGGAGAACAAAAACTAAACTCACTGGCGATTATAAAAGAACAATGAACAAGAAAAAAAGTTTAAAAATAGCATACGCAATCATTGCCTTCATCTCGGAAAAGAAAATGCATCAAAAGTACATGTTAACAGATACCAAAATCTCTTTAAACCTCGGCATGAGCTTAGATTATTCTTCAGTACATACTTGGCGAAAATTCCATAATTGAAATCTCTCACGATAACGCCAAGAAGATTTAGGGGATGAAGCTTTGATAGAAATAGAACGCTAAAAAGACTTACGACAAAGCCACGCCAAGAAGAATACTTCTAGGAGCAAGTATCCTCCATTGTCTACAATGTGTCCAGCAACCATAGATATCACCGCTAATCCAAGATTTTGCACAGCTTGCATCCTAATTATCCGGTACACATACATCAAAAAGAAAATTATAATACACTAATAGCCTAATACTTTCATAACTGATATTTCCAGATAAGCTTACAGTCCATATGCTGTTCCAAGTTGATATTCAGGTACAACCAAGGCAACCATGGGCCACAACGCGCTTGCAAGCATCGAATACGCGACTCCCATAGAGCACATGGCGATGTAAGGATTCAAAAACGTGAAAGCGAGTAAGGCATGTGCAATGAGAGTGACTAGCACGGACATGAACACCCAAAATATATTCCTCCCCGTCTTATCAACAATGATCCCAAAGAGAGGCGACGCGAATGCAGAAATCACATAAATGATACTATTAACAGTGTTGGCATTGTCGGATGAGAAATCGAATTTTCTAACAAAAAATACTCTGAAAATAAAATTAATGCATTTAAGATTGCCATCATATACGGATATGAAAGTACAAGTAACGTAATTAGGGGCATTCATCTTACTTTCCAAACCCGATAAACGGGAAAATTGCGACGTAGTAGGTAACACAGATTCCACACATTAGCCAAAATGTCAGCGGGAAATCTTTCACATCTGAGAAACGAACCACTTCCCCTGTTCCATTTGCTTGTTTGTTCAGCATCTTTTCAGCCCGTGAGTCTAGTATTGCCAATGCGATGGCACATATCAGGGATGCAATGCAAGTTGCGGCAGCTTTGGATTTAAAATCAAATAAAAATCATTTAAGCTCAGAATTTAGTAGCAAGAGGATAAGGATGGGTGCATTTAAAGAAGGTGTTATAAATAACTGAAGCATACCAATTAAAAGAACGACTCCTAAGCATGTGTGGCCCTGATAGAAATTATTGACCCAATGATACAATGGTTCGGAAAGGTGAAAGTTAACAGTAGAACCCAACCTGGCAAAGCTCATTTGAAATCCGAAAACCATGTTCAATTCCTTTCCTTTGAACCAACTGACGGCGTAAGTATTCTGGGCCACAGCCAAGGATTCTCCTCCCACCCTAAACAAATATTCTGCAGAAGTTAACGCATTGCAATCGTAGTGTCCATACTACCCAGGAAACTGGCAAGCTTACCCAAAAATAAATCTTCCAACTATCATTAACCAAAAATGATTCAGGAAACCACCCAGGGCAAATACGACCTGACCGAGTACAAGGAAGACGCAGAATATCATTGTTCCGGCTCGTATACCGAATACCCTGCAAGAAGCATCAAATGGTGAAATATTTGAGAATTGGGATAGAATTCCTGGAAGCGTAGAGATAATTTCGTTTTTGTTTACCTATCCAGAAGAAATCCTCCAACGAAGCAAAGGACAACATTAGGCCATGAATACCATGAATACAACTGCCCGAAGTCGCCGTTTGAGATTTTCATGTCTGCAAGAAAGCTATCTGCGAGTGCCCCTGGTATGTCATAGCAAAAATATGACCCTGTAATGCCAAATTAAATCTAATATCGTCACATTCATCTCATGAATACATCATCTTATACACAATTGCGCAGACATTAAAGCATAATTTTCAAGGGCTGCTACTGCTAGGTTAGAGTTCACATTTTGCGGCTCCAAACCTGTACTTAACAAAGTCATAATAACTATAACCTACGCAGA
The DNA here is from genome assembly GCA_906901655.1 of Sminthurides aquaticus. Classification (NCBI taxonomy): domain Eukaryota; kingdom Metazoa; phylum Arthropoda; class Collembola; order Symphypleona; family Sminthurididae; genus Sminthurides; species Sminthurides aquaticus. The sequence goes on along the minus strand of CAJQTT010000004.1, from coordinate 6,469,725 downwards.
ACTCCAAGAGGGCGAGCTTGTCCGTCTATCTATCCTGGATTAATATTCACTGGTCATAGCATTCATAAACATGTAAGTCAAATCCAATTCCAAATTCACACGCTCCCGAAATTCAATCATTCATTTCACACGCACAACCAGGAAACCATAGGATAGTCTGGAAAAGACTTCGTTCCCTAACATCCACATTAATTTTGTCATCACATCTTCCCGTATCTGCATCACACACCAAGAACTAATTTATAAACTAGCGGACACTGTTTACAGTTTACATTCATTCACCTATTAAGTTACGTAATCATGAAGAACTTTGAATGATAAACTTGTAATAAAACTAGGGACACATATAAAGCAAGTCGTTTAAAAATAAAGCCTGTGCTCATATCTTTCCAGTACATGCTTTACATTTTAAATATAGAGTATATATATAAACTGCAAAGAATTGTTGTGTATGAGTAAAGGAAATCATTTGCCTCCCAAGAGTGGAATGGGGTTGTTGAGCGTGATTATGCTGAGCTGGACACTATCATGAGCAGGAATAAGGCGAGGATAATAACGTCATGTGACATGAGAATACAACAAACGGAAGCTTACCAAATCCGACAAAGCACATGAAGAAAAGGACGATAAGTCGATGACACCTCCTTCGGGGGTCACAACAAAACCCTGAACATCCTTGATCATCATTGCTTTCCCCATAATCACGTGAGCTACCGCTTTCACCACACAAGATTTCTGCTTCGGACATGGCTGATAATTACTGATTGCGGGCCTGGTCACAAAACAATCAGCCTTGCAATGATACACGTAACTCTTTCAAGGCGATGAATCACAGAACTGTGAAGGCCGACACTGGCTTTTAAATCTCTTGTTTAAATGTATCCATCACCACGAAACTAGATTTCTCAGGATACGGCTTCTTGAATCTATATTATAAGCGAGAAATATACTGATAAGAAAAACAAATGTTAACATTTATCTTAAATCAATCCTTGCCTATGATTAAACTATTTCGCCTACATCGTCGAATATATACAGTATGCGATACAGGTAACCTCACAGTTCCGTCTAGTGACATTTGCCTCTACGTTTCCTGACTTCTTCATTTACAAGCAGAACTGTAATCTGCGCATGCAGTATAAGAACTAAGGAAAATTTAAAATAACTTTATGTTTATAACCATCTAAAGACCTGGATGAACTCGTACGAGTATAAGAAGGTCTATAAACTCCTCACTTTACTTTACTTTACTTTTATAACCATCTAAAAACATAAAGTAGCTCTGTTGGTAGTGTGGTAGCGATCACTGGTAGGCGCAACACTGTCGATGAAATTGAGGACTTATAAAAAAAGAAGTTAAAAATGGAAGCAATGGATGAAATAACGATTATGTTGAACGATAAAAGTTTAAAACCTATTCTGGCACAACTGATTGATTGACTTCCGACTAAACTGACTATACGTCAATTGCTTCAAATCCAGACATCAACTATAGCCGTGAACTCTGACATTCTTAGCGGCAAAATAGGGTTAAAAAGTATCGGGATTTCAATACAATTATGTATCAAAAATTAAACCTTGCGAACTAACAGTTGCTATATATATATCTTACCGATCTGATCTTCGCTTATTACATCAGTTTGATACGTGATCCCAAGGATGACTGGTGTTTGCTTTGTAAGAAACTACAATTCTAAAGATAGATGAGCATCACTAAGTCTTCCGATGAACATCTGAAAACAAACAATTGCATATCCGTAACTAATTTAACACATCTCAACGTTTTAACTTCCTGTCCTAAAATGTGTTGTATAATAATAACAGCGCAAATGTTCTGGATCATAAAATTGATTAGACTATTATAATGTAGTACTGAATTCGATCTGCACGATTCCATTAAAATTCAAAACTCAAATATATAAAATACTAAAATACAAATTAATTTGTTGAAAATGCACCCTTATCAGCTTCAACTGATATTCACTGTGTATTACCAATATTCATAAAAATAGAACTAATTACTCCCAGAGGATTACCTCAAAACAAAATTTCTAATAACTTTCAACACAAATTAGAATGAATAGCAGATACTATGGATTAAAACTTCGATTTAAAGACAAGACGTTAACCTTAAATGATTCCAAGTCATACTTGTTGATTGCCACTATTACCTCAGTAATACCACTTCCTCCCCACAATATACTGAAGGGCGTTTTATTATTACTCCTTCCGACAGAGCTTAAATATCAGGATTGAATTCTTCTTCCAATCATTCATTTGAGAACATATGATTGAAAATGTCATCGTTTTTCTCTATGCTTCTATATTTTCTGTTTGCTCGATGACTGCATAGCCATGTGCGGGAATATCTTGCAGTTTATACCCCGCGGTCTCGGCGCGGATTAAGGAATATGGCGTTGAGTCACTCTCGAAGGGCCTATATATCTCTGTGTAACGCGTATGGTTATTTCCAATCCAAGTGCAAATTAATTGTATTAAATACACATAAAACTCAGTTGACTGAGTGAGTTTCTTATTTTGTAAGAAATTTAATTTAACACTGATTTTAAATTACTCATATAATGCTGATGAATCTGAGATTCACGAGATATCGCAGGATTGGCCGTTTGCAATTGATTGACAATTTGCACACTTGTGTGAACAAAGATACGTGAGTTTGTAATTTAATTCTTTTGTCTCATTGCCAGTTACGCTTGCCGATGTAACCTACGAATATAAGACTGCCAGGACTGTACTTTTCATGTACAATATCTGTAGATTCGCATTAGTAAAAGATTTAGGCATTAAAACTCGGACACTCAACACGATCTTTCATCGATCAATAAAAACCTTTTCAGGTAATACGTTTACAGCACATTTTATAAGATCAGTTGTTATACGGAAACCACGATTTATGAACTTTTTTTAAATTTGTGTACAGGCTATATAATCAAGATGCAGTCTGTTGGAGTTGGTGGAGTTCGGAACAAAACCAGAACACCAAGTACTGGGTCCCATGTGAAGACGATCGGAACTCATAATGGGAAATTTCATTGCGATGAAGTACTTGCTTGTTACATGCTAAGATTGCTACCGGAATACGCGGATGCGCAGATTATTCGGTACTACTAACTGTCACACTTGAAGTGGTAGGGTAAATTGTTGCCTTTATTTATTATGTATTCATTTTGTGAACAGCACAAGAGATCCGGAATTGCTGAAAACGTGTGATATTGTTGTGGATGTTGGAGGTGAATATGATTCCCAGAACCTAAGGTTCGATCATCATCAGAGGTAAAGCAGGGGTGGATGGGTATGGTATACAAAGTATATAATACCGGTAGCGGGAATAGCCTCAATTATATATATATTTTTGCGACACAGAACGTTTCAGGAATCAATGAGCACTCTTAAGCCTGGGAGTCCTTTTGTAACTCGGTTGAGCAGCGCCGGATTGATATATTTCCACTATGGCAAGCAAGTTTTGGCTCAGATTCTAGACAAGAAACCTACGGATGAAATCGTGGAACTTTTGTATGAGAAAATGTACGAAAATTTTATCGAGGAAATTGATGCTGTTGACAATGGGGTTAGCCTCAATGAGTATCCGATGAGGTAACCCAGTTTTTCAAAATCTGTATTCAAGATTGTTACATGCAACAATTACAACCGTCTGTGTCACTCTAGATATAAGGTTACAACTACATTGGGTAGCAGAGTAAGCGCTTTAAACCCATCGTGGAGGGACCCTAACCCAGACGAAATGCAGTGCTTTCAGAAAGCGTTGGAACTGGTTGGAAAGGAATTGAAAGATAAAGTTCATCACTACGCGGGAGATTGGTGGGAAGCGTTTTCGATCGTGCGTGATGCCGTTGAGAGCAGATTTGAAGTTAGCAACCTCCTACACGTATACAGTTACTGGTTTGCCCATGATGAAAATCGCATATTAATTCTATTAAATTGTGTATTTATCTGAAGGTTGATCCAAGTGGTGAAATAATCAAAATACCTGGACGTGGGTGCCCATGGAAAGAACATCTTTATCAACTTGAGAAAGATTTAAACTTGGAAACGCTGGTAAAGTTTGCGATATTTCAGGACAACAGTGGTTCCTGGAGGGTACAAGCAATGTCTGTAACACCGGATTCTTTCGCATGCAGGTATGAAATCACATTGTGGATAGTTCTGACTTCTTAAGTTTGATAAGAACCCAGTAGCGACTGGTTTCGTAGGGGGTGTAGATCACATAGAATAGGCTGACGTGTAATATATTATAATGTAATTTATCTTCTTACACGCTTTAGGGTTCCGTTACTGTCCGAATGGCAAGGACTTCGTGATAAGGAGTTGGTGGAAGCTAGTGGAGTACCAACTGCCATATTCGTTCACGCCAGTGGGTTTATTGGAGGGGCGCATGAGGAAAGTTGTGCACGACAAATGGCTCGTGTTTCACTTGGCAAAGCAGCGTAACGCGAAAAATATAACAGCGGCGTGAATGAACTTTTTATTTCTGTTACTGCAACGTTACTCATAAGGTTGAAGAGGAAATGGAATAATAATTCAAGAATGATTTTTTTAGAACTAAGAATCCATTTTTTCATTTCTTTCCAAAATTGCTGAACCTATGGGGGTTTTGTCTTCTAAAAATCAGTGAATGAGCCATAACACGTTCACCGGCTCCCAAATTCGAGATAATAAGTATTTTCTTCAGAGCAGTAGAGGTTCCGCACTTTCATAATTCATTTATTTCTCTGTAACTTTATCGTGTGGCGGAAATGATACAGTGGGTTAAAATTGGAAAAATGTTATGCTTTTACAAATCTGCTTGTGAATTCCATGAGAGATAATGAAACGTCAGCCTTTTCATCGTAATCCGCCCAATCTCCTTCAGAAAGATCTACATCTTGGAACTTAGTTGAGGATTCAGAAGATGAAATGTACCAACCAATCTGTGTAGTGAAATCCAGCACATGAAAACTGCGTGATTATCAGCTTCATGTTCATGAGGCATATGATGATTAATCCATTAACATGTATTTTTGTGCTTACCCGTGGTTCAAAAATTACAGGCTCACATCCTCGTACTTCAAATTTTACTATCGACTGATAATTTTCTGGTTTATCTTCGTCTACCTTATAAGATGCTACGGTTTCCGGAAGAATATCTGAAAAGTAGAGTATTATATAACGTAAGGTTAAACTCAATCATTTTAGCAAAGGCCTTGAAGTTGGGATTCATTTGGCGAACTAAACTGTCGCTTACTTATTGTGTATTCTCGAGCACAATTTTTGCACTTCCCGACCATATTCGCGGTAGATCTACCAGTCTTCGTAGGTACAGTTTCTGTTTGACATACATACTGAAACTTTTCGGACACTTCTCCACACTGAGAACATTTTATCTGCCGAAAAAGGTGACTAATTAGCTACTTAAGACTTTGACAGATGATTGAGTGGTGCATGATCCTTACCTTTATGTAGTACCGGAAATCCTCCCCTGTGGCTCCAAACTCTTTAACGTTCTCAGTTGTGCATGCGAGTTCCAGGGAAAATTTCTGAAAAAAAAAACGCTTAACTATGCTGCTTCAATTCATAAAAATGATTAGGGCTCTACAGCAGTTAAGAGATTAAAGGGTTACCAACTTACACCCATTTTTATTTAAAAAAAGTGTTTACACTTTATCAAGATTAAAACTGAAGAATTTAGTGCTTATTTATACGGCAATAATTTTTGTTAATGCCAATGAGACCCCGGCCGTACGTTGGGTGGTCTTGTTATTTAATTGACTTGTGCTGTGTGCTATTTTGTAGAAAATTCTGGATAAAATCATATGCTTATGGAATGCGCGAAAGAATTGTGTTAAAATGTTGTTGTATAGTTCATCTTGTGTCGCCCCATGATTCAAAACTTGGATTAACCGCCTCTCGTCAAAGATATCTGAACTGGAATCGTAGGCGCATCATAATTGTGTTGGAGTTTCTGGTTATAATTTTATTGTTTGGAGACGATTTTATTATGTCTTTTGATGATGTATGATGATTATATTCTGCACGGGAAGAGAAATAAGTGCAGCAATTTACTTTCGATCTCAGAAGATCGGAAAAGTAGTTACAGCTTTATTGAATCGTTTATATGATTATAAGATGTATATATATTTGGAATTTTATATCTTTTAGATAGATTATATTCATTAGTTGCAATTGAATTTTAGACACACATATATACACACATGACTTGAGTTATCTTAACGCTAATCACAATTATGTACAAAGCTTCTATAATAGAAAGGGCAAGATTCAAAAATTATTAACCAGATTCGTTTACTACCGGTAACAACAACGACAATAACAACCATAATTTCGTTTACTTCAGCGACATAACACGATTTCGTTGCTGGGTAAATTTATTCCGTGCCAATACCAATAGTAAAAGTGTAAGCCATAAGCAGAGCAATGTACTGTTCTCTGATTCTTCAGCAATTATCAGACTAGACTATACAGACAGTATTGAAAAGGCATAGGAACCCATCGACCTCCTTCTGATGTCCAACTTAAAATGTCTGAAGATTGCTAAAAAGATTAAGCGTTAACTAATGCGGCTACGAGAGAGATTAATGCAGTTTACAGTATCTGCGACACGATCTGACAATATTTATAATACACAAACTGGCACCTAATTTCGTATGCACTTTTGCCTTATTCTTACACAATACAACCAATTCTTGTTCCACTCTCAACAAAATCCAATACACAACAATATCACAGTTATCATCGGTGACCTAGTGTTTTTGATTATAGTGGGTCAAAACTGAATAGAATTGATGTACAGGCAATGAACGACGACGCTCAATAAGTATATGTACCTAGAGAGACGAACATAAGAAACTTAATTAGTCTTAAATGGAACTTTAGACACGCAACAAGTTGTTTGTAACAAAGATCCGTACGATCCGAAACTCTTTCCGTTCCGAGCGCAGGAAGGCTATAAGAAAGAAAGAGCTAGATGATGAGGATTTCACTATTCTTGTCACACACGTGTGTAGAATGCGCCATCTGATTGTGTTAAGCCATACACGGCAAACAGAAGTTATTGCAAATAGATACAATGACTGAAACTAAAATTTAATTTAGAACATATAGCTACACCTAGATTAAGGTTAACGAGATTGCACACTGGTCTGTATGTTGTAGATTTTTAGATGTAGTGTCTAATATGTAGCGCATACTACCAATTTTGTTGTACAAGGGTTGTAAACGTTATTGTTATGGCTGACAGTTTACACAGGTATTTGAAGTATTGGGTGTTACACGCTATCATATAAATGCTGAAAACCTAGATACATTACCCTTGATTAATGAAACTCTGCCAAGTTCCTACTAACAATAAAACTTAAGTTCACCCAACCAGTTAGACGATACAACTAAAATTTACCTTTCCGAAGAAATACCTAATAACAGAAGTGAAAATGGGACAACGCGACATATTTTATCCTCCTCTTTCAGGATATTACTACACTTTGTCTTACATGCAATTAAAACTTAGAATGATTGGGGACCGTTTAGGGCTTTGACTTGCACTTGGAGCAAAAGGTAAAGAGATGCCGCAGGTTTTCAATTCCAGTCATTGAGTTTCCAGTTGGATAGCTCGCCAGGTGGAATCGGAATTACAAACTGTGGAGATCAACTAATTCTGGAAAAACGATCTGTTCCAAGTACCAAACATTAATTTTACATGGCGATGGTGAAAAAATAGATAAACCAGAGCTTCGTATTATAGAACTATGCGAGCTTGCATTGGGAAGCATTCTTCAAGTATGCTATTGACGCTATTACAACTACTACGTAAGAAAAAAGGCTGTGAGTGTGGTATTGTGCAGATCAGAGTAACGCTTCACTAGATTCATAACACAATTAATACTTCCCGTGGTAAGCGTTCTGTTATGACTCCTGTCATCCTAAGCCATTTGGAAACCATAATGAAAGTAAAGTAAAGCGGAGTACTGCAGTAAACCTAATGATTCGGATCTACATCATACGATCTAGAGGTGCTAACTCGGAAAACACAACTACCCAAACTTACTAGCCATCACCTCAAGTACATTCTGGCTAGTTTGTACTACCACCAATAGAAGATCATCTTCATAGTACAGGAGACAGCGAAGAGTAAGAATCTATGATCAATTAATTTTAACTTTTCAGCCTCAACTTACAAGTGACAAATCTCGCAGATAACACACAATTCAATACACATTCTAGTGATTAGCGTTTTTCGAAGCATGCGTCAACTGGCACTATCGATGAAAGATACAATGATTCTAAACCAGTGCCGCCTTTTAAGGCAGCTACTTTTCATATTGCTAATAATATATAGATTCGTTTAACTATTTACACTTTTACAATTTAGAGTCTCTCTAGAGGAAGACTACCAAGTACTATGCTACACAGTTTATAATAAGTATGCCGATGCTGCTGACGACGTTATCATACATGAACTGAAGTACTTAACATGATAACTCGGTTCAATTCAACATGTCTGCAACTTTGCGGATATCCTCTTTGCCACGCTATCTTGGTTTGCTGACGACCGGAGAGCTGCTGCTTGGTACGCTCCAACTTCGCTTTCCTTGCAGTCCAACCGCTTGCCTGATCTTGTTGCTGTTAGTAAGTAAAGCATTACAGATGCATTAATTTTCATATTGTTAACTTTAAAATGTAGAGTAACTAGACTGGCATGAATCTGGTAATAGCTTCTTAGAGATGTTAAGAAAAACATGCAGTGTTCACAAGTGACAGGTGATACCTTTTACCCATAATACTTGTACCATGAGTTCATGGGATGATTATTTATACTGAAATAAAGCGTTCAACTAAAATATGCAGAATTTTATACCAAGCACAGCTTCTCAGGCTTAAGCACTATCGTGAAACTCGGTCACGATGCACCCTTGTTATTTCAATCGGCATCCCGCAATATCCAACAAACATGCCTGCACAAAACTCACGTACACTTAGAACTAACTGCAATGGCAGACCAAAATTGATGGAAGTATGTAACCGGACACTTAACTGGTAGTCATAAGTGTTTCCTGGGTAATGGAAACAAATCATGCTTCAGGAAATCAATGGGTCGCGATAATATTGTAAACTATATCCTAATGAACTCTCGAAAAGGAGGAATAAAATAGGAAATCAGGACGAATTATCCGAACATGATTCTATCTACATATTACATATCTAAGCGACTGCGCACTGTGCACTACTGAGTGACCTAATTTGCTTACGTGTACATCTGCTATCCAGAGCATATACGTGTAGGTTAAACATCCGTAAAAGTGATTTTGTAACCGCAATATCGGAACGATTAAAAATATTCCCACTGCCATGCCAAGGCTGTTTACCTTGATCACATATTAAGACAACGCGCCTAGAGCCTGGCGCATGTTCGGCGATCACTTTTTTCCTGCACTGAAGACTACGGTCTACTATCATTCAATGTCAGATTCACATTTTAACAGTACTGGTAGACTAGAACTCCGGAAATCAACCTCGAATTATGTAATGATAGCATGCGGCTATGCGGAGTTGCATGAAAATGAAAAAAGTAAGGCTATTAAATTACTGTCGTACATTAAAAACTGGCCATGCCACTTTGTCATCTAGGAGTCATGTACAAGGAGGAACAACGAGAGCAAAAGTTTTTAAAGTAAACGTCGCAAACTGGAGGACAGTGAGAATAACATGCAGAAATGCTCATAATTAAAAGACACCACCTGACAAGAAGGCAAAACTACAGCAATAGTAACGGAAATTCCGTAGGACTACTTACTTTTGAGAAGTGGCTCTGCTCACTAATGTAGAGCGAAAGACAGTTGAAGTTTTAGAAATGGAATGGGAAGGAGATGTAAAATTGCTTCTATTGGAGCTCCCAGTCGGGTTGTTGTTAACTTTGGTAAGATTTTCTGTAACTACATTATGGGTACGGGCGGAAGACCTGGTATGTATTCTAGAGGAAGGGAACATGGAAGTAACCGCTGAGTTTCGATTAAAGGGTGCGGACATCGATGGCGCAGTGTCACAATTTATGTTACTCATGACTGGCAATTTCTCTTGCCAAGGAGATGCGGGGTGTGGGGGAGTCATACGACCTGATGCGCTCACTGGATTCCGATTTTTAGTGCGCAACGTTCTCGGACATGGACTGTGGGGCTCTTTAGGAGTTGCCAACCTGGACAACGAGCGAGTCACAGGACGATGAGATGCATCAACCCGGCTGCAAGGAACAGAAGGGTTCAGTTTAGGATGAATGTGATCGATGGATACTTGGTTAAGGTTAGATGTGTGAGATAAATCTGGCCCAGGCAATGTGACTTTAGACAGAGTGAGTAGCCGTGCAGACCCGGATCTACTATTAGCCCCTCGGTATGGCCTAATCGCCCAAGATTTCCATAGACAGCAGCAAGAGAGAAGAACACAAAAACCCAAACAATATTTTAGACCATATTTTCATATGATAGTATGTCAGTATGCTATTGCACCAGACACTTATTCCTATCCCACGATCAACGATACGAGCCCTGCAGCTAAAATACGCGAGCGCGAATATAGCATAATGTTGGACCTCAACCGCCTCTACGCAATCTTAGTGGAAAATATTTCTCCATCGCTGTGATCTTCAAAGCCAAATATGTTATGTGGTAGTCAATAGTCTTTGGTCAGGTGCAACTCGGACGGATATGCACCCTCGGCTTGTTGCACGCCCAAGCAGTTACAAACAACTACATTGCTCTTAGAAAGAAACCCTAGCGAACTGTAAGGCCGTAACGTCTTCATGATGTGATCGGAATCAACTATACGTTAGGAAAAGTCAGCGATATTCACTTGCTTTTCAATTTGGTATGACTCCCTCGATTTACAAACGAAAAAGCACAATTTACACCTCGTAATCAAAAATGCTTAACCATCCCACTGAAATCCTTGAAAGCGAAGTAACCATTAAGTTATTACGTCACCTAAGAAAACGGAATAGGCGTATTCCACTGGTAATAATTACGAAAGCATTAAAATTAGCGCTAAGCATAAGAAACCCTCGACCCAATAATTCCTCGAACCAATAAGAAGCGCAAAAGTAACAAGGGATTCAACAACGTGTACCTTTTGCTTGCACTGGCGGTTGCAGGGGGTCCAGCTGAACGTTTCAGTTTCGGGGCATCTTTCTCTTTTAAAGCATCATTTGCAAGTCCGTTGCGAGTCATTTTTAGTGCGCTGAAACTCGCAGGTAGCGCATATCTGCTCATATCTGTCATCCTAAAAATGATGAAAATGGTGTTACAAAAGCATGGAATCAATCATTATCAACACTTTACACAATGGACACCACAACTTACTGTCTCATAGCTTTAATGCGATTCAGCATGTCTCCCTGAGTCATGAGGTTCTCTTCCGAAATTTCTGCGGAGTCATTTTCTTCTGATGAAGCCTCCTGCAACAAATTTAAAATTTGCTGATTATTTTAATAACTTAACTTCTTTTCAACCCAGCTATCCGGTATAGAAGCTGTTTTACCTCGCTTGACACTTCTTCCCCATCTTCCAGTTTCATGGATCCGACCTGGGCCAGTATAGAGCGGACGTTGTCGCCCGCTGCTACTGTGGTATTTGCATTTTCAACATCAGCTTGGAATGTGGCTGACTTCCGTTTAACACTGTAAATAGGGTACTTGAACCGCGATAGCATATGGCTACAGGTGTAATCAGCCTTCATACGCTCACCTTGCTCCCACAAATAATCTTGTTTCCTGCAATGTTTCGAAATTCAAATAAAAGATACAATTTGAATACAGTTAAGCATTTCTGTGATTCTTTGTTCAACTTACTCTTCCAGCCATTCCTGTTGTAGTCCAATGATAGAACCCGGTCGACATAACCTCACCCATGCAATTGCTTCCCTCGCTGTGAATCGGTAATGTTTCATAATATAACATGCAATGAGCGATCCGGTTCTCCCAAGGCCAGCTGCGCAAAACACACCAATGTAAGACATTTGCATATCATGGCTAGAAAACGTTTCTTTAATTGAACTGCTGAAGTACCTCACCTTTACAGTGGACAGAGACTGCACCTGAAGTTTTTTCGCATATATCTAAAAACTGTTTCATTATTGCATCGCTGGGGGTGCTCCCGTCCGTGAAAAACAGATCTTTATGCTGGAATCCAGCAGTGACAAACCTAGTTGCATCGTACAACTTTCGGTTAAGCCTGATGATGACTTGCACATTATTGCGTCGATAATACTTGAAGTATGCCTCCGGCGCGTGCAAGGGATAACCATTCAAAATCTTAGACTTTTGATGAGGACCACAGAAGGCAATAAATTTCTCAGGAAGTATCCAGTTCAAATCAGCATTTTCCACTTTCTGCAAAAATACGATTACATATCCATTGAAATAAGACAAACTCATAAACAAGTGTCTTAGTAGATACATTGGGTTAAACTACCAGCATTATTGCGCAAAACAGCAGCAATAAATAATATGTGCCGTACCTCATAATGTTCATATTCTTCCACGTCGAAGTCTTCAAAATCGAAAAACTTGTGCTTCAAGGCTTGTTCTACACCTTTGTAGACATCTAACAGTGTGAGATAAAATGTGGCGGATCCAAATGACGCATCACTGTAACAGAATAAGAAGTCCAAACAGGTGCATACAAACACAAACAAATAGCAACATCTAGTTTAGTCTACTTACCGAAACGACACAAAAGGAGGGGCGTTCGGCCGCAGCAGACTTCTGTATGCTTCATCTGGAGTTTTCTTGAGATAGATTATCTAAGGTAACACATAATATCATTTAGTATGGTTGCTACAGGCAGGTTAGCAGGAAGACAGCTCAATTTGTACACAAATCCTTACGGAATAGGCGCCAACAAGAAATGCAGCATTCACCCGCTTGTGTGGATCCGAGCTGGTATAGTGTATTATTCGTTTCCGTGATAATGAAGGCAACTGTAAAATCAATAAAATTGTTACTTCAACATTTTTCAGTATTAAATTTCGGCTTTTTCGCTTCTCATTTAATGAAAATGTGAGAGGAGACCTTAGCTCATTTAGCTAAGGCGTAGACTCCAAACCTACAGTCAGCTTATTCTAATTTTAGGCGTACAATATGTATTCATCCAGATATTTAGCCGCAACTAGCATTTAATGATGACAGGAGACAGATGGATAAGGGGAAACAGTTCGATATTACTATCAAAGAGTCGTAATTGGGGCATCAGTAAATTTTTTGATAAGCTCTCAAATTTCTTATTAGAAACTTCCAGCAGCAGACTGCTCCTGGCAGCAAGACAATGGTAGTACCAGTTACAGTGGAAATACTCGGATGTCATCACCATATTCACTTCGAAATTTGAATGCCTTTCCAATATCCTCTGCATTCTATTATTCTATGGTAGACGGACATGTATATATATATAAATTAATGCCATTCTTGACTAGGGTGGAACTGTAGAGTATCAGTGGCCAATTTTCGTGCGAAATCTTCTCACGCATACCATACGCGACCAGGTGTAAAACACGAAACCATTCCCGCTGTGAGCTCTGATTATCCTTTATAACGGAAATCAAATGCATATACGCTTCATTTCTTGCAAAAAACGAGTATGACGTATATGCACATTGACAGTGACAGACTCTGAAATTGAATGTTTGATGTTCCAGACGAGGCAAGGTGCGAGCATAGCTTTTGTTACGTTCTAGACCCCAACTTCAGCCGGATTTCGATAACTCTCATGTGCAATTCTCCCGCTTTGTACAGCGTCCAGGTAAAGTTGTAAGAGAGCATACCTGCCTTACTCCAGCCTGACTATTACTTGAGCTAAATAGAAGATGCAGGAGATGCCTGACCGCAAGAGAGGGTGAAACGAAGCCTAGTATTGGCGAAGATCTACTCAGGCTAGTATGAATCATGACTCCATAATAATTGCCGTTCTCCACTCAAGGTCAGGTTTTGCAAACCGTGTCAGTCTGATTTGATACTTCTAGTTTTAAAAACCCATACTGCTATTTAACTCATTAATGCTCAACCCCAGCTCATGCTTGTGCTCATGTTTCAAAGCTCAACATTAGGCAGCCAAGCCAGTTGAACTATTATATATCTTTAACGGCTTTCATCTCATTATTTATAGCCTGCAACAGATAGCATGAAGGGGGCTCGCTTATCTCTCGTATATAAGTCATTATTAACAATTAATACTGTTGATGCTGTTGGAGGAAGGAACTTAACTCTCTGCGCACTCTGCAATGTTTACCTGCTCTTACTTCCCGGTAAGGAATTAGGCCAAGTATTTGTAGGGGCCAGGTAGCATCACTGAGCCAACAGTTTTTTTTTATATGCATTCGATGCAATAATTTCCAGCCAATGCCTACATCAACGGAATGTCCATCTTCTGTAAGTTCCTAGTACTTTACGGTGGGAAAATGAGTAAAACAAACTACAAACTACTAGAAAACTTTTCCGTCGTCGACAGGAGGACAGGGCTTTATTGCAGCCCGCGTAAACAAGCATCAGGAAACATATAAACATGAGAAGAAAATATTTGTGGTTTGATGCCTCTATCAGAGCCATTACAGGTGCTGGTGAGTAGAGTAGACTTAATTCTCATAAAACTTAATTCAAAATTGTTTTCTGGATTTGTTTGTAAATATTAGCATATGTGAGCCAAATGGGGAACCTATCGTCCGTTTCTAGAGAATGACGATGACTTGCAAACTTCTGACAAGGGAAGAGAAGGCTATAGTACTGTTACTTTTCATGTGGGTTTGTTGACCAAAGAGCAACTGTATTACCTAGATTTAATGTGTCAGGGTGAAGGTAAAAAGAACCGTGCCATTAGAATTGAGAATGCTTGTTTCAGACCCAACTGTTTGTAGAACGATGCTAAAGATATGAACACTGAAGGTTGCTCGGGAAGCGAGATTTCCCGGGCATCGATTTTTCGACACAACAGGACACAATGAGTCCGTCAGAAGCTAATTGTGTGAATATCCACTGTATCGGCCTGCCGAGAAAGGTAAAGCTGAGACAAGGATTTCACTGATCCCTCCAATTTTCTGGTTTATCTGAATTGCGTATGTACATGTTGTAGATAAGAGCCAAGCCGTAGAAGCTAAGATTTGGATTGAAGCTGACTTTTCTTGCTTTTGTGCGAAGGATGGGACGAAGGGATTTTGGCGTGCGGAAATTGTGCCGCTTCCATATGAAACTTAGCCTCGAGTGTGTAGGCTTTGCCAAGGATGTAAGCTGCATGTGAATCTGCTCAATAGGATCGGAAGAATAGACCACAACCCCATTACGAGAAATTAGTAAGTCGTCTATGCCCACTCATGACCATCTTAGTTTCTACACATGATTTTCGCCAAAAGTACTCCTGTCAAAGCTTAGACGATTGAGTCGCGAAGCAGCACTTGTTGACATCCACGTAGGAAAAGTAGAGGAGAGAACCAATAAGCTCATTGTATGCTTTTTCACGTAAAAATTTGCATAAGCCAAAATAAGCGCATGCTACGAAAGTACGCTGAATTGACATCATCGCTCAGCTCAAATTTATCCTTCAGCAAAATGAGCTACATGTGCATGATCTCAAAGGTTACATTGGGCATAATAGGCAAGTACCATGATGTCCAAGCAGAACTTACGCCCAATGTGTATGACTATACTGATTAATTGTGAAGATGACTTTCAAGGAAATCAAACCGCAAGAAGATTTGTTCATTTGTTGAAAGCGTCTCCCTAGCCGATATTGGTTATAGTGACTGCCTTGATTTCCAAGATGAATTATCTGCATTCTGTATACTCTAACTCAATTCGTATAAATGATGTCTTTAAGCTTTTCGAAAACATGATACTATGTAGTGCATATTACAAGGGAATGCTCGACTTATATGGAATAGTCCTGAGGTCTCACATTTTAGTGCCTACAGTGGTACAGTAAAACTGCAACGCCCTTTACTTTTGAGCATTGGGTTTCCGGTTTTTAATTAATCGTACTTAAAGTGAACTCTTACCTTTAACTTTCCGTTCAGCTTCTGACAATACCTATAGAGCATTGCCAGATTAAGAGGTCCAAAATCTGAGTTAAAATTTTCGTACACGAGTTCATCATCTATTGAAAAATAGTGAGTATTGTTGCTGGATTTTAATTTGTAGCTAGTCTTCAACGTAGCAAAATATAGCCGATCTGAAAAATTAAGCAGGCATCGACATCATTATTACAAACAACCTTCATTTTCTCTGTAATCAAGGACTCTTGAGTTAACTGTTAAATTGGAAGAAGTATTGAAAACTTAACATACCTTTAATAATCTCCGCGGCGTAAACCACAGTTCCCTCCCGATCATCCATGTGCATCTTCTTTATCTTGAACTTTTGTAAACACAAATTTAACTTGGTTTAGTAATGCTGATAAACACTTGAATCCGAATTAAAAAACCACAGGGTATTTTGGTTTTCATCTACCCACTCCCACACATGCTATTCACTCGGAATCACTGTCCAGTTAAAAAACTAACATCTACTAAAGCTAAGCTAAGCTTAGTAACACGAGTATGTACATTACTGACAAGTGTTCAGACTAAGATCCGAACACCCACTAAAGTCAAATCAGAGTATTATGTAGGGTATCAAAATGGAGATCTGTCTAACAATATTCCACTACACAGACACATGCATACTGATCAAAACCTCATGTGCACACATCACCAAAAGGTAAGCAGATATTAACACCAACGACCAACTCAGTCAGTCAATCTAATCTAAATGCAACACTCAGACTCCGCTTCTTTAAACTGCAGAGGCTAGGGATGCGATGCGTTTGTGTTTGATGTAGATACACCCGAAGAGGTACACACGATCCAAAACATAAGCGCTTCGACGAGAATTTTAGTTCCAGCCCTTTTTGGCGAAGCAGCTGATACATCTTTCTGAATATACATCTATACACAGCTCGAAGGCGTATTTCTCCTTTTATCCCTCTCCAATACTTCTGCGTGCTCGCTGTAACATTCATGCGCTTTCTTCTGTTTACGATGAGCAAAGCTCCATCCGCCAGAATCCGTTTACTCCACCCAGTGTGTACCCAGCAATCTACTCTTCGCTCTTCAGAACTTGAAAGCGACCCTCGAAGCAATAATTCTTCGTCCTTTTCACTCAAGCATTTTCGAGTCCGCGTCCCAAAGCGTCAGATCCTGAATGTTGACCGTTAAAAAATTGAAATTTGAACGGAATCCCAACTTGGAACTCTCAAGCCTCCCAAATAGTTGAAGATTTCAATAGTGATTCTTTTCGAGAGTTGAAGAGTATTCTGCAATCACCATTTATCCAATAATTAAATATACATGCTTCATACGTTCTCCAAAATAACACTTACAATCATATTTACTAACATTACCGTGGCTCGGGAAGCGTAATTTCCAATGCAATACATTTTTGGTACGAAATAAATGATAACTACAGACACAATGATGTTTACGACGAAAGCGTTTCGTCCGCAGGAAAATTATTCCCTAGAAGAATGTGTCTGGTCCCCTTCTGCTGTTGTCTTGAACACTACAGAAACGCGTGGGACAAATTAATCTGCTGCCAAACATCATTCCGGACTGCATCTGCTTGTGCCGTGTCTGAAAAAATTGTGATACCATGAAAAGTTAGGAATGACTACATACTAACATTTCTACACAAACAGATCATCTCATCTTATCTGCAGTTGAACGCATTTAGTTCCTGAAAATATGAGAAATAAGAAAACTTGCTCCATCCTGGACCTAGAACGTAGATTCCGTAAAGACGCAGTCTTAATTTTCAGCTGTTTATCGTTGAATGGCTCCACCAAAGGTCTCGAACGAATACAAGACCGAGACTAGCTGGATAAGATCATTCGTAAAGGAAGGGAGCGGGTAAGGGATAGCTAGAACTAAAAGCTGATAATAATGTAGAATTTGAAACCACGGCGTTTGTATTCGTTTGAGCTGAAACTTTTAGTCGAGTGGCAGCGATAAGTCATGCGATAGTGAATTGAATGATTGGTACTGAAATCTGTAGGATCACGCATTGCCATTACGTTTAAGACTAATCTTCTTCTCATCAGAACATGGTCCAGCCGATATTCACCGGTTGAGTGCTTTTCGAGACGACATCGTTATACCTTAAATAAGAATAAACATAATATAAGCAAGAAAACTTACTGCTGCTCTTCAAGTCAAACATTAAGTATGAAAGGGAATGAAAATTTCAGGAAAAAATGAACCTGAACTTAACTGCCTACTATCCCCATGATGATAATCAAATGTGGGTGCTGATTCTGCAGAACCGGAGTAGGCTTGATTGAAATATTCAATTTTGACACGGTTTAGAATATACAGATTTTGAAGCTTCACAGTTTGACTGCAATAAGGATCATTCAGCAGGTGGGCGATGACATGATTTTCCATGTCAGTGCGGAAACAAGGACGAAAGTGTCCGATTTTGATTTTCAGGGAGCGGCGGGTGAAATGCATGCTTCCGAATTTAAATTAAGCGCCAGAGACTCCATGAGAATAGAGGCGGCATGATTGGCCGAATGTCCATCCTCAGCAATGAACAACTCTCCGCGAAACACTCAATGGCTCACTAAACGTTTCATATTATATATCATCGTATGTATGTGCCTCATTTCAACGGATTCCAAAGCATGAACTTTGGTGGCCAGTTAAATTGATCAAGGTAATGCAGGCTAGCAATTAAGATTAAGCGGTTACATATTTTAAAACATTTGACTTTTATTGCTGGAGCTATCAAGAAGTCCCTTGTAGACGGGAATGTAATTAATGATTACGTTAACGCAATTATAAGGTTACGGCCAAGTCAAATTGAACTCTAATATTTAATATTAAATTTTGTACACATTCAATGCCACTTTGGTATGTATTTTCCGCTATAACCCCACAGGTGTGATGATAAATTGATTTACTTCCGATATCTATGGCTACAAGCTGAATAAGACGGGGGAAAGGGTGCTGAAGGTACAATGGCGGATTTGGTTTCGGATTTTATGTTCGACGTGACGCAGAGGCAAACTGAAGAATTTGTAGGAAAGGATTTTGCATGTGACAACGAAGGGAGGATGGCACGAAAGTGGGGGTGAACAATAGGATTATACGGTGTCGAATAATGGTGTGGTAGGTAAGGTAGATTGGTAGCGTGATGTAATACAGGTAGTGGCTGTAATTCTTATTCGAATGTTATTTATATAACTGGAGCATACAAGAACGTAAGGTTAACTGAATGCATGAATATTTCTACAGTGACAAACTGTACGCGACTATTTTCTCGTCTAAACCGCGTGATACAACCATGTTTACATAAAATTTAGACTCGATTAGCTTCTCCGTCCCGTCATAGCGTAATTAATTAACACTCACTCCATCCCCAATAGCTTAATGTATCGAATACGTAATAATTTGCAGGGGAAACAATGAGTGGATTTCCTAGTTAGTTATCGTAGTTGTGTTATAAGTAGCCGTTCTCATGATCGTACGTATAATTTACCTTCCCTCTAACTTTCACCTTCTCTCTTTTTCTAGTGCATAATTTCAAGCAGACGGTACATAATAGTATACCGCGAACATGAAGTCAAGAATTATTTTAAGATCCTTTTCTTGCTAATTACAGTTAGTAGACATAGTCTGGAGCAACATGATTATACAAAACGTGTTGCTACGTTACCTTTAGCTACTTTTATGTGTATCGATAATTGAAACCTAGACTACAACTAAATACATACGAGATAAGTAACCGGTTATTATTTACAGATGAAGATACTTGCAAATTTCCAAGAGGATTTTATAAAGTTTGGGTGTTTACCTCGTCGTAGTATGCGCTAAGAATTCCATTTTAACTTAAAACGGATATAGTACCCGTTCACGAATATTGATTCAACAAATGGTAGTTATAACACCCTTAGTTTCAATTGAATGATTAGTTAACATGAAAAAAACTATGTGTTATCCCAGACTGGACACGTTTACATACATACATGGAATTTGTACACATGACGTAACGCTTATTACAATCTTCTCCTTTCAAATAGAACGAGGTTAAAGTTATGCACGCATCCGTAGATCCTACACAGTAAGTGGTGATCAAAAACAGTAAGTGGTTAATCCTAATAAAACGGAGCGAACGTCTAATCCTACATGAAAGATAGAAATTTTATCAGATTCCAAATCACTTTCGTATGTTTATCATTCAAGCCTACATATGCACTTAACCTTTTCATTCAGATTTTTCAAGCTTTGATCACTCTTCCGTATCTGTATAATTAGTTTGTGCATGGGCTTCAGCCTAAACTTTTCAGAGTGACACTGTAGCAATCTAACTTCAAAGAACATGCACACCCTATGTATTGCTTATTCTTCCTTGCTGGATATATAAATACATTGAAGCTTTAACATCCTCCTGTTCTAAATCCAAGGTAGTGTAAAAAATAAAATACTATAAAATATGTTACAAAGTTCGCCCAATACAGTTTTAAAGTTGGTAAGGATCAATTACAGACTGCTAAAGTGCTAAGCTTGGAGTTGAGGACGCCATGAAATAACGTACGATTCTGTATTGAATTAATTCGCCTATTTTCAGAGCTATTAAGTAATCTAAAAGATATCACAAGTTTAAAACTATTAGTAACTATCAGGAATCAATAATTTCGAATTCCCAGCAATTTTTCTAGCGAGTGATTTTTTCTGCAGGAACGTAAAATACAGACTAAATCTGATTTAAGGAGAAGAATGGCACGAAAACTGTAAAATGAGCTAGCATTCAATCTTCTCCAACTACTTACCTCAGTTAAAGTGAAATAACAACTGAGTGAAAGAATTAACATTTAGCGATTATGAAATTGAGGTGCTAATGGAGAAAGTTGTTCAATTCCAATTGTTTCTTCTCAAGCTACAACATTTTGAGGGAACTACAGTTTTCGACACCACTCCTTTGAGACTTGATTCTTCGTGATTATTGTTACATAAATAAAAATATACTCAATTAATGCAGTTCTATATTGCCCCATCGACAATTGCATTTGGTAAAAGACTAGCTCAGAAAATGTGAAGCCTATTCTCACTAACTCTCAACTGCTCAACTAAATTTATGTATGCAATTAAATGTAATCCACGGAAGTGAGAAAGCTTATAAAAACTAAAAACTTTTATAAGAAAAAATAATGTTTAACACCAGGCAAAAAGAGGAATTGATAATAGTCGAGGTCTAGTAGAAGCAGATTTAATACTGCTGTAATTTCCTTGCTACTGTTGTGCTTTTAGATTCATCTAGCTAGCTGCATGTAGCTCCGATGTCAATTACATCCGAGCATAATGATTGCTGAGTCGAGTGGATCTTTGGGGGGAATTTGCTATGACTTATTCCCATCGGCGTAGCGATATTTTTGTAAGCCTATTCATACTTTACTTGGTAGATTTAGAAAAAGTGTAGCTGGTACATATGACTACTGCTCTTGACTTTACAAAGAATAAGTTATACCCTTGATCTAGCACGTTAATTTTACTGTATTCACACGGTGCAATAAATACATGAGAGGGATGGTGATTCTTTAACTATGAACTATTGGCGATTACAGAATCTCGATTCAATTTCCTGCAGGGTAACATTTTAATTCATACTTTACATAGCTAAAACTTACAATAAGATTCCATGAATTAGACTTGCTTGGAGGAGGAGTTTGGGACTTTATAAATGTATACATAAAACGAGATCTTTCCAAAAACCAGCCAAAATTTCATTTCTCCCTGTTCATCTACGTTGTAGTAATGCTGAGAGTCTACGCTAATGCCGGCAATCTCAGCCGGTGCTTGAAACTCTTGTTAATTACACAGACAGCTAGGTTACGACATGCTTAATACGTAGTGAAGGATTTAATAGCTTTTGGGTCACCTTTCTGTAGCTTAGGCAGGTAACTCTTATAGATCGGGGATTGCCTGCGGCTCCTCACATTTTTGTGAATTGTTGTGCGGGAGGGGGGGATTTACAAGTTTCGTAATTATATCGTAGTGGAATGAATTTTTATACACAGTTACAACGAGAGATTGTCAAATTACTGAGGGATGCTATTATTGGTCGAAACGATTTGACTCCATTCTTGAATCCACTGTGTGCGTCGAGGAGGAAAAGGACAAATCTTCCGCCAAATCTTCATGCTTATCCATGGCAAGCATATCGTCTTGATCATCCCGACCAACGGATTCTCCATCCGAGGATGCGCCGAAATGACCCCCACTTTCCCCCATTTCAATCTCCCGTTTCATCATAGCGTTTAAACCTTCGCCATTACGATCCATTCGAGACATTCTCATGTGGTGATGAAGTCCGTTTGCTGATAACGGACTACCCGCCTCCCTCTTGATCCCCGTCGGACTTCCTTGCGGAGAGCTAGACACGGTAGAAAAAATAGACGTTGTTAGATTCACGGGCTTAATGTGAACTGTTTCCAACTAGTGGGCTATGTTGAGAAACATAAGATGTAATAACTCACTCGCTGGAATAGAATACCGTATTAGATTTCATTGAGTAACGGGAATCCATGGGAGAAACTGGAGCCTGATCTGGGCTTACGTTTCCAGCGTTCATTGAGCCAACCATTGGCATGTTACTATCCGCAAGGGCAGCCTGAAAGAGAGTTGTGGAAACTTTAGAATATATATTATTATTATTAGTTTACAATGATTTAGTCCCGAAGCATGGAAGCTTAGACTTCCTGAAAACGTTTGGGATGATGCTTACCGCAAAGCTTACCTGCAGGCTTGCATTTAATGCCTCACCGTACATGGTGGGACTTTGGGTTAGCGTTGGGCTTTTGGATTGCATTCCCCTATTTAAGGAACAAAGTCACAAGTTAGATGTTGAAAATATTCACTAGATGGCTGTTGTGTATGAGAGAGAAACGTGAAAGTCGGTGAAAGTATTGTCAGTGTGTATAGTGTGATGTTTTGGGGCGATTGTGTTAGAATGGAAGGATCATGCGGTAAAGGTATGGATTTTGTAATTGTGTACACATGTGTAAATTTTTTTGTAGTGTGTACATTGTGTGAATGCTGTAATTATTAATTGTATAAAGGGGTGATACAAGTCAACACTGAATTGGAGAAATTATGAAAATGACGAAGAAAATGCAGTAGATTCTAATATTACAGGACTCAAAGAGTAAAAGCGGAAATGGAAAATAGAAACAGAGAATCCGGATACATTGGTAAAAGTATCCGTTGAAATTCCAAGAGGACAAGAGGAAACCCGGTTAGGGGTACTCTGTCCACTACCTTTACTTATCGACGACCCTTTGAGAACTCTAGCTCCACCACCACTAGTTCGGAGGAATGTGACTGACTTTTTGTACTAGACATTGTTATATTATCTTACATGATTGCCAAATTTTTCTAAGCTCAAATACATATTACGACGAAGAAGATAGGGGAGGGGCTTTCCCAGAACCATGGTTGGAGCTACAAGTCATAAATACTAGTTAAAAAGCTTGCCAAGTTACTTAATTTAGCGAAGCATTAGTTAAATGTTTTTAAACGTTCAAAAGCTACCAACCAACTGGGAAAGCAGTATGCTTTAATTCAAGTGACCACTTGTGTATTTACTATACAAGTACCTTTTGAAGACTGACCAGAGGTAATCCAGGAAGGTGAGACTGACTTTTCGGCTACTTTAAGTAATAAATTGCAATAAAAGCAAGAACCAAAAGTTAAATAATAAATACAACAAGAGTTGAATTGAAGAGATGATCACTTGGATTAATTGGCATGGAAGAATATAGTTTAGGCTGAACTTATCAAAGAAGACGAATTCATTCGCAAATTGACAGATAACTCTGAAGGCGACAACAAGAGTTTTGAAAAAAGAAGAGCGAATGCGAAAACTTGAAAAACATCTTTGGCAAAATCTCAACCTTTCTCTTTTACTGATGCTGGCGGGTGGTAGGGGATCACAGAGGATATTTTAATCTCTAAAAATATCCTTATAAATCTGCGGCTATAAAAATCAATAAATCATTTCAGTACCATCACTTATTTTATTTCTACTGAGCTTACTTTCTGCCTAGCTTTTAAGTTTTAACTTGAGCTTCACTCATTTCTCATGCTTGTAAATTAATACGAAGAAACCCTTATTTTTCTTCCTAGGAAGTTATAGATATCTTTTGGTTCAGGCTAAGTCAGCGCCAGCGCAAATCCCTCCTGAAACTGCATAACTGAGTATGAATTTCAATCTGTCAGAGTTAACTTCGGTAAGATAGTTATTGGCAACAATGAAGGAACGATATTTTTTGCGTTTTTATTAAACTAGAGCTGGAACGATTTACTATGAAGAGAAACTGTCTTATAAGATCCGAAGAATCTGAAGGGGTGGAAATATCTTGAGGATATTCTAACGGAGATCTCTGATCGTTTCTGTCTATCGGAGACTGTCCTGATGTTGAAGGGGTGAGAAAGGTGAGGTGTGGTGCTTACTGTGCAGGCGGATGGTGGGATGATGGAGAAGGTGATGGGGTTGGGTCATATTTCCTAGGTCGACCACGTGAGAGGTGACGACGTTTGACGAATTCCGCGTCATCCACCATCCAGAAGGATCCAAAGTCATCTTCATAGCGTACAAAACACTTGTGCAGGGAGAGATTGGTGCGGATGGCGTTCTGTGTACACACACCACCAAAGAAATAGAAACAAAGAATACGACAGATAGAGATACCAGCACGCCTTCATTTAAGCAGTATTGTAGTTAGAGAAATACAAATAGATGGAAGAAATAGAAAGGTAGAGAAAGTGAGGGAGTGAGAGAGACAGAGAAAGAACTGTAAGGAAAGGCAAAGTTCCTTCTCTCTTGTACTTTCTTTTAAATGTGTGGCATAGACTACTACACTCTCCTGTAGTTTTTTCCACTGTCTCTTTCCTCCGTACCCATTTAGTATTCCATCATCCCCGTGTTTTGTATACCAGACCTCTTCCACCACTACCGAAGAAACCCCTTGTGAAAAGGCCTTAAAATTACCTGTTATCACCCCTATAAAACTCCCAATTTTGTAGGTACCAACCCTGGCTGTCCCAGATACACTCATATACATACCACCAAGTTTCGGATTGTTGCAGACTGACCGACCAATGTTATTTACAACTAGAGTTGATTAAGTTGAGCTCAGAAGCAGTTAGCAAAGATGTAAGAAAGCGTACAAGAACCATCCCTGTTGGCCCCTTTCAGGGACCTTCAAAGGGAACATGCGGACTGGAAGGGCATTACTACGACTAACTTGAATGGAGTACAAACCCGAAAGACGGAGCGAGCAGAGATCCAAATCCTCTGCAGGAAGGCAAACCAATGGACTTTGTCATTGTATTTTACTCAACTGTTATTTCTGTAGCGATTGACAAGCGAGTGAAAGTTATGTCAAGCCAAAGCAATATAGCGTACAGCATGATGCGTTTGTCCGCAATAATACAAGCAGCACATTGAATAAACCTTAATTAAGCTATGACTTGACGTCGTGTTTGTAAAGTATATGGTCAAGTAAAAAATATTAGAGGATAGGAGAATAGGACGATGTATAAAAGGTATTTAGAAAGAAATGGAGAGAGAGAGAGGAAAAGATCATTTCAAAGAGGGCTAAAGATAAATATAGAGAGGTATAGAGGTCAGTGTTGACAATGTGTGAGCGGGCGGCCGGGCCGAACATACCCTGTGCTACACCGCTGAGGTCGACGCTTGTAAAATTCCACCTCGTCCACTGTCCATACTGCCCCTTTGACGTTCTCCACTCGCATGAAACATTTGTGCAGCGACAGGTTGTGTCGCACTGCATTCTATACAAAATATAAGACACACACCAATAAAGCAATGCAAAATAAAATTTTCCTCAGCCTCTGCCAAATGAAAAGTATCCTTCTTGGGAGAAAGCACCTTCCTGGCAAATTCCGAATGGATAATTATCAATAGTTAATTCATTAAATACATACTCACGCAGTGATTCTATCTATGTGGAACTATACTATAGCTATGGCTTTAGGACCACAGCTATAATTACTATGTACTAGAGCTTGTGTTGAAAACATTGTAACTATACCTTTATGTTTGTGGACTAACCGGCTAAGCTAAAACTACACTTTCATCAACAATAACTGGAGCGACAAATCATAAAAAATCATTGCTACAAAAAGGCGAAACGTCACTAGCTAAATTAAATTAGGTACGCAGCAGGTTTTCATCAAACTTGGACTTAACATTATCAAGCCCCTGCATTCTCTTTTCTCTACAATTCAATTGCATCTGTGCAGTAACTTCATTCATCAAACTTTCTCTGTTGTTGCAACAATCCTTTACGATGATATCGATTACAATTATTTCAACCGAACAACCCCGCTCGACGTGGTTTCCTTACTATTAGTTATAATTATATATACACCTTTTGAGTTGTGAGAAGTTAAATTGGGTCACGAGGATTATGTTGATGCCATTCGAGAGTAGATTGCGAAATGCTAATTATTAGGGAAAGCGTTTATAAACATACAGAATAATCTGTATAAGTCACCGGAGATTTGATACGGGAGGAAGCGATGTAAACATGTATCTAGCTCCGATTTAAAAAGGTTGACAGAAACAGAAAGAAAACGAAGGGGACAAGTAAGGGTTGCTGTTCAATCAAAGAGAAATAGTATATAGTGCCGGGAAAGGATATGTATTGAATTTTATTAAATAGGAATAACTGAACGAATCTTGTATATTAAGGAAGAAAGTAAATAAAGAAAATAGGGTGCATTGGAGAGAATAAATTTTGGAACGGGGTGAAAGTGGAGAAAGTAGTGGGGAAGATTCATAAAAACAAAGGTACGGCGCTATTGATGGGGGGTAGCTATTGATCTGCTAGACAGAGCAAGAAAGTGAATCCTAGATGAATTCTGCGCCGATGAAAATACAAAGTATTGGATATATATTCAGAGAAAATGGGAAATTGATTCAGGCAGTACTTTGGACAAAAGTTGCGCCAGATACAAATTTTCCCGTATTTTTTCCTGTCTACTTTCCCTACATGCAATTGAACAGCGTATATAAGGGGAGAGAGAGAGAGACAAAGAAAAGGAGGAAGGGGCCTATGGTTGGAGCGAGTAAAGAAGCATTCTAAGATTCGTAACGTGAAAATGCAAATAAAGGAAGACAAGCATGTGTCTTCCCGGGTTGGAATGGAGAGGGGTTCTTATGGCTTTCGGGATCTTTGAAAGATGATACACTATAGGATTGCGGGGAACCTTGAGGATTCTGAGGAATCCGCTGGCCATGTAGGGCTGAAGAAGATTGTCTCAACTGTAAGGGAGAAGACAAGTAGGAAAGGAAGTGAGAGAGAAGATGAAGGAGAAGAAGGAATAACAAAAGAGATCCCGATAAATATTAAAAACGACTCTTGGTCGCAGGAATCCGAGTCAAGAAGTAACAAAAACTTTACACTCTGATAAACCTCCTGTTGGAATCTCAAAGCACTCCATTATTCATAGACATTTGCATATATATTGGTTGCATTTTTGAGTAAACAGTGTCAGGTGTTTACACATTCACAGTGTCAATATTGTCTAAGACTCTCCCTTAATCTTCCCCGAGCCAGTCTACTCTAACCAAAGTGTCTGCAAGGCGTATTTCTTCCTTTTTTCTACTCTCCTCTCTGCATCTTCTCCAAAAACCTGCATCATTATTTTATCCCCCTCCTGTCTCACTCTCACTGTCTTCCATCCATCACAACAAATATCAATGATGAAATAATTGGGGAGAAGATAGACTCTTGTCTAGTTTTCTAACTAGCCCAGATGTACATTGAAATACTTCAAATTACGAATTATCAACCTGTGATCTTTTCATGACTAGCTTGCCTTTATTTTGGGCAACAGTCTGCCTTGACTATTCACTTATTATCAATTTCGCGCCTAAATATTCAAGTACAATCGAATGATGAAGGTATAGAGAGAAAGGTAATTAGTGTGCTCTAAAAGAAATGGGTACAATTACCGGTGGAAAAGAAATTCTTGGTTGCAATTGAACAGAATAATGAAAGAAGGTTTAGTTTAACTAGGTGTATAGTCTACTTCCCTTTGGTTTACTTCACATGCTTTGTTCCAGAGCTGGTGGTTATTCAAGTTTGTAGTAACTTAAATAAGGATCTCCCAAGAGCCTGAAGTTTCGTCAACTTTTAGCCAATTAAAACGTTTAAGAAAACTACCTCAGTCTCATCATACATCCAAATTCCCAAGTCTAGCTGTATGTGTGCTTAATTTTCTTATGCAAGAAACTTATCTTGTTATGAATCTATTGCAAACAAGGGGAAATGTTTACAAATCTACAGGCATCATCCCCGAGAGTGGGCAAATAAAAACTTTCTCCAACAACTTTCACTTTTTCACAATTCAAAACTATATGCTATACTCAAACTAGACTGTGGTTTCAAAATTTGAGCCTAAACGATAATAATTCTAGAAACTTATGTCTAATTGTTTGTTTTCCCAGAGTTAAAACTTAAAAAAAAGAACTAACTATGAGTGGTGGGTAGACTAAATACTATATACGTTAGAACTCATTAAATTCGAAACGGAAGTCGCTTTCCACCACGAAAGAGCGCTTTTAAGTATATGACGCGGATTGATCGGTTTTTTTGCGTGGAATATTTACATGCTGTTTACCAAAGACTCACCCTTACAATTATTTTACCCACCCACCCCTTATTTTGCTTTTTACAGCCCCTTTTTAAGATTGTACATGATGAACTCCGAATTTGTAATAATATCATATAATATCAATTAGAATCGCATTACTTTCCGACTTATTCCAGCACCAACGTAATTATACGCTGATAAATAAAGCAAACAGAATCTCTTACCTTCCATGTTGCAGCATTCCTACGGAAGTAGCAGAAGGTATTTTGGAACCAGTTGTAAATTTCATTCAAGGTTAGCTGCTTATCAGGAGATTCAATGATTGCCTGTAAATTAAAGCGATACATTGAATGAATTGAAATTGTTGTCAACCACAAGATTGAGTAAAATATTTAGCTGAAAACTCAAATCCATCAAACCGGATCCTTGCACTCACCTGTCTAATTAATGAAGCGTAAGTGAAAGGAGGTCGAACATCCGCATTTTTATAGAATTCTCTGTTTCTTTGGATTTCTGCAGGAAATAACAACAAGGCTTAAATTATTGTATTTTAAACTGCACTGTTTCCAATTGATGCTAGAATATTGTATTATCGACGATTAAGAACAATTGTTTCTTCCATCCAGATAATTTTCTTTAGGGGAATGAGGAAAGTTGGAAAAGGTATGGAAAATCAGTTTCGTGCTCTCACATAAAAATATAAGCATGAATACAGAGTAGAGTACGTGGGATGGGTAGGAGTTGAAGTAGTAGGCGGGAAGGAGTAATTTAGTAAAGTGTTAGTAAAGAATAGATATTATGATGAGTACATAAGACCCTTGCTTTGGCGGAGAAGTGTTGTAGATGAGAAGATGGGGAGTGGGAAGGACGATAAGGAGTAGAATTTTTGATGCCAGAGAGAAGAAGATGAAAAAAGGCTTAGTTTGCTAAAGCCTGGGCTTGTCCTCATAGATGTCATTTGAAGGGTTTGAAAAGAGAGAAGAATTGGAAAAGAAAGAAGGTGTATGTTTTGGAGAAAGTAGTGATTGGTTATGTTGATACGTGGTATGGAATGAAGAGGTCTTAAGACGCTTTTAAGTTTCTCTTCCGGTGAAAACCCGGATGGGAAGAAGGACGAGGGAAGTGGAAGGAAGAAATAAGTGGGAAGAGATAGCGATAGCTACTTGCATATAAAAGAGAATACAGAAAAAAGAAGCGATAGATTTAAGTGGTAGGAATGATGAGTGAGGAGGAGGGAGTGTATACTGATATTGTAAACGAGATTGATAGCGAGAAAGGAATAGGCAGAAGAGGGGAATTAAGGACAGCGGGGTTCGGGTGGTAGAATTGGAGGGGCCGCCTTAGTTTCTAATGATAAGTACATGTGGTTGGGGGGGGGAGAGAAAAATTGGTAAGCTGTGGGTGGGGAGGTTGGTTGTGGAGGGGAGAGAGATGATGGGAGAAATATTTGTTGGGAAAGGATGGTAATTGTGAAGGAAGGAGGGATGAGATAATCAGAAATTTTTATGCTCTAAACGTCCCGGGTAAATTATTTGCAAAGACTGCATTTGAGCCATTACCTCAAATCCTTGGCATTTTTCTCTGGATTTAGTCCCAAAAATGACAGCATTACAAGTCCATTATAGCTAAGAATCCCTTGAAAAGCTCGTTAAAGAATTCAGATTCATGGTTCATGGATTCTATCCTACCACTTTCACTACTTGACACATCTAGAGAGTATCCAGCAGGCTGAAGTATTTGGAAATAATGCCTCAAGAAAGACTTTTAAATGCTTCTCTAATAAATATGCTAGTAGCTGCTGTATGTAGTAGAAAGTAGAAATGAGATCTATACAAGCATCCCTCGAAAAAAGGGAGAGCAAATGTAGATGGGTTTCTAGTATACAAGGGCGTAAAAGAAGGGGTCTGCAGAGGGTATATAGGCTGTGGTAACAAGTTAAAACAACATGACAGGATACTCGTGTAAGCTGACTCGTGAATATGAAGGTAAAGTGGGAATGGGGTGTAATTATGAATAAATTATCTAGCGACTATTATTTCTCTCATCGACCCCTCTTAGGAGGATGATGGGGATGGGTTCTGTTGAGCGGTTGAAGAGGAAAAGTTGCTCCGTTTTTTACCCTCTTTACACGGTATAAAAAAGTTTGACACTCATTCAACATTAATTTACTGCATCATGTTATTCTGAAGGGGGAGGAAGAGAAAAAAAGGTAGGAGAACGTGGGAGGGAGACAACAGGAGAAAATATTGAGAGAAAAATGGGGAAAGGAGAGAGAGGACGCAAGACGTGAAAACAAGGACAACGTATAAGTATATACATAGACGTGGTAAGGTGAAAGCGGAGAAAGTATTACTTTCCCCCGTTTACGGCTACGACTCCGTTACTCCCATTCCCTGATGTGTATACGCCTGTTTTGTATGGATAGTGGTAGTTTACCAGGGAAAGTGGGTAAGGTGAAAAGATTGTGAGCGGAGGAGTGGTGGCTGACTTTCTCCACGCGAAATGTATGCATGAGAGGATGTGGATGGATCGGACTATGGTGCGGGAGGGAGGAAGTTGAGGGATACGTTCCTCGAGCTGGATGTATCCGAACACCTCTTTCTGATTGGAGAAGAAAGGCCGTTTGGGAAAGTATTAAGATAGAGTTGCCAGAGTCGGACCTATTTCCTATTGGTGTTGAGGAGGAGGCAAAGGTAGTACGGACTATAAGAGAAAGTGAGGCGAAGAGGAAGAGTCGGAGTAGGGAGTGAGAGAGTTCCAGAGAAGGAGATGAGCAGAAGCTATACGGAGGGCCACACCAGTCTGGAGAAAGTTCGCCGACTGGGGGTTGTGGAGGAGCCGGAGGTTGGAGAAAGTAGAAGAAGAGCGATTTTTCCTCAACTTTCACTCCGCTCTGGAACATGCAACTCTTAGATGCGGTGTCTGTATCCTTGGCTTATGCATGAGCAACTGCTTCTCTTCAGGACAGTAGCGTAGAGAGAGAGAGAATGGGGGAAAGCAGGCCTATAATTTCCTAAGGCTTATGAATGGACAAGTTTCTAACAAATTTTCATAGCCACAATTCTAACCTATGAGAATGGCAACACCTGGAAAATATTTATTGCATATATAATGCAACCTATACCGCAACTAACAGCGACACTATGGAGAAGAAACTATAGATTGCCTAGAAATTACAAGCGAGGGAAATACGGGGGGGGGCAGATCCATAGCGGATTTACATTGGCTATTCCACGGATAAATAGGAAATGGTAAAGGGAGCGGAGGAGAAAGATATTCCGGCGAAAGGTAATATTCTTGAGGATATCGTTAATATGGGAATTGTATAAGACTCGGACGATGACGCATGAGAGGCTGTTACGAAAGCGGACAATTATATTTATATTTGTAAAACTTCTCCATCTCTTTCCTCTTGCCTAGCTCCCTAGCACGTAAACGATGTAATGAGGCTGTAAAATGTTCAAGGGGAGAAAGCGGAGGAAATAAGTAAAAGGTGTGGTGAGACTACGCTACGACCCTGAAAATATGGAACCAGAAGTTTGGATATTCCAATTGCGGCGGGAGAGTAAAGGGAAGGAACAGTGATGGGAAATGTGGAAGAGAAAGTAGAGGAGATAGAAGATGGACATGAAGGAATAGTAAAAACTAAAGAAGAAACTCCGTGGAAGACGAAGATGGTAAGGGAAACGAGAGGGACGTGGAGATGTGTATATAGTTTTGTTAGACAAGTTGTAGCAAGTTTGACTATCATTATGCAGATCCATGGATAATGAAACCATGAAACAATGCTCATAAAAGCTCTCTTAAGAGGAGAAAGCAGAGAGTGAGTGTTGATGAAAGGAAATTTCATTAGGAAGAAAACCAAAGAATGAGTTTAAAGAGAAGAGCGTCATCATGCTGGAAGTCTATCTGATATAATTCCGTTCTTGTCTTAAATACCGCCTCACTCAACTCAGCCCTCGCCATGTTTCTACTTTGCTTTTAAAAGTAGAGAGAGGGAGGGAGAGGTAGAAGAAAGATGTAAAGACTGCGAGAAGAAAGAGGAGGGCAAAGGAGGAGGGAATGGAAGGTAATACCTGAATTGCATAATTTGTTCTAATTTCTTTAAAGTTTTAGCGCCTCCCTTTTGAGTATCTTTCATTTAGCTTAATGACAGGCGGGATGCCAAGGAGTTTGAGATCTTGATCAAGTCATTAAACTTTGAGCGACTTGCACACATCACTTGTAATTAACAACCCACTGATAGCATCCCAGATGTTGGCCCATGCTTTCCCCAACGTCTCTCCCTCCCTACATAACCTAAACTAACCGAGTATATATATATAAGACAACTCTAATAATATTTCCTCCATGCTACCCTTCCTATATCTCAATGATTGTTGTTTTGCCTTATCTTTAATCGTGGGTGGGTGGGCTATATCAAACTGGATGAAGCATATAGGCTTGTAATTTATGAAAAGTGTGTGAGATTCTGCCACTCATTCCCCTCCCTCGTCCTACATAAAAGTATCATCAATCCATATCTGACTATAAACTTTGTTTTTCTCTTCTTCTTCTTCCTCCCATGATGTAAATCGTGTAAAAACATGTGTATTCTAACAATTATAGGGAAAAGTGGAGAGTAAGAATGGAAAACTCAGTATGCAAATATAAAGAAGTAAACTAATAATATATTAAATATGAATTATGAAAGAAAAGCCTATCTTTGTTCTATCTGCTCTCGTTTCCAAAGTTTCCTAGCGGGGGGATGATGATGAGGAGGAGAAAGAAAGGTGTGGACAGGCTTTGAGAAGAGCGTCAAGTTGGTACTTGTGGGTTGAAGTGGATGCAGCCTGGATTGTGGATGCTAAGAGCAATAATTTTATTTCTCCTTCACCTGTACTCTCATCATTCATCCAGCTAAAGTCATTAGCAATTAGTGAATTCCTTGGGCCAAAAACTTTTCTTCCCCAACTCATTCCAGTTCTCAAAGAAGTTTAGAGAATACATGGCACATAATTTCAAACACATGCGGCTCACTTCTCCGCTTTACTACCAACTTTTAAGTTTGTGACTGTGCATACTGTAGACAACCGCTTGTTGACGTCGTCATCATTACCCCTTTGTAATTGGGCAAAGCTTTAAAAGGATTCTTATATAAGGACCATGCAGCCTTAAGGCTGAGAGAAGAATCAGCTAGTGGGTCAGCTGAATATTTTCGAAACGTCGTCACTGCTAATGCGAGCTAATGATTTACTCGGAATTACCCGGGTTTTACAGGAGAGAAGGTACAAACTACAGAGTGAGGTTATAAAGGAAGGATGAGGAAATCTATGATGAAAAGTACGCGGATGGGATGAATCCCCGAATCTTGCCACCTACCTTGCTGTACGTCTAGTCCTGCTCTCTCCAGCAAATACGGAAGGCCTAAGAGCGTTCAGATGTAGAAGAGTATCGGAAGAAACGGTGGTTGTGTGTAGCGGTCACGGGGGAAGAATAAGTAGAAGAAGAAGAGTAGAAGGATGAGCAGCAGCAGGCGCACATAGATGTGAGTGGCAGCATTAAAAGAAACGAATGCAGAAACTCCATTTACATTACAGCTCCTTATTGATGGATGAAAAAGGGTAAGGAATAAGGGTGCAAACTTTCTAGAGGAAATGATTCTCAATGGAATATAATGTGACAGACTCGAGGGCGAAGATACTGCAAGTAGATTAAGGGAAGTTGATGTGGGAGAAGTGGAGTTGCAGAAGGAAATAATAATAATAGTAATAATAGTGGGGGTTATGCGGGGATAATATTCAGGCAAGGAAATTTCACGAGAACAACAAATAAACTAGGCACATGAACGACATGTAACAAGCACATTCCCGGTAATGATTTTATGCGAATCCCCTGGAAGAATTATGGATGAAGGTTTGGAGGAGCATGCATTGGGATTCTGGGAAATGGTGGAAGAAGCTGTTGTGAATGCTTTGAAGGAGAAGGAGAGGGAGGATGGAGATTTTTTTCTTAAAACATCACTCCAGATGAAAGTTGACGAGTGTAACGTTCAATAGAACATCAATCATCGTTATAAACACTTGATTCCTTTCATAGGGAAACTACAACAAGAAATTTTGTACTTGAAACATAGAGAGGACAAGGAAAAGCTTTGCAGAACTCGGATAGTAAGATTGGAAAGAATGGGCAAGGATGATGTGATGTGCTACCACAAAACCTTTGTACGAAACGCCCTGATTCAAAGCATGGGCTTTTGTAGTACTAGGAAAGAGAAAGTACGTATTATATGTGAGGGGGCGAGAGGAAATCTAGGGAAATCTTTCACACTAACCCCTCTTTGGTTTCCTCTGGGGAAAATTCACACATCCACTCCAAGATTACGGGTAATCAACAATAACACTTTTTTCACATGCACTCTACTGTCTGAGCATATGAGAATATTTTGGATACATAAGGAATGGAGTCGCGGACTCGTGGAAAACACATTAATAACTTTTTCCTCTTTGTCTTACTTATGGCTGCATTTAGTTATCTCGGTACCAGAAATAGAACCACAATTCATAATAGACACGAGTAATGTTAAAGAGAAAGCTACGTGAGCTAAGTGAAACAACGGTACGTAGAGAAAGCAGCTAAGGGATTGGAGTTTAGTTAGGAGAAAATAGCAGCAAAGCTGAAGGGAAAAACGTTAAGAGGAACATATTTAGCATCAAGTCGATTGAGATTGATTGTACTTTACACACACATTAACTAGCACTAGAAGAACCTGCTTTCTCCTTTGCATTGACGAGGGATAAGAATAAGATTTGGAAAATGATGGTTGACGAAGTTTTAACAACAGCGTACAATATAGTCGTCAGAGGCAAGTGGAGGAATAAGGAAGAAACACTGACTCGCCGTCTTTAAAAATATTTTTGCGATGATAATACGCCTCCTATAAAGTCTTTACCTTCGGATATATCTAACGCCGATCTGTCACCCACGCGTCTTCTCAATGGTACATCGTCGTAAGGGCCTATTATTATTTACAATATTAGAATTCATTTTTCTTCATCTCACAAACTAAGGAAGCACCCGATTGAAGTGCATACAAACGGAGACTGGTTATGAAGAAGATTTTACAAGTTACTGGAGTAGAGAGAAGATGAGGGAGCAGTCACATGCAATTTACAAAACTCGGACAGAGCGAAAAATTGTGACAATACTGGCAAAAGCATGGACGATTAGCAAAAGTGGTAAAAAGGGCATGGAGGGAGTGCGGAATGTGCGGAATGCTTTCACTTCTATCCGCGGCAAGGAAGTTAAAAATTAGTTGGGATTCCGTAGGAGATTGGAGAAAGCGATTAAAAATGAACATAATGTATAAGATTAAGGGGCGTAAAAGCTACATGCGGGATACTGTGGGGGCTGCATGCAAACTAGGAAGAAAGTGCGGGTATATACACGAGTGTGGCAGTGGGGACGTGGTTGGAATTAGAATTGTACTGGGATACGAGGTAAAGTAGTAAGGAATTAAATGGCGGTAGGTTCGGAATCGTAACTCACCTCCGGAGAGTGGCAGGGATGCTTTATCACTTATGCGACGTCGAATTGACCCTGATATATTTGACGAAGGAGGTTGAAGCATACCAGGGGAGCGGCCTGATGCGACTGCAGCAGCGGCTGCTGCCGCTGCTGATACCAATCCCGATGGCGATAAACCGGGCATTAATAAATTATGATTAAGAGATAACTTGGATAAGGGTCCGTTGGCTCCGGAAGGGGGCGCTACGGAACCCCCACAGTGGATATTCCCTCCGTTTGTCTGCACCTGCATTCCGTGGCAACTTTGAGGCTGAAATGGAAAGGATTATGTCGTAAGATAAATTTAAACAAACGATTTGGCGGGATTTTATATTTTTCTCCAAAATACTTTTTCCCAACAGCCAAACCATTGTACATCGGTACATTGTTCATTTACTTACATGGGGATGATCGTTAATACTTTGAGGGCTGTTTTTGGGAGAGTCGGATCTTGAATGAGGATTGTTGACTGAGTTGGATGCGGCTAGGTTTTGTTTATTCATGTGGAGGTGCTGCATCATGGCTTGGAGGCGATCTCGTTCTTTGGCTAATTGAAGTTCTAGTTGTGATACTACATTCATCTGAACTCGAGCTTGAGCCGTAGATCTGTCGTCCAACGTATGTTCCGTGTTCAAATGTCTGTGGGGAGAGAAAAAATATGGGAAGAGTGAGTGAATAGCGAGTGTTAATGCGAGGGCCAAAAACCCATTAGTTGCTACATTATAAATTAGAAATGCATAGAGAAAGCGCGAGAGCACAGCTTGCATATGTTCGGATATGTTCCTTCGTAGTCTGGAGAAGGGAGAAAGAAAAGAAGAAATCGGGAAAACTATTGGTTTGGTGGTAGGTGGGTGGGGAGTGGGGAGGAAAACAAAAGGATTGGGAGAGTAAATTTTTTTATTCACGCCCGCCTTCCCCCTTTCTCTCCACGGCTCCGCCGTCATTGGTAAATTATCCTTTGGATGGGTGAATGAATCTACATAAAAATCCATAGCGGATTCTTGATCGGCCTGGCTGGCTGGATGTAATCCGAGCGATGGACTGACTGGAAAGCCGGGAGGGAGGAGAAAGCAAACGGGAACGTCGCGGCACACACTATATGCCCTCAACCCACACGGTACAAGCTCCATATCCATAAGATTGAAAGACAGAATAAATCCGGATTTCTTAATGCTCCGTCAATCAGAATTGCATTTAGGATATTTATCACTTCTCGTGTGGAAATTCTATTAAACTTTGATCAAGGAATAATTAGAAAAGTTTTTTGTCTTCACGACTTAACCTCTTCCATTCAATGATTTGGAGGGGTTCTTAGACTTTCAGAGGCAACAAAAAAACTCTCCGTCTTCTAATCACCCATGAAACACAGAGTGAGAGAAGGATACTATATATTCACCCTCGTTCCTTCGTACACAGACAGGACTCAGAGAGAACGGCTTTCCCCTCATCTATCTACTAACACATAATGCTGCTGACTTTGACTGTTGCTAGATACTAAAACGATCGTGGTTTGGAAGAATCAACCCTCTTATTCCTCTCACATACACAAAACCATCAACTCCTGCTGTGCTCCCCGGACACACATATATATATATACACATCCTGCCCTTACCCTAACGGGCCTCTAACAACCTTAAAAATGCTGTGTGCCTGCTACCCTAAAACACATAACTCTTCTCGCCCCTCAAAGCTGAGAGAGAAAGGAGAGAAAAGAGTTGCCGAGCTGAAATTTACATTCCTCTACACCTAAAAATCAGGGAAAGCATTAAGTGTCAAAGGGTAATTCGTAATGTGTAACACTTGCTCTCCGAAGCGAGCAATCAAGTTACTGAACAGACTTGGGGGGAGTGCCGATCTGGAAGTCAACCTTTGAAAGGAGAGGAGCAAGAGGGTGGGGGAGGGAGGAAAAAGAGAGAAATCACTGATGGGATCGTAAAACAAAAAAATAGGAACATTCCTCTCCTCCCAACCACCAATGTCGTACATACACATAACAGATTTAATAGAATTTCGGGAAAATAAATTACTTTAAAAAAGCTGGAAAGTCGTCACAAACAGAGTCGCATGAAGGCCATTTACAAACTCCATGCCTATACAGAGGATTTTGCTGACTAATTGATTTTTCTAATGTGTCCCCCTTCTCGCCATCACCAGGCAGTCCATTCATACTCTCCCTCCTTCCTTGTAGTCCCGGAAATATACCTGTGAAATCAGATAAACATATGCATGCTTTAATAATTTTTCACCAGACATTCCCTTCCTTTTGTTTCTGGAAATGTAAGCTGGAACGATGTCAACTCCTTCAAAACTTCTGGATAACATAAGCCAATCGCCGTCTCTGACATTCGATGTTGCCCCTTTTGAGGGAACTTGGAGCGACTAAGCTAAACTTTAGTTGTCTGTGGTCGGCAGATGGTGGGATTTCCATGGAAATTGTAGTGCAAAGATGTAAACATTATATCGTGAAATAGGCGGAAGTATGAGTGAAAGATGGAGAGTTGAGCATATGCAGATATGTGTATCATGATTTCAGATGGAAAGAAGGGTTGCATTATTGTAAATAATACCGTTAGGACCGTGCGGATGCTTTGGACTTGAACCATTTTGATGGGGGATATCTAAAGCTCCTGGATTCATCCCAGATTCTTGTCCTTCTTTCCATAAACTGTGAAGATCTTCGGGAATAATTCCTAAGTTTAAAAAAGACAAGACAAATTTTTAAATATTTATACAAAGAACAAAAATTGAGAGCGCAATAATAATAATCTACTCGCAGATGTTTGGACAAAAGCTGAGGAAGGAAGAGCAGAGTTAAATTGTGCGTGCTGAAGACGAGCTTATATTTGGCTCTGATTTGAATCTTTGTTGTTTTGTGTGGTGATGATTGTAAAAATTGTTTGTTTACATGTTTGTAAAGCTTTGTAAAACTTACATTCATAACAACAGATATTTTTAGGCCAAGTATTAGAAGTATATTTACAGAATATTTAAACATTTTAAAACAGATAAATGAATGCAGACAGTGTTCAAAAAGTGGATTGGAGGAAATTGACTTTCGAAGAGACTGAAGAGAAAGTATCTATCCTGTGGATTTAAGCACATACTGCGAGTATTATCTGATTGATACAACAATATTCAAACATGTACGGAGAAAGTACAGAAATGAATAGCAAAGTAGGACTTGAAAGTTTTAATTTGGGCATAAAATCATAAGTCTAACGTAATCGTCGAGGAAAAGCGTTAGTGTAGCCGGCTGGATGGAGGATCGAATTGGTTTTTCTAATTTTAAGAGTTAATTGCTGGAGCACTGTGGGATGTCTAGAAAATATGAGGCCATTCCACGTTTCTCCCCTACTTGGTTAAGAAAGCTTTGGAAATAGGAGGAAGAGAAAGTGTAGCAAAGAAAGTGCAGACAGGGAGGAATTGGGACAAGTTGCTGGAAGTATCTGGATTTGATTTGTTGAAAAGTTGTTGGGAGAAGTGGTCCGCAACAGGATTTACTTAGAGGACTAATAGTTAGCCTCAAAGCTAAATTATGCATATTAGGGTGAAAGAAGAGGAGAAAAAAAGTTTCGAGACACCCGGGAAAGTTATGCTTTGTAATAGCAATAATTATTGATTCCTCCAACTCTCTCGACTTTCTCCGACTACAAAACCACCTTCTGTGGCGCGTAGACATGCATGATCATGTGTCTACGGATGAAATATAAGTACAAGGAAGTTAGGCGGAGAAAGCATAGAAAGTGAGGAAAGGAAGGGTAGCTAAAAATCAAGAATGTAAATTATTCCGAAGAAGTTCAATCACCAGAGACCAAATGACGTCAAAATAAAACCAATAAAGACTTGAAAATCTTTTTGGAAAAACTTTTGAAAATGTGCACACACACTCACACAGGTCATTTATGTATGGCGGGAAGTACTTATAGCTCAAATAAAACTATGGTGGGAATTGCTGTGCTTGCGTAAAAGTATTGTGAAGTGAATGTGCAACAAGAGAATAGGCTGGAGGGGTGGGGGCACTAAGATGGCGTGGTGAAAATAAAAAGCGTAAAGAGACTTTACCTCCGTTCCCTCCGGACATGACCATGGAAGGGATGTTGAGACCTTGTTGAAGCAAATACTGTCTTTGGGTCAATTGGAGTTGCTGCATGAGTTGATGCTGCTGAGTTGCCAATTGTTGTAGAGCACCTGATGACTTTTTCTTATCACCATTTTGAATTAAGTGAGACTGTTGCAATAAATTGAGCTGTGTGAGAGAAAGAAATACGCATTTAGTACTCGATGTTAAGCTGATCCTTTGATCCAGCCGCTAACTAAAAGTGTAGAATTTACAGAAGTTAATGCTCGTTATTTACAAAACTATGCCGGTTAATCTCAATTATCTGCTTTTGAATTTCTTTCTGGTCTTTTTAATTTCCTGGTAATTCTTCCTAACTAGTATAGACAGAGATACTGGAGATGGGACTGGTTTTTTAGCAACAAAGAATAATTGTTGCGAGATATATTGAAAAAAAACACGCTCTCATCTGCTCATTTCTTACCTCTATCTAACATCCTTCTGATTCATTCTCCGACGACGGGATTCGTATTTTTTCAAAACAATTGATGTTATTATATTAGACTTTATTTACTGCAGGAAAGTACTGCGGAACTCATAAACAATCTTCAATCCATTTAACTACCTACTTTACAAGGAGGAGTGTGTGCGCCTCAAGAGCTTCACTACTTGACCTTACTTGATCTTGTGCTGGGCTTAAAAGAGTGCTTTGCCAAGTATTTTTATCCTCCATCTACCTCATTTGTCGCCGTGCCTAGTGCGCACAGTCTCCGAAGCATCTTATTCCTAGCGCGAGTATCGTCATGTATCATTAGATAATGAAGATGTTGTCTTAGCGAGGAGCTGTAGGAAGGAAGGAGCTGCTTCTACCTACCTTGCAATCCTATTGTTTGTTTACTTTAACGATAAACCAATTATAATTTGAGTGCATGTAAACTGGCAATTAAACTCACCTGCAATTGCTCCTGCAGATTCTGTAGAGCTTGTTCTAATTGCTTTCTCCCAAGTTCCGCCAACTGGTGGTGTTGCTGCAAATAGCCAACATTGTATTTCTTATGGATTAATTAAACATCTGATCGCCATGTTAATAGGATTTGAAGCGTATAATGCGGGAATTGGAAACATGTTTTTAGACAGGGTCATATTAGCTATGCATGCTTTCTTTCCCCTAGACACACATTTAATATGGGAGGCAAAATCCGTATCTGTTGCATCGGTTACAGAAGATACGTTTGGAACAGTTATTGAATTTTTTGTTTAGAAGGTAGCCAAGCTTTGAATAGTATATAACGTTCACCGCGATTTCTCTCTACTTGCACAAACGGACAGGAATACGTTCCTACAAAAATATTTGAAGGTTGTTTCTTGTATTACAGAATATTTTAAAATTTTGATATGATTAAAATTCACTGGTTATAACCTATATAACACATGCTAAATATCTTTGACATGTTGAAAACAATGCTGTGTTTGCTGTTTACAATGGTAAAAATAGTGGCAAAATATGGATAAATTTGTTCTGGGAGAATATGCCTGCAATAAGATTAGGTTCATGGCGGTTCCGTGCAACCAGTAGTGAACGGAGGTTGTTTTTGTTTCTTAAATTAATGGCGGCAAGAAGAGGTTCGAGTGAGCTCACTATTATGAAGAGCAAGGAAATACTTGAAAAGTAATTACAAAATTGTTGGAAACAACTAAGTGGAACGGGAATATAAGAAACAAAGAATAATTCTTGAGCTTCAGATTTGGCACTACAGCCCTCTGGATGAGGAGGGTTATGGACAAAGCATAAAGACTCTCTCGTAATTCAAGAGTTATTGAGGGTAGGGGAAGGAGGATACGCTGTTATTAATTATTTGTAACATGGTGAAAAGTGTGGCTTACTTGCTGCTGAAATAAGAGAGTCTGCTGTTGCATGAGAGACTGGAGTTGAGCGGGTGTGAGGAGTTGCTGCTGTAGTAATTGCTGCATTTGATGAATATTAGGGCCAACGAGCATAGGGTTGCCATTACCGCCAGGACCCTGAATCCCACCGGCGTGGGGTAGGGGAGGTAGGCATTGTTGTTGAGGACCGCCACCAGGTATGATTGTTGTGGGAGAGGGAGGCGTTCCTATCCTCCCGTTAGTATTGTTTCCGTGAGATTCTTTGCCGTTACCGGAATTGTCCCGCATCTTAATGATATCGCTGGATGCAGAGTTTTGGAGCTCCTTTTGTCGTTGCTTCAATGCCTTCACTAGTGGGGGAGTCTGGAAGGAATAAAAAGAGAAAAAGTTTTAACAACCTTTTTGGAATTTAAATGAATTAGTATTAATTAATTATGTAAAAAGTTTTTAGAACAATCCATAGGGTAGAACAATACAAGATTGCGGTTGACAGGGGTGAGAGTTTTAATCCTAAATCCTATAACCGCATATGCTAAACACTGAAGTAGAGAAATCCAATAAATAACACCCTCCCTTCTTTCTCTTCCAGGCAGCTCTTATAAAACTGTAGAAAGGCCCATGTACGTTTCTTATATATCCTATTATTACCGCCCTTCACCAAGAACCAGAGGCTATAGAGTTTTGTATTCAATTTGTGAATGGGATCCGTGAGGAAATATTGTCTGATTTGATAAAGAAAGGACATTTTATAATAGCGTTGGGAAAAGCTACCGTCTCGCTAGACCTTTGCGCCTGAATTGCTGTACATATGCTGCTGATAGAGGGCGAAGGAGGGGTGGCCGGCTTAACTTGAAGCAACTGCCATCCAGCCAGGAAGAGTAAAGAACAATAAAAAATAGGATGGATAGATGCCGATAATTTACTT
Source organism: Sminthurides aquaticus (assembly GCA_906901655.1). Taxonomy (NCBI): domain Eukaryota; kingdom Metazoa; phylum Arthropoda; class Collembola; order Symphypleona; family Sminthurididae; genus Sminthurides; species Sminthurides aquaticus. The sequence continues at coordinate 6,426,592 of CAJQTT010000004.1, read as the reverse complement.
GTATAAAGAATAGATTTATTGAAGCAAGATTCCAGGATAAAGATCCAGATCCAGTTAAAGTTGTTTCTTTGAAGAAGGGAATGCGGGAGGAGAAAAGATTCCGGGAGACAGGAGGAGAAAGGGAAAGTAGTGAAAGAATGCTGACGATTCTAAAAACGATCAACAATTCACCCTCGACCAGGAGGAGAAATCACAACTTCTCTTCCAGAGCCATGTCTCACCACCACACCAGCCATCCCTTTTACATATAAGCTATATCAGCCTGGCTGGACTGGAATGACTGGAGTAAGTAGGGAGAGAACTGTGTGAGATACTTTCATTCGCAGGATTGCAATTCGACAATGGGACAACAAGGAAGTGATTTGGGCTTATGGAGGAGCTAGCTGAAATGGGAAGCTGAACTGGACAACTGGAGGACTGGACTGGAAGAGAGAGAGAGAGGACGGTTGAGATGGGAATCAAAAGGTAGGGAACTTTTTCAGGTTTATCAATGTCTAATTCTCATGTACTTTGATTTCTGGGGGAATCGGGAAGGAATCTGAGAGTATTGTAGCGGGGAAGATTGTAATTGTAAAAGTAGATATGGATGAATTTGGTTGTGGACAACAGGAAGTGAAGAGAAAAGATTTGGAGGGAAGGAAATCCAATACCCATGCAACTCTTTTACCCGTTGTCCGTCTATCCCGCCCTCTTCTGCTAACTGAGCAATGCCATTCCAACAGGTCAGAGTAAAAGCTGGTTTGTGTATAGAGAAAAATGTATACTCTCTAAGATTATTAGTGGGAAATAGTGTTGTACATAAGTTAGGATGGCTGAGGGATTGATGGAGGAATAGTTTAGGAAAAGGGTAGAGGAGGAAAGAGTGAAATAGCTTTGACCAGATTGTTCCTTCTTTACTTTAAATGAGATCATGAATGACCAGCGGAAGAAAGGAGGGAGTGACGTGAAAAGAGAATAAAGTTTTTCTGGGCTCTTATCAGTAAACAGAGCCTTGGGAATGGGTCGGGAGGAAAACGATATATTACAATGTTAAAAGAAATGCCACATCTTTCCAAGAATCCGGAGGAGGAGGAGGAGGAGGAGGGGGAGGAGTAGTGACAGGGAAAGTTTGGGGAAATCTGGAGCCAAATACACAAATCCGCATCCTCCAAGACACCAATAGTTTATACAATAAATTTGTGATCACACCATCAAAGCATGAACATGAACTCCACCTTAGAACTCAAACCCTATAGATTCAGCCGTATCAGCGTGATGTCCCAGCCCCTACGCCTGTACAGCTAAACTCTGGCCACATAAATCCTCCCGCCCGTAGTTCCCTCCAGTGTCCAACACGACACTGACGGTGTACAAGTTCTGGAGAGAGGTTGGGAGAAAGTACAGCCCTGCTCACGCGGCCCTTGTTTTCTTCCTCCAACTCCAACCAACACGGAACGGGACAACTTTCTCCAAACACAGGAACGCATAATCCAAAATGCTGGACGTAACTAAGAACGCCCTCCTCCAAACTGATACAACAAATAGCGAGGAGAGACGGAAAAGACAACAACTACCCCGAAGCCAGCCTTTATCTCTCATCTTTTTACTGGATCACCCTCTTTTCCCCAGTAACGCATCATCAGCACTTTATCCAAGCAATTTTCCCAGGAAAACTCCAACAAAACTCACAAACTACACATCCCTCTCGACTGTCCTTTTTCTTCCTATATGATACATCCCATCTCTGACCTTTCCACTATCTTCATCTGTGGTAATGACCGTGACAAGGATCGACACTAAATCGGGATTGTGAACCTACCATCCGGAGATCCACCCCATCCCTGGAATACAAACTGAGGAGAAAGTTGTTGACAAGGCGTGTAAATAAAAGAGCACTTTTGGAATTACCAGCAACTCCAAAGAATGCAGAGCGTCGGGAAAAGGAGGTTACCATAATTCTGAAACAAACTGTTGGCAGTAGCTCCTCGTGCTGTACTCTTCCTCTGGCGTTGGTGCAACAAACACTGACAGAGCTATTTTTCTAACGACCGGTTGTAAATTTTAATTGAAACTCTTTCTCTGATTGTCCGTCCGACAAACTAATTCAAAACAGACAAATGTGGGGAGAAAGCAACTTTTACTTTTTGTAATACACACTCTGAGACACAACCAACTAACAAGGGGACATGGTTTTGTAATCCCTGACTTAATTCAGGAGCACATGCCAGGAATACTGTAATAGAACCTGTCTGGGTTTCTGGCGATATAGGATGAATACACAGACTGTGGAGGGACGTAGCGGGGAGCGGTAAGAGACAGCCCATAGAGAAGTTGATGATAATCGGATGTGATTAAGAATTTATTGTGTACTAAAAGATTGTAAAGAAAGTGGGGATTGTCATTCGGGAAGGTTAGAGATACAGAGGAATTGTAAGCGGGTAGAGGAAAAAGAGGAAATTTGTACGGGGGGATTCAAAGGCTATAAATGAGGGGTGTGTGTGTGTGTGTGTAAATATAAGCTCGGTCTGGAAGGGATCTAGTGTTTTGGGAAATGGATAATGACAGTCTGATTCCGTGACGTCTTTAGAGCAGGGCTTGGTGAAGAGGTAAAAGTCAGTCAAGAGTCAATACATGTATAATGTGGGTGGCAGCAAATTATTTTGGTATCATGAATACATTTCCCTGTCCATCAATGTTAACTCTCTCACTTCCTGTGTACCGGTAAGCAATGATGGGATAAGAGGCAATGGGGTAGCTACAGCTACAAGGGTTTCAAGTTGGTGGAGGATGGACATGACTAAATACCTCTTGCCGGGGCAATGCTCAAGTGTTTTCACTACCTACTTATACAATGCCCCTCAATAATTCACTGTCAATTAAGTACTCGTAAGTAAATAATGAAATCATGTTTCCTCAAAGGAGGTAAGACGGTAAGGGTAGAAGGGATAGTATAAACTCTTTTTTTTTAAAAAAATATCCCTCTTCGCTCCTTCCTATTCATGTAACAAGAAAACATGCTAAATGAATTCTTGATGTGCGGTTTATATTACATGTTCCGAAGGATGAAACAGAGAATGATTGACGACTTTCGGCCTCTCTTGCCCTCTCAGTTTTTCTTCTAAGTTATACACTTTTCCCCCTCTTTTTCTCTCGTCTCATGCTCTGCTACTGTTGCTGTACCTCTTGTTTTTGCTTTACTGAAATAGAACGAAAGAAGATGGGTTGCTGGATGAGAAAACTCGTGCATATCAATATATAAGAGCAATATAAAAACTATTTAGCGGTGGAGTATCTCTGTAGTCTTCCCAACTAGGGGTTGACGAGAAAAGCGGAGAAAGTATGGGGATAGTTGCCAAGAAAAAATACAGTGGCGGTGTGGTGTCTGTCCGAATGGAGCGGAATACTTTTGGAGGGGAAAATAATAGCTGCATAATTTACATGGACTTGTGCGGAAAAAGAAAAGATATTTACATATTGGAGTAAAAACACTTCCCACCAGCCACAACCGCATGTACACACCACAATGACTCCTGGACAAAGCAAAGTTGAAGACACATAATGTCAGACGCAATATCCCAAACCACAAACATTTAAGCAGATGATGCCATCTACATGTATCTAAAGTCCATAGAAATCCGGAGAAAGTCCTTACTTTCTCCCACTCTTCGTTCCACCATCCCAGCAAATGCTTTCCCCTAAATAACCGTTATGCTGAATGCTGAATACTTATGACTATAAACAGGAGGGAAATCTTGTAATAAAAAGGGAGAAAATGTACAACATTACTTGAGACACCACATATAGCTATTACCCCAAGTGCCAACAACTCTTAATGCACACCCCATAATCCTTTTGAAAAGGGCAATGTAAATGAATCAGCTTCCCAGTTGTTTTTTCTAGGGTCGCGACTCGTTGGAACCAACCTCTGGTTGTAAATGTTCTCAGCCCTTCCACTTCAGGGTCGAAGGTACATGATTTACTAACAAGGGAAATTGTTGCGCTTCTTTCCTAGCTTTCTCTTGAGAAAGGCGAAAGAAAAAGTGGGAAACATTAGTATGCACACGCATACTCTAGCCTGTATGAACACAAACAGGATTCGGAATGATAAAAGACAAGAATAACGGTGGACATCTGTATGCAAATTAAATTAGAACATGAGAGTAGGGAGAGGAAAAAATATTGTGTGTACCAAACCTAGGAGGGACGAAACCCCGTGGCTGTGTACACTCAGATAGAGAGATAGAGAGAAAATATCCCGGATGTATCTTTCCACCTCCTTCAACCCTTATGTGCTGCCCTCACTTAATGATAATCATGAAGGTGACGGTAATGTAGGAAATGCGGAAGTAAGGGTGAAAGTAGGCTTTCACTTGTGATGTTATAAGAGCGTCTCTTATGTTGGCTGACTCTAACTCCGTTTGGAACTAGACTTGTACTTGGGAAATATTTCGTTTTCACCCTAATGCCCTGTAACGTTCCAGGTTTGGAAATGGCGCGACAGATGCAAAGTAAGGAAGACAATAAGAAGAATTGCCAAAGAGTGAGAATAATGCAAAAGATGTTTGAAAGTGAAAGCGGAGAAAAAAGTGGGAGAGTAATATCTATCATGATGGAAATAAGGCGGAGACGAGTAAAGGGCAAGAGAAAAGTAATGGGGTGGTTAACACTGGTTATGCGATATGGTATTGTTTCTTAAGTTAATTCGAAAAGGAAGGCTTGCGAGGGAAGAGGCTATATAGGGATTGCAGATATTCCCTGCTAAGGCTTGTGAAGAGAAGGAGGAAAAGGATGACGTCCCATACTGCTCTGTGTAGAAGATGTGTATTATGTCCAGGGTTATGATGGGGACTAAATGGAGGGTTGGTTAGAGAAAAACAAGGAGAAAAGGATGTGGGAAAGGAGTAAAAAAGGTTTGGAGAAAGGGTCTCTTTTGCTTTAGTTGTCCCGAGAATCTATTGGTATTCAAGAAGCTCGTCTAAGTTAAAAACTGTCGTTTCAACCCCTTGGAGAAAGAGCTGAGATCCTCGGCATATTTCATATTCTGGGCGATGTTTTGCGTCCTCTGCTTGCATCTTTTGGTCTCGTTGCCGTTGGCCTCAAAAAAATTCCCTTCATTTGCATGATATTCCCATATTGCTTGGTTTTATTTCATATGTAATGCATTTTAACGTGTTATCATTCATGACAGTGCCTTGGAAAACTCCATTGAGGGGAGCACAAACTGAGTAAATATTTGCTCATGATGGCCCATTTCGTCCTCCTTGCCCCACACACGAAATACACTGAGACAATGTTATAAAAACGCGACCTGCATCCAAGACCTCAATAAAAATGCCTCATCATCTCCGACACCCACTAAACAATCATATCTCCACCACCTTACCAACACTTTCTCTCTTCTCTCAACTTTTCTCCCTCCTCTGTCTTTCTTTCTTTGACTTTCACCTTCGGAATTTTTCTACTATCTTCCCCTCACCTTCCCACAAAGTGCCGACTCTTTTTACAGGGAGGCCTGAAGAATATACAAAAGGAAACTGCGTTACGCGGAAATTGCCTTCTAGCGTGAACCAACATAAAACTTACACAACAAACCCATATACAGGGATGATGGAGATGGGCTTTAGGACTTGGGGAAAGTAGTGAAAGTGCACAAGGACTCCTTGTGTACTTTCACTGTAAGGAGACAGTAAGCAACTATAAAGGACGTGAATACTTTTCAGAAACACGTCTTGCCATAAAAAACAACGTGATCACTGCCGTCACCTCAGATAGCTTCGTGTAGTGAAAAAAGTAAAGGAATTGGAGTCTGCCAGGAGAAAGTACAGTAATACTTTCAAGGAAGAAAGAAAAGAGTTTGGAGAGCTGAGTGGAGAAAGCTCCGGGTGGGAACAGAGATGGAGGCTAATAGGAGAAATGGGGCATGGTTGGCTTTTTAAGTCAAGACTATTTTCTAGCATTTCAAAAGTTTTGAGTGGGGAAATTCACTTGAGCCCTAGGAAAAACACACCTCTCAAGTTATGACTCCATAAACCACAATTGTAAACTGGTTCTGAGCAACTATACAAGCCGAGTGAAGGACCATAGACGCTCAGTTCATGATAGAAATGAAGACAGGGGGCGGCGGGGCCGGAAAGAGCCACTTGCCATGATATCTTGTCATAAAAGTGACAAACAGCAACGGAGGCCAGTCGACGGTCTAGAGATATATTTTACAAGTGAAAGAAAATAGATATAACTATAAAACACTGAATGAGGGAGACAGAGGTTGAAATACGAACCCAAAATAAATTCATAAACTTTCAGCGAGGAAACAAATACTGACTTGCACAAGGTAAAGGAAATAAAAATAATAATATATACCCACTTGTGGGAAAAATGGGCTCTTTCACCCGCAAGAGAAAGTTTGAAATTGATAAAATAAAATAAGAAACTCAGAATGTTCCGCACTTTCTCTTGATATCCAACCTCCAAGCGATTATATTCTAGAGTTCTGGATAGAATGCGGGAAAGATAAACTGGTAGTGAATCATTCCAGATCTGGATTACAAATTCACAGACGGAAAGATCAAACGAAATGTTGACGGCCTGATTAGACTACTTTGCGGAAAATCCATAAATTAATCCAAGCTAAAAAATAATGCTTCTTGTCTTGATTCATATAAACTACTTGATACTTGATTCTGCGTAGATCAATTTTCCGCATTCAAAAAAGAATAGCTTACATAAACGGGATAACTACAAAATGAGTTAAGATTGTCGAAAAATGCGTACAGAACGGTAGGAAAAGGTGAATGCTTGGCCCCAGTTATGATATACTTTGAGCTCTGAAATCAACCATCAAGCTAAGGAAGACAGGGGTTCTTGCCTTGGATAGGCGGAGGGAAGAAGAGAAAGCAAAGGAAGCTCTGCCATTTAATGGCTCACAAGGGAGAAAGCTGCCTTAAGACTTACTCACTCATTAGATGAGCTACTCTCCAGGGAAGCAAATCCGCTTCGAGATAATTCAAAAGAGTCACACAAGGTAGACTTGGTGCCTCCATCGTTTGAAAAATCCACTACATGCAGGTTATGGATAACAATAATTTATCCAAAGCTTTTCCATGTTACCTGCAAGCTGTACCCCTCCTAAAGCAGGTTGAGAGGGGAGAGCTTCACTGTCTCTTTTTTCACCCGACATGGACATTTAAGTGCAAGTTTAAGGGAAAAGTTTTATTCTAGTAAATCTGATAGTTTTCAAGTCTTCTGCAAACCTTTTCTCACAATGCAGAGCCACACATGGGATGTAAACTACTCAAAGCGTGGAGGAAAAAATGAGACAAAACAGGAAAGTATAGTTATATCCGGGACAGGGAAAGGATCAAGAGTGGAATGAGGGGAAGGATATAATTTAAGGCGGGTAGGAGACAGGGGAAAGCTTCCGTGTTAGACTGTTCGAGTATTCTTTGCCTGTGCGAACACTTGAGATTTGGAATATACATTGTAGACCTGGGAGTTAAGTGTACAACTAAATGTCGGTAAAAAGAACAATAAAAATGTCAAGGCAAAATTTGTATTGCAAACGGCATGTCTCTCCTCCCATACAGCTGTCTTATTATGTCTCATCGGTGGTGAAAGTGCTGAAATGGGAGGTAACTTTCCAAAGTTTTTCTTCAAAGCGAATAAGCAGCGCCACTCCGTGAGAAAAAGGCTGAAAATGTGATAGGATGTCTTTCCAATTCAAAGCTAAAACACGAGGTAGCAGAGGAAATTGGCGACACACAAAAGAAATGAGCTTGATTCTGAGGGCTAGGTTCTAAGAACCTTGACCTTAAAAAGTGGAGGTGAGATGAGAAAGAATCATGTAGTGAAGGAATACATTGCAGAGAATAACGTGTTGAGATTTAATTTCTAGTGGAAACGAATATGTTATTGATTGTATCAGACACACACCGGTAATGAAGCATATGAAATAACGGGAAGAGGGCAGTTGAGGAAGTTCCTGTTCCTGGAACTCCTGGGCGGTAAACGGATAATTGTGGAAGTTACCGCCTCATTTGTCAATTTCATGGAAAGGAGGGTGGGTGAAAGCTCATGCGTTGACCAATACAACAAGACATAGAAGCATACTATACTAGTGGAGCCTTATAGTTGGGTGGGGGTGTGGTACAAGTGCATATCATAGATCCAATCTAAGATTAAGGTAATTAGAAGCATGTAAGGCGAGGACAGTGTAAGAAAATACGGGTATTGATGATCCGTATATTGCTAATAGTAGTGTACTTGGCTTCGGAAAGATGCAGTAACTCACTGGAGAGAGCTAATAATGAGGAGCTAAAGATGCAGTTGAAGTATGATTGGGGTATTGATTCTTGGAAGAAATTGGTCCTTTGGAGGGAAGGCGGCGGGTGGGGGGAAGGTGAAGCGTGAAGGATATAGGGGGTGATGGGGCTAAAATATGAGCGTAGACTGGATTTGGAGGGTGGTAAATGGCGAGAAAGTCCAGTATGGGGATACAGAGGATTGGTTGTGATATCTGAGGAGTATATTTGATATGGGAACGCGGGAGAGACAGTGAAGCATTTAGGGTTGATGTTTCGAAAAATGTGTGAAAGGTGAGCAGAAAAATGTGGCTCATTGCTAGAAAAATAAGAAAGTGTTGGGAGGGGCGGGATTGGACTTTGGAAATATACTGCACTCCATTTTCGTTAATGTCGATGACTCTTGAATTTGTTGGAGAAGAAAGTCCATTTTTACGAGGGCATATTGAATCCTTGAATGCCATTGCCCCTCTTGAGCGTATCCATCTTTTTCTCTCTAAACGGCAATAACATAGGGACTGGTTCTGATTTACGAGTGGTCCATGCATCCCAGGGAGACATGCTGCACTCGGACGACTCGGAAGTGTGTGGACTCGTCCAGGAGTCGAAGAAATATTGCAACACTATCCGTAAACTGGACGTGTGAAGAAATAGCCAAAGTTGAAATTTACAGTGGCCATCAGGAATCCAATGGGACGAAAAATACCATGAAATTTATTCGCTCACCGTCCTCCCAGTCTTTCCCCGGGAAAACTCTTACTTTTTTACTCATTCCGACAAGCTTGCTTACTTGCAATACTTTTACAACGCCTACCCTCTCCAACTGCCCGCCACCCTCCCCCTCTTTAAACATGTATTCTTTCTCCTATACTTTCCCTCTAATAATCCTATAAATGGGAAAGCACTTCCCACTGTCATGTACATTTGTAGTTTCTATGAATACATAAATTTAGTTTGCCTTCTGTTTAACTCCTACCAGAATGTCACTAGTAAGGGTTCGGCATTCAGTATGATGAAAACACCCACTGCACAACAGCCATGTTTAGTGCAATCGGACTGGACCTATCATTAATAGACTTGTGTCCTCCAACAACTGGAGGAAAACAAAAGCCAGAAATTGTTAATTCGGGTAATTTAAACGGAAAAGTTCAGCATTTTTAGGAAATGGTCTCATTATTCATTATCGGACGCTCATTGAGGGAAAACTGCGATATGTTGATGGCGCCTGTCCTTGTGGACAGTCATTTGCAATTGCCAAGAGACTCGGATTCTGGAGTGTGCGTCTCTCTCTCTCTCTGTACTTGCTTCTACTCCGGAATCATGCATTTAAACATTGAGTTTGTTAAAAAATGAGAAGCCATAAATTCAACTATCCGCGATAGAGGCCATAAACAATGTGAATGGAGTGATTTTTGCAGAGGCAGAAAAATAAAAGGACGGAAAGTGAGAAACAGGGTGCAGCGTGTGGGCTTTTTGGAAAAAATTGAGACTGGAAGGAGGACGGAGATCATCGATGGGTGAAAAGGACATGATTAAGCTATTATTTTGCGCAATAATAAAATATCTCGAGCTAAACACTAACGGAATGGCGAGAAGAGAGAGAGGAGCGGAAGAATAAGAGGAACTAACCCCCCGAAGAAGAAGAATTGAAATAGAACCATTTTCCGAGATAGTATATAATGTTTAAGCCTGTGAAGCATGTGGTGCAAGTGGGATGGGACAGGGGAGGGGTAGGTACGCTAGTGTAGCAGGGGTGGGGTTAGCAAACTGGACTTGGGCTCGTTTAGGATGGGCCTATAACGGCGGTGGTGGTGGTGGTGGCGGCGGGAATGGCAGTGTATCTAGAAAATGTTTTTTTCTTTGAGTGATGAGCCCATATAAAGGACGAGACAATTGGGGAGACAGTTGGAATGGAACGTGAAGAACATAGTGGAAGGAAAGTGTTTTTCATAAGAAAATTGTTCCTTAATGCCCAAACTGCTGATACTGATAGGAAGAGAGAGTGAGAGAGGTGGAGGAGAGCTACAGATGGGAATGGATACAGATATAAAATATATAGGGGAGCGAGTTATATAACAAACGTCTCTATCTATAGAAGGGGTTCCTTCCTGAGTGAGACGGTGTATTATGGTATGGGTTTTTAGGGGGAGGGGTAGGCGGATGGGACAATTGTGCTTTGAATCTGTGTCCAGTTGAAATGCAGCATTAATACGTCATACGCCGCCCTGGATCGTTGTACCTATAAAGGCAAGAGTTTTTGTATACTGAGAATCCATAGAGTAAGCGAGAGACTTATGAGTAAGCGATCTGGAATTGTTCTTTTTTTATTTTTTCTCACCCAGAAAATGCCCCCCTTTCAAAAGCATTCCATGCAATAATTCAAACAACTGCCTATACTATTTCATATATTCACCCTCCTGCCAAATCTCTACTTTCACCCAAAGTTTTACACTGTTTCGCTCCGCTCCCGAAGAAAAAAAATTTCTCAACGATGCACATCTCTCTTCTACTCCCCAGCCAACTACTTTAACTTTCTCCCGGGCGAGTGAAACTGTTGTTCTCTTCCCCCAACCGTTTACACCCCCGGGAAGCGGAGAGTAATCTATGACCGCTACTCCTTGTCTTCCCATTGCTTACTTATGGGGACTACTGAATTGAAAACTATAGTATTTTACCAATACTTAAGGAGAACACAGCCACTTTCGCAGCGAAGAGTTGAGTTGAATATAACCCACATCCATTCCTGGAATTCAACTGTGCAACTGTACTTGTAGTATATTGCTCTCGCGGTATTTGGGAGAAAGTTTGTAGAAAATGATTTTTCTCTTTTTCATTCCGATTAAAAAGAAATCTAAAAATATTTTGAATGACACCACTTTCACAATCTTTGAAGAGGTGAAGTAACAACTGCAAACGAGTTGTTGCAGGGGGAAAAGATTGTAATGACAATGACTGCTGTGTGTAGAGTGTAGACTAAGCACTTTCACCTTTACATTCAATCCCCGAAGGCAGGGTGAGGTTGTGAGACTAATTTGTGGTGGGGTGAGTTTTCATTTATTTCGGGACACTGAGATAAGAAAAGAAAATGAGCACATTTAAAATGAAGAAAATAGGAAAAAAGGGAGGATGGAAAGCTGTAAATAAGAAAACTAAAAAGAAATTAGAGCAGAATGAGAGAGGGAAAGGAGAAAGCTAGCTGATTCAGGGCTATGTTAGGGCTAAATCAAAGAGGCGGAAGTGGGGGAGAGGTAATGCAGAAAGTTATTGTGATTCTTAGGATCCGAGGCATCTCATCTACCTCCGGCTGGGGTAGGCTGGAGGCCTGGCTTCGCAGACTCACTGTCCTATCTCTTCCGTGGCAAGGTTTGATAGACGATGCAGAACGAGAAAAAGAGTGGAGTGTGAAAAATAAAGTACCAAATCTAAGGAAAGTCAACCACCCATGTATAATTACCAGCATGGGGAAGCGGGTAGGGGGTGTTGGGGAGATGGAGAAATGCTTATTTTGTTACAGGATTCGGGACAAGCAGTGATAAAGCTCCGGAATGCTCCTCCGTAGTGAAGATGATGATGCTTAATTCTAACCACAGCTAGAAGAAGGAACGGGCAGGCCGATGATGAGGCGTTCTAGTTTCCGGTAGAACAATCTATGGGGAGAGAGGTGGAAGACGGGGGGGGAGTGGAGCGGGGATACACAAATTCAAAGTATTCGTCCGGATAGCAATTTGCAATTTCTTTTACTCTTTCCTCCCTGCCGCCCTTCTTCTCCCTTGGTGTGTCAACGTAAAAAGTTTAATTCCTCCCTGGTTTTTTCACATCACATTCCGTACTGCTACACATAATAATTACTTTGCAGCGGGGAAAAGTTTTTCACCCTTTTCTCTCTTTCTCCTTGTGTAATCATTTCGCCTCCATCCCTCACCTCACCTTCCCAATGCTGTGCTGAGACAGTATATTTTCCCGGACTCGACGCGTCAAGAAAAACGTAGTCGGACGGACGAGCGGGATGGAAAAGGGCAAAGGAGGAACAAATAAAACAAGCTGCATTATTCTTATTCCTACATTTAAAATACCGGTTGTAAAGGTTCTACAGAGGGTTCGGTTGGGCGGAGGCTGTGAATGGAAGATGAGGGAGAAAGCATAGAGGATGGTGGTTGAAGCTGGGGTAGCTTAAGGAGAGTTATCAAGCAGAAAGAAATTACTACAAGGTAACATTCAAGCTACCAGCATTTAAACACTTCTCAAGCATAAAAGACTCATAAGAAAAACCATTAGAATTCATATGAGACACCTTTCAAACTACCGCTTCAGCTTGGAAGGAGTGGGAGGGTGAAGAAAATTCGGGGAAAGTTGCCTTCCCTTCCCAGTAACTGAAGAAAAAAGAATCGCTCAAGGCTACAGCAAATGTAAATTTCTACCACGAAGGGTGAAAATGTAGCCTTAATGCTCCCATTCAAGTAGTTAAAACTAGTTCAAAAAAATTAGGAGATAAAACATATAGTTTGAATTACAAAATATGTGAGCAAGTTTTAAAGATTTTTAAAATAAGAAAGAAAGCGGTAAAATGTGGCCTAAGATTGAAAGCTGGTGGGGCTGGTGAGTGTACGTTTAATGGGGGCAAGCGGGAGAAAGTCGCTCGAGGACAGGTCGGAGATGAAGAGTGTATAGGTTAGGTAGCTGAGGGGCTACAGAGGATGTTGAAGAATGCTGGAAGCTGGTGTAAGGGAAAGAATGAGCTTAAGATTTCAAGAGGGAGCATTTAGCTGGTAGTAAATGCGGGAGTGCGTGTAAAAGACGTAAAGTGCACAATAAGGCGGGTACACTGGAGGGTTTAAACGGAAAAGAGGAGGATGAGGGCAAGGAAGAGTTGGCTTGGAATAAAACGTCGCTTTTTATTTAAAGAATAGATATGACATATGGGAGGTGGAGTGAGAATCTCTAAATGCAGATGCGGATTGCAAATTGAGAAAAGTGCTTATCAACTTAATTCGAAGGCAATACAAGATGATTTCATGGATGAGATAAGGACGAGGGAAAGCAAGGAAACGGTCCCCGGAGTGTGATGAAGAATAAAAGTTGCAGGAAGCTCATTTATGCATGTTAAAGGCTCAATAATCAGGAAAGAAAATGCTCTTCCTTTTCTCCAAACACTTGTACAGGAGGGCAAAAGCTTTTTCTACTTACTTCTCCTTCAACTCTAGTCCTTCACTCTTACTTTATTTAAAATTCAGTCCGTCTCCCCTCCAATGCTTCCAAGCAGTCTTTCTCCTCTACTCATCTTTCTACCTCCAGCTTATTCACTGTCTTATTACTAAAACCCACGAGTAACTCTCCCCAGGACAAGGAGCAGATCAGATGCTAACAAAGGAATAATCTACTGTATCCTCCCTTTATTTTTACACTTGGAAATAAAATATACTTCAGCATAGAGAATACTTTCCAGGGCGGGAGCTATTTAACCCAATGCTAAATATTTCCGGTATTTGCATCTTTAATTCTCTACTTCACGACTAAGCTCCTACTTGTCTTGCTTTCTGTATAATTGTATGACGGCTTTATACATTTATTTCAAGGCCATGCAAGCTTCACGAAGAGAAAGCTTGATGGATTCTGCATCCCAGTTGATCCAGATTTGTCGCATATGGATGCATAGCTGTAACTTGTATTGCGAGGTAGTTTCACCTACGCCGTTGGAACACTCGGATCGGTGCAAGATATACAGAAAAATAGATGCAGACAACAGAAAAGCCATTAACTCAGACTAAAAGGTCAGCGGGGAGGAAAGACCAAGGAGAAAGTGCAAGCGGCCTCCGGGGAAGGCCAGTTGGTAGATAAATCAGTATTCATTGGTAGAGGTGAGAGTGACTAAACGAATATGTAATGTTGGCTGACGATCCGAACAAGAAGGCTAGCACTCAATAACCTCTATTTGAATAATAAGAGAAAGCAGAGTACTAGTAGTGGAGAATAAAGGGAGATACGGGAGGAGGAGCTGGAATTCGATGAATACATTTGAAAGGTTAAGAAGTTATATGTTGGAAGATTGGGGGAAATATATCGAAGACATCAATAGCTCAAGCTTGAAATATTTAGAAGAGGAGGTCCTCCTGTTCTTGATAGGGCATAGCTTCGAGACCGAAGAGAGATCACCGAAAGAAAAGTGAAAAGGGAGAAGTTGGAGAAAGTAGTGGCTATCAGCGGACTGAGTTGAGGAAGAGGGGTGGTTTTAGTGATGCTTCAAAATGAAGGCGGAAGGTTGAAAACGTGTGAATTTGTTTGATGCAGGGAAAATGGTCATGTAAAAATATGCGGGACATCCAGATTTGTGTTGGGAAGAAGATTTGTTCATATCTTTGCGGGATTGGGTGTGGAAAAGCGTTGGAAATGGTACACAAATGAGGGATGAAACTCACACTGCGAAATAAAAGCAATTTCCTCGATATCCATCTTCCATTTTTCTCTAGCTTCTACTTCTCTCTCTCTCTCCTCTCTTTATCTATCTGGATTCGGCCCTGACAGGGGTGAACACGGGGAAAGTAACAATATCAAGGGGCGGCGAAGTAAAACTGAAAACAGGACGAGAGAAAAGGAGAGAAAAATAATCTAAGAGCATCCCACCACATCCCTGTAAATCAGATGGACGAATCCGAAAATCAAAGACGATTCCGTTTTCATAGAATCTCGCACCCGCTTTCTCTCCCTGTCTTTCCAACTTGCAAAACGACAAGTTGTGTAGAGTTGAAGAAGCACAAATCTTTCTTATAAAACTACTAATGCATGTCTCTCTCTAGGAGTATGGTCGGCTATTTTTTATTCGTCCATCTACTTTGGCTGCGCTCCTGCAGATCCTCTTCGCTCATGGATGCATGATGCGGAGAAAAGTGGAGGAGAAAGTCTAATAGGAAAGCAAGATTGAAGAGTCAACTCTGTATTTGGTCTTCTTATATGTTCTGTATACAGAACAGCTTGCTGTGATACTGTACATAAAATAGAAGTTAGCCATTTGGACAAGGTGCTATCTTCACGAGACATTTACAGAGAGTTGGAGATTTACGGTGGAAAGGAGATAGGGTCCCCCTTTTTGGAACCGCTACTGTATTAGTTTCCGTCATCCGCCACATTGAAAACATTGCTTGGTCCGAACCCAAACTTTGGGCCAAGGAATAACATAGATTCGATCCAGAAGAAGATGAGAGCGATGACGCAAGCCGGAATAAAATACTATGGAATATTAGCATTTACCTCCGGGAGAAATCAACAGGGAAACGGGCGGGTGGACGTACAGGATGGTTTTCGAGTATTAAATTTAACTCTGCAATATTGTCCCATATGTAATGAAAAATGGAAAACTATTGAAAAAAAATCAACTAAATCTCTCCCACCTTGGCTCTATCGAACCCGAGTTAAATTCAGGGATGAATAGGGAAAAGCCAAATGGAAGAGGGATACGGGAAAGTGTAAAATGAAAAGCAATCTTTCTATTATTGCACTAGCTTCCGGATACGGGAGGTGTGGACTGCGTCGGATGGTGGACAGAAGACAGGGATGCTAAGTTATGGGCCATTGATGAAATTGCCTTAGAATATGAAGAGGATGTGGGACGGTGGGAGTGGGGAGGAGGAGGGAAAGGTAAAGGAATACGAAAATGGGGAAGGAATAGGAAAAGGTGATGGGAAGGGACAGAAGAAAGGCGCATAAGGACAAACGATGAGGGAAAGCCGGCGCTTGATAAGAGCTATTGGGCTCGAAATTAGCATGGACTGTCGGCGGACCCACGTAAATCATGAAGCAAAGTCGATATTATGCTGGGCAAAAGAAAATTGTAGCCCATTTTCTAGTTTTTCTTTTGAACCGGCTGCACTGGCCATCCAGTTAAAGATCAGAGAGGAAAGGAGAGGAAGAAGATGAGAAAAGCAAAAGTGAAAATGGGGAAATGCGAAGAGATATAAGGCTTAGTCCAGGACAATATTGCTAGTCAGTCCTGACGGACTGCGAAGGAGCATTATTCAGAGACAGGGCCAGGAATTGGTCCTAGAGGGGCCCCCATGTATGTTTGAAGGGAGGGGGCGAGGAGGAATAGGAAATGTCCATGCGACAGATGTTTTAATGCATGCGTGTATGTGTGTTTCGACAATCGAAAAGCATTGGCAGTGGGCAGCAGTTTTTAATGGGTTTTCCAAACGATTCCGAAAGCTAAAAAACTCTGCCCAAAACAAAGTGATGCTGGAAAGGAAATTCAAGGGAAAGAAGCGGGAGAAAGCATGAACATGGGATTGGTGCGGGGATTTTTATTTAAGGACATTAGATGCCCGGCCATTTGGCTCTTGACTTGCTTTGTCAGCACCAACTTCTGGACTAAACTAGAAGCATTCCCCACACCCCTATTGACCAATCCAACGGAAGAACCTATCAATCCAATATATACGTTATATCCCTGTACTCAGCTACTCTGAAGCTCTTAAAATCTGTACACAATGGGAATGTACAGGGACAAAGCAAGCATGGTCATTCTGAAAAATCCCGGCGATGCAAGCCAACTGGTAAGTGGTAAAGCTCTAATCCTAAATGTGTTGAATCGTTCCGAAGAAGCCTATTTAGCCAGATCCGAGGCGTAACTTGATTACCTTTAGACCCAGTACGATAAAATAAAAATCAGAGCAAATTAAAATCCTACCCGCTGCTTCCAGCTCTTTTAGGGTGAAGCCAATACCAGGATCCTCAGAAACTATACAACTAATATGCCTACTTTCACCACACTAGGCTTTCTCTTACCAAGCCAGAATGAGTAGAAAAACACCCCTCTTGGGTGCCTCTTTCTTTTAAAATCCCGCTAGAAGAGTAAACCATGAGTCCATCCGAAATGTCTGACAAGAATCGCTTCAGAGCTGCATGAAATGTTTGGCGAAGGTTCAATATCATTTTGAAACAGAAAACATACCTTAATGTGCACATATTTTGAGTAAAAGTTACCCTGTCAGATGCATTAAGCATTTTCATTTTAACAACTATTGGAGAAAGTAGGAGAAAGCGTAAAGAAGAGAAGCTATACATTAATGGGTTGATACATTGTGAGCACTACGGCTCTAAAAGCATATAATGAAGTGAATGGCGAAAGAAGAGATTATCAGTATCTTAGCTCTGGGATTAAGAAAATTCGAGAAAGAACGAGGAGAGCAGTAAATTATTTTATTGGTCCTCCAAAAGTATATCGTTCGAGATAGCATGAGATCCTGAACAATCAAACACTCCCTTCTCCCCACTGTGTCATTCACTTCTTCCACGCACATCATTTTAACGAGGCTGTCATTAAGAACCGGCAGGATGGGAGAAGGAAGAAGAACAAGAAATGAAGGATAAGAGGGAGCAGTTACAGAAGATGAAAAGAGCCTTATCTGCTTAGATGGTTTAGGACAGGATCTATCATGGACTTTCTCTATGATGGCTACCTACCTACACACGTCAAGATTGGCTGATGCTCCGGCTTTCTAATTCCTGCAACTCCCTTGTGGCTATAGAGACGAATGCGTGAATGTGTTCTTAGGAGATTTTCGTAACGTTATACGAGTGTAGAAAGCAAGAGTCGATGATAGGCTATGTGAGAAGGGAGGAAGTTTTTATCCGGGGTGAAGCTTTAATTCGTTTAAATTGTTTACAATACTCGTGGAAGTTGAATCGAAATAACTCCTAATTGTTCGGACTTTTGCTTGATTCGTGAGTGTCCAATGTAAATGTTACGTTTTCATGTTTGGAGAAGGAAATCAGAATCGAAAGAAGTTTTACAAACAAAAAGTGATAAAATAATAGAAGGGAGCGATAAGGTGAAGAGAAAGAGGGCGGATGGATGGGATGGATGTAGAGGAAGAAAGTAAAACTCTTTCGCTTAATACCAGGTAAGTGGGCCGATTAAAAGAATGAGGAAGGTGTAGCAGTAGAAGAATAATTTTGTTTTTAGGAAGGTGAGAATTTTTCTACCAGGCACCACCATCGAGGGAATTCACCGTCTAACACACTCTTGTGTTATTTGATTTTGTGGGCGATAAAATGAGAGAAAGCTGGAATTGTGTGGAGTGTGGGTGCTGCTACCCTGTCATCCATTCCGTAATTTTCTCGTTGGGATTGAAGAAAAACAGGTTGGGAAAAGGAGACTGACAGTGGGAATGGTGAAAGTACATTGATACACACGCAATATTAGGCATAATCTCGGAGCTTAATCTATCCACTATTCAACTCCTCGCCACCCACTTCCTCTGGACAACAACACTGTCTTTCTTTCTCCGTATGAGTCGAGTCGGGATGGAAGGTATATAACTTGCTTATCATCAGCTAGAAAAACTGGCTCGTCTGTGTTCAAAGCTTTCAAGTTAGAATCAGTATAAACACGGGATTTATTTAGTGTATGCAAATGTGGATAAATCCAGTAAAGTAGGTCCACATACCAAATGACTCTGCATAACAAACATGATCTACCAATCACGAAAGGGTTTGGCATGTGCTATCAATTATTAGTTTTCTATCGTTCTTTCTTGTTTAATGGAGAGATGGATGGACGGGCGGATGGTTGAGGTCGAACAGAAAGCGGGTAGCTAGGGAATCATTCCATGTAGGTGGGCTGGCTGAGTAAAGTTTGGTTCACAATAATTCACATTTACTCCTCCTGGGTAAACTTCTCATGTGGCGTATACATTAGGCTATGATTAGATTTTTTTACCTCTTTTCCTACCAACATGTATACATGCATTAAATAGTCAGACTAATTGTTTCTACCCATTTTCCAAACAGAAATCAGTTGATGAAAACTTTTCCTCACGTATACACAATCTAATACTCATCCCTTTTGAAAAAAAGAATTGTCTTCCCACCGGGAACCTACATTTATTACCATCAACGCTTTCACCTCTTACCCTCCTGCCCATGCGGAACACAGAATAGCCCAAGGCTTCGGCCACGGGAAGGTTCTTGCTTGTATATATGCGTTAGGTTCTGCCGGGTAATTGCTCCTGGATTGACGTGAGAAAACGTGTTATCCAAAACGCCGGCCACTGTACATAACGGAAAGATAATTAAGCAAGCTTTGATTGTTTTCTGGGGAAAAGCGGGTAGGGAGGGCAGAAGTGTTGGATGTTGCGGAGGGGTTTATGTGTGAGTTTGTGCTTTTGCTTGGGATGAATTGAGCTTGGCAGAGGATTGGAATCCCCTCCCTTATTTATTGCCCATTCAACATACCTTGTTGTTGACTGGAAAAAATGAGAAGATAAAAAAGCAAGTGTTTTATCTATCCTCTCACTCCATTTCCTAAACGAGAGCTAAAGCCTGGCTAAAGAGGATGTGGAATTAAAGGAGATTGTATTGACAGGGGCAATAGGAGGAGCTCCTCCTGACCACAAACCAAAGCAGAGTGGGAAATACAAGCACGAGTTTTTTTTGGAGGCAAAAGATATGGGAGAAAGCAGGGAGTAAATAGAGAAACTAGGAGAAAGTTGGAGTGTTGGGAAAAAAGGCTGGGATGACCGTTTGGAGTGACCAAAGGAACTTGTTTCATTTGATTAATGCCGATTAAGTTGGGAGTATATACGGGAAGCTTTTGAGAAGACACTCTCATTAATCTTGACGGAGGACGGCGGGATGAGAAGGAAAGGAAATAGATGCATCCTATATACTCAAAAGTATTTACGAGTTATCTTGACAAGCATGGACGGTTTGAAGAGTTTTGGTGTAGGAAGATGGGGCGGGGGGAAGAAGTGATTTGGGTTGGGGAAATGGACAATGTATGGTGGCGGACAGTGGCGGTGGGTTGGGTGGTTTTAGTGTGAAATGTTTCGCCGGGGTCGTGATTTTTAGAGGGATGCGGGAGGGATAGGATTTTCCGTGATCTTTGGGTGCTGTACATGCAAAGGGCGGGCTTTGGAGGATGGATGGTGTGGGAAAGAAATACTAAGGGATGGAAGGGATACAGGAGAAGCTGCATTCATTTTTACACAATAACGCCCTTCTAAATCCTAACGACCAAATTATCAAGCCGGGGGCTAAGCCACGAAAGCACTTTCACTCGCCCACTCCTCATTCCACGGAGAAAGCTAGATAAGAAAAGCCTGATGAATGAAGACAACGGTTGTTTTTCAACCTCAACTTATATTTCTTTCAGCTATCCGGAGGACGATACAAAGCAAGTCTCTCCTAACAGACTCTGACACTTGTATCCACAACCGCTTGCTTTCACCCAACCATACTGTATATGTATTGTTCGTTAAGAGTTCAGTCAGACTCTCTCCTTTCCGCTTTCTCCCTTTTTCCTTTTCTACCTCCTTCCTTCTTGACTCCTAGCCTTCTTTCCCTCTTTATTTTGCTTGTTCTGAGCTGGAACAAGAGAAAGTTTCTCGGCTCTCTTTGTAGCCTAAACAACCCCTTGAAAGAAAGATGCATTTATACTCTTGAATCTAAAACGGGCTGTCATCTACCCTTTCATCCCTCTTCAACCCCTCCTTCTCCTCACTTTACTTGTTTGAATGCCTCCAAGATTTCCGCTTTATTCCCAATTTGATAACATCATCTCGATTATCCTCTTAAAAGAGAATTTATTTAGCCCTTTCCTCCTCTCTTTCTCTTCTTCCTTTGTCCTCACTCCTTTATTTCTCTTAAATTCTATACAACATTAAAGAAGGATGAGGAAACGGCAAGTTTTTACATTTACTTGCTTAATTTCTACAAATATATAAAGCTGTGTGTCTTGGCTGCCCCAGGTAATGCTTAAAATGCTCCATTTCCGGTCATCTCATAGTGAAGTCCTCAATTAGTTTAGATATAGAAATGAAGAAAGTTGGTCGCTATTCTTAGCCTTAAGAGGTGCAATCATGTATAGCGCTTAAAGATGTGGGGATGTGCTGGGAGCAGTGTCTGGGTTATTTTAGTTGGAAGGAGAAAGTGGTCACTTGGTTCCTTGGAGGTAATTATATTAATTTGGGGAATTATAACGTATCGCCTTGTACAAGGCTGTACATGTGTATAACCTGGCAATCTACTTTGGTGTGTGTAACAGCCGGAGAAAGTTAGTGGAGTGACTCAGCCGCTGTACAACTCCTACTATAATTAGTTATCCGGATTACAAAGAGGTAGGAAGAAGAGGGAAATGGAGAGAAAACTCATATTGTAGACAAATTGTTTGCTTTGGAGTTAGTTGGTTAGTTAGGACTAGCTAGTTGGTTTTGGTGAGAGGTGTGGTAGTGGTGAAAATGATGCTGTTGGTGGTTGATTGTTTCAGTTATTTGGCAAGTGTGTAACGAGGAGAGATGGGGGCAAGGCTGGGAGTAAATTAATATGCTGCGGGAGAAATGGGGAAGGCTGTATAGGCTTCCCTGTATTTAGAAGGTGTTGCCCTGAGTTGATCACCACATCTACTTTCTCCTGCTTTCCCTTGCCTAATGCACTAATACCTAATACGATTTGATAGGATAGGATGTGACCTGGGAAGAAGTGGGAAATACTCATTTGCTCGTACCCATTAAATCTACAAATATCACACACTCTGCTGCTGTCCTGTACCTGGATAGGGCTGTCTGCCTCGTACACGGAACCCGGTACAACTCTTACCGCGTCATCACCATCATTCCCGCAAACTAGGCTCAATACAGAATTCTAGTATTAGTTTACTTGTCCTTATGGAAACCATAACGCTAATTAATTGCTTCGACTCCCGCTTCTACACGCTTCAATACACACACGTACTCAAAGGCGGGAGCGGCCCCGTCTAGAGCGCCCGTCCTTCATGACCTCAGTAACCAATAATCACACAGCTCTATCGCTAACATGTACGGACTTTATTATTATTTTTATTATTATTATACACTTTCAGAATATATGACAAGGCGTCGAAAATAATACTACGTGGAGGAGGATTAATTAGTTAAAAATTTAAGTAAATTTGAGGCAAGAAGTAGCTACTGCTGTACGGGCAATGTTAATATTAAAAAGTTTTACAAAGGGATATGTACGTTTCGGAGGGAGTCGCCTTCTCATCCTCCGAATGTATCAGTTTTCAACAAACAATCCGACTGAAAATTATTTGCAATCCTACTAATTGGATGTGTACACTGTTTGGCAGCAAGGAAGTTTGTAGTAAGGACGGATGGAGGTACGGGGAATATATGATGCAGATATAGCTGGATTGGGTAGTGGAAGAGGGATTTTAGGATAACGAAGGAAGGTTAATTATTCGCATGAATTAATCAAGTTGTAGACAGAGATCCGCAGTGCAGTGATCCAAAGGAAAATTAAACACAGATCAATGAAGCAAGGTCTTTTGGAGCTTATCTCGAGATGGAGTCCCTAATCATCACTCCTGTTGTACACATTACTTCAAAAGTTTATAAGGAAATAATTGATTCTAATAAACACATTTTGCCGCCATCAAATAATGTAAAACTCTCTTCCCACTCGCAACACCAGAGCTATGGCCTTTCATTTTAAGCTTATAGCAGTACTACTAAGATTTCTACAGTAAAATTGGTGAAAGCAATATTTCATGCATGGATGGAGCCAAGTCAAAACGGTTGGAACCTGTATGGAAAGCGAGGAAGACAATTGCTAATGTTGTTGTTTCTTTGGATTGCGGAGGGTGAAAGTTGTTGAATCTTTAGTGGGAGGGAGGGAAAAGGTGATGGGGGATGGGGTGCGGAGGCAAGCGTGCAGAATAAAGGGCGAAGCATGTCCAGTATGTAAAGTCTCTGATGTGTTTGGAGATGTGAATTGAAATTCATGAAGGAGAGGCGGTGAAAGGGAAAAGAAGTATGCTGTTAGTAAAGAAATTTGGGAGTGAGGCGGATGAGGAGAAAGGAAAGGGGTTGTTTAGAAGTACCTCTTTTGGACCAACTCAAACGTGAGATGACATGGGGGCGAGGGTGTGAAGGAAGGAAATGCATGGAGTTGGGGCTCGGTAATGGGGGTTGTTTTGGAGAAAGCAAGATAGTGACATAGTAGTGAATAGTGAGAGGCTGTCAAGAATGAGTGGCCTTCCTCTAAAATTGCATGCACGTAGAGGTGGTGAAATGTGAGAATCATATATATCTTTAGATTTGTGTGGACAGCGGGTTGAATGTGAGAGGGGTGGGTGGGGAGAAAAAAACCAGCTCTAGTTGTATAGTTTGGAGAGAAAGCAAATTTTCACTGGATTTTTGTTTGCATCCTTACTAGTGTTAGGTTTGTGTGACTATGGCCTGACACCCGCGACGTAGGGGCGGTGGTATAGGGAGCGAAAGGGTATGTAGAAAGGGTTTAAAGGGGGGAGGGATGGGGACAACTGTGGAGAAAAAGAGGATTGAGGAACGGATTTAGCACATGAATACTAAACCAAGTGTCCTTGTGCTCTCTGAATGAAATATATGGCTGGGTGTGAGTAAACAATGCCCCACTTAATTGCTTTTACACTTCTTTGCACTTTGAGGAAAAATATGCAGGTTTCCGTGGCTACATCGAAGCAATCAAGATTCTGCTAGTGTAAATACTCGTCGCTTTTTCTCTTGCTTTCCATCCAAGAGTTTTACTTGAGGATTCCCTCCCAGTCAGAGGGAATGAAGACAGGGAGCTTTATTTGGAATGCGTAAGAAAAACTTTTTTCTTCTTTCTTTCCCCCCTCTTTTTTTATCTCACTGATTTCGCTTACACTCTCATCTCAGTCAGGGCCGGGACCGGGCCTAGAAATACTAGTTTATCTAAAAGACTTTCAGAGGTAGGTGGTAGCTGTAAGGTAATAAGGGCTTGAGGCATGTGTGTATGTGCATTAATTTATAGGTTCTTTGCTAGGCTGAAGGGGAGGCCGTTTATATTGAGGGGTACGTGTCTTGTGGGTGGATGAACTAGCTTGAGACTTGAGACTTGTCACTCCTTAATTTCAATGAAATATATAATCGAAGCAAACCTTTTTTTCAAACAGGGTGGAGAGGGAGGGAGGAGAACGGAGACAAGTAGAAGAAGAAATGAGAAAGGAGGGAGATGTGGGGGCCCATGCTAATGTGAAAAATCAACGGGAAAAAGATTTCGTGTGCCAATTGAGATGACACCAGGCTAAAGCCCATCATAAAGTTGGTTGACTGACTCCAGTGGCATATTGGAGGCAAGTGTCTGATTGAGGAGGCTGGGCTGGTTTAGAATGCTAAATAGTGGCTCGAACATTGATTGACACTCGGGGGCTGAAAAGGTGACTCTTCTCGTTACAAAAAAAACTCCATATACTCTGAATATAGAGTGCGTGGAGAAAGAACAACTGTAGATCTCTGAGAGAAAGTCATGAGAGAAAGGAAGGTAGAGAGAAAGCCCGGTATTTCATTCCTGCTTGATCTGTACGCCAGAAGCTTCACGTACGTACAGCTACTCGGCCCCATATTTCTTTCTGGATGACGACTACTGCTTTCTCCTTCTATTTTTTTCATATGCCCTTGTGTGTTTCTTGTGGCTTTCTTGCCTCCCACCAACACTCTCCACATCTGTAGGACAGTGACAAGGGATGCAAGGATGGTTGGATGATTCTGGCTGGGTTCCGGGATATATTTGAAATTGTAGAGACAGGGGGAAAGGCAGAGGGAAAGGAGAATATAGAAAGTTCCCAAACTGCGAAAAGGGGAAAGTCAAACTCCCTTTGGTTTTTTGCCAGGTAGACCGTATAACTCGAGTAGAGAGAAGGAGGTGAAGCATGAGAAGAAAGGACCTCATCTATCCCCAGACTATCTCTTTCTCAAAAGCTGTGTGTTTTCTCTTCAAGAGATTTCACACGTATAGCGAAAAAAAGAAATGCGGCAGATCAAGATAACCAAAAGGAGTAGATAAAAAACCGACAAAGATTCTACATAACCACTTCTAACTAGGGTGCTACTCGGAAAAAAGGGTCCCTAGTAGACAGGAAAACTGTAGGAACAATATTCTCGCTCCTTGTTTTTACATCTGCATCTTGGCATTCTTCTTAGCCGAGTAAGCTAAGACTAGGTTAATACATATGTTAAAGCTAGGGGGATTCTCCCCGTTTTCTGTGCATGATTGCTCAGGCGAAAGGGAAAAGAATCGGTTAAAATAAAAGCAAGCACTGCTTCTATCCAGCGCTCACGGAGGAACACACCACTTTGTTTCAAAAGATAAAAATTAAATTTCTCGTTCCACGAAACCTCAAATATGAAGATGCAAACTAAATATGCACCCTTAGCCTTAGCCAACTACAATGAGAGAAATCACAGGGGGAGAGGACGCAAACATTTTTGTACAGAGCAGAACATTTTTCATGGCACTGTAGTCAAAACTGTTTTGGAACTGTAAATAAGGGTTCTCGCTTCGCAGTCAAGAACTTTCTATATAATATAGTATATATGCAGACTTTGGAAATAAATAAGGAATTTTTTTCGAATGAGAAATGGACCAACAGCTTGCAGCTGGATGAGACTTTTGAAATTATAATTCAAAACGTAATGAGTCCCTTTTATAAACTGAAGAGGCTGTGCCTGTTCCATGGAACCGTATAGCGAAGCTGTACAGAAAGTATAATAATGAAAATACAAGTGAAAGTTTTGACATGAATTTGAGCACTTTGTTATTGAAACAACAGGAGAGAAAATAAGGAATTTGATGACGCATATTTTGGTTACAAAGAGCGTAATAATTCTTGGCTTGATGATGATTTTGACGGTAATATGTGCACTAGTAAAGATTGGGACGAGAATGATTTATAATTTTTTCAATGGATATATCCGGCTACTGTTAAAGGGAAGAGGTTGTCTTTGAGGCGTAGTGTTATGAGTGAAATGAGGTTTATTATGTGTATCTGATTTAAATGCAGAATGCATAGCCAGATAAGAAAGAGGATGATGAAGAGAGGGAGCTACGGGTCCAGGGGCAGTGAGAGACCCTTGGAGGATAATATAGGTAAAAATATTAAGTGGGATTCAAATGTACGTGTGTACAAGTCTAGAATGAGAAAAAATTAAAATAGTAGGGCATCGGGAATAGGACTCATGCTTCGCTATGATGCTTAATATTTGCTGCTGGATACTTGGTAAGACAGAGCGTAAATGCTTGATTTAAAAGAGAGGGGAATATAGATCCATGTATAGATGAGGAGATGCTTCCCAGAGCATTTTCATGGGCGGAAGACGTGACGGTTAGAAAATTAGACAAATGACACACGAGACTGGAAAGAAGGAGAGAATAGTGTGAGGGAGAAATAAGATTGAGGTTTTGATTGTAAACGAGAAAAGGGAATAAAAGTTGTAGTAGGGGTTGCCGCTTGTGGACGTGGTGTTAGTAAGAGAGAGAGAGAGAGATAGTCACTAAAGAGGAGAAAGAATACGAGAGTCGGAGAGAGGAAGAGAAAAGAGATTGTAAAAGAAAGATAGAAAGACAAGGGGAAGAGAAAGTAAGAGTGGGCGTCTCGCATATTAATTTCCTGTAATTATTGGATAAGGTGCAATGTATGCATTTTTTGGGATCCTTTTAATTATGTTACGCTTCTCGATCTTTTCAGTGATGCCGACAGGAGAGAAAGTCCCGAGAGGGAAGAGAAGAAAGTCGTGGAGAATATTATATGACTTGACGTGGCGTCCTTCATACACGTTTCAAGAAGCAGGTAGCAAAGACAATAAAAACCAGGGAGCCGTACAAAGGCACTCCTTGCAAGCTTGCAAAGAAGGACTAGGTTGAGTGCTCATTTATTCGAGAAATACTTTGTGAAAGCACCTTCACATCCTTCTCCATCATCCGACGGAAACCTGTATTTAGTCCTGGAATGAATAAGTGAAGGAATGAGGAGAAAGATGCTTTGAGCCAGTCCTCACGCACGGAAGCTATTGTGGTAGATGGGGTGACGGGTAGGTGTTGGTTGGTTGGGGTTAGGCTTGATTGTAGACAGGAAGGAGGAGGAGGAGGGAGAAAGTCTGTAAACGGTACAGAAGGATGTGGGATACAGAAGACGGCGGGGTGAGACGAGATGGGGAGAGAAAGGATTGGAGAAGAGTGAAAAAGGAGTTTTGTTGACTCCGTCATTTTTCTTTGGAAACTTCTTTTGCTTAATGACGGCAATATTTCCCCTAGCTGAACAGGGACAGGTCATTAGAATGACTACTAATACTTGGTGAACATGAGAATAGGCCAAGACTTCGACGACCCCAAGCAGGAGGAACGTTATCAAAAAGATTGTAGTGTGGCAGAGAGGAGGAGGGAAAAGAAAAAAATATTCATCAATTCATGCAATCTACACACTTGTTCCTCATCTTCTTGGTGGAATTTAAAAACCCTTTACGACAACTACCCCAACCTCCTATACTCTTCTGAAGCAGCCGAATCTCAGCCTATTGTTTTAATACAGATGAATGCCCTTCACGTACAACTTTTCATCCCGTCTACTCAACAAAACTATCCAGATTCCCAACTTTTATTTATAAATCCCCCCTGCTTTTCTCTAGTGAAAAATCCATTTAAATTTTTCTTCATCACGAGCCGCGGCTCTGATTACAATCCCCTTGATTCTTTCTCTTCCTTCCCTGATTTTTAGCGAGTTGCGTATGCTTTGATGATTTCCAATCAAAAGTTTAACAGGAAAAACAAAAGCAGTTAAAAGATTGTGAAAGCTTTCCTGGCTAACCACAAAAGAATTAAAAAGTTTAATGAGTCCCCACTCCTGTTCCTGTGGTGTGGATTCAGTAATTCACTCCTCGTTCCACTGACTGTACAAGAATTCGACTTATACTTGGCTCTTCTGGACTACAAGTTAAGTGAAAAAAACTTGACAGGAAGGAGAAATGCAAAGCGATGGGAGACGGAAACAAGAAGGCCCTCTGGCGTAGGAGAGGAGGAATCAATAAATGTGGCAGTGTTGAATAACGGGAGGAAGAGGGGCCGAGCATTGTTTCCCAAGCTGAGTTGAAATAATCAATTGTATTTATTTACTTTAGAGAGCAGCAATGCAATCCTATGAGAGAATGAGCATGTGATGTGTAGCAGACGAGTTTTGTGTGTGATGGAAAATCATCCCAACAAGCTTCCCCGAGAAAATCTAATTCCTCCTCCTGGATAAAACAAATCTAAAGGGAATCATCAATCGTCATCCAAAGTGGCGGAGAAGTGAACCAGAAATCGTCCCATTTAGACCAATACTGAGTTGGAGTTTTAACGAATACATGATTGAGATAAGGATTGAAGGAGCCATACAGAATTGTTTTTTTTATTTGCACACCATAACAAGATTGAAAATTGCTATTTTGCATTAGGTAATTTTTTGTAAAATTATAACTAGTTATGTAGTGTAGAGGAAACAAATGGAGATATGGAGTAGTGGAGGATAACGAGATACACAGATGCTAATGCTAGAAAATACAAATGTATGTACGTAATGACAATGAAAGAGTGCAAGAGGGGGGAGCATGAGGCGGGGAATTGAAGAATATTAGATGCTTCTGAACTTGTGTGAAAGCGGAATAAAATAATAAGAGGGGATGATGAGCAGCTGTATGTTGGGATTGTTGCTGGGATGTATGTAAGTTCGTTGTTCCAATCCAGCATCATCCCGACCGGTATTTCTTTCGTCGTATTAAACAAGGATTCTATTAAGGGGAATATTTACCCTGGGTGGATGGATTCTGGCGTAATCTAAACAGAGGAGGGAACCTAGCTCGTTTAGTTCTCAACATTGTGTTTATCTATAGATCTGGGAATCTGGGAGCGTTAAAACTATCGTCTTCACCCTCCCTGAGAATCAGTCATATTTGTATGACTCCCTCTCTAAACACAAGAGGAAGACATAAGGAAGAGTTTGCCTACCAAGACTAAACATTCTCTAACTTACTTGCTTGTCCGTCTACATCGCTGTCTGTCTATGACTTTGTCCGAACCTAATATTCCCTGTGCATTATCCAGTATCGCCCGTTATTTATGCGGGTAAAATGTGCTCTCTTGTATGTTGTCTGCCCTTCCAAGGATATTCCTCATACAACGTGCTCTCAGAATCTCCATAATTATCATCAAGGATCCTTTCCCCTGTATCTCCAACAACAAAACAGCTGGGAATGGGCGAACAACAAGGGAGAATAGAGGATTGCAATCCCAAAATGAGAGCAACCCTCCTTCGTTTTATTTATCATAGACACAAGACTGGAGTGTAAACAAGGGAGATTGAAATGGAATGCTTTTTCCTATCTCTTGTCTTTCCCTCACAACGACAGCTTTCACCATGTTATCTCTTTGTGCACCCTGACACTGCTTAAGTATGGAAGTTCTCAGTAGGCAGGTGAGGAGTAGGACGAAGAATGAAGGTGGAATAGAGGATTGGTAAATATATGTTCCATCCAAAAAACATTTAGTAAGAAAGGAAAATAAAACAGGACAAAATGCCACACTTCCAGAAAGCCGGGCGTATAGCGTGTATTCTATATATCCACCAGATGCTGGAAAAACAGGTAAGCCGGTTTTACCCGGGTAAAGGTGGATAGCACTCTGAAAAGCTTCAATCTATCTCCTTATTAACGTGTTCGGCTAACACCAGCGTATATATTTCGTTTCAAAGGCCGAGTTGGCTATAAAGGAGGAAAGTTTTCAATCGTAAATAACCCTGGAAGAGAGAAAGATGCTCGTTGTTAAGCGGCAGGGCCATTTTCTGGTAGCTTCCTGTCCGCCTGTCTGTCCGTCCGTTCGTCTGTAAACACGATAACTCACGAACGGATGCAGATATTGATATGGGACTTGCGACATGACATGGAACGTGACCTCGACTGGAAGCCTATTGATTTACGTTCGATTGACCCTCACTCCAGCCGTTTTGACCCTATGACCTCCCGAATGACCCGTTACAACGTATGCATTGTACCTACGCTGGAGTCATTTTCCAACAACTACGCAGTTACCGCAAACCTGCTGGATTTGCTTGCGGGCTGCTTCTCACAGTCGTACTGAGTGCGCGTGTCCTCGACGAGTCATTGGGCTATGGACGCAATACGTTTAAGCATTGCATTGCAGCTAGTTAACCGCATTCCCTGCCACTTTAGCACATCCTGCGGTTTATTTTCCTTCAACCCGTTTCCGGCTCTCCAAGAAGAAACAGGTAAACAGGAGGGACAAAATAAAAACAACAACAACAATAACAACAACATTAGCTAAGGCTAGCAAGGCTAAAAGGATCCTGAAAGTGTGGATTAATCCAGCCGGTGAAACACATTGGGAAAACATGGATTCACTCAAGCTTTACGAATTACAGATGGTTCCACTAAAATATCCAGACAGGATGGAAGAGAAAAGTATGTGGTTTATCCGCCAAACAAACCCATCATTCATTCAATTCATAAACAACAACAGATTACAAAGTAACCGTATTCTCTTCAACGAATGATTTATGCGGCACGCAATAACGAGAAAAACATATTACGCTCTGGAGCGTTGTTCTTAATGTTTGTTCTGTATTCTGTACTCTGTATACACGGCGTGACAGTGTACATTTTCTAGTTAGTGCCAGCGTAATACGTATAGATGGCAACTTGCTACGCTTGTCTGTCATTAGCTTTTAGTGTGGTTTTTTAACTCAAAATGGCCTGGAGTGCAAGTTTTTTAAAAATTGCAGCAGGTCCAAGGATTTGATTGTGAGACCTTACAGCTTCTAAAATACTGATAATAACGCACCGAACCTAAGGATTTGTAGGAGAAAGTAGTGAAAGCATTAGTCAGCTATATCTGTAACCACTTCCTGCATGCTTTTCTTGTGTTTTTGTGTTCAGCGAATACTCTTTGTCTCCCGTCTAGTAGAATGTGGACAGGAATTGAAAATAAAAGTAGGGATAAGAAAGGAAAGGGTATGCTTTCTCCGGATTGAAAGAGGCAGATAGATGTGAGGATGATGCAACCTTTCTGGACCAGCCATATCATACGGACACGTAACATCAGGGGTTTAGTATAAAGTAGTCCAGCCTTATCCCTCCCACGCAAAGAGCTATAGTCCGAGCCGAGGTAAATAATGACACTTTAGTTGGTTTGATGTGGCTACCAGGACAAGTTAAGCGTATGTAGAAGAGAACGAAATTTAGATGGGAGAAGGATAGGACGGAGACATTGTATAGATTTTTTAGTTGGAGGCCGGGTTAAAGTTGTGTGGGAGCTAAAATAATAAGGTCGTGTCGTTCCAGGTTTTGAGGTTGGCGACTGGTAACTGGTAGGTAGGGGGCAAGTAAGTGCAAGCAAGCATTGCCTTCTTGTTCCTCTCTTTCTCGTTCAGCTTATGCTGCCTCATATACTCTGTTGGATTTAGGGTAGAATGGGGAAAGGGGTGGACTGGGGCTGGATGGAGTGATGTTGAGAAAAGAGGGGGGGGGTAAGGATTGGAGTTAGTTTAGTAGTTTAATGTATATATAGATATTGATGAATGTTTACGTGTGCTTACGTGTTTGTGGATTCTAAAGTATTATAATGGTTTGAGGGAATGGAGGAGAGTCGTTGGGTAAGTTGGGTATTGTGTATATGGTTTGTTTACTCGCTTGGCCTGGTGCCTCCTTGCTTTCTGTCTGCTTGAATGAAGGGAAGATTGCGGAGAAAGACTGAATGCTCCTAGCATTCTAGAGACTGATGCCTGGATAGCTCTGTTTCATCATCCTAAAGGTTTTAAGCAAGGCTGGAGTGAGACTAAGGTGGAATAGGGAATGCTGAAAACTAAAATATATATGTCAAGAAGAGTTAGTTAGTTAGTTGTGGGTATGTGTGTGGGGAGGGGGTATTGTGAGTTTGATGATGGAAGAATACGGGAGGGGTTGTTTAATGCATAAGGGCGGAGTGAATCTCGCATCATCATCCATGAATTGGTTCATACGGTTATTCCAAGTGAAGTAAGAGGGGTTCCTAAACCAACAACACTGTTTTCTTTTGTTAACGTAAACAGAGCTGCAGAGAGTGTCTAAACAAGAGTGTGGTGCTCCGTCCTGGGTTGGAAATTCAATTGAAACCAAAGGATATACAGAAGAAGACCAAGGACTTGGTTGACTTGGTATAGTTCTAGTTGTGGGAGTGACTCTGACGAGAGGAAATAGAGGAAAGTAAAGACTGGAACATCATCTCCCAGACGCATACACAACACACACTAGGCCGCCATGGGGATAAACGAAACCAACATTTCATATCCGCCGATAGAACAGATATATATCCACATCTTTCTTCTTCATTATTCTTCACAGACTTTATATTTTACGGGCTATATGACGCTACATGAGAGAAGCCGTCAAGTCAGGCGGGTATGTGAGGAGATGCAAGCTGGAGCTTGGATGGAGCTGGAAGAGTACAAACGCTTAGTTTGGTTTTTAGCTCCGATAACTATGAGATTACTCCCGGTGACTAACTGCACGCTAATAAGGGAAGGAGGAGTGTCATATACCAATTTCATAAACATCCTTACATATGTATTTATCCACAAACAGAGCGAGGCTAAGAGACGGGTGAAAAGGCTGGCTACCCACACGAGCTACCCGACCCTACTTTCCCATCCTCACCTCAACATCCTAGAGTGATCCAGCCACAGGAAGGAAGGAAGCGAGTGAGCAAGCAGGAACACACGGTTGCATAAACAAAGTAAATTGGATACAAATTTCAGAATCCCTTTTGCTACCACCGTTATTTTCTCTCGCTTTTTCACTTTTCTTCCGAGAATGAAAGGGGAAAGCTAGCTGTGTATGGAGAGAGGCTATGACTCTTGGTCCTGGCTAATAATCACCGTGAAGCGGATAAAGCCATTGCAGAAAGCGTAAAAATGGTCAGAAATGGGACTTCAGACTTGTTAATAATGCTGGATACAACTGGGATAGTTTTGTCGAAAATTGTGAGTACTTGAGATATCTGTCAATTTGTTGCGATTATTGCAATGCATGGCAATCAAAAAATTAGAGATTAATTCCTGACAGGCAAGCATAGAATTAGAATAATACAGAGCATTAAGAGTTATGAAGATACAGGATGGGAGTGTCAGCGTCGGGTGCAATGAAAAGACCTTGCAGGAGAAAGTAAGAAAAGAAGGTGAGAGTGAAGAGGGAGTGGGTAAAAAGTTGGCTAACTTAAAGGAACTGAATCCTCTCATTTTTGGCTGGATGATCTGTCATGGAATACGAATGAAGAATGCGTTTCATCTTCTAGCAGAGAAAATAAAGAGGTTCATGAGAGAGGGAGAGAAGAAGGGTTTAAAAGGGGGTTCTTCTTCTTAAGTCGACGTAACTAGCTGTAAGGTGGGGGAATGAAAAGTGGGAGAAAAGTACAAAGTTGGCAAAAAAAACTATTTTCTTCACACATGATATATATTGGTTGTTTTTCAAACTAACCCTCCACTCTATACATAATGCATACGAGTTTCTCAACAACTGTATACCATTCGGAATAAGCATTATTATTGAGAAAGTATAAAACTTAATATTGCTTTCTCCCTCGACTTATACTCGGAGAAGTTGGAAGGAGGATTGGAAAAAAATAATAAAAAATATCAGAAACTTTTCAACATGATCTCATATCTAAACTCAGAACCACTGACCCTAAGCTGACCCTTGGTGTGTATCCTACCCAGTTGTTACGTATGTATGAGCAAGAAGAGGGAAACAAATATGAAGGGAAAAGGCAACGCTCCAAAAATTTTCCCACTTTCATGAATATTTTAAAGCGCGGGTAGAGAAGAGGACCAAAACGGGATATAGTCATTGAATTGGAACCGCGATTTGGGTTTGGTGTGGTGAAAAGTTGTTCCTTCAGTGCTGAACTCCGGGTTGGGGAGGAGGGATACACTTTTGCCCGATTCGGGGGAAAGCAACTTGTTGAAAAATATTTTGTATAGAGAAGAGGACTAAACCCCGGAATCAACACCCGGGAACTATAGTAGTTGTGGTAACAAAATGTTATTGTCCGATAAACGAAACTCTCATCTTTCGAATTGACAAGTGAAAGCCGGAAGGCATGTCTGGAATTCTAAGCAGGAACAATACACTATGTGGGTATATGATGCAGGATATAAGGCTGGCTCAAGTATAACCGCATGGTCGTTTTTGTATTACCATCCCCATGAACCACCATATAAAGGAATCCCCATGAAATCCTTCCTGATTCACCGGCTGTCCTACTTGGCAAGACTGAAGTGGAACGGGAGAAAGTAAAAGAGTCGGACAATGAAAAGACAATAAAGAAAATACGATACGTGAGCTTGTTGAGATACAATAAAATTCAATTTTGGGTATACTGGAGAAGATGGATTGGATAGGAGGTTCAGTGGTGCATAGCAAAATATCTTTATCCTCCGCTCAGTGGCTCACTGTTGCATACTTCTTGTTATAAGTCGTATTTTCTTTGCGGGAAAAATATTGCGCTTGCAAGTATCATACTTGCCAGGGAAAGCCTCAAGACAGTTTTAAACGGACTTTCAGAAAAAATTAAGTTTTCATATAAGAAAATTAATATGTTCAGTTAAAATTTTTTAAAGTAGCTTAAATTTCTAACTCTATTATTCCTCTGGGTTATGGTTACGTAACTTGCTATGAGGGTCACCATGAAGGATATGCTTCAAAGTATTGGTTCGCAAGAGGTTAAGGAAGGGATGATTTCCGACGGTAGCCACAGCTTATAGCACAGGACTGCGTTTGGGCAGGATCCGTTCTAGAAATTTTGGCCCCTTCTTTAATATGAGATTTGGATGGTGAAAGCCAAAGAAAGTGGGGGAGGAAAGTAAAATGATCACAAGTTTTCGAAATGACCTAAAGCTATGAGACTGACCTCTAGAGTTGGTCATCAAGTTGTGTGAATACAAGGTTTAGTAATGTTTGTAAGAGAACAAAAGTGAGACAAATCTCGTTGGCCGCAATTCTTTTATGGCAGTTTCTATTTTCGAGAGTAAACATTTGTCTCTCAACATCACAATAATATTCTAAAAGGAAAGGGCTACACAACCCAAGAGTACTAGAGAAGACGAAACTGCTAACAGCGTTAACTTATATATGAGCTGAATGGAGCATACTTTCTCCATAAGAGGAAGGGAGTTATTAGGGAAAGTGGAGAGGAACAGTTGAGAGAAAGCATTTATTCGGCACACATGCTTTCACTATGATGGCTCCCTCATAACTGATAGTGGACTGGGAACCAAGTCTGGAAATGAGATGCTTCTTCTTTTCTCCCCTGTGAAAACTGAAGGGAGAGAAAGTCAGCCTCAGAGTGAAGGAAGTGGAAGCTGTTATTATGCAGGTTTGGCGGTGGGGCAAAAGTCGTCTAATCTACCTGGCATTTGTCTTAGCATTAATTAAAACAGAAGGAGGATCTTTTAAAAACAAAAGATGAAAAATTAGCTTCATTTCTAATTATAACTTTTAGTAAATATGAAATTTTCCCTCTTTCACTTTTGAGGAAACTCCGTCTCTCTTTCTCCTCCTTGTAGAGGAATTATAAGAGAAATAAAGAGCAAAAGCCAAGGAGAAAGGAGCAGCTTTGTTTGGTATGGGAGGGGATTGGACGTGGGATACATACAATCAGTCATACGTACATCTATATATCATTAAATGTTGAAGACGACAAAAACTTTGTGACATGGCAATCAACCGCGCTTTCTCCCATCAGAGCGAGACAGGAGAATATGAGTGGCATTCACGGGGTATAATCACCTCCGCCTGCACCTCTTCACACGATCCTCCCGCCCCGTCAAAAACTCTTATTACTTCTTCTTCTGCCTCACTACTTCTATGACTTTCACACTAATTTTATCCTATTACATCGCCCTCCGTCCCTTTTCTCCTGTCTCCACCTCTCCACTCAAACCAGATACACTTTACCCTCGAACAAAAATATATATTAGCTCCCACACAAGACGACAGAGAGATAAACGTCCGGAGACGGAGAATAGAAAGGGAAGATGTTGGGAGAAAGTCTTTGAGACAAGAGGGCAAGAATTATATAAATTACATGCAAGAGTATATATATATCTACCTCTCCACCAATATAAGCTTTCTTCCTTCCATCATTTCAATGTCGTAAAACCCATCCGCCGTCACCCTTTTGACTAAAATCTTCATCCCCTCCTACCAATCCTCTCTTTTCTCTTTCCCCTTCCATCAAAGCCCCAGCCGTGCCCTCTTGTCCATAATATTTTAATTCCTTTTGTGTATGCCTATTATTTGCCTATATCTTGCCCTTTCTCCCGGAAGCTTTATCTCTCTGAAAACTCTTTCACCAAACTATGAAATATATCGTGTCACATTTCAATCTTTTTTATAACCGGATAAACTTTTACCAAAAGTTAGGCCTCAATTACTTACTATAAATATTTTCTCTCTTCTTTTATCCCCATAGTACTTTCTCTCACTTTCTCCACTTTAGCTGGTCTCTACTTCCTCGCCCTCTCTCGCCTTCCATTCTCGGTAGCCATTAGGAGCGATTCTAACAATTAAAATGTTTTAACTTGTAGAAGGTAGGCAGAGTCTCAGTCGGGAGGTAATCAACCAACTTTGAAGTAAGGATGGAAACAGAACCAGGGTAGATGCGAACAAACTTCAAGTGTATGAAAGGACCCCATCTGTGTATTAGTCTTTAGAGACGCGGGGTCTATATATGCGGCTACTTCATTCAGCTAAAAGAAGTGATGGGAATAATTATGAAAATGCTGCCAAAAAGTATTACCTGATTTTCAGGACTGTTTGCTCTTGAATTTTCCAAACTGTTCCCGGCTGAAAATTTTGTCTCGGTCGAAAGATTAATGGCTCCATCAGCGTCTGTTTCCGCGTCCATCATTGAGCCATCCTGAAAAACCAACATAATCCAATTTTCTTAAACACACCTATTTAATCTTCCATCAGCCACACAACTCCCAGTCACACGCTCCACGCTCCTATCCCTCCACTCTTATCCCTAAACAAACTCCAGTCTTTGGGGCTACCCCTTATTACAGGGAAATGTGTACAAGAAGCTAAAAACCAACAAAACCCTCATATCATTTACTTCCATCAGCTCTAACCGCTCCCCACACGAATTCAAAGCTCTAGTTTTAGCCAAATTCTTTAAATATATATATTAGATCATCCTTATGCCATGCCAGGAACAGCAGTGCTAGAGCTGTCTTCAGCAGCATATACTAATACTTACGGCAAATTCTTCCCCTCTTTTTCAAAGCGTACGAAGAAATCCCTTCCACTCAAGGTATAAACCAAAACAGGAAGAAGAAACCAGGGTAAGAAATAGAAAACCGGGAGGACATCCTAGGAAAACGTGCATTTGTATCTCCGGCATCCCGGGAGACGTCACCACATTCACCTATCACACAGTTGGTGTCCACAAAACTCATTTCAATCTTTGAATAAAGTTGCTCTTTCACTCGGGTAAAATCAACAAGCTCAGTAACTTTGGATGCAAGTAAACCAAACTTATTCCGGAGCTTTTTTATTTAAAAATGGCCGAGCACAAAAATATCTTAGTGTGGAGAAAACTAATTCAGGCCTCATAGTAATGTTAAAGAATTTCGCGGTCTTGAGTCTTAATTTACTTGACGACATGTCAAGTCAAGTGGTAGGAAACGCAATTGTGGAAGTCACGCCAGAGTTTTAGAGTGAGTTTGCAAAAGAAAACTAGCAAAATGGAATCAAAGGCTCGTCGTGTTAAATGTATGATTTTGTTGCCAGTCAGATAGTGTACCCTGTTGACAGAGTAATGAGTTGATTCGCTCATGGAGAAAGCACCATCTGCACTCACTGTATGTGCATGCTTTAGGATAAGTAGTCCTGAAAACTGACTCTGTGTACTGGATTCAACTGCAAATTTATTAATGGTAAACACGCTTCTGTGTCTGTAATGTGCAGGAGAAAGTACAAGGCTTGACTTTATTCATCGTTCATCTGGAGAAAGCCACTAAGAAAAAACCATCCATGAGAGAAATCTGTATGCTGGGGTTGGGGGAAGATTGAAAGTTACTCAAGAGGATGGCCATGATTTTAATATTCAACTCATTTGCACCCTCTTCTCACACTTTTCAAGGAGGAGCCGATGAGGAAGAGCAGAGCGGAAGAGGATAACCGCAGAAGAGCATGGGAAAAGGCGAGAAAATCTAGGAAGACGGGAAAAGCTGGCGGGATAATGGAATCTGAAACCCTTAGTGGCTACAAACATAAGAGCCAACGTGTCTTGCTTGATCTACCATATATCATATTGAATCTGATCGGATTACTTTACACAACAAGCTGTAAAAGAAGAAGCTGTGTGAGGAACTCATTCCACCCGCTCCACTATGCGTCTTTTCAACTTCCTCGAGGAAGAAAAGCGCTAGCTAGGGTAGGTTTTTTATGGAAATTATAATGAAGTGAGAGAAATATGGGAAAAGCGCCTTGTTAACAGAATTCTACCTCAAGATGCTAAACAACACTTTTCACACATGAAGGGGTTTGTTAAGAGCCCGTATCACCCTTCCTAGAATATTGTGATTTCCAGTCAAGGAGAAAAACATAATGAAGAAGGAGGATATGCTAAAGACGATATTCCTACGCCTCTGCGGATAAGCGACAAAAACCCAAGAGAAACTTGCTCACAAAGCATGTTTCAACCTCGGATGACAATTATAAATTCCTGTAGCTGATAAGTTATTTTGAGAGGAGACGCTGTAATGAATTAAAAGCGTGGAGAAAGTTTCATGCGTGGAAAAAAGTGAAAGCAAGAAATTGAATTACGCATGCAAAAATGTAGAATTGATGCGGGCTATTTCATTAATCTACGTAGGTCTCTGAGAAGATCTAAATAAGACGCACGTCTCCCGGAGTCCATGTGAGGGAGTTTATAGGAGGTGCTTTAAGGAGCTGTGCTTATGCGGGCTAAAAGCATCTGCATTGATCCGGGTGACAGGTTGTTGTTGTGTGGTAAAATGTGTGGGGTTTTGACAGGCCAATGATTTATGTAGCGAAGGATTTGATTGAATGACGGAAAGAAATTCTGTGTAAAAAAGAATGGTGAAATGTAGACGAGGGATGAAAAGAGAAAGTTTGAGTTGGCGGGAATGGTGGGAGGAGAATTGTTGTGGGTAAGGGAAGGGGTTAGAGGGAGTATAGAAAATAAAATATAATCCAGGTTTGTCTACAGGTCCCCGGGGATGGAATAAGTTGGCGTCTTTTCCAACTACATCAACTCATTAGAAAGAGCCACTTAGCTCCGGTTGTAATCCCAGAGCGTGGTGGCTTGAAGAAAACAATCTTGTTCATTTCAAAACCTTTTCACACAAACCAAGACAGGGTTGGCTAAAGATGGAAAGACAAGACAGAATGAGACAAGAAGAAGCCGGGTAGTACATACGTAGTAGTTCCTTCCGGACAAGAAACGAGGAGGTTGGAAAATGAAGAGGGCGACAGGAAATACAGAGTGAATGAAGATAATATTAATGTTGTAGCTCGTATCCACTTATTCTACACTTAATTCATCCAGAATTGTGTCTGAAGCTAGGCTAAGCCGAGCCCCTTCCTTCTTCTCAAGAAGATGGGAAACATAACCCTTGCTCATCCATCCAGGAGGCAACTTTCTCCCCTTGATCTAACCCAGAGAAAGAATGGGGAGGAGGTTGCGGAGGGAGAAAATATGTTATCATCATACGTGAAGCGGCTTATGCTTTTTCTCTCCAGTATTACTCCCCGCCATAGCAGGAAGGAACTACTTGAGGGTTTCTAATGTACTGCTAATATGTAATACTTGCAGAAGCCTTCTCATATCTCTTCTTTTCCTCTTGAGGAGCGCTCAGTCATGCCTAACACTAACCCTTCAATCATTTCCGCATTACATCAGCCATAATTTAATCATTCCTCCTTACTGTAATTGACTTTGAGCCTAGGAAAGTTGCCCTTCCCCAAGAACCAAGATTCTCCCTGATTTCTCATATTTCCACCGTGGGGGAAACATCAACAAATAACTCAAAAGAATTGTACAATTCAGCCAACTCTCTCTCTTCTTACTATATATTTTATTCTCCACGTGTGCACTTTGCAGGGCTTATAGGCGGTAGTTGGTTCCATATAGGTATAATATATTAGCTACGTTGCTCACGCAAGAGAGGAGAAAGAACTTGACTAATTCCCACGCTCATTTCTCCACTTTCTCCTCCGAGTAACCATTCACATATACCTGCTCAAACCGCAAGAGATAAAAATTTAAGATGTAAACCAATTTTAATTTTAATTGACGCAGAGGAGGAAATACAGTGAGGGCAGCATTTGAAATTCTTGAAAAGAGCAGGGAGGAAGTAAAAATTACTGAATAGAATATAATTACATTACTCGGATCCCCAAACTATAATATTCTCTCACTATACATACACATGCTCCTTTCGCGGTAATGAGGACTGACCGTATTCAGATGGTAGTAGGGATCCAATGCTACTGGAGAATTGGGGGAGGTAGAGGAAAAAATCTGGACGCAGTAATACCATCCTTGCTTTCCTGGAACACTGATTGTATGAGAGGAGGGGAAACTAAAAATCTGACTGAACTAAGAGGCACGGAGGGAGGAAGACGGGAGAAAGATTCTCAAGGAATCATCTTCCTCAGATTTTTGGTTAAATGTCCAGGGGAAACACACACGTATCCTATCAACAGGATGGACGGACTAAAAGGAAGACTTTTGCCGGAGGAGTAGCAAGAGATGCGGGCATTAAGACCAAGTATCAAGTTCTCTTTATGAAGTATCCGGGGATTGGGAGGATGGTCGGTGTGACGCATGTGGAGTTAAAACACACTATTTATTACACAGAGTAAGGGCAGGATCCAGAATGAGATTTAGTCGAGTGATCTGATACAAGGGTGAGGACTTGGGTGACTATAGGGTTGTCATGAGTATACGGTTAAAACGTGTTTCCTGGAGCCCTGGACCACATGGACGTAGGTTTTGTTAGCGGATAGGGTCGGTTTACTTTGTGGAAAGCTAGGACACTTTTTCTCACAACTATCCGTTTACACAACAAGGAATAATGTGTACGACACACAGACACGAACACAGACTCAGGGAAACACATGCAAGACAAAAGCACACCTTATAATGCACTGACTTACGTTGAGCCTCTCTTCCTAAGGAAATAAGAGTGGGGAAAGGATGATCTACGGAGGGAGGGCGAGCTGATTTCTTTTGGTTACTCTAAACCACAGATTGGATAAAAGCCGGGTGGTGGTGGTTCATCATCCTTTTGAGTCTATTCCTTTTTTCAGTCTGACTCTGCTGAGTGAATGAAAGAATGGGGGAGGTGGAGAGAGAGACAGAGATACGGAGAGAAGGGTAAAAGAAGAGGAGAAAAAATACAAATTTGATGAGATAAATATTTGTGAAGCACATTTTCTCATGAAATTTAATGGTATGTACGACGACGACGGGGACGACGAGTAAAACTGTTTTGTTTTCCGAACAAGATTGATGCAGATGCTAGTTTAGTTTTAGCTCCCTGACTTACTAAAGGGAGGGAAGCGTGGAAGTTGGAGGATTGGGATATATCTCCATGTTTACTAGTGCTCCTGGAATAGGCGGGGGTGGGTTGGAGATGTGTAAATAGGAAGAAGAACTACAAACAAATATTCTCCCCAAGTTCTCATCTAGTCAATCCAAGCCGAGACTGGAGCGGAGTTTAAAAGTAAGTAATAGCGTTGTAGGAGTATATAAAGTATATAATAATATGGAGACGGAGAGAGAATAAAGTTGTTGTTTGGGCTGTAAAATGATTTCATGTCATCTTAGTAAAGACCTTCCGATGCTTTTCCCTTGTTTGTGTTTTGAATGTATGGAGGGATTCCTTCCTCCAAGGTCTCCTACATATTTGTTATTGTCTCCACACTGTGACAAGACAGGACAGAGTGCCCTGCGTCATCTTTAACTTGCCTAGTTGCCACTGGATATCACTTCTCCAGCAGCCAATATCTAAAATCAAACTGACTTTTAAGGTTTCTTATAAGGAACTATGGGCTTGCTTTCATCTGCTCAACTGACTTACTGCTTGTGGTTCCGGAGCTTTATTACCTATACACTTGTGTACTGAGCTTGTAGCCACTATTTGCCCGGATATTCTTATTTTCCCGGACTGGAAGCTGCGGATGGAGTGAAGAAAGACTGGTGTGTGAAAGCACGAGGGGATTTTTTAAGCAGGGGTTATGTCATTCACTTCCAGTGGCTATGCTCTACTACAGTACAGCCTGTACTGTACAGGTAAAGAGGTACACGTACGACGTGACTGGAAATGGTGACGGTGCTGACTTTGAGTGGTGGTGAATATGTTGTATTTTCTGGAAGTGTTCAAACTCTGAGCTGGAGAAGAAAACAAGAAGTTAGTTTACCTCCTCCTATTATTCTTTCTACGATCCTAGATGGATGTGGAGACAGATAAACAGAGCTCCCTCTCCTCAGCTCAACAACTCATCTCTTTATATAAATAAATATCCCAGGACCTCAGAAACCCTCTGGACAAACTAAACAATTTCCTGAGCTTAACGTGGCGGACTCTTGGCTAAAGACACTCCTGGAGCAGTAGCATCTGTCCTTTGAGCAGCATTTGGAAACATGTTGGGAGGAGGACGAAGAAGGGATAATATCAAAAGAAGTAGAATATATGTAGAACGGAGGCGGAGATATTGTCGATTTATGTTTCGCAACTTAATATTGGCAATATAGAGGAGAAAGGGACAAGCTCGTTTGGAAGCACAGGAGGAGAAAGAAAATATAATGCCAGGGTGGAGAGAGGAAAAAATATGGAAAAATACACTTTCGTTTGTCAACAAGAAAATTTAGCATTAATACATATAACTCCAGCTGTATAATAGCATGACTTGTGAGCTGACTAACAGTCATTACTATGGCGTAAATTGTGGAGGAACCTTGCATTTAGAGAAATGATACGTCAGTTGGTATTTATTTGTAAACTTGTGTGTGTCCCCTCTCCAGCGTGTACAGCTTACAATTTAGAGAGTTGGAGAGAAAACACTTGAGAAAAATACAAATTGATGCTTACTGAGCTAGGATGAGTGCAGCTACGTAACTTGGGAAACTCTGTGAAAATATGACAGAGTTTATGTTTATGAATAATCTGAAGGGGGAGGAGGAAGGTGGGGAAGAAGGTGACGGATATCTTAAATGACTGTTAAAATAAGCTTAAGAAAACAAGAATGAGCGCTACAGCGTTACGGTACTTGTGGACTCTCTAGTATAATGGAAGGAGAACAGGAAAGGTTTGATGACTATAAATAGTTTGGAACCAACAAAAACAAAAACAAGGGTGGTGTATATAATTATCGCGGGATTGAAAAACATATATGGATGAATATTCATGTAGAGGAGGGCTTTAAGAAGCTTTTTCTTTCTTCCTTTCGTCTTGATCAATTTATGTTTGCGGATTGAAATTGGAGTGATGACGATGATGACGGATGGGTGTTGGTTTGACTTAAATGGTGCAGCAGTTAGCTGGGACGGAGTATTTATAAAATAGGGATATGTAATATGAA
This sequence comes from Sminthurides aquaticus, assembly GCA_906901655.1. Taxonomy (NCBI): domain Eukaryota; kingdom Metazoa; phylum Arthropoda; class Collembola; order Symphypleona; family Sminthurididae; genus Sminthurides; species Sminthurides aquaticus. The sequence goes on along the minus strand of CAJQTT010000004.1, from coordinate 6,382,875 downwards.
TTGTGTCACTGTGTGTGGACTAGAGGATTGGATGGAATTGTGTTTGCGTAAAGTAAGTGTAACGTGCCTCTGTCTGGTTGTGATGTTGATAGGATATTTAAGGTTGACTAAGTTCTGTGTTTGTTGGTGTTGGTTTGGTTGAAGAATAAGAAAAGGCTTTAATAAATAAGTATTGGCGTGTAGTTGCTAACTTGTATCGAGACTGGCTGGAGCGGCTCTGTGTTTGTGTATGCTCCATTTCCTCTTCGCCTTTGACGTACTTAAAGCAGAACAAATGTGAAAGGATAATAGAGGAGGGAATGAGGCACACGAGGCAAACCAAGGCTACGCTATATTTTCGGCACCTTTATCCTCCTTTCTACCTTCTATTCCAGTTTCCAGTACACGTACACACAGACTAGGTTATACAAGTTATACAAGGACAGTCCACGCTCAAGGAAGCACTCCTGGAATCCTGAAACTATATGCTCTTCAAATAGGAATGGGACAAGAAATTATTCGCAACTACATAATCGATCCAATTTTCAATTATTCTAGCCAGTATAAAAATACGAACTATACCTTGTGAGCTAGCATGACTTGAAGGTATACGAGGTAAATAAATTAAAAGTAATTAAAATTCCAGGTAAATACTGTAAAAGGTAGTCGACTATAGGTAAATGGGTGATAAGGTGATTTGTAGGCCCGCGAAGGAATGGTTTAAAGCTATAAGGGACTTATTGAGATTCGCTTTTATTGAGATTGCAAGGAACAATAATTATCATTTTAATTGATATTGCACGTGTATACAAATGTATATATATAGGATACTTGCCAAATAACCTAGGAGAAAAAGAGTTGCTTAGAAGAGAGTTGTATAACAGCAACGACCCTACCTTAATCTCCTCTATTAACCTTAATTATGATGTGCTCTACTGTAAGATAGCCGTAGCCAACCAGCTTGCTTGTAACATTGCCGATTGTCTCCTACACTTTCCTTTTAATCTAAGCTCATGGTGATTTCTTGTTGAGCCCGACGGAAGGCTCAGCTCCGCCGCACTTACGTTTTCTTGTACCTATGGCCATTCCTTTCTCCTCATTTCTCTCTGCTATTTGTCATAATAAGGATTTTAGACGGAGGAATGTAGTGTTTGTTATGTAGACAAGCGTCGGGGTATATAATGTGATGTAACCAGGTAAATTCAGTGGGAGGAGTGACAGAGTAGAGGATCTATTTTTGCGAATATACAAATAACATGTGCTGATTATTGGGGAATGGTGACGAAGGGAAGGGGGTTTAAGTATCTTTGATAGATGTGGTGAGGTTATGATATCCTCAAGGGTGTATGCATAATAAGGGATTGATTCAAGGGATTCAAGGTTGGCTTTAAGGAAATACGGGAAAGAGCGGAATTTAGAATGACGGTCAGAGATGGGGAGGGGGAACTTTGTTGATCTTTGCCATCTGACGGCGCGTGGCAATAATTGTTGCGGAGGTTAAAGTGAAATTGTGTTTTTATTGCAATTATACTCCTACAGTTAAGCGTTTGTGTATATACAACACCTTGTTGGCATCGTTGGACTGTAACGCTTATTTGCGTAGATAAAAGTCCTGAGAGCCATCATAACGAGTAGAAAACTGTTGCGAATCCGGCATGACTGTAATGCATACATATGTTGGTATAGCTTGAGGGGGCTTTGATAAAGAGGAAACAATGGAAGGAAATGGAGTTGTGTAGTATTGGTTGATTGGAGGAAGATAACATGTATCCGGGAAGACATAAATGGCAGGTGGATGGTAGTAGTTATGAAATATATATTAAGAAAATAAGAAGGATTTAGATTGAATTGGAACAAATTGCGGGACAAATATCCGTGCTTACTCTGCCTTATAAGAATTGCGAAAGTTGGATGAAGAAAATTAAATACAAGAAAGAAAGTGACACATTCCTCCATATATGTAGACTTTCTCCTTGGTTGCCGTGTGAGACTTGGCTTACGTGAGACTGAGGGGGATAGGACAGGGTCGGTTGGTGGGGTTATGTGGGAATGGTTGATGGATTCGTGATGATAAAACGTAAAAGCTAGGAGGACACAAGGACGAAGGTAAGACGGGTAACATGGCATGTGCCTGTGAGGACTAAAGAACTCGTCGACGTAACGGGTGGATTTTTGCAAACTCGATGTAAGTATATTATATATGTGTGTGCAGTGTTTCGATACGGCAGACAAGCCAAACTCGTAGGAAACAGGCTGGAAGAAAAGCTAGAAAGCCAGGGGATGACGATGAACAAGGAAAGTATGACGGCGAACGCGGGTTCGCCCGGGACTGGATGACCGCCGGAAACTACCTCCCTCTGACCCATTACTGAACTGGATTATTACTACTTGTCCTACTGGGTCTTGTACTCTTTACTCAAAGATATTATGCACAAGGTAGTCAAGGATTGTACGTTGTCTGTTGGGGGCTTGAATACGTTACGATTTAAGAAATTTAGCATTAATCCACAACTCGTGGAAGCTTCTAGCGTTGTCTTTCTATTGTCGACCCCACACTACAAGAGAAAGTGGAGAAAGCACAGACTGAAAATAAGAATACATATGTCTATGGTCGGGAGTCTGGACTTGGTAGCCTTGACGTCTTTTTTTTATACAATGCATGTGTTCATAGAATGATGAGAAAGGAAGTGGCGAGGATGTAATGGAGAAAGCGGTTGAGTGAGTAATATTCATGATACGGAGAAAATGTAAAGCTAGAGAGAAAGGTTGGGAGTTTGGAGGAGGAGGAGGAGGAAATGGGAAGAGAGAGGGATAGGATGATAATAGAAACAGAGACGCGATTCCTAATGCTTTCAGCTTTCTCCTTGTACCAACATACGAGGCTGTTAATATTGTTTGAGTTTTTGAAGGTGTAATGGAAATGAAATGATAGCGGTTTAGTGAGAGACTAGCAGGGCTGTTGTGGAGTTAAGGGAAAGCATTTTCGGGATTGGATTTCCCAATCAATACCCCTGCTTTGAATAGAGGGGGAAAAGGAAAACTGCTGACAACATAAACAAACAATAAAACAAACAGTTGAGCAAAATCAATAGTTTCAGCCGAGCACGGAGTGGCTCTACATGTCCTGTCTCTCTAATTCTATCTCTATCTGGCTAGGGTTTCATGGCTGCCCAAAAACTCTTTCACGACCATCATCATCATCATAATGTATGGCTGTGTTGGGTGGTATTAGATAAAATGCATGCACATTATTTACAGTATACGCCGCAGGGGCGGGGGTAGGGAAGATGTAAGAGAAAGCAAGGGTTGATGGAATACAGTGCTTACATTTCAAAGGAGTCTTGCTTAATATATGGTGCAGATTTCCAAGGCGGAAAAGATGGGAGAAATGTAAACTTGTGTTACTATTTTTCTATGGCGAGTGGATGCACACTGACCCAGGATTTCCAGAGGGAAGAAAGATAAAGAAAAAGAGTGCAGTGATAGCGTTGTACGTACGTGTGGTGAGCGCGGATTGTAGATGAGCAGTTAGTGTTGTAGTTAAGGAAGATGATGTTCTTCCCCGTATGTCTGTAATGTGGGTTGTGGATGAATGAATTTTGTATGTGTGATTATGGGCTGGTTGTTGTGAGGGTGGGGAGAGTTGTATTCTTCTGGGCTGACTCTTATAGTTTATTGTGGGTTCTGACTATTGGCGTAGTATAAAATTTATCATATTTTAAAAACAAGCCGAGGACGTAATACAAATATGAGCTTTTATTCTTCACGTCCCTGCCTGGGTTCCTCGCTCCGACCTGGTTCTCTCTTCTCTCGTCATGTATACTCGTCTTTCTATCTGTACTCTGTACACTATGTTGTATGGCCCGGTTGGGATTGGAATCCAACATGATGGAAATAATCCCCCCTAACACAACACAACAACTCGTAGAAAAGACATAATATAATGCCCTGCTTTTCTCTCTCTGTCTATCCTCTTCAGCCCTTCCCCTCACCCACATGTATATTTGTACAAACAGAGAAGAAGACTGGGACTACTTGCTAGCTAGCACTACCCCTCCCTGCCATTTTCATCAACAACTTTTCCTTCTTACTAATTCATTGTAAACAAGGGAGTCCAAGCCCACTCCTAACACCTCGCTTCTCATCTCTTCCTCCCCTCTCTTCACCACGTCTCCCTCACACTTTACTTCCTTCAGCCGGGAATGGAACGAGGGAAACTCTTCCCTATTTATTTTCCTCCCTTGTTTCTCTATCTTGCTTCCTGTAAAAGTAAGCAGGCACTGAAATAATGCACAATGCTCAAGTAGAGTGTAAGGGCGCTGCTGGAAAATAATACCTTAAACTAGGCTAGCGTCAAGTCCAAGGGGATGCGATGCGCTACAGAGGATAGGCAATCATTACGAAATAAACTGCTCCCGCACGATGGTAAGGAAAGCAGCAAGAAAGGAAAACAAGGGGAAAACAAAACAACAGCGGATTGAGAGATAGACAGGCAGAGACGGGGACGGGATTGAGCTTCTGGAGAGAAGGCGTAAGGAAGGATAGGCAGAAAGATGGAAGATGGATGCATATTTATTATTTCAAGCAGGCATATTACCAAGGGTATTGGAATAATAAGTTGGGGGTGGAGGGAGGGAAAGTCCCACTTACCGGGAGCTCATGCATAGTTTTTTACTTTTACTGGGCGGTGAAAGGAGTGAAAGCATACTGGATCATGTTTTTGATTGTTTGCGATACAGATGGAGGGAGGTATCTAGTGGATTTGCGGAATTTTGCAGAATAGCAGGCCTTACGACACAGATCGAGTGGTTGGAGAAAGCTAAGCTTGAGTGAGCGAGGGAAAACTCGGTAGAAATCCTTCTCTTTTTGCACCTAGTCATGCCCTCACTCTCATGATAATCGCTTCGTTTTCAGGAGCTCAAGCCTTCTCCATCCACCATCATTCACCTCTCATCCTTGTCCTCAAGTTTGGTGGATGGGAAATGAAATCAACTCCATGCTAACCGCATTCATCCGCTTCCGAAAACATACAACTGTTTATTCCTCGTGCTGTACTAACACTAACGTACTCATCAGCTTACTTATCGCTCCGGAACGGACAGACAACAAGTTTAACATGCATCTCGGACAAGTACCACGTAATGCTTCACATGTATAAATAACAAATTATAAAATAACATGTACGCCACCAACCCAACAAAATTAGAGAAAACAAACGACTCAGAACTCTTGTAGCACGGTGGATTAGTTGTGAGCTAGTTTAAGCTGAACTACCATTGCAGAGGATTTCAATGGTGAGAAAGTATGCAAAATATTTTTCTTTCATTCATGTATAAATAACCCATAATACATAATATCAACGTTTCTAAAGTACCGATAATACTACGCTATGAGCTACGGAACTACAGACATTTTTCTAGGGGTGCTATTGTTGCGCGGTGAAAGCCTGGAGAAAGTTGGTACATTCAACTTGCTTAAAAGACACGGCTGGTGTAGACGAACGGGTAATGTGTGGGACTATGAAAATTGGGTCTTTCCTCGTTTTGTTTCAACCCGTCGTAACGAGCTGGATGATACGGATGTTATGTAGATGCTATTCTGGTGGAGGAAAAGACAAATAGATAGATACGCAAATAGAAATACTCTGTGGAGAAAGCACAAAATGCCTTACGCGCTATTGGTAGTGGAGTGTCCGACATTGTAGCAGATGGACTGAGCTATTTATAGTGGGGAAAGTGCAACACAACATAAATGGAAAACGGAGGACATTTCAAGGGAATGGCCGTGTCGTAAAGCGTAAATGAATCGAAGCGTGAACAGTCTAAATGATGAATATGCATCAAGGCTTCTCTTTTCTATTGTATCGGATCCTTGATATCAGTTTAAGATTGTTATAGAGTTGCTGGGGAGGGCATAATGTTTTGTAGATTTTTTTGCTTTCTCCAATGCAAAACACACAGGATTCTTCCAGGAGCACACTTAATGCTCCTGGAAGAAAAAGTGAACGACGCGGCGGAGGCGGAAGGACATGATGACTGGATTGGGTGGACTCGGGATGGGAAACTGCTGAGGTTAATTTCATTAATTTGTTGACAACTATACCTCTTTGCTGTTCCAGGGATGAGTTGTGTCCGCGTATGTCATGTTATTCGTAGGAATGTATTTTTTGGGGGGAGTTGGAATGGGGTAGAAAGTGCGGGAGGATGGGAAAAGTTAAACGCTTCCTACTCTTTCTTCCGTAAAAGAATTTGTTCTTCTATTTCATAAGCGATGACAGTCATAAAATACTTTTGCATTAATAGCTTGTTATTTCAGTGCCTCGGTTTTACTTACTCTCAACATCATTTCTCCACTTTACTCTCTTCCCCCTTATAATTCTTGTGTATTTTCCTTCCCCCTCGAGTACGATAATGACTGGAATGATTCTAAAGGAAAACTTTAGGTTAGGCAGCAGAGTATGCCGGAATGCAGGTACTTGGCTTAAAATTTGCTACCCGGGTCCGGGTATATCCGGACGTTTTAAGTTACTTATGTAGGCTAAGATACATCGGACAGTCGGGGAGCGGTATAGATGTGCAGAGAGTCAGAGGGTTAAATCAAGATTCTGTAAGGCGCTCTCATGATTAATCTGAGTAGGAAGGATGTTGCTGTAGTGTATAGCTAATAGCTATGCCAGTAGTTGCTGGAAATACATGCCAATTTTATTTTCGGCGTCTTCTTCCAATTAAATTCTTAACTACTCCTCCTCAGCTCTTTCTCCGGCCATTACAACAAGTTCATCTAACATTAAATCACTTCAGCCCCCCCCCTATGCATCAGGAATCCTTGTGTATGAAATCATGACTAAAAATTGGATCATCATCTTTTATATGAATCCTTATATATATTCTCTTCTCCTCCGTCCTGTAGATGCTCATCTGGAAAGGATGAGAACTCAAAGAAAGAAAGAGGGACGCGTTTGTCTGCACATCTCCCCTTTCCAGAGTAGATCTATTATCTTTCCAAGGGAGAGAAACCGGGTAGGTTCCCCTCTTCAAGCGGGCGAAGGCTTTGCTGAAGTAGGAGGACGGGCGGGCACAAGGCTTGGAAATGGGAAGGTAAAGCTCGGGTGAAACTAATCGCATACTAAAATCTGGGGTTTGAGAAAAGGTTTAATCAGTTTTCACGCTGTTACCGAAACAAATAAAATGAACACTTTTCGTAAGCCAATCTAGCATGGATTAAGGGAGAGAGAGAGAGAGAGAGAAAACCGCTGTATAAACTGTGATTAAATGTATGTGGAATAAAAGTGAAAGTACAGACGTGTAATGACCCCGAAGCTAAACATGGGTAAAGGTAATTATGTTGGATGTAAAAAGTTCAATTCTATCTTGTGTAGGATCCAAGGCGTTTGAAGGTGGAACTCGGTGAAGCGCATGCATTAGCAAAGCTTTAGAATTCCACCTGGTCTAAGGGAAATCCGAGAGTCAAATGGGTTGTAAAAAGCAGAGTAGCTGAGCTTTTAGGGAGCAGACCAAAAGGTAGCTGCTCCCGCTCCCAGGGGTGACGGGTGTTGTCGTATGTTCGGGAATAAAAAAAGAGGAGCGTACGTGCATCTATTGTTTGCAACTTTGTCTAAGGATTAAAAATATAAATAAATAATATAATATTGGAATGATTAAATGAACAACTGGAGGGGAGAATCCGCGGGAGAAGGCGGCATAAAGCAAGGAGGAAAATGCCCGGGAAAAATCCGCTTTATTCATGCATATCTAATATCAATCCTATGCTCCGATTTTGTTGACCGGGTAGCAGGAGGATTTCGGTTGGAAAGCTCCTGCGTCTCCGTGTGTTTGTTTTCCGGACATTCGGGATGGACAATCTTAGCATGTGATACATGCGTGTGTGCTGCTACTGCTCGTTGGTAATAATTTTAATTTTAGATATCATCATTATTTTAAATGAATAGGGCAATGGCGTAAGTAGGGGCCTTGTTTGAGCACACACAACAAGTCCGCTAAATCTCTACCACAAAACTGCTCCAAAGAGATTTGTTTAGGCATAGAATGAAGGTTTCTTGTGTATTTTTAATGGGTTGCCGGCTGGTGGAACTCTGTTGCTCTGCTGTGGGACGCGACGGATAAATCGGTAGCGAGGAAATTTTTGTAATTGGCTTCAACCTAGTCGGATTACTCTTTAGAATCCGGGAGCGTGGCTAATATTTATTTATGCGAGTCTTTAGAAATGTTTGGCGGAGAGTAAAAAAGAATAATTATTGCGTTAATCACTACAGCTGTTCTCGGGGGCTGATAAAAGATGTAGCGGGGTACGATGGGAGAAGAGATGAGGCTTTTGGTTTGTGGAAGACTGGTTGGAGGAGTGACAGTAGCAGTTATAAGTTTCATAAACAGATGATTTGATACGTAAGCATCCGGTAGCGTATTTTCACGGGAATAAAAAGCGACGAGTAAGTGTGAGATGGGGGTAAGAAATCAGAGAGTCAACTCCAGCCCTCCTGTGTAGGTTGAAGTGTAGGCTGAAGACTGAGGACAGGAAAGAGGGGAAGAATCGGGTTGTTAGGGGGGCTCAAGCTGGTATTTTTCGACCTCTATTTGCAGTACGGGATACGTCACTCCCCTTTTATAGAGCGGCTATCTCTATGAAGGAGAGCCAAAAATACTAAGTCCTCTTCCCGTCTCCTCTTCTCTTGTACCCGGCTCCGAAATGTCCGAAATATAATGCATGAGTACAGATAGTAGAGAGAGAGAGAAAGAAAGAGAGTAAGCAAGCCACACTAAGAACACTCTTTCCAATGCACGTCTAAAATCTCTAATTTATTATTGTAAACCGCAAGTTGTTGAGCGGATGCGAAATGCAAATTTGCAAGGAAGATACAAGATGCAAAAATATTTGCCGAGTGCACTGGTGAAGCCAAACACTGAGTGATGGGATTAAAATATCCGTAAACTTCCAACACGCCCTAACTTTAGCAATTTTTGAGCTGATCCGTTTCCTAACTCGTTACGACGTACTGCGAGCGTGGGCAGATCACAAGGAAAGATGCGGATGGGACAGGATGATGACTGTGGATGGTGGAGAAAGAGGAAGTAGGAGCACAAAACCCGGGTATCGTTTCCACAGCTGAGAAGACCATTGATTTACCATCTAATTACAGACAATAAAAGAACTAAGGCGAAGCTGAAGGAAGGAGGCTGATACCAAAAACCAGAGGAGAGAGTTACGTTGGTGAGGGAAATGTTATATAGAGCTGTCTAAAATAAGGCGGGAGGGACAAGAGGGTTTTAGGTTGAGATAAATGTAATGAGAAACCAGAATGCAGTGTGAGGGAAGACAGTTGTTGGAAGCAAATAGATCGAGGCTATGCACTACTTGATTCCAAGTTGAGAGAGTCTTCTTGAAACGTGTATTCCGGGTTGAGTTAATTTGAGGATAGCGGTTTAGAATAAGAAGAACTGTTTAAAGTATACAGTGGGCATTGCTCTTTTTCCCGCGGGAGAGATGGGACAGTGTGTGGTGCATTTGAGATGGTGGTGGTGTGTGTGTGGATAGGATTGAGTGCAAAAAAGAGACTATTTTTATGAGGACAGAAATGGTTTATAGTGTAGTGATGAGTTGATTCACCTAAATATGCCGAGGACGGAATTGATGGAGGAGGAGATGAGAAACGTTGAGAGGGACTGAATAATTCAGAAGATTATTAGCTAGCACATTGGATACGTGTGCGAAAACCTTGCATGGAACATCTGAAGCTGAAATATTGTAGGCTGAGAGAACAAGGGTTGCACATGAACTGTGGATGAGTTCATTCCTTGGGGCGGCGGCGGGTAACGGGAGGGAGGAGAGAGCTGTTGCAAATTTTGAATCCGATACGAAAAGGAGGAGGCCGAATCTGAGGAGAAGATGCAACGTCGTTGCCAATTTTTGCATCCACATTCCGGAGAGAGGCCCGACTAGTGTCAAAGACAGCCTTGTGCTTTGCTCTCTGAAGCCATCCCCACACTTGAATTATCTCGGAACCCTTCCAACTGCACGTAATGAAAGCAAGGAAACCACTAAGGTTTTTTATCTTCAATAATAATCATGATGGCCACAATGAAAATAGTCTTGCTCTTAAAATTATCTCTCACTCACTGCCTACGCCATGTTCAGAAAGTTGAGAGAGCCAAATGATGAAGAAAACGCTGCGAAAGCGATACAGAGGCCTCCCTCGGAAAATGCTGTTTTAATTTGATGCATGGGCTAAAAAAAGACTAGAACGACACATGGAATACTTCCCTCCTATCGTTTGTCTTTCTGCCATAACGCCTGCCCGCTGCACTTGGATTCTTTATGCGATCTTCTCCTCTTTCTATCACATCGTGGTAGAGATTATCAAGATTTAAAAAAAGTTCCCCACCACTCCTTCCACACTCTCAATGAACTGACAACGGACCATCCTGGGAAGGATACGGTGGTGGGTAGCAAGAGGGAGAAGAAGATGAGCAGATTATTGCGAAAAAAGTGAATTTTCATGGAAACTACCACACTTAAATTTACCTACCCAATAACCAGCCCTGTTTTCTTCGCATATAAACTAAATTATGCATCTTATTTTGTTGGGTTTGAGTGTGAGACAATTCTGTACGTGAGGAGTAGGGTAAGATGACTGGAGTGGAGATATGCTCGAGACAAGTATACCCCTTGACTACAAAGGCCAGAGGGCTGGAGAAATACAAAATGCAATCAAAAATTCTGTAGGCTCCCCTGCCTCTCGTAAGTATGCATAAACATGATAAGAGGAGATGGAGATGCGGTCTTGGGTTCATAAAGCTAAGCTATCCTATCCAGATTGAAAGAAGGAGGAAAAGGGAAATGAATCGGTAAAATGACTCTTTTGGGTCCTCTTGGAACGGAATTCTTAGATCCTCCAAGGGAAAACAAGGGAGGGTAAACTCAAAAGTTATTATTATTATTAACATTATGAAAAACTACAGATGCCTTCTGGAAGGCAATCTGCACTACATCTCAACAATTAAAGGAAAGTTAAACGGACGCTTATTGTTCCAAGTATTCAAGGGAGAAGAATGTGCACGCAACGCAGAACTTGAAGTTAAAACCTTTGGCTCGGTTACTATACATGTACGTACATGAAAATTCTTGAAAGTGAATCCTCATACGGGACAAGATAATTAAGAGCTAAAGCGTAGACAATTTTGTAGGACAACAACTGATCAGGACTGAGCTGTATTTTTGTACGAAAATAACAAGAGAAAGTAGTTTACGATAATTGCTTCATCTCTTCCCAGAGTAATTTGTGATTCAGGGAAGCTTTGAGCACGTAAATAGTAAGTTAAATTGTTACCATTTTCCTTATTTGCTGTGAACAAGAAACTGCTGTTGCTTTTATTCGTTGTGTACTGTGTATGCACTATGCACTAACCAAGACAACAGTTTGAAACAAAAGTTGAGAAATTGGGTTTCATTAGACCGATTTAAGCTGTTCTTTGGATCGTAAAAGGGGAGACAGGTAATTTTTGGTTGAAAGAGAAACGTGGATTTAAAATCCGAGCTGGTGCTTAGCTTCCAAATGTATCGAGCTGTAAAAATCCATGGGAAATTTAAATCTGGAAAGGAATACAAGCGAAAGAAACTGAGAAAACAACGACAAGAAACAGAGAACCATGAAGGAAAGAGAGAGAGAAAAAAATAGAAAGAAAGAGAAAGCTAGAAGAGAAGGATACTGGGATACAAGATGATGATTTGATAGTAGGCCTTTCACCTTCTTGTCACATATGAGGGCATTTACACAACAGTTTCCCTTTCGTGATCGGAATAATTGATGGCACACTGGAAGCGAAATGACTCCTACAACCGCCACGATCATCAAATTCGAGGCAAGAAAGAAAAGGTTTGAGGTGGAGAAAGTGTTTAAGAGAAAGCTACTCTATTAACTGCCAAGAAAACTACGGTGACTCTCTTCTCTACTACACAACACAACGTGCTTTCTCAAGACAAGCAAAGGTTGCAAAGGAAGAAATAGAAAGGATTGTAATGTATAAAGTAATGCCTTCTGACGCAGCAGGAGAAAGCATTTACTAACCCTGTTATTTCACTGTGTGGTTATTCCTATAAGTGTTTATAGAGTCATGGATGTCATCTATCTAATTTGTGTTCTCCTGTTTGTCCATGGGTTCCCTTTCTTTCCTTCCTCCCATTTAAAGAATACACAGCAAAGAGGAAAATACAATTAACGCTTCAATTCCCTTGATTCGATTCGATAAAATCCGAGAAAATAAAAATCATTAGAGGAGAAGAAGCTTACACGGTATTTTGATTCCATCCACTCTAATACTAAACTATATTCCAACAATTTAATTGAGATTGTACTGGACGGAGTAACTAAACTAGGATTCCTACGTGAAGAGATTTTTTAAATTAAGTGAGAAGCAAAAGCTAACGCAGACAGAGATCACGACAAATGCCGAGGTATACAAATTAAAATACTGGACATGATGAATTTTGAAAAATATTTTCTGTAGTCATCTAAGAGGGAGTTAATAGGCTCGACGTGTTTTGTTATCGCAGGTGCTGTAAGGCTTTGAAGGAGAATAAACTATTTTTACTCAGAAGAATGTACGGCAATATCGGAGTTTAGGCCTTGGCGAGCCAAGAGGATTTGTGGGAGGAGAGTGGATTTGATATTGTCCGGCAGTAAAATATTTCGTGATGGTTGCGGCTGGTTGTGTAGATTCCAGGAATTTTGTGGGTACATTCGGGCATGTTGGTTGACGCGGACGGATGGAGACAAAAAGGAGATAAAGGAGGGACAAGTGAGTGGAGATGAAGTGGGAAAAGAGAAGGATGTAAACAGGATTTTCAATGAATTACTGACTTTGCTAAATCAATGTGGTCACTCAAATTGATACAAGGGATGAATAGGGAAGCTAAAGGGGATTCGTTTTATGTCCGCTGCATAAAACATGAGACTCGTGGCTGGAACAACGCTCGCTACCGCAGTGGCAAACACGGGTTACATGGAATATATGTATATACAAGAACGGCCACTCTCTCGCTCGGACTGGTGGGAGAATCGGAATTCATGAGAATCCTATAGCGTCTCTTCCACTTTTCCAAAACCTCATATTATCAGACCGTTCGTCTCCGTCCAGGAAGAAATCCCCTATCTTAAAAGGCAGTGCATGTGTACATGTCTCTCTATCAGCTAAACTTTCTGCTCTATACTCGGGCGCTACAACGACCCGAGTACTCTATTCCTCCCTCCCATGTCCGACTCGGGTATTTTACACCTACATGCTACTCACTCCCTGTAAAGTGAACACAATTGAAGGACAGTGAAATATTTTACCACAAATTCTAACCCATCTAATGGATTCACACTTTGTCCTCAAGTTTAGAGAAAAACACGCTTTGACCAAAAGTAATTCTTTACTCGGCAGCACTACCTATAATTCAAAGAAGCCAAGCTCCGAACCGTAAAGTCCAAGCCTTAAAATACTGACTGGGGGAAAGTCTTGCTTTCTCTCATCGAATTTAAATCATAAATTGACTTCCGCCCGCTTCTCTTTTCTTTCCTCAGCTTGCTGGACACACTGCTTTCTCCGCAGGATTTGCAGAGACACATGGACTTTGGACAGATGTGTATATATTTTAAACGGTAGGGCTACAGTAATATCATTCTGAAAGCATGAACGCCAAAATTGCACCCAATATCAAACATGCTTTATTTCTGTCTTAAATTTCCAGTAGTCTGCCTCTCTCCCGTCCGCCGCGATGCTTGGACATAAGGGGGAGTAGTAGTAAGTAGTAGGATATGGCTTGGAGTAAAACAGCGTATACAGATGCGGATTGTACGTATTCTTGGATACAAGATGGAAAATAAATTGGATGCCAATATATCAGATCGTAAAGGAGGGAGAATTTCGGGAAGAATTTTCTACTACAATTCTAAAACGGACTTTTCCCTGCATGGAAGCGGCCGTCGGGACGGGACAGAAAAAAACTTGAATGTCATTACTCTCTTCATCCCAAACACTTTGGCCTCCCTCCCACCCCTCCTTTCTCCAAATCATCCACTTTACTGGGAAGAATAAAAGAATAGTTTTCAAGACGCACAGCCTGTCAATAAGTCCTGTTGGACTCTGTGCGTATGTGTGTGTGTCAAAACAGAGGCACGTGTGTGAGAAATTTAAAAGTTGGTGAGAGATTCTCTGAAATGAAGCAGTAATGTTGAGAGAAAGTTGTGCTGAGTGGGGGTGGTGGATTGTTTCCTAGCTGGAATTGGGATGAGGCTGAACACATGGTGTTATTTCAGTGCCGTAATAATAAGCTTGCTACATGGTCAAGAATTATCCACCGAGCTCATAAAAATATATTATGGCCGTTGGCTCAAGCTCTAGGTAAGATTGCATTGTACCAACTGACAAAAGGGTAATACGCATAGAGATGGTCTGCGAGCCAACATTTTAATGTTCAAAGAGTAATTCGAACATTATCATAGGACAAGTTTGTTGTCGCTTAATTCTAAGACTAAATATATAATAAAATGTTGATGACGAATCACGAAAGAATAAAAGATAAAGAAAAGAGATAAATACCAGGGACAAGAAGTCGGTTTGGTGGACATCCTCAGGAATGTGCATTGGGTATGTTTGTGGTGACGTCGTCTCCAATCCCCTCAAATATTTACTTTTAAATTTCGCAATAGTTGCGAATAATATTTTGCAAAACTTTAATGAACAAAGAAAGGCTCAGTCTGCCGAAGAACTCTAGGACGATGTCCTGTTTGATTATTGCACTGGTGTGTAACTCTGGATGCGTTGTTGTATATTCAAAAGGATTTAAACACTTTGCCAGCTTTGAAAACGTTGTCTTGGTTTCATTTGCGGATTTGATATTTAGCAATTTCGCGAAACTTTCTTACTTCTCACGGCTGGGGAGAAGAAAGGTTGTGTGTACATGAAACGTTGATGGGAAGGAAGACTGGAGATGTTAAAAGGCTTGCGCGGATTTTTTCGAAGCGTCAGGTAATAGAGCGCAAGTCTCGGTGATGAGGAATCTTATGGCCCGAGGCAAAAAAAGTGGCGGCAAGGGGAAAGTCACTGATAGCTCCTTGCATGTGAGTGTGCAGTTTGTAATATGGAACTGAGGAAGATGCGCCGACAAACGGGTTAGTTGATGCTGTAACTTTGGGGTTCGGGGAAAAATTGATGTATGCGGTTTTAAGGGAAATCCAGGAAGGCTAGCTACTAGCTGGCTTAGCTTCCCGGGAGAGAAGCTAGATAGAGGACATGAGGATTGAATGAAGGGCGGGGACGGCGAGGAAATTGCATACAGGTGAGAAAAACTGAAGAGGTAAATTGCGGGATTAGCGGGTAATATAGGAGAATATGTTCTGTCGTGATTGGGAAATGATGGTGGGGAAGGTTAAAATGTGGTTTGTTTCCGAGTGAAAAGTTTGGGAGAAGAAGTGGCGTACGACTGTTTTTGTGAGGACTGACTGGAGGACGGGGATTTAACAAGGTGGTTTCACCATGCCGCTCTGAGAAGATACTGACGGGATTGAGGGAAGAGAAAATTGTGTATAGACAGAAGGATTGGTGTGTGGTAAGCGGTTGTTGTGAAGTTGTTCCCTCGTGTTGGGGTTGGAAGAAGAAGGGCTCCTGGTCGGAATACTAAAACTTGTTGTCTGAGACTGAATAGGGGAAAAGCTGAATGTGAATCAAGAGAGGAGGAGTAATGGTTATATACGAGCTTTGGAGAGAAGAAGATGGAGCGAGACAACAAAACAGAGGGAGTACATCGGTAGCCGGCTGAAAGTAAACTGGTAGTTTCGACACGAGTTGCTTTCCTGTACACACATTATCAAAGATACACAAGGAAAAGGAAGAGGAAAATAGTGAGAGACAAGTTGTTGTACTACTACGATACGACTGGGGCTGGCTCTAAACCGGTTTCCTCTCTCCAAAACCCGGGTAAGCAAGCGTCCTGAAGCCTCCTCTGTTGTGCCCGGGAAGTTTGTTGTGTACATGCTTTGCTTATGGAGCCGCTTGTTGTTCGGCATGCTGCCGGCTGGAGTAAATCAATAAGCAACCGGTATATAACCCACACACCAACTTGTTTGTTGTCAGTTACTTGTTGTGAGCGGACGAAGTGAAAGGAGCTCCTTTCTCTCTCTCTCGCCTCTCTAGAAAACATCAACAACACAGCACAGCAGCAGGCAGACTCAATCTCGTCTTGCTGGAACAGCTTAATCCTCTTCAACCACCCTCCTCTCTCCCGCTACCCGCTTTCACCAACCCTCGGATCTTAGAATGCCCCTCATATTCTGCTTTTGCTTGGGATTCTCTTCAACCCCTGCCTATAAACCCCCTTGCCTATACTCCTCCTACACGGACAAATAAGGGGGCTCTTCTGGGATGGTGTACCTCTTTTATTTCATTACTCCCGTAACTGCATTAACAAACACCGGGAGGATTACCCAATTTCACCTTTATCTCCTCTTTTATAACTCGTAATACTTGCTCTTATTCCCCATTTTAATTTTATCTACATGACTCCATACAGATTTTACAGGCTCTTAGCGAGGGTGAAAGCTGAGGGAATGGCGGAATATATATAAGCACTCAACAGCTTCTTTCACATCATCACCTAATCAGCTCATCCTCATTTTATCCAAGCATATGCAGTAATCCATTTGGTCCAGCTCTATACTTTCTCCCATGGGTTGATTATACGCGAGGGGGCTTAGGGGAAAGAATAGGGGGATGGAAAAGAGTGAAATGAATTGGCTCTATGCTCTGTCTCTACAACACCTCTGCACTCTGGAAATCTCTAGAATTGCGAACTGGAGCAGGGGCTACTTTCAACGTGGACAATGAATTGGCCGCTACAGTGGAGTAATTGGGAATTTGGGATTGAAAGTATTTCATGCATCAACAAATATAATTCTGCTTCTAGAAAGCACACACAAATGCGCTCATTAGCCTCCTCTATTCCCAGGGTTTATGATCTCATTTTGATTTATTTCTTCTCGTATAATACTATTCAAATTATCCGGATTCAATAAGGCGGAGACGCTACGGAAGGAGTAGAGAAAATAGAATCGGAGATGGATATTCTTTCAAATACAGATGGGAAGGAGTTGGGAGGGACTACTTGCATTTTTTCTACTGCATAGCCGCTTACTTAGCTTACTCTATGACTCGTCGGAAAACAAAATAAATTAGAGGAATTCCGGAAAACCTTTTGTGGGAAAATATTAGCAATTCAAATAGGAAACACGGGGAAGGAAACACACAACATATTTGAAGCTAGGAATATGAATGAGCGGATGCAGCCTTCGGGAGAAAGCACGGGAAGAAAGGAGGCATTTAGAGAAAGAGGAAGAAGGGAAATGGGATGAAAAGTCAAAGTGTGAATTTGACACGATGCCTGTCTTCATCCACACTTTCCACACCCTCCCTCCATTATATGCTCATACTGTTCAGGCATTCAGCCCTATGCACGTCCGTAAAAAATTGGAAATAAGTTAGAAACTATAGCACGCAGAACTAGGAGTCGCGTCGATCTTGTGGTAAGGGAATGAGGCATATGTGAAGAAAGTAATGTCGGGCTGTTTTCCCCGCCCGTGAAGGTGATACAAAGCGAGAGGACCGAGTATCTTTGAGGAAGAGGAGGGAAAGGGGAGAAAGAAAAAATCATACGTTACAAAGTAAAAGTTAGTGATGAGAAGAAAAGCTGGGCGGAGAAAGGTAGGGATATATTCTCAAGACACGGGGGAAGCTTGAGGTTCAGTGAAAGCGAGGTTCAAAGGATAGAGCCGAAAAAGTGAACATGCTCTTGATTCAGACTCTCACGGAATTTTTTGGCTATGATCTGATTTTCAATTTGCTAAGCTTCTTAGATTCAATCTGAAATGAATGCAGTGAATCAAGAGGGAAAGAAATGAAAGGGTGAAATAAGGTATGAGGTTTTAGACTTTACGGCCTGTGAAACAAGCTTATGAGCATACACGCTCTGAACTAAGCAACTCCCTGCTTTCACCAGACTTTCTCCGCCCCTCTCTCTCTCTCTCTCTCTCTCTCATCTATCCGTCTTTCTCTGTGTTCTCGTCAGCTTTGCACCAGATTGCCGCTCGACCCGATTAATTTTTTTCGCTTCCCCACCAACACTTTTTAATATTACAATATTGCTGAGGACACGTTATGTGCTCCTAAGTAGTTGGCACTCTTACTAGCTCTCTTCCCTCACTCAACTCTCAATCCCCTTTTTCTTACAGCCACTTGAAAGAAACTCTCTCACTCGCCTCGGATTTGGGTCCACTAAACATCTTAACCAACCCTCCTCACATACCGTGTCACACGCATCACACACCCCGCTTCAATCCGAATCAAATATATCAAAGATGAGAAAACAGATCATAGCGCATAACAGCCGCCAAATGAGAAGCTTCCTCTGAATGTATAAAGGATTGAAAACCGAAATAGTATCATATAAAATTCTACAGATATTCTCTTCGCTTCTTCTTTTTGCTTTCGACCGCCGGATCCATTTATTTCTCTACAATCCCATGTTTGAGCGTAGCAGGGATAACTTTTTTGCATAGAAGGCTGCGACTAAAACAGAAAAAGATTTTAATCATTCATGAGATCAATCTCACTGTCTTCCTCTTCGTCGTGTTTGTATATATATTTCAAAAGTTCTCAGGGAGTTGACTGAATCCTTCCTTTGACATACTTTTTACTTTTCCTCTCCAGCTTTCTCCACGCTCTAACAGGATTTATTATTTTTTTTCGCAAACTCTCCCTTGGTATATGCCTCTTATTTAATGTAATATGTAATCCGCATCAGAAACGTATGGAAACCTGAATTTATAAACTAAAATGCAAGACTGAACAAATTACGAATTACATTTACACAGAGAAATTCATAAAATTATTTTATCAGTACTGCAGTCTGCAGAGAGCATCGATGAGAATGCTAAAAGTGTAGCGATACAGAGATCATTAAAAACTTTTCAAGTGTTAATACCTTCTCCACTGTACTTTCTGGTCACAAAAAGAAAGTTGTCCTCTGATCCAATAAAATGCTGTACTTGAGCACGAAACACAATCCAGTAATATCCGGCAGTTTTTTAATAAAAAATATGATACATATAATTTGATTCATCTAGCCTTCTTTGCCTTCTCCATGATAATAGAAAATCTACAAGTAATGCCTGTCTCCTCTGTAATTGTATTATTTACTAACCTTGGTATTTCGGATAACACGAATAAATTGCAAATGCTTTAAAGGAAAGTGACACACTAAACAATATATAGTTTGAATCGCAAATATACTGACGCTGGGCTTGAATTTTCTTATTGCGTCAAACCCAAAAGAATTATGAGAAAACTAGGATATAATGGAGTAAAACAAAAGGGAGCGGGAGAAAATCTTGACAAGAGGGAAAGGAGTAGAAGGAAGCCGAGAGAGGTTTGAGCCGTATTGTAAATGATATTTCTTTGGATATGCCAATTTGATGGTAGGGATCCGGGTAAAGGAAGTGAGGGTAAGTGTGGATGGATCTGTTGATAGAGAAAGAGAGGGAAGTGAGGCGGGAGAGGTTCACCCCCTTTCTTTCTCTATCTGAGTTTTCTCTCGCTCCTTCCAAGCTCATCTATCTCTTTCTCCTGTTTACTCAAAATACAGCTTTTTATTGATCCTCTTGCCAGTTTAAAGCATTGAAGGGATCACTTTACTTGAAGGACTTGATAAAAACTCCTTAAATTCTATGCATGGAAGGGAGTAAGAGAGCTCGACGGAAGGGGGAAAGACAGTGGAATGGACGGGGAAAGTACAGGATGAAAAGAGGAGACGGATTTCAAATCAGCTAGCACAAGTAAGGAATCAAGGCTTCTCGAGATTACAATTGTCTCTTGCTCTTTCTCTTTCCCCTATTCTTTTCCTCGTGGACTAACTGAAGCTCTCGGATCTTGTGATAGCTCATTTAGGCGGAGTTGTTTAGATTTGAGGAGAAATGATGGTTGTAAAACTGTTGCAAATAAGAGGATGCTGGTGAAGATAAAGTGTGGGCTTTTTCCAAGAGCCCTAAGGCGGAGAGAGTCCCTTGAATACTTTGTAATGGTTACTGTTAGATAAACGATTATTTTGTAACTTTTACTTCCAGCCTGTGTATACAGAATGCCTAGAGCTTTCCAAGTTTCTTCATCAACGGGAGGGTGATAACCGCTCCTATCAACTCCTACCCTGGATCAATCCTCACCTACTACCCTGTCTGTGTGTAGTATACTTACTCAGACTGACTTGCTCTCTCTTTTCTCCGCTAAGACGTGATACTCTCTTGTTAATCGGTAGTCTTCCAATTACATATTACATACAGAGAACTAAATAGAGATAGCGTGTATACTGGGAGAAGGGAGATGGAAGAGCTTTTCTTGGCGAAAGTTTGCCTGGCCTTTCTCCCGTAGGACGAACGGGAGCTGAAGTCGTCACATGAATTACAAATGAAAAGGCACCCTCTGGTTTCCCTCTAGAAAATAGGCGAATGACGTCCGCAAGATTGTTATGTTCTAAGCGTGTCGTTTGTTCGTGTCTAACTTGAATTTAACCCTGTTTCTTGAGTGTGATCTCTTCTGTTGTAAATGTAGCAGTGGCTTGAGCCCCTAGAAAGGGTGAGTGAAAGCTAGGAAAGAAAGAGGGGAATCTTTTCTTTTATGCACCACTTTTGAGGGGATAAGCTAGCTACTGATGATTTTAAAAGAAGATGCTGAGGAAGGTGAGTGAGTGACGGAAGCGACAGGCGGGAACTACATTGAGAGGAAGATGTGTGTGTGTACAAGTGGGAAGAGGGCAGGGAGGAAGAAAAGGAGGTAGAGTGCTAAGTGGGTGGTGATCTGTGAATCAATGTGAAAAACTCTCAAATAACATTTTTAATGGAGTTGAAATGGCAGAAACGTTCTTGAGACATCCAGATTGTGGAAATCAATTCAGTAGAGACTGAGAAACTCCATTAACACAGCATACATTTGAGGAAATCAAACAAAACGTAATTTTTCCACCAAATCCCTCCCAGGCGGCACTTTCTCAGCATCAATTTTAGCTACATATCCATCCACCATCCCTCCTTTTCTCTCGCCAAGTGAACTATAGAGCGCTATATGGAGATATAAGCAGATAGTGGATATGGGCACCGATTTTTTTCTTTCTCCTTACATACACGATGGATGACGAATGAATCGAGAATAATTTGCCAGGCTAAGACTCAATCATCAATACTAACAATTCCTTTCTCATTTTCTCTCCACTGATATGTGATTGAAGAGAAAGCTTTGGAGTGAGTATAGTGTATGTAGCCTTGTTCATTATGCCTCTCTCTACAGTAGGTTACTTCAAGGATGAATATGAGGTACTGCCTGGCATTTCATCCACATCCAGGAAAATATAGGAGTGTGTAAAAGCCAAGTGAAAACTTTCTTCCTTATGAAATCCACATAACCACAAGGCTTTCGATGAGAAAGAAACGCAGGGAAATCAAGTGGGTGGTAGGTTGATGGTTCTAGAAATCCTGTCGATACCAGGGATTGTAAAATTGTAAAGCCAAGGATGGAAGAATATAGGATGCGGAAAGCGGGAAAATGAGTCGTGAGAATCATTGCTATCTTTGTCAAACATTTTCTCCGTAGAGTGTAGGGATGGCGATGGATAAAATTGGTAAGCTAGTTAGGCGGGAAGAGAAAGCTGGGTGGAGAAGGGAGGAGAAAGTAGAATATGATGAGAAGAAGAATTCGGGTTTCCTCCTTAAACTTAGGGTGAATGAAGCACGTTGATTAGTGTGTATACTACTACATGATTTTTTTCCCTTTCTCCACTCCATTTCTCACTCCCATAAAATCAACTCATTTTTACATCCTTGAACGCATACGTGAATTATCTGTGGACTGCTCTCCTTTCTCTCCTTCTACCCCTTGCCAAGAATATACTTAATGAAGCATGACCTCTACTCTTCTGCAACTGCTTTTCTTGTGGAAATACCTGGAAGAAACTTGTGGAGGGATCAAACAATTTGTGAATATAAAAGCTACACTACAATGGAGCTCTGAAGTTCCTCCAAAGCCTGTGGAACGATTTCCGAGGCTATGAGAATGGCTAAAACTTTTTTATATATTTTGTTGATGAAAGCGTTTCTATAAAAAGTAAGGGTAAGCAAGCCAGCGCGTTAGCTAGTAAAAATAGGCAAACTTGGAGTCGAAGCTACTAAGGAGAAAATCTAGTTGATGATACAAAAATAATAACAATAATAATAATAGCGGGCTCTGTGAGCAAGGTTGATGGAAGATCAATTGTGAGAAAAAATTGGATGATGCAAGAAAGTTGGGTGGCTTGATTGATTTGCTTGGATTTCCTTTTTCTTTATCTTGGTAGGGCTGCATGCTTGCTGTGCACATCCATGATGTGGCACATACCGGGAGGCATGAGGGCATTGTAGTAGTAGTGATAGAATTGATAAATCTAGGGGAGAGTCCTCCTACTCCTGCAGTATCGTACCTCAACTTCTGAAATTGATTACTAAGGATTGAATAGGAGGATTGGACGATGATGAAGGATCCTTGTATTTTTCGCAAAGGAGAAAGTGGAGAAAGGAGTGAATAAGAGATGCATGTAAGGGAAACGGCATATAAGCTATGTTACATGGTTGTTGGATGGTTGGATGGAGATACTCTGTTTCTAGTGTAGGGAGTAGTTTAAATGTTGAGAAGCGTGAAAGTTTA
The DNA here is from genome assembly GCA_906901655.1 of Sminthurides aquaticus. Taxonomy (NCBI): domain Eukaryota; kingdom Metazoa; phylum Arthropoda; class Collembola; order Symphypleona; family Sminthurididae; genus Sminthurides; species Sminthurides aquaticus. The sequence goes on along the minus strand of CAJQTT010000004.1, from coordinate 6,360,127 downwards.
GGGAGAAAGTTGGGAAAAGTAGGAAGCGATTTAGGATACGGATGGTAAAGGGGGGAATGAAAGAAGCATGTTCTTGTATTATTATGTGTAGAGAAATGTTAGCGATTTTCTCTTCTCGCTACTTTCTCTGTCTCTCTCATCTCACAAGGGAGGAGAAAGAAAGAAGAAGCCGACGCATCTGGAGATATGACAAGCCTTCATCCGAAAAATACTTGGCTACGATTAATGACTTGCCAACACCAAATATGCAGGGAATGTATGGTGGGTGGGTCTGGCGGAGGAAGAAAAGCTTCTTGTTGTAATAGTATAGATTATGTATGTGTGTGTGTGTGTATTCTGTCGGAGTGTGTGTCTATAGTTGGGATGAAATCCTCTTCTAAAACTGCCCTCATGAGTTCAAGGAATCGGAAAAAAGCTTGAAAAATCCAAGACGGTAGGAAGAAAGTACTAAGCACAATAGAAAGTTCCTCAGCTACATTCTTAACTTGATGAAGGGCTGACTGACTGAGAGGTAAGACGCTCGCCGCTCTGTTGCCCTTTAGTTTACATGGGTACGAAAAAAATGTGCTTTGCATAACACTCAAAAGGCAGAAGAAGAAATGGAGAGGAGGGAGGAAAAGGCGTTGAGTAATCAAGGTTGGAAGCCTCTTGTTGAGTCGCTTATTTTTTCCCTCTTCATTTTTAGCCTCTTCATCAGGAAAATTCATTAATATGCATATATTTCCCACCAACTTTAAATACCCCTTTCATCAAACTCAATGAGGTGATGGCCGGGTGCAAGGAGAAAATACACACAAAACTCTTGACAGCTGAGTGAGCAAAAAGACTCTTCTTTACCGTGTATAATCGTCAACTTGTACGCTGTTGTAACGCATTGAGCCGTGTATGAACAGGAGAAAAAAGACGGAAATAGAAATGTAGGAAGAGGGAAAACGAGTAAGGATAGGCTAGAGAGCTGTGGCTGTGGCTGTGAGGCGGGTTTGAAGAAAGGAGCGAAAGCGCATAGAGAAAGTTGTACGAGAAGATAGCCGGGAGTAAGGTGAAAATAAGTAATGCCTCTTCCCCACCACACATCACTTATCCGATCAGGAGTTGGGGAATGATCATTACTTGCTGAATTCCAGGCTCATCCTCCACTTCTCGGGAGAGGGCCAACACATAATAATCTCTGCGTACATGCTCTCAAGAAACCTGCTCAGGTGGTTGCCCGCAAAGCGTTTTCCTAATACTCGCTCTGTTTATAGCTCCGACTCGGACTTGGTGGTTTCCCCCAGTTTGGTTAGCTACTGCTTAGAGTGAGGTAACTACTTGTGAGAAATGGTCAGTCAGCTTTAGAGGAAATGGGGTGTGAACACGATACCAGGTCCTAATCTCTGCCACAGATCACCCTTCTCCCATCCCGACCGACACTCTCCTCCCTACTGGAAAGCAAAGCTACAACCAGCCTCTTATCGCCTTCCAATTCCTCCATCCCTATCTTGAACGACCCACTTTAATTTACACCCGGAAGATGTACACAAAGCGTCCACACATTTAGTAGCCGCTATAAACCACATTATTTTTTCCGAAACGGTACAACTGCTTACTCAATCCCCCAACTACCCGCCTACTCTACCCCTCCCTTCCCTCACAGTCTTCTTCTCACCCCCTTATTCTTACTCTTTGATAAGAGAAAGCTGGAAAGGAAATGTAGGCTTATGTGGAACCAGTGTCGGCTCACTCTTGTCGATCTCTACAAATCTTTGAATCCTCCAGCTTTATTCTACAAAGACACGGGGTATTCCAGCCTGTCCTCAGAAGATTTGCATTTAACATGCTACTATAGCTGTCTCCTACTTTATTCTCAAAGCAACTGTCCTTCTGTATTCCTCTCAAATGCACCAGCAGTCTCCATCAGTTGTGACTTCTTTTCCAAGATTAAAAGCTGGAATGGCTTACAGGAAGATTTGTAAACAATCCTTGCGTGCTTGTTTGAATGTAGTCCACTAGATCCGTTTATCTGATTCAATACTGAAGAGTAGAAGGAAATTATTATGGAAGTAATATTGTGTAGTGTGGGCGGGAACGAAATTATGGGAAAATGGATTCAAATTACAGGCTTCAAGTTAGCGGAAGTAAATGTGGCCCCTTTAACAAGTAGCACAAGAGAATAGGAAGCATATAGATCGATAATCTTGTCACAGGATATTTTTTGATGGGATTTTTGTGAAATTGGAAGGAATTATCATACAGAATGTGGCAGCTTACACTATGATTACAGGATTTGCATTCAAGGATCATTGCACAGTCAAAGAGATGCTGTGTTTTTATGCTATTGCTACAGTAATTCAAGAAGAGTCGACTTCTTATTGCACGGTTAACATGAGCGCAGAGATTTCTCACCGTCTCGTCGTCGCATTGTTTTTAAGTAAGAAGTATGAAGAGACACAGTAAGAAGGATATTTTCTGCGAAAACTGCAACCCGTCGTCAGTGTCGGTTTACGTGCTTGTAAGTATTTAGATGGTTAAATAACTTTGCGTATGAGATGAGAAGCACGTAGATTTTCTTTTCGGGTCGGAAGGAAGAAGGAATTTAAAGAAATAATCTGACTTCTTGCTCATGGATTCAGTTGAGCAAATTTAGAGCGTTCGTAATAGGTACGAGCACTACTATAAAATTACTCAGCTCTACGGCTCTCGCTAATATTATGGCAAACGCGTACTGTTTTGTATTTTAGATCATCGTTGTCTAAGTCTGTCATCTCATCCCTGCCACTTACTTGTAACATGTAAAGGCCATTGTTCTTTCAGCCAAGTAAACTTATATAAGATGGTTTCGCTTGCATACAAATTGTCAATATTTTCAGCTCTGATTCTATTGTAATGCAATTCTTGGCTGGAATGCAGTCACAATCCCTTAAAGGCCTGTACAGTTAAGTGACAGGTGCGGGTAAGAAGGGGTGGAGGAGAGTTGTAAGTGTTATGCGGGAAGAGTAAGACTTGAAAGCGGGTGTTGTCTCCCGGTCCGTTTAAATACGGTCGGTCCCTCCTGACTTTTGAAACCCCTCGGAAAGGTCAGTGGACAACGAGGGAGAAGAGCTAATTCTAAGAGGCTGGGGCAAGGATAGAGAAAAGAGCCTGCTCTAGATTATATTGAAAGCATAAGAGGGACACGAGGTAGATGGCTGTGAAGAGGGATAGGAGACAGAAGCAATTTTAGAGGGAGATAAACAAGCGAGAGAGAGAGAGAAGAAACCGAAATGATTACGTTTCCTTTGCTTACTTACTTGTTGGTTTTGTTTATCCCCTGTTAGTGCTTGCTGTTAGCTAAGTTTGGTTTAGATAAGAGGAGGAGGAGGATGGGAAAGTGTGTGGGGATGGCAGGAGAATCTTGTAAATTTATTTAGAGGAGGGGGAAATGGACAGATTTTGTTTATGTATAAGCAAAGTAACTACAAAAAGGACGGTGGATTCTGGATTGGGATTTTGGTTTTAGGTGGTGGTGCAGGCAGGGTGGACATACAGAGTTGCGAAGCGGCTGTAGCTTTATTGGTAGCTTTAGCAGTTAGCTTTGGGCTTGCTAGCTTAGGATTTTCTTGAAAACTTGACGGTATAGTAGGGCGGAATATGCGGATGGTTTCTATAGCCGGTTTGGTGGATGGGCAAGAGTATATGACACATCTTGAAAAATAGGGAATATATGAAAAGTTTACTTGAATAAAATGCATTTCCCCACATGATCCTCCTCCTCTGGTTTACATCTGTCAGACTCTCCTGAGTCCTAAATAAATATCGTGTAAACAGGGAGACCAAATGGTCCTTTCTGCTCAGTGCACGCTCGGGATTTATAGACATGTATATAAGGATGGGATGAGAGGCGTTAGAATGTTTTGTACATGTATTTTTATGATTCAAATCCGTTCACGCAACTACTATTATCATCTGCGTCTAGGAAAGGGCTTGTAGTAACGAGACACAGCAAAGCGTAAAGTGTGCATACAAGAGAAAAAGACAGCAACGTTCTTTACGTTTTCCCTCGCCCCTGAAAATCTCCGTAAACAACCCAGATATCTCTCTACCCGTAAATATCAGCTTGGAGACTGGAGGAACACAACGGGAGTTGAGCTGGGTGGCGGTAGTGAGGGGTGGATGGACAAGGATGATCCTGTCTCTTATCATTATTCCGGGACGGGACGGATTCAATCAATTTTTGTTAAAGTTGGTTACATGATCAAAAGTGTTGGCGTTCCTTTGGATTTATATAACGTCGGATTTCCTCTTTGCAGAACCGAAATAATGGGAAGTGCTTTACCCTGGTGATAATTACCAATCATTTAAAACCGTTAAAACAGTAAGGAGGAAACTAAACTCTGAAAAGAGAGGGGGAAAAATGGGTAGAAAGTGTACATAATGTGCTATTTTTTTAAACAAAACGGAATCATTTCCTTTCTCCCTCTTACATAATCTCTTCTTCAACTCGCCTCACAAATAAAATTAACAACCTCAAGTTTAGATACACAAAACATTTTACTCTTAACAGACCACCACATTCGGAACTATCCAAGCTACAAGAAAATACAGGGAATGTAAACAGTTTATAGTAATCTTTGAAACGCGCTGTCTTCTCCGTTCCCACCCCCCGTTTTTCCTACTACGAAAACCAAAGGCCATACGAAATACAAACAGGGATGTAAACCGATCGAAAATTGTTTAGAGGAAACGGGGGGAGAAAAGGATTTGAAATATCCTTCACATTCAACTACGCAGATAAGTTATCAAGTTTCTGTCTGTTGGAAAAAATTTCACAACCCACTGCCTCCTGTAAACCCGGTATCCTTTTCTACGAAGGAAATCAAATTGATCGCTATTACCCTAATGATGAATGCAACATTACCCACATCCCATAAATGCGAGGGGCTGCACAATAAATTGCATCCATGAAATCCTCTTGCAATATTTGTTACTGCTGCTGTTTTACCTCTGCTCTGCTTTGCTTGCTCTTGTGTTTTCCTATGCATTTTTTTGGAGATTCTCACTTTACCCCTTCCTTTTAATATTACGGTGGGCATCATAAAATACGTTGTAGAGAATTGCACAAGCGTGTGCGAGTTGAGGTGCGAGTAATTCCCATCATGCATTGCAGTAAATGCGAGAAAACTCGGTAGTAGTAGGAAGCGGAAGTGGTAGAAACTGGCGAATAATTCGCAACAAATTTTTAGCGAACGCGAAGCATATTATGATAGCTCCGTAACCCGGTTTGCAAGGCGAGAGAAAGAAGGACCGGAGTAGAGGGGAGGAAGGCAGGTTCATGCGCAAAAATAGCACTCGTCTAAGGGAAGGCAAGATGGTAGGATGCATGTGCAGATTCTTTGTAGGCGATCGCCAATTTTATGTGGACATGATAGCTTTATGGAAATCGGCAAACTCCTGCCCTTCTGCTACGTCTTTAGCTGAAGTTGAATGTGAGCCGTTACTCTAGATTGCTAGCGATGCATGTAAACGGGAATAAGGATTGATTTCTTCGGAATTATTTGACGTTCCGCTTAAAAAATATATATTGTATTCCCATCTATTTATGATAAAATAATCCTCCTCCTGTACCATACTTGATGTCGGCAAATCAGAGCCCTCCTTCCCTACTTACGGAGCTTATTATTTTGCTCGTATTGTTGAATACTGTATCGAAGAGGATTAAATGTACATGTAGGAGCAGCTAATGTAGTGATGGATGCGAATAAACGGCTTTACTTAAAAGTGCAATTCAAAGATGAAGATTTCAATAACGTATACTATCCCCCTTGAAAGTACTCGGATTTCTGACCGCAAATATAAGAAACACAACTAGACGACTTGGGGGTTGAAGGAATACACGAGCTTTATTGGCCCGCTTTGGCTATCTTGTTGAAAAGTGGTTTCTTGGCTTTTATTCGAGTAGTTTGCTGGGTTGGCTTTATACAGACTCGGCAGGCACGTAAGAGGATGGAACCGAGAGGTTAAATGTAATACGTTCAAGAGACTTGGAAAGCGATAGGCAAGAGTCCTAGAGCTTTTGCTTGCTCGAGGAGAAAGTAGCAAGATTGAAGAGGCATTGTAGCATAGTAGTAAGTAGTAGGTTCCAGTTTGGAGAAAGTGCGGAACAAGTTGGAAGGGAAAGTAGTGAGTAAACAACGTAAATCACAATAAACAAGTGGTGGACAAAATTCAGGAGACAATCTCGTCGCTCTCAACTTTCTTGGACGATGGGATATGCCATCTGAATGCTAGGTAGGAAGCTCGGCTAAAAGAGTCCAGCTCTACTCACCACCATCACAGGAGTTCCAGCTATTTCAACTGATCTTTTACGCGGAGGGGAAAGCTAGAAGTTTGGGATGGTGTGGAAGAGAGCGTAGGCATAAATGGTAGGAAGGAAGTGAGAGCGGTTTTCAGGATTTTGGGGACAAGGCGTGGAAGGCCAGGCCGGAGAGGGTGTCCGTATGGGACGTAGAGTAGAGAAGGTTCGGTTGGGTTGGGGTTGGGTGGCGAGTGACGGAGTGAAAGTATTTTGCTTGGACCAATTTACTTCTCACCCTCTTCCTCTGACGCTAATTGATACAAACAATATTATAGTAGAAGAGGCGACACAATTCCCATTTCGTTACTGCCGGGGTGCATGTAGCCACACAGACACACAGACACACCCGCCCTCAACTCCAGGGACATATATCCTTGTTTACTCAAATTCTATAAGGGTGAAAATGTTTCTCGGAAAAGCTGTTGAAAATAACCAGCAAAATTCATTCAAATACTTGGTTGCGTATCATGACCGTGTAGTATTCGGATTTGGAAGTCTAAGGTATTACTGTAGATGATAAGTTCAGGTGGTGTGTGGCCGGGAAGGGGTTAATCTTGTTAACTCCGGACTGTATGGCCGTGGATGATAAAATGTGATGATGTGATTTAGAATATTTAAATCCTGCGAGAGGATTTGTTAAGTAGCGGGAAAGTTGTAAGGAGATATAATGAGAATTCCTTCCGGAGGGTTTGTTAAGAATAAAAGGAGGGAAAGAGTGACGGTGAATGAGGGATGGTGGAGAAAGCAAATTATTTTCTTATCAGGAGACAGGATACGAAACAAATTGACCTTGGTTTAATATGGGAGAAAGGATAAACTGAAGAGAAAACTATTGCTTTGGATGAGTGGTAATGGACGATGGGGCTTATTGTAGTGGGCTCTGTGGATGAAATTGGTATCCATCCGGTATATCTATTATGCAGGGGCTACTTTTATAAGGAAGAAACTAACTGGGGAAAGTAGGGAAAGAGGAGAGAGATGGGATAGGGAGAGCTGGGCGGGCGGGTTGATCCGAGCGGGAGAGAGAAAGTGGAAGAGGAGTAGGGAAAGGATAAGGAGGAGAGGACGGTAAAAAGTACATTTTGTTTCTCCTCACGTTTCAATAGGCCATAGTGAAGAGGATAATGTACATTTATGGCAATCAAGCTGTCTGTATCTTTTGGGAAAGTATACGTAACTTCCGGAGAGGGGAATGAAAAGTTTGCACTCATAGTTTTACGTCTTGACAAGACGCAAATATTATCCGAGAAAATAATAAAAAGAAGGGGGAGAAAATACAAATGCGGATACTAAATGTACTGAGACGATATCAAATGGTCTTGTGGACTTGCTTAGATGAAGGCCCTCGTTCCACCGGCTCTCTCTCGGAAAGGACAAAGTTGGTGGGAAGGAAGGGGAAATAATGTATATTGGTAAATGATAGAAATACCAAGGAGAAAGTGCTACAAACTACGGCATCGCTCAACGAAAAAAAGCCTTGAAGCCTTGCACTATGCAGGAGACAGAACTGGGACCGGAATTGCCCTGGACCTCATCTGGGTAGAGTTGCTGGGTGAAATGAAAGCAGTCCTTCATTCAGCCAGTCTGCTTCCAGGAATAGGTTATATGATGGTGAAAAGTATCGGAGTAAGTCGTAGCGTATGTATCCGCTAGCTATCCACTGTCCTGCAAGTCCCGCTTTTGGAGGCCAGAGACTTTGAGAGGACTGGGAGGGGGGAGGGTTGGCGAGATCGGGGGGTTGGGGTTGGGGCGGGACGATAAGTTGAAAGATTTTAGCGGGAGGAAGGACGATGGAAAACGGACAATTGGAAAATTCGTTTACATACACAGAGGAGGGCCGATAGGGAGAAAGCATGGAAGGAGGGATGAAGGTAAGTCCATTGTATATATATATATATGTGTATAATCTCAATGCTGAAATGCTCTGATAGTTTGCAGTTATCATTTGTCTGTCCATTTTTCTCTCTCACACTCGCACAAGTACATGTGATCATTGGAATGACCCCTAGCACGCACCCATTCCCCGTTGCCCGGGAATGGAAAAAAGGAAAACTTTGACTGAGGAACGCCACAGCACTCAAGGGAAATTAGGTCCAGGATGACAATTCAACGCTTGCCTTCATTGTCATCTCTACGACAACTCCAGCCTACAAACATGCAATTGAACATCCTCCTTCCTAGTTCTAGATGCTCAACGACACCATAATCCTACTGATATTGTAATTGCAAGTTCGCACTGCCCAAGATCCAACTACTGCAACTACCCGATCCAATACCTAATGGTCAACATGAACCTATCAATACTACCACTGCCGTACCATCATCATCCATCCACCCCTATCTTTATTACTCAAATATTCATATATATGTGAAGGGGAATGCTCATACCTCAATTTACACCATCCCCAAAAAACCATCTCACTTACTTGGAATCTACGAATCCTAATACCCTTTCCCCATTAACTATTATCATACCCCGGACCACTGCCCCTTGTCCATCACCGACCCCTCGCAGTAATACCCGCCTGTACTGGACGCAGTTTCCCTCCCACCTCCTTCTTGACGGCCATGACTTTTTAACCGAGAGCAAAGATATGCTTAGCTTAACCTCGTAAAGTATTGGGAATTTTCAGAGGAGAATCGATCCCAGCTCAGCTCTCACGCAGAATTCGGGAATTTTTCGTAGCCCTTGAATTTGCTTTGTTTCTATAGAATGTGGTGCGGAAACTCAAAATGTGACACCCCCAAGTTGATTATTGGATTTTAGTTGCATATAAGTCAAGATAACAAATTAAAAACATCATTCCAAAATTTTCGCAAGGGGTGTGAAAATGCTGCACTGACAGGTAAAAAAGACTTTGCTAATTTTTTGGTGTTGATGAAAGGTAAAACGTTTACGTATGCAATTTTGTTTTGCAAGTTTATCCCATCGGAGCATCTGCTCCAGAAATGTTATATCATGTATGTAAATGTAATTGTTTTGATTGTGACCTGCTTGCGTAGTTATGAATCGAAATGGACAAACAATTAAAGACACTATAGACAAGGATAAATCTCAGGATGTCAGCAGTTTCGCCTAATACCCTCAAACTCTGAACATGCATACATATAAAGCGGACACGGGAGGAGAATCGCTTCGAAGTCTTGACCGCGGGGTGATTTATGAGAGCGGTGCAGGATGAAGCATAGAATAGAAGATGATCCATTGAAATGTGACAAGATTGTCAAGCTTTAGAGGACATGTGGGAGAATGGGAATTGAATGATCTTGAATGACCCACCCCTTGTCCACGTTCTCTACAGAGGAAAACATCCTGGTTGAACTGGGGATTGGGGGTGGACTACTGCTTATAGAAAGGGGAAGAGCGTTACACGTCTTTGTTCCAGTTGGGAACCTGAAAAGCCAGCCGTGTATTTAATCGCTATTTTATAATCCTTAGCTCCCGGACACACTTGCTTTGCTCTGGCTCTGTCTTGTTATCTACTCTAACTGCGTACTCACTCACTCACCCACTGGAGAAGGAAGATTGCTGTGGCTAGAAGATGAAACTGTGAGATTTCACCCTCTTTTGAACCTGCTGGAAATTTGTGCCCTCTTCTGTGGCAAAGATGCGTGGGGTTTATTTCCCAACAATATCAAATTTACTTCCGGTGGTCTGCTCGCTCTAGCATGAGAAAAAATCTCGACCCTTCACACTTGCACGGATTTCTTCCATTCCATCACAAGGAAATGGGGTAGAAAAGAGGAAAGAAAAAAAGAAAATACACATGCTTTTCCTTGCTTTAGCTTAGCACGGAATTTCTCGGGGAGGAAGATTTCCCCACCACGTGTATGTTTCAAAGGATTTACTTGTAGTAGTAGTACACATTGTGTACTCCGTTCATTTCTTCCCATCCCTGTCTTGAGTCGCCCCGGAGCTGTTTCTCTATTTGAGCCAGACAAATCCAGGAATATATAACCCGGACGGGAATTGGTGTGGTGTGAGAAATAGAACTCTACTGCTGGAAATGAAAATTCAGACAGAAATATGTACCATTGGATCCAGGGAGGTAGAGGTAGAATGAGGAAAAAGGATGAAGAAGACAAGAATACCTACGGGTGTTTAGAGTGGTTGGGTTTATTTTATAACGTGTGGTTTGTTTAGGTCTCGGAGGGATTTATTTAAAGGGATGGGAATTGGTCTAGGTAAATATATACGGAGGAGCGTTAGGAGTTAGGAAAAGTGGGAATTTGTGTGGAAATTAGCCTGTTTCTTTATGCTCAGCACACCACAAAATAGATTTTAATTTTTTAAGTTTTATCAGGAAGATGTAGGGAAGTTGGAGCGGAAAAGCAAGAAGAAGTTGAACTGGTTGGATGAATGCTGTGGAGGACACTACTTTGTAGCTTTGCCACATAACTACAGACATTCAAAGCCCGACGAGTAAATGAGTATTTACAGATTGCCGTAAGAAAGGCAGAAGAAAGTGGGAAGGGATAAAGGCGGGTTGTTGTGTCCTTCCGTAATCGGGGCCTTCTCATGTGGATAGAGGGAAAGTACTTGAAGTGGAAGTGAAATGGTGAAGAAGAAGACTATCATTTCATCCCCTACCACAATTCTTGACTTCAAATTGCCTTAATCAAGAAGAAGTTGGCTAATCAGTGAGTCTGTGCGGGCTGTGCTTGGGAGAAAATTGCCGCTGTATCTTGCATACCGATGAAGCTACTTGCCAATTAATTGCATCCACTATTTCATTACCAAGGATTTTTTCCGGTTACAACTACTATTTTCATTTTAAATCCACCGCTCAACAACCTTCAACAAGACTTTCGTACTTTCTCAAGAATTTCTCCAGAATACTCGGAATGAGCAAACAAGGCTGAATACCCTATCAACTCACCGCCCTCTATTATGCTATCCTGGTTGGTGTTGGCCGTGGAAAACACGAAATGAAAACCAAGAAGGGGGTGAAAGCAAATTCGAGGTAGAGGCGTTCAAAACGAAACACTAGGAACTCCTATGGTTAATAACACAGCCGGGGTTTACTGAAAGGAAGGTAAAAGCTAGCACATAGCAGGGTTGACGTGGGTGAGGGGACCGAAATCCGGGAAACCCCTCATTCCAGCCGCTCTACCGTCACTTATCACAATCACTTGATGCAACTTTCACCATCCGTGTCTTATATCGCCCCAAAGTGGAGTTACTTACAGATTTACGTGCACGTTACCATGGAATTATGAGCTTTGTAAATGTATTGTGCTAAATATATGCAACTCTCATAGTAATTTCGTAGAAACGATGAGTTAATTATTTAATTAACTATATATACAATTTTAAGTAAAATCTCAACTTACCTCAATTCCAGTTTGAAACGGGTTTGCAGTGGATAGTGTCCACATGCCGCGTGGATTGTGGTTTTCAAATGTTACCTTATCAGTTATACAAATAACTTGAGATAATCAAGGTCTCTGATCAGCGACCAGGGTTCCTTAAGATTTATTGTTCCCTTGATATTATAGCTTATAGAGATTTTAAATTCACAGAAAACTTTTATGTCAGTAGTGTGGTTGTAATCCGTTGTTTGTTAGAACAGGGTAATTTGAAATTTTGTTTCCTTTCACGTAATTTGTCAAGGAGGGTGGGTACAAATTAAAGGTAATTGGATCAATATCCTTTGGAAAGTTTTCCTTTTTTCTTGCTGTTGACCCTTTACTGAGTTCTTGTTCTAGATTTTCTGGCTTCACAAGGGGAATTTCGGAGGAGAGGCGTAAAGCGTAGGTTGGTTTGACACGGCGTGATGGATTACAGCTGATGTGATATTTGAATTTGGAAATGGCAAACACGGGGATTTTTGAATTGCGTAAGGGGGTGGGATGATATATATATATATATATATAATGTTTAAGGTTATTGGTAGATATGGACAAGGGATTGATTTAGTTGGGCACACAATGTGGTTGGTAAAGGTTAATGGAGTAAGGAGGGTGAAGAAGGGATGATACAAGGATGAATATTGGTTAAAGAGACTTGGGATTTGTTTGAATGTGAGCAAGTGGAAGAATAGGTTTGAGATGATGGAGACGAGTTTGTTGAAATCCGCATTGTTTATTTGATGATGGTGCGGATAAGAGTGTGAGAGATGGGTTGGAGAAGAGACAGGTAAGTTTCTCCAGGTTTTGCTTTCTCTTTTCTCTTCACTTGCTTTCTCTTGCTTTCTTCCTCCCACTCTTGGTCTTGTTCTTCTTTCTTCTTGAGCTTCTTTCTTCTCTCGAGGGTTTCTGGAGGAGCTACTACTGCACTGGGCGCACTACTAGTTTTCTTTCTTTCTTTCCTTGTTTAGAGTAGTGGTGGAAGACGAAAGGGGGTTGTAGAGGAGTTGGGTTGGGAGGGAGGAGACAGGTTGACTTGTGCAAAAGAGTGTGTTTGTAGTCGGGTGTGTGTGTGTGTGTGTGAGTGGGGTTTGGTTGGTGTGTTGTTCTGGCCGGTACTATCTTTTTAGGGAAAACAGGACTAACTACTAGCAGGACTAGGAGCTAGTTGGAGGAATAGTTGTTGTAGTAGCAGTAGTAGTAGTAGCAGTAACACCAGACTTGTGTACTATCTCCAGCTGTACAACCCAATACTCGTTTCTTGCTTTCCTCCTTGTGGTCTTTGAGTGAAACTTGACTAAAAGCCGCTTGCGCTCCCGCCAGATCAAGAAGAAAAAGACGGGTAAGGCCGGAGGAGGAGGATGAACTATACACAAGGTTTCTCCCGTTTTGGAAAAACACTCCTTTTTCTACCTTTCCTCTGTGTATTCCAATCCTGGTCTTGTGTGTATAAGTGCCTCTATCCGCACAAGCCCTTTACTTCAAAAGAAGGTAGTACACAGATGAACACACATACACACAATTGAATTCTGCTCGTGCCTCCTCAAAATCCTTCACATCCAGGATAGAAGCACTACTATACACACAAGCAGGCGCAATCCAATAAGAATGTCAAACCCTTCTTTCTCAAAAAAGGCCAATTATGATGACTTCAAGTTTCTCTGAGGCCCTCATGGACAATCCCCCTTTAACTTAAACACTCCCTGGCGATGGGAAGGAGAAATTTCGTAAGCGACTTTCTAATAACACTTCGCCAACACAATATGGAACAAATGGCTGGATAAGATTAAAATCCTCATCCACCAACCGGAGAAAAGTCTTTGTAGTATCAACCTTCTCGGGGAAAGGTGTACACAAAACAATGAGTAAAGCCCGTTTCCTGGCGTACGCAGAAAACCTTCAGGGTTTTTGCCGTCTTGTCGACAAACGTTCTAGAGACGGGTAAGAGGGAAAGGATTCCGGGTTGTAGAGAACTAGCTACCCCAGCGTCTTTCTCCGTGCTACTTTACCCTGGTATCTGACGGGCTGTGTTCGTCCGTGCTTGCTTAGTTGCTGCAACTCCGACTTTCCCTTCTTTCAGTCTGAGCTTCCTGACTTTCCCTGACTAACAGCCTTACTTTTCCTTCCAGGGTGTGGACTCACAATGAGGGAAAGTTTCCCGACTCACACACTTTTCTCACAAAATCATGGATGGGGGCACGAAGAGAAAGTGGAAGAGAAAGCTCCGAGAGGGTAAATTCACCCCCTTGCCTGCAACTTTCTCTTACCTCAAGCACTCTCTCATTTGAGGGAGAGAAGATAACACTTGAAAGAATACACAGAGTCTAGGATAGGTTGACCCTCCCTGTCAATGTCAAACGGGTAGGTAGGGATTTCACTAATTTTTTGTAAAGACACACCCTCGGAGTGATCACAAGGTAAAGGTTAGTGGAGGATTTAAGGCTTGCACATGGAGAGCTCGGAGAGGTTCGCGATCCCGGTGGAAATGACTGGAGCGGCCCGGACCGGGTGTATATGGATGAGGTGCTGGCGGTAATGATGATATCCTGGTAGGATTTTAGATGAAAAAGGCTATCGGCCTCGTACTAAACGGTTGAAATTGACTACGGATGGTTATTCTCTTCTCTCCTGGTTATCCGATCCTAACTCAAGGGGCACCCATCCAAGAGACGACTGACGATCCATCTTCATATGGAAGGAGATGTACTCACTTGACTCATTCAAAACTCTAGTTGTACAAGTGTTCCTTGAGCCTTCTCTCAGTCAGTTTCTATTACCATGTGTGTATCTGCCTCTTACTCCCGGCCTTCCCAGCTAAGCTAAGCCATGGCCTATCTTTGTCTCTGTAGAATACTATGAGGATGAGACATGGCAATAGCTTGGGGAAAAGATCTCGTACAAATAATACCAGTCTATCCCTCGCGCCACCAACTAACTACTCATCCCTTCCTTATCTTTTTGGTTTTTCTTGTTCTCTTCTGTCTAATCTACATCTTAGTACAAGCTTGACTAACTGAAAAAAAGATGAAACAACTATACAAACTATCCATTCTTCTTTCGTCCTTCCTGGGAAACAAAAAGCAGACCCTATCATATCAGTCATTTAGCCCCTGTATTTTTACGGTGTATAAGTTACGCCCTCAATCGGATCAAGGAAGTCGGATTTTACACCTCTCTGGAGCCAGCCAGGGCCGAGGTATTTTCCTGTAGCAAGTTGGAGGTTCAAGTCTGATTGCGTAAAATGGGGAAGCAATAGGTATTTAGCAACTCAAGTTCAAGTATTGCGAATAATTGCATCACCTTGCGAATAATTGCATTATCTCAGAACCTCAGTAATGAACCATAAAAATGACCTTAAAGGCTCCAGGTAGTGATAATAGTAATTGATTTACATTTAGGCTTTAATGGACATGCTTGTTGGATTCGTGATGGTCACAACGTGTGCAAGAATTTTCTGTCACAGAATTGCAATTAGTACCCTGAGAAATCCAAGGCTCTTATTGTGTAGTTGTTCAGTAATTGATTTTGTACAATACCTTGGAATACACATTACTTTTTGTAAAGCCATTAATAGACGATTCGGCCTGCATTTGGATTAGTTTGTGTAGATGTTAGAGAGGTGGAACTATATAATGGAAGGAGAACACCTGTGCGATTGAATTATTCAACCTCTACATAAATTAATAGGATGATTCTGTTACTGGGAGGCTTTTGTTTTAAACTTGTGACAGGGAAGGAAAATACGAGGGGGAGGACGATGGAAAGTGAGGACGAGTTATATTACAGAAAAGAAGACAAGGGGAGAGAAGTCGATCCATCCTGTCTGTCCGGCTGCCTAGTCTGTGCCAAGTTGATCCGCACTGCACACACATGAAGAACATAAATCAATAATGTTGAAATTCATTGTTCTTTTCAAGTTCGCATGTGCAAATCCTAAAACCGAAGAGGAATTTCTGCAGCGAAATGCATTTATAGTTTACCATTCATTCATGAGAACTCTGAACAGCTGACCTGTCCAAGGTATCTAGTATAGCTGGATCAATTCATAAAGCTTATGCACGTCCTTGCAGAAAGAAGGATGGAGAATTTCCGAGAGGACTTTTCGGAAAGTTTTCGGTAGCTTCAGCGGCCGGAAATGCTTATTATATCACGTGTTTTCTACTTGTGAGTAAAACTCAAGAAAGCTCTGCTTGCTCGGACATAAAGTGTTGTATTGTAGTCGATTAGAATCTGTTGAAAAACGTTTGGAAAAGGATGCGTTTAAACATTAGGAGTGGGAGAGATGGAGAAAAGGAGTGATTTTGTGGATTTCGGGCTATTTACTATAATCTATATCGTCTGCGAGGTTCAATACTTACTGTTCGCTCGGAGGAGCTTGCTTGTTTACTCATTCAGTTTGAGAGTTTGTGTTGCGTGTAATTGGTCTTCTTGTTGGATTGAGGAATTTAAGAAGAATCAAGAGATTTAGTGGGAAGGGACGGAGAAGATGAAGTGTAAAGATATATACGTACATTTGAAAGCAAGTGATGATGAACCTGGGCTAGATGATGAGTGGGTAGGGAGGGAAGGATGCAGGAGATAACTGGAGAGTAAACAAGGAGACGAAGAAGAAGAAGCATAGTAGGGATTATGAGTTATGTGAAGTGAGCATAAAATTTGTTGGACGTGTTGTACCTAGGATGGAAATTGGTTTGTATATTAGGGAAAGATTTGTTACACCTCATGATTCCCTCTCCGTTTTACATGATGACGCTCTATCAGAACGTACAACAATTCTGGATGTGACTTGAGGATCGGAAGATGTGAAGATGTGATTATTATATGCACAAAGATAGCACACAGTTTTTGTTTCTTTCTATAGTTGCTTGCTTTTATTCTCGGATGCAATTTGAGAATCAACAAGAAGTTATGATTACAAAACAATTTGTGCTACTACCCAATTCAAAGTTCCGTTTGCAACAACTCAATAACTCACTCTCTGGTTTTTTTCCTGCTACTTCATTCCCCCTCCTCACCTCACTATCTACTATCTACAGCTATACTGTCAGCCTCTTCTATTCGTCTGTACATATGCATCCTCTGTTCTTTCTTAATACCACTCAACTATTAGCAAAAACTACGAGGGCATCAAAAGTTACCTATGCTTTCAATCCTTTCTTATTTTCCCGAGTTGAGTAGAAAATACATGTGTATTTTCAAACTTTGTTGTTCACTTTATCTAATAACAGATCCATTTCATACTCTCTGCTCCAGCTGACAAAGCACAAGTTATCCAAAGGATCAACATTATCATTATTATCTCTCTGTTTATGCCCCAGTCTACTTAAATGTACCCTTCTAAACGTATCCATCAATCATATCATCTCGGAATGAGAGATACATTATTTTCAAGAGTTATTATGGAAGACTCACTGAAAGGAAGGAAACATGTAAGGTTATTCGGTTGGAAGGAACTGGAATAAAAAGCGTGGCGCCTTAATACATGATGCCATCCTTGCGAATTTGAAACGTATTTTTTTAGTGTAGAGAGATTGGAAATTCGCAGGTATCAAAACTACAATTTGGGTGTACAGTGTAAGAAAGGATGAGGGGCTAAATGCGGATGGTTGTTGGATTTGAAAACATTATTTAATATTCTTAAATTGAATGGATGGAAACATACACTTTTGCAAAATACACAAAGATTTAATTATATTTATGTAGCTAGTGTGTTGTAGGAATTCGGGTGGAGGGAAGTGGCTGTGGCTCTGTGACATGCTGGTTGTATCCTCGGACTGATTGATAAATATGTTCCCGTAGTGAGAGTAGGAATGACAAGAGCACAAGCGCCTTCTTGTTTAACCTAGACTTGGGAAAGATTTACAAGGTCTTTATACTTGTTAAGCTGACGTTAACGACAAGCAGAAAGAGCAAGTCAAAGCTATTGATATGATGGATAAAAGGCGTGACTTTAAATTCATAAATCTTTATGTTGTTTCTGCAACAGCAGAAAAGAGTTAAGTGAAGAAGGTGAAAAGTACGGAATAAGATAAATATACGTTTACTCTGACAATTTTGAATTGTGGAAAAGTGTCAATGTGACAGGTGGGTGCGTCCATCGTACTTCTCAGTCAGAGAACGCCAACCAAGGCTGAAATGTGTTTAGACGGGAATGCATTTTTGAGAAATATTCGAGAGAAAAAGAAAAGAAAAAAATCTGTGTCTTTGTATAAGCAGTAAGTAGTGGTGGGAGTGAATCCAATAGAAAAGAAAGTTGCATAGGTAGCAGAAATATGGAAAAAGAATCGGGGAGGATGGATTATGAAGAATGGAACTGAGGAGCTGGAAGACTGATTTGAAGAAAGATAGACAATTGGGGTGAGATATTAGAATACAAATGTGGGTGTTATTTTGTTGAGAAGAATAATAAGGGCGAGAGGAAGGAGGAAGGAAGAGGATGAGAAAGAAAGCGGAAGGCGGGAGAGGAGATGGTGGGAAGTGGGAAGGGAGGAGGAGGAAGAGTAGGAAAGCATGAGGGCCGGAAAGAGGGTAAGTGAATGAACAACATGATCGTCTTTCCCTGTTAGGGCTTTCTTTGGATGAACGCATCGTAAATGTCATCTTTTTATGATGGTAGGCATACAGGAAAATACCATTTGTTTTATAGATGAAGTAGGGATATTTATAGGAGGCCATAAAAGGTGTCACATCTATTTCAGAGTTTGGCATTCTAGAAAGGTATTTCTAGGAAGGCGTGCAGATTTGAAAATAATAGGGGGACTCTGCCCTTGAGCTTATGATATTCTACTACTAATCATATAGCTTCAAAGGGGCCTATCTCTGTCTCCGGGATTGCGGAGTAACGGAACTGGAAAGGGTGAGAGATAGTATGCATGTGCATGTAACTCTCTGGTGTGGATAGAATAGAACGAAGTATAGAGAAAGTAGAGAGAAAGTTTTAGCAGATAGATGTGCTTGATTCCCTGAGCTGGATGAATGGGAGATAATCTGTAGTGTTTTACCTTTTGTATACTAATATCCGTGATATTTCATGAGATTGCAAAATAAGATCCCATATCATCAAGCCTAATACCCTCTCAAAATTTCCGCTCCAAATCTATCCATCACTATTTCCCAGGACGCGGCAGGGAGGATATAACCTAGGATATGCATATTCAAGTTAGAGGCCACCCGGCCTTTTTTACCCGGGGACCCGACTTTACACGGTGTGCCTGGCATAGAAGAAGACGGTGGAGCAACTAATTCATAGGCACGGAGAGGAAAAGGGTTGCAAGTTTGACTAAACCCTGCCCTCGCCCGGATAAATGTATCATAATCACGTCCCGTTTAGATGTCAACTTGGAAAAGATGTTCGCACAAATATGTCATCTCTAGGGGGAAAGGTTAAGTCGCGTCTTCTGGAAATTCATTGTATTAACATACGGTGGGTGGTGGAGGATAGGCAGCGCAGCGGTTGGATTTTCAGAGGAAGCCCACCAAGGGGGAACCTGCTAGCTTAATAAGCTGTCTTCTTGTTGCGCCTGAAAAAATTGCTAGACTTACCGCTAACGAGGTGTCCTCATCTTCGCCTTGATCTATCAATTTATATGGCCCAAATACATTCAAATTCCCTCTCTCAGTCTTGGGGTGTCGGTAGGATCCTGTGTCCTCTTCTGTGAACGGCAGGAAGGGTGGCTGAAAAAACTGAAGGGCCTGGGCGTCATAGAGCGCCCGGGATTCGGTGATGTGTAGGCTCAAAATAGTGAGGGCTACATAGTTCTTATGGATCAGGATGGAAGAGAGAGTTGAGTGTGAAAAAATCAAAATACCCTCGCATGTGGTTTTGAAACTTTGTGTGTGGTATCAATGTTAGTCAATGATTTAAAAAAATATAACAAGATAATTAGCGTGAATCTGTGTAGAAGGGAAGACTGGATGACAATTTACCCTGAGCTATGGATCAAGTGCTTGAAGCTACCACAGCTATGTGCTATGTAGACAACTCGGAAATAAGGAACGGGGAACTAACAGCAAAATGGCTTAATTTACAGTGAGAGAAACAAGGATGGTAAGGGGTTTGGTTGGTGTAGTTTCGATGTAATGTAGTTGCTGAAACTTGGATTACACAAGCCTTGTTTTCATAAGTTTAGAAATTAAAAGACGTGATTCAGATAAATGGAGATGTTTGTGGAGTGTAGTAAAAGAGAAGGGAGGAGGAGAGAGAAATTGAGACAGAAATAAAGTTTAGGCATTTAAATAAATGGTAAAGCAAGTGTGGAGTGGAATTTTAGATGGAAGGATTCTGATATACATATTTTTATTTGCATTTTCTAAGCTGGAATTGCATGGACGGAAGAAGTGTGTTTCTCCTTCTGCTGGTTCTATAAATATTTGAGATTTTCTCAACAAGGTATAACTAGAGGAGGCTGATGGATGGAATGATGAAGAATTCGGGATTCTCTTCTTCTTCTCACTCTTCCACCATGTCCTGTCTCATTTACAGCTTCTCTTGTATTGCTAAATGTAAAGGAATTTTGAGGGATGAGGTTGAGAAATGAGAGGGAAAGGAAGAGAAAGGCGGTGAAAGATTCCTGAAGAGGAATCAGAGAAATGGAGGAGATGTAAATGGAAAGGTACGGGTGGATGCCAGGGAAAAAGGAATGAGTCTCTGCTTGGAAGGGTAAAAGATGGAGAGATGATGATTCAGTTGTGTTTCATTTGATTGTCTACTTTTGGTTGAACAAGTTGAGAAAACTTGGGAAATGATGCTCGGCTGCTATTATTTAGTGGCGGAAAAAGGTAATCTGAGGATGTATCTGGCAACAGTCTACAGCTTACAGGATACACAGATGCTAGACATGGGATTGTGATGATGACTAACTTTCGGGGTTGTAGGCTTGAGGTGGTGGTGGTGAGATGGTGGATATAGATTGTTGCAACAAGAGACAGTGATAGTGATAATGATTGGAGGGAGCGAGAAGAATATAGAGCATGTAAATGACAAGAGTTTTAGTCTTTGGTATGTGGGCTTGGGGAAGGAAGAGAAAGTTGACAGGAGCTACAAGAAGACTTTCCCCTCTCCTCCTCCTCATCTTTCCCTAGTTTAAGAGTTGAAAACAAGAGGATCTAATGAAATTTCGACATCTGTTGTCAAGTATTATCAGTAATTAGCATAAGATTTACTTTTCCGTGAATAACAATTCTACTAATGTAGTGTCTTCTTATATACGATACACTATAGGGATGGGCCGGGAGAAAGCGTGAGAGGTGAAAGTAGGAAGTTGTACTGATGGGGCGGGAAGGACGTGGAATTGTCTCAAGTATATATATGTAAGCAGAGGGGTGCGCACATATTAGTTTTACTAGTATCAGTTGAAGAGAAATTCTGAGAGACTGGCTCGAGAATTAGTCAAGCAGATTAAGACGGCATGGCAAAGCCACAGACAGAAAGGCGTCCGTCCTTTTCTCTTCCTATTCCGGATACTCCTCATCCTGTCCTGACTTGACTTGGAAAATTTTAGCTTTCCTTTTCGTCTTCAAGAAGATTTGCTTCTTGGATTTGTCAGCTCTAGTCTATCTCATAGGGTGAATGATGATACATGTATGGAATGAGGGATCTGCATACGTTGTGAAGGATGAGGGGAAGTCTAGGGCTTTAAATTTAACAGGGTCGAGAAGCTGGATGTAAATTCTGCAGAAGAAAAACCTGAACTGGTAGAGAGAGAGAGAGAGAGAGAGAGAGAGAGAGAGAGAGAGAGAGAGAGAGAGAGAGAGGAACGGAACCTAAGGGCGGGTGATGAAGGGTGGTCCGCTTTAGATGGGTTTACACTGGGCTGATTCTACTTTACACAAGAATTATATTGACAAACACCTCAAGCTTGAGTTCTCCGTCTTTAATTGGAGCTTCTGTTGTAGGTTTGGTGTAGGATTCGCGGAACGGATGACTGCAGACACTGCAGAGGGAGAGAGAATAGACCTCCTGCATGTTCGCATTAAGTATTTTGGTGTAATCCATTTAAAGAGACGGGGTTCCTCATCTCATTTATCTAAGGAAAGTAATGTGAGAAGATTCTCTCATCGCTTGGCTAACTTTGGAGAAAGCTGTGGGTGAAATTCAGGGATTTCAGTTTGACCAAAGCCCTCCTAATTTCTGAAACCAGAATAGAGGAAAATAGGGCTGTGAAAGGATGAGATTACAAGGAAAGGATGAAGTAAAATCAAACGTTACGGTCCTGAAGAACATAGAAGCTCAATACATTAGAGTGGACAGGGAGGAAGTCCCTGAGGGGCGATTGAGTACACCAAGTATAGGTTACAGCAGTTTGCCGAGGGAACGAGATGCATGCTATGTAAACGTATGTAGAGTATACAGCTTATTGGAGGCTTGGACATATGACATATCCAAGAAATGTTTTAGTTTCAGACCACGGATGCGTTTCGGAAGGTATGATACACAGATGCTAAAAGATTCCTCTAAGGGGAAAAGAGTGGGAAGATGGAAGAGAAAGGCGGTGAGGCTCCTAATATTTTTATCAAGCCTCGCTTTCTTCTTGCTGCTCCCTCTATGTGAACTTTCACCGCAGGTTTTATCTATTCACCTTGATACCTTGATACCTGCTACCTTGTGTAATGGAATGGTATAGCAGTGCTACTAGAAGGAGGGCTTGCCTGGTTTCTCCTACACTTTATCTGATAAATCTTTGCTCTAATCCCTATAGGTCAAGCTAATAATTGTGTAAGTAGAAGGATTTTGGACATCGATATGCTGTTATACCGATTTTGTTTAAATCCAAAGCTATTGGTTCAGGACTGAGAGGGAAGAGGGATGAAGAAGGGATAAGCGGAAGGAGAGGAAGATGAGGAGAAAGTAATCCAGGTACACTGTAAGAATCGGCAGCGAGCTCGGAGAATGACATTAAAGGAGATCGATTATGAATTTGGGCTAGGATAAATGGAAAGGTGATTGAGGGTTTCGGGGGAGAGAGAAAATTGAAGGGGAATAACACGTTGCTTATATTTGATAGTTACACGGAAGTCGGTAAGTCCTATGATGCGGGAAAAGTAGAAAAGTTCATGTACAGTATATAGGGAATAGGGAGGCTGGTGAAAGTGGATCGGTGGACGATTAAGAGAGCAGGACCTTACTACGTTCACCTTAGGGGTCAGTCACCAAGGGAAGAGGCAGGAAAAAGAGAGAGGAAGAGGGGATGGGGAGAGTGCAAATAGATTGTGGGAAAAGACTGGGAGACAACAGCAATAAGGATGGAGCTGAGTAGGATGACTGTTGTGCTGAGTGAGCATTTTCGGATCCGTAGAGAACATTGAAAAGCTTAGGAAGGCCCATTAAGGTGGACATTGAGGAGGTCGGCCAATGCAGCACTTCCTGAACGTTATGACCTATAATGCCTGTAGTATTATTTAAAACTGAGCTCAACTACTAAGTTGCTTTCTCTCTTCTTTTTTCCCTCCTGCCCATCCTCTTCTCTTCCAACTAGAAACCAGGATTTTTGTGTGATAGAAGACTTGGCGGGATGGGATTCTTAAAGGAATAGCGGGAGTCGGGGGGGGGGACGGTAATTCTCTTACATAAGCTCAAGTTAGAGGATAGGATCATTGGGTGGATTGGTGTGGCCATCTCATCAATGCATGATTGGCAATAGATGAAATTGGATGGCCTGATGGAGGTTGACACATGCCAGGCTGGTATCCCTTGAAAAGTACTAGAACTTTTGCCGATCAAGTCCAGGGGGGCTCTGGGATCACTTTGATATCGTATACTAGACTCGATTACAGCGGGCTTCCTTTCTCAAAACTAAATTCCCAGATCTTAAGGAAGGTGAAAGACGATAACAAGGCAACTTCCGTCCGGTCAAAGTCTTAGTACCAACCTGATGTGATTTTGAAGCCAAAGATACTTTGACAAGGTGTGGAAAGAGTAAAGAAAGCTTAATTTCAGGGAAGCTTAAGCCTGCAAGAAGGCCAGGAGATGTTCTTCCGTGCAAGGACTTGGAGTGAGGCATCTAAGACTCTCTTCTTTCTGAAACCAGCACCTCATATTCGGCCCATTCGTAGTTTAGATAATGGCCAAATTGTAAGTCTTCTCTGGAACAGCTTTCCCTTCAATCCCAGGAAAGAGTATTTTTTGAGGGAAGGTATGGATGGAATCATCTAAGCAGTATTTTCTGAAATTACTTGCACTTGAATGGAGAGAAAAAATTACAAACACATCCTCCGTCTAAAATAATGGATGTTGACTTAAGTTTAGAGGGAAGGAAAGTAATGGGGCGAAGATGAAAAAAATCTAGGTGGACTCGGGAAAAGCTTAAGGAAGGAAATACTTTCTCCGTCGGTTGCTCGTCCTTGTGACTGAATATTGGCCGTTTGATTATTGGGATGTAATGCCCGGGATGGTCGAGATACATGTAAGTTTGAGGAGAAGAAATGAGGGTTGTGTGGATCAACATACCTGACAACGCGTATGTATAAGCTGTGGAGAAATGAGTGAAAGTGGAAGGGAAAGTGTGGTAGCGAGGAGAAAGTATTGCAAGAGAGATGAGAGGGATGTTGGTTATGGGAAGTAGACGAAGGAGGAACGGGGATGATGGGAGCGCGTGGGCTAATGTGAAGACATGCAAGTTTTTCTCTCTATTTTTTTCTTGAGGATTCTCCAATATCCAATCGGTTGAACAAAGGAGTAAAACTGAGGTGGAAAAGTCTGGAGAAAAATGTCCCTTCTTCCTTGGCACGATCTCAATTTTTTGAAAAAGTTGGGCAACTACGTGGTCGAAATTGTACAAAATTTCAGTAAATGTCAAAAATGAACAATCGCTGTCCATTATGGTCATTCTTGCATAGAGTCCGAAACTCTTTGTACTAGCGGGAAGGGACGCGGAAATTCTGGGAATCATTCCTGTCCTCAACGGGAAGAAAATAAATAACAGCTCAATAAGAAGACATTCACATTCTTTGCTAAAAGTAGGAACATTTCTAAACTGCTCATATTCCGTCCACAATGTCCACCAAACACAATCCACAGAAGGAAGGAAGGAAGCAAGGCAGAGGAAAAGCGGGTAGAAGCAAAGCTGGAGGTAATAGTAACTTTATAGCCATATAATGTAGTAGCTAGCTAAAGCACGTCCGTAAGTACATGTGTACGGTTAGCATCAACTTTGCGAGTAGTTTGTGATTCAACTGAAATAACTTATATAGTCCATCACCTTTTGGGGCTTCCTTTTCTGGACTTATTGTATTATTGTAGCTCTTGGAGGGAAACAAGGAGATGCGCTTAGGATTGTCGAGGCTATTAGGCTATTAGCGCATCAAACAAATTTATACGCTTACAGATTAAAATTTCTAAGAGATATAAAAATGAAAGGAGGACATGTATCCAATATCATTACAACTTCTTATCGCTTCCTCAACTGTAGCATCCATGCTTCATCCGGCTTGGAATTGCATTCCAACGGAGAAAGCAGAGAAAGTCAAGAGAGAGAAGAAAATAAAATCATGTCAAAAAGCTTTCTACCCGCTTACATGCCTCCCAAAATGTCCGTCCTCCGTCCGCTAAGCTACCATCTACTATATACACTTTGGGAAATTTACCACAGCCATCATATGCTCTCCACCCTTTTACCCATTCTGAACCAACATTCAATCACTTACCCGGGCCTGTAAACTCTCCGTCCTCTCTCCACCCGCTCCTGGACAGACATACTTGCTCCAGAGCAAATATAATGCCACACCGCAAAACACAAAGATTGTAGACAAGTTTCACATACCAGCCTCCCTCACTCTTCTCTGGCTGCCGCCTTCTTTTTATTTCTCATCGAGTTTGAAAACCACGTACATAAAACTTTTTTCGGCCGCTTTCCTATCCCTGCTCGGGAATATCGGATTACCTGGAACTTTCCCCCGAGAAATTCTATACTCGCTATACGATTCACAATAAATGTTTTACACGCAAACCTACTTAAGATTCTAAACAAATCTGCAGTTTTCTAACATAAGAGCGAGAACCAAAATCAGTTTTGCCAATACCCAGGACACGCCCAACACCAACAACTCAACACTTCATGTCATTTTTTTATCCAGCTATATACCCAAGAGCGAGGTATGTTGAATTCCACGCTTGGGCTTGGGGTCCGTTTCTAATGTAAAATAATATTTTTCAAGATGCAAAACTTACAAAACTTTAATGTGCATGCTTAATTATGCTTGTAGCGTGTACAACATTAACATGGTATTTCTAAGGCTATGAATGATGATTGATAAGGAAACTGTGTAACGATAATGATACGGGCCAATTGTAAAGAAGGATATAAAATATTCAAGGAGCTAAAGAGAGATGAAGGGAGAAGAGGTAAAGAAGGAAAGGTAAACAGTGGAATTGGGAAGCTAACAAAGTGATTAAGACTTGGCTATTACTGTCTACGCTGTATGATGATTAATTACAAAAATGAGCAGACTAAGCGTTTACATCCGCATCCCTCTTAATTCTTTATGAAAGATGAAAATGTTGATGAAGGTGAGAAAAATTGGAAGGCAACAACTTGACGCATATTTAACGCCTTGTTTCTGAAACATGGAACATGGAGAAAGGAATCCATGACGTAAATGATTGAAGATGAAGACGGGAAGAAGGCGCTTTTAAGGCTGATGTGAGATTGGCATACTGGGATGAAAGTAAATCTATTCCAAGCATAGCTTATACAAGAGCGCTTAGCATTTTCATGCACAGAGGCTTGCTTATTGATTCGCTCAATCACTGGAAAAAGATTATTTAAAGGGAGGAAAAAGTATTCACTATGAGACCAGAGGAGGAAAGTAAGTAAGCAAGAGCGGTGTGGAATCCTGGAAAACAAGAACAAGGATATAAGGGGCGAAATTCAAACTGTAGCTGGGAAACGCTGAGAAACATAAGCATGTGAGGAGGGTATAGAAGAAGGATGAGGATGTGAGAAAAAAGAAAGCTGAGAAGAAATGTAAAAAGGAATGCTAGGACAAGATAGGGATGAGAATTAATGTTGGTGTCTTGAGAAAGCTTCCCGGCTATCTGCCGCAAATCGAAAAGCTCTTATGCTGTTGAATTTCGAAGCCAAGATACCGGATACCCTATGGATGGAATGGAGAATCTAAATCCAAACCTCTACATTGAACAGTCGCCCTATGCTATTGTGGGTGGGCTCTAGAGACAAAAACCCCGGGAAGGCAGAAGACACCAACAAGAATAATATGCGTTTATATTTACAGATTGGAAAATGGATAAATTGGAGGTTGAAAGGGAGCGGAAAGAGAGGGAGGAGAAGGAGATTCAACGTATGTATAGACAGTTGACATTGGTTAGAGAGAAAGTCGGAGCGGGGAAAGGAATATTCAGTAGGGAGGCTAGTAAGGAAGGAAAAAGAAGGGGAAAGTAGGCTGTTGATTGTAGTTAGTACAGGGAAAACGTGCTATGAATATGGGAATTTTTTAAGGGAACGCTCTTGATAAGAAAAAAGCAAGGTAATATTTACCCGGAGAATACTTTCTCTCGCAGTGGTTGCTTTCTACATCATCCGTACTTTAAAGTGTCTGTAGAGGAGCATTGTATGGAAAGTATGAAAAATGAAGCTTAAATCTCTTCGGTTTTTCATCCCCTCCCCAATGATTCTTGATTCAGAGTGGATCTGAGGAATAGCTTGAGAAATCTGCATGACGCCCCTAAATACAGAAACATATTAATGTACTTTCTCAATTTCTCTGATGTATACCGGCTTGGGAAAAGGTGCAGAATATTTCCTTGGCAGTAAAACTACAGAAAAATGTAGCAAGTCTCGTCTCGTCAAGATCAACATCTTTCTCGGGATTTCTTCACACTTTCTATTTTGGAAGGTGAAGAAAGTATTTGATATACGTAATATCATACTGCATTATCTATTTCTCATTTCTCGTATTGCTTTTGCGAACTATGAGAGGAGGGCTAAGAAATGAGCACGTTATAGGCATATTATGGCTCTACTGTATCACATGAGATGTGAACGACTCGTTGAACTAAGAAAAATCCAGGAAACGTTGACGTAATGCTTTTAGCATTCTGAATCCAGAGAGTTCTACTGCACTGCGTTCAACCCTCCACCCTCCTGATCATGGCTGGTTTGAGTGGAGTAGCAGACTAAATAAAAGCAAAGTTGTGTTTCTAGATGTTAAACAATAGGGCTTGAAATACTTGTAAAATGTTCTGGGAATTCCCAGCAACAGGAATCATACAGTGAGCAAAGAGGCGGGATACAAGTTAACAGACGTTTGCTGAATGCAATCTGTTAGTTTGCTTGCCCATATTTGTGAAATTCCTATCCTGTTCAAACACGTAAAAGTTCACAGTTGACAAAAGTTGGGATGAAATACAAATAATCGTTTCAAGTTTAAGTTCAGTGAGCATCATTGTGAATAGGCAGTGTCTCTGCTCGCTCTGAGGATCCGTGTGTGGGGTGATGATGAGAAAGGGAATAATGTGGTTAGAAAGCGGGGCTTCACATGCCATCATGTGGTATAATCCAATGATGCAATGATGAGATAGCAACGCCTACGGAAAATGAGATGACATTGTTTGTACTGAATATTATAAGAATTTAGATGAATGAGAAATTGTTATTTTCTGCAAAGCAATCTAAAAAGCGTACATGGGAATATTTGCAACCGACAATTTAAATGAGATCCCGAGAGAGAGACGGTACATGGAACCGATATGCTTCTGCTCACACTTCCCAGCGTACATAAACACATGATCTGCGGGCGGGGATGAAGGAGTGAGTACTGTTGCAGAAAGCTACCAGGTTTGACGAGTGATGGGAAAACAATAAGAATAACTGCATGAAGGATTCAAGATTATTTGGTTTGAGAAATCATGTGTAAATTTAAAATTAGAATCCCTTCTGTATGGATTCCTTGGTCATTATGCAAGCTACTAGTATATGCTTTCCGGAGTCGGGTTATGCAACATATAATGTGTAACACAAAATTTGAGGACTTAAGATTTTTTACAGATTCGGAACTCAGGAGGGAAATAATAGCACATATATTTGAAGTTTGAAATGCAGCTTTGCACTCTCCGCTTGGTAGGGACGACAAGGACCTGGAGAAACTGGAGATGACGCTTAAGCTGATTCTATATGTTTCGAGAAAAGTAATTATTAAACGAGCGTGAAGAAAATCCAGAGGAGAGGAAGTTTGTTATTAGATGCTCCGTGTACCTCCAAACAATACAATATTATTTACGTAGTAGAATCTAAATACAGAATGAAGCATGAAAGACAAAGATCAGAAGAAAAGTATGTTATGATTTTCTTGGTGGTGGTTTACAAAATTTAGAGAATTTATTGCTTTGTAAGCTAAAGTTAGCAAGATTAGTGTTTAACTGTTGGTTGGGTGGGCTATGGTGTGAGCTTGGTTTTAGATTTGTAGGACTTACTGGAAATGTAAGGATGGAAAAAAATGAGCTTGAAGTGGATTCATTAGTCTTGGTTATGGATGAAGGGGGTGGAGGAGGGCGGGGAGAAAGAGAGGGAGCGGGGAGATGGGTAAAATCACATTGTATTATACAATATGCCTGTCATTTATTTATTTGTTTTGCCAGGAGGACATGTGAAGTAAACAAAAATTATCGTTCCTAATAACCTTCAAGATAGGCTATTTATTTATTTGTAGTGGAGGAGAATCGCGTCTGGCGCATACACAGATGTGCAATTATTATTTCTCCAACTCTCCAAGCTCTTGTTCTTCTCCGTCCGTACCATCTCCATGTTATGTGGAATGATGTTGATGACGGCTTGTGTTGTGTGTGGGGCACTGTGAGGTTATAGCCAAGTTGGTTTGGTTGTTGAACGAATGCTAGTTTCCCAGTTATGTGATGCGTAAACTCTCAAGTATTTTTCCTCAGTGTTCATACCACATATCGAGTCTGAATGTAAACAAACGGTGGGATGAAGAAAGAGAATATTCTCGTCTTTCCTTAGTTTAGTTCATGTACAGCCCTTAGAAATTACAAATAGCAAATCCCGAATAAGATTTTTTCAAAGGGACGAATCAACATGTTCCTTCTATTTCCATCTTACATACTAGAGAATAAGGGGCAGGGTATTTGCGGCACATTGATAGCTGGCAATGTATTCTGTCTGTACATTCTCTGTATGCTTCAATAGGTTTAGAGCAAGTGAGCTCGTTCGATAGAGGGTAACTTGGATTTTGGAAGCATGATGGTTGAAGTAGTCAATTGTAGTGTACGTTTATCTGCCTTTGCTAGGTTTGATTCAACTTAATAGAAAAACTTGGGAGTATTAAGCGTCACTAATAGTGGCGCACAGTTACAAAGAACAAATTTCTTTCTCCATGAATTATAATAACATCCGCCTTTTCTTTCTGTAGCTGGAGGAGGAAGGATTAAAAAAGAGTCAATAGTCAATACCATTAACTGATCATTTACGTCAATAATAAGCAAACAAACCAAACCTTGTGGCCCGAAGGCCGTATGCAGAAAGGAAGGAATTGGAGGAATTAACTAAATATGTTTAACTACCTTCCCGAGCAATACGTAAGGAAACACGGCAGATTTTAATTCCCGATATAATGAAATAGTAATTTTTTTGAATTTTGAATCTGTAAGGACACATCATTGTGTTTAGGAGTCATTTCTTTACAATGATACGCATTTAATAAAATTACAAACGGACAATAAGGAAAAAGACTGGAGGAGGATTACAAGGCGAAAAGCTAGAGAATGAAACTGTCAAAGAGGCTAAATTGTAATTACGATATTCGCAAACAGCATCGGAGGATTTGGAGGGTAGTAGAGAGATGGCCTTCTTCACGCGCGGATTTATCATGCTCAAGGGGCGGGCGTGATGAGCGTTTTGGCAGCGTATCATGATGCGAAAAGTGTGATGGATTTTACACGGCTAAATTGGAACAAATTGGTAGTTGTTGCTCGAACTCTTAGAATGTATTTCTTTTTTGTACAAACAGACCGAGGTAAATAGGGAATACACTAGCTTGCCGCAAAATGCAAGTTAAACGCGGAAAGAGTTCTTGAACTCGGTTGGTAAATTGTTATGCAAAACACCAGAGATGATGATATGATTATTAGCTTTGGTGAATACCGCTCCGTTTGAGCTCAATTTAACTTATCCTAAAGATCCCACAGGAAGTGAAGATGAAATTATGAGGACGATGAGGACTAAGCGAAACGCAGTTGGGATTTACTAGGCGCTTGATGCCTGTAGTGGACTCCACGGATTCGATATAACGTGGAGTATAAGTGCAGGATAGGAGGTTACGTGTGTAAAGCCTTATTACACCCGTGATTTCTTCATAAATCGTAAGACAAGAGGAGAAATTTTTGAGGAATGAAAGTCAGGGGAGCATGACGCCCAATTTGCCAACACCCTCCTAAACTGAAGCAAAATACAAGCATGTGGGGATGGTCACAAGAATGCTACTGCTAACGTGTGAACGTCTTGGTATTTTATTTTTGACGAAAAGTATAAAACAAAAATGTTTTTGCCCTCCCGTGTGCACCTCCGTGGTCCATCCATTTTATCCATTAAGCATCAAAGTGAGTCCAAGATTTGATATACAGTAATGCAAAGTTAATTGTGCGTGCATGAGATATGTGTAGTTCACTGGTTGATAATACAAGAAAGGATGATTTGGGGAGGATCAACTACACCCATTCAAGAGAGTTAGGTCCCGTGAAGAAGATGTTGGTTGGTGGCAAAGTGCAAAGGCATGGTTGAGAAAATAAAAGTGAAAATCATAAATGATGCGGATTTCAGCATGATCCTCGACTCTCCTCGACCATCCACCAGAATATCAACTGTATAATTTATTTAAATCTCTGATATCCCATTGTTTTTATACATTGCTTTGGATGCGAATAATCTTATTAGTTTTGTCTACGGTATTACGTTGCGTAGCGAAGCTAATAGCAATATGTTGGTTGTGAAACTGTTTTGATGGTGTCGTAGCCCGTAGCGTTTTTGAATCCAATATCGCTGTGTTTAAAGATAAGGAAGAGAAAGTTGAAAATAAGTTTCCTCGATCCGTAAAATGTATTGAAATTGCAAAGAAAAGTTTACTGGAAAACAATATGTAGGAGGAGAAAGCATTATTTTCACGATCCACCGGGAAAGTATTAAGAAAGACTAAGCTGCTGGAATTATGAGGAAAGTGCTACTGTTTGATGGATTTCTTTGAATTACTCAAACTCTTAGAGGGGGAGGGAAAAGGAGGAGAATCTGTATCAATTCTTGGCCTGTGATTCTGCTTCGCTCATTTGAATTTGTCTGCTCTGCATGGGAATGTTTAAAATGCTGAGTTGCTTGCATGGAGAAAATATATGAATGTATGTGAATGAATGAGAGGATAGAAGAAAACAAGACAGTCTGGAGAATCCGTGATACTTTTCTCTGGGAGATGACACGAAAGATTTACACTTTCGGATGTGATATATTCAGCTTTCGTTCTTTATGGATTGAGAGAAAGTGTGGCTTTCGGTTGAGAAAAGGTAGCACTCCTTTGGCTGGTGGTATGGATTTCATTTATAAAAGATAAAACTCTGACTTGGACGAGTTGCAGAGGGGATGATAAAGGTGGGGAGGGGTGGGAGAGAAAGTGAAAGAGAGATGATAATGGTGACTGGAGGTGAGGAAAGGAAGGAATGAAGATTGTAGTAAGGATTTTGAAGTGAGAATGTTGCTGTGAGATGGTCGTATAAATTTCTTCTTCGTTTCTTTAGATGTTGAGGAGGAGACGATGAGGATTGTGGATTGATATAAAGACTGACGGATAGGAAGGAGGAGGACTGAAGGCGGGTGGGGAGGGAGTTGAGGAGAAAAGAAAAGTAGAGACAGAGGAGGAAGAAGGAAAAGTGTAAGATCGAATTGTTTCATCAGGTCTCATAATCCCTGCAGCGCATATAATTTAAGCTGCAAACTTCAAAAAGCTTCTAAAAGAAACAATTAATGCCTTCATTTTTCCAGGCAGCTGAACAGAATAAATCGTCATATATAGCTTAAGCTGGTAGAATTTAGTTTGGATTCAAATGTCCCTCTAGCCTATCAGTATTCAGATTCGACTTCTCCTTCCTTCCTTCCTCTTCTCTTTTTCTACTCTCTTGGATTCTTTTAAACTTGCTCGAGGTTTTTGCTTTAGGTCGCTTTAAAAGAAAGCCTGGGAGACCAAACATACTCTGTCTGGCTACTGGATGGCAAGCAGGCTCTGCCCTGCTCTGCTGGCTGCCTCCTTAAGATTGGGTGCAATGGAAGGGAGAGAGAGAGCGAGGAGATGGGAAGACGAAAGAGCTCGTACACATTTGAGGCACGGGAAAAAATAATTAAAAGAAAGTCAATTACAAAGCTACCGGCCCCTACTGCGACACCCCATTCCCTCTTCATTTGCATGATCACCGAAAAAACATCACTTCTTTTCTTCGTGGTCCCACGACCCTCGATTTCCGATAAACCACTTACTATACTCCTCTATACTGCTTTCTCTCTCTTTCTCTTTGCTCCACATCTGTCGAAACTAAGTTGCTGACGAAAGCTAAAAGGAAAAAGAAGTTGGAAGAAGAGAAAGGAAATGAAGAAAGTAGAGAAACAGAAACAGGAATAGTGGGAAAGAAATGGTAAAATTTTCTTCTATTGCAGAAAAGGTTGGGAGAGAGAGATGCTTAAATTTTCCGCCGTCTTTGCAACTAAAGTATGGGAGAGGGGTGGAGGAGGATGAGGACTGGGAGCGTTGAGGACGAGTAGTCTGCCCATGCATATGCATGGCATTAAGTCGTATTTAAATCGTAAAAACATTGCATTTCTTCATGAATCTCATTCATTTTATGACTTGGGAGGACATGATGAGATTCGCGATATTAGTAGCGTAAGGAGGAGCGAAAGCGTTCTAAATCCGTTCGGATTTAAAGAGAATAATATAAACGATACAAGAAGACGAAAGACTACGCTCGAAAACTTTCTCTGCCACATTTTATTCCCATTTAACCAGCTAGGACTAGATCCTCACTCAATAATGTCGTCCATCTCATCCCTGGAGGGAGTAAATGGAAAGCTCCAGAGGAAAAAGAGATAAGAAAGATGGAGCAAGGATTCAAATCCTATTCAAAACCGCATTAGCTGTTGTCTGAAGCAAGTTTACAAGGGATGTATATATATATGTGTACGTAACCAAAGAGAAAGCTAACGGATGCTTTAGGAATGAACTACTTTTTTGACAAGGATGTGCTAGGATACGTCAGGAATGCGGAGTACTGGGTAGAGGGCGCTGCGGAAGGACAGCTTTGCCTCTCCGAGTGCAACCAAGTACTCCTTTCACTCCCGTCTATAGCAACATGGCTATCAATGAGAATACTATGGTAGTGTTGGAAGGGGCAAGATTGCATATTGTAATCGTCATAATGCCCAACCGATATTACCACAGTATGTTCAAAACGAGGAGGCAATATTTTAAATCGCGGAGCTAAACGAAGGGAGAGAAATAAAAGCCTAGACAGACGTATTGGACGTTAGGCTGAGGGAGCGTTTTGATATTCGTAAAAATTGTTTGCTTAAGTGATGAATATAAATATGCGAATGTTACTCAAGAAGGCTACAAGGAAATGAATGGATTTAGGAGGAGAAATTCAGAGGATTTTCTGGAATCAAAATCTGTAGGCTTCCTGTGAAATGTTAGGAGAGAGCTAGCTACTTATATACTAAGGTGGAGTTTTGGAGGAGAGGAGTTAAGTGAATGTCGTAAAAAACATATGGCACAAAGTAGGAGGAATTTGGCCACCTGAAAACGAGCCCCAGGAATTAGTGTGAAGTAGATGATCGTTTGGAGGGTGGGGGAAAGGACGTGAAAGATAGGGAAGAAAGTATTGAGTGAGGGCTGCGGGCGTGGAAAGCTGGTCTGAAACGCTTAGATGTTGAGAGTTAGGCCTGGCTGATGCAACATGAACGGGATGTTAAGTAGGAGATAGGAGGGAAGGGGAGAGTTGGAGTCACAAGTTAGGTTTTCTTAGATATCGAAAGGATTTGCAATAATGGGCGATCGACACATTCTCCATTTTCATTTGAAATTTTCTCCAATGACAGAGTAGCGGATGGGGATGGCGATGAAAGTACTAGTACTTTCTCCATTTTCTCCAGCTTTGGTAAAGACGTGCATGTTGTTGGGAGGGAGGTTGGTGAGATGCATAGGGTGATATTAAATAATGCATGTACCTAATCAGGACTCACTCGGTTATGGTGTATGGCGTGCATAGGTTGAGGAAAATAGAGAGAGAGCTTAGGAGTTACCTCTCCAGAGTTGCTCCCTTAATGTTCCTGGTTAAGTGGGATATAGTGGATCGTTAGTTTATCTGTGTATGGAAATTATGGAGGATCATGCAAATCCAGGGAGTACAAGCCTAGAAAAGTTTTTCTCTGATACGTGAAATACACCCACCCGCATCAACCTAACCCTCCCCACCCCACACTTCATGGCTAAACTAATGTGAAAGTGTAACATGGTAGCCTCCTAGACCTTGCTCACGACATGGGACCAACATTTGAAGGCTTGTCCATGTAAATTAATGATTACTAACTAACAAGGAAGATGAAACTAGCACAGTCTAGGACGACGAGAGAGAGAGAAAGAGAGAAAGGGAATCACTTTGATTGAGTGAGAACTAAGTACTAATGCTACGTACATTGCAACTAGTTTTGAAGATGCATGTGGTAGATATGGTAGAAAAGCCTGTGCTTATGCTTGTAGAATGTAGACTGAAGAAGTTGGTGAAAGTGATGTGTGGTGGTTCTGTTGAGATTCGAAATAAGTGCAAGTTTGTGAAAGGGGCGAATGGTAAGTGAAGCGGATGGGGAGAAAGCAGAGAAAGCGAAGAAGTAGGGGAGGGTGGGAGGGAGAGACGGGAGAAAGACGGGACTGGGTTATATAAATGCTGGAGAAATACAGAATAAGGAGGCATAAGACTGGCACATCTGCTTCATCTGCAGTTTCCCTGTTATGCTACTGATTTACATTCACCTTTTTCTCCAATTCCACGGCCTTTGAATCTTACTTTCTCCTCTCATCCCTCCCACCTACCTATCTAGCTACTTCAGCTACCTCATCTCTATTCCTCTAATGTATTTTCCACAACGTTCTCAACACCACATGCTCTCCTACCACCTGCCTTTCTAGTACATTCCCAGCAATTTGCATACTGTCCTCCTTAACAATATTTCTGTCTCTTCACTCTCCTTTTCTCCCCTGCTTTCTCCCACCCGCTCATAGCAAAACTTTTCCCCACAGCTCAGCCGACAATGCTGGCCCGACATATACGACACACCCACATATGTATAAGCCTATCATTAGGCTCCCGTGCTCCAACAAAACATATTCAGCCCATGCATGTTCACCTTTGCAGTATGTCCGCATACGATGATGGATAATGGTGAAAGTTACGTTAAAAACATAATAGTAGGCTGTATTTCGTCCTGAATTTTCGCAAATATACAGGAAGTTTAAATATATCCATAATTCGTACTTTTATACTTTTTAGTAGTCAAAATGTATGTTTTTCTTTGGAGCCAAGAAAAAATTTAATAAAGGCAAGGTAATGATGACCTGAGGAAGTTGGCGCCCGGACATTAGGAAAATTATGGAGAAAAATAGAAAACAAAAAGTTCGGTTAGGGTCGGAAAACTCATTGACATTTGTTCTTGGCTTTAGGAAAAACAGATTGTGTCTACATTAATGTCTTGTTTTACAACATTATTCCATGATAAATGTCTGAAGAGAATGCAAACCTTAATGACTCGTATCCCTGGTAGAGAAGCTAGCTTTTCCGTAGTTCTTTTAGGAGGAGATGAAAATGGAAAGAAGAAGGATTTTGAAATGAATTAAGAACGATGAGTGGGACGAAAAACTAACAGGAAAAGCAAAGGGGTGAGGGAGGAAATAACTACAGATTCTTTTGCCATAAGCACCCTCTTTGTTTTCCTTACACACTGCCCTCCCTCCTCTGTGTCCCCTAACCTTTTCCGCTTTCTTAATATGTAACATAATTTCCTCCTTGCTCTATTTCCTCGTTTTCTCCGTATATGATCGAGGAATAAATACAAACTACACACATGCATCCGAAGCACATTCTAGCTAAACTGCGTGCTCGTTAACAGACTAAATGAGCTTACTAAATAGGGAAAACAGACACACACATATCCGAAAAACTCTGTGGGGTACGTCAAAAGCACAATATTTGTAATAGCCGGGAAATTGGATAGTTCCCGCCATATCCAGCCTTTTTGGTGCTGGGGTTAGGAGGGACTCTTGTGCTCTTCAAATACTGATGAATATTTGGAAAATTGGTGATGCTCAACTGCTTTCGTCAGGGATTTTTAACTTTCTCCATGCAATTCTAGCAGTAGGGAAGGTAATCTGGAGAAGAAGAGGCTTTCACTCCAAGGAATTGTTCTTCTATTCTAATATAAAAACGGAAATTTATATATTTTTGTTGGAGATGGACTATAATGATCTCTGAACTGTACTAGAATCTTGGCTATGAATCAAAGGAAAAGACCCGTGTGAATAGCATTGCTTGAAACGATTAAGAGTTAAATAAATAGAAAACGTTACTCGCTTGATACATTATCACGTGATAATAAAAAGTTTTCTACTAAAAGTGACGAAGAGAGGAAGAGAGACGGGGTAGGTGGAAAAATGTCCGGTAAAAGTACAAACTACCGGGAGTAATTAATATAAAAGGAAATGAGAGTGGAAAAAGGTTGAAATATTCTTTTCTACCTAACAAAGTTATAGGATTGCTTAATGGCTAACTTTGAATACTTTTCAGGTTTTTTGAGAGCATGGTGTGCCAGAGTAAGTTTCGATGGGGTTTTGCAGAAAAAATATAATAATAGAAGAGCTACAATCCGTTGGAGTTTTGGATGCAGATGAGCGGCATAATACATAATAATTAAGTACGGGGAATATTATATATATGTAGAAAAATATTGGGAGAGGATGAGACAACAGTGGATAGTAGGTTAGGTGGATGGATATTTGGACGGGAATGAGTTTTTACAGTATTTAACTCTCTATTTCCCGTAGTATTAGCGGGAGACAGACGGTGGTGAAGTAGTTATGAGGGATTGAAAAAAGCAATTTCCAAACGTTCATCAAGTTTTATAAGCAATTACTCAAAAGTTAAAAATCCGAATTAAATGATAGGACGGAGGGAATATGCAGTGGAAATATAGTCATGGCACATTTACTACTATATTATACCGTGAGATTTAATGCGAAGATAGTTGGTATGCAGTAAGGAGGACAGGAGGAGTAGATGAATAGAAGCCGAAGCAAGGAAATATTAGGGATCATAAGACAATGGTGGTGGGAGAGGAGGGAGGAGGATGTAAGATGTACTGTAAAGAAGAAAGAAGGGGAAAAAATTATACGCACATTTGGATATCATCATTAGAAAGAAAAAGGGGAATAAAAAAGGAATCAAAGCTCGGGAAAAAACTTTCCCCCACTCACTCTGTTGTTGAGAACAATCAAGGAGGTTTAAAAGAAGGAAACGTGAAAATAAAAAAGTTAAGCACTTTTACAGAACGAGCAATAAATACCCTGTCGCCTACGATTAAACACTTAACGGTATCTCTGATTCCCACTCAGGGAGCGCGTCGCCTCTTTTCTACTTTCTCCTCCGCATTTTTTCACCTCTCTCTCTCCTTTTTCTTTCTCCTCCGTACTTTCTCCACGTTCCACATTCTACAAGGCTCTGCATTTAAATCTAAAACTATGGATCTGTGTAAGAGATACATGTGTACTAAATGTATAGCACCTATGAATCCACACGACGGTATACATGTAGAAATGTTCACACTCACGCCGTAGAATGCCCTCAAACTCTAACTTTCACAAGTGTTCTCTCGGGCAAGTTTCATATGGTTTCTGCAACGTAAACTCTGCCAGTCACCAAAAGCAAGAAAGACAGCAGCCCCGGTCCGGTGCAAAAATTTACTGAAATGGGGCTGCTTTTTCATCTGGATTTTTAACGTAGGTATGTACGAATGCAGTCTCATTGCAATTCCAATGATTGAAATTTGAAGCATATCTGGAAGTCCAATGGTGGCTACAAGCTGATATCTCGTTACTGAGAGTGCAGACATCGTAACGCTTTGATAAGGAGCCAAATGAGTTTACAATCTCCTATTCCATTATACATCTTACATAATCCTGCTTCAACGTGTAACTCTATCAGGATTGTCTTTAACCATCAACACCTTGGCATTGTCAGCAATATAACTGATAGTGTGACCTTAGCTCGCTCATTTAGTGAACCGAACCTGGGAGATTTTTTATTTACTCTCAGACTGGCAGAGAGCGTAGTCATGTTGATTTGAATGTAAATCAAATAGCAAGTAAACGAACACACACACACATATCCTTGTTGGCTTGAACGACACATCCTTTAAAGTAAATACGCTTCGTTAATGTGATAAATCCAACACTAGGACATGTTGGAAAGTTAATGTATTTGACAAATCTCAAGACTGCAGTGGGAGGAAGAGGAAGGCAGAGACGGACTTGGAACAACTTTATGTTGTGTTAGTTCCTATTTATTTACACAACAAGCGAAGACGAAGATAATGAGCTCCCGGGCCATCACTGTGAAAAGAAGAACAATAAAAACTTGTACGTTTTAGAAGGAAGAAAAATGTACTTATCCGGTACAGGAATTGAAGCATAGTCTATTTATTACCTAGCAGAACATGAAAAAGAAATGAGCTAATGGATGCCATTTCTGGGGCTATTAAAAATAAACTGGGAATGAGAAAAGTGTTGATAATTCCGAACGCACTAGAAAAAAAATTTGCGAGACCCTTATTTATGCATCTCCTCCGGTATAACAGATACGCCGGCGACTGTGTAAAGAGGAAATAGCCAAGGGAGAGTGGAGGCGGATGTGTAGGTTATTAAGGAGAATATGGGGGTGACTACGTTGGATTACTAGCTTGTTGGCAGTAAAGAGCGTTAACGCATTAACGTAAGTGTGTTAGTAATTATTGGGAATATTATTGGGATGATTGGTACAAATTGTGTAGAGCTACAAGTATTCTAAGTTGCTAAGGAGGGGTTAATTGTGGAAAGAAAACAAGTAAGGATGTGTGTGTGTAGATTTGAATGCTTTTCATTCTCGAAGAGGGAGTAATCATGTAAAACCTTGGGGTTCAGTAAATATTGATAATTGTGGGAATTATTGCTATTCCAGACTATTGTCAGGTTCAACAATAAACAGTGATCGGAAGGATGGATTATTTACTTTGGGTAGAGGCATCGTTGGGACAGGGAAGATAATGAGGAGAGTGAGCTAGCTTGTGTTATATCTGTAGTTATTATTCACTCAATTTTTCAAAGCGCACTCTTCTGCACATCGGAGACGAGCTAAGTGACAAGGTTGTAAAATAAGAATAAATTATTCTTGCATGTATTCTCTTCTACGTTGACGCACAATGCGGGCGGACTGCTAAAAAATAAAGAACACCTCCCCTATTACCTGCATTTGAGTATAAGGAATGTGTGATAATGCATATTTCATATGGTTATTAGTTGTTTTACAAAGAAGAGCATTTTCTATTAAGTGCTTCATGCTCAACTTGTAGCAGTTTGCCTCTTGTACAAATGTTGTCTGTTGTCGCATTGATGTCTTTCTTTCTTTTCTCTAGTTGCTTGTGTCCCCACCCCATGTGTACTCTTTCCAATAGTTGGTTACTTGGTTTTGTTTGGTATAGCGGGGACTGTGATGAGAGAATGTAAAATGAATATGTGTGTTTTTAAGTCTGTGAAAACGGATATTTTTCTACGCGTAATGTCAAGTCATTGTTTATCCTCACTATGCTGCATCATCCAAAGTCCACAAGGATAGTTTCACTAGCCATCCAGGAGGAAGAGTGTCCTGTTCACATTGTCAGTGTTAAAGGAACTATATATGTACAAGCGAAACTACAAAATATGCTTGAGTAGTAACATTAACACGAGAGAAACCTACTCCAAACGTATTCCTGTACCTACCAATCTACACAGGTTATTAAAATCTCCTGTTTTATGCTAGGGCTTTCTACATTTTCAGGATGGGAAGGCTGGAATCGTGGATGGGTTATAGTTATAGGTTAAGTAGGTGAGGGTGAGACAAATTGTCTATCCTTTTCGGTTTTGGTTATTGGCCGCAGAACATAAAGAAATAGCAACATACAAAATAGTTATTATCCTGATTTCCTTGGTTTGGCAAAATGCATTGTGTGTCGTTGTGTTTGTCAACTGGAAGTTTAGATTAGAGAGAGAGAGAGAGAGAGAGAGAGAGAGAGAGAGAGAACAGAAGAAGGAGAAGAAGAAGATGGCATTGTTTGGAAAATTTAGGAAGAGGAAATGGATTTTCCTCCTCATCATTGATGACGAATGGTGACTTTTAGAATGGGCAAGGAGGGAAAAGAGAGAGGTGGACAGAAGGATAATTGCTTTGTAAAGATGAAGATAACTTCATATGTTGTAAAAACATTTCACCGCAATATACTTAAATTCCCATCAGCTTTCTCACAGAGCTATCTTGCTCATTCTTTCCCGGCTATTACATAAAATGTAATGCCACATGAAGGAAGGGAATGGAGAAGGAAACATGAATGAATATTTGAAAAAAATACTAACTACAGCTAACTGAAATACCCGGGCATTGTGTCTTCTTCGGACTTCCGACTGATATGTGTACAACGCTGTTTGCAAACGAAGGAATGCTGAAGAAGTAAAGATATTGGCTTCATAAATACGTCGGAGAAATATGCTTTGCTTTACCGGGAGAGGAATATTAAGAAAACGATTGTTGGACAATTTAGATACTATTATGACTTTCGGGATACTTACAGAAACTGTCCCTACTTGCATGCATGCTTGCGGTCTTTTGTGTAATTTCTACATCCGATATTATTAACTACCGCAATAATTGCATTGAAGTTCCATCGTTTTCTTTCTGTAAATATTGCCGTATTGAATCATTGTCATTCTCAATGTTTCTCAGTAGATTATCTCTGAAAAAATACCTTTACGAGATCAAAAGAAAGCAAGGATAGATAAAATGTTGTGCCAACGCGTATTTAGGATACAAATTCAGGCGTTTGACCTATGCATAAAACTTTTACTCTCATTGCTCTCAAAACTTTACTGCTTTTCCTCTCTTGGCAAGAAAGCTTCAATGCACGTTAGAAATTAAAGTTTGAAGGAACGCTTTTGAGGTGATTATCATATAAGAGAAAGGAGAGAATGAGAGAAAGTCATAAGTGTATAGTAGAGAAAGAAAGGTCGCCGCGAGAGAGTATTGTAAGATCCATCCGGCTTGATTGTCGGCTGCCTTGCCTGCTACAAACTACTTGCTGTGGTTTAACTTAACTTTTGGAGCTGTAGCCCAGCTCTTGATATTATGCTGTCCGCGTCCTACAATTATTTTCATCCGTTTTTCTTCTTATTATCTTAATTTGATAAGAAGTGACGGAGGAAATGGGAGAAAGCACACTGGATGTAAAAAGTTGCGGAATATAAGAGACAGCCAAGAGGAGAAAGAGAGAGAAAGCACAGGAGTGAAATATGCAGGAGAAAGCATTAAAATGAGCAATGAAGAAAGAAAGTAAAAGAATGGAAAGTGACTGGGAGGGAAATGTTGTGAAAGCAAAAGACAAGCAGACAAAAACGAAAACTAAAAGAAGCCTGGGAGCAGGGGAAGGCTCAGGAAATTGTTAGTAAGAAGGCTGGAAAGGTTAGGGGAGGAAGTGAGAGGAAAGCATTAGCGGGGTGGCTAAAAATTACCAAGCTAGAAAGAGGAAGGGAATAAGACATCAAAGTTCCAAGATATCTCTTGAAATCTCCGACTGTCTGACCCCATGTACATTACCCTTCTTTTTATGCTACACTACCTGCATCTCATCTCTCCCGTCCTTCGTTTAAGGGGAGGGGAGGCAACAATTTTGTAAAACGGTAATAATTAAAATGCAAGAAAGAAACTTGCCCTTGGTCGTGGAGTGGAAGACGTGGAGAAAGTAGAAAGAATATAAAACATTTGAAAAACTACCGAATTAGATTGCCAGAGCTGGTCCACACTTTTCACCAAAAACATTCTTATTTGGTAGTCTGCTCAGAGTTTGAACTGGCGGCTGGATGGCGGTTGTAGTGATTATTATGATGGAGGGTAAACTGTCTTTTGAGTATTTAATGTCCCTTGTGAAAATGCCTGCCTTCATAACAAGGGAGAAGAATAGGAAAAGATGTGAGGTGATCTATGATCAAGTGTAGAGCATTGGATTGTGGATGGAGAAATAAGAGAGAGAAAAATGTATGTGCTGGCTGGTAAAGGGCAAAGGATAGGGTGAAACACGGACAAGAGGCAGAAGGTAGAAGGGTAGAGGAAGACAGGTCGGATAGGAAAGCGGGAAGCCTAAAATTCCTCATACATTTAAATCGGTGACTTATTCTCCCGGGTTTCTACTATCTCTTCCTCAGCATCTACCCAGAAAATCCACTAATGAAAGAAAA
The DNA here is from genome assembly GCA_906901655.1 of Sminthurides aquaticus. Classification (NCBI taxonomy): domain Eukaryota; kingdom Metazoa; phylum Arthropoda; class Collembola; order Symphypleona; family Sminthurididae; genus Sminthurides; species Sminthurides aquaticus. The sequence continues at coordinate 6,316,911 of CAJQTT010000004.1, read as the reverse complement.
CAAAAGCAAACCTAAAATGAAGCAATAAAATACACACTTTTACTCAAAGAACCTGCCATTGAACGAAATAGGAGATGAGAAACTCTAAAGAGTAAGCCAGAAGCAGGAAATGGAGTGGTGGAAGAAAGGGGTGAAAGTAGTGCTGGGGAATCACATAATTCCCTTGATTCGTTCATTGCATGGTATCCGACCAAGACGAATTTCGTTCAAGTTTTTCAGTCGTTAATCGATGAATGATGAAAGGGGCGAGGGATCCTACTGATTTAGGAAATACATAATAAAGCGGAGATGAAACCAAATTTAAATCTTGCTCCTCCGGAGATTCCAACGTCCTGATACATAAATTACTACAGACGGTGGCAGTGCTCAGCTTTTCTCCTACATTTTTCGTTTTCTATGATTCGTATTCAAGCTGAGAGCAATAAGTAAATTGAAGTTTCTTCAAGTGGACTTTTTAAATGTTTCTTTGTGTGAATTACTTAAATCTTTGACTGGCGATACAAAACCCTGGACTGGACGTAAGACCATTGAATTCAAGTATTCTTCGCGGCAAATGCATAGTATGATTCTAAAATTTTATTTCGGGACGGGAGAAGTTTCTCTACTTGCCTTGAACGGTGGATATATGGGATGCATACGAAACGGAGTGAAAGCAGATTGAATAAGTTGTTAATGGAAAATATATTGCGATGAAGGGATGAATTTGGCTGAGAGAGAACATAAAATTGAGAAATCCGGAGATGGAGTAAGGAAGGTGGCTGATTAAAGGGTGGAGATGATGGTTATCTGGGGTTGGGATGAGCTTAAACCGGATAGCAGAAGAATGAATGAGAAGAGTGAAAAGAGGGGGAAATGTGGTGTGATTCATTCATTCATTGGGTTCACATGCTCTTGGACGGTGTGTTTTGTTGCGGGTGGGTGGTTAAGGCTGACTGGGGAAAGAAAGATGAGGACAAGAAGAAAAGAAGGAAGTTTCACGGATTTTAAGCAAAGGAAGAGGAATAGGAAATAAGCTGGGACTGGAAGGAATAGGAAAGGGGAAAGAGGGTGAAGACGCTGGAGAAGAATCAAATGTAAGCTATCATGAGTAGGTTGTTGAGGAGGGGTGAAAGAGGGGAGAGGGAGTAATACAAGAGGAAAGTAATACAATTATGTCTGTCCGATCCTGGCCACTATGGAAAGGGATAAATTTTCATCCTTTCTTCTCCACACCACAACTAGCTTCATACAAAACAGAAGCACCTTCTAGTATTTCACTAAACTTGTTATGTATATTCAATATCCTCTGTCTTCCTCTTGGCGCAGACACTTACATAGTCCAAAGAGAAAGTTGCTCTCCTTATACATGCTTACCACATTTCTCATCTTCCTCTTCCTTCCTCCTCCTTTGATTCCCGGCTTCTTTAGTATCTTCTTCTTCTGTTTGGGTGAAAGCGGGGAGAAAACCACTTTGGTCTTCTTCTTCCCACATACTTTCACCATCAGGAATATAAGTGTACAAAACTTGATGCATACAGGAAGAGAGGTGGCTGGCTCGTTTTATTTAGTTGCCGAGTCATGCCAGGTTTGGCCCTCGAGAAGAACGGCAGTCGTATGAAATTCTGAGCTGGATGCAGATCTCTGCTCAGTGTTAGCAAAGAAAATTGTGGATAAAACACAACGATGCAGAGAGAAAGAGTCGGGAAGAAGAAAGCTAAGGAGGAGGAAGAGAAACGGATATTGCATTTATCATCTCAATCCAGAAAATGAGAAGGAACAAGTGAGTAAAGGGCAATGGAGAAGGGATAGAAGAGAAAGTAAAGAGTGTGAAGAGACTAAGAGAGAGAGAGAGAGAGAGAGAGAGAGAGAGAGAGAGAGAGAGAGAGAGAGACGGGAGGGATAGAAAAGAAAGAAAAGGAGGAATAGAATTCTTAGGAAACCCTAAAACCTAGAGGTTTTTAGACAAGGGCAAATAATTTGCGGCTATATATCAGCGGGCTACCTATTCATTTTCCGCAATATTTCAGATATAATTGTTTTCTAAGAAATTAAGGAATACCAAGCAAAACAGAGAAGGATTGAAAAGGGTTCTAATCTCTTTTAGCTCCAAGATATTACTGAACTCTTTCTCGGATAACAACTCCACGGGCTTTATTATATACTATCCGTCCTGTTGCCCACAAAACCAGAAACTATACCTACATAATTCCTGAAACCTGGGCCAGTCGTGGGTCGTAGTTTCATTTACAGCACCCTTCTTTTGATTTCATTTACCCTCTTCCTGTCTCTGCTTATCTTGTAATTAAGAAACATGTATAAGAATTTAAATGGTTAAGGATGGATAACCCTCACCGGACCGCTCCAATCTCTGTCTTTGTTAGCCGTTGATGACAAAGCTGAGGTTATGAAGGAAGCAGTCATTTCTCAGGATGATGACAGATTCGGAAGCAGACAATTTGTTTTCGAGTTTTCATAGCAACTTTATCATTTATTTAATAATATTTTAAAACCGCCTGGGGTGAAAGTATGAGCAGTGATGAGAGGGCTTGGCTTTCACATTAAACTACCGTATTTGGTAAAAGTTTTGAGGAAGACAGACCGGGAGACAGACAGAAAAGCTAAAGACAAACACGTGGAAAATTGTCCCAGCGCAATGAAAACTTGTTGCTCAATTAAATGAGTACAGGGGTATTGGAATGATAACTGAAAGACTTATTACAAAAGTAAAACACAATCCTATTTCCCTAAAAGCTTTCTCCGCCACAGTAAATATAATAGGATATACCACCTAAGCCCATTTATCTCTCTTAAGGGCCTCGTATTTGTACAACGGGGAATGGCGGCGTCCACAAAACATTTTGTTAAACTCCCGAGATTATCGATTCCTGTGGTCAGACTAGAGGATTTGGATTTAGGAGGGATAGGAAAGCTACTTTGACCAAAGTTTGGATTCAACAAGATTCCATAACCGGTAATGGACGCAGCTTTTCAGCTTTTGGACCGGGATGAACATTACTGGAACTAAGAGATGAGAGTAGAAAGTATAGATAGAAGTGGAGCGAATCGGAGAAAGTTGGGTGCTGACATAATTATATATTGAGGTGTACATTGATTCCTGATGCGCTTGTTCTCGTTCTCTGTCCCTGGAATCCTCTGGCCCCTTTCCGGCCGGTATAGCTATAGAACCGTTATTTCCAAGGGAAGACGTTTCTCGTAGAGAAATAGCCCATGGCCGGAGAATATTTCATTTCACAAGTGTTTACCTCCATATCTTATTATTTAAGGAGCTATTATATCCGCCTGTTTCACGGAAACATTGGAGAGGACGCGATAAAGCATAGAATTGGGGAAGATCCATTGACTAAATTTCTTGGCTAATTTTAATCGGTTATCTGCATGGAAGCAATAATACAATTTCCAAATGGCCACAGCGCTTTGTCTTGGCTCAAGTGAAAGCGCTGTCGTTTCTCTTCATTTTAATTTCTCTTGGTATGCTTTCCCTCAGAGCTTGCTTGTTTCATCCGCATGTTTACATTCAATAAATAGTCCCTTCTACAAAATCTAATCAAAGGAGCATGTACTCAGAAGGACCTTGCAACAAGGGAGACCGACAGCATTCTCAATTCGGTTGTGTTGCGGCCAGGGTTGAACCGGGCATTTACTTACACCCCTCTTCACGAACCTATTCAAGAGTTTCCCCCTCTACTTTAAACTGTTTATTGCTGAATGTAAAGCGGTGGCGGTGGATAAGCGTGGGAAGTAGTATTAGGCTTTGCCAATAAATGGTGGACGGAGGGAGAAATACACAAGAAATGAGGATTTTCTTAGGAAAACGCTTAGGAGCTATTATGGATAGAGAGATGTGGCCTTGGAGAGGGCGTGGAGATAATAAGGAGGCGGGTATAAGGAGACATTTACCACGTAACTATGGGGAAGAAGGATTAAATGGTTTCACATAAGTAGTGAGGCTATCGATATAGCTCCATCTGAATCCATTATAGACATCATTACAGGAGCTCTAAACTGAATCGGTAGGACTCATTTAGAAGTGAGAGTAACCATTGAAATTTTTACGAGAACAAAGCCCATTTGGAAATCAGATGAACAATCAGTAGCACATCTTACCATCAAGTATACACAGGTATGTCTAATTTCTGTGGGATAAAAGGAAAAGGGATAGCTGCACGAGCCAAGATGAAGGATAGCGACGGCGATAAGAAATCCCCGGGCATTGCAGTAAACTAATATGCTGCATTAGAATAGGCAATAGGAGTGGGGTAGGGATAGAGGTAGGTAAGCAAAGAGAGGTGAGTAGTTAGTAGTTGGTTGGCTGGCGGGTTAAATGGAGGAGATAAAGGATGTAAAGGAAATAGTTGCTATTTTTCTTGAGTTTCTTTCCAACAAAGGGTAATAGGATTTGGCACTAAACGAGCATTATTTGGTCTCTGCATGATGATGGTGCGAATGATTCTCTCTTTTGCAGAGTGTGGAGAAAGCAAGGGGTTTAGTGAGGATGGGACGAGGCGCGAATGCGGTGAAAGCTCTGATTTAGGGAAAACTGATATAAAAGAGGTACAATCCAAGGACCTGAATCGCCGGCATCATGAAGGAGTGGATAATGTTTTTAGAGAGAATGAAACGACCCACTCGGGAAAATGATGCTGATGATGAGGAGGAGAAAAAGAGACTAGGAATACGTATTTTAGGGGATGGAGGAAAGCAGCGGCTTCAAGAATAAAGTCGCTGTCTTCTTCGGGTAGATGGTAGATCTCCTAGGCTCACGGATCACCATCTCGGGAGGGATACTTTGGTTGGATAATACAAATCTCGTTGCTGCTTTTTCATCCATCGGATACATATTTTCCTTCTCTTGTTTGGAAAGACTGATAATGTGGGAATGGGAGGAAGAAAGAATAGAAATTGAGTGAAAGGAGAGAGTAGAAGGCTTGAGGAAAGACATAAGGATGAAGAGAAGGATGAGGCTGGGGGTTGGGGAAAGCTGGGCTGGGGCTGGGACATAGGAAGATGCCGAGGCTTTGCATACATATCTGAATATCACAGGACAATCTTCAATCTTTGGCACAAGGAAATAACGAAGAAAAAATGACTGGATAAACATCCAAATGAAGCGAGGAGAGCGGGGAAGGGATTTACAAGTCCCTTATCTCTCGATTACACGACGCCAACAGCTTTTTTGTCATCTTCCAACCAGTCCTACAATCTTTCCTAATTTCAGGTCTACTTTCTTTCAACTCGTTCTTTTTAGGATACACCAAAGATTCAGCCACTATACTATGGTTGGATACACGTAGCAGATTTCTGTATATGCTAACTGATTTTTCTAACAAGGGAATAGCACCTGATTAAAATGAAGGTAGGGTTACAAAGAATATGAATTACAAGTTCTCTAAAAATGGCAATTTTAGTTAATAAAATAGTTAAGGAGGCATGCTTAAGTTTATTTGAGAGAAATCACATAATTTTCGTAAAATTATCTCTTGCTATTTTGCCATTTCTATCAGATCCATCGAATATCTGAATTGAAATCAATTGTTACTTTCACTGGCCTTTATCATTTCTTTTCTTACTGTGTGTTATCTTTCCACCGTATGCATCAAGAAGAAATTCCAAAACTCTTGGAACTGTGATAGTTAAGAATCAAATCTTATTTCCTGAAACGATGGTTACTTTGAAGGCTCGATGATAGAAACATTTGCTCAAAATCAATTAGGATAGAAAGGTTAATTTGATATTGGTGTGGTACACCATGGGGGTAATGAGTATAGGAGGGCTTGGAAAGCAGGGTAATTTACTCGAGGGCGGGGAGAAAGTTATGTTTGTGTAGTATGTGAATAAAACAAAGTTAGGAAGAGTTATGGAGGATAAGAGAAAGCAAGTGAATGTTTAGAATGGGGAAGCGGAAGGATTTAAGAAAGTTGAGAGAATAAATGGGAAGAAATAGTGAAAGAAGAAGAAGGAAATAATAGAATGAGGACAGGGAGGAAGAAAAAGATGAATTTAGCGGGGGAAAGAGTGGTGGCGGGTTATTGTATATTGTAAAGAAAATGGTTGGGGTGTCGGGTAAACTAGTTTAGCAACAGTTGCATCCATTCAAGTAGTTTGGGTAACCTCTAGCAATATATAAGGACCATAATCTGTAATCAAATTTAACAATTGTCTTCGTGAGACTGCTGCTTTATGACTCGGAAAAAGGAGAGATACAGTTTATTTTGCAAGAGTTACACTCTAAAGGGAAGACGATATTTTAAAAAGAAAATGCAGTGAAATGTGGGGCTACTATTGCTCTGACTTTAGAAAGGGATTCGGGGATACAAAACTTGGAGGAACACAAATAGCTCCGCATCGTATACTATCCGAGCCGAGGAAAGGAATGGATGAAGCTAAAGGAATAAGGAAGGGGATGAAATGGATGAATGTCGCTCTGCAGCTCTTTCTCCGATTCATCTTGCCTATGTAGTAACGTCTGTCCTTTCTCTTTTCTTAGAGAGGCAGGCTACAAGCTTTCTCTGTTTAAAAGTTATGTATACAAGAACGAGGGAAGGGAAAACGGGATGACAATTCTAGGGAACATCTTAGTGCTTGTATTGTATATCCGTCTTGTGATTTCTCTTTGCTTGTTACTTTTTAAACAAGAATAGCTCTTTCAGTGGAGAAAGTCGGAGGAAGCAAAAAAGCGAGTATGGGTGTAGAATTTCACGAGATTAGATATGTGGAACGTAACGAAAAACAAAAGTAGGGGAATTGTTTTAGAAATACAAAGTTGTGGAACAGTATCTGTGTTTTTTTGAGGAAAAGAAAAGTGTGTGCAGAGGGAGAAACTGATTTATATAAATACCTCCGCTCACTAACTCGAGATACGAGCCTACCTAAACTAAATGGAAAAGCAAGTAAATCGTTTTACTCTCATAAAAACAGAATAGATCAGAATTTCATGGCCCTGTGCAGAAGCTATAACCACTCTGAGCCGCATGAAATCTTGTACAACTCAAACGTATCCTCCCTTACTTTTGTATCCCATTTTATTTGCAGGCATCAATTCAGTGCATTTTCTGGAGAGAGTGGTACGCTTTGTAAGATCAATACCTGTTCAAGAGAGAATGTTTGAGAGATGCGGTAAAAGAGAGATTGTACTGAGTACTGATTACTGATCTGGATCAGGACTATGCTGGTTTGCTGCTTGAACCTTGGCTTCCACACTTGGTGCTGAAGTATCTATTAATTATTTTTAAAGTGGTGTAATGGCGGATGAGTAGGCATACATAGTGATATTCAAAACTGTACATTGAGAGATTATGCAAAGTAAGGTTGAAGGCTAAGGAGAAGGTGAAAAGAATGAAAGAAAGAAAGTTAGTCGCTAGTTGTCGCTGGGCCGGGACGAAGAAGACGCTTAGGAGCCGGAACAATATTTCTCCATAAACTACTTACCATCTGCATAAATAAGTGGGGGGAATACGGGAAAGGTAGAGAAAGCAAAGTAAAGGACTCTTAAGAGGAAAAGAAAGTGGAGAAAGAAAGATAGTGAAGAAGGGATAGTTGATCCTCTGGAGGGATGAAGATCGTGTTGAGTCTGACGGAGTGAGGCTAAGCTGCCTACTGAGGCTTTGGAGAAAGTTGTTTCCGCAGGGGAAAGGAAGAAGGAGAGAGCTGTATCCCTATATTTATATTCCTAATGCGAGTTTAACAAAGAAGCCGGAAATCTTGATAAATCCTCAGGTGGGCAGCGGGATAAGAGCAGTTGTAGTTGTGTAAGATATATGCCTTCTCTTTACTACTTCCCCCGTTGAGTGGATTTGAAGGGGTTGTCAAGTTTAGGAGTGAAAGGCCATGGGAAAGTGAGGATAGGTTATACTTCTGTGTGTCCATGGACCGTGGATTTGGATGAAGAAATTTTATTCTAGACAATTTTGTGAAAGTTATGAAGAATGTGTACGATTGAGGTTTGTGTGTTAGAAAATATGGGGAATATGCGGTATGAGGTCCAGCTAAAAGAATAAAACGTATTCAGCACGACATCCACTCTTTGGAGCACAAGGAGAAAGTGTAGATTGTGGTGAGGTAGTATAAGGAGGGAGCGGTTGCTGCGGAGTTTTAGTCTTGTTGGATTTAAGAGTTTTGCTGAAGTTGGTTTGGGATAAAATCGGATAGTTTTATTGGAGGAAAAGTCAAGTGCGGATAAAGTATTGACAGGAGAGGAAAGAAAAGGAATACGCGTAAGTAACCAAGTTAAAAAAATATTAAAGAGTCTTTGGTTTAGTTTCATCTTAAAACTCAAAAGACTCGCATAAATTGGCAAAGAAACGAGACAGAGGAATCCTCAAAGCTTCTCAGATTTAAAAAGCTTTGCTTTTTCAGGATCAAGTCGAATACTACTGCTGTGGGCCGGTAGGCGGGAGGGTTTTGAGAGAAAGTCTGAGAATGAGAGAAAGACAAGGAAGTAGCTATATACCAGGAAATAGGTTGGTTTCCGCTTTCTCCAAGTAATGGCAATCCACTACAGAGGCAGGAAAGCATGGGATAAAGTGCAGATAGTTCCTCGGGCTGGATTCATGTACTTAAATAGTATAGAGCTGTGGAGCTCAAGCTCAGTGTATAAATGGCATATAAAGAGAGTTATCTTTTAGATGATTCAGCTTTGAAAAGTTTTTCCACAAGCTCAAAACTTATTTCAATGAATCTATCCATGAAATGATACAGGATGAGCATGAGAAGAAGGAGAGAGCTACACAGAACATTGTGAAACTCTTTCTGTTTCAACATCGCCTCTTGATCTCCCAACATTTCTTCTGTAGCTCTCTATATTTCTTTCGAATCTCCAAAGCAGCCAAAAGCAACTGTTCCAATGGCAAATTCCACTAACACCAACAATAACTAACCTGCTTTCTATAGCTCGCTTTGCTGAAAGCATGTGTACCAGAGTTGGACGAGGGTAAATTGACTACGTGAAGGAAATGGTAGAAAAAACTGTTATTATTCTTCTCCGTTTTAGACCTTAAAAGCCATCATTTAAAGAATAAGAAGGATGCATAGAATCCAATTTGTCAAAGATTCATATCCGGTCAGTAGGATGCGGGAGAGTTGTTTGACTTTACGTACAGTATATATATATATATACAATAGCGAGCACAGAAAGCGACGGATTACCAGGAAAATGCTGGCCGAATATAGGACGCTTTACATGCGTCAGATAGTTTTGGAGGATGGCACAGATGCTTCACCTATTTGTTTGGCCACTTCCGCTCTGAAAAATGTTTGTAAGGATGTTGAATAACTGCGCGACAAATTGACACCCTTTCCCCCGTAGGTTGTTGCATGGCATGTGTAGAGTAGACTGTATAAAGAATCATTAAGGCGGGTAATGGGTAATGGGGATTCGGCCTTTGAAGGGAGCTTTAAATTCTTGTATGACACTTGAGGGTGGATTCTATTATCTCATATTCCTTTCCTGTCCAGTCTCTCTCTCCCTGGAATATGAGGGCTACATTCAGCCATGGGGTAAGATTACACTTTACAAGAAGGTCAATTGAATTTCTCATGTGCTTCCCCTTAAAACCCGGGAGGGGGCAGAGCCCACACTTGTGGAACACGTGAGGCTTACTGAATGACAATAGAATACACTTGCAATTATGCAAGGAGGAAGAAAACAAGGGTGGACTGAGCACGGATTTCCTGGATAATTTTTTCGTGGACAAACATGGATGGAAGAACCAAGAAGTGGATACAGCAGGCAGATATGTTGAGATGTAACATGTAACCTAGGATTGATTCATCAAATGGTTTGTGGAACTTAGGAAAAATTCATCTTGAAAGGAGAAACGCTTAGATGTAAGACAAGAGAATGGAAGGGAAGAAGAGAATTTGGAGCGAAAGCCACAAGAAAGTGGGAGGAATAAGGTACAATATCCCTATTCAATATGTATACCGGGTAAAGTGTTAATAAATAGGAAATTTGCATGAGGAAATCTATACAAACTGGGAATTGGTCGTGAGAGAAATGGGTTGTTATCACCTGTGTGCTGTGCTTTGGGGTAATATTGTGGGGAATACTAGGGAAGAGAAGAGAGAAGGTTATAAATTATTGGGATATTCTAGTAGAGGAAGGATGAAGGAACTGACTGAGAGATGGAGAAAGGTGAGGAAAGCGAGGCTTATAGTTGTAATAGAGGAATTGAAGGATAAAGTATATATGAGAGGATTGAGATATTTTGGATGCGGGAGATAGGAGAAAACATTAGTAATTCGGTGGGTTGGTGTGTAAAGGATATGTGTGATGGAACTAAACTAAATATACAAAAATGGGTAGAAGAACATTATCATAAATCAAATACTCCTCTGGCCCTGACGTGAAGTTTTGTAAAAGGCGAGGGATGGGGAATGGGTTTTGGAAATTACTTAAACTCGTAACGACAACTGTCGCAAAATTTATTAGCTCATAAGATTCTAGGTTCGACGCCCATTTGAAAAGCTGGGAAGCTTGAAGGTTGGAGGATTGGAGGATATGGAAGAAAAGCCGGAATCTTTATGTATATACAACACCGTATTGAACACATCTCCACTACTACTTAGCTTCCCGCTTTTCTTCTATTTCAACCTACACAATTATTCTATAGTCGAAAGTCGAATCCACACTTGAATAGAATTTACCAATACTTGAATCGTATATCGAAGCTAAAGAAAAGTCCCCTCTGGGACGGACACCTACAAAACAGCCTAATTCCTCCCCGAAAATCTTTGCAGCTAGAGCTTGGATTTTGAAGAAAAGAGGAAGCTAAACGGATACGAGGGGCTTGTAACTACCCGGGCTTATGCTTTTGAACCCTGAGCTATTATGTGTGTGTAGCAACCCTTTGGATCGACCTTGTCGGTTTAAAATTGCTTTGCGGTGTTTTTTGGGTATTGGCTTCTTGCCCTTACTTCTACTGGACCTTGTTTCGCTGGATTATTATGCAGGTTTTCTCTTTGCTATAAGCAGAGGAGAAGAAAGCCCCTGATTATCTGGGGTATGGCGTGAATGAGGGAGAGACAAAGGGTATGGAGTAAAGCTTGAGATCATGCATATACGGACTGTATAGTACAGTTAGTGAGTGGGTTGTGAAAAATCTCGGTTCTGTATTCCTCATCCGGCTTCATTCAACCCTCTTTACCCATTCCAACATCACACTTTCCGATACACATGAATCACTTTTTTCATCTGGAACAATACCTGCGCATCCCATAACCTCAATCCTTGTGAATTACCTACAGCTACTTACACATTTCCCATTTCCCTTCTCCAATCTTCTCTTAAATACTTGTAATATGTATTATGACTGCTACGGCTCCACATCTTCCTCCTCCTGCCTGCTATGCTACCAACCAAGCCCGCCCGCCACGCTGTCTATTCCACCTACTGTCTCAACCAGTCCTACCCGCCACCTTCCTTGGCATGGTGGTAAAACTGGAAGGAGCTAGTAGCAGGCTGCTACTAGCAGGGCAAAATGCAGTACCCGGGCTTCCGTTCATGACTGTAGTACCTTTAAAATGACACCAGAAAAGCTATTAGGGTTCATGACGATATTGAAGCGTTACAAGATAAAATTATTATCATCATATGACACTATTTTCGCAAACCAATTCCTTGCTGAGGACCACCTTTTAAACACAGAGCTTGAAATTACCTTCAAAGGTTCCCAGGGGCAATCCTGGATTTGTTATATACATCCTACTACACTACGGTAGAAAAGCTGGATTACGTCTACACAGGATAGGGTGGTAGGGAAGTAGGGAAGGGAATTCGGATTTTCCTTGATTCTATCCATGGATTCAAACTTTTCCTACCCTCATCATCCTCAATGATCCAAAAACAGACACCTACACCTTGAGCTTCCGAGCTTAGCTTTGATGATACAACCCGCTAGCCAGCTCAAGGATTGGCGCAATCCAGAAAAGTTTCAGAGGATAAAGGTTATAGCACTATGTAAGCTGGAAACGGGGCTTGAGCTAACAACAAGATGAGTGGAATAAAGGAAGATGTGACGCTGGCTGAAGGGGGTGCGGGCGGGTGGCAAAGAGAAGAGACGCGAGAAAAAAAAGAGGATGCATGGAGGAGATTATTACTAGAAAAAGAGATTCAAAACAAGTCCAGTTTATGGATGGGAAGAAGTTTTTTTTAAGTCGGAAGCGGAAATGCTCTCGAGTAAAACTTCATCTAAGCCACAGCATCCACGCAAACACTTGAGAAAGTTCCACACAGTTTACCAAGCATTTTCCGGTGTCTGGTTTCATTTAAAGCTGAGAAATCAGCCAGCAAACCATCACCTCCGTCTCCACCCAAGCCATCTTAGCCATTAACCATATATACTGTACACAGTTGCACAGAATACACAAATACAAATTGCCTTGTCCACGTTCCACTTCCCAAATGAAGACACGGGTACGAATAGTACGATGCGGGAAAGAAGAATATGCTAAGATTCCTCTTTACGTACCTACAAACGTAATTTGGAGGAACACCCATCATCTTGCTCAAAAGAGTTTTGAGGGAAGGACCCTTATCCTCCAATCCTCCTTGTGACTTATCCCTTCTTCTTACTTCCGATCTACTAGTTATACAATGAGAAGGATGAATGAATGTTGCTACAAGAGGAGGGGACGAGATGACCGGACCTGTAAATATCCTCCCGTTTTTTTCTTCTCCATTCTCATCCACCACCATTCACCCACTAACGAGGCAGGATAAGAAGCCACTTGAAACAGATACCGAAGGGACACTAAAAACACAGAATGCCCGAACAGGTTACACAAACCTCCCGTAGCCCACATTCTCACGAACTCATCTTTCATCCTATTCATTTGCTCTTCTTCTAGTCCTCGCTCTTGCTCTTGTAGGATAGGAGAGGAAGTGTTGTGGTAATAATATGTCTAAGTGGTGCAAGCAAGAAAAGTAAGTGAGCTTCGTATCCTCCTGTACTTTGGTCCAAGTGGATCCAGTCCAGCGTCCGTTCACTTGACTGGACAAAGGTCAATGCTGGACGGAGAGGAGATAATTATTTTGAAAAGGTTTTACTTGTTTAAAAATAAGGAAAGCAAGGGTAATACAGGAGGGAGATATTGTTGAGAGAGGAAGTGATACTATCTTGGAATTTGGGGGAAATATATCTTTTGGACTATTAGAAGACGCGGTGGAGGATGGAGTTATTGTATATGTTTTTCTACATTTTATTACCACCACTTTACCTCCTCTCTGTTTGTATTTACTGTCGGGGGTTTTGCAAGGAGAAGATGAGATAAAAAAGTTTTTATTTTTTGAAACTAATGCACTCAGAAGTTTTGAAATTAAAAGCACTAAATTTTATCTGGAAAGTAATCCCCGTCGTAATCTAGAATCAAGGATTCCAGGGCATACATTACGTTACATACTTGTCTTGTGTCTTCTTGTAGTTGTAGTCCGCCTCATCCAGCCCCATAGTTGTGGTGTGCTTGTGCTAAAGGGTTCGGAGAATTTGTTTCGTTTTGTGATTCTTATACCACATCCGCTACCCCAGAAAATAGATTTTAGAAGGGTTAGAATTAAAGAAAACATGGAAAGAGTTTAGCTTGCTCACACAAATTGATGTAGATATGAGAAAATTACAAAAGAGTTACAAGAATGATAAGATGGGAGAGAGAGAGAGAGAGAGGCTTGAGCCATGTTTGTGGAACATGAAATTACTGTAGATGGTCTTGTGTTCGAAGATTCTTAGATGCATCAATTTGAAACGTCCAAGTTTGGAAGCGTATCCTCCACAAACACAGAGGAGGTAATCCTCCTGACTGCACTTCCGCTTCATATCTTGTTCTAACTCTCTTTCATAGTGCTAATTATCACGCGAAATGATTTTATATTGATGACTCGATAATACAGGGTAATTTTGTTTTAAGATGTGGAAAAGATTCGCTCCAGTTCAGTTGGTTCTTGGCAAAGGTATCGCAATCAAATGAAAATGATACCAGGTTTCCTTGTGAAGTGATGGAAGCAAAGCTGGTGTTAAGCTTATCTTGAGTCTAGTCAAAATATAAAAAATGCGCAGAATTAATTTGTCTGGCTGCTGAAAAAATGGACGATTGATGGAAAAAAAAAGTTTTACATTCTACCCCAGTATTACTTCTCCTCGTCTGGCTGTAGTCAGTAAAGTCTGTAGAGTAGATCTGCTCAAATCGTTATTTAGTTACTTGAAACCCATTCTAAAGAAGATGCCCGATAGGACTACGGAGATATTTTGATTTCTTGCAATCGTATGCGCATGATAAGAAACTACGTCTATATACCAAGTATAAGTTTTAGAGGAAATTAGATGTCATTGAGGCTAAAAAGAAAGTTACAAAATACATAGCTGACAACGTGAATAAAGAGGCTGCAATATGCTTATTCACAAACCCAGGTATAAATTGCGAATAACGGGTCAAGAACTATTACTCTAATGCAACGAGTAAGAGACAAGTTCAATCATTATAACAATAACATAGAAATATAGAAATTAAAATCAAATTCGAAACTCTGATGCCTGGTGCGGCAATACTGTACATGTAACTTATTGAGTTTTTGCCGATGTACATGCTTGATGCATGGCAAATTATTACTCGCGAATTATAGGTTGGCTCGTTTGTCAGAGTAAATGGATTGAACTCGTCTCTTACTCGCTCCGTCCCCTTAAGAATAGAGTAAGAGATCTTGTCTAGCAAAAAACTCTATCAAAAGAGAAAAGATTCATACTGATCAGGGAAACAGCAAGTGTAGAGGAATGGTAAAAGTTGCAGAGCGGCAGCAAGTACAAAAAAGACAATAACAAGGTGTTATTTTCATGAATACTGAGGTATGATTTCACTCGCTGAAATATCTTATAGAAGGCAATTTCTGGCTGATAGCTGCTATATCCGGAAATATTTTATGGTGGAGAGTATTACTCCCAGAGTAAACTGAAAATAAGATATTTCTTTTCTGTAATGTTTTGTTCACGATCTAATATTCTCTGCTTTTGATGGAAAAAATATAAAATAACAAATTCTATATATACTGCTGAAAATAATATGAATATACATGACAACAAGATAAAATCCTTTACACGGATCACAGATTATTGGTAGCGAATCCTTGGGAAAATATTCAAAGATATGTATCACAACTCACAACTAGCGCAAATTTGAGGATCGCAAACAACTGTAATTTCCACTTTCCCAGAAAGTGTTGAGCTCACACTCTTGATTCACACGGATTAATGTTCCCCTCGTAACCGCAGTATTGAAATACCATGGAAACCGCAATAGTATAAAATTGTGCTCCTATATATTCATTGAAAGTTCCAATGAATAAGATGGCGTGAGAAAAGAAGATATGAGCGAAAATCATACCCAGGACGTAGCCTGCGGCAGTGATCATCACAGTTGATGATGGGTGTAAACTAAGCCCATGTTAGCATATACTTGTGAATCATAACAGCCCAGCCGTATTCTTTTCTTAGCATGAATATTCTTTTACAAATAGATATACTGACTAGATGAGCATCTCAGTATTTTATAATGACAACATACCCACCATCATTCATGTGGATCCGCTGCATATGATATTGAAAAAACAATTCAGTTCACGGATGATTTAATGGGCTTCGTAAACAGAGTTTATCACTGTTTAGTCAAACATGGGTTAGCCTGTTACGCAATCAGAGGTAGCAATAACTACTTCAAGAATGAGCAAGTTGAGTAACTTGTGAAGAATGCTTTATTATTTAGTAAAGTTGCTTTATAAGGCTGAAATTTAACCAGTAGCAGAATTTCTAAGATAATGTGAGATATAGAAACGCGCATTGTGCTGCACGTTTTGCTTAACTGAAATCATAATTGAGAAAGGTAAAAGTCCGGTAAGGCTTAACGGGTAATTAGTAGAAATGCCGGATTGATATTGAATTATACCCAATCGAAGGACGAAAGTCAGGTACACATTAAAAAGTTACTTGTTTTTATCGAGTATGTCTAAGTTGTAGGCATTTCGGATTGCGGAGACAGAAATACTTTCTGTGCGACTTCTTTGTATATTATAATTAGCACAACTAGCAAATATTTGCCATTTAGCGACGCATCACCCCAGCATGTCTCCAAACAAACGAAATACTGAATCATTGTAAAAATCAAAGATGTTAGCAAGGGGAGAGAAAAGATTCCGCTAGGTTTTGACAAACATATTTGTTAATTCGCCAGAGGATTCGGGCTTGGTTTAATTCATGGCTAGGCTTTGGTTTAACCATTAACGTATGCTCAGAGAATTCCATTGACTGCCAAAAAATGGTGTCCCACCTGCAATGTGCGGGCTATATGTAAAAGTTACAAGGACGGAGTAGAGGAAAATGTTCAAAGAAATGAAGAGGGTTTTAGTGGTTACAAGGAGCGGATAAGAGGAGCTAGATAAAAAAACTGACACAAACATTTACTGTTCTTAAAATATACATTATAATTAGAAAGTTTAAGGAGCGTGCTAAAATTAGAAACTGTATAGAGGAAAACAAATATGGCTTTCATTGATTTTCATAGCCTTCAACTCTGATTCAGCGAAGGAAAAAATATTCAAGCAACGCTCTCTCAATCAAAACTCAATCTCTGCTCTGCGTTTGGTACATGTACTATCCTCCCCAAAAACCGAAAATTCAACCATACATGCACATGTATTTGAAAATGTTATACCTGCAATTGTTTGCTTGGTTTAGTTTTTACACTAGTTACTAGCATCCTTTGGCTAAGCCAATAAGAAATGTTAGAAGTATCATGCCGTTAGAAGACCGAAAACATTTCCAAACACCCCAGGCAGGCCCAAGTACTGCATGTGTCTAACTAATGCTTAAGCAGGCATTCTCATACACTACCCCCGACAAAGGATACAAGATGATAGTGTTCTAAACTTCGGAATTCGTAAGGCTAAGTTGCCTCTCGCAAGGACTGATTGTTTTGCGTTAAGATTTGATATAATTATAAATTTTATATTCACACAGTTATAAATTTTGAATTCGCAAACGTTTTTACATGATGAAGTGTAATTATACTAGTCCTTGTCCTTTGAGCGGTATAATTAATACCATGGAAGGGATACGGTAAAAATAGTACATATGTCGTTCTTTGAAGAGGAGAAAGTCTGTGTGTTCTATCTGCTTTTATGACATCGTCCCTGTGGAAATGTATGGCAAGTTGTCGCCCTTTGCTTACGTGACAGAACTACAGCTATCTAGGTTGAAGAGAACCAATTAAGCTTAAGGTTATTAGAAACAAACCGGGATGGATGTTAATCGAGCAATACAGGAGGGAGGAAGGGGTTGGAGAAAGTCATCAGGAGTAGGCAGAAAGGTGAAAAGATGATGTCGAAAATAAATGTCAACTGTAGATATGTAAACAATTGTAGAAGGGCAGGCGGGAGTGAAAGTTACAACTACCGGGTTGGAGAATACAATGAAACTGTTAGGAGGAAGTGCTTGGCTCAACACAGCAAACATGGATGGATATCAGGAGAATCAGGACAGAATAGAAAGTAGGAAAAGAGCTGCATGGTTTTCCGGAGTGAAAATACTTTGATGACATTCACAAGATGATGCACAAAGGAACGGAGACAG
Organism: Sminthurides aquaticus; assembly: GCA_906901655.1. Taxonomy (NCBI): domain Eukaryota; kingdom Metazoa; phylum Arthropoda; class Collembola; order Symphypleona; family Sminthurididae; genus Sminthurides; species Sminthurides aquaticus. The sequence continues at coordinate 6,299,308 of CAJQTT010000004.1, read as the reverse complement.
TCGGGTTTGTGTAAACTCAGCCCGGCTCACTCACTCACAGCTCTATTGTGGAGGAAGGAGGCGGCGGATACATTGGCGGACAGGAGCAGGGAAAGTGTTAGGATTTTGAATTTTCTAAGGCCAAAATACTTGAAGGATTAAACGAGGATTGAGGAATAGAAATAGCGGGGAAATATTGGAAGCCCACGCTCATTTTTCATACGGGTAAAGAAAGTATACATGAGGAGGCTCCGGAGGCTTCACTGTGGACTGTCCCAGACGAGAAGATACATCACTCAATTTGTGACAGACTGTATTAGAATATAGGCTGGGAAATACTTCCAGAGTAACTCCACTACCGAAAAGAACTAACAAGCTCACCCGTTTGCCTTTTCAATCTACTGTATGAAACAAATTCTTATGTATCTGTGGCTCCTTATGCGCTATGCCTTGTGATATAATGGCTGTAAAGGCTGTACATGCCAGCAGGCCCACTCTATATCTTTGGAGTGGAGGAGGTAAAGGAAGAAACGGATGTATGATAAGTTACCTGGGAGTTGAATGACAACCTATCAAATGTTTAGAGACATGGAAATCTGGGAAAGGAAAGAAAGATATACTAAAAGAGTGAATGTGATTTCCCCGAGTGTACAAAAGAAGAGGAGGGGAAGAGGAGTTTATGGATATTCTTGGAAGACTAGGGAAAGAAATAGATGACCGGGTTCAATTTGACACGATCTGAGTTGTCTCTTGTGCTGAAACAGCAAGCCTTGTTTCCTATCAGAGACAGGAGGGAAAGAGAAAGTCGTGTCAAAAAAGCAAAAGACGGAGAAAGTAGATAAATCCCTAGTACTCACCCACCTTTCCTCCTTTCTCTCGCATATTTATTGCATCCGTAAAAAATGCATCAAATACAGAACAAAATGCATGAGCGCTATCAGAGAAATTGACATAACTTTTTTCAATGCTACTTCATTTCTACATACGTCTGCAGTAGTTCAGATCAGGGATCAGTCACCCATCCCCCATTCGTAATAGGATATCCTACACGAAGTTGCAATCCTTCACAGACAGGCTTGGACCAGTAGATACACCCGGAGTATTTGACATACTTTGGTACTTGCATAACTTTGCAGAAGCTGAGCATTGGATTTTGCTTGGTTTTTGCAGAGAACTTAAGTGTGCAGTGTTCTGATACACGTCCTTCGGATTTACGGGATTCCGTTCAGATAAGATTAAGTCGGGGTGCAGAAGAAAGACGGCCTTTGGTACTGATTTCTGTCTGGTCGCTCTAAAGAGTATCTTTATATATGTGCTGACCAAACAACATTATGCCGTGAAAATTTCTCAGTCAACAACACATGAGTAATCCCTTGTACACTTTTTCACATGAAAACAAATGAAGAATGAAATTCCGACAGCGCTTGCTTCTCCTTTATCACGATACACCTACATTGCTGTCTCCTGTTTCAGAGCGATCCACAATGCACCGAATTCTCCTCACCATTATTAAGCTAGAGCTTCAAATTTACCCTCACTACTACACTATCATTTTCTATTCAGGTTTCATATTATTCTTTTGTTGCTAAATTCGATTTAGTTTCTTGTAGCAAATTTTCTGGAAATGGGGATTGTGGATCCGAAAAGGTGTGCAATTTTTGTTATGATTTACCGTTTGAGCTTATTTGAGGAGTACGCAAGAAGGATAGTTTGAGGAACGTAATTGTTTTCCAAACTTGTCATCCTTGCAACAATTCCTTCTTGTTACACGAAGAAGCTCGTGGGGGAGGGTAGCATTTATTCGTAACTTTCACCAAAACTTCAGAAGGACTAGGGACATGTCCTCTCCATTCTCCATCATACATTTTTGGAAGGAGTCAAAAGTTGAGTATGCACAAAGAAGGGATTAATTACAAGGGTGGAGGAGAGATGTTACTGAATAACAAGAAGGGGAAAGAGCTGCAGTCACGGAGAACGGAGCGTGGAATCCAATGAAAATTACAAAAGTAAGAAGGATTGCAGTTGCAAGACATAAAACAATATCAAGTTGCTACAGGGATTTATTACGCAAGCTATAAAGCTAATTGCTAAAACAAATCATGAGGATTTCATGCGTACCTTCCGAATTTGAAAATATATTTACACATACAAACGACACACACACAGAGCGAAGCGAGACAAGCACGGTAAATAAAATGCGCGTGGAGATGATAGTAGCACTCATCAGAATACCCTACTTCCTTCCGCCGATAAGGTGTGGGTGTGGTATTAAAACTATAAGTGAGATTGATAGTGATGGCAAGCGTAACGTCGTTGCTCAACCTAGCGTAATTATATGGTGCTGGTGGTGAGGATTTTTGCGTTTAATACAATATTTCATGGAGATAGATATCTAATTCCCTTGTATAATCGATAGGAGGTGCGTGAAATTCAGCTTTTCTCTCTTGCTTTCACTAAAGTCCATATCTTTAAGAGTGTGTGATGTGGGTGGGATTGGTGCCAAAACTATAAATTATCGCAAAGCACAAAAACTCATGTTACGAATAAGAAGCCATGCAGAAATTTCGCAAAACCCACTGCACCTGCTGCTGCTCCGTTGCCACCCACATGTTTTCCTCCTAACGCAAACTGTTGTAGGTCTTCATAATCTTTACAGGGACGAGATTTGGCCGGAGAAAGTTCCCGTTTGAACAAGAGCATGTTGTCTCACAAAACAGACGGGGTAGTGATATCTATTGTTTGTGGATCTTTTGATTGTCATGAACAAATTTTGCAGTTGTTTATTTCGGATTTGATCGTTGTTAGCGGTATAAGCCTGAGAAATGGCATGTATAATTGAATTTAAGGTTTCTAAGTAGGTTTAGCAATGTTATAGTACACAAGCTGTAGAGTTATTGAGTTACGATGCGATATTATTTGGCACTGCAATAATTTAATACGTGACATAAGTTGTACGCAACGTTGAAGCTGGAATCGTGGTTACGGCACAGGGGAAGTTCTTTAGACTGAAACACTGAAAATTATGGTCCTGTTGGAATCTTTTGTTTGGCTTTGTAAGAGGTACGAGTGTTGTTCTTCAGAAGGTTTGGCCGGCCAAACATAAATAGGTTTATTTGTAATGTATACAACAAACAATGAGAGGAGATATGAGAGAGAAAGAGGGAGAACTAGAGTCCAGCCTCCAAAATCCACACACCGACCTTTGTTTATCTTTTCAAACATTAGAAGATGACGTGTTCTTGTTTATTCTTTTCAAACATTGGATGCTTACTTTGGTTTACTCTGGAATATAGAAAATACATTATACAAAACGTAACTCACACAGCCATTGGTTTCGCATCTGACACACAAAAATTTAAGTGATTGAGCCCATTTAAAAGCCTGGCCGACAGTATTTCAACGTTTTGGAAAGGCGGGGCTATAAATGAAGAAATGAGCGTCACCGAGTTTGAACAACAGGAGGAAAATTACTCCTACCCTTGAACTTAGCTCATTTTTTTATCATGAGTTGTTTAAAAAACTTTTACTCACCAAAATACTATTGCAATTTTACTCTAGATGAGCTTGTATTTCTGTGGATAAATTCGGGAGACATATATACATACTGTAAAAAGGACGTCGCAAAGAACATAAATATAAATAGAAACTAATCGATGAACGCCTGGTTGATTCTAACCGAAACGAGGGAAATGGGTGTCTTAATCCCGAACCGGATCCTTTTTTAAATGGCTTATTGCAGATAAAAAGTAAAGTCTTTTGCGGTCTCGGGTCGTTTCTAACTGAGGAGAGGGTGAAAGGGGAGGGCGGATATGGGAGTAGGGAAGGGAGAAAACGAAATGATGCTGACACTAATGTTTACGTGGCTCATGTGGGGAAAAGCGATACACATGTATTGGGATGTGAGTTGGAGAAAAAAGGAAAGTAGTGGATGACCCTCTCGGGAATAAGCCGGGAGAATCTGTGCAAGTTCCTCTCGGGTAAGTTGATGACGGGAGGAGCGAGATCTCGAGAGCAAAAGTCGCATCCATTGGGAATAACCATTTAGGATTGTACACTTATCTCCGGGCTAGGTCTTTTGAGTGGCTTATTTTTCGCAAATTCAGCAAACAGTTTAGTCCAACAAATAACTTGAGTTTGAAATGTTCTCAGGCTAAGGTACAGAGTATGACAAGGTAGAGCTCTGATTCAACCAATGGCAGTAATTTCCGATAAGTTACTCAAGCCCATCCGCTATATATATACATCAATATACTCTTCAAGACGCTCCGATTTTTCTTGGGCTATTTGCAGCTCGGCCAGTTAATTGAAGGTATGTGGGTACGTGGATTTATTCGGCCGGAAATCTGTACCATAAATAGAAGACATGTAAAAAGATGAAATACATTTTAATCGTATGCGTACCAAAGAATGTAAGTTCACAGTATCACTATTATTCATCCAAAGTCTGTCGGCAAATGCTGGGGCTAAAACTACAATTGTGGTAACAAAGGCTCAAGGGGGTGTCATTAGTAGTAACATTTTCCTGTACTAATTTTGCTTTGTTGGTGCTAAAGATTGTATAGTAAGCAAGTGGGCCAAAAAGAGAAATACAAAAGGAGAATTCTCACAAAGAATAATGAAGCTGTATACTATGCCTTCCTATCTATTTGCACTCTGAGGACATTGTGTTGTTATTAGATAAGTATTCTCTTTGATTATTCGCAATGCTAGATTTTCAATCCATTGAGTATATCCGAAAAAGCCGACACAATTTACGACGCTTCTATTTTTAAGATACTTCAAAAGCTCAAAGTTAAATGACGACGACTACAAGCGGTGGAAGAAATACTAATTCTAGGAAATGAAAGAGTGTATAAAACGGACGCGAAATCTTGAAACAGTTACTTAGCGCCATCTAGCAGCCGAAACAAAAAGTATAAGCCAGAAGTTAACGTTTATGTACATATTCTCAGTCACTGACTCGTTGTTCTGTAAAATCATGGAAAATGTTATGGTCGATGGAACCGTAAGAGTATGCATAAGTCGAAGGGATTCGAAATTGACTGGTGAATTTGGACAGAGATGTAGAAACAATACAATGTTTGATAAACAATAATAGACGCGAAACGTTTTATTACAGACTCTTGACACCGTAGCAAGATATTCATATAAATAAAGTTTTGTCCGCAAACTAGATAAGCAAATGCAACGGAGGATAACAATAGATTGGAGAAGGGATAAGAAGACGTAAGATTACCCTACAAAAATATGCAAATATCTGAAGAAAAGTCTGCGGACATTGAAAAAAGGTATGGACAACAACGGGATTGGCTGTTTCTTAAAGCCTTCATAGGTTAGTTCAGTGCAAATTACTATACATGTTACACGGAAGGCAAAAAGTATGTGGATGTAATATCGGAGCTGCGATATTACTTTGATCTGAATGATAGCTTCGCTTGGATTATTAAACTTAAGATAATTACAAATCAATATAATTCTTAAGAGAGCAAGTTTTCTGGAGATTTACGACTCGCTACTTCTTTTGATTTCCTCGAGGGTACGCAAGCAGGAGCCATTTATGGATACACTAGAAAATTTAAAAAATCTCACATTCTTCCTCACAAGTAGTTTTGGCAATAAAATTGTTTTCGTTTCCTCCACAACCCTTGAAAATAAAGGGTCGGCATTTACTTAGGACGCTATCATAGTAAAAGCGGACGAGCTCTTGGTCACACGAACCGGGATCGTTCCCCAAGCGACACTTGTCTGGAAGGCTTCTGGCTCCCGAATCCCTAGAACTGTTTGTCAAGACTTGACTTGACTGCCTAAAGGAAGACGCCGTTTGGGGATTACCTGAAGACTTTTCTCCGGAAGTTCCTTGAGGCGCACATGCATTTAAACAATCGGGTTCAGAAAGGAAATTATTCGAGTTGCCTCCACAGCCCCCATAAATAAAGGGACGACACTTTTTGGACTCGGGATCAAAAAAGTATCGAAGAACATCCATTCTGCAAGGTCCAACATCCTTGGTACTATAACACGGGCTGTTGAATTGGGGATGAGGCTGGGGATGACGGACGACACCTTGAGCACCCGGGTGGGGTGTTAGAGTATGGGGGACATTTGATGGCGTGTATCCTGAAATATCAGAAGGTGAGTACTGTAAGGGACTGTTGCTCTGAGTGAAGTCTATGGATGGGGAATGGAATGATGTGGATTGAAATGGATCCCCGCTGTTAAATGGCTCCGTTAAAACGTTGCAGCTTTGAGTTGGTCTTGCTTCACAAGCCAGGGGCTGATCACAAGCCCAGCAAAGTGAATCAAAGATCGTGTAGTCTTTGGGATTGCTGGGCGGACTGTCTGATCCGTATGATATACTCACTCGCATCAAGGTTCTGAAAAATAGTTCACATCCCAAGTTTAAGCCTGGATTTAGTTTTTAACCTCTCTCAAGTACCAGAGTAATACTCACCTCGTCTTATCCAGCCCTTCTCCAGGAATATAAAATGATGCTATTTTAGCATCATGGATTGGAAGGTCTGGAACGTCGCATAAAATTGATTGATACGTTATTAAATTTCCGTTAGTTGTCAATGTCTCGCCGAGTACAGGAACTGAACGGACTGTTGATGCCTGCAATAAAATAAATAAAATGACACATAAAAATCAAAAACTCAGCAGGCAAGTGACCAAAAGCTAGGCATGATGGATCGTAAATTGCAATGGACAAACTGGGCTGTATGGGTAATAAAATCTGGACGATGAGTTCACTAAATCCTGTACGAACCCTATAAACTTCAAAGTGGCACTTAATCGGCGTATAATCAGCAAACTTGGGACCCCAAAGGAGGAGCTCTCCGCATGCCTTTTGGCGGACATCGCAAACGCCGTTGTGGTTCAATCCTTCAATAATTGGAGCTTGATGAATGTTCACGGAGCAATCTGCACCCGCGAATCCTTTCTGACATTTACAGTGACCTGTGTAGAAATGAATTTGTGTTACGCTAGCGCTATTACAAGGGATACAATTGTTATTGAATTGCAAAAAATTCTCACCGTCGTCACAAACGCCGTTGCCGGTGCAGTTATTCAAGCACAGGCTTGAAATGATACCCACTGGAGGAGTACCGTACTGACGGCCGAGCTGAGGCTCCCAGAGGGTCAAGTTATGGTAAATCTGATCGCGGCACTCCCATCGAAGCTGTTCCAAAGCGTCTGTTGTCCACTTTGTAGATTTCGCATGCTGAATGCAATTAAATACACATGGTTATGAATTAAATAGATGGTATGACGCTTAATTTAAATTTAATTTAAAGACCGTTACCGTTATTTCATTTTTGCAAGCTTTAGTGTGATACTCAACGTTAATTCGTGCAATATCTCGGCAAAGCTTGGTGGCTGGCATGCCTTCGATGATACCTCGACAAACGACATCCGCATCATCGTCGGACCATTCACCCTTGGGAGCGACGAGTAACGCTGGACTCTGGCTATTGCTAGCAAAAACAGGCTGTAATTCCACAGAGTTTGCAACGTGTTTTCCAAATCCTTCATCTTCGGATGCAAAGTCTTCGTCTAACGCCAACTCGAGAAGCTGTAATGTCACATCGGCACCACGCGGATCTACACATTGCGTTGTATGACACACATCCTTTTCTTTTGATTCCTCTTCTTCTTGGGCCTCTTCTGGTTGGTAATCTTCGTATGGATAGTTGGAAAACCTGGAAGATTTTGACTTGGGCCGCAGCTCAATCGGCTTGGACTTTTTCAAGCCGGAACAGCTGCAATGGCCTGGACTTAAAGCGTCTTCACTATGATCTTCAAGGTTTTCTCCGTCTCCGTTAAATCCACCGAGGAAAAGACTCTGCTCCGTAGCCAGGCGCCAGGCTTTGACGTAATCATCACAGGCCGTTACGTTCTTACTCGTTGGGCAGGCTTGCTGACCTTGGAAGACTGCAAAATCGTTTTCGCGATTCCGATCAAAGGAGCCACATAAACCTTCAGTGTGTTCGAGATCCGGGAGAGATGCTTGGATGCTTATGAAGCGTAAGTTGTGGCCAAGATTGACACGAGTTCCTGTTGGGAATTGAATCTGGCGGAAACATTGAAAAAACAGCCGTAATTAAGTAGAAGTTTTGGGGAAAAAAATTAAGGTGGGACGTACCAAAAATCAAGCTGAAATAAGTTGTATACCTGGAAACTTCTGCCTTCGTCAATGCGAATAATTTGCGGCAAATGAGTGATTTTGCTAGGCTCAACATAATTGCCGTCAATTGTGTAGCTCCAGAATTTGATTTTTCCAGTTAAGCAAACATCAATGGCGAGCATGACGTCTCCAAAGCGAATGGCGACAGCACAGTTGCATAGAGGGCGCTGATTGCATTTACGAAGATTGATCTGAATTTCATAAGGCAATGTCTGGTGCTTGTACAGGACGAAAGTGCCCTCTAGCGTGTTAGTGTAAGCCATACCGTCAAAGGTGGTGATGTAGTCATCAATGCTGCACTTTTCTTCTACATCCCCGTGGTTGATATGAATCTACATGAATGAAAAGGATGATGGATTACAGTTATTATTTTATAACAAAACACATGAAATCATGCACTGTCTGGTGAAAAATTGGAAAGTAATCTGGGATAGCTGAACGTTTTTTTTGAAAATCACCTCTTGGGACGGAAGGACTATATCTTGCCATCTTGGAGGGCTTCCGGTTTCCCCTGTCCTGATGTCAATGAAAACGGTTGTGAATGTTTCTTGACTAGCATGGCTCACTCCTCCCACAAGTCCATCGTTGACAGCCCAAACTGGTATGCGTTGTGTGGCATTCCATTCATCAGCACATACTTTTAGAGAGCAGCTGCCAAGAACTACCTGGCTCGTTGGAAACCATAAAGTAATTTGTTATTAGAATTACGCAATGAAATGATAGGAAAATTGCGAAGTCATTGATGAAGCAATCCATAATCCCACCGCACATTAACTTTGCGTCTCACTCCAAAAAAAATGAAGATGAGGCCTGCCGGCTTACACAGCACTGTGACCATTCCATAAAACTCTTATATGGGGATGCACTTTAGAACAGGCTTAAGATGCAATACAGAAAACCACATGACGCTCATCATTTGACTTGATTTGGTCAACGATGTTGGGGATTTGTTACGGTTTCCGCTTCAAAAGATTTAGTCGGTGCAATGAAAGCTGTTTGGATCCATTTACCAGTAAAGCCAACAATTCCAAATCCCCCACCTTTTTCACACTAATCCAGATTATAAGAACATGATGGAAGGCATCATTACAACTTCCGTCAGAATCATTCCATCATATCTTGAGAAAAATAATTTATAAGATGAGCTTTAAAATTCAACCAGCGCCTCCTACTTTTAATCTGGATTAAGTAATCTTAAATGGATCATTAAGTGTCAAAATAATTTCCTCAGAGCGTAATTGGCCCTAAAATGCCTTTTAAATGTCTTTTTAAATAAACTCAAACGTAAATACGCTGAACACAGGCTAAGTGTACATCAGGTGTTGGGAACTAATGAATGCGGGTAAGCGTGGTGTGGTGTGTGTAATAAATACGCGGAATCTTCAGAGGCGCTTCGCAAGCGCCACACACGAAAGAAGAGTGCGTGCATGGGAGAAGCGTAGCGAAATTGAAACAGAAAACAAATGCTGTTATGAATGATTAGATGCATTCACGCTTGGAAGAAAAATGCGATGATGGTGACGAATCTACGAAGATGTTACGAGGAAGCAAGGATCTGCACATAGATTTCAGTGCAAAATCCTACTCTTTTGTAGCTTGCACAGGTTTTGGGATTTCACGCTAATTTTTCTAATAGGTGCGCGAATGTGATTTCAAAACTGCATGTAAAAACAAGTAAACTAAACGGCTCTGCTCTAGTTGCAACTGAGAGTGACGGTTGGTTTAAATGGAGATTCTTTTACGCGTAACAATGAGGGAAACGTAACATGGTTTCTGTACATACCAAATCGTATGGATTTCCAGAAGCGCATCTTGGAGGCGATGAAGGACCCCGTGTTGTAATATCAAATGTGATGCAACATTCCTCCTCCTCCTCTGGCTCTTCTTCCTCGTCTTTCTTCTTCTCTTTTTTCTTTTTCGGTTTTTCTTTTTTCGGACAAGTTATGGGAACGGAAGGTTGAAATTCTATGTAAACCGGCTCTGCACCTATTTGGGTTTTGAAAATCGATTAAAATTTGTGTATAATTGTGATCCCATAAATACGTAAATGTGAAAGCACTAGAAATTTTGAAAAGATGAAGACTTTTACTATAAACTTTACAAGAAACCATATAAAAGAAGATCTCACCTTCGGTGGCAGACATTGTGAGGGAACTAACGACCAAGATACCTGTGTTGAAGGGAGGGCTGGTTACAACGGAAGTGAAGGTATTAATTGACGTGTGACGGGCACGTGCTCGACATTGGAGCTGCATGTGGCGGTAAAAGAATGAAAAGATATTTTTAGTTTTTCAAAGAGCATGGAAGAGAGATGAGAAAATATTAAAGCAAATGACAATGACTATGGCAGCCATGAATTATGGATTCGGTAAGCTTTGTACAGAATGAGCTGCGGAGTGGAAAAAAATAAGAAAGTAAAGCGTTAAGTTTAAACGCATACCGAAACAATTGCAGATTGAGCTTTACCTCCACAATAGACTAGTCATTTTCTTAGCTATGTTAACTACAGGATCGTAGGATATGCTTAAACGTAGTTACTACTGCATTTATGCGGGTTAATGAAAACAAAATTGGATTTCATACCACTTGGCCAATATTCCACTTTTCCTCTTTTAGGATACCCTTGTGTTGCTGCAAAAGTCCAAAAGTCTCTGACTGAACGACTTCTTCGTCAACAAGCCACTCGATTTCCAACGCAACCGACTCTGGGACGACGTGACCTCCGAGTGTTACATCACAAAAGAACTGTAGTTGAGAATTATCCTTTGACAAGCCGTAGGACACTTTGGTTTCAAGTAAATCAACAGGAACTGCGAAAGAGAATTGCAAGTTTTGAGAGAGAAACGTTTCTGTAACTTACACGAGGCGATCACAGAAGGCGAGACTTAATCATTTTAACCTTAGAGGGGATAATACAGGAAGCTCAATGGAGACAGTAACCGTAGATGGAAATTCATTGTGTGAGTGAGGGGAGGTAAACGAAAAGGCAGGGCTATTCTTGCCTCAAGAGTCTGAAAATAATCATTGCGGCTACCTAAGACGCTACTACCGCTCACAAGGTAACGTGATGACTGGGTTATTGAATTAAATTAACTCGTTATACATGCTTGATAAAGGTTTAAAGTAGGAATTGATTTGGAAAAACCCCGCTGACATAAACATAAGCAATTCTGGATTTATCATTATTCCCTTCAACCTACCTTCTCAATGCTGAGTTGAACGAACGTGGAGATTAGGTCTCGAGACAAATTGGAGTTTTTTTGCATGAATCATAGTGTAAAAGATGAATAACTGAGATATTTGGGCTGGGAGGGAGGGAAAGATGAGGATTGTATAGCTAGGATAGGACTGTGTGGGCGAGGACGAGCTATTTTAAGGATTCATTGGAAGTAAGGAGAATCGTGTTTGTCTTAAAATAAGACTAAATGCTTTTCAAAAAGTACTTACAATGACAGGGCGTGTATCCGGTGTCGGACGAAAGACCAGGAGGACAAGGGACTTCATAACCAACGCAGTAGGCAGAGGGACAGGCTGGGGTGGGTTGGAGATGATAAACAATAAAATCCGAACAATTCCGTACCAGCATCTTTATCTGTGTCGTACAACACTTTCCTTGAACTGAGACGCAGCCCATGGATTCAACAATCCCCTCGCTTTCGCTCGGAATGGTACCTGAAATTGGTCAAAAGAAGGACATAGCATTAATTAAAGAATTTGTTTTCAAATTTTGTTGATTCATCCAGGAAATTATTTGATTACGAATGAGGAATTAAGGAATACGGTGATGGTCAGGCATTGGCAGATACAAGATTTCAGATACATGTACATGGCCTGAAGTGCATCCACAAACGTTTGTGATTTGCGGAGAAGCACCGTTATGGCTGTATCTTTGGTTAAACGCTGATCGAAAACCAAGTTTTCGAAGCGAAGGTAAGAGCTTATACGTACCCTAGTCTGCCGAATCCTGACCAAGCAAGGAGAGCAATGTGAAATTAATCATCCATAACGGGGCATTCTGCATTGCATTTCTTATCCTTCACAATCACTTGAAGCGTCAATACTGGCTGCACCACATATATATATGCTTACCGCGCTTCAATGAAATGAAAAGAGAGTTTTCGATAGTTTTTGCTCAAATTACACTGTTACGCGCTCAAAGCGGTTAACTACACGCGGTTTCCAAAAATAAGCTTTTGTCACACACACGTAACTTTTGCACTCGAATATCAAAGTTGTAGAATGAAAGGCAAAAGAACGGCGGCACAGTTGACTGCTATAGAATCATATATTAAACCTGAATGGATTGAGGATAGGAAAAAAGATAGTGAGCCTAATTGATCATCAACCCTAACCTTTCAACGTTTCTCTCGTCAAATCTATACTCGTCTGAACTGCGAAGGGAAGAAATTTGTTCTGATACTTGAAGCTAAATGTCTTCAGTATTCTTGTAGTTTTATTTACCTTTCATCCAGACCGGAGCCCGGGTGCCGCAGTAATTAACGCCTGGGCAAGAGGTCGGAATCGTGTTTCCAGCAAGTGAGTCGAAACGATACCATCCCGGATTTATATCCCTGTCACAGAGGGCGTGCTCTCTCCGGTTAGTTGTACCAAAACGGTAGTTGTAACTTCGCTGGGGTTGGTTCTTTATTGTTCGATGATATTTCGGATTGCAGGGATTCACAGCCTTCTGTTGGCTGTGGGTTGAGGGCTCATCGTCATGATGGTAGTCTGGATCTTCGTCGAAGTATCCCGGATTTCTAAAAGAACTGACATAATAACGCCAAACCTTATTCTCACTCACCACCGCTTTATAAGGTGGGATAAAAACATTTTGGGGAACAAACGCAACTTATCAACTTGAAAAAAGAAACTCGAGTTCGATACAGTCCAGTTATTTTACGACGGATTTGGCATATAGTGCGTAGTTGTAATCTTGTACTGAGATTTTATTGCTCTGGTGTCATTGTCCTATTAAATATGAAGATGTTACGCAAATCTCTTAGGAAGTACTAAATGCTTTCTTCTAATGAATAAAAGCATACAAGTGGACGAGGTCTACGATCAAACACCTTCTGGCTTACTGACTTAGACACGTTTTGAAATTAACGACTTCAAGCTAAAGAAACTGCTGTCTCAAAGAGGGTTAAACGAAATAAAAAAACCTAAAGCGTAAAACATGTTTCCTCCTTGTCTAGACTAATGTTGCCTCTAAAACTGCATCTTCAAAACTACAACTGGATAAAGTAACGGATTAACGGGAAGAAAGCTGAGACAGAAAACGCCTTACCTGTATTGCGCGTGAGCTGTTAATCCAATAAATATCAAAACAGAGAATACTAATTGCACAATGCTAAGTGTTGACACTCTGCTGTGATATTTCCAGGCAGCCATGATGCCATGTAAATCACTAAAGTCGTACGCACAGAACCAGACGGTTTAAACGTTTTTCTTATCTGTTTGAGAATATGCTATGCAGCCCGCGTCACTGTACGGAAAACGCGGTGTTAAGCCTCGGAATCAAACCAGGCTAGTCTAAATATGCTGGAAAACTGTAACAGAATCCCTGGATTAATCTCGTAAAAACTGTGTCACTGGTGATCAAAGGGCAAATACTCGAGATTCAAAACCTGAAGGGATTGTGTGTGTGACTTGATGGAAACGTGCAACCTGTGTGAATGTTTCTGAGAAGATGAAGGAGCGAGTACAACCAACGGTAGCTGAATGAAAGGAAAATGTTGGAAATATAGGAAGCGTGTGAGAGTTAAAATGAGATTTTGCACAGCTTCTTTAGGCTGTTAAAAGATAATACTTGTTCACTCCTTCTAGTCTAAAAGAAGGGTCGCGAAAGAGGCGATTTGAAGATAAAACACATTGAGGTGATTTGATGATGGGAATGGTGGAAGATAAGGCAAGAGGTTGGGTTAAGGGAGAAAACTTTGACGCTGGCTACTAAACGATAGAAGCGTCGAGAACGGTTGAATAAGCGCTAAAGAAGGTGCCATACTTAGATGATTTCCCCTTTTCGTTCCAACGTGATGCTAGTTGATTCCATTTACTTTAGGCACAAAGATACTCGCTTCGTGGACAGGAGACATTGGGAAGGTGCTATGTGCGATGACGGTATGTCGGATCAGAGGAAAACGAAATTGGGATCGATTATAGAAAAAAGTAATTCTTGCTTGAGTCATATAATACTGGCGATTCGGTACAGGCACGCACTAATGGATAAGCAAGAAAACCGCAAATTCTTTACAAGGTCAATGGTCAACTCTGAATTAGCCAAAGAAACAGAAAGCTACAAGCAAGAAGAGAAAAGCTGCAGACAAAAGCATATGCAACACAAACTTGATCTTGGCCGTCAGAATTTAAGGTGGAATTAAAGGATATACCTAGGATGGGAGGCTATTGTCAGCATATACAAGTGAGATTATATCTTATATTCTAGCGGCGAACAATGATTGTGATACAATTACAACGAATTTACTAATTACGTGCTACAGGGTAGGGGTTAAAAAAGAAGCTGTTGTGGTAAATAGAAGCTGTAGTCGGATAATTATACTGAAGTACAAGTACAGATCCTAGTCAATATAAGTAGCTCTTTGAGAAGTCGTCGAATCAATTAGGATAAACTGCTTGCAAAATAAAATTGTTCCTGCACGACATAGTCAAATGGGAAATTTTCGTAAAGCAATTGCAAGCCCAGTGTATGGGGAGAAGATGGAAGGTTTGTCGCGATGATTTTCACGGTTGATAATCAAAGTAAGCAGTGTTTTTCTATAATCAAATCAACATCGGAACAAGTGAGTTTGATGATTATATTTTTTTCGAGAATTTGACACCACCAGGTACCACAAACCAAATATGATTCATAGGTTTGTTGATGTGTGAACGTCAAGCAAAGCTTGGTTGTAGCGTTTGCAGCAAATCCGCATTATTCGCCGAATTATCCTAAAAGGATGCACTTTTTGAAGGGTAAAGTGCAAAATCTTTGCGCTGTTATGCGAAATCAGTATCACAGCAACATTAGCGTCATTGGAATTCATTCAGAAATTTTGATTTCACCAACAATGAGGAATCCTAAAAATCCATTATGCTGATTTCTGATTTTTAAGAAAATAATGACATCCTGACAACGCTTTTTAAAAATGTTAGTTGTTGCTGCAGTTCATGGTCTTGGAAATTGTGTGGAGACTCATAAGACCCCAATGCTTCCAGATGATTGTTTCCGACAAAGAGTAAAAAGTTTGATGGCCTGTTAATTGGAATGCATTGCGTGGGAAACGAAAATTCACGGCGAATAAGCAATTAACCATGGTGAAGTATATTCATAAGTATCTACGTCATATAAATAGATTCTTACAGCCTCCCGGCAATGCACATCATGAGGATGAGTGTATTCGTCAAATTCAAATGAATGGATTAGGACAATGATTTTAGGAACGGTCTTGGTCTTTGTGGACTCAATATCTTGACGTTCTACATAAAAAGAAATACCCATCAGGCCTAATTTTTGCTGTGAATTTGATGGACATTAGAATTATAAACCATGGTGTTCACGTATTGTGCGACCTAAATTCCCAAATTTTTCGTAACCAGTTGCTGGGGTAGGCAAGCGAAGAAAGGCTTTACGAGGACCGTGAAATCTTCACAGAGGATGAAGATGAACGAAGAGCAATGTCCTAAGCTCCGACCCACTCACGTGTTAACCGCAAGTCCCCATAAATTTAACTCCCTTTCCCTATCAACCATCATCTGCCGGGCACAATTAGGACTTACTGTAATTAAGTCACTCCTCCGCAAAAACGGTTGAGTGACGAGTACATGGATATTGCAATTGCAAAGTTGTTTTACGGTATTCAGGTACGCAGTTCTGTCGGGCGAAATTGCGTATAGATTGAGGAACTTATATACTTTGAGAACATGATAACATAAGAGAGAGAGAGGTTAATTTAAGCAATAGTTTAAGAAACAGTGACTTCAAACTGACCAGTCTATAATGATACTTTATTGAGAAAATCTAATTTACCAGAAACTACACTTTGGTGTACGAAATTTAGCAAACATTTTTCATGCTTGAAAACATGATGCAAAAAATATGACTAAGACTATGTTCTACCTGATTCAATCTGGTGCTTCCAAATTTTTATTACTAGAGGGTGACCGCTATGAAACTAAGCACCGTTTCCTTGAAAACTCTGTAACAAAACTAGGAGCGGGGATAACATCTATAGAATCAGAATCCGTTTTTGCGCTCCAATACCCAAATTCGCAATCAGATTAGGTTGGGAAAAGTAATAACAAACGTTGGTATTCGACACCGCAAAAAATTACTGAAAATGGTCAACCACTAATCTTCAACGGAAGTAGCTACAAACTTGATACACCGAGAAAGGCGACTCGGGAATACAACAATCTTCTAGAAATAAATGTTAAGAAAACCGATAATTCACTACGCGAACAAAATACGAATTCAGCCAACTTCCCAAGGTTTTGCAGATTTCTAGTACCAGATGGGATATTGTCAAGATTTCTATGCAGATACAGGGAGCATTTCCTTCCAGTGCTTATCTACTATCTTTTTGACGTGCACTACGGATGCTTCTTTGTCACCGTGGACATTCTCGACCTTGTACGGTGGAAAGACCCTTACTTCATTTAGTACGACTATTGTTTCACCGTCCCAGACAACTTCGTCAATTCTGTAAAAGAAATACAAAACCCTTAATTAATATCCTACGCATAAGGTTGAACAATCAAAATAGATAAAAGTTGTAGATTGAACGTAGCTTACGTCTTGGTAATGGTTAAAAATAATTTACGGCCTTCTGGAGCTACATCAGCTGATAATGCACGAATACGAGCTTTCTTCAGACCAATTGCTTTGAGCCTTCGTTTCTCCAACTAAAAGGTAATCAAAATTCTAAAACAACTACCCCATAAGAGACACAGCGAACCTGTGAGAATTTAAGGGATTGGGTTGTGGCTGAGCAGCCGCCAAACTACGTACCTTCTGAAAATCAATCGGGCGTATAATTTCTGGGTTAGAATGATCATTTGCAACTGTCAACTCAACTTTTGCTTCAATGCAGTCAATATTTATAACGAACACGTCGTTGGCGGATGCCTTTCCATTGGAGGCCGGTGCTCCTACATAACAAACAAAAACAATTTCAATTTGACTGTAATCGCATCTTCTGCTTAAGCTGAGTTGATACATAAGAACGGTTAGTGTTATGTTTTTTATGAACATAATTGTTTCATGAATGTAATACGGAGTCTCATTTAACAGAACATATAGCTGCACTATGCGTAATGTTTGCTAAATTGTACCGGTATCTACAAAAGTTGACACGTGAAAGTATCCCTAAAAATTGCCGACAAACGGTGAGTCAAAAGTTATAAGCGTATGGAGAATAACATTCAATAACTTACTGATTATTAAAAGGCGAGTAGCATTGTGATAGGCCGCAATTTCACCTTCCACAGGATTTCCATTGTAAAGGCATTTAATTCTAGCTCCAATTTTAAACATATTTTTGGCATCACCGGACTTTTCGTCAGCCATGTTATCGCAATACCACTCCCGTTAAAAGATCCAGCTAGAGAAACAGACACCCTATATAACGCCCGTAACCTAGTGTAAAAATGGAATCAAGGGATTTAAACACCTTTGAAAGGTAATATATATTCCAGTCACACAATTTATTCCAAAACTGCTTAAAATACACTACCTGCTTCAGTGACTGGAGTTAATACTGACAATCTACAGAGCAGCAACGCTTTAAATCACTGCTCCTATCCGGCTTATTATGAACTTCCGCTTGCTGTAAATCAGCCGATCAATTTCCCCATTCGTACCCCGATTCCCATTCCATTCCCGATCCCGACTATGGGACTATGGATATATATATTTTATGTATCCCTCACAATCAAAGATCCCGCTCTCCGTTCACATGGGCATCGATGCAGCTTATAACATAATAAGGTTATATGCGCTTTTCATGCATTACACAGAACCGTAGAAAACACTTAACATTTCTAACGTTTGCAGTTTGCAGATGATCGCAAGAGAACAGTAACCATTGCATTGTTCGTAATTAGTCTTGACCCAACATGGCTTCTTGCGTTTAGCAATTATTGGTAGTTAATTGTAATAGTGATGCATTCAATACCAGCTACAAGGATTTTGCAATTGTCTTAGGGCAAAATAACTACAATCGGACATTAAGTTTCTGTTGGAGACAGCCGTACATAAGCATTTCTGTCAGATAAAATGTTGCGACTAACACGTGCTGTGGAACTTTATAAAGAATAAGAATGCGGGCCAATTAAATTTGATCTAGGCGAAATTCATATGGTACATACATATGTAATAACAAGCATCGTGTTATTTGATTCAAACAAATTTGCTATTCCCAATTTTATGTTTGAATGCCCCGTATTTATCAATGAAGACGTACGCTGATTATATCTACTGCAAAACGGAACCATCGATTCACGATGAATCAACGCTGAGAATTTAATCGCAAGCAATCCATTAAGTGACGAAGACAGGGTGCTTATGGTCTCAGAAAACTGTAATATGTTATTTATATTTTAAAGTAAGATAATGAGTTAGCATGGGTTTATAATGCTCGATTCTTATTGATAGTCATCAAAAATGTAGGTCTAATAAAACTGTGCGTGAACGGCATCGACATACGTATGCAATGTAATTTTATCCACGGACGCAGACGGAACGTCATTTATTATCGACTCTTGTGCTATAGCAGCGGGTATGAAAAGGACCTGCTCTGCTAGTCGCAGGCAGTTTCGTAGCTAGAGGCCTTAGACCATCCAAACCAAACCAGTCCAGCCGAAAGGAGGAGCACGGGGGCCATGCTCAGTACGCACAGGCGTCTTTGGCATCCCGCAATAGCAGCATGCCGGACGCAGTTGGAAGAAAAAGGAAAATGGAACAAATGGTATGTACGTATACCTTTATGGGTCGGCTGTTTCCTGCGATCCTTTACGTTGAGGATGGAGAGAGAGAGGTTGCATGTGCATGTTTTTTTACATCGCCGGCAGTTGTATAGATAGGTTTAGAAAGTTCAGTCAGTATACTGCATAGTAGTGCTTCAACCAGACGCAGCTTTGAGTTATGATGCCTGTTATGCTGCACTTTCGTGCGAGACAAAATAAGAATTGCGGTGCGGACGAATTATATTGAAATACGGAAGAATTCAGAGTTGGTGTGTTGATTCGGTTTGGTTGAATTCTTTTAATTAAATTTCAGGTTGTTAGGATTTGGGAGATAATTCAATAATATTTACTATTTCGGTGTTTAGAATTTAGTAATTAATTGTTACAGCGGAAGAATTATTGTATTCTTTACATTAACCTCATGGAGCTGAGGCTGAGACTCGGAACGGACGAGAATAATTGATGTGAGCAATTTGTGAGGGTATCATATTATCGACTTTTGCATAAATTCTGAAAATTAAACGGATGTGTGTGTATATATATAATTACAAAGTTGGATCGACAACTGTGTCTTTTTAAAAATACGGTCTGATATTGAAATTTAACAGTTGATTAATCGGAGGAGTTATTTAACGTCCGGCGACCCGGTATCATCGTGAAGACGTATGTTGGTTTTTTAAATGGTTTGAATTGAGTTACATTTAAGTTTGCATCCATGATCGATATATTTGTATTGTTTGCTTTACATTTACGATAGTTTTGGATATTTTTCATAATTTGCGTGGCCGAATTGTTGTAAAAGGATACTTTTGAATGTTAAATTATAGGACTTGTCGTCGGAGCGTAGTCTGATGACTGCAGGGGAATCGGAATCTCCCTCCTCTCAAGGGGGAGGGAGTCTTAGCCCACCATCAAGAGGACGCAATGGGACAAAAGATGTGAGTTCAAGGAGTCGGAAGCAGGAACAACCGAAAATAATACAGGTTGCTAATATTGCTCCCCAGGCTACACGGGATCAAATGCAAGCATTGTTTGGAGTCATCGGGAAAATTGATGATTTAAGGCTCTATCCAACAGTGTAAGTGATGTGCTATTGCCAGTCCAAATCATCGTCAAATTAAACCATTGTTATTACTGAATGAGCCAACAAATTTTGATTGTGTATATGTATGCATCCGTTAATAATTTTGTAGATTTCCTTTACTCACCGGGTTATTATTATTGTGTTTTGCAGTGATCTTGGACTTCATATAACGTCG
Organism: Sminthurides aquaticus; assembly: GCA_906901655.1. Lineage (NCBI taxonomy): Eukaryota > Metazoa > Arthropoda > Collembola > Symphypleona > Sminthurididae > Sminthurides > Sminthurides aquaticus. Next base: position 6,278,923 of record CAJQTT010000004.1, on the reverse strand, counting down.
AAGATATGTTTCGTCAAATTTTTTGATTCAACGCATGTAGGCATTGCTCAGCATCTCACTAATACTGTATTCATTGACCGTGCGTTGATTGTCATCCCATTTGTTGAGGGTAAGCTTTTGCGCTGTCTGATTAAGTAAAGCAGTCTGCTCACTGTGAGCATTAAACAATTACATTATAATAAGCTACTCCATTTTTGTTCTGTAGCTGAAATACCCGATGAACAGAAGGCTATGGAATTGCTGAATAGTGGCACATTACTCCCTGGAATTGCAGATCCTAAACTGCCCCAGCATGTTTCCAGTCAAGTAAGTCCCGTGAAGAGCAAGCAGTAGTGTTAATGTTATAAATAAATGATACTTAATGTTCTCATTCTTTTCCTTAGCTCGAAGGTCTTCCTCCTCATCAAGTGGTTGTGACAGTGGATCCTAAATTAGCAGAACAAAATTTACCTCAATATCCTCCGCTTCCACCGACTCATGACACAAGGAAGATAGAGGAAATTCGTAGAACAATTCTTATTGCCAACGTAGACCCTGAGGTTAGTTTTTTTGCACATGCTGCTTGATTCACCTCAGGTTGTCAGGTTCAATCAGAGTTTATATTTGACTTTTTTGTTTTGCAGACGAAGTCCGAGGAATTCATGGAGTATTTTAGTCGAGCTGGGGAAGTAAAATATTTCAGAATGTGTACCAGAGATAATGATCCCTTGCATTATGCACTTATAGAATATACTGAACAGCCTTCCATTCTAGAGGCATTGAAGTTAAATGGATCTAAGTTGGGGTCCAAAAGAATCAAGTAAGTATCTATAACTCAGTAGAGGTTTCTTATGCATGATGTTTAGAGTAGATATCATTAATCCATTGAACGAGGATTATACTGCTAGTTTTAAGTGTTCTACGAAGCGAAAACCAGCGACGATCCAAAGTGTAATTGACGGAAACCATCGTGGTGGGAGCACGCAACGGCAGACAGCGGCTGTCTCAATTTATGGCTAACAAATATATTTCCATAGTATTTAATTCCACCGATAAGTATGTGAAAAGGCGTCTCTTTTGGTTTTTTTCTGTGTATCAGTGTTGTGGGGATCCTCATGTAAGTGGACAGTCCTTGGAAACCGGAGGAGGAGCAAGTGACAATGAAAGAGACAGATCTTGGCTCTGTAGTTGTTTGGTAAATGTTATGACGAGTTTTTAAGGCAAAGAAGGTGTATATTTGAGGCTTGGGTTAGACTTCGTGGTTCTTTCTTGGTACTATTCACGAAATTGCCACATCCCAAGCTATGGTGATCGTAATAAGGCATATCTGCGTGATTCACATGAAAGTGATGTATTCCGTTTCTTTTTGTTTGTCTGTGTGTGTAAAGGCACAAACTGAATAGCTGCTTAGGCGGATGCTCGCCCCCCTCTAGCTAACATGACTTGCGAATCGCGTAGAAGTGAGTACCTCCAATAAATCCGTTGCAAATCGTTTTGCTAAACATTTTTTGAAAATGGTTAATGAAATGGTTTCAACTAAACGTGCGTAAGTTAAAGTTGTGGTAGGAACAGGGACACACGAAACGGTGTAAAATATGGCAATCGAAGTCCATGCACGATCTAACTTGATTCTTTTTAATAGGGTCTACCATGCTACACAAGCAATTATAAAGCCACAGGCTAAAACAAACGAGGCAGCCCAGAAAGAAATCGAGGAGGCGATGTCCCGCCAAGCACAATCGATTTTAACTCAAGGAATGGAAGGTAATGTGTATTCTATTTTTACCGTTGCTGTATTGTCGATCTTATCCATCGACATCTATCAATTGCAAATCATTACAACTGTTCTCGTATCACAGTTACAGCCACTAAAGAGAAGCAGCGAAGAAGTCGGAGCCCCAGGAGATCTAGATCACCCAGAGTAAGACGATCGAGTTCTAGAAGTCGTAGAAGGAGTAGGTCCCGTTCAAGGAGTCACAGACGAAGCCGATCAAGATCTCGCAGTTATCGAAGAAGTCGATCAAGAAGCCGCCGGCGGTCAACTTCACGGCAGCGGTCTTACAGGAAGGGGAAGAAATCTAGGTCCCGAAGTCCCAAAAAATCGCGCTCACGGTCAAGGTTAGTAATTCAAGGTATAAATATAACACCTAAATATTTCTATATTTAACAGCAATAGATTATATTTTGATGTTGAATTTATAGAGACAGAAGAGGAAACAGAAGTAAGAAGAGGTCACGGAGCAGGGGCCGTCACAGCAGAAGAAGCAGGAGTCGATCCAAAACGTCACACAGTAAAAGATCTAGATCCCGTTCTCGAAAACGAGACGAAAAAAAGAAATTGAAGAAAATGAAAAAAGAGAAAGATAGATCTCGGGAACGGCCAAAAGAGAAGGAGAAGGAAAGAGACCGAGATCGGGATAAGGATAAGGAGAAAGACAGAAGCGATAAAGACAGGGGTGGTAACAGTGACAGGGAAAAGTTGCGAGATTTGGATAAATGGAAAGATGACGATGAGAAAAGTAAAGACGCCGATCTAGATGGGGATGAAGATGCGGAAAGCTGCCGTATGGAAGCATCGGATGATATGGATGTCGATGAGCATTACTCCAGAGATACAGAATCAATCGATTACAAAGAAAATGGAGTGGCTACATGATTTCTTCTTAATGTCAAAACGGGAACTGACCTAACAAGATTGTTTTGCATTTCATCTCATGTAGAAGAGTTGTGCATAGCATGTATTGAATTAGTACATGTACTTTAAAAATGATTGAATATTTGTTCTTGATTGTACCTATTTTGGAATGTCCTGATTCCTCGTACCAGAATCTTATTTCTTTTCACTTACGAAGCCGTGAGTCAATAAACATTAGATTTTCATGAATACGGTTTGGAATACTTAGATATTTATTTTCGCTTGTTATGTAGATAATACTTCAACTACTGTATTTATATACATATATGATTTATATCAGAACTACAGAATTCAAGAATTTATAGAGACAAATACTACAGCCGCTTCGTGCTCAATCCCACAAGTGTGTCTTGCCAGGGAATTTCGGTTTCACGGAACCAACTGCCTTAGGTTTCGAGCTGGAACGGAAGTAAAAAGAATAATGAGCATGGTTGAAATTGATTAGTACTCTCATCACGCACTAAATAGGATTTATGTCATTACGCTTCGCTTTCAGCAGCAATCATTTTAGCAGATTTGTTCTCAACGACTAAAACAGGCGGTGAAGCCATACGTCTAGCATCTCTAGCATGGTACGCATTCTGTGATACAATGCTATTCGGAACTGCAGGAAACGCTGGAGGAGGCTGATCGCGTTTTGATAGATACTTTGCGTACCTCAAATTACCATTTTCAATAGTATGAGTTCTCTGTAAGAATAAAAGAAGTCCAAATTATGGATTTGAAGCAATCTACGTCAACAGCATTTTTCAACGCCGCAGGTTTACCGTTACATTTCAAAAGCTTTCAAAGGGTCTCATTACCATTCTCAAGAAAGTACTTTTAAGAATGGAATAGAAACGTCATATGACTCGTGTAAAAAGATAATAAGCGCCTTTCGGAAAATGGGAAACATGAAAAATGAACATAATTATATTGCTTTGTGGTACTGTTAACTTGCAACGGTAAACGAAACCTCCAGCTTCTTAAAATTGTAGCAATAAAGTGCACGAACCCCCATCAACACATTACGCATTTTCTGTAATAGTGGTGACACATTGCGAGGGGCTACTGCACGATCAGCCATATCGCTCCTTCTAGGTCAGGTCAGGAAGGAATAGAGGAAACTCTGTAACAAAGAGAAAAATTATTTCTTCAACGGGCACACTACCTTGTATTGAAATTATTTGCAGTGCCTACTTTCCGAACGTACCTGAGGGATTTAAGCAACACTTTTAACTACAGATCTTGTTAAAAATACCAGTCAAATACACAGGCAACAGGACTAAATAGCGATAATGAACGAAGAGTTACAAGGATTTGTTATTGCATTTGAGCACATACTGACTGATTGTGTTGGAGTAATACTAATTCATCGCACTGTGACAGTACGTGCACCCGGAATAGTTCAGCTTTCGTAAAGTGACATAGCAATCCCTGTGCAATAACTTCGAGATACATTTCGATCACAAGGATAACATTATCAATACGCCTTAAACTTAATTTAACTAAAAATAGGACCCTATTGTAAATAATAAAAATTGCTTCTTTAAATCGTTTGTACTCTATAAAACAACAGGTTCAGTTCGTATTTCGAACGCAGCTTTCCGTCTTCGATCTGTGTCTTAGTATTACCCTTACTTCTTTATGTGATACGAAATTAGTATATACGGTTCATAGTCCCAAAACCCTAAAGGTCCTTTTTGACAAAAAAGCAAGCGTGGAAATTTTGTTTTTGCGCGAGGTTTACTGATCGGTAAACGTCATCGCTTAAACTGCATGGGATTATTTGATTGCATATCACCAGTGAGCAAAAGCTGTAGTTACATTGTACCGGCTGGATCATACACTTACGGCAATGTGCACTGAGCGATGGATTTAGGAGAGTCAACTTTTGCAGTAGTTGCCGTTTGCCGGCTGCAATCAATTAAAGCGTAGCAGACGTTAGGAACGTCTTGCTAACAATAGGTAAAATATTTATACCTAAATTGTGCATTTATATCCGAGGTACATGAAAATTTTATGGCCATATCTAATCATATTTACTTTGTGCTCGTGATTTTTAAACTATTTTCCTATTATGGTTTTCTCTCCTAGCCCTGTTAATGCTGCTGCGACCGTTGTCACAACCCGCGACGGACTTTCAGGACAATTCTCTGCTTTGATATTTCAGAGACATACGCGATTCATGTAAGATACTTCGTAGCATTCGTTTTCAGGCTGTATCTATGGATTCTGCATTGCTATTTTATTGAAATCCCTCATTTGACTTGACGGAATTGAGCTAAAGGTACTGAAGAAATGCTAATATTGGAAGAGGGGTAACTTGTCTATGGCTTTAAGAATTATAACTCTAACTTAGGATTCAGAATAACGTCAACTTGTTACAGTTGAACGGTGCACTGCACACCCGGCACTTAGAGGAATAATCTGAAAAGGAATCGAGAGGATAAAAACAGAACATGGTGCGCCATCGAGTAAACCAGACCACTAAAGGTCGTAAAATAGAGAAAGGGCAGGACGAAGCTCCATCCGGAAGAAACGATAGTGGCCACCGGGGGAGTCAGCCATCTCCGGTACAGAAAGATGTTAGGCGAACCGGTAAGCGTCGAAATAGAGATATTTCAGACGATCAACAAAACAACGAAATGAAGTTCGGAAATAGGTAAACTAAAAGAGTATATACTTGTTGAACCGTGTTCAGTGTTTGTGGGCAAGTAAAGAGAGAGAATAGTCATTCTTACGTCATACTTACGTTTCTGTGTTTTCAGAATTTTCTTCTCTGCGTTTGTTGTGGCTTTGGTCACTTTTGTCGGTTATTATGTGTATCTGGGCTACCTTGAAACACGAATATACACACCGTTGGGCGAAGCGAAGGTAAGTTGTTTGTTACATCCTAGAGGAATTGAATCACCGATATTAAGCTAATGGCGTATTTCCCTACAGGTTGTACAAAAATCGGGACTAGACATTCCAGACAGATTTTGGGGTAGTTATCGATCTGGCATTTACTTTGGATTGAAGCACCGAAGCCCTAAGTCATTAGTTGCTGGTCTTATGTGGATGTTACCTTCTCAAATGCGGCCAAGAAATGTTGGGTTGAGGTATGTTCAAAACAAATACCATTACAAATTCGTACAAACCTTGTTTTCATTCGTCATTTCTTTTTATTGGGAAGTAGCTCCTTTCTTGTTCTGAATTGAGTGTATAAGTGAACACGAGTTTCTTTTGGTACACAAGTTCACACAAATCATTCTTATCTTAAAGCCATTACGATCAAATTAATTGTTTTAGGCATCTATGCCAACAAGACGACAATCTGAGGAGCTATGGATGGGTCGAACATGATGGCACGCATTTTGGAGTGCAGGAGATTTACGACAATGATATTAAAATAACTACTTCTTTTGTGAAAAAAGCAGGCGGGACAAATGGTGGAGACTGGTCGGCCAGAATTTCCGTGGAACCACTGGTATTGGTTTTATTGCTAAACAGCGTTGCAGAATACAGTGTAAATGGTACTTAAGCTTGTTCAAAAACCAGCGGTTTTCTTTTTTAGGTTGAAGGCGTATCGGAGAAAGACAATATCGACGAAGTAGTTCTCGCATTCTACTTGGCACTTGAGAACGGCGTTGAAGGCGAAGCAGAACCAGTAGTTGAGGGTGATCAACTCACCAATCTTTATGGAAATACTTCGGACCTGGGTACATTCGAAGTGAGGTTAGTATGGTCTACTTAGATTACGTAGGCATTGTGTATGGGGTGGCCTAATACTGTTTAACAATTACGGCGCGTTTCAAGTGGTATGGAAACTAATTTGTGATTTGAATTTGACCATTTGAAAACAGATTCCTGGATGGTGAAGGTTATCTTCAAGCTTCACACTTGGAAACAACGATTCGTTCTCTGAATGATATTTCGTATGTTACGCTTAGCAATATGGCACCTAAACGAATCAATGGGAAATGGATTTACGTGCTAAATGGCCATAACCTTCCAAAAGGCAGGGGCTCGCCAAATCTGTTCATTCATCAAGTGTGTTCTTTCAGCAGCAATAAAGTCGTCTATACTATAACGACTGTGAAGTCGACGATACTGTTTGGATTAATACAAACCAGCTAAGATCATTATTGTTTGAAACAGGTACATGCTAAAGGACCATTTACAATGGAAATTGCGTTCGAGTCTGGTAGTTTTTACAACCGTGGAGAGAAATTAACGGGGGATGAGTATACTCGAAGTCTTGACTCTCATAGGTAATTTCTCTGAATTATCAATGTTGAACTGCATATCAAGTTTTAACTTGCATTTTGATTCTTTCCATGTAGGCAAGAGTTTGCGAGGAATTTTGAAGAAAAATTCCACCTTCAATCCAAGGGCTTCAACAATACAAGTGTTAAGTTTGCTCAGTCAGCTCTCAGTAATCTAATCGGAGGAATAGGGTATTTTTATGGGACATCAAAAGTCCAGTCGACGTACAATTCACTGCCTGTTCCGTATTGGCCCGCTGCCCTGTATTCTGGCGTTCCCTCAAGAAGCTTTTTCCCGCGTGGATTTTTGTGGGATGAAGGATTTCATCTTCTGCTTGTGAACAAGTGGGACCCTTCGATATCAGTAGACATTGTATCACATTGGCTGGATTTGATGAATACAGAAGGATGGATACCAAGAGAGCAAATTTTAGGGGAAGAAGCCGTGATCAGAGTTCCTGAAGAGTACGTAGTGCAGAAAAATGATGTAGCAAACCCTCCAACTCTCATACTGGCTTTGCACGATTTGTTATCAAGGCATCAGGAATGGCTGCTGCTGAATCATAAAGCGACACTGTATAGGATGTGGCCAAGACTTGTTGCGTGGTACAACTGGCTCAATAAAACTCAAATAGGAGATGCTCCTTCAACTTACCGGTAAATTACATAACCGAATAAGATTGTTGATGTAATGAAAAGTCAAGCTTATTCATATTTATTTCCGGTTGATTTAGATGGAGGGGAAGAAACTCCACAACAAAGAGAGAGCTAAATCCTAAAACACTGGCGTCTGGTTTAGACGATTATCCAAGAGCGTCACATCCTACAGACTCCGAACGTCACTTGGATTTACGCTGCTGGATGGCCATGGCGTCGAATCTCATGGCGGATCTAGCCAGTCTTTTAGGGTTTGAATCCGGTAAATATAGCTCTACGTATGGTTCTTTAATAGATATGAAAAAGTTGGATTCCCTTCACTGGTCTAAGGAATTGAATTCGTATACGGACTACGGGTTGCATTCTCCAAATGTTGTTTTGCGACGCATCCAAAAGCCTGATTCTGACTTTAACACGCTCGCTGAAAAGGAGCGTATAGTGGTCGTACCGCCTAAATATGGATTTGTTAATATGTTTGGATACGTTAATTTATTTCCCATGTTGCTGGAGATTTTACCTCCGGAATCAGACAAACTACTGATTATTTTAAATAAGCTTCAGGATACAAGCTTGTTGTGGACTCCTTTTGGGTTGAGATCATTGGCTGCAAATGCGCCTTTATATAATGCAAGAAACACAGAGCATGACCCACCCTATTGGAGAGGTCCGGTATGGATGAACATAAACTTTCTAACTCTTAAAGCTCTAAGACATTATGCTGAGACGAAAGGTCCAGCTGTGAAGTTGAGTTCCGAAATATATTCTAGACTAAGGAATAACCTAATTGAGAACGTTATGAAACAATTTTATAAGACGGGTTATATTTGGGAACAATACAATGATGTCACGGGTGACGGTAAAGGCTGTCGTCCGTTCACAGGATGGTCAGCGCTTGTAGTACTAATGATGGCTGAAGAGTATTAGGCTCTGAATTAGACGTTTGGTTCAAATTCAGTGTCAGATGAATCAAGCGAATTTTGTACAGCCACGGACTCATTAGTTGTGTTCACACAATACAATAGCAGATTTCCAGAATATCCTCCTGGATCTACTGGAGACTGGTTGCACATAAATTCAACAAAAGTTTCAAGTGTTCCTGCATTACTGATTAGCTGTAGGAAGTCGGATTTTATTTGTTTACCAAGATAGAAATAGTCTGGTCTTATTATTAATTTACGCATATGTTTGGGTTAATTAGGTACCATACAATATTTTCTCCTAGTCGATAATATGTGATTCGTAATTTTTCATGTGACAGCTCTGCAGAATAATTAAATAACCCAAACGAATTTTCTCTTCAGCAATTTGCAACTGCCATAAATTGGGATTTTTAAACTTAAACTGTGCTTTCGTAATGAAGTTTGCGCTGTTGCTAACTACACTGGAAGCGAATAGATGCAAAACAATGCACATGACGCGATGCCACTCGAAGAAGGTAATAAAATTACTTTCTACAAATTTGCATCACAGCGCTTCCTATCAAAGCTGCAGATTGAATACGCTAAGAGGGTACAACTGCATACGACTATGTACTTACGACATACTATTTGCTTGAATACAAAATCTTTCCCGCATCCCAATTTAATCAAAACATCTTGCCGATAGCCGAAATTCTCCTCTTCACCTTCAGTACAAGGAAATGAGCGACCCAATAAATAGCTCGCGCGTAAAATAAACTGGCGTTTTAAAAAGTTTTCCTCTGAACGGCACGTTGGCCCTCCTCTTCATATTCTCTTTTCGAAACCCACATCTTTTTGAAAGTATCTAATGATGCTAATATAGATCCTCCAATCCAAGTGGAGTACAGTCGTTCTTGGGGTGCCGAAATCTGTCACGAAATATTAACGACTTTAAGTTTTGTTGCAAAATACTTGAAACTAGAACATTAGCAATGAAAATATATATTCATACCTTAATTTTAACATCTTTCGGTGCCAGCTTCCGCATTTCGCTGAGTAAGCGATCACCAAATCCCTGGAATTCAAGATATTGATTTCATCGGCATCCATCGTAATACCAAACAAAAGCGAGTAGACACCAGATTATCTGCGTAATTTTAATATTACCTTAAACAGCGTTGACCCGCCTGATAGAACTATATTCTGAAACAAGATTTTTCTTAAATCCATATCAGACTTTTGAATTGCAAATATTAACACTTCGTGTAAACCCTCGCATTCTTCGCCAATAAGATCCGGTCGGAACAGTACCTCTGGGGCGCGGTAACGTGCCGGGCCAACCTGTTAAGAAACGAATGACTATATTCAGGTGTACTTCGTCCTTCGAAATTTGTTTACAATCACGTAAGGTTTGTATAACATTTACATCTAGTGAATTTCCGTCTGGAAGCTTATAAATGCGTTTTTCCGACTCAGCTGATTCCTCTTTATAGGGATTTGATGATAAATAACACTCTTTCTCCTTTATAGTTTTCACGATTTCGAATTCTGAAGACGTTCGAAAATTCATTCCTTCTTTGCGTAGCAGTAATCTGTATTTCAGTTTCAAATTTTCCGATTGCATTAGTAACATCTTCTCTTGTAATTCCCTACATTGCAAGACATTACCTGAGGAATACAGTACCTTAAATATCTTGTGACATCACGTCCAGCTACATCACTTCTCATAATGCTATGTGGCAGAGCAAATCCTTCATAAATAGGCACAGCATGTGTTACCCCGTCACCAGAGTCAAGAACAACCCCTGTTGTTCTCCCCGTCGCGTATCTGAAAAGCCAAACGAGAAATTCATTCGGGTTTGAACTGTTTTCGGAAGAGAGAAATTAAGTGTCGAACTTACAAACTTAAAACTGCTTGCATCGATACGAAAAGTGCGGGTGCATTTAACGTTTCAAAAAATATTTCCGCAGATTTTTCTCGATTTCTTCTAGGGTTCAATGGTGCTTCGGTTAGTAGGACTGGATGCTAAATTCGGAAGAGTATTATCAATAATAAAATTATCATATAGCTTATATATAGCACATATTCTACATTTCTGTAGCAAAATAAATACACTCTGCATTTAAATTACCTCCTCAGAAAAGGTTTGTAACTGGTCTTTGCTGTAAACGTATTGCCATATCCGTTCCATGTCGTTCCAGTCGGTAACAATACCATGCTCCATTGGATATTTAATGGCAAGAAGTCCCCGATGTTCTTCAGCTTTTCTTCCAATAAAGAGATCTCCTTCTAAGGCACCAGCCATGACCCTCACATGCTTCGGCCTGCCGATGCTGTACACATAAACCAAATACTAGTCTGACTTGGCTAAACAGATACTATTGAATCAGAAGATAAGAGGCTTTAAAAACGATTTGTACTAATTCGTGACTTACTAGTTTGGAAATCTGCATTTCGGCACTTGATCCCCAGCAAATCCGGCTTTAATGATACCTGAACCCTGCAATAGTAATAGATAAATATTGAAACTCCAGTATTGAAATCAGTCCATTTCATCTCAACGAAAGTTGAATACTTACGTTGTCTATGACAACTGGCTGATTTACTAACTCCATCCTGAAGAGATTTCGTAAATACTGCTCCGGAGGTTACAGATGGATGCTAGGCTGATATAAAGATAATCGCAGTAGACTTCTGTCTATCAAAGAGGCATCTGCCGTAGCCTATTATTTTAGACTTCTGAAATAATGCAAGTCCACAGCATATAAATTAATTAACTTCTTAAGGGATTGCTGAAAGGTCAGGCATGACGAAGCTTATCCATGCGGCGAGTGAATTTGGAATGCGCTTGTAAGACTCCAGTTTAACGGCGGTTTATTTCTGCCCAACAGTATCAGACCGCCGATAGAAATAAGCAAACAAAAATGACAGGTAGAAACTTCACACACATGTAAATTCAACCCAGTATTTTCACGTAATAAAATAGGAATTCCTAGTCATTGCGTTTTTCTTATTATTCCCGAAAACACTTCCCATTCATTTTATGTGTACTATATATATGTATATATACAAAATCACACAGCTGTAGATAAAATTGACCGACATCAAACCAAATCTAAGACTACCAAATTTTTAAAAGTTGACAGTGATTAAAATGATTGCATACCTCTGTATTCGAAATTCCAAACATACAATATATTATAACCAAAATTCTATACCGCACCTGCAATTGCAATTGCTACACGAAATCGCGAAAAATGTTAAAACAAACCGATGCAGTGACTTTAGTTCACATATAACCTGACAATTCTGTGGAGGTCAACATTGCCGAAGACAGCATAAAAATCGTCATTTGTGCACAGGCCTCTAGCCCTGTCATTAGTCATTTGGCCCGTTCCATACATTCCGTGGGCGTATGCGTATAGGATATATTCGCTTTAAGTGAAGAGTGCTATATTTATAGATAGGCGTTTTACTTTGCTTTGCTATTATGTTCATACGGCCGCGTATTATAGAAAAAGAAAAATCAAATTTATCCGCGCTTTTCCCTCTTTGTTCATCTTCTGGACCTCTACAAGATTTTACTCAATGCCTCTTAATTTTTACGCCAAAATTACCACGTGCAACCGCATTTCATTGTAACGCTTATGAAGTCTACAAGACGGAATTTACTTTATTAGTACATCGTGGGATGGGAAATATATAAGTAGTTAGTAAATTACTTCCAGTTCGAGATTAAAATATCGAACATTGAACACCCTACTTATCGAATAAGTCACTACTCTACGCCACGCTGGACAGCCGTAGAAGCCCTAATATTCATTCACGTAGGTAAAAAATCGATCGTATTTATAAGTGTATGATGAGTAGTTTTGATGGTTTATAAGTTTGATCGAGTTAGAAATGAAAGAATACTCTTTAGATGTTTCAGATTTACACGTAATAACGTAATCGTCCATATCATCATCGTCATCTTTGACTGTCTTCAAGACAAGCACCACTTCTGAAGCTCCGTTTGGCTTGGACTACGGTACGAGGTAATTGTAGAAGCGTAAAGGTACGCCACAAGCCGTGAAGTTCGTGTCAGGGGGTAATCTATGCAATATCATGTCATTATATTACTCATAGTCAGAAAGCTGCAGCATTCCAGAAGCTGCATGCCTGTGCTTGGCCACATTCTGAATTTTAGTCTGTGAGTTCACTTGGTTGTGTGAAGAAGTTCTCGTTACTTGTTGAACCTAACGTATTTGGATTAATGTGTGTAATAGGCTAAGATCGGGCGTTACATTTTGTTAGTGTGTTTAGAATCATTTAATTACAAAAGTTTTAGTGACTATTAAGGAGCTGATGTAAAGATGGTGGGTCTCTAGTTTTAGCTATTATCTGAAATATGCACGATTTGATAGCCAACTACTTCAACAAAATATTTAACAATGGCATGGGTGTTTACACATTTATCCATATAATGTGTGTTCTGATTTATTTTTCCGTAGGTTTCTCTAAAATTAACAATGGCGGATCCTCTGGACATGGAAGAAGCTGATATGCGGATGGGGCCCAGAATGGAGTTGAAAAAATGCGTGAACTTGGAGTAAGAATCTGGGGAGGCATTAAGTATTCCATTTCCGACATTTTAACTGATTAAGGAGATTGGAATTGATAACATTATGTTTTCAGGGACTTGTTGTCTTCAAAAGGAGCTAAGTTTGAAATCGACGAAGGTGGGTGGATGAATTACGATTCTTCTTCGGAAGAAGAAGAAGATAACACTCACCAAAGGTTACGGTCAGCCTTAGGCAGTGACGACAAACCAATGGCGGACAATGAAATTTTGTTGAATCAATCAATGCTGAATTTCAATGAAGTCGAAGCGCAAGCGGAATCAATACACGAAACCGGATATGTGAAGAAAGTGGTAAGGTTTTAACCAGATAAGCTAAAGCTTTTCTGGCGTGTGTTTCGATTCTCATGTTGTGAATCCCACGTATCAGGTCCTTCGGAAGGGGAAGGGTGCCAAAGTTACTCCCGATGCTAAAGTTTATGTTCGCTACGTTGCCTTCGCCGAGGGCGTGCTGGAACCGTTTGATGAGAAGCGAAAACCGTACGGGATATTTTTGGGAAACGAAGAAAGTGTGATCGGTCTACGTGTAGGACTACGTACAATGGCCGTGGGAGAGGTCTCGCGATTCCTGGTGTATCCTCGTTTCGCTTTTGGCGAGCTCGGTTGTGCTCCAAGAATTCCAAAAGGTAGAGCATTTAGAAGAATGTTGGTACTTTTGCTTGCAAAACTCATGTTGGAAGTTAATCAGCAGTTTTTTAATTTCATATTTCGTACTTTTAGGAGCACGTATCATTTTTACGGTGGAAATGATCAACTTCGTCCGCAAAGAGTACTTTGATGACGTTTACCACATGTCTGCTGACGACAGGAACCAGTTGTCGTTCAAAGAAATTTTCGAAGCTGCTAGAACTTGTAACCGCAGAGGAAATGGGTATTATGACGCTAAAGACTACATTGAAGCATTGAAATGGTGGGTAGAACAGTCTTACACGGGTCAGTTTCGTGTTTTGAAGTAAAATTTCTAGGTTGCTTCTGCCAAGTAAAATGTTTTCTTCTTGTCACTAGGTATTCGAAAGGTATCGTATTACTCGAAGACTATTCCACTGTAAACGTTCCGGACAATGACGCTCGTGATGAATTTCTACCTACCATATGCTGCAACAAGGCTCAAGCTCTTGTGGTGCTCAAGAGTTTCGAGCGGTGTTGCACTGTTTGCAAACTTGGACTTCGAACAGCAAAATCGGAAATGAGAGCCAAACTTCTGGCAAGGTAATGCTCCATGTCGATACATGTGAGCGAATGCTTGAGCGTACGGAAATGCAATTCGTAATATGTATTGGTTGCAGATTTGCCAAAGCCAAGTGTGAACTCCAGGCGTATAAAGGTGCACGAGAGATGTGCGAAGAAGCCATTCGAATTTTCAAAAATACTGGTACCATGAACGCTACTTATGACAAGCTTCTGAAAGAGGTACAATATTAATGCACTAACATTGTAAGATTCAAACATATAATTGTTCTTTTTTAAGTAGCATTTGTATGAACACGTTGTAGATCTTGGCCGCGGAAAGGACTTATTCTGCAAGTGAAAAACAACATTACAAAAACATGTGCAAGCGTATGTTTCAGCAAAAGTAATTGAGGAGTTTTAGGGGAGACTGTTTATGAATTTGAGTGTGAATATTTAGTTTCACCTCTTTAGTGTTTTGTTTCTTATGTTATTGACTTCCTAACAGTTTTCACATGCGGCTTTTCAGTTATGGAAAATATGCTCTTGCGAGTATATGTATATTAGTTTACTGGCTTAGTATGCTTACCCTGCAGTTGATGAATTTAATGAATATGCTTGTTGTGTTGTGCGTGTTTGGATAATCAAAAGGCAGAAATCGTAATAGCGAAGCGAACTGTGTATTGGTAGTAACTGTTTGACTTGGAGGATTGTAAATGAGGGATTTATGTAACTTACTTCCAAAATGTTTAGTAGTGTAACTAGATGGATTGATATTGATAGACAATGTGCCGGGAATTTCGGCAGTGGGTGGTGGGATACAATTAACTCAACAGTATAGTGCTAATGTGTGAAATCAATTGTCCTGTTAGTAATGATGTGAACACAGGAAGTGTTTTTGAAACTTATGATACGGGACAAATGAAGAAAATGATATTGTGTGTTAGCTTTTTTGGTGTCAAGGATGTGAAGCATTAAGGATTAAGGAGCTGTTAATGTGTTAAACAGTATTGACTTGGTATTTCCTCTATTTAGCAGTTCCGTACAACAGTTCTCAAGCGTTTCTACAATTGCCTGAAAGCGTGGCATGCTTTTTATGAAATATGTAACTCTGTAGGACATTAAAAGGATTAGTAATGCTCACTACTTCGGTTCACTGCCATAACTTATATAGGACTTGTCGAAGATTGCATTTGCTAATTGTTTCGAACTTGATGTAAGAATAATTTTTACCCACAGTTAAGTAGTATTCCCGGAAACCGTTGGTATAAGTGTGCTCATCGATTAATTATAAGCATGAGTAGCTGCACATTTGGAGAATTAGATATGGAGAATTATATACAACGCGTAGTGTCTAGTTTAATGGTCAAGTCGAAAAACGTTTGCCTTGTACCCAGGCGAGGCACGTCTCAAATTATGCTTGAACAGATTATTAGTGCGGGAAATAGCTCGCAAGTTGCCATTGAGTTTTTATAAAAACAGAATGAGTCATCTCACCTCGTAAGCTCAACTCAAAGAATTTCTTGTAAGAGTCTGAAAAACTCTGGTTGCTACGGGAGACCAAGTTTCCCCATATAGTCTTGGCATGGACTTGGTTATTCGGTCCTAGTTTGGCCATGTGTTGAGATTTTGGAGATCTGAAAGCTGATTTAGGAAGCCTACAAGATTTGCCAGAGGTACATTTTTTGTTTTTTCCAAATTCGAAAAACTCTGGTTGCTACGGGAGACCAAGTTTCCCCATATAGTCTTGGCATGGACTTGGTTATTCGGTCCTAGTTTGGCCATGTGTTGAGATTTTGGAGATCTGAAAGCTGATTTAGGAAGCCTACAAGATTTGCCAGAGGTACATTTTTTGTTTTTTCCAAATTCGAAAAACTCTGGTTGCTACGGGAGACCAAGTTTCCCCATATAGTCTTGGCATGGACTTGGTTATTCGGTCCTAGTTTGGCCATGTGTTGAGATTTTGGAGATCTGAAAGCTGATTTAGGAAGCCTACAAGATTTGCCAGAGGTACATTTTTTGTTTTTTCCAAATTCGAAAAACTCTGGTTGCTACGGGAGACCAAGTTTCCCCATATAGTCTTGGCATGGACTTGGTTATTCGGTCCTAGTTTGGCCATGTGTTGAGATTTTGGAGATCTGAAAGCTGATTTAGGAAGCCTACAAGATTTGCCAGAGGTACATTTTTTGTTTTTTCCAAATTCAGATTACTTTCGGCATCTGAGTTACGTCTTGTGGTTTCTTTAGTGGAGCTTGATTATGCGGTTTATTAACCTCTTGCGTACTGAAACATATGAGAGTATTTCAGTTACTAGCCCTGGTTGCTATGAATGACTATTTGATTCATGCCCCCTTCCACACAGTTAGTACTCACTGGTAGACAACAACAAGAAGCATGGATTTTCAAAAGTAGTTTGTTATTAATCGGCGCCAAATTACACTCCACGGACACACTATGCAGTTGGAGCTTCAAACTTTTTAAAAAACATCAATGGGCTGCCACTACGTCTTTTTGTTGTTTTCTACAACATCAATTTTGCAGTGGGAATGTCTATTATTTGTGCAAGGGGGAGCTTATGGCCATGACAACCGTAAAATAATTGTGCGCACAAACATCAATTGCCTTTAGGAGCGGAATTTAAATGTTTCCTACGAGGCTTATGGGACGCAACAGGTTAAAGTATTTAGTGGATGGAACGAAAAATGGATACAGTTTATGTAGTTTACCCGGATGTTTCGAAAAAGTGTCAACAAGTCATGAAAAATTTCTGCGGGGCTTGTTAAGTAATTAAGATGGAATAGCCAGGATAGCAACATTTTCCGTTTACAAAATATAGAAACAGATGAGCTAAACGTGCATAAAAATGTGCATATATACAGCGTGTACATCAACGTATGCATCCATTTGAAGTTTAAATTACGCGGCTAATTACAGGCCGATTTTATTCAAAGCTACGATAAACCAAAGCTAACAGTTTAAAGTTTTTGTTGCCCAATTTCCACGTGAGCACCACGTGAGTTTCCAGTCGGAATTTCAACTCTTGCCAGGGTTTACCTAATTGAGTGCATTCACGAAGCGTTCGGCTTGGTTACTAAGGAAATCCTGAACAACACCTGGCGAGAGTTGGAATTCCGACTGGAAACTCTCCGCGCTAACGGTGGTGATCATGTGTTTGGGTGACATGAACTTGGCCTACTCAAAAATTTGGACTGTTATCTTCAATTTAACATAGTTTTGAATAAAATCCCCCGAAAATCGGCCGTGTAGTTTAAACTACAAATGGATGCATACGTTTGTGTACACGGTCCATATTGTTGCCATATCCAACTTTGTCTTGGTTCTTTGTTTTGACCTTGATAGTTAGCTATCTGTTTGCGCCAATTTATGCAGCATGGGGCACTATTGCAATGCTTATAGGGATTCGTGCAAGCATATGCAGCAGAAATTAGTAGAGAAATTAGAGTATCAATTTGCAATACGAAAGGGAGAAAGAAGTCTAGGAGCCAGAACGTTCTACATCCTGTAGGAACATAATGCAGTATAAATACATATAGTGTAAGTAAAGTAGCAGCAAGTCAACTAGAAGTCGTAAGGAAACGTTTTTGAATAATCCGAACCTAATTGTTCCCCTAATTAACTGCGACCGAATCAAGATTCCATCCAAACGCAAACGCATCGCAACAACTGAAAAAAGTTTACCCCTGTTACCAATTCCTGAGATTAGCCACATAAAATGAGGACCCCAGCCAAGCAGACGAGGAAAAGAAACCCAGCAAGGATTCAGTAGATGTAGTAGGCGTTCAGTTCAAGCGTAAATTGGACGAAAGAACGTAGGAGCCCTTCCTTATTGATTTGACGGAAGATGGTCAAACCGAATCGATGACTTGGGTTTCGGATCAAGACATCAAGAGTTAATTTTGGAAGAAAGTCCTAGCAAATCCATGAGGCTGGAGATTCTGGACTCTGGCCAGGAGAAAGAATTTGACTTCGACCAAGAGCAGAGAGCTACAGCTGGTTCTAGGAGAAGCGACAGTTAGTCTGCAGGACCAGTGTCCCCTAATAATAACCCTAATAGCCCTAATAACTCACCAACAAGACCTGGATCGCCTAAGTCACCTCTGACTGAAAGCACTGAGGGTAGAAAGATGTACAAGCTAGAGGACACATAGGAGCCAAGAATACAGCGAGTGACGGAGGACACAAGTATCCTAGCCAGTGACGGAGTACACGTAGTGGGATCTCAGTCTTAGAAACGGATGGAAAATGGGAATTTTAAGATACGGGATGAATGGGATGACAAGGTTGAAAGCGAAGCTGGCGGGCGTGGAACATGATGTTCTCCAGTTAGAGAAGGACAATGTGCGTTTGAAGGCTCGGGTGAAGATGCTAGAGGATGAGACTGCAAGCAATCGGCTTCGTTTGGATGAACCACAGTAATGAAGGAGGGAAGGATTACTGACGACGAGTTTCAATAATGGTTTTTGTTTACTTCTGCATCTGCCCTTATATATATTTATTATTATATATATATTTGTTTGAATTACCTAAAATTTATTATTGAGGTAAATAATACATAAAAATTTGAGCAGGATAGAAGCTGTCCCTACTGCCGGTTTGAAATCACCATCTTTACTAGTTTAAATCTATTATAAATGTCAAGAGCGGCTTATTATTTTGCTTATTTTTGATTGATTAATCCCCTTGAGCTTTCGCTATGGGGTATTTATTGTCATCATACGTTATTAAATTTACAAGATTAAAGATTTTGAGAGCAGAGTTATAAAGATAGTTATCCGTTGTTGTCGCTCCAATCCACATCCAATAGGACTGATTCCGAAGACTTATTGATTCATCAGAGGTGGCATCATCTTTGTTTAGAACAGGTCGTAGTTTCCGTTAGCAATGGTATGTGCTGCGTTAGTAATGGTTCTCATTATCCTTGTTGTACATTTGGCAAGTACTGGTGGGAAGAGTGGTGCAAGTCTTTAGTTATAACTTCTGTTGTCCTTGCAGTTTTCGCATTTTTCACGGGGTTGTCAAACATTATCCAGCTGTCGACAGGGAATTTTTTGCTAGGGTAACGAGGGTTGTCGTCGTTTCTTTGTTTTCATGTTGTATTGTGAGGGTGCGAGGGGGAACGATGGTGTAAGTCTTGAATATGGATTTCTGTGGTTGATGAGTCGCTTAGGCACTGGGATGCTTCTATGATTTGTAGGTTGACGGCTTGTAGATGCAAGCTTGCAGGTTTGAGGGATTGGTTTTAGTTGCGAAATTAAATAAGACGGATGTTTGTGCAGAGAGTGGATCAAGTGCGAATATCTTACGTTAGCAAAAGTTGATAGCGTGGAGGTTGCTGTAGTGTAGTTATGTATGGTCGGTATTGGTTATGTGCGTACTGTAGATAAGTGTTGTCCATATTCCATTTAGGGAGCGGAACTTTTCTTATGTATAACCGGATTGTTCCACGAGTTTTCCGTCTCGCACCTGGAAAATTAGTTCATTATGTCCGTTTTTGCCGGTTTGAAAAATAGGCTAGATCGGTGAAAACCGTCCACAATTCGACATATTGGTTATATACTAGTAGATTTACATGAGATATACAGTATATATTGAACAGAATCAATTAAAAACTACTACTATCCAAAATTTAGTATAAATTATATAGTATGGGGCGAAATCCCTATTGCGATCAGTGAAAGCCGTCAACAATTTGACATGAGCTATTGCGGTCGTTGATTTGCCTTTCATAGTCCAGTTTTGCCGTAGCTATACTGAAAAAAGACATTCGTTAGAAACGGTACTATAAGGAGATTCTTATCGCAATATTTTAGTACTTTCTTACATTATTGAAGGAAAACTAAATCTAATATTGTAATACACAGCGCCATCTCTCCTGTAGTGTCGTCTATTCCTAGTGTCTAGCGGAGGAAATGCATGCGAAGGTAACAAGAAAATCAGACGGATAGATTAATACACCTTTTTCCAACATGCAATTTTAAGGGTTAGAATACCTATACATACCATTACCGCTCACCAGATTTACTTTTTTAGTGTCTTTGTTACATGCATTTCCAAAATTAACGCGTTCATTATAATAATTTTTGAATTCGAAACAATTTCGCACTACGGTGGAATAACGAGAAAGTTAGCAAAACTGATGAGTGTGCACAATCAAATTTGCGCGCCATTTCAGTACATACAAGTGACGAACAAGATACCATGGTTATATGAAAGCATTGATCCGTCATCTGAAGTTTATGCTTTTTTCTTGCATAATATCTTTACTTATGTGTCTTCCAGGTGCTAAAATGTATTTCAAACCGGCAGAATGGGATAGCTTCTATCATGCTCCAATTTTTGATTATTGTAGTGATGCTTGGGTTGGCTTTCTTCTCGTTCGTTGCATGAGCTGATAGAATTTTGTGCTTTTCTCTGTCTGATTTCGTGCGGTCTACTTGTATGGAGATTTTAGACAGTTTTCCTTGGGGACTGAAGGCGGAGTGATTTTTCTTGGCGTTCAGAATGGCAAATTTGTCTTTCATGCGTAGAGACTACTTGAATGGGTCTTACTTTTCCGTTTCCAGGACGTCCTACACGTCGTATATTGTCGATATCTGCATTAGGGCAGCCAATGATGTTGAAAATCTCTAGCGTTTTGTCTTCAGAGTGTTTGAATGTTTCGCGGGGTTCTTCTGGGACACCGTAGATTATGATGTTTTTGCTAATACAAGCTCTTGAGAGAATTTCGATGGACGTTTCTGCTTCCTGAATTCGTTGTATGATTACTTTGTTGATTGTGGCGATTTCGTCATAACTTTTGGTCAAGTAGGTCATGAGAGATTCCAATGTCACTGCTGGTGCTGCTGTGAACGAGCTAGGTGTAGAGAAGTAAGTCGTCATGGTTTTGGAGGGTTCGGGTGATTCTGGTTCGGTTTCACCAACACTGACACTGCGGCTTACTGGCGGAGTAATTTCGTTGCGTTTGGTGACTGCTTTTTTAGTTGCGGATTTTTCAGTTTCAACTTCACTTCTTTGTCGTTTATTACGTGAGAGGCCGTGAAATTTAGGTTTGGGATTATTGGTTTAAGTGTGGGATGGATTAGTCACTGGTGATTGTGAGTTGGAACTCATGTAAGGAATTGCTGTGTTGACAGATTTCGCGGAGCGATTTCTGTGGACGTGTGTACTGTTCGGTGGCTAACTCGGCTCTCTATTTTGCTTATTTGGATATTCATACAACTACCGCGATAAAAGAATTGTAAATCTGGTGGTTAAAGGTTGTGGTACTGACACCTATTATATATATTACAAATAATTATATGAATCTATCCGTTGCTTCCCCTGATATCTTAAAGCACTGTTTGCTGCACTAATTCGTAGGAATGTATGACACCACAGGAGAACCAATGCTCTCTTGCGATATGGGATCAATTCTTCTCTAAGGGTGTAAGATAATACTTTGCAAACGCTTTGTGGCAGCGCCTTAAAATCAATCCCTCACTGACGAAAGTCTCTTTATAATATGAGACGACCCCTCCAAGTTGCCCGGTAATGAGGTGTCCGCACCTTAACTACTATGCTGATACCCGGGATCCGGTTCCCTAAGAGCTCGGTAAGAGTCTATTCACCGGGACAATGTAAAAGGATAGGCCACCGGGACAATGTATTCAAAGCTGAAGAAGGGCAACCAGACTGCCCCACCCCCCTCCAGAAAGTGCAAAATTCAACATACTGTCATGTAAACGGCGTACGTAATACTTTGCTGTAACCGCGGTCATTATCTATTAGTTTAAGCGGGAACGGATATAAATTAGTTTTTTACTCCTAGTTTGGCCATCTGTTGAGATTTTGGAGATCTGAAAGCTGATTTAGGAAGCCTACAAGATTTGCTAGAGGTACATTTTTTGTTTTATTGAAATTCGAAAAACTCTGGTTGCTACGGGAGACCAAGTTTCCCCATATGGTCTTGGCATGGACTTGGTTATTCGGTCCTAGTTTAGCCATTTGTTGAGATTTTGGAGATCTGAAAGCTGATTTAGGAAGCCTACAAGATTTGCTAGAGGCACATTTTTTGTTTTATTGAAATTCGAAAAACTCGGGTTGCTACGGGAGACCAAGTTTCCCCATATGGTCTTGGCATGGACTTGGTTATTCGGTCCTAGTTTGGCCATTTGTTGAGATTTTGGAGATCTGAAAGCTGATTTAGGAAGCCTACAAGATTTGCTAGAGGCACATTTTTTGTTTTATTGAAATTCGAAAAACTCGGGTTGCTACGGGAGACCAAGTTTCCCCATATGGTCTTGGCATGGACTTGGTTATTCGGTCCTAGTTTGGCCATTTGTTGAGATTTTGGAGATCTGAAAGCTGATTTAGGAAGCCTACAAGATTTGCTAGAGGCACATTCTTTGTTTTATTGAAATTCGAAAAACTCGGGTTGCTACGGGAGACCAAGTTTCCCCATATGGTCTTGGCATGGACTTGGTTATTCGGTCCTAGTTTAGCCATTTGTTGAGATTTTGGAGATCTGAAAGCTGATTTAGGAAGCCTACAAGATTTGCTAGAGGCACATTTTTTGTTTTATTGAAATTCGAAAAACTCGGGTTGCTACGGGAGACCAAGTTTCCCCATATGGTCTTGGCATGGACTTGGTTATTCGGTCCTAGTTTGGCCATTTGTTGAGATTTTGGAGATCTGAAAGCTGATTTAGGAAGCCTACAAGATTTGCTAGAGGTACATTTTTTGTTTTATTGAAATTCGAAAAACTCTGGTTGCTACGGGAGACCAAGTTTCCCCATATGGTCTTGGCATGGACTTGGTTATTCGGTCCTAGTTTGGCCATTTGTTGAGATTTTGGAGATCTGAAAGCTGATTTAGGAAGCCTACAAGATTTGCTAGAGGTACATTTTTTTGTTTTATTGAAATTCGAAAAACTCTGGTTGCTACGGGAGACCAAGTTTCCCCATATGGTCTTGGCATGGACTTGGTTATTCGGTCCTAGTTTAGCCATTTGTTGAGATTTTGGAGATCTGAAAGCTGATTTAGGAAGCCTACAAGATTTGCTAGAGGCACATTTTTTGTTTTATTGAAATTCGAAAAACTCTGGTTGCTACGGGAGACCAAGTTTCCCCATATGGTCTTGGCATGGACTTGGTTATTCGGTCCTAGTTTAGCCATTTGTTGAGATTTTGGAGATCTGAAAGCTGATTTAGGAAGCCTACAAGATTTGCTAGAGGTACATTGTTTGTTTTTTCCAAATTTGAAAAATCTGGTTGCTACGGGATGATATACTAGTAGATATACATTAAATTAATAGAGAATATCTATTACTATCTATATAAATCTACTATATATCCGAAAAATGAATATAGTATATACTATGGGGCGAAATCACTATTGCGTTCGGTGAAATTTTACATAAGATTTTTATACGGTTAAGCTTTTTAGAACGTATGCACTGACACGATACATGAAATACATGTGCATCACCTTACAACAAAAGGCTACTATTGTTGTAAAGTAAAAAGCATGAATTAATTTAGTTGAAATAGCTTTAATCCAAAGTTAATTGTAATAAGTATTGTTTTAATGATCGTTTACGAACTATTTTGAAACTAAAAGTTATTTACTTTAACGGCTGAGATGGTATGAAAAGAGCGATCTGGAAAAACCAGAAGGATTGAAATCCTACGCGTATACCGGGTTTTGCACAGCCGTGGTCCAGAGATTTGAGGATGTTTATATGATTTCTGGGTATTATTCAATTTTTGAACATTTTCAAAATATGATAAACCCATTGTATAAAATTAGGAATTTTATAATAGTATTTGTAGTTTATCTTCAATGCTCATGGGCGTCAGTTCGGGTAAGAGGGAAAGAGTGTGTAGGACAACTGACAGAGACAACTTCAATTGTAACTAAGGCTAAAGGAACCGTGAAAGGGAGAAAGAAGCCAGAATGTTATACATCATGTAGGAACATAGTGCAGTATGAAGAAATAAAGTGTAAGTAAAGTAGCAGCAAGTCAACTAGAAGTCGTAAGGAAACTTTTTTGAATAATCCGGACCTATTTGTTCCCCTAATTTACTGCGACCGAATTAAGATTTCCAAACGCAAATGCATCGCAACAACTGAAAAAAGTTTACCCTTGTTACCAATTTCTGAGATTAGCCACATAAAACGAGGAACCCCAGCCAAGCAGACGAGGAAAAGAAACCCAGCAAGGATTCAGTAGATGTAGTAGGCGTTCCGTTCAAGCGTAAATTGGACGAAAGAACGTAGGAGCCCTTCCTTATTGATTTGACAGAAGATCAAACCGAATCGATGACTGGGGTTTCGGATCAAGACAAAGAGTTCATTTTGGAAGAAAGTCCTAGCAAATCCATGAGGCTTCAGATTCTGGACTCTGGCCAGGAGAAAGAATTTGACTTCGACCAAGAGCAGAGAATGCTACAGCTGGTTCTAGGAGAAGCGACAGTTAGTCCGCAGGACCAGCGTCCCCTAATAATAACCCTAATAGCCCTAATAACTCACCAACAAGACCTGGATCGCCTAAGTCACCTCTGACTGAAAGCACTGAGGGTAAAAAGATGTACAAGCAAGAGGAGACATAGGAGACAAGAATACAGCGGGTGACGGAGGACACAAGTATCCTGAGTACACGTAGTGGGATCTCAGTCTTAGAAACGGATGGAAAATGGGAACTTTAAGATACGGGATGAATGGGATGACAAGCTTGAAAGCGAAGCTGGCGGGCCTAAAACATGATGTTCTCCAGTTGGAGAAGGACAATGTGCCTTGGAAGGCTCGTGTGAAGATGCTAGAGGATGAGACTCCAAGCAATCGGCTTCGTTTGGATGTACCACAGCAATGAAGGAGTGAAGGATTACTGACGACGAGTTTCAATAATGGTTTCTTTTACTGCTGCATCTGACCTTTTTATATATATTTGTTTGAATTATCTAAAATTTGTTATTGAGGTAAATAATACATAAACATTGGAGCAGGATAGAAACAATCCCTACTGCCGGTTTGAAATCACCATCGTAACTAGTTCAAATCTTTTATAAATGTCAAGAGTGGCAAGATTTGATTTTCCAATCTCGACATCTTCACAAAGTTTTCTTTAATTGCGCTACAGTGTACAGTGCAAGTGTGATCTAATTTCGCAAGGTATTGCAGTCAACTATAAATTATTTTTGCTTATTTGGATATTCATACAACTACCGCGATGAAAGAATTGTAAATCTGGTGGATAAAGGTTGAGGCATTGACACCTATTATGTATATTACAAATAATTGTATGAATCTATCCGTTGATCCCCATGTTATCTTAAAGCACTGTTTGCTGCACTAATTCGTAGGAATGTATGACACCACAGGAGAACCAATGCTGTCTTGCGATACGGGATTAATTCTTCTCTAAGGGTGTAAGATAAAACTTTGCAAACGCTTTGCGGCAGAGCCTTAAAATCAATCCCTCACTGAGGAAAGTCTCTTTATAATACAGTTAAACCCGGAACCCTAACTGGAGAATAGAAAACATATCCGAGATTAAGAAAAGGATTGAGAACGACCGCAACACTGATCGCAATAAACTTATAGATATTATACAGTGTAGATACAGTGTATCTGATTGTGGACAGCCAATACACCGATCGTAATAGCAATTCCGCCCCTTATATATAATCATATGTAATGTAATGTTTGGTGAATAGTCTAGATAACATGTAAATACATATAGCTCCCCTATGTTTACGCGTAAATACACTATGTATCCAATTGTGGACGAATCGCGGACCGCAATACTAATTCCATTCAATAATATATATATATATATAATGGAATTATTAAAATAAAGTGTAGATATATGATTGCAAACGAATAATTCCGCATAGCTTTTCTGTATTTACGCATAACTACACTATATATCCAATTGTTGACAGCCAAAACGCCGATCGCAATAGCTGTTTTGACAAACCGGCAAAATGGTCGAGCTTCTGTTGGTTAACTGAAACTACTAAAAAATTCTCTCCTATGCTTCAGCATAGGAGAGTATTTCTATGAATGGAATGATGGTTTGGGGACAAGGATCATTAATCATTTGTATTTGCTGCCCTAAAGTTGCTCTCAGCCTAGCGCAAAATTCGATTTTCCATTCTTGCCATTTTCGCAAAGTTTCTTATAATTGCGCTACAGTCCAAATCTGATCTAATTTCGCAAGGTATTGCAGTCAACTATTAATTATTGTTGCATTTCTGGATATCCATACAACTACCGCGATGCTAAAACTGTAAATCTGCCGGACTAGGACCGAATAACCAAGTCCATGCCAAGACCATATGGGGAAACTTGGTCTCCCGTAGCAACCAGAGTTTTTCGAATTTGAATTAAACAAAAAATGTACCTCTAGCAAATCTTGTAGGCTGCCTAAATCAGCTTTCAGATCTCCAAAATCTCAACAAATGGCCAAACTAGGACCGATTAACCAAGTCCATGCCAAGACCATATGGGGAAACTTGGTCTCCCGTAGCAACCAGAGTTTTTCGAATTTCAATAAAACAAAAAATGTACCTCTAGCAAATCTTGTAGGCTTCCTAAATCAGCTTTCAGATCTCCAAAATCTCAACAAATGGGCAAACTAGGACCGAATAACCAAGTCCATGCCAAGACCATATGGGGAAACTTGGTCTCCCGTAGCAACCAGAGTTTTTCGAATTTCAATAAAACAAAAAATGTACCTCTAGCAAATCTTGTAGGCTTCCTAAATCAGCTTTCAGATCTCCAAAATCTCAACAAATGGCCAAACTAGGACCGAATAACCAAGTCCATGCCAAGACCATATGGGGAAACTTGGTCTCCCGTAGCAACCAGAGTTTTTCGAATTTGAATTAAACAAAAAATGTACCTCTAGCAAATCTTGTAGGCTGCCTAAATCAGCTTTCAGATCTCCAAAATCTCAACAAATGGCCAAACTAGGACCGAATAACCAAGTCCATGCCAAGACCATATGGGGAAACTTGGTCTCCCGTAGCAACCAGAGTTTTTCGAATTTCAATAAAACAAAAAATGTACCTCTAGCAAATCTTGTAGGCTTCCTAAATCAGCTTTCAGATCTCCAAAATCTCAACAAATGGCCAAACTAGGAGTAAAAAACTAATTTAAATCCGTTCCCGCTTAAATTAATAGATAATGACCGAGGTTACAGCAAAGTATTACGTACGCCGTTTACATGACAGTATGTTGAATTTTGCACTTTCTGGAGGGGGGTGGGGCAGTCTGGTTGGCCTTCTTCTGCTTTGAATACATTGTCCCGGTGGCCTATCCTTTTACATTGTCCCGGTGAATAGACTCTTACAAGAGCTCGCTAGTAGATGAGTCGTAGTAGGCTGAGGATGATTACGATGCTGTAAGGAGAAGACTCAGGAGGTATTGGTAGAATAACACACTGGGTTAGGTTTATTGACTACTGTCCTGCCTGCCTGCCAGACGACGACTGGAGATATTCTCCAGGAGTCTACAGCTTCTGGCTACCTTCTCCTTGCCCTGCGGCGTAACATGCTCGGGTCCGTTACAAATACAGTGAAACCCCGAACCCTGACTGGAGAATAGAAATTATATCCGAGATTAAGAAAAGGATTGAGAACGACCGGAACACAGATCGCAATAGACTTATAGTTATTATACAGTTAAGATACAGTGTAGCAGATTGTGGACAGCCAATGCACCGATCGCAATAGCAATTCCGCCCGTTATATATAATCATATGTAATGTAATGTTTGGTAAATAGTGTAGATAACATGTAAATACATATATCTCCCCCATGTTTACGCGTAAATACACTATATATCAAATTGTGGACAAAACGCCGACCGCAATAGCAATTCCGTCCCCTTATATATATATAATGTAATTATCAAAATAAAGTGTAGATATGTGATTGCAAACGGGTAACTACGCATAACTGCACTATATATCAAATTGTTGACAGCCAAAACGCCGATCACAATAGGCTGTTTTGACAAACCGGCAAAAATGGGTGAACTTCTGTTGGTTAACTGAAACTACTAAAAAATTCTCTCCTATGCTTCAGCATGGGAGCGAATTTGTATGAAAGGAATGATGGTTTGGGGACAAGGATCATTAATCATTTGTATTTGCTGCCACAAAGTTCCTCTCAGCCAAGCGGAAAATTTGATTTTCCATTCTTGCCATTTTCGCAAAGTTTCTTACAATTGGGCTTCAGTCCAAATGTGATCTCATTTCGCAAGGTATTGCAGTCAACTATTAATTATTGTTGCATTTCTGGATATTCATACAACTACCGCGATGCTAAAACTGTAAATCTGCCGGACTAGGACCGAATAACCAAGTCCATGCCAAGACTATATGGGGAAACTTGGTCTCCCGTAGCAACCAGAGTTTTTCGAATTTGGAAAAAACAAAAATTGTACCTCTGGCAAATCTTGTAGGCTTCCTAAATCAGCTTTCAGATCTCCAAAATCTCAACACATGGCCAAACTAGGACCGAATAACCAAGTCCATGCCAAGACTATATGGGGAAACTTGGTCTCCCGTAGCAACCAGAGTTTTTCGAATTTGGAAAAAACAAAAAATGTACCTCTGGCAAATCTTGTAGGCTTCCTAAATCAGCTTTCAGATCTCCAAAATCTCAACACATGGCCAAACTAGGACCGAATAACCAAGTCCATGCCAAGACTATATGGGGAAACTTGGTCTCCCGTAGCAACCAGAGTTTTTCGAATTTGGAAAAAACAAAAAATGTACCTCTGGCAAATCTTGTAGGCTTCCTAAATCAGCTTTCAGATCTCCAAAATCTCAACACATGGCCAAACTAGGACCGAATAACCAAGTCCATGCCAAGACTATATGGGGAAACTTGGTCTCCCGTAGCAACCAGAGTTTTTCGAATTTGGAAAAAACAAAAAATGTACCTCTGGCAAATCTTGTAGGCTTCCTAAATCAGCTTTCAGATCTCCAAAATCTGAACACATGGCCAAACTAGGACCGAATAACCAAGTCCATGCCAAGACTATATGGGGAAACTTGGTCTCCCGTAGCAACCAGAGTTTTTCGAATTTGGAAAAAACAAAAAATGTACCTCTGGCAAATCTTGTAGGCTTCCTAAATCAGCTTTCAGATCTCCAAAATCTCAACACATGGCCAAACTAGGACCGAATAACCAAGTCCATGCCAAGACTATATGGGGAAACTTGGTCTCCCGTAGCAACCAGAGTTTTTCGAATTTGGAAAAAACAAAAAATGTACCTCTGGCAAATCTTGTAGGCTTCCTAAATCAGCTTTCAGATCTCCAAAATCTCAACACATGGCCAAACTAGGACCGAATAACCAAGTCCATGCCAAGACTATATGGGGAAACTTGGTCTCCCGTAGCAACCAGAGTTTTTCGAATTTGGAAAAAACAAAAAATGTACCTCTGGCAAATCTTGTAGGCTTCCTAAATCAGCTTTCAGATCTCCAAAATCTCAACACATGGCCAAACTAGGACCGAATAACCAAGTCCATGCCAAGACTATATGGGGAAACTTGGTCTCCCGTAGCAACCAGAGTTTTTCGAATTTGGAAAAAACAAAAAATGTACCTCTGGCAAATCTTGTAGGCTTCCTAAATCAGCTTTCAGATCTCCAAAATCTCAACACATGGCCAAACTAGGACCGAATAACCAAGTCCATGCCAAGACTATATGGGGAAACTTGGTCTCCCGTAGCAACCAGAGTTTTTCGAATTTGGAAAAAACAAAAAATGTACCTCTGGCAAATCTTGTAGGCTTCCTAAATCAGCTTTCAGATCTCCAAAATCTCAACACATGGCCAAACTAGGACCGAATAACCAAGTCCATGCCAAGACTATATGGGGAAACTTGGTCTCCCGTAGCAACCAGAGTTTTTCGAATTTGGAAAAAACAAAAAATGTACCTCTGGCAAATCTTGTAGGCTTCCTAAATCAGCTTTCAGATCTCCAAAATCTCAACACATGGCCAAACTAGGACCGAATAACCAAGTCCATGCCAAGACTATATGGGGAAACTTGGTCTCCCGTAGCAACCAGAGTTTTTCGAATTTGGAAAAAACAAAAAATGTACCTCTGGCAAATCTTGTAGGCTTCCTAAATCAGCTTTCAGATCTCCAAAATCTCAACACATGGCCAAACTAGGACCGAATAACCAAGTCCATGCCAAGACTATATGGGGAAACTTGGTCTCCCGTAGCAACCAGAGTTTTTCGAATTTGGAAAAAACAAAAAATGTACCTCTGGCAAATCTTGTAGGCTTCCTAAATCAGCTTTCAGATCTCCAAAATCTCAACACATGGCCAAACTAGGAATTTCTTCACCCCTCGTTCTGGTGGTATAGAAATTTTCTAAGGGCAGGGTTCCTGGTTTGCTTTGCATCCCCAACTGTCATCTCGATCTTCCACGGAGTAGTGTAGCTGAGGGGCAGGTAAAATGAACAGGTACATGTAGCTTGCATTGCTATTGTTGAGGGCGGGGGATGTATCTCACTCATTGAGCTTAATAAGAGGGATACAGGTGTTACTCACTCCTGCGAGGTACACATAGGAGTGCCTAGTTTAGTTAGGAAAACATATCAGGGTGTGTTTTATCTAATACCCTGAAGTTTGCGGTAGCACGGTCCGTTGCAGAGAATGGTTTCTTTAGGGACAAACTGCTCTTAAGGATCGCGGATAATTTGTTTAATTCTAAAGATATCTATTCTTACAGATATACTAGTTATTGTTTTAAGATTCTTGTAACACAATGTAGCCGGCACATCCACATTCCCTTCCAATTTAACTGTGGATTTGCAGCCATAATTTGCAAGACTAAGCTTAACTTATAGGCCATTTAATATAATTAGTGATAAGGTTGAAGAAAGCGCCCAAACTATAACTCTTCCAAGTTAGTGTACTATCAATTACTTTGTAATCTCAATAAATGAGGACTGGAAATTACTGAAGAACTCTATCTGCTGACCGTGAGGTTATCTATAATAGTGAAGCACATGTAGCTGGTTTACTATACAGGTAATGGAAAACACTTTGCCATAATAGCTTTAGATTCTTTGTGTCTATAAGACGCTAATGAAGTATGAAAGTTACTATTCGACTTTTTGTGTGTTGACAGTGTTATCATGGAGAAATTTATTGCATCCATCTATCTGCTGAGCATAGCAACAATCACAATCGGCCAGCAGCAAAATTCTTTAGACACATTTGGAACAAGTACTAGTACAAGTAACAATAACCCGTTCGGAAATCCAAGGGATGGTACAAGAAGAAACTTTACATCCACGTTGGACGGGAGTAACCCATTTATTGGACCACAGCAACAAGGAAATTTTAATCCTGGTTTCAATCCTGCCTTTAGTCCTGCCTTTAACCCAGCCTTCAACCCACCTTTCAATCCATCAAATAATCAGCGGCCTTTTAACTTCAATCGTGATCGCGAGCGTGAACGAGAGCGTGACTTTGGATCCACAAACTTCAATGATCCGAACAGCTACTATTCCTACGCTTATCTCGAAGGTAGAAAATGTCCTCCAGAATGGGAATTTTATAATCAAAACTGTTACCGTTTTGTGAAATCCCCAATGCATACGAGGGATGGAGCTCGATTAAACTGCCAAGTAAGTTAATAATCTTAAGCGAGTTTAATATTTTTGAATGTCTTATCCAATCAAGAAATGAATTCAACTCATTTTCCATAGGCGTACGGAAACGGATCGATGCTACTGAACGTCAACTCATTGGACGAGCATAGCTGGATTTTGATGAGGTTAAATGCAATTGACCCCCAAAAGAGAAAATGGTATATATCAGCACGTCAGGATAGTGCAGGGTCATGGGTCAACGACGATGGCTCCCAGTTGGTGAACTTTGATCAGGCTTTTCTAGAGGAGGAATCATCGTCTTTCGGATCATTGTCACAGTTCAACCCTTTAACTCAAAGTAGCTACAACCGGTATTTAGCTTACAGGTACAAGAGAGGATAATCTTCCTAGATGAAATTAAAAGCTTACTGGAATAGGAAATACTGATTTATTTATGTCATTCCTTATTCTAGCTTCTCGGAACGAAGAGACCGTTGGGGATTCATGAGAGTTTCTGGTTCACAGTTATATCTTTACATCTGTGAGATTCCATTACAATTAGTGCCTTTACCTAGTGATGAGCGTGATTTTGAGTATGGTCTAGAAATACTCGATCCGAAAAAAATCCCGCGGGGACCCTACTTCATCCGTCAACCGGAGTCCACTGTTTTCGACCTTTCCCGTACTTCCTTGCGAAATTATATTTCTATATCGTATGTTCATTTGTCTTTTATTATCTGCAGGAGCTTGGCTAAGTAATTGTTATAAACTGTGAACTAATTGTACTGTTTACTCATAGATGTGTTGCTGGTGGATGGCCGTCACCTACGTATCAATGGTTCAAAGAGGAGTATGAGAACAGCACACTAATTGCAAAAATCATTGATCCTTTATTGTACCCCAAATATACCGTCAGCGGTGGAACTTTAATGATAGAAGATCCTGTTAAGGAGAAGGATCGTGGCAATTATCATTGCGTTGCTACCAACCAGTTTGGCTCTGTGGTTTCTGAAACAGTAACAATCTCGTTTGGTTACATCAACGAGTTTATTTTAGCTCGTTCTAGTGACCAAGCGAAGCAATATTGGGGGAAGTCTATCAATTGTGACGCTCCTCAGCATTACCCAGGTTGGTTTTTGGACTTTTAAAATGCTGTAGTAATGCATGTGCAGTCCATCTTTCTAGTTAATAACTATGTGCCTCTTCATCACTATTTGTGACATCCTTGTTTTAGGTGTATACTATACATGGGTGAGAAAATCATTCCCGAACTTTGTGGAAGAAGACCAGAGAACTTTCGTTTCGTATGATGGTTTTATGTATATCTCAGCCGTGGATATGAGCGACCAAGGAAATTACAGCTGTAATGTTCAGAGTAAGGTCTCCCCGACTGGAAGAAACGGACCTTTTTTTAATTTACAAGTTATTCCAAATGGTAATTATTATGAGCTGTAAACATTCTTTCAATGGCATTGTCTTTCGACTTACGTTTGGTGTAATGAAACTCTTGTTTCCTTCAGCAAACTATCAGCAGTTGAAATTTGCGGATAATTTCCCGAAAGTCTTCCCTGATGCTCCAAAACAAGGAGATGGTCTACGCTTGGAATGTGTGGCCTTTGGATAGTAAGTTTGCAGCTGCATTACTTTCCTTAACAAGAAACATGTGAGCACTGGTAATCGAATTGTCAATCCATTTTTTTACAGTCCGGTACCTTCGTATAACTGGACAAGGCGGAATGGGGATCTTCCAAGAGGCTCTCAGCTTTCAAGTTTTAACAGAGTTCTGACAATACCAAGGGTACAAGTGGAAGATCAAGGAGAGTACGCTTGCAGAGCGACAAATAGCCGAGTTTCGATTGAACAAAAAGTCACAGTTAGCATTCAAGGTAATTATACTGTCCAGCTTTATTTAAAATTGATCGAGTTTTTCGGATTTGAGTTATTCAGAAGATTGATAACAGTGTATATATACGTGTATTTTGATATTGCAGCCTCCCCTATTTTTACTATTGAATTGGGGAATAGACATGTTGATCGAGGCTCAGATCTTATGTGGGTTTGCGAAGCGTTTGGGATACCTGACGTCAGTTATCAATGGTACAGAAATGGAATGTATCTAAATCCTCGGGAACTACCTGCAGAAGACATTGGTCGTTACAATATACAAGATAATGTTTTAAGAATTCGGGATGTGGATAGTCGCAGAGATGCTGGAATGTATCAATGCCGGGCAAATAATTCGCTCGCTGCCAAATTTTCGTCGGGTCAACTTAGAGTTTTGGGTATGGCACTTAAAACGCATAAGTTTGACATTATATGGGAAAGCAAAAATTAATGCTTGGACAAAATTGCAGCATTCGCACCGAGCTTCAAAAAGCACCCATTGGATGCTGAAATGTTAGCCGCTGAACAAGGAAACATCACAATAAAATGTGAACCAGAAGCTGCACCGAAACCGAGGACGTTTACATGGAAGAAAGATGGAAATATTATCAGCAGCAGTGGGAATAGAAGAATTCTTCCTAATGGAAACCTAGTGATTAATCCTGTTAAGGTATACGAAGATGAAGGCTATTATACGTGCATGGTACAAAATGCCTTTGGACAAGCGGAAAGTACGGGATATATGAGAGTTCTAAAGGGTCCAACGTTTGTACAAACTCTTCAAGAGAAAAGGGAAGTTGAAGTCGGCAGTCAGCTGAAGTTATTCTGCTTAGCAGAAGCGGACGACTCGCTTGACATTGCTTACATTTGGAAGCACAATGGACTACGCTTAGAAAGATCGCACAGAGTTCATGTTGATTCAAAATTCGGCTATCTTAACATTGCAAACATAACATTGGCTGACAGAGGAGAGTATGAGTGCGAAGTAACTAGCTGGGTAGGAACTGTCCAAAGTTTTACTCAGGTAGATATTTACGGCCCACCGGGACCCCCAGGTAGGTGATTCCCAACATTTGGGCAACTCTGTTATTGCGACATAGTCCTTATTGGAGAAAACTTTGGCTTACCTTTTCTGAGTTCATGTTGTGTGCATAGGTGGTGTTTTGGCATCTGACATTTCTTCTACATCAGCGCGTATTCAATGGACGGATGGAGCTTCTAACGGCGCTCCGATATACTACTACACGATTCAAGGTCGAACCCAATGGGACTCGGAGTGGAAAAACCTAACAGAAAGTAAGCATCGCTGAAATTCTAATGACATGCACTAAACTTCCTCTACCATTAACTCTTCTAATTCAGTATGTTTTTAAAACTTTAGATGCTACTGCACAAGCTGTGTCTATTAGGGATGGTCGGTTTTCATCCATAAGTGAATTAGGTAGAAAGGAAATTGTACTTCGTGATCTTTTATCTCCATGGTCAGTGTACGAGTTTCGCGTCCTTGCGGCAAATAATTTCGGATTCGGCCCTCCGTCTGCACCATCACCGCAGTATAACACCCCAACTAACAGACCTTTCGTGTTCCCGAAAAATCTCGGTGGTGGGGGAGGAAAAACAGGATCTCTTACCATTAGCTGGGATGTAAGTCAGACTTTGTTTAGTAAGGATATCTAAATTTCAGGTTTACTTTACAATAATCTCATGTCCTAATTCCTAATTTTCACTCTGTAGCCTTTACATCCGCAAGAACAGAATGCTCCAGGAGTGTATTATAAAGTATTCTGGAGGCGAAACAATCCAGCCTTTCAGGAAGAGTACCAGTCGCAGGTGTTATCCCAATGGGGCAATATTGGCACGCACGTAGTCTCTGTAAAACGAGCCGACTATTACACGTTATATGATGTAAAAATACAGGTAAGTATGACCGTACAAGGCATAATTCATAGCTGAAAATACTAACCTCTACGAGAATAGTCATATTTTACCATTGTATTCCTTGTTCAGGCATGGAATACAGAAGGTTCTGGACCAGAATCTCCAGTCGAACAAGTGTATTCTGCTGAAGATATGCCTCAGGTTACACCATCCCTTGTAACGCCAAGACCGTTCAACTCGACGGCCATTAACGTAACATGGATTCCTGTTGAAGAAACTAGGGAGAAGATGCGAGGAAAGCTTATTGGATACAGGGTGAGTCTCACTTGTGTAAACAGATTTACTGCATAGTAAATAGTAAAATACTGACAACTGCTTTGGTACCCTTTAGATACGATATTGGCCGAAGAAAGAAGAAAATTACTACGATCCTCAAGCTCTTAATTATCTCAGTCGTTCGACCAAACCTTGGGCACTTATCTTAGGTCTACAAGCCAATACGTATTACTACGTACAGGTCATGGCCTACAACCAAGCAGGTCCTGGCCCTGCTAGTGAAGCTCAGTTTGGTAAGTTACGAAACATGTCTACAAGTTGGAGATGCACGGCAGTGTTTATTTCAGATTTAATGTACATGAATATGTTGTATGAGGTTTTAACCGCCAGAATACATCTTTTGGACTTGGTTTTTGTTACAATTTTAGAGCGAACCTTTAAGAAGGCTCCTCAGAAACCTCCGACATCAGTGAATGTATCGGCCATAGATCCTCATACTGTCAAAGTATCTTGGAGATACGTGTCGCCGTCTGCAGAGGAAGAAGCACTTTCCGGATATAAGGTTAGCAGTATTCTGCGTTTTTCTATGAATAAGCACATGCGTTATTTTTTTTTAAATTATCATTATGTAACCCGATTAATTTTGTGGACAGGTGAGAATCTGGGAAGCTGATCAAGACATCAGTGTGGCTAATGATACCTATATTCCGATTGAGTCAAGAAAAACGGATGTTATCATAGGAGGGTTGCAGCCAGAGGTTACCTACTTCCTTCGAGTCCTTGCACATTCCCTGGGAGGCGATGGAAAAATGTCATCCCCAGCAAAGGAATTTACTTTAAGTAAGCTACTTCATTTAAAGTTAACAGGGCTTGGCGTTCATAATAGGCGATTTTAATGCTGTATGTTATTATTTTTCAGCTTTAAAAGGAGGGGTTGGTACCTTAATGAGTTGGACTCCTCTGGCACTCGCCATGTGGTCCTGCATAAGTTTATTTTACTGATAAGGTGAAATACGGTTATTCACAGGCAAGCTACAAATTCAGATTTTGTTGAATTGTTATAGTTCTTCAGAGCTATTAGGTACGTCTAATGAGGTTTTTCTTCCCTGTTTTTGTAAGTTCTCGCAGTTATGTACGACTGGCAGAACACTGTACTTAAGAAACAAAGGAGAGTATTATAGTATGATCTGCATTCCCCGGCGCATATTTCTGGATAGAATCCCAGCTCTATTTTGTTGTTACTGAGCGTAAGGGGAATATTTAATCGGTAGTCTAAAGTGCCAGAGTATTCTTAAAGACGTAGGTCTTAGGTGAATATAGTTGTAAAGTCAAGTGGGCATAGAAGCACAAGTGTTCTTATAGTAATGAAGCAAAGTTAATTTGACATTTGGTTTATATGCAATGTAAGTAATAGCAGATCATCCGAGCTTTCAGTTGAATTATCTTCCTACTGTTTTGCAACACACAACAGGTAATATATATTTTTTATTTTGCAACAGTGCATTATGAGCACCAAAGACAAAAAGGGAAAGCAATAATCCCGCCTACAGCATCTCTTAATTTATCATGACATGAAGTTATTTACCTCTTGCTTATTACGGGAGACTTACGAGGTATTTCTGTAGTTATGTAATATATAGCATTCGTAAATATAGTTGGATGAAGAAAATTTCTGGAGTTATATATATGTACGTGTATATTATCACCTTTTGAAGACTGCGGGATAATCTTTAATCACCGAATGATAGTTTCTTATCAAAGCCTGACACACGCACGGTTTCCGTCCAAATCAAGTTGTGAATTGACATTTAGGGAATTTATGTTAAGATTTTTATTAACTGAAAATTTTGAGCAGCTGCTACGAAGCTCGATCTACTGGTATTCTAGGGTTTATGCTAGCCAATGAAGTATCTACCGGTACTAGTTTTCAGTAATTTATCAGGTGTGCATCAACGCTGGAAGCTCGTACGAAAGGGACAACCGATGAGCGATCGGTTGTCTATTATAGTGATATACTTTGATGCTTTTATATTTGTTATACCCCGTGAAATCTCTGGTTTCAAAACTACAATTACTGTTAGTAAAACACTGAGCATATCCTTTTTTCAACAATAAATCTGTATTTATTACAAATGAAACAAAAAATACGGGAAAACAAAGCATTTTAATCGTCAATTGGAGAAAAGTGTATTGTGCAAATAACTTGCGATAAAAGCATTTACGCTTTTGCTTTAAAATTCTTAGACTTCTTAGGAACATCCGAATTGCTCTCGAAGGTCTTCCTTTTCTTCACCAAACGATCAGCTTCCTTTTGCCTGCGCTGGCGACTTTTCATCATTCGATTGTATAAACGACGGTGTTTGTTCCTTATCATCATCACTCGAAGCCTGTACTGTTCCTTGGTCTCACCATCTTTCATTTTTACATGATCAACAACTTCCGCTGTTCCTTCTTGAACCTTCATCTGGGCCTTCAGAGCCTTCAAACTGGCTCTTTTCTCGGCATCCTGCTCACCATCACTACCTTGCTCGTCAGATTCGGCATCGGAATTTCCTCCCAAGTCTTCTACTTCTTCCCCGGATCCTTCATCTTCGTTATCTTCATGGGCTTCTTCGCCGCCTTCTTCTTCACTGTCATCTCGTAGTTCTGCGGCACGCAACTCAGCAGAAGTAACAATGCCCTTCTCCATATCCAAGAACTTCCTCTTTTCTGGAGCGACGTAATCGCCTTCACGTTCAACGTGGAACGGTGATACATGTGGAGGCAAGACAGCACCAGGAAAATAGTTTTCCATGGGTAATAGGAGACGTGCGTTGAATGAGTCAAACACCCATTGCGGCTGAATGTACGAACGGGACATATACTGTAAATCCATTTCTGGGCGATCAACAATCTGATGGGTGATAGATTCGTCATTGCAATCAAAAGTCGCACCTGGGAATATATCTCGATCCCAAGATACTTGTCCACCGGCAGCTCGGATTACGAACGTTAGCGGCTCACGAGGTATCTCCCTGTTAAGGAAAAATTTGAGTCCACCGAAAAGATTTTTCAAATGCTTGATACGTGCGGCTTCTGCTTTGACTTCTTCAATTTTGCTAGGGTCGTCCAAAAATTCATCCATTTCAAGTTCTTCCTCTTCTTCAGGCGCATCTCCTTGACGTAGTAAATTTTGATTCAAAGCAGCAACTCTTTCTAAGGAATGTTCTTCCTCAGATACAAGCTGATTTTCGCTCATTTCACTTTCTGCTACTTTGTCGGAATTCACCAGAAGTAGTTTAGGGGGATAGAAAATATTCAGAGCATTAAAGAGTCTGAAGTTAACGAATCCTAGCATCGTTGTGTAGAATTCAACAAATGTTGCCATAATTCTGAAGTCTACATCATCGGGTGATTGAGGCTGGAATCCAAAGCTGTGAGGCACGATCCAGGTAACAATTTGACCCTTAACTTCAGCCTGGTAATAGTATCCTTTAATTGAGACGAACACTTTCCGAAGAGCTCGGGCTTCAATAACATAGTGAAGGAATTCAATGGTTAAGCGTCTACACAGCTTTGTAACTTTGCCGGGGACAAATCGAAGGCTGGGAAAAGTTGCGAAAAGAAAGCAAAGGGTGAGACAATCATCTAAGTCTCTGATAGCATCAATAAAAGTTGGGTATCTTTCCCGAACGATATGGTCGAGTCTATAAGTAGGTCTTCCTTCTATGGCTCTCCTCATAAGTTCCTCATCTCGTAATGCTTTAGCTTTGGATTTCTTGCGCAAAAACACTTTGTGTTCCCTCATTTTTTCAACAATAGGTTCATGAAGCAGAAACTGAATGTCCTTCTTCAAATATAAGGTCTTCTTATCGGTTGCTCCCTTTTGCGCTCTTCTACGGTTCTTCGGTTCTCGTGGATAGATTCCTTTAAGTATACATAACTTACGGAAGCTCTTTAAACTGAGCTGCAGTTTTATCAAAGCTTGCTTCCTCGTCATGTACTTTGTAGCCTCCCCAGAATCATACTGAAATTAAAGATCCATTTCCAATTTATATTAATATTATGAAACTCCTTCAGCCTCGCAGCTTATACCATACCCCCGCTTCGTTTAATTTAATTACGAGTCGCAAACATACCTTCTTCTTAATTTTTCCCATTTCAGCGAAGAATTATCAGGTTTGCTTTCCCGATAATCAACAGTCACGATTAAAATTAAGCTCCGAAGTAAACAATCGTTGAACGCGTTTCAACAGATTTATGATATCTCGACACTCAAGCAAGTTGATCCTGCAATATCGAAAAATCCATAATAAATCAATCTTATACAGTTTTCTTGTATCGGGGCCTACACGAGAAGCATACATTAATTTCACCTTTCACGTCCTGCAAAACTGCAAGAAATCAATATTACCTTTTAAAAGTAGGACTTGACCCTTTGTGAAAACACTCACGCCTACTGATTATTTCTGTCAAGTAAATAGGGCCCGTTTATCCCTTTTATTTATCAGAAATTTAAAAGTGCACTCACTAAACATTGATATTATGGCGAGTACCAATGCATACAGTTCTAGCCATGCGGACGCCGTGCAGTTCATGCACACATTTCTGGAACCATGCGGAAACTTTAAACAGATGCGGTAAATTACCTATAAACAAGGATGTCTGGAAAGATGTGATTGGGGTACCACAAGAATGGTTAACTCATTCATCAGAATACGGAGGCGTTTGTATTTGCAATTACAGAAAACTTTCATCAAATAATAGAATAGAATAATACTAATATAGAATAATTCCTCCTCAAGTTTTGCAACGAGAGTAATGTTTTACTGCCGAAGATCACGAACTCATACGGACCAATTTTCGAAAAAACCAATTCTTCTTCCCGAGTTGAGTCATTGATGATGCTTTGAAACCGTAGCCAGATCAGAAGATCAGGAAATTTGCATGCTAACGGCTTTCAGAGCATGATCACTGTAATTTATGCCAATACCAGATGAAATTTTCTTCGAGCCTTTTGAAAAGCATATATTGTATTTGAAATTTTAACCACGCATTTTTTTCATATTTTGAAGATATTGATTGGTGGTAGTGTAAATTGAACTACCATAAGGAATGCATGATGCTGAGAGCAACCGGTGGAATTTTTTATTGCGTTCAGTATATTAATGTATCAGTTTGTTAATAACTTCTGGAGGGAAATTGCATTTTTCTATGGTATATTCATGAAAAATAATGTAAATCCATAAATAATTTAAAGATAGGATTTAATAGCTATACATCAGGCGAAAACATTTATTGTATTCAGAATTATCCATACGTAGATTGCATTTCATACTATACGGATTAAATGGAGCTTTGACCCTGTCTTTTAACGACAGTTGCATGTAAATGACCAGTTCTAATTATGAAAAGCATGTCAACGGATTCCTCTCCATTTTGGCGTGGGAGAGCTTCGTTCTTGTTGATCTTTTGATGAGTGATTCATCTCTAAAATTTCGTTGTGTTGAGGCCAACGGACGTTTTTCAGGCTTTGTATCACGCAATAAAGCCTTCTTGTGTGCGTCAGAAAAAGAAGGAAACCAAATACGAAGCTCACTTTACTTACTCCGTCCCTTATATATGTGCTGTGACGAGACGAGACGAGCTGTGTCGAGCTTATAGCCATCACCAATATGTATAGCGCTGCGCTGTAAAAGTGAATTGGATTTCGTCAGACGTTTGCATTTTAGGATTTTTGGGCTTCACTTATTAAGTCTCAAATCATATCATTACATTATCACATGTCGTACATAGTTAATCTCTGATACTTGGGCCTTTCTAATGCAGTTGGGTAGGTATGAAATGATCGTTATGCTTTAATCCGTAGTTTATAGACGGAATATTTTTTCATTGTGCCCCTTGCGTGTTACCAAGATGTTGCATTCTGTAAAGCTGTTCATGCCAGCAGATATAAGCCAATAGATAATTGCCATGATTTATAATTATAATACTTAGATTGAGAGGATGGTAGTTTATAGGTAGATTACTAGTGTCACAATTGTTGCATTCACTTGGAGTTTATGTTACATAAAAGTTAAGCGTGTTGGAGCATCTGCTTATCTGCTGACGTGATTTATCCGGGCAAAACAACTTGAGCAAGTTCCTATTACATAACTTGATTAACAATCGTGATGAATACAATAAATAATTAAAGCTGCTGTTATATAACATTGAATATGTGACAATTCACAAGAACTGGATCTTTGCGTACTTCCCAGAACTAGGTTGCACTTATCTTCCCTGGAAATGGTTAGCCAGTGGATAGACGAGCCCCTTTATCATTTATGGAAAACTAGTTCTTAAGAACTAAAACAAGATCTAAAAGCTGCAGTTTCCATAAAGAGGTTTACATCGTGTAGCCTGTTTCCTGTGTACGTTTTTCAGTAGTTTTTGA
Source organism: Sminthurides aquaticus (assembly GCA_906901655.1). NCBI lineage: Eukaryota > Metazoa > Arthropoda > Collembola > Symphypleona > Sminthurididae > Sminthurides > Sminthurides aquaticus. Next base: position 6,236,595 of record CAJQTT010000004.1, on the reverse strand, counting down.
GAAACAGTTTCGAAGATTGTCATTCTTTCTTCAATGGTTATCTACCACTTCTACACATGAAGGTTGCAATGTAATCCATTACTGTAATATGCCGGTCAGGATTCAATGGAACGTCACCCACCACCCTGTCAAATGGAATCCTGAGAAATTACTTACAAGTAAAGATTCGGATCGGAGCGCATGGACCATATGCTGACCTCGTTCAGTTTTGCGTTTCATATGTAGAAACTAATACAACATTATCGCATGCACTTGTACAAATTCGAGACGTTCCAGTTATTTCTAGATTCTGCTAGTTGAAAAGATTGAACGCTTATCATTATTAGCTGTTGGTTGAAGCTGCTATTTTTTAATCACTATAGGAGTTGTACGACAGGACGCAACTTGATGTAAACATGTACGTGTACATTAGTTAAAACTGGTTAGAATGCAAATTAGTGGCATGAAAGTCACCGTGGACGCTGGAAAATCCTTCGGCTTGTTCTCAATCCATTTGTAGCTGGAATTCTAGAATCTGGGGTTTAAATGTTTGATTTTGCATTATCATTAGTTCTAGTACATTCGCACATCATATAGAACACATTACTATCGGAAAGGGAAACTCAAACTGCTGGCGTAATGCGGTTAAGGTGAATCTCAGGATTTACAAGGCGCAGGATGGATGTCTTTCCTTCCTAATAGCCATTTACTTGCATTGAGTTTTCCCAACCCAACATCATACATATGTACCCCAGAACGTTGACAGAGAATAAACTTGTGTGTAGAGAGGGACGATACATTAGTAAATTATTCAGGATATATTGATTTACCTAGTAGGGGAAATTGATTTTGAAGGATGTTTGCAGCAGAATATGGGAATGCGGATTCAGGAAATGCGGTCGTTGGTGCCCCAACCCCAACTACCCGATGTTTCATACGTCACATTACGAAACATAACTATTGTTTCAAGTTTCAAAGCATATACCTGCCTTACTCTTACAATTATGTGGAGATGATGCTTGCAAGTAGTAGAAAATGTACTTGTAATGTTACTCAAAGCCCACTTCTCCTATAATGACCTGCTGAATGAAAGGCAATATGGTTTCAGGCCAGGTAGAAATACAAATGATGCAGTCATAGACTTTGTAAACGAAGTCGTTAAGCTTAAGGAAGTTGGGCGCACAGTAGGTGCTGTCTTCTATGACTTTGAAAAAGCCTTCGATCGCCTAGACCACAGGATTCTTATCAATAAACTGTACTCGTATAACGTCCCCCCCTACCTCATCAGGCTAGTTTGCAATTATCTCCGAAACCGTTTATGTAGACTAAAGCTTGGGGAATATGAGAGTGAAAGTGTACAGTTATACGGATCTTGTGTTCAAGGAAGCACCTGCGGTCCCTTCTTGTATCTAATTCTAATCAATGACGCGAATCATGGCATTCCAAATACTATGTGCTTCTTTGCTGATGATTCTGCTGCAATCTGTGATGGTGACTCATTAGAGGAGTTAAAGGAAAATATGCTAAAATGCACTGATAAGTTTGTTACGTGGGCAGTCAATAACAATATGAGGGTAAACTGGTCAAAGACCAAAGCAATGATTTTCTCGCGACAGTATTCAAATGAGTCTCCACTAAAAATGAATGATGTAAATACTATAGAATTTGTAAAATCTTTTAAATACCTAGGTATCCATATTGATAACAAACTAAGCTACTGTGATCACATCAAAGCTGTGACTGCAAAGGTAGCAAGTAGATGCTTCCTACTAAATCGTGTAAGAAAATCTATCCCTTCCACTACCATAGCAGTTCTATTTAAAGCTCTTGTGTATTCTATTGTTGAATTCGGCCTGCCCATCTGGGGTGCTGCAAACTATGAAACTATACAATGTACTATTGATAAATTCCTTAAAACTGCGGCCCCTAAGGCCCTAGCCACAATGCATGCGCGCTATGAATTCTTTAATATAATGAAAGTGGCCGAACAACATGAAATAAGCGTCTTAAGGTTAGCTCGTAAGTTCATGATTAGTGATTTCTGTCCTGAATACTCCAAATCTTTACTTAATGTATCCCATAGACGTAAGGTGCGTGGAGAACTGTACGTAATTCTGCCTGCACTAAAACTCAAGGCTGGTAGGATAAGCTTTGCTTACCAAGCCTCCCTCCTATGGAATAAGTTACCACCTGCGCTCTGTAAGCTTAAAGTTGAATATTTCTGCACTAAGCTTCACAATTTTGTTAAATCGAAGCGCACTTGATGAATCCATACAACCGTGATTCCCAAATTATTGTATGTATGTATTGTGTGAATGAGTCTTTTCCTGGAAATCAGGGCGTAAGTCCTGAGGATCATGACTATAAATAAACTAAACTAAACTAAACTAAAAGTAGTACTATGTTCCGTATGACTAGATTAAATAGCGTTAACTCCGTTGAAAGGACCGTGTAACTTTGTGGGGTAGTACAGCACAAGAATGTGGTAAACTCTTTCAAGGATAACTTACAAAAGCACTTGCGGTTAGCGGTGAACCAGCTGGATATTATTACTGTGGGGGTAAACTGTAGTAAGTTAAAATAGACTCATCGGAATCCAACTCTTTCTACTTTTAATCGCTTCTTTGAGGATTACGGCATGCACCTGTACCAACTAAAATTTCCATGTATTGAACTCTGCTGTAGCCATTGGAAGAGTTGATTTTTGCTGGGGCTGGCTGGGGGAGAAAGATATTGGAGTCCGTGTTGACAATCCTTTTGTTGCAAAATGATAGAAAACGATGGGATGTGGGAGTGGAATTGGGGAAAGTAAGTTACCAGGTGGGAAAGGAAGGAAAAGGGAAGGAAAGTATGGCTAGTGAATTCCATGGGTTGTACATGCTCCCTCTTGTTGAATATTTAAAGGATTATTGACATTTGGAAGGAATTTACAATTTGAACGGGACAAACCCCAGCGAGTTTGGTACCCAGGTTTATGCGCTGGAATGTAAGCGGAACAAAACGCCCACAGAGACTTGAAAGAGTCAAGAGAATTAAAATAGTCGTATTAAAGTTAAATCGTCAATATTTGACAATAGCGGAGGCGGAGGAATGATTTCTTTTACATGGCAACGAAACTGGAAAATTGTACTTGTATTTTCTTTGCATGGGGTCATATTTAAAGACTTGGAATAGAGACAGGCAGGGCATAGACAATAGAGGTTCATTGATAATGTAATGTATGCATGATTGTCACGGTAGAGGAAGGCAATAATTAAGTGTTTGCGAATTTATGACGCTCTAGCGCATAGCGCCAGCGTTCACGAACGTTCTGCGTGCGTGGATTGTCACCGTTCACAAGAGTTGGTTTTCGCATATGAATTTTGTGTTGATGGTTGTCCTGTACAGACAGTAGGCAGCAGGTTATTAGTTAACTAGCTGCTGGCAGCATATGATAAAATGTCTTTAGTACAGAGAGGGATGAGTGCTTGAGTAATGACGTCTCATAAAAAGGGTGGAGCTTCACAGGGAGAACCAATGAAAGTTGAACAAGTGTGCTGAGAATTTGAGTATGTGAGAAGAATTCTGGGGAATACGACATTGCTCCTAGCATTGCATCATCTGTTCCCAAGGTACAAACAACAAGATGAAAAGGGGGCAGAAATGTAAGAAATTTTCAGTTATTGAAATTTTCAGCTAGAAGGAACATCACAAAGCAAATTCATCCTAAGTGGGATTTAACGTGAATATTTTCTGATGAAGTTGGTTTGTTTTGTTTGAAATATTTTTCATACAGCAGGGGATTAATGTGTTGTGAGGGTTTAGTGAATACAACTTTTTAAGTTGATATTTTTACCATCAATTGGATTGTGCCGTTTGAGAAGAATCTGAGAAAACAAGGTAATTTTCATGACTTAGGAGGATGGAATTATAAGTTTTAACAATACGAGCGATTGGGATAAGGGATAAGTGTGAGATTCTTGGTCAAGATTTATGGGGATAAGATCCTTTTAACGTGTGGTGTTTAGTCGGGAACGCAGTGAAAGGGGCGTTTGACGCTCTGCTAATAAATGTGGAATGTGATTGAGATTTTGGATCTGAAATTATCTTTATTTATGAATGTGTCAAAAGGTTTATTTATGTATTTTTGCTGCTTTGTAGGTGGAAGATGTTATATGTGCAGCAAGTGAGGAGCAGGAAAGACGCCCTTGTTCCAATTCGCAGGGCTGAGATGGATAACGATTTAAATATTGAAATTGTTGATATGAGCGCTCTGAACGGAGTTGAGCTACTTGCCATGGATTCTGATCAGATTTACGAAGTTGTCACAACCACGGCATCCTCATCCGGCCCTGGATCTATCTCACCTTGTTTATCTCCAGCATCATCTTATGATGAGAGGTCAAGCACACCATCTTTGACAGCCAGCAACTCGGATAATCCAAGACCGAGGAAACGTGCGAAATTGGATCATCTGTCACAAGAGGAGAAGGCACAACACAGAAAGATGATGAACAGGATATCTGCACAGAGTGCACGGGATCGTCAAAAGGCATTTATTCAACAACAAGACAAAGCTATAAAGGGGCTGAATAACGAAGTAAGTGCTGGAAGGAATGATACGAAATTTTTCCTACTTCTTGCTATTGAGTGAGGAAATGTGAGATTATTATGTTATTAATTGGATTGCGCTTTTTGTGCAGGTTGACGGATTAAAAGAAGAGAACAAAAAGTTGAAGGGTCTTAATGAAAGATTGACCGAGGAGAATGCAAGTCTGAGATCCATGATTGAAAAACTAGAGAGTCAACTAAAAAAGGGGACGAATGCTTCAACAAATTTGAATGGAGTCAAGGTCAAAGTAGAACCTACGCCTGAAACAGACAGAGTTACCGGATGCTGTACTTCCTTCGAGCCTGCAGTGCTCAGCGCTTTCCCTCTGCAGAAGGGATCACAAGTACAGCAGACGTTGGCTTTCCTGTTTCTGATGTGGGCCCTCTCCCTATTGATCTGGACGCCACCGAAGTCATTGAAGCACTTGAAGCTTTTTCTAGAGAAATCCTTGGTGCCGAAACACCATTCGCCAATCTTGAGGAGGTATGCGAAAGACTCAGCTGTTATTTTATGTCGGGGTTATGTGTGAACTGGTTTTGATGTAAATTTAATCACCTTTCAGAACATCACCTCTGGATCTTGCGTCGGAGAAACGAGCGAGAATACTTCAGCAGAGCTGGTCAATGATGAAAGCGAATATTCCGGGTTAGGATCACCTATTCAGACTGGCAGCTCTACAGTACCAATTGTGTTTGAGCAAAATGTTATGTCGCCAACGGACGTGGACGATGATGCCCGATCTTCAACTTCGGAATCAGCACTACCTTTAGAAGAAGCCCCTTTTGGATTACTTCCCATTCCTGTTTCACCCACCTGCCGAGTTACTCCAAGCAGTAGTATGCACGAAATTTCTACAAAAGATACAGTTCAAAACATGGATAAATTTGATAGTTTCAATGCTTTTCTTGACTCTGGATTCGGAATTAACGAATGTTGGAGTGATGAACAACTTTTCCCGGAATTGTCTTTAGATGAGGTTTATTGATCTCGTTTTTGTAAAAATTATACCTCAAGATAATCCTAAGTAGGTAAGACCAATCTAGTTTTTTGAACATATATCTAACTATGAATTTGGACATTATACATCTGTTCGTAGATTACTGCTAGTTGTAGTTAACATCAATTCAAAAAAATTAATATACATATACAAGACGTAATCATAGTCCAGTATACACTAAACGTTACTCATGACAATTATTTAAATAAGGGCAGGTGTGACGGGTAATACGTGAATTACTGAAGTACTTCGATTGAGTCATTCAAATTGAGTGATAATATGCGGCGTTGTAAATGCATACATGTATCAATCTAGTATTCGGTAGGCGGGTATGGTAGTTTGTTCCGAGAGCACATCGTTCTTTATCATGTCTATTAATGGCTAACTATAATATTTAATAAAACCACAAGCGCATTGGAGCTGTGAAATGAGTCGTTTCTAAATCAATACTCCCTTCCGTAATCTCTGGTAAGGTACTGTGTGGCGACTCACCATGGATGATGAACGGTTTGATCAATATTTCATGTTATCAAATCTCATACCCTCTGTAACTACTGCTGTCGTCCAAAAGCCCTACAAAGCTTGGTTTGTCCAGTAGCAGTGAGCTGGCACGTAAAACTGTAACTATACCGATTGTTAAAAATATTGCATTGCCAAGTTAAGTTAAGATCAAAACGTTGATGTAATCGACCATGCAGACTGGACAAGCGGGAACTGGTAAACAAGTGAAGAAAGGAAAAAAGAAGGAACGACGAAGCGGTGAGAGCCTTTCCGGAAATACCAGTTTAGAACGTTAACAATGAGAATTGCAAATGTAACTGTTAACTTTGTTTCTTTGTTAATTCTCAAAGGACGGCGAAACCGCGAAATTTGCGATATTTTCAGTGAAGCAGCGATGACAAATGCATATAATATTTGTCATAACGTTCAAGATCTTCTTTACTTCCGAGGATTTCCTTGGGGACAGGGAGGAAAGAAAAAGTAGCCATGTAGAATCCGTTTGGTGGAATCTGTGTCTAAAGTTGTTTGCGGAAGTGCTTGAGAATATTCCTGTTTTCAGAAATAAATGGCCAGATTTATAATCACTTTCTCAGTGCAGTTCACCTTTATGTTTAATTCAATAGGTTAAGGCTGTGGGTCATCTTACACTAGTCGTTTCCTTTTAATGCGTGCTACAGATTTTTACGCAAACCAAATTGTGAGTAACAGGACCAATTTTTATTGATGTAAGAAAAAAAGATAAATGCTTTTGCTGCAAACGAAAAGCGCAAATGTAACTATTAGGCTAGCTATCAATGATCAGCCATGAAGGAAGATTTTTGCATCAGACTCAGCCCCTCCGATTCATAGGATTTAAAGCAGAGCCGTCATAAATGAGAGAAACCGGGTTTGGTTTCTTCTCATAAATCTACCATACACGTTCTGAGATCACTAAGTATTACATAATTTTGTGCGAGAAATTACACATTTCTCAGCACTGAAATTAACCTCAACAACCTGATTTGAGGGAGCTCTGGCCCGAAGACTTCGTGATTGATAATGTGGTAAACACCTGAAAAATGTTATATACATTTACATTATTTCCATGCCTGTATGCGTTTGCTTATTTAATTCGCGCTTGTATTTCATATTACCTCAGCACATGTTGGATGGATTCCAATCAGGCTATCGAAATCTTGCTTAGTGGCATTTAGTTTTATTCCAATAGCAAATCCCTGTGTAACTTCGCCGGCATTTGGTCCAAGGTAGTGGAATCCAACTACACGCTCCTGTAATAAATAGTGTTAATTTTACCAGTTGGACCAAGAAATACGTTTCTTCTGCACCATTTGGCTGATACAAATATACTGAAAATATTTGCTTACATTTTCTAGCTTGTTGCATATAAGCTTTGCGTAGCATTTATTCTCATCCCGCTTCGGTAAGGCGTGTTCCAACGCCTGGAAGTTAGTATGATAGACTTCTACGTTTGTTTCGCCGTATTTCGCTGCAGCATCTTCTTCAGAAAGGCCGATCGATCCATACTCGATGGGAGTAAAAACAGTTGTTGGTACCTTCTCGTAGTCGGTCAGAATTTTTTTCCCTCCATATAATCTCTGCAGAATATAAACAGGCGTTCATTCGCTGGAGTTAACTGATGTTACTTAAATGTAATAAAAGACTTAAACTGACATCTGCTAATAATATTCCAGCTTGAATTGCGACGGGAGTTAACTCAGGGCGATTCTCCGCTACGTCCCCTATAGCATAAACGTGAGGAGCGGAAGACTGGTCCGCTTCGTTTGTAATAATCTTGCCGTTTCTATAGAACAATTCAAAAATTATTTAGTATTAAGGGTTCAAGAACCAAGGAATATGCTACCTTATAGCAATAAGGAACATCACTAACTTCGAACTCAGTTTAACGCCCGCCTTTTCAAGGTTCAGTGAAGCTGTGCACGGATCCCGGCCAATAGCAAACATCACAGTATTATAAGTGTCTTCGATAATCTCTCCGGTTTCACCATGTTTCGATTTAACTTTCAGAAGAGGAGGCGTTCCTTCTTCCACCTTTTCTATCGAAATTGGTACGTATCCACGTCGAAACACCACCTTGTGTGACTCCATATACTCTCCAATCATTTCAGCGATTTGTTGATCAAACCCACGAAGTAAAATGGATCGGACCTGCAAAATTTTTCAAATGGAGGTTAAAATTATTTTTTTAACTTCAGCGGCATTATGTATCTAAAAATTGCCACAATTTAGGTAAACTCGAAAAAAATTTGGACAAAAAGTATTATTAAATACAATAGAAAAATATTTTTAAGCTCACCATTACTGTTGTATCAATTCCAAAACCAGCCAAAAACCCAGCACATTCAAGAGCGATGTAGGATGCTCCAACGCACAAAGTCTTCCCAGGGTTGTATGATAAGCTAAAGATATCATCCGATGTGATGCCGAATTCTCTGGCTCCAGGAATGTCGGGGTATCGTGGCCGACCTCCTACGGCAATTAAAAAATCCTTTGACGTGATTTGCTGTTGTTTATTCTTCTTATTCGTGGTCTGGAATAGATAAATGATAATGCAAGGCACAATTATTTCCACAGATCATTTTCATTAATAACGTAGACACTACCTTATCGGTGCATGATTAAAAATGTTTTAAGCTTACCAAGAGAGTATGTTCATCCACAAATTCAGCAAATTCATTTAGGTATGTCACATTTGCCTCACGTAGTGCGACACGATAACCCCAGTTCAAAGAGCCTATGTACATTTGTATCCCTTCTACTAGCCCTTCCCAACTGTGTGTGACTATAAACGAAAAGAGGTTTGTCATACATTTAATATATTTTCACGATTCTATGTTATGCAATACACGAAAAAGAAAATCTAATCCTTACAATTATCAGGTAGATTCCATCCAAAAGACGTTGCATCGTTAATAGCTGTCCCTATAAGAGCAGACTGATGCATCAGCTTTTTTGGAATGCATCTAAAAACATTGAAACCATTCAGTATATAGCGCTAAGTAAAAACAGTGCAAATAATATTTGGGTTAGACGGAATGAAGAATGTAGACCCACCCGACATTAACGCAAGTTCCTCCTAAACCCCACTGAGTTCCAATCGGAGTTGGTTTCACAAAATCACAAACTGCCACCTTTTTGCCCAGTTTTGCTGCAGCCTACAAACGCAAACCAAACAATAAGTATGTCAGAAAATATGAAATTACATTGTTTTTAAAAAGGTTCAAACTAAGTGATTAAAGCACCTTTGATGCCGCGAGTCCGCCTGACCCGCCTCCAATGACAATGAGGTCATACTGGTAAGGATGCTTCTCTGCCTCTGGTATTCCATTCAGAAGTGGAACAAGTTTTTTCTGATCGTGAAATTTGTACGTATCATCACATCCGCCAATGTGCTGACCGTTGGCGAAAACGTTTGGGACGGTAGACATGCCAGTGCGCTGCTTCAGAGCATCTTGAATTAGAGACGCCTCGTCTGCACAAACGAAGTACGAAATAAGTTGAGCATTTCGGCATCATCGTATTACATTTCTAATATCATAGAGATGCAAGGACTACACCGAGAGATAACAGATACCTGTACAGGAATCCAACCTGTTGCAGGAACTAACAGAGCCTCCCATGTTGGTGCTTGGTGGGAGAGGAAATAAGTTAAAATCTAACAATATTAACAAGAGCCGGCTACATCACAATCACAACTGGACAGAAAAACGGAACTCAATAAAATAACTTCAAAGGCATGTATACACTGCTACTTTTCATATTTATAACTTTTGCAACAATCTTTGTGAACCAAAACTAAAGAACTTTTGATACGTCTGAAAGGAATAAAAGATTGCATAGAACTATTTCAAGAACCGGATTCGGGTCAAACACCTGGGACTTGCAGAACATTTCTGTCTTTGTTTGCCTCACAAACTCTGTCACTACACTATGGGCTTGGCTATCAAGACAGGCATACTGATGCCATCGCATGCAGAGCAGAAAAGCTAATGGATGCATGGTAACTTATCGATCGGGTGATATCTAACTCTCTCTTCTCTCACATCACACTTTCATCAATGCAGCTTCCAGTAATAACAGGTTCTACTACACAACGGATCGGCCCCTAAAGATAATTTTTCACCAAAAGCCACCCTTTTTGCAAAAGAATCGCTTAAAATATTAACTCGAAACCGTCATGACCTGATAAAAGCAAGTAGACACGCAGTATGGCGTTCGTCACCCGCTACTAGACTTAAGCTAATTGTAGCCATAAATGCATGGCGCTTTGTGTTTCATTAGTACAATTTTACCACGTCTGGGAGGTCTCCGTTCATTAGAGAGACACATCGAAAAGTACCGCAAGCTTGCATCGAATATACTATGTTATCATGGACCTTATACTAGCATAATTTACATACCTTTGTCGATTAAGTCCAGTTCAATTGTCCAGAAAGGCTCCTTAAGCTCTTCGAACAATTGCTTAACCTGTAGAAAATAAAAAAGCATTAATTTCTTTTGATCTCCGTCTGGTATCGTAATTTGCAATTCGCCGGCGATTCAAAGAACATCCAATCCTAAATCCCATAGTTAGCAAGATATACGCCCATTTTATTTTACGGAAACCGCGTTCGACAGTTAATACGCGGTGTTTTCAATAGCACCATGGTAATCAGACGAAACCAATTGCTTAATAGCCCTATTAAAGTCAGTGAATAACATCTTAGATTAGGTCTGATAAAATAAAAATGGCATAACACTTTTCATTGATCCGAGTCCGTCGAGCAATTAGGTATTGTCATAATAAGCAACAAGCTCCCTGTCGGATGCTCGGATGCCTACTGATGAACGAATAAAATTGAGCTACAAAGATGTTTCAGGAACGTCTGCTTGCTGATACATAAAACTAATCTCATATGCAACATTTCTTCTCAATTAAAAATAGAATGCGAATTGCTAAAAATAAATTTGAAGTGTAACGTTACCTTGCTACAAAACGGGCAGTACGATTTACTAAAGATTGCAACTTTATTCTGCTTAATGGCGTCGTCGACCCGCTGAAGAGCATCCTGGGGTTGGGTAATTGGAGGCATGGTTGAAAAAAGGTTGAACTTCTCCAACCTTAAGTTCACTCTCAAATGATCACCCTTTCGAAAAGGACGAGACACCGGATAGGGTCTGATAAAAAAAACAGAAGTTGCTGAGGTAGAGGCAAGACGTTGTGGCTGGATGCCGTAAGACCTCTTGATGGAACTTCTAACTAAGGACTTCAGTACTTTCTGGAGCATTCGAACCCTAAAAAAGAATTATTATTATCAGCAAGCCATTACGTAATACAATAGAAGCGTATAGCTGGTAAGAAGTGATTTCATATCACCACCACATTCTGACCTTGAGGTGAATGACAATTGAAAATTCTAAACTTGCTTCCACACCTACTCTTTTTGCTTCCAACGGCAATCACATTTATTCCTTCAAAATATTGTTAACAGCGCAGAATTGTTTAAGGGATAAATTATTCGATACATTCTATGACTCGGAATAAATTTCTTTGATTATAAGAATAAATCTACAACTGAATTTAGAAGCGAGGTGAGTGACAGGAATCTGTCCCATTTCGATAATATATAGCAGAGCATAGAGACTACCGCTTTTACCCGGTCACTCAATTCCTACCTTCTAAAAGAGGATTGTTTTCTTAACCTGCACTGCCTAAATGATCTGCAGGCGAGAATATTCATTACATAAAGGCTAGTTGATAAAAAGTCATATCCCTGAAACAAACTCACGCGGTGAATCCTTACGTAACCAGTGATGCGATGACTTGTGAGAATAAGAAGGGAATGAATAGACTGGAGTTGGTATGAAGCATTAAAATATTAAATCTTTTAACCAATGATAATGTGGTCAAGAATAAGAAGTTTGAATACTACCCTGATTACGTCATGATTACTCAATTATATAATATGCATACGATTCTTTCATTTTATAATTGGACAAACCCTGATCAGTTAATCTATTTAAGGATTAGATGAATAGCTTCATTTATAGTTTCTAAATAACTTCAGGGCATAATCTGCAGATATTCAATTGGTACACTCATTCCTTGCACATTTGACGTTGTAGGACTAAAATCAGTGCATCGCGAAATAAAAGCCTGATTTATAGGGATTCGGTAATTAGTAAACTAATCGTTCTGAATTTGATAGCTAGAGCAAATAGCTTAATACCTAACTTGATAATTTCATCCGCCAAAATGAAATTCCGATTATTGGACTGTTTCGAGTTGACTCTCACGTCATGCATTTTAGCTAGACGTAAATTAAATTTCAAGCGGTTTGTAAACCTTAATATGCAACCGAATTAAATTATTTTGTTTCACACTTACCTCTTAACACGCTGCCGCACCAGGTATGCCGGAGCGACTAGCAATTGCAAATCATTCTCTATGCTCTCCAGCCACCACGGCCAACGGCTGGAACGTAGCTTGATTGCACACAAAAGATGATATCACGAATTTACATTCGCGATTGAAAGAAAGAAGGTGGAAGGATGCTTATTAACGTATTCGGCAAATAGGTACCATTCGTATATTACGTCAGTAGATAGGAGGGTTCATTCATTAGTTACGTGCTAGCATAGATAACAGAATTTCTGACAGGATGCTGAGAGTTGAGAGTTGTAAATTAATTATAAACTATGTTACAATCTCGGGCAGGTATATGATTATAAGTCCCAATAGGCAGTCTTAACTTCAAATAGGAGGAGGTCACGTGGAAATTAGGTTTAGTCTTTACCTCCACACATCTATACCCGTAAATACGTATGTCCCGAAACCGGTTATCCTGGGATTCCTTAAGTAATTTAAAAACATTATTCAATAATTTTGAACTTTCAGTTTAATGCACATATTTTGAAGTAAATCCGAAACCGCTCTTTCTATGTAGGTACTTATGTTATGAATGAGGGCGATCCCCTATCGGTCTAACACAGTAATAGATGCATTATTTCGGGTGAATAGGGACACCCCCGCCCCATCCCTCTGGTTCATAGGCGATTTTCGGCAAAAAATTTCAGGAACTACGAGCCATTCGAAAACTTATTAAATATGTGTTTTGGAAATGTACAAATCTCACTCCTCCCCTGGACGAGCGCTGATTTCCTTAGTTCTTCAATTGGTCTCACTTCTTTGAGCTATCCCGCATCCTTTAAACGCAGACATGATTCATCATGCCTGGAAATACCCAGAAACCAATAGCCATTGCAGGAAAGTCCAACCCGGTACTTGTTCTAGGAATTGGAATTAAGGTGGGTATGCTTCCGTCATGACCCAAGTCTAAAGGATGGCCATTCAAGTAGACCCGCCTGAAAGATGTGCAAACTTGGTTGTAGCATGTAGAGCCCTTTTATTTATACCACCTCGAGCGTTACCGTTCGAAATTGTGCAAAATAGACTTGTCTCAGTTAGCTGCACCAACCAAACTCACGTGGAATTCAGAATAGGAGCTTGGAACAAATATTCCTCATAGGTGATAACTTGATGTCCTAAAAGTGGAATGTAATGTTCCACCGCATCCACGTTTATCCCGAATATAGTCACTGCAATACCATACATCGTTTGATTGATAATTCATTTGAACCACGATCACGACTCCGTCAAAGTCGAATCTTCAACCTTTCGGTCAGCAGGCCCTATTGCTTGCTTCAGTGATTAATATAAAAATAATTCAGCGAGGGGGAAACTCACCTGAACCAATCTTTCCAACAGTACAATGCGCGTATAAGCGAAGGCCTCGGCTCATAATCTCATGGATTGGTTGCGGGACTTTGAGAACTTTGTGACCTACTAGGCGCTTGTGAAGTAAAGATGCAAAATAATTCTGTAAAAATTTTACATTTTGCTGTTAAGTATGCAATCGAGTGTGGGATACGGAACGTTTCATCTCACAGAGTCAGAGTTAAGACCTTTCATGGTGTTCTTACCGGAGTTGGTGTCATATCTTCCCTTATTAATCCATAAGCTCCGCCAATAAGTGTTTGCCTCAAAACAAGTGACACTCCATTTAGGCCAGCCTGCCCTAATTTGTCAATCCACATGAAGGAAGCAACAAAGCGGTCAGAGATATTTTGGCTTCCCCCTCCCCACGCCGAGCTTGTTTCTCCTGAGAGACATGAGAATAAAAAGTCGGAATCTGAAAATTTATTGTAAACCAGATAAAGCCATGTCATGATGTCTTCATATACAGTGATTACCCAGCCAAAGGATTTTCAGTTCCGGCCTTAGTCGAGAAACCATACTTCGTTCCATAAGGATTTCCGCTTGAAGCTGGTCCATTGTTGTGACGTTAACGAAGTCAGACAAAACGGCTGTTTTACCAGCAAAGTAGTACCTACATCCGTGTGAAATTATCAGTATATACTATAAATACGTGGCAGCAAAATTAGAATAGCTTTTCATGCAACAATTAGTCCGTCCGTAACACTAATTTACTGATGAAAAGAAACGGCATCCAAAGTATGTAGAGGTAGTTGTTTCAAGAATCCCTTAAGGAAGCGGGAAGAACGGCCACGCTTAGAACGCGGACGCGTTGTATCTGGTCCGATTAACTTCGTTTTACTATAGCCGGCCAATCCTTTTAAGACTCTCTTTAAGGAATCAAAGTCTGCCGCTAACTCAGGAGATGATACCGTTCTATTAAAAACGTGGAGAAAACTGTCTGGTTCTGTAATTGATGTAAGCTTGCTTTATATAGATTGAGGACCATTATTGGCTGAATTCTTAGACGCGGGAAGATGCTATAAAGGTATAAATATATATGTGCCATCTGCGGTTTACCGTTTCCTAGTTCCAGTCCGTACACGGGAATTCGGTGCTTGCGAAAAAACTTGAGTAATGCAACGCTGTTGGTGCTGTTCCACAATCCAGTAGCAGCAGATCCTGGTTTTTTCTGCCTGTCTAAAACGTTTAGATTGTAAACGAGATCTGCACCGATTTTTTCCACAAACTTCCCAAGCCGTAATACATCTTGACCTAAAAGTCGGCAGACATGTTTACGTTTTACTCATATATTACATGTAAATAAATTGTGAACAGTCAATACAGTAATTTACCATTAATAGACGATGGTTTATGGGGTGGAACTTCTGTAGCGCTACAGTTATCGTTATCGTTGCCTACATATGTACATTGGTGATACTCAATAGTCATTTGGGTTCCGCAATTATGGATACTCAATGTTATATTGTACACCTGTGTAACTTACTTGTGGCTCCATTTTCGTCAAAACGTAATATATCAGCATCGGTCCCCCCTATTCGAAGAACAGCAGGATGGAGAGCGGTAGCAAGTTTTATCAACGTTTCGTTCCTACGGAAAAGTATATAATAAACTCGGGGCTTGTGACGAGTACTTAAAGTATATTATTTAATATTAGAGGCTATCGAAATAATTAAATCTCACTCAAGCTTTACTGATTTCCAATGTTTCATGAGTTGGTGGGAATCGATCGCGAAACTCAAGAACCGCGGATCAACGGTTCCAACTAATTCAAAATGCCCCAATAGCGACAAACCATTCGGCTTGTTCTGTGTGCCTGGTGTGACTCCGGATAATGATTTGGTGAAAGTGAATATTAAACACGAAAGAATAAAAGATAAACAAGATGCACTTGACAACTCCATGCTTAAGCTTATCATGTGAGCAGCCCCAATTCAAAACTTTCACTAAAAGTCTCAACCGGAGTGGAAGGAGGGATACATCCATATCTTTGAAGCTGTTGATAACATTGGTACTGTATTAACATTCGTAACGCTGTTTACTCACTGGAATCCTCATGCTAGAGGCTCTGACCAAGCTACCATTGAAATGCGAGGTTTTTCACACTATATATGCTGTACGCCACTTCATCATTTGTTGCTTGAGCACGTAAAATATTTTAGCGGAGTTTCAGTAAGAAGCGTGAAACGTCACCCTTACAATTTTTGGAAATGCTATAGCTCTGAAACACACAGCTTGAGTTAGAAAAAATTCTACATAATGCAAAGAAATACACAACACTCGTTTATAAAAATAAAATGTAAACCTGAGGTTGATTTTGCGATTTATTGTGCGGTTATTTCGTTATCAGGTGTAATATTAATGATCGACGTAGAGTTTTCAACAATTTCAGCTATAGACACCCGCCCCCGCTGCTTGATGAATTTAGCGAACTTTGAGAGCTCATCCTCGGAAATGTAAATAAACTTCCCTCTGTCATCCATTACCCCTGTAATTGAAAAATTACTTAAATTTGAATTTTGAATAAAGTTGTACTAGTCTCAACTAATCCACCTTGCATGTCGTTAGTACCTGTTACTCTTCCATTCGCTACTAACTGAGTCAGTCGGTCGATTGCTTCCGGTACTTTCAGGTTGAACTGAGTAGCTAATTCTTCGAATAGTATTACCTTTTTAGCCTGTATAGAAACATTCCATTTAGTTCTTGACGTGTAGAAGTTAAACCGATAATCGTAGAAATAAATCACCTTGATATGCCCCACAAACTTATCAAGCAAGTTTTCTTCTTCATCAGCATCTGCGACGTCAAAACCTCCATCTTCAACAGTAAAGAGCGATTTCATCTTCTCGTACTCTTCGAGCTCTCGTTGCGCTTGTTCTTCTTTTAAGCGTTTTTCCTCTTCAATTCGCTGTTTCTCCTGCTCTGCCTCTTGTTCTTCAGCTCTAAAGTTTAAAGCATAAAGGTAATAAGTTGGAAACATTTGAAAAGAGGGTACAGCATGACTGCATACTGAACTGCACTTATTTACTTTTTGCGTTCTTCTTCCTTTTTTAGTTCTCGTAGCTTCTTTTCCTCTCGCGACCTTTCTTCAGCCTGAAAAACGATAATAAATCAATAATAGCTGAGTTGATCATAACAGGGTTTGTCCATCCGACAATTCGATTCTCATTCCAGTACCAGTGTTATCACGCACCTCTCGCTGAGATTTCTTTTCAGCTTTCAATAACAGCTTTTCCCGTTTCTTTGCTCCAAGTTTCGGATCATTGAGTTTACTTTCAAGCTCTTCATCGGAATCGCCAACTTCCGCGGGTTCTGCTCTAGCCTGTTCCGCTTCTTCATCGTCTGAATCAGCTAAAACCCACAATTAGCAATAATATTAAACCATATTCAGCCACTTATCTTATAGAACTGCAAATTGTTGTCAAACATATGCATATTACTGATAAAATGAAACCAACCTAAGTTCCGTCTCCGATTCCTTACTGCAGCCCGTCGCTGCGGTACGTTCCGACCTCCTCTGCCGGCAATTTGCTGGTTCCTGCCTTGATCTGGTTCTTCTGCAACTTTTTTATCACCTTTACTTTTGAACACTACAGACAATATAGCAGTGACAATCCCTATGACTGCTGCCAATATAAAATATAGTACGTAGTCTTCCATGTCTTCTTTAATTCAGTTTTGAAGTTCAAGCTGTATTTACCGTTGTACCTGGTAAACATGTATTCGTTATAAATCGTTTGCTTCTCAAGAAACAATATTTGACGGAGACAGATGTTCGACACTAGCCACATTATTAACGTAATCACGAGCTTACCTCCAATTGTGAATTTAGGTGTTTTAGACCACAAACGAAAGAGAAAAAATGATGCGTTAATATAATAGAAACACTCTTACGTTACAAATGCTTTCAAATCAACTTTTCAAGTTTCTTTGTCATATCGCCGTGTTGCTGGAATTTCTTACTGGGTTTGCAAAATTGCCGGAATTCAGCTGAATGTTGCGACAAAAAAAAATTTTATTTCATGCACTTAATATTATTTCCAGCTGGCACCAACTTCAAAAGTAGGAGTTCGCGGGCTATTCCTGTAGTTACCATAAATTGAACACACTCAAACTTTCACTCAATGCGTAGCCGCCTTTATGCCTTCATGGGTCTGATTAATAATTCAAAAGTAAAAGCACTCGACTTCCAGTCGTGGGGCTAAAGATATGTATTTTGGAAATCTTGTTCGATATTCCGCACATTAAGCTACCTTATTAGAAAGAATAAGTTCATCTAATTTAAACCTTATTTCGTTCCTAACTTGTCTACGCTAGATGTGACACAAGGGCAAGAGAATGCTGCGGGAAAAGTAAATATGGAGGTACGCGGTTCGCCGAACCTTATAATCTTCTTTACTTAACACCGTGTATCGAGGTATCTGTGGTGCATAGTTGCAACGAAATAAATGATGCTTTTCTGATGAGACTTATACGAAGAAAAATAAATTCGGGACTTTTTATAAAGTTTAGATCTGTTCGGTATTTGGGAACCCAAAACATCGGCGCGGGCCATCCCCCATTGCGTTATGAGGTTCTCTTCTACTCTATAGCGCCTTTTCCATACCAAAACAAGCGGTAGGAAGCCTGTGGTTGCGTCTCGGCCTTCTTGCCTGCATCAGCTAGCATCCTCCCTCTCCCCAGTACCTTCGTTCTAAAAGGGACTGTGCGGACCAGAAGTCCTCATCCCTCTTACTCCTTCCTTCACCTTGCCTACAGACAGCTCCCAGTTTGCCTAAGAGCCGTACAGATAATCCCTGCAACCTCTGCCTTCGGTTCCATGCTGTTGCTTTCTTTATCCGGCAAAACGTTGTGCGCGGTCCCTAGCTTTTACTACCCGGAGCCTTTGCACACTTTTAATCACGTTTCCACGACATTCCAGGTAGTATTTTGGGTATGGTTTTTAGTACGTGACACTAAAAATTACAAAATAAAACCCGAGAAAAAAAACCCGAGAGGTCAAAAAGGATTCCGGGCAAGAGCCCGACGAAAAGTTTAGAAAAGTACTAACACTTCTAAAACAAGAATCCTTAATGTGGTGGATAATTTCTAGGGGCATGCACAGGTCAACTAAACTTTTGACCACGATTAACTAAACTATGTGCATCCTTTTCACTGTAAGCCCTAATCCTATACTACATCCTATCCTAAACTAATGAGCAGTTGTGTTTAATCGTGGTCAAAAGTTTAGTTGACCTGTGCATGCCCCTAGAAATTATCCACCACATTAAGGATTCTTGTTTTAGAAGTGTTAGTACTTTTCTAAACTTTTCGTCGGGCTCTTGCCCGGAATCCTTTTTGACCTCTCGGGTTTTTTTTCTCGGGTTTTTTTTCTCGGGTTTTATTATAACTTTGTTCAACGTTTGACAAAACTTATTAAGCATGCACTATCCGCACACAACGTTAGCGTTCGCTAGTTTGAGTTTCGGAACAGGAATACGAAAACCTGACACACAGGAAGGAAGCTGTTCTCGTTTTGCAAAGAAAGAGAAACCACTCAGCCAGCACGTACGTACGAAGCCAGTAGATTCGACTTTTGTGTGATGTGTCAAATATTAAAGCTGAGTGGGAAAGTTCAAACCGTATGTCCCTTGCCGCATAGAATTTTTTGGCGTAAATCTAATCAACAGTGGTGACCAACAGAGATTATACACAATATTGTACTGTTAACAGAAGTCGTGGAACAGGCAAAAATTTCAAGAGTTGATGATAAAGTTTTATTGCTGAATTGATTAGTGCCGAAATGGGTGCAGTTAGTGAGCAAAATTTTATTTTAATTCTAGCAGTATTGCTAAGCGTAACAGTTGTTAATGGTTTGTACTTCCACATTGGGGAAACTGAACGAAAATGTTTCATAGAAGAAATTCCTGATGATACAACAGTAATAGGTGAGACAAAAAAAAATTAATAATTTTCTGAAACTATCTGAATGAAAAGGTGTTAAATGTTTAATGTATTTTGAACTAACAGGTATTTATAGGGTGGAACTTCATGACCCGAAAACTAATGGATACATGCCTTCAAACCCCGGCATCGGAATGCATGTTGAAGTTCGTGACCCTGACGACAAAACTATATTATCCAAGGTATACAGTACAGAAGGAAGATTTACCTTCACTTCTCATACCCCCGGGGAGCACGTTATCTGCCTGTATTCAAACTCAACCAAATGGTTTGCTGGGTCACAGCTGGTGAGTACAAGGGTTCAAACAGATGTGTCCTTAACATCGATTAATTAATGGGTTAGGAATACATGATGTAACTTTGATACGAATATCGCAGAGAGTTCACTTGGACATTCAAGTTGGAGAGCAAGCCGTGGATTATGCTAACGTGCAGCGGAAGGAGAAATTGACGGAGTTGCAATTAAGGGTACGTCAGCTGCTTGATCAAGTCGACCAAATTTCTAAGGAACAAAACTACCAAAGAGTAAGTTATAATTAATCACCACATCATTCTGAGGATTAAAATATGTTATCAATTGCATGTTAGAAATATAGGCATGGTTTAATTCATTTTTTGTTGCTGTCAATTACAGTATCGTGAAGAGCGTTTCCGTCAGACCAGCGAAAGCACCAATCAGCGTGTACTTTGGTGGTCCGTTGCACAAACTGCTGTACTTCTCACAATGGGCTATTGGCAGATGAGGCATTTGAAATCTTTCTTCGAAGCCAAGAAGTTAGTGTAAATGAAGGGATGGTGATGTTGTTGATTTTATAATGAAAAGTGTAATCACAATCTGTGCTGAGGGAGTGTCAGGAAGAACGAAAGATTTCCGGTAATTCGCTAATTCTTCTCAAAATCGATTTTCTGTTTGTTATTTAACATGTCAATGTACTCTTATCGTTTTGTTTCTAATATTGGGTCATCAGAAATTTGATATAACTTATATTCGATCTGTTTGAAGGCTCTGTACTCCCGTTGTATCATAGGGTTGAGTGAATAAAGATGGGTGTAAATGGTTATAATTTACTTAACTGATTAATCTTATTCAAATATTATTTTCTGATTTTTTATAATTATTGAAGCTGCTCAAGTGATGCTGGATTGCTTATAAACAGGCGTACCTTCGTGGGGACGAGGTACTCGTTTTATAGCAAGAGCAAGACTTATTCAATCATAACGAACGGGCTTATCCTCAACACGAGGTGGAAGATGTGCTTGTAATAAGAATTTAAACTTCTAAGGATTCTATACGAATTCCGAGCAACAGTAAGGCATAAAAAGGTGTCAGGGGTACAAAATGGGAGGGATTTGTGTAGAGTCTTTCAGTATAGGCAGATACTCAGCTCAAGGAGAATCCAATCCGTCAGATTTCCTCCCACATGATTGCTCTGCAAACAAACAAATCCTTCAGAGCCATCAATCAATTTGTGCCTGGTAGAATGTATTTATTTACCCCTGCCAGCTTGCACATTTTGGATGCAGATTGGACAGGAAAATGATACATAAGTCTCTAAGGTAAAATATTGGCATGTGACCAAAATTTGAAGGATGGGAAAAAGTGCCCAGCGTGAAAATGGAAAAAAACACTTTGAGAGCCACAAAGTTTTACCAGCAATGACCGACTCGATCGAGCATTACCCGTGTAAGATTATTGCATAGAAGATGCTGGATGTTTCAGCTATTGAGTAGAGAGCAGATGAGTCGGTCACTGATAATCTTCTTGTAGTTGTAGGTGCAACAAACTTTCTACTTTAGTTAAATAAGAAAATGTGATTGGCTAAAGAAATGTTTGTTAGGATTTTCACTTGTGAGATTAGCGGAAGGGTAAAAAAAGAGTAGAAAGAAAGTGATAACTCCTCTTGATGAATCAACTATCAGAACTAAGTTGCTGTCCTCGCCATTCAGACTCGATTCCATTAAGACGCTCTAGATTTCACATCTCCTGCTCCACAATGGCAAGGTTCACAACCATAATTTTTCTCATAGTTGTGATGCTAATCGTCATTTTAGCCATTTTTGGAGAATCTGCTAATGGTCAGCAACGCAGCAACAAAAGTAGGCCGAAAGGTGCTTTCGTAAAAAAGAAGCGTGTTCAACCCACGGTGGTCACCACTATTTCAACGCCGACAGAAATAACGGAAGTTGCAATTTCGACGGAATTGTCTACAGAAGCCCCCGTCGTGGCGAGTGTGGGTGATTCTGATATGATTTCGTTCTCGACGGAACGAGGTGACGTTTTGACTTCAACACCTCGAGTGGCCGCTTTAGTAGGCGGCGGAAAGCGATCTGGAGGAAAGCGCTATTTCCCTGGGAATGGCGGCGCATTGAGCAGCGTTGGAGGACGGTACGATGATGACGACATATCTGATGAAATTGAAAGAACGCAGAATAAACCGAAAATAATTTTCACCAGGTACGGAGAGGTTGGTAAAAGTGGTAAGGCATTCGGATGCGAGGATGAATGCGACCCCGAGGAATGCGTGACACCGGACCCCACTTCATGCCCAACGGGACTTGTAAGTTTGTTATGAATAGCTAATGATTCGAATATATTGCTGACAGTTAAGACTAATGTAAAATTCACATTATCTCAGGTATTAGACAGATGCGGATGCTGCAAGGTGTGTGGGGCCGGAGATGGGAACCGGTGCACAGATGCAAAATTAAATCTTCCATACAATCCGGATATCGGTTTGTGCGGAGAGGGGTTAGTTTGCAAATTAAGGAGTGACCTTGAACCAACGGTAAGCAAGATGGAGCTACGGAAGAGGAATAAAAAATTTAGGGAGCTGAATTGGTTCATTCATATTTCGTAATTCCTTGGATATTTACAGGATGTGCCTGAGGCATTGTGCGAATGCAAAGATTCTCGCGTTGTCTGCGGAACAAACAATGTGACCTACACAAGCGCGTGCAAGCTTCGAGAGGCTGCGCATACAATTAGCGGAATTGAAGTAGCGTCGTGGAAACCATGTATTGCGGGTAGATTGAAAAATTGAATTTTAAAATGGGTAAATTCCTTGAATTGCTCTCCATAGGCGAATATGTCAATCTTCTGGTCTTGTTTCGCAGAACCATGGATCTCAACACCCGCAGAAAATGTCACGGTTGCGCTAGGTGATGAGGCTGCTTTAAGTTGTGAGGTCAGGGGATATCCGTCACCTGTCATCCATTGGGAATTTCAGCCACGAAGTTCTTCCAACGCTGCTGCTGTTGTGTTACCAGGTACGCTTAAGATCAGTACGGTTTGCAGAGTTGCTTCATAGCAAATACATAAACTTATTCAGACCTAAGGATTTCACTTTCCGAGGAGTAAATGTCTGATAATAATGAGAACAAACACCGGAAGACACCTCCATTTCAGACCAAGAATCGGTTTGATTAATATGAGAGTAAAATCTAAAAGTCCTTTTTAATGTTGGGCTTGCAGCTGAACCTGTTTCGGTTTTGGGTCATGTATATATTTAAAGCATGTCTAGATTTTAGGTAGTTCAGTGAAGTCAACAGTTATTAGTTCTCCTTGTGGGATTGCACGTACTCCTGTAAAGAAGGAATGAACTCTAATTAGGACAAATCATATTACTTTGATAATCTTTGACTTTCTCGTAAATGAATGAATGCCGGAGAAACGAGTGTCGCATGGATGGCATGGAGGAGAGTCAATATACTTGGCTATTTACTTAATTGTAAGATCCACCTCCTTGAATGAATCTCAAACTAAACGATGCGGGAGGATATAAGATTATAAGCTTTAAAGGCAGAAATGAGCACGTCATGCTGCGAATCACTGGAAAGAGCGCTCATTTTATCCTGATGGTGTCAAAAATACGTAGCAGTCGCCATGATTAATTGTGCTGACCTAACTCACAGGTGACGATTCCTCATTGGTGGTCGTTGTCCGAGGAGGACCGGAACTAATGACGACAACTAGCTGGATCCAAATGGTGTCTGTGACAAAAAAGCGAGAAGGAGTTTATTTTTGCATTGCAAAAAACGCTGTTGGAAGCGTCCACAGTATGTCTTATGTAGGCGTTATCTAATGTAAGTTAGCTGAATTCGCTGATAATTTGTTGTCCTGTTATGTAAGAGCTGCTCATCAAAGAGTTGCTTATGAATGTTTTCTGTAGCTATGAAAGCGTTGTTAGTTATATACACTCAACCTGGAATTAATCTTCCAGCGCTCATGGCCTTAATCATTAAACACGTGCTTGTTTTCTTAAGGTGTTTAATTCCGTGATCGTATTGGAAATAAATCACATTTCTGGCGTAACCCACTTATAACATGAAGGAGATTAGGATTGAATTTCATTTAATTATAGATGCAGCTCTCGCTGATGCATTCCAAATACTTGAAGAAATTACAAGTTACGAAAGGCGAAGGACATTTCAATGGACATATAGTATTCATAATGTTATTTGCCCTTGGTCAATTCTTTGACCTGGGGTTATTCTTTTCGACTATTAGGGGGTAAATCTCACTATAAATATTCCTGGGGGCACGGGGAACCTGATGTGGTTGTGATAGGACTGGGCTAAAAAAATTCCAGAAATTTCATATCTGGGTTTATAAGGATTGAGGCTGTGAGTAGCGACCAGTGACCACTAAGCAAAGTTTCTCTTTGTTGTCAATCCCCTGAAATGCCTCTCAAGGAGCATCAAGCATAGGGCAGATGAATAGGACAATGAGAGGTGGTTTTGTTTTGGTCTGGATTAATGGAAATTTACTTGGCTTTCTTCAGTTTTTCTATTGGGTGATGACGTGGGTTACTTGGGGGTGGTTAAGAAAAGGACGGAAATATTAAATCCTGCAGCATCCCTTCTAACAAAGACTGGAAGGTTTATGGGATACTGGATTTTACAAGCTTTAAAATAAACCAGTTATAAATGCATAAAGAGCTCAAATAAATAGTGTCACGTCTGGTACGACTGACCGTGGAATGGTGCACTCGATATTTTCAGATTAAACTCTTGTAAGGAGGAGCAAAAAACTAATGCCAATCAGTTGACTCTTAGCACACTAGAGAGTTGGTCAGAGGAAAGATTCCTCTGCACATCACTTACCGGTTGATTGTCACAAGTGTCTTGAATTAAACGTTTCCATAGGAAGCTAGAACGTGGCAAAGATGCGGTTCTCCAAGATTGTGTACTCTACCCTACCGCACACAAAACTTTTACTTCGAGGACCTAGAAGCGCTTGTAAACCATCTGTTGGAATTTGGCGGGTAAGCCCTGATTCTGGCTTCCTAAATTTTGTTGGTGGTGCGTTGATTAAAATAATGGCATTAGGGGCAAACAGTACAGCTATTTGGATTTCTATCATTTAATTTTCATTGCGGTTTCGTAGGGATGCCGGAGGACGCTGTCATGTTCGGTTCCCCGTTGGGACTACATTTCTCCAAAGGATGGCAATGGCAACGGCTACTCACATTCTGGCAATAATCCCATCACGTCCCGGAGTCAGTTGACATCAGCTAAACGCATAGTTGTCAAAGTTGGAAGTGCTGTCTTAACTCGACAAGACAACTGTGGTCTGGCGCTGGGGAGGGTTGCATCTTTAGTTGAACAAGTAAACGCTGTTTTAACTTTTTATCACTTCCCAAATACTTTCCGTGTGAACGCCTTCTATGGCGATAATTTGCAAGTTTATGGATCCTGGTCTAGGAGAGGGACATCTTGACGCTAGTATTAACGTACTGTCTGATGGATCATGCCCAAGGATCGTGCCTTTAGGGAAGTTATATAGAGAACGCACAATGCTGACAATGAATGGCAGTTTTTCTTTGCTTGTAAATACTATGAAAGGGCTTGTAAGGGTGCAATATTTTAAAAATGTAGATATTTGGTTCTAGTTACGTTACACAGTTTGCCCTAGATTCGGCGGCATCTTCTTGTTTTTACGAATATAATGGTTTATATTCATTTTGAAGGATCTACTTCTTCTGATACATTTGAAGCTTTTTGGTTTCTATAAGTAGTGTGATGAGTAACTGTGATATTATGCTGCATAAGATTCTACTTTTGTGATAGCATTTTTTTGCCGTTACCTAATGTAGATTTGGGTGTTAAATCTAGATTTGAGGTTATATGAAGGGGGTTGACCATGTACCTTTTTGAGTTTTACGGAAATATCTTATGAACATGGATGAATCATTTAGATGCACTAAGGACTCAAGGTTTTAAAAAGCTCAGGAGAATTAAGATACCGTTATAAGAGCTGACCTCAAGGGAATTTTCTGTTCCGTAAGGAACAGATGAGAGGCTTTGAGGAAATCTAGAATTATCCCTTATATAAATAGACAAGGAAGGAAGAGCTTAAGAATCTGTTCAACACTGTAAGATAGCTGTAGAAGGAAACGATACAAGGACTAGATGCATAATGCGCATGTTTAATTTTAAGCATTTTGGATGAGGAAAGAGACCGACAGAATAAGCTTATGATAAAGCTTGAGACATCTTTGCGCCCTCCGGCATGAAGTGGACTATCTTGATCAAATATTGTGTTCCTGTAAATGCAGCATGTAATCAGATTGTGAGTTAACTAATTACGGAAAATAACTCATGTACAGGTAGCAACGTTGCAAAATTCTGGAAGAGAGCTGATCATGGTAACAAGTGGAGCAGTTGCTTTTGGAAAACAAAAGCTTGTTCAAGAGTTGGTAATGTCCATGTCCATGAGGCAAACGTTACATTCCAAGGAGCATCACCAAGTGAAGGTTAGTCATAAATGGATAAATGGTTCAACTCGAATGAGTTTATGCTTACTTCATCATAGTGTATTGATGGTGAAAGCAATATGCAAATATCAGATGTGGAATATTTTGATGTTTATGAGTTGGTAGTTGGTGAAAAGAAAATATTTTGATAACAGGGAAGCAAAGTGGTGCTGGAACCTCGGGCTGCTGCTGCAGTGGGCCAGTCTGGTTTGATGTCGTTATATGAAGCTATGTTTGCGCAATATGGAGTTCGGATTGCTCAGGTGAGTGGGAGGAGGTGACATAATTAAGAAAGCGGACTGCGTTTTACTTTGCTATATACGGAGTGTAAACTGTTTAGCAGATTATAATTAAGGGTTGAATAATGAACAGGTGCTAGTTACAAAAGCGGATTTTTCGGATGAGTACACGCGGAAACACTTGTTTCAAACCATGTCTGAACTCTTGGCCCTGAACATTGTACCTATTGTGAACACAAACGACGCTGTGGCTGCACCAGCCCTGGTGTATGATGCGTTGGAAGGGGTGAGTGTTAATGGAGGTGTAAATAAAAAGCTGGGAATTTGGAAAGAGTGGGATCGCGTGGATGAGCATGAAAAAGATTTCTTGGGATTTGTATTAGGACATTACTGTTAATGACAACGACAGTTTGGCGGCGCTACTATCTGCGGAAATTCAAGCGGATTTAATGGTGCTCATGTCGGACGTGGAAGGGGTTTACACTGGACCACCGGGACTTGATGGATCCCGGTTGATGCATTCTTATTGTCCGAACGTTACGGGAGCAGAGGTGCGGTTCGGAGCCAAGTCCGGTGTCGGAACTGGGGGGATGCAGTCTAAGGTAGCTTATTCTTGGCTTTGCGTAGTTTTGTTCCTATTTGTCTTTAAATGCGAATAATTGTTGTCGCTAGATTTTCTACTGCAAATTTTAAATATGTAGTGGGATAACGTTACGCATTGTGTACGATACATGCAGTAGAGCTTTGAGAGAAGTCATATTATAATGCATACTTGTAGCTACACCTCTCTATCACTTGACCTGTCCTCTTGATCTGTCTTCTTAAGCTTCCATTCAACTGGAATCGCTATTGCAAATGCAAGCACTACTTCGCACTAGATTTTCTATCCCCAGTCTTTAAAAATCGCTTGCTGCACTATTTATAACGACTGAGGAAGGAGAGTCCCTGATTTGAAATTTCGTTGAGATTATAAAACTTTATTCTCAAATGTTCTTATGGCACAAAAACTGACTAAGATGAATTCTCCAGTATTTTTTCTCAATCTCTTATATTACCCCTTCTCTGGATTCTGTTAGATAAAATTGTAGTAGATGATGATTTTGAATGAAATTTCATATCGGGTGACCCTTGTAATCATTTAGTATTCCGTTATTGAGTTCCCGTGTGTCCAGGTGTCAGCAGCTACGTGGGCTTTAAATCACGGCATCTCCGTCGTTATTTGTAACGGGTCAAAGGAAGGTGCCCTCACTTCCGTCGTTAATGGGAAACGATGCGGAACCTTCTTCACTACGCATGCTCAAGGTAGCAGATCTCCGGAACATTTGGCGGAACTAGGTAAGAGACAAGTACTCCAAGGTTAATAGCGAAATTTCCATGATGAAGAATGGTCAATTGTCAGAGTGGCTAAACACCGGGTTTTCTATCTTTATTAGCCAAAGAGGGCGGCAGGCATCTGCAGAATATTTCTGGAAGGAAGCGATGCGAAATCATTCGAAATATTGCCGAACTTTTGCAAACGAGAAAGCAGGAAATCATGATTGCAAATCATAGAGATATGGAAAATGCTGAGAAAGATAATCTTGGAATGGCTGAAATGGGAAGGCTGAAATTAACAGATGCCAAAATAGCCAGTCTGGCGTTTGGTAAGTTTTGAATTCGGGTTCGGTCGCATGCCAACAAATCTTTCAAAAAGTGTGGCAATGGAATACGAAAAGATCAAGTGATTTAAAAGCTGAATGTTTGTGAATTGATTTAAGATTGTGAATCTCTCAGGTTTACAACAAATTGCCAACCATTCTGCTGATATTGTTGGGAAGACAGTTAAGCGAACGCTATTAGCTAAAGGACTTGAATTAAAGCAGATTACAGTGCCTATCGGGCTGCTTTTGGTTATATTTGAAGCTCGTCCGGATTGTTTACCACAAGTAAGTTTGACTTTGTTCGTTAGGGTGCGCACATTGTGTGGAGTGGGGGGGGGGGGAGGGAGGGCTAGCAAATATTTTTGGTTGAGCAACAAAAATTGGTTGATAAAAGAACACTAACGTTATAAATGTGATGGATGGTGGTATAGTGGATGAGGGTGCATTATACGGTTTTGATGGATTTTATTTGCTTAAGATAATGTGGGAAATGCGAGACGATAATTGATTTCTCTGGCATATTATCATGGTCAAGCTAACCTTTGTGTATTTAAGAGTAGGAAATATGCGCGCTTATTCTGGCGTAATTTAGCAATTTTATTAATCACACTTGTTTTTTTAGATTGCTTCACTTGCTATTGCATCGGCTAATGGTCTTGTACTTAAAGGAGGCAGCGAAGCCGTGAATACAAATAACGCTCTCATGTCAATCGTATCCGAAGCTCTCTTGGCCCATGGGGCTGAAAATGCAGTGCAGATGGTAAGTGCGTGTACAGTTGCCCCAACAGAGGAAAGGAGCAGTGTAAAATGATACTTGAGTATTGTAGGTTTAAGGATTAGGATAAGAAAGCTATGTACCTAGATACACGGGGTTTGGGAATGAAAAATCCATGAAGATAACACCTAGAATTTGTGGAAACAGGTCACTTCCCGGGAAGATACAACGGAAATAATCAGTTTAGGGATGGTAGATCTAATAATCCCTAGAGGATCTAGCCAACTTGTGAAATCTGTTACGGCACACGCTCAAGGAGTTCCTGTCCTGGGGCACGCTGAAGGAATCTGTCATGTTTACGTTGATACTGATGCTGACCTGGAAAAAGCGCTTCGCATAGGTATGAAAGCCAAAATAGGATGTAAATATGTATATATTTTTAGAATACAAACTCACCTCTCTCCTAATGTTAATGCCTCTTTGGCTTGCAGTGGAAGACTCAAAATGCGGCTACCCATCTGCTTGCAACGCTGCAGAAACTATCCTCATTCACAGACAACTTCTGAATAAAGGAAACTTTTTTGGGAAACTCTGCGATGTTCTCAAGTCTAATAACGTAAGGGATTATGAGTGGATTACTAATTGTGTTTGAATGCTGCGCAGTTGATGAGTTGCAGACTGGATGAAGATGAATGGCCTCGAAATTGGTTGTGGAAATCAGGGTCGTTTATTCTCCAATTTTTATCTTTTTCAGGTGGAAATTTACTCTGGACCAGCGCTTTCTAAAGAACTCACTTTTGGCCCACCTTTGGCCAAATCACTTAGGTGTGAATACGGGAGACTGGCGTGCACGATTGAAATTGTATCCGATGTCCTCGGTGCTATCGAGCATATCAATACCAATGGATCATCTCATACTGATACTATAGTAACTGAGAATGGTAAGAACTAGACTTGCTATAGACAGAGGATAAGTTCCAATAGATATCTGAATATGCGCTTAAAAAAGTAGGGTATTAACTGCTATTTGATGTTTACCTTTTAGAAAAAGTTGCTAAGCAATTTGTAAAACGGGTTGACTCTGCTTGCGTCTTCCATAATGCATCCACCCGCTTCGCGGACGGCTACAGGTTCGGTCTAGGAGCAGAAGTTGGTATTAGTACCGGAAGGATTCACGCCAGAGGGCCTGTCGGTGTTGAGGGACTGCTTAGCACTAAATGGATTTTAAGGGGAGACGGTGACGCTGCCTCGGATTTTGGTCCTAATGGACGTGCATATGATCATATTCCGCTACCCACTGAGGCTTCTGCTCAAAATGTCAACCAACCTCCAGCTCAAATTGAATTCGTTGAACTGGTTAGTGAAGAAGTACAGCAGACGCAACAAGCTGGATAAATGTACCTAGGAAATCATGTTTTCTCAAGTTATTCGTAATCTCCAAATTATTGTATCATATTTATATTTCGTACAACCAGATTTTATTAGAGCGTTAGAAATCCTTGCAAATAATAAATATATGTGTGTACATATTATAGCTGATGTTTAATACGATTTGAAGGACTTATGTGGTCTCAATATGCCTAGAAATGTTTTAACGTTGATTGTATTACGCTAAAGCTTAATTGTGCTTCCGATTTAGGATTTAAACAGTGAACAGTAGGAGGAAGGAAGCGCGTGGTTTTGACAGTATTTTGTATCGTAATTTCCAAAGCAAAGCAGGGTGGGAGTTTTGCATCTCCTTACCAAACTCTCTGGCGGTATTATTAAGGGATATAATCTCCCGGAATAGAGTGAAGGAGTAAATTCCAGGAAGCTTTCAAAGGCAAAATCCATGTTGGGATTTTCAAAAGGCTTATGATCCGGATCTACATATTTAATTGCTTCCTAGATACTAAACTCTTATTTGGAGAATCATATTTTCTGCTCTCACCATCCTAAGTTCCGATGCTGAGAAAGGAAGAAAGAATTAGTTTGAAACTAAATTGTTTCCAATTAAATGTCCAGTTGCTGCATTTTAATGGGGATTGTTGAGCTTATTGTTGCACGCCATGCTCACGACACACAATGCAATATGTGTGTACAACTTGGGAAATGTGAGGGTAAGAATGTGAAGGGAACTATATAATTTCCATAACGCTACAGTTCAAGGTTCAATACAAAGCCTACATAAGAATGCATGGATGGAGGGGGCGAAAGGTATATGAGAGCATAAGGAACTAGCATCTACTGCTTTTAATAAGTCTTCATGCGTTTCCTACCTCAAGCTTTTAACGTTGAGGAAAGCCGTGTAAAAAGATGGATATTTAAGAAGTAATAATAGTAAGTGGGATGTTGGACGGAGGATCCTGTGAGGATGCGAAGTAGATGTCTACTCCTCGTGACGAAATATTCGCGTCCTTAAAGAACACGGAGATGAGAGATGCCTCAATGTGGTGTACAACTTCCGGTTTGTTCCCAAAGGTCAGGACCATGAATTTTTCAACGCCCTGCTTAGTCAAGATACTACACATATATGTACGGCTTCTAAGCGCATTAAAGCACTCATAACCACTTTATGGCGACTTAGTATTACTAGAGAAATGATTTAAGGATTCTTATAAATTCGCAAATATTTGCGAATTATTTGCTAAAAAATAAAAATTTTGTTGTTTGCAAAGCTCTTTAATTGATGATGCGTCTCGCCCGCCCACCTCTAGTCTACGTAAGAGGACCTTGTAATCGAATGCAGCATTTTACCGTCCCAAATATTTTAGAAGAACAATATTATCCATTATCTTTAAAAGTTAGCGATGGGGTGGTGTGACGTTGAATGTTGAACGTCACCTATTCTATATATACTAATTAAGGTATCTTTTAATTTACATCACCAAGAAAACAAGACTGATGACGCGTGAAAAATATAAGAAGGAGACAAATGATGACACTTTAATCCGTGGCTACGTATCTGAATTGTTATAAGCATTATAAAGTGTCTACAACACACATCAGAGGTTGGGATAGTTGTCTGCCCTTAATAATAGAGAATTTGTATTTAAGTAATATCAGCAACTCGATTTGAAAGCAGTATAAGCAGATTATTAGATGACAGTGACAAACGATATGGAAAAGATTTAGCTGGATGTAAAGATTGAGAAATGAGAACTCGTAGAATGTGGAGATGGGCATTACGAAACGTTTTCACAGGTCATTTTATGATCCTGAACGCTTATGCTTTGTAGACTTGATTCGCGAAACAGGATTAAAATTTTATTTACATAATCTTTAAATTAAATGAAACCTAGCACTAGGAAACATTTAAGGTCACTGTTTTGTCATTCTTGTTGACGAATTTTCCACGAGCCACTCTCAAATGCGTACTTGATCATATTTTCTGACTCTTCATCCTGACGAAATACCACCTTATGCAAAGTCATCACGACGGCGACTATTGTTTTTCAATCTCACAACTATTGTGCTGGAATTATTGTTCCAAAAGGAAAATAATAAGTCTAACACTAGAATATTTAAATTGTAAAGCGTAAATACTTAGGTTTTCTTGTTTTCCTGATATTAAAGAATATTCCTGGAATAAATAGTTCCATGTGTTAGATTATGTATCATATCCAGACGAGATTTTAGTTTTTGAAGAAGCTCGGGTGGAGCTGCGCTAAGCTGTGGAATTGCGTCGTCTGTAATGAGGTATGTAGAGCTACATTTTGGACCGGAATTAATTGGAAATAAAATGATGAAGTTATTTTGATGATGGTTCCGTAACTAACTTGTTGACAACAAGACTTGCCCGCGTATAGTAGAAGAATATTGAGCAACAATTGCAAAATAAAGCAGTAGGAAGCATACGCAGAGAAAGTTTTAAGCTGATTTAATTTGCTGCAAAGTCAAGACAGAAATAACAATTGAACATAAATAATCTAATGATTTTTTATTCCAGTCAGTAATTAAGAATGCTAATTGTAAGCGTGTCAGCATTAGGATGATGTCGTGCTGCTCTACTCTTAAGATAAGGAAGTAGACATATGAGAAGAGCGACACTGCAGACGATATCCTTCTTGTCGCCTATCACCCCGTCACTCTTTAATTACCTCCAGAAGAGTTTTGCTGATGCCCATGGCCAATTAATTAATGATAAATAATAGATTGATCAAAGGTCATTGCCAGAGGATACTCTGTAGAAACATCGGCACGAATTGGGAAAGGGGCATGCTAGGAAGCGCGAAGACCAACTTCAGGGACAGCCGCCACGCAACTAATTCTGAACTCGTTAAAATTCTTCTGGAACGCTATGACACGTGATGACTAACGGAACGGGGAAGACAAGTTAACGCTTCCCGCGCGATGTTACTTCCGTAGGAAAAGTGGCGATGTTTCTGATGTTTGCAGCTAATAAATATCTTCAGCACTTTCTCTATTTACTTAGGAGCATTCGAGTGTTTCCATCTACTGGAAGACTAACGGTTTCTTAAATGAATATACGGAAAATGGAAGGGAGGAAACAAATAAGGAAGTTTTGATTTCAGTCTCGTCAGCGAAAGGCTGATATTTTAACATAGAGGCGTTTAAGTTGCTTTGAGACTTTAGCGTGCAGTGGTGTTACATCCGTTGATACATGTAGGTTTAAATCATGAAAAAAGAGTGGAATAGGAAAATTACAAAATAACGTTCCAAGAACTACATGCATGCAAAGCTGAATTGCCAGACTTGTATTTTCGTTTGTTGGAACAGAGGGGAAGGAACTGAAAAATGTTGCTAGGCAATAAATGATAAAAGTAAGTGCGATAGCCCCGAAGGCTTGGACCAGACATGCTTTGCTAAAGTACATTTGCACTAAAGCGGGGAAGCCCAATAGGAATCACAATGAAGGTGTGTATAAGGACACTTACTTATTTCCGCATCTCTCAAACAAATCCGTGAGCTCAAAAGTATCCTTTAGATGCTAATATTAGCTCAGTGACGCATTAGGACTTTGTCTCTTGCTAGTTTTTGCTCTTGCTTGACTGTTGAATTGGTTTCACTTGTACTTGGACTGTTTAATAAATGATGAAAGAAATAATAATAATTTTTGAAAAGAAAGGATTCTACTCATGAAAAGGATTGATTGTGGACAAAAACCCCGAAAGAATTTATTGCAACTCATGTGAAGGTTCTTGAAGACAAATTTCGCATTTTTGAGTACAGGTGTACTGGACATGAAATGCAAAGACGTGAAAAAAATCCCTGTAGCCAGTGGCATTAGCGGCAATAATGATTTTTATAAGTTGCATGAAAGAATTCTTGAGAACACCAGGATGTAATTGAATAATGACTGAGTGTACTTCAGTCCTACTAACTCCCGGCCGAAAGGTTATTGCTTTTTCAGAGTAGCGTGGTGTCGTACAGTACACCTTGTAGGAAAGAAGGTGTAAATCAAATACTAATTATATTTAAAATGCTTCCCCAATTTACAAAGTAGAAGATACGATGTGGGAATCCACAGACTTGTGTCAAAGCTGCCGCATACTAGAATACTGTGGATAGGATCAATATATGGCTCGAATCCTTACACAACTGACAATGAGTATGGATTTGTTTAGAAATGCCCGAGGAAGGAGAATAGTTTTCTCAGCATCATTATTATGTAAATCATGGTACAGAGATGAGGTGAACAGTATTTTTTGCAGTCGTAAATCTGAAAAATATGATTGACCATGAAAATAATTAAACCAAGAAATGAACAAATAAAGCTCTTCGCTCACTGACGCTAAAGACTGCAGTTGCATGCAAACTGTAAGGCGCTATAATACTGACATACGGCACAGGAAATCCCAGCTAACGAAATAATTCGGACAACGTAAAAGTTCATGGAATATATACCCGGGCTATTTAAAACAGGCTTTCGTTCAAACTATTTTTGATATTTCTCGGCATAGCTAATTATTTAACTAAAGCAAGATAGTTCATTAGGAATCAAGGTTTTGGAATTTGAAAACACTATTTTCTCCGTAACCTTGCCCTTGCAAAATTACTCATTCAAAAATATATATATATATAACAAGACTAGCCTTTGAAGCTCAAGCAGATTTTTCAAATTATGCACAGAGTGAAATGCGCAAAGTCTAGCCCGCTCTGTAGGCTCACGTCACAAAATAGGGTGATGAAAAACTTTAGGGTCGCCAAGTCCTCTTTGGTAAAAAACCTATTATCACCAGCTCACTAATTAGCTTCTTCTAGTTCAATAACGCTCCTGCGCAAGAGACTTGAATCGGAGAAATGGAGGCTAATAGTAAGTGGAAGCATAAGAGAATAGTAACACTGGAACATGAATAGGTCAGAGATCTAGGTCTGCGTCAATACGGCAATAGGTAAATGGGAATCTATTGTAATTGGCGATCCTACTAATAAGAATCGGAAATGCCTTCCCATGAAACGACCGCTGAAGTCCTTTCCGAAAATTTTGACATGAGAATGACAGAAGAGGCGAATGATGTACAGATATATGTTATTTGGAAAAATATTATCAAATCACTTGAAAAATGTAGAATCCAAATCATACTCAGACGTGTGACTAATATGTATGACTATTGATAAACAATCAATCATCAATAACGTCGCTCAAGCTAACTAATTTTTAAGTGTTAATCGATTACCTAATTAAAAGGAATTGGAATTGCAAACATCGGCTTCATTCTACCTATTGATTGCTTCAAGAGGATAGACGAAATACAATAGAACTGACTACTACGTATTTAAAAATCCATGTTTTTTCAACCTAAGTCAAGTTTCGTCACGCCTCTGACCTTTGGAAATTACAGGTGCTCATTCTTACAAAGCTCTTGCTACGCATATGAGGAAGGACATGTTAGTTTAAACATAGGGGTATTCTAATCCACCCCTGAGCCTGGAGTTGACTGATCACAGCTACAGGTCAGTTGAAGAGTTTAAGCGTGCTATGTCTTAAGGTGTACGGTGTACCTCTACCAGGATTTCAAGTCTTTTCCTGGAAATTCATGATAAAATGGTAAATGAGTCAATACATGTTTTAAGAAGAAATCGCCCGGTTTCAATTTGATTAGCAAGAAGGTAATTCCCGAGCGTAGTGCGATGCCCTTGTTGAGAGTTGTGCTTGTAATTATAAATGAATTAAGGTCCAAAGCTCTCAAGATCCAAAGCTGTCAAGATGAAGATTTTAGGTCCATTTTGAACGAGTCTGTTGAAGGATGTAATAGCTCCCGCTTTGTTATGCTGATTAAACAAGTAGGAGGAAATGATTGTATTGTAAAGTATTGTAAAGGAGGTGCCCGAGGAGGAAATGATGGTGGAAGAGTTTTCAAAATACAGGGAAGAAAATAGATGGAAATTTGTAATTTCTTAATGAAGATGCAAGGATTTGGGACGTAAATCATTTTGTTATTCTCATAAAATGTAAGGTGAAGTTTGAGAGAGAAGGAATTAGTATTATAGCATAGAGTTTCTCAAAGGAAAATGTAAATTAATAGATGAAGAAGACGAGCAGGAACTAGAAGATGATGGATTTGTATGAGGATACGTTGGTACATTTTGAAATGCCACGAGTCCAAAGTCTAGGTTTGTGATTGCAGTGCTAGGTGGTAGAGGGAGGGCAAGTTATAGGGATAACGAGGTAGAAAATAACAATGTTGGAAGATAGGATTTAAGAAGGATTTAAATGTAAAGTGAGAGATAGATTTTAGGAATCAGGTAGCCCTTTACGTAGGTATGCAAAGGGTTTTAATATTGCAAGAGGTAGTGCATAAGCTCGTACTTTTGAATGAAGTTAAAGGATAGTAATGTTCTCATGAATGATGATTCAGCTTAGGTTGGGTTAAAGCCGACTAACTCCTGTTTTGTTTACATGTTTCTACTAACTGGGATGCTACAATGAATATATGCTAGTTGGGAGTGATGATTGCGGACGTGGAGGGAAATACTAGGAATTCAAAGTACCCAGGCTACGGACCTACGTACGGTATTCATTCGTCTTAAAAAGATCAGAGTTAATTAGGCTTGTACATATTTTTCACTCGTGTAATATTTATGCACCTCAAAGATTATTATACGCTTTTAGATATGAAGTGCGGTAAGGATAAGGTGTCCGCTCTTGTTACCGCTGCGCTGCCACTCTCATGCCTCATAATAATTACAGATGAGAAGAGTGAGCTATATCTATTCAATGGCGCTTGTTCCTCCATGATGGGGAGTGAGATGAAAACGTAAAAATGAGTTGTTGTAGGCTGACCATGGTTCAAGCCGAGCTTACTGGTAAGTGACTAACTTTAAATTTTCTGTACATTCCTCAGTCAAGAGTGTTGGGGTTAAGAAGGTACGATTTAAGTTTCTCTCGGGCGGGGAAGAAGATTACATAACTAAAGACATTCATCCAGTTTCGCGAAATCAATTCCCGAGGAAAGGCAAAGGGAAGGAGTGGAAACATTTTTGTTCTGGATTTCTACTCATTATTCTATTCTATGAACGTGAACACAGAGTTTGCTGTTCCACTTTAAAGAACTGTAATAATTTTAAAGTAATTAAAGCCTCAGTTCTACGGTTCTACCAAAGCTGAGAAACTATTGTTAGCATCCAACAAGTTTCTTGGGACTCCATCTCACAAAAGCTTGCGTCCCAGTAAAGCTATTGGATTCTTCTAGTGAACTCTGGAAGTTTTACAAAATATTTTGACGCCTTGTTCTAACGACGAAGGCAAACTTTAAGGGAAGCTTTGGGAAGTAATAGAGAAAATTGTGAGGGTATCAGCTGGAAGTGGAGATGCAAATTAAACTTGAACCCAAATATTCAAGTGCAAAGGCTTTTCTTGTGTAAGAGAATATAAATCCCGTCTTAACATCCCTTCTCTCATGCGGACCGGTTACTTGCATCGTGACTATTGCAAAGAAAGTAGGAGGACGGTGCGGAATCCAGGCTTTAAATATTTGTAGTGAAGTACCCGGGATTTTACCCTGCAGGCCACAACATTGAGGAACTCCAAGTAAACCAAGACGTCGGAACTCCGATTGGAACTACTGAAATGGTGTCCGACAGTCCCCGTGTAAAGTAAGTATGATTTTTTACGAGTTCCGTCACATAATTGTTGTTGTTACTCAAAAAACTTTTGGAAATTCAGCTATATGTTGAAATTTAGACAATTAGCTGCACGTAACTTAAGCTTCCTTTCCTCAATTCAAAGTTGCGTTTTCAGTGGCTGGCCTTCAATGAGTTAATTACGGAGTTTTGCCGACATGAGTTGTTGATTTAAAGGAATAGCTACAGAAGCGCAAAAACTAGAGCTGTGTTAATCATGTGCTATCAGGTTACAGAGATTGGGAAACTATTTTGGAAAAAACATATTTAATCCGGTGCCCTGATTAGAAAAATTAAACAAGTGTTGGCAACATATAATCAACATTTAAGAAATAACAAAAAAGGTTACGCGCCGCACCCTTTGAAACGAAAGCACATTAATAGGAGAAAAAGAAGTGGGATATTTCTTGTGGATTTTGCAGTCACATCCCGAGTCTCGTGACGATTCTGATTTACATGATTTAAAATTTGGTTAAGAGAGAAAACGATATGTCCATGAAGAGGACATTCCCTCGTTACATTTTTTATTTAGCGCCCATAAATAGCTAAATATTTGAAGAAAAATTTAGCA
The DNA here is from genome assembly GCA_906901655.1 of Sminthurides aquaticus. NCBI lineage: Eukaryota > Metazoa > Arthropoda > Collembola > Symphypleona > Sminthurididae > Sminthurides > Sminthurides aquaticus. The sequence continues at coordinate 6,197,824 of CAJQTT010000004.1, read as the reverse complement.
GAGTAATTCAGCACAGGCGCATACAAGCTTTTCTTGCCAGATATTCTTGCATATGATTTTCAGCTTTAGTGAGCTGTGAGTGTTGCGGTTCGTACAGAGAAATTGAGCGCTTCAAAGCGCTCAATTTGCCCCGTACGCTTCTTCTTCATTGGTGCAACATGGTCTGGTAGAAGTAGAAGGAGTATATAGAGACGTAGATTAGCAAGATAGTATATAATAGGAACTTGGAGAATATTCTTTACGTTGCTCGAGAATTGGAGAGTGCTAATATAGTTGATAATTATTATTTGCACAAAGTCCTAGTCTCGTCTCATGTAGAGTAGGGAGTTTGGTGGGGAAGTGACAGATGTTTCAATTTGCCTCGTATGCAACACAATCACCTCTTCTTGGATTCAGGGTTAATCCATGCTAATTCAACTAATGCATATGTATACGCTCTCTTTCTTGATTGTAATTGCTTTGCATCACTAAAAGAGAGACAGCTGGATTGGTATGTATACAAACACAAGCCAGAAGAACGGCGCTGCAAATCCAGAGTCCGCGCTTAGCGCTTGCAGTACATTTATACGAGATCTTGAGTTTTTGTTGTTGTACGATGCCCGTGAAGCAGTTATCTTCCTTATGGTTATTATTGACTTTGTATGGCAAATTTAGGCATCCTAGATCTTTGGTTCCTAAGAAAAGCACAAGTAAGAAGATGTCCTCAATTTATGACCAGTTTAGCGCCAGAAAATTCAATACGGAAATAAAGTGGCAGCAGGAATTAATAGTGCCTTACTTACCGTCTGAAGCAGAGTAAATACACCTGACTTCTTTGATACGATTTAATTCGGGTGGACGGAGCAATCGGAAATTGAAATTTCATATTTTATGATTGAAATTGTACAGTTTACTGCTCAGCTTTGACTTGGCTAGGTATAATTCAGGTAAACGAATCCAATTAAAAGGTCGAAGCAAAGGCGTAGAAGTTTAAATATAGAAGGAAGTGAAGAAACTGCAATTAAACTTTAACTCCATTTAGAAGAGAAGGCGATACGGATAGTTGAGCAAAGTCGTTGAAGATTATTATTGGATTATTATTTTAAATTTGGTTCACGTTTCTGATTCTGGTTCTTCTGATTCTAAGGTTGAAAAGCAATGTATATATTTATATAATGGGGAATAAGCTCCAAAATGATGAACTTATTGTAGCGTTTGATAAATACAGAGGAAGTAGGATAGGAAGTGAAATTAAGATGGTTCATTTCAAAGAAATGAAAAACTTTGGAGGCGCAGGTAGGGTAGATGTGAAGAATTTAGGGTAAATTAAATAATAATGGAGCATTGCGGATATTATTATTATTTTCATGAACTGCAATCGTCCTACTTGAAGCCTTATGTAAGAGGATGAAACAGATTCGTGACTTTCAGAAAAGAGGGCTCCCATTATACTGATTATGAAATATTCCGTTTCCGGTGAACTGTACAATATTGTGGGAAAGATTGAGAATGTAATCCGCAAGATTCAAGAGGGATGCATCCGGATGGGGCGATGAATGAATGAAAGTAAAATGTTAAATCATAAATAGGAATATTTTGAATAATAGAAATAGGGAATCTAGCGAAGATGTGGGTTTTGCCGGACAGATAGGGAGATGGAGGCGCGTAAAAAACATAACTTGGGATTTCTTCAAGTCATCGTGACAGAGGGCTTTTACACATGAATACAATGAGTTGCTTGACGGAAAGGACTTGTGTTCCTGCATTGGATGATAGTATGGGCATAGTTGGTATACAAATAAATATCTCAGGTATCTGTGTGATTGAGATTTGAAGAAATAAGAGAATTAGTTTAAAGGCTCAGGGCAGATTCTGTAAGAGGGAAGCGGAGGGTGAGCGACGAAGGATGACGGAAGTATTTTCTATAGTATCTCTTTCTGGTTACGCACATCCATCCACTCGATTATATTGATGAGAGGGAGGGATGAAACGGATGGAATTAAGAGGTTGAGGCTACAGTGCACGCACCGATGCGAATTCGATTAGTTTTGTAGTTATAGTAAGAAAGAGAAGAAGAGGTGTACTAAACATGTCGTGTGGGGGAGGGGGTGGAAGGGAAATCGAATCTGATTATGTGATTTAATTAAAGAGATTGAGAAGAGGCTATAATGTTGGAGGGAGGAAATAGCTGCAAGATAGCAAGAATTACCTCAAGAAACTATGTGCTAGTTTCTGGCTGTAAAGGGTATAAGTTTGATGTTGCTGTGGATTTTATGACCGGAATGAGAGAGGGGCTCATCCGGGTGTTTTGTAGAGATTTAGCTGAATTTGGCTTACATAAATGATGTGTGTGACTATTAAAGCCGCACAATGGATGTAATGAATTTTCTCTCTTGATTAGCTAGAGTAGTTACTCTGTACTTTAATCATCCGTGTACTCCTTGCTGCTGATATTGCTGGCTGAGGTAAGTTAGTTACAAAGTGTTTGTGGGTAAAGAAATACGAGTCGTCATAGATAGAGGTGTTGGTGTTGTGTGTGTGTGCGTAGGATTACGGAGCTTGAGAGAGGACTGAAAGTGGAGAGAATAAGATTAAGATGAGGTGATGTTTATTGATATGGACGTAGAGACAGTGGAGTCTCTAAACAAAAGAAGTTCATTGTGATCTAGAACTTATTATGACATTTGGGAGCGGATTTAAAAGGTCCTTGGTGAAAACTTTTGAGCATTCGCAATTGATATTGAGACTGAGATAGTGAATGACTGACTGACTGAGACAGTGAGTTGGGATTTAAATTTGCCAGAGGCTTTGAAAGTGACACAACAACGTGGTATCCTTCCGTCCCTTTCATAATACAAATAGTGGAGATGAATGGAGGAGCTCTTTCTTATAATACTCCTTTAAAGGAGCAAGACTTGACTGCAGGCTCCCTTAATTGCGTACAAGTTTTAATTAACTGGGGAGAAACAAGAAGAGAAGAACTTTCTCTGGGCCTCAAAAACAATCCAACTCTTCTGTTCCATACAGAAGAAGGAAGAAAAAGAAAATCCACGGCGGCTCTTCCCTCCGTTTTCCCCCACATACCCATTACTAAATACTTTTTTCCGTTTTGGCCACCCTCTTGTCTTTAATTACGTGTATTTGTGAGGAGTTGTGGTGGTGGATGAAAGGCGCATGTACACGAGGAAAGGGAATATTATTCTCATCCGAGTAAAAATCAGATGACAAAAACAAGTTGGGAGACAAAACGATCGAATTATTATCATGTGCCTCAAAGCTTAGAAATGGGAAACCCATTTTGGTGAAAGGGGTACCAGCCGGAGGATTCATTATTTCCGTTAAAGTAGGCGAAATACAATAATGGAACATCATCAGCCGATTGTCGTCCAACCCTCTTCATCAAGGTATGCATGTAAAGACAAGGGTCAAAGTATACAGGTTGTAATTCACGAAATTTGGGGAAATTTGCACGGATTTCGCGAAAAGCAAGAGTGAACAAAGGCTGATGGGTCACTATGTTATGTTCGTTGACAATCTACCTTTTCCGTTATGTGTGACACAGAAAAATGCATTAGTGTATCTGATTCACTTGTATATGGATGGAACTTGAGAAGAATTAATGGTGAGAAGCGGAGTGTTTGTGGAGGTTGTCATGAATACTTGACATGGTACATACGTAAGTTAAAGATGAAGGAATTTCGGACAAAAGCTAGAAAAATAGAAAAGAAACCAATGACCTTACCTTTCCTTCTCTTCCTTGTCTACTACTAGCAGTTTTTTTCATTTACCTAGATAACTTACAAAACATGCCGCTGCTGGTCTGTGGTGCAGGGAGGAAGAGTATGTCAATGGAAAAAACCTTGACCCAGAGATTCACGGCCTAGGCTACAAGTGAATATTAATTTGCATAACACAAGTTTTAGATCAAATGAGAAATTTAGAGAGAAAATAGTAAGGATTTTAATTGTTCTGAGGACAGGGCTGTCTAATTTATCGTAGCTGTTGAGTTAATTGAAGCATGTAAGGAGCTGGGTTTGTGGAGCGGATGTAATGTTGAGACTGAAAGGGAATCGAGATTTATCGTCACATGCTACTCATTTCCATAATGAAGACGAGAATCCATGATGTAGATAGGAAGGAAGGTGATGTGTTTTGTGACTGTGACAAGGAGGTCCTTTTGTAATTTAATAACTCATTTACAAGTTATAAAATTACAAAAGGATTCATCTCTTCATTACCAGTCACTGCTATAACAACTTCAGCGGATAGGATTTTGGAAGCTGGGAGGAGGAATAGTGAATAGCGGTTGATTAAATGCCGAGTTTCGCGTGGGAACTGTGAATGTTAGCAGTGGCAGTTGGAATCTAGTTATCAGGTAACGAGAAGCTGTCGCGGAAAGTTGGAGGACAGTCGGATGTTGGATGTTGGCAGCAGCCCCTTGTCTTCTTTCTTGCCAGTAAGGAAAGAAAGACAAGGTATCACATTCCGTCTCAATTATGAATACCATCCTGTCGTAAATCTCAAGATCATTGTGATCTTGGGAAACTTATGGCAGCATCATTGATTGATTAGCCGTAGTAGTAGTTGTAGCGTTGTAGAGTCTGATATCGTTATTGGAAAGAAGCGAGCGTACAAGATGCATACATCATGAGGGCTAAAGTATTTAGCATCTGAACGAAACTGGACTTTTGAAGATAGACTGACGTGGAGTATGCTCTATAGATCATTATTCTTAGTAGAACCGGAAGGAAGGTAAAAAAGGAAGGAAGTAATTGGGGGGAGAGGACTCAAGGGGATAGTTACTGCTTATAGCTGATAGAAGATTATTTAAACTGGAATATCAAGTACAGATGTGAGTAATTGTTATGGATGATGGGGGACGGAATTATTGTATATGGAAAGCATATAATGTCGTGATGGGAGCAACATAGGCTCGAAGAGAACAAGTTCCGGTAAAAATTTATTTTGCATAGCCGCTCGTAACAATTATTTGCACCTTCAAGGGATCTTGATATTCGAGGGATTTTAACGGTATGGATTGTGTTGCGGCATTGGTTGGAGCACACAGCTTCTGGTTGTGAACATTACATCATATTTGTGGAGGAATGATAAAAATTAGGAAAACATGCGCGGAGAACTAGTTGGGCAGGTTGTTAGAATACATATTATAGGAAAAGATTCAGGAGTCGTATCGTAGATGACAAGGTCTCGAAGCTTTCAGGGTCATTACCGCACACATGCCATCCCATACGTCTGTGTGTTGACTCCTATTTTTTAGTCGCTACAAATTGCAGGTGCAGACAATATCAAAGAATTACTCTCACTCGCATCTTTCCAACCTATCCACCTCTTTTGGGATTCTATTGGAGCAAGGCGTAATATGATCCTCTATGGATTCCCATCAAGTTCAATGAAGAACCTATTGTTCTATCTCCAATATTTACACTGGCTACGCATGCAGAATGGAGAGGGGTTAATTGTACATTACTACTTGATTTTAATCATTCATCTCAAGTAATTCGCGACTGCCCCTTGTAAGCTACCTTTTTCGTCAGTCAGTTCTAGTTTTAAAGCTGGAGGTCTTGTGGACCTCGAAGTATATGTGATTTTTTGCACAAATCCGTTTGTTAGACCTACAGGGATCAAGTAGGAGTTTGTACTATAAGGAGCATAAAATTTAACACACGCTAGAAAGTCGGTACAGGGAAACATATTTAAGATTATCAACGGTATTGATAAGACGGGAGGGAATAAAAAATGTAAACATTGGGAACGCTGGTTTATGTATTAGCTAAGGTTGGAGACGAGATGAGACAGAAAGGGTTAGAAAAAACTGGTGGGGTTGATAAAAACTCGATGGAGAAGTTCTGCAGCAGGACTGACAAAAAAAATGTGCAAGATAGGATGATTGTTTGAGTGCATCAGAGATTAAATTCTATAAAAAACTTGGTTACCATAGGCTCGAGTAGAGATGGAATCGTTTTTTTTTTTTTGCCGCATGCAACCCAAGTCCCTGTTGCAAATTTCTAGAGAATTATTTGACCAAGCTACTACTACTGTAAATTGCTGATGCAAGTCTCAAGGTGTGTGTGATGAGGGGGGTATGAAGTTGAAGTTCAGTATTTTGTATATTTTATATCCGCAGAGTGAACTTCTCGTTTATTGAATCACAGTGAATTTAAATTACGCATCACTTACGCACTACCGGTGGAGATATAAATTTTTCATGAGATAGGAGGCAGAAACGACCTCCGGAGGAAACAGGATTTTCTCTCCTCGCTCTTGCTCCTTCGAAATGACACAACCTTTTATTCCAAAGCCCTTCAAGTTATGAGCCTTAGTTGCGAGGAATTGATTTGGCCAAAATCAAGATGGATAGTCGAAGTAAACACTTCCCTACACGCCGATTCCCATCACACGCACGTGGCAAATTCTGGTCAAAGTACGTCGTTCTTCAAGTTCAATGTTGTTCTGAAACGATTTGCAAACATTTCCACACACACAAATGAATTTCATTAAGATTCACTTTCCATCAAGTATGGAAGTGGATAGGAACCCGCAAGGGACGATACGCGATGCATGTATAGATAGATATGGTTATATGACGTGATGTGGTTAAAGAGGCATGCCAGTACCTTGGGAACTATCTGCACTAAAATCACGTTAAAGTTTAATTAGTGAATAATGTAATTTATTAGGGCTCACAAAGAATAATTAATTGCGGTCCTTCTTGCAGTAAGAAGGACCGAAAAGTGCGAATGGTTAGAAGTTTTGTAATCTAACAAGGAATTGGTCAGAATTACATTTCCACGTGCATCAAATCAAAGATGTCGCATTCCCTTTTCATGGTGCTCCAAAACTTAGTTAATATTCTGGAGAATAAATCTCAATTACCTATCACAAGGTTTTCTTCCTTTAATGCCCTTCGACTTTTAACACAGTTTCGGCAACTTTAAAGTAAATGTTTCGTTCTATACTATGATGCTTGCAACAACGTGTGACATTAGTTACGTCAGTTTATCTGGATGAACTGTATTGTATTGTATTGTATGGTGTATGAAGATGAGACTATGCCTTCTTTGTGAATTTGGAAATGACGAGGAGGAATGTACTGAAAAACCCAAGCTGGGCCGTAAACGTTTGTTGTTTTAGTATGAAAGAAAAACCGTTCAAAGGTTGAGATTATAAATTAATGCTCATTTACCATGGATTGAAAACGAAAATGTATGGTGAGAAGTTAGGTGAATTTAAGAGATTAATGTACACAGAGATAAAGCTCCCATACCCAGCGCTGGTGTGACACCATCCATAACCAATTACATGGCTCAGATTGCAATTGTTGGCTAATTTAGAAAAGTATGACTTAATTTTTTTAAGCTTTTTGCTATTGTTAGTGAGTATGAGGAGAGGAGCACGTTTTGGGTAGAACTTTTATACAGCAACGTTGGCTTTAAAATCATTAGTCAAGTCTCGAATCTAGTCTGACTAATATCAAAAAGTGTGCCTAAGGAGACGAGGGAATGGTAAAATTGTTGCGGATTAGTGATGCAGGATATAAGGACATGTCATGGGGCTTGAAAAAGTTGAGGAGTTGAGCTGACTTAAAATAAGAGTGGTGGTAATTAAAAGGGATGCAGATGCAGGGCTGAAAATATTGCAAATCCTAAAGATGGGTCAAGGCTGAATAACAAGAAACCCTTTGTCTCAAGCCGGTGAATCTGGGGGTTTCTCAATTTAAGTTGTAATTCCTATAATGGGTTGGTTAACCCACTTGATCTTGTGACGGCGGGGAAGATGGGGATTCGACATGGATGTGGAAAGAAAAGAAGATGGGCTTGGATGGCGACCAGGCGTGGGTCTGGCTGGATGTGAAATGTTATTATTTGTTCAATTACTATTTATTGTTATTTGTCGGATCAATAAGAAGGGTTGAATCATGAGGGTGGTGGGTTGTTTTGAATCCTTCGGAGGTAAATAATAAATAAATTCAGAGAAGTACGTGCGTAGAATAAATGGATGAAGGAACGGATTGAAGAGAAAATTAAAGAGAAAATAACATGGATACATATAGAGGTGGAATCATGGTATAAATATGGTTGTAAACATTGATGCAGTTAAATAGGAAGAGCTGAAGACTGACCTTCCTCATGTATTATTAGGTTCTTCTTCTAAATGTTGGTTTATATACTTTCCCGAAGAATCAAGCAATTTAGTGAGTCTCTTCAAGGACATGGATTTTGGATGTGATTCTGTGATGAGGCGACTGCTCCCTCCCGAACTCAAAATTATTGTCGTCAATTACATTGCCTTCCACGAGCTACACCTATAAGGAACTATGTGTAGAACTATAACATGGTTGACCTATAGCAACTAGTTGACAGGATAGATTTTTTCTTCCGTTCAGAGTCAAGGTAAACGCAAAAATGATGAACGTGGTTGTGGGTTGAGTTCCTACGGAAAATCCGTTAAGCGTGTAGAAAGAAGAGCTAATTGATACTGAATTGTGGATGAGAGTGGAGGAGTGGAGGAGAATGAGGATAATTATTAAGTTTAGCGAGAAGGATTCTGGAGGAACTGTATAAGATCCTCAATGGCATTCAGATCAAGGACTGCGGTTAATTATCTTGCGGATGGTGTAGAAAGAAGTATGAAACATGGGTTTGTGTAGAAAACTTAAATGACACAGTTCCAAGTAACGGGATAAATGCGCTCTCGAGAAGGGAAAAAATAACATTGGGCTTCAACGTTCGCAATAGCAAGATATGGGTTAAGGGGTGGGGTAGCCATGCATGTCTGCACCTTCAAGAACTGGAGTTTGAGCTAATGGTTGATGTTGATGGTAGTAAAAGGTGGGAGAACAAAGTGGAAGTTGGAGCTCTGGTTAAATAGTTATTAAATTAAGTGAATGTGAGTAAAACTGAGGAGGAGGAGACGTGATTTGATGGAAATACACGCGGACTAGTTGTAATAAATGATTAATTGAATGACTGGAAGGTGGGAATGGTGGCGGCTTTTTGGAAGGGTGCTTTTAGATGCATGGGTCAGAACGTCCGAAGAAGGAAGGGAGTCGTGGAGGAGGGTGGAGTGATGTGTTTATGATTTGTGATGCAGAATAACATGGAGAGTAATTATAATATATAGTGGAACAGGGATGGAGCTACATGGAGAATAGAGGAGAGTGGGGAAAGATAGATCTGTGATCATGGATGATTAGAGGAGAGAGAGAGAGAGAGATAGATACATGCAATTCCATGGTCAAGATGATGACTTCCTTTTGTCCTTAGACTAATCCGTCAGTTTCCGTTTTCCAATATCCTTTGCAGCCTTTGCGCGTCTTAATGATAGTCAGTAGAGGAGCATTTAAAGTGTAAGGAATTTTGGAATTGGCGTTTCTTGGAGCAAGTGTATAGTGGTGACGGTGGTTTAAAAAAACTAGTCTACCTTGCGTCTCCTTCCATTTAATCTTGATGGCGCTCCTGAATTGGACGCTGCGCTGTTCCGCACAGGGGGAAGATTATTATATCCTCTTACACCTGATTAGAGTTGGGAGTGAGCTTGAGTGAATATGGAATATGGAATCTGAATGAGAGATTGGTGGCGGTGCATTGAAAACTATACTACGTTTGTGCATTCTTGTAAGGAGCTCTCCTGTCTTATTCCTTGTGACTGCGGCGAGCCTGCTTTTGCTACCCTCTATGCATGTTCTTCTGAATCTGATTTCTGAAGGATCCTGCCCTTTACCCTAGAGTTAGTTGTGCATGCATGTTTTTTTCTCCTCCATCCCTGATATGGATAGTTGATGGTAGCGAGAGCGTGTAGGGACGGATGCAGGTGGACCACATGGAATTGTTGATGATATGTTTTGGGATGGGGGACTCTATGGATGTATAAGGATGAGATGAGAAGTGACCTTTTCTCCGGTCTATCGAGGTTTCGTTTGCGTCACCTTGGAAGGGAGCAGATTTTTGCAGAATCCACCTTCCTCAAAGAGAGCTCGAGTAGTATGAACGACATATGAAAAACCGTTTCGGTCACACGTCTTCTCGCAATTCCATTCAACCCTTCAAAAGATCAACATCAGAAGGACCCTCCGTCTCTGAATGTTGAAAGTGATCATTTTTTAATCTTGTTGGAAGGAGTTGGAATTATATCACACAAGTCTTTTGAATTAGTTGGGAGAGAGAGGAAGCGGTTTGTGCGGATCAAGAATCCACTACTTGCACTATTTATTTACCCCATTTTCTTGAATGTCTTCACATAGTTTGAGCGGAAACGTGCTGAGGCAGTAGTGAGAGTTTTCAAACCCATTCAACTTATTATTTAAATTATTCACTCTATAGCCTATTTGTAAAAATACGACGCTCACGAATGGGAGACTCGAATAAGGAAAAGAAACAAGGCAACAGTCAGTAGCCTGTAGCTCCTCTCTTGAGTCAATACACGGATTTGAATACCAACCAACTGTGAGTTGAATCCAAACTCCCGTCGTGAATACACAATCCGAACTTTAAGCCCTAAGTCTATTTTGCTGCTTTGTCTAGTGGGGAAAAACTGTTACGACGTTGCGCTCCAGAGGAAGCGCTTGAGCGATCTTTGAAAACGTGCGAAGAGAGACACGTTTTTGTGTGGTTATTTCGGACAAAAAACAATGTGTTAAAACTCTGTTACCCAGTTACATAAAATCCCTCCTCTTACGATAATATCTTGAAAGGTCCTCGCTAAGACAAATAACCGTCAGCGTCAAGAAAATCATCTGTCAAATGGTAACAAGAATCGAGGATACAATAAGACAGGCTGATAAGTTACGACGACTGAAGAGTCCTAGGAAAGAGGTAAAAGATTTTTCCGGATGGCTGCTTGTACTTATTATTATTGATTATAAGTAGTTGAGTAGTAAGTAACGAAAAATGCTTCACGGGTGGAATTTGGATACGTAACTGTTATCCAGCTTTTTCCCAAGGAAGGGGTCTCTGGCTCTCTCGTCCGTGGCCAGTATAGACGGAGGGAGGTCGCAGAATCCCTGCTGGATAAAACTGTCTACAGTTATCTATTCTCTGGAAATTGTCATTAAAGCTGGAGACAGGGACAGATTTATTGATGGGAAATTTTTAATGGGATATTGTGGGGACGCGTGTATCTTTTCAAAGATCTGGAAATAGTTTTAGGTTTTATAGGAAATATCTCCGGAAAATGAAATATGAAGATGGTTCTGTTATCCGAAGCCGGCTGGATGAGTAGAGGTCGGAGAGAACGGATAGATTGCGGAGACCACAAAACCGCTTTGCAATTAGCCCAAAAATGGAATTTACAGGTTGGGTTGAAAACGAGAGGATGATTAGAATTGTGAGAATTCGGCCAGAAGGATTCTGTTATTATTCTTACTAACTGCTGGGGCGGGAAAAGAAGGAATACATATGTTTTAGGACTTGTACTCAAGAATCGAGTCTATGGAGGATGGTCTTATAGGGAATTCTAGAGTTTGCGTTGTAGGGATGAATTATTAGGATTTAGAAGAAGGTGAGGAGACAGGTGAGAAGATTGGAGATACAAGATACGGGGAGAGAGACTCTGTGGCTGTGATGAAGGTATTTAAGACTAGGACCTGGGCAGACCCTTGATGGTGGGGTCGTTGGTTGGGCCTGTGTGTGTATGCTGGGATCCAGGTAGGAAAGTACCTACCTGGGTGAGTATGGTGGTTTGACGTAGAACGTTTACGGTAAGGATTAGGAGACAGTCTGGGAGCCCTAGTTGAGACGATCAACATTATCATATCACTTTGTTAATTCCTTTCACAGTCTTACTAAAGCAAGTGAAGTGAAAAGGTTTCTCTTTCTTCCCTCCTTGCAGTCTCACTTGTTTCTTCTTTCTCCTTTGGAGGATTTGCGTTTTATATTTAAAAAAGCGGCGTACACAAGTCACGAGTGTTGAGCATGCTTTAAAGACAATGTTAAGACTGCGTTGAGAAGCGGACTAAAGTTTGGATTTTGCAAAGCTAGGACGGATTTTTAAAACTCTTGTTTGCGTGTACGTTAACCATATTTAGAGAGGAAGAGAGGAAAGTGTTAAAAGGTGTGGAATTAGCAAAATGTTCATCTTAGGTTCGGCTACCTATAATTTTCATCATAGCCGGTCATTCATCGTTACGAGCAACAAGTAAATTGCACAGGAATCCTTGTCGCTTATTTAGCCTAGACACTTAGTTATTAGCGAAGTGTCCTAAAAGAGGATGCGGGCGGGAGGGAAAGGTGAAAATGTAGCCGAATATCATTACGGAATTAATTAAATTTTCTCTTTCCTCAACAGGTACGTGAACAATAATTTAGGTGACGATCCAGAGCGGACGGAGAGCAGAGATACAATGTCACCGCCGTTAGCCAATGCGGAATCAAAACCGAGCAATAATGTGGTCACCACTCCCGCACCACCCCGAAGAATTGCGGTTCTCGTTCGGGGAGCATGCAAATCATACGGATCCGGGAAAAGGCTTACACCTGTCCTCGAAAATCTCGACATGGTCGTCCCCGAAGGAACAATGTAAGAAAGAGTTGTGGTTTAAATTTAAAATAATTCTCATTTCATTATTTCTTCCACCTCAATGAAGAGCGTTGTAATGAGGAAACCGCAGGCTGTCCCTCTGAAGGATAGAAAGTGTGAAGGGGTGCTGATGGAGTTGATAAGATAGTTGTCACTTTTCCAATCATTACAAGATTAGATGAAGGATGGTGATGGGACGTGCATGTAGGCACGAATAGGACAGACAACCCTTAATTATGTGAGGTGCTGGCTGGGAAAACAAGGTTAAATTACGTGTATAGTGTATTGAATCCGTTGTAAGTGCTAATGGAGCAAGTCCAGGCGATTACCCTTATCAGATATTTAATTGCCACAAGGTTCAGTTAGTACTCCCACACCTGTGGATAGAAGAAACGTCTGTAAGGGTCTTTTTTCGAATTGGAAAAACGTGAGACATGTTCTCCTCCTCAAGAGACATTATAGCTCGTTCTGTTACTCTATTTTTCCTCGATATTTAAAATTATCCGCTATGGTTTCTTGACTGCGCCGGTTATCCAGGACCTAGGGGAAATGGGGTGCAACAAAGACCTTTGTCTAAAATAATTACATGTAAAAATCAAAGGTTAGTAGTGGTTGAGTTATTAACTCAAGCAGAGTAACGACTTACAGCAAGGGCAACTTAAACAGAACAAAGAAGAGAACAGTGTATATAGAATATAAGAAAGAATGAAAGTAGTAGCCGAGATTTTTATGCATTTCTGGAATCCACTAAGTTAATGCTTTACCTATTGTGATTGTTATATTCACTTATTTCTCACGAAGCTCGTCTCATTTACGTGAAAACAATTGGACAGCTTCAACTTGAATTTCTCCCGAATATAGAAATATGGGTAATTAGGATCAAGGTAGCTTAAAGCAAACCAACTTTTGTACATCATTAATTCTTCGTAGATGATCGGTTTGATTATATAAATAATTATGTCAGTTGAATATATAGGAGCTCAAGCTAAATAAATAAGTGAGAGTAAAATCTTGAGAAGTGCAAGACGCAGATGAATTCTTTCAGATTCTCATCAAGATTCTTAGGCTGAGGCTGCTGACAAGAGGTAGTGAAATGCTGGCGGAGGGATGAAGGGTGGCGAGGTGGTTAATTAAATATAGAGCAGGGGTACGTGATGTCATTCGTCAATAATGGACATGGCAAAATTAAAGGACTGTTGTAAGGGATTCTGCAAGAGAGTTATTCAATGGAGGATAGAAGAAGTGTAACTTGGAATCGTGAGAAGAGAGGGAGAGGAAACGGTGGAGCTATTTTATTTAGGTAGGGGCCTTGCTACAATGATTCTACAATTAGCTCCTTGTTTCTCTCACCTGTCATTAAATTACGGTACAAGGAATAGCTCTGATGTGATATATTACAATGAGAAGTGTAGAAGCCCCCAGGATGATGAGAGCGTTGTGGATAGAATTGGAAGATAGGCAAATATAGAATATCAAGTCCCCAGAAGTGATTTACTTTTACCACTATGCTACCACTCTTCTTGACTCTGGTTGATCAGAGACAAGAGAGGAAGTGATAGGAAATTGAGGAGGAAGCTATTATAAAACCCTCGTAGTTCCTCTCCTCGGGGGATTCAAAGGGTGGTTTATAAATAAAACTTCACAATGGATTTATAATGGTCTTCTTGCTTACCTCCTTGAGCCCGTGAAGTAATCCGTCTTCCTTTGATCCTCGTGCAAACAGAGAGGATTCAGCAAACGACTTTCTCTCATCCGTCACATAATAAATATGCTAAGAGCCACAATTGATCCTATAATCATCCAGTTACCGAAAACTCATCAATAGTCTGAATAGAGTCAAATAGAGGAGAGACCAAATGAGCCTGCTCTTTCTGTCCACATTTACTATCCCAAATTACAATCTATCCTTATCTCCCTTCTTTTCATTTTAATATCCTTCTAAAGGCCAGGGAACTAAACATAATAATAGATTCGGTTGATTTGGAATACAATGATTAAGTAGACAATTTTCCAAGGTAGTGTCATGCTATATAGAACTTGTAGGGCCTCGTCAAGACACGGACTTATTGCTTACAATGTTGCAACAATGTTCCTGCGGACCGGACGGAAGGGTCGAGGAGGTTGTAGCTGAAATTTGATTTAAAAGCTGTTAGATTTAGAATCAGATTTGAAATATGTATAGTTAACTGTGATTTTTTTGCGAATGTGAATTGAACAGAATATTATTGTTTGTTGGTGAATATGGATGGTAAAAAGGCGAGTTGAGAGTTAAGAAGCGGCTTATGTATCCCCTGTCGAAATTGTGACGATGCAATGCATGAGTGTTATTGTCAGGACTTTTTTGAATGCTATACTCTTTTTTGTGTGTATCGTTTATGGGAAGAACTCGAAGAACGATTTGCGCTCTCTGTAGGGGATTATCAGTTTTTTTTCAAATGGCACTAAACATGGGATACTCTTTTAAATTCTTTTTGACGTCCGTACTTAATGCGCTAAGATTTATGCGAGTCAATGCAACTTAAGCTTGGATAATATGAAGAGCTGAGTGAGAACACTGATTGGCCAAAGAAGCCCTTGAAAACTTAAGGCAACTTGTAGAACCAATGATCTGGCAAGAATTTGAGACTTTTTAGAAGAAATCCTGTTAAACCATCAGCAGTCCTCCAAAAAAGCTTTCGTCCTAAATTGTCTCATCGAAATTAAATAATAGATGACAAGAGAGAGACAAGCCCTGTTTTGATGAATTAGCTAAAAGAGGTGCTGTTGGGAAGAAGATAATCTTTATGTTGTTCGGAAATAAGGTGATTTGGAGGTGCTATTATGAGCACGACGAGCAGTCATTTATTTTAAATGTTACGTCTGAATAGGGATTGTATATGTGCGTTGTTAATAAAAGTGAAAAAGTGCAGAAGATGGATGATGCGCAGCCAGACATGATGAGTGTGCTGGCTGGGGACCGATGAAGCCTGAATTTTTGTTTAAAAATGTTTTACGGTCGGAAAGGAGGATGAGAGAAGAAGTGGCGGGGTGCGACATGAGTTCGTTTAGGAGGATTTGTTTTGTTGGTACAAGGAATAATCCTTTGAGTAATGATGACATTCATACTTGAAAATGTGCTAGAAATTGCACCATCTTGTATAGGTGTGTATTTCTCAATTTGGTTAACATGTTTCTAAGCCAGGTTCATGTTGGGCAATCGAAATTAAGAAATCACAAACAAATCTTTAGCTTTAGCTTGCTGGTACCCATGTGACACTATGCTGTAGGAATAAATTGGTAGCTTGGAATTCCCAAGGACAGGGATTCGTTAGTGCTTAATTTAAAGAGTTTTTAGGAGGGGATTATGCGATAATCAAATTTACATGAAATTTCAATGATCTCTTTTAAAGAACATGCATTGTCTTTCCTTTTGTTTACTCTTGGGGATGTTGGTACGACGAGTTAAGCTAACTGAAACTAATTCTTGCTTTTGTTGATTTATAAATTATAGATACAGTTTGCTCGGGGCGAGTGGATGCGGTAAAACCACGCTGTTGTCATGCACTGTCGGGATGAGAAGATTGGACAAGGGAGAAATACGGATATTTGGTGCAAGACCCGGAACTGCAGAAAGCGGTGTTCCCGGTAAACGTGTTGGATACATGCCACAGGTGAGCTGAACTAATTAAGAACCGCGGTGTACCTGTAGGTAGAGGAGGAGATTGAGAAATATTCTTGTCATGAACAATTTGACTCGAAAATCGGTATCTATTAGGATAGCAAAAGCAAAGGACTTTATAATGTAGGAAGGCGGCTTGGATAAGGGCGCTGAACTACTGTATGAATAAGTCAGAAGTAGGTGGAGAAGTTTTTGGGATTATGAGTTGACACTTGTACCTGTCTGTACCTTCATCTCGTTTAAACGAAATTAAAGAGAGACAGGTATTGAGTTCAAATGTGTGGTATGAGGAACATGAGAATAATCTTAGAATTTACAGTTGTCTGAACAGTTTTGAAGAGGGCAAGGAGAGGGTTGTGGTGGGACGAGACCGCTGTTTTTTATTGCCATTGACCCTAAATATAACAATTGAATGAAAAAAGGATGAGAAAATAAAGGATAAAAGCTTGTTTCTAAAATGAGAAGAAATATGTAAACAAGAAATATGACAGGCTCGTATTGTTTCTTGTAAGCCGGTAGTTTAAGTAGTTTAAGCTTTGTGCCGTAAAAAATAAATGCGTGTAAAACATCCATGAACTTTGATGTACATGAAATGACTTTTTTGCTTTCAAAGGAAATCGCCCTGTATGGAGAATTCACTATTCGGGAAGCAATGCAATATTTTGGAAGAATATACGGGATGAGTCCATCTCAAATTGAGGATAAGATGACTTTCTTGATCAAGTTCCTGGACTTGCCTCCATCACATCGACAAATCCAGACTCTAAGGTACGGAGGAGAGAAGAGTGTACCGGAATTAGATGTGCTTCCGTTTAAAAAATGGTTTTTGACTTGTCGTGTTGAAACGTTGAAAAACAGAGGGGTGAAAGGTCGCTGGATGGGTAAGGTAAAACTAATGGAGTTGGTAGACGTACCGGTATGCATATCTGGAACTCAAGGACGACTAGGAGTGAAGAGTATCAGCTGCTAAAAATAATTAGGCCAAAGAGTGCCCTGTTGTACTCTTCAAGGTTTCCCTGTACTTGAAATACTGACTTTGTGGTCGAGATAATGTTTAGAAAGTGAACTTGGAAGGGGATTAGGTTGAGGTCAAAGAAGAGGGAATCTTGTGGAACGAGGTCATGGAACTAAAGGACCTTAGCCCCTCTTGGGTACAATGTTTCTAAAAAATGAGAAGTATATTAGTAGCTCAAGAAATGCAGATATGAATGGGAATCACACACTGGTTTCACTACTTCCGGGAGGTTTAAATTATCTCTGGAGGAGACGATGGTGGTGGGATGCGTCGAGGAGAATGACTGACTTATTACGAGAATGAAATATAATTGACCGTTTTAAACATTTGTTCTCCTACAGTGGTGGACAACAACGCCGTGTCTCATTTGCTGTTGCTCTTCTTCATGACCCTGAACTTTTAATTCTGGATGAGCCCACTGTTGGTGTGGATCCACTCCTTCGGCAAAGGTAGGTTACTGGAACTTTTGGATTTCTCAAGGATTTCTCAGGGATGGGTCGGGAAATCCCAGTGGAGACCTTGGTTGGACACTGGAGGCATACCTTAGCTCCAGCTTTCTAAACAAGGGATCCTTTTGTTGGAAAAGGATGACAAGATAATTATGATGATGGATGAGGATAGAGATTTGAAAATATTTTCTTTTTACGCAGTATTTGGAACTATTTGTGCAATCTTGTTACTACAAGGCGTACAACCGTCATCATCACGACTCATTACATTGAAGAAGCTAAACAAGCCACAACAGTAAGAGAAACCTCTATTGATTCATTTGTTGCATAGCTCTCTCTTGAATCTTGGGGCGATAGTGGCGCTCCTTAGCGTAGGAGATGAGAGCTGATGGTAGTGGGAGGAACTAGTAAAATATCATACGGACAGCCCTAATTCACTTGTATTGTGTGTTCCCTCAGATTGGTCTCATGAGAAATGGACGACTCCTGGCGGAGGACACGCCTGCCAACTTGCTCAAGTTGCATCACTGCGTGTCTCTAGAAGATGCTTTCCTCAAGCTTTGCAAAAGAGATAAAACTACAAACAATGTTAGCAGCCATAATGAAATTAACGTACAAAATAACGTCAACTCTGTGCCAGCTTTACCTGCCCCTCCCACATCGGATCGGCATAATCTTAGCTTAGTATCCGTTTATAACGACAAAAATAGACAACATGCTGACGGTGTTGTCGTCCCGGAAGAAAATGGTATCATCGGCCTTGCTTTCCATCAATCAAAGGAATATTTAGTGGGTGATAACGATAAAGTAAGCTTCGGTTTCGCTTAAGATTACGGCAAAATTTTTAGCTAACTTACATGGATAAAGGGAAGAGAAAATAAGGTTTCTATTATTTAATTATCTACTATTAATTTTGTTGCAGGAAACCAGTTTGAAACCAGATCCTACTATGACGAGAATGAATTACATGGCTGATGAATGCGTTGATTGTTGCTCCAGCTCTAGTTGCTCATTTGACCCTCATGCCTTCTTAAGTCGTCTTCAAGCGTTAATTATTAAAAACTTCATTTGCATGTGGCGAAATATTGGGTAATTTGAAATTTTGCATTGAAATGTGCATTGCATTTCCTTCAGGGATTTCTTTAAGCTTGAAAAAATATGACGGTTATTTTTACAAAGGATGACATGATTTACAGGTTTATGCTCTTCATTTTTGTACTACCCGCAATCCAAGTCATCCTCTTCTGCTTGGCTATCGGACGTGAACCCCTTGACATGAAATTCGGTGTGATCAATAACGAAATCGAGGAATTCGGAATTTGCGAGGGTGTTCCTGGCTGTACTACAACAAACTTAAGTTGTCTTTACTTGGATGCCTTGCCGAAAACTGCTCTTAGATTGATACCGTTCAAAGATGAGGAGGCTGCAATTGCTGATATTGAAAAGGGGCTTGTTTGGGGATACCTATCGTTTCCACTCAACTTCTCTGGGGCTTTAATGGATCGACAAATCAATGGACTCTTTGCTGATAACACCAGCTTGTACGAATCCCAGATTAAAATTCAAATGGATATGTCGAGTAAGTCAAAAAAAATGAAAAGGACTAAGATTTAAAAATTGTAAAATAGTGGAAATCATGAAAATTTTCATATTTTGCCTGTAGATCAACAAATCGCTTTCACGATCCAAAGGATTTTGTTGGACTCTTTCCAAAAATTCACCCGGAAGCTCCTGATTGATTGTGAATACGATCCTATTGTTGGAGAAATTCCCCTCCATGTAAGCTTGATTCTTTTTGATAGTTCAAACTCGGAAAGGGTTGAGGAGGGAAACGGTATTAAAAATGCAGGATTTACCTCAGAAAAAAATAATGAAGGAATGAAACGTATGGTTTTACAGTTCGATGAGCCAGTTTACGGACACGACCATCCAAGTTTTATGGAATTCATGGCGCCTGGAATTGTTTTGAGTATAATTTTCTTCATGGCTGTTGCACTAACGGGATCTGCATTTATAACGGAAAAGAAAGAGGGTATGCTGGACCGTTCCCTTGTAACTGGTGTGACGACAAGTGAAATTATAGCTGCTCACATGGTCACTCAATACGTTGTCATGGTGGGACAAACGGCTTTGGTCTTGGTCTTCATGATTGTCGTCTTCGAAGTACCTGTTCGTGGACCCTTGGGATGGGCTATTGTAATAACTCTTCTTCAGGGAACCTGTGGAATGTCCTTTGGTAAGCTGAGCTTGAACTATTTTAAGAAAGAGGAGCTTCCACTTTATTTCCTTCCTGCCATTTCGTGCACCGGGTGCACTAGAAGGCAGGAAGTTACAAGATGCTAATTTTATGATTACTAATGATCTGATTGTTTTCTACTAGGATTCTTAATCTCGGTTATCTGCAAGGAAGAACGAAATGCGATCCAACTTGCTCTAGGAAGCTTTTATCCAAATCTGCTTCTTTCAGGTAATTTTTTTTAATTAATGATCAAATTGGTTGGGACTTAACGCCAGAGGACGTTTTGTACTGTTTTGTGGAAAGTATTGACTAATTCTATTGACTTTTTACGCTTGCAGGTGTTGTCTGGCCCATTGAGAGCATGCCCAAGATCCTGCGGGAGATCAGTTACATTTTACCAGAAACTCTGGCTTGTGAAAGCATGAGATCTATTTTAACCCGTGGATGGGGCGTCACTCACCCGGCTGTCTGGCCTGGTTTCCTATCCTCCATTTTGTGGAGTGTAGTTTTCTTTCTTCTCGCAATTTTAGTTGCTCGATTTAGTCGCTCGAAATAATTTGAGAATGTTGGACTCATTCGCAGATTCCATAGGCAAATCTTGCGTATACGAATGTTTCTTTTCGTGCCACTCTAATTAATCAAAATGGCCTCCAAAGGGCCTAAAGGTTAAATACTGGTGTCTTAAATATAGAAATAGGTTAATTCAGGGAGTAAGTTTAAATAATGGAATGGACAGATATTGAAAAATGATGGAAGGAGTTTTTTACACTTCTTCGTGGATCGATTCGTTTGTCAGTCGAATGTGAATAGCACAGCGGCTCGGTCAATTACTTTTGGAAAATGCTCAGTGATGCGGCATTAGATGCTAGAACGCTTGAGGCTTTGCGTGAGCCATCCAGCGTGAAGGTTCGTAACAAGCAAGAAGCTAAGAGAGATGATCGCAATTTTTTTTTGCGGTCTAGAACGCCCCAAAAAAGATAAGTTGACACATACGTGGCAGTAACATTTAATAAGATCTTGTCTGTGTTATCTCCGCCATACTCAACCCATTGCTTACGGCATTGGGAACGTTTGCATAGAACGCCAAATACATTTTTAACAGTTATTGTAATTACGGATTTAGAATTAGACTCATTTTAACGCAGTTAGTTGCGGAATTTTCTTCTTTTAATTAGATTAAGCCTGTAGGAACGATCGGAGGGGAGAGTGTGCTTTGATTTTATTTATTTTCGATTCAATTATATTCCTACCTTATACTTTTCAGCGTATGACGATACAGAATCGTAGTTGAATCCACAGTGTACATGAGCCTGTTACTTATCCATTGAATGACGAGATGAATGCAAAGTTTTTAGTGATCCATACAGGCCCCTTAAAGCAGTTTAACAATATTTCCTTAAACGCACACACGACACTTCTGGGTTTGCGATTAGCTAACTCAGGCTGCTAGATGCAGATTTTTCTTAAATTTGCAATCTCTCAGCCCTCCCGTTCCAATATGAATCCTAACTGCCGTTATGGTGAAATATATCCTTTTACAGTAAACAAGGTTTTCAAAAGGTTCTATTTCATAGTGACTGATTTGATGCAGGAACAGGAATAAATCCCCGAGTTTGACATTATTTCTCACTGACTGATTAGCTCGTAGGTCAATTATGTTGTTGCCCAACACAAATAGCAATTACGGATGTCCTTAATTTAAATTTAAATACAACTATGTGGAATGGTTTTCAGTAGAATTCTGTCTAGTGTATAAACATGAAATTTTATAAGATTGTCCCCTCCTGTTCGGGCTCTAGCTAACTTATCAGTACGGCTGAGGAAGATACTATCAGTTTGTAAAGCAAAATTTCAACAAAGTTTCTTTGTATCAGACCATGACAGAGAAATTAATTAAGCAAGTCTTCGGATGAGATAAACGATTTAGGCGTCTCTTCAAAATAATCCCTTGATTATAGTTCGGTATTAAACTAGAACTTGCCAACCGTGAAAGACAAAGCCTAATCTGCTCACATAGATGTTGAAATGTAATGTGAAGATATCCGTCTGATTTGATTTGAAGGGTAGTTTACGGCCTTTATACGACATTAGGAAAACCTAGACGTGATTATTTTTTGATGAAGGCTATCCTGCGTTTGTAATGATTTTAAATGTAGGTTTTAAGTGTAAAAATACGACAAAAATACTTATATTGATACGAAACAGCAAGGTTGTTCTAACTGCGCTCGTATTATTTCCGTCCTAGAATATTTATGTAAGAGATTGCAAAAATGATCCTAGTATCATACTGTAATATTAAGTCATGAGATGAAAATTTAATAAAAATCGTAACTACGCTTAACTTTTGCAATTCCATGTATTTTTTAGGCTGCGGAAAATACTGAAGAATTACAGGCCACTGAACTTATTACCAAAATTATCTTTTGATACATTTAGTTTAATGGATATTGGCGAATCTTTTGAAAGAGACGCTTGACTGTATGGAGTTTAGAGACAAAACAGAGACAAACTACACTATTTATTTGCTATGACATGTGAGTAAGCAAGTTGAAAGATGAGATTCAAATATTGTCTGTCCAAGTCTTTGCATTATGCATCAACAACAAGTACGGTGTATAAAACAATCATTTCTAAAGTACGGTGTGTCCAAAACAATCATCTGTACAGTATATAAGGTAATTTCAGGTTTCAATGTTCATCTCTGTCCTCACAGTTACTTTTAGCGGAGCTTTTTTTTTCAATAAAAGAGCTCAACTTGAGTAATATTGAATGTTGAACAAAAAAGATGATTTCATTTAAAAATGTGATCTCCTCAAACCCAAATTACCAATCTCTTGTTTTGAATGTTTACGTTACCGAAGAATCTACGAATTTCCTCTGGGTTTAGAGTGACCAAACTCAAATTTAATAGTCAGTTCGCCCATTCTGGACACTGGTAAGAGATCAGGTATCCATTCTATAGTAAATGCAGACAATTCCTTATCTTTGTTGGTCTGGTCTGATTTACCTGTAAACAGAAATGAGCTAGTTGAACAAGACATCAAAATCTCGGTATAATACATTAGTTACCAGCAAATAATTATTCATCTGACCTATCTTTAAAAACGTAGAATGTAAAATTGGAGCAATCGGTTGATTTTTTGAACCAGGTTCTTCGATACCCTTTGCACTGGTCAACCACTCTACATACATATTCTGGCTACTCTTTACAAAATATTGAGTAGGTTTTAGGGGAACCTATAAGATTAATATATCATATGACAAGGAGCAAAATTAAAAATACTTTATTTCGTTCCATAAACCGGAAACTCACCAAGTTGCACTGAAATATATGCATTAACTGAAGAAGATTAGTTATTTTCCACGTATGCTTAGTATAAGTCTTTCTAGGAGATGCATCTTGCCGGTGAACAACGATTGTTTGATTCGGAAGACGTTTTTTCTTCAACCCACTGGCGAGCCGATCTTTCAGGCACTCGAAAAAATCCTGCAAATACTGAATTCATAAAATCTGCTATGCCAGTATAGCGATATATATAGTAAATTTTTTTAAAACTCACATTGTAGACCATGTATGTAATGGGGTCAGGGGTCCCTGGATTTCCGTAATTCATTAAGAGATTAATTCGTTCGTTGATTCCTGCTAACCATTCTTCAAATCCTAGTAGGGGAAGCTTCTTTTCCGGTTGCTCATCATTCCTACTTGATTTAGCATTCACTCCGATTTTGCCTATAAGTGCTATGTGGGATACTGGTTGCTTAGTTACACCATTGCTATGGTTTGCTTGCCGGAAAGTTTGATTTTTTCTTTCAGGAAGCGATTTATCAAACAGCATACTGGAGTAAGAATTAATGCTGTCTGTGTGTCTACTATGGACTGTAAGGGTAGGACGCGTCGTGTCGTCTTCTTTGCGCCGTTTGGACTGGTTTCCGTTGGTAATTAGTGTATCAGATTCCGGTGGAGCATATGAATTTTGAATCTGAATACCATGATTGCTTGAAAATATTTGACAGACCTATAAGTTAAACAAAAATTATATTCTGCAAGCACCTATTTCTTTTACTAAACTTACTTTGAAAATAATTTTTGCTTTTTTCGGGTTCTTACTTGGTGGTCTGCTTCAGTGAGTTCATCCAGGGCAGCATCACTCAAGCTGAAGTTATCATCGACGTTGGCTACAATAATTTGATCTGCTAGTACACCTTCGATGCCCTGAACCTGGTGAACGATCGAAAATACTTCGCGTGAGACTGAATCTTTCAAAATTTGCTAAAAGGTGAATGTACTACTACTCACATTAGATAACGTCGCATCATCAACACCTGCTATGCTCTCCAGGAGCGATAAGTTTTCTCTCATAATTTCTACAGAGATGTGAGATGAATCTAATTCATCAATGTCTCGCCCATTATTAGGATCCGGTAAGCTTACTAAATGCAACTGACTTAAAAGCGTAGCTGAAAATTTAAAAACACTGGAAATTATGCGTCAATAAATTTGGTACAGGTTACGTACCTAATATAAGATATTATAAAACTTACGCGTAAGATCATTCGCTACTTGTGAAAGAATAAAATCAAACTCTGTAGAAAGTTCTTCACAGCTAGCAAACGCGCATACACAAGCGTAATAATGTATGCAATATCTGCTGAAAGCGTCAAAGGCACCATTTCCACTGTTATGCAGTGCTTCTTCTCGAATCTGAAAGTGACCGATCAATCGTAAAATGCTTTCACTACTTTTTTAAAGAAAAGTTCAATTAGAAGATTTTAAAATTTTAAAGTACCTGCTTTTGTGGTCGACAAGCACAAAGATAACGTTTGTCCAAACTCTCAAATTTATTTGGCTTGAAAAACATGACGTGTAGAAGTCCTAGAGGATGTTTCTGTGTCGCATCACATCGGACAACGAAAGAAGTACTGGAAACACGTTGAACCAGAGCGTCAGCATTGTCTCCCAGGCACATGTTAATAATCTAAAAAAATACGCTGATCAGCAGAATTCCAGGCACATTTCATTTGGCCAGTCGTTAATTAAATAAGTTAATTAAATTAATTAATAATATTAATTCAAGGGTCTTCGTTTCAATGCCGAGCATTCCTTGATTTTTTCGGCATTATATAGTATGGGTTTAAGTTTAATGATGATTGTATACTTACCTCTTTACTTTCCTCTGGTATATTTAAACTTGGTAATACGGAATGCTTTATGGGTAACAATTGTGAATCAGCGAAGCATCTTCGCGCAGCTGCAATATGTGAGCACAGTACCTACAGAATTTTAAAAATATTACTTCAGAGAAGAAACACGTAATATTCAGTACAGCTATCAAAATTTCAAACATACTAACTCAACTACTTTACCTCTCCATCGCTCAACCCGCAGCTTTCAACAAAACATTTCTGCAGAGCATTAACACTGGTTTCAGAGTCTGATATCGTTACAGTGCCGGGCATGGGCAATCGTACAAAATTACGGTAATCTGGTCCTCTGTCCCGAAGACGAACTGAATATATCTGCAAAAAGAATAATACCACAAACGAGTATAAGAATTACATTTTCTGCTTTGCTTTTGCGGTAAATACCACGATAAGAAAAATGATGATTCGCACCTGTTCATAGGGGTAATCTGGTGTGATGATTTTACATGCATCCGTAAACGCTTTTCTCTTTAAACCCGTATCTCTGAAGACGACATCGCATGACTTATTCTTGCATGAATTTCCGCGGGTACCGTTCACAGTGCCGCATTTGGGGCATTTTCGTATGCCGCGAAGCGTAGGCCGACCCAAGTCAGCGAATAGAGCTTTCATCTTGTCTCCTGAAGTTTGCGGCATGTCGCCTGAGATCAAACAAGAAATTTCAGTTAAGTTGCTCCGATTTAGCTGTTTGAGTCTAAAATGAGTTTCTTGATGCACATTTCTACATTCACTAACTCTAACAGGCTGACAAATGAAATTTCCCTTTAGTACAATTTCCTTTGTCAGACTGCGTGTCAGTTGTTAGTTCACTTTAGTGCAATTTCGTTTGTGTGCAGATTTGGGCGATGCTGGCATTCGGTCCATCATCACCCAAATCTGCATTAAGCATAATCGGGTAGGGACATTTGCGATTAGCAAACACTACAAGGGATATTTACTAATTTCATAACTTTATAAACTCTAAATGAGTCCTGTTAATCAGTCAGCCTAATGAATGTGTTTGCCCAAAGAAGACTCTTACTGATTTTGGTTCTTGTAGGTGGCGATATTTTGCACGTTCCAAATATTCCACACGTAAACAAACACTCACATGTTACTGTTTATGTTTCTCCTCTGCTACACAAATTAAATATATATTTGTGACAACACAAATAAGTTGGCTATCTCTTTGTTTAACACGATGTTAAGCCATTTCCTCACTGATTTGAAATTGAAGAAAGTTTGTGATTGCAAATCTCGGGTTTTTGTTTATTTTGTTCTCTTTCTTTAGTCCTCGGAGAAAAAGCCCAGGGAGATTATGCGTTTTAGTATCATAATGCATATGTTCTCCAAAGGAGAAATCCAGAGTTTTGGATTTTGGTGGGACTCTAGAGCGGCAAGGATGATGCTTGAATGCTGTTGCTACATAAATCCCTAAAGAAGAATCCGCTCACACAGACGGCCTCATCGGCTCCGTTATGTACGGTAACGTCAAGTCGTCTGGTGTGGAATAATGCACTCATATGAGACATCAGAAGAGGTGGCTATGAAACAATGAGCATTGTACCGATGGGGAATTAATGTATGATTAAGGTTGTAATAATTTACTATGAATAACGAGGAAACCCGTGCTGCTGACTTTTGATTGGAATACTTAATGGAGATTTGTTATCCATTAGATTCAAAGTTTGAAGTTGTGAAGTTCTTCATTCTCTCTTCTCCTCCTATAATACTGAACCATTACCAGGTAGATAAATGCTGGTTAAGTGCTTAAAATTATAATAATCAGCCATTCTGCAGGCTATGAACCTAAAGTGGATAGCAACTACCAAAACAATTTTGGTTGGTTAATGCCTGTGTATTTGGGATTCAACCAAGTTGCATGCTGCTGTATACAATTCCTGATTCTCATATCACATTTGCCACTTGTGACTAAATTTCAGTCATGTGTTCGTTTATTTGGCTCGAATATATGGACCAATGCAAAAGGTTTTGCTCGCACATATCAAGTTGCATTGTATGGAGTGGGTGGATGTCATCTCGGAATTCCGCAATTAGTTTGCAAGGAATGTCGGACTGGTGCAGTAGTAAAGCAGGAGTCTTTTCTAATGGACCTGAGTTAGGGAGGATGCATCATTCAAATTAACGGAGAACTGCTGTAAGTCATCTACTTTTGCAAACCATTTCTCGCGTAAGTTATTGCGGGAAGTTGGGAGCTGTATTTTGCGGAGATAAGAACAGGAAATTTGCAAATGCGTAACCCTTATTTCTCTCATAGTTTGCTTTCCAGTTTGAACTCATTTACAGCTATGTTTTAAATTTTACCCAAGTCTACCGGTTGTATGATTTTAATTAGGTTAGGATGCAATATTTTGACATTTCCTGAACTGCATATTCGCTTTCGCTCTGAGGGCATGTTAGTCATCAGATGAATCGGATCAGAAACAATACGTGCACATCTGTGGAAGGATCAGTCTATAGAATAAACGGTACTTACATTTAAAAAACCTGCAATGTCAGTTAATTTCGTTTCAGGGAACGTCAAGAGGTAGTTAGTCTCTGCTTAGGTTGTTTGTAAGAATCAGTTTCGAGATTCGATTTATATAATTAAAATTGATTGAGATTTGTTATGAGCTGCTGGAATGACATGGTGATTTGCGTAATTGCAGTACATACAAAATTCTTCGTTGTATGCGTTTTTACACCCCTTTATGCGTGTAGAATAAGTTGTACTTTTGTCATTTCAAGTCATGGGCTGTTCATCATACATAGGCTGTTGTTGTTCTTTCACAGGTAATCGATAGTTAGTGCTGCGGTGGAAGTTCATCTTTCGGTTCTCCCATCTCTACCGGTGTGTAATGTCCAGTTGGCTGGCTACTACATAGAATGCTCTGCATGTGGTGCTCTTAATCCGAGTAAATCAGAGATTTAAGAACGGCTGGTTTTTGTCGTGGATGTCAGTGTCTCGCTGAAATTTTCAGAAGGAAATAGTAACATGGAAATAGAGTTGTATGTGTCCGAGACACAATTCATTTTGGCACGAGAAAACAGAAGTTTATGGATCAGCAGGAAGACTGGGGCGTATTCTATTCGGGATGAAGGTGAGTAGTAGGGGATGATGGAAAGTAGGGCTAACACAAGTGTTAAGTCATATAAATGAGCATCAACATATTAAAAAAAATATTTGATCTTTGTGAGTTACAACTTTGTTCTTTGTTTCAGAAATTGATGCTGTCAGCGCAGAATGCTTGGGGACTGTATATGGATTTTTGGGGAAAATAACTTTTGACAATGGTAAATAATATAATACGCGCTGATGTCTGCATTGTAATATTGGTTTGGAGTACAAGAAAGTGTAATTTCATGGTTGATGTTTTAGGAGCTGAACCTCGACTGGTATTTGTACAAAAACGATCCGTGGCTGGGCACGTGAAGGGCAGCAAGCTGTATAGGATCAATTCCGTTTTAATTGTGCCTCTGGAGTCTGAGTGCGAGTTAATGATCGAAACATGTCAGAGACACGCAAGGTCAGGAACAAATCCTGCAAGCTCAAACGTTAAAAGAAATTTTACACCCATTGTCCCACCTTCGCGCTCGGCTAGTTGTAATCAAACATCCATGGGAAACATTGCTCAGGCGACCTCGTTATGCAAAGTCAAGTCACCTGCCGCCTTGACTTTTAAGAATCATGCATCTCAATTTAAGCGTAGCGAAAGGTAAGCGTATGCAGTGTGAAATTTTCGATTTGTAAAGATGTTGACCTTTTTCATATCTGATTTATTTGAACTCTTGTAGGTCTGACAAGGTGGAACGGCGGATCATGGAAGAGTTTCAGAAGATGTTTACAGAAGCGGAATCTTTTTTTTACTCGGAGACATACGATCTCACAAATTCTATTCAACGACAATCCACAGCGCCGGAAAGCACGCTACCAATGTGGAAAAAAAGTGATGATAGATTTTTTTGGAATATTCATCTGCTACAGGATTTAATAAAATCTCATGTAAGTCCAGCGTGATAGTTTTCAAATTTAGCTTCATTCAAGTCAGACTGTCATGAAAGTTGTTGTTTTACTTTAACAGGACCCAGCCTTTGATCCGTGGATAGTTCCTGTAATGCAAGGATTTGTTCAAACTACGGAATGTGATGCGAATAGTTTCGAAGCATTGGGCCCAGAGGTAAATAAGAATCTGATTTCGATTTGCAGGTTTTATTGTAAAATGCATTCACATTTATACCATCTTCTTGTTTGCAGATGGCTGGAACTATTGAAGTAACTATTGTATCTAGAAGAAGCAGACATAGACCGGGAACAAGATATTTGCGCAGGGGCGTCGATGAAACTGGCAACGTCGCAAATTATGTTGAAACTGAACAAATAGTCACGTTCAATGGCCACACTGTTTCCTACGTGCAAGTTCGGGGCTCAATACCAGTATATTGGACTCAAATGGGCTATAAATACCGACCTCCACCCCGTTTAGAAAGATGTACGCCGTAATTACTATTGCTAAATTGCAAAATCCGCAAAGCTTAATACAAACTTGATTTGATTTTAAATTTGATAATTTTTTTCAGCTGAAGAAGAAAATATTGAGGCATTTACTAAACATCTTGACAGAGAAAAAGAACTCTATGGTCCTATCACAATAGTTAATCTTGTCGAAAAAAATGGAAAGGAAAAAGTTCTTGGGGATGCATACCTTGATAATGTAATCAAGTATAACTCTGACAATATTTGCTATTACGCCTTCGATTTCCACGAAGCTTGGTAAGGCATTTGGAAACTAGGGAAGTCATGCATGCTTCAAAAGGCGAAGGTTTAAACTCATATTTTTGGCTTCCTCCTTTAGCGGGGGAATGAGGTTTGAAAATGTTTCAAGATTAATAGATAAACTGTCTGATGATCTGAAGACGATGAATTATTGCTGGGTTGACAAATATGGTATTGTGTTGAGCCAGCAAGGTATATGTCGAATCAACTGTGTGGATTGCTTAGATCGAACAAACGTGGTGGAGGTAAATTTACGGCGAAAAGGATAGTTATGAATTTGAATTTAACGGGTAGAAGGCCTAACAACTAATTTCTGTATTTTTTAATGCAGACACATATAGCAAAACATGTATTATGCATACAATTAAGTAAACTTGGCCTTCTAATACCTGGAATGGGGCTTCCGATTCCGTTACTGCACAGGTTGCAGTCGTTGTGGGCAAATAATGGCGATATAATTAGCAAGCAGTATGCGGGGACTAACGCGTTAAAGGTTTGGGTTATAATTTTTTTTTATTTGCACTTTGCTGGGTTTTCTAGTTTTTATTGGAATAAATCCTACAATCAGTTGTGTCTTTCAGGGTGATTTCACAAGAACCGGTGAAAGAAAGTTAGCAGGAGCTTTGAAAGATGGTATGAATTCTGCCAATAGGTAAGAAATCTTTATGGAAACCTGAGAACAGTATGAGCTTGCATAATGAAACTGACTGGCAATTGCAAAGAGAGTTAATTTTCTGCGTTAATTTTCTCCCATTTCAGATACTATCTTAACAGGTTCAAGGATTCCAGCAGACAAAGTGCTATTGATTTCATCCTTGGTATGAACTCCTTTATATATAATTTTATGCGTGCATTAGTAATACTAGGCTGCAGTTTTTGACTGCGTAAGTTGTAGTCATTTTAAAATATATTGCTTTGTAAATATACTGAGTTCATTAAATTAGCCCGACTAGGTTCTTACTAATAGGTTGGTTTTTTATCAGGCTTAAAGACTTCTGTCACCGAAGATGATCTCGATGGTGATAAAAATCTCAATGAAGACAAAGAAAATACTTTGGAACATCTCAAACAAATGATTGATGATGTCAAGAAGTCTATAGTTCCGACGTTTGACGTTATTTTAGGATCGTGGGGATTTGTTAATGCAAGGTAACATACATTGAAGCACACCAGTATGAGTTGGGTCGATTAGATTGTCTACATATCAAGTCGGCAAATAGTTTAATCATGGAAAAACGTAATTGGCATTTTATTGCTTTACAACAGGAACAACGAACACGATATTTCTGATATTGATACAATATTCATACTAACTGATAGCCACTACTACGTTACAGAGTAAGCCAAAAAATGCACAACGCTTATTCAAATCAATGTAAACGTTATTAACTAATGCTTCGAATTTACAGGTACGATTGTATGCTTGACACGATTAGTGAAACACAAAAAGTTCCTCTTTCCGCTGTTGAGACGATAGAAATTGGCACGGAGCCGTGCTTACAATCGTCCCCTTTGTGGTCAATCTTTCAATCTGCAGCTCGAATTCCGAACGTGCGCATTAATTATGACAATAATGGAATGAAACTGTTTCATCAGTTTCGTTCGTCTACCATCCGATTTTTCAACAATACAGTTATATCCATCAGTAATAATCCTGACGAAATGATGGGTGAGATAAGAATGATTGGTAATTTTTCTGAGAGTAAAATTACAACGAGGGTTTGTGTAAATATGTCTATTTTCCATAGAATCATTAAAAATGTTCGCTGACGCTCTCGAAGCCGCAGTCAGCATTGTGGGAAACAAGATCACCGTAATTCATCATGAGCAACTGCCGCCGAAGGAAGTACATCGGGGAACCAAAATGCCGGCTGTAGCTTCCAGCTGGGTTCATAAATATTTTAGTTTTGGAAGCGAAGAAGCCTATCGCCCGAACGTAGCCGTGGATATTACGCAAAGTTAGTTTCTTAATAGCAGTTTTAACTTTAATGTGGAATAATTAAACTAATATTTTCCATCTATTGATCGATTGATAGACATGCAGCAAGATCGATCCAATATGAAAGCTCGCCGAGGATCTCTTATTTCAACTCCATCCCAGGGGGACAGCGGTATAGACTCCGTCAGTGAAGGAAATTCTAACATACTATCACGCAAACGTAATAAGGTAACAGTGCTAAATTTATGGTTCACTTAGAAAAACAACTATGCCACTACAATAACAACTGACTTGCTATTTTTGTTGCACATTTATATACTCTTTCCGAATTAGGTTTTTTACTCACTTCTCACTTTTGATTTTATTTTCCTATTAAAAGTTTTACAGCATCGCTCTCAAAGAAAAGACCAAAAAGTCTATTCTGTGTAGTGATAGTGATGCGAATGTAGTAATTTTCAGATTTGTGCCTTGTTTAGAATTGGTATTTAGATTTGTTTCATTTAGAAGTATTCGCTTTTATGGTTTAATGGAAGATTCGAAAGTCGAATTCCCAAAAGTACCAGCAGTCGCTTGAGTTCAAAATTGAAATAGGGTACTGATTTTATACCCTTCTGTTACAAGTACTATTACAGCTTTTTCCATAACAGCTCATGTTCTTCTCTGACTGTCATGCTGCATTTTGATTTGGTTGGATCACAAAACCTTTTTATTTATCACAGGGTGACAATGAGGAAACGCTTCTTGGCTCAGAGGAGGAAATCGGCGGGAAGCCGCTATCCATAGAGGAAGTGAGTTTCAACGTTGAAGGATCCGAATCCCGAGGGGGGAACGATGAAAAACAAAATGTACCTGCAAGAACTCCTGTAGAAGGCCGTCGTAATTTTTTGACACCGATGAACGATCTAGTCCTCTCTAGTTGCGGAATTGTTTGCATGCACAACAACAACTACACTTCTAGTCTTTCGGCTTTATTGGCCGCTCATGAGTTGATAGTTAATGTGGACCGTCTGGCATCACCTGTTACCCCGCCTGACTTAAGCGACTCGAGAAGTGGATTACTTAGCAGCCAGAAAAGTGGAAATCAGAGTCCGGCTGATAACTTACTCTCTCCATCCAGGTTAGCTCCTGCAGAGAAAAGCATTCTCAGTAGGCATCGTCACTCTTTGCCTGTAAATTCTTTAAGCGTTCAAACAGGAGCTGTTATTGTGCCCAAGCGGTCTATCACCCCAGAAATTACAATTACGGAAGAACCTGCTGGTCCAGTACATGATAATACTTCCGCAGCCGGAATTTTTGTAGGGCAGACAAAAGAGAAATCGCCAGGGATGAATTTTTTAGCGAAACGAATGGCTCGATCGACAGAAGATATGACTCAACCAGGAAAGTCGGGCCTGCAATCCAGTATTTTCTCGGGATTAAACTCACTGAAAGGGGGATATAATGCAATGGGACTCCCTGGCTTGTCCCCTCCTGTTAAACAAGATAATAGATCCACCTCAGATGTGGATATTTTTACTTCTGTGGCAACCATGAAAGGATCACATAGTGAAAATCTACTGCGACAAAACGCAAACCAGTCTAGCTCTACGAAGAAGGATATGGTTTTCGCACCATTAGGAAAATTAGCCAGGGGAATGCAGAGTATTGGAGCAAATTACCTAGATCCTAGAAAATTGAAAGGTTCATTCAAAAATCCGAAAATTGAGACTATTCGTATTATAGGAGGGAAGAAAGAAAATGTTTGCAAAGAGGTTTCATCATCGGTGCAGGAAAGGATCAAAACTTGTAAATCCCGCATTGTGGATGTGTGAGAGCCGAAATGGAACCTCTGAATCGGATTTTAACCTATTTATGTAGGTAGTTTAGTTTAGGGTTAGGTACTGCTTTACTGTTTATTCAGTGATCTTTTTTTTATCGAGTATGTCTGCTTGGAACTTTGCATAAAGTATTTGACTACGGAGAAAAAATGGTTTTTAGTCGTTTCGGATTAGGGTAAACTTCCACGGAATCTCTCATTTTACTTCTCGATTTATTATTCGCTTTGAATTGAATGCCATTCATAAACAACATATGTCCACGTTTATCACGTTCTCGTTCAGAAAATATTAGGTATTATCATGAAATATACGGTTGCTTAGGTTGCAGAAAATCAAATCTCCGTGAACTCACGGGATTAAAAATGGGAATTCCTCGTACCCTTAGGAATGAAAGTTGGAAAGTAATCTTTGTAGGGGGATATAATTAGGAAAGGATTTGTATGGTAGCAATGTAAGAAAGAAGGATGTGTCGGAAATATGGATTTGCTATACCAGCTCCTAAAGTATTCCTACACCTCCAGTGCTAATGATGGGCGAATTCAATCATTATCGGCCGTTTTCTAGAAAAGCGTCTAATTATACCTATGCATAAGTGAAGAAGAGGAGGATGACATGCAAACCGGATGGTGAAAGTGGGAAGATGCCAGGTACATGTGCCTCGGAAAATTTACTATATATGTAGTATGTTTATCAATTTTGTACATGGAATTTCAACAGTAGATACTCCTACTAGTAGAGGTGAATGTTGCTCTAGAAGTGAGCAAGTAAGTTTCTGTAGGCGGATGTTTGTAAAAGGTTTTACAGCCCCTGATCGTCACACACAATAATCCTTTCTAGTCTAATTAGATCAGGGGAAGAAAAGGCGACACTCGTCTTAATGATCAATTATAATTTAAGTATCATAGCATTGCAGAAGTGTAGGCGGGCAGCACGTTTTGATGTAAGGGTGAATTAGAGTAAGAAAAGAACAATCTTCAACATTACCTTTGAGCTCTCAAGCTAAACCTTGTTTCTTCTGCGTTCTGCCTCCGTTCTACATTGTTTTGATGGTTTCTATTTTCTCAGGGGTTACCGGATCTCAATTTCAATTCTTGCAGTTGCATTCGAAACATAATTTATTATTATACATTAGTTTTAGTTGATAACTAACTGAATACCTCAGCTGTATGGTATAGATAGAGCAATCCTCTGACATGTTCGTATTTTATTTTGTCTTGTGATGATGGGGGAAATGTAGATTTTACTTTTACGACGTTTGGAATTGGGGATGGGGAGAACTGTTGAGCAATTTAAGCAATAATTGAGTGCTGCCAATGCCAATACCTATTTTACTAATTCAGAAAACTGTATTCTCTGCTCACTATTACTTACATCTATTCTAAAAGTAGCCACGCTGGAACTTTGTCGTATTAAAGGTGGCAGTGATAGTGATACGGTGAATATTCCAAGTCACCGACCCCCAATAGTATTACATAGATTAGATATATAGCTCATTTTTCCGCATGATGGTCATTCATGTGGAAAATGGACGGGTATTTAAGGAGCAGATATGATGAATGTAATTTAGGCAATTGTGGACATTGCTTTCCGTTTAAATATACATTCCAGTTGCTAATTTGTAGTGAAATTGTAGTATAAATTATCCCAGGACAATATATTTGTAAGGAAAAGAATCTTGTCATGTAAGTGTGATACGAAGTTGTAGTTGGAGCTCGGGCCCGGTATTGTATCCTTGAAGATGGAGAAAGCACAAATGTATCCATTACTATTTATTTAATGATGAAAACGCCATCAACTGTTAGTCGACTGCGTGCTCATCAGCGTGGAAAATAATAAAAAGATTGAAAAATGAAGGCAGTAAAGAATTTATTTAGATGTCTGCAAGACTCTGCATTTTTATAAATAAATACCCATATTTACAGACTGTTTACTAACTTGAATATCCAGAATTCACGATTCTGGGAAGTGTTCAGGAACAGTATATTGGTTGTAGAGATTTCCATCAGGGAGGACAGAATACCTGTGTATATGAATGAAGATAGTTGTCAGATGGAAAACATGGTGGTGTTCTTAATTTTCAAGATGTAAGTATATATATAAGCAGATTGCAAACTCTACATTTTGTTATTTACTATTATTTACAGTGGCGATAGCAATTTAGATCGGTGAGAAAGAAGGATTTCTGAATCTGCAGTTCAATTTTTTAGAATGTTTTCGCCTTCCTGTGAATGTGAAAGGAGATGATGGCAGAAAGGTATGGGTTGGAATCGGCTCCCCCTGAAATGGGGAGGAAATGCTGATGGTAAAAGTTGACGGTTCTGCTGAATTTTATTCCCTAATAGCGGGAGGTAGTCCTTTCTGTGCAACAGTTTCTGTTTTGAGCAGGAAATAGTTGCTGAGACGTGTAAAAAGAAACAGAAAATATCATAAGGGTAGTGGGAAATTGGAGGATCTTGTTGAAGATAATTTACTTGGGTCGATTGGGGGCCAACTTCCATTGAACTAGAATTGGCATGTTTTCTCTTGATTCCATATCCTAAAATGCGCACAAAGCACACGTTATACCACTCTCCCTAAATGCCCACCGTCAGCATGCTCAAAATTCAAAATTACAAGGGTTGCAATAAAGGTCTGGCCTAATAATTTCATAAGCATAAGAACGTCATAGAAACTATGAAAAACTCATGAACTACACGCCAATGTGTTCATAGTGTTGAATAAGATTTTCATATAGCAATTTAAATTCAATGATTCAACTATGAGGAAATTATGAATATCTAATGCAAAAGGAGAGAGCTATCTATGACGGAATATACTTCGTAACTATGGTAACGGCATAGAGTTTATGCTTATGAAATTATTATGCCGTACTCACTCCCATAGCTTAAGTTTGCTTGCAAATAGACATTTAGAGCCTTGTTTACTTGCACTATTGAATGTGCGTAATCGAATGCGCAGGTAAAAGGTTGTTATGCTGTTTGTAACGACAAATGGGGTGTTTTAATGAGAATTTATTCTGCGTCAGCAGTAAAATGGAAACTTTTGGGAGTGGTTGGTATACATCAGTAATATTTCTACACGCGACTGACTATGATAATGGATAGTGTATCTTTGTTCGATTGCTTGCACGTCAATCACACAATCGCCCTTAGGTTGCCATGGTTGCAGATCAAAACCTTTGAATTAGCCCTTGCCCATAGTAATGCATAAATTGGGATAATTTGCTTTGTGAAAGAATACTTTTTGCTAATCGCGTGACGTGGAGTCAAAATTCTCATTCAATGAGAGTATATATATATATTCTGATATAGTCCTCATGGTCTTAAAACACAACTTCTAAAATCAAATAGGATCTTTGCATGGATGTATTTTCCTTTTTTCTAAATTTTCCAGAAGCAGCACCAGCTCTGCTCTAGGGCGAAAAGGTAGTCCCTCGCTAATAGCAACGCTTAAAGCGTAAACGAACGCGAGTTAGTAGTAACATTAATAGCCAGACGAGATGTGCCGTAGATATCGTGAGTTACCTACCCATAGGAACCTAATTAAGTAAATAAAGCTGAGCCTGAGCGTATATATTCCGAAGAATAACCTTTTCTATAAGTTTGAAAGTACTTTCTCGAAATTATGGTTAGAAATTGGGGAAAGCTACAAAAAAATGTAGGGTGACAAAAAGGTTTCGGAGGAATTTGCCTCGGAATTCGCTTCGAAAAAAACATTATAAAATTCCTTTTCGCCGTACGTATGTCAACTCCTGACAAAGGATACTAGAATACAAACTTTGTGATTTTGTGAAGATATGGTCTACTTGAAGGTACGGGGAGGGAAGAAGGTATCCACTGACAATTCGCTTCATTTCCGCTTGCTGTCTCTTTTGATGATCCGTCAAGAGTCTTACATTCCCCGAACAACTCCCCTGTCGTACGTGATGCGGGAAAGGGAGTCGGATGAGCATACAGGTGAGATGTAACGGTGACTTGATGAAATTAGGAGCTTTATTTAGAAGACACAGCTCCAAATTACTGGAGGGGCTTTGGCAAGGACTTGTTCTCGAGCGGAATGTAAATCGCAGTTATTTAGTATGAGATGAATGCTTTCAACCACAACGATGCACGAAAGAGATATGACCTTGTAGAAGTTATTCTGTGTAGGTGACTGCCGCTGAGGGCGGAGGTTCTCATGGGCTGACAGGTGGGTAGGAAGCGGAAATGAGGGATTTGTAATTTGTAAACTGGATTTCTTGAGAAGGGGCATATATACATATATATAAATATATGCATATGATTGACACGGGGAACAAGCGCGACTGAATGAGGTAGTAGTAGGAGTATGACGCAGGTAATGTAAAAGTAAATGCAAAATCTCTCAAGTCTCAGTGATGCGGTGGTGGGAGGAGGGAGACATGAAGAGCGGAACAAGGGGAAAGTACAGATAGTGTAGTGTGACAGAAAGGACAGAGAAATTCAGTTTTAGATTTTAGATGGTAATTAGTGGTTCCGTTAGGGGGAAATAAATTTTGAAGGAAAGAGGAAAGAGAGAAAGCAGCGACGGCAGTGAGGAGAGAGCCAAAAGACATAACTTTATTAAGTTTATAACAATGAATTATTACTTGGAGTTATGTACATTCATTCATGAAGAGGGAAAGAGATAGGGTATTCAATTGTTGTAACGGCAGACGGGAGGTAGTATTTGAGAAAGAGTATATAGACTTTTAACTTGTAAGACATTTTAAGTATTTACTTTAGCTTTTAGTGTAGTTTATAGTGACTTACGGACAAAGACTTAAGATATACACACGGGATTTTATTTACACGACAAGACGGAGAGTATTGGTGAGAGAAACATTAACAACATGGATAGTAATTGAATAGGTTCTTTTTTATTGAGTGGTATTACGCAAAGACTATTGTTCGTTAGTACGCTATTATTTGTAAAGAGGATTAAATGCGCCCTAGGTAGGATTGAATCGAGATTAACGTTTGATGATGACAATCCTATTGTGATAATATAGGGGTGATAGCAAGACTTGTAGCTCCCTACACGTGCGGCTCTAAATTGGAGGGAAGAAAAGGTTGATAGGGGTTGATTTGGGTCCAGGAGACGCTCGAGAATGTTATAGACTTGTTCTGTTGAAGAGCAAGGTTTATATAATTATTATTGGAAACCGGAACCAAATCTTTCAGAACTGAGGGAGAAACAATATTTGGTTTATTGTTATAATAGCCGGATTAACTATTACATACTACTTTACTATCTTAATTATAAATGGATACAAGTTAATACGTTGATGATTCAAGGGATGAGGTTTTACGCTTGGCGTGGGTGGTACGCTGATTGGAATCGTGTGCGATTTTTGAATGGGACGTCTCCTCTGGATTTGGTTGTTCCAGACAAGTTTTGATCCTATTAGTACTTCTGGTGGCATTCAGATCTTGTATAGTTGCTTAAGAGGAAGTGATGAGAGTTGACATGTGAAGTAAGCGGAGAGATGGTGATGATGCGTGTGAGAGAGCAACGCTAGAAGTTGTGAATGTAGAAATGAATCTATACGGCTTTTGAGGATAGTTGTGTGTCAAGACTAAAGGGCAAGGGCTACAGAGTTTTTCGGGGAACGCACTGACTAAAAACGTTTTCTCTTTCTCTCTCTCTCTCTCTCTCCTTCTGTCTCACTCGTTCAATCTTGTATTCTTCTTCCTTTCACCACCCTCCTGCCTCTCAATGAGCGGATCTACAGTGCACAAGACTGAAATGCCCGCTACCCATTGAAATGGATTTCACCCGTTCCTCTGAGATCGTTGGACATGTTTCGCCAATGGGGCAAACGCATTTTCGATTCACCAAAAATGTTGATGCTTTCTCACTTATCGTTTTGCACGGATCGCTACCTCGGCACAATGGAAGCTGAAAGTAGAAGAGAGAGAAAAACACTCTTATTGCATTCCTACCACACGATGAAATATGCGTGTAACTTGTTGGAATGCATATCGAAATATATGCTCTCATTGAATTCTGAAGCCACCAAGCCAGGATTTCTCCAGTGATGCGGGAAATGGAGGAGAAACATTACGAAGGAGAACTTTTAAAACTAAATGCTCCTTTCCCCCACTTTCTCCAATTCATCTCAGCGAAGCTTCAACACTCTTGCCTACACTCCCTCCCTCAAACACCTTTCTGTCAGTAGCGTAGTAACATCCCTAGGATGTATAACCCATGTTACCAATATCCGCTTTCCTCTCACATTCTTTACTACTTGAGCTCCTTTTTTGAGCTTCCACCCTCATCTAGCGCTGAGTTGAGATCCTAAATGTGGGCTAGGAGGGGAAATAGTTGGAAAGAAAATGGGCATGGGCATACGTTGATGTGATTTTCTCATCGGAGATGCTTTGAACTGAAATAGAAAACCTGATACAAGAGCTTAGAATTTCAGAGAAACGTTGGGAAAAGCAGGGGGAATTCCAATGTTTATTAAACCTGCTGGCGGGAACTCTTGTAGGATTCCTCAAAGAATTTAGAATGGCCATCTCCCCAGAGAAAATATAAGCTGCTGCATTAAATCATTGTTATCTTTGGAGGGAACGATTCTTCTTTTTAAAAATCAAAGCTTAAAGAATTCCCTTTGCCCACTTCAGTTGCTCCTTCACTTGATGCTCTCGTGCTAGTGTTTCTCTAGCTCTGGACTCTGGAGTCTGGACAACTGATCTACTCCCACCCACGCATCACTCCTCTCGAGGAACGCTATTCTTTTCTCATATATCCTTTTCTCCAGTAATATTTCTTTTCTTTCCTTCTTCTAGATAAACTTGTGGCAAAGGCATAGAATGACAGATTTCTTTTGATATGTGGGCAACCCGAAGGAAAGTTATGTGGTTCGTTGGGTAAATATAAACTGGAGGAAAGAAAGCGATGGACGTGAGGACTGAAAGGGGCGAGAATACACACTCTCCTAACAAACATATCTCTCATCTTCAGGGTAAAGATGACTTTTAAAGATGACGCAATTCTAGATTTCCGAGATAAGAACCAGAACCTGCGGACAGATTAGTGAAGCTTCCCTACTGCTTATGTGGAGGTGGTTTCTGGAGAAAGTATAAGACTTTTGGAGAAAAACGATTCGACGAGAAAAATCCTGAAATATCAAAGTGGCATTCTGGGAAGATTATTATCTATCAATCTCTTGGGCAAGTACCTCGCTAAGCTCCTAAGCTTGATAGAAAAAACCGGAGAGTAAAGCTAAGGGAAGTTGGAGTTTGGAGAAAGCACGGAGAAAGCCCATGATTTCTTTCCTTGGCTAGAGTGCTAAGAGAGAATTCACTCTCTCCACCATGGGACTAGAGAGTTAATTAGTGGGGATATATAACTGATATGAAACAATACTTTGAAGAATCTTCAATGGAAATGGGTTGAAGGATCAGAAGGATGGAAGAGCGATATGAAATACATCAACATTTTGGAGCATGATCTAAATTCTTGCTCTCTATCACTGTACTAGGAAACAACCATAAGAAAAGGGCACGTTTAATCTTATACTTAAAAACGTATTATACGAGGTAACTGTCATTATGACGGAGGAGGATTTGCCTGCTACGCTTCCACCATATTCCACATTCCAGGAAGAGGAAGATGTGCCAGAATTTGGAAAAAGCGCTTGCAGCTGTGCAGCAGGTAGTAAACAAGTTGGTTCCTTAATTACTTTGAATGCGCTGGAAGAAGAAGGGGGAGAAAGAACAAAGTGAAGAATAATTTTCCTTTGTGTCCGTGGGGTGGATGGATACTAACGGATTATGGATATCTTTGTGGGTGGGCGTGATCCAGTGGTTTATTAAAAGTAAAGCTTGGGGTAGAATCTCTAGGTCTGGCGAGAAAGTAATAGATTACGTTATTCATGACGAAGAGGAGCTTATTTTAACTTGTGACAAAGGCAAAAGGAAAGCTGGCTGGCAGCAGAGCTAGAGCAGGCGGAATATGATGAGGGATATAATAAGAAAGACGTTAAATGAGAAAGGCAAGGCTTTGGTGATGTGAATTAATGTATCTCAGTTAAATTAAAACCTTACTGGTGCACAAACGTAGGAAAACTCCATGACTTCCGTGTCGGCATCCAAATCCTCAAAATTCTGGTTGGCCAGTTCATAGTTGTGACTCTCTGGGCAAATACATTTAATGTAGTCGGCTTTTGTTAGAATATCCTCTGTCAACTTGGAGAAAATGACACGGCTTGTGTACGCTGTTTGCCGTGGATCGCAGGTCTTCAACGTTGGGGCTTGGCCACACATCTGTACGAAACGAAAAGATGCATATATAAATATACGGGTTGAATGGAATAATCTAAAGATGCACGCTTTCGATTGCTCGTAGGACCAGACGAGTATTTTGTCTTTATGCAAATGTAAGAGCTGCGCTGCTCTACAAGCAATTCTCATTCACTACTCAAATATAATACGTGTCCTACTACTACCTCACAACACCTTTCAATAACAATTCACAATTGCACGAATACTTTGAATCAGATCGGCTGGTGGAGAATGCAAATCATAGTGTCTGTTGAGAACTCCCAATTGATTTCTGATGTTTTAAAGAAACTTTTCCACTGGGGATCCCCGAGAAAACGCACACTATTTATGTTTCTATATGCATTTTATTTGTTTACACATACTGGTTTTCTTTGTTTACTCTTGTTGTGTTGTTCTTTAGCGATTTGAAATTCAATATGAGCAAACAGACTGACAGTCAACATATTAATCCGTAAATGCGTAATAACAAGGAAGAGAGGAGAAAGCAGTCAGGCTGGCGCATAGTTAGTCATTATTGTCGGGAAGGGGTGGAATTTTGGGATATATACTTAATTCAGAGGCATCAGACACTTTCGGTCGGTTCGGGATGTTCTAGTCTCAAGCTGAAACTGAATCATTTAAGAATGGGATGAACGCAAATGGGGTTACGCTAAGAAAGGTATCTAGGAATTGGTGTACCCCTACGCTGCTCCTGTACTTGGTGATGTTATGAAACGAGAGTGAGTTTTTAGGTGAGTATAAAGGAAGGCGGAAGACGTGGAGCGAAGGGAGCTATGCAGGAAAAACGATAAAGGAGTTTCAATTAGAAAAGGCAAGTATTTAAACGAGCCACCTGCAAGAGAACACTTTCTCTGCACTGCACAACTATTAGCCTTAGTAAATGGAAAGCTACTAGGACAAGCGCTCTAGTTTATAGTCATTCATCAACCTCTTCTCGTATCTTCACGGGACAGGTATTCAAAGGGAAAGTTGGAGAAGAATGTTTTCTAGCTTCAACTTAATGACACTTCCATGCCTCGAGTTTATGCCACTTTATATTCCATTTACTCAGTTGCTATCCGCTACCTCGCACTCTCTTTCTCTTTGCTGAGTAGTTTTCTTAGGAAATTTTAAATTTGCATAAAGGCTTAAGAGTAATGCTTTATTTTGTCCGCTTTATTGTTTCATTTTAAACGCCCACTCAAGCGTAAATATAGGTTGGATATGCTCGACTGGTTTGGAGGCGAGAAATTGAAAAAAGTATTCCATTAATCACGCTCCGTAGCCTCGACTTGTAATTACACGTAAAAACTTGCTCCCGTATGAGGGTGCGAAGGATGAAAGCTACCTTTCACCTCTACGGATGTAATAATATTCGCTTCATTGCCTGAGGTTCATTCCAAGATGACGCTTTTGCAGAATCCCTGCAAGCTTCTCCTTTAGTGAAGCTCGTGCTCTGCCAGTCTGTCAGGGAATGAAGATTGAAAAGGACAAGACGTGTCAGTGAGAAACGCTGGGGGAAATGTTTCCACCAGGAATGATATCCAGGAGAAATTGAATGTTACATGAAACGATTCGAGGGAAGATCTGAAATAAGGTTCTCTTCATGGAAAATTAACCCTTCTTTTCAAGTTGTCTTCTCAAGTAATGTCAGCAGGCTGTATCCGAAGAAAGTAATGCTATATATATATATATCTATAT
Source organism: Sminthurides aquaticus (assembly GCA_906901655.1). Classification (NCBI taxonomy): domain Eukaryota; kingdom Metazoa; phylum Arthropoda; class Collembola; order Symphypleona; family Sminthurididae; genus Sminthurides; species Sminthurides aquaticus. The sequence continues at coordinate 6,154,271 of CAJQTT010000004.1, read as the reverse complement.
ATCTTCAAGTTTTCCGTTGGATGGAGGACAGAACCGTTCACTCAACGTGTGGGTTCTGTTTCTGTCAATGTAATTTTAAACCCTCCCCGGTTTTTCAACAGTGCTGAAGCCATAGCAAAGCTGGGGCTTTATCAGTCACTTAATTACGACAACATGAGAGGTACTGAAATGTAACTTTCACGGAGTTCCAGAGTGAAAGGTTGAATTGGGGTCCTGCAGATGATTGAGAATAATACGTTCGAACGTGTGCGTTCTTTCAGGTAAAAGCTGTAAATATATACGTTGGTTTACCCAAAGACGAGTGACAAGAGTAGTTACAACTCCCGTTTCCTCTAAGGAAACACTTGCGAACACGAGGGTTTCTGGAGATAAACACTTACACTAAAACCTGGAGCCCTCGTCATAGTCAGGAAGCAGTGCGAGGGTAGCCTTGGTGATAGAATGATCCAGGGAGAACTTTGAGAAAGCTTTAAAGACTTACCTTGTACTGATCAGATCCTTGTGTTACGGAGTGTCCATCAAAAGGATCCCATGTCATGGGGCATGATCCAACTCCGTTTTCGCAAGCACATATCCGCTCTTGGTTGATACCTTTGGCATTTGCTTGAAGGTATCCACATATGGAATGCGCTCGACAGGCTGGTAGTGGTATTGCCTGAAAAATGAAATAGAATAATTGAAACCATTGGCTAAGAATAGGATGGAGTGAATGTAGTTGGTAAGAATGTCAATTGATACACAAATACCCACGTCACTCTAAAATGTTGCGTCATAGTCGGAGAAAGTATTTCATTCCGTGCGGCAAGTACAAAACTTTGCGTTTAGTTGAAAGTATTCCTTGAGTTATAACAGTACAAATAGCCGCAAATATTGAAACCCTTCACAGTTGCTTCACGCAAGATTTATTCTCTACAATTGGGCATGGGCATGTACACATATATTTCAACCACAGGAAAGAAAGTAAGAATGGCAGTAGCTTATTCCAATGTTTAGGACATTTCAACGACTGTAGTGATAAAGTCGCGGGAAGGAAATAAATGAAATAATGATTGCCGGAGAAAGCAAGGTATTGGTTTCACATGCAATTGCGGTAGGGTGGGTGGGCGAAGGGATGGGGAAACAAATTCAGTCTCTGGTTTTCGGAATCAAATCTCTAGAGAATCCTAGTCTCAATTTCTAACAGAATTGGCATGAATGGAAGGTCGGTGAGAAAAGAAAGTTTAAATAATAAAGGGAAAATAAAACGATGTTGTCAGCTAATTTATTTCGGAGGAGTGTAGCTAAATGCTATATACGAATTACTTATCAATACAATTTGATCTAGAGGAAGAATGGGAGAAAGTCATATTGAGTAACTATATTGCATGAATGGGGGGTAGACTACTTTACATTTACAATCCTGAATTGAAAATTGTCTTAGCATGTTTTCATTTGGAGGTAAGCATAGTGAAATTCCCTTGACGCTCAAGACGGCGGAGCAAATGGATTTACATGTAACCTTTAATAAATATAATGTGACAAAATGAGATGAAAAAAGCCCGAGTTGATAAGATGTAGATTGGAGTGGAGTTGTAATGCATAGGAGAATTTCCATGTGTTAGCCTTTTTCTTCGTTGTATTGTATCTCGAAGATTCTGAGTTGTTCAGGAGAGTTTGAAAGTAAAGGAAAAAGTCAGTCAGTCGTGCATTCTAAAAGACTATTCGGAATTGTCAACTTTCAAAGATGGGAGTATGCAGATAGAAAATTGAATCGTAGCAAGTTAAGAAAGTGTACGCGCCTTTTGTTGAGCTCCTGAACGGAAAGCTGGAAAATGAAGGTGCTTAGCTTGGCTTATGTTCAAGGGCTTTTACCTGGTGTATCGTCGTGTGAAGAAAATTTAGTTCGGGAAGATACTTAACGGTTACGTTTGCTGGAGAAGGGAAGATGAGCGCTACAGGTTTGGAATTCTAGAGTATGACGCGATGAGAAAGATTTATAGGGTTTTGTAAATTTTCTCATCCCTCCTTCCTGTATTCCGATCCGAATTGCTTGAAAGGGGAAAGGTTGTGGGGATGGGGGAAAGTTCCCTTGAGTTGAATTTATCAAGTTTGGAACTAAGTTTCAATTCCGTTCCAACCCAATTTACTTATATTCATTCAATCCAAGGAGGACCACTCAACTTTCTCTATTCTTCTCCTACGGATTCCATCTAAATCCAGAAACGTCACTGCCCTAGGAGCTAGCAGTGCTTTCGCCCAGCATTCCGGAAGAGACGCCTACTACATAATGCCTTTACATTTTTGCTTTAAAATGTAGTGCTGCATCCTCGTACAATTCATCAAAACTACTGGTTTGGGGACATGTCATGGAAATCCAAGCAAAAGTGCACGTGATCAATGCATAAAATAAAAGCGCACTCTCGCGCTTCCACAAAAAAGCAAAAGTGTAACCTAATTTCTTGGATAGGTATGACAGAGCAGCTAACCTAGGCTGGCAAGCTAAAGGGCTCGGTTTCGGACCTTGGTAAAAGGAAGACACATAAATATGTAAGAAGTGGGACGACAAACTTACCCTCTCATCAGCAATGATTTCGTTAGTTTCAAGATAGGGAGAAATTCGTGCTTCCACGTGAAGTTGATCATTAAAAACCATAATGGCTGCCCATAACACAGTACAAGTGAGAAAGTTAGCTGACGTCATTCTGATCTGTCCGTTTATCCGATAATTTAAAAGCTTCCACGATCCGATAATCTCTGGCAAGTCTGGAACAGAGAGAAAGCATTAGTTGCAAAAGTTAGAATCAACTTATTTTTATGAGCCAAGGAGTTGGCAGCCCAACTTGTGCTGTATGAATTACATTTGTAGACTACGTGTTAGAAAGGCCCGGGATAGGGGAGCCAGGATACATGCTTGCATACAGAAACCCTTCCTGGTTCTGCTTTGGAAAAACTTGATTGACATTCACAAGTTGCTATGGTCAATGTAAAAGAGTTTGGTGGGAGACAGACTTGCTGGCATTTGAAGAGAGTGCTACAAAGCGCTACGACGTGTAAACCACAAGCTTTTGAATTTAATTGTCACTACTTTCACTTGGCTAATTATCTCGGCCCCGAATGGATGAGAATACAGACACAAATGAATTCCTCATGTCATCTCTCTAACATAACCACCAACACGGCGTACCACATCCTGGGAGGTTGGAAATGGGTCCACGTTATTTTCAGAGTAACATTCTGTTTGCTGCCAATTCAATCTGTAGCATGTCCAGTCAGTCCAGTGTCAAAATGTAAAAGCTCCGCTGAGAGAAGATCCGACTGGCGGCCACTGGTTGGTCTCATCAGGGCAACAAGAAGCTTTTGAAACGCTTTTCCACATGCTTCACCCCATCAAAAATGAAGTTTTCTGCTCATCGAAGCCTAGGACGTTTCTCAGATGGGACGTCGACGTCATCCTGAGCCTCGTAAACAAAGTGAGCGTTCATTGGAATACAACAAACCAGAGATAAATATCCGCAACCCGTTTATGGCCCCCCCACCCGGGGAAAGTCGAGCTTGCGTGCTAGGTAAGACGGGGGTGGTGATGGGGAATACAAAAAGAATGAAGGTTGGTAAAAGCGATGGGAATTTATTTTCAAAGAGAGTCGCCTCCGTTCTCCAGCGAAGGTATTTTAATACAGGAAAGTATTGTAGTTGTCAAATTCGCTAAGAGATTCTTTGAAGAAGCGCTAAACCTGTTGAAATTTATTGAATCAGATTGATGACATTCCGAGTACAGTGCTATTTTTGTACTTTTTAAATCACCGAGAAAAGGAAGAGTCAAAGATAGGCTAACACCTACAAGATGAAGAGTAGGGTTTCCCCTTGGAGGAATTCAGGATAAAACGTGATGCTAGAAGGTGGAAATCTCTTGAATGCTGAGGACTAGACTTTCTTCCACATAGGTAAGAAGATAGAGCACGCAGGATTTTATATGGATTCTACAAATGCAAAGAAAAGTCTGTGGGCTTAACTATTAGTTTCCCTGCTCTTTATACAAGATAAACCAAGCAAGTCAACTCAAATACTCTAGTCCGGACTTGGCTAGAGAAACTGTGCTCGTGTGTAGGAGGAAGGAAGCGGTGTTCTCATCAAAGTTGAAGTAATTAAGTCTACTTTTTTCTCCATCTCTAGACTATACTTGGCTTTGAATTTTACATTCGGTCGTTGGTTTTGACGCTTTGATGCGTCTCTTTTTGAAATATCCACATCACGGATTCTCATCATATCTAACTAAACCCCTGCTTCAAAAACTTACTTGTTACCTTCACATATCCTCCTCAGAAGGAGGGAAATCCCATCATCCTTTTCTTCTTCTTTTACCTAATTTCCGTAGCTTATTTTCTCGGCGCTTGATCCATTTCTCTAATGAATCCTCAAAAGAAATTATGCCATCTACAGATTTCACCATGAGGATTTATGTAAGATCCTCGAATCACGTACCACCAGACCACGGCCACCGCAGAAAGCTCTTTTCCATAACTTTCTCCATCCAAATTGATGCGTCGATCACGTCCTCAAGTCTTAGCTTCCCCAGAAAACCCATAATCATACCCAACCTGGACGTCCATAATTCTACCTCCGTCAATGGATTCAGATTGAGATGTAAAAGTATATTCTACACGCCCACTCGTTATGCTTCCCCCTTCCCTGTCCCCTGTCTGCACCGCCAATCTTCACTCTTTGCCGAGTAGCATCTCAAATTTACTCTCTAATCATATATTCCAAGTATCGCTCCTCCTAGTTCTAGGTGGAGGTTGAATCACGTAAATAGTCTCACACTAAATCAGTAATCTGGAGAAAGCCTCTCCGGGATCAAATCTTGCCGGGTCTCAACCACAATAGGTAAATGAAACGAGGATTTACTTTCCAAATCCAATACTGTACACACACACACACGCCCGGGAGTACAAGTCGGTTGCTAATGCGAAGTTAGCTCAGTACGGAAATGAAAACATAAAAAAAGGTAGCCCAGAAAGCGTAGCTCTAGGTAATTCGTATTCTACGTATCGTATGATGCTTAAAAAACCTAGAAAAAAAGACTCATGTTGCTTTGTCATATTTCTTAAAGCTGGCTGGATAGAGAAAGTTGAGATGCTATTTGCACAAAATACAATGTAAGATGATGAGACGTGCTGGGAGGCAAGTAGGTCCACTTACAGAATTTTTTGTAATTCAAATTACTTGCACAAAATTATGATGGCAACCTATATTTGAGTTTTGAAAGATTCGACAGCTCACTAGGGAATAAGAGTGGGATAGTAGCTAGATTCTGTGTCGTTTAGTGTGCAAAGAGATAGAGAAACATTTATGGTCAATGGTCATGTAACTTGGAAGAAGAGCCACGCCTGGAATGAAAAACTGCATTTAAGTAACTATAACCTTATTTCTATGCTGGCTTCTGACTTTAGCACTGATGTCTGATGTACGACATATCCAAGCAAGTAAATAGTAGAGGGTAAACATTTATCAGGTGTCATAGGTAGTGGGATGTACAACACAACTACCGTATAATTATGGGGCTATTAAGGTTAGCTTCCCGGATATTTTACTATACCCTCACTAAATATTTTAACAATTGGGGATCGAGGCTCGTCAAGACTATACTCCAGAGAGGCAGGAAAAAGGTTAATATGTTTCCAAGATAAGCTGGTACAGCATAGTAGGAATGGACTATTGGATACACTCTAATTATGAATTGAGAGCCAGGGTACCATTAGCGTTTCCAGTAAGACGTTGGATGGCGTGAGGGAAAAACACGTATCATGGTACGATAAAGGTTGCTTTGATTAGGGATCTCTGTTGATTGACTGTGGGTCATATGTTGCACTCGGGTGTAGTAATCGGTTAAAAATCAGAAGTGGATTAGAGGATGTATTACCATTGACTATACATGTGAGGTTGTATTGGAGAAAGTTTGGAGAAAGCAAAGAGAAAAGCTGTAATAAGATGAGGTATCTCAAGGTGGTCTCAGTGTAGGAAGTAGGAAGAACTCCGGGCGGGTGTTAATGGGTGTTTACTAGCTGCTGTGGTTACGTAGATGAGATGATCACGGGACGGGTTCGGAATCGTTTGCGTATTCTACTATGGTTTTTCTAGAAGGATTTTATGGGAATGGGTGAATCGAGAATGCAGTAGACGCAATACGCAATACATAGGTGAGTGGAATATGTATACACACTGCCAAGGTGTTTACACATGTCGGACGGAAGCTGGTTACTGGTTATGAGGGTGAATATGTTGGAACAACATTAGGGCATATTTTTATGTTCCTTGGAGGTTTTTTTACGTTATCTCGTGGGAAACGTGTACTTAAGGATTGCTTATCCTAGTTATGAAATTATGCTGTGTACACAAACACGTCGGGAAAGGGCTGAGTGGTCCAAGCTTTCCAAGTGTATAAGATGTTAAAATGATAATAATGATGCTCAATGTACTAAAGTAAGTATAATTGTGGGAATCTGCACCAGGTTGGGAGAAAATAATGGGCGAAGGTGTTTAAGAAGTGTGTGGGCTATAGTGGGAGGGTGGGAGGAGGAGTAGGAGGAAGGACGCTCATGAAAGTTATAGAGACGACGCTTTGAATATTTTGATCGTTTCGGGAAGTTATAAAGGTGTGTGGGCTTCTTCTGAAGCCTTGTGACGATGTTAAAAAAGAAATTCTTCGGCAAACTATATGATACTCGTGGGCTATGTGTGGGAATAAAGAGGAGAAATAATTGCGAATCCGTATTATTCCAAGGATTGACAAGAAAAGAAGAGTTTTGGAGTTTGTTGTTGTGGACTGTAATGGGCTGGAGTCTGTTATTATTACCGGGTTTTACGGGCCTACATCTTCTGTATTTCCCTCTTGACGTAATGTTTTGGGAAGTTAATGCCTGCTGGACAGACTATGAAAGTCTGGACTGGAGTGACAAAGAATAGCATGGAGGACGATAAAACTTTTTTCCTTCAGGAACTGTATTTGTGGAGAAAATGAGACATCAGACAGAGCGTGGGGTGGTGGCGGCAGAAAACTATTGAAGGGGCTCCGGCACTTGGGGTAGTTTACACTCACGACATTGAGTCCATGAAAGAGGATTTTGAGCGATAGAAAATCCGGTTTCTTACCTGATACTGCTCCTTGAAGAAAGAGCGGGGTGGAGTTGTTTTTTTGTCGATTATGTTTCTCCTGTTTTATGTTTCCGCAAATAACAATGAAACACCTGGACTTTGAAGGTTGGTTGCAGGAAGGGGTATTGTGAGAGGATTGACTTTCTCCGAATGCAAGAAGTAGTTGACAACTCTATGTTCTTTTAGATTTTTCAGATTCTTGGTTCCAGTTCTAGTGTTTTGCGGATGGAAAATCTACGGCTGACCTCTTCCAAAGGAGAAAGAATCTGGCTATTATTTGAAACACGAATTAATGAGGAGGAATCAGTAAATGAGCATGGAATCTGATGACAGGTAGTATGCTCGGCGAAGAGTCCAGGGAAATTTTTAAGGCTGGTTGAGGAAAATCGTGCGAAAGGGTGGAACCAGGCTGACGATGGCTTGCTTGGATCACCAGCTTTAAAAATTGTCCAAGTTGATGGAATCACTCTCAGTTTCCCCCTACGTTTTTGTCTCTGTTATTGGTAGAGTTGGGATAACCTGTGGATGGCAAGAACCGAATGTGAAATGGGAGCAGGGGGAAGGTTAGCAGAGACTTTATCCGGGAAGCGTGGGACGACTTTCCCCACCCGAAAGCTTACTCCCTCAGATACTTCTCGGATTCCGTTTCCATGTGCACAACTGAATGAAGTCAGACATCCTCATTCATAGCTTGCCTCTCTAGTAGCGCAACAGTGCTTCTTATCTAAGAATCCATACATTCCGCCCCGAAGAGCTCTTTACACCAACTTCCAGTCTTGTTATCTCAACTGTTTTAAGTCTTACATGAAAATATGCTTTCTTGGGTTATATCTGCTGCCATTTTCAGACTTTCACTCACTCCTGCCTTGCCTAGAAAACCAGGAAAACTCAATGATGGAAAAATCATAAAGATGCGACCATAGTTGTTATTGTCTCGTAATTGTTTAGCGGAAGAAACGTTGGAGGTTCTGTTGGAACGTACTGTACCCCTTCCTTTTGCTTTCCGCCTAGTTACCGCACCATCAAATCTGCCTTGATGATGATGAATGAATTCGGGTGGCGTCCGCTGACAAACTGAACAGCAGCTCATTAATTTAGAGTTATCCTCTGAGAACGCATATCAGTCTCTTTCAAGATTCTGCATGCAGTAAGTTAAGACGAGAGTAAACAATTCCAGTGGATCCTTTAATTAACTCAATCCTCAGAGTAATAGTCACTTGCTAGCCACCAAAATAATTACTCTGAGTAGGAAAACTATTTCTATCGCTGAAACTAAATCCACAAAACCACGCGTCTATCAATCTCCCGTAACTTGATGACACCTACGCCCTCACAGTTAATACACTCAGGAACGGGCGACATGATAATTAGTGCTATTGCAAAATCATGTTCACTGGAAACAAATTGTTTCAACTAATGGTCTAATTAGTTTCATTTCATGACACGCGCCGCCCGAGTACTCACAATTGCGAGTGTATGCCATATACTATGTCGCCAGAAACGCAATATAATACACCGGGGTGTAACATACAGAAGTACAAATTACAGATGGCTATAGCAGATATCCAATTTCGGGATATTGTAACCGGAAGTATAAGTATGCCTATCATAATCCAGCAGGGGAAAGACCCCGTAACTTTCTGCTCAGAATTCCCGGAATGAGAAAAGCTTTGGATGAGAGTAAAGATCGTGAATGGACCGAGTGTTTCTGGGTCCGTAGGATTTTCTGCATAAAAGTTGGCGAGTGGGCAGCAAATGATTGATTTCTATAGCTTATGTTTACGAGATCTTGAGAGTTTATCATTAGTAACGTAGGAGTTGTAAATATATGTGCATAAGTTTAGTAAATTCGCAACATCGAGAGCAATCACAATGGATCACACGCATCACATGGTCACAGTCTGTGACTCACAGACAGCATTAACACAGTACTTTAGATATACGAAAGATCTACTCTGAAAATATTTACATATTTTGGGCGATTAGGCGCATAGGTAGCTGCAACTTTATAATGCACGAAATACCAAAGAAATTGTCAGTCTCACGCAGATACACAAGCTGACATATGTCACGCTAACATAATATCCAGCTAATTAGATTCCGCAATTAGTTCAGTTAAACATCACGGTAAACACAATATTTAGAGCACAATTATACTCAAATCTGGAACTACAAGCTTTGAACAATACATGTAATTACATTCATTTAAGATCATATACATATAATAATACCACTGTCTCACATCACAAGAAAAACACTACATAGACGGTAGTCTTTCTGGATTAAAAATACATCTCTAATAGAGTCAAGTTTTCAAAGTAATATCCATACTTCAGAGTGTGGGGCTCTACACCTGTCCGTAATCACAACATTTTATGCCATCTCCCGTCAGGCTTGTCTGCGTGGGGTGGCGTCGATTTGCATTCGAACTTAATTTTATGCTGCAGTGTGATTTATAAAAATGAGGAATATTCGTTCACGACACCGATTATTTTTGCAGCAAATACGACGTCTATCTTCGGGATGTTAGGTATAAACACAGTAAAACGGCTTACCCCTAAACGTATATAATGGCTGAACACTGACAACGTATTAAGTATTGCGGAGTTATAATATTTATCTTGTACTAAATGCGGTATCAACCTGAAATCACAGATGTTCCAAGCATTTCACGAGCAGAAAATTGTATCACCAACACATGGTAAAGTTACGTGAAAGCCCATTGAAGCCTAACGTTAATGAGTATGTAACTGCATGCATCTCTCGGCACGACTTTTGTACGAACAAGATGGAATGAGGCTGCTGCTAGTCTGAAGACGGTAGTAAGCTTCATAAATCTCATCGGGTGTCAAGCAACATACATTTTGTAATACTGATGATTCTCCAGCGCTTTTGGCTACCTGTTACAGTAAGTAAGTAAAAACGATAAACCTTAGTAGAAATCGTGTGGATATTATTAAAAAACTGAGGCCACCTTTACTTTTTTGATTCGCTTAGCCTCCATTTCGCTTGCTTGGATCAGAATCTCGGACACATGGTTAAAGTCGTCATCTTTTCGTTTTTTCTATGGACACGTGTAGTTTATTTTAATATTCTTGTTCTGGAAAACTGACTGTAGACAACAGAATCCGACAAATTCATTTCCACTTACCACAGGAGAAGTTAAAATCGAAGTGCAAGTATCAGGATTAGCTCCTCTTGAATCTTGAAGCCGAAGCATGGGATTGGAATGACTTTGTTTTTCTCTCCGTACCAAAAAAGCCAAATCCACCATATAAGCTACGAGATCGTAGGCCAAGAAGGTCAGGACTTCGACGAAGCTATGACTTAAACCAAACTCGGATGTAAATTGCCGTTGAATCCATTCAGGAAACGAGGTTAACTTCCTTGCGAACGATACCGAACGAGCCTTAGCGTGTGCGATGTACTGCGGGTAAGCCACCCTCGTGTACTGCCGATCCGCCCTGGTCGCTTTATCAGTTTTTGCTAATTCGTCGCTCGACTCTGTCGTCAAAAGCTGCAACATTTCCCCCGTTGTATCGATCAGTTCTAGAACGGAACGGATTTCTGCGACAAAACTGTCACCAGGTCCAGATTTTATGTTCATTTGATTTAGACGAGTAAAGCGCATTTGCTGATCCTTAGAAACTACAAATCAGGTACACAGTTTTACACATGGATTGATGCACTAAATTCAAATGTTAAATGCATAGGCTGTTCATGCCAAATACTCACCTAAGTGTTTGAACAGCCTTAGAAGTCTGGATTTTTCTTTTCTCAGTGTTAAGATTGCTTCTTTTAGTCCAAGGACCTTCGAGCCAGTCAAAGATATAGCAAAATACTCACATAAAAAAAGAAAACCTCCTAGTTCGAGTTGAAGTATAAGTTCAATTAAATCTACGGAAGCTTCCATGGGCTCGTCCGAATCTCCGAAAGCGTGCATTATGTTTTTTAAATCTACAACAATAGAGTTATCACGTCAACACATATGTATAAAGTTGTAAAACATCAAATAGCTTGCGATTACATGTATCTACGGCATAATTCCAATTCTTTATTTACCGGTTCGTAAATCCACTTTAATATCTACTGAAGCTTGTGGTTGCGACGGTCCAGGTTTCGGCTCCGCTGCATCGCTGGCCTGAGCCGATGGATCATTATCATGGGTTATGATGATTGTAGTCGTTTCGTCGTGGATATGCTGCTCGATGTCCAGAAGGTCTGTGGGACTAGCTTCCGTGCCCGGGGTCAAGGGTAAAATCTGCAGTTGGATAATTTCCTCAGTTTCGCCAGTTTCTATGGTTCCTTTTGCGTTACTCATGTTCAAGATGATGGCCCGGAATTACTCCGGTGTCGGCCTCCTCCGGTGTCAACTCCGCCGTGAACACTTTCTTGAGATCATTATTCCGTATGATTATTCTTCACTTGTTCAACAACGAAGCGCTAAACAGAGTAAAAGTTAGTTCATGGGTGAAATTCGAAGAAAAAGGTAGAAAAATCACAGTCAGGGTCTACAATTTAAGCAAATATCAAACGAGCGTCTAATATTAAATACCAAGTGAGACAAAATAATTTCACGCTTTTACCCTTCAGAACTGATGTCAGAAGCAGCTGAAAACGAATTTGGAATGTCTCCGTAATGCAGATGGTTCGTCACTACTGTCGCACACAGAAAAAACTTCCAAACAATGATTTTTTTCCAACGTTAACCTACTGCTGAGAACAATGCGCCTACACTACGGGTTTACATTTTCAATAAATATATAATTCCTTAATTCATTCTCTTAATAGTTAAAAGACAATCAAATAAATATCTACTAATTATATATATAATTATCATAAAGTTATATTATATCTTTACTATAGATCTTACTAGTAATTATAATAAATTACTATGACTGTTGTTGTAAGTCAAATTGCACTGACGGTCTGGAGGATGCGTCTGCCGGGGATCTGATAACCGATCAGCTGTGTTGTCTTTTGCACCCCCTTGGATTTCATTTTGAAAACGATGAAAAGTGAGAGATGACAACTTAGGTGGACACTCCGTCCTGTAGCCTCTAGCCTCGGTACACACGTGCTCGATCTGCAGGGTTAAACTAAGTATTTTTCGAAGCCGATCCTAAGGAATCCCCAGTGCTACAAGCAGCTATATATAACCCCTACAGCCACAGTGTACACACTTGCCGGGTGTTCCGTGAGAGCTAATCCATTCTACAAATTACGATAACCCTTTTATTAAGGTGCCTTATATGAATCCGTGTTCTCTGTCTCGCGCCGTCGATTGCGAAGTTTTAGATTGGACTCATAGTTTAAATTGCTGTGTTTGAGTGATATGCAGAATTAATTATTAGATTTTTACTCACCGGCAAGGGCTTCATTAATTAGTTACATTGAGCCCTGGTTAACACATCATATTTCGTAAGTTTGATTTGTCTTTTTAAACTAACTTGTACCGACCTAAAAACGTTACACCAACGATTAATTTGATCGCGGTTGTTGGCTTTTTATATTTTGTTTCAGATTCCTGTGGGGCTTGCTGTTCATCTGGAGTTTAGTTAATAACGAATAAGATGGATAAACTAGTCTCATGTTCGACCCGGCAGATGAGAGCCTTGATGTAAGGCCGTATCATGAGTAACTTTAATTGTACTAACATTATGCATGTGTGCAAAACCTGATTGACTTTGTTGATGTAACTTTTACATTACAGACTTCAAAAGCAGAAGTATTTGGGCGTTGAAAGGATGGGAATGCACAGCAAAGCGAGCTCAGAAAATAAAGGGGATAAGCAATCGAAGCAATTCCAACCAGACAAAAGAGTTGACAAGATTGATATGAAAACAGTTAACACTCAGGATATTACAATCCCGATTCGCATCGAACGCGGGCCGACGGATATACTGCAGGTATACAAGCAGAGCTTCAAAAGAAATCCTATTACACGTTTCGAAAGGAAAATGCCTTAATTATAAGTTTAAACATTTAGGCGCTTGCTAGCACAGTGGGAAAAGATTACACAGCTCCGCATTACAAATACCATGACGATCCGTATCTTATACCGGCGTCGAATTTGAGCAAAAGGAGTTACGCTTTGTCCAAAGAAGCTGGACGTAAGGCGGCGCGATGGGCGAGAGGACAAATGCCAGATTTATTTTATCATAAAAATGCGGACCCACCGATCATGGTAAGCCGAATTTTGTTTACCTATTTTATTTGGTTGTGCTAGCCAACGGGCACCTCCTTTACAATACAATACAATGTTTGGTTGTGGCAATCTTTTAATGTTCTTTTTTCCACCATTAACTTTACAATAGCCCTACCTTCCTGAGCCGACGGTCGAGAACGCCAAAGAAATAACGGAGGAAACAGTCCTAGCATTGGTACACTTAGGATTGATTAGTGAAGCAGCAAAAGCTTACGAAATGCTCGTAGCTAAGGGTGGAAGTAAGTTACCGTGTTTAGATTTGCTAATTTTTGTTTGGTTGGTGTAATGGATGATGCCCCATTCTACGTAGTGATACCTTATTTTTATTGCATTATTGCAGAGTTTAGTCCTAATGGTAAGCAGAGCTTATTGGAAGCCGCTGCTTTTAATAATGGGAATGACGCACCAGATGAAGAATGGTTGGAGGAGAAATGGTATACTAGTACCCAGCCAATGAAAGAACGGATAAAGAATACTTGGAAGTAAGTTTAATTCCTCCAAGACTTGGGTATCACTAGTTACTACTGGCATTAAGTATTAGTGATTAATTTGATTCATTTCTTTGATTATAGCAATGAAGGGCTCGCAGAACAGCTGTTCAAGGAAATGGAAAATCCAGACGGTAGAGCGTACAGTGCAATGATACAGGGGACAGCCAAGCACTACCATGTAAATTTCTTAATTTCAGTGTATATCTCGTGCGTGTGAGATCTTGTTACGAATTAAACTTACCGTTCGTAGGTTGAGAAAGCGTACCAGCTCTTCGATGAAGCAGTAAAGAAGGGACTGCAACTGGATGTGGAGTCATACAATTCTGTAATAGGTGTTGTAAATTTTTTTCGAGAAGATGCTGAGATGAGGTTATCATTACTAGAGGTGAGTTATTGAATATTCGTAATTCGTGCTCAAAGATGCGATGTAATACTGAATGGTAACGGTCATTGTATAATCCGGTTGGAACTATTACAGGAATTGTTACAACAAATGGCGCAACACGGAGTAAAGCCTAATATTGGTACTTTGAACTCAACTCTGGAAACCTGTGCATTATGCGGAGTTGGTAGACTGGGAAAGAAAATGATACCCCAAGTATGGTCAGAGTTCACGGCATTAGGAATCAAACCCAGCTTAGCATCTTATTATTTTTTGCTCATAACTTATTACCGAAGAGGTAAGTAATAATTAAAAGAAATCTTAAATCAATTGCAATATCGGGTATTTTCAGGAATTTTAATTTATATTTTCTACTCAGGACGTCCTGGACAACCGAACGATGCCCTTCATACTATAATGGACGACATTGAAGGCAAAGAATTCCAAACGCAGGACACAAGAGATGTATTGTTTTTGTCAGCAGCTATGGAAACTTGTTGTCAGCATCTTCAAGATTTGAATCTCGCTGATAGGATACATAGATTTGTTCTAACTGGTAATAACTACCAGTTTATGGGCGACGCGATGAAGGAATCATTTTATTTGTAAGTTGAAATAAATGATTCTTCATGAGTTTGATTGAATTTCGAGATACGTGCGAAATGAGTTATGACATAATTTCTTGGTCATTACAGCCGCAACTTCTTCAATCTTCGTCTAAATGTGGAACCTTTTGACGAATTCTTTAAATTTTACGATCTCCTTGTTCCCAACGTATATACTCCTGAGCTACAATTAATGGAGGTAACTTATTTTGATCACATTGTAAAAATAGTTGGTTGAATGCGATAGAAACGATTTCATAATGCATTATTTGATTCAGAATATTCTTCAAGCATTGGAACTGAACCAGATGCCAGAACTTCTGCCACGACTATGGTCAGATATTGTAGTTTTTGATCAACATCGAAAGGAAAACATACTTACGTTGTTCCTCGAGTTGATGGCTAAGTTGATTCCTACGAAGGAAACGCCTACCTCGGGTGAATTAGGGCAAAAGCTCTCCAACATCGGATGGGAAATTTGGAATCAGCTAGAAAATCAAGATATGGGGAGAATACAATCAATATTTTGGTCAGGCAAAATGTTAGGTGATCTGATGACAGTTTTTGTAAAAAATGGAGAAATGGAAAAAGCTACAGCAATTATCAAGAAGCTTCTTACACCTCATCAAAAAATTTTGGGAGTTCCTTCCATAGAATCATTGAGATTATTTCTCGACGAATGTATTGCTTCAAAAAATTCTGCCCTAGCATTAGTAAGTCAATACCATTTAATGTATCCTTAATGACTGCCAACTGAATCTCCGTAAAATGTTTCATTTTAATCTTATTTCATAGGCGTGTGTTCAATACACTCAAGATGCCGGGTTTCCTGAAGCAGCCATTTTTGGTGAAGATGTCTTACTTGGACTTGAGCTGGATGCCCTCCAACGAGTTAAATTAAATAGTATTGTAGGTTTTAATGTTGAAGCAAGTGCATCTGCTAAAAAAGCCAGTCGATCATAAGACAGCAAAAGTCAATGTTAGGTATTTTTTACATAGTGAACAGATTGTGTATTATGAACCTTTTCGTGTTATTCACTCGGTAATAGCCTATTTGATTATTGCTTCAAATGAATAACAGTCCCGTTTTTAATCATGCGGTGAGTTATTGCGTATCCCTCTTAGCTCTTTAACATATCTTTTGGCTTCCATTAATATTCCGATGAACGGTCGAATGAATTGGGTATGCAGTTTGTGAACCATGCTTTACATTTTCAGCAAAATGTTGACTACAGTATATGGTTCATTTGTGACATGAGGAAACATATTTATCGTAGTATGATGTGTGTATTGTTGTTAACACAACGGGAAAGGGAAGGTATTTGCCGGTTCGAAGGCTTGTTGAAAAAACGGGCGCTTACTCCAGAACCAAAAGTTGTGTACGAAGAGGACTTACTAGAGAGAAGTTCCTGTATTATCAACATACCGATAATGTAGCGTCTGCGGTGAAAGAGTTGGCAACGCAAGGATCGGAGGAACAGAAAATACGCCAAGTATATGAGTGTATTCGGCAAGGAGAAAGTAGAAAGACTAAGGAGTAGAGAATTACGGAGGAACCAAGTAAATGGTAAAGTATGGTACGGTAGGTGACAGAATATCGGTTGGTTCGCGTGGACATAAGGAGAGTACAAGACTGAGTCGATAAATTGTCCAGCTCATCAATTAGGTAATCATTCAACGAATATACCTCCGTCATGAGTTTGTCAAGGCTTAGTTTGTGGCTGAGTACCAGTGAGTGAATGTAGTTCTTACATTGGTGACATATATGCCGACAATTGAACGTTTTGAAGCTTAAGGTCCTGGTGATTCGTAGTTCTGTCGTCTGTGATTTGAGTCAACGAATATTTAAGGCATCTGGTCCTGACGCTTAGGTGTTCCCTTGCCGTCGTCTACTTGCAAAAATCCAAGGAGACACGGCTTTTACACCCGTAACGCATTTAAAGTTCTGGGATAGCATCTATAAAAAAGTTGGTTTTAAAATAGTCTAATAAAGTTTAAAATGCTAACTTAGGCTATACTTTGTTAGCTTTAGTGAACTAGATTGCTTGAAAACTTTTTTCGCTCTCCTAGTCCTAGTAAAATACTTAAAAGCATGCAACGACTAGCTTGCCATGGAGAATGAGGTGACAGCCCAGCAGCAGCGCAGCGCTCGCAGGGTATAAAGGGGTAATATGGGACAGTGATTGTTTGAGGAAGTGTGAAAATGCTTCCGGGAAGTAAAAGCAGTTGCTGTAGAAGTTACCAGTTTGGTAATAAACGACTAAAATCAAAACCCATGTTGCTGGGAATGCTTCTCCCAGCTGTGTACTTGTTATAGTTGGATGACAATAATCGTATCTTCTTCATGGATACTATGCTTGTAGAAACGCAAGGGTCAAGTTGGATAATCGCGCGGGTAACGGCTCTGTAGAATTCGTTCGCAAGTAACTTGAGTGAAGTGCTTAAATTAGTGTCCGAAAGATATTTAAGTCTTCGAAATGGTGGATAGTTTGCTTAAATTATTCTGGGAGAAACAAATATATTTTGAATGTCTAGAATAATGAGTGATGTCTTCGGACGAGAGGAAAAATCAGGGCAATCATCAGCATCACAAGCATCAGCCCTCAAGACGAGTGAATGAAACCAACAATCTCAACAAAAGAGCCCGACATGATGTTGAAGATGTTGGAGGAGACAGTGACAATTTGTCTATAGGAATCGAAGAGGAGCTAGCACGGCTTGAGCTAGAAACGTTGGACGATCTGGTGTATTCTTTAGGTATTTTTGACAAGGGAAAAAAGAAAGTTGGCCTAAAATCCAAAGAAGTCATTAAAGCGGACTCTAAGATTAAGGGAAAGGAGGAAACTTATAAGGACACTTCATTATCAGGTTCTTCCTCAGGCTCCTCTCTCACAAAGGTAGAGACTCACGCCGCAGCCAAGGGAAGTGGGAGTCACCCGAATTCTGTCAAAACGAAGAGTAAAAGCACCAGTAGCTTAGGAATAGAGGACAAAATCCAGACTTCAGCGGGGAGTGAAAGTGATTGCGAGCAGGGATCGGATTTAAGGGGATCCAGGAATCTGATACAGATCGCTTCTGATAGTGGGATTTCCTCTGCAACGGACAACGAACCCTCCTTTAAAGCAGTGCTAATAGAACCAGCATCATTTGTTTATGGATCCTTGTATCATGCGGATTTAAGCATGGATCAAAAGAAAAAGGGGAGTAAAACAACACACATGAATGGAACTGTGGCGGGAGGAAAACCGGAAGCTTCAGGGTCTCGGCACCATATACCTGCAGCCGTCTTAATCCCAGGTAAAAATATGTTGTTACTGTTTTTAAGCTTACACCAAATGGGGCTGAAATTGCTGGCCTTGATATATTTCTGTAGTTGATAGCGTAGTGAGGTGGACGAAAGATTTTTTTGTGTCGGTAAAAGAATTCAATGTTTCCGAGAAGCACGCCTCCAAGAATGCTCTCCGCCTTCCTTACCGGAAGTGACAGTAGAACCTTCAATCCCGGATTTTGATACTGATCAATTTTTTTAGGTTCAATCCACGAGAATAATGCTGTCCGAAATGAACTCCTTACATCTGTCGAGCAAAACAAAGTTGACAAAGTTCGCAGGATTCTAGTCTCTGGAGTGGACGCAAACTCGGTTTGCGATACTTCTGGCAGATGGGTAAGAATTTTGTGTATACATTTCGTTTGTCACCTTTCAGGGAAACATTAACGAATGGCCAATAATAACAAAGTGCAAGAGCAGCTTGCACAAAAATACGATATAAGACAAATAAGGAAGACTCTCACAGTTGAAGGCATGCTTTCACCGGTGAAAGTTTCACACGTATTTACGCATCCATTTATGATTTTGACGTACATGTTGGGGGAGGGGCTCAAAGATAATATTTACTCGCCTTTTCTTGCAGCCACTTCATATAGCAGCGCTTCTGGGCCATAGTTCAATTGTAAGTTCTATTAATCCATATTTAACGCCATAACAACATAACGCATTCAATGGGACAGAAGGCTATTGCATGGCTATGTGCTAGAATCCAATCGGTTTCTATATCTCTTCATTTATATGTATTTCGTATTGCAGGCCAAAATATTATTGGATTATGGTGCTCAAAAGGATCAGCCAGATACAAAGTAAAGTGATAATTTAAATTCGTTTATTAATCCAGTCACAGTTTGAATTTCTTCGCTGCTTCTGTTCCATCAAATATTACGTGTTTACCTGCAATTTACCTGCAAGAATGCGTTCAGGGGCATGATGCGAGTCTCTATTTTGCTATTACAGTTTGGAGAGAACTCCATTGCTTTACGCTGCAGCCTCGAGTCCTGAAACTGTACAAGTATTACTCAATTATAGAGCTGATATTAAGTCTAGAAATAAATTTGGGGCCAATGCATTACATTATGCAGCGGGAGCAGGTGAGGAAATACAACATATTTTTTTTCCAACGCTTCAAGAGAGCTAAACTTACAATATTGTTTCTGCTCTTTAAGTAGTTTATCCCAATCAAATCCAAAATGTTTCCTTTCAGGTCAAGCTGATTGCTGCAAGCTTTTAGCATCTGCAGGCTGTGATGTTAACTCGAGGGGTAAGTTTTAAGCGTACTAGTAATTCTAATTTTTTACAATTAAAATTTCAACTATATTATGTAGCACATAACCGAAATTATAAACTATACAATTATAATGCAGAGCTGGCGCTTGAATGTGTGAACACGGGAAGATTTTAAGAATTGTGAATTTTTTTATTGTAGACAAACAGAAAATGACACCCTTGCACATGGCAGCACGAGTGGACGATATTTGGAGCATTGAGGTAAGGGAATCGTTATGTATGCATGAGGTAATTCACAAAGCTAATGAATACCTCCTCAGCCTAACCACAAGGGTGTTAGCTGCAAAGAAGTTAGAAGGGCGGAATTTCTCGTCGTAACACAGCATTTCTTTTGAGAAGTTTGTTAAAACATGTAGAATTTATTACAAAGAGACGGCAATAATGAAAGTGTTAATGTGCAAATACGTTTGCGTTTCTTCAGGGAAGTTCCTTGAGGGAAAACATGAAGGTGGAATATAGGCCAGGCGTTTGCGTTGCATGATAGCAACAATCCTAAATAGGAGAAAGTAAAAAGTTTACACGGATACAAGTAAGGCTGGATTACATGAAGAAAAGTGTTTGCTTTCACTTGAGGTGTAGTCCCAAGAGGGTTTGGAGGCGAGTGGGAAGTTGAGCGGTGGGAGGAGTCAAGGAGTTTAGGGGTTGACCTATTAGTTGGGATCCATTCTTCAAGTATGATTCTCCCTTATAACCTTCCTTCGAGAGGGGATTCAAGGGGAATGTCTGAGAAAAACTAGGAGTGAGGAGTGAAATTGGGTGAAATGGCATTTTCTTTAGAGGACGAGGAGTATTTAAATGGTGTCCATGTGTCTGTTGTTGTGTTGTGAGAGTGTATTAGCGCTGTGGTGATGTACCGCTAGATTCTGTCCGAGGTACCTGGAGTACATACATGTAATTGGAGCAGTAGGTCCATTACTAGCCTGGTGAATTGGGAAGGAGCCCTGAAAGTAGAATGACTAAGGCAACGAGGGCTACCCGTGTCCCAAAATCCTGGAATGCTTTCACTCTAGCATCGAGTGGGGCTCATGTGTGCTCTACAAAGTGAGGAATAATTTATGATTAGCCTTTATTGATTTCGATTGACTTGGTTATGGTGGGAGAAGTGATCCAATTGTGATTGGCCCGCTCTTCATGTTTTCCACCAATTTTACCCCATGTGCCCCTACAAACAGAAGGTAGGGTAACTCCTGGACTGTGTTCCATTTTGAAAATCGTAAGTTGATGAATTCCCAAGTCCTTGAGAGTCAATTTTGGAGACGACGAAAATGATGCCAAATTATCATTGCGAACTGATGGATTCGATTTCTATTAGAAACTAGAAATCGAAATCCCTAGTCGATAGATACTTAGATCACAGTCCACATTGATTAAAACGAACGTAATGAGTGCAAAAATGTTAAATGCTGTGAACGGAAAATGTTGAAATAGAATGTAGAATTGAATATAGAACGTAATTCGTTGACCTGCTTTCACTGCCTTTTCCGCTCCCGCCGTTCTAAATCTACTTGATGCTGTATCTGATAAATTGCTGTAAAGAGCTGCCGCATATATTAGGATATTTTTAGGTGAGGCTAAAAAAGGTGGTGGATAAGCTTGAGAAAAGTAGGCGAAGTAGCGCTATTGACAAGTATCGAGCGCGTTCTTGCATGATTTTTGAATAGATAAAATATTTGCAACATTTTTTGCATAATAAAGTCCTGCTCGTCTAAAGCTGTTGGGTGGGTCGTGCATGCATGAATGGTTTTTACTATACCCGAGGGCTGAAAGTGAGGCGAAATGAATTTGGAAGGCAGAGAAAGCTAAGAATTGGAAAAAGCTATTATTGCTCTAGTCACGGGAGTTCTAGAAATGAACAGATGCTAATGGTAATGGACGTTAGTCGTTTCCGGGAAGGATAAGGGAATGCATTTATCGATAAACTAGTTGGGATTATCGGGGTGCTTTCCCAGGCAATTTACGGGGACTAACGTGCCACTCAAGGAGCTTATTATCTAACAAAACATACTCACGTTTCTTTCCATCTGTAAGGCAAACATGCAACATGGTTGAAAAATCTATCGAGGATTTCCTCGCTACTCTTTAAGTATCCGGTAGCTCCCTTGGCTTTCAATTCTTGTTCCCTTCTCTCCTTCCTCTGCAACCGGCATTTGTCCCCTTTCATAGACCGTGATATGTCCGGGGAATGGTGAATCCATTAATCACGATACCTGCCACTATCCCTCTCCTCTAAACCTTATATTCTTCAGCTCTGTTATGCACGCGAAAGTAGTGCGCAGTTGCTTTCTCCGTAAGATACACACAGTTGTTAAAACACGAAAAATCAGATTGATCTTTCTCTAAGGCTTCATGTGTGTTTCAAAACGAGGGAGCCTAAAGTCTCTAGCAAACATATCCAAGTCCTATGCACCTCCGTTTAGGGGGCTAATGAGTAAAGCCGGTCGAGTAAGTATTCCCATCGGAAAATGTGGTAGATTCAACGGATGATTCTAAAACGAAAACTGGGTCATGGATTATACAGCTTCAGGTGTCGTCATTGCAAAATAATGCGTAAACGATAAAATGTATCCCAAAGCTTGTGAGGCTCTAAAATTGTGTTTGGCCAAAACCTTGGTGAATTAAATATAAGCTTAAAGCTCACTCCAAGAAACTCGATCATGTACGTAAAAGTTGGTTTTTATCAGACCCTACATCCAGAATTTACCCTTTGTCAGTTACCAGAAGAGCCGGAAGTAATTTGTGTTGCTTGAATTGTGATATGTTTCTGTACTAATGGAGCAGAACTTTCTGATTTTAAAGTTTAGATTGATCCAGCCATAAATGGATTCTCAGGTTTGGTTGAAAATTGTAAGGAATTTAATAGTATGCATGTTTATATTCTGTACAGGTACTTTTGGAGTATGGAGCAGATATTCATGCTAAGGACTGGTGAGTTTACGTATGACTGAGAGAAGGTTTAGAGAGAGAAAGGGAAATGATTGGAAAGGAAATAAATGGATTAGAAAATGAATTGTTAATAAAACTTGTTACCCGTCTTTGTGGATGCAGCTACGGAAAGACAGCCCTTCATCATGCTGCTGAGACAGCGGAAGGAATGGAATCAGACTACGGGAAAATGGGAGCAACGTTCCGAAAGCTAATATCCGCTGGGAGTACTGTCAACGCTATTGACAACGATGGGAAATCTGCCCTTTTCTATGCTATCCAGGTAAACTATCCCGGTCATTATCCCGGGCTTTTAAGTGTTCCGAGCTTTCCGTGTATTGAGTAAGGATAAGTACAAATTTGCAGGATGGATGCATTGTTACGTGAAGCGGTGGGTTGCAAATTTATAATGCTAAAGTTGCAAGGGTTGCAAGAATTGCAAAATTATGCATGATAATACATGACATTGCTGTTGAGTTCAAAAATAAAACGTACGCGGCAATTGTTTCAATTTAGACTGGATCACCGGATGCTGTCACCATTCTCGCCGAGCTCGGAGCTGAACTCATGGACGGTGTTAGCCTTTTGGCTATGGCAAGAAAATTTCCCGGACTTATAAGACCCTTCCTTGACAAATGCGTGTCGTCGAATATTGAGACATGTGATGCGGAATCGAAGCATTTTTATATACAATTTGACTACACCTGCCTCACCTTCTATCCTAAGGATATTCCTACAGATAAACTCCACAGTATTCAGCACAGGGAGGAGACGGAATCCGTCCTACCCGAGTCAGGCGTTCTTCATGGGCTCACCAGATGCAAAGACACTAGCATTTTAAGCCATCCCGTGTGTGAAAGTCTCCTAAGGTTGAAATGGAAGAAAGTCAAGTGGTACTTATACCTGGACATGCTACTTTTTGCCGTTTTCCTTGCTTTTCTTACTGCCGTCATCTTTATGGAATATGAAAGCGATAGCACGGCAGCTGCGGAGCTAGAAAATAATGGGACATATGAGGGTGGAACTGCGGGTGCTTTTGGTGGAGGATTTTCACCTGTAGAAAGAGCTGAAGTCCTGGCGGAGTCACATCGATCCAGTTTTTGTATGGACAGTACAAGGAATATAATCGTTTGGTCCATCTTGTGGTTTCTTACCGCCTGTCTTGGGATCAGGGAAATGATCCAGCTTGTTCAGGCTCCGTTACATTATGTTGTGCAGGTGAGCTGAATGTGGTTGTTGGGAAGAGAAAGCTAACTTTCACCAACCTTTAAATCCATAAAGCAAAGTTAAAAATGGATGATAATTAATCCCCAGATTGAAAATATGCTGGAGCTAGTCCTTGTTTCTTCAGTTGCACTGCTCTCCCTCGCAGAATGCGGTGTCCAGAGTTTTATTGATGCTAGGGACCATTTTGCTGCAGTTTGCCTGATTGTAGGCTGGACAATTCAGGTTTGCTGATAAGAACAAGTTTGAATTAAGTGTGCATTTAAACTGGTTGAAAGCATGATACGAAATTCTCGGGTTTACTCTTTAGGTAACATTGTATGGTAAAATCCCCGTTTTCGGAGTTTACATCAGGATGTTTGCTGCTGTGGCAACCAACATACTCAAATGTATGTTCACGTACCTGGGCCTTCTTTTTGCATTCAGTCTTACACTTCATTTTCTATTCCGTACTCATAAAGAATTCGATAGTGTTGGATTCACCTTCCTTAAGGTAATATGCGGGAGCAGGAACGTTGCATGCTAACGTGGGGCTAACATTCACTGGATACTTAATTGTGAATTTTGTGTGTACTTCCAGACGTTTGCCATGATGATCGGCGAAATCGAGCTGGCTCGAACCTTCATTGATACTGACAAAAACATGACGATAGTGCCCTTTACTAGCCACCTTATGTTTGCATTGTTCATTATCTTCATATCTGTCATTCTGATGTGCCTTGTGCAGGCTTTGGCTGTGGCTGATATAAGCATGATGCAACGTGAAGGGGAATACATGCAGCTTGTGCAACAAGTCAAGGTCAGTTTCATTCCGGAACGGTGCTTCAATCATCAAAACCGCCGTCTGAATTTTTAGAGATGGTTTAAAAAAACATACAGTAAAACTGTTGTTAAAACTATAGGTCGCCAGCCAATTGGAGGATGCGTTACAACACAGGAGCTTATTATACCCTCAGTTTGGGATGAAAGATATCAGATCAATTCATCAAAGGAAGGGAGTCATTTTCCCTAATCTCAAGGATCACGGTAAGTTAAGTAAAGACGCGCTGGAAATCGTGATGACTCAACATACCCGTAAACTGGACTCGGCAACTAACGGAATACCGTCACAAAACATGCCGGAGCATAACCTTGTGCGAGCTACGAATGAAGTGGCTGATGACCTTATGCAAAAGCTCAAAAACAAAATGGACAAGTAAGCTGTACGATTTCAGGTTTTAGTCTTTGATAATCTTTGAGACAAATGTAAGAAATGTTTAAAATTCTCTTACTAGGTATGCGTTTGACGTGGAACGTAGGAATGATCAATTCATCAAAGATTTTCGCGGCACGCAAGAACGGGGAACTACACAGCTTAATAGAGAGGTTTTGATGATAAAAACGCTACTGGAAGATATGAACACATGTCTTCGAGAAGTGTCCGTTGCTGTGAAGCAGTTGGTGGAAAGATCTGAAGATTCGTTATCGTCGTCACGGGTTTCCGTTTCAGCAGAAAGAAGATCTAGGGCAACAGCTACATCCATGGATGCTACCACGGTTACAGATTTCAACCAGTCAACAAGCCCGGATTCCTCAGAGGATCCTTCACCTGAACCTTTACAACCTCCGCCATCAGCCAAAGAGGGGAAATCGTAAATGCCGAGAAGAGGAACTTTTGCGAAATCTAGAAAAATCGTAAATTTCCAACTGCCGTATAACCAAGGACAACGCTGACTTTTCGCACTTCAACTAGAAGAAGTTTTATCACAATTAGAACCTACTTGACTTAGTCTGTAATTAAAATTACCCAGGTACTATCCAAACTAGAAAGCCTGAGCCTGAAGGGTAAACATGTAAAACGTGGAACTATATTCGTTTCTAATAAGCGTATGTACCTTAGCGTTGGTTTGGGGAGTCGATTATTACAAAGAAACAGTTAGCTTAGGAAATGGCTGTGAAACACCGCACAATATACAGAATAATCACGCTCAAATGAAGACGGACTAGCTGTAATGGAATCTCTGGGTAAAAAGACTCACTGAAATTTCAGCACAACTTAATTGCTCCGATGTACAAAGTGGTTTTACACTGTACGTATTGCATAAACGAATATAACTTACTTTTCTTTTCTCGAGATACAAAATAAAGATTTTCTACACAACTTATGGTATAGCCAGCGATCGTCTTATGCCCATTAAGTTGTCCATCAGTCGCTTTATTTTGGCATCCTAAAGGCTTAGACAGATCTGATGCCGGACTTTAGGATCAATGGCTGAGTACGTTGCAATGACCGTCAAAAGTTTGTTTCCTCCTTCAAAATGTACTTCAATAATTAGATGCGAAAGGTGTAACGACTTGTCCTCTGGAAACATGACTAAAATATTGTTATTAACTTCCGCAACTTTTAACTACTACGTAAGTACAGGATACTGCATTTAAATACGTATTTTAAATACTAAGTACCAAAAGAAGCATTCAATCGAACCATTTTAACTTAAGATTATTACGCTTGTAGCTGTTGGGAACTTTCAGATGCTTCTGCTGGGGGTGGCGTCGTAGATGGGGGACTATCAGGGTTTGTTGTCTCTTTCTTATTGTTGTTAAACCTCCCAGGATAGCGATTGCCATATTTGTCAATAGCATAATTGAAATCGACTTCAGAAGCTAGCGCCTTCTCGATGAGCGCATCTAGATCCTCCAATTTGACTGCCTTCTTTATTCGTTCCTGCAAATATTAACAAACTCCATTATGAGTAGCTCTAAAACACTCATAAGCATGATAGCAACATACAAGGAAAAATAACGTCTTGCTTACCAGATGATAGTGTAATTCCTTTTCTTTTTCAGCCACAAATTGTTCATCTTCCATTTCATATTCCAATTTCTTCTCTGCTATTGCTTTCTGCATCTCAATCCATTCTTCCGCAAGAATTTTTTCTCGCCTTTCTCGTACTTGCTGATTTACTCTATCATTTTCTTCAATTATCTTGTCTAACTCTGCGTCATCCAAAGCTCCTTGCGCATCAGATAACTGTGCTTCTAAACCACCGTAATTAATTTTCTTCTGATTCATCCTACAAAACAAAGATTTTAACAAATGATTTGAATACCTACGTGAAATTATGTAATTCGGATGGATAGTGTCTAACACTTACGCTAAGGATTTTATTCCAAGTTTGTAATGATCCAAAAGGTATTTTCTTTCCGTTGCTTGATTAGGTGGAGGTCTAATTCGATTCGGAACTTTGAACATTTTACTCTTCGCCTGAGGAATCCACCGTGGCTTCCGCCAACGTAAAAATTCTAGCTGAGCACAACAGGGTAACTGACTTGTTAAGCATGCTGATGACAGAACAGACTTAACGCGAACAATTCCGACTGCTTGCATGTTAGTAAGGTCTATTATATTGGTAACCACAACAATTGGTGTGAACTGATTAAATAACTCCACGAATTAAGTAAAGATAAAATCCCTTGAATAAAGTATCAGATGGTTACTTGAGATGATGTTGCGATTCACATTCATAACTCTATAATAATAAAATGAATCCAAAGAATCCACAACCTTAACAATTTTAAGAACAAGCAAAGAAACCAATTAAAAATGAATTTTGAATTGTATTATCTTCTGTAGATTATATATTCTTTATCTCATCCCTTCGCAATTAACACCGCGGGCACATGTTTAATTGCGTTGATCATAAAATATATATATGTATTTCCTCCAGCTTTCTCAAAAAGTGCCGCTGAAAATTTCGAGCACAGCTCAAGCCATCGAGTTCTTGGGATAACATATAATATTAAATTTATGCTTCAGACACATATAATACATACGTCAAGCGATGAAGCATGCGCTGAGTCGAGCCTTGCCCATGCAGTCAACTCTATGGTCTCCGATTCGAGTCGTGCACATTTAAGTTTTAAATCGAGGAAAGTGCTTAGAACAAATATTTATTAAGAAGACGATTTTTGCAAAATCTGGAATTTGCATCCTTCCGTCACTTTTGAAATTTGACTCTGTGAGAAAATTAAATTATAATTATATCTCGAGTTTTGCTTGCCATTAGCAGCATTTTTTATCTGCATGTGCATTTCTGGTTTCAACACATGTATTTCTACTTTTTAAAATAATTCCTCTTGCAGTTTTGTTTGTTTACGTCACATATTAGAAACAATTCACCGGTTCCATTTCTCATCTTTAATTAAGGTAAGATACCGGGAATCCCACATATTTAAGCATCTCATTTAATTTTGAATAGCTAGTTTGAATATTTAAGCTATTTCTTATTGCTTGTAGCATTAAAATGGAGAAGAAACCTGTCAATCCCTACGAAGATGATGTCGACGAAGATATCGAAGATGACAGCAACTACGTATTTTTCAAGGATAGAAAAGAATGGGAGGATATAACCCCTCTTGCTCAAGATGACGGGCCTTATTCGGCAGTCAAGATCAGTTACTCAGCCAAATGTTAGATGGGTTCATTCGTTGTTTGTTGCAATAATTTAAAAAATTCTTACCAGATATTTTAGTCAGACTTAACGTATCCTAATATTGTCTAATTACATATTCTATAGTTCAAGACGCGTACGACTACCTTCGAGCCATACTTCTGAAAGGAGAGAAAAGCAACCGGGTTCTGGAACTAACTTCTCAAGCTATTGAATTTAATGCGGCTAACTATACCGCATGGCAATATAGGTAACTTTTATAGTAACTTTCTGAATTTAACAAACTTTTCTATTATGAAAGAAATATGGTAAAACTTATTTCGAGAATGTTTGTTTTACAGACGTGACGTTTTAGAGGCTCTTGGCATTCCTCAGAAAGTTGTAAATCAGGAGTTGAAGCCAGATTTTAATGCCGAAATAGAATTTTCTAGGGAATTGATAGAAGACAATACGAAAAATTATCAAGTCTGGCATCATCGCAAGATGCTCGTTTCTTGGGCTGCCGGCTATAGTGAGACAAGCAAGAAACATTCCCTAACCGACCCTAAAGATGTAGAGTTTCTTTTAAAGAAGGAGGTACAGCTAACGACTGCGTTGTTGAATAAGGATGCGAAGAACTATCACGCCTGGCAGCATCGTCAGTGGGTTATAACAGTTTTTGGGTGCGTTTAAAACGTTTCAGAATTCTTTAATATTTTTTCCGAGCATCGCTAATAGAATTATTTGCTGTTCATAGGGCATACGAGAATGAGCTTAAGTACACCTCCGAACTGATTGATAGCGACGTCCGTAACAATTCAGCATGGAATCATAGATTTTTCGTCGTCCGAAATTTGCACAGTACGTGCCCTGATTTAATAAATGCTGAAATTGACTTCACAATTGCACAAATACTGAAAGCCATTAGCAATGAAAGTCCATGGTCCTATTTGCGAGGGTAATATATTTTTGATTTTGATATAGAAATCACACAGGGTAAAGTACAATAACCTAATTGCATATTAATTTTATTTATTTTCAGTTTACAAGAACTCCAAGGAACGCTTGGCCAGGATTCCAAGTTTCTCGATCAGTGCAAAGAATTTATTCAGAATGAATCCCCCAGTATTCCCCTTCGAGCGTTTGTGTTGGATACTTACGAGAAGAAAATGGAAGATGGTGATTTAAATCAAGACATGCTTAAGCATGGAATTGAGGTAAGCTTCGATACAATGTTATGTACAAGTCACCAATGAAATGAGTACTAGCATTTACTTAATATTAAATATTTTCTAGATTTGTGACAAGCTGAGCTCTAGTCTTGATACAATTAGAAAAGGCTACTGGGCTCTCAAGAAGAAAGCCTTCGAAGTGAAGTTAACTCCCAGTTAAAATCCCTGCCTGGAAACTTTGCTATTACGGCTATCGCGATGAATGGATGCGAATTAAGAACATACATTTCAAATATTATTCGCTGCCGATTGTCAAACTTTTTAATGCTTGTTTTTTCATTTATTCGTTTCGCTTTTCTTTCGAGGGCCAGAAGTTGTACTACATTTTTCCGGTCATCCTTAATCGTTCTGTTAACGTATCCTCACCAATATTTAAGAGAGTCAATCTAAAAGTAATGTTCAGAATCGGATAGCTCTATCAAAATCTCAGAATGTAAGCAACCTTTCAACGATAAGTATCTAATTTCCATTACAACTTTTAATGTTTACACGGCCACTTTCTTTCTACAGAATAAATGCACTGAACAAAAATAATTCCTATCTTTCTCTATTAAAAGTTGATAGTTTTTCTTTCATCAGATTTTGGAGTTGATTGCTGAGATGACGTCAGGGAATCCACCTGCACGGATAGGTTATGCGCTTTTTGACAAGTCATGACATAGTTATGTTGCAGTGCCTTTTGGTAACGAAGGACCCTTTTTTGTTCTTCCTGCCATTTCGCTCTTTCCGCATCCCACAAAGACGTATCCAACGAATGTCGCAATTCCAGCTCCTGTTATTAAAATTTACCAACACCATTATTGTAAGCATTAATTAGCTTGAGGACAATACTTCAAACTCGTATCTGTCATTCGGATTGGACACCGAGAGATTGCAATCACCTTTAATTTCTTTCTCAAGATTTCATTCTCCTCAACAATGTCCTTCCGCAGTTTTTCCTGTGCCATCACTTTCTGCTTTAAAGCAATATTTTCTCTTTCCACTGCCTTAGAACTCGAAGAACTTTGGGACAGCCCGCTACGTAATGTGGTAAGCTCAGCAGCTAACGTCTTGACATGAGAACGAAGCTGCACCACTTCATGGCACCTCGTGACTTGATCCCCCTGCAAGAAAATGTCCGGATTAGATCTTTGAAGCTTGTTTATTTGTTTACTTGTCCTGCAATATGATATGTACTTCTAATATGCAAAGACCCCTGTTACTTACTTGACAGTCTTTCAATTGTGCTTTCAGAAGACAAACGGCCCACTCAGCCTCTTCTAGTTGGGAGTTCCTAGAATCCAGTTCTTTTCTCAGGACTGACGTTATTCTTAAACTTTCATCCAGCTCCGTACGCAATTTTCTTCGCTCTTGTTGCAGCTGCAGTGAAAGAGATTCTTAGTTGTTACAAGATATTGCGTCAACGTTAGCTCGACCTAGCTTATGCCACGTCTAAACGGAAATAGATCGTTTTGATGTCAAGCAAATGCGTTTACCTGACATGACTGCGCCGCAAGAGCCTGCTCAAGTTTTATTGTTCGTTGGTGTGCAGCACGTAAGTGTGTATCGTATACAGATTGAAGGTGTTTCAGATCAGTTTCCCAGTTAGTTGAATCTAGGAGCTGAAAAATTAAAATAAAAAATTAATTTTAATTTATCCACATGTAGCATACCTTAGAATCAATATCAATATCAAAACACAACCAACCAATCGAAATTAAGCAATTAACTGATTTACCACCACCACTTTCTACCGTTTCTTCTCATAGGCTCACCTTTTCGGCTTCTTCAGAATGCAAGGCTTCCATGGTACTAATCCTAGGATTTTTCATGTGAAGAGGAGTGATACCAACATCGTCAATATGCATTGTGGATCCTTTAAACATAATAATGAACAAAAGAACTATAATTTACTTCTGAATCATATTACCAGGCATTAATTTACTCATAAGACACCGAATCCCATCTACCTTGTAGCCTATTGGGCGAAACTTCTCGTAAGCTCTAGTTGTTTCTGAGTCGTATCGTATGATCTGGTAGGAGTTAGGTCCAAACCATGGGCTAACAAAAGTTTTTCTTACGCTACTGTTTTTCGTCTTCAAGTCTTTCACGTCTTTCTTTTGCTGGCATGTACCTTGCAACACGCACGCCTAGCCTGTCGGCTTTTCCTTTCTGTCGTGTAAACTTGCAATTATTATCATTTTTCATGTCCCTCACGTCCTTAAAACCCCCAATCAAGTAGAAAACTGAAGATACAGAAATCCCACACATCCAAAAACTTCACCCCTGATTTAAGGACCCTGGCTGAAATATGCCACGGAGCGCGGCTACCTAGTGATCAGTGCCAAGTTTTTGCGGATTACATCATAACTTCCTCATACCCTGATTACCTAAATGCCCTGTGATTTTCGCAGGCATCAACACCTGTGCATAGATGAGTGAGCAGATATTTTCCAGAATCTCGCCAGTAGATTGCATTCCGCGCCCTCTTGCGTACCAAGGGTATCGTTTGGGTAAGTCCAAATTGTCCCTTGTGTGGATACAGTATGCGAAAAACGTCTCAAAACTCGAAAAAACTTACCAGTTTTGTGATAAAACTCCTTCGAAGGTAGAACATTACACAGGGATCCTCCAAACCGTTGAGAATTTAGTTGATTTGGTTGTGGGGGCGGCGGATTATTGGGAATGATGATTTGACTGCTTTGAAGTTTGTTATCCCCCGGATTTCGTCTCATAAAGTTTTCAGAGTTTCTTCTCTCCAAGGACTGCTTCATGGAACCTATTTGTAATCAATTCAAATATTGTAACAACTTTCATTCCCATGCACATCGCGTTGCACACATTCAGTTAATCGGGTTGCCTCCATGATTTTTTCCTTTGAAAATTTTTGATGGATTTCATCTCACGTTATTTCAAGCATCCTACAAGGACGCAACTAGTGTTTGATAGGTCTCACGCTGTCCCTCCGTACTATTAAGCCTGCTATTAAGAGCTATTATGTTGTCATTCGCTCCTATATTAGTTTTCACGACTCATTTTACATGACCGTATTCGTAATAATGATGGCCGCTAGTATGTTAATTGCCTTGTATTTTGAAAAAGGTTAGGAGTCATTAAATCCCAAGTTAGTGGTCGTTATGGACCTAACATCCTCCAAGGTTTCATAATTACTCTCTCACCTAAAACGTTGCTCCGATATTTCTTTTACTTTTATTACTGTGTCCAACCTTGGCAAACTACACGGAGTTGTTATATTTAAGCTTGGTCAATTCTGATTACTGAACCAGGACGGTCAGTAATATATACATAAATCACTCAAAAATCCACCTAATCCCTTATATTACCCATCGTAAGTCATACTATATCATCATTTTCATCCTACGTACAGCGAGCAGTGTATTACAGAAGGCCTTATGATCAGAAGAAAGAGAAACAAAGTTAGTATATCAAGTTTAAGCTACATGGGGAGAGGATTAAGTATATTTTGTGACTTACTGTAATTTGGATGAAGTCGATTCCCAACCTCTGTCGGCTTAAATGCAATAGGCCGAATAATAGCTTTGGCGGACTGAAAGATCAAAAAATTTCATTATTTTTTCTCATTCACGCAACCACAGCGCACACAGGCCACAAGCTTGACATGAACCTGTATACGAAGGTACGACATTTAACCAGGAGCGCGCCCTACCTCCATATCGTGTGCATTTTTGGCCAACATAATCCTCTTAGTTGGCAGCCGTAAATCATGCAAAATCCT
Organism: Sminthurides aquaticus; assembly: GCA_906901655.1. Taxonomy (NCBI): domain Eukaryota; kingdom Metazoa; phylum Arthropoda; class Collembola; order Symphypleona; family Sminthurididae; genus Sminthurides; species Sminthurides aquaticus. The sequence goes on along the minus strand of CAJQTT010000004.1, from coordinate 6,121,319 downwards.
ACACACGTCCGCTTCCAAAAATCTCGTTCTCCTCAATTACCAAGTCAAGCAACTACCAACGAAACTCAAAAACCTTCCGGGCTCAACCGCATAATTCTCTTCCCACCTGCCACCAAGCACTCCCTCCACGGCGGCCCGCAAAAATATTCACCACACAAATACACACTTCACAATATTAAACAGTATCAAACTGTTTTACTTGTTATTTTCTAAGCTCAGACAGTCAGTGAACAAATCTTTAAAAGTTTACTCACAGAACCTCTGTTTCTTCTTCCTCTTGCGCACTCAAGTGTTGAGCGTAGTTTTAATTTCCGACTCGTTAGTAGTTTCCTTCCTCCTCACAATTACATATTGATACCGTTTAAGTTCAATCGAATTGAAACGTACCGAAATTCAATAACTATTGTTACCTCTCGTACTCTTGTACACCATTTACCCCACATGATAAACAACACTGATGAAAAGTTAGACAAAGACAATAATTTCGGACTCTCCCCACTCCTTTCAAGCAATATGATCCTTTGACAACTAATTCTTCTTCGCCGACATAATATTCTCATTCCCTGGGTTTGTTACTCCCAGTTTCTGAAAAATTTTGCTACTTTCCTCCATGCAAAATGCACAAGAAGAGAGTTACATCACTACTCGGATATAATAACTCCGACTTAATCATGTGAACTTTTCCCTCGTCTGATTCGACGCTACAAACAAGAAAGGATTTGCAAAAAAGCTTTTACAAGTCACTTGTTATCAGAAATCTGATTCTCATACAATCTTCCTTCCCGTAATTACGCAATTAATTCACTTTTCTTCGAGTCACTCCACTTTTGCGAGTTTAAAGTCTGAATCCCTAGACACCTCTTCTTGTGTTCCGATACCACCCTCCCCCTTTATAACGTCTCACACTCCCCCGTCCATTTACTTTTCATTTCCTCTTGCATTTCCGTTACTTGCAATCTCGACTCGACGTACAGTAACTGCCCTTTATTTCGCACAGTCTAACAAGCATAGTACTGTCACACCGATTCCATGCGAAAACTCCGCAATGCCCTTCCAATTTCAACCTTAAACAGATTCCAGGAGGAGACGTTTACTTTCTTTTCCCTTCAATTTGAAGCATCTCCCCGCTCTCTGATCCGATTATTCGAGACGAGCGAACTTGTTGCAGTAACTAAAGGAATTTGTATTCAAAACAGAAGAGCCCATGCAGACAGACAGAGAATGAGACAAGACCTCTTGCCCCTTGGCTCTCTTTGGCTAGTCTCTCTGGACACTCTGGAGATCCGAATCCTCTAGACTAATGGCACACACAAATTCCATTGAATCTCTTTGCCTTCAAGCCATTCCCGTGCTCCATAGAAACTCTGACGATAAGAATATTACAGGAGAAAAATTATCCATACCAACAACCCAGGTATGCCGGCATTCACTTCCATTGCATAATTCAAGGTAATAGCTTAGCTTACAAGCGTAGCTGAAAAAAATCTCTTTGAATTTTTACTGCAATCATTTCCTCTCAACGTCCACTAACATCCCTTCTTCCCATATCCTGCCGTTCCTGCCATGCTGCCCTCCTTTTAGCCTCACCAATACCCATCATCATCTTCCCTCTTCACGTATACACACATACTTGATTACACCTGGAAGGACCGCTTTACTTAAAGCCGTCATACATCTTCTTTACAATACAATAAAGCCGTCATAACTTGCCCTGACTCAACTCTGTCAATATGCATACCCAGAAAAAATAATTTAAGCCTTCTTTACCGCATCTCCACTCACAATGTCAGTCCGGCAAAGACAGATTTCATGGATTTACTAAAGTTTCTTCCTTCCTCTAATTCCAATACTAAAAGCCTGAAGGCGCGTATTTTCATAGAATGCGTTTATCTTACCACACTGTGTTTTGTCATAGCGATAGATAGAATGTACGTTTTTCAGAAAAAAAAATACATTCTATCCATCGCTATGGCAAAACACAGTGCGGTAAGATAAACGCATTCTATGGAAATATACCTTAATGCTTATTCTCTATGTTAGCTTCAATTTTTTTATTCACGGCTTTGCTCTCTATCAACGGATTGCATTACTCACCTCACTAATCTAATGGAAAACGGACAGTAAAATGATGCAGTAGCATGTAATATTCTAAACATGTCTGCTTTAAGTACATTGAAAAGCTACTGTACTCTTTCCCTCCCAATCTTATACCTTGTTACCTATTACCTTTCAGAAGTCTAAAGGTAACCAAAAAAGTTTAGTTGCGTTCCCGCAGCAGTTGTCATTTAGAACCCTGAAATCTTTTTAAATCCCTTCCAAACTAGCAAGAAATAAATAACTATAAGATGTTTTAACCTTTAAAATCCGAATAAACGTTTTAATCTACCAAAAATCTTCCCCCTCCTGTTTTTAATAACCCCCTCGTCACCCTTCACGCCAATTCTGCATGATCCTCATTAATAATGCAGACTCACGTTCTTTTGAGCAGTAAGTATGGGGCTAAATGCACTAAATCTCCGCCCTCGCCATGTCATGACTTCTTAGCATCCGTGTTCCGCTTCATTAATCATAGATATGTGTATTCATTCCCCATGCCGTACCTACACTGGAAGAGAGAAAATCCTCTAATCCTCATCCCAGCAGTTAAAGTCAAATTAACGAGCCAACATGATTTATTCTTCGTTTGTTTCATCCACAGCATGTGCACTGTTATCCTACTACCTAACCTCTCCTTTTTCATTCATTCTTTGTTCTTGAACAGCTTCTATACTACACTCTTCTTCTGAATACCACCCTTTAACGCTCATTTTCACAGTTACCCTGAAAATTTATTTCCAGTTTCCAGTATCTGCGCTTTTGCGAACCTAAGTAGTAATACACGATTTCGAAAACAGAATTTTAGAATAACAGTTTTAAATACAAAATAATTTAGCCAAGGGTCTTGAACCTTCTTGCTCCCTCCCTGCTCAGACGTATCTCCTTCTGTATTTTAAACATGAATTTTTACTCTTTGCATAAACCTTGATTAAAAATTCTTTTCGGCTTGGAAAATCTCTTAGTACTGTTAAATAATTTCTTGAGGCGCTTTAGAGTGAACTCCTAAAAACAATATTCACTATCCAACTCCTTTCAAGCGCAATTTATCTAGCTGTATATTTAAAAAAACAAAAAAACAAGGATGGTGAATGGTGAATATAAGAAAATTAAATTATCTTCATTAACCTTAATGGAATCCTCCCACTCGACGACTCGACCCTCCCAACCTACCATGGCCTCAAGCTTGATCCACGGATCCGTTTTGATAATAAAACCAAGATTCTTCGCATGAAACGAAACCACGACTACGCTTCCTCAATCTCCACGCAGTACACTCCAGTCTTGGAAGAGTTTATAAGGTTGCTCCCATCATTAAAATATGTTAATGATAAAAAATGCCCCCAGAGAAAAATAAACTCAATCTACAATTTTGGCAACTGAAAAATAACAATCCACTTTGAATCTCTCACTCAAAGTTTCAACGCACCTTTTCCATCCATCCTTCACAATCCTCCGCCGCAACATAGCAAGTTAGCCTTCCAAATCCTCTGTTAATTGCATTTTCCTTATTTCGTTATCTCCTTTGCAAATACCAGGATATATACATCGGATTCACCTCAACTTAGAACCGTTCACCTCCTTTTGACACAATACAACACAGGAACCTGTACTTTTGACGCCTCTCTCCCTTTCCTGGCTCGCATAAACTGAACTTAAGGATTTAATCGAAGCTAACCTTTGTACTACAATTCTGTAATTATTTGCCGTATTTTAATACACTTTCCTTGCATTCTCATTATCTAGATTTTAAAATTATTTCAAGGTTTGTAGGCCAGAAACCCCTGGTTTAACTTTAAACTTGAAACTATTCGAGAACATTTTAAAATCTTACCGAGTTAAGCGCCCCAGTAAATTTTGGTGGAGGCCTTCTCATCGAATCCATGAAGTTGATTTCCTGCAGCTCCTTCCGTTCATACTCCCCACAGACGACAGCACTTGAACTTCGGTTGATGAAGGGATTGATGGGCGGGCGGTTTTGTGGGTTATTATGCGTGCAGATCGTTCCGAGTCTGTACAGATCGTTTTCACAAGTGATTGGGAAGCGTCGACTACTTAATTTACAGAGGGCGCAACCTTCACCATTCCCGGTTCCACTAGAGATTTGACTATTATTTCCATTCAACGAGCTGCCATCCTCATCCTTTTTCGTCCCTCTCTCCCCCTGTATTGCAAAGCCGGGTGACATTATGAGGGGGGAATGCCTTGGAGTTGGCGAGTCATCATCTTCGGAAGTCACAGTTTCATGGCCACTGTCCACTCGCGCCATTTCGCATTCCCTTTTCGGGCTTTTTTCTAACCTAAAAATCTTTTCCGTCTTTTATGTATTTTCCTTCTGGTTTCTTATACTCTTCTCAGTGCTTCCGCAGAGGAAATACAAGCCTCTCTTCCCACGGCGAATGAATCAATTGTCACGCTTCCACAATCTTTCCGCCTTTCTTCTTCCCGTGTTAAAAGGGACAGAAACCGGTGGCAGCGCAGCGCATTCCGGACCGCGTCTGTCCTTAATTTTCACCTCCCGCAGTGTCCGTCCGTAGTGGAACGTTGCAAGACAAATTTCCACTTGTTGCAGTCCTCCCACTTGTTAGCTGCAGTCGCTCAGCTTCCGTCTCTATATTCTAGGAATGAATCAATGAAATATTACTATCACAATTTCCTCAAGTCAATCTTCAAGTTAGTCCTTAACAAATAGCTCAGAGACAGTTAGATGACGAGTGTGTCTCATTTACAGGAGGAGCAGCATGCACGCGCATTAGGCAATACAAGCCTAAGCCAAAACAAGGAGAAAGACAGTTGCATTTCCTCCTTCTCTGTCTCTCTCCCTGTATTTTTCTTCTTCCTCTTTCTTAGTTATTTTCCTCATCCCTGAAGTGCAACAATCAACACAGTCCTTCATCCAAGTCAAACATTACTATCCACCATCAGTCTTGAGGAAACAAGAGATAATTCAAATAATTCTGACAAATCCATATTGCCATGCCACCCACCCGCTAGCTATCTACCACTCTACCAGACCGCTCCCACTATTTCTAGCAACCAAACAACACCCTAACGATTGCGCGACATAAAATACCGTACCATAAGAATCATTTATCCTCCTGCCGTCAGCTTGTCATATAATCATTTTCGTCGCCTAAGAATTCCACGCATCCACAGCTCTCATCGTCGTCAGCAAATAAGAGGATGTGCGTGACATTCTCTTTTATCATTCTCTGATTACCCCAGCAACACCCCCTACAATCATCATTTAATAATCCGCCTTATGTCTTCTTTCACCTCGCCCCGGCTCTAACCAAAAGCACATCATTTTTCGGTGTCAAACCAACTCCACACATTCACGCGTTTCTCAACAAGGAACAAGTTGGCAAAACCTACGTTCGCGATTAACTCAAAACCATTTCCCTTCTGGGCAATCATCCAATTCAAAGATGCTCGAAAACCTAGAGGTGCATTCATCCAATTTTCATTACCGCAACATTATTCAATGCCCCCGCTGCATAAGACAAAACCGCTATTTTTTCTTCCCATTACATCCATCACTTCTTTATAATAAATCCTCCATCTTCGACTTTATCCACACGCCCAAGTTTTAGCATTAGTTTATTACAGATACTATAAACAAATATGCCTCCATCAACCATACTTTCTGAACCCTTAGTTTCCTTGGTCACCGTCTGGTTTTAGAAAAATATCTTTGCATAGCCGATTTCTGCGACTGCTTACACGGTGGATTCTAGCTTTCAAGCCATACAAAATTCAGGTTTAGGATTACTAATACTTCTGTAATTACGTCCACTCAAAATAATTGCACAAAACGATTGTTTTTTGCCATTATAGTTTCCTTGTAAAAACCCTCATTCTGAGAAACACCACCCTTGGCCTGAAATCTCTTTTTGACAGTTTATTAACTATCTTCTGCCGACTTACTCACGTATGACGCCTCGCTCTAGCATATACACTCTACTAACCAAGCATGAGTTGTTTTATGTTTGATGCAGGAAATACAAGCTTTCAAAATAACTCCCTCATCATCATCAACTTACTTTAGCTCATTTTATCCTGGAATCCCAGTCTTTTTTTTTCACGATTCACAACTTCCAACGCACAGTAGATCAGAGTACATATGTACTTTTGCTAAGAGCATCTTTGAATCATTATCCTCCTTCTCCTTCCATTCTCAATTCTACCTGTAATCTTGCCCACCTCATGATGAGTAAATAAGTAATTAAGCTCATTTCTCCATTACCATGTCCGGGTGTCATTAAAATGTTAGTATTAGCTAATAGCTAAACTCAAGACGTCTTTCTTGCTTATTTTCACCCCCGTAACAGTAACTATTAACCATAGGCTGTTACTATTACAAATCCATCTGAGATGGATTTGTAGTTATAGTTAGAGATGGACCATCTCTAACTACCAAGACAAACTTTCTTGAGGTGCTTTTCATCACGTATTTTTCAACTTAAGATTATAAATCTCTGTCAATCTGTCTGTTCCTCATCAAGAAATTTTGCTGTTCCTTCTATAGGACTCCCGCAAATGAGGCCTAAGGTCAATCATCTGCGTGTAAGCACTGCAAATAGCACATTATATACTCCCATTTCTCCCACTATTTCCTCCGTCCCAACATCTTTACTTATTCGCCCCGCCCCGTGTACTAACGCTTAAAAGATTTGCAATTACTTTACTCTCCTCAAAATTGCTTTACAGCGTAACAATGCCGGCACCATAAACGCTATCGATTTACATCCATCCTACCCCCTCCTTATCTTGTTCGCCTCCCCGTCCTCCTCTCCTTCCAACCATATTTTACGACATGCTTCAGTAGATTCGCTATTAACTCAATTCCTTTTATCGCTGATCCTCAACACGTAATAACCATATCGAAAACAGCTTGACAACTAGCCCACTACATCTCCCCCCCAATTCTCGCTGTACCTCCGCTTGTAAACACCCCAATTCCCCAGATCTCCTCCATCCCTGTCAAGTCCCAGTGATTACCTTCCCCTCCTCCAACATTACCTCTTTCCATTAGTATAAGAAAATTAAACGTTTCTCCCTAAGAATCGCCTAACACCCAATCAGTTCATAGCCCAAACTCTCCTAGTCTCCCTATATCACTTATCAAACTCATAAAAGATCCTATCCTGTCTCAATTTCCTTTTCGTTTAATAAAAAAATACCAGCAAGCGATGTAATTTTAGCGTCCTAAACTCTTATAAACGTTTATATATGTCACCTCGTGATCTATCGCATGCCACGCTCCCCTGAGCGCTTCCGGTTACTCCCCATCTTTGGCCAGCAAAATGGTATCACATCATTGCCCCATGACAATTACTACCTGTCCCACCTGTATTTTTATAACACGCTTTTTCTTACCTCATCTCCCCCTGACACGATTAACACGAATGGAGCCTTTACTAGACATTGGAGCTACGTACCAGTTTGCAAAGTCTGAATTTTACAGGATTTCAACCAGCTTTAACTTTAATATAGTCTTTCCAAAATGAATGGATTTGTAATAAATACCTCTTGTTTGACCCCTATTTTGACTATATATATATATATTCGCCTACGCCAGAGGCACAGAGTGGGACACAGCTATGTGGAATTTTGTACAAAAGGCGGATTGCGCAATACTACAGAATTATTTTGCCCATTAGCACCATAAGCTAAAGCAATTTAAGGAAAGCTTGTAATGGAGTTTAAATTTTCATCGTGGTTCCAATTCTACTAATGTGCCACGATCTCAGGTTACAGGTCATAGACAAAAGCAGTATAAGTGGACCAAAGCCAGGCATATACTTTTTCTTTTTGCTAACGGAGCTTATACGATTCAAGCTGGCATGGAGATTATTGTACATGGAATTCTCTACGTAATATCAAATAGCCAAGTCAAGTCACACTCCGCCCCCTTCACAGTACACAATTTCCACTCCACATCCTTACCAAACTGGATTCTAATTTCATCAAAAGGCGACACCCACTATTATACCCCAGACCCACCGACCTACGGTTTTAACCCCAAGTTTCCCAAATCCTTGTATTTATTCTTAGTTCCTAAACTGTAGCGGCCAACCTCTCCCGGCAAGAAATTCTTTGCGTTTATCAAGAAATTTCTAATATTCAATATTACTCTACGGGATCATTTCAATTCCAGTCCCACCTTCGTCAATGTAGATCTCGCGTACCCGATTTCCAATTCCTCAATAACAATAATAGGTCAAGTGGATAGTGGATCAGACCGTAAACTATACAATTTTCACGTCATTTTTCTTTCGCAATTTATTTTGTACACAAACCCAAAAAAGTCGGAGGATCCAACGAAACTATTCAAAATTACATCCCTAATTGTCTTTCTTTCATTCAATCTCCAATCATCCCAGCTCAGTCAGCTTCCAACTCTTTCCCTCCTAGTACCACTACCACTTACAGTGAAATGGAATATAATTTAAATACCTTATGGGGGTAATTGCCACACTAAAGTGAGACGAAAGGGCCACGACGCTTCAAATCGTGACTGGTCCCTCGTCCCTGTCCTCGTCCTCGTAGGCAGGACGCAGGAATCCCGCTTGGATTTTTTTCTATCAACCAAACCTCATCCACTATCTTGCAAACTATACTGTAGCCATTAAACAAAACTCTAAACAAAAATCTCAAATTCTTTCAAAAGTGCAAACAGTACAGACACAAGCCAAGAAATCCGATTTTTATCAAACCTAGCTTTCCTAATACCCACACGTGCATACTTTTAAACTATCTAGCGTACACACACTATTGCTCATTTAATTCTTGAAATAACTTGCTCACACGCTTCCTGTCATCCAGCATGCCATTTACATAAAATTTTCAAACTCTTTTTAGCTATTCTTCTCCTTATTTTACAGAGCCTTAATTGTTTCAGTTTGTAGCGGTTCTCGCTATCAGGCATATCTAGCACAGATAAGTAAAGAAACAAAGCGTAGATTTTAACTTGTTTCTCTTGTATATACTTTCATTCCAAACTACAATTAAAACTCTTTAGGCAACCTCTTTAGAAAATCCCCTAAAAGTATTGGGAGAAAGAGAGAGAGAGATGAAAAAGCTAATCAAAGGCTTGCACAGATATTCATCGCAATCCCAATTTGCCATTACAACTAAACACGACTCCATGTGGTCATAGAAACTAACGCTTCTTCTTTCTCTTCCCAATTTTTCCCTACTCATCCTCTTCCTTGATTTGGCTATCTGTCTCTCTCGAATCTCCCACCCTCCTCACCCATAGCTACCACTGTCTTTGTCTCTCACTCATCTCATCTCGGAATTGATTGACTATGTTGATTACTTACATGTAAGAATTAAAAATTTGGTGGCGTCTGTACACGTAATTACTCATTCCTTTTCCCGATCCCTCCTCACCCATGGACTGATCCGTGCTCAACGACCAGTTTCCTTCAAAGCTAAACAACACCGCTACTACATCTCGAATATTCTCCTTAAAGACGCTCCTGCATCTATCTAACATTCCTTGTCTATTGGAAACCCTTTGGATTCCTTATTCAATCTTAACGAGTTTCCGTGCCGTAGCCTCAATCTTCTCGAAACTGTCTGGTCCATCTTCTTCTTCCCTAGAACCAAGAGCGACAGCCCTCCCTCATCCCCATCCCTCCTTCCTCATCATAATAAGATGAAAACGAGCTGACTAAGTAAGTAAGTCAGAGATTCCTTGGTAGTCCACAGTCCACCACCCTCTAGGACATTTAGATTTACAAGGATGAGGCCGGGCGGATTGATGAAATCTTCTCTAGAGCGGTGCGTAGTATACAGGAACCAACCATAGCCTTTGGTCTGCAGTAATTGTTCCACAATACAAGAGAAGAGCAATTATCCTTATGTCTGCTCGCGCGTCCCGTTAGACAGAGTGGCATAATGGATAAATCATTTTCTCTCGTCGATGACGCTAGAAGTGAAACGTGTCCGACTTTGTAAAAATTACCGCTCATCCATGCCTCATGCTTTCCTTTCTTCTTCTTCGTCCACTGTCTAAACTTAATATCCCAAGCAAGACCCTATACTCATCGTCATCAGATCTCCGTATCTCCGTTCTTCGCCAAATAAAACCCACTCTCAGAATAAGCATTCAATTTCCACCGCACCCTCCTCCACCTCAGCTATCGGAATCCAACCAACTCCTGCCCCCACCCTACTATTGGGACTTGGGACGCACAAAAATGTCTTCGTTTCCTTCCTCCATACCTGTCATCCCCCGTTTTTTACCTAACACCTTCTTGTACCCACAATTACAATGCTATAATCATTCTCATTATACAAGCTCCGTCCTCCATCGTACGTATCATCGCCCACTTTCTTTACAACCATAGCTCAATTCATTTATCCCAAAATAATACTTCCTGTTCCACACCGAATTCCCTACATTTGCCTTTGCTGTCATCTCCGAATATCAGGAGATTTTAGTCTCATGATTAGGATCCTTCCGCGGCCCAAATCATAATCATACGCACCATCGCTTACCTCATTAAGTCAACACGATAAACGCATGTGTACGAGTACAACCTATAATTTCCCCTTGTTGTAATCACACCTCAACGGAATGAAAACAACAGCTAACAGCTCCAGTTTACTTGAGCAGACGTAAATTAAGCAGACTGGTTTTACCTTTTCGCTCGCTCTTTACATTTTCTTACAAACTTTCTAGAACTCGCAGTCTCTCACAGAGCATCTCCTTGTTTTCCCTCGTTTACGTTTGCCGACGCATTTCTCCTAGAACGTTATTTGGTTTACGTGTTGCAAGCCCTTGTTTTACAACAATATATTCTACCACATTTTCGATATCAGACAGAGATATTCTAAACTTCCCAGGAGACACCCAAGTCAGCCTCAGCCTCAGCCTCCTAGTCCTAGCGTCAACCTACGGGTTTCTACTTTACGCTGCACTTTCCAAAACCCAAACTGCAACCATAACTACAAGTATCCTTGAAGCAAAGAAGCAAGAATTTCCCCTGCAATATATAATTTCATATGAAATATTAATTCACATTCCAACACACAGCCGCAGCTCGCAGCCTTCTTGAAAACCAACGACATGAGCAGAATACTACACATATTAGTTAGTGTGCGAACCCAATTGTTTTTCATACTTGGACTCAAGAGCTCATCCATTCCTCCATAGAGTGAATTCCTAGCATAGCCTCCCTTAAGTCCAAAGATACATTATTTAATATCGTGATCGCCATGCAATAATGCAGTATTTAGTAAACGGGCCTGTACAAAACCCGGAAATCTAGTTTTTTTGCTGCCATTCTAGTAGCGCATAATCTTCCTAGGACTAACTAACCCTTGAACCCTCGGCGAATCTCCGCTCCCAAAACCAAAGAGCACCCTTGTTCTCTTGTGAAAGAGCAAACATAACACTACATGACTGTAGTAGGTCATCTCAAATTTTTGTCATTCGCCACCGGCCATTTAAACAAGGCAGGATAGCAATCAAAGGATCCTTCCTCTACAAACCATCCCCGCGCATCGCATCTCCCGTCTCATGGCTACACAAAGGTCTTCAACGCCTCCTTCAGCCGTCATGTCATCAGCTTAATCAAGAGTAAAGCAGATCATAAGAAGCGTATGATGTATGACGTGCTGAAATGTCCTACCTCCCGGAGTCTTTCAAACCGTCATCCTCTTCCTTACAGCACACATCATCAACTATAGAAAACATATTGCCCTACCCAAAAACCGCCAAACCCTAACAGGTTCAGCTTCACCGACCAGGAAAAAGTGCAAACCGAGTTGCAAACAAACTTTTGCCCCTTGGCAAATCTTCCACATCTTCCTCATAACATATTCCCCCCCACCCAATAATGATAAGAGCATCACCAGCCCGCGCGCAACAATAGGATGTAGTCAATCACAAAAACCAGGATTCTGCAACTCTTCCCATAGCTGGATCATAATCAGCTACAAGAAGAGAACCTGTGCAACCAGTGCTAATATACTACCATGGCAGAGCTTCGTTTGCGGATGTAGAAGCATCCCACAGCTTCTGACCGAGGTCAATTTGTTGAGATCACAACTCTTAAAAGAAGCGGCCAAAATTGATATACCACCTCGGTCCCCTTATTCTCTTACAAACTTCGAGACATGTAAATTTATGCTAATTTTTCTCGTAAAGGTGTGGAACAAATACCGCTTTTCATTACACCTTATCGCATCACACAATCCTCACCTAACCTGGGCTACGTTATCCGCCCTCCCAACGCAGCGTCTCTATTTAATCTAATCCACTAACTAATTTCCACCGCATTCTCTTACCACCCCGCTACTATTTTCTGGCACAACCTTCACCTATCTACCGAAAATGACATCGTCTCTGTCTTTTCTTTACAGTCCGAAACTCGGAACCAAACCTTCCGCACCATCCATCCATCTGTCGGAATGATGAGGAAAAACTTGCTTGCTTTCATTCAGGCTGCTCATTCTTCTTCCGTTAATCTTCACACGCTCATTCTCAATTCTCCCTCTTTCTCTCGCTCTCTATTACCGCAGTTATCTGCGGGGAGACGCTTCATTCAAAATCAGTAGAAATGAAGTCTCATCATCCACCGCAACCCCAGCCCGTAAAGGCTTATAAAACAAGATTTATATTCCACATTTTTTCACGAGTATAGCATGCACGCTTTCCCCTTTGCCTTTGTCAACTACTCCGCAACTCACAACCCTCATCCACCCTCCTTCCTCCATTCAATCCCGTCTGTTCGCTCGCCCCGCTTATAATCTCAGCAAATACTTTTTTACTTCATTCTTCAGTTTCTTAAACGTCCGCAAGGACAAATCGTTTGTAATCTTCCAGTTTATTCCCATACCAACTTCCCGAAACTCGGAGCTTCCCTAATAAAAATTCACATAAATTCACACATCCTCTGCTGCTCCAAGCTTACTCAAACTGTCTTCCATTTTCCATGCCCCATCAGTCTTCTGTCAGAAGAAGCTTGATGAAACAGCCTAGGGTTACCTACTACTATACAAATTCAGAAATCACTAAATCAAGAACAGATACGTTCTTAATGAAATTATCGATTGCGTCAATTTCCCCTTCCTTGAGTCAATCTACTCCACATTTGTAAATATTTTACCAATCATCCTTCATTGAATCTTCCGTAGCCCCTTCTGAAGCAATCTTTTAAAATTGTATTCAGGTGCAGCATGATACTGATCAGCATTTCCTTTTAGGGCCAACAAGTCCATAGCTTTGCCGTACTCACTCGGAACTACAGACAATAATCAATCCGAGGAACATTCCCAGCGTGACATACAATGCAAAATTCAAAATCCGCAACAGCATTAATTGTAGCCAATTGTAATGGCACCCCCCAGCACCGATTTTGAATGAAGGACAACATGATAAGCCTGCATAGAATCCCACTAACCCTACTTTCATTATTTTAAGCGTTTCTCTTTGCTATGCTCAATGCTGCAAGTTGTTGCAGTTGTCTGGTGACCAGATACTAGTCCCAAGATTCAAGTTCTCATTTCTAGAGTTCGCAATATCCAATTTCGCATCTTGTCAACCTGCTTCTTCTTCCAACAAACCTGTCTCTCTGCTTCTAATCTTAATCTTGTCCCCGCAGCTTTGTCACAGCGACACATGTTTTCCTCGCTACTCTTTGAAATCCAGGCTCGGATATCTTAGGATCCGTTTCATACGTCAAGGCTTTCTTGACTCAAACCGAAGCCACCTGTTGCACCTGTCTTCTTTTCTTCCTTTAACCTTTCAGCAGATGATAGCTAGCTACACACACATTGGACTTGGGAATGTAAATTCAGCTGGAGAACATAGCGTTGTGGAGCGCTTAATCTGCCTTGCGCTTGCTTTACTTATAACAAACGTTTCAAATCCATGTATGCTATTGCTGCGTTTGCATGAGTAGCAATTACATTCGGTTCAGCAGAGATCACCCTGGGCAATTCTGAACACGCTTGTATATTCTTCCAAGTTCTAGGAAGATATTTTCTAATTCTCTTCCAACTAACTGACAGCTCTAAGTCTAGGAGTTCTAATTAAAACTAAACTTTAAAAGTAAAGACTTACCGAGAACGGCAAATCAATGCAGGTTCCAAATACTTCTGCTTTTAGTGTTTCGTTAATGTTCACATGCACAATCTAATCCACTCATTTTTGGATAAACCTGAGTCCAGGAAATCCACAGCGGAAAATAAAAAACACGCACTTCACCTTGATAATGTCCACTAAAATCACAGCTCATTTGAATGCAATTTTATGAGGTACGAGGCTAGTCACTTCACATGGAGGAACTCATTCAAGTCGCGAATCTTGAGGAATGAAATGGCCAAAACGGCCGGCTTATTGTTATTATTATCTTAAAGGATCCTCTCGCAGGATTTGAATGACGAGCTTTTGTCTTCTCACCATATTATGAAGGAGATGAAATGAAAGATGCGAAACTCCCTCAGCTCCTTGACCAGGTAGAATTTAAGTGGCAGATACCATGGTCTGACTTTGCCAAAACACTCCTGTCCGTGTATACATAAGCCTTTCCTCTTTCATCCTTTACCAGATTTCGTCTTCCAACATCCCATGCAGCATCTTGGGGAGATCACATCACCCATCAACCATACAACCTGCTTGCAATATTATTTCCAATGATTGCAAGCATCCTAAATGCAATTTCCCTCCGCCCCAACCCTCTCTCTCTCGCCTGTTGTAACAAGCTCCCCATCTTATTAGTTTGAGATGCAGTCGCTTCGCTGAAATATGTGTTTTATTTTTTCAACCTTATACGTTCCCGAAAGACGCTCATATTTCAACTGCAGCGTACCTTGAACCGTATCCCGCGAATCTTTATCACTTCCGTGCTAACTCTGAAGACACTCTGGTCTTGATTTTAAAATGTAGAAAAACTGCACAATTTTGCTCTTTTCGCCGAGTTGTTGTGAACTTCGAAATTTGTTTCGCCTCTGATAATATTTCCATGCTTGCCTAGTTTTCAAACCAGTGTGCTGACAATATTTGATGCAAATTCGTCATTGGCAGTATGATCATCGAAACAGATGCATGTACTGTCAAACCGACCATATAACGTTGCGGTAAAAAGCCATTTCATTTAATCTATATATAGACTTCGATTCAAATCTTGCACATCATGTTACAAGTTAAAGCAAAGAAGTCATACGCAAGTATACCAGTCTCTTTCCATGTAAAATACTTACCTATTTCGTTTCGTATATGGCCTGTAAATTGTATATCTTATGTGAATATATTCGATAACTCTAAGGCAAGTCATGATTCCTGCATAGTTTTTGAACAAAGGTTAAGTTGTACAAAGTGGAAAAAGTATCTCATGTGATTGCTCCTTGCTTCCCAGGACAGAAAATAAGAAAATATCTCAAATAATTCCTTGTAGCTTACAGTTTTAGAAAGTAAAGACTAAGGATTGTTATACAATTACAATTTTACATTTGTATCGACGCAGCGTGCCCAACAACAATAACAACATGCATTAACAACTGATTCAATTAGTTCTAGAATGTCGGCGTCCAATTCTATTTCGTTCCCTCGCATAGAGCACGGATCCTCAGGATTCCCACTTTCTGATTTAGCCGGTAATTCCTTGAAAATGATTTTAAGATCCTGAAAGTAGATGCAGATTACATACATTCTATTGCCGCGACCCTTTGATTATAACCTAGCAATTTTAGCTTATCTTTAGAGTGTTTCCGTTAGCTTACCGCGGTGTCCACGTTAGTATCCAGTAGTACGGCACAATTCATGACTTTAGGGCTGTAGATGGCCATTTGGTAGCTTGTATTGTCGGGAGAAGCGTAGAATCTGTGATAATTCTTGTGCTTTATGGCGAGCAGCTCCATTAAATTCTGTAACAAATACGGCCAGATAAACAACGTCAACAATTGCATTCCGCAAATTTATCTTACGCATTAAGCGAAATGTTTTTTCTGTCGAAGTGACTTCTAACCCATAAGACCCAGTGTCATAAGATTTTCCTAACTTAAACTCTATAGTAAGACAATGCTGGCTCTCTATTTGAGGTCGCCCTGCCTTTTAGATAGGAAAGAATTGCCTTATTTGTATAGATGGGGGTGGGGATGAGTCAGCCATATGAATTTCAACGGGGAAAGCTAAGTAAATCTTTCAAAGCGTGAGCCAAATACTGAGCTAATTACATATGCTTTTAATTAAAAAGCAAATTTTTCCAAAACATAGGCTTATACAAATGATCCGAGTAGCTCCACGCTAGATTCCGTGTATGAACGAAGCAGATATATGTAGTTTACACGAAGTTTTACTGCACCTTATAGAATACTCTTGGTTGCGTCAATAAAGATGTTAGCCGAGTGTCCATTTCAGTTAAAGACCTAACGGCTATTAAGTCCAAGAGTTCTGAAAACTCCCAATATGTTAAAGCTCCACTCTGAAATACACCATGCAAAAATCTCGAATGATCATTCCAAAACTAAAGCTAAACCAAGTATATACAGAAATGTCACCCTTGTGTTACGAAGTATAAGCTTACTGTTTCTCGGAAGTTCAGATCTTCTTTTTTGTTTCTTATGCGGTCATCTATAATCGTCCCAAACAGCAGTCTTTTCCACAGCAAATCTCTTCGGCAGTCAACTGAAGCTTGATTTACTATTGACAGGATGTCCCGTTCGACCTCAACTACCTGTTCCCGCATTATACTTTGCATCATTTGCTCGTGAGATGAAAAGTACCCCATATAGTTAACTTGTTCTTCACTGCAAATTTAGAACATACGTAGATGTAATAAAGATGTTACGAGGACATTAATCCAGATTTTACTAAAATGTCAAATCCTTACAGTATGCCTTCGTATGTTTTATCAACGACCTTCTTCGTATTCTCGTAGTTGCCACCTTCTCTGTCCATGGGACCCATCGTAATGCCACTTGAAGCGCTCGGCATTTGGTCCGAAATGGAAGGTCTACGACTCCCATGAGTACTGGCTGGTTCAGAGCTGTGGCCGGTAAACGGTACGCCCTGCCGACCTAACGCCTCTGGAACGCTCACGATGGATAATTTGCCTTGCGTTTTCTCTTGGACCGCCTTAGGATATAACTCCCTGAAAACGAATGAAAAAGCTCTCAAGATGCAGTAATCTCACGGTCATACGTATAAATCCAATGGTACATACCTGCGACTAGTTAATATGATGAAATATTTTAATCGTAGAACGGAAGGATCTACGGAATAGGGCTTCGCAAACGGTGGTATATCGTGAGATATAAGCAAAGTCAAATCAAACTCATCTTGCTGCCCCTCGTCTTCTCTATCAACAAAAACCACTTTTTTCGATGATATCTGTGTAAGAACGAACTCATTCACCTAGAAAAGAATATAGTATTAGCCCAGGTCTAAAGCTTGGTGCACATTGCTATATTTTTATTCTCTTACCATTTCATTATAGTTTTCAGGGTGCAATAGGGTCATTCGTACAACTTTCATATCGTAAAGCTTCTCATGATCAACGATGTAGTTATAAAGGATATGTGAAGGTGTGGCAACGTTCTGAACAGTTACTGAGCCTGTCATTTGAAAGATTTTAAGTTAACTTTACGATAGTATCATATAGCAGTAAGAAAGACATTAAGTAATATCCTCTCTTCACTTACCAACATGCACAATATTTCTCGCAAAGTTGGGCCCTTTTGGATAATATTTGATGAAATCCAGCAAAAAGTTAGTGAGGTGATACCCCTGTTTGAAGATCAGCTGCCTCCCAGATAAGTATGAGTGTATTGACCGAAGATGGAAATCGTAAGTGAAAGAATGTAAATGCATAGATGCTTTGATTTTGTCACACTCCGCTAAAAACTCCATTGTACTCTGCGAAACAATGAACAATAATTAAATTCATTCTTAATATCAAAAAATATATACACCGCACCGCATTCAGAGTAATTACTTGGTGTAAATCTTTCCTATTCTTCTTTATCTGGATTCTCGCTGCTTCCAGTGCGTATAGCTTCGCAAAAAAGAATGGTTCCGTCAAACCAATTTCAAATAAAAGTATTCCTCCTGCCAAACTTCTTTGGAGGTAATGTGCAATTTTTTCGCCACTCTCTTCTCGCTGTCGCCTGACAAAGTTTCCATACGACGATTGGCCATGAGAGCTATTTCCTGACTGTGATGATCCAGAAGAGTGCATACTGACGAAACTCGCACCGCTATAATTGCGGTTTCTTTCAACTTCAGTATCTTTTTTGGAGGGTACTCTGAAAATGAAAACTAACATTATTACTCGAATCCTCATTGCAAGTATTGACTGGAAGTACTTGGTTGGATATAATTTTGAACGGTACGACTTACCGTTGCCTGTTGACATTTTTACTCTGAATAGGAATGAACCCCAGTGTTTGCAAGTACTGGATGTACTCTTGGATAAAACTTTCGCACAGAGTAGCATGCCATTTTTCGTCAAACTTTTTCGAGCTAATAAGACTGGTTGCACTGCTGTTCATTGCGTGCGTACTCAACGGTTCCGATGTCGACGCTGGCGAATTATTTCCCCAGAGGCCCCATATGGATGATTTACTTCGGGATTTTGAATCTAAACTGCGCTGCGAAGCCCCGGAACCGTGCCTTGACCTTGTATTTTCTCCAGGCTGATTCAAAAAAGAGTAATCAACTA
This sequence comes from Sminthurides aquaticus, assembly GCA_906901655.1. Taxonomy (NCBI): domain Eukaryota; kingdom Metazoa; phylum Arthropoda; class Collembola; order Symphypleona; family Sminthurididae; genus Sminthurides; species Sminthurides aquaticus. The sequence continues at coordinate 6,102,546 of CAJQTT010000004.1, read as the reverse complement.
ATTTGTCACTATTATTTTATATTATTCCAAAAGCGCCTCTAGTTTAACGCGTACCTTGTGCATCATGCGGATTTTCTTGATATCAGCAATCTTCCCTTTCTTTAAAGTTCCTATCATGCTGTCCCTCGTTGCTGCTACTTCGGAACGCCATCTGGTTAAACAGCACAACAAAATATGCAACATACAGTATATCATGATCTGTTAGCAGCTGCTAAATTTTAAATACGCTAACTCACCTGGACAAGAAAATAATGGGAGTCATGACGTAATGTATCACTCTTGCTGCTTGCTTGTAGCTATGAATTGCATCGTATCCAATCATATTCGAAGCGCTAAGGCCCCGCAGCAGCCAGTATTGAAACAAAGAGTTTTGAGTATCTACGCAGAGCAACACAGAACATTAAACGACTTGAACTACATTAACGTTAGCTAGTGAATTTCTTAAAATCCTATCTACTTACCTTTCTTATCCATTAGCTTGCTGGAGATGAGTTGTTCGCCGTGAGCATGTGGCACATTCGGTTCCGGCGGTTTCAGCTGTGTAGCATGCTTTATATTTCTGAATTTCGAAATTAAAAACGTTAGAAAACTATACTGGATTTTGTAAATATCATGCGTTCTCAGAAAATATCTCACCGGCAACAGTCTAAAAAGGTGGATAGCGAGTGTACTGGTTTTGTCTTCTTAAGGTTCGATAGTCGACTCAAGTAGTACTCCTTTGGAGGTCCTCGATTTCTAATCAGTATGTCCGTATCTACTACTCCGGCGACAAATGGATTTCCCTCCTGTAAAATTTTCAAGAGTTGGTAGAATGTTTGAAATCATGCATAATTATCTGGCGGGTAGTATATTTGCGACAACTTACAGGATTCAATGAAGGAAGAGGTACGGAAGACTGTATGGACTGGTTTGTAAAAAGTCCTGCTTTTTGTGCAAATATAGATGAAAATAAACTCGAGCGAGCATTGGCCCACAAAGCTACACATTTTGTTTGTTCCATTATTCGGTCGCTGGTTTCTTTAGACCAATTGTAGAATATGAATGAGACCTAGAGTTAGAACAAATCGAATGAAACATTGCTCTGTACTAATCAAGCTATTCGCGGGAGGTGTCAACTAAATACAGTCAAACTCACTTGACTACTTGTTATATGAGCAAGTAAAAGACGCTGCCTTGGAACCAAAACAGGATGATTATGTAACGTAATTTCAGACTCCATCGTATTCGTCGTAAGTTGACTTTTAGAACTGACGCGAGACAGTTTATCCAGCGACGTGGAGGACGGGGATCCACCGATAAGGTTCAATTCCGAATTTCCGCTATACAAGGGATGGAACTTGTAACAGTTCTTGGGCACTGTAAGAAAATCAGAATTAGTATCGTGATTCGTCAAGTTTTGCTATTTTACCGAGCTTTACTTCCGGCTTTTACCTTCAGGTATCCCCAAGTTTTCTAGCGAAAAGTCATTGGAAACACAAACTTTCCAGAGCAACAGGTTTCTCGAAATAATCACACATTCCGGAGTTGGATTTCTTGGATTGAAATCATCATGTGTGCGGAATAATTGCGCCAAGTCTGGAGGATATTCTACTTCGTCCTGCTTTTCAAACTGCCTTAGACACTTGAGACTTTTTTTAAACATTTTAAACTCTGCATCTGAACGCAAACGCGCGTCCGGCTCTTCACGTGGATTAATTTTTCTGGAGCCAGACACATACTGATCACCACTAATTTCACCATCCACGTAGCTTTTCCAGAACTGTCGTGGAGAATTATCAGGGGCAATAGCTTGGATAACTTTCTCAACTTCTTGAGCCACGGCATCGGGATCGTGGCGGCAAAGAAGATTTACAGATGATACACGCAAAGACGGAACTGCTAATATGCTTCCAAATTCGCACCATTCTTTCATTAATGATCCGTAGGCTTCATGAAGTTGCCCAAAATCCTTTAATTCGTTTCTATAAAAACAATTCGCAGTTTATCAACCTGATTTGATATAAAATGACTGCGCAGTCGCGTTGATTGTTACTTTTGAACCTTCCGATAATGGATCGAAGGGATTTAAATCTTAATTCTTACTCAAAATGTTCCGAAAAACTAGCAAGTAGCCATTATGAATTTAATTCTGTTACCTTCCGAGTGCTATGTATGCCGCCTCTAGTAAATGTTTGGACTTGTAGCTCCCAGTCATACCCCCCTAGAAACAGAATAATGTAACGAATTAGTAGCTTCGAAAAACACAGCAACACAACCGGTGCAAATAAAGTGTAACATAGCAAACTATATTTGTAATACCTGCTGCGACAACGCCAGAGGAGACGGAGCGCGACTCAAAATTTTACCATCAAGATTCATTATGGGTTTTCGAGCTGTAATAATTAGACGCAACATAATAATCAAAGTGCATAAATACATCAGCTTAGTTCGCCAAAACTACTAAAGCGATAAAGCATTATTGAGGAACCCGCTAATGCAATGTATCAATTTCAAAATACTTCCTAAACATCAGAGCAAACAAGCTAAACAATAACATAGTAAGTCTTACAGAAGCATTCCTAAAATAGCCTTTGACACCCCAAACTCTTTTCCAACATGGCGTACTTGATAACTGCTATAGCAAAACGTTTAATAAAACGACTTCCTCTTCACCCTGCACTAGTATAACTTCTCCCGCTTCTCGTTTCTCCTTTTTATCTGCCATCTTTCACCTTATCAAATGTTCCCGGTAACAGATTGCTCGTAAGCTTTAACAGAAGGCTCGTTTACTAAACTTGATCCTAAATTAAGCGTTGCAGTTAACCGCAACCCGTTAAAATAAGCAACAGAAGTAAAATTGCAAATGCAATGTATTGTAGTAACCACAAATAACCGATTTAAAAATCAAGTTCTACATTCTTTAATTTCAAGGGTACCGTTATGACTGAAAAGGAATGTGTGCAATTTATTTTGAAGGAAGGGATAAACGCAATAGTTAAATGTGCAAGCAGCCTTTCACCATTTTATATTCTAACTAAATGGTTCATGTGGTAAGTTGTATTTACCGCTAACTGACATTGACCTAACTCTTGGAGTTTCAACTTCAGATCTGTCAGAGACAGCTGGCAGATTGGCGCTGTTACGTCTTTCCAGGGATGATCGCATTGCATCCTTTGAATCAACGATTCCACCGGTCATCAGATTACCAGACTGATTTTTGAGAGAAGCGATGATCGGATATTTCATGGACAGGTGTCCTTCTTTGTAGAAGTCATGCTTGGAAATCATTCCTTCTACCACTACGTAAGAAACGACCGTGATTAAAGCAGACAAATTTATCATTCCTAGTAAAAGTGCCCCAGTTCGTACTTCGTTCAACTGAATTCAACCCGAAATTTGCATGCCGTGTTACGTAATATGACAAGCCAATTTGATTCAATTCAACTTTTCAACAATATCGTTCCTATTTTCCACCATGCATTCGTACTAGTACAAGAACGGGAAACAGTCAACATTAAAGATATTGTTACCAAAAGCCAGTTTCACGACTTCCCCATCGTGTATATTCAACACACTTAATGCTCGCACTTAATTAAGTCATACCTTAACTTTTATAGCAAAAATATAACTGTGGAACTCAAAACGTACTTGGTGTAGTGGGCTCAGATGCTGAAAGTGTATCTAGCTTGTTTGGAGTTTGAGATAGTACTGGAGCAGTAAGAAAGTAATATTCCATTTGCAAGTCCCACAAACAGTGTTTCATAGCCGTTAGTAGGTAAGTCTTGAGCAGATCAATATTGATTCTACCCTGTTTCCAAACTTTCACTTCTAATACCGTGTCCACATGATCTGCATTGTCTGAAAATGAATGAAACGTGAACAAACATTTTCAAAACTGCAAGTTTTCCCAATTCTTGCTGCTAATGGGCACAGCTTTCCAAAAAAACATACCATCCATCAGTTCTTCAGTGGCAACGATTCCTGGAAAGTCACTAGATGACACTTTTTTCGTGTACGCATCGCTACAAGGCCTACACGCTCCTCCGGCGTTTATAATATTCCCAGCTTTGTCTACAACGTGGATGGCCAAACAAGCAATTCCTCTACTACCAGTTCCACCCGGACTTTGGTTATACAGGTACATCAGTTTTTCACTGACCTCCACATCATCACTTATTCTAGAGTAATCCTGAAAATGAATAAAAAGTTTCTTCTAATCGTTGAACACAGGCGACAAAGCAATGCATTATTTTCTCTATTCATTTATGCTAAGGTTTCTTACCAGAAATCGATTTTCAGGCTTTGTATCCGTATACTTAGGAAGATGTAGGAATTGGAGCACATTCTGATGAATGTAATACTCGAAAGCTGTCAGTAATTGGCTTGCAAATGAATTAACTTCATACTGTAAGTGAAAAATTGTCAGTATTAAAATCTGTTGCTGTGTGGGCCTAATAAAGTGGACTTAAAGATTGACTTAAACATAAACTTGCTTTAAAAACGCTGTCCGGCAGCGATTTTGGTCTCTGGATGAAATGTACATCCTCTGGCGTCAGTTTGCAATGCGGGTTCCTTTCCAATGTAACGGAGAGGATATCCAGCACAGAATCATCTAGCTTATTACGCAGAGACTGCACTAACTGTTCCTTAATTTCTGGACCTAGTAGTTTACAAACCATAAATCGAAAGGGTAGCGGTTGGATACGAAAGCTATTAGAGCAGGACATATTCCATCGAAGAAACTTCTAATAACTAATTGAGTTTCATCTTACCTGCTTCAGCTATACCATGAACTTGTAGGAGGACTACGTCTTCCATCTGATTTTTGCCACTTACAATGTCACCGCCAGATGAATCCCTCGGAGTTGTACCCGAGAATCGACTATCCTGTGTTAAAAAATACATTCTTTATGAAAGCGTTTCATGAGAACAAAAGCAACTAAATAAAAAAACCGTTAATTCCTTCCAGCTTACAGCCTCAGAGCTATCGGCATAAATATCAGAAAACTGAATTTCAGAAAAGTTCGGACTGTTGCAGCCATGAGTACGATATAATCTGAAAATGAAAATCGCTAATTAGAATTAGTACTAAGATGTGAAAAATGTGTAACTTAAGCTATAGCTATGTACCTGAGATAAAAAACGTTTCCTGAAGCATCTCTATACACGAACATGTTCTTCCTATTAGCTACTTCAAACGCAATAAGCGTTGTCCTTAAAGTCTGAAAGTAAAGAATCATAACATCTAAACGTGAGTACTGTACAGCGACATACTTCCTCCTTTTGCATAAATTTTATGGCAACCTGAATTCCTCTGGAAACAACTGATTTTGACGGCCCTGTTCGAAGTCTGGAATGCAGAACAAACTTTGTTTCCCATACAGTTTGGCACGAAAATGTACCGGGAGCAAACTCCAAGGCACTATCAGTTGCCCGAGATGGGTAATCAGACTCAAGACCTATAATGGAATTGGTTGTTGGTTATTATTTGTTATTATTCATCTTGAAATCATCTAAACAAAGGTTAAAGGCATGTGTCTCACCTTCCGCACCAGCCCCCCTGGGAGGTGACGGCAGAGAAAATGTTTCGCGGGTTTCCCAAATGTCCGTTTCATCATTTTCTGGCTCTAGAAGAGGGCTACATTGTCTTGTATCATGCAATTGCTGAAGAAGTAGGTCTTGATTGACAACCCTGATCACGTCAGACAGTTCATTAGACGCAATATAATTATAATTTAAATGATTATCAACTTCATTTGGTCGCAAGCTTACCGTCGTAAGTCAGTGACAGCGTTAATAATTTTGTCCATCAGCTTTGAGGCGTAAGTGTATACAGAAAGGTCATCTTCATTGTATCTGTAGTCCAAAATTACGAAGGCATAAATACTTCTAAGATATAGGAATCGTGTTGATCTGATCAAAAGTTTAATTTTACCGGCAGTGAAAGAATATATGTATCTGCTCTGAGTTCAGTCTAAATATCAACCAGAATGGAAGAGAACGATAACGGTGGGTAATGTCACCATCCTCATTAGCGTCTTCCATGCCCGACTCACTTCCGTCTCCATCATAGGCTGAATAACAAAATACGTATTAAATACCTATGTATGATCAAAAGAAACAGCAAGCGGCAAAACTGGATAGTTGTTTCAGGATTGCTCACAATGACTAACATACCTTCATCGTTGGTAACAGCGCTTTCGATAGCGCTGGAAATCTCGCTTAGTTGGCTTGGAGTTTTCAATAGTACTCGACGAATTGGCTTAGTCTCCGCCGTATGAATAATCTTCTCGGACGATACTCCCTCCATTTTTGATTGCTCGTCTCTAAATATTTCTGCTGCTGTGTTTATGTAGGTTTCAATACTAATACCTTCTTCTTGCATAAAATCACCATCAGTTGATACAGTTGTTTCAGCATCACTGTCTTTTCTAGCATCGTCATCAGCTTCTTCCATAAATCCTTGATTCATTTTTCCGTGAAGGTCGCGAACATTGCTCCTGCACGACACTTTATGTGTTCGCCGTGCTCCCACAATGTAAAACCAAGCATTTTGCTCTTGAAGCGAAAATCCATCAATGTTTAGGCTTTTGAATCGCTAAATTGTAAAATAACCATCATTAAACGTTGATCCCTAGTAAAATATTGAATAACAGTTCCAAAGAATGGCTATGCGCAAAATACCTCGCGAAATTTTTCATAGCCAGTTAGGCACGCCTTGTTAACGAAATTTAAAGGAAACGTATGCAGTTGGCAGCCGGGCTTTCCTAAAGATTTTTGGACGTGGCTTGCTACCATGTTCAACGTGTTTTCGCAGACTGCTTCCGCATCAGATAAACAAGAAGTAATTTCATCCCGTAGTAGCCACTGGACCTGAAACAATTGAAAATACAGACCACAACTATGAATCCGTAACAACAGTTTAACTGTTTATAAGGGTTTATTAACTGTTCGCAGTACTGTTCCGATTCCGATAACTTACGTTTTCAACAGTTTTCTTTACTGCCTGCAATTGGAATACAGGCATGTTGGGATACTTTTTCATACTTTCAGGTCTGCGAAAAAAGATAAAGATTAGACAATTATTGAACTTCTACTTTGTTTTTCTCGAGTAAATAACAAGATGAACTGCGGAAAAGGCATACCGCTGTCATATGTGTAGAAACTTACATCATATGATGTTCAGGACTCCCTATATCAACTAATGATGGGTGCTCGTCATTTGGAGTCGGAGCTGAAGAAGTACTGCATGTCGAGAGGGTTCTAATGCGACTACCGAGTTCTTGTTCAATATCCTCAACTTCAGGCGGAATCGTCAAGAAGACGAACTGCAGGTTGATAGACACTTCAGAACTATTCCTGGAGATTGGACCAATTGCTTCGCTATTTTCGTTGAATAGCTCATCTAACACACACACAAATGATTAAGTTATAGCGAAAATTACGTTTCTGATCGCTTCAAAACTTCAACGTAAAATTCCAATGTAATGCTAATTTACCAATACAAGTAGGAATGTCTCTTAATTTGCATACTGCTTCTCTATCACAGGTTTTAACCGAACACTTCAGCTGCAAAAACAAGGGCATAGGTTTGGTCTTCGCATCCACACTTCTGGTTGAACTACAAGCCAAACGAGATCATTTTATCGTGGACCATTTGCAGATTTTTCCGTCACATAAATCTATTGCAATGCACCTTTCTTCAATAGTTTGCAAAATATGCTCTCTTAGATCAAAATTATCATCATCTTCAGATTCAGCTACTTGTGACCTGGATTCATAATCCTTCGTTGGCACTTCCGAGCAAGTTGAATCGGCTTTCACAGTGAGAGACTCCACTTCATAATCAGACGTATGTTTCGAAGATTCATTTTCGTGAGGTTCCTGCATGAGAATAAAACAAGTATCACATAAGAACTCACATATATACATATATATAGATGTTACAAAAGAGTTCATCCCAAAAGATTAGTTGCATCTGCAACATACCATGTGAACATTAGACTGTCGCAGGTAAAAAACGTCAGATGAGCCGTTAACACAGTTGAATGTCCCCAGAAGTATATTTGTAAATCGTTTTCTAACAAATCCGTGGATACGTGACATCTTTTTGCACGGATTGTTCTTTCTACCCCGGGTCCAATCAATATTTTCCTTTGTTTCAGTGCCTTGACATTTTGAGGCTTCATTAAAATGGCAGCATACAGTCTATATACAGACAGTTTATAAATCAGACTCATGTAAACGGTACTTGTTTCGAGTTAAGCTCCCATGCTGCACCTTCTACATCAATCTTTTTACAACACACCTTAAGAAACTCTGTTAGGCTAACTTCAATTCGAAATTCTTGACACATGGTGATGGCTACATCGATATCCGTTGGATAGACAAACATATCTTTTTGCAGACTTTCATATATTCCATACAAGTATGATTTCTTCCAAGCTGTTTCTAGAGACCCGCAAATGCTTTTCAGAGTTCCTTGGTCACCTATTCAGTGGTACGTATCCAGTAAATCAAATGAACAGCTATTATTTTATTTACCACACTAACTAATTGTACCCCTTACCTAAAAAGCGATCCACCTTTTCTTTCATCTTTTCAATTGGTTCTTCTTCTATCTTTTCGGAATCTGAATCTTCAATTGGAATTGATTTTGGTTCATCATCAATATAATCTTCCGCGTCCTCAACTTGTCTATGAACTCGAAAATCAAAGTGAATGCCCTCATCAGACCGAAGCACACCCTTAACCACCTGGTCTGTTACTTGGGATAAAGAGCAGTCGTAACAGAAAACTGGCACAGTAACGGATCCATAATTCGGTTTGTGATTTCTTATCAGTGGGTAACTTTCATTCACGCTCTCCTGGGATAATAATCCATTTTGCTTCGCCCAAGTTTCGCAAGGCCCGTAAGTAGCACTCCGGGCCTCCTGGATGTCACCAGAATATCCGGGTTGAAGGAAATGCTTGTCATCTGCAGATTTGGTCCTTGACCGGACGATATTCTTTGCTCGCCAATAAGTTTCCATGGACCCCGCTCTTAATCTAAATGACTCATCTATGACAGTTGCTCGTTTCAGCGGCCTCTTGGCAGAAGGTCCAGATTCCCCTCCCGATTTTACACGGCTACGTTTCCGGCCAACCAATGTTGCAACCCCTTCACGGGCACCAATTTCCACATGATACGAAGCCTTGCTCCCATCTTTCATCCCTGTCACGGGTGTGCTTGTTAGCTGATGGCTCGTATTAGATTCCAGATAATCTTCGAAACTATTCAAAGTCGGCTCCACCACATCTTCGTCGTATCCGGACATATCAAAACTGTCCGGTACGAAAAATACAGAATTATCTACACTCTGACCGCTTCTTTCGTGCTTCTCTACGCCAGTTTTGGGTAACATAAGAATTTTCACATCTTCGTATGTAGCCGGAACAATCGTGAGAACTACATGAGATGTGGCGACAGCTAACTTTTTAATAAAACATTTTAACCGTGGAGAAAATGGTTTTAAAGCTACAAACAAATAAAAACAGTTAAATCCGCACCAGTCAACAAAGTATCATTTCATCAAATTCGAATAACAATCAGTATTTTACCTCTTGTCAACGGGTTAGATTCGTTTGACTCGGCATCAGGAGACCTCCAGGTAATGCTGCAGTTGTCCATGGCAGTTAGCATTGCAAGTATGTCTGCATTTTTATCCAAAGGCAGATTTACCTCACGATCATGTACGCTTCTCATGTTAGCAATTAACTTTTCATACAACTGGGTATTTGCTTGGTCATAGTAAGCGGATAGGCGGTCCCCCAACTTCATGGGGAAAGTTGCGCCAAGATCTGGAGAGATCCAAACCGATCCCATGTTAAATGCTTGTGTTATTTCAGGAGAATCCAGAACGCATGGTATTTTTTATTAAAAAGCACCTTGAATTAGCATGGATAGCAGAACTTCAGCGTGCTGACTCTTAGGCAGTATGCGATTCAAATCAAACGCAAAAGGAACTAGCATGATGTCTTCGCTTTTGTTCAGTCCACAAATCTTTTCCCTGAGTAGTTACGAAATTGATACATTAAAAAAGCTTTTACATGAATATCCCAGTGTACTTCAAGCTTAGCAGGCTTTCGTAGCCTCAGAAATGTGGAATTGATACCACTCTTACATAGAGTTTGCCCAATAAATTTTGATATGTATGGGTCACAACTAGTGTTACTTACGTCGGTGGCAGACTCATAGGCGACGGTACCATCTCATCCTTGCACATCAAACTAAGATGTTCGAAAGTTACAAGCGTCGAAATGCATTCTTTGTCAGTATCGAAAATCTGAAAAACGAAAGCATTCCTAATAACAGCATTGATTGACAATTAAGTTTGCATCTTATTTAAAAAAACATCAAGTAAACATATGAACCAAAAGTATGCAAATAACATTATAATGCTTGAAACTCCTCACGGAAGCAAAATACTTTGCTAAAGTCATTCATATTGCCGCTGACAAAATAAAAGTGTTGTGACAGCCTATCCATTATTTGCAACACAATTATCTCTCCCATACCTTGCTTATATGCGCTAAATTGGATGACTTTAGCATTCACTCATTTATCCCCACTCCAGGAAACAATCTATTTGCACCGTATCGCAACAGCATACTTTCGCTAATCTCACCCGACTGTCATGTCGCCACAGTTGACAGTGCAATCATATTTCCAAACCGTCCTATAAAAACCGATTGGATTTCCCGGAATTATGTCCCACTCTATTTAATCTTTATCGATTTGGTTATTTTGAACGCAATTACAACGAAATTAGCGAATGCCTTAAGACTCTCAGAGTCGCAGGTGCTATTATTTTCCTTTCCAGACCCAGATTTCAGTTAGGAATACTATGTTACGTGGAAAATGGGTAATTGAATACATAGACCAGCTACAATTTTGCCACACAACATAAAATAAAGACTCATGCCTGGGCAAAATCGGTTAACTGTCGGATTGTTGGTGACAACATTATAATTTTTTATCGTATTAAAGATTAGCATTGTATGTACAAATGATAATGCCCTTGAAGGCTCAGTTTCTAGCCCTGTACAGAACTTGAAACCCCTGAAGAACACGATGCATATAACTGATGTCATAGACGAGAGTAGCATCTGCTTACTGCTTATCATGTTCTATCTTCATCTTTTACAGATTACCCTAAAAGATGAGTGGAGAGTGGGGAGCAACGTCAACTGCGCGGCAGGTATCGGGTAGAATTCACAGTATCAGCATCAGATTTATCGTGTTTAGAAACCAGCAGATGCAGAACGGACAGCAAAGTCATATAATAGGATATCCTACATTTCGGCATAAATCAGGCTACACAGACCTACGGGTAAACCTTAAATGGAAAATATTTCACAGATAGATAAAGGCTTCAACCCTAATTCCTCACAACTTCCTAGATGTCCGTCCGTTTATCCGCTAATATAATTTCCAAGGTGTCCTTACCATATTTCCCAATCCAAATATATTCTGCCACTGCCACGAGATAAGACTAAGTCATACAATTGAACAAATAGTCACTCCACTCTACCACGGCAAAATCCTATTTACAATGGAATATATTACAAGGCCCATAATTCCAGGATTCATGAAGATAGCGTCAAGCTTCTTGAATGGCAGATCCATATGCAGAAATCGTTGATGCGCGAGCAGCATTTACAAGTATACAAGCTGCCACGCCAACCTTTAGCCAATCACAGGCTTAGATCTCGTACGAATGTATATACATCCTAAATCAAAGTTGGGTTCCAACTGTCCAGGTGACGTGGAACTTTCCTAGACTTTATCCTACTGCCGGAAGAGCACAATGACATAAACTGAGCCGGATAATCATGATTTCGAATAACGCTTATTGAAACTTGACTTGAGCGAATGTAGCAAGAACATATAATTCCATTGATCACTGAACGTCTGAAGTTCAAGTGCCTTGAGACTTCAGAAAGTATGCAAGAATGCAGCTGGAGAAAGCAAACTTTCTTTTCAATAGTTGAAATTAAAAATATTCATTTAAAAATTCTTTTTCAAAGTTTCATTTATCTTAAAGTTAAGATGCAATTACTAGCTTCTGCAGTGCCATGAAATGAATCGAATCTTAACTTTAGTAGCGCCCAATAAGAAAAACTATGTACTGTCACGAATATAAAAAATAGTATGTATATATGAATTCGCCATTGATTTTCATATTCTGTCGAAAACCATGCAGTTAAATGCAATTTATATTATTTTTATTAATTTATATATATTGTTAAAAATAATTTAAATTTAATTTTTTTTGGATAAACAGTGTTTAGAGGTGAAAATAAATAAAATGCTCCGGAAATTACACAAAAGCACCTGCAGCAGGCGTACACGTACGGAAGAGATGTGGGTTACAGATGCAGTCATGGTGATTACAGTGGCAGAAATAAGTTGGAGAAGTTGAATCTCACTTTCTAATTGAAGTGACAAGACCACTCCTCCACTTAGTTCGTTAACCACAAAGATCCAAGAAATGATCAAAGTTCTGAATATCCAGCAATCCTGTTATCAACCTTCCCACAACGAAACCACGAACTCCGGTATCCAGTTGAATATACCGTGACCCTTCGGAACCAATAACTCCTTGGACCCAATTCCGTTCCAACACAATGTGGCAACCCGCCGCCGCTTTAAGCCGTAACTAGTCAATTTCAGTGAGCTGGAAGAGTTAGATCTGGCATCGAAATATTAAACCTTGCCGAGATCTGCCTTTCCAACTCACAGCAAATCAACATTTCAAGAAGCTTCTGATGGTGATGATGATTTCAGAATCTCTGAATGCTTCTGATGGCAGAAACATTTTCTAGTTATTCCAAATTCCTTCTTTGACTTTCTCACGGGATGAAAACACAAAATCTGTTAACTTCCTTTTTCTCCTACCTCTCTGTTTCTGGTCCTTCCCTGGTTTGTCTTCAAGCTCGGAGTGTTAAAAAATCCTTGCGTTAAAACTACCCTGTACTTAACGTTTACCGTTTACTCACAATCTACTTCAAACAACCTCCACTCAAACAAAGCCTAAACTATTCTCACATCCTGATAATGCAATACTAAATACGTCCTCCTCCCTTTCCTCCATCTCACCGACATCTTCCTGTGTGTACTAATCTACCTTTACCCCTACTTGTAGTTGACATTTGTGAGACGGCCTCTGGTTCTGAATCCGGTTAGACTTCATTCACAAAAACACAGTGCCTGGCTCGAAAAACTTAACAGCCCTTTCAGCAGAAAGTCACTGCAATACTGGATTACTTTAACCTGTCGGTAAAAATTGAAAACTAATGCAAAATTCCAAGCTTTCTCGATTAAACCGCTATTAGCTCTACAACGCTGCTACAAGACCTGATACTAGAAGGAGAAAGGTTCATCTGCGAGACAAATGGAGCATCTATGGATTTATATAGTCCACAATTCAGGACAAAGTACACAGCTAGCTCCGATGGGGTCTCAAAGATAATCGGAATATAGTGATAACAAATTTTTAACTTGTGATAAAACCTACAAATTTTCTCCCTTCATAAGTCTTCATCATCATCACCACCATCATTAATCTAACCCAGCCCAGGGCCAGACCTAGCTCCGGGTTGTTTTCTCCATCTCACCTATCTTCTACCTTCCTCAGTCTCATGTTCCCTTTTTTAATCTACCATGGACTATTGCAAACATCATTATATTTGCCTAACCGTCTTTGCAACTCATTATCACCTACAACAATCACCGCCCTGCTTGCTTCGCGCAAACATGTTGGCATCACATCCACGTTTAACGGATTACTCAACCCACAGTTTGCAAATATTGTCGCCCTCAAATGCAACATATCCAGGCAAATCTCACGCAGCCTAAGCCAAGACCCTTTGAAATTCAAACTGGGTCAAACGAGCTGTCACTTCTTCGTCTCATGATCAGTGTGTCTCATTTCATTCATTCCCATCAATCATCTACCGGGATTACATTTTGTTTGCATTAATTTTTAACCGACAGGAAATCGGCAACAGGAAAAATGTAATTGTAGTCCGCTGTAATTGTCCGCTTAGCAGACAAATCGCGACCAGAGACGTCCAGACGAATTCATTTTTTACACTCCCGGATCACACATAAAGTGACAGTATTTATTAACATGGACAGCATTGCCTCAAAACCTCAACACCTACAAGTACTGAGGTTTTTCGACTAGATTTTTCTTATGTAATGCGGATATTTTATGAGACGATCAAATCTGAAAAAATCCAAAGATGTACTTCTAAAGCCAACCGACCACTGCTGACAAATGAATTTGCCCGATTATAATTAATGCCTGGGTAAGAAATGTCAAGTTTAATTGGTCATACTTTCCGGCGGATGTACAAAAAATTATGAGCGGGCTTTTCTCTCGGAGGAAAGAAGAGCAAATATTGAGATTATGCTCCTCAAATAGACGTTTCACCCCTATCAGTCATCCATCCTGACGATTACAAAATTTTCTTCACATAGGTAAACACCGTAGCCGGGTGTGGGCCCAACGGGAGATAAGAAGGATCTATACTATGATGCTATTATGAATGACGTGTTCGATTTTTTAGCTATGGAAATCCGATACAAGCGATAAAAGCCATACTTCCCATGGATCGAGCCTACCTTCTCATGCAAATGATGCAGGCAAATCTTTCTTCATGACCATCCTCTTGTTTACACTTTAAACTGGCGTGACTCAAAAAACGGATATTCTTTTAGAGTTTAAGTACACAGTTTATGCGAGATATCAGCTACAAACACCGTGTCCCAAACATGCTTGCTACAGAACCAGTCCCGATACTTCGTATCGGTCAAATTATTAAGATGTTATTAGTTCGACCGTTTGCCCCAACACAGCCTTGGTAAACATTTCGTATTTGTAAACATTGTGATCATTAAAAATACTTCTTTACAAAGCTTGTATATATTTAGAATCAGAAATGTATCCTTGTCAGCATCTCCACTTGGAGGTAATGCAAGTCCTTGCCATTCCGGCCAAACTCGTTCGACTACTCCAATTCGAATATTATACTATGATTTGCAACCTGCAGCGTGCAAAATCTGTGCGTTACCCGTCTGCAAATCTGTGCATTATGATAATGATATGAATCATGATGATCCCTCCCTTTACCATCTATTAGTGCAATCTGCTACTGCACTCTTAATATGAACATAATGTAGGGAAAACATGGAAAACGTACCTTTCGCGGAATCCCATCGTACGTAGTGTCTAGCATGTAAGAGCAGTCCCGTTGTTTGTTGGGAACCACCGTTCCTGACTGAGGCTCTATCCAGCATTCGGAGGCGATGTAGAGCTCCCCTGATTCTTCATTCGATTCGCTTTCACCTTCATCCTCTTCCTCTGAAACACTGATTACCAATATGTTGCTGTTTAGTACTAGGAATTCTTGACGAGGCTCGAAATTCAATACAGACTGCATTTATTACCTGCTCAAGGAATACACGGGTGGGAATACAATGTACTGCAATACACAAGGAGTTGTCTCCACTGGTACCTCTGGTACGACGCTTGAATCATCTGATTTAACGTTTTCGTGTTCCAGATTGCACTAAAAAGAATTAAGGCAATAGTTTTCGCAACTGTTTCATTCATCTTTGATAGAGATGCTTTGATAGAGATACGTGTTGCATCAAGCCACCCTACTGCTGAACAACTCACCGACATTTGCAGCTCCATAACCATAGTTGCTGTACCAGCAGCTGAATACGCAAACTGAAAACCTTCTTCCAGTCTAATTCTGTAACATGCAAGAGAAATATCATAAACACTGTTTTCAAACGGTTTCGGATCATCGAAATGAGGATGGTGAACTAACTTTTCCAGAGTCGAGAGGATTTGCGAAGCACAATTTAGAGTCAGAGGGCTACCGGTATTACTTTGAACACACCAAACCCAACGACGATGGTGTAAGTATCTAGCAACAGTGTTAAACATTTCAGGACCCATTTTAATCGTAGATCCCCATGGCGTATGAAATGTTGGTCTAAATCCAAACGTTGACTGCTGAAGCGCGTGGGCCTTTGGGCTTGCTAAGCTGTAATACGACGTCTGAGGTAATAGAGTGCGCAAGAGGTTCCTTGGAACTCGTTCGTATCTTTAAACAATTAAACATCATTAAATTGCCTTACGAAAACAGTTCTAACAGCACTGACTACACTATACTCAGTTTTACCTAATGAGTATTTTTTCTACAGGCTTTTGAACAACAGTACAACATCGGAGTTGCCATGACTTGTTTGGAGATCTCGCTGAATTTCTGCTTTGATTAGTTTTCGTTTCTCCTGGAACCGAATTAAAACTTTTCCAGTCGTGCGGAGGGTCCTTCAGCCGCTGCAAACAGCTCAACTGAGATATTCCTTCTCGCATAGACATAACCACTTCATGTCTCAGATGTCCTGGGGTGCCAACCAAAAATGCAAGTCTCAGAACAACGCACGGTGGCTTTGAAGTAACTCGTATGACGTAAAACGAAAACGGAGGCTTCTCAGTGTCACTAAAATGCATCCATTTAAGATTATATATAATTTACAATATACATGTATTATGTGTGTATTTTCATCAACATGAGGTATATTAAACGTACTTAAACATCAATTTCACGTAAGAGCTGTTTTCCACTAGTACGAACGAGCTCCAGTCCTTTAAAAACGTATTTAAAGTCATCAAAGTTTGACGGCACTGTATAACCTGATATCTTCCGCTAGCATTTGGCACATGCAAGCTCCTGAAATTTCGTAAATCACATAAATTGCATTCCTTGTCAATCATTGTTATGCTTAGTTGTGATAGACTGCAATTCTATCGCAATTATCTCACACTGGTAAGGGATAGTCGTGCTCCAATATTATACGTATGCTATGAGTGTGCATCCATTTCTGCCATATGGAGGTATCTAGCATGCACACAGGCTTCCAGAATTGAGCAAATTGTGAAGACTGGCTCTGCGAAGAGCTAAATTCGCTGTGAATGAAAATAGTAAGTCAAAGATTTGGGAATACACCATTAAGTAACCAAATACCAAAACAGCGATTAAGTAAAAAATTAATATCTAAAATGTACTAACCTGCGCGATAGGATAGGGACGGGGCTACTGGTTTGCATGTAAAAAAGGGGGATACCATTTTTAAGGCTATCGGGGACGTCGTAATAGGCTGGATTTGTTGAAAAAGAGTTGAAGTGTACTAAAAGTTTGTCTGATTCGGACAAAAACTTCTGCGATGTCCAAAATCGGTTTACCATTAACTGTCTATAATACGATTCAAATGGCTTTTTCGCTAGGCAGGTCAAGTCATGGAGAAAGTCATAAGGACCTTCTATTGAAACAGAACACAATACTTTTGACTGAGAAGGTATAGCAGTTATCAGCGTGTATTCAATATTGTTCAAAAATTTCCACGGAAGGCTCAGCTTAATTTCAGCAGAATCGTGAGAAAAGTGAACTTCCTGAAAATTTTAAAGTGAGAAGCATTAAATGTGGTCTGTTAGTTGTATTTGCATTGATACAAGGATCTACTGCATGACGTCAGCATTACCTTTATGGTGAACCCTTCCCTGAGCCTACATGATAATACTTTCAGATAGTCCACGGCTAAGGTTGTTTCATACTGCTGTTTTCGGACGATAGGCATGTCTCTGACACTGGAGAAGCACTTATTCCTACAGTGATACAAGAATAAGCAAGTGAGCACTACTTTCTATCCGCATTGTATATAAAAAAAATTAAGCTGTTAATTACCTGACAGACCATTCCCCAGGTTTGTTAATGCCGGTGGCACTAGACTTTAATTCTTCCCAAACCTTCAAAAAGCTCCATGAGAGAAATGCTTTTTGGCAAAGGTTCATCTCGAGACTGTCTTTGTCAGGCTGTAAACCGACAAATCGTTACAAAACTCTGGTAATATTGTTCAGCGGTTAAGTATTTGTCTTTCGTAATTTCAATTACCTCGTCAGGTATAGAAGTAAAATATGTTCCAAAAGTTGCAGAGGCGACGAATCTCATAAAATCTGCGTACGGAATCGTGCCATAACAAAGATGGGGATGAAAAGGGCTTGACAATTGTATGAAAGAGCAAGGCACAGTATTATACCGCAGCTGAGAAAGTATCACGTCCAAAAAAGCTCCATCCGGTACACTAATAACGCCATCGGTGACTACGATTATGCCTAAAGCATCGCGCAAAATATACAGGTTAGGGCAAAATTTAGGCTCGGCGATAAAAAGCTGTACAACCTAGACCATCGATACCACTTTACTTACCAGCAGTCGAATTTTCAGGTAGTAGATGAAGTGCAATGATTGCTTGCCGTAGCAAATCCACAAAACCGAAGTCTGACGAAACAGCAACCACGTAATCTGCCGAGCCTCTGTCCCGGTCATCAAACATTGATCCCAGCATACGATTTGATTTTGCCTATAAATTGAAATATAGCTTATTTAGTTATATGCGTGTGACTCGCCCGCTATAATATAATGCAGACCTTTCCAAACTGTGTTTGGTTGAAAATGCTTCTTAGACAATACAATAGTTACCTGTTCGTTTTCCATGGCTTCACTTACTCTACCAGTAGCTTCTGCAACTTTGGTCTCGAAAGCTGCGAGCCTTTCAAATATAAAACTTAACGCTTGATTCACATTTACTGGGGTAACAGCGATCCCTTGGATTAGAACCTAGAATGTCAAGACACATGTTAGTAATTCATGTTAATGAATACCGCAATACCGAACTGTAAATTTAGTACCTGATCAGATACAGGAGCTAGAAATGGTGTATGTGCTATCACAGTCAAGTATATGCGGGGATGAAACTCCACCAGACTACCAGGTACGTAAAACTAGAAACATAAAATCATTTATCATTGAGTGAAGCCAAGTTTTTCGTTTTTGGTAATCAATCTGAAATTCATGCTAGGAACTTACTGGTTTCACCAAATTTTCCAGACTTGATTGCAGTGCATGGTATATGCCATCGAACATGACCAGACCCGCTTGTACATCCTAGATTTGACATTCATTCAATAAAAATAACTTCACACAGTCGTAATCTAAGGCATTCGAATCGAAGAAATGGAATCCAAAAGAAAACTAGGAATGATGCAACTTACAACCGATGCAACAGATGGGCTTATATCTAAGCAAAACACAAGTCTGTATTTCAGCGCAAGAAAGTGAATGTTTGTTTCTGAATTAATCCGATACCTATAAAACAAACGCATTTTAGCTTCAACCTTTTTCATATGTACTTGTCCAACAACTGCTGCATGCATTCTTACGAGTATATCGTCATTGTTTCAGGCCTCCATTCAGCAACTGGATTCTTTGGTATGACACTCACGATTGTTAGCTCGTCTTGCAAATGGTTCTACAACAAAATAAATCCAAGGACCCAGGTATAATACATTTACATTGAATGTAGCATGCATTCAATGCCAATTCTACTTCTTTCCCATCGCCACTTACCAAGTCCAAATCTGGCACTACGTTGATAACAGTGTTAACTTTAGAGAAAAACCATTCAGCTCTTCGGTTTCGAGAAATTCGATAGTTATCTCCCATCACCACATAAACAGTTTCCGCATCCAGTACCTCTCTCAGGAATTTCTCAGTCTTTCCCAGAGAATCCGGAACGTCACCTGTAATCGTTTTGCAGTAATTATATGCAATACACAAATCTTAGTTGCTTCTCATCAGATCAAGATATCATTTAGCAAGCTCACCTGAGGCCATTCTGGAAAATTGTTCAATGCTGCAAACTCTTTTTGCAAGAATGAAATACCGCCAGCGTCTACTAATTTTCTTTATCCCGGACTACTTAACGAATCCATTTAGTTCCTACCACTAACATTTAGGGAATCGCAACATTAGTGACCCATTATAATTGTGACTTTTACGGGAGACGCATGACACGACCCACAGGACTTGTATTGTAATACGCGAATCAGCAGTACAACCTATTAGTAAACCGTAAAAGTTAAAACCAGGGTTAATTATTCTAAAGGGCACCTGCATGTACTTTACGAAGGAGGGCATCAACTTCGGTCAACTTCCAGTTTTACATGCGTGTAGTTGAATGTACGATAACTACGTAGTGTCAACTGTTCACCTAATTACTTCGTGAACAAATAAGTTTGCACTAACTGGATATATCTATGGTAAATGGTAATAGTATGTAGTAACTTGAGTTTGCCTTTTATGAAAATGTACGTGTGGATTTTTTAGTTATTAATTTGTTTGCTGTGATATATTTATTTGTGATTCGCATACTATATGTATGTACTTGGTTTTTTTATATACGCACATCATATAACATATGCACATTTTTTGCATGAGAATGTGTGGTATAACATTCGCGCTTTTATTATTTTCTATGGTCTCTCATTGAAATCCTAGATGAAGCTACCAAAATCCTAGCCTGTGTTGTATACAATATGTGTGCACGAGCACGAAATCAGCATCTTTTAAAAGTAATATTTCAGAGTTTTTAAATGCGTAAAACTGCTTTTTCTGAAAAACGTCAGAGAAAATAGTATTTTAAGTGCTTTAAGAAGTTCTGCACGTCTTCAGCACTTGGTCAATGGTTATTGGTAAGTTGGTTTTTTTCGCATTTGTAGTTACGTAAGTCCTAAATAGTTGATATTTACGGTACTATTTACGGACTTACCTAGCATGCATTCAATTGTTTTTGTATGCACACAGGTACAAACATGCTGACTGGATCGACTATTAAGTGGATTACCAACAGTGGCCGCTCGTTATTGAACGGGAGCTTGCGAAACGGCTTTACAACATCTATTCAAAATATTGTTGCTTCGCAGAATTCAAGGGGAGCCAAAGCTTTACATACAGCAGTTTCCCTTCAGTCGGGTTCTAACCAAAGTAACAGGGGAGCAATGGACCCCGACGGCTTTAATGTTGACAACCTTGATTCTGACGCCAAAGAGAAACTGTTATCTTTGAAAAATCTGATCGTAAAAAATTCGTACTACGAAAAGTATAGGGCCAAATTAGTGAAAGCGCAACAGTAAGAATACCATTTTAACAACTTTGTGACCTTGAATGTTCCTATCGTTTTCTTTGACGTAAACAATGTGAAGAACTTTTTGAGAAATGTTGCAATTGATTAATCCATTTCTGCTACACTAGGAGCTGTCCGATGGAATTTCTTGCTAAGCTCGAAGGATTGACATCAACAAAAACAAAGTCTCAGGTGTCGGACTACGTACCAAAGATGTCACACACCAAGAAGCGAGTACGAAATACATTTTGAATGTCACAAGCAATTGAAACTTTTTAATTCATTTTAGCGTAATTTGTGTTTATTCGAAGGTGTTTGTTCTTTAGGACTTGGACGACGTATTAAAGGTCAACTTACTCATGGAACTTGAGAAAGATGACATATCCTTTGTAAGTACTGTAAAAAGAAAGGCTTTGGTTCATAAAAAAGACTATGATTTGACTTAGATTATTTGCAAGCACCCGGTTTCTCAATCATAATAATACTGTTTCAATTCACAGATTTGGCAAGAATATCACAGAAAGAAAAACCTATTAGCAGCTTGCATGGCAGGAGTTGTGTTTGACAAAGTTGTAGCCCGTACGGAAGTGTGTCCAACTGTAAGTATTATCCTGCTCTGATAAATTTTCAAACTGCAAACTTGTGAAACCGTTATCGCTTTTCTTCTTCGGATTCTGGGTTGGGTAATCGGTTACCGTATCCTTTAGTTCGTACTTCCACTGGCAAGAAAAAACGGCCACGATTTTCACGTCGTTCAGTACTCCAACGGCTCCTTTTATATTACTCCACTGGTGGCATGGCAAGCGTACAAAGAGAATTCTCCAGTCACAATGACTGTCATCCACTATGATGAACTCAAGTCTGATAAAGGATTGGTACTGATGCGTGGCGAATTCGATAAGAACAGTCTTGTAAGTGAAATATGTTGGTTGTGTAGTACCAAATCTCCTATCGGGTTTAGTAAGCCATGAAAAATTAATTTTCAGACGCTTCAAGAAGCCCAGAATCTCGCAGTTCAGCTTCATCTGTACTATGCCGAGGCAGACTTCGCTAGAAATCTTTTAATGGAGAGATTCGTTGCCGAACCGGATGCTTTTTCCCATGAAGATCTCATAAAAGAATTAGAAAGAATGTGTAAAGACCATCCCGAGCTTTTCGGGAAAGCGAATGCTGAAAATTAGTGTTTACTGTGCGCATTGCACACATGTTGTAGGAAGTCGTAGACTCTTAATAAAATGAGCTATGTACAGCCCCAATGATGCAATACTCGCCCCCAGCAAATTATTTTATGAATTGTTTTTGAGAACTGTTGAAGATGTCCCATGCAAACTTACTGGAATGGCTTTCTCTACTCGCACAATTCTTTTAATTCAATACAAGTCTACTGCAGCAAAGGTACGTGACTTCAGATTGATTTAGAAACTATTAGTATCAATCTGAATGAATGAATATATTGATCTAACGTCGATGCAGCAAGAGCTCTTACAACGTATTTGCGGTAATCGATTTTTAAAATTCTGAAGTATGGCGATTGGTATCAATCTTTAATTCGGATAAAATCAAACACACCAGTAAAAATATTGTTGCAAAAAGAACTTGAGATTAGACGCAACCCGATTTCCCTTTTTGTGTGTTCCACACATATCCCTAGCTTTCGGTGACTGGAAAGTGATGCACACTAGGCATCACCGTTATGCAAGCTCCTCTAAATACCATTGTTGTTTATAAAATGTTTTAGAACTCAATTTCGCCAGTCTGATGCCCGTGCATCCTAATTAGCATGGGCTAACCTGAGAACTTCACTTTTCATTTCTTCCAGTTGATTTTGCCTCTCATCAATAAGTGTACACACGTTTCTAGAGGAAAAACTGAAACCCGGCCCGACAGGAATCTTTTCCAACCTTTCGCGACTCCCTACACTACTCTGTATCAGAATCTCACTGGTGAAAGCTTCTTCATCAAGCATTTCTTCGGAAATTAGTTCTTCGCTCTTAACCTGAAAAAAAATACCGCCCAGTATTAATCACACTATCATATAGTTTCGCTTGAAATTATTCGAGAATGTAATTAGGAATGAAACAATAATAAAAACATACTATCTTCTGCAACATCAGTGGGTCTACAGGTTGTCGGCATTGCAGTAACCTTTCCTGAACTGTTTGTTTCTTCGCCCGCAAACTATCCAGTTGAGATCGTATGGCTTCGTTAAGAGTCCGCAAAGCCTCCTTTTCTTTGACGATGTCGTTGTAATCGTTAGAAGACTTTAAAGTTAGAGTTGGAAGCCGAATACTTTCAAACTGGATTTCGAGTGGTACGGTACGCAAGCTTAGGCGGTAGTCTTTCATGTAAGCCTCTACCCTTAAGACTTTCCCGAGGTCACCCACATCTGCCAATGCGTTTATACTTGGCAACGAATCCACTTTAAAACAATCTTTATTAACGATATTTTCAATAGCCTTCAACTCAACTATCATCTCCTTCCGTTCTTTTAAAGTTTCAAGTCCCATTTTCAAAATTTCTGCATTCGTGCACCGTTTAAGAAATTAGTACAGTCGATCCTTACTTCAATTATGTTAGTGTCAAATATATGGTAGGTATAAATTCGGATTAATACGGTTAATATATATATTATTGCAGTTTAATTGCAGGAAAATCCGTTTTTATTAAAGTTGTCCACATGTGTGTTTCATGAGTGTACGAATCAGCCAAAAATATTATCGCGCGCATGAAATTCTTATATGCTCCGTCGTCGGCAGCCGTTTGCAAGGATAGAAAATCACCGTTGAGTATTTAAGATTTTCATTTTTCGCAATGTCGAACTCAAAAAGATTTTGTCGAGGAAAGCATCCCAATCATTTAAGCTTTGTCCGATTCAAGATTCTAATGCATCGGACAAACTTAATAGTTGAGCATAAATTAACTATGTTGAAAGCTCACGAAAGTATTTAGACAAGATAGTTCCCATACCAACAGAGTAAGAGATCTTGTCTAGAAAGTATTGTTTTGCACTCAAAAATCTTGCACATTTCTTGTGTTATTTTGTGACTTTTATTGCTTACAATTCCGTAAAACTATGAAAACGATGGATCCCACTCCCACGCTAGGTTAGCAGGGATGTGGTAAATATCATATTAAAATAAGATCGAGTTAAAAAGGTGAAATTAATAATAAGAAACCTAAAATCATACTCGAGGTATAAAAATATTATTCTTGAGTTGTAACTGCGTGAAACACTCGGCGAGAGCAGAGGGTTGTATTAAGAAGAACCAGAATATTTCCGATTAGTATTGACCAGCTTGACTTGACATCATGAACCCAACGATCATAACATGCAGACGGGAGGTCATCCCCTGGTTCAATTTCATTACAGTCAGTCCCCTTGATAAACCAGTCAAACATGAAAACACGGGTCAGCTGCCCATCCCACGTAATCAATGAAAGATCTTTCATGATTTCAACTTACATTTTGGATCTCCAGCCTATTTCTGTTCAAAACAGTTCCATCACTCGGAATTACATTTTCCGACATGACCAGAATGACGAACAAGATGGATATCACAGTTGCAATAACTGTAACCTATAATTGAAAGAATATCACGATAAATAAATCACACTCCTAGAAGCTATGACTTCTATTAAATCGTCTACATTCCAACGTAGGCGATTTAATGATTAATTAATTTCAATGCACGTTATTGAGTCCATTCGATTCTGAATTGAACTTAATTGTTACCGTCTGTATTCCCCAATAATAAAATCTTCTGTCATTTGTACAGCTCCGAATCGTCGAAATAAGAGCACACGCCATCGAAAGCGATACAACGGAAATTATAAGCCAGTCCGAGCTTTTACCGGCTAAAATCAGTTCATTTATGCAAACTCCCTGCAATTATGCAACCATAAAACGTGCTAAATAAGTCATGTTAGGTCCTTTCCACGATATCATGTCGTATGGCTATATCACTGCCAGTATTCAGGGGCAAATGACAGCTGCCGTCAGCTAAAACTTGTCATTCTGAATAGTACTCACCGTAACAAACATGGGCAAGGCCACCAATCCCTTCCTACTTACTTGCAGAAACGTCCTCATAATATCACTCCCTAAAAGGCAGGTTTTTCTGCAATGCAAAATTTTAAATAAGGTTTTAGCAATTCCTCCCATTTTCAATTCTTGCCGGCATACAATATATGCACTTACCAAATTTTATTCTTTTGCACGTCCGAAATAGAGGTAAATCCGGTGTAAATTACTTACTCACTCAAGTCACTCCACCATGCTTAACTTTCAAATGCACTTAATCAATCTTGCTTTCCATCATAAACGAGTACTGAATCCTATTGAAATTACTTTATTTCCGATGTTATCCGCATTCATGGCACACGTGTGCGTTCCCCAGTTTTTCCTTGACTGTTGGTATGAACATGAACATCCGAAGCATCTGCTCCAACTGTCTCTTTCCCTAATATTCCGCAAAAAAAGACCTCTGCATAGTATCAAGCCCATAGATTCATGGATATATTCTAATTTCCGGGACTCTTTCATAACGAAACGCAGCTGTGAGATTCAAAAGGGACTCATCTTGCAGAATACGCTGGAGGAGCGTCTGACGAAATGAGGAAAAGCGTTTGTGCAGGAAAGCGCACCCTTACACTAAAACTGCATCTTCCAAACTTTATCTGACGCCGAATAACTATCTATCAAGTGAAGAATAATTTTAGCGATAACAGATAGAAATTCTCATTATATT
Source organism: Sminthurides aquaticus (assembly GCA_906901655.1). Classification (NCBI taxonomy): domain Eukaryota; kingdom Metazoa; phylum Arthropoda; class Collembola; order Symphypleona; family Sminthurididae; genus Sminthurides; species Sminthurides aquaticus. The sequence goes on along the minus strand of CAJQTT010000004.1, from coordinate 6,076,737 downwards.
TCCAAACCAAGGAGAAAACGTCAGCGTCAAGGAAAACAATATTGTGCTTCAGAAATTATCTTGCAGGAATCAATCCAAGGATCATGTACACGTAAACGAGTAGACCATTCCATTCCTCAAAGATACAAGATACAAGAAAGATACATCATACATGTTTTAACGTCGTTTTTTTTGTATTTTATTGTAAAAGAGGTACCCGTTGCCTAGCAACGAGCGCTGACGTAGCCACCGATTGGCTAATTGCGGCTATCCTCATTTTACAACAGCAGTACTTACGCACCGTTGTTGGGTGTTGAGTTATGCTTTTGTCGTTCTACTTACTTGTCTCATTTCAATGAACAAAATGTTCCACCCATAAGAACATTTAGGTACCACCAGCTTAAAACAAACCATAGTTTTAAACGAATAGAAACGATTAAAAAAGCCAGTGAATTTCGTGGAAGTAACTCCCACTTTTAGCAAAATGCTGAGAATTAACATGTCTCCATGTAATCCGTGGATTGAAAAAAATTGTAAAAGCTTGCTATTTTCCTGCATCTCATATCGAAGCAACGTACATACATGTATATAAGAGCCTGCCCTGCCATAACGTCATCAGTCTCGTTTGGCTTGGGTGGCTCTAGATCATCATTTATGATACCCTACCTCCAAACAACGTATTTAAGCTTTATAGTTTGTGGTTCAGGATAACTTTAGTCTATTGCATATTGTCAATTGTGTGGGTTGATCTGCATGGAAGAGAGCCTTGAAAAAGCTCAATAAATCTTTCTCTAATAACCTCAAAATAACGTTCGAGTAGAGATTGAAAATCGGATGGTCTATTTAGACAACTGTACTACTATACCCAAATATGAAAAAATTTCTGAAAAAAGAAACTGAAACCGATGTTTATATACACGTGGTTGTCATTCAGGTCAATTAGCAAAAAGATAACGTGTTTTTTTCCATAGGAAATTGACCATAAATGAGTAAAAAATGGTAATTAGTGCTAATCCGTTTCGATGCGATGGCTGATTTTAGATAAAGTCAATCAAAAACGGATACATATAAATAACTACAGCACTGACTGAATACCAATGGCTTGAGATGCCCTGGTTACAAGAATCCACACGACGGGATAGCATCTACAAACTATACGGTATTAACAATTATAGTGTCTGTCGTTGTCTCTTATAGTTTCTTGGAACTCACTATTCCTGGAAAGCGTCATGATCAAACAGTCTCAAAAAACCACTACGAAAAGTCACGGGGCTTCGCTAACGCCCATACTGAGTGAGTGGACGGGACCATTAACGTTTTAAATGCTTGAGGCGTCTAGAATCCATGTTTGTAACTCCGTGACGTTTTGCATACTTCTTCGGAGTTCGCACGTACCGTCAGATAAAATTTGTTCTTGATTCACGCAAGAGAGAAGTTTCCACCGATTCACGTTGAACGCTGGACCAATGACGAGGAGAGGACTATAATATAATCAATATAATCGAAACTTGCTACACAGCATTCTCTCAAATCATGACAGTTATGCTCTAGCTTTAATTGCTTCGGTTTCTGATATTTGTTTCCACTTACTCCTCCGAAACTTACTAAGCTTTCCCAAGGACATTCTCAACTAAAAAATATAAAAGGCAATAAATCCAAATTTGCTATTCAGAATGTGACATTGAGAAATCAACATCTACGAGTTTGTTTATTGCACAATTTTGAGGTAGTCATGCTAAAAGTGCATATACCGTGTAGCATTTTGCGAGTCGATAGTACGCGGAGCCTTGAAGGGCAATTGAATTTATAAATCCAACAGCATTATCCATCATCCAACGAGGAATTAAACTGTCCTTCCCAAGCTTGAGCGGCATTAGTGATGTGTATTATAATTACAGGAGGAAGTTTGCTTTGTAGCAGTTTAAGGAAAGATTTTTACAAAGTCGTTGCATTTATGGATGAATTTTTTCTCAAACACGTCCACACTGCTCCCAATCTCAACTTAGCCCGTCCCTCAGATCTATCCGCGTAAAACCGATGATAACTAACTACCATGAATAAATATGAGATAGGGAATGCGGAGACTCAGATGCTCAAGTCCGCAACGCAACGCTATTTTATCTTTCACCTGTCAGGAATTAAGGTACTCCTCCCACGGCCCTCCAATGTTTTGACGGAACAGTTTTATTTTCCCCTAACTGCCCTCTGTATATAAAAAGATCCTTTCCCATCAAATTAACAGTTGCTTTATTCCAGCTCTTCTATCACAATGTGAAAGATTATCTCCTAACTACAACCTTTCACTTACTATTGTTTCGTTTCTCTCCAAGTTCTTGGAAGTCACGAGTAGTAAATCCTCAACTTTACTATATCCGGTATTACGAGATTATTAAACATCTCAGTTTCCTAGTACTCCCTTTCCTCATCACACACACACACAAGCACGGGTATCTTAATACCTGCATTTCGCTGGATTCAAAACATTATTTAAGACCTACTTGACAATGCCCCTGCTCCAACTGTCGTTAGTTTCGCCTTTGAGCAACCCAGCTTTTTTCATTAGTTTCTTCCTCTTTAGCATATGGATTCCGGACCTGTTCGTATCAGGTGCCTCAGTTGACACGGTGGTACTTTCAAGTTTAATTCCCACCTCCAGTTCTGACTCTGACCCTCCTCTCTTAAAACATGGGCTAATCCTGGAAAGCATTCCTCGCCATCCTGCGGTCACCAACATGAAACGAAATATTTCTTCCACGGATTCGTCTCATTTTGTGCCTACTAGCATTCCAGAACAGAGTAGAGCATTGCTCCAGGAGTTTCCACGGATTTCTTCCTCGGAGCAGGAAGTAACCCTTAATCCTGTTAGTCAAACTTACAACGATGTAACCGTTCAGGGCAAGACAGAGTGTGCTTCTTGTGCAAAAAATGCTCAATCACGGCCGGAGAATCAAATAAACTTGCGATTAGAGCTAGTAAAACGACAAATACTGAAAAAACTTGGACTCACCCAACCGCCTTCAACCCTAGATCTCCCATTTACGGAAAACGATGAACTTCCATTGCCATTGGTTCAAGACGGCTTTTTATTCGATAGCTTCCCTCATGACCTCGCTAATACTAACGATGGTAACAAAAACGTTGAGGAGTTCTACGGGAAAACAGAGCAAGTGGTTTTCTTTCCAAAAGAAGGTAAGGGAAATACGGTGGCCCTTGCGCGAGAAGCACACTAGAACATTATCCCTTCCTTCGCTAACTAAAACTCATAATGTTATCTGTCATATTGTAGATAATCCGTATTGTATTACGCACCCAACGGATTCCAGTTTGTGCTTCCAATTTGAAATCCCGGCTAGCAACTACAGAAACTTGGTGAGTCACAAACTGCAAGTCCAGAAAAACTATACATAGATGCGCTTTAAACGCTGATATAATGACTTGGATGATCGCCCGTAGATTACCGATGGCGACCTCTGGTTATATAAAGGGATGGATCAAATAGACCTTTGGGTTGAAGAAGTAATAGCGATTGATGATGGCTACAAATTCGTGCGCTTGGAGGGTGCTCAGGAAAATGCAGGTAAAATTAGGAGGGATCTCACTCATTACACCATTAGGGTTATCCAGCTCAAGTCGGTGTCGTTAACTGATGAACTATTTCCGTCGACTCCATAGGAAGTGTGGGAGAGTGGGTAAAATTTCGCATGTTTAACGTGTTACGGAACTGGATGGACAACCCTAACGAGAGTTCACATACGATTAGACTCGGCTGCACAAATTGTGAATCGTGGGACAGTCTCTCCGGATTTCCGATTCCTCAGACAGGTGATCATAGACCGTTCATTGCTGCCCAACTCAAATCTCAGACGAAGGTATATACGGACCCTTTTTCACCGGAATCATCTCTAATGATACGATACTTTGATCTAGAAGCCAAAATGCAGCGGTCTTGAATTCTAAGTTATGATTTTAACAGAAAAAAAGGAGCCGGAGAAGCCTGAATTGTACACCTAACCTTCAAGAATGCTGCCGAGAGTCCTTCGTTGTTTCCTTCAAGGATATTGGTTGGAACTCTTGGATCATACGACCAGAGAAATATGACGCTTACCTTTGTAAAGGCTCCTGCCATACCTTGTCAGCTATGGCGCATTCATCTACACGTCACGCTACTGTCATGCAGGTAACTAACTAAAAATCTTAAAATTTGGTTCTAAACTTTCAACTTCAAACTTCTTTTCTATCGTAAAAGCGTAATGACTACAAATACTTCCTGACTTTGCAGAAGTACTTGCGCACATTTGGAGCATCCAACAGATCTCAAGATATCGTTCCCTGCTGCTCTGCGTCTAGACTGAGTCCTTTAAGCTTACTATACAGAGATCCTAACGATTTAAATCACACGATTAAATTTGAAACATTACCGAATATGATTGTAGAAAGTTGTGGATGTTTGTAGCTACAGCAAGCAAGAACACAAAGCTACCGGAGCGTGCGTGTAAGCAGAGATCGTCGTTATCTAAATCCGACAATCCGAGGTTTAAGCTCTGCTCGAATGAAGTATGTTCAAAGCCCACTTGTGTTATGAATGAATGTTTACCTTGTACATTGTAGAAAAGCTTATTTACCCAGGGAACATTTGCATTTAAATGCTTCTTTAATCATTATTGCAGGCATCACAACTTTTGTATTTTATTTTGCGAGTAGGCCTGTTGTACATAGTGTATATTAAACAGAGGATAACCTATGCTCGATTCTTTCAAGAAGGTTCGAAACAAGCTGTTAAGGAATGATTATCAGAAAATGTAACAACATATTGGGATAATAAAATGATGAATTCATTGATTTTACATGTTTGAAATGCGAAACAAGCTAAATGAACACTTGACGAGACAGGAATATTTCTAATTACGTAAACGGTATAACTCAGCAACTAGATAAAGACGACATCCTATACATACGATGCATGAAATTTTGCAGTACGAATGCTCAAGCAAGGAAACTCATTTAGACGCTGGAACCATAAATTTTCATTATAAATATTTCATCGGAACCAAAACAGCCAGAAAACGAGGACTTACGCAACCTACTGGATTATCATTCTTGCGTCTAATGAAACTACAGTAAAACAACATGCTTTCATTCTTGACAACTGCATAATATCTAAGCTGCAATTCTGTACACAACACAGTAAGGCATAACAGTATTAAAAGGTTGCAGCGTATACAGCCCTCCCTCCGCCACCGCCATCATTCATCATAAATGAGATGACTTTAATCGTATCGTAATGCCGCTGTGATTTATTGCTACATTAGGAATTACCATTACATGACGCATTAAAAAATCAGTGCACCTTCCCTAACTAACAACTATCCTTGTTTTACGTTTTCTGGGCTGAAAGTTCCCGCCCTCCAGTTGTATTTCGCTCCATAAGACAGCTAATAATTTCATTTACTATTGGACCATATAATTTAGAGCTTCTTGCGAAGCTTAAAAAAGATACTTTAATCGAACTTTGTATTCATAAATAACATGGTTCAGGAAACAAGAAACTCAAACGCTGTGTATGTACAAGTGTGCAAAAACAAAAGCTAGACCTACTCAATGTACTCCCTCATAGTAGTTACTTTGCATGTAATTCTTTCACTCCATTCTTAGCATTACACATCCAAACATTAGCATTTAATACGCGGTAAACTGATTGACTCATTAATTGAGAGGACGGCAGAGACCAAGCGACCGCGAGCCTAAACTGGTCATTGGGCAAAAGAATGAGCATTGTTAGAATGGGCTAGATAAGTTTCAGCGGGTGCGATGAAAGCATTGGGATTTCTTTGTAACGTAACGCTCAGAGTGTCACTAACTGATGACGACGAGACACCGTTGTGGTGCTTTGTCCCTGATGCCAACTTACATAACGAGTCGTAACTGTCTTTATCCAAATGCCGTGCGATATCTTCCAAGTGGCATGATATTAGTCTCGCTTCATCTATTGTGATCAGATCCGAACTGTCATTGCAGTGAGGCGGAGGAGTTCGACTCTGGCGTTTGGGATCACCAGATAGCAGCGAATGTACACTTGGTGACGAAACCGGACTGTCTTGCTCGTCCAGAAAACGTTCCATAAAATCACTATGCATAAAAACAATACATTATATCTCTGCATGGATCCACCTTCAGTTCTAATGATACCTACAACAGTACTAGTGAAGTACAGATTTTTACTAGGCAAACTTACGTTGTTCCAGGATGAAGCGTGTACTTTTTCTTTTCTAATCGAGCTCTGTTGGCAAATACATCATGCCTTTCCGTTTTCTTCCACAAGTAGTAAAACTGCACCAACTCGCTCACTTGCCTTGTCCGAACCTGTGTAATACAGCAAAATGATTTTAATAAAGTGTAACCCTTACATTCGCTTCAGCTTATGCTTGGTCTCTCACCAAAATTACCCCAGAGAAACACTATGTAAGCAAATTACCCTGTGTTGTTGAATTAGGTGAAAATCTTTGCCGTATTGCCGCAAGCCCGTCTCAAAATTTCGACATTCTTCCTCGGACCACAAGCTCATTGTATCAGCAGCGGCATTGGAATTTATTTTCTGGCGTCTGATAGCTTCTTCCGGGTTATGTCCACATTGCAGTAGCAAGTAGAGAGACTAAAATTTCGGTTTCACAACATTTACACGGGTTGCCCTCAAAAATTTCACTTTGACCATTCATGCTCATTATTGTTAGAATTTACCTGTTCATCGTCACGAACGTGTGGTCCTTTAGGAATGATGTCCACACCACTTGCTGAAGACGTATTTATTATATCTTGCACGTCTGACAGGTAAGTCGTAACTTCTTTTTCTGCTAATGTTGAGGGATCCCAAAGCAGTTTGTCTTCGTTTTCATAGGGCATCGCACCGTCATATTTACATAGTCCTTCAGGAACAGCTGCTTGATAATCTGACCCAACCATTATTGTCTGTACAATGCAAAAATTCAAGCAATTACATTAATAGCCGTCTACATGAAGTTTGCTCGAAAAGTTAATTTTTCGCGCACCTTTTTCCAATCCTCTTCTTCGGGACTATAATCAAAATCTTCTTCCTCGTCTTCTTCTTCTTCGCTATGTTGTCTTGATCCAGCTAAAACAATTTTCTCGTCAGTAAAAATATTTTCGAATTTCCATAAACTAAGTCAAAATCTGAATATATCAATCCTTACATCTCAGGTGTCGTGGACCAGCTGTAACAGTAGGGTCATCTTTGTAGAGTTCATGAAGCATTGATGGTGCCTCAACTTCTTTTTCATCCTCATCTCCGTCTACTTCCGCTGGTTCTTCTAAAGCTACAGCAGCGGAAGCAGGTTCTTCATCTTCTACCATCTGCTCGACTACTTCGGGTTTACTAACTTCTGCTTCCTTTTCTTCCTCCTCCAGTGTTTCAGTTACTTCCTCAGCTACCTCTTCTTTTTCAGATTTAACAACCTAAAAAAACACAAATTTTGTTAAACCTGCCAGTTAACATATTTTCTTCATGTCGTTACAAGCACTTGCCTATAATCAAACATTCGTGTCAAATTTGTGCTCACCTCATTTGTATCCATAGGAGTTTCCTCTACACCACTAGCTAAAGAGGTTTCCGTTCCAGGTTCCCCGTCATCTTCGTCTTTAGGCTTCTCCTCTTGTTCTGCTTCTTCTTCTTCTTCCTCCCCCTCCCCCTTCACCTGTACATCTTTTTCTCCTTCCCCCTCTTCCTCTTGTTCTCCCTCCCCTTCTTCTTGTTCTTCCTTCCCTTGTTCTTTTTCTCCATCTTCATTATAGCCATACATTGCTAATAACGCTTCAATTGGCATATCCTTCTCCTATAAAGTATAATACAAAAGAATATTAAAAAATTCCACCCCTTTGCGAAGTGACGCAGTCTTAAGTGCTAGTCTTTGTACTTTTTCAAGATTAGATAGTTCATTTTGTTGTTCATCAGCTTCTTCCAGAGCTTCTTCTTCATCCAGAGTCCTTTCGTCATCAAAATCATTCACCATCATTTCAGCCGTGGGCTCAAATTCATCACCAGGACTGCTTGGTTCTTTCATGGCCATGATCTGCTTGTTTTCAACAAAAAACTAATATAATACACTTTAGAATGCAAAAGCGTGCTTTGTGTACCCCCTTCATTGCAAAATTATCTAATTGTAAAAGTATATTCAAGTCAAACTCACGTCGATTACTTCACAGGGCTTCTCTTGAAGAGAATCTCTTCCACAAAGTAATTTACAATATGCCCCAGCAGAATATATTGGGTCTCTTCCTGAAGTCTCGATAGTTTAGTTTATGGACGATATCTTTCACTGACCCGATAAAATGATTTTCCCGTACACTACTTTTATAGCATGCAACGGCTCTCACAGACTCTCTAAAACCAGTACAAAAATTACATTCAAATACATACAGATTTCTTCATAGAACATGATTCCAATTCCTCATGAATGTAACCATTCCTGGTCCGAAATCTAACTAACTAAATGTAACACGGCTTTACCAAATTTTATCGAATGACCGCCAACACCGTACATATTCATTTAACATGAGGACGGCACATTGGAAACCCTGTTTTCAAAAGAAACCATTCATAAATCAACTTATATAACGATCACATGAAAAAATACGCAACAATCGGCAAGCATAATTAATTATTACCTTTAAAGCAATCTGTTGCGATACTTAAATCACAACAGCACGGAGAGACGTAGACTGTAGCGTCCAACTTTATTTTACACGTGCAAATACAAGTTGTGGCACTAAAGCATATCCCTCAAATAAAATTGGAGCATTTCTTCAACATGGAATTTTTCGCAATGACACTTCAATTACAATTCCAATCCAAACCCAGAACACATCTCATTGATCACGTTAGTCAATGACCTGAAGATCCCATACGAATTAGTCGGAATCTGGGATCCCTCGGAATCTTTTAAAATTCCAAATCTAGCACTAAACCACTAAATCGTTAACTATACACCACCAACAATGAACAAATGACATATATCGGTGTTAAAGTGGAACATTAAAAATGTTATCCGTGGTTATTAAATATATATATATATGTATTTGTTATTTTGCGAAAAAATGACACCGCTGACGAAATTGATTGGTATACAATTATTTTAAGAAATTATGACAGCGTGTATAAACTGGGCAATCACCGATATTCAAATACTAGTTCACTTTGCTAGCTTCAGCGAAGAAAAAATTGTTCGCAACTGCATTAGAGAAAACTAATTATATAAATTAAATGCTGCAGGAGACAAAAATTAAAACTTTCACGGATAACGTATTTTGCTTTCTTTCTTCATTTATATTATATCGTAATTGTTTCTCTCGTGCACTGTTGAGAAGACTGTTGACTGTGTGAGGTTCCGATGAGGATATACAAGAGGGTACTACGTACGTGCATCATTTCAGCCGACTACAGGTGAGAGCATATAAGCCCCACCGTGCATATGTTCCACGATAGAATACTCGCTATATACTCGTCTATACCAGTTAGGTTTATGCCTGATTTACACACGCATATGAATGCATGTATTAGCCCCCTCCCCCTGCAATATCCTCATCTCGTCTTCGATATTTTCAATCGCACATTCCCGTGTTACCATTAGTTTAACTCTGAGCATGTTCGAGAGCGGGTTTCTCCACAGGTTCTTCTTCCATTTCAACCCGGCGACAATCCAGCTGTCGTCACAAGGATTTAGTGCAGAAAATTAATTAATTACAGTTCGGTAAGTTATCAAAGTTATTCTTCCTCTTCTTTCAAATTGATAGAAAGTTGGAACGGTCCGCAGGTCCATCAAACCTTAATAAACTTCGGAGTTAAATGCTCATTCCGTTGAATCCTTTCTATCATTGACAGCTTCGATTCTGCAAATTCTAATTAAGTTTTCATCCAACGAATTGCCTAGTTATTAAAAAGTTTATTTATCATCAAGTATTAATACCGGTACCGAAGAAATATGTTGTTATGCACCGAAAATTTGCATGCCGATAATAGTAGCATTTGCTTTAGTTAAAAAGGTTGTTATCACCACCAATTCTTGCTCAGTTTTCTGCGAATTCTTGACTCAATAACATTGTACCATTGTGTGGAGGGCAGCATCTTGTTTCCTACGGCTTGATTGATAACATTAACAGCAGCATCCATTGAAGGTGTAGAGTTTGATAAGCTACGTAGGTTGTCGAATGTAGTGTACGGGTGACGTGTGACGTTCAGCATTAACGCTTGAGTCTTTGTTGTGCGATTGACAAACGTAAAGATAACTATAGCAAAGTTTTATAGATTTGTCGGCCGTCTCTGTTCAGGTATTTACTTGTGGCAAAGCCATGGAGGCATTGAATCTGTAGACAATGGCAGAAAATGTCTGTATTTTTGCAACAGTTGATATGTATAATTATGGTTGAATTCTGAAAAGGGGAGGGAGATAATAGACCAGTTACTATAACTTGGAAGCTAATTCTGTTGGTAGAAGAATTTAGTTAACTTCTAAAGTATATTTTTGTCACTATTTTTCTATAGACTGGTTGTAATGACTAGTTTTTTATGCTGATGAGGCCAATTAATTTTCTCCTGTGTTCAGGGAATCTGCTGAGGTTTCAGTTTCATATCTTACCGTATCAAATATCAAGAGGTGATCCTTTGGCACAGTTAGTGCAACGGTCAGGAAAAAGCTCAAAATCCCAATTTCACACTCTAAATTCAGGCACCGAGACGTGGTGGTCATGGGGAACGTTGGGAAGAAGCTCTTCTTTGATTTCGCAGGGTTGTCTTTGACTCATTTTCTCTTTCTTGCAAATTAGCTTCACGATTATGGTTTTCAGATGAAACTAGTCTTTTGAAAAGGATTTACTCATCATCAGGTGTAACTGATAACCTGTGTTATGTGTATATACCTAGGTTCCGTTTTGAAAGGGCTTTTGATTAGTGCAGAATGAGGTTGGGGCAAGGGAAGGAAGGGAAAGTTCTTCAACCACGACAAATGGTGAAAGCGTAGAAACGGTTTGTCTTTTGCTCTCTGCTTTTAAGGCTCCAAGGATAGATTTATTATCATTATATAAGTGTTGAGAGGTTATTTTAATAGTAGGTAGTAGGTTCAACGAATTTTTGAGACAAGTGCTTCATCAGAGGGGGTTCTTGCGTTTGATAGTGTGGTACTATGTACTCGTGTCGACTTTTAGGTCGTTCGGAATTGGGTTTCTGGGATGACAAGAGCAGAAATTTAAATGCGTTTTTCTCATATATTCATATTACAGATATCTGCGACATGGATCAACTCGTATCAAGAAGCTGACATTTTGTTTTCTAAATGGTTGACATCGGTATATTTCCGAGGCTGGGGTCATCACACAACTGCTGTCAAGACAGCTAGAAAATTCAGCCACCGTCTGACTTTGACCTGCTCTTGTAGCAATTTCTTCGTAAAGCCTGTTTTTACTACCATTCGACATAAAAATGGAGTTACATTTTTTTGCGCTAGTCTTGGCATTTCTGGTATCCTGGGCTCCTGTGCAGCCTGTTGAGTCCATGTTGGAAGGACTTTATTGCGGCAGAGAAAACTGCTATGATTGTAAGTTTATTGTCAGTCTTTATTGATTTTAAGCAAAACGTGAAGCTTGGATTATTTACCTCGTGTATTTTATTCTTCTAGTGCTTGGAGTAACACGAGATTCTTCCAAATCTGAAATCTCAAAAGCATATCGGAAATTAGCTAAAATTTACCATCCAGATAGACATAAAACGTTCGAGGCAAAGGAAGAGGCTGAGGAGCGTTTCAAAGCAATCGCTACTGCGTAAGTGATAGAATCCTCGTGTTTCTAGGAGATTTTATTCGATTGAGATCATGTTATGAATAAAAAACAAATCCAAAGGCTCCTAATAATAAGTTTCTCTAAATGATGCACCTTATTTTTGTAGGTATGAAACATTAAAAGATGAAGAAGCTCGCGAGGATTACAATTACATGTTGGACAACCCTGAGGAATATTATAGACATTATTATCATTACTACCGGCGCAGGATGACGCCCAAAGTAGATGTACGAATCGTCATTATCGTTACAATCACTGTTATATCTGCATTCCAATACTACACGTCCCTCTTCAGGTACAGATCATGGAAGATTCAACAACTTTCTTTTCCTTCCAAACTCCACCTTTAAAACATGGCCATTTTTGTTTACATATTCGAATTAAAGATGGAATTCTGGAATGCGATACCTTGCGACACAACCAAAGTACCGAACAATGGCTCTCCAAGTAGCTGAAGAAGATGGTCTTCTTGATGCAGTCAAGAAAATCAAAAAGAGAAACAAGGAAGAGATTAAAGCAGAGGAGGAACGAATCATTAGATCTGTATTAGAAAGTAAAATGGACATCCGAGGTGGATACGCCCGTCCTACAGTACAAGACGTGTTATGGGTTCAAATTATTTTTCTCCCATATTACACTTGGATATATGTAATATGGTATTTCACATGGATCTGGAAGTTTTCTATCAAAAAGCAGGAGTATGGGAATGATGAAAAATATTACTTAATTCGAAAAAGTATGGGAATAAGTCCCACCCAGTTCGAGGTTAGATTTCATCACTAAAAGAACCACAGAGTAATGTCGGTACTGATACTACTTTTTTGGCTTTGAACGTAATCATGATAAATTCATGATTCTTAATTTCAGGCCATTCCTGAGCAGGAGAAGGAAGAGTTTCTGGAATTAGAACTCTGGAAGCGGGAAAATTTTTGTGTAAGACTAATTTTGATTACTGTATTTTTGGTTTTAATAACCGAAACACTGCATCTCGTGGTACATAACATAACACCTAAAATTTGTTTTAGGCTTGGAAAGCTGCAAAAGAGGAAGAGTACAAGCGTCAAATGGCAGAAAGTGGTAGAATGAAGTCCTATCGACGTTATATGAAAAAGCATGGACCAGGAAGAATGTATTTTGACGATAGCTAATCATGAAATTCTCCAAAACCATTGCATTATCTACGCTCAACTTACGAAGTTGAAGGGCTGAAGCTTGTTTGGTTCCTCCTCCTTCAGTCAGCACTGACATTAACTTCATTGTGATTAGGTCATAAATCATGAATAAATGACCACTTTGCTTTATATTGTGTGCCTCCTTCCATGTCATGAAAGACGATTTTGACGTTCTCGTGCGACTCTTTCATAACCAGTCCATCTGGAAGATACAAACCGTGTCTCAGAGAATGAGTTGAGCTGTGGTGTATACTGAGCCATATAGTTTGTTTCTGCATACAAACCGTGTAAGCAGGGGAACATTTCGTGTAGGCAGAAATCATTTTTCTTACTTTAAATGCCGTGGAAATTTTATTTCTCAACGGATTTTAGTTTTGGTTTTTTTAAATGACATCTACATCCTTTGACGAACAATAATCCAGCCTGCAAGGTAAGTTGTCGCTTCTTGTTTGTGTGTAAAACGAGTGGGAAGTAATGAAGTTCGGGTTACAATGTGTTATTGAAACGGAGCATTCAAATTTCGCGCATTTGCGATCACATGGCCTACATGTTGTGTATGCACTGCGTACAATTCGTATGTACTCTATGACTACACCGTTTGTCTCAGATTCACGCCGTATGTATCTTTCAAGTGGACTGATAACTGTCCTAGCTAATTCAAGACGTGTGCATTCAATGCATAGTCAGGAAAACAGCTTATGTTCCCCCAGTGTGCTGAGGATTTTTGGCTGAACTCTCAAGCACATACTTACTTACATATAGGCGCAAAAGTGTGCATTCAGGTAGTTTATGAATGATGCCACCACTGTTGCAGGGCCCCTATACTCGAAAGCCAGCGATAATGCTGTAGACCCATTTCGCAGAGATAGCCCCCCAGAATAGCCCCCCAGAAGCATCCTAAACCTGAAACCGCGCTAGCAAATTCAATTCAAGTGGCAGAAAACTAATACGAAGGTATTTATATATATTGTATGTAAAATAATTTTTGTGTTTTTGTTTAAGAACGGTATAAAACTCAATACTAAACTTCAACTTTTTTTACTAATAAAACGGCATACGGAAGGTTATAAGTTGTATGACTGCTGAATAAGTTCATGAAGTTTGGAAGAAGTCAGTAGCAATCCGTAAAATATTGTGGATTGCGGAAAAGCTAAGCGGTGATAATTCGATAGAAGGTCGTCAAGTGGTCTTCGAGCTGCTAAACTCGATCTCCGCTCCGGCAGTAAACCTGGACTGCGAGGATGTCCAAAATCGAAAATCTTGTTCGATTTTCCGTGAAAACATTTTTACGTAAGATTTTAAAATCACTGCTTTCACAACTAGTACACGTGACATTCTTTGATATTTTACTCTTGTTATCTTTTAACAGAGCGTCGAGAAGCCCAGCATGCAGCTAGTATTGCCGGAAACGCTGGAGCTGTAGATCATTTTAATGCGTTTCACAATCTTTTTTCAGAGCTAATTACTCATGCAAGCAATATAACCGTAAGCTTGTTTGTAGTCTAGTCGCAAACGTCAGCGTTACTATTTTCCTCGAGGAAAAAAGTAACGCTATGAAATTCGCGCTTGAATCTGTTTCCAAAGTACTCAAATTATACGGGGTCAACAATGCAAAATTCTGAATTTATCTAAAGCATAGAATGTTCCCGCAATTCCGATTTACACCTAGGAAACCGATTCATCGAGAAAAGATTTGTTTGAGACTTGACCCTTGCTCGTATATTTATATAACCATAGAGCAAGTGTTCTTGACTTGACTAGCTTGTTTGATAAGTACCAAACATTCAATCGGAACTAATTGCAGTATATAGCGCTCGTGAATGTCAAACTTTACAATTTTTTCGTAGGGTGATGATGTTGGACTAAGCCGTTTGTTACAATACCCTGGACAACTACGAAGACAAAAGCCAACCGCTTTGCATTGCGAAATATATGACAATTCTCTGCTCTCAATTTGTATATTTGTCCTATATCCTAAAGCAAGGATTCCCTTACATTCGCATCCAGGTGAGTGAATATTTTCTTCAGGTAGCGCAATGGAGATCGAGAAAACAGTCGATATCGAGTGATGAAAGTAAAACTTGAATCATTATGTTAGCTGCTATTTTTTAATGATTTCTCCAATATGTTTTAGGGATGTATGGCGTGCTCAAACTTCTGCACGGAGAACTTGTTATAAAAAGCTATTCCGGTGTTAAACCAATAGATTCCAGCGCTACTTCGATATCACCCTTGGAGGCAGTGGTGTCAACATGTACGATTGACTCATTGTCGCAACCCGCTATAGTAACTCCAGACAAGAATAATTTACACGAAATACTTAATGAAAATAATGATTTTGCTGTATTCTTAGATATATTAAGGTAGGTGTGATTTTACCTTTTATCGAAAACTGTGAAATCTTGTATTTATAATTTTGATTTTAAATATTATCATGTTGCAGCCCTAGATACGAGAACGACAATTGCTATTTTACGGCTCGACAAACTTCTGGAAATATGTGCAAACTTTTCCAGATTGCTTGCCCCCCCACGTTTCACACAGTGAGCGTACCATTCCCTTTCCAAAGTCAATTCTCATTGGAGCGGCACGATTAATTTATTTTGGAAGTCTAATACACGAATTTCGGCGTCCGCTAACTCCAGAGTAGCGTGAGTGTAAGCATCGAAGAGATAACGTATCCCACTAGCTGATGACTACTTGAATATTCACATCCGACTCCATTAGTTACTGAAATTGATGCACAAAAGCAATTTATTGGAAATTAGTTTGTTATTTGTAATAAATGAGTTTTATAAACAGCAACGCTTGATTTTCTATGGATTACGTGTGTTAAGTACATGGTGTTCGTTGAACTTAACTTATAAAGCTTTAGTTTCGAGACGTTGTCTAGATCTCAATGAAGACCAAAATGCAATTTAGGAGTTGTCTTTAACATACATTATTAGCCAAAATATTACAACATGAAAGGTACATATTTGAAAAAAACAACTTGACAGTCATGAGGACTGTCATTTAATCACACGGCACACCTGCATTGGCCATGTGCTTTCAAAAACTCTATTTACAGACAAAGACCACTTAAGTATTGAAACGATCGCGATCTTCTATAATTATGGGCTTAGGTTTTGAATACAAAACTAGTATATCTTTCAGACTCGATACAAAGGATATATCTATTCCCTATCTTTTGTCAAGAAAAGTTCTCGTCTTCATTAAGTTCAGATATCAACTTTCGTTGCTTAATAGGTATCCCATCCTTGCTATCACTGTCACTATTTCCATCATCCGTGGTGGAATCCGTGCTAACAGTGGAGCTCGTGGAATCCGAATCGCTGTCTGAAGTTCCTGAATTTTCCGCGTATAACTGAAGATTCTAGAAGAAAAACACAACGACGTCTTATTTACGAGTGACACAAAACAGACCTATTTCTTTATCTGGAGTGAAATTTTGTTGGAGCAATACAAGGACGACACTACCGATCAAATTACATCATACTTCAAATCAGTTGAGAACTGGAGTCCCTACTTGCTAACGCTGCATCTCACACCATTTTCAAAGTCGCATGTACAATATAAATAGCTTAAACAAGTTAGGAACTTTTCAAAATCGTTCACAATCGAAAGCCAATGTCGATATTCGTTTGGGTTTCGCAAAGCCACATTTTCCATGGGATACTCGCATGGAGAGTTTATAGACAGAGAGAGCGATCGTAATCATTCTCTAATAAAGCCATTTCTTTTTTTATTAAAAAACTCCAACCTTACCATTTCAACAAACGGCTCCCCTTCTTCTGGAGAGTCGATTTGAAGAGCAGCTTTGTCCATTTTATCTAGTTCTTCGTTGGCTGATCGAAGCTTTGGCATGAACGCTTTTACTTGATCAAGTATCGTCGAACGTTCTGCCATTGGTGGTCGCTTCGTATTCTTGGACTGCATCAGCTTCTCCACCATTACTTCTTTCCGGATGGCCTCTGCAGATTTTCGTACAATTGTTAGACTTATATACTATACGTTCTCGTGGGCAAATCATATATACATTCCTGAAGCCAGACCAGAACTAACACGCAAACGCTTTTTGACCAAAGCTAATGGTATTACACGCTTCTTCTATGTTCTATCCCACATATTCTATACACATATCCAACTACGCAAGTTCAACCAATTTTACCTCAGCTTTTCACGCCTTAAACTTTGAACTTCATCAACTTACGTGCAGCGTCAGAAGGTATATCCAATTTTTGAGGTGAATTTTTCGAGCTAGTTCCTTCCATAGTTACTGTGAGTGGGAACTTTTGAAAGAAACGTGGTTCCTAGGTCTCTTTGCATTACTTTTCCACGTAATCAGGTCTAAAATTCTTTTCGTGACATCCCAAAATTAACCTCAGAAACTGCATTCTAAATACCAAACAAATGTTAATCTCTGAGTCTCGTAAAACTCATTGTCAAAACAAAGAATTTCTGTATTTATAATATAATGCTTCATTAGACTACTCGTTGACACGTGTTATACAATTATTTTACCTGCGTGCCTTCGCATTCTTCCCATTATAGTTAACCCCTTCGATTGGTAATTGTAGTTGTTGTTAATTACAGTTACAAGATATTTCAATGCAGTTAAATACACGCAGTACAATTTTGTTGTTTCACTTTTTGCACTTCGTAGGGCAGTAAATCACCAAAATTAATTCGAGTCCCTGTCACTGGGTGGTCTTTTAATGGGCCTTCAAAACGTGTAAAGAATACAGGACGTAGGAATCGAATCCTCATCGGCATGCCGGTTCGAGTCGTACAAACTATGAACTTACATCGTTGTGGCGGCAAGGATGTTATTACCTGTTGCGCTATGTCGCGCGGCGTTGCCAAAGATATCTTGGGCCAGGATCTTTAACATGGGCGGCACATGAAAGGTAAAGGCATGATCTGAAAACGCTGATTCCTTTGAGGTTAGCCGCCTAAAAGCAAATGCATTTGCTCGCGAAAGATAGTAAACATAACCTGTTTCGGTATGAATCAAAGTATAACGTATAATCTACACACAATCTATTAAAGCTATCGCTTTCGTTTTTTAAAAAATTAATCGTTAAGCGAAAACTTTGGAGCACCATGATTGTGTTAATTGATATATCGGTGGGTCTATATTTATAGTCTTGGACAATCGAATATATGAAGTTGACTTCAATACAAATTCGTTTCACCTATAATTGCTTCTGCAGTTATGCCATGCCATGTTGACGGTTTTGATTCACATAAATAGTGACGATTGCACCTGAAGTCTTTAATCATTACCAGTTTAAATTCTTTAATGACAAAAGTGTACAATTCTTCCAAAACTACGGCTCATAATATCATCTTGGTTGAGGTGCATGTCGAATAACTGGACAGGCAATTATAACTTATTACTCCCCTGTTTTCTCGCTGTCTCGCAATGTACGCTGAATTTCTGGATTTTTGCACTGCTGGAGCTTAAGTTTAATAAAAGCCTCAAGTATCAACAGCATTATTATCGGCGCCCGTTTAGCCGTAAGTCAATGCTTTTAGCCGATACCACATTTATTTCAGGGAATTTCAGCGCGTTAATTTAATTTTTATTCTATAGCTTATATTGATGAAAGAGTTAAAGACATTTTGTATTATCTGTTACAGGGTTTCATGAAAGTGAAGTGTATCTAACCTTCTGGATGGAATGGAAGTAAAGTTAAAGACGAACCAGTCCTTGACATTGTGCAAGTACGGCAGACTATGTGATCATTGTTTCTGAGCGAGCACAAGAAGTGATTCACGTGCCCAGTACAAATGGAGGGGAAGTTATGGATACTGTTTATTTCTGCCAACCGCCTTAGATGTTTTAGGACGTTCCTATGTTTGTTTCTCTCAATTACAATCGCTGTCGGCACTTCGGTACAAGAAGTTGACCTGGTAGATGAAGATTCTGCCCATAAAGCCGGCCTTGTTCGCAAGAACGCAGATGGAGGAGATGCTGGTTTCGCAAACTCGAATCAAAGTGACGCAAATCTTACATTTGAAGGAAGTTCTGCAACGGAAAAAACTTTGTTGGCTTATTGGAATGGCATTAAAGAGACAGAGACTGGTAAAGACGCTACTGTTGTTGCAGCCTCGCTAGGGTTAATATTTAAAAAGTTCATCGATATAGAATTAGCTGGGAAGAAAATTAGCGTAAGTTCCTCAATCACCGGCTTCCTTCCGTTCCTAAATATGCCCTCTGCCTTCATGCCTAATTATTTTTAATTAACTTATTAGGAGCACTATGGAGCCATACAATTCGAAGTAAAGCGGTCAAAATCATTGGAGGAACAAGCGATGATATTCGCAGAACAACTGGCTAATCAATTTTATGAGTACAAGCAAGCTCTGGACAACATGGCAGCTTCACTGCTTCACAGCATAAATGAACCATCGGGAATCGGTTTCGAGCAGGAAATACAATCTTGCTGTGACCTTAAGCCGGATTCTTTAAAGTAACGGTCATGTTTCCAGCGATTATTTTTATTTGTAAAAAGTTACTTATTCTCACCACACCAATTTATATTGTAGGTATGACAAATTCTTCAGGACAAAGGTTAACAAACATGTGGCCTGTAAAACGATACCTGCAAAGAAGAAACCCAGCATGTTTATCCCTAACGGTAGTTTCAACAAAGGTAACAAAAGTATCCTTTACGACAAATTTCTGTTACAGCCAAGTATTGAAAATCTAAACCGTGTTTTCGTGTTGCTTGACTTACAGTTTTTGTAGAAAATGCAATCAAGCTTCCATACATCAAGTGGCAATATTTCATATCTCCTGAAGGAGTGTACATTGAGTATCCTGGAAATAATCACAATTGTGATAAAAATGCGAAATTAGCTCAACCAGTTCTTAGTTCTAAGGCACCATCAGCGAAAAAATTATGGCTCATACAAAATACGAAAGATGACGCAAGAAATCATAGGATTGTGTTTTTACTTCAACTCGGTCCCGCTACAACCCCTGCGATCATCAAATCTATTAGGAGTACAGGTAGCGCATAAATTGCAATACGGTTCGTAATATGATGTGTGGATGCATGGGCTGTGATTTAAATGAATTTGTCCAGTTGCAAGAAAACAATTGCGAAAGAATTTGAATGATTTCCGCTGCTTTGTTATTGCAGTTCTTCTGATTCTGAAATTCCTGGATGAGTCGGATGAGATAGGGATAGTGAACTCGGATACTGATCCTCAATGGTCAGACTTCCTGTGTGACCAAATGGTACCTGCCACTTCTTGGACCAGATACCAAATAATGGATTATCTCTCATACGTGGAGAAGAAGTATTTGGATACGAATGCAATGCCTCCCACCGATACAGATCAGTTTCAGGATGACAGTAGAACCACTGCCAGTGGAATTCAAAAAGCTATCAATATGGCTTGTGCGAACTACTCCAGCTACTCACCTTCTTTTCCCCCAACGGCTTCAACAATCATACATCTTCGGTCAGGTGTCAATCTGGATGGGTTTCGTTTGAAGTCATTTCAAGTAGATTGTCCTATTTACATCGATACTCTCATCTTAACCCCCTTGAGTTCTGACAAGGAGGATGCCTACAGAAAGCAAATACAAGGATATGCCTCCAGAAACGTATGGAGAGTTCAAGTATGGTCGACAGCCCAAGCCGAGCCTGAAAATTTTGCGTCAAAAGTGGCATTGAAATTGAATTCAAAGAAAGATTGGTGGTCGTTATCGGATATTTTAAGCCAGTTCTTTCCAAAACCTAAAGAAAGATATCCTAAAGGGAATGATTTCTCGTTTCCCCATTACAATCCTGTCTCAAAGGGTGAGTTATCCCCACACCTGATTGTCTTTTATGTTTTACATGCAAAGCGCTCATTTGTGCTGGTTGAACTTTCGATATTTCAGAAGCTGTTGTCGTGGCGAAAAAGTATGTGTTTCACTCTGGTGGTGCACCTGTGGGTCTAGTAGCTCTGGAAATTCCCTTGATATATTTCACGCAGCAAGTAACGTACTATGTTGACGAAAACAGCTATAACGGAAAGAATTACGCTTTCATGATTGATAAACAAGGTAAGAAATTATAACTTAAGGTAGATGCAGCTTAGGTTGTATCCTTTAATGATTTACAGTTTACTATATTTTCGATTCTTTTTTATAGGTCGGGTTCTATCACACCCTGCTCTTGGAAGACCTGAGTCATCCCAAGAATCGTTATCTTCCATTCAGATTGATCAAATTGAAGTTCATTTTTCTTTACTGAAGAGAAAAATTCTTGAGCACGACAGAGGATGTGAGAGTATAATAGTTGGAACAAGGAAGTCGCCGGTAAGATCAATAATGAAAAATTCTCACAATTTGTGTTGCGTGATTTTGACCCTATCTGTTTATGTAGGTGACGTATGCGTGGTCGTCTACTTTGGAATTCCAGTACATCGTTGTACTAGTTTTTCAAGGAGAAGATGCAGGATGCGCAACTTTTAAACAAGATTACAACCTTAGGAAAGGATCATTGAATCCAAAAGCGGATGTTGAACACCATCTCTTGCTAAAAGAACGGCAATACTGCTACAAACAACCCGTATCACTTCGGAAAGCATCATTGTATGTGGCACCTAACGCTTTCTACCGTCCTGCAGACATTATTAATCCTCAGTTCTCTTCTCAAATAAAATTGAAGGAACCTGTCTCACTAATGGAATACCTAACTGATTCAAATGGTTATCGAGAAAATCAGAACAAGGGATTGAAGCCATCAGTGCGTGATCATATTGCAGCGTTATCTACTGTCGCTGCCAACTGGAAATTCCAGTACTTCACATCCGAATGGAGCAAATACGTTCTGCGGAGATTTGGTAGTGGAGGTGGTGGTACATTTTTAATAGTATTCCCTGGGTCAACCATCACAAATGGTTATGTGCCGTCGTCTTCACGTTGGTTCAAATTAGCCAGTCAAGATTCGTGGCTCAAGAAAACCGGAACTGAGAATAAGCGACGAGTGTATTTCACCCCTCCAGTAATCGACTATAACACAGGAGTTCCTTTCGTGACCATTAGCAACATTATTCAAGCAAATGTTAACGCAAGTGGGCTGCGGCCAACAGAGATGACATCTGTTGCAGTTGTAGGCGCTGACGTGAATCTCGGATTTTTTCAAAGACTCATAGAAGATTTAATGCCCGAATGTGTTCAATCAACCTCCGAGAACAGTACAGCAACTCGTTGCCTTTTAGTGGATGAATCTGGTTACGTGATTTATCATCCTCAGTTGTTGCATAGCTTGAAGACACTCCGCAACATACACATTACTCAGCTGGAGCCTCTATTTGTTATCGATATTCTCCAGTATTCACAATCAAATCATTTTGTCCCAATGGAGAAAAAGATTTGTCACAAACTCAGTGAAGCTTCCTCGACTCAAGGAAGTATGCAACGGTTTTATCAGATATCGGCGGTTTCTGATGGATTTCTTAAATTAAAACATGGGGAACATATGAATCGCTATAAAATAGCTGCGATTAGAGGAACTAACTTGCACTTCGTAGTCATTCAGGATGCGAGACTGGGGTCTAACGCTTTTTGTCCTTGCAGCACGGTAAGCTAAAGTTTTATCATGCGCTTGCAAGCTTGTGCAACCATTGGTTATTTATTCATTTGATAAAAGGGAGACTGCTTGCCAAGTTTGGTTTGATGCATATTAATTGCATTGTTAATTGTTATCCCAATGTTACAGATTGATAAGCTGTGTTTGAACTGTATGAGGATGGACCAAAGTGACTGTGAGTGCCCTTGTGAGTGTCCACGTGAACCAAGCTTTTGTAGCCCAGATGACTACTCGCTTTTACCGGAAGATGTCCAGCCGTGCGATTTTGCAGATGAAAAACTACCAATGGTGCAAGATGAAGCGTTTAGTTGCACAGATCTGACATCTAATAGTGCTGAATTCAGCCAAAAATGCAACTCCGAATGCGTTCTTCGCCGATCCTCTTGCAACAGATACTATACTCCAAAGTAAGTGCAATACCCTCTTATCGGAGTTTTTCTCGGATATTTAATATGCACAATTACTGTGCATGAGAAATTGCATCGATGTCTTGTTAAGAATTTAAAGATTAGTTTATGTTTTAACTAGTGATTGTTTCGGATTGATGGACTGCACGTGGTGCACTGAAGGGAACTATAATATCAGTACTCCAGCATGCACGACTTACACAGAATGTTACGGTAAATCGTCTTGAACATTCGTTTACTTCATTATTTGCTACAGGTTTTTGAGATTGTTACGTATTCCGTGGTTGAGCTGAAATGGATGTTCAAATCTGTAATTGCAGGTTATGCTCGGCAAAAATCTATGCAAAAAGTTTTGGATTTGGGCGAAGCTGGAAGAGATGAAAGTTCAAACGGTCGTATACCGAACGGAATGTATGCAGACACTAACGATGATTCGGGGACAGCTATTATCCCTGCAGTTGGTGTTTTATTAGTGTTTATAGTGTTTTTAGTTTTAGTGTTTTATTGTTATCGACATCGTGCCTTGAACGCAAGTAGTTCCAATCCTGATTTGCATCTCCTCCCTCTACAAGATAGTCCACGGTGTTCGATTGTTCCCCAAGCCGGTTCGAGTAGAAGCGACAGTGATGGGGAACCGTTCCAGGCAGTTCCTTTGCACCCAGTTGCAGGCAGTCGTGCTGGACGACGCCGACAAAATAGATTTTTTGCAGCTCAGAGGTCGCCGCTGGGATCTATAGTGGCCACAGATAGTGACCATGGATATTCGACAATGACCCCACATGATGATTCAGAATGTGGAGCAACTTTACCTTTTGTCCTCATAGACCCACCGTCCCGGACGCGACATTCTTCACAAGACGGAAAAGATAACTATGCATCTGAAATGATTGATGCGATTGAATCCGTAGAATCAAATTGTTCAGCGACAGCTATGAGCAAGCTGACGTCGACAATACAGTCACCTGTAGCTCAACCGGAGATAAATCAAATAATAGTACCTGTGACCGTGCATGGACTAGCTTCTTGAAAAGGAAACATTCGACTGAATAGCTGTGTTCTAGACAAGTCTGATTAGATTGCTACGAATCTTTATCACTGTATTTTGATATTTACTCGTTTTTATGTTGCTTCTTTAAGGTTAGCATTAACGATAAGGCTAAAGACTTAATTACTTTTGTGCATAGTAAGTGTTATCTGAATCTGCAAATAAGCATTGATGGCGATTATGCTGAGCATGCGAGCATAGTTTATGTAAAATCACGCCGTTGCACCTAAGAGTTCGCTAGTGAATTATGGATGCAATCTAAAGTTTGGTGCTTGCATAACTTTTACTTAAGAATGCGAGGAATCCTCATTTTTATCAATATGACATTTGGTGCAGGTCAATTCACAATCAAGGGTATAACGTATCCCTCCCGTACTTCTACAAACAACTGCCGGAGTTCCCATGTGTGTAGCTGTTATTATAATTTATATAGAATTTCTTCCGGTTCTTAAAACAACAATGTCTTGTCGATATTGGTATCAGCATTTCACTCTATGAAATATTTATCATTTCTACTTGATTACTGGCTGTATTTTTAGTTCGACTAAATAGCAGGCTGAGGGTACTTACTGTGAAATTAGAAATTAAATTTTTTTCATAGACCCCCCCTTCTTTCGATGGTCGAAAATCTCCATGTTAATTCCCATAAGCGACGGCCAAAAATTGCATTTTCTGGCCAGGGAAACAATTTTTATCTCTCTATCCCGTGGACGGATGGGGCTGAAATTTTGGCTACGAGCCTCTCTTGGGAAGCTGTATAACCTCAAAAAAATTTAATTTCTAATTTCACAGTTAGTACCCTCAGCCTGCTATTAAATGAGGTGTATTGAATTAAAATGCGTTATAGCAGGCTGGATTTCATGTTAGAATCACTGTTGCTATTTTTGCATATGTTTGTAGTGATATGATATTCCGCCATAGGAATGTATGGAAGGTGAGGTCAGCTTCATCTTGTAACGGTATATTTGCGTTACACTTCGCATGATACATAACGTGCAGCAATACAAAATACCTAGGGGGCGTGATGCTTCCATGTCCAATTAAGTGTGCGCCATCCATATTTTTGTGCTTAACATTCTCATTGAGATTCTTTTTTCGAATATATGCGTACATCGAAAAGTAAAAACAGCTGATTTCGAACTACCAATTTTAAGCGGCATCTTTCACTCGATGCAAAATGTTTGAATAATCCAAGAAAATTCATTCAAATCGTTTTACAATTCTCGAACAACGAATTTATTGAAATAATAACATACTTTATATCATAATTTTATACGGAGCATAGCCTAAAAATGAGATACTTTTACGTTCACATACAAATAAATGGATAAGTCTACAAAAAGCCTCCAGTTGGATTTAAGTGGTAAGGAATGCATGCAAATGCGCATACTTGTAAATAATAAATTATAAAAATCATACGTAGGACCAAATTGCGAAGTATAACTTCCTATTTGGGGCCTACACTCCCATGGCAAGTGAAATGGAACCTACAGAATTATCAAGTTCGGGTCCAAACACCCCCACTATTAATCCGAACCTCGTAAATTCGCTAAACTGTTCAATAGTATTATGCACATTGTTCTGCTGTGGAACACGTCTTCTTATCCACACACAATATTAGTAAAGAAATTACTGATTACATTTAATGTTTTAGCACAGAAATACTTTCATGTTTGCAAAGTTGTACGGCATGTGGAAGAGTTATAGAAGCATTATGAGATTTTCAAATAGTTAAAAGCGATATAGGCGAATAGCACAGCCGCAAATGGAAACTACGGTGGAAAAATTGCGAGGATCATATTCTAACCCACGGGAATCTTTGAAACACCTACAATTCTGGATTCTACATCTAAATTTGATAAGGAAATGTTGATACAGGTTTTTCAAGGAGCATAAAAAATCAAGTCCATGTAACCTAGAAGATTCGCCCTGACGTTCCCCCTCCCACATACTCCGAGAATGGCGTTAATTGAAAACGATGATAGCCACATTTACACTGATTATGTATGCCCTTAGGATTAAAATGGCAGCCGTAGTTAAAAATCTTTTAGAATTTTTGGAAACGGTGTGAAATCATTGTTCAAGCCGAACTCTTCCAGAAGTGGAACAACTGGAAAAGACACGTTTTGATAACAAATTTTGGTAGTTCTAAGCCCTTGAGACAAAACTCGAAACTGGATCATGGGCGAGTATATGAACAAGCGGGAAAAAATGGGAATGTACGTATAGTGCAAAATCTAATGAAGGTTAACAATGTGACAAAAAACGTTCATGAAGAGGTATCTATGGAGGGTCGAATACAGGAGGGGTGGTTCACACACAATAACGAAGCAGCACGAATCAACATTTTAGAACTTCATAACTGCAGTTACGCTTACATTAGATCCTACAGTTGTTTTCTCGCTCATAACGATGCCAAACTCAAGCAGGAGGACACTACAAAACTTAAAAACTTCAACCGATATTACATACAATCTGCGATACAGCATTAACACATACTTCGAAACATTTTCTTCACAGTACAAAATTAATTGTCTCTTACACTATGGTTGTCAATCCAGCCCATCAAATAAATTTAGCTTTATAACCCTAATCGTGTCGTAGTTTACTCTTGTGATAATGTCATCATGAGCTACCTAGAATACCATTAACACTAATTACCATAAGTTGGCTTTAAGTACCAGAAGATGCTATCGGTAACTACGGGATGTCTCTACCTATGACTTCTTCAAACCAACAGCATCGACTCAGAATAGAGGCTGTCACCCTCCTGAATTTCATGATTATCCGCATGATCTAAAAGCTGGAGCATTAAAATAACAATTGCTAAGGAAAACATATTTTAAATGGCATAATGCCGAAGACGCTGAATCTAAATAAAACTCTTTAAGGAGACCATTTTTGTTATTTGTATTGTATACGTAACTTGACAATTTACAGACGGGAACGGGGACGCTGAATTATATGTACAGTCTTATTAATTCTCATTTTAGGTATCTAATAATAATTATTAGACATTCTAACTAATTATACTCGAAATAAACAACCCAGGAAGTCAAAAATAAAAAAATCAGATAACTTTGTAAGAATTAGCCTGGCAGGCAAGGGCCAAGAAACAGCTACTGACTACTGAAATGGCATTTCTACTATGTAAATCATTCTAAAACATAACTTTCATGCCATTCCGAAAAGAGCCCAATGGCTATTCCTAAACTACTTCCTACTATGAGAGTTCCGCTCAGGAAGAGGCAAGGTATTATACACAGAAAAACAAGTTTCGGTCAAGGCTCTCGAAATGAAGCTAATAAGCTTCTGTACACTAAAACATGTAACACTGAACGACAACAAATAACCAAAAACAATTGTGATTGAAAATTTTGGTATCGTTTCTTTTGAAATCGAGCACTCAAAAGCAGCTTGAGCAGAACTCATATTGATTCGTACGAAATAAGCACAGTACACTAAGCGGGCATGTTCAGATTCTGTCTGTGGCAACATCCCTTTAAATTCCTTGGATCTAAAGAACTCCGTCAGCCCTCAATTTCGTCATACCTTCTAGCCGTACAAGCAGTCCAAGTTCATTGGGTAAACGGTTCTGGGTTGGTTTAAATTGTCTAATTACATTGGTTAGATACACTAAAATTATAGTGAATTGCATCATTATCGACAAATTTAAATCAGTAGAAGCTAGTAAAAGGCTCGGATGCATCTCCTCGACATATAGGGCAGGTTCGATTCGTCTAAAAAATAAACATTCATGATTAGTCCCCAGTATTTGTGAATATTGATAATATTGGCTTTAATTTAAAAAAAATAATATACTTACTTTAAGCCACTTGTCGACGCACTTAGCGTGAAATTCGTGAGAACAGGGTAAAACACGTAACACCTGCCGCACCTCAAAATCGCACATGCAGATCACGCACGAAGTTTGCTCACTTTCTCTAGACTCCGGAGTGAAACGGCTAGCTCCAACACTAAGAAGGGTAAATTTTATTTATAATCTCGACATTGCATAATAATTGTATCTTAGCTCCTAGATATTGTCACGGGTTTACCTGTAAGTCGGTAGCTGTTCAATTTCACTCTTATTCAGTCCACGAGGTTTTGCTTCACCTGTAAAAAACGTAAGGCACAGTTTACTCACAGAGTTCACTAACATTCAACGCTGAGTTTTAACACACTAATAAAATGAAACCTGAATCTCACCTAAGCGCTCTGCCAAAGACAATAAAGCCTCATAGTTTTCGTTCTCGAACGCTTCCGCAGTGTTATTGGAAACCGGAGCAGCTTGTTGACTATTTGTACCCAACAGCGGAAATGGTGTATGATGAAAATGATGGTGATGTGGATGCGTGAACATCGCTCTGTCATATGAAAATTCATCATAAAACTTAAAGTTCATTCCTAAGCATAAATCCTAAATTACGCTTAGTAATTTTGCAACCGAAAATACTTACAAGAAGTGGAGAAGGAATCCAGGATAAGCTGCAGTCGAAAGAGGCCCATAGTTACTGGGTGGAGCGTGGGCTAGAACAGGTGGTGGCCCGGGTTGAGTTGGAGGTGGTACAACATTTCCTCCTGACCCTCCCCTATGTGGGACCCAGGGACTTCCTTGTGGCTGACCATGTCGAGGACTTCTTCGTTGCGACTCTAAAGTGTGTCGACTCTGAAAGCAAGTATTAAAATTACGGTTACAGCAACGCTGAGACGGAGATTTTTGAAAATTGCTTTTGATAACAAACCGCGGACGTACCTCTCCAGGAACAAATACAGGAGCATGCGGATTCATCGTCGAATGCATTGTGTTATTATTGTTGTAATAGGAATTATTATTATTTAGGATCGGAGTTATACTTGCACCAGTCTAAAATTAAACATATGAGTTCCATTACAATCATTGTCAACATTAGTAAAACATTATTGAAAATATGGCATTCGAAAATTCAAACTTACATGCACGTAGTGATGATGAGCGGGTGGTGGGTGCGGAAACGTCTGTGGCTGGAGAAGCTGTTGCTGTCCCCCATATTGAGAGAAGAAGAAACCGCCAGTGGCATTGATAGATCCGGGAATGTGCTGTAATTTTAAAGTTACAACTTTATATTCAAGTCCTACTCATAACAACTTCAAATTAAATTATGATCAGAATCATAATCAGCCGAATAAAAACTTACTTGGCACGGTAACAGACATGGTGGTGGTCCTGACGGAGCTGCAGCACCCGATGACTGAGCCCCAGGTTGATGGCAGAAATTGAAAAGTCCAGGAGGTGCAATCACAGCCTGACGGTGACCAGTGGCAACAGGAGGAACCTACACAGCAAAAAATTAACAATAATTTATCTGCATTTAACACTTAAATTGTACTCTCTACTTTTCGGTTTCTGTTACCATATTCGTTCTAAGCTAACTTCAGTTTGTAGTAATATACCTGAAACATTACCAATCTCCACATTATGTTACGACGAGGATTTACCTATTATCCCTTTGAGGATGGCATTAACTAATTGGACCTTAAAGCACTGAATAATGCAGTCTATGATATGAGCTTACATTTCCCGAGTGATACAAAACTATGTCCGCTAGTTTCTGACGAATTACGTGAGAACACACATTTATTACTTATCCACCAGCAGTAATCACTCTTGGAGTGTGTGTACGTATTCATATCATTTTGAATATGCAGCCATCATCCCTTCTTCATCTTCGGAGCCTACCAAATCTTACGGTTCATTTCAAGTGCAGTCTTCTAGTACCATTTCCAAGAAACAACACAATTGCCGCATTCCATCTTTGCACAATACATGCATTTCCAGAAATCTCCTAGAAACTTTTTATTTCTTTACATGGAATCCATTGTCATAGTAGAGTAGTGACCACCTATTTAAGTGTACAATGCACCAGAAAGAAGAAGGACGACGATCCGAACCATCTTTCACCTGCTGCTCCAACCTGAATGTCATGAAGGTCTCGTCAATTTTCAGTTGCTTTAGTTGCAAAGGTATATGTGCTCAAGTAGACAATCTTTTGTCACAGCCTTCACAGAATTACCAATCAGAATAAAGGGCTTCAGTTCAATGGAGCCGAGCCCACCAGCAACTAGGTTAATGCATTGATACCCGACCAGCGAGTCCGATGTATGTCAAAGAAATTGGGAAGGTACATTTCGATTTCCTTTAAAAATGTCTAGGATTCCGACACCTAAACTATTGAATGAATTCAGTCAGGCTATTGGAGATTATGAGTAAATATGTAGTATAAGTACCACTGAAATGCAACATCTCCGACGAAAACTCCCTAGAAAACCAACCTATATTTCTACGTACATTTCAGCGTTAATAGCATGATGTAGTATGCATATATTCCATTGAAAGCCAGTATTTCAACACGCTATGTATAGTTCTACAATACGGAAATTGAACGAAGAAAGCCATCGTGTCTCCTCAAAGCGAGCAATTTCTTCGTATACTTAATGCGTAAGCGATATTCAAAAATCTACCTTAAATCCAGAATCCTCACACCTTAGCTCAAACAATTTTTTATTTTCAAAACCGGACCCAAATAAACATTTATGTTTAGTGTAGCTTACCGGTAGGCAAAGCAGCATTTTGAACACGTAGTAAAGGACACGGCCTTGATAATTTTTCTTAATACTTCACTAAAAATTCGCTTCTCCTTCCAGTTAAACTTTTCATCACATCAAACTGACAAACTCGCAGGAATAGCCTGACCCTTATAACTAGTATTTCACGATCTACATCATTTCGAATTTGCTTCCTTTGTAAACAGTGTCCACACCTATCAAAATATCACAGCTTTCTCCTTGTAACAATGATTTCGACGAATTCAATCAAATGATCGAGAACGTAAGCACCAAGTAAATTGAAATCACAAATAGTTTCCCGTTAAAACCTTACTAACACCTTCTCCCACTGTTTGAACCCCAGCTGAAAACTAGCTACATTTAACAATTCACTATCCTCGCCCATCAGTTAAATACGAGGTAACGAGCAATAAGATTAAAAACAAAAGCTCGACTGAAAGGCGGAGAATAGCAGAAGAATGCTGGGAGCTGAAATTTGTGAAAGTAACGAGGGTGAGGCGAGGAGTCGGATCGATACTCAGCACGGACCACTTCTTCCTTCAGCCTTTCCTCCTGCTACTTTCTCCATCCACAGCCCGTCTCCCTCTCATTTCTCCAACTCTCGCACAGCATGCTATATAAATAATCAACCAACTTTGCGCCACCCTAGCCCATCCTCCAATCTGCTCTAAACTCTCTAACTCCAGCGCCTCTTTCCCCAAGCAAAAGCTGTTCCTTTCTCCGCCAAAACCTTCCAAAATATAACTACACAGCTAAAATTTTAAGTGCGTGCCCAATATCTTGATTTAAGCCGAAAGACTTAAATATAATTTTATTCCACCATGTGTAAATGCACATCCGCAACTTGCCTCTCGCGCACGCACCCGCAGTAACCTAGTCCGAACTCTCTCCTCTTTCGCACCAGCCCTTTGAAACTTTCTCCATGCTTTCTTTTCTTCCATTCCCTCCTCTCCTCCTCCAACAACCATCGCACTCAAAATATCCATCACGTTCCAAACTAACCTCAGTTGGAAACAAGTAATAGTCATGCAAACACAACATTGTTTCTCTTCACTATACGTGCATAGTCACAAGGCGGGTAGAAAAGTTAAAGCTCATCCTCGCTTTCCCCCTCCTCCCACCGAATTTCTCCAGCCACCGTAAACTATAAAAACCCTTACCCCACCTCACCCGCAAAGCATCTCTTCTTTACGAAGACAGTACTACATCCCAAACCGACTCGGGGCATTTCAGCTCCAGCAATTAACAATTCCACTCAACGTCTATCCCTCATTCGCAAAAACCATGCTTTTCAAATGAATACTCTATCCCTACCAGTTAAATCTTACTAACTGTGCATTACAAATAGCTGAAGGTAACAATTCCCATTTCCTACATTCTTGTTGATCTCAGCCTCAACCATATCCATCCATTGATCAATCTTGAAACTCTTAAGCAGGGCACAATGGGTAATGGCTATGTGAATTGATCTTCAACTTCACATTCTCACGAGCAAAACCTTGGCCTCAACTTGGATTGTTGATAATGAATGCATGCTGCTTACAGAATAAGTCACCTTCCTTCACAACCATTTCTACTCACTCATCGTCTTCCATTTAAAGAAGAAACACTTGAAGGGAATCACGAAATAATCCTTCTATCTCCCCACCATACACACAGCCATTCTCTTTTTCTCATTGTCTTCACATCAAATATACCCAAGCGACCGCCTTACTTTCATACCTGCAGCGGTCTCGTGCTCTACCATAGTCGTAGTAGTTGCCTCAGTGTCTCAACGATTACTACATCATCAAGAGGGAACAGGCAACAAGGAAGGTGGATGGATGTGATAGGGACAAGAAAAACGAAAGGATTTTTCTTTTCCACTTCCATTTACGCAACGATGTCCCCGCATAACGTAACGCGTAACCTACATACGGCAATCAGTCTCCCCTGTAGAACAACGAATACAACCATTTGCACACTATCATCCTCCATTTACCTTCTCTCTTCTACGTATAACATCACTGTCTTGACAAACATTTATTTTCACGGTCAATCATTCAATAGCTCAGCGTGCCTCAAAAGACCTCAAAGACCTTAAAAACACGCAACACATACAATAGTACATGTCGCATACCTCCTCATCAATGTTATTAACAAGAATTCTCTCACCAACAATAACAATGCAACCATCTTCTAGCATATGTGCAAAGGAGGACTACTTACCACACAGCTAAGGCTAAAACTAGGCACAACCAACTATTGCAGTTTTCAAGCATTTTAAGCCCGCGCATTTTAACCATCCGTGAATTTTGCACTTCGGCCACCTTCCAGGCCTCGTCTTATCCCAAGAACAACTCACAACTTTAATTGCAAAGTTCACATCTTTTTCCATGCTCCGAACTTCCTTTCAACTTCTCCTGACCCCTAGCCACCCCCGCCATCCTACAACTGAAATCACCAACATATGCACAGTATCAGCTGTTCGTTTTTCGTGTATCATCCCTTAATCTATCCCCCCGTGGACCCCTCAGTTCGTAATAACCAGATGGCATAGAAACTTGTTTCTGGCTTCTATACAGCCAGCCTGGGAGAGTCAAACCCGTCTAAGAACTGGAAGCCAGTAGCTCATGACCAAATGAAGAGGAAGCAAGCAAACCAGTCTGAACGGAACTCCTGGCCCTCGTCTTTTATTTCCCGATCCAACCAGTTTTACGGACTTCACAAAGACTACAACGGAACTATTCGTAATGAATGATAAAACTAGCAATCCAAAATGTCAAGATTTGGTCAGTCGGACTTGTTAGTGTCATCAGCCTCTTGCCAACTACCTTTTAGTTAGTGACATAGCCAACAGACAAACCTCCGAAACGGCGTTACTAACTTAGTATCCAGCAATCCGCTCGTCCATCTCACCACCTTTCCCCAACTTATCTTAGCATCTTTCGAATCCAATCCCGCTATTCCTGTTCTTCGCATTGCAAAAAGTCTCCAAATCAATTTCAATTCCAGTCTTACATTATACCTGTCCAGCAGCCAGACTCAATCATCCTTGAAAATACTGAACCAAAGCCTGTGCAACTCTGTTTCCTCAATAAACACAATACTCTAATCCATCTCGCAAGAGAAGCGGTTTCTCGAAATCTTCTAGATTCTTCCATTAGCTCAGGATCTTTGCAGCATTCTGTATTTATTGACCACCGAAGTCCTTCACACATACTGATGAAACCGGTTGAAGGAGGATAGCTTCCATGGACCCACACCTCACTCTCGCTCCTCACTTGGATCTCCGTCAACCTCATTACTCCTCATTTTACGTAATAAATAGTTGTGGCGCTGGGATAGCCGTCAGGTTATTCCGGTAGGAGGACCTGCCTATAGACTGTAAGCCTGAAGTATAAACTCTGTTTACTAATATCTACAGGCTAAACCAATCTTGGTTTTCTGTTTTAAACTCGATACTCGAGGCTCTAAAATCCAGCTCCCTCCTCATATCATAATAAACTCTTCCCCATGCATGCATTTTTGGCTTGATTTTACCACAAGCAACGCCTTCAGTCAGTCATGCGCTGTCTACCGCTTTCGTCTTGCCAATTTACAGCTATATATTTAATTCCTCAAAGCATGTACCATTACACATAGCTTCCATCCCTTTCGACGGAATTTTTCTTAGCGAACTATCCTGAAACCATTAGCAATGAATTCATAGAGTAAACTTTATTCCCTCCACCACCACCTGTCCTCCTGAAATTATCAACTGCAAGTCTCCTTGACCATCTATCTCTTACAATGTTTACCCGAAGACTCTTCCAGTTACTTTATTGCTTAACTCGTCCAGTCATTGCGTCAATTAAATCCTTGATCATCCAATTTCGATTTTTAATACAAGGGCCCTTCCCACTCAATCTGATACACAACATCAGCTGCAGCTTGGTATGTTCAATTCCCGCAATATTCGCAAATCTCATAAAACTCGCTAATCGCGACCAACTAATTCGCAAAATTTTTTGCCACCTCCTTTCCCCCTCTCCCACTGCATTTTCGCTCACTTCTTTTCCTCTAAGAGAATCATCGAAGAATCGTTGAGAACTAAGGAGTCTTGCCTATTGCGTAAATTAATTTTTGCCTCATATCGCATGTTAACACTTTCAGCGAAAGCGCTTTCTTATCCTACGCATAACTAACTTGCTAGTCGGAACCACCATTCAAGTTACTACAACTTTCGACGGAGAATTCTCACTCACTGAGTAAGGAGGCAGGAACATTCAACACTTCCAACCTCGAAAAAAAACCACTACATACATTACAAAAGCCAAGGAAGCATGTAAGAATCTTACACTCACGAGTAGAAGATCAGACTGAAAATATCGCGTAATTCTCTCTGGCAAAAAGTCTCATGTCTGCATTTTTGCATTACAGAATAACTTTCTACCAGCTCATATGACACGCACACATGTACACTCTTATAATTTCCCCATCTTACTCGAGGATAACGTGCTACGAATGAATGAATCTCTTTCAAAACCTAACCAACATCCTACTGTCTACCCCCTCCACCCCAAAACACACATTTCCCATTGCAATTTCAAACCCTAAGATGCCAACGCATTAACCACACAACCCCCAGTTTGGCTTGCTCATTTCTTCGCGTACAATTCTGCTAGCCCAGCTACCAACATCTTAAAACTCTTGCTCCATCACAGCCATACAGCAAAGATGAGCAATAGGCAAGGACAAAAGTCTTCCATCCCAGCCTTATCTTTTGCCACAGTCCCATACAATATATGTTCCTTCACATTCACCCAATAAGAGCTGCAATTTACTCAAAACCCTCCTTTGGCGTCTTTTCAAAGTTGTAATCTTACTTGCCGGCGTTTACATATCGGCTTAACTCTGCTAAAGCAGGCATCTTATTTATTCCTGGACAGTCCGATTACATTAATTCTGTATAATATAAGTCTTGCAAAACGTAGCTCCTTCTCCCTCTTCCTATTTCATACTTGTAACTCTTTTCTTCCAAAAGAAGGATCTACACGTCTTCTGAGCATCAACTACAAGGAAGTCAGGCGATGACAGTTGTTATTTCGCTATCTAGCACAACAAGTCCCTCAGAAATGACCATAGAGGGAGCTTCCACGATTTTTAAGCTTCTTCCAACTTCCAGTGATGCCTTTACATCGGCGGGGAACGCGTATACCCTTTTCTCATGACATTTTTCCTTTACATGAAGTTGCAGACTGCAGAGCACGATGCTGGAACGTACCCTTGGTAAAATGCCTAAGGCTTACAAGAAGAGTATAGATTTCTGTCTCTGACCAATTGCCCAAGGCTTTTTCAGTCTTCAACAAAAACGGAACCAACTTATTCTGAGGCCTTTCCTTTTCTCCTCCTCTCTTCTTTCTCTTCATCCTTCAACCCTTCTTCGTCTTCAACTATCATTGTTACCTAAAGGAGAACCAAGATGAGAATCTCAATCACCCTCCCAATTCTATCCATCCATTTCATCCCATCCGTCCCACACCACACCTCACTTTTCCAGCCTTCAGCTTTATTTGTATTTCTATACTACCCTGTCTATACAAAAGCCCTTCTTCCTTCCTTATGTACCGACTTGGATTATTTCTTCTTCCTTCTTACTCTCCGAGTCTACAGCATTCAGCATCACACGTTACGTTCAGCTCGAGTCCTTTCCCCTACTTCGTTCCTTCTGAACTCCAGCTTGTATCCAGCCTTTACTTTCTGCTTCATCTCCTTTCGTTAAAGAAGAGAGCGTTTTCAAACGTATAAAAAAGTCTCGAAGAAAATCAGCCCTTCGTTTCTCTACCCCTCCCTGCGCTTCAATCCATCCCTTCTTCCGCATCTTCCAGTCCTTACACTCACCTCACCAACCTCGCTCTCTCCCTTTAAACTCACGGATGGCCGAACGGGTCCGCTTTAATCCCCTACCAACTTTCCATTCCGTCTTCAAATATAAGCCCCAAGATACCGCTAGCTGCAATTTACGCCACTGCGTTCCTTCAATTCGCTTTTCCCTTTATTCACTCTTTTTAGAAACCACCAAACCTAAGCAATATGCTGCATCTATGAGAACAGTTCCGTCAACACTGGTTTCGCAATCATTTTTACTCAGTGTTCTTAGCAATCCCGATTGGCATGGGGCGTACAATTTTTACACATTTCTCCAGGACTCAAATGTACTCCTGTAGGAGACTGGATAGATTCTAACCAAGCTAAGAAATCTCCAGGCGTAGTTACACCTGACAATCAATTTGAGGACCCTCCTAAAGTTAATTGTTCTTTCTTTTCTCTCTGTAAAAACGGTTTAGCTGTAAAATTAATTTTTCAAAATGAAATCTTCAGGTCTTCGTTTATTCTAAAACGCTCAACTCTACCCGTAATCATCTTGGAAAGCAGTCAACTTCAACTGGGAGCACTGTCAAAACATAATGACGATGAGACGGGGGTAAGAGAAAAGATGAACCTGATTCCTTCAACTAATCGTTTCACCCAACGAACTAGTGAAGAAAATCCTCCTGCTTCATAATGATAAACGGAGCTTGTACCCGCGTCCCACATTATATGTGGATAATTATTAGCCTTCATTAATTCTTACAAAGCTACTTCTACTTCTGGTACCACTGTAGTGCTCAAGATCTAGTTTCGAACAAGACTGGATAATGGGACTGAACCAGCTCGAGAAAAACGTAACGTACAAAATATCATCCCCCCAGCAGACCCGCCTCCTCAGTGAAACGGCAGGCGCATTGACGAGAAACACTGACGTTTATAATTGTATCCGATTTTTATACGTATGTATCACTCAAAATATGATACTGAGTTTCACTCAAAAATCTTACCTGCATCAATTCATCGCAATTTCCAGCGAAACAAGATATTTAATCAAGAAAATCTAAAATAAGACTCTTCTCACACAGCAGGTTCCTCAAATCCTCTGGAAGATCATACTCAGCTTTATACTGATTTAAATCCGTACCGAACGTACCTTTCGTTTTTATTTTCCACGCTCTTCGTAACAACAAGTACCAACATTACTGTCACTATCTGCATTACGGCATATAGATTCCTTGTTGCACATTTAGACAGTTTCCCACCCACACTTTCAGCAGTTAAGTCTCTGTTTCCACTGCATCACTTTCTCGTTCCATTGCTCTAGATTGCAAAATCCTTGTGTGCATGTGACAATGGAACTGTTGAGCAGTGCAGGTATTTCAGTACCATCTCTCCCTCACCAACCATCCACGGACCACCATTCCCATTATTCCTTCCATCTAAATGAAACCATTTACTCCCAACCCGGTAAATGCATAACAAAAGAAGAAACTATCCTCAATTCCCAATCTTCCATGAGTGATGAGGGAAATGTAGCAGTCTTTACAAGAAAATATCCCCCTTCATTGTCAGCTCTTAGTCTGCCTTTTCAAGAGAATTATTCACGGGGAAGTTCTCTCCATCCTAAAACTTCACGGAACGGGAAAAGACGTCGAAAGTTGCGTCCACCTTTTACTCTGCTTATCTCCTAATCATTTTCTCAAGTTGATGCAGCTACAACGGAGCTCTTCATACAAGGGTACCTTCTTTTGGGTCATTCCGACATTAAGATCCATTAGGTTCCTTTTCCAGAATACTTCCCTTTTCCTCCTCTTTAAACAACAAACCTGGACCCTTGTTCAAAGCAAAGCTCTTGCTCAAAAACGAAGACAATATTTATGTCCAATTCCCTTTTTCCACCTTCTCGCTAAAGATGGATGGGGGAGAAATAAAAGAACCACCTGAGTATTTACCAATACCAGCCAACCTTCAAATTACATTTCGTCTACGGAAGGAACCTCAAGCAGGGGAAAGAAGCTCCGTACCCTCCACTCTACTCCCTTATTACGGACAACAATCAAATCCATCCGACAACAAACTTAAGCCGAGTAGGGCCCTTCTTATTACTTCCAATCCCAACAAGGGTTCTTTTCTCAACTACCTTACCCATTTCCCCACTTTTCCCTTCACCTCTTCTTCTTTCTTCTCCCGGCCCGAACCTCGTAACAATGGTCCAAAGAGGAATCTTTCTACTCTTTCAACTTTTATAACAACCAAACCCCTCCTCCTCCCTTTCCTTCTACTAGCATGCCAAACCATCATAATTTAGGATGCCATCAAAAATTTCTTTAAAACTTGGAAAGAAATCCACTTTTCCCTTCTCCATTTTTCAACACATCCCTTCATTTATGAACCAACCAACCTTACCCCACCAATAAATCCCACAACTCCAAAACATCATTACAACTTCAAATGAATCCACCCATAAGCCTTGAACATTTCGTCCCTTATTTCTTCTCTCTCCATCTCCTAAAGTTCCTCTTTCCTTGAAATCTATCATATTGTAACAGTTCACTCAGTCCTCCGCCTCATCCAAGAATCTTACTACTATCCCCCCACACACGTATTTCCTATTTCCTTTTAATATTTTATCCGTAAAAATTCAACTAAATATCCTCCGTTTGCCGGACTTAAACCCGATTTCTAACACACATTTGTCTTCCCCCCTCTCCATCTTCATTATCTTCTATCCTCCTTCTAATATAAACACATGCAGAGCAAGCAGGCAGAGCAGTTCATCCCCTCCGTAGTTGCCTCATATCCTTATGCATCCATTTCAATACCTATCTATATACCATCCCTCAGTCAGCTTTCCATCCCATCTTGTCCACTTTCAGAAGATTCGACCAACGCGAAGGATGATAAAAACCGAGAATGAAGAGCCCGAAGACCCGACCTAGGAGTTCCCGTTCCTCTCGAGTAAAAGTTGTAGAGTGCCAAGAGGATGCTGGAAAGGAGGCTGGAACTCTAGAACCCGAACCAGTAGTGGAACCCTTATTATCCAGCTTCTCTAGCCTTTCATCCAAACCGTGGGAATCCTCTTCCCTTCCCAACACTTTTTCATCCATCCCCACCATCATCATCTTACATCACACCATCCTTCTCCATTCTCCTTGTAGGCTGCATCTTCAACCACCACCAAGTCTCTCCTTCATCTCAACCATCTCCACCATCTGAGTACTTCTCCCTGACTCTCTTTACTTCCATTCTTTGCCAGCACCACCACCAGAGTTTCTTTTAGCCTAACCAGGATCTCCCTTAGCCTTTCCAGCTCACACTTCCAATTCTTAAACTCAAACATGTTCAAGTCCCTTAAACTAGTCAGAAGCTCAACTTGGACCTTATCACAATTAAAACCTTGTCCACCAGCATCCACGTCCTTAAATTTTGAAAAACCTTGCCACGAACAAGTGAAGCGTCGAGTCTAGCCAATTACATCATTCCTACGAACTGTAATCTTATGAACATAATTCCTCTCCTCCTTTCTTATGTACCTATTATGTCCCACATCTCCTCCTACTCAGATTTTAGCTAATTCCTCCTATTTTTCCTTCTTCTCAAGTCCCTACGAAATCCTTCAAATATCAACACTAGATTTTCACACACCAATTTTAAAATATTCAGAGAAGTCAGCAAAGCATTCCAAAATCTACATCACTCTCCCAGTACTGGTACTGGCCACCTAAGTAATTTTCCCTTCCAACTTCTTAGCCATTAACATGGCACAGCTCCTCTTATTCTTTGCCCTTTACATTTACATGACCCAGCTCTTCTTATACATGAAAGTACCATACCGTCCCCTATCTGTAGTCCGTCCGGAAATTCTAGTTTGATTCCTTATTGCTTATACCTTACTTAAAATTACCCAGTTCGGGTAGTCTGGGTTTCCTTAAAAAAAATTCTCTAGCCCTTCTACTTTGCCACTTTCACCAGTATTAGCACCAAGCTTCTCTCTCTCCAAATCGCCTAGTAATTTTCTATACCATATGCCCACAGGATAGCAAGCCCAAATACTTTCAGTTAGAGCCTTCGAGGCAATCGTAACTGGAAACGCAATACGCACACCTTCGGCAGCAGTGTATCATGAGTCTGCATTCGTCTCCTCAGCTACTAGTAGTAGCCAACTAATCGCGCCCCTCCGTATTTACTTCACATCGAATAAAGAAATCTCAAATTGCATTTCCCCTCAAAGAAATACGAGAAAGGTGAGCCCGCTGTCACTTCTTGTAGGATGAAAATCTAAATGATTTTCTTCGCAATTCCCTCTCCGAAATGAATGCAAGTCTCCGTTTTGTTCAAATTCTCCATTATCGATAGAAAGGATGGCTTTGCAATTTTCTCCCTCTGTTTTTAATATTCCATGGCTTAAATCCAATAGTATACTCCCTTCTCTCTTCCACCACACCGTCAACCCTGCCACAAAACTTCCCCTCTGCCTTAGACTGCCTAATACTTCCTACATCTGCGTACCCAGCCAAGCCCCTAGCTCCAGAACATTATCGTATTCCCTGTGCACACTAGTATTATACTTTTCTCCAGCTCTACTTTAAGGCTTCCACAATAATACTATGGCTCCTTCCATTCTTCCTCCAATCTTTCCCCGCAACCTAGAATCAGCTCTTTCCCCATACCCAAAGAAAGCCAACGAACAGAACGGATACACGCGTAACTATATGAGCCACATCTATTCTCTTCCCTTCTTCCATTACGATGCAAATCCTCGGAGTAGTAGTTCTTCACCAAAGAGGGGATCCAAGGATTGCATTTCATGGCTTCAACAGCACATCTGCAGTCCCTATACGAAGCCTGTATATTTCATCAGCCCTCGGACTTTCTTCGCATTTCCTATTTCATCTAGCAATTCTAGCTCCTCCACAACCCTATCCTTCCTATCGCATAACTATTTCCCTGTATACCCTTCCTATCCTGGACAAGAGAGACGATCCAATCACACAAAATATGCAATCTACCATTCCGGTCGGCATGCATGTCCAAAAACATTCTCACTACCGTCCTTCTCCTCTTAATAATTAACTATGATACACCCATCCTACTCTCCCATTAACCCCCCTCCCTCTCTTATCCAACCCTCTGCAGCTTATGTATTCTACCCCAAACCCATTTCCCCACACCCTTCCCATCCTTCATCAAAAATATAATGCCCCTTCTTTCTCCACGCATTTCAAGGCTCATCCTATAATTTGATGAATGCGTTTCAGCCCTTCCGCACTTTCTCCGCATGCTTTCCCTTGCCCAGCTGGCGCCATGGAAGTCTCCTACTCCTTCCCGCCGTCCTTTCTCCTGGTCGTCCTCAGCCCTTTCTATAAGGGAACGAATAAACTAAGTCCTACTGAAATTCATGTCCGATGCCATTTTCTCTATATAATCTTCCTTTTCCGTTGGAATTATTAGAAGGTTTCGGAGTTCATCCCAGGTTCCCAACAATGTTAACAAAACCTACAGCTAGCACTTCATAAACCAAACAAGACCTCCATTTAGGCATCTTAAAGATTCTGAAACAATTGTGAAATAGTCGCTAAATAGCCCTCTCTCCGTCCTTCCATCCTAAAATGGTATCCCAATTTTAGTCTTTAAGCTGATACTAGAACAAGGCGTAATAGATAGAGCATTATCATATTCGCTTTAGCCTAAGTCATCTTCCTAGCTAGCATTGAAATGGTAATATTCTCTGCCTCATCACGGTTCTCCGTAGCGTCCACGCTCACATCCATCCAACGCAACGATCAACTTAAGGCAATCAAAGGCAATTGTGAGGATGAGAACCAAGGATGGAAGAACTAGGACAGAAGGATAGTGTTCAAGACGAGGAGGACGAAGAGCAAGTCCTCAATCCAGTCTTCATCATCCTCATCCTAATTACACTTTACTTTAATTACATACTCAACTTGAGGAGCTCATGAGGAGCTATATATACTCGGATATCTGAATGTCAGGGCGGAGACAAAGCAGGCACTGACTGACTCCTCGTCCAGCGTTTTCTCCGTCTCTCTTCTCTAAATCTATCCAGTAATAACACAAAACAATCCTCAGCCTCTTCGCCTCTCTCAGCCTAGGTAAACCCAAACACACCTGCATCATCTCCTCCCTGCCCACTCGGACTTCAATCCAGACGAGAACATCTGATCTCATCTTCAACCACGGACAAACCTGCATTCTCTCCGAAGCAAATCCTACTTCTCAACATGTGAACCTACTAAAACATTCACATCCTTCCTTCATCCAATGCACTTTACGAGTTACGACGACGAGGGGTGAAGCCTTCTCCAACAAGTTGGACTCTTCATCTCTTCAACCTTATTCCTCATCCATGGAGAGAGCAAGATAGTAAGTGCAGAGTGAGAAACATCCTTAGAAAATGTTCTTCAAAATCAAGGTCCTTCTCCTTAGTCATTTCTTCTCCACAACTACATCACTAACCCAGCAAAATCCACGCGGATACTCCAGACTAGCGCAAGGAATAACATTTCTACCCATAGCTTCGTTCCCATTTTCTTCCATAATGAATCTAGGACTCCTAGCACACATTAGGCGTAAAGGTGTCTCCTCAGAAGATGAGTACATGGACGCTGGAGCCTCCTTCCAGCGTACGTCCTCTCAAGGTAGCACGTATGGAAAACCTTGTACTTTCTTCCTGTCAGATGGTAACATAATGAGATATTCTATGTTTTTTTCAGGCCTGCTCCTACTTATCGCCACCTCTGCTGCAGTATCCAGCATCACTACTAGTGCATCTCTAGACTTTAAACATCCACCACCTCAAACCCCAGCTAGCGCTCTTTCCAGATCCCAGTTTCCCTACACCATCTTTGCAACCTTTGCAGAGTAGAGGGGCTATGATGAAGGGAAAATAGCGTCCTGGATTATCAACATCCAAGGAGCCTCTAAGGACTTAAACCAAGGGGGAGAAACTTCTCTCCCTCCATCCAACACAACAATCTACTTCATCTCACAAAGAGAGACCTGGATACAGACCATCCAGTTTTCTTTAGACTCGCCAGTAAAGCTCATGACCAGTTATTTTGTCCTTCACCGTATTCTGCTTCTCTTTCTCCATTTCGGGTAGGTAAGTAAATTTCTTCCTCTACGCTTAAGAAGCCTAACCTCATTTAACAGCTATATAATCTCAAACGTCATTTTTAATTCTACATCCCGTCTGCAATAAACCCAGGTTTAAGTTAGACCAAGAAAGAAACTCACATCAGGACTCAGCCACGCAATATCTAGATAGCTTTAAAATCTAGCGATTTATGATCGATTGGTAACCGTCTTTTCAAAAACAAACACATGATTCAAAAGCACCGTCTATTATAAATTTGGATAGTGCAGTAAATAAATATTGCCCTTCACGCTTACGTCCATAAATAACGGTCTCATCTTTATCTTTTCTGCTCATTAGTCCACTAGTTCAGGTCAAGAGCTCAGGATATGTCACTGAAATAAAATTTCTATTTCCCCGGCACAGCAATAATGTAATCTTCTTTTGTAATTTTTCCTTCCGTAATCACAACCTCTATTCTAAACAATGCCGTGCCAACTGAATAGCACGC
The DNA here is from genome assembly GCA_906901655.1 of Sminthurides aquaticus. Taxonomy (NCBI): domain Eukaryota; kingdom Metazoa; phylum Arthropoda; class Collembola; order Symphypleona; family Sminthurididae; genus Sminthurides; species Sminthurides aquaticus. Next base: position 6,032,652 of record CAJQTT010000004.1, on the reverse strand, counting down.
ACTTTTGACATTGCTTCAATGACCTTATTCTCCCTACATACTCAGAGCCACTGCAGGCAGCAAAAGTATCTTATATCTTATGGCTCTAAAGCTTTTCGTATCTTAAATCTCGTAATAGTGACCCTCTCATAAAACAATCAAATCCGAATATCCCTTAGTAGAGAGCACAACAGTCATTTTTACACCGTCTCAACTAATACTTTAGAAAACATCTTAAAATTCCAAAAAGAGCTTTGGGCTTCTCACCTGAATATGGTTGTAAGGGTAGTTGTGTTGTTGCTCCCCAAATAATCTCCGATATGATGAACTTCGATTTGTAATTCTGCTAGGACGACGCGACGGCCCGGCTGAAGGCGGTCGGATACCCGGACTAACTGGACTTACATCCGTTCTTCTTCGTTTCCGTGATGGACTTTCACTCTGTTAAATTTAATTCAATCAGTTTCGTGTTTCTTGTTACACTTTCTCATATTCAGCCACGCATTTCTCAGCCTCAATTAACACACATCCGTTTCTATAACAGTAACATAGCACACGAAGCATCAACGTGTATACGATTTTTATCAAAAATATATTTACCTTCCGGCCGTCATCTGAAGGCTGTGGTTGTCGACAGTACATCGAAGGCGAATGATTCAAATTTCCTGAAACATAAAAAAACTCATTGCACATGGAAGCAGGATAAAATCATTTCTTTAAAAATTCATTTCACATTATAGACTTCCTCGCGCCAAAATATGCAACCCATATATACATGCTAAATCTTGCGCAAAAATTAAAGGTATTCATAGAAACCAATTATACAGTCTCTTTCACCGTCTTCCCGGAATTTCTTCTTTCTGAGGCATTAAAGGGCAAGCAAGCACACCTTTACGAAATTACGAATACAAACTCTTCGGCAATACTAAGGCTTCCCATGAGTCAAGAGAAGAGTTTCAAGAAACCGAACTCCCTATGTTCAGCACTCAGCACTAACATCCCAAGGCGAGTAATAGGGAACTCATCAATTCAGTAAGATTTCATTAGCATAGGGGAAGGAGCACGAACCTATAGAGCATCGCACATAGAATATAAACTAAACCTACATGCATGCAAATTCACTGCATAGAATATCCTTTCCTTCAAGCTAGCATACCAAGCTCTCTTCATCGAGCCGCTATCGTATTGACTGGAATAAATAATGTAGCAAAGATCCGGAAATTTAATGGTGGGGGAAGACGAACGAAGAAGAAGAGTGAAACTTCCTCCGTTATTATTTTCATCAACTCGAAGCTCTTTGCTCTATCCTGTGCACTGTACAATCTTAATAATAATGAAACAGAAGTGCAATTCTCATTTTCTCGCCCGGGTTTGTACCATACACTTCTGAATTGTGTGAATCAATGGCATTTTGCCGCTTAAAAAGATAATATAAAACAGCTATATGTACATTCTATCGGACACAGCAGTCCTTCTCAAAAGTCCACATTCGCTACTTTCTCTATCCCGCAAATCCTACTTCTAGGATTCAACCCAGCCCACCCTAGTCGTGACACCATCTCTTTTAACTAACTTCTAGCTCCGTCTGGTCCTCCACTTCATGTGCATAACGAAAAGAAAGCACACTGGAACGGAGAACTGCTGTTTCCAATTCCAGCTCCAGGAAACTAGCAACGTGGGGGACGAGGGAGCCGAGTTGGATAGAATGTAAGACAGACCCATGATAAAAGCCGCCCCTTTCTTTACGATGGCCTTTTCAATGCAGTATCCACCATGTACTTCCCACGTCTGCTTTTAACTTTTCCATCCAGAACCTAGACACGGGTCCCTTCCTTTCTCGACTGAATTTCACTCCATTTCACTTCCCTCTCACGAAGACCCTTGTCTTTCCCAAGCAACGCCAACTTTAACATCCTCTGCTTTCCCAGCTCCCTAGCTCCATGAGACCGCACTTTGGCTTAGCAGGGGACTTTCTAGGTCTTACACTAGGGAAAATAGTGAATCAACGCGAACTATATAGATTCTAGAGAGCTCGATAGCTAGTTCCTAGCGCACATCATCTTCATACAAAACTCTAGCTCCACACCGCATCTACTTTCACTCTCTCTCTCTCTCTCTCCCTCTAAACCGAAATCCACCAAACTTTAGCAGAACTTGCCAAGGAAATGGGTTGCATCCTCCTGCTGGTTTTTGCATTAGTAACTTCGACTTGCGAATGTAATGAATCAATTTTTTCCCATACAAATTTCTAACTGTACGCTTACTACATGGCATTTTCTCATTCACACGACATACAAAATTCCCGCTTCTTCATCTCATCAATTGCACGTATGTTTCCAACTTGATAGGCGCACTAAATAATTGTTCAGTTAGGTTAAAGTTAGTAAAAATTGATTCAAAAACTCCTCTTACCCGGTCTATAATGTCTGTCAAATATCCTATGCTCTGTTCCGATGCTGCTGGGATGGAATGCTGCCGAGGGATGATTGTTCTCGTTGCCGAAATGCCGAAGCGTCATATGCGGACTTGCCGGACCCGGTACTGCAATTAATTAATTCATACAATCATCAAACACGTGACTTAAATTCACCAGAGGCATCTCTCCCAGGAAGACCCCATAGGCTGACTTCTCCCAACCCCAACCATATCAACTCTCTCCCTACCGACATAAAATTTATCCATGCACATACATATATACTGCCTACTCAGCTAACAATATCAAGCAAGTAGGCTTTGCCGACTTCCTTCTATGCTATTTATCTCGCTAGCAGCTCTTTGCCATCCTTCAATAGAAAGTAAAAAGATTACATACGACTGAAATTCATCCATCTCTATCCCCTTCGGGACAAGAATTCCCGAATTTCTCATAACGCTTCCTTTCACAACCCTCTCCCCTTGCTCAAATACCATTTTTACGTAGTACGCCATAAACTCCGTCAGACATCTGCGTAAGTAAGGTACTACACAGGATGAAATGACTGCATACTTCCCTTTCAAAAAATTCACACCCTTCCGCTTTTAGTCCGCCAGTTTCAAAAATCCTACGCATTTTCTTCTTCTCTCCCTATTTTGTTCGTGTTCACACTTTCTCTATGCGCCGAAAAATTTTTTTCCGAAGTCCTCTCTGTATGTTCTCAACCTAAAACAAGGTTTCATCCACGGGTTTTCTTAATTCCGACGTACTTTCACTCTGTCGCACTAACTTTAGGACACTTAAACCCGATGAAGATCGTCTCGGACACCAAGTTTAAGCAAAACTATGAGAGCACATTTACGAATTGGCTTGAAACATACTGAATGAATAGTAAACCGCTCGACGTAGTTATCGCTTTCAGCGTTTCCAACTCTATCTACTTCGCAAAAAACTATGAATTCCTACAAGAGATTCTGTATACGGAAAAGAAATGAGAGTATACTTTCCCTAATTTTACACACAGGCACAGAGATAGAATGAAAGCTGAAATTACTCTATATTATAAGTTTCTTTGCCCCAGCCAGACGTTACATTACGTCAGACTGCATGATCATGTGTGTTCACACGCGCAACAAATATAATATTATTATATCTTTCAGCATACATACACAGTGTTTCTCTCATAATAACCTGCTCCGTACCTGTGGCAGAGCATTACAAAGCTGGTCTAGCAAGTATTTTATACACAGCATCAATCTCACCCTTACCATTCATTACTCAAATATAGTACAAAACTTGTTGGAACATATAATACGAGTTTTAAATTCTCATTAACCTGAATGCATCGGTTTAGGCTGTCCAAACATAAGCAACGGATTCGTGCTAGTTGAGCTGCTGTTGCTCAAATGCTGCAGTGGATGATGGCGATGATGAGATGGTGGATGCGATGAAGGCGGCTGCGGCGATTGAACGGCAGTGGGCTCTCGAGTCGATATCGGCATTACTCTCCTCCTTGAGTCTGAAAAATACAGAAAGAATTCATATAGCAACCCGTCCAAATTCCTAGATTGGGAATACAAAAACCAAATTTCCCAACAATTAGATTATTAATTAATTCCATTTGCTATCAATAAACCCAACGGCGTCTACATAAAACTCACACCGACTCCACTTTATCACTTCCAACTTCAACTCTCATTAACAACCAATTCCACAACACCTGATCATCCCGTGCTTCCATCCAATGATGACGACCTACTCTCTCTTTAGTGTCAGTTATATATTAATGCACGGTATGATGGTTATTTTTACTACGAGAAACGTCTTATCTAAGTATTTCCCAGTCGGGATTCAAATAACGCAGACAACCAAAGGAGGTTGAAGTTATAACTGGCACCGAGTTACTTACGAAAGGAAGCAGGAAATTTCTTTCGCACCTTTCTTAACAGAGATAAAAATGTGAGAGCAGCCATCACTGCTATAGTATGAACAGTTGGCCGAAAAATATAGCTACGATGTAAAAAAGAATCAGAGTCGGAAATATATTCTTCCCTCACAAATAGATTTAAAATAAAAAAAATCAGATATTAGTGCTACGGTTATTAAAACATTTGTTTACGGCTCAAAATCTACATTAAGATTCCCTCATATATACGAACACCGTTATCTAGATTAATCTTAACCACTTAAGCTCTGTATCCGTCTGTACTTAAAAGAACTATCTGTCCCGTTCTGAATAATACAAATTCGTTCAATCCATTCTCTTCCAACAAAGAGAACTCCCCGAAATCTAAAAGCTGGGAAGCTGCATCATATCTTTGATTCCCAGCGGTTCAGTGCCGGACTGTTAAACTCGCTGCTATAGTTCCTCTCCTCATTAGCCAATCAAAAGAATATCAAATACGGTTAGAAAAAATAGCAGCATTCTTTTCATTAAAACCCAATCTAACCTACGCCGCCTTCCGGTGAATGCTAAGACGGAACGAGTTTACGTACAAAAAGTTTCAGCCCCTAAACCGCAGCCGTATCCAACAATGCTCCCATTAAAGCAACTAACGTTCCACAATACCTTGCCACTAGTTCAGTTAATTTCAGGAACCTCCAAAGGATTCCTCCTATCTTCGTCATCCAGCCATGAAAAACATTAGATTTCCTTTCAGTAATGACGGAAACTTCATCCAAGTAAGACCACGTTTAGGGACCTAATGCTCCTAACACAACTACGCCCATAATAAGCCAACTAAACTCTTCCTGGTCTCAATTCCCAACTATTCGATGGATACTAACGGCAAGCTCAAACACATTTAGCCTGCGTCCAGGACATTTATGAATGATATCAAGATATATTTCCATCTTAACAAGAATTCAAGCTGTAAAGCAACCGACAACTTCCTCCAGACAAGGCCCGAAAGGGTCAGGGAAGAATCGAAGGCTCAGGGCTTATTATTCTATTTTTAAAATGATTTCTCACAGTCTTTGCGATCCCAACTCGTGGTTCTGTTCTAACCGTTCTAAGATTTTCCGGAACAGGCCCTGGTCTTGTTTTCCTTATCCCCATCAGCATTTCCGTCCCTCGTGCCCTGTCTTTAAAACTTTCACAATATTCACGGGCCAGCTAATTCCGCTAATCCTACTTCAAAATAGATCCACGGATACCATTTACAATGGACCATGGACCATATTTTCTATGCACCGCTCGCAAGCGGCAGTGCCAAGCCCAGCCTTTAGAATATTTACTCTCCTCATCGACTTTCAAGGCTGTCCACATGGAGTTCACTCACCGACAACCTCATAGCTACAACCTGCCTGTACTTAACCACAGAAAAAGTGAATTCCAATCACTTTCAAACTTGCTCCATCTTTAAAATCTGATTCTACAAGATTTAACTGGCAAAATAACGCAACTATAATCAAGGCTAGAGTCCATGAGAATAGGAAGACTATCTTGCAGAGAGCACAAGTTTTTCCACATTTTCCGACCATCCTAGAATAGTGTGTGACCCGCAAGCTGGTTCTGCATCAGAGATGTCCACGCTTAAATTACCATTCATACACTGTACCTACCCTCAAGTTTCCTTGACAAAAATGCAGTTATTTTTTGTCAGAGAAAATCCCAGGATTTTCTATTCAGTTATGTTCTATTTGAGAAAACACGAGATTTCCCCATCTACGCCCCCTCTGTCTCTGCTCTCACTCAGAGCTGTTTGCCATTAAAACGATATCAGTAAAGGAAATAGTCACAATCTACTTGAACCTAATGCTTGCTAGCTTGCACCAAACTCAGGGTAATTCCACATCTCTCTTACCACCAGCCCCACAGACGTTTATACCCAGACCACACTTACTTGCTGGTACTTCCCACTGTAGGTTTACGTCTGTACAGTAGAGAGATTATGTCTTTCATAAAGCTTTTACCTTTAGTTAGATTGTATACATGGAAAACGCTCATGTCCTAAACATAACTCGCCATCCATATCCATCTCACAAAAAGATATCTCAAGCCTCACTTCCACTTCCTATCCCTCCAACCATCAGCCTTCCTCCCTCAACTTCCACAATAATTAAACATATGAGACGAAGAACAATAAAAACAACTCTGCAAAACATATGCCCGTTGGAAAAGCAGCAGAGCTATCTCAGCCGAGCAGACAGCCAAAATTCTGCCAGCATCACAAATAAGCAAGTATTCAAGAATTTCATACAACAACCATCTACTCAACCACACTCCACTCTGCAGGTTCAAGTAGCGGACTTCTTTTACCAACCATCCTATTGTCTTCAACCCGTTTCCTCTATACCAATCCCTGAGTTAATTCTTGTTCTAGCTGAGAGCTGACTGAGAATATCTATCCAAAAACTTTAACATCTTTTAGTTGTCTTTACTAACAAACAGAAATCGTCTTCAAACTTGGCAGGTTTGAAATACAAGAGTCACTAATACTATGGTCGAAGCACCGACACCCGTATCCCATCCTTCCTGCAATCCAGCTTTCTCTACTTGGCTAATTTTTGTAATTCAGAACCATGATTCAGAACTATACCATTAAACTTTCTATCATCCAAACAACGTCCAGCTCTGCGCATTTCACTCCCTGTTTCCAGCCATATTCCCGATAGGTTTCCCCCCAAAATACCTCCTCCACATATCTATCGCGAATTCCCAAAACTTGAATGCAATGTCCACGCCTCACAACACAGCTAGGCAAGCCTTCATGCCTTTAAGCAACGCAGTCCTCTTCCTTCACGCTCCGCTTTCTCCAAGCCTGCCTGGCTGTATCTACACGAGCGTCTCGTGCAATGAATTCAGTAGCTTCTATATAGCAGAAGCGGGAACGCTATCCTGTTCAACCAAGTATATTGTATAGCTCATGGCTCCAAAGCCCTACCAGATGTGAAAGCCTTAAAGAGGGATATTCATTCACGAGCTTCAGCAATCCCTCCACTTCCTTCACTCTATCCTCTATCCACCATCATTTCTCCTCGCTCCCTAAATAAATGGGCTCGTCCGCCACTGTATGCATACTTCTTTCACTTGGACCTTCCCAACGGAGAAATGCCCTCCCCTCCAACTCCCTCTCACTGTAGCCTGTCCCGGGAAAGCACATTTCCCTTCAACCATAGCCTTTTCTCATATCCTCCAACTCTATCCCTCCAACCCGCGCTACTTTTCTCTTTCCCATCAACACACACACACACGTCCTTATACCTTGCCTATTTCCTCCTCATGGCAAGATATTATTTTCTTACCAGTACCCTACCAGTCTTTCCCTATATTTTTATCTCCAACCCGCCACAGAGAGCAAGTAAAATCCACCAAAAACTCAAAACCTCTTCCTCAAAACAGACATGAACTGCAGGGTTGAATACATGCAGCTACTGGACTCTAAAGCTCTAATAGCTGACCAACTACCCACTCTATCCCATCAATCCTTCCTTCATTCCCTACTCGAATTTTACCAAGACTTTGCAAAGTCATTTCTTCCCGTCTCTCCCGCGTACTACTTTCCGTCTTTATAATTGTCTAACCGATTTTAAATATACCGTACATGAGTTTTCAGTTCCTTTTTCGCCCAATCCCCGCCCCACCTCAACATCAACATATCTTCCCTCCGCACTTCCTAGATGATAATCAAACAGAGCTTCCACGCTACCAGCATAGTTTTTTCTGAGAAGACGACCCCGCAACTTCACCAAAATACTCGCTCTCTCAAACCGGCTAAACATTCTCAAGCCGGCCAGATGGAAAGCAGAAGAGAACTACATTCCACCTTCGTCCCCCCTTGATTTGAAATGTCGATATCTCCTCTCCCGGGCAATATCACCAGGGCGGAATCATACGCCAAAATATTCACAGTCCCCGCCCCTAATTAAAATGCATCCTTGCTTCTTTCTTTCTCCCCTTCATCCTTCCTATCAAAACTCCACGCAAAGTCCGTTACTCAAGGCTTTCCCGAGTTCCTGCGTTCCTTCCATAATCCTATGCTATTCTATTGTCAGTCCTCCACATCCCTGAATTATTTTCCCTTACGAACTAATACCAAATCAAAGCAAATATTAGACAAAATTATGCAAACGCTTCTATCGATTTACTTCTCTTCTTAAACTAGTTCCCGTGTCCCTTTTCCCAAGCAGTTTTAGGATGATGATGATGGAAGAAAACGTATAAGAATATTCTCTGTAAAACTGTGTAAACCTCACGTTCATTCCTATTCTTTTCCATCCTCCTTTGTCCTTTCTCAATCCTTTTCCCCGTTCTTCTCTTTACGTCTCTTAGCTTCTCTTCTCATTTCCCATCCTCCCAAGGTCTCGAATATGGCAAGTAAAACTTTTCGCTGAGAGGTCAGACGTAACGGAGAGAGAATCATGATAAAAACCAATGGCTTCCCTTCTGTACTAACCAAGGGAAGATCGATCTGAAAAAACTCTGGTCATAATTGCAACCAGGAATTTTACCTCCAATCCCACCACACATTTCCATCCGGATTCGCTCTGCGCGCTTCAAATCCACTCTATTTAAATCTCATCAACAGCCAACACTCTTGGAATAAATAATCTAAAATCCTTCTTCCCATCACAAATTCAAGGCTCATGATTCTAGAAAGTCACACATGGATGCCTCCAATGCATGTACTCACTCCTTCCTATCTCTCGCCCTCCAGTTCTCCAGTCCTCTGTCTAAAAGCCTCTTCTCTGGACTCTGCAGCTTCAAGTCTGTGTATACGCTGGACGCTGAGGCTGACCGGACGCAGCGCAGCGTCCAGACACTTGATTTACTTCTTCCAAAATCCCCATGGCATCATCTCTCTCTCTCAAGCTTCATCCCTTGTATCTTATATTTCTCAGTATTCCAGCCAGTCAGCCAGCCGGAGAGTGTGAAAAAAAGCACGGAACCTAATCCTCCCCTCGCACACTCATTCCCTTTCTCCATAAGAAACCTCGAGCTTCCCAAGATTACGCACCTTTATCTCGTCCACCACATAGAGAACTGTCGGCAAGCTTTATCAAATTCCCTACTCCTCCATCCTCCTCCTTTCATAATCACAAACCCTCGTCCAATCCACCTTATCACTCGCCTACGTTTCCACATTTGTCCCACAGCCCCAACCATTACTAGGCAACCCACCATCCATCCACCCAACTATCTAACTATCCAACTCTAACAAGAAAAAGCTATGCTACACCCTCTACAACTCAACTCTAGCTTTAAACCAAGCTCAGGGCTCACATTCAATTTTTTCAAGAGTAAAAAATTTGTCCATGAAAACACAAAGAACAATGCCTTAAGACGGCGTACACTCTCTCTCTCTCACTCCTTCAACTTCAACCCAGACGAGATGCGATCCTACAATCCTAATCCTCCTCCCAGAAACATACACAGCCCGTCTACCTGAACAAAATCCCCTCCTTCTTAGCTCAACCTTCCTGTGTACATGTCCCTAGAAGACTCTTCATCATGATACGGCTGAAGGTAACCGGAAACCTTTGTTCGCCTTACAATCCTTGCTTAGTTAGTTAGTATATGTAGTTCGTTTCTCTCGTTTTAAAACCTCTCTCCAAACTCAAAACTAGTCAATTCCACCATCCTAACAATCCAACCCAACAATACTAAAACGTAGCTCCAGCCTTCTTCCTACACCATCCAACCGCAATCTCAGTCCTACATCCTCATCCAGCAATCCAAGGGTAGTTTCATCAAATACTTTTACCTAGTACCTACCTGTCCTACATGCCTTCACCTCTACCTGCAACAGTCCGTATCTTTCCAGTCATTTCCCAATCCTCTCCATCACATCAACCCTCACAAACTTCCTCCACACAGCTGAATTCTCTAATGCCTCTAAACGAACGAAACACAAAGGATGCTCAAAACTTTACCATCCCTTCCATCCGTACATATTTTAAGTACTCCCCTCGAATAATTTCCAAAAATACTTATCCTCCTCCCTTCCGCTACTCTCTTCCCTGCCCTCCTATGTACCTTCCACTCTCTCCCTGCAAATTATCATACACCTGTGCACCAGATTCCCTTCCTCCTCTTTCCTCTAAATATCATCCCACGACACATTACTTACATTACCATCATCTCTCACTGGCAACCATAACGTAACTTGAAGTCAAATCATTGCACAATCAATGATTCAGTTTTGTTGCATGTACATAAATCCTACCTTTTCACACCAAAATCACTTCAAGAATGTTTACTTTACTAAACAATTCCGAAAATATTCCCACCTTCCCTTCTCAAACGCTTATATGCAAGGCTGACCTGGATTCTTCCCACCCTAATCATTAACTAACTGATGACCCTTTAGAAATGAGTAATCTGGTAGATTTAATGACACAGACTTGACGAGCGCTCTTCTAACTCACGTTCATGAGTCGATCAGTCTTCCAGTCTTACTACACCATACCATGGCAGGCTGAAGGTCATCTAAGGGTCTATTATTATGCAAGTCCCTCATGAATTTGACATTGGCATGAAATAGAGAATCATGAATCAGACGTCATTCACATGCGCCGTCAAACCTGAATCCGTCACTTTTCCTCATCCTCTGTATCAATGATTGCTCCCACTTCCATTGCTTTCCTGAGCAAATCATCCACCTCCGCCTTCCTATTTAAAAATTTCTTTCCAATTTCCTCCATAATCTTCACCCAGGACAAACCCTCATCAGCTCATCATTAGCCTCGAACAACTTCCCAATTTATCGTATAATCTAATGTACTCTCTTCCCATTGAGTATCTCAATATCCTTCTTTTCCTCTGGCTCTTTGTAAATCTGCAGTTTCGCAAAAATTTTCCATATCTCACCCGGCGGAAGAACGAAACTACGTCAACTTTTACTCCCACACACACACACATACACAAGCACCAATTTTCGTTTCCTTCTTTGCCTTCTCTGATTCATATCCCGTCATTTCATTTCATTCATGTAAAATAATCACACAACCAGCACCGTCACATCCACATCCCTGCTTGGAAATCACAACTATCGAATGCGAATTGCGAAACCCCTCCACCAAATCTGAGATATATATATGTACATCCCTTTGAATACCGACGTTGTCTATCCTTCTAATTCCTCCAAACGCTGTATTATCTAATACCCGCAAACAAAAATCTGCCAAACTGATCACTTGCTAACCCACCACTTCTTCCAAGTCCAAGGTTAAATTGACCAACTTGGAAGGTGCGTTGCCCGCCTCGCTTTGAACATCCATTCGTTTCCGCTCAAGGTTTCCCCCCTCCTGTCTTCCACCCGACTAGCCTTCCGCCCGACTATTCAACCCACATACATATCCCTGTTCCCTCCGCATGCATATTGTCAGCAAAACTACGGGTCGTTATTGCAGACACTCTCTCGACTTACCAATAGATCGTCTTCAGTTTCCCCACAATCTGATTCAATCTTATTTCAACTACAGTAATATTCTCTACTCGCAGCTTTCTTTCTTCTTTAGATATATATAAACGATATTCCAGTCCAGTTTGCAGTAAAACTCGCTACACCACCGCCAATTCAACGATTAAAATCACTCCTCAGAGAAGAGGTTTCGTCTGGTATAAAACTGATGTTTAATTGGGATCCTTCCGATATTTTTTATTCCTTGAAAACTCTCACTTCGACGAAGCCTCGCCTTGAAGCCAACTTTCCTATTCTTTCTTTCACCGGTACACAATACACTTTGGAGTATACGTAGCCGTAGTTCGTGGTTGTTGATACAATTATAAGGTTAGTAAATTTTTATTCCCTACCGCAGTACACAGACAATCATTTATACGAGTGGGTCCCAAGACAAAGGTCAGGGGGAGAAGCCCAAGTAAGAGTTGCATACAACTTTTGTCCCCACCATTCACTCTACCTATTCATAATTTAATGCACTTGTTCCTCGGTCTTTATACAAAAGCTTTGTTGTGAAATTCTTTCTGCTCTCCAACAGCAACCCCAAGATTTTTCAGTTCAAATCAATACCCGGGTATTTGAGTATTTGTAAGAGTGCGTTCCTTATTTCAACTTGTCTTGCTCCTATTGCCGCCCTCTTTTCGCCCACAGAAGAGCTTCTACACGCTAACTGGTAACCTGGCTCGGTTATCTTCTTGAGTTGAGTCAGTGCAAGGCTTTATATTTTTCTTCCTCTATATATTCTACCAGCTTAAATCCTTATTCCTCTTTGGATATTCTCTTTACATCAAGTAGTTGTCTTTTTCTTCAACAGTCTTATGCTATCGTCGTATGATGGTATGCTGTATTTTACAAAGCTTCTAAATGGTAAACGAACCCCAATGTATCTTATTAACATGTGTATATACACACGGCGTATTTTGTATTTACATATATGTATCCTTTGGTAAAACACAACACCCATTAGAAAATATCCCCACTCTAAACCTCAAGCACACACATACACCAAAGCCAAATACTTTTACATATATCCCACACACAAGTCTTTTCCAAATAACTTGAATTAGCACAGTCAGTTGGCTTTCTGTAATGTTTTCAAATAATATACAAATCCTGATTCTTGATTCCTAAAATATCATTTTATATAATTCAAATATCTTTACCCAATCCTCGTTCAACAAATCCACCAGTTAGTTTTTGTTGGTCTGAATCTCACTAATTTTCTTGTTGAATTCTTCAAAGAAAATTATTTCACCCACACAAATACACAAAAGTACATGTAAGAAAGACGGGTTGGGTTGATTTAAAACTAAACTTGATTGTTCTCTCACACTTTTAACTATATAACACTAAATTTGTACTGAACAGGAAAGTTAATGATCACGTTCCTCTACTCCACGCATAAAATTACGTACTGAGGAAAATTTCAAACTAAAGCTTCTTCTCCGTTTCTACCCGTTCACGAAAATGATTGGTTGAAAAGTGAAATTTAATTTCAAGGATTTGAATTCGTGAAGCCCTTGAAATCCACAGAAATCCGTACAACACTACACTTGCCCCAATCAACAAGAAAGTTCACAGCAGTCCTCATATGCACTACTACCAACCCCGCACGCACAATATCCTTGGTTTGCCGCTGTAGCAACTGCACCACACACTTGGACTGTGTAATATAGGGATTATGCAATGAATGCAATGGAAGAGGAGGAGGACTCGGAGTTACCCTTGACTTTCTTCCGCGCTCCTTTCACCTTCGCCTACTTGCTTTTACTTGTGAAATTGAATTATTCCAGTTTATCCCAACTCCAAGTTTCCACTTGTTTGTTCCTTTGAAATTTCTCTTCTGTTTATTCCTATTAAACCCAGTAGTAGAGGATGAAACTTGATTTCTTCCTGGCTCACCAATTCTCCAAACCCTCACACTTCTACCAGTCCTTCTGCCTGGATTCTAAGTAGATGACTGAGATTAGAGGAGCTTCAGGCTGCCTGTAACTCAGTCAGTCCACAAGGTCTCTCAAAGTACGACTGACTCACTCACCAAGGACTTGTGTAGTTTTTTCCCTCCTCTCCATCCAAATGCTCCTCCAACTCTCCTCTCCCACAAACCCAACATTAAAAGCAAGTACGACCAGACCCAATCCCATTGCATGGGTCGTCCGCGTATACCCCATCGTTATTATCATAGAGCAAAACAGGCTAGCATAAGGAAGGGAGGGAATGGCAATGGGAGTAGGGAAACGATGCCCCTTCCCACAGCACATAACATTATTCTCAGCAGCAGCCCTTCTTCTGTGTACAGAGTGAGCACAGAAATCCTTAGCCATGCAGCCCATAGGCTGGGCGGCTGAGAGGAACCCATGAGAGCAGGGCTAGATAGCCCCAGCTCTAAAAGTTAGCTTAAGAGGGCGAGCACATGCATTATTCCCAACATTTCGTGTCCCATAGAAAATTCCTAGGCTTTTACCAGGCTTTCCTAATGCCTAACATGATAAGGAGTTTTTGAGAACTCTCTTCCCACAATGCTGGCTCCAACCTCAAGGAAAGAGCGCATACAGGGTGATCCTATCCTGCAAGACGGGAAGGAAGGAGACGAGTATATGTTTTAGGAAGAAAGGGCCGTAAGGCTTGAGCGATCCTCCTCCTCTCGCTCCCCTCGTCTTCACTTTAGTTCTGCTGCTGTTCCTTCTTAAATCCTGCCTTCCAATTTCCTCCTGTCTGCATTTACACCCTCTTTTCTCTTCTTCTTTCAAAATCCTATCCTTTACAATGCTCTACGCCTTGTATTATTATTCTTCTTCCCAGCAGCCTCGCGTCTCAACTTCCCACTTCTTATGCTATACCTTCTCTCATCTCATCTTCCACCCTCGCTCCTTCTCAAGAAACACTAGAATCCACACTCCACAGACCTAACGTACTATCTTGCAGCCAAGAAAACTTGCAATACTTTTTCCTTTAGCCTTAGTTAATTCAAATATGCCTTCAAGGAGTGAGCATGCAGCTCCAAAGGCTATTTTCTCCTTAAGCTCACACCATTCCAGAATCTCGTTCTGTTCAAACTAAAACTAGAAAATTCTAACAATATCCTGAGTAACAGGCATGAAAAAAGGTGCAAGCGTTTGGGACGCAACCTTTTTGCACATTTTTCAAATTTTCCTTCAAGAATTCTTGCAATCGTTTCCTCCTCATCACTTTGCAATTCCCTAAAGCGCTTTACAAGCCAGCGACGAGCTATCAACGTTCAAAGCGCTAAATAGCGTGCTGTGGCGCTGCTCACTAAAATCAACGTTCTGCTGTACTTGCCTCTAAGCTTAGCATCTCGCTGCAGTCCCAACGTTAGACGCTCCTATTCTTCAACCAAGCCGATCCACCTTCCTTTGAAAACAATAAGATCCAAGGTCTTCCCCTACGTATGCCAGCTATCAACTTGTATTTTCTCTTTAAGGACTAGTCCAAGGAGGCAGCGCTGCAGAGCAGCGCATTAGCAAGACTAAGCTTTTTACTTTGAGAGTAATGGAAACGTAAAACGTTTTTACGCTCAGAGTCTGAGAGCCCTTTCGTTGCTTCAGACGCAATCTACCGAGGCTCAACTCATAATGTTCTCCTGAGTAAGCGCCCTGTAGCAGCGTTGATTCATTGATTCATAAAACCGTCTCTCTCAAACGCTGCGCTGATATTGCGCTCACGGAATCTGAGCAAGCGTTATGATACTAACTACTCCTACTCTTCTCTCCTTATGTAAACTTCTCTCCGTCTGTCGCAACTCCTCCACTCTCACTGTCTCACTCCTTGCTTACCCCTACGCTTTAGATTTTCATTTTCCAACAGATTCTGATCTTGGTAGAATATAGAAGGGTTGGCTGGGAGGGCGGTGGTGGAGGCGTATGCCTGCGCTTCCCCGCATTCTCTCTGCAAAACTTTCTCAGGGATCTCTTCTCTAACAGAGTATGAGAGAAATTCTCCGTAGAATGATCCATCCGTCCGACTCCACCAACCCTTCCGGAGGGAAAGAAATAAGATGCGGGAGCTCCGCATCCATCCTTTGCAGAGATTACAGAATTTTGCTATTCTCCCACTCTTCTTCGCCCCTCAACACTGCGTATACATGACAAGAGCTACGCAATTGCCAAAACATAAATACGCTCCTACCCAAGAGATAAGATTCGCTTCCATCATTTCTTTCCAGCCAGTTTCACTTTCCTCACCTCCCTGCTCGGATCTAAGATGCTCTTGGCAAGGAGTCCCATTTAGATTCCCACCTCACCTAACCCCTATGCTCTCATCTTTTTAAGCCTCTGAGTACCATCTCTTCTTCCCTGAGTCATTCGTAAATGACACATGCGAATTTTCCAAGACTCCTCTTGAGAAGTACACTAACACAATCAGCCCAGCACCAGTCTTCGCAATCCTTATTCCAAGAAAATCTCATCATTTCTTCCCCAATAACCTCACCTATCTCACCTTACTCCTCCGCTCGTGCCTCTATCCTTACCCCATTAGTTGACGTACTTTCCCCAGGCAGGTTCATTTAATACATGACTCAAAGCATAGATTCGTCATCAACTAAGAGCAGATGCACTCTTGATTAGTGTCTGGATTGGATTTACCAACGCTAGTGGAAATCTACTACATCTTTTATTTAAGTCGAAGCCAAAGGTACACATACAACTTGGGTAATTCTAATAGCATTTTTAGGAATGTTTGCTAGCTTTCACTTTCTCAGTCTTTGCAGATGCTTGAATTTCGCATGCTACGACATTGTTAAGGATAATAATCACCCAGGTTTCGTGAATCAGGGTTGTGGCAGTTGAAAACTATTGATAAATTCAGTATAAGAATCTACAAATTTTGCCTATGAATTCGCAGTTTTTCTGCAAAAAAAAAAACATACAGCTTAATATTGTGTACTCCTATTTCCATCCCTGCCTACATCCATTTACTCTCTTGGCTTTTCTAGTTGTGTTCCCTAGTTTTCCCAGGCATCATTTACTCTATCCTGGACTTGTATCCTAAAATCCTAGAACCCTATACACAACCCTCCCGTCCTTCTCAGCCAGAATTTTCTCCGAGTCCCTTTTTCTTTGAGTTCCAGGACTTGGAGAGCAATGTCTGGATTCTCAAACCACATCCCTCTTTCTGTTTCACTTCTCTTCTCTCTTTTAGATCCTGGAGTCCAGCAGCGGTGTCGTATATAGATTTTAGTTGAGAAGCGTATATACACTTCTTTCCCCCTTCTCTTCTGGAGGTGGTTCCATCCAGTGCTGGAATGTATACATCTGAACACCCCAGCACAGCAGTCACCACCACCACCAGAGCCAGCCAGCACCCCTATCCATGCTCCAGCAAAATATCCAGCCGGTTTCAATCCTTCATTTCTCTCCCTCTTCTTTCCACTTCTTCTCCCTCTTTCTCAATCCCTGTGCGTCCTTTGGATTTCTCTCAAAAGGCCCCTGGGCCCGTTAAATCCGACTCAGGGCTTCCAAGGCACAGTTTCTCCATCCAAACCTTCCTCTTCCACAATATCCTCCTTCCTTCTTTCTTTTCAAATCAAAAAATCTCTTTACAATCCCTTCTCAGTCTTCTCTTTCCCCGTCCGTAAATATCCCCATCTATAAGACCCTTGATACGAACAAGGGAAACTAGTTTCTACCAGATCCACCATCAGCAACACAATATGCCTCTAAAATTTCTAGCACCACATTATAATCTGTACCTTTTCCCTTCTTTCTTCAATTCTTCAATCTCTTTCTAGCAATCCCGCACTTGTTCTCCTTGTTCCATTCCCTATTCCTTATCCCCACCTCTCCCCTCCCCTCTTCGTCCTCATCATCATTAAATCCCGAAATATAAATGTTAATTCCCCCTTCCAATCCATCATTATTCAGTCTCCAACCATACATATATCTTACTATACTTCTACAGCCACCAAGCTGAAGGGCGCGCAAATCTACCTTTACAATTCCTGGATCTGCAAAAGCATCTCTCCAGGCCCTCTATTAACCGGGTGAAATATTCGCTAACCGGGTATTTCAACCAGCAGCACTCAAGTTACGCAGTCACCAGAATTCCGTTTCCGACCTACAGGTCTCCCTCCCGCCTCCTATTCACTTCACTTCATCTTCTTTTACCTAACTCACTGGAATCTATCTCATTTCCCAGGTGAGAAGCGGGTCTGGAATTAGATTATGCATGAGAGCACACCACAAGAAATGTCTCTATTTTACTCGACTGACCAGCATCTCCTCCACAGTTCCATTTTGTTCCTCCCAACCCCATAACATTCTTCTTTCTGTCTATCCCAACTCTAATGCAATTTACAGTCATAGAAACATGGACAAACTTTAGAAGAATCATAGGCGAAATAGCTTCACGAGTCCATCATTTCGTCCACCACCTCCTCCCTCTCATCATCATAGTCTCATGTTTCTGCTTCTGAGAGAAGCTTGCTCATTGCTTCAGCTTTTGCCCCAAATTGCTTTATATTCTGGGTTATTATATATATATTAACCGGCTAGGAGGAAATAGGACGCTCGTCGGCTCGTCGCTCGTAAACATATGTCCCCTTCCATTTCTGACAGTATCTTCTGTTCTTCCCTTCCCTGCATTTTCCACCAGTCCATATTTCTTAAACTTATTCCCTATCCTTCTTCGTCCCTTTTCTTCCCAGCCTCTAACTTATATTATATAGCTCTCCCTCTCTTTTCCTTTCTTTCAGAGATTTGGTCGTGTCCTGGATTTTTTCTTTTACTTCTTCCGTCCAGGATTTATGGGTGTCCTACAGCTAGAGTAGTCTAATTTTTCTTGCTCTGAAATTTGATATTCCACGTCATGAAAAGCGCACCCGGGTCTTGTCCTCATCACCCTCCGAATTTTCTCAGCTATATTCCAGTATATATTTCTCACATCTTGTCCCGGGTTCCTACTACATCCACTAGTCTGTAAATATCTCTTCGATTTCTTAGTTACTGTATAGTTTCACCAATTTTTAATTTCTCATTAAAACTTTTTGCGCATTCTAAAAAATCTGTACTTTTGCACCTGAAATCTGCAAGCGTAAGCAGCAATTTAGTGTTAAAAATCTTTTTTAATATTGCAATGGTCAGCACTGCTTTACTTGATTGTGCCTAATGTTTCTCATAATAATTAAATGCCATGTTCAAAGCTGAGCACACTGACCAATTTGTCTCCAAGCAAGTACATAAAGGAAGCATGCTTTTTTATATTTTTAACCATCTCCCTCCCTCTTTAAATCCTGAATAAAAGTATGTTATGATTCTCCACGCTAAATTTTTTCGCTTTATCATCCATCATCGCTGCCGCAATCAAGGTACACTCGTCCTATAAATTTATAAAAAATCCAAGTGCTCATTAAGCTTGTAAAAGTCAGCTTTTTTGGTCCATAAAAAGCATCCGAAGATCCTCTTCCTCTTGTAACTATAGATTGAATATAATTTTCAACCTTGAAGCAAGCAATTGAAATCAAAATCCTCTTTTTCCAGTTCTTCAACCTTAATTCTCAATAATGGCAACATTTTTCACACGCTTCAATCTTTAGAATCCTTTCCAGCTTTTCCTCTAAAACTCCTTCCGCTCCATCCTCATAAATATTGTCCCAAGGTGTAGCATTATTTGCTTTTACTTCCGTGAGATTCACTCAGTCCCAACAATACAGAGGAGCACCTTTAAATCCAGAGCAAAAGACTTTATTCTGACCATCTTGGGGCGTTGGAAGAGGTTAGCTGGGTCCTTGCTTGCTTAACCTCTGAAACTTTCACGGTTCTACTTTTCCCAAGCACAATTGCTGCACAATGTAACAATAGGAAATATAGCGGTTCCCTTGGATCGCTGCTACACAATCGCGTCACCCCGGATCTGGATTCTTGTGCATTGTTCTAAACCTTACTTGCTTGGGTATTAGATCTGGGTTCTATGGTAACACTGAGAATCGATCCGCATTTCTCCAGTCCAAGAGCTATTTCACAGCCAGGCTTGCCAGACTATCCTAACAATTCAATAAGTCATTCTGTCATCCTTTCTTTTGGGCCACATTTCGGCTTGTATTCAATAGAAATACCCCACCTCCTTCCCCTTCCCCTTTTGCCTTTCCCCAGAGTCGCCGCACGCAGGAAAGGAAAGAAATTTCATAATGGGCACACAGGTAAGAGCAGAGGAGAACAAGAATGAAAGAAGAAGCTTTTAACTTGCCATTCAACCCATCTCCCTTACTCCCTTCTTCCTCACCGTCACCAACCAAAACTTTCAGTTTGTACACTTGATTGCCGTAAGAATAAAAAACCAGTCTCATCGTTACATAGCTGACCCAGACAAGCTTCTGCTGATTTTTTTTCTAATTGCATAAACTTAATCATACCCTTCCTTTCCTCCACTTATACGCTGTCAGTACCTTCACTTCCACGAGAAAACAGGCAAAGAGATGAATCTCAATGCTCAGTGAAAAAAAAACTCAACTAGAACTTTTCCCTTGAGGCCTGCTTTTAATTCCGCATCATCTGCAGTACGAATTTGCACACTTTGGCCGTCAGTATCAACTTGCGGATTCACCGTTAGAAATTAAGCGTAATCCAATCATCTTCCATTTGCCTTGCTTTTTCATCCGCTCCCCGAGCTTTAGAAACCAAGGTTTTGGTGGCAGGTTTTTCTAGCCTAAACTCCCGGTCCGATTTAATTTCTCAGGGCCTAATCCCCGCTTACGGATTCTATAATATATTTCCCAAGTCAGCGTCGGCCAAATAAATCCATTGTTATTCCTCAGTTCCATCCATTAGCCCTTGCCCTCCTTTAACTAGTATTCAAGCATACGGTCATCGAAGATATAATCTAAACGATTCCGGTGTCTGACTCTGACTTTTGCACATAAATTGCAAAAACACGAACACCAGCGCATCCCTCGTATAGCATCAGTCCATTTCGGGTCATTAATTCTTTACAATGCTGAAACACTTACCTTCTTTGCTCGTTCATGAGCATGCATTTTTCTCAAAGCATGCAGTTCCCTTAAATATCGAACGAATGTCAGAACAGCAGCGACTCTCTGGGAAGTTGATCCATAATTTCTTATCTCCGTATCTTCGTTGCAGTCTAATGAATAGAGCTCAAAAAACTGGATCTGCTACACGTATTAACGTATTGCGAAAACTTTCAGGACGTGGTAATAATGTATAGCCATCATGTTGGCAATCAGCCAACTATTCCGAAGGTGCGCACCTTAGTTCCAGCAGTTCTTTAAGCAAAAAACAGCTGAATAACAACTCTCCAGTTGCACCTTTTGCTTTCCTTGAACTCTTGCTCATAAAGCAGTATTTTAATGCTATTCGCCAAACTGGAAAGCTCCATAGTAATAAAAATCTTGCTCGCAATAAGTCTCTTTTGGCTTGGGCGGCTCTGGGTCATCATTTATGATACCCAGTAGCTCCAAACAATACAATAATAAAAATCTTCAACCAGCTCCATAACAAGTGAGGCATGTACTACAACCTACAATCACATGAAGGTAAGAAAGACTGGATTGTCTCCAGCAATGTGCACAAATATATTAGATGAATCCAGAACCATACGTCGTGATCAGTATCTTTCTCTCTCCATACAAAAGACAAATGAGCTATTATGCAGTGCATTAATTAGCTTGGATAAAGGCTTTTCTGAAAGTAAATCATCACTCTTGACAATTAAATACACGTCCAGTTTGCAATACGCAAACGTCTACTGCGAAGTTTCCGGGAAACCATCATCCATATGCTTCAAATATAGCGAAGTGCACAAGCGGATAGAACTGGCAGTGGTTTAAAAACTTTTTAAGAAGCTTCTAACAAGTACTTTTTATGGACATTTCTTTAAATAATGACAAAACAGAAAATACACGTTCCCGACTGTTATCTTAGTTTTTTAAGGTACTCTCCTATCGTTATAATCGACGAGTTGAGGTTTTCTAATCTTCTCATAGCATACAATATTAGTTTTTCAGTTTAAAGGACGTGGTAAGAATCCTTAGAAGATTTTACTTCATCATCCTCCGGCCTGCAGGATAAGCACCATATAGTTAGGATGGACTTGAGTTGGACAGAGAGAGAAGTTCCAGCGAACAATCACAGCAAGGCGCAAGGTTGAAAATTTGAGGGATAACTTGAACAGACCCTCTCATCTCATCTTATCACTTGACTTCATCCCCGTCCTCCTCCTTCTCCTCCCAGAAAGATGACAGAGAGAATGTGAGACGGATGAGATAATGGTCCCTGAGAGAAAAAAATTATTTTACAAGCTAACAGCCCTGAAATACACTTCAACATATTTAAGTATCTTCCCCAACATATTCTTCTCCTCCATTCCTCGTTTTAACCACCAAAATTTCTAGCTCGAACGAAAAAATTCCTCTTTACCCAACAATATCCTCCATTTCCCTTCCTCCGAAGGCTCAAAAACCAAGTACTGTATATGTAAACCGAAGGCGTTCAAGTCCCCGCTTTAACCAAAGGACTTAACGAACGCTCTAAGAAATGAATCTTCTGCTTTTCTCTTTGCCCTGCAGATTTTCAGATACAAACGGAAAATACGAACCAAGCTTATAAATGACATTCGATCGCCTTTTTAGTACTAATAGATAATTTGCTACTAAGGCGGTTCACGTTTCTATCAACTTTCTTTCTGCAAATCCATGTATAGTTTCTAGCCCTTCATAATATCCTGCGACGTTGTTCAGAATCAATGCGCAACATTTAACTCGAGACATCGCAGATGAGTGCGTTTTGGAAAATCCTGAACGGCGTCATTTCCAGCGAATTAAAACGACGATGCGGAGGAGAATCATCGTGCATGGATCGCACTTGCCTCCGTTTCTCGATTTTCACCAGACGTTTCTGTAAAACATAGATGCGTTCCTAGTTCTGTAAAATGCGACTTGTGTTGCGTCTTTGTTCCTGAGAAACGCAAATATCGTGCAAATATGAGTGGAGCTCATGAATCAGGAGAAGATTCAAGTCAGCTTTATGCTTTATCCTTTATAATTCCACCAGCTCGCTGCGCTGGATGATCAGAACGGCGCACTATATTCTTTTCTTTATATTCTTCCATGTTTAGGCCTTTTTTACCATGCTTTTGTGGTGCTGGTTGGTTGCTTTGACGAAACGTATAACCTTTTAGCTGATGCTCCATGCATTTCATGAATGTCTCCATTTTTTCTACCATCTCCTGTGAGCATTTTGGCGTACTTTGAATAATTAGTGCTAGCGCTTTAACGTAGAGGACGCTGCAGCAGCTTCGCCATACACAGCAGCAATCCCAAGAGAATCCTCATTTACCTTTCGTGCCTGCCGACAACAATGAGAACGTTATCAACAACTTTTACTCTTGCCCTGTTTTATGAACGAGCCTTGAGGCCTTACTTATTTGCAATTTTCTTCATTTTCGCATCAAGTACTTTCATTCGCACCAAACTATTACAAATTGCAATCCTCCTTCAACGATGATTACGAGACTGACATTTTACTCAACGTTAATAATTGATGGGGGATATCCTATCGAAATTGCAGGACTGTTTCGAGTAAGACAGGTCTTAAAAGAAAAGACCTTGTTGCTCATCTGCGCGAGAATTATCAATACCTTCAATGCTGAGAAAGCCTCAACTTTGTATTGATTGCGATTATTTTTTCTCTCCCTTTCATAGCACAAGAAAAGCATCAAGTTGAGGATTGGATTGCAGAAACCCACGGAATCGCGTACTTGTTCAAGGTTTTAAAATATCGAGAATAATAGTTTACCTTGATAAGCTCAGACTCTTGTTGTAGGGTGAAGAAATATAGAGAGGTAGGTAACAAAGCACGCAGGTAAAACCTGATGCTAGAACACAATGAAGACTTTGCTCCAAGTAGAATACGTCCCGAATCATCGCAGTAACTTTCAGAATCAAAAACTAAATATACTTACAGTGAAGTGAATTTAGGATATTTTGTATGTGCCCAATTCGATTCCAAGTGGCACAACAAGGAATACCAGCAAGGAAATGTGAACGGAACATGTGTTCACCAACTCACTTTCAGGTAATACTTGGCCGTGAAAGTGATGAGATGGTCAAAATATGCAGGGTAATGACTAAATGACCTTCGCCAATTACCTCCTGTCTGATTGTCTCTTCTTTAGATCCTCGTTTCAATTCACTTTTCCTCAACATCTCCCACCACAAAAGCAGCAGCTTCTACTCCAACCTTCCACACACCGTACCGTATCCATGAATGCATAATTCCCCTAATCAGCCTTCTATTCCCTACGTGTCCTGAATTTAGGTTCCGTATTGATTTCACAATCATTACCACACGCAGTACATATATCTCATACCCTCCGCAAAATCCACCTACAAACACCCTTATCCGAGTTTCAGCTAGAGTCATCCTAGCATGGACTTAAATTTTAAGTAAGTCAACGGAGGAACTTATCCACTGTCTTGTGGCTCTCCTTTATAAAGAAAGATGATTTGCAGAATATGCCACGCATTCATTATCTTTTTCGTTATGGCATCTCAGCTCAGCATGTGCACCTTCGCTGACAAGGATCCCTAACGATACTCTCCAACCTCTCCTTATTCCCTTGTTCAATTCCATTGAATTCATTCCTGAAGAACATTTTGAATTCTTCACATACATTACATAATCATCTTGAATCCACCTTTAGCAAACGAAGGTTATGCGGATGCATTTGCAAACCCAGACATAACCGTGCAAAGCTATACAGATTTTCCTCATTCCTGTATTTCAATTCACTGTTCCCTTTAAAACCCTTTTGCATTTTTTTGTGTTTCTTTTTCTAAAGGCCTCTACTATCCATTACATTACCTTCGACGACACTGCAAATATGCGCTATTTCCTTTTCAACTTTCACAAAAAACCAAAATGAAATCCCGCAGATTCCGAGGGCCATCAGCAATGCTTATGCTTCGTCTCACTCTTTGTTCTCCGGTGTATCCTTGACTGTCCTTAGTTTTAATTTAGTGTCTACCCTTCTACGTCTCTTTAAACCCCTAATTACGTTTTTAAGCAAAACTATAATTATGTATTCTACTTCTGTGCGTTAACATGGGGCGTCAAGAAGCCAGTACATTACTTTTGCTTTAAGTCCTTTTGTAATTCTAAAAGTGTAGACAAAAGAGAATTGTATGTTGAGTAACAAAGGCCTCATGGTGATTTACTTAAGCAGTAGTTTCATTAAGCAACGGAAGGTGGCGGCACAGTCCGCTACGAAGCGTTCTTACATCCTCAGTGTCAAGCTCAAATATTTGTAGTGATTTTTCGTAATCGAATTTCGATAGCTAGTACCATTTCCGGGTCGACCCGAATAACCCGTTCCAGTGGTTTACTCTCTTCTACACATACTGCGAGCAAGCTACCAGCCAATAATTAGCATACAATATTCATTGCACCCAAAATTGTCAGATCTCTCCTTTGAAATTTCTTTCAGGGATACTGGTCTAGGATCAATAGAATGAACCCATGTCTTATTCACTTGGTCAGTCTGCTCTAACTATGCTCTCAGAAGTAACTTTCCTTTATTGATCTAACAGGTATCCTGATATTCTCGTAAAAGTATGAAGCAAGTAAGTCCAAATAATAATTATAGGACATGTATGTATGGTGTGTTCTACAGCAAGTATATATGTAGCTATGTGAAATCACAGCCTGCTGCAGTATTCATTGCTTGAATTTCTATAGTTCCAGTCTGGATACTCCATTACTGAAAGTGGGTCAGACTGTATCATACAATTTTAACAAGAACGAAATTTCGATTTACGTTAACGACTACTAGCCTATGTTTTAATAAAAGCTGGAGATTTAAAAAAAATAGTTTTATTAATATCGCCTTGAAAATTTTAGGATTCAGTTCCATAATTTCTACGCAACAAATTATACAAGTTTCAGGGTCTTGGTTTTCAGATCAAATCTGCTTTTACTACAAATGGAAAACTGATATACGAACGGATTAAATGGCACAAAGTTTTCTTAACTATAATTAACACTGTGATTAAACAATGAAACTGAGGGCCATAGCAATAACATCAAAGCCCATCATTAAATTCCGGGTCTCGAAAAAACCCTTGGATAGCAGGATCCTAATCCTGAGTTGCAGAGGTTATGGTTTCGCTTTTGGTACCATCCAGCGACATCCATGATATTGCAAGAGTACTAAACAACTTTCTCCAAATTCCTTTTCCCCACCCGCACGAAAGTCATTGTTTATGTTTTGAAGAATATGGGAGGAGCTTGAAGCATTAAGTCTTCAGAGTGTAGAGAATGCCATATGTTTGAGAATCAACCATACATTCAAGCTACGTGTTTCTTATATCTTGTCCGCACGATATCATACTGAATGCTGACAAGCCGCAGAACACGAAATCCTTGGACTTCCCCTACGTATGCAGTCCTTGCATAACTCGATAATCTAAAAGGAGAACGAGCAACAGATTCTGCACTAGAAAAGTAATTAAAACTTTGACGAGCGTCGAGCAGAATTGATGCATGCTTTTTTGCTAACGTTGAAGGCGAATATACTTATCCAGCTTCGTTCCTTATTTTCTCGATACTCCCTCTCCGACCTGCCCATACTTTCACCGATATCAATCATAATATTTCCTTACTTTCCCCTGGCCCTCATCATCAACTTGATTTTATTTTACTTTCCCAACGATCTTAGTTCTCGGCAAACCCTGATTTAAGCCTCAGGCAAATAACCCCTGCAGCTCATAAAGGAAGGATAGGCTTGGAAGAAGCACACCTGAGCGTTGTACTGGATCCTTGATTTTCTCCACAACTTTATCCCCACTTGTATTCATCAACAACCCGCCTCTCTCTCTCTCCCTTACTCTTTCCTAGCAACAGCGTATTTTTACTCCACATGCGTATGAATCTGGCCTTGGCTTTCCAGGAACCTTTCCAGCTTCAAACATCTAGACACTCCATAATATAAAGCTAACTCAGCTCCTTCCTATGTAATTTTCTCTTCGTCCTAGGATTTTTCTTCAATTGAATTCTATGGGGAAAAAATCCGCCAGAGCTCAATTCTTCCACATCTTCCGGCTAGGCAATTCCAGAGAAATGAAAAATCGATAGTAATTAGAACTATCATCCCTCAAATACACACTTTAACATCCACCTATTGACTCTTCAGTTCCACAAAACCCCTTCTTCCTGCCTGCTCTGGTAAGTGCATGCATGCATACGAGGAAATGAAGCACGATAAAAAGCAGATAAATATGTCCAACAAAGTAAATGCGTTTTTAATCTGCCAACTCCCCCGTTGGAGTGACACCCTCACATGTCCTAGGTTCTTTCCTGGATTTCTGGGCAGGATCTTAGGCTCTTACACATAAGTTCTTCTACAAGTCTAATAATTTGAACCTGAAAATCCCTCATCCTCACCTCTCCCGCCGCTACTTTAGCCTTCAAACTCTCTCGAATTAGATTTGGCATTCATGAATCAGGTCTACCTCGAATCAGCACCATGACCTTTCCTTCCATACCATTCTCCATCAGTTTCTCCATACGCTCTGTATATGCTCCGAGCACCGGAGCTCTCACCTTGAAGCAATTAACCTTCGTATTTACCAATTCCTACGGTAATCTTGCATGGCTTTTTCCGATTATTCCCAAGGAGACTCAATAAATATTAGCAAATTCTGCCCCTTGACATACATGTCCTTAAAATCAGGCCATTCCCTCGATTTCCATCGAAACTCCCTTGTATTTGATTCCTATGGAACTTATGCTTTCTTAAAATCCAGTTTCCATGTTCCAGCATGAATATAGCTCCCGCTTTGTCCATACCGTAACTCTACACTCGCATTGATAGGAGATTTCACCTAGGAGGACATAAGTAAAACAAAACTACCAATGCCCTTTGGTTCCAAGGATTCTAGCCGAACATTTCTCCTTGGGATTTCACAACCCGATTTAACATAACGTTTTTTGACATGTTCTTCCGGATTCGTCAACTCTAAAGCCTGATAGGTAATCAGCATTCTAGAAACTGCACAAACAAAGGCCAATGCCGTTTTTGTGTTTACCTCTGATAATCAATTTTATCATATTTGCTCGCTTAACTATCCAATGGTATCGGTCAATGAGTTTTCAACAACAGAAGAAGGTGAAAAGAGCAGCCAAAGCCAAACCTACACTACCATACTCCCTATCCAAAGAGTAATCAAAATGCCTTTGCAGCTTTCCGTACACGAATAACGAATGCCACAAGACACATTTTTGTTGTATCTCCATTGACTGGACTTACGCGATTTTGAGATACCGTAAATTCGAGTGGGTCTTATAGTATCTTCAGCTAATTCACTGGTCATCCGTCCACAATTCTAGTTGATTTCCATTTCATAGTTACCTGTTGCTCCCTTATTCACGGTTTATCTCTAAGTTTTTACTCGATCCTTTTGCAAATTTCCTCCAGGCTTTCAGTTTTTAGTAGTTTATATTATAGATCTCATCAGTCACTTTTTGAAATTGCAGGAAGTAGGACGGATGGAAGTAGAAACCAGGAAACATAATAAATATTCTTCCTTTAGCAATCTCTCCAACAACCCCGTTAACAGCCTCAATTCAAGTACGCAAACGTTTTTCACGCACACAGCCCACAAAGAAAAGGATCCATCCCATGCCACACACAACTACACGTTTCCTACATCGCATCTGCATAGTACTAGCCAACTCAGCGTTAATAATGCTTTTCATACCCATACCACCACAACACAACCCTTGCGTTTCCATCTCTTTAGTTTACCATTACTTAATAACAAGTTGATGATTCCTTTCATTCTCAGGAAGCTGCTTTTGCATGAGGTAGAAATGATTAAGTAATGGTAGTGGCCAGACGGGAAGTGACGTCTTTATTGTGCTCCTTTATGTTTGTACTTCCTCCGCCCACTTGTTCATACTAATTCATCCTGTTTCCCTGTACACACCTCACAGTAGATCACGGTTAGCATTTATGAAAGATGATAGAGTGAGGAAGTCAAGGTAGTTTCTCACTCTACCTTTATTAACCCCTTGCGTACCTCCATCCCTGTGTAGTCCTTTTGGCCCAGTTGTTAAGGCGGCAAAATGCGAATTTTAAATACTTTGCAATATTATCCGTCCACTCCCAGACTTTTTCCTACTGGGCAATTCTAAGCCATTGTTTAAAGTTATAATCCTCCCTATACCAAGACTAGAAAATCCAGTGGGTCTATAAGAGACGAGCACTCCGTCCATATGCAATGGACGCGTATAGTTAGTAACTAAAATCTGTCAAAGGTTTGCAGAGATAAAGTCGAGGAGACACTATGTCGCGGTACATGGCAGTCTGTAATTACGAGTTCCCGAATGCATGCATTCGTTAGCGTTACCATGCTTTATGACCTCGCCAAAACATCGGCCATGGCCCGCTAAAATGAATGCCTGATATCTAAATTTTACTTTACTACGGCTAAAACTCTGATTAAAAGCAGTCGTATGCCTCATACTGAAAACAGAGCAATGAGTTCTGTTAATATTCAATACAACAATTTAACGACACATTTCCGATGTTATAAAAAACTGAAGAATATTATACCATGGCGCTACAACAGTTAGTGATAGCTCTTCCAAAATTTTGCCTTGCAACCCCCATACAATAAAAGCAAAACAGGCGTTTTCACAACAAATTATACACTTCGCCCCTCTCAGCTTTATCAACAGTATTTCCTTGGAACTTTCGCACATCTACAAACTTCGCCACTTTTGTACACCAGCTAAGTTGACACCTATTAAAAATTTTACTGACCATCCTCATTCCTACCCCCTAACCGTGTCAGCCCTTCACTTCTCCACGCATCTTCCTACTACCTTATCACTCTCTTTACCTTCCTTTCCCAAATAATACAATTTGCATTCCTCCACAAAAACCAGTCGCAAAATTCCTGAGAAGCAAGTCAACAGCTGATTTAAAAATGAAATTGTCCATCCAACTTCTTTCTTCGACAGCTATCCCTATCTACAGCATGAAGCCAAGCAACTCCAATATCCCTCCCTACCACGCGCTCGAGTAGGAAACGCTTCGCCCGTTAAAATCTTAGAATCTAATATGCATCCCGTCTCGTCCTCCTCTACGCTAAATGATAGAGAAGGTTACCGTTACCACTTTATGAGGGAATGACTATGCTGCAACTGCAACGCGAAAAGTCTACTTCCTCCCATATGTTATCCAATGAGGAAGAGCGAACATTGTCTCTAAAGAGTTAAATGGGATTTATGTCACCCCAGTTCGCCATCTCCAAAACTTGTCTTCCAGAATAACAAAAACGTTTGGGAAATTGGAGGATGGGTTGTCTGTCATGTTCCTATCAATTGGCGAAGGCGGGGATATTGCAAAAGCTCTTGCACAACTGTACTGTGACGTAATGTCACAAGGGGGAAAATTGAAATTACCGTTGAGAGGAATCCTCTCGTTTGTTGAGTTTCTTTCCCCTAAACCCCATCTTGACAAAAAAATATATATCATTCGAGAATTTAGAAATCTTCTATTAAACCATAGCAAACCTCGAAAATTGTCAGGAAGATCAGGAAGAGTATGCAAGTAATGTTTACAATCGGTTGTATATGTTCTTTTATTGTATTCCCAGATATACCGTATCTTGCATTATAGTCATAGGCATTATGTGCGCTGCTGGGGATGTTTTGGTGAGTGAGAAACTTTTTCTCTCTTTCTTTTCATATGTCTTCTGAGAGCTTTCGAAAACCGAAGGGTTGCCCTCACCTGACTGACTGAAAGAAACCCTTGCGTATCTTTATGCATCTTGCATTTGCAATCCCGTCCTCAGATGTAGATAGATAGTCACTCAGTTCATTGCATTGCAATGGAGTTTTTCTGTTCGGATTTCTATGGTCGCGCATGAATTTGACAAAAAGATGAGCGTCTATACCAACGTATATAGTTATATCGGGGCCTTGTCATATGGCATACACTTGTGTATGTCGAGTATACACAGCACACTATATATGGTGATTGTGCGTAATCCTGTTGGGAGGGGGCGCTACAAGTGAGGAAAGTCGTCGTAATGAGGCTAGTGAGGGAGCAAAGCCGTATGGCAGCCCAAATGATACGATTGATACACAGGTAAGGATTCACTCTCCATCCTTAACTCAGTTTACCAATGAAGGGATCCGTGGAAAATCATACATTTCTTCACATCCACGGGGCAGTGATGAGTAACTCCTATCTCTCTCTCTCTCTCTGCTATAATGAGCAGGAGGGACATTCGCGATTTTACAATTGAACAATGAGTTCAGTTCCAGTTCATAAGCTGAGATTAAGGGCTGAAAAAAGGGAAGAACGGGGAGGCTTACGGGCAAGAGCACCGAGACAAAGTCTCGTCTTGAAGTGGTAGCAAGCTAAAAACAATATTCCGCTTGAATGTGCATTATTTGCCGGCATTCACAATAGTTGAATTAAAATTGTGACTATCCTTAAACACTAACTAAAGCTGTGCGCGGCTGGAGGTATTATGACAGGGTTAATAGTGCTAAGGAAGGATGGAGCTGCGTGAGTTGAGTCGCCATAGAGAAGTGAGAGTGTGAGGATGGATACAAGAGAGGAGGAGGGAGTGGAGAAAGAGGAGAGAGAGAGAGGAGAGGGAGGAGGAGGGAAGAATAAAGCAATATGAAGAAGACTTTTGGGTCGGTTCAAGTTTCTCTGCATTCGTTTAGTCGCTCTGACAAAGGAGCAAGAGTAGGATAGAAGGTTGGTTGTGGGGATCGTCATCATCATCATCATCACCCATTCTCTTTTTCCATTTCCTTCGCTCTTCCTCTTCCATCCCGTCGACTTGGCTTGGTGTGTGCTGATGTGTGTGTGTGTTTGCTGGTCCTCGCACGGATCGAGAATTGTATTATTATTATAAAATTATTTATTTTTAAAATTCGTTTCGGAAAAATACTGTCCAACTTAAAGTGGTAATGGCCACGTCCACCCCAACATCAAGGTCAGAGTTTATAGTTGGGGGTCGCTATAGACTCGTGCGAAAGATTGGCTCTGGGTCCTTCGGAGATATCTACTTGGGCATTAACATTACCAATGGCGAGGTTAGTCTGGATTTGAATTTTCAGTCTTATTCTCTCTCTTACCTTACCCATTCAGTCCATGAAAATTGAATAGTTTCATCATTTGCTATTTTTCTTTTACTTTACAGGAGGTTGCTGTAAAGTTAGAGAGTACGAAAGCAAGACATCCACAGCTTTTGTACGAAAGTAAGCTGTACAAAATTTTGCAAGGGGGTGTAGGAATACCTCACATACGGTACTTGCTTTCGTTATTGTGTTGTAGTCTTCCGTTATTGTGATGAAATCCAGTGTCAGATTTTCCACTATTTTCTTACCCTTTGCAGATGGTACGGACAAGAGAGAGACTATAATGTGTTGGTCATGGATCTTCTCGGCCCTTCATTGGAAGATTTGTTCAATTTCTGCTCTCGTAGATTTACCATTAAAACCGTTTTGATGCTCGCGGATCAAATGATTGGTCGTGTAGAATATATACACACTAAAAATTTCATTCACCGGGATATTAAGCCCGATAACTTTCTCATGGGCATTGGGCGGCACTGTAACAAAGTAAGCAATTTTAAATTTAGCAACACGAAGTAGGATGTGTTGAAGCCATTTTCATTCCTGTAAGCTTTTTCAGTAAATTTGTACGAATTCTAATGAATCATTTGTTTTTAGCTGTATTTGATTGATTTTGGACTGGCAAAGAAATACCGAGATTCACGCACTCGTCACCACATTCCTTACCGTGAAGATAAAAATCTGACTGGTACTGCTAGATATGCCTCTATCAATGCTCATTTGGGAATTGAGCAAAGGTAATTCTTAATTCATTTCGTGAGCAGTATGGTTCTAAGACGGGTTATACTCCAGGGTGATAAGAGATTCTAACACTGTGTACTTGTGATTGTAGCCGTCGTGATGACATGGAGTCTCTCGGATACGTATTGATGTATTTCAACCGCGGAAGTCTTCCATGGCAAGGCTTAAAAGCCGCTACCAAGAAGCAAAAATATGAGAAAATCAGTGAGAAGAAAATGTCAACTCCAGTGGAATTACTCTGCAAAGTAAGTACTGGTACTGGGCCTTGTTCTTTACATGAAGCCCTTATTCTTAGCGTTCCCTCAGTTTTATTAATAGTTTGTCGTTTAAGAACAACAGATTTGCTTTTCTGCAGCAACATGCCAGATTAAGGACGATGTATGTGTGTATTGGTGGTATTACAATTTCTAAGAGAAACACTAATTTTTGCAGGGATACCCAGCTGAATTTGCAATGTATTTAAATTACTGCCGTGGACTCCGATTTGAAGAAGTGCCGGACTATATGTATCTCCGACAGTTATTCCGGATCCTATTCCGCACCTTGAATCATCAGTACGATTATACATTTGACTGGACAATGTTGAAACAGAAAACAGCCGTCTCGATGGCAGCAACTTCGCAGTCGCAACAGCAAAATCCCCAGCAAGCAACAAGCGTTTCCGTACCGGGTAATATTGCTGGATTAGGCCAGTGATCTACAAATCCCACGTCTCATCCCCCTTCATTTGATATTTCGTAAACAAAAAAAATTTATACCTCCTACATGCACTACTGGCTAGGATGGCAGGTAGGCCTTACGGTGGATAGGATGCTTTTGCTAAAAAGGATTGACCGTTTCGCCATGGGAAGTGTACATATTTCAAAATATTCTTTCGTTGTATGGCCCTGTCCTCCTAGCAAGTAACCTTACAAATCCCTTAATCCCGCTAAGTATAAGATTCCCTGGAAAGAAATCAGCCAATTAACGTGTAAATATGTTTGAGTAAGAAAGGAAGCAGCAGTGTGTCTCATTCTTTTCGATTTTACATTCAATAAAACTGATGAAAGGTTTAGAATTCATAATTTATTTTCTTTAGGGTTCATTTTCTTGCGATTAGGCCTTACAGTATTTTATAAATATCTTTAAGTATAGGTACCCATACAAGTAGCGAGAAGCTTCACCTTATTCTATGAGCATCATTCGGCTTCCGGAAGTTCCATTATATCTGCTTCCAGTCCATGTCACATTGCGAATCGGTCGCGTGGTGGTGTCGATAAACTACCTTGATATGGCTAACTTGTCGCGAATAGTCCATCAGCGAGAGTGTTAGTCGTTTCAGCTAACTTGATTCGTTAACTTGATTGAAAGCTACGAAAATTTATTCGACTGAAAATGCTGCTTTTAGCTGGAGAGTATTCATACAGCTCTCGGATTACACGTTGTCGAATCGAGCTTTCAACCAACGTCGTATTTGAGGTAACTATAGCTTACTATCGCAGGCAATTATTCTACATTTAGTGAAAAACCACAGGTTGAACTAACATAATGTTATTTTCTTTAGGATTGAGGAGCTAACTGCCATTGGAAAAGGTACCATAATAAATCAGCTCATGCCTTCCAAGAAAGAAGAGCTCCAGTTGACAAAGGAATTGTTTCTTAGCATCTTCCTTGAATTCTCCACGTTTGTTGAAGCAACATCTCAGCACACCTTCTTGAGCCTGATGACAAGCTGGACAAGCGGATTCTGACAAATATGACAATTTTACATGCAATTTCTGAAAGTATCACGTTCTGGGCTTGAGATTGCGTCACTCAACACGTGATTGCCCATCAAGTTAAACAATTAAAGTTTATATTGTAGCTCTGAGGTAAAACTGAATAAACAGAAATGGATAGCGTAGTAAATAACACCCTTGATATTATGTAATTTAAACAACTAGTCGGTCATTTCTCGTCCGTTACAGATCTTCATCTCCGACTTCGTGGAGTGGACAGACAGGCTTTTGGACGTAATGAAAACTATTTACACACTTTATAAATCAATACGCTGGGGTCCAAAAACATTGCTCAGCAGCATTTTCCCCTGTACTTGGATGTGCTTCCAAACGTTCTCTGTCGTTCAGTCAAAAACTACACAGTTGCATAGTTTTCGCACGGAGTCTTACCGCGTGAGTATGTAGAAGGTGCAACTAATTTTTTTCATCCCAAGCATATTTGATAATTTCCAATAGCATGAACCTAAAAGATAATTTTCATCATTCCAGGGGAACTTTCTATGAGCTTCAGTGCTGAAAAATGAAAATGCTTGCCGATACTCTACATTCTTGAGAAGGACAGTGCGAACCTTGGTTTGGAGTCGCTTACAGTCCATTTTCAACCTTGTGCACTTCTGGCCAGCTTTTACTCGTGATTTGCGAAGAAGAAAGTTATACCGATGCTGCTTTAACTACGGAGTATGATCGATCCGACTACAACGGCACTAGCCCTGCAAAGGTACAATGAGACGTTGCTAAAACTAGTTGAGGATTCCTGTTCTAGTTTTTTCTGTGCTTCTAGAAGACCCTTTAAACTAAATGCGTTTCTATTTAGAGCTCAGTTCCTCTGGACAATGGTTTCAACTTAGTCAACTTGGGTCTAGGAATGAGCAGTAAGGATTAGGGATTAGTGAAAACAGAGATGCATATCTTCCTTACTTGTAAGATTTGTTTACAGTGCTATGCTCTGGGAGCAAACGTTTAGGTCCGAAGTCCCGTTCAACGA
This sequence comes from Sminthurides aquaticus, assembly GCA_906901655.1. NCBI lineage: Eukaryota > Metazoa > Arthropoda > Collembola > Symphypleona > Sminthurididae > Sminthurides > Sminthurides aquaticus. The sequence continues at coordinate 5,997,238 of CAJQTT010000004.1, read as the reverse complement.
TTGCTATGCTATATAGATAAAGTAACGCAAGAAACTTTGAGGTGTTGTCTAAAAGTTGTTTGATTTATGTACTCATACTGATACCGAGCTAAATTGGAAGAAACGATTGAGAGGGGTGATCCGGAAAGATTTCACGTTCCACCTGGAGATACATGTAACCGTAACCGGTCTTATAAGGAATAGCGTCTAGCAGCAGAACATGAGTTTGAGTTTGAACTCCATCTCTTAGCCTACAAATGATACATTTTAACTTGGAGATTTCAGTTACAGAAGCTAATGCGAACCATGCACTAGTGTGTATATAATTAGAATCTAAATATTGACATGCACCTTTCGAAATGGCTAATTGCAGGGCATGTATGTCCTGATGACGCCCTGCATCCTAATAATGCCCAATGGATGGCCGAGTTAGGACCATGATAATCTTAAGTAGAGTCGTGGTGGGTGGGTGGATGGAAAATTTGCTTAAATTGAGCATGTCATTGGTGAACGCTCCCCAAGATAAGATTTAGTAAATATACGATACACATATGTAGGTGCGTTTGGCCATTAAGGCACGCCACGTACACGCTGAGAGCCTAGATCTGTTATACCTAGTACTGCAGCAATATTTTAGTACTTTAAAGCAGATTTTACAGGTGTACAACGGAATATCAGACGGATGAAAATTCAAGGGATGCTCATCTCCACACACGTTTTTAAGTGGAGACACGCACATCTTAGCTTTTGTGTTGTACGTGGATTCTAGAAGAAAATGAGATCGAGGGAAAGAATGGGTTGCATATAGCTAGCCGTCTACAACTCGCAGTGGAGAATAGTGCAGCCTCTCGTATATTCTGCATAAAGGAGCACCCTATGAGAGTTTTATGTAAATAAAACATAATAGCGATCAAGTGAAGGAGGAGACGAGGAGGGAGACGGAGATGAAAATGTAATGGGAGAACCGGGGACGGCCCTCTCCACGACATGAGCAGCCACGAGCATGAGCCTCCACACACCAATACTTTACAACAAGGAGGAGAAATCCATAAGCTTTAAAGTGGATAAGAGGCGTTCACAAGCTATGTAGTAGAGGATGAAAAGGATTCTACGGTTATATAGTCCGCGCCCACAACATACACACACATATGCTAAGGATTATTACTATAGAAAACATGGGCTGATGAACATATACCGGTGATGGTGCCGGTACGAGGAGCCGGTTGTGCATAGAGAAAAGCAGCTATATATATATATACATATATATGTCTCAATTTGGCTGCACAACCAAGGAATACAATCTTAACACTCTCCCCTCCTCTTTAAATAGTTTGTGAACGATCCTCTAAATGAGCAAGGTAGGGAGGGAGAAGAGCATGTGTAGAAATACGCAAGGAGCGCTATAGGTAGGCTGCTACTACATACCTATATTTTACGGAGTAAGTTTGCAGGGCACAATCTTCATCGGGATTTCGTCCGCGATTCCGACTCGCGATTCGCGATCAGTTCCTCCACGCTGTATAGAAAATACGAAAACTCCGACACGAGTCGAGTCCAGGAGAAAGAAGAAGAATCGGGAGAAAAGAGAGTGTCTGTAGAGGAGAGGTGGAAAAGAAGAGGAATCAGGAAGAAGTTAGTGTCGGGAGCGAGTCGGGAAAGGAGAGGACGAGTCAGGGAAACTTAGCAGAGAAAGCCAGGAAAATCTAAGGCTTTTAGCGTGTTTCCACCACTTCTGTGCTTTTACTTTTAAACTTCTCGTCTATCCCATCCCTGGTCCCATAGCAAGGGTTTAGCAAAACTGCTGAGGTACGGATATTTTTAAAATCACTCTGCTTTTCGCTAACCGTCTTGAACCTATTTTAAATCCAAAACCTATCCCCACATCCAACTTTTATTTTAGTCAATAACTTTGGTAATTATCAACATTTTACTCTGAAGAATACTCCCAGCACGCTCCAGGATCTTTTACTCCACACTCCTCCTCACCATAATAGTTACAGTATAGAAATTATACACCACCATCCTTTTCCACAACATCCACACCATCCCCGTAGCAAAATCTCTGCAGCCCATCATAATATTAAAATTATTTCTTCCATCTCCGTACTGTATCAAAACAAAGTAACCGGATATTTCAATTGGCCATCTCCCGTATTTAATCCAACATTATCCTCTCTAGATTATCTATCTCTTATTGACGACAATCTCGCACCCCTGTTGCCTGTTTAACCTCAGAAGGAAGTGTGCTTCATTTCTAGTCTCCCAAAGTGAGTTACTTTTCTTGTTGTAAATATTCAATCTGTGAGCTGTAAGCCCGAAATTCTTGTATGTATATACTTTTTTCAATCTTTCCCACAAGTTTATTACAAATTAATAAGTATTTGAACCAAGTGCAGTATCCGATTCAGAGCGGTAACCATACGTTCTTTTAACGTGTTTAGCAGGTCTGGGTTGTATATAACACATTAGATCTCTTGATCTAAAAGCTCCATTCCGATACCATTAGAGCAACGAGATGTTGTCTAGTACCACACCGTAGTGTGCAACTATATTCTCGTTAAGTTCCAAGGTTATTGCTAAATTATAGATATGCATAGATAGATACAGCAGGTGCTTGCACTTAGAACCTATTCAGTAATTCCCCCTCCTCCCAATACTTAAATCCGTAGAGCAAAATTTTAAAGACTCAAACGAATCCACCCTTTTTAAGTAACTTTTACGCTAAACAATTCCTTGAATTCTGTGATTGGAACTGATTTTGTTAGTATCCTGTTTTATTACCGTCCATATAGTGTGATTATTTAACCCTTGTCTGCTTGTCCTTTGATCTTGGCCTGAATGCAGAATTGAAGTCTCTATGAACTCTTTTCCCCGCATGTGTTTCCTGGATTTTTATAAACAAAGCGCAAATTACTAAAATTACAATTGGCCACGAATGGATTTTAATTCTGACTGTTGTGTAACTTAACATTCGTAGCTGGATCCTCACTTACTGCATCCCTAACTAATACTTCTCCAACACACTTCGGGAATAATACTGGATTCAGTGATTACAAAAGTTTTGAGGGGGTTTATTCGAGCCCCTCCTTCATCAATTCCTGGATCACTGCAGCAGTAATTAACAATTCGAGGTGAACAAGAGAATAAGGAGGGAACGATGGCAGTATGAGTCTATCTTAGTCTGTAAGGATCAACGTGGGAGATGGTACTTTCGGAATATCAGACACATACATTGGATTTTTTCAAGTGAAAACAGCCAGGATAGTTCAAAGTTGAAGCTGCTACCAATAATTTCCAAGTTCGAGAGAGAAGGAAAGACTGGTTGTGATAAGAGATTTCCAACAACAATCATCACCAAAAAGTGTGAGAAGGTATTTGCAGTTAAACTCAGGAGAAGCAAATATCTTTCTTCTATACCATCTTAACCCGTGGAACTATACTAGCTTCAACGATCTGCTTATTTCAGTAATATTGCTAGTATCTAGCCATTCCGTTATTGTAACACTGAACCTGTGAAACACCGTGCCGCATATTATTGTGACTTCTTTCCGTAGTAATCAGCAATACAGGTCGTAGTAACCTCTACAACGTGATCCATACAATTAGCTAATCAAAGCTATTCCGGTCTTGATTATAAGCGAGAGTTAAGCGTATGAAAATTCATCTAGTGGTGCGCTAATAAGATAGCTGGATATTATTGCAGCTCTGTAAACTCCTCCTTATGTTTGTCTTGATCTGCAAGAGAGATTCAGAGACGTAGTTACGCCTGTATGCAATGTTTCATTGAGGTGTCACAATTCTAATAGCGAGGTGTCCCAGGTTGGAGCTTATCTTTCTCAGCTATCAATTTATTATACGATTTCGTTCACTTGCAGATGAAGCAATACACTGATCTTATTTGAAATGTGGGGAACTGATTGTGACGTGCGTTTTCGAGTTTGCTCCTTAATTTTTATATCTTCGTCTTTTCTACTATGAATTTTACCATAATGTAATTTTCTAAGCGTTTTTATCTGAGAGGGGTATAAGAAATTTCTGACTTAATATTTCAATCGTCTATACGAACTGTTACTCAAAACGTTTAACTCCTTGTATAACACACGCTCTTTTGGCGTTAACTCCTTGAGCGCATCTTGCTAACTTTTTACTAATTGTCGTTGCAACCACTCCGTTACCAATTTTGTACTGGGAGTTCTTTGTACTTTTACCTATAGACCTAAGTGAAGAGTTTATTTCGTAGCTGATTCCATTTTACTAACTGCTGGTTGTTCCTAGTCTTTTCAAGTTTGCGTCCTCAAATATTTGTACTTACACTTGCTCGTGTAATATCCTTTGATCCATCTCTAAATGTATGGAAATTGTAAAACTTCTTCCCTGTAAGAATCTTTCCCACTTGATGTTTGATACTATTGTCTATTTATAAAACGGTGAGTAGGACGACGACAACCGCAGAGGAGACTCCGATAAAACTGCGACTTGATCTGTACCGGCAAGAATAAACCAGTGTAGCAGAGCATTGCACTCTCAAGAAATGCCGATCTAGAACACACTCTTCTACAACCAAGTTCGACGATTCAAAATTTTTAAATCCCGTCTCCTTGGAGCAGTTCTATCCGACAAGCTGTTCCTGTGAAATAACTTACTTCGTATCTACTCAAACCTGCTAAAGGTGGGAAGTGAAATATCAATATAACCCGCAGCGTAGGCATTGCAAGTGAACTACGCTGAAGTCGGATTGCTTTTATGTGGAAACCTTCCTTTTTAAATAACTTAAGTGTGTTAAAATTGCAATCATGTATCTTCTCCGTAGAACAACTACGAGAGTATGATAACTACCTTTGGACATCTTTGCGTGTGATATTGTCGTTGATGCGTAATTAATGAACTAAGCAATAATTAAGTTTCGATTGGTGAAGCGAAGTGGGTTTTGTAATACGTGTCGTACAACGGGAAGTGAGCCGAAACCTCATCTCACGAAATTCTCTGGTGCTATTACTAAAGTGGAGATTTTGTATTTTTTTAAAATACGGGAACGCGCATGTTCAGATACTGAGACGCAAGGATCTAACAGATAATCGACCCACTACTTTTCAAAAGACTAATGATGACGGACGATAGTGATAATTTTAAATTAAACCCTCCTTCCGACAACCCAGTCATTGACGGTGGCGTCAAAATTAGTCCAAACGCTGGATCAGCAGGAACGGCTGGAGGCCCAGCGGACATTGGAGGAGGACCAATGTGGGCATCTCCTGGTCCTCAACACGTCGATGATTTTAACTACTTTTTTAATTCGGCTTTAAGTTTTCAACAAAATGGTGGCTACTACTTTCAAAATTATGGACCTCCGCCAAATATGGGTAAGTATGACGTTTAATTTATGCAATCCAGTATACCCATTAGATTAGCATAACGTTGCATGTTGTTAATCCACAGAGGCATGCGTCCTTTCATTCTCAAGAGGGTAGGACATTCGATTATTTCTGTAGTAGGAAATCTGAGCTCATGCAAAATGCATGTTGGTAATAGGTGTCACAATCAGAATATAAGGCAGATGTGAATTTGAATACCATTAGGTACCGGGCGCATCGATTTGTTCTTGTGGTAATCAGAGTTCCCTTACTATCCTCCTCGATTGAACTTACGAGATTGATACTCTTCAGATTTGTTCATCAGGCTGAAGAAGAAAATGCAGCAGTATTCGGCTCCATCTTCCCCTAGAAACCTCCAGATTCCACGTAGCTTTTCTGATACAATTTCGTTAAAACGGCAGTCTTTCAAAACTTCAGTAGCTTGAATAATTCAATATTCAGTTCGACGTTATCCTGTAGAATGCAAGCGCAGGTTTTGAACCGGAATAGTGCTTTTGCACTACAGTCAAATATACCGTGGTTTTGGGCTGCGGGAGGCAACCGTGCCTCTAGTGACGTGTACCAGCTCCATGATAAGCTCTGCTACCCTTCCATTCCAGTGTATTCCGATGAAAGCGTGAGCTACTTAACTAAATATATTGCTCCCTTAGGTTTGTCACAGAATGGCCCATATGGGCCCAGGAGATCCCCGTTCGGACCACAGCAAAGCCCAAGGCATACGGGAAACAACTCTGCTCCTAGTGTCGGAAGGTTCCCACCTTTCGGCTATCAGCAGCAGCGTCAACCTCTGCGCCCTGGATTAAAATCTGGAAACGCCGTGTATGGGTAAGTTTGCTTCAATTATTTCTCACCACTTGGATGTAGATTTCGCTTATTGTATGTTGCCGGAAAGGTAGCAGTAACGGTCCGAAGATTCTGACTGCCGTAGCTTATATGATCCACTGAAAATACTTCAATTAAAAATAATGAACTACTTGATTGTACACGAAGGAGAATATTCCCTAAGATGACAGTCGTTCAGGGATTTGCGTAAACTGCAAGATAGTTGGAGAGACAACAATGACAGAAACTCTAAACATGTTCAGAGCATGCTCTTCCAAGGGCAACCTTTCCTTTACTTACTAGAATGCCATTAGTGATAGGTTTAACTTGTGAGACAATTGCCAGGCAGGAAATTTCAGCTGAAGCGCATCTGAATTTCATGCTAGTAAGGCTTATAGGCAACAAACTCTATCAGTTCTTATTAATTATTTGATTCCGTGAAAACTGTCAAACTTGCTCTGCTTATGTTATCTCTTCTATGTTCTACAGCCAAGTGAAAATGTATCACGAGCTATTTCAAACAGTTACGCATTTGTGTATTTTCACATCAGTATTAATTGCAGTATTGTGCAATCCTAAATTTCATTGAAATAAATGCTAAGTAATACGCATGACTTGACCTGAATGAATAGTTTCGAATGCGAGTCTGAGATATCGATACCGAATAGTCTTGTCTTAAACTTTGAGCATTCAGAAAACGCTTTCTATGGGTACCGAGGCCGACTCATGTTTTAACGGGCTGAATTTCTTACTCGTTTCAGGAGAAAGCCTAGCCCAACAATGATGGTGCCACCAAATTTCAGACGCTCCTTCCCTGGAAAAGGTCCATTTCAAACACCATTCGACGTTGGGATGGGAGGTGATGGAGAACAGCTTTATCAGGTGAATTTTCTGAAAAAATTTATTAACGATGCCATCATATAATCTTGTAAACTCTACCTTAATTACCAACCTGGATAATTCAGGTAGTAAGCTCTCAAATGCATGGCGATTCTATGAAATATTACCTGGTAGTTTAATTGGAGCAAGGTAGTTTATAATTTGTAAATCTATGAACATTAAGAATTAACATTCTTTGATCGATTGAGACTTGGTGCCATTTGGTGAAGACTGGTACGTTCACACGTGACTTAATGTTGTCTGCTTTCCTTACTTTGTAATAACAATACTTGTAGCTGTTACGTCAGTTAAATCCGAGTAGAGGAAAGCATTCTTCTCCATCAAAACAGCCACGAAAGATGGAATTGATTTTCAACTCTAGATTCCAGATCTTACGCTACAGCTATTGCATGCAGACTTCAGACCCTATGTCAAGCGTGGAAGTTGAGGAGCAAGCTGAGAGAATCGATATGCTTGCAGGCTTATGCGGGTGCATAGATCCTAAAGTCCCAAAACCATGGAACGATATGACGAGTTAGGGAATTTTACTTCTGTCATTACTTCTACCTACTAAAGTGATCTGAGGTTTTAACTTTTAAGGGCAGTTTAAAGCGCAGAAAATACGGAAAAGGGCTAATATTAAAGTATTTGATCATTTTCATTGGGACATTCTTTGTTAAGGCTGTCTTGACCATCATATTCTGAATGACAAGAGCGGCAGTTCTCTTTTTAGCTGTCTTTTTAAAGACTATGGATTGGGACTACACAACTTAGCCTATGCAAATTTTTTCGGGCTTTTGTCTCTGAGATTTTGACTTCACAGTAAAATTTAGAGCATCTACCCTAGAAGCATTTGTTTCCGATAAGATTGAACGTTGCGCATTTTATCTTACGGCTGACCCACATTTTCAGTTCCGTAAATAGCTCGTACCGTCTACCGGAGATTCTACGTTTGTTCATTCTCTAGGAGCCTCGGCGCTGTTACTGCGCCTGACGAATCTCAATTGTATCTATAGGTCATGTGTAGCAGATACCAGCCACGAAGATACCTAGGCTGAGATCTTTCGTATTCTTTGGCTTTATTTTGCCGGAGTGTGGAGTATGGAAGTTCCTCAGCAGTACACAGTAAACGGAGTCGGCATACTAGCCATGATGTCTCATTGTGGCATATGTAGCTCTCCGAAGCAGCTCAAACGCATAACACACGGAGATTTATTTCGGGATGCATCGGTCGAGAGCCTTTAATGGCATCATATATGTTAACGTAACCAGTTTGGTGAAGTCACAGTTGTGAAACCAAACTTTCGATCAAAAATCGATAACGTATAGCTAATTACACAGAGCTTAATAATATGCGTATGGCGTAATTTTATGGAAATAATTGGAAACTAAGGTATCATAATTTGAATGATTTTCTGCAACAATGAAATACTAAACAGGCTACTGTAAAAAATGTGTACATTATGTTAACGCTTACCTTATACGTGTTATTGCAGGAAAGAAATGGTGCTGGTCCTCTGGATAACATGAGGTCTTTGGAATTGTATTTATCAGATATGATGAGAACCGGTGAACATGATAATCGTAATGGTGAGTTTATTTTCTTGCAGTATTCATACCAACATTGCAAATGTGAATGTTGGTGTAACGAGTATTGGTTTCTCGCAATTTTAGCAAAATGGGGAGGAGGCTATGCAGGAGCTGGAGAAGATCAAACCGGTGTTGGTGCGGGAGGATTCATTTTAGATGATGTTGATCCAAGTGGTGCGCCACCCGTGGGTGTCCCGAACGTTTCACCCCGTACAGGAGGAGTCGTAGGTGTGGCTGGAGCAGGTAGCGTAAACATTGGTGCTGGTGAACCAGGGGAACGATTTTCAAGAAAAGTTTTCGTCGGCGGACTTCCTCCAGATATTGATGAAGGTATCTATATCGATCTACTTATAAAACGTTTATAGGGTGTATGACTTGATTGATTCAATAAATCTTTATTTCCAGAGGAAATAACCGCAAGTTTCAGGCGATTTGGCCCTTTAGTTGTTGATTGGCCTCATAAAGCAGAAAGTAAATCTTACTTTCCCCCTAAAGGATACGCTTTTCTGCTATTTCAGGTAGAACCACTGAAATAATCCGGATCCTCTCAGAATCTTTAACATGCAATGTATTGTTCTACAGATGCTAAAATATGTTCTGGAATTTCAGGAGGAGAGCTCCGTTCAGCAACTTATTGATGCTTGTATTCAAGATGACGACAAATTATACCTCTGCGTCTCGTCCCCTACAATTAAAGACAAGCCGGTGCAAATTCGGCCATGGCGATTATCGGATGCTGACTTTGTTTTAGATGCTTCTATGCCGCTGGATCCCAGGAAAACAGTATTCGTTGGGGGAGTGCCACGGCCACTCAAAGCTGGTAAGACAGGAAACATGCATATTTGTCTGCGGTGGCAAGATATTGGCAGCGTCTTAGCCACAAGGTTTATGGTTTTCAGTGGAATTGGCAATGATAATGGACCGACTGTACGGAGGAGTGTGCTATGCTGGTATCGATACAGACCCAGAGCTAAAATATCCCAAGGGCGCGGGTCGTGTAGCTTTTTCGAATCAGCAGAGTTACATTGCAGCCATATCTGCACGATTTGTTCAGCTTCAACACGGTGATATTGACAAGCGGGTACGATAAATTTCCCGATTCAAGTGACTATTGTGAGTCTTTTTATAAAAGGAAAAGTATTGTGTGTCTTATATGGTTTTATGCGCCTTGGTTAGGTTGAAGTCAAACCCTATGTGTTGGACGATCAGTTATGCGATGAGTGCGGAGGAGGACGCTGCGGTGGTAAATTTGCACCATTCTTTTGTGCGAATGTGACGTGTCTCCAGGTAAGCCAACAAGTTACAGATTCAGGACTGAAACTACTGTTATTTATTAGCAGACGTAATGTTTCGGACTTCCTCTATTATCTAGTATTACTGTGAGCATTGTTGGACAACAATTCACTCTCGTCCTGGTCGGGAGTATCACAAACCTTTGGTAAAAGAAGGTGCAGATAGACCAAGGGCTCTGCCTTTTCGGTAAGATTTTAGACATCAATAATAACTAAATGATTTAGTATTTTCATACATGTTCTAATGTGATTGTTTTCTTTATTAGTCCTAACTACTACCGGCGCCTGGTGACAGTGAATTCACAGGTTTGAATTTACCAAAATCTAGTTCCCAGGTAAGCTGCAGAATATTGTGTTTCCAAGTTGTACCAATGCGAGCTTTACAATTTTTAGAAAGGTTTCACTGTATTGCAGATCAACCACCAATTGAAGATTCGCTGTATGAAGTCACATTCAGAACGGAGACTACATAACGTCAAATGACAGCGGTGACTGAATTCGAACCGCCGTACTTCTAGATAGTCTAAATTTACGACGGTAGCATAATTCACCGTTTTTACTCTCCTAAGTGATCACTGTTTGCTTCAGGTGTAATTAAGAAAATATAGGGTATACGTAGGGGTACTGCGGAGACGAAGTCAATAGTTAATGGATATGCAAATAATTCTTACCGGTTTTGCTAGGGGTAGTAGTTTAAATATGAAGCGCATAGGGGAAAGGAAAGGTGAAGGTTGCTGCGCTATGTTAAAATACTTCTAGACATAGATTCCGAAATTTTCTTCAGCCGATTTTATAATTTTTTCAAATGTGATTTGGGTATCGCCGTCACTATGAAAGGTTAGTAATATAGAGGTACTGTCGGAAGGACTGTAGTTTACAGTAATTGATACTAACGACCTTTCAGAATGTTTCGAATGTTTTTCACCGCTCGAAATTTTATCAATTTTTAGAAAAGTTAAGGTTATAATATTATGATTATTGACGCCGATCCTGTCGCTAGGTTAGAAATGGCCTCGATGGGAGAGTCGATGGTAGCGTACAATCGCAGCATTTCGCTTTCAGTCAATCACAACCGTGGTATAGCATTTAAATGAACCAGAGAAATGCCTTCGATTGTCGTCTCAGTAAGATTTGATCAGAGGAACTGTACTAAATAGTGGTACGCAATTTCGCTACACGTCGTTGAACGCATTAGTTAAATCTTTTGTTAGGAGCATGTAGGATCCTTCCTGCACTTCAGATCAACCGTGCCGAAGCGCAATTTTGTAGTGATTTTATACCTCGTGTCCGTTTTTGTAGCAACTATTTATGGTTATTACGGGTAACCATTGAATTTGCTGACTGAATCAACATGAAGCGACGCGTTGGTTTTTGTTATAGGAGCGAAACAATTAATAATGAGCAACGTATTTCACAGCTAGGAAAAACATGGCAATGGGTCGGGAGTTTTAGGCTACAACTATGTAATTGGAGGCTAGCAAATAGAAGATGCGGCTAGCAACATCATTTTTTGAAAACTCCAACTTTATCTGCTAATGCTTGAAACCGACTGCCAGAAAAACAGTAAAAGGGGAAAAGTTCGCTGTACAAATATTATAAATATTTCCAGCGAAGCCCGTATGTTACATTCTGATTCAAGAGTCGAAGCTTCTACATAGTATTAGCTGTTATTTCAATACTCCGTCTACTGCTACTAACAAAATTTGTATGAAGCGTTAATTTGTGTCCTTTTAGTGACGTCAAAATTTAATTACTTCCTACCTTCAGTGCACCTTAAAACGTATTAGAATTTGAATCTTTTAGATTAGCTGAAGGTGAGTAGTTGCTGAGTAGTCAAGTGAATTCTGAAGTGGTGGCTGAATATATTCATTACGTTATCAGGCAGCGGTACTTGCTGTCGTTCCAATTGTTCAATCATCGCCTGTTTCTGTTGTAGATCGTAGAAATTGGTAGATGCGTGAAACGTGAGCGAGAAATTTAAAATACCAGTGTAGGACGATGGCCACCTATTGGTTGAAGACAATCATATTTACAAACCCTATGTTATTGTGTACAGATTTGCTACTGAGTGCACACAAGCGGAAATCTATTTTAAGAGCAGTAGATTTTTTATGATTTTTCCCTTGTGAAACGTTATTGTCAATTTATATTTTTGTGGGCTTTAGCTGGTGGATACTAAGATATTCGTTATAACAATTTTTTGTACATTGTCGCGATTATATTAGTAGTAGGTACACGAACGGAACTCGTACAGTAGTAACGACATAGCGTGATACTAATAATGGAGAGAGAGTAAATGAGGAGCGATCCGGATTTTATACTGTTTTTAGAACGGCAATTTATGTTCCGTGTTCTGCAGAAGCCATTCGTGAACTCTTTGTTACAAAAGTGGTGATAACGAAGGTGTATATCTAATAGGCTCTACTCTATCCTTCTGGATGGCAAATTGATTCCTAACTGTTCATAAATTGCGGTTTTGATCTAGTAGAATCCGGGCTAGAAGATATAATCAGCGGTAAGATCTTTATTGCTTTTAAATTCGGTTCTTCCACCTTTATAAGATTGGATAAATTGCTCAGTACGTATTAAGTTCTGTACGCCATTGAACTTGTGTGTCGCTGTAACAATCAGAAACTTGTGTGGTGACTCGATTATAATTTTTCACTAGTTTTAGGTGAGTCAGAGCAACTAGACAAAATTGTAACAGGAAGTTCTGCGAAAGGATGGTGGTGCGTAGAATCGTCAGAAAACCTGAGTTTCGTCATTGTCTTAAGGAGTCTGCAGCTTTGGTGCTCAAACTCGTTAAATGTTAGGTACATGATTGACAGGTGCGTCCATCATTGATTGTTGTGTAAGCAAAATCTACGACTAGTCATGATTTTGGTCAAAATTTTTTTAGTTTTCGTCTTTTTGTATTGAAAATGTAGTGAAAATATTCTTAATTTCCCTTTGAGCAATTTTTCGTAGAAATAAGTTACTTTTGGTGCCATTAATTAAGAAAAATACTATGTCTTGTAGTTGGTTAATACTCCGGTTTACACTATTTTAATTTCTCTTCAGTATGTCACTTGTTACTCACAAAAATACAGGAACAGCAGAATTTTTACATTAACATTCTGTTGTTCTATTCGTACAACAGTAGTAGAAATTGCATGAATCAAGTTGACGTTGTAGTTGACCGCTCTTAGTTTACGGTACGCTGTGCAGGCGTGAATTAACTGCAATAACAGTTTTTTTATCACAACTTCCGCGTCGTTACTCAAGTAGTAGTACTAATAATATCCCGTAAGCTTAGATGTAGAAGGAAGTCTTATTTAGTACCGAGTCTTGAAACACGACTTTTAATTTCGTTGTTGTGCTAAGTAGTGATTTTTCAAATTGCCTGATTTTGTACTTTTGTCTTTACCAGACCCGTTTTTATTAATCACATTTTGTGCTGTTATAAAGGGTCGATTTTTGATTTGATCGTCGTTATTTTTTGTTCAAGACATGGTTATTTTTTCCTATACTTGTGTGGAATATATTTTTTTCATGATAAATATTTTCGTTTTACAAGTTAATTTCTCCCACTTCACATTTGGCCCTGCTTCTTTGTGTTGGCGCATTATCCTCACTTCGATATACATCGCACCCGCACGGTAATCAAGGCATTTGTCCTTGAAAACGTTCTTTAATTAATTGTGTATCCTATCCTGGTTTCAGTAATTCTAACAAGCGCGTTTTGCTTGTGCTCATTCAGTTGTAAACGGGCTGTATCCTGGTTACAGATTTTTGAATTAGATATCCCTGTGTGTTTTTAAATGGATGGGCTAGTTTCCACCGGGCTTCAAGAGCAATTAGGTAGCTTATAACATACCAAAGTTGTACCCCTACTCGATTTATGTAACTGCCATGTTTTTGAACCGACTATTTCATATGTTAGAGATTTGTCTCTATCAAATTCGACTAGGTAGCACCCCTATATTTTTTCGTCACAAGTGTTTTAGAATTTTTCCGTAGGATCATCGAGGCTTCGCGAGATAGTAATTAGCAATGATTTTTGCGGCATAGACCCGGACTCGGGAACAGGTGGAAAAGCTGATGTTTTGTAAAAATGAATTGAACGCATTAGACTGAAGTTCGACTATGACATATGAACACACTTATCCGTGTTTACCTTTGTGTGGTCACAATAATTTGTAGTAGGCTCCAATTTGAGACACCTCCTTCATACTTTAATTCAAGTTATGAATCGATTGATAACTAATGATTTCTAAGACAGATCAAGAACTGCCAGCTCCTAAGTCATATGATGCATACTAAGATAATAATTTAGTTAAATCATGGGTCTGCTTCCTATTCGTTCAGCTTTGAAAACTTTTCGAAGCGCTACGGTAGGACTTTGTGTAATAGCAATTTTATAGAATTTTCGAATACTATTCGCAAAGGAAAAGATCTTTTTGTAGTAGCTTACGCACGAGAATTTGGTAAAGGAATCGCAAGATTAAGGGCAGGTAGTTACTAATTCGATCGCAGCGACTGTATCTATTTTTCACGGCAAACTTATTTAAGTTACACTAGTCCATCCGCAGTCCCACAATGGCTGAATTTCAAGGCCTTTCGCCATTTTCAAAGCGAAATCAATGTACGAGAGCATCCCTCAAGGCGCGACTGAACAGGGCACAAGAATTCGAAACTGTGAAGATAGATTTTTGCAAAAGCGTTCCTCCATACCTAAAGCCCACCACTAAAATGCCATCTACGAACAACTATCCTCACTCATCTTGGTGCATGCGTAGACTAATTATTTTGATGACGATCGCTTCAATTTTCGAAAACGCTCGCAATATTTCCTAGACGCTCCTTGATCGAGAGTATTAATACCATTTTACAATGCTTATCTATGAATGAAAGACGCATGTAGGGTTTCGCGTGAGGAATGTCTCCGCCTGCATCTCTCCGCATTGCGAACTTCGTTTGTATCCCTCACGCTAGGACTAACGTGTACGGTTCCATTAATATAACTCACATTGTTACTCGCTCTCGTTAACTTAATCGCAATTAGCCATCATGTGCCCTTTTGACTTGATGTGCGGGCTAATGTTTGAGAAACTAAGGAATAGTTAGCTCATTGCACTGTTGCTGTAGCCGACTCCTAGATTACCACGGAAACTAACGTCATATACCTTCTTGAGGATAACACAAACAAGTACTTATCTTCCTAGTCGTAAATCGTAAATGGAATTCTCCGAAAGAATCAAAAGAAAGACCGGTGAACAGGATTTGCAACTTTTTCCCCTGATTAATTGCATTTACATAGCTGCAATCCCAAAATCGGTGGCTTTTGGTCTGATAACTTAGCTATGTTAAGTGAGGATTGCGAAGTTTTTAAACTGTAGTAATGTATGATACAACTCTTGACGTCGTACCTATGAAGCTAAAAGCTATACATGTTGAATTGTTAATGTAAAATACATGTAGAATACCCCTTATACATAAGAAAAAAGGAAAAAGTCGTCGCTATGCGGACGGCTGCGAAGCTTTCCGCATATTAGACAATGATACGTTTAGGAAGCGTGTGTACTATGTATGTAGAATAGTTAATACGGAAAGGGGATGGTGAATTGGTGAAAGACTTTTAGGACTATTTATTAAGAGCCCGTTAAATTCACCTACTGTTCGCATGGAAATATTTGTAGGGGGGAAGCCACAAAAGCCCGACACATCTAGTCATAAATCGCTAGGAAAGTTAGCTACCGTTTAATATAAGATTAAATGTATTCTGGCTATCTAGTATTTTAATCCTTAGGTTTAGAACTTAGGTCTTGCTTTGGGTTTTCCTTGTTTTTCAAGGGATTGTGTGCAGTGAGGTTAGGATTTGGTATTGATGAGCATAACCCGTGATTTACAAGCAGGTGCTATAATAACTAAGCGCATACTTAGTTGTATACACGATTTTTGTATGCCTGTTGTCGTCTTAGTAGGATTTGATTGAAATGAAATAATTTTCTAGCACGTATTTTACAATTTCAAATTAACCAGTAACTGTAGTACAATGTTCCATGATAGCGCTCCTTCATGTAATCACTCTCCTCTTGTTGAACCGTAATTTAGGATTTACTATATGTACTAGAGGGTTAAGAAACCCTATTCCCGTTTTTTGGAACTACTTTTGAGAAATAGTAGTTGAGATCATGTACTCATATAATACTATAAGCTAGTTTCATGATTACCTGGTGTCATTTCGATGAAAGCAATTTGCCTGATTGTTAGTTTAGTAGTAGTATGGTGTATATAACTTAAGGAACAGCAGCAGTTTTTTAATTAGCTGTTATGACTACCACACGTCCACAGGTACGGAGAAAGTAAGCTTTGTGAAACTCAAGAGAAGTCACATCTTTGTACTGTCTTACCCTTCTGTAAGGGACCTATGGATACTGCGCGTGACCCCTGCCCACGTCTTCGGGCAATGACGGGGTGGTGAAAGTTGGAGAAAGTAATGGATTTTGTATGATATACATTGAATGCAACCATTTTAGTGCATTAACGTCAAGATTAGGAGCAATTTTTAATAACGCTACTGGATTTTTTACACCGCTGTATACCAAAAGAAGCAATTGAGCCCTTCCAAGAACGATGAAAGTTTGTAAGATTTTGCAAAGCAGATGAAAAAGTACCTCAAATTCATAATTTACACTTGTCATATATACGCAAACGGGACGCTTGTATTTTTAAATTTCCCCATCTAAATGCCGTATTTCTTACATTGCGTTTGTACTCGGATGTAAATTTTTTAGAACATTTCTCTAGTTAAACCTCGGTGCGAAACGTTTCCACTACGTACACACATTATACACACACACTTTGTGATTCAATAGGTGCGAAGGACAAGGAGAAAAGACTCCAGTTTTGTATTCTATTTGGCTTAGGTATTTGTAAAAATCCTCCATGAATTTCTAAACGCTTTCCAAATCTTGCTAATTCATACGGCGTAAGACTTTAATGTCATTATGTCATAGACGATTCTACCCCTTACATTATGGTAGATGGTTGTGTGGGTGAAAGCCTCTCGTGTGTCCCAACAAATCCGTTGCCTAAACATTTATTGAGACATTGCACAAGCAAACCGAGCAACTTGCTTTTGAATACCAAAAATTTAATTTTTTCTTATGCAACTCCCAGTATTACAACCCGCTCCAGTCTCTCAAGATCAATTATGCTTACTTGTTGTACTTTAAGAGAGATATTATCTTTTCGAGCCTTCACCTGGTTTGATCGCGTGCAAATATTTACACACAACTTCAATACCATACGATGGCAGTGTATGTCTGACAGCAGGGAAAGTCGGTCTGTAGGAGAAATGATAAGAAACTAGAGGGTAGGGTAAGTACAACAAAGGACAAGAGAAAGTCTCAATCATGTAAAATGGGCTATGACGTTCTAGGTGTTCACGGATCATTGCAGTATGTATGACTGTGAGGGGGTCACCAATTAGTCAATCAATTTGGCCACCCTTCAATTGGGGTAGTGGCAATAGTAATTAATGCAGATACGAGTCGTAGTAAACGGAATTGTAGCAACTTAATATGTGTGTAAACTCGGTACGGTATCATTAACGACGACGAGCGTGAAATCGATGAATAACATAAGTAGTTGACTTATACCATGTCATGAAGGATTCTTGGGTAACCCCTTTCATGCGGTGCAAAAAGAATAACTTTAGTTATACTTCTACTATTCTTAATAATAATAATAATAATACATCTTTGAACACGACTTTACACAATGAGAACACTTTTACGCTGGATCGAAATTAGTCCTCTTTTTAATCTGAAACTCTTCGTAAGTGAGTGTAATGTAGTTCATACCTTGTTGTATAATGCGTAGCCGTGTGAAAATTCGATGCACTCAATCTCTAATGAATGCATTTTGGAGCGCAATTCATTACAATTCATGCACGTTCTTCTCCATGAAAAGATGTACCACGATGCGTGCGTCATTTCCACATGGATGAAAATTGACTTTATCCAATTTTTCCACACGATCCTGCATTACAAGTCTCATTATGAATCCATAACGATATCAATTATCACCTAGAATCTTCAAACGTGAAGCTAACCAATTATATATAATTACCGTAATTAACATTACTACTATATGGAATAATGTTCGATGGACAATTTGTCAACCGAGACTTTTTCTAGTTTTATCTACCGAAGGATGTAAAATATCTTTAAAATTCAAAAAAAAACAACATTCAACGTTTTTCAGATGTCATGTTTGTAGCTTTCAAAATACGAAAACAATAAAAATCTACACGTTTTGCATTATGCAGTAGAAATATAACATTTTCCCTTCGCGCCACACTCATTAGTCCGTTTGTCGTCTATCTTCAATATCTTTGCGCTCAATTTCCTGGGAGTTACCCTGTGAACCTGAAGTGACCTGAGTTTTATCTCTCCCAGTTTGCAGCATAAATGATTCTTCTATGCACATAAATATAATATAACCATGCCAATTCGAAAATTACTTATTTTCAACTTTTATTTTTGATTCCTTTGAAATTTACATTTTTTGGACACTACGTACGTACAGATTCTAAAGTGTACACGCTGACGCTACACACTTTATTTTAAGTTAGTTATAAGAGCACTATGATTTCAATTTTGGATACAGCATAGACACCATGCAACCTATCATATCATTTAATTAGTACCGTTTGTAATTGTAATTATCCTTTCCAGACCATAATTGTAACCACTGCTTACTTGCTCGTGCTCTTCCCAACTCAATTCATTGAGAAAGCACGAGGCGGATGTGCTGGTAACGTTTATTCTGCAAATTATAACATCATGCATCATTCATCCCCAAATTTCCAAGCCCAATTAAACTGAAAACCTGTTGATGTACTTTGTACAATGAATTCAATCCAAGTAATCTAAACTCTGCTCGCAGTCTTCTCAGAATGGAATGAAAACTGAACACGTGATTCCGTTAGATTCGACCTGAATTAATGCAAAAAACTCCAGAAGCTACTATTATGACTCTATTCGCTTAATGACAACTAATTGTAACAGTGGAGATTTGCCTAAACGTTCTTTGCCTGTGTCATGGCGGAGGAAGCAAGTCATAATTGCAAAGATTTTTGAAAAGACTATCACCGGATTTTCTGCCATCTTAAATTGAATGTCATGACTATAAAAACCTAGAGCAAAATGCATTTTCTTAATTTAATAAATATGAATCACAAATGTAACTATTGCCTTAATATTTTACAGCCAATAATATTTTTAATAGGTAAATGTGAAGAAACCTATGGATAAGTTTGTAAATGAAATAACATTTCAAACTAAAACTAAGTTCAATCCTGACTGAACAAAGGATCAAGAAAAATATAGCAATCAAAACCAACTAAGTACTATAACCATCCTATACTACATTTAAAGCCTGGAGTTTAAAACAAAAATTATTTCGTACTAAAACTATATTCGGTGAATTTCAACGCAGCTACATTCCTTTAAGGTACGCATTAAATGGACACAATACACTCTAAATTCCCATCGCTCTTTTTCTCTCCTCACTAAAAGCCCATCCAGTTCGAATGTATAGATCTTGCGCCATTAGCAAGCCCTTTAAATTTTTTAACTTTCTCCGCAGTTTAAAAAAACATTAGTAAATCCTCTATACAAGTTACTAAAGAAATATAGTAATTCATATTCTTCCTTTACTATTTGTAGGCAAAAATATTTTAAGTCTATGCTTTTCGATACGATTTGAACAATTTCGTAAACGTTTCTCCGAAATATACGTATCAATTCAACGATTGGAATATCTAGTAGTTTGTTTTATCATCAACCTTTCAAGTTTTTCCTACGATTACATGATGTAAAATTATCTTATCAGTTGTAAATCTAACTACCATCTCCTCTGTGCCGGCTGCAGTTTCCTTCTCGTTAATTACACTAGCTTCGTTAGACATTTTTGTTACGACTCGGGACAAGCATCAGGGAGATGCGCCATCTTTACATTCTTCTCGTAATGACGATTATGTCGACTATTATTACACATAATTGGCTAACAATTACATTAAATTATTGTTACCGATCATTATTCCTTACTCTTTTGTTATTATACTTTGCATTGCTTCATTACCCAGAATCATTGTATCTCCCTCTCCAATCATTCAGTGCATAGCAGAGACTCTAAAAAGCTTCAATCCCTTCATGTGTTCCTGGTGTCCTCCAACTCACCTTATTATCATTATGATTAAAATGATAAAATGCAATGGATCAGTCAATTTGGGACCAACTTTCTCAAATACCGTCGAGTCACTGTTAAATTATTCTATCGCAAGTCGCGACTTCCATGATGTGATGACAAGCGTCGGCAAGGTTCCTCAAAATCCCTCAAGTCATATATAGCACCTACTGCACTCATTCTGATCAACTTTAAAAACGATGATACATTTTAGGTACACAACTCTGTTAAGATATCTGAACATTTCTCGTAATCTACTACCCTCCATTCTCTAAGGATTCCTCCCCCCATTGCAATTTGATATTTATATACTTATACATTAAATCATCTACTTCACTACTTTCGCTCTACATGCATTTTTAGTACTTTCACCAGAGTTTCTGTATTGTCCTCTTAAACCTGTTATTCGTACTTGCTGTCTTCCAATTCGTTATTAATTCAAGACAACCTTAGAATACCGAAGAATACCATGTTAAGTCATAGTCAATTACACGGCCCTTCTTCTGATGAGTTCCTTAAATTACATTCTGCTGCGATGCGAATTTTTTTTACATAATTTTCAAAGAAAAGCATGTCCCAGAATTTTGATTCCTCTCTCTTTTTTTTCATCTCGTTAATTACTTATACTATATCCGTTAAAATCTTCTATATCTTGGATATCCGACATTCTTTCTCCCAGCAGATTTTTCAGCTACCTCGGAGATTACGACAAGCTACGGCTGCTACCAGAGCAGCACCACGACCACTTCCATCTTCGGACAACATCAGATCGAACTGGAGACAACAAAACAATAATAAGTTAACCATATAATGAATATTAAAGCAATTAGCATCGGCTAATACGGTACTATTGGTTAATAAACTCTATCCTCACCTTGATATCACGGCTAATTAGTTTCTTGATCGTTTCTGTCATTAAATCATGGAATCGGGGATGGAAGCGGTACACGGAGCCGTCAACGGCAACCACGACGGTTTTTTCATCCATCTGCAAGTCACCGAATAGAATATGAACAGAATAGTTATTAAACAGAATAGACATTCAGAATAGGCGTTCAACAATAGAAACTGGAGACACTAGACGGCGCCAGGATGTTTCGCGTACCTTGGCAAGAAGGCAAGCAACTCCAGCAGCTGCAAGTTGAGCAGCCCTTTTCGAGACAACTTCGCAAATATGGCGGACATTCTCGCAGTCTTGATCTGTGTAATTGGTGATGCACAATTCTTCTAGCACTTGCTTGCAATTGTGGTACTCTCCATGTTTATCACTGCAAACACAAAAATCGTATGTACTGCTTCAATCTTGTAATTCACTAGTTTGTCCACAACATCTGTCAAGTGTTGCAAACCTTTAATTTGACTTTAGAAAGACTTACGCTTCGATTTCGGAGATGTATTTGGTGAAAAAGTTTCCCCGCTTGAATAAGCTATCGGATCCTTGCCCTTTGAAAAGCAGTCCATCCTTAGTTGCCTTTTCAATAACGAGCCTAGCTATTTCTCCCATGTACATTCCAGATATCATTTTCTCGTACCTTCAAAGAATAAACGAACGTATTAAAATTTGACCCCGATAACGCATGTACCCACAAAGCATGTGCGTACAAGCTACATGCAGCATTTTCTCTCGAATTTCACTTACAATTGCTTTCCTTGATTTATTGACGCTTCATCTACATCACGGTCATAATCGGTGAGGACAAAGTCCAGAACGCCATTGTCTCCAAACGCGCCCCATTCTGTATTAATGATGACCTTAAAACAGAATTTTTCAAAATTTATAAAATATTAAAAACTGAACCCCTGTTTACCTACATGATACAGCAAATATAATGCACGTAGTCGTACCTGAGCTGGCTCGCTATAATCTAGGTCCCATAATCCGACGTTTTCCAATCTTTCAACATAGCAGGCGTTAGTTCCAGTTCCTTGCAAAAAGAAAACAGATTATCGATCCGAGGAATAACATAACTAATTTCTATCTAATTGCGTACATCCTTTGATAGCCTTACAGACTTTGTAAAAGCGTAGAACATAAAGCTTGCGACCCTTGCAAAAGAAAACCTCCACTGATTACAAACCCCATGCGTTAGTGATCCGTCTTTTGGAGCTTTCTCTTCAAAACTAGCTCAAAGTATTCGTAGCAGCCTTGCAAAAACAATCAAATCTCAGGCAACACGTTGCACAGAGCAAACAATGTCAGCAGCTTCTTGAAAAGCATTTATTACAAGCATGCACTGCAAGCCCTTGGCCTTAGCCACCCCCAAATGAGAACAACATGCAAACTGCATAAAAAAATAATAATCAAAACCAACTGTATCAAAACAACAACATATCTACAATCCGTATTTGGCTTACGCTTTTAACTCGTCTTTTTCAGCCTCGGCAGTATGTAATTATAGTCTATAAAACCAACGATGCCAGACAGCAAGATGATAAGATTTTTCAAAAAATTAGCTTCCTAACAGAGGTAAAATTAGATTGGAGGCGACATAATCCTGCCTCAGATAGTCAAGATTCAAAGCAAAATAATTACTTTATAATCTTCATAATCAAGCTTCGTGTTCGTGGTAAGGTACGTAAGTTAAGCTGTCCCTGATTTCCTAAAATTATCAATGTCTTTGATTCAGAGTAAACTAAATCCGGAAAAATAAACAATTTGATCTGCTGCGTGTACGAGTCTTAACTCTGGATCTTCTCATTTCATTGAGTAAAAGTTCAGTAAAAAAATGTCTGATTGTCTTTTATAATCCCTAACCTCCTAAGCGTCCCTCCAAGCAAGATACAAGACGTGTAAAACTTAAGTTGTAAAATATCGTAACGATTACAAGCTAATTCTATCTTCAAACGTATATTATAAACTCACATTTGATGCGACTAAAAGATGCATATATCACTCCAGACATCTACCCCACCATAGGGCTAGGACTAAACGTAAAACGAAATTCAAGGCCTATACGTGTAATTATAACACATCAGATGATGATTTTTAACATAGATTAATAAGTGGAATGATCTTTAGACTAATCACCTTCGTCGCAAATTCACATTTAAATAAAAGTGCTAAGGCAGCTGGACAGAAGTAACTAAAGCAATATTTTGTTTTTAAAATGAGATTATTTACAACAAACCTATACAGAAAATAATACAGTTTCGCCCACTCCGTAAAAAAGTATACAATAACAGTTTAAAACGAGCAAAACAAGTAAACCTGAGAAGATACGAAGAAGTTGACATCAAGTATTTACATCTACAGGAAAATATCTCTAGAGACGCGTTTAGCGTGTTCATTCCATTTCTAGGAAATATATATACAGAGTAAAAATGTAGCAGACGAGAAAGATGAAGGAGTTCAAAGAAAAAGCTCAAATTCTACACAGAAATTTCAAAATCTTAAAATCTTAGCCAGGACTAACAACAGAATATTACGCATAATGAAACTGTACAAACAGCTAACAAACATTTATAAATGTTTTGTACACAACGAGAGTTTGCTGAGATATTATCTGTCATCAAATTAAGTGTACATACCTACAATGAGCCCAACACGGCAATTGGGATTGAGCCATGCACACGACATTAAAGTCCCAGTGGTATCGTTGAGAATAGCGCAGACGGTAATTTCGACATCCTGAGGAATACATTACACAATTCGTCCATGTACATTTCAATACAGTTTCAGCAATAAGAGACAAGGTCGTCTCTTTAGTATCCTCCTAAATTAAATTTATCCGCAAAAATGTTCGCGCCCGCTATAAGCTAAGCATCTTCATCGCTTCATTCTTTAGCAAAGCTATGCAATAATTATCCCAAGCCTGGACCATATCCGGAACAAGACAATCCAGCCATTATTCCTAGTTAGTATTTACCCTGGCATCTTCCGCCCTGCATCCAGATTTTCTGATTAACTTTGCGAACGCAGCAGCTCCTATACCAACAATCGCAAACCCAGAGGCCGGGCCGGATTCAACAAGCAAGTTTCCCCTGATTAATTAGTACCGCACGCAGTAGCATCCTTCCATGTTAGATAATTAGCATTGTGAAGTGTATCTTTAATCCCTCACGCACACAGGTAATTATGCAATTAATTCCCATGCATCACCGCTCGCGAAACATCAAGTAGAAACAGAGAAGAGCAGGTTATTTCAGAGCCGGTAAGTATCTTGCAAGCTGGCCGAAGTAAAACTTGTAAATTAGCCAGGTATAATATCTTGCCCCAAAATCCTTCCCTCCTAATCATCCTACGTTCCAAAATGTCTCTGCAACAGCATCCATCCAAACTTGTTTCATCGCAAAAACTAACCACATAAGTCTCGGGTTTCTGTAACGCTGTCTGCGCAAGACAAGACTGTTTCCCTCACTGTACGTGCAAATTAGCATCCACTGACTTTATCACCTCCATCCACCCTTGACTTTTCAAATCATGTGCTGACTTCCACAATTAGCACCCATTTAATTAATTATAAGATGATTCCGTTCCAGGAAAACTCGTAGCCTTAGGCCCTAAGCAAGAGCGTGGAGGTGGGATGGGAGGGGAAAGAAGAGAAATAAGCAAACCCTTCATGAAAATATAGCAAATCAGTCAATAAGGGAGGTAACAAGAACTAGATGCACTTAAGCTTCAAATCCTCCACTTATTCGTCCCCCAAAAATAAGATTTAGCCTCCTTCGTTACACTAAATCATTATCATTCTGTTCAGTAAGCGTAGCATTCAGGATGTAAAAGTTTTAGACTAGCTCTTGGCTATAGGGCTTAGAAAAATAAATAAATAGATAAATCAGTAGATAAAAATGAAAATAATGAAAAACTATAGAATGAAAAGATTACTGAATGAATTCAGTAATAGCCTCACCAAGTATTAAACCAACACGGCAAGTAGGATCTAGGTACGCACAGGACATAAGGGTCCCCGTCGTATCATTTAAGATTGCCACCACGAGGATTTGGACATCCTTCATTTTCATGTATACATTTTTCAAAATATATTTAATTCTTGTAACACAAGTTTTATCTCTCTCCCAGCCCAGACTTGAATCTTATTCCTATATTTACAAAGATATACTGTATGCTCGCAATCGCAATATCCCTGCTCGTAATGTACCTAATCCCAATTAACTTTAGTATCTAATGATAACCTTTTCATCATCTTGACTCTCCGGATATTATCTCCAATGCTTTCGTAACTTCTACGGACCTGTACGACTTGTATCTTTCAGGTTTCTATTTTGCACAATTGTCAATACTCGCCAATCTCAGAACCCCAGTCAAATCCACTAACTAAAACTAACTAACTAGCTAATCAAATCCATGTCAGAGTTTGTGTTGAGCAAAGTCAATTAGCATTGCTAATTTTAATCTTCTTTCGTTTCTTATCATTCCCTTTCCTTATTTGTTAATCATTTACATTCAACCATGACCTTCACGCTCCGATCATTACTTGTAAAACTCTTCCAGAATATCTATAAATCATTCCGGTATGTCTCCTCCTACTAAATGGCCCCTTTATAATGACTCCTATTTTCTTGAAGTTAAGTAAGTAAATACGTGAAATCCCCCATATTCGTATTCTGTAAACCACAAACTAGCCGTGTGACCACTTGGAGTAACCTAGCTTTGTGGTAGGCCAGTTAACACGAATGATCAGTATGAGTCACGGTTTTTATCCAGCTATCCAAAGAACAATTGTAGTTGTAAGCTAATTTGTCTTGTTAGCTCAAGTATTCCGAGCTTTTCTTTGCTTATCGGCGCTGTTAACACTTGCTGCCCTAAGACATTTGACTATAGCGCACGCTTGCTTTGAACTGTTTTGGGCATTCAATTATCCGTATTATTCCAATTTACAATTTCCCAATTTAGTAATGAACTTGTAGCAGACTGTTATCTGCTTGGACTCTCAAATTTGTATCGATTATAGGTACATACTTAGCTTGGCTTGAACAAGCTTGCCCTAGTGACTTACACTTGCGCGTATCCCTAATACAGTTCTTTGCCGATGAATTGTATTACAGTTTTAGCCCGCCCGTACAACATGTACATGACTGAGGAATTCACGGGTTATCTTTATAAATCCAATGTTTTTTCATAAATTCACTTACGCCGCGTCGATAAATTGCTTCCTGGAGGAGGCGGACCACATCTTCATTCTCCACACCTGCACATTTGAATCCTTTCGTCCAAGTAACGAGCTTGGCTCTTGTTAAGCCTTCTTGTCTTAGTGGGAAGGAGAATGTGAAGCCGAGAGGAAGCTTTTCTTTATTAACATTATGCTCGATCATGAATTGAGCCAGGCAGTTTGCAATATGATCAAAGAGCTGCAAATTTTTCACACGTTAATTAGCCATTGTATCATAATGACTTAAATCTATTTAAAATAAAATCGTCTAAATTCTCACCCCAGTACCCGGACCGATCATAATATTTTGAGGAATTGCAAAAATTTTAGACTGCATTTTAAATTTTGATGGCTCTCGGTTATCCCCACCGAGTTCAATCAGCAACACCCGGAAGTTCGTACCCCCTAGATCCAAGGCCAAAAACTTTCCCGTTTCTGTAAAATAAACATCCCATGTATACGCATTTTTTACTAAGCGCATCATTGACAAATACAGTGATCATATCCAATCTTGTGAAACTCAAAATTAATTCTTTCTCAGTTCTCCTTCGGAGAACATCTTTTATCAGTCTTTAATTGCTTCTATGATTAGTTGCTGATAGCATTGCCGACACTAGAAGTTTCATAGCTTCTTCAGTTATTAAAGGAAGTTGCTACTGACTTGGACTTGATATGAGCATGTAATTGTATAATTGTCCCATTTAATTGCTAGTCTGATGTTGCTAAATGTCGCCTACTGTGTCTTTCTCTCTCTTTAGATTTTTGTAGTTCAAGGTTTCTTTATATAATAAATTATTCTGGTTAAATTCCAAGTAGAACTTGTTCACCCTTCATCTCGTTACAAGAACGCGGAGGCAGTTAAGTTGGCAGATTACTGATGCAAAGTCATTTACAACATTAAGCTAACAGGCAGGGGACATGAGATGCGACTTGGGAAAATTAATTCAATCTTTCCTCTTTCCAGTTTTTTATAACATGTTCTCCAAATTCCAGGATCTATCTTCCAGCAGCGCAATATGAATTCACGTGTGCAATTTATACCGCCATAGCTTCAACCTTGACTAGTAAACATCTTTTCTCGTTTGGATACGTGTGCAAGTTTATCTGAAATGTGTCTGAACCAATTACCACGGATCACGCCAGGACCATAAATTAAAAATCAACACTGTTCCAGTCACTGTCAACAAATAAGTGGAAGCTATTCATTTTTTCTGTCGCTAAAAGCGTTTCTCCTAAGATAATCTACGACAGTTGCAAACAAGTCAGCCTCCCAGCTTATGCACAGGCCAAAATTTCAAATATGCGAATAACTTGTCTCTGGAAAGCAGATCTTGCAGTGAGCATCTTAACGAATGATAGGCTATCGATATCGATACTTGAAAACTTGTGCTGGTCAACTAGCTACCTGAAGGTTCCAGAATCTTTGATTAGCACATCATTTTGGAGATGCTCGAGTCCTTCTTTAGCCTTCTTGTTGCTTCGAACAAATGATTTCCCACAGCTGATAAGTTAAGGAACTGGTAAACATATTCCACTTGAACAATACACAGCTGCTAGTCACAGTTTTCCCAACATGTAAACAAAATTCCAAGCGTAGATTATTCAATTTCTATATTACACCTAATTAACCATGCTACCTGTCTGCAACCTTCACCAATCTCCAAAATGTTTGTGCCTGGTTGGGCAACAATAAAAAACCCGAATCTGCTCGGCAAATTTCTCTCCTAATTTCTTCAATTAATATTTACTGCAGATTCTCAAATTCCCAATATCTACGTGCAACATTTCATTGATTCATTGTACTCCAGTCAACTAAAATTTCTAAGCAAGATTTGTGCAATGGGGTTTCAGAAAAAACGTTGGGCGGAAAACTTCCTTTTCCCTTAAATGGAAGCAACTCCTGAATATACAACTGCTAATCTGTAATCCTACAATCATGTGTGGACCTCCTTACGTATTTTTCAATTACTGTACAAAGGTTCTGCGGACGCGTTAACTGAGCGTGAAGATTAATTAGTGGCAACTTCACCTCACAAGACTTACGAAGCGTTTTTAAAGACGTGCTAATAGCACCCCCTCGAAACCAGTTTCAGCCAATCTGTGAAATATCAAAATTCACACAGTAACCCGTGTTGCAACCCTAGATTCTGACCTTATCATTGCGTCATGACACAAGTTGCAAAAATTCAACGCAAGTCGAAATTAATCCACCCTCGCTTCCTGCTCTCAGTTCCAGCCTGTTTCTCCATATTTGTGCGATATTTCATACTTAATGTGCGTACTTACGTTCTACCTTCTCCAATTTATCTTCCCCACTTCCCTATCCAACTATGACCCTTTGTAAATGACATTCTGATCAATTTACGCACTCAAGGCTTGAATTTTCTGACTAAATGCTAAACAAAAAAAACACAGCTTCTGTACTACTTCTGCAGGTATTGTGTGCTCTGAGAAATTATTATTACTTTCCATCGACCGGCAGGTAACATGCAATCAAGAGTTGATTAATTAACCCCGTCAATTGAATTCACGTACGTTCCTTTTCTCTTACCAATTTTCCAACCTTTCATTTCCACTTCCTCTCAATTAGAACTCCCCTCTTAGATCTGTTTTAATTATCATCAATGACTTTCAATCCAAGACAGGCCCTATTTTACTTCCCTCGAAAATGATTAATGCAATACAAAAAAATTTACACTTATTGGAAAAACTTGAAACACTTACCTTTCCCGTTTGGAAGATCTCTGACATAGGTAGGAAAACATTTAACAGTCGATGCTTCATTCGTATCTTTTCCTAATCCTAATTTGATTTCCTTGTCCAGCAAGTCCATAACTTTGTGTAGATGTTTCTCCGTCAGCACAAGTTCTGAGCAGACATCCACCACCTGTAAAAAACGAAATACTTTTAAAACTTGGTGTACGATGAAAAAATCATTTGTCCCCAATTCTCAAACTCCTAGCTTCCTTAATAAACTTCCTTCATATGATATCTTCAATATATATAGCTATGTCATAATATCATAATTTCAAATTGTGCTCTTCATTTCTATGAATCAATTAAAGTACTGCAGCGCAGCATGGGAGTCGTATTAATTTCATCCTAGACAACTTTTACCAGTTTTTGTTTGCAAATAGTCGAAGCAATTGTGTAGACACTTCTCACACATTTGCATACTTGCGCTTTCCATTCTTTAAAGTGTCAGTCCAAATTTAATAAGCTCCAAATTCTTAAAAACTGACACTTTCTAACCCGTGCCGAAACCGCATTTCTTAACCTTAGTTTCGGCATGCATAAATAAATCATCTGATAACTGCAGTCTGATGAGTTCCGTCCAATTTTCCACGGCATCCATTAGCCTCACAAACGTTTCCGCAAGAGCAAAGCATTTAATTATGCTTGTCCCACCCTCACACCAATTACGCTACAACGAACTTTGATCAAAGATCCTATCATTTTCACAAATTAAAATTCTGGGAGCAATGCCATGGCTTCATCCTCTCCCCTCCAACCGGAGTGCAACATAAACTTTTCGCAACAATGCATCATACATTTTCCCCCATCCAGCAACTTCAATTATTTTATACCTCGAGACTTATCTTGCATCCTGACTGACGGTAGTTAGTCGACCGATGTTAGTGTAGACAGCTTTACATACCACCTTATCACCGTCTTTACCCTTTATTTTGACTCTGTCTTCAGATCATACGCGTAAAAATATCCCATTTGTCCATGGCTTGCCGCCAGATAAACCCAGCAAGGTCGGCGACACATTCCTCCTTTACATTAGATACATAACATTCTCTCGCCTCCGAAATCGCCATTTCCTACCAGCTCCACTTTCTTACTTGCCACCATGACTGTCTCGCCTAAGAGCAAGCTAAGACAAACTTGGTTCAAGTTTGAAACTTTAGACTTTATACCGATTCTTTCTGATGCCAGGTCATCTTACAATAAGTCCACGCGTCTCTCGCCTATTCCTCTCAAAATATGACCTGTTTGATTTCAGTCCTTAAATGCAAAACTAAACTAGTCTGGATTACTCAGCTTACTCCCTCTTCCGTACATACGGCCAAACGAAGCCGGATAGTTAACGAATGACCTCCAGTATAGCATTCAAGTTTAACTATTGCATACGGAAAGTGACACAGCCCAAGTCTCAGTCTATAATCCTTAAACCGACTACATACGAGTCCAAGCCATGAGCATGTATTCCATTGCCGATCACCTTCATTCCTTGCTTATTTTGAGGTTAGAAATTTGAGGTGCATATGACCAATTGCCTTGTTATCGGCAATAATCGCGTTTAGCATTCAGATCATGTATCAAACTGGAAACTGGCTGGCGCCTTGTTGCACTTGCTACATGAGATTCAGACACTGCACTTTCTACTGAAAGGATGGGGCATTTCTAGGCGGACCGACAAGTGTCATACAGCGTCGTTAAGTTCTAAATGTATATATACACTTAGTGTGAGTGAACGGAAAATTTCTAATCTATTTTTGCAACACAGCACCCTGGATTGACGAGGATTCTCACACCAGCACCACGCTGCACCTTAAACTAAAACATCTACATGTTATGCTACCCCCTCCGTGCGTCAATATCCTACTCTTCATCAGCACAAACATATGGCATTACCTAATCATAAAATCATTTATTGCAATAGTTGCCAGAGATGCTACAAGATTTGGTGGAAATAGATTAAGAGTTTTGATGTTGCTGCAATGTCTTTTACTTCTACTACCTCATATAAACAGTCCATCCGCAGATTTCGGGTGGCTACATATCTTAATACAATCTTGTTAAACAAAACATTATTATTGTCTAGCATTCACTGTAGCTTTTTATCTACAAAATGTTCACATGGGTCACTATTTTTCTACAAGCGTACTTTAATTTTTCAAATCTCCAAATGCAACGCCTTTATTCAGTTGTGTAACTATTAAGTTACATCTAGACACTTGAGTTGGACATATCCTCCATTCAAGATAATCTAATAGAGTAGTTATCCAATGATAATTGCTGTGTTAGTCGCCAGTTAAGAATCAATGTTCCGTAAAATTCCACATATCGCCACATCCATCACACACTATAGCCCTGGAAAGTTACCTCTAACTGCGAAACCAATGCCGCCGTCCTCACACTTTATTAAAGTTTTTTAAATGTTCTGTTTGCCTTAAAGAACTAATCACTGTACTTGGAACAGGTAGCGAGGAGATTAGACAGCGATGTCCGCAAATAATTATACAACACAGCTACAATTTTTGTCATATCAGATTTTAGGATTCATTCCAAGCACCTCCGGTATGCCAAGATTTTATCTAACTTTAAAAAAAGATACTAGAGATAAATCGCATATTTCTTGAATCGCACAAGATTTCCTTGCATAAATTCTTTGAATATCCTTACATGTAATTTCTCCATCTTTTTCTATCTTCTCAGTCCTACAAATTTTGCATTTCACCATTCTTTTTCACATCTTACACAATTCAGAATCATCATATCCTGAATCCGGACCTTTCCTCACTTTCCTTGCATATTTTCTTCCACCTTCCTCTGGTTTCATCAGTGCAAAGCTTCTATTTACGCAATACATTCTTTATCTTACGAGTCACCACAATACTATTTCATGTCCTCTTGAATTTGTTTAGTAAACATTCTCTGAATTTCCTAATCATGAAACAATTGATTTGCAAATATCCTAATCTAGAACTCCCCCTTTAAGTAATTCATTCCAAGTACTAATCACTGTAATAACTGTCATCCCGGTGCAAAATTCAACTTCCACTAACAATTATAAATCCAACTACGTTTCCCAGTCTAATTGAATTTTTTACAGAAACACACATCAGCCGCTTTTCCTCAGAACGAGTCTAAGTAAGCTACTCTCCCATTCCTGCAGTAATCTTTCTTTTCCAAGTTACAATTCCAGAGAACGCGGCTCTCCATTACCTGCAACTCGAAGGTGAGATCATCGTTTACAAACAAATCTTTATCATGAACTCAGCTTTCAGGTAGGTTAGGTGGATGCTTGGCTCATTGATCACAAGTCATGCGCTTACAATCCCTATCATTCAATTCTGCCTAATCATTCCAAGCATGCATTCTAATTTCCTAATTTCCCTTTCATCATAGCCGTGTACTACTCAGCCGGCTGCAGCTTTCTTCCAAAGGTCATCGATCTAATTTTCAGCCTAACATCCTGTACTTGAGTAATCAAATTCTCCGCTACATGCAATTTACAATATCTTTACCCACCTTCCTTCTCTAGAACGACAGTGATTCTAGTCAATCACAATATATACTTGATATATCTGGAAATCAATTGGAGGAGACAGGACAGGAGGTACTTTCCCCACACGCTATCCAATACTTTCCAGCCATGTTTCTCAGGAATAATTGAAAAAATGATTAATTTTGCATTTCCCAGTAGTTAGCCTGTTGTTCTCTTTAAAGGCCTAATCAAGATGAACTACTAAACACTTAATTCCAAAATCCCTGTCGTTTATCCTCCCTTGGGTCCATCGAACAGCCAAACCGCCACACACATCTTTCCCCTAACCACTTTACAATCCATAAATATGACCTTAAACTTGAGAAGATAACAATTTCCACCGACTTCAATCCCGTAATCCTACCCAAGTGGAGCGGCTAAGCATTCTTCGAAGCTCCTTTGTCTGATTTCTGCTAAATTACCTTAAGCTAAATTCTGATTTGCGGCAAGCATACTAAATACAAACGATAGCGACGCGGCTTCCATCTCTGGAATTTTCATTTGTAGCATGGCATGCTATTCTACGCTTCTCGCTAAGGCTTAAACGCCACTCTAAAAACTCGAGATTAATCCTACTTATCAGCTTGTTGAGTGAGAGGATAATTTCGCGGAAATACCAATTACAACGTCACTAGTATCTCCTACCTCCTACCCTACCCTAGCGCTCTAACGTCGTTGTTCACTCTAACGTCATTCATTGTCTGTCGCCTTCTTATCACCATCAACACCAACTCAATCCGCCACTCATAGTCTAAGCAGTCTCTTTTCTATGAATAAAAATCAACCTGTCCTTAATTTAAAATCCTAATTTCATACCTGTTGTATCCATTACCCAACTATATATACATCTCATTATAAATCGCTTCAGAGACCCAGACCGCGCATATTTAACTTCTTAGCTGTTGTAGTCAACCGTCATATACATACATGTAGTTCTCATGAATTTCCTGTAACACGATGTCCCATTCTCAGAACCACGTAAAGCACGCGCTTCTGTCCGCATCATGTAGTGTGAAATATAATCTGAACATGCTTTGAAAAGATACATTCGCGACGTTTGAAATTGTTCAATTTTCGTTGAGGAGAATACACTGATACAATGCTAATACGATAGTCTGAGAGAAAAACAAATAGAAAGCACTAAAGAACCACTCCCTCGTCAGCTGACAAACAATACCGGCTTTTTCTATTTCCTCGGGTTTTAAATGATCCCTTTTCCACCGAATCCCCTCAATCAAAACCATGCACCAGATGAACTCAATGAGCATACTCACAGCACGACAAGCGCACACCTTTCTGCCAAACGGAACTTTCATCCGCCGGAGACCAGGATAGAAATACGCTATTGCTTCTGTCCCTGGAGCGATCAATCAATACAAAGCACGTGACTTCTACTAACTCTTCCCGAATCATTCTTTCATGCTTTCTAATCCCTGTAACATAACAGGTTGGCTAATCATGTTCAACCTCATTCAAGTCTCATCTTACCTGCCCGCATTGCCTATATTCTTCTAAACCAAACTCAGAAAGCAAATCAAAGCATTTTAAGCAGACGGCCACACCAAATCTCTATGAAGATCCTTGAAATTTGCGAAAACTACTGCGTTCTCAGATATATTGAAACGGATCTCTACTCCAGGCGCCAGCGTATGTATTATGCACAAGAGCGCATTGATTTGTTTACATGGAAAAAGGGTAGGTCCAGGTATGATGTGTTGAATGCACAAAGGTAAACAAAAGCGTCTTCGTTCATTCCTATCATCAAGCTCACCATCAAGAGATCGCCTTCGTTTGAAATACCTGAATGCTTGGGCTACAAAATAGCCTTTCCACACAAGTGTTTATTCCTCAGTGCGTATTTGCGCTTTACATTTAAATTCGAGTTACGCAATTTTTCAACTCATGAAACCATATCAACTTTTCAGCTAAAATATATGTATCTGTAACCTCCTCTTTTCCTCCCTCGACCTTGATACCCCAGCATCCTCAACCCTGGCGTCTAACGAGCACGTTGTTTTTTTGCCAACTCCAAGCCTTGTAAACACTAGCCAAGCATGTATTTTTGCATTCCTCTCAGCTTTTTCTTCCATAATAAAGGATACAGTGCTGCTGAAATTTTTGCACGCTCTAGCTCCCACTGCTTTCCACACTAGCTTTACCACTATATTTGTTTGTCGCTTTGCTCTGGTGAAAATAGAGTCTCACCTCTCACGTATTAGCATTGGAATTGGAATAGACTAAGAGTGTAACAAACCAGTTCTCACCTGGAGAAAACTGGCGGGACATTAAGATGCATTTCCTACAGCTACCTTTTGATGAGTATTCTTCAAGCTATACATCGTGAATAAGTCGATATACTTACCTTTTCCGATGCCCTGAGCATGTTCATGATGATATTAACTGATTCCTATATCACTTGTACACAGGAAGTTCCTCTGTTTTTGCAGTAGCTTTCCGGAGAAAAACTTGCCGTCGTCCACTAGGATAGGAGTAGTACTTCTGGGCTCAAATATTGATGGCGTCCTTCTCCAATTTGAGAGCTGGACAGTGGCGAAGGGTTTGAATCGAACGGACTTGACAGGGCAACCTGGTTATTAAGAAGGAAGCTGTGAGACTTGCACCAACAGCAGGAGTTTCAGAAAAAGGTTGCTAATATTGTAAGCGGAAGAATTGGAGGATAGTTAGGGGGAAAATCCACTTTCGGTTTTAGCATGTGCTTTTCCAGAATGGAAAGGAGATGATGGTTATGTGAGAAGAAGAGAGACAGAGCAGAGGGAATGTCGTCTCACGGAGCGACCGACTGGAATAGTGCTAAGGAAATGAATGTGTTGAGTGGTGAGAGGGACTGTTTTGAATATTATTTAATTATCTTACTTAGGTGAGTGCTCGGTCTAGAGCTAGAGTGAGCGGTTTGCGTTGTTGGGTGTAGAAAGGTGATCAAGGAGGAGTATAGTTAGGAGGATTACCAAGTACTCGCTTTCAATCCTAGCCTATGACGACTCTTCTACTGATAATCTTAAACTGCTAGCCAAAAAACCATGTTAGAGATGCTGATTAGCATGGAGTCAAATGGCAAACTAATAGTTGTGAATTGTGAAAAGAATACAGGAGCAGCGTGTTGTACTACAATGAATGAGACATATATATATATATATACAACAATTTACCCACTCACTCCCAGCCAGACTTCTCCCACCAAACCAAATCCTGCACAGGATATTCCTTACTTGCAATTACT
Organism: Sminthurides aquaticus; assembly: GCA_906901655.1. Classification (NCBI taxonomy): domain Eukaryota; kingdom Metazoa; phylum Arthropoda; class Collembola; order Symphypleona; family Sminthurididae; genus Sminthurides; species Sminthurides aquaticus. Next base: position 5,961,443 of record CAJQTT010000004.1, on the reverse strand, counting down.
TTCTTGTATATTCTCTCTCCCTTTCTTTACACTTTCCTATTCCGTGTATATAATCAAAGAGTCCCAAGCACACAAATCGCGAACAAGAGATTGAGATGCACTCTAACAAAGACCAAAGACTTGCACCACACAACTATGAAAACTAATAAAAAAGGAGAGAGGAAAAGAGAGAGATACAACTTAACTCGTGATCTTTGTATTCCTACTACAATATCCTTAGTTTTAGCAGTCACTAGAGAAGATGTGGGCTAAACCGTATGTAAAATCTTTGAGGAATACGAACAATTCTGGGACAATTATGCATCACTCGTATTCATGTCCAGTGCCAAAATATTCGCACCCCGACTACGTCCTCTTCAAACTTGCTTTCTCTCCTCGGTTCTTCTATCTTGCCTTTATAGCGTGTCATGTGTATACACATCAGAAATACTCGGGATTCTACATTAGATCTATTCAATTGCTCACGAGGGAAGTGTACAAGAGCCTCCCTAAAAGCTTACACACCTACTCCAACTACCAATCCAGGAGAGGCAGCAATCTCCAGTCATTCTACAATGCATATACAGTTTCTCCTCCCCCCTCATTTTATTCCGACGATACTTCTACGTCATTGCATTGATTTCCGACCCCATATCCCACTCGGCCCGAGCACGTCCGATCTACGGCGACCCACTCATTCGAAACTTTCCGATGCGTTTCCGGTCGGGAATCGCAACGTCATACTTCACGGGTTCGCGAATTTATTCCTCTCTTCTGCGCACCCGCCGAAGCATTCCTACTCTACAATCCGTACACACATTCACGCCTCCTGCTCCACCTTCCTCACACAATCACACATGTACACACTGAACACATGACTCTGGCTCGTAAGGTCCACAATACCACCAAGGATCAGTGTATTAGTCGTGGTTACTACTGCTTTACTGGCCTGACGGCAGGGATTCGCAATCCTCAAAACCCATGTCGCCAGATCCTGGAAGCGAATCCGTTACCCCCAACCTCCAGTCATATGACATTCCTTCCTGACAGTCAGCGCGGGATGATGCAATCCATCGACTATAAGTCAAAAGTTTCTCCACCTCTGTCAATCGGCACAAGGTTCCGGCTTCGTTTCGCAACATGCACTTCATGATGAAAATCGTACTCATACATTTTTTCCATTTCATGCTTCGCACACCACACAATATGATTTCACGCTTAAAAGCCACAGCTGTAGTAACCACAGCTGCCGCAACTCGTTAAATTTCGCTTCAAGCTTTTTAAATGCAGCTCACACCTTGGCGGTGTTTGAATTAGTGTCTATGGTCCTAAAATGACAATTGCAAGTTTACAAGCAGGTAAGGTTTTACTGGATCAGAAGTTGAATTAAAAATCAATAAAAATTATTAGCCTCAGCAACCGGCCCGAGTAACGAGTTGCGCGGTTCGCTTAAGATTGCAACATGCATCTTTTAGGCTGAATTACGGGTTAAGTATGTTACCATGAAAAACTTGTGAATTTCATTCTTAGTTCCAGTCCATCAATGTTGGAAGTTTAGTATTCTTCGCCTCCTTCTCCTTCTCCATCGACGGAGTCCATACCGACCTCCTCATAATCCTTCTCGAGGGCAGCTAAATCTTCTCTTGCCTCGCTGAATTCTCCTTCTTCCATTCCCTCTCCGACGTACCAATGAACGAATGCGCGCTTTGCGTACCTGTAATTAAATTAACGTGTTCTCAAATCCAACATTGTCAAGCCCTTCAGTGTATCCCTTCATAACCATGATTCAAAACATTAAATTATTACTATGACAGAAAAAAACTTACATGAGATCAAACTTGTGGTCTAATCGGGCCCAAGCCTCAGCAACTGCTGTGGTGTTTGCCAGCATACAAACTGCTCTCTGCACTTTGGCCAAGTCTCCACCTGGCACAACGGTGGGAGGTTGATAGTTAATTCCAACCTTGAATCCAGTCGGACACCAGTCCACGAATTGGATGGATCTGCATAGGGTAAATTACAGTTACATTTCACAAGAAACTCTTCCAACTTCTCAGCCACACTTCACGCAGAGTGTGTTAGAGTTGATAACGTACCTTTTCGTCTTGATTGTGGCAATTGCCGCATTCACATCCTTGGGAACCACGTCTCCACGATAGAGCATACAGCAAGCCATATATTTTCCATGTCGCGGATCGCACTTCACCATCTGATTAGCCGGCTCGAAGCAAGCATTGGTAATCTCGGCAACTGAGATTTGTTCATGGTATGCCTTCTCAGCGCTGATAACAGGTGCATAGGTGGCAAGGGGGAAATGAATTCGTGGATATGGTACCAGATTAGTTTGGAATTCCGTCAGGTCTACGTTAAGAGCACCATCGAACCGAAGTGAGGCCGTGATGGAAGACACAATCTGCCCGATCAGTCTGTTCAAGTTCGTGTAAGACGGTCTTTCGATATCCAGATTTCGGCGACAAATATCGTAGATAGCTTCATTGTCGACCATAAAGGCACAGTCTGAATGTTCCAGGGTAGTATGGGTAGTCAGAACCGAATTGTAGGGCTCTACCACAGCTGTGGATATTTGAGGAGCAGGATAGACGGCAAACTCAAGCTTGGATTTCTTTCCATAGTCTACTGAAAGACGCTCCATCAACAAGGAAGTGAATCCTGATCCAGTTCCACCTCCGAAGGAATGGAAAATCAAAAATCCTTGTAATCCAGTACAGTTATCAGCTAATTTACGGATTCTGTCAAGAACAAGGTCCACGATTTCCTTTCCGATCGTGTAGTGACCTCGAGCATAGTTGTTAGCTGCATCTTCTTTGCCAGTAATTAGCTGCTCAGGATGAAACAACTGACGGTAAGTTCCCGTCCTGATCTCATCTATTCAATTAATACAAAGCAAGTTGTTAAAAATCACGTTTTATATTCATCCGAGGCTCGGAGGGCGACGAGGACCCGACCTTTCCCAAATTTCATCTTCTATGCTATGATATGCTGATTTAATACATTAAGCTTAACCTACCAATAACAGTTGGTTCCAAATCAACCATCACAGCCCTGGGAACATGTTTTCCAGCTCCGGTTTCACTGAAGAAAGTGTTGAATGAATCATCACCGCCCCCGCAAGTTTTGTCAGAAGGCATCTGACCATCAGGCTGAATTCCATGCTCCAAACAATACAATTCCCAGCAAGCGTTTCCGATCTGAGTTCCCGCTTGACCAACATGGATAGAGATACATTCGCGCTATAAAACAAGAAAATTGAAACAAGCCGTTAGCATTGCATTTATCAAATCTCCATTCACTATTACATATCCCTACAAGCTCCAAAACAGCTTCATATCAGCTCCAACTTCTTGCTCCCACCTTTTACATTAAACGAAACCTTGACAATGAACTTGAAACTGTTGAATAAAATATATATTCCATTGCCCATGATACCAAATCCTAAAATCAAACTTTTAATATCCAAACCTCCGGCTACATACAGGATGAGACGTGACTTGAAGCGCATATCCTTACCTCAAGGCGCATGCATGTACCCGCACTATATACCATAGCAACCGCATATCCCAACTCTTACATACATACACCCACTGCAGCATTATTTTGTCCGTTCACTTCTCCTAAAAAGCCGCCTCTTCCTATCTTCATCCTACTCCTTAACAATATTATCCTTTCATACATTGCGCAATCTACAATTAAGCCCGCCTACATAAAATGATAATTCATGGAATTCAATAGAAATCCTAGACTTAACATCAATCAATCTTATGCTCTGGCCTTGTCTTTCCATAGCTTCCCCTCCAGTAGTGCCTGCCGACAAATCCCGCTAGGTCTAGAAAACGTCGCAGATGGAAAAGACCGTTGGGATTTCGTCCATAACCTGGCTTACTTCCAACAACCTCAGATCCCCCTTAAAACTATTAAAACCTCTTAAACTAACTCTCATCAACCCGGGCAGCCTAATGTATCCCAACATGCAGGAAGCAATACTCATGACTCCTTTCATTAATTCAACTAAATTATTTTAAATTAAATCTGAGTGAAATTGATGGCCGCCTGCCTCCCATCCTGTTTCTTTGGAAGCTAAAAACCGCATTTAAAATTAAAATCCAGACCTATACCTAACTAATTCTCATTTTGAAACTAATAAATATATTTCCCAACCTCTGATTTCTAAGGGCTAAGATTAATTGTAAATAATATGGAATGGAAGGAACTTACCATTTTGAAGGAGTAGTTTCAAGTTTGAGAGAAAAAATACAGGTTGTATAAATGAATGTAGACTCTGTAGAACCTCTTAATTGTCGTATTTAATAGTTAAATGTGAGTCTGTAGGTAAATAAAAATGATTATTATAAGTTACAAGTGATTTTGTTGTTGAATTATTTAGTGATTTGGAAAAGAATGCCGATTGGTTTTATTACAGTAAATCTTCACTTGTTACACTAGTAAAGAATGGGGCTCTACTGGCTGTGGTGGTGTGGGGCTGGAAAAGATTTGGTAGGAGAGAGTGTGTGGAGACCGCTTGGAAATTCGAGCGGCCGTTAAGTTAACTTCCACAAGCCTATCCCAAAGCCCATGCCTTCATTCAATCTCCTTCTCTCTTCTCTTCCTTCTCCTTCGTCTTCCCTCCACCCCGCACTTTGTCACCATGGAAAAACTCTCCCTTCTCAATCCAACATTTGTTTACGAGGAAGCAACATACGCGCCCGGCCATTTATTATGTACAACAACCTGGGTCTCATCTCATGATGTGAGAATGTGAGAGTACTTGCAAATAATATGGTGGTCGTCCGTCGTCGTGGACCAGCAACCCAAAATTTCTTTATTATGTCAATACACGCTCTCACTACCCACATTTAGGTCCTCCAATCAGAAGAATGCATTTTTACGCATAGATTTACAAATTCCCATTGAAGATCCCAAAGATATAGCACAAGATGACGACAACGACACGGATAAGCCCACCGGACTTTCTAATAACTTCATACAAATGAGGAGTCATTTCAGGTAACGTCAAACGATTTGCAAATCTACGCTACACGCTCCTCCTACGCTTGCGTTAAACAAAAGCGCTTATAGCTCCTTATTTGTAGTTTTGCATGCTGTGGGCGATGGCGCCACGTGAGCAAGTCCGTGTGTGTGTGTGTGTAATACGAACCTTCTATTTGCGTTATTCCATTGTCCCGTACCTGAGTGTGTCCAGCCTTTAAAAGTTAATTAGCTAGTGTCAGTGTAAATAAACTTGTGCGAAAATGCTAGGCTTGCGAATTAGACGACAGGGTCCGTTGTCCAAGGGAATTCTTATTCCTTAATAATTATGTTTGCCACATGTTTATGACTTATTCCAGGATGACGCTGCGCTGGGGGATCCATCGTGCGCAGTAGCAGAATACACACCTGTACAAATATATATTAATAGCAGAAATAAGCAATATGGTGATTATCTAAATTTTCCAAAATAAAATTGACAGCATAGACAATGGGATAAGAAGATAATAAGGTTGTGGGGCGAGTAGTTATGGGAAGCAGGAATTGCAATTCTACTAAGCAGGGAACATACAGATTAAAGCATGTAGAAATCCTTGAAGAAGTGCATCTGCATTGATTTTAAAAACTATTCTATTCTGCCATTAATCTTGATATGTGTGAGATGAATGTAAATGACGCGGAATTCTTGGAGTATAAACAATAAAGGACTCCTTTGCTCATTAAAGTCATGTAGGAGACTTCTGCTCTATGCGGAATGATATAGCAATACATCAAAGTGGTAAATTGCGAATTTATAATTATCTTATTAAATAGTTGCTCTCCAGAAATGTTGGTTTTGAATTTATTGTAAATTTAAAATTTTCTACGAAATTAAACATTTGAATTTGCCTTTAGTTTAAAGTTTTGAATTTGGTGTCAGTTTATATTTGAATTTTTTACTTTGAAATTTGAATAAACTCCTAATTTTAAAGAATTTCCCGCGAAATTTTAACTTCGGGATTTGCATTTTCAGGATATAAAATTTCATATATATTACAGTTTAAAGGTAACTTAAAATCCCGATCTTTATTACGTTTATTTGATAGATTAAAGAAACATCCACCGTCTACTAAATCAGTAAGCCTATACCTTTGTGGATTTTGGAACTTATCATAGCATTCAAATTACTGCAATCTGCAATTACTAACAATTCGGTCAGCACTGTCTTGTCACGGCGTCATCCATTAATTGACTTGTAACCCACACTTTACTCGAGGATCTATAGTTGAGTTTTCTTTTCTTCATTAAAAGCGTTGAATCAAATGCAAATCAATTCGTATTGATCTTATTCATGCTTGCGAATTGGAATCAGAACGTTTAAGAAGGAGAGACCCATGTTGGCATGGCAAAGACTATAAAGTACAACACGAGCTGCAACTTACCCACTATGCCATATGCGGCGCTCCAACGACAGCTAACATTCGATTTTACTGATGAAATGTATCTGGAATGCTCTTCTTTCCTAGCTCAGCTTCTTGCCCTAACTAAATTTCTCGGGAGTCAACAAGGAAATGATGGATTAGAGGGTTGCAATTGCTGACTTTGGACTTGTTTGGCTCGCGTGCATCTTTCCCTCCTTTGGATTACGATTGAAGTATAATTGTCATGTTAAAGCCCGAGCTGACAAGGGTTGTCAGAAGGTTTTGCAACTTGAAAACTTTTTGACCACATCGTGATCCAATGTGCAAATAAATACAAGATAATGATTCCCTTTGAAAAGCAGAATAGTAGATCAGCAACTAGATTCGAGCTCAGATTTCTCCAATTTTTCCACCTTGAACAAGCCGTTGTTGGAAGATGAGCTAATTGGAATAGTTTCTAGTATAGTGGCGTGGAGGAAACATTGAGCGGAGGTGAAATGGGCGGATGATAATGGTACGCTAGCTAACTGGGAATTGTGCAAACCCCAGAGAGAGAGCTGCCGACCCGTCGGAAGAGTTATCTCGATTTAAGATTAAAAAAAGCTTTATTTTATCCGACCATGGTCACATCGTGAATTGAATAAATTGAGTTCCACACCACTATCACGTAACTAACGTGATTTGAAACTTGTATTACCAAATAAACTGGAAATGAGTGCCACTCTTCATCCACCGCACTCCTCTTTGTCTTCCCAATTGTAAGAGTCCTCAATGAGTCCTAATCTTTCCTTCCAACTAAAAACCACCGAACATCTTAAAAGCTATTTAGCATCTTCCACGCCAAGTTTTATGGATGCAAATCCTGGTAAACCTACCATCCTTGCCTCATATTCGGTTGCAAAACGCGAATTTGTTTTTTAGGACCTTAATATGAATTTATTTACCTTTTCAAACATTAGCAATTCCAGTTGTCAGCCTCTTAGCAATTTAATAAGCGTGTGCCTTCCTTCGTAAGCGCCCTATGATTCCGTCCTCTCAACTTGTAAACTGTCAGCTCAATCCGGCTATCCATAACGCAAATCACCGAGGCCAATGTCGAGCTTTCAAGTTTGTGTGCGTAAAAGCTGGATGGATACTCAACCTGATTGACGGATTGATTGAAACACCAATGTCATTCCCGCCTGACAGCTACCACCACCATTTAACAAGACGCAAAGACCAGCTTTACGCAATGATGGGCCTCAATCTCATCTCTTCCCCGATCTCTGCTTGGCGGCGACATTGTGACATCCCACGAACCATTCCCGGACAGCCACCACTTGTTATCTTTGACCTGCTGGGCAGTCTTGAAACTTGCATTGAGACCATACACGTCTCTCTGACATGATAAACGAGAAAGAACGTTTAAAACTTGTCATTCTTTCTAAAAGTAATTGGCTAAACGTCCTCACTTGGGAGGTCAACCTTTCCAAAAAAAGAATTTCAGAATGCAGAGCCTCCTCGCGCATACTAAACAGCAACCTTGAATTCAAATAGATTTCCCAATTTCCTCACCTTATTATCACACTGAATAAGCAATATTAAAACCGAAATATTTCTTCAAGCTTAAGGCCACCTCTACCGCTGTTAATCGTAATTTCGCAATATTGGTCTTTCTCAATCTAACTACCAGTCTTGGAATCTTAGCCATAAAGTCTTGCACATAGTCCACGATGAGTTATACAATTATTTTTGTGAGCATTTCGTCAACTATACTTGTATTATACCTTGTACAGTTAAAGTTCCAGAAGCGTTAGAATGCGCAAATAAGTACCGTTTTGTTCTTTCAGAAACATGATCGCCAACTGAAGACGTAATCTTCACCCACGCCCGAGGTCTTAGCCGTGATGACACTTGCTATCCCAAGTATAAGGAGGTGGAAACGTACCGTTGAAGAATCTTAGCCTTAAGTAGTATAAAGTAGCTGCTAATTAGCCCTGTTCCATGATAAACGCATAATCCATAATGTCACTCTTTTAGCAGAGGGTGTTGTTCCTTCCACGGAAGCACACACATGTCTTTCAACGTTTCTTTGTAATCCAGCGTTGCTTAGCAGCTGCCCTTTCTCACGTTAGCTGCCGGTGTAACTAGTTTGGGGGGAATTTGTTGTTTAAATTCCATTATACACTGATAGTTAGTTAAATATATGGAAAATTAAGGTAGAAAGAGGTAAAAGGATAAGAAAGGAGGGTGTATGAATTTGGTTTAAATAATTAGACATCCGTGTTTTCTTACTTGAGAAGCTATGGCTATCACAAATCCCTCAACCCTCTCATGTCGCTTCTAGTAAATTTTCTATTGTTATCATCCTTTCCGAGTGATTACCCCTTGCTCTAAATATGAGCTCGCGTGTTGACCAGGATATGATGATTAGGGGTCGTTGGTAGTTGTAGGTGGTGTATCCATGTGAATTTCAAGACTTTCTCAGGCCAGATTGGGAATAATATTTTATATACGGCACCCGCACCAGCAACTCGCCTATGCTTACGCTAAAGCTAAAACCACGTCCAGCCAACTAACCAAAGAACAATAACTTATGCGGCTACCTCACTCCCAAACTCCACACTTGATGCTCCATTATATTTTGCAGAGTAAGAAATAAATGTATACTCGTTTGAACTCTTCTCTTTCTCTATTCTTTATTATCTGTCTTGATGACGGTGAATATTTTCGATGAGAACCCCCTCCTCCCCCATCCACATATATTCTTTGTACAGGATTTAAGTTTGTCTTTGGAAAAGTTGGGGTAATGCTCTAGCTTTCTCAAATACTGGCACTGCCACACAGCGACAGAGCTAATAGCCTCATGATGACGAGCCCCAGACCCTACCCGCCACACAACATGACCCTTTCACAGCCCCCATCATTGCGTTATTTATCAGGAGGAGGTGGAAAAGAATCCCATAGTTTTGCAATCCCTCGCATCTACTCTATTAAGAAGATAACTAAAAACTAGGAAAGAACAATAGCCATCCGCATAATGGCAAGGAAATAGTCTACGCAGCTTAAACTTGAATGTACCAGTTTTCGAGTTTTCCTAAGAGGGCAGTATGGTTTAGTGTAAAACTCATATTGCGCTCAGACCTTTTTTTTTATCCACCAATCCAGTCCTTCCAAGTATTACTTACAAAAGTCCCAGATAGTATTTATAATACGTTGAGTTTATTGGCAAGCAATTCGCTATTATTATGATTTCTGCGGCCAACTCCTGAGAAAATGTGAAGGCTAATCGAGTTTACCAACTCGGGTCGGTTTTAATTCAAGGAGGGACTGGAGGAGGGGGACAAGAAATACAGGGAGTTTGGGGGGACGAGAAGTTGAGGAACACTTGTGCTTGTTCTTCCTCGCTTTTCTCTTCCTTCATTATCCTGTACATGGGATATGAATTGTATTTTTTCCTATCTCTCTCACCTCTTGATTTCCTCCCAAAATCCATTGTTACTCCAAGAAAGCTGAGCATAAAGGTTAGATTTGACTCTGGATCAAGAGCAAGCTTAGCTAGAAGAGACAGGAAGGAAATGAGCCGGATTATCTTGTTTGGCTAACAGTAAGTAGTGGACTTCATTCCATTCTCTCCCTCCGTGTATTATTCCTTCTTGAATTCCTCCATCAATCCGCTGCTCCCCCATTATTTATCATTCATACACGAATTTAGTCAGTTTACTTTCTTACTATTCAAGGAGAGGATAAAGGGAAGACAATGGTGAGAGAGAGAATTAAGAGACTATCAAGATTTCTCCACAATCTCCCCTCTCCTTTGCTTCAACCGGGAGAAAATCCCTATTACGAGTGTACTCGATCATTGTAGTCTCAACTTGTTACCATGTTCATTCTCAGCCTCTCATGACTTTGAATTGAGGTGCCCTGCCTGCATATACAAAATAAAGTATAGTAGGAAGAAGGAGCATCACCACATTACACTACTTTAAAACTCGAAAACGTTTTCGCAATTCTTTTAAATTCATCCATCCAAACTTCCCAGAAGTAGCAGCCCCAAGTCCCACCCCCACCTCCTCAAATTCCCTCATTTACTTGAGTTGATGGAGTTAGTGCTGTTGCAGTCGGGTCGGGTCTATCCCCCGAAGTCCGGTTACTTATATATAGCATTACAATAATAGGAATATCATGAACTTGCTTATAGCTAAGCTCATAGTTTACACAGGTATCCGCTTGCTCTCAGTCAGTGTAGAGACGTGTTAATTCTTTCACTTGTTAGACCAAAGCTGGTTTAGTTCTCCGCCCAGGTCCCTTCCGCCCTTCATGGGATGGGAAGGTGTCAAGTTTTTAGAGAAGACTTAAAATTAATTTTTTGCCAAACAATATAACTAACAGATTCAACATCATTTCACCTTTCTCCCCCCTCACCTCTTCCTTCCTTCTCATTTGCTTTCCTGTACCATGTCCTCCTCCCCCATCCCCACAAAACTGTTTACATCCCCTTGGTTTTTACCTATAACTGTACATCAAAATCCACTTAATCAAGTCAACAATCAAATCCGTTTCCGTCCAACCGTCCTCGGACCGGCTCTCTGTTCAGCTCTAAAAAATTCACAATTACTTGTGCACATTCTATGCTCCTACTATTTTGCTTTGATGGAACTCTCTTCACATCCGATCGTGGTCCGGGTCCGGTCACCGTCCTGATCAACCGGACCATAGTGCCTATTTTGATCTCGCTCTTATTCCTTTGACGTTTTATCGTGATGTTATCTTCCTTGTCATCACTCATTCCCTTCTATAATTGTTGCTTAGTTGCTCAACTCTGTTCGTTGTCTTAATATCTAACATTTTCCATTCAGGCTTTCCTTGCTTCCTAGCTTTTAGCACCATCTTTGCAAAGCTGGAAAACATTTTGGTAGATGGCGGGTAGTAATTCTACAAAGCTCGTAACCATGTATTCCTACAAAACTCTCGTCGACTTTAACAAATATCGCATCCCCCCTGATCATCCCGCCTGATCATCCCATAAAGCGGCTTCTACCAACAATATTTAAAAATCATCAATCCGTCGTCCTTGCGAGACATTGGATAGCAAAATTCTAGCTTGGGTTTTCAATATGCCATCCTAACCGTACATGGAATTTTTGTATTTTTACAATCCCGCTCTACATATAAATTGCCAATCTCACACACCACAAATTGCAGAAATCGTATGTATAACAATATGACTAGATGAAAGTTGACGCTGCTTTGAAATCTGGAGCAATAAGTATTTTGCGAGCTTATAAAATTCTCACAAACTGAATTAAAACTTCCCACATTAGTGGTGCTGAGTAGCGAGGATGAGCTCTATAGCTTGTCAGCTCATTCAATTTGTTTATATATTTCCACCGTCTCCTGTCATTGTTCCAAGCTGAGAGGATTGTATGTGAGCTGATTCTTGGTTTAAGCAATTAATCCAAATACATCGTGCTCTTCACCGCACACTAATTAATTAAGTAATTGTAGTAGACCTTAATTCTCCAGTATAGTTTCACTCATAAATCCTCTTCCTCCGGCCTGCCTCCTCTACCCAACACCTCAATTCAAATCCACGTAAATCTAAACCCATCACAAGTACAAGGATGGCGAATTGCGATTTTTATGTTAATTTCATTGATTTAATCTTAATTCAGTGCGCCAGGATGTAATTAACTCACTCTGCCTTAAATTTTCTCAGTTTCTCCAATCCCACAATTCTCATAGTTACCAACCAGCAAAGGATTCTTGATGGATTTCCAGATAATTTTAATCCTCTACCTCATCTTTGTCTTTACACATCCTACGGCATCCTTGTTGTTTCTCTATTCTATCTTCCTCTTCCAAACCTCCTCCTTTTACTATTATCTCCTACATGCAATTCTTTTTGCAAGCTAAGCCTCGTTTTATTCAGACCGCAACCTGAATACGGAATGCATGATTTTTTCTTCTAATATTGCAAAATTTAAAATTTTATGCGGGCGCTTGAGCCCATAGGATCAATTACCCCACTCAAGCACATCATCATCATTCCCATCAGAAGCTCATCCCTCTGTAATCCACTCTTTGAGAATGCACTTAATAGCCTCCTCAAGCTTTCCCTCGAATTCTTGTACTGTATGCAAGTTATCCCTTGCGTTTTAGCAATTCCTCAAAACTCAAAACCGGTAGGTCTTTTCCCCCAACAGGTTATTACAATATATTCATTCCCATAGAAAGGACGAAACGAGGATGATGAAGTAGTGGACGCTGGTCATGGTTTTTGCTAAAAGTCCTCATCAGCTAAATCCCTTACCTAAGAAACTCCATCACACACGCGTGAACGCGTATCCCCACCAAAGAGCTCCTTCATCCATCCCCTCTTGCTTCACTCCTATTAACTAACAACTGATATTCAATCAAATCCTCCCTCCTTTGATTAAATCCACACATAAGAAAATCCTCAAACTTTTCACCTATGCAGATTACAGATCAGAGGCCGCTGCTCTTATTCTTCTTTGCTTTAGTTTCCTCCCCATTTTTCATTCCATCCCCACCAAATCTTTTGCATACTGGGCTTGATTTATCTTGGAACGAGATCAAACCCTGCACACCTTTAGCCTAGGAGCTAATCTCCCTTGAAATCCACCACCGCTCTCACTCATGCCTCCTCCACTATCCATGCTCCCAGTAGTTATCATCCTAGGAGATGGACAGGAGAATTAAATGCTGATGGCTGAATTAGAGGACCCAAAAGAGCATAGAGCGGAGGGGCGGGCGGGTATTTAGCCCTCGGAATGAAAGGCATGCAGGATGAATGCAAGAATTTGTTAATTTAACTTTGGGAGTGTTGCGAAAATTCAGGGGGAAGAAATAAGAAAGAGGAGCAACTATTAAATCGTATCAGCAGCCCACCGCTGTATCACTTCGAGAACATCTTTTTGAGGAGGTGGTAATTCCCAAAGATTTCCTTTAGAAGGACGCGTATATACTGTCTACTCCTTGTGCATACATGTTTGCGAAAAGTGGTGGATCAGGAGGAGGGTAACAGATTTTAGCGCATGGAAGCCGCTAGTGCATGCATTGCAGTGGATGCTAAACAATCCATACACAAACTTTTACGAATATCCCTCCTTGATTAAGCTCTTCTGAAATGCTTTTTTCTCCAAAACCAGAATCCGCGCTCTCTCCCTCCTCTTCTTAAACTTATTACTTCAACGGCAAACTAAAGGCAGTTCTTGGATATGGTATAAATTCTTCTTAATGCACTTCAAATCCATGATGACTCTGCATCAGGCACTTGTTACCAAAGAAAATATCAAGTAACTCGATGAGTATAAGCAAGCAGCAGTAGCCCCAGTCAGTTCCATCAGTAGCATCCATCCCCCCCAACATCACAACCTTTAACTTCCAATGGAAAGCGCTCAAACCCGACGACCCAGGAAAGCAAGAAGAACTCATATGAAGGATGATATACACAGTCAGTCAGATCCACCAGCAGCAGCCACTAAACCTCCTTCTAATACAACCATAGATAGATAGATCTACCTTTAGTTACGTCCATATCAACTCAGTCTCTTCCCGTCCGTTTCAGTTTCAGCTTCATCTCCTCAAAACCAAAAGCCTTCATTATTTGTTTACTTCTCTCCTAACCTAATCCACAAGTGTATCAACTCCACCACACCTCACCTTTTACAAAAGTGACCACTTCACATTAGCAAGGAGAAGCGCCAACGTTTTCCAAAGCGTCTATTCCTCAACGCCTCCCTTCGGAGCATTGTAATAACGCTTCTCCAGTTTCTTTTTAAAACTTGCCTAAATCCATGTGAGGATCCGTAGACTTCGCCGTGTGTTTCACACCTTTCTGAACCAGTGCCGTGTAGCACGTGCCTATCCACACAACCTTTGAAATCGGTCCTTGGCCTTGGGCCCAAAGGCTTTTGCAATTACCCGCAAATTCTATCTTCCTCCAGCCATGCAGAATGGTAAGTGACAAAATCTATTTTAATTTCAATTTATTTGCCACCACAAGTATTTTGACTGATAACGCCCGTTCGCTCGCCCGCCGTCTCCCTCCTCCATGACTCTGCGGTAGCTCTAGAATACACTGTAAGTTGTAATAAGCTGTAAACAAAACACGCCTTCGGGATCCATAATTTATTTTAAAACGTCAACGCTATACATCAATTCTTTTTAGAATCAGTTCAATAAGATTCCTTAAAAATCCTTCTTTCAAGAAGCACGAAACCACATTCCAGCCACTAACTGCACAATGCTCGTCCTCGTCTCCCTCCAACCTATGTCACATCATCATTAACTGTCAATTACATCATGCAGTTCCATGTCTTACCAAGACCCTGCCTTTCTTCTATTTTATCCACAAATCCCCACTTATCTTCCACAGTAATGGGTTATTCTTGGGAATTTACTCTTCTTCCAAATTAACCAGCCAAACGTGGACCGTGTCATACGACAACCGGATAACCCATAATCATGCTTTCACCGCCCATTTCAACACGCATACGTTCTAAAATTCATGGATGTCACCATCCTAAAAATAATTCGCATCAGATCAGGCCATAAAAGCTCCTGAAAACCCTTCAGTTCCTTTGGCCAATTTCTAGCTTAAATAATACTCAGGTTGATCAGGTTAAACTCTACCATGCCATTTATTGAGTCATGGGCATTGGCCCTGTATTCGCTATCGTATTTCTTAGACCATCTTAGCTCCATCTTGAGATGTTCTTGAACTATCATTATTCCTCACATTTCGCCCTCTCCTTCCCATTTATCAACAACGGCTCAGGTCTCTAATCTCTCTGACCTTTTTTTATCAAAATCGTCTAAAAGTATGAATGAGTTTTTAATTATTCCTCCGCTCCCAGAACTTTTAGCCATCCATAAGTTTAATTTTTTCCGCAGAGACATAGCCTTTACCTCGAGAATGTATATGCATGGCTTCTTGTTCCTATATGAATGCATTCATACTTTCATCTCACAGTCACACAGAGACAATCTCCGTCTTTATATAGACAATCCCGCATTATCACACATCCCTCCAAAGCATTCCAAACATTTAAGCTTCTAGGAATGAATAAGTTGGAAAAAGAGTCCTAAGAGAGAAAACCGCGCGCACACACACACACACACACACACATGTCCTTCGTCTTGGAAGATAGAAAGAAGTCATGTAGTATAAAGTCAAAAGTAGTTATGATGAGCTGACTATTGGAAAAATTTGACAATTTTCTTCCTTCCCAAGAACACCAACTCATATCCCCAGAACAACTAGCGAATCATAATCACCCTCTTTTCAACAAGGTTTTAGTGTTTTTCCTGACGTAATCACTAATTTCACTGAAGGATGCGCTTAAAGTTGTACTACTAAATATTCTCCTCTCTAGTTATCCTAAAAATTTAGCTGACTAACTTTTAACCTAACGAGCTCCGCCACTAGCTCAAGTCTTGCATAAATATCCACATAGTTCCATCAATTGATTACCTATTTATCATTAGCTGTGCACACTTCCAAGTTAAAAGTCTACTCAGAAAGTCAGCTAAAAGTTTTTCAAAGCACAAAAATACCTCTCCCATTTTTCATCTTTTAATATGCAGATCAAGAATGAACTCATCCATTAATTTTTAGAACGAGTCCCCAACGTTTTGCAAATTCCCATTATTCCTTCCATCCTCACATCCTTTGCTTCCATCCAGTTTCTCCAGTCACTAATATTTCTCAGCTCGCAATCTCGCTGTTTTGTCTACCCAATTTCTGGGAACGGGTCAGATTTTATTTCCCCTCAAGAAATTAGAGTACTTGCTTTGCTATATTGCTTCACTCACTCGCAACGTCGCAACACACTATCACCATCCCGAAACTCTAGCCGCGTGATGAACATGAAAATATATTATTCACTCCCTTTCTCTAACACATTCATTCCCCCCTTCTTCCCCGCTTACTATTTCCCCCATTTACATTATGATTATAGACGCTCCTTCAATTTCCGATTTCAATCACACCACCACCACAACCAACGAACCAACTCAATAACATTTAGTAATCGCGTATCCATATCCTAGTATCCCTCTCCTGATAAAAGTATGTTTGATGTGGGATTATTGACGTAAGTAATATCATTTCCATTCCCCATCACATTTTTATGACTGTGGAAAATTCTTACCTCAATTACACTGTCCAATGGGTCCACCCTTTTGTTCCATTTATCCTTAAATCACTTCCCATCAAAATCAAACAATCTTTCAAATCCACCCTGTCTTAAACTAAATGGATTTATACTAACAATAAACATCCTCCTCGCAGAGTAATCCATCCAATTCACAAGAGTCGTGTAGCTCGTAAACCTATTCAAGATTAAGCGAATTGCAATTTTTCGCAATCCTGCAGAGTTGCGAATATTTTCACCCATCCGGAGCAGCCTGGTAGTTACTTGGAAGAAACAATCTTGTAAGGGAGGTTATTCGCGATGATTCGACCGCGAATTTAGCAATAATTGTAGCTCATTTCTATATCATTCCTCGAAAACATTAGTTAATGACATTGCTGTCTTAAGTAAATTCTTTACACTATGAAGCTAAACGCTGTACACAGCTGGAGTTGGAT
The DNA here is from genome assembly GCA_906901655.1 of Sminthurides aquaticus. Taxonomy (NCBI): domain Eukaryota; kingdom Metazoa; phylum Arthropoda; class Collembola; order Symphypleona; family Sminthurididae; genus Sminthurides; species Sminthurides aquaticus. The sequence continues at coordinate 5,944,463 of CAJQTT010000004.1, read as the reverse complement.
CGGTTCGAGTATTGTATGGAAGGCGGAAGGGAAATCAAATTTGAGCTTCAAGCTACTATACTACTTACTACTGAAGAGGGCAAAAGAGGGTGAAAAGTTGAGATTGCATTACTATCAACGTTAGTTAAAGGGTCGGTAAAATGATCAAGTGTCAATTTTTTTCAGACACAAAACAGCTTTACTAACTTATTATATGGAGTGTCGTAAATCGTAAAATATAATATTATGGCAGTTCTGTATGCAGAGGCGAAGAGAAGCCAAAGGAAGAAGAAGACACCCTAAGAAACTATGAGCAAAATAAGAGCTGTGTTGTGGTCTAGTAAAACAAGAGTCCTACGGCTTTTGAGAGAGAAATGAAAATTTCGTACTCGTCGACACTTTCCGAATTATGCCTTTTCTTTACGACCGCTCTGCCTCCAAGTATCCATGTACATATAATATCCCTCAAAATCTTCCCAGAACCTTATGAAAATCAGCTTCACTTCCCTCCATTATTTTCGTTTTAAGTCCTGTTTTATGGGGACAGGGTTTAAAATGTAGATCCAAGGGTTTTAGTGTAGGCAAACAAATCCAGAGATCAATCCCATGGTTTGTAATCGAGTCAAATCAACTCTATGCAAGTTGAACTCATTCCTTAAAATTTTATAAGCTTTTACAAACCTCATCCTCAGCTAAAACACTGCCCATAATCGTATTAAACATTAAACCCTTGTCAAATAATGTGAATAGAAATCAGTCTTCTCCCCGCTACATTTTATATCCGCTTCCAATCTTTCCAATCATTTTCCTCCTTTTTTCTTTCTTTTTTATGAGTGAAACCAATGAAAGCTCCGAAAATGATACCCCTAATCCAACGAGTCCTTTGACTCCTTCAACCCTCCCCCCTCTATCTATACCTCCCCTACTTTCCATTTCGATTTAAATAATATGTAACCCTCCAGCCTCTCTCTCTCGAATGTCCATGTCTTATATGTCACAAAGGAACCGGCTCCAATCCAAGCATTGCCATCTTCTTTACCAAATGTCATTGCAATTTCCCCCCAGTTATCACACACATGGCCGAATATTTGAACCGGTTGATAGCCCTGCTCCCGTAACAACACCTCCCCCATTCTATCAGGATCGAACCCGTTTTTGGCAAAGGATTTAGATCAGTCGTGCCCAGCAGATTCGGATTGAATATAGGCAGGGAGGGCAAGGGCAGGTAGGTACTATTATAAGGTAGTGGGATAGTCGAAGAACAAGGAGGGAGTTAATTCTGCATTTTTCCCAACAAAGAAGATGAACAGGTCCTGCATCTTTGCATCTCGTTTTCATCCTCCTCTTCCCCATCCCTCCCTGGATCCTGGCCTGTCAGTCATCAGCCATTTCATTTTGAATACCGGCTCCTTTCTTGAGTTTCCATGTAAATTCAATTACCTTCCTTGGCAAATAATTTCGGATCACTTCTTGCATGCAAAAATTCAATTTGGTACAAAGGAGAGCTTTGATTTGATGAAGATCAACTTAGATTTCCACCCCTCCACTTTGCGTACCTTCAATATCACCTCATTAGGCCAGCCATCATCCTTGTCGCTGTCTTTCTTTGGTTACATGGATGCCCAGCTAGCTTGGAGAGAGGATTAGAGGATCAAGGAAAGAAGTCTTGAGTCTTCATCATCCTGAGCAACATACCTGTCCTACACAATCTGAAGATGAGCGGCTTCCACCAGTCCAGTCCGATATTTTATAGGGAAAGAGCGAAGAAGAAGAAGCGAGAGTGAGTAAATATTGTTAGAGATTACTTTAGAAAGAGAAAATTTTATGTGTATGCCTTAAGAGTGATACGGGAGGGATGGAGGAACAAGTGTTGTAAAGGTGGGGGAGAAGTAGATAAGCGATGTGTAATTGTAGCAATAATGTTAGAAGAATCAGTTTAGCTTTTTAGCTTTGGAGATCTGAGGGAGTACAAGTAGAGATAGGAGGAATATATCGCCCTTTAGGAATACTACTTAAACTGAGATAATACAAATGATTTCAACACTTGTTTCCCGCTACGCTTCCTTAAGCACAGCCCGTGATTTCCTAGCTTTTCAATCATTAATCTATATTAAATTATAGATAATGATGTATGATCATTGTTCAAGAAGCTATGAGCCTCCTTCCTAACGGGGGCACAGTGTACGGAATGTCAAGTAGGGAAAGACAGTAGCGGATTTGCAATTTGGTCTAAGTATGAAGTAAACGCAAACACTCCGTTTACGGTACGGGCAGTGGTGTAGCATATTTATGAGAAAACACCTTTTGACTCCTGATAAATTTAACATGAGTCGTTACAAGTACATAGAGCTCATATCATTTTTGATCCCCGCTCCTGGCCACTCATTCTCTCTCACTCTTAAACCCCATGTATGCTTAGCTTTAGCGTGGAGGGGAGTTAGTGGGTTTAGGAAATTCAAATGTGTTTTACAGGGAGAAAGAAGCGCGGAAGGAGCTTCTTACCACCTTCCTTTTATCATCCCAAGAGCGCTTTGGCGGAGGAGGGAATCGTAAAAATAACGGATCGAAAATCCTGTCTTAAAATTTTTCGCGTGTGACCGGATAAAAAATTTAAAAAATCGCAAAATCCGGTTTTTGGGTTTTCTTAATTTCGGGGGTTGACGAACCCCGTGCGAAAAGATCGATACTATCCGCATGATGAATTATATCCTTCCATCATCACCCGGCCCTTCTCCCTTTTCCTCTATCCTTTTATCCCCACCCATCTATTCAGAAGGTCCTTCCCAACCCCTTACCCACAGCTACCACTACCACTATTCAAAGAACCCCTCCTCCAAAAAGAGTGCGCGGGTGAATATGATGGAGGCAGTAGTAGGAGGAGTACGGAGGGGGTGTGTGTATATATATATTTCATGAAATAATCCACTTCCTCCTCATTTAAAAGGCTATTTAGCAAGGAGGTTAAACTGAAAAAGAGCACATGTATCTTCTTTCTCGTACCTTCCTCCCTTACACATTGACTCGGAGAAAACGTGTAAAAAACTTCTTTAATTGGATTTAGATTAGGTGCTTGGCAGAAGGGGATTATTCTCAGGGAAGCCAAGTCCTAGGCATACTCACTACTCCCGCATTTCTTCTTATCCCTATAATGGATAAATGCATAGCACATCTAGCGGATATGAAACTATCAGAGGGTCAGTCAGACCAGCAACTTACTTTTTCCTTCAACATTCAAGTCAGTTATCTATGTAGTTTCCTCTTAGCGCGTATCTCTTTCCCCACATTAGGTTTTCTTTAAGGACTTTTGCTCTAGGCCCTCTCTGCCTGCTTCCTTCCTTTCCCATTATTATTCCTCCAATTCTGATGGCCGCCAGATAATTATGATTGTATTTAAATGTCAGCCAGCCCTTATGATTGTGGGAAAGTGTGGGTAATTGAAAGACGAAAACAAAAATGGCACACATTCTCCATCCTCCCGCTCCTGCCACAGTAGCTTGCGAACCAAATGGGCCCACCCAAACGCTTTCCATCCCCATCAGACTTTCCCTCCATCCCGTGTACAAGCTGGATAATTCCGGGTAAATGCGGACACGCACGCAACCAACGCGGGTAATCATATCATCCAGACCCGTATTCATAATCACAAATCTGTCATTCTCTCACACCTGTTGAACACCTAAATCCTCCTGAATTCTCTTCTGCATGCGGGGAAGTCAAGCATGGGGGCTATCCTACTGACCCGCGTTTAGGGACACGATAGAATTGGTGGATCCGTATCAGGAGAAATCAGAAAGAAGACGGGTGTTATCAGTCTGTATTTATATTTTTGCTATTTGAAGTGTTTGGAGACTCGGAATTGGGATTAGTTATGGGAAAACATTAGGTTTCTTCAGAAGCAGCTGCCAGTTTTTGTATTTTAAGCTTGATTAACTTTGATTTTGATTGAATTGTATCCGCACAATCCTTAAAACGAATGTAGCTCATCCTTCAATGATCTGTAAACAGTATCCTCCACCTTCTTGTGTCTTGCATCTGCCTGCATGCATCCTCCTGCCATACAACATAAGCAAGCCAAAAATCAAGCTACGCTTTACCTGCACCTGCTGCATGAAGAACAAGATGATTTTTCTTGTCATCTAATAATTGGATTTGGGATTCATGAGCCACTGATCTTTTTGATTTTTAGCTCCCGGTAAAGGAAAAATAAATCTGCTCGTTTCCTCAAAAATCCTCACCTATCACAAGAATAATGGATGAGATTGGAAGAGGGCGGCAGGTGGGCAAGAAGACCGGGAAGGTGCGAATCTTTTAGATTCATGAATGCGCGATAGAGCTCTGCTGAGCAAAAGATTGTTACACCCAAGGGAACGCACATTAACTATTCGCAAACACAGAAGAATATAATCTTGAGAAAAAATCCTCCCTTTTACCCGCTAAATGATACATGGGCCGAGGACGGCTTTGAATGCAAATGGAATGATAATTTTGTAAACTTTTCTAAAAATCCAAATGTCAGTCCCTTCAATCATTCTCAAAGCAACTTTGCCTCAAAAAATGTATACCATTCCCTGGGCTACCCGCCTCCGGCGGCTCCTCAGCTTCTCCCGATTCTTCTACCTCGCATTCTCTCTTTTACTATAATCCTACATGCTCAATCATAAGATGCGCTTCTATCCTTTACAATATCATTTTAAAATCTCTTGCTTTCATGACCTTGTCTTCCCCCAATATTTTCACTCTTCACTTCGTCGAATTCTTCAACTTGTAACTTTGAATCTCTGCCGCCGACTTATTACAATTTAGAGTGTATGTAGCCTAAAAATCCCCAGGAAATTGGTAGAGGAAGGGGTATAGAATTTGCGTAAATTTGCAATTTTTCACACTCTTCCAACTTTACCGCCACCACCGACCTAAGACGAGTGGTCGGCGGCATGCGTCTTGGGCAGAAGGAGCGGGCCTTCCACTAAACACTAAAGAGCAAGCAGGAACAGATGTTCCTTGCATTTCCATCCCCTCCTGCGTTTTGCATCAAAAGATTTTGCGATATTATCGAATACGCCGTAGAGGAAGAGAGATAGAGAGTCGGCTAAATTCTCAAGAAGAAGTTCTCAAATTATCCTTTCAAAAACTGGACTTGCGAGGTGGATGGATTAAGATTGGGATGATTACCATTACTCTTTCTTAGTCTTCCTTTAACCTTCCACAATTCCCTGGGTAAATATTCACCTATGGGATAAGATTTTGTGAGCTAGAAAAAACTATGGGGAATATTAGCTTGGAATATATGTAGTTTTGTGGAGAATAGAATGAGCTCAATTCATGTCGCATGTATATATACCTCACAATACTTCCTCGTCTTTCATAATGAGTTCAACTTTTTCCACCCCCCAAACTTTTTTAGCCCCGAACTCACCTTCACTCCCAGCATTTTGGGATTAGCATTAGCAACTATTCCCAACCATCACCGGCGCATACTGGACAGGATTGATCGGTTAGATGAAGGCAAAAAGTAGTAGCCCAAAAACTGGCCTGCACTTACTTGCGTAGTCCAGTTCAAACGCATCACCACACGTCCATCATTGTTATCCCCACACGTTGAAATGCATTGTGGAAGGAAGAGGAATCCTGCCCTACCAGCTACAATCCATCAATCCTATCCCAAATCTTTAATTTTTCCATTATCTCTATATGCACACTGAATACCTAATTTTTACCACCAACCCCACACATACCAAGGATCTTGTCAGCATTTCAGCAAAATTCGCCATCCTTGCACAAACGCACACTGTTATCCCAGCAGCCTTAAACATATCCGCTTACACACCAACATTACTATCTCTCCCCTCGAGCGTCCCAACTTGTGCATCTTCTCCTCCATCTTTCATTCCCACCATCATCGCATCCAAATCAAACTCCAATCCCGTTCCCGTAAATCCATTATTGAGGAGGTGGAAAACATTAACGTAGAACTGGGACATGGTTATGTTCAGGAGTACATGAGCCAGACGTTAGCTACCCAACAATCCCAAAATCTATCCATTCCAACAATTCAAAAAATACCCTATCCAGTCCAGTCTTGATTCTTCATCTCTTTCTTGTCTCTTGTCCTGGGCCTGACAGAGGGGATATATAATTTGCATAATCCTATCCCTAATCATGGATCCGCAGATCGAGACAACCGATTCGCGAATCTTCATCAATCTTCCGCTTCTTACTCCTGTCTCATCACTTCTCCAAGGATTTTTTACCAAATTTTTGCCAGTGCATGCAAACATAATAGCAACTGCCAATCCACATTCTAGTATTTCTAGTCCACAGGTCTTTGTAGCCAAGCCAGATGTGTGTGTGTGTGTGTGCACAAGTATTTGCATTAACACTGTCAAGTTCAAGAAGCTCCGTTGATGCAATAACCCGCAGACATTACATGCCGACTATTGTCCTTATCTCTCTTGGCAAATTAAGAATCAGCCCTCCCGACTTCCCTCTCCTGTCTTCTCCTATCATAATCATCATCTAGAGTTTTTGCAACTTATTCCAGCAACACCCATCTTTTATTATCTCTACGTCGAATGCTCACTCCCCAAAATATTTAATTAGCATCCATCTAATTCTTCTCTCATGTAATTATTTCGGGAATTTCAGCCATGGAAACTGGTTAAACTTGCTTCCTCACTCACTCTCTTTGGAGGATCATCTCCCAGTCCCAAGATCCCTCTCCTCCAGCACCTACTTTTCATTCAATCAAGCCCCATTTTCCAGATGTTCCCCCTCAACCAGTCAAATCATAATTCATCCTCCTGCCCGCGGACTATCCCTCCTTGTCTTCTTGCTCTTCTTTCTTCGTCTCAACGAGTAGCACCATCAGTATTCGCCAATTTCAACTCATTCCCATCTCTTCTTAATTCCTACTCAATTCTCACCGGATCACCCCCTCCTTCGTCTTTCAAAGGGTTTTAGCCTTCCAATCAGCGGAAGGCTCAAAAGAAGCGAATGTTTATAACTATCAATAATCTTTGCCCGTTTGCAAATTCTGCATTTCTCAACTTTTTCAGTTATACAACTTTTCATTCCTACTTTCAAAGCTACCATGCTTCTCACTCGCCCTCAGTTTTGCATCCTCTCATCTTTACCATCTATCCACCACCCCAATACCTGACGGACTACAATTTGCAAAATTCCACCATGCTTCCTTCAGCTTATCCTTAAAGAAGCTGGACGGAGGATAATAAAGGAAACTGCAGTTGGAGGATGATCTACTTGCATTGCACAACTTGTTCAAGCCTGGTTACGTTTAAACTAGTTTCTTCCAATGCTTTTTTTCGGACCACTTTATACCAACTTCTACCCAACCTTGCCTCCTTACCCTCAAAGTCCTCTTCCAATGTCTTCTTCGTTTCCCTCCATCCCTGCCGCATGAAGGCAGTATTATCACACACACACAACACCTGTCCAAAACTGTCTTGGAGAAAAATCCAAGTTCTCAACCAAGCCAAACCAAAGCACACCTCTCACATACTCTCAAAAACTAGTTGCTAGCACAGCTCACGATGAAACGTTGTGAAATCTGTTAAACCCCACACAACCCCCCCCCGTCCGTTCTTCTTTCACCATTCAACTTTTAGCCACTTCTTTTTGGCTCTCGATTCCAAATTCTAGCCGTGTGCCTTAAACTGTATAATTGCCATTACGCGAGCAAAAATTATAGATTTCCACACGTCTTCCTGCTCTACTACATGCGCCGCTTGGTAATTTACTAGCTTACCTTCATATGATCCATTGCCATTTCCCCAATCTTGAAATGACGCATGTATGGGAACTGCGTAAAAGCCGTCTCCTAAAACTGGTGAAGAAATAACGCTTTTTCCAGCCTCTTTTTGTACTGCTCATTCTAGCCTAGGCTTGAATTTAAATTAGGCCCCAGCGAAATTTAGCGTCCTCTCTGCATTGCATCCGAATCGGGGTGGTACACGTACGTCCCAAACAGCATTTTTCATTAAGCAATTAAAAATAATTATTCCTAGCAACTATTTTATGACGTATTTTCTAATGGCAACTGCGCCAATAAATAATTGGTGCATCCCAATAAACTTTAGTACCTTCCACCAACCTTGGCTTGGAGCTTACAGCAATTAAAATTATGCAAAATGACGCTTGATTACAGGGTAACTGATTCGATGAATTTTCCTCCATTTCTTCTCCGTTTTCCTCTAATATTTATATTCAAAAATTTCGACACAAAAGCTTATTAGTCAGACTGTAACTAGTTCATCGTTGCACTCAACGAGATAATCATTTACGTAATATATCCAGCAGAACAGAAGCTTCTGGATTCTTCTACAGTCTAAAGTCTAACTGCTGGTGCAATGCCTGAAACAACGAACAAGTATTCAGTTAGTCATAGTCTAGGAGGTGTAGGTAATGATTCAACTTGATAACAAACAATGTATATAGCATTTACGCATTTAGCAAAACTGGTACTAGTAACTATATAGACCTGTCATCATCAGGCGTCACACACAATCGTTCCAGTTTTCTCTGCACAACAAACCATTCATATCTTGGGCAAGTATTATATGCTAGTTTTAAGGAGTTTGAAACTTTTATTCTTCTGCTAAGTTTCTACATTCCAAAATCCTTTCATCCCGAATCTGCATTCAAACTAGCTCTCCCTTCAAACCGTATTTACACCATGCAATCCCCCATTGTGGCTTTAGGTTTTAACTTCATGTAGTAACAAGACTATGGCTTCAAGTTCTCCTTACTCCACACGTTTGCTATCAAAATACTCAAACCGTTATTAATGAGCGAGTAAAGTAAAGACGTAAGTCTAATGACACTCACCTGCTGCGGCGCAGTCAATCTGTACATCAGAAAGCTCAAGCCCTTCTATCTATACCTTGTTACTTATTTGTAATTTTGGAATAATTATATTATTGGAACAAAAATCCTAGTTACGGAGGTATCCATTCCTGAGAATAAAAACCGAATCTTCTGAGGATAGCCTTTGAAAAGTTTATGCATGCAAATACATGCTCCCACCTTCATCTCCCAATTTCTTCCCTTAGGGTTATTTGGAGCATCAGTGGGGATTTAATTTCATTTTTCACACCGGGCACGTAGGATTTACTTCAATTAATTTCTGCGGGCTAGGGCTAAGTCATCTTAAGGGAGCAATAAATCATTTAAACCTATATCATCAACCACATCCTTAATCACTTTAGCTTCATCCATCAATCAAATTTTGCACCACATCTTTTAACAGTTTCACAATTCCTTCCTACCCACTTCCCTTCTGAGCTATCCCACGGCCTCTGTACATTTCACATCCAGGAAATGTGTCCAAATTGCTTAATTTATAATTTGCCACTTTATCCAGCCCAGTATTTTCTCTAATCTACTAAGCACTAGCGTAATAATACCATTCTTGCCTTCACATAATTCATTTGCACAATCTTCCTTTCCCATCCATCCATATACTCCACCTGTAACTCCCGCCTTCTTAACGTTATTTATCATCCCAACGGAACCTTCCCACTTGAAGATATATCTACAGTGTGTACCTGTGCCGCGTTCCTTACCTATTTTAAAGAAATTCTATTGCTGTAAGTACCTACTTGTTGCTCTTCCTGCCCTCATCCTCAATAACGTTATCCATAACTCACTGTTTCTCCAGCCGCGACTCATAAATCTCAGTATCCTTGTAGTACATTTAAATACCAGTTGTAGCTACGTCGATGGTAATTAAATTCATTCAGCTTATCAAATACAGCTTCATATTAACTTGGAATAAAGCTGAGTTTTCAACGGAATGTGTGCATCCGTCTTATTGGAATTTACTGACAAAGTGTCGGTCTAGTTTTTGCAAGCGCTTTAAGCGGTACAAGAATCAATTCCAACTTTTACGGATTCAATTAAATTCCGTACGAATCTCTGCATCATGCAACATGTCGAAAATCCATCCCATAACTTTCTGGCAGAAGGTTGCTACAGGTTCACCATATTGAATGGAGCTAATATGATCCTCTCTCGTTCCAACAATCCAGTTTGTATATCAAGCTCACTAAGTTTTTGCTTTTGCTACTGATTACCAGCTGACAAGCCGAGCGGATCCACTAATTTTCACGTCAGCCATATCAGACTCCATCCATTTTTGCAAATTCCGGACCGACAAGATTCGCATAATCCTCCTCCTTGCTCTCTCTCTCTCTCTCTCTTCTCCTCTTTGAAGTGCAAATGCATCAATTAAAATGAGAGCAAGCACTATCACCATAGCCTTGATTCGCCAATCTTAATTTTTGTATTTCCCATTCCGCCACCGAACCCAGCAACAGGGTTTAACGTGACGGAACCTTTCTCCACCTATTTCCAGCCATCGCTGCTCTCTGGTCTTAATGCAATGACTGATAGCTCCAATTATCTTGCACCTAACCTAATCCACATCTTATCACAATCCTCCTAAAGATACATTTTTTGTATTTTACATGCAGAATCCGCATGCAGGATGGATTAAATTGCAAAGAGCAAACAATCCTCTTGCATGACTCTTAAAACAAGCTCCACAAGAAGAGAGACATACTCCTTATTCACATCAAACTTCCTACAAACAACAAGTTCCTAAAAAGCTAACAATGAAGATGGGAAAGGATGATACGGGGGAGAAGAATACGCCAATAAATTCCTTTCCTCAAATTTAAAAAGTCTTAACTTCCCAATTACCTCCTCCACCTCGCCATCATCCAAGTGCTATCACCAAGTCAGCAAGCACACATCCTTAAGAAAATTTCTAGACAGGAAATGCACAATCTTTCAACTGCCCCCTGCAATAATCCAAATGATGAGATTTATTCTAGAGCGGAAATATGAATTCCCAACAATTTTTTTCGCACCCACCTACCACCACCACGTAACATTTTCAAGCAATTAAGCTAAAGGTTCATTCCTTCCCTCCCAACTAAACCCACACGTACGTACGTACGTACGTACATCTTTCACAATTCCACCTACCCCCAACACCATAAGCCAACAGCAAAGCATACAACAATCCAGCTAAAACTGGTCAAAGTGGGATACAGCATACAGCGCTATTTGCAGATAGTCCTCAAAATAAACATGCTCCAAAAGCATCATCGTCACCATTAAAACCCTTGGAGAAAGTTAAACTCAAAAGTCCTCATGAAATCCATACTATTCTTCTGTAGCTTATTGCTCAAACTCCTCGCTGCGGTATTTTTGGTAAGCAAATAATTGCAATTCTAGCAAAACTATACAGCTAGGCGTAAATACGTTTTAAATGTTTAGGCAGCAGAATAATTACCAAGCTACTGTATCCTCAATACTAAACTGCTATGAATGCAATTTGATTTTAAGCTGAAACCCAACCCAGGATTTGATGATAGACAAATCTTCGGTACATGCATCCGAGACATTTAAAATCTAAAGCTTAAAAGCTCATTACATGTATATTATCAGGAAGTAACTGCATATTTCACATTATATTTGGCTGATTATATAATTGTATCGCAGTGCCCTTAGGTAGAACTAGCTGGTGGTGGTGGATTGTCTCATCAAAATCCTTAATGCTACTGGAATTTAGAGAAAGCTTATTTCAATCTAAAGAGCGAGCTGCCGAAAAGAGGAGGGATTAGGATGAGAGGAAGAGTAGGTTGCTTTAGCTAACTAACTAAAGTTAGTCAACCACACCAGATTAGTCCCTCTCTGTGAAAGGAAAAGAGGAGAAGAATATATGAAGGTTGGGCGTTGAGAAGTTGAAATGTTTGGTACTTTTCCGTTTTAATGTTTTACTTTGTGGAAAGATATATAATTTGGTGGCGCATGCAGTAATTAAAGTGTCAATAGAGAAGACTCAATGAATACCGATTCATTTCCTTGAGGACAGATTCAAGATAATACTACAGGAGCATAAGGAGTAGTAGTGCGCTGCTGTGTGTCTTACTTGCCTCTCTTCCCTCAGCCCTATGTATATTTTTCAAACATGTTCCAAGTCACACAAACCGCTAAATCTTCTCCTCACTCATCCCTCCTCTACTTGATAATAACGACATAATAAACTTTGCAACTCTCTCATCTCAACTCTGATCTGAATGAGACAGATTAATTGAATGCATTATGCACAATTATTCCCAGTTCCTCAACCATCTTATTCACTCACATCCCTCAACAGACATTGTTAGACTCGGAATCAATATCAGCGCATATTGCTCCTAATATATGCCCGCCCCTTGCTCCTTCATTGCGTCCTCCCATCTCTGAATTACATATATAGAATGATATAATAACGTTTTATAGCATGTACCAAATCCATCCCCGTGTATTATCATCTTAATACCCATGATTTCCACGTCTTGGACCGACTACACGATTCCCCTCCAGTAGCGGAATAAGTAAGAAATAATCTTACAAAGGGCAAGAAGGACGTCCCAGTTATCGATATGTAATAGATAATCCGCAATCTTCCCTCGATTGATAACTAATTACACAATAGTTTTCAGTCATAAGAAGAGCCCGCAATTCCCGCTACCCACCGACCACCACAGTAGTTTATTCCCACCTACCTACCAACCATTACCATGTGAGTGACTCATCCATCCCGTCTCTGTAGCTGCATACATGTATCCGACTACCTGTTGCACTATTATTATATATTTCCGTCCTCTTCTTAGTAACAAGTTCTTACCGTTATTACCGCATTAGGTAATTAATATACATGATAAGTCCTAGCCAAATCAAACCACTTACAGTCACTGTACCTTCAATCCATTTACCCCTTGACCTTTACCTTGGAAAGATTCTCAAGGAAATCTCAATAGCCTTGTCTGTTCCCCGGGTATTTTGTGAAATTGTGTTTACTTTGACCGTTTTATCGTAACATCATCTCGGTTTCAGTAGGATTGACGTGGATATGTCATAAATGAATCAAGGTATTTATTTTGAAAATTTTCAAACTAAATTAATTATTTATTTAAAACCCCATCTAGTATTCTCATTTTTAAAGCACACTTTTGTGGGATTTGCTGCCCGCAGTTGAGCACCTTGCGCACCTCCCAGCAGCGCATATTTAGAATTATAAAGTAAAAATCCGGTTTTTCCCACTGTCTTCAAATAACTATACTTTTAAACAAGTTGAATCCTAGAATATCTCACGCTAATCCTTTTCATGCATATTCTTACTCTTCTTCTGCCTTGTGTTTCTCTTCTTGTTTGCTAAAAATTCTGCGCTACACCCGATAGTGAATTTCAGCTTTCAATTCATTTAAATTCAACTATCCGCCATCTCACCCAGCCAGCTTGTCAGGGAGCAGACTAGCAGACAAGACAGGACAGGTACACACTCAAAATCCTTCTCTTCATTTTCTACATGTGAAGGATTCTATCCCAGACAATCCCTGCTTCACCGCCCCCATCACCTTCACATCCATCCTTGGGAATAGATTATCTAGCGTTAGCTTGAGCATTATTAAATCTTAATTACAGGGAATACGTAGTTTGCTCATTTCATCCAATTATTCAACAACTTGCTCAACCCGTACTAGTAGCCCAGAAATATTCTAATAATAATTGTGACGCGTTAATTTTTCCCAGTCAGCCCAAATGGCTATCAAAGCAAGTTTGAAAAGCTTGTTTTCTATTTTGCTTTACTTTGGTCAATCCAAATGTACATTCATTTCCCGAGGGAAGACATGTCCAATGTATATACCTCTTCCTTGATCCCACCTTTCTCGCGTAACCATCTCCTTACTAGAAATCTAAATTGGTCATTTGTGGGACAATTCCATCCCAGCTCTATTAATTTCTAGGATTTGCATTCGTTTCTATTAAACGACACTTGTTGCTCCACTCCATCATACGCCTCATTCCATCTCAGCAATTGTCCTTGTTGCGTTTAAGTAGCTATATTATCAAGAATTTGATTTTTGCACTCTATAAAACATTTGACAACATATTTACAGCACATGTAATCCATCAATAATCTCTGTGAATTGCAATGCAATCATACAAGCAATTAGCTAAAAGACTGCATCTAGTTCCCTTTTGCAAGTGTCTATCATCGGATACTACTAGGCTCCAACCTGATATTAAAACATTTAAATTGGGTCATTTTATCCCAGACGCTGCCGCCTTTTCTCCTTGCAATGCTCGCATTAATACACAACAGGGAAGCTAGGCAAGGAAGCTATTGAATTCTTAAAGTTGTCACTCGGAATAGGGCGCATGAAAGAGGAGCTAGTTCATGTAAATATCTGCCCTTCCTCCCTCTATGCTTTTGTTTCTTTCATCCTCTTATGAATTTTAGATTGTTTTAACTGGAATCAGGAAATCGGGAGGTCTGAATATTTCGGCGTTCCACGGGACGACACGTGTACAAAAGCCTTTATTCCGAACAAGCTTGCTGTTAGTATTTGATTGCATGCGTTAGGTTTGGGTGACACGGAGCGATGACTTGTAAGATATGGTTTTCTCTCCTCAAGTTTTATTATGTTTCGTCACAGGGCAAACGTTCCCTCTTCCATGTCTTCTTCCCTTATTCCCAGACACACATACACATTGACTTTCTGAGTCAGAAGAGATTGTGATTGGGCCATGGGAAGGATAAGGGGGAAATGTTCTCTCTATGACAAACCAAGACAAATATCTTAATAATTGCGAAAGTACAGCGGGCATGCGAACTATTGAATCCCTCTCATATTTGGAGCATCACCTCTAAACCCAAACGCTAACGCTAACCCTCTTCTTGGTCTCCTCAATTTCTTATTACGTGTATGCATTTGTGGATCCTGGAATAAGCTCCATCCCACCTCCTTCCTGTCCTCCACACTTCCTCTCAACCTTCTTTATACACCCTATACACATGCATTATGCAGTCCCCTCAAGCCAAAAGCCGCTTAATGCTAGTGGAACATGGCTTTCCCCCAGTTCTCAATTCCAGCTCCAGCTGTGGCTCAGCTCCGGGTATCCGCTGTATTGGTTCCACCCGGGTAACCGGAGGAGTACGCTCCACCAAGCAAACCCGGAAACTTTTCGGGAGTTTCTCCAGTGTGTCCTCCTCTTCCACTCCATATGTCTCCCTACGTGCTGTTCCGGGGGGTATGGCGTTCAGTTGTTTCTCTCAACGTGTGCGTGCGTGTTGATGCTTCCAGAGATGATTATGGATAAAGTTCCGGATTCGGATTCATCTAGACCACAGCGAGTTCCTCTAAAGGCTTTCTCCCTGATTTTGACAACATTATTCCCCAACTCTCATCAGACTCCTCCAGCTCATGTTAGATTAGTTCCTTTAGTATGTAGCGCTTCCTTCTTTTACCTGCCTCCCTCTCTCTTTCTCGCTCTTTCTTTCTCTTTCTCTTCTCTCTCTCTCTCTCTCTCTCTCTCTCTCTCTCTCTCTCTCTCTCTCTCTCTCTCTCTCTCTATCCTCTTCTTCATGTGTTCATGTCTTCCTCCTTTAAAGCGTTTCTCAGTCAGTCATCAGCCCGGCCCGCTTGCCGCTTCCATTTCCCCTCTCTCCAAGAGTTTATATCTCTCTTTCTTTCTTTCTCCAGCTCTTCTTGACGCACGCAAGTTCCTCAGGCTTTCCTCCTCGACGAGCAAAGCTTAGACTTGTTGCTATTTCGTAGTTAGTCGTGAGTGTTAGGTCCCCCAAACTAGAAAGTAAAGTAGGAGTCCCTCTTTCTTTTTTCTCTTTTACAGCCTTGTAGAGGTATCCAGCTGGCTCATTCTCTAGAGCTCTGCTAGGAGAATTCTAAGACGACGCTCGAGCTCCAGGAGCTAGTGTTTCTAATGGAAGCTCGTGTAGCTAGTATAGGAGCTCTTAACTCTTATAGCTATCGGAACCCAACGAGTATTTCGTAGATTCTAGGAAAAGACTGTCTTGCTCTCATCATGAGGCAGAAGGATCATCATCATCATCTAGTATGATTCGCGTGTGCGTCTATAATATCCGCATCACATCCGCTTCTGTGTCCCACCAACACCATCCAGTATCCTCACTTCCAGGAGGAGTATCCAGTAGTAGTATCCAGGAGTTCTAGCCGAGCTCCTAGAAGACGCATCAATCCACCTACAAACATACACATAAAATATGTCTCCCTCGTCTCTGTCCCTCTCTGTCTTCTTTAGCCCACCGACACCACTTGGAATCTTTAGTATTTTCCCAGATAAAAGTTGATGTGCGTGCAGTGTAGTAGTAGTGCCCTAGTAATAATGTGTGTGTGTGAGGGGGGAAGTGGAGGAGGGAGATGGGGGGAATTGTAAGTAGCGAAAGACTCCTTGCTGCTCGTCTCCGAGTAGCGCTGCTAGCTACTAGCAACAGGTTGTCACTATTATTCCTCCTTTAACCTGCTTGCTAGTAACCATACTGCTACTCTCGTAGCTAGCTAGCGTTTTCCTGTATTACTAAATACGTTTAGTATAGTTGCTGCTAGCAGAGCTGCCTGGAAGCTAGCAGCATTTAAAGCTCCTACAGTTCTACTAGCTCTTTAGCTCCTATTCTGCTACACACTTGAATACAAAAACATCTTCTATCATTTTCCTACTAGGATACTCCTAGGAGCTCTATAAGTGGAAGAGTCCTTTTAACCTGTAGCATGCACATCTATTGCTGCTAATTAAACTACAACTACTCAAATCCAGCCGATGCTTCTACAGCAGCTACTTCTACTTCTTCTACTCCTCACACAACTAGTTCCTGCGTCTAGTCAACTTTACTAGAACTACTACTACCCACTGCTCAAGAGGAATCATCCAGATATCCAGGAGAATAATAGCAA
Organism: Sminthurides aquaticus; assembly: GCA_906901655.1. Classification (NCBI taxonomy): domain Eukaryota; kingdom Metazoa; phylum Arthropoda; class Collembola; order Symphypleona; family Sminthurididae; genus Sminthurides; species Sminthurides aquaticus. The sequence goes on along the minus strand of CAJQTT010000004.1, from coordinate 5,927,703 downwards.
CCTCCAAAACTCCCTCTTCACACATACACACACACACATTCTCTCTCTCTCTCTCTCTCTCTCTCTCTCTTATTCTCCTCCGAATCAATCTCTCGCGAATCTCGTCCCATACATTATTGCCATTCCTAGCAAAACTCTCAAAACTCCTGCTAGACCTCCTTCTAGTGCACTACTCCTATTATCACCACTATATTCTCCTCCTCCAGCCAGCCTGCCAGCCGAGCCTGCCTGCTCATGGCTTAAACGGCGTTACTTTCCTATAAACTCGCGCTAGTTCTCTCTCTTCGCGGGACTCCTGCTAAAAGTTGGCAACAAGTGTTTCCCAAGTATCCCAACATGACGTAGGCAACAAGTGTGTGTGTGTGTGTGTGGCAAGATGTCTGAGGTCTTGAAGCAAAAGATTAGAAAAGACTTGAGTCGTTGGTCCAGAAAATTATTACTATCAATAGGTAAGTTACTTTATTTCCGATCAAAACAATTTCCACCCTCTTTCCCCGCTTGCTTTCCCCGAACCAACTTTCTCCAACTTTCTACCACCACTTTTTGAAAATACCCATGCACTCCTTCACTCAGCCAAAGTCCCCGTATTTTCCAGCATACTTTTTCTCCAAATATTATCCTGGAAATCCCCCACCAACCACCATTCTCACTCTCTTTCTCTCGCACGATGTCTCTCTCTCACTCTCTCTCTCTCTTCCTATTATATTTACTTATTATTTCTTCTCTCTCTTTCTCTCTCTTTATCTCCTCATACTCTACTATCACCTTGTCTCTTTCTCAGCGACTAACATTACAGTCGTATACTTACTCGGAGTGAAAAGTGAGAGAAACTAAGTATGTAGTTACTGTCTTAACTCTGCGCTTTCGTGAGGAGAGGTGAGAAAGTTTTACGTCTCTCAAACTGATATGCAGCCAATCTTCTCCAGCAACCTTTACTCACCATATCTGATACACTGTCATTAATGTCTCCTCACCTCCGGCAAGTACGACAAGATTCCATCTCAATTCATTTAGAGTGGGGAAATCCAAAGTATTCTCCAAAAACTCGCCTTTTGCAGGTCAACAGTCAAGGAAAGGTCATGTCATTGAAGGGAACATGCTATTTCTCCCAAGCCCAACACGTGCTCCTCTCTTTACATGTGCTTCCTTCCTCTAAATTCTACACTGACAGTACTGGCACAGTCCTTGACAGATATATGCATTGTATACACAAATCCTAACCAAACATCAAGTATTCCAGGAAAAACTCCTACACTTTCGTCACATCCTATAATCCTATCCCTTTGATCCTTAGAAACTCCTCCTCCTGCTCCCTCTGGTTTGTCTTCCTTCAATCCCGTTGACTTTCTCTTTTCCCCAAAACAGCTAACACAGCTTCTGATGTTACCCCTTGATCCAAAGTTTGCTGAAGATATGCTATCTAAATTAAAATTGTACAGTATATAGTACATCATGTTGTAGTTTTGCAATGTTTTGCCTCTTATACAGCGCTAAGTTTTAAAGGTGCAGGTAGATGCGCGGAGGAGGAAGCCGGTGAAAGTCGGGTGACGGGGAAAGGGTCACCGGATTCTCCAGGACATGGTATTTTACGGTAACGTTTCTTTCTTTTTGATAAACAGGGTTGGAAGACATCGGGAAACATCTGGTTGGTGAAGAAAAATGGAAATCCCTTTACCCAATGTGGCAAAACGGGGTGGGGGACGAGCAGACTCCTGATTTTGACCCCAGCGAAGTCCCCGAGGAGGCTGATATTCAGGATGTAGCTAATTCCGTAAGTTGCATAGTACTCACTACTAACACAAGCGGTTATATAGGCTTTAATTCTGAGGAAGGCTTGAAATATTCCTTGCGTTTACCTGACCTGATTTTGCAACTTGCCTTACGTGTCTAGGACCTTTTGTCACAGGCCGATCCGTCCGACACGCCTGAGGATGAGCCAGGCGAAGAAAAGAATGGTGAGCACCCTGGAGTTTCATTGCATGTAGCTTCTTCTGCATTAGTTCCGTTCCGTGTTTCATTGTGCTTTTTTGTTTACTGTATCCTTTTTCGTTGCAGAAATTTTAGACAATTTTTTCCATTTATTGCCATATTGGTATTTTATCAATCGTGCCTTTGGAAATCCAGGGCTGAGTGGCACAGGTGTTGGAAATGTTTCAGATGAAGATCTCAGTAGTAGTACTTCAAATCCAATTTTGGATGCCTTGGACGTTAATCAACGACTCAATTCTCTTCTTCTCTTTGAATCCCTCAAGCAGCAGTATGTGCAGGTAAGAATACTCAGAATCTATTGGAGAAAGTCATCAAACGCTTGGAAACAACTTTAATATTTTGCTAAAACCATGTTTCTTTTCCTATAACAGGCGGGTGCTCAACCGGGGCTACAGAACACTTTCAATCATTTCCAAAACTTACCTTTCTACAGTCCAGAATTACTTGAACAGGCAAGATTGGCAGCAATCGCTACTAACCCTGGAAAATTGGATCCGAAACAAGAGGCCTTACAATTAGGACTTCACTGCCTTGCGCCCAACAACAACTGCGAAGAACTTGACCAACCCTTGGATCTCACTCAAAAACCCAGGTATATTTATCTCTCTATTTTCTCCTTGGCTACTTTGGTGGTGGGTTGTCATGACGTTAACGCTATCGCTACCTATGTTGTGGGGATCTGCTATAATGTGATTCTCAATCATTTCCAGATCGAGTAACATAGAAAATAGCTCAGATAACCGTCGAAACTGGTCCGAAGTTTCTAGTAGCAGCATTAGACCCCTTCCAGGAGATGACCTCAAACTATTAAAAGGCTCACCCCGACTGAGTGTGCGGAGTGGAAAAGGATACACATCTCAAGAACTCGAAGCTGCATTACGTGATATACAAAGTGGGAAGCTTGGGACAAGGTATAGTCATTACTGTTTACTTTCCCGCACTTGACGCATTAGACTCATTCATTCTGCTCATTGTTCTAGCACAACTAACCTTGTATTAATAAATATTTGTAATAATTCATATTTAATAATTTATAGCTAATCTTATATTTTTCACGTGATTTCAGACGAGCAGCAGTGATTTATGGCATTCCACGCTCCACGCTACGAAATAAAGTGTATAAAATGGGCAAAGACCGGAGTCGACCCTATCTTCGCCAGAAGAATTCGTCGGGGAAATGTGGTGAGAGTTTACGGGAGCCTACGCCGATATCCGATCTAAGTTTTCAAGGACAAAATCTCACACATAACGCTAAAAATCCCTCCTCAGTCGAAGATTCAAAGCTTCAAGAGAGTTTAGCAGCCGCCAAGGTTCATTTGCCACAGTCTAGTTTGTCATCTAAACCTCTCCCCAGTAGTCATAGTCAGGGGGGGATATCTTCTTCAGATGTGCTTAGAATCCAGATTCCCGAAGAAAGTGACGAGGAAGACGAAGGAGGGATCAAGTCCGAAGAAGAAATCAGCCATGAAAAAAAGGTGCTCAAAGAATGGTTAAGAACCAAGTTATCCAAGCAAGGTTGTCCTGACCAGCAACACGGAACCTTCCCTTCTGTGGAATTAAAAAATAGTGCGAATCAATCCCTGGTCAACGAACCCCTAAGTGATAGTAGTGATAACAGTGATTTATCTAGACAGGACTTGAGGAAGGACGTGATACTGAAGATACCATCCTTGCTGGCTAATAAGTCTAGTCTAAACAGAGTGATCTCCCGGAGAAAGCTGAAAAGAAAAGCTTCTAGAGATGACGACGACCAGGATGGAGAAGACCCTGTTTTGCCGATTATAAAGTAAGTCAATTACTTAGTTGTATTCAATTGCGTGTCCCTTGGATTATTCTTTTCCCATCCATAATCTCATGATTTCCATGTTGCGGATCTCCCTATAGCTGTTTCGGTATGGATAATTTGCCATCCTCCTCCACGATGAATGCTGGCGGCATGGTTAGAGGGAGTCACTTACGTTGGAAAGAAGCCCGATTGGCGAGAGAGGACAACGAGTCCATTGAGGATGGTGAAGCGGAAGAATCCCATAGTAGATCCAACTCTCTAAAACAAGAATTGTATCAACAGTGGGGCTACAGCAAAGATTCTTCCATGTCCTCCGCTCTATCATCAACAAATAATTCCTCAAACTTAGCAGCCGTGGATACGAATGGGAAGAAAAGCCGACCGAAACGTGGAAAATACAGAAATTACGACAGAGATGCTTTACTGCAAGCCGTGAGAGCCGTCCAAAATGGAGAAATGAGTGTTCACCGAGCAGGTAAGGACAATGACTCTGCATTCATTCTAAGCATTAGAATACCAGATTCACTCGGGGGTACATTGTGCGAAGACGTTTTAATTTATAATTTTCAAATGATTGATTCATCTCCAGGAAGTTTTTACGGTGTGCCTCACTCTACTCTGGAGTACAAAGTCAAGGAGCGTCATCTACTCCGTCGCCCTAAACGGAAAGGAAATGATAGTCCCAAACCAAGCCACAAATCCAGTCCGGAAAGCAGTATGTCCGGCTCGGACCCTCCTCCTGGAAGAACGTCTTTGCTCCCCCACATCCCTGACAAGAATTCGAGCAATATGCCGATAACATCGGATTTGCGCGAGAGCTTGAGCAGATACCTTAATGTTAACAACTCTTCCGGTGTCGCCGGAAATCTGGCCCGAGCCGTTTCCTCTGCTCCCCTTGAATTATCCTCGACTGCCAGTCGTCGAGCCATCGGTAGAAAAAATCACGATCCTGGTGTTCTAGAGAATCACAATATCGGCCTTGGCAGGGGTATAAGTCCGTACTTGAATCTTTTTAATTTAAATGACCTGATTCGTCAAAATCTCGACAGCACTACACTTTTAGATTTAACGAAAAAATCTTAAAAGTGATCATCTCGACGTCAAAGTCTGATTCATTAATCCTTATTTGTAATTTGGCTCTGTATGTCCCGTTAGAAGCATACCAAAAACGTACTTTTAATCCTAGGCTCTGCTTGGCCAAAACATAGGGTAGAAAGAAGATGCTCATTCCAAGTTCCAAGACACAATTTATTATGAGACCAGTCTCAGCCGAGTCTGAAATTATCCGTCAAATTTATCCTTAAAAATGCTAGCTAAACCAAACATTCCTAACACATTGTTAAAGCCAAAGTTGAGCATTCCTTTTAAATTCCCGAAAAAATAGACGAACGTAACATTGAAGCTTTAGTTTTCCAAAAACAATTTTCTGCACAGTTATCTTCAAGGATCTTTTTATTTTTTTTATATATTTAGAATTCGAAGTATGTATAATTCGTTGAGCTTTCTGCATTACAGAACAGATGGTTCCCAGCTTTTAAGAAATTAGCAGTTGCTATATACGTCTATCTTAATTTTTACAAAGATGACTTTCTTTGCTCCTCATTAGCTCGGTAGGGTTTGAAACTAGATTTGCTAAGATTAAGTTGCTCCACTATTGACAGACTTACTTCTACCACCGAAAACACACGCGCATTCAACACATGCACACATCAAAGATATTTGTTTCAAAGCTTTTGAATAAGCTCATCCTCTCCTGGATTTAAAACTCCTTTTAATTGTTGATACATTTGCGCTAAGTTAACGCTAATACTCGTGCGATAAGCTGGGTCCGGGAGATGGTCCATACTGTGAGCTTGTCAGATAGCGTCATTTGAAACCAGGCAACTATTCCTGTAATGAGTTATGTTGTATGAAGGAGTGTAAGGCATCAAGTTATCAACTTCGCAAGAATTTGTGATCGTTAAAGTTGTGATTAGTAGTGCGAGCCATTTTCTAGTGACCGTTACGCGTAGTTTAGAGGAAATATTTCTTTCCATAGAATATAACGTAATATCCTACACATTAGTTACGACGTGTAGATAATAGTATAGTCATTTTTCGCTTCGCATTCCAGAATGTGAAGTAGAGAATACAATAGCTAAAAAAATTTTCAGCAATTTTCAGATTGTAAAAACATTATTCAGATAAGCATGACGTGAACTTTGCGTTTTCAAAAGAAATGTACTAATTACGAATTACGTTGTCTACACTCTGCTAAGATTTGCGTCCACTTTCTCATGGTGCTGTATCCTTTAGCCAATTCCGCAACCACGTCAAAACGGGGACCACTTTAATCTAGTGCGGAATTCCCAACACAATCAGAACTTCACCAGCCCCCAAGCTGTCTAATTTTGCATCTTCTCCAGTGCTAGTTCAACAAGTCTCAAAATGCTCCAAATTGTCAAAAAGGAAGAAACGCTGCCTTTTGAAATGTAAATTAGTTCACTATAATTGGAAGGATATCAATGTGGCGGAAGTCACAAAAAACACTTCCGATTCGTCCTAAAACCTTCTCGCCATTTCCTCTTTCTCGTTCTCGAGAGGATGTAGTAAAGAAATGAAGTGTGAAGAGATTTTTGAATGGAAATGTGTGGATTTTCAAAAAAAAGTGCTTTTAACTGCCTAGTTCATTTTTTTCCCATTCGGAGTCGTTCCCAGGCAAACATATTTCTTTCCAGTATGTATGTGAAAGTTTAGGTGAAAGCAATCAGACGTGAAGGGCTGATGTAGGTGATATACACATTTACATATATATATGTACAGATAACAATGGTGTGTACTTCTGCGATAATGATTGTGATGTTTTGTCCAAGCTTGGATTTCATCTGGAATTCAATAAGGTTAGGTAACAAAGTTAGTCATTGATAAGGTCGTAAGGGACAAGTTTATATGCTTTTCACCGTGTAGTTAAAACAGGAAATCTATATATGTATATAACGAATATTTTAAGGAGAAAGTAACTAAGTGTGACGTGAGCGCAGTATATGTATATTCTTCTCCCGTCCGCATTCGTTTCTCCGCGTTTCATGGAGGCTGGAAGCCATGTTGTTTTATTCGCTGGGCATTTGCAGAAATGCTAACTATAAGTACAGATGTATCATTACATATAGACGAACGTTGAGGGGAAAGGGAGATTCGTTGGAAGGTAGCATCTCAAATTTTAGTGCTATTTAAAATGTAAGTGTGAAGAGATGAAGATGAGTATAGCATATTTTCAGCCGGATGTTATTTTGCTAAGATGTTATAAAGTATGGGACAGGAAGAATGTTTATTTACGTTTTTTACGCTATAAAAAGAAAACACGCATTATGTACAGATGATATTTAAACCTATAAACTATGAAATGTCGGCTTTGTATAGGAGCCTGGTACTCTGAAATACACTGATTAAAATTTCAGATCTTGACTGAATCAAGCAGATTTTAATCAAGCGATGGACAATAGAGGGGTTAGGTGAGAATTCAAAGCGTGAACTTATAGTCACAGGTTTATTACTGTAACTACTACGTGATCATTACGATACACCTATTCATAATTATATATACATATATAAATATATATTATACGGATTAATTAAATACATTAAATTCAAAACTTGGAGCTAAATATCCTTCGAAATGCTAAAAGTAAAGTTTGTACAAAGCTATTTCTTGAAACGCAAAAATCTTTGCGCCAAATGGATTTTAGTACTGAGAATTGATGTACTTTGTGAAAATGTACACAAACGGACCTCCGTTAATATGTAGGATTGTAGGGTAAACAAGTAGAGCAGAGCTAGAATAATACGTAATCTAATCTATCTCATGAAATTATTCATAGACATTAATGATTGTTGAGCTGAAATTCATCTTTAGTACAATTTGCTCTTGACGTAATTCCTTTACGCCATCTAGCATTTGGTTTAGTCCTTAATTATTCTTTTGGGTCAGCAGCTGAAAATTGGTGCATCGAGAGCTATGCGCTAATACGTTGTAAAGCGCCTGTACTTTGAGCTTTAGTGCTGTACTGTAATCTGTATCATCAATGAAGTTGCTTTATTTTATGTAAACAGATGGCTAAGTTATTGATTCGCTGTAGGTTGACATTGCTATGTATTTTATTCAACGGTGTTAGTTGTTATAGTCATAATTTTTTATCAATGTGATTCTCATTCCTCAACCCCTTCGCTGATGTGGACTACGGGCAAGGTCAACAGCACAAATACCCGCCTCAGCGTAAGTATAAGCGGGAAGGAACCTTAAGTATTACAAGTTAAATTTGTCGCTGTAATCAATTGCGCATTATGAGAAAAATACAGTGCAGATACATTGAGTACTTGACTCTGTACTTATTCCTGGACTAATCTTAAACATAGTATGCCGGACTCCTTGTATCCGGCACGAGCAATTATCCAAATTATAACTTGTACCTTGAATATCTTATTAGTTTACCGCACAGGTGCTCCCATCCTTAATGGACTCAGGTTTAACCTGAACGTGCGTGGACAAATAATCCTGTCCTTGAAACCATTGTTCCATCTACCGGCTCCCAGTTTATATATGGCAGGTTAACTGTTCACAATATTCACAAGTAAAGCGCTGTTTACTGTTAATTCGATAATATGATAATAATAATTCCAGCCTCATCCATCTCATTTTCTATCATCGTAATTATTTAATGCAAAACACTGAGAAATAATTTTAGCTTTGCATGGTTCATTTTCATACTTATATAGCTTGTTCTCGTTTATTTTGCTCTCCTAACACTTCGACAATGAATTAGGGTCTACATGAAGCATCAAATTAATATCTGAACAATATTTCAATGCTGCTTGTTTTCAACAGTTCCTGATCCTTCACGAATATAAATTACTCCAGACCAAATTACTTTTACCATATTATTTTGATTCGAATGCATTTCCTTACAAGATCTCGCAAAGACGTTTACTGGTCTCAAGAGTTAAATTGAAGTAAACGGATCCCAACAAACACTAAAAAGATTGGCTGAGTTTCAACACTGTGTCCGAGAAAAGTTGGCTCCTTTAAATTAAAAACATTTTCCACTGGAACTAACACGTAATCGCTACGCAACCGCTATTCGACTAGAGGCAAAACAGTATATTATTTAGACAGTAACTGGAACTGTACAGGCTGGAACACTATATTTCTTCGATTTCCTTTTCTTCCTTATACTTACGCTTATTACGTTTCTGTGTTACCCAAACACGCGTGCTTACAGAATAATACGATTCAAAACATTAATGCAGGTTATTTGCTGTTGCATGTGTCATTAAAGCGAATAACGTTTGATTTGTTTCTAAAAGAGTCCTGGCATCCTTCAACCAATCCTCACAAATTCTTCTGGGTATAGCACCTGTATCAGCATAAAATAAAAGTGATTATCCGGGTTAACGCATCCAAGCCCACCCGTTCTAAAAAGAATTACCTTGGATTTTGTTGAGCGTTATTGTCGCTTCTAATAAATCCCCCTTTTTTAAGAAATATCCAGTGCGGTCTAGGAGCCCGTAAACACTAGTGTCCTCTTCATTATCACCTTCTGCTCAGAAAACACTTTACTGCAGGCTTCGATAACAAGCATGCTGGAATAATTTCCATGACATATTAATGCACTTACCGCATTTTATAGTAACAGATGCTTGAATAGTTCCTAGCAGGTACTTCCATAAAGATATGTTATCTTCGTCTTTAAATATGGCAACGCGACGGCAAACTTTATCTACTTTACTGAAGAATCGCTCACGCAAATTTTCAGCGCTGCTAACTTGTTCTGGAATCGTACTTAGAAGTGTTTTTGCAAATTCATCATCTCCGAATTCCTTTAATAAGAATTCTATAAAAAATAGAAAAAAATATAAGTATTTCCGCCTGGTTAACCTACTGGGCTTAACCGGCGAAGGCCACCTTCTCGAAAAGTACTTACTTTTGTTAATGCAGATAGTATCAGTGCCCAGATTGTCTGTCACAAAGCCGGCAAAATTGAGCCTGTTGTATAAAGCGTTACACTGCGACCATAACCGCTTGAACTTTTCAGAATTCACATCATCATCGTAGCGATCTGCAAAATGGCAAATTTTAGTCAATGGTAAGGAAGGTTCGAGAAATCAGTGTAGTGTAACATAAACATTACGAAAAACTCAATAAAAATTAAATATCTCACCTTTTAAGGCTTTCTTCATTGCAGCCAACGCTGAAGCAGCTTGACTGTACTTATCTCGTAAATCCACAAGATTTTCAGCTTCGGCTAACTCTGCGCTCTGTTTCAATTTTCGGTCAAATTCATCCTCCATGGATCTCTTAGCAACATCGAATATCTCTTGTAAAACCTGAGCTTGCCGCAGAAGAGACCTTTTAAGATCCTCTTCGTAGAATCGCTTTACCTCATCGATCTAAAAGCCAAAACCTCAGAAATTACAAATCGGAACCCCAAGAACAGGTAAAAAATCCAAGCCAAGGGTAAACTCACTTTCTGCAATAACATTTCATTCATGAGGACAAGATCGGCTTCCTTCTGTTGCTCCCTTATCATCTCGTTTGCTTCTTCATCAACTTGTCTGTTCGCATGCTCAATCGTCTGTTCAATCACTTGCTGGCTTGCCTGCTCGATCGCCTGCAGGTATAATAGAATAAAAAAATAATAAGCTTCCTGAGCAGATCATCCTCATCTTGTTCTTCGGCGTGGACGCTCAGTGACAGGAAAATGTTCCTAATTATCACTAGAATCCATCCAGTCTTCGAATCATCCTTAATTCACAAATTATTTTCCGATATTAGTAGTAAAATAAAGAAAACATTTTAAGTGGAGTCAGAAGAAATTTGGAACAGGGAAGAAACTACAGTTGATTTATTGACGAACGATACGACTGCGCCACGGAGTTGCAAGCGATACTAACTAATAAGCAGAGTATATCAAAATCAAAGTCAAAATGCGACAGGTAGCTTGTAGCAAGCGATTTAAAATATATTAGCAGGAATCACAGCTGGATAATCGATTTACACCACTGTCACCAGATCCCTGAAAAAAGCAGCAAATTCAGGAATTTTGCAAATTTTACGCCTCGCATCTAAGCTAGTCATTCAGCTTCAGATTTATCTGCATACAGAAGCGAGGAGAGGGATCGAATAGTAAAAAGCACCTAGCATAATGTTTGTTGCATCTTAGGTGGCACTTTCCCGCTACACACCTGAACTTGTGCAAGTTCCTTCTGTACTCGGAGAACTTTTTTGTACGCGTGCGTTAAGATCATAGCGCATTCATTCTCTGTCAGCGTAGAAATGCAATCTTCAGCTGCTAATAAAGATTCCAATTCCGCCTAAAAGCATCAACAGTATTTAACATTCTTAATCATTATCATGCCGAAAGTGATGCAAAGCAACTCCAAGCGCAAACACACACCTTCAAATCCCTTCGGAAATCCTCCACCAAGTTTCTGTATTGCTCTACCAATCTTGATTCGCTCTGCATGCAGTCCATTTTGTTTTTTGCATTTAGAAGTTCCCTTTCAGCACATAGTAAAGTTTCTTCGGCAGTTATTAGTAACGGATTGCATTCCGTATATTTACAATTTCTTCCATTTTCGATTGTTTCTCGAAGTCTGCATAGTAACGTCCATGCTAGCTGACCCTGTGTCATAGCGTCTTTAACCTTCTCACAACGTTTTACCGCTGTTTCATACACGTCACACCAACGTTCCTCAAACTGAGGAGAATCCAGGCTGTCATTCTCTATAGCGCAGTACGCTTTATCCATGAACTTTTTAACAAGATCAGTTGCCTCACAGTAAACCTATACCCGTCACCAATTGAAAGTTAAAAGACAAGCAAAGCAAACTGCTACCAACCACTACTCAAACAATAACAGGACATCTCTAAATAATGACGAAATGCCTTACTTTTAACGCATCTTCTGTAGCTGATTGAGCTTTTGGCTTTACATCTTTCAAAGCCTTCTCTAAATCCGAATTAGCCTTTGCTATCAATTCTTCTTCTTTATCCATTTTATGAAGGCAGGAGGGATCGCCTAGGAAAGAATGGTAAATAATGAATTGCAAGAAGCCAGAGCATTATACATATGCTTGCACTAATACTGGATGAACAAATTTATTTACATTTGCTGCAATCCTCGTTGCAGGATTCTTCAGCGCACTCGGCCTTGTACTCCATGCTGAGCTCTTCATTATAAATTTTGTATCCAATAGCTAATCCGGTAGCTGCTAGAGCGGTTCCAATAGCTGCCATGAATTTTCGACTCTTCGAAGATCTGGTTGTTTAATAAATGAATCCAAATATAAGTCGTAAGCAAAGTCGTAAATTCTTTCACGCGTGGCCTTAATGATCAAAGTATCTCTTACCGCTCTCCATCATTACGTGGAGGAGGAGGGGTAGTAGGAGGAATTGTCGTAATAGACCGTCGTATGTTATGGATAAACAGTCTTTCCATCTGCAATATCAATATTATTGTTGTAATATCCAGCGTAATGCGTAAGGTTACCATGACAGACAAATGCAAAAGCCTGTTTACAGGAGCCTAACCATGTTTGCATACTACAATTTAAAAACTCTACTATTTACTCAAGCTGTTAGATGATTTGAACTACAAGTAACCTAAACATCTTCACGATTTCGTTACAGACTCAAGAAAAAACTGTGGCAGCTACTTATGATCGCTGCATAACAATCATCTGAAAAACTAATGTGCTAACATGAATGCCGGTCGCCAAAGGTCAATGATTTGCGATTTTGTGCACACTGTCGGTCATCATGTCATAAATTGCTCAAGATTTAGAGAAAACTGTACACAACGAAATAATTTTGATTCAATGAGCCCAGATTAACTGCATACGTTGATCCCTACAAGGTAAACCAGCTTTCAACTAAATTCATTCAAAGTTTCATTTGTGGTTAAGTAACATAGGTTATTTCCAATCCTTGTCACATTGCCATTGCCCTCTTTGTTTCAAACTACAAAGTAAGTTTGTCTGTAATAACATCTTTCAATCAAAAGCTTCACTACTACTCTTCAAAACTACTTAACAACTCCAAATTGTTTGAAAGTAGTTAAATGCAGTGACTCATCGAAAACCGTTTAATTGAAACTTTATGTGGAAACTTACTCGTAGTTTATTCAAATGTAAACACCGGTTGAAAGTATGCCATCCCGAAGAGGGAATGCTGACCAAAAGTCGTGAAAATCCCATGATACTGAAAGTTAATTTTTAGTCCTTAATTGTTGCTTCTGTCCCAGTAATTCCGATTTGACAGATGGTATTGGAATCAACACTGGAAAAAAAATTACTTAAGTTTAGCAAATTCATAGAACGCCTATAATCTATAGAATGTTCTTTCCGATTCCATCTAAATGAATTAGGAGCATGTTGTTAGCAACATTGCGTTCGAACACTGGTGATAGAAGAACTAAAAGCTATTATATACCTTCGTTAACTCCTCGATCTGATCTCCCACATATAACTGCCTAACGTAATTTGTTCTTGCTTATAACGATGTTTTACTCCAAGATGTTTAGCTGGGCCGAATAACAACCGGGAAGTTCTTGTATCCCCAACAACAGAGCATTAATGAATTCAAATCACTGAAACTGATGCAGACGGTAATTTGTCTAAATAAGCTATGATGGATATGCAAACAAAACTTAAAACCTTATTACAAAAACTAATTAAAGATGTCTACTTTTAATCGACTTGTACGATTAAAAATTTCATGAATTTAGCCCCAATGGTTTTCGAACATTTGCCACTCTAGAAGATGGAATGCATGTGACGGATTACTCGCGCGGTTTTTTGAACCATTCAACAAAACTATTCTCATCGGTAATTTTTTACTCAAGATTTTCGAACTCTCATTCAGATCACGCTGGATGCTGACATCTACTCTTTAAACAAGCGAAAAAATAGATTATTACGAAAACATAATAACAAATACATTTGTAAATTGCAACGCAATAGTGGAAAAGAAATGTACTAATTTTCCTCAGTTTAGAAACTCAACAAACCGGGATCAAATAAGCGGCTACCGTAGGTATAATTGTTATCATGGTTTTAACATACAGCTTACGTTTAGGTTTTAACTTAACTTCTTAACACCCTTTTCTCGGTTCTCCGGGCATGATATTTGTATGATTTCCAATGATTTAAATCTTGTAACACAGGTTCCAACAAGAATGATTCGCACCCAGCTTTCCACTATTCTGCGAAATAACCTGCGAAATGAAAGCTTTATCCTGCAGCAATTATCCCAGAGGACAATTTCCAATGGTACTTTTGCAGTTCAGCAAGGGGAAAGAAGAGAAGTTTCACAATCGGCAGGAATACTTTCAAGAATCGGTGTTGCAAATGTTTCTGGTATCCTTCAAGGATGTATCAGAAACTCCACGATAAGTCAACCTGCTAGAAATTTTCATCTTCTAAATCAATTTGATTCCCACACGATGAATCGACTCTTTCAACCCAAGTTAGTTTCGGAACTAGTATTTATCGATTTCGATACTTTTTGTTGCATATATATAACTTGTGAATTTAGGGGCCGGGTGAATGCAAATTTAACATAAGCCCTTTCCTGTACAGGTATACCGTCGATCAAGAAGCACCAAAGCGAACTTTGGTCATTCAAGGATTTAAAGGAAGAAGGAAAACCGTTAGGGCGATTATTGACAGATTCTATCGACTTCAATGGTGAGGTTTTCTTGCGCCACACAATTGAAAAGTTATATTGAGAACAGAACCCGGGGGTTTCGTATTTTATTGCCAAATATTAATTATTCTCAGGGGCATTTGGATTCGGCCTAGATCTGGACGCCATCGAAAGTTGTACCGAAAGAGGGAGAATTTAAAGAGATGGTCTAGATATCACGTCTTTTGCAATGCTACTCAATCCACTATGTTTGACAAGGTAAGGTCTTACTGTAACTTAATTTGTAATGCTTTATAATGTTTTGAGTATTAGTATGTATCTAATTCATTCTTACCTGTTTAGATGGTTGCAAAGTTTTGGCGAAGGAAAAAGTACTATGTTGACGACCCGTACGAACCGTATCACACACGCCCGGATTTTCCCATCACCTCAAGACGCGGACTGAAATAGTGGTCGCAGGCGAAAGTGTAAACGAAGATCGTGTTTTGTAGTTAAATGACGACTGGAACCTAGTAAAACGGTGTTTGCTATTATACATAACTTGAAGATTATCTTGCAATGATTTACTATGTGTTGAAACGCAGACTAGGATCATCCAATACAGGTACGAATTTCCCTCTGAACTAGAGTAGCCCAATATTTAAAACACCAGCAAGCTCACATTACATCTTATCCCTTCTTTATTAGGCTGCAAAGACTATCAGGTGTATGCTTTGCTTATTCCACGCTTTTATTGACAAGGTTGAGCAATTGTGTTTAATCGAGTATCGATAGTATTCACAATAAGGAAAAGTTTGCAGCTGTTTGCCAGAAATTCAGTGTTTCCTTGCAAACCCCACGCGTGAAGGAGATAACTAACGACGTACTATTTTAAGTAACATTTTCAATATTGTATGTAAAAGTTAATACATCCATACGTCACTCAGCTAGTCCACACACATTCGTCTTAAACATTCAAGTCTTTCTCTTGGGCGGTGAACGAAGAAGTGACATTGTGGGGACAAAATATCCTTACCATTAATATATACAGTTTCAACTATTGTTAACCAAATAACCCATCCGATAACAACAGCTGTAGTGGTCAAAAGGTTGAATATTGATACGTATCGAATTGGCTGTGAATCCAAGGCTTGCTGCTCGTTCGTGCTGCATGAGACAGATGATGGCATACGACACCGTGTGACAGGAAGACACCGAATATATAGGTATGTGTCACTTCCAAGCTTTTTGACCATATAATTTCACCCTGGCGGAATGTCGAACCCCCCGTTTTTTTATAAGTGTTACAAATAGTTACTTTATGACAGGAAATGCAGGATCTTAGGCATGCACATGGTTGCTCTGCGTAACACAGGTGTCTATATTTCCTAGTTGATATAATTATGTAAATATCTTAGAAAAATAGAAAACCAACATCAAACTAAGTTTAAACATTTAGAAGCACGCAATACAATTGCGATAAGGTGCCCAAAAGTTAGTACCAGCTCCGGTCTACCCTATACAATGAAGGCACTGACTTTTCTA
Organism: Sminthurides aquaticus; assembly: GCA_906901655.1. Classification (NCBI taxonomy): domain Eukaryota; kingdom Metazoa; phylum Arthropoda; class Collembola; order Symphypleona; family Sminthurididae; genus Sminthurides; species Sminthurides aquaticus. The sequence continues at coordinate 5,911,723 of CAJQTT010000004.1, read as the reverse complement.
TCATATGCAACAACGTGCTTTGAAACTTGCATCACAGAGCGTAGGCTTAGTTACCTTAGGATCAGGACGAACTATAGTCGGAACTGATTATTTTACGTAGACATAATTTGTGGATGAATATGGAATAACGAACGCGATACAAACTAAAAGTAGCTCACAAGCCAAAACAATAGTAGAATTTCATCCCGTCAAGTTTACAACTAACCCACTTGCCCACTACCTGAAAAAAATTAGGAGCTAAATACAAATCAATGAATTCTCTTTCCCGGTTTTGTGCATTTAGAAATGATAAATGAAGGGTCAAGTGTATTAGAGTTGAGCTCATTCTTGAAGTAATTCTCAGTGACAAGTTATCTGACTCATCTCAGCTTTCTTCGCAAGTCTCCATTCCGCCGAACAAACCAGTAGAATCCTCAGAACCAGTAGAGTTCCTAAACCTGGTATTGTAAACATGGGGAACCAGGAACATAAATGTAGCTTAAGGAGAAAGCATCACTTGGACAGAGCAGGTCACACGAATGTAATTTACATAAAGTAATTTCCAAGCGTCCGAATCAAAGGAAACCATATTTGGTTCTTAGAAAATTTATAATCAGGTGTCCGTATGGAGGATGTCTATTGATGCAAATAGCAAGTATTCATCACAAAATCGCGAGATCACTAATTACTGAGCCTTAGCACGTCTAGCTTGATTCTTCTTAGCCTTGAGCCACATCTGGCGAATGGTGTTGTAGGCGACGTTAGACATGTAGTTAGGGAAGAAAAATTGGCCCCAGCTGATACCAAAAAGCTACAAAAAGAAAGTAAACATTCAATCAATTTGAAACTCTTATTTTTTTAGAACAAAGGTTCTACTGTCTTGAACAGTTGCTATTAGATTCCTTAGATTTCTCCAAGTTTTCTATTACCATGACTCTGTGTGGTGGGTAAACGGCTGATCTAGTCTGGAGTCCGATAGTTTGGAGGGCTACTTTGGTGTATTCGGTGGGTGAGGGTGCAGTGTAGGAGTAGATTCTGATTCTGCTCATTTTCGTAGCAACATATCCAGGTAGAACGCTTTGTACAATGATTCCTTGATCTCCGTACTCGGTCACCAAATCTCTGGTCAACTTATCCATGAAAGCCTGAGTAAAAAAGAATCCAGTTATTGTAACAGCGTCCAGCAGCACAGTTGGACCAATGTGTAACCCCATGTCAACTACATACCTTAGAAGCGCCATAGAGTGACATGAGGGGCGTGGGTGCAACGGCGGACAAGGAAGCCATGTTGACAACGACACCACGCTTCCTGGCTGCCATTTGTGGCATCACGATTCTCATCATCATCGTGCAGGACATAACGTTGCAGAAGATCATATCTTGGCACAGCTTGTCTCCATTCGGCATATCGAGGAAGTATTCGGGATACGGGTACGCCATGCCCACGTTATTGATCAGCGTTCCGATTTCGAGTCCCTCCAGTTCCTTTCGGATCATGTCATAGATTTCAACTCCCTTGGTAAAATCTACAGCAATCACTTTCGTCTTGACTCCGAATTCCTCTTCTGCAATTAATCAAGCATAAGTTAATTTAAAAATACGTCACAACGACATATTAATTTGCTTTCAACTGAAACGGCTCACTTACCGATTTCGGAAGCCACCTTTTGCAGCTTTTCCTGCGTTCGACTGATGAGCACCACATCGATCCCTAGTCTTGCAAGCTGCAACACAAAGTAACCACCAATGAATATTAGTTATCATTCCTTAAAGCTCACTTCCCTTAAAGAGAACACTTTAGTATTAATAGGACATTGACCAACCTCTTGGGCATAAGCTTTTCCAATCCCATCAGTGGCACCGGTAATCACTGCAAAACAAAACAAGAAACCAAAAATTAGCACATTTATTAACACTCGAAATCCCTTTAGAAATTAGCCTCGCCTAATAATGACGCTGTGCAAGACAGAAAGCAGACGTTGCTGTTCCACGCAGTCATAACTCACTCCGTCAACCCAAGCCGAACGGAGCGTGTCCGGAATACACTTTTTACTCTGTTCATCTTCCAATTCACGGGTTTCTGATTGTGTAATAGCAAATTTTTTCGCGTGCCTTGTTGTAGTTCTTTTTAGTTTGTTTGTAAGGATTTCTTTTTACTCTTACATTTTTCATCCGCCTCCCCCATATCTCTAAATGCAAGCATCAAGGAAAAATTCTCCCTGCCAAGTAATCGCTTGCTTTTATTACACCGCTGTAATGTTCCCTGCCTGCACTCAGACTCAACCAAATAGCTGGGGGGAAAAACAGGAGTAAGTACCCACGGATTTGGACACTTAACTTATACGTAGTGAGAAAAAAAACCTCATGACATTGAAGTATTCAGAAATACGTGAAGCTCGTTGTATGAGAAAAAGTAAACCACTTTTCCTCTGCGCCATCCGATTCCCAGCTTCCGAAAGTAATTCAAGGTTCATTATTATCACTATTACGTGGACTTTTAAACGCAAATTAGCATTTATATAGCGTCCTTTCCATGATTTTAATTATTTGTGTGCAAAAACAAAACTACCAAGAAACTCCTGTGAAGGCACTTTCAATTTAGGCTCCGCCAACTTTCCTGCTCACCTGGTTCTTTTCTTTGCCGTGCATAAATGTTTCTCACCTGTATTTATACGATTCTGATGCAACTACATGCATTGCTAGCACCTCAATAACTTATCAATCCGAGTAACAATCGGATTATTCTCCAGGGCCATTACTTTATAATTAGTACGGAATATGGAGGATGGTATGTACGTTGTGCGAATTTCCTCACTAAAGCGAACATCACCTACTGCCTTCCAGTTTTCTGTATCGCGAATTCCCTACGAGTAAACCCTAACGTCCTCTTTCAATTATCCTTTCGCTTTCCTTTACAATTTTCGTGCAGAATGGGATGTGAAAGCGAACCGGCCGGATATATATCGACAAAAGTGGTTTGGTCATAATTACTCATATGAAGAACGAGGAGACACAGCCGAAGGATAAACAAACAAATCCCAGCTACAATTCTATTTACCATCTCAACGAGCGGATGAATGATTAGCATAACCTAAAAACGTTGTAATAATACCCTTGGGCTTTTTAAAACCGTCCACGCTAAGAACTCCATCTACATACACATAATTTGATTTTATACACACACGGATTTTATATGCGCTCAAGTCAAAAGTGCCATCAGTTTGCCAGTTTCTCAACTTTCCAACCTCCAATCTGCGGCAAGGGAGCTCTTACAAGAATGAGGTTCCGTATTATCACACGCTCATAGAATTCCTTCGCTCTAAATATTCAAGAACAAACCACAAGAGCATGTATGCATGCGTGCAAATCCCAAGTGCTAAAAGGTAAGGGATCGCCATTAAGCTTGTTAAGATAAATTCGCTCCTCCTTGTCAGACACAGAATACTACGGGAGACTGCTCATAAAAATCGCAATAAACGTTAAGATACACAGCTAGAGGAATCGTCACCCCTGTCTTTCCAACCATTCATACATATACAATTTCGTAATTCGTATAATCTCTAATTTACATTAGCGACAAGGAGAGCTTGTCGTGGCTCAGCTTAAGCAACCTGCCTGTACTTCTTCAGTAACTCTTTCCAAAATACCTGCGGTAAGTCAGAAAAGGTATGGATTTTCATCACATTTAAAGTCCAAATGGGACGACTTAACTAACTAATTACTCCCTTAAACCACAACCCTCACAAACTTATCTTGACAGTACGACTGAACTGCTTTTATGCATACATCTCTTCTGGGAGTCAGTGCATTCATTCTCAGTCGTGTAACGATGAGAAAATAGCATTATGGGAACGTTATTTTTGTTCCTCATTATTATATTAGGTTGATGAACAAAACCCCCACAAAATAGATTAGCAGAGCTACTTCTAGTTTATAAAATGCAGCAGCATTCCGCTAAACGTAAAAAATTTCATACGCGTCGCAGAATTTATAGCAGCCATGTTAGTGCCAAACCGATAGCACGTGCCTTATTATGTACGTACGCCTTCAAAATCTTTCTCGTTTATGAAATGCTTCACGAGCTTGTAAACTGCTCGGAAATCCCACTTTTCTCTTTCGCCAGCATGTTATTATGGCTAAGTATTTTTTTCTAACCTAGTAGATTTCCCTAGATCCTATTATGTATCGTACTCCAAGGATTTTTTAATTTCACACTCTTGTCCATACTGCCATGAGTTGGCTAACAGTGAAAGAGTTATTCTTCAAAACCTGCCTGCAATTACAGCTGCAGGCAGTAGAAGTTGATGTTGTAACTGCGACTGGAATTTCAATAGATTTTCTACTTTCTCTTTTAATGTAACAATATCGCTCTTTCCGTCCTGCACGAATAGTCCACTCGATGAGAGTTTACAACGTTACTGCAACCTCCTCATCTTGGGACTCGCAAAGAAGCCCCTCGTTCCTTGCACTCTTATGTATTGATTTCCTATATCTTTAATTCTAGTTCTCCAATTGCTGCCCCTGTCAACTAAACGGGCCTTCCAACTCTTGTCGTCTACATTTTTTAACCGTAATGACAGTCTTATTGAATCATACTGTTGTTTGTCCTGTTAAAAATGAACATAGCCGAAATAACCGCAGGTAGCGCGTTAGAATCCAATTCCTATCTCAAGAATAATTACCTCTCATACTCGGCATCATTTTTGAAAATTCTTTTTCTCGATAATTTATACATCTTGCTCAAAATTTCAATATAATTAGAGGTGTAACTGCATGTGCGGTGAATACAAAATAAGGTGATGTTTCATCCGCCAAATTTTCAGTTCCCCAAGACAGACAATATGTGCCATGAATTTCCACAGGCAAACAGAGCTATAGTGAAGGAGCAAGTTAGAGAGTGTACTCTGTGTGTAATGCTGTTGTCGTTGCGCTGGCAACTTCAATGGTAGTAGAGCGCTTCGTAGGTCACAAGTTACGAAATGTAGCCATCGCTGTGCTGAGTGGATTTCCTCTTGCGTAGCTCCTACCTTCCTTGAGCAACTAGTTTATGACTTGATCAAGAGAAAATCAAATTAAGTAGGAGGGGGAACAGGATGTAACAGATATGTAAAGCGTGTGCACTATTTAGATTTCTCAATGAAATTGGAAAACATTGACGCCTTTCACATGGCAGCACAATACACGTCAATGAATCGGAATTTTTGTTTTGTTTTTTCGTTAAAATCCAGGAATTTCCCAAACTACACGCATAAATAACAAGAGTTTTTAGTGTAAACTAGCGCCGAGGCGCACTTACCGGCCCACTGTCCCATTTTCTTCAGATCAGCATAGTGTCCCAGCATTTGCCCTAACCACGTGTCATAAATGACTTGCAATAAGGCTACACCGAAATAAAAAATAATGAAAGACCCTATCGCTAAACCCGCCCATTCTAACGAGTTGAGGCCGCCTATTGTAAAGGCTTTGATGGCAGCTCCCCAGGCTAGGAAATCCATTTTTGACTCTTTCTGCTCTACAACTCCGCCGTTCAAGATTTTGCCCTTTCTCACAGCAGTATTCTCTTTATCGTAGCCTGTGATGTCACCAAAAGAGCACCGTTTTTAGCTCAATTCCTAGCTAAAAACTCACTTCACGAACCAAAGCTCTTGGTTTAAAACACACTAGAATCCGTAGAATCCGTGCTCGCCAGACCACAGCAATAATATGAACAATCAGCTGTCGAAATTTTCCTCTGATCAGCACATCCTTTACAGATGTGTGTAGGTCACAAGACTAACGTGTACTGATTGGAGGGGGAATGGTGAAAATTGTGAGAGGAGACGTGGACCAAGTCAGGGGGTGGAGGAGAAATTGCAAGACTTGGAACTTTCATGCTAGCCTTCACTCATCGTCATCATCATACCAAAGACGAAGAAGAAGAGACTCAAATGGGTGAGATTTGATTACAGGTAAATAACAAGATTCTAGTGGGAGAGATAGATAGACAGAAGGAAGAAGGAGGCAGAGAGATGGAAGGAGCGAGAGAAGAGGAGCCTCAAGGAATTCTTAAAACTCTTTTATCATTCTTTACTCCATACTTTCAGCATCAACAGCGTATATACGAATTGAGGGTACCCTAGGCTTAAGTTAGTAGTTTAGAGGACACGCACTCCTGCACACCTGTGTGCTCCTTTCAATTTATGCAACTCACCTCATACGACAAAACAACTCCTAAGAATTAAAACCAGTCTCAAACTTTGTGGTTAAAGAGATTACTACACCCAGTCAGAGAGAGAATATCCATAAAACTTTTAAACCCTTAAAATCTAATGTCTGTACTCCACCCAACCGACCGTAGTAGAGTTTAGGGGATTGGCAAGAAACATAATCTCCCTTTTCCCTCCTCCTTCACCTATTTCTCGAACCGTTTTTACACCCCAAACCTTAACATTTCTATCATCCTGTATCTATTTTCCTTCTCTGTCCCTCCTCCGTCCGTCCAAAATTCATCAGCTCACCTTCACACTCCCATCCAATATATATATTTACATCATCCCGCTACTGGCCAGTTAGCTTTGTTCTGCATCGTTAATTCTAACCATTCGTCTTTCAAATCATTTGCACAGATTTAAAAAAAACTTCAATGTCAAACACTTGATGCTTTTCGGTTTGTGCCAATTCATATTCTTAATCTAAAATTTGATTGTTAACAGAATACCTATTCTGATTACTATACATAGTACTTTAGGTACATTTTGATGAAATCATTCCAGATCCATGCAATGAAAATATAGTTGCGCATCTTCTCATGTACAATACTTGCTATGTAACAATATTAGTTTCAAGAATATAGTTTTTTGTGGATATCTGATGGATGGATATCAGTATATAGTTCCATCCATTCATACATAGCTACTCCCACATCGTACCACTCTTGTCTGAATGTCCCCCCCAGCCTTCTTGCTTGGATAGTTATCCAAGAATAGAAAAGGATTAACATTTTGTAGAGGTTAACGCCATAACCTTTGAGCAGACCCTTCTCCGGGTTCTATAATGGCTGTAGCTTCCCTTCCAATCAACCTACGTGTCCAGGTGTCCAGACTCTCTGGACACGTAGGTTGATTGTGGATGCTTTGGACTCCAGAGCATCCACCTATGAAAATCTTACTTTTCTTCCAATAGTTTAGGGGTTGAAGTTGGATTCGGAAACAAACTTTCCGAATTACAATAATAATACGAGATACTTGCAAAATAATTAGCCAGATGCGCGTTCTGCATAATCATTTTCCATTCTCGCCAATGTCAATTAAAACATGAAATGGAGTAACTGGGAAATCCGAGATGATTCTCCTCATCCCACCCACAGAACAATATCCCAAAATTCCCAATTATCCTCATTCTTTGGTATTGCACTCGGTGTACATCTGCAGTATATATAGCTTGCGTTTGCGTCATCAGCTCAGCCAAGCTCATCTTCCAGTCTTCCCTTGAACATTGACTCATCAAACTTAAGAACACGTGTAGATTTTCAGAATCCTTGAAGATTCCGGTATGCTAATTAAGCCTACGCTAAACCAGGGAGGGAATAAGACGCTTGACAATATGATTGCACTAGGTAGGAGTATGAAAAAGACTGACGCACATGTCAATAATGGATCCCACGCTTGATTCATCATTCATCACAAGTTATCTAGGTGGCGTTTTCATTAGTCGTTAGTCCACAGCTTTTTGCTTCATCACTTACCAGTGGCTTTCAGTGCCAGTTAATTCAAATATTTTAACATTCTTCCTAAACGCATTCGTTTTTTACGCAAAATGATAGTGAAAATTGGGTTAGCCGTTAATTCCCACACAATTTCAAATGACAACATATAAACTCAAGGAGTGTAACCGCAGAGTTGTTATATCTTGTGGAGAGGGGAATCAAGGAGGCAGGGGCGGCATCGTCTTACAGGAAGATGATTGACTAACACTATTTAATGCCTCAAATCTCGAATGGAGAAATAACTTGAAATAGTTTGATTCGTACAGATGCTGAATCACATATCTCCTCGCAGCTTCTATTTCCTCACGAACCCTGCATCTGCATGTCTCTTGGATATCCTCTCGTAATTTCGAGTATATCCAATACTACCACAAGGAGTTATGCGTTTCTAATTACTAATTAGCTCGTAATATTAGTTTAGCATTCACTTCCCTACTGCGGCTCATATACACAGGCTTCTCCCGCTGCTGTCTTTCTATAGCGAGAGACATTGCAAAAATGCAGCCATTTCTTCTTACGTAAAGAAGGGAGGCAAGGCAGTGATCCAAAAGGACTCGTCTGACTTGGGCATATACAGTAAATTCAAAACGTTTACACTCTGTCCTCCTATTCTTTCGTGCTGCTGCGAATAATATTCCCGAGACTCAAAGTTTTAATAGCACTTGAGAAAGTGGTCATGCATTATATCACCTACTGTTTATATGCACACAATATTTACTTTGACCGGTCGTTGCTTGATTTGCAAGTAGGCAATCAGGTCATTCATTCACAATCCACAGCATAACACTCCTCTTCTTTTCCCTCCAATCATCTTTCCCAGAGACCCAGACAACCAAACCTAGCTCTTCAATCCTGACGAAATTTTCTTCCCTGTCCGCCACCCTCTTGAGCTATGACGTACGTACGTTACGTACATAACTCTCCCTACCTTGCATCGCTTTTCATTCACAGAGTATATTTGCACAAACTATGGCGACAACAACGCGGGACGGATGTGCGAATTCTGCACAACCACCACAACACAGGGCTCCAAGCAAAGCAGCTAGCCGTTTCTCTAAACTTTATAACTTTCAGACACAATTTACACGGTGGCCGCAGCAAGGATTTCAACCTTCTCTTCTCAGTCATCCACCTTCCTAATATATACGCATGTGAAAGTTTACTTTACGTCCGCTCCCCAAGGGCCCACTGGCTCATCCTATGGCAAGAGGCTAAAGGCTTTTCGTTTCCCAGCTTATATAAAACGTAGCAATTGATGATAACACCAAAGTTTTTCATTCAACACGGAAAGGAGCCTTCAACAAATTTGTTCCTTTTCTTCTCAAATTCAACAAGGAAGTTTCAAGCTTCGCAGGTCTCCATACCCTTCTTTCCTTCAAGTTCAACGATCTGCATCTTTAACATCCTATGCTTCGTTAGAGCAAACCCTTGTATTCAAGCTTTGCTACAATTAAATTGTGAAACATAGGCAAAAATTCATAGACTCTTACGCTCCTCCAAATATCAACGCTGAATCTACACGTCAAAACTCAATTTTTTCCTTTCTCAATCACCCCCTTCTCAAATCATCGAGGGGCCCTCACAGACAAACTTACATTACGAAACCTGATGGCGCTAATGCATCTAGAAATAACTCCTTCACACATCCTCACCTCCACATCCAAATTAATAGCAAGAATTTGAATATCCACTCAATAACCATTATACGTCAGTACAAGAATGTTAATTTGAGTCCGCCATCCGCTACAAAACAGGAGAATGAAATAGCAAGTTTCAGCTTTCTCTCCCAAGTAGATTCTCTTTGTCGCATCGTTTTGCACATCATTAATCGCTTGCGCTTATGAAGTTGTCGGCAATTAAATCCGATTTAAATTTAGTAGGCTTCTAGTGCCTCCAGGCATGCAAAGTAGCCCTCAGGCTCAGGATAACTTGCGTCGTTGAAATAAAAGTGACAATAACCGCTATTAGTTAAGGGAGAAAGTGACAGGGGATTCATTGTATTCTTCTGTTCCTTCCCTGACGTTTACGCAACATTATTGATTCAGACATGCTTATTCTTCTTCTCCGCCATGTATTTGTAATATACTTATGCCTGACTGCCTGACGACAAGAATTAATGCCCATTAGGGAAAGAGACGCTTCCCTTCCACCCTTTCCACGAATCTAGCTCTTGCCACTACAATCTCCTTCTCAAATAAAAGAACCCGTTTACGATTATTATCGATTTCCTCAAAGAGGCCTACTGTAATTTCCTTCCTTTGAATCCTTCACCCAATCCAGTAATACAAGACGCTAGTACCAATATTTCATTTACGCACCAATAATCTCTCGTACTGTTAGCTTCTGTCTAATCTTAAAAGCGTTACGGACAGTGTACAACTAGTTTTGTTTTCATTAAAAATCAGGTCCAGTTGTTGTCGCCATGATGCCATGGCGGGTACAGCTATTAGTGTCAGTTAACGGGAGACTGCAGTTGAGCTCCAAGCAGGTATTCCTCTACACACGTCACCCCAGGGTCGCTGGTTGGTAACCACCTCGTTCTCGGGGTGAAAGCAACCCTTAAGGGCTTGCCTTATGAGGCCAACGCCACCAGGGCTATTTTTACATGGATTCATTCAACCGTAGCAAAGACTAGGTATGGAATCTTTTACATTAAAAATATAACGGTTTCTCATAACATTTACCTCTTGTCTCTTTCTCAAATTCCTACCTTTGCCCATATATAAATATGAATCGATCGAGTACATAAAATACGATATGATAGATATTTCCCAATAGATTGCATTTACTCATGGATTGCTAGCTAGCTTTAAAGTTATAAATCGTCCATAAAAATGGCCTCTTAACTGTTGGCTAACGACTGACAGAGCTAACTGCTACATGATTCTTTGAACAGGAAAACAAACGATTCCAAATGTCGCAGCCTTAGCCTTGTATTAAACCCTGAGAACGCCCCTGGTCCGAGTCAACAAATAATAGCATGTTTTTGCAATGCGACATCAAAACAATAATAATGAAAAAGTTTGCATAAAACTCATCTGCTAGCTAGCAATGTTGAAATCCACTTCGTATTGAATCTGCAGTAAAAATATTTTCGCAATTGAATGAGATTGGCTTTGGGAACCAAGTTCGTAAGGGATATATACTAGAGGCAGCTTCCTTGAAATATTTCGTATCGGGTCATCACTTAAGCAAGCAAGCTTAAGAGCAAGAACAAGTTCGCATCTTGTAATCCAATCATACCGTCAGAATGGGGGTAAAGGCAAGTCAATATAGTCAGAACAGGAAATTTTCTATGATTCACAGCATTCAGAACCACTGTGTAAGGCGAATATAGAAGGAAGCAACGGCTTCGCACTCAATCGGAATATATTTTGCTATACCATCAGATTTTTGCAACCAGATCTGCACAACCTATGTGTAACGCTTCTAGACGTCATTTTCTTCAAGCAGACATATAGTCCCTGTGCAGGTTTGCCCCTGCAAAGGGCATATGTCTTGAAAAAATTCGTGCGTTAGGGTGGGAGTCATTACTGTACCACCACGATTCAAAGTCGATTGGAATGTAACGCATTTATTTCCACTTCCGTAACTTTTCTCAGCACAAAACAGCCCAAAAAGGCTGGTTATATTTGAACAGAATCTGTAGTATTGATCTCAAATTGTTCCCCCGTTATTTACAAAATTAAACTTGGTTTGCGTTAAAGGCCAAGCGGTTGGACAAGAAGCAGCGGCGCGCAAACGTTTGGCTTGACTGCCGGACCGAGTCAAAAACCAAGTGTCTTATAACTCTTTAATTACAGTCAGTAATCTCTACGTCAATATTTCATCAAACTTGAGCTCCTCTAACAAATAACATGTGGTATTCTTGCTTGTTCATCTGATCTAACCCTTATTCGTGAGGTCAGGTGACGCACTGACAGTTTAGATGAGACTATAAGCTATCTTACCACTACTAAACACAGCAGCAATGTGTATAAAGGGCTAGGTTTAATATTTCTTAAAGTTGCATGGCTCCAAGGCTTCCATATCTGATTTTGCGGTTTCCAAGGAATAAATATGGCATTTTTTTCCATAGATCCAATTGAGCAAGGCAACCGTGGTAGATTATGCTGGATTGGCTAACACGTGATGAAAATATGGAGCAAATGTTTTATCTAGAGAATATCATCAATACATGATCGGATTCTTGAACCCATCGGCATTACTAGCACCATCTATACGCAGTAGCTCTATGGTTCAGATTCGCTTTGTAAACAGGACATTCTTTTAGAACTCCTTGCTTGCAGCGGTAAAGTTTAAAATCCTCCAGAATTCGCGTGCAAAAATATGTTGCACGTTCAGGATACTGCGGATTTAGCCCCCGATTAGTATGTGGGTAACATCGGGTTCGAGGTTTCTTGTTAGTTTATTATTACTTTACACATTCAATTTATAAGCTCTTCGAAGCTGAATAAAACTTTTTGTAGATAGTTATATTCTAATCCATTGCTTAAAGGATATATACTGACAACAATTAAAGGCAAAACATTTTGCGAATTCAATCTTAACTCTAAGATTATTTCCTTCATAAAAGGTTCAAGGTTATCCAGTAAGTAGCAGCAAGCTGAGAATATGCTCTTCTCAACATTCAACGCTCCGGATGACCTTAGAACTGATTTAAAGCATGGGCTGAACTTTGTAACATTATTGATTTTTCTAGGGTCTAAAATTGGCAGGGACTGCTGCCGTCATGTAAAGTCAGCTGCTTCTGAGTAACGGTATGGCGTTTATGGTTACTTACTTTATAAGTGGCCAGTTCATTATTCTGGCTCTGGCTAGCGCCAATATGACTAATCGTGTTTATTACAAAGGTGTTCCAGGTACCAGTTTAGGGAACTGAAGGGTGTATTCTTCAGCTTCGTCTTTGGAAAGCATAGATTCTTGCCTACATTCTAATCTGCAACAATGGGCACAATTTTTAAGTGCGTACGAACTTTGCGTCAACATGGTTGTAGGAATTTGCAGCGTAGCATCTCTTTGTCACGGGTAAGGCTATGCCAATTTCTTTAGCTCTCTGAATTCAATCTGTTGTAATCTGAAATTCTCAAGTGATTTAGAGCATTAATTGTAAAAATTACTTTCCCATAGTGTACAGACAACCTGATTCATGCGGGAAGCTCCTCCTGTTACCCTGCAAGGGATATTTTGCAACGAGTCGGGGTCAATAAGTCCGTTGTTTCTTCTTATGATGTTCGCACCCGCCAACTTCATCAAACTATTCCTGCTTCTGCTTCAGTTGTACCCTTCAAATTATCTGATATCGGAGAAGGTATTAAAGAGGTTACACTTAAAGAATGGTGAGTTTTCATTCAGGCTACTAAAGTCACAAACTTAGAATCGAGTTATGACTCTTTTATTTAATTGAAATTATTATTCTGTAACCGTAGGTTCGTGAAGGAGGGTGATCGGGTGGCCCAATTCGATCAAATTTGTGAAGTTCAGAGTGACAAAGCCTCCGTGACAATAACTTCAAGATTTGACGGCCTCATTAAAAAACTGCATTACAAAGTTGATGATATTGCCGCCGTTGGAAACGCCCTGGTAGATATTGAACTTCAAGGTGGATCTGGAAACGATGGTAAGCTGCTTGACACACGTTACAAAGAGTGAGAGCTTGAAGATTCCTTACGTTTATTAAACAAACATTTTCGATTATATTTTGCAGAGAAATTAACGCAAGAGATTCAAGAAACCGATGCTATTCAAGTTGGTGCTGCAAGCGAAGAAGGAGTACGGCTACCTACTTCTGATTACTCTGGAGGAAAGATTATGGCCACACCTGCTGTTCGACGTATTGCGGCTGAGTACAAGGTATCAACCGTAAATGATGTAGATGAAATATGTGTTCACCCAACATTTAATTTACGCAGCTTTTTTATTCTAGTATTAACTTTTATGCTATTCAGGTTCATTTGAAAGACGTTGTCGGTACTGGAAAAGAAGGACGTGTTCTCAAAGAAGATATTCTTGATTACGTCAGCGCTACGCAAAGGAAATCCGTTCCAGCAGCCCCTGTCCCGCCCCCATCGCAGCGACCATCATCCACGAAAGCTGCCCCGACACTTCCTCCAGCTGCTCCCTTAAAACGAGCCCCAGTTATAACAGCTGCTATGCCTGACAGGAAAGAACCGATAAAAGGATATACGAAAGCAATGATTAAGACTATGACAGCAGCGAATGTGAGTTCCATATTTTGTTGTCTCATCTGACAGCGGTGGTTAAAGTGTAATTTACAGGGTATCAGTAATATACTTGATTTGTTATTTGCAGCAAATACCTCATTTCGGCTACTGCGACGAAATTGAGTTATCACACTTGATTTCTTTACGAAAAAGCTTAAAAGGTGTTGCTGAAGAGTATGGGATCAAACTTACCTTCATGCCATTTTTCATCAAAGCAGCTTCCGTGGCTCTTTCGCAATTTCCTATTTTAAATTCTAGTATAGATGTTGCCAGTGATACGATAATTTACAAAGTGAGTAGAAGTATTTTGATAACCATTACTAATTTTATAATGCGGTCACTCATGGGTAACTTAATTCTCTTAGGGCTCTCATAACATTGGAGTCGCCATGGATACGAAACTGGGCTTATTGGTTCCTAATGTGAAGAACGTGCAAAGCTTGAGCATTCTAGATGTCGCTGCTGAGCTCAATCGTCTTCACGAATCAGGTCTGAAGGGTTCAGTCAAACCGGAGGATTTATCATCTGGAACATTTACTCTTTCAAACATCGGATCAGTGAGTAATTCATTTTTAAATGGAGCTGCCAATTCCTTCAAAGTTACCACTTTAAGGTAAATATGTTATAATTCTGTTCTAGATTGGGGGGACATATGCAAAGCCCGTAATTTTACCTCCAGAAGTAGCGATAGGTGCTTTAGGAAAAGTGCAGGTAACTTGAGTACACATTTATGCATAAGCTGATAAAAGATACAGTTTTGTTTATCCAAAAATTATTGATGTGTCTTGACCTTCATCCACAGCTACTACCCAGGTTTGACAATGCAGGGAATGTTGTACGTGCGCAGATAATGAATGTAAGCTGGTCAGCAGATCACCGAGTCATCGATGGTGCAACTATGGCTAGATTTTCGAACTTATGGAAATCTTACCTAGAGCATCCAGGCTCTTTGTTACTTCATTTGAAATAATGTGTCACTGTATATTGTGACTGAAACATGATTTATAGTTCGATTTGAGGGGCGCGCAGCCTATCAACCCATGTTCAATAACACATGGGTATCCTCAAGGACACACAGGGTTAAGAAATTTGTATGCCCGTCTGTGGACGCGTAAGGCGAGACCTTGTGCTAGTGTAAAACGTTAGAGTTGGTGCTTCCTGCGCTTATTGTCCATTGATTTATAGTCAGTCATATGCTACAAGCAGTCGGAGCGGTGCATTCTTTGGCAGCAGGCTAGGCATTGGTTGAGTGCGTGTGCAAAATTTTACATTACTGTTACTTAAGGAAGTTAAATGACTTGTCAAGGTGCTCATAGAGATTATAATTACTGGCTGATTAGTTATACAACTCGGTTACACGGATAGCGTGTACCTACCCAATGTATTTTCCTGACATTAGTTAATGCAAGAAGTGATAATATCTCCCACTCGTAGTTGTAAAGAGGATTCACTTTACAGCATTCGCGGCTGTATTGTGCTCTTTGAACGTAAATCCTTAGATCCGCATCATTCATGCCATCGCTCTTATGAGAATCTCTATCTGCGGCGCAGAGTCTACCAAAACGTGATCTTCTCGGCATTAAAATAATAGTGCAGTTTAATTATAATTGAACAGTGTACAAGAGCTCTAGTATATATTGACAGTGTTTGTCATTGCAGACATGGTACTCGTTCCAAAGGAATAAAAGCAGTGAATCACAATCATAACCTTGCCCACAATGTGGATAGAAGATAATTTCTTCTTCGTCTAAACAATGCCATCCATTAGTAAAGAACACCAACTGTATTTTTATTTTCAAGAACAAAAACCTGCATTATAGCAACTTGTAATGTAATACCTTAATGTGTATTTACATGATAATTTGCAATTTTGTATGTCACTATTTAAAATTTACTTACATTCATATATAGGCCCAATTGAATTCTAAGAATAGAGTGTGTATAGTGTAAATGCAAAAATTAGTTTGCTGTGACTATGGTAAATGTAAAACAGTGTCATTTTTGCGCAACAATCTGTTCTAGACTAATCCCTATGGGTTAAAATTAGTGTCACATTTACATTTAAGGGTCTTTGCTAAAGCACACCAGGTGATTGTCCCCTTTTGAGTATTCGAATGGTTAACCCCGCCTCACAATTCATGGATAGCGGTCGTGCTGAGCACATGTAGATGCGTTCTTCTCTTCGGTCCATATGCAATTATCCACGGGTAGAAAAATAGTTCCGTAATCCTGTCTGTAATACCAAGCAAAACAGGTCATTAAGTAACCTCCTCGAATTTCTTTCGATACAATCGATAACTTTCAGATCTTGCTACCAGTTTGCCCCAACTCGGAGGAGCCACCTAGCATGGATTCGAAAATAAAAGGCTAAAATGTACAAGCTAAAGAGAAGTAAGAGAAACACTTCCCTTGTAACATATTAGAGAGCGTCGTGAAAAACCGCCGTACTCCTGCCAAAATTATTTGCGCAGTCCAATAGATATTCGCCTGACAGAAAAACTTTTCCTCATATTTTCTACGGACGCCTGGATTCTGAGACGTTCTGTAATTACAACAGTTGCCCCTGGCTTCAGTATTCTATTATGCAACTGCATTACTATATAAGTACCTCAGAAATATTCCTCCCGATATTTTTACCACCGCTCTACAAGCCCGCTGATGTTACTCTCCTCGTAGAATCTTGGAGGTCGTAATCCATCAAAATCAACAACTGACTGCAACGTCCCCCGCTTTGGCGTCAAGTTACAGTATGCCGAAATGCCAGAGTCAGTGGCATGTTATTCACACACAATAACTTCCCTTCTAACTCGGGGTTGAAAACCCTAGATTAAGTATCTACAGTACATCCTTCGTATTTGCCGATGTAAGCGTTTATTGAGCTCTCCTGTCTCACAATTACAGAAGACGCAGAAAGTGGAAAGCGTACCACAATTTCAGGACATTCTTCCTCATAATAGAGTGCACATTTCCCGCTTCTCGCACGAACCCCTACTTAGCCTGATGCTCTTGGGGCAAAATAAGAGCCCCGCGAACACATACCCTTGTCTTCTGTCCATTAGTACATCGTATTATTTCTGGTTAACATTAAAAATTAACAAAGATCTTTTATCGCCAATAATAGTATGTTTGTCTACAGAATCTGCCCTTAAACAGCTTTTAAATACCAGGGAAAGTTTAAGGTGAAAGCTGCGGTGAAAGTACTTCTACATCCTCCACACTCAAAGATTCTCACTCCTATCTCGTACTTGCGAAGCGTCTCCTACTGAAATTCCTATTAGTTTTTTCAGTCACTACTTATAGTTCTGATATGGATATGCAAGTTAATGAGACGCACCTTTGTTAGTTGAATCCGTTGTAGAGTACCCAGAGTAATCCAAGAAGGAGTAGAAGAATGCCGTATGTGACGACAAGGTTATAGGTTTCACTTCCCTTAGGCTCCATTGCTTTTGAGTTTTATTTCCTGATGCGAGTCTTCTTGCTCCAAAGTTTAAGTTTGGAAAAATCTGGAAAAAAGGAATTCTTTAGTATTAATTCCTCTAACTACAAAAAAAATCCCTTGAGTTCCTTGTTTCCGTCGATCATATTAAATGTTGCAGACGCCTGGTCCACACTTGCGTAGCTTCCCCAATATCAGTCATCAAATCGGCCCACTGCAGTCTGCTCATTTTTTCCCCGCAAAAGCAACTGTTTCACAAGAAAGCGGTTGTCTCAAGTCTAAAGCGAACAGGTTGCAGATTTTTCAAATATTTTTACACCAGATTACAGCCTCACTCATAGGCAAGTAAAACGTGCCTGCAAGTACATTTGAAGCGTTTCAAACAAGAGATTTTCAATCTCTGGAAGCGATATTATTCCCTGCCGAAACAGGCGTGTATAATCAACGTTTCAACAAGTCCTTTAATATTAATAATATAGCCGTTTATTTGTTTATATTTAACTAGCTTTCTCCTCTCTCTTCATATTTCCTTCACAAACAGCACTTGCATTATAATCACACAGTAGTAGGTTCTCTTCTCTGGTAACGCAACCCAATGCCGCAGCCAATTTTTCACCAGCTTTTTTTCTGTCACTGTTATGTTTCTCCCTTTCTCTAAATCCTACGCTCATTCTCTAATCTCAATTTTTTAAATTTCTCTACTTCTACTGTCCCAACTCCGGTGATACTTTCAGTCGGCAGTCGGACAGAGAAAGATCTGAAATTGAATTTTAAAATTAAAATTAAAAACTCTACTATACCAGTATTTGTATTCTTTCTTCTGAATAATCCTGAATCCGCGGATCGAGTAAATCTTGTACTTCACTTGAGTGTAGTCAGTGAGCTAATGCGAATTTATGCTTGGAAAAATGTTTCTTGGCTCTTTGTAAAACACTGAATCTGAGTGAAAACTCGAGTGAAATTCTAAAAACAGAATTTGCAATCTTAATAACTTTGTATGTACACGGATCGCTCTTTGTCATTTCCCTCCCTCTGCTCTCTTCCACCCCCCTCACATCTTCACTTCTGTCTCATCCACACGCTTTCCGACCGGGAAATCTCCGCTAGTGTAATAAGCCTTCCAAGTTCCAAATCACACGCTCCTATATTTGTCACCATTCAAAATTCTAGCAAAAGTACACACACATTGTACCGGATTTCATACAAAACGTACATAAACAGCTTCCGTCCTCCGACTTTCCCCCAGCATCCACCTATCCGATCACGTCCTTCTTCCTTACGTCAAAGACGAGGGAAGCTAGATGATCCCGACGGAACTCTCAGTCTTATCATCTAAACCTTCCCGGGGGATGCATTAAAATTCCAGCCATGGCTCCTAATCCTAAACGCTTTTGTCTATAACCACTCCAAAAACAACCCTTGACGAGTACAATCCTCCTCATCGTGTTTACAACTTTTCAAGCTCGGGAAAACACTAGGATATTCATCAATATCCTCTCCTCTGTCTTACTTAATTCTGAATCAGCTCTTCCTCAAGCTCGAAACACAAGGAAGCTAATAAGCGGGTAAATTACATTTTGTCTAAACGCCCCCCTCAGAGAGCATAGCAATATTTCTTAAAGTACATGCATTCCTTTCCCAAAGGCACAAAGATCTCCGCTGCCGAATTCCCCGTCATGAACACACAACTTTTTTCCCACGTCCGCTAACATCTCTTCATTTAGAATCCATTAGAATAGCTCGAATTTCATTCCACCTTCACCTTCCTCTATCACATATCCCTATCTTCCCTTCTCATCAAGTATCCGCTTGAATTACAAAGGAAATGACTAATGGCAAAGGGTGTTGCGAATACAGAGGGCTTGCTTGTGCAAGGTGAGATAAATACTTGAGCTTCGAGCGTAGCAGTTGTATATATAGGAGTTTAGACGAGAAGCCTTTTCCAGATACAGGGTATGCTTGTTGTATCCCCTCAACCATTTTACACACAGTCACAAGAATGCTTGGTTGATTGCTTTCATTATCTTTTTGCAATCATCTACGATGCCCGGGAGTGTGGACGGGAGAAGGCACTAAATCCTAGGACTTTACACCCACAGCAGCATTCTTCACGCTCGCATCCAAACATTCGCTGTAACGGGATATACATCTCGCAGAAAGTAATTTGCAAAGAATTTACACATTCCCCTCCCCCCACTTTTAAAACACATGTTTTGAATCACGTATTCCAACTTCAAAGGTACTATATCATTCTCACTACCGATCGTCATATCGGCTAGTTTCACAAACCTCTTTTCCCTATTTATTCCTCTCCCGCTATTAGCGCTTATTTCCGGACAACGCGTTATTTTTCCTTTTGCTTTGCCTAACGATCCATCACTCACCAACCTGACCGTTTTCTCATCCCCCGCGCCATTCATACGTACTTTGAAACGTGTCTTTTATCTTATTATGTACGTTTACATCTGGCCTAATTTAATTCAATTGCCTCGTCTGTCTGACAGCAAGCACGGGATTCAATAGCTAGTCTTAGAGTAAAAAACAAGTCAATCCCACACGCTCAAACACGTTACCCTCCAAAGCAAACATAATAAACGCTCTAATAAATCTTGGAACTATACACAGACACCTGTGTGTCGAGCAGATGAGAGAGTGTGAAAAAGTTAAAACACATGGTGTAAATCTTTTCTTCCTCATTTGCAAACTTTCTTTGCCCTCCCTCCTTCTATTTCCCGTATCCCCTTCTATGCCACCTCCTTTCTCTGCTTTCTTTTTCCGCCTAGTGCATACGCTTTGGCATCCAACTTCGATAGTACTTTAGCCTTCAATCTCTTCTAATGGCTTCCCAATGAGCCCAACTCCTTCTGTCTTCAATTCCACGCCTATTCCACACCTTGAGGATGCGAAGGATGGGAGAGTGGGAAATATTTCTCAAATCCTAAATCAACCCCATACAATAAACATTTTCCAGAAGTCATCTCTCCTATTAGTTCTATTAGCTTTCGTCAAAACACTTCTCGCCTTTGAGCCAAATTAAATGTAACCCCTGGCCTTCAATTCTCGAAATTCGCCACAGACGTAAAAACTTAGCTCCCGTCCCTTATTCCTTGAACATCCCAGACTGCCTTTTTCTCCCACCAGAGTTGGAACTGAATCAAAATCTCTTTCAATTCAAACAATTATTTGGGCCATCTTGAAATAAATACCTTCAAGTCAAGAAATAGACCAATATCTTTCCCATCTTTCTCTCTTCTTTCTCCATCATCTGAACCGTTTCATCCTAATCTTCTACAATTTCTCTCTCCTGTCCTTCATTAAGATGAACATTGTCGCGCACACACACGGCACAAATACGATCTTGCAAACCTTAAAAAATAACGTATAATTTAATTTCATATATCTTTGATTCCGGATGTTTTCTACATTTGCTCTCGTCCTCGCCCTTCATCTATAGTCCTAGGTGGCAAACGTAACAAGGAGAGGAAAAAGAACGTGCCAATTTGGATGGCAAAGGTAACTTCTTGAAAATGTGGGGAAATGTAACATGGGAGTTTTAGTGAAGCACGTTGCTATGGCAGCGTCAGTGTAGCTTCTGTGTACGCTTACTGCCCCATGTTACATTTGCCCCCGTGTCAAGCACATTACTTTTGCCCCGCATATCATCATGTTCTTTTTACTCTCCATGTTACGTTTGCCACAACTGACTATACCCTTCGTAGAGCAGAAGAGATTTTAGCTCACACATATTCTCAGAGATCTCATTTTAGCAGAATTTGCGAAATTTTCATCATTTAAAAATCCCCCTCAAAATCTGATTTTTATTTGACACTTGCACTCTTGTAATTAATGCCAAAAAAATCTTTCTAATAAAAACTTTGTTTCGCGGAATGATAGGAATAATAGAAGAGCTGTTTTGGAATCTCATTCTGGAATAATAGCTAGCGTATCATTAATCCTACCTTGTTGATAGTGTGGCATGACTGTAGATTGGACAAGGAGAGCAAACAAAGTACTTTTACTTTAGCATTGTAACAACATACTTGAAAAACAACTTTCGCCACCCCCTCCTAGGATAATGCAAGGGTAATTAATCTCGAACCCTCCTGCAGAAACATGATACTACTTTCATTCATATCATGTTTCTACTGAGACGGAATTAAGTGAACGTCGTGCGTACGAATTCACGTCACACTTTGTAGATATATCGCTGTAGCAAATGTGTCGCATCTAAATTTTCTCACAACTAGCATACGTAGCGAAAGCTTTTCCAGTTAGTTTTGTACCCTAGGAAAATGTGTAATGAAACTTACTGTATCAAGTATAAAGTCGAAAGGACAGGAAGAAAGTTGCAATTGTGGTGAGACGCCAATAGAGTAGACTACACGGAGCGCCAAACTTTTTTTAATACCACGTAGCTGATATTAAATAGTAGAAATGAGACGAAGCTGTAATGCAAGGAAGGAGGAGGAAGGCAAACTGTCAAGATGAATTCCAAAAGGCGTCATCCTTGCTTTTTCATATAAAATCCCAATTAATTAGTGTACCAGACTACAAGTCTCCGAGCTACATTGCAAACAAACACTCATCCACCCATGTCTCCCAGTTTCACCTCTCAAAGCTGTGTGATAAAAAAACAAATCAAGACAATTAAGTAATACTGAATTCCGTTGCATCACAGTATGGAAATACACTTGCTCCATTCAATACTTGGGTGCCCTCAGCAGGCTATGAGTCATGACACAATGCCCGTAATTTGACTTGAACTTACTCCGGTATACAGAAGCCAGAGGATTCCTAGGAGGACAACCAAAATCAGGTAATTGATAAAGAGAGACGAAGCTTCACGGTTAATATCACCCATCTTCTTGTTAGACACGCTTTTGTGAAATGCTTCAGACGCTTTTCCCGCTTCCAAAATTCCAATTAGACACACTTGAGACTTAAATTTCACGTTGTGTGCAGACAAGGCTATGATCAGAGCTGGAGTATGCTGATTTTTGCAAACTTTCAGCAAGACTGAGAGCCTTTCCCACGAAATTGGGAAATTAGAACCAAAAACCGAGGGCACGCCTTCGCTTAATAGCCCAATATTTCAGCCTCTCCTTCCTCAATTTCTTCTCATCCTCATCAAAAAGCTCATTCACTTCTTTTTTCTACATCAACTTTTTCCCAATCCCCACCGTCATCCACCCCCCGCCTCATAACCCACATCTACTATAATCCGGTAATGCCACCAACCACGGCTACTCCTCCAACTAACAACCCTCCTGTATGAGTTACAGCCACAGCTACATCAAGTCCCAAATAGGATACACTCACTACCTTAAAACTTTAACTTAACACCCAGTCATTCAGTTATTACATAGGTAAGTAAAGCCTCTTTACGTTTTATTACTTTACGTCAAACTCTAAACCATGCATCCATCCTCTTAGGACCCCTAGTCGTCCAAGAATAATCTACATATGTGTGTTACAAAGCGATAACCAACATCGGGTAACCACTAAGCTACGGGCAATCCAACATCAGGAACCACTTTCTCAAATCACGTTTTTAGCTATCATATAACCGTGTATTTTTGGACATTCCTATAAACATCTGCAACATCAATTTCAACCTACAGCTATCACTTCGATTTACTCTTCCCCTATTTCAGCAATCTCTCAAATCCTATCTCTCCATCTCTCTTCCACAGTAACCTTCTACGAAGATGCTACTTTTAACTATAATTCCTATAGCCTTATAATAGCTCCTCCCTATCAATTATCTTTCTAGCATAGTTTTACTAAAAGTACGCCATCCGTCCATACTCTACACCCCTGACCAATAGCTTGGGTTTCACATCTCCCAAATCCCACAACAGTTCTATAGGCTTCAGTCTTACCCGCTTTATTATAAGATGGCTTATAGCAAGCTTTCATTTTCACGTCAAAATATTCCCAGGAAGCGGTCTCAACAACTGAGGCGTTTGGCGAATATCAGCTGTTCTTTAAAACAGAACCCTGAAGCTGACAGAGCAGTAACAACAGCACAGAATCAATTATTCTCTGTCCTTCTTCTTCACATTTCCCGAATCTAATAGCTTTGAACAATTCTCTTCTTAATTTTCAGACGTTGTCAAAGAGAAAAGCCGACGGGAAGCCCTTCCCAGTCAAAAACCTAATTTCATATTCCGCTAATAACTTTTCTCTTTGCTTTCTAGCCAAAAATAACGTACACTTAACGAAGCATTTAGCATTTCATTGTATTTTTGATTTCAAGGCGCTTAGGCTGGCATTGAGCATACATACTTGATTTCAAAATAATGGTATTTATTTAAACCTTTGTTTTTATTTCCAAAGATTGATTACGCTAATGGTTCTCCCTTCTTAAGTGTTACATGTGCAGAAACATAATATGCAAGGTTCCATATAGGCGGGTATTTCAACTAATTCAATTGATTGCACGGATCTTGTTCGCTGTTATTGTAAGGAGCTCATAATGATTAGATAATTAATACAGTTTTTCTAACAGCTTAGAAGAACACCAATGTGAGCGGTGGGAACTCACGCCTCGCCTCGATAAGATCACAGTCATTCAAGACAAAGCCCACACGCTTCTCTGAATCTTCAACCAGCTGTAACACAGGCTTCTTGAAGTAGTTATCTTCAAACGTTACTTCGAGCCAGACAATGAAAATATGCGGTTTACCTAGCTAGAAAATAGAAGTGATGCTAGAAATGCAGGGATCTCACTATATGTTTCCAGATGAACCCGGAAATCTGGAAAATACTCAGACATTCTTCCAATTACCTGGTAATTACTGAGGGTGGACTGAGATATAAAAAACAGTTTTACATCCTTGCTGTGGAGCGATTGCTGTTAAACTGGGTATTGTTTCATAGCTTATTTGAAAGAGCAACTTCTAAACTACACAAAAAAAATTATTTTGGATCCCCTAAAGCATTAAATACAAAATGAAGTAAGCGTAATTGAAACAACAGCAGTTTAAAAGTTTCCACGATTTTTACAATCGTGTTTCGCGCCAAGACGCGGTGTGACCTTTTAACGAACCATTCAGTCAATGTACTGATATAAGCTTAAAGCCTAGGCATTAAGCTACAATTTCGTTGAACCTTTTTAATTTAGAGTTTACAATTACCAGAGATACTCGCCTTGTTAAAATTGGGGTACTTTGAGATCCGTAAGTTGAGGCACTTTTTAAAAAGCCAAAATTTGTAACGGCCATGTTTTAAAAATTAGCAGATTTTTTTAGCCTCAATTATTTTATTATGTAGAAGCTTGATAAATTTGGTAGTTTGAGCCAACTATGATACACATTTTGTAAGTAACTCCAGAGTTATAACATTTTACAGTTTTCAAAACTCCCGTCTGTTAGCATTACTGGAAAACTTTTTTTGGAGGTAGCTTCAGTTTTTTCAACCTGGTTAGTTCCAGATATAATCATGAGACGATTCCTTCATACGGACTATACCTAACAAAATTGGCTACAATTTGGTGTCAACATTACTAATATCATGTAAATCAATTAGCTTGGAGCGAATTATGAAAACTGTTTTTTATATCTCAGTCCACTGTAGATACAGTTGCTTGGATAATTTCTTTTGCAGAATTTTTACTTTTGACCTGACTAGACACAACATGTTGACGTTTGTCACATGTTGATAATCTCAAAGCTTGCACAACGGCTGAGGAAGCTTCTCCATCTATTAAATTCCTGTTCCCATTCACTCGCCCGCCGCCGCCGCCTCATCATCCTATAACGCTCATGACCTGAACCATGTGTTGAGTGAAAGATCGAAGACGGATTCAGGAGGTATGATCTCCTGAAATTTTATATTTCCCCCGTCACCCAACGGAAAGAGGATATTCAATCCAAAGGACAAAATCTCTTAGGACAAAATTGCCCCTAGAGTCGCTGAACTGAGACTCTGGTAACGTTGTAATAAATAAAGTCAAGTTTTCAACGTTCGCCAAAACTGAAAAGTTAGGCATCTTCGGAAGAAATATATTTTTTTAGAAGACCTTGTGAGCAAAAGTTTGTAAAGCCCCGTGCTTGATTCTCCACAGTCTGTCCTTAAAAACTTTGGATTTTTTCTTCAAAAATAACTTCTACGCTGGATACGTGCACAGAGTAAAAGCTAGTAAACACGTTTCTCTGCCAATTGCCATTTCCGTGTGCATCACCTCTGGAATTGCTTCATCATGTGAGGCACGCTGTAGTAAGTACAGACTCGAGTCGAGACGACAAAACTGCGTGGTTCTTTTCGTAAGGCGTTGCAAATTTTTTCACCACCTCTCAAATACAATGTCTCATATTCCGTATTTCGGATTCCGCAGAATTCATCACTCAGACACTTGCAGTATTTTCTGTGTATGTAGTGTTGTCCCGTGAGCAGCAAAATGAAAGCCACATGTATTTGCTTATCCTTTCCATACAACGCGCAATCCCTGTATCTCCCCTTAAATCTTTTCTGGCGCCTAGAATTTAATACCGGTACTCCCGACCATAATTTCTTCCACCCTCCCAACTTTCCCATTTGCCTTGCCAAGCCGGCGCACCTTCTCAGGTCTTTCCGCCCGCTACGCCACAATTAAATGTAAAGCCGATGAACAGGCCGAAAAGCTTACAAACCCAGTTTTTACACAAGCTTCACTTGGTCCTTGCAAAACAAATTACTTGTGATCAAAGTAGGAATTGATTGACGTTACTGAAATGGCTCCCGCCGTACCACCAGTTGGACAATCTCTCCCACCAGACAACCCCCTACTTACGCGCATTTACGAAGGCCAGAAAATGAGGTGGAACTCAACTTGGAATCCGTCCACTGCATCCTTCTGTAACGCAAATCCAAATTGGCCATCCGATTCTTCAACCCGTAGGCGAGCCAGCCGCCAGCCCGTGTGTCACACCACCCGCTCGTTCTTGTCCTGATTTCTTTGCTGAGCTAACCAACCCGTCTATGTTTATTTAGAGACGGTTTGAGGAAAATAATTCCATCATGCGTCTTTATTCATAAACGTAATGCGGATGAGATTTGGCGGGTGTAAATTGCATGCTCCGCTATTAGCGTGGGATACGAAAAGTGTGGGGTGGGAATATAGAAGCTAAAAATTCGAGTCTCTCGTTTTTTGTACACCGACAGCCCAGTGCCCAGTACAACCGCAGTACACACTTTTTAAAAGTAAGCTCTTATGCTCCACTGTATCATCATTTTTTTCGATTTCCAAGTTCAAGCCTCGAATTGATTTTATACATCAGTTTTTTCATAAAGGCCATTGCACCACTCATGCTCAAGCGAGTCAACGTCAACGTACATCTCGACCATTTAGTTTTCGCAAAAACCGGAAAGCTCATAGAGAATTTTAACCAGAAATTCAACGTTTACTATTATTCTTTGTAAAATGGTTCAAAAAGGTGCATATTTTCTTGCAAAACCAATAGCAATTTCGGAAAAGTTAGTCAGCGTCGTACATAACCCACCCACAAAACTAAAAGCCCCTGGTTATTGAATCTTGCTTATTTTTAGATCCTCCACACATGTTCATGTTGGGCAAGCATATTTACAGTCTCAAGAATGTTATCCGGATCCTTGAACGGGAAATTAAGAAGACGAAGTAAAGTAAGCGAGAGAAAGAAGAGAGAGAGAAGGAAAGATGAAACTAGCTATTAGCTTTTGCCTCCGTTTTATTAAATCTTTTCTGAGGGTCACATAAATCACATATTTTGTGTAAACAGAAAAACAATAATATATACAACGAAATCATCAGACTCGCATCAATAAAAAAAGATTACCCTTCCAACGTCCGCTTGCATGTAGAATCCCCTACTCCTATTAACTTCTCCCCACAACCTACAGACTTTTTGCAAGTGGTTTGCGAAAATGACGATGAAACGTGAATAGCATCCGCCCAACAAACACAACCACGACTATTATTAGCAAAACGAGGGAATATACTCGAATGGTTCGGTCATAGCAGTTTCGCCTTTCCCCATCCAGCCGCAGATAAGTTCCAGCTAGCATCCAAACTAATACTAAAAACAGAGAATTATAAGTTGATATTTTAATATTTACGGGAAAGTTACAAGACAGTAACGACTATCCGTCCATCCCTTCCCCCCTTACCTAGATAAGGTGAAATCATGTATCTGAAGAGCTTGTCCCACACTAGGATTTCCATGGGTGACCAAACGGCAAAAAGATAGGTTAACACAATAATCATTATGGCTGAAGCAGTGGGATCCCTTAGGGATTCGTTAACCATTGCAATAGCAGTGTTAGTCAAGAAGAGGCATAACATCCAAGTGGCAAGCATTCCTAGCCCGTTTTGCACAACGACCCGGTGAATCCATAAATCGTATGGCACATTATGATGGAGGAATTCCGTTTCGGTGAATAGGCTAAAGAGAGAACATGCAAAAGTTAATTTTCTCAATCTTCTCCAATGTCAAGGGGTTTATAAGCAATAAGGATTATAATACGATATGCTCTATGATTGCTCTCGCTGACTGAAAACAGCTGCTCTTTGCGCAGTGTTACCCACGTATAGAGCATTTTTAATGCACCGTCCCCGACCCACCAATCCTTGACAATGTACACGCTTGTCTCTGTCTCTCGCAGAAAATATTGCTCTCAGTTAGTCGTTTGTTCGGTTCTACCCTAAAACTTATGTGGCGTGAAAATATTAAAATTTATTTTTCTCACAGTCGCCGTAATAGAGCCTGAGTAAAGGCGGAATGAGGGGCAGATGGATGATTTACGGTAAGGAAATGAAATATCTTTGACGACCGCAATTACACGGGTTTCTGCGCCCCGCATAAATGTAAAGTAGGCGTGCTTTCTCGTCTCAAACCAAATGTGACAGCTGACAAGGATGCTAGCTAGCTACCAAATATACCCTGCCAAAATGCCAAAATAAAGTACAACCAACAGCTCTTGACGAACTTTTCCAATCTACATCACTCTAACTCTTAGTAGCACACAGCAAAGCCTAGTCTTCAACCTTTCCAAGATACTGCTCAAGAAAAAAAACTGTTTAGAAGCAAACAAATACATGATTCAATCTAGGAACCACAGAATTAAATTTTTCTTCTCATAACCATCATACACAACCCTCTCCATAGGGTGAAAGTCTTTCCAACAAACCTAAGGTAGTAAACACCGTTGAAACGGTTACCAGAACCAAAATCTGGTATAATTTTTGCTAGAACTTGAATCGCAACGAATCGGTCAACCTGTGGCCATCCAGTTTACAGTCATATCATTTCCATCAAAGATGTAGGTAAATCCAGCACTTACTTGATAGAATAAAGTACTACGGCGACACAGCCTGTGATCGTAGCGAGGCCCAAAATCACACTTGCAGCTACAAAAAACGAACTTTTTAAAATTTGTTTTTTTTTCAAACCGGTTATATACAACATACAACTGCAAGCTTTATGCTAACCTTACCGATCCACTTTTCATTGTGCCAAAGAAAGGACCATATGAAATAGAGCAAAATGGTAATATTTGCAAATACGGATACTTCCAGCGAAAATATTGCTGGATTACAGAATGCTTTCCCATCCTTATACATGCGAAAGACATTAGCTATTACTATTAAATGGGGAAAGAATCCAAAAGAGTAAATTTTTATTTCCTAAAATTGGCATCGAAAGCATTAATCCAGTATTTCACTCACAGAATCCTGCTGTCCCCGCCAGCCAAAGATACAATACAGCATGCACTAGGAACGTAGCTTCTGTTCCAGCAAACTGGACTGAGCAAATGCAATCACTTGAAGGTCCTACGGCAGGACCTTCTGAGCATAGTGGCACATCAGCCGTACTTTCTCCCGGTTCCGGGACAGCTGAGGAAAAACCAAATTATTCACACCCCTTCTCCAACCAGATATGTCACTAGGATCTACTATGTTATGTTCTAAGAATAAGCATACCGGAATAAGGCAAGCCGTAAACGCATCCAACAATGAATGTCGACAAGAAAAACAATGCAAACGTGAATAACGATACCAAAAGGATCAGATCTTTTATGTG
The DNA here is from genome assembly GCA_906901655.1 of Sminthurides aquaticus. NCBI lineage: Eukaryota > Metazoa > Arthropoda > Collembola > Symphypleona > Sminthurididae > Sminthurides > Sminthurides aquaticus. The sequence continues at coordinate 5,882,302 of CAJQTT010000004.1, read as the reverse complement.
CCCCCGGACTGTGTAAACCATTTTTGTGTACACTATGTATTCCGATTCTCCTTCACCGCAGAGTTACGTCATATGCAACAATAACAAGCCAATTTTTTTCACTCATGTGGCACGAAACTGAATCCAGCGGAATTAGCACTTTCCACAATTCCACACGCACATCAAAATAAGTTTCTATTAACTTTTAAACCCAGCACAATTTCTCCACGTGTATCTTCCCTTCACTTCTTGCCAAATTCATTTTTCAAATACTAATACCTGTGTATGAGTAACAGCGTATAATTGATTCATTTTTCCGGAGCGATTGTGTATGAAATTCTCGTATTTAACAAGGAGAAGTCGAAACTTTCTAGCGTCTCTCAGGGGTTGAATGAAAGGAGGATTTCAGAGAGCAATTCCAGCCATTTCCACAGCGAGGAATGTGGATATATATGTTTTATCGATATCTCTTGCTGGATGTTCCAAATTTGTAAGTAAGTCACTGGCTTAGCTAGTCTCGATGAAATATATGTCATGATCATATTTTCCTCAGTAGCGGACACACTGCGTCTGTCATTCCTCTTTTATCTCCCTCGCTAAAATGCTATTATCCATTATCATTCCAGAGATAGACGGATCCACTCCCGTGTTTATGAATAGTTCCCTAGGAGAAGCCATAAATGTCATCCGCGTGTAAGTTTAATATTCCACACATTTCTCCCTTCCCTAATGTCGTCCACATTCACATTAGGAGTCAACCTTTATTTTCCCGTAGGCGCATGCACAACTAAACTTCGTTCCTAGTTAAATTCATATACGCGCAAACTTTTGATAGGTGTGAGAGGGAGGGAAGATGCTTTTAATTCAGTCAGTTTTCTAGTAATGTTGAAAACATAAAACACAAGGGACTGTAGCTGTGATCTTCTTCCTGATCATGCAAATCAATCCCATTACATTCACCTCACAATTATTCAAGAAACCCTGCTAACGATGACGCTCCACTTTAACGACTTCTCTCACTATGCCCTATTGTTTATTGTATTTTAGGTTTAATTTTTCTTTAAATAATTCCTTCCACCTTCTTCAATATTCAGGTAACCAACAAAGTAAGGCACAGTCATATAAACTGCAGATACTCAAAAATATAGAGAAAGTCATTATGAATCAAATTTTTTATTTGCTTCAATTTTGTCCTCTACAATGTCAAGGCAAAGTTACGTACAAAAATGGTGGCATAAAGTACAACAGTACATTATTACCTGTAGAAATCATTAAAACCACTGCTCATTGCGTCTTTAAATAATAAAATAGATAATATACTTATTGAAACATCATATGGTCAAAGAGCTAACTTAAGAGGGAGTACTCATGCCGCAAAAGCTAAGCACGATGCACTCTCTTTACAAAAAAACTATATATTAATTGCCAACCTCTTCAGCAGGACTTAGCTTTTCGCAACAGGTAGAAGGTAAGTGGAGGACAAATATTTCTTGATGGGATGACCTGTAAAGTGTACAAATACTATGAAAAAAAGCCGGGCGACAAGGATGAATACAGCAAAACTTAAAAGGCATTCCACGTAGACTCCTTCCACCCTCCTCAGTCTTTGCGAATCTTTGAGGTTGATGTAAATCCCGGTCAACGCCCACACCAGCACTGAATTTATAGAAACATAAACACATTTTACGTTTACTTCCACATTTATTATTCCCAAAAATATTCCTTCATTTGACTTTCTTCTCTGCGTCTTTGTGTACTGTGTACACGGCCAACCAAGCAAGAGCTCTCCTCCGCATCTAAAAATACATCTCGTAAATCTGAAACCTATTCCCCTCTTCGGCGTCAAGACTAAGCTGAACCTTCAGTTAAAAAAGATTTCATTGGTGGACACGTAACTTGATAACTAAAAATCCAATCACACCCAAGCCAATGTCATTGCCTACGGTATCACGTCTTTTTGATGCCCAAGTCATTAAGTTTTAAAGTTATTCTAGAAATCCTACAGACTTCCTACGCACGTTCGCTCCCCTTTTTACCATCATCTCTATTTCATGAGCATGCTGCATTAGGATGAATTACGAGCAAACTTACCAAAGTACGGCGTAAAGACGTATTGGAATGTCTCATAGTACACATAATTTTCCAACGGAAACCAAACAAGTAGCAGAAGCGTTAACAAGATCAAGCTCCATACTTCCCCTAGTCCTTCGTAGTAGCTGACGATCATTCCGCCTCCGTCTTCTCTGACACTTCCTCCGCTAGTGTCATTTATGGCCATACTGCGGATCGTAAATAATTTGCAAATCCATTAACAGTTCTTTCTTTTCCCTTTCAAATCTCTGACAGAACCCTGTAGGTCAGCATTGTCTTCTTACCTCAGATTCACAACAGCAGATAGAATTGTCCAGGATGCATACATAACGAGTCCGTTTTGAGCAAGGAACCGATGAAGCCACGCGTCTTTCACCTTTAAGTAGTCCACTTCTTTTTTTAATCTGATGAAAAAAATCAAGCATACTTCTAATGCTTTACTGCCGCCTTTTCCACTGATTTTAGTGCCAATATTAGAAAATGCTATACCTGTAGGAGAAAACCCCAACGAGTATCCACAAGAGTATGGCTTCGAATAACTTAAATACTGCGGAGGCCACCATGTTTTTTCTAAAAAATCATAGCGCCATAAACGCTCTATTAGTTTTTTAGTTGTGCAAACAATTTTCATTCTGAGATATTAAGTAAATATATACTAACTGAGTGAAAATGAAAAGCCAGGACGTATGAAACAGCATACTGAGTATGAACAGAACACCGCACGGCAGTGAAAATACTGCAGGGTCGTCGTATCTTCTACGGTACATGTTAAGCAGCACTGCAATTCATGAAACTTTAAGCTATGACCTTTGAAATTTCTAACACACACACGCAAGTAATTGTGTCACAAATACAAGCTGTATGCTTACAGTAACTCATTGACATTACTATCCAAATGTACATAACTGTCAAGATCATGTACGTCCATTTGGGAGGGGTGATGGATGATCCAAACTCGTCAAGTACTTCATGGAACGAATAACTGAACACTTCTGAAATTACAAAGGTTGCACATATTTTAAAACATTCTCGTAGATTTTCCTTTTCTTCTCAAGACGCAATCGTTATGAATGCTAGTTGAGCCATGAAGAATTCGACATGAGCGCCCTCAAGCGAAGATGATTCCTTTCATTATTTCCTTGAAAACGTTTCCGCTGCACTACAAGATCCTTCCGGACTTTAAATTCCAGAAACAAGTTGAACGAAATACCTATTTCTTTGATAAAAAACGGAAGCATTTGCACTTTCAGTGCTGTGACGCTTTAGTTACAACAATGTTGCTGTTGCTATCCCAAATAAGCTTACCTCTTTCCGTCACAAATGCAAACCAGTTAAGAATAATATTGAGCACAAGAAAGAATATACAAACATATATTGATCCTGTTAAAGTTCTTTCCCCCATGATGATTTTGTGTCTTGGTTCGTTATACAACCAAGAACTAAAGCACTATTGGTATAAACCTAGTAAGGGCACCAAAACTTAGAGCTTCTTCTCTTGTATCAAGGACACAAAAAGTAAGACACAAAAGTGCAATCAAATCGTCTGTCGTCAGGCTTGAAATTTGCTCTTAAAAGTTTATTCTCTGCATAAACCAGAATCTAAACTTGGCAACTGTAGAAATAAGGACATTACAAAATAGTGTTTTCACTGATGATATCCCGTTCAACTGAAGATTCAATTTTAGCAACCAAGAAGCTTCTGGTTCTTCTTCCTTTTGTTTCCCAACTGTCAATGCCAGTACTCAAGGCGTCGCTGGATAACTAAACGTTGTGTATACGCGGAGCTGCCACCGACTGCAAGCTCACACAATTATCCGGAGTCTTCGTCACCATCACAGATTAAGTGGCCGTCAAGAATATGGGAGGGCGTTGGGAAATTTCACGCAAACTTATGTAATACTGACTCTCTGTCAACAATCATGCATGAACGGAGTTTCACAACACACGAATCCAAAATTACCAACTTTACAAATTGGTCTGTGCGTCAGTTTCTATCATTGGGAATGGATGGCGCTATTATGCTTCTCATTTCATATTAACGCAGCATGCTATGGTTTATTGCAATGCAAATACAGAGTAGTTCCCATTAATAAGCCAACCACCACCCTCTCATTGTCCATCCAAACGCGGAGCCAATAATGGATCTCTAAACCCTTCCTTGAACGTATAATTTCACGCTTCGTTATTGTTATGTAATATCAGTACACGAAAACTTCTGAGCTTAATCTTCTGTTGAGCACCATATTTTTTCACTGTAACGGGCCACCACTATGATTTAATCACTCATTAATGCCTTAAAGTAGCCTTCACAAAAAATAAATCTTTACCCTCTCCTCTGCATAGGAAATGAGCAAACCTTTTTAATTAGTAGTACACAAACTTTTCGATTCTCCGGTTTCTCCTGCTCCTTTGTATAAGTTAAACTGAAATACTTGGCAGAGAAAATAGTTCCTTCTTCCTGTTTTGTCCCTCTAATATTTATTTTTCCAAACTCTTTTAATCTTATTCTGTAACATCCTCGCTTTTCACCTTGAATATTATAAGCCAAGGCTTGTTTTCCAGCATGCTTTTGTTGAGGCTGGATGGCTGGAAGAATAAGGAATCTATTAATAGTCTTATCAGTCCCTACGGATCACATTGCACCGACAACGAGCATTATAGGGTGCAGTAACACAACTACAACCTCAGGGGCTGACCTTCTAAAGAAGATTGAGCAAAGGCTACTTACCATATCTCTACCTGTATAACTAAAGATGACCCTTTTAGGCTTTGACTCTCAATTGTCTCAATTGTCAATCCCTGGCGGATTCGTTACTCATCTTTGGTTTCCGCTCAAGCCCATATTATCTATAGCCATTCTTCTTTCACATCATCGAATTCATACTGTATTTACAAGCAAAGCATACAGATGAGCCTCCTCCTGCCACAGCTTATACCTAACCCCCAAACCATACACGTAACGAATTCCCCAACACAAGAGTAGTATTTGTACAAACTCTTCTAACCTGGTGAAGATTTCCTCATAAGCCGTACACCCTCTTTCTCTCCACACTTTCTGACCTTTCAAAGAAAGTAAAAGATCCAAAAGACAACCCGGTATGACAACGGGTCAAGTGGAAGCATTGCTTGAAAATGGAACAAGCATCATGTTGCATACATTGCTATAGCAGTGTTAATTTTAAATATCCACAAACAAAAATAACCTCGCATTTCGCGTAGACTGCAAGCCCCAACCCAAACACGGAACCATTTTCACCTCTTCGATAATCTGCACCTCAACGTTTATCCGCCTTATGATAGCTTACTTGAAACATGTTCTCTCTTTCATATTGTTGAAGGAGAATCCGCGTATTATTCTGTCAATAGCACCCTACCATGATGACATTCAGACAATAATAGCATTTGAGGACATGAGCCCTAAACCCGAATTGAATGCGCAAGAATACATTAATAATTACCAGGGGGTTTAATTCCTACAGCAATAAATAATGGTCGCCTCCGGCAAACTTTCTATATATGCTGTACTCAACGTTCATTCCAAGGAAGCTCATCCCGCCCCTAACGCCAAACTTTCTCCGCCTCGTTCTTACTCTTCATGCGGAATCTTCGGTGCAGCGAGAGACGTGGAGGTCTAGCGTCTGGTCCTCCCTATATAAATCCTCAATTATCAATTATATATATAGCCTGCTGATTGACTCACTGCTGAGAGTGAATAATTATTTCCCCCCGTGTAACTTGATCATCTCCCTCCAACCGTTTTTCATTAACGTGACCACAACCTGTGAGAACAAGTGGCAAGAATTAGTCACAACCTCGGTTTGAGCTTCATCTCTAGCAAGAATTATATCTTCTAACAACACTCGCGCTTCTGTTCGTGACAAGAAGACAAAACGCTCTTGCGACGAACGGAGCAGCCGTTATAGCCAGGTTTAACCCCTGCGAATGCAGACAGGTTGCATAACTCGTATTATTCTTTAATCCTTTAGCAACAGCAACTTGTTTTCATAAAAAATCCAAGGATTCTGAGGCTTTTGTCTGCGAACATTGTCAATTTCTGTACGTTAATAGTCCATAGCTTTCATACAAATTGTAAGGTATACTCGGTACCTGTTATCTACCAGGATTCCATATTTCAAGCTAGATAGTAGATACATATTCATTTCTTCAAAGAAATCAAAATTGAATGATATGCACAGGTAGAACCGCCAATCCCGCAGATAAGAAATAGGTTTCACGTTTTCCTGCACACGAATGCTGACCTTCCCGTGGCTATTTTGGGCTAGCCTGCTCATTTGACGATGGTGGAGTTTGAAATCATTTTCCTACAACGGAATGTCTATATGTAAGTGTCAAGTTATGCAATCCTCAACTGTTTGTCTTCATGTACAAATGACAATTGCAAGTTTCGTCGCAAAGAAAACAGTTGATGAGTCATTCTAAGTCATTATTCATATTTTCCAGTATCTCTGGGCTTAAGAATTATTATCTTTAAAAAACTCTAATCTCCTTTCATCTATCCACCTTTTGTATACTGCTAGATTTGCATTACGACCGACTTTGTTACATCACACTTCCACGTAAAGATAGCAAGACCATAAAAAAGGACTCATTTCAATTAGGCAAATCTCTTCAATTTCATCCTAATTTCTTCCTCGTAAACCTTGTTTACCCTTTCTCCATCAACTCTTCTCCATTAATATTATATGAGTTTCTAAAGAAATCATCACTATTCTCGGAAATGTTCTGGATAATTGCGTTCATTTTAATTTGAGAAGCCCTTTCTAGGTACATACCTTTCTAGCTCTGGTAAGGCGTGGAAACATTTAAGCAAAGCAAAGCACCATGCGCGACAGACCCTTCGAATCGATAATGTACAGTGAGGGGGCATAGGTGCATTTGTACCGATAGCCCTCGCAAATGCGAAATGGCATTTGTGCCGATAGCCCTCGCATTTGTACCACTACAACGGTACAAATGTACCGACAGCCATCGCAAATGCTAAATAAGTCGGTAATAAGATCGGTTCATAAGAGCGTGTGGCATATACATACGGCGTCTGAACCACAGGTGGACGATGCTGTTCACGTTATACGACAATGACACGCAGAATTTCTCTGACACAGTCCGAGATGGTTAACTCGAATTTAAAGGATTCTACTTTGATTTACCACAAATATTAATTTAATGCCCCGTTCATGCCGTTTTTGATAGAAATTCCATAGAAATTTTATAAAGCCAATGATGAAGGGATAGGCAAAGACAAACATTACCGTAGAAACGACTTCTATGAAGATTTCATGAAAGATTCAGTGATGCTCAGGTCTGCTTGATAGCAAAAACAGCGCTTACTAGCATCAAACAAATTTGAATTATGTAAAGCCTGACATATAAAGTAAGTGTAGGGAAGAACTGATAGCCGTTAGAAAATTTGATACATGCCACTTGTGGCATTAAAATAAAATATATTTCAAAGTCCCATAACTTCTAATAACCATCTACGATTCTTAATAACCATCTACATTTTGTGCAGTTTTTTTTTCTCTTTCGAATGCAATAAAAAAATTCACCCGCAGATGACTTCTAGGAACCCGCAGGTCAAATAAACTGCAAAATTGACCCTTTTTTGAAGCTTTTTTTGCATTTGCGAGGGCTGTCGGTACATTTGTACCGTTGTAGTGGTACAAATGCGAGGGTTATCGGTACAAATGCGATTTTGCATTTGCGAGGGCTATCGGTACAAATGCACCTATGCCCCCGCCACGGGAGACCAGTGGGCGGGATGGAATTCGCCGGACGCACATAGTGGTGGTTATCCCACTATGTGATAAGGAATTTATCGTGTCGCAAAGCGGCATGCTGCGCCGCTACGGCGCAATTCCTGTCCGTGCGATGGAACTAAGCCGCACGGCTAACAATGAGGAGTCATCGTCATCGGGAGCTGCTCAGCAGTCCAATGGTTAGGGGTCCAGCCCTAACCTGGTTGGGGGTATAAGCCCCAACCACAGCGCTACAGTACAGTGGGGTGGGGTAGAGGGTGGGCATCTTGGCGGAGGAAATTCGTCGGCCTCCCGCTGTACTGTAGTGCAAATAAATCTTCACCACGCTAAACAAGCGGTTCAAGCTCTTGTGGATCTGCGTGTGGAGGTGGTGGGTGCCGAGCAGGGCCCACCCCCGAACAGCGATGACTCCTACATTTATCTCATACAGGAGCCCTACCATTACAATGGTAGAGTGCGCATGTTTGGGAAACATCAGGTCTTCTCTGCTAATCTAGAAGGTGAAGCTCCTAGAGCATGCATAGTGACCAGCAGAAATGTCAGTGCTGAGATGGTGCTACACCTATCTGGCGCTGACATAATCACTATACGCACGGTTTGGAAGAGGCGGGTTGTTGTGATGGCCTCGGTGTACATGCCGGGGAAATCCACCCCCACCCTCCTCCCATGCTCACTCAACTTGTAAGCTACTGCAATACTCACAGGCTGCCACTGATTGTTGGGTCTGATGCCAACTCTCATCACCAGCTGTGGGGTAGCAGTGACTGCAACGAGAGAGGTGATAAACTTCTCGAATTCCTAGTTGCACACAACCTAACGGTTATGAATACCAACCTGACTCCTCCGACATTCGTAACCGGCAACCGCACAGAGGTTCTGGATGTAACGATCGTCAATGAGGCCGGTCGGAAGCTGGTACAAGATTGGATGGTAATGGAACACGAGACCCTCTCCGATCATAGATATATCGGGTTTACTCTCGGCTGTGGACGTCCCAAGCCCACATTTCGGAGATGTATCCGAAAAGCCGACTGGAGCAAACTCGACATTTCACTAAAGGATGAGGAACAGGTGTTCAACACATACCCTGAACTCTCTCCCGAAGGTGTTGAAGCCGCTGCCTCCAAACTTCATGGCGCGCTACGTCGCGCCATGGATGCTGCCTGCCCCGTACGCTGTGTACGGGCTTCCAAGCGGCACTCGGTTTGGTGGAACGCTGAAATTTCCTCAATGCGCCAAGAGGCGAAGGCGGCATATCGCCATCTCTCTTTATGCCCCTAAGCCGCGAGCTGTCATGTTCTCTCCATGGAACGGACCAGAAATGGTTCGTTGCAAAAGGTACCCCTCAGGGTGGAGTTCTATCTCCCCTTTTGTGGAACCTTGTCATGGACAAATTACTGACGGATTTGCGGTCAGAGATGCCACAGCTCTTAGTCCAGGCATTTGCGGATGACATTCTGATAGCTCATCATGGGCTTTCGGAGAAAGACTCTGCAAGCTGGGTTAGCGAGGGATTATCAATTACTCGGAGATGGTGTGAGGATTCTGGCCTTGCACTCAATCCGAAGAAGACAGAAGTATTATGGGTCACTAACAGGAGGGGCACAAGACCGTCCGTTGAGATTGAGGGGGTAGCCCTCAATATAAGGCGGGATGTCAGGTACCTTGGAGTCATAATAGACTCCAAACTCCGGTGGACCGCTCACATACTCAATAAAACCCGTAAAGGAGCATACCTTGCTGCAAAATGCAAGAATGCTTTGGCGGGATCATGGGGTATTAAACCTCAATATATGCGGTGGTTATACACTGCAGTCACAAGACCCATGATCGACTACGGCTGCTTTATCTGGAGCACAGCGGTGGACACAGGCAAACTGCGACCATTGGAGAAAGTGCAACGGATAGCGCTGCTATCCATCACGGGTGCAATGCCATCCACTCCTACAGCCGGGATGGAGTGCCTACTGGGGGTCAGACCCTTGCAGGCACACCTGAAAGGTGGAGCTGTGAGGACATGGCACCGCCTCCTTCTCAATAAGTGTTTGGGTAATCCAAATATCGGAGGTCATCTCCGTGCGGTCGAGAAGTGGGCTGGCAGGATTCCGGAACTGAGTGTCCCTGATAAGCTGCTAGACCAGACAGCTCAACTAAATCTGATTAGGGGGAGATTCAACACTGAGATAAAGCCCAGGATGGAATGGACGTCTGACATTTCAAGGAATGAAACAGGTATTGTCTGTTTCACGGATGGGTCAAAGTCGGAGAGTATCTCCGGCTACGGGTTCCTTGCCCTCCATCCTCCGGACAAGCAGCGTCCTATCCCAGTGCGGCAGAGACGCTGGCTATTGAAGGCACGGGGCGCGCTAGGCCCTCTGACCACAATTTTCCAATGCGAACTGCACGCAATTACTGAGGTTGCAGAAGCTCTGATGAGACTTAGCATCATGAATATGCGTGTATGCATATTCACGGACAGTCTCAGCAGCGTGGTTGCGCTAGGCAACCCAAAAACCTCGTCTAAAACCTTGGCCAGGTGCCATGAGGCATTACACAAATTGGGACACTCCAATGAGGTGGTGCTTGAATGGATACCTGCGCACAAAGGTCTATGGGGAAATGAAGTAGCTGACAAGCTGGCCATCGCTGGTTCTAGCAAAAAGCTATACGGTCCAGAACCCATACTACCTATCCCAACTTCGGTGCTACATCGGAAAATCAAGGATTGGGTGTATGATATACACTGCAAAAAGTGGGACAGACTCACTACATGCAGACAAACAAAGTCCTGGATGGCTCAACCAAGCAGGACTGGCAACGATCTGATCAGGCTATCTGCTGCGAGTGTTAAGACCGCAGTTGGGCTGATCACAGGTCACTGTGGACTGAACAGCCACTTATACAAGATGAAACTCTCTAGCTCTGCGGGGTGTGCCTGTGGAGAGAAAGAGGAGACAGCGTTTCACTTCGTGGCACAATGCCCAATTTACTTCCTGCCCAGACTTCTCTACCTAGGAGCCCTGCGAATGGAAGAGACCGACTTGAGGACAATAAAGTTAGATCGGCTGGTACGCTTCACCATAGCTACTAGCCGACTAACTGGGTCCAAAAGCAAATAACGATAGTCAAATTGTAGTACGAGGACAGGCTGAAATTAGCCTTTACTGGCTACGTCAGCGTCGGGAACATGTAATCGGTATGCAAACCCAACCTTCAAGTGCAAAGCAACTGTAGTCACACTGTTTTTCAGATCTCTCATTAGATATTTATTCTACACCTAACATCTTACAATCGTGTAAAACAAAAATAGCACCGAAAGAGTATACATAATAAACACGGATAAGATCAAAACGAGGGTAAGATAAATTGTAAAACGCCCATCTTAAGGAATGTCACATAAAATATTTCAGCATCTTGCGTCAAGCAAATGCGCTGTGCACACAGTATATATCAGCTGAATTGAAAGAAGTGAAGACCATTTCCTGTCATCATTAAAATATGTCTGCATCTTTAAACGTAATTCGTTATCTGGAATATTTTTCTATTATACTTAAAACTTTGGCACCATACAACATCACAAAAAACTCTTCAAGCTAGTCATGTAAATAATATCTGGACTACCACTGCTCACTGGTTGGCATAACGTATAAAAGCTACACGTATTGATGACTATCTTACAACCACAATAAACTCATTCCGAATACACGTTTTGTATATTTACTAAATTCTAGTGGAAGAGCTGGAAGACGTGTACTGGAAGATTCGCCTGGAAGACTCCATTCTTGATTGATTCTTCAATATCGCTAAGGAAATGCAGTGAATGAATACGAGGTGGCGGTAAAGGAATTCTAACCACGAGGGAGAGTGAGATTACTCCAGATTGCCGAAACACATATATTTGATGTAGGTGTAGTCATCTATTCCATGCCTGGATCCTTCTCTGCCAATACCAGATTCTTTGATTCCACCAAAAGCTATAGAAAGCGAAACAGCTGTAGTCATTTTACATTCATATTCATAATACGTTTAAATTCTAAACTAATTTGACGGCATTACCTGCTTCTGCTGCCGAAATGAGGCCTTCGTTGATACCAACCTACGAAAATGGTAACGGTATTGTTGAGAAGAATGCATATTTTACGTCACTGCTTGTCTAAAAAGGTCAAATTCTACAATTACAAAATTACCATTCCGTAATCCAGTTCCCTCGCTACTCGCCACATCTGAGATACGTCGTTGCTGAAAAAGTAGCTTGCCAATCCAGCTGATGTGTCATTGGCTCTTTGCACAACTTCTTCTTCTGTTTCAAAGCTAGTAGTCACAAATTCATAGATTAAGCTAGGAATATTTCTACTATTATGTGGATATGTATAAAAGGTTACTCTTTTACCTCATCACCATTGCAATCGGCCCAAAAATTTCAGCACGGTATATTTCCATCTTTTCATTCACATTTGATAAAAGAGTGGGTTGATAAAATAATTTGCCATATGAGTGAGGAGCCCCTCCGAGATGTACTGTTGCTCCTTTTGAAACTGCGTCTTCCACGAGATGAGAAACCTAAAATACAGATCAACCCATTACTTTTACTAACCAATGTCTGCGACATTATTATTATACACCGTTTTTCAAGTATATTGACCTTTGTAAACTGCGGCATGTTGACCAGGGGACCGATATTTGTGTTCTCGTTCATTCCAGTCCCAATGACCAAGCCGGACATCTGGTTTTGCAGTTTTGAAATAAACTGGTCCTTAATAGTTTCATGTACGAAAATTCTATTCGTGCTAACACAAGTTTGTCCAGCATTTCTAAATTTGGACGCTACAGCAGCATTTACTGCTTTGTCAATATCAGCTGATTCGAATACAATGAACGGAGCATTTCCACCCAACTCCAGTGACAGTCTCTTAATACCACTGGCACACTGCTTGTACAGAATCTTTCCTACCGCTGTGGATCCTGTAAATTGAGAAAATGATGATATCAATCAAATCAAACCGCAAAATATAAACTGGCTTCGTATGCTCAACTTCTGCTGGAATACGCTTTCCGTTTTAAGAAAGAAACTGATGAGCATGCGAACCCGTAAAGGAAATCCCAGCAACCAAAGGGCTCGTGCAAAGCTTTTGCCCGATTCCAGCACTGTTTTTGCGCCCAGCCGTGACAACATTTACGACCCCCGGTGGTAGTCCAGCCTCCATTCCGAGTGCAGCAAACTGCAACGCTGAAAGGGGTGTATCCTCAGCAGGTTTTATAACAATCGTACAACCCGATGCGAGAGCAGCTAAATCGACACAATTAAGACCATTCATCTAAGAAAAATTATAATTATCGTCTTTCGTCATAATAAACTGAATATTGTGTGGAAACTTACCGGCCGCTTTCCTTGCGATCATGGCCATTGGGAAATTCCACTATAAAATAAAGCATACGAGACTAACGTTAAAAAACCCGTTACATTTGATTACAAAATTTACAAATGGTTCGGAATTATACACCAGGAGAAATATTTGTCAAAAAACTTACAGGAGTCAACATTCCTACGACTCCAATAGGCTGTCTAACTAACAGCATTTGCTTTGTTTTCGTCGGGCTTTGCACAATCTCTCCCTGTTTCGTAAAAGAAAAATATTAGCATTAGTATCGTTTCCGTATTGCAAACTTATCTTACGAATCAGAAATACAGTTAACAAAAAATTTACATGGATTCTCTTTGCTTCTTCAGCGTACAGTTCTAGGTAGTCTGCACTGTACGTGATTTCTCCCATAGCTTCTTTTACTGGTTTTCCATTTTCTTTGCTCATAATTTCCGCGAGTGCTCGCTGATTTTGAATCAATAAATCGTACCATTTCCGTAATTTTACCGATCTTTCTTTTCCAGTTGTTCTCTTCCATGACTGTAAAGCGTCATGTGCAGATTTAATAGCTGCATCAGCGTCATTTTCATCCATGTCCGGCACGGACGTTATGACTTCCTCTGTTGCAGGCTGCAAAAAGGTTGTATTTTGATATTAACTCTGAATCTCCAGATGAGGTAAAAGTTGGCGGATTTGTCGGTATATATGCATGAAAAGGATAGTTATGGACAGAATTATTTAAAGCGTTCCTGACTTACATCGGTGACATTGAAGGAGTTCTGTGCAGTTCCGTCAACCCAGTTCCCATTAATTAACCCTTTATTACGGAGAGGAAGGGATGACACAGAACTCATGTGCCTAGAATTCATCTGCAATACAAAGCATACAAAATCATATAATTTAACAGCTCCTATTCAGTGTGTTTTGGTTTAATGGCTAGTGTTTTCATAAGTCCCCAGAAAAGTAGAAAAATAATGTATGCATTAACTCACCTGGACCGCGACGCGGTATAATCTTCCTAGCATAGCTGCCATAATAACGACTGTGCCTCACGTTAACGTTTTACAGTATGCTATGTTGGTAGCAACTGATTTACAAAAACACGAATGAAAAAACGGCCGACTCAATCGTTTACCATTCACGTTCGAGCACACATTGATCGCTTTAAATCCCCAGCAATACTGCACTACTACCTAATAAGCAATTCTGAGAATGGAGATTTAAATCAATGTATAATATGTGTTTGTTTACAAATAAATATTCGCGAAATCCTTTCAAGGAGCCCGCGAGTGGGCCAACAAAATCTTGGACAGCCGCTGTTGTATTGCTCTCCAGAAGACCAATATCCATATAGGAAGTGAAGCACATGGGAATACATCACAGAATTCTCATCAGATGATCTTGTACCAAGTTTCTCTCGTCCTTGCAGCAGAATTTGCCCTGATGTTCTGCTTATGTTGGAAAGATCCTTTACTGTTTTTTCACTGGTGCTACATGCTGAAATTGCTTTGATAGGACCACAAGGTTACAACTTCTCGCAGATTGAACGCATCAATTCGAATCAGGATGATAGTTACCTAGTCCCTTCCTTTGACCAGCAGATATAGAGAAAAGTTGCTGAAAGGTCGCGTAACAAGCTTGATTTGACTGGGGGGAAATGTTGAAAATAAATAATTATATCATTCCGTTAAAATTTGATAGTAGTAACCAAACACGGTGAACGGTATAGAAATGTAATTTATTTCTAATTAATAAGTAACACAAACTTTTCGAATGGTGAAAAAGTAAGATTCTCTGAACATTTGACAATTAAGATTCAGTTCAATTTGAAATAACATTAAAAATTCAATATTACGGGAGCATCAACTATATCTTTTCCAATCCTTAGTGCAACAATTTAAGTACACCGTTGGAACTGTTAGAAAGGTGCGAAAAAGAAGGTCAATAGGAATAATAGGATATGCGACTGAGAAGCAAGGTATAAAGGAAAATATTAGCAACATCTCACAAATCCTAGACCATACAGTACTGTTCAGACTTCAAGTACTCCAAACTATCTTATTTCAGGCAGATCTACAGTTCAACCGTGCAAATTAACTTGTCTTCCTTGATACAAATTGCAAAAATATCAATTCCAGTTTTGGAGGAAGCATTGACAATTAATAATTTTTCTGGATTCACACAAAAATATACATATACCTACACATCCATACTCATATACTCTTGTAGTTCTCTCTTCCTTCCACTATATATCTACTATCGCAAAATTAATGCATGTCAATTGATGAAATGGAACGTAATAATAACATCGTGCAAAGATAAGAGTGGCTTCTTTGAAGATTGGGACCGAGGGAGAATTTGAGTGTAGGATATTGATGAAATCAAACATAAAATTTAAAACAGATTACACAACAATTCAAGCTGACAATGGTCGCTTGTCACAGTTACGGATATTAGAAAGTTCTATTAAGGAATAAATCACAATATTCAAAGTTTACTCGAGGATTTAGTTTTCGATTTTTCGTGGCGGAAGAAATAGCTACAAAGAGCACAATATACAACAAACATCGTGACAAGAGGGAGATTTTCACCTTTTACCTAATGTCAGTCACACGAATTTGCTCCTTGGCATAGTTGAGTTCTTATACACGCCATCCTTTCATCATTCATTTACTTGCTACCATAGCTCTCCCTCGCGTTCTTTTGCTGGTACTTCTATAACTCGAGGCTTATCGATTATCCTTGCAGTACGGTTTCCTTTCTCTACGATTCCAATAATCCATGCCTGGTAGCCTTCTTGCTTTTCTATATCTTTGCAGTAAGCTGCTGCTTGCTCCCTGGGCAGGCAAATCAGCAATCCTCCTAAATTTACGTGCAAGGAAATTGTAACATTTCTCCGAAGAATTCGTACAAAGTAATACCACAATCATCGTACCTGAAGTCTCGGCGGATAATCCCTGAAGGAGTTGGAACATGTTACCGCAAGCTTTTGCCACGGCTGTCATTTTAGCGATTACAGGCAAATTATGGATCACAAATGATACTTCATTTTTCTGGTTTTTAGCAAGATTCTGGGCATGTCCCAGCAGACCAAAACCGGTAACATCTGTTGCACCATGAGCATTATATTTGTGCATCAGACGGGAAGCTATAAAGAGGACAAACACAAACGTTTTTCAACCAGGATAGCTTGGATTCTCGGGGAATACTACAATGATGATCGCTACTTACCATTTTTATTCAATCTGGCCATGGAATCCATAGCGCGATTATAAGCTTTTCTAACATCCTCTTCACTGACAACCAGTTTGATTCTGTTCCACCGTTCTGGCATGTCCAGCCATTGATGTGCGTTGACAGCAACTTGAGTTCCGAGTGGTTTCGTCAGTACCAACACGTCTCCTGGCACAGCATGTTCAGGTCTGAAATCACATGGTATAATTTAAGTATATCATGCAAATAATTATACAAGCGAAACAGATTTGATGGCTTACAAAATAATTTCGGGTGCCTGACAAATTGCGGACGCTACACCTCCAATAGTGATCCATGGGTTGATCACAGTCTGGCCACCTGTAACGACGGTTCCAGCCTCTATTGCAGCATCCTGAATAAGGTCAAATTAATTATTATAGGGCGCCTCGTACTCCGCATTTAATTCCAGCAAGATGTTCAAGTACCTTGAATCCCCTCAACATAAGAGGTATAACAACATCTCTTTCTTTGTCCGTCAGCTTCGACGAAACTGCTACTATCATCAGCATATTATCGCATTCAATAACTCCCATTGCGTACAAGTCGCTAAGGACATTGGCGCATGCGATTTTTCCTACAAACATGTCAAAATATTACTGCAGTCAACCATTGTACACGCCGTTTCTGCATTGCAGTAGGTTATTTCATAAGATACCTTGCATGTACGGGTCGTCTACCAATGGATAAAAAAAGTCGGTAGTTTGAACTAAGCATAATCCCGGATGGCGTAATGGTGTAACAGATGCGTCCATCCCTATACCTACAAGAATAATGCATAATCAAGCACCGGCAAATTCGCCGGCACCCGTGCGCATTTCCGCATTAAATGGCGGAATTCCCAACAAGCATTACCCGATTCATTTTGGTTATGCTTCTATTCGCTGCAATACTGCTACAGCAAGAACTGCAGCGATGATAGTGTAGGTAGGAACTTACCGAGCCGCGGCATACCCATACTGTTGAGGTAGTGATCATCTTGGGACCCCGCCTCGTCATTTAGTCCCTCAAGGAGCTTCACAAGAGTCTCCTGAGGGACTTTACACCCTCATCCTTTTAAATCAGCATATTTTGTCAGGCGGAAAGTCGAATCCAGTTCATGAGCAACCGGATCGAAAGGCCGCCTGATGACAGACGGGGTCCCGCTCAACTCTAACACAGCAGCTTCAGACAGTCCATCTCCCCCGGCCGAAATAACCTCCGCCATGACCACAAACGACAAGCCCTGGAGCTGTAAAAACAGAGTGGCATTCACAATTAAGTCTACTTGAACACTTCCAACTGAAAACCAATTATTACTACATGAGAATACCTCTACCTAAAAGGCAGTTAATCTCCAAAAGCTAGAACCGCAAATTTATCCTATCCTGATACCTTACTTTGCATTGCTATAGAACGTGTGGCTCATTTTCTTAACTCTTCTCAACTATGGTTTTGCTCCAAACATTACATTTAAAGCAATATAGTAAAGAATCGGTATAATATCTATTTTCTGACTTTACAAGCGTAAGCCTAGCTGCCATTCTAATTGAAAACTCTTCGTAAATTATCCGTCTAAAACCTTCAAATTCAGCTTAAAAAGTTTTCCCTCCCTATTTTTTCAACTTTCGTCTACTCGACCCGGCTCGTGGTGTTCGTGGAATATACGGTATAATACTATGTTATTTCAATAGGTTTCAAATCAAAAGCAAATTAAACTACTTAATCACACAATTACCATGAAATAATCTTACCTCAATGACAGCGTCAGATGATATTGTTAGACAGGAATTTCCGATAAATCGGAGAAAACAGCATAAAATTAATCCGAATGGGATAGTTTTCGGAAAATAAAATAATTGACACAAGTCGACACCGCGATTCACGAACAGAATATGGCGAACTTTCTCACACGTCTAACTTATTCGTATAGCTTTTACCGAGAACTACAGCGGAAGAAGCCTAAATAAGATGTGGTTGATGCGTCTCCGTCCTTTTTTCTAATGCATCCTACTACCTCTAGATGCTAGAGAGAGAAGGCATCAGTCAAAGCGTTCCCTTTAGTACCTGCTCACTCTAGCCCTGTTTCGGCAACCCCTCTGTAGAAAGTAATCCTGCCGCGTGATTGGTGGATTCCTTTCCCGGGCTTCGACTTGGCCCCTTCTAACATGCACTGCTCTCCCCCCAGTGTTGCATGGTCGATTCCCTCTGACTACGAGGAGACACATGCCTCGGCAGAGTAGTTCAACCCTATAAGATTTTATGGGTGCTCCATGCTAAAGCATCTAGATGCTTCCCTAGTTCTTTGGGCTCGTGAATATCTCCTCTATGGAGTGTCCGTGAAGGATGCGGAGTACACTTTAGGGTTTCCTCCCAAGCTTATTGCCCCGCCCATAGCTATTCCTCCTTTACTTTCAAAACTCCTCCGACTCGGCGGAACGTTGCATACGAATGGTTCTTTCGTTGTATCTACTTATCTACAGCGGGAAAACTTGCAGTTGGATCGTCGATCAGGATGCTCGTACCCATATGTGTGTCTCTTAACTTTATTACGAATGCCGAATATTATGGTGTGCACATGTTAAAATTCACCAAATTAGTTAATTTAGTCGAAGTAAATTAACTCATGTGCAATGAGTCGTGCAAGAACTATTTTCAATCTTGTGTTGAAAGTCTAGGAGATAAATGGTGTACGTTTCAAGCTAAATGTAAACGGCGTAAAGAGTAATTAGTAGCGATAAAACTTGACAACTTTTATTTTCGGTACAATGAGTGGAGATCCACAACAAGTAAAGCAGCAGTTATTTAAGAACTGCATTATGAAAACGTTTGAGCAATGGCAGAGTTTGAAGGTAATTAAGTAGTGATTTCCTACTTTTTTCTGAAGTATTTTCTCCCATTTAAGAGGGATAGTTCAGGTTGCTACACAACAGCTCTTGCTAATTTTCTGAATTCTTGCGCATATTTCAGATTGCCGTGCAACAATCCACAGTTCCTCCTGCTCAGTTTACCACATGGTTAATAAGTTCCATCGAAACATACTTTTATCAAAATGGTAAGAGACTTTCAGAAAACACTTCAGATATCACAGAACATATTCTGATCTAATCAAACGTGGTTAATGAATTCCTTTCCTTCTGTTTGTAGCCGAGCTCGAGGACACTGAAGTAGCAGACTGGTTAGACGAAATCATGGACACCGAGCTTGACGTCAGAATACAGGATGGGACGGTGGAACAAGTTGGGAATAAGCTCTGCGCATATTACAAATTAATTAGTCAGGACAAACTCAGTGAAGCTAGCGCATTAATGGAAGCAAGTAACGTACCGATAGCTCCGGTTTCTTACAATACGCAAGGTAGTGACTCCGACGACTCATCAGATTAAATCTTGCCAACCAATCAACTGATTTTCTTCCTTGTATAATTGTTCTTCAAGTCATTATGATCAAGGCAAACATGTTAGCTTTAGGTAGCTGCAACATGTATCTTTCTGTGGTTTTGCAAGTTGCCAGGATCGTAAAATTTTCTGTCACACATATTACAACCGTATGCCCTAATGCCTGCAAACATAGAACGGCAAAGGATAATAATGTATTGATTGAAAAGTCAGTCTATAATGCTTGGAGCCGAGGCAGCTTCTAGCAACCACTATCTCACAATAGCTAGCATCAAATTACCTTTATGTCTGTTCTTGTGAATTTCCAGTGCTTGCTTTCTGTTGAATCCCTTAGAACACATGTCACATTTGAATCTTTTCTCAGAAGAGTGCGTAACCAAATGTGCGCTAAGGTTACCGCGGGTGGCGAAATTAGCAGAACATACTGAACAGCTAAACGGTTTCAACCCTTGGTGAACAGATAGATGAGCTTTCAGTTCTGATTTCTTGGAAAATCGTTTTGAGCAGTCGGAACAAGTGAATATGGTTTCTTGGCATCCCTTTCTCCTATGTTTTTCATAACATTTTTTCAATCGGAACGCGAGGCCACAACTATCGCATTCAAATTTCTTTCCCTCTGTTAAAACATTCGAATCTGTATTGATGTCTGACAGGACCTTATCAGGGCAGCTATCTGCATGCGTTGTCAAGTTAGACTTTGTTGAAAACGCTTTACCACATCCTTTTGAGCACTTGAATGGCTTCTCTCCACTGTGTGATCTCACATGAACTTTTAAGCTTGCAGGATTAGCAAAGCCTTTCTGACAAATGGTGCATTTAAGAGCCAGTTCATTCTGATGACGTTGGGTATGGATTCGAAAACATTTCTCCGAGTGTAAACATTTACCGCATTCTTCACACAGGTATGTGTCTGATCTTCCAGCTCCATCCATTTCATGCAAATTGCCTTCTGATATCGGATCCTTAAAAGATGCACATTGTCCAGAATCCAAGTTTGGCAGGAGGTGTACGATATCGCTTATCTCGGAGTTTAAATCGTCAAGAACAACTTTCTCTGCAAATGAACTTTTGTTACTGTCTGCAGTGCCAATTTCGGCCAACTGATGAGTTGATAGGGATGAGTGAGATGTAGTTTTCTCAGAACAACTGAAGTCGATGTTGACGAAGCTTGTTAGGTGTGCTGTTGTTTTTGTTCCATATTCCCTTGGGTTACAGACCCCTTCATCAGGATACATAATACAATCGCCGGAAGTGGCATGCTCCCGGAATCCAAGCCCAAATTCATTTTTCTTTTCTCCAATTATGAAGGCATTTTCTGCTAAGTTTCTGAAACTGGGGAAGGTTCCAAAGTTAGCACTTACGGGGGACTCTGTGCAGTATTCGGGGTTATCAGTTTGGGTTACTTTACATTCTACCCGGGCTCGGGCGTGTATGTCCCTATCACAAGGTTTGACGTATTCATCTCGCATTGGTGAAGGATTGGAATCATTGCCGAAATGTATTCCAGGTTGAGACGTTTCACAATCTAAGTTCAACAAAACATGGGGCTGCAGAATTTGTTTCAGCAAAATACAATATGATCGTAATTGCTTTTCCAAGTTATCTGCTGCAGAAGCCAACTTGAAGCACTTACTACATAAATTCACTGCTATATGTTCCATATTCTGCACTGTAAGAGCATGTTCAGCATCTCTGTTGTGCAGAGTCATCAGAATATCAACAGGAACATTAACAAGAGCAGCTAATCGGTCTAAGTTCAGTTGATTGCTCTGGTGCAAACCAGGCTTTTTTGAAGTAAAGTCCCGCACTTCGTCTTCAATGCCACCGATTTCAATATCCCCTGACGATACGGTAATGTCCAAGTCCTCAGCGGTAATATCTTCGTGAAGATTTTCTAGTATGTTGACTAGCTGCGGAGAGGCGCAGTCTGTGATAGTAATCTGGTTTTGACAAAGCATGCACTTTAGTTCACGGTCAAAACCACACAGTCTAAGAGATCCATGGTTGTCACCGTCGTCATCCTCAACAATAACTTCCCGCTGAGAAATCCCAGAATCTGAAGAATCTTCCGAGCTAGACGATACACATACTGGTATTGGTTCCTGGTCTCGCTCAGCAGTTTCGCGTTCCTCCATGAACTTGCCAGTTTTACTAGAACTTTCAGCAACTTCACAAAGTTTTTTACAGTCTGATGGCTCTTCATTTTGTGCAGATATTGATTTATTCGGGTAGGAATACAAGCAACTGCTCATTAGAGGGCCCTGGCCGAAGTTTTCCATGGGACTCTGAATCCCAGGGAGCACTGTTGTAGAAGTAAAATAATCCGACGTGGACGCGTTTGAGCTCGCTCCTTGTGGCTGGAAGTGGGAATACGAATATGATGCAAATTCATTGGAATTGCAGTTGCCCCAAGCCGTACAATCCGGTAATGGTGAAAATCCTGGCAGAGGTGGACCTTGACCATAAAAGAGGGTGGGAAAGACGGGCGGTCTTGAAATATTAGTCCGATAAAATTTGTCGTTTGGGGGTAAATCCAAGACTGCACATGTTGGGCAATATCCACTTAAATCACAGCTCTCTAGTGGAAGTGGAGTAATACAAGTAGTGGCTGCAAGCATATCAGCTCCAGATGATAATGGACCGATAGAAACGGTTGTTGAGGCTGACATCGGAGCGTTAGTAACCGGAGTCGAAGTATCTGGGCTGTTGCTGCATTGCTCGACGGTTAAGTTTGGCCTGTAAGAAAATCCCGACGGAGATGACACATAGTTCCCTTTGTTGACTCCATCACATCCCACATCTCTGGAGGACTCAACATGACTGCTTCCGAAATGTAGATGCTCCCGGGCAACTGATTGGGTTTCAACACTCTGTTGAAGAGTTGAACGATAGCATTTGTCAATTGTAGTCTCTTGAAGGTAATATGTCTGCGATCTAGCTGATACCGGGCCTGTAACGAGAAGGTCTCCAGAAGGTTGATTCTGCTGATGTTGAAGAGTCTGAAGTTGACAATCTGGACAGTTTAGCATATCATCTTCTTCTTCTGGAGCTGTATTCATGGTTGAGCCTTTTCAGTTTTCTCACTATCTCTGGATTTTGTTCAATAATGCAGTCGATCCATTCCTTCTACTTCATGTGCTCATAAAATTCTTAGAGTTAAGGTCATCGAAACGATTCAGCACCAAACTTTGCTATTTCTGAAACCATTCAAGAAAAGAAAAATATTGTAAATCAAGTTCTCGTTGCCTGACCTAAAAAGTGTCACTGCTTCACCCTAAACACCGTGCTTAAATATAAAATGTATATTACAAACTAGTTTTGTAAAAATTGTTGACAATCTTCTGTGCTCCTATGGGTTTCAACTCACTTATAAAATGTATCATAAACTGAAAAATATAATTTATGTAATTATTGTTAAGCAGGAGTTGTTCGTTGCTGAAGACTAGATAGAACACAAACCAAAACAAACCAGCGGATCAAAAGAGAACTGAAAAAGGGACGGCGGTTCTTTCCAGTAAAATAACGTAATTTGTGGTTGATCCCTTGGGCCAGGATGTATATAGTCTGCATAAATCATGAATGAGCACCGATGAGCACTATGAGCACGTGTGCGTGGTGACAATTAGCTTGTGTTTACTTTAAGGACTGTAGTTGAGTTTTACTTCGTTATTTTTTATTTAATAGTGATTTTCAATCTTTATGTACGCCAGAGTTTAAATGGAGCCTGAAGTGAAAGAACTGGAACCATCCGTCCTCGGATCCAAAGAGCAGTAAGTGCGTATTATTATATCTATTTTTCGCTGTTTTGCTTCCCTAATAATCATAGAGGATTCTTAATTGATTAATTTGTTTTTTCGCAGCTGGGATTCTGCATATGAACAAGAATTACGAGATTATACCGACGATGGTGTTTCGGGCGAGGACTGGTTTGGTCCCGCAATCGGTAAAAAGATCGTGCAGTAAGTTTGCTTTGAGTGGAAGTTATTACACGGTTTGGTTTATATTCATTAGAATGGATTAACTTGAATTTTGGTGAGAATCATGTTAAACTTACAGGTATCTGAAGCAAGACGCCAGTATCACTTTATCAGATCCAATATTGGATCTTGGGTGTGGATGCGGAGCTGTGATGGTCATCTTAGTAAGTTCCTCCGGTTTCCTTATTTTCTTCCGGCAGAGACTAAGAGATTAGGTGCAATATTGATCCGGTTGTGCTGTTAGCATTGACGTCTGTGTTGTTCAAGAAAAAACATTTGTGTATCGTTGCATAAACCTGGCATTTAATAACCCCCTTTTAGCATGAAGCGGGATTCTGTAATTTGACCGGTATCGATTACTCGGAAAAAGCTATAGACTTGTGTAGAGCAGTTGCCAAAGATAATGGTATCGAAGCAAAGCTGCAGGTAAGAAATTCAGCTCACTTATAACATTTTTCATCGTCAACACTTTCCAATTGGAATGTGATATGTCATATGTACTGACAGGTTGTGGATCTAGTTGACGGAAATTGCGACAGTATAGGACAATTCAGCGTATGCATCGATAAAGGAACGTATGATGCTATCAGTTTGACTCCAGACCGGTGTCAAGCGGAAGCTAGGCTAAAGTATTTACGAAACGTCCTTAATCTGCTCTCGGAAGCCGGTATTTTTATAATGGCTTCCTGCAACTGGACACGTGCTGAGATCGAATCGCATTCCACATCCTGTGAGTAAAGTAGCTTACCTTACCTATCTTTCCATTGCTAAAGTCAGTTAATAATATTGTATTAATTTTTATTTTTCAGTTTTTTCGATCATTGGTTCGATTGAAACGACTAAGTTTGCTTTCGGTGGTGCAATTGGGAACGATGTAACGATCGTAGTTATGAAGAAAAAATGCATTTAGGATTTCCAAATTTCGTAAGTCTTATGCCCTCTACTTTTCCATTCTTCTGGTTGTTTAAATCATACCAGTTCGGTCCGTATTCAGAGGGATTCCATGAAACGATAACAAACAACTCTGTGAAAGTGCGACGAATTGATTTTTGACAGCGATTTTATTGAAACAATGTAGCAGGCTATGCGGGCTCATACAGCTCTGATACGTCAGTACATAAGGGCTAAATCTAATATAGTTCAATGTACAGTTCTCGTGAGTCAATGATCAGTCGGTTTGCAGCTTGTACACTTACGCTATCAAAAGGTTTTGTTGCTCACGGAGCTGAACAGAAAAGTAAAATTATCCAATGGTATTTTCAACTGAACTGCTCAACTTCATGTTTTACCCTTGTTGCTGGACTCACGTTTATTGTAAAATTTAACTTTAGTGTATGTATTATCGAAGAGAGTGAACCAGGTTTACTAGGTTGCCACCACTGGCAGCATTCTGGTTTAGTTATTAATAATAACCGCCCATATAGGCATTGCCATTGCAAGGTTTTTAGTATCATAATAAACTCTGGAGTTCTCCAGAGAGACGCTAAGTTATAGGTGTATGTGTGGACATTGGTAGTTGCAAGTCAAATAGCTGTAGTCTCCGGTTCACGTTAGTGGAAGTGGAAGCCATCATTCGAAGGCATATGCACTTACTTGTGTATACTATACAAAATTACGTATTTGCTATGTACACTTATGGGCGGTCAACTGTTAACTCAGTTGGTTTGTCTTGAAGCTAGACCGGTACGAACGCAGCTTCCGTCAACTGGGAGACATGTGCGGCACTCAGATGCTGCATCCAGTTCTGCATCTTTCGCGAACTTCAATCCCATCTGAATCCCTATAGCAAATGCTTCAACTCTTGAATCTATGAAGTGGCCTTCCTTGGTTAGAGCTGATTGTGAAATTCAATAAGATTTATCTGATTAGATCGCACCATAAATCCGTCTTCCCATGTGACTTAGAATTATATGCTGTAGTCGGGACGTCTTTTTTGTTTCACTGCTTGAAGCTTGTCATAATACTGTGTCTTTGAAAACTTAAGTTTCCTGCACTTTACTGTTTCTGCGTGCCTAGGGCTAGTGCAAAGGTCTCGCTACTATCATGCGATTGTTTTACGCGTTTAGGATCATACATACAGAAAGCTAGAAAAAGTTAAGTGTAACTGCTGATCTTCTTTTTTTCACTACCACGCAGTTAAGGCCAGCCTTCATGTCGCAAAAACTCCATATTAAAATCAAACTTACTGTTCAAACGTTCATGTAGTTCGCTAACCGGGATCATAATCAAATCAATAAATTCACCCTCTTTTGGTTGAGGTTTGTTGATTTTGTTCTCCAGGGAGTCGCCATTGATCTGTAAAAAACACATACGTTTTCACCTAAACTCATTTGTTTGGCGCATACAAATCCCAGTTTTGTTGAAAAATTCTATAGAACTAATTTCTTTTATAGAAATACCTTAACAGTTGCATATTTAACAATGCAAGATGAGCAAGCTGGATCGATAGCTAAAGGAGCGCTCATATGTGTCACTTCCCCTACCCATCCCGTTTCTTCTTTTAGTTCACGTACCGCAGCTTCTTCGCTATTCTCCCCAGAATCTAGTATTCCTACACAGAATAAACGGAGGTTATGTCTAAACGTAACTAACTTAGGGTTAGCTTGACAGATATGGCTTGCATGAATAATCTATTGGTAAACGAGTATTTGCTTTAGAATTGACTCCACTACAAGCTCCAGGTAAGTTAGACTCGTCGTCCAACACCTTTTACTAGACACATGACTTTCGTCCAGATTAGGCTTCACCTGTGCGTTCATTTGCAGATTCTTTTTCTCACTACACATGCTTTTACTGCTAACCTTGAAAAGCTATCCGTAGCGAATTTACTGAATCTGAAATCTGCATTTAAACGTACTTACCAGCCGGGAATTCAATAGTGTATCCCTTAACGGCAGGACGGTACTGTCGGACGAGGACCAAAACGTCGTAGTGAAGCATTCGCCTATAAATGGCAATGGCGGCCACGGCATCTGCCTCCGCTTCCTTGGATCTATCTATCCGAGCGATAGCTTCCCACGTTCTTGAAAATTGAAATTTGGTTTAGTAAATAGAGAATACTCGAAGAGATAAAGACGAAAACAAAGTTTATATAAGGGGAAATTTTGGAGATGACACATTTTGGGAATATATCATAAATGAGTGATGGGTGCTGAGCAGGGCAAATTATTTACCTTTCCTTCCCGTTTGGATCCAAGTATTTAATCTTGGAGGTACGGAGCCAATTACCTTCATGAACTATCTCGTCTGTGAGATAGGTGCAATGGGCATGATAGCCGTTAGAGGAAGAACTGGAATTTCGATAGGAGCTCATTTTGTGCGCTAACGAAAATATTTAATCACCAAATAAACGACTCCTGGTTTAGCCTTTCAGCTGCCTCTTTTTTGAACCTAGAAGAGCGGATGGGTATACTGGGAAGACTGAGCTACTCCCTGATGAGAATGATTCTTAAGATCAAGCTTAAAGCTTATGGTAAACAATCTTGAAAGAGATATTATAGTTTTTATCCTTTCTTACTCTCTTGAACACATATGAAAACCTCTTTAACTTAATCACTGGAGACAAACCTGTTTCACCAGAAGAAGACCAGTATGAGGACGAGAGGGGCAGGAAAGGAATATTTCAATGCATATAGCTCTCCATCTTTCTCCCTTTCCTTCATAGCTCCCTTTGATTCTCTTGATCATCGTCTTTTTTCACATTGATTCGCTATGTCACTATCAGAACTTAGCTTCGCCACTATTTTACACAGAGTGCATAAAGGTCATCAAGTAAAATCATACATATAATGCACCCTTTCGTTTCCTAGTCTTACATCAACACTGTCAGCGTCGGCCAAATCTCCACAAGTTCGCCAGCTCAAATCAACAAATCTCAGTGTCGTAGTATTCCTCCCATTATCCCAGCATTCATTACATACTTTATAGAGGATCATCATCACTTAACTCGCATTCAAACGAGTTCCTCCTTTTCCACATTACATACTTCACAACCATTCCCTCAGAGCTTTAATAGGCTTTAATCAGGTTGATGCTCTTCAATCTACTTAACATGGGTCGTTTTAAGACATCCAAAGTTGACATATGCAACATATGGCAAACAATATTTTTACTCTTTGGTAATACAGCACTGGCTCACAACTTGAAATTGTATACCGAAGCATGAGATCAGCCAGCACGAGGCTCCTACGATTCATCCAGTACTCCAGTCCCATAATATATTAACAATTTCCAGCTTGCTGGTAAACAACTTACTGATCCGATTAGAAAAAACATCCTTGTAGATCCTACCTGTTTCCCCCTTGATTTATTCGTAAAAGCCACTAAAAAACAAGCCGTAACTGACTGTGAGTGAGACGGCACTTGTTACACAGGGGAGAATACACGGCCACAGTAGTAGAACTAAAATTATGATAACGCTGTATCTGGAATTTCTCAGTACACACATAAATGTCTAATATCTTCTTCCCCGTCATTGGTCATAGAGGGTTTAATTTGCAACGGGAATGTGATGAGTTCTTCAATTGTGTATTAAAACTTTGAAATTTCCGTGCTAGTGTGAGTTTGTATAAGTTAATACAGATATGCTCCAGAGTTGTCGGCTCATTGCCTCTTCTCGTTCATGAAAAAGCTGCCCATTCACAACAACAATTTCTTTGAAATCTTTAGCGTTAATAAGCGGTGGCGCAGTAAAGTTACATAATTGTGTGCTTCGTTTTTCCTATTCGGTAGCTACATCTCATAGCTTATAGCTCATATTAATACTTATCCGTTTAGGATATGAAGTAAAAGCTATTCCGCATCACCTTTTTTTGCCTTTTGAAGCCATGTTGGCTTCACGCCTATTACTTTAATAGGCGTCAATTTTCCATCGTTTTCTCGCACGCATCTATCCATATTGGACAAACCTGGAAATTCTCGCCTTTGTTTGTATGCAATTGTATGTGCACAACATCCACTGTCGGTCATAGGTCATTAGTTTTGACTCTAGTGTGTACAATTTTTCAAGTATGCACAACCGGCTTCAATCAATCAGCTCATTGACTGGATTTGATTGGGCCAATATTGACGGCGTTGTACTGTGACGCTAGCCTAAATTGCTGCATGGTCTCAATACAGAAGCAGACTGTTATCTGAGAACGAGAAGGATAATCTTGAGTAGTTCAAGGGCAGGATCAGCTAAACTTGTTTTTAGTCATTCCTGAGTTGAGTTTATGCCAATTTAAGATCCCTCATATCGTACTGCGTTTTTCCAACTAGCTTGTCTTTGCTGTTGAAAACAAGTTATCTAGTAAAATCGTATATATTCTATGTTTTAATCTGGAATCCTTCCGCAAATAATGACATTGAACGCAGATTTGACATTGATCTTTGCAAGAAAAATCCAGACCAGCTCCTACCATAAGTTTTTGAAAGTGCATCCTGTACTAATGTCGTGTTCCGTTTCTGATTAAATTTCACAATACGGCATACACTACGGCAGGGTACAAGTTACAAACTACAAATCAGCATCTCCATCTCCACATGGCGTACCTAATCGTAGATTGAACGTGTACATACAACCCAACCTCCTCGCTAACTAGTTCGGTTTTATTCAACAATACGGTGATGATTTTAGCTCTGAGCTTTCTATTTCTGGCACCATAAAGTGTCCTAATCCAACGTGGCATTACTGTATCATTAGCGAAATTCAGCGTTGATCCACAGAGCAAAGCTGCTGACTAATAATGTTAGCATAGAAATGTTTCGCAAAAAGAGATAGTCATCATCTAACGAGTCGATATGTCACGAGATGAATTCTGCTGGCGTAACGTTGTTTTGACTAAAGCTACGGCTAATGCACATACGTTCAGCATTAAACATACGTTAAAAATGCTGCTACTGATAGACTAGTTTTTATACGCCTACTTATATCGTATTCTTTGATTTCATAGGCAATCGCCTTGGATCTTTGCGATGATGTTCTTCAACATATGTTTTGTGGCCGGAATCGTGAGAAAGCAACATTAATTATGGAACATAACCGAATTGTAAATTAGATTCACTTATTAACTGCTGTTCACAGCCTTGAATTCGGTGTCCAACGCTTGGGGCTTCCGTCATTGGGCTTGGTGACATACATCACGAAGGACCAAGAAGCGGAAATTACTAATGTATATAGGTATGCAGTGGAAAGCCCTAGCCATGATGAAAGTTATGTTATGAAGAACAGGGACGAGTGTAAGAAAGAAAAAATAGAGATGAAAGTTATTCAAATGTAATTTAAACGGAAAAATTAACAAATACGGGCTTGGACTTGCCATTTGATTTCATTAACCGTTGCGTTGGGACCATGCTGGTATATAGGTAGGACCCCTCCCGCAACTAGCTAAGCTACCATTATGATTTCTCTCATCAAGTCAAGTCCGCTGCATTATGCATGGTTGAGGCAGGTTTGCACGCAGGCAGTCACGGCAGGAACCTCGGATCGGCACCGATCCCAGGAATTAATCATTATTAATGTTTGTGCAGAAGCTCATTTATTAGGTGGGATAGTCGTACCAACGCAACGAAATATGTTTTTCCCCTCTTTAAAGACAGAGTCCCTCGGGATTTTGAAGCTCTTTAGTCCTGAAATACCCTATTAGCTCGAATTTGACGAATTTGTTTTGAGCGTTGGTAGACACGTGAGCAGAAGACAAACGTTTGCATCAAAGGATTTCAAGTTTTGATAAAAACTGTTTTTTGCTGTTCGTGTTCTAGGCTGTAGGTGCAAAATTACTTTTTGAAGCAAAGTCCACACTCCATTGTTTTATGCGTGGTCTGCAAAGTGCATTACACTCGAGTCTGGGCCGTGCCATAACCTTGTCCTGTCTCTAACTTTAATATTTAACTTGGTTCTCGGTCCACCTAAAAATTCTAGTAGTACAGCTCTATGATCACAACTTCCTTATATTCTTTCTATTCCATTGAATGACTGGAGCGTTCCAAGCTGGACACGTCATTGGAAACTCGATGGTAGCACTGCGCGAATTTTCGAATAACCATCACTCGAATGGGCCGGCTGGAGCATTCATTAAAAGCTATGTATGTGACAGTCGGATGTTAATTTTTGTTATAGCGGCTTTACTTGACTATACATCGACGTGGGGTCACTTAATCAATTATTCACTATTGTTATTCCCCAAGTTGCTTCCAGTTTTCTAGACGGCTGAGGTCTGAGAGTGAGCATTAATATAATTTAGGAAGAGATTTTGTCGCAGCTTGATTCCGCGCTGTAGCTTCATTACGTATCTTCTTCTTCGAGGCGTTTATTGTTTTCGCAAATTGTTAGTAGGATTTGGAAAGTTGTAGTTGAAGTGAACACAGGGGTCATTTATATTTTTTGTCATTACAAAATGGAATCCCTGTACAGAATACCATTTGCGTTACTTGCTGTTCCTAATCTCAAAATACGAAAGCCATCATGGTTTACTCAACCATCTGCTATGGTAGTTTTCTCTATGGCTTTATTCTCATACTTTCTGATAACTGCCGGTAAACAACTTTATCATATTATTTTGCGTTAACCTTCAAATTAGATTCCAAATTTCTTTAGTTAATATGTTGCTTTTCTTTAATTTTCAGGTGTTATTTATGATGTCATTGTTGAGCCGCCGGGTGTCGGAAGTACGGTAGACGAACGAGGCGTTTCTAGACCCGTGAGTTGCAATGCTGTGTCTTATAAATACTCTTGTATTATTTTAGAAATAATTATAATTAAAATTCATAATTGCTTTTCAGGTAGCCTTCATGCCTTATCGTGTGAATGGGCAGTATATACTAGAGGGTCTTGCGTCCAGCTTTTTGTTTACGGTTGGAGGGCTTGGATTTATCATACTCTATCGTACACATAATACGAGTGGTACTTACAAATCCCACAGCAGTCTCGGATATTACATGATGACATCTGTAGGCTTTATTTGCGTCCTCGTATCTGTCCTTACAACTCATATTTTCATGAAAATGAAATTGCCGTAAGTTATATATATAGTAACACTCAATCGTAAGATATCGAGTATCCTCTCTAATATTAAAATTCTTTTCTAAAGGGGTTACTATCTTCATCCATGATTCAAGGGAGCTGCTTACCATGTACGCACGAACAGGATTGTTTGAAGCCATAATTTTGAAATGCTTAAGAGCGCTACCATATATCAGGCGGGAATTATCTTACCATTAATCTGCTTTTTTGTAATTTTTCAATTGTTGAGCGTTGTATTACTTGCCTGTAAGTTTCGGCGTAACTAATATCGAAATATATCTCCAAACCGTTGATCTGAATAAAAGGGGTCTACCACAACTTATACTAGGATAAAACATGTTTCCCATTTATGTGTGCCTGAATTAGTAGCCACGATATATACATTTTCCTATGTCGGAATAAAATTTTCCGAAACGACATCAGCTGAAAACGCCTGTAAATTCTCCGACATAGACTTTTCACAAATTGATTCCCTACTAGCTTGTAGACCGTACTACTCGCAGGAACCTCGCAGTAGGCCGTAACAGTATGTATGCATAGGTTACTTATTGCAAGATTCGCGAATGCGCAAAACTCCCGGGATTTGCCTTGACATCTTTTCCCCAACATTTGCTACAGCAACTGTGATGCAACCCGTTGCAAATAACACATGTAGCAAATCATGTGGACACCGAAGCACAATGTCCAATTTGGAATATATAGCTTGCAATCTTGTGTTTCGCAAAATATCTTTGTCCAGCAAATCAGTACTACCTACCTAATAATGTCAGTCAATCATTCATTATTTTATGACATCTTAAAGAATCATAAAATTATCGTACCTTAGTTTTTTACCATTACAAGCATCTGGAATTCAACGCTAAAATTAATACTGCTAGTGTTTTTAATTCATAAGTATTTACCATGAGACATTGTGACATTTACAAATCATGATTGCAAGTGAAAGAATATTTTCGTGGCTACTTCTCTCATCATGTGTAACTTATCGTTGCTCTTACCTTGCAAACAGATTTTGACAAGTGTGACTACTGGACCAGTAGTTGAAGATTCGTAGTAAGCAAGATCGTAAAATCCATTAATTGATCTCTAGTTTTAGTTTGTACACTTCACTAGAACTTTGCATAAACGTTGCAAAGATCAACGTAAGCACTAAAGTCATCATGAGAGAACCTATATTTCTCTTCAAACTAATCGCTCATGTCTCATTACTAAACTAAGAATTCCTAACGTGTGTATTAAGCGAAGTTTTTAAAGTTTTGTACAAGCATCTGCATCTGTTTAAGAATATAACACCATCATCGAATAGAAAGTCTACAGATTCGTTAACCTGAGTTACAACTCATTCTGAAATTAGTCGCGCTTCAAATGATTTCGCGTATTAAATCACTAGCAGTGAGCAGCCAAAAGTGAAAGCGTGACCACTGCGTATTTTGCCTGCAACAGTGCGCTGTACTCAACATATTACCCAGGTGCCCATCATATCATGTATATATATTCTAAGCCAGTCGATAAGCTGAATCCAAACTTTTTGCAAAAGTTTTCTGTTGTATTTTGACTGACCCTTTACATTGAAACCA
Organism: Sminthurides aquaticus; assembly: GCA_906901655.1. Taxonomy (NCBI): domain Eukaryota; kingdom Metazoa; phylum Arthropoda; class Collembola; order Symphypleona; family Sminthurididae; genus Sminthurides; species Sminthurides aquaticus. The sequence goes on along the minus strand of CAJQTT010000004.1, from coordinate 5,848,910 downwards.
GAACGACAGACTCCATTCAAACCCATCTTCTCAAACACCATAGCGCTTCATTCATATCATTCATATATTATTGTGCAAGTAGCGCACTCTTAGATTATGTCAGAGAAAACTGGATGAATCTAAACTGAAAAATACACAATTTGTAAGTTAAAAACATTGGGTTGGTGCCTTTTTTCTGAATCAGTACGAATCAATATGAAAATCATGCGATTTCGCCCTGGGTGACGTCAAGCAAATATTGTAGCTTTGGATCACCAGTTAAACTCTGTAATGTTGTCAGTTACTGGCTGCAAGCAAACTAGCACTAAACATCATTCGTATCATACTGCAAACGTTTGATTTGATATGAAGTATTTGATTTGTAGAGGGCGCAAGCCTTGGCTCTAAAACAAACGCTGCAATCTTTTACGTCTGCTATCTTTCTTGTTATATTATGCTATGTAAGTTTTAGATTCAAGTTATAAACCCTCTCAATGAATAATCCTGGTTTTCCGGATTCCGTTCTAGACTTTTTTCGTTTTTTCCAGTTCAAACCCAAATGATTGAAGAGAAATCTTGGTCAACAATAAGTACGAGTATGTGGAAGCCGCATGGCTCCTTTGTCCTAAGGGATTCTTCATATAATATCCCAATATGTCCTAGCCTAGGTATCTTGTTACTACTATCTGCAGAAGAGATGGTTAATTTTCAGTCATGTTCCTTAAGACTATTTCTTATCCTAGGAACCCGATGACTGCTTCCCCAAGAATGCAATTTTTCTAAGAAGTGTCTTACAGAGAAAATAGGGTCCGGACGGAAGAGTCTAAATCGGAATCCTGGCGGTCGCTTTTAGAGGCATTCAGTAAGTTTGCCCATTAGTTCCCCAAGTCCCTGTATTGTTACCAAGTGAAGGGTCTAACGAAACACATTCTTGAGTTTTCTTCTAGACGATGTGTCCTCATTGTGTATAGGCTGATTTGCCCTGGGTGTAGCTCGCATGCCTTCACTCAAACTCGAGTCGTAGTGATTCCTTAATTTAACTTAATCCTATTCCTCTTTTAGGTTGTTTATGAACTGCGTTCATGAGAATGTTCTCAAATCTGTGAGTAAAATGTAGCCAACCTCACTTAACTGCAAATAGTTTGAACCAGTTCCTTCCCATACCGTCTTGTTATTGTTCCTTTGTTACATTGCACCCGAGTAAAAGTCTCAAGGAGGGGGTTTAACAATTGCAACAGCGGAAGAGATTTAGTCTGAATTCTTAACGTGCACCTTGAGGTAGACCATTTTATTATGCAGGAAGGGCTTCAATAGATTCACTACAGCATTATCTGCTCGCCATAAGCTTCCGCGCTGTTCTTCATTAAATTTAGCCATCATTCTGAGGGTATCAGGTACCCCTTTTTGAATATTCACACAAGATGTAAACACATTGACCTAAGTACCACGAACTATATTGTAAGCCATGTCTGTAACGGCTGTAGTTCTTCAGAATTCCTCGAATTTTTTAAAAAACACATGACATCAACCCTCCATTATGGGCGGCAGTGGATTGTCTTGTTTGTGCTCCACAGGAGTGTTCAACCTAGCAATCTTGCTGGCAGCCTAATTTCAAGTCAAAACTGTAGCCGGCAGCATGGGAATGTCCCAAAATTATCTCTTAAATTATATATTTGCTAATGTTTGCGAGACCGAAATTCTGTTGTGTACATCGGAGTATACAGTATTGACAAAAGCTGCGAGTTCCAGCATTAGCAAGCGAGTCATACGCTGCGTGCTTAAAATCCGCATGGATTATCATGCACTGTTTAAATAGTGAATACAGCATTAAATCTACTCGGTTTTGCCATAGCCAAATACAATACTATCTCTTGTTTTCTTGTCCACAGAAAAATATATGTACAAGCTGGCTTCCTCTGGCACATCTCAATCTCAACTCGTCCATCTCTCCATGAATATGGATAACATGGCTGCGAAAACCATAAGACTGGGTCATTACAGTTTAAGATTTCTAGCAAGTCACAAGATGAATTCCTTCTTGTCCTCAATGACTCACTGATGAAGGATAACCGTTTCATCCTAGACATCTAATACACTTCATGCATCTTCCAACGACTGATACCTCATCAAAGATACCTGAATCAAAGTGATTAAAAAAGTCAACTCTTTCAAGAAAAATCCTAATACTTTTTATACCAAACTCTATACAAGTGGTGATATTTATCCAACCTGATAATAGAAAGTGAAAGCTGCATTTGTGTTACTTGCTAAATTCCAAACGGACAATTGAACTTCAAAAATGAGTCGTAAATATTTACGGAGGGACAGGTAAGAAATTTGCTTTTATTTCTATAATTACACACACTAGTGAAGCTCCAGTAATCAGTTCTGGCTTTTACAAAAAATTTCATAGCATTCACTCTGACAGTAAAACAGCAAAAGTGAGAAAGCAAGCAAGATAAGTAAATCTGCTTCACAACAGCATTGTATTGATGAATTTAAGTTTGATTCAATCGGTTAGGACGCGCAATCCCTCATAGAACGTTTTCACGCATTAGTAAAGCTGTTCTCATTCGCGTCATCTTCTTTTTCATGTAACTCTAGAATCTGTGCTCTATCACGTCTTACCCTACCCCGACTTTACACGCTCATGCGTCATACGATTCTGTGTCTCTGATTCTATCATCATTAAAAAATTATTGCACTAGTAATCACTGACCCTCAACCCGTGTAAAACAATAAATATTCTCTCTCATTCTAAAATTACAAACAGTCTTCTTTAGACGAAGAAAGTTTTACAGTTATTGTGCCCTTACTAACTACACTATCACAACTTGTATAATGGACTCTCAATACTTCTCTTCTCGAGTTTTTTGATTGCAAATATTATGAGATACAAATGGTCTGAATCCCTGTAACCATTCATTTGCGCCCCTTCCTGAGGTCTAGAATGATACAAATCTAAGGTAGAAACGCATCTTCACGAATCTTCTTATTCCAGTGCATAATATGGAAAGCTGTGAACAAAATTCTGGATCAATAGGACCGACTCAATCTTTAAGTCATTATGAGAAAGATAAGGCTATGGCCATGAACCTTCCCGCCTAATTGCGTGCTAATTAATATGGTAGGAATTATTAGTGTGTAAACAATGGTGATCCGAAAAGATTATAGAAGCCTTGTTTTATTTTTCGGCGAATTTTTATGACACACATGGATTGTTTAAAACTTTGTATAAACCATATTGACCGCGTGGGTGGTAAGCATGACAGTTTGCAAATCGTTGTTGTTAATCCTCATTATCACAATTAGTAACCGCTTGCGAACCGTCCTCACACAGCTATTTTGCCATTCTTCAGTCATTTGAAATAATTCATACTCATGCTCAAATACTGTGCTCAAATCCAAATATGTATGATCTATAATTTATTCTATTAATAGAGCTTTGTAAGAAAATACGAATCCACAGATTTTTGCTACAATATTATAAGAACGTAGAATACTGTAATTGGATAATTCCCTGTATGCAAAACTTATGTACTTCTTTCACAACAATGCCCCTACAGAATCCACACCAGCTCCACTCCTTCCCCTCAACAGAATAAGTTCTATGAACAGTTAATACATGTAGATATCATTTCGTTCATGTCACTGGGATCTTACTGAAACTAGTTACCCTATGAATCAGATAATCGAATTCAGCATCATTAACTGCTGCTACCTGCTGCAATTCTCCCTAATCTTTCCGAAATTCGTTTATAGCAACGCCTCCTATATTCAGCTGTTTTTCTTTGTCGTCAATGAAAGGAAAACGATTTTATTTGGTAATAACAGAAACTGAGTCACATATCGTTCCAAGTAGTAATGGAATCCCATAAAGTATAAGGTCCATCACCAGTTCTGTCTGGTTACCTTACCTTGATCTCATCAAAACAAGGATACATATGTACCTATTTCTAAAGCTATGAGTTAGTCTGCAGTCTTAAATATGTTGCTTACTTATATTATTGGAATTAATTCGTATCCATTTTATTTACGAAAATATCGGTTATCCAACCAATTATAAAAATTATGCACTGTTCATAATTCGCAGTAAAGTCACAAGGAAATCCGCCGTCAAGTTCAAGATCAAGCGCACTTTGTGTAAGAAATTATTCGTTTTCTCTACAACATGAATTTGTGCACACTAAAATACTATTTAGACATTGCTAAACGATATGACGACCCATTAATGCGTTCAATTTATCTGTAGAACACGAGTGAGACCTGTTGATGAACGCTGTCTACATTTGCTGAGACACTTGTTTTACATTGTGGTACATTCGTGGCCGGATTGCTACATGTGCACAAGGTTTTTTACGACTTGTTGGTTAAAATAACTAAGCGGCTTTCCCGCATGTTGAATTAACCACTAGCATGCATTCTTTATACCTTGACGGGTGAATAGACTGGAATGATTATGACTGTTTGCATACGGGAGTAAAGTAACAAAATTAGAAGCTTGTTGTTTCTCTTCAATATTAAAATTGAGGGCAGTTAACTAGTAACGCTTGGACTCGTGCATTCTTCTCTCCCCACCCTCCCAATTTCCCATCATCATGGCTCAACTGTTACCAAGTTTTCTTTTTTGCTGGACCATCAAATATCCGTACAACCGAATATCATATAGGCAAGCTGCTACTACACTCAAGCAAATTAATCTTTCAGTTAAGCTACTATCAGTTAAGTTATTCCTTTACTAAATTTCAAACATATTAAATCAAACATCTCCTTCAGCAGCACAGGAGTCACCTCTGCTGTGACAAGAATATTTATTCAAGGAAAGTTTGTCGGGGTTTCGAGGGAAGGAAATCAGGGAGTATAAATGTGGCATGATGATTCTCTACTTACTTGATCCTCAACTTGTCGCACTTTTCCCTCCCACCACACCACAAAATAAGCATTTGATCTGAATGAACCATAATTCGGGGACGCAAATCTGAGAGCTAGCACCATAATCTGATCTTGCTCAGTTGCTTCACCTCTTGTCAAAAGGGTCTCGCATTACTTGGATTAGATTGGGGTGAAAGCTTAATGGCTAAACTACACACACAATTATAGGCTCTTTTAACCAATACTTTTAATGAAATCCATGAGTTTTCAGCTATAATAATTCCCAATACTTTCCTTCATTTCATCATTACCAACAAAACACCTGCTCGGCAAAGGAAGTCAGGGGCAGGCAGGAAGAACCCAACTTGTGATTTGGAAGCTCTCTGGCTGTTGATTCCCAAAGACTTTGAAAAACTTTAAAACCAAAATCTATTCCACAGGTCCCGGTCCCTGACTAAAAGTGAGACTGAAGAACAAGAGATTGCAAGGCTGGTAGAGAGCCCGGAACCTCAAGTTAGAAGTGTGAAAATAATGAGTGCTTTCCCTGATGACAACGGACCGCATTGCCGGCCCGGGGAATTCGGCAACCACGGTCCAGACGTTGTGATTCACAGGCCCGTCCTTTCACAAGCAACCGTCAGTCCTAAATTTTTTAATAGAGGTGAGTGCGTTGAGATTCTCGTACATTTCCACCGACTCATGAGTATAATATTAAATGACTTCTTCTTGGTGCACTTCTTTGCGTAAATTCAGCGTGGAATAGCAAGCAAGGTCAACAGTCTTCCAAATGTAAACTGCATCCGAAAGATATTCTGTTGAGAACAGTGCCAATACTTTCATGGCTTCCCAACTATGAATGGAAGTCGATAGGATTTGATGCAATATCAGGTAAATTTCGATACATATTATTAAAGTGTTTCATTTTGTGCATTCCGTTAACAAACTTGAGCAGTGCTAATATATAACAAAACGTTTTTAGGCTTCATGGTGGCTGTAATGAACATTCCCCAGGGTGAGAAATATTTTCGAATTTCTGTAGTGTATTTTTGATTTTGTGCATAAGTCCTCTGCCATTAATTGCAGTACTACTGCAGACTGACGAGAGCTAAAGCTTGTCTGATGGTATTTTATGGAATATTTTTATATTTTTGACAGGTATGGCATACGCGATGCTAGGAAATTTACCAGCAATAGTAGGAATCTATATGGCTTTCTTCCCGGTGATAATTTATTCAATTCTGGGAACTTCCCGACATATATCCATGGGTAATGAGCATACGTTACATAATCGTTTTTTTACCTATTGATTCTCCTACCTTTTTGAATCCACTTCTAAACTTATTTAACTCTTTCATCTTTTTTTCTCAGGAACCTTTGCCGTAGTTTGCCTAATGTGCGGGAAGACCGCCTTGGATCTTCAGACTTCCTATAGTTCTGAAGGGAAGAACTACTCAATACTAGAGATTTCAACTGCAATTTCTCTTGCAGTTGGCGTTATACAGGTGAGTTATGAGAATGGATGGATCTTTTCCATCAATACTTTTCATTTATTTGAGGGCACGTACGTGTCCTCACGCCTACTTTTTCGTCACTCCTGATCTGATTCTAATGATCTTTAGACATTGTTAGTCTGTTCACGAACATTTACGTAGAATGAAGGGAAAACATCAATGAACGCGTATCGTCATGAGTAACAAACCTTTATTTTTATGTTTGTCCTCAGGTTGGGATGGGAATTCTGAGAATGGGAGCGTTGAGCCGGCTTCTCAATCATGAACTTGTGTCAGGATTTACGACAGGTACGCACAAAACTATAGTTATATTCTCCATGCAATCCTAGCTTACTGTAATCCCCCATTACGCACGCATCAACAAATGAAGGCTATTATTCTAAGATGAGCAAACATATATAACAGTTGTATGTAGTGCATTTGCCCGCCGTGTAAAACGGTGGTCGCGTGAGCCACATTCCACATTTGATGGCATGTATCATTGCAGGTATTATTGGGGATTAAGGAAAAGTTTAGAATTTGCAAAATATTCCAGCAAAGTGATTGGGTAGTATGATTTATAGTAAAGCCTATTTTAAGCTATTCAGCGTTATTGTTGACAAGTTATAAACAAGTTAAATGACAGCTTGAAGATATAGACAATCAGGACAGAATACGCTTACGACAAAACTTTCCGCGCATGGATTTCGCTTCAAAGGCTTACAGTTTTATTGCAATATTTAATCAATCTCCAGTTGCATTTCATAGGCACAAGCTCCGTAGCTTTGGCTTTATCAGAGATAACCAATTATGTTTTTTACTTCCAGGAGCTGCTGTGCATGTTTTTACTTCCCAGGTACGGAGTTTGCTAGGCCTTACCGTTCCCAAGAGAAGTGGATTATTCAAGATTATCATGGTAAGGTTGCGAATTTGAATATTTGCCTATTCATAGTTCTCAGCTACTACCGGCACGTAAATCCATCGCTAATCGTAACGAGTTTGAAGAAAAACATAATAAACTTTTGCCTTTACTGCTTCCAGGCATACATTGACTTCGGCAAGCACATAGGAGAATCTAACGTTGCTGCCGTTGTTATCTCCGTAATAACAATCGGCATATTAACCACGTACAATGAGCTCCTCAAGGTAAGTCATTGTAATCAGTTAGCGCGTAGTGTGCAGTATGACGTGCAATCATCCTAGTTCCTTATTGGTTGCGCCTATTTATTTTACTACCCCGCCTTTGTTTCTGTCATCTCAACAGCCGATCTGGGCAAAACGGATTCGATTTCCACTACCTCTCGAACTGATAACCATCATTGCCGGCACGCTATTTTCCTTGTATCTCAACTTTGAAGCTATCTACAAAGTTACAATAGTTAGCACGATTCCTACAGGGTATGTGGCATCAAAAACCATTTCTGTTCTCAGCAACTACTTAGCCTTTGCTTTCATTATGTGAGGAGAAAGCAAGTGAAAGTTGCGGAGCACATGTATAAAGTACGATGCTATAATTATACTAACTTTGAAAACGTTTTCCTTGCTAGGTTTCCAGCGCCATTGGTCCCTAATTTTGATATCTTTACCAAAGCGATCTTCCCTGATGGATTCATTATTGCCTTTGTTGCTTACGCTATATCGATATCAATGGCTAAGATATTTGCTGCCAAACATAATTATACTGTTGATGCCAACCAAGAGCTTATAGCGCAGGTATGACGAAATTAAATCATGCCGAAATGACCATGTATTTTATGCATTGTTCCGAATATGTGGCCTAATAATAGTATCATCCGGTTTTTTACTGATTGAAACGCTTCTGAATCCTAGGGAGCAAGTAACACCGTGGGTAGCTTTTTTAGTTGCGCCCCGATTGCAGCATCCTTATCCCGGAGTTTGATACAGGAACAGGTTCGCAACCAATTCAACTTCCTCATATCTCAAGTCCAGCATTTGCTGCAATTAACCGTATAATTTTGACTCATGCAGGTTGGAGGTCGTACCCAAATGGCAAGCTTGTTTTCTTGCTTCATTCTGACTTTTGTCCTCTTATGGATAGGACCTTTTTTCGAAACTCTTCCCACAGTCAGTTCCCAACAAGTTGATAAAAAATATTACCAGTTGGAGTTTTCTAATGAGTGGACAAACGTTTTCTAATGTGTATCATATTTGGTCTCCGGCTTTAGTGTGTTTTGTCATCTATTATCGTTGTCGCCCTCAAAGGAATGTTTCTCCAAGTATTTGACCTACCAAAATCATGGGCTGAGTCAAAGATTAATGGGATGATCTGGATAATAACGTTTGTGTCAACGGTAGTCCTTGATATCGAATACGGCCTCGGGATAGGAGCTCTCCTCTCAACGTTGGTTTTAATTTGGCGAGGAAACCAGCCGAAGGTTAGGATTATGAATTTTAAATTCCCGAATGTTCTTAGCATTATTTTCTTAAAATTATAATCATATGGCGTTCCTATGCTTGTAGATGGCTGTACTAGGTGTATTCGCGGATACGGATGTTTACGCAGACTTGAACTCCAGTGATCAGGTATGGCATTATTATTTTTATCAAACATTAAATTACAGAAAACAAAGGAATACAGAATGTGAAACTAAGTTTTGGAGCCTCATGTATGTTTTTACCTTAGGTTCAAGAAATCCCGACGATGAAGATAATCAAATACTCCGGCAGTCTGAATTTCGCTACAGCTGAAAATTTTTCAAAGAAGATATTCACCCTAGTTCCATTAAATTCAGAAGCCAAGGGAAAGAAACAGGTAACTAAAACTACTTTCCCGAATAATCTTGCAATTACTGTATTCAAAAATAAAATGAATTTCATTTATGAATATGCCAGGCTTCAAGCCACAATCCAGTTGTAAGCACAATATCCAATGAAGTGATAGTGGGTCACTTTAGCAAAAACGAAAAATCAATTACCGTGGCTGGAGACGCGATAGAAGACGACGGGAAAAAGGTTTTCATATAGTAGTTCAATCTTACCAATTTTAGCGGTTCTTTCAATAAGGTTTTACTTCAACTTGCTTATATTTCAGATCCGTTGGTTGGTCCTGGATATGTCAAGTTTAAGTTCAATAGATCCGGAGGCAGCTAAAGCATTTTTAATAGTCTACAAAAAGTACAGTGCGGATGGCATCAGAGTACTCCTTGCAAACTGCAGCGATGGTGTCTTGTCTGTCCTTAAAACTTGTAGAGTAATCAAAGAGATAGGATGCGACAAATTTTTCCCTAGCGTTCACGATGCCGTTACTTGTTGCAACGTGGACGCACTGTCTTCACCGACAATATCCATAAGAAATTCGTCTATTAATCAAACTCTAGAAACTGAGTCGGAGTCTGAGCTAGAGAATAGTGTGTATCGTCGTTTTGAGAACTCGTCCCCAGACTCAAGAGTAGCAATTTAAACTCAAGTACATATATATTTTAGAAAATTATTTTATACTACATGTATTCAGGCTAGCAGTTTTATCGAGTTGTTAATGATACAAAACAAACTGTACCTGCAAAAGAGACTGGTGACCCTTCTTCACATGTCTTCACCACACATAATTAGCTGATATTTTTCAGCTTTACTAATTTCGCTCAATAGCTGATGCTTTATATAATTATAACGTATTGACTTGTTGTCCGCGTAACGTCCAGTCCATACCTGAGAAAAGTAACGTTTTTACTGTAAAACTACTGCTTTTGCAAATAGTCTGCTTCCAGTCAACTTGTACCTATAATGTCAAAGACAGGCTGATTGATTGATCAGCATCTTAGTGTATGGAATCAGGAAGGTAACCAAGTATCTTGTGAACGCGTCCGCGCTACGTAGGAGGAGAAAGCATGTAATCTGCGTGTTAAGTATATAGTATAAGCGTTTTAAGACGATAATGTCAGGCAATGAAATTCCTGATATAATTTGTAGTTACGTAACAGATGAATTCCGCTAACACTGAGTGTTAGCTGGAAAACAATATTCAGGTATTATACTTAAGTTGTTGTGGTATTTTTTATAGTACTACGTACAAGTTTGCCTGATAAAGTACATACAAAAAAGTATTTATATATCTATGACTGCTGACTGGAAATGTAGTCCGATCCTCCTTGTTAAGGCTAAAATCTTAGGCTGCGCTGCTTCCACTGGGTACTAACGACTGTTAGCGCTTCTTTAAAAATTACATGTACGAATGTGAAATCCGTTGTTGAAACGTAGCGAAAACATGTAGTGTTTTCACGACTTTTAAAGTATTTTTGCTCCAACAGAATCTATTTTAATTTAGTGTTACGAGTTGCCTGTAATAAGATTAAACCTGTCTGCCGTCGGATAACAGATGGTTATTTATAAAAACTGATTTATTAGCATCACAATTCTTCACCAAGCCGACCTCTCATAGTTTTAGCTCGGTACATAATGTATATCTATTCTTTAATCTTTTAATTTCAAGGATAATCTCTGAGTTTGTACTCCATGATAAAAATCTAGCGAACAATCTGGTATGTTTCGTGCTAAAGATTACTCGTTCCCTTTTTGCTCACGTTACTAGGGTCAATAAGAACAATAATCAAGTCCATTACATTAGTTTCAGTGTGTCCAGTAAGAATATGTCTTGACCCTTGATCGAGATCCTTAAAGAAATGGTAAGAATCATTATTCGCTAGGAATTTAACAGGGTTTAGATTTTCTACCAGGGCTTTTTCTACAGTAAGCGGATTGACAAGAGCCCCAGCAACCGGGCATGGCCCATCTATTCCATCAGTTCCAGCACTAAGAATGGTTACACAAGCCTTGGGCTTCATTTGATGTAGCTGAAGTGCAGCAGCGAGGGCAAGTTCCTGATTCCTTCCTCCCCTCCCAGACCCGACAACAGACACAGTTGTCTCACCTCCGAGCAATAGGCAAATTTTGGAGCCATTTTTTCTAGCGGTAACAACATTTTTGGCAAACTCTTTGGCGAGAAGAGAGTCTTGTTGAAACTCCAGAATATTTAATTCGTTAATAAATTTTAAGACTCCGCTAGCATCCAAGATTTTGTCATCCGCAATGGCAGATGCCAGTACGCCAAGCTTCCGCCCCACCCATTTCGCTTCCCCCTCCAGCCTTGAAGTGAGAATAAAAGGAACGTAGCCCGTCCGCGGGTAGTCTGATCGTATTTTTTCAAAGCTCCCATTCAAAGCCAGCTTATTGTATCCAACAAGAAAGTTTCGGGCTTTAGGCCTCAAGTTGTCTCCAAGCTCTTCTTCTTTCTTCAAGAGTACGCTTTTTATCGACTCAGGAATCTCTGCCAGATTAGGAACGTATTTTTGAACAACTCTTAGGGCCGCATCCCAAGGATCTGGATTAGGAACAGTGGGCCCGCTTGCAATAATATCCAAGTCATCTCCCAGAACATCTGAGAGAATGAGGCAGTAAATGTTGGAAGAGGGACACATCCTTGCCAATCTCCCTCCTTTGACTGCAGACAATTTTTTCCTCACAGTATTGAGCTCGTGAATCGTAGCACCGGATTTTGACAGTTTCCCAATTATCCACGCTTTCTCTTCCAAGGTGATGGGTTGCTGGGGGAGGGGTAGTAAGGCGGATCCTCCGCCAGAGATGAGAGGAATGATTACATCGTTTTCCGTGCATCCACGAACAACTTTAACGATTTCTTCCGCTCCTCTCTGAGCATTACTGTCTGGCAGATTATTCTTGGCACCGCGGTACAGTTCTATGTATCGTAAATAAACAACAGACAAAAGTCAGCTCAGAGCTACGGGCAAAGGTGCAATTAAAAATAGCAAGCCCGAGACATCCCTCTCTCAAGACTAACTCGTAGCGACAAACCCCAATCTTTCCGCAGGATTCTCTTCGTCTTTTCTTCTTAAGCCTCCACCTTATATACATAGCTCCGTCACTTCCACTTCTGACTCTTCTGTTCTGTGGACACCAGTTTTTTGGCCTCTGACAATGGCCCATGTTTTACATGGGAAACCCTAACCAAACTATAACTGTTACCCGGGCATCTGCTTTCAGTTATTATAAAAACCTCTCAGAGTGTTCTCATCCTAACCCCGTTTTCTTTGTCTTCTTCGCAAGAACGCCAAAAATACTCATTGCACCAAACACATGGAAATCCGTTACAGTTCCAAGCAACCACGAAGAAAGTAGCGACAATAGATTTCGAGAGACGCCGCCTCTGCAAATTACTTTCTCTTAAGACCCTATTATGACACAAGTACACGCCACGCACAGCTTACAGAAGCTAGATTTCCTGCTAAGGCATAAAGTGGAAGGAAATGAGGAACCATGTTAATTTGCACTTACCAATTGACGGGTTTCGACTCTCCCGGATTCCTTCAGGGACGCTTAGAACACAACGGTTCACGGCCGTGCCCAAAATCTCCATCATCGTTTCGGCCATTGGCAAAACCGCTTTCCCGAAACCTACAGCAGAGTACGCCAAATTAAACAAATGCTCACACCTCCACCACGACTTTCCGCATCTGCTAAAGCATTAATACCGCTCAACAGAGTTTAATTTTTTTAAAATATCCTTCATGCTACGTATACTACATAATAAAACTTAAAACAAGCATGTGTATTGCAACCCGCCTCTCACAACGTACTTGCAGCAACAGCGGCAGCAACTCTTTGCTTTTCCTTCTTTGATCTTACAACAACTTGAACAATTTTTCTTTTTTTCCTACTTGACGGTTTACAATTTTAAAAAAAACGTTATTCATTTCTTACCCACAACGAAGCATTTTCTCGTAGGATCCAAGGAGATTTCCACTTGATTATTAATAGTGATAATGTTCCCACTCCGCTTCACATTCCTCCTCACAAGTTCCGAAGGTATAACTTCTCTTAGAGCCGCTAAAAACGCTTCCCTGCAGATCTTATCCTGCTCTTCCAATAAGCCCTTGGGGTAAGTAACCTTCGTTCCAGGGTGGTTTCTGTGACCCATTCTTTCAGAAGTAGACATCTTCGCGACAATCACGGAACAGCACTGAACTTGTCCTAACCTTTGCAAATTATATTTAGCAGCCCGGTAATGAATTTGTTTACACCATTCTGTAATGTATCCGATCCCCTCCTCCAGTAATCCCCTTTTCCGGCTTGCCTTTCCATTCACAACTCTTAATTTCCTCATAACCTTGAACATGTTGCATAGATATTTGATAACGCTCCAATACCCTTTCCAGCCGGATTTCCATCTACACTACTAACACAACCAGCCTTCAAATTTCATGAATCAAACGCTATTCTCAGAAACGACGCACCAACTTAATCACTATAAACATATTCGACCCCCACGTCCTCCTCTGTCCTTCCCTTGTACGACGCTTACACTATCTTCCACTCCTGGATCAACTCCAGCGCATTAACTTAGCTCAAACTGCTATGTACTTTATGGGGTTATATCATAAGATCACCAATTCCAAATTCTGTTTGTGCTGTATCTCATTCAATGCTTTTCTCGGCCCATTACCAGCCTAAATTGAAAATTATCACACCACCACCATATGCGTCGTCAACAAGTGTTTCTAAGCAAATCTTTAAATTACATCCTGCTTGACTCCCAACTTGCAGTAACAATTTGCCAAATTCGCAATTACATGTTTGTGATGAGCTTATTCTCAACCGTACTTTAAATAGCTTTGTAAACAAATTTTGGAGTCAAAATAACCTCCTTCTTTCAAGGCTCGGAACCGGAATAATCCAACTGTAGTATAACAGCTGCCATGTAGAGTCCAAATACTTTGTTTCCATGGAACTTTCTAAACGTTAATAACAGCCATCAAAGATCAAAACAGTTTAAGAAAAAGGATTTTTATGTTATGTTTTTACTTTATCCTAGTTTTTTCTTTCAGAGCGATGGTTTTCTATTCGAAAATACGTCAGCACGTGTATACACAAACCGCGGAGTACATATTCCTTAAATCAGCTGATCCGTGTCTACATGCGCATTGCTGAATCTTAAAATTCGCAACACATGTACGAAGGATATACACTCATTGTATTATCCTATATGCGCATAATACTCGCTCCTCTTCTGTTGATGTAGATTCACACGTTAAAGCACACACAATTCATAACCTTGATAGGACAAGCTGTGCTCTTGAAGGCTTTGCTTCTCTCTTAGCCCCGTCTACCGTTATGTACTCCTCTTTGAGAATTTGCGAAAATTATCTCTACGTTTATCATCTTGGCTCTTACATTCTACACTCCAAATTTGCATTCTGTGCTGATTACATTATCTCATTTTGATTGCACTTTGTTATTGCAAGTACGCTAATGAAGAGGGTAAGTAGGCAATCGTATGGATTAAGGATGAATACATCATTACACTATGCTACTACCATTCCATGCTCACACCTCGATACCCTAAAATCTTTGCAGTTTAACCCGGCGGCGGAGCAAGAGAAAGCTCATAATAGTTTTCAACCGAGAGAGCCAATTTATTTTTTCTTTAGAATGCATTCTCGTGAAAGACTGCTTCTAACTTAACCATGTTGTAGACCAGGCGTACGCGACTTTGATGAATTGTGTGTTTCGCTTTCGGAACCGAAACTCTTAAAAGAAACTCTTACGTATCCACCGTTACATTATGTTTTCTAGCATGCTTTCAACCTCTGAATACTTCCAAAGATGCTCTTACTTTTGCTTTTACGGATAATGCATTAGCTTGTGTGAGGACTAATGCAAGCTTGAGGCTTAAATATTTAGACCATATGGTTTGTAGAATGCTTAAGCAGGAAAACTTGTGTGTTGACTGTTTTCTTTTCCGCCGTCTAGCCAAAACCCAGGAAGAACATAAAGAACGATGGAAAAGTCTATTGGAGTTCTTGATTATGAATTAGGTATTCTTCTTTATTCAGCTCTCTCGAATGCGAAGGAAACAGTTTAAAAGAGATTCCTGCAAAACATTGAAGTTTTCTTTTTAAAACCCTGTAAACATAATAAAATATTTCTGGCAGAGAGGCCTGCTGCCCCAATAATTTATCTACTCTTCTCTCTATTCTCGACTCTAATTCCTTCTCGGCTCGAAATACTAAACAAGAGTGCGAAACACATGAAGCTTCCCTCCCGGGCATTTCATCCAACATGTTTATGTCCCGCGTCGCGTCCCGCGTGCGTCTCCCTCCTAATGAGCCCTTCCTCCAAGCGTTGTGCAATCTCCGGCGAAATCTTGCACACTCCTTCGTGGCTACCAGAAACCCATTCATTCTTTACTCCCCGGCTCCATCATTGTCTTCTCTTTACATAATCCGCATTTTCAAAGTATCCTTTCCCAAGAATACATCCCACCACTAACAGTTCTACGTTACATTTAGCTTGAGCAAGTGCATTGTTGGTGAAGTGGTGGTGTGTAAATCATAAAATATAAAATGGAAACTAAAAAATCCAGCAAATCCAAGCGGGGGAAAGCTGCCCCTTCCGGTGAAAGTATACCCTCTAACACTAATACTAAAATCAATACTGCACGTAACGTTTTCATTTCTTCAGTGTGTCACTTTTGTAAAGACGTTGCGGATCCTGTGAGAGGTAAGTGTGATATTGTGTGCTCCGCTTATATTTTTTTGGATACTATCCCTCCTTAAAATTGTTCTAGTGGCCTCAAAGTGATATCTACCATGGCATAACTCGTCTCTTCATTCCTAAATCCTCGTATTAAGGTACCAAACTAAGTACTTGCTCTGGTTGCCGCTTAGTTAACTACTGTTGTCGAGACCATCAGAAAAAAGACTGGAAGCTTCATAAATCTCTATGTAATGTTACTCAGGATGTACTACAGAGTGAAAAGAAAACTTATTTATTCCAAGACTGTGCTCAAATATTTCCGAGTCAAGCGGAATGGCTCCAGGTAAAATCCGATTTTTAACCACAGAGCTCATATTCAATTTGATCTAAATTGTGTCTCAATTTAAAAAAAACCCTCTCTTCATAGATTCGTTACGGCTACATGCAGCTCATTCGAGAACGTTTAGGCAGAGAACTGGATCCGTACGAGAAGGAAATTTTTCTCTTTCCTCAATACTTTTGCTCTGTCTGCTCTCAAACTAGGATTTCTCTATGTGATCGTTGTCACCACCATCATCATGAATCCCGTCTTTCATCAAAGGTTTGTTTTACCGCATCACTTTTATCACTTCAAGGGATGTTGAGGAGCAGACAGAACAGAGCATCAAGGTCTAGCCAGACTATCATACATTTTATAATTTTTCTTCCCGTCTCCTCGGCTTCTCCATGAGGATACTGATCTTCGTCATGAATCTCTTGCGTATCAAGAAATATACACATCTTTTCGAATCGGCTCTGCCCTCAGAAATGTTCAGATAAATTACCTAACGAGATTACTCAACAATAAAATAAAACACATACATCTACATTTATCGTTACATGATTCTAGCAGAGGAGAGGCTTAGGCTTGAGCCAGAGTTGTTAGAGGCACAAGCAGAAAATTTCGAATATTCCGAGGAAACGAAAATATGTAGGATTCACGGGTACTTCCCCAGCTAAGTTTCATGTATTTCACCAATTTAGCAAACTAGGAAGCGTTTTCCTAGATTAGTATTTCATCCTGAGCTAAGTGCGTAGCCTGATAATTTCAAATATTGTAGGGAAACCAATTTCAGTCCTCTGACTGTATGCATATCATCTTTAAATAGAGTACCCACAACATTTCCTTAGCTGACTTCTCAATGCTCCAGTTGACGGAAGGAGTGTGTGAAGGACAATTAAGAACGTTTTTAATCCCTAATAATCCCAGACCGGAACCGAATGGTGCGATGAATTCAATTTATGGCTGGAAACCGTCCGCTGGGAATCATCTAATGGATTAGTAAAGCCTGCCTCCCATGAAGATGAGATGTCAGTACCGATAAATAATATTCACCAAGACTTCCCACGGGACATGGAAACGTATGCCAATTCTACAAAAGGATCTACCAAAACCAATCTTATCCCGAAGGTAATACTACATCCACACTTCACACTATCTTTGACTTACACAACATGCTCTTAAATTTCTAAACTTGTTCCTTTCTTTGCTTCTGCTCAATTATATCCTAGCCTGTTTGGAAAATTTCTCTAGCTGATGTGACCACTGTCCCTTTGACAATAGTTTGGTCCATACTTAATTACAAGCCGGAGTTGTCAAAGTCAGAAACGTAAGTTAGCGCCTTCTTGTTCTATACACAAGACAAATTAGTGCAAGCTGAGCTGCTCAACAATAATTTACCATTTACTGAACTGTCCTCGTTGACTTTTAGGCTAACCCTGCATTTAGTTGGTGCAGAATCAGAGTTTGAAGGTTGTTGCGCCCCCAAGTGGGAGTTTTGTTTTCTTCACTTTTTTCAACATCTTAAATCACTTAAGATCATCCTTATTGGTCCGGAATTAGATACGATGGGGCAAACAAAAAAGACTCAAAAACTATGTGAGTCTTGTACGGCAAAGGTACACGGTTTTCCGGAATTCTTATTGCTCTTTTTTCTCCGTAGATGCTAAAAAGATTGTTTTCTACGGGCAACTTTGTTTCCAGATACGCGTCTTGGTTTCGCTTATTCGCAATTTTAATTAATTTTCAGCTTTTTTAGCTTCCAAAAATTAAAATCACTAAGCTGATCTACCCGTTTGTTTTACTGTGCTACTGATACTCGTATTAATTTATTACCGTGTTGAAACGTTGTGAAAGTTAATGCTGCAATAAGACAACAGAGGGCAGCTGCGTAATTTATTCTAAATCCGCAGCAGGTTTTAATTCAGAATGCAAAATAGCTAAATATTTTGCCTCCTTTTGCCTAACTTTCTAAATCGTTATATTTTTCTAACAAATGGATCGCAATTTTTTTCGCATTTCAGGGCCGGGAGCTAAGCATAATAAACAAGCCGGGAGTTCTCTATCATGAAT
Organism: Sminthurides aquaticus; assembly: GCA_906901655.1. Classification (NCBI taxonomy): domain Eukaryota; kingdom Metazoa; phylum Arthropoda; class Collembola; order Symphypleona; family Sminthurididae; genus Sminthurides; species Sminthurides aquaticus. The sequence goes on along the minus strand of CAJQTT010000004.1, from coordinate 5,830,670 downwards.
TCAGAAAGCAGAAAGGGTGTGCAGTCCCAGATGTAATTTGTGCATTTAATTGTGGACTTTACCGGCGCACAGGGTACGCAGGAGGTGATACATGGGCTCCTACTATTCCACAATTTGGTAAGATTCGTTACACGTTGCCTCGACACACATCTATCTTATTGAAAGTTCTTCATTGGCTCTACACTGAGGCTGATTGATGATAATTTCCACAGCATCTACAGGTATTTTCGTAACCACTGCTTACACAGAAACAGAAGTTGCTCAGGATATTAACCGAATCAAGTCAGAATGTCAAGGTGAGCATGGAACATACTCTATTTATCTTCCCATCGCTGCGCTATTTAAATATGCAGTTCAGAATCATTATGTTCAATACATATCCCTGCTTTAACCTGTTGCTAAATCCCCTTTATAACGATTTGTCAATACCAATATGGATCAGGATGGAACAGCGTGGAGCCGGATTCCCCCCAACAATTATCACTGTCAAAAATACAATTGGACAAAACTCCTTGATACTACGATCATGACATTTAGTCCGTTGAGATAACTATATGGTGTCATCAGCTATCAAATGAGGGCATTAATAACGTTCTTAAAACTAATGCTAACTTGGGAGATTCCATAGAAGCAATGAAAATCGCGGATCCAAACAACTCGGATTTTATAAAATCGGGTCAATGCGCAGTGACCCACAACAGAATATGCACATTGCCGTCACACGCAACATTTAACATAATTTCGTACTTGCTCTGCTGGCAAACATGCGAAACGTATTTTCAATTTTACAGTTCATGTTGCAAGGCTTCGCGCTGCCGAGGATTATCTTTCAGACACTCACCTGTCACCTGTTGTGCCAACTTGATGACACCTCCACATTCCCCATTATTTTCATCGTTACCACAGGTAGTGTAGGGCAGTACAAAAGCACATTTATTGTTAGTTTAGTTGCGTGTAACCCCAGCATGTACAAGCAGATAAATGTGATCCCCACCCCTTGCTCTCATTGATGAAAGCAGAGGATAGGATGAGGGATTTTACGTCTTGGACAAAAACTTTAATCCTTGAAACGTGTAAACCCAATTCTCCCTCCATAAACCAGTCTACAATACAAGATACACGCGAATCAGGATTAGGTTCCACTCTGTCTCTGCATGCACCATGTCATCTGGCACACAAGCAGAGCAAAATTATGCTTACTGGATTCACTTTATTCCCAAGTCTTCCTGAGTTTAGGTAAACAACTGCATGGGTTTTTTTCATTCAGTTTCTATCAGCCCTAAGCTTTTTTATTTTAAACCTCAACCTTTGCTTGCACAAGAATCCGCACCATTAAGCACACATGCCTTCTTGCACGCGTCCAAAGCATGGTAATCCAAGCTTCCTTAAGATCCCATTATTATTCCTTTTGCCAAGTCATAGAACTCTTCATTTATCTTCGTCTCAAATAAGCTATCTCTTCAATCTTGTGTGCATACCCATCAGCGATCATCTTTCTTGACGTTCACAGTGGAACTGTGTACGGTGTCCAATTCCAGCTTAGTCCACCTAGACTTACTCATAAACCTAATTCGCTTCGGCGCAACACATATGTTTCATTAATCCTGATTTCACGCAGGATAAACTGGATTTGTCTTGCGCAGAATTTCTTCGGATTACTAACGTGTACTTTGAGGATCCAATTGTAAACTCCTAACATTGCAATATTTTATCTTTTGGTTTTTCTTAGGTTTGGAAATCTGTGGGAACTACGAACGGAATCCTTATCGGAGTCTTCGACCTCAACGGACACTCATCAATGAGCATATTGAACCCCTCATGTATAAGAACCAATACGTAGCAATCTTCGAGTCAAGGGAAAACTCCAACTCACTCCCTTAATTATACCCTACAGCGTATCTTCTCTAGCCTTTCTCAATCAAGTCTTGAATTCGCAAATCTCACCCTCCACTCTGCACAGTACGCTGCACCCATCTCTTGATATACATTTGCTAAACCCTACCCTTATTTTTTTCCATCAGCGACTTAGCCGGTTATTCTCTTTCAAGTTTATTCAGACGAGTGCATGTATATCTGCTGTAAGTTGATTAGCTAAAGTTATCCTTCCACAACACATGATTTCCATAATCTTGAATCACATCTACGGACGGACCCTTCTTGAATATGAGACTAATAAACCATCAAAAAGTTTCCGAGTTACTTTGCACTTCTGCAAGACCAGACACGAAGCATAGTTCAGATTTAACTTCCCTCATGATCCACCCCCATTCTTATTCTAAATCATCTTTTCTGGACGCAAATCACATAACCTAAAGGGCCAAGTTGCACAAGCATTTTTTCTGTTGCTTCCTACACATTCAGAAATTAGATATTTATTTATAAGCGCTGAAAGCAAGAGAAAGCATGCATTCGATGGGTGAAAGCGCTTAAACACGTAAGCAGGTTGACGTTATTTGACCACTTACCTCCCGCTAACTATATCTATCGGCCAATATTTTTCACGTACAACACAGCTCTCGGATAGGGTAAGCGTTTCACTTAGCAACTATGTTCGAGCATGTACCGCCAGTATCGATCGACCGGCGGATTAATCTATTGACATGTCCTAAGTTGCGCTTCTCTGATCTCCTGTCAACCTTACCTTATGCTTATGTTTGCAAGCGTGAAGAACGTTTTTGTCTGTTGTATATACATCGCAAAAAGAGAGATATTTCGTATAGCAAGCGAGTTAGTTAAGAGGAGAATCAAGGGATATCATAGGTTAACCGAGAGCTTTGACTGGGCATTCAGTTCCGCCCTGCTATCAAAATGTTATAAAACCAACGGAATACTACACATCCAAGGCATCCAAGGCATCCAATATCTTACTCATATTCTAATTAAAATCGCTGCTTTGAATTAACACTATCCCCGTAGTGCAATGCCCATGTCTTCTGAAATCTTATGCTATTTTTCAAGTAACATGCATATAAGAGGCTAGCTCATCAAGCTACCTACAACTTGGCACATATCATTAAGTGCTCTTTAAGTTTGGCGTGCAACGCTGAGCCCGGGAGTCATGACGTCAACATTTATGTCAATTGAAACCTTTTAGAGTAGACAAATAGCTTCCGAATTAGCGAAATATCGAGCTACACCCTGTTTACTATCGTCTATCGTGTGTGTGTGTCAGTGCGACACGTCCTACAAAATATGACATCATTATGCCGCAAAAACGTAGCATTGGCATGATTTCCTTATCAGCCTTACACCTCTTTAAACTTTAAATCTGGTTTGACTTCCTCAGTTCTGCTTCAGCCTGCAATGCTAAATTAAATTCTGCACACGTAGTGCTTTGCTTGCGATAGACTTGCACAAAAAACGCCCATGTTCCAAGGGCACCATTTTCATTTCTTTAAGACAAGAACCTTGTTACCTGTAGCAGGTGGGTAATCCCTGTCTATATTAGGAAACGCAGCACACGCCTCGGGCTGAGCTATCGCCTTGCAATATATTTGAGCAACTCTAAGCCTTCATGCCCGGAAGCATCTTGCAATGCAAACGTTCCAGCTTGCAATTAATTATTGTATCAAATCAGCCTGTTTTGCTTATTGAAATAATCTAATACGTAACGCCGTAGGATTGGGGAATAAATAAAATACAATGCTATTTTATAAAAATATACAAGTACAGAAGTGAATTTTGCGACTCCAGAGGAAGATTTAGCTTACGAACTCTAATTGTTCAGCTAATTGTGAAAACGCCATTAAACCTTAAGTGTCCTGTCATTAAAATTTGAAACATTCAACATTAATTTCTGTGATATTGGTCCAGAGCGATATGAAAAAATTGGGGAAAGCATCGTAATGAAAAATTAGTAGGTTATCTATGATGCACAAAATGGTCTGCACGAACGGTAGCTTTTAGCATATAAAAATTCGAGTACTATATTTCCGCAACGGTGACGTAATACAAAGCATAAGAAATCTTCTTAATATAGTTACTTGTACACATTTTCTTTAGCACTAGCTTCATTTCAACATACATATTTTGTATCCCACATTTTTGCTGAACGAATCTCGAAAATTCTAAATGGTACGATATACTTATCATGTCGAACTAGAAATTGATTCACGAATCACGATCCATAGTTTTCAAGATTAGAATAAATAACATTGTTGGTTAACAATGACCAGGTGCGCTACATTCAGAGTAAGTCAATGAATCCGAGTACAAAATCTTGTTTAAGCGCAGCTAATCACCAATCATCGACACAACCCAGACGAAGATCCAAAAACAATACCGGGATATATCTAACCATAACTCATTTGTACAATTGCCACAGAATACAAGAAACCGTCAACGAGAAAACTAATTAATGAACAGAATATGACACTGACTGAGTTGGTCATATACTCCTACGTAAGTAATGTGTCTATATCTAATGATCACCTAACATTGACGTGCCGTAATTATCTTCGTAGTGCATTGTAAATTCGCGTGTGCACCTAACTATCCATCCGCTTTTCCCTTAGATTAATCACGAGTAAATTACAGATTAACTGGAGAGGTACTTGCAGGATATATACATTTGTTATAGCTAACTAATAGTTATCGGAACTGACGTAAACGGAACATTGTATGATTAAGATAAAAAGTTCAAGTACACCACTCGCAGTATACGAAAACGTTTAATCGCGCCTCCTAGTCTTATGTTATCGTGTTATAGTACGAGCAAGTACAGCCATTGAAATGACCATTGAATGTACTTAACAGAAACAGAAATATCGCTTCTAACTCAACAAAGTTTTACTTCTAACGCTAAAATTCTGGCTAAAGTAAACATCTCCACGAAGAAAGTGAGGAGCACTAGCTCAATCCTCTGCAAATTTGTAATCATCACGCGCCATTATTTATCTCAAGTCCTGTTCATTTCTAAAAACTATCTATCTTTTGTCTGCTATTCCTTTCGCTCTGTATGAACGTATATAGGATGCAGCGTTTCCTATTCAAAGTACTTGTGTACATCTATAATCACTTTTCCATTTTGTCATAAAAAATTTCTTTGGCATTCATGCCAGGCTAAGAATTAGTTTGTTTCCGTGACTAATAGAAAGATACATAGTTTGTATTCTCCAAATACTTACATTCCTTATTTGTTTCACACTTTCAGATAAGAGTGACATTCGGCGGTCCTTGCTCTTGACGCCAGAAATGTATTAATTGAATATTCGGTTTTTCAGAGTTCGATCATATCGAGTGCACACATCTGCAGACGGGATGGATGCTCATCACGGAAAAAACCCTCGGAAGAACCGTGTGGACATCGTTATTACGTTGGGAGAAGACGGATATATTGAAGTTTTGTAGGACATCTGCATAACCCAATGCATAATTACCAGTAAAAATAAAATTCAGGTATTTTCTCAAGCGAGTCTACATGCCATGAAAGATGCTTCGTATGCAGGAAATTAAACTGTGATAGAACTTACACGAAACAAGTAAGGTTGGATGTCTGGGTATGACGTATCAAAAATAAGATCAACTTCTGATTGTGCAGGGATTTTTGGTAAATACTGCTGCCGGTTCATCACTTCGGCAATTAAAACCACCTTTTCTCCAACCAGTTCACCCAGGAACTCTCGATTTTGCTGCCGCTCTGTGATAACCCAAACAATAACTCCATAAGACTTCGATCACGAATAAAAATCAGTTCCAAACAACAGATCCCGTAACAAAACTTTCATTACAATCAGTATTTCTCACCAATTTCACTCCTGATAGTTTTGATTTCGATCCTGATTGTCCAAACTTCCCATGGAAGGCATTCTGGAGTGAATGGCCAGTTCACTTTCTTCTTGTTAAAAAATTCCAAGGAAATCTGACCCTTACGTATGCCATTTTCAGTCAGGTTAGATGGATCCCGAATAGCCTGATCGAAGGCTTGCACATGTCTGTTCATTGTGTCTGCCAAGTGTGTTGATGCACATCGTACCTGTTCCAAAAATTACATATTGTAGCAAACCTTATTTGAACCTTACATACAATTACAACCGGTAGAATATAGCATCTTCCCCAATCTATCCTGAACCTGGCATCAATTTTATTTTGCAGGTGGTGCAACACATATCAACTCCTCGAAAGACTTTGAGTCAGACGAATTGCAAAAAACGTTGGACTTCAATTCTGTCGACTACCAGTCTACTTCTTATACCTGTTTAAACTGTAAGCAAACGTCCTAACCTTTCCGCCCAGTATCAAGTATAAATTCAGACCGACTTTCCATGACTTTGCGAATCTATTACCAAACTGGTTTTCCATATTTCTAGTCCGAGTAAAAGGTAATTTATCCTGCAGAACCACCACCACCTGCTTTTCTCGTGGCAGAGGTTAGATTTGCCTGGGAAATAATGTAATTCTCAAAATTTCCTTTAGCCCTCAGGCAATTTTATCTTGAAGTAATTAATTACTATACTGTGCTTATATATCGGTGCAGGTTCAACCTTATTATAATTATATCGAGTATTTCATTCTGCTGTAGCTGGCTCACATGAGGTGGAACTGACATGTAAATTCTGACAAGCTGATTCAAGTGTTATAGTTATAAGTAAAACAATTGATATTCATCTCAATGTCCTCAAATATGCTTCCGATACTACAGTATAATAAAATTAAACTTCAAAAATGACCCCAGCTCAAACTAAGTAAATTATACAAGCTAAATCACAAATCGTAATCGATTTTAAATTGCTCATCTTCTCTTCAATTCGCAAACAAGAAACTTAGTCCCCCATAACAAATGCTTAACCTTAACTTCCTTTCTACCTAACTGCAAATTATCTTACAACTAATTGAAACGATGCTCCCATCCACTTACATAAGTAAGGTCAATAAAATCGCAGTCGATGTCTTCATATCCGATGGTTCCAATGGAATATTTTCCTTCTTGATGATAATGGAATTTTCCAAGTGTTCGATGGAAGAGGATCGAGTGGAATATACAATTCACAACTTCGCTCACCTGGTGGCATTCAGTAGTCTGAAAGCAAAAAATAATGAAATCATTGGTCACATTTCGCTCTGGTCCGTTTCCGTATTTTCGAACCCTTGTCCCTAAATGAGCGAATATTTTGATGAATTATTGAAACGTCCCCTCAACAAATCATCATTCATAATCATCACCTACATTAAAACTCTGATGAGTAGAAGATGGTCATAAAACTCCTCACTTTACTTTATACTAATCATCACCTACAGACAGATGGTATATCACAATTACGACTAAAATCCTTGACATCTATTTCATTGGCATAATATATGCATTTAATCGACTCGTCCTACTTTCTCCACACCGAATTATTTTAATTCCTCAAATTGTCGAATCAGAGCACCTCACTTCCATGCATCCATCAAACCTGATAATAAATATATACTTCAATGTTTCCCCAAATAATAAATTAAATGTCCAAATTAAAAATCCAACTGCTCAGCCTACAACCATTTCAACCCAAAACAAAACTCTCAAAGATTTTCCTGGATTTAATCAAAAGTCCTTACCAAATCGAAAACTTGTGAACGGGCATTCATGTTGGTAGACAATGAAAATTTTTAGCAATTGGAGGAAGATGATGGAGCAGCTACCAAATATTGGTGGTGGGATAAAGACTTCCAATTAATTCTCATGAGACGACCCGTCCACGACGACCTGAGCGAGGACGTCGACATGGGAAATCCAAGTTAAGGAGCGATAAAAATATAATTACGAACTCCAATATTTATTCTCAATAACACATTCTTCACCACCACACACTCCTGCCACCTCTTCACCACGTATCAACAACAAGGCTTTCGGAAATATAGAAAAAATTCTTATAAATCCAATGCAAACACGATCACCATCAATCAACTAGGCCAAACTTTTTCTCTTCGTGATTAACTCTTAAAAACGATAATTTAAAGTCTTTCTCCTCTTAGTTCTCTCAATAATCCACAAAAATCCTTAATTAACTAATCATGATTCAGTATCACTCTTCACTATTCCCACTTTCCAGCTTTTAAATACACTCAACTAAATACTTCTCTTCTCCAGAGCACAATAGAGAATCACCACCATGAACCAGTAGTCTACACTCTCTATTCTGTAGCATGGATGAGGAGAAAGACACAATAACACAAGGAAGGGGACCCCCACAACGCTCACATCTGTAGGCTGCTCCTTCGCACTTAGCGACAGCGCTGCGCTATTTAAAACTCTGCCACTCTACCTCTCTCGTCGATCAGTTCATATTTAATCCATTCTCCTATAAAATTAATCCAATTAATTTTTACAACCAAGTCCAGGAGTTGTAAGAGGCTTCAAAATTTTAAAGAAACAAGACAACAATACCTAGTCTCCGCCTCTTGTTATCTTTAACTGACATTTACGTAACCACTATATATTCGCAATCCTCCATGCCTCCTCTCTTTTTTTCGCTCTCGGAATATAAAATATCTAACGTGCATAATTCTCCATCAACCTTCCTTCAACACTTGCTATCTTCTTTCTCCCCTGCTATTGGATTATTATTTCCCTCCGCAGTCATTCCGTCGCCAAGCCTATCAAATCCCTCCGCTGCCCTCTCTCTTTCCCTACTTGATACTTTTACATCACTTATTTTTGATTTTTACTTGCGAACCCGTCTCATCATTAGTACACCCGACTTTATCAGGATTCATGATTACACATATTATCGCCGTAAACCTTACGCTACTTTGCCTGCCGTCTTTCAACTAACCCCTCTGCCTGAACTCCCAAAACCTCAAACTTCCTCTTCCCGAGTTAACATTAACCATCATTTCCTCTTTAAACCCATAACCACCACCATCCTTCCCCGCTAAACCCAGTTCAACCCAGTTAAACCCAACTTGGTTTCCTTGTAATCCAACCTTGTTTCCTCTCTCACTCCAACGTTTAGCTTATAACCACTTCCGCGTCGTTTAACTTGAATTCATTATCAATCAGACAGAATCACCATTTGCTCCTCATCTCCCTTACTCCACAACTAACCAGTCATCCAATCAGTCATGTAGATGTCACCTTAATCTACTTCAGCAGCTCCGCAGCTTCAAAGCTTCAAAGATTTTATATTCAATCAATCTTCAATTTGCATATAAATTGTCTTTTTCAGCCCATCTTCCCCGTAATTTGCTATTTTGATTTTAGCTTTCTCGTTCCTGAATTTCAGGAGCTGTTGCACACTGCACACTGATTTCCAGTCAACAAGTCCTTTGTCTTTCTTCAGCATATCCTTAAAATTCCATTTGAGGTCACCATACTACCTCTCATACCATACCAGGTGTCTCTCCATACGCATTTCAGCCCCACCTAAGACAAAAAGCAAACAATGTGATTTCTAATAGATTCGTAAGTTGGCTTTAGGGATTCAATACCTCAGTCCGTTCATTCGTCCGACGGAAAATCCACGATACATTCATCGCCACAACCTCATCAGCTGTTTCTAGCGTGATCTTCTTCTTCCCACCTCTCTCTTCCCGAGAGGAAGCATGACAAAACTCTATTGCTCGACTCCCTAGCTACAACCGAGAAGCTTGGAGTATGTTTTCAGGAGGAGACTGAGACAAAGATAACCAATGGGTTTAAAGGAACCCAAGAAGAAAACAACAGCCGTTGTTAACCGTCCTCTTTTCCTTGACTAAAAAGTTCAACCAACTTTCCCCCCTTTCTCCCGTGTCCTCCATCTCTTAACCTCTCCGTTGCTCTTTTTCCTCCTTTCTCTCCTTCCGTCCTTCCTCTGTTTACATTCCGAACAACTGCAGAATTTCCGCCTTTCACCCGCATTCTCTCCTCTGTACTTTCTCCGCGGCATATAATTCTTTATCTTCTTTATGTCGTATCCCCTGAATCGGTTTTACCCTCCGCATTCTGCTAACAAAGCTACATAAAATGTGGAGGGACGAGTTGAAATCCTCGGCTCTGTATTTACCTGTAAAGACGCATTGTAATAGTCAATTACAAGGATCACTTTCCCTAGTATCCCTATCCTTCGAACCAATTACTTCCTACCAAGAAACATGAGGATTGTACTGCGTTTTTCGAGTGTGCATAGACTAATATGCAGCCAAAAACTGGAACGTTGTTGGCCGTTTTCCTCATTTCTGCGTCTTTTGGAAGGATTCTTAGAAACATTTCATTCGTATATTCAAGATTACATCGTCCGCATAGTTTCAACCGCTCGACTCTCTCCGTTCGAAGGGAGCAAAAGAAGCGCTATAAATTATGGGAATCATGGGAGAGCTGTATGTTGTGCAAAACTTTTTCCGCCTTACGTAACACGTCATTTTTGCGGAGAATGGTCTGATTCATTCTCCGCATCAAGATGTGCTTTTTGCGTGCGTTTGCTGAGCTTATAATACGTTTGAAAATCTACTTTCCCTCCGTAAATCTGTCCTTCTCCTTCAGCTTATAGTTTTACATCTAGCTGTGGATTCAAGTACGTTCTCGCTCAGCATAACAAAGTTTCCGCGAGATGGCGCCTCTAGCTAGGAGTTTATCGCTTCTCGTCCAAGGAGAAAAAATCCCTTGGATGCATCATAGAATCTCCTTTCCTTTTCCTCCACGCATACTTCAAATCCTTCTTGGCTCCTGCTCCTGTGATTCCGTTCATTGAGTTTGCTACAAAATATACAGCTATATTTTACAATTAGGTTTTATTAAAATGAACTCCATGATATTTATTCTCTGATCAGAAAGGTTTTACCTAGCATGATAGTAGCACGTTGCCTACGAGAATTCTTGCCATTCAATGTATCCGAATGTGTCTTCCACGGTATCCTCAACGCCAAGAAGGTCCTTCTTTTTAGCTGCGTTACAATGCCCGGGTTAAAAATTCAGCACTTACATTTTCCAATTATAAGGTGAACTGGTAATTGTTATTCACCTTTAGCTGATAACTGTTCCGAATTAAGTTATCCTAGAATCTCTGCTAGGCCCTCTACGCTATTGATTTATACTTTTGGGGCAATTTGATATATCATTTTAACCTTCTTTACACTTGATAATGATGATACCGCTTCATGCAAAACATTAAATGTGTTTCACATCCATCCGAAACGGAAAGTGGTTCCACATTCATCTCTTTCATTTGATGAATTTTGTTCATTTTCACACCCAAGCGCCTCTTCATTTGTAAGAGTTAAAGCCTCCAGATTGTGGATGCAGCCTCTGGAACAGAAGTTTCCATTAACACATTGTTATATCTGAGGATGTGAAAATATTTGTTGGGCGACGGATGTGTAATTGAAAGCCCGTGTATTAACAAAATGTGCTGCCGCGATTCGATGCTCTCAGCTTGGAATTTTCGAGTGCATTTTAACAGTCTTACCAAGTTAAAGTACAGCCTCAAACTTATCCTTTCCACCCTCCGCACTCAATTAATTCATTTGCTCCTATAAAAGGGCTAACGAAGAAAACAAGCATTTAACTCAAGGAAGCGATACGAGACATTAGGTGTGAGAGGAGTGTTCATTGTGATAATGTACAAGAAAGCACGTATATCAGCTACTTAACACGACTTTCCTGGATTCTTTTCCCAAGTGCTAAAACGGAATACTTTTACAACTCATCTTCCCTCCTCGTTCCATTTCATCCTATCATTTCTCGAACACCCTTTTATGTCATTACTTAACCCTCTTCCTCCTCCACAAGCCATACCAGCTTCTCAATCTAATACAAACCTGTCCGACAATTCTGCGGGATGTCTGAGGATCAAGCTGCAAGCGTCTTCTCATCATCCAAAACATCACCCAGATGTTTCTTCAGTCCTCCTTTACAAAACGAGCCCAATTCTTGGCATCGTGAGGATTTTCCATTAGAAAAAAATAGTTTTTTTTAAAAAAAAATCTCCAGGCGTAATAAAACTAGCACTTGGATTGAATCACCTGTGGAGGGTAATCCATTATCAGTGTATTACTTTCCATCCACAGCTCCCGCCCCACATTTATATCACCGAACTAGCTACTCCCGAATCTTTCACTTCTTCATCCTTATTTTAAGCATCTCGTTTTAGCGGCGCTTCATTAATAGCCATGATCAAATTAAACCTACCGGGTACTTAGCGCGCAACCTTTTAATTGTCCTCACAGGAGTAGTAATAGCATGAACAACAAGAAAACTCCTTCATCCGGATCTTATTTTCTACAACGTTAAGTAAGAGGCATTATCACATCATTCCCCGTTACATTAGAAGAGTATCTCGCGAAGCATTTAGGAATGAACTTGTAAAAATGCACTCTCTTCCTAATTGCTCATGCACACAAACAAGCACACATCATACAACACCTTGGACATTATTATTACACCAACCCTCAAGCTCACATTTAGCGTTGCTCCTTTGAAAATGGCATTCATAGGTAAGAGTATGCAGCCAACGCTCTGTGATCCATATGATACTTATTCTCCACCGGAAGTAAAGCACAACCCTTGTAGAAAGATAACTCACTCAATCCAAAATGGGGTAGCCCTAGCCTACACTTCCTTCATGTACTTAGGATCGCGTGTCGAATTATCCAAAAACAGGTTGACAATAATCCGTCTTTTCCTTTCAGCTTCGATATGCTCCTGGATTTTCATCACCCGCCCCCTCCCGGCGACACACATACATTTGCCCAGTTTTTTTACGCAAGCTAGTGCCACCGCAGCTCTGAACTTTTTTAACTCAACCATGTCGCAACGACAGGATTAAATACAACATTATTATCTCAAGCGCGGAGGGACAAAAAATTATGAATGAAAATCCCGAACATTTTTTTCTTGATCCATGAATGAAAAATCCCTGCAATTGATATTATATTCGGACAGAGCGATCAAATTCTTTCCTGGGCACGCGGGCAACCATTTCCTGTCCGACAAATCCTCACCCATCGTGTAATGCAACAGAGCTAAAGCATTCGTCTCACATTACTTATGCTAGCTTCTACCTTAGCTTTCTTTCATATCCACATTACCACACTGTTTGCTAGTATGCTTCAACCGCAGTCCTCTCAGTTCACTCCATGCACCTCATTTTATGTCACTCTTTATCTTAATCATACATTAAATAAGTAAGTAATATAATCATTTGAAGTAGTCTCTCGGCGAATTTTCAGTGGTATAAGTTGGATATTGAATATAACTATCTGGAAACACGTTGCATATAAAGCCATACAGATCCTTACTACAATTACATGCATTCAGTTGACAAAAACACTGCTAATGTCGTCTCAACACTAACACTGGCATATTTGATATCGAATTACGATTCTTCGTTCCGCTTAATCATTACACGTATTTGCTACCACGATATGGATGGACGTTTACAGGAACACGAACGCCTTCCTCTGGTCTCGAGTTACTTTATTCTTAATTCGCAATTTCAAAGACAAAACAAGTGTGCATGCTTCCTTCACTTTTAAATCTCTTATCTCCAGAACAATGTATTTACACCTCCTTGTTTCGAATCCATCACATAATTTTTCCGTGATATGCACATAACAAGTGGGTGGTTCATCATGAAGTGTGTAATCAAATATCATTCTTTTGTCTTTGCCGTAAATTACTTTTAAGTAAAAGTTTCATCTTTCATCTTTCATCTTTCCCATGTCCGTCTGCAAGCTAACTAACAATCAGGATGGGTACCTCATCTCATCTCATCTCTTCACGAAATCCTTTCGTATTCATACATACAGGCACTATAGTTACCACGTAAATCATAGCAGAGGGCAGAGAGCAGATATAATATTTCACTCAAATCCCATCCGGCAAATCTACAGAAATACAAAACTTTGAATCTTTTATTCCATAATAGCGGTTTATTCTATAATAGCGGTGAGCATAAAAATTTTGTTTAGTTCAGAACTAATTGTTACCGACTTGGATGAATAATTTAAATTTTATAGCATTTTTTAATTCAAATCCCATTAACTTCCCTACAAATCTGAATGAGTGCAGCAAGGAATATTATTTTTAAAATTCTTACTTTCGAAAAGCTTTTTTACGCTTCCACCTGCTTTTAGTAAAGGTTTAATCAAGTTTTCTCGCAAAGTATAATATCCTCCTTTGATCAAAGCTTTTAGATTATATGCAATATCGAATCATCCTTCCTCCTCCTGTATTTCATATATTTTCATCTAAAGGGTGGTTCCCTTCCACCTCTGTGTATAACGATCACTGTCAATTAGCAGTGGGTAGTTAGTTTCTTCAAGGTGGTCTATCTTGATTCCCTTCCAATAAAATCCAAGAACCAGCTTCCCGCTTCCAAAGATTCTCGAATGAAGAGCATATGTGAAGCTTTAATTCCCTCCCTCTTTATTACACAGACTTAAGGATTTCTCGTTTAGGTAGGTCTGTGCCATAAAATGATTGTATTCTAACTCTGAAAAGTGTGTGTGTGTGTGCAATGAATTTAAATTCATCTTGGAGTACAGGTAAGTCTACCTCTTTTCACAGCTCCTTCCACTACTCCTCTTAGTTCTTTTAGCATAAATGAGTAAAGTAATATCATCCACACGAATCCAGAAGAGCACCCATGATGATACTAAAGTAGAATTCAAAAGTCAATTATCCTCTTGCGCCAAGGCTCATATCCTAGATTGCCTTTATTGAGCACAGGCACAGGTCGTGTTTTGAATACCCTCAGCAGAATCAGTCATTTTATTTTCACGATAATCATGTAAGACCAATTAAGTGTAAAAAGGTCGGATGAGATTGTATAATTACGTGTGGAATATTTTTCATTTTACCGTTCACCATCCTACTTTACCCTATCCTCATATGCCCTTCTGTAATTAATGAGACTTGATTCGAAACAAAATTCGTCTCGAAGACACCCTGTACTTTTTACCAAGTAATTGTCACTTTAAACCATGACTTCCACTCTAACATGACTGAGTTACCACTGAGGTCGTAGATGTATATACCTGATTTGTGCGGAAATCATGTTACCCGGCTAAATCGTGCCCATGCCAGGCTTCAGTTCGTCTAAATTATCGAGTCATGAAATTTGAATACGAAATCCCAAACGGATCATTTCCACTACGGGGTGAAGTAAGAATTGAATTAGCCACAGGTTTTATAACCCCCAATAAACTCTTTGGCTCCACAACACTACCTACCAAGGCAATTCAATTAAATTCCTTCGAGTATGAGTAAGTAGCGGCTAATTACAATAATATTTCTTAAAATTAGTCACAATCATTTTCACCACAACTCTTCTGCCTTACCCTCTTATCTGAAAATCATCTTTACAAGCGTATGATGAAAAGATGATGATTGGGATCCTGCATGTCCACCATAACGGAATAGAAGAGGCGAAAAGGAGTCATCATGGACTGGCTCTTCATGTGAGGTCTATTGTAATTAGCCAAATCTCTCTTCATTTACCACTCTGGAAGTGAGCAATAAAATGTCACTTCCTCCCGATACAAAGAATCACGTTATTAGCTATATCCAATTGTTCGTGAGTCTGCTAGCAAGCAATTAAGAGGATTCAGAACTTGGTAATATTGGAAATGCAGCTCATCCAAGATAAGGGAAGACCTTATTGAGAAGGAGGAGGTTTTGAATAGATGAGCATTTCACTCAACTTGCCGCATCCCATTTCCTTCTTCTTCTCATCTTTAGCTAGCATGGACGTCTGTGTTAGTGTAGGGAAGAGACTTGAGTAAAGGAGAGTTGATCTGCTGATGGGAGAGATGCGTTGGATGCGGAGATGAGATGCGTTGTTAGAGTAGAGCGTTGAGGGCGCTGCTTGAGTTTGGTCCAACCTCGGAGGGGTTGCCTTAGCTTTCACTTATTGGGCTTTGAAAAGTTGTGAGGCGGAGGGAGAGAAGTGAGTGAGCCAATTGATTATATCCCTCAGTCATTCTACCCCTAGTTGCATCTTATCCAACTTTTTCTCAATGGAGAAAAACATGTTGAGGGGAGCGAAAGAAGATAATAAGATGCGGTCAAAAGGGGCCCGCACACAGGGCTAGGCTTCCTCAATCCTGGTATTCACGCCAAGAGTAGTTTTCAAACTTATTGCTTTTTCGGTAACTCTAAAATCTCACACCTTGCTTATGCTCGTCCACCACCACCGCCGCCGCTCTATGCCTTATCCAAGCATCCCAGTATCAGTATCTCCTCGCCCCTGTCCACACATCCTCAATCCTTTATTATTTACTCGTCAGCACTTTGACCACACAATAGAAATAGCTTAGCTTAAAAGCCTCACATTTGTAGACCTTCTCTAAAAGTGTGTACACCTTTTTCAAAATCTACCGACCGCACCGACGAACCCGACCCCCCATTTCCAAAGTATCAATTTTAAACTCCTCTTTTCCGTCCCTCCTTTCCAGTTTCCTATACTCCCTCTTCCAGCTCTTACTTTACTCGTAACTCTCTGCTGAACTTAGTCGCTCCAAAACCCGTCCAGCCCACTCCATCCTCCCTCTGTGTGTAAGCTATCCGTCCTTTCTCCTCCCAACAAGCCCTCCTGCTATACTTGCTCCAGCAATTATCAAATCCCATCAGTTCCAAGATCAACATTATCCGAGACACACGCAACCCCAGTACTTTCCCCGCCATCACTTTGTTAGCTTCACATGTGCTTCTGGACCGTAATTATTTTTGACTCGTAAGACGTGAATTGCCAAGTTAGCCATCTCGACATTGTCGACATCCGCGATCCCAGTGAAAGTGTGTAAATCCTTTTCCACCTGTAGGTGAAAGTAGTGTCAATCAAAATGCAAAATTCAATCCAGTTTCCCTACCCATTTTCCTCGTTTAATTTGGCAAGTATGTTTGATCTCTCAAATTTGCATCACCATCACCATCCCAGTAATCATGGGCTTCCACCTGGAACAAATCCCAACAGTGCACCCCTAACAATCAACTCTATACACAGCAACAACAGCAGCAGCAGCGTTCATTCTTCAACCAGTGACAGCACGGATTTGCATCATCATCACCACCATCATCCCGCCCATCATAATTCTCTGAGTCCGCAAAACTCAAACAAGTCACCATCACCGCATCATCACTTGGACGCCGCCACGGCAGCCGCCATGTCCAGGCTTTTATTCCCACCATCTCTCCTGGCCCACAGCTTGTGCGGATTTTCACCGCCGGAAGAAGTTCTCTCCTCCAAGGACAAGTTCTTTAAACGGGCAGGTGTATCTAGCAAATCATTCACAATTGATTCTCTCCTCGGATTAAATAACGTTGCTGCAGCAAGAGCTGTGATTCAAGGTGGGATCGTCCCTCCTCATCATCACCACCACCACCACCATCATCAATCCTCAGCTCCCATAAACGGAATAAATTTATCAACCTCAATTAGTGGTGGAACTGTTCAGTCTTGGAAAAAATCCGAACATAATAATAAGGAACACAACAATCAAAGATACCATCCGTATCAACATCATCCCAGTAATAACAACACGTCTCTCTCCAATTCTAATCTCAACACTACTCCACCCCTGTCCTCAAGTAATAATAATCATAGCCTAAATAACAATCAAATTCATCCCAGTCAGTCATCCAACCATAATCAGTCTTCTACTAACTCTTCTTCAAATCCTGCAAAATCTAAAACCTCAAGTCAAAATATTGCACCTCCAGGATCATCAGGTAAATTTCGCAAATTTTACATCTTTCATTACTATTCTAATTATGCTATGTCACATTAATTTTCAAATTAACTTTTGCATGCACGTCGCTCAAAATCACTGCATTTATTTATATGTAGTGAATTATTACTCCACTGTCTTGGCTTTGCCTATTCCGTATATTTTCCATCAATTTACCTGACTCATACTACCAGTGTAGTTCACGGGAAGTTTTTTCAACCCTTGAGGCATCTTAGGGATTGCACAATTTCCCTCAGTTTTTAGAACCGGCTGGTTAATCCCTCCGACGTGATCCCTCTCCCTTTGTTCCTCATAATTCCTTGAGCAATAACTATTTTTAATCCGAGTATAGGCTTAAAACACAACCGTCCCTCCTTCACTCTTCTTCCCTCTTGCCTTTGAAGAACCCTTCAAGGAAACTCCATGCTAGCACCAGTGGTGCACCACTCTGTTGTATTCTATTGGTCAAGCTCCAGCTATTTCCAACCTGCTTTCCCTATTAGATATTTCAGCGCAATATCCCTCTAACCCCTACTTACGGAATTCCGGGAACGATTTCTCCATACCCATCTAACTCCATAAGCCTCGTCTTTTCTTGCTATCGGAATTCAGATTTGACCCTAATGCATCGTCCTTTGTCCTCTTTGAGAGCTACAGCCTGTAGTCTACGGAGTGAAGTAGAATAAATTCTTGCTGTTACAGTTCATTTTTAGATTTTAAATTCTCCCTTGAACTAAAATATGCATTGGATCCTTAAAGGATGCCAACGTGGATGCCATAATTTAGATATTATTTCAGATAGATTCATAATTAATTAGACTAATCAATTACGCCACTATCTTGGAACACAGGAAGTCAATCCAATCTCTACCACAAATCTTGCCCGCCGGAGAAACCTTCTGTCTCATTAGGAATCCAAACCTCCAACTAGTGCAAATGGTTGTATAAATCAATCAACCTCAGTAAACTTAAAAATCTGGGCATGCATGTGTAAATTAAACGATTAATTCGTAGAACGAATGAGGAAAACTGAAAGTATTTAAACAAGCTTCTCATGGACAGGGCCGAGTATTTTATAACCACATTTGCGCTAATCAGTGGTTTGTGGCTGCCTATTTACACATTAGTTCATTGATTCGTGGTTAAGTGTCCAGTTATTTATGCACGCGAGTAATTTGCTTCTTCAGAACTTAATATTCTGTGGAATACAAATAAGGAACTCTTCCATATTGACTTCCTCTTTAAAATGATAACAGCTAGGATTCAAAGGGCAATCAGGGCAAGCTTGGCTGCCCAAGAAGAATAAGGAGCTACCTGATTAAAATTGATTATCAAAGCTACATAAATAGCCCTTCGTACGCATATTTCCATTTATTTATAAGTTACCCTTCATTCATAAGTTTCCTGGCTGTAGTAGTGTATATGTAAGTCATAAAAGTTTCCCCACAAACTGCAAGTAGTCCTAACCGCAAAATGACGAGCTGATAACGTAAATGCGTTGGCTTTTTAAAACTTTCCGCGAGATAAAATCCTATTTAATGCTTTCTCACTCTATAATTTCAAGTTAGCAAACCTATTTCTTGTTCCATTAAACTCTTTTAATAACCATGTTTCTGAACCTTGTATTTTAACAGATAAAACCCAAGAGAGTTCATCCCAGTCCTCAAGGCGTGCAGCGAAGGCTAAAAGGGTGCGAACGATTTTCACACCAGAGCAATTAGAAAGACTAGAAGCAGAATTCGAGCGGCAGCAGTACATGGTCGGACCCGAAAGGCTTTACCTGGCGTCCTCATTACATTTGACCGAAGCGCAGGTAATTTTACAATTTGATTTATTTGATCCTTTTTCTACTCTCACGTAACGCATTCCCTCCCCTCTACACCTCCCTTTTAATCTCATCCAATACCCGGTAACGTGTCTTAATCTTTCTGGCCACTGACCCATCCACCCCACCTTCCTTCATTCAATCCTCCATTCATTCATCCTAAATTTAAACTCTGAATGATTACCTTTTTCAGGTCAAAGTCTGGTTCCAGAACAGGCGGATCAAATGGAGAAAGCAACATTTGGAAATTCAGCAGCAACGCTTGGCAGCGCTCCGATCTCAGCACGACGATCCCGAAGACGAAAGTAGCACTGAATTCGATGGCTCTGCCTCACCCACTCCTACGGACGCATCCTCAACTTGCATCAACGACATTCCTAATATTCCTTCAGCTCAAACTTCGCCAAATAGTTTCTCGCCCCACATTCCCTTGAGTAATAATCATAGCATGCGAGACCATTTTCCTATAACTTCCTCTCATGACTTAGCTGACCGGGAGTCTTCCATATCGCCGAAACAACTTCACCACCATTCCCCAATCTCTCTTCCTACTGACCGCCGGCAGAGTCTCAGCGCAGGAGACTTTTCATAGGCTCTGTAATTATAGTCTCTTGAGGAGATGTGCCAATAATCCAGTGACTGTAATTTGTAGGCTGCATAACAACTAAAAATTCCCGGAAATGTTTCGTCACGCACTAAAATGTAATCAGCACAACTGGGATGAGGCATATATGATTACTCATGGAATGATATACTCTTAAAATTAAATTGACTGCAGCTTAGCTCAGTATCTCTCAATCCGGTTCCATATAATTAGCTCATAAATATCATTGTTACTTAAAATTAAATATGTATTTATCAGCCTCTTTAAACACGCCATGCAGTGAAGTTAAACCCAGTTAATTATGGGAAGCAAATCAGTGATTTTTATTTTATAGTTTCTATGATTACTTGTTTCAATAATTCCAGTATATTTTCCATTCAATTAATATTATTCTTTTAATTAAATTATATCAATTGTATATTGCATAATTTTGTGTGTACTTTTCGAGCGTTCTATCTAATCTTAAGACCTGTTAATTACTAGCTGTTATTATATAATCCTAAGAATAGTTAGCATTCGCTTTTATTTTCTTGAAAGTTACGTTGTAGACAAGGAAAACGCAATCTTATGGTATTTTGTTAGCAGAACATATAATTATTCCGATATCGACTACTTAGTGTATGGATGCAATGATGAATAATAAATGTTTTCCTTTCAATATTTACTTAATTGTTGAGGTAGTTTAATCGTATCTTCTTTCGCACAAACTGCAAGTTACTTTTAGTATAAAAGCTCAACTTCATATATTATACCAGCATAGACCAGACTTGATGCCTTCTGAATGACTAAAACACAAGTTAACCATCTGCATTCATTAACGTGGTTCCTTATACTTTGCCAAAAGTCAACACTTCACAGCAAATTGCGAAAGCAGTAAACCATTATGGAATCCTAGATTGTTGTTTTTTAGTTTGAAAAGCCCTCTTCTGTCATTCCTCAACAATTTCTCGCCCAGCAAGTCTTCACGATTTTCGATAAAGAGTTATGTTAAGATAACGAGGAAACGTGTTGTGCCACTTGGGAGTCGACAGTTCTCAATTACCTTTCCCACATGGAAATACTATTTAGCGAAGATAACTAGAGTTCAAGTAACCGTTTAGAATAAATTAGCTACTCCCTCGCCCCCTCTAGCTTCCATCCCCGCCCACTTTGTAATTATCAACCAGATACTTTTCTTCATCATCCCATCATTCTCTTCATCAGCTTTATCTTCTCATTCCAAGAAAGAAGCTGCAAGGTAGGCAGCACAGTAAGGTTCCACTGCATCTCCTATCCAGCCAGGCTAATGTTACTTACATCTTTTTACCTACTACTAGTCCCTTAATTTTTCACCTCTTTATCACATCCACAACTATTTTACATCTCCTACAGAAAGGTAAAACTTTCATGTATTATAGCAGTCTCTCTTCTTATTCAAATCCATGATCCCCGAAGCCTTCCGTCCATTCCTTTCATTCAAAATTAGCTCACATTTTTGCTTACCCCCAGCTGCTGCAAAATACAGCATAATACTAATGTAAAACAGCACGAAAATCGTGTCCTTCATCAAACAATTCCGCGACGATATATTGACTCAAAATAGTATTTCCTCATGCCAAAAAACAATTGCTAAACATGGGTTTTTCAAAGACTTCACAAATAATGTAAGTTTTGACGTAGACGTAAATCAAGGGTAAATAGCAAATGTATTTATGTGTTACCAGAATATTTCGAATTTATAAACGTTTCTTGCTTTCACTATTTCACCCCTCCCTCGTTGATGTTTCCGCATCACCGATTAATAATTAGTTGTACGACAGACATGTGATTGTAAAATATTTTTACATGTGTTTCAAATACAGTCCTTTAGGGTATTCTTGAGTTCCGACTTGTTAGAGCCCTTTTACCTCCTTTAATCTAAGGTTGAATCATATCCAGCGCAAACACAGCTAAGCGTAATGAATGAATAATATTAAGCGAGAAGACGGACAGATTGGGATTCCAGGGGAGACTGAAAAGGTTTAGAAGGTCGAGTTGTAAGGGGATTTAGTGGAGTGACACTGGGAACAAGACCGGGAACATGATGAAAGGAGTATCTTGCTTTGGTTAACCGAGTTTACACGCTTGTATGGAATCTCTGTGGAATGGGAATCAAAGCTAGAGCAGGGAGGACGACGTCCAGCAGCGATCTCATCATCCAGTCCATCCAAGAATTAGTGTGACAAAGGGACAGCGTCAAAATATTTTTATCTATTCTTGTAATGCGAGTCAAGTTATTTTACAAAGCGTGAAACCTCATTTCCGCTTCAAGGGTTCTTCTCTTCTTGTCCTCTTGTAGGACCGTCCTTTCCAGAGGCGTACGCTGCTGGTATGGTTTGAAAAACTCTATACCTTTCTTTAAGCTTTTGTCCACACGAAATAAGATTTACTTTTCCGCTTCGTCTAACACCTAGAATCACCCTTTTATTTCATTACTTGACTAACTAAACTATATTCTCTAGTTTACCCTGAAATATGTATAACTATACTCAGAGCTATTCTTTTTAATTTTGCACTACACATTTTACCTAGAAACATTAAGATTTTGATTTACTCCTTGGTATTCAGTGCTCTCGGATTTGGCACATGCTTTAAATAAAAGTCAAGTATAATTGTCACCAAGACGTAAAGTGTCCTGAAAGTAGATTTTTAATTTCTCGTAGCTTTCGTTTTCAAAGTAATTCCCAGTATTTTGCCAAAATATGTTCATAAAATCATGTAAAATTCAAAACGCCAATTGGTGGCTAAAGCTACGCAGTAAGTACGTAGTACATCAACAAGATTCAAATTAACAGAGTTTCGAAAAACTCGCGGAAAGGAGCTCAGAAGAAGAGATAATCATTGTTTATCAGGCCATACGTTGTAAATGCTCATGTCCTCATCTACAAACAAGAAATAAACTAGAATAACAAGCTAGAATTTCGAGTTTTACAACTTTACAATCTCTAAATCTCGTGTAACAAGGGCTAAGCTTTTCAGGAGGAAGAAGAAAAGGGGCAACCAAGCACAAACCGGGCAGTCAATAGTCATCCAATTGTCTTGTGGATATATGCCGCAATCAAGAAAGCCACACAGGAGGAAACTTTTTGTCGGTATCTACCATAGAGACTTACATGTAGAGCTTTAGTTTAGAGAGTAATTTAACTGGTATTCATATAGTGTGCCTTGAGGATATTGATTCTCTTCATACTGGACCCTCATCATAACAAGAGTGAGGAGGAGAGGAGGGAGGGAAGTGAACAGGAGCGTCGTTTATTTACTCGTGTAACAAAGCTTCTGAAATCTTTATGAATCTTGTAAAGCGTACAAGATTGTGCAATCATGCAAAAGCGACTCTATTTTCTATACAGGGGGCCTTAGGATCACAAGTCTAACGTCATGTCACAAGTAATCAAGTGGATAGCCATCATTGGATTGAGATTGAGTGACGGAAAAAGCTTGCCCTTCCACCAAAACCATAACATAAAAGGCAGACTGAGCCGAGGATTAATCCTCGAGTACATTTCTACTATAAGCCCCTATATGCTCGTCTGTCTAAAGGAACTATGAACAGAGAAAAGAATTACACTTTTGAGAAGGGCACTCAAACCAGGTCCATCCTTTTCATCCGCCTAGATCCTCACTTATCTTTTCTAATAACTATCCATTGCAATATCAAGCGGGCCCTTAATCTTATTCTGCGAGACCCTTAGTGCCCTTATACACTAATCCCGCCCGACTCACACTATGCGATGACTTTTGTTGGGAGTTTATCTAGGAAAAAGAAGTGAGACTCTTCCACCTTCCGTAGTCCGACTCAGCTTTGTCTGCCTGAGCTCCATAGAAAAGCTGCCAGAAACCTGCCCCACGCATTTTAATGTATTCATGCAACCGAAGAAACTTCTATGGGGTACGTGCCTCCTTTTCAATCCATCCGCCACAAGTATGTGTGCTTTTCCCTTGTCCATTTTGAAATTCCAGCATTCCACCAAACTATTGTTTATTTGCCGTCAAAGAGAGCATCCGCATGACTAACATGATCATATCACCACATCAGCGCCTATCATATCTCTGTCACTACATTTTCTCCCGTACAATAATTTTCTGCAAGCATTTCTCTCTATCGTCCATTTTTCATGCTTCGCCAATCATGTAGAAATCTTCCGCCTCCAGAATCCACTTTCTCAGTTCGGGAGGGACAATGTCCATCTCTGTATTTCCACGCGACAAATCCATATATATTCATAGTATACTAAGCTGAAAATCATCTCTCTGCCGCTGTCCTTGGCGTCTTCTCTTGACCGTTTCCAAAATTCCTTCGGTCTATTCATCCGAGGGAGCGGTGGATGAAATCCAGCAGCATATCACTCACTCAGCTCCCGTCAAGGATTTAAAACGGTTATCAATTTTACGCCAAACAATTTGCCGCCCACAACCAAATGAGTTGTCGATGGGATTTTACTGAAGGAGTAATGGGGAGATATGAGCATACAGAAAAGAGAATGGAACGGCAATAAATATTTAATTACTAGAGCAATTTGTTCATCTCAAAATCAAAGCCCGGAGACTGAGGAAGGCGCACAAGTCAAATACTTTTCAAAGAAAGACCTCCAGGTAGTGAGATGCTGCACCCCACAAAGATCATTGTGTATGAGGAGTCTGGCATATGTTTTTTATGACTACTTATCCAAGCA
Organism: Sminthurides aquaticus; assembly: GCA_906901655.1. Taxonomy (NCBI): domain Eukaryota; kingdom Metazoa; phylum Arthropoda; class Collembola; order Symphypleona; family Sminthurididae; genus Sminthurides; species Sminthurides aquaticus. The sequence continues at coordinate 5,805,928 of CAJQTT010000004.1, read as the reverse complement.
TCATCATGATTGCAAGCAAGCGTTTATTATCGTTATTAGGGGGTTAAAAGGGTGAGGATTCCTTGGCGTAAATCTTTCATTAAAATTCACCCCACCGTCAGTTCCTCTTTATTTCAGACCCAAATCCCACTTTTAACCCAGCTCATCATCATCATTGCCACCACCATCAAACCACAGAACAAGACAAGATGTGCTTTCAATTATCAACCCAGTCATTTCATCCTCATCCTCATTATCACGCCATGCCTTCCATCATGCCCGACTCCTGCCACAACTCTCATTCTCGTACAAAATCTCCCGTAGTTTTCTCCTATTCAATACTGGTCTCTCTCACTCGTTCCTCTCCTTAACCCTCATCTTATTAGTAAGTAACCCTAATGCGAGGTTAATACCACCTTGATAGACTTTTTTTCATGCTCTTCTGCTACCACTATTAAATACTCTGTCATTCCTGTCACAAACTTGCCACTTTTAACATATTCTTATGATCAGCTAGTTTTTCATTTATCCCTCGAAAAAAACTTGCCTGGATCGATTGCTAATAGCATTGCGTACGACTCAGAAACTGAACATCTTCTTAGTAGAAGCCATCCCCCAGAAGCTTCTCTCAAGTTTCACCTAAGTTAGCTTTTTTGTAAAATGTCTCATTATTTAAAAACTCGTATTAATTTCAACCCTCACAGTAGGACTCAACAATATTTACTTGCTTTCAATCAAATCCTTTTTGTCTAACGCCACGAACCACACAAATCTTTCGACCACACAATCTTCTAGCTTGCACGCTTATAACCTCTACATTACATGAATCTTGGTGGTAATATCTAATATCATATCACACACCTGGCACCGATAAAATAAGTACATGTACTTGTCTACCTACGTACAATTTAAGATGCTGGCAAACTAAAAGCCAGTAGGCTCGTTTGCTGCAAATTTTCCCTTTTGTCATTTTTTATAGAAGTTTTTACTCGTGCAATTCAGAAACTATACCCTCAAACTAAATGACACGTTAGATAAAGTCATTGGGAATTGTGTACCGCACAGGATTTCTTACGCGGATTTCTTGCTGAATTACATCGTCTCTCCGTCCCTCGTTAACTGAATTCACATGAAATCCCACATGTGCCTTGGCATTCCAAATATGAAATTCTTGGGCCGAGATCACTAGAGCTGAATCCAGGAGACGGCTTTTTATTGTCCAGGGGCTAATTTTGGCCGGTATGAAGAGATGAGAGTGAAATATGGTTCAAGTAAGTGCTTTCTACTGTAGTTGATATAGCAGGACGTTCCAGACTATTACATCCCTCCATACGCCTTCCGAATGAAGCGGAAGAGAATTTATTAGAGAGAAAGTCTTTTACGGAGAGAAGTTCAAATGTAGAGTTGTGAGAGGGTTGGCAGTTCCAGCATGGATTTTTCCGAAATGAAGTGTAATTTTTCTCGAAAAATCTCATTTCCGCAACGTGTATAGGACGACGGGGATTGTTCAAATTCTTAAGAGAGAGGTACTATGAGCGGTCATGAATCAGGCGGATTCTTCATCTAGCCGAGTATATCCTCTCAAGTCACTTTTCAACTTCAACAATATTCTTCTGTTAAGGAGAAAGCAGAAAAAGAAGATATCACATCTACTTTCTACCCCGTCTCTCTCTCTCTCAACTTAGCCAATTCTCATCTCCAGAGAAGAAAGGAATGAGCCTGGATTTATTAGAGCTTTACAAGATACTTTGGTCCTCCTATATTTTTACATCCGTCATTTTCTTTCCCCGCCCATCCTCCCCCAGGCTTATGGAACAAAAAAGAATAGAGAACCTGCCTATAGTTAGTATGGCATATAGAACCTTCTCGCTCTTATAGCCCTTTTCTTTTAAAGTCTTCCGGAGAAAGCTAGACATATGGTGGAATATAGCGTGTAAGAAAAATGGAATTTTCTTATCTTCATAAACTTTGACGAGCCTTATGACGAGACTTTTTCCATAGACGTTTTAATAATCGTACAACTTTCCAACCTCACATTCTGACTCTACCACAATTTTCTCCTTCTGACCGAGACCACGAAACTGATGCCGAGTTCCTAGTCCTGCAGGAACGCCGCTCTACTCTGCCTAGAGTTTTACTAAAAAGGAACTACAGTGTTTTCCTCTTCGTAGGGTGAGTTGGTGGAAGAATGTGAAAAAGAATTTAGTAATTGCGTTCCCTTGTAATAAGCTCTTAATAAGTGTCGACATATTAGTTGAACAAGAAACTTGTTATGAGTTTCTTGTGAAAAATAGCTTTTTTCCCAACAATGACATCTCTCCCTTTCCCCGTCTCTCTCTCTCTCTCTCTCTCTTCCACTCTTTATAAAACTTAGCAAACGGAAGCCTAAGCACGTCCCCGATTCTTCCCACAACCCCAGCCACCAATCCTGTCCCGTCTCCCCTAATAGCCCCATCACCGAATATATCCTTCTCATTCTCCCACCACTCATACCATTTCTCCTCCCATCCCGATTGTGCTCAAATCACCACTTTTCACTATCCCATCAACGTGTACAAAATCTCAGTCCATCTCTCCAAATTCACCGCACAACTTTCTTCGTCTTCTCACATCTTTCCTCCTCGCCCGACCCAACCTCCTGAATCTACCTCCATCCTCCGCCACCGACAATATCTTTGCCCACGCAGATCATCACCCAGATATAAACTAAACGCTACAGTATTCCCGCCATCCTCTATGAAACCCAACCTACGGAACGGACCCGCCGCCCGCCGCATCCTTATGTACCTGTCTGGCCGGCTTCTTTAGTTGCTTTCTCCATTGTCCCAGAGTAACACAGTTCAGTTGAGATAGAGTATTCAACTCGCCCTGTCCTACTGTCCTCCCTCCCAAGTAACCAATGTATTCTACATTAGAATCAAATCACATCCTAACTGAATAGATGACTACCAGCTAGAGCCGGATAGGAGCATTTTCTACTCCCTACCCGCCAAACAGCTTGTTAAATCCTAAAGTGGGTAATCCTCGGAAACCACTCAACCCTTTGTTCCCTCCATCTCATTGTTCTCCCACTTTGTCTCCAACACTAGACCAGAACTCATCCTTCCTATCCTCATTCAAAATCCTCTCCCTTCCTTCATGATTATTAGTATCATTCCACATATTATCATTATATACACAGACAGGGCCGAGAAACTCCCGGGATTAAGCCCAACCCGCAAACTTCCTTCTTTACTAGCCCCCTCGCATCACATCATTGTCTGTTAAACATCCTTCTGCGCCCCCCTCGACTCTCGCTCGCTCACACCTATCCACTAGTTTGTAAAACTGATCAAACAAACTAATAACTTTCTACCATAATTGGCCTTAAAATCCTACTATACTAAATTCAATCACGTCTGCTTCTCTTTACCTTGAGATTTTGAACTTTGCTACGTTTAGAATATCCCTCTTTGTCACTCTGTCTTAATTAGCAAGCTTTCCTCCATAATCTTCGAGGCTGGGAGCCTGCCTTGGCCCTCCATAAAGCTCATGCTAGTTTTCTAGAGCTATTTTCACATTTTTTGTTCCCCGCTCCATTCTCGGTTGAAGCATTACTGTAGACGGTATCCCCCTTTGCTTTCACCAAAACGACAACGTTAAAAATCAGCTTTCCCAAATTCCAAACCATAGTGTATCTCTACATCTCTGGAGAGACTTTCTTTGCTATCAAGTTGCTACAACGCCACGTGGGAACAAAGAGACCCCGACGATGCCATGCTGGTCCTATTCTTCAGCACCAAATACATCAAGACAGAGTTGAGAATACCTTGAGAAGGGAAGAACAAAAGCGTCATCAATGAACTATGCAGCGTAATTAAGAAAAGTAATTGATTCCAGTAACGCTAAGGGTTTAACATTATAAGAGCTGAAGCGGGCGGCGTGTAACCTCAGGATCCAGCTATTTTTCAATCAACTTAACTTTCTCCGCTTTCTCCATCCTAAGCAAGATGAAATAGGGAGTTTATTCAGCCCATCTCACTTAGTCTCGCCTTCTTTCCCTTCTTGCAGGGAATATTGTCCTGAATCTTTTGTGGTTGAAGCCTTATGATACTTCCACTATCTAATTTTCCGCTAGAAGAATATATATAGCTAACAGTTACTCAAGCGGATAGGAGTAAGGAGGGAATTCAAAGGTTCAAACTTGTTTTCCCAGTATTCAGTACCTCCCTGCTATCTGTATATATCCGTTAGTTATACGGTAAACAAGCTCTTAGTTGCTTACGCTAAGAATTTCCAATAAGATGAAAAAGCCAGGATCCCCTTTCAGCCGCTAAAGAAGAACACAAGCATACCGCAATCCCTACTTCACCACAGTCTGGATCCAGGACTCCTTTACAATTTTATAACCCTCCGTAACTTCTATCCTACCTATCTACCTTACAGAGGGTAAAGAAAGCTCACTTTCCTCTTACGTACTCCCTAAACTTCCTCCCCCGTTGACAGCTATTAAGGAAGTCGGAAAATCCTCTCTTTCAACTTTACTTAGGCTTGATGAAGAAAGCGATGGAGAGAGTGTAAGCCTCAGGAATGTGAAACCGTGTCGACACCTCGGATGTAATCACATGAAGCCGAGTGCATATCTTCGTGGTAGTAGTAAGCTTCATTGCTCTCGTAAATGATCAAGACAAGCTGGAGAAAGTAATATTATTATAAGAATTAAACTCATCAGACTCTTTCCCACTCAAATCTTCTGGAGAGGGAAAAGTCTTTTCGGGATTCCAAAGGAGGAAGCGAAAGAGAGAAGCTAAGGACATGGGTGAACTAAATGAAAATTACGTCAAAAGAGTTAATTACAAATTGGCTAATGGAGCAAGTTGGCTAATGAGCCGAGCCCAACAAGATTCCTCACCATCCCGGCACAAAAGATCCAAATGAGTCGCTTCAGTCCTCCAAGTCTTCTCTCCAAAGACTCCAAAGAACAATGCCACCCAATACCCAACTCCAATAGCCACATTCTCTCTACAACTCTCTTCTCATATTGTCTCCTTCCGTACACAAATTCTTGATCTTCCTCCTCATCCTTTACCGTCTCGTCTCTCCATCCCATCCCTTTCTTCCTCCTCTTCCCACATTTATCCCTGATCCTCCCTAATTTTCCCTCTCACCAACTCCTACAAGATTTATACACGTGTAAACCGAAATCTAATTTTAACAAAGCCAACTCAATAAAACTCGTCAGGTTAATTTCTCCTGTCCCACCGTCTCAGCTCTTCTTGTTCCTTGTTCTTCCTCTCCCTTCACCTTAACCAGCACCTACAGTGTATACTTACCTACCTATGCTTTCTCCAGCTCATCCTCTCGCTTGATCACAACAATCCCTCCTTTCTCGGTCCTCCACAAGTTCTCTCCCCTTTCTTTATTACGTATCCTCCTAATTACTCCAGTCAGATCCTCCAGCCTGCATTCACCTCTTTTAGCAACACCATCACACAGTAATTTGTATTCTTCCGAAGAACCTTCTCACAATGCGTGTCAAAAATACGTACAGCTCATTATCTCGAACTGCTACCAAAACCACCGTTACTTTCTCCACCTTTCACCTACTTAAGGGTTACATAACTGTAGCTAACAGTATTCATCTCATCTTTTCTCCCTTTTAGCACGAAAATTTACAAACGGATTTGGATTTACATATGGATGCTTTCCACATGGATTTTTTCTTTGATGCTAGAAGTTACGAAAATGCTTCCCACTTGCGCACGATTTCGCTTTCACATTACAGACTTTTAAACATCCATGTGCTTTTACAATCCCACATCTCTTTGCGGCGAATTACATTTTGCTATACTACTTCCTTGGATTGCTTGGAGATTCGTAGGCAAAAATATAAAGGTATAAATACATAAAAAGCTCGCGGGTGGCTGCTGTGTTCAAGTGCATTTACTGCATGTTGGGACACCTGATTTTGATACTTGCTTCCAGAAACTAGTGATCTTCAACATTCATAATCGTTGAAGACTACGATCGGGACAGCGCTGGGATTCTATAGGAGGATACCAAGTTTCTAACTTGTTCCTGGGCAGTTACAATTGATCCGTTCTGCTGCTGCTGCAACTTGTCAGGCATATTATTACAAGTTAAGGGAAAGCTACCCTGACTGTGTGGCCATCCTTTCTATTAGATATCAGTAACGAGATCCACCAAGTGTCCGCTTATCGAGGCTTCTATAGAAGCCGCCACCGCCCGCCCGTCCGCCCAACCGTCCTCCGTTCGCCCGCCTTTCACCCTACCCTCCCTACACATGTATACATGAATAAAATGATGATCTTGATATGATAGGGGGAGAAGAGAGGAAGTGAGAATGCTGTTGCATCTTGTTGAGAGGAATGCGAGGCATTTCAATTAATCCGTTTCCCTTTGTGCGCAGTTTTCCTTGCGCTCGTGTCAAAAGCGGTGCGGGAGAGAAAAGTCGGCCCTAATAAATTCACCTACCTAAACGGTTCATGACATTATTGGCTCTCAAACTAGGCAATTTCAAGTCCATACTCTGTCTGGTCTAGCTCTCTCCACACTTTCTCCAGCTCACTCTCTCTCTTACTCTTTTTACTCTATCTCTTCCTGCCCCTTACCAAGCAGCCGACCGCGAGCTTCTTTCACCCTCACATATTTTTGAATCCTTCCCTAAAGATACTTGGCCATCACTTGAAGTGGAAAGAGTCTCCAAGACTCCAGGACCGGATGTGTAGGAATATATATCCACTTGTATGAAATATACTAAAAAGGAAATACACATAAGTTCTACCACACTTGATCCGTGAAACCAAAGGAAAGTTCAGCCGCCACACTTTCCCCAAATCCTCCAAATTCACAAACCTTTCTTCTCACTTTATTTTATTTACCACCCGACTTCCTCCTGCCTACTCAGAGTAGGCTACTCTTACATTTCTGTCCGCTTGAGATATCTTGGCCCGACAAAGTCCCGATATTTTTCCTTTTCCTGTTTATCCTTTCCAAGCAGGCAGCAGGACCTCCTCTTCATTCCAAGGCAAGATCATAATATTCACAAGTTCCTCCTCAGAGAAAGCCAAATAAATATGCAAATAATCTACCCATACATTTTATTAGAGCGACAGATTAAGTACTTGTTTCAAAGTTCTGGCCGTCAATGGCCCTATTCTATCAGCTACAATTATTGCCACCCAAATATTTTCCGCCCCATCATCCCACTCTTTGATCCTTTCCCCCTTCTCTTCACGTATCTCACGAACCACTTCTCTCTTGATCCTCTACCAAAGGCCACTTCCAAATTCCTCTTATTCCCCAATAACCGAGAAATAAACCAGATCCTTTATTCAACTATACAATCCGCAATTTTCTTTTCTCTCTCTCAATACAAAGTGCTTTTCCTCCACACTTGCACCATTTCTTCATTATCGTAACACTTGAGCAATATATACATCAAGAACCAAATTAATCCGTCTCCTTTCAATTCAATATTACGATCTCCAGCAATAACAAATAATAGCTTCCTCTAATATAACTTCATGCAAATATCTCGTCAATTATAGCATTCCTTCCTTTAACCCCATTTCTTGTTGCTTTTAAATCTGCTGAGGTTCACTTTTCCCAACTTAATACTGTACTGTAATCCAAAGTCCTGTCACCACTGTGCATTACATCTTAGCTACAATACCACAGCACACAAACTATTCTGATTCTAAGTGTAGTTCATGAACCCTTGTTTTCGTAAATAGATATGTATATAAAATATCACAACAAGAATGACGAGATGCAGGTTTCATAGTTTTAAAATTTTAAAAACCCTAGCATAATCCGGATCACATTTCCCTAGTAATTCAGGTACACGTGAAAATCGTCATCCCATGCACTGCGTGAGAAAGAGTTCTTTCTAGTTATCTATAGTTCCATAATGATACACCAGTAGCAGCCATGGTGGCATTAACGTTAACCAAAAGTGAGTTCAGGGCCAAGAGCTGCCCTTCCACCGAACCTACGGTTCCAACACTTTTCCACCCCCCTTCCTTCCCATAAGTTCTATTCTACCCATTGTTTAGTTTTCATATAGGAATTTACTTTTTTTCTCCCCAACAAAATACCCTTAGTGTCTTTCGCGGTTTTTGGCTTCCCCAACAAACCACGCTCATTACATGAGCGTGAAGATAATTAATTACAGCCTCCGATTAGGAAAGCCATGACGCTTTATGAAAAATCCAGTGGGCGCTTTAGAAATGTTCTTATGTTCATAAGCTTTAATTAAATTACTCGGACCTTTATCCACACTCACCCTTCTTCCTATCCTTAAAGGGAAGCTATATTAAATAGCCGGGCTATGATATAACATGAGTTTGGTTTGCCTTTATAGGATGCGAGCCAGCGTAAGGTTAATTTCTCTTAAGATGCCCTCAGCGTGTCTATCATTTATGCACACCTATCTAATTTTACCATTTCGTAATGCGGGAAAGAGTTTCAAATTAATGTACGTTCTCAAGCATAAGTGCCCAAAACCAGAACCGTGTTCCCGGAATGTGGTTTACCGAGCAGGGGAACACAAAACTCAAACCCGCGTCTTCAGAACACTGAATTGCGCTACAGAATCTCATATTCTTCAAATCTTGCGCGAATCTAATTTTGAGCGTTCATTTTAAATTTCATTTGTGAACTTCTATTTTCCTCTTCCTCTGAACTCGTCCAAGTGTATACAGGGTATGAAAGTCTCTATCCTCCTATCTTTATTTGAGTATGAAGCTATGCGAGCAATATTAGAATTAGTTTCCTTTCTCCATGTAAATCAGGAAGGATGTAAAACTTCCCTCCCTACCCCTCTCGCTTTTTTCTTCCCAGGGCAAGCGGAATGAGATTTCTTTGCCAAGTTGAGTTGAAAGAAGAGAGAGAGAGAGAGTCTAAATTGAAAATGGGATGATGATTCTCAAAAAATCATCTCATAGTCTAGTGAAGAAGTCTCCTAAGATTACTACTCCTTTCTTTCTCCACAAACCAGATTACATAGAGTTACAAGCAGGAAAGAGCGAAAATCCAACTACCAAAATCCTCTTTCTTTTCTCCTCAATTACAGCTGAATGCGCCCACATTTTTTACTTCTCTCATCCTTTACATACATGAATAGTTTTACGTTAGTCGAGTGGAATAGAAAGAGCAATATTTCGCCTCTTCACAAATAATTGCTCAAAGCCAAACCTTGGAAAACAACAAGTATTCGGTGCAGAGAGTGGAAAAAAAATCTCAATATATTGCTTTTTTATTCCTCCGCTCTCTTCACGTCTTCACTGCATCCAGCAATAATCCAGCGCCGCCTTCAACCTCTTCTGCCTAAACTCTTTATTCTACGTATAACAAACTTTCACTCCGCCTCTTCTCATCTTCTCCGCTCTTTCCTCTCATCCTCATCCAAAAGCTAGCATTTACAAACTCTAATAAAATCCCAATTCATCAAATCTCTCTTTCTTTATCTCCACTCTCTTCATACTTAATCCCCCTAAATCTAAATCCCTTGCCAAAGACCTCCTCTTTTCCTTTGCCTCCTCCCCTTTACAACTTGTTTTCAATCCGTATGTCCGTCACTTCTCTCGTACCAAGTACCTTTTCTCCATTTAACGCCAGTTTTTTACGCATTTTTCTTCAGACATCCAATCAGCGTTTCAATCCCACAAGTTTCCCTTATCTTTTCTAGATATTCAATTGCGCTACCTGACAGACAACCTGACTTCCGCGTCTCATTTCTTCTAAGCATCCGAATTAGCGTACATTAGGAAGGGCTACTCAGAAAATCAGTTGCTGGTAAATCTTGGCCAACCAAAACTTCTAGACTAGTGCAGGGATTGTGGGCTTATAAATTCATATAATATTCTGATAGACGCCGAAGAATCAATTTCGTTTTGATATATTACATGTCCACCAGGTTCCATTACCCGGGACTCGGGACACTTGAAAAGAATGGATGTCAAAGTGAGAGCGGAAAATATGAAACTCCTTTTGGTTAATATCAATCTCATAAATAAAATCTCACAATGACCCTTCTAAAATTCATATTACATTCAACTTTAAACTCTAGCCACTCGATTACCCGCATACATCAAGAGACATCTTTCCCCTGTCCCCCCGGCTCTAACTCATAATGAGTTATGAAGTGTGAGAAATGATGACATGTGTACTCGGCTCTGTGAACATAGGTTTAGCTAAGGGCAGGCAGGATTCTTTCAGCTTGTTCCGTTCGGGTGATCCAACATTCATGGGGTGGCGGATAACAAAATATAATCCGGCGGAGCACTCAAAAAGAAAGTAATATTTTATGGCAACTTTTTAATTAGGCCGCATCCAACTCAAGGCTGATGACAAGAATGAGGAAACATTTTGAGCTGTATCTCATCCACACATAATCCAATGAATTCCATGTTTTAAATGATGTCAACATGGATTTTTCAAACATTAGTCACCGTCCTCAGATAGAGAGAGTCCTCCTTTTACCCTCGTCTACCCGACAAGGGTGAGCATCCTTCCCCACTTCTCCCGACAATGGCCCAGCCTAATTCCGGAAAGAAATACGACAAGCCCGAAAACCCACTCGCTTTCTCTCTATTCTCCCCGTCCCCACAATAATTACACACCCATGAGTGTCTACTGCACGTGCTTCCTTTCTTCCTAATGCTCAATTTCCAGGATCATCAAATCATATAATCTCTTTGTTGTTAACTCCGCAAAATACACTGACAGGACAGGAGAGTTCCAATACTCAGGAGCTCTATAACCCGGCTGTGTGCCCGGAATTTACTCTTACGTTTGTAATTCCATACTGCCTTGAGCTGCAGCCGCTGAATAACATGTTCCTCAATTTTCTCTCTCCTTTTTTAATATCACCAAATCACAACACCACTGGTGGCACAATTAAATTGCCCCTTGCACAGCAAACTTCGCACAAAGTGTTTATACCCATCAATATATACTCGGAAAATCAACGTAATCTGGCTGGGGAACACAAACAAACATTCCATGTTACCCTCAATCCAATTATTTACCACCACATCTAATCCCATTTAGCATGCAGTTCGACCGTAACAAATTACGGGTAAACATGACCGAAACCCGATTTCCCGGGGAGGGGAAGAGAGGGGAAACTTTCCCCTCTCTTCCCTTCGTCTCTTTCTTTTTGCGGCGAGACCATCCACCTGCAACTACTGCTTTGCTTGTTGGCTTTGCTTCATCCCGATTCTTTTACTTTTGAATATTAGGTAGGGGTTCCACTTTGACTTGACCATAATAAAAGCTATTACTTAAACCCTGGTTTTACCAGTCAGGCGGGGATTTACATGAAATGCATATTACCAACCGCGTCAGTCGTTGTCTTCAATTTTGAAATTGTATTAGCGAAAGCTTTCCTCCTCGTCTCTCTCTAAGCATCCCTGTCTGCTAAGAGTCTTTAATGCGACCGCCGTAACAGTAATTAAATCCTAATCCTTTCATCTTATACATGGATAAGCAAACCAATAAATCCCAACTACTTTTCTGCATTCCACATCCTTTATAAACCGAATGCCGTCATAGACCCTAGTACGGGATGTGGACGACAGGAACGTAACCCCTTGCTTTATGCTTTACCTCCTCCAAACTCCATCTACAACATCTAAATAGGTTATCCATTCCGAAATCTTCTCATCCCCTCTCCGCCAGTTTCATCTTCTAAACATTTCCCCAAAATTACGAACTATTTTCAACCTCTCATCTTCTCGAGCCCAAACACTTGATGAAGCGGACTTATTAGCCTCTACCGTTCGGTTACACGCAGCTACAACAAACCACCTTCCTCATCAACGATCATAGAATCTGCTTAAATTATCTGGAATAACACTTCAACTAAAGAACCGCAAACAACCCCAAAGGATTCTTTCCTATAGCAGCTCCCATAACATGCCTTCATCCCAAATTAGACTACAAAGCGGGATAATTGGCTCTATTTCCGAACACACCCAGAGAGGAATTTTACGTGCTTTTCAGGAAGTTAAAGCACAGACTCGTATCAAATTAAACTATGTTGTAGGAATGTGGCGTGATGCCTTCTAACTCCAGAATTTGGATTTTCCTTATACTACTATAACATCCTTGCGACATGCTAGCTGATAAACAACTGATTGCAATCATCCTACTTCAGTTTTCCATTAGATCATAAATAAATGTACCTATATCATATATTAGCAGGTTCATTCCACAAGCAACACTGTGCTCAACCCTCAACCCCGATTTGAGATAACATTTTTATTAAAACTTTTCTATATTGACGTACTCACGTCTATACTGTAGGACATGATTAAAAAAATTCAATAAATATGTGTAAACAATATTGACTCAGTGATGGAAGAAAACATGCGATCACACGATTTTCACCTCTATAGTGCGCACAGCAGCTGCAATCAAGGGTAGATTCGCTCAAATCAGGAGCGAATGGTGGATGCGATTAGTAATTAAAAGATACTACTTTCCGCTAAATTTTCTTTACACAAACCATTTTCAATAGGAAAACATACAAGTAGAGATCATAAAAATACAATACAGCAATTCTTTGAAATTGTTTTAAGTATGACCTGAATCTCACCAAACACTGTAGTACCGGTAAAGCTTTGTATTACATTACAACCTGGTGTGGAAGCAATATTAAACAAGTACTTCTGTAAATCAGATAGCGGATAACAGTTCGACAAGTAGTGTAAAAATCCTAACCCTTCATGATGTTACCGACAAAATTCGCGAATCACTTCTAGCGAAGTGCCATATAATATATCAGGATATTACTCCGAATATTCCAAACGAATCTGAAAACTGTGAATAAAAATCATCGCCCTGTATGCAACCCAAGATATTGCCTTAAAATATGCTGCTCTGCTGTGAATATTGTGTAACGCCTAGACTTTCTGACTCTAAACAAAACTAAGCATATTTCAGGAAGCAAACTCAAAATCATAAACCACCTTCATGAAGCACAAAAACTTGGGAGGTCGCCTACGTTGAAAACGATCATAAGGAAAATCACAATTTCCATGGTGCTAAATGCTGGCCGTTATTTACACATGCTTTACTTTTGTTAGTTCCTACTTACACATATATTGCCATGCTGAAAGGTAGTCAGTCTCTTCCTCATAGCAATTTACATCCACAGGGGTTCATTAAAAACTGCGGTCTACTCACTTCGGCTTTGTTTCCTGATCTGTAACACTTCTTATAAAAATTTGGTCTTCAGGTATATTAGCAGGCGGTTCTTCAAGTTCATGTAAATAGGAGCAGCCAATTGCAAGAAGTCCACCTAAGTTAATAAGACAAAGCAAAGAGTTTAGTTATGTTTTTCAGTAAATATGTATATTTTTTCGGTTCTGTTTACAGCGTAACACTTACCACAACTGCTAAACGCGAGGCTTGAAATTCCTGTCGGATAGCGATGAAACTGACACAATCTCTTCTTATTAAACCCATCCCATACATTTACGAATCCGTCTGATCCTCCCGTTGCAAATGTACTATGCTCAGAATGGAAGCTATGAGAAATTAAAAATAATTTTAATGCCACATCGAATCTGGATGAAAAGCGACTTCAATATCGTGACATCTTTTCCTAAATATGGTAAGTGTTGCCAACTTCACCAGAAAAAAACAAGACAATCCACTGAGCAAATACTAAAACGAAGACAAGGGAAAATATATCACGGGCTAGATAAGCGTCAAAATATATCAATAGAATTGCGGGGACATGGGTAATGGGCATCTCTATACTGTGATAACATGGCCCGATGAAGCTATTTGGTCTGTATCGTATAATGAGCAGATTGACTCGATATTTCACTTGTGAATCTTGTGGACTTGCTGCTGATACCATACACCCCGCGTGTCATGTACTAATTATCATCAGAGTGGCAAACCAAATGTACCTTATTGCATTTACAGGGTATATGCATTCTACACCAGATTCCTTTATTCGATGGCATTTGAAGGCATATTTTTTCTTCTGTATTTCAGGGTTAGGATCAAAATATTCCACCGCAACTCTCCCTTCAATGCTGCTCAAAACATAGCCCTAAAATTTGTCCAAGCATAATAATATAGTGACCAGAATAGTTCGAACAATGTTTCCAAGTGCATCATTTGGGATCGAATAAAATGAATATACCTGCTTATTAGGAAATATCCTTAAACATCTAGTTTGATACTTGAGTAACGAATCACGTTGCTGAACAGGAGCTCCAAGATTCCGGACATCCCAAACAATTATCTTTCTACCACTAGTTCCAATAATTATCATTTCTCCTTTGACACTCATTGAATATACCTGCAAACAAATCCCGTTTAACGAACCTCTGTTAAAGTATACATGCAAGTTCTCACATTACTTAGATATAATGCCCACCTGCTCATTTTGAGGATGCGAACTAATACAAGATTGTGATTGTGAGCGAGGATCCCATAATTTCATTGTCGTATCCCAACTTCCGCTAACGATTGCATTTTTTTCCTCGGAAAATTCAACACATCTTACTGCATCGTCATGCTGACCAATCTTGCTTGCTAAAATCGAACATACTGGTTATTGATTGTATAATTGAAACATGTACATGTATATACTAGGGTTAAACTTATTAAATACATACAATTCTCAGAACCAAAATCGTAGGTCATAATGATACCATCCAATCCCCCACTGAATGCTTTATAAGTATCCTAAAGTCAAAGAAATAACGTCATTACTTGTTAAAAGACTCAAACATACTCACAAGGTCACTTAATACTTCAAGTTACCTGCATAGAGCAATCAAGCACAGGATGTCCGTTATGACTGTATTTGTGCCTAAGAGTATTATTGGGAACATCGTATAAACGAACATAGGAGTCCCAGGAAGAAGCTAACAGTAATTGTGAACTAGATGGGGCGAATCTAACAGTCGAAATAGCGTCTTCAGGAGGCGACTTTAATTTGTACTCAGATCGTAACTCCCCCATTTTCAATATATTCAATATTTATGTATTTATTAACTAAAAGTGTTAAAGAAACTTTATTGTGACTGCGACTTGATTAACGCTGTATTCGAATAAAAAGATATCACTTTCGCGCTGTCACCGATTTCCAGAACCTTCCTGTCATCAAGCCGCTGTACTTCAAAACCTTTTTCCAATCGGCCTTTTCAGAAATACAAAATACGCAATGCCATTATTTTTCGAATGACCCTTCCGTGTACAATAAAAAATATCCAAATTCAACTCATCTGTGCAATTCAATTCAACGACCGCAAAGATTTTCAGGGTATATATGGGTTGATTTTTCAAAAAGCATTCGTATTTTCCCTCCACTGCAGAGCGTGGGAACAAGGGTATATGCGCTTTACTAAACATGGGCACATAAGATTTCCATGTGGGTAAAATAATCGGGAAATCGCTGGCATTCCCAACTAAATAGAATTATATATTGGTATTATCCAGCTACAGGAAAATAGTTTCCATTAAACTATGCGTTTCGTTTTCGTAGACATACAGTAATATTTGAATAAGCGGTGAAACCAGTATGGAAAAATGGTTTCATGTGCGTAAACCCTCCAATCCAACGCTTGACACTGAATCGAAGCTGGGGCAGACGTTTATGTACCAACTTACCCTACGTCATATCGTTGCACACGAAAGAAGCTCTCTTTTAATCGGCTTGGGAATTTTCTTCGCTCATTTCGGAATAATCAGTTAAACCAGTTGCTGAAAGAATCCAAATCTCTTACAAAAACTTACTGATTTCCAGGCAAAGGATTTAAAGAAAAAATGTCTACGAGCTATTTTCGGATCACTGCTCTAGCTAATGACATGTACTCGTAGACTTCAACCTCTGTTCCCTCCAAGTTCCCTCATATTCCCGTTTTTCAGACACATTAGCAATGAAGCCAGAAATGTACAATGAAAGCGTCAACCTTCCTTCCATTTTTTGTACACACTGTCATTTGTGTCCCACAAGACAAACCTGGCAAGTTCATTAGCGAATGAACTCGAACCAAACTCTCTCTTACATATTTCCTTCCAGATTTTTTTTCTTAAGTACCGATCCTAACTTTTTTTTAACTTTAACCGATCCTAAAACAGCTTGAATTTTTCACAGTTTATCCCTTTGCAGGCTTCATACGTGTCACACTCCTAATTCTCTTCATTCTTCCCGAATTCTCGGTAGTGAGGTGATGAAGTCAAATTCTCCTTGGTGTCAAAAATTGCAAAACCTGAAGTTCTCGGGGATTCAACACTTTTGCGTTTAATCATCCGCTCTGAAGGTAAGACAGTCATATCTTCAAGATGGCTATTTACTTTTAAATGCTGTGTGCTATGGTTTTTGTAGTTCGCAAGGATGTAAGTTCACCTTATTTTGCCGAGTCCTTTATCTCCCCGATAACCTAAAAGTTATTTAAGTTTCCCATCATGGGTCAACTAACGATCAAGATTATTAATTTTCCCTTCACGGCTGCACAATTCTCCCTTTTAAGTTTTGTAAATCTGTAAATTCCAATGCTGTTTCTGCACTATCCGTGGTTAGTGCATAATGATAATGACTCCTTTGAGCAACGCCGACAACCACGTTTCTATCCCGTGCTAATGTATGTGAAATACCCCACTCCTCCGTAGTGAAAATCCTCTAGACCTTCTTCACGTATTGACTCTAACCAGTAATTTTAGTGTTAGCTAAATTAAATATGAAGCTTAAAATGTAATTGAGCTATATATACCATTCTGTACTGATCTTTGGAGATTTCCTAAAAATTATTTTGTGTTCAAAAGCAGGCCATTGAATATTTAACGTCATCATTCTTGTTCAACAGTCAAGATTCAGCCAGATAAGCTAGGAGCGGAAACGTTTACGAAAGTGTTTAAACTTTTGTTAGGGGAACAAAGACAGGCCGACATGAGGTCGCAAACGTTTCGGAAATCTCTGAACCCGCTTTCCCTCGTCATCTTTCTCTCTTGGATTTTCTTCCATTTCTCAGGTATTTTAAGGAACCCCAAGCACTTTTCTTAAACACTGCCAGCTTTTCAAACTTGAATTTTTCTTTTTTTCTTCACTCATTTTCCTTAGCAAGCGAGGCTCGTTACAGATGTCCTAGCAAGAAATACATACGTTTAGCCAATAGCTGCTACTATTTGAGCGGAGAAATAGCTTCTTGGCAAGAAGCGCATTTTCGGTGCCGAGACATGAATGCTCAGCTTGCAGTCCTCGCCACGGAATACGAAGATGGTACTTTGAGGAACTACCTGGAGAAGCGAGAATTGGGTAAGTTAAGATTAGTTAATGGCGTTTTTTAATTAAGATGAAGTTCATATTTCCCCTGCCGCTAACCTGAAACTCTATACTACAGCTCAGTTAGGTAGATGGATTGGAGGGATGTGGGTGTATGATCGCTGGATCTGGGCTGCACAAGGAATCGACATCGAAAACCAGCGCGCCTTCGTTTCAGCGTCTGTTCAACAGTTATCCGAATCAGATCAGTGGATGTGCCTTTACATGGATTCCCGAAACAGGTGGCTTGTACAACCTAACCTACTTCAGAGCATCCTTTTTTATTTATTCAGGATATTAAAAACTTAGTTTCAATTGTGAATTAGATATCGCTGGTCCAATGAGCATTGCGTTCGCCAACTCCATTACATCTGCGAAGCGCCGCTCATGATGAGTCGAAATTCTAGCTACAGAGGAACATCTACAGTTGCGCCCTCTACTACCTTGTCCTCCCCCAACGAAGTGGATGAAAACACTGTGTAGCGATCATAATCCTTGTCTACTTGCTAAAACTCATTTCTAATTTTCGCCTTGTAGTAAAAATATTGAAATAATTACATAAAACAGACTGAAGTTCTGAACCTTTGTTTTGTTGTCACTTATATTGTGTTTATTCAAAGATTTCAAATGAGCATCAAAATGCATGCAATCATTTCCCTACGACTTGCGTACTTTTGAAGTCAAAGCAATGAAATGATGAATAAAATAATGAAAAAGTAAATGTTAAAGTCTTCAGATATTAATGTTTAACTGAGATAATTTATTAAATACAGCGGCCACTGTGGAAGCGAGGAATAGAGTCAGCCTAAATCTTGCGATTCTGGGTCTTCTGGAAATGATATCTGAAGAGTAGACGCTTTTCAAAGGAGCGGAACTTTTCTCCTAATAAACACATAGAAGTACATACATTACTGCAAGGAAGCAATAGTAAACCTGACGACAATAGCAGAAAACCCGCCTTATATTATAGGGGATATGTGAATAAGCGGATTGAGGATTTGGATTTGATGTTAAAATTAATATTAACCTAGTTAGCTAAAGTTCGAACATTTGATTTTGTGTAACAATATTTGAAACTACAACGAACATAACAATATATTTTCTGGCATTGTAAGTTCCGGTTTGCAATCAAATTTAATTAAACTGGTTATTTTAAAAAGTGACTGATCTTTTTGCAGAGAGTTAAAGATAGGCATTCGCTAATGTTTCGAAATCTTTGTTTGTTGTAATTGCAGAGAAGAAGCACCAGAGAGAGATTTAAATTCGCAACTGACAGCATTTTTTCCAGATGGTTTGCATCATCTGTCAAAATGCATATTAAGCAGGTAGGAATCCAGAGTCTAGTCATGAATGTACCCGAAATAAACTGCATATTTTGAAATAAAACAAGTATATTTTGTCGAATTTATCTTTATCAGGTTATTATCCAAGGATTCAAAAGCTACCGGGAGCAGACTATTGTTGAACCATTTCACAAGGGGCACAATGTCGTCGGTAAATATCATTATTATGATGATGTAAGTCTCTCCCTATTGTTATATAGTACATTTAATATGGGCATGATTTTTTTCTATAGTTGGTCGTAACGGTTCCGGGAAGAGTAACTTCTTTTACGGTGAGTTTTCGCATTTCTTGGAGAACCATTTTGTAGTTTGCTGATTTCCTTGCTCTAATAAATTAATCTTGGGTATATTTAATTTTAGCAATTCAATTCGTTTTGAGTGATGAATTCTCTCATCTTCGGCCTGAACAGCGTCAGGCATTATTGCACGAGGGCACAGGACCTCGTGTCCTAACAGGCTTTGTTGAAATTATCTTCGACAACCAGGATAGCCGTTTCCCTGTAAGTCTGTTGTCATAGCTACTGCTACTTTTCACATTTTTCCAGTGTAAATTTTGTCTCATACATTCGAAGGTCACAATTGCTCATTTTTCTGCGTCACTTGAATATGCTTGTAGATCGAGCGTGACGAGGTGTTCCTGCGGCGAGTAATCGGTGCCAAAAAAGATCAGTATTTTTTAAATAAGAAAATGGTGCCTCGAAATGACGTTGTAAATCTTCTTGAATCTGCTGGATTTTCCCGTTCAAATCCGTACTACATTGTGAAGCAAGGAAAAGTAAGGATTCAAATTCAATGTTTTGCTCCCGCAGTTGTTTCTTATGCAACCCGACTTCTTTAGAATTAATGTTATTTAATTTTCTATGATCATTCTGTAGATCAATCAAATGGCTACTGCACCAGATTCACACCGTTTAAAACTCCTTCGAGAAGTTGCTGGTACACGCGTCTACGATGAGCGAAAGGAAGAATCTAAGTCTATTCTCAAAGGCAAGATACAGCTTCATATTGTCGTCAGCAAAAATTTGAAAGCCAGTGTAATTTGAATGCTTATCTGACCATATTTTAATTGCAGAAACTGAGGGCAAAAAAGAGAAAATTGAAGAATTTTTGCACACTATCGAGGAACGTTTGAAAACATTGGAAGAAGAAAAAGAAGAGTTGAAGGAGTACCAGAAGTGGGATAAAAAGCGCAGGGCGTTAGAATATACCATCCATGACCGCGAACTAAACGAAACTAAGAAAAGGCTGGAAGAGGTACGTTTTTAATTTACCCTTAGTTAATTAGTACAAGGCGTAATGAAATTCATAACATTTATATCTATTGCTTACATAGTTGGAGAAGAAGCGCAAGTCGTCTGGCGAGGGATCTGAATCGCTTCGTTCACGACTACGAGAGGCCGAGAAAAATGCCAAGCAAGCGTCCAGAGACTTGAAGGAAATCAGGCAGCAAGTAACTCAGGCTAAGGAAGAGAAGCAAGCAATTCAACTAGAAGCGCAGCAGTTGACTCAAGACAAGGTAGATCATAATATTTTTCACTTTTGTGGTGCTGATAATGGCCACTGAACTTTCACATAGTTGTTTTCTTGTTAAATACGATTGCTCCTTTCAGACAAAACTTGAAAATCGTGAACGCGATCTTGATGAGGAAATGAGTGGAGACAAGAACTCAAAAAAGAGGGCGGAGCAAGAACTAGACAAATTGAATGCTACCATAAAGCAAAAGGAAGAAGAGTTAAAAAGAGTCAAGCCAGAATACGAAGACCTGAAGAAGAAGGAAGAGGCTATTACGAAAGAGTAAGTTAAACAAAGTATTCATATACTTTGTTTACAATAGAGCTCGAGTATAATTCGTGATTTACTTGTAGTTTGGGGCTGAAAGAGCAGAAACGGAAAGAGTTGTATGCTAAACAAGGACGTGGTTCCCAGTTTACTTCCAAAGATGAAAGGGACAAATGGATCGCCAGTGAATTGAAGTAAGCATTCTTAAATTTTTCTGTTTCAAATTTATTAGATTGAGAATATTCATTGCTGACAACTACACGCTTTGTAAAATAGGATGCTGAGTAAGCGGGTTAAAGACAAAACCGAAGATATAAAGCGACTCACGGAAGAGCTTGAAAACGACGCAGACAAGAAGAAAGACTTGGAGGAGGAAGTTGAACGAATGTCTTCCGAGATTGAAAGTTACAAGACCAGCATTGATGAGTATAACAAACGTTATTACGAGTTGAAAAAATCGCGAGATCAGTTGCAGTCCGAGCGTCATGAAATGTGGAGAAAGGAAAACACATTACAGCAAAATCTAGGTGCGAAAAATGAAGAGCTGAGCAAGAGTGAGGGCGAATTTCGATCCATGGCTGGACGAGAAATTTTCAACGGACGAAATAGTATTCTTCAAGTACTGGAAACATTCAAGCATCGAGGAGGGTTAGACCATGTGGTTTCTGGATACCATGGCTTAGTTTTAGAGAATATTCGTTGCGACGAAGGTACGGAAACCGCGGTAGAAGTTACAGCAGGAAAGCGGCTTTACTATCACATCGTCGAAACCGATGAAGTCGGTTCGCTTATTCTGAAAGAATTCAACAGACAAAAACTTCCAGGGGAAGTGAATTTCATGCCATTGAATCGTTTAATGGTTGGAACCGTTCAGTACCCAAAGGATCCCAATGTCATCGAAATGGTGCGCGTTATTAAATATAAGGACAAGTTTGATAAAGCTGTACGCCATATTTTTGGACGAACTTTGATTTGCCGAGAACTTGAAGCTGCCGTCCGCACTGCAAAATCCCATCGATTCGATTGTGTCACACTTGATGGGGATAAAGTGGCCAGTAAAGGAGTCCTGACGGGGGGATACTACAATACGTCCCGATCCAGCCTTGAGATTCAAAAACGAAGATCAGCTTTGCAAGAACAGAAGAATGATCTGGAGAAGGAAATGAGCGATTTGAAGAAGGAACTCCATAGTATCGAAGAAAAAATCAAACAAGTTGGAGCAGAAATGGAGAAAAATGAAACGAAAAACAGCAAAGTGAAGGATACTTTTGACAAAGTCAAAACGGATATAAGACTCAGCAAAGAGAAAATTACAAATATAGACAGATCAAAACAATCCAAGGAGAGGTCTCTAAGTCAGCTTAAATCAAACCTCGAGGCTCTGCAGTCCACCAAAGAGGGATTCGAAGCTGAGCTTCATCAAGATTTACTTTCGAGTTTGTCTGTTGCTGATCAAAAAGAAGTAGACATTCTTACTGACCAGATTCGACAACTTACTAAGCAAAACAAAGAAACCTTCACGAGGCGTATGCAGAAAGAAGCCGAAAAGAACAAACTCGAAAATACCTTGAATAATAATTTAATGCGCCGAAGAGATGAACTAACGCAAGCCCTTCAAGAAATTTCTGTTGAGGATCGTAAGCGTGAGCTTGACCACTGCAGGTCGGAGCTGAAAAGCGTTGAATCGAAAATTAAAGGATTAGACAAGTCTGTCACGCAAGCAGAAAAGAAACTAGCCGAGTCCAGTTCAAAAATGAAGCAAGCTCAGGAGCAGCTAGAAAAATACAAGGTGGAGGAGCGAGAATGCCAAGAGAGATTGAACGAAGACTCGAAGGATTTGGAGCGGCTAGCAACTAAGCAGAACACTCTAAATCAAAAAATAAACGAGTGTGTCAAAAAGATTCGAGAACTCGGTTCGATACCCACTGACGCTTTCGATAAGTTTCAGAATACTAGCATAAAAGATCTCTATCGCCAATTAGAAAAAGCCAACCAGCAGCTAAAGCAATACGCTCATGTCAACAAGAAAGCTTTGGACCAGTTCATGAGCTTCTCAGACCAGAAAGAAAAGTTGGTCGCAAGGAAAGAGGAACTGGATGTGGGCCACGCCAAAATCCAGGAACTAATGGACCACTTGGAGCTTCGAAAGACTGAAGCAATCCTCTTCACCTTCCGTCAAGTGACGAAATATTTTACAGAAGTATTCGGGAAGCTCGTACCGGGCGGGCACGCACAATTAGTTATGCAGAAGGGGAACAGAGAGGACACTGAGCTACCAGCATCTATGGAAGAAGATGGAGGGGTTTCGCTACAAGGATTTAATTCTGATACTTTTACTGGCGTGGGCATCAGAGTAAGTTTTAGCGGCAACAAGCAAGCAGAGATGAAAGAAATGAATCAACTTTCCGGAGGACAGAAGTCTTTAGTAGCATTGACTTTGATATTTGCAATTCAAAAATGCGATCCCGCTCCCTTCTATCTGTTCGATGAAATTGATCAGGTATGAAAATATTTGAAAATCCTTTGTTGATTTTTTAATCTCCTCTCTGGTGAGCAATGATGTGTTAATATGCGAGTCTTTTTTCTCAGGCTTTGGATGCTCAGCACAGGAAAGCTGTTGCAGATATGATCCACGAGTTGTCTGGCGATGCCCAGTTCATTACCACAACTTTCCGACCAGAATTGCTGGAAAATGCACACAAATTCTATGGAGTCGTTTTCAGAAACAAGGTACTTATAAATACTTTTTAAATTTTTGTAATGTCTTCAACCCAGCCATGTAATAATCAAACTTTTACTCTCTCTTTCAGGTATCGCACGTAGAATGCGTCACACGGGAAAAAGCCTACGATTTCGTTGAAGATGATCAAACTCACGGATAAGAGCCAAGTACAAACTGAAACACATATGCTTTTCATCTCTTTACGGAAGTTAGAAAAAAGTGTGTATATAGTATTCCATACCACAAGGCAGGACATTTGATTGAAGCCG
This sequence comes from Sminthurides aquaticus, assembly GCA_906901655.1. Lineage (NCBI taxonomy): Eukaryota > Metazoa > Arthropoda > Collembola > Symphypleona > Sminthurididae > Sminthurides > Sminthurides aquaticus. The sequence continues at coordinate 5,782,542 of CAJQTT010000004.1, read as the reverse complement.
TTTGGAAAGTATAATTTAAGTTTGTCGTTAGGAAGAACTAAAACCGTAGCGTTGCTATGTATATTCATAGGTTAAAATACTATTCTAGTTTTTATAGGCCTACTGCATAACGTAATTCTTTTTTATGCATTATGTGTGTGATACTCAACCTGTAATTTTAAACCACTGCATTCCTCTGAAGCAAGCACTTAACATGGCAGACATTGCTAGTTTTTAGTCTCTGAACACGAATCCGACTGTTTTGATGTCATATTACTGTATTTATTATTGTAACATTGCAAACTTTTTAATCCCTTCTAGTATATATACCCTATACCGACTTTTATGCAATTATCTTTTACAGCTGAATAAGTACGGATATAATTTTTTTGGATATCGTTATCGTTAAAGTGTCCTTGCATTAATTTTCTAATTTTTACACCAATATTCACGATTTTAAGTGAAGCGACCCAATTCATCCACTTTAATCCTGAAATGTTTCGAAGAAGTTCATCCAAATCCAACCTGTAGTCTAAAGCGTTACAAAAAACCACACGCCACAGTTCTCGTCGTAGAATTGTAGTAATATTGGCCAAAACTAAACGTAAACTCCCGCACTGAATGGAAGCATAAACTCAAGCGGTCAGCAGTCTCTGGAGGGCAGTAGGAAACTTTTAGCGTAGAAATCCGCATGATTTTCGGAGACACGTTTCGTAAACTAAGTGAAGGCACGCGAAGTGAAATCAAACCCCTATCGTGTACCGGTACTGCAGTTACCTGAGATTTCTAGGTTTTCTCCTCCCTTTGCTTTCACCCTACAGTGTAACATACTGATGCGAACTGGACTTTGCAGTTGTTGAGTGGGCCTTCAACCGTTCTGCTTTCTCCGGCTTCATAACAACTATGGTAATGGGTGGCTGAGCCCAAAGCTTACTGTTCTGTTTTCTTCCTTTCAAGGCTTCTTTGGCGAAAGGTAAAACTAGTTAAGGAGTCAGTCAGACAGGAGCAAGAAAGTATCGCATCTCTTTCATCTCTCTCAAACCACTGCATACAAACTACTCGTCCATGCATGCCAAATATCCAGACTGCTTTAGCGGCTCCGTCCCCGTCTTCATGCCAGGATTTGCCCCAGCTTCATTCAGCCAGTCCCACTTTTCCTCAAGGAATACCTACCCCACATCAGCACACTTTCTCCCGGTCTAACAACAACATTTACTCTTCTCCTATAAACATAAGTGTAGCCAAAAGATTAGTGAAAACGAACCTAACGACTATTCCCTTCTTCTTGTACGAGTCCAAATATCTTCTCCATTTATTCAGTACTTGATCTTTCAATCCACTCCAGGCCGGCTTTTCGCTTCTTCTTCCACTATTATCCTAGTGTCTTACCATCTCGTCCTTACCAAGCTCATTTATACTCCCTCCCCATTCCAGACCTTTTTACTAATTTACCCACTTTTCTTCACCTCAACTGGACTCGACTATCCAAACTTTTCTCATTCAACAAAGTACGGTCCAACCAAAGTCGGCCTTCTCACCCACATTTACCGGTAATCGTTTCCCCTTCCTCCGTCATCTCGCCCTTACTCAGCCTTCCACTTTATGAACAACATTCTTCCCCAAACTCGTCTTCATACACAACGTGCCTGAATAGTACTAGGTTCGGAGCTATTAACACCAACTGTTAACCACTTATTTGGCCGCCTTAAAACTGTGCCTTCCTTTTTCAACTATCTCAAGAAGAGTCTCTGGAAGTTGTGACTAAACCTGCTACTTTGGACATCATCCTTTAGATTGTTGTTGCGGATTCAATTGTTGGCTACCTTCCGAGGAAGAGTGCTGCACTCTCGTCTCGAGTATGAATACGCCATTTGAGAAGCGCATCTGTTACACGCTCTGTGTTTGTGAACTCACAGCCGTCCTGAGTTGCGTGAGTATTTTCTACTTAACTTTTGCAGTTTATCTTCCATCCTACCGGCAATTAAATGCAGGATTTAGTGAGCAAACAGTCATGTGCACAACGTTGTCGAACTTGACTTTAGAAAACTGTGAAGTGTCTCCGGGTATACCATCCTGGAGTTCATGTGGTGAATGGTGCCTTTCTAAATCCGGTGGCTCCTGCACACAAATTCGTGTAGACGTCCGTTCTAATGGAACCAATATACGACTAGAACAATGTGAGACGGACATGGAGGATGTCGTATATTGTGATGGGATTGATCCAAAACAGGAGCCTGCAGAGTAATTTGTTTTAAATCCTACAAGTCATTTCTGTCACTAGATTTCCAGCTTCCTTGTTTATAAACCAGGCTATAGCTTTCATTCCATCTACGTTTCTCTGCTTTCAGATTTTTCTTTCTGCTAATTCAATTTTATTAGCTAGTCTGATGCCAATTATTTGGAGAAATGCTCTGTATTTTTCCTCGTGGCAATAACCCTCTGCACACGGTTTGAACTACATGTATTTAACTAACACGTAAAAGATTTTCCGTTTGAAGCTACCAACCAGTTCCATTCCCTGCTTTCACTGACCTTGTCTTCGTGCCTATGAGTTATAGCCTCGAAATTAACCCGGATTTCTGAGTAATGATAATTATCCTTCTTCCTCTCTATAATCTTTCTGCATAAACTTTCACCGCACTTTCTCCTTGATAGCTACATATCTCTCCTTTTCTGCAATCACACTTTTACGTGCAATGCCGTAATCCAAAACAATGCCCGCGCCTGGCCACAGAGCTATTAATCCTGAATCCCGAAAAGCCCAACATCCCATCCGTTTTTTCAACCCGATGAAACCCGTAAACTCATAGAGCCCCCGGGGACTTTCACCTTCTTCATGTCAGAACACAGCACATTCAATGTCGTTGTGAAATTCCTCCACTTTTTTAGGAGTCCACCCATTAGGGGCTGCCCTCACATACTCTTTCCCGCTGTGCATAAATATTTCAAGCATTTTATTTATCCGCATTCCCTCATCACCCTCTTCTCCGTTTTCACTCCACACAACAACATGAAGAGGATGAACGTGGAATTTCCATACGACTCGTACTTTCTGTCTACTTTTTCTTCGCATACCCCTAAATAACTGCAAACCTCACATTTACTTTCTCCACATCCGCTTCCCTCACTATTTCTTCTTTCAACATTTGTCCGTTCGTCCTCTCTGCAATCCAAGAACCTTGGAATTATTACGATTCCTTGGGATTTTTCACTACGAGTGAGTACTCTCTACTTTCTCCCCTAGCCTTCATCTGATATGTTACCTCCAGCCCTAAGATGCTTAGAATACTTATGCCGCGCGAGTTTGACTTGTGTTCAATCTAATATCCAAGATCAAATCTCAGCTTTGTTCTATTTCTCTCCCTTCTTCCTCTACCTCTGCATTCCTTCATTGTCCAAACGCTAGAGCAGTTAACTTTTCATCGTCCCTGTCGCATAAACGTCTCGTGAGCACTTTCTCCGCACGCTATACCATTTCACCGTATTTCGACCCCTTCCCTCCTTTCACCATTTAGCCTTCCTCCCCCATCCTATTATGGGACGATTATAAGCGTCTAAATTGAACTAGAATCTAACATTCGTCTACTTTCACTACCTCTCCCCAAACCCCGTTGTACTTTTCTGTTTACGTCTTTTGCTTTTCACTCAAGCTTATCCGCGTACAAGCATGCCCCAGCTTTCCCTACCACGTTCCTTTCCTGCAAAGCTAATTATGTCTTAAAATGTTATCTTTTTCAATTTCAGATGTATCACTGGCGGTTGTGCAAATCTAACGGGTATTTACAACTGTTCTCAATATCCTTCAAGCCCAGGTGTGACAGAAGCTCCGATAAGTGCCCGTTGCAGGGATTTGTCTACAGTACTAACCTGTAATTTGACGAGTACGGATCCTGGAACTCAATGCAATACGAAAAAATCCTGTCATGCCTTAAGCGGCCTCTATTTGTGCAAAACTGGCTTCTGCTCTCGCATACGACCACCATTCAAATGCGAAAAAACTTGCACGGGAATTAAAACTGAGTCAAAATCTATAATTGTCCGTGAAAATGACGTCATATTCACGGCTAAATGTAAACGAGCCGTAGACATGGATACGAACATAGAGATTTGGCCTAGAGACATGGTCAGTGCGGAGTATACACCAGATCCGACACCAGGAGAAGCCGACCCTTCAACAACTCCATCCCCAGACTATAACGCAAACGTCTATCCAGATTCTTCCGTAGCTGGGAACATTTCCTTTTCACCCCTTGGAAATACGAGCAATGTTACAGTAAGATATGAGATGGTGGTTAACGGTAGTGACAAAATCTTGGGCTCAACAACGACAACTCCGAGCCGCTCCGCTCGCAAGGCCCCAGAACCGCCCATATTGGTAATATATTGCACAACGATTTTGGATCGACAAATGAACATGTCAACGATCCGAATGTTGGACTGCTTCAACGGTACCTTGATGGAACCAAACACTTTTGGAGAAACCACCAACATTGTCACACTCGTCACGGCTCACATCCAGAATACTCGCATGTTGGACCCACTCCGGAAGATAGCCCCAATAGAAACGGATCTCATTTTACTTCACAACGCCCCCCTTTACATTAATTACGAGGGATGTGTGAATACCCTTATTCTGAGGGAATGCGAAAAATTCTACGCCCAATATGGGGTAGACGGGACAGATTTACGCACTAATGCAAGATTTCCTTGCTTTTACAGGCCAGACTTTTCGGATCCATCAGACCCAGATGCTAATTTCGTTATTCTTCGTTTTGATATTCAGAGAACTATTATGGAACTACTCTTAGCTTCCACTGTTCCTATTTGCCTTGCAGTTGTCTCCTGCTTCATGCTTGTTCTCTGCTCTAGGGTGATTCACGTTGACAACGAGTCTCATTTCTACTTTGAAATGTGCGACAAAGTTTACAAACCTAAAATTGACGAGCATCATAAAACTTGATACTTCTCCGCCAGATCCTCCCTAACTTGATTCTCTCTCTTACTATTATCCTAGCAGCCTATCTTTTAATCTACCTTACCATCATCGCCTTACTACTCCTGTCCATCTTTGATGCCTGAAAATCCTTCTACAATGCAAATTAAGATTATTGGTGCTGTGCCTTTTTGCAGCAGACTACATAGGCTTTATCTATTACTTTCTTCGCCCTCAGTAAATAGAAGTTTCTGCAATACTTTGTAAAACTAAAGTAATCAAATTAACTGCCTTGAAAAAACGTTAAAATGAATTCAGTGGGATGAGGTAGCAATCCGCCACATCCAGTAAGATTTTCGTATTCATCAAAACATGATCAAAACTCTCAAGTTTCCTCTCTTCTGATCGTAAGACTAAGGATAAGCAAGCGTACTTTCTCCAACAACGACCTCACACGTATTCCATCTAACGGGCGGTCATGCTTTTCTTCAAACGCCATGTAAGTTCCATTACAGCAAAGGGCAAGTAAAAACGCCAGCAATCCTCGTTCTACCTAGCAGAAGAAACCTCTTTGAAATGTCAAACATCACTTTCATCTATGCACAATACCTCATTTTCTTTGCTCTGTCACGGCTAGTATTAAATATATAAAGTATGAGCGTAGAGAAACCATGGAATTCGCCAAATGTGCCATAGCTGTAGAAAGTAAAAAATCAAGCTCAAACCCCACGTAAGGGCATAATAAATTCACTTGAAAATTCTGTACTCTAGTCCTAGATCCTGAGTAAAATAAGCTATTGCTTATAACCAAACCTGAATACCTGCAATGAAACCTATTTCGAGATGGACTTCATCAATCAATAGATCAATTGCAACTTACTTCAATTTCAGAGGACGTCACTCAAGAAAAAAACTATTGGCCGATTTCGCTATATTCAGTAGTTTACGCTAGAATAACATGTAAAAAATAGTACACGAAAAATATGTGGTTAATGTTGCATTGGAGACTTTTAGGCAACAGTACAAGTTCCATATTTACCACAAAACGGTTCGATATTCGATACGATTGTGACAGCATAGTTGATTTCCCCCTATGTACAGAGATAAGGTAGCAAATGTTTATCATGCGGCCTAAAGTAATGGTGCTAATGAGTTTGTAAAAATATGAATTAATGTATCATCGCACAATTCTTACACTTGTAGATGTAGCATTGCTCATTGAAACCAATCTTATTTAAGCTCAATATTTCGATAAAATTCGCACAACATCCATGTTTCATAGCTATGCGTTATACAAGAATAAATAGCAACTAGTAAGAACAGATCTAATCTACATTTATGCTTCTGATTAAATCAATTAACCCAAACGTTTCAAGAGAACCTGACTTTCTCCGACTCCGACAAACCGCAATATGTCTTGCCTAAGAGATCGGCTAATGATCTCGGATTTGATAAGTTCAAGAGGCTTGAAATGCTTGACGGGGTGACTGCCTGTCACTAACAAGCCTTAAAGAGAGGAAAATGGATTTCATACACATGCAGCGTGCATTTTCAAATGAATTTTCAATATCTGGAAATCAGGCAAACTTTCCTTACCGACATCTAGGAATTTTTTTCGAATCTATCATAACATAACCGAAATCTACTATAAGCCATTTCTCCTACCAACTATTGCCCCTCTTTCCTCACATCCCTGTAGTTTCTTCAACTAATGTTTTCATAAAGATCTATTTATAACCAACTCAGCTTACAACTCTATTGAAACTGGTTCGTTATAACAGTTGCCTGTCTTCCTTCCGCTCAACTCCAGTGTTGACATACACAACACAGCTACTTAGCAATTGTAATCGTTTCGTCCAAAGAGAAAGTAAGCCGAAGCTCATGCACACATACTGCACAGAAGCGTTACCCCGATAGATAACGATGCTTTCTCCAAATCTTATCTTTCGCTTTTATACGTTCCATGAAGGTATGGCTGAAGGCAGATAACATGACGCCCCTGATAAAAACGGCAGCATCTACACCAGTAGAGAACGAGAGTGCACATTTATAAACACTGGGAGATCAGAAATGCATCCCTGAGAGTGTTCAGTGCATGTGCATCAGGATCAGGTCGATCCTTGGGAGATGAGATGTTTCCCCAGTCAGTATGAATCTCATCACACACACCCCCCCTGTGAAAATATATAAGTAAATTCGCTGTTTTTGTACTTTTATACATTTTTAAAATTGTGAAATTTTGTAATTTCTTACTTAAAATTTGTCACAGTTTCACTGATATCTCTTGAAGTAGGATTTATTTCCATAAGAAATCATAGGCTACAAGTGTCACGGGTAATTCCACCCTGTCAAGGACAATTTCAGCTGAAATAATAAGAAATATGTGAAATTACTAATTTTCCGATATCGCATAGTCAGTGGGAGTAGCAGGATTGATAAAGGTAAGCTTAATCTTCATTAGTGACGTGAATCAAGTTTTTCTATGAACATGATCTTTATGATCTACATGTATGCATATGATAATTAGTTTTTGTTTCGAAATTACCAGGTCTCAAAATGCAAACAAATTCAATTACGGAGCGAAGCCGTGCTCATTTACAGCCTCCTAAAGATGGAGAAGGAATATGCCAGGTAAAATGACTGTTTTTATTTTCTCTGCAGTTTCCGTGGTTAAAAATGATAAGTCTCGCGTCAAGATTAATTAACGTGAATTGGATTCCGTTCTTTGTAGATTTACAGTGGGACTGTGTGTCGGAATTACATAAAGAACCGCCTCATATACGTACACTCTAAGGACAGCCAGAACATAACGGAAATGAAATTGCGAGGAGCTTCAACTGTCATCTTGAATTCAGAGTACATGGCTAATCATTTTTAATTTGAAAAGCAATCACGCGTAAATAATCTATACTATATAACTTACTCTGATTATTGGTGCACAGGGACATTGCTGCGCGATGTAGCGATTTTGCGATGCCATCTTTATGTTATTCGGCTTTCCCACTTTGTCCCGATTACATTGATGACCCGGAGGAACACGTCAACTTTGTGGCCCCCAGAAGACTATGTAGGGAAGAATGTGAACTTTTGGAACATGACCTTTGTCGACAGGAGTATGCCTTAGCCAAAAGACATCACCTGATAGGACAGCAGTTGCCAATACCTGAGTGCGGCGAGTTGCCACCATTAGGGTCCGAAGAATCAGCAACATGTATTCCGCTGGGCCTACCTCTGAAGCCTGTTATACGTCAACACAACTGCTACATTGGAAACGGACAGAATTATAGGGGAACCGTCAGGGAAACAGCATCTGGTAGTCCTTGCAGACCCTGGAGTCACCAATATAAGTTCAAGTCATCTGATTATCCGGAACTGATGGGTGGGCATAATTACTGCCGAAATCCCGGCGGCGCAGAAGCTGCACCCTGGTGTTTTTCTGATTCTGAAAATTTTAGAAAGGAACCTTGCCAAATCCCACAATGTGGTCTCTTCGGGTTCGGTAAATTATGCTTCTTTTGTATTGTATATTGTGTGGGTAAGACATTACATTCTGGAATGTGTCAGCCTCATTTTTGTTTTTGACTGTAGAAAATAGAATATGGCTTATGGCCACTGCGGGGGCAGCAGCCGTCGTCCTTCTGTTTTTCTTCATGTTGCTCATATGTGTGTGTAAACGGAACAAGTCAAAAAGACAGAGAGGAAGTAGCATTCAGAATGGAGGATCAATGCATACATTGGAAATGAACAGCTTGCTGAGAAAACCTGGGCAGCCGAAAGCACCCGAGATAAACATAACCAACGTACAATTCTATCAGGAACTCGGGGAAGGGGCATTCGGTAAAACAACTCTGCTTCTTCTTGAATGCTATTAAATATGTACCGTCACAAGGAAAAATAATTCAATCCTATTATTATGTCTCTCCAGGTAAAGTCTACAAAGGTGATGTCATCTTTAGGCATGGGGAGCCCCCTCTCAGAGTAGCCATTAAAACCTTGAAGGCTTCCGCAACACAGAAAACAAAGCAAGATTTTTTCCGTGAAGCCGAACTCATGGCAGAACTCAAACATCCTAATATCGTGTGCCTCCTGGGCGTAGTTACAAAAGACGATCCTCGCTGCTTGCTTTTCGAATATATGACCCAGGTAAAGTCCGGCAAACATAAGCAGGCAAATTAGATTGCAACTAAGTCATCGGTTATTTAAATATCCGCTTCTCGTTACAGGGTGATTTACATGAATACCTCCAGTCCCATTCACCGAGGAATGAAGATAGTGGGTACACTCAAGTATTGGAACAAAATGAAATGTTATGTATTTCTGCCCAGATTGCTGCAGGTATGTTACTGTTTTGAGTTATTAAGGCAGCAGCTACGGTTTACAAAAATTGTTTTCTATTCGGTATTTTATGACTGTCCGGTACTCTTTTGCACAGTTCTACCTAGAAATAGATATAAATCACAAAGGGAGATCCTCTTCCTTCATAAACTGGAACGTTGTTCTGCTAGGTATATTAGATTCAGATGGTCCTGCTGGGATAATTGATCGAGAGAAATCAACTGATGCTTTCCGTTTTCTTATCCTAGCAGGTGCTTCCCCACAGGTTTTTTTTTCACAGTTTCACACATCCGTATCTCCTCTGAGGAAAATCTGGAGTTTCACAAGCCGAATGGATAGATTTGTCGTGGTCTATTATCACTGTCAGTCTAAAGTAGAACCTAAATGTTTTTCTCGAAACTAGGCGCAATGGAAGACCAACCGAGTTGTACAAAACTTTCAAGAAATTCTGTTGTTGCAGGTTTTGGAATTAGATGGTTTAGCGGAGGTTATTAGTTACGAGAAATCTATAAGTGCTGTTCGTTTTGCAAGGAGACCGTCCGTTTATCCAGTAGCGTTATTTGATGCGCTTGTTATGTTTTGGTTCTTCACAGTTTTTACTAACCGAATCTCCTCTGCCGAAATTCTTGTGTACAATAGCCTAGCATAACCCTTGTTTATCCCAGAAAAAACTGCGTATTTCCCAGATAATAACAAAATCCCAAACAGAAATGTTTAGGCTAAACAACAAATATATACTCTCTTTAACAATGTTGGCCCAATATTTCTGACCAACTCATTATTTTAGGCATGGATTACTTGGCTGCACATCATTATGTTCACCGAGACTTAGCTGCTCGCAATTGCTTGGTGGGAGAGGGTTTGATTGTGAAAATTTCGGATTTTGGTTTGTCCCGTGACATTTACTCTTCGGACTATTATCGCGTGCAGTCAAAATCTCTGCTGCCGGTTAGATGGATGCCACCTGAATCAATTCTGTATGGAAAGTTCACAACGGAATCAGACGTGTGGAGCTTTGGTGTAGTCCTTTGGGAAATTTATTCGTATGGCCTGCAGGTACAGTAATCCCTCCTAATATTTGACTTGCCTTAAGTAAAACATCACCGTCGTAATTTTGTATGGATTCATAGCATTTTAAAATCTCACTTGATTTCCAGCCGTATTACGGGTACACCAACCAAGAAGTTATCGAAATGATTCGATCACGGCAATTACTTCCTTGTCCTGATATGTGCCCTCCAAGAATGTACGCTCTGATGGTGGAATGTTGGGCAGAGATGCCACACCGACGCCCGTTGTTCGAAGAATTGTGTGCTCGGTTGAAGCAGTGGTTATTGCCAGTGATGCCACCTTCGTCGGTCATGGCATCTCAGTACACTCTGAATATGGGGACTTTGACTATGAGCTGTGCCAGCAATAACTCAATGAGCAGTCATCAATCGATTAACGAAGCTGCAAACAAAAGTTCTGCTAGTATGATGAATATTAACCCTGCCTGGCCTCAAGTTCTTCCCCATACTGTGGTCCCTGCTTCCCAGCTTCATCACCACTCTTATCCGAGACATGCACATCAAGGGCAAACTTGCAACTACAGCCATGGACATAACCCAAGTCAGCAATCGCCATCCCATGGCCCGTCAAATGCTGTCATTCATTGTCCAATTAATTGCGGAGGTCAAGGAGGCCGATTTTCACCGCAGCATCCTGCACAAGCCTCTACGCCGAACATGAGCCATAATCACCCTTGCCACGATCATAATGGAAAGCAGAGCAACCAAAACGTGAACTGCAACAGTTATAATCGCAATACGAATTCACCCTATAAAGGGCTGGTGGAATCAAAGGGTACAAATATCTGAAGCATAACGCAACTTAATACTCCTCCAACTTGCTCTTATGAAAGCTATTAAGTTTTCACTTTTATATAACCTTGTTGGGTCGTCAAGACCATAGAACCTCCTCCTAAAAATTTTAATACAATTTTGTAATATTTCATACTCTTTGTAAAACTCAAGTAGGTGTGAGGTTAGTATGTTTGGTGATCAATGAGCTGTTTAAGTTAAGCTCCTTTTGTCAATGTTCTCTCTTTCTCTTTAGAGACGAAACTCATGATACGCAACTGTTCTTATGGTTGCGACTTCGAGTAAGTGTATTTAGAAGTTTAAAGTCCGGTAATTTCCTGGTCGTCACTGGTCTTGGAACTAGGAAGGCATTTAACGAAGTTACTTATTCTGTCAATAAGCCGCGATTTTCCTCTAGTCGCATTCAAAGATAAACCTCTTTACAAAGTCTTTAACGCTTTTACGTCCCTCCTTTTTGTGACCGTGTCACGATTCTCGAGTCGTACTGAAATGGCAACGTATTATACGCATTACGAATGTAACTTGAAGACATCGTTTCAAACAGTAGCTCTACTTTGTATCACTTAATATTAGTAGTAAGAGTTTGTATTGTATGTGTCAGATAGGTAATGAAGCCTGTGCATCTAGTAGACATTTAGCACTTAAGGTAATGAAGGTTTTTTGTTATCAAACGGTTAAGTATATAAGCTTTTTCAATATTCTTAATTTTTTTAGCGCACACGCATTTGTTAGGTTACGGATAGTTAGAACGATATTGAAGAATAAGGTGATCGTCGGGACGATTAAAACTATGTAATCTCGAGCGCCACATCCAAATATAGCATTTATATATGGTGATTTGTTAACGGAAAATGGTATTACGACGAGGCTGATATTTTTCCCATTTATACTTTCCGGACAAGGAATCCTGGTAGAACACTCTTCTTTTCCAGTAAGCTCCTCGGATAAGGCAAGTTTATTGCTTCTGAATTGGATATTGAGCATTTGTGAGATTACAATTGTAGCAAAAACTATTGAGAAAGGTAATTTCATTGTAACCGCAAATTCTATTATTTTAGAAAAGACTGGAAAATAATAATCTTGTTAAAATGTCTGGCACGCAGTTAATGATCTAAAAAATTAAACTATAGAATGACTTATATGTGCACAGATATATACACACCAAAGGTACGCTCCAAGTAGATATTTCCTACCTTTATAATTGTTTCAGAAGCAGAATAATTCGTACTGCATTATGAATCCTAGACTTCAAAATTCCTTATTTGTCAAGAATACACACTGCGTTCTCACAATACCATTAATAATTTACTACATATGAGTAAAACTAGCAAGCATTTGCGTTTCCAGTATGGATTGAAGCATATTCAGGCAATAACTTAACAAAATATTGGCCTACTTCATCTCAATATTTTCACCAGATCAAAAACTTAATTCTCCTTCAACGATACATGAAAACTCACGTAAAATAAATAACAAGCCGCCTGATACTAGCTCCATCAAAAAACGAGTGAATTGATCTGTACATTTCGATCAATTTTGATGTAGTCACATGATGAAGACTTGATTTTCTGGATCCACTGTGGGTAATTCTTCATCAAATACTGTACATGATCGTTTATCTCACCTGAAACAGATTCGGAACGTTCAATTACGGTTTGCTAATCAGTTCTTCAAACGTACACATTATTTTACGTGAAACTTTGTTTTGAAAATCGAATAGGACTTACTAGCTGAAAGAGCTCCGTAAGAAAACTGAAGTCTCTCTAAGAACCTGGGCATTTCGATGGCTGCTTTCTTTTCTCCGACAAAGAGATTATGTATTATTCTAGCCATTTCCGGTAATCGGGCCTTCATTTTTCTTAAGTTAATCTCTGCTTGTGGTATTGTTAGATCTCGAACAATCCGATTCTTTTCACGCTCACGTATCTGTGGAACAGTTATAAATTACAGTATCGCCACGAACATCCGTATACTACAATGTGAATACAGAGTACAACTTACTTTCTGTAGAAGCGAAGCAGATATTCCCTTCATTTCCTTAACGGAAGCTTGTTTCGGCTTGACAGGACTGTTCGGAGGAGTTTGCTTTTTAGACTGAACCATGTTCCTAACTTGCATCAAAATTTCGGCAGCCGACGACAGTTTTTCTTTAAGCTCTGGTAGCTGTGCTGGAGGGATTTGAACAGACTCAATATCAAATGACGGATGCCACCGAGTGACGAGCTGACGATCCACTTCAATATTTTGTGTAAGGAGGAATTTCTATGACAAAATTTCAAATGAATGAGTATCTTAATAGTATTGTCAGTATTGTGTAAAAACACCTAATATTTATCTGTAACTTACCTCATGTTCGATAAGGCAATAATTAAGCAACTTTTGCTCGAACGTCTTCCTTAACCTGACGAGCTGGCTGGGAAGTAGCTTAATCTGATATTCGATAACGTATTGGTTGACATTGTCCACCCTTTGAACGACGACTTTGAAGAAGCTAGAGTCAACGCTAAGCATTCTCGCGACAGACTTAAGGTTGAACGTATGCTTAGTCATTGATTCCACCGCTGGCTTTAATTTGCTGAACGTAATAGTCTCTGAACGATTTTGGAAAATGCTTGAAACCGAGTTCATCCCTTCGTGAAGCATTTTAAGAACTTTTAATCGTTGAGGAAGTTTCAGAAGCGGGTTAGCATCCACCAGAATCGTAATGGGAGGTGCAACAGCAGTAATGACACCCTGGTCATTCTTCGCTTCAGTTGGAGCTGGTAGACGATCTTTCTGAACCTTTGAAATTTTCCCCTCTACATCCTTTTCCTTGGTCTCTGTGATTTCAAATTCGGGCTCTTTGGCAACGGGCTCGGGTTTAAGCTCTTCCAGCTTTTTCCTCGCCGCTCGAAGTTTCTCCAGCTTTTCCTGAGCATCGTGAAAACTCTTCGCCAAGTTCTTTGCCTTCTTTAAATCAAATTTAACAGGTTCATTTGGATTTTTCTTCACGGGACTCAGATTTCCTTTCTTGACAAACTGAACCCGATTGCTTTCTGAAGCTAAAACCTTTGCAGATTTTACGCGATCATCCGGTGACTGAATCGGCCGTTTTTTTGCCTTGTAGAAGGACGTTATACTTGTCTGAGACATAGTTTTAAATTAAAATCGTGCCTGTAAATACAAAAGTGTACATGAGCCTCAATCCCAACAACCTATCTAATTCTTATTTCAACCACATCAACATGCATTCCTTATTCACATACCACGTAAATGGTTCTACTGCAAGCTTTCCGCTACAGATCAAACTGTCTCCGAACCGAGAGTATTTAATGAAACAGAATTATTATTTCCAACTACCTTATTTCCTCCTGACTGGTAATAATTATCTTCGTTCCACAGTCTTCACTACAGAGTGTACTACCATTGATAATATTATCTGTAAAAAAACAAAATAATTACAACCACGGCCACACGAAAACATACTATGTCTTGGCTCACATACGCATACGCCATAAATATATAAAAGTTAATAAGAAGATTAAGAAACTATTAATATAGTATATATGCAGCGAGTTAAAATAAAAAATTATTTACCACTTTGGAAAACTGTAATCGCGTAAACTTCCAAACGAAAAAAATTGTACAAAACACTTACAGATAACGAGAGCTTAACGCTACACTAAAAACCTAACAATTAATTAGGATCAATTACACTTAATTAAAAGGACAACCCAGGTTCATTAAAACAATTCCTCAGGTGATGTTCTCAGAGAGAGACTTGAAGCGTATAGGATTTTCTCTCCTCTAATGTCTCTCCTCCTCCGTCTCTTCCTCTCTTTGTGAATATAGGGCTCCGTCCACAGAGTTCCAGTTAAAGCACGCAACATATAGCCAGCTGAGCACCCTTCTCCCTCCCTTAAGTCTCTTTTTGGATCCCTTTAAACAATCAAGTTGGGTTGAAATCCCCGGAGGAGCACGTAGCTGTTGCAGTGTTATACAGTTGGATTATAAAGAAATGCTGCAAAGGGCCGCTGCCAATAACCCTCCGTCCTCATGCATGCACTGTTGTCCAAGCATTGTTCTTTTTCCATCTCTCCTACCTTTACTACATATGGTCCACCTCTCGTTCCTCCCTTTCAAATATCTTTGCCGCATCCTGGATCCCTCCAAAACTTTACAAAAGCAGGATTTGCCGCCCTCAGTCGTCAGTGCTGCTGATTCATAAAATATTTTGACAATGATCACGTCCTCTTGCGGCATTAAAATGAACCCCGTCTTTACTGCAGCTACTTCAGGATAATATGGCAAAACGTTAAATACTTACAGGTATGAAACTTGCATAGTATTAATTAAGGAACGCTTAAAAGCCAAAATACAATATTGCAATTCAACCTAATCCCACTTAAAAAGGATGATTTTATGAAGAGATTATAGTGAGGAGGAATTAATTTGAATCGTTTCCGTGATTGACTTGAATGATAATAAGTGCCTGGATAGATGGGAATATTTTTCAATTAAATTACAGATATGTTGTAATAACTTGTAGAATATGCTATTTCGTAAGCGGCATGCATAAGCTGTGGTAGCAAATTATCCGCGGAGGAGATGGGAGGATAGGCGGAAGTCGTTGAAATAAATGCCAATGTTTCAAAAGTAACGGTGGTAATGTCAGTCCTTATGAGAGTTTATTGAATCCCTCATATGGGAAGAGGCAACTATGAATACATAGATTTCCGACTGAAATTTATTTAACATATCTGCAGGAACATGACTCTCGAGTCTTATGCATCTGGGCTCAAAATATGTTTCCGAGCTTCTAGCTTTTACATAACAGCCACAGCGTTACCCCAATCCTCCAAGCTTTCCCCCGAGTTCACGGGTCGTCGTCAATTGTTTTTCCAGACAGTATAGGAAAAGCCCATAAGTCCCATTGATTCCTCCATTCCATATCATACAATTCATCCCTGACGCAAAATATATGCCTGAGGTAATCACGTCCCTTTATCTCAAACCGCTTTCCCTACTCTTACACTGAGCAAACCCCTGTGCATATGAGCTTTCTTCCTCCAAACTTTTTTCGTCTCCAAACACTCCTCCCCCCTGACCTCCGAACCGAAAAGATCAAGTTCAATCAAGACTTCCTTCCCTCCTTTCCTCAGTCACATCAACTCTCAGTCCTGAACGAGACAACCATCAATCAAAATTCCAGAACCTTGAACTAGAACATCTTGACTTGCCCGAATTGAATACTTCCTTTTCCTAGCAGACTAGAACAATCTTCCCTCTCGTACCCCCTCTTCTGTCACATAATTTCTTCAATATCTTTTGATGCAATCTCTTCGAGTATTTCCCTGAGTGGGTCCACATATTACCCTCCCTTCCGGTAGTCGCAGGATATTTATCTCTCATTCTCCTTACATGTCTCAGCCTACCTGAAACTCTCACCTCAACTGGTTTAATTTGGAAATGGGAGAAAAAATGATAGTGCGACTGTTGAAAAAATTGCATATCCCTCTTTTACAATACACGGCGAATTTTAATCATATGCTGTCAGCCAAATGATACGCTGAATTTCGCTCGCTACCAAGCGTGTTGCTCCTTACCTTGTTACACAACTTGAAAAGTTTCTACTGTCTCCGCCAGTTTCCAACCCTGTTTCATATCTGTACATGAATGTTTGAAATACACATGTTTCCTCAGCCCCCAAGCATCTCTTGCTTGGCGATTTAGCGTAAAAATTTCATTTCACTTTATTTGTTTTTCTGTTTCACATGTAATACATGGCTGTAAACATGGTAGTCAACTGAAAGTAAATCACTACATACGAGACTAAACATATATTGCGACATTATTATTGTAGGATAAATAACAATTAAGAGCCTGTAGGTACAATTTAATCTCAGCAAGGGTATTCTTCTTCTGTAACACACACATACAGTCTTCTAAATATACAGGAAATGTGTCTGGAAAAGGGGGTCTTGAGTAAATATCACCTATAGTATCTTGTCGTTTACAATGTTTATCAAAGCTATTTTTAGCATGTCTTGTCCCATTAAAATTAAAGGATCATGAGGAGGTAGGTCACTAGAGTATTTGCAGAGTAGTTTTTTAATTCCTTGGTACGATTCCTTGAACTTGTGTTCTTGTTGCAGGGAGTACAGATCCCGGAGACGTTTCTCAATATCCTTTCCACTTTCCTTATTTTTCTTCTCCTCCTCCTTCCCTCCTGAATTCCCGGGTGACGGAAGGCGGCCCGTACCCGTAGCTTTCTCTTCCCGCCCCGGCCATTTCTCAGCACAGGCTGTACAATCACAAACAAAATTGTACTTTCTCTTCAATATTGATTGTCGTTCTCGGATTTGATGCACCGCGAAGCTAGGGCCGTAGGTAATGCAGACTTCTTCGCCAGCCTTTAAATTCCTCATTGTTATCAGAGTCGTGAGTTGGCTTCCATTTCTTCTCACGTGCAGGGCATTAGGACAACAAGAATGATTGCAGAGAGACAAAAGGCCGAAGACGGCAGAAGCATACGGAACGGATTTAATGACCTTCTCAGTCCCAGTAGGACTTCCGGAACGGATGAGCTCGTTCAAAGAAATTGCATTAAAGGGTATATTCTCCATGTGGTGCAATATCACACCAGCTATGTAATTAACAAGGGATTTCTCTTCTTTTAATTCCAGAGATATGAGATCAGGGCTTTCTATTCCTACTGCTACGCTATGGAAAAAAGTGCTCATATCACGAAGGAGATGGGCTAATACAAGGGCTTTGAAGCAATTCGTAACGTTCTCCCCCCAACTCAAGGTTTCGCCATGCCCTACCAAGTTATACACGGACGCGTAGGACCGGGCATCATACACGCCTTGTGGATTGCATCCCGCTATTTTATCTCCATCATCCTCCTTCGTCGCAGGCCCCCCGCTTTCACTCTCACGCAATTCCTTCCAGAGACGGAAAAGTCCTTGCAATCCACATTTCCCCACAATCCGCACAGCCAGAAGATCTCGATTAGAGGTTTCAATTCCGTGTAGGTAAGCCCACACCTGATGTTCAAACTGATGAAATTCCTCCGCCTCCAACCGGCATTTCTCATCACAGTACATGGCCTGCCAGAAAACAAGACAAGAGGAGACAATCAAGAGGTTAAATAGTTGAAAGAACATGCTCTCCCGACAAGCGAGCCTTCAGCAACAAACAAGACACAATCTGGATTTAAGAGCCTTACGAAAGTGCATTTATCGCAGGGAATTCCTCCCAGGATTCGCTTTAAACATATTTGGCAATGCTCCGCATCCCAGACCAATTCTTTTTCCAGTACAGTTGCAAACGGTTTTTCTCTTAAGAGGAGGCTTCCTGGTGGACATGAAATAATATCCCATACATGTACACGTTAGATATACTCCTTAATGGGGGTATGGTGGAGAAGAGAAAGGGAGGGTGAAAGCGGGTGCTTGCTCCACATAATATATATATATTTAGTAACATGTTACACATAAATCTCCAAGTCCCACCTGCTTTCACGTCTTCCCTGACTCGTATGAATCGTCCACGGACTTGACTAACGGCAATCTCCACTACTTTCTCCGCTCCTGGAATCTTTTCGTTTTCCTTGGACAAGCTGAATATGTTTGCATTATTATCATCTTGGTCTTCTTTCTCTCCCGCCGCCGCTCCCGCGGCTGAAGCCACAACTCTCTCTCCTTTCTTCTCTAGAATCATTTCCTCGCATTTTTTCTCCCGTTCCCCAAGTCGAGTGAGGAGGGCGGGAGGGAAGGCATTAGCTTTTGCAAGGCCTATATCCCTTACAGCTAGCTCAGGTTCCTGAAGCCGTAAAAAAATGGCCGCACGATTAGCATAAGCTAGCCCAGTTTCTTCCATTCCCGGACGCCCAAAGCAAATAGCAAGGTTATATCCCCGGATGGCGTCGAAGTATCGATTCAACTTACACAAAACGTTCCCTTTCTCTCTTAATATCGACGAAACCTTCGGATTCTTCCCAAGCTCTGGTTAATTTATTAAGTGCCATTCAAATTAGCATTAGACCATAATTAAACCTTCAATTACTTCCAACACAGTACTCGATTTCCCTCGAAAAAAAGACCTTTTCCTTGTATTCGAGCAATCACATAAGACTATAAACGCTCCAAAAATACAGTCATTATACACATCCCGCCCCTCCGACCACCCTCACTCAAGCCCTCAAGCCTCTCATGCCACTTAATATTTAATTTCCTCATGCTCACACCATTATAAGAAAAGACACGTACTTTCCAGGGTTGAAGACGGTACAGGTAGCCATTGAAAGCATTCGTGAGCTATTTTCACACGTTCAAATTGGCTCTTTCCGAATTTCCTCTCCACTCCGTCTCCCTCAGTTTTCTCCAGCGCCTCCAGCTTTTTCACAAACTCCTCCCGCACACTCTTGAGGTGATATCCCTCCCCCTCCCCACACTTCCTCCCCCCAAACACAGTATCGCATATTTCCTCCTCCCAATTCATCTTCCACAGTATAATCCAACTTCTCGTCAATCAGCATTGCCCACGCCACCCCACCCCACCCCGAAACAGAAACAAACCTTCCCGCCCCCCAAATCCACAAACGTCTCTATCGGCACAAACACAGTCTTAACCGTTCAACTTCGAGCCCACCCTTTCCGCCACCCGTCACTCACGACGGGCCCACCAGTTGATTCTCCAGCTCACTGCCGCCGCAACCCTCAAGTGAAAGCCCTAGCTGAAGCCTTTCCTTTAACTATTATCTCTTGACAAATTAAATTTCTATGCAAATAGCGTCCAGGTCGGTTTTGAATTCGAAAAAGAGCAAGTTCTTCTTCCTCCCATCTTTCCATTCAGTTCGCTCACTTTCTCCGCCAGCTGCAAACCTCGAGCATATCTTCATCCCATCCCCTACTGGCACCTTCTTCGTATCACCTCCTCGAATGGCGAATAGTAGACTAGAATAAATTTATAAGTCAATGCATTTCACGCACTCTAAATTGAATTATTAAGCCACGAGCAAGCCACCAACAAGTCTTGTACGTACTCCCGTCCTGGCACATACCAACAACCACCCCAACCTAATCCTACCTTCTCCCCTCCCGCTACTCAAATAGATTTTTCCCAAAACTCGGCCACACACATGTTACTTTACTGCCCGTATCCATACCTCTCCCGTATGTCTATCCCTCTACCCGGCTCCTCTCAACTTCAATCTGCCTCCTGTCCTACATCAGCCATCCTCCCTACTTGTTCTCTTTCTCCTGCACTCTTCTACCCGCTCTCCTCATACGTATAACTTTACCGGGAATTTAACTTTTACCCGGATCCTCCATCCCGTCCTCCTCTCACTCATCTTCTCCCTTCTTTTACAGTCTCTTCCCATCTTTTCTATTCTTGGCTCTCTTGGCTAAAGAAAAGACCAGCCCGCTCCCTCCAGAAGAGTCCCATCCCAAAACTCGGAACATACCCATGTATATACCATCTCGAGCCTCAAGAGTTTCTGCATTTTCATCCCGTTGCTGCGTCCCAAACTTTTCCCGGTTTTCTCCTCCGACAGTAAGCTCGTTAAATCCAAGCAACCAACCGCTCCATCTACATCCTCAGCTTTTGCATTCTTCATAACAATCTCCCTAATACTCATCTCTCGGTAATAATACAGCTCAAATCATTTATCAGCCAGGCCAATCCTGAGTCGCACCCCCTCCTTTCACCTCCCCACCCATCCTCTCCACCACCGTACGCTACACCTACCAAACATTTTCATTTCCGCCATCACCAAGATACTCACGCACGTGTACCGTCTCCGCTTCCATATCTTTTATCTCTCTATCATTTTCATTACCATCCGAAGTATCTTGGATTACACACTTCTTTTCCCGTAATTCCAGCTTATTAGTTTACTCCCCTTCCCCCCATCCTTAGTTCTAATCCGCTAAATTCACTATCGTGTATGTTATGAGCTCGTTCTTTTTTAAATTCAACAGCCTTCATCCCAGGACACACTTTATGTTTAACACACTGCAAAACCCCAATCCCACTAGATTGAATATTTCAGCTACCCCATTTTTCTCCATTCCAGCTCAAATCACTCCTGTCCTTACCAGCTTCATCGCAAAAGATTAACATTACTACATATATATTCCCAGTTTAGAGCTCGGTAACATGTAATCCCTTCCAGCCATTTCTTCTCCATTCATCCCTTTCCTTTCTGTTAAATCTCCTATATTTTCTCAACTTTGAACCATGATAGAAAATTCCGAGAAATTCCTAATTGGCAGTTTGATTAAACCAAGACAAGATGCAATTTATGTATGTTCCGTACATGTGAATTACCTTTCATTTAATGCATGCGTCCATTATCATCCACCCAATTCCAGTTTCAATTGTCAGTATATGTATATGCAACCTTCTATGCGGTTTTATATTCTTGAAATCCAATTTGCTCACATTGAGCTAGGTCTGGAAACAAAAATTCGTGATCGAGAAACTTATTATCAACCATGCAATTTTTCTTATTTGGAAATCCAACGGTTTTGTAATTTTCTCCTCACGCAAGCAATTCTCTAATTTCAGAATTCCTTCTCAAAATATTTTACAATTTAACTTTTCTCTTGAACATTGTTACCTTGTTTTATAAGAAATAGCTGAAATGTTACTAAGAATTCTGAGAATTCAGAAGCAAGTCACACAACTACCCTATTACCCCGGATACTGCGTGCGCGCAGTAGGCGAATTTAGGGCTCGAGAGGGTGCGCCAAAATGCGGGTGCGCGCAGTACGCGGGTGCGCGTATAAACGGGGTTTACACTGGTTTTGTAAATGTACCGTGCCTTTCATGTAATAATGTATCCATATAAAACTCTTTTATAATTCGTAAAATAACATCAGCTCGTCATATTCCCTCAAAACCATCAAAAACGTCGCCAACAGAGTCCGGGAATACGACGCCCTGTCCACTTTGTTCATCATCTTGCTCGTCTTCAGTATCTCCTAACAATATATTTTCCACGCTTTCTCCGATGTCTACCGTTAGATTATCTTCAGGAAGCATCAGCAAATCGTCTTCTAATTCTTCATTCTTAAAGTAGAAAATACCTGATTTCCGAAATCCATTCTTGATAATTTCAGGTTTTACATCTTTCCAAGCCATGCTTACGAAATTGCATGCAGTCGATAAAGCTGGCTTTCTCCTATTCCCTCCTTTAGTCAGGGACACCTGGCTCGAGTCTCTCATCCATTCGGACCTAGACAAGATTTCTTACTCTGTTGGTATGGGAACCGCTACACACAGCGAGTAAGAGAGAAGTGAAATCTACATCATACTTTTTTTGGTTCACCAAAAAAAAGTATGATGGTGCATTAACGTAGCAGAATTACTACAAAATTGAATTTTTAACCCTCGTTAACCTAGGTAACCAACTATGCTTGCATGTTAATGCATACAAGATAATTATTCCACTAACTCAACGTACTTATTCCAGCAAATTAATCAGCAATCAGTAACGATGGTATCTCTGCACGGATTTCACTTGTCTCTTACTCGATCAAATAGAGTAAGAGATCTTGTCTAATGCGGACCATAACTTTCGAATTTTGGCCTTGAAAGATTTATTTACTGCCACATCCAATGGTTGCATAAACAGATGTTTGCTCCACGAACTTTTGCTCAAAATTTCAAACTATTGGGTGCGCACAGTAGGCGGGTGCGCGCATAAACGGGGTTTTGTGGAAAAAGTACTCCAAAAATCTGGCTGCGCGCAATAAACGGGTGCGCAAAGGAACCGGGGTAATAGGGTAGGTAGACAAGATTTTGTTTGAAGCATGATAGTCTATTTGCTATTGCTGGCATGAAAAATGGTTTTCATCGTACACCATAAATGCGACTCCAGGTATTTGCATAGAATATTGCTCTTTTTCTCCGAACATACCCTTCTTTTAAGAATGGCATTCAACCCATCCAATTCGTTTCCTTAGAATATTCATTTTGAAATATTTTCCACGAGAGCAAGGCCGCCCTCCATTTTATGCATGCTTTCAGTTAATGCTGGAGCATTGAATTATTCTATTTATTAATTATTGCCCTTGAGTATTAATTTGTTGTCTCTAAGTTTAAAGCTATGGAAAACTATGGAAAATGTAATTTTCGCTATGCACGGTGTACACAGTTTATCCATATGGGTACGCCTATACATCATACCGTACAAATCGATCCTGATCTTGCTGGTAGTCCACTCACTTGCTCAGTCTTTTTCCAAATAATTTTAAACATCCTATCTTGATGATTTCTTCGTTTCCGTCTGAAATTTGCATATTTCAAATGCGGGTAGTTAGGAAAAGCAATTCTGGAGTTTCGTAACGCCAAATCTTCTTCTTACTGTCAGGTTCGTACAAACTTTGTACAGGTCTGACAAGGCAGAGGGTTATACATTTTATTTTGGAGAGCAAGTTTCGTCAGTGCTTTTATGCTTTTGAATCATACGTTTCTGTGAGCAGTAACCGCAGCAATTTCCCGCATCATCGTCAGTAGGGGTTAATATACTCCTCTAACCCTGTATCAGTTTAGTTCTAGGCTTGTACTCATCTTCTCGACTTTCAGCAAGATTCATAGATGTCGTAATGGAAGGATAAAACGGAGAGAGCAAGACTAATATTCGCTACCCTCCTAGAGGCCGCTTATAATTTCACTAGTAAACGCGTATCAAAATACAGTAGTGGGCCTGCCCACTACGCGCAGTGGCGGAATGCATCATCCAAAGTGGCAAAATACTGAATTGTGAATTTGTAAACTGACATTAATATTTTGCAACCGTATTTTAATTTTAAATTTAAGCAGTATTTTAATTATTTGGCATTCCCGTTATTGTTACAAGTTTGAATTTTTCTCCACAAGTTAAAAAAGTTTGAAATTAAAATTTTGAAATTGTCGCCAAAGTGTAAAGTTGGAAATTAAAATTTTAAATTTGGTATTTTTGCCCTCTAATAAATTGCAAATGGACGAAATCTCGAATTCGTACCTTTTTGGTATTCTAGAAATTGAGAAACAGCTCAAGCTCAATCTCATTAAACTAGATGTGGTCAGGGTAGTTATACATATATCCAAAACTTACATGCCAACACTCACATTACATTCTTCTGTGAGTTCTCCATTATCCATATCATTTCTAATACGCAATGCAATATCCTGAAGTAATTTCACTGCCTAGGGTAAAGAATAGCTGACCGTAATTGCGGAGCTTGAGGAACGACCATAATTGATTTTATTACTCCTCATTCAATCCTCAATAATGCTCCATGCCTGATTCTAAATTTGTCGGCTTTCACTCCCAGAAAAAGCAAAGACTGGAGACTCCACGCACGGTTGGGAAATAGGATTGACACCCCAACTTTCACTGAATTTTTCACAACGTTCGCGTGGCTGAGGAGTTAGTGACAGAGACTTTGGCGCATTCAAAGATTATGGAAACATCGAAATGCCATTATTTTCGTGGTTAAGCTTTGATGTCGCAATAACTTTTGTCTTCGGCTGATGAAATTTCCCGGAAGGATTTCGGTTTCTTTGGATCAAAGCGCCGTTATCAATTTCGCTTCATTTCCTTTCACGTCAGGATTAACTTGGAAACTGCCAGCGCCAACTGTTTAAGTAGGCGCGTAAAAGATTCACATCTCCACGCTTAGACGCCTTCTCCGGAAGTTTCGCTCAACCTTTTCCTCCGCTTGCCTTTCTTTTCCCTTGACGTCCTCTCCTTTCCCCAACCAAAACCCAGTTCCCAATCCTAATTGCTCATCACGTATGCATCATTAAGTGAGTAGGAAAAACCCTTACCTGAATTCTTGGCACAAGCCAAACAATGTTTCTCCATCCAACCATTATAGTCTTAAAACTTGTGCCAAGTATATATCATTTATACACGGAAAAATCCGGGCTCATGCAGATCTAGACTACGGAAAACAAATAACTATTCGCCTCAACAACTTTCATAATTTTCTATAGACAAATCCTCTCACCATTTCTCTCTACTCCTGTCCTCCTACGTCCTATTATCTTGGCTCTTCTTTCCTCCGTTCATTCCCTCTTTACAACGGGAAAGCACTTGTTCTTGACTCGTCCTAAATGCATTCCCCCGATTTCTCCCTTCACCCTGAATGCACTAATCGATCTTTTCTCGAATCAGCACTTTCAAATGCTGGCTGGGATATATATATTTACTGAGTTTTAGCTTTCCAAGCTCGTCTAAGACAACACAATGCCTCTGCCCGACACAGGCTGCCTTCTCAAGTGAAAAATACCGACTCTAGTCCAGGAAGGAATGAGCAAATGAGATTATGTGCATTCCGCTTCCTGTCTTCGCCCCCGTAAAGTCCCATAGTCCCAGACCTTTTCCCGCATGCATGGAAAGAAGACAACGATAAAGGAAATATATAGCCGTTTCTATCCGTCTACTCGATCCAAAATTAACTCGTGTTCGCCCAATGTTTTTATTTCTCCGACTTGCTAAACTCTACTTATATGCAAGCATGTCCTCATAAAAGGACCACAAAAAATCTTCATCTTCCTTATTATTATATTTAACTGCGGGGAATCCTTTTACACTTGCTCCTTCACCCACGTATCACTTTCCGATTCCGTTCTCCACTCCTTCTGTTTCCCAGCTTACATCAATAATTCCTAAAACATCATACTTTCCTTCCAAACAAGTTTACATAAGTTCTTCCTGACTAAACTTAACTTATTTCCTTCCTCTCCTTTCTCCTCTCTTCCCTTGCAAACTTTCTAGATACAACTTTCTCAAATTAGAAGTTACTGCGCTAGCTAGCCCCCCCCCCACTTCCTTTGTAGGAAGGTGCAGTAAGTCGGCTTTAAAGAACATCCTTGAAGATTTCCTCTACACCCATTCCTCTTTCTATCTTCGTCATCCATATGGCGCTCTCTCTCTTTGAGCTACTAATTTGTGCGTTTTGATTTTTGACGACTGACATGGTCGGATTTAACTTATAGAGTAGGTTTTACTAGTTCTACTAGGTTCTACTAGCTTTGACGACGAAAAGCTCCTCAATGATATCCAACGATATCCCATAATACGTTTTTATCTAACTAGCTCCTAGCTATACACGTGTATTTTAAGAATGTGAATGCAATCGAATCCTATTTACATTTGAAAAACTAGAAGTGAGTTTGAAAAACATTTTCGAGCCGTTCCCATGCCATAATTCATCCAAACAAGGATCCCTTCCGCCGCCATATCAGAATCAGCCGCGAATTCATCATTTTTACAAAGCGTACATGCAATATCTATGAAATCATAAATAGGCCCATCACGAATACCACTTCACCACAGCGCTACTATTTCTCAATCATCCCAGTCCCTGCTCTATTTTTCTCCACTGTGGTCTTTCGCTTTCCCCGGGCTGCCCCAACTTTCACTCCTTTCCCCATTTTCCCTTACATACAGAACACAGACCGTACGCAGTTTTGGCCTTCTTAATATTCTCCAGACATCTTCACAGAAAAGAATTATCACACATACACTTATATTTCCCTCACCCGCCCGCCCGCCACAGTCACCGCTTCCACGTTTCCCAGTTTTTTGCAAATCTCACTTTCTCCGCTTTCCTCCTCTCTCTACTGTATAGTATACCGGTTTTCTCTTCTCTTTTAACCCCATCGCTCTTGCTCTCTTTCTCTCTCGTCTTCGTATCTGGCATTGGGCTTATGCACACTTCCCCGAGGAATTCTATCGAAAAAACTTAAGATGCCATATGAATCAGACTATTTCAATTTTTAAAATGCCTATACTACAATAGCAAATACTTTCACTTCAACCACCCAGCTCTCTTCCATCCATCCTACTCGACTCCAACTAAGAAATATGCAGCCGACTTTACTGCGCTACGGGGAACCATTAATACTTGCTGATGACACCAAATTGAGCACCGGAAATGGACCCGACTTCAAGGTAACTTCACTCATCCACATCCAAAAACAAACTTCCCATACCCATATATGCTATCTCACCTCCCTTTTCAAATTCAACTTGCTTCCTCTCCCTTTCAAAACTCTTATCATCCATTATTCCATTTCCCCATTGTTTTCTCTTCCTTCTATAGTCTCCGTCTCCACCACCTCCCGGAAGGAACCATCTTAATCAGCACGAATTGAGGAATACAAATATCTTCACAGCCTGTAATTCTCAACGCACTTCCTTCCTTCCGCCTAAATCATCTCATTCTAACGGTATTACCTTGAATTATGGCACCCACCACGCACCTCCTCTCGCCGTCCTCGCGAATATCCAGCCACCTCGTCGCATTCGCCGCTTTGGTAAAACCTACGAGCAAGAGGTAACGTCCTTTATATACATCCTTTTCCAGTGCCTTTCCTTACTTTCTCCGCCGCCAGCTTTCTCCTCAACCCGTCCATCCTCCCATCATGTGACATAATTTAACTCTAAATCTTCTCTCCATCTGCTGCCCCACACCATAATCTTCTTCCCGTATTCATTCTCATGTCTTCCCTCCTTACCCAGTCCCCTCCCGCACTCCTCCCAAATCCTCCCCTCCTCCGTCCAAGTGCCTCACTCACTCATTCACCCGCTAAGAGAGAGAGAGAGAGAGAGAGAGAGAGAGAGAGAGAAGGGAGAGAGAGTGAGAGGATTTCCTACAATTTATTTATTATAACATGCATTCCCTTATACTTGCTCCAACAAAAACTTTGACCTTTCCGCATGATTAACAAGCACCCTTCTAGCCAGTACAAATATCCCCATCCAAACAACCGTTCATCTTCCTAACAGCCAATACACCACAGTTCAGTAAGACAGATACGACAAATCCCCCACACAAATAGCCTCCCTCTCCGGAACAGATTAAATTGTAATTTCTGAAAAATCCTTCCTAGCACTCCTTCCTTTCACCCAACCCAACAACCAAGCTTTCACTCACTTTCTCTCCTTTCACTTCCCCAAACTCGCTATCCCCTCCATCCTGTCCGTACTTATTCCAAGCCCAGTAGTCTTACAAACACACTTCCACACTAAATCCCCTCACATACATCAACCAAAATTCCCTCTCACGCTCTATCTCTCTCTTCCAAATCCCACACAGTTACCCGTTACCCTCCATAACTCCCCACTTACGATAACCCAACTTTACCTCCGAGTCAGTTTCCTTCTCTCTCCAACACTCCACCCCCCGACAAACCAACAACTCTCATCTTTGCCCTACATCCGCATAACCCGAATATCTATCTACAATTCCCGTCCTTCAACTCTGGCGACTAGGCAGAGTAGCCACTCACTCCATTCACATCCTCTTATCCTCTATACATCCCTCACTCCCCGCTACTCTTGCTGGCGTCCCACCCTTAGAGGAATCTCCAAGATGATGATTTTACTAGTAATAGCCTCATTTATATTTCGCATTAGGTCTCCGACTCTTCCTCATCACGAGCTGAAGTACTGGACCTAAAGCGAAAGATGGAAAACCATATTCGGCAAGTGAGCAAAGAGGAAATTGATCTCTGCAGAAAGCGAAGGGAAGTAATCACTCAATGTTTTGGTGAGAAACTTTCCAAATCCATTAGCTATCCTTCCTCCGTCTTGTCTTAGCACAATATCAGACAGCAAGCCCCGTTCTCCCGCATCCTTTTCACTAAACACTCCCTATAATCTGGGAAGAAATCCGATATCCCCCACAAATAAACCTACTAAACTATAAAACAAAAATATTTAATCATCGCAACAACATTTTCCTCCCTCTCATCTTCTCTACACTTTCCTAAACCAACCTTCCCCTCTTCATCGCTTTCAACATATTTCACATCCTCCCAAGTCAACCTCTTTACGGCCACGCATCATACAATTCTTCTCTCGCGTCCTAAAACACTAAACTCCTGTCCATCCTTCCATCCTTCCATCCGTTACCACTCCCTCGTAGCACTTGGTCCAGCTTCCAATTCACGCAACCAATACGTTTCTCTCCCCCCTTTCTCCAATATTTTCACATTTATCTATCCTTTTTCATTTCAAATTACCAGATTTCCGCTCCAGCCAATTCCACCTCTATCTCCTCAAAATTATCTTTTATTTTCTCCACGCCCTTCACTCCTTTCCAATCTCATTTTAACTAGTTTCAACTATAAAAACAGAGGAAAACTAGTTTATTTCCCCTCATTCAGCCTTCCTTTCGCTACACCCGCCCGATAACCCGACTTAAGCTCCCTTCATTGCGTTTTAGTTATCCAAATTATCTGTTCTCACGTGCTACTGGCACTACCAATCTTTTGCCCCAACCAGGACTTTCTCCGATGCTCCCGCCATCCATCCGCCTCTCCTCTTCACCTGTCCTCTATCCAGCACCAATTTGTTTCCATCTCCTAGATACGTTGCGTGCCTACTGTAGGGCCATGTTCAATGGGCTCACCTTTATTTCGATCGCTCCATAACAAGCTTATTGATCTCTCCCGTCATCCCTTCAATCCCATTTACACAATACTACTTCCGCATGACTCACTCATGTATAATTCTAGTAGATATATTCTCTAGCGTTTCCACACCTGCTCGCTTTCTCCCATGCCCATACCAATACTCAGGCTCTTACCGAACCTAGTATTTATATTTCTCCCTTACAGCTTCTACTCATGTAGGAGCTATTGTAGCGCGACATAATTAGCTCTAACTGCAAATTAGTCAGCCGAACCTCTAGAACTGTCCTCAATCATACCATTATAATTATTAATCATCAGGGCTTGTCTTCAGTCCTGTCTTCCTTTACTCTCCCACACCGCCCAATGAACGAAGCTTGACACTTAAATCACAGAAAGTGGTTACTGTTGAGCAGCCAAACACATATTTAGAAAACTTCTGGATACATACTTAGTAGTCTGGAAATCCAACAAATTTCTCAGCAAATCTTCCTTAATTGATCCGATTCTCCGTAAACATTTCACATTTCCAGACTTGTGTTTTGTAATACCTCCCAGCTAATACCGACTCTTCGGAATTCAAATCCAGCTTTTAACAAGCTAAACATCCTGGAAGCTGTACCAGCTCAAATTCCCGTAACCTTATCCGCCGCTTTCCAGAAGGGCCTCATAACTTTTTTCTAGGAAAATCTGCGAGTCTACACGCAGTCTACTCTCCTGCTGCATAGCTACCTGTAAACACATACAGGAATAAGTTTAAAGCCATTACATGTACACTCCTCGTCAAGAGTTTCCCCTATTAGTTGAAACATATTGGATCGCTAGTAAATTCCCAACTTGATCTTTTACGACTTCTCTACTACGTGTTCCCCAACTTTGTTCGTAGTTTCCATTTTTGTTCTGCTTGTTGTGTCCCAGCCGAAGTGGTGTTGGCGTGTTTTCAAATATCCACTGTCACCCTATATTAGTTCCAATGGACCAAGAAACTCAAGTTTCTTTCTATTTACTTAAAATCTATTCCATCCAATTCTCCTACTTCCGATTACTTTGAAATTACATGAAAAAACTTTTCCACTCGTCCCCACTTTACAATACATGCTTTTTTGGATGGCTTTCCAGACGAAATCATTCGGGAAGTAACTCTAACTTGTGTTGACCGTGGTCAGCTGCTCCTTGGCATTCGCAACGAAATAAATGCCGCCTTTGCAGCTTACGAGTCCCTATTTTTCGGAGCAGTCTCATGCGGCATCCGCCGCCGTCTCACAGTCGAGCATAAAGTAAGTGAATGGAATCGGAGGATACATGAAATCAAGGACCAAATTCAAGACGTTTCCGATCAGCACGAAGAATTTGCTCCAACATCTGAAGCTTTTCAAGCAAAGCTCAGCCGTCAGCTGGAAGCTCACGACACTGAATATGAAGCGGAATACGAACGTCTTATAAAAAATAATGGTATTTTAAAGGTAGACACGAACGACCTAATGTATACATGTCGCCCTCACAAATTGCTATCATGATTTCTCCAAACTTTCTCTCCCTTTCTCTGCTTCCATTTTCTCCATTCCATGGATATTCCTACATGAATGATACTTTCTCGTCTCCAGCCATAACATAACCACTAATTTTACTCGTTAATCATATATTTATGCATTTTACTCTTCCTTCTCCATTATTTCTTTCTTTCCTTCAAACTATGCATTTAAACTCTTCTTTCTCCTTTGCAGAATTTACTTCTCAAATGCGTATTGACGACGCCTAAAGACCTGAAGGACGAACTTCCCGTGTAGCTTTACTACCGCTCACTTTCACTCCACCCTACTTTTTTGCAACTCTAATTTCTAACCAGGATTTCTCCGCTCCGTCGCGAGAGAGTGCGACCCTCAGCCCAGCCTATATTTTCTTCTCCGCTAGCCCGACAAGTTACTCCGTTCTTAACGTGCACGTCTCTCGACAGCCTTGTCACTTTACCCTCCAAGCCCCATTCCTAACGTTATAACGTCCATAATATTCGCACGTTCCAACCCTTTTATTGCCTCCACCCTTGTCTTTCTCCTGATTATTCCTTCCAGTTGTAATACACATATGCAACAATAATATATTTCCTTCCTGTTTCCCTCACAAACCAAGTCTTTGTTGAATACACATGCATAATTGCTCCATTCTTCTGCTCTACTTCTTAATCACCGCCAATATTTATGCATGTGCACTTTCTGTACTTTGTAACTTCCCATCAACTTCCTCAGGGACTAACGAGATGCATTCACATAGTAATTACATGTTTCCCTCCTACATATTAGCTTGCTTTCACCTAAACTTAAACACACTGGTCCTTCTACCTATGCTTACGCTACGTGTCAACTGTACTTTCTCTCTGAAGCAAAATCTACCCAACAAGGCCGCCCCTTACTTCCCGCCACCTTCGAACGGGTATATGAAAAGGCTTTAATTTATCTTATAACTCTTTTCCTTTGTCTCTTTGGGTTCTTTTTTATGTGTGCGAAACTTGGTCACATTTTCTGGTCATTTATTGCCACCAAATCCTGAACTATGAGTCCAAAGTGAAAGTCTCTGATTTCTCTGCTTTCTCTACTTTCACTTATTCGTTTACATCCTACCGGAGCCCTATTGGCATCCATTACAGTAAACTGAGCTAAAATCAAAGTTTTCAACTCCACAAATCTTTATTGGAATATGCATATGTTTGATGGAGATTGCTAGAGTAATGGTAGTTTTTAAAGTCTTTTCTTATCTTAGTCTCGTAGTCAAATCCTCCAGTTTTTCTTCATTTTCCTTTGGCACAGTTCTGGCTTTCTAGCATGCCCTTTTCTTTAAGACAGTGTTCTATATAAGCTGTATCCAGCTTATACTACTGTCCCGACATGCATGACATGCGCCCTCTACAATTCTTCCACATTCTGACCCTAGATTTCATTTATTCTCCGTTCCCAGCTTTCATCTTAATACTTGGTGCACTAAATTATACATTGCATCAATTCTGGATGGGGACCAACAATATCCAGGCTGGGAAGGAATAAATGCTACTCCGACTCCATCCCTTCCTCCAAACCTGACGAGTACATGTATCGGTTCAATAGAATCATCGTTTTGATGTCTTCCAAATCCCTAGTGCACACCTAACCCCAACCAATGCATATTTCCCTTCTAATTCCTAATTGCTTTACTTTACACAATTAGGCGGAAATTGGTAGGCAACAATTTGCAATTACGAGTTTTGTTAATAGAACCGATTCCTCCTCCGACTCATCCTCCCCGCATTTCTGGTTTCCTCTCTCATGAGCTCATTAGTAACACACTTTTCTTTCTTTCAATAACCATTATTTCCTAGTCTTCATCTCTACTTTCACGTTGAAGAGGCTATCGTTGTGATTCTCTCACCGTCTCATCATTCCATCTACCAAGTCCACCCTAATTAAGGTAAACTTTAACAATCTCGTGAATGGCGTCACTAAAAACAATGATACATTCAAACATCTATTTCACTCCTCCTATCGTCCTATCATCCTATTCCTCGAGCCTCCACCTCCTTTCACCAGGTAATAGTTTTCTGTAGCAGAAGACGAATAAAGATCCAAATAGCAGCTTGATTACAATCCAGATTGCGGTTTATTCTTCCGCTTCTACCCGGGCTTATATTCATTAAGTTTTTCTAATAGCTATGTTTGCTACGGCTATTTTCTGTGAGGTTGAGGGAAGGAAGAAGAGAAAGCTAGAGTGAAAGAGTGAGTGAGAGATTATCAAACTTGTTTCTCCATTTACTCCAAATGACGTCACTTGCTGAATTCCCTAGCTTTTCCTTCAACCATGGCTACTTTCTCTCTTGTCTTCTCCTCTACTCCTCCTCCCCCTCCCCCTGGACAAAAACTTTCACCATACGCTCCATCTGTGATTTTAGGCAACGATTTATTCTAATCAAGTATACGCATTCATCCCTTCCGCTCTTTGCTACGCAGACAAAATCTCATCCTTTCCCTCCATTTTGTCGCAGTTGTATAGTAGCCTGTCTTTTAGGCCTAAACCAACCCCCCGCCCCAAACCCCCCACCAGCAGTCTCCATCTCCATAAAGCTTAGCCATTCCCCAACTGGCTCCCCATCTAACTCACTTATTCACTTAGCACTTAGCATCGAGACAAAATCATTCCGTTCCAACTCCTCTGTCCCTTGCTTTCTCTATGCCCCCTCCGTCCTTCTTTATCCTCCATCCAAATCCGTCCTTCAACCTTGTAATCCAACCGCGATAGCTTGCTTACAACAACTCCTCCGGAAGAACACGGCTTCCATCTTAGTACTACTACTCGGAAGCATCTCTATGTACATTTCTAAAACTTTCTCCCCAGTCTCCGATCCTTCTCCTCCGCCGTAGTTACAGAAGAGTAGCTACTATATAGCTACCAAATTACAGAAATAAAAACAATTCAAGTATTGGTTTTCAATTACACTGATTACAACTGTCTTTCAGCCAGCTTCTCCACAATTCCGAAACGTCTTCTCCTTTCTCCTCCACCACTGCTCCACCAGCAATCCAAGCATAATCATTCCTTTTCTCCATAACTAATCAATGAACAAAATCCTCCCTCCTAACCCATTCCAGCTTTATCTTCTTCCTTAGAAGCTCCGTACGAAACTCTCAAAACATTTAGA
This sequence comes from Sminthurides aquaticus, assembly GCA_906901655.1. Classification (NCBI taxonomy): domain Eukaryota; kingdom Metazoa; phylum Arthropoda; class Collembola; order Symphypleona; family Sminthurididae; genus Sminthurides; species Sminthurides aquaticus. The sequence goes on along the minus strand of CAJQTT010000004.1, from coordinate 5,748,371 downwards.
GACACTAGACGCATACACACGTAGAAACTAGTTTTTACCTTTTCTTTCGCTCTTGCCGTATACTACTTTACTTACAGCATAGCTCCTGCCCATTTTTTGCATTCACCATCCATCCGCTCATCATTCCACTTGTTTCAAATCCAACCAGATATTCGCCCACCTCTGCAAATTGGCGTAACAAACCTCAATTCCCTGTCCTTCGCATGTTGCCAATAATCCGCCGTCCCACTACTTTTTCCCAACACCGTCTACAAAACCCCTGTCTGTCCGAATTACTTAGATTGATGCTCCTCCATTCAGAATGCATGAACCTAAGTCCCTTATCCAGGAGACGGACTCCTCTTTCAAAGCCCCGTCCATCTTTTACTTTTTACAGCATCTTCTACGTGCATTCTTTGCCTAAGAGCGGTTTTCAAACTGCTTTCACTCTAGAAAGACACACACACGACCGGTACCCCACAACAAGCTCATTTACATCCATATCCCGCCCTCCGCTGTGACACAACACTTTCTCCTCCAACATACCTCCTCTTAGCTTCACTAAACTTGCCCTGACCTTTCAAAAAAAATCCGAAATTCCGCATTCTCATTCCCCTATTCTCTTTCATGACATGCCCGCCCCCTCCTCCATCCTCCTACCCGGGTAACCTCGGAAAGCCTGGTAGCTTCATGATAATAACCACGAGCGTGTATGAGAAATCTCATCATACTTTCATTTCTTCAAAAGTGTGTCCCCTTCTCATTTTGTCGTCTGCGCCCAAAAGGAGCCGCAACTCCCACTGGTCTTCACACCACAGTACACACATCTCCTTGATATTTTATAAGCAAAACAAATGTCAACATCATTTCCTCACCAAACATAATTTACTTTCTCTCTTTCCAGGGCGTTCCATTAAATAGCTCCCCTTTGCCCTACCACCCAAGGTTGCCCACGCAGGGTCGTCGACCATGGTCGTTTTGTGGTCGACATGTCGACCACACTTTTTTTACCCTGTGGTCGACACTGTCGGCCCGGGTTGCCGTGACCACGTTGTCAGCCACAGTCGACCCGGGTCGACATGTCGACCACAACCGCGGCCACAGCTCAATGGAAACTCAATATCACTTCGCCATCTGTTGTGATGTATTCAGTAGTGTGTATTGTAGAAGGGGTTGGATATAGACTGAAATTTGGATTGCAGTGATTCCCTACTCTACTTAGTCAGTATGCAAAGGATTTTATGAATAGATTTTCAGGAACTTTTTACTACCGACTCGATGGTATTAGATATCCTTGTAAAATTATCCGGGGATGGGCTGGATGAACTCGCCCCCGGCGGTTGATGTGAATGTGAAATGCTTAAGCACATGGCTGTTTTGAGTGCACGTGAAACATTTTAGAATCTTTATTAGCGGTTAAAAAGATAATTATTCAAGTCAAGTTAACTAAACTCAAACAAAATCTGGCCGTTTAACGACACAATGGTAAGTTGACTGTCTATACTTAATGGATTGTCTTCAAACTGCTTGTTTTCATTCCATAACTGGTCATTTTACTTGAATGATGTCTTATTTTTCAAGCAAAACGCTGAACATCATACCAATGACGCACTTGAGGATCTTCGTTCGGAGGTCAACCGAAAACAATTAATTATAATACGGATCCTTGAAAACTTTGAAACTCAATATCACTTCGCCGTCAGTTATGGTGCATTTTGTTGTGCGTATTGTAATAGGAGTTGAATATAGAATTTGATATAGGCATGGGAGTGATGTACATATTATTCTTTGATAATACAGGTAATGTTCCGTAAATCGATTCCAGCACGTATTAAATATGATGTGTATAATAAATTCGTATGATTGTTCTCTGAGTAGCGTAATAGACCCAGTTGGCCAACAAAATCCAGCCACTCTCTAGTACGACCTTTTGCTTGCGAAATAGGAATGTTCTTCTGACGTTCAATGAATTGCTTTGCTTACGCGGGAACATACTTTTGATGTTAATGATGCTCAATAGGATTTTCTGTCTACGTGGGGCTTGCATAGGTTTTTGACGCTGATACAATATTTATGAAGTTACACAAAAATTCAAAAACTACGGCACAATGGGTAGTCACAGCTACAATTGTGGTTGACTTTGCCCTTCCATTTTGAATCGCAGATTTTGCCCACTACTATTTCCTACTATGAAAGGCGGAGCTTTCAATGTGTACACGCTTCAGTAAAGCTGAACCCATAGATACACAATCAGTGCACCAACGTATGATGGGTGAAGCTTTCAATATTTACGCAATTGAGTAAACATGAAGCAACAGTTACATAGTGCCAAACCTCACAAGGTTATATGAACTAAAACTAGGCAATTGAAATATTGCGCAATTGAAAACAAGCATTCTCGTGGTTTAGAGGAACAACGAAGTAATAAATTTTAATCACTGGCAGAGTACAAGTATTTAGGAATGTGGGTTTCAAAGCAAAAAGAAATAAGCGGCAAAATCCAAGGTTTGGTCGAAAACGACGTAGCATGAGAAAAAAAATACTCTGATAAGAAAGAAGCTTAAATAACTTGAAAGAAAGCCATGTAATGGCGCAATGATAATTGTATGCTTGCAACAAGTAACCAATGAACCCATAATACATTTCAATTTTTTTGAGCGTTGTCGATGACCCCATTAGAACCAGCAAGAAACCTATAGTACATGCAACCGTTCGCGAAATCGAGTAAATATGGGGGCTTTTCTCCAACTTACACGAGAATACGTTGGATGCACAATGGCAAAGCAGCGGTAGAAGATACTAACGGGACCCAATGAATTCTGTGCGGGGATACAAAGCAGGGAAATAGTTGAGGAAAAGTTGCGTAATAATAATAATAATCAGCAGTTAAACAGGAAATAGAGGTGACGATGGCTTTGATAAAGAATGCCTAAAATGGATTGCTTTCCTCACATATTGATTGTAGCCACAACATGTGTGCAGTCGCCTATTGAGTGTACATTGACTACACAATGCAATGATGTGAATTGAAGTTTACAACTCGCGGTGGCTGATCTTGTAAGCAAAGATAAATAATGCAAACAAATCAGCTAAGACAGAGATTTCGCTGAATACAATTGTTTCTTTTCCAAGCGACATCACTCGTGCGGAATCAATAAATATTTAAAATTAATGAATTAACTTATTACGATTGGGTTCGCAGAAATGAAGGGCTTGTAAGCCTTTTCTCGTTGTTGCATCGTTCTCGTTAAAATTGCAAAATGTTAGCTACGAAAACAATCCTAAAATTCTGTATTTCGTAATTCATGGGGTAATTGCAAGTATTTAACCCTTTTTTTGAAATCATATTGCACTGATTCACTACTAATCGTTAATCTCCACTCCGGTTTGCTTTCCATATTATGATAGTGCTGCAGCAAAAAATAGAGAATATATAAAATCTGTATTCCAGCGCATTTCATATTGGTCAGCTTGGATCATGGTGTTATTAAAACTATCTTCCTTTCCGTTATCGCTGTTGTGTGATTAATATTGTGCACGCGGCCGGCCGCCTGTTCGGAGACGTTACCATCCATAAATTCAGGCATCCTGTGATAAAATCCTCCAGTATGGACTTAATCAAAACAGGATTTATCGCGTGCAACATGTGTTAACACTTCCAGAAAAAGTTATGATAGTTTCTTAGAAGTCACGGTGTTTTGTTTCCCTTTTCGGGAGATTGTCTAATGTCTTCGAAATGGAATTCTTTCGCCTTCCCAATTTCATCGTACAATAAGCTAATTTAAAGGTTCCTGCTACAACAACAAACATTGATTTCATTACTTCATATCGACCTGCACAGGTCACACAAGCCAACTTTATGATTTTGCCTTCGATTGATACCAAGACAAAACAATCCAGGTCCTAACAATGTATTAAAGTAAGCAAGTGGCTGGTTAAAAAGGGATATTTATCTCTATTCTTGTGGATTTAGAGTTGCGTTGAATTATTTGAATGACAACAAGTATTTCATAACAGATGCAGCAGAAGTCCTACTTCATTACTGGGGGACCGAAGCGGCGTGTGTAGACACCCTCCCCAATTGTGTATTTCAAAACTACTCGTATTGTAGCTGCGGGTAACGCGGAAACACAATCAGATCCAGGACGTTACTGGTCCAAGTGATTTCCATGTAAGTCAATTCTCCTGTACTGAGTCAGTGCCTTAATGGTTGGCCAGTTTATAAACAAAATAGTTGTGGAGTAGGAGCGCTTATAATTCGTACAACGACAAATTCAAGTATGCAACAAGTGTGTAGCAAATGAGCAGCATGCCCTTTGCAACCAACTGGCTATATAAGTACAACATTAACCATGATATGTATTGCGTCAGCAATCAGCGCACTCCTTTAAACATCAATGTATGCAGCATCCACATGAAATGTGGGTAGACGGACCACCATTTAATAATTTGGCAACGAAACCTGTCTACGCTATGAATAAGTTCAACTGTTATTAAAATTCGTACTATTTAAGCATGTTAAAAATGTTTAACACAATTGGAAAGGTGAGTTTACAGCATAAAAGATGTAGGGAATAAGTCTGTGCAAGTCAGGATAGCAATGTCCCCGGCTAGTGGTCGAAGATGGGTAGCGTTTTAGTCAGAGTTTTACATTCTGTGGTTATTGCACGGTTATCTTATATACTTGACGAAACTCTGTAGTAAAGGGAGTATAGTAGACCATTTAATTGGTGAGAATTGGGAATTTACGCTATCAAATGTGACTCATATCAGCGCAAACGAGACCACAGATTTAGTAAGAACAATGTTAAATTACGTCGATGATCAAAGCGCACACAAAAAACCCAGGATTAACAGGTTCTCAGCAGAAACGAACTGCTGCGACTCTATTGTACAACAGGAGCATATACAATACAAAATATCTTAAGCATGTGTACATTTGAACTGGTGTCCTTCATCACACAATTTGTTGTACCATAGCAAGAATGAAATTCGAATCAAGATGCAGTAGCTATCAGTAATAATTAGTTGTGTTGTCACAATGGATTGTGAAACTGTGCCCTAAGATATCATCGGGCAATAAAGGGATGATCATAATTACCTATCATTTGAGTTATATGCAGCTAATTCCCTGCATAAATCACATGTTGAGCGCCGGAGTCGATCTACACACAGCAGAACCTGAAATATCAGAGTTTTTATCGTAAAACAAAGAAATCCACTCTATGCAGATTTAGGAATTTGAATATAGGAGGATCACTATATTCAAAGTTTTTAGGGGGCAACTATTCACTAACCATCGTTGAAATTTCTATATCAGGTAATTTAACTACCGAAAGCATGTATGCAAATCAGAAAGTGCCCTCCCACTCAATGAGCACTATTTATTACACTGCAACAAGAATTTTACATTAAATGTCAACCAAGTTGCAGTGCGTAATAGTGACACAGTCGTCATTCAACAGACGGAGATAGCTGATAATTGTGCTCCAAAATTGAGGGGAAAATCCATCAAAAAAGTTAGAAAGGCTTCAATAAACAGGCTTCGGTAGACCGGCTACGAAATTTTCCTAATCCCCCAAACTCTCATTTCGTAGCCGAGAAGCCATAGCTACTAGCCGTGGCTTTACATTATCAGCAACACAATTCACATTGTGTGTAGACAATTCAAATGTGCCTAGACAATTCAAATGTGCCTAGACAATTCAAATGTGCCTAGACAATTCAAATGTGCCTAGACAATTCAAATGTGCCTAGACAATTCAAATGTGCCTAGACAATTCAAATGTGCCTAGACAATTCAAATGTGCCTAGACAATTCAAATGTGCCTAGACAATTCAAATGTGCCTAGACAATTCAAATTGTACCTACTTCACATTGTTTCTAGAGAATTCACATTGTACCTAGAGAATTCACATTTTGCCTAGAAAATTCACACAGGGACTACACCATCATTATGTCCTAGACTATGGACGTAAGTGAAGCCTAAGATATTCAAGAGGGCAGACTGTTCTTGACTGCTTCTTGTTGTCCCCATACTGAAGAAGAAAACATCAATTCCTCTACAAAACTCATCCGTCTTGCAAAGTTTTACTGCTTTAATTCTGATAAATACATTGGACAACTAGAAAAATCACTGGGAACATTTTTGGGGAAGAGTAACAGCAAGTGATTGTAATTTATTGCTATCTACTATGATCGTTTCTCATTTAGTGATGTTATCACTCATCCAATAATAAATTTAGTAAGACTTGAAGCAATGCAAAGAAAATCAGAAAGCCAAGCCGCAGAATATGTGCAGTACTGCGCTAACCTTATGTTCATTGTGCAATCCAGCGAACTGAGTATCAATATGAGTGAAGTCCTAACTGTTTTAGGCTGCAGACCCCCAACACCAGTTGGTATCTAAACGTACAGCAACAGCTTATTAGAACAAGCCTGGTTACCGATTCTTGTCCCTAACGCTCTACGTTAAGAATGACGACTATATTAACCTTGCACAATTGCCCCATTGTGCGAATTTCCACTGAGTAAATTTTTGAAAATACGTTGTGCAAGAAATAAAATTTCTGGGGGCAGTTTTGATGAAGAGAAGCATCAAGTAACTACTTTTACTCAGTAAAATTCATTGTTATCACTCTTTGAGTTTTCTTGTTTTGTCGGCCATGGTCGCTGCGACCACAAAGTATCCTTTCGACCCGGGTCGACTGCAGCTCAGTTTTAATCCTTTCCCCCACCCCTCCCACCCAAAATGTCGACCACACTTAGTGTGGTTTTGGGCAACTCTGCTACCACCACTCCTGAGCGAACCCACTATCTCTGCCTTCTAAAATACGGAGAAAGTTGGAAAGTCTTTGAACATTTTATCCTCAACCTAACTCATATATCCTCCAGCTTTTCGCTTTCTCCCTAATCTCAAACTAGAATAGAAGAGTCAACCAACCTCTTTGCCCCAAACCATTTCCATTCCGCACATCCTCAAACAAATCCCAATCACATCCCACCAAAACATCACGTAGCCCCCATTCTCATCTTAATAATTCCCTTTCACCAACCTGTTGTCCCAGTCTCACGGCCTTACTTAAAGCACACGATACTCTCCACATTTTCCATTACGCCTTTAGCTTTGTCCCCCCACACAGCAAAGTCCACCACCTATTGCTGACTGACATCCTCCACTTTCATCACTTTTCATCATTCCCCCCGCAGATTATCAATGCAAACATACGTGACCGTGTCCCAGTGCAACGCAATCCCATAAGCTTGTATCCCAGGTTTGATTGAAAAAACAAGCAGTGGCTTCCCTCTTAAAGAGTCATTAGCCGCAGAGGGGGATGCGGACGGACGGAAGGACAGACAGGAGCGGGTTGGTAGGGATAACCGTTGAATTAACAAACCCAAATCAAATCTACAACATTCGTGTACTATGACGAAGAACCGTGTCCATCATTAAGTTTCCACGCAAGGAAAAATCCTCACCACCACCACCACAGCTCTACCATGTAATTAGTTCTCCAAACGCATCTGTTCATTCACTCATGGCGCGCGAATCCAAGTAAGTACAACACAATTAAATCTCCCGCTTCCGTCCCTCCCCCATTCCCAACCAAGTTCCCCGTCCGTGGAAGGGAAGAGGCTGGAGTTAAGCGAGTCAAATCATCATGTCATTCCATTCCTTTGCACAAACACCACCGCCCCTCTCTCCCAGAGCAACCAACCAAGTATTTTCACAACTAATTACCACTCCAGTATAATTTTCTCTTCATCTCTCCTCCATCCCTCTCCCCTTTATTCCTCACCCTAATCAAACTTGTAAACACGCCGGTATTGGATCCATAGTTTCTCCTTCCTATTCATTACTACATTACAATCCGCCGTCCTTCCCTTAACACCAAAACATTATTCCACCCTTTCCTTCCCATCCAATTATCTTTAACGCACTCCTCCATTCACTCCACATGTTCATTATCCCTACCAACATTTTACTCTGGAATTACAATTCACATTTACCTATTATTTCTCCGTATTCTTCCGTTTCTCTCTCTCTCTCTCTCTCTCTCTTCCCTTCAGAATCCCTTATTGTCTCACACATCCACCCACACCGCCACACGTTACTTTCTCCCTTCTTCTCATGTTCATGTCAACATTTCATAAAATTTCCTTCCGTCACAACTCACCAGTCAGCATGTAGCCAGTAGCCAGTCATCTAACCAATCTCACCTGTCTTATTTGACTCTGTTCATTTTCCTCAGCCTCCTCTCTCAGCCCTCTCCACTTCATGCTTTCCCTGCCTCAATAAACGTCTTCCCACCGTCCTTCTCCTTTCTCATTATAATATTAAAAGCCAACCCAATCTTTCAACTCATCTTCTCCATAAGCCGTCCACTTTATTCCCATCTCGTCACTCTTATAGCCAGCATCCCGGATGATTCCTCAAGTTCTCAACCAAGCCAGAGCTAAATCTACCTCATTCTTTCAAAATATATCCAGCATATCAGAATATTATTATTTTCTTGTCCCTTCAGGCTCAGAGCCAAGGCCTCTTCCATCCACCTTGGCATTCCCGCTCCTCAACGGCTCAGTCCTTGACTAACTGCGTGGCTATTACATGTAGAATGTGCTTTCTCCAGCCATTTCGCAAAATCATTTCCAGCGGGCACTTCCCAATAGACTTGCACTGAGTCTTCCATGCTGTACATCATGCAGGAGAACTGTAGTATTTTCTACCTTTATTTTTCTTCCCATTTTCAAACTTTAGCAGTCACATAGTAGAGCTACTATTCGAATACTATAGATTCCCAGAACGGAATTGCCGCAAACATACATCAGAATTTAATTTCCACATTCCCCCCTCCTCCTTTCAATTCACTCTCCATCTCCAAAGAGCAGAAAATTTAACGACACATCTAACTTCCCATTTCCACTCAAACATTAACATCAAGGAAGAGTACATATGTAACTTGAAAACAATTCCATGAAACAAGTCAAACGTTCCGCAACCCCACCCAACCCACAACAATTCCCTTTCCTTCATAATCTTCATCCCGTAATCCAACCAGCAATTCCAATCCCACACACGAACACTGCGTCTCCCAATGTCACCCTCTCTTATTTTCTTCATCAACATGACCAAGAATCATTTGCGATTTCACTCCTTCCAACTAATTCCATCTACCACCCACGTAATCCCCCACCCCCAAACAACCACCATACTGATTCTTTCTTCCATATCTTAAGTCGGATTTTCCCACCCGTTCATGGCGTGAACTTTACGCAAACACTTACCAGCTTTCACCGTATCCTCCCATCAAATATCTCGGTATCACTTTTGTATCCCGCCAACAACAAGTAAACCTGTATCTAGTATTTTATTCTCACCACTCCATGCATCCCCACCTCAAATCCACAGTCACTTTACGGCTTTACACCAAGCACGAGCTTATTCTCTCTTTTTTTGCAAAACTTTGCCGAAAAAATAGCGTAGAAAGTAGAAGGCTTCTTTGTCCCGGATAAGTGACGTTCTGCTGCCTTGAGTCTTTTTTCTGCAAAACTTTTTTTGCAATCCCTATCCGGCCTGAGCACGAGCTCATTCATACTTAAGGATACGTTTGAATGCAAAGCTCAATCCTTATCCTTCCAGAGCGACCCAGGACATATATCTATAGTTTAGTATATATACATCCTCCCAGCCATGCCATCCAAAGGTTAGCAGCATCCATGCCAACCTTTCTTGTAAATCCGCTTCACTCTCACGTAATCAGCATTCTCTCCCCTTCCTGTCTCCCATTCTTTCCGGCATATGTTTCCTAATAGTTTTACCACCGCCACCAAACGGCCTTAACAAAACCTTAAAACCCTCAATCCCAACAACAACTCCCTTTTCATTCAAATCCTTGCCTTTATCACCCGCACTTTCTTTGTTCCACTGCAATGCTTATTTGAAACATATACATTTCCTCTTCAAGCCTTCATCCCAGTCCATCCCAGTCCATCTTACCACCCGCTTTCTTCTCCACGGACTTTCTCTTGTACTCCTCTCATATTCACAACCCGCACGGCTCAACCTCTTCCAGCCCAATAGCTTCCCAGCTCACAGTTCCGCTCATTCCAAGCGACGACTATCCACCATTAACCAGCTACTTTCTCAACCGTATCTGAGTTCCCTTACATACCGTCTTGAAGCTTTCTCTCTCTTTAAAACTCTTTCCCGGTTCCTCCAGTTCATCCAGTTGGATGCATAAGGCTTCATCAGCATAGCTTACCCTCATCCACTGCATACCCTCCTCCATTCAACCTTATCCTCTTCCCCCTGACGCCCAAAACTTATCACCCATACAATTTTTGCAAATGAATCCGCATTTACGTCCCACTTTCTCATTTTCCATACATGAACATCCATTACTCACCCACAGACAGTCACTTCTCCCGTCCCTTGTTCTGCCCAGCATCCTCATCTCCCCGCCAAAACATTCACGATCTTTCTTCCTGGAATCTACAAACGCGGGCAGCTCCTTTTTCTCCAGCTAGAGCTTGAGAAGATGATTGTTTTAATACCGTTTAAACATTCAAACTGCCTACCCGCTGTATTCCGGGTATTCCTTGGAATGAACTCCAGCATTACGTCCTTGACCCCTGGTCCTAGGGATACTCTTAAAGGATCTTCTTTTGCGTCAACATCAATTCCAAGCGTCAACAATCCGAAACTGGATCATTTTATATTATTCCCTTCCAATTCAATAACCATTACCTCTTCCTTTACACCAACCATCCACCAATCTATTCAATTATCCACATCATCCTCCTGTCCACTATCCCTCCACTCAAAGTCCATTTCATTCTGTCATTTCATCTCCTCCAGTTTCCACTTTCCACACTATTGTTGTCCAACCCACCAACTATTTCACCTTTATTCTTCCTTCCTGGGCGTGGCAGTAATAATGTTTTCTACTATCAAAACTATCATAAACGTTTTATTACGTTATCTCATCGTCTAGCTCCATAATGTCATTCCATCTCCCTCCATTCTTCACAGCTCTAGCCAATACTCCAGCATCTCACATCCTCTCCAGGCGTCTAGTCCTCATTTAAAGCTCCTCAGCTCCTCTTCTGCTCACCTTCCATCAAAGATTTTCTCAGTCCAGATTCCTCGAGAGTAGGCAACTTTTTCCTAATCCTATCTGAACCCCTCCCCAAAAACTTATGCCTCTTCTTTTTCTTCTGCTTCTTCTTGGGTATCTTCACTGTAACTGGGGTCTGGGGGACTGACTAGAAAGCTGATAGGAAGGAAATCCCGTAACCTGTCACTTAATCCAACTGACATAAGCTTCTTTCCCCTCCTTTCATCACAGGTTGCACTTCCTTCTCTTCTTCCACTTCTTGACACAGTCTCCTATTCTTGTGTCACAAAGTATTTCATCATTCCTCCGCTACCTCCTAGAGGTCTCTAGGATTCTCCTGACCTTATGTACTATTTCAACTTCTGGTTTTTTGTTCGGACAATCCTTATTCTTCCTCACTTCCCCCAAGCCGCCTTCCTATGAATCCGACGGCATTAGCGTCTTTGCTATTCCAAGAAATTAATCACACTCATGCCGTTCCCCCTCGTTCCTTATTCCTTATAGGATTCTCCTCGGCTTGCTTAGCGGATTCGAGGGGATGAATTCCTCCCCGCTAACCCAGTACCAATCTCTTCACTTTTTCATTGTCAGATCCCAAACCCATGTCTCCGCTAAAGAGATGCTCTCATTCACGTCTGTCTTCCCTCCCGCTTTCCCTTCTCCATCTTCCCACTCCATCTCCATCCTAATAATACACTTCTGCTACGGGAGAAATATACCTTTTTTCCCCTCCCAACCCCAACACCGCTCCATCCTCCTCACTCCCAGTCACTACAAGGATTCATTTAAACAAATGTCGACTCACGTGAGCATCCAAAAATTTCCCTCTTTTACTATCACTTTACCACTCCCGGAACCCCCGGATTGGATAGCAATAAGATAGTCAACAATATTTAGCCTTGCCAGTATAGTAGTGAGCGTAGTAAGTAAACTGGGATTCTTTCCCTAAAATCCAATGCCTATTCAATGCCCATTACCCACCGGTAATAATAAGCCCAGCCAACAAAACAGCTAACAGGAGTCATCATCCCCGCTTCTCTTATCTTTACTCTCAACACTGGATTCCAGCTGGATAAATCTACTGAAATCATGCGGCTACTTTTACTCCAGTACAACCCGCTTTCCATTCCTCGTTCCCCAACTAAGGCTCACATATATCTCCCCATTTTCATTCCCATCATTTTCATTCCCGGGATTCAAATACATGTCTATTAGTAAACTCTTCCGGAAACAACTGAACCAACATAATCTTCTTCATCATGCTATATACAGTCTCCTCTCGGCTATCGGCTCCTCTACGCAGCCCGGACACGTTCCCCTTCACCTTCCCTCGTCCTCTTCCCGTCTTCCCTCCATTCCCCCATCTCATCACACACATCATCTACACTCAGCAGAAGCAACCACTACAACAACTTACCTTCAGTTACCTGTGCCTCCTGCCTCATATCAGCATCATCCTCCTCCCTCCCTACCTTCATGCCGCTCTCTCTCTCTCTATCTCGCCTTCCTTGCCTACCTTGAACTTCAACTAACTTCACCTGGATACATTTCCCCTATTCCATCTATAGACTACTCGCTCCGTTGAGTGAGAGCTCCTAGCTACTAGCTACACACTGGTAAATCCAGTATACTCTATTCAACCACCCTCCTCCTACCTTCCATACCTTGCATACCTTAAAATCTTCTTCCAAACCTCCCTTACCTTTCCAACCCGCTCATCGTCTTGTAAAAAACGGGGCAGACATTCTCTCTCGGCCATAAAACCTTAGGATACACACTACCCCTAAAAGCCTTGTATTACAAACCCCCTCCAACCTATTCAATCCATTCTTCTCATCTCCTCTCCCTGTATAGTCACTCATGGGTTTCTCTCTTTCTCGCTGGATATATTTGTATACATCCAGGAGAAAAATACTCATTCCAGCATCATACTACTCAGGACGGATCCCTCGTCCTCGTCACAAATCCTCATATATCCACCAACATTACTCACAATCAGTCCACCGGAATCCCAGGGAAGAAGACACAGCGCGCAACCCTAGTTCTGCTCTCATCTTCCCCACACAAACTACTACTAAAATACCAAATCCAACATCATTCCACCATCCACAAAACTACTTTTCAAACAACTAACTACTCTTCCTACTCCAGGCCCTCCCCACTACTTACTATACTTACTATACACACAACATTTCTGTCTTCTTCATCTCTCTCCGCTCTCCGCTCTCTCTCTCTCTCTCTCTCTCTCTGCTAAACCCTAAACCTCCTTAAACCTAAACATCCAAACTACCCGGACAACACGCACTCTGCCCACCATTCAATCCATTCAAAAACCCTGCTACATCTTCCCAACTTTTTTTGTACTTGATAGTCCACCAGAGAATTCCCAGCTTTTACAGGACTAGGAATCCTGTAAAAATATATCCAAAAAATCCACACTTACTCACTCCAGTCCTGTGGACCCTCTCTTTTAAAAAAGCCTCCCCAAACTTTCCCACCAACTTTTTCTTAAAACGTCTCAAAACTTTCTGTGTCTTATCAATTGTCCCTTGATACACTCAGAACCTACGGAGGAATACACCTACCTACATTTATCCGAATCCATCCAAATAACATTGCCCTCAAAATCCGACCAATCCACCCATCTCCATCCAACACCAGTGCTTCTTCCCTAGTGCTCCTAATAGTCGTATGTCGTATCCCAAAAAATCAGTGACCGAGGCGAAAAAAAAATCAAACTTTTCAAAGCACTCCTTATATTCCCCGCTCCCTTCTTCCCCCTCTTCCAAGCTAAAGAGTCCCAGTTTCACACTACAGTTTCCCCGCCAGTCAGTCTTCTCCAGTGAACCCTAAAAGAAACGGCTTCCGAGAAACACATGTAAGTATTAACTTTGGAATACCCAAACTCATTAACCCACTTGTTCCAACTAAATCAATAATTATTCACAACTTCCACAAGGAACGCTCTCTTCTTCTTGTCCCCGTGTGTAAAAGTGTGAAACCGTGCACCGAAGCGGGCACCCCCGCCTTACATTTGTCACCATTACCCGCAACTACGGAATTACAGCTACGAAGAGAATATGTTTTAAAAAGTTTTCTCGACCAATAACAATCCCAGAGTTCCGAGATCTCTGACTGCCTTGCCTGCTGCAGCTACAACATTACCAGTTTCCCGTTCTTCAACAGGTTACTACTACCAGACAACCAGACCATAGCAGAATTAGTGGAACTATTGAACCAGGGCCCTGGCACTCGGAAAAGTAATAGTTACAGAGGGAAACTATAAAAACAGTTTCCACCGCCACTTCTAATCCATTTCTTCTTCCGTGTCGTGCAAAGTGCTGCTGCTTTCGCTTTCCAATCTCTCACCGACTTGTCAATTCATCATTCTGCGAGTACCCCCACGCAATTTGGGCGGGTCATCGAATACACACGTGCTTATTAAATATACCGTGCGTGCAGTGCCAATCTAATCTACCCACATTAATCCACCTCCTCCAACTTGAGCTCCAAGGAAATCCTTGCCCAGAAGTCAATTCTTCTTAACCTTCCAAGTAATTCTCCACCTTCTTCGCGTGTCACACTTGTTTTTAAACTCGGTTACGTTTACAATCTTGAAGCCCGCATCTTACAGAATCAATTCCCGCCTCCCGCCTATCCCCATGCCACCTGTATGACTACTAATCTCTACTAAATCCACTGTGCAACTCGGAAATATATATTTATATAATCTCATCTTTCTCCTAAGGTTGGCTGTTCCCATATGTAATGAAAACACAAGTGCTGGAATTTAATTAACGTCTACCACGTATAATTATATTCCCTCCCGGCATCTCCCTCCTCACCCGTGTCTACTGCATTCCATTCCCGTAATATCAAGAGTTTTCAAATCCAGCCAGCACCCCACCGCCAACGTGTGTGTATATTTTCTCCAGACTCCTCCTAGCATTCCTATCGCTTATATAAAAGTGCCAACTCGGAGAGACGTCTGCCCTTCCCCCCGAACAACCCATCAAGTTGACGGTGAAAAATTGCGAAAATAACCATCCGGACAGACACAAGTTGCTAAATGACAAAATGAATGATACTCCTTCACCACATACTTGCTAACTTCACTCCAAGCTCCCTCCGCATCTTCATGCAAATCAAAATCATCTCACAATTTACTCGCCATCCAGGTAAGTGTCACACCACCGTCACGTCACACTGTCTCTCTCTCTCTCTCTGTCTATGTACACTCCTTTAATATATATTCCACAACCTGTAGCAAAATCCTTACAAAGACTTTCTCCATAAAAATACAAAATTTCCCCGCATCAACTTTCTCCACCACTCACTCACAAGAGCTCCGCCAGAACCATCCAATTTTCTTTATTCTAAGCCAGTACCCGTTTGCTCCATTCCGAGCTCCCGACTTCCGTTATCTGATCAGCCCGCGTGTCAAAAATTTCACAGCCAGCGTATCTTCCCGTACCCACCTTCCCCTCCTCCTCCGCACTTCTTCCTTCCTCTGAAGGAAACCGTCTAAAAGTTGTATCATAAAACCGGTAAAATTACATCATCTTTCCTCCCCGTCTCCGTACAAGCTTCCTTCATTCACACACTCCCCATTAGAATAGCTTGGAAATTATCCCACACCATTCATCTCATCCTCTCAATCAGTGTCTACATCCACCAATGTAACCACCCATAAGGAAACCCATCAACGTGATCATCCTTAGATAAATCGACAAACTTCTTCTCTCTCATCCTCTCACCACCACCCATCCCACATCACATATAGATTCTACTCTCGTTCCTCCTCAACACACACACTAACTCCGCTACACACTTCTTACTTATTCCTTCCGATTAATTTCCACAAAAAACCTAGCATCATTCATCCAACTTCCTAGTCCTCTTCTTCATCAAGCATCAAGCCCATCTCCCCGCGCCTCCTTCCTATATATCTCCAGTGCAGGAGCCACCATCCTAAGCCCCCCCCCAACCATCTTCTCATACAAGATTAACAAGATTCCTTATTCTCCTCATATTTCTTCCAACTTCTTCTGACTGACTTCCATAATTCCAGCGGCAAGAATCAAGCATAAGTAATCTCTTCCATCCAAAGTCACATCCTCCTCCACTCCTTTTCATCTTTTCATCTTTTCACATCTTCTCATTACCCACCCACCCACAACTACACCAAATCATGCACATATTCACTCATCCTCAGCAACATGATTCCTCCCATCCAGTACTATCCCATCCCTACACGTACAATATATTTTTCCAATCACCAAAACCCTCACACTCCCATCATCACGTCCTCTCATCACACAGAGATAAGACTGCCCCTCATTCCTCTCATGCTACTTTAGTAACTACCAATATTCCACACAGATTCATCCCAAAATATTTCTTCTCATCTTACGTCTTAGCTTATTTCCAAACTTACTTGCAACTGCTTTACTACTGCACTGTATCCCGTTTCTTCCCAACTCGACTCCAACTAAACTGGAGTATAGTGTATAACTTACTCAATTATATTATTCTCCCAAGACTTTTACTTTGGAAATCCCCACCACAATTCTCCCAACTTTTATCCCCCTCCAGCACTCCCCGCATCACAATCCATCTCCTTTTCTACAGAACGAGTTCCTCTGCTACTTTTACAAAACAACTTAAATACCCCATCAAGCAGAACACTATCAAGCCTCCTCTCTCACTTAATGCTTCCTACAAATAACCTTTACCAACTTCCATCAAATACTTACAACTTCCATTAGCCACTTTCATCCTCCCATCTTCTCTCATCAACATCTCCTCCCTCGCCAGCATTCCCCGCATCTCCATCCAAACCATAACCTTAACCCATTTATTCCCCCACTCCCTCCCCTCCACACGTCACAACAACTGCAACACAACTTTTAGCAAACAATCACAAAATTATTCCCATCCCAAGACTCTCCATCAAAAATTCATCTCTCTCCCAAATCCCCACAAACTTTGTCACCACTCAACCCCGATTCTCTAGATTTAATAATGCCCAAGATCCTCCGCCAGTCGGGCAGTGTCAACTCCGTCACCATAATCTTCCATCACGATATCCTGCATTTAGCTCACTCATCTTCTCCAGGACCGTATCTTCTGTAACTTCTACGCGAGTCACAAATCCAGATTACCACGTCCATCTCCTTCTTCTTCAGGCATACATGCATGCAGCAGCATTCAAGCCAAAGTTGAGCTCACTTGAAGATAGTGGGGCATCAGGTTGGATGACGACGTTTTAACTTACATTACAAAGAATCTACCCTTGAACTGGGGCACGGTATCAGGCTTAGTAGTGTGTGTCATTTAGAGAACGTAGGTAAATTTTTCCAGGAATTCTAAACATATCATGAAAGACAAAAGTAATGTGACGAACCCAGGAAACGAGGTCATGGCGTCATTCTGACAGCCAGAATTGTATAATTCTTAATTCCAGGTCTCTCTTTGAATTCAATTCAAAATCCGACCAATTTGTGTACATGTATATGCTTATTTACGACACATTTCGCAAGCATGTCAACTTCAAATGTGCTTTTTTTTAAAATTATCAATTACAAAACAAAGAAATAAATTATAATCTAGCCCTCTTGTTCCGAGCTATAATTTATATTGAAAGTTGCTCATACGCCAGTCATCCCTGTCATGTAATTCAAGTTATCAAGTTGGAAAGGATTTGGCAAAGGTTTCTCCGTGGTTTCCAAAGCCCATCTCTCTCCTCTTTAATGTCCTTATTACAGGCTATGATTTGATTGGCCCTGATTGCGAGTATTTGCGCACATGTTTTCCAAGGACTGAAAAAATTAGGAATCTATACGGCCGTCTCTCCTTCGTCTCGATTCCCATCCTATTGAGAAGTAAAAAGGAAGCCGCCTCATTAGCTACTCCTTGTAGGCTACATCTGATATTCCGATCTGATTCGATTCCAATTACGCTTTTCCTCAACCGCCCGGAGAAGCACATCCCATCACTTACTCAAAGAGATTCCTATCATCATCATCTTCTTCTTTTCCTCTTCCTAAACAAGCGACGGCCTTCTTAAGGAGACACCAATCCCTGGCTTTCTCTCCTCCGTCCCTCCAAACCACAAGAATCTAAAAGGAAATTAATTTCCTTCCCACATTACATGCACCTAATTCTGATGATATTAAGCATCTGGCCTGCAATCTTAACCTGTATTTCCACACATAAGTCTTCTTGCCCTTGTCCCTCCCAGCTCTGCATCCCCGTGTCCCTCCTCTCCACGTTTCTGTATACGGAGGGGCATACATACGGAGCATACTCCAACCAGGATTGGCATTATCCAGCCCAGAGAACTACACTTCCATCAAAATCCGTAAAACACTCTGTCTGCACCGCTCCCCTGTTATTCCTCCTCACTAAATCCGACTGCTCCGTCTTTTCCTTTCCAATTCCTCTACCCTACCTTCCTTGTACTTTCTCTGCTTTCTCTCTCCTCCTCCATTGGAGTCTTTGCTCCTTTCTCTGCAAAGAATTCCGACTTGCCCAGGAGCTCAATGTGCTTATTTCTTGAAACACTTTCAAACAAACTTGTACAAGTATTTCTCTCTTAACTCATACCTTTCCTTCTTTTATCCCCACCCCGCACCGACATTCCCCATCTCCCCGCGACAGTAGTAATGCACGTCCCAACTTTTCTTGCAAACTCCAAAGTCTCATTCCACGTACTACCGCTAGGAACCAGCCAACTTGCAAAAATTATGTTTGCCCACTCCTTTAAACATTTTCCACTTCTTCTCTTCAACCTTAAGAAGAAGCTTCCTCATTTTCCATAAGTTTCAACTAACCCTTCCAGCCTTCTTTCTCCCTTCCACTTTCTTTTCTGGATTCTCGTCGTGGACCTCTTCACTTTCCCAACTTGCTTTTAAACCCTGCCACGTAAATCCGCTATCAGAAAAGAAACAAGCCGGTCCGGAATTAAACAAGTCCGAAAAGCGGCATATCTTCCAATTTTCCGCCTCTCATCCCAAATCCTCCTCTCCTCCATTGTACCTCTCTTCTTATTTCTCCGTCCGGCTCCTTTGTACCTCTCAAGTAGGGATTGACGGACCACTTCTTCTTTTCCTCTCAAAGGCAAATGCCATCCTAATCAGATCGCTATGACATGAGCGGGTATTAGCCAAAAAGATAAGTCTTCAAACACACATCCCAATGAAGAGAGCCAATAGCTTATAGCTTTTGACTTTTCATCTCCCCTAGCAAGCCTCTTTCACCCCCCTCCGCTCCTTCCATCCCCTTCCAACTGTATATAAATAATCGCACACCAATCCGTTCGCATCCGTCCCTCTCTGCACACAGATTACATGCAACAGCAGTCATCCAATATTTGCCCTTCCCTGAAATCTTGTGCTATTGCAACATCAACAAACAGAGAAGAAGCCACAGAAATCTACCACAAATTCACCATATCCGCTTCTTCTTCCTTCTCCTTTTGTAACGCTCTCTCTCTCTAACGGGTTCTACGGATATTACCATTTTTACAATCCTTTAACTACCGACTCTTACAGATTACAACACATATAGATTTTCTTTCATCTCTTCTATCCCTCAACCCTTGCCCTCTCCCTCCCTCACCTTCTTCTCCTTCTTAAAGCGAACAAGGCCGGGATGCAAGTAATCTGCCACATTTCACATGTCAAAAACATACACATGAAACCATATGCGTTGTCATCCCCAAAACATTACCATACAAGTCTCAATCCTCTCCCCTCACAAATCTTTCATCTTTCCTTCCTATCCTATGGCCTCTTTCTTCTTCTTATTTTCTTCTCCACCGACTCCCACCATATTCCCCCTTCTTCGCTTTGCAATTCCAGTCCCTATCCAGTTACGAGCAACAAGAACCAAGAACCATGTAATGGAGCCCCTGGCCCTGGATTCTAAGAAGCAACACAATCCAGAACCCATTCAAGACGTCCAGCCCTAAGGCTTTCGCCCAGGGTTTAGACAGGGCCGTGGAAAGACTGCTACTCGTGTAGGGATTCAAGTCAAAACAAAGCTCCAACCTCTCCATTAACCAATAAATGCTCCGCAACCAAAACAACACTAAAACGAAACAACTTTCAAGAGCAGCCACTTCTCATTCACGGCAACCCGAACCCACCAGGACCAGGCTCCAGTAGACCTCTTTCCGCTCATAAAATACATAAAATCCTCGCACCACCGCCACCAACCACCACCACCCATCCCCGCATCAAATTAATTCCCACTTCATTCCCAATCTCAAGATTTACACCATGAAAATTGCAAAACCGCATATATCCTCATATTTCCATTCACCGCGCCTCACAATCCCGCCCGTCCTCTTGATGTACCGCCCAATCTACATAATTCAAACTCTCCTTCCTCCTTTTAACTCTGTACTAAATGCCGTCAGGATAAACAGCTTTTTCCCAACAATCCTATTACCACATTATTCCTCTCTCGATATCCTCTTTACACGATTTAATTAGAAAATCCGAGGCCCTTTCTGAAACTCCAGCTCCAACTTCCACTCGCTCAGCGTTTTATTTCTTTCTGCTTCCGTTACCTCGTCTTCTATTCAGCTCCGGCTTTTAATTTGAATCGATATTTTCTGTGAATGTTCAAAAATAATATACAGTTTAAAACTAAGCGCTTCTTCTCTAGAAAGACTTTCACCCAATCCTCCTATACGACTTTCTCCAGCTTTCAGTTTACCATCTTTCACTCCGTCTCTTTCCCCCCTGCTTTCTTCTCTGACCTCTTGGCCATATTCTTACAGTCTCCTCGCCTTTGATTCCGGCGGACCGCACAGTATTAACTGTCCCCTAAATCTCTTGAAAATCCTCTTGTATTTCTTCTTCCTTATAGTTTTATTTCTTACACTGCCTGGACTTTGTTTCAACAACACTGCCACTTCCTCCCGCCGTATACTGTGTCTTCTAGCTACCTCTCATCTCTGTCCACCAGTACTTCTAATTTCGATTCATTCCAACTCCGAGAGCTTATTTCCAGCTTTTCTCTATCGCGCCCTCGCAATTCCTTTAATCACTCGTCACGGAGCTCAGCCATGGCAGAATAAACAAATTCCTTCTCTTTCTGAGCCTCATCCTCTGTCTCTTAGAATAATACCAGAAACGGAGCATCCTCCTCCTCCTTCAGCTTCCCTTTCACTGCTTTCTCCAGCATCTTTTCCACAACAACACTTCCGCCGCAAGCCAAACAGAGACTGGCTCTATAATTGGCCTACAGGCTCTCGTAAACGCCAAATGAAAATCTATTGCTTCATCCACACACAATACTTTCTTTAGCTTCCCTTTACTTCCCTACCATTGCTCCCATGGGTTTTAAACTTACACGTGTACTTCATCCTTGAGATAATAATATAATTGATTCTATTACCATCCAATTATAGCACGCTCCATTAAATTCACTCAGCACATAACACTTTCTCCCGCCCGTAGCTATCCCTTTACACTCACGTATCAAACCTTCCATCTCAATATCTGTCCGTCATCTTCCACCCTTACGTCTTTAGCTCCGCACCAGCGTTAAGAGGTGGGAAGTGGCCGAAGTGGGACGACGGGAAGCAAATACTTCCAAACTTTCCCATCATATACCACACTCCCTCTTCAACAATCCCATCTAATCCTCATCCAAACAAACACAAATATTCATATGCTCCCTTCAATAAACAATGGCATAACTTATCCGAACGAGACGTTCCCCTATCAAATTACTTTTAATGCGCGCCCAAACCATATCTCTCCAGCTTCCTCCGTATCCAGTTACGCCATCCACCAGAAGACCACAACCATTCTATTCCCAACCCTGTCTCTTCGTGTTTCTCCTTTTCCGTCAGTCAGACCGCAGCAGAGCAGTCAAGTCAGCCAAGCCCATTCCACCATTTACTTCCCTGGAATTCCATTACTATGAGCGAATTTATTACTTACCACCACCCCTATCCTTCCAGATCTTCAAAATACTGCCAGTCAACCCAGTCAACCAGCTCGCTAAACTACCAGTTCTCCAAATTCGCAAGTCAAAACCTACTCTACTTGAGCAATATTCCCCAATTCAACAAGGAATACATTCCGGCTGGATCCGCATCTCATTCTTGTAATTGCATCTACCCAAGACACAAGAGCCGTGTCGGTTTCCCATTTCTTCTGTCGACATGTAGCTTTGGATTAGAGGTCATCAGTTTTTTTCGTAGCGAGCACGTTCTTGCTTTTATGCCTGTTTTAGCTAGAGTCGGCTAAAGTATAGGCTCATGATCACATTATCATCCCTGTACGTACCTATTCACTCCATACGTATTCAAAAATGTGGATCGTATTCAGCTAACCCTATTAATTTTCTCAATGGGGTTTGAGATTGCATCAAGAGTGTCATTTGATTTACAAGGAAAATTCATTCCGGGCACCAGCGTTGCTTAACATACATATTGTAGTTTCTCGGAAGCGAAAAATATGATGAGAACATGAACTCTGGCAAACGTGAATGTTTCGTACAAATAACTTAATTGCTACTTTAACTATTTGTTAATAGGGAAACGAGTCTTTGCCCAGACATACAATTCTTATTAACTCAACACGCATTTCGTCTTATATTACAATGAAATGGAATTCGCTGATGCGATGCACTACCGCCATGCACGTTCCCAGTTTCATTACAGCGGTTGAATCGCGTGTGTTAGCTATATTGAAACAGTGCTAGGAGTGAAAGCCACCGACTTTCTCCTGTTGTGAAAAATCATTTTATTCCTTCATCACCTTCTGGCTGGATAGTTTGCTGGAAGATGATTTAAACTTTCTTCCAAAATTCTAATGTCTATGTGCATGCAAATTCCTGCAACATACTTTCTCCTCTTGCTTGCTTTCACTCCTAATACGTACTCATGCTAGGTACTTTCTCTTATTTCCCTCCGTCTCCCTCTCTTTCTCATGTTCTCGCTTCCCAGCTCTTTCACTTTCCACAATACCATGTAGACTACTGAAACACCCGTCTCGAGTTTTCTCTTGCCTCGCATCAGCCGCATATATAGTGGTAGCATTAGTTCTCCATGGTTAGAATCCTAAGGCTGACGCCATAGCCACTATATTCGCAAAGGGGACTAAGAGCAGCCACACGCTACGGAGTCAAGAGAGCTGGAGAGAGAACCAACCCCTTTTCAACGATACTCCTACTCTCTTCTTTACACGATTCCAGAGAAGCTTCCCTCTCTTTCCTTTTCCGTTCCCCTTCTCTCTCTCTCTGTTGTCTGCCCGCTCAATACCTCCGCCAAGTTTTCTCGTCAGTCGCAATCCAACTTTCTTCCTTGGAGGAACAAAGTTCAGGTCATTCCGGGATTCGTTTTGGTGCATCTTTCTTTCCTGTTGCCGCTACGGCTTTACGGCATTAGCTGCATACCAAACCTTTTGCCCGTCTCAAACTTGTGTCATTTCTCCTCTCATTCTCAACTTGTGCATAAAATTACTTTCTCTGTTTACAACAATGTGCGTCCCAGATTCATCCTTGCTTAACGTTGCTGTTACCCACTCTTCCTAAACCCTTTCCTGTTTGTCTTCCGAGTGTGTTGTGTATTTTCTTTTAATCCGGCAGCTTTCACAAACTGCATCCTCGCCCCTGGTCCCTATCCTTACTCTGTTCGGTCCTCGGAAGGGGTGTCCTTTCGAAGAGTGGTTGGAGTGAACAGTGATACGTGATCATATTTTCCCGACACGAAACAAGCTATTCTTTCCAGGAGCATTGCGCTCCACGGCGCGACTAATTTGATTCCCTTCGATACCAAAACCATTACCGTTTGGGGTAATTTCTTAACAACAAAAAACAAAAGAGTTCCAAAACTCACTCTCCTGGATAACACGACCTTTGTAAAGGTGAATCCCACGATTCCAACTAGCAAGAAACGTGAAAACGTAATCATTCTCTCCATTCTGCAAGTACACATTTACTCGTGAAACTAGTTTGTAGGAAGAGAAGAGGAGAGCTAAACAAATTTGTTCCAACGAGTTCCATTCCACCATCAAGGAGCCGACGAGAAAGCTTTTACCTTTTGAATTGATAGTGAAAAAAGTGCTTCTTGTCTCCATTCTATAGGATTGAATGCCAAGCGAAACTCTTGCTTTCTCCAGTTTCACCTTTTTTCTAGCATCACCATTCTCCTCTCCGCATTTGGATAATCTCATCCTTCAAACTCAAACTTGACGTAAGTATAAAACTAGACCCTCCTCCCTCCATCATCTCCTACATAATTTAATGTTCTTCAACCTAAATCAATCTCGACAAATTTAAACATTCCCACCTGTACTCCATACTCTGCATAGTCTTTCCCACAGCTTCCGATCCATCCAAACTACCAGCCACTCCTTTCTCTAACTTTCCCTCAAATGAGAAAGCGATTATCTGGATTTCCCCCGCAAATTCAGCATTTAGGTTTCTTGTACCCACCAACCGCTCCTTCTCCTCCATCAATCCAAGCCAGCCTTTCTTAATTATCCTTCAACCGCCCGCCAACCCTCAAACTGAACAGCTTAAAACATGTTCATTGATCTTGAAAACATTAATATTCCTTCTAAAAATCCATAGATCTTCCCATTTTCACTCACCCGTATCATGCCACCTTCCATATTTCTCTTGATTAATATCATTTATTCTCTTCCGCAGCCGCTGCCCCAAAATCTCTTACCCTTCTTCCCCTTCCCTCAGTTTTCTCCAGTATGAAAAATCTTGCGACACATTCAAATCACCCAATTCATGACCCTCCTAAACCCAGCTCCACCCTGAAAAATGGCAACACTCAGCTCTCAAAATTGCGTCTTTATTTCTCAATCTTTCCCCTTTTTCTTTTACTCTCTCGTTCTCGCTTTCTACCCTGGAAAATAAAACACATACTATCATATCTTATTTTTCTTCCTTGTTTTCCATCTTTTAATTTCCCATGCTTTTCTCTCTCCTCCAAAGCCTTGTTCCAAACTTTGTTCCGATGCCTTTCAGCTCTTGCAATTCACCTCCCAATTATATTTCTTGGTAAAGTTTTCCCCAATCCTCCTCCTCGTATACAATATTACGAGTCTGAATCAAGCCTGTGGCATCCAGGTCGAATATTACCATTTGAACTTTCCCCATGAGACGAAATCAATGCTGATGGGAAAGGCAAAGCCTTTCTCTTTGTAGCTCCCAAGTGACATCAATGACTTATTGTTTTATCCGCGTTGTTAGTGCCTCATAAACTTGTATTTAATAGCGGCTACTATTTCACCCCACCACCTTCGCTCATCCTCACTAACCTCATTCTTTGGATTTAATTTATAATAGCCATCAAACCTTCAATTATCATCGCTTCAATTCCCTCACACTTTTTACCTGTTTCGCATCTTCATAAATATTTTGTTTAGTTTTTTTCCATTTCTCTGCGCATGCTCTCTCCCATTGTAACCTCACTTTTCCAACCTCGTATCCAATTAACCTCCACTGTAGTTGAGTTCAACCAATAATTCATCTTACCCAGAGACACTCCAACTAACCTCTATTTAATTGGCTTGAGTCCTTTTCTATACTTTCCACAAACTATATTTTCATTTCTCTATCTCACCTATTTATATGGAGTATTCCTCCTTTCTCTGCTCCTATGCACTTTCTCTCAAAACACACATACCAGTTTCGCAATTACTCCATCATTTTGTTTCTTCCATTATTTGCCGAGTCCATTCCATACTCTCAAAACCCCGTACTTACGTTCTCAAAGCAACACTCCCAGCAATGCTTCACTTCATCATTTCCTCCGTCTTTCAATTCGCCTCAAACAATTTGGAAATTGCCATTCTTTCCCTATCACTGTCACTCTAGCCATCCATATGCAACTAGTCGACCCCACCTATATAATTAGCCTCCACACTAACCCAACTCCAATCAGTTTTCCATTGGCTCTTCTTCTCGTAGCCCATCTGTCTTTGTTTACTTTTCCTACTAACTTTCTCCATACGGGCAGAGAGTGAGTGCATTAGATCCATCCGACTCCGACGGTGTATAACCTCTTCTTCCTTCTTCCTACCTGTCCGTCTCATAACCCATAAACACTGCAACTCCCCTTCATGTAGTATAATTATACAATCAAAAATAGTTTTTGGTTCCCTAAATATAGTCAATGCCATCCGCCTCCCTTGTTGCCGTTTGTAAATTACCCCTGTAAAAGTTAAATCAGACTCAGAGTCAACTCTCTTGGATTTACTAATTTAGAGGGATATGCTACTATGCTACCCAACTGTGTGTTGACACTTCTTCCCAATTACAACAGTTTCAGCCTTGTTCTACTTGACAATATATACAAAACAGTTTTAAAACTAAACTTGCTCCTTTCCTCCTCTTCTTTTATTCTTTTTCCCACTTCACTTCAGACAGAACTGCCCTCTTGGAGCACGTATAAACTTGACAATATTACACGGGTATTCTAGAAGCAAACTAAAACTGTCCTCATTCTCTTCCCTAAAACTCACGTATAATCGCAGTATTTCACCTCTCTTCCTTGAACAACAGTCCCCCACTGTCATTCTCAAATATCCTGCCGTCAAGAATTCTAAAACTTTACCCCTGAACTCTCATCTCTTTCTCGTCCTCATTCCTGCATAGCATCGTGTATAGCCATCCTCTCGTGAATCCTCTTTCAAACTCTCCCGCCTTCTTAGAATTCAATATATACAACTTTTAAACACGGCCTTAACTTTTGCTTACCGCGAGGTTCCTCTCCCGGAATCGGTTTCTTTTTCTCTTCTAATCCTCCCCCCCTTCCCCAACCGGACAGATTTCTTCCGTCAAAGTCTCTACGATCTCCAAGGATTTTCTTTTCAAATTCCCAACTCTTTAATTAACTAACAAACCAGCATTGAGAATACAGGAGGTTGTGCTGTACGACGGGAAACCGAACTGAGCTATCCGCTCTATTTCACCATAATTAATCAAACATTCTGATTCAATAATCCCATTTTCCTCAATCACTTCTAATCTAATAACATATATTAAATCAGAATCTTTAATCCGCTCATCCTAATTTTCCGCTTTTGCTTTCTCCAAAAGCCTTGTCTTTATTATCACGTCCCCTGAGGAGTCCCACCGGACCATCACGTACGTCTTCGTCTTCCTTCCATCCATATACATCCTCTTCCAAAGAATCTGTTTTTAGACAAGACAAAACACTATTCTTACTCCTTCTTGTACTTAATAAACCTTGAACCACCCCAAGCTTTCTCTTTTACTCACAACCAGATCCATTCTTCCTTCACGCATTCCCTGACTTTCTCTCAACCATCAACCCGAACCGACTCGCTCTCTCTCTCTCTCGTCTCTATAGCCTTTCTCTGCCCAGTTTGAAAAGAAAATTGTTCTACCGGCAAAAATCTTCATACCCTTTCATAACATGAACGTGTTTATTGCACCACGTCCCTCTATCTCTCCCCGGCTTCCCCTCTACACTTCTTTCCCTCCTTTCTTCCCTCTCCCGACACTCAAAATCTCTGAGCCCATGTACGCAAGATGTAGATAAAAAACCAGAACACAAAGGAATCCACCAAAATTGAAACTTATGCTCGTCCCTCCTACGTAAACGCTACAACTTTCCCGTCACAAAAATAAATGCTAAAACCATCTCCTCCTCCTTCTTCCTTTCTCTCTTCAGCACTTTTGGACCCCTTCATTTCATACTTTCTCCACTCAATCCATCCGTTCTCTTTGCTTTCTCCCACTCCAATCTCCAAGTCCTTTTCTTCCTACCTTCCCCATCATCCAGCAATCCTCTTCCCTAGATCGCATCCTTTCCTTTCTTTCAGATGCTTTCTCTTATAAGATTTTGCTATTATTCTACCAAATAATGTTCCGACATACTTGCCCACATTACATTCCGACCGTCTCCTCCCCAGCTCATTCGTGTATAAAATGCTACAAAAACCCATTTCCACAAAACAACTAAATTACATCAAATTCCTTTCACTTTCTTTACCATCCACTTTCTCTATTTGCCACTACGACATGCCAGAGGAATGCGATAAAGCCAGAAACTCCAACTTAGCGAATGACTTCCTTTAAAGGCTAGTACAAGAGGAATATAGCCATCTAAACCATCTACCAGGTTCACCAATCTCCCAAGGACGTCGCCCTTCACCACCATTCCTCCTAATTACATATCACAGTTCCACCCACCAGCAGATCTTATTTTCTACTTTCTATATATATAGTAGACTAACACAGCTATCATTGAGTGACCCTACACTCAACACTTGGCGTTATCAGCTGCCGTTTCCTCGTATCCTAACTTGATCTAGCCGATCCAGCCCGGCTGACAACAGAAGCGTTCCCTTGTTTTTCTCTTTCTTCTTTCCCTCTTCACCTCTTCATTACGTCAAGAGAGATTTCATCAAAATCTAATGGAAAGATTCGGCCAACTAGCCAAGCCAAGCTTCAAACTCATGGACAGCCGTCACCACCCAAACACACCACTACTTTCTCTAACATTGCCATCTAAACGGCTTTAGTCAAGTGCCCCCATTCGGCTCATGTTCTATATTATGATGACTCAAGTCTTTTAACATCCCATCCACTCAGCACATTAAAACACGTCGAAATTCTTCAAGTATCCATCCGCAAACAGAGGCTTACAATAAAATTCCCCGGCCCTTGAATAAATGAACACATTTTTCAAATATAACTTCTTACATAACTCCTATTTATGTTACGACACATTTTTTTCCACACCTGTACACCACCTTCCTCTGCCCCTTGTATTATCACATTTTATTAAACTACCCAACACTTTCCCCCTAACTTTATCCACTTTCTCCAGCCTCTTTCCTCTTCCTCCCTCTTCAACTCCTCACTTCCCTTACTTATTCCAAACACAACCAACCACCCGTCTCCCAACCTCTTTCACTTCAAACGCAATATCTCTAAAAAACAACTATTTCCCATACACTTTCAACAATTTATTTCACACCTTAAACATCCACCATTTAACTCTACTACTACGAACGACATAACGCTTTTTCAAACACAAAAAACATATCATAATTTCAATCATTATTTCCTTCTTTGTCCTCCCCAATCACTTTCTGTATTCCTCCTATTTCATGTAATGCATACTCCTGTCTCGGAAACTTTTAACAATGTACTAAAATATTATGCCCGGAAACTCAGCACTCGGATTTTTCGCTGCCATCCAACACCACCTTTTCCGTCCTCAACACAATCCTTTACTTCCTACCTCAGACTTTAGTGTAACTCCCCCCAGTTTGCTACAACCTTAAAGCAGTTGGTCTGCAAGGAGAGAGTTTGATATCTTGAAATCATTTTGCTAGCAGGTCACACTTGGCTGTGTCGGCCAAGGCGGATGCTGGAGTTGTAGCGTACAGAATCCAAAATTATTCCACCGCTTCCTCCGCCCCTATTCTATCCTAGTCTCTGGATGCAATTCCATTCCACAGAATGTGTATTATATATCTATATGACGTCTACAATTTCCCTTTCAAACAAATCCCTTCTCTGTCCTTCTCTTCTCCTGTTTTTCAATCTCCACAAATTTATCAGAGTCACACAACTGAATTTCCTTCCCTTCCTCCTCAATCTATAATCTATAATATAACTATCCTTCCGCTCTCCCCGTTACTTCTCCCTACTCCCCTCCTCCCCCTTCAAGATTCATATAATTCCACAGAGCATCAGCATTTACAGTGTCACCAGATCGGTTTTCCCGATTTTGCTGACGCGATTGAAACTCTGGTGGAAATCCATCTAGAAGGCGCACAAATTACCTTGGGTAATTAAAGAGAAAACCTTAGAGTGAAAATTCCCTATTCTCATGAATAGTCTCGAGTTAAATGGGCTAAAAGGAGAACATTTATCTTGATATTTGAACCGCCAAAACCATTCTTCCCCTTCCTCTTTTCGCATCCCTTTCGTCCTTCTTCATCCTCGTGGCCCGTTCCTCTTCTCCATGTCTTTCCGTCTTCCCTCCTGTCTTATGCTTTCTCCTGCTTTCACCTTTTCCTGTATTCATCCCCTCGAATCTCCGACATATCTTCCTCCCTTATAATCATATCATATCGCCTTATTACGCTAACACTTTCTCTTTTCCCTACCCGTAATAGTTTTATTTCAAAACTCATCAACGAAACCTAATTAAATGGCAATCACATGCTATATTGAGTGAAAGAATGAATTGCCTCATATTTTCTTACCCCTCTCAGTCTTATTCCTACTCTGTCCATCCTTTCTCTATCTGTCCAACGCTCTCCAATAGTCACCAGCTCATTTCTCTTTCTTCTTGTCTATAAAACCTCCATCCCCAAATTAAACCCAAACCTCCAAAAGATGCTCCGCAATCCATCCTTTACATCTTTCACTTCCTCCCTCTGACACATCACTTTTTCAATCCGCTCTTTCCTCCCAAACTCCATCAGTCTCTCGTCTCGACGCTGTAGTCATAGTACATTCAATTCCTTCCCTATCTCTACTCACTAGTTAACTTGGACTATCTTCTTATTCCCTCCTTCATAATCATGATTTCCCAAAGAAATCAACCTTTCTCCTCCCTCACCCTCCTCTTGTGCTTTCTCCATCCCTTTCTTTATGTCCTTAGTTTAGTCATTCCCGCCCTTCCCCAGAACAACTTTCCCCATCTTATACAATTTTCACGAGGAATAATTCATTCATGACTGCACATCTTGCACTCCTTCCTCTGTCTTCATGATGCACATTTCTTGCTCGTCCCCCTCTCTTTATAGTCGGACTATTCCGCCCAAATCATCTAATTAACCATCTTCCCCTTCTTCAACTCCTGTCTTTCCATCTTTTCCCTGAATTTCGGATCCTCACCGTCACTTCAACCAGCTAAAACATGTCTTTCTCCTATCCGTACGTCTCTCTTCCTCTCGCCTCTTCTCATAAACACGCGTCTCCCTCCCATCAAGTGCCATCATTCCCGCAATTTCTTTTCCCAAACTACGTACATCACCGTCCTTACTTTATTTCCTCCCCCCATTCCCACCCCTGTCTTCCTAAACTAGGATCCAAGACAACAGAGCAGGAGGAGCTCTAAGGAACTTTGTTGAATTTTATACAAACCCTCTCTATAAATTGTGGCTTTTCAACCAAATTCCCCACGACAGTCCAAAAGATACACAAAAACACTATGAAAAGTAGCATGCAAAATTAAACGTTTCACCACGAATCCACCTCCCGTACTTTTGCTACAGTTTCCTCACTAACTCTTATTCCTTCCGCTTACTTTCTCCTCTTACCTTTACTCTCCACTCCTTTCTCCTTTAAACTACCTTTCCTCATTCCCTCTTCCCCGCATTCACTTTTTCTCCCCTTCCTTTGCTTCTAGTCCCTCCTCTTAAGATTTGTGGCATCCAATTCTTTCCCCTATACCATATTTCATCCTCTTCCCCTGTGTACAAAGCTGGTGACCCAAATAAAATTGTTTTAAGATACCATGTAAATTTTTAATGTGACATACGTCTCCCGAGATTCCAGCCCTCGCTCTCTCCCAAACCCAGCCTGCGCCCTCCCCACCTTTTTCTACTTTTACTTCAAACTTGTTCATCTCTCTTCCCGTTCTTCTCCTTACTTTCTCCCAAGTCTTTGTATACTTCTCCCGGCTAAGCTCCTACTTTCACCCTGCAACTTTCTCTTCCTCCTCGCCACTCGTATTTCCATCCACGTCTCCTTTTACTATCATTCAACTTGTTACCCGAAATCAATATCCTTCTCAAACATCAACCGCTACAATAACAGACCCCCACCTGGAGGGCGCTTCTTCTACCCTCCTCCTGTCACAGTAATAACGGCATTGTCATACTATACTCCAAATAGTATATACACCAAGCGCCCTTGTCATTCTGTCTCCCTCCTCCCCTCCCGCCATACTTACGTCTTGCTCTATGCCATCCCCTTGTATTACCAGTTTTCCATGTCCCCTATTTTACTAACATTCCAAGTCCTCTCCATAACCCCTTTTCCTTCTCCTTGCATTCTTTTCCCATCATTTCAAGTCTGGGTTTTATTTCTGGCAACAAAGTATTACTTTCTCAAAACTTTCCCCTCTCACACTTCAAGCTAATCTATTCATACTTTCTCTGCGTATATTTTCCCCTTAAAATTTTAAACTTTTCCCAGTTTTCCTATCCACAGTAGTTACCTTTCTACCTTTCCTTACATCTTCATTTACCAATAACGCACCACTTGTGTGGGAGGGAGTCTAGTGCTCTGCTCGTATTCCTAGGAACCCACTCGCAAGATTTCGAGTACTGCTCACTGTCTTCCTCGAATACCCAGGCATTGTGCTCGCTTTCTACGGAGAAAGTAATGCAATCTCTCCTCAATTAGTGGATCCGTGTCACTTTCAATCTTTTCCCTAATCATATCATAGAGTTTCTATTCATTATTCACAATTCTCCTATTATCTCTCGGCTCTCTTCAATCCACTATCAAAAGAAAATATCTTACAAAACATCTCAACTAATAGTCTTCCCTCCTCTCATGTCACACACACAGTAAACTTCTTCCACCCACCCCAAACTAGCTTTACCCTGTATCTATCCATAGATTTCCTCTTTCCCTTTGTCTCTTCCTTCTTTTTCTTTCACAACAACCAACTCCCCACCAACCACCCTCCAAACATCCAGCTTTCTCTCCTTTCTCTCCCTCCAATCTCATTTCAAAGATTACAACAAGAATTATCTATTCCAACGGTCATTAAATCAAGAGAAAGTCTATCCATCCTCCCTTTATTTACGCCATCACACAAACACACACACACAGAAAACTCCTTCAAAAGAAACGCACATTTATCATTCTCTCTCTCTCTCTCTCTCTCTCTCTCTCTCTCTCTCTCTCTCTCTCTCTCTCTCTACCTTCTACCCAAATTATATTCCTTTCTCAATACAGAGAGTACGTAGTCCTAGTTTTCTAGCCCACAGCAGTATGGACTCCACACTCACTTCATTCCCAAACCTTTATCTTTTCCAATATCCTTCCTTCTCCTAGGAGTCCTCCTGCCTCAACATCCCCTCCCCAATCCCCACTAGCCATCACCGGCACACTACTCCCACCACCCCCTTCTATTCTCCTTCACAAAAGAAATCAAATGAATAGATTTAGCCCTACGCTAAATTTTACACGGAAACAAATCCATAGGGGCGTGTCTATCTACCTACTTTACTCAAGCTCACCTACGTCACGTGTCAACAAAAACAGCTCTTTCATCCCTAAAATATTCATCCCAAAACGAAATCTTTCTCCTTCCAGTCCTCTTTTCTCCTCTACATTAACTCCCTTAAGTCCCAAAGCCTATAGACATTGACAGGGACTCCCAGTTTAGTAGGGATACCACCACAAATAGCTTTCTCCACTTTCTCCACCCGCCCCTACCATAGCATCCTCTGTTAGGATCGCCAATAGCCCTTGTAAACGCTCACGAGGCTTTAAACCGTTACAACTTCCCAGTTTTACTTAATGGGCGTTCTCCATAAAACTATATGCAACTTTCTCCTCCTTTCACCCCGCACAAATCTCCTATAGTCTTGTCTTCTGAACTGAATATTGGTTCTGAGCATACTTATAATTTCACTCTCTGCGCCCAAAGCAGGCATCTAATATCTCACTATATGGCATTAAATCCTTGAGCTGATCGACGTATAGGGGCGTCCCTTGTGACTCTTCCGCAAAGAATATCACAAAATTCGACTTCCTTCTTTCAAAGTCCATCTTCTCCCAAGCGGCAAATAATTTCACTTCTCGTACATTAAACTCAAGTATTTGCATAATCCCGTTACTGGGAACAAATACCAAGGACGCGAATCCATTCCATCCAACCACCAGCCAAGAAACCAAGCCAAACAATGTTCTCAACAAACTTTATTTCATCCGTCTTCCTCCAAACCCGCTTGATTCTCCTCCCCTACCTACCGTCCTACCGAGACGGACGGGAATCAAGAAAGGAGACAACACAAGGACCATTCCTTCTTTCTCCATCATGTCATATCTCCATCCTCTATCCTATTTTCCTTCAGCATCACACAGCTTAACATTATTGAATCTTTGAGTGCTGTTGTCACATAGCACTTAGACAACAACAGCCACCATTCCCATTACACTCTCAGCTACCCTACAAAAACCTCAAGCAGATGCAAGCTCAAAATCAATATTTTTTTATATACAGAACTATCAAACCTTATAAAATGCCCCACTATCCAACTACCCCTTACTTCCTACGCTTCATCCTCTTTACTTCCTATTGAATCCATCTACATAATCAAATGCCGTCCTCCCAACTTTGCTCCTCTATTCTCTCACTATGTTTACAATTTTTGTAACCTCTATTTCTATTCCTATTTCACAAAGTTCTAGGTATATTCAATATATCCAGCCCAGCAGCCTTATTTATTATCGTTTAACTCAATCCTGCATGTGTAGATGTACATAAATTGGAGGAGCTCTTTAAAGCTGCGGTCGATTGTTTTCAGTACACGGGTATTACCAATATTGAAAACAATTGGATGGGCAGTTAAATAACTGGATTCTATGACTTTTGTACTATAATTTTCCAATGAACTTACTAAATTAAATTACCCGAGCTTATCAAGAGTCTTTAAGAAAATATAATGAATGGTATCAGTCATAGTATTTGGCGTAAAAGAGGCTTTGGGCGATTCGCCTCACCATAAGTACCCGGCACAGGATTTCGATTCAGGTCTCTGCTCCAGGTACTTGAAAACTCGAGTAGGAGGAAAGGATAGTCCGTGAAAATGGTGTATGTATATACATGCCTCCGTTTTGCACAAACTCATCAAAATCGAATTTGATAATTATTGGTAAGGAAGCGGGGCAATGGGCAATCATCAAAGCGGGCCCACTATCCAACTCCCTTCATGTCCGCAAACATGCATCCATCACATTCATATATGAATCCAGCTCCCCTCTGTAATCTCCATATCTATTCACACACAATGTCTCTCTTTCAATTCACTCAAAGTTTAAATTTCGTTTGTGTATGCCTCACCTGCCCCAGATTCGATTTACTTTCCGCCATGGCCTATGTGAAGCTATATACCCATCCTTAGCTCATTTAGTATCTTTACACTCTACAATCAGTCAGTTATGAATCCTTTCTTCTCCACTTCACCTTTGTTCTGTCCTAGCCTTTAATTCCGTGCACACACAGTACAACTCCTCTCGCAGCCAAAGGTAATGCATAGTGTTAAATCATGTGCGTCAGAGTAAACCAATTCAACTTTCTCTTCCGCCATCCGCTCTATTCTTTCCTTTACATGCAAACTCTGCTCCTGAGCACCATCCTCCTTTTCCCTTCCTTCCCCCAAAGTTTGTAATTGAGTTCCTAATAAAGTGCAAGCCTAGATAATAGTATCTGACATTCAAACATGACTCCACATTTTTCCCCATGCGAAGTACCTCCCCAAACTTGAGAACCAGGGAAAAGGATCCTATATTTGTGTTTAGTAAAATGGAAAGCATCGACCACGCAATCCTCAACCGTACCAATCTCTCTAACCCGCATTCACACACACAAACAGTCTCTTCTACAGGCATTCAAAACTCTAACTTAATCTCCTTTAGTAGCCAATTTGCCTATTTCTCTCAGCCTTTATTTCCCACCTAAAATCTCCTTTACCATCACCTTTATTTCACCGGTACGTCGTATGCTACATAACATGTTTTTTTTCTTTATCCACTCTTCCCTTGTACCTCCAACTTTCACCGAAACGTAAACTGACTTCCAACTCGTACAATCACACGACGGCCCTGTCGTTGGTCTACGGTATGCCAGATCCCTCCGTGGACCAGGAAACCTCTCGAGTGTTATAATTCCATTTGGCAACTTCCTTATTATCGAACATAAAATCTATACTGTTTCATTCCCCCGCGAAACTCAGCAAGAACTTGCGCAGTCCAGTCCAGACCAGAGCCCATATCCTCGTTATTCAATCCGAAAAATTATTTCACTCATAAGAACAAGTCACAGTTTTATAGAAAAAACATTTCCTTCTCCTGCTTTCTCTTTCCTTGCTTAGCTCAGGGCCCCGCTTCCCTGCCTTACATCTCCGCTCCCACGAATCTAGAACTAATAATGCATATCCTTATTCTTCTTTCCTCACTCTTCCTTCTGCTTCCTCTTTTATTTCTTGCCTCCTCTATTTCTATTTCGGTTATCCCATCATTCCCAGACCGGGAATCCCAGCCAGCTTCTTCACGTTCCACACAAATTCCTTCCAACTCTCCCTCACATTCTTCCAGTTCATCTTCTCCTTCTTCCTCCCCTCCTTCCTACACTCATTCATACCGACTTACTTCTTCCTAACTCGATCATTAATCATTACCCAATGCACACATCATCTTCCCCTCCTTTTTCCACTTCTTCCCTATATCTTTCAAGCCTTCGACTCTTAGCCGCAGTCATCTGAAATGTCCGTTCTTTGTCAGACCTCCTACTTTCTCCCCGCCGGTACCCCAATCTTAGGCCAACTTTCTCGCCTCATCAACGATACATTACTTCTTATCCTATATCCGACATTATGTCTTACTCATATCAACATTCCCAATCCCAACGCACACATAACAAAAATAAATTAATCCTCCAGTCGAATCACATTAGTATCACCACTGTCTCCCTATCCCGCCCCCCCGTCAACCGCAATCACATTATCAATATTAACAATCAAATTCCAGCTTCCATCGTTACCAACAAACCATCTTCTTCCGCGAGCTCTCTCTGCTCATACTTCAGATTCGCCGTCCAACTATAAGCTTACCCTCTAGGAGCTATTCACGATTTCCATGAGCCAGCCAGTCTGCCTGCCTGCCAGCATCTGCTCCCCGTTTCCCAAATCTCTTGCAAGTACTCTCGTTTCTCCGTCTGCTTGAGGTCATACAATCATATTGCTTCAACCTCGTCAAATCCTCCAGACTCTGCTTATGTCTTTAGGACTGCAGTCAAGAAAATTCTTGCATTTCCTACCACCCTTCTTCTTCTCCTTCCTGTTCTCTTAACTCAGTCTCCTAGTCTGCTTTCTCCTTCTTTCTCTTATAAAACAAAGATTCCTTCTCGAGCAGTTCTAACCCTCTCATCATCTCATCTCCTTTTTCGCTCTTTCTCCCTCCGCGTTTCTCTACCACTTCCCCACTTTCTCCGTCTTTCCTGTTGAAAAAGACTGAGGAATATTATACACTATCAATAGCCGCATCCAAGGTGACGAGTACGCAGAGGCACACATCCTCCTAATCCTCATGTATAATAGATACTTTCCCTCCTTTCTCTTCCACAGTATCTCTACTAACTTTCACCCGCCCTACCCTCTCCCTCACTTCTTCCTCCCTTTGCGTTTCTCCAGTTCACGTACACTCTTACAGCTAACTTATTCACAACCATGGGGACTTGGTCCGACGCAAATATGGGAAGACTGGGAAATCAACCTTACCTCCACGCAACTAAAGCATCAGACTATATAACAATAAACTCTGCTACCATTCTCATCACCAATGTTTTGGTGATGAGAATGGTAGCAATAACCCACCCACTGTTTCTCCTGCATCCCGTAACTTCCTCACCCTTACTTCCACAAGTCTTATCCTTCCATCAACCTTTTTTGCCCTAGCCTGTTAGCCTGCTGTATTCATTCATACCTCCCCTGCAAGCAGCGCAGCCTTCGACTAATAACCTAAACCTCAAACATTACCATCACTTCTGTTTCCTATTTTTTCAAACTATTCTTTCACAAAACAATCTTCTCCTATCACACAACTTTCTCTTAACTTTCTCCACTTTTTATTCACCTATAAGCAACAGAGTTAGTGCGGCCGCCGTCGAGTCTCGCATCTCTTCCGGGGCAATAATTTCAGAAACGTAACTGTTATACAACATGCCTTAGCTTGACCAAGAACAACCACTGCAGAAATTCCCGTTTTTACTCTTCTTAATATAAGCCACCGGTGTAACCAATTCCAGTCGTTCTGTACCTATCTCTGCATTTCTCATTCACTCCTCTCCCCGGTTTCTCTCCTTTCTCTTTCTCTATGGAACGTTTTCACCATCCTTTGAATTTAGACTGAAACTATCATTTATCATTCAATATTATTACTATCTCTGAATTTCATAAACTAGCCAAATTTTAGTACTTCTTATTATCCTCGCAGTCCTAATTCTTATTACCGACATAAAACACACGCCTTCCAGCTCAGAGTTCTCCTATTTTCCCTTCATGTCTTCCTCTTCATTATACCAGATCTGTGTAGTAAGGAAATTCTGTTTCTTGCGAACCATCTCCCAATATAACTCCTAACTATGTCCTCTCTCCGGTTTCTCTTCTATACCTTTTTACCTTCATCTCACACGACTATATATCGTCAGCGCGCACATAGCTGATCCCTTTCAAACTTCCCGCACAAGTTTTCCCGTTTACTTTACATTGGAGCTACATAAGGGTGGTCGCCCAGCTATGAACGCGCTTACGGTACATACACATACACAATCACCATCTAACTTATTCTTAGCAATCTTCTTTACTACCGTATCCAATTTTTCTCAGCCAATATAAAGTCCTCTCACTTACTCAACTCGGCTGCTAGCTAGCACTACTTTCTCCAATCGTTTTATTTTCTGTAACTCTTGCAAGTTTTGTTATCCTCCATGAAACTACCCATACCCTTCCGCCTAACATCTTTTTAATTATTTCCCCTCCTATCATCCTCCAACTTTCACTTACCTTCCTAATTTTATCCCATCCTCAACCTCCTACATGTATACAAATATATATCCACGTACTTTCTTTACCCTGTTTCCGAATCGTTCTATTTCTATTCTATGAAGCATCCATTAAATACCTATTCAAGGGCTCCTTTCTATTCCGCAAACACAACTTCTATAGGCTTCCTTTTTCTACTTTCTCTCTCTCTCTCTCTCTCTCTCTCTCTGGTCTCCCATTATTCCCAAAGCTTTCTGCTTCGAGTGTACAACAGCTACATAATATTTCCCTCCACTCCCACCCCTTAAAAATTCTATTCACTCTCCTCCTACAGAGACTCTAAATACTTTCTTGAGGACTAGCTCTAATCCGCTCATCTTCAACCACCAGCCACAGATTATACTAAGCATCTGTACAGCTTTCACTCATGTGAAGCGTTGCTGACATTCAGCATATAAAGCGATTGAAATTCCTAGAATCTCATGAAATATGTGTTGAGTTTGCAATAATAATTCTGTTGGGAATACGATTCACCCTCCAGATCGCACACTCATGCATGGCCTCCAAAACTTGCCCCACTTTCTCCGAACCTTCATCATGCATTATACAAGGGAAGCCTTTGAAACAAAAAGATTTTAACGCTTCGCAAAACACACTCCCGAGACAAGCGTCTCCCTTACTGTCCTTCCACTAATAACAACATTCGCACTCAACTGCCATCCGCTTTCTTCTTTTCCTCTGTCTTTCCTTTCTTTTATCTCTGCACTAGCGAAGTGGGCAAAACCCTTTCTCTTCCTAATGCTTTCTACTTCCAACCTTCGACTCTCACCGATTAAGCTCTTGTATTGTTACGAAGAGAAAGTCTTGCGAATTTCATTTCCGAACGTTAACTCTTACATCCGCACGTACCTTTTTAACAATCCATTTTCATGAATTTTAAAATTAAGCTGAACATTCTCAGACTATCAGGTAGCTTCCCGTCCATCCTCCCAACTTTCTCCAGTTTCTTCCAAATTTAAACCTTGACTTTTATCTTTAGCCACGCTCACATGGACATGATGAGAATTTCCTCAAAAAATGAAACCACCATCTACTTCAATTTCAAAAACGAGACTAGACTTCTTCCTCTTCTTCAGTCACATCTTCTTCTCCTTTCTCTGCCATTTAGTTCTTGATCATCTTTTCCTCTTCCCTTTTTCATCTCCTTTCTTCCCTCGCAAAATATATATTCTGAATTCCCTACCGTTTCATGATTTTCCACCCCTCCGAACACAGACTATCCATTATATAAGTACATCTTTCTACCTCTATTACACATCTGCTTTCTCTCCTTTGTGACTTCTACAGACCTATACGCGAGCAGGAAAGCGCTTCAATGCTTTTGCTAACTTCCTCGAAATTCCCTCCTTTCTTGTTCATCCGTCCTTCTCATTCGGATGGAATGTAGCAAATATTGGAGAAACTTTCAGTATCATCGCACACTTGAAAATTTTATTCCTAAACGACGCCCCAGGAAGAAGACTGTCAAAGCAACAATATCATTCTACCGCTGCTTATACTTATCACGATTCCAAAATCTCACCATCCTCAATTCCTCGTCTTGATCATTCAACAACCTTTTCTCTTTTACCATCCATGTCCCACCCCCAGAGCGGAAATGTGAAAGGGAAACTAGGAGCAAATTCCATGCTTGTTTTACCATCACCTTTTTGACTTCTTATTTCATCATATAACCCATGGAGTACTACGGATGCACTATTGGTGTATCCCAGGATTCTTACGAATATCAACGACACGAACCAGACAAACACGCAACCATCTCCGTCAACATCATCCATATCCTCTGTCTTCTACTCTACTTTCTCCCGTTACTTTCTCCGCTGCTTTCCCTTCTTTCGTCCTTTGCCCGATACCCAGTCTCCGCATCAAGCTGCTACTGCTTCTAGCCTTCTAACTGAAACCGACGCTGTCTGCGTATTTTGTCTTCACTCCCGCAGCAGACTACTGCAATTCCATCTCTGACAACAAACCTCCTGCCCAGCAGTACAGAACTTGTTCCTTCCTTAACGCTCCTTCTCAAACTCTACCACAATTCCACACAGGCTCAAAGCGAACAACCCTTGCGTCACTTCCCTTTTGCAACCATTACTTCGACTACTAACCTTTGTACTACATCCGTAAAATCCGATTCATATTATACCCGTCTCCCTCCATCTCTTTCTTCTTCCTCTCTCCTGTTTCTCCATCCAGCTTCTTCATGTTTACTCCGTTCGTGGTCAATGGAACCAACACGAAAGAGATTATACTTTTACCTTCTCCTCCTCTCCTCCATGTAGTCTTCTCTCTCTCCTTCTCTCACACAGCATGAACCAAGTAGAAGTGTAGAAGAGACGAGTATTCGCATAGAAGAAAGACAAGGAAGTAGCCCCTAACTCACTCTCTCTTATATCTCTACCTTTTACAAAAAATCCACCTTCCAAACATCATGTCTGAACAAAACGTTCCACCTCCACCCTCCTCCGTTTTCTTCCACTTTCTCCTCCAACCTTCTAAATCCAGAAATACCCGGGATTTATGTATCACCAACCGCTCTCTACACTGTACCTAGCTTGCTTTCTCTTTTTATTGCAACTCCTCACAATAACACTGTACTCTCACAATCTTCCCCTCAAAGTAGTTTCACGCATTCCATCATTTCTATAAATTTTTCTATTTCCTTTCTTCACTTATGTTATCCTCTCCGGAATCCACCATCCAACAAGTAAAACTTTCGTCAGCCTCAAACCTTCCTACGTATTTTCTCATTTCAGACAAACTATAAAATTTCACTGCTCAAGCCGACGGACAGACGGAATCCTTGACATTATGGGTGAAAGTATACAACTTTCACTAAGCTGAAATCAGAAACCTCACCTTGTCTTCCCTCATCCGTCTTCCCCAAGCAATCATTTTTCAGCACTTGCTCCAAAATTAATCCGATTGAGCCAAAGTTTTCAAAATTCCATTAAATACTTCTCCCTTCCTCTACCTCTGCCCCAGTCTTTAAAATGTCGTCTCTTTCTTTCATTCTTTCTCCCAACCTCGCGTTCTCTCAGTTCGCTTCTTCTCCAAAAAGAGTTTCTATACCCGATTTAATCTAATGTACACAGCACTGTTCTACTTTCACCAATCCTCCACCCCCAAAACGCACAGCCCACTGACTTACAGTCTTAAGTCTTAGCTCCTATATGTACGCTTACCTGGATTGAACCAGGAGTTTTCATCTCTCGCATCGCAAGGGCTGCCTTCCCTACTTTCTCCATCCTGATTCCTGAAACCAGCCCAAAGACGGACTCATCCTCATTTCCCAAGCCTGGATGCGTAGCCTTTCTTCTCTTCCTTGCCCAGCGTAGTTTCCCTTTCTCCTAAACCTATTCCAGTACAACATAGCCCATCCCTCTCCGCCTCAATGCACTCCCAAACCGCTATCATAGGAAACCACGTCCAGTTCTCTTGTCATCCCAAACATCTGACCCCATACTTTTCCTCTCTTCTCCCTATCCTGTATTCCGGACAGCTATAACTTTGCGTAGCAATGTGAACCCTCTCTAAAATTCAATATCCCTTCCTCTTCTCCTTTGTCACGTTCAACTCCAGCGTTTTCCTCCCCAATCCAAATCCTCTTAAACGACCCAAAGAAAATCCAAATTACCATGATGAAATTCAAGAATAACAAATAGCACCCAATCCATTCCCTCCTAACTCAATTACTCGAGGACTTTTTCGAAAAGCCAACTAAAACCCTCGGTAATTTGTAACGCATCTCCATCATTTACTCTCCAACCCTTATCTCTTTATCTCTTAAATGATCAAAACGGCACATATACAGCCTATTCTCTAAACTAAATTATCTACTCCTCCAACTTCACCGACCACCACTACAAATCCTCCAGCTTGTCTCCGTTCCCCATTCTGCATCCCTTTCTTCTTCCTCTTCATCCCATACATCCCCTTATCCAAAGCTCGGTGGCCAATCCTTTCTCATCAATGACCGAAATTCCTTCACCTATCACCATGCTGTTGATTCCCTGAATAAATGCATACCAATCTCCATTGGATTCATCCCCAAAACTCCAACAACCCAACTACTGACTGTCCAACACACAGATCCGTAGCCAAAACACGCAACCACCCGATACCCACCTCAAGAAGATTAATAGCCAGCCCAGCCTTCATACATCATGCTCCTGTCTCCACAAAACGCCCCGTCTTCTCCCCACGCTTCCTAAAAACAGGACAAAATAATCCTTACCTACCTCCTCCATATGACAACCTCAACGACAACCCCAGCTAGTTATTCAGAGACAGGTAGTTAAGTTTAAAAAAAATTCATCATCCTCCAAACAGTATATCTTGCGTATGTATCCCGGAGCCATTTCCCCGCTTTTCAATATCTTCAATCTTCAGTCACCTTATTTTACTCCTACCTCTCCATGTTCTACAGACTATCCTCATAACCTTTCACTCATCATCATCCCTTCCACAAGATTTATTACCCCTTCCAGTGCGTACCACTTCGTGTCAAAATTCTCTCCATTTCTCTCGCTTCTCTGCAAATTATTAGATAGTAACCCATCTGGAAGAGCATCGCCATAAAAGATACGCAATTTTATTTTCGCACTCTTATTTTACTTTCTCCAGCCCGTTATGCTGTGCCGTGCCTCTTACGCTCCTCTTCTTGGGTATTCTCTCCCATTTCCGTGCCTACTGGTATATCCTGTTTCATTGCAGAGAAACAAATAAAAAAGTTTCATCACAATTACACAACAACCCGGGCCATTTGACGGCATAATACCCGCCTAGGCTTTCACACAAATCCCCATTCACACACACATACACACCTCTTCCACTGATCGTCCAACGACAGTTGGAACAAGAATTACCCAAAAATCCTCCCGCTCCAGCTTAACTCTTAACTCCATCCAATCCCTTCCCGCCTGTCCTCCTCCGACACCTTCATCTTCTCCCGTACTTCCGTCCCACCAAGCCAACCCTTTCGCGATTCCTTCTATCCTTGCTCCTCGTGTTGCTTCCTCGAAAGCTTTAGAATCCTAATCCTAACTCCTCCTCCACATTGAAATAAATACCCGGTATTTTCTTTCTCCTCCTTTTTATTACACTCGTCCAGGAGCCGCCAACAAAACCACCCTGTCCTAAGCCTTACAGCTAGCTGGAGTTTCTTTTTGTCCTCCCCTCTTTCCCCTCCGTCTCCCTCCCAATTCATAATGAAGATTGATAATCAGCCCAAATTTTCCGTGTCAAAGTTGAAACCCATGTCTACATAAAATACTCGGCCGCATACTGCCACCGATACTCTTGGCACTTTATCAATTCTCTCTCCCTTTCACTCTCCATGGTAGGAAGGAGTTACACCAAAACCCTGTTCAGCCCTTCCTCCATGTCTCCTCTTTTCAGCTAGCCGAGCCTCCCATCCCACTACCTTTCAAGCATTCAAGCTGCATCAACATACACGTACAACTATTTTAAGTCATCCAGCCTCTACCACCATCGAATAGTAACTTTCCCTCACGTTTTCATGTGCATTTGCTCTTTTCTCTTACATACACTACCGGCCCTTGCTTTCTC
This sequence comes from Sminthurides aquaticus, assembly GCA_906901655.1. NCBI lineage: Eukaryota > Metazoa > Arthropoda > Collembola > Symphypleona > Sminthurididae > Sminthurides > Sminthurides aquaticus. The sequence goes on along the minus strand of CAJQTT010000004.1, from coordinate 5,703,894 downwards.
TTACTTTCACTTCCCTACTCCCCGTGACTCTATCTCTCTGTTTCCCTCACTCACTCTGCATGCACTTCACTACTGCGCAATTCACGTATTGACAGACACTGTAGTGAATGCTAATCTCTACAAGCCTTGCATAACAATTTTCTATTCAATTATTTTACACGACCCGCAGTCTCCTCTCAGTCCTCTCCCACCCGTCGGCTCCATTTCAACTTCCCTTTCCCACTTCCACATCAAACTGCTACTTCCCTTCTTTTACTTTTCTCTCGCTTTCTCTCTCACTTTCTTTCCTCCTCCTCTTCCTCTAAAACACTCTAAATTCCCGGGACACCCAAACTACTGATTTCAATTAATTACAATCATTTCTCCTTCCTAACAACCCAGCCGACTCTTTCTCCTCCTCCACAAATCTTAATACAGTTCAAACCCTCCCTTCATCCTCCGTCCCACTATAAACAACAACTTTGGATATTCTTTATCCTCCTCTCTGACTCCTTGTTATCCCATCCCTACATCTTTTTCAGTCCCTTTCCTCGAGTGTATTAAAAGACTGCTCAACAGCTCAACTTTCACCATCTACTTTCTCCCTGCCTCACCTACTTACTTAACTCTCGAGCTCTCAATAGCTTCTTCCACTAAACTTCCTTTCACCACACACTTCCCGAGACTCCCGTCCACCCCCACTTGTTCCATAAACTTAACAACTGTTGTCCAGTCCCCATCCTTCATCCTCTTCCTCATAACATAAACCCGCCGTCCTACAACTTGTTGTCCACAAAGCATTTCCGTCTTTCCACACTAACCTCACTTCTTTACTCTCACGTAATAGCGGGAAGTGAAAGCGTGCCCCTCCGTTACACCAACAAGTCACAAGATCAAGCACATACATCTTTAAATCCTCTATCTTACCAACTCGTCTCCTGGAAGTAGGCCATGGGCTCTTAAACTTTCTCCCATAACTTCAAACAAATCCAAAGAAGAAAAAATCACCCATTCCCAACCATAACGTAAATCTATAGAAAATCCATTAAAACTTTCCTAAATACATGCATCATCCTGACCTAAAGTAATTGTATATTACAAAAGCATCCTAGCCGCGAGGCTATATATATAAGCTTCCTTCTCTCGGATTCTTGGACTGGATTACTGGATACAGTGTAGCATCCTCCCCGTTTCCTAGCCCTCCCTCCCTGGTCACTTGACTAATTTCTCCTTTCTAACTTTCTTCCATCCGATTAATTCACAAAAGAATGCATTCATTCCCCAGCTCTCTCTCGCTCTCTTCCTTTCGGAAGGCGAGCGGACTGGAGTGGCGGGTTGGCATGTATTTCCCTCGAGCAGCTTTTAAAACAACCAACTTCTGCTCCCGTGTTTATCAACGAGTCAACCGTCCTTTCCATACCTCCCTACCCTCCGGTCATAGTTCATCCAGTAGGCCGACCTTCCGGTCCCTTGTCTTACATATAATACACGCCTCTCCTTTTTTGATTCCCCCTACAATAAATAAAAGAGCGTCCCTTAATACACAGAAGCGTACTCTCCTTAGTATGCAATCCACTAACGGTCTATTTTCTTTTTTGTCTTTTATCCACAGGACTCCATGATGTCTTCATCCATTTCTCACGGGGAAATGAAACTACGCACTCACGTAAGTCCGGGTCTTAGACTACACTTTTCTTGCTTTCTTCCCGTGAGTCCCTCCTATATTTTTATTCACACAACGCACGCAGCCCCCATCTTACCCGCTTCCACTTAAGATTAATGCATTCCCTTCAAATTGACCTCACTATTATACAACATGCCCATTTCCGCATCACCCATTCTTATTCCTCACTTATTATTACTCCAACTCTAAGTACTTCCGGGGAGTGACAAACTATCCACTCCTTTCTCTCCAAAAGCTAAACATTCTCTCTCTCTCTCTTCCGACCCAACTTTCTCTTCAACCCGCCAATTCCTACTTGCAGCCTCGCATAGCAACAACTGCCCCACATGTCCCCCTTCTCCCTCTTGCATCATCCCAATCCATTTTTCACCCTAAAGCACACTATTCAACCTCAACCCCAAGCATCAATAAAACTGGCCATATGCCCTACAAAGTCATGACAAAACTATCGACTTCAATAACTTTTCCACTTGATTCAAAATCCACAAGTCTCTCCCTCTCCCACACATCCACAAACAATCTCACATCTCTCCCACCCGTCACTTTCTCCTCTTCAACTTCCGCAGCCTTCCCCCAAACTTTTATCTCGCCCCAACACTTTCTCCATTGTCTTTCCCTCACTGTCTTCACTTTCTCTCTCCCGCTTCTTGAGTCAACTCTTTTTTCCAGGGCAAACATTCAAACTATTAAGATTTTAATTGAAACTCTCCTTCAACTTATTTTTTCCCATTCTCACGTTATTTACAAAATACTCCGCCGCCCTAACTCACAACAAAACGTGGCCGCCGGTCTTCTCGTTCCATCCAACTAAGCTCCCCTCGTCCTACTAGCCCTTCCTACAACAAAATTTGTCTTTAGCCCTTGACTTATGTTTAAGTGTGGAAAAAAACTTCACAACATCCAACTCCATTCTCTTTATTACCCCTCAGATTTCCCCCCGCTAAGAGGCTATTAAGACCCTGTAACATGGAAACCCTGACTAACATTATATACACCGCAATTTGGGGTGCAGCCCGAGCCTACGTAGCCTGTAGCGAGTCCTGCAACATCCACGTCAGACATCACATGGGATGGGAAGAATTTCAGGATTATTAGGACAGGGACCGGGTGACGCATTCTATAATTTTCACCATCTAACACTCCTCCACTATTAGAATTCCCTTCGTGTCCTTTATACCTCCACGCACGAATGAACTTTCCAAGCTGCCTGACTTCGAATAAATCCTTTGATTTCTCTTGTATCCACCCATTCTTACAGCACGCGGCCACCCATCTCGTTCTCCTCTTGCGCTTTCTCCTCTCATCCATTCACGCTTACTCTTCTCATGTCTTGAAAAATCATTCTTCGCTCATAATTGATCGTGTATACGCCATCTTAAATTAACAGGGCCGTCTCTCCAACAATCTCCGTTCTACGCTCTACTCATGCCACTCACTCTATTCATTACTCCTAGTCCCTTCATTGTCGTCCCTTGTAAGTGGAGCAAAGTCTCTCCAGTCTTTCACCATCCCTGTCTTAGAATCTTCATCCATCCGCATTCATCTACACTGTCGAGTCCCCTCTCCCCTACATTTCGTGAGCCTGAATAATCCTCCTCACTTACTTTCTCTATTTATTCTCCCATCCGAAACAAGAATAGTACAGTTCTTGTATTATAACGCACCAACTTCATCACTCATTAGGATACTCTTCCTCCGTATCAACTTTCTCCATCTTTTCTCCTTATTATCCACATTATTTTCTTTGGAAAAATGTAGGCACTTCGGAGCATCCAAAATTGCACATCACATCTGTTGTTACTATTCAACTTTCACCGTTTAGCTCTACCAGCTGCATTCTGCCTTTAGGCCTTTAGGATATGCATCTTCGCAGCTTAAAGTTTGCTGCTTGTAAAATCGTACATGATTCCGCTTGGTAAAAGTGGAAGCAGTTGCATATTGCTTTTTCTCACTTTAATAATATACCTAACTAAACAGGGAGTGTCTTTTCTCTATCCAGTCAAATTCCTCGGAAAAAATACAATATTTTCCATAAGCTAGGGGTCGTCCTTCAGGTTCCTGGCTTTTGCTAGCTTTAATTTCACCTTTTGAAACGGCTTCCTCCAAAAATGTGGGTTTAAAATGCGCAATGTATGTTTTGGGGATCTGTGGTGATGGTGGAGAATCTCCAAAAGCAGGCCACGTTCCTCCTTGAATTTTTTATCATCACATCATGTACCACCTCACGTTTGGGAATCCTTAGTCCTATCCTAAAGAAGATGATATTAGGTAGGATTGGGAAACTGTGTCGCGGGCGGGATGATAGCATAATATTAGCCTACATTCTTAAAAACAGCTGAGCATATTTGAGCCGCGTATATTAAATTTCGAATTTCGACATGACCTCAATGGCTGCTAAATATTTGAGGGATGCAGTTTATACCCTATCTCTTCTTACTTACACTAGCCAGCCCCAAAGTAATAATATCTCGCGGCGGGTTTCGTAAAAAAACTCAAGCAATTCAATCTCGTCTTTTCCTCTCGTTCTTACATCCCTTCGCATTTTTATCTCAGTCAACTGGAATCATCTGTAGTAACATGCAGTTTTACGACTTCCATTAACATGTACGTAATCCCATAAACTGTTCTCCTAATCTGGAATCTTTCCGACTCCAGCAGCATCCTTCTTGTTCAACATACTCTAATACGCTTTATTATTCCATGCTCTCTCTTTGACTGGACTTTTTCTTGTTGAAAACGCATCCTATCACCTCATCAGCTGTCCTTCGTAGGCAATTTTCCTAATCACAAATTAATTTATTTCCTCCAGATTCCTGCTTGTTTGCTGGTATGCTCGCATACCTAAACCTCGGGTCAAAGGATTTAAATGCATAACCACATGTTCCAGAACAAGGACATTAGTACCTTGTTATTGTGATAAAGAAACATATACTCCCATAAAGAATCCGGTGCTTATTTCCTTGTCGGTCATTTGGCTTCCACGGAAGTTGCTCACTTGTAAATGATAGGGGTTAGAGTGCTGGTTAGTGTGTATTAAGAACGGATTCTCTAACCACTAATAATTCCCTGTTTCACTTCCTAAAAGCACAGCCACAGTGCAGTAATTTCGTTGGAAATTGATTTTAATGTTTTCTCGCCACAACGCCCTCGTCTTTTCCGCTTTTACTCTGTCCACTCTCCCGTTTTGAGCGTAAAGTAAACACAAGGGCTTCTCTCCAGGACTCCAAGACTTTCACTCAAACCCGGATGCTACCTCACTACATGAGAGAACGACGAGGAAATGGATGTTTGCATTCCATCCAGTTCAGGCACATTCCCAAACTTTCTTCCATCACGTCACTTTCCAATTTCTTCCATAATTTCCTCCTCATTTCCATACTATACTTTCTACCACCTCTCCATTTTGGCAGCCCAAACAAACTCTACGACCACAGCCAGCCTTCCAGCCTTCTTAATTACCCTCAAAGTCCCGCCTCTCAGCTCCATGATTTTGCCATGCTTCTGAAATAACTATCATAAATCCTCATCCTATCAGTTTGTATTCCAGCCAATTAACATTAAATCTCCCAAAAATGCCTACAATTCCAACCACCCCTATCCAAAACATTCTAATCTTCTTGATAGCTAACATGTATTTCAAATTTAGAAACTAGGAAAATATTATTGCTCCGTCTTGTCCAAAAACTAAGTTGTTAATAGCCTCCAACCTCCACCTGGACACGTACGCATCGTGATTTACGCTTTCCAGCTCTCTCCCGTCTTAACAAGCACCTATCATGTTCTCCAACTTCCTTTTACAGCACCAATTCCCTTATCTCGACTTCATCTGTAACGCTGTTCCCTTCCCAGAATAAACCATCTTTGCCCCCAATGTCTTTCCCTATAACAGGCTCGGAGAAAGCTAAACTTTCTCCCGTCCGTCCCGTCCGTCCTGTGAGTTCTGCACCTCCCCTTTTCATTCCCAATCCTTCGTTCCCGCTGCTATCATCGACCTATTCTATCTCCTATTCGGTATAGCTCCCCCCTTATTTTCTGTCATCCATGTCACACATCAGTAAATAATACTTCTGCACCAACCCAGGCCACCCGTGTTAAGCACCGGTGAAGCCCTCTCTCGCCAACCTTATTAGAAATTGATGCCTTACTCAAAGTGTTTTAATCCAATTTCTTTGAAATGAATACTTTAAAAGCCATCGCATATAGAATCCAAATTGTTCCTCCGCATTTCTTGAGCATAAGCTGGCTAAACCAACCAACCTAGCCAATTCAGCTAACCAACTCAACATTACGCCGAGGAACAATCTTTTAACCTACCTATTCCCTATTCCCCAAAACGATGCACGTACGTGGGATATAATCTATATGCTTTCCAATTTCAACTCGCTGTTCTATTCCTCCGTATTCCCTAATTCCACTCCATTCGTTTTAGTTACATTATACAGAGCATATCTCTATTCCATTAGATCTCCTTGCCCGTGTATTGATTTAGCTAATGTAGTCTAACCACAGTACTGAAGCCATTGCTTCGAGCATTTCCAGCGAAGCGAGCCACACTAGTAGACCCGTTTGGCATTCTACAAATAGCGTTCCTCCTTTCCTACCCCGACTCCTTGTGTACCTTTTCTCTCCTTACGCAACATACGCAAGAAAAACCTTATGGTCAATGTCAGAGCGATATCCACAACAGGGTTTACGTTCTCACGCTTTCTCCTCTAAGGAAAAATGCTTTCTCTGCGATCCTCTTTCTACCGTAGTTCGTCTCCAACCTCAGACAAAGACGGAGACAATACTATGTCATCAATATCTTCTCCTTTCTCATCCGCGCTGAATAATCTTCTCACTATTTTGTAACCAAAAAGCTTTGGGATCTTTGCAACAATGTTTACACGCTCGCTTTATCTCTCATTACACGAGAAAATTGATGAGTAAGGGAAAGAGACTCTTCCCTGATCCCTTTGGATATTAGCCATATATCCTTCCCTCATCATGAGAAGCTACATCCGTTGCATAACGCAGAGCCATCACTGCAAGACGTGATCGTACCTTACTTTCGGGCCTGTGATAAATCATTCCTTATGATTTATTGAGCCGAAGAAAAAGAATTTAGTAGCAGTCAGGCGTCAAACTTGGTCTGCAAAATAAATATTGTCCATCACTCCCAGCCTAATGCCAACACTTTCCCCACCCCCATTAATTTTAATAACTTATTGACAATTTTGCAAACCTTGCGCTCCTTCTTCTTCCAGCGTTTTATCTTGCCAAACTTTTCCATTATGCCTTTCACCGCCAAACTCATCTCGAACTCGCAAGTGAAGGCTATCCTCCCAATATTGCACCATTCCTCTATTCCATTCTCCTCCTCCCCCTCTTCCAACTTGAATACATTCCGGGAAAATATCTGAATCCATCTTTTTCGGGCCCGAGATCCATAGCTTCCTTTCCTTGTTCTTGTATTTGTACCACTTTTACTCTTCTAAGTCTTCAACCGACCTCCTGCTTCCTTTATTCCCTGTACCTTTCTACACACTTCCTACAACTTTAAACCCTCCAATAAAACCAAGTTTCATGCCGTTGGCAGTTCTCTTTGACGCACATTTCCCTTCGCCAATTCCGCCTTATTCCTTCCGCAAAACTTTCCCTTTAAACAATCCCTACCTTATTGCTCCCGGCCTCCCTTTCCGCAGTCTTTAAAATCAAGACGGAAATTTCCAAGCTCCCTTTATTTTGACTCGTAAAATTTTTATCATCGCACAAATGAGACTATAGACGTACTCACTATTCACTACATTCGTTTTACCGCCAAACCGCCGAAATGGTTGGGAAACCAGATTCCTTTCCAAAACGACTGTAAAGAAGACATCCTTCAGTCCAAACAGCCTTCAGCACCGCTATTGATTTACTCATTTACGTTATCTAATGTGAGCAAAATCTTTGTCATATAAATCATTCATGCTTTCTTTCCCCAAAGAATAACTTTCACTACACCAATCAAACCTGTATAGGTCCTTTCTACAATAATCGCTGAATATGTTCGTTTTCTTCTTGCTATTATTCTTTCTCCAAATCTAAGCTGATTCCGCCATTTCCACAGTCCAAATATTTCTCAAGAACTTTCCCTAAAACACAAGCTCCTTGTCGTCAGCTTTGGCTTATTCCTATCCCCATGTATTCTTCCTATGCTGACAACATAACTGGTGTTTAAAACTGTAGCGTTAAATAGATTCCTTTCTCTAGTTTTTCCTCTCTCCTTCTCATGTAACATGAGTCATGTTACTAACTCATAGAAAAATCCAGTCTTGGAAACAAGATAAAAGTAAAGTGTATCAGCTCAAGGCACTACAGTTTGTGCCTTTCCTCTGACCCATTTTCCGTGTGACCCTGCAAGATGCTGTATGATACCACCTGATTCAATAAGCGACTGATTCATATCAGGCTTCACGCAATGCACTGTATTTCCGCTAATAGAAGCCTCATAACCCCCTTGGATTAAAACGGAGAGAAAGTTGCGAGATACCTTGGAAAAAGAGATTCCTTGGAGATACAGTTTCGCGTATTTGAAGCATCGTCACAAAGTCCAAGTCCCCCGAAAACTTGTAACTTTCAACACCAACTTGTAATGAAATACACCATGGGGATTCTTTCCCCATACAAATGCTGTATGAAATTCCTCAGGATGCCCTTCCTCATCTCTGCTTTCACTTCCAGCATCATCTCCCTTTTGTTTTCCTCCACAATCTTGCATTTCCCCGCTAAACACTTACATCCTCCACTGGCTTTCTCCGCCTTCTCTTCTGTCCTCGCGCCAAAGACTACACGACTTCTCCTCTTCCCCAAAGACGTGAATGAAGGTAATCATAACTTAAGAACAAAGGAGTTGAAACATTTTCTTTTACTTTGTGAATTTATTCCCACTCTATGCCTCTCGTCAAATGGTAAGATGAGAACTTTTTCGTCCTCACTACCCATTTTCTCCCTATTCCTCCCACACCCTCCGCCTCAGTTATCTCCACTCGTATTAATGAATCTCTTTCTCTTCTTCTCCAAGCTTCCTTCACGCCCCTCTCCGAAGAGGACGTGGACGTACTATGTTCTTCCAACTCTTCCCCGAGTTCCTAAGCTCAAATCTTATTAGGCCTTCATCTCCAGCTCAATTCCATTATTACAGAGTCAACAGTCTCCTTCCAGTCCCGCATCAACAGGAACGAGTCAACTTTCATCACCCCTACCCCGACCTTTCACCCGCCCTCCGGCGCAGTCATCACACTCGAGCAACTTTCCCACAGCAATGCATTGCCCTCACCATCATATCCTCCGCCTATTCTGCTTTCCCTTAAAATACCCTAGTTTCTTCCTTCTCATCTATGTTCTCCTCCTGCGGCGAGTTCACTTAAATTTATCGCTTCCTAGGTCACGAGTACGTCTGTAGTTTTACCAAATCTCTTCGCCCTCCTCGGATTTTTCCCTTACGCCTCATATTCTCATTCACTTACATTCACCGAACTGCGACCTTCCCAAAGCTCAACCTCTCATCTCCCCCAGCCAACCTCATCCTCCCTGCCACTTTACTCCAAGAAATTAAACGCACCGAAAATTTTCCCTTCGCCGGTTCGCCACGGCCACACTAGTGTACTACTTCTTTCTCCTCACCGACTTTCTCCACTTTCTCCACTTTCACAACGCATTCTGGAATCTTAAATATTATTTGACATTCTTCCGGCTCCCCCGACGTTGAATTATAGATGGCCAACTTTCAAAAACATTCTCCTCAGGATTACGCACACACACAGGCACATATCCAAGCCCATATACTCATCCACAATCCCCTCTTTTTCACAGCTCTCAAATACACATCCATCAAAATAATATCGAATTTCATCCATGTCCTCTTCTACTCTATCCTCCAGCTCGGGGCTTTCTCCTGCTTCCTCAACTTTCAATCCCACTGACACCCCGCCAAAGCAATCCTCCCGATCCAATTCTGTGTCCCTCTATGATATTCGTCGAAAATTCCCACTTGTGTCCTTCTTCCATCTTCCTGCATCGACCCAGACCCAGGAATCACTTACCACCGTAATCCTTTCACTTATTGCATCCACTCAAATCTTCTTTTCAAAAGATCGCCACGGGATTTCCTAATGTCTCAAAATGATTCTATTCTGTACCTTCTACAAACTCCACTCGAATCCTTTCCCCCGCACTTTGAGCCTTGTAAGTCACCCGCGTGGCCATAAGCCTCCTCGCACAATTCTCCAATTTTATTCATCACATTCTTCGTACGTGGAAGTGATGCAAACCAAGATTCCTCCCTCCCCAACCCCCCGCCTCCTGTCCCGCACACTTCAACTTATTCCTATTTTCTCAAGGAAGCACACGCACACTTGATCCAGCTCCCGCCCGCTCCCTTCCATGAACCTTTTCCATTGCACTCACTCCGCGTACTCGTCATTTGAATAACCATCCATCCAACGCTCTACTTTCTCCTTGACTCGACTTGGAACAGATGGAGAAAGGTTTGCGGCGGCCAACCCAGCTAGTAAGTACTCTAGTACATCCCTCAAGGCAACTTCAACTCCCCGTCTTCCTGTTTCCCCTCTCCAATTCCACGTATTTTTTTCTTTTTTCTATTCTTCCCCCTCTGTATTCCTCCCCTAGGCGTTCCCTCACTTCAAACATTGCCTTCAAATCAAAGGTCATAAGATCAGCTCAAAAGCATGGAACACTATTATGCTTCAAATCTTAACATTGTGCACGCAGCGTGTCTTTATGACTTCTTTTTATGCCTAATACCCCATGCACTAGCTACGATTTAAAAACTCACACGGCCAAAAAATTCACAGAATTCTTAAAAAAGCAATTTTTATGCTTTTCTTCCTTTTAAAACAACTTCTTCGAAAACATCTTTTATCTCTGCACTCCTTCCCCAATCCAATATTCCACATGCTTCTCCTTAAAGCCTCCGTGCTTTCTTTTCTTTCTTTTCCCTCCCGCTCGCTCGACCTCTCTTGAAAACCCGGGTCTTCGTTACTTTCCCTTATTTACCATCCCTCCTCTTCCATCCTTCTTGCCTTCCAACTTTCTTCACTTTCTTCATTACGTTTCTAAGAATTCATGTAATACTCCTAGTGTTTTACGTAAAATCAGTTTTTGAATTTTTAAACCTTCTCTCTATTCAAACTCCATCAGCAGAGATGAACTCACTTTATAATAATTTCCCAAATAACTCCCTTATCCCCCCGTCAGTCACTTTTCTTTCATCTTCTTTTAGTATCCGCGCTCTAATTCCATCCCTGTCATCCTCTCCTCCATCCACCTCTAAATCCAACAATAATATTTTCCCGATTCCTTTGCTCCAATTTCGTTATCCTCTAATTACATCTCTTCAACAACTGCATTGATCCCTCCACTCCTACTTTGTTCCTCCTTTTTCCATCACCACACCCATTATCTTGCTAAGTAAAGCGACGCTAACAGCGTATATATTCTTCTTACTTTCACTGTCTACTAAACCATCTAATCCCGGATTGTGCTTTCCATCCTCCAAACCAGGCATATATTTTCCTTAACCTTTCAACTTCAAAGGAGGAAGCACATGCATTTGTTTCAAATGCATCCACTCTTATTTTCATTACTTTCTAATTAATGGTCCTGACACATCCTCTTTGCTCATCTGCATCCTTCCTCCCATAGTTTCACTGCCACCTAGCCAAGAAACAATAACTGGAAGAAAAACTTTAACTCTTTCTCCAGTTCTCTTCACATAACAAAACACAGCATCAAAGTTGCGTCTCTCGGAAGATGCGGGCTTTCCGGACTCACTGTCTTCCCTACTTCCCCTACGTATTTCCGACAGCAGAATGTGATTAGACACTGGAACCAAGGCGCGAGCCGTGAAGAAATGCACTACTGGCTTTAGCTAGAAAAATCTAGGAGTAGGTGAAAAATAAACTCTTTTACTTACTCCTGCGGACTGCTTCCCGGACGTCGCACACTTTTATCAGTACATAAGGAGAAAGTTCTCGTTACTCGGCCGAGTCGCCCGCCCCACCCATTCTCATCCTTGAACAAAACCAACATAATGTATGCGTACCATCTTCGTTACTTTCCATCCCCTCGAACGTAATTCCCTCTGTCTTTCGTTGTACTTTATTTTTTCGACCCATTTCAGAGAATACCTACACTTCTAATAGAAGGATACCGAAGCGACCGACAAAATTAACAATACTTCGCCATCCATTCTTTCTGCATTTATTCCATCCACAAAACTTTCACCATTGCCATTCTTTTCCATTGGAATCCTTGTCGCCTAGTCGTAGAAGGGGAGATTCTCCATATTTCTTTTCCAAACATTTTATCCCCCTTCCCTCCTTCGAATCAAGGGAAGATGCAAATTATTCTCAATTAACATCTTTCCCTTCTCTCTTCCTCTTATTCCACTCACAATCCTCAACCTCCACGAGAACATTCTCTAAATAATAAAACGTTAAAATTTTTTCACTTAATGTCTCATTCTTATTTTAATTACTCTGGCTCCGCGCCATACCATCTAATTCCGCCCCAACTCCTCCATCACGGCCTAGTCCCTTTCTTAGTTTCACTACTTTTACAAACACAAACCCACACACACACACATACAACTCATATCCATAACTTTTCCTCTCTTTCTCTTCAATTTATTCCCCGAAAACTCTATAGGACGATCGCATCTGCTATAAGCTTCAAGTCCTTCTACCCACTTTCGCCTTCTCCTAAAAGCTAAACGAGATCACCCGGCAAAACTTTAAGGTCTATCTTCTTAGCACATTTCTTATCTCCAACGTGAATAAATTTACCATGACAATTTAATTAATCGCGCCTTTCATCTTCCTCGGAAAAAACCCGCTGGAGAAAGAGTAAACCGTGTCCGTCCCGGCATCACAAGAGTCAACTCATACCGATCTCATAATACACTGCCCCATATATATAGGGAAGAAGCGCCAGCTGTATCCTCCAAAGAAAAACATGCTTCCATAAACGCTTACCGCATTAGCCCGACCTAAAATTCCATCCTGGAGAAAGTCTTTCGCTTTCTCTTCCCATTCCTTCCTACCCCTCTCTGTCTCTTTCTCTTCCTTAACCAGATTATTAATGTCCGTTTCCTATGATGAATTCCCTCATCCTTTTCTTTAACTCCCAATCTTATTCCAGGACGACCTCCTCCGCCTTCTCCACCATACTTTCTCCCATCTTCTCCCTTTCTCCCGTTTGCCTCTTCTTTTTTCAGCTCATCATCGTCGTCTCCATCCGCGCCAATATTAAAATCTCTTAACATTTCCCCTCCCTACTTTCCACGCATTCTTCCCATTATAATACTTTCACTAAAAAACACCCATTTAAATCTTAAATCTCCGCTTTCCTTTTGGTTTTTTCCCGCTCGAGCCTACTCTAAAGGCATTCGACCCCTCCTTTCTCTTCTATTCCATCTCAACGCGTTCCTGATTCCATCCAACACAAACCCGGAATTCCCCAATCAAGTCAACACAGCCAAACAATCCGTTTTGTCTTGAATATGCGTAACACACGCTCGCGTAACAACAAACTAACCAGTCAGCCTTGAATAAATAACCTAATTGAGTTTTTCACACCAACTCTCCAAATCACTCACAATTTTCCCCCAACACTACGCATTTTCCCACACGCTTTCCAACTTTTCCCATGCACCCCTTCCATCAATCTCTCCCTAACAACACAGTTGTAACAACGTCTCCCACCAAAAATTACATCAGCTTTACCTAAATCCACCTCAACCTATCCGCCCCTTCTCCTTTCACTCTCCACCAGCATATCATGTCATTGCCCTATCGCATGTTTCCTACAAAAATCCTTTAATCAAAACTTTCGTCCTCCTCCTCCGTCTAAAACCTCCAAAACACAACACCTCCTCGTCGACTTTCTTCTCCTTTTATCATTGAATCAAAGGCACAGTATTCTCTACAAGTCTGAAATCCGAGCCAAGCCAAAACACGCTCCACGCATAATTTACCACACCAAAATCTTACACATGCTACTCGGCTCTGGTAAGTCTCGGATTTTCAGTTTCTCCAAGAAACGAGCTCCAAACACAACACATCTCTCTAATGACAAACTTACTTCCAAAACATTCCACTCCCCCTTTCTCCGCTTTCTCTAAATCCAGATATTCTATAGCCTTAGCCTAAGTAAGGCCTTCTTTTCTTCTTCCCCATTTTCACTTTTCCTTATTCTTTTGCTTTCATCCAGCCTTCTTACCATCTTACCCTTTTCCTATGTATTTTACTTCCTCTTCCACCCAACTCATGCGTAACCTTGATGTCCCCCTTACACTGTTCCTATACATTAGTCAATTTCCAGCTCAAAAGTTTTCACTCCCCCTGGACTTGAGCTGACCTCCTAGATTTTTTTAATCTGCTCCCCCTACCGGTAAAAGCATTTGGTAACTTTAGAAAAAAGGAAAACTTTCCTCCTTCTTCAACCTGCTTTCTCTCTCTTGCTTTCTCTTTCTCGCTTCCTCTTCTCACTCCAGCTATTTAGTAGTGCTTACATAACAAAACATTCGCTCACGTTTACAGAAGAATATGCTTCCTCCAATCTTGAACTTCTTCCCTCATTTAATGTCTGGTCACACCCTTCCATTTGCTGGGTTTGTTGTCCTGAAACAAATGACCTGACAATCTCTCACCACTCTCCACATAGATTACTCCTATCCTAATTCCGCAATCTCTTCCATTCCCTCTATTAATTATTCCTCTTCAATCATCTCACTGCTGCTCACTGTACTGTATCCGGCAGTATACTTATCGTCTAAATCCTTTCCCATTCAAAATCCTGACACTGGAATAATTGCTTAAACAACTATCACATGAAAAATAGCTTTCTTCTCTTCTTCCATCACTCCAACGCCTTCCAACTTCCCGTAAGAGTCGTCTTGCTTAATTCAATCCCGTCTCTTCTTCCTATTATCACATTTACTCAATTTTCCAGAGCCATCAACTCCTGACCTCATTGATCCTATTACTTCCTCCCTCGTCTCCATCCTCATATAATTTAACACTTTACACAACATTTGCATTCTCAACAACTTCTCATAATCCCTTCTCACTATCCCTCTCGGAATTACTCACTCTCCTCTCTTAATTTATGACATTCCTTGACGTTCCTCCTCTCTTCCTAACTTTCACTAGTCCACCCACAGTGTCACAGCTCTCACTGTTCCATCAAATACACAGTGAAAGCATAACGCTAAGCTCCTTTCCCTTGTTTTCCTACAACAAACTTTCTCCCTCTTTTCTCTTCCTTATCACAACACATGCATTTACTTCCCCATCCCCCACCTATCATCACTTCTCCTCCACTAACCTTTCTCTCTCAGCATTTCCGCACGTTCTTCCTTAATTTCATTAGTTTATAATCAATTCAAACTTGATGGCTTCCAACTTGACTCCCATGTTATTCAATCACGAATACGTGTATCTCTCTCTCTTTCCCATCTTAATCTCTCCATCCTGTAGACTGCTGTCGCCGCCAAGGAAACAGTTGTTCCTCCTCCAATTAATATTTCCACATATTCTCCCAGTATTCTTCATCCTTATATCTCCTTAACTCATTTTCCTCCATTATATTTCCGCTTAATACTCCCTTGTCACCCACTCTGCTGCATCACTTTTTCATTTCCCCTTTTAATATAATTTATTCTGAGTCTCTTAGTATCCCCTATTTGTATATGCGTATGTATCGAGCATGAATTTAATCCTATCAGCACCAATCTCGCCCTCCTCCCGTTCATATCATATAACAATATCCAAGTATCCGTTTGTTTAATTTTTATGAAATGAAGGCATTAATGCAGCATTCGGCTGTCTGCTAGCTAGCATGCAAGTATTTACATCAAAGTATACCCGCACGCTCTCGCTCGCAAGTACCGCATCCACTTCCACTTCCGCTAAATCTGGCCCTCTTGGGATCTCAGTCAGTGCCCTGTCCTTTCTTACTTTCTTCCCATCCGCTCGCTAACGGGTTGATAGTATCAAAAACTTTTTTTTACACAACGAAGCAAAGATTACGTAAAAGCAGATTTGTGCACACACTTGCACCCATTCTTTATCCTGTAACTACCCCGCTAAATCCCGGCCTTTGTCTTCTTTTAAAAAAAGCCAACAAAATCCTATTCATGATGCTCGCCTGTAACCACAAAAACAAACCCTTGCTTTGACTTTAGCAAGGGAAAAGTTTCATCCTGATTTATTGTTATGGCTATGTTCAAGCAGAGTCGCGTAACCTTGGAATATTTAAATTTGCATTACTCTCCGGATTAGTTTAACCATAATAAAACTTTATGCCCAACCCAGTTAGCCTCTTCTCATAAATCTTACTCCTTCCTGACATCATATATGATACCATCATCCGCGACCACCAGTTTCAACCTATCCTGCACACCAGCAACGACATACTAAGATCATCAAAACGAGGGAACACAGAATCGACCCTCAGTCGCACTACCCGCATCTTACTTTCTCCTCCGTCCACCCTATTCTGAGCATATGAAGCTAATGTACTTTCTCCGTGCCGACTTTCACTGCATCCCACGCATGAATTCCCATGACACTTATTTCTGTACCAACAAAGATTTTGTTTTAAGAACCTTAAAGCAAATACTCTTAAAATCAACTTTCTCCCATCTTTTTGCGTTCACCCTCTCTTTCAATCTGTGTCTCCTTTCAGTTTTCTCCATCTGACTTCCACTTTTGCTCGAAATAATTCAGTTAACCGCCCATTAGCACTCTGACTTTTGCACTGAGCATAAAGCGTACCAAATTACCAACTAGCTCTCTCCATTACCCATATCTGTGGAAATCATCAATAAAACAAAGCTGCCATTCTCCACCTCTGAAGCCATTCTCAGCTGCCCTTCGTCATTCTTGCCTTTCTTCTCTACGACCCGCTCAAGCAACATCTCAATTAGTTTTCCTACTTTCAGAATCCTAACATTCTCCAGAACATTATTGTACATGTGAATCAAATCAGCCTTGCTCCATTCCATACTCTTTACCCGTTACTTCCAATAACTCAGCCTTTGAATTCTGCCAGACATTAATCGATACATGCCTCCCCCACCCCTCAATTTCCTTTGTAGCTCCATGACTTTAAGTAGCATATTTGAGAGAATGAGCACAACCTCTCTGTTTTTTATCACAAGACTGGAAGTTTTAGTTTGCAGGCAGCCCCGGTCTTTTGTAACTATATTCCCGCTCCATTTGATTTTACTCATGTAAAAGGTCACGAGGAAATTTTCCCACCGGGACACTCCCTCATTTAATTTTTACAGAATTCATCCAAGGATCCAACTACCCTCATTAACATTATATCGTCCTCTTCTTCCGCCAATTTTAGCCCTTGAGAACACTCGCTCCCATCAATTCCCTTGATAGTACTCTAACTTTAGAAAAACAGCTTTCAAGTACCATAGTCTACGTATTCCAAACTTACCCCCCAACGTCTTCATCTTCTTCGAGACTTTCCCATTAGATGCACCATCCCGCAATCCCACTGTCTCCTCCTCTTTCCCTAATCAGCCAGAACGAGGACGTTCGGCCAAGTATTATGAGGAAAACTTTAAATAATTCCCTACCAGTAAGTCCAGACTACCAGACCTTGCTCCTCCACTATGCCTTCATCCAAGAGTCTTGGACCAAGACTCTGTCTGGGAACTCCATAATAATCTATGAGACCAAAAATTAATTTCGCTCCGCAACAAACACCATGAAAACGCAACTTAGCCCACAGGGATAACATAACAAACTGTAAAACACGTACAACTTTCACCATCCCATCAATCCTACACACGTACACGGGCTCACATATCCCGCTCCATATTTACATTCCACTCCAGCCTTCTCAAAAATCCTCACCCAATCCAGTCCCTGCTCCGTCAGGAGTCACTTTCTGGCCACCCGCCAGCCTCTCCTCCACCTATCTTCTCCCTAATCCTTCCTCCTGCTTTCCTCCTTTCTCCACAACAAAATGTCTTCCACCTTCCGCCTTTTTGAAGCACGTAAAACTTAATGAAACCAACCCATCCAGCCACCCAGTCCTCTGGAACCTCAACCTCTCAAATTTACAACTTTTTCCGGGCAACTCCAATTTATCGCCCCTACAAAATATCATAGTACTGAAGGAAACTACAAATTAACTCAAAACGTCACCATGGATTCCAGCAATCCAACTCCTTGTCCGCACTTACTTTCACCGCAGGGTCAGCTTTCCCTAGTGACAAAAGTATCAATTCATTTTCCCCAAACTCTTACTCCCCGACATCGTTCTACCAACACTACCGCCAACCTCTTTTCAACTCTTTGCTCACACATCCCGGATCCCTACTTTCCGACAGAGTTTCATTTCGTTTGCGCTGGAAGCTGGAATCCTCGAAAACTTTCCACCATCCAACCTCTCACCAAGCTATCTCTTCCCGAAATTATTCAATTCTTCCAGAACAAAATAACCTATTAGTGACTGCAGAATATTACCACAAATTTTAATCCAAATTCCTCTTTTGTATCCTTTCATCCAATAAGGCTCAACTTTCTCCATTTCAATCTAATACTAGTCCTCCCCCTCCAACTACTTTCACCGCCACCACCGACACCACTTTCTCCAATCTCTCCATCCATGCAAAACTATGAACATCTTCAACAGCTATAACCTGTCTCCACGACTCTCTCCGTCCCATCTTCACTCCCGAAACACCCTTTTCTCCCCTACTACCGTGTCATAAAATTAGATACGTATAATCGCATAAAAGAACCTGAAATAATGGAGAAGACCACTAACCCATCTCATAAATCACATGGTGAGGGGGTCGCATATTGAGAAAACTGGAAGCCATGTGTCTCCACAGTTCTTGCAAAGAACAAAGATGCTTCCAAAAACACATCCACCTCCAGGCTCTTCTCCTAGCTTCTTCTTTACCCATCCTTACTTTCTCCATCGTTCCCCTCCTCCACTCATGTCTCTTCCCCGAGGTTGTTCCCAATCTTTTTCAATCCTTCTTCACCCACCTAAACCGCTACCATTATCATCCCATCGCACACGCTTACCTACTGTGGCTCATTTCTCCAATGGCTTATCTCTCAACAACAACCATATTCCTCTTTCTTGACTTTCTCCTAAACCATTTCCTATTACAACGCTACAAACTTTCTCAATCCACTGCTACAACGACTGTCTCCGCTTTGATTTCTCGGTTACCCTTCCCATCACCCCAAGCCTTTCTTCTCATCCTCCAAAAAACATAATTCAATATCATCCTATTTAGTTATTTCCTTCTCTAAAAAAAGCTTAACATGTTCCAAATTCTTTTCACATTTCTCTCCCCTTCCACCAGCCCCTTCCCTGCCACTATAATATTTTGCCCTTTCTCCAACTTTCTCCATATATTTAGCGTAGACTACGCTGCGTAGTCCACCCCGAATAAATCTTTTCGCATTTTCCCATCACAATGCATCAATCTATTTCACAAATTAATATTCTTAACACCGTCACCCTGTTTTTCCTTTTCTCCTCCTACTAAACCTCTCTATTCAACTCCTCACCGTTTTGTATTCAATTATCCTCTCACGTGTATATTACCCTTTCATCCTTTTCTCCGAATAAAAAGTTTCAAACACCCATCTTCCATCATCATCCCGTCTCAACAACAAACATCCTCTCCTTTCATTCACCACTTAAACGCACTCTTTCATCCCGGATTTCACCCCTCCCCCGACCTTACCACCACATTTCTCTTCAAAGTCAAACCACCAAAGTAACAATAACCGCTCTCACTCTCTCAATCTTCCCACCTTTCTCTTCACCCTCCCCCCCCCCACCTCGACACGATACATTCTATGCATCATCCGAGATCGAGTGCCAGCCAGGCAACACTAGAAGATAGGCAGACGGCCAATCCTGTCTCAATTTTCCACTAAATCTGGAATTTGTTCATCCCCCTCACCGTTACCTTTTTCACTTTTCAATCAGCCATATACATGGGCATACACAAAAGCATTCAATTCACTACTACTACTATTCACTCTTTTCTTTCCTCTCGAGTGCATCCCGGCGCCAACAATTTCCCAGAAATTCTTGTAACCATCATCATCTTCAAATTTTATCTCGTTCCGTTCCACTTCTTGGAAGTCCTTCTCCCCCTCTTTAAGTGGAAGTCATTGAGTTTTTGATGCACCTTCCACAGCACACGTGTTCCCTTAGGTGGCATTATAGCCGGCAAAAAGCTGCACTCCCTCTTTTACAATATCTTCATCATGTGCATCTCCCCCCCCCCATCCTCTCCTACCTTTGCCATGTATAAATATACTTTCGTATTCTATTTATAATCCTGTTCAATAAGCCGTTAAACTTTTGGAATCACACAATTTTCCCCACCAAGCCAGTAATCTATTTCAGTCTCATTCTCCGTTACTCCTCTTCACGCTACACTTACTAGCGCTAATTTTCTACCTATTCACACCCATAGCTGTGCCGCTCAGACCTGGTGGGAAGTGCTCATTTTATCTAACATAATTACACCTTTCATTCAATAGGCACTCAAACGTGCCCTTTCGTCATACCCCTTTAACACCCATTTACTCACCGCTTCACTCCACTCAATACACATAACCAATCAAGGATGTAACCTCCTCTATTCAACATCAATCAGACCCCATTTCCTCACCTCTATGGTCAATCCAACACTAGTTTACATTCCCCGCATATCACGCATCATCACCTCCTATTCACCAAACTCCAATGTCCACAAACTTGTTCCATTCTGTCTCTCTTTTACGCCCTCTCTTTATTATTACTATTTCGACTACTCATCTTATCACCACACCTTTCTCCCCGCCCTGTCTTCCCCTGTAACTTTCACTTTCACACGAGAAAGTAGATATCCTTAATCTACATCATATCAATAATACTTTCACCACACAGCGTTCTCCACAATTTGCCCACACTCTTTTTCCTCCTTCCATTCCCCCATTCTGCATTCATTCCAACTCCAGTATTTTCCTTGGCTCATCTTTTAACTTGTATGGAATGTGTGTTCACTGCCTTTTACAGCTCCTTCCAAAGATAACACACTGCACACAATAAACAAATCCAATCGCTGGCTCGCTTATCTGGAATTGAATGCGTAAAAAGTCATTACATTGTATGAGCAGTCTTTTCCATATCACTTGCTTTCACCAGTTCCCATCCATCCACGTTTTATAAAATCATTTCGTATCTGACAAGGAGATGACGAACTATGATTAGATAGCTCTGTCTTTGAAAAAAGCAAAAAAACGACACACTCCACAAAGGAATATCTGAAAAAAATTATGTGTCTAACAGTTTTACTATTTTTTGGAGAAAAATGGCACTCCTGCCAATCACACTCTCCACAAAGTGTGGAACAAATAATTCGACATTCTGGGAAATTCTTATGTCAACCACCATGTCTATCTAAGATGACTGTCGTCCCTGTACTTCATTATTTTCCTCCTCTGCCACTTCTTTCTCCATCATCATCCCTACTAAATCCTGCGAGACTACCTCATAACTACCCTGTCATCAAACCCCAACTTCTCTTACTTTCTCTTCTCCGAACTACAAGCATACGCTCTTATCAGTCCCGCCGTCACTCCACTCATTCCCAGCTATTACATATAACCCATTTGCTCTTATTTTTTTCCTCCTCTTCATCTTCCAGCCCAACAGAGAGTATTTTTTGAGGGAAAATGTACCCATCCCTCCCAATGTTGCTACCAGCGCCACTTTCACCACTCCTCAAGCTAATATACATCTGCCTCACACTCTTCTCCACCAGCTTTCACTCCTACTTTCTTCTAACGAACTTGGCAATTTTTCCTCAACCAAGAATCAACCATCCCTGCCCTGGTTGCACTCCCCGATTCTCCAAAGTATCACTCCTCCTAGCTATCTACTACACACCCGCCATGATTCACTTCTTCTTGGGGACATCATTAAAATACTGCCAAACTAATCACGCCCAACACCCCCACTCCTATGTTACATCTAATTTACCATCCCTACCTCTATTCCTTTGGCCTTTCTTCCCATCCAACATTTTGTACATTCCTCCGAAACTCCATTTCTACCAGACTACTCTGTCTCTATCCTCTTCTCAGCCGATACTTTCCTCCCCGGGAAAATAAGGCCAAAAACAAGCCAATTCATATTCCTCTCCCAGCCAGCCGCCATATCTGCCAGACTTTTTACAAATACCGAAACTCGTAAAACTACTACAAAATATTCTCCTAAACCATTTCGACATCCGCAATTTCATAAACTTTTCTTTTCTCGTCTCGCTCTCCTAGCTTTTCTTCCCTTGCTCTTAATATCACTCCCCGTGCATATAAATATACTTATCTTAATAATTCAACGAGGAGCTCCAAATTTCACTAGATTTTACACGAAAACCGCACTAATACCCGCCAAAGAGCCAAGCCTGTCCTCTACCAACCAGGCAGTCTGATCCTCCTTATTCTCCAAGCCAACCTAGCCAGCCAACCGGCTTCCTCACGAATGTTTTCAATTTGATTTATTCCAACACAACATCCCCGCCACTACCTCTAGCCCCCTTAACTCTGTCATATTTTCTTTCTCTAATACTCAAATGCACTCATACCGCCATCACAACGTCCTCTCTGCTTCCTACTTTCTACGCTCCACCAATCCCACACAACTCCCACGCTACTGCTTTCTCCTAGATTATATATTGTATAAGCTTCCAGCTCCTAGCGTACCCCGTCCTCTGGCTTCTCCAAAGTATTTCCCTTTCATTCTCCACACTGCCACTGCCACCAAGATTACAAAATCAATAAAGCTATTAGCAAACAACCCTGTTACTCCTCGTCGGGAACAAGGCAGTCCCACACCTCCTCGCAGGACGGCATTACTCATTCACTTTCACTTGCAAAAGCAACACAGCTTACTTTTCAAAACCCTCTGTCATTACATTCCATATTATTCATGCAGAAATCTAGATAACCTATCCTTTTAGTTGCTAACCACTCTTTTCGCTCTACCTACAACAAACACGTATATTAAATATAATCACCCTGCCAGCCCACATTCTTCAGCATTATAATACATTATCCCAACCCACCCTACTCAATACAGTAACGTTAAACATCTTCACTTTCACTCCTTCCCCAACGAGTCCCTCAAACTCTGGATGCCTCCAATCTCTCCCTCATCAACGTCCCCGTCATATTTCTCTTGTCCCCAGCCAGCTCTCGTTTATACTTTTTCCAACACTCTCTACTCTCTTTACGTTTGATCAACTCAATAATCCTTCTTCGCTTCACAAGCCGCATAATTACTTTCTCTTCCTCCTTTAGTTGGCAGCATAAACGCAAAAAATTAATTCACTGCATTAGGAACCGCATTACTTCCGTGTTAACCATACCTCTGCATCACAATTACCATCTTATTCCCTTTTTCAAACCCTTGAAACTTTCCCACTCGCCACCGGATGATTCCATCTCCTTCATCTGCACTTATTTCGTTAAATCATCGTGGTCACGACTCTACTACTTCCGGATCCAACTCTCTCATTAGATTCAAATCTAGTTATAAACAACCTGCTTCCCACTTTTAAACCAGCGCTCATGCATACTGCATCCCGGAATCGCCTCTTCACTTTCTCCGTCACTACCAAACACTCGGAATACCTGTGCACCTGCAACAGTTTCCGCTTTCACCCGCCTTACTTTCACTCTCTCCTTCTCTCTCTCTCTCTCTTCCTCTGCTCGGAGGAGTATATATCTGTGCCCGCATTCATGCCTTCTTCCAAAAGCATTCATTGCAACACAGTGCCCGTAACCACAAACTTTGAGAATGTATTTTAAGCCAACTTTCTCAGAACCTAACTCCTTTACTGATGAACGCATCCAGTTAACCTATTACAGCAAACATGATTGCAAAGCTAATTTTTTTACTCATGTGGAATTTTCGCATAGCAAACCCGGGTACTCACTTTTGACTTTCACCCTTCCCCTCTGCTGTACCCCATTCCCGCATCGCTGATCCCCAAGCACCCTCATGCACTCTAGATGGAATCCGCTCATTCCCAATCCTCAATCTTCTACGCCATAATAAATGAGCGCGATCAAACTCTTACATGTCCCTTCCCACGTCTACCCTCTACCCGAACGAGCCTTTTTCTTGATTAAAAATATATATTGAAACTTCAGCCGGATCCCGGGCATCATTCTCTCCCCCCCCTAAGAATGAAAAAAGCACAAAAATTTCCTCCCAATCAATTCCCTCAAAAACGTGGCCTCCACCTGGAGCTTTCTTCTATGTCCAGTGTATCCATATCATATTAACGGCACCGTACACCACACATCTCATTTCATTCCCAGCAACCTCATTAATTTTCAGTTGATGTATTGTTCTCCTTCTCTCCATCCACTGACTTGCACACTCCCAGTCATCCGCTTGAGTCCTGTCCTTGAAATTTTCTTATTTCTTTCTCCATTCCAGTTCTTCATCTTCCTTCTCTATGCCATTACTTATGTGTGTAGAAACCCAGAGCGTTTGAAGTGATACAGCCCTACTACCTTACTTTCTCTTCTACGCTCCTTTGTACTCCAGGCGAGCTCACTCGCATGCACAATACACAAGCAAACACAAGCTCACACACTTACTCGATTCTACATACGCATCAACACATCTATCTGGTCCAGATTTTAGGCATGCGAACTCAACCAAAATTACCAACATGCACTACCCTACTTTCTTTTTATCCCACTTGCTCCTCTTGCTGCTTCTGCAAGCCTTCTACATGTTCCCCAGATTTTACACAGTCATCGAAATCCATCTCTCAGCAGTCAAAGAGCGTCAAAAGAGAAAGTAGGGTTCACAATGAGCCCCAGTTTTCACTGCGTACCAGAGAGAATTTCCATGCACACTCGGTATCATTATGCATCCGCTCAAAAAGTTTCATATACACATCCACACATTTTTCAGTTACTACATTCAGTATTCTCTCCCCTCATTCACCTATCAAGCCAGTAGATATAATTAATTTCACTTGATAGTCTTATTGGATTATTTTATACGAACCCCAGCATCTTTTCACATGCTAAATACTTGGGCATACATTGCACTCCGCATTCTCCACCCCGTCCGTCCGTGCATCTCATCATTCTTCCTACTTTCTTGCTTTCTCGAGAATCCATGCATAGCTTTCACTGTATTCTCTTATCCCTCCTTTACTCCTTTCTCTCTTCCCCTGCCCCTTATTCTCATCCTTAACTCTGTAAACTTGTCTTGTATTCATCCGGCCTTGTGGAAACATTCTCGATGTCTCTACACAAAATCCTTCCGCTTTCTTAGCTTTCTCCACATACTGCCCTTTCATTTCTCCCAGTCCCTCTTTCTTCTCTTCCCTCTTTTATTCTGTCCTAGCCCTTCCATGACTTTCATCTTTTTTCCAGGCCAAACGAAACTTCAATCTACGACTACTACGACTCGTCTCAAGAATCCTCATCACGTCAACTTGTTTCACAATCTCTCAGTCTTACTACAATGACCCAACCAATGGCGTATTTGACTCTCTTTTGTATTCTTATTCTTTCCCCGAACATTTCCTTTCCTCTACTCCCCCGTACCAATCCCCCTAGAAATGGATGCATAAAGAACCGTATTTGCTTCATTTGTGGCCTCATCCAACTCCCCTTGCGGTCCTCCTACGTACAAGAGTCCCTTCCACACGCTCGTATAAATCACCTCAAACCAATCACCCTCCGACCTCCCAATAAGCTATACAGCCTCCTACACGAAATCAGCTCAACAGAGCTTTATACAGAGAATCCTTCAAACCTCCCTCCACAATCCATAGCTTCTACTAGGAAATTCCTATTCTCCTCAATACTATTCTCTCTAGTATTCAATTTTCCATTGCTCAAGCAGGCTATGCTAGATTTCCTGGATCTTTCCAGGTCCTTCACCCTCCCTCACTTTCTCCACATCACAATGGAGAATGCACAACAACAAAATTGCATTCATCCATCCCATCCAAGATTTGTCCAAAGGATTCATCGTCCAAGCCAGGGCACTCCCCAAATGCAAAAAAATTACCCACACAACTAGAAATAATTCAACTAAATCGTCCAGCTCACCGCTTCGGCATATTGAAGAATTGATCCGATTCCAGCCCTTCTCTCCCCCACCCTCATCCACCATATCTACATAGTCTTACAAATAAGTTCATTCCCGTCCCCATCCATCCTCATTTCCTCTGAATATATACACTTCTATTTACTCCATCCATCCCGCCGTTCGGATTTACCCTTCGCCAAATCAACCATCCCCTCCATTACAACGTCCAACAGTTATGCCGAGCCGAGAGCTGTCCCTTGATTCAGAGGATTGAGGATGGCATACGATTTAATCGTATAGAACAGGATTCCGCCTATACTTGCAAATACTGGCTCTTCTCTGAGACGGAAGAAGACGACCAGCGGATGGACAGCCGGATATGGTACATCTCTTGTGATACTGACCAGCAGTCCAGCATCAACCAATGGTCATAGTAGTACCGATAGTCATATGGTTGACAACCATATGACTATCACCTCGTACTGCCTTGCTTCGTCCATGCAGCTATATGCAGCCACTTCCTCACTCTGTACTGGATGCTACATCCAAGCTTGAAACTCTACACTTTTCTCCGCTCCTATTATCATCCGAAATGGACAAGGACGGAATGGATTGTAGGTTCTGTGTTAGCGGAAGAGGAGTATCTTCTCCGATAAACTCCCATCCCTCAATCTATAAATTATTTATACCTACTGTATGCGTGTATACTTACCTAGGGAGGCAGGAGATCTTCCTTGGTTTCCTCATCCCTTCGGCCTTTACAGTTTCTTCAACAATACCACGGACACTCCCCCTCTATCCGTGACTGACCCTCATATTCCTCCTTGAAAAACATGCTTCTACTAAAGTAGTGGTAGTAGTGTAGTATCCAACTGTCTCTGGCAAATGTTCCACTGCGCTAGGCCCAGCATCCTTCCTTCCTTTCCGATTTTTCTTCCAACTTCGCCTCAACGCTCCGACAGTCTTCTCTCTTGTCCTCTTCCTTCAATCCATGCCTGCCTATCACTCCTTCTTTTTCTTTGGCCAGCTCCGCTCCACTCCCCTCCTTCCACGCTCATTCTTTGTGAAAAAGCAAAAGTGTCCTTCCATCAACTTATCGTTAAGTATTTCACATGACAATCCAAATAATGGGATGCAGTTACTAGAAATGTGAACTTAAGTGAACTGATGATGCCACTCCTTTCTTCCCAATGATCTCCAACATTTCTCCAGTCTCTTACTGTATCTCCACCCCCTCCCAGTTTCACTTTCCCTCCTCGCCATTTATCCTCCTCTAATGTCTTTCACTACTACCCCTCTCAACTCAACTCCCTTTCCTCATCTCTCCTTCCGCTTATTTAATGCTCACTTTCTACATATTTACACAGACAAACAGATGAAAACTTCCACCTAGAGAAAATCAAGATCAATCTCGGCCGCCCTTTCTCTCTGTCTTTTCCCTTGCCCCTTCACTCTTATCGCGCCGAAATTTGACGAGCTCTTTTCATCTTCCACCCACTCTCACTCTCTCCTCCAGCTTTCCTATCTGCAAATCAATCCCATTTCCCCACATACAAATGCCTGACAGTCCTCTTCCTTTTCCCTTACTCTATTAGAATCCTCGATAAATGAAATGGCTGCTGGAGTACAAACTCTACCACGAGCCGACTTTTGCCTTTATTCCCCGCATTCATATGCTAATCCAACACCTACCACACCAGAATCATCTCCATCTCTAATTTTACCCGCCCAACCCATTCATACCCAGCACTCCAGCAGCGCCAATCTCGGCAGACAGCTTCTTCCGAGCCGCTCCCAGATACTCACTATAATGTTATGAGACCCCTGGAAGAAAGTATATTTTATAAGGAGAAAAAGTCATCAAACTAGATTATTTCCTCACGCCAATCCTCACATCCCCAAAATTTCACATTTACCTAACTTTCTCCACTGGCTTTCTCTCATTTACTTGTGTACTTCTTGGATTCCCTTTAAAACCGCTGTAAAAGATTATATGACTCCTCCTGTAACCTCAAATCCATTCACACTCTACACTTTAGCACTTGCCGAAACATTTACTCTCATCACAACTTTCCCATTCTCCCAACTTTACGCCCACACTTAACCTACACCTTCATGACTACACAATTAGTATTTACCATCAACCTCCAAGAAGCGACCTACATTCAGTTCCTCTTCCACTGCATTTCCTCTGTTGCTCCCTGATACAGAATTGTTTGCTTGCTTTCCCTACTTTCACTCTGTCTGGATGAAGGTGCCTACTTGCGACCTTGCGAGTTGCCTACCGCGAGCCCCACCTCAACTTTTCAGCTCCTCCCTTTTACGACCTATTACTTTTTTACCTTTCACTCTAATCAGTTTGCATTCTTTCCTTTCCACTTTCCCTTCTTCTTCCATCCCTCCTCGTACATACTGCTTTTACATCTCAGACTCAGCAGACCTCAGCCCCAGACGTTTCTTGAATTCTCTTACCCGCCGCCGTCACAAGTTTTCTTCCGCTCCTTTCTACTGAATACAAAATGAAATCCCTAATTTTCTAAGACACCACACAAAGTCACTCACTCATACCCCTCCTCCTTTCCTACTACAACCTGTATAACAATCCAGACGACGAAGCCACTTTAATGCAAGACACACGCAAAACATCACCCTCGAAAACATGCAACTTCGCCCCTCCCCCAATCTCCAACCATCCGCCATGACCATTCTCCCACTTTCTTCTTTTCCTTCCCGCTTACCGCTATTCCCCCGCTAACGCTAACCTCTACCACTCAAAAGAACTCTGTACTTTCTCGGTCTCTCTTAACTCTCGAGTCTCCACTCTTCCAGCCGCCAACTACCATCTTACCTGCCTCCATGTTTAAAGCCCATTGAAAATTCACTTTAATGCCCAAAAACTAGGTCACCTGTAAACTTGAATCCCCCAAATCTGCCACAGTATTTCGCCGACTAACACAACTCTACACTAGGTTTGCGGGTCCTACTAGTAGGTGTTGATAAATAATGCAGGGAAACCCTCTACCAGAAAAGCATCAATAACAATCAAACCATATCCGATATTTTGCTACCCGTACCTACGTCGTACAACTTCAGCCTCCGTCCTCCAGGGACTTAGCAACTACATTCCCACAAGAAATAAGATGAGATAGCATTGCCGAGATCCTCGCTATATGCACATCTTCCGTCCGCCCATTCCAAGTCCCACCGTTTACCTCTCTGAATGTGCGTCCCTCATTCCGTCATTTCCTCTTTTTCCTATGGCTCTTACAGCCATTTTCCCTACTAACCTTGCAAATCAACCATCAAGCTCCAGGAGCATACCCAAGCCTAAGACTCTCTCTTAAAATCTTCCGTCCTTAACTAACAACATCCTCCATCAAAACAAACTCCTCAACAAATTGAAATTCATAGTAATTCTACTCTTCCTTTCCCTCATTTTCCCTTAGTCCTCCTTTCTCCGCTTTCCCTCCTCGCTCTGTTGCTCACTCTTACACTACTATATTAAACACACATTCCCTTCCTCCCTCCTGTATCCAGCCAGACTCTTCCTCCACAACTATTTACATTCCAGCCATCCAGCCAAAGAAAACAGCATCCATCACGTCCCTTGTCCTCCTTCCACTATTCTCTTTACCTCACTAACCCGTCACAGCCCCAACTTCCACCAACTTTATTAATCCACTCATTTATGTCTATCACCCTCCTCTAATCCCATCCAATTCATCTCCTCTCTAATTAATTATTACCAATCAAAAACACCACACTACCCTCCCCACAGTTGCTCCACCTTCTACGAGTACTTTCTCCTCCCTCTAGACTAGACCTTTAACTTGGTTGGAGACTTGGACCATGCACACAAGTCATTAACATGCTTACATTCAGCCCCGTACAGTATTCCAAAGTATCCCCAAGCCCCACTTTCTCTAACCACCCCACCCCTTCTACAAACACAACCATTTACCAACTACCGGGACTTGCTTGCGAAAATGCCCTCGAGCAACATCCATCCTCCATACCTATATACCTGTTCCGACCGTCCGTCTCGCTTCCTTTCTCCTCTTTCTCATTCTCCATCCCTTTTTTCAGTCCTTGTTAGATTTTCCCCTCCGTGCACTGTGCTCATACACACACACACACACTCATAGATACAGGAGTTGGGGGAAAACCTACAAATCGAAAGGACGGGAACTTGCGTTGTCCTACTCTTATTCTTCATGGCTTTCTATATTGCACGAGTCTTTTTAAAACGTATTACCTTGACACAACAGGCAGTTTCATAGTTCCATCCTATACGCGACTCCATCCATCCTTGAAATCCAGTTTTACTTGCACTCAAGTCATGCGTTCCTGGAAAAAACTTTTGGTAGAAAACCAAAATCCTTCAGCCCCATTCCCCTTCGCAGAAATCTTCTCCAGTGCGTCACACTCCCTTTACTTTTCTTGGCATGAGATGGCCCAGGGAAACTACTACCGCGTATGATGAAGAATAGCCTCGTCCCTGATTTTGAAAATTTTATAGAGTTTCATAGTTTCATCCTCGCGGTTATTTGTCTCCAAGACAATTACTTTTGAAACATTTCTCCTTCCATGGAATCTGAGCTGGCGGGAGGAGAATCGGCTTCTTCCTATATTCTCCAAAATTCAATCTTACATCCCCCTCATCATAAATTCTACGTTTAGTATAATCATAACAGTCTCAAGTGCCGTGTCAGTCTGCTTCCTCTCCAGTCTCCACTATACTCGCTTTAATAAAAACTCACTATACTTTTTGCATTAAGAATGAATCAATTTATAGCGAGACTACTTCCGGTCTCCACATCCCAAACTACTCTTCTTCTCCTACTCTTTCTTTCCCAAGTCGCTTCATAAAAAAATGACATCTCAGACACGCTATATACCATAACAAAACTTAAGTCACTCCCACCAAGCTATACTTCCGCAATCTGTCTACGTCAAAGTGCTCGGAGGAAGCACGACTTAGCTCCTTTCTCTCACATCCTCCACTGGCTCATAATCTCAGCATTTTTCAAACAATCCTCCCTGTCCAAACGAATTTACTGCTTGCCCAATTGTCATTACCTTCCTTTATTTCCCCCCCTTTCTCTTCCTTCCTGTTTTCATCCCTAGCATGTATTTACTCCTCTTCCTTCATTTTATCGACACTTTCATTTCCTTTACCACCACCCTTTGCCGCCTCATGCTTCAGCAGTCGGAAGTACTGCCGCCCCTTCGGACACCTGCCACTTTCCGCCGCGCATTTTTGAATACTTCAAGCGCTTCTTGCGCGTCTGTCTGAGCAGTCTGAGTGCACTTGTTGAAACAAAACACTACGTATTCCTTCGTACTCACTCACTCGTAGAATCACATGTACATTAAAATAGTGTAAATTCCTCCTGGGAACTGGATTCTGACTTTAACATTTCGCACTCACACTTCCCCTTCATCTCATCTAATTATCAACTCCAAAAAAAGCTTGGAGCGGAAGCTTAAATAGAATATCCATAGCAGGGAATATGCATAAGCTTATCTCCTTCCTCCTTGGATTTAATCAGGCCGAATTACTACGCTATCCTTGTTCTTGAGGATTCGTTGTGCCCATTCGCAGGAGTTGGTTTCGAGGAAGGAGTAGAAGAATTTCTTCTTATCGTGCTTAATTAAATTCCGTTTCAATATTTAAGCTAGGGAGCCAAAAAAATTTGCTATTTTAGCAAAAGTCGATCCTCTCCGAATTTGCCAGCATTTCATTCCATCCAGCAGAAGCCATATATATACGCGTACATAACCTAATTCTTCCGCTGTATCCAACAGTGTGGAGCATATTCAAGGATATTTGGATCGAGCAATGTTAAAAAGAGAGAGCATCTTAAATTTTCAAGCATGATCTGCCAAAATATTATTCTACTAACAAGCTTACAAAAACCATCTCCATCTGTTTCATCACATGGTATCAGAAGAGAGCTCTTGAGAACTTTCTCCTTATACTTTCTCCACCCTTCCACTCTTCTTGTTTTCGTGACGAAAACCCTACTCAAAATTCTAACTCACAACAAACAAAGCGGGAAAAATATTCCCTCCACCTTTGAACTTCCCTCGCCTCTCCTTCTTGTCTTTTAGTTATCTAATGTATGCAATACAACTAGCAATTTCTTTCACAAACCTCCTACAATCCTCCTCTTCCTCAGAAGCGTTGTTTAATCAAGCAGACAGAGGAATAATTGCCAATATTCTTTGTTTTTCTACAGATTCATCCGGACTGGCTCCAGTAGCTCACATTCTTTGATGAATCAATAAGAACAACATTTCAACAACGCAGCTCAAATATATTCTCGTCTCCGGGATCCCTAAACAACATTCTGTGCGGATAGCAAATGAATCCTAAACTCAAAACGTAAGTGACTCTAGCTTTCTCTTTGCTCTCTCTCTCTCTAACTTTCACTTTCCCCCATTCCTTCCAACTACTCTTTAGTTTCTCCGACTGAGGCGAGTTCCAAAATGAGCATCCTCTAGTTTCAACAATTCTCATATACATATAAATACAATATTCCGCTAGTCGACTCACTTTCTCCCTCCAAGTTTCTTCTTTCGTTAGCCCCAAATCCGGGCCAAGTACAACTAAAAGCTACCATTTTTACAAATACTTCCACGAAATCTCCCACTATTCCTCTTTTCTCCAGGAAATGGATGCGCATCCAGCACACGTTTAGCTATATTATGCATAAATTCTTATCTCCTTTTCAATTTCCGTGCTCAGTCTTCCGAATATTCTTTTTTCCATCCACGACTAGGCTATCGATTTCTCCTCCTGCCTTATTTTCCAACTACAACCTTCTTAAAATATATTACAACTTTCTCCCACTAACTCACGCAGACAGGAGCTTCACATGAAAACATTCCCATATCATCTCATCACTTTATTGAACGCCATACCTGTGCTCCTACCTTTCCGCCTTTCTCTCCTTTCTCTCTCCCATTCCCTTTAGGTGTAGCGTCTTACTCTCTCGATACGTCCTTCATGCATTAGCTCACCTCTGCACGATTTCATTTCCTCTTGTATCCTCTCTTACCGGGCTCCTACCTCTCAACTACTCTTCCAAATTCCATAGTTTCTCCCGACCCAGTCTCGTGGAGCTAATTACCCTAAATTTCTTCCCAAAACAAATCACTTCCACAGTCTGAGTACTGCTAACCCATCACACAAAAGGTGCTGTGAGGCATCCAAAACTTCCGTGTCAAAATTCTTTCATCTTTCGCTCAACTCAATTATAAAGGGGAGCGGAAGCTATTTCCCAACAGCCTTTCTTCTTCTATCACTCATAGTGAAATGTTGTAAGGCAATATTCAAAATGCCGCCTTTCCACACGCCACACAACCCTTGTTCCTCACCCAGCAATCCGGTCCATCGGGTCGGATATCGACTAACAGCATTAGATACATTTTGAAAGATACATGTAAAGAATTTTCTCTCAGCCTATGAATCCATTATTTTCTCCTTGTCCTCCTTATCAGGACCCTCCAAACTGCGAATTGAATTCCGTGTAACATTCAATGCCACCGGGCACAGACGGAGCCAGGCCGCTTATAGGAACAGATTTGCCTGAAACTTTCTCCCGCCGCCGCTTTCTCACACTATCTCCTCCTCCCACTTTTTTCCACAATCAATTCCTCCTCCCCTTCGGATTATTTACATACCGCCGCGACAACAGGAGCTGTATCGCTGTCGCAGCATATTTCTATGTATTCCTCCTCGCAAATCTGATCACAAGATAAATGCACCAGCTGCATGTAAATACCACGTCATCCCAAATGTCACAACTTGGGGAAACAGGGATTCGTATTAAGATCTCTGGAAACTCCCCCAACGTTTTCGCTCCTTTGACGATGATTTATCGCTCGAAATACTAACAAGTTCCCAACCGTTTTCCTCAAACTAGAAACAATGATTGATGATGACTTGATTTTTTAAACGGAACTCATTCAACTGGCTTAGCCGCAAGTCATTCTAAATATTTACCCACAGCTAACTTTTGCCATTACTTTAGCACATGTATCAAAGGGGAATGACGACAAGTCCTTCTTCCTTTTTCTTACCTCCTCCCACCGTGCGTCCCTTCAAATAATTTCCTTGGAACTTTCCAGCTGCTCCTTCTGAAAAAACAGTTTCCTTATTACCTTCATCCATACTCTCGCTATCCTTTTGATTTTTCCTCCCAAATGTGACGCACGCCATCAACATTATGCATAAGTTGCAAATCCTGAGCAGATTTTTTAGTTTTATTTATCAATCTAACAACGGTTAGATTCCAACCGAGCAAGAAAACTAATGAAATGACCGGAATCTCCACCAAACGCAATCACAACTCATATTTTCCTCTGTCATCCGCGAAAGCAAACTTTCTCCCGGGCATTGTACTCAACTTTCTCCGACCTGTTTACTATGTATTTGTATCCTTTCTGTTTCTAACAACACCCTATTCCCCATGTAACTATGTCTGCTCTGCATACACATAAATCAAACGCCTCGAATAATTCCACCATGTTTAAATTAGTGAGTTTGTAAACGAAAATTAATGGAGCATTCATCATCCTAGAATTAATACAGTTTCCCAGACAAAGTCTTCCACACCATTGCGCATTTTATTTTTCCTCCAGCCTCTTCCATTCACTCAGTCAAGCACCACTTCTCCCTCCTTCCTATTGCTTCGTCTTCTTTTCTATTCCTCTAAATCCCTGAAAACATACAAATACAGATACATGCCCTTTTTCTTCTCTCCCTCCCTACTTGAGGGGCATTCATAGAGAAGAATGAGAAGGATTCAACTTACAACACATCTCGCCGGAGCTTTCCATCCTTATTCCCAACTGTCTTGTTATGCTTTCACCTTTTCACAACTTTCTCTTTCTCTGCTTTCAAAGGAAAACAAGTAGCTTTTCTCCCCCAGCGTACCTACTCCTTCCTGTCTAAACTTCAAAAAGAGCGCAACTCCCATATTTGATATCCACAGTAATGGACTACATGCCCCCAGGCATCTAAGCCCACGCTCCTCCTCTCGCTTTCCTACATTATGCTTCTCTGGATGACATCACACATCCCGGCATTCCCGCTAGCGATCGCTCCCTTAAAGATCCAACTACTACTACGACACCGGCAACCAGCCTGTTGTGCCGGTTAATCTAAAAAATCCCATTTTCTCCTACCCGCCTTTCAACTTTTCTTCCAATTCATTACTACATGTCCTCCCAACACAACATCCAAGCATGCTTCCAAAGAAACTTTTCAAAATGGATCTTGTTTATTATATATATATATATATATATAAACTCTTCCATTCAGCCCGCTACTAACAGCCAAAACTGGCCTCCAACTCCGCGTTTTAACTCCCCCAGCCAAGATATGATTGAATTTTACTCAACAAGGATGTGATAGCGGCTCATAAACCCTGTCACTTAATGCCGTCCCGCTCTTAAATTATTCTACCGGCATAAAACCCCTGGAATGCAATCTCCGAAAATCATGTTATCAAACCACTCTACCCAAATCCTTACACTCATTTCACATTTATTGAGAAAACATTCCACCCTCCGTCACTACATTCACCATATTCTTCTAACAGCATCTTGTCTATCTTCTCATCCCACGTATTCCCTCATCGCTCCCTCTTCCAGCTTCACCACCACTTTCTACAAACTTTCTCCGCCTACGTCTATAGCTATAAACCCAAAATTCTCATCAAAAAATAACAAGCTCAAATTATTCTATCCCCGCAACCATCCAACCAACAAGCTTCACTCCTCAACTTGGTTCTCAACCCATATCCTCAGAGTCAAAAAGAAGATGACATAGAGGGAGTTGAGAAGAAGTGCGGAAAATGGAGCCACCATCTTTTCTCCTTGCCTCTCCACCACTACTTGCTTTCACTTCTTCCGGATATCACAATCATTCAACACCATCAGTTACAATCAAGACCTCCCCGCTTTCCACGTCAACTATACATTTTCTTCTAAGAACCCTGAATCTTATCCGACAAGCCCATCCCTCCTTCCCCCTGCACTCTGTGCATTCCTTGCTCCCTTACTTCATTGATTCATTCTCTTATGCTTTTCTTCGATTACCACCATCAACACTCTATGCAGTCACACTCTCGGTCTTGCAGAACGTACAAGGTTTGTATCCATGGATTCAAAACCTCTGTTCCATCCATCCCCCCTCTGTTCTCCATCATCTCGTCTTTGCCCTTGGGGATGCTGAAACACTACTAACTACTTTGCAAGGAACAACTCATGTTCTCCTTCTTGCGTGCTTTCCAGAGAAACGCTTTCTCCAACCCATATTCCGTAATTCCATCACCTAAAACTGATTCATTTCATGGCTGAGGGAGCCATAAGTCAGGAGTATGCACGTACAGACGGTCCATTCAGCCTTGTAGTCGGGTATGTACACTAAATCCGTTCAAAATAAAAATTACTCCATCATCCTGATTTCATCAGTCCGTTGCACCAAGGCGACGCTTGATAAGAAGCTCCGCCGTAAAATTCACTCAGCCATCAAACGAACACGATGAAGATAAAACTTTACACTTCATCCAATCCCAAGATATGGATCCAAGAGATTTGTTCCCTTTCCGACCCAATCCCCATCTGCGGTCATGTCTTCATCATCCCTTCTTCTCCTCTTTGCAGGCAAAGGACGATTACAGGACAGTCTTTCTCCCAAAGAGACATTTCTCTCGACTTTCTCTTTTCATCTCTTCTTCCCCATCTTTCCCTCCCGTCTTCTTCACTTATTCCCTCCGTCTCCAGCATATTACAACTTGAGGACCCTGACTCCAACGCAACGCTCCGCTTTCTCTCTTACGACGGTCCCGCATCCTTAGGAATCTTACGAAGCACATTCTCCTTTAATGAATCCCTTTCCACCCGATTCCCTTCGAATAATCTTCCCCTCTCACTTACCGGCCTAATATTGTCGCAATACATTCATGAACTCATATTAGTTTCACGACCTACCGACAAAAGGCCACACAGCCATGACTTGTTCACATAGAGTGGAGCCATAATGCCGCTAAACTCCTCTTCCACCAGTTCCCAGCGCCTAACTACACAATTCACGCAACTTTCTCAGTCTAACCATCCCGACCCTCCATTCCCTCCATACAAAGTCCTTAGACAAACACAGGGAGTCTCCAGCTCCCGCAAACCCGTTACGTGACTCAAGTGAAAATTTAAGTGTCTAATAAATTTCACTCCATTACCTCCCGCCCGCTCTATACCACACTATCTACCTTGTATATATCCGTCCCATCTAATTCCTATCCCCTCTCCCATCATCTAGCTCTTCACTTTCTCTTCCAAACTCACAGATTTCTTCTATTGTCCGCCCCCTTAAACTGTTCTTTCTCTTCTCGACTTCCACCAGCTTTCACTCCGTCTGAAACATTCAGCTTTTCCTTCCTTATTCACAAACCCTCCGCTTTCTCTCACTACCCGCCCCTTACAAACTCCACTTTCATTAGCTTCCCTGAAATTTTTCTACCCATTCCCACCACCAAGAAATCCAGGGCTCTCTCACAGGCTTGATCCTCTACCAATCTTCCCGTGTCCAGTCAATAGCTGCCGCTATACGCTTTCACCACAAACTTGTCCCCTTCGATCACCCGTGTACACGCATTCTGTAAGATAGCATAGAGCATCTTGCCCATTTCACCCACCATCATAATAGCCTTTATCCTATTTTTGGGCTACTGTGTATAAACTGCCCCTCGAAAGCCCACCTCATCAAGCCTACACATCCTCTAAAAATACAAGCACAAGTAAAACTCCTCTAGACCCCCAGGAATTCGTGTAACAAAAAATCAGACCACTGTACAATACGAGACTTTCACAACTTTCTCCTACTTTATTACAAACTTGCTCCGTGCGTCTAAATTTAA
The DNA here is from genome assembly GCA_906901655.1 of Sminthurides aquaticus. Taxonomy (NCBI): domain Eukaryota; kingdom Metazoa; phylum Arthropoda; class Collembola; order Symphypleona; family Sminthurididae; genus Sminthurides; species Sminthurides aquaticus. Next base: position 5,666,145 of record CAJQTT010000004.1, on the reverse strand, counting down.
CATCCTCCTTCTTTCCCCTACCACAACGACCCCCATCTCATTTCTTTCTGCTGAGCAATCTAAAATCTTGGTCACCATTCAACAAACTTCATCCATATTCTACCCGCTCTTCTTCCACTCTTCCGCATTCATGCAACTTCAAACTTGATGAAACCCTTCAATGGAGCTCTTGAATCCCATTTCAATCTTTTTGTCCCGCCTATCAAAGCAACCAAAATATCCCGAATCAATCTTACATCATACCACTAAATTACGCACAACTCCAACCGCAGAGTACAATTCTCGTTCTAAAATTTACTCTCATCATTACCCTACCCCTCATCCTTTCTCCAACCTAGTTCTTTAGTTTTCGGTACTTATTTTCTCCGCAACCCAACTCAATCACTCTCGCTGTCGCATCATAGTTCCTCCTCCGCTTCTCCAATTTCCTCTCAAATTTGCTGAAGCAAACAGAGGGTTGAGAGAAACAAAACCTTTTCTTTCTCCAGACAAACCCTCACAAACAACAAATTCTATGCTTCCTCCTGCCCACTCATTTACCTTTCTTATAATTTACGAAGAAGGAAGTAATAAGGGTGTTACTATAATTTCTGGCTTCCTATTTCTAGCTCTTTAAAACTTTCACTTCAAAAAGGACTTGTCACCGAAGCCGGCATCCCGTCTTATAAATTATCATTATGCTCTGGCACATAAACATTTACAACTTTTACTTTCTTAATCTAACAAACATTCTTACCTCCAGTCACATAATTAACCGTAATTATTATTACTCTTTCCTTAAACAATTACATCTCTTTCCCACTTCCCGACATTTAGCCCATTGACCTATAAACAACTTGACTCTGTCTCTCTTTACCTCTTTAGTAGTTTGCCTACTTTCTCCAAACTCGACATGTTCAAACCAAACTTAAATTTCACGCTCTGTCCTTCCTGTCTACCCAAGCAAGGTTTTTTGGACTTTCTCCTCTAGGCGCTCTCGACCCTCAGCTCTTCTTGTTGACTTTCCTTGTGACTCTTTGCGTTTTACGTCACAGACCTTCTTCACGGCACGTTAAATTCCACTCCTATTTTTACTACGTTTTTTCGGGATCCGTAAAAGTCCGTATGTTCACCAAGAGCTACACATTGTACCTATTTTCTCTATGACGCAACAGGAGGAGAGGAGACGCCCACTTTCCCTTACTTCATTATTAGAGTTCATGCTCAAGTTGCATCACGTCCTGACGAGGGAGGGGACGAGCTTCTTTGCCCTACGCATAGAAGATGCATCTACATTTCCGTTTTCAATCCCGCTTATCATGATCATCCCTAAAGCATTTTTTCAGTCAGGACCCTAAACTTCATTCCATTTTCTCCGACCTCCTCCTCCTCCCATCCTATCCTACGTCACACCCTAAGCGCATCTACCTACCTCAATATCATGAATCTTGGCATCCATTTGATTCTTTTCTCCATTCAAATCTCATATTCCCTAACGTAAATCATTTGAGCATTGCCTCATGTCTTTTGCCGTAACTCGTTCTTTTTCAAAAAAAATCCCTCCTTTCTCTTCTTTCCCCTCGTTTCGGAAGGTTCGAGGGCCGAATTCCACCTCGGGAGAAAATACAACTTTACGACTTCCCCGTCCATTTCTCATCCAAGTATCCACACGCCACAAACAAGTTGCAACTTTTTAAACAGTTTTAAAACCGCTCCAAGGAAGCCGCAACAGGAATTCTATTGAAAACCAATAACCTTCTTCTCTTTATCCTCCATCCCGCTACTACGGAGAAAGTCAGTCCCAACTCAGGCAACTTTTCCACTCTCAGTCTCGTCCAGCCGTTTTACTCAACTTTATCAAATTTTATGAGTCTTCCCATAACTTTCATCACATTTCCCCTAAACACTCTTGATCTACGACATGCTTTTTTCACTCTTCTTTACACACCCCCCGCTCCATATTGTCCACAAATCTGCACCATACTTGGATGATATAACTTCTCTGTCTCCCCATTTCCATCCACATCTCAATTGTGATTCCCGGACTACTGTAAACCATCTGTTCTCGCGTGCTCCTCTTCTTCCCATCATGTCTCCTCTCCTTTTAGATGCAGCCCAATGTCCAACGTCCCCCACCCAGTCCAGGAGAAAGCGAGTCAAGGAATCTTTCCACTCTTTTATCATTCTTCCAAAGAAACATTCCTTTTCTCAACAACCAACATCAATACGGAAATACCAATCGAATTTTACGCTCATTCACATCGCTTCCAATTTCATTCCACACTACAAACATAGACAGGGACTTTACTTCGGCCTATCATACGCTATACACGTCGTAAGAAAGAATAAATGTAATTCCTACCCGCATTAATTCTCTCATCTTCCTCTCTTTCTCTCACTCTTTCTCTCTCTCTCTCTCTCTCTCTCTCTCTCGCTCTAATGTTCCGTCCTCTTCTTCCCGTCTTCTTCTTTCTTCTCCGCTTCCCCTCTTCTTCTTCATCTTTTTCTTTTTTTCCTTACCATATCATCCAGCTTCCTCCATCTTTTCTTTCCAACCTATTTTTTCCTTTCTTCTCCTTCTCCGCTATAGCTATTTCCCCTTTTCCCATTCATGGAATTGACATGCTGAAACGACCCTTTCTGACTAACCACCTAAAGATCTGAAAACTCCTCATCTTCAACTCACTTCATACACCCATGTAATTCATAGCCCGGAAGACATTCTTCCATTCCAACCTCACGGAGATGATGTTAAATGAAAAAAATTGCAATCTCTCTAACGTGAGCAGCCGGATTCACTTGATGGAAATTGAAGCTCTGCATGAGAACTGATAAGCACCATATGGGCAAAAATAAATGGCTACGTCCGGTCCAACCTGATATGATAAGAAAGCGATAACTTTCTCCATCCAGAGAATCCAGACCTACTTACTTTCACTATTCCGATATTTCCCAACTCCCCTCTCCCCTTCCTTCCCCACACACTTCCTACCCACCATCACCCTATACTACACTCACATTCTCTCCACCTCTCTCTCTCTTCTCCCTCCCTCCCTACTTCCATGTAGTAACTCCAAAGTCATCTTTACGATTATATTCTTTTAAATTCATTGATTTACCCCCCGAAATTGTTATTTCCACATGCCATCTACCTCTCCACAATCCACAAAACTCATACATGCTCCTCCTTGGGCACCTCTCTACATTACTCGGAACAAAAAATATCTCTTCGTCCTCTCACTTTCTTTTATCTACGTCTTCCTTCCCAACTTCTCCTCTCAACATATCTAATGTCTGCTTCACGTTCATATGTCTTCGCATAACATTCCGTACTCATCGTCATTTCACCCGTCCTTTCTCCAACTTTCCTTCTATCCTATTTCCCATTTCCCTGTCTCCCCACTATTTCTACTTCTCATTCCCATACGTCTTCCTCCATCCCTCCCCTTCCTTCTACCTTCAAGCCTACACTTTCTCTACTTTCTTCGCTTTCTCCTCCAGTCCCTTCGCAGCCAAGCTGGGTAGCTACCCCAGACTACTCCAGAATTTTTACAGAATGCCTGAAATGTGCGTGCAAAAATAAGCTCTCAGAAACGCTATTCCTTACTAATTCAGCCCAATGTTTTTTCCCAATTCCCATCCCCCCTCTGCATAAACCCACATCTTTAGCTCTTCCCGTGTCTCCGATCTCCTCACCATCTGTCCGTCTGATTCATTATGCACCTTCATAGGCAATTTTCTTGTTCCTCAAGTAAAAAACACACTCTCACATTCATCCCCTACAACCTCTCCTCTGGCTCCGCATTCATCTCCAACCACGCCTTAAGCATATGCCGCAACTCATTCCATTCTATCCCACTCCTCTATACAACGTACATACATGTGCACGTCTAAATCTACATATCCATACTTTCACCATTATCATCTCTCCCAGCCACACCACGGATTCCGCCCCATAATTCCATGCAAAACCCATCCTCCAGATCCAATAACCTTTCAAACCGATAGTACCACCACACACACACACCAACTCCCACCATCCCATCCACACTCATCCCTACGAGTTTGCTATTCATGTGAAACAATATATAGCCCATCCGTTCCCTCTTTTCCTTGCGTGCTTCCAAAATAAAACGTACAAAAAACCACGTTCACACAATACATCTAGTATCTTTCACATTTCTGTTTTACCACACATGCTCCTGCATAAATCCACCTCCACTTCCGTGATATGAACTCGTTTCCCACCTTGGCAAATACTGCCTTCCCCCGCTCACCCTATCAGTCCTTCCGTTCTCTCCCATCTCCTTGCTTTCTCCGTTTTTTCTCATTCCTGTATTCCTGTCCACCCGCTCCGCCACATATGACTTTTACTCCTACGCTTCAGCCAGTCCTCCAAACCCACCTTTCCCAACATGAGCAAAACCCAAGAAGGCGGTTACCCATGTCCCATCTCCCTCTCTCTCTCCTAAACTATCAGTGCTTATAGTTATGCCCAAGTCACTTACCACGAATATCATACGTGTACAATCCTATCAACTTTCTCCTCCGATCCACTAACTTTCTCTTCCTTTCATACACGGCAAAACATGAATTCTTCACGTTTCCACATTTGCTCATTAGCCCATCCTCCACCCGAGTTTCCATCGTGCCCTTTCTCTGGCCGATATTAATCAGCAACATTACAATTTATAATTTAGCGCTACTTATACTATCATGGTACGCCGCCACCTAATCTCAATCCACCCAAATCAGCCAAACCACTCCCACCTCTTCTTCTTAACGAACCCCTCAACTCTTACCACCAACAGCAGCTCCAAAACTTTAGCTACTCCATCTTCACCGCATTATATACACTTTTCCGTCAACCTTTAATTTATTCTCAGCTTAAAACGTCTACTTTGTTCCCCCTGACCTCTCCGCTAAATCAAATCTGTTCCCTTTCTCTACTTCTTTCACTCCAAATACAATTTCCACGAGAGGATATTTTGGCACACTGCAGCGGTTACATGCATGTTTACATATATCCAGAACACCAACTAATTCCATTAGATTCCCCACATTCCTCCTATTTTCTGCTCTAATTCCTTTAGAGCAAAAACTTTGAGATGCATAACATCCTCTTGGACTGCATCAACAACCACACGTACAACCTACATTTATGCGACCTACATCAAATGCATTTCCGCAAAACAACCACACTTGTCCCACAGCTAACCCTATCCCTAACAACACTCAAGTTTTCACTCCACAACTTATTGAGCTACTTTCGCGGAGGTACAGAACACAGAGAGGCATGTGCACTTTCTCCGCTTTCCCCAATCCGCTTACTTACGTCACACTCCTCCAAATTCTCATTCCCATCATGTAATCATGTAAAACATTGAGCATTCCATTCACACTCGTCCTCAAACCCGCTTTAAAAACAATCTTAATCTATTTACGCAAAGACGACTTTCTCCTATCTGTCTTCCCTATTACTATCACTTCCAGCACTTTAGTACTACTACTACTACCATAAGATTTAAACTTTACCATCCCCTTCAATCTAATCCTACGCCCGTTACAGAGCATTTACTGATTTACATTTTACTCCCTCCTCTAAGTCCTATTACTTCCCCCCAACAATCCTATCACCTATACTAGCTCAAGCTCCAACGCATAATCTTCCCTCCAATGATTTAGATTCCTACAAACAGCTCCTCCGTATAATTTTCCCCGGCGCAATTCCATTTTCCGCTCACTAAACACAAATAACTCGTCCTTCCATCCATTCATTCCCGTAGCTAACTCACTTAACTTACAACTTTTCCTCCCTCAACCAAACAACCTCGTTTACGCCATCCCATTCCTGAAAATAGAAGTATTTCTCCCGACAAAATCCTCATCTTCCTCCTTTCTTAACTCTTCTTTCACCCGTCTTCCCTCCCTGTCTTCCTAGCAATCCTCTTTCTCCTTGTAGTCCTTTCCTACGCAACCTTGTCGTACCAATATACAGCCCATAGAATAGAACGACTCTTAAACGCTTGTTAATCATGGAAAGTGGATCAAGTTCCATTCTTCCACGCTTCGCCCTACAAATTACCGTCCTATCACGGTAGCAGAATGATAAACATTCTCTCACCCATGCTAATCGTTGTCTAAATATATGTCTATCGATTAAAACTCCGACCACGTTCTAAACACCATTTCCATGGGAGAAAAAACCTTAAAAATGATTAGCTCAAGTCCCTGCACCTCCCACTTAGCATCTTATAGCGCTTCCAACGTTTCAATCTACAAGTCTGCGACTAGCACCACTGCCTGCATCACCGCTGAATTTCCTCTTTATATTTTCACCTTTTTGAATCCTCCTCTAAGCCCCTTTCCTTTAAAAACCTTAGAGTCATCCACCTGAACACATTTCTACAGTATCTAACCGCCACACTTGGCTGTTCTCCATGGGATCCCTTCAGCTTTTTCTCCTCCACTTCCCCTCATCCCGAGTCTTGTCCACAAACACTTTCACTCCTTTCACCCACCCTCCCATTCAGTATCTAACCACACTGTTAGCATCGAGTCTCAAACCCAAGACTTATAAGTATACATGCACGCATTTCTGCCATCTAGCAACCCCTCCTCCTTATTCCCTTAGTCCCATCGAAGTATCTAAGTCATCAGCCATACTTTAATAACAGACAGCACACTCCGCCAGCCAGCTTTAAAAATGATATATTCCCACGCACCCAACTCATCATCAACTACATCTCCAATTAAACCCAGTAATTGGAATTCGTGTAGCTTCTGACATATCCAAAAAATTATACACTCTCCCCCAAACATTATGGCTCTTACTAGGATCATACTCCCAGTCGTGTGTCCCATCCTCCATCGACTTTCTCCGCTTTCTCCCTCTCCGTCAGCCAACCCAGTGTAATGTACGCTACAGGCAGGGATAGTTTGCAGAATCTGTAGAATTTACTTGAGCCTACAGTCTCCTCCTAGCATCCCAGCTCTTGGCACAACTTGTCACTTTCTCCCTGCATTATGGCCCTCACCACCACTCCCAGCCAACGCCAACCACGGCCTTTAAATCCCCTCTCTCCCGCAAAGTCTTAGCGCCCGGTCTCGTCCACACAGCCCAGCTCAGCCAAGGAAGGCGGACCATTATAGTTTCACACAGTTTGTTTTTTATGCTTCAAATTCCATAGTCAGCATTCCAATCCTCCTGGTCTTCCATTGATTTCCCATCTCCCACTTAAAATTCACCAAGGGCTCCATTGAAACTCCATCCTTTCCCAAACCTCCTGCTACTTATTTTCTCAACCAACCCTCCACTTTATTCACCCTTCCTCCTGGTATTTCAATTCATCCCAATGAATTGCTCTCATTCCCCAACCATCCTCTATAAAATCCACACCAAGCCTCCACAGACCCACCCAATCTCCATGTCACCGTACTACCTCACGTACACCCTCTCAAACTTATTCCCATTCATTCCCCTCAATGTTACATTCTTCTCCCATAAATTCCGCCCACATATTCCAGCCTTCCTCTTCGCTTTCAATACTTTCTCTAACCATACGCAAAACTCAACGAAACCAGATGATATTCAACAAATTGATCAAGATTCACTCCCAAGTCTTCCTCCAAACTAACATTCAAGAATCCCATTTCCTCTAAAACCTCGACTTTCCATCCCCCAAAGATATCACAAAGACTCATCTTTTGTGCAGAAACATTTCTTCTTCACAACAGCCCTACTTTCTCCACAAACTTCCCTCATAATCATCCCATACCTAACAAGTAACAATCAATTCTATTTGCATCATCATTTCAATTGTTTTCCGAATCGCCACTCTGTTCTCTCTCAAATAGCCAGATATCCTAATAACCCTACACGTTTCTGTTTCTCATCACATACAAATCTGGAAACTAAACTACCATCATTCCAAACAAATCAAACTCAATTCCCACACTTTCATCTCTCTTCATTGTTTCTAACAGATTCCTCTTCAGCCATTTTGTTTTGTAATGAGCTCGTAAGCATCATCTACATTTAATCCCTGCTCTAGTTTCTCTGTTTTTATTATCACCATTAGAACTATCCTTTGGGTACAATTATAATTTTGCTGATACCAAATAAAACAAAGAATCGTTATTGGTGGTTAGTAGTAGTAGGTTCGTAATAGAATCAAACTAAATACTGTTTTTCCCTCTATCTTTGCTGGTTCCGAAGCTTTCCTCAATTCCCATACACGCTTCCCTGAAGATAAATCACAACCTCATCCTTGCACTACATCAATTAAAAGACTTGCTGACCCTATCAGTCTATCACACATGATCATCGCCTATCAACCCGTCTTTCCCGGCTATGAGACTCAGATCCCATCATTTCTCACGGCGTACGTCCCTACTATAGCTTCTTACAAATTAACCCCCTGAACTGCACCACTATATGGCATCTTTCCAACACATTTTCCCACTCATCAACTTTCCTGCGCAAGTCTTTAACACTTTTTTTTACTTTTTGGCCCGTTCCTCTCTTTCTCTTCTCCTCTGGCATTAATTCTTGCTACTGAAACTTTTTCAAACAAATCTTTCAACTCTAGTAACTCTGTAACTAGGAGTGATCATTTCCAGCCCGCATCCTCCCAGACTATTTCCATCACATCCAGAACTTTAGAGTTAAAAAAGATATTCCTGACTTGTACTTTGATATTAGTTACTTGCTAGTTTTCCTCGGCCTCAGTTACAGTTGTAATCGTTGTACAAGTTATACAATAGTAATAATAATGCAGTATTTTCCTATGCAAGTATCGCTGTCACCTCCATTATTTACCACTGTCACATGGAAATTATTATGCCTAGTTATATTGCACAAGCTTTATGTTTGCAAAAGGGTAGGCCACTGGATATCAGAGTTGGAACAAGAGCTTGATTTGCACAGATAATTCATGAAAGGATGTCTGGTGAAAAATGGGTAATGGGTGGTGACTTAATGACGAAAGGGCGGGAGTTCACGGAAGAGTACGTTCCTTGTTCGGTTTAACTTGCCCTGGGAATTTTGGAGATGAGAAGCGGAATAGCTGTAGGAGTGAAGTGTATCCTCAAAGGCTTGCTGGTGACACACCTGAGCAGACAAAAATCTCCTGGATCCAATGAATCGATCGTGTCCGCAGAAACCTTAGGAATCCTAACATCCCTCTCGCCAGATCCAATCTGGTGAGCTGACTGACTGGTTCATTAAGGGGATGGCATTTTACGGAATTTGATACGGCTCGTAGTCTGAACTCCGGGTAACATTTGTGCAATATTTATTTTAGCTAACAGCAGTAGTAGCGTTAAAGCTTATTTTGTCAAGTAAAGGAAAACAAAAGCGGACGTCATTCCCCGTTAGAACTATGAGTGTGACTAGGAAACTCATTATTTATCCTTTTACAATCATAGCCGTTTTACATCGATTATTGAATTACAGAGGAAGAAGCGAATTACTTTATCCACTTTTGACTTTCCCCTCACAATTTGTTACAGGAGGGTGGGAGAGAAAAGGGGCAAACAAGTTTGGGGACGTCATTGTGTCTCTAGGCTCATTTAATTAGGAATAATAATTGTGTAAGTTGTTCTTCCGAATCTCTCTTCGTGCATACATTCCCATAAGGACGGGGAAAGGAATACGTGTTTTCCCCCTTGATTGTCGTCTTTAATTCTTTTGAAAGGAAAGCCAAGCACTAAACATGGATGGAAGTAAGTAGGAGTAGTCGTCGTCCTCCTCTCGGAGAAGAGTGCATGTAAGAAGAGAGCTAGCTAGCATGTTAACCCTTTCTTGTTTTCTCCGCGTCTCCAGTTGCTTTCACCGCAACTCATTCCGTGCTTGTCCTCCGTGTTTTCCTTCCTTGTAGGGGACGGGGGGTAGGGGTTGGGTTTAGGGAAGATAATATAAAATTTTACTGCACCTCTTCCCCTCTTAGAGGAAATAAACTCTACTCCCTAACTAATCGCTTCTCCCCAGACACATGAGAATAAACTTGAATGGCTTTCTCGGATTTCAAAGGTTGCACGTAATGAACTTAAATGTAATTTAGTATTGGAAGTCTTCACGTCTTCCCTCCCGTCACATATTTTCCAGAAGGTAACAAGTAGTAGTACTGAAAGAGGAACAACAACAATCCCCCAGTCCGACCATCTCACTTCTGTGGAACGTAGTCAAAATGTGGGAACGGCTCAACTCAAGTTTCTTAATCTCATCCGCCTCCGCCTCATACCTTAAAAGAGGAGGGAAAATGCTTTCATTTATTCCAAGCCCAACTTTCATATTGCCCTCTTCAACCTCTCATCCACCCTTGGAGGCGCTGGTAGTTAGCCTGTAGCCTGGGCGTCCTATACCAAATCCATCGCATATCCTCGGATTCCCTTTAGACTCGACCAATCTTAATGAGAGTATGGTTCCAAGTATGAGCCGGATTTTGAGCCAACAAGCCCAGGGATTAATGGATGAAAATTTTAGAACATTCTCCAGAAAGAGAATGCCAACTTTTACCCTATCCACGACTAGCCTTAGCCTTAAGTTATATCCTCTATCTTGAAATCCTTTCCCTGGAACTACAGACTATGATTCCAATACAAACACACACACACACACACACAATCCACCTTTTTGAGTCACTAATACTTATACACGTTTCCATAAGAGAACTCTCTTGAAACAATCTATTATACTTGTTTACTTTACAAGTCTTCTCTTCAGGGATTCTTGGAACTTCTAGCATGCTTTCCTTGAAAATATGAGCGGTTATTAAAAAACAGGATTTTTCTCTCTTTCCAGAACAGGAGCCCAATTAGACGGAGCTGTACTTTGGATGCCGTGCTGAGGATTCAACATATTTCTCCGATTGATTTTCAGCTCACTCCTTACGGATACGGAGGAGTGTAGTGCAGTGCGTTTAAAAAAGAAGCTCGCTGGTGTGTGTGCTTCTGAAAGGCTTGTACGTGTCCCATCAGCCGTCCAACACAGCTGTACGCTGAGGCTGAGACGTGAATAAACTTATTGAATAATTCATCAACCCGAAACTCACTACCCTCCATGAGAATGAGGGTAAAAGAAGATGAAGAATCTATAAAAATCCCCACCTAAAACTCGAGAGCAGAGACGTCCTCACGTTGGAATGCACCTAATCTACTCGGAAGGTCATCCATTATAATTCTAGCCACCAAGCCAAGCTTTTATATTTCATCATGATGATGACAGCGACAGCGGACACGGACGACCCCGTCACCACCATCTCCTCCCAGCATCCCGCCTTTAGCATGGGCCTAGACCGCCGAAAATCAAGTTGCCGGACACGTGGGAGGTGGAAACCCGGGGACATGCCGGAAAATCATCAGCACCAGCGTCCTTCCCTCCTCTCAACCCTCCTCTACACTTGCTCGCTTCTCCTCATCCTGTGTTCAATAGTGAATCCGTGCTGGGGTCAGCAAGTGTCAGAGGATTGGCCCAGTGTTTGCCCCAAAAAGTGTAAATGTACCTGGACTCACGGGAAGAAAAGTGTGGATTGTCACAACGCGGGATTTTACCAAGTTCCTGATGGCCTCAGCCCCCTCTCCCAGCTCTTAGATTTAAGTAATAACCCCATAACCTCCCTCACCAAAGACATGTTCAAGAGCAACGGGATTGAGAATCTTCAGAAAGTCTTTCTTCGATCATGCAAACTAGAGAAAATTGACCGTGATGCATTTCGAGATCTTAAGATAATGATAGAATTGGACTTGTCCGGCAACAAAATCGAGAGTCTTCATGCGGAATCCTTCAAGACCAATGAGAGGCTCCGAGAGCTTCGACTAAAGGACAACCCCTTAACAAGGCTCCAAGGACAATTCCCACCCCTCCTCTATCTCCGAATACTGGATTTAAGTAATTGCCTCCTCTCAGAATTGCCGCGAAATACATTTGATAGCTTAACAAATCTGGAACAGTTGGACATGTCCGGAAATCGATTTCAGTTTATATCCCCCGATCTTATCAAACCCCTCACCAAGCTTAAGAGTTTGTCTCTCAAAAATAATCCATGGAAATGTGATTGTGATCTCAAACATTTTCGCGATTGGGCAATATCGCAAATCTTTTTTGAACCCACGACATGCAGTGAACCCAGTCACTTGGCTGGCTTCCAGTGGACTAAATTACAGTCAAGTGATTTTGCTTGTAAACCTGATATCGTCGCTTTGCAAATTAATGGCAAAGCTACTGAAGCCTTCATTGTCGCTGCAGATGTCGGTCGTAATATCACCTTAGGTAATATACTCTTTTTTATTCTCCCGTACTACCCACCAACCCTATAGTAACTATTTCTCTCTGCTAACAATCCCGCATTTCAGTCATCCGATTCAAACCTGAGCGTACTTTCTCCATAGCCAAAACTATCCAAACTCCTCTTCATTTATTATACCACCAAGGGTATATCGAAGCCGAAAATTCTTATTTCCTACTCCAACAATTCCTCCCTCCCACGACCGTCCTCTTTATCACCGACTCCTACTGCACAATCAGTCCTTGATTTTCCCACAGTCTCTAAATTGTCCCAGACCGAACAAACAAAGCTAGATTCTTGAAGTCAGTCCGCGGTTGCTGAATTTGTATCCAAACAGAGTATAGTTAGTTATCCCGTTTTATTATTACCCGCTGACTCCTTTTATTCCACATGTGCCGTTCTCTGCACATTTCTCTCTCTCTCTCTCTCTCTTCACATCCCTTCTCAGGTCAATCTAAAGTATCGATGTCAGCAAGCAAACAGAGAATTTATCCTCTCAGATCCTTCACAGTTACAACCCTAAAGTCTAAGGTCTAGGCCTCCTGCGGTACTCTACGGGCTTTCAACTAGTAGTATATTTTCTCCAATGGATCATTAACTCGAGTGAAAGTGAAGCATTTTCTTTCCAGTTCAACTCATTCCCTCTTGTTTCATCTCATTTCTCAAATAAAAACGACAAGTGGAGCGAGCAAGAGAAAAAGAGAGAAAGCAACTTTTGTTCGCTCTCCTTCTCGCGACAACAGCAAGAGGAAGAGAAGGATGTAGATGCCCTGCTAAAAATTGAATTTACTTTCTCTTTTTTTTAGAATGTTTAGTGCGTGCAAACCCAGCGCCGGATGTCAAATGGGTCCGAGACGGACAAGTTTTGGCGAATTCATCAAGAAATCATGGAAAGCCGTACTTGCTTCATATCAGTGGGGAATACGAACGATGGGTTAATCTTACAATCCTTAAATCAGACTTAGACGACGCTGGAGAGTACACGTGTGTGGGCAACAATGCAGGAGGGGTCGTGGAGAAGAACCTTACGTTAAACTTCCAGGACGTGCCTCCTATCGGTACTGGAGTTGGACCTGGAATCACCAACAGCCATTCTCTATACTCGGACCAGTCCTGGATTTGGGTTTTAATTGGTGTACTAGCTTCTTTAATTGTCATAACTATGACTATAATGGTAGTTTGTTTTTGTGCGAGGCGTCGTAGAATCAAAAGTGCTAGAGCCCAGGATCTAAAGGTAATTATAACTTGAATCTACAAACTTTTATGCCCTTTACTTAACTAGTCCTCTCCTGTATGTAAATCCGTATACTTTCTCTTCTTCTTTTCGTCTCTCTTTGAAATTTAATTAACGCTTGTGCTTGTAGTAGTCCTCTCTCCTACTCTTGTACCAATCATCCTTGGAATCCCTTCTGTAGCCCGTCCCCTTCTATCCTTCTTGGCCCATTCTACCCTAAGCCTAAGCCATTCAGCCAGATCCGGCTTTCTCCAACTAAATTTTGCATCCATCCTTCCGTACCGATTCGCATTCACAGCTTCCAGCTCCTCTTACCTCTTTCGCATGTTTAGTCTTAGAGACATATCATCAAGTATGCCGCATGCCTTCTGCCTCTTTTCCGTTATCTTTTATTTATGTCCTATCCTCTCTACTTTTTCTTTAAGTATGCAAATTCCGCAACTTTACCGCTTGCATCTTTCTACACTAAACATAGCTGAAGCAAACATGTTTCTAACTTGTCCGCTCGCGTACTACACTACACCCGACCCGACTCTACAACTTGAAATCCTTTTTAGCATCCAAATCCACACACGCACAACAACTCACATATATGCACATGTGGAAGAGCTCTTTTAGGCTTTTATAGAAAGAGCAAACTCAGCTTTCTCCCCATTAAACTATACGTCATCTCTCATACACTTTCTCCACCATACAAATCATCCAACACTTTCTCCATGACAAGATAAATGCACAATGCAAATCTTTCCACACTCGCAATCTCCTCGCTCAGGATGCCCTGATTGCAGCCAATTTCTATTCTGCTAAAAAACACAATCGCCCGCTTCTTCCCCCCACCCCCGTAGTAATTATGCTACCTCGTATCCGATTGTATTGAGTGAATCCAGTTTCACTCGTCCCACCACTTCACGCATAACCCTTAGGCCGTTAGATACCTCCCCTCCCCGCTCACCGCACCCCACCAATCCAAATCGAATCAAACTAAACCAACAACACCGCCAAAAAATACACAGAGAAAGCAAGCAAGTCCTTCAAAAACCAAGTCAAAACAAACCCGCCTTGTTTTTGCTTCAAGTGTACTCATCAATCAGCAAGCACGCGTGCATGAATGTAATTCCGCACACCTTTCCCAACCTTAATTTATTTGCCTCCTCTCCTTGCCGTTGATCATGTAAATAAATGAATCAATCAGCCTTCAAAATTCCAGCAACCACACACATGTCTTTCCTCTACTATTTGCAGAACGAGGCCAAGTTAAATGGATCAGTGGCGGGCTACACGGAGTGCCCCACACAAACTGCAAAATCAGACGTGCCAAAACAGAATGTCATCACCCTCAGTTCAGACAATGCAATTTTAAGCGGCAAACCCAACCAGCCCATGTCCGTCGTCACCATTCGTAGAGGCCCTCGCTTAGATGGTTACGAAGGCCTACCCCAGACTGAATTTGAATTGTCTGACTTGCCTTCCATGTCGCAACACCACCATCCCCACCATCACCCCCACCACCATCCCCACCACGGCCTCTACCCTCCCTGTACTTACTCAGACTCCGGTCCCTCGTCATTTGTGCCTCCAGAAAATCGATACGACGACACCCGCATCCTTCTACAAGGAGGTCCCATCGTCACCATCCCGTCTTACTCCACACCCATGGTAAACATACAGACTCAGACCATTGCCAATTATCAATTCTGAACATGTTTTTCTAATTACCCCGCCCGTCAAACTCGCACCAACCAAGTCAACCCTTACCGAACATATTCCGAACTTAGAATAGGTTTTTTAAACTCTCCATACTCTTCCATCACTTCCTCCAGCAGAGACAGACCCGCATGTCCGAAAGACAGAAGGTCAACTGCAGTCTAGTGGACCGAGACATTTTTAAATTTCTTCTTCTTCAAAAGAGGATATAAACATATAAAAAGTATAAAATATATATACCAACATATTGCCAACCTTAATTAGTTCTAGGTATAACAATAATTATTTAATCAAGGCATTCCCTATCATGCATAAATACAAATCTATATAAGTCTATATATCTATACGTTGAGGTTACATTGCAACATTTGCGATATTGAGTGATATGCATAAATAACTAATTAATCAAAAGGATTCAAACCATTTCCACCCTATAATCTATGTCACCACTTTTAGTACAATTCATCTTATACCAAAGCTAAGAGAGCTAACTCCCTCTCTTGAATCCCACCGTGGCTGCATCCCTACATAATTACAATTGTGCAGGACTCTCAGCGAATGGGTTTTCTCAAAAGAGAAAGCAACTTTCTCCAATATATTCCCCTACAAAATCCCAATAAATTGAGTATGTATCTCTCCTTCAAAAATATAAACACACACATATACATAAAGTATACATAAATATAAAATCTATCTTTGACTATTCTGTATTTATGACTGTTGTCCTCCATGTGCGTGTATTTATTAACATTTAGCATCCCCGCGCTGGACATTCACAACTTTTAACGCTCCGCCCCAGTCAATATTACCAACTGACATTTTCACGACGCCTCTCCACTCCCTTCCACTACAGATAACCCTTGAATTACATCCATGAAAACACGTCAAAACTATCTCACCTCCCTTTGTACCCTCGACTTTCTCCCATTATTTTTGTACTAGTACCCGAATTCTGGCTCCTACTGGTGCAGAAATTGGCAAAACAAATTACCCCTTTTATGTATTCCTGACATTTTTTCAAACGTATACGTCCCCTTTCACAATAGATAATAGCAACACTTGTTCCCTTATCTCGGAGTGTAGTGTATTATTACCCGGTTCAGTTCTCCGAAACCACTTTCTTAGTACGAGAGGACAAATGTGCAACGTGTGAACAACACATCATCATATATTTCTCTTCATCCTTCGCCAATCCTCCTCAGTCAGTCTGCCTGTCTGTCTGCCTCTCAGTCTACTTAAAAAACTTGTGTTCTTTCGCTTCTACTTCTACTGCTTCCGCTGCAATTGCTCCAACTTCAACTTCATTCTTCTTCACGCTTCTCCTCCTTCTCCAGTAACACGGTCTTCTTCTTCCTACGCCAGATTATTCCATGTCATCTCATTGCTCATTTTCAGGGCCACGAACTTGCCGACCAGCATCATCAACAACTAATGGACGGATCAACCCCCCTCCTGAGTCAGACACTCAACATGAATGCTACCATCGATTCCAGCAACGCTCCGGGAGATTACCCAGACCTTCTCGACATAGCGCCTCGTCGATCCCAAGATTCCCCCGTTACCAGCATCGCTTCAACTCTTCCAGATTCCACGCGGCTCATAATGCCACAACAGTTGAATCCAGCTGCCCTAGCCATGCTCGACGCTGCTACAACTCTAAATCGGAATAATCCATTCTCCTATGCTCCACATCCCCATCAGCGTCCTCACTCTCCTTACGCTGCCAGCGTTTGTTCTTTCTCCTCAGAGCCGGCTGTCATCGTCCCACCTCCACACCGCCCGGGCTACGTAACCCTACCACGAAGACCACGCGTTCCAAGTTGGTCTCCAGCCTTTTCTCCGCTTTCTCCGAGTCCGACAGGTACATTACCCAATGTCAGGGTTGGACCAAAGTACGATAACATGGGACTCCGAACAACTGCTGACGGTAGTTCTAGATTATCTCTAAACAAGATAACAGACGGCTCCAATCCACCCGTCAAGATTCCAACATCAGCGTTATCCCCTGCCGTCCGAAAAATCCTAAGCCCATCCTCTACATCCAGTCCCACGCCTCCCTTCGTCTTTGCCCCGATACAAGAACTGGATCCCTCCCTGTCAGCAAGCAACCACGACCTCCTCACGGAGCAAGCCACCCTTCCACGAAGTTGGAAGCCTCAGTCTGACAGCAGCGTCCCATCCTCTCCTTCTGACCACCACCACACCGGCACAACACCTTTAATTAAAAAAGTACCTCCCAAGCCTCCACCCAAGCCATCCAAGAAAACCCCTGGCGGGAAGAACGGCGGGAAGAAGGACTCTTTGCAGAGTCAGACTACTACCAACGACGATGGAACTGAAGTTTAAGTTTAATAACTAATTTTTCGCAAACAAAACTCCAATAACCCATTTGGGTGTTATCTCCGTTCCCCGTATAAATAAATTGTTTTTTTACTATTTACAATTCCCGCAACCTTCGTTGTGTGTGTATATTTTCCTTTTGAAATCGATGACTGAAGCCCAGCTCCCTAAAGCAAAGCACTGGTGTAAATAAAATAGTATATTTTATACGACACCGCCTGTATAACATAACTTGATCCTTTTTCGAGTACATTATGAATTACGAATGATGACTATCCTTATGATGTCCTACAGCTACGCCCTATGACGGTATATTGTTATTTCTATTATTTGTTGTATGATTAGCTGTAATTTCAACTTTTATAGAATATTTTATCTACATGTAAATCATTTTACATATACTCAAAGACGTGCCACAAATTATGTTTAGCAATAGAAATTACTTTTGCCGGCAGCCAGCTTGTTGTAGGCCTATGCATTTCGTTTCCTTCACCACACCTCTTTATTCAAATCCAAAGTATACCCAGTTTTATGTACCAATCCCCGCCTTCCCCGTGTATACCTATACAAGTCCTGCATGGGACTATGCTTATTCCCTTATCGATCCTTCAACTCCCACCACTCCCCGTACGGAGAAAGTCAAGAATATGACGGGAGCGTTAAACCGTTGCTCGCAACAGTGTAAGTAACCCATCCGGTGATACCCGGGATTTACAATATTCAATCCTCCTCTTTTAAGGTTTCAACCTATAAACAAATTGACCTTAAACCCTGTATCATATATATTACTTGATTAATTCTTGTAATAAATTGTAAGTGTAAGAGCCTACTTTCCAATGAATTCAGACGTATTCTCTCCAATCATTTCCGATTTCATTGCTGTACCGGAACTGCATATTTTTTGCTTGCATCTCAACACGGCAATCTCAAACATTTCTACCTCTTTACTCTTCACCTTTCACCTGCTCACTCTCCGATCAACAACAGCCCCCCCCCCATCGTTCTATACTCATCCCAATTCCATTCACGATAGTGTATTCAGTATACAATTTTACCTGTACGTGTGTAGTGTGTGTACCTCTGAACTTTCTACTTTCACCACTCCAGCAGCCTTGTTACCTTCAGCTGCTTTTACTATCACAAGTCAAGTTAACCAATAACCTCAGCTTAACTTTCTCACACCGTTTCCATCCATTTTCTTCATCCACGCCTGCCTGCCTCCATTTTACACTTCGTAGTGGGTTTTCCCAAAATATTTTCCATAACCTTAACTCTATAGCATATCCCCTTTTCTCCCGAAACCTGGCAACAATGCCCTTTCCACCTTTCTCCCCAAAAGTCATCCTACTACCTGACATTCACCCCACCTTTTCTCCATTCATCAGCACACTCGGCCGCTTTCTCCATCAACACGTTAATGGTTTCTATGAAAAATTCATGAGCTATAATTATAAGCATACACCCCTTCTAATTCATCTTCAAGCTCAAATTACCAAGCCGCCCATTTTCTCTACAATATCCAAAGCATCCGCTCTCTCCACTATTTCAATCCTCCCTTCCGCTCTTACCCGATTCATACTCAGAGCACGACAACGGCAGGTCAACTCCTCTTCCGTTTTATTTCCACTTTCCATACCACCTTTCTCTCCTTCTTCGTGTCTCTTTTCTCTTTTCCCCAGCCCTTCTTCACCAATCCCCCCTCCTCTTTCCTTTCTCTCCGCTGGCTGGATCCCATTATAAAACGTCTTCACTTCTCCTTTAACTTCTACATGTTTTAACTTGAGCGCCAACTTTCTCTCCTTTCATCGCCTTCCGACCGAAATCCTTTGCATATTTCTCCCAGGAACGGGTCTCTCCTTTGTCTTCAACCAGGTCAACCGCCTTCCGCAGGTCACCTACTATTCCTTTACATTGTTATTGACACACCTGCTTTCTTCCAATTCCAGGAATCCTAGTCCCACCTAAAAGCCAAATCCGGACTGCCTCGTAATTTCAAATTCTCTTATCCTCCCCATAGCCTCCGGCTTGTCTACAACTTCCTTTATCCTAGTCTCAGACCCGGGCTAACTTTAATTCCATCTACAGACATTTCAAACCATATCGTCCTAGTTCTCTATGTAGCTTTCCTTTCATCATTTTCTCATCTTCCTTCTTCTCTTCCAAAGATTTCGTCTGAAATTCCGCGGTCATCTTAATTTTCCACAGCCTCTTTCTCTCTCAGTCCAAACTTCGGGACTTCTCCTTTGCTTCTTCACACTTTTCGCATAATTATATCAAATAAACTCCATGTTTTCCCTGGCATACAACAACAATCATCCTCCGAGTTTCCTTCTCTCTCAACTTCAACTACTTTCCAAACCAAAGACACGTAATCAAAACTATCCAAACTTGTGCTTCCCACTACCCTCCTCCACCCCCTACTTCCAGCCACTTTCCCTCAAAACTTCACCAGCCCCCGGTAAACCCCGAATCAACTTCTCACACTCAATAAAACTCTTCTGCCGACTTACTAGTTGGACTACTACATAATGAATCCTACTTCCCGCTACTCATCTCCATTTCTCCATTTCTCCTCTTCCTTTCTTTCTTTCACCCGCTTTCACTTTCTCGCACCAAGTCATCCACTTATCACTCCGGGCTTACTGAAGGCATTTAAATACATATACTAGCTCTAGCCTGGCTCCTTCAAAACATGTCCTGCATCTTCTACAATCCCTGCCCTCAACCTACTCCCCTCTTCTCTCAGCGGTTCCCCACAAACGTTGAACACCTTACATTCATTCCAAACTTCCTTACTCTGTCTTCACTCCTTAATATTCATCAAAGGAACTTGTTTAATCCAGAATTGCAAACTACATACGCTTCCAGACAAACAAACGCTCCTCCTAGTCCTCCCCATCATCAATTATTTCCTACATCCCTTTTTCACATGCACACTTGGAATCGCCTTTTTAAATTATTTCACCTTTAACTTCATCCCGCTCTCCTGATTCTATTCTTTCTTCCCCGCCCACTCTCTGCTCTCCTACTTTCTTTATCCTCACAGAACGGACTACCAAACCTAGCGCCCTTGATAGCCTGGAATTCCCAAAGTTACTTCTTCCTACCGTTGTATTATTCAATTCAACGTATCTCGGGCAAGCATATCCTCCAGCAGCCGGAAATCAGTATCCGTGAAAAATGCTCCTACATTAACTGTTACACCTCGTAACATTTTCGTCATTAGCACCTTTTCCACAAATCCCTACCTTTCCAGGAATCTGTAATAGCAAATGCTAACGTCTTCCTCCATCATTCCCTACCAGCCATCCAATAATTCAAACGCATGAATAGCACTTTAACTCCAACAAATCCTTACAACTATGCCTATAAAAACTCATTCGCCTATAACATTCTACCTAGTAGACCGTTACATAAACGCGCCCGACCATTCCCATAACAAGATTCTCTGCGTCCCGGTCTCACGTGAATGCTCCTATCGTTCCGGATTCCAGCCACATTCCAAGCTGCTAACTTTCTCCGAGCTTTTTCAACCATGCTCGCTCCATCTTTCTTTTCCAGCCGGATGTATCCCTGATTCACTCAACACATGAAGCTAACCGCTTGCACAAACGTCGCTGCATTAGTATTCGAATGTGCTTTCTCTGCCAAGATATGTATTACATCCGTTTTTACTCCAGCATTCCCTCACTCTCAATGAAAACTACGTTTGCAGCTCATCAGTTTCAAGCAAGACATCTTAACTATATACGATTACGAGTTAAAAACCACCATCTCTGTGCTTTTACCGCGTACTTTATTGAAAAGTAAAACCTTAGTAAACGGATTCTTGGATTTACTACCAGTGTAAACTCAACAAATGCCCTAAAACGTTTAATTAGAATTTTTATTCAGCTGTTCAGCATGTTAGTACTATAATTTCTATTATTTAGGATTTCTACTAAAATAGGATTTCACCATATGTGTTTATGAGATTTGTTCCAGGATTTAGAATTACTAAAGCGGCACGGTCTTCCAGGCATTGCCCATGCACATTGCTGAAAGACGAAGAAGGTAAGGGTGTTCAGATTCGAACACAAAGATATTGTTAAAACAGTTTCACATATATACAATACTGTATTCATTAAAATTGTTGCCAATCTATTACACATCTCTTACCACAACAAAACTCGACATTTATCTACAGTTTAGCTTTTCCTATTAATTTTTACCTGTATGTTTTTCAAAATGCAGATATTTTCGCGTAGGAAAAAATCAAATCTGAAGCATATCACGATTTGTTTTAGCATCTCTTTTCGCGCATGCGTCTAGATGAAGCGGGACCCACATGAATTTAAAGCCGCATAGAAATAAAATACCTGTAGATTTATATATAGTTGCATCGTTGCATGTGCTTGGAGTGTTAATAAAAGTGCATAAATAGTAAGCATAACAATTGCTTACTTATATAATTGGCACTGCAAAAATCGTCATTTCGTTAACGAGTCGCGTTTTCAACTGGTAGCAACCCGGCATCTTGAAGTGCCTAAATACAAAAAATTCCGTAGTTCATTAAATGGTGAAAGTAAATATCTACGTGATCGTTAACCTAGCAGGAAAGCGAAATGTTGCCGCAATGAAGCATGGACACCCAGAGTTTAGCGACCAACGCCTCGTCTCCGGTTAAAGAAATGGTTCGTATAATCCATTTAAATACCTCCTATTTTTAAAAGCAAAGTAACTAATCCAATATACCTACGCTTCTGCTTTCACAGGTTGACAGTTCCGTTCCGATCGTGGGACACAAGAGATGTCGTAGACGGGGAAGGAAGCCCAAATCTGTTTGCACCAAATCCGGCATTGACAGCTGCACTGTAGAGATCAAGTCTTTAATTATAGGATGCGTTAACGATACTGACGGACAACTACTTATTTCTACACACGAAAATAAACCTTCTAGAAAGCGAAAAAGGTAAGAGAAGTCAAAAGTATTTTGAAATTTTAAAAATATTTCCAAAATCCATATATAATATAACATTAATGTAACACAGGTACCGGAAACGCAAACCAAATCCATCCAGCTCTAAGGCAGAGAAGGAAAATGCGTGCTGCCAAAGTTCTACAATTTCCCTTCCACCTTCGGATGCGCTAGAATCTTGTCCCAGGCCACAAACTAACACTCCTGAATCAGAAGCAATCATCGGCATCGATTCGCAGCTTGCTATTCTACCACTAAATACTCTTACCCTAGAACCTCCAAACGTGTCATCGTCGTCCCCAGCTCAGTCGAACAAGCGGAAGAGAAAACGTCGGAAGCGGAAACCGAAGCGAATAAAACTCGAATCAATTTCTGATGTTGTTCCATCGGCTGTTCGTGCTATCGAGCCAGAATCAGATATACCGCGGAAGATAGAGTCCATAAATGACATCGAGAATGGAACGATCTTGGCGTTCAAGGTTAGTTAATTCAGCGTATATTACATAACGTTTTTTTGAATTTTTTGCTGAGTTAAGCATTCGTAACATTCAATTCCAGCGACTTGTTTTACGGGAGACTGGTCCTTCAGTTGAAAGCGTGAAAGCCAAAGTTTTTATGAAAATGAAGTCTGCTGAGGCTGACAATGTGGATACTCTACTCATAAGTAAGACTGTTCGAACCAGACTACCTTCTTTGCACTTTCTGCATATTGCTGCATAAAAGCTGCTTAAATTAATTTTCCTTAATGTTTTCAGGACCAATCCTAAAAAAATCGTGGAAGAAAGACCCTAATTACAGTCTGACTCTAAGTGATGAGCCTCAGCTGGTGAAGTTTAGCGAAATCTACGAAGTAACTGCAGAATAAGTATAATAACTATGTGTTCATTATTCAGCTATCATAATAGAAATGAACTAAATAAAGAGAGCAATCAGTATTTCGAACATTTACTTTTTAACGTGTTTTACACAGCTCGTATGTAAATACCGTGACCATATAAGTTTTACGCAGCACCTTATTGTCGTCAATAGCGATACATGAAACATGAGACAATACCATGTAATAGTTCTCTAAAGCGACTTTAATCGAAAAATATTTGACCTCTTCTCATCGCACCATAGTAGTTCCTGGCTATCACTAAATGTACACTTGAGCGAAATGGCCATAAAATAATGTTGACGCGAAAGCAGACTATCAAGGTTGTTCTGTTGCCACACATGCTGTTTTTACGAATCTCCGACTACAAGACTTAAATATTTTGAAGGAATAAACTGAACCTACGCCAACGAAGAAAAGTAATAAGGAAATATCGTCTCTATGCACTCTTCGATGAAACCCAACTAAAAATATCCACGCTATAGCAGCGCATATCTTGTTGAAAGTGTACCGATCCGTACCCTCGCTCGAAAAACTTCGTGTAAACAACTTCTTCACTTGCTTGGAGAAAATTTAGTCGGATGAAGTATTCTAGAATCCATTTCTCGAATCAGAGGCACCGTATACGCCACACATTCATCCCAACCAGGCTTCCTCCATGCAGCTTCACGGGTTTGTTTTCTTGTTTGCAGGTCCTTGTAACCTATAGGATTTTAAAACTCGGATAGAATCATGACCTCATAGTAAAGCTCTAACTCAATTCCAATTTGAAGAGACCAAATTTATTGCACATACACCAAATGTGATGAACGTTGTATAGGCGACCGACTTGCGAAAAGAATCCAGCAAATGCTTCCTCATTGTGCTGGCGATAGTTAATTGCTCTTGCCCAATTATTACCCCACTCAATCATCGTTCCTGGCTTCAAAATGTAACTTCTTATTTCATAAATGTTCTTTCCTTGTCTTGGCTCTAAAACAGGCCAGTAGCTAAATGGCAATACAAATTGTGTCGTCCGCATTCGCAAACATTCCAGCCTCTCTTTCAAGAGTTTTTGACTATCCTACAAAACAAAAACACCAATCAATAAGGCACTTGCCAAACTTTATTTTGTTAATGACCACCAAAAATAGTACAGCTTAACGTTACTTACCGGATTTTCCTTGAGTGTGTTAAAAGCGCCATCGACACCAGCGTAGCCACCAGTATATTTCCAGATATGAATGACCTGGTCCTGGTCCCCGATAGCTACAACCCAGCTTGCCACCAACTCTCCCGTTTTCAAAGATTTTGTTAGATCTACATGCTTTTCACTACAGACAGCAAAATGAAACTAAGTTAACACAATCCTTACACCTTAAAATAACAAATATAAAGAATCGGAACTTAAATATTTCACGCACTAGTTGTTCAAATATTTATCCAGTAACGCAGGTTTAACTTGATGAGTTTGCATTTCGTAGATTATTTCTTTATCAGAAAGCATTGTAGAATGTGATTCTTTCGTAGGTTCGATTTTTCGAACAAACAATTTGCTTAAAAATCCTTCCTGCCCTTCACATTTTGCTCCTGTTGTGCTGATTCGCCTGTGAAACAATACGAGCAGGAAATCAAGTAATTAAAAAGCTTATAAGCCACGATTAAAAATTTAAATCCGTCATTTGGTTTGCTCTTACCTGATTCCAACCGAAGGTGACGAAAATCGACTAAGGGCCTGTCCAAAAAGATTGCAATAACGACAGGAACTTCCCATTTTGGCGGCGAGTATAGTTTCGTCGGCTGCAGAAACACCAGAAATCAATTATAATTCTAGACCGCCAGACTTTATTTAGAAAATTCTTCAAGAACTTCTATCAGCAGCTGATTCTCTTTGAGTAGATCCGCAAGGAGAACATCTACTCTACGGTGGGCTGGAGTCACGGGATTGACCATAACATTCAAAGCACACCCAAAATAAAAATAACCCTACCACAATGTTTTGCGTACAGAAATATTAACTTTGGTTGTACCTGAGAAGTAAATATCCTTCACGTCGGTTATTTCAGGATTAGGGTGTTGCCACTTATTTCACAGATGAAATAATTAGACCGCTGATTTGCACTTCATCAGTTATTTCACAGTACCAGAATTCGCATGGCGCATCTTTGTATTGATATCGCACAACCTGTGTTCCGTATAAAACCCAGTGTGTAATGTGGAGGTGGAGATATGATCCTTCACGTTCGTGCGTCAAGTTAGCCGCCATCGCCAATCTCCAAGACATGGGAATCAACCTTTGACTAGTTACTAAAAAAGCTATAGATTTAGTAGGCACAGTCACCATATGATATTTATGCTGTATAATAACTACTGTACAATGTTCCTTCAACTTATTCTGTCTCTAATACAGTCTATATGGCCTTTTGTTCTGTATTATTCTTACTACAGCACAACTTTACAAAGCAGCAAGCCATTGTCTTCAACACCTTTCTCCAGTTTTGCTTTGCTACAGTCGCTAAGTAAATTACATGTTTTCACATAACATACGTTTAATTAAGTGGATTGTCAAAACATGTACAAGTTCAAAGTGAACTGACAGATGCTTACCTCTTCCATTAGGATGAGACGGATGTATTAACCCCAGAGAAAGCAAGGTGAAAGTAAGCGTGCAGTACATCGTAATCGTAGGATGGTCGTCCGGCTTACAGCCTCAGAAAAATAACGCTCGCCATAATTTACATTCGAATAGCCTGCATCCCCAATCTAATTATGTATCAGTTACAACGCAGTAAATCAACACTGATCACCTTGATGCGTCTCTAAAATTCTACTTCACCGGGACTTGTACCGTCACAATTACAATTGTGTATACTTTCTTTATAAATTAAATGATACTGACAAATCTTCAAGGTCAATCTAAAACAGGGTCGGCAAACCTTTTATTGTCATGTGATTAGATTCTTCTGACTTTATTTTTCTTTAACCTTTGTATGTCTGCATGGAGCGCTATACTGGGAGAGTCATCTGGATTATTTTTCCGTATCATCTAACCACTCGTCCCACTAATGACTAAGGCTTTAGAGACTGCTCCCGCATTTTGGTACCCTATTGTTATTAACCTCGTGTTTTTAACAGGAAAATTCTAGGAGTAGGATTCAATGTGACTTTATACCTGGATTTGAATAGATTCAGGTGGGACTTGAACGATCACATGTCCTAGAACCAATGGAACGAATCCGTCTTGGGGCATCTTAAGGTTACGGAACTCCGATTACAAATGAAAACTACATAGGTGAGAGTTAACTTAACCTCATCCATTCTTCAAACTATTTTTCACAGGATATTCATTTTACATTTTGTTTTAAATTATTCTAGCTTTGCTCAGATCCAGAGACACACTACATTATATCCGCTCCCCAAATTCAGAGGTTTTCGTGAGGACCGGTTTTCTCTTGTGTCCATTATTGGTGTGAAGGATATGCTTGTCTTCTACACTGCTGACTGCTGTTGTTATTAAAAACAAGGTGCAAGCATAAGAAAGAAGCGGAATCAGCATGGAAACGTTCAAGCGTTTGGATCCTTCAAGCTAGAGAGAAGAACCTCGTGCAACGGATAAGGCCAAGGTTATCATGTTGATCTTGAGTGTCGAAATCCGATAAAACACAAGAGGGTGAATCAAATATACAAACTGTATGTGCTTCCGCTTAAAAGAATCACATATAGTGTTTTATATAGTTTAAATCTTTATATTTTAATTCCTTATCCGTCTCACCTTTTCACTCCGTCTTGAACTGGCCAAAAATGCTCCAGAGGATTTCTGATAAATGCATGTGATTGCGTGTCACGGACTAGAAGATCCCTTGAAGGAACCATACATGTAGACTTAAATAATTTGTAGAATGCATATTTGATATTTATGCCTTAAAGGCATTCCTACTCCCTCCTCAACTTGAGCATCTTATCTTGTTGACGCTATTAAACTAGGATCGTTATATATACAGCTTGTAATTCAATATCAACTCATCCAGCTCTTGAGAGAAGCAGCGTCGCATGATGATTGATAGTTTGTGTAATTGGTAGCAACAGATAGCGTCGTAACTCCCAGTTTTCTTAGGACACACGCTACTGCATACATGTACTAACGTAATCTCCTAACCTTGCACCCCTTCCCTTTGGATAGAATCCTAGGACGAAAGCCTTTAACCAAATACACTGCATCTATATTATCCGTAGTTCCCTAGTCTAGCATCTTTATCAAAGCGTATCAAATGGAAGATATCACTCTGCATCTTAAAACCCCATCACAACAGCTGCTCAAGCCTTGCTAAAAGCTGGAAGTCGTTCTGGAGTCTGCATGCGCTTGTCATGGTCATCACCTTTATATCTTCCAGATTTAAGTTGGTCGAAGCTAGCAGGGGGAGACGCGTTACGAAATGAGCATAATTAATAGAGACATGCAGTACACAGAGATTTTAATCCTAGTATGTAGTATTGGCTTAGCAGAAAGTCTGGAAGGTCGAGCATTTTATAGGCTTCTGTTTCCAAAACTTGCGTTCCGCTCCTCCTATTCCCTTTTGTCTGTACATACACACGAGTTCTGCGGGGATAAGAAAACTAAGAAGACCAAAACTTGATCCAATGACTGAACGGAATGTAGAAGGTGTGCCTGAAGCTTCTCATCTCACGTGCTTACAACTTTGAATTAATAAAGACAGACTGGACATTACGTCTTAGCAACACAACACAGTTGTGGAATCAGCAGGGATTTGGAGAATCAAGCTAAGCTCTATGCAGAAAATCGCTTGGCCCTCAGTATCTCTCTCCAGCTTTAGGGACTCTGCTTCTTATTCAGTGGAAATATTTTTGTTCTCCTGATACTTCTCTCAAGTTTCTCCAACAATGGTCCAAGTAATTCGTTTCTACAAAACTCCTGGGCTTAGCCCCAGCGTCAGTGCCGAAAAAACTGCAACAATATCTCTCATTTCCCCAGTTGGACTTAAATCCTTGGTAACGGAATCCTGTTTCTATGTTGAAGCCCAGGAGAATCTTAAGGACAGCGAAATCCTACAAGTTCGCTGGGTTTTGGCTCACGTACTCAACCCTGACTCCTTGACGGATGTCACAAGACTTCCACTCAACCCTGACGATCGCTCTCTTTTCATTGAAATTGGTCCAAGGTAAATATTGCAGTTAATATTATTCTCCTCTTCCACTCACTCACAAAAAACAAAGAACGGATTTTAGACAGCGAATTATATCTCTCCTGGAAGAGAAAAGCTGCGATGGACCGCAGTTAGTATACAGTATTAAGGTGATTGGGGAGTTGTGCGGAAGCACAGGTGCTCTCTCATCACCTATTTCTTTGCAAAAGGCTGCCTCCGATCCCAAGGAAGTATCATGAGTGAGTTCTATTCATGTATGAGTTTCTATTCGTGTGCAAAAATACGAGGGATGCTTTCACTCTCGCATACAACCCAAGGGAGAAAGTTCATAGCTCTGCGTATATTCTAGGCTTAACTTCTCGACGGCTTTCTCTACAAACTCGGTATCAATCTTCCATGCGATTGGACTCAAGAAAATTACTAGAGTGGAATGCTCTACACGGTATCTTATCAACTTTGAGAAGGATGCCACTCCTGAAGTCATCAAGAGTGTCGAAGACAAGGTATGACTTGTAATCCTGCTTGTCACAATCAAGCTTAAAAAGCTGAAGAGGCTTGCCAAAGAACGCCGTCAAAACTTGGGTGCATTTATTCTAAGACGTCAGCTAAAAACGAAATAATATTTCCAGATTGTCTCAGCACTGCATGATCGCATGACGCAATGTCGTTATACCGAACCGCTAACAAGTTTTCAGCTGGAGAAGCGACCAGAGGATTGGTATGAGGTCAATATAATGGAAGAGGGTCGCAAAGCCCTAGAGCAAGTTAATGATCATTTGGGTAATTAATTTTCTGGCTTTCGAGTTCATAATATCATGATGATGATGATGCCTGCATCACACCCTAAAACCTTCTCGTTTTGAACCATCCTAGGCTTGGCTTTCGATAACTGGGACTTGGACTACTACACAGAGCTATTCCGAAACAAACTGAAGAGGAATCCAACTAGCGTGGAATGCTTTGATCTCGCCCAGTCCAACAGTGAACACAGCCGTCACTGGTTTTTCAAGGTTGTTAATTGTTATGCATACTCAGCTCAACCTTTAATATTCCATTGCCGCAGCAGAGTAAGCTACAATAATTTTATGTCGTCCCTTAGGGAGAAATGGTCGTTGAAGGAGAAAAGTATCCTAAATCCCTCATCGACCTTGTCGGAGATACGCAAAAGACGACGAATCAAAACAACGTCATCAAATTTAGCGATAACAGCAGCGCTATTATCGGCTACGACATCACCAAGTTCCTCCCTACAGATGTATCAGAGCCAAGCTCATTCCGTACCGAAAACGGAAAGCGACACATTATATTCACTGCAGAAACACATAATTTCCCCACGGGAGTCGCACCTTTTAGGTACTTTCGTAGTAGTTACAATCCAACGCTCAACATTAGAAATGTTTCCAACTCATTTTAATTTTCTGGTGTCTTATAGCGGCGCGACTACCGGTACGGGGGGAAGAATCCGTGACGTCCAAGCGGTAGGTCGCGGAGGGCATGTGATTGGAGGAACTGCAGGATATTCTTTTGGAAATCTTTTGATTCCTGGTTACGAATTACCCTGGGAAGATCCTAACCAAGTTTATCCACCAAACTTTGCGCCTGCCGTAGAAGTAGCAGTTCAAGCAAGTAATGGGGCCAGTGACTACGGAAACAAATTCGGAGAGCCTGTTTTGTCTGGTTTTGCCCGATCCTTTGGGATGGTCCTCCCTGGAGAAAGTCACGAACGACGAGAGTATATCAAACCTATCATGTTCAGCGGCGGTATCGGATCCATGGACGAACAATTGGTCGACAAGGAAGCGCCAGAGGTCGGCATGCAGGTCGTGAAACTTGGGGGTCCAATTTACAGAATCGGGGTTGGTGGTGGTTCAGCCAGTTCTGTCCAGGTAAGGACAATTCAAATCTTGTTTATGATTCCGCAAATGTATCAACTGCTGCATTAAAGTTGGAGCATAATACGATAGTTGAGTTAATTTATAATATTTGCAGGTACAAGGAGATAATTCAGCCCAACTCGACTTCAATGCTGTCCAGAGAGGTGATGCAGAAATGGAGCAAAAGCTTAACCGGGTCATACGATCATGTATTGAGCTTGGGGACGAAAACCCTATCTGCAGCATCCACGATCAAGGAGCAGGCGGAAATGGTAAGAGACGCTCAAGTAAAGAAAACTAATGTATTATTGCAATCCATTATCTAATTTTTGCTTTCGCAGGTAACGTTCTCAAAGAGATTGCTGAACCCCACGGTGCAGTAATCTTCACCAAGAAATTTCAGCTCGGCGACCCCACAATTAACACCTTAGAGTTATGGGGAGCAGAGTATCAGGAGAGCAATGCTATTTTGTGCAGGGAGAAGGATGTCCCTGTAATCGAAAAAATATCTCAGCGAGAAAGATGTCCCGTCAACTTCGTAGGTGTGGTGACAGGGAATGGAAAGGTAAAAGAAACACAAAACTTTCACTTGCTTTCACCAGACAGACGAAAGAAACCCGTTTTACAGAAATTCCTTTGTGTAGGTTGTTCTATCCGAACGTGATGCAGCTCCAACCGGCGCCGTTAAAGTTGCAGAAGAAGAACTCAAAGAAATTCTCAAGGAAAGGAACCCTGTCAATTTGGATCTGGAATTCGTATTAGGAAAAATGCCCTGCAAGGTTTTCAATCTAAACAAATACGTCGCTGCATTAAGACCACTAAGCCTGCCACAAAACCTTAAGGTGATGGAAGCGTTAGAACGAGTTCTTCGTCTTCCCTCTGTGGCAAGCAAACGCTACCTTACAAACAAGGTTGACCGCTGTGTCACAGGTCTAGTAGCTCAACAACAATGCGTTGGACCACTTCACACTCCTCTAGCTGATTTTGGAGCAATCTCTCTGTCTTACTTTGACCACGTATGTTTTACGGATTTGTCCGTGTAAATATTGTCTTTGATTTCTCCTACGTACACAGGGACAAGAATAAATAATGTATCGATCACATTAATGTCCCAGGTTGGATCCGCTACAGCTATTGGCGAGCAACCTATCAAAGGATTGCTGTGTCCCGCTGCAGGAGCCCGGATGACTGTTGCTGAGTCCATGACAAATCTCGTCTTTGCGCCGATTAGTGATATCAAGGTTAGGGTATCCGTTTTAATGCTTTGATAATAGTTACCACACATTCTTAACCTAACATATCTTCAACAGGATGTCAAGTGCAGTGGCAACTGGATGTGGGCAGCTAAGCTTCCTGGAGAGGGTGCGGCCCTACTAGAAGCATGCGAGGCAATGTGCAAAACTATGAGCGTCCTTGGCATCGCCATTGACGGCGGCAAGGATTCTCTTTCGA
This sequence comes from Sminthurides aquaticus, assembly GCA_906901655.1. Lineage (NCBI taxonomy): Eukaryota > Metazoa > Arthropoda > Collembola > Symphypleona > Sminthurididae > Sminthurides > Sminthurides aquaticus. Next base: position 5,634,303 of record CAJQTT010000004.1, on the reverse strand, counting down.
TGGCAGCTCGTGTTGGAACCGACACTGTCAAGGCTCCAGGAACCCTTGTGGTCTCTACTTACGCCCCTTGTCCGGATATCAGAAAGCTGGTCACGCCGGACTTAAAATCTCCATCAATGGCACAGGAGGGTCTTTTGGTTTACGTAGATTTGTCCGGGGGCAAAAGCCGACTAGGAGGAACTGCACTTGCTCAATGCTTCAAGCAACTTGGAGATGAGGTCCCAGATTTAAATGATGCGGAATTGTTCGCTGCAGCTTTTAACTCGACTCAAACTCTCGTCAAGGGTAACCAGCAGATTCGAAGCTACTGTTTCAAGATTTTATGTACATAAACAGGTTAAAAAGTTATAAATAATGGATATTTTTTCAGGCGGTAACGTACTTGCCGGTCATGATGTAAGTGACGGTGGTCTTATAACTTGTCTACTGGAAATGGCATTCGGAGGTCATTGCGGTCTTAAGGTTGACATAGCTCACAAGAAACAGGGAACCCCAGTGGATATTCTGTTCGCTGAGGAAGTTGGATGGGTTCTTGAAGTAGGATCATTGAACATAGAAAAGGTCTTATTCGAGTTCAAAAAGGCTAAAATTCCGTGCTACCCTATTGGAGTGTCATCAGAAGCTGGACCGGACGCACGCATCGAAATCAATGTCCTTGGAGAATCTGTCGTTGATTCTGCAATGGTAGACTTGTTGCAAAGTTGGGAAGAAACAAGTTTTCAACTTGAGAAGCGTCAAGCTAATCCTATAAGTGTCACCAACGAGTACAACTCATACCGCAAGCGCAAAGGACCGCAATATCGTTTCTCTTTCGATCCAAAGTCTATTAAAATCAATCGGGCACCGACAGGTATTTGATTAAATACTACCATTGACACAATATGATTTGAATGTCAAGGATGGATTTTGGATCACTAATTTGTTGTCTTATACAATTACTTTAGCAAACAACTACACCGTAGCTGTCATCAGGGAAGAGGGAACTAACGGTGACCGTGAGATGGCTGCTTCTCTATTCATGGCAGGCTTCAATGTTTGGGACGTAACGATGCAGGATATTGTCAGTCGAAAGGTTACACTGGATAGATTCCGGGGTATTATATTTCCAGGAGGATTCAGTTACGCAGGTACTGTCGAATCTCAAATTCAAATGCTACCTCAGAATCTTCATCTCGGGTAGTTACCACGGTTGCATAATTATGGTGTAGATGTACTCGGATCTGCCAAAGGATGGGCTGCCAGTTTTATGTTTGACCCAGTCATCAAAGCTCAGCTTCAAGATTTCCGAACCCGTAAAGACACTTTTAGCTTGGGCGTGTGTAATGGATGCCAGCTTCTTGCTCTACTCCAGTGGATCGGACTAGAAGAACGTGGAGCTGAGAAAGAAATTGATGGAGTTCCAACAGTTCCAGATGTATTTTTGGACCACAATGCCTCCGACAGATATGAATCTCGCTTTCCAACCGTCAAGATCCAGAAATCTCCAGCAATTATGCTGAAAGGGATGGAAAACTCAACCTTGGGCGTTTGGATTGCGCACGCAGAAGGTAAGTATACATTCTGTAGCCATTTCCTCATCATACAGCATTCCGTTTTCACATCAATACATACTCAATTATTCATTAGGACGATTCGCGTACAAATCACCAACGGTCTACACCCAGCTGGACAAGCAAAGCCGTATTGCTCTCCGATATGTTGATGATGATGGGAATGCCACAGAAGAGTATCCGATGAATCCAAACGGAAGCAAGCGTAAGAAAGACTGATAAATTATATGGACCAAGATCATGTTTAAGCTTTCATTCTAGAACATAACTTGAACATTACCGATTGTTTTTCAAATAGATGGAGTTGCTGGAATCTGCTCTTCTGACGGACGACACTTGGCAATGATGCCTCATCCAGAACGTTGTGTTCTTCCATGGCAATGGCCATGGATACCGGAAAATCTCAAGTCGAAAATGGATGATGCTTCTCCTTGGCTGAAAATGTTCACTAATGCTTACGAGTGGTGTGCTGCCGCGAAATAACAGCTTCATATGAAGATCGTGACTAGGTGTTGAAAAATGTTAAATTTTGGCATTACCTTTCTATCTGACGGCATCTTCTTTCGGCAACTTTTGCATGATACAATAAATATATTTGAAAATCATGACGTCGAATGCAGTACATTTCCAAAGACAAGGCCAAGTATAATAATCCAGATACCTGTCAGCATGTCGATGGATGACTTCGAGAGAATAACGCCATAAAACGAAGAATACGATGACCAGACTTGGATCGACTACAAGATTTTATTTTCTCGTAGTTTGTACATGAGTACTACGTTTGACTTCCCAAATCGAAAAAATTACATGAAATGAGAACGATCGTTCCTACCACCAATTTTTTACATGAAACAGCTACATTACATCTATAACAGTTTAGAAGTCCGTGGGAACTTTGACGCCAGTTTCTTTTGCAAGATACAACAGCTCCTCTGAAAAAAAGTAAATGAAATAACAATTAGTAACAGCTGCTTATTTGAATCAATTTCATTGGGTATCACGAGAGAAGTTAAAAAAGTAGTAATACTAGGCTCATTCCTTTATCTTCCTCAATCTTTAGTCCCCTTATAATAGGGCTACGATAGGCCTAAAAAATCTCATCAGTAAAATTACTATACGAGCTACCTACAAACATAAGGAGTTAACATCTTGTTTGAAGCATAACTGAAGTAAGGGCTTCAAACCTGACCTATACTTCATCAGTGTCGACCTCAGGTATGTCTCGTAGTCAAACTGAAACACATCTTCCATCAACACTGAGAACCAGCTTTTGCTGCGGAATTAAGCTATAAGCTAGCTGCAAATGATTTTAATACGAATCAAATACATTACCCCTGTATAACTTCTGCTTCTCTGCGGCCTTAGCTGCTTCTCTCGCGGGTCTTGCTGCTTCTTCAGCATCCCTAAAAGCTTGTTCTTTCTTGGAATTTGATCTTTGACGAGTAATTCCATAGAAAATTCCGAGTCCTAGAAGGGACCAGCGGGAAACCTGTAAGAAGAAATGGCGAATGTTATTTCAGGAATTTTTGTGTGCGGTTCGTGATTATGGTAAATACAACCGGGATTAAAATTATGAGTTAACTCTTACAGAGTACCCTTTACTTCAAGCAATAATAACCCAAACTAAATCTTGAGGATTTTGAGGTTTAAGTTAAATATCCTAACCCAAAAACTTTTGCTGTCCCATTTCTATTTTAACTCAAAAGTAAACATTGATACAAAATACATTACCCTGATAAGGGGTGAGACGCGAAGCGGTTCAGGCATCGCTGTGGCCATTTTTGCAATTCTTGACCTTTTGGATCACTTAACTTTGCTGATCTGCAATGTGAATGTTCTACCTGCGTGAGACCTTCACAATTCGCGAATGTACGGCTTATTAGGTATTACGTGCGTACCCTTAGCACTTGTGTATTTCGCCCGACCCAAAATGGCAACTAGAATACTTTGAATGTAAGCGGGCTACTACTCCAGTAGTTTTAAGCCTTTCTGGTAGATGCCAGTGTAGTTTACGATTTGAATTTTGGGCTACCTCAGGAGGAACGCTGTTTTTTCACGGATTGATGATTAAAATGCAGAGAGAAAACGAAGCCATAATTAGATACCATTTGCGTAAGTTAACTAATTAATCTCTGGAACAAATACATGTAAAACTTTATTCAAAATTTACATCAGTATTTCTATGAAAATGAGCCCAAACAAGTAATGTAATTGTACTATCAAAAATCCCATAATTGAGTTATTTCTGAGTCTTGAATAAGAATGTTTGTTCACCCGAGAAGATACTGTTAACCGTAATGATCGGTAATCGGTAGCAGAGTAAATAGTAACTTTGGTCTAAGGTTAAACTGTTCTCAACTTCATAAAGTCAAGTAAACTTAAAGGCTATAGGCATAGCCAGTGCTTATTTTATTTTATATACACATATGTCGCTATCGCAACAGATTTTATATTACGAACGAGCCTTAATTGTATAAAGCAATAGAGTGCGATTGGTCAAAAACTTAAATAATTTTTAATAATGCATGCAATATAAACTTGTAAAGCGATCTGATGACTATTACGGCGTATGGCATGAGTGAGGTCAGAGTTTCAAGGTATAAGCACTAGTGGGTATCAGTTTGACAAAACTCTAAATCCGAGAGTTATCCAACTCCCTTAGCCTTTCGAAGGGTTCTCAGCATTATTTTTTTGATTGACTACATATTTGGAAAGCTTTGAAATAAATAAAATTCAACATAAATAAATACCTGCGGCCCCGTTGAGGTTTCAATTTACCATCAACGAAAACCCGTTGCAGCCGTTACCTCAAAACATTACGTTACACTTTTGCTAGAACGTTTGATGAAAAACTTTTGCAGCTTATGCGCATTAGAGGAATAACAATATTTGCTAGGACTGAGACTGGCAATCAGCAGGCATAATCAGCGTGCATCTATCCTATCCGAGGAATAAATATGGCGCAAGAAAGTCTTCTAACACGAAGTAGTAAAACAATCTAACAGAGTTAACTAAATGTACCTCAAAGGACCAGCCACTCCATGACTAGCTCAAACATTTAAATCATTAGGAAAATAGTAGTATTCTCACAAAGGTTTCCAACATTCTAGGACAAGGCAAAGTCAAAGTTGTAAAACAGTAAAAGATATACCTTAGTATAATACTTGGATACCTCTGTATATACCGGTGTGTTTCGCGGATTTATAGCTTACCTTTCAGAATGTTGCCATGCATATGGCTCAAATAGCCAAGGGGGATATTTTACTGTACAGTATTAATTAACCCACGGTTAAGCATTATGAACGCGTTATTTATAAAAATGTATATGAGGAGTATTGTTTCGTCATCGTCGGTATTGATAAAAGTATCTCGAACATCTTCATCATCTTGCCGTGAAAGCCAAGCAACTTGCCTTAGGAGATAGGAGTCGAAGCAGAAAGTATTGATGACAGATGGAAATATTTACATACTCGGAATACAATGCTGTTGTTACTTTCACGAGATTTAGCAGTTATAAGAATAATTTTGGAAGTTAGTATTCACTCGGTCTGAAAACGAAAAATCGGTGTTAGATACAGTTCAAGCTAATAGGTTTGTGAGTACCAATTAATTTGCAAAATGCATATCTATTATCGTACCCAATCAGCATCTTCACCATCAGGAATGAGTTCCTGGCTTACATCAAAACTGAGGTTAAACTTTTCCCGAAGAGCTTGTTCCACCTTTTTCTGCTGATTTTTGGCTTCCGTAGTGTTGATATTCTGGTTAAGGGGACCCTTGGCTTGTTTTGGAGCATCCGGCTCAGCCGAAGAACGTGAAGAACTACTTCCACTTGCATCAGTAACTAGAGTTAAGGATTAAAAAAATAAGTGTGATACTTCACTGATCTCAAAACCGATAACTCTTCATCAGTACTATGGAAAAGGACATTTCACATACGAGATTTCATATTAGACGGTTTCAAGCTGACCCTGAAAGGCTCGTCATTACTTCCGGCAAACCATTCTCGGCTAGTCATCGTGGGTTCCCACAATACTTTAGTAGGAGGAAACAAATCATCTTGGAAAAACTCGCTCTAAACATTCGAAACGTTTAATTAGCATAATCATTCCCATGTTTACTCCGTGTCAACCCAGTAAATATTTCTTACCTTCACGCGAGGTACAGTAAAGCCCCAAATTTCAACTGAAACCTCAGTCAGACGCAATGCTCGAGCAAACTCAACGCTCTGAACATCGCAAGCATTCTTTTTAAGAAACGAAATTCCTTGATGGGCTCCTGGGCATCTATGATGTGATAATTGCCGTAAGTGGGGGGAGTAACTCATTACATCGAATGCAAATATGGTACTGTCGCCCTGCAAGACACAATGAAGTTTTATTTCCGGCAAATTTTGCATTGTTTTGTATATAATAGCTACTACGGTTAATTTGGACTTACTCGGCCGCTCAAGAACAGAATAGAGCTATCTTCATCATAGAACGGAACGAGAATCGCTGGCGAGACATCCAAAGACACGCTGGCAACACTCTCCAAAGTTGTGGAGTCATACATGTGAAGCTGGCGCTCCGAAGACCTACAAGTATAGTTCAGTTATATAACACTATCCCAATTTTAAGCTCATTTAACTACGAAATGATTGCTACATACCTGTCAAATCCCGCTACAATCAAGAATTTACCATCCAGTACCCATGCAACACGGCCGCCACGAACACCAGCTGGGCCCTTTCCGACCACTGTAGCTTCTGCTGTTGCTCGTGGCTCGTAAACACGTACCTTGCCATCCTTGCACGCCGTAGCGAACTTGGATCCACATGTGCTCCATGCGAACGAAAATATTTGTATCTGCAATAAATGTATGCAAACGATCAGTTCATCAAACCCATGCCCCGTTTCTCCGATCATTCGTCCTCTTGCTTATACCATATGGATTCTTACCTGTTCCGCTGGTAGGTGTAAGATTATCATATCTTGTTGGACAGCTAAATCCCAAATTCGGATTGACAAGTCATATGAACCGGTTGCCAGCACGTCTTGTGCTAAGGGGTGAAACCTCACAAAGTATATTTTTTCCGCGTGCCCTGCAGCACTCCACTCTGGCTGGTTTGTCTGCTCAGTTAAACCATCAGTGGGGATTCGCCATAGCCATAATTTCCCGTCGTCAGTACCAACAGCTAATCTCTGGTTATCGAAAGGGTCCCACATGAAATCCATTACTTTGGTCCCATGTACCAAGGCTGGAATGACTCCATCAGGTTGTCGTCCGGGTTTATTCAACTCAAAAATAGCAATTTTTCCTCCTGGTGTGTTAAGTGGAACTGCAACTCTTTCAGGGTTTCCTGTTTCAGACAAATTTCCTATCAAGAACTCAATAATAGCCTACATAATCTGAATGAAAAGTACCTCACTTGATTTTGATTTTAATTTAACATCACAACTCCATTACCTTGAATGAGCTCGCTTTCTCCAGGACAAGTAGTGCTTACATTACGAAGATTCTCAATGTGGAATTTCTTGTGCAACGGGGCAGCTTTAAAATTTCTGTACTTCGATACTTGACCTGCAAAACAGGAAACGCCGTTACAACTCTCTGCATGGGATAGGAGCGTGTATAACTGAATACCTCGCCGTATCGTACAGCAGGCACAATCTCCACAGCCAAGACTTACCGAAAACTGTATCGATGCGCTTTGCCGGAGTTTTAGTTGGAGCGGAGGACATTTCCTGCTTAGTTGTTGCATTTGAATCAATTTTGGGTGAAATTTTCCGAGCAGGCTTTTCCGGACATGCCTTAATTTCAGTAACTGACGATACTGAGGAGCTGATACTTTTGGTATTCCCTTTAGTGTCACCACAGTCCTTTTCTAGCGCTTTCGGATTTGGTACCTGAGTCTGGGGACCTTCCTCTTTGACACCCTCAGAAATATTGGAGTTTTGCTGAAACATTTTTAGTCTATCTGCAACTGACATCCTGGGTTTTCTCGCATTTGGGTCATCCGGAGCAGCGGGCACTGAAAAGGAGCGGGATTCATAAGCTTTTCTTCGGTCAGAAGTCGATAGCTGGTTACCATCAGCACTGTCCGCGTGCCCATTTCCATTATGTACTCCGTTATTTGAATGACCATTAGTATTTATTTTCCTCTCTTCATCAGTGATGCTGTGGTTATTGTTGATGGAATTTTCCGTAGTATCGCCAACGGGTTGCGGCTGCAAATGAGGTCGATCTACCTCATTTTCATCCATTGACATGCTTCTGCTGTAATCAGATCCAGAGTTCCGTTTGGCAATGAACGAGCTAGGGGTCCGGAGTACAGATACATTTGATCCCTGCAAAATGAAAAAGTAATTGCAAGTTGTAATAATTACTTATTATTATCGATAAGTAGCACATGACTTGCAATATTTCATAGCTATTCACTCACATTATTCACTCTTGGCCTCGGTACTGGAGGTAGTTTGCCGTTACCATCAAATAATTCCTCAGTCAAGCCAGCTCCAGACGTAAGGGACTTTTTTCGTGGTCGCGGTTCTGGAATATCTTTCTTGTATGAGTCCGAGTCAGGTTCAATCATTCTCGATATTTTGGATTCTTCTTCCTTGCGACGACTGGTTAAGCTAGGTTTAAACACTCCCTTTTCCGAAGCAGCTTTGGATTCAGGATTAAGACTAATTCTTGTGACAGCTCCGTTAAAGCCACCCATCCAAAGGGAAGCCGTCCCACTGGTTACAGTTCCTCTAGTATCCGGGTACAAATCTCCATGGAAATCCATATACGTCTTTCGGGGAACATGATATGGTATGGGTACAATGGAATTAGCAGTTAGTTGTATGACTCTATTAACCTCAGTCTCCATAACTTTCAGTGCCCTTTTCGGAACCAGACATGCTCCTTTGGTTTGTTCTCCGTTGTACCGAAACCCTTCCGTCAGGTATGGTTCGCTTTCGGAGAACTCCATGTATGATATGGATGTGTCTCCTCGACCAGCTAAGAATAACATATTCGTATCATGATCGTAAAGAGGCATGAGTATTCCAGTCGAACTGTCGAAATTCAAAGTTTTAACAGGCGAAGAGAAGTTCCTCGTATCACGCACAAAGACCTGGCGTATTCGACTCTGAAAAAGATTAAGGTTCATATTATCCAGTCTTGAAAAAATTTAAACTTAAGAGTTTCGTATTCAAAGCTTGGTTCAAGATAACGATTATATCATAACAAACCGAATCAAATCCCGTAGTGAGGATGTGATGATCACCAGTCCATACGACTCGAGAGTCTTTTGGATTATCGTGGTTAAGTGCAGAGACCACAACTTGCTTTGCCCGAGGGTCCATTACGCGTACATACTTATCTTTAGCACAGGTAGCCAGAAGATTTCCAGCTTTGCTCCAATCCATCGACATTATGGTCCCATCGTTGAGTTCATTATCTACAAAACAATTGAAATTTTTTTCTGTAAAGTTAAGTCAAGACCTGAAAAATTAAATCTCACAAAACCTCTTTTACCATAAAATATTTCACGGTTGTACAAAATATCCCAGAGAGTAACTGCATTTTGCGATGTGTAACAAATCAGGTAGTCTGCTACAGGATTGAATGAGACATTTTCGACGCGCCTCATTTTAGAGCTCGTTACGCATTCCGGGCTCAAAGTCGAGAGATCATTCAAGTTATCAACACCGAAAGACCATATTTTGACGGTAGAATCAGCAGAACATGTTGCCAATAGTCCATCTTCGAAAGGCGAAAATTCGAAATCAGTCACTAAGTCGCTGTGCGCGTTGAGCACAGGCAGCGTTGTCCCGGTGAAAGAGGTTTCCGCGTCGAATGGAATAACACCCAACTGCGATCCTGCAATAATAGATACAATACAAACGATTGCTCAATCTGCTTTCCTTACTAGAACCGAACTTCCTACAGCTATCAGTCAACCGTACCTGTCACTTGAATATTGAACGCTACAAATGCCGAAGACGCCTTGATATAGCTTCCAGAGCAATTATATGATCCGACGGTCAAGTCCCGAACCCATGCTTCATGTTTTGAAAGCTTCGGAGCTGCGTTCTTATACTTGGATGTTTTGAACCTCCGACTCATCTTGAATCAGTTTTTTGCGATCAAAACCGAAACATGCACAGCGTTATCCTCCAACAGCTCCTCCAAGCGGTAACACAATTAGAGTATGGCGTACCGAGAAGTTTATCTTGCTCCGATTTAGGTAGATTTACTGACTGTCAACACTGAAAGTCCAGAAAATAAAAACAAATTATAAAAAACAGTTAGATTCTAATTTTATGTAGCTTCAGATATGGTCGCATGTCCTTTAATAATTCAATTACAGTTAATTAAGAACATATACTGGCAATCTACATCGCAGTCTCTATATTCTGATTACTATTTAATTAATCTTTAACTTCCTTGTCAGGTCAAAATGTGTTAAAGTCAACCAACTAAACAAACTTAACTACGCTCGCATCGGTACCGCAACTATCGTGTATGTCTAAAAGTGAAAAGACGTTGGTAAACCTCCTTAACTGACAGAACCTATTCTACTATTGCAAGTGGACCATACAGTAGACTGCTTCATATAGCTCTAATCAAATGAATAATACCCAAATTCCCATCCCGTAATCTTCCTTTAAAACAACGGGCCTAGAAGAGACGGGACATAATGCAATGCATGCGTTCAGCAACAACTCTCAAATCTTAACTACAGTCAACACAAAGGCATACATGTAGGATAATGACGTGACGACTTAAAAAAATAACTAAAACATTCCACTCATATGAATCTGCCGGCAAACATTTACTTGCTAATGAGAAACGCCCTTTAACTTAAACTGTCGACTCCAATCCTGCTAACGAAGATATAAATGTAACTGAAAATAACTGACTGTAATGTTAAGATAGACCAGAGAGAATGTAAGTAATAACTGAAATCCTGGGAATTACTGTCAACTTTTCGTTTAAACTTTACTTACCTGAGAGAGGATCAGATTGTTTTGGAAGTTGACATTTGAGAATAAACGAGTCACAAGAGGAAGTTGATTAGAAGAAAATAGCTGACTGGCACTCGTTTTTGTTTAGTTAGTTAAAGTCACATTAGTGTCTTGCAATACTCATTAATTTTTGACACTTGAGAGCAGTTTGGCTTGGCGGTGAAAATTCTAGCCGCGGAAGTCACCACACACTACTGTCAGCCTTATCCTTCACCGCTATCACACCAACTCTTCTTCTCAACCTGATATCATCCCATATGAGGAAATAGCAATGAAGAAGCAGGAGTAAATCAAATCTTGTAATAGCAACACATAAAAGCTCAAAAAGCTCAGCCAGCAAACTACAACATTCTATGAATCTCCTTCTTTTCACCCCTCTCAACTCAACAATGATTACGATTGCATTGCGTGCATACAAAAGTGCAGTACAGTAAACAACAGGACCGGATGCATGCGAATGCACTTTTTCTCCTTGCTCCATTCCTTTCTCTCTCTGTTATATATTCCTTGTTGCACTCCCTCTGTTATAAGCATACGCATCGATCTCGGAGCTTTCTTTACTTTCTCCACAGATAAGAATCGTAGGTACATATATATAGTGCTCTGCTATGGGAACCATAGCGGGCCCAGGAGCTGCATACATCCAGTTGGCCCTCCTCTTTCTGAAATTGTTCTGATAATATTAAAATTAGTCGCATGTTTTCTGATAACGCTTTTTACCATGCAATTAAAACGATAGTTATTTCCATCTATTACCCGCCTGTAGCTTCACTCTAGCATTTCATGCCAAATATAGCACCAACTTCACCGTGCCGGTACGACGCCGATTTTTCTAATCTTGTCAGCTCTGCTCAAAATAGTATTATCCCTAGGCACAACTTCTTTTACCCTTTCCTCCTTTTCTCGGATTCCCCTCCTCTCGGTTAATACCGTATAAGGGCATCCCAAAAGGTTTCTTGTTCCCCGGAAAGCGCATGCGGCTACATTTCACCTTTTCAGGGCATATGCGCATTCGTTCACGATTTCACGATGCCAGTTTCCCCTTGTGAATGACAGGGTTGAGCTGAGCTATGTTATATCTTCAGAAGAACACAAATTAAAGACCGGCCAAGCTTCTTACTTTGCACAAATGTCTGGGTTTTCACGCTCATGGAAGCTTAATTCTTTTAAGGAACCTTGATTGTGGATTATATACTCACTATATAAAAACAATAAAATGAGTATCGCACCAACACAGCGTGTCAGAATTACGTATTATCATGATAGGAATGATTATTTTTTCAGATCAACAGCATATAACAATAACAATAAGCCCTCAGGCATGATATGACATTAAGGTTCTGACCTTTTTACAATTACTTCGACACTAGTCCTACGAAAGAACATATACAATTGAAAGGCACGGTAATTCAGAATTACAGTTTGTTCACAGAAACACTCCAACTTTGGCATAACTCATTTCAAACGGCAGTGCGCTTCATCAGCTTCTACTAGCTATCTAAAACTATACGTACAAGGCGAAGAGTGAAAGATCTTCAGTGCGGTGGGTAACAAAACAGATCTAGTAAGAATTTTAGTAGCGTTGATTGATCTCCTTGTGCCTAAAACAGCGCATATAATCTAGAAATCTAGTGTGTTAAGTTAGGATAGCAGCATCGAAGCATCCTAACTGAACTTCTTTAGTAATATTTTACAATCTAACTCTAAGTTTTAAGCAATTTGCCATTATACGTAAACATAGGGTTTTGTACTCCTTCGAATCGCAAAATTAAAGACACCATATAACGAGGAGGATTAAATCATTCCTGCTCGTTCATATCCGTAAGCTTTATAAGGCGTGTGTGTAGGCGAGGGTCGCGTAGGGCGAGATTTGGAGCGATGTATCGATTTAGCGTGGTAGAATAGCAGGGTTGAGGCAATTATGCCATAAAGCTAAAATATGAATCAAAATCATAGCCCTTCAAGAATCCCATGTATTTCACATCGATCAATAAAAATTGAATATGAGTGTCTAACCTGAAGAAATACGAGAGTAATTACGGCAGTAGCAAAGAAATGCAGTTGCTCCAAAATCTTGAACTGTATTTTAGGTAGACAGCCTTGTTGATTCCAGTTACTGGGATCACCTGATTGTCCACAGTCTGTAATGAATACAAGGATAGAGTTTAGAGTAACGTACCGCTTTAAAGAAGGAAAGCTGACTAGCTGCTAGTCACTAGCATTCCGTAATTGGTCTATCTCCAATAACAGTCATCAAACCTGTTGCGTTGAATTTGGGCAAACAGCAAGAATCTGGAACCCTATCCATACTCTCCCACTGCTTATAATCGTACCAGTCTTTGTAACCGTCAACTCCACAGCATTCAAACTATTTTAGAGAAATAACAGAGGTAATTTCAGTTAGACTTCGCTAATGATTTACGCAAACTTCTTCGGACTATTTTTTATTGTTCCACGTTTACTCACATGAATTTGAACGAGATCCCAAGCCTGTCCGATGGGACCATTTGGTTGGTATTCCACCTTGATGTAATGCATCAATTCTTCCCGAATAGACGAGCGCACGGGAAGACGATGGATGACAATAAATGTGGAAAGGATGAGTTGAATAATCAGTATTACGGTGACCAAAGCAAGATACTGCCATGTAAAATACCACATTTAGTTTAGCAATCACTACCTAGTATGATCATGATCATGAATACTTTGGATTCAAGGAATGTATATAAACAATTACCGACAGTAGTAGGCATCGTGAAGATATGAATGCTCCAAAACATCCGAGAAAGCTAATAAAAGTTACTAGCGATCCCAGTGCTATAAGCAAAATGCTGATACCTCGGAATTCCTTGTTCTTTAAGAACGGATCACTTTCTGAAACATCTTTAACGATCAGCTCGGAGGCATCAGTAATTAGAGAAGCCTCTGCGGATTCAGTCGCATGGCTTTCGTAAAAAAGCCAAACACCGATTGCTAAAGTAGCTACGCCCCCAAGCTGCAAATATTCATGTTAAAGTATCATTAAGGATAGCACTGACGGATTATTAGATTTTTAAAATACTTATATTGTACCTACCAAAGTAATGAAATTAAACACGACTAAAGATACTTGAACGCAACACAGTCCCCCGTTATTAGATTCTTTTCTTTTTCCCATGCTGAAATTTAATTGAAAATCACTGCCTTTCCAGATCCTGATATGAATTCAGTCGTATTCTTCTTCAGCCTACCTCCTGAAGTTACTACTACTCATGCAACTCCACCGGTGATGATGATGGCTGATGATTAGTTAATTTGCAGTTTGTCCTGGCATTGGTTCATCCTTCACCACGCAGCAACTGGAAATAAAATACGTATTAGACGTTAAAGATATAGTTGTTAATCTCACAGTTTGCAGTTTCCTTACTTAATAAGTTGCGCCTCGTATGCTAACTGCACCCATTTAAAATACATAGATACAAATAGGATTGCACTGTACCATAACTAATTCAGTAGTATACAACTTCTCTCTTTTCTAGCTTATAATCAGCTGGGCGTACTCACCTTCTCCTTGCCTTGATATCAAGGTTAACTAATGTTAATCCTAGAACATTGGGTCTTCCGTACCACAGGTTAAAGCACGGAATTAATCGCAGATTTAGACTCGATCTAGCTAACAGTAACCATCACGAACCCACGCTCGTATGTGTGCATAAGATCTTACTGGAGAAGCTTACTTCCACCTAAAAGAGCGGATATCAGCAGCACTGAAGGAACAGAGTCCTACTTTCCGCTGCATAGGTTTAGACGCTTATGGACTTCTTTCTGTTCCATCTCGGTGAATCTTTTGTGTAGAACAAAAGCATCCTGCCCTGTCAGATACAACCGAATCACCTGTTAACATGCACACCTGTTCCCTTATTTAGGCTCAGTCAGAAGAGCGATTCCCGGGCTGAGATCCTTAATCCTTTGAAGACTACAGTAATGCATATGAACATGATGAAGAAAGTCTTCAGAAGACTTCGTACCCTCTGCCGACATAAAAGACAGACAAGAGGGGCGGTATCACCTACGAGTGAGAGAGGGATCGCAATGCACAAAGTCATGGAAGGTCGTGTCCCATAACTCTGGATCTGTTATCTTAAAGTACAATAATCCTAAGTTGTTACGTTAAGTTAAGCTGAAAGTATTCATTACATCCCACGTTCATTGATTTGGCCAGTGAGCACTGTTGAAAAAATTCTTGTATTCATGATACTCTGGCCCATGTGGCTATTGGCTATGTCTGAGGCCTTCAACGTTCAGTGTCAGTCATTCGCGTTATGAAGAGAGCATATCATTCTTTATTAATCAAAGAAATGATCACAGGTCTCTGAGCATCACAAAAATCATCAACCTTAATGCGCACACTTCATTAAAAATAATACGTACATAACGTCGGACTGAAAACTCTCTCACGTCTCCGCCTCGCATAGGTATTCTGCATAAAAACTAAATTATAGGCAAATTACTTTAGAATCGTTTTCACAATTTCACGTCTTCAGTTTATTTCAGTACGCCGATCCTCCTGAGATATCTAACCAGAAATGGCACGACGCTCAAGGTAATTGCTATTCGAACTGGAGCGAAGACTTTGTGAACGGCATATGCAACCAAGAATGTACTTGCTCCAGCGGTTACTTTGCTTTCCAGGATTGCTTTACCAACCCCCAGGTTTTCCAAAAAGGATACAACATCAAGGCCACTAGAGACAAATTACAAACAAAATGATTAAACTTTGGCTTCTACCATTTGAACTCCTAACCATCTCAATCTAGTGATTGTGAGTGACATTTACCTTGATACAAGCATATAGAAAAATGCTACGGATCCCAAGGACATTGTCACGTGAAAAACAATCACAGTTTTGCCATAATCTTTCACAGCCTGTTTTAACTTTCCTCGCATGTCTAACTCAGGTTGGACTTTAACCTCTGCATTCTCAGCTCCTACAGTTTCGGTATTTCGATCTTTTTCCTGCTTCTCATCTTCGGAAGACATGACCTTGTTTTCTTTGTTGTTGAAGAGTTGTTGTTGTTGAGTTGATGAACTAGCAAATCTTCGGTTTCCAACAATTCCCGCTAAATGTCCAGGAATATGTACACCAGTGTGATTTACGTACTTCAGGTCCCACAAGTTCGTCAAAGACACTGGTCGGAAATTCTTGTAGAGATCACGCGCTGGGTAGAATACTGGATGACTTCTGGCCTTTGTCCACTCTTCATTGGAAGTCAGGTGAATATTGTCAATACGATGTGTATCATAAATGAACGAGTTGCCGGTTATTCTTGAACCACAACAGGGTGCTGAAGTTGTAAATGCAGACGTTTGTATGCGAATGACGTGTAACAGTTTCGTACTAGCTGGAAGCGCCATGAGGAAGATTTCATGAAACTGGTGTTGATTGAGTTTAAATGAGCTATGAAGGCCTACAAAATAAATTTTATAGGATTAAAGTACGCAATTCTATTGTTAGAAATACGGTATGATTTATAGAACATGTATGATGCTATGATACATCATTTATATTTAAAGTGGGTAACGATACTTACCAAAACGGCGTTCCGTGTACAAAATGCATGAAAGTTTGATTATGTCACACCAATAATCAAGCAACACTTAACTATTTACCTTCAATTTCACATGTGATGTAACCAAGTTATATGTCCCTTATGTTTTTCCCATTGCAAAAAAACTGTCGATCCTCATTTCAAATTTCGCGCTGCGTTCTCCACAGGATGTAAAAAACAAAATCGTTGCTGACTTTTATCCAAGAAGTTGCGAATTCAGTTAAAGATTGCAACGGATAAACGTATCAAATTTAAAGAATATATAGTTAGGATGAGGCTTATGTAATCTTACCATCCTACTGATAAACCTGAATCATGCTACATGTTAGAGTATTTTTTGAATACATTTTTATTATCACTTCACTTGCAAACAAACATTAAACCTTGATCTAAAGACCTGTATAAGACTGTCCCCTCCCTTAACTCCAAACTGCTTCACGTCGTCTTCCTACTTCTATCTTCAAACTTCCCAACCTACCTTAAAGCAGCTTAAAGCTAACCATTATGAAGCAGAAAGATTTAAACTGGATTTCACAGTAATGATCTGCCACAGCCTTGCAGAAAATCGTCAAAGTTCAATATAAAAATAGATTAAATTTAAATATTTGCTATAATTTATGAAACTAACACCGCGCACAAATGCTACTTGGGATCATGATTACCCTCAAACTATCGCGCGCCAGATCCTCACTACAGATCTTAAAGCTAATCTTTAGATTTATCACTCTAGATGCAACTGATGACATACGACATAATTAACAAAAAAATAAAAGAAATTAGATGAATTCAAGACAATCCAAGGAAAATAACTCAAATCAGTACTCAGCCGTTTACAAATAGTAAAGGGAGCTTTTGAGATGCTCTTGTGCTGGATTGATCAAAGCGGTTCCTGTCAAGTACGCCAGCTTGTGCGCATACTGACACGGTGCTGGAACAGAAAGGGATCCTGACCAGTTGAAGTATCCAAAACACAATTTGTAGGTCAAGATTTGCAGCTTGTCTGCATTCAGTTCTGAAGTGTCCCAAAGGATATTGTAATTCGTTGGACTCACGGTCCCTTGACGGGTGTCTTGTGAAACGAGGAAGAAATCGAATCTGCATTGTCAAAAAAATCATATTGTAATTTCAATTCCAACAGATGCTACGATAGCAACGCCAAGTATAACTTACGATTCCGGTCTGGTTACAACATCGTCCACAATGGTCCCGGGTTTTGGATTATCAACGTTTTTCCCGAATGGAACAAAGAATCTTGTGTTGATTCGCTTGGTTACTACTAAGAACGCAAGTTTCACAGCGGGCAATCCTTCTCCGTCATATAAGGTTTTTAGGTTTCTCTGCAAAAACAGGATACAATACGCAGACGGTTCCATCCAATCACACAATCACTGTAAAAATATTGTTCTATGACTCATCTGACCTTGATAACTCCTAGTTCCTGTTGAAAAACGATTGGTAATTGACCTTCTCCAACTCCATCCCGGAAAAAAACCACTCGTTTCGGAAGTGTACCATTTTGTCGTTTGTACGCCAGCAAACACTCTGAAAAGCAGCAGTAGCGTCACAATATTCTTATTACTACACACCATATAACGATTCGTAAAAACCAAAACAAACCGTCATTACTGCACCTGATAGCTGGTTAAAAATATTGTCGGACATTTCCTGTGATGTGGCATGGCGAACCGTGTTGCTGTGATACTTGGAGCATGTCTTGTTTAATGTAGCTGCCATGGCCGCAATGCTGGGGCCCTTCTTACCACCCGGATGGTACACATCAAACCCAACATACATTGTGTCCTATTAAAACAATTATATTTTAGCACTGACTGCATAACGTGGCAAACATCTACAGGTTTCCTTACCCCCATCGGAATCGTCACTCCCCAAGGTTCTCCGCCCAATTTGGCGTTCATTTGAATTGCAATTTTGGTGCAGATGGATTTAGGATTTCGGTGGTTGACATTCTTTGAGACCATACACTGAGATGGAACTATAATGGCAGTCAAGTGCGTTTCTTTAGAATTTCGAATTTGGAGAGAATCTACTCGGCTACAACGGATATTTTGATAAAAATATTACTTACTTCCATATTGACTGTAGCAAGTTTGCTTGACGGCTGCATAATTCTCCAGCTGCTTTCCCGGTAGTACAACAAAAATCAGTTGAAGGTTTCGTCCATGTTTGTCCATGATGTCCTTAATGGCACGCTTGTACTCTTCACGACCTCTAGCTCCCATTGGGCGGATCACTTTCCTGCGTTAAGAGCGTTGTAATTGATTATTATAATTACAGTTAGTACTCCTCACCAATTGCATGCCTCCGTATAGCCACAATACTGCAAGCTTAACTTACTTTTCTACAGGATTCGCAATTTCAAAGTCAATAGGCCTGGCCACGTTCTTCAGTTCGCGGATAATGTTGTCCATAACACCAGCATCCCTATCCGGAACGATGACAGCCCAATTCAGGAGTCGTACAGAGGACAGCATGTGCTGATCTGTAAAATAATACATTTGAGTATATTATAATTCCAATTAGTTGTTTCATTCGTGGAAAGGATCGATTTAATCGACAAACTTCTAAAGGCTTGGGTAAAGTCCCCTTTGTCGGTTGGTTGGAATTTCGCAAATCCCTTGAAGAATACTTCGGACATCACTGGAGGCAATATTCTTCCTTTCAAAGAAAGCATATTCTTTTCCAGATTCAGGCCCCATTGATTGAGTTCAGCGCGAATCTGTGGATACCATTTGCCATATTAGTGTTTATTACGACACTCCTGTATTCAATAATAATAAGCTTCATTCTGAATTCAGAATACCTCTTGATTACTGTGGATTCGATCCGCAAATCTCTGGATTGAATTCACACGAGAGTTAGGTGGTGCTTGCAAATGAACATTTAGGGCTGACATGAGAGTATAGTCAGCTCTCATTGCATCCGACAGTCCGGTAACGTTGCAGAGCTCAGGTATGAGCATAACATTTCCAGTCCTACCTCGTCGTACATCCCACTTGCTCGGAAAGGACACCAACATGGGTTGGTTATCAATTTTGACTTCTTTGCCAAACTTCTTTTTAATGTGTTGGCGGTAAGAGATTGTCTCATTAGTGCGGGAATCAGCGAATCCATTGTTTGGAGTTTGCCCAAACTCGATATCATCAACCCGGAATGTTTTCTTGCTGTAATTTGTCATCACGATTTTGCCAACTAATTCCTCCTTGATTGCATTGTTAACATCAGCATCACCTCCCCGACGTTGATAATGTTTATCCCGAGCACTGTTTATCATGTCCAGGGCTGTCTCTTGTCGGACCACCTTGAATATTGGGTCAACGCAGAGGAGGAGGCTAGATTCATGCTGTGCAATTGCTTGGAAAAATCCCGGAATCAACTCCAACCGATATTGCGGGATCTCAATCGTTAAGTTTGTATCGAAATAATTATTTCTGATTTGCGTAAGCTGTAGCATCTTGCATATTTTCCTAACGACGATGTTGTAGAACTGGATATACTGTTGATCCGTCCGTTGAATTTCTGCTACATGTTTAATCGTAACGTGTACATCTTCAGTCCTACCCTTTTCATCCCTGTAGAGGAAAGTTGCTGGCAAGATCCGATTGGCAGAATAAAGAGCACTGTCACCTCTATACATGAAGGTGATTTCGGATTTCAACGATTCTTTCCAAGCCTTTACTGCTGCCCTCCGCACTGCTGTCATTTCCACATCAGGGCTGAAACCAACATGATAGTGATGTAAGGTAAAAGGAGCAGTTGACGTTATTTTGTAGTAGTTGGTGATGAGATCCATAGGGTTTCCAGTAGTCCCTTTCTTGTTAGTCACAGTCTGTGGCCGAGTGACGAGAATGCCACCGCTACTACTTTCATCGCGCTTGATTTCTCCGGCCGGAACCTTGACAGACTCTCTCATCACTTGCGTTTCTTCAGAAACCTGGACATCCGGCCGTGGATGTTGAACTGGAGCAGGAGGCGCAGCGGTTGCAATATTCAGGTTTTGCATTCCAGCGGCTATGTTGCCCCATGCTCCTGGTGGAGGTCCTCCTTGTGGAGTTGCTGGTCGCTGAACACCTTGTGCCGGTCCTTGTGGTCCTGCAGGACGTTGAGAAGGAGGACCGGGTTGCCCTTGCGGTCGTTGCATTCCTGGAGGAGGTCCATGTTGTCCTGCAGGTCGCTGGAAATCTTGAGGGTGTCCAACGGGGGTTGTAGGTCTTTGAAATCCTTGTGGTGGTCCCACAGGCGTTGTAGGTCGCTGATATCCTTGTGGTGGTCCTACAGGCGTTGTAGGTCGCTGATATCCTTGTGGTGGTCCAACAGGCGTTGTAGGTCGTTGATATCCCTGTTGCTGACCCTGAAATCCTTGTGGAGGTCCTTGCGGCGTGGTTGCTCTAGATCCACCACCCGGTCTCCCCCTTTGCCATGCCCCTGCCGGAGGCGCCGATAGCGGCGATGCTGGTCGTTCCTGGTGCCCCTGGCCCTGAAACTGAAGTTGGGTCGGCCTAGTTGCTTGTGGCTGCTCAGCCTGCCCTGGTCTTCCCTGTTGCCATGCCCCCGTTGGGGGTTGTCCTCCAGCCTGCCCTCCCGGCCTTCCCTGCTGCCATGCTCCTCCTGGTTGCTGAGGCGGTGCAGGGCGTGCCGCTCCACCTTGAGCAGTTGGACGACCTGGGATATTTTCCGGAGCTTCAGGCTGAGCTCTCCGACCTCTTGCCCTACCAACGGGCTTGCCGTCTCCATCCTGCAAAACACACGTGTCAATAATCCTAACTCAAGGATGTCCTAACAGAACATGAGTTGAGACACTTACCATTTTTCCAAGTTTTATAAAGCCGATCCGGGATTGACTTGACGTTCGTTTAAGTGTATCTGAATGTGCACAAGCTTCTCAAGTGCTAATATTTTTTATCCTTCCTATTCGTTAACTAGACCATGTACAGGTTGCGAATTGTAAAAACCCACAGCAAAATCCGTACTGTTTTTCCAAACTCCGTATTACTTAACACCGGAACGATAATGGTAAAATGGTAAACGTTCTTGCAGGCTCTGCAATCAAGACCTCTCTCATTAAAAATCTTCTTGCAACTGCACTGCAGCACAGAAAAATCACTACGATTTGCAAGCAGAAATTCGCAATTAGTGAAATTTTTCTGGCATTGCAATCCTCGGTTGGAGTCGGGCAAAGGGGCCACCCTACACGGGAATCAGTCTGCCTTTAACGAGGTTACGTTCAGCAGGTTTAGGTTAGGCAAAAGCTCTCGCCCGCGTAACCGCTGATTCCTAGCTGATCCCCCTTTGCCCGACCCCAACCCAATCCTCAAAGGACCAATTCTAATTCTTGCAACATCGTGTACGCATAACATGCAAAGCACAATCTAAATATTCGCAAAGTATTTTAATTCTCTCAACTATGTTGGCCCAAACTTTTACTGCGTCGCAGTTTTGATCACAAATATTACACACATAAATGTCCCTAAGGAGCCTTGAACTATCTGTTAACTTTTCTCTTCATGCACATACTTTCTCGCTTCCATCAACCTTGGCATTTGGCGTAGTAGATTCTTAAAGCCTAACTAGCTTAAACCGTCATCAGCCAGATCGAATACATTTTCGCCATGTGCAAGTCGCAGTCAAGCCCAAGCCTCACAGACCCAATAGGCCGCCGTGGTGTTTGTGCAAAGGAATTTCACATTTCTAATAAGAATGCTTTAAGGCGAGAATCCTTTAGGTTAATTATTAATGCTAACAAACTTACCCGCTCAAAACCCTCCTGAAAGAAGTCACGAAACTTCCACTTTACTTGAACTCAACAAACTTAAAGCCACAATACTAAGTTATTTATTACTAACTTCCACTTCAGATTTTACGTCTCGGTTTCTGCATAACTCTTCCAATCGCTATGAGTGTGACCACTGACACTACTAAATGCTGTATTTAAGCCTACGCCAATGTCCTATGGCCGCGCGCTGCAACTAGAAGCTTGGAAGTTGCAACTTGCAAGTAACGAGAATTCTCTCTTCGAAAATCGGATTCATTGGCCGGTAAATGGTAAGCATATCCACCTAAATTTCATCAAAATTGAGTTGAGGAAGAAACTCCGGGACTATGCCGCAACGCATCAAAACATGTCTCCGAATCAAAGTGTGTGATTGGTATGACTGAATCAATGATTCAAGAGTGGAGTAGAAAGCTTGCACGGAAACGATTTTTCTGTTACCTTGTCCACGCTTCAAAGAAAAAAGTTCACAGGACTGTACACTTGGCTGTATGAACCTTGAACCTATGATGTGATACGGGACGGGGGCGGGGGCCTGTTGCGACATTATCGCAACAAGCTGTTTCGTAAATTCTCGTAAATGCATAAAAGAATGTTTTGTCGAAATTATAAAGTGGATGAAAATTCCAAAGATGTCCAATAAAGTAAGGAGGGAAATGGTCAACGCTTTGTATCATTTAGTTGCTCTTGATCCCAACAGAGGCCGGGGCATGACTAGTGAATATTATCCTTCAAGGAATATCTTTACCAGACTCGAGTCCCTAGTAGATTCATACGATCCTGAAAAACGTAAAAATCTAAATTAATAGCTTTTCCATAGATTTTTACAGCCACATTCGCAATAACTCTGAAAACATCGAAACGGTGGTAGCAACATAAGCTTGAATTTGCGTTAAAATCCCAATACTAGGCCTTACCCACATTAGTCCACAATTCAAAATGTCGAGGGAAATAAATGCCCCATCCCGTGTATATCACACATCCGTGTATAAGCCGTGTATTTTTTGGTTAAAAAAGAGAGCACTTAAGAGGATCAAACCTCTCCTGCAGGCATAAAGTTTGTAGTGGCTTAAGTCTGACATTCAAAACAAGTTCTCCGCAATGGAAACAAGTAGAAATGTTCTTGTCGCTGTGAAGCCAAAGCTACGAAGGAATAAATACAGCAATCAGCAGAAGCTAACGGTAAGTTAAACAATAGAGTAATGGTTTGTTTTCCCTGCTTATAGCTGTATGGTATAGAACGTATTTATTTACTGGTGGCTTAATAATTTTGCGTAGATACTTGAATTTGCAAAAGAAAATGGAAGAACAAGTGCAGCAGAGCATTACAACATTGACGAGAAGAACATTACGGGGCGATAAGAGAAATTCCCTTTTACAGCAAATACGAGCATACAACATTCCTAGTTAGTATTAAATCATGGATTAATTGATTATGAAGTCTTAAACTTCTATATAAACTATCAATCCAAGGTTTTTTAAAAAAGCTCCGCCCATTGCATATTCGGTTGCCCGTTTATTTACTGGTGGCTTAATAATTTTGCGTAGATACTTGAATTTGCAAAAGAAAATGGAAGAACAAGTGCAGCAGAGCATTACAACATTGACGAGAAGAACATTAGAAATTGGTGCAAGAGGGAGCTAGAATTCGCGGAAGGAGATCCTTCTCAATTTAGCAAACGGGGGCGCAAGTGTGATCATGATGAATTGGAAAAGAAACTTGTGATCTGGCTGAAGGACAGCAGGAAGGGGAAAATCCGAGTAACGGGAAAGCAAATACAGCTAGAAGCAAAAGAGTCAGAGCCACAATACTCGGGATTACTTGTTTCGTCGCGTCTTGTGGATGGTTATCTCGCTTTAAGGCTCGGCGTGATTTAAACACCCTGTGCAGGACGTCTGTGCAACAGAATTTACCCGAAAACCATCAAGAGAAGTTGCAATTATTCCTGGATTATGAGCAAGAGAATAAGGAAGGATAATGGAAGAATAAGGAAGAATGGATTCGTCCACGCATACGACGAGGAAATTGTATGACCTGAGTGTGAACAAATCGAGCAAGTTGATATTGAATTGGAAAATCTCACTGAATTCTCCTCTGATGAGGAGGCTGAACTCATTGATAAAAGTTCAAGCTTTGGTGAAGATTTTGGCAGCTTTGGCGGGGACTAATTTAAGTTTTTACTACTATAATGAGAGGAATTTTTGTTTTCAGACATTTCAAGTTGGGGAAGTTCAAGTGGGCGGAGGCAAATAAACCCTGCATATAAAACACTCTCGTGTATAGTCTAGTTCAGTCCCATTTTTTAAAAAACAAAACGTGCTATGCCAAGGCATAATATCGGGCTTGTAGGGTATATATCTGTATCATTTCATCCCAATCAATTCCTTAACATAAATACTACGTAACACACAAGCACAAGTTCCACGCATGCCATAATCCCTGCTATAGAAAACTTTGTGTGACGTCTGTCACATAGTCTTAAACTGCAAGTTGTATTCTATTCTATGACATAGCACACGTTTTTCTTCGTCAAAAGAAAAAGGTATAAGACAGCGTCAAAATCTATTTACTATGGTCCTCGGTCATTGTTCATTGGTCAAGCTTGAAAAAGTTGTATCAATTCAGGTATTTTCACGTGCGCCCTTGTTCTCTGAATCCGTTTAAGCAAACCTTAAGCAGCTTCTCTCCACTCTATTCTTGCAAACAAAGAAACTATGCGGTAAATCCCAGTTAGCACTCTTGTCAAGTATCTCTTTGAAAATGTTTCAGGATTTTGAAGCATTAACCTTCCAGGAGTAATTTTAATAAAAGTGGAGAAGGGGATGAGTGTCACATATGGGATTCAAGTGCTAAGTAAGTAAGGTATTAAGTATTTTTACTGTTATGTAATAGCAGATTGTCTTTTAAAGAAACTAGTTACTGGATTCAAGGAATTAATATCGTCCTGCATTAATTAGATTTAGAGCTCGAGCTCACGGCTCGGCTGAACGTATATTAGTAGCCTACGCGATAAAGCTTTACCCTGCCCTCTAAGTCCACCAAGTCCAGATTTTATACATTACATTCTCGATAATGATCATGTGGGATGTAGCCATTAACCTAAAGCCTGGAGCATCCCCACGTAGTAGTGTTATTCTTTTATTATAGTACGAGCTCTGATATGCAAATCGAGTCCAGAGCCATTAGCTTCTTTTTTATCCAGATCCGGTCGGTGGCTATGGTTTTCTTGTGGCGAGTATAGCGGACGTGTTGGGGTGAGCTGCTCCAGGGATTTTCAGATTATCTGCTTAAATAAACGGTATCATGGGTGAGCCACACGTGTATTGCATTCCTCCTGAAGAGAGAATAAGATAGGATGACGGGTCCTCATCTCTCGGGCTTGTCTGCCCTACTGGAGATTTCAGCCCACAATTAATCCAGCAGGTATTATTAATACTCCAGGGGATGAACAACAAAGTATAAAGTAACTGAACAAACTCAACTACACAGCATTACCAATTCAGCGCCCTATCTTCACCTATCCTCTGGATATTTAGAGATTTAGAATTATTTCTGAAGAAATATTTATCTTGCGATCCTTATCTCGCTCCTCCGCTCAATCCACTTTAATTATGGAAAGCATATGCTTCACTCTTATTTATCTGGAACAATACAGCGTAGCACACATGTTTCCATTACTTCACCCTACTCCCTCTCCTCTATCCCACACACCTGACCACACCGTCATGATGGTGAGCACAGGGATTGGGAATGACAATGAGTGATGTTACCGTTAAAAGCATTACCGCTTCGAGCTGTCATTCCCTTTCCACTGTGCATTTAAATCCTTCTTCCTCCCTTCCAAATCAATCCAATTCTCCAGTTCTCCACTAACATTGTACACGGCCGGCAGACTACAGAAACATGAAGAATTATTTAAATTTTATAAATAAACTCGCTAACCAAACCTGCAGAAACTGTTATTCTTCATCAGTCCACAGTTAACGCAATTAAGGGGCAAAATAATTAAAACCCTTTACCCCAGCACCAGCTTCCAGATCGCCCCGCAGATAAGCAAGTTTACAAGGAATCAAATCAAAATGTATTCAACATTTACACCCCACCTTCATCAGCAAGAACAAGACTAGGAGCTGAAACGAAGACAAGCTTTCTTCAGTAGCACATCTCTCTGACCTTGCACATGGGAGAGCTTCTATCTTTTTAATTAATGACTGTCAAGCCAAGGATTGAGGTGATGATGAAGATAAAAACACAACAGAATAAGATGAGCGTGAAACTGATGGAATCTTGTCAAAATTCCCAGCAAGAGCTCATCATAATCAATCTATGATCTTACTTTATCGCCCCAATAAATTGTGTATTAATTGCGGCATGGCTTAACTCCAAAAATAAAACTAAATAATCAAAGCACCAAATTTCTAAACTTCTCCACAGTAAATCTTGAGCTGCAAGGAAACTGCAGTTTCTTCATCCGAAAGCAAACTGTCATGGTGATATAGGGAGGAAAATCTAGAGAAATCTTTTCGTCAACCAATAAACATAATTTTGTTAAATATCCTTAGTTGATTGTAATTTTATTTAGAACGCCTTCATGTTTTCCCTGAATAAGCAAAGCTGAGTATCCACTGGCGCTCCAAATAACTTTCTTCAGCCCTAAGCAGTTGGCTAAATTCCTATCAGTGTAATTGCTCTTATTATTAGCAGCAGCAGCAGCAGCAGCAGCAACCGGTTGCAGCAGCATTTCCCCCAGGCTATCCATGGAGACATGGGCGTTTTAAAGCTGGTCAGGCTACAAATCAAAAATCTGGAGAATGTGCATTGGGAGAGTCTGTAGTGTAAAGAATATTTGGAATTGCGATTGCTAACATAACTGCTCATGTCATAGAGCCAACAAATATTTACAAAATTATATATAAACATGGAAACCTTATAATTATGGCATGTAAACACTGGTTTCGGTATTTTAATGTGAAGCCTCTCGGTAAACGAGATTCATATCCAATTCCTCCAAAAGCTCATCTATACCTTGTATTGAGTAGGGGAGAATCCGTATTGAGCCTCAGTAGTCAGAATAAGTTTTTACAGGTATTCATATTTTGACACTCAGACAAGAGTAATAATTAATCATAAGGTAATGCTATACAAGCGAGTGCGATGTCGCCAGGGTTGTATGTTACGTTTTGTGAAAGCAAAAGCGCTCAAGACTCACTCCAGGCTCCTTCTTCATCCATCCTCCTCGTGTGTGCCTTTCAAAATTAAAAGATAGAACGATCTGGATTTAAATCCCAGTTCCTGCCTTGTATATGATACAATTTTCATTCCGTTTCCCCGGCTTAATGTTTATGTATAAATGATTAATTGCATATACGCCGCATTAAAAGCATCTTCTTTATTCAAATCCAAGACCGCATCTTATCCCCTCAAGGGACTATTACAGTCCAAAGGATTTAGTATGCAGGCAGGAGCAAGTTATCAGAAATCCGTCCCTTACAATTACCCTCAAACTCTTCCGCACATGAAAATATTTTCAAAATCCTGTCCATGATCTCCAGGGATATTCGTGAACCTTGTGTCAGTAATGCCAGGTATGCGGGAGAAGTATTTGATGTTAAGATAGCTAAACATTCTGCGACACACTGGCGGCGTCCTTCCAGCTATCCTTAGAATCTATAGATCCTTAAAACACTGACCATTGCGAGCTGAGTAGTGTTGATAGTTTCGCGGAAAAGTAAAAACATTTCAAGAAACCTAAAGAAAGTTATTGATCAAGTTGAAAGCAATCCGGAGCGTACAGGTGAGTAGGGGCTGACGGACGGAACTGACAGGCAGCAGCGGCAGGTAGCCTTTAAAACCAGGAGGATACCCGGAGGAAGGGGCTTATTTCTGAAGGAAGCTGCCTCTGCAGGATGAATGAGGGAGTCGTCATACTGACAAAGAGGTGGATGCTTCCAGTATGAGTGTGAAGACAGTAGGCGTTTTTGTTCCCATAAATTTGCGTTTCCCCTCCTAAGTCAAGACATGCCGTAAATTACCATTTTAATTAGCTCTTTCAAGAAGGATGCACAAACAGGGTTGCGTCGCGAGCTCCCAAAAAGAAGCCACGGTCCGACAAGTCCGACTGGGAGCAGACGTGCATCTTTCACAAGACGGATGGACAGTTGGACGGGATGGATGCGAGGCAGAGAGATTGCGTAGAAACAGAGATCTCCTCAACTCACCTCCCTGACACCCATCCCATCTTTCCCTTCAACAGGTCATAGCATGATTTTCGTCAATACCGGCGGCGCTTTATGCTTACAAAACGTTATCATAATTCACTTATAAATTTCGCATCAATCTGACAACCCGCATGTATCGCCAATTTTTCCATTCTTCCCGCCCTCATCCTTGCTTGAGTAAAGGCTATTATAACAATGTGTTGATTGCCATAGTCAGCTTGTTACATTTCATCGCGATCCCTATTAAATCACACCACTTACTTCCCACCTCGTCCCTCATCAAGCAATCCAATCCACATTCATAGTCTCAGCCTCAAACCTTAAGTTTTTCCCAGAAGAACGTGCCCATTTCACGCGTCCGCCGCGCAACCCACCAAAGATAAAAGCTTGAAAGAATGTAAATGTAATCACTTGGAGGACAAGGCTGGATTTACTATGGACTATTCAAGAAATTAATAAAAGACCCTTGGATCCCTCCTGTTCCATTCTCCAATAAAAGCGAGCAGGAAGAGTTTCTTTAATGATTTCTCTTCCAAGTCCCTTCTTTAACGACGAGTCAGCCATTCCCCAAGTTGAAAGTGCTGATCAACTCAACAACCCGCCTATATGGCCAAGTCCAACAATATAAGTCCTGAATTTTCGGAATATGTATATATACGGATGGGATCAAGCAACACATTCTTGAGTCTCCCGGTCCCTTAAGAGACTTGTCCAGGGTGTACACATTAATAATGATTGTGATGAGGCTTTAAATAGCGATCCCTTGTTATTCTCACTTTAGTGCCCATTAAGAAATATGTAGTGTAGCTTTGATAGAGCATCATGTCATGGTTACCTGGAGAGGTGGTGCAGTGCGGTCCTGGTGGTGGTGCTTTGAGTGCCTTCCCAACCTGGTCCAGTGCCGTCCCTGGATTCTCACACACAACCCCCACCATCAAGGCCCTTATAACCGAGTGAGAAAAAAACTAATCCGTGTAATGATCCGTCCTCTTGTCCCAGTCAGTTTCAGTTTTTCTTCATTGCATTCCTCTGCACATTTTTCTGCCATCCCAAAGGGCCGCCACTTTCTACACATCCCTTAAAGGACTCATCAATTTCTCTTTACCTCTACACGACTACGGACTATGGATAGGAGGGATGAACTTATCATAACATTTAAACATAGTCTTCTTACCCCGAGATAAGAGCGTAGCCCCAGAGTATCTAATAGCAAACTACATGGGAGTTTAACCGTGTTCGACAACCCACATACATCTTCCCGATACGCCTTCCCAAGGAATGACCCCAGAAAGTGCCATTTATCCTATCCTTTAACTAATTCCAACTCCATACGCACTAATGAAATGAGCACTCTTCACCAAATTTCAAAACCATTCCACATTTACAGATAGTAATTAGAGACAAATTTTTGTGTAATACGGAAAGTAACGATATGGAAAAGGATGGGGAAGATGATGCTTTAACGTCCACCAAATTACTACGTGCCGCACTTGATTTAGGTGGATTTCTTCTCCTTAGGGATTCCTAAGTCCCAGTCCTTCCATCCTTCCCCGTGTATTCT
The DNA here is from genome assembly GCA_906901655.1 of Sminthurides aquaticus. Taxonomy (NCBI): domain Eukaryota; kingdom Metazoa; phylum Arthropoda; class Collembola; order Symphypleona; family Sminthurididae; genus Sminthurides; species Sminthurides aquaticus. The sequence continues at coordinate 5,604,598 of CAJQTT010000004.1, read as the reverse complement.
CATTCGTCAGCCACGGAAATCCATTACTTCCAATCTTAACTATGGTGATATGCGCCATTACTAGCGAAATTCCTTTATTTGTTCAAACTACTGCGTAGTAGTCAGTCCTAGTAGAATTCGCAACCGCGTTAAGCAAATCCTTATCAGTTTCCATCATTCCACTAAAATTCTTTCACTAATTGCAATTAAAGATAATTCCCATGTTTGTTCCGCTGATAAAAATATTTGTGTACTAAATTGATTTTGTGCTCCTAGGGCTTTTTGGCTAAATGTTTGTAGCATTCGTTCATCTATTCACGCGGTTAATGCAAAATACTGCAGCAAACTTTGTGAAACCTTTTAACCAGTTCAATAAAAGATGATTAGCTTTTATTGCCAAGTATGTTATAAACAATTTGCAAGAAATTTCAATTCAATTAGAAAAGTTTTTAAATACATTCAAACACTTTTCCACGAAACTCTCGCAATTGGCCCAATAGCAAATATTTATTCAATGGGCTACACACTAGTACGGTGGAAGAATTGTTCAGAGTTCAGATGGCGCTAGAATCAGCGTGTCAGTCTTGGATGGAGCAGCAGCGATATATTCAAGGTTTCTATCTACATGATCTGAAATATATATGTTTACATTTATATTTCATAGCAATAACTCGTTATTTTTAGTTTTAAATAAGTTTTCGTGCACAAATTTGCCATAACCAGTATATACCACTTATTTGCAATTTCGCATAAACTGATCCAGTCTAACGCAAATTATAGTAACAGGTCGTAAGGTAATTTTTGCTGTCACTATACCTGTTCATACAGAAATAAGGAAACCGAGTATTGTGATGCATGATCTTTTAAATTAAGAAACCCGGGTTATGGGCAATGACACAGCGTGGTTACTGATTCAATGGCTTTAGTTAACAGGGACCCCATATGAGTTTAAACCAGTTCATTCTTATTTCTTCTCCTGTGGCATTTGTATAACTAGATTTCCCTCAAGAAAATAAGCAATAACACTTACCAACCCGAGTTAATGATTGTATCCCTATCCGAAATCGTGTCGTTGAAATACTTTACCCTCATTCCAACTTAAATAGTTGTTGGACTTGTCGTTTGTATAAAGTATAGTGACAATCCTCCTTCTTGACAACCTCCATCACTATAAGATCTTGAAAATGTTGGCTTTTCCCTTCACTTTTCCCATGGCTTTTTCTCTTGCCTTTCAGTTTCGTAGCTTATCGTCCTCTCTACATAGCCATTACTACAGAAATCGTAAGTATTTCATTTTCACAATCCTTCCCGCCGAGACAAACATTTTTTCTAACCCAGTTGGATAAGATTTTGCTCGTCAATTTTTCAGTTTAAATCACTCCTAGCAGGAAACCAAACAGTCTTCAAAGTTATTTAACTTGACCAAGAAATCATAATGGTTAATTATAACATAACATGCTGATAAAAATGAAGCTTCAAGATGGTGTTTCCCGTCTAATGCAACTTACACTTGGGGCTAAAGAGCCATTACGATCTAATTCCTTCTTGTAACCTTTATCTGGGTTTAGTTGCTCTTGTTAAAGCGTTTAGTTAAAGAGGGCGTAGTTATTTTGGGCAACAAAGTGGTGGTCTCTTGATGAAGAGGTTCCTCACGTCAAAATATCATTCAATCTTCATCAGATTCGGTGAAGGAAATTCGTAGAAATGAGCCAGATTCTTTCCTCGGATTCATAGAAACATTTGTAGCCGTCGGTACCCTCTTAAGTCTGCGTATCCTTCTTTCCGGGTTCTGCCAAATATTTATCCCAAAGGAAAAGGCTCCCTTCTCCCTCCACGGTCTACGTTCAAGAAAATCCCTTGAGTACCTCCTAGATCAAATGGATTAATTCATTTACTCTTGGCAGCAAATAGCTTTCTCACTCCTACATGTCTTCCCACCTGTCTTCTCCGTGTTCAGGTGAAAGATTACTGCCCCCAGTTATACAAACGTTAAAATAGAGTAACCAACTATTATTATCGCGTGTTTAGTAGGACAAGCGTAAGAGCCAAATGCAGTTCACTAATACTCTACTCCAAAATCTTGGCCCGTCTCCAAATTCACGCACGTCCCTTGGTTGGAAATTAAAAGCTCCTCGAAAATCAGGATTTACAGGTGGTCATTACAGGAGGATTAGCATTTGTATACCACACACGCATGTACAGTGCACAAACTCAAGCAAAGCCGCGAACACGTTGATGGACAGACAGACTTAAATCTTCTGTAACAACTACCGTAAGCGAAAACGATAACAACAGCTTTCATCAGTTTTACAACAATGAAGTAAATTGCGGATCCGGACGCTTCCTCTCCTGCACATAATTAATTATGTGCTGCTGAGCTGATGGTTTATGATTGTTTCAAGGCTGTAAAATCTCACCTCTCCAGCTCATTTCATTAGTGTTTATTGTTGGTGCATATCTCTACACGGCTCCTGTAATTGTTATTACCCCAAATTACCGGACCGGGACGCAAGCATTAAAACGTTTATTGCTACCTAGACTTGTTTCAATCTCTTCTGTTCATCTATGCTAGCATTACGAGCATGAAATATTCGCAAAGTTTATATATCCGCACCGCACCACCCGCCTGTTTAATCATCTCCCTCCTGTCTCATAGACAAGATGAAAAGTAGTTTCATTCCGAGTAATTTATGTGTGTACATACAAATGATGATGTTGATTCCAGTTTGAGGAGGAGGCGGATAAAAGCTATCGGCAGTTTCCATCGAAGAACAAGAAACCTGAATCCCTACAACAGACGTAGATGCTTAATGAATTTGATAGATTCAACAAGGATAATATGTTACTAGGAATCAATTACACGAAAATCAAGTGTCGATGATATCGAAGGATTCCATCAAAACCGTTTTCAAACCAACACAAAAATCTAGCTTAAAAGCAGCCCATGGCCATGCCCAATTCAAAAGGCATTATTATTTCATTTGGAAATTCAGAATCTGGTGATAGATACATCTAAACTTGATGAAAGATGGTTGGAAGTTGAAGGAATCACTGAGTGTTTTCCCTTCCTTAACTTGCCCCATACGTACAGAAGGTTATAACCAAAATCCTGTGAGTGAGTGAGATTCTTCCACTGTATTAATTATGACATGTCTCTGCATTCCATCAACCTCCCAACCAGGTAGTCGGTAGGTAATTAGAAATTGATTAACTGCCTTGCCTCTGACTGAAAAGGAATTTCCTTCTTTATTCTTTCTTTATCTTTCTTTGTCAGTTTTCAATAATTTCTCCAAGGATTCTACACTTCAATATAACATATCTTCTTTTCTCAGGGTTTATGCTCTTCTTCTTGGAAATGAGTTACCCCATATCGTATGTATTCCAGCTCCAGCGGTCAGCATAGCCAAGCCAGTACAAAAGCTATTGTTTTATGTACTTGTATCCTGAACCATCTACGATGATGGCTTTGTCCGACAAAATTACTCTCATGTCCTCAAACCTATAGCTCAAGTGCCTCTCACCAAACAAATAAACAAGAAATACAATCTGATCCAACGTTACTGAATCAGTTTTTTACAAAATTCTCTACGCTACACAGGTTACTGGACCTGCGAACTTTTTCCCTCTGCGATAATTCCATCTCCTTGATTCAATTTAGACTAATTATTTTTTACCACAGGTTGTCATGACAAATTCTAAAATCTCTGCTTTGGTGAAAGGCATGAAGATATCAATAAGCTTTAGGATAATGTATGGCAAAGCTGATTACATACGGAATGCCGAGATGTATAGTTTTTCTAGGCTTTTTGTCCTGATTTGGAATTTTGAAGGGTATGACGGTATGAGCTTCCCTTGATGGGCCCTTAGAAGAAGAGTGCGGGAAATCCGGGGTAAAACGCCCGCCTTTTCTTTATTTTATCTCCGACCTGCTCCCTCCTTTAGTTTCTTGAGCTCCGTCGCATATGTAGGATTTTTGAAGGCGCTCTTCTTGAACATTCTTGAAGAGGGATAATAAGATGAGGATAATTTCAACTCCTTCTTTCAATCCTCCTAGTTGCTTCTTTACTTGAGAGAAGTCAGCTACCGCGGTGAAGAATTTCAGTTAAAAGGTATATATATGCATGTTCCTTAACCCACTCTCACTCACTCAGTGACTCGCTCATATATTCCCTCCCAACTTTCCTTTCAATTTCCAAGATGCTCAAAAGCCAAGGAGTGGTCTTGAGGTGAGTTTGAATTATTATCATACACCATACTCTACAGCCAGAGAGAGCTGAATGGTAAAAAGATATTTTCGGCAACCGTCCAAATGATAAAGGAGTATCCTATAGTAGATGAGATGAAGCATTCTCTTTTTCCCCGCTTTCTGGATGGACTGATGATGGAATGGGTTCCTTGTAGACGTTGGCATACTCTGGCTACCTGGAATTAGCTGGAGCTCTAGACAGCCAGTGTGGCCTGCCCCAAGGTTTCGGAATGTGGGGCTTCCTCTTGCTGTCCACCCTTCAGGTGGTCAACTCTATATTACGCGCAAACTCTTCCCTGACCGTACTCTTCCATACACATCAGGCATCAACCCTTCCCCTCCAGGTGAGACAATGGGATCCTCAGAGAGTCAATAATATATCTGCTTAACTGCTAATAATCTTCGGGTCATATTACTCTCCCAGCATCGTCACAACGGCATACCTGTCCTCAACCTCCTGCACAGCAGCATCTTACGCCTTTTGGAATGCAATTTTCCCATACTCACTTTGCGAAGGAGTTGCTGAGTGAGTATTCGGTTGGTAAAAGCAATCCAGGTATTCCTATACCCGCACGGCAAAGGCCCAGAAGATGAGACTTAAGAACTGAAGAGAAGAATAAAAAAATGGGCTACATTATAACATTTAATAACTCTTCCTTGATGATACGTGTGCGGCAATGTGTGGTATTTTTGAATCATCCACCTTTCCCATCAAACCTTAGCAGGGGCAAGAAGATCCGAAATAAAAGTGAAAAGTCGGGAGTTGATTGGTGTGATGTCCATTGTTAAGTAAGGACGGACGGGATGAGGGAACACGTATAGGGCTTGAATCAGAACGAGATTATATGGGTCTGTTTTGTGTATATATCGCTGTATACATAGCTTTTCTTCTTTCAAAGTTAATTCTTCCAGCAACGGGTTTGGGGAGACTGGGGAACACAGTGAAAACTTTACATGGGATCATCCTATATAATATCCAGGTAATGAGTGACTGGTGGGGTGCGTTGGCGCTCCTTGCCGGAGAAAGAATTGACGTAAGTATTGTTATTTTGATTGTTATCCAGAAGAAGATAAGGTGAGAGAAAAGGAGTCTCTGCGTGTAACCGGGTTTCAACAATACAATTGTCGGTTCAGTCCATTAATTTCTCCGCTTTTCTCCCTTCCCTCAATCACTTCTTCCTATTAACTCTTTAAAATTCCATCAGCCGCTGCTCTTAACTCATATATTCATTCTCATAATCATCATACTGCACAAATATCATTCATTACTACTAGACTCTCATTTCCTCCTCCATTCTTTCTAATGAATTCCAGAGCATCCCGTATCGCACTCCGTCAAGAGCAGAGTCAGCATGTGTCCTCTATTCCGCCCGGCTTCTGTGTACTGAACTTATATCACCCTTCCGCGCCGTCCTTTTATTACTTTTATTGCATAAAAAACGTCATTCTTCTTTTGAGCATAGAAACTATAGAGCCCACTTATGCTCCGTAGGATAGATACTCCAGTCAGAAATTACGTACAGGGAGAACGTTTAGTATTTACGAAAACTGCAGGACAAGCATTTTAGAAGTATTGCAAATATTTTCTCATTTACGTAACGAAGGGAAGCATTACCAGCTTAGAGGCAAATAAAACCTCATCCAGAAGACATAAGCCGTTTTTACATGTCTACAAACAGGGAAGAGATTAAATCAAATGGATTTTATCAAAGTTTTTTTCTTGGATGCAAGGAAATATCCATAAGCAAAGCGTCTTTTTGAAAGCCGACTCTTGGGTGTGTTTCCACCCCAATTTTTTGCATTGATTTCTTCCCGGTGTCACTCCCAGGTCATAAATATTAGATTAGCTCTTGTATAATGCTATCAAGAAGCTGATACTCTCACTGCCCTCGCCCAAATCTTTATAACATATCTCAGTTTTTTCCCTCATTTCTTCCAGCAGGAGCTGTGGCGAATCTCCTTTGAGTCAACTTATTACCTTATCTCTCCCCTCCTCGGACTTACAAAGTCAACCGACCAACTTTTCCTTCAACTTTTCATATCTTAAAGGGTTTAGTCATACTCCCTTTTTTCTCTTGCAATAATTGTGGAAAGGATCAAGGAGAAAAAGCAAACTGTGAAAAAAAGCTTGGTCCGCATAACAATATCTGAATCCCACAAAAAATCAGGAAGGGTTTTGCGTTTCTTCAATCTTCATACTACTGCAAGGAATGCATGAGTAGTTAGTTGATCAGTTGTACTTAAGAGCCGCATTATATTCTGTTGGGAACTATAGGCCTCTAAACCTTGCTCTTCAGTCAAGTATATGGTACATGAGTTGAAGTTTTTTTTGAGAATTCATTTTTTTGTATTTTTTCGTATCTGAGATATTTATTATTAGAACAAATGCAAAGTACTAGTTCCAATTCTCTCACCTGTGTTCCCAAACTAATGAGAGGGACTATTGCCTATTGCGACGCAATACTCTGTTAAAAAACTATTAATATTTATGAACCGTTTAATAAAATGATAGCTATGCCAAATTCACCCTAAATATTTTGCTCAAGGTCTGCGGCAGGTTGTTATCGAGGCTCCACTCTGTGCCATCCTTATTTTATTCTAACCGTTATGTAGTCATCCATTTGTTTACAAGCAGATTTGTTTAGAATTAGCCGAAGAATTCGTTAGAGACAAACTTCTTAGAGTCTTCCACTAAAAGCATCCTGAGCGGACAAGACACAAGAGAAGCTTACAATGATCTCATGATGCTGAAAGACAAAAGTGTGTAGATGAATTGAATTATTTGGGAATGATATTGAATATCTTTAGGAGGCAATCCCGCCGGCGTCTTCTTTTCCCCCTTGTCTTCAAACGTGGATGCACAAATACCTTGTAGAAGCAAAGGAGTTACTGCCGGGAGGAGGCGGTGAGGAATGCATTTCGGTATCCATTCCATGGATTTGAAAGTCGTTGAAAAAAATGCCTCTAATTCTACCTGTTGTATACAAATAATCAATAGACAGAGACATTCAATCCCATTCTACAAGAACTCCCATTAATTACCAGCCTGCAGAGTTGATGACAAAAGCATTTATTTGATTAGTCTTCACGAGCCCGCCCCTTCTTCGAGCAATACCAAGAGATATTTCGTTTCCACATCTACTGCGATCAATTACCATAATTTTTTCATAAGACCATAAGACACTCAAGACTAGCAAACGCAGATCCATCTTCACACTAGTACATCATCAACTCATGGATCCTCATTTCTGATTACCCTCAGGATTATTCGCAAGAAAATCCACTAAAAACTGAGCTGCTTTTGTTTCAAGAGGTTGTTACCATAGCAAAGGGACAAAGAAGAGCGTAACTATGGTAGCGGGTCGGCTTTGCCGGGTATTTCGTGACACTGGTGTGAATTACCCCAAGAAGGTAGAGAGGAATCCGTTTGTTTTGTTTGTAGGATGCTCAAACGTTTCCAGGAGACGTGGAAGGAATGATGTGCGGTTATAAAAGGTGCAAGAAAGAATGCCATTAAGCTAGGAGTGGTATGGAGGAACAATAAGATGGAACAAGGGTAGTAAGAAGATTGTTAAAGAGTCATGTCGGTGTATTCAAGAGTCCGCGTCGGCTGGACTCTTAAATCTCTCTAACCCTATCGTCCCTCGTCCTCCGTCCCTATCCATCCCGGCAAAGAGAAAAGCCTGGAGTAAAAAATCCTCATCATTTCGATGAGTATTTAGTATATTTAGTTAAAGCCATAAAATTACGAGCTTCACTACCCATGTGGAACAAAGTTGAGAGAGTGTTGAGATTGTGTCACAAGTGCCAACCCTCCGCATTCTTCACACAACCTAAAATACACACATTCATTCACTACATACACTGCCTAGTGCTTTCAAAGGGAAAGAAGCGGGCGGACAAGTTTTTTTTAACATCATCAAATCCCTTTTCTCTCCCGTCTTGTCCTTTAGAAACTAATGCCGAATAAAAGCAGCTCAAAAGCAAGTAAGTAACGTCGTCTCTTCCAATACAAACTACATTTTCTTTCTCTCATTTCTCCATCTCACCCATCCCTTGGCTCCACTAGAAAGACAATGATAGCATCATTCAGTCTCCGAGTCCATTCCAGACAGACATATTATACACTATTTGCATTACCGTCATCCCTGGTTGTCCTCAAGCCAGCATCCACTCCGGGTTAAAGCCTTTCAACTTCCCGGCTCTACCCCACAACCATGACACAGACAGCAGCAGCCACACCTTTGGCCCACCCTGATTTTGCAGTTAGCAGGAGGAGGAGGACTCATATTGTAAATGTGAATTCCCTCTTCCGACGTCTCTGCCAGCAACCAGCAGCAGACTGAAATACTTGAGAGAGAGATAGAGAGTCAGAGACAGAAAGAGAAGACATTGAGACATGACGTGAGAATTCGCAAACTTTTCAGCCCAAGGTCATCTATAGGCTACCCCTCAACCCACCACGTGTAGCCCCCTTACTCGTACTTTAGTATCATCTCAAGGATCCCTGTTTATCTTTCCTTAATTTTCCCATTCGTATGTATGCGAAGAAGGGTTGCGTTGCTTTGGATGATTGAAAGTAAATTAGCACCGCTGTATGGAGTCTATCTCAATGCGTAAAACTCTCATCTGGAGGAAGGCGGAAGACTGGATTTTTTTCCTGAATAACAAGTGGATCTTTTTCGTGACCCATTGATTAAGCGGTGATGCGATTAGTGAGACAAGCTTTGGACTGCTAACATCTTTGCGTCTCTCTCCATTATTGCCAGCTGCTGGGAGTCTGCGGACTATACAGGTTATATGGACAGACCTTATTAACTAATGTGCTTTCTTTTTTCTCTCTCGCTGAAATAATCGTGCTCATCATAAGCTCATAGATCGCCTACTTATCAATCATTAGACAAGAAACTGGTACTAGTTACACCAATTTTCAAGCATCCACCATATTAATCACACCACTGCACAACTTATGCAAACTTACTTACCCGCTGCTTCCTACTTTGTGGAGAAAGCAGGATGATGGTACTTTCAGCAGTCAGCAGCGCTTCCTTTCTTGATGGGAATCGCCTCCAGCGTGCTATACTTTCGCACCTTCCATTATTCAACTGGTACCATAGCCAGCGCCAGCCCGTTCTTTAATCTTATAGCGAAGCTGAAGCTTGACTTGCTTGACAAGAGCACACTCCGCAATCCAACTCTCCCCGTCTCCAGGTGTTTGTTATGATGATGGTCAAAAGTTGATTGATCAAACCTCAAGATGGTTTCAAGGTGGAAAAGGTGGAAGGGATTCCGCTGGGAAAAGTAATATAAATTCCAGCGATCACATCTTGAGGGTGCTAATAAATTTATAATTTCATTAGTCATACTACTTGCGTATTGCCCCAAGTGTTTAAGTTGATGTAATGAGCATATCACGAAGGAGATTCTCTTAGACGGACAACCTTATCGCCATCTCACCCTCGCCTCCAACTTGGGCAAACTTGCAAACCCCTTCATTTCCTATATTATTCCTCCCCTTCCTTAATTATTCCCACCACTCACCACCACGTCCTCACCATCCAACCCTGGGGGAGGGACTAGACCCTCCTAAACTTTTACCCCCAGAGGAATCGCAAATCTCAATTCTGAGGGACAGCCGTTGGATTAGGATGGAGGAGGATGGAGGAGAAACAGAAATCATTATTATTCCTTCCGTGTCCAAAGAACCAAGTAGCAAAAAGATATCATGTACATTCCGTCAAACCGTTTTACTGAACTTGTGCATAGCTTTCCTTCAAACTCTGACTTTTTCACCGAGTTATAGAGTTGACATTGAATTTAAGTATCCTGGACTCCCAGCATGAAATCAACATCTGACTCTCTTATCATTTTCTCTTCGGAACATGCGGATTAAACAAGACTCTCTTCCTTTACTACAAAACTCTCATGTTAAGACTTTGTCACAAAAAGCTCTCCATCCTTACTCGCCATGCTTTGTCATCCGAGATCCCATCTGAGAGTGCTGACATAAGAGCCAATCTTCAACATCGTGCTGATTATGATTAGCATGTAAATTTTAAGGGATTTCAGAATATTTCTCAACTTTTTTTGTCGGCAATATCATTATACCTACATCTGAGTCCAAATTCTTGTCTTTTATGGCCGATAAATTCTCTTCCCTCTCTTATCAAGCAAACAGATTCTCAATTTATGTCTCTCCAATTTCACTAACCGGGCTCCGCGTCAGATTCACAGCCACACATTTCATCTCTCTACGTCTAAACGATATCTTCCTCTCTTTTCCTTTTGTATGTCCCATACGCTTTTGCAATTTCCCTCCTTCTTTGCCTTCTTCTTCAAAGATTGTACACAAAATCTCGTTTACTTCCAGTCTGCAAGTTCCATAGTTCTGCAATTCCGTTAAATAAATTATTTAAAGTAATAACCACTTGTCCCTTTAAATATTTTGCCACACATTTTCTTGTAAACAACCAACAAGTTTTTAGGTCATCATCAGTTTATAAAATCCAATCAATTTGTTACAGCACATTAATTTCTTTGAAAACACATTACTCGATGCTTCGTACATGTCCTTTCATCTTGTATGGTTAAGATTCAGAGCTTAAAAGCTGCGCGCAAAATTTTCAACCAAATATTGTAAAAATATACGTGGATTCCTCTGTTGTATTCTCATCATCTCATCTGTTAGCAAGCAATACGTTTTGAATGCATGAAAATTATCGGTGAGAATGTTTACATGTCAGCTTGTTAGCTTCAGAGATAATATCACAACTAATTTTCAGGGGCAAAACTGGTTAGAAATGTAAAGTTTTAATGAAGAACCGTCCTTGGGTGTGAAGACAAGAGCATGAAGAGTCGCAAGAAAAGAACCTACACCTCCAAGGATACACAATGGACTACATGAAACCTTTCTCAGATAAGATTACGACATGTTGTTGTAGTAACTGCAAACTGGTGCAATCTTTGATGAAATATGTCTCCACTTCAATAGTTTGTTGCTTGAAAATTTCATCATTTTCAACCAAATCATTTGCTCGTTCAATGGTAAATGTTTAGTTCTCTCTCTGCAAACTTTTTAAGGAAAACGCAGAACTTCAATAATGCCTTCCAGTCTTTTACCTTTTCTCTGCATTTCAGTTCAATCCAACCCCGATGGCCAGCTCCAAGCTTAAGCCCTTTCGATTTTTTTCAACACATCTTTTCAAAGCTTGCAAACACCTCTCAAGTACGCGATCATGTAAGAAGTGGAGTAGGGTTTCTTTGCCACATACATCTCTAGGGCTTGATAGCTTCCAAGTGAATGTAATCCGCGCGGCCATGTGCTCTTTGAAACAAACACGGCCTGGAAGAATGTAGCAGGTGGAAGAGAGATTCAACTAGATAGCGCATAAATAACGTCTCTGTCCGACCCAGCTTACAATGTTACAATTTGAAAACGCGTATCTCTTCTACCCCTAAGTTTTGGCATCATAAGAGACTCTCTCTCATGCTGGAAAAATGGAGGAATTGCTAGGAAAAAATCACGCCAGCATTAATTTGATATAAAATAGGAAGAGCGAGAGAGAAAAGGATGGGCAAGGTAAAGAGTAAAGGATGATGATGAAATTCGAATCATCGCAAAAATTATTAGACAGCCCTCTGGATGAGCGAGAGAAAAACAAACTAATCCACTACTTTCCAGCTATAAGGAATTCCTTCACTTTATTTCAAATCCGCTTCCACTCAAAATCTCCTCGGCTTTTAGTAAAATCAATTTCATTAACATATGTACGAGAGTATCTCCATACCCTTGTTATGTTGCCCCAAACTCAATCCTCAATACTTTGAGTAAACAATGCATCGGAGGTCCATATCTTTTCCATAGCTTCTACTGAATCTCTTAACAGAAAACACGAACACTCCAAGCCAAAGTAGAGCTATTCCATACATACGACGCAATTAATCGACAATATTTTTATCGTCATTGCCATTTCATGCAGCCAAAGTGTTGACCAGTAAGGAAGAGTTTTGCCAATTTTATCCAATGAGAAGCCTTTGAGTTCAAGTAGGAAACTCTAGTAAGGTTCCAACGATTCATATTTGCCAACCATTACTATTAGTACAATAACTTGAGAATGTTGTTTTGCAAGAAATACATTGCGAATTTAATGAACATATACACCATAGACTTTGCAAGAGCCAATGGGAGCTCAGATTTCCACAGCAATAATTTATTTTCAAGGTAAAACTATAACCAATAAAAAATCTGAAAAAACGTGACGATCAGCTCAGTGCATGCACAAGGCAAAGCAATGAAAAATATCTTTATTTCGCACTACCTTCAGAAACATACAGATTCTTTGCAACAGTCGTGCATAATCATGTATGTATCGCAAACCAGGGTTAGCCTGAAACAGGTTTTAACGGGCGGCTTTCACCATATGATTGTCTTAAACTTTCACCAGCTTTTTTGTTGCTGGGTAAACGTGGTAATGACGAGAGAGACCTTTGCGTGGTTATCGTAAACATTGCAATGACCAGCTCTTATATGTATTACGACATTGTAGTTATTGTGAAGCCATGTAAGCAGGTTACGTACATGGAGGTGGATACAGAAATGTACAGTTTTTATTTTCCATACCGTGTTTCATATATTGTATATAACAGAGGACAAAAGCGCGTAGTGTTTATTGGAACTTTCAAATTCGGCCGGACATCTTGATCGCAATATGTTTCATCAAACCAGAAAAAATTATAGCATCCACAATATTCTTTTAAAATATTAGGTGAAGGTTATACCGGATTTAATAATGTCGGGATAGCATACTATCCTCTTCCCCACCAAAAGGATAGACGCTGCATAGTTTTAAAACCAGTTGTCATGGACATGAAGATCACTGGTGCATAGTTTAATTAACCTAGCGCGGGACTTTAAAAACAACGTTGCATAGTTAAATTCCCGCATGATCTGGCCATTAGATCAACGTTGCATAAATTCGAATTTCATTCCGCATCTCTTATGCATAGGAAATATAACTATAGCTAAAACATGTGAGAGCGGCAAGGATAGAATGTTCTTGAGATGGACTTTGCCGATGCTTACATCTAAGTTCACATTCTTCATTGAATTATGTAATACGAAGATTTAATTTAATTTAAAACTAACTTAGTTTTAAAATTTTAATGCTAGCCTAACGTTCTAGAATAGATGTTAGAGCTTGGTATATGCCGTGCACAGGTGTCATAACAACACGGTCACTAAGTTAAAGAATGCTTCTAATGTGTTGGTGGGGAAGAGGCTATTGATACTATACGGGTATTATACGAGGGCGCCTCTGAAGGTCAAATTGAAATCACCACTCTACGATACATTACCAGCCCTAGTCTAGTAGTTCCTGAACAACGGATGAAGCTTGAGTCGCAACACATGATCTTTCATCAATATAAAATCCAGACGCAAATTATTAATTATAAAATCCTAACCAGAGAGACGAAAATCTAAATGTTGAGATGGCAAGCACGTATTTCATTTCATCTTTACTCCACTCGTGCTCCTGACGCCTAGGGCATGTAATATAGTTTTTCGATTTATTAAACTCTCGTAGCCTAGCCATTTCATCAGAACTCCAAACAAGCCAGAAAGCTACCATGAGATTGTATCTCCGACACTCAAGCACTCATTCATGAACTTTACCCTGTAACGTTCTTAATGAGACTTGGAGCATTAGTCAAATAGGAACTAAGTAGCCCATGCAAAAAATGCATAATCCAACCTTTTCGCGATATAAAGTTTAAGCTAATAATACGATAAGTACACGTGCAATCAAACTAAGACTTTATTACAAAATTTCCTAACCAATTTCTTCGCTACCAACCATTGACTCTCATAATCTTTCGATTTCAAAAAAAGTTTCTTCGTTATTACATATGTAAAGCGAAAAGTAATGCAAAAATTATCCGTAGAGGATCTGCATGAATTCTCTCTCATTGATGCTCAAAGCGCACCATTCCAGATTCATAAAGCTTCCTTACCCGCCAGCCACGCCAGATAACAGTCAAATTTCATCCACACAATGGCCTAACAATTACTGCGTTAAGTAAGGAAATTAGGAGCTCGTTGAATTGAGTATTCATTAATTCATCAAGTCGGGTGAAAGCAAATGCTAAGTTGTTCCTAATCAACTCTGATGGCTCATGATTGTAGACTGCACCTACTGGCCTCTAAATTGTACATTTTATCTTGTCATTATCACATCTAATCATCCATATTATTCATCTTCAACATAACGAGTTAGATGAACCCAGTACTTGAATTTTTCCATTTAGCCCCAAGTAACTTTGTTGACGGGATTCAGATTTAACGGAGTGACATTTGAATAATAATTTCCGCTACACTCCCCGAAAAGTAAACTATATAAAATTACCCCGTTCTGCTGCAAACTGCAAACCCTACGAATACAAATTCTCCACCTTCTTAAACAAGGACAAACATAAAGAAGTCGCGGAAATATTGATTGCATCTTCACAAACCGTCATATTCGTAGATGAACATGTTAGAGTCTATCGGTGATGGCCGTGAGAAAATTGTTAGCTACGATTCCCAGTAAAAACTTGTTTGGAATGCTAAATAATTTCGCCAAGTGTGAGTTTTTCGCTTCGAATCAGGGATTCGTTTCCTCCAAAACGTCAAGAAATCCTCCTTACTCTTTTACATAATCAAATCCCGGGGAAATGGAGTGAATAACGAGCTGGGCGATTTTGAAGAAGGACCTTCAAAATCATTCCTAATGTAATTATCTTCCTCTAATACACTTGCTACTGTGCTTTCAATGCCATCTTTCAATCCTTCCCATGCTTTCCCTACTATCCCCCGCCCGAGTCCCTGAAGATGATTGAGTAGCTTTTTGCAAGTATTTGTTGGAATACAAATGAAATCTGATTATTTTCTTGTCGTAGGAGAGATAGGGGAATCATGCTGCTGGAAGGAATACGTAATGGAATGAGTGACTTTTGCTTTACGTTGCCATCAGCTTCGCGTCGTTCTCCAGACACCCTCCTCCATCGCCCCACTGTAGAATCACCTGAATCAAGAAGCAAGGGGCAGAAGCTAATCATACGCGCTTTGTTGTTGCGTCGTGTCCGTAGAGCAGGCGGATTGATTTGAGAATGCAAGCATTCTTGTATCATCATCTCTCGTTTCTTGAAATTACACATTACAAACATTCGGACTCGGCATTTCATCGCAGTTCCTTAAAGACATGAACACAAACCATGAAGGCAGGGCACGCATGTAAGCAGTCTGGTATTTTTTATTCCTTCTCAGTCAGTCACACATCTTGTTTATCCTCTACTTATTTACTTATCCAAATTAATGTGGCATCTTATATGAATGCATAATAGCTGGTCATTTATCTTCTTCTGTGTTGGTGGTACACGAGAATATTCAATGTACCCATCATCACCCTTCTACATCTTTATTACGCCCTTTTATCGAGAACCACACAATCCTGAATCCCCTTCATGATCATCACCAAGCCTTAACATATTTACCCTTTAATTCTATCTGTAAACGCAAGTAGAAACAGAGAAGATCAGCTTCATTAATATCCATACTAGTCGCAAAAAGACAATCTGCAAAATTCTTGTATTGCCCCTCTCGGAACTTGCAATATCTGTATCAACTATGGTAGATTAGTAGACAATTAAAAGGGATCTTCTATCTTCTCCTCACTATGAATTTGTCTCCACCTTTCTTTACATTCATGTCCGATTGTTTTATTATAAATACGCGAAATCACAATGCGAATTCTTTGCTTACCATCCAAAAATATTTCTCTTGTTGTCTGTTCGAAAGAAAGGGTTGGACTTTAAAGCCAAGCTCTCATAAAATATACGACATTGCTTTGCTAATCAAGAGTAATTCATATAATTAAAGCATGTTGTGAACATTTGTTATGTTAACAATTACAACAGTTTTTTCATCCTGAAGCGCCCCATTAAATGAGCCTTAGATCTCATTAGATTCATTAAAGGAAGAGCCTGCCCGTCCAAACAACAGTTTTCACTCTTTCAACAGTGAAACAGCTGGAATTGGCGGATTCTAATCTATTCCATCTGGGCTTCACCCCTCCATCCATCCTTATGCGATCGGTCATTAGGCAGAGAATTAATGAGTGGAGCAGGCGGTTTGAGTATGTATATGAAATGAGCAAGGGACAGGGGAGGGGAGAGAGAAGAATACGGATTAGTATCACTGATAATTATGCATACTTTTAATGGGCAGCGGCTTGGCGTAAAATGTATGTGACCATTTAAATTATGGGATTTTGATAAAGCAAACAAGATAATTAGGGTTAGTTGGGAAGGAGGCGGCGGTGGTGGCTGTGAGTTCAAAGAAATTAGCATATGGAAATCAAGTAAGCACAACCTGCTGTGATTCACTGTCTCGACCAATCCTCTTCCTTTATATGCGCAACAATTATTGATCTCATTACATATTCACCTCCCCGACTAGAGTCACACTTAATTATACTATAATCTGAGGCACTGAAGAAACCACCACCACCTGTTTTACAAATTCTTATTGAAGAAAGTACTGGCTCATGCCGTCTGTCATTCCCCCTCCGCTTTACTTTTCAAATATCAAGCCAATAACTTACCGAACTACCTTTGCCCTTCCTCCACTTGCCGCAATCCTTCCGTCTGAACCTTGTAATATTTTACTGCCAAAAACACTGGCGAGCGGTAAGACGATAAGCGCATGTGGATATTTTCTTCAAGCGTTAAGCGTCCTCACATATCTTCCCAACTCACACTCTAAGAAGGAGCAGAGTTCGGAGCCGTAATTGGGTATTCCTATAAAAATGTCAGTATTGACAAGGGAATTCGTGCAAATCGCTGGAGGGGTGTGAGTGAAGGTGTTGCCAGAATCTGATGGAGAGCGATACAAAGGATTATTGGGGCTAAAGCTTGGCCAGCAAGAGTATCCTCCTACCCATCCATAAGACACTCATGGAAGAGGCACTCTTTTGTCTTTGCGGCGTGATTTTCAAGAAAGGGGATTCACACTTCATGAGGAATGGGAGGATACTTTACACAGAGAGTAATGCCTTTTCTCTCACGAACAAAGACAACAGAGGAGAGACGTCAGCTTCATGATAAGTTCATTACGTTTCCAACCCACCTCAAGCCTCTAGCATGGATGTAATTCAAGTATTTTAGCATTTTTATCCTCCGGAGCTATAACAATAACGAGGTGCATCAACAAACTCCCCGGAAATCATGTATTTCTTGAAGACCAGTTCCGCAATTTTTCGTTCAGGTGCTTCCGCACTACATTTGAAATCCGCAGTTGGGAAACGTGTTTGATTTGGCTAAGAATCCTTTTCATCCACTGCCAATAATAGGTAGCAGGAAAGGAAAAAATCCATGCGAATTTAGTTTGTTTTGGTGCTCTTTCTGTTAATGTCACTGATGGCGCGGAAACAATGTAGGAGCATCGGGCTTCATCGAATCTACCAAACATGGTTTGGGCCTGCTTCATCACATATAAAGCAGTGAATCATGACCTTGGGCAATGTTTTCTATGGGGAAACAAGGGATGGAATGTGCCTCTGTACTCACATTGCGTCTCCTTCCTTAATAGTTTCATTACACCGTCTTACACGATATCCAGTGCGTGGGAACAGGGAGCAGAATTATTAAATTTCGGCTTCAAGTTCCTCATGGCGTAACGTAGTAAATCCTTCGTTTCACTTTCCCGAGCCTGCTTTCTGGATGATGAAAATCTTTGACTAGCTGAGTTCTCATATTTAGGATCTTTCAATACTGCATCTTCTCAGCTACTACGTTCCAGACTAGAGACGCCTGCCTGCCTTCCTCCACTATCCCAAAATTCATTCACTATATACAGCTCCTTCTAGGTTTCATTTTCTCTGAGAAAACGAAGAAACTCTTGCACTACACAAATTCTAGTACGAAAATCCCTTAGTTGCCCTTCATCTTCTCCTAGAGCCTGAGCCAGTAATAATAACAACATCTTTCTACTTATTTCCCCTTGCTCAAAATATCATTCTGCACCAGCGAGACGACGAAATACACTTGGATTTTGGGGGGTCGAAATCTCCCCAAAGTAGCCATGTGCTGCTGCGGGAGCAGGTATGCAGACCCGCAGAGCTTGAAACTGGCCAGTCCCGCTCTAGAATTCCCACCCGATTCCAATGTTGATGATAGAACTAGTGTGACGACGGGATTCCTCCTGGTTCTCAGCCTTGTTTTGAATGGGTCAAACATAGAGGATCATGTAGGCATTTCATACATGACCCAGCTTTACGTGGAAGAAGATGGGACGGAGAAGCTGGTGCTGTGGAACATGAGACGGGCCGACACGATCATAACTGTGGAGGGGCAAATACTTATTAATTCCAAGAATCCGAAGAGACCGGAAGCAATTTTTCTTCAATATCTTTTCCCCCACACCGTCCATCCCCCTACAGCCATCTCTAAAACAATTAACACAACATTACCACCACCATTAACTCACTCATGCTTCATCAGTGAGCCCGTTTATTCCAATAATAATGCTTTCTTCTTCATCCTCCTTCAATCCCGCCATTGCAATCTTTCTCTTTCTTCTTCGCCTTCTTCTTCCCTCCCTCCCTTAAACGCACCTTAGAAAAAGTCAATTGGCCGGAACTTTACGGAGAAAATTTACCCTATTCTCACTCAACTAATTCCATAATATTTTACACCAAAATACCCCACACTCCTTGCCCTCTTTACCGCCCCGCCACTTTCTTACCATGCCAGCACCCATAACCTCACCAAACTTGACTTACTATTCATCCTCCATACGCTCCCATCCATTCATGGAGAACAGGACTACACGACACAGACAGAATTACCCAGCTCATTCTTCATTCAAAGAAAGATGCTTGTGCAATTTTCTTTAACCTCCCACTCGCTTCCATTCATCCACACGTCTCCGCCCACACAAACGCCTCCTCATTAAGCCAAGTCTCGCTTTTGGTACTTGGATACAAGTTTTCGGTTCATTTTTACAATGATTTTCAAAAGAAGATACACACTTTCCGCCATTCTCTGAATCCCTACTTGCTAACCCACTTGAAATCCCCATTAAAAACTTTACGAGCTTCCTCACGTCCTTTTCCCAGCCTTTACTCGTAAATCAGATGCTAGTTCACTCAGAGCTCTATCATTTTATGAATGAAGTTTTTGGAAAATATCCCTGGAATGTGATTCATTTGGAACTAGAAATCGGAAAGAATATGACCCATCATTGTCTTTTGAGGACAAAGAGATAATTATTCAAGCCTCCTTGATCTTTTTGTATGATTCATGAGATACTTGGCCCGTATCACCTCCCATCACCATCAGCCTGTACTTAATACACCTGTAAATCCTAAGCAACCGTTCTCTTGATTGGCCTTCCAGCAGTGGTGTACACATAGTTGAAACGCTATGGTGATCACAAGGATAGGGCGACGGATATGGTGTAGAGGTGAAGGTGCGAGAACAATATAATTTCCCCAAAACTCTTCACTCATAATCGTTGAGAAGTATCGGCAAATTAAAAAGGTGAAACGAGTGTAAAATCACACCTACATCAACCTACCCCGAACCAACCACATCTTTTCTTGTCAGGCGGTCCTCCGTCCGTACACAACATCTTCCCCACGAAAACCCCGTCAAAGATGTTTCTCATCTTACTCAGGACTCGGCATAAAGTGTGAATGCTAAGTAGGTCCTCGGGTTTTCCGATTCATTTCCCCCTTAATGAGGACATGTATCCTTCTATCAATCTATACCCAGGTAGGTAAGGAGTAATCCTTACCCGCCTGCCTGCCATCCACAACAATCAAGAAGACTGGCTCCGACCCTGGGAAGCATGGAAGCATCCTTTCTGTGTTTACCTCTCTCATCCCACAATTTCCCAATATTTCTTATCGTCAAATCAAGCTTCTCATCCTATATCTTCCTCTTGCCATTCATTACACTCCATGTATTACGAAACAAGGTGGCGGAGTCCTCCTCAAAACTGTCAGTGTCAGTGGACTGCTGATACCCAAATCCCAGGGAAATTCTTCCCTCATTTTCTTTCCTTCTCCACCAGAACAACTCCACTTTTCTCCCATCTTCGCAGCCCATGCCCCACAGAGTTAGACACTGCTACGTGATCTGAATCCTCTTATAAATTATCCAATATATATCCGTGCGTGGTGGCTCAAGGAATCCTATGGATTCTCGTCCATTCATAACTTTCTCACACATCACAAGCCAGACAATGCGGTTGCAACGTAAGGTTCAGCTTCACAGTTTTCCGAGGAAAGTTTCAATAATTTCCATTTCAGATTCGCATATGCTCTATCGCAAAATACACTATATCGGACAGTATATATACACTAGTGATAGACTATTTTCGGAACTTAATAAAATATGTCGATATTTCGAACATGTTTCCTGACCTACACAGGCCTGCCTCGTTGCCATTGTCATTGGAAGAATCTTTGAAGTTGGTCAAAGTATATTTCTGTTTTATTATTTGTATCTGTCTGCTAAGCAGCTATGAAAGATGATGGAATGTTTGACTGGAGAAGGAATGATTTAAGGACATTCAATCCAATGCCTGACGGAATCAAGGGTAAAAATAGGAAGATTTGGACCCGGACATTGTAGCGCGGCAACTACTGTACTATAGAGCGAATAGAATAGAGGAAATCAACTACTACTCGATTACTGCAGTCAATCAATCTTGTTCTTGATATTTTCAAAGAAAGAAAACCCATCCAACTTTTTCAACTCATATACTTGAATCAATCCTCTTCTTGATCCTTCATACTACTGTACTTCCTTACCTTCCGTAACACATTGTGCCTGCTTCTTGAGAGGAGCAAAGAAGTCGTTTTGATTTGGGAAGATTGTTCCTTGTTCCTTTGGATACTGAAAAAAACTAAGAGTTTTCCTTGAAATCGGTCTGACTGCCTACTGCCTTGTAGTAGGAAGGAGCAAATTCATTGAATGTATACAGTATACTGACTTAAATGGCGTAGCAATGTATGCAGGATAATCAGTTTCTAAGGCATGGTTATACTTTTAATTGTTAACGCCTCTAGCAGTCTCAAGGCCATGGAGAGAAGGGAAAGAAATAAATACAATCCTTTGTGCCACCACCACCAGTAAATCCTGTCTCGTCTGGCCAATTGTTCCGTACGATATTGAGTTTTTAAGAATACTGCGTTACTGTATATATTACATGTTACGACGACGACGGCCTCAAGGTCTCATGTAGTGTGGCATTTAGTTGTGAATCTGCATGCCTGCCACCCTCGGATTCCCCTCACAAAGGGAATGCGTGAAATAGAAAGTTGAAGTCATTCCCTCTTTGATATGAGGTAATACGCAACGAATGTTGGATTAATTGTTTGTAAATAGAAAGCATAAATTATGGGATATGTCATAAAGAGAAGCTTAGTAAGCAAGGACGCCAGGAGCATATTGCATGCGTAACGCAATCCCTCCCTCTTAAAGAGTCAGGTGGATTTTCTGAAACCACAAAATCCGGAGGTTCCTTTCGGTATCTTTCATATTCGACTCTGTCAGTTTTGAATCCCTAACTCGGACCCTTCACTCTCCAAGCAAGGAAGCAAGGAAGCTCAAGATGCGGAACATGCAACACACTGGAGACTAAGTAGCTTTCTTCCAGGAAGGATCTTCTCCAGCCCTCGGATTTCAATGACTTTTAGTCTAGTAAGAAGGAATATGTGTGCCTTTTCATTGAGAGTCACAACAATTTCTTTCCCCTGGCTGGAACTGAACTCAATGAAATCCAAAAGGGATGGTCCTATGGTGTCTCTGAAACGCTTAATCATGATGAAGCGAATAAAATGATGAAATACGGTCGAAGATGAGTTGGATAAGGGTGCGGTTTCAATTGTCAATTGCTGAGGTTTACCGAGGGAGCTACAAAGAACGAGAAGAACAGCGACGGGCGGTTATACGGAAGGAGAAACTCTAGAAACTGCAATATAATTATAACAATTCAACCATTTACACAAGTAATCCACGAACGATACAAATCAAAATCAACCTGTTTCACTATCCTCCCCTCCGCCTATAATAATTTGAAGCCTTCGTATGTATACATGTAGCTGCTCGGAAACTCCATGATTACAGAAGGA
This sequence comes from Sminthurides aquaticus, assembly GCA_906901655.1. Classification (NCBI taxonomy): domain Eukaryota; kingdom Metazoa; phylum Arthropoda; class Collembola; order Symphypleona; family Sminthurididae; genus Sminthurides; species Sminthurides aquaticus. Next base: position 5,582,197 of record CAJQTT010000004.1, on the reverse strand, counting down.
CTCTAGGAAATTGCCGCATCGGAATTGCCCTCAAACCTAAAATCAATTCGATACACTAACTGAGACTCGCTCAACAAAGTCCAAGTCTTGGTTTTAATGTCCCTCCTCCACGGTAGAAGGAAGTTAACGGAGGAACGGCAATATATTCCAATTATAGTTCTTAATTAATCTGCTGGAATGGTCGAATAGGTCCGGGATTTCTTATTGAAGTTTGCTTAACTCTGCTTACCATTTACGTAATCTACCTCACTGAATACACAAATATAAGAAATAATATTTGAATTCGCCTCGATACTATTGTTATCATGCTTTGCGGTCACTCTATTTTCACTTAACTCATACAGTATTAACAGTATCCCTCATGTGAGCATTTCACACCCAAAAACAGAAGAAAAACCTTGGATTTTAATTTCTCAGCCATCAAGTTACTTCCTCAAACAATATTCGTACGCAATGTTTATCAAGAAAATGTCAGGGCTAACCTTTTTTGAGTGCAGTAAACCAAAAACTCTGAACCTACTCAACCCCTTCTCAGTTCTCACATCTTATTTCGGTGACATTTGTTACATGGCGATTACATTTGGTTTCAATCAAGGTTTTGATGTTGTTTGATAAATCTATTGTGGGGGTATCATGTGGATTTCTGTAGAATTTGCGGTAAAGAATCTAAGGTGGTCGTTCTTTGAATAAAATTGCTCCATCATACTGCCCTTGAATAAAATGACAGCCTTGACATACATCATAATAGTTTCCCATGATGCAATCAGCCCGAAATGGCTTTTTGTCCCCCAGCTCCTGTCACAACCTTCTCTTTCCTTCATTCCTTTAAACTCGTTAAACCCCTAAGATCAATGCCTGGGAGTTCATCAGATTGATTCTGACTTCTTGTCCACCAATCATTTATCCCATCCCCCGCAAAACTGATCTATCCCTACTACACCTACTCACTCTGCCTACAGTATCTCGGCAGTTCTTTGAAATTGCGGGAAGACAAAAGGGCGTGAAAGAATGTGGAGATTTCCTGGAGAATGTCGGGAGATGAAAGCATTGATGAAATGACGAGGGAGGTAGGAGAAAGGTAAAAGCGATGGAGAAGAGGCGCATTAGGCTGAAACGTCCTGGGAATACACACTTCCAAAATGATTAAGGAGGGGATGATGACGGGACAGTTTTTAGAGGGATTCAGTTAGATGAGAATCAAAAAGACCTACCCCCGATTTCTCGCTTTTAAACTCTTAAATTTTCCATCATAGTTGGCTCGTATTTCTTCAAAACTCAGGTATTGCAAGCATCCTCAAAGTAAAGAAGCTTTGCTGTCTTATCCCATGTTGCCTAAGTCGGCGTCGGTGCTAAGCTACTACAGCTTCAAGAGTTCTAATCCCGGGTTAACTTAAGAGAAAAACACTATCGTTGCCACTAGAAACAAATAGACCTGACGTTCAAACCGAAGATTCGGTAGCATCCACCACAGGTACTGTCCGGCGGGTAGCGTCTCCTCCTTCCAGCCCCTCTTCTTGTGGGCCACAAGTTGTGGCACGCATGGGATTATCATACACTGCTTCTTGGCAGTGTTCGGGTCTGTGAGAGGGGCACTGAGAGACGGAGAGGGAAGGGGTCATGAATGTTTACCCCCGCGTTATAAGCGGGATTAATGAGGAAGACGGGGTGAGTGAGGAATGAGACAAAAGTGTTTGATGCAACCATGGTCAGCTCATAAATTAACGTGAATGGATTCTTTTGGTATTTTTACCAGTTTCTCCTCCTTGAAAACGGAGAGGAGTAGCATTTACGAAGATTCAATATTTGCTCACACTCACGCAGCTATTGAGATGAAGTGCTGCGATAGAATTTTTCAGATGCCGTACAATGGTAGATTGAAAATATTTTGAAGCGGAGGTGATTTGACATTTGCCTTGGTTTATGTGATAAATGGACGGTGCTCACAGTCGGTGGATTCCAGAGCTTCTGAGAAGCCTGCTGAGATCACGGTCCGTGCATTTGCCCTTACCCTTCTTCACGCTGACTCCATCATGATCATGCTTCTTCATATTTCTTCTCAGCTTCCACTTCTTATTTTTCCTTTCTTATCCCCCTCCAACCATAAACAAAGCCCTTTCTTCTCATTTCGCTCGTATCGTCCAACACAGGGGGAGCTAGCATCGCATGAATATCTTAGCACCTTCCTATCCACCTAACTCTTCGTCTCCAACTTTCGAAGAAATCCTTTTCATTAAATATTAGCTCCGTAACCCTTAATATTCTGAAATTCATGAACGACTCGGGAAAAACTTTGCAAATACTCCATCCCTCTCATCTTCGCCTATATTCAGGTAAAACCAGCATAATCTTTAATGCATAATATTTACGTTCTCGACCAACCTAAAACCTAATGATACCAGAAGTTTCAAGGAAAAATTTTTTATCTGCCAATATGTATAATCAACAGTCTTACATGCTTTGATAGCGGTTATGAAGGAATAATTCATACGAGTTATTCATAAACGGGAAATCGAACATCAAAGCTGAGCGTCTTTGAAATGTTCCTATGGTTCAGCGAAATTTTAGTGATTACGGCGTCACTCATAAGTGTAACGCAATACGGTGATCAACGGAGCGCGAGCGGGAAGTATACAGGGATAAACGGAGCGAGAGCGGAACGTTAAGTTTTGCTACCTATATAGCAGGCCCTTAAGCTTGAAGCTTAAAATGACGAATTAAGAATGGAAATCAATTATAAAATTGAATATGATTAAGATTTGAACTTACTTGTACATAATTACATGTACATTTATCTTCGATACTCCCGTATACCGGCTTTGACGTTTATTATTTTTATTTCGTTACGAGAATCGTTGTTCCATAATAATGTATCATTGTTTCGTGGAGCTAGTGAGGTGGCAGAGTGGTGGTGATGCCTCTTAACTGAGTATAAAATTTAAATTTGAACTGTAATTAGAGTTAATTGCTGAATCGAAACCGGATCGGAAATCTCCAGCTTTGTTTGCTCCGGTCACTGAACAATCCGCATTAAGCTACTAAAAAAGGTAATTGATAGAAACAAAACCGTGAGAGTGCCTCATTCTCGAGCGAAACCTAATAATTTGATAATATTCCAACGAGTTTATTTTTTCTAATGAAGCCGTTGAATGTGGAACTCTACATTTTTAGTTGGTGTTTACCTAAATTTTTACCTGTTTCTGCAGTCCAGTACTAAACAGGAGGTGAACCGAACTTTTAACTCCAAAATAAAATTTCGAAATAATTTTGAGTAGAGGACCATGTAAGAGTACTTCATGCAAAAAATCGCATCCTTTTTAGCCCTAGATTAAGTGCGGTGCTAGCTCAAAGTTTGGTATATGGCGGTTCAAATGACTCATTTAAAGTTTCCATCCAGACCTTAAGCATGGACGAGGACGCGGCATCAGCAATATGGGCCACCATACACCAAACTTTGAGTTAGTACCGTGCTTAATCTAGGGCTAAAAAGGATGCGATTTTTTGCATGAAGTACTCTTACATGGTCCTCTACTCAAAATTATTTAGAAATTTTATTTTGGAGTTAATAGTTCGGTTCACCTCCTGTTAAGTTGTTGAAGCAGTTGGATGATGGAGACTCAGAAAAGCTTGAAGATGTTTCTTGCCGTTCTTGTAATGACCGTCGTCATCACATCCGCGCAATCCAATGTTGTAGATCCACTAGCAAAAGAATGTATAAAGGATGGACTATGAGTAAAATTTACAAAGTCAGCAACCTAGATTATCAATGTGGAAGCCTTATTATGTTTAATGCTGGGAATATGCCTACCTGTATAGATGGGATGAAGGCTATACGTCTAGCTTCGCAAAATGGGGGTTCAACTTATGTGGGTTAGCATCGGATCGGATAGCTCAATTCTTTTGATTACAAGCCAACCTATCATTGGTTTGAATAAAACTGTAATCCTGTTATAAAATTCATGCTATGAGAAAATGAACTAGGTAAATATAAAATATTTATGTTATGAATAATGAAATAAGTGTTCATGCTTAATTAAAATGCAGGAAAACATCCATGCTAATAAATGTGCACATGTATAATAATTGCTGTTGATACAGTTTTGTATTCGCAACTTGTGAAAAAATTATTCAGTCTAAAAATGAAAATGGCAGTCGCAGTGTTTTCACTGTTTACAACAGTAATGCACCAACCAGGGAAAACACACATTTTTGACATGTAATTCAAATACTTTGTGAGTTTAATATTCTTGTGTCATTCAACTGAATTAAATCACAGCTGCTGCATTCAGGATAAACCATTGCTACTCAGTACCAAAGCAGTCATTCGGCGCATTATATAATGGGAAAAGTTTTGTTTACATGAGTTACAATATTTTCCATCTAATCACAAGCCATTGCAACATTTTCCTGGGAATCCGCCAATCCAGTCGGTATTCGGTTACCTTTTTATTTTGGTTATCCTCCATTTTAATATGCTCACGAGCCCACACTAGTACAGCGCACTCAATAGCAATCATTTCTTCACATAAATGTGTGTGGATTTAAGTAAAAAATGTAGGATTACCTCCAAAAGTCGGTACCCCGCTTGGGTTAAAGCTAGATCAGAAGCATTAAGATGGGACGTATACAAGAGCAAGTTAATTGTTCGCTTTTCTGGTTTGTTGGGTAAGCATTCTTGTTTCACGCTGATACTAATTTTCGACTCTTGCCTCATGTCGGCATGAACAATTATTAAGTTTTTTTCCATTCCATCTTATCGAATTACATTCCTTACGTTACAACAACAGTCAATGTTTTGTGTTTCGGGGTAAGGAAAGACACAATATGAAGCTTATGTTTGCAGTAGGGTAGGAGCTTGGAATGATCTTAAGATTTTCTAGAGGTGGTCAGCAATTTAAAAGAACCGAAAATTCTAAATTCCTCATATTTCAAACAAGAGCAGCCGGGGTATTAAAGTTATTCCATTGAATCCATTCTTCATCATCAGTCCTCCAGAACATGTTGAAATCCTCGCACTCACTCACCACCTACAAACAGTAAGCATCCCCTTTCCAGCAAATGAAGAAGAAGAAGAGTGAGCGAGCGAGCGGAGAAATCTGAGAGATTTTCCCTAACTTTATGACCGCATGTGTGCTACCTCAAGTAATAGATAATTTCATCTTACTCAACAACAGATTGGGCTACGAGTTAATAGTAGAAGGGCAGCACACATTTCTAAAGGCTCATCATATTCCCTATAAAGGTCCTCTTCTTTCGAGGTGGGATCACGGCGGCATTGGGATAAAAAGATGTAGCAAATTACACCTGTGTAAAATATCTATAATATTCCAAAGCCGCTCAACAACTCCACAACAGCGCCACCCTTGCACATTTCTCCGGCCATGTCTTATCTTCTTCCCTCATTCTTTCAACAAGATGATAGAGGGGGAAACAAGAATAACCCATAATAAAAGGCAATCCTTTTCACAACTTACTTGGACTTTGGTCCAGGAAGCTACAAGGAAAAAATTCCTGTATTCCTCAATAACGATTTAATTGACCTACGACAAGTGGTAGGGAGGAAGGAAGAACTGGAGGAAACGTGATTTTCTCTCAGTTTCTTCTACCGACCTCATGAAATTTTTATGGTGTCGCTTCTTGTCCGGATATTCTTCTGCAACCACTCTGTGGAATTGGTTGGTACACGTTGAAAATTGTTGGCCTCGGAATGAATTAGTGTCTCTTTCTCAGAATAGCGGCGGGATGAATACACTTGGAATTTAGCTTGATGAGCTTCAATTCTTTACACACTTTTCTCTCCAGATCAGAAGCGCCTGGAATGAAATTCCATCCGAGAACGCTGTCATCTTCAGACTTTAACAGATTATGCGCTCAACTAACGGCGGATAATGCACTGGATTGAGCAAGAATGTCTTTGTTAGGAGCATCCACGAAGAAAACTACATTCGTATGCAAATCCTACAACAAAACCACCTGTAATCCGTGTAATAACTTGTTAACCGGCAAAATACCTTGTCATATCCTTTGTCGCCCCCAGCCCGCTCTACAATCCTATAATCCCGCATTAAGATCATCTTCAATTAACCCATTTTCATTCCTTCACGAATTCTTGCTCACGGAATTTCAGGCGGATGCAAGGAAAATGCAATCCTGGAAAATTGGGTCGGATACCAAATAAATAATAAGGATGGTTTAGACTAATTTCACCCCGTCGGACGCCAGTCGCCAGGACTCTGCGATAGCACTCTAGCTAATGTGTACATCTGTACTTATCTTGTAAACAATTAATGGGAATGGATCATCTTTCCCCATGAATTTATCCGTATCATGTTGACTTTATGCTCAAAATGCAGGCGCAATTTACCTTCCTCTCCTTTGCGCATACGTGTTCCTGGAATTTCCCATGACTTATAAAACTCTTTTTTTTCATCAATATTTGCTCATAACTTCCGCTTCAAATTTAAATATTAGAACCCAGTACGTTCTCATCTTGGAGTTTTCCAGCTTTCTAATCAGTTTTCATCCTCGTCGCAACAGCAATATTTAAATATTTTATTGGCAAATATTGTTGAAGCCTCATGTTTTTATTACATGTTTCTTATCTTCTTTCTGTACTCGTCTCCAGTCTGCAGCTGCAGTAAACAGCAGTACCATCATAATCTGCGTAAACATCCTTCGAGAACACTAACAACAGTACTGGCTTAGTCACACTTACGAAGCGGAAGTAGAAACCCCAATCGAAGGTTCCGAATCCAGCCAATCCAAGAATGAAGAAGCGAATTTTGGAAGATGGTGATAGAGTTTGCTGAAAATTTTAATAATACGAGTCAAAGAAATCCATACGTAACGTTGCTCTGTTACTTAAGCCGAATATTATGCACGTCCACCGCGATAATTTTTACGATAGTTGAAACCATCTCCGTTAATTATTCGACCCCATCTTGACCGACCCACCTATGTCTTTCCAATCTTCCTTCTCCAATAATCCGTTTAGAGCGGGGTCGGCAAAGGCGATAAAAAATATAGATTTTAATAATTCCCTCCCCATATTCCTGAAAAACCCAAACTTCATTTGATTTCCTCCACTTTGTGGGCAAAGAGAAATGGTAAATGGTTCTTAGGCCCATGGTATTTAGAAACTCGTTCCCGGGCTAGCCTCATAATCATAATTGCGCTTCAATGGTAATCGTATTTGGAAGATGTAATTTAAAATTGTGTTCAACGGCGTGGATGACTAGTTGAAAGGAATTCCAGTTTTTTTTCACCATCCAACCGACTCTTGGCCACACGTTCCCTATATATATTCCTTAATAAATTAAAAGATGCGCATTCCTCCTGCACACGGCTTCTGTCCCATGTTCTCATATTATATTGTAAATACAAGCATGGCCGAAATGAGCCAACTAATTATATACTTCCATCTCACACAAAAACCCAGTCCCTTGCACACACTTCCCTTATACCCCATCTTCCCCAAACCCTCTCAGCAAAACAAGCAAACCTATATAATAATTATAAGCTCTGCTCTTCATCCGTCGACCTTGGCCGGCCTTGAATTTATTGTAAATATAGGAATGTAGCATCGCCCCAGGGTTGCATGCCTATTAAGCTCTGGAACCCGCGCGACTTTCACCCTGACCAGTTCGCGGAAAGCGTATTCATCATGGATGCCGCTTTATAGCCCGACCCGACGCCACCCTCTTCTCAACACAATTAAAATAAGGCTTTTATTATTATCCACAGATTTATTCAAGAATGGGAGGAATTCAGTGCCCGAGAAGAAAAACATGATGCCAGGGCGATAATGAAATGAGCGGGCGGTCGACATGCCGATGGGATGCCTTCTTTCCACCCCGAGAAAGTTTATACGGGATCACGCTGGCAATGAGTTTATAATCACGATTTCTTCTCAAAACAAGTTTCTAATTCCTACCCACCCTTGAAAAACAATTTATTGGGAAGCGCATGCCAAAGACTTGCGCTCCAAGAAGAAAGATTAGTAGAAAAGCGATCCTCGCCGGTCGGAAAGTCGGAAGGGGAAGCATAGGAGGAATGAATGAGTGTCGAGAATTATGTGAAGAAACATTTAGAAAAGGGAAACCCATCATCCCAACAGAAACAACAAACCAATCCTTCATTACTCATTCCCCTCGCTCCTTTGAACTTTGACTGTGAATCGTAGTGGAGAAAATACAGTGTCTGTAAGTCATCCATACTGATCGTGTAGTCAGTCAGTGAGGTCACGAATGAGCATTTAGCTTATTATTAACAAATAAGAAGCATCTCCATTTTCTCCATCTTCAATCTTGAACCTCTTCCTCTTTCTTTGCTTTCCCCTCCCTCCCATCTTCATTCATAAAAGTTTCAGCCCAATTCTCTTAGCTTCAGCTTAAAAATATGAGTATTTCAGTTCTGAGTAGGCCTTGCAGCTTAGCTTCACAAGACTTTAACTATTCAACCCTACAATTCATTTCACTTCACCCTTTCAATATTTCTTCCAATTAATAACCAAGAAAAATATTACTCCTTCCCGAGAAAAAATCCTGGATTCCTCTTTAAAATAGATTATCTCTTCGGACCCAGTTTAGAGATAAACCCACCAGAACCTTAGCAAGTACCAAGGCAATTAACTGTCAGACTCTGCCGGTGCTGTAGCGCTTGACGATTTTCTTTTCTCGCTGGATTTACATACTCCAATTTTTTCCAGCAACCAACAACCCAGCTACCCAGCATTACCTTTACCACTCATTCAAAACTTGAACATTATTTATAGAACAGGTTTTCCAGGCACAGCCACCCTTAAGCATAGCCTAACACTAAAACAACTTGATTTTAGTTTCATTCATGAAAAACATGAAACTATTTCTTCAGCGCTCTAAAAGCTCGTTGGACACAGAATACTCCAGAATGAATTCATCAGACCTTCTTAAAACGCGCCTTATATTCAGGAGGTAATCTTGATTGTTTTCCTCATATTTTAGTACTGGAGCATGCTTTCGATACGACTCTCAGAAGCCGCTGTGAAGCGCTGAAAAAAACAAAGATGTGCGTCCCATCAAACTTTTGACGAAATTCGTCACACTTGCTTTCTATCAACTTTCCATCCGTTCCGCTCATGCTTCGGCAATCTTGTATATATTTTCCTCCCTTTTTTAATGGAATGCGGAACATAACTTTAAGCACAACCTAATTATTTTCATCCCACCTCCAAAAATTCAAATTACTTGTCCCCTCATACTTATTGCATTGACTCCAGGCAAACTTTAGTAGTAATCTTTTAAATCCTGCATCGAACATCATCGCTTCATCTACTGTAATTTGATGCAGGGAGGAAAACACGGAATTCGCTTTTTTAAGTGCAAACCTAGTATTGTGCCAAAGCTTCGTCTGTTCAGTCCATTCACTTCTGTACTTGTTCGTTCTTCTGTCTTTTTCCATATTGTTCCAGCGGTGGCGAAATCAACAATAAGTTTTCGCACACATTTCGCAGACACCTTTTTTCGGTTGCAGATTTTGTCACCTTATTGAATTACATTTGAACATGTGTCAAAATGTGTCTTCTCCTCGGGAACCAGGACTTATCCAGGTCGTGGAGTTGGAGTGTCTCAAATCTGTTGGGCACATGCAGCCATGGTTTTGATTGGGGAACTCAATGAATTTATGAGTCTGTATATGGGGTTATCTTAGAAACTGTGTCGGTCTTCTTCTTTTCTCCACCACCACCACTTATCAAGTTATCAGCCAGACATTGGACATGATATAGTTTCTTTCCAGCTCAGCCAACTCAGGCTCATGCATATAGTGTGTAGGGATTAATCTGAGGGTTAAGAGGTTATAGAGAGAGAAGACACAAAGAATCCTCCTTGATTTTCATTCAGAGACAACTATGCTACAGTACATACCCAGCATCATCCAGTCCCCGCCGTAATTGTAAAGAGAGATGAGAAAGAGAGACTAATAATATTAAATTTCCAATCTCGAGACTGTCTGGAAATTATGAATGAGAGAGTTGACGGTAGTCAAAAAGGATAAGTTCGTCCTTGTTACTTTTTATATATATACTCCTTGTTTTCTTCTCGTCCTTTTTTCCCCCGCTCCAGAAACAAGAATGAAGCCAAGGGATACTGCAGCAGCAATCCAGCCGCAGAGCTAGCAGCGCTGATCATGATGTGGCCCTTCTTGCCTTCTTGTAAACATTTAAGTAGTTTCAAAAAATTGGTCCATCTCACTACAAGAATATTAATTTTCCCACAAGAGTCCACTGATTATCATTCATTCCCCTCCTTCACACCTTCCTTCTCCTTGGACTTGAGCCACCGAACTCATAGCTATCTCTTCTAGGATGGATTAACTGGAATAAGAATAAGAATGTTGTTCCTCCATCTATTCCCGAATTATCTTCCTCCAGAACCCTCCATGATTTATCCTCTCCGTCCTAGCGTAGTTTTCTTTCCTGAACTGGACCAGCAGACTCCAGTCAGTGCATCCTTGAGACAAGTTCCAGTTTAGCTTGTATATAGTTCCTGATAGTAGACAGCAAGGATAAACTTCCTGTTCACCACAAACGAGATTACACTTCATTCACAAATTCCTCTGTCCCATTACAATTTCCAAATCCAAAATCTCCTTTGCTTACTACCCTCATCTCAGTCTCAGAGCCAAAACAAGATGAGACCAAACTCTACATATGAGCTGGCTGACAAGATGTACTAGATATTAAGGAATCCTCTACAAGTTTACAAAAGTAATGCACCCTGTATACCTCCAACTCCACCGGCACCGTATCCTTTCCTAATAACAACACAATTTGTAACACCTCATTTTCTCTGAAACCTAATATCCGAAAGAATCTAATATGACTCCACCACACCAGTCTTTCCAGTGTCTCTCACGGAAATAATGAATGGAATCTCTTGAACCCACCTAGTTTCACCTCCTCCATGAATCTTATTCATCTGCCGCCTGGACCAACATGGACCAACTCTGAATGTAATAACATTCTTTCTCCAATCTCTACTTTCTTACCCAACTCAGTCTGAATCTCGCTGAGAATTATGCTCCAATTACTATAACTATGGCTATACTCTCATTCACCTCCTGTTTGTTACAAGATTGCTCTATATACTAGTCTCTGAAGTAGGAGCAAAACCTTAATTTTTGTCATCTCAGTCATTTTGCCCCAGTTCATGCTTTCACCAAAGCAAATACTTGCCATTATTATATTTTATATGGATTTGTAGCCAATAATTATTTAACTTTCATTCCTTTCAAAAGAATATGCCTCCCGCATTGGATTTATTTCTCTTTCTTGGATATTAACAGTTTCTCATCCTGGGACTGAATCAATGAATTCATTTCAACGCTACTTCTGAAAACTTTGTATAACTCCGAATGTTAGTAAACGAAAACAGTTAGTCATAACTGTTTCTCTGGAAGTCTGGGTTGCCTGAGGGTGAGAGTCTACTATTTCTTCCACCGAGGTCTCCAGAGAAGAAAAAATTGAAAACATGCTTGATGATATGGGTATGGGACCCTTGAGACAATTCTTCATCAAACGTTTGTAGTCTGGAAAAATTCTAGAGGAGGGCTCGGATTTTAGCGTGTTGGTGGTATTCCTACGGTCCATGATTTATGGATTGAGTTAGCAATTCTCGTGCTCTCAGAAGAGGCAAGGTTATTCTCTTTTATTGATGAGCCGCTTCAAGTTTGAAGCCCTTAGAGCAGAGAAGGAGGAACAAAGAAACGGCACATTTTAAGTCCTACCATGAACTTGGACAAGAAAAACAAAAGCCCTTGACAGGCTTTATGTAGTGCAATAATTGTATTCTGAGACATAAAATCAGTCTTGAACAAACACCATTCCCTCGCATCCCTTCCCTTTAACAACGCTCAGTGTCAGAGTATGACTATAGCTTCTCTCCTCTGAACTTTTGCCATTTCTTTTGGTTTCTACTTCCACTTCTTTATTCTACTCTCTCTAGTATATACCCTGGGCTACTTTTATTGCGAAATTTAGAATAAGAGCTTGCCCTTGAATCCCTATGCCTAACCTTCCTTCTTCCCTCACGCCACAAGCACGGGCTTTCTCCTTCTTTTTACACTATTTCCAGAACTAATCAAGACTCCTTTTTTCCATTACAAACAATCAATTTCCCGCTTAAATCAAGACTCTTCTGTGGGAATGTATTCCCAGCTCTCATTCTCAGCCTACCCCCTAGAAAGCCCTTGAAGAAAAGTCATGTTTGTAATTGGATGATTCCATGAAACTTTCTCCATCCATCGAAGCTACATCATCCCCCTTCTTCGAAACTGTCGGAGGCTGGATAGTATATTGATGCGAAACAGTTGTGTCCACGTCCTCAGTTTCTTTGGATGAGATGAATGAAGACGTGAATTATTCTGTACAGAGGCCCAAAGCTCAAAGCTTGAAGGCTACATCTAAGACGACTAATTTGGGGTGGCCGCCGCCGTTAGAAGAAGCATAGACGTAGACATGAAGGGCAGATTAAATGGAATCCAGAAAGATTCTGAACACACAAGCAAGTAGATGGATGGGATCGGATGAAATTCATAATTTGAGGAAAGGTAATGGTCTACAGATGGAGGGTATGGTATGGGCCTCGTAGAGTTTTAATTTAGTGTGGAGCAAGTGTGGATCCTAGGTCGGACATCTGCAGCTAATAATGGTAAGAAGGGGGAGCTGTTTAATAATCTTTCGAATTTACCAGCAAAGATTCCATCTATCTCCCTCTCATCTCATCTCTCTAGCTTATAACTTTTTAGGATAGGGTTATCCGTAATCCTAGAACTCTGCTCTTACTACTACGCGTCTTGTTGTTATTCTCCCTTGGATTACGGTTATCCCAGAGGTTCATTGGTAATTGGTAGAATGTAGTAGGCGATCCGGGGGTTGTACATAGTAGCTGAGGGAGAGGGAATATGGCTACTACTTCTCGGGATAATAATAGGCAGGTTGGTCTTATTTTGAGAGAAAGGTCGTCCGGGTTGCTCGGACGATCTATGAGAGAATTTTAGCAGGAGCGACCCAAAGATTGAGGAAAAAACTACGTCGTATGATGATTACAAGTCATTACGCAGGTATGCTGTAATAATCTTTCTGATTTTTATAAAGGAAGCTTCTTCGGAGGAAAGCGGGAGAAAGAGAACATATAGTGAGAGAGTAATGGGTAATTGGATGAAGGACGTTTGGAATGAAGCAGTGGCTGAAGCTCAAAAACAAGAAAGTGACGAGGGATGAACATCAACGTGTGTGCCGTAATGGTTGGTGGGTGGGTATGAGGAGTGGACGTCCTCATCTTATTCTCATCTCATCCACCACCTATATTAGCTTCCTAGTGGTCCAAATGGTCCGGCATTCTTGAGACGCCTCCGCAACCACACAAGAGTCATGGGAATCCAGATGCTGATTGTATGAATGAAGAGAGGGAAAACAGAAGAATGAAGACCCGAGTGAGAAAAAAAGACAAAGGTCGTTCTTTTTTACACTCACCGACCGACTTTACTATCTCTTCTACTACACCCTCAACCAATATAGTTGCACTTGTTCTCCCTGCCCTGCCTTAGCCATCCATCCAACTCTAACCCTACTGCCCCAGCCAAGAACAGGTAGCCTCCTTCTTCCGAATCAAGAAAGGTTCTCATTTTTTTTTATCTCTTCTCATATATACTTACTTATCAAAAACAACCATCAGATTACTCCTTTTCCTATAGCTACCTTTCAGACTCCCGACTTTTCACTTTAATGAAACTTCATCTCATACTTTAGCATATGCATTTCTCAACATCACATTCTCACCCTCCCAGAATCCTCTCACCAAGCTCATTTGAAAATTTTGAAAAATCCCTATTTTTCCTACTTAGTCCTAATATACGTCCTAGGTCATTGTTGGCAAACGCTAGTTATCTTTTATTCACCTCTTCAGGCTGTTGTAGTCATGTAGTTTTCAGTCGCATGGTCAATCTATTCCGGAAGGGAGATGCAGATTCTATGCACTTCATCATCTCCTCATTTACAAGACATTATAAGAAGACGGAGAGTGTATGTATGCACATGAGAGAAATTCGATAGAAATGTTCAGAGAAAGCTTCCTTCAACTTGCTATACTTGATCCCTTCATGGAAATGGTGACCTTTTTTAAAAAAAAAAGCATCTTCACATTCCAGTATTGACTTTTTCCTCGCATTTCCTCCCCACAACAAATTCTATAAAAGCGGAAGAAGGAGTTAATGCTCTTGGTTGTACAGTATGGTACTTTTTCATTCAACCCACCTTTCTTCCATTTCACATGTTTCAAAGTTGATTCTTCCACCTGGAATGCATGTCGTGCTTATTAGGCGATAATAATAATAGTGAATTCTTGCGGTTTCAGATTCCGGATTAAGATCAGCCCTCTTTTGGGATGAAGAAGGGAGTAGTGTGGGGTTTAGTTACAGTTTATTTTTAGAAAATGTTTCAAGAGTCGAAAAAAGATTGAGTAACGCTGCGTTCCTCACTGAAAACTCTCGTCCTAGTTGGTATTTTATCAGAATGGCTGGATAATCCGTTGGATAATCTGGATAAATTTATGAATGAAATCCCACTGCCACCAGCAACCTCCACTCTGACCATAGGGGCTGGGATCATATCAGTTTGATTGCGGAAGAGGTTATCACTTCTTGTGCATTGACTGGATTCTCATAGAGTTTCGGTCAAAAGTTGTGGTTGGTGGGGGGTTATTTTCGTGAATAGAGTTTATGAGATTGGTGTGTGGATATCTTTATAAAAGTCGTGACACTCCCAATTGAAAAGCTGAGAGTTTTTTAAGTCATTATTTGGTGCGTGGTGGGGAAGAGCGTGAAGGCTAGTGTGAGGGATGATGACCATTGTAGAAAAGAAGTGGTTCGTGTTCTCCGGAGGATTTCCGAGATGGTGAAAAGCTTTTAGTAGACTGTATTCACGGAAAGTGTTGACATGCTGTGGGAGGGATGAATGGAGGAGGGCAGGAGCAAGTGGTTCCGGATAAAGAGGGCGTTCAATTTGTTTTGTGAAAGTATTCTTTGTGGAAAATCTCCGGAAAGTGGACATGTACACATCTCCTTTAGCTAGCTTCTGTAATCATGGATAAATAGAACTTAATCGCATCCCCTCTTCTAAACGCCTCCCTTCCCTCAATATACAGTCTTCCTCTCATCTCTTCAAGTCCTTCCCAAAGTATTGGGTCAAGTCCGACTGAGATGACTCGTAAGCCTCGTAAAGATTCCTTTGCGAGAGGATAGCTTTAGTTCCTGACTTGTGTGACACTTGTGAGAGCATCAAATATATAAAATCAACCCGAGGAGGAGAGCGGGTCAAGGGCCAGCAGAGCGACTCAGCGCTTTCTACATCGCTTTCATTCATCCAAGCCGAGAATTAAGCAAGTGGATGGATGGATTAACATTTCGCGGTATATAACTACAGGGCAATTGGTAGAGAAGAAGGGACTTGGAAATATATCCCGCTCCCAGTCCTACAGTTGATCTCTAAGCGGGTGCGTAAAATAAAATTAAAGGACCAATTCATAAGTGAGGAGAGCAATTCCTAAGGCACTGACTGCCGACTGTCTTCTACATGTCCACTACTTCCTCCACGTCCTCTGGACTCGCCCAACGTCGGCTTCCGAAAGTGTCTACTTTTAAGGGAAAATTAGATGTTAATTGAGAAATGTGAATGAATGAGAGGGAGGGACATCGTTGGTGGTTTCCAGGGAGATTCTCTAAGAGGAATAGGTATCTCCTGGAGACCCTTGAAGAGGTCAATAGTTATATATGGCCGATTTCCGGTCCGCCATATCACTCTATACACAAGGGTGCGGCACTCCTCTCTCTTCTTTCAAACTGTAGCATTACATATTTAAGCATGTAACCCCTAGTTCCTCTTTCCTAGCTTCAACATCTCGAGTTCATATATGTAAAACCACTTGTCGCCTTCTCATAAATAGGAATCCTCTCTCTATTTAAAGAATCTTGACCTTTGGTGGTGTAAGCTGATAAAGTTGTAAAAATATTTCCCTCCAGGACACGTCCCTCCCTTTTAGCCTCCAAAAGAATGCAGAATCCGTCCCATACAATCTCAATCCATATCATTTCCTTTCCAGGACTTGGCCGTGCCGCGTAATCATATTTTTTCTCGTTTCCATCAATTTCTTTCTCTGACTTCCCTCGCAGCATTCAGCATCAATCCATCTTCTACCCCGCAACTTTTCAGTTTTCGTCCTTATTGTCATTCTGGTTTTAGTTTTCCCTCATTCAGAGCCAGTATTTGCATCGATGATTGAAATAAAGGACGCTAAAGGCTTGTGATTGTACAAAGAAATGCACGTTTATCATAGATGTCGTCTCAGCAAAGGTCCCTTGAAAAGAAGAGTATCTCGGCCCTTCCTTGCGAAGAGAGGGAGAAAACATATGGGACGTACAAGGGCATATTTCCTTGAATGAGTTTCTCGGAATTCATCATCTTGGACTCCCAGCGACGTTCCAGGAGAGTCCCCTGAGCAAAACAACAGAAATCCAAAACTCATGTGAGAAAATAAAAGACAGTGGACAGTGGGGTGGGTCCAGCTACTACGCATATACGTCTTTAAAATCCTCGAGTCCTTCCGAGCAAGGGTAGCATCTCTGTCGTAATCTCCCTATATTATTTCTCATCTTTGTCTCAACTTGTTCTCCTTCTTCAAAGAACAAAGATGGATCTTGGTAAATCACACAATCAAAGAAATATGAGGCTTGAGAGAGAACGCAATCCCTAGCCAATGTTCCGCTATTACATCAAACTAATCTCAGCTGAAGACAAGAGATTCCTCTGAAAAAACGTTTGCGGTAGCATAATGAAGAATGTGCATATGTGGCTCACCCTTGTATTTTTATTCAAAGGCGGTAAGGAACCGCAAACCAAGATTCAATTTACTTTTCGGCGAATCTCAAAGAAATTACAAGGTTTGAAAAGTATCAAGGCTTATTTGCAATTAGTCTGGTTATTCTCTCCAGGGCCCATTATTTCCAATCCCATCATACTTGCCCCTTTGAACCAACCGACTCAAGTCAAGAGTAGAGTGAGAATGAACCAATGATATTTAAATCACTTCACCAGATTAGTCCATCCCTCCATCCTCTTTCAATCACCCCGTCCTCCTCCTAAAGGTGACGTTTGAAGAGTATCATGCAGAACCTGGAAGAATGTTAACTATTCCTCACTCATTGTTTCTCTGTCTAAATAAATTATCATTCTCAGAACAATCTTTAACTAATATCTGATACCACAAGGAGCCTAGAACGTAACTACCTAGTTTTCTTATCTCTCATTGATTTGCATGCTTATTCAATCTTCAACTACTACTACTGGAAACGCGCTAATAAGAATGTGAAATCTGGAAATGTGAAGAAGATCAATCCGTTCGAGTTCCATCAAGCAAGTTCGCAGCAAACACCAAAACACATGGTGTTCTACGCGGTTCGAGTGACCTAGAGACATCAGACATGCTCATAGCTTGTTAACCTTCTCCCAGAGCTTCACCTTCAATTCTCTGGATTTGACACCATATGTCGCTCACCTCCATAATTCTCACCGATATGAGCTTTGGACACAACAGCTTTGTACATCTCATCAAAGACAAAAGGAATATTAGCTTTAAGTGATTGACGAGAGGAGATGCGTATAGATTAAACCTTTCTTGGATTTTCTGTCATGAGTAGTTACTCCCCAAAATTGGCAAACCCTCCTGTCCCATGGGGTTCGTGCGAAGATTTAGACTTGGAAAGTGCTGAAAACCCACCTGTCATACCCTTCCTAACCAACTCATCCAACTTATGCTCCTTCCTGTCCTCTCATCTGACTCTGACCCAAAGGAAGCATAATAGTTATCTGCTGCTAAACGACAAGAAACCTTTGAGGAATCCTCGGAGAAGAAAATCATATCTTCCTCAAGATTATTACATTATCAGTGTACGTGAGAATTGGAAAAGCTTTTGTGATGGAAACCAATTTGAAAAATTGTGTAAGTAGAATTGAATGAATATAAATCCAAGTCTTGCCTCATCCTTGTAAATCCTCCCCCCTCGCCTCACCTTACAACATTACATATCTTTCATTCATTAGCCATATGGCGTTTTATTCATCCTCTCATTTACTCTCATCTCCTGTCTAATAAAAAAGAATACCATGGAGGAAGTGTGGAATACTGTGTATTAGATAGATATCATGTGATCACGTCTGAACATAATAAATAATAATATTATATGCAAATTCCACCCCAAAAAACAAGCATCCAAAATCCAGAACGACACCAGATGCAAAGCTTATCAAGTCAATCCTCCAGACTGACCGATTGACTTTTTGCCGTTTTGAATCAATGCACCATTCCCATCCCACTCTCATTATATCTTTCCGCTAAGAACAAAACAACTTTTCAACGTAGTTTGCACTTTGCAGTAGTTAGTTGCACCACAACCTTTCCCCATTTCTTATCATCCGCTCCTGCTTAACTTACGCCCGCGATGCGCATAACCTCTGCCAATCAAATCTGCATCCTCCCTCACGGATGCAAGCTGCTGTGGATCTTTAAACTTTTAAAAGTCAGTTCAGGATCAATCAATCTAACTGCATCCTAATATCCTGCTGTCCTTCATTACGTGGAAAGGTATTCCCTGAATTTGCAAGAGCGTTAATTTTCAACCAACTCCTACAATAAATTAACGCGAGCTAATTGATATGAATTACTCCGATAATTATGCCTGTATTATCATCATCAGGTAAACAACAATTAGATGGAATAAGCTACAAAAACATATGGCATTAGAGTCCTTAATTCTACTTTGTAAACAGCCTTCCTCCTACAACTACTGTGTGTCCGCCTGGGACTCTGGGAGCGCTTCAAAGATATGCTCCGCAGCGACTGCACGAGAGATGTTAGAGCTTGCCAACTTTAACTTATTAGCTTATTCTAGACCATAAACTTAGATATCCGTGCAAATCAAACAAATCGAAAGTTCAACGACTCAAAATCACCCTGTCCATGTATTTGACCTTTTCCGCATGGAATTAAGCTTACAAGGATTACGCAGATTCTACAAACGCAATCATGCCTCATGCATAACTCAAAACAAGAACATTGTCCGATAGCAATTACAGTTGTCCCTTACTACTACACCTGATTACAGCTAATTCAGGTGGATGAGACGGGCGGAAAGCGGACATGCTTTATCTCTCCCAGAGGTTTAATGTATGCTCAGGCTGTATTTACTTTGCAAGATGCTATCAATGTTAAGTGTACATTAATTTTCTAATCAGCTTAAGTAAGTATATTATGTTGAAGCTTCTATTTTAAAATTAATTGCAAGAGTTTATTTTAAAGGACAACTTCCCCACAGTACAAACCATATCGTCTCCACACTCCACAAGTTCCTCACCGCTTTTCTCCAGATGGCGCGCGTCGAATATGATAATAGAAAAGTGATTTACTTTCCTAACCGCCTCCTAGCATAGCTCGGCAATAAGTAATATTACAGAGTGTTGCAGGAGTGCGTACGGAAGGTATTAATCTCTCATTATTATCTCCAATTGATATTATCGGTAATATTCTTCCTCCATAACCCGTACAGACTTATGCTTAATGGGAATGGACGAATTCAACCAAATTCTCCAACTCATTTGGAGCCAGCACAATGGGATTCAAGTTGGTGAATATTATGAATATAATAAACTACGTGTGTGTTCAGAGGGTACTCCTTCTTTATGGCAAACACCTGAATGGGTTCATCATACGATAAGAATAAACGTTGGTGGTGTGGAGTAATTTAATTGCAGCTCCCAGATGTTTTCCCTATTTTTCATACTCTACACTCCACACGCATATTAATTTATCTTATTCCGTCTGGCAGACACGCTAATAGAGTGCATTACCCCATGAGCCGCAAGGAGCTTTAACTCTCTGTATGAAGAGCTGGATCCAATACTGTTTATTACGACGAGAGCCAATAAGCACATGGAGAAAGTCATGAAGCTATCACCAGAACTTTGTTTCACCTCCACCGGAGAAAAGATTCAAGTGCAACAGCTACGGCTGCAGCTCTTGTAGCAGCAACTCCACAAACCCAGGATTAGCTGGTACGTGTATGTAGCATTGCGCCCCTTCAATTAGCGCAGCGTCTGGACGTATTTGTAAGACAGGGTTAGAAATAATAGCTTACAATGAAATTGGGGTATATATTCAATAATGACTGGAAGATGAAGCGTGTGAATTTCTTCAACTATTTACGAGAAAAGGGAGGTGGGCTGGTTTACGGGAGGAGGGCTAGAATGGAAGAAAGGTGAAAATAAAATTCAAGAGAATAGAGGGCGGTGAAAATCCTGGAAGTTTACACTCTTCCCCGAGTCGCAGTCCCAGAAGAATCAGGTATCCATGAAGAAAGGGAAGGCTAATTATCACATAGGAAAGAATAGAGGAAATAAAAGAAGAGGATTTTCAATATTTTTCTCCGTCAGGTGATCCTAATATTCCTGGATTGTTGGAGTTAGTAGGGATGTATAGTTAGTTGTGTTGAGCTGTCTTGACTGGAGGCCCTTGGTTTGAGTAGTCTTGAACGTAGCCTTCGACCGACCCTACGGTCTTCTCTTCTTGTCACAAAATATAAGGGCAGAGCAATAAATAATATTAGATACCTACCAAGCAGAGAGACGGAGGAACGAAGGAAGGCAGTGAGGTAAAGTCAGAGGCAGACAGATTGATGTGGATAAGTCCGCTTCACCTCTCAAGGAGGTGACCTTTTATATTTCTTCCTTTGTATTCCCTCATTCCCTGGACGTCCCGGACAAAGCCTTTATTCTTCAAACTCTAAGAATCCTTCCAGGAGTCAAAAACTAATGAAAGTTGGCGCACATCATATTAACTTCCAACTCCCTCCCTCCGATCCTATAGATGCTATCACAACATGCACCACAAGGCTGAAAAAGTCCTAGTAATTTGGTAACATTACAGGCATTGTTGTTGAATAATGCGAGGGACATTTACTACAATGCTTTGCGGACTTGTCGTCTCCAAGTATATTATTCCAAAAATTCAAAATAATAGACCGCCAATGAGAGTAGTCTGAGTGAATTGTAGATATTTCACAATTTCACATGTATTCGATTCTTCTTCCTGCCTGTATTCCCACTCCCGTCCGAGGGCAATCCCACAGAGAAAATAGAAAGAGCGTATAAATATTATTATCCCCGTCTCGCTCTCTGGGTTCATCATTTACGATACATACATATATACCCCCATATTTCATGCAATCTGATCTACCTCCTCTACCTCAATGGGTCAGAATAAGATTCTACCGTCATGATTAATGTCAATTACTTTAGACAAATAACTATGCCAGCACTGTGTATTCAATGAGGCAAGTGAAACCTGGCATCGGATCCAAGAACGTAAAGCGCATTCCATAGCACCACCATCCAATGACTCAATAATTGTTATTTGAGGAGCGTGAGAATCACTCCGGGTACTTTTGGATGAGAAAGGAATTTTGCAAGCATGCCAATTCGATATATATCATAGGATATGTACAGACTTAATTAGTTTTTAAGAGATATGAGTTCTGTGCTGCGTTCAGGGTACACGTGGAGCCAAGAATGTCGCTATAACAGCGACCAAATTCCAAGATACATCCACAATCCACATCCTCATCAACCTCCCACGAATGTAAATACCTTGTAAGCTATACATGTTTTCAAATTATTACAGCAGTTATCAAGCTACGTTGTAATAAAATACATAAAACATTTAATATTAGATTGAGATGACGCCGCTTCTCAGTTTCTTCCCTTCTCACACTTAACTCGAATTGGAGTGATCAAAGTCAGAGCAGCTGATTGGCTTTTAAATCTAATGGACTCAACCCACCATTGTGATATAACACAGTGGTATGTATAATTGCGAATATAATTACGCTTAGTGGCTAGTGGCTGCCCATCATACCCTGTATTTTCGTGATTAAGAAATCTGCAAATTCTCAGTTATGAAAGGGAACTGGAAAATATCTCCTGGGCTCAACTTGGAGAAAGTTAAACCCATTTGAGAAGCTTACGCCGTGATTTGCGAATTTTTCCCTCTCATGAGTGTGATGACCTGTCGGCGCCTCTAGATCGTAAAAAGAATATCTTTTCTAGAAGATGTGTGGCGGAGTTTAGTCACCATCATTGGAGCTAACTCTGCAAGGATTCATGCTTCACGAGAAGATGCTTATGATGCCATTTCTTGGAGAAAAATTACCAGAGAGGCCATAATTATATGCGTCCTTAAACCATGGCTCTTAAATGAATTACGATACCACCATATAACCAACCTACGCTTACCTGCATCATCAGACTTCTCGCACTAAACATCAAAATTCTGTACGACATGTAATCTCTTCTACGTGGCAAAGCCAAGGCTTCTCTTAAAAAATATTCCGAACAATTTTACACAAAATAGCAGCGATTTCGCGCTAGCGCATTCAAAATTTTCCTAGCTTTACAAAATTTATCTCAAACACAGATTTTCTCAAACACTCATTATGTATCATGAAATACTGAATCTGCTGAACTTGTAGCTGGAAAAAGTGAATTCTCGTTCTGCCTCATTCTGGTTGTATTGCTTGTTAAAGAGGATCAAGATTGAAGCGAGAGATTATTCCAGCATAACGACACATTTTTAGCTCCTAATAATCCTTCCTTGACATATCATCAAAGCCATCCTTTCCATAATCCTCCCCCAACTCCACACATCCTCCAACAACCTCTGAATCTCTCCGCAATCTTAGCTCATGATGATATTCTGTGTTTGACGATGTCGCATAAATTATAGGATACATTTCAGCTAGCTAGCTATGGCGAGGATTTCCTAGGGTATGCCTTTTTTTCCTATTTACTTTTCGTAGTCTACTAAAAAGATTATGGAAGCTGAATGTCTGGCCGCTTACATATGCATGATAATTTTTACGATGCATTACGATTATGCAAACGGCCGCAAGTTGTCGTCGTAGTTCTCACGTTTAAACTATGCATGATTCCGAAATTAGGATCCCAAGTTCTCAACAAGCAACTTCTCCTATTTGTCCAGTCAATACTTGTAGCTCAGTGAGTGAGTTAGTTTTCCATACTTTTTACCAGCTAGTGCAAGTGTGCGAGGCAAACACTTGTACAAGCAACACAGCCGGAATCCAACGAACTCGTCCATATCCTCGACGAGCTTCCCTTGACAAATATAGGATGCGTATAATAAAAGTAGCCGCAGAATGCTAGTTACCAAGTATTAGAAAAAAACTACTAATTCATGCAACTTGAATCCCTCTTCTGTCTTCCGTACGCACATTTCCCGTCTTTGCGTGCTAACAATCCGATAGATAAGTAGCATGCTACATCATCCTCAAATAGTTTTAATTACTCTTGGCCTATTTTCCAGCATCTTCCGCTTCCCGCCACCAAAATTTACATTCACATAAAATTCGGCTTAAGCATTTCTCGAGCATACGCATACCCAGCAAGAATCCAAGTAATCCGTATTGAGGACAAGCCATTACTAGCTTTTCAATGAGCTGCTGACTGACTGAGAGAGAATCTATAGGATCAAGTGTTCTTCTCCGGCTATGCTATGCAAATATTTACTGAGATGGTGGTGTAAAGCTGACGATGTGAGTCCACCAGACTCCAGACTGTTGGTACTTTGTCAGGTGCTCAGATATAATGACGGGATCGGCTATGGATTCACATTTACTCCATTCAAGCATTCACTCCGTTCAAACGGTGTAACTTGGAATAGACACGACCAAACAGTAGTATCGCTGTCAAAATCCCCTTCCTTCAATATTTGAGCTCATAAATCGAGCAGACCTGTCTCATTTCAGTCTCTCAATGAACTCTATTCCATATCCACAGTTCTACAGGGCTGAAAACAGGCATAGCATCGTGAACAAGAATAGTTTTGCATTATAATGGCCATTCCTTCAGCAAAATTATTTGGAGTAACGCAATTTGGAGGCAAAATTTTAAACTAACGCAAAGTTTTTGGCTTCCATCCATATTTGACTCACCTGTTACGAGCTTATCACCTGACGTCGAGCTTGTTCTACCCCTAGGCTATTTCACACTTTGTGAAATTCGCCACGGTAGGGTTCTACGGTAACTCGAAAATTCCTCAACATAAAAGGATATATCCGGAGCTGAGCGGGATAACTGAACAACAGTCTAAAGCTTATTCTCAAATCGTCCGCTCTCAAAATTAATTATCCATGGAAATTAAATTAATATGTGTTTAGCAGAGGATTCATGAACTAGATGAGTAAGTTTCGCGAATTTCTTCTTCTGCTAAGCCGGATTCGAGATGATTTAAGGGGTGATATGTGATGGAAGAATTGGACAGGAGTTTGTGAAAGATATAAAGGGGTGGAGTAGAGGGAAGAAAGGATTGAGAAGGCGCCTGGATGGAGGTAGTTGATTTGAGATTAAATGATGATGAGGGTGGCGATGAGGACGGAGGGATGTTTGGGATTCTAATAAATAGTTTTCAAGGTAGTCCAAGATAAAGAGAATTCCTCCAGACGCTCCAGCCTCCATTCATTTGTATTTCGGTAGATATAAAGAAGGAACAGGATTTCTTCTAACCCCGTGAGTATGTGAGTGTGATACGGAAGGAAAAGAGGCACTGTAGAAGATACCATTAACCAGGATATTTTTGACTCGGACTAACATACTTTTCTTCTAAGGATCTTCAGGTACATATATCCATCCAGGTAGCACAGCAAGCCAGCAACAGCCATCCTCCTCTACCTTGACTCTAAACCCGGGCATGGGGTAAAAGCCAACAATTCAAAACAAAAAAAAAGATCCGAGACAAACAAAGTGACTGGAGTCAAGATGTGCATACGGGGGGATGCGGGTAATGGGCTTTCAGGAAGAATCTTTTAGAGCTGTAGAATTGAGAACAGCTAACAGCGTCATCAAGATCATCAGAGGATTTGGATGGAACGTAAAAAACAGGTAATTTACCCGGAAGGCAAACGGCGGGCAGAGGAAAGCCTCTTGCGGGTTTCATTCTTAACATTGATCCTGCCCTGGCAAAGCCCGCTCCTGCCACTGTTTTCCAGACAAAGATTCTCTCAATAAGCATTCTTAAGATATTTCCATCAAAAGCATATACACAATATACTCACTACTCAAATCCTATATGCGGCTTCATGTTTTTTATATTCAAGCTTCCAGCTCCAAACGCTTTTATCACTCTCTATCACAAGAAAAACTGAAAGAAACAGCTCCTGTTTTCTCAACCCTTCAATCTTCAAAAAACTATTTCCTAATCGCATGCAGACACTGGTGAAATTATTTAATAATGGACGTAACTTCTCAAGGATTTGTAACCCATTTAAGTTTGCTAGACCCAATAAGAACACATCACAAGGAGCCAATCCAACGCAAGGAGTAATCGTTTTCACAAATAGGCCAAACCTTTCATTTTTATAATGCAGAAGTATATTTGAAGTATATTTATTTGGCGAAAGTAGCATGGAAAGCTGTAGAGTTGGCGGGAAAGTTGTTGCTAAAACCGTGGATTTTGGCGCATTTTGTTTTAAACTTCGTAGGACGGAATGTGTGATTGGATATAGAAAGCGAATCTGATTTTCTAGCTTTAGTGCCGTTGCTGTAACATTTTCTCGTGTGACAAACGATGTAAAGGGACAAATATTTTCGAAATTCTAGTCCGGTTTAACTACAGTCGAATGTAGTGTCTCTAACATCTACGCATTACATTTTTCTCGTTTAGTTATAGATCTCACAGACGTATACAATCTGCCAGAGGAAGAAAATTGAACGACTTTTGTTAACCCCAGCGTTGATTTCTGGATAAGGGACGAATAGTACATGCAGGTAAAACGCCGTATACTATGTTACGCTTAAACATGTGTATGGTACTCCAAACCAACTAACTTGGACTCTGGACAGAAACGAACTGGAGAACCAGAGGAAAGGAGCAGCAGGTCCAGATTAACATCTTTTTGATAATAATGTGATCGTGGGAAGAAATGGAATCTTGGAAGGATTGAAATGTAAAACAGAAATGGAACTTGTAAACTTAAAAGAATTGAGTAGTAATGAGATTGTTAGTTTCAAAGAGCTAGTGACACCTTAGCTTAGTCTCAGTGAAAATCGCGTAGCAGCGAGTTCACTATTATCTTTCAATGGATCAGATATATGTCCTACGGTTCGAATGGAACCAGCTTCAATGCAACATAGATTAGGATAGTTTCCAATGTTCAGAGCAATCTGAAGGCGCGTATGTATGCTCTAGTCGAGTTTGATTCTGACAACGCATCATATCTTTTTCAAGTATGCATATGCTGGTACTTACGAAATTTATAATAAAGTTTATGGAAGAACAAAAGCTAAGTTTCTCCGAGAGAAGCTTTTTTTGTTCCAGACAAAGCATTTCCCAACGGTATGACATGACAACTCCAAAATATTTCTGAGCAGCATAAAAGTTGAGGTATATTGCAATCTGATGTAAGGTACAGAAGAGCGTCTCCTCACTGAACAGATTCCTTCCTAGCTGAGACAGTAGCATCAAATTAGCAAGGTAGCGGGCTGAAAACAATGTGACACTTACCCTTTGTTGGAGGAAAGCCTTGATAAGAATAAGACTCTCTGGAGAACTATGAACTCTTATGAGTCCTTGCAATAGCGGATATATGGAACGGTATCATAAACTCCAGGTAATCGTCAACGAGTATACAGTATTTTCCGTATAAATAGAAACAAAGAGTAAAGATAATAGTAGGTTTGTTTTTAGATAGTCCCTCCATAGTCTTCTCCACCCCTCCTGTTTACTTTACAAGTGATGTGGGTCAGGGAGGTGGTCGTAATGTTTACAATATTATTTTGGCGGTGAGGACTGATTTTGGTGCTAAGTGACGAGGTGGAATGACATTTTATTGCAAGGCAAAACCTTTGTGGATGCATTCCCTCGCCTTTCCCATGGATAATCTATCAGCTGACAGGCACGGCGGTGGTTTACTCTTACTTAGTTAGTTACGCTCCCTGCACTCTGACCGAGTGACCGGCCTTCGTCACTTCTCCTGCCAAGGGACAGGGGAGGATGACTAGGAAGCTAGGACGACTCGGAGGGTTCGAAGCGAGATATGAGATGAAAAGGACGTCTGCCGACACTTATGCTCTTTACACTTAATAGTTTTGCCTTTTAACTAGCTAGATTAGTTATAAGACTCCTATCCTCGCTAGTAGTACTTTCCGCCACAACTTTCTAACTAACTAGCAATTCCCTTCTTTTCCCAACTATCTATAGTAGTCACTGACTTGTGGATGGGATCTAACACAGACAGAGCACACTACAAAGATGCGAGAAGCAGTTAAAGGAGGTCCGTCCTCTTGTCCTATCTCATCATCCATCGGCTGGATGGCTTTTATGACTTGTAATGGTTTGAAAAAACAACAAAACTGCATGGCAAAATCTTATAAGGCACATACTTGAAAATCCCTTGAAATACTCATATTATCTACACGTAGTATTCTTCATATTTCTCCTAAGAGAATCCGGATTTTAGTAAGGGTCATTTTCTCAAGCGTGAGAGAGGGAAGAGTTTACTAGAATTCCGTGAGGAAGCAGTTAGCCACCCTTTAGCTTCCCTTTTACACTTCTTCTCCTCAAACCTACCTGGATGTTGATAACTTAACAATATTTGCTTATTCCAACCTTGGAAGATAATTACAGGTGAGCCGATGACTTACAGGGACGGATAGTAAAATCCATACATGTATATATCAAATGACCAAACAAATCCTGTGAAGACAATGACGACGGAACTGTCCCTCTCTCCTCCTATATTCCAATCCCTTTAATCTTGACACAATATCTATCCTTCACTCATCAACTCTGCGGCGTTCTATCCAGTGCAGTAACTTCAAATATAACCTTTCACTCCAACCTTTTGGCGTTGGGGAGTCTGTGATTGTCTCTGTTTTGAATGTATTTGTTTAAATCGTTCGTAAAAATTTCACCTCTTGCCAAACATTCCAAAATGATACTTGCTCTTCTTCTGAGAAGGTTATCTTCTAAGTTATTCAGTCAGAGCTAGTTGGCTGGATACCACTAGAAGAGTTAGCCTGTAGGCCTACATCCGGGACGGACGCGCGGGCCTGTGTTGCAGGATGGAGAATCGACGTGAAGCAGGTAAGAATTGATAGAAATTTTGTTACTAACAGGTAAAAGCAAAGCAGGTTAGAAGGACATTTAAGTATTGATCCTTTCCACCTTCGTTCAAGTATCCATTTCGTAGAATTGGATTTACTCTCCTGGATGATGATTTTGCTGGATTTCCTTGTGTGAGCAAGTGCTATGTTGAGAAAGCAGGTAAATTATGATGAACCCGAATTGTTTTCCACCAACTCCTCCAATTCTTCACTTAACACAGATTCATCCATACCAGCTTTTCCAAAGGTTCCCAGTAGGTTGTCCCTCCACTGTCAATTCTCCTGTCTGCACCATACCATTCCAGAGGAAAACACCGTCCTGCTATTCCCTCGGCCTTGTATGACACACACACCGCCTCCTTGTTCTTCCGTAACCTGACTTGTTCCGTTTCTGCATAAAGTCTCCCTAGCCCAAGAAAAATGACCCCGACGCTTCAAGAGACGACTCAAAGACGAAAGTTAGGGTAGGGGCGATATGTAGTTGCTTTGATGATTATCCCTCTAGAAATTGCCCAAGATCAAAATCATCGATTGTAGAACAAAAGCAAGTTGATTGCTTCATGTAGGTCAGATAGAAGGCATGTGGTTATGCGGCCTTTTGAGATGGTGCACACACATATAGGAGGAGCAAGTACGGAATTACGATTAAATAAATTTTTCTTGGAATCAGAGGAGTCTCTTGTGGCAAAAGGATGCGCTGCTTTTAAGGCGTGTTTTACAGATGAACAGGTTCTATTGTATTGCTCCGAATCCGTTTTACGTGTGTGTTTAGGTGTTTCCAACCCCTATGAAAAGCAGTATGTGGTAAAGGTATTTCTATGAGTGTACATTTAACTTTAGTCTAGAAATATATAGGACTAATCCTAGTTCTTCTTCTAGCCTTTCCAGAAGACCGTGTGAAGATTGTTCCGGCTTGGTTGGTGCCCAGTTTTGTGTGCCCCGTAGCAACAAATAATGCTCTCCTCCAGTCTATATACAAATTCAAAGATAAGGGAATATGCGCCCAGCTTTCGACCCTCATCCTCCAGTACTTTTCAATTTTCAACATTTTTCCAGGAAAATCAACCAAACCATGCCACTTGTCAAGAGCTGTAAAAGGACTAGTCTGGCCAGATAACAGGACAAAGCCGCAAAAACATTTGATCCTCATAGCCTATTGTATTTAAAATCTTAAACCATGGGGCCCGCACCTCGTATCCACCACCACTTCAACTCCATTCTTCTTCCTCTTCTCCCCCACCACAACTCCATCTACTCAACTTCCCTCCGGTCAACTCTCTTTTCTGTAGGGGTCAAATTTTCATACCACAAATCCAAACCCTCCATTACCCCCCACATAACACTTTATTAAAATTCTTCTTATCAAAAACAACTAATTGATTTCCATTCGATGAGCTCACCCTCTTAGCAAAACGAACCTTCCATCCAACTCCCTTTTGTCATTTTAAGCTTTGTTAACTTTATGACGTATCTCAGCAGAACAGCTGGTCCACCACTGACCATGGACGTTTGCGACAGCGAACGAAATTTCGCTTCGCTTTTATCCCTTGCGTATATACTTTTGCCATACTTGGCGACAATGCTCTCAAGCGTTTGGCTGAAGCACTTACCTACCTCAATACTCAATAGATTTCAACTTTTGCTCAAGCACACGTTAGTAAAAAGCAACAGGGCTTGAATAACCCCTCCATACCCTTAAATGCTTTCTCCAACATATTAACAACCTCCAAAATTACGCCATACTAACTTCCAATTCAAATTTCAACGCAGGAGCAATTCCTTAGTTTTCACGAACTAGCATTTAACATCAGAGTAAGCGTGTTTTTTACTTCTTTTCTCTACCTCAACCTCAGTTGAAGCAAAAGATTGTGGTAACCGGGTAACAACTTACGATAGCTCCTCCCTTCCCTCCTCCGATATGTCGAGGTGTTGGTGGGTATTGCCGGGTAGGGGAAGGTAGCTGCAGGTGGGTACGAATCAGCGGAAGGAAGGGAGGAGCTGTTGTTACCCGGGTGCCACAATCAGTTGCTTCTACTACCTCATTCATCTTCCCGAGTAAATCGAAAATCCTCTCCAAGTAATTGGTATCCTTGGGATCCTGTGTACAAGTTATAGCGGTGACGACGCTCCAATTTTCATGGGCTTGAGGATCAAGTTGTCTGGTTTGAAACTTTATGAATGGCACTGGAATTTGATGCAAGCGCAGTGTAAAAGAATGTGACCAGGGTTAGGGTCGTCTCGGAGAGCAACTGGAGAACCAGAAACAAAAGACTCTCAGCCCGCGCATGAATGAAGGATGAAAGGCGTCGTAGACTGATTTTATCTGATGGAAACGGGTAAAAATTGAATCTAACAAGTACAACAACCTATGGCGTCCAAGTATGCACTTCAATGAAGAGCCTCTGTGAGTAATTCAAGACTTGATTGGGCTGCCTATAGATTACATGAAAGAATTCCATGGTCACTCACACACATTAAACTCGCCTCATCCACCCTTCCTTAACCCTCCGAACCCGAAAATATACACTAATTCCTAATCGAACAATTTAACAGGATTAATTACGTTCCAAAAAAATATCCAAAACATGGATGATAATGTATCGTAGTAAGCCCTCCGTCACTGACTCACTGGATTCATTGATACACACATATTTGAACATTTGAACCTGATTTATCCAGTAATTGCTAGTCTATTTCTCAATAACATCTGCATCCAACATTCTCTATAATTCCATAGCACCTTCTTGATACTTCTAAAAAACCTAGTTCTCCACGAGGATTGACGATCAATGTCCTCGAGGAAAAGGGCAAAAATTATAGACAATCGTGGCGCCACCTGTCTTTCATTTCGGCTTGAATAAAGCAAAGGCCGGTCTCAGGAGATCCGCTTCGTGATTCAAAGGTGATTGTGGTAATGAGAAGAGAGTTGAAGGTAATTCAATTCTTTTAAAAAGTTGTGTCACTCACTCCCTGCATTACACTGGGCCTCCTCCTCTTGTGCAACATCCCGCTCAATAGAAAATAGTGGTAGTCAAGAACTTGCTCAAGATGCTGGTCCTCGGAATAAAGGTTAATTGTCGCCCTAGTTCGGATTTGACTGAGAAGTTTATTTCTCCGCGCTACCGCATCCCCTTTATCTGAGTGCTTCGTCATCATCCGATTCTTCTTCCCGCAATGAAACGATAGGACGGTAGTGAAGTGAGTTTAACTTTTAAACGGGAGGCAACCTTAGAATACACTGTCATGATTACAACTCACTTGTTAAACATCGGCTAGGTGAAAGGATAAGATTCTCCTCCACATTTCAAGGACCATCTTCAAAGATATATATTATTCTCGAGTTGTTTTCCCAAGCGACTAAAGGATAGAGGCATAAAAACTTTATTCCACCTCTTCCATATCTGTCCCGGGATATTTTTAAAGCCGTCTTCTTCGTGTGAGTCTCTCCACATTTCCAGAGCGCTACATCTTTCATCTCCTCCAAACTCAAGGTAGCGTAATTTTTATTCCCTCAATTCCAGTTTCGGAGATCCGACCCGAGAGAGAGAGGCAAGGTGTTACTACTTGCCGCCCCAGCCTGACTTTGTCATCCCCATCCTTTCAACAAACACTTACACGGAGTCATTCTCCAACTTTTTAAACCTCCACTTCTCACTCTTTTTCACATCATAATACACACGTAAATATTCACCAGAAAACATTCCCACGTCCTCCCTGCTTCACATAACTTACTCTCAGCTAACATAACTCTAAATTGTCCACCAATCAAGTTATGTTTCAAGCCACATCATAAGTGGTTCCCTCATTTTTACATTGACCAATTTATCTATCACAAATTCAAATCCGAGTAGCTCTGGTTACGCTGTTAAGAAAATTTGCGTTTCTAATCCTCTATTCAGCATTTCTTGTATTAGAATGGAAAGTTCTCCTACACCACCCAACCTGTCAGGTAAATCAATCACCACAGGTGACTAGCAAATAAGCAGGGAAACACAACATTCATCTATACAAGCCTGCTACAAGAGGGTCAAAAACTTTAGGGTATGTTTCCGAGAAATGGTTTACTTGCATATTCTCTCAACTCCTACAATTGTTAGTTCATATTTTCCAGGTCAAAGATCTAAATATATTTGTGTTTTCTCAGAAATCCGCTTTTACATATACAATACATTGTACCTGATCTCCTTATTGGCGTCCCTTATGCTCCTAAGTTTGTGTTTTTGTAACTTCATTACGAAAGTTTAGTCGCACGAAATAAGCAAGAAACTCAAGCTACTGTTAAAAAATAGACGGGGATTGCATAAGAAAATCGTAAGAAACGGTCGCTACGGCAATGTGAAATTGTCGCATGCAGCGATAGCATTGCTGAAGGTAGGAAAACTGATAAATTTCCATTACACAATGCATGAATTGTGTGTTGCTATGCTCTTAAAACGGGGAGAGAAAGCGGAGAAAGCGTGGAGAATGGACTAGTCAATATTCAAATTAGGGCATTATGCCGGACAATAAAGAATTCGCACTACATCTGAATGAATACTTGGATCAGTCAAAACATGGAAGAATCAAATAATGAATATTAATTAAGTGCGTCATGAGTCTGAAAAGAGTGAATCACTTAATTAATATACAATTCCCCCCTCCAAACGCTTAAGCGAAAGAACGAGGAGGGAGTTTGCAAGGACCCTTGAGTTAGCTCAAAGGTAAGTGAGTAATTGGTCCTGCATGTCTGACTATACACCTTCTACAGAAACAATGGAGCTAGTAAAGGATATTTCTAATACTTGAATTTCGATCCGTAAAACTGGACAATATATAAGGGCTCTTGGTGACATAGACACTGGCCTAGAGAATTATTCTCAAGCATTACCGTTCCAAGCCAGCATAAGCATTAAGCATAGGATGGATTCAAACATATTTTTGAAATCACAGTAAAAGCTTCTGTGAAGCTTGGAATCCTTGTAATATATTGTTTATGACTCCATCCATCAGCTCCAGCTATTCTTTGCCCTACCCTCCACTCATTCTCTTCAGATTAATTCCGAGAGTTCTGAAGGAGAAGCTAATTCTTGTACGCCCTTTAGGCTCTCTCTCTGAGAGCACTCCAGTATCCCAGCTTCTCAGCCCCTGCCCTGCCTTAACCAAGAAATCATAAGGAGAAAAATTGTCGTCCCAAGATTTGCGGGAAATGGCGAGGTATGTATACATTTAATAACAAATACCCTGAATTGGATTCCTCTTCTGCTGGAACGCTGAGAAATTTAGGTAGACGCTTGCGAGAGGACGGCCAGAAACAAAGGGACTGACTGCCACCATAAGCTTCACTAGTGCACTGGTGATAGAGCTAGCTGAGGGTAAATGCTTCAA
The DNA here is from genome assembly GCA_906901655.1 of Sminthurides aquaticus. Classification (NCBI taxonomy): domain Eukaryota; kingdom Metazoa; phylum Arthropoda; class Collembola; order Symphypleona; family Sminthurididae; genus Sminthurides; species Sminthurides aquaticus. The sequence continues at coordinate 5,548,581 of CAJQTT010000004.1, read as the reverse complement.
CTTCAACGGTGTACCGGTGTACGAGATTCAGATGAGGGGTCCAACTCAAGAGGAGAGAAACTTGTTGCGGCATGATAAAAATACGGGAGACATTTTGTTCGGCTGGTTAAGCTCCTAAACTTCACTCTATAGTTTTGACTGGTAACTATGACTAATCCTTACAAATTAAAAATCCTCTATAATTCCCTCTAGATATTTTTGCCATACTTTAATAAAACACTGACATAAACACTTTTCGAATGAATCTCAGCAGATTCGAATGTCAGTATCCCGGACAAAATTTTACCTCAATACGAGAGGAACACAGCTTCTAGTATGATATTCAGAATAAAGCTTGTAGCAAATCACAGACGACTTCTAATTGAGCAAACTTTATTGCGCAACAGTCCTTGGTTCATGGCGGATACTTGCTTCATTGCAAATTCCAGCAAAACGACCAGTATTTTCAAAAAAAATACAGAAATGATTCTACTGGAACCACTGTACTAGATGTTGTAGCACTGGGTAAAAAACACAGTGTGTGTGTACGAAAGGCAACAGCGGTTGCCCCTAGGCACTCTCTACTGTAGCTCACAGACTGGGGTTAGCGAACAGAATGCATCGCATAGTGTGGGAAGCAGCTCCAACGTGAGATGCGAGAAGGGAGAACGGAGGACGGGTGGATCAGCTCATCATCTCACTCTCAAATCAAGATTCCATTCCATTCCACATTCAGTTGTCGACCATGCGTTCAAGTGGTCGGTACTGTGGAGGGCTCAGTGAAGAAGGACGGGATTGCTAAACCTAGGATACTCCTAGACCTCATACAACGTTTAACGTTTTACGCTAACGACAGTGCATCCTCACAAACTATTTCTTCAAATACAGGATAATTCAATTGTGCGAGTGAGCCAAAGTCCTGGAATTCAGTAACCTAGTCTTAATAACTTCCACGCCAGGGAACCGGAACTGTGAATCCGTCTAAAAATTCCCTATTTACTTCACAACGCTTTTTTCCCATATAACCCACAGCACCATTTCAGCATCACGTATAGTCATTTTATTCGCATCACCAATCTTGAAAATTATTTTGTGTCGTTATACGAACATTATTCAAACACTTGGAAATCTCCTTCCTTTCGGCTTTATCTCGTTTACAAAACCTAGTTAATTATTTACCGTTAAGCTAAAATACAAAAAAAAACGTTACCATTTCATCGAATCAATTAATTAATTTCAGCATAGCCGAATAAGTGTTTTCTTTGATCGTTAGTTGTTACGTTTACATACGATTTGTGAATCCTGTCGAAGCTGTAGCTAGTATGTGCCAGTACTAGGAGCATACATGCAGTACTGGTTACCCAGTTCACGATTACCAGTTGGGTGTCATGGAAATGCGTGTTCATAATCCTCCTTTGAGTGAGCACGGTGTGAAAGCTGTATTTTTGTGTGATATGATCCTATCGGAATAGATACTATTGACTGTTGTGTCCGTTTCCGTACGAATTACTGATCACCATGGATCTCCATTGTGAAGAAGAGATGCTCACGGACTCCGAGTGTGGTACCCCCCTCATCACATCCCTCAAAGAGTCCAATAAGAGAAGTCTGCTAATGTGTAACGGGGATGATTTATTTAAGTTCTACGAAGATGAAATGCCCTTAGCAAGTGTGGATCCAGCCTTGGTTAACGACGACCGAGTCTTGGAGAACATGCTCAAACTGGAAGAACGTCTCATGCCTTCAACCAATTCCTTTAAATTAATTCAGAGCGAAGTCACTCCAGAAATGCGACAGTCCGTAGCAACATGGATGTGGGAGGTAAGGGTTTCACCACTTTTGAACATTTTACCGCAATCATTCAGAAATTAACCTGTTTGATGGCTTTTTGTCGTTGTGGAATCCAATCTAATTAAATTCTTCACTGCATTAGTTGTAACCTCTTGACTTTATATCTAATGAATCCAGAATACTAATTTTGTACTTTGGATCTAATTTGCCAAACAGGTCTGCGAGGAGGAACAAGTCCCAGAAAGTGTATTTTTGCGTGCGATAAACTATATGGATCGATTCCTCAGTGTGCAGAAGATTGAGCGGGCGCAATTCCAATTACTCGGTGCTGCATGTATGTTAATAAGTTCCAAATGGGCTGGAAGTGTCCTCAGTACTAACCGTTTAATATATTATACTGCAAATAGTATTTCTCAAGATTTGCTGCTGGTAAGTATCCGTTTTTCCTCTCAAACTCTCCTCTTTGTACCCTTGCAAATCCAAGCAAAAACTTCATTGTCTCAACAACGTCTTTGTAATCCCGAACAATCTCAGACACTCCCAAGGTCGTCTCATTTGTAGTCTGATCTTGTCAGTAGTTTCCCATCTGAAACTATACATCCCTCTGCAAAGGCGTCGTTACGAAATCTTCGTCAAGGATCAGTGCCAGTCGTAGTTATTTAGCTATTTTAATTTATTTCCGTTCAATTCAACCACTTTTCGCTTCCTCAGCGAGACTTTTAGCAACTCATACACTGTAGCTCACCCATCCTCTTTTGAGCTAAACATACGCTAACTTCAACCTCTCTTACCTATCACAAATGTAACTAGGATGAGTTTCGCATTTCTTAACACGTACCCCTCACATCATTGTACGTCTCTTAGATTTTACAAACTTTTTCCCCACAGACAACACAAGTTCTGTTTGTCCTCCATCCAGTATCCAGTACCCTCCTTTATCTTATTAGATGCGTCAGTCTCAGCTTTAGGATTATCCATCCCAAGGGATAATGGATAAATATAGGATAAAGGAACCCTGCATTTCTTCGATCAATCTCTTATATCACTTCCAACATTTCACACAGCTTCAGCAGATTAACTACTGGAGTTAACAGTGAGGGACAGCGAATCATGATTCCATTCTTGGAAATCAAACATATCGCATTTCACTCGGTACCCGCATAGACATTGAGTGATTCTCATTAAGTCCGGGAATTTGTGGTTGCAGAAGACTTTCATGGAATCTGCCCCTTGATTCCCATACATCTACATGTACATTGTATCAATCAGCCTAGTAAACCAACACTCGAAGCATTCCTCAACACGTAGATGCATATCTTACTTGTAAAAACCCCGATGGCTTTTTAAGCACAATCTTTTTTTTTTGCAAATAACGAAGAAAAAGATAGTTTCTCACAGTATTCCAACGCAAGGGTATCATTTTCCTTTGGATTCGAAAATTCCGGAAAAACGTGAGACATTATGCATGCAAATAGCCCTGAATGTGTCTATTTGTGACATGCAGCGCCTTTGACTTTAGGTGGATCTGTAATTGGTCAATTAAATTTCATGCCTTTTATCTACTTTTCGCTGCCCACACAGACTCTATTCGTGTACAATTATTCCAGTTACAAATTACACCAGTGAGTAACATGTGCGGTCCATAGCAAGCATGCGGATGCAACAGGTGTCTCATTTCACACAGCTCCAGTAATCTGAACATATACTTGGCTTTATGTAACGGATTTCACACTATTTTCCATAAGATTGATCATAACTCACGAATCTACCAAAATATTGCAGCAAGCGCCTCCCTGTAGTATTTCCCGTTCATACAAAATTAGATGGTAGGAAATGGGTAATTTCACACCCGCTTCTCGTAAGCGTTTATGCCTGTACAAATTCCAAAACCCATGCCTTTACACATCGTATTGAGCAAGTTGGGGTGCAGCTATAGGAGCTAAAGACGCAGAAAAATTGGTATCTTAATTATTTATTCATTTATGGAAATATTACAGGAATGGGAGCTGATGATCTTAACCATGTTCAAATGGGAAATGTTCACGATAGTCCCAACAGATTTCATGGACCATTTGTTATACCGTCTACCTCAATCCCTTCAAAGTGCTCCAAATATTCGTGAGACAGCGAGGACGTACACTGCATTCTGCGCTACAGGTTAGTACATGTAAAACATTATCCACACTGTTATGACTATGACTTGAATTTATTTTGCCAACCATTACAAAGAATAATGCATGCCCTTAGAGCTTGGCTTCAAAACAACTTGAGTTTCTCTAGTAGTTTAAACAAATCCAGAACAAATATTTGCAACGATTCACGCTCTAAGGAGAGTGAGAAGTGAGAATATTTCATTGATTTTATGACTAACGAGCAAGCACAAATGCGCCAGAGAGGAATCTGAGGAAATCATTTACATGTGCTCTCACGTTAGGGGGTACTCCTTGCTGTGAGAGAATAGGGTTGATGGTATCCAGGAGGATGGGTTATAATAGGAAGGTAGTATTTAAGGTCCCAGGCTAACTAAGCAGGAATGGACTCCGTCATAGGATTTACCGATTTGAATGCCTTAAAACGATCTGCCGGAGGACGGTACTAAATACCCGGGTGTCCTCCTACTCTCCCCAAGAAAGCTCCAAGAAATAGGTCATTCTCTTTCTAACCTGGGCATGGCTACGTTCCTTCGGATCAATGCCGATTGTGGGAGGAGCGGGAGCAGTAGGTCCTACTGATCCTGCAATAGCTTCAGTTGAACCGATATTTATTGAACTTTATCAGAAATGCTATGCAAATTATAGCTCAGGGAGATGTTGCTTTAATGGGAGGAAGGTTTTGGTTGATCAGAAACGAGAGAGTTGCCGCCGTATCAAGAAGCCATATATTCAGCATAAATGGTGAATAGCATTACTGGAACATAATTCTTATAATTCGTGAACGCTTACGGGAATAGGGAACGGTACTTCAAGTTCATAATCCTAAAATGCATGGGAAATGTGCTTCTATCTACCTTAAAGCCAATACGAGCCGATTCACTGGTACGGCGGGTCTAGGAATAGGAATTCTAGTTAGAGTGATAAGGGTCGTCTTGGTATGTTGTTGATTTTTCGAAGAACTCAAGAAAGCAGGTATTTTGAAGAAAGGCACTGTTTCAAGTGCTTTCAACCCTGACAAGTTTCTTGGAAACAAGGAGCGAAAAAGGTGTAGAAGAGAAATTGAGGAAGGTGGGTAATGGCTGGAAAAGAGACGGAGCTGAGCCGATAAAGGTAGCAAGCCTAGGATGAAAAATGAGATCCTGTATTGAGTATCAAGTGTAGTGAGTGAAAAATACGAGTTTTGCGTAAAAGGAATTTTAGTTTCCATCCTCTTTAGTACACTATAGTTGACTGAAGATGCTGGGAAGGAGGGCCGCTGTCCTGTCCACCCGGGGATTGCAACAAGCTCCTTTCCTTCCCAGTAATCCTAGTTTGGCTTTGTAGCTTGATGGAATTCACCTGCTGATTAGAGAGACAGGTAGACGCGCGCGGGTTTCTTTCTTAGACTTCTTCAAGGGGTTTTGCCTCAGTCAAGAGAAAGATACAATTACTTTCTTAACCTCATCCAAGCTTTACTGCCACTCTTTAACAAGTCGTTGCCATGATGGTGATGGTACATCAAAAGTATTTACGGAACAGGTTAAGATTCTCTCCATGTAGTTCAATAAATCCCAAAATCTGTAGAATGGGACGGTCTAGAGTTGGCTTATTTCCTTCAACAACTGCAAACTCCGTATACGTATAGAATTATTGGTCTGAAACAGAATAAGCGAGCCGCCCTCCATGGTTCCTTTATGAAAAGATATATAGTTTTGGGCTGCAACCATTTCAATTAATCCAGAGTTATTTGAGAAGGTGCTACATAACAACAAAGGGCTGATAGTGGCGGCGACGATGAGCTATAGGTGAAATTACTTAAAAAGCTTCAATTCTGTGTAACTGACCTGGCGAACCTCAATAGGATTGAATCTTCGACTAAATAGGACCATATGCGAGGGCAAATTCTCTCATTTTCCAAAAAACTGATGTAGATCTTATTTGTAAGGTTGGTGGTGGGGCGTTGAAGGATTCTCAGTAGTATCCGCAGGCTACTACGAAGGGCCCTTAAGTATTAGAGTTGAGCCCAGGGAGCTCTGTAATCAAATATTTCCTCTCCTACATACTTTAATTTGTAACTCCACCGCATTTCACCTCTATTAATATAGCTGGAGGATGAGAAATGAGAAGACATGGCTAATTAATGGTAGCATCCGTAGATCGCCGGGTTTGAACTTTTGGAAACGAAGGGGAAAAGGAATTTTTGAAGCACAAATCAAAGCGTATTAAAAGTATTTACGAGATCGCCTAGTAATCAGTAGTCGCAGTCGGGTCTGGAAAAAGTATTTTTCAGACAAAGGTTAACGAAGTAATACTTCCTAATGACTGGCGAGTGTGTAATTTTCAAAAATATTTCACCCAACCCTGTAGTCATTTGTCCAAATCTCAGACTCCGCCGCAAAATTACCTCGTCTGGATGACCATTCGGCATTGTCAGCTGTTGAAATGTACCTCAACGAGCTCAAGCTGCAGACGTCCTAGTGTGAAATTCTGTAAAATAATCTATACACAGCATACGCGAATATTCTGTGGATTTCATCGTAACAGTCAACAGCAGTAGGGGCGGCATCTCAATCCTTAAATGATGAAGCGAACGTCATAATATTCATGCATAAATTCCATACTGAAACCTCTTGCAATTCGAGCACATGTTTCCCAAAACCATCTGTTGCGCTCATGTTAGACTGGGTAGACGTGTTTTGTTGTCTCTTTTTTATAATATGTTTTTGGCAGTTTAGTGAATCCCAGATTTTACCGAAATCAATGCATGCCAGACAAGGTTATCTTATTTCCTTGTGGTCACATTATTCGTCTACTCCTCATTCTTTTGCATAGCATGCTGCTGAACTGTAGTCTACCTTGAATTAAGGGAACAGTAACAGCTGGCAAATGGGCACAAACTCTGAATGTACAGACTCTTCCTCGTAACCTCTAGAAACATATCCGAGAGCGAATTTTTGTTGCAAGCTGAGAAATATAGTAATATAGCTTAAGGTTTGTAAGGATAATTGAGTTGCAATGTAGTTATACAGTTCTCATTATTCCTGGACAACATTTGTTATCACATGGCTCTTTCATTTGACCAACTGGAAACTTGGTCACTTTTTCCATCTTTCGCCAACACTGGGTAATGTAGGTGAAACCTGTACCTCGTAACCGATGGTCCAGTTGCAGCTTGATTGAAGAATCATGTTGTCTACGTATGTCGCGTGCCTAGAGGATTCAGTGATTACGGATAATGATAAAAGCTCCGAAGATACAAATTCATGTGTGAGGAGGACGATGAGCGGAGAGAACAGGCTTAGTTAGACGTACATGAAGAAGGGACCTTAGAGTTTTGCTCATAGCTGCCATAAAAACTATACCTGGAGAAAAATGGATATCATGCCTACTGAACGGAAGTTTTAAAATTCGTAGGTAATAGTGTTTGGCCAACGATGGGCTCCTCCGAACAAAGCGAGAGTCTCCGGGTAAAATTGAGAAATTTATGTGGGATTCAGGGAGCTTTTGAAAAGTTTTCGTCACTCCTGAGATGAATTCCGGGTAGGAGAATTCTATGAACCGTATTTTCGGTTTCCATTTGAAACTCGGGGAGGACAAGCAAGGATCTTTTCGGGTAGTAATTTAGCCACTTTCGGAACTTATTATCCGGTAGCTTTGCACAGGCATCTGGAGATTGAATGGGAACGCTTCCATTCTTCTTGGATCCGTGTGGATCTAGTTGAATAAAGCAGCTGCCCGGAATAGTCTTACGTGAGATCCGAAGCTCTATGTTGCGTTGAGGGTGAAAAGGAATTGAATAGACTTCTATGAGGGATCATCCAGTTCCTTTTTCGGTCAAACCGGTCGGGGAAGACGGAGGGGGAATGTAACGAATGCGGGTAGATGTAAAAGCATCCGAAATTTCCGAATCGGATGAGCGCACTCGTGCCCTGACTGTAGATGATTTTGGACGTGGGCTGTCTCTTTTTCCCATTGTTAAATGAATGGTGTGAATAGAATGATGCTTTGCTCGAGAAAAGGGGGACAGGAATTACCGGTGTGAGGGATAAGAGGAAAATGGGATGCAGGGAGGGAAGTCGAGATTCCGTTGAACTTGATTATGCACACCTGAAGGTATTCGGATGAAGGGAGTGAAATTTACCCATGTTCCTGTCCTAGGGCAAGCTTCCGAACAATGATGCAGTGAAAGGATATGAACGAATCCCCAAGGTCTGTGGATAATTTTAGTTGTGAATCCATGCACGTTCTCCGACAGGACCCCAGCTACTTCGTGAGGAATAAAGAACTCTGGATGTTATAATGAAACGCCAGTCGAGATCGCAAATGGTGCTCTTGTTCTCCTCATTTTTTGTCGCGTGCCCGGCAGGATATGTTTGCTTTGGTAAAGCCCGGGAAGGTGACGTAGAACATGGTTTTCTAGAACGACTAAACAGCCCTCTCACCTAGACCAAAAGGAAGGACCGCTTAGAATAGGGATGCGATCCTCTCTCTCTCACCTTTTCAAGAGGATCGAATCTCTAGAGGAACAGGAATGATAATCAGTTTTCTCTCGCATAAACTTAAATCCCCCCAGTCACCTGGACACGGGATCTCACTCACCAGGTAGTTTAGCGTTAGTGATTGAAATAGAAAAAGGGGGAGATGAATGTTGGCGGTTTAAACTTTCGGGGTTGGCAATTCTTAAACTTAATATTCTGAATGCGTTGGACAGATTTCAAACCATTTTGATATAAGATGAGTCGCTATGTTTTGCTTTCATGACTGATAGAAAGGAAATGAATTCGCGTGACGAATTTTTAAAATCGAGAACTAAATTACATGTACGGCAAATCAGTAGACGCGCATCATCTTCAGCTGCAAACAGGCAGTAGTCGTAGCAGCTTTTGAAATACCTGCATTACATTGGCCTTAACTTCTATTGTTCTATTAGCGCTTCAAAACTTAAGTGTGCTATTGATTGCTGTTAAACCATTTTTTAATAATTACCTAACAAAACCGATTATTTATTCTGTCTACAGACTCTAACTTTTGTACAAACACACCAAGTATGATCGCCGCTAGTACAATTGCCGCCGCCATTGGCCAGCGTGTTTCACCTGACTTACTGAATGATGTCTTGCATATGCTTCATGTGATCACCAAAATCGAAACGGTAAGTTGGCTTAAACTGATTTTTCTCTTTGACGCCGGAATATTCCATTGCCCTTATCATTTTTAACTTGTCCTGATCAATTAATTTATTCTTATTATTTTCATTTAACAGGGGAGACTTCAACAGACCACAAAGCGTCTAATGGAGTGGAATAGCTGAGACAAGGGGCAGCATGCATCGACTTCTTGCTGCCCTAATACCTTACCTTGACATAGCTCCCCAGCAGCGTCTGGCTTTCACACGGAGATGCTAATATAAATTAAATATATTAAATTAATAAATTACTGAAGAAATAATTGAAGGACGAAATAAAATTATTTGACCGTTAAACTATCCAGAAATACTACTGTTTTACGGAAATATTCCCAATAACCAAACATGGAGTTTTCCGGTTTTTTTACCCATTGATTCAGCCTATCACGTTGGAACATCGCTAACCTTAAATTTATTCCACGTTCACGTCGATGTACAGAAGCACTGCGATTTTCAAAATTGATTTTAATGGATTATATCATGTTGAGCTTTGTCTTTGTCATAAGATATAATAACGTATAGGACATCCCCGATAGTCTGAATATTTGGTCCAGCCATAAGCAAATTCATAGTGTGTCTACCACTGATAACGCATGAGACTAGTAACCACACTTTCAACTGTGGTTAAAGAAGCGTGAGAGTGTAGATCCTGCACTGTTAGACAAAGGAACTGTCTTTCTCAGGCGTACAGTGTGGTCGATCTTGATGCTTCAAATGGCATCTTCTCCCACTCCAGACTTCCAGAGTATCTTTCTTATGAGTTGCGATGAAATCGTCAAGGTTTGTTCTTTCCCAGAAAAACCAGCCTTCTTGTCTGCATTAACCAAAGCTTGAGACTCAGCTTTTTTATCTAACAAATTTTAAATTGTAATCTCTTCGCATTTGCTTTTATGGTTAGCTTTTGCGAGTGCTGCTCAAGTATACCCTTTGGAATATGCAATATTCCTTATCATTGCTGAGCCAGGCGACTGCTTTTACCGAAAACTCATTACATATTTTTGGAATAATACGATACAAGGACATTTAGTTGCGTAAATCAATCCGCACGCCGATTTTAAAAAACAAGAATCCTTTAGAATGCCCCGTATACGCATTCGCAATATTCGACTCAATCCAAGTTAAGGTGATCGATAAGCTAGCAAATAACCTCATTTCCTTTCACACGTACTGTTGGAACGAACCATGTTTTCTAGAGAATAGGTAGTCGTAGCCTTGCAGCTTTAACTCAGCCACTTTTGATGGAAAGATTGAAGGATTCGTAAAAATCCAACCCGTTTGTTTTTTATTCAACCATGCGAAGCAAAGGAAATCTTTCTATTCTACATTGAATTCGAAGGATGCGTATGGAGCTTTCGCATTTAAATGCAGCATTGAATGAGGAGAATTCGCTCTGCTAGAAAATATCTTGGAATTAAATCCTGTTGCCTCAGGCTTTCTTTCCAATGCCCCCACTGTTCAGACACTCTGTGACATAAGCGTGACCAATACTAGTTCTGAAGTTTAAAAGTCTTGTTAAAGGTCCGATCTGCTGAATACGAGGCTTTTACATAAATTTTGTATATATAAGCAGAGTCATTGTGAATTTTAGGTATGTGAGGGTAAAATGCAGCTTTTGCACGGGTCTGGTTTTTGCAACATCTCTTTACTCACGCAGTAATTCAGCAATTTCAGCAAACTAATATATTCAACGTCACAGCTTCTGCCTACTCTGGATTTTGTCTGGAACGAGAGAATAAGTTTCGCAACCTGAATTGATAACTTGAAGGTTGAGTACAAGACGGTGGAAATACACATCAATTGATCATCTACCTCTGACAATAAACTACAAGTTTCCCTCTCAGTTTATCAACTTAGCGTGGGAATTCTCTAAGCGTTTGAGGTACTGGAAAAATCCGGCATAGCTTTGTCCGTGAGTGAGGGAGAGAGTGGGATTATGAATTGCACATATTTAAAAGCCAAAGTACCAAGCAAACTTAGCGCTGTTAGCTTCCATACTGAAGTTACAAAAAGAATGCTGGAAGAAAAGGTAGGGTGGAGGTGTTGGAAGTGCGGCTGACGGCCAAAGCGCTTAAGCCGTGGATGCTATTGAACTCTCGAAGGTCTTCTTGCGAATTCACGTTCACGACTAGTCACATGTAAAAATTGCAATCAGAACCAAGGTGAAGAGCATCTGAAGGTCTGTGTGGGATTCGCGGAGCGCTCGCTAATTCTAGACACAACTTATTCTCCCTACGACAAGACGGAGCGCAATGGAGGGAGACGCAAGTTTAAAGCGGTTGGATTTTCCTGACGTATGCAGATGCATTCAGTCGGTTCGAGCAGCCGTATACTTTCTAAGATATAATATTCTCGCCAAATTCCTTTGTTTAAATTCAAGACTCATTTTCCCTCACTCTAAGAATCATGTTGTGCCAGCCTCTGGCTACGACTCCAAGGTGCTGATATTTTTATTCATGCACAGGGCAGGTTTCAAGATATTATAAAACTCATCTTCTGAATCCTGTTCTCTCTAATTACCTGCATATTGTCCTTCGTACCTTTAAACATTAAATCCCAGGACAAGGCAGCCACATCATTCCCATTGTCCAGTATTTTTTCACACTGTGTGGCTTTGCTGCCACTCTGAGAATGCATGATACCTGACAGCTTTTAAACCACCAGGTTACATGATAATGTCATTAGTTGGACACCATTTGCATACTACACTGAGCAGTTGCCCGATTCAGGACGCTGAAAAATAATAGCAAGGAAGAAGGCAACAAGGTATGGTGCGGACATTAACTTGCTTAGTATCATAGCTGCTTGCTAAGTTTTCGAAAGTCTCATTTCAAAAATAAAATATACTTCCAATGAGGAGAGGGAAAATTTCTAGGTACAGTTCAAAGACATAAAAACCCTAAAAAATCGAATCACAGCATGCCTCTTTTAAGTGTACTATTAGCTAACCTGAAGAAGTGATTGAAAAAAATATTGTGCGGGAAAGAAGCTCCGCAAACACTATTTTTTTATAGTGCTACCTGCGCTGAAGTAACTTACTATACTGCAAATCGGAGGAGGGAAGGGCTTTGTTTCAGATTGGCGCTAAATTCGCTCAACCTTGTTATCGGAGATGAATCTAACTCTCAGACAATATCTTCATGGAAGGGAAGAAGATATTCGCGAAACTTTTTATTTTCCTGCCTGGAGGGATTTCAGTTTAAAGCTGCTTTCTACTAACTATGCTAGCGAACCATTTAAAGCGCAATCATGTTACTCTTCTTGATTTGCTGCAGAACAGTATGATTATGCCGCCTTCTCCTTCTGCCCGCGAAAAAGATTTGGCGAATTGATATCAATTGAGTTCCACACGCATGACGTGCAAGGTTAAAATTACTGTGTCCAAAGTTTTTTCACTTTCTTTCGCGCTCACAGATCTTGATTACCTACGGATTACGAAAATAATTGTAGGGAGGACAAAGCCATAAGTAAATGCACGCAATTTCTTAAACACGTCTTGGAATGCTGTGGTCCTCGTCTTATCCAGGCAAAAGCACACATTGCTGCGTAAATTAGAACATCACAAAGAATAGGTAACATCATCAACGAGCCACCATCACGCAATCACGCCCACTTCCAAATTTTCTTGTTCTCAGTGAACACCAACTTGACGCAATTATTAAAAACATACAAATTTCACGCATTAACTAACAATAGGAACAACGCTTCGCGGAGTTTTCTACAACGGAATATGCGACAACCTCTCCTCTCAGTTAGGTCTAGTATAAGTCCAGCAGCATAGGTGGCAGTAGTAATCTTGCAGAGAAAGTAAAACCCTTTATATATCTACGTTTAAATGTGTGGTGCAAAAATATAGATACACAGACTTAACTGTGCAAAATCCCATTCGTTTCCAGCTTATAGTGTTGCAAACATTGCAGAATATCTAAAAGCCGCTTGATGATAAATTGTTGTTGAAGCGCGTTAACAGTCAACGGAACTATTTCCGAAGCGAACTAAGATGCAGCCTAACTTAATGTTTCATCCCAACAAATGTGTATATTTTGTGCAAAGAATTTTGAAAACCCTTGTAGGAGATTTTACTTTAATGACAATTGAAATATTCGCCTTTGGTCTGATATTTGAAGCATTTTAAAAAATGGGTGAGGTGATCAAGAAATCTTAATATTAATTGTGTTCACTAGCCTGCAAGCTGATAGTTGGAACATTTACCCTGGTTTCTGGAAACGTTGAATGTCTCAACTCATTAGCGTTCTTGCATTTAACGTTTCCGAACGCGTATAGTATATAACGCTCTGATATAAGCATACTATTCAGAATTTCCCATCGAGTTTAAAATCTGAACGGGACCATAGAGCAAAGCTTACAGTGGGAGTTTTCAAACCTCTTGTGCACATTCCAATAACCCATCGCTCGCTATATCATAGCGTTATTTTCCGTTATTTGCGATCGTTAATTTCGTGATTCGCGAAGTCCCCTGAAATTAGCACTAAACAAATATAAATTATTATATAGAATAGGAATACTTACTTTGTTTTAAGTTAACTTCAAAGCAATGCTGTTTGAACTGAGTTAGCTTAACTTTTCTTAGATTTTAACATGAACCGAGCGCTGGGATCTAAGCCGCTTTTGCGGCTAGCGAATGAGCTATGCTTAAATCAGATAAGGCTTTTTTCGTGTTCATCCGTTGTTTTTCCAACAAAGTTAGCTTTTAGTTTAACTGGACTTAATGGGAAAGCTGTGGGTGTACGGCAGGAAAATCCTCTCACAAGTATTGGCTCCTCAGGACTTCTTCAGCCAGTTCAAAGACTTGACGAAGCATGCCTAAGTTGCAGACATATGAGCCGACAAATTGTTCAGTGGGAAAGGATGCGAAAACGGCGACCCTTGCCTCGGAAAGACATCTCTGCTCATTATCCTGACTATATGTTGCAGCCCGATCCGAATCAAGATGTAACGGATGAAATCAAATCAATAACTGAAGGTCTGATTCTGTTGTGCTCATTGTTAACTGAAGCTGTGATTTATCTAGGAAAGTAGAAGTAAAACTTTCATTTATTTATTTTCAGATACAATTGCAAAAGTCAATCAGCAGATCTCGGAAAGAAGTTACGGAAGACTCTTTGCTGTCATCCAAGTAGCTGGAAAGCAGTTTAAAATCACGGCGGAAGACATTATTATTGTGCAAGGCTTTTGGGCTCCGCAAGTAGGCGACCAAATCCGTTTGGAAAAGGTATTGAGCGGTTATATCCCTTTTAGTGTAATCAGTGTACTCACTTGGGTTGGTAATCACTATCTCCTCAGTGTAGTCTGAAGATAGTCTGAACAATAAGATGTTTTATTTACCGGGGTCTTCTTTGTTATCCGTAGGTTTTACTTGTTGGCGGTACTGACTTTTCGTTATTGGGTCGGCCGCTTCTCCCAAAGGATTTAGTACAAGTAGAGGCTACCATCATAGAGAAAACCTTGTCATTTACAAAACTTCATTACTTTTTGCGACCTAGGAAACGGTCGCGACGGTTACGATGTAAGAACTTCTAAATTCTACATGAATTCTGGATAAAAGTTGAAAACCAGCTTGCAATATAATAGTTTTACGTTTCTTACATTTCAGTCTACAGGATCCCCTACACAATGGTTAGAATCAACACAATAGAATTCGATGGACTAGTAAACGAAAGGAAGGATGTTGAAGGAGAAAGAAGCGTCCGAATTTGAGTCCTTTGTCAGATCCATTTTTCTACAAATTGAGCGGTGTTCACGCTGCTGAAGCAGATAAAGATTTTTGATGTATGTAATGATCTTACGAGTTTATTGCATTTATTGGCTTCTTTTCGCGTCATGATGCATATAAATATTCGTACAGTGAATCATAGTTGATAGTAAAAAAATATTACACTGATAATATTGGCCGGAATGTACTGATTAATCAACCACGTAAACTTTTAAAAAAAATTAAACCTACTTCGTACGCTTCGTCAATAATCACGTTCAAAATCTGGAAATTCAAAACCTAGCTTTTTAGTATTTTATCTTTCATCAGCTCGTTCAATACACGCTGACTTGCACATCTGCAATGATACAAGATTGAAAAATTAGAGCACCCAGTAGACACAATTGCGTTCATGGTAAAAACAATGCGTAAAAATACAGTAACACCACTTACCTCATTGCAGTAAGAGAAATACTGGATTTGTACAAAGCGAAAAGTTGGTAATTGGACGACTGAAGAGCATGACATTTATGGTAATCAGAAGTCCAGTAAGATTCCACGGCCTTATGTTGTCCATTTTCTTCTGCTAGCAAAACAAGACAATTAGTTCCTGAAGTTTGCGAAATCTGTAACACAGCACATTACGCTTACCTCTGTTATAGGGTTGAAAAATTGGCCCCACTGTTGATCGATAAAAAGTTCGCAGAATATCTAAGCGATATGCCAAATTTGTTGTTTCTGATGAATTACTTCTAGCGTCTGGAGTTACAGCAAAACTACAACGCTGCTTATCCTGATTAATTATCAAATACCTACGAAGATTCGACCAGCCACACGTTACTATCACCCTTCTTGCAATCCAAATTAAATGCGAAGTAGCTTTAAATCACCTTACCCTAGTAAAGAAGGATCACTATTAATCAATCGACAATTAAAGGATGGAGGGCGGATGTCACGATTGTACATACTAAATAACTCTTTGGTAGAACTTTTCCATTTCTTAATTTCCGACTGGATAAAACTAACTTCCGGCTCTTTTCCACACAGTATCACAAGTTGTATATTCGCCTTCTTTGCTCGAGATACAATTAACCGAAATGGAAGCTGCAATTCGCAGACAATGGATTTTGAACATGATTAGACATTCAGTATAAAAATTTGGAACATGACGAAACAGTAAGTTAAGTACCTCTGGACTAGTGATGGGCAGATACACAGGAATGTCTGAAAACTGTTCCACAGAAGGCTGATTTGCAACAAAAGTAATCAGACAAACTTCAGATCCTTTTAAACACCACCAATCTTTACTCGCTGCCATTATCATCCCGTTGACAATAATAACCCCGTAGCTGCAGTTCATGTTTCCCAAAAGAGAATCTAGCAAATCCTAAGTTGATTCAAAGTATACATCTTCAAAAACTGTAAATAAAATCTTATTATTATTAAATGTTGAGTAAACTTACCTGAAACTGAGACTGGGATTCGGAATGGAGACCTACATCGGCACATAGAGTAAGGTCACCAAAGTAAAGCGTATGTTCATGTGGATTTAACCCGTACAGATATTTATCAATCACAGGATATACTTTCTACAACAAGGTTTACACATATTAGTCTTATTTTATCAAACAAAACCTAGAACAGCTTTGCATACATGCATTCAATTATCATTACACTTACTCTGCAGTCCTTCTTCAATTTATCCAGGTTTTTCGCATTTATAATACTATCTAACCCAAGGTGAAAAACGATTGCATGGAAAATATTATCCACCAAATTCTCGTGATGCATATCTGACAAGGAATCATTTGGGCCCACAAATATCAGCGACAAGCTGAAAAAAATAATTCATATTTAAATCGTTTAGTTTCACGGTAACTGCTATGATTCCCAGTTTAAGTTGCTCAAGTTTAAACGTCTTACCTATTACTGTAATCTTTCCAAAAGACTCTGCCACTTTCAGTCAAAGTTGAAATTAGTTCCACCTTGTTTGCTTTTCCGAAAAGGGAGACGCCGTTCATTGATGCAGCCAACGGAAACGGAATCTGTAAGTAATTAGCACCGTTTCATTAGGTAGCCAGCTTCAGGTAAATCAGAAATAATATCACAAAGTATCAAAACACTTACTGCTGTAACATCTCCGATTCTTCGAGCAAAAATTGGTACTCCAGATTCGCAAGAAACACATATTAAGTATCCAGCCATGTTATGCTTGTTGATATTTGATATTTGCGAGTAACAAATCACAGAATCCGATAAAAAAAGTTGAATATGATTGTGTACAGCTTCCTTGCAAGGCTAACGTAATTTGACAGCTCGTAAACCTAATTACGACGAGGAGCCCCATCAACACAAGCCTGGCAGTACCGCTAAAATACAAAATAGTTGTTTTTCAACATCACCTTTGCAATCAGCATTAGATACTACTCGTAATAATGAACACGATCAGAAGCTTACCACGATTTCTCCACCGTTACTTTCGATGAGAGAATTACTGGTTTTAATGGACGGCAACGCTCCTTCAAAAGGATTACGACTGACGTCGACATGAGCGAAGTAGCAGTGTCACCATCTTCTTACCCTTGGCGGCTGAGCCGTCCCTCGTTAATAATAACTTTATTCGCCGATATCGGTTTGATCTTAACAACTTTCAACTTTTGCTTTCACGAATCTCCGAATTTAAGCATAGAGTTGATATGTTATATATATAGTAACGATGAATTTCAAGAGAGATTTAAATGTAAACAGACCGGGAAACATAGAACTTTCTACGCAATATTCGATAGATGGCGCACAATAAGGTATTTTTGTTGGCGTTTTTGTAACTTTACAATGAAATTCCCAGTTTAACAAAAAGAAATTACTCAAAGCTAGTTTAGCAGTTTATAATTCAACATTCCAATTTAATAACAAAACATTTTAAATAACAATCTAATATATAATCATAATAATTTCATTCGAGAATGTGATTTAGCAACAGCTTATATTAGAACATTATTAGCTGTGCTGTTTCTAAACTCGATTCCATATATATTCAGCAAGCAACAACTAATTGGTTTCTTCTCCTTAAAAACACATTCATGCTGTCGTCGGTCACAGATTAATTTCAACGGCAGGCAACAAAATAATGTTTGTATTTGTCACGCATATCATAGAATCTTTAAGCGAAGTGTATGCGAATGTGGCATGGACTGAATGGATCAGGACAGCCAAACCTAGCTTAACTTTCCCCTTCCATCTGAAATTCACACACATAATATTATAACGCTATACGCTACACACAAACGCCCGTAATATTTGTGCAAATATTTCCGTGGCTTATGTCATTGGGCACGTGCTTGAGAACAGTCAGAAGTGGTTGAGGTCGAATTTCCGGAGCAGCATGAGCCTTCGACTAATTTCACAGTAATTGATGTTATTTAAGCTAACTTCCGGAGGAATTTCATACGACAATTCAAATACATATGAGCAAGATCTAGAGCGGCGAATACACGAATGCATAGGCGTAACTGAACCTTGCCGTGGTCCTAACAATATGTCGTTGTACAGCCAGACGCATCCCAGTGCCTTCATTTCGCGTGCAAACCCTTTTCACACAAAATGTGTTTACATCCACCTTAACCTACACAATATTACGTGAGCGGCTGTTTCCGAGCTTGTGTGACCCAGTGACTTGGTTATTTCATGTATGACGATGCATATTACTCTGTACATATATACACAATTACGCACCTGGTTAAGTTCCAGTCACAATGTGGCGGAAATCTTCCAGGCCCACAAAAGAATTGAATATCGATTAAGTCAGCCTTGTTTGTCGAAAGGATTGTATAACAGAGCGTTTCAGGGACAGGAGCAGCTGAGTCTGAAAGAGTGAAACGATCCGAGTAAACGATCAGGACTAATGCAACAGCTCTTTCTATGTCAAATTGAGGAATGCACATGAGCTTAATTACTCCAACTTCTGAAGCGAAATAATGCCAAATCGACAAATTTACATCATCCACTCTAAAAACAGTCTTCAAAACCAGAATCCGTGTTCCATAATACAGGAATCAACTTTATGCACTGGATGTTTTCTGGATGGATGTGGCTCTAAAGCTACAGTATTCGTATTCTTGAAAGAGGTCAAACCTAAAAAGTTACTGAACTTCCATCAAATCTGGAGATCATGAACACGCGCCCCCTTCCTACGAATTGTCATCTGCCATACGACAACGACAATTTTCATTGACAAATACAAACAAGCTTATACCGATTCCCACCTGCCGTCCCGGCAAATAACTGACATGAGACAGGCTTCAACCGTTGTAATGCACGAGTCCCGTTTTGCAAACCTTCTTGCGAAATCCATGTTATGTTTCTTGCGAGAAATCCGAGAGTCTCATTTTACAGAAAACGCTTTTGCAATTTATTTAAAACGTAAATTACTCTGCGTATGTATTGCATTGCTCTGGAACCAGCTTGAAATATTGAAATGTCTTCACTGAACACGTTATGAAGGAAGCAAG
Source organism: Sminthurides aquaticus (assembly GCA_906901655.1). Taxonomy (NCBI): domain Eukaryota; kingdom Metazoa; phylum Arthropoda; class Collembola; order Symphypleona; family Sminthurididae; genus Sminthurides; species Sminthurides aquaticus. Next base: position 5,529,276 of record CAJQTT010000004.1, on the reverse strand, counting down.
GTGTTTCTTGTTATTCATATTGAACGAGTTGCACCTTGGCTGAAAAACATCTGGATGTAAAACTCATCTGAAGCATTCATCCAGCAGTTCCATCATCTCATAATGGTTAATGGAAGGAAAGAATTTTGTAAACAAACCAGCCCTAACCTACCTTCCGCGTAAAGGGTTGAATTATTCTTTGGGATCTCCATACTTATTATACATGGACCGTATACGCAGTACGCAGCGCGTGCGGGTGACACACGGCATTATAGATTTGGCATCCTGCTTCTTGTCTCCGTGTCCTCATCCTTAGATCCTCCCACAAGTTAGCTCAGCCTGCTCAAAACTTGCCTTTCCTTCCTCCATTCTGACCATTCCTAATCTTTGAATAAGGCAAGAAGCTTTTACACTTGGCCGCTCTGGGTAATTGTCCCACATCCAAATCCAACGTCCCCAAAACAAGAGCCTCATTCAAGTTCCCTGCCTTTTGAGCCTTTTGATCGTATGCCATAAATTGATGTTTCATAAAAGTTCGTTATGAAATTGATTGATATCCTCCCAGGCTCTAAACAAAAGCCTTCAGGGGACTCAACATCCTAAAAAATCCCAGCCTTACAAACCCTTAAGTGGAAATTCTAAGCTGGGTTTACGTCACCGTTCTGCTGCACGGAATGCGTGACATGAGAGAGAGTTCTTCCGTTTTGTTATCCGGCAGTCGGATTCCCGGGCATTGATTTGCTTAGAAAACGGAAGGAAGGAATCTGTAACGGAAACAATTCACTTTCGGAAACTATAAGCAATTACTGCATGAGTTTAAACGTATCCGAGTATTGTTTTCAGTATTACTACTCCTTATCCAGCAGCGGCTACCGCCAATTATTTCAATATCCGATACAGGACGCCCGCAATTACTTCACGCAACAGTTTTCATGTCAGTCATTCGTTCCTCAAATTCCCAATTGTTTGTTTTAACGGAAATTTTTCGTCTCTCCAGTCATATTGCCTATTATTTATAATTAAGTTCGCGGTGTTTAAGGACGTTACTGGACGTCTGCAAAATGTGATCAAAAATACTTTATGCGAAAAATGTAACTATAAAAACTCGTATCAGTTACACTACACTATCGAACAAATACAATGTCCAGTCCCATTTGCGTTTGTGGTCCGGTGTCCCTAAGCAAAGTAAGATGATCTTCGGGATGCACACACAGACGTCAAAGACACTTTTCTGGATCTGAAGAAAAACTAACGGCTCCCTCTATTTTCACTTTCATAACTTCGCTGAAAGAAGGGTCGCAGCTAGAAGCAGTTTCCGTTGTTGTATAGCTCTGCATTTCTTTTTCGACCATCTCACCATCGACCTTTGACCTACAGAGTTTAAAAATTTGCAAGAGTGGCGAAGACTTCACCTATCCAGCGGTCTATCACTATCACCTATCACTAGCAGCGGAAATCTCTTGATACTGTGACGCTTTGGAGTGGAAGAATCGCGGTGGAAATCTGTTGCTCACTCCACAGAGTGCAGGCAGTTCGGTCAGCGGATTTTCTCCCGTCTCCATGGAGTTACAAGCCGTGTAAGCGCACATAAGTTATGTTAGCACAGGTATCTTTCTTTCTTGCTCCACTGTCCACCTATAGTCCCGCAAAACCCCGGAGCGCTCCCGCTGAATAATCTAGACAGAATTATAATAAAACGACATGTGCATCCAGTTACACCATCCACATGTTGTCCACTTTGATGGCTATTTAATTCTTTGAACTCATGTGTAGCACATAGCTAATGTAATGCCTTTGGCTGTCTGCGCGCAGTAGCTGTACTTGGCGTATTTGGTAGTAGCTATGATATCTGATGGTACTTTTACTGCAGCCTGCATAAATTATAAACTATTTCACTTCAACATCAGTTGTTCCTAAGCAAAACAATCCACAGTAAATAAAGATTAAACTAAACTAAACTAAGTAGCCGTACAAGTTCAGAGGTGATAAGATTCATTTAAAGACTGCTTCTATAGGCAGCAGACACAACATATCCGTACGATCCCACCCAAATGCTTGCCTTGCACCTCTCACGTGCATGCAACCTGTTCCTATTTCAGCAAGAGCTCTCCATCTCAATAGTAACAGATTGCAAGGGTATCCTCAAGGCCTGCAAATCCAACCGCAGCAGGTTGCAGGAAAAGGAAACTATCGACGTGCAAAACAGGTAGTAACTCATACACCAGGTGACAAACGCGGAGCTTCTAGTTTCTAAACTCAAATCTTTTAACCCTCATCTGCCTGATTTAACTCGTGTACGATTGTTACTGAGAGCTTATGCTTCGATTTCTAACTGCTAATTAATTCCGGCCTCACTATCCAGCTCAACTTGTGATTTGAATCTTGGAGTAAATCCTGTTCCACGTAGCAACTGGCGCCAGTTTCTTTATCCCCTCCCCTGTATAATGCAAGTACCATCCAATTCGAAATATTCGCGAAAAACTTCGCGAACCTCCCGCTTCCCGTCTGACAACAAAACATATCCGCTATCCACATGTTTCCTCATTAATGACCCCCCTTTAATTTAAAAGTCTCTTTCCAGTTTCAGTCTAAGATTCTTCCCATTTATAAATTGCCATTATATTCCGCTGTAGCGTCTAGCCTCATAAGAAACCGTATACATAAATTATATATATATATACGCTTCTATATATAAATATACTAATGTAATCTTCAGCTTGGATTTTAAACTTTACCCCCGTAGCGTCTCCGTGGTTTTAATACCCTCATATAGATATTGTACAAGGGAAGATACAAGCACTTCCGAGGATTACAAATGATAAATACTTTTAAAGGTGCGGGCCCATGCTTCTTAATGCAAGATAAACCCGTGGAAGATGAAATGGAAGAGAGGGAGGGCTTGAATAACAGGGTGTCGCATCGTGTGTTCGGCTGGATTTAATATGGGACTTGCCAAGATTTTTACTAAAATACATGCATACACCACCATAAATACGCAAGATGGACAGGGAAGATGATGGCTCAACCATTGATAATCGCATCTGTTTTCCACGGATCTTCCTCACTACAAGCCTAGTCCTTACCTGGTTACCCCACCCCACACACACACATCAATCCTTTTCTCCATCTTCCTCATCTTTCCCTTCTTTCTTTACACTTTGCGGTTATCCTGCTGGCTTTGAAATGTCACCGTGTCATCCATTAGTCCTGCTCACCACGCTGAGAAGGTGGCAAAATTTCTTGGATTTCCTCTCTTCCGTTATCACAATTACAAGGATTTATACATAGGATCTGTTAAGGAAGTTAAATGTTCTGGAAAGATGGGGAGAAGCTTGAGGGAAAAAGTTTTATTTTAAATATGTGGGCCGGTGGCATATGACTCGGAAGGGATTTTGTTGGTAAGGAAGGAAGCATCCAGACGGTTGAACCCGTCCATCTCCACAATCTCCAGGTCCTACATAAGGGCACACCGTGGGAGGCTTTCTCCCTCAATGAAACTCAATGACAACAAGTTCACAACAATTTCCCGCACGCCTCACGAAATCTCATTCAATTCTTTTTCTTCTTCACGTGGGGGCAGGGAAGAGACGGAAAGCTCCTTGAGGATCCCCTCCTTCACAACCCTATCTGCCCTTCTTGAACATGTCAATCAAGCTATGCTTCCGACCTTAGTTTAGCTATCTGAACGCGCCAGGCTTTCTCCGTCACTATCCTCCCAACTTTGCACATGTCATGTCATCATTTGTTTCCTTACAACTACACAATAGCGCACATATGTGATGCTCCACAAGTCAACAAGATACGCTAGCCACCTACCCCCAATTTGTTCTTCTCGTCATATTCTCATCTCTTGGTGGTCACCTTTCCTTTTCCTCCATCATTTACTTCACCTCACTTCATCTACCATTTGTAATCATAGAAATCATTCCTGACTTTCCGTCCCATTTCATCCCCAGAATCCAGATTGTTTAAATCCATGTCCTTGATTTGCAAACCCATGTACGCTCTGCAGTTGTGCTTGATAGACAACTGTTCCGTCCAACATCTTTTCCGATACCGCATCTGCTTTACTCAAGTCTGTGCTTCATTCATTCCAATAGCTTCCGCTACATTTTAAATTCCTAATCACAACCCACTCATTCATCCTCCGGTAATGTTTAGCTTAATTTATTTGCCGCCTTACATCTTTAAAGAGTAACGTACAATTATATGCTAAGCCGCTTCTCCCGCCCGCCCGCTATCCATTCAAACTCTCAATTATCTGCTGGCTTTTTTACCCCTTTTTTCACCCCATCTTTCTTACTCTAGCTTCATGGAGCACTTAATCTTGTGACGTTTTCAAAATTACTCGAAGCCTTATTAGGGCTAGGAACATTATGGTTACTCTACTGACCTTTCCTCCTGCCCTTCATCAATTAAATCCTGTTCCACACGGTTCCTTAAATAAGCAGGCCTGTAAGAGCTAGTGCTACCGACCTGCTAACGCTTATCAGCGGTTGGATATTGGTCCTTCTGGAAGCCAATTTGCTACTAATACATCATCGACACACTAATTTCTGATCCATTACAGACCGATCATAAGGGACTAACAACAAGCCCGATTCTCCAATGCCGGTATTTAGCAAGCCGATTAAGAGGAACTAATAACACGCTTTATAACATCCTCTGTACTACACACACCCTCTTCATTTCGTTCAAAAATAACCTTTTAACGAATCTTCCATTTCTTCTGTGTATACGAATCTTTCCCAATCCTTCAAAGTTCAGAGGTGTGCTAGCAGATTACCGAATGTAGTAGATATTTTATCCAGTCATCTCTAGCGTGAAAAGGCGGGCTAATGACTAGGTTAATATCCGTATTTAGCACGTATCAATGCCCTTTTCTTCCCTTTGCCCCCGTGACTTGCACAAACCTTGTAAGCTGTGTTATAGAAAAAGCTATAGCGTGCCTCATCTATGAGCGGGGAGGATAAAGAAGAGAAAAATTAAAAATTAGCATCACACATCTCCCTTATTCCCAGTTCCTATAGTTGAAAGGCTCTTTACTGAAACAAGGATTCCTGAGGGCTTGGACCTTTTTACCGCCACATTTTTAGCTTTAATAAAACCCTTGTAATTATCCATCATCTTATTCCCGCCTCTTATTTCCTCCACAGAATTTACTAAACTGGAATTTCGGCGAGAGGAAGAGTCTGGTTTTAAGTGGACAAAGCAAAGCTTTGAGTAAAACAAAGTATACCGGACTTTCTAAAGTCCCATTAGACTTCCGCCCCATCATTCCCGTCGTACCCGTAACAACTTAGCACTAAGCCTCCGGTTTATTTTTGCTAGCACATATAGAATCCAGGATTTAACGGAGAATGAGCTAGCATTTATCCAATATCTTTGGGAAGACAACTAATTTTCACGCTCAGATGATGAATCCGAATCTTTTGATCCAGCTCTTATTCCCATTAGCTTTTATTATTACACGCTCCTCTTTTCTCTCCCTAGATTCCTAAACTGTAGCCAGCTACTTCGTCGAAGTCCAAAGATGTGCTTGTATTATAGGCGCTTTTCCTATCCTGTCCGGGCATTTCTTTGCTCATCCACCATCCTGGAAAATGTTTGGAGATTGAAAAAACTCTTGATTTCTTAAACCCGATCCCTTCGCGTTCTCAATTCTCAAGGCAGGGTTCCTCGTTTGCAGTTTATAATGTTTAATTTAAAAAATATTCCTTTAATCTAACTAAGCTTTGAATTCCTTCTGATTTTAATTGTGACTTCCTATTTGATGCAGCCACTGCGCGAAGCAAATCACAGCATTTTTAATTCTTGTGTGATTTAACAATCCGAACTACGACGCTCAGTTCCATCCAGCTTGCATTGTGTGCATCCGCTGTTTTTCTTCGTCTGCCTCCTATATTGACAACAAAAATATAACTGTACCTCAGATGGAGTTGCATGGAATCCCTTCTTCTACGGCAACTATTGCTGCTTCACTGTACCGTACAAAATCTGTGTTTGGTACACAAGGGACGGATTCAAACGTGGAAATCCACATGTAATATTGATAATTACAATTGCGGCTTGCTTGCGGATGGATGAGAGATCCTAGGACTTTCATATACAGGACTAGTGCATTACGCTAGACAAGGCAACGAGCGAGAGTCAACAGCGGTAACTGAAGAGATAACCGTTTTCTTGTTTCCGTCCATGTAATCGCTGCTCTTAAATGATAAATGAAGGTAAGGGCAATGTGGAGAGTCCAGGTGCTCCCCCGCACACGCGTCTCCTATCAAGGAAAAAATCCGGTTGAACACGAAATTACCTTTACAAGTACAAATTGACTTTTACCTCTCTGGATGAAGAAGGCTCATCATGATGAAGCTGCGAACCATTCCATTCTACTTAACCCTGTCTCAAGTGTGTTCCACAATTAGTATTAGCCATCAACCAAAAGTATTTCCTATTCCCAAACCCATCTCTGTTGAACAACCCTCCGTTCTTGAGGCAACCCTCTCAAATCTCAACCCTAACATTATCTTCCATCAGCATACATGCATAGGGCAAAGATGAAAGTCCAGGGAGAGGGTCAGATATGAGAGTAGGAACAAGTCAGAAGCATTGCCATTATCAGTTTGAGGTATCGATCTCTATCTGGAGGCAATCCTGGATCACTTTCCCTCTTTTCCACATCTCTTCCTCGATATTCCAGAAATCCATCCCACCACATCCCGCTGCTCCTAGATCATGGAATTTTTTCACGGGATTTTCAATATATTTTTTTCAAAAAAATGTAGCTTAGCTATAGTACTCTATCTTTTTATATGCAGTATAACCCGCTCACCCACCATTCACGATACTTTCCATACCTCAGCCTGTATTACGCTCACATTTCATTTCCTCAGTGAGCAATCACCAAGGACCCTTTCCTTGATAAACTTTAATAGTAATTGTTTTCCCAAATCTTTTTTCCAGAATTCCAAGTACTTATCACATGATCAATTAGCCCGCCTATTTATAATGTTGTAAGCTGGGTAAAACTCTACAAATTACTTTTATTTTTTCAATATTAGCGACGAAAGCTCAGAGACACACCTCCCTACCTCCACACTTCTTTATTTTTGTGAGCAGTTTTTGTAATATCCCAAGTCATTCATCCGTCCGGGATTTCAACACCAATTTATTTTACGTTTGTGGGTGTAACGACAAGATTAATTTTCTTCTCTCTGCTCCCTCTGCATAAGATTGTTTGCTCTGCGTGAAATTTGACCATTAATTCCTTCCTTGAGTGTTTCCCTCATGCTTGATTCAGCCTTAAACTCACGCCTCGGCAGCCTTGAGTTGTTACTTGATTTCCTGGAAACACCGATCGTGAACTGATTGATTATTTCTCATTCCGCGTTTTCACCTTCTCCAGCGATAATTACACCTCGGCAAACAATCCAAGTCATGTATCACCTTCCTTCTACCCTCACCAACTAAAATCTACACCACCCAAAGCTTGAATCCTCTCTTAAACTGAATGTCTAAATGTGATTCACTCAACCTTCCAGCACCCACACCATCCGACGGTTCCGACGATAGCTTCCGTGCTTTTCCTTAAGCCGGTACCATGGAAACTTGTGGATTTCTGCGGAATCACATGTACAGCATCCGCACTGCCTCCAAGTGAGATTCCATGAGAAGGTGTAAATCTTAAAGAAACTTCAATTTGTCAACACAATCCTCCAGCTTAAGTAACTCCGCACATATGACAGCCTCCCATTTTCTATTCAGTTCCTCTCGACACCCGGAGTCCCAGCTATTTGAGAAGGTAATTTCACGGTAGCGGCATATTTAACCGAATTAACACCAGTTACACCTTCTTGGGTATTAGAGAGAGGATAATCACACATCATCTTTCCTGGAAAGTACAAGAAGGGAGGCCAGAAGCGGAAGGCAGAAAAGAGCCGACGCCTTAGAATTGGTAGTAAACCTCATCCGTTTTGATGGAAACAATTTATCAGAGAGCCCACGGCTTAATTCTTCCACAATTCCGCACCGCCATCATCGCCTCTCTGTCAGTAATCGACGGATATTATTCATACCATATAGCCTACGCTTTTTCCATTCCGCCAGTCCAGACCTCCAAGATTATCATCAATAGAGCCTCAAATCATTCATATTTCCTAATCCGAGTCATTATTTCCTTAATCCTCCTATTGTACATTTGACTTAACTCATCAAAGCGGGATTTTTCTACAAACGGAGGTGTCAGAGCAGAAATAATTCAAGGCGTACGATACATGTCATCTCGACTTGGCCTATCCATCTCCGCTATAACTATCCAAGGATGGATCACTTGTTTTCAAGGAAGTTTCAATATTTTGCAGTCTAGTTTACAATTTCCATAATAACCGTATTGTATAGTCGGATTCACCTTGGACAGGGAGGGAGGGTAGGTAAACTAGAGGAGAATCGAATTTTCCAAACGATTGACGGTGTGCTACGATTGTAGCAGTCTATGGGTCTTGTATTAAATCCATCTGTCATCATCGTCTCCCTCATCACGCCTTACTATATTCCAGTCAGTCACTAGGATTCAGCCTATCGGCTATTTTGGGCCAATTCATGAAATTTGATCTTCGGCTAGGCATATCCTGGGAAAACTTATTTACATACATACTTATTTGGTGTCACTCTTTACATTGTGATTCTCTCAATGAAAATGTCATTTGATGCTTCTAATGCTCGGACTCCTTCCTTGGTCAAAACGCACCTTATTTTTTGATTTTTTCGTGACTCGGCTTACTTGTAACGTACGTAGGCTACACAACGTAGGGGCCGAGCCGAGTTTGTATTTCATTTTAAAAATCTCGTCATGGGCGGGGCGGGTGTGCAAGTGAGGATTACGATAAAAGCCCAGCTGAAATATTACCCGTTATTTATATTTCCTTTGAATTTATTTAATAAAGTTTTGATAATTTATCAAGACCGTTATTTTTTATATCAACTCATGTCTGTTATCATTGATAACGTTTCTTTCCATCATCGTTGTTACAAGTGAAGTTTGTATGTGTCTGGTTGGTGACAATTGCTCATCTTCCAGTAACCTAAGGTGAGCAACGTAGTAGAGATCTGTACAGCCTACAATTTCTTATGCAGCACAGTTTCCATTATAGTGTGGTTTGAATCGTGGGTGGTTGTTTCTCCTTTATTGACACGTCTCCCTCATCAATGAACTTTCATTCTTCACCTTTCTCTGACTACATTATGAAGAAGCCCGAGGAAAAGGGAGTTAGGCTAGCTGGAAAATATAGTAAATGAAGTTTGAATATGTATTCCAGCCTACTCAGCTGCGTCAAGTAATCTTTCTATTCAAAAGCATTCCCTAATGTCCCATTCTTAATTTACAATACGATCCACCTCCTTCTAACATCTTCTATCTCTTCGCGCCTTTATACTAACTGTTCTTTCCTATCCTTCTCACCTTCCTTTCCTGCATATCCTTTTCCCTCGCTATTACTATTGACTGGTGCGGACTGTTAAAAACGGACTATAAGATTGTGTGCTCAGAAATACTGCAAGTTTAACAAGATTTCACTATCTTTGCTCCTTCTTGCCCGACCATTGACCATTATCCATCCTTCCTATGGATCTTGGATGCATTAAAGAGGATCGTTTACAGGAGAGAGCATTAGAGCATCCTCCTAGCCTTCTTCCTCCTGAATCTTCTTCTTCTTCCTATTTTCCTCCTTCCCATTCATTCATTTCCCGAATTTGATTCATTGAATGGAAAGTGTGGACAATGTGGGAGACATGTATCTTTATTCAAAGCAGGGAGGTCGTTCCCGTGTCCTCCCTTGTTGTCTCTCGTACATAAATAATGCGGGTAAATAGAGACAGGATCATGGTTTCATTCACTTCTTCATTTGGTATTTTAATTTTCTTTTCCTTCAACATACCCTAACTTGCCTACTGGCCTTCCTCTACATGGTACAAGACAACAATCTTGTGTTCGTCAGTCACTTGGTCTTTTCATAATGATATCATGACATCTATTCTGAGCTCATTCAGTATCATTTTACAAGGATCGTCCTCGTTTCAGCTCCAATTATTCCCTCTCCCTTCCTATTTCCTCTTCCCTCTATTTTTACAATAGCTTTTACTGTCGTTCAGTGTCTAAACATTGGCAATATTTCACAACTCCACGTAAATAGAGTGAATGGGAGGATGAATGGCCATCGTTATTGCCATCCGGCCACACGTGTAGTCCACTCCGTTCTCCTTCCTACAATCATTGCCCACCCTCATCTATTGCTTTCTCTCATCTTTGTCTTCTCCTTGCCACCATCATTACAGCTTTCAGAGACTCCTGTGCGTCCTGTGACAATTTGAAGGAAATGTTCCAAACTTCTCTACCGTCCCAATATTTAACATTAGTGTTCAATCACAATACGCTATCACGCAGATCACATTTCTACACTTGTACCATGAAACCTTAACCCACTATTTCATGGATGATTTTGGTGTAGATGATTCTCCGCACCCATACTTAATCTATGTCTACTCTGCGGCAACAGGTAGACCTGGGTCAGGTATTTGGAAGCAATTAATATCCGTTTCCTGTGCATTGCACAATTTCACTACACCTCTCTGCTTTGCTGTCAAAAGCCAGTATCTGTAGTAGACTAGACCAGGAGTAGACAAAAATTTAAGAGGAAAAAGAAGCAGAGAGTATATACTTGGAGGAGGCAGCAGGTTAATCGTGTGATTCTTATCACAGGAAATCAACAGGTTTTCGCAAGTCCAGTCAGTGCAACAGGTGGTTTTCACTACACCCGCACGCAGTACCCCGTCATCCCAGTTACATCTCGGACTCAATCCAGACCTCCTCTGTTTTTTCTTCGTCCACCTCTCAGATTCAAGCTCTTAGCTCTAGAGTCTTGGCTTGTAAATAATCCAGTGGCTCTGGAATGGAAATGTGCCGTGATTTCAATCACTATATACACTACGTCTTAACAGCTTTCCCTCCATGAGTCATATCTGTAGCATTATTATTATTATTCGCGTGCTGGTTGATGGTCTACTTGTTGCTCCGTTTCGGTCCACTTCCATTCTTATTACACCTTATACCTTCTTGCAAATAAAACAACATTTTTCATGGTCAGCGTTAGCAAAAGTTCCCACGCTATTTTTTAACCACTAATCATGCTTTCTTTCTTCATCTCCTCTTGCTCATCTTTTCTCATCCTTCCTCCACCATAATCCTCTTAAAGGAAAAGAGCAGATGCGTCCACTAATTTCCTGGAATTGCGCGCGCCCATTTTCTCAAAGTAATTGGCACTTGATCAGATCCATGTAGCTGCAGCCGCCGCATTAGATGATTTAATATTTCCTTCAACTCAGTTTTCAGAGTTCAATGAGACTTCAGGCAAGGATATGTTGCGATTGTGAAGAGGATTCCGTTGACATTTTACCTTTTATCTTTCATAATCGGGCTTTCCCACTTTTTTATTTCTTTCCTCGCCATCCCGAGTCTGAAATATTAACATCCAGCAGGTGCATGAATAAACCTCTTTTCTAAGCAACTTTCCTGCAGATTTCATATTTTATTCAACATGTTTTGCACCCAGAATAGCTCCGTTAGGTAGGTGGGACAGATGTACGAAGTACGAAGCCTTTGATTTGAAAAATATTCCACTTGAATTTCACCACTTTTTCCTCCGTTTGCATCCTTAAGTTTGCAGACTGTTGTTCCTGCAACTTTCTTTCTTCGACCACAAGTGAACTGCTTTGAACGTTTAGCATGATTAAGATTGTAAACTGTTTTTTCTTTACAACCTAGCCAGCTTTGTTCGAGTCCAGCAATAGCAAGCGACGGAGGGACAAGCGAGGTTATGGCTTTTAAGAAAAGCACTAATAAGTATATAAAAAAATCGATAGATAACTTATGATTCGTTGACGAAAGCCCTAGCGTCGGCATCCATTTAGTTCCTGTAAGGTTATCCCTAGTAAATAACAAAGGTTCCATTAGCCTCATTTCACATCCGCCCACTACTGTGTATTCCCTATTCCGTCATCATGCTACTACCGGGATTCTTTGAAACAGTAGCTTTAATAAGAAGTGTGCAAACAAGGAAAGTAAAATCAAGCGCACTTTTAAGAACATTATGATAGCATATAACTTTCTCTACCGCAAGCTACAAAACGACGTTGAGAAAACGAGAGCGGAAAACCGTCAAAGGACATTATGGACATGACAAGGTAACATGATCATTTAAATTTAATCAGCAGATTCACTCACAATTGTAAGTCGCCTCCTTACGGCGGTTTTCAAGGTAAAATAAAAACAAGACTGTCCTAATTAAATCCGCTTTTACCGTTTAATCACTCACTGAATTTTTGAGACATCAGTGGACATTATGTCCAACTGTATGATTCTGCAAACTATTTCTAAAATATCCACCTACTATTACTTGAGAATTTTCCTCAGAACATCAGAGCTTTCTTCTTTCAGAAGAAGAAACGGATTTCCTTGAGACGTAGTAATGAACTAAGCAACCGCTCTTCGAGCTTCAAGGTCTTACCTAATGCAAACAGCTCTAATTTCTCCTAAGAGTGTGTTCAGTAACTCATGTCTCCCACTACATTTATTTTACAATTTCATCTCCATGGTCCTCTATATAGTTGGTCCATATATAGTTTCCTCATCCTCTTCAAGACAAGACAATTTCTGAAGACACTTATAACTTCCATCTTCAATTTGGTCTGATTCTTACGATTGTATGCCTTCCGTCTCCGTCTTCAAGATGCAATCCTACTCTTTGAAGTTCAAACTTTGAACGTTTGAAATCTGAGACTTATTTTCCACTCCAATCCGGCCATGTACGTCGAACCCGCCGTAAAATTTAGATTTCGGTTTGGAATCATCAAAGCTATTACAGCCTTGTCCCTCCCTCCCACGGTTTTTCACCGCTAAGTCTCATTTACACGCGGTCAAAAATTAAATGAAAAGGAAAAGTACATAAGGTAGGGTGAAAAATCTGAAACGCTACCGATTCATACAAACTACCTCACCGAAGATCCATGGAGGGCCAAGGCTAAATTCGGATATGTGTGACGAGGTGAATCGAATCGGAGGTTAATAAAATAAAATAAAGGGTAAATTCTACGCTGACAGCACATGAGATCCACAAGAGACCACTAACATGGATGCCCTCTTCCTTCTTCTTTACCAGATCAAGGATATTTTAAAAAAACTTGGGACCAAAAAAGTCTATGACTAAAAAGTATTGGCGCCTAGACTCAAGCCCGAAATAAAAGACAGAGCTATTTACTTATACTAGAGAAACAACAATCAAGTGTATAGTGTATTTACCATCCCTGTCCCTTTTTTATTCTCATCCTTCCCCCTTCCCTTCTATCCACCTCTGTCCGCTATCCCGTCTTCTTGACCCTTAGAGCCAGTTAAACTCTTGCAGCATCGTCGTCTCTACCTTTATTCATTCCTTTGCTCCTTCCATCCCGTTCACGCTTCTTTTTCTTTGACAAGTATGTAATTTCAATTCATCAATTGTTTTAAAACAAACATGCTTCTATCATGTATATGAAATCATTCCCCCGTTTTCCCTTTCTCTGGTCATCAGCCTTCATCTTGGCAGTCATCTTCCCTTCCCGCATCTTTAAAAGAGTAAAAAAGCGATTTCATTTTTTCTATCGTTAGCAGCACGCTTCTCATGTTCCGTAGTTTTCCCTGCGACGCCCTAAACCTTATTTATTCCTCTCTCTCTCATTCTAGTCCCATCATCCTGACACTCCAACCTACACAAAATTTTAACCCGATGACCTCAAAGTGTATTTACCCGAATTTTAGAAAAAAACTTACCGTCTTCTAAGACAACTTAAGCCTGAAACCTCAAGAGATGGTAAGAGCCTTCGCACTTCACGTCCACGATCCAGATTTTTAAATAAAACCCAAGTTTGCATGCTAGGATTGCAGTGGTAATTCTAATTTGTTCATGTGACACATATGTGTGGGTGGAGTGGTGATTGTATTGAGGAAGACAGAGGTAATAATAATAATAATAATAATAATATAATAATGATAATAGGCTTTCATTATGTAAATAGCTTAACCCTAGCTTGGTAAGAAGAGGAACTTGAATTGATATTTGTAAAACAAGATTCATGCCCTACTGTTCCGTCTCCCGTCCATCTCACTCAGCTAGCGTCTAAGAAAGCTAACCACCAGCCAGTAGTAATATTGTCCAACTCGAGCAGTGTTATGTTATATGTGTTGTAGTGTTCCAGGAGCTAGGAGAAGGGGCCACTTGAGAATCCTCCGGCCTGACTGACCACCACTACTGCCGTCATTTGTATTACTATTACTTCTTGTGTGGGGTTCTGAGAGCGGTGGAGGTTTGATGGATATCAGTAAGACTCCCTCCTAGGATATCTTAGATCCTTTCTCCTCCACGTTTACTCAAGCTATTAATTATGACACACTTAAACTCCTACTGGGTTCAATTCTTTTCAGATTATTAGCTGATTACACACTTCTTTCTACCAGCATTTTCGCTCTTCCCTTTGCCCTTTCCTCTCAAGAGTATGTAATAACTCCAGTTCTGTTGTTCCTCCGCTACCCACTCCCGTATTTCCCTGCCCGCCCGCTCTACACCGGCCACATTCTATATATATACATATATATATATATATATATATGTATATATATATATATAATTTTACTTCATTCCACGTCATCGTCCAAGGGTCCATTCCCTCTGACCCTCCGCTCAGAAAGGTCTCTAGAAATTAGTTACGAATCCACACCATTCCAGCCATTGAAAAAGTGATTGAAAAAATAACCATTTTTCATCTACTCTCCGATAAATGTGTGCATTTAGAAGGAACGGATTCCGTTATTCATCCCTTACCAATAAATTAACATCCCAAAATACTTTACTTATTTATATTCTTCTCTCTAATCTTCCGTTACATCACTTATAGCGATATTCAGCTATCTCTTCCTTCGCTCCGCCTCCTTCGTATCCTTCCTTCCTTGTATATCAGTCCCTATTTCTTACAAATCTAATATTTCAGACCACATCCAGCCTCTTCCCCCCCCCCATTTGCCCATTGCCCACATTTATACCTCCATGAGATAGGATTTACTATTCCCTCCTCCTATTTTTACTATTTCTATCCGCATCCGTATCTAAAAACGACCGAATATCATCTCTGAAATCGTGTGTCATACAGAGCCGGAGCTTGCGGACCTCAGCGAATACGAGATACTCAGGAGGGACAGTAATAATTATCATCTGCACAATGGAATTCAATGCAATAATTCTCCATCTTTTGTCGTTGAATTCAAACATCAGGTTATTCCATCCAGAGATATCCCAACTGATTTCTTCGTGTACTCACCCCTAAAGAGACCAACGCGCAAGCATGGATACCTCAACACTGAACAAATTAGTGCTTTATCAGCAGTTTTTCCTACAGCATGATACCACACAGGATCTGAAGCATAAAAGAGAGAAAGTGGTACAGAAGATGAAGACGTCCAGATACAAAGCCCGCTGTCATCACTTTTCGTCCTTCCACAGCGGAGAAATCGATGAAAGTACTGGGTGTGTTGTCTACCAAGAGTACGTAAACACAACCAATTATCCGATTAATACGAACGACTTGTCTTCATCGAGGAACAATTATGACATAGTTAACGACGATTATCATGATAATGAGGACTATTTTTACGCCTGCGAGAGGCAAGCAACGGAATTAGTGTCTCCTCCAAAATCGCCAACAGCAAACGGAACCTTCAATAACCTTCACTTTCACTCGACAGTTGAGTCCACACCTACCTCGAGTTTTGTTAGCCGAACCTTTACTCCCGATGTAAATAATTATGCTTATTCTCAGTCTCAGCACATCCAAAATAAAGATCAAGTCAGCAGAGAAAACCTATGTAAATCTCCCGGATCAAGCAGCCAAACATTAATCGGCGAAAAATTCAATTACACGGATCAAAATTACTTTGATCTGGACGACCAGGAGGGCCAAATGAGCATTCCGATCCGAATAGCGCAATCGTTTACAGGATCCGATAATCATGATGTCATTGAAAATGATAATGTTGGTGACTACAGCTAAAGAATGGTCTGCACCTTGACCTTACCACACAATTAATTCATACCATACACCGGAGTCTTCATTCATCAAGCTAATTTTTCCGCCGGGCTGAGTTGATGAGGTCACGGAATATTTGATATAACATTTTTTATATCCTTAAATGCTCCTAATTAAAGGACAATAATTTCCCATAAATCTTGTCACAATGAACAGAAACGTAGGAGCAATCAAACATGTATAGCTATTTCCCCTTTCTGATACAATG
Organism: Sminthurides aquaticus; assembly: GCA_906901655.1. NCBI lineage: Eukaryota > Metazoa > Arthropoda > Collembola > Symphypleona > Sminthurididae > Sminthurides > Sminthurides aquaticus. Next base: position 5,512,931 of record CAJQTT010000004.1, on the reverse strand, counting down.
TGACCATACCCTGATTATACAGTTCAATGGTACTAATAATTTTTACATTAAATCAGTTGATGGTGACTTAATTTTACTGTTTTATCTGACTTCTTACCACTGCGCGTAGTCTCCAGGAAATCTTTTATGTTTTTTTTACAGGATCTTAAGGTACTCGCAGATTAATGATTATCAGATCAGATATCAGATCAGATTATTTGACTTTTATTTCCAGAGCCACTGCCATTTTGACAAACATTAAGTTGAACAGAATTTTTATTTAAGAATAAAGTAATGGCTTTAAGAATACGACTGCAGAGCTAGGAAGAAACAATAAAAGCTGAATATTCGAGGATAGAATCCGAATTCTTTTACCGATCTAGCGTTTCGAGTCAGGAGTCAGCCAGGGTATCCAGCGCTCGTACCTGGAGCATTAGAATTGCCTTCGCTACCCCGACCCCTCTCAGCTCTACCTCTACCCTCGCGTTGCTCTTCTCTTGGCACTTGTCGCTGTCGCGCAGAATGTTGTCGCTGTCGCGCAGAATTTTGTCGCTCCTCTTCCTGACTTATCAGATCCAGCGTTGCCGCAACCATTCGATTGTTTTCCTTTACCCTCTCGTTGATCAAATTCTTCGTTTCATGGAACTGACACTCAACCACCACCGCGTCCGTTTTTGGCTTGAACCACCACATGTTTTCACCAATGTCGGCGTAGTCCTTCGCCATCCCCGCATAATAAGCTACTTCCGCGCTTAATTCTGGAAAAATTAGAATTTGCAAATTACAAAATAGTTTTAATTAGTCGTAATCGATTGGAATTCATAAAAACTTGGCTTACTCATGCTCTTTTCATCATTTTCTTCTTGTTCGTCATTGCTTTTCTTTCGTTTAGTGGGAACACCAGAAGCATCGAAGTTTTCTTCTTCGTCATTAGGTCTTTTGCTGGATCCAGCGGTCGCAGGAACTTCCTGATCCATTTTCCGTTTTTTTTCCACGACCACTTTTGTCCACTCTTTCGCTGGTGGTTTTGTAGGTTTCTTCAACCCTGGAGTTCGTGTGATGTAAAAGTCCAAAGGACCTATCAGATCAAACATATTTCTGATGTAATCACGAGACAAAAAGGCAATGCTGCAGCCTGCAGGGATGTACATTACAAGACATGCCTATTTGTTTTCAAGCAATTTCTTAAAATTGTAACTCACCTATTGGTCGAAAATCTTCACGCTCCCGTTTGGCTGGCTTTTGCTTTGATTCAGCAGGACGTTTAATAGGATATTCAACCAAAGTTGCTGGTTCAGCAGTTGCAAAATCTTACAATTTCAATGAAAGAATTCATCGTTAATTTTTGGTTCGAGGTAAATTAAAAAAGGTACATGGAATAATTATCTATGGATCTACGATACTTAACAATGAACATACTTACCAGTATTTTGTTGTTTGCAACCGGACGTAATTTTCTTGATCGGCCAATCCTTCAGTTTTGTATGAGTCCACCTAAAACTGATGGGGGCAGGTATACGACCTTTTAATTTAATAAAACATAAACCATTTTTTAATGGTTGGCTTAAAATGGTAGGACCGTGAATTCAATCCGGTCCACAGCAATCGAGTTTGCTACCACAATATCAACTGCAAAATGAAAAGTAATGTTACTTACAATTGAGCACACTTCCATGCCTCTTCGTCGTGTGGAAATGAGCCTTTCGGAGCAAAAGAAGAACCTCCATTACAGACAATAAATAACACAACTTGTTGGTAATCCAGGTAAGCGCAGGTCACGACACGACTGGTAAACGGATAAATAATTAATTGAAACACGCTTGATCTTGTTTGGTTTACAAATTCTGATTTCGGTTGGTTTCAAGAAAACCCTACATACAGACTGTAGTATGATACAGTGTACAGTAGACCGGTAGAAGGACAAGACAAAGAGACCAATATTCTCGAAGAACAGAAGGAAGTAAAATAGTCGATTGGCGTTTAGCTCCTACCTATCTCACTGCCTCTCACTTCTCATTGACGAAAGCACGACGATTCCGCCAATCAATAGTACCCGCCGCTGCCACTTGCCACGCCAGACGCCAGTGCTTACATACACTAAGGCTTGGCGCACTTAACATATTCCGACAGCAAAAAGCAGCCAGTCAAATGCCACCACTGCTCTCTAAAGGCTTGTAGTCAAAGTAATGCATGTCGTGACTTATAAGTAAAATTATAGAGATCTGGCTTTTGGCACTGCTAAGTTGGCAGTGGCTTGGTTCCAACTGCCTATCAACTTCCGGTTTGTTTTTGGCTTGCTTTTCTTCTGTGCTCTCTTCTCTTCTGTGGACTCGGTCTATTTGTCGTTCGTTGTTGCGTAAATGGTTGAGGTTGAGGCTTTCTTTGCTTCTATTAGAAACGTGAGCAGTTATGCTATAGAAACTATCCAGAGTTAACTTAAGTTTTTCGCGCGAACATTCTGTTTTATTTCTAAGATATTCCGCATGATAAAATTGGACAGCCAATCAGTTCGAACGAAACTAGCAAATGCACACTGTTCGTGCGAAGATTCCCGGAGGGGACTTTTTCTAAAGAGACCGAATCGAAAGAAAATACTCCCTTCATCTCAGAAAATACGCCCGAAGTATTAGATTCTGATTAGCTGTTCTAAAATTTCCCTTGCCCCTGTTCTAGTCCTTAACACATATCTCTGACGAAGGGCAGGATCCAAGGCTTCGCCAATCACAGATTCCAGATCTTCTTCATCCCGGGTCATATCCGAGTCCACAACATGTATAATCCTCATCAAATGGAATGCATCGTGAAGTTATACTCCGTCCTCCTGCCTGTGCGATTGAATCTCATTCTGACCCACAATGAATGAGACTGATGCTTAAACCCAAACATCTCTGTAAAAATCCCTATGTATATTACATACACAACCATTGCATACCTTTTCTATTTGTTTTTCTTGACTTGCGGTCAAGTCTGTCTCATCTTTTCCCTTTGAGTGATCTATGGTCTCTGATTCTAGTACAACTTTTATCAGTAATCGCTTCCTAAATCCAAGAATGTGCCCACTCGAAGTGTCCCACAATATTTTTTTAACTCTTTACCTATACAGTATAGTACACACGCAATCGAAAAAATACTAAGATTATCCCAAATATTTCACAAAAATATTTAAAGAAAACGGTTTTTAAATAACCAGTCCTCCGAGTCAAAGAATCCAACATCCAACTGTATATTTCCTTAACCCAGCGGAGTTAGGATTAACCATTTTATTTTCAACTCTGCTCGTCATTCTCTTCCTTATTCACGCTCATATTTTGCATTCATCCCGGAAGCAAGTTCAAGGTTAAGTTGCATCGGGGAGACCATTATCTAAGGTCGTTCGCACCTATCATAAATTTAACACAGATGGAGAAGCGGAATGGTAATTGGATTTTGGCTATTGAAAAACGAGAATGAACTCGATGAGAATAAGAGAACTAACCCTTGATTTAGCCCCAATGAGGGCACGCTTCAAATCCTTTTCCTAGAGGGTCAAATATGATTGATGATTTCATTCTTTTGAAACAGCTTTACATGTTCAGTACAAGAATTTCAATGATCGTAATATCTCATTTAGACCCTTAAGCGTAGGGCATGAATCCTGTCTTACAAAGAATTCTACAAAGACTCTTGGACATTCAGCACATTTCACGGATTACACAAAAATACATGCTGTGTCACCTACGAGCATGTCCCCTTCAATCTTATAGTTCCTGCATCCCTGCAAAATCCTTCCTGGGAAGCGATAAGCTTCCTGGCTAGCGTATAATCATTAGGTATGGCAAAGTCCGGTAGGTTTTCCTCGGATCTGGTCTTTACAGGAAGGATCCGTTATTATTCTTTTTTCTTCTTCTTCTTTATTCGTTTTATATGAATGAAAAGCACGGAAAATCATTGACCCGTTACCCCTTGTCCTCAAGAACTTGTCACCCACCAACTACCTTCTTAACACACTGGGTTCAAGTGTCAAAGGGTATAGCCGAGCCGAGAGAGATGTATCCGAGTAGACTATCTTCGAGCTCAGAAAACGGGCAGATGATGAGACTTTTTCCTTGGATAACTCCATAACTCTGAGAATGAATGAAAGGAAAGGGGTATCTCGCACATTCATGACAATAGCCCGTTGAACGGAAACGGTGAAAACATACACAGACTCATTCAAACGGAGCTACTTCAGGTGTAGTATTCCCATGGCAACTCCAAAGTTTTCAATGGGGTTTCACCTAGAAGCTTTTCACTACATTCCCGGAAACTACAAAGTACGTCTGACATATGGATCTGTGGAGTCTCAAAATCATGTTGAAGACTGTACCGTCATCAATGATACCGGACATGAGGGGAAAACAGTTTGCAAGTCCATGTCCAGTTTCTACAGTTGCATCCTTCCTTTATAATTCTGTAGGGATCCTGTCGTCCGTGGGACTCTCAAGGGTTTTCACGCTTCTCCTTGTATTTTCCTTATCCTTTCCAGGACTTGATCACTTCCACCTTAGCCTCTTTTCCTTATGAAATCCGAGACTCTCCCATGCATAACTTATGAGGAGGATAGGTCAACCATTATTCCTGTATTTTCAATGAATACATTCAATATGTGGCAAACACAGAGCTTACTATACTACTACTACTATTCCTCCTCCCTTTCATTCACTCAATCCTCCTCGCTTGGTCAGTATCAGTAGTCACCCACGGACCTATTCACTTTCTTGAACGTGAATTACCTCTGGACAATAAACCGCTACAAATTGGACGTCATATATGAGTGAATGAAAACTCGTGGGAAGTGGTCACTGGATCTCGATCAAACTCAGACAGTGTCCCCACAATGTATTCTTCCACCAACATAATACTTGCACCGCGACCTTCCCTTCCTCTCCATCTTTACCATTACTCTCATTCTGTTGCTTTTCTGGCCACCAACGCCGCAAACAGCTTAGAGTTCATCTTTACCCACATCAAAGCGCAGCGCATGACCATAATCCCATTACATCGCACACCCTTGAGAGCGGATTTGCCTGTTTACTTTTCTGTATCCGCGCTTGACTTTCAAGCCGAAAGCTTTGCGCTGGTCTAGCCTTGCATGCCGCCCGTAGGATTACATCCACTTCTACGTGTCCTATTTTTCGGTTTTTTCGCAACTCTGAGTATCGTCGAAAACGTCAGCTTTCTCTTATGATTAACTTTGTTAATACATCTTGTATAAAATTACTCAATATATAGTTACCCATAGTCCTCCCAAAATTCTCCATGGATAGTCTCCTTTGGCGTTACCTGTCTTAGAAGGAGTCCTGCTGAAGACCTGTAAAAATGACGAAAGTTTGCAAGCCCGCCCTCTTGCTCAAGCTTCTATACCGGCTCTGACTTTGCTTTGAAACAGAGAGCAGGTTCGTAGGATTAATTAGCATGCCCGCAACCTACGTAGCAAGGCAACCCAGTAAGGCCGGCTTGCATAATAATTCTTTTCATATTCCTTTCACTAACCTCTATATCATTGTTTCTCCTACCCTCTTTTTCTCAATAATTCCCGTTTGCCCAACTGTGTGCCACAATAGCACACAGTTGGGTGAACGGGATTGCATTGGGAGTACATGGATTAAATAGCTGTAAAAAATAAGGGTTTCTGCTGCCTACAAACAATCCATATTCACTCTCTCTTCTAGTTTTTTCAACATATTTAATTATTACTTCAAACCCAATGATTTACGGACTGCTATTCCCTACCACCCTGTATTTGAATTTATTCAGCCTGTCAAGGAAATTAAAGCAGAGCCGCTAAAACCATTCAATCTACGTAAAGGACTTTCTTAATACCCCCCAGGCTTCAATGCCTAATTCCACCAAGATTTATGACGGTAGCTCTCATTTGAGGAAGTGTTGATAATACTTGGTTCTAGTGCTAAGTAGTAGACATTTTACACTTGTACACACAGCCACTGTTTTCGGACATTTTTGAATGCATAATTTCAAAATTTACCTACTTAATATTACCGAAAATTAATAAATCATGTCAGCATTTAATTTTAATTTTTTCCTGTTTAAAACCTTTCCCTTTTTAACGCCACCAAAGGCGCTTGGTGCTTCCTCCGAGTACCGTTATTGTAGCATCCGGAAGTTTGTGAGAGAATCCTGCTGCGGTAGCATGGTTTGATCTTTATCTAAAAGGTGAATTGATAGCCTTCTCAAAATAATTATGAGTGGCATGAAAATATTAGAGGGAAACACAGAAGAACCCAACCGGCACGCCGCCACAGATTAACGGATCATTACTTTTATTCCATATAACATCCAGCCCGTCTCATCCTCTAGTATTCTACATAATCCAACTCCGAAATACAGCCAAGGTCTCTGAAGGTATATGCCTTACCGCCTACTTCTTCCGCTTCTTATTCTTAGGGTAGATCAACCGAAAATGTCTTGTACTCCGTATAGCTTTTAGATGACTCAAAGATGAAAAAAGAGGGAGAGATGCATTACTATGCGGTATGTTTTACTTTTAAAGTTCTTTGAATTAATCTTATTAAGAAAATCCATTCAAAGGGACATCACAAGAGATAAATTTTCGTTTTCTATTCCCTTCGCCCTCCCTTCGGCAAACCTGCACAATATATACACACACAGGAGCCTCAATCTTCTATTTAAAGGGACCCTATTTCCGACCCCATTCTTTCCCTGGAGGATGGATGTAAGAAATTTTAGAATCTTATTTCCAGCTCCGATTCATGAATGATAGAAGAAGAAGAAAAAAACCAACTTCTCATACAAAACTCCGCGTACGCTTCTAAATACCAGCTCCCAAACAAAACTCATCTTTCCAGTCCCTCTGATTCTTTTTAATTCAAAGTATGAACCAAGGCGCCATGAAAAAAATGTCCCTTATGACCGACTTACGTTGTAAGTCGGACTAGAATTACTTTTCCCAGTCACACAGCTTACATTACTGGAGCAGTTAAGCATGTTAACCAGTAAAAATCCGCGGCCATCAAAATATTTTCACATTTTCTCCAACTTACATCTAAACCTGACGAACCCTTTCTCTGGTCTGAATTCTCTGGATCCGAGCAATAAATTCAGAATAACAAGTTCCACCCGGGTATCAGATTACATTTTCCTAATCCTATTATACGTATGCTCATCTTTTTCCTAGCAATTGTTTTGTCTGGATTTCCGAAAGAAAACTCGTTCTTTTCTGACCGAAACTCGTATTTATTTCAGGTAGAATCTGAAAATAGCAAATTCTTGTCTCGAAACCTATGGCTTTTGGAATCTCGATCCAGTTTCACACCGTTTCTAATCCTAACGTTCAACTTTTGTATTTTTCCTCTTCTTTTAATAATGAGCACATGGAGCGAAGCTAACGCTCTCTACCACAGAAGACTTGACACATTTCCCGTGTTTCTAGAGCAAACAAAAGTAAAAAGAGCATAAATCATTGAAGTTTCATCGAACTAGTAAACACGGGAAAGTCCAAAGTTTATTTTTATCCCAACAACATCTATTCCCCCGAGTCAACTAGAAACAAATCAAAAGAAAATAACCCATGTTTCTCATAGAAAGTCACATAGTTTTCTCTGCATTACATATTCTCCCGTCCCGTCGGAAAACTCCGAGGCCGTCTCTCTCATAAATAATCCCAAAATGATAATTTGCTCGTAGGTTTTCCCTATATTACATTAAGCTGGGAGACTGTAGCGGGTAAAAACTGAAATATGGATCAGGTATATCTTCTCTTGACACTTCCAAAAATCCACCTTAAATCTCAGAGTAACCCCAGAGCCTAGAGAGTTAGTCTAAAATTATCCTCCGTAGCTATTGGATTGTAAATTTACGACACATTTATGAATAGATTCATTAGAGGTTTCAATCCGAAGGTCCATACAATCCGGATTCCTGTCTTCCGAAACCAATTCACCCGTCCCTCCCTTCCCTACTAAGACTCCTCACGGCTTTACCTCTCTTCCCCTTCCCCCTCTTCAAATGTAGAGCAAGAATGAAGAAGGTGAAACGGATATGACTGTGAGCAGAGTCTCGCCACTGAACTTGAGACCGATCCAGGATCAGCACAAAGAAAGGTCTCCCAGCATTTTCTTTTTCATTGTAATTTATACCATCCTCACATCCATCCTATTATGCCTGTGCTCTCCTTAAACGTTCAACCAAGTCCCTCAGCCCCTTCTATTCCCATCTAAAATCGTGCTTCTGGGCCTTGGAGTAAGAGAAGTACAGGATACAATCCAAGTGCATGCGAATCATTGTATCACAATTGAGGGACGTTTTAAAAAGTGTTCAACAAACACCTCACATATCGCACATCCAGACACTGTTGTAATGTAGTCAGTTATCCAAGGTGAGACTCGGATCGTTTGATAGAATAATTACCTCGACATGTAACGGATTCTGAGGAGGAGGCTTTACCCGGGATTTATCATTCCCTCCCCGACATATCCAATCAAATCCAATACAAACAGCCCTCCACTTGAATATTTCCATTCCGTTCCAATTACCTGATTAAGCCTATACCCTAATTCGATGACCAATTCTTGAATCAATTTATTTTTTGCTCTACCTAAAGGGTCTGCTTTACATGTGAAGATGAAGGAACGCTGTCCCTTGAAATCTCAAGCGAGTTCATTCCAGAGTTTAATCGTTATATACTTGCTGTAATCGTCAATAAATACTGTAGATATAGAATGCTTTCCAATTTTGAACTTGCACCAACCTGCATGAGAGCAAGGTTTTTTATTCTGGGAAAATTTGTCCTACTCCCTTTCTGTCACCTTTCTTTAGCAAAGTGTTTGCTCTGAGTGATTCAGAAGTTATAAATCAGAGCGCTTTTTCAATCATTCCCATCTGTGATTGACAGAATTGGTTTTCTATTCTTAACAACTGGGATTTAATTCCCATCGTCCCCTCATCCAGTTAATTTCTTAGCTTCTCTCGTGATTTAATCCATTTTTTGCACGGATTTGCTTCTCAGATCAGAATTTGCCATGGCCCATACCCCTCATCAAAGTGCTTTGAGAAGCTCCATACCTGGAGAATTGAATAGCTCACCTCAATATGCAATACAAATCCAGTCATTGTAACATAAATTTACAATCCTTTACTTCCTAAAAGTTTTTGTCATCTAAAATCTATAGCCTGCACTATAAATATCAATCTTAAACGGTAGCTGAATTAAACACATATTTCTTCTCTCCTGCCAACAACCACCGGACTTTTTATACGAAACACTATTACTATACGGGTTAATATTTTCTTACAATTTCCCACGCAATTTCAATGAAGGTTGCCTCTTTGATCCGTATTTATCCTATTCCTACGTCCCTTGAGCTTCAAACTGGGCAATAATTCCCAAGTCAGTCGTCTAACTTATCTGTGGTCTTTCTAGAATGATGAACTTCTGAGAGTAAATATAGCTTTCCCTTCAGAAGATTAAATTCATCTCGGATTTATCTCCTATTCAGTTTCTCCGATTTAACAATGATGCAGTAAACTGGATTTCATTTCATTTCATCCTTTTAATGCATCAACAAAGTCTCTTCACCTTATAAATAAGCTCATAGCTTTCCCCTGTATCAAAGGAATTCAACAAAAGGATCGAATTCATTTCCGTAAACTTTTTCACACTCAGCCCTGCCTGCACAACGAAGATCACCCTTTAAAATCCTCCCTTCATTCATATTCTTGGAACTAGTCGCCCTTACTGGTCCAAGAATTTCGCTTCAACCTCAGGTCAGTCAGGCAGTGCTACTCTGAATAAGCGTCGTACATATTTCTACGAATGACAATCCTTTGAAATCCTTATGAAATTCAGTAGCACCGATACGGTAACATTGTCACCCCGTTTTATTTTTCATTCACCAAATATTTTATATATTTTCTTGATCTTTACCCTTTATTCATCATGGCACAATTCTTCTCAGCCAGCCATGAATTCATCTTACCTTGGAATGAATAAGAAAAAGCTATAAAAATCTTAGGAGGAGTATAAGTTTCTTCAAAAAATTCTTCGCGATCATATTCTCTAAAAATGGAAGTCATTGTACACTCTGAAATGAACAAGAATCGTTTCTTTTTATCATTATCTTATATTTGTCAGCATGATTACGTGTGGGTAAAAGTGTACGTTTCTTTCTTATCCGATATTTTATCGTCTTTGAAGGATTCATTCTTGTTAAACCAGGGAACAATTCAACAGTTTTCTTCTTCTTCTCTCCCTCTATCTCTCATTTTCTCTTGTAAGAGAAAACACCCTTCCTATACGTTCATCCAATTCCATATATTCGCCCTTCTCCAGCCAACTTGTAATCCTGGATCTGTACATGGATGCATATATAGCTTTAGCTGTCTTCATATTTCTTTGAAAGATCTCCTCCGGGATTTTCAAAGCTCGGATTTTGATTTTATCATCACGTGTACATATTCTCCCCCTATCCGATGACAAGAGATCCGGAAGATAATGATATCAATGATTTAACTCCGCTGTATCATTTTGAGGGTTCCTCTCCGTGCTTCAGAGGGATGGAAGCATAGGTCATGGTCCCAGGGAGGGCAGGACAGGACAGGTCAAAGAGGACTTCTAGCTTCTTCTCAAGCCATATCTCTCCTCTCCATCAGCACCTCACATTTATTTCTCGTATATCATGGAAGGAATAGAAACCTTGCGCATACCTGTAGGTGAGGGATTGATAAATGTTGTGTATCATTTTCAAAGTGTTTTAATGGCATGAGTAGACGCTGTGCGGGTCGAGTGAGAAAACAAAGGTCTTCACATTCATCATTTCTCGGCTTATCAAAAAGACAGAGCGGTCCTCTATTTAAATTCATGTCGTGTTATCTTCTCGTAGCTACCGGCTTACGACTTGTATTTCAGCTTACGTTGAGTACTTTCAACAATTACAATATGCTAGCATATAGTAGCGGCCCTCAATCAAACCTTCAACTACCTGAATATCATCTTCCTGTCACGTCCTCTTCAAGTCGCCATCATAGGGACTCAATGACGTCCACCATCTCAATCCAACGTTACAGTATCATGGATAACTGGCGGGATATTTCAATTAGCCTCAACATGATGGTGTCAGACGGAAGGAAGAGGAAAATGCCCGGTATTATAGCTCACAAATCTTTGTGTATGTGTGTCAGTCAACATGCGACAACTTGAAGATGCTTTTTCCTTGCTGGCAAAATGAGTCTTGTTTTTGCTCTCGTCAAAAACTTCCGCTAGCAGATTTCTCTCCTCCTCCCTTCTTCTTGTTGAGGATTGACGATACATTATGACTATGAATGAAAATAATACAGGCACAAGCCCCCAAATCTGAATTTAGCATTCAAGGAGAATATTTAGAAAGAAGCATGTATACAGTATATAAATAAAATAAACATGGAGATGATTGAGTGGACAAAATGAGTAGTGACAAATAACTAAGAATTCCGCCGACACTTCTATCCAACCGACTTTAGAATACACGGCAGAATACTACAGCTACCAAGGAAGCCTCTTCATATAAAGTAAATGAAAATGTCAATGTTCATAATTTCTAGACATTTCCCACATTTATTTATTATTTCTTCTCCTCCCCCTTACTTCATGTCTCCATCTTTGACCCTCTCTCTTCGCAGTATTATGTTTCCCCTCTTCTCCGTTACTCACTTGAAGAGACTTGATCATCAACTTCTCAATCCTGCCTGAATCCTCCTCCTTCAAACTAGTGTGTTTTCTCCCTGACGACGGGAATGAATATGCCTCAGATTTCGTCTTCTTCCATTCTACCTTTCTCTATTATTTCTTTCCCTTTTCTTGCAAAATAGTAGTAGTGGTAGTTGCCATAACAATGACCCAGCCAAAGTAGTTAAACCGAAGCCTCTTTTGTATCCCACACTTTTCTTCACTATTATTCCATTCCTATTCCCATCTTCCAGTTCCATCACAAGTCGTCGTCTCTCAGTCTCACAATCTTTCAAGTCTCACCCTTCTCTTCTCTCTCTCTCTCTCTCTCTCGTTCCCTCTCATCTTATATGATATATAATATATAAGTTATATCTCATCATCATTTCTCCAGCTTACAGCCTTATTCCTTCCTTCTTTCTCACCTTTTCCAGCCAGCTTTAGGATCTACTACTAGGAAAAGGGTCAAATATGAGAATCGTTTCATTTTCACAATCCCATCCATCCATTCCTCATACATTCACTGTCCAGTAGCTGTCAAGCTTTGTAATCATTCTTACACACATCCCCTCCCTATTCTTTACCTTTACATCTCTCTCTCTCTCTCTCCAACTTAAACATTCATACGTTCAACTTTTTCTACATATGAAACTATATTTTCCCTTTTCCTATATTATTTCTTAAAATCCGCTTCTGCACTTTCGCGCCTTCCTTTCTTAAATGCATCCCCACAAACCTTACCTTTACTACCTCAACCCCTTCCCTTTCTTCCAACACTGGCACGCGGCACGCGTATGTAGATTTTAACGGAAATTAACTCTTTTCCAATTTCAAGAGAGGAAACCAGAAAGAAATACATACAAGTCTATGCGTATTATATACATTTTCCTACTAAACCCCTACTTTTCCGCATCTTTGCCGGGCAAGCCCCGCAGTCCCACGCCACTAGGACATACATATTCCACGCTTTCAATTTCCCCCAAAATCCACTCTACCCACATGGTTTCATGTGAAATGAAAACATGTTTATCTCCCACCTCTCCGTTCTGTAAATTGAAAACCTAGAAGTTGAGTTGTATTGTGTGTATGCATGAGAATCTGAAAAATCCACAACTTATTACACATTAACCCTTTTCACCTTCCTTTACCTACTTGTACCCCAATATCTCTTATTTTCCTTTCCTCCAACCCCTCCCACACTATTACAATTATTACTCCCGAAAACTTGTAAAAATTCAATAACAAAAATATGTATTTCCTTCTTTACATCCTCCCAACATCCCTCCTCCTTCTAAACCGTAAACCTACTCAATCCAAACATATACGCACAAAGTACACAAAAGCCGCCCGCTTAGGTCATCTTAGGAGAAATTCTCAAATCTCGTGCATAACATTTTACCACCTACATTGTTTTCTGTGCCACACATTTCCTCATCCATTACCTCGTCGTAAGTAACCCTTCCGTAACACCTTTCACCCTACTACCCTTTCACATCTTCTTTAGCAAAGCGTAAACTGAACCACGCGAACGATTATTAAGAAACTTTGTTATTATTGATTCATTTGCCCTTGACAAAACATCCGCTTGCGCCATAATACTATTATACATAGCTTGTTTCATCTCACGGTAAACGCGCACTTCTGCATGCCTATTCGGTCCATTCCGCTTTGACATGATCATCTGCCGCTAGCCGCAGACTGTTTCAAAGATCCTTCTTAGGGATAAATTCAAATGTAGAAGGTTTGCCATATGATTTCCGTATTTTTCTTATTCAACTTTTAACAAAAAGAAGCTGTGGTATTGAAAAAATGGTGATAGAAATTATCTTCCCAAACCCACCAACCCAACGAACAGTTAACAACTTACAGAGTATGTAAATGACGACATTATTCCAAATCTCAAATCAATATGAACGGCACGCTACTTGAGCTTCATCCTATTGTCATCCTTATGATTATTTACTCATCCCCCTCCCAAGGTTCCTGTACTTGGTGGTGTACCGTATCTGCTGGGTTGCTCGTATCACGCGTCTTACGTGCCTCACAAAAGTGTAAACGTGACGTAAGGCTGTAACCCTCAGACCATTCTCCATGTAATATATTATTAACATAATTCACATAGATGTAAAAACATCATGCTCCAGATTTCCATAAATAAAAAGCATTTGTAATCCGTCAAATGATCCTCGAGTTTTAATTCATTCCGCCAAGCACGAACCTAACTGTTTAACCTTAGCAGAAGCAAGTATTGCAAAGTATTGCGTTTCCCCTACATTGAAATAAGTGGAGTACAATTTACAAGTTTGAAGACATGCCCTTCAAGAAGGTAATAACGGGTGTCATTCGCAAGAGTAACCCTTTCCCATCCCCGCCTCCGCCTTGGAGCCGTACCTGATTCATTCATTTTGTTTACTTCATCTGGATTCTGGAAACTGAATAGGTTATGGATAACGGTCCAATTCGGTTGTGACGACAATCACACACATGAGTATCTCAAGGTATGTACTCCCACCCTGTCCCACGCAATACTTGATACGGTCATTTCCTATAGATATGATTCAAACGTACCTATTTCATCTTTCATTGTACCGGTTTTTCGGGACTGCCCTTACGTTTTATGTAGCCAATTGCACATGAAAAGGGTTAGTCAAGTTAGGGCTTACCTGGATAGTGAAAAACACTTTTGAAAAATATGACGTATTCTCTTACACATATGAAAGCGGGAAGCCTCTTCCAAGAAAACAGGTTATAACTTGAAGGATTACATGGCATTTGCCCCATTATTTCCCTCTTTTTCAACATTTCTTTAAGTGTGAGATTGAGAAGTGAACCCCTTTGCTACGCTTTCAATCATTATTACAGATATTCTTACCAGGTAGCAGGGCAGAGGCCAGGGTCATTCCAGTTTTCCATCTCAAAAAGAAGATACGTAGGAGGAGGGCAATAACAGGGTGCCGGTTGGATTGGAATAGATCTGAGGCATAATACAGCGGACATTCATGGGTAATACAGTATATGTAACAGAGTATACAAAATATTCCATTGAATTTACATTGTTTCATTAATCAGGCTCGGGAAAAGCTGCTAGGATCCAATCTCTGGTCCTCCCCAAATCCGGCGAGTTTACCTTACCTCTTCCTGTCGCTTTAGATCTTCTTATCACCCAAACCGTTCCTTATTCCTAAAAATTGGTTTCCTCGGTTTACTTTTGAAAATGCAAACTATTATGTTGTTCTCCTCTTTTCACCTGTAAATATAAGCGAGCCAAGGCAGGGCACGCGACTTTCCACCCGATTATATACACGCCAGTTACCGGAATGGGTTGTACCCAGAATTTATTCCAAGTTAGATAGGCACTATTTATTTCTCTGATTTGTTCTACGATTTAACAAGGTGATACACAAGATACGCAGAGAAAGTCGCGATTCAGTAAGGGTGCGATAAATTGTATCCATAACTGTGGTTAGGAGGATTTTCTGTGGTAACTAACCGTTTCTTTCGGCGGTTCGTTCTGGGGAGAATAAATGTTTACGGAGTGCAACCCAGAAATGCACTCCATACTTATTTTCATAGCACAAGCTTGTCATAGCTTTTGCATAGTAACCCGTTTATTTAACATTAGTAATGAAACCATATATATAGACATTGTTTCCCGCCATGTTAAAAGATAGAACTGCTATAGTCAACATCAGCAGCTTTGTATCAAAACATTTGCGAATTGAAAACAAATATTTATTTGCAAAGTTTTGATTTTAATCATCCTTTGTCATAATTTTTAGTTTTGATGCCAAAAAACTAAATATTGATGGACACAAAAGCTCAAAATCGACCCAATTTACAAAACTTGGGGCGAAGAAAAGATTTTTTTTGTTCATTTCAGTTGAAGAGTTAATTTTTAATTAGTCTATTTATCAATTAAATGGGTTAGCAAAGCTGTTGGTGACGAAAAGACGAGCAATATCAGCAGAGGGTATCATTCTTTTGGATATTTAATCTTGAGTAAGAGTAATATAATGCAGGAGAGCATTTCAGGATTGGCTAGTAAAAAATTAGGAATAGGCGCGGCGCAAGAGGGAGCTAAGGATTACCAAAATATGGTTTCAAGTATATTTTCACCATTATTCGCAGACTCCTTGGTCCGTAGGTACTTTTGATGAATTACTGATTGCCTTAAGCTAGTCTTGAATTTAGATACGGTGAATCATATACGGGAAGTACGGACTCAATTCATTGTGTACTCTGACTTCAACACAAGTTTATTTACTTCAGTCGGCCAGGTTAACTCAAAAGGTAGACTCGGTGCTTTGGCTTTTCTTTTTTAATTAGACTTTATTTTCCCACGCTCCTTATCTTTGTAAGACCACTATTATCAGTGCCACTAGCTTATGGATCTCATCCGACGCATACCAGAAGAAAGATAACTCATCTTAATTTTGCACGTGCTTAACAAAGCGAAACGGGAACGTACTACCATAATTCAGTACTACCACGCAACAGCAAAATTGTATACTGCAGTCTTTGTTCCGAGAGAAATAAAATTCAATGTTTATTCCAGGAATAAGTAATCAAATCCGGAATGTAGGTTAGCTTTTTCCTGGGTAGATGGCGCTTTCTTCGTTTACTTGTACTAGGGATGTAATACAATATATACTATCCTTACTAAACACTGCAATAAGTTTCAACAAAACTTTCAAAATCTTTAAAAAAATAAACTAAAATAACGACAAACTGTCGTTTTGTTGCTCCAAACTAATTAACTTTAATATATTACGTCTCACCAAACGTTTCCTTGAACTTGATGCAGTTTAAGGATTTTTCGCGCTGAAAAAGCATTTAAAATCCATCTATCGTTGAAATATACATAGTAGTAGAAGGAAAAGAAAGTGGTAACAATATGAGTGGTAACCAATCATGTATACATTCTGGAGCACTCTGTGGCTTTGCTGTAAGAATAAATCAATATATTCTAAAATACATAGGTTCAATAAGATCTTCTACCTTCCGTTTTGAAATTCAGGGTCAAAAAGCTTGAGCTTCCGTACTCTATTTACTCCTTCAATGAGAATGAAAGCTAACGGTACAGAATTTCAATGTGAGCTTTGAGTTTAGACGAGAATTTGATTTTGATCTTGACCACATGTTACATTTGACTCAGCCTCTATGAAGTTGAGTACAGAGATAGAACGGTGTAATACAGAAAGGTGTGTCGGAGATGGCTACGTTAATGCTCTCAAGACAGGAGCGTCGTGTATTAATGAGTGAGAGGGGTTTATAAGCAAAAAAATAAAAACAAGTGTCTACGCCCGCCTTATGGCAAGCAGACGAATTTCCAGCAATTTCAACTCGAATAGGCAGCAAAAGAGTAGCTGATGGCAAGTAGAGTAAAACTACTCCAAGTCAAGAAACCAGGACTGTATATATCCACTTGTTCACCTCTTCTTCATCCCGTACTCTTAGAATTAGCGTGATAATACAGGTCTTTGATTTTTTATTAGTCCACCCTTATGTTACGACCGTGTGTATGTAGTGTATATCTGTAGCCATTTAGTCATTTAATGATTCACCCTTAATTCCAACTCCAGCCAGAGCTTCCCGGCTGACTTTCTTCTCGTTAGGACGCAACGGAGTTTTGATAAAATTTCTAGAAATCCATGAGAACTCTATCATGAAAGACTATGCTTCAATCAACTGCATACTTCTTCTAGGACACATCATACCTTAGCAATCACATTTACAACAATTAAGCTGCATCGGCTTCTTCATAAACACTCTTACTTTCCTCCCATACTCGTTGAAACGACAATACAAAAATATACAAAAATACAAGCTTGTTAGCCAAATGTCATAGTTATCAGTGTTACATCCGCACTAAAAGCGTAGGAGTCCTACGGTAGGACAGACAGCAATTCTGGAATCATCACCACGTATGGTGAGAGAAGCCATTAGTCATGTACGGGATATTCAGGTTGAGTATAGTTTTCATTTTTCGGTTCACTGGCTCATATCTGTTTCAGAAGCCTTTAGAGCTCGTAACTGCTGCCGGGATTTTATTCTTCAAATCCCAAGTCCACCTTGGCTGTCTCTCAACCTGCTCCTTGCAGCGTTCTTCTTCTCCATGACCATTTGAATATACCGTCTCCTCAGCACTCGTTCCTCCTTGTCTTACTTAATAGCGCTGACTCAGATTTAAACCACTAGACTTACCTGTATCTCATTATCTCCTCGCCTTTGTCAAAAGGAGCGGATTCTCCCAATCTCATCCTCTTTATATTTGCTCTAAAAAACCAACTTGGCAGACGCCACCACGGAGCAAATTCACCGCGTCCAACAACCAGCTCCATGCCTACTTCAAAATTCACAGTCCAGTACACAAAACTCGGTGAATTTTCCCACGATCTCCCCCATTAGCACCGCACATAATATACTTCCTCTCCTTCCCACCCCCACCTCCTAACTACCTGCATATTCTTTACTTCTCTGCTCCGCAGCTTTCTTCCGTCCTCAAAGATTTCCAGTTTCTTACCCTTGCTTCTTCTATTCATTTCATACCATCTTCTTGTTATTACACAACATTGCCAACACCGTCAATATGCCTTCCCCAATATAGTTCGCAGCATTACGAAGATTCCAAGTTAATAAATAATAAAAATCCCTTCGCATCCAATCGTATGGAATTTCCCAATCGAAATCCTTGTAGAGAAACAGCGTAGCTACTTTATAAGCGAAAATTTTTTCAGGCGTCCGAGAAAGAACATTGGTCTACTCTACCCCAATTCTTTTGCTTTAAATCTACCGGATTTTAAATGTGCAGCATCGTTTCAGAATCATCTAAAATGTTATCATAAATTCTCATACCCTTGAAAAGCTATTTAGTGCCCACACTGATTCCTTTTGGACGTGCGCTGTTGGTGCGCTAGAAAGCAGGAGCGACGAAGTCCTCCTTGTTTGCGCACTCAAAAAAATTAAACGGTAGAGGTCATTCAAGCGCGACAATCCATATCTAAAGCTGTCATGGCATTATAATTTCTGGAGAAACCACGAAAATCATTGATATAAAAATCTTATACGACTCTCTGGGAGAAAAACCCCGGCACCAATAAAAATGATTTAAATTCGTCCAACTGGCTTTCTTCAAGCCCAGAATGAGGAAGGAAGAAATCCAGGAGTATAAAATCTAGTTCTTGTATAATGTAGCGGCGCACACATCTGTTGGAGTGGGAGAGAGATATAGGAATATCAAAGCTAGATTTAAAAAGCGTGGGTTGAAAATTACGGTACATGGTCTGGACGTAAAAGTAGGAAGCGGTCTGAGAGTACTTATTGTGAGAGCGCTACCCAGGAAGGGACGGGGACTTGGATGAGCTTGGCTGATTTCTGGGGAAGACGCTTGCCGGAGGGGCTTGGGTAACCAGTTAGCTGGTTTCCCAAAGGCAGGCCATATGTGCGGGTTTGAAAAATGTAAAAAAATGTTGGTGTATAGGCTCGCGTACCCGGCCCAGCCCGAGCACTACTGCTCTAAAGGAAGGTGTATATTGTAGTGCAGGGGCACGCGTAATATGCATCGAGTCGCGTGGATGGGGATGACGTCGGAGTGGATCCTCATCTTCTTCCCCGTGTCCTCATCATCCAACCCTCGGCAGATCCCTTGATTTCCACAGTCTTGAGCACAGACGTACATGGAAGGGAAGAGGGCAGGGGAAGTTGTAAGGTAGAGGTACCCACCTCATCCCAAGGAAGTCCAGGCAAGATCAACTTCTCCGCCGCCTCCCTCCCTTTAAACCCTGAGTAAAAGTCCGCCTTGGCTTATTACACATCTGGCCCACACGAGTCCAGAGGCATCACTCCGTCCAACTGTACCTCCCGCCAAACACTTTCATCCTTTCCCCATTATAAAGGTAGCGCACAGCCCGTCCAGGATTCAGTTATCGCAAAGTTTTTCCTGGAGAAACATCTCCCTGCCTTAGGAAAAAGCCTGCAAGCAGTTCTTACATCAACGCTTACCTGTAGTTTCATCCGAGATTTTCACAATCATTCATCAGGACTCGTTCCTCGAGCACAAGTGACAAACGTCAACGATCGGTTTACGATTAAACTTTTTCAAGTTTTTTTTGACATTCCCTCGCAAACATTATCCATTTCCTCTTTGCCCAACAAATTTGTGCCCACAAACCTTGTAATTGTGTTTCACTTGGTTCGCCAGTGATTTCATTCGCCGTTGAATCAATATTCCTTTGGGATAATTTCATCGTTGAATTCAGTTCACCATTTCCTCACTCTCATCCCATCCTTGAATCTAACCACGGTATCACAACCCATTGACAACTCTCCTCAACTCAGCAGGAGTCACCAGATCTCAAGCAAACTGTTTCATCGTGTGATAAGAGAGAGAGAGAGAGACTGGTCAAGTGTCAGAAACGATCCTCAATCAGTGGATTCAAAATCTGCCACGGATTCTCCTTCAAGCTCAGTGATATCCTGAAAAGGAAATCAGACTGACCACATTTTCCTCTCACACCATCTCCCACCTCAACCAGTTCAATGTTTGACTTCGACATGACCACGAGCTACCTTGGAGGGTCAACGATGACCATGTCACCAGCGTCCACCATCACGAAATCTCAATCAAATTCTCCAATGTCACCCATGACGCCTAATAAAAAGGACGGAATGGTCTCAGTTTCCTCCGCCTCTGCCGCCGACTTGTTCAACGCTCGCTGCAAGAGAAAGATCAATTTTAATCAACTTGGTATTCCTCAACGTGGACATCAACCCGCCACTGTAGCACGTAGAAACGCCCGCGAGAGGAATCGCGTTAAACAGGTAACAAATCTCATCTTCTTTTAACACTCTCCTTCATTACTCCTCTTACCTTAGACTAGGTCAAGAATTATGGCTCAACTTGTAGTAATCATCTACTCTCGGTCAAGTTAAAAAACAAGTTCGAATCCACTTCTTTCTCCGAGCGCATCCACCTCAACAGCTTTTACTTTCTGGGACAACCCTTTCTTCCCAACTCCCATTAATCCATTCCACCCTCATTTTCTCCCAACAAATCATTTTCCCTCCATTCTCGTAAATTTCATAAAGTATATCCTATCTAATTAATGGATTCTACCCTTTTTTCTTCTCATACGGAAGTAATAACAGAGTGGAGCGCAGTTCCCTCCAGGCTAGTAGCTCTATATTCCGTAGTCCATCCGATTCCTCCCCCAGGAGTAGTTTAGCTGTTATCCAGTTTCAAAATATTTCAAAGGCTGTATCACAATTTACAAAAGACATGCCGTGAAATATGGGAAATTAACCAAGCTTTTAGGGCCATAGCATAGAGCATTAGGAGGATGGTGTGTGTATGTATCTGGGATTATTTTCCAGAAGCACATAGTACACGCCATGTGTTCACATTTCCCTCACCTCTCCTTCAACATTTCCTTGAGAGGCCTTAAGCCAGTTTCTCTAAAATTTTATCTTTACTAACTAAGCTATATATTCTTAAACAAGAGAGTGTGTCCTCTCAGCAGTCTCTTACAATTTCACATTTGGAGTCCAAGTAAGAATTTGAAAGTGTAACTTATACCTCGAATCCCTTCAAGGGATTCTCCAAGGGATGCATTTCCCTTCAACTCTCATGGCAGGCACTCCCATGATAAAGTTATCAACATGAGTGCGTAAAACATTCTGCAGGCGTTTAAGGATTTCAAAACGAGCATTCAAAGTGTTATGTTGTCAAGAATCGTAATTTCTTCTCATTTCCCCTCGCTCCCGCCGTTAATAACTTAATACCCTTACGCACTTTAAGACGCGGAGAATCTTTTGCTTTTAAATTTCGACATTAATATCCACGGAGAGCAGGCTAGGGTACTATCAGTAACGCATTATCGATAAGAGCAAATGATTGTCTCGTCGATCACAGATCCAGCGTGTGATCCTCTTGATCTGCTCAACATTTTCCCTATATTGCCCATCACCCATGCTAATAGACGTTCGTTGTAGGTAGGAGAGGGCCACGCATCAAAGTCAGATCCACTTTCCCTGAGACAATTGCATACACTTGACGTTGTTGGTCTCGCTCATACTCTTTCAAACTGTGTTATTCAATCACCTTGGAAAAGCGTGAAAGGAATATAGGAAATCTATAATTTCCCTATTGGTCAGCATTTTCCCAATACAAAGTATCCGGATTAGATGAGACCATACACCGACTTGAGAGTTCATAAATCAAGCACCATCACCAGATTATCAGACACACGTAAAGAGGGAAAACAAGCTTTTTGATTGCCAAGTGTGTCGAAATCTCTTTCTCCCCCTTGTTCCAATCTTTCATCCTCGCACACCTCTTCTCCGCAATCTAAGCCCTAGCTCCTGGCTAGACCCACATATTATTATTGTATTCAATTTGGATGAATCAGCAGATTGGAAATCTGCCAATTTTTCCCCTTTCATCATTAAATACATAAACCATTCAATGACACTTATCATTATCTCTCGGTCAACTCATGCCCAAAGCTCACGCAATTTTCCTATGATAAGAGAACCTTATATATTTGTTAATTTCCATCCATCCTCCTCTCAATCTTCTGCTGTCAGAATCAACACACTACTACTTTTGTCTTTCCCTCAATGTACAGGCTACTCTGGGAATTTGCACGCGCCAATTTATAGATTTTATAAAAAAATATCTCATTACATACAAGCTGGTGAATTATGGGAAGTTGATGAAAAAAGCGGAAAATTGAAATAAATCCGCTGTGTGTATTTTATGCTAATGCCTTCATTTGATTTGTGTGGCAGGTTAATAATGGATTCGCGGCTCTCAAGCAGCACATTCCGCTGGGTCATCGATCAAAGAAGATGTCAAAGGTGGAGACTCTGCGCTGTGCGGTTGAGTACATTAAGAATTTGAAAGGATTATTGGATCCCTCAGACACGGGTAGCAGCTCGGCTCACTCCAGTCACGACGCTTTCACCTCCCTCCTCCAGCAGCCTTTTGACATT
This sequence comes from Sminthurides aquaticus, assembly GCA_906901655.1. Taxonomy (NCBI): domain Eukaryota; kingdom Metazoa; phylum Arthropoda; class Collembola; order Symphypleona; family Sminthurididae; genus Sminthurides; species Sminthurides aquaticus. Next base: position 5,490,262 of record CAJQTT010000004.1, on the reverse strand, counting down.
TCTTCAGTAAACGGTCATGGTCATTACAATCAGCTATCGCCCAGCTCAAGCGAAGACCCATCATCACCCTCTTATGCCTCTGAAGCCTCTTACGTAACCTCCTCCAACGCCATGTCATATGATTGCGAAAATTACGAGCCTGTCAGCCCAGAGGACGAAGAGCTTCTGGATGCCATTTCCTGGTGGCAACAATCTTAGATCTCTTTCTCTTTCTGCAAAATTGTAAAACTTCTTCAGATTCCATGTACATACATATGTAAATATCAATGGGAAGGAAGTATAGTATGGAGCCTAGGGAGCCAGCCCGCGGTCGGCTCCTTCCTTTTCATCCTCAGCATCATCACATCAATATAAGCAACCCGTCCTCTCTCAACTTCACCCATCCCTTCAGATGTCGTCGTTAGTGCTGCTTCGGAAAGACCTCTCTCCTCCACCACCCCAGACTCTCCATTTGCAATTTTAAGGTATGCGTGCATAATTTTTTATTTTATCCATTATTTATTAAATTCATAGAAATGGTAATTTCCCCAATCTTCAAACCTCCTCCCTGTAAAAGACATAGCGAGACGGACTCTACTAGTGCCAGCCAGCAACCAAACCAGACAGTATTTTATAGGTTATAGCAGCTAGACAGAGAGCCATGAGCTTTCTTCTATTTCAACGTGTCTATTCATAATCCGGGTTTTATCATTCCCTTCCTCATTCAATTCCTTTCAATCCCACATCACATCATCCCCATTATATTTTTTCTCACTATAATTTATACCGTCGTACTTTTGCTCCATCTTTTTTCGAGCCACGCTTTTACAATTCACGAAACATTTCCCTTTTCCTTATCCCTTCATTGAAGAGAACAAAATCCGCCAAGGGTTCCTCCAAGTCTTTGTCCCATCACACTTTGTATTCCTCCCGAGTATACTCTTCTCCTATTCCTTTCACCCTACCTGGTAACAGCCAAGTCTTACTGTAGTTTTCTCTATGCCCAACTTCCATCTCTAGGCATTCCTCTACCTCAGCATCAGCATTTCATCCCTTTCCAAGGGTTTCAGATATGTAGATATGTTCCATCATATAGCCTAGTAAAAATCCAACCAGACTGTCTGTATACTCTATATAGGAACATTAGAGTCCTTGAGGCAGGCGGAGGACCAAATAAGGGGATCCTTACTTCTCTTAAATCTTGCAGAAAAAAGGCCCTTAAACTAAAGCTTCGGCCAAGGCCCAAGTGTCCTATGTATGCATCCCCCGTCCTTAAGGACCTCTCATGTGTTTATTTTAAACCTCATACAGATATACATCCTTCCTATATTATATTTCAACTCAATCAGCCTTTGGCCTTAAGGGCCCTGGCCCTTCTTCACTTAGAAACTTCAGAAACAGGTCATTATTTAAGATAAACTACAAGTCCCCATTTCCCCTCCAGTTCCAGCTTTCCTGTTTAGTGTGCATATATAGTACATCCAAATACCTTTTATCTCCCTGAAAACGTTTTCCCTGGGGTTTGTTCTGAAACTCCTGTTGGGCGACGTCAATCTACTTTCCGCAATTTCTTCAGTGCTGAACTCTAGCAAAACGTCCCTTCTCCCCGCAGCCCTTGTAACGCAAAGATTTAATCCACCCCCGCTTTTACAGCCTCACAATTTCCACCCTGGCTTGCTGTTTACAAAAGTGGAGTTGGTTTCAATTCAACTGCTCCTCCCTGCCCCATTATCCCAAGTGTACAAAACAAACATTCTGCACAGCTCCCCTTTCTTTATGCCTATTCTTTCTTCATCTCCCTTCGCAAAAAATTCAGATTTTGTAATCCCTGGAAATGTAACGAACGTTCCATCTACTCCGTATTAAAATGTCTTGCGCGGATGGAATTCAATCCGCTTTTAGTATACCTTCAGAGGGAGCATTAGTTCATGTTTTTAATTTTTGGATTTTCTTTCTTTCAGAAAATACAACTGTGTCTTCAAGTCAGAGACCATGGGAATGGCAGTCAAGTATGAGGGAACACGTGGATTTTCTCCAAGAACTACTTGCAGCTCCAGCTTCTTCCTCTTGTCTACCTCAAGGATGAGCCCCTCATGAAATCAATAACAATAGAAGACTCATCCAAGGGATACATTCTTTACAATCCTCAGCATTATCATTTCGGATCATCATTATCGCAATCGGATACTCCATCATCATTATCTTTCCAGGACTCTCATTGTACTAGACTTACAACTTAAAAATTTCCAAACTTTGGATGAGTAGTAGTATTTATCCGAAAAACAAATAACGTTGATCCCGTATCTACTTCTACTTCACTCGGTAGCTTAAACCTCCTTTCTCTCTCTTACCTTAGCCTTCTGCATGCATACCGGATTTAGAAATGTTTTCTCCGTTTCAAAAGCAAAAAAAAAAATGCGATAAGCTTCAGAATAGAACAAGATATTACATCGTTATTTGCATTTTCACTGCTAAGTCTTCCATTCACTTTAAAAAGTCCCAAAACTTAAGAGTTTTACAGTTTCGGATCTTCGTTTATAATACACCATGTCCCTCTATTATTTCATCCTTGAGCCTTTGAGCAAATATAATAGAGAAAAAGATACGAGATAGTGGAGGGAAGTGTAGTTGAAAAATTGGAGGGATGTCGATAATGACGAGAGGCTATTGATGTATGTATACTCAAGCGAGTCTCTAGGTTACATAAACATACAGTTGACAGTACGCAATGTTGCATTATTATTTAAGTTTAATAATTTATTCCTTTCTTATACCTTAGCAAGGTCAACTTGTAGACAAAAATTCTATAACTTTTTTCATAACTCGATTACTGGATTCGACAATGAATTATTAATCTTCATAGTAGTTTATTGTACAAAAAATTATGCATTAATTCAATCAATCCAAATAATTCCTACCATACCAGTAACTTGACTACATGGGTAATTCAAAATTCAAGAGAGAATCAAATACGACATACATTCAATTAAATCTAAGGAAATACGCAAGTGCTATGTAAATACCTTTATACAGGATTGTGAGAATCTAGGGTAATTGCTAGGTATGTAAAATGCTACAACAATTAATTCCGCAACTTGATCTAGACTGTGATTATTCCATCCTTAAAAGAATATACTATCTACACGAAAGAAAAGCCTATTACTTGAATATATCTGTGCCTTCCATTCAACTCACACACACCTCTCCCTCTCTCACCTACCTTTAGCTTATGGATCACACATTGCCTTTTAAGACGCTACTAGCATGATAAGAAACTCTTTGAACATTTCAATCCAACACAGTTTTCTCACAGCGCCCCCTCAGCTGTAAATCCTAAGCATTAAATCAGAGGAGTTAAATTACAAAGTATTGAAAGAGTTACATATATATCTAAATGTTACATCCTTACTTCTTGATAGTATAATTAGCGTAATTAGCAGGTTGCCAGGTAGAACCATGTAATGGAAGAAGCTTGTACAAAAAGATGATGTTCAAAACAATATCTATGAATGTACATATTTAAGAAAGAGGGTTTGCTGCATTTTACACTCCTCTAGTCATACTCAATGAAAACAAAATATATATATATACTTTCTCCTCCCCAATCAATCCAACTACCACAATCTCTGTACACCTCTACCTTTCTCTCCATTGCTTCCTTCTGTCGTCGCTCACTCGTTACCCCTTCGTAGTTACAGTCGTAGCACTGTTTATGTATTTGCCCTCTTTTCCTTGCTACATACTAAGCACCATGCTCAACTTGAAATGTACACAGACTTGGAACAAGAAAATAAAAATATCAAATAGTTTGCAACTAATGTTATATCCACATTCATTCCATACTCCATACTCCATACTACATACTTGCATTTCACAGCACGTGTGACAACAATCTTCATTTTCAATTTCAAAGAAAAAACTGGATTTCCGATTTCGTTGATTTAGGAGCCTTGTATTCAATGAAATCCCCGGAAGTATAATTAAATGATTCGCAAGCTTTTATCGTCCCAGGATTTTTACCGGAAACAGGATCATTATTTCCACAAAGACGACCTGTGTCCTTTTCATGGATGCATCCGCCCGTCTTCCAGACATTTCGGCTATTGCCCTCGTCAGACGCCCTTATGTTCTTTACATGCTTTGCACATAATTTATATCGGTTGTATGAAGAATAAATAAATAATCGTAAGATTATCCGCCCTTCCTGGAGCCCTGGACAAAGTGCCTTACTTTTATATCTTTTTATCATATTCTCCTTGAAAGTATCCATCTTCCATTCTGGTTATTCGTATCGACAAGAGGGCAGAATTCGTCTTTAGAAGGTGGACACATTATGTGTACACATTTTTCCTCCTCCGCATCCGAGTTTCTCTGCACTGTACGGATGGGGATGGAGGTGCTTCTGGATAATAAAAGGGAAAAAACAGTATGTATTTACAAGGCAGAGCGGCTAAGCGGCAGTTATATACTGCTAAGAAGACTAAGAAAAATATGCCCAAAACCTTAGGCACTCAAAGGATCTTGTCATGTGTAACAAAATTCCCATGAAAAGGTCTCGAAGAGAAAAAAAACTATAGATGTTGTCCCATTATAGCAAACTTTGCCAATGTTGATAGCTATACCTTTGAATCTTAAATTCATCTTTTCTTCGAATAGGATGCCAAATTTTTTCACCTTTTTCACATCTATTCATCTTTAAATGCCATTGACAAAAGCATATCACAGTCCCGACTCATAATCACCTTCCAACTATGTTACCAAAAATTGCACAAGGTTATGGCAGTCTACTAGACATAATTCGCATGGCTTGTGAATTGGCCAATAATGTGTGTTTACCTTCATAGACACTGGGCCATTTCCTCCCAATACCATTGCTATAGTGTCATTTCAGAAACGAATAGCTCTACAATTTTAAATCCATGGACTTTGTTTGCTTCATCCTCTTGTTCTCTCTGCCTTTATGCTAACGTGCAGGATTCCAGGATTCATCACTTTGTATAACACCCGTCAAATTAGTAAAAATCAACCTTCAGGCACGTTCCCTCTCCATCCACGTGCAGATTTGCTGTTGTTAATCCAGTCTTCACAAATCTTTTCACCAGTTCTATTGAAAACAAGTAGATCTTCATCTTGCGTACACAAGCAATGTGCACACATTTGCTGTTACAAATACACACTAGATTTTTTGCGACATATTTTGTGTTTGTTCATGTTGAAATCCTGCGTGTTAATAACCTGGAAGAAACCCTGGCCTCCATTTAACCAACCTACCCTCATTAACCGCTCGTAAAGAATGATACGCTAATCGCTGATACCGAAACCATTGACACGTTCCCGTCTGTCAAGTATATTCATGATGCTCCAATTTTAAAATACAAAAAACCAAATTAATTTGAAAACATTAATTGCATTTAATTTTAATGGCAGAGCAGGACTTAAATGACTTTACTTTTCTGTAAAAAATGTTGCCCGTTTTATTTTCACATTAAAAGCTGTGCACAAAGAATGTGCCCAAGTTAAAGGACCATTGGTGACGGATCTATTTCTGGGTAGTGAAGAAATGCTCACTTTTGTTCTTAAGGCAGAACTGAGTCGAACAATGCGGTTTACGCACGTTTAGATGCAATCTCTATGGCGTCCAAGACTTTGGATCCATGAAGATTATATATGAAATAAAAGGTGTGAACAAATCCCTCTTCCAGGCTTCCTTTTTGTCCAGCAGCACATCCCATTTTGTTGTATCCTTGTTCCAACTCGACTGTCTCTACCTCTGCAAGTTCGATTTGACATAGCACAAGCCGATTCATACAGCCATGGAGGGGGAGCCCCTTGCCCAGGGGCAATACCCCTTGAGCGCGATGAAACCATGGTTTCCAATTGCAAGAGGGCATTTTTCTGATTGTATTTAAATGGTGCGAATCGGGGCTGTGACCCCCTGTACGTACTCTTTGCCTCAGTTGCTATTGTGTGTATCGTATCTTAAATCAGAGTTAAACTTTTGTTGCTATTCTCGTTTACAAGAGAAGCTGTTCTGGATACTCGATAGTATCATTCCTCCGACTATCAGTGAATCTCTTCTCATATTCAGCCCTAAATATGAAACTGAAATTCAATGCTATCCTAAGAAGAGAAGATGAAAACAATATTTGTCTCCCGGGTTCCTCCACTGACTGGGGGTCATCGGCTCTTTTTCATTGAAGGCGCAGATTTGATAGTAATAAATCACTCAAGTGTCTTGTCTTGGAGAGTTGGAAGGAAACAGCTAGATCTTCTCAACATTAGTAAATGCCTGTTTGTTATTTGCCAAAATGTTGTCCCGAGAAGCTTAGAAAATAAGGCTATTGAACGGACAATCTACCAAGCATGTATAATTGCTCCTCGGCTTCATGAATTTAATGTTCAATAAATATTTGAGTATTGCGTACAATTATGTTATTTTCAACAGTGGACAACGGTCAGCAGCACTCGTTCAGAGCTTCAAGCTACAGAGCCCGTTTGCGCTCTCTTATTCAGAGGAAATATATGCCTTTATTTATGGGGTATAATCTTTCAAGAGTAAGGATTTTTTTTCAAGGGTTCCAGCCGTATTGCTTGAGGCTGAGCGGGTGACAGATTTCAATTCCGAAGCTGGTTCTAAGCCCGGCGTATCCACCATCTCAAGTATGTTTGAAAAAGTTACACTAATTTTACACGCCATTTAGCTTTTACGAAGATTTTAGAGCGGTTTGGATGGGTTAAGAGAGAGAGAGAGAGAGAAAGAGAGAGAGAGAGAGAGAGGGTGTAAAAAGGATTTCCGTTAGCAGTGCATCATCCATTCCCGTGTGTAGCTTCGAGTTTCTTCCCGGTCCTTGGGAGATATTCATTGACCATAAAATATTTATGGATCTCCACACGGATTTCTCATATACGCGTATAATCACAATCTGAGCAATTTGTCCCCAACTTGCCAGTAGAGTTATAAGCAAGCAACAGAGCAGAAGAAGCAATATTTCTCTCCATCTTACCCGCGTCCTCCTCCTCCTCTGCTTCTTTAGTCTACGGATTTCTACACGCTCCAGCCTTGCCACGGCTCCAGAAACAGATATAACGTAGCGAGCCGACTGGAAAATCATTTTTCTATGACTGCATTTCTCAACTTAAATCCCAATGAAGATGTCACACATGTGCTACTCGAGTATCCGCTTACTATTTACAATTCCCAATTTTCTCCTTGGCCACATCTCTAGTTCTCCAGTAGGGAGTAGCGAGTGGGGGCGGAGCGGGAGGTCAGCATCCCACACGTTTCACAGCAGCAGCCTTAATCTTTCCGCCAAAGGATTTTAATATCTTTTTACACTATATTACCTTTTGATAATACTCTCATCCCTCCGCCCATCATTCAAAGCATAGCTCAATCTCTTCTCTTTGAGACTTTTTCTTAAAGTCATATATGCTTGAATAATTTCTCAGAAAGGTTCCAACTTACGACTCTGACCTGTGATCATGACACCTTAAAATAACTTTGATTCTTCAAGTCCCTCCGCGCATAGTTCCATCTCCACTCTCCACCCCGTCCGTCCGTATTGAATCGGGAACAACTTTCCTCAAAGGGAGCTTTACCGTGTCAAGTGGAATGTGCAATGGAGCGAAATGGTAAAAGTTTTCTCAAAAAGTCTGCTCTCTCCACCGACTCTCCATTGCATTTTCCCTTAACCTCAAGTCAATCTACACAGCATCCCCAGCCAGCATCAACAAGCACCGTCCTCCATTCTGCAAGTAAAGGCCAAAGAAGACCGGTAGAATTTTATCCATCTCGCCGGTTCCACAATGGAAAGCAAATTGCCATTGAAATCCCAACAAAGTCAACCTGAATAATAGCAACTGTAACGAATGACTTTCTAGTCCTCTGCCGTTCTGGCCATTTTGTCCTTGCTTGCAGGTCTTCTCTTCCTGGCCTCATTGCATGTCAACATTCTTCTGTAAGGCATGGACCGATCGACCGTTGTCTCTTTGAAAGTTTCGGAATTTTTAGAAAAATTTTGATTGTGAGAAAACTTGCGTCATTAACAATACATCCTACATTAGGATTTCACTCACTTCTCCTCATTATTCACTCCTATTCTCCAGAGGAGAGAGCAATATTCCAGCAACCAACAACAAGTAAACATTACGTGGGTTTTCTATACCAGCCCCTGCCCGAGTCCTTCACCAAAGTCATTCCGATTCCGCTTTGCTATATTCCTCTTTAGATTTCAAATGAATTATTTCCCTTCAGGAGCTAAATATGCCAGTCAGTATTTTCTCCGCCTCAGAGAGCCCTCATGTAGGTCGCTCAGTATAACTTCTTCTAAGTCCTCAGCGACCCACTCTTCTTTCCACCTTCCATTGCTACAATAACTACATTGAATTTCATCTCCTAGAATCCTTCCAAAATACTCTACAGGTCTTTAATTTTCTCCTCCCCCTACCATTTCTCAGAGCTTCTGTGGGCCCTTTTGGACGCTGTTCTTCTGTCCTAGATCTTCTGGAGAGTCGGAAGATTCGGATGACATAATAATAGAAAAGCGGATACAACAATGCGGAAGAGAATGGCGCACTTTCCCCCACCCCGAGAGCCCATCACCCAAAGTTCCCATTCTAAAGTTAAGATTCCACCAAGTCAGCTCCTCTCATCCTTTGTTTCCACTCGAACCTGTTGCGTCTTCTCTCAAGCGTCTTGCGTGGGGTGACCATCAGAGAACAAGGAGGCAGGCCATCGGACCACTCACTGCCTTCCTATTGTCTTCTTAATGCATTCAGCGTTTTCTTTTAAACCTTCTCCCAATCTTTTTGTCACCTTCATGATTATTCCAAATTTTAAACAACCACAAACCTTTGTACTTGATGTACTCCAGTCAAAGCGATGATGAACTTGGACTCAGAGCCAGGGAGTCTTTCTACTCCAAAAGCTTAATGGATCTCCGCTGTATTTATTCCGGAAAATAGTACAAATTCTTTGTCATCATCATCCTCATTCTCTCTCTCTCTCTCTTCCTTTTACAATCTTCCAGTGAAACTTGCAGCTTTTCCATTTAAAATCCACAACCGCAATAAACTTTTTAAACAACTCAAAACTAATAGCACTTCTTTCTCCCTACAAAACTTGGCTATTATCCCTCTTTATTATTGTCTTCACAACTCCAATCACCGCATGAGTTGCCACGAGTGCTTTATATGCTGATTCAAAAACTCCATGGTTTAGAGTTGTCCTGTTCTTGTAGAGTCCATTTTACTCTACCGTTAACGCTCCCCTTTTTTCCAGCCAAAGGTTTTCGCTCCTGAACATTTTCCTGCTTCGATTTTATATAAAGCTTTCCAACCCCTCCTGTCGGAAGAATCACAGTGCATGCTTGCCTACATTTACAAAAAAATACGAATTATGGCTCCACCTGGATAATATTCTGAAACTAATATTTAGTCGAGGGAAACCCTGACTCTGAAATCAGGACAAGATGAGTCTTTTTTTCATCATGGAATCCTGGAAAACCAATCAATCAAAATTGACAGTCCGTTGCGGATTTTGATGAAATAATACCTAAAGTTCATTCAAATACCGTCCAAACGGTTCATATTGTAGGACACACAGCGACAAAAGATGTTGGGTTTCCTGAATGAAGTGTACAACGTTGTAGGATTATTCATTCAGGACTAAATCAAATCCTCATTCGTCATCTTCAGCTTCTATGTGATATAGTAGAGCGAATCCAATTGCACCAAGGGACTAGAATCCCAACAACAGTGGTATATTCCTTTTAGCTTGACGTCAATCGGGAGCAACAGATCCTGACACCATCTTCGATCCCTATATACTTTACCTCCATTAACCTTGGTTTGAAATCAGTTGGTTCTTTACGCTTTCAAAGAATCCTTAAAATCCTACGGAGTTTCATACGCTTCTCTTGCAAGGCTTCGGCTTATTTTTGCTGTACAAAAACAAATGATTATTAGAAAGCTATAAACCAGTCATCGAGCGGTAAAAGAGTAATTTTCTTCTCAAGCCATATTTCTTGATCATTTTTGAACCGTCTTTCAACTTTAAAAATCCCTTAAGTTTCTAGGTGTGCTAGCAAATTCATTTAATTTCTCATCCGGGGACCCTTGAATTCTACCTTTGAAACCTTCTGAACGCTTCGAGATCAAGGGCAAAGGGGTCCTTTACTGGCATGGGCAAGGATCTTCTGGCAAAGTGGATTATTCCGGGTTGCTTGTTAATTCCCGGCCTTGTTCTCAGTTCTGAGTGCCACTGGGAAGGAAGAAGTTTCTTGGGAAGGCTACCTTGAAGGATGATGATTCGTTTAGTAAGGATCCGCATTTCTGATGTTTTGAGGCAGCCTCCTCATTTGTAGAAACACACAGAGCCACACAATTCTGATGGGTCATTATATATTGGCCCGCATAAGATCATAAATGCCAGAACCTTAACAAGGGTTTGAGCCTGCTCTTGAAAAAGTGAACAAGACAGACAGCCACATTTTATTTCCTCTACATCAGCACATCCAGCAAGTACATTACCGTCTCATCGCGTATGTACTAGGATTTTTCTCAATTCTTCCAACATGTCTCTGCCTCGTTTCCAGTTAAAATACAATTCCAATTTCTCATTACATACCTCTTGGATGAGGAAGAAGGAATACACCGCTAGGAAATCCTCAATGAATCTAGTAATAGAGTTCCTAGCTTCCCTTCCTTATTGCTTATGGCAATTTATTACAAGTGATAGAAACTACTTTTTTACCTTTCTTATTAAAAGCCCCGTACTCTCTCTCTCTCTCTTCAATCTTCCACTCATACTTTTACCATCATCCGCGGGCTAACTAGAACCGGACAGTAAAACCCGGGGACGTGTACATAATTTCCTTCGAGTCTTCCTGTATAAATCAACACGTCTTAGCCGGATCCCATGGACTTCCTGCTGCTTTATGACACTACCAAAACAGAGTACAATTCCCAACCAATTTAACCCCTCACACCGCACCGACACATTATTATGACCTGTTGTACTCCATTATTTATTTACTGCTTCTTCAACTACTACGATTCCTTCTTCCCGGGATCTACCACCACCGGCATAATATATATATATATTTGTCTTCTTCTTCTTCTTTCCCATCTTTCCCTTATTGTACAGCCCTCTTCCTATTTTGGCTTCGCTTTTTCCAGAAACTTACTACCTTCAAAGCCCACACACTCCCTTACCCTCATCCCTCATCCCACTTGAGAGGAATATGGTTTGTGCGGGTTCTTTCAGGTCCTTTGTCTCCATGTGTGGTAATTTCTGCAAAAGTGTTTAAAACCTTATAGACTTTACACGCGACCTAATGGAACTTCAATGAGGAATTAACCATCCGTCCGGACCATCGCTCGGACCTTTAAAACTCCAGAAATTCATTTCCAACCCTTGGCAATAATTATAACCCCCAACCCTTGGCCTAGCCCTTCCGCTGTTCACATATCATCAGCCACAACAGTGTCTTCTAGCCCATCTTTTCGACCCAAAAGTTTCTTCCATAATTCACTATTAACATTTAACGAACTGAAAAACAAACAATCCCTAATTTCTAATATGCTTGCCTCCCTTTACAGCCATTGCCTATTGCCATCATTCTTTCAATGATCGAACCGACTTTCCAGAATAGGAATTTAACCTTACTCTCGCTGGAAACTCATTTCAAAACTCAGTTTTCCAAGACCATCGATATACTTCTCTACAAAATACTTCCTGGAGGATAGAAAATTATTCTCGATAGACTCTATAAAGTCTAGAATCTAGATCCGGTTCATTTCCAAGATTCGGTCATTAATATTCTGACCCCTATCAAACTTGTGATCCTAGTTACGATATGTCAGTGTACTCCGATAAGGTACTTTGACAAGTTGAAGGTTAAACTTGCCATTTTATGTCAATACTGGCCTAACAGCTACCTTAAGCAATCAAATGTAGATGGAAGAGTGGATGAGCTCGCTCACAAACTCTTCTGGCCGAGCAGTACTTTATGCTTCTGATCATATTTCTCCTTGACGGGGGTGTCAAGCAGTTGCCGTCTTTGTTTAGATTTGTCACACGCCATATCGGCTAGCGAGTGAATAATGATTTGAACAATAGAAACTTGAGCCGCAGTGGGTGACCCCATGTGTAATACTAATACTACTTGCATCCATGTTAGCCTTTCTCGCCGCCTACTTTCAAAATAATGTATCCGATATATATACGATTAAAAATGATCCCTAAAATTTCACTGCACCCTCATACAAGTCATGCAAGTACAAGGAGACTCAGGTAAGTAAGAGAGACTATAATACTCGTTTGGTTTAAATATAGAATTGTCCGACAAAAATTAAGTATGTGTATGATTTCCAAGGTTATCGGAGCGAGCGAGAAGGGTGTACCGTGTGGATTTGTCAGATTTAGGCTCTATGTGTGCACATGGAGGTTAGAAAATATGTTGGATTTCCCGACAACAATTGATTGCTACAAATTTACAGGCTTCTGTAGGCTTTACCCTTCATTAGGCGTTGACCACATATGAATTTTTCCTTCACAGTCAACACTTTTCAGCCTACCTACCTACACGACTGGGACTTGAGCTGTCGACCAAGTAAACACATACAGGGATATACTTTATTGAATATTTCTTCCCTTTTCTCCTCAAAGTGACCAATTCTGCTCAATTTAAAGTCGGCTTGCCCACCTTTTATGTCAAGTACGTGTGTGCTTGTTTTCTTAAGGGATGATGTGTTTGGCAAGCATATAGCTGCTGCCTTCAACTTAAGCTCTTCTTTCCATTTCAATAACAAGACACACGTTCCTCTCATTATCCAAGACAGAATGGAGTTGTCATTCCCGATTGTTTTCTACCATGTTCTGCTGGCTCAGCTGTGGAGTTTCCTTCTTCCTCAGTCGGCTGCCGGCACACAACATCTTCCAGTAGAAGTCTACGGATTACGGCATGAAGATGATAAAACACAAACATCTGAAAATACATACTGTTATGAAGCCAGTACAGTCCGATGCATTCTGATGGTATAGCTTTTTCACTTTCTGCGGTTTTAGTAAAATCTGATAGGAGAATCCAATCACAGCCTCAATTACAATTAGCCCTCCCTCCTCCCCCTTCTCACTGGCTTGATAAACAGACCCTGGTTTGTCTTGAGTCTTGAGACAGTGACAGTCATGGTTGAAGACTTTTGATGATCTCTGGTAGGATTCTGTGAGGGAAGCCTTGAATTTCCGCGGAAATCCAAAACTTTAACCTCAGCCCGGCTCGGTCTGCGGTTATTCTTTGGTTTTTATTATTGCTTCTTCAAAGGTATTCCAGCCAGCTCTACCCTTGCAGTTAATAAGAGAGTTCCGGAAGCGTGGAGGATAATAGCCCCGGCTTTGCCCTTCATAATGAGTTGTGTGTGTCTGTCTCTGTGTCGGCCTGAAGAAGCTAGTAATTTAACTGGGTCGGAGAAGAAGTGGTCATTCTCATGTAGGAAATTGTCACGTATGTTCCCCATTCATCCATCTTCATTTTCACTCTTTACCCATACAATAGCTTACAATCCTCCTACATAAATACAAACTCATTCTCACACCGCCGCCACATCAACTCCCCATTGTCTTTCCTTGACGGCATGTGTGACTGACTGGAATACTGTACAAATATACTTGCTATTTCTCAATCCCCAGCTTTTGAATTTAGATGTATTTCATTCAACAATTTCCCCCTTGCTCTTAGCTCAGACATTCAAGTCCATTCCGCCTTCCCTCCAAAAACTTGTACACTCTCTGAGGGATTCAATGATTCCGCACGCTTTCCAATTCACACTTTTACTTCATGTCAAACCCTTGAATAGATTCTACATATACTATTCCATCCCGTGTAAAGCAAAGCTGCAACGTTTTCTCCATCCTCTTCACGCTTTACTTTTAGCATTTTCGGAATCAATGAAACCCCCCTTCCCACATTCCCACCCTCACAAATCCCACTCCTTTCAGTTTGGATTTCATTGTATGAGAGGAGTACCCATCCATGGGTGTCGTGATCTCTCTGTAAGTAACAATATCGATTATACTAATGTTAGTTTAACCGCAATGCGTTCCCATACACATTTCCCGTATTCAAAATCACAAGTTCCGCTCAAAGAGAAGAACATGGATTCTTTTTGGGATTTATGAATGAAAATTTTCAATTTGTTGGTCAGTAGTGTGAAGGTCAGTTTTCTCGGACTTTACAGCCTATAGCATTCCAAGTTCTATGTCCTCAGTCCGTATTAATATTCCATATTTCTCAGTCGTATTCACTTTCATATGTCATATCCAAGTCCGCTTCCTTAATTCATCATCTCCCCGCACCTGAATATTTATGAAAAATATGTTATTAAAAATTTTCGTTTTCTTTAGAGATCCATAGAGCCATTCAGCCCTCAGTATTAAAGATACATTACATTCTGCACGCTGTATTTTCAAACGAGTTAGTTGTCTTCTAATACATTTGAAACGCTTCTTCTTTCGCCAGCTTGTTTACACCCTCCTCTCCTCCTGAGCGTGAGCCTTGCAATGTCCAGCAATATTTTGTCTATGGCTTTAAGCTGATGGTGCTGTCCAGCTTTAAATTCTCAATGCACCCCCGTCCAGATTTTTCTTTTGAAATACCATAAATCTTCATAAGCATTCGTATTCATCAAAAGATAATATTGTTTTAACACTAGTTTTACCTTAAAAGCGTTAACAAGCGGACACCCGTGGGCATCTGAAAAAATGTTCAAAAACTGCATTTGCTCAACAATACGCGCTAAACAAGATTTGGAATTTAAATCCATGTAGTTTCTTTTTACAACTTGAACCACAATGACAATTCCTTTACTGCTTTATTATTCTCCCAAATCACATATTTATAAGTCTTCGGTCATCTTGTTTCCATCCATTCTTCATGGAGGATAAGCCGGAGGAAGGCAAGTCCAGTTACAATATACTTTAGTCCTTCTTGGACCTCCAGCACTAGATTTTTACCTTTCACTTTGAACGTACGTAAAAGTACACAAAAGTAACAAGGAGGAGAGCTATAGCTTCTTTCTTTGTACATGTCTATTATAATTGCAGGAATAATTGGCTTAAAGTAGGCTTTTCTCTATCCTCAAATATGTCCCCCCCCAGCTAAAGCCATGTCATTGTACATGTGGATAATGGAAAATAAATATTTGTCCAGCAATAACTTTTTAGCGCCCCATTTCAAGCTTGATTTGGGGTAAGACTTGCAAGTTATTACACACATGTCATTCCTCTCTCTCTCTCTCTCCAGTCTCCAGACAGTCTCAGAGGCTAGGCTTTCTCTAGCTTTTACTCGTACTCCTCGCATTAATGCTTCCTCCACTTTCAAGGAGAAACGGATTCAGTTTGAGTGACTGGGCAAACAAGGTTTGCATTAATTATGATGTTCCCGCCTCTTTTTGCTCATGTATCTTTAGCATTCAAAATGTATATGCTACTTGTAGTAGTAGCCTTGAAATGCCACTACCTGATGGAAAGATAGTCTTCATCTTCTCACAACAACTCTTAATTCACTTAATATACACCTATACGTATAGCTATTCACCACTATTACTAGCAAAGATTTTTTCCCACAACTGTCCACTTTACTTTGGGAATTTCATTTGGATTATACACATCCTAAGTTCAAAATTGAACGAGCCTTGTCCACGTCAATTTTCGGGATTCTCTTTAAGAATCCATTAGTGTGTATATTTATATTTCCCAAAGTGATTTTCTCACCTCACTCTCTCAATCCCTACATTTGCTTCTTTTATATTGACACTTGTCAGAATCAAGGAAATCCCTCTATTTACACATTCAGTTATAGCTGACACTCTCCAATCATCACACAACTTCTCAATACCGGCACGCAGTTAGTTAATGTTACTTCGCAATAGTCCGTAATTGAGTGTTTCCATTTATTATCTGCAGCCCGTGCTTTCAAAGTTTACTCTCGCTAAATATATTTCCAGGATTTTGATGGTGCTGCTACTGGTACATACAAGTAAGTTCCTACTCAGTTCCATGATGGCATCAAACTTACATGGGACTGCATATTTTCTACACATTATGACTACTACGCCGCCGCCTTGAATTGTTATTTATGACTAAAAAGCATGCCGGGGAACAAGAGATCCTGGACTTGCTTTCTCCGTAGTTTACGCGTGATTCATAATTCGGAAACGCAATATTACATCTTTCTAGGGACCAGACCCAAGACACAGTCGTAGATGAGATGAGATGAATGACGTAGAACATGATAACGCACTCTTAGAAGGAGCACTTTCAATGGTATTTTCGGGAAAAACTAAGAGATATATAACACTTATTTTGTATTCCTCTAGCCTTTTTTTTACACTCAGCGTTATATATTCCGAAACTTCATTCAATACAACATCATACAATGTTCTCCAAGGATCCCTTCCGTAAATGATAACGACTGTGTGTATGACACTACTGTAAATTAGTCCTGATGGTAATTGTTACAACAAGGTGGACGAGGAGAGCTAATTAGGAAACAGTTCTTGTTCTTATCCCGCTCACTCAAGTCACTCTCTTAAGTAGATCCTTTCCTTCCTTCTGTAAAGACAATTGAATATTTCTCTTATCAGCTCCTCCGTGTTTTCTTTTATCATAAACACGTGGCTCGGACCATGATGGCGGCGTCACTTGTCAAGACAATGGTAAGACAGATTCCCTACCCGCCGCTTTGAATCCCTTCTTGGTCTGCAGCCCCCACCCTCCTACACTCCAATCTCTTGGCATGCACCATACTCATAGACAACCCTTTTTGTATTGGCCATGAAATATGATTCGGAGATTATTACAACTTTTCATATTTTACAGCTTATACCTTTTACCATCATTCATCTTAAATATACAGTACAAACAAACGTTGCGTAGCTTTTTGCGCTCCGAGTTTCAGATCCCATCCGTCCGTCTTCTGGCATTTAAGACGCAGACCGTGTGCCGTCCCATCTTTAAAGATTGTCACATTCTTCATTGGATAAAGCACCCAAAGGATTAGAAAAAGAGGTACATCCTTTTGAGGAATGAGTCGTAATTCGTAATCCTTTTAATACCAACCCAACGCTTGATCTTTTACCAGCCAACAAAACTGACCTCCGCACTACTGATATGCCACTCCTACAACCACAAACTCCTTCCTCACAAGATTGTACATAATCTCGTTATTTACAAAAACATTTTTTCAAAATATTATTCTTCACAACATTCAGAAGAATTATAAACCCTTTGAATGTTTCCGTTGGACGAGTAATTCAATCATACTAACAGGATAATAATTATTATCTCATCCCTTTGTTTACTTAGCTAGGAGGAAAATTTCGAGCTAACCGCCTATAGCTTTCCAGTAGTATTAATTCAAAAACTCTTTTGGCGTGGGTCACCAACGCAGGTCAACGGATAGATCAATCTGTTGGAATCCGCAGTTGCCCTTTTCAAAGTCTAATCATTTGTAATTCATGTCACACTCTCAAGTTCATGTTAGCAAAATTTTGAATTCATTTTATAACTTATTTTACGTAGTTTTACAAATAATACAACTATTATTGTCTGTATGCTTGCTAGGCTAGCATACAGATCATAGTTGTACGTATACCACTGGAGAGCGACAGTCATATGACAATTGCAACGGTGAAAATAATATTATACTGGAATTGCTCCTCATGATGAGGAGAAGGTAGGCTGATAGTACTGCACTGTGATGCTACATTGCCCTTCCTTGAGGTTGAGGCCCGGGACTTGGAGATTTCTTCCGCAGCTCCGCACTCTGGTATACACGATTCTTGAATCAAAGCATCTCTCGTTCTTGAAGGGCTTTGATGGGATTGTGGTTTCTCTTTGGGATAAAAGAATGGAAAGACTGGGAATTATCTCTTCTTCACCCTTGTTTTCCACATCTCGAAGAACCCTTGAGGACGTGCATCTCCCGCTTCAATGAAATCTTCCACAATGAAAAGATCCTTAATCTGATTAGATAAGAATAATCCGCAAGTTGAGCCAATAACGAAAACCAGTCTGAGGAGTTGAAAAAATCGGGTGCGACCACTGGAGATAAAATCTGATGTGGGAAGTTGCTTCAGAAAATAACACCACGAGCTCCTGGATAAAATACCCAAGACCGAAAGGAGAGGAACATTTTTTGGTGTGTGGACATAGACATAGGAATCCATTACACATTGTGCTTGCCTTGAAATCAGATTGTGCTCTGCTCTGCACACTTCACAACTACGGGATTATAGAACTCTCCCTACTGATTCAGTTTCGAGATTCCTATATGCAGTCTTCTTATACGCAGTTACGTGGCAACCACAAAAACATCGCCTCTACTTTTATTGAAATGCACTATTATTGCCAGCTATGTTCGCAGCCAGCAGCTTCGTACATTAGATCTTCGTGAGCACATTTGAATTTAAATTACCAAGCGCGGTATGCTACATAAAGGTTTGACATGGTTCCGTTATCTGCCAGTTCAATTGAATCCGTTTTACAGCATTGATTTGATGGTTACATTCACACCTGATGAATCAGTTATATTATAAATGTAAGATCTTCTCTGTCCATCATACAGCCATATCATGTACTTCTATTTAGTTTAATTAAAAATTATTCATTCCTATTCTCCTGACTTGTACTTGAGATGAAAGGAACACAAAAGATGATAGATTTTAAACCTACATTTCTTGATTGCGTAGACGATTCTAATTTAATTAAAAACATGTACATTCTCATCTTCATTTCATCACCTTAATTCAAGTCATAGCCAATTATTTACCACCAGGATTATGATCATGAGGTTAATTTCTGCCCGAGTGATACGTTTCTCCTAATACAGCTATAGTTCTCCGGCATTTCATACGTGTTGGTTGTCACTTTGAAGGAAATAGCTAATCACGTATAAGAAAGATATCTTGAATCCCATACTCTCAAAATGTAAAAGTCAAGGATAGCTCAACGGTAAGGAGAGGAAGAGGAAGGGAGACATAAGATGCTATAGAATTTGCATAATATACGGAAACCTTTATTGTGATTCCTTGTAGCGGCACCCCATCCTCTCAAAGGAGAAGCTAGATAGGATCCAGTTACAT
Source organism: Sminthurides aquaticus (assembly GCA_906901655.1). NCBI lineage: Eukaryota > Metazoa > Arthropoda > Collembola > Symphypleona > Sminthurididae > Sminthurides > Sminthurides aquaticus. The sequence continues at coordinate 5,471,140 of CAJQTT010000004.1, read as the reverse complement.
ATCCCGCTATCCGATCGTCCATCCAAAAAATACTAAGAGAGATCACCTGGAGAGATGACTTGTGATCTTTTCTATATGCGTGATAACAATACTAATTTTTATTTATCCGCCCACCTTCTCCCCGTCCAAGGGAGCGTCCTTCGAAACTGACCCTTCATCCGTAGAGCTAAATGGTGGAAAAAACTACAGTCTACAGCACAAGGATAAACGGTACTGTAAATATTATTACACCCATGTCATTCTCTTCCCTAGGCCGTATCTAAGAAAAAGAGGATATGAATTTGTATATATAATCTAGATTCAAGAATATCATTACACGCGCGTCACCACAAAAGAAATTATCGTCTTCCCGCCCCTACACCTATTTAGCTCCAGCTCATGTCCATCCAGACTCTGGACTGAACTTCAGAAGTATATATAAAGGTCCGTCTTAAAGAAAAATGCCATACTCTAGACGTTCGGATCACTCTAGGATCTGTATCAAATCTGTTTTCCAGAATATTCTATGACTTCTGCTTTATTCTTTTCCATTACTCAACATTGGCACCCACCCAATTTCGTTTGTGGACGTCCGAGATTTACATAGTTGAGCGTATTTTTACACACATTATGTACAAGGGCGTTTATACTTTTCCGCTGTTCTCTTGAGGTGAGAATCTCGTAGCACTCAGGTGTTAAATCTCGGCGCTAAATGCTTAATATACAGAACGCCCGACAAATCCCGCTTCTCCAGCGCACGCGTCTCCCGGCCTAGAAACTAAAAGCTCTGAAAATATTTTCGGCTGCTCCTATCGTTTTCATAAATCCAAAGCTTTAAACTTTCACCTTTGGGAAACCTTCAACTTGGGAACTTGTGAGGAAGAGTAGTACAAACCTAATATAACAAATAAAATTTACTGGACAAATTACCTCAAAGACATTTCACCTAACCCAGCCCGACACGCGCATCTCTTTACCTCCGCCTTCGGCATTCCTCTGGGACTATATGATTACTTTAATTTTATCTACTCGCAAGCCTCCAGAGCCGCTCATACCGTCATTACCTCCACCACCATATGAATCTTACTTGTTAGCAGGCAGGGACTATTCATCTTATCAGTTTCCAGGGTGTTGAATTTGGAGCAGTTTACAATTCTCACATTAGAATCCTAAAAAGCTGTCTCGGAAACAAATACTTTCATCTCCTTGTGATTTTCGGCCCGGTAGTTTTTCCTTCATTTGTCTGCACACGACGGTGATGCCTGAAGATATTTATTGTGAGAGGGAAGGAACTACAGCCTCCTCTCAAAGACAGCCTTTATTCTTGACGGCAGTAGGTGCCCTGCATGAAGCATGAGTGATAAAAAATGTATGAGTTGATGAGGCGTACAATAGTTGTGTCCATCATCCTGATTTCTAAGAGTAATGACACACAACGGAGGGAACGGTACCCGTTGTAAACTGTAAATTTCCACATGTGTGAATCATTGGGTCAAGGACAGGTAGTTAGAGGTTGATGGATAGTCGGAGAGAAAGAGTACAGAGTCTACGATGACTATCACCTGAGGAGAGTGCAATAAGCAAATTAATGCATCCCCTCTAATCAACCCACCCTTACTACCAGCCAAGTTAAGTGAGGGAAGGAACTCGGGAAAGACAAGAGTCATAATACTTCTCTTCCAGTTGTCCAGTCTCTGGGTTCCGCTAATGAATCCTCAATCCTCATTGACTCATTGATCATGATTAGGTTTGGAAGGATAATTTATTTCTCTTTGAATACGTGTAACCACCATCCTTGAGTGAGCCTGCTTCTAATCTACACACCCTTTCCCTAGTCCCCGTTCCGATAAAGATTCTATCAGCGTATCCGAATCTGAATCAAAATCCGCTTCTCCCCTTTGTCTCAGACCTCACAGTATAATTACTAATCATCTCTGTTTGTTTCCATTTTCTATTTAGGTATTATTTCTTCTACCCGGGAAACTCCCACTGTTTCCTCCAACCGCTCGCTCCTACTACTCCTTCACATCTCCGTATCCCACTTAACGGAAAGTACAGCTGTATGAGAGTGGTTGGAGGAACTGTGGAAGAAGAACAGTACATGTGCGGATGAAGGATTTCAAATGAGGCGGATGAAGATAAAATGACATGATACATTAAAAAATTGATATGATAGGAGGAATGATCCATGTAATTACAGTCGAATCTCCTCCAACGGTCCTACCTATCCTCTACTACTTGAATCAATTTCATGTCTGTGTCCGATCCGAATCAAATAGTAAAAATCCTTTTCTCCATACATTCACGCCAAGCAAGCAGATGCGCGCTGCTTCTTCATCTTTATATTTTCATCTGTATCCTATCCTGCTCACTCTGACTAAGCCTGAGTTACAACAATTCTAACATTTCTGATAATCATTATCTCTGACTTTGATTTCCTCATCCCTCTTTCCCTCCCCCAGCAGCCCCAGTCGGATAAAGTGATGGGGGATGAAATCACCCGCTTTTTTTGTATTCGTTATTATTTCGTAGCACATCCTACTAGGTAAACCCTGTAGAGTTTTTCCAGGGACGTGTTTCTCGCCGAGAAAAAATAGCCTAATATTCTACTACGCGTGCTTCGGCCATACCTTCTCAATCCGTGTGCTGCTAACAATAGTTTTTTATAAGCAAATGTACCGTATGCCAGATCCGTCCGTATTATCACTCCCACTAAAACTGGTAAGTCATTCAGCATATTTGTTTCTCGGCCCATAATTGAGCTAACATTTTCATGACAAATAGTGTGCATTTCAAGATTCCAGCACTAGAACTCATGAGAGGTTTCGCATGTGTGTCTTATTAACAGCTCTGCCGGCTTTTATTTCAACATTGCCACGCGATAGCCACTCGCACTCATTTCAAAGTTCATTCTTCACTCGAAAGCAAATTGTGGCTCAGTGGTCAAGAAACGCAAGGACTTCCCTACTCTAACTCTAAACTAACAGCAATTAATGACTCATTGTCTGAGTCTGTCAGAGCTCTAAAAGTAAAACTTGGCAATAACTGTCTGAATCAATGAAGGATTCTGTTGCTGCATCGTCATGTCCAGCTGTTGCTATCCTGTAGTTGTGGTCCAGACAATTCTATTATTCGTAAAAGTATGCAGTATCCTGTGATACTTCCCATCTTGAATCCACCTCTTCATTCCTCGTATGGGGCTTCCTACACGTGACAATAATAAGAGTATTTTTATAAGGTTTTTTATAATTCCAAATAGTGAAAACGTATTCCAAGAACCAAGCGGATTCTGGCAGAGTGAAAATATATTAGCCAGCTGCTACTGAGCCATTATTCCAAAGTGAATTTTAGCGCCTTGTTTCTCTTTATAACCTTCCCTACGACTTGCTCCTTCTCTCTGCTTCCAGCCATCCGATTTTAGTACACAGTACACCTGACTGAACCATCTTGAGAAAGAAATGATTCGCGAATTATTTCCCGTTTCTAAATTCAGCGTTTGAGTTGGAGATGAATTCCACCTTAAGTTTCCTCCACTGCTCAGTCTGAGAGGGTTCGCTATAGTTTTCAGTATACCTTTGAGTTGCAGCCCAGCTGCTCCTTTAATCAAGTACCGTTTCCCTAACACAAAAAGGTCTTCAGCTCCTTCTAAGTTGAATTTTAAATTTGAATTGATGAGATCTCAGTAGAGACATGGCTATTTCCTTAAGCCCTTGAACGAACTACTGGAAATACGAGTTAAGGTCGGGTATTGTCTGAAGCTTGTTGATATTTAAATAGAAACCCGTGGTTGATGAAAAATTCGGACCAAGCCGAGAGTGTATGTCGAGTTTTGTTCTTTACAATCTCAATGGATTACTAATCGTTGGAGCGCGAGGTGATTTGGTTCCATTATCCCATTCTTCCACCTTCAAGCTCGTATGACTTTCACCATCAAAATTCCAAGAGGAACTGTACCCATGCAGAGCTGTGATTCAATCATGCCAAAGTTTCTTACTTCCAGCGCTGGCCCTTGATGGCAGCAAATGCGCCAATACTGAAATACCATATGTAATTTCTCCTCCTTCTCTCTCTCTCTCTCTCTCTCTCTCTATTCATCATCTCCATGGGCTGTACTCATTCAACTACGAAACTCCGTCCACCGCATTACTACGAATGAACCAACGAATTCAATTCAAAGAGATGCTATTCTTTAAATAGAAGCTAGACAAAAGAAACCCGGGTACGCTGGAGCGTGCACACTTGTGTTTCTATACACGGGACTCTTTTTCCGTCCCGCACTCACCTCACTTTCTTTTACCTCGTTCACCTTTAGCCCTCCCAACTTTAGTCTCCCAACGAGCCACAATAATTTCTTAGCTTTCCCCTCCTGAAGATTGATTTCTGGAATTAAGTACTCAATTTTTTCATCATTTTCCATAAGAGCAAAAGCTCATGCTTGAGTCCACAGACAGAAGCAAATGAAGGAATTCGTAAAGTGTACACGAGAATGATGGTTTAATGACAAGTTCTCTCTTTGATCAGAAATTCAGTCAGCGTACTTTACTTTGAGGTAACGACGGAAGTTTTTTAGCAAGCAAATGTTCGTCTTTGTTCCATAATAATGGTTTTGCTTTATTTTATTTGATTTCTTCTTCACCATTCTTCAAGCTGAGCCCCTTCTTTTCCTAAAGTTCCTCCTGAAATGGATCGGAACGGATTCCAAACAAAAATCTACTACACTTGATCTCGCTTCAGTTTCGCGTTTTATATGTTTTGCCAAATTCTCTTGTATCTATTGAAAGCTTTCCCTCCTCGCCTCGCCACCACCGTCCAGGTGTTTCCCAGTACGACGTCTCTTTTAGATTCTTTAAATAACCAACTCTTTTGTTTTCCATTGCCGTTTCTTTCGAAAACCTGCTGAAAGAGGACTGCGAGATAGCTGGAATTGTTAAACTTGTCCAAGTTCTTGGTCGAATTTCCTCCGGCAAACTTGTAATATGAAGAGGCGGGTTCACGGCCCGATTTGAGGATGTGACTCTATTCGTTATAACTGAAAACTGAACCCGGAATCACTTGACAAGAGCAAGTTTTAAAGTGCTCTTTATATTCCATAATATGTTATTCATCCTAGAAGACGGTTAACGTTCACATAGTTCCGCTGCCTGGCCCGAATCCAAAGGCACTACTAAGCTTCCCACTCTTCGAGGTGGTAAGCTTTGGCACAAGGGAGAAGAGAGCCACTTGAGACATTATCTTTTTCACTTTGATTCTTTCTTGCGGTCTAATCTCAAGCTGTTTTTGTTAGTTTCTCTTTGAGAGGCATTGTTACATTTCAGAATCTTTAAAGAAACAAAATTCGCTCCCTCATCATTCACCCTAGCACTTATAGTCACCTCCATGTTTTCATTTCCCCCACTAACATGAATAGGAATTATCCCATCTTCCCCCTCTCTCTATCCACTCCACACATGGAATACAAGAAATAGTAAAATCCTCAGTTTCATTTCCTCACTCACAATACGGCTCTCCATCATTCCAGCTTGTAAAGTTCATTTATCCAGTTCCATGTCCACTCCACCGAATAAGATGTTATCCTGGAGGGCACGCGGAAAGGTTTACTCTGTCTCTACACTTTAAACATAAAATACCTACACGTTTTGCTTCGAGTAGTATTTTGCTATAACGAAACTGAAAGAGAGAACTTTTGGGCTTTAAACTCCCTTTTCATTCATTGCAGTTCCAAAATACTTCTCCGTGCATATTTCGCACGTTTTCAAGTTTCGTTCATACATAGTCAAGACGGCTTCTAAAGAAATACTTGAAAGCTCACTGTAGTCATTTTATCAAAAACTTTATTTAAATGGTTAGTTGTATTTTTATTCCCTTCCTTGGACATCAAATTCTTGTCCATGTGTTTTGCTATGAAGCCTACTACCTTTGAAAAAACTAATTAACTCTACTCAATAAATAAGCGAAAATTGGGGACGGAATGAGTACTATTAACTTAATTTTCTTGCTGTTTCATTAATGACGTTTTTTAAATAAGTTACACAATAGATTACATCTGGTCCAGCTTTTCTGAAGCATGATTTTCTCTTCTCCTTTCATTTCAGGGCTAAGCATAGCTAATACTTTTAAATTAATTCCCGGCATAATTTCCCCTACTTCCTGTCCCGGCCTTGTCTAAATATTCCTTGGGACAACAACATGTGTTCATACTTGGACCGTAATGAGGCCCTGTCAGGAACTGATAGGGGACAATCCACCAGTCCCAGTGCCTGCACACAATACCTGTATAAAATTCGCGGCAAAATTCCACCGCTACTCAAAAATTCCTCCCCTCCTTCCGATGCACTTGCCCGGCTTTTCTATCCCCTGCCCGCTACTATGACTCTTCCATCACGTAGATTGTAGATCAAGGAGGGAGCTAAAATAAATTCTACGGCTCTGTTACCCAGAATTCCACCTTGTATTAGCTTCACATGTAAAGCTTTATCCCATCTCTACTGTTTTCTGCCTCTCTCTGGTCTCTGACGCTAGCCACTACTGCATACTGTCTGCCCTACTCCTTGCTCCGCTCCGGCTAGCTGCATTATATAATGTCTGGATCTGGAATGGAGAACAGGTGAGAATTTGAGGATCCAGTCCAGATGCAACATAAATTACAAACTGTAATTTACAACTACAGTACATAATGAAATCTGCAAGTGCCTTAATTGCAAAATCCAGGTGCTACCACTACGCAACCATGTAGTCATCAGCGTATCGCAATGCCCCATTTTGTCTTTATTTACCCCTTTCGTACCACTCTTATGTATATACTCTTACTTGTTTTTCCTTGGTTATTCTTGTTCTCCGTCTTTAATTCCTTTTCAAGCATGCGGTCCCTATGCAGTTTCCTATGATGGAATAACAGATTGTTTGTAAACGAATTTGGCATAAAGTTTCAAGCTTGACACAATGCGGCCAATCGTATTCTTTTATTCAGCACATATATATACAGTTCCAACTATTTGTTTTCTCAAAATTTGATGGCAGAGTAAACCATGAATTGCAGAAAATCGTAAATATTAACAAAGCAAATATAATGATCACTCGTTATCTGCTGACCAAGCCATTTGATAGTGCTTTGTAATTTTTATACACCACAAGAATAGTAAGTGCAGACGGAAAGTCTTCAAGTATTAAATCTAATGTGATGAGTTTGACTAAATTTCAAGTGCACATGTGTAACCTTTTGACTAGGTATTAGACTAAAGTGCTTGCATGCTCTATCATTGTGACTACTATGAGTTACTATTAATGTGGATTTCCCTAAATGTACTTAATTATTTTGAAACGTTGCCCCTTAAAATTACATTGCTGGAATATGCCCTAGACTCAGCGTGCATTTAATTTACAAGAACCCAATCAACCAACCCTTAATCCAGAATCACGGCATCTCGCTACTGCTGCTGTTGCATTCTGATAATCTCTACAACTTGAATATAAGACTGGGGGTTGACAGGTGAATAATTTTCATCGGCGACTAAAAGTTCCATGCTATTCCCCTCCATACCGTTGATTCCATTTGACAAAATCAAATCATGAGGCCCACTCATCTGTGGATTTCCAACGGGCATAATAATATGTGCGAATTCTCCCTTTCCACCCGGACCGTTCTGCACAGAAATAAATCGTGCCAAATTCTCATCCATACCGGAAACATCATGAAGGATAGGATTATTTTCCATTTTTATGGACTGCAAGTCTAAAGATGGAACCACAATGTCGGATGAGCTGGAAAGATTATGGACAGGGACAGGGGACAGGGTTTCATTTTCGCTAAAAGAAGAGAAACTTTGATCGAGGGAAGAGATATTCGATGATTCTTCCATAGAGCAAATCTTGTCCAGGTGATGGTTAATTTCCTCTTGAGAGAATCCTTGATAATGCTCAGAGCTTCCATGACAGCCTTGCCCCTGGTTGATCCCAGTGGAATCCCCATCTGGAGTAATGTCCAGGACTTGTTCCATGCTCCGAATGTATTCCAGGGCACATTTCAAAGTGTCAACCTTTGACATTTTCTTGAGACGGAAAGCTTCCGGTATGTGTTGTTTCAGTGTTTGGAATCCTTGATTTACCTGTAAATAAGGAGAAGAAAGTGCTTAGAATTCGCGAACAAGATCCCAACAATGAATACACAATGCGGAAGCTAGGGAAAAGACAGACAGCTGTCCATGGATCTATCCAGCCTTGTGGTTCTAAGCTTAAGGAGTAGACAGGATTGAGTAGCGGGTTCCCCGTTGACAGGCGATAATGAAGCTGTTTCTCCTATAGTCTGTCCATGTAATTGCTATTGTGTTAGGCTACAGAGCATGTTCACAGCTTAGCAGGATTTGTATTATCTTTGGAAATTATTGTAACATTAGACAAACGTATTGTCTAGGGAATTGGCAGCGTAGAAGCAGAGAAGAGAAACAAAGTTACCAAGTTACAAAAATCCTAGCAGTCATACATGTTTCTCCATTGTGTTAGCGCACAACTAGCAACAAAATGTACAATTACGCTCAATCTACCTCGTCATGAACATTTTACAAAGAATGGAAACAATATCCTCCAGAAATCACTTCCTTTGCAACCCGCTGCTAGCCTTACTGGACTCCACACTTGCAGTTCCAGCCAGCCAGTCAGAAAGTAAACTAAGAAAACATACAGAATTTCCCTAAACTTAGTTACTATCCTAACAAGCTTCCTTGTTTTTTCATTCACAATTTCCATCTTCCAACTCCAATCCTTAAAACTTGTGGGACACTCTTACTCTGTTCTGTAAGCAATAAGTTACTCGAGGAGATGTTTCAGTGAACGTATGGGGTCACTCGTCCATTTTCAAAGGGCATGTGCCAAGGGCTTGGTTTAAACAACCTTGGCATTCACCCCGCCGTCCTTCTTGTTGTTCTCCTCTGTCATCCTATTCAGACTTGAGAAAAGTGCTCAGACTGAGCTTTTCCTCCATGGCTTTTATTTTCTGAAAGATGCTCCAGTACTTTGGCACGTTTATACGGATGATAAAAGACACAAGACTGGGCGGCGAGTGGAGAGGGAGTGAGCTGGAAAATCTATTATGGCACACACATACACACACCTTTTCTTATTGTCTCCTCCACAACAATCTTCCGCATCCATCCCGTATTGAAATAATTGAACAATGTTTCACAATCTAAGCCCAGCTCCCCATTTACACCAACTCATCCACCTACTTAACGTCCTTTTTAACCTCAAAGATAGATGGGATTGTTATTTTACAAATTGTACTCCAGAGCTCTGAATTCTCTTGTTCTCCTTTGGCTCCTTAATAATTCTTACATTTAAACTATAGCTTTTCCCCTTGTCCCTCCTTAGGGAGGAATCGTCTCTAAATAAGTATATACTCCTCATCCCATTTACCTAGTATTTTCTTCATTATCTTAATGAATGAGAGGGGATGAGTTAGGCATTTCGGCAGAGTAGAACATTAACTCGATACTTGTTCAAGACAAGCATCACATTTATTTGAGGAAGACAAAAGGCCAGGTAGTTTAGCTTGTAGGAAGGGATTGCATAACCTATATTTCTTTGACCCCGACCTTCCACACTGTCTCCAGTCCTAGTCCACAGTTCCCATTCCCACTAACTCCATCTTGTACATCAACCAAGTGTCGCCCATACAAATCTTTGTAATGAGTCTGCTCCATTGTCTTCCCAGGTGAAAACTATCAAGACATTTCTCGATGTTCCTCACCTCGTTTTCGGCGTACTTTAATTTCGATGACATTCTAACAAGGACAAAGTAGTTACTAAGTTACGTTACTACAAGTGTCAAACTGATTGACTGCCATCGGATCTAGACTGTCTCCTCATCCTCACCAACTTTGGAACGTCTCCCCATTCATCCTTCACATCTCATCTTTTCCTCAGGAGTTTATTAAATGTACTACTAGTTCTTGATCCTTCCTTTTTACAAGCCTCCTGGAACAAGCAATTTGTTCCTTCCGATCTTTGCAGATTGTGTAGCTTTTGTCTTAATTGTTCCTCCTAAGAGGTATTTCCTCCCCTCCTGTCGTCATTCTCTGATAAGAAACAATTACAATTTTCCTAGTAAATCCAAGCACGAGCCTTCTTCCACTTTACCGTCCCCATCAATCCTCCCCCCTTGTAATTCATTCATTGACGGTTTAAGTGCTCTATTCTTATGCTCCTCCTGGACTCCAGCCCATCTCTATGGTCATTTTCTCTTGAAATTTCAATGACTCTGCCCATCTTTCAGTCTTCCAGTTAGTATGGATTCGAGTCCTTTAAAAGAATAATCGCATTTTCCATCCCATTCCCACCTCCTTAGTTTTTCTTCTCGACTCCTTTCATTCCAAAGTTTCCGCCTTATGTGAGCTTTCTCCAAAACTTTTATTTAAACAAGAGGAAGTGAAGGCGAGTATTAACTGAAAGAAGGTGGAAGAAGCCGTTGTTAAAAGTCTCTGTCTTGGAGCGCCTTGGAGTCAATCCACTTGGATTTTTCAAGTGGAGAGATTTGTGAGAGTGACAATGAGCTTTTTTCATTTTACAGCCTCATTCATAATTCCCAGGAGGTTGCGGACGAGGTGCGAAAGGAATATAATAGCCACTCAACTTGGCATTGGACATGATATAATACGTAATAATGTCAGCCTCCACTTCCTCCGAGTCACAACCGCATAGCTGACTCTACGATCTATAGCTTCCACTGCCTTCTTCCTTTTCCTTTCAATGGAATCCATCTAATCCGAAGGAAGCGCATCGCATATAGCGTTGAGTTTATTCCAGATCGTAAATAAAGTTAAACTCATCTCCTCTCCATGGCTACTTCCGTATTTTCCTCAGACTTTAATACCCTGCCCTGGCTACGCCCTCGATTGTGGATGACAAGTCGCGTGGGGGCACCCCGTCGGAGTCAAGGGTCAAAAAATTGTATGCTAAGACAGTTGCAGCGCTGACTGCATAATACAGCAACTCCTTCAAGAATACGTTCATCCCTTAAGGGATTTCAGGAGCTACACCCTATGGCACACTTGCGGGAGCAAAAAACGGATCAAGGAAAAGACAGAGAGAGAAATAAACGAGCCTTAACATCAATCCTGACACCAGCTGTGACCCTCATCCCTTCATCCTACCACAATAATACTTTGAAGAGAGCTACCGGAAAACATTAACATGCGAAAGCTTAGGATTTTAAGAAGATGCAGAGAAATACTTGAGGAAGGTTGGTTGGAGGGAAGGGAGGAGGTTGGGTTTAAGGTAATATGGTGTCAAAAAAACTTACAAGTTTGACGCGGTTTCTCTCCCGGGCATTTCGCTTGGCCATCGTCGTTGATCGCTGTTTCTTGGGCGCTCCATTATTGATTGCATGGACACTGGAAGGGAGGCCAATGGTGATTCCATTAAGGGTGAGAGTAGCTCCACTCTGGATTGCCGTCGTCGTCGCCGATTTTGGGGCGAGTCCTTTTTCGATACGAGCTGGTTCCGATGGAGTATTTTGCCTCTTTGGCTGTAGAATATTTTGATTAAATTTTGACGACATTTTCCACTTTTGCCTTTCTTCGTTTATCCGGCCCCGTTATTCCCTGCGTAATTTTCCACACAACTCTTCCTCTACACAAGCGTTCAACTTTCTGCCTGTTTCTTCCCACCGTGCTACGTGGGTGTTGTATGTTGTATCTTGGTTCTCTCAAGTGCGTAGCGGTGCAGCTTCGTCTCCCTTCCGAAAGCAAGTTCAACACAAGAATATTTGCTTGTTATAATAATAATTTAATGCAAATATTCTGAAGAATCCTAAGAGAAGAGAAAGCGGGAGAGAAAAATTAACACAACTAACTACTAGCTGGTTGACGGAATAATGATTCCCGACTACTACAGTAAATCCTCAAGCCCGCCTTCCCGTTGTCTGTCCAAAAGAGTTGCCTCCATTTTCCCGCATTTCCGAATCCCCATATGTTACCGTTTACACAATAATCATCATGGACATAACCAGCGATCACCATTCATCCACTCACTCCTGCCTGCACAGGAAAACCGGTGAGCCAACAAAAATTATCCCGAATAGGAGGGTACACAAAAACATGATGGCTTGATTCCATATATGTATTCCGGTTCTCTAGTTCCAGCCTTTACCGAGCTGTCTTCCAGGCCCCTCCACCGTTTCACTCGTCATCCGCTCCCCTTTTAAAATCTCGTGTGCCAACTCATTTCTCCCCACCAAGCCAAACAATGTACTTCCACTATTTGTAGAACCCTTGCGTTATGCCCTTGTGAAGGTATGATAATAACAGGGCTCCACTGTAATTCCGAGCTAGGGTCGAACAATATGTCATATTTTAATCCGATATTCACCTCCCTCCTATACCTTTCCTCATCCTCTTCTCTGCTCTTTATCAGTGAGGGTAAAGGTACCCGGTGGTGACGCTTTCTCCTCGCTTTCCTGTTCGTACGCTTCAGATCCTCCCTCCCGGCTTCCCTTATAATCAGACACATCTCACGGAATCCAAGTGTTCCGTACGTAGGACGGTCAAAGGGAGGCCAGGTTTGCGGAGCCCTTCTCCGAGTTATGGCGCGCGAAAGAGGAAAATAAAATCCCGGGTTTATTCATTCCTGCACCCATAAAAATAATCCTTACCTTTTGTCCACCCCTCTTCAAATCTATCCATCCCTATCAACCCCCGGCTTGCACGTTCGAAATCATAAAAGGATCTCGACACACGATGCGATAGAAGCATGATAACCAAATCCAAACATTATTTGCGCGGGATTTCTAGGCTCCTACCCGCTTAAATCGAATCCCGGGTATCGCTTTATGTCGCTACCTACTTGTTGCGCTTTCAAATCCGTCGCCTCAAGGATTTTAACGATTTGGTGTGTATAGCTCTCTCTCCAGGTTGCTCCTGCTATTACTCAATAAATGTGCCTTTCGATTCTAAACTAAAGTGCTCCTTACACGGAAATTTTTATCCAGCAAACAATATGGTACACACTCCAAGCTAATGTTCAACAATTGCCTAAGTTCCATTACTTGAAATAGCTTTAAACAGCAATCGCGTGAGCTTAAGGCATCTGTGAACTTGTTTTTGAATTTTCCAATAGTTTGCTGTCCGGGGCACATGTACATAATGTTGCCCGGTTCACTTGTGTTGCGCAGCTCCCTGATGTTTTTATGATTCGTCTTACCCGCATCTTTCAATCCACTGGATAGTCTCCTGGACACCCAGGAGCTATCCGCTTTTATTCCATCCACCCTCCAGGATTAATTGTTTGGCGGGCGATTACACGTCGGTCTGGATTATTTAGACGCATTTTCTAAAGGGGCAAGTTCTTGGTTATCTTCATCTTTGAAATTCACTTTGTCGTCTCGTCAGAGCAAGTTCGTCTCTACGATACTGCCTTGAATTACAGCGATAAGGCAAGTGGTTTCTGAACCAAGAGCTTGTGCCAATGAAAGTTTTGAGCCAAAGTATCATGAAACCAAGATAACCAAGACTCGCATTTAATAGGAAAACAAGTTGTAGTTGGCATACAGTGCAATGCAAGTTAGCATGCCTCCAGACGGTAGACTTGCTCTATTCTCCCTTGAGCTTTCAGAGCCCTTGGCCCGGACATTCGGGACGCATATGGCTTAGACTTTCCTTCCGCCTGCTTCTCTTTCCTCCATTAGCGGGCGACACACATGTTCCACCTTCCACTACTCTACAAGAAGCATGCGGCTATGCTATAAGCATTTAAGAATCTTAAACACGTATCTCCGGCACAGTCGGTGGGGCCAAACGGTTAAGTCATGTGTTTGTAATCTGATGGCCGGTGCTCCAACCTGGCTTTTCTTTAGTGACTTTACAGGATTTTCCGCGTTCTTCCTTCTTTTCTCATTCATTCTTCTTACCCCGTCCCCTTAACCACCAACAATACTTTCAAGTGTTTCCAGTCAACTTGTCGCTCTTCTTCACAACCAATGCTTTTCCCCGTACAAAAGTTGCACATGTCTCTCAGTACTTTTAATTGGAATCAAACTCCCATGTGCATTGTCCTCAAAATATTCATTCTGGAAATCTTTAAATCCCAACCACAACTTTGTAGAAATTATCTCGACACGGAAGCCTTCCGGTCCAAATTCTCTGCAAGTGTGTAACACGAGGGATATCCCCCTCTCAACGCAGAATATTCCCTTGGAACTCCAGATTTAAAGGCTATGATGTCTTACGTTTCCTTAGAATGTTCATTATATGTATCTTTTAAATTTCTTTAAATTTCTTTTAAAACTATCATTCCATTTTCTTCCGGAAGTCGCAATATTTCTTCTACTCTCTGACATTACTGACCTCATCTGCTCCACCAGGCGTCATCTTCCATCATTTGTAACTTTTCCAACTTTGACATCAATTTCAAAGATGTGGAGTTTGCATACAGCTTACATTTGATACGCCTATAGCAGTCCACTAATTGTTCTTATCATCTAGGAGAGAGAATCTATAACCACGACTGTGTGTGGCAAAAAACCTTGGTTCCACAAACCCATGGAATTCCGTTGAATTTTCAGTGTCCGTTAAATGCACATGCATTAATAAAGCTTCCCTTGGAATGTCTCCCAAAGCCAGAAATAGTCATTCCTTTCAGAATATAGTACCCGCAATGCAAATCTCATTTAAGCCAAAGTATATAGCCTGAATAAAAATGGAAATAAGATGCAATTAGCATTTTCATTGCTACTGTCTTTTAGTCTGAAGGTTCCCTGTTTTATACACAAGGCAGGAAATTAAAACTCACCTTCCATCCCGAGATCTTAAAACCCTCCTCACGTTCCATCAAAATTTTCCCTAAAGATTTAAATGAATCCCCGGGCATCACACAGTCTTTAACAGATTTTTTTCTTCTTTCTCCAACCGTGAAATCCAATGACAGCCCCTTCTGCTTCGGCCACCGAACACGGCCGTATGCCCGCTGAATTTTTAATTAGGTCTTTCTTCGGATCCTTATTCTTTATCCTTGCTTCCCTTCCGCTTGATTCTTTACCTTTCAAAAAAGTTTCTTAGTTTTGAACCGCAGGTTTGGAGAATTTATAATTAATGCACAACCCCTGACATTTTTGCTACATTACTATCTTGTAATCCGTTAGCTGATTCATCAATGTCTTTAGAAACTTGTGAGCTTCTATCTCAACGAAAACCTTATCCAACGAAGCTATTTACATATATATTAACTCATTAGATTCTCCACGTAAAAATTCTTATCCGTGGATCGCTTCGATTCGTACGGAATCGCTTATTTATTTAATTATTAGGCAATATTTAGCAGTGAAAGAAACATGAGCTTTAAGGTACCAGCATAGCATCACGCATCCATCCTACGCTTAGGCCCTTCTTTGTAGAATCAAACTGATGAAGGAAATGTGTCAAAATGCATGCATTGATTTTTTGAGAGCATTATTATTAATTTCCACATTCTCCATGCAACTTTAACTACCTCCTCAGGAGCGACCTTATTCACGGTAATGTACAGGCAGCTCAAAAAATGCAATCCTTCATAATTGTCCAGGTGTGCTGCTGAGCTTGTGTGTATACCTGTTGAATTTTTGATAGCCACCATTGCGATATCCCGATACCTTAGCTGTCCTCTGCAAAAGCTATAAAAGAAACCATAACGTTAATACATGATACGGGACGATTGACTATTTTATAAAACCTCAAGACCTGTTGCTTTTACTCTTTCACCAGAACCTTGATGTGTACATATTTGAAGCGGAGTGAAGCTGCTATCGACTGGGAATTTCAAATAATGCACAGAAATTTCGATATAATCCCAGAGGGATGGGTATGGGTCCGTAGACATTCGTCAAGTTCCTTAAAATTTGATAGTGCACATGTTACTAAAGCCCACCTCGCCCTCTCAAAGGTAGACGTCCCTACGATGAGCATGTAAACAAAGATTTTGGCATCATCCTCAAACATTATGTTATGTGGAACCTTTTTTCTTCATTCCTATACGTTCCTTTCTTCTATTGTGCTGGTGGTGCGCGTGGCTGGAAGCATCCCCGTCCTTTATCCCGTCTCCCATTATAAAATCCATCCGTTTCAAGGGACTTTGTTTCCTTGCCGGAAAAAAGTCTAGTATCCAGTTCTTCTCAATACTTTTACACTTGTGCATTAGCATTTTCATCCCGACCGGCCCTCGCCTCGTCCTGTCGTCCTGCTCCTTTCACGTAATCTCTTCAACAAATACCAGCATCATCCATGCATCCGAAATTTCTAAGGGACCCTCTCCCCACCATCCCCACACCCTTCTGTCCTCATTAGATGAGGAATATTTTAGGCGCAGGGATGAAACTCCACAATTTTATTGATAACCAACCATGTCCTAGGTTTCAGTATAAGTCTCAGATGGTGCGTGGTGGATTTAGGAATGGATGGATTTTCCTCTAAATCTTTCCTTTCATGTCATCCCTCGTAATCACCGACTCATAATACCCCGACAGGATCCTCCTCCTCTTCACCGACCCTACCTGCATTTTCCATATTGCCACCAGAGGAAATCTGAAATTACTTTAGGCAAAACGATGAGATTTTTGCGAAACGTTTGAAGTAGTACCCCCTTAGCAGAATTTTTATTATCAAGTATCTTGCAAGCATCCGATCCGGTGTAACAGGGTTTTCATTATGAAACTCTCGATGCCAGGGGTGGTGAAACATGGCTGGCACATAGTTTGACATAATGTAGAACTTACAGTAACGCCTTCCTGTGCTTGTTTGTTTCACGATTTTTTAAATGAATTCTATAATATTTTTCATGTAAAAATTCAACCTCCTCCATGAAGTCCAACTATTGAGTCATTGAATCCCTCCTTGCTCCTTTTTGTTCCTTCTTTTTCACTCTCTTCAGGTAAAATGTTATAAAATGTATCAGAAAAAAGGCCTTTTCATATTATTAACAGTTGAGTTCCCGAGTATTATCTATATGTATGGGTTTATATTGGGAATCCTTGTTTCATTCTCAGTAAAAAACTGTTCTTCAGCACTAAAAGAGAAACTGTACCCTCCACTTTTTACATTTTTTACAAAAATCTGGAAATGCTCTAATGCTTAATCAGAATTCGATATGTTGGAGAAGAAGAGCTTTATGCCTGAATGTGTAAATAAAACCAAGTTACGTGTGCCTGCCACGCACTGCGTATGCACGCCTTGATCCCGCGGGACTTTGTATTGTTTAGGATTCTTTAAGCTATTCTCTCCAAGGTTTGATACTTAAAAAAGCCTAACAAAAAAGTATACAGAAATCCACTCGCTTCCAAAATTCCCGATTTCTGAGGAATTAGAGAACATTCCTAGAAGATGAATAAATCCCTCTCTACACAACTGACACAATCACCCATACCCATTTAAACAGAGTTCCTAGCGGGTTGAGTGGTTACACTTGTATATGTAGTATACATTTCAGGTCGGAAGCTAATAACTTTCACGTACCATTCTTGCCAGTTTTATGCCACCTTCCATCTAACTTGGCTCAATTGTAACGAGTTTTTGCTTCCATCTTGGTACGAAGGTTATACACGCAAACATAAAATTCTGCATTTTAACAAATGATTGGTTTTACACTTTTCCGAAGCTTCGGAGATTTATTACAATCTTCAAAAAGTGAGCTACATAAATAGCACATCAGCTTACTTATGTCATCCTCATTCATATTTACAACCATTCAGATTCCAAGAGACTATTCTAGGACACATGCTTATACTCGGTTAAAGAAAGTTCGTAGTTATAGTTCACCACAACGCTTGTTGGAATCGAGGGTATTATCAAAAAAGTAACAGTATCACAAGTCATAACATTCAATTTTCACCAAATCATTGTCGAGTTAAACTGAAGTTGAAAGCTGCGTTTATAACCAGTCAAAATTAAGCAGCAACATTCTTAGCATTTCTATCTCAAGTGTAGGGAACTCATCTATAAGTCAACATAAGAAATAGCAAGCCTAGCAGACATTACTTGTCATTCCTCTCCCAGCAGAAGCGCGCCTATGTACATTATTGAGAGTATGCCGAGCTGTCGCGAGAAATTCAACCAAAACACAACCATTGCATGCGTCATATATACATACTTTTACATAATCCCTAAATTTGAGTTTTTCCTCACCGTAATAGCAAATGAGCTGATTTTTAAGTTATAAACAATTCTTTTTAAAGAGCTTAATTCGTTAAATTTCTCGGTTGTTTACCATAGCTAAGACATTATTGCATTTTGGGTGACTGCGCATCAACGATTCAATTATTTCACTGCTGAACTATTGGGACTGTTGCCAGACGCATAGCCGTACTACCAGATAGCCATTCGATAAATTACGAAGAAATATATTTAATGGAATCTCTGAGATCTCTATGCCTATCTCTCGTGCTTATAACGTTCACTCTAAGCTTCACCATACTGTAGTCAAAGTGTCCCTCGAAATCAAAGCAGCCTTATAACTTCCCATATGCGTGTGCGCTTTACATTAGAATCAGTACTTTTCGAAGTTACTACAATTCCGCGATTAACCAGCCCCAGTGATCTTTTGCCTGTTACCCTATTTTCTCCTAGCTACGCATAATAGTCATACCATTGCAATGGTCACATAAAACATAATTTCAAACGAAAGTAAAATCTCATTACTATACCCCTTCCTCTTTCTATGCTTTCACTACAACAGTCAGACATAGTTGCCAATGCAATGATTTATAATACACCTTCTTCAGGAATCCAAATCTACGATCAGACATGTTTACATACAATATGACTATATCAGGACAGCAGGCTGTCTTATGTTCTTACAATGGTTAGACGCGCTGAGTTTTTTATAAAATGGCATACTTGATGTGGCATCATTTTTATCTGTAATGGGATATAATGTACATGGTGAGGAGCTTTTAACGGATAAGCTAAATTTTAGCGAAGTCGAAACGCTAATGTAGATTCACAACTTCGGCTATAATAAATATTTCACCAAAAATCTTGTTCTCACAATTCAACCAGGCCGAAATTGAGCTCACACAAATCATATCCACACTCGTTCCACTGATCATAGCGTGGTTTTTCATCTACAATTATAATTTTTAAAACTTTGCGTTTAGTGAAAACACATTCAATCTTGTAACTATAGATAAAATCAAGCAATGTAACAAATAATCAGTACATTTACAGTACCCTTATTCTAATAATGTCACACCTCTTAACAGTGAAGTAAAAAATTGGCTTGCGAGCCATACGCCTATAAGTAGCTGTAAAATTGTGTTGCGAATGTTTGTCACTGACAGAAACTTTTTAGATACATAGCGGTTCTTATCTTACCCTACTCGTTTCATAACCTTACAAATGTAACACTAGAACTCGTAGGTATTTTACGTTTGCATGTTTTAAAATCTAACATACTCCAAATGTAATAACTAGACAACAACGTTCTTAGAGAATGATTTCCTGAATCATTTCGGACGATACTTCAACTATTCAGTCAGCAACGAAGACTTGAGCTACTTGGACCATTTGTTCCTTTAAAACCCTAAACGATGGTCTTTCATCGGGATGCAACGCCCAACACTTCTTCATTAGATCATAGACTTCTTTAGGACAGTTCTTCGGCCTTTCCAATACAATTCCCCTCTGAACTCGTTCTACAACTTCTGTATTCTTTAGTCTACCGTATGGCATTTTTCCGCAAGTGAATACTTCCCACATTAGTACACCTGTTTTGAACGATGTTGACTATTAGAGACATTCATCTAGAATCAATGGGATATTAAGCGAGTAATGTTCCTATTAGATGTCTTACCACACGCCCAAACATCCGATTTACTTGAGAATCTTGTGTAATTTAGTACTTCTGGAGGAGCCCATTTAATTGGGAATTTGGTACCTCCAGAACTAGTGTACTGGTCATCCAAAACGTATCTATGAAACATAAAATAGCAAATGTAGTAGCACTTTTTTCAAATGACGATATATTAAAATCCATATTTCTTTGTTGTACAAACCTAGCAAGTCCGAAATCAGCCACTTTCACGATATTTTCCGCTCCAACTAAACAATTTCTGGCCGCAAGATCTCTGTGGATGTAATTATGCCTCTCGAGGTACGCCATGCCTTTGCAGACCTGCAACCCAAATAAAAATTGACGGTAATAAATTAATCATAAATCACAGAACTCCAATGAGGACAGCAAACCACGAAAGCATGTGCTTTAAATCAAAAATTACCTGTATGCACATATCCAACAAAACGTCCAAATTACACTGCAACGTCGTTTCGTGCCTCCTTAAATAATTCAGTAGTGCCCCATGTTTCATATATTCAGTCACAATGTAAATGGGGCGATGTTTGCTGCATACGCCATAAAGTTGAACGAGATTCTGATGCTGTAGTTTACTGTGAACAAGACAAAATTCAGAGTAAGTTCTACCATATTAGTTTCAATATATTTCAATCACAGGCACGAGAACATACGTCATGACTTTTGCTTCTTCTATAAAGTCGTCTTCGGACATGGTCCCTTCTTTCATCATTTTTACAGCCACATCGATGCATCCTCTCCATTTTCCTTTTCTAACTACACCAAATTGTCCGGAACCAAGTTCTTCGTGTAACATTAGTTCTGACGGATCGATTTCCCACTTATCTAAAGCGAAAAAAAAAGATTTCAGATTTAATTACACTTTCTCGCCCAAGTAAGCATGTAATAAGCAAAAATTATTCATCTTGAAGATCACACCAACACCTAAACCACGTACCATGACTAAGTCCCGCCGTTGTAGGAGCACACCTCTCAGCGCTAGGTGGATGTTTCAGCCTCGATGCAAGTCCACCGCTGTTGTGTCGATGGTAAGTAATTAATTCGGGTATTGACGGACAACAGTGCTTTTCAGATAAATAGAACTGACTTCTTGAGTTTTGTTTTATATGATAGTGCTTGACTTGCGGATGTGGCCTGAAATACAGGAAATACAAATCAACCTAACAGACAAACACATGCATATGAATTGCGGAAATCTTTGATATGTTGAAAGCTTTATTTTCAAAAAATCAAACTTACACTTTAGTATACAAACTGAGAGTATAAAGACCCTTCGTAGAGGAGTTCCTGACCACGAAACATCCTTCCTTGTCATCAAAGCGGAGCAATGATTCTGCTCGTTGACGTGACATATCGCCCACGTACCAGCTAAACAATAACAAGAACGGTAAATCAAAAAGGCAAATAAACGATGCCCACCGCTAAATATGAAACTCTGTTTAGTATTTTTACTTACTCGTATTTCTGCAGTCCGAGGAGTTCCTTCTCTTTCACATAATTACTAGGAATGTAACCGCTGGCTCTGTAAGACACATTAAAAGTTACGATTACCTTTTAAGCTCAAAACATAGGTATTCGTAGATTCGTTGCATTAAAGTCAAGTACCAAGCGTGACCATACTTCACACGTTATGTGGAATTACAAATTCTGACGCAGGGCGACATTTTGCTCGTTAAATTTCTTCGAAAATAACAAACAAGTGAGAGGGATAGAAACCATTTTTCCTCTTCACTTCCATAAAAATTCCTTTACGCCTTAAACATTTTTAAGTATCCTTGGAGTAACTAACTGTGAGACAAATGCAAAGACCAGAACACCGATCCTAAATCAACACGTGCTTCCCCTATATGCTATACTAATAGTAACAAGTCGATTATGAAAGAGCAGCTTCAATCCTGCAATTAGATAATATTTCCGTACTGCAGCAGTCTGATTTAAGGCACATCTGAATCCATTCAAAGCTAAATATCTTAAATGATACTGCGTTCATGCCTGCTACAAACATAAGACATACCACGTATCTTCAAACTAAATCTACAACATATACGCAATCCTACGAGTCTTCCACGAGTAAATAATTATCAGAGAGCAGCACATACTGACAATCCCCCGTTATTGCCACATTGTCGTTTGTCTTGAGGTATTTAAACCATGTCAGACAAAACTGGGATAGGTAATTCACAGCTTTGCTCAACGGTGTTTACTTTTCTAATTCTAGCAAGAGAAAACGTCCGTTATCTAAAGCATATATGCAAATCGTCCTATTCAAGAAAAATTATCATACACCTCTAGCAACTACCTTCGTCCAACACCAACAGGTTTTCCCTTATATATATTCCTAACATCGTCCTCGGCTGTATTCCTTCAAGCGTTGTAGTAAAACTATCATCATCTTCTCATCTTAAAAACCACCTCCTTTAGCAAAAATCGTAAAACTGCATCTTCAACTTCACGCATCACACAGCACCCTTCTGACACATGCGTATTCCTCAAAGTCATAATTCGCAATACCTGTCTAAAAGCCTTGGGAGCTTTCAAAACAGCATTGTTCATTCTCCTTGCTGCATACTTCTTGTATCCATTACCATCCGCTATTCTGCACGCAACACCTCCGATTTTGACAACAACACGAGAAACGGCAAACCGCACTCTCGGCGTCCTATTGTACTGAATCTTCATAAATTCTTTACACGCTCGTGAAAACACGGAATATGGCTTTTCCACTTCCGCCTCAACTACTTCTTGCTGACAATTACAAAAATATGCAAGCGCGCGTGACATGGGGATTGATTGACGTAAAACTTTGCATCTACCCATCTTCCCTGTACCGTTTGCTCTGAACTAATGAGAATGTCCCTCAAGGATTGAGGGTTCATGTCCGATCAATTAAGAATCCAATACTTTAACAAATCTCAAATTATATTTACGCACGCAGGCAGGACTCTCGTCTTATGAGATGCTCATAATTTTTTTGAACAGCAGGTCCTTGCTATACAGCTGCACAGGGTGTACTGCAACTCTTCTACTCCTTCCAATTCATTTTGCCCAAGTAATGAAATGCATTAGAAGGCATATAGCATCATACGAAGCTCTGTTCTCATAAATAATCTGTAACCGTGTAGCCCTTAAGGAGTTTCATAAATCCAACAAAAGGCTTATCGCAGCCCATGTGTCTAAATTTCATAACATCAAAGGAAACCGGTTTCCGCGCACTTTCAATTCAAGACAACAGCAGCACCCCAAAGTACTTTTCCGCCACCTACAGATATCAATTATCCTTCCTCATTCCTCCCCTTCCATTCGCTTTCATCATTTTTAGCATTTCTCCCGATCTCCGAAACGTAAAGTACATCAAAACTTCCTGAAAAAAAAACAGCAAAATTCCCTCACCTGATACAAAATTAAAAACAATTTTTATCAGCTACCCCAATAAACTTGATCCTCTACGTAAACAGCAAGAATCGGGAGCTCAGTTACAAGCGTGCATCACAAACCAATTCCTGAACTCATTATACGCAATGCCCCAAGCAATGGCTTCTGTAATTTTAGTCTACCTCCAATGGCAAAGCGGATCTTAATTGCTTTAAAAGGGTATGTACAAAATCAAAGCAGATCAGGAGGGAGCTACACCAATTTCCTAAATGCTGCGATCTTATACAACCTTTACCATTACATCAAGAGAAGTATTAGCATATATAATAACCGAATGATTTATTCCTTTGCATTCCTATAGTTTCCAAGTTACATCAGAGCCTGTTAATTCTATTAATCATCTCCCTGTAGTTCCGAAGTTGCCAAACCGATGCTCTGATTAAAAATCAACGGATTCAGACTGTATTTAGTGTAGTTAACATTATTTACCTGCCCTTTCAATACGTTTCTGACTGAACCTCCTCATCAAATTCTAAAATCCAATCAATTATCCAATAAATATTAAAACGATAAAAACTCTTTTGTGAAAAAAATCGTAGCTTACTTTGCCATGTAATCATATTTCCTACACATAACTCTGCCTATCTCTCGATTCAATTACTAAAAATTGCATCCACAGTTTCACCTCCATATAACCCCAGCCACTCCTTACGCACAACCAGATTTACCTGTTGCAACCAGAACGGCAACCCAGCTATCCAGCATGCGTGTATTTAAAAAGCTTGAATATCCATACCTCTTGTCAATTTCACATCATCATCTTCCCTTTTCCGTGTCACGTTCAAAGGTGGATTCAAATCGAAAAGAGCATATTTTCTCCAACACACTTTCCTTTCGACTTTTCTCATCCGCAGATATATTTCCTAATAAAACTGCGGTCAGCTAACTCTTATTCTTCCTCTCTCATACGGAGATCAATACATGTGTACTGTTTCTCACTTCTGGCTGTAACCCCGTAGGCTGACAGTTACATGCAATATCATTGTCACCTTTCAATCTTCATCAGCCGTTTATTACAGCATGGGACCCCACTGAGAGGAAACCAAAGCTAATTTTTACTGCAACAACCCGGATCATCATATTTTTATCAATTCAACAACTTGAACATGGCCAAAGAATGTAGCATTGCTTCGAGAGAATACCATTTAAATAGCAATGAGAAGTATCCTCTTCCATTGTTTTTCCATCCATATAATTAGCATCGTTCGACCCCTTAGACGCGTATTGTTCCGTACCGCAAATCAATACGTAGTAAATCTATACGCATAATCAAGTCTATCTATTGTTTCACATTCATTCTTTCTCAACTTTAGTAATTATTCTTCCGTAATCAGGAGATGACTAGTACGTATTTTTATCTGCGATATAATTTTAGGACATATAATAAAGATGCCAGTAAGCCACACAACAATCAGATCGGTTGACGTTCACAGCGTTAAATTATTATAAATTAAATAAATTAAATAATTATATACACTCCTAAAACACTAATTTCTAAAACCCCTCTTCGGCCTCGACTACAAAGCTTTAATTGTACTTTCCCCCCTATATTATTCATCCTATTCCACTTACCTTAAGTTATAATTCTTACGATAGATAGTAAATTATCACAAACCCATAGAAGAATAAAACTTCTTTAAAGCCTGAACTTTCTCTCAACAACAATTACACCCCGAATTGCTTTAGTATCTGATAGAAAAAATTGAGACATTTATCGATATTTGCACAAACTCCTCCAGCTTAAACCAGATTCAACAATATCTAATCCATAGTAATCCCGATTCCCTAAATCTGCTATAACAAGCGCTGTACACTTCAAGCATCATCGAATATCATCATCATTCATTCTAGATTCAAAGGTAAAGCAAATTTGGAATTAACTAATGCGCTCATGCATTCTTCTCACTTGATTGAGTTGTTTTGTCATCGTCATCAATGCTGTCATTTCTGAGAATAAATGCTTACAGCCAGTTTAATTACGCTACGAACCAGGAACCAGTATTATGTTCAGCTCCTAATCTTCTAGCTTTTCAAATAACTAACTGATTAATTCTATTCAAATGCAGCTCTGCATGATAGACCACAGTATAAAGATTCGAAATTATTTGCATGCACTTTAAAACAATAATAAACCGCACAGATGTACTAAAGTGGCATGGAATGCGGATAACGAGCTGTAACGCAATGCTTAAACATATTGCGCTTTTAGCCCAATGACTGGTTGAGGACAAGTGCACTCAGTACGACTGTGAGAAACAGCCGGCCAGCAAATCCAGCAGGGTTGCGGTAACTGCGTAGTTGTTGGAAAAGGAATCCACCGTATGTAATATTCATACGTTGTAACGGGTCATTCGGGAGGTCATAGGGTCAAAACGGCTGCAGTGAAGGTCACGGTGCACGTCATGCCGCAAGTCCCATGTTAATATCTGCATCCGTTCGTGAGTTATCGTGTTCACAGACGGACGGACGGACATGGAGCTACCTATAAAGTGGCCCTGCCACTTAATAACGGTGTAATATTTAGCTTCTCTCATTTGACTTAATCTCGTCAAGACACTCCCATGCAATGATATTCTTCTCCAATCGTCCATTAAAAGCTTTCCCGTTGCATTGCGTACAAACCTGCAGTAATTTAATGGTGAATTCATCAACTCAAGGCAATAAACAATGTCAAACTAATTTTGTAACTTAAATCAACCATCGTCTTCATTGCCACCGTCACCGCGAGATAAAAAGGGATTCTCTTCCTAGAAGGCTAAACATTACAAATATTTTTTACACATTAAGCCTGAAGTAATGCCAAAACGTCGACAGACTAACACTTATTGCAGTATTCGTTAGTTTTGCCCACCTCCTCACTCCTAACAGTCACATCTCATAATCTTTTAGTTTCGTCATTTTTTCCCACACGTCCGCGTAAGTCCATCTCAACCCTACCCTTCCTTCGTCCTTTCCAATTGATTGTCTCGAGTCTGCATCAGACGCTTGTTTGCTCATTTATTTCGCAGAATGTAGAAGAATAAATGGCGATTATGAATGACTGTTCATCAAATAAGAATAGTGGCCCATAGTTGTAGAAAAAACAACAGACAGGTCTTGTTACAAATAGAATCATCCATTCCTCACACTCACACCATTCCTCAAACACTCGTAGTTTGTCTTATGCTTTCCCCAATCTTTTAATTAAGAAGCTTTTCTTTGCCACTTCAGCGTCTAGACTTTGAAGCACCATTAATTTGTATAGCATCCAATTAACCAGCAAAACTGTAAACACTCTCTAGTTTCTAGCAATTTCAATTCTCCAAATGTCCTTAACAAATCATCACTTTTTGGCCGCATCCTTTAACTTGAATGCTTGCATAGAGAACTCTTATCGTCCCTTTGAAGTTTACAAGGTTTACGAAAAAAACACAATAGGTAGCCTAAACTTGAGCCATGTGAGCTGCTTATATATTGAAGTCACAACCAGTAATTGTAGTTTAGTTGACGACTTTGGTCTCGTAATCGCATGGTTTTGCTTCTGTAGCTATTTTTTACAAGCGTCAGTCAACAAGTTACTCTTGAATGCCTACACCACCAATGCAGCGCTCTATTACCATGTCTAATGTAACAATCTTCCGGAAAAATATAATGTGCAAATCGTGTTCCATAGTCATACACAAATCATGCTCGCGGAAACTTGTCTTCGAAAAATCCTCTGTCTGCATCGTTATATAATTCCTAAATCCCACACAAAATAAGCATTACAAGTTCTGTTTATTAGCGTGAGCATCATAATATCGAACCGTGCTGGGTACATAATTGTAATTGTTAGTTCTGCGTGTGAGTCAATAACATGAAGCTATGGATGATAAGTCCAACATCAATTTTCTAGTTGCCTCAACAGGAATTGAGTAATGTCTTATTCGCAATTATCCTCTGGAAATGCACAAAATGAATTGTAACTGACCTTGCCAACATACATGTAATTGGAAAAATCATTGCATTAATTAGTATCCTCCATTATTTTGCTATTCATGTAGGTTGCGACCCCAAGAAAAAAAATTATTTAACACAATTTCTCATGCAGTACTAGCTTTACAATGCTTACACAACATCATATCGTCCCTCCCATCGCCACAGTACACAATGGAATACGAGGCTAGATAAAACAAACTACCTTTCTCAAACCTCAATACCAATTTCCTACAGTTTTAATTAAATATCTGGACAAAACTCTCATTCAGCCTACTCATTTCTCGTTTTCTTTGGGGTGGATGAGCAAGTTCAAAATGATTCTCCTGCCCTTCATGTATCCTAAAGTGAGTTAAATTAGATTTAAACTGCATCTCTGCCAAAAATCGAAATGAAGCAATGAAAACCGCCACCGGAAAGATCCATAGAGTCATTTCCGGTATAAAATCACCTTCAAAATACACGGAATCATGTCGTCCTCCCGTATCTCCAGTCTTACAAATTTATTGACGGTTGAGTAGCTGAACTTCAGTTACATCACAGAATAATACACCTTCGATAGACGTACGTAATAGTTGCAAAGTTCCTTCTCGCACCAATCTTTCGTCATTCCGTGTCAAATGGGAAACATATACCCCTTGATGTGGACAATAAACCTGTAGCAAACCACTAAAGCTACCGCAACCCTACCTGACAGAACGTGGATTATCCCGACCTGGTACGTAATACTACGTATCCACTGATATCATAACCAAGGTCCGGGCCACAATCCCTACACTCACGTCTCTCTTGACTTTGCAATGACTGACCCACGTCCTGTATTTCTACTCTAACCCCTACATATGAGGTTTATACGTCATAATTCGTGATTTCATCCATGATATCCGTCTCTTTATTTTGCAGAATATATCTACCATCCCAGCATTTCACGGTATTCCATTCCCCATCAAATCTAAACTATCCCCATGTTCCAATCTCAACAACACTCAAACAAACTCTAAGTCTCCATCGGCTTATGTGTGTTCCTCCAAGCGAGGAAAACCAATTACCACAATAATTGAAGCCGCCATGTATCACGTTTTGTATTCATAAGTACACTATTCTTCCCTTTTCGACCTTAGCAACTCACTGCTTCCATAAGCTTCACTGACCTTCACAAATTCAACAATTTCCATTTCATACCACCAAGCCCTAACCTCTACTACGCTAGGCTAATTCATCCACTAAATTTCCAATCTGCCACACCATAATTGATCAGTACACCACACCGACGATAGCTAGCCTACAACAAAGTCACCAAGAGAAGAGCCTTACTTACAGCTAATTAGGGAACAATTCTTGCAAAAACCCCGTCCTGGGCATTGTATCAATTTACAAACGCAGACATAAGCTTCTTCAAGTCTTCGCTAATAAAGTCTACACTGCTTTCCCATAACTTAACGTACTACACTTATACATGCATAATAAATTAATTTCCGAACGGTAGTTGATAAATGAGCGAAGATGATTTCAACTTTGGTGTATATGCGCCATGTCTTGTATTTATTTACTCATACTATGTGGATACTTTACAAATCCTATGGAACAGCACTGTGTATACCACTTGGACGTCCTTCAAGAATACGTTATATGAACTAATCTAACATTCCCAACATGATCATGAAACAGGTAGTGGAATAGCTTCTTCCTTTCCCACTGCCTACTGCAAAACTTCACACGATTCACTCAAATACACAAGGAAATATTTCATCAACACATTTCCCATTCTTCAATCATTCCTTTTACATCTCCTTCAGCCTCTCCTTCACATCACCATTTATTTATATTCCCGACCATAGTAGCAGCAAGTAAAACTTAATTTCAACCCACAAGCGTATCAGCCGTGCATTCCGATGCTACTCCAGGCCTAACAGAATCACCTCTATGAATCCATACTTAAATTATCCAGGTGTTATCCCTACTCCCTATTACTAGCAATTCTTTCTTTACGCCTCAAATCGTCCTAGTCTTTATTGCAGGTCCTTATTGCAGACCTCCTCAACAATCATCCATCATCCTTGCGGCGTTGGCGTCACTCAACCATGCTTCCATTATCAATGTCTGTTTCTAAACCCTGTCAATCCTACCAAATTTTTAGCCATGACCGTGAATGATATCTCTTTTCCCCATGTTTAAAAATAGTCATCAAATGTAATATTCAACCTACCCATGAGTCATCTACCTAGTTTCAGTGCACACCTTCCTTTGATTATTCCTTAAACTAGTCTCCTTTAGGATGGCATGAGACGAGCAAAAAGCTCAACTCATTCACTTCTAGTATTCTAGCACTTCCTTGCAAATATGTTAATGTATCGCTTACCCGTTTTTATCCCGGACTTGCCACCAATGTTCTTGAGAATCGTCAACAATTTCGTATTCTTCATCCTTTAACAACACAAAACGAAAATATCATCCATCTGGCATAATTACCATCATTCTGATGTCATGATTGAATTCCTTTTAGCTTCATTCCAAGACAAGGTAATTAGTAGATTTCTGTCTAGCTCATTCCTGCATTAAGAATCAAGAAACAGCAGAGTGAGCAGAATCTTTTCAATTACCTTTTCCAAAGAGAGATCACCGTTTTCAATAGCTTTGAAGGGATATAACGCCACAACTATTCGTCTGGTTAATGATTTATCCTGTAAAGAAACATGAGGCAATCATGATTATCATATATAACAACAATAATATACTTAGTCTGTAAACATTAAAAGAGTTGAAAGATGAATCACAATTGCTCACCCGAGGTTTATTCAGAGGCGTTCCAGGGTTTCCACCAGCCATTTCCGGCGAACCTGCACAAACATAATAAAACCAGCAATTAGAAACCCATCCGTGTTGATCAATGCACAATGTGTTGCTCAAATGGGCAACCGTAAGTAGCAACCAGCAAATTACTTCAAAGATCATTCTTTCAGCAATACATGTACTTGCGAGTAACTCTAAACTATCTTAGCCATTTCTACCCAGAATATTGACACCTTGACTTGTCTTCCGGGAACTCTTCAGTACCAACGGTTTATAATCCAACAAGATTGTACGTTTTTTCTCATTTCATTTCTACCATTTCGGGGATGTTTTCACCCTTCGTTCGCAAAACTCTCCCACTTTTCTCTGCCTCCCTGTCTAATGCCTTCTCCTCCAGCCACCAGTGGATAAACATGACGCTGCTGGAATGTACATCGAAAAGCTTAGCTTAGAAGACAAAGCATTTCCCCTATCTTTCCCAAACAATTTAATGTTCCTTATGAAATCCCATTTTATTTTTATTTTCCCCATAGGACATGCTTACTTCCATTATTAAAATATGTAGCTCCCACGTTTTTTAAGCGTTCTATAATCTTAAATCAGGGCTTATCAATACTTTGATAAGATAAGAGAGTACAATAAACCTGAAGTTTGGAGGACATTTGAGTTTGAATCACAGCATTGAAACCCTGGCAAAAAACATTTTCTTCCAATTCTTTCATCTCTCAGCTCATTAGCAGCAGATGAGCCGAGAAATGAGAAATCATCATTGCTTCGGAAGACCTAACAACTGACATGCAAGCCCTGTGTTAGGCAAGAGCACTGAAGATTCTTTCCTGAAAAATCTCTACGAGAGCTGCACAGGATACCCTGTGAAGGATACCCTAGAGCAGGTAGGAAAGGAGAATATAAATAAGAAAACAAAAGAGGGAATCTCCCAAACCCAAAAAATCCTCCCACATGAAACTTCCCAAGTACATAGCAAGACTAATTCTTTTGTGATTCTCTTCATATTCCCAGCCTTCATTTCATCCATGGGAACATATGTATACTATCTGTATAAGTTGGTACTTCATTTAAAACCTATTACTCACATTACTTGCAAAATTTTTATCCTCCAGTCGTTACTCCACCGTCCCGTTCTTGTCCCATCATGATCGCCGTGAAAACGTTCTCTGTCTGAACCGAAACTACATGTATATTCGCTACTCCTTACTCCATCACTTCATAAAACCTGCTCCCTCATGAACTAAAATTTTTGTCACAATGTCTTGTATTGCCCGCCCAATCTGCTCGCTTTTCCCACTACCGGTTTTCTCAAAATCATGTATATATTTGGATCAAAGCTACCATCGCTTACCGCTACATAACCCGTATTAACCAAAACTACAGTAGGTCACCATGAAATCCATCCACGGAATATTAAACAATCACTCATCCTATTCACAACCTTAGCACATTACGGTTATCTTTCTCCCACAACCTCTATCCATCAAGCCGCTGTAAAACCCACATTTCAACTCCTTCACCAATCCCATCTCTCTAACTTGTCATGCCCTCTTTAAGTTTCGCACAACACTAATCAATCTTCCCAGCACTCAATTCCCGTTCTTGCAGATCTTCTTAATTTCACTCAACCATCGATACCTTTCTCAGAAGATACTCGCATAGTCGCATAAAACTTTTAAAAAAATCAACAAATCCTTAAAAGATACAAAGCACATAAATAAATATTTCATTCACTGACACCCGACTTCACATGCGAAAAATCTAAACTTTTTCCGCGACTGGCAAAACCACTCTCTTCCCAAAACTAACGACCAACTAAATCTAACTGCCTCGCCTCTCCAACCGCTACCTCCGAAGCTTTCTTCTTCCAAATCCAACACTCGTCCACGTCCCAATTTGTACTTCAGTTATATGTACTCCGACTGCGAGAAAAACCGATCTGCATAAATTTTTGCTCACCTCTTCTCTCCCACCCCGACCGCGGTCTTATGAAAGTGGGGAGTTGAAATTCCCGATTTACCATCGAGAATTGCAAAACCGACAACAGAGTTGGCACAATATTCAAGCACTTTCGTTATCGAGCAGATAATCACTTTGCAAAATATTCAAGTCTTGGCAACCACAAATGTTTCTTTCATTTACCCTTCATGCACTTCTCCCTCGGTCAGGATCATTACTCAAGCTTCACGCTTAAAATCTTACTGCATTTAACCTAGCTTGATAATATGCTGACCATGCGGAATATCCCTATCAGGTATCACCTATCTGATTTGATTTCCCCATCCCCAGCCCCTTTACATTTCATGATAAGCCTATCGGTAACTGCGCGACACTATCCTATTCACAATCCGAATCACATCAAATTTCTAATAATAAATGCGATGTAAAATAAAATCACCGATAAAAATTAAAATGTTTTCATTGCGACTCATTAAGTAGCTTCCGTCAATCTTATCGGCACAATAAAACTATTTCCTAAGTCAACAAACTAATAAATTTACATCCTTTATCTTGCAACCCTCTCCTAAAACCAGATTTTACTCTTGTAAATACATTTTGTTGCATTAAGAAGCACCACACAGACATATTTTCACAATATCATTTCAATCCAGGTGAACTCGCTCAAGGCTTCAAAAATGTCTTCATCTTCGAGAATAACAGAAATCCGAATAAAACTACCGATTGTTCTTATCCCTGACCACAAACGCGAAATCATTTTTCTGCCCCTGCAAATTCAACTATATACATGTAAAACCACGAATCAGGTGACTGCGCAAATTTCGGCATTATCGCTCCGAGAGAAATACACAATCCAATCATAATTATTGCGCACCAGCGAAAGACACAGATAACATTCATTTGATTCTCCATTATCTTTACTCTTCGTCTTCTTTCTTATCATTTCTAGCGTCTACCATTTAAATTCTTCATGTTAAACCTTTTAATTGACTTAATCCGTGCAGGTAAGCTTTCAGTCCTCACTCAGCAATTTGCATGCCATCTCTCCACATAAACCCTCGTGTTTGTTGTATTCTTCATTCTAGCACCCCACGCAAATTCCCGCAAGCTGGCGGACATATGTCACATTCCATGTCTTGAGCTCAAGGTTCCCTAAAAATCTGTCCCCTCCTTATCTCTCCCTCACTCACACAGCCATTATAAGCTTCACGTTTACTCAACCTCTAACCGGGTTCCGAGACTAATTAGAGAGTGCTACGAACTCCGCTATCACACAATTCCTTTTCTACACTGTTCCATCTTCTCATCAAGATCCCCCCCGTTCCAAGGTTTTTTGTCTATCTTTAAAATATCTGTCTTCTAGCCGGTCGAGGATCAGAACACGTTTGACCTCAACATAGAATTCTCCAAGCCTTACCAAACCTACACAGACTCCTATAGCATTAGCAATCATTTAAAAGCCTGGCGGTGAAATCTTTTAAAGGAGTACCCCTCGTGCATAAATGCAACATTCCAAACAACTCAGATCGCAAAACAGGCACCCAACAAACTACCCTCAACAAACAGCTATAAACTTCCCAATCAAACATCAGACAAACATATGCATAACCTGAGCACCAAGATAATCGCTCCTACTTGTTCTTCTTCTTGTTCAACTCAATGTTATGCAACTTGAAAAAACTCCAAGAGCTGCCGACATTGAGATTCTTTCATTGCATAAAAAACCAGAGACAGGAAGAGGACACTAACTAATTCTGTCCTCGTCCAACATTTCAAGAATTCCTACGACCATTGTTCCTTCTTCCTCCACCTCCTTTGCCTCATATCATCAAATCTTTTCACATACACACGACACACATAGATTATACCTACGTACATGTACAGACCCTGGTAGCCTTTGTAAGAGCCACCGATCGCCTCATCGCCCCTCCTTAAAGAATCCTCATGCAGTATGCATCCAAAAAATGCATTTTTACACTTTGCCGTGACTACAGATCAGAAGATCAGTATTGTAACAGCATCCTGTTAGCAGCATTATGTACTTGCCTCACTCCTTCTCTACTTTCGCTTTTACGTCAGCGTGATGAAAAACATTTGTCGCAACTATCTGTAGAATTGGTGGAAAAGATTCCCTGGGTTCCCTACAACAACATTCCTGTATTCATCGCGAGCAGGATTACCCTCATGTGCCCGTCTCTTTACTTAACTTAAGTAATATTGATACAACAAGTAGCCATGATTTTCCATCCTTCCTTGTCTCATGAAACTAGAAAGGAGTGAAACTCCTAAAATGCGAAACTAAACCAGTCACTACATATCCTGCCTATGTTAGGATTCGTCTCAAACCTGTCCTTCTTGAAAACTGAAACATCGAGAAGGCCGTCACCGGAACCGGAGGGGAACTCTTTTCGGATTCCCCTCACACCGCTTCCCACTTACCACTACTGTACTACGTATTTTACCTGCTATGTATTTTATTTTTAGCAGCTCCAACACATTTCCCAACATCATCACCACAACCACTTGAGTATTTACAGAAACAACAAGACATAATTCCCCTTCAGTCAGCCATCGCAGAAGAATTCTCGCTAAATTCCAGCATCCTACATTTTCTAATGCTGTAAGGAGATAAACATCTCCAACTGAACTAATCACATTAACTCAATCCGCCTCTCCTACGCAATCCTTCCACAATTCCTCGTAAACTCCATGATGAATGGAGCGGGCAGGTCTTATTGTCAGCGTTTTCCACCCAAAACCCTTGCCAACAAGAATACTTAAATTTTCCTATAATAATTGTCATGGATTAGACAAATTCCACGCACGCCTTTCTTCCTTTCAACGAACCCATCTCGCCAAACCATTTCATCTCGTCTCCCGATTCGTTAAGTCCCTGATCTCGGATTCAGTTCAATTACATACTAGCTCATTCAAAAATAATCTCACCAGGAGTTAAATGCGGCATTGATTGCAGCGGTTGTTGGAGTTGGAGCTGATGATGAACCTGCTCTATAGGTTCTATAACTCCTCCAGTACTGCTTCCGCTTCCACTATTCGAATTCGAGTTGTTAGCAGCAACAGCTTCTAAAGTTGCCGGATTGACCACATTTTCGATTGTTTCCTCCACCGACAGCTTGGCATTCCCCAGGCACGGGCTCTTCCGACTGAAGAAGCCGACACTTTGCCAAAACTTGTTAAACACCATCTTGATTAGTATAAATTCTTCTTCATCCACAAGCGTTTCATTTCTCTCCTTGTTAGTTTACACAAGGTTCAAACGCGTCTTCGTAAAGCGGTTTCCACCAAATCCAGTCCCAGTCCGTCACGCAAGCCACACACACCAAACTAACAATTTATCCATACTCAAGCCATGGTCAGCTAACTAGGACCAATTTACACACAATTCACTATAATTTTCCTTACCGCACTAACACATGTCATGCCACGCCATGTCATGTGCTTCCACTAAACTCCACTATAAACTCATCTAACTAACACCTATACAGTTAATAATCCATTTACTTTTTGCACACTTCACTTTCTTACTCCGCAACCTTCTCCTTCCGCCCCATGTCACACGTGTCAGCCGTTCGCGTAAATCCCTTGCAACTCCACATTTCCACTTTTGCTTTGAGTTACCACAGTCCAAATACCCGATCTTCCTAGTCTATGATTACTAGACAATGTTCCTGACACTTTATAATTTACAATCACAATTTTAAACAAACAACAGGCTGAACCAGTTAATGGCAGCACAGTAAGTATTAAGTATAGAGATCGTCTCTTAAAATACAGGACAGTAGGTAAAACAATTTTCTCCGATAAATACAGCACCCCGTCCTCACTTCCTCCTCTATGAATTCGCTGTGCGGATATATTTACTAATTAGTAAAAACAACTACCTACACAGTTGCTAGATTCTTGATCCCAATGAAAACACGTCCACAGTCTTTGCTATCACACTATCATCAGTCCCGCATCCAGTCTGCCACTGATCCTGACAACAACGCCCTCACAACTTTTGTAACGCTAGGCGAGTATCTACTCTAATTCTAATGCAAATTAACCTCAATCACTACATAACTCTTCCATCCTCACTCCTCTCTGCACCTTTTTTTATTCTGAGTGGCAGAGTTCCGGAAGCTACTATTTACTATTCTTTCCGCACGCATAAAGCATTGCCCAAAGTGTTCAAAGCACTGCTCCTTCTATATTAACATTGAACATACACTAATTAAAATCTAATCGCCTATAAATCTCTCCAGTAAAATGAAAACTAATCAACATTCACAAACAACTCCAAGTTAATAATCAGCAACTATTCTATACTCTCCTTACTCTCCTCTCTCACATCATTCCTTTAATTACCCTAACCATCCATTCGCCGTTATCTACCAACTTCAAACTTACATCTCTCCCCACTTCCTACACAAACAAGTTCCAGATTCATCCAAGTTCCAACTCCTTCAAACAGACAACTCCTTCCGCGCGTATCATACACTAACTTTATTATCACAGCCAACTCAAGCCTCTGTATACACCGTCCTAATTTGCATCACTTTAAAAACAATCTTCCAATTAATTAATAAACATTAACCTTTCTTCATTCTTTGATTCGTCCTCTCCAACTTACACCTCTTCGGAATCCTTCCAAGAATTCTCTCGACACTGCAAGTAAATAATTCTGCCCGAAGCACACAGCTCGTACACAAGCCCAACAGCAACAGCCCCAACCCTACCACCCTAATATATAACTTGTCACTTTAGAACCGGAAGAAGAGCAACGGGATTTACGCAATCCGGAATGAGAGGACAGGACAGTTGGGAAACTTTCGAATTGGCAGGTAAGATAATGGAGTGTGCCTATTCCTTGGATATACCATATTATATATAATTCAATATAAATATTGTCAAGTTTT
This sequence comes from Sminthurides aquaticus, assembly GCA_906901655.1. Taxonomy (NCBI): domain Eukaryota; kingdom Metazoa; phylum Arthropoda; class Collembola; order Symphypleona; family Sminthurididae; genus Sminthurides; species Sminthurides aquaticus. The sequence goes on along the minus strand of CAJQTT010000004.1, from coordinate 5,434,280 downwards.
TACAGACATCCACGATAATTGTGTCGAGGGAGAAATGTGTTCCACTCCAACTGAATATAATAGTGAGAATGAGAGTATGAGAGAGTGATACATACTCCTCTTGGGATGGAGAAGACCCAGATGAAGAGGAGACGACACCAACAAGGAATCCACTACCATCACCACACAGATGAAACTCAGTCCCTGAGCTACAGAAACGAGAAGGACGGGTGCATGTAGTATCATGAACCTTAAGGTAATGCTAATGAAGGCTCGTATATAAATGAAGATGAGGAGGAAATTCTAAGGAGTTGACGAGAGGAGATGAATCTTGGAGCACTTTTTCCACAACCAACCACTACCGCAAAACATTTTAACTATATCCGCTCCAACTATCACCATTTTCAAATCATATTTCTCCCTATTCTTCCTCATCTTCATCCCCAGTCAAAGAAAACTTCATGAGCTTTAGGGAGCAAGCACCAAGCCAACACAGGGCCCTCACCACTAAAAGAGGAGGATGAGCTGTCCTTCCGTCCAATCCATTTCAATAGGAAAGCAAGGTAGAGGGAGGCCTAGAAGGAATACGAAGAATAAGACCACCTCAGGACCGTAGGATAAAGTGCCTCCCGGGGGTGGTGTGAACAAAACTCAAACACTCGTCCGTCCGCCGACCATAACATTCGGCCCAACGTTACCATTCTTCTTAACGCTGCACACACAGCATAGCATCCCAACCATTCTTTTCCTTCCAATCAAGTGGACCTTCTCTAGTATATACACATTCAATCCTCAGCAACAATCCTTATGTATCCCCTTCCCATACACAACACGTTCCTCGACGTCCACTCAAAGATCACATTTTATTCCATCCCTAGGCTATCAAGCAAGGAAGAGAGCAACAATGCAACTCTCAGCTTCTCAAAAACTCCATCCCTTGTCATCATATATATGCACTTCTTCCCTCTCTTCAAAATACATTTAATGTACACACAACAAGAAGTATCCTTTCTCCTTCTTTCAATTACAGTCCACCTCAAGTCTACCTTCTTCGGCCCTTGCCTTATATTATTCTTTACTCCACCTGATACCTCAGAAGAAGAGTAAACCCAAATCCTCCTGAGCCTAAATATAATCCATCTATTTCCTTACACAATTACATCTATTCCTTCTGTACATTAAAACGTTTAGCTCCGATACAGAAAATATTTTCCAGAGCCCTTGACTAATTCCCAACACACACACACACACACACACAGGCAGAGCAACCCGAACCTCTACTAAACTTGCCGTGGCACTTTCCCCCCTCAACAATTCAATCCATTTCACAGTTATATATATTATAAAACGTTTCTCATTACAGTCCATTCCAATGCATTCTAGTCCTATATCCACTACACTAACTAAACCTTTGGGAAATACCCGTCTTTTTCTCCTTGCTTCATAATCCTTTTATTCTTCAAAAGAACTTCATACGTATTTTTGAGGACCTGTCTAGTCCTATATTGCAATACCGACGTCGCCCCACCTGTCTGCACTGCATACGCCTTCAGAACTTATTATCTTTCGATAGTCTTCCAAGGCAAGCATTCCGTAGGTTTCACCGGACGGGACGAACACTGGGAGAAGACAAAGTTTCACCTGTAATCACCCCTCTTCATGTGACATTTCCAACCTGTTGATTGATACTTAAACAGCACGCATCCCAAGCTGATTAGTCACATCCGAAACGTGTACATAACTTACAAAAGAACGAGCACCTTCTCTAACCTTTCCGGGTGGGAGTTGCGTTCTAAAAACCAAATCTACCACCTAGGATGTCTCTTTACCTTGAACTACAGTCTCTCTCCACTCGATCCTTTCACGCCCTACATAGAAAGCTCACATTTTCCGAACTTGCCCTTCCATTCGAGGAGACGATAAAATTCCCAAATCCCAACGTTTCCTTTAACGTTGTCAAAAAGCAAAACGTTAACACAACACCCCATCCCCCGCCTACGTACTGGAGGAGGAATGGACCCTTTTCCTCTTTCCTCTGGCTCCAGAACAGATATTTTACTTTCCGCATCCTTCTTACAAAACAAGTCAGATAGCAACAACCAAGTCGAATTTCCGATAACCCAGCCACAGTCATAAACATTGCTTCTCTGAAGGGCAAAAGTTTAAGGTTTCAGTCAACGCGCTCTTATCATCCTCTCCGTCATTCCCCAGGACATAATTTCTATTCCAGATTTCAAGTCATTCCCACAAGTAGCTTTCAAAATAACCAAGAAACTTGCTACCACCGATATCGTTGTACAACTCCAAACTCGTCATCCCACCATCAACCATTCCCATCGCCATAGTATTGGGACAAACGCTTCAACCTTAAAACAGATCTGAACCTGCGAACATAAACCAGTTGCATGACCTATCTGACACATTTACAGCAGTAAACATCGGCACCGACAATCCATTAAGCAACCACTTCGTCACTGCGTTAAATCATAAGCTTCCACATGACACGGCCATCGATCCACAATTTTACAACCCTCCTTTCAAGGGTACATAGAATTTTAACAGATATATATTCCCCTGCCGTTAATTTATGAGTCGCTACGGCTTTTAAAAGTTCAACTGCGCATCAAGCATACCTTTTCGCACTCATCATAACTAGCTCTAACAATCCATTAACAGTTCTCCCAATCTATAAAAACACTTCCACAATAACGCACCGCTGAGTGATGATAAGCCGCCAATACAGTTCCACGTACATCTTTTAGCTTCGTAGAACTAATCAAGTTCAGTCATTCTCTGGATTTTTGTTGCGTCCTAATAGTAAATTACTAGATTTGTCTTTGTCCGCAGGAATTTTTTAAACTAGCTTAAATTCAGCGTGACCTGCAAGGGTGCAAATGAGTAATTCCCAATTAATCATGCTGACTCTATTCTGCGGCCTAATTTCTGCTAAAATCCCTTTGTTGGAGAGGAAACACAATAGTCAATAACAATTGTATCATGCTTTTAACAGGAAGTGTGCATATTTCCAGTCATCGATGAACTAATATTATTCACCTTATTAGCGAGCTGAACTAATCCAAACCATCAGTTTTCTAATTCTTCACGGCCTTATATTACTGCATTCGGGGCCGGGCAAAGGGGGATCAGCTAGGAATCAGCGGTTACATGGGCGAGAGCTTTTTGCCTAACCCACCTCCCGAACCTAACCTCGTTAAAGGCAGGCTGATTCCCCTGTAGGCTGATCCCCCTTTGGCCGACTCCACTAATAAAATGTTTTCCCTAAAAGATATCAGAGGCACAAAAGTTGATTCAACATGTATAAACCTGTAAAACCATGGAAACTTGAGAGAATCTCATTGCCTCGTAGTAAGTTATCATGCGCTTTTAAACTGGGTGGACGATTCTATAGCAATCAAAATAGTACATCCCATTCTCGAAACTTAAAACTTGAACCTATGGCAAGAAATTCCGATGATGTGCGGAAGTGTATACGTGGAAACGAAAACTTAGGAAGCCTATACTTCGGTAGCAGGCACTTTGGGAAGAACATACGTGTGGATACTAGTCCGTGGAAATTTGTCCGTAAGGAATCAAGCAAGTAGAAATATGGTGTGTTATGCAAAAGTTTAAGTTTTGGGTTGTTTCGTTGTTTGCAAAACAACAATACAGGGTAAGCGTCCATGGCAACGAGTGTACAGGTACGAACGTACAAGCATCCACGTACATGTTTCCTCCCGGACTGACTTCCACCCGGGCTCACATTCACGTATGAATATCCCAAGTTTTCAGTTCCCACGGCTACACTTCCGCGCATCGAAATTCCAGCACGGTTTCATGAGAACTAATTAGTCGGATACTTAGTCGAAAATCATATTTTCGTAATATGTACTGGGAATGACCATTCTGTGCTAACAGCTAGGTAGCATCGTCTAAATTTATGCGTAACCTCGTTGGAACTCGCTTTTAGTCTAAAAGTCCAGTGAATTTGTAGAGCCTTAATTATACACTGATTTTATAAGATTCATCAAACCAAACTAAAAGTTTCCACGATCTCATTTTGAAACTCTTGCTATAAAATACAATTAAAATGTGTGATGTAATAAACTGTTTCGAATGTATATAGTATATAACACAGCTTCAGGATTCCCGAGGTGAACTTTGACTAGTGCTTTTGATAGCAAGATTATTGACACGAATTACAAAGAACTCACACAAAGAAACGAAGAAAATAGGTCATTTTGGTTAGACTTGTAAATTGACATCACAAATATACCATTGCGATAAGCAATGCTAATTGTTTTCTTCGCTAATACTTTTACTACCTATATCTATTTGTATGCAAAATTAGATGACTGTAAAACATTACACTTACCAGAAACCCCGAGGCCCTTGAGTTCCGCAATGATTGTTGGTTATGTTTAACTACTTTTCCAGAAGATTTCCGTTTCACAACTATTAAATATATTATTCACCCACAAAAATGACAGTTCAAGTTTGTACCTACACATCCTAACCTGTACGAGAAAAATGCAGTTTCCAATAAGACACGGTCACTGTGTCACATTTTTCTTCCGTTTCAGTTAATTAAAAAACTACGCTAATATGTAATCGTGAACGCAGCTTTCTGTTTATATTCTACAATCTTACATACCATTTATGGTGCCCCATTTAAATTTTGCAATAACCCAGGACCCATCAAATCTCAGAGTATGTACATGCTATGCATCTACTAAGGAGGCCAAACCCCAAGTTTCTGCTGCTTTGACGCCCATGGACTGCACATGTGTTGTTATGACGCTCAAATATGCAAAAATCAGTGCATGTGCACTGTGCAAGGAAGGAAGGATGATCATTAAAAGACGGAAAGTCACGTGAATCTCTTAATTCATTTGAATACTCAGCAAATTATCTTTATAATATATATTTACGAAACATTTAAAATTATTAGCTCAATATATTCAAAATATTAATCATTGTCAAAGTTTTTAGTGTATAAAGTATACAAGGATAGAGCCCTCATTTGCAGCGTTCGCAAAATCACGTGTAGAGATCGTGAACGGGTTCTTAAGGAAAATGTGTCTTAAAAAACACCCAAAGAGATTATTAGCCATACATCAATTAACGAGATCTAGTCTATTTTAAAAACACAAGTGATTTATTTTTTAAAGGGCTTGTAAGTATAATATCTATAGGCTTCATAAATTCAATTCGCGGCTATTGCCTTTGTAACTCACACTTTAGAAGCAGCACATCATAAATCCCAGTCATCTGATATATATATAAGTTATTTTCTTTACTTCAAATATTCATCCGAAAGGGAATTATTGCCAATGGCTTGCAAAAAAATTAGTTAGGCAGACCAGTTACATCCAGTATACAGAAATGCTACCAGGGTTGTGAATTAAGTGGAGTTGCACTTTTTTAACGGAAACATTAGTTAAAATTCCTGCCTTTTAAATGCTTACTGAAAGAGCAATGAGGAGTAGAACTAACTCGGGGGTGCGCCTCGATTACTACCAGAGGCTTGTGTATAAGACCATTTTATGCTATCAGGTAAGCAAATGATTAATTAACCCGTGTATTACATCCAACATCTGGTTATATAGCTGGTTATAGCTGAATTGTTCAATTTTTAACCGAAGTCGTCCTTCATCTCAATTAATTTTAGGACCCAGTCACCGGTTTGTTACCTGCCAGTCCAACGAATAACCATGCCTGGATTCGCGATAATGTCTACAGCATCATCTCTGTATGGGGGTTGTCCATGGCTTACAAGAAAATCGCCGACATGGACGAAGATAGAGCAAAAACATACGAACTTGAGCAGGTAGGTTTTGAAATAGTTGTTGTATGACGTAGGTATGTTGGTTATTATTACATTACGTATCCATCCGAAAGCGAATGGGAAAAAATAAAAATTTTTGTACTTTTCAGAGTTGTGTGAAGCTCATGAGAGGTCTGTTGATGTCCATGATGAGACAGAAAGACAAGCTTGAACAATTCAAAACCTCCCAAAATCCATTGGATGCAATACATGCCAAATACAGTGCCGAAACAGGATCCACTGTTGTGGGAGATGCTGATTGGGGACACTTGCAGATTGATGCAATCTCTCTCTACCTGTTAATTTTAGCCCAAATGACAGCATCCGGACTGCAAATAGTTTTTAGTTTGGATGAAGTAGCGTTTATTCAGAATCTTGTGTTTTACATCGAGTCGGCGTACTGCGTACCTGTGAGTTGATAAGCTTGCTATATGGCTGAAAAGAGAATGCAATCCCATTCTAACAGAATTTGTCTTCTTAGGATTACGGAATGTGGGAAAGGGGAGATAAAAGCAATCATGGATTACCTGAACTTAATGCTAGCTCAATTGGGGTTGCCAAAGCAGCACTAGAAGCTATGAACGAGTTGGATCTTTTTGGAGCTCGTGGAGGTCCCTCATCTGTGATACATGTTTTAGCTGACGAAGCACAAAAGTGTCAAGCCGTCTTACAAGTGAGTTTATGTGTTATTGGCATAATCATGAGACGAAAATGGACTCAGAATTTTAATGTCGGAAAGTAGTAACAACAAATATTTCCCCGGTTTGTATAGTCAATGCTTCCAAGGGAATCTAATTCGAAGGAAGTAGATAGTGCATTGCTTTCAGTGATAGGATTCCCTGCATTTGCAGTCGATGATCCAGACTTAATCAAGTTGACTCGTGCAACTGTCATTTCCAAACTTCGTGGTCAATACGGCTTCAAGCGTTTTCTACGGGATGGGTATAAAACAGCAAAAGAGGTGATAGTGAACGAGGCAATGTTTGTTGTTAACATGCATGCGTCGGATGTATAACGTTAAGTTCTGAATTCTTAAGGATCCTTCCCGTTTGTATTACGAACCTTGGGAACTACGCATGTTCGATAACATTGAATGTGAATGGCCTTTATTCTTCTGCTACATGATAATCGATGGTTGTTTCAGAGGTGACAAGGAAATGGTTCTTGAGTACGCCGAAGCTCTTGATGAGGTAGGAATCTAAGATATGTAACATTCATAATGGTGTAACGTTCTTTTATCCAGCGCAACCACGCAAAAGGTGCCAAATTCTAGCCAGTGTATTGTAATTATAGATATTAGTGAAAACTGAAGATGGAATGTGGTTTGTGCCGGAGCTTTACGCCGTCCCAGCCAATAAAGTCAACGAAGAATATCGCCAGCCTGGCAGTCAAATACGACAGCCCTTGGGAAGAACTCCGCTGATGTGGGCTCAGAGTCTATTTATTTTAGGCAAACTTCTGCAAGAGGTAAATTTTGAAGACTGACAAAGTGTGGGTTCTGAAATGCTTACTGATTGTCTGAAATACCTTGTGCTTAGGAATTTCTGGCTCCCGGAGAACTGGACCCTTTAAATAGAAGATTATGCTCGGAGAAGAAACCTGATGTAGTCGTACAGGTATGGACTGGTAATACTTTCCATGAATAACTAAACTAGGAAACTGTTATGAATGCGAATTGTATGTTGCGAAAAACTTGCAGGTGGTAATTTTAGCGGAAGACGTAGAGATTCAGGAGAAGCTCCGACAATTCGATATAGTAGTTCAGACCATCGCTGAAGTTGCACCAATAGAAGTCCAACCTGCACGCGTGTTAAGTCATCTTTATGCTTATTTAGGTATAAAGTATAAACTTGAATCACTTCAACTATTTTCATTTTGTGCCTACTCGTTGTCATGCGCTGTATACGTGTGTTTCTTGAAAATAGGTCGCAATAAGAAGTTAGCACTTTCTGGACGAAAATCTAGAGACGTGGGTATACTATGCACCAGTAAGCTTTACTCTCTCCAAGATAGAGTATTTGCGTTTACGCCTCAGGTAAGAGCTGTTTAGAAACGTTTAGTAGAATACTAACTTCAGGAACAACATGCTCGTGATACCCCTTGTAGTGTCGTGAAAATCCTTGTAGATTTGCAGCTGGCTGAGTCTTGGCTCAAAAAGTTACAGTCAGTTGCACGCTGCTATGTAAGAAATTTGAACGCTGATACTAGTATTTGCTGATATTATATGTTTTATTTGTTGCACAATTAGCTCATGGACCAGCAAAGGTTTTACATCGCCTCTGACTATGAATTAATGATCGACAACTTCAAAAATGAGTTGAATTTCTTGAAATCGTCGTGGCAAAATGTTCTAGGTCGACCGCTGGTCGTCTTTACTTTCAGACAAATCCATTTAGGTTTGATTGACAGTTTTTGCAATATTTCAATTTGTTTTACATTTGAATGATTATTGCATGTCACTATTTGGCTTGAGCTTCGATAGGATTTCTTTTCTGACATGTGGGTGCAGTCTAATTAACAATAGTTACGCATGATCTTAAACAGCGCTTTCTTTGCGTACTTTGGCTTTGAGTCTAAATACTCATCATAATAACTGCATTCATTCTCTTGGAATTCAGTTAAATTCTACCGTGTATCTGTGGGTATAAAACCGTATAGGACTTAGCATTATTCGGTAACTGAGGGATTTGTTTCCTACTGCCCTGTACTAGCTTTATCCCCATTCATCACAGATTAATCCAGTAGAATTTTGCACATCCTTTGGTGTCGTAGTACCCTATTTTGGGGTAAGGTACTTCAAGATATAGAGGGAAATACTGAAGTAGCCAAATGAACAGGTCAGATAGATGATGTTTGGTACTATTTTCAGTGCTTAGATGTGGAGGAAAATTATATGATGAATGACCCTGCATTATTATGTCACAATTTTACAAACGAATTGGCTTTTCTGACTAACAACTGGAACAAAACTCTCGGTCGACCTACTTTTACTTTTATTGTATACTCCTCTCATATTAAAGGTAAAGTGCGTGAGCGCACGGTTATGCATGATTTTAGAACGATTAGTTAATTAATAATACGTATTTTTAGCAAATTAATATGGAGTATATTTGGGTGTAGTCATTTGATGTACGGTTGTGTGGATACAATGCAGTAATTTTCCTTAAGTTGACCCTGTAGCAATACAAATGTAAACCAAGTTTATTAAAATTCGCAGAGGATGGGAAAATACCGATGTCTATAATCACCACGATCAAAAAGTTGAAGAGTGGATATACCGTGGGAACTCGGTAATCAGAATTCTGGACAAAGTTTAAGAGCCTAAAACTTTTACAATGTGTACAAATGGTCTTTATATTTTGCATTATTATTTCAGGGTTACATTGGGAAACTTACAGGATTTCCTCAGTACATCATGTATAACCAATCTCAGCTTTTTAGGAAGTGTCGAGGAAGGTATTCCTGAAAGTAAGTCCATTGTATTGTGTCGCAACTGTCGCATAAGACGAATGTACAGAAAAAAAGCATTCTACAGCCAAGGATTTGCTATTTTTGGTGTAGAGCTTCATCCCAGTGTACAAGAATACCTAGAAGAACACCTTCAAAAATCATTATCGTTCAAAGTAACAAAGCTGGCAAACGTAACCCGACAGCGGAATGCATCGAAAAAAACAAGTCACGGAAGGAAGTTGTCATTGAAAGGAACCATTAAGCGGACCAGATCAATTTACCGTGGTGGGGATCTCAAGGATTCTTTGAGTTAATAGCTGTTTTGTGTGATCTTACTAATTTTTAAACTATTGTATACTTCGTGTATTCTTTTTTTAATTGTAATGGTAAAGAGCGGAGTAGGCTGCATCGGATCCTGGTGGTTTCATTTGAATTGTCTGGTGTTGGGGCTTGGTGTTTTTTATGGTGACTAATAACGTTGATATAAGTACAATAACAGGAGTTAACTTAAGAGAGTTTGATTTCCTCAGATGAAACCTTTGCATGGAACGACGATCCAAATAGTGGACCCCCGACTAACGTTAACAGTGCCATACATACTCCACGAAGCCCATCCCCGGAAGGCCTAAAGAAACCTCCTAACTGGATCCCCATTACTCGCCATAGGTACAGAATGCTAACTCAAAGCTTAACTAATGAAATTGTGTGTAACGAACCGATGGGCAATTTCCTAAACGTAGGTTGTATGAACCTAGGACATACTCCGACGCGCAATACGAAAATACGGAGGTTGACGAGCTGTTGGCACTGTTCAGAGAGACAGATTTACTGGATGAGCAAGGTGACATTCTGCATTATCTGGTCGTATCTCATGGATTGGAATTTTGCACCGGTAAGATTTGAAGTTCGCATTTTGCTTCCGCAAGATGTAGACTCGAAAGTTGTTGATGATTACCACCTAGCCAAACTACGCTGGACATAATCTATGACAAAGTTAAATGTTACAGGTACGGATGAATTGAATGTGCCTGTGACGGTCAAAGACCTTCTTAAATGTCTATATGATAAAGCCTGTCAACAGAAGCAGTGGGGCCTTGTCCGGCATAGTGCAGGTAGCTTATTCTTTCAGTACGGTTAGAGTACAGAGTCGCTCACCCAACCAGGAATCTGTTTTACTTTACTGTTGAAATGTCTAGGAATGCTGGGGAAAAGAGTTGAAGACTTGGCAAAAGCAGTAACCGATCTAATAGTCCGTCAAAAGCAAGTCACTGTAGGAATGCCACCAAATCATGAGATAACTATAACCGGTCCCTTGCCGGAAACTGAATTAAGACAGATTATCCATAATTCATACGGTGACGACGAAAGTACTGCCATGCTAACGCAGGTAATGGAAATCGAAGTCATTTATTTTACGAAGTGGGCATTTAAAATACATGCCTGTAACATGGTTTTTATCTTTTGGAGCAGGAACTTTTGGTTTATTTGGCCATGTTCATTAGAACCGAACCGCAACTCTTTCATGAAATGCTGCGGTTGAGAGTTGGATTAATTATTCAGGTTCGTGAGGAAATTGATAACATGTTATGATTAAATACTTCCACGGAGTGAATATAAAATTTCGTGTGAGCAGGTGATGGCTACTGAACTTGCGCGGACATTACGTTGTACAGGGGACGAAGCTTCAGAGTGTCTACTAAATTTATCACCGTTTGAAATGAAAAATCTTTTGTATCACATAATGAGTGGTAAAGAATTCGCCGTGAGCACATGTAAGCGTTATCCTCAATTAAGAAATCGTAAATTCTATCCAGAACCATAATTGATTATGAGCACACTGAATCTTGCAGCGTCAAAAAAGGGACACAGCTGCAGTCATCACTCTGTGGTTAGCACGAAGTCCACAAAAGTCAGCAAGGTATGTACAGCTACTATTACGTGACATGTATACGATTTCTTGTCAGAAGTAACCGAAAGTAAATTCTATTGGATGTTATAATTTTAGGGTCACATCGACACTTTGTTCTGCCGTGATGCTGAACATAGTGACACCGAAAAGCAGCAAGGTAATTGGTTACGCAGGAGACGCCTTGATGGAGCATTGAATCGAGTTCCAAGGGGATTTTATCCCCGTGTTTGGTCTGTACTAGAACGGGTTAGTTACAACTGTAGACATTTTAACTAGTCTCTTGTCCTTTTTAGAAACATAACTTTCGAGAAAATAATTATAAATAATTGATATCTACGTTATTATATTAACTTTACCTTTAACTTTAACATTCAGTGCCAGGGTATCGCCATCAATGGTAAAGTATTGCCCACTTCAGTAACGCAGGAGGTGAGGCGGTGCAGTGTTTTTTCACAAAAAATACTTATTATGGAAATAAATTCTCACCGGATGTGGTGTATGGACGTAACATAGAAATTAACTTATACAATTGTATGTCCACAGATGACTTCGGGTGAACTGAAATTTGCTTTAAGAGTTGAATCAGTTTTGAATACGATACCTCAACCGGAGTATCGCCAATTAGTGGTAGAAGCCTTAATGGTGCTGACACTTGTTGTGGAACATAATGTGTCACCTTATCTAGGCGAAATATTGCAAGTGGAGGAGTTGGTTCATACCGCAAATCGGTTATTCCTTTTAGATCAAGTAAGTCAAATTTACATCATCCTAGTTCCTGCTGTTTTACGTTACCCCTCTTTGTAAAGTCAAGATACTCTGGATTTAAGTCAATTTTGATTCATTGCCTGATATCGCAGGTTAAAGCCAAAGGTGACGCTACCTTATGTTGTACGAAACTGCTGGAAGGAAATACGCAGTCAGATTACGATGTTCTAGAATGCGGTGGGGCAGCAAACATTTGTCAGCAATTTTATGACAGTGCTCCTTCAGGATCTTATGGAACTATGACGTATTTGATTCGAGCAGTTGCCGAATCTTTGCAATGTGTGCCTCAAGACGGCCAGCTTGAATGCAACGTATCTTGAATGTAGAGTTTTTGCTAACTTTTTCTGACTGTCGTGTGTCATGGTCATGGGACACTCACTTGGGTACACTTAATACACAAACAGCAACAATAGTCACTATTACCTAACAACTCACAAGCATTGAAAAAGGAAAGCTATTGCCAGCAGGCAGGAGTGCCATTACTTAAGTTTTAAACCAGCTCGCCAAAATATTGCTTTCTAGGTCGAGATCGGATTCGTTTTAGACAGCAAAGAAAATGCATAGAACCTCATTACGCATACGTACTCACAAGCATCAATGCCTACTTGTACATATTTTAATCCCGTTTGGTTTTGGATTTGAATAAAAGCATCTGATATCATTACCACTCACTGTATAGGAGAATTTTTATTTAGTTAACTAAATTAATGGAGTAGTTACGTAGTTGAAGCGCAACTTGTAAACACGGAATGCCAGATTCAAGGTTCCACTGTAGAATCAATTACATTTAAATTTATTGAAGCTACACTCCGAGAAAGTAAAAATACTGAATATCAAATGGTGATGATTGATGAGATTCAGTAAGTATTAGGTTATGCATAGTTGCACAACTGCTGTCGCCGAGAACAACAAATGTAAACAAAACTGTCGAATTTTCCAAGTTCCACGTCGGTGGTTCCTGTGGTGCACAAACGTTATATTCTCGGGTATTATATTATTTCAGGACAACGGTTATGTGGTTGGTATTTTGAAATTAAACCACTGCATGAGACAAATTTGGAAAATTTGTGATGTAGTCACACAATGCGAGCGACATACACTTTTCATAAAACATAACTTAAACAAAGCAAACTCTAATTCAAGGGACGGAACGTTACACACAAGTTTCGAATTGCAAATTGCAACCGTATCAATAATGTGGAGTTTAAGAAGATTTACATTACGGAATGCTTCTTTGTTCCATAGAACACGACTAGAGGTTTAACTAAAGCATTGCTTTTAAAATATATCACATTTATCCTTTCATCTGTTTTAGTAACAACAACTGAGCAGCAAATACAAGCCACTAGCTAAAAAACAACAAGTATGACCAATGGTACAAAGGTATACTTGTACCAGACATAGAAGAACTCCACAAACGATAAAAACTTTCGTTTACAAAGAACACACCATAAAGTGGTTGGATTCGAGGTATCGGGATTATCAGGAAGCATTTAATCCCTAAAATTCATAAACTGCAGTCATAGCCCGAGACCACGATGCGGAAGAATCCACTAATTTCTGAGAGTGCTTCAGTACATTCTAAACCCGCATTTAAAAAATCAAAAGCTCTAAAATCACATTTGTAAAACATCGGGTGTACGGTCTCCTTAGTGGAGTGTTTGAGGCAGTCTGCTGCTTAAGTAGAATTAACATAAGTAAGTTCCGACGTCCCATCCGAAGTATACTATCATACTTTAAAAAATTAAAACAAGTTGAATCTGTAGATTCCTGCGTGTTCCGGTCAGCTGACTTCTCATAACTAGTTTCTGCATTCTGATACTGCACAAGAAAGTTAGCTATAAAAACTATTTTGAACCTTAAAAGAAACGTTGCAAACGAAACAATCTTACATCTATTACAACAATACCGTACTGCGTTTCATGCATTTCTAACCCAAATCATCTCAAACCCTTACGCCGCTGTGTCAGCTGCCTTTCTTGCTAGATTACATACTGTTTACATGGGTACAGTAAAGCATCAAACCTAAGAGCTAATTGAACCATTTAAATCACGCAAGTAATTAAATGCATCTGATTGCAACGATCGACCGTAATGTGGAAACTCCCTTCCATTTAGAAGGCATATTGACGGAACTTTCCGCTGTTTTAAGTTGGGTCAGGCGGTCATGATCACATGCACGAAATATACATGTTAAGTGCGTAATCAAGTCCAGCGCCAGCAGTTTTGATATGATTCACTCAAAACTTAACAAAACCAATGCTTTTAAACTATTTCGAAGCATACATCGGTTGATATTACATTCCCTTGGGTTTCGCAACAGTCGTATCGTATGATCGAATGAGTTCCGACTGTGTCACAATTCCATGCTCCTCTTGTGAAAACGCGTAGCCATCTGTCAAATGTAATTAAAATAAAGATATGACTGTATTTGCCATTAAATTCTATTGTATTATGTAACGTTAATACGGTACTGCATACTTACGGGCAAGTTCCAAGTCTAGGACATGGTCTGATGCCGTCCGCCTGAAAACGTTCCTGACGCTCCGAAGAAGTCGCGCGGTTTCGTTAGGCCTAGAATAAGTAACAAACCTGCTACGAACATTCTCCAATTCATTTATAAGTCAGCAAAAGTACTCATGCACCCAGTATTCACACATCGCACGCCAAAGTGTTGTGCTATCACTACCCACTACCCAGCTGAACAAAATTTGTGGAAGCATCATATGCCTGTAATTATTTGCAAAACAAATAATGCGGGACAGCTTTAAGCAAGGTACGTTAAGCTCAAACACAGAAAATTTGCTTGGAAACGAGCAGAATATCATTATGCATGCATTTTGCAGCAACTGAAAATTAAGACTACAGTTAAACAAAATAAATAAAAGAGCCTAGAGATGTCAAAAAATCCAAATACCTCTGAATGAATTATAATTTAAAACTAAAAGTTGATGTGAAAAGCAAGTACGCACAGTTTTAAGATAATTTACAAAAGACAACTTTCAGAGATTTCGCACAGATAAAAAAGCCAAATTACACGCGTATGTTTACAACTATTCCTCTTACCGATTCTTCTTCTGATTGATTAGATCACCAGGATCTTGATTATTTACTTCACTTTCTCGGAATTCGTCATCCAAAGACTGGAAAAGCGTTCCTTGCAATCTGGTAAAAGAAACGAATTGATAATTTAATGAGTTGTGAATACCAGGATAGCTTAATAGCTTTTAAGCAGTCATAATGATTCGACTAAAACTTACGCCTTAATTATGACGTCCGGAAGCAAGGTAAATATGGGAACGAACACGAGGCCTATCCAAAAAACTGGCGACTCCATCAGCATATTGCCAATGCCAAATATTTCAGCCCCAATGGGAAGGCCCAATTTCCAAACTTGGCTAAACAGAGCAGACATAAAATATTAGTATTCAATTAAACGATATCGTACACCGTATAGCTATTCTTAAAACCTATCAAGACTCACCTGTATGCCAGAAGAAATGCTATCCACAAAAATATGGATCCCCATATAGCCAAATGTGTGAAAGTTGTCCATGACTTAGTCTCCAATCCAGCCTTCAAGCTGACTACCACGACGACATACTGCTCGGAAACAAAAGTTTAGGTCATGATTTACACGTTAATCAAGTCATTTTTACAGAACTAATTCGATTTGACTAGTTACTCACCGTGTAAACGAAATTTCCCAGGACGAGGTATCCTCCTTCTTTCCCTGATTTCCAAACGATACCTTCTCCGACTAGATACGAACTCAACCAGAAAAGGAAGATAGAATGCACTACAGCATTTGCGATCCAAATGAAAAATACTCGTAACCCAAATGCATTCTCTGATGGTTTGTACAGGATTGGAAATCTCATGCGTATTTCCTGGCTGCATTTTCTTTCAAAAATACCAATGGCAATGGGTTGAGCAGATGTAAAGAACTAGCACAACCAGATTTCCATAGTATTATTCCAAAAGATAGTGGTAGCATATTCTGAATTACTTTAGGCCGTAATCTATTACCATGTTATAGAAACCGATAGACCATCTTTCGAAGAGAATCTGTCCCGACCAGCCAGAATACATCGCAAACCAGAGTTCGATTATGTACAAGCAGATGTTTTTGTAGAAACTGTAAAATATTAGCTTGCACATTCGGTCGTAGTTCCATGCCCCATGGACGAATAACAATTTCGACAGATAAGAAAACTGTACAGAACCATATAGAATCGTTAATGCAACGTTACGGATTGAAACTAGGCATACATTGATATAATCAACGAGAGACTTACCTGTGCAATCGCGTAATCTGAAGCACAAGCTGCTTGTAACCCCTCGACGCCAGAGATTCCTACTCCAACATGGGCTTTCTGTATCATGGCCACATCGTTTGCGCCATCTCCTATGGCAAGTGTGACAGCCCCGGTGTGCTGTGTCATGTACTCCACTATCTGAAATTAAGGTGGATACGTAACTCAATAAGTTTTCGACTCCTCATTGATTATATTAGAAAAACGTAACTGACTTTGATCAACTTACTTCAGCCTTCTGTATTGGAGAAGCTCTGCAGCATATCACTGATTTGCAGCTCGTGCAAAGATCAAGAAAATCTCTACGCAAATCGCAGCTGAGAGCATATTTCAAACTTTTCCCGTCGATAATTACGGCTGCGTCAGTTTCCTTCATCAATACTTGATTATTATCCCTGCCTAAATCGTTAACATATCCCAGAATACATTCTCTGGTAGCCTAAGGAAAAATATAATTGTCACTCAACCCAACGCGATATACTACACAGTAAAATGGATACTTATCAAAGGACACAAGTTATTTACATCCAAGTTCTCTTGGTTGATGACCAATAGCTCCATTGATGGCTTTAGAAGCTTGCAAGAATGTCCTATGTTTATCGCAGTTTCCTGTTTGTCTCCAGTCAGAATCCACACGTGTATACCAGCTTTTAAAAGTGCTGCAATTGTTTCTGGTACCTGAAAATTATGTTGGAGTTAAATTTTATTCATTCTTCTAGATACATTTTGAGTACGCCTGGGATCAGAACATAAACGTTTTTGAATGAGATAATACCATGTCTTGTAGTTTATCTTCTATGGCAGTTGCTCCTAATAGTCTCAAGTTTGTTTCTATCAGGTTGGCAGCCTCCTCCAGTTTTATTTCTCGATTTTGAATAGACGTTGAGGCTTTGTGAAATATTTTACGCCAATCCTGCAATACGAATGTAAACAAATTATAAAACTTAATTCCTGTTGTCTCGTTATATAAGGTGTCAGACGCAAATCAGATACGCTGATTAAGAAGAAGCGTGCATTATTCGCGTTATTACCTCATACGCCGATGGAGTGATCTCCGCCATTGCACAGCAGAGAGTTCGCAGTCCTTGCGTGGCAAACTCCTCCAAGTGTGACTGAGTAGTGGTCATCATATTTTCTACATTTCGGTCCGACAATCGATCGTATATGACAGAGTCAGCACCCTATATGTCCGGAAAGTAAAAAATGTATCTCAATTAGGTTTGGACATAATCATTATGGAAGCGTGGCGTAGCATTTTCTAAGTGTCACTTACTTTGCAGTAAAGGCGAATCTTCCCATCCGGGCATCTAACAATAACTGACATTCGCTTCCGGGTGGATGTAAACTCAAGTACATTCAGTACTTCATACTTTTCATCAACTCCTAGTGCATTAATAACTAGATAACTGGGAGTTCTTGTTTCAAACACATAGCCTAACCTTCTTGCCCCATTTGCCAAAGCACGTTCATCCGGGGATGCAGCATGGTAAATAAGAGAATCAGGATCTTTCTCAGGAATGACAGTATGACACACGGCTAGGAGTGTTAAAAATTCTCGTATGTCTGGTGCAGAGTTGTGATTTGTAGTCAGGTTGTGTATCAATAGATTGTTCTCTCCGAAAAGCTCTAATGGGCCATATATGATGCCCCCAACAGAACATCCCTTGAATTCCATCACGTTACGCGTTAGCGTTCCAGTTTTGTCGGAAAATATATATTTCACCTGGAGAGAGTAAAATTTTACAATTATGGACACAATTCGGCTGTTCTTTAGTAAGTGAGCTACACAATTACGCTGTTCCCTTAGAAACGCTTGATTGTTCCTATTTCATAGATAGTCGGGTGACACAACTGATTTTCCAATCCTTAGTCTATTCGGGGTGTTGCAACAAAAACGTTAAGGTTGGCTTTTGTAACCTGACCTGAACGAAGCGAAATGAGGCACGAGGCCTTAGGTCAGAAGGTTCCGGCATTTCGCGGACCGATGATCTAAGGACGAGGGCCTCATTGAGCGAGTGAAGGTTAGGTTACGATAGACAACCTTAAATTTTTGGTGCGGGTTAGGTAAGGTTAAAATACTCGGAACACTAACTGCTACTGCTAGAAGGTTGTCACCCGACTACTTGTAGCTCACTTAAATTTCTGTTGCTATGTTTCCCATTGTAGCTCACTTACTAAAGAAGCCCCCAAAATTCACCCAGACTACAATGCAAGAAATGAAACCACCACCATACCTGTCCCAACTCTTCGTTCAAATTAGATGTTCTAGCTGTTGCGGGAGTGTCAGTTTCTTCATTGTACATGTCCATGTCCATGTTAATGAACATAGCCTGTCAAAATAGATAAATTGATTAAAGTTAGTTAAGGAGTATACCGAATTATTTTCCCCCCATTAACTTGCCATAATAAGAAGTTTACCTGTACGAATCTCACAACCTCAAGTGTTACGGTCAACGAAATAGGAATGAGATTATTATATAGAATCACAAAAGTCAGCATATTGAAAGCAAACTCTGTTCCATCCAAAGCTATAATAAACAAGTTCAAAGGATTTGAATGAGTGATAGAACCTTCACTAATGACAAGAACGTATAGGGATTAAAAACCTGTGACCTACCCTTTAGACCTAAATACCAAGCCTCCTCTGCGTTCGATCTCATCCAAACTTCGGAGCAGATTGCAGATATGAGTGAGACGATTAATAGCAAAGCGAAAAGCATTAGAATTTGAGTATTTGTAAGTTTGTCCACAGTTGATCTTTTGAGTGGAGCAGCAGTAGAATTTTTCATTAATTTTGTCTCATGACCAGTGTACACAACTTGACCAAATATCCATGTTGTATTCTGAAGCTTTGCACCTCGCAGCAACAGTTGATCCGGACCTAACGATAGCTCCCTGCAACGTAAGTGATAATAATTCAATGATGGAAAATCCTGTGCATACCGGCTAAGTAGACACTCCAGACACTGAAAAACACTTACACACGATTCTGCAGTTTCAACGTGCCTGCGAATTCATACAGATGCCGATTCGGTTGTTCACATTCCATGTACCCAACCAGACTCGCAAGGTCTTTTGTTTCTAATAAAGATGCAGTTTCTGCTAGACCTTGGCGGACTTTAAGATTGGTTTCACCATCCAGATTCGAAGTTTCCACATAGCACAGGGCCTGGGGTTCACTAGAATTGAAATGAAATCCATTAACTTCGGTAACCGGGTATTCAGTATTTGGATCCAACATTTCAGAGCATATCAGTCAAAAAACAGGTCTAAAAATTACCTTGAGGAATACAGAATCAGATCAGCAGGGAAGAAAGTATCGTTCCGGACCTTTATGAAGTCTCCAACACATACCAACTTCCATTTCACCATTTGCCAGTGACCATCTTTTAGTACCTCAACTTCACGATTGTTAATTTCCACGTCAGCCTTATGACGTTTCTGCAACAACAAAAAGTCGTTAAGATTTTTTAAGTACTACTGCATCTTTACCACTATTTTGGGATAATCAAAACTTATTCCTGGAACTAGATGCTTACCAAATCTTCAACTATTTCCTTAATAGCTGATACTGCCAAAATACATATTAAGGGTACAAGTGTGGTGTATCTACCAGTCGGGGAAACATCAGGTATTTGCTGCAAAACAAAGTTTTGTGTTCTGAATTCGTCACTTAATCTTACTGAATCAAACCAAACGTAATTTTATAACTCATATGTATTTTTCATACCTGTAGGAGAGCAATAAGCAGGAAAAAAATATTGGAGTAACGACGAAACTGCTCAAAAAGGAAGGAAGGCACAAAGGATAGTACAGAATACTTGGCAGTAGAAATTCTGTTACCGACGAATTTCTCATCCTGAACGTCATTAAGTTTAATAATTCTAGATCTTCCATCAGCACGTGGATTTAGCCTGCTTCCACTGCTTTCTCCCTCCTCCTGGGATTCGCTATTTCGTACTCGAATCATCACTGTCACAAGTTACTTTTCTCAGCTGCGGGCAGATTAAGAATGTTAATTCTCTGCAAAATTAGTTTTGCAACATCATGATTTAGCTTAAAATACGCATATATACCTGCAACACCGCGCTGAGTTTTAACGAAATAATAATATATTCTTCACAGCTTCATGCAGCACCAAATCATCTACGCTCAACGCAGGCTGTGTAGAAATCCATAATCAGAGTCTAAGAAGGTGCCTTCTACATTTTAATTCCGAACTAGCTGATCACAACTGGTTACGTTCCAACACACTCTTCATTAATTACACTTTTACGCTCGGTCAAGGTCAACGTTGTGACCTAAACATTTTCCGTGTTTGGACTTCACTGGCCTACTGGATCCCCGAATCCACTACCAGTAGCGACCGATCGACCATAATTTCTGCAAGGAGAAAGAGAATTCAAATGAGTTTAAATTTTTCAAACCACAATTGCGATTAAGTATCATGCGAATTGCAACAATGGGTATCAAACATGGTAGAAATCAGCTGCACGTCAGAGTATGCGAGCACTCAAAAATTTAATTGCGGTCAGTAGGAAGCAACCAACTATTCGATATTATGGCAATAACGTGCATACCTTTATTTGATGCCTGCCAAACAATCGGTTCTGCACTTCGTAGAGACACTACGGTTATAGTTTAACCTAACAATGTTAGACAATTTTACAATTACGGTACTTATACGGAACTTCAGTACCGTTTTGTATACTCACAATGCAATCTCGGTACACCTACTCCCGTCTTGACATTCGCATTTAGTTTCAGGACAGATGTGAGCTTCTACGAATCACAATTCACAACCAAATACAGCTATTTTTGTTTTCTACTCGTTTCCTCCTGTGTCTCGCGAAATTGTCTTTCGTCTTTATTCTACGTATACCCAAACCAATGCAATAGACCCTGCACCGGACTTGCTTCGCAGCTGTGTGGAAATATAGTAGTACTGACTTTACGCGTTTGAATGAATGGAACGTGTAGTAGGAGCTTCCAGGGCGTGTAGTTGGCATTCTAGTACGTACGGAACAGTGGAACACATTGTAAATATGGACATTAGTTGATGCTTGCCCACTTAATTTGGGCTACACATGTGCAAAATGTACACAGCTTAAATATAGTTTGCTGAGATCCCTAGCGGATGCAAATAATTCAAATCAAAATATATATATATGAAGGACCAAGCGAAAGCTGGTTTTATTTAGAACTACAAACTTATATTGTACACCTGTAAACAACTATCATGGCTCATATCCATGAATCAATTCATGTTGGAGGACCAACCATGGATAAATATATAAGAGAGATTTATTTTAATCATGAGGCCCCAGCAGGTTTAGCAAATGGGTTCAGCTTGGATAACCAGGCAGATGTTTTACTGCAATTGGTAAATAAAATGCGATTAGCACCACCACAGGATTATAACTAGGAATCTTCTTATATATAGAGCATAGCTCACAAATCCAGATTCCAATACCATTATCTCATCAAGTCAATTATCTGCAACCCACAGTTCGTATGCATAGCTTACCTGTTAGATTCATGATCATCCGCGAACTCGCCGGATTTTTTAGCCTCTAAACTTCTTATGAGGTCTAGCCGGTACTGATGTTTTAACGGTTGTATAGCTGCTAACTTGGCCTGTTTTTGTATCTTATCCACCTTTTCCCAAGCTTCTCCAAAAGATAGACCAATCCAATCAGCTTCCTCCCGCTGAAAACAAAGTTTTAAATTCAATTTCCAAATAAAATCGAGTGGAATTAAGATCATCGGGAAAGTTGGGTGGGCCATGCTATTACAACGTACGGGTATGATGAATTGCTGATACTTCTCCAAGAGTTCTTGTTGCTTCTTTGGATTATTGTGTGCAAAATCCTTATCAGCAAGTGCGAGGAGAATTCTTCGTTTGATTTTCAATGCTACCAAAGATCTAATATCGGAGGCTGGCGTCTGCAAATCATAAAAATGTTTGCATCTATACGGATAAATCGATTCATTCTTCACAACCTTACAGTACAACATATTTCTAAGGAAAAGTACCTCCAGCAAATAGTTGTCCAAACCGTAACTTTCATCTATAAGCCTTAACGCACGTTCTGTCACCACTACCTCCAAATACTTGTCAAGAATCTCAGAGTACAGAACAGTTTCCTTCAATTTCGGTACCCAGAATCTGGGAACAGGGCTACGATATTTTGCTTTCTTGACTAGTCCGTAAACGACACCTTCCCCTCCCCATATACCCTGATGCACTTGATGAGGATATGTAACCGGTATTGGGCAGTTCTGAACAGGCTTTCTGAAATGCGACCAAATAACCCCGGATTATTATGAAAATCCGGTAAATGGCGATGCAGTTATATTCGACGGCTCTGCTCTGCTTTAATTGTAAATGACTTACGTTTCTCCTGTTTCTGGATTCCGTTCCCACTTTTCTTCTCGGGGTACCCAATGTACCGGTTTCGTTTCTGCTCTCCATTCTTTATAAAATTTCTGGTATGCTATCGGTAAATTCTCAAGTCGCTTTAATTCGTACATGTTTTGCTTTACGGGTGATTTAAATCGTAGAGGATGAAATAAGGCTTTCACACCGCTCTTCATTGCCATTTTGACACAATAGTTGCCCTGCTAGTTTGGCAAACGCTATAATCTGCCAGATCTTGATTAAATGTATACCAGGATAATGTTTGCAGACGTAAACACTTTAAAATTATGTGTACCATTAATAATCACTAGGCTGAATTAGCATGTGTTTCTTAAATGTTCCAGATTCTTTGCGAATCTAGTCAATGAAACCCTCGTCGACAGTTCCGCATACCGATGAATTTCCACATACTAACCTTTTAGTATCATGAATGGAACTTGCTCTCGCGCTCGAAAAGGATCTCGCAGCGCAACGTCTTTACAACGTTTCTTCATTCCAGTTCAAAAAAGTTCCACAAAACATAAGCTTTTCTAAGAAATAAATAAATTTATGTATGCAGGCAACCACTTGTGTTTATACTTATATTACTCATGCCGTTTAGCAGCAATTTACTATTTTCTGTATCCTTAAATCCAAAAACCCCTTTCCAATGAGAGCATGCCCTAACGAATGCCCTAACCTTCTTAATTAGCGTTCGCAGTGAAGGTTGAAAATGATAATATCCCAAACGTTTTCGTTTATTGAAGTTGGAAGAAACATTCATCCGTTTCTACAAAGTACTTAAAATATAGATACAAGTATAAATAGAGGCATCTTGTGCTGGTTCAATTAAAAAACAATTCAATTGCGCTTCATTGATACAATCATGTAGCAACGTTTCATACTTGTCAGTAAGAGAACATCAAGTAATACCACCTCGTATTCGTAAAGTATCAGTTCAACAACATAGACGCGCAAGTTAGAATCTCAATTAAGTCTTCATTAAGCATCACATTTAGTCAAATCATTTTCTGGGCCTGCTGCGTTCTCCACTACATCTGAAACCATAAATCAGTATACATTTGAGTCATGAATGCCAATACAATATTAACTGCTTAAGCACAAGATCGAATGGATTCATTTTAACTAAAATTCAAATCTTACCATTAGCTCCAGGTTGCCCGTAATCATGCCTATTTTTCCGTGAAATTAGTCTTGAGAAGATACAGTGCAAGACTGCCATGACAATGGCAAAGCCAGCATAGGACCGGAAAGTATATCTTCCACTAAACTCCTTGAAGCTAACTCCAGCTAAAATGCTTCCAAGGCCAACTCCTGAAGCAAACGAAAATAACAAGGTAACCATCAGTCATTATTTATGCACACTACTCCAACTGACCAAAGATTCCCCAGTCAAAATCCAACTATTAGACTTACCAACGCCTTCAAAAGTTGCAGCAACAAAACTTTGAACAGTGGCCCCAGTTCCAGGAGGGCTGATTATAAAGGCATAAGAAGCCATCGTGGAATAGAATATCCCATAAGTAAACCCTTGGAGTATTTCAATGGGTAGGACATGCCATGGATTTTGAAGTAGGGAATATAGAAAAAATCTCACACCAAACGCCAGTAGAACAACCGTCATACAGTTTTCATGACCGATTTTCCTCTGGAACCAACCAGACAAATAGAAGAATGGTACTTCACCAGCGAAGCACTGCACAGCTGATAACAGTCCTTGTATGATTTTAAGCCACGTTGTATAATGACATTCTTCTTCGACGGAAGGAGCATTTTTCGCCAGGTCTTCGATGTACCAGTACAAAAAATTCCATTGTAACCCAGTGAACACACCAACACTAACGCAAGTAATTACAAAGAGCAAGATTTTCGGTTGTATGATCAACGCCGTCAAGTTCCTGCTCATCGTCTTCGCCTTCTCTTCTTCTTTCACCTAAACCATTAAAACATAAGCACATTAATACCGTCTATTTTATATCTCATCCGCTAGACTGCATAGCTTACACGGATATGTTACTGTAACCCGTGAGTAGACGTACTTTCCACATGGCAGACACGCAAAAGTTTAACGTCAAGAAAATAGCAACCAAGTAAAAGCAGGGCGTGTAATCCTTGGGTCGATTTTTCTCCGAGAAGACGTCGATAAGAATACCAGCAAGCAGTGTTGCACCTCCCCATCCAACGGCACCCCACTGCCTCTGAGCTCCATACAGATTCGGTTTGTCACCTGAGTCAAGAGGATACAATAGTTACTCAACCGTTGCCCTGCAAATCTGCTACAGTAATTTAAGTACACTAGTTGCTTACCAAGCGTCTGGAAGCAAAAATGGTCCGCAATTGATGTCACGACAGCCATCGCTGTCCATTCTGCCACTACAAGAAGAGCAAACGCCCAGAACACGGGCGAATCATAGCTTGTCTCTTCACTAGCATTCTTATCCAAGATTCTCAAAGGGGTTTCAGTCTCTTCGTTACCAGTTCCATTTAGTTTGCTCCGATATTCTACGTCAGTCCTACTATTATTTCGCCCTTCAAAATCTTGCTCGCAAGCGTGAAGAAGGCCATCATTATCTTGAGTGTTGACGGGTTGCTGATAAGGTAGCAATGCGAACGAGAGACACAGAACGAGATTTAAAGCAATGAAGACTAGAAATAATTTCTTCCGTATTCTTAACTTATCCGCTAAAGCTCCAAAAAAAGGATTTGAAATACATCCCAGGACAGGTGCGAACGTAAATATCCCTCCGACGTTAACTTCTGAAATCCCGAGTTGTCTCCCAGCAACTTGCACAAAGGACCATAGCGCAGCAACACCTAAATATACACCAAAACAAAATATTGCCATTAGTTAACACATGGAGATGGTTACCATATTTTTAAAGTCTTTCTCCACCTTAATGTATCTTCTAATAATTACCTGCAAAATATGAGAAGTAATGAAGCTTAATGAGCAAAAAGTCTTGATTGATTCCCAGCATTTTGTATGTGTTAATTTAGACCTCTACCACGTGACCAGCAGTACAAAAACGTTTAGCGTTCCCAAGTCCCGTTTAATCACCTGTCACTCATCATCGTACGCGTCTATTTTCTTAAATATACGTTTTCTTTATGTCCTTGCATTAAATCTAATCGTATAATATGTTACTGTCAG
Source organism: Sminthurides aquaticus (assembly GCA_906901655.1). Classification (NCBI taxonomy): domain Eukaryota; kingdom Metazoa; phylum Arthropoda; class Collembola; order Symphypleona; family Sminthurididae; genus Sminthurides; species Sminthurides aquaticus. Next base: position 5,408,465 of record CAJQTT010000004.1, on the reverse strand, counting down.
TTAGTCAATTCACTTGCACTATGCCGCAATTGTACACGGAATTCAGTTCCCGGCTTTCTGATTCCCGGGATTTAGCCTCCCATCCCCCTTGCTTTTCCCGAAATCCAGCTGTTCACTGCCCATGTGTCAAAATTCGGGAGACTTATTTCTTTTCCAGCTGAAGCCTCCAAGTTGTATTTTAAAGTCAATCGTCGATGGAACGCTGTTGCTGTTGGTCGGTATAATTTCCCCAATCTTGTACTCACAGCACTAACTTAATCCATTTCCCTAATACACAGGGGATTGAGGAGTAATCAAGCCTTGCCATGCTGATGATGAACAGGACGTTTAAAGAAAGTCAAAGTTCACTGTTTCCGGGATATGATTACTAATGGACCATTTGGATTTCTGCACAGGAGCGTTTCCTGAATGTGGAATGAGAACAATAACTGGCTGTTGTTCTTGCACAAGGCTTACTAGTCACTTCTGATGCGTTCCTGAACTTTAGATCCGATGATGGCTTATCAACATCCTTTTGAGCTTGCCTTGCAGAGAGACTATGTATTACGGGGCATCAGAGTTCACTTACACAATGCCGTAGCGTAATCAATTATCTCTACTCTTAAGATTCACTTTTAATACCTTACATTTCATTCTCGAGCAAAGCCGCTCCTACTACAAACTTTATGTTTTATCACGACTTTGCGCAAACCCACTGAATTAATCCGTCTCGCTATATAATTTCCACTAAACCTAACCAGTTCTTATAGATTGTGAATAAACAAACAGATCCTCTCAGGACTTTAATTCAACAAGTTTCGTAATGCTCTAAAATTTGTTCCTGAAATTCAAGGCTCGCTTAAAATCTGTTTCGCTTTCAGATATGATTCTTCAATTACCCAAACCAAACTAAGTTAAAACCCTAGTGTTATTCTTCATAATCATACGAATACGAAGACAGAAAAGCAGGAAATGTTCTCATCCTTACTGCATGCCTACAAACAGATCACTTATATCATCGTGTTTTGCTTTTGCGTAGCTATTTTTAGCACTAGCAGCTATTTCACCGTCTCACAGTTCGGCACTTTATAGTTAGACGAAGGATTTTTAGGAGTTTCTCCATACCCATGCATCTGCAACACGTTCACCGTACCTTAAAATCCAAAATGCTGCTTGCATTGGTATTAAAAAAAATAACAGCTCAACTATAATGTACTTTTGATGCAACTGTGACCCAAATCAAGCACAAGGGAATGACAAGATATTTAGGATGCGATCCGGCGCCCCGGGGCATTGCGAAACATAGTTATGCAAATTGTTTTGAAGAGTTCCAGCACTAAATACTTGGCAAAACAGAATGTCAGGCTTGTCCTAGAATTTTTTGCCAGTCCCCAAAAATCTCTTAGATGGATGAAACGTCAAGACAATCTTAAAGCGTTAGGGAACGTATGGTACCAACCTACGTGCTAGGTTGCAGCGCAGCTGACTGTAAAACATACATCCGCCTTTAATCAATGAAAGTTGGACTACACGATGGTCAGGCGTGGTTATGTGTGAATAAATAGACATTGGCGTTGATTTAAAGTGCTTCAATGGCTTTAGTGGTTCTTGCTTTCCATCTAATCTTTAACTATATCCGCCCACACCCAGCGTGAAGGAAAACCTCGCTTGCATTCAAATCAAAGCATGCTTGGAATATCTTTGTGTTTATTAGTCGCTTTTTCCCTTCTAGCACTTGTTGCTTTGGAATTATGCACCGATTAACCAATGCGTATAAAGCAGTAGTAGTATCAATTCAAAAGGGGCATCAAAAATAATTTATTCGCACTATTAAAAAGAGATCAATTAGAGTAACAGAAGAGAGAAAGTCTTCAATTATTTCTTTTGACGCATTACACTTTACGATTTCACTTTGGAACTCGTGTATTCTGCGACTTTGTCGGTTAAAAGCTAAATATTATTTAGTTAGCCTAAAAAAACTTTTCTACCGTTGCCCATCCTGAGTCCAAACAAGCTCGCAGACACTAGACTTCATTTTTCTCCGTCTTGCACTGACCAAATCTACCGAAGTGGAAGCATTCAGCTTTAGGGCAGTAGTGAAAGAAGACACATTCCCTGAATTTCTCCAAGTTGACCCTCTTCCGTTTTTTCTTTCCGTCAGCAGGATTTGGGAATGCGGTCGGGGTTGATCGAATCGGCGGGAGCGTTATGGCGATTCGGTGAACGTTATTTTTCATTTCAACTTGAGAATTATTGTATACGCGTTCCTGGATGTTGATCCGATGGTTGCTGATGCTAGGCAATGGATCTGGTACATAAGGTTCTGGAGTTGAAGTTACTGGGGCTAGAACCACAACCGGAGGCGCCTTGTCATTCCCGTTTATTTCCAACACTTTCTCTTCATTTTCGTCGTAGGGGATATTTGGCCAAAAATTTTGCGGAGGCCGGACGACAGCATAGGAAGCGGATGGCGAGTTCCCACTAGCCTGAACCCAGGAGTCAACGTTGAGAGCTGTAGCTGTCACAGGTTGTCTACTCGGCCCGTTTAGGATCTGAAAAGATGGTTTTTTGAGCTGAGTTTCACAAATTTTCGACAGGGTATTAAGGGAATTGCAAAGAATAATTTACTCGCTGGATGGAATGTGTGAGGAGGATTGAATGAGATTTCCCAATTTCTCCCTCCCGCTTTCTTCATTACGAACCCAGCTTCCTTTACTTACCCGCCCTTGTCGTTCCCTTGAGAGAGAAAGCGCCTCCGGGAAATTGAGAAGGAGAGTTGCTAAAACACACAACTGGAAGCCTTTCAAGGGACTTCTGGCACAGCAATCTGAATTCTCATAGCCGTAAGTCATGGTAAGAAGTTGAGGGAAGGAAGGAGCAGGAGCTTATGGGACTATATACGAACAAACTCAGCGGATTCCGCTACCAACCCGAGGTAACTTAATATTTGCAGGTGATTTTACAAATTCTGTTCCCGACACACTTTGAAGTTGGTCACGAGCAAGTACGGGGATGGAATTGAATAAAATCTTGAAATTCCCAGTCATCTTATATCACAATTTCACTCAACTCAGCTCCTTTACCTCCAACTTTTACATCTCACAATCCCCTCCGGCATTCAGTCACTCAAATTTGCACAACACAGACACGCACACATACATCCTTCCACCTTCTCATATGCCTCTCATAGAAATCCCCCTCCAAATTCCCCCACGCTGACGTAGTGGAAACCACAAGTGAAAGTTTCAGGATATGCAATTCATCCCATTTTCAACAGCAACCAACGACGACCAGTCATCAAACTTTACAACAGCTCAACTCCCTTTTAACATCCGCTCATCCCTGCTAACTCTTTCAACTTTACATACAGTACACACGTCGACCCTCACATCTTCATCACCTGTCACTACCGCATCAGCATCGCCAACTCAACTTAACAATATCACTCAACTCTACACAGATCCTTTTCACTTTCTTCTCCAACAAAGGTAAACAATGAAATCCTCTCTCACCCACCCAATACGAGTAAACCCATAACTTGACACATTAGCCACGCATTCTATATTCTCAGCATCGATCCGTGCCTACAAATTGACTTCAATTAGCCCTCAGAGCTACGCGAAAGTTTACATCATCATAAAATACGATATACCATCAATAGCGCGGCGCGCGTTTTCTTCTCATGAAACTATATACTGCTTACTCTGTTGGTTCACATGATGCTCTAAACGACTCAATCACGAACTGAAATCCTCACTTTAAGTGGTTTCGCTTAATTTGCTTTATTTTACTCCCTCCCAAGTGCTTAAAAAGGTGCTCTGCTCGAGAAGTAGTTTGCTCGTAAGTCTGTTAGTCGACGCGGATTTTACTTTCCAGACTCAGGATTTTCAGGATTCCGCAAATCTATTATATTTTTTCAAATTGGCACGAACTGTTTAAAAATTTTTATTTAAAGTTTCTACATATATAGTTATCCAGAACAAATAGTACAGCCCATCAATACCAACCTTAATCTTAATTTGTCAGTTAGAAAGATTTAACAACAAGGATACGACCACAGAATGTAAACCATCTGCTTAAGGCACTTTTCAAACACTGACTTCTTCCTAAATGCAAATTTATTTAGTTTCTTATTTTCTTTTTCCTCCCCTTAACCTTATAACTATTTTTACTCAACGAGCGCCCGTCAATCTTATATGAACATTATCGGGCTTATGTAGCATTTTATATATTTACAGTATTTACACCGGAGTTAAACAGTAGTTACAAGGATTTATAAAGTACGTAGCCTGCTGTTTTCCAATTAGTTATAGCATGGCCCAACTCATAAACTCTTATCCTACTATCGATAGCTATCCCGTCGTCCATTTATTTTCACTTACTTTCACTCGGCTCATCTGCACCGAATTCTTCACTATCTAACCTATCTCTAGACTTTTGTATTTGAATTTACGCTAATTACACCTAAGAACACATACAGTAAATAGACATAGCATAAATACATAGGTTAAACAAATTTCAAAACTTTTATATAATTTCACTTAGTTTCAATTTCTAGTCTACTTTCTCGTATTTCCAAATCAGACACGGGGATAGGCATTTGCCGCACAGGTGAGATTTTCAATCAACTTTTACAGATGGGTGAGGGTGCATCTATTACATTTCGTTATAATAGATACTTGAGTACAAAGACTTATTCTTGGACTGTCAACTATCCATAAATCCAAGCATAAGATCGCACGCATAGTAATTAGTAAATGTGCGCTTCAATCTACTGGCAATGACTTCAGCCAGCTAGTACCATTGACGATCAACATCTGATTTGTACATGATTTCAGAAGTCACGCAGCTTCACTTTCATACTAGAGCTGTAAACATCAAAAAGAATTTTAGCAGTACTCTCTAGCCTAAAGTCAATATTTAAAGTAGTTCAATTTGGGTACACAAGTTTTAAAAGTACGATAGTCGTCTTTACAACAGTGCGACGTATGAAACACTAAGACTTTAATCCGAGTTAGTAATTATTATTTTAGTAATCTGGAAGCCATTTTCTGATATGTATAAGATGTAACTGCCACTATGGATGGCAAAAGCTTTATTAGTTAACACTTCCAAATTTATATATCGTTTCATTACAATATTACTAGAAACTTAGACTAATTTATCTCTGATTGAGTTTAATTGAGTACTCACAGTAGTCAGTAGTAGTACGTTTCGCAAACACTGCGATTAAGTTTAGTTCCTGTTTTTAATCCCCATGCATTCTACATCGTATCGTAGTTTTCAGCGTTTTTCTCTGCAAATATCGAATTGAATCTTATCCGCAGGATTGTATGAATAAGTTTGAAAATATATTTTGCGCAAGATATCATAATCTCGGCTGCTTCCAGGGTTTTGCTTCTACCAATGAATATTTTAGGGATCAAGAACAAACTGACTTTGAATATTTTTCGTGTCATGTTCTTGGGTGAACATCAGTTTTCACACAGTCTAAAAGCGTAGTGTAGTGTTATTGCGTACTTTGGTTTGTACGTATATATCAATTTGAAGTTCAGGGGATGTCTTTTGCTGGGAGTTTAAATTTGTAGCATAATAGGACGGGGCTGGATAATATGTTAATCCCTCCCCGCAAAACTGCGTATGCATGCAGCCCTCCGTCCTAACTAGCTGATATTTCAGTCCAGCTTGTTTTCGTATTAAAATAGGTCAGACGTTAGGTTTAACAACTGATGATTTATTCTGAATTGCGGTCTTTGACTCAGTTCTCCAGCACCATGTCCGATGTAATCAAGGACTTTCTCCGCTTTCACCCGGCTCTTGCTTGCAGCATTCCTTGAAGAAGCTGGACAGCTTGAGATTTGCCTTGCTATACTTACATGTTCCACCTCAGTTATGCGACTCTTAGGAATAGTTTGAGAATAGCCTTCAGGCGCCAACCCCCGTTACGTAGCCCTTAGAAGTAAATGACTAGAACAAGAAAGGACAAGAAGGATATTAGAGACGAGGAGTTTGGCCAGAGTGGGAAGAAGTAAGGCCAAATTCCGGATGAAGCGATGATTTGTGGATTCGGGGAATTTAAAGAGAACTGAAGAAGAGCCAGAGCCGAGAGCACTAGCATGGCACATTGTATCCGTGTATAACTCGATGATGGGTATTGTTTTCCCTTTTCCATCAGTGCAGACAGGGGCACGAAGGGATTCGTACATGGCGTGGACTAATGGTATATTGTCCGTGGAATGGGACTGGAAGCTTTCTCTCAGCCAGCGCCGTAGCCATTCCCCCAAAGAGACCAGATTACAATCGCAGATCCACTCATTCCCATTTAGGACAAGACCACCTACAGAATAGAAGACCATCATTTAACTCTCTTTTAACACCATCCTAACAAGACATTCTCTTTGCTTTCACTCCTTTCTCTTTGTGGCGACGTCATTTCATTCATTTAATATCAGCCTTAACAAAACTTGAATCCCCCTTTCCCCGAGTGTTATAGATTCTCTCATTCCCAAATGCAGGCTAGGCCGCCCACAATCCTCTCATTCCTACTCTCGGTGTATAATCACCAATACAGTTTTCACACTCACTAGATCCGCACAAGTAGGCTTAAAATATGGAGTCATTCATTTCTAATATCTGGATTCCCTTTTTTGTCATCTCACCTTCAAGGGTTTTCGTTCCCCGACTGTACCACAAGCTTCGGTTTTGTACGGGAAAAAAGGCAAATGGGTCGACGGACGTGAGCTTATTGTGACTCAAGTCCAGCCTTGCCCAGACGGAGCTCTGCAGCTTTTCAAATATCCTCGGAGGAATATCATCGACGGAAGTATGCGTGATGGCAAGATCAATATGAAGACAGTTCTCCAGCCCTTCCAGCGCATTGTTTTCAATCCGACGTAATTTCTCTCCGTTGATGGTAAGTTTCCTAAGTTTTGGTTGGATTCCATTCAATTGGTCCGAAAGTGTTGACTCTTTGATAATAACCCGGAGCTCCTCTAGGTGTGGAATGCTGGATAAAATCGCACCTATAAAATCAAGGACAGCAAGGATAATCACAAGTCAACTTTCACCACCCATCACTTTCTCTTCCTCCTTCCTCCGGTCAAAAGCGTTTCATTCAACGGAATATCCTATTACCTAAACGAAACCTGAATCGTTCAATATTTGGATGAGTTTCCACAGCTAGGCTCCTTAAATTCGTCATATGTGAGAAAACGTCGGAATCAAATCTTTCCGGGCGGCTAATGTCCACGATTTCCAGGTTTCCAGTTTCCCCAGGCCGTAAAACGTGTCCTTGGTGAAGCTAGGTTAAAAAATACATAAGCACAGAATCTTTTAAATCTTCATCCTCTCTCCAATTTCAACCTATCAGGATACTAGCAGAACATCCTCCCTCAATCTACCCGCCTGCCGCCCTGCAGCACTCATCTAATTCCCCATGTACCTTTCCCCGCATTTCCCACCATACAACTTTCTCCTCCATCCCCATCTCACCTTCACTTATTAGCATGTACCTTATTTCCTTAGCATGTCAAATTCATGCGTCCCATAATCATAGTTTACATCATCATTCTCCAGTTCCTGTACTTCCTCCCCTCCCACTCCACTCCAGTCAGTCATGGAACTTTCTCCTGGATCCGCAATTCAAGCAAAAATACTATATTTCTGCACTCTTTTCTCCACTTCTTGGATTACATTCCCCGCATTATTTTTCTAACCTCTCATTTCTTCATGTATACATGATTGAACATGAGTCTAAAATACATGCTTAAAATCCGCCCCCACATGACCCACAAGTGCCACAAGCTCCTCAGCACATGTGAACCATACGCCCACTGTCCAGCTTCCATTCCCCTCCCCTTTGATGCCTGAGGCCAACCTACTTTTACCTCCAGTAGGAGGAGACTTTCAAGTCCGTTCTTACCTTTTAAGAGGGTTGTTAGACAGCTTAAGCGTGACTAGGTTGTAGAGGGGTGTCCAAGTAGGTATGTCACCGCTAGAGAGCGCGTTATGAGATAAATCCAGGTGACGAAGCCTTGTGAGCGACCCCAGGTTTGCCATACTAATCTCCTCCAGCCCATTGGAAGCTAAATCCAAGGAGATTAGATGCGGAAGCGGTAAAAATGGCAGCGTCTTTATACCACATCCTTTTAGCCTCAGAAGCTTCAGTTTTGGTAAATGGTGGAACACTTCCTGTAAGCAGATCATCATCACCCATAGCTTTAGCTTCTACTATTCTCTTTAGATCCTCAAAAGAATATTGCCGCCAGCTTGAAAAAATTCCCGAGATACTCTATATCTGGAGAGAGTAAAAGAAGAAGAAACTAAAACCTTTCTCTTTCATCCTCCACTTTCCCTTATTCTTCCGCCTAAATTCCTTCCTCCGAGCCCTAGAATAATATATACGTCTTTTTAGGATGAACCGAACTATCTTTTTAAGCAGACAGGAAATACTTTTCAAGATTTTCTGTACCCACCCCTGCATATTCTCTATATTGCCTTCCAATTTGCATAGACAGACAGAAGACTATAGTTTTTCAAATTCTCGCTTCAATTTTTACTCCACCAGGCCCAATCTTTAGGCCCACTCGGCATCTTTCCCTATCCTAATCCTAATCCCAAGTACTTAGTATGACGAAACGTCTCTGGAAATTCCGAATCTGTACAACTAATGAGGTAGGTAAGCACAGCATGTATAGCCAACCACCACCACCTTTCTCCCCTTTCTCCAAAACTAACTTCTTGAAGTGGTAGTGGTGAAAGTAGTGCAGTGCAGTACAGAGTTTCAACTGCAACTCCATGTTAATTTAGTACATGTTGCTTACATTTTATATCTTCTCCAGCCCTTCCTTCTTACCTCATCCATTCTCTCTCTTTTCCTAATTCCCTAATATATTCCGATACGAGGCTAGGTGTACTTATTTCTCTTTCTCTTCCTCCCTTACTTTCTCCGCGAGAATAATTCTACACAACATTTCCCTCTTTTACAAAATCTCGCGTTCCTTCGCAACAGTCTGTGAGCAAAACTTTTCCTCAACTCTGCATTGCCTGCCACTCTCATCTCAAGGCACTAAGGCAGTCAATACTTACAGAAGCAAGCTAAGTAGTAAGACGTACTGTGGGGCTTTAAAGAAACTCATTGAATAAAATATGGGCAGGTTGAAACATTCATGAAAATTAATTCAAGTATATGCTTATTTAGCTCAACATGAAATACATAGAAATCCGTTCTCGTACACAGTGATAACATGTAAATAATAAACTTACTTTGAAAGTGGCTCGAAGAAAATTGTAGCTTAAATCCAATTCACGAAGTGATGCCAAATTTTCGAAAGCATTATCAGGGAGTATGCTGAGTCGATTACGGGAAAGGTTTAGATGGACAAGTCCTGGGATAGACTCAAACATGGTGCTATCCAAATGTTCCAAAGAGTTTTCTGACATATCCAGTCTTCTCAGTCTTCTTGAAATCTGGTTCCAAAAAATACAATCATTAAATTATTTCCTTTTACTCTACATTTCTCTTCTCTGAGAGCTCTTCCACCTTACATCAATATTTCTTTTCTATTTCTGTCCTGTCTATGCCGACTCTCCGCCATCCAGCACCCTTAAAGCTCGAGCAGCCTCTGCTATCAATCCCGCCCTTCTTTCTTTTATCTTTCTACAAACTAATAGCTTACCTGAGACAGAGCTCCTACGGGTAAATTGACGAATTGGTTGGATCCCAGGTTCACTACTTCAATGGATGATCCAATTAAGCAATCCCTTGGAAGTGATCGCAGTCTATTATTGCTTAGATCTAAATGCCGGAGTTGGGTATTTCTTATGAAGACAACAGGAGAAAGGAGAGAAATCTGATTGGATGAGAGGTCCAGCACCTACAAAGAAATTAATTCGATTCACAATAAAACAAATTTACACTCATATCGGCTAAAGTAGCCCCATATAACTTTCACCGTATCCATTTCCAGCTTTCTCCTTGCATCTTTGAACAATAAGTATTTTTAGATACCATAGAAAATTGCAGATTCTTGGATATTTTATCTATGTTACCCCATTATAATGCGAATCCCTCAAGATTCCCAATCATACATCCTCAAACCAATATCCGGAGCAGGCTATGTACCCAATCCCGTAACAAGCTCCATATAATCAAACAGCAGACTGTTTTCTCCAAACGAGATGTATTCCCACACTGAATTAGCCTTTCTACAAGAGTCTACCCAAGCTGGAAAGGTGAAAGCATGCATCTTCTTTCCACCGCTGAGCTTACGATCTGTATTGGAAATTTTGGATATGATGTTTTCTTTTAAGCAACCTTCTTGATACGTTTATATTTACCGAACCAGTTTTATGTAGCCGAAGATGATACAATAGAACTTGATGATTCCAACAAGGCACGTTTTTTCACATTTCTATCTTTCCTTCTTGTAGGAAGCATATATACACAATGGTATTATAAAGTTTGAAGCCCGTCAAAATCATGTACACCTCAAACATAGCTCATATTCCAATTATTTTCCTTTCCTCTCTATCCTCCACTTGTACATGCTCCATCCAATCTATTCTCTGTCTGGCAGTTATATTTTTCTGCTAGTATTTTATCTTGTTCGCCATATACTTTGCCATGAATTACGGAGACTAAGTAGGATTGGATCCAGGAGAAAATTCAAAAGAAAAAGCATCATTATTAGTTCCTCCTCCTATACTTGCCCTGGGCTTCCCGTTCTTCAAAGTTGCAATTATTCTTTTTAATTTCAACATCTCTCAGGAAATACATTTCTTCTCGTTCTCTCTACACCGAGCTATTCTACTACATCCTCCTACGTTCCTGACGTCTGCACATAATCTTTCCTTTGCTAAACTGCTTGCTGCTTCCTAAGCTTCGTATATGCTCTTCTGGATTTGTAAAAGGCTACCTCCCGTCCTTTATACGTTCTCCCTGGATAAATGGTGTGCAAGAAGAGTTGCTGTCGCTGTCATGCACCTCGTACATTTCCCACTTAAATTGCTTCCCATCTACTACCAACAATCTTTTTTCCTTTAAACGAGTCTAATGTGCACAGATAAAATTTCAACCCATTAACTTTTGTCCAGAGCGGAGACAGACAAAAAGAAACATTCAGTTAGTCACGCAAAGATTGACAATTATAAAAGCCCCGTCTCCCTCAAACCATCCGGCTTGAGTTTGAGTCAAAACCTCCATCTCATCCTCGCCTCTCCGCTTACTCTCTCCCTCCATCTTTGCCATAGATTTCATTCCTGAATCATCAACTCATTCTTTCTCATACAAGCTCCTTCCTCCCTTTAATATTTTACACTCACTCATCTTCTAAGTAGTTTGAAACTCGAGTAAAAATTCTGTTTCAAAAACTTTTAAAGATTTTTCTCAGAAACATTCTCCTTAAAACTTTCACCCTCTTCCTTTCTCCACCCTTCCCGCCCAGCTTCACCTCCCCTTTCTTTCTCTTCCCTGTCTCGCACTTGTCCCATTATCCTCACCTTTCTCATTCCTCTCTTCTATTCCTAAATCTTCCTCTATTCTCTTTTCACTATTTATTTCTCGCTTTCTACCTTACACTAATTCTCCTCCACCAGCATTTCACCTCCATCCTTTTCTATGACTTATCCTTCGTCCCCCAGCAACGCTGTCCATTCTATATATACACTCCTTCCCATTTACAATATTTTACCAGCGTGGCGTTACACTCCCCTCTTTCAAAGTCTTGAGAATAATAAAGAAATATATCATACTCACTCACTCAGCCACTATCTCATTTTCACGGTATCTTTTTCATTTACCCTCCAAGCTTGTTTAAAACTATATCAAACCACCACCCACTACTTTCACCACTTTCTCTAACCCTCCTCCAACTAACCCACCTTTCAAAATCCTTAAAATATACCTTACTTTCTCCCAATCACAGTTTTCAACTTTTCCTTATCCCTGACTTTCTCCAACGGGTATGTCTTTCTTGTGAAAGACAAGGACTTTTGCAAGTCTCACTTTCCTCCAGCTTTCTCCCTCTCCCTTTCTCGCGCTCACTCTTCTCATTCTACTTTCCCCAACCTATTCTCTCTTCCAAACCGCACACTTCTTTTCATTTTCTCTCCATCCCATGGTCATAGAGCTCTTAATATACTTCGCACAAGTGCAAAATTTCCTCTTGCCCTACAATTTTATCGCAACCCTTAGTTTTTAACTTCCATCCCTCCTTTCCCCTTAACTTTAGCTCCCAGAATTCTTTAGCTTTTATGGATGACATACGTATACTTGAAATTATACAAAACCTAGTAACTGAGTCATACCTATGAGTACTTACGTACAATTTCCCCCTTTAGCATCCCTAAACATAAACAACACCACTTTACCTCATCTTCTCAAACAAGGCTTTTATTTTTACTCTAGCTAACCTTAACTCGCCCTATCGTATTTCTACTTAATACTGTCCGCACCCTTAAGCTTCGAAATAAATACCCACGCTTATACTAGCCCTAGCCCTCAGCCCTCACACTCCCGTCTCTACCTGATCAAACAGAAGATATACATGGCTTTCCTCATCCTCTCCTTATCTCTTATCCCGCAAGCCCAAGCCAAGAGAAGGAGGCGAGCCCGGAGAAAGTGTATTATATCCACATTACCCTCAATTTTTCTTCCTAGACCAGCTTTCACCACTTTCTCCCTCTCATCACTTCCATAATACAGTGGAAAACAGAGGAGAGGACGAGAGGAGAAGTAGGAGCAACTCATGATAATTTATTTTGCAATTCACACTCTCCTTCCGCATCTCGTTCCAAGTGGCCTCAGTTCCAGCTTATAGTACAAGAGAGCCATCAAGTATTCTAATACTACTTTCAAATTAACTCAACAAACTCATGACTCATGAGTACCCCGAAATGAATCCATTAAAACCCTAACTCTTACTCATCTAACCAAAAGCATAAACAAGTAACTTCCAAATTATGCACCACCCACCCACCTCCCTAAACTTTCCCCCACGCATATTTCCACCTCACAAATCCAACTCTTTCCCCTCTGAACAGAATCTTTCCTCCAAAACTCTTCCAAACCCTGTTGAGAGCGTCTACTTGAAAAATTTATCTTTCTCTTACTTTCTCCTAATTTTCCACCTTTCTATCCAGTCTGGCGAGACTTTTGACCTTTCCACCCTTGTCTTCTTCTTATTTTTTCCTTAAGAGCCATAAAAAATTCAAGCTACATCCCCAAAGGAGGGCATAACGTAAGTAACATTAAGCCGCTGGCAATTAATAAATCAAGATTGCATCTCTCTCATTCTCCGTTTCCAACTCTACCCAACATCTACCCAACAACAGTAGTGCAGCTCAAGTCCCAACGTTTGTGTATTCTTAAATGGCGATTTGTTTCCCATACAATCACTCCCCTTCACCTTTATGTGATGTTTCCCTTTATTTCCAGCCCATTTAGTATCCATAGACTCCTCAAAGTTCAACCCAATCATCATCCAGTAATGAACACACTTACCGTTAAATCATGTAGGTTTGCAAAGCTGCCCGGGTCGACGGTCGCAATCGAATTTTTTGCTAGTCGCAATTCCTGAAATATTCATAACTTCAATCAACTTCATCTGTTTACAGTTTCAATATAGAATTGGCCTCCAAGTTTCTAGATGGTTCACAACTGGGTTCAACAACTAAACGCTTAAGCTCAGGATTAGCAAACGCACTTGAAGAAATGATTTTTTACTCTCTCCCAGACTTCCTGCTGGATATTTAATAGATTAAAAGGTGTAAATCTGTGGCGTTAATCAATGAGCAACTTGTTTTTAAGCGAGGTAGTTGAAGGCTTGTAAATCGAAGGTTTTCCAACAATGCTAAACTTTGAACTCAGGCGTATAGCTGGAATGGTTCAAAGAGGAAGTACGAGTAAGGAGGAAATGATATACGATAAGAGTATCTCGGAGGAGATGGGAAAAAAGAGAGAAAAGGAAATGAGTTGACCAGAACTTTGTCTTTTTCTACGGAAGAAGTCCAAATTAACCTGTTTTCCTTGTCTATAGCTATAAAATTAACTGGCGGAATTTAGTGGGAAATAAACATGTTGAGAAAACACGCCATTTATTCTCCAAGGAGATCCCTAGCCTTCAATTTGTAAGTCTAGAGAAAGTATTTCCGAGACCATCTATCTTTTTCTTCCTCTCTCTTCGCAGTGACCTCCGTCTTGCCTCCTGTAACTCCATCCCAACATTCCGAAGGCGAAGCCTGGCACGGGGAGCATTAGATGCTCTACCACGTGCATAAATATTTTAGAACTGAATTGAGCCTATTATGGAATCTGTATAGAGATAAGCTGTGGAAAGAAGGTTGGAGAAGGGGTCATGGATGGGAGGGAGGGACGGAGGGGAAAGTTTCCAGTATCAACTCACCGGGCACGTACAGCTAATTATATCATTTGTAAACGATCACCTTCCTCCGGGGTTCATTAAAATGACTGCCTACTGCTCTAGCAGCTACTTTGGCTCTTCCTTTCCTAATTCCGATGTCCATCTCTCTGAGATTAGGGAGAAAAAAACATTTCGGCGGAGGCGAGAAAAGAAAAGGCCACCTGAAGTTAGCCGAACCTGATGCGGGGCAAGGCTACTAAAAAACGCTATCGGTCCGTGCTCCTCTTTGATTCTTTGCATGTAGCATAGACATTTAATTACAAATTGGGAATGGCAACCAAATTGGAAGTTCTGATAATGCTTTCTCCAAAATCCTATCCGCTCTTCTCTATAGCTTCCGGCTCATATGATTAGTAATTGCAAGTGCCTAAATCCAAGAAGAGTAATTAATTCAACATGCGATCCTGTCAAATAAAATTAAAATCCATCGGGCCCGGGAATATGCTCTCCAGAAAGTGCACTACATATGCAAACCTTTATCACTTCTACACATACTTCCGCTAATTTAAATCATTGTGTGCTCAGTGCTCATATCGGAATCTGCATATTCCCTTCCCCTTAGTTAGTATTAATATCATCATTTATCCAGAGCGCTGAGGAAATATCCGCAGTTGAATCAAATGAGTAGGCGGGTTTTTAGTCTGTATAAATACGGGGACAGGAGCTGAGAGAAAATCCATATTCGCGTAATAAATGATAGAAGCGCTATAGATGAGATGCTATAGTTAGCTCAAAAATCAATTTCCGCTCTTACGGATTAATACTTGAAATCTGCCGGGGAAGGCCTCACTCTTGGAATGGTATTTTCTAAATCTGATATCTTGTACCAGCTTGTCATTATCATTTCAGGCTATTCGTCTCTCCCCGAACAGGAAAGAAATTAGCAAGAGTAATTACCCCATCGTTTGTTTAATTAATTATGTGCGCACAGGGTTTCCGGAAATTATACTCAGCAGCTTTGCTGCAGTGTCGATTAGGGTTTATTCTCATAAGAATACTATTTATAAATTCCTTAAATCCACCCGAGATGAGGGCAAGGTTTGGTCTGTTTGGCGTTCTGCAAAAATGAGTTCTCAGGAGAAAGTATTTTCTTCGGGGGTTTCCATTTGGTGAAAGTTTCTGAGTTTGTGAGTTGTGTATGAAAAATATTAGTAAACCATCGCCTAAACAGAAATCTCCGCGTGGGCACAACTTTCGATAGTTGATAATTTCGTGGCCGAACTAGTCGATGCTATAGCCTAGTTATAGCTCTACATCTTCTACTACAGGGATTCACTGTGGAGTGGAATTGATCCGTATTTACTTATTACGTACCTTGAGCGAGCAATTATGAGGAAAGATTTTCGCATCCGTTTTGTCAATCTTGTTGTAGGATAAATCCAGTAGGGATGTGATGCAGAGGCTAGTGAAGTCGATTCCTCGGTAGGGAATTCGATTATGAGATAGGTCCAGGAACTTGATGATGTGATTACCCGCCCATCGCTGTTTTAAATTGAGTCGCTCCAGGGAGTTGTGACTCAAATTGAGGCCTTCAATGATAGTCCTCCGCCCGAAAACATCAAAGTTGAAACTATTCATTGCATTGTAACTCAAATCGATCACGTTGAATTTTTCTTGAGAGAAGGCTCCAGTCCTGAGGGAAGAGAGTCGGTTGTGATTTAGGTAAACATTGAGCCCGGGGTGATCATCACCGTTTCCGATTACAGCCGCCGCTGCCACTGCAGCCACCATTGGGATACCGCTATTCCCATGCCCTCCAGCTCCATTGCTCCCGCTTCCAGTTCGGCCACTAGCCGTTGACCCTGTTGATGATGTTGATGTTGTTTTTATTACGTTCCCAGAGTAGGATGAAGCTGGATTTGTCACACCATCCTCTCCCTGGTTTGACATTTTCATTCGGGTATTCTGCGAATTCGAGGCTCCTCCATCCCCGTCCGTTACTCCACTGCTACTTCCTCCACTACCCGCGTGACCAGTCCAAGGGTTTTTAGAATGAGCGAATGTCGTCGTCGCCGTAGTGCCCGTTTTTCGGTTCCCACCTTCGCTCTGGCTGAGAAAGGCATGCTTTTCTATTGTTGAGATTTGATTGTAGCTTAAATCCAGATTTATTGCAGGAAATGAAAGAAAGGCTTCAGTTGGGATTGTTTGGATTCGATTATGTGAGAGTCGCAGCTGAGTCATTCCTTGATGTATGTCCGGATGAAACATTAGCGGTGGCAATTCCCCTAAACGATTCCATTCTAAATTCACATAGCTCAGTTTTCGGTTCGAGTAGAACGTGTTCCCCCTGTAAAATGCAAACATCACACGTTATTTAATCTCATATTCTCTCTCTCTCTTTCTATTTACCATCCACTCACTCACATCTCTCCACCACTCTCACTGCCGACCTGAGCTCCTACAAGAGTCATAAGCAAGTAACAAAAGCAAGCATTCATCCATAAGCATCCGCACTCTTTCAGTAGACAACATCCGCACCGAATCCGCCTCCTCCAAATCCTCCAAACAGGACTTATCCCACTCTTCACCCCAGTTGTAATCGCTCCGTCTATGTGTAGCCTCAAAGCATTTCACCACCACCCAGCTTTCTCTCTCCAAAAGTCACGTCACAAGCTCAGAAGCCATTTCCATATACTCTCTCTTTTTATTTTCCACCACCCCTCTGGATTGTTTGTTTAACCCACTCTACATTACACTCCTCTACGCCCTTCTCCACGGATTACAGCATTAGCCTAATGTGTTTTTCAATGTATCCCCATTTCGACTTTCACTCCTCACTTTCTCCTCCTAAGCCCCGACTACAAGCGGTACTGAAATTCATAAAATTACTGATTCCAGAGATCGAATTATCTTTCTTAATTTCATTTTCCACCAGTTTTCCGCAAGGTTAAGAAGCATGCACCTTCTTCCAGACAGGGCTCATAGCTAGCCTCCCTCCCTCCCGGACTTTCTCTCTACGTAAACTCACCTCTATTCTCTATAGCTTCCGCGAAGCCAAGAGTAAGTAAACCATAGAAAGCAAACAAAAACCTCAGTAAATATGTACTCTAAAATGCGGAGAAAACAAACAGTAGACGCACTAAAGCAATTATTTTTTAGTTTTCCAGTCATCAGGAAACTTTCCTTCAACCATACATCTCAGTTAAGGAGGGACCATGTACATACAGCGGCTTAGAGATAATCAGTTCAGTTCTCATCCTTAGCGACATTCAACTTTTCACTCAGCTTGTGGTTTTCCCCTTTTAAACTCAAGGACCAACAACCCGTACCTACATAGTACATGCATATCATCATCATCCATTCCCGGATTTCGTTCCCCGTTTATCAACATACAGTCTTTGCTCCAATTTTCAAGCTCTTATAACTTTGCAACTTGTCTTGATTGGGGTAGAAGTTAAGTTTCAACTTTTTCCTTGCACAAATAATTGCTCTTTTCACCATTCCAGATGATGTATATACACAGTGTAAGGAGGCAAAGTCAATTAGTTGCACACGGTAACAGACGTATATATATATACGTATTTTATTTATCTGCCATCAGGGAAAAGACTTGGAACAAATTCAAACAATATATGTAAATCCAAGAAGGAAGTAAACTCGTCCACAAGTAAACTTTTAACAGACATATGTTCTTATTTTGTTAAATTTCAAAAAGAAACCTTGCCAATGATTGTCCCATCCTTTCACTGCTTTCACTGCTTTCACTCTCTCTATCTCTGAATAAAACATTAACCTCTCTCCTAGCTAATGTATATACTTGTTTCACAGCCGAAAGATTCAGAACTCGTCCAGCTCGTCCGAGCAAACATAAAGAAAATTTCATAAAAAACTACCCGCCCCATAACCCTCCTTGCCTTGTGACTAATAAAACAAAACTTGGAAACCAAATCTATAAATTGCTATACTATTGCATTGGGTGCGTTTTTTCGATTTCCCGCTGCCCAATTCCAGCAATCCGGTAATCTGAATCCAACTTACAGCTTTGATGGTAAAGAAAATACTACTGAGAAACTCCTTGTCCTCCATCACCCATACACCCTGCCTGTTTTCCCTCTTAAAACGTGGAGCATTAGTTTTTTAGTGTCCAAACTAGGAGAGGAAGGAGGAAAACTTCTCAGAGTTACAACAGTAATTTCTGGACACTTATGTGTCTCCAGAAATGTATCCTCATGCGTCCAGGGACCGGGGAAGACTGTTCTAGGAAGAAGGAGAGCCAACTTTCTTTTCATCTCCCTCTGCCCACAGACCTTAACCCCAGAGTGTATTCCAGGAAAACTAGTATTCGTAAAAGAGCAAATGTGACATGTTCAGGCCATTTCAAAACCGATCTCCAAGTATTTGACCACCCAAGGACTTGCTACCAGCCAGTAGCATCTCAATTCATTCCACAAGCCAATGGTAGAGAAGATACATAAACGTATGAGAAAACGATCAAGAGTTTGAAACCACCTCCCAAAATTCCGACCACAGTCCCACAGTTGTAAAAAAAATAGAACTGCTTTATTCAGTTGAATATTTTCACTACTACGCCGAGGCTAACTTTAGCGTACTTTTGCAATATCCCAAGCATTTCTCATCAAATGCCTCCGCATAATTTTTTTACGCTACGTAAGAACGTAAAATTTTTATTTCTCGGTAATCATAAGACTTCTCGCTGAATCCTATAAATCCTCTCATGTTTACTAACTTTTCCTGAAAGAGAGGCTAAAGGGTAATATTCTCTTTCCTTCAATATCAGCATTGAAACTCCTCTTTTTCATCTGCTCCCTTACCACCGTCTCTCTTTTCTATTCCTCACTCAATTTGCTCAAAGAAGAGCTACAAAATTTCACCACCAAAAACAACCCTAGAGGATTTCATCATCAGCGCCAAAGACTTTACCAACATGCAAGGATGCACCAGCCTGCCTCCACTTTCTCTAGAAATATTAAATGACTGACAGGCCTCCTCCACCTTTCGCTCCAGGGTTCTTTTCTTCAACAGGCGAGATAGCGTTGAAATTTATACGCAAGCCAGAACCGGAGAACTTTCAACTGCATTCATAAATTCATATGATGAGAATCGGTAAACACTTTCACCAGAACATCCAGTCTCTCTACGCGCAAACCTCATCATTCCAAACATGTTTCTCGATCAGCTCCCATCCAAGCCGTATCCTTCGGAAACACGCTCATCATCATTGCAATGACAGTTTCCTTATGCACTGCACAAATTGTGCTTAACGAAAATAAAATAACGAAACCCGCCTAACATATATATTACCTTACCAAAACCAGCGAGAACAACATTGCGGATTTCCAAGAGAACCTGGCTGGAATGAGTAACAAGTTCCGCTGCATTCTTCAACAACTTTCATCATCATCTTATCCAATTTTAGAAGATACACATGGGATTTTGTCCCAGTACATAGCTTATACATGTTTCGGCCAGGCGATGATATGAATTTCACCAATTTTTAGCTTTCTCCATTGATATTTCTGGCGGAAATCTTTGTTATTTTCGTAATCCTTAGTGTTAGTTCATACACGGCATTACATGACCATGACAGTCTTCACTGTTTTTCTTTGTGATCTTCGTCTACCTAAACCGCTGTCCATCTTTGCATCCAATTCCTCTGATTTTTGCGTTCCCGCTTCCACGATTCTTCCAAGTCCTGACTCCTGAGTGGTAAGCAAGAATTTTAAACTTTTATCCCTTCTTCATCTTCTATTCTAAAAAGAGACGCGTGCTCCTTCCCCATCTCTGTACAGCCTATAAATATAGCTAGTTTCAGAAAGCTATTCATCCGTTACTTGACTACTTTCACTTTGCCTTGCACTTCCTGTTGCTCCGTTAGTATTTTACGAGCGGTAGCACCCAAAGAAACCAAGGCTTTGGACATCAACTACTGCCTACGCTTTTCTTCCTGCATCCTTAATCAAAAGAAACGGGAGAGTCTAGCAACTGGACCTTCTTACAAGCTCGTCCTGTAACACTATTCGTCACGGAGGGTTGAGTGAAAGTACGGTAGAAGCATACAGTAGTCTGGGTCTGTGGGAGAGTAGGAGTTTAAAAATTCAACAAGAGTGTTCCCAAACAAATTTCCAAGCGAGAGATAGAAAGAAGGATGAAGAGAAAGGCCAAGATCTCCATCTCGTCTCAGGCTCAGGCCAACATCTTTCCATAATACATGATCATTTCAAAGGAAGAAGCGGTGATTGGTGGGGCAAGAGGGAAGGTAGCTCGCTCCCCGTCCACTACATCTTCACCCTCATCCTAATCCTTCTTTCCGTCTTTCATGACCCAAAGATATATTTACAGATAGAGAGGGAGAAGACGAAAGGGAGAGACGGGAAGGAAGGAAGGAAGTTGGCTAGGTAAGATGCTGGTTGGGGAAGCAAAAGGAGCAAATTAGGAGAAAGTTACGGGAGCAAACAAGTTCCAGGACGACGGCGATAAGAAAAATATATACAGACAAACACAGAGAGCCAAGTGGAAGACAAGATTGTATGGAGTGGATATTTTGCTTACCTCACGATACTGAGGGAATTGTGGTCTAAGGCAAGCCATTCTAGATTTCGTAGGGAATTAAAGAGCCCGGGATGTAATGTTGTAGCACTCTTGAGTCCCATACTTATTTCCAGGGTTGTTAATGGCAAGGATGGGAACGCTTCCAGTTCCCCGTTCAATGAGCAAAATGACAGGCTTAGCTCGTGTAAATTCGTGAAAATCTCACTCCGGAAAATACTTGTTCCAAAATATCCCCCACTCCCCCCCGAATTCTTCCTCACTCCACTAGGTCCACCCTCCTCACTCACTCCATTACTTTTCAACGGAGAGGCTAGGATTCCCGGGTAAAACCCTTCAGTCACTTCACTTTTACCACTTACATTTCTTCCCGAATTTTTCTTCCCACGTCCAATCACAGGAGCTTCATGAGAATTCATAAAATTCCCTCCACCACCACCATAGCTTTCCCTCCCATGTTTACCATGTGAATGTGTAGGCCCAGGCCCAGGTCCCAGGATCCCATGTGTAGGTCCAACTGTCATCCACGAAGTGGATGCTAGATGATGTGGCGTAATGGATGCATCTTTAGATTTTGCATTGCTTTTGTGATACGAGTCAGTCGGGTGGGAATCTCCAGAAGCTGTAGAATGCTTTTTTACCTCTGGTATTTTCTGTATTAAGTTCCCCGTCACTCTCTCCTCTTCCCTGCTTTGGTCACTTGTATTAGGGTCAAGAAGAGAGGGTATGGCGGAACTCGTCCCGCTGCTGTGTCCAAGGACATTACTCACCCCTCCCACATTTCGCTTACCTCCATGCACATTAGGACTATTGACCAAAGGAACTGAATTGTATGCAGAGTACGTGTAGGACAGTGTGCGAATAGGATTGTTCCGTAGGATCAGGGTGCTCAAATATCGGAGTTTTCGTATTTTTGAAGTTGCTCCACCCGGGCTAGCAGTGCCCAAATGGAGAAAGTCATCCAGATGTGAAATTTGATTATAGCCCAGGTTCAAGTGATACAGATGCGGGCAGAGCATGAGAAGATTTCGAGGAATCCGAGTCAATTGATTCCCATTCAGTCCCAAGTACGTTAATTTGCATTCCATTCCCTCTGTAACAAAAATACAACATTCATTCAAGTACACAATTTATATGCAAACCTTGAATTAATACATAAATATTCTTTTCACTAAATGCCTTCCCGAATTTCTCACTCCTTCCCCCCACCCCCCGTGCATATCCTCTAAAGACGCTCTTTATTTTTATAATACCTTAAAAAACTTTTATCCTTTGGATCGCGCATCCTTCATGTACCTATCTGACAGTACAACTTTCTCTCATTACTCAACCCGAGCGTATGCATACAAAGGATAAAACTATTAGCCATACTAGCTTTTTTTCTCATCTCTGAGTTTTCTCCTCTCCCTCCACCTACCCACCATGTTTTAATATTTTAAATGTTTTAATATATTTTTAGCGACTATGGAGCTCCACCAAACATAAAAAGTTATTCAACCTAGCATTTTACTCTCAAAAGGTTCACCTTTGGAAACAGAGGTGGCAACCATTCAATTTCTCAACAATATGAAACTGTAGATATTTTCCGTTACTTTCACCCCTGTCTAATAACAAGCCCTCTGAGCTGTACCTATTAAAACCTAAGCATTCAGCATTTGTATTGAGAAATTCCCGAAGAGAAAGCAACCTGTAAATGTACATGTTGTACAATATTTTGTTATCGGGGGTAGTTGAAGGCCGTGAGAGTAGAAAGATGAGGGAATTTTGTTTGCCGGATATTACGAGTTACAAGACAGCTGGGCAATAAAGATTAAATGTGAGTTATAGGTTAGAACCCGTAGTTGGAGAGGGTATTAAAACGTTTATTTCTCCTCAAACTAAATTATTACTCGAGGTGCTTCAATACGAGCGTGCCCTTGTTTTCTCTCCCACACCACCTACTACCTACTTCATTAAAATCCTTGAACCGTTCATCTCCCGCCTTCCTTTCTCTATTATCTTATGCGTAGTCCCGAGTCCATCGCCAAATACTTGTAGGCTACCAATCCTTTACACGTTTCTCTTGACGTTCCCATCCAATCTCCCTTTGCTTATGACCGAAGGCACATGGCACATCACGAGGTAATATCACAAATCCGGGAGAGAAACCAATGGCTTTTCCTTATTCGCCTCTTTTCAAATCAGAATGTAAAAACTTCAAAGCAAGTTGCGAAACCCTTTCCATAATATTTAATAATGTGTACATATACTTTCTCCTGGATGAATGGAGACATTCCACAATCCCTGAGTGCAACGGATACGAACTAAGAGAGGATATAAGGCATCAATAAACGACCGCCGACTTTTACCATCTGTACAACAACGTAACGTACTCTACACCACTACTCAATTACATTCCCCCCCTTTAAACATGGACTTCTATCCATTTATCCCCCCTCTTCTTCTTCGCCCCCGCTTTGGGAGTTATCCCCATCCGACCTCATCACATATGCGGCAGAGGTAGCTCGGTCGGATTCTTGCACAACATAGGAAATTACATAAACATGTGCTCCAAAAACATGCATCGCCAAGATAGATTAATGGAGCCGACGTGATTTGTGAACTACCTTCTTTCAAAGAGATGGAAATCAGTAGAGAAAAACTAAAACAACACATCCATTACCTACAGCTTTCCGAATAAAAAATCCTTTCTCAAGTCCATTCTAATCCTGACATAATGGCGTTTTAGGCACTTAATGTCCAAACTTTTTAAATTTCAAACACTTTCCAAAAAACTTTCACCACGTCCCCCATCTAAATATAAACCTTAACTTCTTTTCCCCGCTCAAAAAAACACTTTCTCTTACCTATCCAAGCACATGAATATTCTTCCTTTCTTCTTTTCTTCCCCACACACCATACCTTCCCCTTTCCCATCTACTTTCTCAGCCCTTTACCCGCTGCTACTTTTCTCCGGACGAAAGTGTCCAGAATCGAGGAGAAATCTCACGGCTCCACCGCCATCCTATCTTCGCCGGACATAGATTATCAATTCCCTGGGATGAGAATTGATTTCTTCCCTCGCTTCCACCCACCTCCACCATTGGTTTGCTACATATATGGCAGAGTCTATTTCCCCGAGATTAAAATTCACAGCATCCCATCGCAACTTCTACCTCACTTTCTCCTCGATTCTCGATTTTTTTCACCTCCCGATTCGCTTTCACTTCGTGCTATACGTATATCCAACCTCTATCTTTCGCAAGAGAAGCATATATATTCTCTCCTTCCAGACAGCTGGAGAAAGTTGCCGTGTTTGTTTCACAAGGAACAAAACATTTCTTGGAAACCTTTTTCTTTTCTTTCTCCCCTATCTATATACTTGCACCATTAGCTAACTACTGCTAGCTACAACAACAGAGCATACCACAGACAGATATGCGGAGCGGATACCCTCAGGAGCAGTTTTAAAAATGCTTTCATTAAATCCTAAAAGCCTTAATTTTCCGTTAGAAGCTTAATGCTCTATTTTACACTATTTTCTGCTACGTAGAGGGTTTTATTAATATCAATGTGATACTTTAACAAAAATGTCCCAAAGGGTCTAGTCTAAACACTAAATCCAAGAGAAGAAACCAAAGTATTTCTTGTCGGGGCGTGTGGCAAGTATTATTTCCCAAAAGAGAAAGCAAATAACCTGTGAAATGAATTGAGAATTGTATTCTTCTTAATTTCCCTTCCCCGGTTTTGATTTGAGAACCACCCTCCTTTTCTACTCTCCCTCTTTGTTCATGTAACCCACTTGTGACTTGGCTCAAAGGGAGAGAGGTAAAATGAGAAGATTTAGCGCTGATTCATTTCACTTCTGCATCCAATTCCTTCTCAAGGTTTGGCTCACAATTCCTAGCTATGTTTTACCTTCAATCATTACCAGCTCAGCTTCACTATGCTTTCTTTTTATCACTGCTCAGCGTCAGTAAATATTTTTTCTTTCTACCCCACATCATTGCTTTGCTTGTCAATAACCCTTGTTTCGGCAGAACTTTGTGCGTTTGTGCCCTGTTCCACTTTCTTCAATCGCTAACCCTCCCATCATTTTAACAACAGAAACTCAAAAGAAAGCTAGTTGTAATATTTAGAGCCGTGAAAAGAAAAAGTCGAAAGTAATGTAGTAATTGTGGATCTCCGGTGAAAGCCAAGGGTTACAAGGTTTTTCTTTCCAATCTTCCGTTCCTCTTTCTCATTTCTGACTCTTTATGATCCTCTTTTCAGAATGGGTAAAGACTCCCGAAGAATATGAGTTGAAAAGACGGGTTTAGTCGAAGAGGAGATGAGAATTGCCAGTTGGCCGTAAATTCTGACTTTTAATCTGACGTAATTGCGAACACAGAGTCGCAATCGTATTCACCCACACTCGACATCGTAACTCTCGGGAAACAGTCATAGGAAAGCAAATTAACGGCCCATCTCCCACCATGTCCCCTTAACTTTCCATCTAAATTCATCCATATCTTACAAATTTATACCTATAAACTTCCCTTCCACAAAGCCTCCAACTCTCCCTTACGAACATTTACAAAATCTTTCTCCGCAAATCCCCTCTTTCTCTGCAAACCTCATCCAGCCTCTTGCTAGTCTTTACTACTATACAGCCCTTCAGTATTCCCCTTCTCTCCTTCCATTCCAATCCTTTTATTCACAGCCTCTCATTCCTCGTCACTCCCTTAGCCCTTAGGCCACCACTTGCTCGGGATTTGTTTTCCTCGTTTCATGTCCCCATTCTCCTCAACCTCATCTTCGTCCTCATATCCTACATCCTCCTCACCTTAGCCCCTGACACCAGTTTGAGGATTGGCTCGATTATTTCCAAGCTTTGTAATCTTATAACTGCTTTTTGCAATTCCCCATTAATTCAGATAACCTTCCCTGAACTCCTCTCTTCCCACAGTCCGCTTGTATTATTTCTCAAAGATATTTCCCCGAATTTCCGTGTCCCGAATTCAAAAATTTATTACACGTCTCCTTTTAAACCTTTCAAATAATAAAAGAAAATAATATTATACTCTTCATCACAGTTTTCCAGATTTCCCTGGCCTCTTATTCTCATTTCGTATTTCCCCTCAGGGATAATACCTTCTACATACGCCTCCCCCTTAAATTTTATTCTAATCATAGCGTCATAAGTTGTACAGAAATTTTCTGGCTCAATGGCCTCCATAAAATCCCCCGCGTTTCATTCTATTTTTGCGGCCAATTTGATGTTAAAAAAATCCTGAAAATGGATCCAGACATATATTCGTCCTTAATTTCTCTGGCATTATTTTCCGTATCTTTTCCAACTTTGTCTCTCCTCTCCCTCTAAGCACAGAGTTCATCTAAACCATATATATACATTTCAGTTCTACCTTGAAACCCAACTCTAGGAGAAAGCAGAACAAGGTTAAGTGGTGGTGGTAGCAAAAAAATGGAGTAGATGAGATGTCTAATATGTATTCAAATGAGATTTAAATTTAAAGAGAAATGAGATTCCTCCATATTTGCAGAGTGTGAATCTGAGAGAACTGAGACTTGGGCTATTGCAATCCCATTATTCGGTTCTTCCACTGGCTCATAAAGAATAAGAGATGGGAAAATGAGAAAATGAGGAAGCTATATAGGGATGAATTTCTGTGGATGAAATTGTTACCTTGAGGAGTCCCGATTCCCTCATCTTGAATACCATTTGAGCCGATGTAAAGGTGCATGAGAGACGTCAAATTGGATAACGGCATCCACGGGATTGTGCGGAGCCGATTATTCTCCAGATTGAGATACTTCAATGTTGACTCCAAACTGGCAAATGCTCCCGGATCAATCATCTGAATCCGATTGTATCCTAGCGAGAGCCGAAAAATGTTCATCCCGTAGAAAGCAGCATCTGGTAGAGTCGTCAATTGATTCTTGCTCACGCTCATGTCCAGCACGCTCAGCTGGGATCCAAATGCTTTCGACGGCCAGACCTGTCATCATCATCATCATCATAATCATCCTCATCATCATCCAACCCATCATCACCCACACCCGACACCCCTCGCCCGCATCCTGTCTTCCCGCCTTCCCTACTAACACTGTCGACCCTACAAACTCTTCACACTCCAGTCTCCCTCGACTACTTTAAAACTTTCTCCACAAAAATGCTCGCTTCTATGCAAGCCTTATTCCCACTGCCTTTTCAACAAGCTACATCTCATTACACATCCATAGCCTCTTATCCTGTCCCTCAATCCACCTACATTTCTATTTCCCCCTTCTTTCCTATTTCCACTTTCTCCTGCTTTCTATTTTCTTAGATTATTCTCTAGCTTTGATTTCCGTGAAACAAGAGAAATAACAGACAATATCTCTCAACATTTCCCTGCTTTCTCCTACTTTCTCCTTCCTCTTCTTCCATACAGTTCTTTGAGTAGCACACGCTCAAGCCCGGCCAGAACATCAATGCATACGGAGAAGACATTAGCTTCCAAGATTCCAACTTGAGACATCATCCCTTTCCCCATCCGTACTCACTTTCTTCCTTTACAAATCTCTAGGGCTCTTTTCTTCATCAAAGCCTTGCATCACTTTTTCTCCAGGGCTTCCCAAGCCCACTTTTCTACTAAGCAACACATAGTGATTAACGTTCCGGCTCATCTTCCATTAACTCAACTCTATCTCAAATTTCAGTCAAAATAACCGCGCTAATCCTTTCTATTCGCTCAGCTCTTCCGCTTCCTACGCTTTCCCTTGCTACTTTCTCCAATGTCCCGGCCGCTTTTCCCTAGTCAATTTCCATTCTTTTGTACCGTATCACTCAGTAACCGAGAGTGCATTTCTCTAAAAAAAAGAAGAGCATGACAACTTGACAACTGGACATTGGTTATAAAAATCTGATATCCTGATTTTCTCATTGCATCGCTTCATCTACCCGTTACTTTCGCTATTAACCTTCACGGTTTTCTAGCATTCTTTTCACTTATATCCGTCAGTAGTATCGGTCTCATAGTCTCCGCTCATGGAAGCACTTCTCTTGCATTCCAATATCTAATCAAATGTCACAATTCTTCATCATTATTAATGTATGTCATCCCTCTTGACCCAAGCCATCTGCAGTCAGTTGCGAGCCTAATGATCTCTTCAGATTATTTTTAGATTTCCTCAAAATCTCTCAAGCATGCACTTTTTCCAGAGTTCTTGCTTCTAGCAGGATTGAGCGAGCTTTACTTTCACTCAGACCTACTACCAGTACTTCTCTTCAGTTTCTATTCCTATCCTCCAACAAGGAATCTACATATCCCAGAGAAGTTCTAATCAACTCCCAGTCAGCCCAATCCAGCTCATCAATTACAAGCGCTTCAAAAACGCATGGAGCGTAGAAGGTATATGTATACAATGCGCGAGCTTAGCAGGAATTCTATTTGAATTATCCGAATAACCGTAGTATATCCAATCAAGATACAAAACCAGATTACAAGTAGCAGAGATAGTTTCTTTTAAATCACTTACGTGAATGAAGTTGTCTGACAAGTCAATCTGATTGACTTGTCGTGGCGGTGCCGGGTAGGGCCATTCCTGGGGTACTTCTTCAATGGAACACCCTCCAAGAAATATCCAAGATAATGAGTTTAAGTGGAATATACTCAATGGAAATCTCGACAGTCGATTCTTCATTACATTTAGCGTCTGTAAAAAATTCAAAATAAAGACGGAATTTAAAAGGTTTCATAGTTTTACACAAACTTTTCTCTCCCTTCTTCTTCTAAAAAACACTTCGTTCTTGCTAAAAATAATGCTATATATCTTACACATGGGATAAATGGATCTTCCTCCTGAGTTTCAAAACTTCTTACAAACTAAGAGTATTTCAGCCACTCATAGTCACCCGTATGCATTTGCTGTCTGTATATTTTAAACCAGGTTTACACCACTGACACCAAGAGGAA
The DNA here is from genome assembly GCA_906901655.1 of Sminthurides aquaticus. Lineage (NCBI taxonomy): Eukaryota > Metazoa > Arthropoda > Collembola > Symphypleona > Sminthurididae > Sminthurides > Sminthurides aquaticus. The sequence goes on along the minus strand of CAJQTT010000004.1, from coordinate 5,379,622 downwards.
ACAAATTACTATTATTTACACTAAGGCACTGAATTTCAGTTGTATTACATCAGAAGGTGTGAGTACCGCGTGTTTATTTCCTATACATAGAATCTGCTTGATCTAGAACCTTTTGAGCAGCATATACGAATCCGGCACGTGACATCTTTGAATTTACCAATGTTTCCTTTAGAGAATGCTTCGCTCTATTTCACCTGTCTCATGGAATCCAATAAAAGATCCATTTACAATAAGCCTTTTGAGAGAGAGAGAAGGAAAAAATAAACTTGCTGGTTCTCCTATTCTCAATACAAAAACCCTTTTTTCATTTTCTTCTTTTCTCGCCCTACTATCACTATCCTGAATCGCATCCGAATCCAACCTTGGCACACCTCATGTTTAGTTGGTGGATTTGATATTTTTACTTTCTGTATTCCCAATAATCCCAATGCGGGTGTTTCAATGTGAAACACAAAAGGAGCGCATCCCATTTCGTAAGTGCATCCATGCACTCACTTACACTGCACTACCATCCCCGAATCCCGGAGCAAGGCATCCGATTAAGCCATAGATTGAAGTAATAAGAGGGTGTAACTGATTTTTTGGATTTCTGGACCTCGTAAAGTTGGACTCGGAAGTGGCCGCTATAAATTTGCGGGCATAGTAGAACATTTTAGGATTGCTTTTGGAGCTGGTACGAACGAGGAATAAGACGTCGAAGCTACTTGGATTTGGAATCATTTATTGAGAAATCGAGGGAGAGCTTGTGAGGATCCTTGAGGATTTATTCGGAAAGGTGAATCACGTAGAGATGGGGAGAGTGCAAATCAGAATCTATAATATAAGGTATTTGGGAGGACATAAAACGGATTTTTATTGCTAAGTGCTACACTCAAGCTCTTTAAGAGTACAAGAGATGGGAGGAGGATGTGCAGGATAATAGAGCCGTAGTGACTAAAGTTAGCCGTGTTGGAAAGTGTTAAGTATTCTGGTCTCACTTCCTTTTGATGAGATCCTTACAAATCTGTTCTTCTTCATCATTACAGCTAGCAAGCCCAGCGGCTTTCTCTTTCTCATGCACTCTGCTCTACACTCACAAACCAGTCGCTCGCCAGTCAGTCACTTCACTGGAGAGAATTAAATCTCTCCACATCCCGTCGTCCCATCTCACCCGCCCTGGATTCCCTCAGATCCCACCCAAGACTTTCTCCTTCTATCAAATCCTTCCCTACTTTCTCCCGAACCGATACTTTCCTCTCAATTCATCGCTCCGCTTTGGGCAACCCATCTCATCCTCTAAGCTTTCTTCCTGCTATCTTCTTTCCTCAACTTTAGTTTGTTCCCCACCACACAAAGCCGCCGTCAAACTCTGTTTCTAATTCAAATACACACCGATTTCAACAATAAAATACATCCCCACCGCCGGCACCCGCTCCACTTTGAAAGTCCCCCAAAATCCTAGAATAAGTATTTCCTGAACTTAACCACAACAACTCACTAACTTTCCCCTCCCATAGCCACAGCCGTCCATAAGTACTCGATAACTTACTACTTAGCATGTGTATAAAGTAATGAAGTTAAGGAACAAACCAACTTTCTCTAAACCTTCACCGGTAATCAGCTAAGCTTAAAGAAAGCATCCGTTGAAATCTTATGTACCTTTCTTTAGCAATTTTTGTACCAGAAATACCGTTTTAGAGATTTGCGTCTAAAAACTTTACTATAAGCATATTTGCTTAGCCTCCTTAAATTATTCCGTATAATGATAGGTAACTTAAAATTCAAACAGCTTCATGTAACTTTAATTTTTTAGGTAACTTCAAAATCTATACTTATCTGCCTAGAAACCCTACCGTAGAGTAGACTTGGGCAGAAATTTGTTCTAGATTACTGTCTTCTCCCTATCCTACTAGTTCTTTTGATGTGCAGCGGATTCCATTTAAATTGAGTCTCAGTATTAATATTTGTGGCAATTCCCTCTGATAGTTGATACAGTTCTATAATTTTCATGTTCATACACGTCATATAAGGCGGGGCTATTTTTCCACAAGTTTTACTGTCCGTAACACGGTTATATAACTTCTGTGCTATTCCTGGAGTTCTGGACCACAGGAGGATCATTGGCTGGCATACGAGTTTTGGGTCGATAGAATAAGTTCTGTGCGGTTTAGTCTTGTTCATCAGCCTTCGTTTGATCAGTCCACCCTGGGAGATTTGAGTGGTAGTGAATACTGCATCATCTCCGCAACATAACCCCAATCCTCGGCTTCCATCTAAGCCTTGGGAGACGGGTTACTACTTCACGAAGCTTCGTATCCTCTTTCCCGTGGCTTTACCTCTCTCTCTCTTTTCGGGCTTTCCTCTTTGAGTTAGCATCACCCGCAAAACAAGGATAGTTTCTTGTAAAACTTTTTAGGTTGCCGACAAAAGCCGTCTCACTTGCCCTTCTGACTTGTATTCCGTCCGGGTGGGTGGCAGGTCCAATTTGTAGCCTGGTTGTATTGTGGCTTGGGGTTTATTGGACGGTGGAGAGACGAGATGAGAAAGGTGAGATTAGGAACTACAGGCTATGGATTTTGTTGGAGTGGAGAAGGATTCAAGATCGAGGGAGAGAATCTTGGATACAGAAGGGCAAGAAAGAGTGAGTAATTTAAGAGAGGGAGAGAGAAAAGATGAAGATTAGATAAGAAACAAGTAAAAAGATCCATGTAACCTGTAAATTAGGCGGAAGATTGTCTTGCGTAAGGTTGCGAATGAAATTAGAGCTGAGATCAAGCCAGTGGAGACGTGGAAAGGCAGTTAGTAATTTGTTGGGGAGGGAGTCGATTGAATTGCCTGACAGAAGCAACTTCCTCATAGACGTTGGCACCAAAAACCAGTCCCCGGCTATAGAATTGAGAAGATTACTGTCAACACAAAAAAAGAAACTCTGTTAGTTCAATCAATATCGAATTTACCAATCCAATAACCCCATCATTTTCCTCATCATCAAACTTCATAGTCATCAACATTCTTCCTCCTCATTTATCATTACCTTCCTCTCTACAATCTTCATCCTCATATCTTTCTCCTACTTTCTCCGCATACTCCACATTCATCCCCATCTCCACCCACTCCCATTAAACTCTTTTGTTCTTTCCTGGTTTTTTATTCTGTTCGCATACACACGCATTATTAACCACACCATCATCTACTTTCTCCACCCATCCCTCCCACGTCATCCCTCATCCCCACACCGGTAACCACATTCACCTCGCACCCTAGACACAGCACATCGCATCCCACTTTCTCCAGACTACTCCTCCATGATGCAAGTCGCATACTCGAGATCTCATCCTCAAATCATGACCAGACATGATATTACCCAGAATCCTCTGTTTTCTCTCCCGAGATTCAATTTTCACAAGCTGGTAAATGTCTTTATTACTTGCAAGTAAATTTCACCTCAACTGTACACATAATATACACCTTCTTTCTCCTGCTCTTCCTTCCACTCCTTCAGAATCTTCTGATCCTATGTCCTAATCCGTTCTGGTTAAAGTACAGAGGCAACAACCTAGTTTCAACTTCAGCTTTGCATTGTATTTCCTCTCATTTTTCTGCATCACTTCAATCCTTCCGAACATGATGATTCTCTTTCTTGGACTGAGAATCACCGGGATTTAGCTGCGTCCACAGTAAAAGGGATGAGATAGAAACCTATAATTTGTAAAACCATTGCGATTTCTGCGATTGAGCTCGTTACGGATTCTATTGTGGTGAGATGAGAAGAGAATAGACAATCAGAGAAACTCGTAGAAAGAAACACACCAAAAGCCTTGAGCTTCACTTCCACCCATTCACGCACCAACCAACCACCACAGTTCCTTTGGGAAGGCAGTTGGATTTCGGCTAAATCTTTTATCCTACCACGATACAGAAGCAACCGGTTATTTGTTCCTCTCTGTCTACTCTGTAAACCACAAACTCTCTTTCTCCGTCTCCTCCTAATCTCACAAAACATGCCAACAGCCAGAGGTTCACCTTCTAAAATCCTTTAACATTTTCACATTCAAGTAAAGAGGTCAGACGGAAGGAGTGTACACAGAGCAGCCCTCATCTCACGCCCGTATACCGGAAAAATTCTCTTTTAACGACAGCCGTAGCCCTGGGCTGGGAATGATCCGCTATGCATCCTCCATCCTACTCCACTTCCCCTTTCAACCTCCTCTCTCTCCATCTCCTCTATTTTCTGTCCGTCGAGTAGAAGTAGACGAGTATCCCGCACCAAATCCCCCTAATTCTTCCTACACGCTTATAAATGCATCAGCAAAAAGAAAACAACTTTCTCTCTATTCTCTTCCTCCCTGTCTGTCCAAAAGAAAACCACACTTTCTTGCTTAAGCAAATATTTTCCACACCTTTCTCCACACACACTCAACAAAATCTTCTTCTCTTCCCATCTCAACTAACGCTCACTCCTCAAACTAATCGATGTCCGACCATCCCCCATCCTAGCGACTAACCACAACACTTTGTGCACACAAAACCCAGTACCTATAATCCCAAAGCAGTTTATTACCAACCATCAATATTATTGCGTCAATTAAATTTGCACCATATCCTCTGCTTTCACCACTATCGTATTCCTTCTTTAAAGACTTCTATCAAAGACTCTGAGAGATTTCCCGTCCCGCTAACCCCGACAAAAATTCAAAAAGTTTACAGCGTTAACTGATTAACCCATTCCTCACTTTTTCTTTCGGATTCTAGGTACTTTCTCCTTTACATTGCCCTAAATCCGTTTCTATCCCGCAGTTTCGCATATCTCTTCATCTACTGTTGTTAGCCTAAAAAACAGACTCGTGCATAGGAGGCCGAGGGATTTCAAGCATTCAAACTAGTAAATTCAATATCAAATCCTTGATCCCTTATTCGTAATTCCTTAGAGTTAGATGGGCCGCTGGCTCGAGTAGACTCAATTAGCTCTTCACGCGCCTCTGGATAATTTATGAATGATTTCCTGCCGTTTATTCAGATACCAGTTCTCCTCAAAGAATCCACCACTTAAGACAATAGTATCCCGCCGCCGCCTTATCCGGACCTACACGGTCGTCAATCATTCTAGATGCAACAAGCGCTACACATATCAGACCTTCATGAAGCCTCATAGTTTCACCAAGCCCTTTAAGCACATACAAATGAGTAGAGAGGAGGTGGTGCAGGCCCTACTTTCACTTCCTCCCACTAAACTATGTACAGACTATTCACCCAGCCTGTGACACTTGATTGAACTTTTAGTAGACATCCTAAGCTATAAATCAGATAAGAAAAATCCACCCTTCACATTAACCATCCATTCAACCATCACATTTCATTGATTCTCTAATGATCAGCCCACCATGTTACGTAAATCCCAACTTTCTCAAACTCACAGATTTTAGACTATCCAAAGCCTGACTCCAACCTCTTCAGACTCTCAAGCCTTTTTGCTTTCTTTCCTCTTATACAATTTTCTCCGAGTTCTTTTTTCCAATCCCAAAATTTGCCTACCTCCTAACCCGATCCTAGTTTCAAGAGGTTGTAAAAAATTCTCGGATTTCTCCGATTTTCCCCTCTTGTCAAGATTTTGCATCTTCTTCTTTTCTTTGACCCTTCTCCACCCTATTTCCCTGTTTCTCCTTTTCCTCTGCGCTCCTCACAACTACTGCTAACCTCTATATGACCCTTGGAACTCGGCCTAACAGGCTACTTGAGTTCCTGGAAAAAATGCCAACGAATTCCGAACAAGAAAAAGGAGCCAGGAGAAGGACTCCCACAACTCCCAGTAACTTTCTCCATATCATGAATTACTTTTTTACTCGAAACACCTCTTCTCCTTCGAACGTAATGGAGTGCAACTTGACTTGTACACTCACTCCTGTCCTATATATCCCCTTCCAGCACTATTTCTTCAAAACTTTACCAGACCTCTCTCTATCCTTTTACAACTTTCACCATACAGCACATGAATCAGGAGTGAAACAAGTCGATTAAGTGCGCTCCCCTGTCCTTTCTCCTTACTATTCCTCCACTTGTCAATTCCCACTCAAAATATTTCCCTATTCCCTACAATCCCAGCCTTCTTTTCCAATATCTTCAACTTTCATTCACATTACTTCACCTCTCTCTCTCTCTGGTTTCTTCCATTTCCATTTACGTTTCTTGTCCCGTGTTGTTACCCTACCTCCCACCGTCATCTGCTGCAACTACCCAGCATGGCTCTAGCTGTAAAACTCCGTACGTATGCCATGCCAATGTATTATGCTGGGAATAAAAAAATAAACAAAAGCTTTGAATCCGAACTCAAATATTCAATCAAAATGCATTTTCAAGAAGGAAAACGAATTCTGCATTGACGCTCAAAAAATGCAAACCTTGAGAAAACCCTGAGACGATTGCGAGAATTAGATGTAATAAAAGTAAAACTGCAGGCTGGAATTGCACAGGGTGAATTTAAAATTCCAAAAAGTCTATTATTTTCTTTCTTCCCTTCCCCGCATCTACCATTCTATGCCAAGAGATTCCTAGCAGGCCAATCGCTTGATGAAGGGAAAAGAAAGAGATTAGGAAGGACATCGTTCTTAGAGATGGTTTCATTCCGAATCCCGAGAACAGAAAAATAAAAGAGGGGGCCAAAAGACGAGAGAAAGGAGAAAGCGAAAGAAAGAAACCCGAGAAAGTCTTTCTCTAAGCGGGCACAAGCCACTGCCTCGGATATTGGATCGAATTCATCCATCAGTCGCGTCAAATCCACAGCACAAGAACCCGGACATAGGAAAACACAAACTGAGAAAAAAATTGAATCTAGAAGAAATCGTATTATTAATCACTCAGTCACTCAACTACCCTTCCCGCACCGTTCCAGATATACATGCGTCAATCCTCCCTTCCTCTCTCTCACACACACAATTCCTATTCTAGAAGAGTTACAGAGAAAGAGGAGAAAGCCAAGAAGATAGCCAAATACTAATTCAGACTTTCTCCCTCATTGGTCCCGCTAGCTAGAGATGGAGGCGAAGTCAACGCATGTAACCGCACACTGAAGCCAGCCTCATCTCCGTTTAAAAATCACAAAATCAATTACTTATCTATTTCTATACAACAGACTCCGATTCCGCGGCTATTCTCTCAGAATACAAAAAGAAGAAGACGAGATGGATCGAATCCGCTCCACCGAATCTCTATCCCCCGCTTCATTCTTTCTTCCTCTCTGACTAAATCAAACAGGAATCACCCATCAAACCCAAACCTATTTCAACAAACTCCACGCGATAGCGGGCAGTGCCCACGTACAACAACCGTCCCTCATCCTTCCCCCGTCCACCTGTTCGTATTCCTGAAACCACCTACGGAACCTCGCCTCCGCGCTTTCTAGTATTTGTCCATACAGACTTTCACCCAGAATCTCCATCTGTTCTTTCATTCTTTGAGAAATCCATTCACATTCTATTTTTACTCTGGCTATTATTCTACCGTGCCACGTAGCGCTTTTCCAAATTTCATGCAAAAATCAGAAGTCGCAACGACCAAAAATAATTCAAAATGATGTACAATTTGAAAAACAATTTGAATCCCGCCCAAGTAGCATCCCTGCGAGCAAGCCCCTTCAGTTCTGTATTTTTTCTTTACGGCCCCCCCAGAGAATCTATACACCAGGTATGGCCAGCCCACTGTACACTATGAAGCTTGCAAAAGTCTACTAGGATTTAAAGATAAGTCCGACAAGCCTTGAACGAATTACTCACGTAACAATCCATCATCCATTCTGATTCTGGCATGCGGGTTTACCCGTTTCCCGTCTTCCTCAATCCGATCATCTCATCCGTATCCCCTTGCTGTTTATTTTCTTTTTTCTCCATCAACAACGTTATCCGCTAGAAGAATATTGGACAACACCCCATTTCCCCGACGAGATCCATGGATAAGGCAGAATATAACCCGGGATAAAACCGATAGCGGCAAGGAGATCAAGAGTTTCCAATTGTTTTCATTTTCTAATGCCCATCGATTCTGACATGACCGAAGAATAAGTCTAGCCAATTCGCAGCGCTCCGGGACCCGGACGCTTGCAAAGGATTTGATCTATGTATTCCATGTAAACGTTTGTATATATCGTCGAGTAACCCATGTGGAATCCTTCCACTTCTTCCCGCACGACTTCCCTTCAGTCTAAACCCAAAGGCCGGCGTAACCCCAGCCAAGGACCCATTTCTTCCCTACGCCACATCAGCCACACCTCATAGAAAACGTTCTATGAAGGAAGCGATACAAAAATATCCGCTCTCTTAAAGAATGATGATTGATCAGGAGGAGAAAGTAACCCAGAAGAGGACTCACTATCAAGCACGACCAAAGCTTGCTACAAAATAGCCGGCCTTTGAAACAAACCCACTTTTGTAGTCCTTTTCCCCAAATCTTGTCTTCTGTCCTCCCCCACCCACCCACCAACACAGCCTCCCCCCTCCCCCCTTATTCTCCCCCCGTGTAATTCTTTCTTGACGCACTCAATAATCTTGCTAACTCTTCCACTCTTCTCCAGGCTTGGGTAAGAAGAGCAGGACTGCAGTTGAGAACGCGGGGCGTGATTGATTGGAATTCTGTGCTAGGAATTCGTCTCAGGTCACAGCTGGCGGTTCATTTTTATCCCTTCTTCTCAGCCTCTTCCTTCACTTTCTCTCTCTATCAGCCTATCAGTAAAAACAGAGGAGAAAGAAGCTACTACAGCTTCCATATCCATCCTTCCTGCCACCAACTTCCCTCAAATACGCAATCACCAAGAAAGAAAGGTTACAGTGGGAGATGGGAACCAATTTTTTTTCAAGTAATTGTAAAATACCCAACATTTCATTCTCATATTTCCTCTTACCTCCCGGCTTTCTTTCTCCAGCTTCAACTACTTTCACTACAGCGCTTATCCCCACCCATCCATCGCTTCTATTCCAGTTCTAGGGCCCTCGCTCCATGCTTCATCTCAAAATCCCAACTCTAGTCTACCCGTTCCACATGACTACCATATATCGACCGTCCTCCATCCAACCCTTCTCCTCACCCCTCTTTCATTCTAATTCGCCCCTCTGTCAAATACCCTTTCTCCAGGAATCCGGGAACAAGAATGCGCTTCCTAATCTTGATCAAGAGAGCATCATGGCTTGCAGCAAAACCTATTAAAATCCTAACTCCCTCCACCTATTTCTTCCTACAAGCAAGAGTACTTCAATAAGATAACTATCCCTCCATCCTATTTCCTTTTAAAATCCTCTATGGTTATTCTAAACCCGGAAATTTACAAAGGTTAGCTCTAGAGCGTGATTACTAGACAAACAGGATTCTCTGCAGATGAACCTTGTATTCCTCAGAGAATAAATCTTCCAGATTTCATGAATTTCTTTTGCAGTATCCACATGCATAAACCAAGTCCAAGAACGCCCAAAATCCTCCTCCTCCAGGACTCCAGCAGGTGAAAGTGAAGAGAAATCACGAAACACTAAAAGGAAATACGCTTTTTCTCTGACGGAACGAGTTGCTCTTAAGTTTCCAGACTTAAGTTTTTAATACGCTATATATGCAATAACTTAGCTCCCTTTGAATCCTACGCCGCTATCTTAAACTTACCCGCTTCTTATTTTAGCTTCCTTAAAATAATTAAAATAATTAATCCCGTCCCCTAACAAGGGCATCTTATCAGTTCCCAGCAGTAATTTAGTGCACCTTCTCTCTATTTACACTAAAGAAATTATCTTCCTAGCTCAGGCTGCTGCACATTTTTCCCAAGGTCGAAAATTGTATCATTGGGCCCTAATGATGAGGACAAGCAGGGATGTAGTTTACCGTGATTTACGCAACATCAGATTAGGATCGCACAAAGATTTAAAAATTAAATCCTCGTCCACTCCACAAAAAAGACTAAAGACTTATTGTCGCAGAATGCGTTTATTTCAACAACACACTGTTTTTCAAGGCGGTAACATAGAACATACACGTTTTTGAAATCGGCGTATTCTATTCATCGCTATGGCAAAACCCGTACGGGAAAATGAAAGTATTCTTTAGGGAAATACGCGTCTCTTTTCCCCGCATGTTTGTAAAATTCCGTAAACCCTGGTCAATGCTAAACATTCTTTTTAATCCTAAACCATAAATATCAAGTTACATAATATTTCGGAAAGCTTTAAAAACTTACTTGCTCAGGTTGAGCCATTCCAGTAGTTTTAAACTTTTGAAAGCAGCATATGGTACTTCATCCAAGTAATTTCCGGACAGGTCCAGCATACTTAGAGAGTTGCTCACAGAGCTGAAAGTAAAGAAAAAAAACATTATATGAATAAGTTAGTCCAAATCCTTTTACTTGTAATTAACCTAAGTGTAAACAGCGCTGGATTAAATCCACATCATCATGTCATGTCACCATCCTGTTTCCCTCTTCAAAAGAGACAGGGAAAGGTGTATGTGCGTATGCTTGATTATTCTTTTTTTCTACCCTTCACCAGTCAGGATGTCAAGTTGGCGTTATTTTTTTTACTAAAAACCCACCATCATCATCTCCTGAGCAAACAAAATTAAAAGCATCTTGTCTCTTCTCCATGCATTCTCCTTTCTCCACGCATCCACGCTCTCCATGGAGGGGGGGTAAGAGAAAGCCGATCATGCAAGCAGATAAAGCGGGATTGTTTTCGTAGCGTGTCCCCTTCCCTAGCTCCACTTTCCTCCTCTTTTAGCTCCGTCGTCCCTCCTTTCAGCAGCTTCATTTTCATTCACTTTGATAATATTTATAATGCAAGTAGAGCTAAAGCCCAGAACCTTTAACTTTCCTAGATGTGACACATTTTCTCTTTTCAAATTTCACAACCCGCCTTTCCTCCATCTACTTTCTCCTACTTTCACTTCCTCACTGGTACCTGTCTTCTCATCCCGCCCGACAAGCCTGATTCCCCTCTTACTACAGCTCCTCGTCCCACGTTCTCTACTCGCTTGTATCACATTTTACTCACAAGACGAATTAGATTTGCACCCATTTACCCAAAGGATACTGCGACAAAACCCTTTCGCAATGGAACACATCAAAGCTCCAATCATCCCAGTACTTGCTCGTCTCAACCTAAGGACTAATAATAATCCTTGTTTATCACACCGCTGGCATATTATTCCTTTTTCGCCGCCGTATCCTCTTCCAGCTTGTGAAAGCTGCCTTAAATCGTATGAAAACAGTCCACACCCAAGGCAAATGTGCTTATTTCCTCTCCTCGCTTCCGCTTTCTCTCTCTCTGTCATCTAGTCATCTATCTCTATCCTTTAGTTTCCTTTTAATTTGTTTCCTTTCACAGCTTCCATACCGCAAACCAAGGCGGATGATATCAATCCAGATTTCTAAGCTGAATCTCAGCTCCTTAGTAAGTCGAATCAAGTCAACTTTCTCCACCATTGTTTCCTCCTTCCTATGTTTTAATCCTAACCATTCTCCGCCTTGTTATTCTCGCCTTTATTATTCATGCCTACATATGCTCAAGCCTAACAACTAGCAGAGCAATATTTACTTCCTCTCAGCCTTGTGTCCAAAGAGTAGTGGTCTCAGCTTGAGAGCCCCAGTAAGAGAAATCTATGAATGCATTAATACAACATCACCAGCATACTAGATGAAGAGTCCATTCGATTCTCCATCTCTTATCCTCCGCTTTCTCTCTCTCTCTCTCTTTCTCTCTTTATCTCCTTCGCATCGCATCCCCTTTTCTCCTTGTTCCTCCTCCCTCGTTTATCCAATCTTATCAAGATAGTACCCTGTCCTCTGCACTACTGTCTCATATTCACCTATTTCTCCTCTCCTCTCAGGATTCACGGTGGCTGATTACACTCCAGCCCGCAGTTTACAGGACGACTAACGTCCTAAACCGGTCCTTTCCCCGCTTTTCCCGCTCTCAGCTTGCCCAACCGGCCAGAGTGCCGAGTGCGTGATGAGCATGAGTACCTTTCTTTTGTCACACATTTACCCTATCATCTTTTCAAACTCATCTCCCTTTCTCTCCCTCTTTCAAACTCTCCCTTTCATTTTTGCGGTAACTTCAGCCGATGCCCCCGCCGCCACCCGCCAAAGCTGGATTTGCTCTCTATATTCTATGCTAGCCAAACCATGGGAAACCAAACTACGAAAGCAAGGAGTAGAATACTCGCCGAATCTTTCCTTTTCCAAGCTTTCTCTTTCCGCCTCTACTCTTTTCCCCTTCCTTTAGACCAAGTATTCCCTCCACACTTCCGCTCTGTGTGATTACAGTATTCGAAACATGAGATTTAACTCCGTCTTTTCCACGATTCACTCTTGCAAAAAGCCAACTTGATTTTCAAAGGCTTTATCCCTGACACACACTTCAAAATTTACCTAACCTCTTCACTTCATCATGTGTGTCTCCGATAAATTTCCCTCTCTCCTTTCCCAAATCCCCGGCTGAGAGTGGGTGGAAAAGGTGAAAACTTCTCTGAACTTTAGAATTTGTTTGTCACATAAATGTTTTTAGTTTAACAGAGAAACACATCCAAACTCACTTCCAAACCTTTTCCTTCAACATACACAAATTTAACATTTTCCACAAGTGGGATCACATTTCCACCCGTCTCCCTTCAACCCATCCTCCCAGCTTTCTCCATCTATCATCAACTCCTCATGTGGAAACCATACGCACTCCAGTCTGACTCTACTCCAGAATCCTACATAACGTAATCCCTATATACCACCCATAGTACCATCCTAAAAACTTTCTCCATCTTTCTAGCTTCCGGATTAGCTTGCTGTCTAAATATACATTTGAGTACTGCACGTTCCGAATATATGTACATGTACATTCCTATGGAACATCAGTGAGACATTATTACCACATCTCCATCCCAAGTGCCCAAGTATCATTCCCCGTCAATCTGTTCCACTCCCCGTTAAATCCTTTTTCCTGTATTTTCTCAATCCCTAGAGTAAACTTTACTTCTCTGGGGGCAACAGAGTCAATTATTCTATCATATATTTCTCTTTGATCCGCCAATACCACCACAGCTAGTTTAACCAAAAGAATATATTGCTTTCATCAGTCCGACACCACATTACCGTACTTTCTAATGACATGACAGGCATGATAAAACCCTTCATAATCAACCTTTTTATATAAGTAGAATCCTCTTTTAATTATATATCCCTGTGCAAGAATCTCAACCTGGTTTCAAGAAGATTTGAGGATTGGATGCATTGCTTTCGGGGTAACTCTCTATCACTACACTATATTTCTCGATTTGAATGCTGTTTTATTCGAAATGCTTATTCTTTAACTGCTTCCGTCGCTCTCTCATCAACCACTGAAGGGCGATGGACATTCAAGTTAAGCTAATGACGAAAGAATGTTTTTTATAAAACTCGTTTATCGTGTTGTGTTATATTACAGGGTGATGCCTCCTATTTTACCCAGATTTTGAGCGTTAGTTCTGACGCTCCAGAGAAACGGAAAAGTTAAAACTTTAAACTCAGGTGATAGAAAAATTTATCAGCTACGTCTGGAGTGAATACATGCTACTACGCACGGTGTGTTTGGGTTTTATGGAACGATAAATTGAGAGAAGTCAAAATGCAGTTTTCCACTGCTGAAAAACACTATTTTTTTGAAAACTTCAAAATTAATGAAAAATCTTTTCATAAACTTCCTGAATGTAAACCACATCGCTTTTCTGGTAATTTTGATGTCCTACTCATCCAGCTGTGACCAGTCAAACGAATTTTATGGCAAATCTAAAAAATCGTTTTTTCACTGTTTTGTTACTTTTTATGACACTAGTGAAGGTAATTATTATTAGATCCCATATCTTAAGTTAACGCAAAATTAATCAAATTATCATGCAATAGCCGTATTCAGTATCTTATTTCCCTTTTAAATTACATAAAATTTTCCCAGTAAGTGAAATATAGCCCAAGAAATATGCAAAAATGTGGGTTCATATTTAACATGTAGTTATATGGAGTGGAAAAAATATGCTGCGTCTTAAATTTTTTTGACTGGATCCAAGGTTTCACTGATAATATCAGTTAAATTATGGACACACTATAGTGTGTCAAAATTAAGGGGCTTTCAAACGATGCATTTACCTTAGCCGTTACTTTTCATTTGAAACAGTACGGACGTTACAAACAGATGGGCAAAATAGGAGGCATCACCCCTGTATTTGTTATTTTATCTTGTAGGAAGTGAAAGTGAGTAATTAAGTAAAACAATTCACATTGTTTAAGTAATTGTAGATCCTGGTCTTTGTACGCGTATCAGTTGTAACGTTGATAGTCTTTCTCCTCTTAGACTTCAGACCTCATCTCGGTAAAGCTAATAAGCACTTCGTTTAGTAAATTATACAGTTGATGGATTTTTACATACCTGAAAGCATATTCGTTTATAAAATAGAGCTCATCCCTGGAGAGACGGATACCCTGGATTTGTAATCCAGCAAAAGCCGAGCCGTCAAGCATCCCAAGTTTTGATCCCGAGACGCTTACATGCGAAATCACTCCGTGGGAATTATATTCTGAAATACATAAAAGTTATCCAATTAGCACTGTTTTAGTTGCATTTAATGACTTATTGTAAAGGCTCAGTTCCGGTTGTTAGATGTAAGCAAATGCCGAATTAAAGTTTCTACCAGCTCAACTTATTTGACAGCACAAATTCGGAATTTTAAACTTTTCTCCTACATGTTTTATTCTTGAAAACATTTAAATGGCGAGAAATTCCAAATTCGATATTTTTATTGGTTAGAAAATAGAATTAAATCGGTAATAAGTGATCCACAGTCCACTTGTGAGGAATCACGGAATTCAATATATTTATATTATTTGAATTTTCCTCCTTTTAGTTAAATTTGAATTTTTGAATGCTTGAATTCTTAAATGTGCATTTTTACTTTTCGCTAAGATTTGAATTTTGAATTTGAAGTTGAGTTTTTCGCTTTTTGAATGTAAGTAGAAACGTTTCATGTTTTCATTTTCGCGTATTCTTACCAGTCCGCCTAGCGAACAGACCCGATAGTATTTGAATCATCTCACATTTCATGACCCTTCTTCCACAACTTTGCTGCATTAATTTGTCCTCGAAGGCCCTCATTTGATTGCACATATAATAGTTGCACAAATAATACTGATTTTATACACCGTAACATTGCTACCATATTCATGTGAAATGTTACGTTGCCCGTGGCAAACACTATTAATCCTAATTTGGCGTGTGCTTTCTCCACGATTTTCTCCAATGGCATTATTATCTCCAAAAACAATGAGTAAAAAGTTTGGCTTACAAAAGTCGTGTTTCAGGTGAACTGAATCAGTTCAACGGTCTAAAAGCTTTCAAACAGTTTATTTAATCCACGAAAATTCGCAAAAAAAGCCTTTAGCGCAGATCGTTACGATGCATCATTTGATAGCGCCTCAAGCAGATCTGTTTCGGTGAACGTTTGAATGCAAAAACATTCCAAAAAAAGAAAACCGTAAGTGTACATTGCGTACCTAATAGAATCTTTTCACATCATTTCCCAAACAACTCCATGAAATTAGAATCCAACTTTCCTACTTTCATCTTCCCACGGAAGTAGCTATTGGTTTTTACATTTTTGCCTTTCCTCACCACTCCCTTTGATTCCATTCCATCCCATCCCCATCCTGCGCCTCTCCCGGTTAATTAATACAGTAAACCAAATTAGCTTCTAAATAGCGTCGAACTCGGTTGCAGCTAACTTCTTCTATTCACCCGTCTACAGTAGACATTGTACTGACGAAGAGAAAGTTTGCTCTACCAAATTATGTCTATGCCCAATTGCTCAATGCTCATCTCCTAAAACTTTCTTCATCCATAATGACGCCGAATTTAAATACCAACTTAGCAATAACCGCAAAGCATTTTGTTGGTGGTAGCGTAAAATTGTATCATCTCCTCCTACACTCGTACTAAAGAGAATGCCATTGAAGTAAAAAAATCTAGCCGGAAGCAACCTCCCCGAAATAAAGAAAATGAAGCCACATAGGAAGTTACTTTTGTTTGCTTTGCTATGAAACACAACAATGTTTACTATCTTTCTTGATTTTCTCAATCTGGAAAAGCCAAGTTGCCCTTTTTGGCCTCCAGTTTTACTACTTCTCTCTACTTATGTATGTGTTGAATATTGCCTCCAGGATCTACGTTTTCAGTGAGCTTAGACTTTCTCCAATTGCTTTCACATTTGTGCACTTTGTATATTGTAATTTTGGAGGGCAGTTAATGTCCAGTAATTAAAGCTATGAATAAAATAATGTAGGAGAAACAAGGCGGAAAGACGCTGAAGGCTTTTGAAGATGTATTGATAAAAGAGAATGAGGGGACGAGTAAAGTAAATCCTTTATGCAATTTAGATTGACTACTCCATAGCGATAAATGCGAGTGTTAAAGGCGGGTAGAGTCCCAGGAGTCCAATAATTCTTAGTATCTAAAACTACTTGCACTCCACCCCATGTTATGATGATTCTTTCTCCGCCACTTTCTCTTCTTCTGTAAGCTTTTCTTCTGTCACAATCAGTATGTACTAAAGTTGATGACTTTCTTACATTTTTCAATAGCTTTATTTCTCTATATATGTATTTCGCTTATACTGATCATTTAATTTCTGCAGTACAAGGAAGCTCCCCAGCTCCCGCGATAATTCGTTACTTCGCTGCAGCGGAATTTGCGAATCCAGAATGCACAATTGGGGTTTACCGGAGAAAATGCATCTCCGAGCAACAGAATTGCAATTAGTATTTGAGCACTGCCCATCATCTTCTTATTAAATCTATACTATAAGAGAGAAAGTTTGTCTGTCCAAAAACTTCTCCTTAACTACAAAGCCAAGAAATCTGAATTTTTTACAGCCTATATTTCTTTGAAATTGGGGTTGAACGCGGTTATTTTTAAATTTCTATTTTCACCAGGTCAAAGGGCATACGCAAAGCATGAATTTGTTTTCGTAATTAATTCTAAACTATGATTCCTATCCTTTTCAAATTTTACTGAATATGGTCCGTTTAATTACCATTCCAATGCTTGTAATTTTATTGCCCTAGCCCGCGTATTTCAAAAGTTATAGCAATTTTAAATTTCAGTTACTATAGGGCTTTTAAAACAAATTCTGTTATGCGTATTTTCCGTCCAATTTTCAACCAAATGGCATCAAATTGAAGCTAATTGTTTTCTTTATTTATACTGATAAAAAGCTCTGATAAAAGTATGATGAATTCTGAACGATAAATAATTTAAGCCGAGAGAGAGAGCAAAGGGAGGAGTATGAGAGAGAGTTAAGGGATCCGTAGCAGAAAGATCAACTGGGACATGACGAGAAATGTAGCCGAAATTATTACAAGATACAGTTCGAAAGAGAGTTACGGTGGCATTGAGAGAGAGAGTCACAAGAGCAGTCACAGAGAGAGAGAGTCACAGGAGCAGTTATAGAGAGAGAGACCAACGGGAGGATTTAGAGAGAGAGTATCGGGAGCAGTAAGAGAGGGAGTGACGGGATAACTTAAAACGGGATATAGTAACGGAAGCGGTTAGAACGGGAGAGAGTAACGCGAGCAGTTAGAACGGGAGAGAGTAACACGAGCAATAAGAACGAGAGAGTGTAACGGGGGCATTACAAGAAAAATTAACGGGAGCAGTGCAAGCAAGAGTATGTCATAGTTTTTGACTTCATTCCCGAGCGAAGTCGGGTAGAGAATCTAGTCTTCTTATAAAATTTACCACGCACTTTTACATGTTGCACATATCTCTCGGTTCGGAGCTACTACTCATTTATCCAGCATTTATAAGCCTGCATCTCAAAATTAGAAAATGCAAGACTCTCACTCATTAATGATGTCAACTTAACTTCCGAAATTCAGTGGCAACTTTGAGCAATGCGATAATGTAATACAATTTATTAGGTTGTTACCTCCCCTTATAAAAAACCTTAATACTATAATGATAATGATCATCTTGTTTGCCCCAATAGGGAGAAATTCTTTTTCTCCGCTAACTTTCTCCCAAATCCTATCAATTCATTTACAACACTCATCCCCCCATAATCTCGTTAGCCTGAATTCTTTTCTTCCCTCCGCGTCGCTCGGTTCCGCTTCATACGCTATTCAAAAAACTTTTACTGCATCTATATCTTTTATGTTCTTCTTTCGATTCATTGTCAGGGTTCTCCTTCGTCCTTTTTGTCACTTACCTCTAGATATTGAGTTGAAGATTCTTTAAGAAGTCCATACAGACTCAACCACTATTCTACAGAGGTGCAATCATGGAATCGTTATGATTCTAACTAAGAAACTGTGAAGCTCTGGAAGCCATCAAGTCGTCTTCATAAAGCAGAGGATAGATTAAATCATTATCATCCAGCTACCCCTCCGTCAGTCTATCACTTTATCAGAATCAATTAATAGCTGCCCTATTTTCTTCCAGATGAACCAGTGGATCCAATCCTTTCCATAAACCACATCAGCCGGCACTCTGCCGTCTCTGCCAAGAGAGTCGATTTTCCCTGCCAAGTTCCTGGCGCGCGCTTCTGCTTCATCATAGCTATATCATCTACAGGGGAGCTGATGCAGCTCAATCAATTATGCGTAGGGGAATATATTTTAAAAGTGGAGAAAGCTCCTTTCCTTGACGTTCCAGTGACAAGGCGCTAAAATTATGACAGTGGGGGGGGGCTTAGAATGCAACGCCTAGGCCTAGGCCTACGTTTATATGTGAGCTCCTAGCGGCGGATCTCTTATCTGACTGAAGCAATTAAAACTTGTGCAAGTTGATGACAAGCTTGAAGGTTCCCTACCAGACTGAGATAGAGGGGTTTTTAACTCGTAACATTTTTTCTCCCGCTCTTAAAAACTGAGAAGAATTTATGAGAAGATAAATTTTAAGGATGTGGTAAGTGAGAGTAAAGTGAGAGGTTTGTCGTGGCTACTGGGCATATCCGACAAGAGACTTGATACCTCTTGAGTGAACAAGGAGTGGGGATGGTATCAATGAATTGTGGCAACTTTGTCGGCAGTTTCCAGCTTTCTTCTTTAAACTTTCCCTTCCTCCATAGAATTTCATCCCACAAAATATACAGAGAGATAGCAGAGTAAAACAAGAGAAAGTAAGGAGATTAAAGGGAGAGCGGGAAGAGAATATAATGAATACAAAGTAGATACCGTCTGTTACTCTGCCAGCATCTCTTAAGAAACCTTCTTTCTTCCATTCGTCCCCTTCATTCCACCCCCAACTTTCTCATCCTCAACGCTCCAGCTTTCTCCTCTGATCCCCTATCTCTTCCTCTCAGCTTTCTCCAGCCCGAGTCTTACTAATACGCTGATATCTATAGCCATGCAGAGCAGTCTGTTTTCTCTTTTCTCTCCCACTACTACTACCGCATCCCTTCTTTAAGAAAATATGTGTACCAGTCTAAGACGGCGGGTGAAAGTGCATTCTTCCAGCCCCTCATCCACTGATACGTCTGTTGCGAATTGACTGTCTTTTACTCTTTTATGCTCTGCTGGCCTGCCAAGTAAATGGAGATAGAGGAGTGAAACAAGTGAATAATGACTCTAGACTATCATGATGATTCTCTCGTGAATCCTAATCTAGGTGGGAATCTAAAATCCACGGCCCGCGTATTCCTTCTATCCTCCTTCCTTGTTCACCAACAGCCACTCAACCCACCTACAAGATTACAACACAACAAGTCCAAGTATAATTTCTCTTTTATCCACCAAAGACTTGCGGCCACAAGATGAGAATGGGTAGACGCTCCTCTAGCACTAAAGGAACTCAGCAAGCAAGCTCGTCATTATAGCAGCTATTATTTGCAATCTTTCTATCCGGCCTTCCAAAGAATCCCAGTGTCATCACTCAAACTTGACTGTGTGTCTAAAGACTAAAGACTGGCGAGGGGGCAGGTGTACATAGAGAGGTAGCTAGGTAGCTAAAAGAGGATTATTTTACCCTTCTCTTATGCTTCATCACGTCACTTTCACCGCTTCCTTTTCCCGCCCGCTCCTTTATTCTTTTCTACCACTTGTCAATGGCCTTTCATCAAGAGAAAGTCTGTTACACATCCTCTTCCAACCACCAATCTTATTCCTATACACTAATAATTCTATTGTTTCACTAACCTAATTATGAAGTCCAAATCTTATGTTGATTTACGTGTGAAAGTAAAATCCTATTATCACCCTTCCCTCTCTCCCGGAGCTCTGCCATTGTCTCACACACACTTAGACAAGGAAGAGGTGTGGAGGATACATGATGATGATTCCCGCAAATTCTTTGTCTTTCTCTGCCCTTTCTCCTCTTGTACACCCCGCCGAGTGTCGCAGCTGCATATTACACTTCCCACTGCTTACAACCCACGCCTCCGTCACACCAAATAATCATGCACTAACCACTTGAAAATCTCTAGATTTAGCATGTAACGCAACTTTCACCTCCTTATTTCACCCATTCTTTTTCTTATTTTCCTCTCTTAAGCTTCGCGCCAACTTCAACCTGTCCAGCAAAGTGTATATTATCCCATCTTCCGTGCATTCTTTTCATTTCTTCCTCAAAAAATTTCCATCTTTTTACACTATACCTCTCAGCTCATTCAGGGTAATACTTGTACTTTTTTCACGACGGTTGACGTTCCGTACATAACTTTTGTTTGAGAAAATGTATGCGTTACTGCATCTTCTGTTACAACACAAAGATTGTGTTTCAGTATGGTGCGTATGAAGCAAATCCAACTTGAGAGATATGACTTTTCCCATTCTCTTGAGTCTGCTGCTCTTGTGTCGGCTTTCTCCGCTTCAACACACCATCATCTCTCTCACCCTCTCTTCATTCCTTCTCTTTGCTTTCTCCATACATTTAAAACTAGGCTGAAATCCTGGGGTGCCTCTGATATCATCCTTGAGGCGGACGGAATGACAACACCACCACAAAGATCCAATGCCCTCCTTACCAGTTTCAGCTAGCTCTCTTCCATAAGTTCCATAAACTTTAAATCCACCATGACATCCTTCCCAAGCCTACTTCTCCTTCCATACACACCATCTAAACCTGTATATATATACGCTCTCCTCCTTTTACTTTACTTAGACCCAATTCGGGGACACGCCTGCCACGATAAAATTTACTATTATTATTCAACTACCGAGACACAATAAGTCATCTTGACTTCTCCACTACTTGAACCACTTTCAAAGCTTATTTTCTTCTTCTCATCTCATCTTTTCCTTATCCCTTACCCCTTTCCCTGGATGTCCATGAAAACTTTTCTCACTTTGATTCACCAAGAAAGCATTTTACTGTACAACAGAGTGAACAGAGTCCTCCTCCACGTCTAAACTTGCTCTGCGATTTAGAGTTTTCTTTCTCTTTAAAACTTTCACCACATCTCTTTGCTTGTTCTCAACTCTCAGAGCTTACCACTACACTACCTCTTTCATTTTGTCCCCTTGTTTGTGCCTCCCCCTTTGAAACTTAAAGTAAATTATGAGAATTCATTGAGAAAAAGTAATTAATTATCAAAAGTCTCACCTGTAGGTATGAGGGCGATAGGAACGTCACTACACTCAATATCAAAAACAGGTCCAGGCTCGACGAGAAAGGCAGGCGATTGGGGTACAGGGGACATGGATGCGTTTACGAGGAGTGAAGCAAAATTATAAAGTTCTCCTTCGGAAATAAAGTAGGTCGTTGTAGTTTCATGTTTCATATGATGGACGAGAGATTGGACGGCGGAGAAAAAGTTGCTTTGGTTGAAGCCCACCATCTGCCAAAGTCTTCTCACAGTATCATAAATCTCTGTCTTTTGGTCATACTTACAAAAACATAGAGGATTGAAATGACACGATATAAAGTTCTCGGACTGGACAGGTCCGATGAAATGAACACCACCACCAGTTCCAACGCCTATCGCTCCCCCTCCTGAAACTGTATCATTGCTGGCCACTACTAATTTCCCACTTACCACAGCCGGCCCACAGCTCACCACGAGCAGTAACACCGCCAGCACGTACTCAAAATATCCCCATCTCTCTCTCCACTTATTACTTTCTCTACTTTCTCCACCGCGGCGTCCATCACTTCCCCAGTGGTCCCTACAGTGTCCACTTTTTGTCCGACATTCATTTTCTACGCATATTGTATTTTCCCCTCCTCCATCTGAACTTTTTCTCTCACATGAATATGATTCACATTTCCTGATTTCCTCTTCACTGTCGACATGTTCCGTTTCTCTACAGGATAGCCGGAGCCTGGATGACCGATCCCAGGAAGAATAAGACGTTGGAGAAATCAGTTGAGGCATCTTTTCAGCTGTCTCCTCATTTTCTGTCTTACAAGTAGATGCAGAGGATGATGATAAGGCCGTGGAGGAGCATTTTCTCCTTGACGTCAACTTGTAGCTCTTCCCGCTGCTGCTACTCCCACCTTTTTCATCCCTCCTTCCGTAACCTTGTCGACCAGCTTCCGGGCTTGAAGACGTGCTCAATGGAAAGATGAACATCTGTTCCTGGAGAAAATAACAAAGAAAGATCAACATTATGAGTGGAAAAGATCATTAGTAGCTTTCACGCAGAACATGAATTGAAAACAAGTACAACATTTCTAGGCCCACAATACACTTCTTGGACTCACTTTCCATTTATACATTCATAAGCTTTCCTTCCTCCTCACGCACCAACTCCGTCATGAGAACATTAAAGAATTTTAATTTAAAATTCTCCGACAAATTATACCGAAATGCCTTCTTCTTTCCCCATCCCCTCCAACTTAGCCTAGCCCCGTCCTCCAGTCCTTCTTCTCTACAATACACCTCGCCTTAATTTACTAAATTCCTTCATTATCCTCCGCCTACATTTCTTGCACTTTATCCAAGTCCCTCCGCTCCCAGCTCTCAAAACTCTATTCCACTAACTACAACCCCCACAAGAAGAATAGCACGGCCGCCTCTACAATCACCTTTCCACCCCACTCATTTCTTCTACACAAATTGTTTTCTCCCATGAAAATTTCACAGATTCCTACCAACTCAGCAGCATCTGCATCCATCCCCAGTTCCGAGTTCCAATTACACCTTCTATAGTTTACAACTTTTCTCCAACTCCTCTCCTTTCTCTTCTAAAGAAAGGAATAGCAATCCCAAACTTCTTTCTAGAAACTATCTTGTCTAATTCCGCTCTCATCCATCCCTTCACAACGCATATATACCGTTCCAGTGAAGTCCGGAGAAATATACTTTCTCCTTACTCTGCTTCGTCAAGCATTACTCCAGCTGGACTAGTTTTATGCAACTATCGCGAAACTCTAACATCTAAACGTGTTTAGATTCAAAGAAAAAGGAAATCGGTTTTTACTAATGATTCATATCTTGCAGTGAATCAGTATGCTTCTCGTTACATCATGTTACACAATAAATTTTCTTGGGCCCATTTCTACATCCGATTTCGCAATTTCATCGAAAACACAAAATACGTAACATTTTGATGCCGCTCGCTACTTGCACATTAACAGACATTTTTCTGGTGACTGACTTTCTCCACTTTCACTTTAGAGTTTCACGTTTACTAGTACATTATACAACGATACCAAAGTCTATGAATTCTTAGATAATATTCTACTGCTTTTAGTTTAATCAATTACAAGGCTCCCCTTAGCGATTTTTGGTTAAACTAAATAAAACTAGCGATAGACCTTTGACGAACCAGTGAATTCAATCCGGATTCAGCTAATCTTTTTAAATTGCAGCATTTTCCGACATTCGGTAGCATAATCGTAACTTTTCACATGTGATTGGGCGTTAAAGATTTGAATAATACGTTACTCGACAAGGAAAGGAAAAAATCTTTTGTATAAATAATTTCTGTTTTCCCGTATATCCATTAGCCTTATAGTGTGTGCCGTTTTTACTCTTTGTAACTCCGTGAAAAGTTTGCTGTTGGTAGTCATTTCTTGGATTCCTGGAATATGTTTTCGTATCATTCCGACTAGGCTTTGAGGATATAAAGTTCGAGGATGAGCTCATACATATACAGCGGAGCCGATTTTCCTCAAAACTTGCTTCATCCCTCCTGAATTAATATTCTCTGGAGAGGGGATATCACAATAATTTTTGTTGGCACAAAATGTTTACGTATTCTTCTCGAGCGTTCCGCGATAAAAGCACAAGTGCTTCTCCATCCAAACTCTACACAACCCTCGCTGGATACTGTCTACGTCGAATAGGATCGTCTTATCCAGGCTTATTTATTATTTACAGGTGAAAATATCCCTCCACGCTTAAGAGTTGAGGAAGCAACAAGAGAAGAAAAGAGGACAAGGCGAAACGAAATCAACTTTTCCTTCACATAAAACTAGAATCAGCTAAGAAAATTTCCTTACAATTCTTTTTTCCCTATTTCTTGGAAAAAGCCCTAAACATCGCCTGCATGGAGAAAGCTGGATGATTTGATTCACCTTTTACTTTGTCTTACTCTCCGCTCTTCGCCTCCTCCTGCCAAAACATTCCCCATCCTTCCATTTTCTCTCCCTATTTTGCATTTAACCAATCTCTACTCCCAATTTTCCCTCAAGAGAAACAACAACTCAGGAAACCGTTATCAAGATTCATTATTCTACATGGATTTTTCAACTTTCCTCCTTTCTCTTTTTTTCTATAAATTAGACGTGATTTTATCTCTACCCCTCCAGCCTTATCGGCCGAGTCAAACATAAACTTTCTTTCCTGACACATCTTCTTTACATAAATATATCCTATCCACCTCCCCAAATCTTAACCCACCACCAGCCCTACACCTACACCTTTACCCTTTCAGCCCCACATTATCCTTCATCCATACCCTTCCCATGAAGCCACTATCCTCTCCACGCTGCACACACACACACACACATCCAGCCTCAGTCAGTATTTCAATCTACCCCGGGCCGCTACTTTCTCTTCTCCTATACACTGCCCGTCATTCCACACCCGCAACCGATAAAATTTATCTCCCTTCCCTAATGCCCTTCAAGGAGTCTGTCTGCACGAACAATTTTCAACTTTCCAATTTCCGACATACTCTTCTATATGCTTCTAACCTTTCCTGACATCACATTCAATATTCCTTTTCCCCCTATCATCCGCCCTATCCGTCCACGCTCCACTCAAACGCTAATGCCAACGAAAATTTCCAAACAACTTTCTCCTTTGCGTCCAACGGGCCAACGGAAGGGTCGTCATTTAATTTAAAATCTACGTAAAACAAGGAATAATGTGGCCAGCCAGAGAAACTAGAGAAACCCGACGCATTTCACCCTAATCAAATCTACTCTTAGAAAACTTTTGGGATCCAATGTACGAATCTCTTTGATTTCTTTCATCAAGTATTCCTCTTACGCATATCCCAAATTCTCCCCGGCCCGCCGTCTCCATCTTCCCCTCTATACTTTCAATATTTAAGCAAACTTCCATCCATTTCACTCCACCACTTTACGTCCCTCGGGACCCTTAGCCAACCCCTTTCATTTAAAATTCAATAGCATCACTGTAAATCATCCCCGCTCAAACAACTCAACTCATCCTCGCAAAGGCTAGCCAATCTCTATCTTGCTCCCCTCTTTCAATCCTAAACAGTTAGCAGTGTCGTTCTCATCATTTACACTCTTTATTTTCTTCTCACATCATGTAACTGACTACCTTCCAACGCTTATCCTCCTCAAAAAGTCTCCTATCGTCGAAAATAAAAAGGAAAGGCCATTACCACGACACGTGTTACATGCTAACAACTCGACATTTACACGTGTGACTACATCTTATGCACCGTCCTGCACTTGCGAATGATACTTGATAATACTTCTCGTAAGCAAGCTGGTTATGAAACATCCTGATACATAACGTAATGCTCGGAGATGAAATATCGCAATTTAAGGCCCCTTAATGGAGAAAATAAGTGCAAGATGGGAAGAACGAATCCAAATAATACAATTTTTCGAGCTTTATAATGGATTCAATAATTGTACGAATACATTTCCATTCCTACAAAAGCATACCAGGTATTCTATATCAATTACCAGGTAGTCAAGCATTAGAGAGACGGGCCACTCTAGTCCGGTAAACCTGGGAGAAAGTCAGGTAAAAAATGGCTAAATGTCAGTTAGAAATAGATACGCGGTACTTGATACTTCAGACTACAAAGACAGCGCCAAGAGGTCATAAGACATGAACAAAGATAGATTTCTCCTTGGAAGGAAATTTCTACTCATTGTAATCGCATCCATTCATCCATTTAATGTCTCTTTTGACTTTTTCACACAGCTCCATAGCTTCCGCTGATTCCGAGGTCTGAACAACCCCATCATTATCCACTCGTTTCCTTTATTCCCATGGTTATCTAAAAGGTATTACAATTTTATCTCCGCCTTATCCTGCTTCCATGCTACCTGTAAATAGCTTCTACAATTTCTCATAGTTTGATACTCGACCTCTGTCCACCAGGTGCGCAGAATATTGTACATGTTTTCCCTGCTTGTAGTCCTCTTCCTAGAATTTTTTTCGCTTAACCTTCTTTTAACGAATTTCAGTATCCGTGTGGGCTAAAGCGATTGGCTTACTTTGTCTGCCCCTTGCTTTCACCGTTTCATTGCTATCAATAGCGCCAGAGCCCTTGTTGTTAATTCAATGCTTGCTTTACAAAGTAGTCAAAGCTCGCAGATCAACTTGTTAAAAGCATGGAAGCATTGTGTTGTAACAGACTACTGCAACGCACATCCGTCCACTATATCGTTATATCAAAATTAGCCGTTTAGAGGCTTACAACAGCTACCTAGCTCAAGATTAAGATTACCATTCTACTTTACCTTATAAAGTTCCGGGCTAATTAGTTGTAGCTTGAGTCTAGACAAATAATGAGAGTGCATCCTCCCGAAACAAGATCATCGGCATGGATGAGGGGCTCACTAAAAAGGAGGGGAGATGAGGTCTGCTTCAGTTATTGAGATGGGAGCAACAGCGGAATGGAAGAGAAAGCAAGCATCTGGAGTTGACACTACGATGAACAAATCACCTAGAGTTGCAGGATAGGTTCTCAATAGTTTGGCACATCACAAGACTGAAGCTTCAGCATGTACACAGAGACACTAAATTACAATTTAGTCAATGAGGAAGAATCGGATGCCAAACGTGGTCTCTTCTAAGTAATTGGCCTATAAATTTTAATACGACATAACGACGACGCTATAGAGCAATACTTTCTCCCTCTGATTTCACCTTTTCCTTCTTCCCACACCTCTTTATTCTCTGAATCCTCCCCTTTCTCCCTCAGCGAGCAGTCAGTCCGAGCTCCTTCTCCTATGGCTAAGATGCGCTCCCTTCTTTGCAACTCTTTTAGAAAACAAGCATGTAGAGTGCCTCCGGTCTTGCTTAATGGATTCTAAGACTGAGGCCAACATTTCCTTACCGATCCTGGATTGAGATGCTACGGTTATAAGCGTGGTGCGCGCGTAAGAACGCCGCTTACCACTGTAGCATTCCGACCAAAACCACCTACTTTCTCCCACTTTCTCTTCTCTCTTGAATTTCTCGAAAATCCGTCTTATCTTCCACTCTCTGACTGACCCAATAACCAGTAAGCACCTGTACCCGCCCAGCTTCCTTCATCAGAGCACACTGGGAGCAACACACCCAGGCACTTTCCTTCCCGCAAAATTCGCGTCCACTTCCCACAACTTGATCTTGATGAATTAGGCCATCCAGTAGACTGGAGAGCAGGTATTCACCTCCACTCCAAATCCTGTAGCTAACCACAGTGTTAGTATAACGAGGCCGAGCGTGAATAAATTGATCTAAGCTACTAATTGCAACCACACCAATTTGCATCCTTCATTTCCCCCCGCTCCTCTTCATTCTCCGCCAAAGAAAGAGAGCCCACATTAGCTAAGTGAATGATGACGGGGCCAAATTCTTACCAAAGAACTTGCCGCCTTGCAAAAGACCCGCATCGTCTTCAAGTCAGGGAATGAGTGGAGCAAAAGCTTCGGACAAACAATGTAATTAGGAGGGAAGCAAATAGAATTGCCCTTCTAGTCTTCCAAGGAACGCCAAATGGAATTCTGTCGTAAATCACGTGAGGAATCTATAAACATGTTGTCAAATTGCCAGCGCAAAATAGCATGCACAAAGGAATACTCTCTTCCCATACTTTCCCCGGTGCGGCCATTCTTCCCTGTCTTCCTTCCTATTCTCATCCCCCCCGATGATCACCCCAACATTTTTTCAAGGACAAAAAATTCTAAAGCTCTTCCGGGATTAGTCGAGAATCGAAAAGAATTTGAGTGAAGTCAATTGTTGAAAATTGAACATTCATATTTCTTTCCCCTCTTCTCATAGGAAAAGCCATTATTTCTGCACAATCGCCCCACAGTCGCAAGGGATAATCTTTCTGTCACATTGTTAGAACCACAAAAAGAATCCTTAACTTGAGCTTTTCTACGATTTTTTCTCATCTTTTTCCACCCTCCTTTAGCTTCAGTTGGTAATATTTTTCTCCATCATATTAAAGTATGGGTCTGTGTACACCGAGTATGTTCTGTAGCCAGAATCTCCTTATTCTTTTCATACCAACAGTTCGCTGGCTTTTCTATAATTCAACCACGAAATTCCATAATATTTGCTTTCTCCCTGCTTTCTCCTATAGTGAAATGTGCTGTTTCCCTTACGTGAAACGACTCAGTGTGCAAATGCAGGAGCAAATCGCATTTTTTGGTCATGCATATGATGATTTTCCGTAATATTGAATATCCTCCACCGCTACCCTCCGTTTGTACGTCTGAAACGCTTAGCTTCACTCCAATCCTTCCTAATTCCGTCAACGCTTTTACCGCAAGCTAATCCACATATTCCACATCCATCCGATCACGCATAATAACACATCAATTTTTCCAAATAAAAAACCGATTCCATACATCGTTTGTTCAGAACTCCTTTCGTACCAAACAAGACCAATAAGCCGCATCTTCCGAACTCCTTCTTCACTTTCACCAAAGACGCATTCCTCTAGCAATTCAATTTAAATTCCGATGTTTCCAACCTGAACAACACACGCTAATTCATGCATAACAAGTCTTCTTCATTCCCTCTCGCCCAAAAGAAACCCGCTCACGGATTTCTCTAGTTTCCAGACTCCAGTACACACCTCCGTATCTTCAAAATCACACACTGACACATCCCATTGTCCTCAAACTCAAAGCTCCTTAGATCTTTCTTTCAATTCCGTCATTGTCTTCATCGCACCTCAACCTGTCTTACCACCAACTCTAAGAACAGTATCCAGCCTCAGGCTTCACTGTATGCTTGCAACATACCTTACTGCATGTCCACGTTACCATGCGCTTTCACCACTTACTACAACCCTCCTTTCTCCGCCACTCCGCTTTCTCTTTCTTACTCTTGCTGTGCCCATCTCGTGGATAGCCTGAAGCGTGTATGTTGACAATCACCAGAACACGTTAACACGTATATAACTACTTGTAATTGTTTTTTTATGGAACTGTACCATGAATCCGAATACTGCTCAAATATTATCTGAAAACCAGCCTGGACATGCATTGCTCTCCGTTGCCTTTGTTCTCGGATTAGAGGTAAGTATGCCATAACTTACAACTTTTTCCTATCCCCACTTGTCGCTTTGGTCTTCACGTTATGCAATTATGCAGGGACTGAGAAACGGGAATTTTGCTTGAATAGTAATATAATGCACTGTTGTCATTTAGGGGTATTCTCAAAGCATTTAGTATTCACAGCTAAAAGGCGGCATTTCTGACCCTGAAATAACTTCTAGACTAAGCTATCCAGACTGTATTTGAGTGACAGGAAATTTAATGAATGCCGGAATTAATTCATTATGATGCTCCAATGGTCGTAAATCCAGTAACTTCTTCCTACTATAATTACTTGAATAGTTTCGTCCGAAGTCTTCCGGCTCTCCTCCTATCCTAGACACTTTGTATGCCAGACTTAATACATGTTGAAGCGTGGACGTGATTCGCATTCATTTCACATTCTCTGTCTCCCTACATCGTGATTGGAACTATAAAAGAAAAACCGATTTAGCTCCTCATTTAGAAGAAACGGAGAGCAGCCTTCTTCCGCAGCTCTTCCTAGTGCTTCCGGTCCATCATTTCATACTCAAAACGAGTGAACGAGTCTTATTCACATAGAAATTCATAGAGTAGCCAATTATGAGCAACCTATCCGATAATCTTTGCTCTGCTTACTAAACTGATGCTTTGAAATGCTAGAAATGACATTACGTTTTTGAGATACGTTTCCATATAATTATGAACTTCCTCCCAGTCAGAGGCCGTTCCTTCGATCGCATTATTTTTTATTTTTCAATTCCAAAGAAGTCAACACATCATTGAGAGAGGTAAAAGTCCTCTTGCGTTTAGGTAGTGACATAAATACTTGTACCGTTGCGAATTTGCAGTGATATTCAGTCTATTTTGTAATCAAGAACAAGTTGTATTTTTACATGTATGCCTTTAATATAAGGTCAGATGTGTGCAAACAACTCCGAGCTAAACTGTTTACAAAACGTGGTGGTAGTCGTAAGAAATGAACTCCAAACTAATCTTATGGACTCTCCTGCTCTACCTACCTTTTCATTACATGCTTTAACTGTAACTTACGCAAAAGCCGTTGATTTTTCTTTACTTGTACCACTTAATTATTTGGTTTCCCGCTTTCCTTTCAGCTTTCTCTGAATTTTTTTCTTATCGAGGATTCCCAGAAATTCCTTTTATTATAGTCGTTAAGAACTACACACTATATGCATGTATACAGCTTTCACCGCGTTATCAAAAAATCTCACCTGATCACTTACACGCTTTGCGCGTAAAATATAATGGCTTGAGTTTCTTGCATGAGCGCGTTAGGTGAGATTAAAAATGGTCTCTTGTTTTGTAAAAATTGCGATGTAGATCGCACTTTCTCTCTCTCTTTCTTGACTATAAATTAAACTTGGGAGCGACATCCCCAAATAATGATTACTTCCGTTAAAAAACCTTTTCGGTCCTTTCTACTCTTTCCCACCAAGCCCCCTCCCGGCAAATGAGTTATGTCGTTTCTCAACATTTTAATTAAGATTACCTACTTTCTCTTCAGTGCTAGTATAGACTAGAGAGCGGCAAGTATGTTCCTCTACAGGTACTACGAGGAGTAGGAGACGTACATTTTAAAATATACCCTTTCTCGACTTGACACACGTGTTGCGGTTGGTAACTTTTAGGGAATCAAATCATTTGATTCACAATAGGTAGGTGAAAGTTTTAGCAACTTTCTCCAACTTTTGAATCCCTTTCTATTAACTCTCTGGAAGGGTTCAACTCTGGTCTGGTATTCACGCCTTCGTGTTCCGTTTACGCCATCACAACTACCGAGACAAACTTGCATCCGCTCCTCACATGACTCTAGATCTTGCCTCTAGTCTCATTTTATTTTACATTTGTATACTAGAAAAGCATAAATTTATTGGCTTATTGTGCTCTTTGAATTCAAGATCCGGAAATGGGAGACAACTTTGACAACCTGAATGGTTTCGCTCTCACATGAAACCTCTCCTAACCTATCCGTCCTCCTCGGAGTCACAGAACAAGACTTTCCAACACAGCTCAAATTCTCCACCCCGCCCCTCCATGAATCTACAACATTAGGCAAATCTTTTGCGCGACTCTTTTTCTCATAGCCGTGGGAGCCAGGAGGAAGGGTGCTACTTGCTACTAGAGAGAAAACTAGGCCGAAAATTGACATAATGTTTTCTGAATAGCTCCCTCCTCCCCTGCCCCTTTCTCTTCCCTTTTTTACTTTATCCTCCAGAGTCGACTTCACTCCTCTGCTTTTACCCATTACAAATATCCTCCAACCGGCTTCTCCCTATTCCTGAACCTTTTCAGTCATTCTGTCACCATTCATGCATTTTACAAGCAACATGAAATACTAGCAGTAACATTGTCCCACATAAAAAGGGTATCATAGTCCATAGCTCAACCCCCTCCCCCATATGTAAATCTCATCCGCCCTTATCCACCCTTATTTCCAACAACTCACTATTAGCAGGAGCCCTCTATAACCCTTTCCCCAATAAAACTTTCTCTCTCACTGATTCTTCAAATGTCGGGCCAGGAATGTGAGTGGCATTCATGAATCTGCACGCATCACGATCCTCCTTCATCTCTACTCAACCACTTCCCACACATGTTGCTCCCGTCTTCACGTTTCTCCGAATCCACCCACATCTTTCATACCCACAGTCTCTGCCCCCCTCCACGCTTATGTGTCTTATCACCATCAGGTATGACGTACCTTCATGTATGCAAATTGCCAAAAACGCGTCAATATAGCGAAGTAACATCACTTTCACCCAACGTCGTCCTCCATTACACAATAACAACGCCACTGTCACTACAAAACGACAATATATACGAAACAATTCGTATTCAGTTTAACGAGAGTACACGTGTACACTCGTATTGGTTGAACATTGATAGGTAACAGCCGCTTACTTTCTCTCCCTTCATCCTTCTTTAGTTTCTGCGCTAAACTAAGCTCGGTTGAGCGCTAGGTAGGCAGTGATAGGGAAGGAGCTAGGATGACTACAATCATTATCATTTCGTCATATCATCCATCAATCATATTTTCATTCTCATCTCCTCTTATTCACGGTATCCAGTACTAAAAATCCAATATAATTCTGACTTTCTCCTACTCGTCTCGCCACCCTTTCGCACGAAACCTTCAAAATCAATGCTCAGCTACATTTTGATTTCCCCTCCTACGAATTTTTACTGACGTTCAAATTCTGGAAAGAAGCCACAGTCGACACGAGTTTTGAGCTCGTCAGGAAAAAATCGCAAATCACTTGTCTCCTGGCAAACTCCCCCTCCGTTCGGATCAAGCAACAAAATTCTGGAAATTCATTGAACCCAATATATTTGATTCGCTATGGCATCCTTAAATTCAGTCACCTTGTTCGTATTTAATATATATCGGAGATTGTTCTCTTTGTAAGGTGAAGCTTGCTCTTATTTTCTGGTCTCTAACATCCACATCCACTACATGTATTGACTGCTCTTGAAGTATATACTCATGGTTGTGTATAGATTTCACAAGAATTTTTCAAAGGAAAAAGAAACTTGCTTTGATTTTCTACGTCTTTCTTTTCATTTCCTTTGTCTAGGACAATGAGTAGAATATTCAAGGAGTTGCTTGGTATATATAATATAGAAACCTAATTCCAAATACACCAAACAAAGGGACACTTTTTTCTGGGTATGCAATTTTTGCACAAAAATGCACAAAAATTGCTTATTTCACTCTCTTTTATGTATTGACAGCATTTCCATTACATTGTGATGAATGCATGGTGCATATAGCTTGAGTTTTCCCTACCAAAATTAAAATAGGAACTTTTGCGCTCTGATTTTTTTACTAGCGTACTCGAGTATCCACGCTGGCCAAGCATTATTCTAGACTATTTTCTGATCCTCCTCGTGCATATTCAATCATTTGGTGGCGAAATGAACACAGACGCTTCAAAAGTCTCAACATGTAGAAGAACTACCAGTTTGTCGACTGAAAATTGCTGGTTTTGCTTGACTTTGTCTAACTTTGCTTATATGCGTATACAATAGATTGATTCATGCAGAAAAGTTATTAAAAACTACTCGGAGTTTGTCTCTCGCAAATTAAAATTTTAATAAAACTTTTTCATAGATTTGAAAGAGTTTAATCGCAGCTCTGTGAACGTAGCAACTATGTACACGTATCTCTGTTCCGTTCTGCAGCGCCTGCTGGAGAAACTGAGAGAGCAAATGTGCAATATGGTGGAAAAGGAGACAGCAGACTTTCATCTAACCTCAATATTGAGTGCGTATCTTTTTATTGCTAATGGTCTACCGAAAAGATCGTGAACATGATCAAGGAATGTTGACGCGTACATGTACAAATCACGCACATGCTCCTATCATGATGACACATGGTATGCCCCATCCAACCACAACGTATACTCACCACCCTTGATCCCTTCTTCACCAGCCATGAATCCAGTCAACCTCTGAAATCAAACTCGTTCAATTTTTTGACACGCTTCATTCCCTCAGAATGCGGTGGCAAGACATGTACATGTTGGAGTCGAAAGCCGATTTGCTCAAACACTTTTGGAGACACCCAGACAGTCATTGAAACGGGTGCATCATGAACTGGAAGCATGCTCGTGTGTCAGGTGACGCTAATATGGAAGCGAAGACTTGTTTCTCAAAAAATTGCGCAACATTCTCCCGGTCCTGGATGTTTGGTTGGTATGTGGCTAGCAGCCCATTTTCTGATGTATAGAATCACTGTCACATTCAAAAGACTTGAACAGACTGCAGTTGAGAGGCATCAAAGCCAAGTATTGCCACTCCTGAAAGAGAAAGTTCAGCCTCAAGCTTGCAGCTTTCTCTTCCAAGTTTGCTTGAAGTATTTATGAAAATTATTGAGAATCGATGAGACCATCACCAGCAATGAACCGATTCTGCCCTCCTCTTCCATTCCAAAAACCACTTCCCCATTCTTTCCTCACACTTTTCACTTTCTCCTCCTCCCATCCTCTGTCCCCCCTACATACATATCCTCTCATTCCCACACAACCTAGTATTTACATATGCACTCCCAAGTTACGCCCTTTCAGTTCTCACTTAAAGTTTCTGCGTACACATTCCGTTTGCCGTCTTGCTTGAAATCCCTAAAAATCGGAGCATTCCCTCTCCCTCGAAATAGGAAAAGAGAAAGTGGGCATTGAGCTGAACTAGGGAGGGCACAACTTTAAATTGCATAGAGCATTCCCATGAAACAGATTTAATTAATGTTGGCAAAGTAAAACAAGTTTGTCCGAATGCACGTCAAACGGATTTGTTTCACCTTCGAATATACAAGAGAGTTGGAAAACTAGAACGTAGCCCTCCATCACGTAATTACTTGAACATCTACTAATTTTCCATACCGGACAAACCGTTCAGCTTTCAAACCAAACCTGCCTCTAGGCTGCCGCCCAACCTCTAAGCACTCTAAGCTCTTTACAACCTGCATGCATGAAAACTTTCATATTCCGTCCTCTTGTTTTCTTCCGGTTTTACACATTCAAAACTTCTAGGAGTCAGCCACAGTTATTATTACTTGAATTAGTATTCCCATCATTCATCCGCCCAACAGTTTCAACATAGTCCCCCTCCTTTCGCCTATCCAATTCTAGCTCCTTCAATTTATTTTTTTCCAATACTTTCTCTAGAATCGAAACTTTAAATCCATGCATACATACCCTTCTTCCCCTCTTCTCTTCATATACCATACTTTCTCCTGAACACATCCAGGACTTTCTCCGCCACCCATCCTCTCACTACCAAGCAATCAACCGCACCAACAAAAATCACCCACACAAGTACTCTTCGTGTACCTACTCGACATTCACCAAACCCAACCGGTCACTTCTTCGAGTTCTATGATGGACCCCAAAACTCCCGCGAACCAGTCTATTGCTTTTCACCCCCGGCTTCCCATGTCTCTTCCAACCTTTCCTTTTGTAAATCATTTTTATCCAACACCCTATAAAGCTCTATCATCAACTCTACGGCCTCGCATAACTTTTTATAGGCTTTTATCCTGCCTACCTTATATAACGTTGCTAATATTTTTTCCCGCTCTACAAAATGCTTCCTTTTATTTTCCTCTTTCTTTTATGTGGTTTGATCTTTGTCATCTCCTTTCATTTCCTCGTCCATGCTTTCCCATTCCAGTAATCTCTTTGAGCTTCATTCCCTGCTCGTCAGTTGCATCGAGTGCGAAATGATTTCCTTCGCAGCAGATCTGATTTCCTGACGTCTGTTTACGTCACGGCTTTTTGCTTCTCGGACATTATTTCTGACCACAATTTCTAATAAGATTTATGCACACGAAAAGTTATCCCTATTCACAAATCAATTTCTCAATACTAGTTTCCGGTCAAGTAAGCCCAACTTTTTCTGTTTACTTCTTCCCCATCAAAGCTTAACAAGCATGTCAAATACACCCTCATGGACTTCATGCCTCTTTCCCGCTAGCTTTCGCGATCCCACTTGATGTTTGTATCACATCGTAACCCTCCGATGCTTTTTCTCCCACTCTCTCTGAGTCAAATACAAGTACTAAACTGTATATGCCAGTGCAAAAAATGCTAATTGTGGCCCGTCCGAAACTCAAGTTCAATCATCAAGTGGCTTACTAGGATTCAACAATCCTTCAAACTGTATTTCCTGGATTATATGCTTGCGTAGAAAATATTTTAATCTACCCTGCCTCAAGATAGCCGAGAAGTTACTCCTCAAGAGCTGTATCCGAACGCTGTTTACCATCATTCAAGAGGAGAAGAGGACTGACTCCATTTCAAGGAGTACTTTTCCAAACAAGCTCTTGTACAACAATAACTTAGCTTCGACCATCGCAGCGGAGGGTCGGTCAGCGAATCCCATCAAATTCAAGTGTTAGTGTTGCTCTCCTCATCATTTGCAGAAATTTGACCTTAAAAATTTCAATTTATTTATGAAAACCTTTCCTCTTCAACTTGATTCAGTTTCTTTCAATACTGTCGTCATAACTGTATGTATTTTGAGATTTTTTAAATATTCGATTTCCTCTTTGCTACGATTTATTTTATTTACTTAGCATTTCTATGGATGTCGACCTACCATCCTAGCGCACAACTTAACGGTATCAACTATTCTTACAATATTATATTATGCTCGTCTTTATATTATTACCTATCCGACCTGAAATTCTTTCTCATGGCTCCCGTACCCCACCCCATAGAATTCAAATGTCATATACGAAAGAAAGTACTTGAACGAGGAGGAATTCTCTCTCCCTCCTTATTTCCGGCAGTTTCATCGGTAGGCGGGGATTTTGATTTCACCGAGTTACCGAGAGTAGACCCGCGTGTAGCATACCACCATCTGTG
Source organism: Sminthurides aquaticus (assembly GCA_906901655.1). Taxonomy (NCBI): domain Eukaryota; kingdom Metazoa; phylum Arthropoda; class Collembola; order Symphypleona; family Sminthurididae; genus Sminthurides; species Sminthurides aquaticus. The sequence goes on along the minus strand of CAJQTT010000004.1, from coordinate 5,342,613 downwards.
CCAGCCCAATGTCAAACATAACGAGCTTGTTTCTTTTCCTCTTCCTCGCGTACATGTGTGTGCATTCCTTGTTATTGACAAGAGGAGGACAAGGCTTGCATGATCCTGAAGCTGGGACGGCTACTGCATGCTTCGTTTATTCACGCCTTGTCAGTTCGTAGAGTTCAATTTTCTCCACATTATTTACCCATTACTTTCCGGTTTCAAAAACACGAAATCTCGGGATTTTTCTTCATTATCCCGTCCTCCTCATAACTCTCTTTCCTCACACCTGAGACCTGATTCCTCCTTTTCCGCCACGCATCCCATCTATTACTAACGCCATTTCGTTCACTGTTTCCATAGCCTTACATTTCCATATGCTCCAGTTCCAGCCTTGCTCTTTTGATTGTCTAATTTATTCTGCTCGATTAATACAAAAGGAAATCACCGTTTCGCCAACCCGCAAATACGACCTACAAAAATATTCCCTTATGCCCTGTAACATCTTTTCTTTTCAAGCCAAGTTGACCAATGCATAATGCACACGAAATTGAGGGAAGCACATTTGCAAGCTTTCACTTAAGACTTTCACCGATCGGGAAAGAAAGCTAGTCCGCAAAAAGAAAGCTAGTGACTAGTGAGGCAGAATCAGACATGGTCCACTGAACTGACGCTTTCTCCATTTTAATCGGTCATGTGCATTCACGTTGGGCTTGTGCTTTTCTATTCCCGCGGACTCCCGCGAAGCAGTAGGCGAGGGAAGGTTTTTATCATCCTGAATTCATGCCACTTTGCTTTTCTTTCTCTACAAAACAGAAAACAAAAGCTCGAGAGGACTACACCATTGATACAGGAGGAAGGACAAGGGAGAGTGACAGCGCAAGTTGAGACCGACTTAAATCAAAGCATATCTAGACCAACTTGAAGGTGCATCATTCATCATCTCCATTCTTCACAAAAGCGAGCCGTTCCTAGAAACCCCGGATACTGTATTTCTATTCTTGAGTTTCTGCAAACGCTTTCAAAGGCTTAGTTTGATACGGTATTACGATTACAGCCAGAGAAGAGAGGAAACGTTTCAGAACTTTTCTTTTCCAATGTGTTTTAGTATTCACTACGTAGAGTATATTTGAGTGTTGCTCCTTGAATGCTTCCAGGACCATCTGCCACCAAGCCGCATCAATATCTCCTTCTATTAACCTTTTCTTCCGCATCAGTGCGAAAGCTGCGGCTATTCCGTGTAAGCATACAGCTTTCTCCGCTTTCTCCTGTGTATATTTTCACCCCACCTTCTTTTCATAGTACTCCTACTCCTACGATTTCCCCCATAGTTTTAAGCTCAATGCATCCTCTTTATCCCTTCTTTATGCTCCTCAGCTATTCTCGGTCCAACTAGTCTTAACTGCTTTGGGGGAAAACAAGGACAACACGAGAGAAACGTCCCGCTTTGTTTATATTTTCTTGGCTTGGAAACTGGATGAGTTTGCTTTCAAGAGATATTACACCCAAAGTCGTTTTCAAACAAGGGATAATGCTAGGCAATTCCAAGAAGAAAACAAAAACATTTCCCATCTCTCCCCTCCCCGTTTTCTCTCCTATCTAATTCAATGGAAGAAGAAACGGCATTTCCCGGGTCTAAGACTGCCTAAAAATTTTCACTTTATTCCGCCATTTTTTCATCTGTCCGCAAGATAAATTTCAAAACTGTGCGATCTAGAAGGCTCGCACTCATGACTCATGCATGCCCTTAGATTACCCCCAACTTTTATTTACGTAAAGGATTTTCTTCTTAACCTCCACGGAATGTTTCCTATCATATTTTCTAAAACGCTCATAAACTACTACAGCAAGGCCAAACAAAGCAAACCGGAGCAATATACACTTTCAATTCGGCAAACCTCCAACTTAATTCCACGCAAGTTTACATCAATAATGTATACATAAATGCTCCAAAATATATCCATTATCTAATTTCAATGGTCAAGTCACATCACCCTGCTACTTGGACTTGTGCTTAAACCCGCAGTATCAATACCTCCTGTCAATCTATTCTCGTATCAACAAGCTAGGATCTATCAGTCGGAAGCTATTGATTCCATCCCATCGTCTACTTTCCCTAACAAAAGCACTTACATGCTTTTCCCTTTCAAACTTTTTCCGAGTCCGTTCATCCCTCTTTCTTTGCAAGTCCTAGAAAAAGGACTCGCAAGGAAAGTCGTGAAGAGTGTCTACGTACCCAGTACCTCTTTCGTTTCCTTTAATTGCTTCCAAGGTACCCTTTTGGTACAGGCAATAGTGCACACAGCCTTGAAAATCCAGAGACATTTTACGGTAGGTGATATCCCATCTGGCGATCCAATTCCAATCCGTACTATCCACTTCGAGCTTGAAGAAACTCGATCGTAAAAGTCCTTAATTGTGGAAGGAAGCGCATCAACTTTCCGCCCTATTCCCGGCCGTCACTCACCCGGAATCCCAGTGCTAGCTTTTTGTTTTTCCGTCACATCAATACTGTTTACATGAATGTGATTCGATAGTTTTTGCACTCTCTTGGAAATGATGAAGACTGTGGGACAAGTCAAGGAGAGAGTAGAACTCCTTCCGGGTCTCGGAGGGAAGGAAAGAAAAGAAACAATAGCTTGGTAATCGAATTTGCTCGTAACTCTCTTTTATCATTGACGGAAAAGCGAGAGAAAGTAATGGAGGGGTCGGAAGAGGAGGGTATAGGTTAACTCGGAGAAAGTGCAATAAATTCCTGCTCTACTTAAAAAAGATAAAAGCAGATTTATACGGGTCAGTGGTTAAGTAAATGCTCTGTTTAACGGTACACGATGATGCTCAACCGTGACCACATCAATAAATTTTTTACAATAGCCTATCCTTTCGAAAACGCATAAAAATCCTCCCTCTCCTATCTCAATTTCCCCAACCCAAACCAACCCAAGGAACCAAAACAAAAACACTCTTCCCCACTATATAATCTCTCCAGTTGCTTCCTTAAAGTTTTTGCAACTTTCACCACTGCTGACTGCTAGCTGACCTATGAAAAGATACTGCATACAGCAATACAGCTCAAATCCTTTACTGCTTGCTTGTAATAAAATATTACCATCACGAAAATTGTTTTTCATATTTTCTTTTGATATTTCACCTTTTCCTCATTCGTACCAGCCGCTTCTGTTGGTCTATTCAAATCCGTTCCAATGCACAATAGTTTACCTTTAATTTCCTTATCGCGTTTATAGCTCAAGACGCGTCCCACGTGGAAGCGGTGCATCTTGTTGTTGAAAGAAATTGGCTACATTTTAATGTTTTGTTGCTGATGTAGCCAAACCGACCTCCGCCTCCAACCCATGCCATAAGATTGAAGCCCATGAATAAATAAGGACTGAGAACAATTCTCCCTTCAAAAATCCCCCACCTTTGCTTTCCTGTCTCTTTCCTCCGCTATTTATGTTTTCTCAATTTCTTTTTACTTTCTCTTCCGGCTTTTCTTTAGACCCTACTCCTGCTACGTCTCTTGTGCGTATGCTTTCTCCACTTGGGCTTTCTCTTTGCTTCCGTCTCTCAAAGGCTTTACATTTGCCAAGCTTATTTGGACATGCAAATACATTCATGATGCTGATACAAAATCCACCCGTTTGTTTGCCGCTTCTTCATACACATGTAGTCTGTAAAGTTCTCTCTTAAGGCTTCAACCAGACCAGGCCTTGCCAGCCAAACAAGCACACTAGCGATAACCACAAGAAAGAAATTGATGATGGATTAGTGGTGAGAGAAAGTCTACAAAATGCCAGCACACCATTTTTTCATAAGCCTTCAACAGCATTATTAGAAAACTGAAAGGCAGCTTATGACGACCCTATTTTATCCTCCTACTCAACAGAATAACCCAAAAATTTGTTTCCCCCACATGTTTATCATACATCCATACTTTCTCCGTCCCTCCCTACTTCCTACCATGTTTCACTCACCCCCGTAAACAACACAGAATCCAACCTCCGTGTCGTGTCTTCTTTTTGTATCCATCCAACTTTTGTATAACTCTCCTTATTCCCCTTGCATACAGCAGAAGAGCAGAACGATGCCAGATTCCTTTCCCTTAAAGCCTGAATCATAAAGCCTCTACTCGTATTCCACTTGAATACCATGCAAGCGGAATTTGAGAGGGACGCTCTTAGCTTCCTTGGGATATTTCCTCGTTTCCTCTTCTCTGGAGGAGCATAAAGAGGAGAACAACAAGTCTATAATATCGGATAAAACCGGACAGGAAGAGGAGGCGGGTACAGGAGAAACTTGTGAAGAAAAAAACTAGAGAAAAAACTACACGAGTGGAGCAAGTGTATTATGATAGATTTACGTTAATGTTATTTTCTCGACTTGTTTTTTCCCTTGTTCCAGCCCAGCCTATTCATGTCATGTAATGGGTGGAAAGGTCGAGATTATATTCCTTTCTCAGAGAACAAAAGAAACCGCAATCGCTCAACCATATGATCCTCCTCTCCCCATCCTGCAACAACCTGCCAAATTTTTGATTTGTTCATAATGCAATCAACCCTCATTCATTCTACCAAATCTTCTCTTTCTTCTGGCTCTGGATCCAAGGATTCTATGCATGACTTTCACCCCACGCATTACCACAGTATATGGAGGAATCTTAAAAGTCTTTCCCAATGTACATCGCTTTCTGTTCATGGTTTCTCCTTTTATTTCACTTTCTCTTTGTCAATCGAATATTTTCACATTTATTTTTTCAAACAGATTCTGAAGTCTTTTCATCAATAAAGAAGACTAAATATTTCTGTGATGAGCTTTCTCTTACAAAAATCATCGTCACAATTTTCCACAACGTTTTATAGCCATTGCGTAAGCTCCTACTCAAGCTGTCACATATTAGTCCTTTTTCCCGAGTCCCCTTTTCGCAACTATTCCATCCCCTCTTTTCTTTCCTTGAATAATTCCATATCAAACAGAAATAAAAACAAGCTTATGTCTTCACTCGTGTCAGCAAACAAACTACATTTCGCACAACAATCTCAGCTGTTCCTACTTTTCCAAGGTTTTGCCGTCCCAGTTTCAACCCTTTCCTTGTACGTAATCATCAAAGTAAGTCCAAACCGTTTCAGTAGAAAGACAATGCGAAGAAAATGCGGCGAAGTAATAGTGTAAACAAACTTTCTAGTTCTCCAGTCAGCGTCTTAAGCGTATGCAAATAAAAGCAAATATTAGCGAGAAGCTAGCAAACGGTAGCAATAATTATTCATGGGAGCTCTGCATGTTGCATTGGCTGTCCTGTGGAAAGCCTGTCAACCTGCACCGCTATTAAAAAGTTGAAACACATTTCAACGATGAAAAGAATACTTTGTTTCAATAATAGCTTTACATAACGTGCCTAGCGCTATGGAATGATTATTATTAAAATTATTTCACTTGCCAGCAGAATGTGTATATTTGCCTTAAAGTGGGCACATCAAAGCCAAGTCTGTAAAGAGACTCGCATCTTTCTGACTAATTTAGTACAGTACGGAGTCACCAGAGGTGTAGCTTCCTCTTCCGCTGAACCTTCTTTTTCTTCAGGTCGTAGAGAACATAAATTATTGAAATTGCATCCAAAGCATTTTTACCAACAAATTCTGCCAACTTCCGTCTTTATTTATCGCTCTCCAACCCATTCTTCTTATTATTAATATTATTATTATATATTTCTACGACGATGCAACTGTAAAGTAGTGGCGGTGCTTCGCAAATAAAAGAGAGTGAAGAAAACACGAGAACGCCCACATACTTATATTACCACAACACTTTCTCTTCACAAGAAACCTACCGACGTATTTACCCGTAGTTGATTGTCAGTATCTTTTATCCAGCAATATTCATAATGCAAAAGCAAGATAAAATATACTTACTACTCTGCTGAGCAGAGTCTGCTCTGCAGCAAGATGCAACCATGGCAAGGTGAAGTTACACTCCAGAGCATATAATGATACAATACTGCATCAACTTTGAAGTTCTATGCAAAAGCAACAGGAGTACGTGCTTTCTCCCGTGAATAAAAGCTTTCCACTCAACTCTTCCATCTTCTGTTGGAAAGTGTAGCAATTAAAAAATTGTCTATTTTATCCTTTCTATATTTTGGGGAAAATAAACTAAATATATAACTTATTAAAAATCTTTCGCTTTGCGTACACTTTCACCTCCTCCCCAATGCCCTTTTAGGGACTTCAGCCCTGTTTATACATTATTTTTCACTTCATACGCATAAAAACGTCATAGATACGGAGCAGCTCACAAAAATTTCATAGCAAGCCGTTTATACTTTTTTTTCATACAAGCTTCACAGGCGGGGAAAACAAAGTTTCATAGATTTTGCTGCGTGAAAAACAAACGAAAGAATTATGCAGTGTCTGAAAACAAGTATAAACACCCGTTGCCATGGTAGCCTCATAAATTTTATGAAATTTTTGTGCGTGTGAAGTGAAAAAAATTAAGTATAAACAGGGCTTTAAAAGGTATCTAATTGATCGTACCGGCGTTGCTACTACGAGATTATGAATGCAGTAAATGTGTTTGTTTTTCTCATATCCATCCAGTCCGTTAGAATTTTAAAACCCTTGTAATACGATTCTTATGGGGAAAAAAATTATTTCGATACCACTTTCTTCGCGTGTCAGTCGACTATGTACTTCTTAGCGGGACATGACGCTGAATCTTCAAATTCAAGAACCTTAAATTTTCCTTGCTTCTAAATCGGAATAGACCCGTGACACAATCCTATAAATTCCAGCACGGCATAACATTAGTTTGAAGCTATTGTACATCGGAAGTTTTAACATTGGTTTGGTGCTTCGTGATTGACAAATTAGGGGAGGTCGATATAAAATCCGCACAATTTTCTCAGGAAACAGTCTAAAAAATTACTGCCATCTTGTACTACTATGCTACAATTTTTACAGTTTATTTCCTACTAGACAGAATCTGTCACTACCTTTCTGTCTTAGATTTAAGAATGATTTCACATTCTCACGAAGCCATTACGATTGAACAAACCGGACCGATTACTGTAAACTCTTGCTTCCTTTTTTATAAAAAACAAATAGATGCCGTACCGTTGAAATGACCATCACACAAGGACACCAAGACAAACCCTTCTTTTTGAGCTCTCAGTCTTCCAAGGTCCCATCCTTCTTCTTGATTTTCCCGCTCGGAGAAGAGACAGCAGGACAGTCATGCCATGATAGAGAAGATACTAAAGACATGAACACAGTTTGTACGTTTCAATGCTTACTACAATGAGTGTTGCGATTCCCATAAATACCATCAAGTACTTTACAGGAAACCATCTGTGCTGCCCCGTGAACCGTCTGTTCGTAGTTACATAGGGATATGACAGGGAACTTTTGCAAACCCGTCAAGTTAGTTTCCCATTCCCACACTCTCCAGTGTTTTCCTCTATATTTACTTTCACCAGCGATAAAGCCGCCAAGCTATTATGCATAGTGCCAGCTTGAATCCTTGCGAATTTTCCCAATCGGCAAATCTGGTATCCATCTAACACTCTCTACACGCACCCACCTTTTACTTACTTTATTGAGATTCTCACCAACTTTCTCTACTATTTTGTAGGGCCCAAAGTCTAAGTAAGTCAGAGGAAGCTCAGCTTTTGCAAAAGCCCCGGGTCTGTGACTTTGTATATTGCATTATCTTCTCATGTAACGTTTTTGTCACGTACCGCTATCCCGCGTTGTCTAAAAGCTTTGCATTGGTCACTTCCTTCCTGCTACTTGAATATTTTCAAACCCAACAGTAATACGACATTTTTTCCATGTATCCATTTTTCCCCGCCTTGACAAGTCAAATGTGCCACTGGTATTATGCTGGCCATATATTACATATATCATTAAGAGGCTAAAACCAAGTAAAGTTGATGAACCACAAAACTTCTGCGGATAGCATAGTTGATACTATAGTTGAAGGAAACTCAATTAATTTTTGCCTACTCTCTTCATCTCTACTTTGAATTCTAGTTAAAGGAACACATGTACCAGTTGCATTTTTAAGGACGCAAACCACCAATAACTCTGTTTCTGGAGTTGATTATCGCACTCTTGGGCACTTACTATTCGAATATTTTAGGACTGTTGTATAGCAATCAATAACCCAAGGTTTCTCTGAATAATTCCACTCCTCCTTGAGCGCTCTCTACCTCTAAAATTCTCAGCTTTCTTCTTCTTTTGGGACAGCAGGATTTGAATGTTAGATTTTCCAATAAGTTGTTTCTCTGTCGGCAGCTCCTCTGGATACAAAAGTGGATAAACGTGAAATAAATTGCTATCGTTCCTTTGCATGGGCCATAAACAATAGTTTTTGACTGGCGAAAATTAGAGGTCTACTTCCTATTCCTTTTTTCCTTTCAATTCCACTATGCAATTTGCGATCTCAATCTGGATACCAACGCCCGGCCCGAGCTTCACTTCATCATTCCCAGCACGTGTGATTCCTCTTTCTTTCTTCTTCCCTTTCTCTCAATGCTCTAAAATCCGGATTCTATCACGCTCTATTCTAAATTCTCACCACTTGCCTTACCTTCTCGCTTTCACCAATGTTTACTTTCAAAGCATTCTGCCATCTAAATCATGGAGTAGCGGGAAATCCTAGCCGAAAGCTAAATCCACTCCGTCTCTCTGCTTCTTTCTCTTTGAGGTGGGAATCTTGCCTGAGTGCCTGACTTTCACTGCTTTCTCTTTATCTCTTCTCGTCCACTAACTTCTCAGCTTCCTACAACAGTTGGGTCAGTATCCAAGAACACCCCATTCTTTGGTTTTCAGACTGAGTGGCCGGCGGCCGGCCTCACTTCTCAATTTTCTCTCTGTTTTTTCCATTACTTCCCGTTTTTAATCCCTCAAGAAAGCACGGATAACCTATTTCTTAATCGATTTCCAACAAATTATACACTGCATCAATATTTCAATCTTATATGTAGCTACATAATGACCCATATCGATTAAATTAGTAATTCTCTTACATTTTATACAAGAAGCCGACTCAAGTGGAACTCCTTTTCTCTGATCCTGAGGATGAAGGCGTTATAACATTTGTATTGGATGTAGCCGCCGATAAGAAACATAACACACCTTTTGATTGCAGTACACCAACTCCAAGATATTAATCTTTTTGCTCAATTTAATTCAATGTCCCATTCTCATGCACCGCACTGCCACTCGGCTATATCATCAGCAGCTGGGGCTAACTGAGTTCACGGAGCTATTCTCGGATTCCATGGAAAGTACACACAGACTATGGAATTAAGACCAGAGCTTTCCACAATCTCTGCTTCAGTCAGCCTTGGCTGAACTTTGTCATGATTAAATATACTTTGCCAAACCTCCGCCACATTCACTCAGCATACAGTTCTCACATTTTGCAAATAATTAGGGCAATTAACCTTGGCAGGCTTAAGTTTCGCTAATAGCTAGTAGTAATCCAACACTTTGGACTGATGGTCATGTACGTAACTAGTGATTTGCCGGTACATACCAAACGCTTTTCAATATATCATATACACACTATTTTCGCTAAAACTAACACCAGTGTCGTCACCCCACGAAACTTTCACCACCATGACCAGAAGCAAGCCGAGTATTTTAGGCCGTAGCCAACTAGTTTTGTCACTTTGAATCTGACCTGACATATTTACGTCTCTCTCTCATCCTGAACCGGTACGAAACGAACTACCCACAGGAGAAGCAAGGTTTGGTGTGAAAGTTAGTGCGTGCACTGCAGTAGTCCTATTAGTCTGGAAGAAGAGTAAGGCGTTGAATTGTGAAATAATTTATGCCGGAAAAGCTTGTTGCCGACTGAGAGAGGGAGAGGAGTGATTTCTTTTCCGCTCCCATTCCTTAATAACGATACTCGCAGCCGTATATATATACAGTGCGTATAAATGCGTTATCAAAGTATGGACGCTACTACACTACACACACCTACTTTCACTAGGCTGACCGGTTTGCTCAGCGCATACTTTCACCAATATTTTTCGACCAACTTTCTTCAACCTAAAAAGCTAGAATTTGTTGGAGCACGAAAGAAATAAGACTCGTATACTGATACCTACCTACCACTTCCTTCTCCTTCCCTTTCCTTAGTTCCCACTTTGGGCAGTCAAGCACATTTTCCGCCATTCCTCATCTTCAGTAGGACAGGACGGAAACTTTCACCAGGTAATTTCCTGTAAGTCTGCAGTCCACCCGCGCATACTACAACCGCACCAGAATACTTGGTTTCTAACACTTCTACGACACACAAACTTTTTTCTTAAGCGGAAGCACGCGTGTCTGACACTACCAAGGGTAGAAAAGGTGTTCATTTTTACTTCATTACCCTGTTGAGCATCAAGGTTTCAGGTGCAGTATTTGTTTTTATTAAGAGTGATTAAAGGGATGGCGGTCGGAGATTTGATTTCTCACGATGTAACCACTTGGAAGCTAGTGAAACGAACCAATAAACCTCTGCGTGGTATCCAAGAGCATAAGAAAAGGTTTCATTTGCCATAACAAACCCCCGTGGAGAATGTGTTGAGAGGACTCAGAAGAGCGAAGCCTGTGCTAATTGCTTACATCAGATTAGAGAAAAATCCTCTTGATTTGTCGAACACCATTACAGCTGGGCTGAGCACCTCTTGTATTTTACTTTCTCCTCAAATCATTCCACACCCTCGTGGCTTGGAGAAAGGCGAGAAAACTACACCCTCCCCTGTGGTCCTTGAGTAATATTGAATGAATCAGAAAATTCTCTACGCACACGAACAAACTAGCCTTTCACTCCTCCTCTAAGACACAGGGTCTCCAAGCTTTAATTCACCCTTTGAATTTGTAACAGAAATGAAATATGACTATTACAACGTATTAGCGGCTGGAACAATGCGTGTCCTTCCCTTGTTCCCCTCCAACACCGTCCAACACCGTCCAACCTACTCAGACCAATAATATCTTGTAGGTGGAGAAAATTCTCTGGCATGCAATCCAAGATTTACGGAGGCCCTATAAACTCGGTATATGCATGACAAGTCCTTAGTTTAATCCCTTAATTTCTGTACCCACCACGGCACGCACTATAACAGTTTTTAGCGCTTTCTCCAACCCGAATGTATTTGACGTACGCACGTTACTAAAACTCGCCCTATTTCTCCTTTCTCCGTCCCCGTCGCTCAGGCTCACCCCTTCTTTTATTCATGCAATCCTAAAGCTAGCGTGTGATCCATTTGATGCATCAACCTCTTCGCGCCCTGTGCTACACACAACACACACACACACTATCCGTGTTTACTTATGATATGTAATTTGATTTCTAATCACAATCCTTGTAGTACAAAAGACTCCCAGTTCCTACCCCAGCTGGAGGTAGGGAAACAAAATTGCGTGTTTGTTCAACTTAGATTCCTTAATTTCCATCTCCCTGTCAATGTGAGACTTAATTTCCCCGCTAACCCACCCCAAAATCCCGCATTCTACCACCTGCTCCCAACACTCCTTCCTTGTACACACAAGTCCTTCACCCAAATAAATGTTGGAAATACAGCAAGCTTATTACGAAGTACGAATTCGACTTAATAATCCAAGACACATGGCTGTACTGTGTGTAGCATAATCAATTCACTCAAGCTACTCCAAGAATTTTATAATCTGCTTATTAAACCACCCTCCTCCCCCTTGATAAAGTTGAGTTTACAATTGTACACCAATTGTTCCTAATTGTAATAACATGGTATTCCTTCATATACTTATGCTGTAGTTACTTAATTTTTACCCTTGTCTCTGGAGTAATTCTCGTGAATATCGTGTTTTAAACTTAGACTGAGCTAATTCCCTAGTCCCGTACAACACATGAAATACAATAATCTCTATAGTTCATGGACACGCAGAATTTTGCGTACACGGCGTACATAACGTATCTCTTGACGCTTTGCGTGCTTGTTCATGGTAGTTTAAAAATTGTCGTGTTCATCCCGTCTTCCAAACTCTAACAAAGTTTAAAGTTGAGACGGTAGTAAATTATTTTCTGTCATTCTTCTGTCAGCCTTCCTATCCTACCTCGCCTCTGTTCCTGAATTTGTCCATTGCAATGTTTCTCAAATGCCGTTTAAAGAGTAATGCGTTATTTATTCCATGCGGACATGTCTCCTCCTGATGTATCATCCTCACCTTTGGAATCATGCCATTCTGAACCCTGAGCTGCCTATCCACCCTCGATCCTTGTTTGCCTCTTCCGGTTTGAATTTGACTTGTCCAATGGTCAAATAGTCTACTGCATTCCTGATGCCAGAATCGGAAAACTCCTCGGTTATCAACGTCCAAAAATCTAGATTGTATTTCACCGAATTAAAATCACAATGCATGCTTGCTTTAGTTAATTTCTTGCATGAATTGCTGCAATATAAATATGATGAGGATGCAGCTTCCGATTCGGATTGCATCAATCAGAAATCGAAGGACTACTGAGTTTTCTCCTTGTTTGTCTGTCCGTCTACTGGATTCCATTTTTCTCTCAGTTGTATGGTAAAATTAAATTAGAGCCCGACGCGCTAAAACGTGGATGGAGAAGGAAGGAAGTTAATGCATACTCCGTGCTCAAAGAGAGGTCATGCAGATATTCTCTTCATTTCATCAAAGCTAGCGTTACTAATCGGCTTGGGCGAAAAGGGGCGAGGGGAAGCGACTCCTCTATGTCGTCCCTCCCGAAATGGAATCTTAAGAAAACAAAGGATGGGAACAAGTGGGAGAAAAGAGTTCAAGTGGGATGGATGTGAGCGAGAGACGACGTCGACACTTGAAACGGAGCTTTAATTGCCCCGTACCCATTTCCATTTCGTTATCTCCCTTCCGGCCGCTTCGCTCTCTGTTTGACAATTAACGGGATTCCAAAGCCTTCCTTCCTTCCGTCTTTCCTTCCTTCTAAATTCTTTCCCTTATTTTTCTCTCTGGGGTTTTTCTAGCGCTCTCGCCTGTTCCTTTCCTACGATCCTTAATAGCCCTCTCGTCTTCGGCCCCGCCATCACTCTTTCAGTTCCGCTTTCCTTAACTCCTCCAAACAAATCCATGAGTCATACTGCACACTGCAAAGCCAGCAACGATGCCCGCTAGTTTTCATTGTTATTTCGACCGTATTTTGCTAAAACTCATTTTATTAGTTTCACTCGATAGTTACTTCAAAACTAACATCGTTTTGGAGCCTGTCATATATATACATACGACAATTCCTTTGTATTTTAGAGTAAAGCTGACCCAGATAATGCATGTGTGTAGTAAAATTCCATGTTTATATACTTTCTTCAGTTCAAATTCAATTTTAGTTTCTGAAAACCAGCAATTCTGGATTAAAATCAAAGCTGCAACGTTTGATGTACTCCGCCTGCAATATTGCAAGTCTAATCAGAATTATTTGTCCTTTTTCCATCTCTCAGCGCATTCCTCCAAATTCCAAATATAATTGTAGAAAAATGTCCATCATTCTCCACGCAGTTGATAAGATTACATATAAATGACATACCAGATCAAAGGATGGCGAGTATCATCTCTGAGTTTCCCTGCTGGTATGGAATCCCGGATATTTATTATAGTATATGTATTTCTTGGGAAATCACCTTTTCCTCATTCTTCTACCTCCTCCTTTACACATTTAATTACATATAGCTTCTCATTCTTGGAGATTCTTAAGTTCTATCCATGATGATGATAAGGAGGGGAAAACTCCTCCCGGCTTTCTCCATCTAATAACTAATACTCCACTAAGCCACTTATCCTCTTCCTAATCTCGTGTCTTTTTGTTCAACTTTCCTTCTTCCTTCCTGTATTTGGAACTTGAACAACTTTTCATACTCAAGGATTCCTTTCCATGACGTTATCCTTTTTATTCTATACACGAGCCATCTTTGATCACCGCTATCCAATCAAATCCCTAACCAAACTTGATTACCCAAAACTTTATAACTTTATTCATCTATCTTTTCACGTCTCCTTTTCCTTTCGCCTCGTCTTACTCATTCATCCACATTCACAACTCAGATTCAAATCTCTTATGCAAATCCCTCCTGGTCTAGCCTCAACCGTCAACTACATGAACGAGAACTCGGGAAAACATGATTTTTAAGATATTAGCGTTGCTTTTGGCTTCACTGCGCTGGGGTGATTAAAAAAGGCCCCAATAAAATGCCGAAAAGGTACCAAAAGATGCCAAAAGATGCCAAAAAAGTGCCAACAAATGCCCACAAAATTGTCTTGAAATTTCTCTCTGTATCAAAAATGCTATGCGAATGGACTAGGTTGGCTTGTACCGCTTTCCCTTCAAGTCAGAGTTATATATAACTTACTGGAATATAAAATGAATTGAATAGCAGCAGGGTTGGCATGGACAAAACAACATTGGACAAAACTACTGGTTAAAACCGTCCGAAAGACTGACAAAACGCGTTTTGGACGGGCAATTTAAAAATAACTCGCCATCTATTCATAAACTGTGAATGATGCTGTCATTCAAAGGTGCATCTTTCTCCTATCCGATTCCTATTCTTACATTCTGATGTTAAATAGTGACCAGTCGGTATTATTATAACTTCCCCTGAACCTTCGCAAATATTTTGAATATAATATACTCGTGTAAATAATTTGTACCAAAACGTTTCATGCAGAGGCTAAACAACCTTTAAAATTTGAAATTCTTCAGGTTCATGGACTGCTGTTATTTTACTGGAAATAACGTAAAACATGGCTCCAATGAATTTTTATCCTAATGCAACATCAATTAACTAAATTAGTTTCTCAAAACGAAGCTGATGATGTTAAATACAGGCACAAATTCTCGACAGATGTCCGTGCAGCTATAGTTTTGCAGATTTATCTGATTTGTCCATTATATCCACTTATGTCCATTGGACGAAAAAAAAAACCAAAACAGACGGACAAAATGCCAACCCTAATTCTTCAGATTGGGTTCGGGGTTACTCCGTTGAAAGTATTTTCTGTACAGCATTAAAGCTAAAATACTTCAAATTCGATCCGAATTCTCTTGATTCTTCTATTTTCTGGATTGCTTGAGTCGGGACAAATCTTTACCACAGAGCGTGGACCGTTCCATCATCCAATTATTTGCTGAACGCCTGAAAGGGTTTACTCGCTCGTATTAAAATTTAACAAACTGTCTGAATCCGTCCCTCTCAAGTCTTCAGTCCCACTAAGACAGCTTTCACCTCCCCTTTTCACACTCTTGAGTAAATTTATTCCAACTTTTCGAATTACCTTCTTCCTATTATCTTAACCCGACCCGGAGTATTCTTTTGTCTTTGATTTTTCACCCGTATAATTTCCACGCAGTCTTCGCTCCCCTCCTCCGCTTTCATTTATGCGTTCTTTGCAGCTTGAACTTTTCCTTTAAAATATGCAGAGGCTTCCACTGCATCTCTGTCTCCCTGACGTACTAAAACTGCTGCATCTAAAAGCCGTGAAGGCTTAGGTAAATACTTGAATAACTGAGGATAGAAAGCTAAGTTTGGTACATTTCTTCATCTTCCTTTACTTACGGCATCTTTTGTCGGTATTTGTGAAATGGTCACTTCCCGGATTCGATTCTCTAAAATTCTTATTTCTGCCCATCTGAAAACTCTACATCCTCCTTTTCTAACACCAGCTGCGTATCCTTTGTTTCCGATTCCCATTACACCACGTCACAGGGTGAAAGTAGTTTAACTTCTTCAACTGAGTTTTTATTTTGGGAATGGCTTCACGATCTTTTCGTTCCCGTTTCCCTTGTGTAGACCCGCCGACGCCGACCGCCAAGCACTTTTCTGAATAATTTAATGCTACAACCTGAATTATTGATATCTTAGCTTCTTCCTCCATCGAAATCTACATTAAACTCTCCTCACTCTTGAATTCCTCTTTCGCAATTGTGAGCACGTAAGCGACAAATACCAAACAGATCCCAGTAGTACAAATCCACTCTTAAGAACTTTTAAAATCTCATTCTTCCGTTTCCGTTGTCACATTTATGGAGCTTGTTTAAGTTAGCTGGTTCCTGTTTTCAACAGAATATTTTCTACTTCTTTTAAATACTGTGTTAATCACAGAGAACGACAATGTAAAAACAATTCAACACGATGTATGCTTGATGTCATGCATTATGTCAAACCATCCAAGCTTCCGTTCACCTCTCTGTCAAGCCACCTCAAAGGTTCAAATTTTACATAAGGTTGATTACTCGTATAACCTCAAAATTGCTGTATCAGTTTTTCGGCATACATCCTCTGAAATCTCTAATCTGACCGGATTAATTCCTAACATATGTACCCCTCCACGCAAGTAATGCACATACTAATCTTCTGTGATGAAAATTCCAAGAGAAAGTTAAATGCTGAACAGGATTCCCTACTTAGAGAAAATTCAAAGTGAGGATTTGGGTATCTCATCAGCATTTGCATCCAGTACATATCCGCAGCAGTCATTCCCGAGGTGAATACGTGAAACATGTTGGTTCTCGCCCATGGCTTTTATGATATCCTGGAGAAAGTTACAAAAGTAATTTTAGTTTTCACCATACCGGATCTTTCTTCTAGCCTTTTCTCCTGTACACCTGAAGTTGGACTTCGTTAATAAACCAGGTACTGCGGTATCTACCTAATCCATTCCTACGCTGGCTTTTACAAGAACCAGTCCTCCTGAATAAAGGAAAATTTCTAAGAGAGAAAGAGAATATAACCCCTGGAAGCTCGGAGTCCGCATCAGAAATTCATAATTTCTTTCCTCCGCGAATGCCAGAGCATGCGCTATCTTTATCCCCCCGGATTCAGCTTCCAGACTCGGTTAATTGAGCGAATGCGGCAGACTTGACAAAACAAATGCTGTGGGAACTCCCTCGCATTTCACCTTGAGAAGTCATTCAGAAATATGTTAAGTATCACAAGTATGTTGAAATCTTCATCTTAAGGAGCAATTCTTAAGGAATCAAATGTTATTATTTATCATCCCTTCCCTCGCTAAGAAAGAGGGAGAGGACCCAGGGGAAACTGTTGCCTATGCATTTCGGAGAAAGCAAAATGATTCCAGTAAAAGCAGCGCCAAAAGGAATTTCTCGGCTTTACTCTTTACAGGCATTCCAATTCAAACATTAGCTCTCGTCTCTTGTCATTTGCATGCAAGCTTGTCAAAAGAAAGGAAACAGTTCATGGTTCAAGGCTTCCGAGCGACGATTAATGACTGAGAAAGCGTGTAAAAGATTTTCCTTGCATATCAAAAATGCATACTACTTTCTTCTCGTTTCCTTACGCCCAAGCTTTTATGTTAACGTCCTCCACCCGTCAAATTTCGTCCCACTCACTCCAAAGTCCGTCCCAGCTTCAAAATGATCGCTGCATCCAGCTCCCAAATATTTTCTAATGTTCCCAGCTCTCCCCCGCCCTTTCCTCCAGTCCCACTACATACACACTTACCTGCACCCTCATTTCCTTCATTCCTCGAATCCGTCCTACGACTCTTTCTCATCTACTCTCCACCATCTCTAGGGAATCTACCTACATTTCCTCGAACTTTCATCGCATTGTCTAAACTGCCGCTTTTCCTTTTCTTCCTGTCTTCTCTTTTTTTACCTTATTCGGTCTCGATTCTTAAATTGAAAACCCGGTACTTTAAATACGACGAGACAATAATAGCCATCCTGAGCCCAGCTTCTAATTGCAATGTATAAAAAATGTGCAAATATATAAGTACCATTCAGTAAACTTGGGCCACTTGCACTCGTTGCAAATTCATGCATGTAATAGCATACACTCTGTTACCCGAAAAAGTTGTTCACATTAGCCTATTTATGCACTTCTATATACATATATTTTTATATATATGCAAAAATGTGTTTACTAAGATTTTACCACATATAAAAACTGCAACATGTCGATAATTAGACCACAAGCACGTTACGCTACTTGCGAGCTAAGACTTTTGGAATGTGTAATTTTCATGAACTAAATTTGTAAAGACTAATCCAAGTTCAGAAAATCAACCCAAGCAATTAAAAGGACTACGCTGTCCCATACAATTACTGCGAACATACTATTGCCACAAAATATTTCTATATCTAGAAATCTATGCCCCGAGGATTGCTTCATGGAATTTTTCACATCTACTTATACCGAATTATTATATACCAAGACTTAATTCAGTGGAATCCAACTTCTAATTCTAACCTTATTCTTTTATATTTACCCAGCATCTTGAGAACGCATTAACCCCACTAGCTTTTCACATTTCCCTTGACGAGACCGACTCAACTCTAAATTCTTTAGGTCTCATTTGAAGTTCCTCGACTTGAAGTAAATGTTACTTGTGCGTTCACTGCATACTTACAATAATATTTCATTCGCCGAAAGTTCTGAGTTCTGAGCATATAATCTAGTTTCCGTTCCCTATGTATCTTCAACGAATAACTTTGTTCCCTTCTGAATTTCGCACAGACCAAAGATCTAAGGTCAGAAAATTTGACGAGATAATTCCT
Organism: Sminthurides aquaticus; assembly: GCA_906901655.1. Taxonomy (NCBI): domain Eukaryota; kingdom Metazoa; phylum Arthropoda; class Collembola; order Symphypleona; family Sminthurididae; genus Sminthurides; species Sminthurides aquaticus. The sequence goes on along the minus strand of CAJQTT010000004.1, from coordinate 5,324,100 downwards.
CATCATTCCTCCGCATCTTGGAGGTCTAATCTTTCCGACGCAAAGAAAACACTTTTATATAGGTTCAAAAACCTTTGTCCGCAGCTACTGCTGTGCAGACGTGATATCTTTACTGGACGGAGAACATTTACTTTCACCACTACCACTTGCTTTCACTCTACCAAACCGTTCCCTTTGCTCTGTATCCTATTCGCACCGCTATTCTCTATTCCTCTATATTCCAGTGTTAAAAAGTCAGGAAGTGCATAGCTTGGACAGATCTCTAAACCGTTCCTTCTGTCTGCATCACTGACGCATCCAGGTTACGCAGAACCCCGGGAGCTGGCAGGAGGGAGATTTCTTTTCGCTTTGAGTAGAGGATGATGATAAGAATAGTAGAGCTACTTTTGAAAAAAGAGCTCCTTGCTCCGGCGTCCGTAGTTTCCTGTCCTTATTGTGTAGGGAAACTCGGCGGAAACAAGAAAAGCAGGAGGAAAATAAAGAAATATCATAGGAATGTTTGCATTCTTTTCAATTCCTTCCCCGCCTTTCTCCATCTCGATTTCTCCCCGCTTCCTCTCTACAGTCTCCCTCGCTACTTTCCCTCCATTAGTTTCTCTACCTTTCTTCCTATCACCTATCCCCGTTTTCAAAGTGAAGCACACAGACTGAGCATATATTGATCAGCTTTCTCTTTTCTGTAATGAGTTTCTTATCGCTACCAGAAGAAACTTCATTTTGAATATCCAAAGCAACGCTAGAAGCTATTTAAAATGAAGTCGGGGAGGACGAGCGAAAGAATTCAAGCCATATCAAAATTTCTATTCAGAATCAAAAGAATCCTAGCTTTTGTGCACCGAAGAAACACTCCAGCGTGGAATTGCAATTTGAAAGGTTATTAAAAAAGTTCCCCTTCAATATTAGGCACCCTAGCTACGCTGGAACGGAACAAGTAACTCGGAATTCAGTTATTTTCTTTACTGCATCTCCTTTCTCTTTAAGACTCCCATAAGATCCGCCTAGCTTCCCAGTTATGGTTCATTACATCCTCCACAAAAATTATCCCATTTACTACGTGCACAGGGAGGACAAGAGAAAATTTTCAAACATTTACGGCCCTGTCCTCCCTTTCCTGCCCGCTATTAATCTGTTGCGGTATACAACTTTCATATGACAACTTCATACATGTATACGATTTTAATACCAGGAATTGTTTTAGAGAGGAACCCTGCCCAGCATTATAATTCTACCGGAGCTGGAAGAAGATGAGAGAAATCATATTTTCTCGAAACGTAACTTCATGTTGACGAGCGGAATGATGAATCAAGCGGATTTTTCTGCCTTGGTCTACTTCACTTCCCACCCGAGCTGTCGTTAAGAGAATTGCATCCCTCTAGTGTCCCCGGTGGAGCCGAATTACGGTATATAGGCCTGACTAAAAAATTCATTTCCCCGTTCCCCGGTAAGAATATACTCCAGCTCTTGCACAGCGCAGCAGCAGTTACAGCACTGAACGCTTTGAGCTTACCGTATACATCTTCATAGCAGATATAGAATCCTGCTTAATCCTCGTGCCTACTTCCTTCATGGAGAATACAAGAGTCAATAAAATCAGTAAATTGAATGGACAAGAACGATGTTTGTGGGAATACTAAAAGAAAGCGCGGAGGGAAAGAATAGCGAGACTTGAAATTAAGGAACCAAAGTATGATGCGGACTTCCAAACTCTCTGTCATCCCGCTGTCCCACATACAATTTAGGACACTTTAGGGGGTTTCCTCCGCCAGTCTCTCAAGATTACGTCTGCTGGGCTAGTTCCCCAAATTTTTCTCCACTTTCTCCAACAACAAAAACGCTTACCGAATCCATACAAAAAGGCGGGCTAGCTTTTTAGCTGGAGGCAAGACTTCAAATATGTGGACCCGCATCCTCGGATTCTCTCTTTCATAACCGCCTTTCACCGCAGTTCCTTCGCATCCCCAAACTGCACAACCTACCCTACAGCGAATAGATTCATTCCCCGCGATTTCCCAGCTTTTCCTATAGACGACAACAAGAGGGGCTGGACCGACTCTTTTCTAGTGCCTCCCCAAGCTCAGTACGAATATTATACCGATAGAGATTTATTCAAAGAAAAAAACTAGTCATAAGAGCCTTATACCAAGCCTTCAAGAGAGTCTCTCCAAGACTCGACGCTCAAATCAACTTCATGCTGGGAATTTAAAGAGAGGAAAACATACAATGCAACCATCCGATATCCTTCTTTTGTCTCCACACAGCTGAGACTTTTCAAGCCGCTAGCTTTTGTGAATTTAAAGAACCTCTCTGTCACTTTTTCCTTCCGGACCAAGACCTTATCTACAGCCTATGCAATCTAAGCTTTCTACACCAGTCAACCTCCACCACTCCACGTGCTTCCCCCATAGCTACTTCCTCCCTCCATCTATATATCACCCTCCGACCCTCCGCTCATCAGCCTCGCCTTTCTATCTCCTACCTTTTCTCCCCGTCCCTTCATCTACCCCACCCAGGCATCTCATCTATGCGCACCAGTTTTCATTCCTTTACTTTCACCGTTTTCTTTTTCTCTTTTATTTTATTCCTAGTCCTTATCCTTTCTTTCCCCAAGCTTCCATTCCCTACCTCAGCTTGTTTCCAACGCTTCCCTTTCTGTGTACAACAAACGAAAACTTTGCTTTCACTTCTTCCGTTTCAAAATTTTCTCCGGAAGTAAGTCCTCTCCTCAGTCTCTCTCTTCCCCCGTCCCCCGTGTGTGTTTCCTTCCTATTCAGTCCATCCCCTCTCGAAGATTTACTCCACTACTTTCTCCGAGTAAAATTTGCTTTTTTGCCCTTGTAATGGGCCCAGGCCCTTCCAATAGGGACCTACAGAATTATATCATTCTGTCACCTCGTCAACAAACCTTAGCAGAGCCCAGCCATTTCCTCGATTCTCATTTATTTTAGCTGTTTCTCACTCAATCATCGTGCCACAAAACGAGTTGTAATTGTTCAGCTCAAAAGTATATTTTTGCCTACTAAACGTCAAAAATTTCAAATGGGTCAGCGTTAATTTCCACCTTCATCACTGAGCCCTACAAAGGACAAAAATTCAAGTCCAAATCTAACCTTCAATAAAAAGTATAAAAATAAACATTTCTGAGTAAAATCGAAAAGCCTCGCTTTTTCACAAAATCAGTGAGTTTTGCACTTTTTAAATTAAGGCGTTAACAGAACTTCCCGGAGGTTTCAATGATGAAGGTGGGATTCGACGCTGACAATCGTTCAGCCATAATTACGGTTTCAAAAATGGGCCATACATTCAATCTTTGCCAGAAAATCAAGATTTTAATTTGGCAAATCTTTTGGTGGGAAACTCAACATTTAAAGGTCGGAAATGCAACTTTTAAATGTAGCTTAGACAAGACTTGTTAGGAAAACTCGTTGGCACGAAACTCAAAATTCAAGTAGCAGGTAACTTTTTATCTTGACACTTCGGTCCATTTCCACCAGTATGCGGAGCTTACATATTCACCGGTGTATTCATATATCCTGATTTACTTTGTTAAAATTGAACAACTTTTAACTGGAGGAAGGCTTCAGCTAACTTCATTTATTGGGTCACTGATTTCCTTGGAGAAGGTAGTACATTCAAGGGAAACAGTAATCTATTACAGGTTGGACAGGTCATTACGTTTGACTGGAGGAGGTAACGTTTAATCGGTTCAATATCATGCTTCATGTCCTTTAAATTGAAATTGTAGCGGCTTGAAGTATCTATCACCTAAGAGCTTCCCAACCCATATACTTACTACTATTATACACATATTCTTTACACCAGAAAAAGAATTACATTAGCAGTGCAAATGTCAACGGTCTGGCCAGGGAAGCTACTACGCACTGTAATAAATTTCGAAGAAAACCACCACATTTCAGGGAAAGGCATTGAGTTTTGAAGTTGAGGTGGGATTTTAAAATTCTTTTGTCCTTTATGCAGTATGCAGTAGGGAATGGTTTAGAACTTGGTAAATGCTAAGTGGCGGTCATGTATCTTTAGTTTTCCCTCACTTTCACCCAGGAATCTTCTCTTGCAGAGGCAGAGGGTGTTAACGCTAAGTGCCGCATGTATGCAAATAAGCGAGGATGTATTCCAAGAGATGCGAAGGTGTAAAAGATGTACGTGGCAAAGTACATTCTTCTCATCCGCGGACACAATCAATGTGACAGCTTTGTACCTCCGCTTTGAATTTATGAGAGCGAGCCAACTTTCTCCTTGCTTTCTCCCCTAGATCCATCATTAGCTCTGAGAGCTGTTCATTCCTTGGAAGAAATCAATTCCAAAGTCTAAAAGGAGTCTATCCCGTGCCTTACTACCAGACTACTCCAGCTATCGCCTAAGCTCTACTCCTACCCTACCTCACAAGTTATCGAATCTCCAAGGATTTGCAAGGCATGAAATGAATTCTCTTTGGCTTCTTCGCATATTCACAAGAATGGAATTCACGTCCATATCAATACATAATAGCCCTTCCTTTCCCTTCGTCTGTGTTCTTCTTTATAAAATTCTTGCCCACTTCTCATGCATATTTTCCTCAAACCTATTCTCCACTTACAAGCAAGTCTCTCGCAAAACTCTATTCTCTAGCATCTGTCACGATAATCCTGCTCGCTAGGAAATTTACTGCATTCCTTTACCCGATCCCTTCTACTTTCTCCATTCAGACATTCCAGCACTTGAAGCTCTAGAGCACCTCAAGTATCATCCTGTCTTTGTAGCTCCTTCCCCCCTCAATTCTTTCCTACTTTCCCTCACTTTCCCCCTCTTCTGGCTACAGAGCCAGCGAGCTTCACATTTTCCCGACTCCTAAGCTTGCATCACCCCAACGAACCAGCATATTTTCTCGCTTCTTCCGGTTTCTCAAAACCGCTTCACTGTATTGTACTTCTGCTACCTTTCCAACTATTATTCTTGCGATACTTTCTACAAGACTCAACTATTCTAATAAGTGGACCGTCTTTTCACCCGCTATTTATACGCTATGAAAAAGCCTAAACTAATTCCCAAATCATCATCTATACACAAGACAAATCACTCTCCCCACCCGCCCATCCATTCGTCACTCTCTTCAACTGTAGCCACACCGACCAAGCACACGCCACTTATTGTGGAGGAGAAACGATAATCAATCTATTGTTTCCATTCTCTATTCTTAAAATATTCCATTCACATAGCCAACGCGAATCATAGCTTGCCCATTCACAGACACCCACAATCAAACTTTAATTTCTTCGATTCTCTCCTCCTTGAACAACTGGGCCATTCTTGAGAATACACAGAAAATCCAGCTTTTATATACCACCCATCACTCCAATCCTTAGCTCCAGCTCGCTATTGTCGCTACATCACCTTATCATACTTTCACTCTGCTCATGCACACTTTCTCCTTGTTGCTACCCGCTATTCCTGCTGTGGTAATCCCATCCCACGGCTATTCTTGATCCTCCTTCATTTCAAGCCTATTCCATTCTATTCCTAGCCTCTTTTACACTAAATAAGCGGCATCACATTTCCAAACTGGAAACTCCAAATCTCCTTAAAACGGATCTGCATAAATAGGAGGCCAAAAGCCGGAGTTTGTAGAGGGAAGAGCGCGAGATGCTTGAGATGGAAAGACGGGGAAAGGAGAGTAAGTAAATAGGATGGGATCACTGATACACATTTTAAGACTTAACTTGTAAAATATGACGTGACGCCGAGGGAAGGGAAGGAAATAAGAAGAGAAAGGATTTTCTTCTCACAGGCCTCCCAAAGAATAAGTCGCCGGAGAAAGTGAGGAAGAAAGAATCACTTGAGATCAGAGACAAGCGTCGAACATGCTTGAGAAAGACACTCTCATATAAATCCTCTTCTTCTGCTTTCTTCTACTTTCTCCTCCTGGATCACTACCTACACCACACACACTTCTGCCCCTCTCTTCTTTCTTCTATTCTCCCGCCTTTAACTTTTTCATTTCACCATATCCAAGCTTATTCTCTCGCCTTCCTCGCATTCTTCACCTTCCCTCGAAATCTATGAGAAGACCTTTCTATTCTTTTCCTCTTTCATTCATTCATTTCTTCTTTACAAGCGTCAATTGACAAGCGCCACTTCAACCAAGCCAATGATGCTCTTTGCTCCACGGGTCAAACCCCTTTTCGTTTCAACCGCTTTTTCTTCTTTTCCATCATTCAAAACCCCTGCCTATTCCTGCCCATTTCTCCAACCTTTAGTCCATTTCTTTGCCTTCTAGGCTTGTGAGCTTAGAGTTAAACCCTCCTCTACACCTAAACCCAGTTTCTACTTTGTAATTTGAACACGTGGACCTCTTTGTAACTCATCCCCACAAATCAATCCCACATTCGATCCAAATGGTATGCTGTTACTATGCCACATGCTTGGATTGCCTCAGAAAAAACTAAAGCCCTGTCCATCACTAGCCTCGCCCTGTACTGTCACTTTGTCAAGCTCCACTTTTTATAGAGCTGTATTTAACGTATTTGAAAATAATTTTTTCAATAGCAAACTGTTCTCCATTTTATTCTATCCTTACGCAATGACATAAATAACAAAATTATGCATTTGTTCCTCCCAATATGCAAGTGCACAAATAAAAGTTGAAAATGGGTTTTTTTTCCAGCACGGTACAAATCCTCGGCTTGAAAGGGAATTAACTAACTACTAAAGAACATATTAAACATCATTCCTCCATGGAACCATAGTATATACTCTCCTAACTGCACGGGATGTCACCGTTTTAGAAATGAATGACATCCCTGGCATAAAGGCACTATTTTATATGGATTTCCGCAGAAGTCAGCTCGAATTTTATGAATAGAAAAGTATTTTTGCAATAATTCATTCATTCTTTCACTTCCAGTCCACCCCCACTCCCTGAGTTTACAAAAGAGAAAATTGCTTAACGAGCATCTCAGATGTAGGTTTCCTGGTTTCTCTTCACGTTTTTCTTCCATCAAATGATTTGCTCGAGCCGCATAAAATAGGGAGAAAGGGAAGAAGACGAAATTTCGTTCACGTCTCTCCCCCAGGCAGCTAGTTTTCTTGATGCATTTCCGGCTTCTTGAGTTGATTACTTAGGAGGAGAGACGAGACAAATGGAAATAACATGGATATTTCGACCAGATTTTTTCATCCTTTGCAATTTTTTCCAATTTGAATGAAAATTTCAATTTCCGTTTCTTCCACATGCTCAGACGAATTAGGAGTTGGTACTGGAGAAAGTAGTTTTGTTTAAACACCCCACACAGATCAACCCCTTTGCGCCTGCCCTCTAAAAATTCGCTTCTGTTTAACTCCCTATCACTGCTACCAGCAGCTCCAGCTACTCACCTTGTTTGCGCCACGAATGCTCTATCAAGGTAGCTTATTTTTACTTAGCCTACATGTTTATATAGCTGGTTGGTACGTGGAGAAAGAACGTAAAAATTGTATTGCAAAAACGGAACGTAGCCTTGGCGGAGAGAATGAATGGAAACTAAACGGTTTATGTTTCTCCGATAGTCAAGTAAAATTTTTGCTTCTCTTTTACTCTCTTCTTCCTGACGACCACTTCCCTGCTACGATACCGATAAATAACTGGAAATATTTCTGGTCATTTTTCAGAGAAGCACCTTGATGCTAGACATAAATGATGATTGCCTCCCATGTGGCCAGAGAGAGCTACACGTGTTTGAGCGTATGGAAAATAAATAATCGTCAATCAAAAGTACCGATAATAAAAGCCTCGTACGTGGAATTGTAAATTGGCTGGGTTCTCCGATAAAAATTCCCAATTTTCCCACCCTCGGATTTGGATATCAAGATTAAATGAGCAAAAATCAGACAACCCGTTCGCCGTTGAGCTACTTCCTTCCCTTCCCGGATAACACCCATATATTCATCATCAGTTTGTATTTCCAGCCAAAGCCTTCCTTCCGAATCAACCCTATAATCTCACTTCCCACCTCCCAGTCCCAGCGCAGCAGAAGGCATCACGTATTTCCCTTCATGTACGCTTCTTTCCAGGTCTGGATTTCAGGAAAATACATATTTCCACCTACACCATAACGCATCCTTCTATTTTTCTTCCCCTCCCGATACTACGAGCATCCGTAAGGCAAACATGCTATGATTTATAATTAAACACAGACCAACCCGTGTCTGTGTGTGCTCATAGGTACTTACCCGAGAGAAATCCCGCAGATTCCGAGCCGGGAGCTGATATGAAAAAACCGAGAGCGCACTGAGCACACAGCTATACACATTAACAACGTCCAGAAGTACAGTACATACTTAATGAGATTAAATCGTAAATCGTCCTCTCGCCGAGCTTTCTCCGCACACACTCTTTCTCCTATTTAATATGAATAAAAGATTACAAGAGGAGATCATGTAGCTTCGGATCATTCCACAAGTTTCCCAACGCATCACATCACCGTGCTTCTCCACCCTTCCCCGTCTTGCTTGCTTTCTCGAAACTTTCTCCGCATCTACGCTACTTGTTCAGTCTCTTTGGTTACACTTTCAAATTGTTTTACTCAGCTTTCCAAATTACGCTACAGAATTTTCAAACTTTTCTTATTTTCGAATCCATTCCACACTTTAGGGATACTGAGTTTTCCTGGAGCGAAACCCTTCCAGGATATCACCAACCGATTCCCAAGGAACATTGTATAGCAAAACAGCAAAAGAAAGTAGTTTCTCCCTTGCATGTCCTCATAGTTTCCTTGTAGGCATAGCTATTCCTCTATACACAATCTACTTTCTGTCAATGGCAATACTCTAGCAGCTGTAGCTAACCATTCTCTGACTTTTTTTTACGAATTTTCGTATTTATCCAGGAAGGAGGCAACACAATAAAAGCGCGAGAGTGAGGACCGGGTTGGGCGCCATGGAAAGAATGCTTGTTGTGCCCGGGTGAAAGCAGTGAAAGTTGATACGCTTTTCTATTGTGGCTTGCTTTTTATTTTCATTTTTCGTCTCCTCCTGCTCTCCATCCTTCATCACATCTGACTTCATTCTTTATGCACAATTACTTTTGATATGAAAGAAGGAGTGAAAAGGATACCCACCCCCGAGCCGTTCCCTCTATGATGATGAACGGTGGATAGACAGGCAATTTATGAAAATTCTTCTCCAAATAAGTCTTTAAGGCTCAATATATTTTACTCCCTCTGGCTGTTGACTCTACCTTTTCTTCACTTGTTCCCATCCTCGTCGTTTTCCCCGTGCATATTATTATTATGATTATTAGTGCAGGCGGAGTAGATTTTCCCTCTTTTCTATTTACTCCAGGATTTCTTCCCCATACTCCCCGCGTCCTCTCCATCGGATCCGTTTCTACTTACTCCAGTACTTTCTTCTCCCCTAGCTTTCTCTTCCAGGGGAGGTCCTAGTACTTATCATATATTCATAAACTATAATAATCTTGTGCATCAGGGGGGAGATCATCCACTTTCTCCCAGTTTCTATACTCTCTACTCTACACGGATTCACGGGAACTCCGAGAGCTTTTAATTTCACCCTCCACCCCCTCCTCTACATCATCCCTGTGATACATTTCCTATTAATCTCTAATGAAACCACCCCGCCCCCATCCAACATGCATGCATCCGGTTGAGGAAGGATATAGAAGAAACAAGGACGTGCTTTCTTTCTTGATTCATTCCATAGTTTTTCCTACCGGAATCTACTTCCTAATGCCTCCACGCGTCTCCCAAACACTCCTAAATATCTGATGAATACACAACTTTTGTCCGTTCCCAAGCTAAAACGTGTTCTTCTTTCTTCTGCTGACTGGAACCTCTCTTGTACCTCCGCCCCGTTCTTTTCTCCCCATCCTTCTTTCATCAGAAGACGGGAATTCTAGCTATAAGTACACAATCGCAGCCAATCTTTTCCTCTCTTCATCATTCCCCATCCTCAGAGCCAGAACTTAGATTCAAATAACCAGTGGCTCTCCGTTTAACTTCTGTAGGCTGCTGTCTACTTTCCCTATAATGCTACAGCCAGCGGATTTGCTCTTCGGCCTTACGCTTCGCTTTCTCCCAGCGTTCTCTCATCCTTCCTGCGGATAGTACCCGGTCTTGTGACTCTTCCTCCTTCCCGCGGATTACTTTTACATTTATGATCCTCTATGAGTTTAATCCTACAGGATGTTGCCAATTTCTCTTAGTGAGCCCTCACTAATCTTTCTCCCAGCTTCCCTTAACGCATCACCCCCACCCCTTCTCCACGCTCCTGCCTCCGCCTCCTGCAAACCCTGTTACCTGCATCAGATAATAAATTTCCCCCTTCCTTCTTTTTTCAAGCATAATCAAAAGCCTCATTTCGTTTTCGAGTAGCCGCTTTCTCTTGTCTCATTTATTTCTATACATTTTTGCCAAATTTCTCCCGTCTTTCCTACCTTTTCCCTAATTCTCTTAAAAAGCACTTGTTGTATCTCCCCATCTTCCTGACCAGTTGAACCAGAGAGGACTCACTCTTCTTTCGGCAATCAGTTCAAACCTACTTCCGCTTGTACTTTCTCCCAGCCTTCCTTCTCTCTCTCTCTCTCGGCCTCTCTATCCTTGGAAATCACCTTCAATGTTTGCCCACCTCCTCCACCTTCCACTTCCTCCCCTCTGTAAAAGTCTTTTCCTTTTAGCGTCAGTCAGAGCGGCTAGTCAAAGTGATCCGTCTTCCCAGCTTCTTTCTAAGTTTTCCCTTCTTGAGTTGTTCGTATTTTTGCCAAATGTCCTCCTCTTCAAAGCGTTCACCTATAAACGAATTTTGTCAATTTTCTTCCAACAACTTCCCATTCTTCAAACAATCGGAGAAAAAAAAACTTGTGCTTCCATCTCCCTGCCCTCCCAAACCCATCACTTCATTCATTTTCCCTCTATTTGTATTCCGTATGTGTCCCTGTCTTTCTTCGTCCTTAGTTTGTCTTTCCTCTACTCACCGCGCCTCCCGCCAGCTTGTATAACAACCTTTCCCCAACAGAGAAACTCGTAAGTCACACACTCCCCGCCTAAACTTTCTTCATTCTCCACATAGCGTAAAATCTTGTAGCTTCCCCCCAACTTTCACTCTGCTTTCTCCCTACTCTTTCCAAGTATATGCATATGCTACTTGAACGGAAGCTTCGGCATGGAATGCAATCGCTTTACCTCCTCCAACGAAGCCAGTCAGCTACAATCCTAAAGCGCACGTGGTTTCTTCAAAAACCTCTTTTCCTCCCCATAACAACCGGATGGATGACATAGGAGACTTGAGAGCCTTCCGCCTAAAATTTTATTCAGCCCTATCCACCATTCACGAGGAGGGAGGTAAAGTGCAGCAGTATTCACCGGAGGAAGAAATAAAAATCACCCTGTCTGCATACTTGAGTATGATGGGGCATGCACGTAGAATATCTCCACCTCAGTGTTTCTCCCTAATACCTGCCCTAGCCCCCCCACACGGCACAATCCACTTCCAGTAGCTGGACGTTTTCATGCTTAAATTGATATTCCTATGAAAAATATTTCCTGGTCCCGGAACGGGATTATTATTGTCACGGACATACACATGCATGTTCCCACATCCCAGTAATCAATATGGGAGCCTGGACACCTTCATCATCCACATCCTTCTTAAACCCGTCCAAGAAGAAGAAGGAGAAGAAGAACAATTTAAATAAATTGCTCTTTCCACATTTCCTACCTAATAAGCATCAAATTTCATACAATTTCCGCTCCAGACTTATCCCCTCCTCATTCTCCTCCCCCTTACACAAGATTTCTCTCAGCTCTTTCTTTACTTTTCGAAGCCCCAATCTGCCTTACCCTCCGCGCTGTAACCTTGTACCTCTCCCACGGATCAGCTGAATTATCTCCATATGTTTTGTTTCCATTCTTTCTTCCCTGTCTACTACATTCAACATTTCCCCCCTTCTAAACCCCGTCTGATACCTTACATTTTTCAATGCCCCATAAAACTCTGAATTCTTCAGCATCTTTCCCAACCAACTACGTGCCCCTCTTGAAAATGTAAGAGCTAACCCAAGCCTATTTACTTTCTTCCCACTTTCTCTCTCCTCCGTCAGTCTCCTCAACCATCACGTAGCCTCCCGCAAGTAACCCATCATCTGATCGTGAGGATAAGGAATCGTCGAGTCGGCCCAGTCTTTCACTACAGTTTTCACCATTCTTCCACTCTATTACACCCATACTTCCATACTCTTTCCTAAACTGCCCAAACCCCCTTTCTTCAATCACACAACTAGAACTCCGTCATTTCATATCTTCAAAACTCATAATCGTTTTTTATCCCATCACTCCCTTTTCATAGCCCTGGTATCCTACCATCCATAACTGTATCCATATCATAAGCATAATCTTAACCTGCAAACCAGCTACAATCTATCCTACCAACTTTCACTTGTTTCCATATGTCCCTTTCAAAAATCCTCCCTCTACTTACATTTCTTCTATAAATGCACAAAATCATATACTAAACCATGTAATCATTTACTTCTTCATCTCCTCCAGATTCCACATGATCCTTACGCTTCCCCCAACCATGCGTCAAACAAGACGAGAGATTTTACCGCTTGCGATAGTAAAGATATTATAAATTCTCGGAATCATCCACAAGGATAAAGTTGATAGAATAGAGAAAAAATTGCAACATGCTTTCTCCACCATCATACCCCCATCGATTCCTCTCAACTGTTCAAAACATTGATCAAACTCTATCAAGCAAGGAATTCAAGGAATAACACGGATTCACTGTTTTCTCCATTTCCTTACTTAATTTTCTATACCCAATCCCGAACTCATGGAACACGCTCTTTCCGCAAAATCGTCCTCAAACTTTCTCCATGTACTTACTTTCTCCACCCATTAGCTCTTTATCTTGCAAGACAGTCCATATGGAGCCCTATTATCATGTGCACAGTAAGGTGTATTAGCTTCGTATCTATAACAAACTGAGCAAACATGTATATTTATACGTGTGTACATCCTATCAACCCGACTCTTTAAGACTACCCTAATGTTATCGATTCTAACCAACCTTGGTCCGAATTCCGTTTTTCAATGCAAAATATTATATATATGTCTACGTATTTATCCTATTCGATATTATAGTGGTTAACGCGGGGTATCTTGAAATTGAGAGCTGCGACCTCCCTATGCTTTATGCATAGGCACTAACATTTTAAAAGTCGAGACGTCCTTGGAAAACCTGATTTATGTGGTAAGTTTGATCTGGATAGAGAAAATTTAGGAAAATCTTCTAAGTTTCAGACAGTACAGTGAGTTATGCAGCGGAGCCAGCAGTTAAAGTAAGTGAAGTTTAACAAATGCTTAATATTTTACTTTTTACGAGTAAATCATAATCACACTTTCAGTATAAATATATATTTTAAAACACATTTAAAATTATATGTTTTAAATGTGCTTTTATTATTACAGGTGCAATGCTGCCATACAACTGATCGGATTAGGATTTAAAGCTGGAGCCGTTCAACTCACCATGCAAAGAGATAATTTAATTAGAAAAGTGAGTTAACTTTTTTTAAAACTCTAAATGAATGATATACATGTACAAACATATCTGTGTTTCGTTGCAAGACTATAATTTCGTCTTGCATAAGTGGGATAAACGGGTTGATAGAAACGCTAGATCTAAATGTATCTGATTTTGATCTACAGTTATCACTCGCGAGTAAGCCAGATGACAGTTAACCCAACTTGAAGCTGAAGAGGGAATGGCCACTGGAAATAAAATTACATTCTTCAAATAATTCCATGATTGATACGTAAACACTTAATTGAGATTTTACACTATTAGATTTAGTTGATTTTGAATAAATTATTTACGTATTTATTCCTAACTACGAGTATGTCCATACATTGATCATGAAGGAATTGCAATCCACGAGCATAACATAAATGGGCATACACAAGTGTGGGGAAAAGTAGTATCCGTGAGCATCAGCATTCCCACATTCTCGAACATCCAAATTCTGGTATACGCAAGGATCGCTTACGTTGGATTCAATCAGAGAGCAGCGGTGCAATAGAATGCACTCTGTCATCCACGAAACCAGCATACTTATGGCCCAATAGGCATGCTGTGTCATGCCGAATCTCCGCATACTCACGCTTGCAATTTCAACAAATGGGGGTATTGGTTTTAACCTCTTCCCCACCAAAAGGATAGACGCTGCATAGTTTTAAAACCAGTTGTCATGGACATGAAGATCACTGGTGCATAGTTTAATTTACCTAGCGCGGGACTTTAAAAACAACGTTGCATAGTTAAATTCCCGCATGATCTGGCCATTAGATCAACGTTGCATAAATTCGAATTTCATTCCGCATCTCTTATGCATAGGAAATATAACTATAGCTAAAACTTGTGAGAGCGGCAAAGATAGAATGTTCTTAAGATGGACTTTGCCGATGCTTACATCTAAGTTTACATTCTTCATTGAATTATATAATACGAAGATTTAATTTAACTTAAAACTAACTTAGTTTTAAAATTTTAATGCTAGCCTAACGTTCTAGAATAGATGTTAGAGCTTGGTATATGCCGTGCACAGGTGCCATAACAACACGGTCACTAAGTTAGCTAAGGTTAAGACGTTTGTGCTCACCGAATTGTATAAGTCTTTTATGCCTGCAGAGTATTAACCTGCTTTCATATTTTTCCAATCATCCTCATACTTATAAGTGCTGATAATTTCCGGGGCCAGCATATTCTTCACACCTTTTCTACCCTAAACGTCAACACATACGTTCCCTTTCCCTTCCACTGATAACGTCAGTTAATTAAATCAAACGGGAAACCTCTAAGTTTACTTTCACTCGGAGCTTTCTTCCAGTTCAAACTATTGGCTTACCGTTGATGTGCTTTTGCGTAGTTCTAATAGCGGGTTGGATGCACGTTGGTATCAACAGTCATATGATATGCACATGCGTTATCTTCGTAATTAATTACGCAAGCTTGGTCAACCTTTCTTTTGGTTCTCCCTTGGGAGTACCAACTCTAAAAAACGGTACCAATCTCACAATTGAATAATTTTACATCTGGTTTTTTAATTGCACGTTTGCTTTCATTTTTATGATTGTTCCCTTCTACTTGGAAACCCATGATGGGGGGGGGCTTAAGGTAAAACTGAGTTTTTATTACCTACAGTTCATTCTAAATACACAGTTCAATAAGATTGATTTTAGCTTTGGCTTTACTGTCACTGCTGGTTGTGCTAAAAATTTACTTTTCTCAACTTCCAGCTTGCTAGCCCTAATTTCCTGGCTACAAGGATGTATTTATATTTGATAGTGCATAGTGCATGTATAATTTTCGTGTATTTTGGCTTCGTTTTAATTTTTTTAGTTTTTCTTCAACTCTGCACTTTGATACTATACATGGCAACTTCATGCTGTGTATACTCTTTATATTCAGAATACAATAATTTGCGTCATTCTGTAAAATACTGGTGTAAACTTCAAAATAATAGCACTCACTCCCTCCTCCATTGAATGGTTTGGAAGACAAACATTGAAACAAAGTGTGGATGTTTTTACTTCGAGAGAATGGATAGGAGAGGAACAGGCCGAGGAAAGAAATGTAGGTCTTTTGGAAGCTTTCTGCTCTAGAAAATGCAAGGCCGCCTAGAAATTTTTAAAACATCCAATTTTCCCTTCCATCATATACACTTAAGAGTTAACGAGAAAACTTTCTCGGATTCTCTCGCTAAGCCCAGCTGAGTGCGAATTCGGTGGTAGAAGAAAATGTCTTTGTTTTTTCCAACTCAATAACATCAAACGCTTGTGATGTTTCAAACGGAAATAATTTAATGTTTTCATCCATTTGACACTCTTGCCAAGAACCACATAGTCCATGCGAGGTAGGAAAGCTGGAGAAAAGATGACACGTTTTCAATTTATTTCCTCTTAAATTGTTTTTCCTCCTCTGAATTTTATTCTCTTTATTCTCTGCTCCATTCCCCTTTTTCTCCTCAGCTTCACGGGGCTTTTACCTGGCTAGGAGCTAGCCCGCAATATATACATATTTATTTGTACACATAAAGTTGTCTATGAATCCGCCACAAGGCACACTCGCCGCTTTATTTCTTCTGGCCTTCCTAACCAACAATCATAACTACAAGTGTCATTTTAGAAATGGAATATTTTGCACACACACATACATAAACGCCACTTTCTCCATCCTCACGTCTCCCAGAATACCATTCGAGTCTGTTCCTTCATTCTCAGCAACCTATTACTTTCTCCGTGCTTTATTCCACAATATTACCCACCATTGTGCTTGGAAATAACCAAAGTCAGGGAATCGTACTCGCTATCAAGTAGCTTGTCTTATTTTCCCTCAGCTACCGTAGTACTACTTGTACTACAGCCTCCGCTATCGCTATTCATAAACCTTGAGTCATCTCCCTGGACGATGGCACTATATATGCGTGTATGCCCACGCGCCAGTCTTCGGATTTTCTAGAATGCCCCTTAATGGTATGAATATCGGATTACCAAGCGATTTATAAAAATCCTTTCTATTAGCGATCTACTCCACAAAGACTCCGGAGGAGGATCAAAGAAGTAAGAATATATACATGTACAGAGACGTGGTCTTCTAACTGCCTGGTCGACGTACGTTAATACATTCAATAGCATTTCAGGAAGACACAATATGACAAGCTTCACTGTTTTCTATTTCCTCCGGAACTAGTGCCTCTCTACATACACCCCACGGCTGTGACTTTACATACAAAGTCTACTGTATTTCCCAAAGTCGTATCCTCATTCCGGCTAATGCCCGAGATGAATGGGTACTAACCGCGGGCTTAACGATACACTGAGCAATCTGAATCTCGACGTTCCCTCCTTCAATTGGCTCTCGTCCACTCAACAATCTACCATCCCCCATCCTCCTAATTCCATATTGGTCCCTCTCTTAGCGTAATCCTATGGCTAAGCTTACTCGCTGTAGTCAGCCACAAGCTACATTTTATACAAGACTCAATTTGTTTACCGCTCTTCTTGAAGCCCTTTACATTCACATTAGATTATTCGCAAATTCTTCTTCCGCCTATTTCAAAACATTATGCGTCTTTTGTCCGACAAAATAAAATCCAACTTAAGCTCCAACTTTATCACGCACTCAGTATACTAGTACCGAATACATATGCTGTGATCCGCTACACCATCCACTGTCTCTCCTCCTTCTCAACCTCAACTCATTCTCTTCTGCTTTCTCCACATGTGCTTTGACGAATTCGCGGAATTGCCTCCAATGCTGATGCAAGGAATTTTACCGGCTACAGTTCTCCAGACTGCATTGCGACTTCACTAGAAATCGGATTAACGGCAGTCGCTATAGGATATGAGTCGAAGAAGTGCATGGACATTATTCTATACATACAGAGATTCAGAGCATTCATAGATATAATACATTTAGATACAATAAAAACATGCATCTTACCGGAACGCCGCCCACCTGATGCTTCATCTTCACCCCGATTTCCTTGCACACATGAAACCCCGTAATTGCTGAAGACAGTCTTGAACAATGCCTGAAAGTTATGGCACTGCTTTCTCCAGCCTTTAAGTTTAAGTGTAACAAATCAGGGCACAATCAAATCAAATCCTTGTGGTAAGCTAAGTTTCTTGAGTTTCTCGGAAACATCACACATAAGTATACCATCACACGCTTCCTTCAACATCCACCACCCCCACTCTTCGTCAGTTTACAAATTGCACAATTTCTTCCGCTTCGACCACTTTCACACCCAACATCAAGTCCTTGGTTATTCAGCAAGATTTATTCCTCCTAAAGAAATCTTTGTCTTTCCGCCACCACTGAAAAGGGTCACGTCCTCCACAGTAGCGACAATCCATTCGTTTCACGTTACCCGACTTTAAACAAATTCCCCGCCTTCAAGTTCAATCATCCGCTAAACCTCAACCACATCTTATCCGTCTTTTCCAACCTCTTCATTTCCTTTGAGCAAATCTCTCAATGTGTCTCTTTGCTTCGTATCCTTTTACACTTTCACTAAGTAAATGACGTCTTCAGTTTTCTTCATTTCAGGTGAACATGACGAAACCACGCACAAAAAGGAACTTTGACATGTGTATTTTCCTGAAAAACGTCATTAAAAACGTCATTACATTCTTACGTATTCTGATTTCAGGCATTGCTATAAAAAACTTTTACTGGTCATTTTTGAATTTGTGTTCTGCTATAATTTAGCTAGTTTTTTTAATTTTATAGCGTCTCTGTAAAGACTTGTTGGTTAGGGCAAGAGTATTGAAGTATTTTAGCACAAGCTAAACTTACCCCTTAAGTGCACATGTGCAGATGAATCCTTCTAGCTTCAACTAGTTCTAGGAATTTTAGGCAAGTTTTTCCACATTCTGTAAAACAAAAATGTCCACTTTACAGCATAATTACATATTCCGTAAAAGCTATAACTAAAATTCCAGATTTATGAGATGATTTCATAAATAAATTAGGAAATAGCAATTGCTTTCACTCTATTTTTCAGTAGCGTTTTTGAAGCAACCAAGCTATTTGCAACTGCCATTAAAGCTTTCGCTTTCACCTAATGTAAATCAAAAGGATTTCATGATGAAAGGTGTAGTGCGTGTAAAGTCCGGGCTGGCTGAATTGGTAAGAATGTACGGGGATATATGGGCGAAGCGACCCGGGTTTTAAGCGGTTCTAAAATTGATATTACGTCCTTCAAACTGCCCGGACGAGAGGCTCACCCTCTCTTGAATTTCCTGTTTCATACAACACGTGGACGCCCATCCAACTCGCGTTCCGACAGGTCTAGAGTAAAACAGTGTGGACAAGTTTGTTTCCCACGTTTCCTCGACCCTTTCACTCACCACTAATTGCCCATCCTGAGTACAAAAGCGAAGCGGGTGAGACAGCAGAGAAATGTTTCAATTTGTGTTTTCCCCATTCTCTCCGAATAATTCTCACGTAAATTTTCCCGCCTCATTGATTCCACCTACATTTCACCAAGTCCAATCTTCCCTCTTCCCCAATCTCCTCCATTCTCTTCATCTCGCCAAAATATAGCTTTAGCACACACAGTAGTAGCCTTAGATCGGCAGCTAAATGCATACTTCAACACACATTTACATTAATGTTCTTCCTCTGGAGACAATTTAATTAAAAACATTTGTGCTCTCTTCTTCCATCCTCTTCTCTCCCAAGCTAAAAGTGGCTCAACAGCCTAGCTCCAATCTTCTACGCCTTTTCTTCTATATTTTCTAAACGTAACTTTCTCTTTTTCATTTTTCTCTAACCATGATGAAATATAGACTTTTGCTTTTCTCATTTACAAAATGTTCCTCCCCCTTTCTCCCAACTTGTAAACTTGCTTACCCTATCCTAACTTGGAAAACATGACTCTCGAAATTCGGACTGCTGAAATCTTCCTCCTACTTCTACTTTCGCCATCCGAGAAAGTTGAGTGGCGTCACCTTCCTAGTGATCCTGTTTTCAGATTCCTCTTGCGACACTTACCATGTTTATTCTATTGAGCAACATGTATATCTAATTCACGACCTTAAAAGGCATGTGCCGTTCCTTAAGGTCCTTCTGTTGCGACCCTTGTACATGGTTTCATTTCAACCATTCCAGATTCTCTAACTCAGAAACTAAAGAGCTACGAATCTGACACACATGACCTCATCAGCGAGTTTTTGGGTCTTAAATTTTGCGAAACTTGTTTCGATACAGACGCTACCTTTTGAACTTCCTCGTGCCCTGGCTGGCGTAGGGTCATGCATGAATACGTAAGAGTTAGATGAAGACGGGATGAGGGAGAAAGCGCTTTGGTAGTTGAATAAAGTTGTTTCGTTTGCGTGAAGCCACAAGTTGGTGATACGTGTAACAAAAGAGCTCGTAATTAATGACTTGGTTCTGCATGGAAAACTTTACTTGTTATTTACCTTTAAAGTTTAAATGTATGCACATCGGATCTGATTTGTCTAAAAGTAAAACTCTTTTCAGTTCTACCCAAACTCCAGCCCAAGTCCTTTCATTACTGTCTCTCTTTTTCACCTCTCTCCTCCATCCTCTCTTATTCCCATCTTTCTCTCCTTTTCCTCGTCTTGCCGCGAGCAGTCCTCTACTATGCTATAAGCTCTTTAAGGAGTCAACTTTCTCTTCCATTCATTCCCAACCCGAATATTTCCTCCTACGCTTCTTACATACAATCCAATAATGCAACCCGTAAAACTAGAATACGTGGCTCACATAGATGATAAGTTTTTGAAACTCGTCTTACACAACCTATATTTCCTTCTCGATTTTGCTGTCTAAAATTTTCCATCCGCCCTCCAACTTTTACTCTCTCCCTCCCCATGTCCTTTTCCTCAGCCACTTTCCACCCATGTAAATAAATACCGAGATTCCTTCAGCTTATTCATCATCGATTTACTCATTTCTTCCATCTACCACACATCCAAACCACAGAAGACCGCATCGAATATCGTGTTTCCCAATCCCGCTAGTATTTTTATCGACTTATCCTACGGACCCCGTTTCGTTTGTTTTCCCATACCCTTTTC
Organism: Sminthurides aquaticus; assembly: GCA_906901655.1. NCBI lineage: Eukaryota > Metazoa > Arthropoda > Collembola > Symphypleona > Sminthurididae > Sminthurides > Sminthurides aquaticus. The sequence continues at coordinate 5,303,506 of CAJQTT010000004.1, read as the reverse complement.
AACCAAGTTCAGCCTTTCAAAGCTATCAAAGCACCCATCTTCCACGCGGCTTCTCGCCGCTCTTCCCTTCTTACCGCCCGCTGGAACTGGGTGCTATCCGGTAACACCACAATACCATCTGAGATCTTCTGTATCCGAATATTTAAGTTAACGCCCCGAGGTATTGCGAAACCCTAGTGTTCCGCAACATTTTCACTCTTTTATCCCATCCTCCTACTTCTGAAGAACAAGAGAAATCCTCTACTTTCTCCCTTGTAACTCAATGAATTCTCGGATTTCTTTCATGCCCTAAACTTTCTCCAAAGAGAAATTCTACTTCTCCTCGATTTTCTTACTCCAACACTCTATCTCATATCTCGCCTAATCAATCTTCTGCCAACTTTCAAAAACATATATACATGCATTGTTGTTTTCATATTTGTTTTTCTCAAATCCGTTTTCGAAGATATATTTATAAATACTACTCTCTTCTCTCTTGCAATGCGGAGCATTCAAATGTCACTATGCCAAGTATATTCAACTCTAAAAGATGGTTATGGAAATATCAGTAAATAATTTTTTGTTAATTTTCAAGAATTGGCTAAATAAAAAAACTGTTTATTCAAAGTGACTGGCTTTCTAAATTTTCTCTTTTTGCTTTCTCTTTTCAGAACGTGTGATGAAACATAATCCTTGGAATATTCTGTCTGTCCAAATCATTACCTGCCGCTCTCGTTGAATGTCCATCCTATTAATTACTCTCATGTTTGTAAATATCTTCAAGTCCTTTTCTATGAACATAGCCTCCCTTCCCCTTAGGTTGTTATTGAACCGTCACGAGTGTTGGTAGATACCTCTTCGTATCTTATAGTGATCCACGCTAAAGTCAGTCTCTATCTAACCAGGGTAGAAAAGGAGAGCTTTGGCTAGAGCTCCGTGGGTTTGTTTACACTAGTCGTAACATTATGATGCTATTAGCGGTCGTTCGTGAACTCCCTCTGGTACAGGGAACTTTACCCCTGGGCTACCATTTTGGTGGTAACTTTACAAGAGGGGAGGAAATAAGAGGTATCCAGTGGTGGACACTGGACACTCTTATCCCACTGCGCCAACATAATGAGGTGAGAGCGTCGTCTTGAAATTGACAGAGAACCCCTGTAACTTTCCCCAACGAGACAGACAGATACACCAAGTCAACTCATAACATGCCAGCAAGTCAGCACCGTTGATAAAACCCAACAACTCTTCTGACTGAGCTTCCCGAAAAAACTCTAATCACGTCCGGTCCGGCAGTCCGGCTCGGCTGCAAAGCAGAGTGGCAGTTTCCTCAAAGCTGGAAGCGTATATCCTTCCTGTATCTTCTTGCATCCTTGCATGATCCTTTTTTTTCCTCCTCCTCCTCCATCTTTCTTCTTGTTTCTCTCTTTTTCTTTCTCTTTCTTGCACGTTCTTCAAATATTTAAGTCAATGTTTGTTCTTGTTTTCTCCCCTCTCTCCTCCTCCTTCCCGTTTTCACTTAAGTAGATGAGCGGATTCGGGGAACAAGCACTTTCTCCCCCCTTACGCTGCCGTACTTTCTCCATTCGGCTTTCCGCAAATAATTACGAAAGCTCTCTTTCAACCTCTCAATTATTCCCTTTCTTTTCAAATATGTACACAGGTGTTCTCCGGAATACCGTCAGCCTTCTCCGCTTACTTTTAAATACACCGCTCCTCTTGCGTTTTCTTATCCACAATTTCATCGGCCCTCCTTTCATCTTCCAGTCCCAGTCCATCATACTTGCTGACTTTCATAACTCGTCTACTCTGTGTGCCCTTCAACAATCCACAGCTCAACAGCTTTTACTCCTTCTCTCCACGCTGTGGCGCCAGCAAAATGCATCCAATCCCTAGCCCGTAGCCCGTCACTCTGAACTTTAGGACTGCCTCACATCAACAAGTCTGGAGTTGTGTACTCAGCTATAGTTCCTTGCGTATCCGCAATTCCTTTCTAGTTAGCTTTCTCCACTTTACCCCCTCATTGCAATTACATTATCTCAGCTGCCCTTCCCAGCAACCCTCCCACCTCTTTATTTACCTTCCCGTCTCTTCAATCAGGAGAACCGCATTCGGATCCTCATTTTTACCGCACACAGAGAAATGCAACTTTCTCTTTGATTGACTCCATGTCCAATCAAAATATTTTATATCAACTTTTCCCTGCCAATCACCTATCACTTTCCCACCGCCAATCCAAGCAAAAGTCTACCATAAACTTATCAGTTGACCTATGAATGACATGTGCAGCGTATAGCTCTTCCTTACATAGCTTCTGACAGCGTGACTCGTATGTTATGATGTTGGCTTGGAGCTCTTTGCCCTTCCATACTTGCTCAGTCTGAGTAAACACGTCAATCATACTTGGTTCGACATGTAGTCAAAATACTGCACATATGCTTCCATCCAATTCGGGAAATTTCAAACCGGAAGAGGATCATTGAGTAAACAGGTTCCGCTACCGGTAGCCCGCTCTTTTTGTCATCAAGTCTAATTAGGACCACGTTAATTTTGAGCATGAGTAGTTTTCAAATGAAAACATGCTAGACAGGAGGAATGAAAGCAATAATATTCTTCATCATAATTCTAATCTTGCCAAGAGCAATCCGAATGAATTTCTTCGAACCCTAAAAAACCCTTTGCAGATAAAAAGGGTTCAAAGTCATGTTGGCGTGAAAATGAAGCTACACTACGCCCTGAACAGGTTGCACATACATCTACCATAATTTCTCTTCTAAAACTCCATGAATACCTACATGTAGACAGAGACAGAATTTTGCAATCCGCTCTCATGGATCTATCCGTCCGTAAATTCCCGTCTCAAACATACGATAACTGTATATGTAAAGCCGATACGCACACTTGTAAACCCTCGCTGGGTAATGTAGCTTTGCATTCCATTGCAAAATTTATATTCTCTTTGAGTATTTCCAACCAAAGGTGCTTGAACTTTGTACATTTGCAAAACCCTAGATTACGAAATTCTTTGCAAAGTAAATAACGCAGTATTGCACTAAACGGAGGAGCAGCTTTCTCTGCCTCCTCCTGTAATTTATTTCCCAAAAGGTGAAACTAAACCACTGACTGGCTAGTGTTTCTTCTCTTCTGCCCACCAGCTACTACGCTACTAGCACATGCCTTCCCCTCCTACACTATCATCCTCTTTGCCTCTTCAAATTTTACATCTCAGTTCCCTTGTTGCTTTTTCTTTTGAACAAGGCTTGTATATATGTCTGTATGTTTTGTTTCATCATAATTTTTCCCTCCGGAGACCTCCTACCAACCCCAACTACCGGGCACGTAGCTTTTCTCTATTCCTTCCAACTCTACTAGAAAGCTAGCTCCTCTTCCTATAGTTAGTACTCCTCCTCCTACCCCTACCGTCCTACCTACCTTACATCCTACAAAGAGAAAGCCAACATACTCGTCCGGCCTCCCGACAGGCCAGCGTGGACTCGACAGCGGCATCATACATAGAATAATAAAGAATGAGGCTTTGGGCTTTTTTTTTGGCTCCACTTCCTGATTCCGGGAAGAGATATAAATCTGTCTATTATATCAGAGTCGAATAGGACGGCTGGAGGAAGGGGACATGTGAGAGTCTTTCCTGGATGTTACGGGTTGCAAAAGAGAGGGGACTGACGAGAAGAGAGATGGATTGTTTGATACGAGACTACTCCTGCCTTCTTCAGATCCGACCCCTCCGCTCCAAAAAATGGAGTGAAGAAGAAAACATGGGAATTTTCAAATGCGAAGTTCATGGTCGGGGAAAAGAATAATTGAGAAGTGCACACGCAAGCAGAAACTTATTTACGCTCTTCCAACTTTGATCTCTTCAGCCATTCAGTCAGTCTCCATTATTTAATGCATTGCACAATTTCATTAGCTGAGGGGAAACCACACAAACTTATTTCATTATATCCACTATCTCAAACTTTTCTCATGATTCCTAAATATTCAATGCTCCTTCCAAATGTTTCACCTTCTTGTCCATGTCATCCCCATAAATTCCATTCTTTTTCTTCCCTACCCTTTATTTCTTGTATTTCTTTTGCCTCCATCCGCGCCCCTCTTGCAACACCCCCATCTTTCCCCACCATCACGACCCTCTCTCTTCTTTGCCCTCACTTTCTCCACCTTTCTTTCCCTCCCCATTTGTAATCCTTTTCTCGGAAACTCATTGTCACAAGAAACACCTTCTTTCCACTCCCGTCAGTCTTCTCCATCTCCTGCATCTCCTCTTGTCTCTTGAAGCAGAACAAAAAGCAGTCAACCCCCCTCAGGGTTGTCACCAAAAAGCAGCTCTGAGAGTTTTCTGACTTTCTCCCTATGCAACTTGCGCATTCCGCTTTTCTAGCTTTGGGTGAAAGCCTTAATCTTGCGCTGCCCGCGTTCTCCTGTAAAATCATTTGCATACGAGCCAGGGAAGAGATACTCGATGTTGAATCTATTCTCGTAACCTTATGTAGCGTATCATTACAGTATAAAGTGCTAATAGTCACTATAATAACTCAATCGGAAGAGGAAAACAACTTACTTAATGTAATTACTGTTTTCTTCTTGATTTTTAGCTCAATTAACTCTTCTGTAGCTTTGACATATGGTTGATAGCTTTTACATGCAAGTAATCATTGATCACTTTGTATTCTATTATTTATTCTTCTCCTTGACGCTTCATGTAGTGCGTTACTTGCACACAAAGATGCATACGAGAGGTTTTTGATATATTGCTTAAATCTCGTGTGCTGGAGCTTCATGTACAAGATAAAAACCAGCTTCCGTCACTCGGGCAAGTTCTCGTAGCATTTCTTTTCAATATCTTAATTAAAGCTTTACTCGTTTTAGTCCTCATACAACCGCGTATCTCCTCAGATCAGATAGGAGAAAGTCAGCGCTGACTTTCACTTCCCAGACATTTTAAAAGTATCGCGTTTTCTATTGAATTTTCACCCTCCTCATTCAGCCTCACATTCTCATTGCATTTTTTGCATCTAGCTTGTATAGCTTCCATCCATTTTATTTCCGCGCACACGTGTTAGAAAGGAGAGGTGAAAGCGTATAACGTTTACAATCCGACACCTTCCAACGGAGCGCTTAAACATGTCCATGGATGTTAAAGAGTGAGAAAAAAAGTATAGTAGAGGTAGCTAGCCTCCATTCATTGAATGGTTTTGTAGGAAATACATACCCGGTGGATTGTCCCCGTATTGTGGATGCACGCGACTGGGTCTCTTCTGCACCGCTCCCTACATTTATTTATGTCCATGTGTCGTCTTGGCTCGTTTATCTTTCTTTTTTTCTCACCTGCTCAGAAAAGAGAGGAACAACATGGGATTGTAGTATTAAAAGAGAATGAGAGAAGCTGATATGATATTCGTGCAAACAAAATTGAATTAAGCGGATGCACCTCTCGTTTCTCTGTCAAGAGTCAGAGGAGCTCTACGTATCACAAACCATGCAGTAAAAATCCGGGAGCATAATGGAAGCAGCTATATGAAACTGTCATGCATTTATAGCTATTGTAGCTGAGGCTGAGACTGAGAGATACCGACGGTAGTGTTGTGTTTTGATGGGGAGAAAGCGCCAACGTCGTCTTCGGGGTTTATATATACCTTACCCTGGGCTGGGAAGGAAGGAGGGAATGAGACGATTATAGACCATTATATATGACTGTAGAAGGCGACTTTTTTCACATTCCGGATTTTTTCTCAGAAAGAAAGAATTGTTGGTGGGAACGGGTGCATGTGTTCCGAGGAAACATGAAACAGTGAGAAGGAGTGAAAGAGTAGGAGCGAAGATTTGTGATTGAGTTTTGTCTCGTGTGAATGTGATTGGGTAGGTTGGAGAAACTGCTTTTCGTGCTGAGATAATGAAATTCACTGATACAAGGCGTAACATCCACCCAGCGGGACATACTTCCAGTCCCTCCATGAATATGAGTGCTCTAACCAACCGAGATTACAAGGAAAGAACATTGTAGCATCCACCTTTACTTCTCACTAACATTGAAACCTACCCCTTCCAGTCATCCTCCTCCTCTAACCAATTCCGTCTTTCTCTCTTCCTTCCCTTCCCCCTTTCCCTCCATCCTCTACCATAGTCTTGAGTATTCAGTTCCCGAATCCCACCACCTCCCTCTAACTCCAGCCTTTTTAATGGAGCACTACTTTATCTGTCACCTGGGAACCAATTTTCTGCGTGGCAAGTGTCGCATGGCACAAATCTCCTCCTCCCCACCTCACCTCGCACCCTTTTTCTCCGTTTCGGTCACTTCCCAACTACAAGCGTCCAGTCTTCCAGTTCCATCACTTCTTCGTCTTCTCAAACACACACCATCCGTACTTTCACCTCGAGAACCAGCATCGTTTTACTTTCTCCGTATTTTCCCAATATTCTAGCATTTTTTCTTTTCTCTTAGTCTGTCAGGAGGCTATATTCTCTTCCACTTTTTTCATCATTCTTAGACGAGACCTTGGAGACACTTGTCCACACACCTGACTCTCTCTTAACGTTTGAGCCTTTCTCCATCAATTCCTTGTCTGCTTTCACCTGCTTACTACATTGCCTCCCTTATTCCCGCTTTCACTGCTTTCTCTGCTCCCCCATCTTTGAATTTCTGGGAATCCTGTACATTTTTTAATGCTGTCTCTTGCCAAAATAATTATCATGTCCAAAGGAGTTGATATTAACTTGTCTCCCTCCCTCCACTTGTCCCTGTATTCTCTGTCAGGCAGGACAACTCCTTGTTCTCCATCATCACCTAAATCACCTGTCTCTTGCTTTCCTGTATCACTAGCTTGTTACGCAACTTATACTTGTCCAGTATCGACATATCCATGTTATTTGTTGGTTTTTCCACGAGTTTTAATATGAATATAGACTTCACGTACCTAACGGTCGCTTCTCTATGTTCGTTTCCTTGAAGCGTTTGTTGCTACCACCACAAAATCCCCTGCTGTCCTTCTTCCGACCATGTTTCCGTCGTCACCTCCCAAAAACTGGTCATTTCCTCAGTAATTAGCCACTCGAGTATTTGTAATTTGTGTTAGGTGTGTGTATATTATATTTGTATATTAATGTCTTTTTTCTCCTTCTGTACTCTATGCGGCTCCACACAAACTTCATAGCTGAATTATTTTCTATTCTCCTTCACTAAATCTGACTTATACCGCCCACCGCTACTCTCCAATTAGTCCAGCCATTCCCAAATCCCGCTGCTAATTAAATGAATGTATTTTCTAATATTGTGCTGATTTCCTCCATGCCGAGTCTGCCATCTTCTTCACCAGTAACAATCCTTTTTCACATGATTATCTACATCAACCCACACATTCCCACATTCCCTTTACTTTCACTTTCATTATCACACTCAAGAGAACTAGTGGAAGATAGCCTCTTCTAGAGTAATGTCTTCCTCGCATGCTTCTTTCTCCTTTCCCCTTCCTTTCACCCTACTTTCTCTTCATCACCTTGTATTCCTTTTCATCACTACACTATACCACCGGGGCCGCTTCAGTCTTTCTCCCCTACTACGTCAGCACTCTTTCTCATTCTTTATACAGTTTTCACCTCCAATTTTCCTCTTCATCCTCGTATACGATAGTCCTGTCCTTCCAGGTGAATTCAAGCATGAACTAGATACAATATGAGATATACAACGATCAGACAGCAAATAGAGACAGCAAATGTTACTCATCAAAATTAGCTTTTGCCGGAGCTCAACTCTTTGGCAATGCATTGCAGTCAGATGAAGCCCACACATGTATATTTCAGTAGAGGAACTGCGGAAGCCTGAATAAAAGAGTCATAGAGCGTTAATATTAGAGCCTCTTCCGCTCGGCTTTCGTATTAGTTCACACACAGTGTTATATGATCGAGGAGAAAGTTCTCTTGCCTCCAGACTCCAGACTTGAGTACCGCTCGCTCCGACGTTGCAGCGCATCAAAATCCTTCATCATACAAGCTTGTCATTGTCCACAAGGGATTCTATTTGGGATGAGTTGAGCAATAAATGAAGAAGAGGAACAAAAACCATCTTGTTCTCGTATACTAACTGCACTGCAGTCTGCACTGCAGAGCAGAGTGGCTACATATCTAGTTTACCGTACATCCCATAACCGTTGTTCCATTCTTGCTACCCCTCATCGCATCTATGTCTCGTCTACTCGTACAAGAAATAATGCACAATAACCGTGGAAGGGTTACAGCAGAAAGTATGGCCTAATGCATGATAATAAGTAAGGATATACCCCCCCCCCCCGTAATGCGCGTCGCAGCAATTCCCTTCTTTTTCTTGGGAAATCCAATATATGCTTGAAAGAAGATTTAATTAAATATAGCTTCAAGTCGGAAATGAGGTATCAATAATTGCAAAGCGGTCAATTCCGACTGCACTCTTATTTTCTTGCCTCCTCTCAATCCCCTCCCTCTCTCACCTCACCTGACTTTCACCACCAAAACAGCAACTAGGATAGCCTTCAGTCTCGGTATGGCTCTTGACGAAAGCCGAAAGAGTTGATATTTAATGCATGATTGTACAAACCTTATCCGTGTACACAAAGTCTTGAATATAATTTACTTTTGCTAGCACACTTGAATAAATTAGAGGCATTCGTCCAACGCCTGTTGTTCACGTTCTGTTCTGTTTTGCTTGTTTTCTCCAGTCTCCTGCCCAAACTTCCCCCATATCTCAAAGCCGCTTCTACTCACTGCCCCACAACTTTCTCCTACTCTAAGCTGGCTCATATTCTGCTCCTAGATTCATTTTCCAAGCCTTTCCCTACAGCTATAAACTTTCTCTGCACTTTCTCCAAATAATACATGAACGGATGTTTCAGGCGCAAAATAAAATGCATTGATTGTAATCATGAAGTAAGTTATTTTTGTAGGCTGCCAATCCTTTTGCCCGCTTACAACCATTATAATTTTTACACCCGTCAAATCAACTTTGCCCGGGCATAACTTGGCTGATCAGTAAGCGTGTGTCATGTCATGACCAGACCAGCGACTAGAGCCAGCGCTCCAAGCGCCATACTTTCACCCAAAGCTTTGCTTTAACCTCATACCCAACATGGTTGTAATAGCCGTGCCGTGGCTAGTAGCCGTGGCTACTCGGCTACGATTCGGATTAGAAGAGTTTCTTCGCCCAAGTACCCATGCATAGTAAGGGACAGACGAGGAGCTTAGAGGCCCAAAATTAATCCACAAACTCGAAAAAGTAGCCGAGTGTAGCCGTCGGCTATTACAACCCTGGTACCCAATACTAGCCACAAATGTGTATTTGCAGATACGCTCCTCCATGGCTCCCTGGTATGTTGACACGGATCTCCGCCCATAATTTCGCTAGCCCATGGGATGGAATTACGTTAGAATTTGACGCCGTTTCACTAAATCTGTTGTAGTATCACAGTTTCTGAATTCGTTATAGAACAACATTTGCCATATGAAACGCTGTAGCATTGATTAAACACATTGGAGAAAGCACCACTATTTAATAAGGATGAGCATTTATGAATATGCTCGACTACACTTCATCCCAAAGCCTTTCTAGTTTTACCCATGTCTTTCAATCCCATCTTCCCCCATCTCACTTTCCATTTCCCTTTCAGAGATCAACTTACTTTAAGATTTAAACAGCAATCTCTCGCTTACGCATTCTAATCCCTTGGTGTGTGATTGCGAAACAAAGGAGAGGAAATCTCGGTCTCCTCTTTCCTTCTACTCGCTGAACTCTCATTCTTCTCCCCTCATCCACCCCTCCCCCAACTTTCACTTCCAAACCCGAAGAAAGGGAATCTCTTCACCACGTTTTCGGATTCAATGAATCTTATACATGCATCAAATATGAAATATGAGTTGATGATGATACGGTAAAGATACTTGAGTCTATGGGCTTCACCTCAAGCTGCGTAGCAGAAATATCCCCGACAATCCTCCGACTGAAGCCTCTTATATATCTGTTTTCAAAACCGGATTCAGAAAACTTTCAAATTAAAATTACATTCTACTTTTCCGGAAGTTTAATTGTTAGAACTTGGAAGGATCGTGGTCGTGTTTTGGGAGGCGCGGAGCTTAGAAAGCCAAAACTTTCACAATTTTACTCAAAGTCACTTTCACTTCTCTATCCTTCCAACCTTATCCCAGGATTCACCAGGAATCTCTCCCTAATTCCGTACTTTCACCCGACTTCTCATTCTATTCCCGTGTCTTTAACGCTGACCTCGCCCCATCCAAGATAACTTTACATCCTCTGCTCGTCTCCGAATCCTTCTCTTTTCTTATACAAGCTTCGACTGTAGTTTTACACAGCTTTGTGCATATTTATCAGTTCTGTAAACAGTCAAGCATGATCCTTTTCCGGATATTCCCTCTGAATTGCCTACTACCTCGCTCTCAGTAAACTTATCGACTTCCAACTAACCTTTTACGGAGTCTTGAATAAAAGGGTAAACAGCATACTGGGAGGCCGGAAGGATCAACTTAAGCTAACTTCTTCTTTATGTGCATCTTTTACTTTTTAGGATTGGCGGTATTAGTTTGATTACGCAGAAATTTTCACTAGCACAAAGTTGACCAGGGATGACGGAGGATAAGTATGTGTAAGACCAACTTTTGGCCAACTCCCCGCCTGTAGAGATTATTAGATACTGTACAGTGAAATCAGGAGTAGAATTTGACATTATATGGATGAAAGAAGTGGTGAGACGTTGGAGAAAACTTTCTCCAATGAAATGACACTTAGTTCAGAGACTAATACTCCAGACTAACTCATAAGCTTACCACTTAACGCCTTCTTCAGCCAGCACTTTTAGCTCATTTCATCCTCAACCAGACCACTAACGCTCACGCTCACACATGAACATAAACGTTAGCTTTCCCTCTTATAGTTTCTCTCCCGTTCAGCATTGCATGCCAATCCTTGTATTCCGCGTATATTTGTACACTCCGTTTCCATTTACTATCCTCTCTGCTTTCACAAGTAAACTTTCTCTTTCCAACACCCTTTCTCCCTTTCCTCCATCCCTTGTACTTGACTCTACTCCTATAGCCGGTATACAAAGTTTGATCTTGAAGAAAGTACGACTACACTGTAGTCACTACAGTCTCTAAAACACACACGTTGCCCCCTATGATACTCGGGGCAATGGAGTGAAAGTGCGTGGGGAAAGGAATGACTTTGATCCAAAGGAGGATTGAGAAAGTGGAACATTGCAGGAATGACATTATCATATCCCATTATACCAGCATTTCAAAACTGCCAGCCAGCGGTGAAAGCGACTAGATTATAGACTGTATTCTCATTTCATTTCTGCTTTTTCTCCGAAAACGCTAGACGCTCTACCTCTGTCCTAAGGACTGCAAACTGTATCAATTTTTTGATTTTGCTTAGCTTGTATCCTTGTATTCTGGATTCGCAGTCAAGTTATACCAAGTACTCACGCACTGTCATCTTCAGAAGGTTCTTGAGATGCTCCAGACTGGTTTGAAATTGGCATTGCAGGGAATGTGGAAAGTTTACTGGGACGTACCCTTTGGCAATCTTCATCTTTGAGTATAGCCCTCCCGCCTCCCGGACCCCCTCTACTTCTACCAGAGTTGTAATAATTAGCCGGGTAATGATGTAGCATAGTGACGATTATTAGGTAGAAGATGGGCATAAGAGCTCCGCCCGAGTTTTGTCTCTAACGGTTATGAGCTTTCTAGCATGTTAATTATCACTCGACTACCACACTCTGCGGTGTGGTAGTCACTCCATGCACACAAAACTGTGTACATGGCCGTGTAGGGTGAGTAAAGTAAAGTGAGAGTAAACTAGTTTCTTTATTTGAAACTCTTCTCTTTTCCATAACCATACGGGGAGTCATTAGAATAGAATAACGTCCCGGCAATGATCCTCTTTAGTTAGCCCCACAGACACTCCAGTTACCCGCCTCTAACTACACCCGAATAAACCTCAAGCACCGAGTCAATCTACTAAGCCTGCTTACTTACTACCCTCCTACCAAATTCCCACTGCCTCACCCGGCGCCCCTTACCGCCCTATCTGCTCCTCGCTTGCTAGATCACTTGCTAACTCCCGGTATGCACTAGGTTCATAAGGAGGAACAAGGGTTTTGCATGTTTTTGTAATGTGATATTCTTATTCTCTTGTCCTCTAAACTCCCTTCCTTGATTGCCTCACGATAATCACTTCTTCTGAACGCAAACAGAAGCTTATTCCAGAGGGAGGAATAGCGAGGACAAGAGGATTATCCCTCCAATAACTAGAGGTGAAAGTGAGTGAGTGAAAGCGGATGACATGATGTAATGTATGCAACTGTGTGTGGGCAAATGCGTTCCACCCTATTCCTCCAACTGACACTTTCATCTTGAGTTTCCGGTTTCTTTCCCTCTCACTCGCTTTTTACTTTCCCGTCGTCACCCTTCATGCGCCTCCTACATACTTCTTTCCCCTCTATTCCCTACCACATCAGAAGAGAGAGAGAGAGAGACGCTTTGGGTATCTCTCAATCTCCCACCTAAACTGCATCACCTAGCTCCCAAAAGACCCCCGCTAAGAGTCTTCATATCAGATAATTCTGCTACACTTGCTCTCCTAATAGTCACTCTTTTCCCTTTCCCCGTCGTCGTAATGATATTGTGGGGAGAGTGCAAAAGTTGGATTCGGCCCAGCAACCCATTACACACTTTTCTCACTTCCTCTCACTACCTCCCCGATCCCACCTTCCTACTACCATGCATTTCTCCCGTCATCTTTTTCATCCTACAAACTTGTTATATCTCGCGTCCTTGCTAAACTTCCTAAACGACCTCCGCACATGCAGTAGCCCCCCTTTCCATTTAGCTCTTTCTACATGCTTTCTTTTCTACTCACTCTATCCAAACCCGATTCCGGCTATCACCCTCACCCAACCATCCCTTATTTCCAAGCTGTATGCCAACTAGCCCAGCTTTCCCGAAATTCGCATACTTCACCACCCTTGTCACCAGCAGAGAGAAGAATCGACTCTTTGAATTCCTTTCTCATAAACCTATCCACCCGCCCTCTCCCTCCTCCTCCTCCTTTCTGCACCACGGGTTACAAACATTACAAAGTCGAGAAAAGGTGCGGTAGCGGTGTGGGTGGTAGAACATGTGTAAATTTGTCTCTCGAAACATTTCTTCAAATAATTCTCCCATCAATGGGATCTGTCTACACTGAAGCAACCAAACTACCACAAATCCACACGGACACGTCTTCTCATATAAGCGCTTCTCTCTAATTGCAGCAAGAAAAACCTCTCAGATTTGGATCACAACAAATCCTCGCCCTCCTTCTTTTCACTCTCTCTCGTATTTTCTTCTCTCCTCTGTATACATGTACATACGTTTTATAGATATATTCTGGATTCTCGGAAAGTATCAAAACCTTCCCTTCTCCTCCCATCATTAGCTTATTCGCTCCCACCCAAAATTCCAGCTTTGATGTTAGGTTCATTAGCTTTTCCCCGGATTTAAATCAGTCCTACGCATCCCGCTAATGGCTCCCCAGTCCGCTTATTTTTAAACGCCCCTCCGATATTCATCTTCCAACTTCCACACTCTTCCACTTCTTTCCTACTCCACCGCTCAGTAAACATACAAGACACAACAAAGTCACTTCCCTCTTTTACTTTTCCGTAAATATGGCACCATATTCGATTTTTCCGTAACAGGGCATAAAACCCACCTTACCCATTTTCAAACTGAATCCGCTGAACACAATCTAAGTACAGAACTTTGCGGCTTTACTCCAAGGTCACACTGTCCCGTCCCACCATATCCGACCAAGTGTATTCCCAATGCAAAATATGTGTTCACCGGGAGCAGTGCAAATCACTTGTATATCTGTCTTCTTCCTCTGCTTTCTCCAGAACACACAGTCGTAGTACTGCATCCTGTCTTTTCATCACTTTATCACTCTCTATCCCCACCGGAAGCATTTGCCTACAAGCTACAATAATGCGTTTGTGTCTATAATTTTCCAATTACAAACCCTTTTCTTCCCATTTACCGCACCCTTTCCCGCGGTCCCCTTTTCATCCTTGCTTCTATGTATTATAGCTACTATAGCTACCGCCCGTTCATTTCCTTGTCATTATTTTTATTATTTATCCCAACGTCATATTTAGTTAACTTTGTCATTTTAACTTGGGCCGCGTATCCTTAAGTTTAATCCGTTTTACCTCATCACCGTGTCATTTCTTTGTAGAATCCATTACGATTACAGTACACTATAACACCTCTCACCTATCTATAAGTCTGTTATGCAACTTGAATTATTTTCCAAGAAGCTTAAATATACTCTCGTAATTCGTTCCATCTACATATCTTGCGGTAAACTTCAAAAACGTCTGAGAGGTTTTTCGGAACATGCCCGCAAAATATGTCTGCATCGGAATAAATAATCAACAGCACTGGCATATCCACCTATTGCCAAGCTTGAGCTGCAACTTATCAACACGACTCGTTCTTCACGATTCCGTCAGCAAACTGCTTGAGAGTTGGATAAGATGTAATTTTGTTCCAAGCTTGATTTCAAAACGGAACTACCAGTTAGTCTCTCAGTCTTGGAGTAATATTCAAATAGAGGATAATATTTTGTCTTGTAAAAACGTGTAAATGGATCTCCCAAAAAACTCTTGCACCGCAAAACATTTGCCGTGTTGGTACATAAGAAGAACAGTAAAATTTGGGTAGAAACAGCAGAAACAGTTAAAATATCTTGCAAGCAATCATCACGTTTCCCTTCCAAACCTCTTCTCCGCCCTGTTTCTTTCATACGTTTCAGATCAAATATTCTTCCTCCACTTCTGAGAATATGTGCAATTAGAGTGCTTGCTCAAAGTAACGCGTTTTGCAATACTTTTCCAAGGCTTTCATCACATCACATCCTATAGCTTCCCATCTCTAAAATTGCCCATCTCCACCTTTCATCTTCCATCTGTTCTACCTTCGCAACACACGAAGGAGATTAGCTGGATGGAAATACAGCAACTTGTCTCTGTACCCCTGCAGCAGCCTGGCATTAATATCTTCATTTTTTCTTTCCGTGAGAACTTAGAGCGATATCTAATCCTTGTTTTTCCCTCTGAACGTTACATCCATCCGCTCCTCATATCTTGCATCCATATCTTCCATTTCCACTCATAACAAGTAAATACTATAGTGGCAAAAATTCTGAAAACATTACATTTGAGAGTTTTTTCAGCCCGTTAGCGATTCTGAAGCGTACGTGAATTGAAATCAAGTTGGGTAGTTTCTACGAGGGAATCCTCGGTGTAGCCTACAGCTCTTCCAGCAGTAGTAGTCCTTATCCTTACTCCTTGACTACTCTTTTCTTCAAGTAGTTGAACTCGTACAGATTTGAGTGCAAAATATTCCAGGAAGAAGCTTTGTAAAAACAGAGAATAATCCTAGAAATAAACTATGAGCATCTTCCGTGCATGTCTAACATGGAAACCCACACATGAGCTCTTCCTCTATCCACGCAGCAGCATAGAGCATCTATCTTGCTCTCAAAGAAGCTCATATTTGTATTCATCGAATTCCACATGACATAAATGTTGTCTGGAATGATGCACTTACAGGAAGCATGCTTGGAATTCTTCTTTTAAAAATCCTACTTCTTTCTACCAATTGCATTTTGAGACACACACAAAATTGGACAATGCGTTTGAGCATACATTAGCTCACTACTGTCTTCAGGTATAGCTTCCAACTTCCAGCACGTCCTACATGAATATGATACAAGGGACACCAGGGTACTCGCCGCCGTAATCATCTATCCGCAGTAAAGCCATTCTGTCTTGTAGCCGCAAAGCGTCGCCCGGAACTCGCATCTTCCCGTTTTGCTACAGCAAAAATCTTATTCCGAATCCTCCTACCCGCGTAACAGACTATGCTGTAAGTATTCTCGCAGGTAGTTCAAGACTGCAGCTCAGCTAGACCGGTGCGTGTACATCAGCTAGACAATAATGGCAGTACAGTAGTAGCTCAGCGGACTGGATACTTGGTGAAATCCACAATTCTAACGTTGCATTACGTCTGGATGGAAATATACGTATGCTTCCCTCTAGTTGCACACTCTTTATTTGTACGTGTGAAACATGTAGTGTGAATTCAGCATGAGAACATCTAATCTTATTCACCGAGTAATATTTTTGGACGCAGTGCCAAATCCGTGAAGGTATCCCTCCCTCCAGTGGTGCATAATGGGGATGCTTGGTTAGATTAAAATGATATGCATGCAAACCTGTGTGGAATTTTCAAATTCATCTTTGGAATAGCTCCAAAAAAACCAAGAGAATCATGTCTTTCTCTCCCCTCCGTCTTTCATATCTCTCTTTTTTCCTCCCTTCCCCTGTACGTTCTCCTCTAAACTTTTCATGAGCATTTACTTGTTATTCTTCTAATTCTCAGCCAACCTTCTTGTATTTTCCCATACAACTCAGCAAGAGCGCTCTGTTATTCTCTTAATTTTTAAACGACTCTAACCTCATCCCTCACACCCACGTCTCATTTATTAGAATATCCACTGAAAAGCTTGGATAACGAAACGAGTCTCATAGAAATTTTTCATATTCTTTGTCGTTCACACGTTTTAAAGCTAATTAAGGCAAGATATAATGAAAGTGTATATATTCCGAAATCCAAACCTTGAGTACGTATTTTTAATTGCATCTTCCAAACAATAGATCATCTCATGAAAATGGACAAGAATCGGTCCATTTTATTTATCAGTCTCCTTCAAGCTTGTCGCTAATCTATCCTTCAGCTCATCTCCTTCATGCATCCCCATTAATGCATCCTCATGTAGGAGGAAGGTAACAAGTTCCTACTCTTTGACCAATAGTGCAATATATCCATCTGCAATTTTCAATCCTGAGGGCAATACGCCCCTATCCTCCGTATACAGAGACATCTTAGTCTACGTTTCCCTGTTCTCAAAGCTAAATAAAACGGGGGAAGGACGGAGTTTACTATGGTATGGTGCTGCATGGCACCTTTAAGTCAGCCTAGCCCTCCTTAACTTTCACCTTCCAGTTCTACAACAGCTACCACCCCTCCCTATGTGCTTCATCTCTCTTTCTCTTGTGTCTGTTCCCCTGCCTGCCTCCCATTCTTTAATTTTCTGTTTCTTCATCCCCTCCATTTTATCCTCCTTCATCCAATTTTGATCACAGGAGGAGACGTTCCAATTGAGACGTAGCCGTAACGACTTGAAAAATAGTCTCTCTCAGGGAAGGGAATAGGGGTAGAGCACAATGCTGATGTTGACGATTATTGCTTCGATGCACTTAACTCACATGATTAGATTAGTATCCCGTGTATATCTAGTATACCACCCTCACGCACATCTTCTCTCATCTCTCCCAAAGCATACCGTACATCTTCATCTCTCCTCATCATCCGTTTTTTTCTTTCTCCCCTCCTACACAATCTCTCAAATATCCCCTAGCCTACCGGACGGATACTTGAAGCTATTCCCTCCTCATTCTTTGCAACCTCTGCACTCAATCCTTTGGACTGGGCTGCAAGCCTGCAACCGCAGGTGACCTCCTACCATCCTCCAGTAGCCATTACACCGCCGCAACATTAACGAAAAGCCTATAATACATTGCTCCTCCGGCTGAGTCCCCATTCATTCTTTACTTTCTCCATTTCCTATTTTTCTCCATTATCCACAAGTCCTCCCTTTCCAAGTCGAAATGGTCGAGAACAGGTTTTAAATCCACTGAATTTTATGTGTGGGAGTGAGAGGTAATTCAAGGGAATTAGTCACCGCTCCCACTAATTACAGGGGGAAAATAAATCGTCCGCTAAATTGCTGCATCGAATTTCCACCACTAATAGATTCTCCCCTCGAAAAAAACTCCACACTTAACGTTCTGCCAGGAAATCAAAAAACGGATTGAAACATCACATTATCTGCTTTCTCCTCTGAACCTAGACGTTACGTGTGAGCCAGTGCCACATAGTCCAACCTGGCTGGCAAAAACCACTGAGACAGAGTAAACTACACGGAAAATGAACGATATAAAAACGTAAAAGAATAATCTCCCGGGGTCGCTCAGTATGCACACATTTTGGCCCCTCACGTCTAGATTTAATGAGAAAATATTTCTTCAAATCTCTAATTATTATTCCTTGTTTTCTCTTGGTTTGGTTGCCCGAATCATGTTTCCATAAACCCCATACTGTCGCTTGGACTATACGTGATTGAGCGTTAGTAGCAGCAACTTCAGGTACTGAATTCCCTAACCCCCGTATCCAAGTTCTCTACCTGCCTCCATCTGTCTAGCTTGTATACTCTCCCTACGTCCTCCGTATGTACTTCAAATCAAAGACATAGACACTAATGTATTGATGCTATCAATCCTACACTTTGTTATATACATGTAAGCTACTCTTACATACTCGTACATGTTTTCCAGTAATGGATATTGTGCTGAGAAGATGAAATCAGCCTCAGGATTTACAATCTCAAGTACATGGTTCATCTTCCTTGAGCTAATCCTTCAATCTATCCGCAATTTCCAACTTTCTCTTACTTTCTCCGTCGTAGCTTTATGCTTCCGGAGGCAAGGTATTGCGTTACGCAATCAGCAGTATGTATACAACTATTCGCTTTCCCTGATTTCGGATTCAGCAAACATTTTCTTTGGTTTGTCTTTAAAAGCTTTCAGTTTCTGTAAAAACAAAATAAAAAAATACACAATCCGTGACCGAGCTCAGTCCGACTTTCTCTTCTGAAACTATAGAATTGACTGGCCCCTGTTCTATGGTCAACGAATTATAAGAAACCAAAGGGATTTCAGATACATGAATCATCCTCCTGCGTACGTCCATCTTGTGGGAATTTCATTAAAAGTCCCGTTGTTGGGGGTGTAACATTTAACCACGTTTTATTTTCAACACATGTAAGGTAGACAACAGGAGTGCAATTGTACAGTATTTTTTGGTTTGCTTAATTCCTAGCCACAGCAGAATCTACTATTTCCTACATACTTTACAGCATGCCCTCAGCCAGTTCATATGTACTAAAACTTATAGACTGCTGTGCTGGGGGCCCATGTGTTTTCCGCAAGGTGTTTTTCCATGGGTTGGGTTTTTGCAATTCCCATTTTCAGCTCTACCCCACCCATTCTGAAGTTGTACGACGTTTTCCTTCACTCCTCCACAGTTTCTGTTTCCGCTTGAATTCGAGATGTTCATTGAAATAAATGTGATTTCGTACCGGAATAATATGCATGCATACACGTCCTACCGCAGTTTTGTTTTTCTGATTAAGAGAGGGAAAAAGGTGTAGAAGGGATTTCTTCTCCGAGGCAACACCTAGACCTAGCCAGCCACAACCCAGACGTAAAATCCTGGGATTTATTCATTTCGGATTTAGAGGGATTCACATATAAATATGGGTGGTGGTGGTGGTGCAATTGGGCTGGTAAAATTATGGATTGCATATTGCATGAGTGAGGTTACAAGGAATGGGAGCAGCCTCTGAATGGAAAGTCCTACTAAATTACCCGCCTCTTGACGTCTAGAGTGTATAATTAGCTGATTATTTCCTTTGGACTTAGTTTATTTTTTTCTCGGGGTAAAGTATGCCACGTTCCGGAGAGGACTCAAAAGACCTCTGGAGTTGTTCCGCACTTTCCTTCCTCCTTCCACGCTTTCCCTCCCTTGGGAAGACGACGGAAAACATTAGGATGGAGGGTCATTGAGGGAGTTGTAAGAGAAGAGGGGGGTAATATGACCATAGTTTTGTGGGTTCTGAGTACAACTTTTGTAGCTACAGGGATTTCCTCGGATTCCAGCGAGAGTTGCACTACCCGCACCAATCCCACTATCGCTATTCAAATCTATCTCAATGTCATTTTCATTTCATTCTTATAATAATGTTCCTTTAAACCTAAGCTTCGGACATTACATTCCGGCATTCCCCTCAGCTTTTTATGCAAACTTATCGTTCAATTCCATTTCCAGCGTTTTCGCATATCCAAACTTTCTAACCGCCCCTTCCAAATTATTTTACTATGCTAAGCATCAGGGAGGAGGACCTTATGAGGAAGTTGGGATTATTTTAAGGATGCAATTCTCGTAAATTTCGTTTCTGTCCTTTCTCCAATATACACAAATTTTCCTCTTCTTTTTTGTCGTCACAGACAGGAATTTCCGCTTACTCTCTCTTCCGTCTCTACAATTTTCAACCATTTTCAATATCCTCTGACCCAGTCTATGCCATGCATCTTCCCTGAAATGGAATTCTTCGTATTTGTCTTTTGTGAATCAAAAATTCCTTTAAATTTGCACCATACTGTCCGAATTGCTTCCTTGACTTTCACTGACTGCCCCAGAAGCAAGGCGTATGGGGGAGTTGAACGTGAAAGTTTGCACGAAATCTCCACATTTCTCATCCCAAGTCCATACATTACTGTCATCAGTTACATTCATTGGACCTTTGAAATTTTCCACATGTCTCCACCCTGGTATTAATTACTTGGAATCGACAAGGCCGATTAGTGTATCCCAAAAATCTGCATATACTCTTTTCCCATTTCCTTCCCCCTTAAGTGTTTTATGATCCCTCGTATCGTCTCCTCCCGTTTTTCGTTTCAACTCCATAAATTGTTTCCCAAAATTCTCTTACTAATAGATTAAATAACAGAATTCGTGCAGAATTTCCCAACTGTTATCACCCATTTCCCAGCCTGCCAGATTCTCTAATTCACTCTCACGCTTTCACTTTTCTCGAAATATAATCTCTGCTTCCTCCAAAATCCGACCAAGCCCTGCCTCTTTTTTCTCCACCTCTTCTTCTTTTGCTTCGTGTCGTTGTTACGCGTTTCCTTCAAATTTTTCCGCTCTAAAGATCGCTCAACCCCGCAAATTACAACTCAACTCTGGTCACTCATTAGTATAAACAGGATTTCACTTCCCACTTAGGAATCCAAAGCCCTACGTGCAACCTCCCTTGTTCTCTCGCCACTTGAAACAAATCCGTTCGTATATTCAAATAATATGCATATTTCACTGTCAGATGTGCAGTATAAACGCAGCACTCTTATTCTTCCAGCACGCAATATTTGCACTAATCACACGATATTTCTTATTATGATTATGAATACGTCAGTCAAAAATTCAGAGCGCGGGATTTCTGTAGCCAAGGGATTTTTAAACATGACTTCTTGACCGTTCCAGCACATGTACAATACTTACCGAGCGCCCTAACCAAAGTCCTGCAAATCTGCTACAGTTGTGTAAACTACATATCCCATGAATTCTTCATCCTTGGGAAGTCACCAACATTGTAAACGCCCCTTTTCCACTTCCCTTTATATCCTCTCGTCGGATATGGAATTGTAAATCAGAGAATAAAATGGCACTCACTCTCACAGCCGCACCTTTGTTCTCTGTAAACCCAGGAAAATAATCCTCTTACTACAGGATCACCACCTCAATGTATTTCTCTCTCTGGGATAGCAAAAGCCTACACCCTTTTCCAGCCATTCTTTAATTTGAGCAAATGTGGAATGAGCAAGGTCAGGGATTAGGAGGCCTTTCTACTCTTTCCCCAACTTTCACCAGCATTTTTTCCCTCGCATCAATATTTTCCCTCAAATTTGCACATGACTCTAACTAGGTAAATAAAGCAAAGAGATTGGCGTGAAGCTTTCTCCTAAACGTGGGTGAAAGTTCGAGAGTAGACAGGCAGGCAGGCAGACCTTGTGTTTGATCAGCTACATGCTCTACGTACACGTACATATAAAGTAAAAGCTAGGATGGACAGCCTTGTACTGCACTTGCACTGCACCTCCTCTGACTCTTTCTTCGAGTCGTCCCACGCTTACTTACACTAAAAGGTGAAGGAAAAAGACTTACTGTTAGATTCCAAGATCTTCAAAGCACACAAACCAGTTTTGACTCTGCCAACCCGAAAGCAAACATTGTTAAACGCTAGGGTAGGGGTGGGTAGAGGTAGAAGAGGTGTGAGAGAAAATTTTACTTTTCACTCTTTCGCTTTCTCTACACCTTTTCTCAACTTTTTCCAGTTCATGGATTGACTAAAGAAGCTGCAGCAAAAACGTTTCCAACTTAACTCAATCTTTTGCAAAGTTTTTTACTTTCTCCCCGTTTTCACTTTCTGAAGTCACAGTCTCAACTGAGTAGTTGTGTAACAAGTGTTCACTGCTCACTCCCAACACATAAAGTCTGCGTCTTGCTTCCACCTTCTTGATTATCTTCTACACCAACATGCGGAACAACCCCAGCTTGAAATTATCCCCAGCTTCAGTTACCACCACCACAATCTTGAAACCATATCACTAGAAACTTGTTCTAATTCCGGCCTGTATCTTCTATTCATATGTGGCTTTATTTCATAGTCCTCATTAAAAGCGTTTGTCAAGCTGTTACTTGTTGTTTTTGTTGCTGTGTTGTGTGCATAGAGAAAGAGTGTATCATACTCTAAGTGGCAATCTGGCCATGTGAAAACATATGACAACTTTAGCCGGGAATGAGGGCAGCTGACGCGGATTCAGTCTGACATCAGAATATGAGGTGGAACCATAGCGTTTTATTAACTCCTTTACTAACGCTCGTATCTATTTCTGTATTTATCACGCCCACACTTGAAATCCTCGCTTCCTTTTATCCACCTTGTCGCTTACGCTATTCTTCATTTTCCATCTTCCACATCCACTCAACATGTGCTCTCTCCGCTAAACAAAGTCGTCAGATTTAATATCAGCCGAGCATTCAACCAGTTCCACTTTCCCCCGTATTCCCTTACACTCCACGACTCAACTCAATTCAATCATCTACTCTTTCCTATTTACTCATTCTTCTCATTTCCCGACAATGGGGCTCTAACTATAGAACTTTGTTGATCTCTTGTATAGTAGCAACCCTTTAAGTCTAAAATTTCCCCATTAGCGTAGCAAATGACACCTTAAAGGTCAGCTAAAACTAAATTGAGTGAGTTTTGATTGTTGCACATTTATGAAAATCCCATTTAGCTAAAGATATTCACGTAAATACGCAAATTGAAGTTGTAATTTGCTTTCTCCACCAAGTCCACTAAACAAAAAGACTCAATACAGTTTTAAGCAACTCACATACCACAAGTGCAAACTTTCTCCCTTTCAGACCAAGCCGAAGCGGTTTGATTAAAAACACACTCAACACAAGGCGGGCTCCGACCGCTTCCCTCGAAGAACAAAATCCAACTGAGCTCTTCAAGAGGGGAGAACCGCAAAATAGAGCTTGGAGTAACTCCTCTTCTAGTTTCGCCACGACAGAACCTTGCTTTCCCTCTACCCGCTCGTCTCCGCTTCCACAACTACTTGCAGTCACTTCCCAAACGCCTTGTAATGACAACCAAGATGGGACAAAACTAGGAATTGCTTTACCTGAATTTCGCGCTATTCCTTCACTTCAGCCAGCTTACACAATTTCACTTTGCCTTACCGGTATTTCACATCACCTCATCATCACTATTTGCAATATCCTCCCAATTTGCTCACACTTGGCCTTCTCCTCACTCCTCTTTCACATGTTAACCCTTACCATAAAGTCACCTTGTCACACGTCCTTTCATTCCCACATCTTCTAACACCAATATATTCTACACTTTCTCTACACAATTACCTCTATATTCCATCATCCCAAATTCTTCATCTAGGTTGTGCTTTCTCCACTTTCTCTCCAAGCTACCACCTGTATCCCTTCCTGAATGGAACACGTTAATTTCGCTAAATACTTTCTGTAGATTCACTTTCGCCGACTTAAAATAAAATAGTATATACATACACTTCACTCATTCCAGACATTCCCAATTTGGCAGAGCTACAAAAGCCTCTTCACCCTTTCTCCAGCCTTTTCCACCCTGTTCAACGGTTTTATGCCTCACAAACTGGATGTGAAAGCTCATTTTGAATCCAATAAAGTTTCCTTGATTGAAGAATTTCCTTCGATTCACTCATCCTTTTCAATGAAATGTATCTAGCTTGTTACAGCCTTTTCAATCTGAATGCTCTTCTGAATCTATTTTCCGCTCACATGTCCCAGTAATTCCCAGCTTGATTGACCTTTAACAATTTTAAATAGAAGAGAATTTTATCTGAAGTATTTATGATTTAATACGTTTTTATCATCTAAGGGGGCTACCACCGTCATCTAAATATGTTTAGGCGTGGATTTACTCAAGACTGGATGGACTTTTGTTATTAATTATTTCTAGCTATTTCGAGATAATCAATGCATATTTTCGAAGAACGGGTAAATCTTAAAATTACCATCAGTTTAACTGTGAGTGATTGATTTTTCTTTTCATTTTCGATTACTTATGGAATAAAACTCCCGTTTCAATCTTACTATTAGATCCATAATCTGTGCATTACCTGGAGATGAGTAGTAGAACCATAGATTTGAAAATCTAGGGAATAAGCAAACTATGGTTTGTAATGCAGTACTGCCAGGAAAGATGGTTGAGTACGGGAGATGTTTCACATAAAACAGCATGCAAAGACCTTAATCCATAGTTACCACGGTGAAAGCGATGGAATGCTTGGGTTGAAGGGAATAGGTGACTGCAACAAGGTTGGGGAATGGTGAGATGTGATTGTGTGTGTGACTGAATGAGTTTAGCCTAAGGAATGAATGAGATGAATGGATGAGCGCGGTATGAGAGGAATAAGGCAGACTAGACCTTGGTTATGGTTGCAAACTCAGGTAATCTTAATTTAATTAGGAATGGCTAGTTACTCGGGCAGAGTCACGGTAAGTATTGGCTCGTAGTTTACAATATTCACGGCCCTTTTATAGGGCACGGAGGAGTAAAGTCTCCAGAACAGAAGGTTCTGGAGCAAAGTACAAATAGTTAAAAATAGCGTGGCTTTCATAGAATGGTTTGTTACAGAATCTAGGCATAATATTCTAATCCTTAACTAGTAAACAGTCATCGCTGCAGCAGCAGCAAGTACAGTTAGATTGAGAGACGCTTAGCATAAAACACAAAGTAATGCACGTAGTTAGATAAGCAGGAGAGACAAAAGTTGTATGACAGTACACAATGCAGGATTCGAATCCTGTTTACACACAACGGCAGGATCTGAATCCTGCGTAAACACTCTTTGCTTTTTCTTCCGCGGCAACACACGGATGTTTCAGTAAATCACTACAATTAAAAATGCTTTGCGGCTGTGATATTTAAAATTGCAGTTTAAAAACTGAGAGCTCTTATGCCGATTGCAACCGGTGGTTTTATAACCGCTTACTCGACAACTTCAATTTTCTTATATGCTTGTAGGAACAGTAGAAATCTAAATTATAAGCGAAGAAACGGATTTTCACGGATGTTTGAAAATGGCATCTTTCTACATTGATTCTGTAACATAGATTTTGTGAAACGCCAAGCATTGCCGAAGTCCGGGGACAGAGCACGACGTTTATCATTATTTTCCTTTTTTAATTAATCAAGAGAGAACACAATTTTTATTTTGCTTTTACTACAAGTGTAAAGTATTCAAGTTAATTTGTTTCCTTGAATAGCATACAAATTCTTCAGGCTCATCTTCTTTCCTCAACTGTAGTTTATTATTATTTTCAAGCTGGATTTCCCATTATTTTCTTTTCTTTTCCAAAGCTCAAGTCCAAAATGTCAGCCTAAATTGTCCTTATCTCCAAAATCTCCATGCACCTACAGTCTATCCTTTACATTCATTGTCTTCCCTTATTCCCCTCTCTTATTCGTTTGTCAGCTCCATTCCATTCTCATTTTTCTTCTTTGCTTTCTCTACTTTCCACTCCACTCTTACTCAACTCAAAGCAGTCAGTTCACGGACTTCTCATTAGTTTTTCTCCTGATTGACACCACATTTTAATTGCTTTCTCCTTTCCGCCATTACAAAGCTTTTTAGGTTTCAACTTATCAGACTTTCTCCACCCTCCCCCACCTTGCCTGGCCATTAGAATTAGTCTCCCTTAAAACCAGTATCATATCTTCATATCCATCCACGTCTCACTAATCGTTTCTTTGAAACTATTTCTTACAAAACCCCCATTCAGTTGTAATAACTCCACGACTCAGAGTATTTACATCTATAACCCTGACTTTCCATTGCCTTAGCTATGCTATGTTACTCGCTGCATCAGTCTTTGAGTAACCTTCTCTTACTCAACTTTCCAGATTTCTACATTTAGAAGAGATAATTTACTTAATCGCGCCAGGGTGTTTTAAAAAATGAATTTTGTTTCACTGCCCAAATATTTCTTTTATAAATGGTGGATACGCGTAATCCTTGTAGCTTCAATGGGGGAAAACGAATTTTCTGAAATTATGCCTGACATCTCTTTCCTTCTTGCCTCCAAATTCGTGCATGCTTTTCTTCTTTTGGAAAAGAAAAACTTGCTTCATCACGTTAATCAATTTTATTCAATGTCCTTATTTCATTTCCCCTTGTACGAACCGAGTAGTTTTGTTTTTGTAATTAATTGATCCCAGACGACTACCACGCCCACTCAACTTTCTTCGTGAATGAGACTTGCTAGAAGAATAGAATTCGTTTGAATAAATAACTGAATCCGCGTAGATGACATGGTCTTAAATAATTTAACAAACTCACTCCAGCTATTCAGCCAGCTTGCCTACGAGTTTTCTTTACTTTTCAATTAAGAACTAAATTAAAATCACGGACACAACATGTAAAGTATTTCCCAAAAAAATTCAAAGTTAGTTGTCTCTGGTCATTTCAACAAAACACGCGTACGGGCAAGGTGTAATATTTCAAATGCAGAACAGGAATAGAGAAAATTAATGGTAAAAACAAAAATATATTGACATTGGTGTGACGTGATAATTTACATTCATTTACGTTGCTATTTTTGACAGCACTTACAAAATAGAGCAGAAAGCTTATATTCCTCCAGGCTCTCTCCTGACTGCAAGTTAACATGGCATGTTTGCTTTATATGTCAGTGACAACTGAGCCCTTCCTATCCCAAGAACGGGGATCGTCTTATAGCATTAAACCTCTGAGCTTATTCGTTGTAAGTAAGACTCGGGGAGGGCGGATGGGTTTTCAAAGGACTCGTTTGCACTCAGCATTTAAATCGTTTATGTCATCACAGAGTCGTTATTTATGAAGGTTTATTTAAACCTCGTCATTTTAAAAACTACGTACTGTATGGATGATAGGGAAACAAACTTAAATTACAAAAGGCCAGGTAGGAAGCCAGGAGAAAGTTGGAAGAGAAGCTAACGACCACAGACCTTGCTTATATGAAAGCATCCGTCTCTTTGTCTGTCAGCTGATCATGTGTTGGAGTGAGACCTTAGTGTAAACGTAGAGAAAACATTTTTCAAAATCATTGTGTCCATCAATCTGTCAGGTAGGAGTCTGTTATTAAGGTGATATTACTCTTTACAGCAAAGCTGGACTGTTTACCAAACATGGACATGTTTCCTCCTCCACTCCACGCCACCCTTTCATTATCGCCTCACAGCACAGCCTGTAGCGGCTATCCGAGAAAGTAAGTATCTAAACCTGTAGTGAGAGCTTTCTCTTGAAATGTTCCTCCATAAATAGAATTTTAACTAGAAGCCCTGCATGGGGAGAACTGGAGAACCTCATCGTAACATGCTTCCAACGCAATTCTCTTAATTTAGCCCTTACGCTTTGCGCAACACGTATCTGAGCTCCAACGGGGTGAAAGCTTGTTGCTTAAAACTTTATAGAGTATGTTCTGGAGTATAGATTACTGTTACCAGCTTCTGGCCTGAGCTGAGCTTGAAGGAGTTGCAGTTGATAAGAGTTGTTCATATTTACATGAAATTCCCTTGGGGATCACTTCAGGGGAAAGAGCGATCATATTGGTGTAGTTGTAGTAGCTTTCTTTGATCTCTTGGAGCCTTCCTGGGGTTTGATCCCAAGACACGATGGATACAACATTTCCGTTCCATTTTATAGTTTTAGAAGCCTCCTCTATTTCCGGAGTCACAGAAACTACTGTATATATGAACGATCTTGAACCTGTTCCTACCAAATGTGCGTCTGTCCCTGTTCAGAGGGTTGAAAGAACTGTCCACACAAGGGTGCGATTTGAGTTCAACTCGCATACCCAGTATATCTTGGAGTAAAACTCAAGCTTTTTGGAAAAACTTTCAACTTTTTGCGATGCTCTATAACTTTTGTATTAGACAGCATGGATTTCGTCATCCGCATCTCCTAGCCTCAATCGTCTCTACTACGAAGAGTGCTACAAAAGAGCCAAGTTAGTTGTTGGATTCTGGTGAAATTCTTTTAGGATTGCAACACTTTAGGCTACTAATTTTACAGGCCTCCTTCACTCCACAAGAACCGCCACCGGGCTCCCTCTACATTTCCCTCGCTGTGCCCCAATAGAGAAAGTCGACAAGTTTCAAGTAGCCACACTTTTATTATCAACTCCAACATACACACACTTTGGTTGGGCCTAGCAGCCAAACTAGTCTAAAATATTTCAAGCTTTCTTCCCAAAAGCATCGAGGAATTCCCCAAGGGAGCTCATATTTCCCCTATGTCTCAAACCGTGGATTTCCTAACTTACGAAATCAGCTTTCCTTCCCGTCGTAAGGACTTCAGCCCGCTTTGGAATCCCGCATCAGCGTCCTCATCATCACTGAAAGCACTCAGTCAGTACATGTTGGACGTGCCCCAAGCAATGGACATCTCGACAGTGTACAGTCGGGTAGTTTCTCTCTCTCAGATTTCCGTCCAACACGCTCCTGTTCATTTTCTCCTACTCCTACTCCTACGTGTATGTACAGAGTTTGTGGTGGTGGTGGTGCATATTTGAGGAATTACACGCTTTCACTTTCCCCTCTTTACCGCAACGAATACAGGGGAGGACGACAGATAAACAACTATTAACCTGAGTGTAATGACTTTTAGTATCGCATTAGATCTCTCACTGGACACGTAGTCACCATGTCACATTACCTTCAAGTGTTTCTTCTCTTAGTCTCTCACTTTACTTACCGGCTCATATTCCTTCCGTATCCGAATCTCATCTCAAATATCCCATCACATACACCTTTACCTTTACCAACAATTTTCTCACTTTCTCCCTCCCTCGCCCCACCGCCATCTACTTTCCTCCCACTTCTCTCTGACTTTCTCCTACTTCGCTTCCTTGTCCCAAAATAGGCCTCTCACATTTCCTATTTAGCGTCTTTCATCAAATCTCTAGCCTCACGCGGACAGTTGCTTATCTTTCCAGTCCATCCACTATCACTCTTGTTCTTCCTCTGGGCTTTCTCCACTCTCCACTACAAGTTTCCCCTTCGTCTCCACTTTACATCATCACCCCTTGCAGTCCAGCTCTAAAATAATAAAGCTAACGGGAATCAAATTCACTACCTCTCCAGGCTTCTATTTCCATTTCCATCAAACCTTGCTTGTGAAACAGGGATACTACGTGTATGTGTTGCCATCTCATTCACTCTCGTACCTAAAGTTCGTTTCGAAGAAGAAAAAACAATTTCACCACCAAAATTGACCACTGGTCAGCTCCCATTTATCTTGTGTTGCTACAAATGCTACATGCGTATCTTTTTCAATTTTCGTTTAATATCAAACCTTCGAAATAATTTACTTGCTTACCTTGCAAGGTCTTGGTAGCTACTTGTAGCCAACAACAATTTTGCCTGAAGACAAATTGTTTTATGAGCTCCAAATTCATACTTCTGAATTTAGTATATACATATTTCAAAAGTGAGTGAAGACAATCTATTTGCTAAAATTATTTGTCCTGTGTGAATCTTCTTAGGTAGTTTTTAATCAGCACCGTAGTTGATTTCCATCCAGTCAAGCCATCTCCCAGGACCTCGTCACAAAAAGATAAAACTGTAAAGCTACTCCACTAATTCTTGAATTTGCTATCCCCGCTACCTATTTCTGTTTCTCTTTCTCCCTATACTCTTGCCTACCTAAGAGTCATTCAACTTGCGAAATTTGCATGATTGTCGTACATATCCGATTTGGTTTGGTGGACTACCTTTGTTCTCCTCCAGGTAATCAATCAAAATCAACTGAATTACTTAGTCTGTTTATGAACCTATATACCTATAGTAGAACAATAAGAGCTGCACTACAACTACTGTCCAACTACAAAAAACTCAGTACGATTTGATACAATACCGTAATGATTACATAGGATTTTGTCAAAATATTTAAGGTATCTTCACTGCCTGCCTGCACTTCGTAAAACTGTTCCGCCTTGCTTTCTTAGGTCCTCCACACACTTACCTCCTTAAAACTCTCTGCCTTGCTTTTTATGATTGGAGAAAATAGGGGCGATTACAGAATTGTCCTTCAGCTTTTGTCTTCTACGAGTACTGCATTTTTCTCTTACGTTAAATTAAAACTATAGAGCAAACTACACTCCTGGTTTCAAAAACTTTTTAAACTGCGAGTCTTGAAAATTCCCCTATTAGGTTACTCCCCTGCCAGCTTTTTTTGTGTCTAGCAAGCCGATTTACGGTTGCTACAGTCTCTTTAATATTGGAAAAGAGAAAGCTTCCTATTTTCCATCCGACATTCGGTTATCAGAATTCTTAAGATATTTCTGTCTATCATTTCATTAGATAATCAATGAATTCTATTTTTGATCCTTCTAAAGTCTTTTGCAGGAATAACGGAATAAGGAGGAGAGTGTGTGAAAGTTTCAAGTGAGGGTTGGCGGACAGTCTAAAATAATTCATGTTCACACCCAGCTCATCAATTGAAGATTGAGAAAATCCGGGCTCACATCGTCGCTCTCCGAAACTGCCATCAACATTCCGGGAGGTAGGTCGGTAGGTGTAGGTAGGATTAGCTGAAGCGTATTCTTTGGTTTGAAAACAAGGAACGAGGAGAAAGTTTCCGGCTTTTAACTTTTGGTGAAAGGAGCAGAACGGAGGCGCGAGTCTCCCGTCATTGGTTTCCGTCTTAGCAGAGTCATAGGTCTCTAGTTGGGCTCGGTGCATAGGAAACGGATCTTCATTCCAATGATCTTAAGATTCGGTATACATTGAATTGCCTCCTGGCTTTACGTTCTCCTTGAAAATATTGCCTCAGCTCCTCCAAGCCATTGTGCATGGGGAAAGTACTACTGAAGGAACCAAGGTATCAGGATCATAGGCATATGAACCATTTTAGGTAATCTTAATTGCGTTAGTTTGAACTGAAGATCCGTTCAAGTGGAAAATGATTTCTTTCCTTGTTCCTTCACACGCGCTATTACTATTGTCCCTTCTCTGTGCCTCCTTTCTTTATGTATACGCTTCTCCTTCGACTCCCACCTCTCCATACAAGCTAGGAATTCGGGTCTTTCTTGGCAGAGAAAGTGCTTTGACTTTCTCCGTAATTTTTAGTTCCTCGTCGTGACCCTCCTTTCCCGGGGAATCCTCCAAACCAGTTCCTCTACACTGAAGAATTTCCGCAAGAATTACGACACGGCTAGTTCATTCAGTACAAACCGGAGAAATGTAGAATCCCCTTGGCATCCTGGAATTCGCATTTGCTTTCCGCCTTCGTAAAAATGTTGGGCATATTTTCCGTTTCCGCATCCTTCTGATCTCCTCTCCGCTTCTCCTTAGATCCTTAATGGGTAAAATCAGTTTCGAGAGCAATAAGCCTTCTCCTACCACTCTACTTTCACCCTACTCCTCCATTCCTATTCTAACGTCTGTCTCTACCGGCTCTCTCCATTCAGCTTTCATTATCCCCCATAAGTTTGAATTTGTTCCGGTTCTAAAGTTTTCCTCGATTTCTTCCACTCCCACCATTTCAAATCCATGCAAGTTTGTCCCCTCCTTTCTCCGAGTTTTCCCTCCTGCACTGATTCTTACCTATTCTTTAGAAGTCACAGGACGTCAAGACAGCCTCCAAGTCTCCATCCTACCCTTGCTTCAACTTTCCCTTTTGGATCTATTCCTAAACCCCTTAGCTCTCAGCCTCTATTTTTAAGCAAATCCTCTTCAGATACCCTTGCTTTCTCTTTTCACTTCATTGCATACTTTCTACCGTCGTATCACCAGGATATTATAGCCTATGCTAATACAAAGACTCAAGCCTGACAGCCTGACCTTTTAGAGTGAGAAACAAGGCTTTTACATTTTCCATGCCATGGTCTAATCGTATTTAGTTGGCATATATACGTGGATGCCTATACCCTATGGTCTGCATACATTCCATTGACGGATGGGAGAAGTTTGTGATATATTACGAAACAGCCTATGTGCTTAACCGTCGATCCACCGAGAGACTGTTTTGTTGAACTTGTTCCCAGCCCAGAATTAAGCCAGGAGCACTATGTCCAAGATATTTTATGAAATTTCAGCTGGCCCAGTTTCGCATTCAGCTCATTCCTTTCTGTGTGTTTAAGGAAAGTTTTCTACATTTTTCTCCGAGGAGAAAGTCGGTGAAAGGACAGAGGAAAACGCTGCCACATTATCTCATCAAGTATGTGAAACTACTTTGTGGAGGTACTGAAAAAAACATGTGAAAGTGAAGCAACGTGGTTGTAGAATCTACGGACGGAAGTCTTTTATCTTCACTAGAAAAACTTTTACCTTTGTTAATATTATATATGCAGCCTACAGTCTGTTCCGGAGTATTTTGCATATTTTTATCATCTAAATCTCCGCAAATCTTTCGTGAAACATATCATATAGATATT
This sequence comes from Sminthurides aquaticus, assembly GCA_906901655.1. Lineage (NCBI taxonomy): Eukaryota > Metazoa > Arthropoda > Collembola > Symphypleona > Sminthurididae > Sminthurides > Sminthurides aquaticus. The sequence continues at coordinate 5,270,770 of CAJQTT010000004.1, read as the reverse complement.
CTTTCTTAAGTCATCAAGAAACAAACTTCTCTTGCTGGAGGGGAAATCTTCTCGAATTTCCTCTCACCTTAACGGCAACTTCTATTCCCTTTCCTCTACTTGGGATTCGTTCTTACTTTCTCCCAAGCCTGACTATGTCCCTGCGTTATTGTCCCTTCAAGCAAAATATCCTGACTTCTCTGAACTGCCTAGAAGCACTTTTGCGGACCATCACACAATCATAACGAGCTATAACACAAAGAGGCTGCAAACTTAAATTCTTGCTTTCACTTCCGCCCTGCCTGACTACTTGCCTACACTCCTCCGCCATGAGAAACATAATAACATCTTGACATCATTATAATAGCATTAAAACTTGGCTCCTAGAATAAAATTAAGATTTTTCAACCCACATCAACGCTTATTTTCTTCCTTCGCGCCAATAGTTTAGCCTTTTCTCAACACGTTCCTATTCTCATTCAAAAACTTTCTGCAATTTGAAACTGAGAGCGCTTCAAAACTTCAAAATTGCCATCCTTAAATACCTTTTCACACATTGACAGTTATTTTCAACATGGTGCTTCTATTCTGGAACGCCCCTAATCCTCTTTTGAGTACATCCTGAAAATATACAAAGGTGTAGGAGGTCTAGGAAAATAAGTTTCTACGTGAAATCTAAGAAACCGAATTCACTTCTTGGGTACTAGCATAGCAAGTATCTCAATTTTATATTTAAATCGGCCAAATCTTCACTCAAATAGTCAGAGAGTTCGTTAAACTCGTCCAAATGTTCATTTTATAACAAAACTTTACTTATAATCCTGGTAACAGTCACAGAGTTAACATCACCTCCTGGCTTCTGCTCTATACATTCACCTTACATTTAATCACAATCTTAAGGAATTTAGAGGAACTTCATCAAGTTTCAACAACTTTTAAATATTTCATTATAACACTGGCTTTTACCGATTTCCCTCCAAAAATACGTCAACTCACATAGCAAATCTGCAAGCAACACCAGACGAATTCTTCTCCTCACATTTCACTTAAATCTTATTACATAACCACAGCGTTTCCACGTTTCTGATTCTCTTCGCAAACAAATTTATCACGCTTATGTATACTTACTGCGTCCGTTCAAGTGGTTCTGCATTTTTTCAAGAATTTGGTAGTAGTAGTAGGCAAAGTACTACTTGAAATACTAGCATACATTTTATAAAATAGAATATTGCTGACTTTAGTTCCCTATGCGGAAGAGAACATTCCACTATAATTACAGTTGTAAGATTTCAACACATCTGACTTTCCGTTGCCCTGCATCGCATTTTAAGTCAGTTGCTCAAAACGAAACGTGTCTAGCCGAACGTAATTCCAGTTCCCGTGCTCATCTTTCCGAAAGTACCTAGGACGATTTTCCGGAAATATTGTAATTTCTGGAAATGGATGTTCTTGAATATGCTTCAGAGTATCCCTGATCTACAGAAACGGTCATTTCAGTTTAAACAGGATACTCATAATTTTACATTTCCAAAAATAAATCAACTCAAATGGAGCAACGTCTTACTTGACTAACGACGTGAAGAGGTTCCACTTCCGGCGAAGAGCTCAGATGTTTTAAAATAAACTCATCCGATTCCTGTAGCCACAAATTTCCACATCGGAGAGGCTCATAGTGAAACGGTCCTACCCTTAGTAAGCCTGAATTAAAGTCATAGACTTCCATGAGCTGTAAAACAATAACATTTTAAATGATTCAATAAAAACAACTACTAGTAAATATACTTATCGCATTGCAATAAAGTGATATTAGCATAGAATATTTACGCAATGAGTTCCTGTGAAAATTCTCGCGTTTCTTAGGGGAATATCTGGGCCTTTGTCATGGAATGTGGCAGGAAAAATTTCTCCCGTTTTCACATTTGCACCTAATAAGACAAGCAAAAGACACGATTAGAGATCACAATACTGCACTTGAACCAAAACGTGACGACGTGACTAGTAGCCACACCTTCAATATCACTTACCAATCCCGTAAATTATGGGCCACGGGATCTCGCCACGGATGATTGTGTTTAATTCACCGACACAAGCGGCAACCAAGTCTATCTCTGTAGGCTGTTCATGAACAAAGTCTAAAATCAAAAATAACATTGCCATCAAACTCCTCAAAACCAACGGATGCAAATCTTTTAAAACGAAATCAGTGTTAGAAAAAACATTTAAAACTTACGTAAAACAGAATAAATAAGCTCTTCACTATATCCACGAGTATCACTAAAGCTTCCAACAATATGCAGTTGAATGGGACCATGGTCGAAGTAACCGAGATTAATATCTTGTAGTCTGTAAAACAAAACAATATGATTCTTATGAAACAATCATAAATTTTCCACTTGGTCGTTCCGTTTCCCACCTAAACAAAACTCATTCACCACATCATAATATAGAGTTTTCAAACACACTCTAACAACTGTTAGGTGACGTAGCTAACAACAGAAATTCAAAAATTCGCCCGCCTCCTGGTATCCTAATATTAACAGAACGAGGGCAAATTTTTGAATTCCTGTTGTTAGCTACGTCACAAACGCGTCACGCAACAGTTATTAGAGTGGGTTTGAAAACTCTCTAATGACATGAATCGTCTTACCGAGTTATCATGGCAGCAATCCCGTCTACGCAGACTGACTCCAAATGCCCGACGGCAGTAGCACCTGAAGCTAAATAAATAAATATCGAAACAACATTAGATTTTACAATGGAACTTGCCAACGTAATCCATGTTTACCCTTGTAAAAAATCGGTAATTTACCTGGATGACGCAGAACCACGGCCATACATGTTGTACAGTCATCAGTACCAATAATGCTAATATTTTCTAAAAGTTCAAGTTTAAACAAATCATTAATATTCAATCATCAGCATTTCCTCTACATTCTAAAAGGACAAAACCTCTTTAAACCTAAATCATGACTAAAAGCAGAGCTTTATTATCACGCATTCTACGGCATAAGCACCAACAGCTTTATTTATTGGGGTTCCAATCCAAAAGAAATTCCTTACTGTCATGAGGGGCACAGACGGCGAATTCTCTTTGGGAAACGTACAATAATTCTACAGGGCCAACGACTTTAGGCATCTGAACAGCAAATTGCGCTGCAGCTTCCTTCAGGTGAGGGGCCATAAGATACAGAGACCTGGAGTCTCGAGGCACTTCCTTCACTTTAACACCGCCGATTAAAAGAACCATTTTCACGTGTTTTGAGCACAAATAACACAAAGAGTATAGAACCTCTCCTATTCAACAGTGCAAGCAGAGGATAAATGTTCTTGAAGTTTCCAGTTTGATTCTGAACGTATCAATAGTTTATAGTTTGTTCCACGATCGTCAAGGCAGTTATTTGCACCACAATTATCTTTTGTTCCTGGGCTCCATCACACTTCTTTTGCATCCTTCCCTGTCCTGCAAAATAGAATAAAATCAGGATTACTCACTGCTGCTCGCTTAATAAGTCTTCGCAATACAATTCCTTCTCATGACTAATAGTCAAGCGTAAAGTTTATACGAGCAATCTCACTATCAACCAAAACGAGCAAAATGAGATCTCGACTATGGTCTTGCAAAGCTAATTAGTATAATTATATGTAAACCTTACTTAGTCCATGACGCATCGTGTAGCGATACTGAATTTCTTAAGCAGTTCCGTACTCTATCTTATGCTAATTTAATGCAAACACAACTTTTATTATATACATGTTACGTCACTTGATAGCAATTATTTACACTTTTTTAAAAATATATATATAAACGATAAAATTCAGTAAATTGTATTTTGTCAAAACACAAACAATCCACAACGTGCGCCTTAAATTTCGCTCTCATTATTTGAGTCCCTGGCGGGTTTTAGTCCTTCACGCTTCTCTACAAGTTTGCATCCTACTCGATTACAATTCGTAGGATTCCTCATTCCAAAACACCTGAAAAGTTTCAGTGAAAATCCAAAGCGAAATATCTTGTATCCGCTCGAACTTGTGGCCCACAAGTTGTGGAAAGATGAACTGTTGCGTTCAAAGCGGCGTCCCTTGCCCTTGCCTCATCTTGAAACGTTTTATATCTTGTATAAAATGCTAAATTCTAAATCCTCCCCTGTCCCTAATGCCTACTCTTGCTCTTGCTTCTGATGACTACTTGTTCAGTGCATTAACATTACCTAAATAGATAAAATCTTATTGCAATCCAACGGCTACGTCTTCGCATTACTGTACCTCGAGTATATGTCCAGTCCAATTGAAACTGCTATACTTCAGTAAACAAAACTACCACACATAATCCTATAATCTGACAGCAAAGCACTTAAATGCATGCCTTTTGGGATTCAACTTTGTGGAGCACTGATATTTTCCCGGAAATCACTGTCATTTCACCAATAAAGCACATATCAGACTCACTTTTACGACGCCCTGTGCATGTGTTAAAAACCCCTGTTATTCCCACCAATATCTTTCTCCACACTATCAGCGGAAGATGACACGGATTTCAAATAATTACGGACTATCCCTTCCAAAAGTTCAGCACCGTCCTCCTCCTCAGTACTGTTTCCACGGGTTTCATTCAACAAACTGAAGCCTGAATCTTGAGTCTTAACTCTTTTCCCCATATTCAGACACACACACATCATCATCTCCTTGAAGGATGGACAAAACATATGTGGAGTGAACCCTCTCTCAGATCATGATCATCTACACTCCGCATTCCCGCATCCCGACCCAGCACCCTCTCTCCAAAGTCTTGAGTCTCTCGACTAGAGAGCAATTCTGTATAGCATATAGTTTGGCTTCTCTGCCACTCTGCCCTAAGATCAACATTTAACAATTCTTCTTCCCCTTCATCTTCACTCACAACTCTATGCATCTCTTAGCCAGCGGAACCCCGGAACGTTCCTTACCATTCCTTACTACCATTTCCACAGACAGTCTTCCAAGGTGACGTAGGAAGCTCACAGAGAAAATCATATGTACTCACAGTCCTCACCAACTCTAATCTTTAAACTATCCATGCAGGGCCAGAGACCTCATGGATTTCTTCCTTGCATTCCCTACAGAGATGCATTTTATCCCCTTCCTTCCTTATGGGACTTATTAAAATCCATCCGAGCGAAGGAAGTTAAGTAAGCAACCTTTATATTGCATCTCTGCTTTGATTTTTATCTCCGAATCACCAGAATCTACAATTGAATCACACACATATTCCAGTAATATTCCCTTAGAACTGCATATTGTACGAAGTTCGTACTACGAACAACATAACAGTACGTAGCTAGTATCCACCTTCTTCTTTTCCTTCATTCCTTTTTCGTCCTCAACTTGTTATCCCTGCACCAGCCATCAGACATTTCTTGTACATACCACCTACACAAATATTAAGCATACATGGACGTTACTACTTGGCCCTTCCGCAGGTCATTATAGCCATCATTTTTCACCTCCTATACGCACGTTACCTCTTACGTTAGTGTAAATACAAATTCATACTTTTGTATTAGTCCTTGGATTAATCCCATCCCACTTTGCCCCTCTCGAATGTATTGGTATTGCATTTGGTGAAAACACTGAGCACAAGTTCTTAGGAGTACGGAAATGAAGACTTTTACTTCTTCAATGATCGCGTTGGTAATTTTAGTGGGCTGTATGAACGGAATACTCGGTTCAGTCGCTCTTCTGCTGCACTGACACTGAAGGAGAGTTGAGCATTTACAGGGTACCTTGAGGGTATTTCCCACAAAATAACTAAATACCAGGCATGCCTTTTCACACTGCGCAGCCGAGTTCAATCCCTCCAGTTTCACTATCTTCCAGAACGAGATCCAGCATCCACTCGGGTCTTCTGAGATATTTATTTTTTCGTTTCAGCCAGCTTCACGAGCATTTTCCATCGTCACTGCCCTCAGTCTTTTAAATTCTAGATTTCCAACATGGATAACCTGAATATCCAGCCATCCGGGAAAGGTATGTGTTTATTTACTACCAAGCTATAGAAATATTAATTTCTTCACATTATGTGATTTAATTGGCACACGCGTGCCAGCCAAGTACTCAAAATTCCTTTGCTACTTTACAGCTAGCTAATGGTTTATTTCTCGGCAGGTTGGCAGGTTGCTTAAATGCTTCTACCACACCTTCCTTCTTCAGCATCATATGTTACCATAATTGAGGTAAACAGCTCCTGTTTGAGATTGGAATTTTCAGAAGGCCAGGAAACCCCAAGTCATGACTTGACTATAATTGCTACTTCTGTTCACCTTACCGCGTTTCATTCAGCGCCACGAATCAAGTATCACACATGGTTCCCGAAAATCTTCCTAAATTCCGATAGCAAATTTTCATAATCCTATCGTTTTGAGGATATCGTACAGTAGCCGGCTATGATAATTTGATTTATTCATCCTTCACTGACTTACCCTTCCACCCTGTCATCTCTTCCGTTATAATACATCATATGATTATTGAATCCTTGGTTGGATTCATGATGAAGAGGTGTGTGAGTTTGATTTGAAAAACGTGTGCTCGGTATTGGTTCCGGGCCACTCCTGGTCCTGGGCCCCGTCATGTGTGATTCTCTCCTCGTTTTTTTGTTAACCTTAGAATTGCAGTATGCGAAAATATTATTGAAGGGAATGGAAACTATACGCTCTTTCCGCGCGCATATTTCATGTTCAATAATGCTCAATCTCGTGGTGATTTTAAGATTCTCTGATAAAACTATTATACAATGTCTTCATCTTTGTAAACTGATCATACCAGCCGTAAGTTTCACATAAATAATAATTGTAGTAAGTGGTAAATTTCATATTTCCAAAATTGCAAACATCCTTTAAGCCGCTTTTGCGGCAGTTGTACTCCTTTGCAACATCTGGTGTCTTATGCCTTTGTTGTATTACATCCCCGGTATAATTGCAATTTTTTCTTTTCAGTTATTAACGTGAATTCCTCTTGTACTGTTGCCCGCAAGGCTCTTTTCGTAAATTCGTAAACTCCATGCATGTCTTTGCACAAGGTATGCCAGGCAATTACTAACATAGACTTACATACTAAAATCTTGCTGTTGCAAACAAGGTAATAAAACAGCTAGAGAGTGAGATAGATAGTTTGGCTATTAGAGTTATAAAAGTGAATGCAACTGTTGCAAATAATTGCAAAAATTAGAGCAAATTGAGCCAACATCACACCAAGAACAGTTTCTGTGACTCCTCATTCCTAATAACCTTTGAGTCCATGGATTTGTGGTACATACAGAGGTTAATTCGGAAAATAATACAGGAAATACTACAATGGATCTTTAAAATTCATAGAAGGAGCAGCTGTTTCAATCAGACTGCATAATCCGGCATTTTCGGTACTCATTTAAAATCTCTGTTTTTCATCTCGGTCTGATCATTTCTTAGTAGCTTTCATTCAAGATAAAGTTTCCATCCTGCCCTTTAGCTGTAATTCTTTCCAACGGTTTCCTCAATAATTCCGTATCCACCTTTGCCTTTAAATGACCATGGCCATGAGCGTTCCATATTCCTGATTCGCCTCTTCTTCCTTTCCACCACCGCTTTTATTTCCTTCCATCACTAATCTTCCTCTTCATGCAATTCCATTTTTCTTTTCTGTCTCTCTCTCTCTCTTTCTACTATCTTCTCTTCTCCTTTCTCCCTTTCCCCGGCTCTCATAAAGAATTTAATGCGAGTGACGCGGACGGAATCCCTCGCATAAAGACAAGCGAGCTGAAATAAAAAATTTGGATTGCAATCATTTTGTGGCCAGGAGCCACATCATGCTATATTCTCATCGAGTTTATGATGAAGAATACACTTACTTATTTAACATGTTTGGCAAGTTTTTCTCCTCCGTCTTGAACATTTTAACCTTATATACCGACGGATTCTTAAACCCCGTCTCTCCCGTCAACCCTACCTTAACCTTCCATTTACTCCATCTCCCCATACTTTCCTACTTTTCTCAACAGTAATCCACCAACTGCCCGCCGACATACATGGAAACTCTCTCCCCCTGTCCGTCTTCTTCAATCCGCTCATTCTTTGCCTCTCTTATGTCCACCACACAACAACACAAGAACCTTTTGCAAATCTTTTGCCATCTCCATATGCTATTATGCCATCAGCGGATCTGCAGATCCATCCCTCCTCCCCGAGATCCTGTCATCTCTCCTTCAAACCCCTCAAAAGAATTTACGAGACGAACATGCATCTGGACATTATAATAAATCTACGGCCCGGCCCGTACTTCACTCATCGAAAAATTATTACTCTTATTCCTGATTTGTATTTGTCTCCTCTTCTTCTATCTCTTTCGCTCACTTCTTGGAACCCTATCAAACTACGAAATCCATCTTTGCCATAGAGCTCTCTTTTGAGCCTGTAGCTATAATATTTTTCTTCATTTTTTAAAATGAATCTTGTAATTTTCTAGTTCCGCCACTTCTTCTTCCTCCATTCCTTATAATCTTCTTCCTACTGTGCTTGCTTCACTCCATCCTCAACTTACCGCCAACCTAATGATTTTGCATCTAAGCCCTCATCTTCTCGCCCCACCTCTTCTTTCTCGTCCATACTCGGTATTTTCCTCTTCGTAATGATAATGATCTTGGAAGTAGATTATCAATGAGCAAATAATAATCTATTTTCAATTAAAGCAATTGACACACTAGCTTAGCTTTTCACCCTTCCCCGTAGTATTATTGCTCGCGGGAAAGTTAACAGCACTGAATGTGTTTCCACATTCATTGCGCCTAAAACAAAAATCTCGAGTAATTCACTCAAGTGAGGGCGTTAACGTGTTGGCGTACAGACTGAAATCACCTTTGCTCAAAAGATTGATGAGCCTGACAGACATTTCCAGCAATTACAACAACTCTTAAATCTAAACATGCTCCTTTACTCCCTCATGCCGTATGTCTGGCAAAGTCTCGATTCGCTATGTTCTTTTCGTAGGCTTGCAACTAACTTCCCTTCCACCAAGGACCTACTACATCTACAGCTTAAAATTGTGATGGGAGAGACATAGGTTAATTCCTTCAGTGCTTGCCATTCTCAATCTACTACCCGCCCGTCACTACAGATTAAATGTCATTCAGCATAGTGCACCCCTGCACATGTAACTTTATTCATGTAAGGCTTCTTCTCAGCATGCTTGAAACCTACTTTTCAGCTCAATAACGGCGCATCATCATCAGCCCACGCGATAACAATAAGATTAATTGATTTTGGAATATTATTTTATACGTCTCCCTTTTTTACCCCAGTAAAGATTAGCGTAGGCGTGAAACTTTATGATTCTTGAACCACGTCAGCATGACTCCAATCCGCTTTTCCTCGTATTTTTTCAACCTAATCCCTATATTGGGTTTGCGCAAATCTTACAGGGCAGTTAAGTTAACACCGTTAATCTACGATGTGGACGTTTTAATTAACCTAAGAATTAAATTTAAACTAGCTACAGTAACAGGCTCTTCAAATGCTTGAAAAATGTGCTTGGTTTATGCTTGTTATCTTTGGATTTGGAAATGGATACATAGGTGCTAAATATTTGGAACAAATGTTCTTGGATAAAACTGTTGAACAGAACTTTCTGCTTTCACCAGCGAACTGCGCAGACCGTTAAGTTGACTTAATAATGTATGGTTGAATTAGGTGTATTTTCCCTCTACTGGCAACTAAAGTTTACCATCGTTGTGGACATGTTTTACTAAAAAGCCTTGAATACTTGAATCCTCGAAGAATCGAAGCTTAAATACAGTGCATTTCTCCTCTCACTTCGTCGTCGTCTACTTAGATTCGTAAATTTTAATCTCAATTCTACGTTTCTATGAGGCTGGGCGGGACAGACGGAGGACCGGCGCCGCTGAGAACAAAGTAAACCTTCATAAATCTTTGCTCGGAACGAGTCGCGTAATGTCTAATGAGCGCCAAACAGTTATGATCACAGCTGGAAAGATAGGACATATCCCCCCGTTTACATATCTCCCTCATTCCTCTCCTTATCATCTTTACATCTACATTAGCATGGTCAGATCAAATATAAATATAAATGAGAAATTAGCTTAATTTATATACGGTCTCCTTCATCTATATACATCCTCCTTTCCGTACTAGTTTAATTCAAAATGACATTAATGTGTCTAAACATATGGAATCAGTACTGGGAACTGCGCCTAGGAAAGATAACATTTACTATACTGTGCTTGCTCCTTGGACTTTCTTATATTTCCCTAGCCCTGAATTTAACTAACTTCCTTTCCCACATGTGACGAGCTTTCATGCTTTTCTCCTACATAGTTTGTCTAGTTGGCTCGTATATTCTCTGCATTTGGGAAATAAATAGGAATTGTTCCACATGAAAATTCCAGAGGATATTCTTCCTGAGATGTATAAGGGTAGTATCTGCGTTGGCAAGTTGTTAGATTTTAAAAGCTGTGATCAAGTATTTACTTTTTGCAATCAATTGCCTTCAAATCTAATGTGTTTTTGAGGATGATGCTGTGCTGTGCAATACTGTTTCACCACTTTATTTACGTACGGGATCTTAAATTCATCTCATCTTAATATCGTGCAATAACTCCGTCATTATCCGCCTCATCACGATCCTCTGACCACAATGTAAATGTTTTACTTTTACAAACACAGACATACACCATCCTCTAACAAACTTACAAAGAAGCCCTTCTCCTCTAGATCATATGCCTATGCGGTTCTCGCTATTCTCCTCCCTCGTCTAATGTGAATCTGTGAATTCACCTCCAATAAGTCTCATGCGTACCCCCGAGAAAAGAATTATTTTACCGCATAATGTCCGACACACTCCCATCTTATCATGAATCAAGTCCAAACGTAGAGCGTTTACAACTTGGAGCAATCCTCTCATTTACAGAGTCTCGGCCAGGTCATCCCAGCCAGGCAGAGCAGAGTGTGGAATGGAAAAACCAGTAAATTGTAAAATAAGCAAAATTCAGCTCTTTCTTCTATGATAATTTCTTCCCCATCCTGCTTCTTCAATCCCATCTCTTTCTTCCCTACTCTTCTTTTCAAACCCGTCCTCATCAGCCTAATGACATGTGAGCTACGGTTTATTTAAAAAATTCAATGGTTTAATGGTGTGCATTATCTGTCATTCTTCTTTCCGCAAATTTCTTCCTCTTCTTCATCTTCTTGTATTGTCTGTCTATGTGTATTAAATTTTGACGTTCGGTACGGAACTCCACTGCTACTGAATGCTCTACCTTCGACCTCTACCTTCTTACCTGGTCCGTTCAAAAGAATATCTTTAAATTACTCTCGAGAGTATCGGAATTTGCAAACAATCCTAAAAAGAAAGATAGTCAGAGAGTGGAAGTGGAAGAAGGAGGCATACACTGTACCTTCTTCCGACAACTTCCGTGGCCCTGCATATTCCGCTTTAGCTGGCCACAAGGAATACCTTCAACTGATCTTGTATTTCACCAAGAAACATGCATATGCCGGTCTGCCCTCATAAATTTTTATGAATTCCTTTGACAACAATCAAATCCATTCTCCGGCCGGCGACTATATAAAAGTCTGCCGGAATTGAAATCATGAAAACAAGGTGGATGCATTATCCTCTGAACAAGAAGCAGGGGCATTGTATGCAATGAATTGTAAAAAAAAACTTTTAGATAATGACATGAACAATGATGAGCACATACGAGTTTCGTGTGCCATTTTAACTGTATGCCGTTCTCTGTTCCGCCCACTGAGACCTCCGTACCCTCTGCCCCCCTCCCCTATTTTTCAGCTTCCAAATCCTCGCAATATTTTCTTCATTTCTTCCATCTCTCATCTACTCCTTCCTTCCATATATATACTTCCATCAAAATCAAAACTTGAGCAACGCTTTTACCAGCCATATACGCCGCCCGCCTTCCATCCCTTCCGTTTTCTCCATCCATACATCTTCAAACTTCCCTGTCCATCCTGTCCCCTATAAGTCTCAACAAACAAGTCTTCCTAAAGTTAACAAGTGGATTGACGTTCTCAAATCTGTCTGAAGGACTGAGCACATTTTCCCATTATTCTCCTGGACACATGCCTTGAATTACATGTATAAAATTCAAGGCATGTGTGCCCGCAAATGCCCTTGTATATAATGTTTCTCAAACTTTTGCAATTTCTACAATTTCCACCCCATTGAGATCCATCTCGTTCCATAGATTCATAGTCCGGTGTCAAATATCTTGCAAATCAATGATATGCTCCTCGCCACTTCCGACTTGTTTCCTCGTTCATCCCTCCAATGTCCAATGTAAAATTTGTCCGTCCTTTCTCCTACATTGATATATGTACATCCTATGTATACACCGCAAAAGCTTGAATCATTTGGAAACAACTCCCGATTTTTACATAATCCGAATATATCCAGCTAACATCTTCTGTCCTGAGGAGATCTCTTGAATCCTTCAATATCTTATACATTCAGCGTGTCAACTCATACGGAAATATAGTATCAATTTTACAAATCTTATACAATGCCCATGTCATTCTCTTGATCTTCCTTACAATCCACTGTAATGAGTTAAGGGCGTGTCAGTAAAACTATCGTTGATGTTACTGAATAATCCATTTAAATTCCGCTTTCCAACTTGTATTCGCAACGCCTCTGCAAACATCCCCTCATTGACATGACATAACTTGCTTCCACGACTCGTTTCAGTAAGCGTAAGGTCATTATAAGTTTTAATTTCTCATTTTTTCCACAAATCATCATCTTAGTATCTTTTCCAAATTACATACGCCAGGAAACATCCCACTAGAACTAGATTGTTAAATGTACAACAACTCTACTTACTACCACGCAAAAGGACGCTGCATCGTTTCCTTTTTTCCCAAACCGTACTATCCTTCCTCCTCCTCATTCTCTTTTCTTCTTCTTACCTTCATAATGAGTGCAGTATTGCTAATTACCGGCAAAAATCTCTAACGGCATCATCATCCTATGTTATTTATTTTCCAAAGGTGGAGTCCTTCAATCGCATCATTCATCTTCGTCTCTGCAACCCCTCCGTATCTTACGTACTACTATATATGATCTACTACTGCCTTGTGCACAATCTTCACCGCTTTCAATTACCAATTGCAAATCTGATCATCTACGGTCATAGGTAGCTTTTATACCGAACTTACTGCAACCATCCAATCCCTGCCGCCAATTTCAACAATGGGTCGAGTTAAAAAATGGATCCGGGGTCTGATTGCAAACTAGAATGGAGCGGAATCATGTGGTGAGGCCGTATCCGCAAGCCCTCCAGCTTTAAATCCATATATTTCTTAAACATAGCCTCCCATCGTCAACTTAATGTTCCACCTTAATTAAATGCGGTTTACCGTCATACGATCAATTATCTTTATCCATTGATTTCTACAAAAACTCTTTGTATTGAGCTCCATATCCACCCTCATCATCGCCTTTGTAATCTCCGCATTAATAACGTCTAGCCCACACTCTATGTAACACTCTTGTCCTCCAATATCTTTGCATTCTTCCCCCACACGCACGTCCTTCTGCTATAGTTGACTTATCTACTGTAATCTTCCCCCCGTTTCAAATTTCAACCAACGTCAGAAGAAAACATTTTCTGTCTTGCAACAACTAACCTCTTGTGCCTCCTCTGTATTGCCCTGGCTGCCAATAATGAATAATGTACGTTATGTTATTATCAAACTAGCCGCAGCAGCAGCAACGTCAGCTCCTCATGGAAAGACCAACATCTCAGTCAGTCAGTTATCGGATCAAGCTTAAATTTAACCGAGGTGGTAAGGACTGACAAGCTTGTGATCGTTGTCGTCGCCGGTATTGTTGGATTTTAAAGAGAGTTCCCATTCCGCCCGCACTAGATTTCCCTTATAAAATCTTCTATGATACACCAAGTATTTCATCCCAACGGAGCGCTTTTGTATGCCCATATATCCTCTTATCGGTGGATCATAATTTAAAACTTTTTTTATTCACTCCTCCCTCCTCCAACACATCTCTCTAATCTCTTGTCTAGCCTCACTACACACAGACACTATCCACTATTAATCATTTCCATAATCCATAAACTCACCCCTTCTACTTGTGTTGTGGTGCCCGAGTCTTGGACCATGCTATTATATTATTAAACCCAACATAATCTAATTGATCCCGATTTTGATTCCAGCCTGATTTTTAAAATTTCCTATGATTGCTCCTTTCTACAAATGGTTGCTACAGTATTTTCTGACGAACGGTGATATATTCTTGCTGGAATACATATAGTATATTATTGAGAGAATCAACATGGTATTTTGCAACATCTGCAGTATGACCGAACAATATTTATTGAATATCATAAATATTGTGCCTTTTCGGTTGTTGATTGTTCCTTGCGTAGTTGTTTGTTTGTAGGAAATGAAGGAGGTAAGATGATTGAAGTGAACCAGGATCTGCTCTAGAAAATCCTGAAAGGATTATATATTGCTACGATTTCACCCATTTTCAAGTTCTTTTTGAATACATGCTATAGAGGTGATAAGCTTTATAGCAAGGCTTGAAGCTTACATACACGTCAAATATATTCTCATATTATTATCGGTAAATGTTCACGTAATACAAGACAACATAGCCCTGTTTTTGGTACAGGTTATTGTGCGCGTGAGTAGAAAAAGGCTAAAATTGTCTTGAGAGTCTATGATTATGTGGGCGGTTGTTGGGAAGAGGATGAGGTAGAGTTGAGAAGAACATGGCTTTCAATGTGTGTAATTACAATCATTGATAAACAATGAAATACACGCTCCGCTCAAAGCGTAATTCTCTACTCCTGTCCAACAGTTTTCCAAATAATAGCCTAAAACCATACGAGTATATACAATACGACGATCATCATCTTCAATCTTGACCCGGCCCTTGTTCTTCCTTCACCAACAAAGCACTGGGCAAAACATTAGTGAGAAAATCCAAAATCTCTTTCTCTCCATGTTCTTCCATATTTTTCATATTCCACCATCTCACCCATTCCAAGTCCTCCTCAAATCCTCAACTTTAAGATGCTCTCAGGAGGCGTGGAGGGTAAATATAATGTTGTTTGGCTCCAAATTCCGCACACACACCAACTATTACTGGGTCAAAAGCTGAATACCAGCTCAGGATGAGGTGAATATTGTTTCAAAACTGCTCCCTTCCTCCTCACACCTTTCTTGGGCTATTATCCCGATTTGACTTAGCTTATAGCTGTGCTCTCGCGCCCTTATTTCCTTTTCTCATGCTAAACAAACTTAGAAGGATATGCCAGATTTTGAGTGATTCACAGGATTCGGCAATAGCCCGGAGCTCCTGCCATTTCCATCGACAGAGATAGGCCGTGTAAATAAAGATTCTTTGATGGATCCGCGATGGATGGACACGGGAAAGAGATTTATCCTTGTATCATCATCTTCAAAAATAATTAATGGTTTCATATTCCACAAGATGAACGAGGATAAGTTCGAACATTTTTTACTCACCCTTCTCAGTCACTTATCGCATGGAGCCCCAGACTCACACATAGAACTTGAACTTTACCCATTCAGCACAAAGAGACGGGACGAGAAATGATTTAGGAATAACACCCGGGGCTTCCATCCCCCTCTTTTTCTATCAGCCCCAGAAAGTAGTCCCAATCCAGCCCAAACCTGCCCTTCTTCCTTACACCTATACCTTCATTAGATTTAACTTTTCCCTCGCTGTAATCCCTACGATTTAATTTTACGTAGATCTTCATGCGTATCCATAATTTTGCCCTTAAAAAGACTTTCCGACAAACACCTCATAAATTCGCACACCATTTAAAAACTTTTCCCACTCATCCTTCAATTCTGAGAATCAATCAAATCCACCCCCCTCTTACATATTTATGAATACAGTTTTCCTACATTGTGTACTTTCATTATCTTCAGCGAAATGGCATAAGTTTCCAGGTGAGCTTTCACCCTAAAAACTTTGCCCTTTAGTCGAACTTGCCAGGACGATTGACTTCAAAATTCACATTCTCTCTGACATTATGCATTGCATCAACTACTTCGTCACTATTTTCTATGCTCCGTTTACTTAGCCGTATTACTTTTTACCGGATTCGTGGATGTTTATAAAATACATACCATTTTTAACTTTAATTTTATGAATGCAAAGAATTATCTGTATGTTCTTACTACAGTTAAATCCACGCGGTGAGAGTTGGAATCCTCTGGTATGGACCCTCTACTTTGATATTCCTTATGGCTCCTTCTTATTCACGGATGAACTTAGGTTGGCTAACTGTACTTCCACAAAAATAATTCCATAAAACCTTCTCAGTGTTGTTTGAAACTCATATAAGGTAATAAACGCACTGATTGGGATAATATAGTAAAGTCACACACTACAGACGGTATCTGGATAACGGAGGAATACGATTCGATAAACAGAGGATATGGACACACAATATCTTAGCTTTTTTCAATACTTTCCCATTTAAAATTTACTTGGCCGTCTAATCGTGGGAACGCGTCGCTTTTCGCTTCATTAGTAACTCAAGAATTCTACTTCCCTATACCATCACTACACCATAATTCCAGGCAGACTGAAAATATTTCTACCATCACCTTGCATCAGCGTAATCCTGTCTACTACACATAACAGGGATGGGGCTTGCCTTCCTCTCCTCCTTTCCAGACTTGTCCAGCAATAGAAGAAACCGTATCATACACTCATTCACTATAGGTTCTACTTTAGAACAGAACGATTCCTGGACTGTTTCGGCTGATGACTACTCCTCACAGTCACAGTGGGATTGTTTCATTTCTCGGATCACGTGCATGGAATAAACCCCTTGAGTCTGAGCATTTCCAGCCCAAAGGCTGTTAATTTCGCTGTTTTCTTTAAATCCTTACGAACATTGGAAATTTCGTCTTTTCTACCTTTTAAAATACTTTTCTATAGCGCTCCTCGTCTACATCAATCTTGAATTTAAAGAAATAGCATATCTTCAACTGTCTAACTGGACCTGGCATTGATGTTTTCATGAAATGCATTATTTTTTCGTCATATTAAAGTTATACAAGTTCTCACTTCAGTCTGGATTGTACTCGTACACTGCTCTTAACCTGGGAGATCGTATCATACAATGTTATTCATAGATCAGTGCCATCTTGCCCCGAGATTAGAACCATTTTTCCATATTTAAAGTTACAAGAGGAATGACGGATTTATTGTTAGTTTTAAGCAGCAGGGTATCGTAAGAGAGTGCTTCAGTAACTTTCAGCCTCTCACACTCTCATGTAATTTTGTCTGTGCTCTTCAATAATTCATTCGCAGTAAGTACCCTTGGATATGAAAACATGTTTTCTCCACACACGTTTTCTGGGCTGGGGTCTGGGGTACTAGATCGGAACCTAGAAATTCTAGGATATCGAAATCACGACGAATTTGTGAGCAACATTAGTAGATGAGGCACAAAATTTAATTGTCTCAAAAACATTGATTTTTTGTGCTTCTGATTGAAGGGTAATTTCTAGACCGGACTTCCGCTAGGAAATCCTAAATAATGTCCGTCTTTGGCGCTGGCGTGTCTTGACTAAAATAATGAGCCAGAATGCGTCTAAAAACGCCTAAAATCTTGATTACGGGAACCTTCCAACCTATTTGTCAGACCGAAATACTGACTTCACCACTACTATCCTCTAAATTCTGATATTGTTTGCTGGTTACTAATTGCGCATATGCAACCCACCCGGCAGTCACTTCATCAAATTAAACAAAATAAAACAAGTGCGGTTTTGAATAGAATACTGCAGTAGTGGGAACCGATGCGCTTAACATTTCTCCCTTTATAATTAGAAAACGAAAGAGAGGCAGTGTGTGTTCTTTACAATTACTTCATTTTCTTAATAACTAAACTATAGACTCGAGGAGTGAGCATCTAATCTTAACCATTATCTAAGTGCTGAAAACATGGTTTTTTACTTTCCTTTCCAGGCAGGCTGGTTGTCACGATGTCCTTTGGAAAACTCGTAAATTTTGATTGCCAGCTACTATATTCCGTCATGCCCAGGTCAAGGGTCAAGTATGGAAACCAGTACATTAATTTACATCTAGTCGAAGCTCCTGGAAACTCTTCTTCACGCCCTTCCCATCCTTATCTGGAAGACGTAATAGCATAAATCCCCTGGTTCCGGCTATTTCCATGTTTTCTTATTACCCCTTTACAGTCAACCCTTGTATTTTCTTATTCCTTCAGGACTATTTCCCCTTCACAGGATCACAGTCAAAATCTCTCTGTAACTGGCTTTTCCGAATGCTACTTTCATAGTTCATTATTCTAGTTCTGGGGTAGGCAAGAAGGGTAGGCCAAGGGTTCGTCATCTTATCGTTGACATTTTTACCGCCATCTCAAACAAAATTATTAAGATAACAGGCATGCACAGAGTGCAGATGTACGTAGTTGTACCATCCCAAGTCAACCAGCTTTATCCTCCGCAATATCTCTCTGTTTTATGAGCTTTTTTAAATTTAAAAATTCCAGTCACTGACTATATACACTTAATGGATGCCTTTTCTATTCAGTTTTTTTCTACAGCCAATAAATTGCTCTCACAGAGAAATGAAATCATCTTCCTAATCACTTTACGGATTCAATTTTTTCTGGCGTATCTCCGCTATCTTCCCCAACAGTTCCAACTTGCATGAATTGGTCCCAAGCTTGGATTCCAAATTCAATTTGAGAGGAGTTAAAACACCGACATTTTTGGAACAACACCCGCCAGACAATCTTTAAAAAAACAAGCTCATTTTACATATATTTTGCAGTAGACACAGGCAAGAAACCAGGGAACAAAACTCATTGAGCCTGCCCAAGAAGTCCAGTGTTTACAAACATGATTCAATTACGGACTTGGTTCTGTAGAACCGGTGGTGCAAGGAAGAGAAACAGGCGATATTTCTTTCAGTTTTTTTACTTTTCACTTAGTCTACAAGGTATCATGCAATAAAATCCTTGTATAAGATAATTGAAACATGATTTTACAATGTCGTTGCCCATTCTCTCCATGTCCAATTTCCATTCCATCTTTTATTTAATGATAGAAGCCAATTAAGTTGATGCTAGCAGGCACGCGATAGTTCTCGCCTCCTCAAATCTTATTATCCTATTTCTTCACTCTCTCTCTCCCCGCTATAGCCTTCTTCGGTCATAAAGCAAATCCTCTTAAACACCCAAGTCCATAATCAAAACCACACCGGCTCTTCCACCAGTCCCTTGTTCGTCTTACGTTGTCAAGCTTAGGAATTTACAAAGCTATTTTCAATTTTTATGTAGCCGTATGCACGACGCAACAGAATGTATGTTAGACCATTTCGCCATTCGCTATCAAAACGCTATGTAATGCGTCCAAGCATATATCCCCAACGTTCTCAAACTATGTATACAATAGCTCGATGGAGGCTTTTGAAATGAAATTCCACAATTTTTGAAATTATTTCTGTATTTGATCGACGAATTTTCTAAAATTTTACATTGACTAAATTTTGAAACTGCTGTATTAAACAAACTGACATAGCTTGAAAATCCGACAAAACAAGACAGCAACACAGAAATGAAGTTATAATTCAGAAATTACATCCATTTTGAAACACAACTTTTCTTGAATGGTTAGACACTCGTCTATCTCGACCCCTTGGTTCCCATAGTTGCTAGCTGGGTACTGCCTTTGACCTTTTCCAATCCATGGCCAAGCTCTATAATTCACAGTATCCTCCTCCGTATTATATCGAACCTACCTGGACCTACCTTCCACCTACTCCTCGACCTCAAACCTATAATTTAGTTCATTAAAGATTTCTACTATGTACAGCTCATCCCTAGGTACATTTACTTTCTCAATGTTTACGGAAGTATGCAACTGCAAGAGCTGCACTTTTTAATGAGGACTTACCTCCTGGAGAACCTCCTGAAGAAGCGGAAGGTGAACCAACAAAAACATGCACCTTAAAACCGAGCAGCCCTTTTCCCTCCTCTCAACGAAACCCTTCCTTGTGCAAGGAACCCTGTAATTAGCGACTCCTTCCCTGAATATTTTGCCGTCAGAGAACGTTGGAAGGGAAGCGGTTGCTCACTAATACACTTTTGGTTTTCATAATTCACACCCATTAAGACAACTTCTCAAAACCAAATTACACAAAAGTATATAAGCCTTGCGCTCTTATTTTTCTTCCTTGGACCCATTGAGGCCTCTGTGCGACACGGCTCTAGGAAACCCGAAATTGAGGCATTCAAAGGTCCATGGGAAGATGTTTTCCTCGACAATATTCCCCAAGTTCAGATTAAACTTGTAGCTAGTACTTTTTCCAAAATTTTGCATCCATATGTTCTTCTCACTTTGCTTAAAATTGCAATATACCAGAATCCAGCATTTCGTTCAAAAAGTAGTTAAATCTGATGAACCATTACAAAATCTATTCAACTGAGTGATTCGCCACAAGCTTCTACGAAGAAAGAATACAACAAGTTTGCTCTCGCATAATTACAGAGAGGATTACATGATACTTTCTTATAAGCAGGCAGATTGTATCCACATCTTACGAGTGTGGAATATTATTACCAAGCTTAAAAATAACCCCTGCTGCTAATCTCGAATGATATTGAAAAGCTGAATGAGGAACATTCAAATCCCAAATCCAATTCAAGTTTTCTAAGCAATCTGAGTCCAATCCTTCTTCCATCGCCCCATTCATCCCTGGAAAGGAGTTGGAGGAGGACTATCACATCTTCTCACTGTCATTCTTAAAATATGATAATGGGATCCATTCAAGAAGAAAAGTACATCAGCATGTAGCTCAATCCAACAAAGCCTCAACAAGAGTCTTCAACGCCATCCCGCTTCCATATAGCATCACTTAAACGGATGGCTCAAGCGTAGAGAACATTAGAACTTCCAGAGCTTACTGTGAACTCCCCACGTCTCTCATCAATTTTACAACATCATCGATTAACTTTAACATACATCATCGATCCCTCCACATCTATCCTCCATTCTACGACTTATCCAATTCTTGTCCCCTGCTTTCGCCTAGTCTAAATCCTCTTTAAAGCTCCTCATTCCCCTCAACTCCCCTCTGACTACCTGTCCATTTCTGATAATGATTCCGGAAGCTGATTAAACTCCGCTAATTTCCCTCACTCTTTCCTTACTGATACTTATATTATACAAAGGAATATAAAGAAGTGGAAATAAATCTTGTGGGAACTCAGTCGGATAGCCTACGAAGAGTTAATCTTGTGTCTATCAACACTAGTTTGAAGATGGCTTTCGACTTAACTACGTATTTTAATAAAGTATTTTTTCATAATACATTTACCAAGCGTTATCTAAAATTATGATGGACCCTGAGCAAAACTATTTAAGAACGGAGGTGAGTGAGAGCGAGAGTCGGCGGACTTGAGGTAAAATTCATTTAAAATATGAAGCATCATTTTAAAGACATGGTTCACATAAATGAGAAAATTGAATGCAAATGATAATCCAGCAACCAAGCCGACTTATCACCATTTTTGAATGACAAGTATTGTAGCCAGGAGGTTGAGAAACTGAGCAAGACGGGCTTGATTCAGGAAGGATTGTCGGTGTTGTGTGGAGGAAGAGTGAAGAGCGGCTAAAAACCTGGTCAAGTTACTTGGCGTACATGGATTTAGGTAACTTTATTGCCACCTAGGCTGAAGCAAGCAATGACGTACGCCACATAAACTATCCCCGACCACAGTGCGGTCCCTCCAGATCCAAAAACTACCTGCGGCATCTTTACATCCTCATCAAATGGGGTTCCAATGGAAAATATTTATTACGCCTCACATGCTCATTTTCACCAAAATAATGAGCCTTAAAACTTGGATTCCAACTCGTGAAATTTATTTCCTTAATCAGCCCCTGACTTATCTACGAACCTCTTTCTCTTGACACCCCTCCTGCCCATATGGGCCATGCCCACCTTTCTCCGATTGATCATCAAAGGGAAAACTCTTATTTTGTCTCCCCATAAACTAAACGGGAAACTTTGCCAATAGGCATTTCCCATTTTCCATTCCTTTTTATTCAATTCTTAAGCCACGCGATCACATTCATTCTTTAAAGTATATATCACCCCACCACTTGATCCACATCTATCATTTCCGTCTAGTTTAACTCTATGCTCCCCGGCTCTCTTCGCTAACAGTACAAACCGAAATTCAAGCGACATCTTCAACACATGTAGTAGTACTTCCTAGTAGAAACATCTTTTCACACCTAGCCAACACTATGACCGAAGCCGAAATTCTACAATAGACTAATCTTAATTTTAAAATATCCCCAAATGAATAACACATGATAATTTCCCAATCGTCTTCTAATACGACAGAACGGGCCTGACATATTCCCAAGACTTTACCTCTGCATGCGTAGTCAAGTCAAACCCATAGCCGGTATTTCAGTCCACATTCTTTAAAGAAAACGAATTCATGTGATTCCTGACCATGGTCCAAAAAATCTAACATTCTGTGTCATCTCCAGTCTCCAGCTACATACACCACCGGCTACAAGGGAATGATTCTGAGGAAAATCTATTTCGTTTTCCACTCCACAGGTAGGAATACCCTTCCCCCCTGGAAGGCCTCAACTCCAATGAATCAAGAATAGAAAATGAAGAGATCTCGGTAGGATCACCACCGAGCTCTGAGATGACTATGGACATGTGTTCCTCTTCCTCATCCTATCCTACTCCAAGTCTTCTCCCAGTTCAAGCGACTCCTTCTCTACATATTTTCCTACAAAGGGATTGTAACAATAGGATATCTTCAAAGCTTGGTCATAACCCTTCTTCCGTCCTCTTTCTAACCATCCCTTCTTCTTTATATAAATGGAAATTAGGGAATCCTTTTCTTACCTTAACATCACTCCCAATTCTTTTCTCCGCGTCACAACCATTTCCAAACAAGAAACACTGCCTTTCTTCTATTCACTTAAAGGATTATCCTGCAAGTCCACACCACGTTCCCATTGTCACCAAAAACATTAGCATTTCCAACTGTCTATGAACGTTTTCAAGTTCCCCCCGCACTCTACCTCTATTCCCTGTGCCGTACCCGCCCACACTTTACGGACTACCAACCTATCGGTCCACTAGCGTACTGCAGGTATGGATTACCTTAAAATCACATGAATAAGAAATCAATCCACGGGTTGTACTGTAAGTAAATCGTGTACATTTTTAATACCAGAACATCACTGCACTGCATAACTTTTTGTGGATAAATTCATAAAATGAGTAAAACAAGTATACATATGTTTGTTTACCAACAATTCATCTTTAACGTTTAAGCCATCAAGCAGACAATTTTCTCAAAATAAAAATTATAATTTGAAATCACTCATTATCAATCCCCCATCGACACATTCTCTTAAAGCCTACTTATTTCATGGCCAGGATTTTACTGTATACACTCGGTTCAGAAATTTTAGTATGAAATAAGTGCATGTGTAACTCGTATCAGCCATGGTTAATTTACGCAATTAAATTCAAAGCACATTCCGTGTAAACAGTACAGTATCATTAAGTGTTACCCAAATACTATAGCATAGCGAGATAGAATAAGCGCGAAGGCTACTAATCAATCTAATTAATCTAGAAATATGCTGCAACCACATGACAGTCAGTTCCAACTGAATGGCCGTCTCATTCGAATTCCCTGATTATTAGAATATAATAAACTCCCACAAGTATTTAATACATGCGGTTACCTTCTATCTGTTTGTTAAATGTCCCGACTTTTCCCTGTTATGTACAACCTTATCATCCTTGATAATAAATAGCATACAATTTAAAGCTTTTTCCGCCACCATATGTAATTTTAATTTAAGGTAAGATTATGTTTTTAACTTCTATCCACCGCTTTTTTTTCAATTCGTTAAGATCTTCTCTTAAGTTACCCTTCCCATGGTTAAACTGGCGGAGCCATCTAACGTCACGAAAAAGAAGGTATTTGGAAATAATTTTATATATCTTTGTCCCAGGTAATACAATGTAGACCAGGATAATTCACAAGGGCACAATCAAAAGCTCAGGCACTCAACCCTTACTCTACAAAAATTAAAGACTTTTAAGAAGAGCAATCCATGACTTTTACGTGTCAAAACTGTTTACCTTACGTTGTTATATTAAGCGTGAATTTTTGAAATCTACATTATTCCAGGAGGGAAGGTTTGCATAAAAATAGTGCATGCGCATAGTATAAAGTTTACATTTCTTCTCAAAATCACATGTGCTCTGTAAGATGCTGCTTCAAAACAAAATATTTAACTATGCCACAGAGCTTAATTCAATAGTTTCATTCCTAATCATGAGCTATCAATCATACAATCTTTTAGAAACCACATCTTTTCTACATCATTCTCATCACATTTTTGGGAAAATTCATTTAAACTCGGATATTTACACCTTTTTTTGCAACACGATAACTCTCTCACCTTTTCTTCGGTCACACTTTAACCTTTGTGCAACGGCATTACTTTGCAAACGGTACGACGACGATGTTCCTGAACGAAAAAATCTGCAGATTATTGACTGCTTCAAGCCCTACGCGCTCCGTCGAACATAATCCATGCATGGATGCATACATTTTGCCGTGAGCCTATCACGGTTATGCTTGTAGTTGCTATATTTTTTTTCTTAGGCTAATGCATATCTCAGTTACGATCGCATTTCAACTCCAGACATTTCACAACGCCACATCCACAGCACAAACACACTAAAAACGATCATTCGCGTAACTAGAACACAATTAAAAATAATCGGAGGAATAGACATACTTCCGGAAATTAGTTATTATGGAAAGGTTCCGACCAGTATATGAAGGTAATATCAAAGCAAGTTGACACACTTGGGAATTTTTTGCGGTACCAGAAACTACGGTTTGCAACAAGCAAAGACAATATCTATAATCCAGATGTGTTACGCATAATGCATTGAAAGTAAAGGAAGCAATTGCAGGCTCTACTCTACGACAAGTTTACGGGAGACAGGGGTCATTTGGAACCAACAAGTACATTTCAATTGGTGTCTTTGGCTACAAGATAAAGATAGTTTCTATTTGACAGACATTACTCGAATAGTATTGCTGTGTGTGACACGTAATAATTTCATTTCTTTTCCCTAGCACAGTACACGACTAATATATGAGCGCTACTACATGCACATGTGACACACGACAACTGTACGCCTCTCTCTTACTTACTGTATTTTTCTCATAAGATTTGTCTTATTTTCAGTATTGATTGCATTGCAATTCCTTTCCCGGTATTCGACAAACTGGGCATTGTAAGAATCCATCAAAATCAAAATCTTCAAAACCAACTCAAGACGTATATATGTATAGTAATTAAATATTTCCTACATCGATCCTATCTGTACAACACATTCTCTCCAATACATTCAATTCCACTTGCACATTACTCCAAATTTTGTGAGACTATAATACCTTTCATCCTTAACTTAATCCCTCCATCTTCACACTCACTCAAATATTCCTAAAGCTGTGCAGGGAATGAGAACTGCGGATGCAGTTTTGCATCCCTGCTAAGCTTATATTCTGTACAATTGTTATGTTGTCCGCTTGAGGAGGGAAATAATTTGATTCCTCTCCTTTCCTTACTATTACAGTATTTACAAAGCACTATAGATTTCTGTACATGAATTAACATCAGATACAATTAGCAGAGGCAGCAATTGCACTCATGAATTACTATCGCTTCCTTAGCCATGCACGTAAAGGAATTATCCACACTTTTCTCTAATGTGCTTTCACCCTTATGTTGCTTTCACTTTTTCATGCATTCCCGACGACTGCACTGCACATGCAATGCATCTATTCACAGAATTTTTGTTGTTGCAAATATATATACTAGTCGTCCTAATTCCCTCCTTTCGACTCGTATTCCAGCTCGGAGTACTTTAAATTTTTGGTTCAAACAATTATACAATTTACAATGTCTACACAAATAGGTTGGCGAAACAATTAATATGTTTTCCTTAGCCTCCGTCTTATAGCCTAAAGCATATTTCTACTTTTAGAGGACTTGTCATTATTCTCCAGGATTTCCTAGTTTCCCTCTACCCGTGTTAATTGTTGCTTAGTCCTCCGTTGTACGCGTAGTCAGCCTTGTTGTGCATTATCAGTTTGTCATCTACGAAGTAGAATGAATCTGACCTCGTGTCGAACGGATTTGCGATCATGTCGTTAACTGTAGTGAGAAAAAAGATTAATTATGTTAAGTTTAAGGTGAAAAATCCCTTCCATCAAACAAAGTGTAATTGAATTTAGTTCTTACTCAATTCCTTGGATAGAGGTGGAAATTCGTAAATGTGTTCACAAGTATTTCTACTATGTGGAATACAGAATCCAAACTCGAAATCAAAAGTTTTCAAAAGTCTGTCTCGGAAGAAATGCCTCTCAATCATTCGAAAGTTTTCCACCGGCTTCGATCCAACAGTGAATTCAACTCTGTAAAAATATTCCACACCATACATGATTTACCACATTATTTTTACTTTCTCCGCCCACATTCCCTCAATTCCCGATCCCACAATTCCACCTCACTAAACCTAGCCTTGACAAGTGAGAAATATAATTTTCCTCTGGAATATTTCAGTCCTTTCACTTGTCAAGCCCAACTTTTCCTTCCATCACGTGCACGATCTTCTCCAGCTCCAGCCCCTGATTTCATGCATACAAAACTGTAAACTTTTCTTACGTAGCTCCGACGATTTTGAGGCGCAAGAATTGGGGCGTGAATTGGTATCGCACAAAACGTCCAGCGTTCGGGTCCACATCTTCACTATTGTCGTAAACTTCTCCGATATCTGGAACATGGAAAATCAATTTAACTTTTCATCGGACAGCAGAAACAGACTTTCCCTCCCAATGACGTTCGACCTATTTCCTTCACTAAAACTTTATTTTCTCCTCTTCCTTACACTGCTGAGCGACACAGTACCACTTTTTAACAATTCAGCTCATATTAGCAATCAGCATGCAATCCATGCGGTCATCATTACATTCGAATCCTTCCAACTGACTTTATCCGACTACTTGTTTACAGTACAACCTGTCATTTCCCTCTACGTCCACCATTTGCATCCTGGACTCCTCCACCCTCTTCTCTCACTCTTACACATACCGAGTTATCCGCATCATTAATTTCAAATTAGTCTATTCCCTCAAACATCGCATTAAACAAACATCCCTTGCCTAACATACATTCCCTTTACGCTATCCCAACTCGGTTTTAGATATGCCAGAATACTTTCTCCAACTTTCTCCACTCTTTCGGCTCGAATTTATTCTGCGAGAGTTTTACACGGTACTGGCTACACAATAGTGAATTTTTTTGTAGTCCTCGATCTCATCCCTCCAGATTCAGCTGATTGAGCTAATGTATGCAAAAACAAAGCCTTCTTTATATAAAGCTTCTTATGTTGTGCAATTGATTGGTACAAATCTGGTCCCTGATCTGATTTAGTTAAAATTACGCTAAATAAGGTTCTTGTCAACATAAATACGGTCACACTGTTTTATCCAAGCACGGCTGCTTCTCTTTACTTGTGACTCTAAGCTACACTTAAGGGACTTGCCTGGCACCACTTTGAGGATTTATAAACTCAAGATTTAAGTGCATAACTTTCTCCTACCTCCAAAGAATTGATTACGGCACCGGCTTATTCTTCTTCTCCCCGGTCAAAAGAGAGATAAACTTAGCTTCCAATCTCACTTTGTCCTTTCTTTTCTTTCACAACTTTATGTTCCCCAGCTACTAATAAAAATAGCTCAACTACACTTTCATTCTCTCTCGGATTTTCTCTCCTTTATCTATTCCACTCGTCTTCATTTTCTTCTTTCTCCGCTACTTCCTTTCTTCCTCCGCTCTCCTTTTATCTTGCTCCTCCTTTAGTCTCTCGTACATGTGCACCGGAACCGGGACTTAAGCTTCCACTAGTACCTCCTTTCCGCCAACATCCTTATTTCAGCAGATTGCAAAACAACTTTCCCAACAAATCTCCTCTCATCCTCCGCTTCCATTTCCCACCTCAATTACCCTTCCTCTACATACATTATTACGGTGACATGAAAGCAAATCTTGTCTATCTCCTTCCAAACTTCCGAATTCTCTAAACAATATCTTCTATTTAGAGAGGAGGATTTATTAAATTTCCCTTCTCCCCAGGGGTATTTTCGTTTACTTCTTCCAGTACATAAATGCACTATTTCCTCAGCTCGACTCTTTTGAAACTTACCCGCAGGTTTGGCGATCTCAAACAGTACCGTGTTTGTCTCCATGTCTCGGATCTTGAATCTTGTGAAATCAATTTCAAACACATTTGCCTCCGGTTTGCACAAGTAGTCTGTAAATAAAAAAATATTATGTTAATTATCATGTTTCTTGCCCCTTTTTAAAATACTGAACCTATTTCCAGTACCACCTAGCGCCGCGCAGCTTTCGCAGTGTTAATTCAATAGCTTATTAGAGACTTAACACTGTGCAGGAAGACTTTTCGGAAGAAATACTTTAGGCACATCTACTATTTTGACTTTTAGCTACCCCTTCCCGTGTAGCAGAAACTAAAGCAATTATGTTTTCGGCTTGAGAGACTAATAAGGGTTTCAAATATTGACATTCCTTTAATTACCTACAGCTGGAATACATACATAGGCTCTTGGATCTTTTAGAGGAACATCTCAACTACTTTTCGTATGCATTCAGTTCTGCCTAAATTACCATCCATCCAAAGAGTCTTAAGAAGGAAAGAAGCGATTTTTCAAAGAACTTATTCTAAGATGCTCTACCAAGGATTAAGGATACCTCTACTAATTTCTTCATTAGGGCCAGAGTCTTCCTTCATGAACTCACAAAAGGAAACAAAAGGAAGTTTTATAACAGGTTTATAGGAACGACATCTAAATAAACCAGTGGCTCCATTCAGCTCATTCCTCTTTCCTTGTAACGCTAAGATCAAGCTAATAATTCACCCGTCTTTGTTGATCCTATTACAGTTCTACTCGTTCGTAACCCTTTTATCCCTTCTCTTACGTAGCCTAAACTTACGCAACTGAAATCCTTACCCAGCCTACTACTCCGATCCTTTCAGGCCAAAAGTCCGGGAGAATAGATATATAACATGCATTTAAAATTCGTATTTCTTAAACTGGGTCTTATTGTTACTTTAAAGAGTACCTTCCTTAGTCAGGAATCGCCTTAATTAGTTCTCAGCATCAACCTCACAAAGCCCCTTATCTTTCTCTATAATCAATCTGCACTTTCCCGATATTTATTCCCGATCTTTTACCGATCTAATATTCAATGCAGACAAAACACGGAAACGGGTCAACAGGTGTTCGTCATATCACAACCCAAATGATTCTATGCAACGAATAAGCTGTATACAGTAAATATTTCCGGCACAGCTCTACTAGCATTTGGCCACATTATTATTTGCAAATAATCCATGTCTATTCTTTTCGGCTTTGCAAATGTGGCAGCGTCATGGCGAAGAAAAATGTTTCACGATCATGACGGAAGCTAATGCAACGCAAACTTGCATGAAAATATTAATCAGGGTGTTGATGCATGTCCTACTCTTTCTGGTCTTGAAACGTACAATAAGCATTAAAAAACTTAGGTTGGGATTTAACGTAACCTTGGTACATATCTTGAGCTTGACTCAAGACCCAAATACACAGAAATGCATGTGTTTAACTCATGATTAAGTCGATTGCTGAATCAGAGCTCAAGAGCTCATTTCCCTCTTCCGTCCCTTTTTTATCTCACGACCCTGAAGTTTTCATTGACAATTTGTCGTGGCGCTGTTCCGCCAAGCTTGGCATTCTCGTCGGGTTTGAAGGTTTGTCAAAAAGACAAGTCTTTTTCAAATCCCATTGTCACGTAAACCTTCATCTCTCACAACAGATTTTTCCTATTGCTGCTCTTTTACAAATTCAGTAAACGAGATAAACCTTCCTCGTTTCTTGCGAAATTGATTCTTGATTTTATGTTGCGTATGCTAAAGTTACTAGTATTACAAGCTCTGCATCTTAATTTAGCTTTTTTAGGATTTATGCAAACCACAGTCAGCCTATCCTCGCTTTGCGGTTGTACTCCACATTTTATACATAATTAAATTATACGTTGGCTCCTCCCATTAGTTTGAATTAGTTTTCACAATACAATCTTCCATACTGAGAGATTGACTTGCTAACCTAGCCCTTTGCCGTCTTGAAACCATTAAGTCCCAAAAGAACACAGGGAAAGAATGAATAATAAAGTATAAAATTTATAGCATGAAAATGACAACTATATAAAAAAACGCTTTGACATACACATAAAAACCATTGGCTTTCGTAGGATTGTTTTAAATTTTAGTTTCATAAATACTGAAATTCCAACGCATGGGAAAAAATTTCATCAGCTGTGCTGTCTGTGGCTCTGTGTGTTCAACATTAGCCTATATACAAGTTATTTTTCCGCTTTCGTGACTCTAATTCTTCCTCTTAACTTTCACAATCAAGTCCAGATAGTCCAGAAGGAGCTTGATTACTTGAACACCTTGATGATGGCTATGAATATGACTAGCGGAAAAGGGAGATTACGAGATACTAAATCCGAAAACACCGCGTTCATACTTCACCTGTTCAAATGAATCCTCTCATGCCAACATATCAAACATTCTTGCAGAAAGTGCAAAGTATATATTCCAGACAGCTCCTTTTTTGTTTCCACGGCACGAAAATCAAGGAAACGTCTTACAGAATACTCAATCATGCTTTCTCATCCACCTTGGGCATACAGTATTTATTTCTCTTATTTATTTTGTATTATTTCAAGGAGAATTGTCTGTTCTTTGAGCTTGCTCCGAGGATAGTTTTCGGGCGATATTCAGGACGTGTTTCTTTCTTTTTCGACATTCTTTATGTAATTTACCTCATCCGAATTTCCGATAGCTTATAGTATAAACATAACCTGCGAGCTCGTCTGCTCGTCATCAGATTTTCCCTGTAAATTTTATTTCAGTGCAGGCATTTGATTTAGTGTTCAGCTGGGAAGACAACTTTCTATTTCTCTAGAGATTCGTGCTTCGCTTCCCCGGACGTATGTCTCTCGAGTCCGGCAAAGTCCGAGTTAAACCGAAGGTTCATACACACACACATACAGTTTCGATCCTCTCCTTGTTTGTAGTCTAAGACCATCCAAGTCCGTATCTCGAACGACTGAGAATTTATTTTCCAGGTCACGTTTGAATTCAACCAAAATTTCACCCTGATCGAGTCATATTCAGCAGGATTATTTCCCACAATTTTTATTAAATCCTTCCTACGTAAAGTAGCAACGGGTGGATTCTTGATCATTATATAATTTTTACAACCACCTTCTAAAACAAACCTTCTGAACTTCAAAAGCTAGAAGAAAATCTACACCCAATTCCAACTCCGGAATATGAGAACCCCATACACCAACATTAACGCATAAATTCTTTGGGAGGTGAATACAAATCAATAAAGACAAACTAAATTTAAATGTCTACGGTCTATATTTTCCAGTCCCGGAGCCTACTTACCTACTTTACTTTCCGTCTAAATCGGTCATGTTTTAATTGCTCTTCTTGGGCTTCATGAAGCTATGTGGCAGACAGTAAATGTCGAACGAGTGCTGCTTAATGCTTTCACTTCCAGCATTACCATAAATGTTTACTTTCTCCATACAGCTTGCCCTCATTCTCGAAAATAATAGCTGAGCAAGTCAACAAGAACCAGGCCGCCCATCCAATTCCTTGCAGTACTCACGAATATCCACTTGTGAATCCATTATCCAGGATCCATCTTCGACTTTGAATAACAGAAAATTTTCTTTAACCCCAAATTCCATTGCCTTCCTTTTTGTTTGCTGTATTTTATTCGCCTTGCTCCCAAATTTGATTGCTCTAATACAGTATTTCCCGTCCGCCTCATTTTCTGTCGCCCGTATTCACCACCATGGTTACCCCCTGTACTATTGCAAACCATAACATTCCCTCTATGTTCCGTTGTTGACGTCTTTTGATGCGATGATCATTTCCGCCCTTCCTTCCTTCCCACGCTTCCCTTCTCCAGTGCTTTCTCCACTTTCTCCTCTTAACGTCAATGAACCATTCCGGAATGTTACTCTCCATTAGAGATTTTTCTATTTTATTCTGTGAATTTCTCTTTTCCTACCAACCCAGCCTTAGCCTCCTTCTTGAACTTGAGTAATCATTTATCATTGTCTTTTAGAATGAGATTCTTGTGCTCCAGGGAATAAGTTCAGCTTTTTCCTCCTCCCTCGTTCCATCCGCATGTCAGACTTCCTCGAGTCTTTTCTCTTCAAACATTTTGCCCTCATTCGCATAACTGCTTTTTCTCAAGCCATGCCATATGTAGGAAGAAGCTAGTTCCAGAACTTTTTCAACTATATATTAATTTTCTCTACGGCTGTGTTTGTTAGTCAGTGACAAGTCTAGCGTCAAGATCCGTAGCTAGAGCTAGAGTCAAGATAAATATTAGGTCACGCATGAAATCAAGATCTTCAAAAGGCAGTGATATCAAGAAACACCCAACTAACACTAAACTCACACCTGACCTGAGTTTTGTGCTGATCGCTAAAACTTGTCAACTACATCCTCATTAGATACTTCCTAACTTCTTATCTTCCAAAATTAGCACACTGTCTCCATAATGTATCCCTAAATCTAAAGCTTAATGAAGACGTTTTCTATAGTTATACAGTTATAGACGAATTATTTCTTCGCCTATAACTGAGCTTGAAAATGTTTTATATTACACGCTCACAGAGATTATACCGATAAGATGTTCTGCTTCTCCTCACAATTCCTGTAAGTCTGGCTCATAAAACGTTTCAAGTAACAATCATGTATTAAACTTTTCCAAACTTAACTTTGTATCCCATGTATACACAGAATTTTCTGCAAACAATTTCGAGGAGATCTGCGAGGGTTTAATTTTCTTATGCGCAAGAGTGATAGCATACTGATATTTTTGGAATTTCCAACTAGTAACTTTAAATTTTGCCACCACAAAAGTGTTTAATTTTGAAATGTTTGCGTTTTTAACTTAAAATTTTGCTTGAAATTAAAAATTTTGTTTGGTGGGTCACTTGATTTCTAAATGCTTACTGCTTTCATAAATAGAAATGGGAGTTTTTGGAAGTTCAATCAATGCCTTCCTTTCATTCACAGCCAAACGTAGCATAGCTTCTCAGCCAGCTCTTGTCGCAAATAAGCTGCTACATTTCTACTTCTTCACGAAATATATTATGAAAACACATTAGTTCTTTAAATCCACACGACAGGAATCAGGCATGATGGTACTGTTTGTTTTAGCTAACCACAAAAGCATCGCATCCTGTTGTAACCTTTTCATTACTTTTGTTATCTACTTAAAAGCAAACTTAGAGGAAATCAAAATTTAACCAAGCCCTCACACTGCCGTTCATGCTACCGCATTTTCCTCTTCAATACTCCCACCATCTCAAAAAAACCCATTATTCACAGCATATTGTCATTGCCCACAGAGAATCTATGCAAAACCAGTCAACAGCCAAAGCAATTTCTTGCGTCAATTTCTTCCTGCTTCCTCTCTTGAACAGTCCGGTTCTTTTCCACTAACTCAACGTATTTACAATAGTTTCCAATTTGAGCCAGAAAATAGTTTTTCGTGAACACCTCTTTGCACCCATTCTTCCTCATTTAATTTATCCCAAAGATGTTTCCACCTCATGCACCACCGGTAAGTTACCGGTGGTAACCAAGCGCGAAGACAGATCCATGTAATCTTGAATATAGCCAATTCCTTTAATCTCCTCAGCTATCCTGGCTGATAAACTCATCAAAAGCTTCATCAAAGCTAGCCGACTACCTGCACAAGCTAATCTTAATCCATTCAAGTCGATAGAATCAGATAGATTTCCTAAAATGAAACATTTTTAAACAGAATCTCCTTTTAAAAGAATTTCAAACATGTCACTGTAGCAGCCCCCTCACTATTCTCTTCTCTTTTACCTGTACATATGTAGTAGCACCTAGTTACCTAGCACTAGCACGAGACAAAACATATTGGACGGATTGCTCAAAGCTCTTATTATCCTATCTCGCTAATCGTGTCAAGATCATTTAATCCTTGCGTTCCATTCACTGCGTTCGTTCAATCCTCATACCTGTCAGTTTACAGCGCACACCGTTTCAACTACCTTCTTCTACCTAAGCTTCTGTCATAAAGATAACAAGCGTACATGATTAAACTATCCTCGAACGGGGTGCACAAGGCTTCTCATCATATTAACTTTATGCTCAATTTCTACCCTCCTTCTAACCTCCTCTTATCATCATTCCTAAACACTCTTTGAATCAGCTACCTCCTTTTATTTTGGATAAAAAACTGCACTCTCTCCTCCAAAGAATCTGTCGTTTTACCTTTAGATATCATAGCATCTCATACTTTTCTGTCCTTTTGTAATTATAAATAATCTTGTTTGCTCAAACATTACGAAAACAAGCTTTTATTTTCACTTTTCCTTATTCACTTCCTTAATCAGCCCCATGTTTTATTCTTATCATCAAAGTAGTAATCCACCATCCTATCCCCAAAGAGCACATGGACTTTTGGCAAGCTATTTTACCTATGGCTGCCCGTTCTCAAACATTTTTAATTTGATTGGGCAGGTACATGCACTGTAGAGATGACGTAACCGCAAGGATTATATGTGACCATGATGATGACAATTTGATGTGAAATTCACCGTCAATTTCATTTAAATTTTCTTTCTTACTCTTTGCTTGGATTTTACCGTCCTCGTGCTTCATGCCCAGAGAACTTAATCACTAAAAAGTGGCTGAAAATTCAAAGCGCTCATAAACTAACTTGCATAATCACACGAACCTCTTCTAAACTGTTTTAAGCTCGTCAAACTTGGAAGCTTTTATAACTTAAAAATTACTGGGTGCTTTTATTCAACTATGTTTTAAATAAGTATGAATTGCTAGAATTCAAAAAATGGGCAAAACCTTGCGAATAAACCAACACCTGACACATATAGTTTTTCCACCTTCATATCCAGACAATCAGGTTGGCTTCCGTCTTGCACAACGTCAGAAAACTGGGAGTTATCTTTCATCCCTTTATTGCGTCAGGTAAAACGTTCCAATTCCAATTACGGCTCCTAAATAATTGATTCTCCTAAACCACAATGCGTCAGCTACCCTTGACTTGTCATTGAGTAGGCGTTGCTGCGTTACTCACATTTGTCAATTTCTACAACCTGCCTGCCAACATGTAGTCTCCCTAGATACTTTTAAACTTGACATTTCTTTAAAGAGACATGGTCCAGTTTTCCCTCCTTGCAACAATGCCGCTTCCCTAGTAACGCTGCGCTCATTTCCTTGTTAATTGTTCTATTGATTAGGAGCATAAACTGAATTACAGAAGAAGAAATACGTGCTGAGCTTCCTTTATCGATTGTTTCGCAAACAGTACGGGGTGAAAAGCGAAAAATACGCCAAAAACATAGCATTGCCGAGGAAGTGTCACGCAGGCAAAACACACGTCAACAAATGCCAATATAATGGAAGGAATATGGCCAAGGAAATTAGAAATCTGATAGCTAGTAAACGACCTAGATTGCACTCTACCCCAAGGAATACATAATTGTACATTATTTTCTTGAATTATAGATGATTCAGGTTTTGTCTGGTTAGCATGATTCCTAGAACTAGGTCAGATATATTCTATGTTTGTAGAAAACCCTCATAACCACACCTTTTGAGCACTCTGTTCTAGCGGTTACGGTTACGTCATCATTTATCAGCCCATAGGACATTTGAGTAAGAGATAATTCATACAGCTCCTAATATTTATTTGACAATGTCCAGGCGTATAATGGAGTAGAGAGGATATTAGTAATTTTTCAACACACCACATTTTCCGTACCCTTCAGTTTACCGTTCCCCGCGGTTCTTCAATGTTTGCACGTAGCGTTTTCCTCCAACATACATGTTTACATTCTATTGTTCTGTGGCTAAAACAGTACTTTTGTTTCGAGAATATCAAGAAACTGTCGAGGGAGGGATACCCTTGAAAATACGCACAAAATTTGCGTAGTCCATATTTATTGACCATTTTGTACATAAAACCCAACTTCTTCGTCGGCTTTTATATTAGAGACCAGTGAGAAAAACTTGGAAGTTGATATAGGCTATAGGGTCCTTAATATCTGATGAATGAGATTCTCCCATGAAAACTCTTCTGAACATGTACATCATCCACCTAACCCAGGGGATTCCTGAATGCTTCGTGCATACAAAAAGCTACATATCTAAAAACTGTTTCCTGGCGAGCTGTGTGGAAGAGAAAGCAAAAGCATCTTAGCTAATTGTCCTTAACGCTGTATTCCTCCCTTTTGTCACAATTGAAATGATAAATCGGCACAGCTTTATTGTTTTCTTCCCACGCAATCAAGCAAAGCCCACGCCGAGCTTCACTCCTGGAGAAAGCAAAAAAAAGTTTGTTCTGTCTTGCTAGTAAATCCCGCACACTTATTGCTAGGGTGTTAGGGAGTCCCAGAAACCTTATGTATCCGTTTCTTGTCTTTTACTTACATTAAAGCATTTGTCTCCTACTTCCTTTCCGTCATGTCATTTTCAGCCTGAGCTGTCATTTTATTCTCGTTTCCCCGAAACAATAGATTCGACACCCTTTCTGTCATCTCAAATGGATTGCAAATTAGAGCTAGCTGTCTCATTCACTTTCTCTTACTGGATGGAACCCTTTCCATGCCTTCTATCTTTCAATAAGAAATCATCGACGTCAGTAGTTTTCCCGAGTTGCTGACTCTCTCTTGTACCCATTTCTCTTTACCCGTACAAATTCTCTTCCTTTAATGGATAAGCCAATCATTGTGTCTCTTTTTAAATGAGCGCTGTCCCTCAACTTCCCAGTTCCAAATATACCGCTGCAAAATCGATGCTTGGAAAATTCCCCCACACCGAGAAACACTCACTGCGTAGGAGAAAGCCAAAGGAGAAAGGGCAAACTATCGGTTTAAATCCGCAGGAATTCATCTCTACCTTTCAGCTGCCTTGATAAAAGATGAGGATTGCAAATAGGACACACAGTTTTATACAGAAGCAGGGAATTAACATTCTGGTCGCTACTTTTATTTCAGATTTCACCAATTGGATTCTGTAGGCCTTTGGATTGTTATTCATGCTAAGCAGACACTTTATTCCTACGAGAAATTTTGAAGCCACCCTTAAACCATCCCGTTTGTAATTTTTAGGAGGCCAAGCTCAAAGTTCATGTTCCATTATGGTATTTGGAATGCATTTCACGAGATTCTGAAGAAAATGGCCCCTACTTCTTGGACCATGTATTTTCACTCCGGCGAAATTTATTCGACCGTCCTCAATCACACTCTTGTTCGCACAAAAGGATGCTTTTTCCACGTTTTTTTGCTCAAACAAATGTTTTACATGTTTGTGACCTTTCTTAACATTTTGCTATTTTTTCCTTTGCGCATTCCTTAGAAAACTCATTTTTACATCTAACGGCCTCTTCAAAATCCTCGTGAGTGTAGACATAAGCGCTAATATGCAATGAAATACATACTTCCACGAGAGAAATTCAGTACTGGTAGGGACTGAAAGCGATAACCCTCTCACGTACAAGCAAGCAATCTCAATCAATGTCACACAGTATGTATACGCCCCCTATTTATTTAGCAAAGATCCACGGAGATTACCAATTCTGTGTCCGCTTTTATCACTCTCTTTCTAGCCATTTCGCAAGTTAGGCAGATTTTTTACGCACAATTACGCTCCGTCTGGCAAAGAAAGAGGGAATACGAGCGCTTGTACGCAGATTGCATCTACTTTCCCTTAGTTTGCATTCCATCTTGATCTCCTCCACCTGTTCTTTTGGAGGGAACAAACGGAGAGGAGCAAGAAAAGAAAGAGAAAACTACCTTCACTTCTCTTCGCTTTCTCCATTAATGACGAGCCATAAGCGACTGTAATAAATTTCTCCTTTTAAAATTACACTGGAATCAACATGCTTCTTGCCCTCATTCTTTTAAGCCGGGATAAATGTGTTTTCACATGTTGCTTTCTCCTGCTTTCTCTCCTACCTCTAAACCAGGCTGTATGCAAAGTAAGGTGGTTTATCCTAGTTTCCTAGTTAGGAGTCCCATACTTTAAGACAAAGAGACCCACCAGGCTATTTATGCCAGGTAATTTCCCAAATTCCCGTATGTAGATTATGAGAAACTCTATCCCAAGAGATAAATATCTTCGTGCCGTACAAGCGACCGCTACTTTCTTCTTCTCTCTCCTTGTTCTCGCGAAGTAAGACTTCTACTCAAGTCCTAATTTTTATTCTTTATCTTCTCCCCAGTCCCCACACGCCTCTTCTTTGTGGAAACAGAAACAGGCAAATATCACAACCCAGGATCCGCCGTCCCGTACTCCCGAATCATGTCTAAAACGTTCTCTCTGTGTGCTTTTCCTTCCATGTCATATTAACCATAAATATATTTAAAATTCTCTTGGAAAGAATTACTTTTCATCCTGAGCGTTCCCTAGTCTCACTTTTCATGGACTTGTAGGTACCATATCCTGGGAGGTGGAAATTAGTTTTCTCTTATCTCCATATTTCCGTCCTGGGAAATCCGGAAATTTTAAGCGGTAGCATTTGAAAACTCCATTGTATCAAGGTGTAACCCTCCCTGCCTACGACTAATTACTTTCTCCGAACGACAATCGAACATGCGCCTATGTATATATTTTACAATCTCAACTTTCACCGCTTGCTCAATACATCGCATGGAACTTGCAAACATAACATTCGTCCGTATTTCAAAATCACGTTTTAAAAAATAAGCCCGCCTACCCTTAGGTGTTCTAAACTCTTTCTGACGCTCTTGCCAGTTGGGAACACAACCTGAGAGTTGCCTTTGACTTTTTACAGTGACGATGCCACGGGCCTTAGGCTTTAACTTGGTCATTCTCATTCATTCCTACCTAATGGGAAGAGGAAGAATTTCTTCCACTCATAAAATCGAGGTGACTAACTTTGCATTAAATCAGATGCACGGAAAGTATAGTATGTATGTACAGAAAGGTACAGAACTTAAAAAGAGTTGATACAATACTTTAAAATCCTGATTCACGTCTCAGCAGCGGAGCAACATGTGTGAGTTGTGGAAATTTTCGTGAGAGCGGGAGTATTTGTAAGTTGGCCATGAAAATTCCAAGCCTGGCATTGGTTTGATTCAAGATTTTTTATAATCAAAATAGAAACATGCGCTTTCCAGGGTAATCGATCGGGAATCGATCCACCGCCTTTGCTTTTGCGTCACATTCCCCCCCCCCCTCCCATCCTTTCTCCACTACGTCTCTTTTCCCCAGTTGTGCCCACTGGCAGCAAAAGTCCCTCATAGCCTTCCGTACGCACGTCCCTAAACTTCCCGGAACAAACCATCCCCATCTTACCGGCCCTAACCGTTTTACCCTCCGCCACTTGAAATATACAGAGTTGCGTGCGTATATATATTCCTCTCACTCTTAATGTAGATTCACCCTGGTATACTCTGGATCCAGAAGAACCCGACTACTCGACCAAACAGCAACCCACCGACGTGCCTCTCTCTCCCTCCTCTTCTCCCTTTCTCTCTCCGTAACAAACAAGTTTCGCTCCTTCGAAATCTTTTCTTCTTCCCTACCTTTCTTCGGCTTTCTTCCTCTATTTCTTTCTTCCTAGCCTTGCTCGCATTTGATTCCGGCATCAAATAATATAGGTGTGCCCAATCCCTATTTCACCTCAAGTCAAGCCCGTCTTTCATCCTTGTATATAACTTGTGTTTGAGGATTTACTCCATCTCCCGCTAGCAAAGCTATTAGAATAGTAGCAAAACTTTTCTGCCACTCTCCCTCTTCTCGTCCATGTGGAGTCAACTAACATTGTAAACTTGCTGGAGAAAGTAGGCCCATAGAAAGCAAGCCCAGAATAGAAGAAAGCTTTACACACGAAGCCAGGCAGAGCATGCTGAGCTCTGGACAACTCGTTCCCTTTCAAAACTAACTCACATAAGCTCATTTCTCCCTCCGCAAAGCCTGATGACGTAGACAAGGGGAGAAAATTTGGGGGAAACTTTATAATCCTTCCACGCATACACAATCAAGAATCCATACAAGAGCCCCTCTTCCCTCTTTGATGCTCCACCGAATATCATTATTTCATTTTCTACTTGCTACAAAACTCGCAGCAAGTATTACAGCACTCTCAACCTTGTCCATATCTTCCATAACTATCTTTTTTCTACCTCTAACAAATACCAATTTACCTCAAGAAAATTCACCTTTCTCCGCTTTGTTTACTTTCTTAATTATCTTTTCCATCATGCATAAGGGCATTCATCCCGACTCGCTCGCTCTACCCCCTTCCTCTTTCCTCTGCGCCTACCCGAGCTTTCCCCATCTACCCCTACCTTTCTCCATTGTCTTTCCAGTTTTCTTCACAGGCTTAAATCCAAACATGTCATCAATCCCAAATGCAATTATTTCACAGTCAACTGCACTAGATGTTTTCATACGTATCCTTCAATGATATTTTCCAACAAACCTCGTCCGATTCTCAACCACTTATCCTTCCCCTTGTGTACCATTCGGTGAAAGCTCGTTCCTATCACATGCTCTCTGCTATTCTTCTTTCTAGCATCACTTGTAACTGGCCTCTCAAAACAGACATTGACGAAGCACAAAATATTTCGATATCAAAACATTATTTTGTCCATGAACTCTACTTCTTTCCGACTTCAGCTGTCAGCTAGCTAGTGTCCATCCATGAGCGTGTGCTACTATAAACCTAAGTTCACAAAACCTGGTATGGATTTTACCTTCTGCATGTTCCATGACCTGTCTATCTATCTCTCGTCTCCATTTTGTCTACAACAAATAAGGGGAAGGGCGAGTGTAGATTATTTTTCAGTCCCCTCCGTTATTCTTTCCCCTCTTATCCCGAAGCCAGAAATATGAGGGAAGAAGGAGGGGAAAGTTATCAAACCTTCAACCACGCACCGTCCACCTTCCGTACGGATCGTTATAATCAATCATTTTGCAACATTTTAACCCCGTCCAAGCGTACACACTCTATAAGGTTTCACTCGTTCAGTCCCTGAATCCCTGAAACACCCTTCTCGGCTCGATAATTCTTACTCGCCAGTCCTTCCCGTATTTTCATGTATTTCCTAGCCTTGCTAAAGTTAAGTTCTTTTTCAGTCCTAACCGCCGGATTGCTATTCACAAAGTACATTTTAAATTTTAATACCTTCATCCTAGCACACACATTTGTAGTTTCCCTTTTAATCCTCGTCATTTTCTCCGGATTAGCATATTTCTCCATATCTGATCGCACTAACTTTATAGCGGTAATACCCGAGCATCCTCAACCTGTATCCTTCCGTACTCCGTAGATGATTCATGCTTTCTCTAGCCTAGCCTCCGTCAATATATTCATTCTTTCATCTTTCCGTCACTCCACACCCTATCATTTCTCCTCCTCGCTTCCCCATTCCATGGCCGCGTAGATTATACCACAGTATGATAATCATTTCATCATATCAGCCTGAACTTGTGTAGTAGGCATCTTTAGGAGTCCGTATTGTATTAGGGACGGCTGGAAAGCAGAGCACGTTTTCCTCGTTCTCTTCCCCCTAATAGTTCCTTCCTTGGTAACAGAGAAAGGTAGTAACTTTCCCCTTCTCTACAACTCTCTCACTCATCCCTTCGGACTGAATCAAGCTCTTCACTTCATAGCCCCTGCCCCTACAGGCCTGTGCTCAGCCTTTCCCGAGTACGTGAGCTGTAGAAACGCCAGGCTCTCTTTTTCACCATCAGAGACTAGACTTTAATGCCTTCCCTTCTTCTTTCTCTAAGCCAGAAGCCACATGGCCGATATTTGGCTTATTTCATCTGTATTCTAGAAAATTTCGCAATAAAACAAAATTCCCAAACACACATTCTTCATGAGACCATGTATCTAATTCGATAACCAAAACAGATGAGCCCCATCTCTTTTTTCCCCTCTCTCTCTCTTCTTCATTCTTCCTTGTGCATCGTGTGTCCACTCATATTTTCCTATACCCTGAATAAGGACGCTGCCCTTGCTTTCTCCATATTCTTCATCCCATTCCCACACACAGATATTCCAACCCGGGTGTTTATTGCATACAAATACCACATGTTCCACCTCATTACTTGTGTATTTTCCACTAAAGTGCTCAGCTTTCCCTTACCCGATTTCGTATTAGCGTAATTTATCGATTCTCGTCGTACCTATACAAAGCCCTCTATTCCACCACTAACTTAATTAGTAGCTAGCACATGAGCTTTTATCTCTCCCCTCTTTGTTCTCATTCAGCGTTCTCTTAAATTAATCTATTAGGCGCTGCGTGTAAAGCCCCATTGAAAGTTTACGCAGAGAGTGACCCAAGTTTTTACTTACTTTCAGTAATTTTATTGAGCCTCAGTACATCATCTGGTGCCACGACGTCTTTCTTCAGTAATTGTTCCTCTGCAAAATAAGCAAAAGTCTGGTGTTCACTCGATCCAAAGTAAAACCACAAATGTACATGCTATAAAATATATTTGAGAGTCTCATCATCTTACTTCCTGGAAATAGGGCCATGCTACGCTACGATGGTCTTCAAACTATGAACCTAATCGAGACAAAGTCTTGATTTCCCTGATTTGAGGTATTTATTTTGTTTCCGCAGTTGTACTGTGGGCAACGCTATTTTCTGTGTTTCTACACCACACCCGACGCGGCTTTTTAAATCGTACTTGTATCATTAATTTTATTGGTCTCCTGACTCTTTATACTTTCACCTTTCACCAGCCTTAGGACGATTCCCCATTGCACATTAGCCCAACTGACATTAATGGATAATTTTGTACATTGCGCAGCACGGAAATCGCAACGCAACGAGAGTATCGAAGCTAGTCTTTAGAAAAATAAGAACAAATATTAATACTGCTCTATCACGCTACCCAAATTGTTTATTACGGTATCACGAATTTACATGAGTCTCTCAGCTATTGACCGCTGCCCGCGTTCTGTTTAAGACAAGCCACCTG
The DNA here is from genome assembly GCA_906901655.1 of Sminthurides aquaticus. Lineage (NCBI taxonomy): Eukaryota > Metazoa > Arthropoda > Collembola > Symphypleona > Sminthurididae > Sminthurides > Sminthurides aquaticus. The sequence goes on along the minus strand of CAJQTT010000004.1, from coordinate 5,227,516 downwards.
AAATGCTAAGTTTCACATTTAATGCTGCATTTTCTTCTCTCACTGCCCGCGTTTAGTCTGACGGTCTGACTGCTTTGTTTTTACTCACATGTGGCCTTTGTCCCTACCAAGAACTCCTTAAACAAGTTTTTTCGCCTCTCGTCTGATTTTTCCTGCCTTGAAATCAAAATGTTCAGCACGCACACTGCTCATTTCCTAGCAAAAACCAACTTCGGCTAGAGTGATGAACTCGTCCTCCTTTAGTTTGTATGCAATTCAATAACCCCGGTTCTATCCGGCAGTCAGTTTGTTGTTTTTCCCAGGGTAAATAGCATTTCCGCCACGGCACTTAAATACATTTCTGGACGTCTAAGAATTCGCAATACTTCCTAAACAACTCTAATTGAGTGAAGGGTATTTACCTTTGTAAATTCGAAATCAAATGTCAGAGTATGGGGTCTGTCTGCATACTGGATTACGAGCGTTCTTATGAAAAATTATACTTACCCGTCATTATTGTTTCTCCCTTGTTCTTGGATTGGTGGTAGAAATTCTCGTTCGGTTTACTCACGACGCTAGTCATTTTGATGGAATCGTCTTCCTCAACAATTAGAATATCAATGTTCTTTCACTCCTTTGGACAGACCGGATGTAACCTCCAAAGGATGTAAACACAGACTTGTGCAGCTGCAAATTGTTCTTACAAATACGCTGTGCACCTAAAAATCACAGGTGGGATACGAGTCCTTTACACCTCAATTCCAGTCCACTAAACCAGTTTATTATACCTCTTTCCCCCTTGTTGTCACGATAACCAACAACCTGAAACTGGCATTCCGAGCCAAAACTTTCAATATTCTTACCACATTACTTTAGCACACCTGATACAAAGACAGAGTCCAGAAAACGATCTAACAGTTTCGTGCTATCGCTTCTACTTCAGCCGTGGGACTGACTCACGTCCAAGAGCTTCATCCAAGTTTTTGGATGCATCAACTCAATTCCAACTAGGAGCACCATAAGCTCCTCTGCATACACCCCACTTTTCCCTTCAACGCATGCCATCGCCAATTCTTTCTTTAGGGTGGTTGCTGTCTCTACATTATGGCTCAAGGAACACAATGCTTTAGCTCCATTTCCATTGCCCCACAGCCCCAAGCTCCACCAGAGAAGTATGTACTTATGCTCTGCCTAGTTCTCCTGCCTTCTTAAAGGGGAGTTCGTCATGCTCCAAGGGAGACCTACACGCAGAAGTAAAACGCTGCTAAAAGTTTGCAGGGTGCCTCGAAGTCTTTAACCTATCGTTTTAATCCGACAGAAACAAAGGGTCTCAGTCAACCGACTAGAATGAGATTCTGTATGTCAAGGCTACCGATTGTTTTAGCAAAGCCTGAACTTTTCCTTGAAATCTCCCTCATCCCTTGTGTGTTACGAATGCTCGAGAGATTCGACATTTAAAACAATATGAGAATAATCTTTCATCTGCGCATCTACCCGACCAAGTGAACTTAAGAAGTTTCCACGAGGCCATGAGATGGCTTAGACGTTGAACGATCTAGAGAAAATTTATAAAAATCACAATATTGTCGGGTTATATTTTAGTCAGTATTTTTTACATAATTGTAATAATATATTCCTTATTGTAATTTCATTTTATTTCGCTTTGATTTGGCAGCGCTGGCCTGCACGTCGGTTTTCACCACATTCAGTGTCTTTCCATCTAGTTGTGCCTTTTCCTTTGCCATGTCTTCGATGTGTTCGTTGATGGATTTCGTTATTTCCTGCCTCAACAAATTCCCATCCGATTTCCTTGGCATAGCTGGGCGATCTGTTACAATTAAAAACTTATGACTTCAAAACATATAAATAAACGTTGATTATAGGACATACGTCAGATTTAAAAAAAAACAGATGTAAACATTGACTCGCCTACGTTTTCTATCAACTTTTGTTTTGGGCATTTCTGAGTAGTATATATTTACGACAACTCGAAAATTGCTCACTAATAATGAAGATTTTTCGCCATCATACCACTGTATGCAAATTAAGGCTTCTTTCGTTTCAAAGAGACTTTCTCGAAATAATAAAACTTAAGAAGCACATGGAGTATACGCCCTATCTTCATAAACTATTAGCTACATTTTATAACGTCTTACGCTATACTAAAAAATCTGGCACGAACCAGTAGCTAACAGTTTGTAAACTATAGATACAACCGATAAATACAATATCCTGCCGGTCTGATATATGTCTCCACGACTAAACGTTTAACTACTTACAAGGTCAAGTAATCTTCCTACTCACAGTTGGGCCAAACTAACTTCACGAAGTCAAACGATCAACAACTTCAGATCTGAAAACGGCTCATGCGTCGATTCTCTAAAATACTAGCCAATATTGTATTAAGTAACGATCAAAAACCCCAATGGATGGTCATAAACTCACAATTGGCCATCTTAAGGCGTTCCACCTTTCGTGAACACTAGTAACCCTCAGTGGGTAGCTGAGTTATGAAATAATTCAAAACACTAGAAATACGCATTGTTGCCTATGTAGCGGCCCTTGCAAACTGAGATTCGAGCATGAACAGATAGAGTTTCTGACTACCGTTAGTGAGTTTTAATCTATTCAGTCTACCTTCAGTCAGTCTAGCTATTGCCATCCTGATGTGTCTAAAACACCTAATAAAACCAATCAAAATCATTACACGAACAATGTTGACCATTAAGAAATTACTCATTCTGTTAAGTCGTAAGTATTAGAGCCAAGTAGCTTACTCTTTTTCTGAAAGTGCGCATCCCGTTTTTTCTCGATAGCTTTATTCTTGACGCCTGTCGGAAGCTTGGCTTTGACTTTAAGTTTTCCTTGCGGCATTTTAATCAGCGGATGACCTGTAACAAATCAATTGATGGACATGCTTTAGCATATGAAACAGTCAATTAAAAATTGTATCCTCATGCAAGTAAATATATTCAATAAATGCAGGTTTTCAAAAACAAATAGCTAAAAGCTTGATAAATGATACGTAAATCTCACTTTGCCATGTATGTGATATTATCTGGTATTGCTAATCTGATTTCAACTGACCTGTACTGGAGCAATTAACAAACCCAAGATAATCCAATCAATTTCAATGCTGATTAAGTTAATTCGCTTGAAGTAACTGTGACGAACACACGTGCAAATTTCTGCGACGGAATGAAAACTTTATTCAAGCCACCCGCGCATTTCAATGACTCCCAAGCATACTCAATGGTATACTCGCTAGAGAGGGAGGGCCTTAAAATGAAATTCGCGAAACGTTAGCGCGATCGCTATATAGCAATATCTCTAAACGTTGAAGAGCTCTTGATTGCTCAGACTCAGGACAGATTCGCCATTACTTCGTTTTTTCCCAGTTGTCTATATGCCAGAAGAGTCTTTTGAATGTAGCTGAAATAGGTATTTCCATTTTGCATTCCACCATTACAATTTGGCCCCCTCACTCAATTTGGCACATTTCAGTCCCCATCCAACTACACTTGCAATTGTCTCTAAAATTGAAATCCATTTGACTACATTACATGATAACTAACTAAAAGCTAATCAAGCATCGTCACCACCCTCCATGTTGTTAGCTGCTGCGGCTGCGGCTCCTTCCTACAACATCGTACAGCCGACAGTCTGACTCTCTACTCTTATCTTGACCTCACTGCAAAATTATGTCATAATACAGTCAACATTAATTAAACAGTCGCTACTTCAGCTGTAGTTGCGGCTCTGCAATCCAACAGTTTCAAGCACCAAAACGTGAAGTGCCCAAGTGCCCTGTCATCATGTCAAGCGTGGTTCGAAGAAGTCACTTAACCCGTCTTTCGGATTCAGGAGAGATGGAATTAATCGAGATTAAGTGGATAATACAACAAGTCTACAATTAGCGCTACCAATCACATTAGCATGCCTTGCAACAGATCCACATGAAACTGTGAAGTATATATATATAACATGATGTGTTTACAAAAAGAGGAAACTGCCAACTCCAGCAGGAGAGGAAGTAAATATCCCTACTACTAGGCATAGGCATAACACAGAAAAAGAGGCTTGGCAGCAGTAACTGACTGACTGAAGAAAAGGGTTGAAGAGTTGGTTCTGAAGCTGCATGCAAGGGAATGAATGCTCAACAGCCGAACCACAATAAAGTCGATATGACTGCAGTATAATATCAACAATAAACTGCCTTCGAATATGAAAAGCACCGCAAAAAGCCAGCACCCCAAAAATCCCTTGGATCGTGCACGTTACTCTAGGAGAAACCATGTAAACAACAGGGACGTGTGTGTGTGTGTGTGGGATGGATAGTGTGTTGTGTTTTATGTTGGCTTCCATTCACCCTCATTTCCTTCTTACGTCTCCCTAAAGCCAAAACCTAATCGTACAATACTCCAACTTGATTGCAGTGCTTTTGCCTTCAATATAATAATATCATAATATCCCTTCCTCACTGTGGATTATTCTGCCAGTCTCTATAGCTTCTCATAGTCCCGTCTCATCCCGTCAATGTCCCATCGCCTATCATACAGTCTAACACTCTCACTAGCCACTACTAGCTGTCTGTCGGACCTTATCATATGGTGAAGCAGGATTATCATTACGCTGCATTCAATCTCTTCCTTTAATTAAACTCATCCTATCGTCAATAATTATACATCACATCACCGTCTTATTACTAATTAGTGACGCGAAAAATTATTTTGCCACAGGAGGGGAGCAATCAATGAAAGAGATTCTCAAACAATTTTTTCGCCTCTTCTGCCACATAATTAATACTAAAATAAAGACTGTCCATCTTCTTCAGTCCTACTATTCGTAGACTTTTATTATTTAGTCTGTTCAATCCGAATCCTCCTAGAACATTAATTGTGCTCCTTAATTAATTTCCCGGTTTGCAATTCACATATGACGGACTATGGAGAGTTTGATGTCATTTTAAGTATTAAATATTGTATAACCATTTTCAGTAATTATTTTGTGCTAACTTAGTCAGCAGCCAGCAGTTTGCTCTTGTGTGTTTATAGCTAGTGGCGAATTTGTGAAATCTGGAGCTATATTATTCCTAACATCCTAATCACTGCTTCTATTTTCGTGTAATAAGTTTCAAGATACAGTGAGAACAGTTTCCGTTGGCCGAGCTAATGTTATGTCAACTGGCGTCAAAACGTAAGTCGTAACTCTTTGACTATAACACAAAAATTTAATGGCAGAAAAAAATAATAAGTATTTCTGAAAGCCAGTCTCTTTTTTCTCATTACATTTCCATGTAATTTTGCAGATAACGTACATGATCCAGCAATCCTGCAACTACTGAATGCATTCCAGAGACGTTTCGAGATTGGCTTCATTTATATAAAACCCGGGTTTCCTCATCTCATACCGCTTTTTCAGTTCAAACAAGAATTATCCTACTCGGTTCCGTTCTTCCGCCAAGGATCGGATGCTTCCGGAAATTCAGATGCTCAGAATCAGCTGTCTCTTTTCTCTTGGTGATTAATTTTTCCTATCTCAGAGCGTAACAGCCTGTCTGTCGCTTCCTCTGCTGTCATCTTCAATTTTGACAGCACTGTTGGATTTGCGAAAGTATACAAGTACTTCAAGATTGTTTGCTACACTACCTTGGATTTCAGTGCCAGTGTGCGATACTCTTTGTAAGTTGATCACCGATTTTTTGGAATATTCTTAACGATTCATCTCATGTACCGTGGTATATGTATATTTGACCTTTCTTGAAAGACATTGTTTTGTGGTTCAAATTCGTTGGACTGAGTTAGTATGACACAGTTTGTGGTTCTCCGTGGTCAAGAGTCGTCTAGAAAGCTTTTTATAGAACAAGGTTACGGTTTCTGCAAAGTGCAAGAAAAATTGTAAATCAAATCCCAAATATCATGCGATACGTCAATCGACAAGTATATATATAATTACTTCCTAAACGGGAGGGAATTTAGTCTCCCTGACTCATGTCAGCGTGATAGCATGATTGCGATGCAAACCGAGTAGGAACAGTTTTCCTAAATCTTCTTTGGAAGCCGAAGAAGAGTAGTTAGAGGTCTAAAGCTGTTTTGTGTTTCCAGTCAGACTAACATTACAAAACTTTTATCTTTGCTCAAGATTCAATATGAAATTATTCCTCTCGATTTGTTTTAAGAAGTATTCAGTTATGTGTATTCGAAGCTATGTGCCAAGTGTTTTAAATGTACTGGCTATACAATTCGTCGTATATATTCGAAAAGGCGAATTCAATTTAGGTCGTTTATGTCAATTTGGATGTGCGTGGGTGCGAACATGCGAAAGCGTAGGTAGGTAAAGATTATTACGCACGTGTAAATTTTAGCTAAGCTTATGATTGGAAATGGTGAATTAATTGAATTTGTCATATAATACCGCTGACCTATTGTTTTGAGCATTGAACATTTGGCTGTCTGGTTAATACATTTGCAACAGTGAAGTTCACAGTTGCAACCAGAGCTACAAAGACGACTCAGGACAGGAGGGTATCCTGTGTCCATCGTTACAGGTTGTTGCCCTGCATTCAGTAAACATGTGCTCGTTCCGGTTCAAGCTCTCGTATAACCATCTTGGTGACGTGTTAGTTAAACATCGTAAGTAAACGATATAGATGGGCTAAGTACTCCATGTTGCGCAAAGGTGCATGAGGTTACTACAGTATGAAAAAGTGTTCTGGCAATTCTTTTGTCCGGACAATCTATTGCTGATTTACATTAATGAACTAGGGCACTTTTGTCGCACCGCGTACGGTTTCCCTTGATCCGTTGTTTTCAGATCTGATGTCTTTCAAAACAATGAAAGATGGGCGAGCTATTTAATGAAACTTGCGCCACACCACGCGAACGTGATTGTTCGGTCAAGCATACAACAAACTCGTTTACTTTTATGTAGTTGCGCCCAGGTTGGGGGAGTAGTACTCTCCACCTACGCCAAAACCGTTCCTAAAATTCATACCTCTGCATAGCGTTTCCTGTTTATGCATGTTGATTCTACTTTTCATTCGCCCAATTGTTGTTCCCTCGGAGGACATAACATACACACTTCTGATTAGGTCTCCTTGCTCATTCCTCTGTAGCTTTCAAAACAGTCGGTCGTTATGCGGACCTTCCAACTCATATTGTATCGCTAGTCCAATTGCAAGTTGTGTTTACCGGTAAGGATTTATTTTATCCTGGAGATCACCCATAAATTTTTATAGGTGTGTGAGGAAACGATGAGGACGATAACGTGGGAAGCTTTTGAAAATATTCACATAAACCCTTGCGTAGCACTTGAGTTGAAACGACCAAAGGAATTTGATTGCAGATATATGCAGGAGATTCTTAAAACTCTCTTTGAAAGTCATGCAAGCATATAAACTGGTGGTAAAGAGAATTACAGCAAGGTGTGCTCAAACCGGACCACATGTGTAAACAAAAATTCACCACGCACTTTGCAAATGAAATTCAAATCATTCAGAGAAGCTTTTGCAAAAGAGCAGATTATTTGCGTATCCCTCAAAGTCTGAATGGAAAGACATGTCTGTGTCTTTCTTAGGAAAACTACGTTTTGAATTTTAATTGCATTGAAATATCTATTGCTTACTGTACTCGGATTCCACACCTGAAGTATATCTGGTTTTGTTTCTTACAGGAGCTCACCGGAATACTGAATACAAAGCGCTCGAGTGAATTATAACTGCAACGTGCCAGCTTAATTTCGCCAGCATTTATGGATCCAAAGACAAGCGTACCGTACCGTACAGTGGGCGGTTATTGCCAATTCTATATCACTAATCGGCATGTTCGATAATCAGTTAACGTACCAGTCTGTGTGTTCAAGAACAAACTAAGTGTAAAAATTCCTGCTGTCGATATGCTTCTTGTATACAATCATTTGAGCTGAAAAACTTATTCCAACGGCTACAGAAATGAGTACCGAATCCAAAACAAACGGTGAGTGTGAACTCATAACTCCAACTAGGAATCTCGATTTAAACACATCATCAGCATCAGCGCCAACTTTACTGGAAGTAACCAAAAATGGATCTACTGTCAACGATGATAATCACAGCGACGCCACCAGTGTCGATAACAATCCTTCTATCGTTTCCATGACGACTGCACCTGATCGCTACGGTTTCATCGGTGGGGAGCAATATACCCACGAAAGGTATCATGAGTACATACAAAGCGTATACATTATAAAGCTCAAGAATTTCATTTCTATTTATTGTTTTCCACACATTACTCTATATAATTGAAGAAGTTGATTTTCTAAAATAGTGCGGCTAGAAACAAGTCAGTGTCAATTCGAAAAAAAGATTTGTTTATGTTTTACAAAAATTTTCAGTTTACATTTTTTCTACGTAATCGTTTTAACCTTTGGTTGTATATTTATGAGCAATGAAGACTGGCGTATCAGTTACAAAACTGGAGTTGATAGATTTATCGAGTTCTACTAGTAATACCGATTCAGAAGACTTAGACACCCGCTGGTTGACTTACAATATATTTACACCAGCTACATTTCGTACTTAAAATCCAGTATTTTGTTATTTAATGTAAATTTTATCTGTTATTTTCAGTGAACCTAATCCACCCGCTGGAGTTATTCGAAAGCGCGAACAAAAATGGATTAACATGATCAGCTCGTGGGATCATTACATGCGGAAAGATTTCAAGACCGTACGGAAGCGTTGTAGGAAGGGCATTCCAAGATCTATACGTGGCAGAGCTTGGTTTTATTTATGTGGTGCGTTTTATCGTCAAAAACAAAAACCGAATCTATTCAGCGACTATCTAAGGCAGGAGGGAAAGCAGCAGTGTATAGAAGATATAAAGAAAGATGTTCATCGGCAGTTTCCAATGCACGAAATTTTTACTGAAGAGGGGCACGGGTAAGTCTGAATATCTTTGCCGTGCATCAAATGTATGTAACGCAATTATTTTGCATCAGTAGCATTATCTAATCTGATTGATAAACTTGTACCTAATTTCAGACAAGAAGATCTTTTTCGCGTTTTAAAGGCTTACTCGATACACAATGCGGAGGAGGGCTATTGTCAGGCCCATGCACCAATTGCTGCAACCTTACTAATGCATATGCCAGCAGAGGAAGCGTTTTGGTGCTTGGTTGCATTATGCGAACGGTATTTGCCGGGATATTATAGTCCTGGAATGAAGACTCTTCAGGAGGATGGCGATTTATTATTCGGCTTACTTAAGCGAGTATCTCCTCTCGTTTATAAGCATTTAGTACGTCAAAATTTTCTGTTATTCCATCAGGACTGCAGAATGTTCCAAATCCGTTTCTTTTAACGTATTAATAGAATTTCTTTCCTTGTTACAGAAAAAACAAAAAATTGAACCCGTTTTTTATATGACTGAGTGGTTTCTCTGTGCCTTCACTCGAACATTGCCCTGGTCAACTGTCTTGAGAGTATGGGACATGTTCCTATGTGAAGGTGTGAAAGTTCTTTTTCGGGTAGGGCTCGTTTTGCTGAAGTACACCTTAGGAGATCGTGAGTTACTGAAGAGGTGCCCCACGATGTATGAGACACTTCCTGCCCTGAAATCGCTCCCTAATAATGTAACACACGAACAGTTCATGGTTTTCCACATGAGGAAGTAAGTTGAAATTTATTTATTTTCCTTTTAATCCGTATCCATGGATTTAAAAAATAGAAATTGAACGTTTTGGTTTGTTGTATAGACTAGAACTTACGGATGATGATATGAGGAAGGAGCAAATCAAGCAGCACTTGAAAAGGGCAAAGCAAAAGCAAGCCGAATCAACGCTACAGAAAAAGAAAGAAGCGACACAACTGGAGAAAGCGAAGAAGAACGGAGAAAGGAGGTTCGCTGAAAACGGTACTCACGGGTATGATGAAGGGAATGTTACCACAGACTTGGAGCAAACGGAGCTATGAAATCTCAGTTATCGAGTCATTCCGCCGGATCTGGTATTCCAGCCTTAAATGTTCAAATGTATGCAAGGAGTTTGAGTGAGTCAAATTTAAAAATGAGTATGGAATGGAGAGTGGCTCCATTAAACTTTCCGTATTTTAAAATATTTGCGTTCGCGACAGTCAGGAGTTCCATTTTCAAGACGCAACCCATGCGCAATAAATAGCATTAGCGTAGAAACTTAGGCGATGTATCGAAACTAATAGCATAGCATTAACGTAATATCGCAGCTTAATGTAATTGTACAATTTTATACAACTTGGTGCATTTTACGCACTCAATGTAAGTATCCTCTCTTTCGAAGGATCGCATAATTTCCGAGATGCAATTGTATTTTCTTTAACGACTTTGGGGTACGATTTTCACATTTGTTATCAAGCTGGGACTTACAGTCCTCGGATAGACTTACTTCTTTAGCACAAGACTAACGCCGCGGTTAAAATCCGTGTTCCCATTGAATTTCTCTATTAAGTTTCACATCGTAATCGAGTGAATTAAATATTCAAAAAACTAATTTGCCGAGATTACAAAATATTCAATTTCATATTATGTAATCAGCGAAAAGTTAGACAAGAACTCTTTGATTAAACGAGTATATTTTACTCGCTGTGTGTATTGGTCTCCATACAAATTGAGTAAGAGATCTTGTGTAGCCAAAAGTCTACTATCAAGAACTAGAGTCTAGTTACTAGACTAAAGCAAAAACTGCATATATGATATAAATCGTTTTGTAGGAAGTTTTTCTTCTTTTCATGGCACATCACAGCTGTCACTTCATAATAAACAAAACGTAAGAATTGCACGAAGCCATTTCGAACAATGCATTATCTTAAACCAAGCGCCTCAAAGTATTTTTCGCAAAAATTCTGGGAGTGAATGATTTGAATGCAAACATTTCCCCCCAATATATGGTTGAAATCAAGGATGTCTGTAATATCTGGAATGAGAAATAACAAGAAATATAAGGACAAGGAAGCGAGGTAAGTCAGAAAACCTGAAGCAAGCATAAGCTGCCATCTCTCCTGCGCCAGATGAAACAGTGCTTTGGACATGTCTAGCTGCATGCACAGCTCTGTAGTAGAGAGCGGAACTTTTGGAGTGGAGCACGCTGCTCACAATCCTATCTATTTCCCAGTGTATGCTACCTACCTTTTGATCCATTATCGCCATTGCCTAAAAGCCTGTCTTTTTCATAGAACCGGCTGGATCTGTGAGTGTGTGTGCACGGGGTGGTGAAGAAACATCTTTAACCAAAATTCATCAAAAAACGGATTAAACATGGCAGATAAGCTTCAAATTTCGAAGAAGAGGAAGGTACGTTCATTTAGAAATCTTGTTTTTATTTAAATATTTTGAAATGTGCAGTAAAAAACAAGTTCTTACGAACCCATTATAAAAATGAAGGAGTTCACTGAAACTCCCTGAGAAAAATACATCAACTTTTTAATATATAGATTATCAATTATAGAAATTAAATTGGAAATATACTTTTTATAATTTTAGTTTGTCCGAGAGGGACTCTTTCGCGCGGAATTAAATGAGTTTCTTATGAGAGAGCTCGCTGAAGATGGCTATTCCGGTTTGGAAATTAGAGTTGCCCCGAACAGAACGGAAATCATTATCATGGCCACCAGAACTCAAAGTGTTCTCGGAGACAAGGGCCGTCGCATCAGGGAATTGACCGCAGTTGTGACCAAGCGTTTTGGATTCGCTCCTGGTTCCATCGATCTGTTCGCTGAGAAGGTCGGTCTTCGTGGATTGTGCGCCATTGCTCAGGCTGAATCCCTTCGTTTCAAGCTTGTTGGTGGATTAGCTGTACGAAGAGCGTGTTACGGTTAGTTTTTAATAACTTCGTTCGTCAAAAATGTCAAGTGTATAGTCCTTATCGTAGCAAGATCTTAATGAGTGTTAATCATTTGTTTCCGTAGGAGTATTGCGTTTTATTATGGAGTCCGGAGCTAAGGGATGTGAAGTCGTCGTTTCTGGAAAGTTGAGAGGTCAACGAGCTAAATCCATGAAATTCGTTGACGGACTAATGATTCACTCTGGAGATCCTACAAATCATTATGTAGATACTGCTACACGCCACGTATTGCTTAGGTAAGATGTTTTGATGATGACAAACCTACGATTCTAAATAAATATGACGTCGGTCGAAATGTATTTATTCATCTCTATCTGGTTGTAGGCAAGGAGTTTTAGGAATCCAAGTGAAAATCATGTTGCCGTGGGATCCTGCAGGCAAGAACGGACCTAAGAAACCATTGCCCGACCACGTCAACATTGTTGAGCCCAAGGAAGAGCGAGACCCACAAGCAACAGCCGCCATCAACCAAGCCGCTGCAAGTGTGGCTAGTGCTAGAGCGCAAATAGCTGCAGATATTGCTACCACTGCTGTTTTGGGTCAGTAATGAAATAAATGAATTGTTTTGATTGAAACAACGTTTGTGAGTAAATTCTCTAAAAATTTTTACTGGACCTGAAATTTAGTCAATCCGGCGCAATCTTCTATCATTGATTACGAATTTGTCTTTACTCGGGAACACCAAACTCCTTTATACTTTGGTTTTAAGTGATTCATATCTTGCCTAGTTTCGAAACTCATGTGGCTTCATCTGCAATTTTGGTAGTGCCAATATTAAAAGTAAGCTTTGGATTAGATAATGCATTACTACAGTAGTTAAATTGCAACAGCAGCAGGCTACCCAGCTGTAGCGCTAAGTAGATCAGGATTAACGGAAGAAATGGTTACCTTCGTTTAATTTGTTTAGAAGATTTTTATTGCTGAAATGTAAGGGGCCCAGAAGGTAATCTAGCTTATAAAAACTAAAGCTGTGAACTTCACCCAGCTGTGACTCCGCATCGGTGAAATGACTATGATGTGCGATCGAAGCGCGAAAATCGGCAAATTGAAGTGACTATTTTCAATAAGATGCTTTAGTGGCTTTTTCGGGTTTTCGTCGATTTTTGAACATGGAATGGAGAAATCAACCGCAGTGGACTATTCTTAGCCGTTGTAGTTGTGTCCATACGCTCCGCAAGTAGCAATTAATTAGAGAACAACACAGTATTTTGTGAAAATCTATTTAATGTTTGGATATGACATACAAAGTTAAAATGCATTGAAACATATAGTTCACAGGCGTACTTCTTAAAGACGTCGTACAAGAAACTACTTGATTCTTGATAATTCACCAATTATTCATCCTCATACAACGAAAAGACTAGGTGATAGACATTGAAGGAAATGCATCATTGATACTGCACGAAAGGTTTCAGTTTTCATGTGAAAATTCGAATACATGTACGTAGAGAACCAAATGCCACTAAACCTAAAATTGAATATATAAGCATGACGCTTGCGGTAAGAAAGAGCTAATGTGCTCAAGAATTACTAGCAATTTGTTCACGATTAACTTATTTTAGATGACGCCCTACAGCCGCGTGTATGCATGCTCGGTTTTGATGCCATACTCTGAAAAGAGTTACTGTTGAACAGTTACAACAGCGGGTGCAAGCTGACTGATGATCCCGATTACTCGACGAATGACGGATCCGACCACACTCGGACATTTAGAGGAGCTAGCGATTCTCTCTGCTGAAAACCGGAGCTCGGAGAACATTGTCCGGGTATAGTGGTTCCGTCTTGAAGCGTATCGCAGTGTTAGGAATCGGTAGTAGATGAATGGTGTCAGCAGAGAAGCACGACCCCTATTTAAATCCAAGAACAAAGAAGTCATTAAAATAAATATTATGAATTACTAAATAAATAAAATGTCAAATTCATTTCTATTTGTAGTATTTTCTTGTCATTCCTGCATATATTACTTACATGATGGCGTACGCCATAACGAAGAGCATTGTGAATATTTCTGCTCCCGCCGCCATCCTTAAGATAGTGACCGTTTGGAATTCGATGAGTGATATGAATACGCGTCCAATCCAAGCTGAGTTCCTTCCGAGTGCCTGTACATAAAATGAGAAGCCGATGTTAGAAATGACATTGAAGAATAAAGAAATCTATTGTATAATTGGATTCTTATTTCCGTTACATATCTACTTACATCCAACAGAGTGAGCGAGAAACTGGCGAAATGCAAGACCGCGAAGAGAAGTACAGGGAGAATAGCCACTGCAATAAAACCAAAGTTAAATCTTTGTAAGTTAAATCTTCAAGTAGTTAAAACGTTACATTCCGTCCATAAACTATGTAGCTAACTAAACTTACGTGTAATAGGTGAGCAGTATATGAATATTAGCGAATAAAATAGGTAGTGGCATGAATCTTCTGAAATTAGCAGCATGAAGAATTCACGAGTAAACGACAGAGCCGGAAGTCTCTGGTGTAGCCTGAGGGCGGATGTTGCCGCATTTGCAATGAATGCGCGGTAGTAAAAAGTCACTCCGGGCCTATAAAATCATGTATAAATGTAGCAGTTTTACTCACAGAATCTTAACTATATTTATCATGTATCATGTGTTTTATAAGCGATCAACTTACCCGAATATGGGAAGCAGATAAAGGCAACTGAATACAACTGTTAGAGCTCTTGTGATCCACAAAGCGGTATCTACTTTCTTCTCCTCTATTTTGGCCACTACATTTTGCCATTGTAAGCCTTGATTCTGAGGCGGTGGAGGTGATGATGCACTAGCACCAGTTGAAGTTGATGATGAGCTTGGTTTTGGCTCAGTCTGGGTATCCCCGTCACTCATCTTGTATTTTGTTCCGTTTTACTCTGAAAAGTTACAATAAAAATATAGTTACATTGCATGAATCCCAAGCAAACCATTTACTTTCACAACTGCCGGTTTCTCTGCATTCTCAGCATATAACTCAAACCTAATTATATTCGCAATGGTTTCAAATCATACAAGTTACATGGTTTGCACACAGCGCTTTCTGCCGAATTTTCTTTCTTTTAAACTATTTTAATTTATAAACTTATGATAGATATACTGCAGTGAACTTCCTCGGTAATACGTATTGTATGTGGGTTTCAGCATGCTTGCTGAAGACCCCTTATAGCTATACAATAAAATGCAATCCAAACTAACCATTACACCCAGAAAACCTTAAGAATTGTCACTACTCCACTATCTTATCCTTATAAAATTTAAGTTAAAAGTGCGAGGTGCACCCATTCTTACATTTAACTTGCTGATGTACGGCATTCAACACTAAAGTGAAAGCCGTCACAATCAAACTAGTTTCTACCATGTGAGAACCGCCTAGGTGCACAACTAAAGTCAAACTACTGCTTTTGCACCTTACAACCACATTATACATAACACCGTTGATAGGTGCACACCTTCCGTTTTATATGTACTATCTGACTTGCGTGCTTATAGCAGGGATAAACGTTAATTGCATGCGATTTGGCCACATACGCAGTTTTGGAGATGAGAAAATAAGAGTTGCAAATCTTGACTATTCCTCAACAGGGAACATGGAATCCTTGGCCATCGAAAACGCTCTGAATCTTCCTTCTAATTCTTACTCGTAACTATTGAAAATAATGCTAATATACGATTAGCCGCGTTATAAAGTCAATATCAGAAGAACAACCGCCGCGCCTGTAGAAAAAACCAAGCGATTTAGCAACAAAACAAATACAAGACTAGAAGCCTGAATGACAACTCATTCCGACCGAATGCTGACTGGTCTCCAAGTCAACTACGGGTATTTTGGCAGATTTAGGAGCTATCAAACCATGTAACAAAATCAATACCAAACAAGATGATGCATGACTACAACTAAGTTGATGAATGTACAGCGTTTAAACAAAATAGTGGGGAGAGCTTAAAACTTAACTCTACAGCGGGTTCCAACCTTCCACTGAAACTAAGCAGAGGGAATAAACTCTCATACTATACTTGAACAGCTAATATAGCTGCTCCTATACTTTTTGTACTTCCGGAGACCAAAAAGACAACAGCATTAATCCTTTTCCACCGGGTAAACTCCCTTGATCATCATATAAATATTACCCGGCCACCAGAGGTACGTTATGTCCACGTCCACGTCAGTTTTCAACGCAAACGGTACCAGGAGGACTTACGGACCGGAAGGATAAACACATGGGAGTGAATACCTAATAATCGATATCCGTTCTCTCTAGTTTACTCACCCTCTCTATCTTTATTGTAACCCAATATGCATCTACAAGTCTGTCTGTATTGCTATTTCTAACGATCGATATTACTTTTTCAAACCCTGTGCAAAGTTACAGTTATATTTCTAGAATACATCAAGGGAGGTGTTCGCTAGCAACTTCCATTAGTCAAAGACCCGGTTTCGATCTAAAGGTACAGTACGCGGACTCAACCTAGGCTTAGGCTTATTAGTTCAGGTTCAGTAAGGGAATGAAAGAACAGGTGTTCACAAATATTGACTTCGGCAAGTATTGGACGGGTTATTCTAGGCTGATTTAGGCTGATGTGGCATCTGAAATGAGAAGATTATTTTTATGATATGACCTGCCCTTGTGTCGATCCATATCTCGGTATTGTCCCTTTATGCTGCCACAGAATTGACCCTAACACCCGTATATAACTGAATGATTCCTCTTTACTTACAATACTTATCTATGTCTCCGGAATATTATGTTCTATACTTAACAATGAAATTTTTATCTACACTGCTTATTTTGTGGCTAACTGCTAATCTGCTCATTTACTTTTGCTCTTCAAAGTTAAAGGTTATGAAATTATGGCATTCATTTTCACGTTAGCGAACCTGCCCCACCCGGGATATGCTGTGTACAAAAGATTCTAGCAAATTGCTAATTAGCTAAATTATCACAAGTTCAAACTGATCCAGTGTCGTCATGCCTAGAATTTTAAAGAAGAAATTCAAAATTTACCTCTAACTTTGATCCAGTATCTCCGCTGCTTTATCCGATAATGTTCTTCACACCGTAGTTCCAACCATTCCAGGAAGTTTTCACTACACGCTAATTTTCGCTTATGACAGCTATTCTCTCCTAATCACTGGCTCTCTTGCTGACGTGGTAGCGAAGCTCCTGGGTTGAATAAAAGGTATATATCAGAAATTTTCTGCACTATCTCTCACCAGCCGTCTTTCACAACCTAATGAAGTTACCGTTTAACATTCGAATCTGAACAAACGTTGCGTTATTATCTTGCTTCGAGAGTAAATGTTCATTACTCAAGATGACGAAACTCGAACGAAACCTTATTCCTCAACTTTCTTTCCCCACTGCTGGTACAGTACAGAGTGAGTTGAGACTGCAAAATCCAAAATTCACCTTTAAAATACGTAGGCTAGTCAAAGCGTCAAGATAGCGGATGTTCTTTGAATTGCTGGCATGACGGCTACTAAACAAAAAAGTTTCTGCGCATATCTAGGAGCACCCTATATATACGATATCGAGGTGGACAAAAGAAACATTCACAAACTACTTGTACCTGGAATCTCATTGAGCATCAGCGAGCGCATTGGAATTTAAAGGACTACCGGTGATCTACGTAAGAATACATAGGCATAGAAAGATCAACTGCAAGAAAGAGTTTATTATTTAGTACCTTGTATGTGAACCGTCCTCCGACATTGTGTTTTATAGTGTGCAGATATAACCTATACTGTTACACTTAAATAACTAAATGTAAACGATAAAACACCCTATACGCTCACGAGGACGACCACAACCCTCTTGCCATTTGAAACTGAGTAAAAATTACATCATTGCAAATTGCGGAAATATTTGCGAAATCTCTGCATTAAGGGGTACCCTACTACGGAAAGGAACAATTATCTTGTCTGATAACACAGGGTTGCATTTTCAGTTTCTGCTTATAATCCTGTTGGTGATTTCGCTATCTATACTTAAAACGGTTTCTGCATGTAAGTTGAAACGATGAAAAAAAGCTAACTTGTAATTTTACTGCGAGATTATGAGTTTGTGAATGTCATAATTTTAATTATCAGAGCTATTGCAATGGCACCTCGGAATGACGAGCCTGGGTCATCCAATGCCCTGATTGACCTTGATTTTCTTAAAAAGGATGATGGGAATAAGGAAATGCTACGACAAATTGCTATCGGTGGAGGTGCTGGGTGGTGAGTTTCTTTCAACATTTGAATTTTTGAATTGTAACTTGGTAACTAATCCTTAACCTTAACTTAATTGGTAATTTGTCCATAATATCTTCTACGAAGATTTGTTCGATGTGTTTTGGTTTACTAAATGCTGTAACTTTTCTAGGCTCACGGGTTTCATTAGCATGAAAGTAGGAAAGGTTGCTGCCACAGCTGTTGGAGGAGCCATGATTATCTTGCAAGTTGCGAACCACAAAGGATATATTAAAGTAATCAATTTTTGAAATCTTCCGTTAGTTTCCAGTTCTACTCAAGCCCAGTTATGTGTCAGGGGGTTCATTGTAATATTTTTCTCAAAATCTATGTATGCTTTCGTTTGTGTAACAGATTAACTGGAACCGAGTGAATCATGATGTGGAAAAAGTTAAATCCAAGCTTAAAGAAGAGGCCACCGGGAAAAAAGCGGATTGGGCGGACAAGGTATGCGCTGCTTTAATATATTGAAATAATTAATTCATGCTTTGAACTTGCCACAGTACAGTTCTTTGCAGAGGGACAGTGCACTGATCTCGCTTTTACAAATAGGTAATTCAGTTACTCCAGCAATCTTCGTACGGAACTATTAGCTTTGTGGCTGGTTTTCTTATTGGAACCGCTTCGTCATGAAGGCGATGACGATGGGCATCAGTTTAAAGGGGGAAAAGAACACGACTGCAATAGCGTGATGAAAGAAATTAATTTTATGAAATTGTAGCTACCATTTTAACACGGGCACCCTACGCAATTTTTGTAAATACGACCAGTTACAGTGCGAAATGATGAATGTGAAATGCTCTGTACTTGTTTGTGGAGCCACAGTCTTCGAAAATCTCTATTTTAGGTTAACAATGCAGTATCTTTTAAAAAGTAGATACCATTCAGAACTGATATTCATTGTAAAAGCAAGAGTGTATAATCTGAACAAGCAAATTCTCAATCGTGACTTTGTTTGTTCACAAATGTATTATTAAATACGCTCATGGTGGAGTTTGTTCTTATTTTTACATTTTCTGTTTCTATGCTATGATTTAGTTGGAGAAGAAGACGACTGCCATAGTTAACCAACAACGGCGGTGGTTTCATTCTATCGTGAGTAATCGTGACGAAGATAGGGTTGTAAGAGAAGTTGCAATCATGGCTAGTAGTTTCGTTGTGGGCTTCGGAATTGGAGTTATATCAGGCCAGTAACTCGTTATGGGTGGAGCTTAGAATCGTGTCAACAGCCCCTTCAACATCACGAAGAGTTTGTTCCAGTTACCAAAGACCGCTGCGCAGCAAGATTTATGCATAAAGAATATAATATGTCGAAGCATTTCCGGATCGTCATTAAGTGAATCCTCGAGACTGTTTTAAGATCTGAAATGTAACAATAGTGTAACTATTTTACTCTGAAGTCGCATGTAATGGCTTGCTCAGGCAAGTATAGAGCAACAATGCAATTGGAGCTAGTCCTTCTTTGTAGTGCCATTCTGTAGTATTTCGAATAAGTTTACTTTCTAGCAACCGTGTTGCAATTCCAGTATTATTAATTTTTTCGATTTGATAAATGTAGACCTTTTGTTTTCTGAGCCGGAATACAGCAATGGGTAGCAATCGATGATGGAATTTAAATGTAATGATTATGAGTTTAGATGAATAAATCTGACTCTATCTATATCCATCTTCATTGCCGTTTAGTGATGATGACGTTGCTTAAGACATGAGAACTTCTTCCTGTCTGTATTTTGTCAACTTTGTCATTGCAGTTCCATTTTCTCCTCGCAAAGCGAGCTTTCCCGGTTTAATTTCATCCTGTCAAATCGTTTTCAAATCGCACATGGAAAAGATGGACAGGCCCGCTTTCTTGTCCGGACCTTATTTTGTTGTCATACAATGTATTGCATGTTATATCTAGATTCCAGGTAAGGAATCTTTCTACACCAACGTCTGGCGCACTGTTTACAGTTTTCGTTGCCATGGAGACGGAGAAATAGCTTATAAGTGACGCATCGAACGAGTAAAGCAGGAGTACCGCTGAATGATTTTGGTCACAACAACATAACACTGCATCATTTGAACTAGATGTGTGGGTTGTGCAAACAAATTGACAGCAAGTAAGGTGGCTTAAATTCGGCCATCACGGATTTTTGTGCCACAAGCAAGGCTGTGAACGATTGTTGCATTACCCGAAAGGTCGGGGTTTGCGTTATTTATTATAATGGAATTTCTTTTAAACTGAAGGTTTTGATTACTTCATTTGCAAATACTTTTCTACTGCTTTCCACACAAAATGTCGTTTAGAGACCTCCGAAGTAAGTTACCATGATTTTTTGCCAGAGCTCATGGATTAGAAATTTTGAATTTATTTACTCCATCCACAGCTTTCATATTTTATTTTTGTTTTAATTCCAGATATGAGTGAGATCCTACGAACAGTAGGATATCCTCGTTTGATATCTCTAGAGAATTTCCGGACTCCTAACTTCCGTCTCGTAGCGGACATAGGAATATGGCTTGTACGACAATATGAACCTAAGGCTGAATTTCCTAGTACTGTGGATACAGAACAAGATCGTGTGTTATTCATTCGACTATT
This sequence comes from Sminthurides aquaticus, assembly GCA_906901655.1. NCBI lineage: Eukaryota > Metazoa > Arthropoda > Collembola > Symphypleona > Sminthurididae > Sminthurides > Sminthurides aquaticus. The sequence goes on along the minus strand of CAJQTT010000004.1, from coordinate 5,206,875 downwards.
TGCTGAATTTATTGTAAGTTGAGTGGATTCAAGGATTTGAAAAAGTTTCAATGTCAGTGCAAACGCTGTCTTAGGTTGATTCAATACCTGCTACTTGTACGATTTACAGGTGACGAAAGTTCACGTAAAACTGAACACAAAGCGGTTATATCAAGCAGATGGGTATGCAGTAAAAGAATTGATAAAAGTGGCTTCTGTTCTCCACTCAGCCATGAAAGAGGCGGAAAAGCAAGAGCAGGGTATTTCTAGAACAACAGAAACCAAAACAGTAAATTTTGATGTTGCTGCAAATGTAAGTTGGAATTAACTTGCTTGACTAAGTTATTTTAGTGCCCCTAAAGCCACAGTTATGCATGTTATGATAGGATACCGCATATTGATTGCCGTTTCTACTTTACAGTTGGACAAACTGAAACGGGCACGGTCCTTAGCATCGGAGATAACGCAACGGGGTGTTTTACTCTACGATATGTTAACCAAGGAGGTTGTTTTGCGGGAAGCGCGGAATACTGTTTTAGCAAAAGCCTTTGAACTAGACGAAGTGGATCGCTTGATCCGATCAGCGATACAGTCTTCTCAGACGGAGAATTCAAAGTTCCAGACCATGGTTAGTGGGGTGGAAGGGAATATTAACAATTTGGATATCAAGATAGAGAAGAAGAAGCAAGAGATCGAAAGGAGTGAGAAGCGTTTCCAGACACTCAAGAAAGTTAGGCCAGCATTCATGGACGAGTACGAGAAGATCCAGGAAGAGTTAAATAACGCATACAGTCGCTACGTAAATCGTTTCCGCTCCCTTACACACTTACAGAAGCAAATGGAGGAACTGAACCGAGTCGAGCTAGAGAGGAAGGCTGAGGAGAGATTATTGAGACAAGATGGGGATGAATATTTCTTTATGGATAAAAACTCAAGAGGTGATATGTTTGCTTCCGGATCTGACGACGAGGACTCCCAAATGACTGACGCTTTTAACAAGAACAATGTCAGCGGCGGCGGTGGTATGAAGCAACATGGCAATACAAGCAGGAATTCAAACACACGAGACTCCATGCGATCCCGAGGTCCTCCCGGCACAAAGATCGCAAGACCACAAGCCACAGCCGGCTCCCGGAACCGAACCAGTGTTGGAAGATCTCGTCAAATCTACGGCTCTATGCTAGGTGGCGGTGACGATTCCGGAGAATCCGAGTCAGATCTTATCCTAGTAGATGGGGAAGGTGATAATTCTGACTTGGGCTCAGATGATCCGGACGATGAAGATGACTTGGATCTTCAGGACACCGCTATCAGAATGGCTCGCTCCATGGGTGTTCCCACCCATATTCAAGATCATATTATGCGACAAGAGATGAAACACGCCAACAATTTAATGCACGGCGTTGTTGAAACACCTCCCGCACCCTCCGTTTCTGCAGCTCCTAGCTCAGCAAATGTCAATAATCACACAGATTCACGTATCGGTAAGCACGTACATTACATAACATCAATCTACTGATTTGTATTTCACCATTCATACACTTAAACACCGTCGGATTTGTTGCAGGTAGCCCTTTTCACATGAAGTTAACATCAGCCATTCCAAACGGTAATGTTAGGAAATAAGCGAATTATGCATCGTACCAATCTAACTCCACGATTTATCGAACGGATAACCAAAGAAAGACAACGTTTCACAATGTACACATCAATGCAGACAGATTTTATCGTACCGACAGACAGAGCTTTGAAAGCGACAACATTTTATCACAATTTTTGTCCCACGCTTATTTTACCTAAGAAAACTACGGTTCAAGAGAGAAACGCACCATTAGCATATGCTCTCTAGCTATTAATCCTCAACTTATTTCCACATCCTTGTGTATAACCGTCGCCTCAGAATATAACCCTTCTAAACACAGCATTTACAACGAACGCAATTTCATCATCCTTTCATTTATAAAAGTTTTACTCTACTCGTCTCCTCTTTTAGCTGTAGATATAGGTTCAGGCGGATGGAGCCTCCAAGGGTTTTCCAATTCGACCTACACACGCTTCGAACGATCAACCTGACAGTTGCAAATGTCCTCTAATCGATTTCTTTCCCTCCTAAAATTGAATAATAGTTCCACGACCTTTTTTTCAGCATACGCTCAAACTTGTTCTGAGTTACATCCTATTTAGCCTCCTTTCCTAATGACCTTTGCTAAAAGATCTAAAAGCTTGGCTCCGATTTATGGAGTGATCATTAGCTCCAAAGAGTAATTCATCCAATTCGCAGCTTAGCAATGCCAGCGCAGCATAGTAAAACTGATTGCGTTCACTAGCCTACGTGTTGCAGTTCAGATCGTGCAAATACTCTTCAGGTTGACAGTTTGCAAAAGAACCGACATACCAAGAGTTATTCATCTCTCAACTTTAGTGATTAATGATAAAACTTTCTTTAACCTCTGGATTGCGTCATTGCTGTAAAACCCTACAAAGCAAACTAAAACTTGCAGCTTACATGAGCAAGGTTTGTCTCTCTTAAATCTCTTCAGTCCACCACACAAAATTCGTTCTTCTTCTAAACCACCCCTTCTTACTTTCCTCTACTTTCAAACCGTTTCAGCTTCTCACCAGAGTTACATGTTACATTCTTAAAGTTTTCCACTGTCCTTTAATAAAAAAGGGTCCTTTGAGCGTCTCGAAAAGAAATTTGTAACGCGATCCCTCCTATCCGGCTTCCATTTGTTCTTGATCCTATTAAGCTTCCTCATGTCTCTATGTTTGTGTCTTTCCAAATTTTTTCCACGTACATGAGGGCTCGGGATCTCGTGAAGTGACATTTCATCTTGTCCAATACCTCATACTCATTTTTCATCTTTATCTAGCGCATCTCCGTCTCAAGATTCAAGATTTTTGCGTCTGTCAAGGACATTGGTATTTTATGTTTACACCCGTTTCAGCTACAACCTTAGCTGTTGTCAGTAGCGTTTCCAGGATTGTACACAGTGAAACCTTCTCATATCACTTTATCTTCTCATAGGGTCTTGTACAACGTTATTGGATGAATACAGTCTAGTTTGTCTTTTGAAAGTAATCAGCGAAATTATCGAAGGTAAAATACAGGATCTTCTCAGATGGAGACCCCGCTGTATACGAAGGAAAACAAGGGACCTGGCCATTACCGGCTCGGCTGGGTCACCTTTTCCATTCTGAACTCTACTAGTATATTTTGCTGGCTTCCATATTTAATCTTCATCCCCTAGGATATCCTCGTATCCCCTCTAATTTGAGCCCAGGCAAGGATTGCAGTCAAGTGAAACGTTTTTGGTGGGCTTTCCGTGGGCAATGTTACCCGCCTGCTTACCGCAAAAGCTATAACACTTTTGACTTTGTCGGCGATTCTTCTCTGAAACTAGAGAAAGGGAGAGTGAAGGAAAATCATTATAGATTCTTTGATGGATATTTTCAACAAGCTCCACTGATTACCCCAACTCTTATCCTTGTCTTTTACGATCCCATTATATGAGTACAAAGGGAATAGAAATCCGCCCGCCGCCTAATGCACATCCCCTGACACAACATTAATGGACTTTAAAAACAAATAAATATGAGAATCCCGAACACCATTCTAAGCCTATAACTCCGACTTATTGCTTCATTATTTGTCTTTCCCTTCCGTTCGTACCGTCAAAGTGCAGTGGATTTGTGGCCTTCTGGGAAACAATTCATTTTATTCTCAATTTAGCGGTTTATTCTTTAAACAAGCGTCATTAAACTTGCTCATGCAACCCGCTTCCTCCACGCTTTGACTTAAACTCAACTCGCCCCCACATAAAAATTAGTTCGTCTCCCATTATGACGCCTTTTGGCTACATTGCGTTTATGCGTGGTGATTATTGTATCGCATCCTCTGACCAAGACTGTATAATAGTATTTAATGTGGGTAATTTATAATAGTGATCCGACGGAATTCTTGTATGTAAACTCTTTCCATGATTCCATGTCTTGTTAGTCCCCTTGAGGTACGACAGATGTGTTAAAGCAATTTGTATGCTTGACAGACACCATGTTATCGGTTACTAGATATGTGCAAAACTAATTTTTGACGTTGTCACTCACTTTTTTTAATAACGGGAAGGGACGTTTTTTCCCCTCTTTTTACAGCTGACGAGAGCTGACTATTTGAGAAGCGTACATGGATTTGAGGAATTGAAAGGACGATACTTGTGTGCACATATATATACTTGCCTTATGCTTGTATCCATCCATACATAGATCCATACATAGATAACTATCTACTAACTATAGTTTTAATCTCTTGTCTGGAGAAAATATGTTCCATTACCCGGGTTTAGCTTTTCCGGCAACCAATCTATCTCGAAAAATTTGAAGTGCAAAACCATCCTGACTTGATTCACTTTAAAATTAGCTCGTTTTTCGATATCAATCCCATATTATTATTCCACGTGTACTAAAGATGTTTGCGCATATGTATTTCTGCAAACCAGGCTGTTTAACAAATAAGCAATAGCGAGGATTGATATTCACCCGCGGCGGCATTTCCATTCCGAGTTGATGAATGATCTGCGATTGGGATTGTCACAACAAAGTCTGAAGTGATTTTTCCATGCCTTTCAAATCCTTCAAAAATGATTCAAAGGAGGACTTTCTCTGCTATACCCTTTGCTGAAAGACAGTTTAAAAATAAACCAGGAGGATTGGCTTTTGCCAGGCAGGGCAGGGCGTTAAATGAGGAGGGTTCCTCCATAGTTCTAGCCTTAAGCGTTTTTAGTTGGCGAAAAGACTGTGGAGCTGTAAAATCAAATCTGTGGACTCATCCCCGGGAGCAACATTTTATGGCAGATGACCTAACTTTTCACGCTAAATTTCTAAAATCTTGTTTCAGGGTAAAATAGTTGAAGGAACGGAGGAGAGGCCGACATTCGCTGAAGGAAGAATGATTTGTTCTTTGCAAAACTATTTCCTCCAACTATTTGCGGCATCGCAGCTTCCATCTACAGCTCAAGTCTTCACATATTTTCTCCTTCACAGATATAAAACGTATCCCGGGGTAAATTTTTTATTCGCCAATAAAAAGACTAGCTACTTGGTAATTATTGTGAATTTATTCTACAGGGGAAGAAGTCTACGTCAGTAATAAATAAGTGACTTTGAGCAATGGCAAGAGACGCGATTAGCCAAGGCAAGTCCGCAATTTCCGCAAAGAAAGCCGCGAGTAAATGCTTGTAGCTACATAAAAGCCCTTCTGCTATAACATACTTGATATATCCAACAAACCATCACTTGGGTTTATGCAGCTCTTTTTGAAGTAATCTCACCCGGACGGATGCTAGCATTCTCAGCATCTCTCACCAACGACATGTCCTAACTTCCCCTGCCGATTTATTGTCCTCTTCCAACTGCTGTTTTCACAAGGATTTTAAGATGTGGTGAAAATTTTTGCACACTTGCCAAAGCATTAAACTTAATCATAGAGGAAAAAACTCTTTACAATCCAGCCCCGACCAGCAAGTCCCTTCCTTACCTTCATCTTCTTAAAACAAAAATCCAGCCTTCCTTCACTTCAATCCTAATTTTTTCCTCAAACCGCAGAATCTTACTTACCCTTCTTCTTCTTGCAGTTGATTTTCCGGATTTCTACGCTTTAACTTTCTCAAATGCCGCCACAGTCACAATTTTCTGTTCTTGAAAGCTCTTAAAACATCCTAGCTGCCATCCATTTATTCCTCGCTGTTTCTACGTTTCTTCAAAGTCTTTTACTTCGTTTCGTTTCATAAACCCCGAGAAGCCGTACGACGTGAAACAATGTTATTCCTCTGCATGTTGGTTTTATGTTTTTCTCTTCAAATTTTATCCCTAGCTTCCGTCATACGTATTTGCCTTCAGCAGAGCACTTACTTAACCCGACTTTAGTTGCCGATTCCCATCTCCCATGTCCTCACATTGCTCTTCCAAATGCATCCTTCTTTCCTTGAACGTAAATATTCATCCATACTCAATAAAAGATAAAGAGTAACAGAACCGCTGACGCGTAACTCTCATTTCAGATTATTGATAACGACACCAATGTTCCAATTCTCCAAACATTTAACGTCCTTTCCAATTTATTATCACTTGAACTTTTTTCCCTTGATTTATGCAGGTTCAAGTGGTTTTTTTAAAACTGTAAGCAGTAGCTTTCATAATACTTTTAGCTTTGAATTTCTTTACCCTGCCTCCTCTTCCTCATCCTCCTTTCTAATTATTAGTACAGTCAACATTGCATAAAACAATACATCTTGGAGAGTAATCTATCGCTCGTTATTCTCTCAAAAGAGGAGTAAATAGCGGAGATTAAATAGCCCATTTAATTTCCCAACGTATCTCTCTCCTCCGTCCCCATCATTGTCATTTTTAGGGATAAGACTCTACCGAACGCCTCTGAGGAATCTCTCCTCGTTTCCCCTGGTTTTTGCGGTTTACTTTAATATTTTTAAACCATCACGTCGTACTTGTAAAAAACTTAATCTTTTCATAGACCTCCATGTCTACCATACTGTAATCTGCTTCTTTTAAAAAGTATCTTCCGTTTGCACATTTGTCCATAAACACTTTCAGAACATTTTCTATTGATATCCTACTCTGTAGTTACATAATTATCCCTTTAACAATGTTGTACTAAGCTTTGGATTGAGGAAAAATCAGTAAAAACACCTCATCTTTTCTCTACCATTCCTACGCTCGGAAGCATCACAGTCTCAAACGGATTGCTCTAGCTCATCAGGTCTTTTTGTTTCTAATTTCTTCAGTTTGAAGTCCATAGTCACAAGCGCAAAGAGAGGTAACTGAAAAACGTAAAATTTGTTTAAAAAATTGAATTTAAGTGCTGGAGCGGCTGTAATCTTTGAAATGGGTGGTTGAAACCTTGCATAGCTGAGACAGGATAATCAGAGCTATTCCGCAGTACTATGTAGCTTGACTTTGTGACGCTCCTGAGCGCCTGAACCGAGCAATAATGGTGAAAATATAATCGTTTGATTGTTTCTCCGTAAAAGTGGGCCCTCAGCAGTGGAAAAGATGTGACGTTTTAGCTATTTTATTGGTTTAAGAGAACAATGGATGAGTGCAGAATAATCAGGAAAATATCCACAAGAGCATTTGAAATGCTAGACGACCGATGGTCTGACGCGTTACGTACGGCGACTATATACATTGCCATATTTATGAGAATCCTAATAGAAGATTTAAATTTTATTTAAAAAAATACTTTTCAACATAGCCTAAGGCCTCCATAATTGAAATCTCTGCAACCTCCACCTGACTTTTATGGCATCCAATCCAATATACCATGGACCATAGATTCTTGTTTGAATGATGTTTGGGTCTGAGAACGTCGAAAAGTTTTCTTCCCGGAGCTAACGTTTCTCATTAGGTGTTTCTGATTAGTCCCAACTATGTTTCCAAGTCACCACCACGCAGCTTCTTTGTCACGGTTCGCTCTTGGAAGGGGTTAATGAAGACGGAGTGTGAGTCGGTCCCTTTTTGACGTTTGAGAAGGGTCTAGTTGACTGGTCATTAATGCTGGAGCCCTTCATGTTCCCGTTCCGGGTAAAGGATACCATGCACCCAGAGGATCATCGCATCGGACAGACACAGAGCTCTATACATTGACACAGACTGGGAACTGGAAGAGTACGGATAGGGACCGCAGACGGAACGAGTTTTCAATAAAGCGGGGAAAGTTGCCTTGTAAACTACGCTCATATTTTCTCCACTCCTCCAAGCTTGGCTGATTACTGGCTAATGAAGGTTATTTAGGATTTTCATGTTTCCGGTTGCTCATTAAATTGAAATAATTTAGCGTTCAGAGGCGGAGGAGGGTTGGTTGGTACAGGAGTCGCGCGAGTTGAATGGTCCTCCGTCCGCAAGAACCGATGTCTCACTCACTCCTCCCGAACCGAATTCTCGGCATCTTCTAGTCTTGATGAAAATTGGTGGGAGAAAAGTAATTTGAGACGCTGCAGGAGAATGCACATCCTTCACTCCATCCCTTTGTTGTAAAAAGAAAGATGGAATTCTAAGTCCTGACGGCAGATGCATTGAGAACATGTATAAATGGGGAGATGATCTTCTTCTTCTTCTAGTCCGTGTAGTATGTATAGTTTCATAAAAACATTTCTTCTCATTTCACATCTCCATGGATTTCAGAGTTAAGACACAGAGGAGAGGAGGACTAACGAATCCTTGTCTTTTCTTTATCTTCCTCCCCTACCTTTGTTCTTCCCCACATATGAGACACTACTCAAGCCTGAGAATTGTGTGAATCTTTCCAAATGGGGATGGGAAAAAATATGTAAAACAGTTACGCCCTCTTGATCTTGAGAAGTCACCATTAACAATATTTTTTGCTTCTTTTCCTCCTGTTTTCCTCTCATTTTACCCGCTAAGCATTTCCGTTCCTTCTACGTTCTGCTCCTAGCAAAACCCGTTGCTTGCCCCATATTCCGTTATTTCCCTCAGTGATACTCACAGCAGAATTCCGTCTCCTTGCTCCTTCTTTGTGTTCGCTTTCTCTTATCGTTTAAAATTTGGCGACTTTCAATCACTCTACCACATTACATCAAGGTATCAAAGCACAACCGTTGACATTTTCCCTGACATCCTCATCATCACCCTTCCAACCATGCATCTCTGCATCGAAGCATAGAGGCTAACAACTCGCAGAAGTCAAGTTTTCCCGATTCCTTCGCTCCCTCTCCGTATTTCTGATAGGGTCACAAATGAGGAAATTAAATTGCTTTTTCTCCACTACCCGCTCTCTCTCTCTCTCTCTCTGCACGTGTCCTTCCCGTCATATCCGTCCGTATTTTTCCCGCTCCTCTCAGTTTCTTCTTTTTCTTCTCCCGAATATACATCATCATCGCGTAAACCGAAATTATGCTTACTCCGAAATCTTAATGGCATGGACTTCCGTGACTTGAGACGATGCTGTGATTCTTCATACACTACTACTGTGATCCTCTTCCTTCGGCGACTAGGTTCATTAAAACTAAATTTTTTCTTCTTTGTCCTCAAGGAAAACTACCGGCTTTCCCCCATCCTTTTCCTACCACTGTACATGCTTGCTGTCTTCAATGAATTCTAACTCTCAGTCAGTGATGCTTCATATAGCGCGCATCCTCGAAATATTTTCCGACAGAGAAAAAGAATTTAGCGGAACGAATGGGAAACACGCAAGGAGAAGGAAAGATACCTTTTCCTACCACTGTACATGCTTGCTGTCTTCAATGAATTCTAACTCTCAGTCAGTGATGCTTCATATAGCGCGCATCCTCGAAATATTTTCCGACAGAGAAAAAGAATTTAGCGGAACGAATGGGAAACACGCAAGGAGAAGGAAAGATACGCATTTAAACTTAACTTTTCAACCCACTCTTTGAATACACATCTCTTCAAAACCCGCGAAGTCCCTTCAATCTTCCATCCATCTTCCCTGTAACATATAACCTCCTTTCTCTTCCCCTGTTTCTCCGCTCCTTCCGCCGTTTCGCACCCGCAAATTCAAATCACATTGCCCGCAATCCGACCAGCAAACGCTACAACCCCTACCAGCTTCACGGCCCACAATCCCAAGCATCAAGGATTAACAAATCCAAGGTAAATCTACCAGGAACCAAAGGATTCCAAATCTTCAGTCATCCCACAATTCCCCCGTCCCAGCCTCGTTAACCACTGTCTTCAGTCTTTTCAATCCTGGCGTCGAACCGCGATGGAACTTACACGTATAAGATCTCACATCCGTGGTAGACGTGTCCTCTGGAATGCAATTCGCAATTCATGATGATTTTTTTGCCGCGTGTGAAAATAATTCAGTAATGTAAATACATATCAGCCTCTCATCCGTCGAAATACAAAAGTAAACATTTATTTAAGTCACGTATAATATTTTTCATATGTATCACTAAAATACGTGATTAACATCTTGGTCACCATACTTCATATCTCCTCTGGCTTCCAAATTACCGGAAACTCTCAAACTCACATATTACACAAGTAAAGCTTATGGATAGTTTATAATACACATTTTATTTTTCTAGCAATAGCTTCCTCTAATATTGTTAAATTCGGTGTATCCTGCATGTTTGTACACCGGTTCAAGATTTGGCGTCAACTCTAATACGAGTCCCATCTCGCCTGCTATCTCTCTTCAGATATTTAATGTGATGATCTGAGCAGAATCCGATACTGATTCCATAACCTAAAAACCTTATCTACAAAAGTTTAAGGCAACTTGGAATAAAACAGATTGAAACTATATTACAAGGTGTAAAAGATGTCGACTCGGAGGACTTATTGCATCTGATTTCATTTTACAAGGGCGGGACAAGTTGCACAAAATCACTTAAAGTTAAGGCACATAATATATGACACATTGTTCTATCGTGATGACTACAAGTACAAAATATTTTGGTAACAAGGTGAATATATTCCGGCTCCTCTTAATCTAATTTCTCCATACTGTATCATCTCTCACAAACCTACACCCGGGCAGGCTAGACTTCACACTTATTGAAGCGTAATGGAATTCTTTTGGCTTGTTTATATTATGAAAACTACAATTAACGAAAGTAATCATCGTGCACATGAAACACAATCAATTTTATAAACCTTTCTCTTGCCTTCATCAATTATCCTCTCGAACTTTTACTATTTTTGCAACTCACATTTCAGGTGAGCAAGTTTGCACTATCTTGAAGAGAAGTACATTAATAAACTTGAATTTTCCACCGTACATAACCCTCAATTATACCCCTGCAGATTTTCCTCTTATTGCCCCTGCCATGCTCCCTCCATCCGCCACACACTGAAGGCATATGACAGCCGTTCATGAGCCATGAAGCAATTGCTCAGTTGTTGAGTTAGCTCGTTGGACGGCGATTCATCCTCCCCCGCCTGCAACACCTGTAAACAATAGGGAAAGATGTTATCGCTAAAAATCCTACTTCAGCTGTGCTTTCACTCACAATAACTTTACTGTCTTTTCTAACAGGCTCCGAGGTTGAGTTAGGAAGCACTACCCGCATGTTTCTTGTTACTCTAAGCCAGCGCTTCTTCTGACTCTGCTTTCTCCCATCTCACCCTTCTGCTTCCTCCCCGTCCTCAGTTTTAACAAGAACCAGAAGACTCGCCGCAAGCAAGTCAAGCTGACTCAGGAAGATCAATGATGCTTTTACAACAGTACACACATACCCTTTCAAGCTGTGTAGGTCTTGTCAAGACGTAAAGCGCATTGAAATAGATTAAGAATCACTAACTAAATTAGTTATCAAACAAGAGGGATACTGAATCACACACACAACTCTAATTGTCTCCAGTTGTCTCTCTTAGTCTGCAAGGGATCTTTTACATAACTACACGCTTTGATGGAATCGGGGGAGTGGAGTAAATCACCGAATATTTTCACATGATTTCAATTGCCTCCAGATGTTTAGAAGACACGTGCGGAGAAGCCAGAGCTTAAGAATTATTTTGTTTATCCCTCAAGCGCTACCAACAAAGAGCGGAACTACAAAAGTAGTTTGGGTCTCAATTCAAAGGATTTGCACTCCTGCCAAATTCTTGCAACTCGACAAAATTAGGTAAGATTCCAAAAATCCAGTGCTATTAGAATAGTTAGTTTTACTCAGGCGACAAGAGGTCAAAGAAGTAGATGAGAAGGGCTTGTATTAAGCGACTCGAGCCAAAACCATATTTGTCTATACCTGCCGCTACACTAGATTTAGGATTGTTAAAGTGGTTGGTTGGTTGGGTGAATGCCGAGTTATCAGGGTTCGGGGAAGGTTCAAAGGAAAAGAACTACTTTAATTTAAATAACTTCATACCTGGCAAAGGAAATCAATGTAGCGAGATGCCAACTTCAACGTTTGGATTTTCGAGAGTTTATCAGATGGAAGCGTGGGTATGATTTTCCGAAGAGCAGCAAAGGATTCGTTTAATGATTGCGTCCTCTGCCGTTCCCGCACATTAGCCATAACTCGCTGTTCCACCCGTAAAGCGTATAAAAAGAAAATTAAAACATTAGACACCTGCACCAATAAATCCGTACAATATAAACTGAGAAAATTGTACTTTTGCGTGTAGCTCTTCACTATCTCCTCAATTAACTCCATCTATTTCTTCTCATTCTGTGCTGTTACGATAATGCTATTTTGATATAATGCTCTCAGTAAATAAGCTTTTCGAAGCATTTGAGTTTACAGAAAATCTAATTCTTGTGGAAATTACCAAAACGTAAAACGCTACAAGAAATCTGCAAACGAACAAGATACTCACCTGGCTCTGGAGATCATCAAAGTTTTTATTTTTCATCCGGGATTTTTTCACTCCACTGCCGCTGCTGATTCCTAAAACGTTTCCATTTTCGTTCTGACTATTTGTATTGCTAGAGGCAAGGCTTTTGCGCTGTAGTGATCGATTCCCCCCTTTATTGTACACACCCCTGACTTTTTTGCTTCCTTGATTTGTTGGAGGTCCAAGTAAATGTTCCTCATCGCTAGGATAATGATTCTGGTTTTGTATATGATGATTAAGATGGTTCATGTCATAGTTGAGGTTGTTATTATTATTGTTTGGCACTGGATTATGCAGATGGGTTGTGTGATAATGATTCGGATAATAGCCGGTTGGAATGAGTCTATCTGATTTTAGTAAATCCCCCGGATTCGGCTTCAGCTCCAACAGGTTCCCGCTTTCCACGAGGTCGTTCATTTTCCTATTTTTGTTTCTACTCAAGAGGCTCTTGCCGATCGATTTAAAACGAGTCTTCAAGCGTTGCCGAATCTACACGGACGTCAATGAGTCAATCACGATATTCAATTAGCGACACAATATTTTAAAATGCGGCGATTTTATTTATTCGGTTCGACACAAGGATGCTTCGATTTAAGGCACAGAACAAATCACGAGCAATTAATAGAAGCTCTCGAGCATGGCTTCCTCAGCGTCCGCCTTTGAATTAGTGTCAAAGTATTTGGAAAGCGGGTAACAAGACTGTGTACCTCCTCCGCACTCTCTGCACTCTCGGGAAGTAACCGAGGGAATGAGGGTAAGAAGATGATAGAATCCCATTTCCTTCCCGTCTTTTTACATCTTGTCTTCCCGGACGGCTAATGGAAAAGTAAAATTCGTAAGCATGTAAATACACATGTTGTAGGAACATGGTTAACTCCTCTCATCCCGGAATTTTCTTAATGAGAAACGGGGACTTGACTAACTCCTACTCCGTGTCACATACATCTTCTTTCCGTATCATGTTCCCTGTGTTCTTATACCCGCTGAGAAGGCAGCGAGTACTTTTGCGACATGTAATACAATAACAGTCCAGTTTATCTTTTCACTTTAAGCTTATTTGCTCTTCCCTAGTTCCCGCTTCTAGCCTTCTTTTACTTCCATCCCGGCATCGGTCGGCTTTCCGGGTACGGGCCCATGTCACACGGGGGCATCCCTCAACTGAAACTGTCCTTCTTATTCTGCAACCTACCTCTAATTTCCTTCCCGTATTGTGTATGCCTTCATTAACGCTGACAACAAAGGCATCGTCACAGCTCCTCCTCGGACCTTCCCTCCTGTAGAATGTGTGTAAATCCAAACGTGGTCCTTAGAGTTTGATGGGGGCAGGGTTTTATTTTTGGAGACTCGAACACCACATCTACGGACAGAAGATGAATGTTGCTCCTTGCGCTCGGAAAGTTGAAAGTACATCAAATTCTCCGTCGGGTCGGGACACATCGCCTTCAATTCCAGTCCCTTATGAGAAGAGATCTTGTTTCCAACGTTTGATAAAATACACAAGGATTAAGGCTAAGGACATAATCAGCTTGGTAAAATCATTTTATTTCTTTAACTCGAATCAAGTCAAATTGCAATAACAGACGATGCATGACTTTGCATTGCTGTATTGGGATATTGGACCAGTTATTAGAAATCCTCTTTTGGTGTTTAGTTTTCCGAAATGAGTTTGTTTTAGTTTTCATAAAGCTTTGTAGGGATGAGATTTTATTTTGTTTTGTAAGATGTTGACGGCAGCGTTCCCTCTCTCTCTGCTTTTCAAGACTCCAGGACTATCCAGAATCCAGATCCTATGAATGATGGAAATGGAGCAAGTGTCCCTTACTCGCCATTGCCCCCAACTGTGAAAAAGGAAAACAGCTGCAGAGGACAGGAGGATGAATGAATTCACAATTGTTTTTGAACTTTGTCCATGTCCACGCACAACTGTGACGACATTTCGGGAACAAGATCCTCGCATTGTTTTAAGGATGCAAGCTTGATTTTTGGCCTTCCCCTGCCTCAACTTTGTACTAATGAATTCTCCAGGGTATAACTCTCTTCATACCCCCTCTGTGAGTAAAAGTCTGTTTTTTCCGCATTCAACAGCCGGAGATTGTACTGAAGGAAATCTCAAGTTCATGGACACAGTGGATATGCTGTTAAAAACTAAACTTTTTTTCAATTTTTCCTTCTGAATCCCATAGTCCCTCCCTATGTCACAAAATCTTCTGGTTCTTTTTGAGATTGATCGATCCTCCTGCTACGTTACAGACGGCCTGGCCAGCTTCTCGCTCTCATCAACTTTGTTATTTTCAATTCAAACAGGGAACACGGTAAATCCATCACTTACAACTTTTATGACCTCAAATGTTTCCTTTCCATACGAGAAACTTCATAAGCCATGCCTTTTAGGAATTTATCATCCGAAAGCTTCTTTTTCTGCTTAGAACAGAGCTCAAAATGCATCACTTAGACCCGACTTCTCTCAAGAACTTCATAATAGTCACAACCAGAATCCTTGTTAGCCATTTTAACGAGGTTTATTGGAACGTAACCATTTATACAAATGAGATGTGAGAGTTATACTTTTGCAGTTAGTACTTGTGTGTAGTTACCGGCGCGAAGTCTGTCCGATCATATTTACACTGAATATGTAGTATATGTATAATATATTATGTTTTGCTTAATTGCGCTTAAACCAACTATCGGCATTTAGAGGAACCTATCTATCATACACACGTTGATAATTCAGTGTTCCATGTAACATAATAATTTCCGTACAAATTTAACAGTAGTATTACGTAGCTTTAAACAAAACTAATTACAAGGATTCACAACATTTAAATTTACCAACATATCAGCTCTACCATTATTTTCTTGTTACATCGCTACAATTCGCTCTACTCATTTCTACCTGGGGCTGATTACATTGGGGCCCTGTAATTTACTTGCATTTGAACATTTCAATGCGTGTAAACTGGGAACAATCTTTGCAAAGTTCTTATATTACCTACTACACGTATACCTATAAATCTATTAAAACACTACGACAGTCGTCTTTGTTATCCCCTCTAGGTAAATCAACTGGCTCGGGAAATATATGCACATAAATTACCGCCGTGAATAAATAATAATTATCATCACCAGTAATAACACGCTTTAACAGCAACCGACCTTGATATTATCCCTACGCTTCCAAATATGGCACTTATTGCACTGGGCTGTAACTTAATTAACAATTAAAGTCTCAATCATACTAATCTCAAGAAAGATTCTTAATCCGTAATCCCGATAAGAACCATTCACACATTTAGTAACGGGATCACATTAATTCACTCCATGCAAAAGGGAATTCAAGTTTCAAAGGTAACCAAAGTTCATGTAGCGAAAATATTATCTGTTCCGACGTAACTGGGGTTCTACCTGCTGTCTTCTTTCAAGGCTATAATGACATGTTGAACACGAATTAGGTTTAACTATAGTCTCAAACATTACAATTTCCACCCGTACCACAAATCTAATTCTTTTCCACTCCGTATTCTGAGGGTATGAACTAGAGTGATTCATTCTATAGAAACTTTTCATTCTGTATCGGAAATCCAAGGGGCATCAAGTTATTCATTGAGATATTTTTACATTCTCCTTCAGCAGTATTTATATGATTGAAGGCGTAAGTTTCAGTGATGTAGATTGTATTCAAAAATTTCTCAGATTACTTTAATGTTACTAAAACTCATATAACATAGCTGTTAGAGCGCAAAACACTGCAGTTAGAAATATTCCAAAATTCTGATTCAATACGAAAATTATTTTGTATGTAGTATGTAAGAAATCTACAGAATCTAATAGTGTATAACTTCTGAGAATCCACCTTGTTTCATTTTAAACCACTAACGTTTTTTCCAAGCTCAGTCTCAAATCATCAATTCCAAGTCACAACATTTCACGATACATGACCTGAACTACTTTCCCTGCTGCGCTAATGGCCCTCAAATACTACCCAAAGTGGGGATGGGTTAAAGGTTGGTGTGAAAAGTTTATAGAGATAACAAGACCCATTTAGCAGTTTTACATAAAAGTTATTTGCAACGCATTTAGGCAATCGTATAAGAAAAACAAAGCCTGCACACACGCCATGAAACTGGTAAAATTCGATCAAGTGGAAACTTAAATCTTCATTGGAGAAATATCATTACTCAAATCGTTGTTATGAATTAGCTACAAACTACCGCACATTTTCTCCACAATGTTGTTAACCTTTTAGCAAGCATATATGTTTACGACGAAGAGAACTTACGAACCCTAAAGAAACTTCGTTAAAAAATCTGTGAAGGTAAAGTTACTAATTGATTTTAAAATTTCAGCGGCATGGGTAGATAGTGAACTTGCGAACATATTTTCGATATGCGTAAAATCTTAATAAATCGGATGACTTAACCTAGATTACTTCTGGGGCACTGCAAAGAATAAATAAAATAATTCACTGGGATCACTACGGGTGAGACTATAAGCATTGGATTAACTTGTTGGGAAACGATAGAGGATATTACAAATACATTTCCGCCATACTCAAAACTTTGTGTTTGACGTTGCGGGATATGAAAGTTATCCTGGCCATGCTGTTTTCACTTCCAGACCTCTATAAGTCGAACAAGCTATTAATATTATGGCAAATATATTTGACAATGCACAAAAATTAAGAAACCTCAGTCTTTGCAGATTTTAACAATCACTCAATAGTCCAATAGTACTTGCCCTAAATTAAGTACCATTTTGTATCCCAAAAATTCAGTCGCTGAACTCATGGGACCGAACTCTTGTAAACGTGAGGGAGGGACACTGAAATTAGGATTATACGATCGTTAGCGTAGCACAAATCTTAGAAATACACCACATGTGGCAATAAACCTAAGAAGTTTATAAGCGCGAGACACGCGATTCTAACGTATCACTAGTTAATAGGTTTTCATTGTATTCAAATGTCCAGCACGAAAGTTGAACAAATTTCATGTGTACGAGTGTGCGCCACAACATTAACAATTACACTGTGCAAAGAAAATGCTACACCTGTTAGTAGCAAAATATTCAGTCCCTCTAAGGTACACGTCGGTTTAACTACCACAAACATATGTATGGGCGAACATTGTCCTTAACGTTTTGAACTTTTTTCTTGTTCTAGTATGGCGTCCAGTTCATCAGTGAGATCTGCGAGCATGTTCCCAATATCGTTTAACACGTCTCCAGTCCCTTGATTACCTGTTGGAAATCAGTTTACTTTTAAAAGATTCTGAAGCAATAAAGTCAGCGTACCACCGAGTGAACAACGGACGGTCCTTGAAAATATTTCACTTACGATTGGGCGTTGCAGTTGCAAGAGAGGCTGTAGAGTTGGTAGCGTTTAGCTGCTGGGGCCTGTTACTAGATTTCTGCTGCTTTATAGTCCCGGCATTATCGTTCGCAAATGGTATGGATTCGGATTCAGTGCTTGAGTTTGACTGTAGGACAAACATATTGATAGAAATATATTCTGAGCCTATCTACATTAAGTTTGATAAAGTAATCAGAAATTTCTCAGTTTAATTACATACCTTAAAACTGGCATCAGATCCATTCCTTCGAACTCCTCTAGGACCACCCGGACATTGCGACATGTCAGAATCCGATAAATCACTGCCTACTGGAGAAGGATCTCGTGACTTGGTCGATGGCATGGCACTGGGGGGACTATTCCTAACTACCTGGCGACTTTCACTGTAACCACCGTTAGTGTAATGACCATTATAGTTCGCCGAAATGAATTTCATTTGATTACTTGTAGGACTAGGCTGGTTGAGGTTAGGCTTTGGAGGTGGTCCGGAAGGGGTTTGAATGGGCCCGGGCTGAGATGCAATAATAAGTTCGTCAGGGTGAGGAGGGGCAGGAAATTCATCAGAATTCTGCCCTGAGACAGAAGTAGGACACTCGAACTGATCACAAGACAACGCAGGAGGAGGTGGCGGCATGGTAGGACGGCTGAAATTCATATTAGCGTTGCTACACGACGTTAAACCCAAGTTGTTACAACTTGAACGAAGACCTGATGTTGATTCTGCACCAGAGCAACTGCCACGTCTCGGAGGAGGCGGTGGTCCATTTTTGAAACTACTGGTTTTGCCTAAAGTGTTAGTAGCACCGGGAAAGTTGCCTCTTGAATATAAGTGTAATCCGACTTTGGACATCCTTCCGATATCTCTCGGTAAGCTCTTATACCCATCCCCTATCTGCTGATGTGCAACTACTTGCATCTGTTGAAGACCCGACGTAGACGGCGACTGGCAGCGCTCGTTGATGCTGCTAATATTCCCATTACCAGTGTACATGTACTTAGCCATCGATTTATGTTTCAGAGATCGTGGTAGCGTGCACGTTTTGATACCGTTATGCACGATCATAGGAATGCACTCATTAGTAGGAGTAGTATCGCCTTCTTCGAACTTTATGCTCGCACTACTACTACGACCATTAGTTAATGACAGTGGAGTAAAGCTAAGTTTTTGATTTGGCTGGAATGACGAGGTTCCGTAAATCGGCTCTTGAGCGGACACATTCTCCATAGAATTTCTTCTCCCATTCTTTACTTGAATTGAAACAACATCCGCTTGATATTGGTTACTAGCCAGACTTGATGGGGTCGTCGTTGAAACGGATGCACTGATGTGATGAAGCTGTGGCTGGTGCGTTAACGTGTGCGCCGGTAGGTGAGCATAGATTCCTCCAGAATTTTGTGCATTCGGACGCCAAGCTTGGGGCGGATGACTGGATTGCATAGGGTTGTTATAACGGGATGTCCCATAGTTGGAGTGAACTTGTTGTTGATATGCTGCACTTGAATTACTATAAGGCTGTATTCCAGAGTTGGATTGGATAGACCCGTTACTAATCTGTCTATTGACTCTTGGAAAAGAATCCTGTAATATCGAGCAAACAAATTAATTCTTTTTCCAATAGGCATTACCTAACTTGAAAGAACTTTAAAGAATTAACTATATATTACCATTGGGGTTAAATATGCATTGGCTCCCCCATTTGGCGGTATTCGCTTTCCCGCTAGTATATCTTCTATTCTTTTAATCGCTAACATAAATTTCTTCTGATGGCCCAATTTAAGTACTCCTAGATCTTCTAAATCCTCCCACGTAATGTTTGTAACCTAGAAAAAAATATTACGTTCAAGTACAATTGAGCAGACATTTGTAAATAGTTATGGACACAAGACTAGCTGCTTGGATACATATGATGTCAGGAAGGAGACACATACCTGTCGGACACTGTGATATCCTTGGTTTTTAAGCTTATTCGTGTACTCTTCCAGTTTAAGCAGCGCTAACCATTCTTCGATTGAGCTCTGCGTATGGAACAATAACGTTAGTTCACAATATTATTTTCATCCCTAACACTTATGCAGATCAATATCCAGGATAACTCACAGGAATGAAGTCGGGTAAACCATCAGAAATGTTGAGCTGAGATATTTCCGATTTCAGGCGCTTCCTATGATTTGGTTTCGTGACTCCAACTGCATTCAAATCTTCAGGTGTCATCCTAGAAATAGTTTGCATATCATAGCCGGCCTGTATAAAATTTTGGTAGTATCCCTCAAAGTGGATTCCAGTCAACCAAGCATTCAAGATTTCGTGATCCTGAAAAGTAGAACATCGTACTTACTTACTCAAACAATCTTAAGTTCATCAAATGAAAGCGAAATAATCGCCTGAATATGTTTATTTGTTCAGGTAGTTATTATCTTACAGGTATTCCTTGAGCGATCATAGCTGCGACGTCGAAGTTGCAAATATCCTCTGGAGCTATAGATCCTAAGCTAGAGCTGGAGCTGTGGTATGAATGGCGAAAACTCCCGGATGACGATTCTGAAGACAGTCCGGAGTATCTCACCCCCGTGTGTTGGTAAATGGTCGAAGATGCCCGACCTGAATCAAAACTGGCGGTGCTATGGCGGCATCCGTTGCTGCCACTGCCAACACTCCCTACCGCAGAACCAGTCCCTGACCCGGCGTTTGATGAGGCTGTTGAACTTGGACTTTCTCGGCCAGGGCTCTGCAATAATGACGCAAATATATAAACATTTGTACATACTTAATATTTTACAAAAAATTCTACTTCCACATTCCGATCCGCATTATAGCATTGCCGGTAATTACCTGAGTCATATCAATTCCTGGATCCTCTAGAGAAATTTGTGTTTGAAAATGGGTCGGCATACAAATTGATGTGGAAGATTTGCCATATGTGGCGTGCTGCTGTGCTCCGGTATGTTGAAGTGGGTGATGATTTTGAGCGTTGGAATGCTGGGGTCCAGCTGAATTATTTCCTACACTCCCATTTCCCTGACTAACTCCGTTCGTTGTTCCAGGCATCTGTGGTGCACGATAGGATGGCAAATGCACATTGGCACTGACTGTGTGCGGATCCACATGAACTGTCACATGCGGTGACACCATTTGGTTCTCTGGATGCCCACCGCAGTTCCCATTCGCAGTTCCGTTCGTAGTGCTTGTGTTAATTCCGTTAACTTTACCGTAAAAATCCTGGAACAGTTAGAATTTCGATTAGGTACTTAGGTACACAAATACAGAATCACTACCGGCTGACATATCTCACCCGCTACTATGATACGATTCCTACATAAATGATTCTCTGTCAATTCAAGCTAACTTCATTTTCTACATATTCCTAATTCTGCAGTCGAAACTTAAATTGAGCTACTGCCGCAGTGTCCGAATTACATCGGTACGATCTCGTAAATTCCACGGTATCTTCTTCCATTTCTTTTTCCGTACTCTTGAAGTATAAGCAATCATTTCCCTCACGTACATCTTACAATTTCTTGTCAAATAAAGTATTCAGGCACCCCTGGTTGCGCCCAATTTTTTCACAAAAACGTTCAAATCACTAATACTTTTTCCCTACCACATCGAAAATCTGCGCGCCTTCCAAAATCATTAATGAGCCTGCTTCACACAAATGATAGCATCAAATCCTATCATGTCAGAATGCAAGCAGAATCTTTCTCTTCTCGGAACATTCACATCTTTTTATTCCTGAGACGTAGCTATTTTTATCTTCTCGAGATAGTGTCTACCGGAGTCTTGCTAACACTATTGCAGCTCAAGGCTCAAGACTCAAGACTACTCCATAAAATACGGAGTGAAGTTTCTCTTCCGTTCAGTGTTGAATGAAAAATGAGGGAGGAAAGAACGGGTAACTTCCTCCTGTCAACTTACGCCCAATTACCCCCCGTTTCTCGTTAATCGCCCCTTTGCCACATCCGTCTTACTACTTTTCTCTCCGTACAACACATACAACCGTCTTTAAACGCCGGAATACCTATTACTAATCCTCCACTTGCTTTTTTGCATTAAATTATTTCACAATACGCTACCAAACCAATGCTAGTACTTCATTACTGTGGATTTGTCTGTAGTAAAACTATTAAAAAATTCACAATGCTTGCATACCTGAGGCATTTCTGGCTCTTCTGGAGTGCTCTGTGGCAGTAGACACGTTGGCGATTGGTAATGAAACGAAGCGTTAGACCTGGACCCAAAGGATTCGACTGAATTGTAACCTTTCAGAATGTGCACGTGCTGACTAGCTCGATTATAAAGAACTCCATTGTCAATATCTGCAAACCACAAAATCATTTCATTAATTTTCATTCACTTTTAATCCTACAAAGCTTCACATTCAGGTTCTGTCTGTGAATAGCCTGTAGCAGTTTCTGGCACCAACTTAATAGTGTGCCATGTTAGCAGTTTTATACATCCATCACCAAACAACAGTTCAGCGGTTAATGCTTATGAAGTCAGGACATAAAGTTATCACCCTCCCGTCTTTCTCATACCAACTACACCCCTCTTCTCTGACCTTTAAATCTGTGAAAAAGTAATTGCCCAGATTTCATGATTTTACGATCACAGCAGAATAGAAATTACCTTTTAAATTGACATCAGAATGAGCGCAATATCCATCATCCGTACCTATAGAACTACGATTATCGCTCGAAGACCCTGAACTAGCGTAGCTTGAGCCGGCAGAGCCTAAGCTACTCCCCGAGTATCGTTGGGTGTCTTTGTTGTTGTTACAGTTGGTTCCGGCTAGTGGTTTTTGTCCGATATGTGCTTCTGCTAGGGAGGAAGTCGACCGCTCTTTCTCCAAGCTATCGACGCTTTGTGTCGATTTCTTCACACGGAACGATTGGAATGATACAAGACCCGGGACGGTGGGTGGCGAGACACGTTTCCCTTGGCTGGGAGCCGCTCGGGATTTATTCATCCCACCAGCTGGAATTCCACAGAAAAAAACCATCATTAAACTCAATATTCTACCAAAACAATCATAATACCTCTAGCGGTCTTCCGCTACCGCCAGTAATCACTTTCCAATCCACAACATTTACATTCTTTACGAGGTCGTTCGTCTCCCCCGATTACATCATGAACTCCGCCGCGCATCCCTTACTACTTCTCTTTATTATTTCCACATGGTTGCATTAAATCCATCAAGTCGATCATTCCAAGCCTCATATTTAAATTATTGCTTCCAACTTGACAGACTTCAGTTCGTTAGAATTATTCTGACGCTTTCAACCTCGATAGATTTTTCCATAATTTCTCATCGACACAGTTTACATTTTGTATTCACTTCAACTTTCGAGCATCCCAAGGAAATTCTAGCGCTATGCAAGCAGATTCATATGTCTGCTGCTAGATGCTGGGGAGTTCGGAAAGCAAATGCTTTGCGAAACGAAGCATTTCATGTATGAAATTCTGCTTGAAATTAGACTCAGCTGGCTAGACTATTTTCACCATCCGCACATCACTGAAGTTAATTTTCTCCTTCTGTAAGTAATTAGTACAACCCATGACACTATCCGGATGTAATTTGTCTTCTAGCATAATATTAAAACTGACGGCAGAACTTACATGGGTGTATACACAGCAATACAGAAGGTACAAAAACGCAACACACACACTTTTTCTCCTCCGCATTCATCTCACACCTCCGTTTCCTAGCTTTCTCCGTCCGAACAACAGTTAAATAATTTCTTGGCAGACGTGACAAGGGCATCTTTGAAGGAAATGTAATGGGTTTTGCTGAATGAGATTTTTGAAAGAACAGTCACACAAATTATTGACTCTTGCGTGCCAAAACGCTTTTAAACTGAATGCTTGGAATCTAATAACATTTCCCTCTTCAAACCCTCCGATGCCTCTGAATATCGATAAATAAGGCCCAAAAGCAAGACAACGCGAAAACCAAGATCTCGTACATATGAGAACATAACTTGTACAAATTGTTGCGATATAAAAACCCGGATGGTATCATCAACGTCACATTCTTTCCAGTCAAGAAAAAAGCCTCAACTTTCAGTAGCTCAAAACATTACTACCATTGCCCTCTGTATGTAGTAAAAATCTAGCTAGGCTTGCGTTCCATTTAAAAGATTCCTCTGGGGTGTTCTTTGAATATAATTCCTCACGCTTCTTCTTACTTCTAACCACCACCGTATGCTTCACAGATGTTTGAGCAAATCCCTCGCAGTAGTACCAAAAGTTGGACTTTTTTCACGCACATTTTGCCCATATTAACCCTGGTATTTCCTCTTCGCCTCCTTGCACAGAACCCAAATCTAGAGTACACTTCATGCTTGCTTGAGAATTCACCTAAGTTACATGCTCCACATCAGTACACTCGCTTAGTCCCTGATTTCTGTTTGGTCTTCGTATATTACAGCCTACTGTATAGATTAGATTGTAGGAACTGTGCTACAGAATGGATTATTGAGAAACTTTCACCCTGGGTTCACCTCCTTATTAACCGCTAGCTCTCATACCGTCATCCCCAGAGCTTCTCTCACACTTTCCTCCTTTCTCCTCCCTCGAATCTTCGTACCTGACGTGAAGTTTGAGACAAGAGCGATCCTAATTGCTCACCTATTGTCTTTAAGAAGAATGACAACTCCTTCAATTAAACACGCCCAAAATTTCTTCAATCATGTCTATTTACGACTGACACACTGCCTTTGGTCTTCACGCATTCGAATCAGATAATACCTTCCCACCCTCCTAAACTCAGCATGCTCGCACGCTAATCACCCCGTGCGCACAACATTGCATATCCTAAATCATTCAGGCACCCGCCTCTGATAACCTCTAGCCCGCCATTCTAAATCTTCGCCTTACACACACTTGTACACTCCTGCTCCCACCTTGCAATTTGCAACAAAGCAAAACATTCCTCCTTCCCACCTGCTCCAAATACGCGTAGGACAGGCAATCAGGACCAGGGGTAACACACCGTTTGTCCTCCCATTCCCCTTCTTAAATGCATAGCAAACCATTAATTTATTCAGCCTCACCATGGAGAAAGGAAACACATGATTCATTACTGCGGGATACCACGAACAAGTCTCCACTCCGCTCAACTTCATACCAACCACCCGCTTCCGCAAAATGAGGACTCAAAACCAAGTCTGCTTTCCAGATTTCACAGGCAAATCACGTTGACGCTTACGCATAACTCGCTACTGGAAGGAACTTGTAAACTGCCGTGCCCTCCACCCGTCCGAATCATCTAACTTTCATTTAAGCTAAGCCATCTTTTCGTTTGGAATCTCAAAGGTACAGTACTACGCAGGGATGATTCCCCATCCCACTTTTTTCAAATCTTTCCTCCCAACTAACCCTTACAAATCTCTCCGAGTACAGAAAAGAGCAATAATCCAAAAGGATATAAACTGCAGTTTTAAAAACAGGCATACTGATCAGGGCTGACAGACTTGAGAATCGCTTCAACTCCCTTTTTTGTCCCCTCCAAGTTAGTTGCATCTATCGGAATCATAAAATATCGACAAAAAATCAGTTCCATACCATTAACTCTGACTCCCCCAACTACATTTCTTCTTCATGTTATGATTCTTGCCCATCACATTACCCATTAGCCAACTTCCCCTCTAATCCTTACCCTCTACAACTCAGAAGACGTCAAACGGGCGAAACTTTGGAAAATATTTCCTATATTCAGGTCGTTCGAGTCAAAAACTATTTACACTTTTATGGATCCTTCATTCCCTTACTCCTCTTTCCCCCTCTTTTACACTTTCGCTTCACAGCTTTAGCATACTCTCATCACCTTCAAAATATATTTTTTTCCGTTTCCAAAACAAGACTTTTCGTGTCCTCTGTCTGCACATATAGATTGGAACCACTTGCTTGATCACCCAATGCTTCTAAAAGAACAATTCTGTAGCACCAACCCCTTTCTTCACACCATCACCATCTAGTTCTTTTAACCTGTGAAATATCGCAAACATTAGACAAGAAAGAAATCTTAGCACCAGCCTAGCTTCCTACCCCTACCCACTCGACTTATTTGTAACTCCTCAAACAAGTAAACATTCTCGTACAAGACAAGGAAACACGGACAAGTGCAATTCTGCATCTCCAAGAATTATTTAGCATCCAAAACAACAAATGATCTTTTACGCCCACATATCCCCATCAACCACGCTACGTCAACTTTACGTCGATAAAAGCCAATGGATAACGCAGTGGATTTTATATCATACTCACATTTCTTTCCCGGGTTATTACCCAAGAATCCTAGAAAAGTCTTCATCCTGTTCAACCCAATGACTGAGCTCCAACTTTAAAATTAAGTTACTTTCCGTTTCTTCCCGGCTTCAATTTTCTTTCACACTTTCCCTATCATCGTAGCAACCTCCCGGGCATCCGCAATTCCGCGTTCTCTCAGCATTTCAGTCATGCACTTTGGATCTATCCTTCCATCCACGCATTCCATTCCCACCATTCCAAGTCATAATTTCCAAGCTAAATGAGCTCACCCAATTTGTATTTTCCATAAAAGTCTCGCTTCATGCAATCCCTAAAAGACTTTCAAAGCTGGCATATTTATTCCCCCGAATTTATGTTCCTCCAGAGGATTCCTCTTGTCATCTTATCCCAGCCATTGATTTCCCTCTACACCAAATACACTCGTCTTCGCATTCAGTAATATATATATATTGCAGCCAAATCCATTCCCAATCTTTGAGCGTTGAACGTGTTGCAGCTCCTCCAATCCTTTTACAATTACACCTCACTCCTTCAACTAGATTGTCGATAATCGTTATTCTTCGAGCTTCCTTCACTTTCGCTGCACTGCACAGTTGTACTTGTTCCCTGTCAAACATGCAACTTGATCGGAAAAACTCTTCGCTCCATGCCAAATCAACACCAAATTTCATGTCAGCTCAAAGCCATCTCAGACAACTGAATTAATGGTTGCAGAACACACAAAATAAACAATATTTAGCTGCAAATAGTGAGTGAATTCATTCTTCTCCAAGATTTCCGGGCTATTTCCAAATCCTTCACCAAAGATCCCATAACCAATCTTCCCTAATTCCTCCACACATGTTTACACTATTCCGCCAACCTTTCTTCCGTAATCGACACGTGCATCTTCAATATTGCTTCCCCGCATTCAAAATACTTTTTCACAACCCTGCACTTCTTCCCAGCGCGCTGTCTATCCGCCAAGTCTCCAATGCACCAACCGAAGATTTCCACAAAAATTTTAATCTACAAGCCGTTCCTTCCTTCACTCACATTAATCCACTACGCTTTCACATCAACCTAACACTCCCAGAGTTTCTCTGCGACTGACTTCAAATCCGAGGAATTTGGAAATCAATGAACTTCTACAAATATTCACGCACAATAAAGAAAGTCAGTACCAATAAATCGAACACACCCGCGAACACTATTTTCAGCCCGCGCTGCAAGTATCCACAACACCACCATCTCAGGAGAGTCATCCAGAGATCACACTTCCTCTCTATCGTAACATGTCTATGACTTCTGAGCAAAAGATTTCCGGTCCCATTCAAGCCGGGTATTACGACAAGCCTTAAACACACAGAACAATCCTCAAGTATGAAGTCGTCAATTCCAGAACAAGCCACGGATTCAAATTAGAAACAATGTAGCCACACATTAGCGTTACAAGAGTTGGTGAGGGATGAAAGGAGAGGTAATTGTCTTCTTCCTCCGTACAGAAACAGATTAAGCTCCGGGTTTGAAGAAATTAAACGTGCTCACGCGTACAGATTCCAAGACCGGAGCTACACAACCAACCACCTTTCTTCTCGAACGCCTTAATCGTAATGAATCCCTGTCTCTGCATATACATACACTCAGCTTGTATTTCGTATCATCCTCATCCTCGGAGGGATTCAAAACAAGAGTGTAGACAACACATGGTTGTCGGAGGATTCCCTCAAATGGATGCCAAATATTTCTCATTCCCGCATCCTTCCTCTCAATCCAAAAGCATCTTCAGATCCTTTCTCCACATCCTCATCTCTACTTTTTCTTCTTCCCTCCTCCTAATGCCTTTTACATGCATAATCCAGCACTTCATTCCCCTTAGTCCGCCCCACCCGACTCCCTCCATTCCGGCTTACTTCCAGTAAGTAGTCGATGATTTCTCCACTATCATTCTAAGTCCTCATCATTAGCATTTCTTCTGGCGTAAAACGAGAATGCAACAATTATTATTATTATTAGCCACCTCACCGGGCTAACTTCCAAATATCCTCCCTCCACTCTCTCTCTACCTGAACAAATATCATTGCCTTTATGATTATTACATCTCCTTTACAATCCACCAACAATATATTTTCCAAATACAAACAAGGATCAGATGCAGACAGGACATGTATGGCTTATTTTGCATTTCTCAAACCCAAATGCCTGTCTCCAAATCCTTCAGACAGACAGAGAAGAAGAAAGAGGGCAGAGCCGTTTTAAAGATCCATTTAAAAACGCCACCTAATGATTATTCCCACCCTGGAATAATATGGATTCCTCACAACAAGCTAAAAGATTCAAACAAATCCTACCAGTCCTTATAAGATCCACCAAACACGAGTAACCCTTTATCCTATCTACCCCGACCGGCACCACCGTCTATCCGATTTCGAGACTTGAAGATCGTCTTATAGACAATCCATCTACCATACAAACTACAAGCCTCCTTCAGTATTGTACAAAGGTGAACAGGAGTATGTATACTAAAGGCTTTTGAAACTAGATTGTAAAATGTAACCCCTTCGTATCCTTGTATGAATAATTTCAAGTTCACTTCCATATAAAAAATCATCATCGTACATCTCGTCAAATTACGAATCACGGTATCTAATGGAGAGAAGAAAAACCGAGAAGCAACTACAAGGGCCCATCCTTCTTTATCTCTCATCCAGCATCCCTGTTTTTCTCATTTTTCCGCCATCCATCCTTCAGTCCGTCCGAGTAGTCCGAGCTTTAAACATTTCCCATCTGATGAGGGCTCTTACGGAACCAAACCCATCCCGTCAACAGGACGACGGGTTGCTTGTAGTAGGACCCAGCCCATCTTCAAATGATCCAATCCACAAATCACGTCCCCAACACCTACGCACTCCATATCTCCAGAAAATCTTCGACATCATTACAACCTTTTCCTTTTTTTAATCCGTCCTTCAGCCCGTCTTGTAGTTCATCTTCTCCATTTTTCCCAACACCCAAATCCATTCTGTACACCACCAACGTCCTCCACATCCATGCATTTCCTCTACGCATAATCTGTGTGATTGCATCCAGACCGCATTTCCCAAACAAACCCTCCCGTCCTTATCTTTATCAAGGCCATTTTTCTGCATTTCCTTTATTCAATTTTATCAGGGTTCATACGGCCTCATCCGCTTAAGGAAATATCCTAACCTCCCGAGCAGAAACCAATCCAGCTCATCATCCGTTCATCTCTTTATCCTTGTCCCAGAGAACAATGCACCATATATTCCTCATCCTTGATTCCACATTTGCATTCCTCCTCAACTCTAATTTTCTTCCCTCACACAAGTGTCAAAGAGAAAGAAAGCGGAATTCCCTGATCGGAATAATGAGCAGTTTCCCTATTCTTTCGTACACAAGGCCCGCCCGATATTCTCCTTAAAAACATGGTAACAGACTGTCGCTCCATACCGCCGCAGCTAACAAGACGCCATCAAGCATAGTCTTCTTCGCTCCAGCCACCAATTAATTCCAAAAAACATCCCATAACAGCCTACATTACCATCGACACACTATACTTCAAAATCAACTTTTTAACTTCGCCACAGCACGAGCCTTCCTTAACAAGGCCGCCGAAAATTAAAAACATGCCCATTCTAATCCTTCCATTTCATCTTTCCATAACTTTGCCAAAAAACCCATTACATCTATTCCCCCTTCCCTTCTTCATGCAATGAGATCCTGCAAAAATCAAATAAACATGGCGTGCACCCCATCTCAACCCCCCTCTTCTTCTCCAACTCCTTCCATCATCAATCCTACCTTTGCCCTCCCTGCCCAAGGCATTCACTCACTCGCCTCATCAAACCCGTTCTCTGCATTCAAACAAGGAGGATTTGTTAATTAGCATCAAATATAATCCTCTCTCTTGACTAAGCTCAATTTGCGGTCAACCTCCTTCAAGACACTAAGAAAAGACAAACCAGCTGAAACTCCCGCCTCGTTCTTCGTTCAGAACACAGTTCACACTGTCAGAGACTTCACGCTTATTGTTTTACCTGAAAAGAAGTACCGTTGCTCTGCATTTCTAGCAGATTCATCAAGTTCCCCCCACATAGGGTTCTAACACTGCACCTTCTTTTCACTACTCAGAGACATGCCGCTGGATCCCAAACATGATTCAGAATAACATGATCATCATCATGATCATGAATACCAGCGCCGTGATGAGATGTAGTCTCTTTTTCCATCTTTTCAACAGAGAAAAGACGCCCGTCGATGTGCAATACTATTTTTTCATTACTTCCTCTGCTCTAGCTCCAACTAAACTAGCCTTATCGCTATCCCTTGTCCATAATCCCCACCACCGCCTGTCTTTACAAAAGTCGTACATGCATTTACATCCTTACCACCATTTTCTTCCAACAAACCCTAATTTTTCCTACAACATGTGCTCCATCCGTCCGTCCATCTAAGCATCACAGTCCTCATCGAGCCTACCTCGCCGCCTTTTCCACTTTTTATCACATCGCATTGGCATTCAGAGGGAAAACGCCCTGGAAATCCATATTTGGTGGGTAACTTAAAGTGGGCTCCGCATGGAATACCATTCCGCACCTCCCTACCCTTTCACCATTAACCAATCCTCCCCAACATACACAATACGGACTCACCAAATATAATCTAACATTATTTCCCGTCCGTAGGGAACCATCTATTTCACTCTTAGGCCATTAGTCCTAAAACCTAGCACCGCTTACTTTCCCAGATCCACCTCTCTCCTTCAATCACCTTCTCCTCCCGCTTTCAACCTCCACTCTCCACCCGGCTAATAAACTACACTATTCCTCCACATTCCACCCAATCCAACCTTCCAAACTAGTGAATTCCTTCTACTATTCTACCTTTCTCTCTTCTTCCCAACTTAACATCCATAGTTTTCTCCATCTTTTCCAACATTTCATCTCTCCCTTCAATCCACCGTCCACAGAATGATTCTACTTTCTTTCATCTCCGTCCGTCCTAATATTAACATGACGGCTTGCGTAATTCTCTTCGTGTAGCAATAGTTGCAATCCTCTAAAAGCACAGAAACCTGTGCATGTGAGCGGAAGTACGCTCAATTCATATTATGAATGCCCCCGACCAAGTAGAAAGCAGCTTTCCCAAAGTAGCTGTACCAGGATTCCCTCTCCGTTACTATTTCTCTCTACTTGTCTACCCTGCTACGTTCCATCGTTCCTACCCGACTTTCCCCACCCTGCCCGCTCCTCCTTTCATCCTAGATTATATCTTTCTAAACACACTACCATGATCTATTACATGTCTTCCGCCAGGATGACATGAGAGGAGAAACATTTCCCTGAAACTTGTCTGCTCCTACCATCACCGACCGACCAGAGAAATCCACGAATCTCTAAAGAAATAAACTTTCCCCAGCGCTCAACCTCTTTCTACACCCCCATTAACTCCTGTCTATTTCATTTTTCCTACGCATAACCGCATTACGCGCGTATTCTACTCAACAAGCAAAGGGTCACGCCCGCTCCGTTCCAACTTAACAAAAATCCACCTAAATCTTTCCGGATATAAAACAGATAGCGTGAATAAAATAAACTCAAGTCTCTTCTTCTCTCCACCTTCTGTTGTAAAATAGGTCATTTCTGCTTCCAAATCCACCCAAACGCCGTTTATTTCCCACCTCCGCGTCTACATCCCCCTCCCTCTCATACTAATAATAATGAGTCAACAACTGATGATTAAAGGTCGACCTCAATCCTTTGTCACCCACCTCTTCCTCCTCGTCTTCCTATCCTCTCAACCCTCATTGACATCTGGCAATCATCTCGCAAGCAATTACTATCCATCAACATTCCACCACTTCCAACCTCAAACTTACATAATGTTATCCTTCTTAGCCGCCAAATATGGACTGCTTGTCCTCACTAGGTTATAGCCGATAGGCTTTGCTAACAGGAACTAGTAGCAGCTTTTTCCCCACCACTGTCCCCACCCTCCACAGCTCTCCTCATTCCTACTTAGCGTTGATTGCTTTTTCCCCAAATGCGAAAGGATTTATAGAACTAGATCTAATTGTAATCTGCAAAAACCTCTCTAACATGAAGAATAAATGGCTTGTCCTCCTAAAATGTTCTCTGACCAAAGGATCACTGTCATTTCCGTCCCAACATTCCTATTCAGAGTCTATGTTTCATGGTCTCGCCTCCTTCATCTCCATCATCACCAAAGCCGGATCCTCTTTCCTTCTCCAATTTCACTCTGTGAAGAGCCTCATCAAAACGTCTTTTGCATATCAAACCTACGGGATTGAGTAAAAAACCTGCTTCCTAAATCCCCGACCCCCTGCCTTCCTCATAGTCAAGAAAACCATTATTATTTCTACAATCTCACCACCTTTGGACATAACTCTTATAATTTAATTTACCACGCTCCACCCACACTCTCAGCAGCCCTCCCTGCTTTTGCAACAGTATTTAAGGATTAAACCGTCCCATTCTCAATCCTTTTTCATAAAACGCATTTAGTATCGATCATTACAAGTCATTTATGTGGAAAAAACGCCCAAGCCCCCGCTCAAATTCCATCTTATCCGACATATTTGCTTTTCATTTTTAATATTTGATCGTTCCAAATCCCAAAATCCACCCTGCTCCCTCTTTACTCTTACCTTTTTAAGACAATTTAGATGAATTGCCCCTTACTTTCACATCAATTACCTGCATGATTCCTTCAAGAAAATCTCTTCCCATTCAATTACCCCAACCTTATGTCAACTTTTTAAAAATTCCATGCGCTCCTGTGTAGTAGGTTACTATACAGGAGCGCATGGACTAACCACAAACTTCTTTAAATCTGTCACAGACAAGATATGAGTGAATCCACTCTTCATTTTCTTATAATTTCCCAGAAAAGTTCTTATTTCGCTCTACAACAACTCAATGTTCCCCAATTTCAAAATCATACTTGCATTTCGCATTTCTTCTTGGGTGTTCAGCACAGCCGCTTATGCCTATTAAAGCCTCGAGTAATCGTCAACTCCATTAACTACAAAAAGGAAGGACGTCAATTACTCATAAGATTTCCTAAGACATTTTGCCCGTCTTAAAAATGTTAAAGCCTCGGTAAAATCCCATCTCTCGTCGTCAACTTTTCTTTGAACATCCTTCCGACAGGATTTCTCTCTAATTCACTCCCCACTCTTTACTTCTATTATGAATATATACATCTACTACATTACTCTCACACGCACGCATTACGTGTAATAGTGTGAAAGGTATTAAGTAAAATCAGCAACTTTCCACATTTCTTACACACTCTACGTCTCCGCGCGCGCATGCCTTCCTTTAATTTCCTTTCCCCATGATTAATGACAGCAGTGCTAGTGCATTTTATCCCGGAGCCTCAAACCATGTCATACTATCCTCACATCCTCTTTGTTCAACTTCAGCCTGTTTTCCGCAACCCTTTGCAAATTGTTCCTTAATCATGAACCCGAACAAAGGACTACCTTCGTAGTGTAGCCAATCCAATACGGCAATTACAAGATTGTAATTATTTTCGCACCGACCCTCAAATTGCATAAAGCCAAGACTTTAACAGCAAGCAAGTCAAAACATTTTTCCACAGTCCTTTCCTTCTTCCCTCTTGCACAACACAGCAAACTCCAACTTCTTTCAAAACCGAGCTTCTTATTCCAATTAAAATCTCGGCCCTTCCCATCTGAAGTTACGTATCGCAAAACCCAGTTACATCCTAAGATAAGTATCCCAAGTGACCACGAAGCATGAACTTCGTGTTCATGTAACCAATAACCACCCAACGATCCCTCATACACCGATTAATATCTATCTCAATTCGTGGACATAATGGATTTGCCATTCGCGAATTCCTCGCCCGGTCATTCCCTAACCGATTTTCGCTAAATATATAAACGCAATCCCTTCCTAAGATTTCCTCTCTAATAGCTCTCCAATATCCACGATTTTAGCCTCCGGCTCTTTTCCTCTACTATCCTCTTTAGACAAACTCTTATAACTACGCAAGCAAGTCAAGGCTTTTGCAAGATATTGTCAAAAGATGCACTCGCACGCACTTTCCTCTAAACTGCATACGATTAGCTCCCTCCAAGGCATCCAAGGAAGGAGTGAAAATTAACTCAGCATCTTCAAAGCTTCTAAGCTTCAGGGAGCGTCCTGTAGACATAATGACGGTGCTTTTTTAGCAAAGTATAATAAGGAGGATTCAACGCTTTACGCTCAACAGCTCATGATAGAGAAACGCATAGACGAGAAGTTCGTCATCCTCCAATTTTTTACTTGAGGCTC
Source organism: Sminthurides aquaticus (assembly GCA_906901655.1). Lineage (NCBI taxonomy): Eukaryota > Metazoa > Arthropoda > Collembola > Symphypleona > Sminthurididae > Sminthurides > Sminthurides aquaticus. Next base: position 5,172,620 of record CAJQTT010000004.1, on the reverse strand, counting down.
TATTACCCACTCACACACTCCAACTCCCTGCTTTATGTACCAACTGAACGCAAACTAACTAACTAAAGGAGAATCAGTTAAGCCAGTCCCTCAGCCAGCCAGAGCCACCATAACCAATTCCATCCTTTCATCATCATCATTTCAGAAAGAAGAAAATGGGAAGGAACTCCTGCACCAAAGGAAGGACGTCCAAGGTTTTCCTCCGGCACGCACTCAATAATAACACTTCTCACAAAAACTTTACCCTCAACAAGGACCCAGGCATAGCAAATTTCAAGATGCATAATAATGCGAATCCAAACCATCCAAACAGACAGAGAAACAACGAGGATTCCATTTCCTCACCTCTGTCTTCAAACAATCTTACCACCCTTACTCACTCGCTCTTTTTCTTCTATTCTTCCATCCTCGAACAGAGTAACACTTGAGCGTCAACAGGACTATCCTTACTACCGGAATAAATAAAGGTTGGGTTCATCTCAATCTCCTTTTATCTCCTCAGCCTTCATTTAGTTGAGTCCATTCCAAAGTACTATCCAATATTCCAATATACTAACTTAGCAGCAATCCCAAGGCTCCTGTCCTTCTGCCCCACCGCTTCTTCTTCCAAGTAATAACCATATTTACAGTCCAAACTAACCATCACCAGTGTCCTCTAGAATCAGGTTACAGCTACTATCAAAAATCCTCCAACAAACAATATCTTCTTCAGGTTTATACTATATTCCAAATACGCTTTGCCTCTTCATCTCAATCCATGTATTCTTCTTCAACAAAACCCAATCGCATCTCCTCTGTATCATCCTCTCAACCTCATCAAAACTATTCACAATTGTTTACACTGCAGTTAATTTTCTTCTCCTTCTTTCACTAGTTCCCACAACATCATAAACCATCCGCATATACACTCTTGATACAGGCTTAACTCAAACTGTCCTTCTGTCCCGCATCTTATATAGCAATCAGCGGACCGAGAACTCTCAGAGAACGCTCCGTCCGCCTAAACCCATTCGTTTCCCTTCAACATTCAACCTTTTTACGAGTACCCGACCAAGCAAAAGCCAACTCTGACTTTACTAAAACTTTATTACAAATAAAATCCTACCACGCAATCTCTCCTCCACAAACTTTACATGCTCAACTCATGACTTATTCGCATTTTTACTCATCAGCTCCATTCCACCATCAAACCCTCTCTCCCATAGATATCATCTTTCAAAACCCATCAACAGCCTTTTTCCATATGAGCCTTCTCGGTAGAGACTGAAAAAATTTCGACACTAAATATAATCTCTATTTGCGATAGTTGGTTTCCAGGGATTTACGACAGACTAAGTAGTATTGCTGAATTGCTTGTACGCCATTTAAACATCAAATTCCTGTAGTAATCATTTAACCATCAGCCCACTCCTTGCCATGTAGTGTACTGACTGGCAGGCACATGGTCCCACAGCCACAGCCCACAGCTTCCTCCTTCAAAGATCACGGAGAAATCTCTGAGGAAGAACAATTTCATTTCACGTGTATTTCTCTACCTACTCACTCAACGAGAACCAATTTCTTTCATCATATCACCTCCTTTGAGTATGTCATGCAAGCGTGTAAAATAACCACGAAAAACTCGGCTCATCTTTCCTTCCTATTCACCATTCGATCATATCTTCCGTTCTAGAGTCTACAGGAACACACAATTCAAGACAGAAGACACTACCGAGCTTCCCACTATTTCACCACCTTTTCTTAGCCTCTTCGTGAACTCTTGTTCTTCTTCACCTTCTTTAACCCGTCATTTGATTACGTCTTCAAACAATTAAGTCATGTGATGAATACAAACCCTACTTTCCTATTTCAATCCGACACTAAATGCAATTTACTTTTTGCTCTTTGCCCTTCCATCTCCCTAACGTCTTGCCATATCCGCCCGCCCTCCCTAATTCCCACGTCTTCCCCATCTTCATCTCACCATAAATCCCCAAATCACTTCACCCGAGTCCCACAGGGGACAACCAGACTAAATTTGGTATGATGAACCTCTCGTGTCAAACTAATCTTCCTTCTCCCATATCTTCCCATCATTCCATCTCAATCTCCCCCCTCCCTGTAGCTCTCTCTCTCTCTTTACCAGGGTAAAGGATACGGGTCTTCTTCTTCTCTCCATTTCCTTCAAAATGGGCCACGACTCAAACATCTTTTCACAAATTTTCAAAAAATCTCTAATTATAGTATCCTGCGCACACGCAAATCACACACCAAATCCAGAAGCGAGAGAGAACAAGCAGAAACACGATTCCAACCAGTTAGTTTCCATCTTTTCCCACCTGAAATCTTCTCCCAAACTTGTTCATCTCAACTTTGAATATTTCAAAATGGATTCATCCACCACCACTCGGCACTCCCAGCCAGCCTAATCCTACTAGACCTTTCCGCAAGACATTATGACCCCTGCGAAAATCATATCCTTCCAATCATACAACTCCTACTTCAGACGGTAATTGCATTACTACATTAACATTTCACATCCGCAATAAAGGGCTTCATCACCATGCAAGCATGCATGCATGAGAGGGCCCGGGAGTAGCCCAGTACTCTACTCCTGCTTTCATTTTGCACTTAAATCCACATTATTATTCATTACTCCCCCTATTCTCTGCCAACGATAGCGACCACAGCACATTCTCAACTTTCCATTCGAATACCCACTAAATAATTCCTTTTTGTGATATTTAAATCTTATCGTAATCTTAAGACAACGTTTACAACAATCTGGATTGCAATTTGGCCATTTCATCCCCTCCACCCATTCTCTGAGCCCAGTATTTCAAAAACGGCGATCTCTCAAAAGGACAGCGATTATCTTTAATCAAAGTGAAATCCAACAAGCATCTCGTATTCGCTGTACATACCAAAACAAGGGGCATAAATTAGGTGTGTTCTCTTCCCCTAAGTCCCATACCACGTCGGGAACAGCTTGATTAATCTCGTTTACTCCTAATATGAATCTAGGCATCTAGGCAGGAAGGACGAAGCCAAGGCCCATGTCCGTCTCCGTCCGAAACCTACAACACCACCCCAAAAGCCAACAACGTGGACGCAAATCCGTTGGTAAGAACGAGTACTACAAAACTCCCATAAACCATCCTTGTCCCCGTCACTGACTGAAGCAGTCATGAATCTCCGGAAAGTCATCGTAAAAAGTCAAAAAAGCTTAAAACGCAAACGTCTCCGAGTCCACCAAAGTATTCCTTAAGTGCACCATAATGCCATTTCCATTTCCACGAAGAAAGCTCGTGCTGAGTTGAACAAAGCCTTTAGCCGATTCTGAGAGAGCAAAACACAATAAATGACCCATGTCGCTTAAGTGCAAATATCTAAATTTGTATTAGATTCAGCCAATCTTCTCTGCTACACATTCCGCTAACAGGATCATCCCGTACTCACCCAGCTTTTATCTCTTTTTCCGGCTTCTCATGCCTATGCTCTTCTACCCCCTTCCAAGCTCCTATTCACATCCTGCATACAAATGCGAAACATATTCTGGATTTACTCAAATAAGAATTCCTTTCAACTCGTTACCCGTATCAGCATGTGCGGGCTATGTACAAGTGTTGAGCGGAATCCATGCCCGAATTGGATAGATGTTGACATCAGCAACAACCCACCCAAGTTCAAAGTGCTTACACAATTCAACCTCTTTAGCACTATCAGCCATCGGGAGCGAGATTTGAGTTAGATTTACAATCTTTCGCTCCATTCTCTCCCTTTCCCATCAACACAGCCAGCCCAAGTGCCAAGTACAGGAATCCGAGCGATGGAGGAATGACAATATCTACAAATCATCCCCGCAACAATTCACATTGCAGTCAGATAGTTATCCGCCGTAGAGAATCACTAGATTAGACCTTCATGACATCGGCCATCAAGCAAGCTCATGAGCTGAGTAATTTTATGCACCGTAGTATGCAGCTTGGGAAAAAATCCCACAGTTCTCTTCGTCTCTTCATCCATATTTGGCAATCTTGACTGGCATAAAGAGATTTAAGATAATTATGAAAAATCTAATACGTTCACGCTTCATTTATCACCCTACCAGCCGCCGCTTGGACTTTGATTCCGTGGACAGCAGAGCTGGTGAAAACCGTAGGAGAGGATAGATTTACAACCCCAACAACTATCTTCTCACCACACCAGAGGTCAATCCTACTCGACACATTTCACCACTTGTCCACACTTGGTCCGTATGTTTCATATCCAGAAATTATCAACCTCAGTAAATTATTTAAGCAAACATGGTTGTAATGTATCAACTTAATAACATATTATATTCGCTATCAGTAGCAATTCGCATCACCAATACCAACCAACCACGACCACCACCATTCGTCCAGTCACCATATCAAACTGTCTCTATCTCCTCCAATCATTTCATCCAAGCGGACACACAAACAAGTGTGCAGCAAGGTTATATTGTGGTCGTCTCAGCCAATCATCACTATAACACACAATCTGTCAATTCTTTTTGCATTTCCACAACATCATCATCAACGTCTCTTCCATTATCAAATTTATATATAAACTAACCCACAATTCCAACAACTGGTCCCAATCCACAATCCCAGATCCTACCAAACTACATATTACATACACCACCACAAGCGGTCGATCATTAAACCTCTCGTTAAATCAATTTCTTCCAGCATCATCATCATACTTGTTCGTCGCTTCGCAGACCAGAAGTTACAGCTGTTGCAGCTTCATTGCACTCATCACAATAGCGAATCTTTTTTATCCATCCCTTTTTTCTTCTTCTTAATTTCTTAACGGGCATAAGTCAAGGAAGGCTAGAAGGTAGCCCCATGTGCACCCCACACAAAATAGAGCCTTGCTCCTTCTTACATAAAACTTAATGCGGCAGGCATGGATTCCTTCCAAAACTGATAAGAAAATAGCAGTCAAGTTAAATAAGGATACGTCGATGCCCATTACCAGTTCCTTGGTAACTTGATTTACAGCTCCCATCAACTTCATATATAGTTGTGGTGTTTGAGTACAGATAAAAACATGTGGGAATAGGACAACTTACCAAATGAGATTTTGCGCATATCAACAGCCAAGATTAGCAACACGGACGATGTGAGTCAATATCTTGTGCCAATTACTTGCACACCCTATTCTCCACTTGTACAAACACCCTTTTATATCAAATCTTCATTAAACTTGTTCACATTCAAATCCTCGTCCTACTCCTTCAAAGGCACCCCGGCCAACATTATTAGCATAAACGCACACAACTGCATTTATCTATTTGTTAAACTAAATTCATGGCACTTCACTCACAATGGATTCCGTTAAAAGGCACTCGTTGTTGAAAAAAACCGTATGATATGTTCACATTATTTCACTCATATTTGACATGAACCCTCTCCTCATCCGTCCGTGTTTCCTCATTCCCTCTTCTTCATCCACTCGGCACGATCCGTACTGCATCCGCGTTTCTGTGTTTGTATTTTCTTTTCTTCCCTCCTCTTTATCCTCGCTTCAAATAATGTAAAATTGTATTCAAATTCGCAGAAGAGTCATGCATTTCAGCAATGACTCGCCCATAATTCCCTCTATCATTTCAACAGAGCTAATTTCTTTTCCCCCAATTTCATTCCACTCAACCTCCACTTTCAATGTTGGCAAAAGTCAAAAGCACGCTTCTCCCTTGCATCCTAAGAAACAAAAAATCACATCATAATAACAAAACCAAAACAAAATTCAAACCAAAATCACCTTTATTGCCCTCTAAATTACCTCCCTCAATTTCCCTCCATTTCCTACTTGTTCTTCTAAACCCTCTCAGACCTGACTGGCTGATTTACGTAAACTCTTCCTACTCTTCTCCGGAACTAATCAAAATCCGCCTACACCAATACATCCAACCACCGCCATCAAAATTTCAATCCTACATTCCTCCGTTACCTTTACAATTTCAGCTAACTTACCACTCTTCTCAACTACTTTCTTCACATCGAAATTTAATCCCTTCCTTCTTTCTGTATCTCTCGTACGATTATTCCTCGCATCCTCTTTTGGAATTCCGCCTAAAAAATCCTCCCAACTCCTCCTAAATATTCTCAAACCTATTAAAGTGTCGCACACCATTAAGCCAATTCCTCGAAAAGAAAGCGTCATCGTCACCCTAGCATAACGATGAATTAATCGTATTTACTCTACCCCACACTAGCTGACTACAACTAGCACATGTGTCAGATTCATAGCGTAGTTTCCTTTATTTTTATTTACTACAAGCAAAATATAGCTTCATCCAACCACTAAAAGGGCGGATTGAATAAAAATAAACCCATTTCCTCTTTTCAGCATACTTTTTCCCTCGTCTTTTTCTCTTTTTAACATCCCATAATCCTAGCTCTACAATACATATAGCAAGGGTCATTACAATCATTCTTTATCCATTTGCAAAGTTTCTAGAAGGACTCGTGCCTAATTCTATTCATATCTTGCAATTTCTTATTGTCCCTACAACCCAACCCTGACTTCCATATATACACTCATATCTGCCTCCTATCTCCAACCAAGCACAATTACTCCATTGCCATGGCCCTTGATTACACTTACTTTCCGTCCCACTATTTTCATATCAAGCTCGTTCTGGACGGGACTCCGAGCCAGCATACAATTTCTTATTTGACAACCACACAATACGATAACCGTAGAATAATAACAAAAACTTTAGCACGCAACCAATAACAATAATCAAAGGACTCGGTACAATAAACCCCCCTACTACTACGATAAGAAAAACTTTAATTGTCCTTCGGGCTTGCTCCTCCTACCAGAGGCAGAGCCTACAGCAATGCCAAATTAGTATTAAAACTATTAGCATATATATATTAGCTTCTTAACTGGAAACTGCTATTGGCTATGCATAAATTCTGTGCCCTCCAGCAACTATTAGATCAATTCATTGAAAATAATCATTTACCTCCTCTCTTTCTTTCCTAAAACATCTATAATTACTCCTACATAGATTACCAACCCATCCATCTTAATGTTAGCTAGTTACAGCTTCAATAGTTATCCTCCTCCCCTGCCAACAACTCCATCTTTAACTTGTGTAATTCCCATTAAAATTAACAACTTAATTCCTTCTCTACACCTACCCACATCGCCTTAAACGCTCTAATCGACATACATGTTCGAAAACCAACCCACATCCTCATACTTTACCTCAAAACGCGTAACCACCAACAACCCTGTCAACTAAAAAACTGACTCATAACCTATCTAAAATTCTAAAAGATCCATCTGAATTCTTTCGTACAGGTCAACTTTACCAAATTTAAATGTATTTGAAAGAAATTCGTTGATAATATAACAATGTATTTTTTCGTAAATGAAAAACATGTACCTTTTCCGGGAACGGATTTAGTTTAAGATTCATTAAGACTGTGTATTGACTACAATTAGCGACTCTCAACTTGGTTGACAATGACACAGCTACTTCCACGAAATGCACTTATATTTACTGGGTAGGTTTGAAGGCCAATATTGAATATCGCTTCGACCCGCTCGCACTCGTACAAGATCGTACGAGAAGCAGCACTACTTCCAGAAAACCTCCGGTAGACACTCCACAATGTTTAATTGTAATTAACTTGTATTTGAAGCATAAATTAATTTGTTACCACAACAATAATCCACGTGAGCAATTAATGCACTGAATTCCATTCATCAACTTGAAATGTTCACATAAGGCACACCAACTAATTCTAAAATGAAACTATAACTGAATTAACAGCACTCTTCCAGCTTTGAGTTTCTCCAGGCTAAACCTAATATAAGAAGAAGGGCGACTCGTGTAGTTAAATTAAATTATTTATAGTAGTGCACTTAAAAATCTGTTGCTAATTAGAAGCTGGTTGTATTAATTTAACTTGTTCTTTGAAAAGTTAAAATTAAGTTGGCTGTCTTTTAGGTTTTTATTACGGGGAAGACAGGAGGAAAATTAAGCGCTACAAGGGATAATTTCTTTCTTGAGAGAATGGAGCGAACTTGTGGATCCTCGTCCCGACTTCCCTTTGTGTACTGCTTCCTTCACTCCTCTTTTCCAATGAAGAGCAAATGAGAAGAGAGGAACAACACTCTCTTGCTTCTCACACAGAGCGTATAGCATTAGCATGCCATATGAATGGGAGAGCCACATGTTTTCCTCCTTGCATGATGGAGAATCCAAGCGCTTTTGCTGCTTTTACCCTAAAGCTGCATACGCTTCTGCCAGCTTTTCCCTTGGAAGTACTATCCAACGGCACACGGCACGGCAGTCCTTCCACAGACTGACACCGCATCATCTCGCCTCTAGGATATCTCTTCTTGCCAGCAGCAGCAGAAGCAAGAGGGTCGTACTAAAACTGCAGAGGAATACTCAAACATATGCTTCAACCTTTTCAGAGCACAGGGGGGACCCTTCTTCCTACTTGCTTCTATCTTTCCAATCGCTTCCACCATCCAGCTTTTCCTCCAACCAAACAAACGAACAAGCTTGAAATACTTGCATCTTTCATCCAAGCGCTGCCGTTGTTGCAGCAGTTTTATGTATCCTCTTTGGTTTACAGTAGTTGATCATCTTTCTCCTTTGAACCAACCTGACGAAGCTGAGCCATCTTTCATGATCACTCCCCATGATTTTTACCAAATTGTATATACACACATCACACACTAAAAACCTCTTCCTCCCTTTCTTTCCCCATGGTATCCAATGGACCGCCTTGTATTTTTCTGCTACCTTTCTCCTTCCGTTCCGTATGGGAAAAAGAGCGAGAAGATATTAAAGGAGAGGAAAAATCCGTGGAAATATATAACCCTTCCCCTCCCCTGTATACAGCTCTTGAATTTCTCCAATATCCGTCCACCCCGCCCGCCCAACCAACCAGTTCACGCAAATCCCGAGAAAATACCCGGCTCCCGGACAGTCTGCCAGCGAGTAAGCCAGCCAGCTAGCTTTGCAGTAAATCCCAAAGTCATCAGAAACCACCTCGCCCATCCATAAAATCAGAAACGAGTCCATCTTCCCGGAACACCATGCCTGTTGTTAGAGTGGAAACGCCTTTAAGATACCCGCCAGCCACGCACCGGGGACAAGGCCGTTGGTCAACCAGCATTACTAAAGTCCCCGTGCTACAGATGTACGCACAGAGACATAATCTTTGTCTCAAGAGTTTCCGGTATACACTTCCGGAAAATCAGTCCTGCCGGTACCTTATCCGGCTTGCATTGTTGCTAGAAGCGGATGTGACATAAGATGTTCAGATTCTCCAAGATAGTCTTTTCAAACTCTCCTACTATTGTAGCCCGGAAGATTCTTCTAAGATGCTAGAAGAAGAGTTATGATTCGTCCAACACAGCGTCCGCCTATGCAATAATTACTCTTTACCTTTACTCTGCCTTGGCTTGCGTCTCCAGTATAATTTTTTGAGCTGAATTGAATTTCCCTATGCTCTCTCACGATTCCAGGGTCGTAGGTCTGTTGGATGCAATTAATTAGGTTGGTAATTAGGACGGAGAGTGCTTATGACTTTTGCCAGACGTTTCCCAGCATACTTCACCACCATATCATTCCCATCCCCATGAATAAATAGCTCTAGGCTTATTTTCCGTACGTGGCATTTGCTGTTTCCTTTTCCCTTGTCCTTGGTTGATTATATTCTCTCTTTTTACAGCAACTTCTCCTTGTCTTAGCTTGTGCACACGATGCCATAACATGGAGTTTCTTTCAGTTACCAGCTCATTCCCCCACCTTCCTTCCTTTACATTCTTATTACTGTCCATCAGTCAGTCAAGCCTGTCTCTCATTCTGTAACTTACTAAACGCCTTTGGCTCTACTTGGAATAATCTTATTATTAAAACAGCCCGGGTTGCTATTTATTTATTATCCTCATTCTTTACTCCCCGATTTCCCCTTAGAGTACTAATCTACCAGTACAGCTATCCCCACCCACTATATCACAATTCCAGTTAACTCTCTTTTATTATTTTATTTTACTTTCCAAGGAGAATGCTCTCACAGATCATCACACCCCTTCTGTCTTTGTTCATTCTTCTTGTCTCCATTCTTGAATCGTCCCCTTCATGATTTCCCTCATTTATAATTCCAAGGGATTTCCCTCGCAATCCGTTTGACCACCATTCCTAGAAGACCTCCTAAAAATTTTCATTTTCAGTCCAGCTGTTTGTGTTACTTGAAGGGGGTGTTTCTCTTGCCGACACTTGAGCGGGACTCATGTTGATGATGGGGGTATAAATGGAGTAAACAGGATTAACTTTCTGAATTTAAAAGTCCTTAAAGAGGTCGTTATGCTTGGAGAGAGATTACCCTGACTTTCATATCTTTATTTCTTCCCTCTATCTCTTCCCTCCAATCCATATCACATCACATCCATTTAGAATCCACTCCATTTACTATATCCTCCTCCTGTGCTGTATCTTAGTGCCTTGCTTGGTCCTCTTAATATCCTGGGAAGAGTGAGGTTGAAGGTTGATTTTTTGTCACCCGTTAAATCCAGTAGAAAAGGACGCTTGGATGGTGGCAGTAGTGGCGGCGGGGAAGTTGGGTATTGGATGCGGCCTTCAACAAAATTCCCCTAGCCTTATCACACAGCAATCCTAGAGAAGATGGAGAGATGGAGGTGATGTTACCCGCTTGTCCATTTTCTGTCCCCCTTTTCCTCTTCCCCCAGCCCCAGCTAACCATGTATTAACTATTTCACCCTGGATTTTGAGGCTGCTACAACCGGGGACGACAGGCTGGCCTCAACCCGCCTAGTTTGCAGGAAATGTATATAATTCCTTATTTCGCGCTTCTTCTACCCTCTCCCACCACAAAAACATAATATTCCTCATCCTGTTTCCCTTAAAAACCCCAGCCATCATTACATACATTTTCCCAAGCCTCTGTTTTCCTTCTTCTCCACCTCCTCTGAGTATCTTCTTGTACTCTCTATCGCCCTTTCTTCATCGTTCTTGTAACCAAGTAAACCGAGGAACAAATAAATAAATTCAACACATCTCATCATCATCAACTCCCGTTCAATTCCGCTTCAGTCTTACATTTTCACCCCTCATCATTCTCTCTTCACATCCAACCAACCAAGAACCAAGCAGCATCTCTCTACTCAAATACTTTCAAACAGTTTCTCTTGTCCAGTCCAGTATGATATAAGAAAAGTAGTTCCTTCTACTCATAATACATCCTACAGATGGATGTAAACAGAGATAAAGTTTAGGGAAGATTGCTCCCCCCGTTTGTCCGCCAGTCTCCCGTAAATTACACAGCAGTGTCAAGTGGCAGTACATCCACTATTCCAACCCCGGAATCTACTCAGGTGGTTCCGGCTTCCTGCTTCCGAGAATTTTCTTATAGCAGCGCTAACATCACCCGTCCGTCCAACCTTCCGTATCTGGTATCCTGAACTATAATTTTACTCCAATTATACAATCCAACTTAAAGATCAAGGGTTAACTTCCTGGGTAGAGCATATTTCAGTTTCTCCCCTATTATCTCCTACAACCGCTCTACCAGGCAAGAACCGCTGAACATCCTCTAATTTCCACTTCTACCTTCATAGCTTTTTAATGAATCTATCCATAGAATTTAACAAGCTTAAACTTCTTATAGCTTCCTCCGTTAAAGCAGTATAAGTATACATACATGCAGATTTCCGTATACATAAATCGTACGACCAGGAGGTATTAGGAGTAGGCAGAAGCATTGCATACAACTAAGGAGGCAGATGTGCAGCTCCTGGATTTAATTCATGTTCCGTCCTAACTCAACCCAAAGCCAAAAGCCTGCCAGGGCACACTCTTCTCCAGAATGACGGAATAATAATTCTCGAGAATCCTCATCAGAAATGTAACCGCCCTCCAATATTATTAACATGAATTATATCTTGCTCATTTTTGAAGAGAACATGTTTTGTTCCAAGCAAAGCCTAAATAAGGCCAATACCTGCCCGACCTACAGACAAAGCTGAACGTGATCCAAAAAGCAGAATGGATTCTTCAATTCTCCAGTTGTTGGCCGATATAATCATAGTTTTCCTCCTCTTCGCTATGTTTTTTTCATGAATTAGATTCCTAGGAAAGGTATACGTAAAGCTCTGCCGTGCAACAACCTTTGGACGAGTCTAAGTTACTTTGCCGGGCTTGAGCATTATTATATGGCTCTGGATAAGCAGATTGCTTAGCTTTAGTTCCTACTAACTCAACTTCAGATATTACTTCTTCAATGGGAAGCTGACAATGGGCTTTTGGACCCGATGAAATATTTCTATTTCTTACCTCATCCCAGCACAATATACGTAATAATAATAATCCATCTAATTCCATCTGCTCCTCCTCGACCCTTCTGCCTCGTCCGTGCCTTCTGTATAATAAATATATGTTCCTTCATTATTACAGCAGATCCTGCCCCATCCACATCCTCCAAGCCTGCCTCTTCACGAACAAGCCCACCTTTCCTTCTTCCAATTTCCCTATATTCTTCAATTGCTCTTCTCTCTTTTTAAGCTAGCGAGAAGAATACCCCCATCAGCTAAACACCAGAGACATATACGTCCTCCTCCTCTTCTTGTACTCGACTCATAATAATAGTATTCTTCTCCACAGTCCTCTTGAGTCTTAATAGGCTCAAAGATGTGGATTCTTTCCTTCTCCTCCTCATTGCGATGATCTGTGCACAATTGTCCTCGTCCCAGCGTAGCAAGTCCCAGTCATGCAGTCTAAGGTTAAAGCCGGGATGTAGCTGAAAGTCGAATAGGAGCCAGGAATGACATTAACATGAGTGTTGGGGTGAACATCTTTTGGATTCAACTCAAGGAAAATTGTCTAGGAGAGCCTCTCATTTTTTCTTAACAATGCTCCACCACCAAGCACACACTCCACGCACACAGAAGGTAGGATGAGATCATGTTGTGTAGCCGAGATCTTCTTCTGTTTACTTTGATCTGTGTCAGTGTCTGGAAATGGGTTGTGTGTTTCCCCCTTTTCTTAATACTCCTCCCAAGTACATTCAACGTCCTTCAGGCGACACTACCTCCATCTATCCACCCCTTCCCAAGCTTCTACGCTTCCAGTGGCCGCATCAAAAAACTCCATAAAATCCGCAACCCGCCGCCGCCCGTCCGTCCGCTTTCCAGTAAAACATGCCTTTTAGAATACTATGTACGTCTTTATTCTTTTCTTCCCATCATTCAAACCAACTTGATACATCTTCCCAGTTTTTTCACCTCTTCCTTCATCTTCTTTTAGTATCTTCATTGTTTACTTTTTTCGTCCACGTGTGTCCGCATTTGGTATTTAGTTTTATCAGCTTCTTGGATCCACTGGCGCAATCCTCCATCCCTCCAGCCACCGCTCCCCATCAAGGCTATCGAGTTAACCTCACCCGTTTTGTGCCATAACTTCTCCCGGCCAAGCTTTGATGCTATGTAACGTGGGCGGGCACTGCCGGTAACCAACCACCAAGTCCATAAGAAAGTTGTAGTAAATCTGCATCATCCCGCCCGGGCGGAAGCTTTTTATCTGATCAGCAGCGGTCCAGGAAGTGTGGACAGAAGGCGTTCACAAATTTTCACACCTATTCACTCCAAAATTTTCCATGAGAACAAATAGCATTATTGGTTCCATGAGAATTGCGTCTGAAGGCGGGTTCAGATGAGACGCACACGATGTACGGTATGCAGCTAGATATCGAAGCAATGTGTGTAACTTGTAACTTTACAAACAAATACAACCTGCTTTCTGTGTGCGTCCATCAACGTTTTTATTTTTTGATCGCGTTAATTTCTATCATTTTTATTAAACTCAAGCTTGAGACCACACGAAGCGAGCCACAGAGGGTGGTCAGCTGCTGGCGTGCTTGCTTTGGCCTGGAACTCGTTTATTTTTTCGTGATCCTTGCAATTTCATCCCCTGGCCACGAGTGTACGCTTGTCTTTAAAACTCATAGACTCTCAAATTACGCGGATCCGAGATATGGAATTACGCCAAAGGTGAGTTGCAGGAAACCAGGACGGATTCAGAGAGAAGATGAACGACAAGCTTTCCATCCTTCTATCCATCTCTCTGTCTTTCTATCCTTCTTACTTGACTCCTCGCATGCATCATCTTCCTTCTCAACTTCTTGCTCGTGGCCCTCCTGGTAATATCCGTTGACAGGGAGGGGCCGTTACCTTATTTGTTTCAAACTTGTACAACATTTTCTAATTTTTGCCCTTGTCCCCCCTTCTGATACAATTGCTAAAGGCCTGAACAATTCTCATCTTTACGCAATCCAACTTCTACTTTTTACAACGGCTTCTTCAACCTTGATGGATGGAGCGCGATCATCCTGCTTTCTTGATCTGCGAATTTAAATGGCCTAACTTACTAAATTCTTGCCACTCTCACCAACCAAATTCTACTGGGTGGTCCCCCATGCTGCTCTTCCCTCTTGTATTCGTTAATGATTTATATAAACTTGGCCTCTGGCATTCCTTTTTGTCTTTGACGTTCACATTAACTTTGCAAAATCCATGCATATCACGTCCCCAGCTCCAAATTTTTAATTTCAAACACTTTTAACCTGTTCTCCCCCTCATCGTGCGGATTAAGTACAGTTAGTACTTCATAATATCCGCGATACTTCCCTGGTAAGAAAGACTGGAGTTGTGTCATGGCATTGGAAATCCCAGCAGTTTCTCTGAGAGAACATGTGAAAACTAAAAAATCTATCCGTCTCCGCCCGTCCGTCTTAGTTCCGTATACATATTTTGCAAAAGCATGAAATGAGTGTGGGTAAAACCAGATTTATTGCAATCCCAGATTGCCATGATATTTCACATAAATGACCACTTTTTCCCACCGCATTCCCCTTTCCCTTGGTTTTAGCAAACCAGAATTAGCACTTGATGAGCGGCATGGAAAAGACGGAGCAAGTTGTTGGAGTGAGATAACTTGTAATAGGTATTTCTGAGGTTTGTTTACACACACACAGAGCATTTACGTAAGCCGTGTTTGACGCAGCAGAAAGTTGTGGTGACAAGACGATATCCTTGCCATAAGCTATGTTTCCCACATTGCACGTACAACTAAGTACGTAATTGCAAATCACCAGGTATCGTCATAACCATAATAACCATCATAAGCAACATTCCCTCAGCACGGCCTGCTCACGCCATTCTGTCCGCATGCTGACAGCGGAGGAGAAAGTAGAAATTTAAGAGCTCTTCCAGTAGCTACGAATTTAATCCAGAAAGTAGCCGAATTCATCTAGTATTAATAAGTTGTAGGAAATTCCTTGAGACATCATATGCACCCATTTCTTCTGCAGAACTTGTTCTACAGAATATTCATAGTATACACAAGAAATACGACTCAAGTTCAGGAAGGATGTGTTGGCTGTCAAGAGAGCTGCCAATTTGGAAAGAGTTCAACTTTTGATACTTATTAGGAATCAAGTTTGTTGATGTAAGAGGAGGAGGAGGAGAGGGGAGGGAGATGCGGGCAGGGAAGGATGGCGCTGCGGGTGAGGCTGGCAATGGTTTAATTCACACGCGCATTCATCATCCATCATGATGGGAACAAGCTGTATCAAAAAGTTATTAACAAGAATTTCTCACTATCACAGTAGAAAAGTTTCTCAACAAGTCATTTTAATATCTTCCGCACTTCTACTTCTCAGACACTGACTCAGTAGGCAGACTTGCATACTTTCCTCATCCGAGTTCCAAAGTGAGGAGAACATTCAAACTGTTCCCTTCCTTCGTAGGCAATTATTCTTGTTTGTCAGATTCGCGGGATTTATTTCCCTCTATTCTCAGTTTGCATTTCTCCTTGAATTTCTCCCTTTATAAAACCTTTTCTTCCACCATTCCATACATCACGACTTTGCTGTTATTTCATATACTTCCCACCACATTATTCTTGAACAAGAATCTCATCTCCATCCCGCCCCGTCGTCCGTCCTCAATGAATTCGTTATGTTTGACAGCTGTCGGGAAGGCAAGTAACCAAGTTTCTAAATTCATGTCTTATTTCTTCTTCTCAACACCATCTATCCACAGATATGCATCCCACCATCATTTTTCTATACTATCATATCATGCACCGCTGCCTCCTGTCCTGCATCTGCATCTCACCACACACCCCAGCTTTCCATGTGATGACAACACTTTTCACATTGCGAATTTAAATCTATCTCTCTCTGCATTCTTCTTATCCTCAATCCTACCTCAGCCGCCCATCCTTAGTGTCAATAACGGAGGAGAAGCAAGCAGAGCGGAGCATATATTTTCAATACTTAAATCTAGCTTTGTCACTCTCAAGATAAACAAGTGCAACAAGGGATGGAATCTGATCCCGAAATGTCATATCCTTCTCCCACCCATCCTCCCAAACTAGTTGACTGCATCCAGTTAATAATATTCACAATAACTAAACCTTTTCCTCCCTCTCTCCTCCTCCTCCTCATTAAATATATCATTCAAGGGCACGAGAAATGCATCAGAAATTCTCTCTAGTTTAACTCTCATCCACTAACCAGGCACATTTCTCCTAAACTCTTTCGTAGTTCTCTTATCATCATAGCTGGTGTAACTCAAGAAGATATTTTACAGTCTTAAACCTCTCTCAAAGTTCTCATCTTCGTTCTTATTCTTGCATTGCATTGCAGCATGAATGCAGTTCAATCCTGCACCTTTTCGTTAAACCATTTGTTTTTCCCATAACTTTCTGCCACTCCACAAACTTATTGCCATCCTTTCTTCCCCATCCACTTGTTTTTGATCATGAGCGTACGTAGAGTAGCGTACGTACATACGTAGCCAGCTTGATTGTCACTCCATAAGTAATCCGCTTAAGCTTTTGAAACTGGATCAAGCCTGCCACTCAAGCGAATAATCCAGTTGAGCTCGTCAAGCTCATTCATTTGCAAACTAGCTAACTGAAAAGGAGGGCGAAAGGAAAAAATTAGCAAGGCTTAAGCCTGGAATATTATTCATTACTGTACTATATCATGTTCTCTCTTCTCTCTCATCAGTTCACCGTATAGCTATCACACATATCACAATTCATTGCTAGCATTTCACCCCTCCCTCTCATCCCCAATATTGGAGCTCTCTTGTACTTTGAATCATCCTTAATTCTCCCCATCCACCAAACCCATGGAATTCCTTCAAGGACAATAACGCAGGAGGAACCCACTGAAAAATCTACCTCAGGTGCTAATCAAGGAGGTTAGCCTGTTCTTTCTCCTCCATCTTTCACAATTCAATGTATACTTTTCATCCACAATCACTCATATAACATATAATCCTCACACTTTTGAAGTCGATCTCTCCTACACCTCCTTAGCATCTCATCAAGCCCAACTTTCCTACACTCACAGTCAGAGCCTTAAGTCATAACTCTTGAATTTCAGACACTCGAGAGCCGGCACCCTGACCTGCCTCTTAATGCTTAAGGTAGATGGAAAAATGTGCGAGGAAACGAGCACCTCCGACTCCAATCCGTCAATGATTGACCTAACAATATTTTCCCATGAGTCATACATCCATCCACGCCTTGGTTTCTCTCAGTATCATCATGCTCTAAACCTGATCCGCTAGCCGCTATCCGTGTCAATCAGTTCCCAACCAACATATGGCTTTGTCCATAGGCAAATTGAGTGAACTAATGCAATGCTATCGCACAATCCCATTATTCTCTAAAGCTTTCAATTAATCCGGTAACGCAGCAATTATAATTGCAATCCCATACTGTCATCAGTTATTCCATGGAATCAGCAATGCCGTCATTAGCTCTGGAATCTCCAGCATTGCATAATTATCTCTTGTAGAAGAATCAAGATATTTTCCATTCAATATTTAGCCCATCATCATCTGCCATTTCAAACGCGTCCCATCTAATCTTGAATGTTTAAGCTAATCTCCATTCCTGATGGAATAGAAGAGCCTCTAGCCGTTATTTTCTAAAAAAATCCTAATCATGGAAGGTTATCTTTCCCAAACTTTGTGACTCAGCTGTAGCTGTGTGTTTCTATAACTCTTGTATATTCTTCTCCCATCTCCAGCCCGTAATCAGTTTCACTCTCATCCTTCAACCCATCCACCCTGAATCTCAAATCACTTTATAATCTTGATGATCATATTCCTTCACGTCTCTTCCTTCGGGCTTCCCCTCTTGCGGCTTGTGGTTTTAAAAATCCATTCCAATACAGCTCTCTAAACTTTTCCGCCTTAATCCCATTAAACTTTTAACTTTTTACACTTGCTTCACCACTAAAACACCAAACTACTTACTCAACTTTACTCCCCTTCAACCTCCGTTTTGATCTAATTCAAACATTCTCCGTGCATTCAATCCCAGCCGCAGCAACGGTGTCCTCCGACGACATCCCATCAACCGTTCCTGCCATTAGCTATATCTCTATCCCTTCATCTTTTTGTCCTTTTGTATACTATATGTAATGTATATAAGCTAGTCTAGCTTTCATATGATGTCATTTCCAAAGATGATGCAAGGAAACTAGAACTAACTAATATCCTTTAAACTTTTCTACTTAGCAAGTCGAGGAAACTTCTTGATCCTTTTGTCCAGCATATAACTAGATCCCTCCAAGTCTATAATTAATGCCCTCGGAAATGACCTTCAAACAAGATTATTCTTCCTTGCTCCATTCTTCTCTTCATCTTTCCTATCTGCTCTGACGGAACGATATAGTTTTAGTTTTATATCAAATCTTTTCAAACAAATTACTAGCTACTGTATTACGGACTGGCTTGAACCCAAGTTACAAGGTGCAAACTTTCACAATTTGCTGACTATAATTTGATGCCCATAGGCAGTCTGAGACTCTAAGATGGGATCTCAGAGTCACTTGAATACATGATCATTCCAAACTACGTGGCATATATTTAGCATTGTCTCCTTAAGTTTGGGATGATGAAGCACAAAATTAAAACAAGTTTCCCTGATTCCGATGGGACGAAGAATTTGCAAATAATCGCGCATTCTTATTCCAACTAGTTTGCATATATTTTCTCCAAGAGTGTAACCCGATCCCCTCTCCCATCTGTGTCAACGTATAGTCAAACCCTCTGCCCTACTCTTACTTCCAGCAAACTACATCTCAACTTCTCATCATCTCATCTGTACGAATACGGTAATTGTATTTCATCTTCTTCTTTATCGAGAACTATATGGCCTCGCGAGTCTCTATGAATCCATCAGACATTTGTTCTCTCCCTATTGTTCACCAATTGCTCACAATAAAGCCGAGTCACAATCAGACCTTTGTCCCTCCAAATCCGGCATCTTCAATCTTTCTTCGCATATAAACAGCCCCGCGCGGAACATTCTTCTTCTTCTTCTACATCACCTCCGCCAACAGTGGATGAAACAATAATGTATCATGTCTTTCCTACCTCTCCCCTTGTCACATGTATCAAACCGACGTCACGATCCTGATGACACTGCAACCTCCAGTTGCCAGTACTACGATCATATCTCCAAGCCAACAGCCATCCCGTCTCTAAAGACAAAAGATGCTATGGTCTCTTGCCTTCAGCTTGTCAACTTCTCAGGATTCGGCTACAGGATTCTCACTCTCTGTCACTTTAATCTGTAACTTGTTGATTTTATTAGACAAGCAGTGACAGTAGTATTGCAAAACTGGGACACGAATTCATCCAGATCATTTCACTTTACCTATACTTTGCCGCCTCTTTTTGCGTATTTGTTCCGTATCCTGTCACTTGAAATTCAAACATCCCGATTTGCAACTAACCTTTCTTAAACTGTAAAACTTGTAGTATCAGATTACTCACAGTTCTTCACATGGAAATTCGCCGTAGCGTCCTTCATCATACGCATGTTTTTAAACCGTTTCTGCTCCAATATATAGCTCAAGATCAGACTGCAACAATCTTCAGGACACGAATATGTATGTCCTCCTAAGCAATTCTTTCCGTACGAGTACAACTAGTCCGAAGAATAAGTGCAGATGTCCTCCGAAATATGGATGAGCTGTAATGATTATTATCCACAATATCTCCAATTTAGTGGTTATAATAGCTTTAGGCGACTTAGGATTTTATATCCAAGTCAAGAATGACACAGCCTTAATGCTGAAGCCTACGTTCCGTCCCTTAAGTGTACAGCAACTGCCTCTTATGTAAATTGTAAGAAGGGATTGCTTAAGTAGGTAGGCTAAAAGATGTATAAAAAACCAGACGTGCTTCCAGTGTTAGCTGCTTACACAAGTTAGCCTAATGAGATTCATATATGAAACTTGAAGCTTACATGTTCTTGTTGAGTAATGTAAATAAAAGTATTTTTTACTTGAAACATCTCAGTCTTTTGTATTTCCCTCAAGTCCTGAAATGCATTTATCAGGAACAGAAGCCCAGTACATTCAATGAAGGAGCGGGTTTGGATCAAATTGTGGACGATAATGTGTAGCTCCATTCACCATTGAGGATCCGGGTTAGTTTGAATGGCAGGAGGACAAAATAAGCTGTCATAGTTTTCAAAAAATGGGTAGTCAGTGTCTACTTTCCATAATGCTTAATGTTATATTCCTAAATATCTTTTATTCTCCTTAGACCTACATGTAGCTCTCCGTCCATCCCATGTATTTCCTATACAATCCATCGTCTTGGTCTCAATTCAAAGAGGAAAGCTCACATTTGGATTCAACCAGTTCCTTCTAAATCCCAATACCTCTTTGATAATGCGCATTCAGTTTTCCATGACATTTGAGCATCTTTCCCGGCTAGTCGCTCCTCTTGAGCGTGATATTTTCAAAGAATTTTCAAATGAAACGAATTCAGTGTTCTATAAGGGTTAAAACTAACATATAGTTTTCTTGGCAAAGCCACAAGCAACTTGTAAATGCCCCCTGGACCCACATGGACGGAGGCTAGCAGGCTAGCTCCCGTCCAGCTTACGAAATCATATAGCGGTTGCTCTTTTATTGGGCTTGTGGGTCAGGAAATTCATTTTTTTCCTACTCATCTATTGTTTAGTTTTGAGTAAATCCTCCCTCATGTGATCATGATAAAAGCTTTCTTCAGACTTGAATGATCCTTGATAGTTTCTCAATCTACAAAATATGTAGACACCCTTCGTGCTCTCGTGTAAACAAACACCCTTCCTCATTACAGACACGTCCAGATACACAAATCAAAATCATGCTGGCATATATACATTCACCTTTTTTATCAACCTTCTCCTCAGAGTTCTCTTATATTTCTGTCCTCATGTCCCTTATGTTTTCATCCCTTCATAATTCCATATCCAACTTGCTCCCTACAACAACACTCACTACATCTCTGCGTATTTCTTATTCCAATCTTCTCTGCCCTTTCCCCACCACATTACAAGTCTCCCGTGTCCAATCATAACTTTTTCCTGAGCATAAATCTCAAGACGGACCACTTCCCAGGCTACACATGTCACTCATTTCTTCCCAGTCTTCTTGGCAACCATCCACCGTTTTCAAGGCCCTGAGGGAGTCACCGGGAGAGGCCTTTACCAAGCCTAAGTGTCGTCCCGAGTCCTCTCGTTCTTAATGCTCATCTCATTTATTATTTATTTACATGCTGTTCCTCCAGCTAACCACAAGGAGCCTTGGATGCCTCATTTCAACGGGAGAGACAGGGCATAACAGTAGAGAACAAACTTCGCTTCTGGAATTCCCCGTCCGTTGAGTGTACTCTCTCTGAATTTTGACTTGGCTTCTGATAGCCAGAAATTGTGAAACTCCATACATCGGAAAACTATCCAAAAACCAAGTTTCATCAAACAGTCCCATCCTGGAGCCAAGGCCCCTGCTGGCACTGGCAGCCTACCAACCAATCCGTTAAGGTCACATTCATCAAAATACCGTCCTGGCTGGAACTTGCTATCTTTATTCATTCAGGAGGATGCCCGCATAAATATACTTTTAAGCGGTCCTGGAGCAAATGACTCCCTTTTGTTCTCCGCAACTAACATAGCTAGCATTTGACTGCTCAGCTCAGCATACCTAGAATACATCACGTATTAGCTCGGAACGGAACCTTGTTCATTCAAGATAGAGATCAGTTTCTCTCAACTCTTGTATCAATGCACTCTCAGTCAGTTCAGACAGAGAGGCAATTCAATTGTAACTAAGTGGTGGTGTGTAGAATATAATTCAAATAATTCTCCCTGTCTTATTTCTTTAGTAACTCCTTTATCCCTTCTTCTTCTCCTTGATTCCCTGTCTTCCCTCCACCCTCCTCCCGCATCTCTTCATCTCCTTCATCCCACAACATTCACTTGTCTTCATCATCCAGGGTTTCAGGACTGGAAACAATTTGTAGCCATCACAAAACAATTCCCATCCCCTTCTGCCCCTGTCAAATCAGAGAAGTTGAGGGATGAATCGGCGGATGCCAGCATCCGCTTTTTCATAATTTCAACTCACCAACTATAACCAAACTTGCAAGCAACTTTACTTTTACCTCCTTTGCTTTATTCCTCTAAAGGATTTCAACATTTATCCGTCAACATCCAGAACCGATTCTATTCTTCCCCATCATATCCTCATCAATTCATCTCTTCCAACTCGTATACAATTTCAAAAACCTTCTCGTTTCATTCAAATCCAGTAAACCAGTAAGTCTGTGTCCTCCTGTGTCCTCCTGCGTCTGATCTGGAAGACAACCGCAAAGTAATCCACTAAAATATCCCAACCACCCAAACTTTCCAGCACAATTAATGTAAATTGAATCAACTCTCCCTATTCCCTCCGCACCCTTGCTTCTGTCGCGTGTCCTTTTCAAAAGTTTCCCACAGCTATGAAATTCTAGCCACTCTATAATAAATTCCATTCACTTCTAGTTCCATTTGATTCTAACAAACTCTATCAAACTCTCTATAAACATCAAAGGCATTTACTCTGTCATCTCTCTCGACGGCATATATTTTACCATCCCTTTGGAATTAGCTCAGCAATTCCGCATTGCGAATTTTTTTCCATTTTCGTGGCCTCCGCTACCGTTTATCCAGAAGATTGTTCTGGGGGAATTTTCACAAATATTTGCCAACAACCTTTTCCCTGGCTTATACAAGAAAAAAAATCATTCAGCGTAAGAGCAGTCTCTGACAGAGATGACATATGATTTGTTATTTTTTGCAAAAACTGGCAAACTTTAAATTGCGAGAGCCCATGTATCTTGAAAAAGTGACAGTGGTACAGGACGAGTGAGATGACAAATAGGGAAAGTATGTAAGTATTCTTTCCAGACTCTCTTTGCAAATCTCTCTGCATTTGCTAGCAATTAGGATGCTTGTCCTCCTTTCCGTTTCCGCCTAGGCTAAATTCTTCTGCATCAGCTTTAGGTAAAAAATAAATGTACTAATGAAGGCAGTCTTGTCCTTGCCACATCCCAGACGAGAGTGGCATAATAAGTTTGCAAATTACTCCAAAAAGAGCATCCTTAACTCTGTCAGTCTCTTCACTTTTTATAAATGAATGTATTCGTACTACGTATGTTAATTCCTTCTGTGGTCGTGGCGTCTACCTTATTTGCATCTACTATACACGATTGCAGATTCTTTGACAACCTATTTGCAAAACTACCGCACTTGTTTATCCGGCTTACCACATGATATTTATTTATTAGCAGGCAACTAACAAACGGACACTCCGAGCGCTATCTTTTGTCCCTCCTTGAATATTTGTAGCGCAGCAACGGATGCGAAGAGCAGCGGCTGAAGTAACCATTAGATAAACCATTTCAACTACGAGCGAGCGCTCCAGGCGCTTCTTCTTTACAACCAAGTACAAATGAGTATAACATCCAATTCGCAACGTCCATAATTTTGCAACAAGACACCAGCTGATAGCAATTAGAGAGTTAGTTACTGGGTCGTATATTAGTTTAAGATCACTTGTAAAACCGGAGGGTGGATTGGTCCTTGGAGAACCATTAATGCAAATACGTATATTATGAGGTAATTCTTGAATGATGAGGATTGGGTTTAGCCTATTGTAGTATTTAGTTGGGAAGGGAGAAGCGTCCACACCGGGGGACAAGGAAGCCAGCCGGACACCGAAACTATGAATTAAACAGCTGAAAGCAACGGGGTGTATCCTTGTCTCTTTAGCGAATCCCATTATCAGGTCATGGATGCCATAGTGTAAGTGATCTTTATCAGTATCATGAGTTGCTTTAAAATTTCAGCTCGAAGTAGCCCATTACCTCTTTGCTTCATTGAAGATTCAGCAGAATTACTCGCTCGTACGAGCAAGGAGGAGCAAACTAAGCAGCAAGTATATAGTCCTCCTCTCCCATGTTCAATCCTCCTATTCCGCTATTTGCTTTCTCGTATTTCCCAGTCAATCCCAACGACAGTTATTTGAGCTCTCGTATTCAATTTGCTTACTCATTCAAAATTAACTACCGCGCCCCAGCATTAGCGACATTCGCGGAATCCCACCACGTCTCACACACACGTAGTTATTAAAGCCCCAGTCCCGTTTCAATGAATGACAAGGATTGGATATAGTTAGAAGATATCTAATCCTCGTATCTCTAGCATCTCTAGGAACTATCATTATTGACTGCTGCTACGTGTCATCCAAATGCTGGTCTTGCTGATTGTAAAACTAGTAGGCTTGCAAATTGAATCAAGACGCGATCTGGGAAGGAGCATATTCTTCCAGTCAGCTTCATTTTAGTGCTCTGCATCAGGGTTTTTAGTAACCCGGATACATACTCTATTTTATTCTTTCATAGTTTCATCATATCCATCGTTCCAGCTAGCACCTCCTCTTCCCCAGCAACGAGTAAGTAATGCGAAATGCTTGTAAATTCAATGATATCAGAATGTAGTGGAAATGGATACTGCATGATCAATCCCAGCACTTTCTCCAGCGGACTTTCTCTACGACAACGACCATCCGTCTTTTTATGTTCTCCCTGTAATAAAACTTTTGGCAATACATCTTACCGTGGGCCCATGATGACAAATCCTCTTGGGCTGAGACGAGGATCTTAAAGTAACACCAACACTTTAGATTTTCTCCAGCACAAAATATTTTCACAATTACTTTATATATACTCACACTACACAAGGAGGACGCCGAGACACTTTCACAATATTCCGCTCAGTACCCCCCGCCCTTTACAAATTCCTCCGCTCACTTTCTTGGCAACACTTACAATAGTATTTTGATTTATATCCCTCATATGCCACCCTTTGAAGTTTCTTCCAAAGGAAGTATCTGAAAAAGCGTCACTTTCTCCACCAGTACATGGCGTGTTTCCTCCAACTATCCTCCTAATTCAAGATAAGAAGAGAGCGTGTGAAATGTACAACACCAGTGAAATCGGGCACTGCTGGATTAAACATGTACTAGTAGCAGTAAATTTCACGTCCTTTGCCGTCTAAACGATATGTGATCACGAAAGACAGCAATATTTAATCATCTCCAGGCTTTCGACCATGTGAACGCCAACCATGTGGCACGGGGAACTACAGGTAAAAATAAACGTCCGTCCAATCCAGTTTCGATACGCAAGGGAAAGATTATTTGGGTTAGTCGGATCGACTATTATGGTCCTCTGTCCTTTACAAGATATGAGTGGATTCCTTAACTAATCAGTGTTTCTCAGCTCAATTTCAAGGTTTGGTCCTACGCAGCAGCTAGTAAGCTTTCTTCGCACTTATTCTTGATCACAGCCTGCTTAAGCAGGATTCGGCTTCTTCACGTCTACTATGTATCTGACTATATTTGTTTCTGATTAACTTTATAACCGAATTACACATGGGACGCTCAAAGTAGCTCCTCCTCCAAGGTCTAAGAACAGTTGATAATTGACACTGGATTTTCTCTTCCGCTAGCTTCTTCTCTGCTGCCCTCGCTGTTTCTCTCGATAACACTGTATTCCATCCAACCGGGAAGCATGTAACTAAGTAATTTGCTGTGCTGGGTCTGAGTAACTCTTGTTGGGCCTTATCCTACTTTTATAAAATATGTAGGATGGAGAGATGATTCCAAACGGAGTTGATGAGTAGAGGACGAGGACAATTAATTTATGTAAATTTGAAGGCGTGGGAGACTCTATTTGAGGATGAGACCATCTCACTAAATAATTGAGAGAGAAGAGACAAGGAGATGAAAGAGGACGAGTAGAATTTACAAAGACTCGTGTATTTTTTCCGCACAAGCTTCACGAGTCAACAATAAAGTAGACTCCGTCCATCCTTCCGACTCTTCTCATTTTTCTTGCACAAAATTCAGTTTAGCACTGGTCCTTGCTAGACGAGGAGACGAAGCTATTATATGACGTCCTTGTATTCTATCCGAAAACTTGATTCAGTCAGAGAAGCAGGAGCGACGGTTTATTTCTTTGATAAGTAGAAAATTCCAAAATTGTAGTCACTAGTCACGTATAAAATGTTTTCTCCCTTATTTCCCCTGTCGTTCTCAGCAAATTTTTCGCAAATTCTTTCCTCCTCTCTTTTTATTTTTTGCTCGCAGTTCTTTGTATATGTATTTTAGCTTTTCACAATAGCACGTTCTTAAAGGGAATCCCTTACGACAAATAAGAATATTGGAGCACAGTTTAGGATTTGAGTAGAAACGAAGAGGAAAAAAAGATTGATTGTAATTTCAAGACACAGGGTTCGGCTCTTGTACAAGCTTTGACTAGCTCTTCACCTTGATGCTGGGAGTAGAGTACGAGAACGCATTTAGCTACGCGTAACTACCAGGAAGCGATAACGACCATCATGTAGATTCCAAGTGAAAGGAGAAGAAGGTGGTTGAGGAGGAGGGAAAGTGTAAAAGAAAGTTGTGTAATAGAGATAGAGCGACTTTTCTAACCGCACACTTTCTAACTCGGCTTCGCTAACTAAAGGACTACCAGAGGAGGAGGAAATAGGAAAAGTGTAAGGACAAGCTAAGAAACCCGGAGTTGTCTACAATACACACTTATTATGTACACGTCTCCTAGCTTTCTCCGGCTATTTTCTCTCTTTCTCCTCTTAGTCTTAGGAAATCCCACTCTTTCACTACCCTATCCCGCTCCCACCTCCTCACACTCAAGTGTGTTGCAGCCCTCTTTACTTTACCGAGTCACAGGCAAGACCCTTCCCTATAGTTTATGCTTTACTCTCCTCCTTACACACATACACACACTAATACACACGCTCCTCTATTTCTCCCGCAGAGTGAGCAACCAAACCAAAGGACAAGTGAAATGCGTGTGTGCACACCGAGAAACAGAGACTGATGTCGTGATTCGGGCGAATTCGGGAATAGGATTCCATCCATGCCTCGCTATGCCTTCCAACTTGCTCTTCCTTCCCTCATACTCTTTCTTTCTCCCTCCTTTTCACTCAACTCAATGAATCCAGCCAACTTTCAGTTCTTTCTCTCCAGCCAGAGGAGAGTGGGTAGGAGCGGGAGTAGTGCGAGTGGTAGAGGGGAGCCGGGCTTTGTTCAGCCTTGGCAAATATGTCAATAAGAAGCGGGTAGGAAAACTCCCGACTTAAATTCCCTAACCCGCGGACTTATCTTAACCCGCTCGGATACATATCCCTGTCCGTACCGTACCCCGTACTCAGCTCCTCTGTCCCTTCATCATCAGCCTTCAAGTTCAGAGTCGGATTTATCCCGCATCCGCCCGCCTACCCAGATTCCACTTTACTGCACCAGGCACAGACAGAGGAGGAAGCCAGCAAGGAAGCAAGCAAACTTTTTATCCCAAAACTATGCAGCAAATGAGTGATGGGAACAACTACCAATATATTCCTTTCTCCTTTCTCTCTCCCCACCCCAGCTCAACTCCTCACTCACCACATCTCATTTCATACACCAAACCATCAGTCACAAGTCACGGGGCATTTTTCCCTGCAATATTTAACTCGCTTCCATGGGACCCTTTGGAAAGTACGGGTACTACTGTGCAGAGCACCCGTATCCTTATTCCCCACCCTCCCGGCGCCCCTTCCCCTATCCCTCTATTGTTCCACAGATCAGTCCCCCCCCGCACGACAATGGGAAAGGGACTCGGATCATCCGATGAGCGGCAAGGGTTGGATTCATCATTCTGAAATGCATCCACTGCTGTCGCTGCCATCACCATAAGATTTGGGGTGATAAAATATCACATTTCGGTCACAAAGAGTTGCAATAAAGTGAATTTTTTCCGCCACGTGTCCGTTCCTCTGTTTCACAACGTTATTTCCAGTTCTCACTTTTGGACTTTACCTCTGTACCCGCAATTTCCAAGGTCCTCTTCTCTGACAGGTCATTTAGAAGTCAATACAGCCAAGTATTTTTGAGAAACTAAAAGACCTTTTCCTTGTCATCCGTTTCAAACTCGTTTCTTTCTCATACGTAGTGACGGTTATAACAACAAAATGAGTAAAAGAAGCTTTCATGAAGCTCCAGAAACTTGGACAGGAGTCTCTGCTCAGTACTTTTGTCTAGTGTGCTCAAAAGTATTGCTTCTTCGGGCCTTTTCAATGTTTTTCAAGTAGTTGGATATATTTATGAGGACATATATTAGAAGGAGGGTAATAAAATTAAAGAGTAACACGGATTCCGGGATGCGTGTGTACACATAACTCGGCCTTAATATATATTGTGAGCAGAATTCGGCTCATATCAACTCCAGGGATGAAATCATATCTAGTAGCATCGTAGTAACCAGGATCCAGAGCGCAGTTATGCTTTCACGGAT
Organism: Sminthurides aquaticus; assembly: GCA_906901655.1. Lineage (NCBI taxonomy): Eukaryota > Metazoa > Arthropoda > Collembola > Symphypleona > Sminthurididae > Sminthurides > Sminthurides aquaticus. Next base: position 5,143,856 of record CAJQTT010000004.1, on the reverse strand, counting down.
TCCCTATCATCCCTATCATCCCTAATGTCCCTTTCTTTCTCCCCTATTCCCGCACAATTGTTATGGATGGATGAGACGTGCTGGATGAAAACTATTTTACTCTAATAGCAATTCCCTCTCCGTCTCACCCTGCGCTATATGCTCACTTACTCTCAGAACAGACGCTGTATAAAGTCTTTACCCAAGCTCATACACATACATCAAGTATCCAATGCTATATGCCGTCCCTCATAATATTTTACATCACTTGGCGCATTCCCTATTCTTCTCAACAATGCGTCCCTTGTCTCCCAGCTCTGTTTTCTCCATTTACACGCCTCTCCAAACTTTGCTTAACTCTTCTTTTATATCCCTCCCGTTTCTCATCTCCTCGGAAACTCATCATTTTGTTTTCATACTCTCCATCAATCCTCCCACATATCCACAGCATCTCCGCCTCCATATCCTACTTTCATAAGTATCCTGCCACCTCTGTATGCCCTCCTCGTAACCTAATCTATGCACGCAGCCTGCCTGTAGAATCCCTTAGTATTTTATTTTCTTCCTCAGTCAGTCAGTATCCGCTAAAACGGGCTTCTGCACTCGCTTTCCCCACTCAATCTTTCATCGACCCACCCTCTAACTTTCTACTTCCATCACTTTGCTTATGGTCCCTGTATCCCCGTACTAAATGCTCATAAGATTGAGGCGGACACATCTTGTGCCATTCCAACTTACCGCAAGGGACTTTCTTTGAGAAGAATTTCAAATTCCTGTACTTTCTCCCAACTTTCTCTGCTTTCTCCTTCTTTAGAAAGAAGGCATTGAAAAGATTTTCGTCCTCCGCTTCTCGTCCTCTCGCTCATTTCCTGCCGTAATGTGTACGCCCGGCCTTCTCCCCCCTAATGCCTAATGTCACAGTACTTGGATAAGGGTAATAGCTGTGGCTTTCGTTTTAGGGGAAGAGGTGAGTGATCATATTGATTGTTTCCTGGGAAGAATTTTTCTCTTGAACTCATTCCACCTATTCCCCATCTTCCGGCACCTATCTATAGTCTTCTTGTCCTCTAGCTTTCTCCTCCTTTCTCTTCTCTTTACCCACTAACCGTTAAAACTCCATTGCTCCACTCCGCAAGATGCCTTCCGAAATCAAAGCAAACCGCCACTATCTATACTATATATCTTGGATCACACACAACTTGCTCCTACCACTGTCATTTTCCATTCCTGCTTTAGATTTTCTCTCCAGCCTTTGCTCTGACCATACAACCAGTACATTCCAGTGAATTTAAAACTGCCTTCTTCTTACCTCTTATGGAGTAAGTAGCCTCAATGAAAAGAGCTGTGTAAGGAGACAAGCCCATTTTCCATTTCCTTCCAGGCTTTCTCTTTGTCAACCGCTCTTTGCACTCCGTCCTCGTTTTTAGATACCTATTTTATTATTCTGTATGGTACGCTTGAATCTTTGGAATCCGGATTTTTGTCAACCTATTTTTCTCACCTCCGCCTCTCTCCTTTAAACTACGACTTATTTCTTTCTTTCCTTATCTTCAAAATCTCAGCACCGGTATTTCGCACTTTCCTTTGACATTCCTCTCTTAAATTATATTCTCCTCCTCGTTTCCCTGGCAATATCTTACATTTTATTCCGACATGCTTTTAGTTATTTGATTCACACTTTATACTACTTCATGCTTAATGCGGTCCAAGGGAACGCTGTAGAGAGAGAAGAAGAAATCACTTCCCTTGTAGACATAAGAACGATGCACCCAGATTCAGCCTCAGTTTTTTCAATGTTTTGATCCTCACACCTGTGTACTTGATTCTTCTCTTCTGTCTTTCTCAAAGGCTCGACAGAACCGCCCTTTAGCGGCTGAACCCGGAATGATTCTAACTTTCTCTTTCCAAAAAACTTTCTCCTCAGTTTGTTGCCCCTGTTTCACACAAGAGGGCACGTCCTTCCAGATATCCTGAGGTTTTTCCACCACCCTTTTCCAAATATCGCGTGACATCCAATCTACCAACCAATCCAATCTGCACATTTCATTTCTTTTCCAGATGTATATATATATATATATATTATTTTGTTTCTCATTTTCCGCTTCACTTTCATATTATTTCCCTTAAAGTTTTACTGTTATTAAATTCCATCTTAGGAGCGATTTTGCAAAATGCATTCCATAACCCGTCCACACGCTTTGCGCTTCAAAGCAGCATGATACTACGAGCGCAGGAGCGGCTCTTTCCAAGAACGTATGCCATAAATTTTTATCAATGTTTCTTTACTTGCGGTTGCAAAAATTCGTTCTGCGCTGTAAAATCTCTACATGTTTCTTTATGAAGTATAAGTGGAAGTAAATGCAAGTATGGAGTTGCGCAACAAGTCGTCATCGCTAAAACAAGCTAGTTTCTTGATTTTATTTACGAGAGGAAACGTGTTCGTGACATGTGTCTACATCTATTAAGTAGTTACACTTGCTTTACTCTTGTAGCAATTTTTCCCAATCTTTTCTCTTCCCTTCTACCTTCTTTGCAGTATTATATAGTTCTTTTTTCACATTCCTTTTACTTCTTATTCTTATATATCTTTCCCTTACCCTTCCATTGGCATGCATTCAGATCTGAAACTGGATGAAAGCGGCTACTGCACAGGAAGTGAAGGACTGCAACTACAATCGCCTCTAAAAGCTAAAATATTGTGTAATAACATTATGCGACATGTAAACTCTTAAGCAGTTTATAATTTGTTTTGCATGTGTATGTATCTATAAATATTCTAAGTGTGTTATATTAATGCCCGTCAAGGATTATTGTAGCACCTTTTTCCGTTCCATAGAAAATAGTTCCTCCATAGGCTCCGCACGCTTTTTATATTTAATAGTCATTCCAATTGATAATCCTATACAATCTTTTCATTCTGTCCCTGACAATGTAGCCGACATAATTACTATTCAGTTATTACATCATTTAGCACTATAATTTCTTTCTATCTCTCCAGCTCGTAGTCCGCTCTATATTTCACAGTTTACGTTTTAGCATTTATGATAAAACCCAGGGAAATTATGCCCAAAACGGTACAAACTCCATTCTTTCTCCCAGTGAGACCCATTGTACAAAGGAGCCTTCATTTAAATATTAATTTTATGCTATGCCTTAATTGTTTTAATCTCTCTCTATCTTTGGCTGCAGAACTGCCGGATACCTGGCCGACACACACGGCCATTCAGTATTCGTCATGACGCGATAAAATTTCAATAATTCACAATATTTGAGCATCAATAAACATTTTTAGTCACATATACGCCATGCATTCTCCTCAGCTTTCTCCTACACGAAACTTTAAATACCTCCTCCTCCTCCTCCTCCTCAGTTTATGTATGCATACGGATCAAAGTCTACAAGTCTGTTTCTTCGACAAAGATTAATAAACTTTCCTCCCAACTTCCCGCCATACCAACACCGACTATGATGGCCTTCGGCGCTAAAAGTTCAACAAAGCAGCTTGTAAGTTTTCAACTCTAAATACGGCTTTCGTATCCTCCTACTCGGGCTTATACACGCTACTTGGAAAGGTCTACGTAGCTTAGCTTCTCAGTTTTAAATCCTAGCTACCAGCGGTAAATTGGCATTGGGATCAGTTACAGGACTCTTTCCTTTACAGTCGTACCATTTTTCATGCATTTTCGTACATCATTTTACCTAATGTTAAATCATATCCTAGGAATTTTCCGATATCAAAAATTTTGAATTCATATCCACGCCAGTCTATGATACCTCCAACCCCGCTGCTAACAATAATTTTCTGTTCCACCTCCTCTACCTATATTCCTAAAGCACGATGAAGCAATTTCAAAAATCCGTTACTTTCACCTCGTATACAGCCAATCGTCTTATACAAACCAAGCACTAGAATACTGAATTTTAGAACCTCCTAAAACTGAAAATACTATAAGATTTTGTCGTTCTGAGACCGCTGTATTCCTGCAACATCTCTACGAAAAGGGCACATATCAAATCCTGAATTGTATACATAACACTTAAACTTGATTACACATTCTTGATCGTTGAAGCGAAGAGAACAATGAGCAAGTATAAAACCAGATAAAATTATTCATTCCCCCCACACTCCCTCTAAAAAGTTAATTACAATTGCATTTTTTGAGCCTTTTTCAAATCCTTAAGTATTTTTTAGATTCACCCGAATATTTAGCTTCAATTGTTGCATTGCAAAATCTAAATATCTACACATACATCTTTTCAATTTATTCAGCCGCATTAGTCAACTCTGATGATGCAGCTGCCCTCTTGTCGCTGGTTTCATAAATCTTGTGCTCTACAAACTGTCCGTTAGCTGCTCTAGGAATTGCTTCAGTTATTCGATACATTATTAAGCTTATTTCATGTTTTATCATCTAGCCGCCGACTATAGTATTACAAGTTGCGATTGTGTGAGTGAGTGTGAGTATTGATATTTCTATGATGTGTTTATAGGCATGCCTATAATAATACAAGGATGATGCTGTGATTTTTGTATGAAATCCGCAAGGATGCTTGCCTTCCCCTAGATGCTAAGTTATAAATACTTATTATCATTGCAACAGTTAGCAATTCCTCGGAAGATTTTTTTCGCAGGAAAGTTGATTTGTGGTGAGCTGACAGAGACAGGTAGTAGCGGTGAAATAAATTTACTCTTGCATGTAAAAGTAGTCACCTAATTATAATGTAACTTGAAGTATGTACTCACTCACTCGAGTGCCTACAATCTACAACACGGCATCTAAGACTGAAGATTTTGGGTGGGGATGGATTAAGCGTTATATATCATAGAGTGCCTCAGAGATGCTAATGCTAGAGAAAACACTGAGCGAGAAGAAATTAATTAATGATGAGATACAACAAAGTTTTTAGTATCTATTAATTAGCCTGCTCAAAGTCTTTCCGGACGTGATGATCCAATCCATTCAGTTCTTGGAACCCGACCCAGGCGAGCTAGTATAGTATTTCCAGTAGCACTTTATTTTCGGGCCACATCAAATGAAGACTTTCTCCTTCCGCCCAAATAGATACAAGGACGTAGTTTTCAAAGAAAGCTCCAGCAAACTCTTTTCAACCTTGTTTCTTTGTGGGTGAGGAAATTTACAAGGGTTAAAGGGGAAATGTTTCCAGTTGGGTACAGAGTACAGATTGTTTTCAATTAGAGGACGGTTTCAATCTCAGCAATTTCAGTCAGTCGTGGCCTGTATAAATGATCTCGGTACTTGAACGTCATCGGCTGAGGACCAGTGTCTAAGGCATCACAAACGAAACTACTTCCTTCCATGTGATTCCGGCCACCAAAGTCGTGAGGGGATATCATTGCTGATACGCTTAGTTCACTGTAATGTAAAATTACATCATGTCAATCCTCATTACACTGTAAATATTCCATTTTCATTATATATTCCCTCTACAACTTTCGCCACTTTCATTCCGCATGCTTACGTTTATTCATGCTTTCTCCAACGTACCGGACTATGTACAATGCTATACGGCTTTTCGTATTAACAAAACTATCAGCGATATATACTCATGACTAATTTCTGATGACACTGCAATGCAAGGACCACGAATCACAATAAAGTATACAAAGTACTCGAGATGGATTTCGGTATGCCATATATATTAGAAACCTTAATTCTCATCAACATGCTTGGAGCTAGCCCTAGTTTCGAAGCCAGCAACTTTTATTTATATTCAAAGCGACAGCAGTTTGATTTTCGGCGATACTCAAATACTTCAGAAAGGCCGGAATCGAGTGCGGCTCTTGTGTGATCGCAAAGCGGAGAAAGTAATCCCATCGAGCTTTCAACATGGCTCTTTACAATCTACTTCGCAACAGTATATTTTATAATAGGATCGAGAGATTGCCCGCACTTATTTTCTGAAATTATCTTTCACATGTGTGAATCCCGACTCAGCTTTCTCCGACTACTCTTGCATAAAGTGTATCTATTAAACTTGGATGTTGCTTTAAACGTTTATCCTTTTGTATTGTGACGAGACAGGATTACGCGCCTCTTAAATTCCCTTCACGAGAGCGTTTCCCATACTAAACTAGCTTTATTTTATGTTCCATAGCTTCAAGCTTTGTTTCACTCATCGAAGCTTTCCGTAAATAAACCCTGTCATATCATTAAACCGCAGCTCTGGCCATCACGTTCCTACGCCTTTTCATCCTTGCTTTCTCCATTCTCCATTCCACGTAGCACCAGATTGTGGGACTATCCCCCATCCGTACAGCAGCACAGTACATTCACACTTACAGGAGGACAAGGACACACAAAGCAAAGGAATGAAATAAAAGTACTGGAGAAAGTTTGCTTTCTCTTCCCTCCTAGCACACCATCTCCTTCCTACCCTTCCTATGTCTTCACCCACCCTCCCTCTTCTTTCCCTACTGTGTGCATAGCGTCGTAGTATTAGCGGATTTAAAAGTCTCACCTAAAAGTCATTTGATTTTTGGCTCCTCGCGGCCAACACGAAGAGGATTTAGACCTTCGTCTGTACAAAAAGAAGGCATAAAACATGAATATACGGTTAATAAAACAAGAGTGTTATTGCATTATTTCTTAGTAAGAGGAACTTTAGATAGGGATGGTGGTAAAAGCAGGATTGGTTGTAGTCAATAGTCACCATCTTCATCCCGCTCAAGGGATTCATGACGGTAGTATGTAAAGAAAGACAAGGATAAGAGTATAAGGTACGAGGGATATTATATAAACTAGTCAGAAAATACTTCCACTTAGGTTCAGTGAGTACAACAGACATAGAGAAAGCTGACATAACTTCAGAGGAGCCGATGGCATTATTTTTACGAGAGCCAATGTTTTTATACGTATGTGCTGGCCATACCTATTGCTATCGACGACGTAGAGCCGGAGACGATTCTCCAGCTGATGACAGCGAAGTAGAGCCATTTTCAGATGATGTTCTGTCCTGAGCAAATTGGTCTTACAAAAGGGATCTTTACAATCATGAGGATATTTTTCCACCGGAAGACCGTTTCGGAGTCTCACCATTCGCGTTTCGTATATACTCCCACTCCCATACGGGTAGTCGAACGGCCTCCCCATATTCTGTAATAATAAACAGTACTCAAACATGAAATGCAAACAAACCCCAGACTGTCACCCCACTCCACGCCGTCCACGCATCCCCACATAACTTCTCCACACACCCATCCCATTCCTCCTGACCGACCACACAAGATTGCTTTCACTCCCGTTTACCCTGCTTTCACCACACAGCTTCCATCACTCCCATTCCCTCTCTTTGCCCCTCTTATTTCTATGCAAAACTGAGACCTAAACACATTTTTACACGTCTTTTGGGAGAAGGTAAGTTAAATTTACGAATTTTCTACGCTAGGGATAAACTCCGCTTGTCGCTTTCCCATCGTAAACTGTGATCCCCCTTTTCATCTCTTTCTCCTCTTCCTCCTCCTCCTCCTCCTTCAACCTGGTAGTTGTGTAGTAGTAGTAGGAAGATAAAACAATCTTGTAACTTGTAGCCAGCCAGCGGATTTCCTCCTATATTTTCCAGTACGACTAACAACCCGCCCGGTCATAAATGAGTGAACATATGTACCTGAGATAGGAGGGTGAAACAGGAAGGAGGTCGATCCACACAATGTCGGCGAACGCATTTAGCATAAATATGTTCAACTCCGAGTAGAAGGCAGGAGAGTATTATGCCTCCCGTAAGAAGAAGAAAAGCTCCGTGGAATTGTTCTAGGGCTAGCTGGTTGCTAGTTCCAGCAGTCGAGGAGCCCATTGTATTAGCATCACGCTGAGAGCAGGGACCCGTGAAGTAAAAACGTTTTAGTCGCTCCAGGTCTCCTGAAAAATTCACAAAGAACCTTCCATAAATATAATCCTAAATTATATTATCCTTAATTCTTAATCTTTCTCTTCCTTCACACAAATTCTACCAACTCCAAAAGCAATCATCCCGTCAAACCGGAAATCACCTACCCGTAGGGAGACTAATACAATTTTTTAAATTATAATTTCATTCTCAGAGCAGCCCCCAAGCCCCATCATTTTATTTTAACATCTAAGAACATCCTTTACGCTAATTTCAAGTATCATAACCACATTTTTGACCTCCGCTTTCTCTCACATACAGGTAGCTGTAAGAATACTACAGTTTACCATCATATTTTAGCTTTAAAGCACACAGAAATGTTCGTTTATTTTTCCAGCCCAGTTTTAGTTGTTGGAAGAGAACATCTGGATTATTTTGGAGAAAGTATACTTTCTCCACTTTTCAATCTTAAATATGATTTACAAAGATCCATCCTTGTCCATCATGTCCACTCATTTTACTTCTCCTCGCCCATACTCAAAGAAAGATACCCTGATTCTGAACACATCAAAACCATTTTACCAAGGATAAGAAACTCATCAGTCGTGTTGCCTCAAGTGTTCTCCCAAACTCGAAGTGGCATGTAAACAGGATTTGATATATTTCTCAAGATAGAGTCTCTTTTCAATCAGTTTAATACTTTTAAAGTAAACCTCTTCAACACATTTTCAATCCAGGTGAATCAAATCAGCTGATATCCTAAGCCAACGGCCGTAAAATATAACAAACACCATTATCGCATTCAAGTAACAAATGCGCGTCCGCTTCCATGTTATCCTAATAAAATATATCACGTAGTACAAACATTTTACTTCCATAAACGTCCATCCGTCTTATTCATCCTTGCAACTTTCTCCGATCCTCCTCCCCCCACCCACCATCTTCAACACAATAAGCATCATCTTAGTGGATTCTCACAACGACGTCATAAAGATTGACATGGATATTCCCAGCTTTACGAGCGTTCAGCGGAACTGACTGAGAGCACAGAAAAACCCAGGGAGGGTGATAGAGTAGAGGGCTATAACATATGCAAACTACGGATTTTTATTCAATCCATGAATAGTTTCCCCTTTACGTTCCTTCACATGATTGCCTCCTCCAAATTTGTTTCTCTCGTCCTAGGGTAGGGTAAATATTGGAGGTCTCTTTTCCCGCAAGCATAAGTGTCTTCTATCTTGCCTTCCTTATTTCTTCCTAGTGAGGTAGGAACATCCGCCAGCAAGCATATAGCATCCAACAGTTTTCCATTTTCCATCCGTCTAGCCTCCAGCGCTTTAAAACTTCCATCTCTTCTTCCTCTGCAGCAAGCAAAACTCCGGCAATCTTCAAAGCACCCTTCAAGAAGATATTGCAATCATTTCTACGCCCTACCATCCCTATTTCTGGTGTAAGGTAGGACAATCTTCAAAAAACGCCTCCTGTCAATCCCTTAAAAATACTATTTTTCAAAGGATTCTCCTATTCCTCCTAAAGGATCCTACAAAGGAAAGCCGAAAGGAGCAATATGCTCAGTTCGCAGTACATCAGAAATTGGGTTGTACAGGATAAAGCTAAATGCTAAATGTGGAGGCTGCGTAAAGTTTTGTCCTCAGATACGTATCGCGGCTGCATGATTACGCGAGCAAGGCAGACAGTCATCAATTTATCCCTCTACCAAATGAGCCAGGGTACATTAATGTTAATAATACTGATTTAAGGAATCCCTTAGCCAGAAACATTACTGTTATTTCTGAGCTTGTTTCATGTTATTAAACTTGTTTCGTGTTTCATGAAGATTAACAACCTCGTGGCTTTGATTGCCGACGCAAGGAAAATCCTGTTTTTAGCCATGACTTGGGAAACATCCAACCTACAGCTATATAAATTTATATTTTCATCCCTCCCTGCTTTCCAGATACTAGACACTCACCAACTTGTGATTTACCCATCCTCCTCCTAGACTGGTTACAAGAGTGGGCCAAAATACTTTCTCCTCTATTCCATGCTTACATCATTTTGTCTTGCCTGCCTACAATTCTTGCTTCTTTCTTTATATACTGGTTATACTCTGGCATAGTAATATCATACGGACAGATCTCGTGTTTTGTTCCCCATCCGCCCATCCATCGCAATAACTGTCTTGAGACCATTGACGGAAAACTTAAGTACTACCAAACGCCTTCACTGTAAAGCAGCATGCCATGGATTAAACGGGGAAAATCTACATACGTAAACCCTGCATCTACTTTTGCTATGATTGCTATACCTTGATTGGAGCTCGATTTTTCCGATTTTGTTCTCACACTTTTTCTTTCGGTAGTTGCGCGGAAACTATCTCGATTTGTGAAAACAAATCTCAATTCACATAATCCTTGTGTGTAGAACTAGAACTAGACATTGACGCCCGACTACAATAAGTAACTTTTTGTTTCGCACCCCAAAATTTCAATCAATCACAGCCACCTGATGCTGGCGACTAGCGCAAGCACCCATACACAGTCCATATCCATACATGATGACCTACATCCTCCTACTTCCTCTTTGACATATGGCATTGTTCTATTTGTCTTTCTCAGATTAAGCGTTTTAGCTGAGCGTAAAAATCTTTCTCCGTTCCAACGGAACTTTCTCTACGTACGTGACTGGGCGTGTAGAGAGTTTTTGTTTGATTTCATTCAATTCCATTTCCTGGATTCAATGAGAAGAAATGAATCAATTTTCGTATTTGTCTGTAATTTTCTCGCCCATCCCTCTCCCTCATAGGACGAGGAGACAAGTGTCGAAGTTTGTACTTTTTGTACTGTCTCCAGAAGAATTCTCTCCCTTCATGTATCTTCCGATTCTGGCCCAGTTCCATGACTTTCCTGGCAGTGCTGGCATTCAGTACGTGTAATTCTCTCTCCTCCCGCTTTTGGCTTTCCTTTCGTCCTAATATCTACCAGCCTCCTACCAAGGAAACTTGACTAAAGCTTTTAACAGTCTCCAGTCGCGAGCAAGCGAGCAGATGTTAGAGGAACCATTGCCCCTTTCTCCTCTCGCCCATATCGACTGTACCAAGTAACCAGGAGCGATAGAATGTGACACTCGGGATTTCTGAAAGGAGAGAAGAAAACCAATTCCCCTATATGTTTCCGCTCTTACACTTTTCTCTTTTCTTCACTCTCCGTCATTACTACTTTTATTCCTACCCATACGGTTGCTACTATACAGTCATGACTCTCGGAGAAAGTCACTTTCTCCAACGGGCGCAACTTGGTAAAAACTTTCCCGCACGACACATAGGCTTGCACGTAGCTGGGTTTCACTAGCAACTCCACATTACCACTTACTTGATGCTATCTACCAGCCTTCCCATCCCAGAAATACATTTCATCATCTCATATGTCTCAAGCTTTCTTCGCCCTGTCAATCCCATCTTCTTAAAGAAAAGTAAGCAGATTCGCAAGCGTCATCCTAACCATCTTAAGTTATGAGAACGGATCACGGGATCACGTCACCATTTTCTCTAAAATCCGTTTTCCTTCTCATCCTCCAAGCCAATTGTATCTATCTAAACTTGATTCATACATACTTTCCCTCGATATAACTCCAACGTCCAAACTTTCTTAACTTATCACCTCCTGCTCTAAAAGTCGACATTGAGAAGGACAGCATGGTATTAGTTTGGCAGATTATGTCCGACAAGGTAATTCGAATTTTCTAAGCTGATACACGAGAAATGATTTTATTTGTTTGAGATCACTACGAGATTTATTCCAATTTTTGTATGCCTTTTCTAAACTACAAGCATACAAATCAATAATTTTCGGATTCTAGTAGCGTTTCTTAAAAGAAAATGTTGAATGCTTTGGAAACTTTAGAAGAGTTCTGCAAATAGTAGGGTGTTAACAGTGTGTAAAAGTGGTTTGACCATGTCGTTAAACGTTTTAATTGCGTGCTTCTCTCTAACCATTTAAACTAAAGTTTTATTCTTGCCCAAACTTAAGTAATGAATACGGTTTACACAACTGTCTTTTAATGGTTACATTTAAGGAACAGTTCGCAACATGCCCGGCTTTTCTATCTTCCACCCAGCATGAGGCTACCCGCAAAAGCTTCAAGTGTTTCCAAGCAGGCAGGGTTATAATATAAACTGTCCTTCACCCTACCCGTTTAAGCCCGACCAAAGAAATGCCCTCTACTGTCAATCCTTCTACTCAAACTTGTTCAACGATTAACAGCTTTAACATGTTGGCCTTGTCAGTCCAAAAATAATTGTTTCTCCTCCTCCTAAAATAATTGCTAAAAGCCACGCTGACAAAATGACGGCTTGAACAACTTAGCAGCAGCTACAAAACAAGACTGGAAATCGGTAAGTTCAACAGGGAAGTCCTCATTTTTGTCTAACCTAACCGTTTAGTTACGAACAAGAGCAATTAAACAACTTTCACTTGCGGTTTCTTCAAGTCCTTCATTCTCCAATAACTTTTTCCCAAGATTGCTTCCTTCCTTAGTGGTTGTTTGTTGTGAAATTTCCCCTTTTTCTTAAACCACGACCTCCACTACAGTTTCAAGTTTTACCGAAGATCAGTTTATAAGTTTCTGTACCTTAAAGTCAGTATTATCTGAGTTCTTTCAGCTATATGCTTTCTCCGATCCACTCATTCGACTCTTTTATCCTGCTTACTCCTTCCCCAGTTTTCCGGTTCTGATTTTCCATTCTTCCAAAACTCACCGTCTCCCCGAAACCAGCAGTACTGAAATAAAGATTCGTTCAATTTCTTTCCCGTATTTCTACACACTTTGTGAGCACATCGTCAAAGCGAGTAGCAGATTTGGGATTTAAAAGTACTGAGATAATGTCCACTATAATCCCAATTTGATTGACTTTTCTTCAAAGGTGAAAAGAGGGTCAGACTGGACAATCAAGTCAAATTATTTCTCGCCTTTCATGTAACAACACCTTATGGGTTTTATTTGCCAATTCAATCTTCTCCTCCACTTGCTCCTGCTTTAGTATGGCCTGGAGAGTCGGAGAGTCTGCAAATGTGACCCATTTCACTGCCCGCCTCACAATAAATCTCACTAAAAAGAGCATTATTTCCCCTCAGCTGCCTTCCACACTACATGCATCAATCCAATCTAGATGTAAGCCGTAAGGAGTTTAAAGACATATAGAAAATTCCTCTTTCCCCTTGAAACAATCCAGGATGCTGTCACCCGTATCAATGAATGATATCTTTCCTTCCGCCGCCAAATCCTATGTAACGTTCTTCACGTATCTCTGACTTCGTGACTCCCACTCCCACAGCTAGTCCAACAGAAGCGGCATATTTTCGCGACATCTATATACATGTATACTCCCCTCCGTAAAACCAAACTAAGCCATGCTGTTGCCGAATCCACATCCGCTAAAAGAGCGACTACGAAGCCGAATCCCAGTCAGTAACAACAATCCTCTTCCCCTGGTCATTATTTTTACCAGCGCACAGCTTCCAAATTTAATGCCGATTCCAGAGAGAATAAACACAATTCAAGCTCGATTAAGAGGAGTGTGGAAAGTTGGATTTAGGAGAAGATTAGGTTGAGAAGAAGCTGCTGAGTCGAGTGCAATAGAGCTAGCAACAAAGCCAGGATTGCACGTCTATCTTATTGTTCGCGTGGAAATGAGGATGGATAGCACCAGCTGTTCCCCTAAATGTTTCCCCCGTTTCATTTTAGTATATTTTATTCAATAAAAAGTGAAAGTCGCTTTCTCGGAGTGCATCGAGAAAGAAAAACAAAATTCTGTAAAACAGGGAGTGGGTCAATCATGCTCTGTTTACTGATGCGAATTCCGATAGCATTCTCAACAAATGTTTTTTCTCCCTCATAAACTCCTCGTCGTCTCCCCTTAGCAGCTCTTTTCCGTACACATCAAAAAGCCAGTAGGAGAAAAAAATCCATTTGCCGTTTCTTAGCCCTTCCCACACCTACTGAACACTACCGGCTGGGCAAAGAAAGCAAAGCATCTCTGGACCAACTTTCTCTTTGAGGATTGCTTGCTCTACATACACATGCTGGAAGGGGGCGTAGGGATGGATGTAATCCTGATACAAGACTTCCAAGGTGCTGGTGTAAAAGAGAAGCACAAAACTTTATCTTCGCATTAGTTGAATGCAATCAGTGATTTGTACAGGCCGAGGATTCCTTTTCATCCCAGCTTTCTTTTCTCCTCTTCCCTTCGCCTCTCATGATTGGAACGTGTTTACACTCCCTTTCACTCCCTAGTCCATCTTCTTAAAGGAACATTCTTGATTCCCTGATTCCTTTTGGATTACTCCTTGTACTCAAAACTCCCCCAAATGTCGGTAGGACGTATTGTAATAAAATAGTGTAAGACTTTTTTAAATGGTCAAGGATTAACTTTCTCCTCCTTTCCCAGAAAATTTCTTTCATTCCATGCTCTTCCGCTTTTGAGAATACAACCACTACACTTCTCCCGTCTTCCTCCTCCTTTGTCCTTGTCCTCCTCATTCCTCTTATCTCCAACTCACTACACGCATTCCATCTCCAACCTCCCAACACACACAACCACACACAACCTCTCATCTTTTCTCCTCTCCCAGCTTCTCCAAGTCTAGACAATCAATCAAGCCGGGGATTCTACACCCATGCTCTCAATCAACTCCCACCACAACCCCTGAGAACTGTCGATAAGCTCAATGACCGATAAGACGAATGCATTTGCTCCTTGGATTCCTAAACTTTCACCAAGATCTCAAACCCCCAGATGAAAATCCCTCCAGCGCAATTCCGCAAAATTCCGTACATCCATCAAGCTTCTGAGGCCTTCCCACACAACCTCTTCACCATAACTTCAGAATGGTTGAAACTCTTTTTAGCAATGCAGCCGCATCAATCCTTTTTCAATTTGTTTTACTTCAAATCCAGACACACTACTCCAACCAAGATCCTAAACTCGTTGCACTCCGCTAAGTATGATGTATGTTTGATTTCTTTCCGTGGGAGAATCCAACAATTCATTCCTTAAGCCTTGCTTTGAAATCAACCAGCGCATCTTTTCTATTTTCTCTTCCTGCTTTCTCCAGCTTTCTCGTCTCAAAACCCGGAATCATTCTCCCTATAATCCTTGATTTAATTTTCAATGCTCATTTTTGTGTGTGTATAGTCTCTAAATTTCTTCAAAGGTAATGCTACGCGTAAAAATAGCATGATACATAGCCTTGCTTACCGTTCTCTTTGTACTCCATTAAATATTTGTTGAAAAGCGGTAGATACTTAGAGTGTCTTGGGAAAGCGAGCCCGTAGCCCGTATGGGCATACCACGAGCCTTCTATTAGCAATTGGCAAGTTCCGTTCGCATCCTGCAGAACCTCGTACTGAAGCACTGGACCATCGTAAATCAGAGCATCCAGTTTTCTGGGAAAGGGAAAACATTAGAAAATCACATTAAGGCCTCTCTATTGCTTTCTTCCCCTCATTCCAATATGTTATTCTTCTCTTCTTCCCGGACATTGATATCATAAGGAGTAAGGGGTATCCACTCTCCACACTACATCAATTTTTTATGTAGTATTTTTGATCAAGTTTCCTTGCACATATCTTTGATTAATCGCAACTTAGAATTCACGTATGGATTTTAAAAAAATAAAAAACACTTACCCGTCCCTCACAGCAGCAACCCCCTCACTCACATTTGTTACAGGGAAACGTTTCATATGGTCATACATTTCTGGGTGATGTTTCTGCAGCAAGGAATCCGTGTGAGTAAAAGGAATAGTTGTAAATCTCATTGGTGGGTCGAAATTATTAGGATGGCTCAGCTGGAAATAGAAAACCAAAAGTTTCTTTCTTAAGAATACGCTCCGAGTCTTGTGTTTTTCTTGAATATTGACTCAAGCCTCTATCGTATCCTAACGTTCCCATAATTACATTACATTGTACTTCATGCTACGAATACAGAATACAGACACAAAAGAACTGCTAGTGCTTCACATTTTCATCTTGGCCTTCAAGTTAAGACATTTGGCTTCCCTAAATGAGTGGAACAAAGGCAAGAAGATTAATAACGTTTCAACTCTTGATAATTCTGTATTCTTCCACTGTTTAATGGGAGGACAATTCTTTGTTTATGGAAACAAAGCTTGGATTTACTTTGTATAAACTATTTCTTTATATTCTCCTTATTACTTGTTTCTTTTCTTCTTTCTAGAGAATCAGCTTAAACAGGTTTCGCGAATTGCCCAGATTCAAGGCAGTATTCAAATGTTGGTGGCTTAGTATCCTTAGTTACCAGAAGGACAATTCAATGTTACAACCTTTGTTATCCCCACAAACCATCGTTACAATAACTCCGTAGCGATTTCTTGAAAATTACTTTCTGAGATTTATGTAGCATAGTGCATAGTACAGGTAGAAAAAACATAGAAGCTACGCTGTCCGTCCAAGCGCATTGTTTCAGACTAACCGGTTTGAATTGGATTTAGCTTGTCCATGCCGACAAGTACATGCACAAGTTGCAATTTTAGTTCATACAATACTTCAACAGATGCATCTTCTGTATACAATTTCGAAAAACATGTTTCTCGATCGACTAAAAAATATAAATAGTACTTGCTAATTCAAGTTTTGCAATGCAAAATCTGAAATGGCTAACATTTGAAACACGCCCCTGAATTTAAATCATACCTTTCGTTCCTCCTGCTTCACTCAGTTTCATCCTTATACGAAAAACGGTATGCACATTGAATATAGATTGAAATTCCCGAATTGAAAGACAAAGCTCTAAGGATGTAAACATGTTCATCCCTTTTGCAACATTAATAGTAGATAGCTTCAATCTCACTCAGAGTCTGATTCTCAGACCGAAACGGATTGGAATTCAGCAAAACTAATCTTCTTTTCTTCAATTGTAATAAAAATCGTGCATCGCCATGATTTGGAAGCGTGTGTTAGGACATGATTCAATGCGCAACAGTACCAAGTGATTGGTAACTCTATGTTCCATTTAGTTTCATGTGAGACGAATTACGGAAAAATGTAGGGTTGCTTAGCATTAGAAGAAAGTCGTGGAAAAACTACATGGATTTGAATAGGTATAGTTGGGACGATTACGTGAAAAATGCGGGCGATAAGTGTAAGTGGCAAGGACTTGGAAGGAAAACTACTGTTTTATGCTTTCACCAATGACGCAATTATTATAACAGTAAATGGAGGAGAATTAGTGATCTCACATAAGAAGAGAAGACCGACTCCGACTTTCCCCTCAGCTTTCTCCCTCAACAGCTCCTTTCATAGTCATTTCCACATTCTTCCCGCCCATTATCTCTATGATAATCGTCCTTCCCGCCTCATTTTACAACCCCTTCTCAGCTCGTCAGACTTGGTTGACACGTCAATTTCTCCTAGAAAAATTCTAGATGTATACTTCTACTTTCTCCTCATACACGCAACTTTCTTTCTCTTCCTCTTCTCTCCGCCTCTCCTTTTTATTTTGTATTTCAAGAAGATTGCCTAAGGAAAATTTTCTTTCCATCTTCAACACTATCTGGAGCTTGTAAAACAATTATGAGCTGGCTATCAAGCTAGGAGAGCGGGAGCTTAAACCAGTGATTGGCTGCCACTAACATGCGCAAAATTACAAAGCTTCGAATCAGGTTCCAAGTGCTCGTCTCCTGTCATGATAACTCCAACTGTAAGTTTCAGCCTATACGGGGCACAAGTAAGAGAAAACACCTTCCTCACCACTTTCCCCAGCTTTCACTCTCCCTATAACTTTCGTTAGAAAGAGTTCACCGAGCAGGGAAATTCAGCAATCTTAATAAGAGTTGTAACAAACTTAGACTCAATTTCATGAGGCTTAAGTATACATGTCTGCTTTCCCCCTTATTTTACGTTCATGCAAGCGAGAGAGCCCGATAATGTACGTAATGAAATTAAAAGGGATTCTCTTGCACAATTCTCATTCCAGCATCATGCCAAGAAAGTTTACATGAGGGAAATCAGAGATCTTTCTGTTGTTATTTTATTTCCCTCGTCTTTCTCATTTTTTTTCTCAAGGAGAGTTCAAGCGTTCTAGTTAAAAGTAAACTAACCTTTGGCGTTATTGGGCTCTAATTTTTCCTATGCCTGTGCTGGAATCGATATTCTCGGGAATGAAAGGTAGGTGGGAGAAGAGAGTAAAGCGCAATTTAGTTAGCCATGAGTCACGGCGATGGGTTCGCTTCCAAATTGAGAAAGCTTTAATTGAATTATTGTAAATTTAATTAAGGTAAAATGAAAAATGTTATCAATCCCTCGTTCTTACCAAGTCGAGGCCATCATAATAGGAAATGGAAACGCTAAAGCTCAATATTTTTCTATTAAATGACTTCCTCCCTACCGACCCGTGAAAGCAATAGAAGGAATAGAATTCCTTCGTACGCATTGTGCATCAAATAGTTGCGCCTTCATCCGCGCCACCTATTTGCTATTACATGCCTTTGTGCTCAGCTCAGAGTCCAGATGCATTCCTAGCCGTGCCGTGAGTGATTATCATCCCTACGTCCGCAGCCTGAATCAAGGGCACGTAGTGTTCAGTGAATTTTGACGGCACTGTTGTCAGCTATAACAATCACAGGTCACAGGTGTCATCATGCAGCTGCAGCAGTATTCTACAAGCTTTTACATTTTTTCACGGTTAACTTTTCGACCACTTTCCATGTGCTTCGCCCCAACTACAACTGAGACAGTGAGACGACCGACCCCTCCCACCGCCTTAAGTCCAGCTTGTGTCTAATAAAAATCCTCAGTGAGCCCACACATGCATCCAGGAGTGTTGAGGGAGGATTGGGAGCAGAGCGCCGGCTGAGAGCTATTTGATTGGGGGCCTACAAATAGTTTCGCAGTAGCGAAAAGACTAATGCACAAACTTTTCCATCCCTGATTTCTCCCGGTTGACTTAGCGGACTCTAAAGGAGATGCAGGGGATGAGAGGAGGATTTCGTTTTATTTTTTCTCTTGATTTTCTCAAACTTTCCTGAATATGATCTAAGTTTGTGTAGCAAGGAAACTTTCTCGGATGGAACACTAACATTTTGGGATAACTCTCAAAACCGCAGCCGCTTTCCCTTCCCTTCTCCCATACTCTTACGCTTCCCAGAGTAAAACTTATTTAGACACTTTCCCATCAATCCCCAGTCAATATTCACCCAGGAGCCATGACTTCTCATCTCCATTTTTCCCTGGTTTCAAGAATCACACATATTTCCCACAAATACACTCTGCTTTTATTTTGCAACTTCTATGTTTCTCACTTATCCCTTCTCGTTTCTGACCTACATTCATCTACCTCTTCATCACAGGTCATAGTTTCATCACCAGCGTCAGCGTCAGGTAAGGCTCTAACATCGTCAGTCTAAAAATATATCTTGTGGAGTAAGCATCCACGCGCCGGTCATACCGATAATACATTATTCATAACCATACCCTCGTTCACCCGTCACCGTCTACCTAAATCCCATCTAAAAATCAAACAGGCAAAAAGAATTTCCAATTTTTTCAAATGACTTTCTCTCCTTCACGCTTTCTCAACTTCACCATGATTTGATTCCGTTCACTGTACGAAGAAGCTACATGTCATGTTTTACCCTGGCTGCATTGTCATTCTTTAAAGTTGTTATTTGCTTGTCCAATTTCAGTTTAAAAACATTTACATTAGAAAATATTGACTTTCTCCTACTATACCGACTGATGCATGTGACTAAAAGCTACAATTCTGTATAAACTGTGATTAAATTCCGAAATCTTTGCCTGAATCCCGCTGGAATTAAAATCTCTGTCCGAGTGGTCATTTGCCGGATTTTTTTGAACTACTCAATTTCTCTCTTTACACAATTGAATGGGTAAGGATGTGTGGGAAAAGTTCCAGTTGGTGCATTTACATACTTGTGCTACTCGTTGGAATACAATTTGGCGCTCCATTGACCGTATCTGGTTGGAGATGGCATCCTTATATCCTGTAACGAGCACTACCTGCATACTTTCCCCGAGACAAGTTGCTTGGTTAGGATTCAGAAAAGCTTGGCCAGAGTACTCATATGGGCAGATGCCAAGATCATCCCCTGATATGTGCATGACGAATAGCGCTAATTTAAAAAGATATCAGCCAGCACATTTTGCGGTTGTAATGCACGAGCATTATTCTTCTTTTTATTATGGTAATCAGCATAAACCTTTGAAAGCTCGTATAAAAATTTTCATTCCCGCTGATTAAGTCTTGCTCTCTTTTGGAGGGACTTGAGTAGTTGATGTTGGCAAGGGCTTTGAATATTCGCATACTTTAACAATTTCTCTCGTTTCTCTCCCTTATTCTTCCCTCACATTCCACCCGTCGCCTCCACTCCTCCTCCATCCAAACATTCTCTTTTCCTTTCCTCCACCCCACTAAAGAAAGGAGGATGAGGGAAAGCAAACATACTTAGTTCCCGGTTTCATATACCATTTGCATATTTTCTCAAGTCCATGCAGAAGTAAGACAGAGCAGCCTATTCGGAAATAGCGCTCTTATTTCATATTCCTTCACCACCAGCACCCATAATGGCGCTGGTTGGCTGGGAACAAGTTGATGAAGCGTGGTACTTTCACCAGGGATGAGATTAAGTGCACGAGCTTTCCGAGTAAATGTTTGTCTTGAAATTTAGTTATGTCTGATGAGTTCTTGGTGTTGCAAAGTAGGCTTTAAATTAAGCGGAAGCCTCCTGGAGTAAATCCTGAGGAAACATTTTAGTTCATCTCCAACCTCACTCTCTCGCCCTTTTTTCTCACCCATCTCCCTCCTCGCTCCAACTCTATACATAAGGTATGCCATATTCCCTCTAAACCAGCATGAAGCATTATTGCTCATACCAAATGATTTCTCTTTTATTGAGCTTAACCTCAGATTTTCAAAACCTACCCCTTTTTCACTTGCACTTCAGCTTTCGCAAACTTTCTCTTCTCCATTCGCCAACTTTCTCCACTGCGCTTTCTGCTTCACTTGTATTCTTGAATGAAGTATGGTGCTTTTTATGAAGCAATAATCCTTCACTCCTCCCAACATGTTGAGACCCTTCCGGCTGTGACTGTGAGGAAGAGAGGACGTGTTTAAAATTTGAGCTTCATTTTACATTGACGGTCTCCAGAGATAAATTGAATGCTCTGACACATAGGAGTTAAAAATGGTGGGGAAAATTCCTAACAGGCACTTACCCTCACCACATTTCGTAACTTACTACTACACTTTCTCTTCTAAACCAGCTTGATTCCTATTCCTCCCATCCTTTCACATGCTTATTTAAAGTCCCAGGAAATTTATCAGCCAGCCAGGGCCAACCCGGGTCGAGGCCTGAGTCAATGCTCTTTTCTTCCCCTTAGTCTTCAGTCCCATTCCTTTATTTCAGCTATCAGATCCTCCACCCCGTCGAGAATTCGATACGTAGACAGACGAGCACGTAGTCTAACTACTTATTACACCCACCGCCCCTCAGTTCCAATTTAAAAGACGACATTCATCTATGCATGTTGCTCCTTCTCTGCACTGGTGTTTCTAAAGTACTTTTTTCGAATGAACAAATCTGGGGTTTGCTGAAGTTGAATTGAACCGAAGATGACACAGAGGGAGAGGTATCGGGGAAAGAGAAATGTGAGGATATGATATGAGAGTGGAGTGAAAATAAAAATAAGGGGTTTTCTCAATGTGTCGAGATGTTGCTAAGAACTACAAAAACTCTCGTGAAAATATTTGAAATTACATTCCGTGCCCGCCATAAACTTTATGTTTGTTGAGAGCATGCAACAAACACGCAGAGAAAGGCTTAAGGGAAGAAAAGATAATAGAAAGCAGAAAGTTGTATGACAGGAGCCACTTGAAATTTCTTAATATTAAAAAGATAAGGCCAGATCAGACTTGTTTAAAGTTACGAGAAAGATTCCAAATTCCATTACTGCAATGAGATCCCGAGAAGATGCTGAAAGTCCTACACCCTTAAGTACGTGCTATCTTCAACTCTCCCCCCTGTCTAGATCCATCCAAACTATTACTATGTAAGTCCCACTCACAACTCACAAGCCACTTCTCCCTTCCACACAAAAAAACTCGTCCAGTTTACTCTCCCCCTCCGTCTGAATTTCTCGAGATTCCTATTTAGGGAAACTCTGGGCAAAGCTTTCTCCACTTTCTCTAGGATTTTTCTTGGCTTGAGAAAGTATTACGACTGTCTTAGTTAGTTTAGAGGAAACGAGCCTGGATGATATGGAAAATGTTCTTTTTATGCTATTTATGATGGGAGCGAGAAAAGCGTACGGACTCCCAGAATCGGCCTAGATTTAGGTAATGAGAAGGGAAGGAAATAGTAGCTCCTTTGGAGGTTATCCTCTATTGCATTCCCTCCTCCGGAGCCTCCCATAACGTTCAAAGTCCAGGACGTAATATAAATAGAGTTGAGCTCGGCTAAATAAAATAAAACTTGCTCATATCTTGTCTAGAATTTATTCCGTTTTGAATTCCTCCTCGAGGTACTTATTTATTACGTTGTTTTCTCTCCTCCGTCCCGCTCACTCTTCACCTCCTGCCATCCTCTTTGCGCCCCGCACAATCCACCTAAAGTCCTACTAGCAGAGAAAAAAACCAACTTGTGAGAATTGAGGATACGGGAATAGCCTCCTATATCTTCTTCTCTTAGCTCTTTCTCATCCCCGACCGCTTTCAGGGGCCAACCTTTATTTGCCGAGCATGACATGCAAGCAAAAACGACAACTTCTTGACTATAAGCCCTGGCCAAGGCACAAACTTTCTCCGAAAAGACTACTCGAGAGGAGTTCATGGGGAGGAAATGTGCACTCGACGACGTATAGCACAGGAAATTGAACTCTGCCGGGAGTTACAGATTCCAGTTTAAGCTCATTTCACTCTTTCTGTCTCTTTCTTGGCGCTTTCTCCCTGTGCTTACAATTTATTTTTCACTACATTTTTCAACTTATGTCTCTTCGCATCCCAACACTCTCCCTTCTTCTTATGCTTTCCCTACTTTCACCGCTTTCGTTCTATTATCTCCTTTAAACTCGTCGCTTTTAAGTCTCCTTCAGTTGCGCTTCGTGCGCTTTTAAGTATTCTACTTCGCCAGGATTTTAAATAAAGGAAGGCAGATGAAATTCCTCAAGAAACCTATTGGCATCCCAACTTACAAATCCCGCCAAAAATATTCTAAATTATTCCTTCTTCTCAGAAACGTCTTGAATTCTCCACAGTCCTCCTCCAAGCGTCTTCAGATGACACCCGTCGACGAAGCATAATTTACATATTTATTTATATTACGAAGTATAATTTACAAATTTCAAACTTTCCCTTCAATATCATACTACGCTCTGCAACCTGCAACAGGTTCTTTCATCATCTTCATGTGCCACCTGCTTGGAGCCTCTACGACCTCTCCAGTCTGCTCTGCACTAGAAGAGAATTAGGGAATTGAAAACAAGCATTCACAGGAGACAAAAGAGAAAGCTGACGCAAGTGCTAGCCAAGTGCCAGTCATTTGATTTGCTCCCACGGAGAGAGTTCCAAATTCTT
Organism: Sminthurides aquaticus; assembly: GCA_906901655.1. Lineage (NCBI taxonomy): Eukaryota > Metazoa > Arthropoda > Collembola > Symphypleona > Sminthurididae > Sminthurides > Sminthurides aquaticus. The sequence goes on along the minus strand of CAJQTT010000004.1, from coordinate 5,120,425 downwards.
ATAAACGAGCTTAAATCTTCTCTCGATGACAAGAAACCAAACAAAGATGATAAACTATAGACTTTTCCGACGTAAAATTTTGTCACGTAAATTATTATTTCAGAGTAAACTTTTAGGAGCAAACAAGTGAAGATTAAAATGTTGGCCAACTTTTTCTTCCGCCCAGTCTTTCACTCATCCTTGTGTAAACATTCGTAAGAATCCATTAAGCACCCTTCCACCCCGTTGAACTGATATCAATAATTTGTATCTAAACATTTCCTCCCGCCCGCCCAATAATATAGCAATTCCTCCACAAACTTCTTCCCAAGCTTTCTCTTTCTTTCTCCCATCCTCTCCTCTCATCAACCAAGGCTAAACTTTCCCACTTACTTGGAACCCGTGACACTAGCACCCAGAAGACCTGGACCAAGATGGAGAAGTATTCATTCCTCCTTGGAAAAGTATTCATTAAAAGAGTTTTACTGTCTGATTGCTTCCCTCCCTACACATTCAATGCCCTCCCTTTCCTATTTCCTTCCAAGCTCAGTCCTACATCTCTCTCGTACTATTAACTTTCCCTTAGTATTATTCACTTCCTGTCTCCTCCGAATCCTTTACAATTCTCATCCTTTCTCGTATAATGTCTTTTTCCATCTCCCGTCCAATAGCTCTTTGTCTCCCTCTAAACTTTCTCCGAGCATAACACACTTAACCTATCCGACCTAGCTTCCGTAAAAGCTTCCAATCCTTTCCTCCCCTTCAGTATTTCCCTTTCAGTCTTCATTACCAGAACAAGTTCAAATATACACACACATATATTTATATATATAGCATATATAAGCATATATGCTTTTAATTCAAACATGCGAAAACTAACAAGTGGTATCAAATAAGTAGTAGCATATTTAGTCTCAAATGAAAGAGCTGACAATCAAGTAGCACTCCTACGTGCTAGTTTTCTCTTTTGAGCAAATCCCAAACCAAACAATCTTCACTCATTGTACATATGTATTCTTTTGATAATTTGTAAAATTGGATTTAAAAGCACAAGTCTCACTAACCCTTCTATCATGAAGTCCTTCAAATTCATGGCTCTCTTCCGGAGTGATCATAAAAGCTGCAAGATTAGCTGTGTACGTAGCGAGGAAGACTACAGCGAACATAGACCAGACATGAACCACCATCCTGTAAAATAGAAAATACATGAATAAACCCTCAGTTGGTTATCATTATTAAAAGCATCCATAAATAACATTTTAGCCCCCCTCCCCTGTCTTCCGATTATCCACAACTTAGTTCTGCAGAACCTATTCTCATCACTGAGCTTCCCTCTACTTTATCTTTTGGATGCATCTTTTTATCAGCTAGCATTTCATCCTTGTTCATTTCTTCAGCTTTCTCTAGCTTTCTCTTGCATAATAGATTTTCTTGCTTCGCTAACTTTTTCTTGCATTTCGTTATGTTCGGTTCCGTGTTGTTCTGCTCTCAATAAGGCATAACATTTAATGAGTATAAAACGTCTACTAATTAAAAAATTACTGCTCATTATACAATACAGGATTTGAACCAATCAAAAGAAACCCGATATAATGAAGCCTAAAATCCGTTCTTTTATTTCTACCCATAAATTGGCTCTTGACTCTCTTTCCTACTGATTTTTCTCGGTGCACTCTGGCACATTTCCTTTCGATTATATCCGGTCTTGAATACTTCCCTTTGATCCCATTTTTTTCTATATTATTTAGTCATGTAGTTTGATATAATGATTACAGAACCGAATACCAAAACTACTGCTATGGTATATGAAGTACAGTAGTTGTAATCTTAATGATAAAAGCGTGCTTTCTCCCGTTGTACTCCGCATGTACAGAATATTTTAAGCGCACATCTACTTTGTATCAAGCTTTATGTTTAAGACTTCTAAACACATTTTCACTTACTTTGCGGTGAATCCTCTCGGAGGGTCAATATGAACGGATGCTTGAAACAAGCGAGCCCAAACCAGCCAACATGACCGGAAGAATGAGAACCGAGCTCCAGGTTTGGCTTCCTTCTGTTGAGTTCATAAGAAGAATAAGACGGAAATGCCATTTTTTGCTGTACAACTACATTTCCCTTGATCGCTCCTACTAAGCTAGCTACTTTTAGATTGTATGCCAAAGTTCTCCATAACAAACCGAGATTCACGTCTTTTCCTCTACTCTGGAGAAAAAACTCAAGAATTGTTTCTCTCTTTTTATAATATCACTTTTTATATTCCCAACTTTCTCCTACACACTCAGTTCTTCATAACATCTTCGACCCTTCATGTCTTCTGTCTCTCTCCCGAATTCTTATTCTTCCTCGTATTCATTTACAACTTTACAAATCCTAGAAAATGCCATTTTCGCTAACTACCTCAAGTGCTCACATATTCTCTAAGCCCCATCCTCCTATTTTATTCTATACGTGCTCATAAATCCCTTAGTTATCTTCAACTCCTACAATTGTTCCCTTCCAGCTCGCAAAAAGAGATTTAGTAGACGTGTAATAAAAAATATAAATTGCGCTATTGCCCTCTCAGACATCTTTCCCATTCCTAATGTCTTGAACATTATATAATCCCTCATATATCTGCGGTCTCTTTATTAATGATATCAGGGGATGTAAATATTTCCATCACGCACACAAAACCATCTCCGTATAAACCTTAACTAAGTCGCCCTACTTCCTTAATGAGCTTCTCCAACAATCAAAGCTTGCTTTTCATTTTTATTCCTCAAATAAATCCCGCACCCTCATCCCGGATTCCCTAAAGCATATTATTGTATCAATACGCTTAATTCCAAGTGTCCACTACGAACGCCTTGGCCTTAAAAATTTCTCTCTTTTGTTTTACATGATAAGTAGTACAAGCAAAGGCTAAAGGCACTATCACATTTATTCGCCTCCCACGTGCCTCATAGCCAAGCGAGCAAAAAACAGCGCGAGGAAAGAAGATATCTCTAGGTGAAAGCAGTAAGTGCTACATGCAGCTGCGCCCTCTACATAACATTTCCTCTTGGTTCTGGTTTCTAAGTTGTAAGGAAATGACTTCCAGGAATACGTTTCCCGGTTGTGTACAAGGAATTGCGCACAGCAAGAGGGCGTATTAATAATCCGACGAACCTTCATGTTGAAGCCAAGGGGGCTTAGCCATTCGAAGAAGAAAATTGCCAAAGAGTATACTTGAATTCCAACAAGGACGACTAGCATCCAGAGGGCTATATCGAAAGGATCTGTAAAAGAAAGAAAAACTTGTGTCTTCCAAACATCTCTTCGTTCTCTTCTCCACGTGATCACTAATAAGATTAGTACGTATTACCAGATTCTTCCCAGTAAAAATCAAGATCCAATACATCATCTTCTTCAAAGGGAAGTCTTAGAAATACATCTTTGTTTCCTAGACTTGCCCTTCTTCCATACCATACAGTGAGTACAGACCCTACTGCTTCTTTCATGTACTTTGCTTTCCTGAACCTTTGTTAGCTCAGCTGAGCTTCTAGTTATCTATAATAGATATACTACGTATACTTATAGTTCCTTAAAATCCGTCTCTTTCATACAATTCTTCCAACGGCAGCTTGTAACACTAGAGGGCAGTTTCATATTCAACTGTAACTGACACCAGATCTTTTAGCAACCTTGTTGGAGATATCTGTAAAATCTTGATTAATTTTTATGTGAACCCCTCCAGAAATCAAGCATGTCCTATTGTGTATCAAAATCTGCAAATAGTTTCACCCCCGCTTATATGTAGATGTATAATCAGATATATTTTTTTATATTGAACTCTACTCAATTTCAATGCCTTATCTTCCCGGCAGTCCCTCTGGTACTTGTTGAAAAAATTATAATTGTGCTTGCTAAAGGAAACATGCGTTTTTCTGCTTTGCAGTTGTACACAAGTTATTTGGATAGAAAAGTCGGACGGCATGTGATTATGATTGAGCAGGTTAGGTACAGCCCGGATCAAGCTAGATGCCGCAATGGAAGCTTGTTGTTGTAGTGTATCTTTGTTTTTTTGTTCTACCGACTTTGTAACTAATCGGTATTCTTTTCACGGGCAAAGAGAAAGTTGTCTTGCGAGATGGGATCCCAAGATCCCATTTGTCAAAACTTGTCCTCATCGCTTATCCATGACACGGAATTTTTACCTTTCCGGCTTCTTTTCCTACCGGGAAGCTTTGTAACCGTCTCTGATCTTTGACTGGCTCAGCATTTAAGCTTTGTTTACTATGTCATGTAGATACAATCATAAACCGAGGCATTTGTCCGCTGTCGCCTAAAATTGTATACAATCTAGCTACCTTTCATATTTCATTCTCTTATTGGTTATTTTCATACAGAGGAGAAGCAGTATTTTAAATCTCTTCCCGCAGCGACCCTTTCTTTCTCCTCTTGCTACTACATTTCTTCCATCTTCTACCCGCCACTCTTTCATCCCGATTACTTTCTCCTTTCAAATAGCTTCCTATACCCGGCGCTCCCACTTGGAATCTATCTTTTCGAGCTCCTAGATTCCTGCAACTTAATTGAACAAACTCCATGTTTCCACTCACTTGTCTCAACATGGATTCTACTGGATTCCAAGAAAATAATATTAACTTTTGCATCCACACCCTGGATTCATCAGACCCAGGTTCTGAGCCTGCATTTCTAGCCTACGTACATGCACTGCTGACGCCAGTGCTGTTTTACTTTTCTCCCTTGCATGGCCTTGTATGGGAACTAGAGTCTGACTTGTCATTTTCATTTGTTCCACTGTCCGTCTCTACTCGCCGGCGGTTACTCTCCCCAGACAGGCTAAGTTAAGAGTGGCGTGAAGGAATTCTGTGGGACAGGGAACAACTTTTCCCCAGATCCGTGTCAAGGTTTAAAGATAGGGCTTATTAGGAGAGTGGTAAGGATAAGGAATCGCGGCTATGCAGGAGGGAAGATGTTTGTAAATGTTGAAACATGGAGTTTCCCTTATTGTTTAACAAATGATGTGTATGTCGTAGTTCTGGATTGGAGTGGGCCTGTGAGGATATAATAGGCGATAATAATAATAAAAAGATAATGGTAGTAGGATAAACTGGGGCCAACGGCATGCAGCTGTTAATTTTGTTATGGAATCCTGAGTTGGGGAGATGATATTTTATTAGTAAAATAAAAACACAACGGCAGTACAAACCGCAGTGAAAGTAGGAGACAGACCGCACACTATGCATTCACAACTACGTAGAACGTGGAAGACTACTACCCACAGCCGGATCCCAGCTTTCTCCACGACTCAAAGCTAGATCCTTGTTTTCCTCCCTTCTTTTCTCATACTTATGAAACTCTTCCCCAGAATCTTCTAAAGTCATCTTGTATATCTTGTGTCTCTGTCGTCTTCTACAACTCCTCGGCGTCTCCCTGTCTTCCCCTCCTATCCCCATACCCAGCCTGACTGTCCTTTTGTGTACTTTCTCCAGATCGTTCAAACTTTCACTCTCCACCCGCGCCACATTCCCGTCAAGGGAAACAGTCTTGCTCCTCCTCATGTCGTGTATTTGCCTCCTACACTTCTGTTCATACGTACAAGGGTGGAGAGGGGAAAAAGTAGGGGCATTCCGACCTTTCTTTACTACTCCCTACTCTCTACTACCTTCTTGAAAGAGAAAGCTGACAAAAGTGGGTAAAAGATCCCAGAAAGGGAATAGAAAGAATGAAATTTCACGCTGAGGTAATTTGAGAACCCTCCTTTCGAGTCTACAATTTCACCACGCCAGTCCCCAGGCTTTCTCCTTTTCCGTTCTCTCCCCCCTCCATGTCTTAAGCCTTGCATATATTCCTCTACCGAATATGAGCTCTTCCCTCCCTTAACACTTTCTCAAAGTTGGATTGACAAGACGAGAGAAAAACTTTCAGTATTAGAACACGGCTCAACCTATGTACACTCCAGTCTCTATTTCTTATCTTCCACGTCTTACTGTATTAACATTCTACTTTCACCACCCGAAAAACTTTTTGTTAGGCCATGGTTTTACTTTTCTCTTTTTCTCCCTCTCCCTTTAGATCCCCACATTCTTCCTACTCGATTACTTGGATTTCTCCAGCTCCAATCTCCAGTAAACTCCTCTAGTCTCTCTCACTCACAACTCGCCTTCAACCCAATACAACTAGAAAAGTAAAAGACTAACCTAGAAAAGCAGTTGGCGAGATGATTCCGGTCCGTTTAGCCGTCAGAATGGCCACGCCAGAATCCATGAATGGAACCGAAAAATCCACAACGGCTTCTCGCTCAGAGTTTATCATGATGGAGGCAAGGGCGACGTCAGTTTTACGGTTGATCAGCTCGGCAATAAGTCCATTCCACTTCCCGTGTTGGTGGGTGCCCCATTTAGCATCTTGAACCCGGGAAAGTTCATAGGTGAAACCGATATCCTCCGCGAATTTTACAAGTAGATCGATGCAGAATCCGGAACAGCATTGATAAAATGATGAGTTTCTCACAACTTCGGAATGGTTCAACCTATTCAAAAATATTATTCCAGCTTACATACAATTCACCTTAAACTATCACATTAATCTCTTCATGCCTCCCCGTCCCCGCTATTTCCCTACAACCCACATTCCACTCTCTATTCCAGATAAAAATTCACTTTCTCCTGACATCTTCAGCCTGCTCCCAAGGAGATTTTGCAACGGCTTACTTGTACCCCACCCATCACCCCGAATTTTGACTCCTCAAATATGTCAGCAACCTTTTGTCATTCCGTCAGAGAAAATTCCTCGCTGCTTTTTCCAAAATTTTAATATAAATCTTGCCAATCCTCATCCGACTGCTTTACTTCTCACAGTGTACATTTTTTATCCCGTTTTATCTGCCATCCAAATCCGCCATTCCTCAATCTGGATCTGCCTTTGCAGCTCTTTTAAAAAAAGCAACTGTCACATTTGATTGCATCCCAGCTGAATCGTATGTTTCCCACGTTCCGATCTAAATTCCACCATTGTATACTCCTCTCCTTGTGTACTCCTCTCCTTACTTTTCACCTTAATCACCATGAAAACTCAAGTACGCATTTATTTTCTCCGCCTCTCATACGTACGGAAAGGTTACATAATAAATGTTCAATCTCTCATTCCTCCCTTGCGCCAGAACGTAGGCTACACAATGATTGCTTACGTTTACACAAAGCATCTCAAGGTTACATAAGAACAATAGGGTCGACTATACGTCCCAATCATTTCCAACGCTTGTACATCCCATCCTATTCCTACACTACACCCCTTCTCTCCACCTACAGTAAGCTCTAACCATAGGCACGCACTCCCGAGTAAGTTAACTTTCACCAGAAATCTACACCCGCTTAGCTCCCGTTAAACTCGTGCGGTGAGGGCGGAGGGAGGTGCTCGTTGCTGACGGCCCTCTACTCCGTTTGACCTGTACCTTGTTTCCCGGCTTCTTTCTCCTTTCGGCATAAAACCTTGCAAGCTGGCCACGGTGCCGTGGCTCATCCCAGGAAGCAACATAGACTCCAAAAAGACTACAAGAACCTCTTATCTGTTTCCACTAAATATCCTCTCCTATTTACCCATAATGCTTACGTATTTTTATTTTTCGGCCACAGTAACGATCAGTGCACTTGGAAGCCGGGGCGAATTCAAGAGAATTATGGAATACTACACCCCCCCCCCCCATGTACGTAGCCATGCAGGAATAAGTATCAGCTTACAACTACACGTCAACCTAAAATGTGTAATCTAAAGCGTTTTCTCGGATTTTTTCAACGTACACTCCTCCTTCCTGTTCTCATCCAAATCGCTCCAATGCAAGATTTCAACTTCAACCAAAATTTTCCACTCCTTAGCTATGAGAATACGCATTTATTTCTACGGGTACATGCATTCCTTGCTCACTATCTTCATTTTCTTCATTTATTCCTCTTCTTTTTCTCTTCCATCTGCATCGAAATGCCAGGATAGGATTTCATCATAGATCTACCGGCCCCAGTGAAATATTCTATCTCCAATTTCTTGGAATACCGTCAAACTCCTTTACTTTCTCCGCATACTTTCTCCAGTTTTTAAACCAAGTTAGCTTTCTTCCAGCCCTCCCTAATGATCCTGCTCTTTTTGGATTTTTGGCTATATCCTTCATTCCTCTGTACTCCTGAATGCAGGACTTTATCAGTTTTCAAACACATATTTTCTTATATCCCTTCCTCTCTCATCCTACAATCAAATACTTCATACTTCCAAAGCTGAGAGATTCCCAAAATGCATCTGCTAGCAACAGCATGCCACTTGGAGAAATGACTAAATTGGAGCCGATATTTTAATCCTCCGTAATTTGGAGATCCTCCTCGAGTTTCTATTGCACAGCTAACACTGCTGACGGTACGTGTTCTAAACATTATTTATAATTTACTCCTAAAAGTACTTTATACATTTGGCTGAACTTTTCTACATTCTCCTTAAAATGTTTTGTCATAATGTATTTTACTCAAATATTCTCCCCTCTCGCTTTACATGACGACGGACGATGCTGTCAAAACAAGAATTATGTTCCACACTATCCAAGAATTAGATTAAGTTTCTCTTGAAAAATGTTTTGGGATTTTTTTAAAATCTCATTTGCGCATATCCATGCCACCTGAAACTCATTTTCAACTATTATCCCTCTCTCCTCAGATTACGAGAAGTAAGCAGAGACGGATTTACAATTAAAGCCCGGCTTACTTCCGTTACACCGAATCCGTTTAGACAAGAGGTCTGGGATCCAAAATTCGGATGGTAGGGCTACATTCTTGACTATGAAACATAAAGTGCTTATAAACTTGATACGGCCGTCCTTGAATTTGTAGCCCAGTCTGAAACCGCTGAGAGATAGTGTGAGGTGGTAGAAAGGACTTTTCCTGGTCACCGTTATTAGACTCTAAGGCTGAGAACTTGCAGTCTACTCATCCGTATCTAATACAAATCATTTCCTGCCCTAAAGGGGTGGATATATTTGCACTACATTCATGAAATTAACGCTTCAGCTCCATCCGAAACCTATAATGTGGACTAGTCTTATATATTTGCTTACATAATTCAGCTTTGATCCCTCTTGGCTATCCTCTCGCACCATACTCTTCCTCAGAATAATGGAATTAACTTTTCTTCTTACCCGACAATCTCAGATTCAGGAGCAATCCTACAAATAATTCCTCGGTCTGGTGAGCATCTCCCGGTAACAGGGTCTGGATCTGCCATCTTAATATAAGGTGGCTCGTCGAGGAAAGCTATTTTTAAGTGAAATTTTTCTGGCACCCCATCAGGCGGTTTATGGCTGTAGCCCGGCCAAATTATGTCCTTGATATCCAGCTGCGAGTTTATGTCCTTCCAAGATTGCCAAACACCAATCTGCGAATCAAACCCATATATTTCAATTGTGCTCATTTCAAAAGCAATCCAATTTCTTCACAACACCACCGCTTCTTTGATTATATTTCCATCGTATCCACCACCTGAACTTGAGTGCGCCAATCGTAAATCCATCCAAAAATGGTAAAACATCTTCTCTTCCCTCTTAATTCCCAATATACTTGCTGTGCTCTTTCTGTTGTGTAGCTAATGGTTCTTAATTCCAGCCTTTTTCGCCAGAATCATGGAAAAGGGGATTTCAAATGCCTCATGTCGGCTCTTTTATATCAGTCTGGAACTTGGAAGCATTGCATAACACTTCTCCTACAAATCGAAACGATATTGCTTACAAATGCAAGCAATTTCATATCCAAACTCAAGTCTACCAAAATTTTGGTGAGAAATACTTAAAAAAGGCCTGAAAAAGTTACCCAACGCTTACGAGCTTTCTATTTTGCGTTTTCAGCAGCCGCAAACCCCATTCCTACACAGACTAGATGAGTTTAAGAACATGTCTCCAAGATCCGCTCAGAATTAATGAGTGGCTTCAACTCCTCTTGGATCTCTTGGTGTATTCATCAGAGGCATGATACATATTCAGTGATGCATCAGGGTGGAAACCCAACTAGACGCTCCATTTAAGTGTTGAATAGGTACGACGGTAAATACGCTGATTCGCCACCGACTAATTCGTCCATGCATTTACAGTTATACACTTGGCAGCCAGGCATGCAGCTGTTGTGGAAAAGGTAAAGATCATGCAGATAATCCACCAGCAATATAATTCACCATAATAATTCAGCTCCGACATATATGGTGCTAAAATTATTTCAATTCCACCTCCCATTCTTCACAGTCTATGCTTATAAGCATGTTCCAGATTCAGAAATGGCATCTAGGGTACAAGCGACAAATCAGGGTTATTTAATGGAATAATTCGCGACTTTCCCTGTTCCAATGTAAAACTTTCTCCCTCCTCTGTATAAATTCAAGGATATAAGAGAGAAGGAATGCCTCCCTTCTTCCCTGGCTGGACCAAGTGAAGCTTATCTTGTAAAACTTTCCCTCCGATTTGGATCTGTTGGTGGTTTTAAATCTTTTGAAACTTTTTCGTTCTGCTTCACATTCCATACATAACAGAGCATTTCCAGATATATTTTAAACCGCAAATTAAATCCGAGCATCTTTAATTCTTTAAGCCTCAACAGTCGGTTACAAACTATTCTACTTCGCCTACCAAAATCGATAAGACGGTTTGCAGAGAAAGTTACAAAGTATCTATGTACTTCCAACCACCAAAGCGTCATTGCTAGTTTTGCTAGCCTGTTTTCTAAATTTTCTAAACAAGCGTTTCCAAACATACTGGGTACACGAATGCCTAGATAAAATTTACAATACTTGTAGCCACTGATATTCAAGCAAAGTAGTTGCAGTTAAATTACAAGTAGGTGAAAACTATGGAATGTAGTGTGGAAAAAATAAGTTGTGTTATAATTCCTATTCCCTACCTTTCCCAAGCTTAATGCTTAGCGTTTTAGCTACTTGTACAGTACAATAGAATCCACCACCACCACCGCCAATGAGGAAACATTGATTCCCTGTAAATCCTAAAACCCACATTTGCATGGATCACTTCATTCAAGCGATACGAATTGTCGTAAAACCGTTTTGGCTATGCCATTATCTTTGATGAGAGCTGTGGGCCGCGTTGAAGAAAATCTGGGCTGCACCATGCATGCATACATCGTCTAAACACTAAAAGCTGAACCAAGATAGCTCCGTCCATGAGCGTATGTGTCCTCTCGGTGAAAGTTGCTCTATTTTCAGAGTCCAACCACATCTCCGAACAAAACCAGGGCAGCCCAAGCCCAACATGCGCGGTTTACAAGTAACAGTATTTTCCTTCTTTCCTCTCAACTCCTTACTTTCTCCTGATTTCTCCACCAATCTTCAAGCTGGAGAAGCGTTAGAACCGAGCCCAGATTCTCAAAAGAAGCAAAAGGTCGTCTCTGAAGATAATTTATTCTATTTTTCCGGATGCTCCTCAAAAAAACATAACTTAGAGTCACGGCGGGATACGCTAACGAGTTAAATTTGGGAAAACTTTTTCTGAATACTTTCCCTCCACGACACAAATAGAAACCTTCCTTGCAGCACAGTGCCTTAGGAAAGCAAGTGTATTTTTATACAAATCAGTTCATCTTGTAGTCCTTGATTATTTACAGCGTGCAATTGTGTAAAAATTGAATTACTTTACTTTTTTCTTCCCACAAAAAGCTTGAAGATAACCCTATATTTTCTCACAGGGCTTTCAGTTCATTAGCGTGCCCTACTTTAAATCCCGAACTCATCCACCCGTCCTACTCCTTAGCATAGTTGTTGTAGCCTTTGGCTACTGGCCGGGCTACATCGGCTAAGGAAAATTAATCCCTAAAAAAATTTCAGTAGCCCGGCTACCGTAGCCAGGGCTATTTAGCCGGGCTACCTTTTGGAGTCCCTCTCTCCCTTCACTTTTGGAGCACAGTGGGGCACAATACTCGCTCAATCAGCAATAGCAGGAATGATTCACAAGTTTACACTAACATTAATTTATCAAACTTACTGATTCTTGTCTTACTTATGTGACAATTTGTTGATGCGGTCTAATGGATGGTGTGTGTAGGTACATATGTTGATATGTGCATATATTACGGGCATGCGGTTTGCAACGAAACACTAATAATGATTAACCAGAATAAAAATTGGAGTAAAAGAAATTTAAATAGTTAAATTTCATGTAGTATTCAATAAATAGAATGAAGCGTAGCCGGTCTACAGGCGTGAGTTTATGTTAACATCCTTGGCGTTTGTCTAGATTATCCCATAAAGACTTTGCTTAGTTTCAAGCCTACACAGTAGAAATTTCATTGTGTCACTACGTAGCAACTGAGATCGATGTTTGCTGTCGAGCCCCTATGTGTAAGACAGGAAGTTAAAGGTAATTATGAGGAATTAAATTTAATTAGTATTGTGATTCTTCTAATTTGCTACGAAGTTAAAATACCTACCGAAGAAGAATCACGACTGGAGTCGATACAACTAGAGTCAGCAATAAGACTCATACAATCAATTTGTGCTTTTGCGTATGACCATGAAGAAGATATGGTATACATCTATAGTTAACAATTAAGCACTATTATATTAAAGGTACATTGTGATTGTACGCTGAATCGCACAACCGTGGAGAAATGAAAAACAGTTGCTTGATACCAATGAGTTTCCTTCAGTCATTCAATACAACGCAAACACTATGACAGAGAAACATGTGATGATGTAAGACGCCAGGCGACACTCACTATTCACGTGTTAGAGAAAACGTATCTCAGCTGAATTCCGTATGGGCAAAAACGGAAGTTAATTGAGCTTATTGATAGGGGTTAATATTTTTCTTATCAACTACAGGATACTCGGCAGAAAATCAAGGGACGGTGGCAACTTCAAGTTAAGTGGGTGGTGCATTAGTATCCCACTACTCTCCCTTACTCATGCTATATGGATTAAAGCGGTAAACGTAAAGATGCAATTTTTCTGGCCCAAATCACTCTTCTACGTTAGTGATTGCTATCATCTTAATCAAAGGATTTCAACTTGCGAAACACAATGGATCTCAAAGTTTCCATGTGTAAACAAATGTAGTTTATACAACAGAAGTTGAATTAAGTAATATTCCACCATACCACATTGCAATTATTGTGCATCGTTTATGAGGTTAATTTTAAATTCATTAAAGCTATCATTTTGTTCCTGGGAAAGGTATGCAGAATATTGGTAACAATGGAAATTTTGCACAATAGTAACACTAGAAGCGCATTACTTGAATAATCAATTAAATATTGTCGCCAGCGTAAAGATCAGAAATTTAGATTAATGAATGGCTACGACGCTCTTGCAATTTCCATTTTTCCTGACTAAACCCTTGATGTATGAGTAAGCAATCATAAAGCATTTAATTATTATATTATTTAATTTATAAACGTGTACGTACTTCACGCAATGTGCAAGAAATTGGACTCCGTGGCAGCACTCTATGGTTCACTCTATGCTGCTATTACCACATTGGTGCATTGATTGGGCATCAAAGAGTTAATCATAGAATTCTAACACGGCCTCAAACTTCGTGCCCATTGCGGGAAGTCCGGATTACTTTGGTTTTCACGACTTTAGGCAATTATTGCACGTAAACAAACCAAATTAACAACTTACTATTACGTCCTGCTCACGCGTATGCGCTTAAATGACTAATCTTACTTATAACGGGTGAACGGATTGACTATTTATACATTACGTGAAATGCAATGTGCAACCAAAAGTACTACATGTATTAACAACACCCTATTGGAAAGAATAATTCACTAGAGTTTGATGAATGATTTCAATTCAAGGTTACAGTACCGTGTTTACGCTGCGTATACTAAAACACACCCACAATAACATTGTATCTTGAACATCTTGTGTATTGTATTGTGTAAACAGAGTGATCATACAAGTTGCCAGAACATAAACGGTTAAGTAGGGACTAAGAGCACGCCCATAGCAGGAAATTCTAACAGCAAATTAAATGAAAATAAGACAACCAATCGGTGAAAATACTGCAGCCGAACGGTGGCGCAGAGATTTTATTGCGGACCCTTGCTGATCATCTAAAATAATGAGGACCACCAATCGTGTGCGTAAACATGGAGATGCAGATGTAGGCACGCGTTGTCTCTGTGCGAAGTTCTTGCTGGGGCATCTGGAACTGAATTTGATACGACCTACTTTCTAGCATAGACAGTATATCGATTAAATATGTTGTGCACAACTTGGAAATTTCTCAGTATTATTATTTATGTGCAATTTTTCATTTCTTGCACAACTACTACTTGAATGCAGTATTTTCGATGGTTAGATATGAAGCCCTCTTTATAAAATAGTATTTACAGTTACATGTGAAAACCCAAATTCTACGCACATATGTAGCATGATTCTGCACAATGTTGTCAGTGGTCTATCATTGTGCACAATTATGTAGCACAAAGTGGCGTTTAATGGCGTAATTTCTCGGCCAATTGATTCGCAACCGCCACAGTTATAGCATTTTATCATACTCTTTTAATCGCTGCCGCTAGGGCATCTGTAAAACCTTGGTAGTTAGTGATGTCGACGTAATTTGCTAGATGCAATGGCAATGACTATTTTAGAACAGTGAATTTTAATTTTGAATTTTAATTTTGTTGAATACTTCGAAATCTTTTTCCCATGAATGCTAGGTCCAGTGGTTCATAGGAAAATATATTTATCATCAGCTAAGTGGTTCATTGTTGCACACTTCCTGTGAGAAGCTGGATTTTCTTAGCGGAGTTGCATGCAAGTGTCAAGCTTGTATGGGAGAGCTCAAAGAAAGCTTTTAACGATCTTTCATACTTCGAAGCTAGGATTAAGTTAGTTAGAACATAGACCAGGCTGTTGCAAGCCGGTTCTATATTCTAAATTCTTGGTTCGCAAGAAGTAGAAGGCCTATTCTGGTCCACATTCCTTTTGACTGATGTGTTCAATTTAATTTAAAATTTGATGACGCTGTAGTCAGAAATGATTAAAAATTCGCTCTCGTCGCCAAAAGTGATTTTGAGTGTGCTATCATCGTCACAATTATCTTTGACTGCTAGTATCTCGTCACAACTTGTTGCATTTAGCAGGGCAATACCGATTTTGACTAGAGGTGCGCAGCCAGACTCCAACTTTAGCAGAAGGGCGCCGTTATAATAAAGATTGACCCGGATAGCAGAGTCAAAATCAGTTCAGGCTAGCCATTAGTGTGAGGTCATTTTTAGCATATCAGCACCGCCAAAAGGGTAGAATTTACATGTCCAGATAATTATCTAAATTTATGGAACTTTGTTTAGTTTTCTATAACTTTAAATAGATAAAATATGATACAGTAGTTAATAGTTAAATTAACTGAATTTAAAAATTCTTTCAAGTAGTATTTCTTAGTTTCTAGATTACATCAATTATATTTGCTGCATTCTGGAAAAGTCAACGCAAGTTTAAACTGAAATGCGTACTAAAAAAAGAGCTGATGTAAACACATTGGTCAACGCAAGCACCAAGAAATATTTAATTATGTTGGTACCAACTCTAGAGTTCAAGCGAAGAGAGATAGTAGGCAAACGCAAATCATTTTTATCATTATACACAACTGTTCCGATGATATGCTTCAAATATTTTTTGTATATAAAACCGCATTGTATTCCCCATTAATTGGGGTCCAATGTGCTGGTTTTAAACCTGCAACAACAGCACTCTTTGTAATACTCATAGAAAACCACAAAAGTTATTAAAATCATAGTAATATATTTACAATAACGGTTACAACTAAACGCAATGGTTGTTTTTTCGTTTGAACAAATCAGAAATCAAGTGAGTAATTTTTTTCTTCAAGAGCATTAAAAGAAAACAAATCGGTCCTCGCAATTGTGCTTTTAATATCACATTGTTGGTTATGTTTGTTTGCTTCGGGATTTCACTTAGAAATTTAAGGTCGCAATCATTGAAGGTCAAATAATTGCGTGGATGCTGCAATCCTCGTTGTTAAATTTCCCTGACGCCATTGGTTTGTTGCTACAATATTACACAATAAAGAGAGTTGCAACTTACACTGTGTAACACAAATTGACACACTGTTCAGCGGAACAACCTCAAAAAAAGTATTCCGAACTCATTGCACAGCAATAAGTGTCAAATATATTCAAGTTGCATTCGTAGTACAGATCAAAGAAAATCTGACTAAATAACAATGTGATTCAAAAAAGTCCTGAATTCCAATTATCCCCTTTTATTTCCCTAACCTATTAAAAATAACTAAGTGAAGACTGTTTGAATTGGTGCTCCGCATACCTCCAAAAGAGTCACCCTGGGTCTGAAAATCCCATTACACACTCAAATTCTCACTATATGAGCAAACTCAATGGGATATCATGATTATATTATGGATGTGCGAAGTGTAGATGTGTGAATGAGCGAGAGGAATTCAACGATAGTATAAACTCTGCATGTTTTACACTTTGTTCCAGTAGATCTGATAAGCGCATAGTTATGTATATTAACATATATTCACACGCAAAACTCCAGTGTGGAACAAGCGTGTTTCGAAGAAACCATGGTTACCACACACACTAATTCGAGCAACTGTTTACCAGTAAAAACTAAGTCCTGCATTATTGTAAAAAAGTGTTGTAGCATCACCAAAACACTGTACACCACATTCAGGATGGCTGGATAGTCAAAGATCCAGCGTGTGACAAAAGTCACGTGACGTTAATAATATGTGACTCGTGGAAATGGGGGGTTATTTTTCGCAAACTTCATTTGCAAATTTCAGTGAACAATTTTGCAACACGATTTTTAGAATGCAATGAATTTAATTGCCCAATTCCATCGTGATAAAGTAAAGCTATTTTGTTACTCCCTCGCTCTGAGTTTATGTTACGACCCTTGCGATCCTAGCTCTTCTGATGATAATGTTGCAATGGAAATTTGTTTCTTCAAAATTGTTTTAACGAACAAAATGAGACAGAGCTTTAACGTTTACATTATATATTTGGCAATGCTAGAAGAGCTTTCACCAAATAATTCAGATTCCAAGGAAAATCCATTCAAAAAATCCAAAAACCCATAAAATATTAATGCATTTCTATCCTTACAATGAGTCTTTGTAAAACAGTCCAAGCCAATGAGCCCGAGACCAATACTTTTTAGTTCTATTAAAGCCTGGTCCAAAAATAGTTTTGATTGAACTTAGGAGTTTCAGGATGTTTTCTTAAATTTATGGAGCATTGTGTAGCTTTAACAACTTTAATTCAATAAATATTATTGAATTGTTAATATGAATGGCGAATAATAATTTAATTGATAAACTCGTTAAAGGAGCTACACTCAGTCACAGTTTCCGAGTTTCCATGATACAAATAATTCAGGGTACACCAATTAGATGGGCAACAGTTTCGCTGCAAACACGTTACCAAAAATGGTTAGTATATAGCTGAATCTTCCAAAATAGTCGTAATTGAGGCACTCAGTAAAATAATACGCAAGTTTAGACTGAAATCCACACTAAAAGTAAGAACTGGTGTAAATACAAAAATCTACATCAGCACCGTGGAATATGTTGTTATTTAGGTACCAAGTGTGCAGTTCAAATGCAGCGAGGGAATAAAGTATAACTGCGCAGCATTTTTCATCTCCGTTATACACAATGGCCAAGGTGTGCCTACAAAATGTTTTTTTATATATAAAAACGCATTGTGTTACCAATTTGTTGATTTACCACGTAACAGAACTCTTTCGAATACTCAAAGTAAACCATAGCACGTATCAGCATCATAGTAACATCGCTGAATTTGCAGGTTACAAGTTAAAAGCAATGGTTGTTATTTCGTTTATACGTTTCAATAATCAAGGGAGTAAGTTTTTTCTTCAAGAACATAAAAATATAGCAAATCAGTCCTTGCAAATGTGTATTTAATATTACAACGTAGTTTCTGTTTGTTTACTTAGATATTGCACTTTGAAACTTCTATCTAAGGTCGCCAGAATAGCTGCTGTAATCCTCGTTGTTACTTTTTGCTCATGCAATGGGTTTGTTGCTACCATATTACACAGAGGTGCTTCTTATTCATTTCATTCAGCCACCTCTGTTACAATACAAAAACAATATTCATTTCATTGTGTATCACCTTTAAACACATTGTTCAGCGAAAGTAACTCCAGAAAAGTATGGCGAACATGTTGCCCAGCATTAAGTATCAAATATTTTTGAGTTGCATTGGCAACACAGATAGAAATCCGTGTGGATAAGAATTGGATAACAAAAGTCCCCAATTCCAATTACCCCCTCTTGTTTCCCTAAGAAGTGTTAGAATTAACTCAGTGAAGTCTATTTTAATTGGTTATAGTTAACTGGAGGAGTCCTTAGCTGCCAAATTTATAATTAAATCGCTCTGGGTCTGACAATGACATTAAAGTCTTAAAGTCCCACTATATTAGCTACGCAATGGGCTATGATGATTATGCCATGGATGTGCCAATTGTAGGATGTGAATGAGAGAGAGGTATTCAAGGTTATTATAAACACTGCATCATTTACATTTAGTTCCAGTAGATCTGATAAGTGCATAGTTATGTATATTTAATTATTAAACTCCAGTGTGTAGCAATTGTTTTTCGAAGAAACCATGGTCACCAGTATTTTGTAGGCTATTTATTGTATTTTATAAGATCCCTCGTTCACGTCCACGGTGTCACGTGGAAAATTAATCACGTAGACCAACCCCCCTATAAAATATGTACCAGCTCTCTCTTTGTTACACTGGAGCGCTGCCGCCACATTTACTTAAATGAAAATGTGTGATTATTGTGTTGTGTATAGTACAGAAAACATGTACAGCAATCGCTTCATCAGTTTCAGACAGTATATACATATTAGATATTAAAACAAGATTCATGAAGACTGGAGGGCAATGCATGGGGCATAAGATCTGCATGTGGATTCACAGACCTGCCACCAAATCTTTTACTCGAACAATGCAAAACACTACAGGACATTTTATAATAAAGTTATGTTCCAGACGTGATCCCAGTAATTCCGTCAAACCTATTGTGTCCACCATAAGTTGTTGATTGGCCTTGGCTACACTTGGCTACCCTTTTTTACTAATCCGATTATAAGGGATCAATTTTCGGTAGCCCGGCTACTCGGCTACTATTTTTGGCCGGGCTACGTGGGCTACTTGAACAGTTGACTTTTCTTGATGCTGTAGACACTATAGGTTTGATGGAACTGCTGTGATCACGTCTGGAACATTACTTTATTATAATGCGGCCTGTAGTTAGTGTTTTGCAATGTTCGAGTAAGAGATTTGGTGGCAGGTCTGTGAATCAACATGCAGATCTTATGCCCCATGCATTGCCCTTCAGTCTTCATGAAGCTTGTTTTAATATATAAATATATATATATATGCTAACTGTCTAAAACTGATGGAGCGATTGCTTTACATATTTTCTGTACTATACTACTATACGCAACACAGTGATTACACACAACACAATGGGACTTTCTTGTTCCTATATTGTTCCAGTTTAGAAAAAAATACTACAGTTAACTTATTCTAGTCTGAAACCGTCCACTGGACCAATTTCTGTATGTTCCACTCAGTAATACATGCATTACGTCACATGACTTTTGTCACACGCTGGATCTTTGACTATCCACCCATCATGAATGTGGTATACGGTGTATTGCGTATGCTACCACACTTTTTTACGATAATGCTATAATTTATGCTGGTTCAGTAAGAAAATGCTCGAACTAGTGTCTGTGGTAACCATAGTTTCTTCGAAACATTTGTTTCACACTCGAGTTTTGTATGTAAATATACCTCACTATGCACTTATCAGATCTACTGGAAAAAAGTGTAAACTATTCAGTGTAAATAATAACCTTGAATACCTCTAGCTCATTCGCACATTTAAAATTCGCCCATCCATAACATAATCATCATAGACCATTGCGTATGCTCATATAGTAAGAATTAAAGTCTGTAATGGGGTTGTCAGACCCAGGGCGACTCATTTGACGATAAAGGCAGCAAAGAACTCCTCCAGCTAAATTACAAGCAATTGAAACAGTCTTCACTGAGTTAGTTTTAACACAAATTAGGAAAACAAAAGAGAATATTCGGAATTTGGGACTTTTTCAAATCACGCTATTATTTCGTCGGATTTTCTCTGAACTGTGTTGCAAATGAAGATACTAATTACTGAACAAGATGTTTGCCATCCTTTTCTTGAGTTACTTCCGCTGAATAGCGTGTTGATTTGTGGTACACAGTGTAAGTAGCAATTTTCTTTATTATTTAATATTATAGAATCACACCCATTGAGTGAGTAAAACGTAACAACGAGGATTAAAGCAACAATGATGGCTACCTTAAGTGATTGAGACTTGAGACCTTAAGATTCAAAGTGAAAGCCTGAAGTATACAAACACGACCAACGTTGCAATATTGAATGCACAATTGCGAGTACCGAATTGTTTTCGTTTTATGCTCTTGCTTATCGATTTTTGATTCCTTCAAACGGAAAAATAACCATTGATTCCTAATTGTTACCTGAAATTGTAAATCCATTGCTACGATGTTGTAACTGTCACAGTTTTCTGGGAGTATTCCAAAGAGAGCTGCTGTTGCGGGGTTATAAAGCAGGATATTCGTAACACATTGCTTTTTTATACACAAAAAACATTTGACAAATGCCATATGGGCAATTGTTTATAATGAAGATGCAAAATCCTTCGCATTCGCCTTCTTTATCTCGCTCCGCTTGCACTGTACACTTGGTACCAACAAAACAATACATAAATACTTTTTGCTTGTGTAGACAATTGTGTTTGCAATAGCTCGTATTTTTAGTGTCATAGTGGATCTATGACTATTTAGCCAACCTGCATGTGGCATACGGTAAATTGTTTATGCTACAACACTTTTTGTAAAATAATGCAAGGATTCAGTTTATGCTGGTTCAGTTAACAGTTGCTCGAGCTGGTATCTGTGGTAACCGTGGTTTCTTCGAAACCCGTTTGTTACACACTCGAGTTTAGTACGTTATGCCCTGTCTATACTTACTTTCATAGCACAAGCTTGTCATAGCTTTTCCATAGTAACACGTTTATTAAACATTAGCAAATGGAACAAGATAGTCCTTGTTTCACGCCATCTTTTAAGATAGAATTGATATAACAAACTTGTGCTATGAAAATAAGCAAAGATGGGGCTTTAATATAAATGACTATACACTCAGATCAGATCTACTAGAACAAAGGACGTGAACGAGGATTCTCATAAAATAGGCGATTCTAGCATTCTCAGCCAGAGATAGTTCCCAATAGATTCGACCAGCTGGAATCTACCTTGGCTCCCGCGCTTTGGAAGAGACGATTATAATTGAATTTTAATCCAGACTTAATTATTTTAACATTTCCGTGGTTATTGTGGCAAGGAATATGACGGATCGGAATATTCGTCCACAACAAAAATTGTGCAAAAAACTATGCTGCCGGCCCTGTATCCTTTTACATCTTTGGCAAAAGAATTTACTTTACGCAATTATAAGTAACAATGTGAAACATTACTATAATGTTAATAACTGTTATGGCATTTTATGAGTATTCCACAGAGTGCTGTTGTTACGGGGTTAAAAGGCATAACGGACCAATATAACTGGTAACACAATGCGTTTTTATATAAAAAAAACATTTGGCTCATATCATCCGAACAATTTTGTATAACAATGATGAACAATGCTTCGCATTAGCCTTCTTTCCCTCGCTTCGCTTGTACCGTAGAGTTGGTAACCACATAGCAAAAATATTGCGTAGTGCTTGTGTAGATCATTGTGTTTATATCAGCTGTTATTTTCAGTGCGGATTTCTTTCTAAACTTGCGTTGACTGCTCCAGATTGCCTCAATAACAAGCCATTTTATACGATTTAGCATAACTTCTTAATCTTGGTTCCGCGTTTCCAGCGATACTGTTTCCCATCTAGTTCGGTCATCTGAATTCCTGAGGATGACCTCTTAAAAGAATTTTTGCGCACTGATAGCAAGCCTGGACTGATTTTGAGTATGCTATCCTGGTCAATATTTATATTTGACAGCGCTCTTCTGCTCAAGTTGGATGTTGGCTGCGCTCATCTAGTCAAATTTGGTTTGGCCCTACTTAATGCCTACAGTTGTGACGAGAAACTCGCAGTGAACGTTAATTTAGACCATATTTGCGCAATCGAAATCAGTTTGGACAAAGAGAGTGTTATTTTAGTAATTTCTGACCACAGGGTATTCAAATTTCGGTCTAAAGAAAAGATGACCAGAATTGGCCTCTTACCAAACTAGCGTAGTCAAAATTAACTCTAACCAGAAAAGCGCAGTCATATAATTCGGGTCGTATTTCTTTGCTTAACATTAAATACGTTTAAATGACCCACTTCAGCAAGTTATTTGCATTGCTCTTGTTGTCATTTATTAAATTTTAACTGCGTTGATTAGGTTTTTTTTGTACTGGGTGTAATCAAGTTAAACGCACTGGTCTGGATGCATTTCCTTTGGACTGTTTTCTCATATAATTGCAACAATGGGCATAAATTCATATTTTATGGATTTAGAAACGTTAAATTTCTGTGTCTCATTATACTCCTTGCACCTTTGAAAGTAAAGAAACAGTCATTGCAATTACAACTAGCAAATAACGTCGACATCACTAATTACAAATGTTTTGCAATGGCCCTAGCTGTGAGTGGTAACGATTAAAATTATGATGAAATGCGATACATGGTGCAGTTGCGAAGACGTTGGCTAGGGAAATTACGACCAGTGACCCCACTTTGTGCTACATAATTGTGCAGAATGATAGCATACTGACAACATTGTGCAGAATCAAATTCTACATGTGTGCGTAGAGTTTGAGTTCTGTAATAACTGCTGAGAACTGTAAATACAAGCTGATAACGAGAGTTAAATATCTCACTATCGAAAATACCACTTTTAATACTCGTTGAGGAAGCTCTGATGTATACTATCAGGCGGTATTTTCAAGTATTAATTGTGCAAGAACTAAATATTGCTACGCATCAATTAGTTTCCAAGTTATGCGCAATTTATTTACTCGATATACTGTATGCGCTTTTGTTTCAAGTTTGATAAGGTAGTGCGAAGCAATCACAGACATGTACATTTTACGATTGTTTGATTCAAAACATAAATATACCTGTAAAGGTGTGTTTGCATATTCCATTACCATTCATTATACTGCACCAAAGAAGGGATGGCAACCACAATCACTGGACTACCCAAAAAATAGAAAGGGATTAATTAGGGGATGCAGCTTCGAAAAAAAGTTGAGTGGTTATCTGTGGTTGCGTGACCATGGCCTTCGGAAACGAAAAATAAAAAGCAGCTGCCAATGGATTGTTGTGCCTTGAATGGTTGTTTCTAGACTCATCTTCATCAAAAATCGTACCAAGCATTTTTTTCATCAAACAAGTTCGATTTTCAAAAACATGCACAATTGAGATAGCACAATAAGAGTATTGGGGTGGCAAGTCTCTTTTACTGTGGTAATATTTAAAGGTTGGAGGAGGCTGGCGAGCTTATGAGCGGTTCCAAGAACTTCTTTCCTTCTGCAGGTTCAGGGCTTTGAGAGCGACTTGATTCATACCAGATGTTAGGATGGAGAATTTCGAAATCAAGACAATGACTGTGCAGGCGACTGCGTACAGGGGAAGTAGACAAGCGCGAATTGAAAGAGTTTTTATACCGGCAGCACACTCCAGTGTACAGTACTTTACGTTTAGTCAACTCCAAAAGATGACAGTAGCTGCCAATTGACTGTATTTTTGATATATATTGTAAAGTTATCGCAATATCGTCAGTCCCATCATGAAAGCATATTTTCAGGGCTATATAATCAGTCTTCTGTCCTGTTAAAAGTTTGTATTTAAAGGGCCAGTTTCCTGGGTAAGTTTATCCTATAGCTAATTACGTTCCGAATCTTATAATAGAAACTCAATTTCATGGGAACCACATATTTTTGTGGTGCTATGGCAGCCTAGTTGTCAAAACAAGCCGATACCCATAGTGGGGATAGGCCTTTATGGTTTTAAGACATTGCGTAATCATATTGTGTATTAATTTAAAAAGGGCTCAAATAACCTTGCGGAAACCTTTTTTTTTAATCAAACCCCAGCCCCTTCCGCAACTAATTTCACTGCACAGTGTAGATAACATGTGTTGCACCGCCTTAACCTTTGAAAAAATTGGGGTTTATGTGGTCCGCATTGATTTCGGACGGTCTAGGTAAAGATAACTTGATTTTTACAACGCTAGCATGCTCAACAATGGGTTTTGTGTGGGTAACAATTGCCAATTTACTGTGTTATAGTTGATTTTGACTGTTTGACTGTAGCTTTAGTTTATTTTTACTGTATAAATCTTGTCGTCATTGTATTTGACTGAACTGTAACAAACAAAATAATTCTGTTTGTGTTCGAGCTTTTCCCGTAGAAATGAATTGATACATAGGCTGAATATAAGATTTATGCGAACTCTAGTGTGACCAAATAAGCGTTATTAAAATCAAAAGCCCGAGTGCACTCCTTGATGGCACTAAAATTAGCGTTTTAATATTTTCACTATTCTGACACAATGCACCCATTAACATATGAAAGCCGCTGCTACACGCAGCAGCAGTTTATATGGGACAATACGCACATGATGATATACTTTACAATTCCATTTAAACTGCTACTATCTCATTGCAAGATACTTTGTTTAGTTTAGTGATGACACTTAGTCAAAACTGGCATTAAAAAGTTCTCTGCTGTAATGAAAAAAAACACATCAAAATTTTTTTTTGCTGTGTGTAACTTCGAGCTCTCGGAACGGTTTTAGATTTTACTCGATAAAGTGCCGGCCACTTTCTACAACATGACGTATTTTCCAGCTTAAAAAAGCAGGAAACAGAAATCTTGTTTATGTTAGAGCAATGAAATCAAACTTAATTCTGACCAGAATCTTGATACTGGTCTTGGCAATGATGAATGGGTGTGTGCGGGAGTTAAACGTACCTTTTTGTGTATGTTTTCCTCGCTGATTGCATCACTGTACAATATTGGCTTGGAAAGCTAACCAACTGCACAATGTAATACTGGTTACTGATTTGTTCATTCTGTCTACACAATTGCGGATCTGCCGAAGATAAAATTTGATTGTGCGTATGCATTTAGTAGATGGAACGTATACATGGTACTGTAACCAAAATATTTATCTTTAATTAACATAATCAAACTCAAGGCAGTTATTCAACTTCAGTATATTATTAACACATCTAATACTTTT
This sequence comes from Sminthurides aquaticus, assembly GCA_906901655.1. Taxonomy (NCBI): domain Eukaryota; kingdom Metazoa; phylum Arthropoda; class Collembola; order Symphypleona; family Sminthurididae; genus Sminthurides; species Sminthurides aquaticus. Next base: position 5,095,082 of record CAJQTT010000004.1, on the reverse strand, counting down.
GGCTGCAAATTGCCTTTCACGTACTGTGTAAGTGGTGATTCCGTTCCCACGTTAATTTGGTTCATTAACATGCAGCTACAACGTTTTTGTATCCCTTGATGCATGTATTGAGGTGGTTGTTTACTTTATCATTGCTTAATCATGGAGCAACGGTTTAGTCCGGAAAAATCAATTGAGTCAATCATTTGCATGAATGTCTTACTAATCTAACCTGAATCTCGGATCTTTACGTTGGCGACAATAATCAATTGATTATGAGAGTAATGCGGTTGCATTGTGTTACTTGGCGTAACTTGCGATCGTTTTGTTGTCACTATTGTTCACACCTTTCCCAGGAACAAAATGGTAACTTTTGTGCATTTAAATTTCGCCTCATAAACCATGCACAATGATCGAAATTGAAATAGTACTTGTATTGCATAAATAACTACTACTGTGGTACTAATGCGCCACCTACTAAACTTGGAATTGCCACCGTCCCTTGAGTGCCTGCCGAGGAGCGTTAAGTAGATATGGGAAATATTAAACCCTATTAATATGCGTTATAAATATCGGGCTTTCTGTTTTTGTCCATACCAAATTCAATTGAGCTACGTTTTAATACGTGAAGAGTGAGTGTCGCCTGATGTATTGTATCATCAAGGCGTCTTTTTTATAGTTGTTGCGTTGTTATTGAATGATTGAATTGAGAAATTGTTTTCCATTGCTTCTGTGTGGTGTGGTGTAGTGTACAATCACAATGTACCTTAAACGTAATAGTGCTTAATAGTTAACTATAGATGTGTACCATATCCTCTTTATGGTCATACGCAATAGCGCAAATTGATCGTATGCGTCTAATTGCTGACTCGGGTTGTATCGAGTACGTGATTCCAGGCATGATTCTCCTTTGCTAGTAACCTAAACTTCTGAGCAAATTAGAAGAATCACAATATTGATCAAATTACAGTACTCAATATTACCGTTTAATTTCTGTGTTACCCATAGGGTCTCGACAGCAATCATCAATCTCAGTTGCTACGCAGTTACACAATGCAATTTCTACTGTGTAGGCTTGGAACTAGCAACGTGTTTATGGGAGAATCTAGACAAATGCATTTTAATATGAAAGACAAACAATTCATCAAATATTTCAAAAACACATTGGGAAACCGCTGGTGCTGCTCACCAATCTACGGTTTGTAAATCCAAGGATGTGTGAATAAACACACATCTGTAGACCGGCTATTTTTTATTCTATTTGTTGAATACTACATGAAAAACTATTTAAATTTCTTTAACTCCAATTTTTATCCTAATTAATTATAATTACTGTACTGTTTCGCTGCAAACCGCATGCCCGTAATATATGCACATATAAACATATGTACCTACAGACCACCCATTATACCGCATCAACAAATTGTCACATAAGGACGACAAGAATCAATAAGTTTGATAAATTAATGTTAGTGTAAACTTGTGAATCATTCCTACTATTGCTGATTGAGCGAGTATTGTACCCCACTGTGCTCCAAAAGTGAAGGGAGAGAGGGACTCCAAAAGGTAGCCCGGCTAAATAGCCCTGGCTACGGTAGCCGGGCTACTGAAATTTTTTTAGGGATTAATTTTCCTTTCTTAGCCGATGTAGCCCGGCCAGTAGCCAAAGGCTACAACAACTATGGTGTCCACAGCATCAAGAAAAGTCAACTGTTCAAGTAGCCCACGTAGCCCGGTCCTTAGTCAAACATGTACGTCATGCAAAAAACTAGCAAGGCATGCTGTTTTACACGAAATTACGCAACTGCTGGGCTACACAACTCAAGATTATGTGTCAAGGGAACCTGCTTGGGAAGTTCTGCTTTTTACCCAGTCAACTTTGTTATCTTTGACGGACATGACTTCAGGGTGAATAATTCCTATAGAATTTTATTACTTAATCCACCCATGCTCATACTGTTCACGGTTTATTTGGGAAATTCCTGTCACCCTTTCTGTCATCCTTCTACTTCCGTTTAGTAAAAAGGCTTACGTTTCTTCACATGCTCCAACCGTATATCGCAATAGAGCGACTCTTTTTTACACGTAAATAAATGCTGAAATGAATTAAAATAGTACGTGGAATATAGGATTTGAAATATCGTCGGGCTAATAATATTATATCGTTAAAACTTAGAATCAACGTGGGTAGTTGTTTAACCTCAAATTGTTGCTGTAATAAGCTGTTACTCGGAGTTACATATCTGCTTTCTCCACAGACAGTACTGATTGGCTGACCATGATAAACGACTGGAGCAAAGTAGAGAGTGTCCCTGATTAAAGTTGCTAGAGGTGGGTAAGAGACTAAGTGGAATAAATGACTCATGTGTCAACAGCACAAGATCTGAGCTATAAGAGAAAGGAAATGAAAGAGTGGAGATGGAGGAGATAATTTATTGATTGATGTGAAGTAGTGAATTTTATATCTTCTCCTCCTCCTCCCAGCTAAATAATTCCCCTCAAGTTCCTCCAGTAAAGTGAAGACACAAACTTTCTTTCATAATACTTAATTTCAGCCATCATCAATGCTTTGATGGCTCACTGCTCTCTACTCTCTACACTCGTCTTTACTACATAATATGCAAGGAACAGGGCCGAGTCGATCCACACAATGAAGCCTGTCTGCCTATTCAAACCTTGTACGGGAGAGGGCTAGACCCTGTAATGCCCATTGAGAATGATCACTTTTCCGGTTGACTCGATGATGAAGATGAGCGATCATGATCATGGGTAGCCATCATGATAATGTAGATAGGAACGATCCAATTGGCGAATCAAGTTCAGATAATGGATACGAGAGAGAGAGAGAGAGTTTAGTGAGGAAGAGCCAAGAGGGTCATAGTATAGAGGGAATGGGAATGCTTGGGGTTGAGTGTAAGAATAGGCGATAGTTGGGAGGAGAAAGTGGATGAAAGGAGAGAAAGTTACAACACATATTTCCTTATATATATGTAAGCATATATAGAGTTCAAAGTAAAAGTTGCTTGACTAATGGCTCCTGCCACTCACTTGCTCCCAGACGAGTTGTCTGTCAGTAACGCCCGGCCTAAGATTCATGATCTGGAGTTCAACAAATTTTAGGGCATTCTCTTGATTAAATTTGAGCGGGGGTTTGGATGAACCCGAATCAAATTCGATGGTGACATTCTTTAAGAACCGATAAAACCGATCACCGCCTGCCCACTTAGCTGTAGCTCCGAGCCCGCCACAGGATAAGTTTGTAGTTAGGTCCAGTGTCCCGTTACTCTGTTCCGTGTAGTAGGACTCAACACCTTGAGCAAATACTCTTAGGAGGGAAAATATTTCCGTCTTCAAACTATCGTAGCTCGTGTTGAAATGAACACCTGCAAATAGGAAACAAATCATTTACATTAATTCACGTCTTTTCCACTCTTCTCACATCCCAGTATTCAACCCAGGAATCCTACGCGTCGGCTTTCTCTCAGCTCTTTTTTCTTTCTCCTCTTTAACACCGCCTTTCCGCCCCGTAAATGATACCCGCCTCATGAATTATATTTCCTGCCTATTCGTTTTAATACATGCCTATTTTCCGCTCACTGCTTATTACAACCTAAAAAGAAATAATCTAAACGACTAGCTAATTTGTACATACTTCATGGGTTATAAATTTTGAATTTGATATGAAATTTAAATTTTTAATTTTTGGTCGATAGGGTCTTGAGCAGAAAAATTTGTCACCAGTTCTGGACGTAGCAAGATTTTGGCCGAAAAACCGCCCTCAAAACAAAAATCAAACATTCAAATATCAATGAATTTGAAAAAAAACAGAAAGGCCTACATCATCTTAAGGACTCCGCATCTCGTAATTAACTGCAATAAAACTTTCCCTCTCCACCTTTTCCCAAATATACTGCCTCCAGCTGTGTAGGTTTTAAGCATGGTTGAATATCCGTCACTTGTCTGGGTGGGAATTTCTGCAACCGGAAATTCTGTGTGACTACCTAAAAGTAGTAGCTGGATTTCTCTTGACTAGGAAGGCTGCTACGACATGGAAACAGGCAGTAATACCATGGCGGAGGCAAAACGTAATGGAATTATAAGTTTGAATTTTACTACCCTTGTTGAGGTTGAGGAGCAAAGAAAACAAATTTTGCGTTTAAGTGACAATGTAAATACCATGATTTTGTTTTGTCCTATTTTTTACACTTTAGCTGGCCCTACGATGGGTTTTTTCCTGGTAACTTGGAGCCCATATTGTGAAAGAAGTACGCTCAAACTGAAATCATTCCTTAAGATCCAAGAAGAGAAGTCTCGGGTTACGTTTTCCTCCCTAATTCCAGCTCCAATATACACGGACCTCGCCTTTCACTCCTTCCCCCGAGCTAAGCATTGAAATACTGTATATGATATCCGCGGGGAAAGCATCACGCATCCAGGCATCAAGCGGAAAAAGAGAAAGCGGAAGAAAAGGAAGAAGAAAAAAGGATCCAGGCTGTCCGTACTCACCAAGCATACCGACGGGATAAGCTGATTCTGTAGGAACACTGACGTTATTGGATGTGGTAGTGGGTGCCTCAAGGCTGTCTCCGATGACACTCTGTGTAGCTATCCAAACGTAATTAGCTCCCGTAAGACCTAATTTACTTGCGAAACCGAATATAGTTTTAGCCTCTTCTCTGGTACAATACAAAAGGAGGATTCGAGCCTCGGATCCGACGAGGGATTGTAAATCCTTCTCCCCTACCACGATCACAGTCGTCAAGATAATAAATTTGAAGTCCGTCTCCAGCACTTTATCTCGCACAGCCTGCACAAAGTCGTCGTGTCCCGCGATTTGACTTGTCACAATAGCAAACTGATGCCAGTTGTAGCGGGAGAGTATCGAAAGCATAGCCCGTGCTTGATGAGTTACTGAAGGCGCTAATTGTAAAATCATTTCCTCCTGGCTGGCTCTCTAAAAACAAAAACATCATTTTAAATTAGTTTCATTAACAACCATTCACTCCCTCATTTCTATCCGTTTCTTTCCCCTTTACAATTCTTTACCCCAGCTCGCCCAACTTCCCAACTGCTATTCATTCCCTCGTTTCATTCTCTACTGCTAACCATATGGAGTATTTCGCCAAATTCCTTTCCACCCAGTCCCCACCACCAGCTCATTCAATTTCTCATTCAGTCAGCCCTCTAGCCCTCTTCTCATAATTACATTCAAACCCAGAATGAGTCCAATAGCGTTTCAACTCCAGCTTGGCCTCCTCCAACTATCAAAGATTCAACAAGTCAGTCGGAAGTCAGGAGACGAAAAGAGGGTCCTTCCTCTTTTTCCTCTCCTGTCCTAAATCCTAAATCTTTTATGTACCAGTCAGCCAGCCTGCATGCAATCCTTTTTCTCCTTCAACCCGCCTTCTCCTTCCCTTAACTAAAATCCCCGAACTACTCCCATCTTAGCTCGCCATTTTCGAAGCCCCCAACTTTCACTCAATCACATCCTGTTTGGGAGACTAATTTCAGATTGGTCCGACTTTTCAAATTGCAAAACTTCCCTATACGTGACCTCCTCATCAAACAGATCCAGGACAGACTTTTCAAGAGAATCCAGGAGAAAGTTGTGGAGAAAGTCCAACTCAAACTGGGCTTTACTACTTCTCCACGGCTGCTGCTGGTAACACGAAAGGAAAGCGATAGATAGATTTCACTCAATTCCGCCATTTCATTTAGCAGCCTTTTTCACAATTCACAACAATCCTCATGGACGTTCCCAGAAGTTGTCATTAAATCCCAACTAGCACAGAAGAGCAACGAGGACCCGAAATCCAAATGAAAGCAGTTCCTTTAAGAAACCATTTATCTCTTCTCTTAGAATTCTCTCTACTTCAATCTGAATCCCCCCTCTGCTCCAACCCACCCTGAAGAATATCCTTTGTCTTTTACCCATTCACGAAAATAATATATTTTCTATTCTCATTGTCCGATTACATTATATGATGTTTTTACATGGAAAATATTTCTTTTGTTTCCACCGTCCATTTAAGCACTGTGGGAACATCATGGATCCTCTATTCCATTAATTGTAACAATTTAACAATACTCCTTCAACTTTCCCCACAGTGCTTCAGGACATAACGCTCAGAGTTTTAGCAAGTTTATATACTTGGTTAGAATTGTTTTTACAGATGAATACTCCCGATCGTCCCTTTTAAATTTTGTTTAGCGAGGGCCCTCAAGGACAAACATATATACAGAATGGCCAAACCCTGAAAACTAACCACATTTCTTTCATTCAACTTCTACTTACATTCAGGAGCTGTAGAATTGTTAATTACGTTTACTTGATTTCTTCACTAACTATTGTTCCCAGCTATAGCTATTGCTTCAAAAACTCCCGGTGGTCTTTGTAAGCTGCAAAATATGCAACTTGGAAAGTCTAACTGTCCATTTTCAAAGCATACCATTGCGGTTATTTAAAACGTTTGCTTGCCTTCTGACCTCGGAGGATTCAGGGATTTAAATATTTAGCAACCTTAAAGCTTTTCTATTCATGTTTATTCTTGATGAAATCTCAAGAGAGATTGTTCCTGGTGTGCCTAACAAATGACTTTAGAGCACTCTTAATGCGGTTTCATGACTAAATCAGAAACTTTTATGTAGAAAAGAAGAGGTAGCAAGGAAAGGTATGTTATTTCCTTACGCTCGCCCGAAAGACGACAAGACCTTAGAGAGAATAGCTGTCGGATCTTTTATATTTTATTCATAGGTGCCAAGTGTCTGTCAGTCAACAACTTTCCCCTTCCTTCCTTCCTTGCAGACAGCAACAGTTGTAATTGCCGTTTTGCTTTTGTGAAACCTTTTTCTCAGAATTAGGATGATACGAATAAATTCTACATTTCGAGTTCCTCATTATCGTACCAGGAGACAAACCGGAATTTCTCTTGACTTTCTCTTTTATTCTACAAACCTTTCCCCTTAACCGTGTTGGTTCGGTTGTCTGTAAGTCGTTTGATGAAAATATCAAGCAAAAATTCTAGCTAGCATGTTTAGTTAGAGAAAGTATTCCCGTACAAAATTGGTAGATGATAGTTTTTAAAAAAAACCTACTGGGGATCACACCCATAGCACAGCCAGCTAAATTCTTCCCGGGGTTTTCTTTGTAGGTAGCTTTCAAGTATAGCGTACACAGTATTTATAATTGGATTGAATGGAAACACAAGGGATTTTTTAAGCAAAGGAAATTTGATTTACTCAAGGAAATAAAGCCAGATTCAAGATTTAGGTCTTTTTTTCGCCTTCTTTTCATTGCAACTACAAGTCTTCAAGTAAACGTCGGATTGTTGAATTTGATAGAGGACTAGCATGTACTCATGTGAGAGATATATTCTTTATTGCTCAATTACCGAGTTGGCCGGGTTTAGCAACCCATAGTTACCATTTAAGTCCAAGGTTAGCTTCAAAGCATAAAACTTGAGCTGTTTAACCGTTAATGGGATGCTAAATCTCCAGGAGAATGTACCTTAGTCTTTATTCAAAACCGGGATTTATGTAACGGTTAGGTAAGAAAGATAGTGGGGGAGAGGGAAAAAACAGAGAGAGACTTCTCTTGGAGCTTGTTTTAAATCCGGTATTATTTTTCGGTAATTTATGCTATATTTTCTTCTAAATTGGATGCAAGTATACAAAACTTTTGTCATTTCAAAACACTCGAGGCTGTTGTGTTAAACTAGTTCCTTGAACGGGAAAACCCTTTACGCCTCCAGCCTACACCGGTAAAGTAAACTAAGAGGAGCGTCAGGAGCGTTACTAAAACATCTCAAGAACCTTGTAGAAAAACGGCTAACCAGCCAGCCCAGGAAATGGGAGGAAGACAAGACTTTCTCCTCCTTTCTTATGTTAATTGATTTACCCTTACTTTCTCGTTTCAAATTTCCTCTAAATTTCCAAGACTTTCACCCGCAGCTCCAAGAGATGTACACCGCTCTCACTACAGTTTTTCATTCTATCGGAGCTACCATTTATAAAAGGACGAGAACAATTTCTCTTCTTTACGCATCCCGGAATACGGGGATGGAATGAGGAAGGACGTGGATTCTCTTCGTACATCACATCAACCCACTGCTTTTTCTCTTACTCGCACCATTGCATCATTTAACCAAAAGTTAGTCTCCTTCTTCTCAACATTCTTTTCCATTTTATCCAGCTCTTATATACAGTAAACGATTTCTTCCACTCTCGATTCCCTCCACGCCGACAAAAATCCAAATGCTTGGACATACATCCTCCTCCTCTTAGAATGTCTCGTAAAATCTCATCTCAAAGTAGACTTGCAAAGATACAGCCGCCCCAACTTGTTGGAGAGTAAGAGAAATTTCAAGCCTGATTTTCTTTTTGGTTTACGAAGCACGACAAAGGATTTCAATTTACCAATGCAAAATCCTACATATATCCCTACTGAATACTTTCTCCAAGTTCAATTAGGTATGCTCGCAACCATGCACTTATCACCCATGTATTTTCTCCTAAGGAAACTATACTTACACTACAACTTTAATTCTCAAATCCTACGACCATATTGTCTCCAAGTCAAATCCTCATGTATTCCCCTCTCCAACAAAACAAAACTAAAATAGAACCAAATGGGTGTGTGAGTAAGACGGGCTTTGTATTTTCTCCTCCTAAACTTTCTCCCCAAGATCCACTGTAAATGTAAGCCGGGATATCATTCATGTTTTTCCAATCGAGAATTACAAATCCATCCCATCTTCTTTCCAGCCATAGATTATCACGTGTCTGTCCCAATTTCTACGATAAAAATGCATCGAAATGTTTTGCTACTCTTGATCGTCATTTTTCAAACAACTTGGACATGCATGTGCTTCCGAAGGAGCTTCTAAAATGACTACGGGAATTCTAAGAGAATTTACCTCGAATTCCGAAGTAACTAAATCTGCGTTTTTCCATTTAAACTCCCAACCCAACACTAATGAGTAAGGTAAATCAAAGTATTTTCAAGTATATAACTGTAGTCAGCAGAGAATCCAAATGGACTTTTGTCCTTTGACCAGGAAAAGATTTTCTGTGGAATCACTCATATGTTCTGGCGGAGAAGAAGAATCTTTTGGAAAAAACAAGGACTAGGAATTAAATTACAGTCCTCCTAGATCTTTAAGATCGTTTCAGAATGAAAAGTTGACTATTTTCTCTCTAACCTTGTTTTCTTCCCCTCTCAACTTGAGCATTTCTCAATCCTCTGATCCCAATCCACGCTGGAATTCAAAGAAAAGCTTGTGCATTCTCAGTCCAATTCAAGTAGGGAGTGGAGGGATAGCAGAAGGACAAGAGGATTTTCCTCCATTCCAGTCCACCTCTTCTATATCACATCCTTCCCTTTTAGATTGGCTCCGCCAAAACAAGAGTTCCACAGGCTACATTGGCCCATCCTGGATTCTTGCTCCGCAAGAATGTAAGAAAACTCTTTCAAGACAGTCTCCGAATTTCTTCATACCCCCTCCCCTTCCACATACTCTCTTCCTCTCAAAAGAAACCTCCAACTTCTTTCCGCAGTTATCTTTCTCCAGTCCTTCAACTGGCCCTTTGCGTGTCCTAGTTTCCAAACTTGAAAGAGCATTTAAGCGTCAAAAGCTTCAACCCAAAATTTTATGAGCTTCTCTCTATCTAAGAAGCTTCAAAGCTTAAACTTTTCTTCTCTTTATACATCTCTTTACACATTTTTCATCACTCACTCAGACTCGTTGCTCTTGGTCAAGAAAGGAAAAGCTCACAGGTGTTTTCCCCTATCAGCTCTCTCATCCGGCTTAAAGTGGGTATAAGGAGGGGCATCGCTCAAATCGCTGCGGCTCTCAATATTTCTTATTCTTCAATCTGTTTGTAATCGACCAAGTCCCTGTTGAACAACACACATGTATTGCACATCCGACCTATCATAAACATGCTTTAAGACGAGCAGGCATTGCTAAATCAAGTTTTTTCTCGTATTGTCCTGGATAAAATTAAAACCGGGGGTGAATGGTGACCGATTACATCTTCCAAATAATATCTCTAGGAGGAACAGTAATATCCTAGATAACCTGGATACGCTCCTAAAAAGAGAAAGCATTGAAAAATAAAATATACTTGGATCATTTCATACTTCAAGCTTCTTCGTTTCTTTTTTCTACCCTCCACCGCCTTTCTCCTCTGTTTGCCCCATCCGCGGCTCCTATTTTTTAGCAAAGTTAAATAACACTATATAGCACCATCACCGTTGCCAAATTGGATTGTTCATTCAAGGATGATGGGCATTCTAAAGTTTTAAGGAGCTTCTCTTTATCCTACCAAATCGCTGTCAAGTATAGCTTTCATTCATTTTAGTTCTGTATGCGATATCCACACGCCAACGGATTCGATCATGATAACGCTTTTCTATTCTTTAAAAGCCCTTACACCGCAATCAAGTCAAACCATCTGTTGGCTATAAAAAAACTGCTTTCTCTGTACCCCCTCCTCTGTATAAATCGCAAGTTAGCGATACCACCACTAATGCCACAAAAGTATTTGACTACATGCTATAGCCTTGTAACGAGTTGTGGCTCCATCTTGTGTTTGTTTTAAATTTTCAAACTTAGATCCATAATGTTTTTATTTTAATATTTTACCAATCTTGAACTCAGACTCTTCTCATGTACGCAGTACATATAACGTACATGCATACTAAATTCTGGATACCGTATATTGGCTGATGTTGTGAATCATTTTATTTTCCTAAATTGCGACAAAGTTTTCACTGATTTATTCTAGTTTCCAACTGCATCCTATTTGTCATTGTGCTTATTCAATTACAGCAGAGGCAGCGGGAGAAAGTTGGTGAAAGTTCATACTTACTTTGAAGCAGATTCAACGGGAACCAGAAATAAAATCCCTCCTAGCTTGAACTCAGGAATTTTAGCAAGTGTATACGAATAACTTATAATTCCAGTTCTGGTTGGAGTTGATGGTGAGAGTTGAAACTAGCAGTAACAGACTGTGAGGGGACTTCTGGTGATGCATTTGTTTTAATCACATATCGTCACAGGGGAAATAAACGAGCTTCATCAAGTTTATATTTCCCACAGAAGGAAACTTTATGTGTATGTAGCAGAAGCTAGAACTAGACCAAAGATCTTGAGTGATGGATGGGTTCCAATTAACGTAGGTGGCACGGGGAAAGAAGGATAAACAAGTCACAGTTGTGACGCGTATGTATAAGGATTTACATCTTAACCACAGATACTGGATGCAGTGCAGATGCAATGTATGAATGGAATGGGAACTTTTTTGATTGAAATTAAAACCTAGCGGAATAATTTGACGAACTTATGCAAACGAATCGGTAAGACAACATAACTGTCACTTCTTAAGAGAAGCACTGCATACAGAAGAGAAACTACAAAATTACTATTCTAGTTATCTTTAACGAAGCCCATCAACATAGACAAAAACTGCAGGACATTTCCTTAAATGCTGTCTAATGTCGTTTATTTAGAGGATTTATTTCAACTGCGCTTTCCCAAATTCTGATAGTTGCGATAGCAACATTCATCTCACAATTGAAGCTATTAACTAACCCTTAACTTGTTCTAAGAGGTTCTTCCCGATTTACGGGAAATCTTTAAAATATTTTACGCTTTTTTCTGACTTTGACGGATTTGAATTTTACGATTGCTTTATTCATCCTCTTTAAAGCCGCGCGTTCTGTAATCGCAAGTTCTGTCATCGCACCAAATGTGCCGAAGCCAGAGCAGTTATTCTGCGATTATTTTTATACATCTGGATACATTTATTTATTTGAAAGCGCAATTCATTCATGATTATTCGTTTATTGAGGTTATGGATAAGATATAACATATGTGCTTCAATGTTTACCCCAGTTGTTCTCTCTTAGTGTCTATTTTCTTTCTTGCTCAGCATTTATTTGAAATCTGATTCGATGAAAGTTAATTTGGCTTCACATATTGGATTTATCAATGTATGAAAGTCGTTTATTTCACGCTTGGCCGTGCACAGAACAGTATTTCTTTGGCAAATGCAATCCTAACATCCTCATATGATTTCATAGAAATTGGATCCAGTTTGAATTCTAGAAATATTCCTGTTTTCCCATTTCCTGGTAACCTCCTCGCAGCGACTTTTGAATTATTTTCTTCCTCTATCTTCCCTCTCACAATTGAAACCTGGAGGCTTGAAATCGAAGGGAGAATAGATTGAGACTTTCCTTGAAAGCAGTGAATCACATCTCGAGTGTTCAAGTTCTTAGGAATCAAACATTTTAGTAATTCATCCTCCTATCGTCATTTGAATTATTGATCTCTCCGCCCAACCACTTGAGACTCTTGCAAGAGTGTAGTATTACCACCGCCAGCCATTCACTTCTTCACGCCACCAACACTGCTCCTAACCAATATCACGCTAACTTTCTCCAACCGGACGGGAATTTCCCATGTCCCCTCCTAAAACAACCACTTTCTATGCCGCTAAAATCAAGCCTCACAATTCGGATTGTGGTTCTTGACTTTCTCCAGCTTCCCTCCCTCCGCTCCGCTACTGCTTTCTCCTTACCAGCTTCTACCTCTATCCCAACTTAAAGCAGTAGAGGGCCTCTACTGCTTTAAGTTGGGATAACATAACATTGTGCCTCTACTAGAGGCACAATGTTGAAATTCGATGCGCTACAATCTCCACCGCTTCGGATTTCTCCTCTTTCCTCTTCCCCGCCTTACCCTTTGCTGGTAGATAGTGAAGCTGATAAATATTTTAATTCCAATTCAATTGAACACAATTTCTTCTCTTACGAAGAGCTACTCTGCGGTTTCTCAATCTATGCTCAGCCCACTGTATTCAGTCACAATCAAAATCTGATTACTTCCCTTTCTTCATTTGTACTTTCCTATGTCCATTCTACCTCCTCTTCCTCCTCGCCTTTGCATGTACGCTGAACACTTTCTGTTATTTATATAGGGTAAAAAATGAGACCATAACTATTCAGGAAGTAGCTTAACATCGCGTTAATTAATATCACGTCCAAGTTAGTTATTTCTGTTCTACGATAATTTCTTATTCCTCTCTGTCCCATGATGAGACTCCCATCATGTGTCCTCCTCCCTCTCATCCTCTTGTATGGATGTATATAAAGATTTTACAGATTCTGACTACCCACCTATATGATATTTCTTTTGAAATGAACCGTCCCCATTTATTTAACAGGTAATGAACCAATTAATTCAAAGGTAATTATCAATTGTTTTCTTTTACTTCATTCTGGCATGATGGAAAGAAAGAATGTGTTGCAATTTCCTCTATTGTGCAGTTCTACCTTCAGTGAAAATCCCTGTGTATACGCTGTGTCAATCCAAGCCAAGCCTTGAAGGAATGGAAAATCAACAGAATAATAAAGAGTGAAAGCAGAGAAAGAGAAAATGCTCCAGAATTCCCATCGTTCATACCGCAAGGGAGCACGCTTAAATGGTTTTCGAAACAAACGCATGCATCCTAATTCTCTCTGGTTTCTCCAGTCAGTCAGTCTCTCATCCCCGGTTCATTCACCCAACAATCCCCCGACAAGACACGACTAGAAACCCAGTTCCAGCTTGAGCCAAATATACTCTTTTAACCTTGTTATAAGTTGAGAGAGTTGAGGACAAAAGGTCCCTCATGATTGTATTTACATATTTCCTCTTTCTTGAACTACCACTACCAGCCAAAAGTGAAATATCCAAAACCAGAGGTGGAGACAAGTTTGAAGCACCGGAGCTGAGAGGAAAGTTTCCAGAAAATTGTCCTGTTTTCGCTAGAACAGATAACGTAAACATACATTTATTACACTCCGAAGCCTTCGTCCTATCGTCCTCATTCTCGTCCTTGTATTCTCCTATTCTCCCTCATCTTCCCAATTGTCTACCACAGACTCCCGTAACTCCTCTACCCCCATGCTTATCGAATTCCCTTCACGGAACGTCTATCCTTCCCTAACCCTCTCCTCCGCGTACTTTCAAGCTTTGCCTTATTCCACTTTCCATGAAGAAGGATCAATAACTTCTTTCCATCCTTATCATTGCATCTGTATCCACCGCCAGTCTATTCTCTTTGTGATGGCCCTCACTACCAAGACGCATAACCACTTCCTGGGTCCTTCTCTCGACCCCGAACTTAGCTTTCCATATCTTCATCCTCCTTTTCTCTACGAACACTTGCCACTACCCTTTCGCTGCCACAACTTTCTCCTGCCTGGATATCCCGACATCGTAGGCCCTGTACGATCCTGGGTAGTAACATATTATGCCTCCGCATTCCGCCTCCCTCACAGCCTCAACGGATGCTTACCATAATCCTCCTTTTTCGCATATGTAACTTCCATACGCTTACACTTCCAAATTCTATGAGCGAAGACTTTCTCCAAAGGGACTTCCTCCACATGAACTCTCACCACAGTATCATGTAAATTCTCCCATAAATTCTCTTCAACCTAATGCATATCAAGTATCATCATGTTCAAGATTTCACGCTCTCACAGAAAGCTCTTTGATAATATTATCAGCTGCTTAGCCTCTTCCTCATTTTCCAAACCATTCCTTCCACTCCCCCTCCCCAACTTTCTCTTCCCCTTTTATTCTTACTTTTAGAACTGAATTTGTGTCTATCCGCCTAATCCTCAACCTTGATCTTATATAACCTAAATAGCTCTTTCTTTTAGTAACCTGCGTGCAACACTGAGCACCTCTGTTACAATACAAACCTGCGTGCAACAACTTCCCGACTTCCCCTCTTCAACAGGACTTCCGTACATTTTATAATGTATTGACGCGACAGAGATAGCAAATAATCATCCCTTACAGTACATAACTCATCGTTAGCTTAAATTGAGTATATATAATAGGAAATCTACCCGGAAACCTTTGTTTGCCGCTCTTTGCTTGTTTGCCACAACTGAACATCCGTTTTTTTTCTCCACCTAGTTAGTGTATGCTATCTTAATACTTTCACTTAGAAATGTTTTGGTCTTAAAAACTGTTTCTATCTTCAGTCAATGACAGAACTTTGGAACTGTTTTGAAACAAACAATTTTTACCCTTCAAGTGACTCAAAAAAACGAAATAAAACTAAGACTTTTTGCTGTGAATTATAAATATTAAAGCAGACTCTTGTATTCAGGAAAAGTCTGATGAATAAAAAGACTTCTGGAAACTATAT
Organism: Sminthurides aquaticus; assembly: GCA_906901655.1. Classification (NCBI taxonomy): domain Eukaryota; kingdom Metazoa; phylum Arthropoda; class Collembola; order Symphypleona; family Sminthurididae; genus Sminthurides; species Sminthurides aquaticus. The sequence continues at coordinate 5,079,890 of CAJQTT010000004.1, read as the reverse complement.
AATGAGCTTTCCCCAAGTACTCTTCCAATAATGATAAGCTTGATGATAATCACGGTTGCGGCTCCATCAAGTATTGTTGGCTCGTGTAGCCAAAGTGTTTGAGGCGTACTTCAATAATACGTCGCTGCGGTATCTGATCACGCTTGTCCGAAGTGTTGGAAATTAGGATTTCAGCACCGACTTTATTTCTTTTTCATTAGCAAGCTTTTGTGGCAAATGAAAGTTTAATTTGATTAAAAATCCAATTGTATAAAAGGCAATCTTTTCAAACGATTCGACAGTAACGTAATGGATAGCCCGTGTGGGAGATGAGGAGTAGTGTGAGGGTTGCGTACTAGCTGGGTTCAATTACGTTTGTTTCTCATAAAAGTTATTCTTTGATGAATTTTCACCTATTTGTTCGACTGCTTAATAAGACTTCTTATTTAATTGATAAGTGAAACATGAAAGGTTTCCTGACTCGGACATAACTGATTATTCCCCAATGTCAAAGTTGACCCAATCTGTCTTTGCCATTGTATATATTAATTAAAATTTATCACGGGTCTTGGAAAATGCTGAAAGTTTTTGTGAGTACTTCTTGTTATTATTCATAAGGGTATAGAGGAAATTGTTCTACAGACGTAAGTATATATTTTTTCTTCATTCCCTCAGTGCTTTCACTTACACGTGAAATTTGAATGTTTGCAAGATTTTTGCTATGGACTTCCGTTGGGCAGTAAAATTACTTCGAGGTTGAGCAGGGCATTCTCTAAGCTTTGCTCAACCTTGCTGAATAAACGGAGTTCTAATTGATTAAAACTTCCTACACTTAATTACTCTAGGATTAAATCCGTGCTAAACAGAAAATTTATTTGAATGTTTCATGACTTAATTTCTTTTTCCAAACGGTCTGAATTCTCATCAACTTCCGTACTCTCACGTAATGACTTTCCGCTCAGTCCCTAATTTCTCCTCATGGTGAGCTGCTTCGCAGGATTTTAGACTGGTGAAAGCGGAGAAAGCCCTTCTGTTCTTATCCTTATCCTAGGTTTACACTTTTGAAGTAGGGTTTTAGGTGGAGGAAGAAGAAAGTAGGGTTTTAGGTGGAGGAAGAAGAAACCTCTAAAGAAATGTGAGATGCTGAGCAGCACTAATTATGCATTCCACTCTTCTCCAACTCCACGAAACTTGCTAAATTGAGAGTATAAGTTTACTCGGAGCTATAGCACCTGTAATCATAGCCTTGACAAATTACATGATACAGACGAAAGGCTTAATGACACTAAATTATGCATCCCGGCTCCCTACCAAACCAAAGCGAGGACATGTGCATTAATTACCTGCAAACCTGCCAAAAACCTCCAATTATCTTCAAACCACGGGACAAGTGCCATATCATTCTTCCTCCCCAGACACCTCTCCATCACACACCCTTCAAGGAGAAGCAAGGAAATCTGCAGTCACCGCTCCTTAATCCCTGCCCCGCCCTACAACCGCCTCCTTGATCAGATTCGAGCTCGAGCCTGGTTAAGGCTTGAAAGCGGACGAACATGTTCCTAAAATTTGATTGTTTTCTTCCTTTCTTCCTTGCACCAAGTGAAAATTTTAGTACGCAAAAGACAGTATAAGTTGTTGGTCAGCCACAGCGTGCTCCTAAAATAACTTTCTCCGCTGTACTAACTTTAACCTTCCATCCCTACCCTCTATCAAATATAAACCGCTCTCGCCATGCATGTGATCCCGATTGCCCTTGTAAGAGCTATCTTAATTATAGATATTGTTACTTTTCCTCATACAGCTAATCTGCATTCTCCGTCCCACTGTCTCTCACTAAAGATAAAGGCTGTCTAAAGCGTTGAGAAATTTTGGCAAAGGCCGACAAAACATGACGTCTACCCCGAGGAAACTATCCTAAATCCTGGGACCCTCAAACCCCTCAGCTATTCCGGTCTAGTTTCCTCTGCAAATCTCCACCTTCCGGTACAGAATTCTCCCTGCCGGAAGCAAGGTTTACCCAATTAAAGGAGATGTGAACCCGAACCAAATAGCGCATGATATTACACAAGTTATAACCCAGCTATATATTGTGCTCTTATAATATTTGAAACTATACAATCTTTAAAATGTTCTCCAAACCTTCCAACATGAATCTTCATAAAATCCCGCAGTGTTAAAACTCCGGTAGTCAAGCTCGACTTGAAGGTTTTTGGCAATTACTAATTTGCAACTGATTGGAAAAAAAGTTTTTACTCCAACAAAAACTAATTCCATCCAAGCGATTAGCATTTTCTTTCATGTAACTAATTGAACGATAGCATCTGTCGCAACGATATCTTGCTTTTCTCGAAATTTACTAACGTATCTCAGATTCTAAAGTCACCGCTCATAGACGGGTGAAAGCAATATTTGAAATACTGCTTTCCCTGCACATGGCTTATTACATTAGATGCTGGACTACATCCAGTCCACACGCCCAGGATGATCCACTTGTCACACACCACGAAACCACGTTCACGGAACACATCTTCGTTATATACTGTATTACATCACTTGCCAATACCTTAGTGAGTAGAATACCGTCAAAGTAACAGTTACTCTCGTACAAGGCCTCCAAAGTACGCTACTATTTTTAGTACATCAGCATACTGTTATTATAGATGCACCAGAGATTTCAATCTCAAACTTGGTATTCCCTTTCTCCTTTCTTACCACCACCCACCCTCCTGATGTACGTGTAAGCTATTTTCGAAGAATAAACGGAGTTAGCTTGAGCAAATGATTACTCGTTAAAATCAGGACAGTATTTACGACATTTGGAACATGGGAGAATCCTCAGTAGAGACCACTAGTAGGTGTCCGATAAGGCTCGTTCAGGGATCAGGAGAAGAGGAACTGGAAACGGCCCAACGGTGGCAGGGAAGAAGTAATTGATTTTTATTGTAGGTGATTACAAGAGAAATGTAGGTCTCTTACCCGTAAAAGCCCAGAGTTATCCGCGTTCCAGGCGATAACAGGGATTCCAAGGTATCCGGCAAGTTGTAAAAAATATTGGGACGCTGCAGTACTCCTTCCGTACAATTCAGTGTTGGTCAGATAGAGGATCGCCGATACATTCTGCTCCAGAAATCTTTCGCATAATGAATCCAATATATCTGTAAATTTTGAAGGAACAAATTGTAATCCTCATAGTGAACTCACGCGCTAAACCATTGCATTCAAAAACTTTTATGTCACAGTTTTCGTTGCCGTATATCTGTTACATGCATATATGCATAAATGTATCCTACCACTCTGCGTTCTGTAATCAGTTCGAATTTCCAACGATTCGAAAATAATATAAAAACCCAATCGGACCATTCAAATCTGCTGGAATTCGTTATTCACATCTATATATATATATATATATATATATATATAAAAAGCGGCAACGCCTTTACTTTGTTCCTTAGAATCTTTAAGCGTAAGGCGAAGAAAGTAGGGTAAATAAACGTTGCTTCAAAGAAATTGGAATACTTTGAGCCTTCCATATTCACCTTCAGCTCTAGTATGCTGAAACACGTGATTTTCCTCCACGTAAAATAAGCTAGTCTTCTTGGCAAGAAGTTCTTGCCAGCATAAAGCCAGCAAGTCTTTTCATCCTCTATCTACTGATGCCCTGTCCATACTTCCTTTCATGGCACAAGCTTGTCATAGCTTTTCCATAGTAACCCGTTTATATAACATTAGCAATGAAACGAGATAGGCATTGTTTACCACCATGTTAAAAGATAGAATTGCTATGACAAACTTGTGCTATGAAAATCAGTATGGACGGGGCTTGAGGTTATAACCTTACTATTGAAGAGAGGATTTTTAACGTTCTTCATAAGCGCCGTGTCTAGTGCATAGTGCAGTAGAGTAGAGATAGTTAGCACGATTGATTTTATATACCGTGTATTACCACATGTTTAATTTGCGATGAATTCTCCTCAAAGATTTTGTTAATTTGCTAACCAGTAGCTTTATATTTTGTCAGCAGTAGCTTTCCAGCTTACTTACTCTTACTTGCTTCTGCGTTCAGCTTGAGACTGAATGATTTCGGCAGAAGCGAGAGTCCGGAAATGCTACCACAAGTCAAAACAAATCTAAGCTTGGCACTTCCCCGCTATCAGCAAAAACTATTGGGTTTCTCAAAGCAAGTTTCAGTTGATGTTCGTTTGTTCTTTAAAATTTGGATTGAAAGCATAGACTAAAAGTTTGTGTATCTCAGGATGGATTTCATTGCTGAACGGAAATCCGGGACGGTTAAGAGTAGAGATTTGATTTAGTGCGTGAAATATGGCCAGTTTGGAAGCCAGATAGAATGAAGCTTATAGTCTAAAGGGAATATCCGGGTTGAATATGAATGAAAATTACGGTAGACTTGAGCTCTTTTACAATTCTCTTCCGCCAACCTGTTTCCTTTGCCCAATCAAATCTCCCCGTATTGGTTGCATCAAGCCCTTATTTATATTCCCGCGGGAGTCTTTCACCCGTTCTTAGCAACTTTCCAAGAGTCCAAATCACATCGTTGTTGGTCTCTATCCAGAAACTGCAGCTGGAGTGGGTTGGGTTGTATGTCTGCTGAGCTCTGTACATCCTAGCTTAGCCGTAACATACCCATGGACCTCTCTACTACTCCGTAGTACTCTATGATTCTTTCTCGTCCCAGCCAGCATGCTTTTTCTCGCACTTACTTACTCCCTCTTTCTCGCTCTCTAGCTCTGCTTTCTCTCTCAAGAGGATTGCCAAAGTCCGGGTATCTCTCGTCCGGGAATCTTTTTCACATGTCCTCCAAAGACTACCAATTCCTACAACCGCACTTTCTCCGGGAATAGAAGTCTATACAACGGCCTTGTCTCCGCATCACTATCTGACTAGTTTTCAAGGATGAGCGGAATTAAATTTACTAGGATTTACTATACTAAATCTGCAATTCGACTCCGACCCAGGAATATCATAGTTTCATTGGATTTCCACAACTCTGAGAGGTATATTTTGACTCAGGTGGAGGAGGATTGAGCAGGGCAGGAAACAAAGGCAGTGTAGAAAGGAGCTATATTTAGCAATATTTGAAATTCCCTCCCCCATATTCCACAGTTTAGGATTAAGGACATACGAAATTAGCAAATAGCGGGTAATCTCATCAAGTTTCTACTTTGCATCACCATTATTGCAGAGAATCATGGGAATAGAGGGTAAGCAGCGCAACATCCTACTATAATTCTGCATAAACTTGTTCCAAAACTTTATTACCTCTCAGGAGAGAACGTAAATGGATGCATTAATACCCACTCTTTCCAGGTACAGTATTAGTGCAGGCTCAATTCTAAAATTCCACAAAATCCTCCGCTTTCTCCCACCTACATCTCACGAATACATACTCCTCCGCACGATCCAGTAACCCGCCTAGCTTAGCCTAGCTAACCAAGGACGAAAACACAATTCCATTCCAGAACCTTATTTAATTCGTACTAATTTATTGCCATATCCCTCCCTACAGCCTTCCGTCCTGGTTTTCATTTTTCCTTATCCCATCCTAGTTGTGTTGGTGGGTTTTCATTTGGAGGATGCAACCTATAGCTTATTCCCACGGAGCTCAGCCAGCATTCAAACCAGAGCAGGAAGATTAGCATATGTTTAGCCTGATGGGCTTCCTGGTGTAATTCGAAAGAATATAAGGAGATTAAATCCTCACTATTCCCTAATCTAAGGATTCTCAAGGATAAATCTTACAAATTCGGACTTATTATATGCGTATTTGTAGCTTATTTTTCCCTCACTAATTATTTTGTTAATTTTCTTCTGTTAGGAATATTCCTTAGAATATTTGTTCGCCTTCTTTCAGCCTCCGCTATGTAGTGGTCTCATACATAATCATCCTACTTTCCTTCTAATTAAGTTAATCTTGATTTCCGGGGTTTACCAATATTTTTACTTTCTCACCAGGTGAAAGTCGTTTCAATTACACTCAACTCTCAAGCAACACACTGAATCTACTGCTGAAATTTCCCTTTTCCTTTATTCATCTTCCAGCAAGTATCATACTCGTAGTGGTCATAAATTCTGTAAATTATTTAACTGATTCCTGGAAACTTTGCAGCAGACATGTAATCCTGGAGGAATCCTGGTCAGATGAAAGCCTATATGTGGACTCAGCATATACACAGGGGGTTTTACATGGAAGCATCACGTATATATTCTTGTACGTAGTACTGTAAAATAGTTGTAGCTTCCGTTTCCGTTCATTACTTATTCCCGCCCACCATTCTCCCTTTTTAGTAAAGCTCGGAGCTTGACTTTAACCCTCGCCTTCCCTAGAATTGTAGAACACTTCAGTATATATAGCTACGCGTACTTGAGTTTGAAACTCGGTTGAAAACTCAAACTGGAATATCCTTATCAATTTCTCATCCGTATAAATCCTTTACCTGTCCTCCCGGGTGACCCAATAAACCATATCATCCTCGAGACCTGATATCAAAATTCAGAGATGAAAAATCGGGATTCCAATATCCAGCTTCCAAGCCACGCCCGGGCAATTTGCCTCATTCCGTTCGTACTTTCTCCATTCCACCAGATGCTATCTCAGTTGGTCTTGACAACCAAGTTACAAGTTAGTATGCAAAGGATACTTGTAGATAAGCTTCAAAACTTTCCCCGTAATAACCGAGTAGTATCCTCTATCGGTGGATAACATCTCACCCGCCCCGACAAAATATCCCTATCAAAATTCCGGATTGGTTTCTCGCCCAGACAATATTTTATTCTTATGGTCTTTCTGATGCAAACTGAAGATACTCCTCTCTCCGCCATTGCTCTTTTGTTCTCACTGCTCTCGAAATGGGTGTCGGGAAGGCACTAGGGCACTATACGACCTCCAGCAGCCAAAGCCCAAAGCTTCCCTGGCAGAAAACGGAAGCGGGTGTGGGTGGGGTTGTAGAACAATTTAATAGTTGAGTATAAGGAAACCCTGGAGAAAAAAGGGAGCGTCTCAGCAACGAGAGACTTAGTTGGTTTTCAAGGTCAAATGTACTCATCCTCCTTCTCAAATCCTTGGAGAAGAAGATGAGATAGAAAGGGATGATTATGAAAGAGTGGGAATGATGTCAAGCTTTAGAGACTGTGTGTTTTAATAGTGTAGGCTTTTCTCGCTCTTGGAATGAATGGGTTGGGAGGCAGGGGTTGGATAATAAGAATGAAGGGATGATAGAATGAGAGGATCGGCTAAGCCAGATTGGATAAGTGTGAGTATTTATGGGAGGGGTAGTAAGTGGAAAGGAAAATTTGATGATTACTCTCCTTTCTATCTACCAATTTTCAGTGTACAACAGAAAAGTGGGTTACGGAGCGTGGGAATTGGGAATTTCTTATAGATTATATTCCGGGACTCGAGGCAAATCATATAGAGAAAGCTGTCGTAGTCATAATGTGCGAAAAGATAGTGTTTTCAAAGGAGCGGTCATGAATCATTGCGAAGATAGATATTCATTCTCGTTCGTATTACATATATATAGAGCGGATACCATTTTGGATCTCCCATCCGCTTTTTCTTCCCTCAGCATCTCTCCATTCAGTGTCCTCCTTCCTCCTCCACGCCGCCAGTCCTCCATCCTCCCAGTCTTAACTGTACTCACAGTGGGAGTAAGGGGAAAGTCAGAGAGAAAGTACCAAGGAGAAAGTGGGTGAAATAGAACAAGAGAGAGATTTAGTGCGCTTACTTCTCCAGACAGACTAAACATATATGCAGCTAAGTATGCACATCATTGGAGCGTCAGAACCTTTTTCACAATCCTTCATTCCGTAGAACAAAGTATCCTCAAGTATCCGACCGTCCATGTCGGGAGACGGCGGGCAGTGCTCAATGAAATAAGGTTAGCAAGCAGAAAAACTTGGAGGAAACGTTCCGAGTTTAGTGGAGGGACCAAGCAAATTTAATGGGTAATCGCCAAGCCAGTTGCGTGGAGCAAGAGAATGGGTTAATATAATATAGGGAACACAAGCTTTCCACCAACATCAATCTTGAAGCTTGATGAAAATCTTTTAATACGAGCCTCCCTCGCCTTGTATAGCCATAAGGGATGTTGATGTCAATGAATAAAAAGAGAGCAAGAAGTGTTAAAGAGGAGAAACCCATTTTGGCGGAAATAGTTTTCCTCCGGGTTACATATTGAGAGCATTAGCGAGACAGGAATCATCCCCTGCACTGTACTTCTTTCCACAAAATGATGACAGCCATCCAACATAATCGTATCCTTCCCACCCGTACTTTCTCCTATTTTTCATTCCACCCCGAGCCTTCCAATACTTCTACCTTCACATATGAATTGTTCCCTGTCGCCAAAGATTTGTCACTGGCCCTGGAAACCCGTCTCTGTTGTACTTTTCTGTCAACCTCCTAAAAGCTTGGCAACGCTTTTCCTCCCTGTTTTCTTATTCTTACAGAACAAACTCCTGTCGATCCTCCTTCTGTTTTCCTTTTCCAAAATGCTGAATTGTGAAACTGCCAGCGGAGATAATCGAAGAGAGAAGAAACCTTTTGACTTTCTTCGCTACGCAACCCGCTTGAGACGAGGCCCACTCTCGCCAAACTACTCGTCCATTTCTATTCCATTAAGAGACCACCAAAATAGATCCGCTCCGCATCTACTAGTCTCTCACGCACTTTCATCCCCCCCCCAATCCCAGTGAAAGAAATATCTACCACTTCATCAGTGCCAAAAAACCAAACTCTTGCTCCTGCTATCACAGTCTAGTTAGATTTCTCTTTATTATTAGCCTCTACTGTAGACAGCGAAGTTAACAAGCACTCCGAACTTATAAACTGTATCCCTGTTAATTAATTCAATAGACCAATGTGCTTTCTCCTCCTGTTGGCAGTTTCCTGCAAAAAAGTCAACTTTCTCATTTATTAGTTATCACCGTTCATAACTCCATACTAGCAAGTAATGCCGGAGTCCCGGCTTTTTTAGTACCCACCTCTTACTGTAATCCGTCGTGTTCAATACGCAACTACACAACCTCCACGGAGGATGGGAAAGCCTACGGGTGGAGAGACTCTCCATGAGTGAAAATTCAATTTGTAGCCGAGCTCTTTTACTTTTGTGTGTCGCGATGCGGAGAGTTTCAATCCCGAAACCAAAACCACATCATTCACGGCCCTCAGCTTATTTCCATGCTATGTAATCCTCAAAGAGTTATCTACGTTCTCAACACATTCCTTCCGTTCTTACAATAAGTCTGGATAGTTGAAAAACGTTAAATTAAGTACGTAACTTGTATGTGAAAATCGAAGGTATTACAGGTTCATTAATCAAAAGGCGGGATTTGGTGCTGTAAACTTTCCATATAGCCAGTAGCCTGAATTCCTTTGAGAAAGCATTCATAGCGAAAAAAATATTAAGAGAAATTCTAATCCTGTGTACAACACTGTGGGTTGTAAATTTTCTTAATTTTGTTTTACAACTCTACGTAAACCTCTGAAAATTAATCACATGTTTGTATCTACCATAAATAACTTTCACCCGGACGTTAACAAGGTATATAAGAATTTAAATTAAATCTTAAATTTTTCTTCGTCTCCATGGTATCAAAAATCTTAAAAATAGCTTGAAGAGACACTGTCTTCCAGAACTGGGGTTGAAATGTGTGGAAAGAAGAGAAACGAAATATGTCATTATGAGTAAGGTTGGTTTACATGGAAAGAACTGAATTAATTTCAAAGGTGGAGGGAGGGAAGTTACGAGTGTATATTTGCATAATTTACAGATTTGAAAGAACATTGACAGTAGACGCGGTCCTGTCTATTTCTAGCTTGGTATGTGAAATTCGTAATATTTCAACACGACGTGGTGGATATGATTCACAGAAAACGGCTTCAGCAGTAGTGGTTTCTACGGTTTCAGAGTACATTTCTTCTACTTGATATTAAATTTTCCTCCTCCAGTTCTCCTGGTTTATCTTCCCGTGGTTCCTTACACGCCTCAAGTAGAATTCAGTATCCGTCTGCTACAGTACCGCTGCATACGCTTCAAACAGAGACAGTAATTAATTCCGTATGAGCACAGCTGGAACTACGTTTTTGGGAAAGAAGGAAAATTTTATGTGAAATCCTGCCGTCTAATTTAGTTGCTAAAACAGGATTTAATTTTCCCAAACTGGATTTACTTCCCTGCAACCTTGACAACGAAATCTTTTTCTTTGTGCTTATGCCTTTTTTCGTATGCATAATCATATAAGTTAATTTTTTGACGGTTTGAATAGATAGCCTATCCCGAATCATCCTTTTTCTTAATACCACAAGCAAATACTAACAGTACTGTGTTATGCCATCTAAGAATGACATTACCAGTGCAATACGTTTAAAACTAAAATACAACAACTACACGTTTCCCATTTCGTATTGCTAAAACCAATTATAATTGGTTGGTATTTCAGCTGGTTTTTACAATCGGTGATTATTTTAACCGTTATCAGCATCGAAGCACGGCTTATACAAACTACATCTCGTCGCTCTGTTTGAACATGTTCCAGAGAACTTCATGATGCACTGTATGTTGGTAGAATCCGTTCTTTGAACCCTCCATGACAGAAACGTTGATTTATGCACATGGTTAAATTATGTCTAGTCTTTTGTGATTCTATAAGTATTTATGGTCAGTCAAACCGGCAAAATAATAGTTAAGATGTCCTGCTTTAAATTTTTATGCGTGCTTGATCAGCATCAAGGGTATTACTCCAAGAAGGGATTTGACGCAAAAGAGAAAGGGTGTATAAATAAAAGCGTTCCTGGCATCAACTTGATGGAAATGGCAACTCCACGTAGACTTTTCTAAATCCCCATGAAGTCACACTTAAACCACGGGTTTAACACGCCATCCGAGTCCAGAGAAAATATAAAGATCTGACTGTGTAAACAAATGCAGTTTTCACAAAACTACTGCCTCATTTCCAGCATTGAGCTATCTAAGCTGCCTCGCTTTTTTTTCTTACGACGTCATTTCCCGAACCAGAAGAGCCCAACCTTTGGTGAGAAGAGTAGAAGCCATTTTCTTAATACTTTTCTTAAGATGTTTATCGGCCTCTTCGACACGGTATTCTTAACTTTCTTCCGCCCTTCTCACCTCGACAAAAGTCTTTGTAAAGTTCTCTACGCACGTTGACGTCCCTTCTTATCGCATCAATTTATGTGCCCATCCCACTTTCTCCCTAAATACATAGATACACACATTTTCCGTCCAGCTCTTACTCTATTCTCTACGTCAGAGCAGATTCAGAAGAGCAGAGAGAGATAATAAAAATTCTCACCTTTTGGAATAACCACATGCAGTCAAAATAACTTTCTTCGAGGAAAAAGAAGCTACGCAAAGAATCAGTCAGTTTCTGGGTTTGCCTGTAAATTGTAGTTAGTTTCACGTTCTATTTCAGTTCTTGGTGATTTTACTCCTACTTTGCATAAGTATAAGACAGTCAAAATATTCGAAAAAGAAAAATTCTTAATCCTACAAGGATAGCGCATCTGCCATGGTATTAGTGTTATAACTGAGTCGCACTTGCAAGGATGGCAAGTTTCGTGGGTGAGCTGAGCATCATGTTCTTCTCATCATCTTCTGATCATCTTCTTAAATTGTTCTTATTCGAACAATTTAAGAAGAGTCCGAAGAACTATATCTGTTTTTCATTACTCCCTCTATGAATTCTCATCATGTTTCTTAACAACTGAAAAGAGTTGTTTGCATATTTTTTCAAGTAAACAGGAGTAGAGAAACATTTTTATGTATTTCAATGCGTGAGGTCATGCCTGAAATGAAATGCTCACTCAATCGTCTCCGGTTAAACCTTTTGGATTCTATGAAGAGGGGATTGCGTCTTTCAGTTTTGGGTTCGGATTAGAGCATTTACATGCTCTAGCAGATTTACAAAAGCCTATCCCACAGGGACAGCCACATTAGAGTTCTGTCTGTACGTTCTGCACGAAAGAATTTCCATTTTGATTTTGAATCTGCAGAGGTTACTAACATGAGGGAATACCAATTAGGAATCGTTTAATGCTGCTCTTCCGCTAACATTATATGGAGTACTTTCCAAATATTTGATAATAGCTTACATCTCTTCTCGCCTAAGAATACCATAAATAGGCAAGCTAAAAGGAATCTCGGCCCCTGCTTAATGCATCTTCACGTCTGCAATTCACTTTAAGTAGGTGGATCGCCGTAGGCCCTAAACTACTCGAGTCCCATATTCGAGCCTTCCGTCTATCGATCCCTAGTCTTAGTCTTACTGTACACTACGTCGTCTTACTGTATGATAGCCGCCAAGTTGCTATCATACACAATCCTACGTTAGTAGCTTGCTGTCTCCACGTTGGCTAGTAAGTTTCAACGTTAAAACCCCAATTTTATTTCCATTTTACTTCCACCACGTACTTTCTCCTCCCTCTTCTCTTTTGGTGTACATGAGCTAATTATAGGTTTAAATTGCCTATATAAGCCTAACTCACATTGTCAGACTTCTGCTACATTCCCACCAAGCCCTCCGCCAACCACCCACCTCGGCCTCCATCTCTACTCTACGTGCTTTCAAGATGGAAATAGCGGTTTCGGAAGATGAGAATGGAAGAGATCATGGAGGGAGTCTTTTGTATTACCGGCATTAGATGTGGTCCATGTTTTGTGCCCAATGATTTATTATTGACTCCCGATTTACTTTCTCCACGTCTTACAAGTTACAAGGCGAAGTCTTAAGAAGGGAAGTGAAAGCAATTTCGTTCCTTCAAGATTGAGTGTGTATCGGTGGGTTCGTCTTTAGACTCACCAAGAGCAATCCTTCCTGCCCACCCCACCTTATCACATTATATACTTTCTCCCAATAAAAGAGTCAAATAGAATAGAGAGGAGAAAGCTCGGCCATTACGAAGTGATTGAAAACAACTAAGAGCACAATTCCTAGTACATTGAGGGGGAAGATGCCAAATTCAAAGGCGTTATAAAGTGTATATGAAATACATAATGCGACACCCCACGTTGCTTGGGAAACTTTTGAGTTGTGGAAACTGCAAACAAAAACTTTTTAGCTTTATTAAGGATATAGGATTCTCTTTTGCCTTTTCATCCTTCGTTCCGCCTCTACTTTGTCCAAGACAGTTGTCATTAAACAGACTTGATCCCCTTCCTGTCTGCCTCCTCTCCTCGTATGCAAACACAAGGAGGTTTTCCTCGTACTGGCTCATCCCGTAGACAACTCCCTCAAGTCTCCTCCCTTCTCCTATTTAGAATTAGCTTCCACGGCATCCTCTCCTTTCTTGTGAATTGTTAGTACACGGATGTAATTATTGTTTGAGTCCAATGCTAAAGCTTCCGTAAGTTTGTTTAACTCTAGCTTCCTATTCACAAGAAGAGCTCTTTCCTTGAGTCTAGTGTAATGGCAGGCATTTAATCCGCCTTTGTCCTCATAATAATTCTTTCCACATGACCTCCATTCAAGATGGAACGGGAGGATCCTCAACCAGATTCAACTCCACTCCATCACCACTAGTTCCTCCGCAGTGCCGCTTCTCTGCCTCTTTTCCATATACTGCTTAACCGACTTTCTCTTTCCCTCGCTGCCTTGCCTCCTCCAACTCCTAGCATTTCTCTCAGCCCTGCCTGCATCCCATTAACAATGACTGTTTAGCAATAACTCATTGATTTCAACCCTGGTGCTCCATCCTCTCTCCCAGCAGCTTAAAGGACGCTCCGATCTGGAATAATTAATTGTAAGCGAGAGGTTCAAAAAGTGGTAATAGATGCTCATTCAACAACAGTTTCTCCAGCTTAACATCCTTAAAACAAGGAATCAACTTTCACATTCATCTTTTCCACTATTCCAGATTCAACTAGCCCTGACGCTCTACATTAAAACATTATACCTTTCTCCAACTTTCACCAAGTATCCGTATCATGTGAAGCCTAATTATAGCTTTCTTCCTCATCGATACTTTCTTCCTTCCACCAACTTCGTTACATTACACTCACAAATAGTTTCTCCAGAAATCAAAGACTTCTTTCTTCCTCTACTATCCTACTCCCCTCCCGTTTTATGATTTAAATTGGCTCCTTTATCCGTTCCTTTCCTTTACCGGTAGCATTGCTTCAAAGCGCCCTCATCCTTCTTTTTTACGCATATCCCTACATGGCCTACTTCTTTTTCGCTTTGTTACCGCACCTCTCAAAGAGAAATGTGCAAACTGATGAGGGTTGACACAACGATAAATTGGTTGAATGGATTTATACTTTTCTACAGTTCGCTCCCACAAGGCCTTCTTTCCCCCCCCCCCCCCGTTTCCTCATCCAGCAATCCAACCGTCATATATCCTTTCTAACAAATACTACTCAGCTTTCACTATCACATTCTAGCTTAGCTTCTATAGTAGTTAGTTCTATAGTACCGAATCGCTTGTTTTTTCCATCACTTCCAGTAGTTTCAGCGTAGAAATAAAAGAAGTCTGTAAAGGGTGACTGAAAAACAATTCCAGGCTGAGCTACGAGCGCTTATATTAAAGACTTAATCATAGCTGGGAAGAATGATGGCGTAATGATACGGCCATTTTGAAAGCCACAAAAATGAAGATCATTTTCAAGTCGATTTCAAAAGAGCTGGAAAAACTTTATATGAACCACCTTTGATGAAACTCTAGATTTACTGGGCTAATAATCATTTCCATCTCTCTTCCTCCCCACTCCTCACCTAAACCCCTCTTAGTCTTAGTCCTGTTTCAAACTATTCAAACTTTTCTCTCCCTCGTTTTACGTATTTACTCAGTATCCTCCTCTACTAACACGACCAGAAAGTTATCCATCATCGTGTTTTCAACTGTCAGTATTCTTCTTCCAAGCCACGCCACACTCACTTTATCATGGATTCTGTGCCGTCGTCAAGCTTAACTTATGCCTGAATCCTCCGTGTTTTAGTTCATCCAAACCCAAAGTTAATCTTGTCCCTCTGTTTCATTTTTGAATCTTTAGTTTTACCATGTAGATTATATAATCCAAACATATGTATGTAAAACACTTCTTCCACTCGCATCTCGGACTAAGTACCCGCCCGCTATGCTGTATACAGTTTCTATCATATTCTTGAACCTCCCAACTTTCTCCATTGCAATGAGCCATAGCAGGGCGGAGGCGATTTTGGTGGCATAACTTTCTCCCAACTTTCTCTTCCGTCATAAGCATTACTCCTGTCCCATCCCAGCTAATCTTTCGCCTGAGCGTATGATACTTCCCCAGCGCACATGTTTTATATTAATTGTTGAATCCTACCCTCGGACTGGGTCGTACAAGAAGCAGTCATCCAGCACTCCATGGACTAATTCATCATACAGAAGGGACGATCTCTTTTAGGATAATTACGCGAAGCTTACGGTATTAGTGAATGGTTAAAACTTTTTCAACTCCGCATCCCTCCCTAGTTTCACAGATGCTCAAAGAGCCAAGGATAACATGTGTGGAAAGATTCTGTATTTAATGCAAGCACCAACTATTAATTGCTCCCACCCCGTCACTGTTTACAAGCATCGTGCCCGAGAGGATTATACGGGAGGAATTGGCCAGGCGGAAAATTTTTCCCTCTCTTGTCTTTTGCTACAAATTATTACACGCTCTCTAATAGAAAACAGAGAATGGAGAGAGCACGAGCACACGGAAACTTTCTTCTTAATTCCTTCGTTTCTTCTTTCTTGACATTGTTTTCAACATCTCCTAATTATTTAACTTTGTCTTTAGATCTTTCTCTTAGTTTCTATTAATATTCCCCTTTTTAGTTTCTCCTTATAGTCCATTCAAACTGCGGTTTCACTTGTTTTCGTTCACACACCACACACTATTTTCATCTTTTGCCCTCCATAACTTCCTCCGCCGTGGTTCCTTGGTAGACTCATCCACATTACTTTCTCCGCTATGCACTCCACTCCGCACAGCCGCATATGACTCCATAGTTATTTAAATTAGCTATCTCCACTGGCCAATCTCCATCTTCCTTTCCCCTTAGAGTCTACGCTTGTAACACTGCACTGACTATTTCCTAGACTTTAATAATCTTCTCTTTCCTCATATCCTTCATTTGTTGCTAATTTTCATAAAGAGGGTTGTAGAATTGTTCCTACAGTAACCTGTGCTGTAATCATTTAGCTTGCAATGTAAGCGCTAGAGCTCGCTTTAGTCAAACATTTCAGTCACCTTCCAATTCATCAGACCAAAATTATTCCTACCACTTTACTGAAACTCTCCTACCATCCTACGCTGGCACCTTCTGGAATTTTTCTATTTCCTGGGGTATTCTGGGAAACTTTTAGTCGCGGATCGTTGTTCCAAATTGAAGCGAGGGCGGACAGTGGTTAGAGAAAATTCTGTCATGAATCGGTCCGAAAGAGCTCGCAAAGCTATACATTGCGCATACATGGTTTATCTGTAGCCAAACCGGTTAACTTTCGTCTACTTCAGAAGCTGTACTTTCTCCACCGATCGCAGCAGTACCTTCTAAAAGTGACGGTACTTAATATCCAACATCCAAAACCTCACCAGATAAAGATATTCACATAAAAGCTCAAATCTTATGGTCGCCAACTGAAGTTGCCATTAAACTGGGAAGTTTGCTGCGTACTGCATCATTGAAAGAGCTGCTGTCATTGCGTCATATGATGAAGTGTAGCTCCCGGATTTACTTGGGTAGCATGCTATACACTCCCATAAATATGTAGGTTTTTGCTTTGAATTATTTACAAACTACTGTAGCTGTCAGCCGTCCTGCATCTATAAACAAGATGGTGAAAACACACTTTCTTCGAGGATCACAAATAGTGCAAAACTTACACAATTTCAATATTTCAGCACCCCTCTAAACGTTTCACCGAAGCGAGAGAGTAACTGCAATGCACCCGATTATTTACGGATCAGAGGTGATGACAAGGAGGGGGCGAGATACATAAACTAGAGTCAATATCCTCAATATTATTGCTTCAAGCGCGATACGTTATCATTTTCCCCAAGCTTATGCTTTATTTTAGCCCAGAAAAGCCGCTCACGTCCACAACTATTGCGATTTCAAAGCCTATATAAACCATCTACCATCCCAGTTTAACTCTTTCAAAAGAACTCCCTCAACTTTCTCTATTTTCCTCCGCATACGCTATACTTTTCTTCATATTTCGAAGCGCTTTGTGAAGAAATTTTTGTCGACATCAAGGTAAGTCTAGTTGATTTACCTTTCCTTTGATCTACTACACTTGAAGTTACTTATTTCGTAGCTAAGCCGAAACCACATGCATGTGCAGGATTCCGTATATTCGCATGGCAAAAGGAGAACAAATGATGTAGGTTTCTTTGGGAAAACTAAGAGGAAAAAGCCGAAAACATGCATAGCATTTACTACCTGCAGTTTCCGAACGGAATAACTTCAAGATTATCAGGACATGTGTATATGTAGTAGAAAGAGGAGCTCTAGCCTTCACCCTTACTAAAGTACGTCTTGCTGAGTTCTTACACAAGAACTTCCAGTTCAGTAGACTTTTTATAAAAGAGTACACATTTTCCCTCTATAATCTGGGGCTAGATCTTAACGAAAATCTTTTTTCTCCACTTGAGTTGAAACAAGGGTTTCTTAAACAAAATGACATTAGCAGTAGGGCTATGAGCTTAGCCTGAATTTATGACTGAAGTCCCAATTTCGACCTTTTTAAACTATAACGGTAACATGAAACATGGGGAAAGCACAATATTGGACTTTGTCTTTACCGCCTCCAGTGAAAGCATGAAAGCAAACAGTCCATATTCTCCGATCCTTGTCCAACTAAAATAATTCTCATTTTCCACCAATCACATTTCTCTTTTTTAATCCTAACCGTCATTTGTCATAAAATTACACATTTACTCACTAATGATTCCTTCAAGATATCATTCCGCCTAAAGAAGATCCTTCGGAATATAACAAGTATCATGTCCTATTATTCTCAGTCTAATATATTCTCTGTTATATTTCCGTATAAAAAGGCGTGCTTCTGGGCAGCATCTCATCATTGGAGGCATTTGGCCTCCGCACTAATGAAAGACAAGGGGTGGTACTACGTTGGTACGTGATAGGAATTATCATGGTGTGCCAGAAGGTTATTCTTTGGAGAAGCGTTTCGTGCGGAACTTGCTCAATATGTCTTTCTACAAGATTAAATATGCTTGATTTCATTTCTTCCCTTTGTAGAGAGTTGCTGCGCGTGTGAGAATTTAAAGCGAAACTATTTTTGCAAACTTTCTCTCCGAGACTATATCTTCTCCTCCACGCAACTCTAACATATCCCTAATTCATTCATTCCTTGAAAGCATTCCTTCCTAGACGGTTTAATTTCAGGATTTTATTCAGACTAAGCTCAACGAGATGGAGATGGGTTGGAAGGAAATGCTTGTGCCAACTTTGGGGGGCTTGATAGACTGTAACTAATTGATGCAATCAAATGGAGATCAGTGTCCGTAATTTTCGGCTGTTATTGCCCTTTCCTTGATGTTCCGGCTACATATAGGATACCCAGGAATACCTAGCACTTTCTCTCGCTAACTACTAACTGCGCTTGAATCCATATCCACCTTTCCCTTCTGCTCCGGCTGGTGAAGGTTCCAAGGAGAAAATGAAATTCGCACACTCCTAGCCGAGTCGAGGGGAAACTTGGCTCGGAAAAGAATTCTCTATGTCACTGTAGTTCCTGTGAGTCGTGAGGAGAGAAAACTACTAGAGAGAGAGAGAAAGAGATGCGAAAGGAGGGCGCCGAGAAAAATTTCTCATTCCGACTTTGTAGAGTTATGAAGAGAAGGAAATCAAAGCTTGGAAATGTCTATGACAGCCGTACACCGTGACTGTGGTGAAGCGTTCTGTCCCACATCTTGTTAATATCATCACGTCTTTTGCTCAGAGGAAGAGAGTGAGAGAGAAAAGCCACGGTCGCCTTTTCTTCATCCTTTCGCTTCCTCTCTCTCTCTCTCGCTCTCTTCTTTGCCTTTGCCTATTATATGTATGTTGTCATCTCAAGGAAATTCGGTCTCACACTTACCAACTAACGTAAAACATTTCTCGTATTAACAAACCTCAGAGCCACTTTCCCTGCTCTTATTTTTTTCTCCGCTAGTTCCCCCCCATCTCCCAGAAGGACTCCCTCTTTTTCTCATCCTTTCTCCAGCTTTCACTTCCAGCCTTCCTTCATATCTCCCGCCCTCCTTAGAATTTGAATATCGGAATCTTAACTTAACACTGATAATTCCTGCTGGAAGAAAACATGTTAGATTTCATCGTAGCACGTTCAATTTTCCCTTGCAAAATTATGTCTCCATCTTGATGCATACAGAAATGTTACTTTCTGGATATTTATCGTCAGATACCTTCCCTCATGCCCCTTGCCCCCGGAGTATTAACAATGTACACACAGCTGGAGTTCTATGAGATTTAAAGGAAGCGCTCGTATCCGGCATTACACCATTCGCACTTCGTGTCTCAATTCCAAGAGTATTCATATCCGCAACTTTCAGCTTTCAAGTCGTTCACAACCCCCAAGTCGAATCTTTAAAACGCCCTCTTCTTCGAGAGTAAGAAACCGTGGGCTGGGGAATTTAATTTCGGACCAGTTTCTCCATTCCAGCCAGTGTTCTTGACTCCTTTCCCGAAAATCTTCTCCTGAAATATACCCCTCCTTCACGAGTCTCCTTCAGCCCCGCTTAATGTATTACTAGGAGGAGCGCGGCGGATCTTAAGTGATTGCAAAGAAACATAAGATTTGGAGGAGTAATAATTCAAGGGATTATCCAAAGATTTCATACAAGTCTAGAAATTATAGCTTGCTTTTGGATCCCGAGTGAGTTAAATGGCCAAGTAATGTGTCGAACATGTCCTTGCCTCCTATGCACACGCATTAGGTTTCTATCTCTCCTCCCTCACAACTTTCTCCATTCCCCTATAGGGAGACATTACAGCCGCTTTTATACATGTGGGAATAGGCTGTAAGTCAACTCGTTTTCATTCCTCCGCCAAGGAAACATTAAGTAGGAGTGTAATAACAATAGCCTCCTTTCTATATGTACAGAGCGTACACTCTCAAGCCCATTCAGAGCTTTCTCCGCCTACTTTCTCTAATGGTATCCGTACTTAGAATCATGCACATGTTGACACAATTTCCTCCAAATTTATCCTTAACACATAGAAAAGAGTCAGAAATGTGAGCTTGCCTTGGCGAGCCACCAAACCCATTACATAAGCCTCCATACACACGATATTACCACTCGTCTAACATAAGCGAAAAAGGGTAAAAAACTACATTTGCGGCCAAATCATTCCCAGCATGGTCAGCGAAGAGAATCTTCTTTGTCCGAAACAATTTGTCTCCCACAAAATGTCCAGCAATCCCTGCACTTTCTTGTCTATTGCGTATCCACTTAAATTACTCGTAGAGTCTTGGAGGCCCTAGGGCAAGGGCGAGCAGGAAGCTGTTCGGGAGTAGAAAAAACTCAAAGTCTAATTGGAACTTACCATCCACCCTTTTTTTCATCAACCTCAAGTTTCGGAACCGAAAATGATATCCCCTTATTGGATACCCTGTGACCAAAGGTGTACATCTTTCTTTACCATATTCTTCGTATTATCATACAACCCAAATCTTTACATCCCTAGATTTTTCTTCACATTCTAGTTTCGCAACACACTTCAAAACACTGGTGGACCTTCCTGAACCACTTCTAAAACATCGAATAAATCGGAAAAGGAACAATATGAGGTGGTCATCTAATTATCCATCCTCTAACCTTTTCCGGCTAAACTACCCAAGAGATGAAAAACTTATTGCCATAAGTCGTATATTCTTGAAAACCCCAAGTACTATGAATTCAATGTTATTCCAGCTCTCAACTTAATGCTGTCCCCCAGGGCTACAGATTTGAACATCACAGACGTAAAACTTTGTGAAATGAGCCTGTCCCTTAAAATCGGTTACCCTTTTGATCGCATGGGTAGCCGAATCAAGGACAGGGGCTGCGATCAAGTTTGCGATCTTGACTTTTTTACCAGACTATTTTGACAGTAAGGTGCAGTTTTTTTCAAATTAACTTGTTCGCGCAAACGTACGCATGTTGCGCTGCATCAACTTTTCCTTTCCGAGTCGGATTCAAGCTTGCCAACCTTTCTCCTAAATAATACTGATGAGCTTCAAGAGGGAAGGGATGGGGGTAATTGAAAAATGCCAGAGGGAATGAAAGATCCAGAGAGGATAGTATAGGAAGGAATCCAGCTAATCCTTTTTTTATCGTCTTCTCCTATCTTCCAATCGCATCTCCGTCGATAACGCAGTTTATCAATCCATCCTCGTATTTTATCTATGTCCTTGGAATATATTTTTCATCTTGCTTTTTCCGCCTTTCCATCTCCCTCCCTGCCCCCGTTTCCGTTTCTACATATATTTCTTTCTTGTCCCTTTCCCCTTCCTGTCTACCATTCAACCCTACGTTCCATACTCCCGGCAATCATCTCACTCCTCCAGGATATCCTCTTTCCTCTCGGCAAGACATGCAATACTTTCTTAGCTTCGGGGATTCGCCACAGGAATAGGAATCACTAGCATGCATAGCCTATCGTTCTCGCACCTCTGTCTCTCTCAGCCTTCAGATGATGGATGGAGCAGAAGACAGGAAAGTTTCCAAACGACAAATCCGACATATCGATGAAAATATTTTTGAATACCCTGTCATGAAGACGTGAGATATTCGCTCTCCAGAGCCTTGTCCCCATCTCCTATTCAATTCTTGAATTTTTTTAAACATATCTCCATAAATTTCTTCAGCTTTACTTGTTATGTCAAATAAGGCCGGCATCCCGTTACTTTCACTTTGACTTTCTCTACTTTCACTAACCATCCAAACCAAATAATGCTTATAGACAAGGCAGCATTTTTGTTCACGTATTTTTGTTCATATTTTGCCTCAAACTTTTATCTTCCATTATTTTGCTCGGTCCCTCGACAGCTAGCTAGCATGTGAGGATTTTCCCGTCCCACTCCCCCTCATGGTTCCTTCCTGGTTTACATCAATGTCCTTAATACCATCTTTTCAATTTCCTAATGTTTCCCTCCTAATGACTTGAGTTGTGCACATTAAGGCCACAAACAACCATCCACCGGAAGAATAATACTTGTCTTTTTCAACTATACCTTATCTGTTAAGCATGAATAGCTCTATTGTTTGCTGAATACAACTTAAGGATGCTCTTCTATTGATTTTCTCCCGTTTCTCTTCACACTCCCAACAATTTCTTTCATTATAACTAATAGGTGCCGGAGGCCTGGAAAAGATTTCATTTTTCAGCTGTCTATACCGACGCTGCCTCCCATTTTATTCATTTATAGAGTTTAGGATTAAACTCCGCAGCTCGTACTTTTGAATCCACTCCATATGATTCTCTTATCTAATGTTGTATTGGCTGATACACTCCTTTCATCTTCAATTCTATTTTGATGTGCCAATCAGCCATCCTATCATGTTATATATGTGTATTTCCCTAGTTCACACTCGGACTTGACACTTGAAGCATCATTTCACCCTCTGTGCTAAAACGACCGAGAGTAATCCATTGATGAGGAGCTCCAATAAAAGCGTCCCAGAAACCAGTGATTATTCTATCGTGTGCGTCAATCAAGTCAATTCCTCGGCCATATGGTTTACTTCGGACGCCTCATTCACATTTCACATGTCTTGACAAGGTCATTGCAATAGCCGGATTAACAGGGTCACGACTCAGCAGTTTTTTTTGACAGAGGCGAGCATCCACAAGTTATAACCCGCAATGAAAGGGTCATGTTGCCAATTTTTTACCCGCTTCTTGTCCCTTTTCTCCGTGTATATATACATACTAACAGATGAGGATGAGAATTAAGTTTGAAAAAAGCAATCATTTCCAAGACCATACTTTCTCATCCCTGAACATTCCTGTGGAAAGACTCTGTCTATCTCGCTTGTTATAAACAAGTTGGAAGGAATTAAAGTTTACGACCTCCGTTCTCCCAAAGCAAGTTTACTTGGATCTCGATGAAAACTCTATAAAACTCTTCTCCTATACACCATCGCACAGCTATCCCATTTTTTGCTCTCCAAAGAGAAATATCGGAGAACATTTTATTTTTCCTTAATGTGGGCAAGCTTCTTTCTATACAGTCCTTCCCTCCTACTTTCACCAAACTTTCTCCGAATCCAAGTCATTTTCAACTTTCTATCCCTCTTCTCCTAAAAGTAGCATCAATGTTTAGGGAAATTACCAGAAATGCAATCTTTTCAACATTCTCAATCCGGTTGCATTACGTTCTACAATCCTGCCCAGTAAAGCTGGGACGCAGCTCCAAAGATCTAGCACGCTCCTCCACGGTCGGGCTGCCTACATCCGCCTCATTTCCCCTTACCATTTACCATCTATCTTGGTCTTGAAGTTCTACAGCCTCACACACAGTTTCCACGGATTCTCCTCGTCATCTTCCTCTAAATTCCCAGCCTTAAAAATCTTTTCCTCTTTTTTAGTGAACTCGTGAAAGCAAAGGTTGGATATAACTTTCTTTTTCACGATCCAACTTTTTTCTATCTTCCTCCGAGTGATAAACGAGAAGATGAGAATAATTTTACATCTTCCAAGTCAATCAGCCCTCGCAGCGTATCACGTAGCATATTCTCTTCATTCCCATCCCACCACCAAGTCACGTGCTTGCCCTCAGGCAACCACTCTTTAGTCTGTGGGTAGGGATCTTCTCCCTCCTGGACTCATCTCATATCCTTTCTTCTCACTTTCCCCAACCTCCTCTCTCTCTCTGCTGAAACGACCTCATTCCCTCTTCCCACTCCCCTATCTACACGTAAACACGCATAAACTATGTATAAGAAACTAATTCAGCCCGTAGGGATGGGCCGTCTTATATTCTAAATAGAACTCATCCTATAAACTCCTACACTAACCAAGTACAGGCGTCCATCATATGGTCTGATTTGCTCAAGAGGTCGTGAATAATTTCTCAGCTCAATTTCACACTCACCCACATACATATAGCTTTCCCCAAGCCTACGTATCATTAACTACAGGTGCGGACGACAGAGTTGAGATTGAGTCAAATTCACGTATTAAAGCTCAGTCCCTTTCTCGTCAGACCGTAGCAGGGGTGTCAAACCAAGGATCTCATAGTTGAAATTTCCTCTATTTTTTACTTCACCTGAAAAATACTCTGCTTATAAACACACTTGGATACCCCGCATAATCTTCTCCCCTGTCTATACACAGTCCCAGCTTCTCCACTCCTTTGCTTTCTCCTTGGCATACGCCCGTGTTAGACGCTTACGCTGATGCAGGTGTGTATTCTCGAGGTTTGAGTAATCCGAGAGAGACGAGAAGAGCGGTTGTCTAATTTGTTCAAAAATTTATTTCCTTCAACTTTTGTAGGCGCACTTCATTACTTACCCTGTGACTTGTGACCAAAATGCGAGTAGATTTAATAAAACGGCCTGTTTGCACAAGAGCACCCCTGACGTATTTACCGTTTATGGCTTTCTATTAGACAGACCACACAGTTTGCAGTTTGCTCTGTGTGAACACGCTCCCACAAAATGTCCCATATCCGCCATGTACACTCTTCCTTAACTTTCACCACCCGCCACAGCTTGAGTGCCAAACGCTTGTAAGTGGGTCTAGAACACCAAGTGTGAATTTTTCTTCCTTCACTCCTTCACCTCCTTCCAAGCCCACACATAATCCCTGATAAATAAATTCCTAAATATAAGGGACGTCCCCCTCCCCTACCAACATCCTCATGACCACCCTGCCCGCTTCCTACGTACTTTCTCCGGCTAGACCTACGAAGTAACTCCGGAAGCTCATGCAATGGAGGGACACGGAAAAGTATGAGGACGGATTTAGGATTCCCTTGGGCCACACATTTTGTCCACAAGCCTAAATGCATGTCAGAGAGTAGAAGTAGCATTCTGGAATCCCATCACTTTTCTTTCTCCTCATCAGCACTCCTACGTACCTCCAGGAGACTAGTATCACAAGAAAGAGAAAGCGCTTATTTTATTTTACTTTTTCCTTCACACCATATCTCTCTTCACAATGCCCTTCCTTCCCCGTGAAAAAATATATTCCACCCCAACTAAACTTTATCCCCTAAACTTTCTCCGCTTTTATCAGCATCTGGACCAAACTTAACAATCCAGATGCAATTGACTATGTGTAACATGGACCGAAACATTTTGAACACTATTTCTCCCCACTTTCACTCTAGGGTCATCTGCTCCCTTTTCTTTCTTTCTACAGTGTCGGAGGCCTCCTAGGGCACATATTCCGATAATTTAAGCTTGGAAAATGCTCAGATAATTTTAACGATAGGGTCCTATTATTCCCCTTCACAACCGAGTGCGATAAATTGCTACTTTCTCCAGTAATTTCCCTAATTTTAACGCTAACAAATCGTCTTTCCTATAACCCCAGCCTTTATTTCCTCCTTTCCTTGGCCCAGAGTGTCCTAAAAAATCTTAGTTTTCTTTTATCTCTCACTCCGCAACTTCACCCATCCGTTTCTTCCATTCACTTTCTTCCCTCTACGACCCACGCTTTCTCCATTTATTTCTTCGACTTTCACAAATAACTCGGAAGTTAGACGTCTCTCCTCCTGTATCTCTCCCCCTATCTGCCCTGCACACTGTCGATAGAACTCAAAAACCCTTCTAACAATTCTCTACTTCTTTTAAATCTTAAGTACTTTCTCCCAAGTGCTCAGTCTCATAACCAATCTACCGTTAAGTACCACTTTTAAAAAACAAGTGTATGCGAAGCAAGATACCGGTTCTTTGGTTTACGACCAAGGTAGATTCGCAGATGACATTAAATTACAAATATCTGCTCCACATCATACCTTCACTAGGACCCTGGAGAATAACCATCTGAGACTTCGAGATAATGCCCATTTCTGTGTATGTAATTAAACCACCGTGAGTTCAAGTCCAATAAAAATTCCATCACAGACTTGAACCATTAAAGTAATCGTAGCCAAATCGTCCCAATTTCCTTTCTTATGTATTCCTCTTCTCGAATGAAACTACGCTGAGAATATAAATGTAGAAATCCCATGTATTTCTCTTTCTAATTCTTGTAATTCGCAATTCTCGATCCTTAATGACTCAAGGAGGGCTATTTGTATTCCGCTTTGTCCACAGTCGGTAATGTAAATGTTGTATGTACTGAACTAGGTTAGACTTGGGATCATTCTGGTATCTTCACACTTCCTTCCTTTACTGCTTCTATCTTAATGTTTAAACAGCTATAGCTAGCATTTTAAAATTCGTTGCGTGATCCGTCGAGAGAAATTTGGAAAATGACCACATTACAAGTCAAAGTGATGACATGAAGAGCCTTATGGCGGTATTCGATTCCATACTATTTTTCTCTCCATCCATCATTTACTTAAGCAACAAATTTAACTAAAGTTTACCGTGGGCAAATTATGTTGCGCTTTATCAGTGGGATCGCCTTTGCTACTTCAGCCTTAAATACGGTCTCCTCTTAAACTTGTTTTCTTTTTCACCTTTTTTAGATTTTTTTGTAATTCGAAATTTCCTACTCAACACTGTTGAACTTGCTGTTGATCACATCGAACGCAAGCGTAAGACAACCATCCACCGGAACTCCTATGGTTATGATTTTAAACCCTGCTCTATGAATAGGAGGAATTCTTTTTTCTCAGAAGCATCCCCAAAATACCTAATCATTTAGCTTCGTTTCAATTCTTATTTCTTCTTTCTCTTACGACTCTTCGCTGTAGAGATATTCGTTAATGGCTTCTGCTTTTGTATGGCTGGTTGAGTATCGGTATCGTCCATCCGTTAAGTCCACAATTATACCTTGAGTCGTATGTGTGGTTGCAAGGGTTTCACTTAGAAAAGTTTTTACTTTCCAGTTTTTCATGCCGCTGCTAAGACCGCAGCTTACTAATTACTCTAAACGTATCCGGGCTACATGTTTTGTGTACATGCCATGCATTTGTAGCTGCTCTAGCCCTAAACTTTTTGTAAGTAAACTCTTTCAACTAAATTTTAAATTCATTCAGAGTTCAAACGAGGAAGGATATGAAGACTTCACTTGAATACAGCCGCAACCATTACAGTCGACTCTTGCTATAGGAGCCTCCTATATAAGCGAATCCGTGCTGTAAGAGACTAATTTGGGAGCCGCACTCTCTATGTTCGTAATGTTAAATCACCCCTTTATAAGAGATTTCTTGCTATAAGAGACTTTTTTCCGGATTTATGTGAGTCTCTTATATAGAGAGTCGACTGTAGTTCTTCGTAGACATCACAGAACCATGCATGTAACAACGAGAATGCAGCATCTTGGAAACCAGCATCAGTTTATCAAAGGCAGCATACAGAATTGTAATACATACACTGCAGGGAAGGAAAATAGGTAGACCGAGAGCACTATGAATTTTTTACAACTTTCAGATTAAAACTTTAGTTTAGAAATTGAATTTGTGTGAAAAACCATCAAGGAAAAGAGAAAGTCCCATGTAATCATCCTATCATAGTTTTTCTAAATCAACACAAAAAATTTCTGCAAAAAATCCCTTCCTCATTTGTATCTCTTTCTTCTGCTATTTACAACTCGAACAACATACATATGCAGGCCATGTAGCTACTTTTGCTAATACCTTTTTTCATACAAATTCATTAAACGCTCATGACATGTGTACCTCAGCATGAAACGAGCTTATGGCCTCCGCCCATTCCCCCGTTGTTTTCTATCTTTCTCCGTTTCCTGGACACTTTTGATCCCCAAAACGGAAGAGCCTGTAAAGCGAAAGCGACTTTCTCCAGTATTTTTGTTATTTCCATGTGGCGCTTGCCTCAAATATTTTGCATACGAGCCTTCATTTTCATGGCTAATCCCTCTTATGTTTCTCAGATCTCTCCAGTAATGTCGGCAGCTAAAACATGAAACTTAGAAATGAAATTACTCTTCCGTTTCACATACGCGGAGTAGTACTCATTTAGCTTTTTACTACCCAGGGGGCGTTGCATGGGCGTAAAGCTCGAAATTCAAATATTTTTGTAATTTTAGAACCTTACCTTTAGCCGCTGTATTCCAATTTAGAAAGCACCAGTTTGGCCAACCCAGTAAAATAGATCTAAGCCTGACTGATTTTAATTTAACATCAGGGATTCTACTAGTATGCATATCGCTAGAATTCAAACAATGCATACGTGGTCCTATTTAATTCCTCATGTCCACCTGTACATAAACCGTTCCCGTATAGCATTCCATGCAATATTTCTCCTAGCCCTAAACCCTCCCCTCTCATTTTCGATTTAGTTTGATTGAACTAGGTACCGTCATTCCAGTTCCACTTAACGATTCTAAAAACTTCCTCTTAGTCTTAGTTCAGAGTTTACATGTATATCAAAGTACAATCCCAACCCATTTATTGTTTATCTGCTCAGAAAGCAGAGAAAGAGTATAATTACTCATTTTGCTTTCTCCGTGATGAGTAATTCGTCCCTGCTCAAACATCAACTGCTTGACCTTCTCATCAACTCCATAACAACCTCAAAAATTAATTTAAGTAAGAAAATTGAAGGCAGGTCATGAAGTTGTTATCTCCTGTCCAGACCATAAAATCAATGCCAACGATTTAAATCTGAGCCAACGAACATATGATACTGCTACCAGCCAAGTATCATGCAGCACGGAGTATGTATGTTCACGAAGATGGGAAGACGATAATTACACTGGTGGTCTAGGACAGCCGTTAACTGATATGCATGGAAGGAGGAAGAGAAAGTCGGTGGGAGAAAGTGGAGGAGGTATGCATGGAGGGGTAGGCGGAGAGAAAGTGTATAAACTCTTCTAGTTTTACAAGGAACATCCTTTCCCTCCCCCAGCATCTGTGCGCTCAATGATGGGGTGAGTCAATCAGTAGAAAAAAAAGAATAATGAGAATATGATGTGCATTTCTGAAACGCGCCACGAATTTCTAACAAGTTTAGAATCCATTTCCAGTATTTTTGTATGCGTCTTACCGTCTTACGCATCTCATCTTCCACAATGACCTGGGACGTACATTCTTCTTTCCCTTCTCTCCTCACGACCATCCCATTATCCCTTTGAAGATGCATCTTCCAACTGTCTATTTCCCATCTTTTATATTAGCCTGTATAGGATTTCCCTGAAACGGGAGACTGTCTATGTGACGCGCATACTATGTAGAAAAGACTCTGCGGGCTTTGCCTTCCAGGCCTTTGGTTTTTTCGTAATAAGTTCGGCTCTGATGACGACTGAGAAGCAGTGGGAGGAGGGCCCGGGTTGCAGTTGACTGCTTTGACGGATGTTAGTGGCGTGTGTGGAATGAAAGGGTTTCGTATATGGAGAAAAAGTGGGTTGGTTTAGATTATCTTTCATTCTCTCTCTTCTCATTACGTGCTGGATGGAAAGGGATGATGATTTGGGGCGTTAAATATTCATGGTTACAACCAAGATGTTGAACCATGATAAATGGTTGAATATTTGCATACGCAACCATCCTCCATGAATAGATTTTAAATTATCCGCCTGCATTCAAATCTATCTCATTTCCTCTTCCTTTCAATTGAGGACAATGTGCAAACAACTTTCCCAATCTCCCGCTTTATCTCTTTGAGGTATTCAAAAACGTTTTCATATTAGCGTCCTACATTTCCACCGCATTTCCTCACCCTCTTTCTCACTTCAGCTCAATCTTTCTCCTCCAGCCTTTCTCCCATCTCATTTCACTTTCACAGATCCTCTCCGCTACTTCTTCTCTAGCTCAAACTATGAGTACTCATATTTGTAATTACTTTTTTTCGCCATTTTCACCGCTTTCCCCACCAGCAATATCTTCACAGCTTCCTCACTCCTTACATGTAATTTACTCATCCCTATTAACGTCTTCCAGGTTTTGTTATTAATAAAACGACATTCCGGGTATTATTAACGCATTTCTTCTTCTCTCCGGATTTTGATGCTCATTAGAGCTAAAAGGCTTTTGATACTTTCATTTTAAAGTGATTATGTACACACTAAAATAACAACTTCCAGCAATGATTGTGAGAATCTGTGAGTAAAAATCCAAGGACTTACCTTTAGGACTTGGACTGACGGTAATCATGATCATATTAACATCGAATCGGTATTTTTCCAGGAATTTGTATTTTGCTTTGTTTAGAAAGTATGATTTGGCGGTATTTACAACACGGACATAGTCTCTTTGATGAAACATAGAATGAGGTAATATTAGGCCCGCTGTCAGGTTAGTTCGTCCCGCCGCATCTTCCCTTATAAACACGGAACCGCCGCCCGCAAGCGAAATCTCAGGTTGAACAGTAGTTTTTACTTTGTCCCCTGTCCCACTTTTGTCACTAGCCCCGCCAACCCCCACACCACGACCTCCCCCACTCGCCCCTCGTCCATAGGAGCTTGAACTACCAGTGGATGTGTTCCTCCCGCCACCAATTTGAATCCCTCCACCGCCTCTTCCGGATCCGCTTCTCTGAGGTTCTCCACTCCCTATCCCCATCTCACAGCTCGTGAGGATGAGGACGACGGAGAGGATCTTCAAGTGGTGATTCGACCCACACCGGATCCCTATGTCAAGGAGATACATTTTTCTTTCTCTCTCAATCTCTGTCTCTGGCCTTGTCCTCTTCTCCCTGTAGTCAAATCAATCCCAGCTGCTCCTCTCCTTCCGCTTTCCCACCATCTTCCTCTATCACCTTTACATCATCCACACCATTTCACAACCAACACTATCTCTTTCCTTCCTTTCAACTACATATGCGCCCGAGTCTGGGTAAGAGAAGAAGATTTCTTTGATTTCCCCGCCGCCTCTCGATCCCCTTCCAAATTGGGGTAATGGGGAAAGCAGACACTAAGTGAAATCCTTTGAGCGTATCAATCTTCGCTATTCATTCTTCCTTCCCGATAACCAGTCCGTTTTAGTCACATAGTCATAGGCAGCCATTCACAGGACACGATCCAGGTTCTTGTCTTTCCTGAAATACATTAAAATAAAATCCGCTCACACTAACAGTACAATAAAATCTACATTCATATTTGCAATTCCTAAAACGGGGAGAGCAGATACACACTACCGACACTACGCATGCATCCACTCTGCCCATACCAGCTTTCATAGTTTTTTCCGTCCATACAATTTGTTCTGTCATCTCCAACAAATTTTCTCTTCACTTTTTCTATTTCTACTTTCTCCGATCCGAAACAGCCCGTTTTTCCTTTTCCCAGAATGATGAAATCTGTTAGGGTCTTTTGCTCTCCTCCTTCGATACGTGTGTTCTTCCCTAATGTATTATTTCGTCTTCCTCCTCTCTCGTTTTCTTTCCCAGCCAGATTCTCTGATTTATTTATGATTTTCTTTCGACGATATCACTCAAGAATTTGCCTTGGAAAAAATGACATCCGCTCGCACGTTATGCCATCGACAAAATCACAATATTCTGCTCCTTTCACAGGGTCACACGCCTTCCTCCCAGTGGGTATACAAACCTTCAATAAATAAGCGTCATCTCTCATCATATCCTTCTTTTCCCTACAAACTTAGCACCATCGCATTCCTAGTGGCGGCTCTTAAATCTACTACTTTCTCCATTTACAAAGGAATTCAAAAAAAAATCCGTGAATCCGATTACATTTCTACCTATGGGTTACTACCTACTCTCCTTTCGTCACACCACCCCGCCATGCAAGAAGAATTGGATTTCATCCACGCAAGGTCAAAAGCTTTATCAAGAAGAGCTGATTAGAATAGCGAATTTCCGGCTTTTCTCCCGACTTTCTCCTCATTATTTCCTCTCTCTCATCCTTCCCAACAGGCCTACTTTTATTTTCATTTACCATTCCGCAAGTTTCTCTGCTTTCACCGCTTTCTCCATTTGCTCTTCTCTCTTATCTTCTTCGTACATTTGGACTACTTTACCCTGCAAGCTACTATCCTCATCATTTCAATTTTCGAATTTCCGTCGCCGAGATTCCGGGTATTTTTCTGTTTCGGTGTTATTTCGTTGACACCGTTTAGCGTGTTTTCCTGGCTCTGCTGCAAACTCGGGTTATGCCCCTCGTACACGTTGTGATTCTGCTTTTAAGTCACGAGCAAGTAACCTCAAGTATTCCTATATTCGAACACAAGAGTCGTACTGTATATCTACACCTCAAAACTCCTAGAAAGTCCTAGTCGTAACGAACATCATGTCAGTCCTCCAACCCCCGCCACTATTACTTTCTCCACGAAATCCAGGACGCCACAACAGGAACTTTCTCTATTTCTAGCTTGCATCCAACCACTACCCTTATAACCCGCTCCAACGAATAGGCATCTGTTGCGAGCGGAAATCAAAGAGCTCTCGCCTGTCCTTCGAGTGCTCTCAATTTTCATCCCACATCTCGGCTACATAACGTGTGTATCTGTCCCCAAACTTGTTAGTTTCTCATACTCAACCTCCAGGAGCATCTGGCTCTGTCCTTGTAAAAGCCATTCTCCACTTCTCCCGAGAATCAAACACTCATTCCCTTCCCGAAAACACTGGCGTATTGTGGAAGAGGAATATTGGATGGAGTAAGCCGAGAAAGAAGGAGTGAAGAGCGATACTGGATGAAAACACTTTTGTTGTTCCAAATCAAAGAAAATCCCAAGGAAAACTTCTCATTTTTATCCTTATATTTTCTCTCGCAAACTCTCTCTCTCTCTTTTCCCTATCCTTCAACACTATCAAGAAGCAGCCAGAGCTCTTGCCTTTCTTTTCAACTTTTTCTGCAAATTATAGCTTGCGTTACCCAATCCAAAGGTATCCTACATTCACACAGACTGCTCCCAAAACCTTTTCATCCGGACAAAGAGATGAAACGGTGTAATTTATCAATCTCTTCATCTTTAAGCGGTATTCACAAACTGTTTGGAAGTAAAACCTATTCCTTTTTACCTCCTATTTTTCCTATTTCTTCTTCGGAGAAAGTCTTCCAAATCCGACTCAAACTTTATATAACCTTGTACTGGAGAAGCACATTCCCCGAAATTCATATCTGCTGAGCATCGGCTATGCCACAATTCGCCCATGCAGTATAAAACCACAGTTCGGAGAAATGTCAGCTTTTTTAAATTTTCTCCACCCCAACCTCCCCAACTCCCCTCCACCACCCTACCTTTTGTCAATGAGTATTCAATGGTTGATGTGAAAAAAATTTAAATTTCTTATCCATCAATTCCATTTCCTCCCAAGTTGAGCTGTCATACAGGTTCCAATTCCCTACCCGCTTACGGGATCAAAGATAGTTGCAAACTTTCCCCTCAACTAGTTCATAGTTTACGCTATTGTGCATTGGAAGCCCAAACTTGAGTTATTTTCTAGGGGCTCCTAAAACTCTTCTTTGAAAACTTGTTCCAAATTTCCACATATTTTAATGCGGTGGTACTGGCTGAGGAATCTTGAAACTTTCTCATCTCCATCAATGTCCGAACACTTTATATATAAAGGCGTAAAAAAGCTTTTTTCATTCTCCCTTCCCACAGCCCAACTCCCTCATTCCGTATTCAAACTTTCTTGTACTTTCCTTCCGATAGACTCCTGCTCTTTTCTTCGTTTTTTAATCCGCTTCCCTCCTCCTTCTCGTTTCTCAAACAAGTTTCCACTTCTTCTCTACATCATCCTCCATCAAATCCAGCATTGAAATTTTATTTGCAAAAAATTCCTCCAATTCATCCCTCACTCTTGCATTTTCAGCCAATGGATCATCTTTCATACTTAAATCTTGGTAAAATGATGTTCATTTTTTCCTAGCTCTTGCACAATACATATACTCATATTTTCAATATTAATATCCAATATTTTGGCGTTTCAAAACTTTTTACACTTTCACTTTCATCAGGTAACTTCCACTTAACTAATTCCATCATTGCTTTCCGTAGCTACATAATACTCAGACTCCTCCCAAGTGCTCTTTTTCTTTCACGTGCTCAGCCTTTATTTTTCCAGAATACAACATGTACAGCCCATCACATGCATACAAAATGAAGCCTTTGCAAAGTATTCTCTGGCCTGGAGAAAGCAAAAATTAAAAACTATATACGCGGTCCTTACCTTACGAACGGGGGAAAGTAGAAGCCTGATTGAAAATTATAAAGTTACTTCTACAACAACCTGAGATACGCATCTAACAATGTCATAAAAATGAAGTTCTAAATTCTTCTGGATTTTGTCCACTGCAATTGATAATAATTACAGCTAAACTATCTAATAGCAATCCTAGAAACGCGTAAAAAATTATTTTTGTAAGGATTTATCTAAAAAATTTATAACAGCATTGGGGTTTTGATGATTGGTACGAGGGAACAGGAATAAATGAAGAGAGTTTTTGATTTAAGGGTAGGGCCTAAGTAATTTCATCTCCGACTCGTCACCTCTGTACTTTGCTTTCTCTCCACTTTCACTTTATGGTTTCCATCGGAATTAGAAGACAGTGCTACTCTTCCAGTTTTACGAATTCAGGAGAAGGAATGTAGTGCGTCAAAGCGTGTACAACAGAACTTGAGGCCTGACTTGAAATTAATGAAAAATTTATAACTCTTGAGAATTGCAAGATTGGAGGATGGAAGCGAAGAAAGCCACGGAGGATTCTATTAGCCACCACCCTAACTCGACACCGCTCAGATTGAGACAGATACTGTGTGTGGTGTGTTTGAGAAAGAGCAAAGGAAACAACAACAATTCTCTTTCTTCACCCGTTATTCTATGTTCACATCACTATAACATGACCAACCGGGCTGCGAAAGGACTAGTTTCATTTATTCTCTCACGAGACTTTCCCAGAAGCCGTAAACTCTACTCTGTTCCATACCATAATGCCTCTTCCTGCTTGATTTTTGACAGCCCGGCATATGTCTGTTTGCAATCCCAGGAATTTCAACAGGTAGTGTCTAGTGTCTATTCACTGATGACATACTAGTGAAAGTTTTAGATTCACAATTCACGCTCCTTCCCTTCCTCCGTCTCTCTTTCCACCCAACTGTACTTGACACTAATTTATCTTCTTCCTTGTTAGCTTCCCTTGAAATATTGCTTTCTCCCCCTTCCTAAATTCCTTATTTTCACTCAAATTATAATTAATCTTAATCACTCACAGTGACCGAGTCGGCAGTCCGAAATTTGATTGAATTCCAAGTAGAATGTGGGCTATACAGGAGTTTCACTCAATTTCCAGTAGAGTAGTAGTATGAGCTCAACTTGGTTCCCTAGCTCAAGACTTGAGAGTGTCTCCTTCATAAGACGAGGCTTTTGTTCTTAGTCTGAAGAGTGCAGAAAATTAATCAAGTATCTGTAATGATTTCTCTCAGCTTGTTCATCACTTCCTCTCTGTTATTTCGCTCACGTTTTATATCATACGTTGGGCTGGGGTCGTCGTCGAAATTACTCGTGGATACACAGGCAGGCAGACGGGAAGCCAAGGATTTTTACGTTCAGAGTGAATATAACGTTTTGCTCATCTCCAGCTTGTTACACGAGGAGAGCTAGGATAATGTATAATCAGAAGCTCATTAAATTCACTTGGGGAAGAGTAATTGGGTTCGGGGAAGGTGAGGAGATCATCACAAGGAGCTTGCACTTCACTTTTACTTGATCCAAAGTATTAAAGCAAGCCAAGGAAGAAATCATGGCACATACTTTAGATTTTACATCGTTTCACACATTTTCCCTTTTCCAAACGACTTTCTAAAGTACGCGAGGAGAAATCCTCTTTCAAACAAGATTTCTCTCCTTTTCAATCCAACTTTCACTTCCCCCCTTCTCCTTTCATTTCTGTCCCGTTCTTCCGCCTCACTAACGCGACGACAACTAATCAGACCGTTGAAGTCGAGCTGCCACGCCACCGATGATCCTGAAGATGATTTGAGAACACAATTTTTCCCTTGCGCCCTCTTCCCAATTTACTCTCTCTTGGTAATTAAAAGATCATCCTTCCTTCCTTCTTTCCCTGCATTAAATCTCCTCTAAATTTTCAATCTTCATTTTCCTTCCCCTCCCTTTTGAAGCATTAATTTCCTCCGAGTTTGCCGGTCCACACTTTCCCAGTTTTCACAGCTGTACAGGTTCTCCATAATTTGAGAAATTCCCTTCCCTTCACACTGCTGCTTCTCTGGACCCTTTGATGCAAATCCTACAAATTAACCCAAGTCTCTCAGTCAGGTAATGTAAACAGTGAGCTTTCTACTTCCACTCCCGACTTTGTTTCTGGTGAAATCAACTTTCACTACGCTTTCACTTGTAAAACATCCCTGAATTTGTTTTTCTCTTCGGGCTATCTTTCTCGCCTTACTTTCTTGTTATCACATACTACACCGCAAACTTACTCAATACTTGCCTAGCTCCACTGCTTCGCAAGCCGTTTTCACAGTTAGCTCGCTTTGCGTGCACTTTATATCATAAGAATCACTCTTCCAGTGTTTTCACTCGCTGGAAATGGAATAAAAATCTTAAGATTGTACAAAGCTCTCACACTCACTAGAATACTATGGAAATAGGATCCAAATCCGGAGTCACACACATTCCGGGATACTTAAAACCAGGAGTTGGGGCAGAGGATTGAGCTGCTGTGCTGAGAGATACTCCAAAAGAGAGAGGCCCTACCAATGCCTTTCACTCAGTAAAAGTACCCAAGGATGGGCCCGTTCTTCACCAATTTTCTTTTTGAAACGATGCTAATAACCGTCAGCGAGAAGAGGGTAAGACTTACAATTTTCGAGGGTAGGCTAACGAAACGGTGAAAATTGAGCCGAGATTCGAAAATAAGAGGGGTAAAACTATAGAGGAAGCGGAGAAGAAGAATAACGGGAAGAATAAATATTTTTCCCCAGCCTTTTGCGTCCTACAGAATAAATTGAAGCCAGCGAATTTTGCGAAGGACCTTTCCGTGGAAAAGTCTCGCCGTGTACTCCCACAATCATCACCACGAGCTCCGAACTTCATCCCAAGCCCAACCTAGTCTTCGGCTCCCCCGAACTTTCCCTTTTCTCATTCTCATCATCCTTCCAGCCTCCCGGTCCTCGCCTTCTCGTCTTCCTCCAGACATAGTCCACCACAGGAGCACAAACCTAGGGGAAGGGTCGCTATCACATTCCTCCTTCCACCATCCATCCGCCGACAAGGGAACAACTTACATCCGCTGTCTTCCCTCCGCCACCATGCTCTACTTTCTCCCTTTCCTCTCTACACCTCCCCGTCATCTTTTCCTCCACCCTCCACCACCGTACTCCGATTTCAGTAACCTACTCTTCTAAATTTACAACTCCTCTTCCTTATCTCAAGTCACTTTCTCCGGATTCTAAATTTCCAAGTACCGCAAAATTCCATGCTAAAATCCCAACTTTTCTCATACTCATTTCCCTATGTACTTTGCTATACAAGTACAATTCCAGTCACGATTACGTATACTGTCGTAAGGAAAACCTCCCTTACTTATACTGTCTCTTCGCAATATTTTTAAATGTTTGCGGGAAATTCTTTGCAAAAATATAAAATTCCAGATCTCCAGTTTTTGAGCTCCTCCTTTCACAATATTAAGTAAGTAGGCACTAGTAACCCAATGGCTTTCAGTTTTACCCTTGGAAAGTCTTGATAATAAGGCATCCCACTGTATATCTGCATAATTGAGGCAACAGTGCTTAGTTTCAGTATTACTAATTAGCATCGCTTTGAGGTGTATAATCTTGCAGTGCCATAAAAACAAAATTGTCAGCTTTCCTAATTTCCTAAACGGACATTGTTTCCGAAATTTTAAATACAAGCAGTTATAATTTCCTTAATTCCTAAAACACAATCTTGTAAATAAAGAACGGTGTGTACATTGCGGTTTGTATAAAGCCAAAATTTTGCCTCGAAACTTTTCTCCTTAACGAAAGTCATTTTTATTTAGCCGTAATGATAAAAATTTGAATTTGCGGTGATCTTTTCTCCAGTAAAAGGTCATTAGTTACCCTAGAATTAATTTGAAACAAGCAAAACTTTGGTTGAGTGCTCAATTTTCCTGTGGCAAGACTGCGACTCGAGAAGCCAAAGACAGGGGTGAAAGTTGGTTCTATTTTTCAGAACTTTTGGACTTTATTTTCATTTTTCCATTACAGCAAAACTCAAAGAATAGTTAATCCATTCAATGGTTACAAAAAACCGTTAATTTGGTAACATGATTTTTTTGGCCTTGGCAGCTCATACTTTTAGTATTGGCAAGGGAAAAGTTGGGATGATCATATCTGCGAGAGATTTCTTTGCTAAGGCATTTGCGTTTCCCCTGTAACTTCTGATAACAGCTTGGGAAGTGCGCGGATTAGATTAGAACGGCCATGTTTAACTTCCTCTTCCGCAGGCAAACATGTATTTGAGCAAATCCAGTCCAGTCCGGTCTAAATACGGAAACTCATGAGATTGAAATGAAGATGAGCACGTTTACACACTCCCATCTCTTCCTTCTGGCTTTTCCATCGCTTGTTTCTTATTAAGTACAGTTGCTGAGAAGTCAGAGAGAAAGCCGGTCAAAGACAGAGGGAACACGCTCCTCTTATTCACCGGGATAAAGGCGAGAGGAAACTTATTGTGGCCTGGATAGAATGATGAACCAGAATTTGTAGCTGACCAAACTTTTTGGCAATTTGCCAGATGCGAGCGACACTCCCGGAGTGAACCTATTCTCTTTCACTTCCCTTTCTCCTCACTTTGTCTTCCTCCAAAAGTCTTAAGTTTTAACTCCCCCTTTAGGATTTAAAGGGAGCACCACTTCTCCCCTCCCGGATCCTATCTAGTAATCTCCTCCCAGCATTTCCTATTCTATTCTATGCTAATCTCATATTTCCCTTCACTAGAATGAAAACGCTCGATAATACACCTCCCTAAAATCTCTTAGCCTCATTCGCGTGAATTGCTTTCCCTAAAATCCCCCGTACAACTTTCTGTGGTTATCCTACAACGTTTGTAACGTGGTCAACGACTTTATCCCGGCATTTTCCCAAAAAATATAAACCAACCACCACCAACTTCTTACCGTCTTCTGACCTTTGTCATTCAAGCCGTGTACTTACAATTCTCTCTTTTCCAGCTCTGCTTTCATAATTTTCTTAGTTTTTCTTTCAACTCATATTTTCTTTACATTTTCTGATGCAAAACGCATAGTAGAACCTTCGACTTCAAGTCCGATTCCAACGGTACTTTGAGCCTTCCGTAACCCTTAGGAACTTGGACTGCAGCAGGTTCAAAATATTAATACTGAATAGTGAGTTTCTGAAAACAAATTCGGCCCTTACTTTAACCTATTTAAACCCATCTTTCACTACACAAATCTTACATTTAAGGCTTTAAGGCATATTTGCATAGAATACGTTCATTTTACCGCACTTGAATCTGCGGGTTTCAAAAACATGTACATTCTTTCCATGAGTAAATCATAGTCAATTTTCCCACCAGTGTTAAATCATAGCAGATTTCTACATCACTGCTAAATCATATCAGATTTTCACACCAACGTTAGATTCAAAGCAGATTTGGCAATTTTTTTAAAAAACACTTATGTTTACAAATTCAGGAAAGTCTAAAATCGGCATAACGTTCGTTCATGTTCATCGAACGCCCATGACCCGTAAATTTGTCCAACTTATGCTCTCATTATGAATTAGGAGAACTAGATTTCTTTCTGTGCACACCAGACTTTCCAACTTTGTATAGCTTCAACTCAGTCTTTTGCCCTGAACTTTAACCCTAAAGATGTTAGGATAAGCTTTTAAGACATCCCATGAAATGTATTGTATGCTAAGGAGTCTTGTTGAAGAGAATATTTTCAATTGTGGGACTACATTTGGGCAATCGTCCCGGGAAATTGTTTAGCATTGTTAATTTTGTAATGGAACCATCCCTTGGCGCGATTCACGTTTTATCATGTTGAATTCATTTTTGCCGTTAACTTAGTTGGTAACAGAAACAGAATCATCTCATGTTATGTGACTAGATTCATCTGCTACGTTTATGCAGCTGCTTTACATCTTATTTTCACTCTTCAAGATACCTTTATCATGTACAGCAGCTGAGAGATTTTGTGCACATTGACCAAGACTATCAGATAGTAATTATATAAACTGGTATATGGGAGATAGTATCTCCCATATTTTAGTTTAGCTTAACTTGTAACTCGGGAGTAAAATCTCAATTTACAGTTCCTAAATTATCGTTGATGATGCTTTTGAGTTGAGGCAGGCATCCTTCAAGGTTATGGTTTCCTCTTGAGTAAGATGAGAGCGATGATTAGATTCATTTCGTACACTGTACAGACCAAAAGATGTCGCTCGGAATGTGTTTCTAGTTCTTCGTTCCGTCATTTCGGGCGAACTCGAACCGCCCTCTGGGTGCTGAATAATAATGCGGGACTTGGGAGATTTTGGTGAAAGTTTGTGCACACAATGCAACAATCCATGCTTAGAAAACATCGACGTTATTCTCTTACTAGTTTCTCTGACTTTTTTCTGTATCCTTCAGAAAGAGTAGTTTTCAAGTTACTAATTGTATCGTCCTAGAAAGGACGCCCACACTTAATTCTAGTCTAGGCTTCAAAGTCTCAACCATTTCGGTGCTCCATCTTCGTGATGTTGGCATACTTCCTAAAACTATGAAGAAAAGAGGAAGCCAGAAGGTCTGATTCCACTCAGTGGCAATCAAAACTGCGATAAACTTTCATATCAACCTGGATATAGTTATGATAAATATATAATTAATACATATATTTTAATATTTTTCTTTAGGTTGCAAATATTTCTTTACATGTACTATAAAACTATTTACAGCTACTATTAAACTTAATGGTTACAGCTAATATCTTGGATCACCATTTTGCACGTATAAACCATACAAAACCATCTTCGTGCTACAATTCTTTCCTCCTCAACTGTTCAATCTCATTGCACGCCATTGGCACCCTGGCAGATGTTTTTCGGGAAACGAGGATTTTGCTTCGGGTCTGTCATGTAAGCCAGATCAAGATGAGTTTTTTAGTTTTATTTATTTTCCGGACGAAGCGAAAGGAAAAGACGGAATTTCGAATGCGTTCAGAATAGTAAATGTTCGGAGTCTGGATTCGGGACAAATAAATGTAGCACGAAGAAGAGGCACGAGGCCAGGGAGAAACAAGCTTCCCCCCAATTTCATGAGAATGTTCTCGGACAAACTGCAGCCATCAAGAAACAGCCGGAAGGCTATTGGAGAAAGTTGGAGAAAGCCTTGGCAGGCCTTTGTCCCTTTCCCGCATGTGTCTGGAAAAGTCAGAGGAAATAACTTTATCCTCGCCTTTCTAACCTTTACCTGACCACTGACCCAAGTTCAGCCTCTTTTTCCGGGATCTTCAACAAACTCTCACTCTGCCCAAGGAAGGCATTGCTTTCAAGCTTAATATTGCTCGTACCCGCCTCCGTTCAAGGAATGACAAGTGATGTAATGAAAAGCTTTCTTCTCTTGTCTTTCCTCCACTCCCGATCCTTCCTCCCTCAGGCTTTCTACCTTTTCCATCTGTATTCTTCCTATGCTTTCATAAGATATTTGAGAAAGTACAAAAAATCATCTCACTTTTCTCC
The DNA here is from genome assembly GCA_906901655.1 of Sminthurides aquaticus. NCBI lineage: Eukaryota > Metazoa > Arthropoda > Collembola > Symphypleona > Sminthurididae > Sminthurides > Sminthurides aquaticus. The sequence goes on along the minus strand of CAJQTT010000004.1, from coordinate 5,038,192 downwards.
AAGAGCATGTATCTTAAACCATATCGCCTTACGCTGTCCGCCTTTCCATTAAAATCCTCCAGTCAAACCAGTCATGCACCATGCATACAGCCACCTACCTATCCAGCTTCAGCTGAGAACGGATGAAACTGAATACTGCTTAAATTTCAGATCCACGCTGATCATCACATTGGATTGTCTAACCTTATCTATCCCACATTCCTCATAATGCAGAAATGGTTTCGTGCGCTTCAGCATTTATTAAATGAAACTGACAATTATGAGTATGAAAGAGAATTGGATGCTGCCTCACTTTCTGCACCAGCTTGCGCCTACAGTTAGATATTAAAGGGTTTAGCACACTTTCGAAATCGGCTAGTCCGACACTGAAAAATTTGCATAAAACTAAGGTCATTCAAAAGTAAGAGCTATATTTCCTACCCATTTTGAGTGAGTGCTAGAAAACGTTTTCAAAGTACAGTCACAATATTTCCCATTTTAGCCGACCCCTCAACACTAACACAGCCCACAAGCTTACAAGACTCTTCTCCTGCCACTTAAATTCAAGATCGTTTACAAAGAAGATCTCAAGACGTCGGCTTGCATTAAATTATGCCATATTTTCATATTCTTGGAATCCCTGCTGACGAGTTCTTTGAAGAGCATTTCAGAGCCTATTTTCACCACTCTCTCCGAGCGTCCCCCGAGATGATCTTTTGACTTTCCCCATCCTCCGTCGCATACAATAAAAGTTTTCCCGATTTAAACTTCCCTCACACTCCAAGCCTGTGTTTTATCTCACCTAACTTTTAGCTCATCATTGTCATCATATCCATTGGAAAGAGATTTTCGGTTTATTCATAGTCCGTAGTTTATATTTTCCAATAGGAAAAGCTGAACCCAGTGAACTGGATCGCTCAAGCTATAGATACCCCTTCGACCGAGTTGCAATTAAAAGAATCGCGTAGACTTTATCAACAATATTCGAACCTTTGATCCCTTGCACAGCTTATTCGGTGCTAGAAAAATGCGTTAGATGGCAGAATCAACGTCTTTCCGATGAGGAGGGACCCTACCAGAATATTTCAGAATTATTCACCATAAAGCCACTCATCCAGCTGCCCCCACCTGCATCTTTGAGTTAACCCACATTTAAAGTTCCGATTAACCCCACATCCTATTCAGCCTAGCTTTTTACCGCTTGGCCAGTAACGCTATATCAACAGCCGTGCTCAACAAAGCCAAAGCATAAAGCAAGGATTCTTGTTCGGAAGGCAAACATATTTCTAAAAGGGTTGGTTCTCCAGGAACAGTATTGACACATATACAATCGAAATGCATGCACAGCCCGTATCGTCAACTATCAACTCATTTTGTTGCAGCAGAAAAACCACACGTTTGAAATCGCCTTTGATGTATTCCAAAAAGACAAGTGGAAATAGCATTGAGAACACCATCCATTATCCATTCTCTCCTCCTTCCCTCTCTGTCAAACGTCCTTATTTGAGCACCACTCTTCATTTATTATCTTCCACTCCATCTCTATTCTAAACTCTAATATTTTCACATCAAAGGTCTCCACTTTAAGCTATTCTACCACATCAGAATCAAGATAATGTAAACATAGAGCAGTTACAAGGCTTAGCTCGTCCAGTTCCTAACTTTGAACACAATCGCTTCGTCCCCACCCTCGACGGTTGACCCGGCAAACTCTGTTATGAACTATCAAAACCAAATTCCACGCTTGCCCACACTATCGTGCATTCACTCTATCATTAATGCAAGAAATTTGGAAATTTGGGAGTAAGTAGTCCGCTCGATCATTCAGATTTTTTCAATTTCAGTCTTCAGCTCTTCTAAACTCTTGTATCATCACCTCCGTTCTCGTAGTAACAATTACAGCTTTATTTATCACTTGGTGACGTTGACCCGGTATATATTTATGAATAAGATTCGTAGACTATATGTCAGAACATTGCATGTGCAACGATTCCCTAAGTTAACTACTATGTCAATCATCAAATTATAGTCTGTTTCTAATCCATAATTGCAATTACTTCATATACGTTCCAATGACGTTCAGTCTTGAATCCAACGAGAAGGCGCAGTAAAATGCGATTTAGTCGCCTGAAACAAAATAAGGGTTTGAGGTAATGTTGACACGTGAAAAATGGAGCAAGGCGTGCACATCTTTATGGCTTTACTTTGTTCCCGTCAACTCCGATAAAACTAGTTTGAGCGTCAAAATATTTTCCTCATTCTGTTATTCCCAAATCGGCGTGTCTGCCTCTTACGGTAAGAATCTTACCTGAGGAGCCAGCTTACATATTGGGTTATCGAATTGAAACTGTCGACATGATTAAAAACACGCCAGACAGACTCCCGACTTGGGAGTCCACTTGACGAAGCTTGGATTCTCTTTAACTGATTACAAATTGCATAGGAACCCAGCACAATACTTGCTTGAATCAACCAACACGTTTGCATTGATCCTATTGAACCTATTTTCAAGCGGTGAGGACCCACATTGATACTACGACTGTAAACAATGCACAAGAAGAACAAGTCACGCTAACAGCTCATGGGTTCAGGGGGCCCAGATACAAGACTTTACTGATGTTATTATCGTATCAATAGAAAATGAATGTAACCTGCCATAGACATCCCCGCTTCGTACATAGCATTAATAACTGTACTAATCAATCATGGCAGATCTAGCGGTCTAACTAACCCAAGAGTCATCCTATAAGACGGGGCAGGGATCACGGATCAAAATCCAGAATCAATTCATTTGTGTAGCTTGTAGCACACTGCAGCTATCCCTCCCAACTTCATTAAGCCTACGCAAATAAAGATATAAGCTACGCTATCTTTCCTAATGATTAAGCTTACGCCCTCAAGGATACACGGATGGACTCACTTGTATTTATGCTTCCGGAACTGACTCAAGAGCACGGTATATCTTCTAATATTTGTGTGATAAGAGGTATAGGGGAATCCACACTAAGGTCGAGATTATTTTTCCTCGAAAAGCAAAGATGAGCTTCTTCAATACAAGTCAGTTAGCTACATAAAATACGTACTGGCTTTACTTATATTAAAACTACATTGCAATCAGCCTTGGGTTAGTTAACCGCAGATAAAGCAAGTATAATATTGAAGCTATATATTTCACCCCCACTTGTAATCTCCATTAGACTTTACTTTAGGCCAGTCCTCTCCTATGGCTTCAATACACCCTGCCCTTTTCGTAGTGCAACTGCAAGGTCCTCTTCATCTGTAGCCGTGTGTTACTTGCCTCTCGAGTAGAATCTTAATTTTGTGGGTACAAACTCCTTAATAGATAAAGAATTCTAATCACAGATATCGCATATCACCCTCGTGTATTTCCTTCCCTCAGATAAGACTTCCGTAAATAGTTTTCAGCTCAGTCTCTCAGCCTGGAGCCTTCATCTTGAAATCTTCAAGTACTCCACGACTTGATTCCACATATCTCTCATATGCTTCCAGTCCGTCTCTTGGTCCTATTTCCAAACCCCTCTTTTTTGACCCTCTGCCCCTTCCCTTATTCTACAGAATCGTGTGTCTTAACGTAATCCGTGTGCCTCCTTGCTCCGATATGAATTTCACGCTTGCTTAATTTCCCTTAAATTGCATCAGTCATCAGCAATTTCTCCTCGCTTCCTCACGCATACATGAATTTTTAATCCGGTACTTAACTTTAAGTTACACCGAGGGGAGCGTTTGTATTTCAAACAGCCGTCATCAAAGAGATGTTCCTATTAAACCACTACTAAGTTACTCTCCGCTATTCCGTAACCGTAAACAAGAAGGGATGCAGTTTCTCCTCCGTACACGTGGAGCTCCGGTTACTTGTACACAACTTGTTATTTAACCTATCCTACTCTGAGCTTCCACACGTTTACCTCGAATATGTCCCACAAAATTCATACATGTTTTCTCGAAGGGGTGAAAGATGGATTTGGACGTATCAATCCTGTTGTACAGTACAGTATAGGGATGAGGAGGGGTGGAGGGAGACTGGAGAGAAGGTGAGCTAGAGAGGGTCGGGAGAAAGCTTTTTCCACCTTTCATCTCGGGATGATTGTCGCTACGATACGATTTCATGTGAAAGATGAGATGTGAGTGATGCGGGCGGGTTGTTGTTGTGATTTCCTGTTTTGAAGGGGATGAATTCCAGCCAGTTGGAAAACTGGATTTACATGGTTTCCCATAGTCACGAGAGCTATTGTTTCCATTCTTCAAAGAAACTTTCCCCCATTCCGTTGACTCGGTAACTTTAGAGGTATTCTTCCAGCCCCATCCACCTTCACCTGTAGCATCTGCCTCCTTTCTCATGTCACGCCGCCCGCTCCTTTCCCCAATCCACAGATTATACAACAGCGTCCCTTGGCTCTTGATCTCCACTTTTGCGGCCAGAAATCTGGAACCGCTTTCCCACCCTTTATTACCTCATCCGCCCGCCCATGAGAAGCTTTTCCTTCATGTCTCCAATCCCTCAAACTTCTCAGTTCAATCAACCCCTCCTTCCTCATAACCAAAGTTCCTTTGCCAAACCTCTTATATTTTTACTTATATCCTTCCGGGGTCCGCTTTCCTAGGTCCGGGCTGGAGGTGCACGGCACACACCTTTTGCTTTCTTGCCTCCTTACTCTGCCAAACTCTCTCCTCTCCTCTGACACCGCTTCAGCTAAGACGTATATGTATCTCGTAAAACGTGATCAATCTGCCGACAGTCAACTTGTAGGGATGACAGAGGCTTGGATGGTACAAGAAGTTTACAAGAGTCTCAATGAGGAAAACTAGAGAGATTTCTCCAGTTTCGTATCAGTTGACATCCAGAGTCCGGAGCTAGAATCTCAGACCTAGACGTATCCGTCACAGATATTATTATTATAATATTTACCGCCCTTTATCTTATAACTATTTTACTCTGGGCTAATTTACTACTCACTCAGTCTCTCACTCCTTCTTTGACAATCCTCCTATAACTCTCATAATCGATTCCTTTATCACGCTGCCCCTTTGCTCCTATCAACATTATCTCCCACTTCCGGTTTTCCCGGACCTCTTCTTTGTTCGCGGAACTCTAAGGAATTGTCTTCCTCTCCTATTCTGTAATTGCCACCAAGCAAACCTCATTCCTCGCCATGTCTTACCGGCCTCATCAACCTTTGGGACAGTCTTTGCAAAGGGATGGCGCTTTATGTACAGAGGAATTAGAGGAAACACCTAGCCATTCCATCCGTACCACCGTCTTCCACTCCGTTTCCCCTCTTCCAGGGAATTACCCTACGGATCTTCTAATCCCCTCTGAAATGAAAGAGTCGACAGGTAATTTATTATTGTGACAGTGCATGGAAATCCTGACGCGTAATCCTATATTCGCTTCATTCCTCTCTACTTAATAATAACAAATATATAAACGCTCCTACTCCTAATGCACCAACATAATTTGTTTTTTTTCTCAGTCAATAACTACATTCTACCAGAAGATGACACGCAGTTGGGTTCCCTGTCCATGGGTCTGTGCAATCCAATAGTATCTAATTTCTTCGACCCGATTTGTCCATCATCTTCCGCCGGCGGAGATCCTCGGGAGTTTTCCACCACTACTGGTCTCTTGCCCTTGCCTTTGAGCGGGAAATCAAAGCAGCCATCTTCCTGGTGGAGTTCTCTCATGGGCAGTGCTTCCGACAGTTTCATCGACGTTTCCGAAATGGGTTTGTCCAACGAGATTTCCTCCTTTGTGTCTACCACCAACCCGGCACAAAAGCCTCAAGGAATGACCGTCGAGGAAATACATGATGATTTCCCCGCTACAACACCTTCAGCGGAAACAGGAGCTGGAACAGATTCTCAGAGAAAGCCGCGCGGGAACAAAGCACCTAAGGTAACATGTACAAACTTTCTCTCTGTTTTTCATCGGCTGCATACCGGAAACGGAGCCAGGTTATCGTACTTGTTTAAATGGTGGAGAACCCTCTTTTATATGCTCTATGATAATGCTAACGTGCTAGTATCATTATCACAAAGTACAGTGGCTTTGTCTATCTCGACTCGCCTTCTATGTAATCCTCCCCAAATCTAACAGGCCCAATTTGCTAACATGCATTCCGTCGCCAAATTATGCTTGTTAATAGCAAGCATTCTGCGTGGCTTGAAATAACAATAAATTTTTGTCTCCTCGAGTAAATGGCCAGGCATTAGCTGTTTTAGCAAGGCATCTCTCCCATTCTTCTCTGTTCAAGAATGTTTTAAAGTGTCGAGATTTTTCAAAGAATTGATATAAATGAGGGTCATACATAATGTTGCTTTAAAGAGGATTATATTTTGATGGTCACTCTGAATACGTAATTTGAGCTAGCCCTCTTATTTTATTTAGCTATGCGAAGTATGCGGGGACAAGGCTAAAAGTAATCATTTTGGCGGAGTTTCCTGTGACAGCTGTAAGGCTTTCTTTCGCCGAGCTGTCTACGCCGACACCCACAACGGATTCCGCTGCCATTTTGAATCTGCTTGCGTCATCACAATAACTACAAGGAAGCAATGCCAGGCATGCCGCTTTAAAAAGTGTCTCGCTATAGGAATGGAGATGAAAATGGTGATGAACGATGACGAAAGATTGGAATTCTTGAAGAGACGGTAAGAAAATGTTTTCCTCATCCATCCCCCCGCCCGTATCTACTACCTCCTGTCATGCTCCATTATCATTTCCTCCCTTATTTTTCCCACTACCCCTGATATCTTAGTGAAAGTTCAAGCCACTCCTTTCTCTTTTGCCACAATGTCAGTTTTACCTCTTTTCATTAGGACTTTCTCTTGTCTGCTGTCTTAAAACACCTGTTTTCTTTTTATTTAATTCAATTTCTTCCACTTTCACCCCTATCGTAATTGTGCTTTCCCGTGGAGTAAAATGTGGACTTTCTCTTCCAGGTCTCAGAAGAAAGTTGACTCAAACAAAGAGGGAGGTGGGGAGGGGGATACGGAAAAGAGCTTAGTTCCTCTTCGATCAGCGTCGACAAATTCCTTCCCAAATTCGCACATCAATTACGAGCCAAAGCCATCCGAAATGTCCCAGTACATGCTCCTCGAGGATCAGCTCGAGATAGAAAATATGGTGTCCAAGTTTCATCAGTCTTACGTTGACGTTCCCTACAGCGCTTCCCGCTCATCCCAAAATCGTAATTCCATAGAGATAATAGAAATGTTTACGACAATCCTTCGGCGGATGGTCTATTTCCACAAGATGACACCTGACTTCAATACCCTCCGTCCTGACGACCAAACTAGTTTACTTCGCCAAGGTGTTCTGGAAATGTGCATGCTTCGATCAGCCTTCACCTTTGACCCCAAAGCTCATCAATGGCCTCTAGGAGCAAAAAAGACTCCGATGCAGAGAAGCTCATTACTTCCCCAGCTATCCTCTATGGATGCCAAGAAACTCGTTTCCTTGGATTTGTACCAAATGCACATCCGCTTCATAGCGAGCATCCAGGCTCTGAAGGTAGATGAAAAGATTAGCATCATCATGAATCATATAGTCCTCTACTACCCGGATCGGATCGGGCTCAAGGAACCGGCGAGAGTCTCTTTTATTCAGGAAAAATATTTACGTTTCCTTAAAAACTACACGGCTTGGAAATTCGGGCCTTACGGCTCCAGAATGTACGCAAAGCTCCTGGGTAAATTATCCGATCTCCGCCAGCTCAATGACTCTCATAACGAATACAATTTGAGGCTAGCCCAGACTGAAATCACCCAGATACAAAGGACGCTGAGCAGCATCAACCTCAACCCGTATCCGGAATGGGAGGTTGTAAGATGCGATCAAACAAAAGGTATCGGAGTCGTTGAGCCTATCGGGAAAAGGTCTTTGAGCTCCATCTTTAGCTGCGGCTCTTCTACCACCACACTCGTCTCCAATTTGTCCCTTCCGCCTGATCTATTTCGTGAATATTATCATCACCCGGAAGAAAATCATAGCGAGAAGAAGACATATGTTTTGACAGCTCCTGTCAATCCTTCCGTTTCCATATCCACCATGGATTCCTCCCAACAAACCTTGTCATCCTTTCAACGTCTCGACACTTATCTTCCCAACATCGATACCCCTCACCAGCCGCTACCCTTGGCTTCCATCCCATCCCATCCTCCTCACCTTCTTCCCTCCGATCCTCTGTCACCCATTCATTCACTCACTTTCTCCACCAAGCAACCAGATCTCCAACAACATCGGCCTCACAATCATCCACTTTCTTCAAATCTAAATAAATCCGATATTCGAAAATCTGCTCCAACCTGGGATGGCCAGAACCCTCTACCTAATCAACTCGTGTCCCACGCGAGTACCTCTATCCAGCCACATTTGTCTGTTCATCACCAGCACCATCACCATGTGTTTTTACACCACGGCTGTAAACCCCCCTCAACAGAAACATGTACGGCTCCGACTCCTCATTTTGACCCCGCTGACTCCCAGGCCTACCAATCCACCACCGGCACAGGTCTCCCTTCACTGCCGCAAGAACAATTCTCCCAAGACTTTCTCCACTACCCCCCTACGTATGGAGCAGATAACTTGGAACTACAGCAATTCCTTTCCAATGGCAATGGCTACAGCTCTATTGTCCAAGACCAAGATTTGCAACGTCTCAACTACCTTCAATATCAACAGCAGAATTATGACTCCCGAAAAGATAATCCCATTGTCGGGATCCGAACGGAAACTACAACAACGGCCGTAGCGTCGTACACGCGTCAGTACATTCCGCCTACGGAATTTAACCAGCATACCGAATATACTCAAGAATGACTCAAAGATTTGAGGGGAAATGTAATTAATGGAATTCGTCTCCATTGTATAAACTTGATGTTTATTTTTCAAGCAAGCTTTCTCCCAACTTTCTCCGTCTGTTACATAACGGACTATAAGTTGTCATGCTTTCCATACTTGTAATAACTTGTCCGTTGTTCTCTATCTTGTAACATATTACTAATCTATTTCTAATTTTATAACGACGCTTATCCATTGTATTTACTAATGTACCAAATGTATAATGCTTGACAATGCTCCTTACGCTGTAACAATCTTTGAACCGAAACTCTACCCGAATACCTCTACTTCGAGCTAATCTCTAGTGCATTTGTAGTTATTATACTGAATCTAAAGATTGAACAGCGGATTGCACATGTATTCCGCCTTGTTGACGTGTCTGTCGTTTGCTCACTTGAATACTCCTAGTTTTTTTGTACTCTTGCTTTAACTTAACAAGACGAAATCACTCTCGTCCTGAAAATAAATTACATTGCGTATGTCTGGATTGTCACATACAGGGTGATTTGCCATCAAGTTGGTGGTGATTGCATCAACTACACACGTGCCTTATAAGAATACGAGTCATGTATTTTCCTATCTACCTGTTGTCTTAGCGTACCTGTATCGTTTGCTGCATTATTTCTTTGTGTTTTCACTTCTTTCAAGGTATTTCACATCTGACAAACGTCTTCCACAATAAGAGCACACTCTGTCACGGCATTTGAAGCAGCAGTAGAGGCCACAAGGAAATAACAAGACTCCAGCTACAATTCCACTCCACGTAAACTGGTGTACAAACCTTCCAAGCTGAAATTAATATTCAGAATAATCGTTAAAAAAGGAATAATCCTTATTGAAACTGTCCTACTTCATGTTTTGGAAACAAACTTCTTAAACTCACTCCGCAAAATGGGCACATTTCCGGCGTTTCTTCATGGATCTCTTCACTGACCTCTTCATGGATTTCTTCACTGGCCCCTTCACGGACGCCTTCAAGGACCCCTTCACGGACGACTTCACGGACACCATCCGCATTTTCCGTTTCTCCGCAATTACCATTTTCTGAGAAGTTTGATTCTTGTACTACATGTATGCAAGCATAAGTTTTTTTAAAGGGATTCTGATACATGATTAGCAATTTCGCACGCTTCAAGGACGTTGTTTTCTTCTCGGCTCAACTTACCACATGTTTGCCCGGGGTACAGTATTTGGCTAATGCTCGTTGTTTCGTGTCGCTTCTCTTGGGAATCCTCGAAAACAGGGACAGCGGGTAAAGTGGGCTGAGCGTCTTTGGAACTATGATGCCGGTGATGCTTCGTACTCCGATGGTGACGGTAATGGACGTGTCCTCCGGGTTTACTTTCGCGTTTACTTTGATAGCTGTGTCTCCGACACTCCCTGTCCCTTCCAGCCCTTCCTTCATGACTTCTTCGCCGTTCTCTGCTATTTCTTCGGTCTTTTGGTATAGGACATCCCCCACCATTACCACCAGGAGCATGATGACTATGCCTCCGATAGTTTTCCTCTATCGTTACATCCAATTCCCGTGTCCTGCTACTTTTGCCTCCGCTTTCGCCGCTTTTGCGACGCTCTTGCTTTCCTCCACCAACCACGCCTGCAGTGCGACTTTCACAGGATTATAATTTTCTATTTGTCAGTTTCAAAACGCATTCAATTTACCTAATATGGACTACGATAACCACAAAGGCACAATATGCCCTGCTTATGATTACTTTTCTGAGTTAATTATTCCTTTCTCCAGCGTACAGTTACTTAATTATAGATCTGGACGCTGTCATGCCATTCTATAATGCTCCGTCTACTGGTTGTTCGTCCTCTTTATTTACCTACTATTTTCTAGGTACGGCGCCAACAGATTTGGTTTCGATTGTTTAAAAATTTACATAACGTTTCATATAAAATTGCGGATCTAAATTAATTAACGATTTCTTTGGCTGACTTTAATACCATAGCAACGAAGTCGTTCTGCAATAAATCTTATAATCATATGAAAGTGGTCAACCTAGCAATATTTAAGTTAGTTTTCAGGCAATAAAAAAGCACAATACGAGAACTTGAGCACGCATCCGCGTTCATTATTACACATTTATTGCTCAATCATAACTCGTTTATAAATATAATGGGTTTACTCCATTTGTAGGAGCTATCAACAAAGCAAAATACTATCAAATAGATTAACGTCAGGCCAACAACAATATGAACTTAAATCATATCCACTATCTTGACTTCTTTTTCTTTTTCTTCCCTTTCTTCTTCTTCTTTGACTTTTTGGATTTTTTCTTAGTCGTTGAATCGTCAGAGCTTGAAGAACTGGATGATTCACTTCGTTTACGCTTTCCCTTCTTTTTCTCTTTTTTCCGCTTCTTACTTTCCCCTTTGCTATCATCGGATTCTATGGATGACCTTAGTTTAGTCGTTCCCTCCTGCTTGTGCTCTTCGTCTTCAGATGATGAGCTACTGCTTCCTCCATGTTCAGGCTTTGCAGTAGTCGTGGAAGATAGCTTTATATTTATTCGTCCTTTCTGCTTTTTCCCGGGTAATGGAAACGGAGTGGCACTCGAAGAGAATACATTTGCTACATTATTGTCACCTTTAGATCCTAAATCACTATTAGACCCAGCTGCGGAATCAAATACACCTACTGAAGTATTTCCTATTGGTACAAACTTGTCAGCTTGCTTTTTCCAAGCCTCTTCGTCAGTCTCGTTAATTCTACGCACTACTGGAGATGAAAACACTCTGCCACTTTCTCCAGGCGGAGTTGGCTCTTCCTCGTATGTTTCCTTTGCAAAACTGTCACTCTTGAACTGCTGCTGAGGTCTATTTTGCCTTGATGCTTCGACCGTTCTTCCACGGCTGTCACTACGACGGCTTGGTATTCCTCGTGACGTTGAACTTGATCTTCTCTCCATTCGTGGAGGAGTCCGCTTTCTATCTAATTTACGTTGCCGGGGGGGAGATGGGGATCGCCGTTGCCTATCCCGTCGTGTTCTGTAAATCAGTATGTTAAAAAATTATAGTACCTGAAACCAGACATACATCAGGAACTTTAATGATCCAAATTGCGTTACCTTGAGTTAGACCGGTTACGTCCTCTGCTGCTAGATCTCCTTCCTCCTGTACGGTATCCGGGTCCAGGTTTACGCAAATCTCGTAACCGCCCTTCCCTTGAAATTGAACGACTTCGGCGAGTTTTTCTAAGCGGTGAGCGACTTCTAGAATGCCTGCGTTCCTTTCCCCTATCCCTATCCCTGTCTCTATCACGGGAAATATTACTAACTTGTGATCTAACTTGCTTTTCTTTATCTCTCTCTCGTGAGCTCTTTTCTCGACTTCTGCCTCTTGCCACATCATCAGTCACTTTAGATCCTAGTCGTTCTCTTGCTGACTTCTTAGTTGCCGGTACAATGCTTGGCGGAGGTTCTTTCGAAGATTCTTCCGAGTACGAAACGCAAACAGATCCAACCGAGCTGACGATCCGTGAATTCGTTTCGTGTCCTACAAAACAGATGGTAAGAGTGAAGAACACATCAGAATATAATATCGATGATTAGATACAGAACCCATAACCTACCTTTATTTGGTTCTTCTCTAATTGAATCAGTCTCTCGACTCTCAACATACACTTTCCTACGCGATGTATTCTGGGGTGTTGGAGGAGATCTTCTGGAGGAACTAGATGCCCGACTAGTAGTTGTGGATATTGCGCTGATTGCTTTTTGGAATATCGCATTTTCCGCTCGCTTCAATACTTCTGAAGTAACCTTCTTTTCTGGGGGAAGAATTTCAGTTTTATCATCTTTATCTTCTTCCTTTACAGCCTCCTTTCCATCTGATTCAGTTTCCGTTTTCGACAAAGAATTGTCATGTTCTTCATCGTCTTCACCGAATTGGTCCCATTTAGACGCAACGACGGGAGCAACTTCAACCTTTAAAACATCTTCGACGGGTAGCTTTTGCATTTGCGCGACGACTGCAGGTTCCTTTGCTAATTCTAGATCACACAAGAGTATACGTTTCAGTAAATCTACCAAAATATTCTGAAACCATTCTGTTTTTAATGAACTTGTTCGATACTTACCGATTTGAACAAAATCTTTGTCAACTGAAGTCACTGCTAGGGAAATAGGGTCAGTTTTCACGACGTCCTCCGGTAACCCAGTAACGCTATTATCAATGAAGTCCACTTTTTGGCTGATTTCAATTTCAGGTTTTTCACTTTCTTGCCAGGCAGTTGAATTAACTTTATCTATTGTTGTATCTTGAGCTGTACCCGAACTTACAATTGAAGCCTGTACCTGACCAATAACTGAAGCTGACCGATCTGGAGACTTCACAGTCGAATCGCAAAGAATTACAGTAAGGTTACTGTTTGTAGCGTCTACTTCTGTGCACCGACGACTTTCGTTTACATCTCCTTTCTGTTGCATTGCTGTTTCTGACAGCTCATCTACTGCTGTCCCTGGTTCCGTAGCTGAGTTTCGCCTCGAATTTCCTAATTCATCTGCAGTGGTCGTTTGATCGTCTTCTGAATCACCCTTATCTTGCCTGTCGGAAGGTTTCCCTTTTTTGCCTTTCTTCACTTTCTTGTCATCTTTTTCTTTTTTCTTCTTGTGCTTCTTCTTTTCTTTCTTTTCTTTTTTCTTATCGGATTTCTCACTTGTATCTTCATGTGATTTTTTTCTATGCCTCCTTTTCAATTCTTTATGGGCCAAGTCAAACTCACCATCCGGGGTTACGCTGACATTTTGGAATTCATTTACGAAATCCCCTTTGTCTGATGGACCATGAGATCTTTTATCCTTCAGTTGGCCAGATCCGAGGTGCGAACTAGGATCTTGGTGATGGTAAGTAGAATGATGAGATAACTGTGGGTCATGAGGGTTCCCAGAGGTTAGATTCGGCTTGATAGGGTAGCTCATAGGGGGAGATATGTTTAACTCGAACAGTGATGGAGGTACGGCAGCCAGATTACTGCCTTGCTTATGCATTTCTGCTCCAGGTGGGACAATACCAGCATCATACTCATATTGACTAGACCTGTGACTATCGCGGTCACGAAGTTCTCTTTCACGTTCACGCATTTCGTGATGCTCCCTCTCTCTATCCCGTGGTCGCTCTCGGTCGCGTTCCCTATAGGACGAAACTGCGCCCGAGTTTCCTGGATTTCCTTGGTGATGATACACATCTCGATCTCGATTTCCCGAACTGCGATGTTCGAATTTGTTAGGAACAGGTGGGCCAGGTGGGATCCCTGATTCATATTTGCTTTTCACATCAAATTGATCTGAGTATTTGCTTGGATTTTCATACTTTGAAGATGGTTCAGCGTAATCCCTTGGACGTTCATTATAGGGTTTGCCATTATTCGACCCTCCTCCTGGAGCGTAGTATCGGCTACCGATAGCGTCGTATCTGAAATTCAGACCACCATTATTGTTAAGGATCTTGTAAATTTTCTGAACTAAAGATGGCCACAGTTTCAAAATTCTTCCATCATAGAAGCCATGAGGTCGGCAAGCTATAACAGACAGTTTCATAAGCTGTTTCTTAGATTTTAATGAACGAAAAAGTTTAAGTCATGCAGCTTCGAACAGGATTCAGCATTTCGTGACGATTCACGATGCCTTACACATGAGTCCTGCAGAAGATGAGAACGATATGCTACGCTAAATTTCTCGAAACAGAAGCACCTGCCATTCATTAAATTTACATATCTACATGCATGCACCTGCAAATCAACCGCATAATCGTTCCATACTTTTCTATAAAATATGTATCTGAAAAACTTTTATGAACAAGCAACTCGCTATTGTCAAAGTCATTCAGAACGTTTTAAAATCACGTCTCCAAAGATTATTCATACGCATTGGGATACTGACAAAAATTCACTACTAGTTCTTCACAAATATAATTTTGTAAGCAGTCATAAGATTATAAAAAGCTCTAAGTTTCACTGCTAAAAATAAAATTCCGAAACTGCCGACAAAAAAACTTGAACTGAAGCACTTCAATAAAAAATCATTTCATCAAAATTATTCGACTTCTACTCATGTACCCAAAGTAAGTACCTTAAATTTCTATCATAAACATCGTCTTTCTCCTTCCTTCCAGGAGGAAATCGGGTAGGAGGTGGAGAAGGAGAAAAAGGTGGAGCCCTCCTTGGGGACCTTCGTTTAGATTGTTGGGATGTTGGTGTCAATGAACGGTTTCTGGAGCGTGATCTGTGTAACAGCACGAATTTGCCATTTCAAAAATATTACTTCTGTCTTATAAGAAATTCTAGCTTGCGTTTTCGCGTTTTTTGCGCCTTGCGGAAAAGATGTACGTCTGTAAATTGATGTTTGCTCCTTTGCTTGATTACAAGCTAATTGTAATTCACCAAATCTGCCTTATAACTCATCTTTTCAAATTGCAACATTCGTGTATCGATGTATTTGACATTGAACCTTTGCACAGCTTTCTGATGCACTCCTTTAACTACATGCAACGTAGATGCTGGTCGTGGATCCGAAACAAAAATGTGCTTACCTCGAACGTAAGTGCCTTCTTGTAGGACTTCTAGATGGTGTTCGTGAGTAAGATTTTCTCCTTCTTAGCATTCCTGGTCGCTTTCTTTTCGGCGATGGCGAGCGGGAAAACGATCTTGATCTTGACCGCTTTGCAAAAGGAGATGGACTCCTCCTTCCCGGTGAATACGATCTGGATCGTGAACGCTTCCCCAACATTGGCTGGTGCATCATTTTCTTCCGCCGATCTTTCTCTCTCATCAATCTTTCGAACTCCTTCAGGGGATCATCGATAGGACTAAAGAATCATACAAAAACATGTTTGATGAAGAGGGAACAGTTTTTATCGGAAACACCATAAGTAAATTCATTACAATAAAAGAAATATAAACCAACCCCGGTCGAATTTCTTCGGCATGCTCTCGATCGCGAGGTCTTCCCTCCCGCATCATTGGTTTTCTCATAGATCGATCGCGAGGACCAAACTGCATTTCTCTTTCCCTATCCCTAGGTGGCATTCCTCGCATGGGTGGCATGTTCCCTGGATGAAACACTGGTGGCGGTCCTCCATTACCTGGAGGAGGTAGTCGGTAGTTATTGTGGAATGTCGGAGGATAATTTTGCCCCTGTGGAGGCATATTCATTTGCGGAGGCATTCCCTGAGGCATTGGTCCTGGATACATCTGTGGTGGCATTGGCCCCGGAGGACCTTTCCCTGGCTGAGGCATAGAAGAATTTGGACCCCCGAATCCCGGAGGAGGTTGAGACGGATTAAATGGGGGTATGCCAGGTAATGGTAATAAGCTACCCTTTGACATCCCGTCCATACCACCCATTTCTCTATCCTGTTGTCTTTCTCTGTCCTGTTGCCGCTCCCTATAATGAGCTTGATCGTCCACACGGTGAGTATTTTCTTCTCTATTTCGATTAGTTGGTGTCGGAACTCGATCCTCGCCAGGAGGAAGAGGAAGCATATCCTGAAAACCCGGAGGAGGAGGTTGATCTTGAAAAGGAGCTGAATCGCCCATACGCGTTCCTTCCAACCTACGTGGTGGTGGAGCTAAGTGTGGAGGGGGCATCGATGATACAGGGGGCAAGTTACTTTGCATTGGAGTAGGTGCATTACGTGGTGGTCGGTAATGTTCTTTTAATGGCCGGTTGTGGTGTTGCTGTGTATTCGAAGCCGCTTGATTAGAAGACTGGTGACGACCAGCATGTGGCGGGGGCTGCTGAGTGAAAGCAGCTTTTTGTTCGGGGTAGTTGCCTGTTCCGATTGTTCTGATTATATGCTCCGTGCTTTCTGCAGATTCGACTCTTCGGGGTGATGCAAAAGGGGAAGCAATAGAACCATCATTGAAGTCGTACAAGTCTGTTTTTTCCTCATCTAAAGGTAAAAATAGAATTTCAGTAACAATGAAACTCTGAGCATATGAAATTTAAATTGTTAATTGCAGTACGAATGCTACCATCTGCTGATGTTTCTTTATTTTTTGCATCACTATCGGTCTCTGAAGGATCTATCTTTCTCGGTGAATGTGGAAATAGGTCTTCCGGGAGTTCATCAAGCGACAGTTTCCGGTTACCTCCATCGTCCCTTTTGTCAGTCAGATCAACAGTGATAACAGAAGAATCTTTCTTCGCATCAACACTTGGTTGAGGTTTTGAGTATCCGGTTTCATTTTTAAAAGTATTAACAGTGGATCGCAAAAATCTATTGGGAATTAAAGAAGTGGGAGAAATATCTTTTTCGTGGCAACCCGGGCATTCCTGCTCGTCAGATTCGCAAAGCGCTTTTCGTATGCCTAGGTAAAAGTTTCCAAATTAATATCAAATCCTTTAAATTTCTTCTCTGCGGCAAAAAGTTTAGAGTTGTCACTTACAATCATCACAATACGAATTAGCACAACAGGGAACCATAAGCGCATCAGTCATCAGATCATCGCATAAAGTACATACAAGCTCGTCGGGTATTTTTGGTTTCGGTGGTGGAGGTTTTACAACTGGCTTATTCTTATCCATGTAAGCAGCGCTACAAAACATTTGCATTAAAATTCAAATCCCTAATTCAACCTTTCTCCAATAATAAACTCATCATGTACATCCACCTAAAGTACTTACTGGTCTACTGCAGGAACAGCAAATCTGCCTTCGGGTGTCATTAGTGCTCCCGGAACGTTTGGCCCATCCACATGTACCATAAAACTTCGCGGAATGCCTGTACTTTTTTTCATAGCTGGCTCAGCATGATCCGGCTAGAAAAGTACAAATGAACAGTTATATTTTCGAATTGAAACAGCAGAGGAAAGTAGAACAACACACTTAGCAATTGAAATACCACACAGAATTGTCTAAACACCATGCAATACAACTAATGATTTGTACAGAATTGTCGGTACCTTAACGATAAATTGCACCTGAACCGCATGATAATACAAATAAATAATAATCAGCTCCACGAGCTTGACAACCTTCTTAATTTCTGTCATTTTTATGCTTCGTCAAATGACACAAATATATTTACCTGCAGCGGGCAGTCTTTGATCCAATGGCCAGTATTGTTGCATTTGTTGCATCGGTAAGTTATAGGAACTTTTCCATGCTGTCCCGATCCTCTTATTCTTTGATAGTTCGACGGATCATAACCAGCAGTCGACTGTGACATCATAGCTTTGATCTTATCTTCTTCTGATGCATCCATAGACACAAGGTCTACACCCTAAGTGGAATATTGCCAATGGGTTAATTATAATTGTGACGAGAAAGGTTACTAGCTATCTCCAATAACACTAACCTTTGCAATAGATGACGGCATAATATTGGCCTGCATATTCCTGGTGTGATGTTGCCGCTGATGAAAGCCGGATCCCCCGGGACCATTTGAAACATTTCGTCTAGTCGTAATTGGAATTCTAGCAACAATCACCGAGGTATTCTTGGGTATCAATACCGAATCATCTTCGTACGCTGAAAAACATAAACACGAAGAGTTAAGCTTTTTCACATAACATTGTATGCCAAAGAACACGCTCAGCAAATAAAGTTGCAGTTAATTTATCTCAACTGATGACTGTATGTTTACCTTCTTGGGTTTCGGCATTAGTGAGAAGTAAATCGAAATCCGCATTTTGCTTTAAATGCTTCTGTTCGACAATCTCCTTCTTCAGATCGCCGACACTGATATGAATTCCATCAAAAGTGACGGTTGAAAAATCCAAGGAATTTTTAAATTTGTAATGCACCGACATTATGTCATCCAATTAATTGAACACGCTTAGCTAGTTTTTGCTACCTAAAAAATCTATCTTGTTCCCACTTGGAATTATGGACACATTACGACTCACTTTTATTGGTCCTATCTTTTATCCCTTTTCATGCCCAGCCTAGTCTAAATCAACAACTAATTAATTTACAGTGAAAACATAAAAAACCTACGCTAACTACGTCTATGTCGAAAGGATTAACTGGAATTTGAACACAAAGGCCAACAGTATGGTTCCATGGTGGGTCAACTTGTTTTTATTTATTTGTCACTACTGAATTGAAATTTGAATAATGGATCACGATTTCTTTTTTTCGGCTATGGTAAAATCAAATTATATCAGATAAACTCCGGTGTCGTCAGAATCAAATTCAGTCATCGACGCACACAACGGCATCCGAGCTGTGTTGTGTCGTTGTGGTTCACTGCAGTAAAATCGCCGGCTCCTTCTTTAAAATTTCCATGTTAATGAACAGCACAAATATAACTTTTGCTTGAGTACTTTACGATTTATTCCTTCGCTAGTACTTGACTTGCGATTAATCAATGGCAAAGTCGCTAGAATATATTCGATCTTTTAGTAGATCTGAAGAAGAATCAGTAAAGTTTTCTTCACTTCTTTAAATCACGGACACACACATACGTTGGGCACAGCACACAGTGGTACATAATAAACTGAACGCACCACGAAACGACACTGTGTTAAAACACAAGGTCCGTACATAATGAATAATTCGCTATGGTAGCGACATCTAACCGGTTTGCTTTAGAGCTACTATCACTTGCTGCGCCGCCAAAACCGAAGCTTTTGGTACCCATGTCCATAGTTCGTCGGCAAGGGGATCTCCCCCATCCTTGGGATTTCAACGTCAGGCTATATTAAAGCAAGACGTCGAGAGCTTGTGATTGTGATAAGCGGAACCATGTAAATTAATCCAAGAACGTTTCTTTGATGCCTTAAACGTTGAATAATATAACTGATTTTCCTTTCAGCCGTAATTATTTTAAACAATCGACATGCACTTGCTGTATTAGGTGAGAATTAAATATATATATATTATTATTATTCAGTTGAACTATATATGTTATGGATTACAAAATAGGCAGACTAAAAATGAAGGAATCGAACAAGTCAAGTTTGAACAAGACACGCACAGAACAACACATGGCTCTGTCATTATATGCATTTCGCATGCATGGATCACCTCAAGGACAAAAGTAAATAAATGATTCTGGCTCCATATTGGCCAGATCCAACGATGCAAATACTTGAACAAGTAATTAATAGGATAAGAGAGTTGACTAAAAGCCGAATACGGTAATTCTTGCTATAAGATATACATAACTATTAACACAAATAGACAATCCTTTGTTTAAGCACAGTCGACATTATTTTACTTGACTTGCAGAATCTAAAATTGTCGTCATTAACTATAGCCGATCAAGTATTTTTCGGCTATCCCGATGATTAAACAAAATCAAATATGTTCACATGGATTGGAAATGGCCTAGCATCGGTCGTCAACAACCAGGACGCATGGCTGACTGAGGCTTGTGACTAACTGATGATATTTATTTCGTAATGGCGACTTCCGTACTGAAGTATGTGAACGCCTTCAGTTACGTATGGTATATACGACTGCGAATATTTATATAGTTAGCGTACGCTTTTTGCGATACTTAAACAAAACAAAACTAGCTATTCAAAATTCTATAGGAGGCCTATCCATATGCCTCCTAATGGAAATTACAATATTACAGCTTAGAGTTGGGAAATGAATTATTAGTTATTATGCTTTATGCATTCTAGTGAGTCAATTGAGATCATCGCTATGTAAACGCACAGCACGCACCAAATCAATCACAAGTCTTTCCATATAATGAAAGGGTCTAGGAATTGCTGTCTCCAAAAATCCTAAATGCCCTCCTCTCTGAGTTACAATCATGGCTAGATTTGATCCTTCTTTCTCGGCTTGTTGTAGAGGTAAGTCTGAAATAATTACAAGAGTGATGTAAGTAATTTTCTCAATTTCTATTATATGATCCTTGTAACCATATTTATCTGCAATGCTCTTACTTTCTCCAGGCTGAAGTGGATCATCGTAGGCATTAAGCCCGAAAACTGGAATGGGAAACTTGTGAACATCGTGACAAATCGTTGCATCCATGTAATACTATACAAACAGAATATAGAATTTATATTATTCAAGTACTGGATGACTGTATTCAGCCTATTTGTATTTAACTATCATTGCACTGACGTCATTGACAGATGCATATCCAAAACCAGGTGCGGTGAAGTTTGCATCGAACTCACGAAGCGTCCTGGACTTCATCACTTTGTTGAAATCCCAGCAGTTTCGCTCTTCCAGGATTCCGCGATATTTGGAGGCAAGAGACCTCAGGTTTTGTGTCAAATTGTAATTTACAATATACTTATTGACGAATGGTTTCTCCAGGTTCATTGTTCCAGCCTTTGGATCCCAACATATACTGATTACCAGAGCAGCAATCAATGTTTCCTTTGCTTCCTTCGCATAGTTAATTAGGTACTGGCATAGGAGCATTCCGCCCAGGGAGCAGCCTACTGCCATGAGTCTCTGATTTGGAAATTTTATTTTCAAATGAGCAATTACTTCTCGAGCATCATCCGGCTTCGAAGCGCAATAAGTTTTTGGAGTTTTCAAAGGCACTCCTCCGAGGCCACGATTATTGAGCACCACAACTGTTGCTCCAGCATGAGTTATTGCTAAAGCCACGGACTTGACATAAGAAGTTTGTGAATTCGATGTCAATCCAGGTAACAGCAACACAACAAGATTCTTCTCCTTCTTGTTCTGATTTTTTTTATTGCCTTTTCCAGTTTTACGTGTACTTTTCTTATCCAAGTCTACCGGATGAGGGTCAAGGTAATCCAGCCCGAGTTCTCCTCCATCCGATAGCTGTAGTATTTCCCGCGTATATGGCAATTTCTTCGATTCTGGTAATCTGAGCGCTAAACCCATTATCGACTGGAGTCTTCCTTCCCAAAACAGCCATGATGGACTGTATTTTTCAAATAGCGCTGGAACGTGAGATTCTAGAAACTTCCTTAACGTCTGATTGCTGGTAATTATTGTTGGCTTCTGGAACAATTAATGTGTCATCAATTCATGTTCGCCAATCCATTGTTTCATGATATACTTATTTTTTAATTCCATAGGTCTCGCAGTCATGGGAAAGAATACTATTTTAACCGATCAGATTCTACCCTAACCTTCGTATCTAGCATTCAGACTCTGGACTCCAGAACTGTAGTATTTCAGAAAGAATGACCTTAGTAGCAGCATACTCTCCAGTTACATGAATCTCGAGCAACTCCATCTCAGGATCACGGACCGACGGGCAAAAGATGGTCAGTATTAACTTGATTAACCTAAGAATCGCGTGACTTCTATCAAGCCGGCTCTCAGCCATTCCCACGTACCGTCGTGTCTAATATTCGCTAATTCACAGTCTCTTCCAGATTCATTCAAAGTGAGCTCAAATGAGCATGTGGATCTCGTATGATTCGCCAATATCTTCAAATGCTAGATCTAATGTACGAAAAAATCTAGGAGTGAGCTGCTGTACCATGGTTGCCTAACTCAAATCTGCACTTAATCAATCTTTGATCCAACTGTCACAAGGATAGTTTGGAAAAAAAATCACGGAACACCTCCGGTTTATCAGTTATCTTGACATTTACGCGATTCTTCTGTCTCATCATCACCATGCCTAGGGAAATAAATTCCAGGCCGACTAATCGTGCTTGTCAGCCATAAATTATGGAGTTCACCAACTTGTAAAGACCTGGTCAATGTCGTAATACTGATTTCTCTCAATGAGATAGCCTGTTAACATCGTATAGCATCTTATTCGAGCAGATAAATTATATTTTAGACCTAATCACTATAGTTTATCACCCAAGGAATCTATACTTTACATCCTGGAGTAGTACCTGTTCTAATTTTACACAGTTTTTGCCATCCCCACTCTGCATGCCTTCTAATTCTGATAATGCTGTTATGCTTTTCTACAACATGTCACCAAGTCAAGCCCTCTCACAATTGTCAGCAGAATCTTGCTGCGGGCTCAGAAGAGACGGATGCAACTAAAATTGCGTACAGTTGTATTCCTCTTCTCTTCATTGACTTCTACATTAGAGCTGTGAGTCCTATTCCTGTGCCTGCATGTATGCGGCGAAATTTACAAGGTCACAATACGAAATGAATCACATTCCACATGGTTAAATAATTACATAAGATTTTTTCTGATTGTAAGAAAATCCACTCAGCTATACTACCAATTCCCTATTTGTCTATCAATTCTCTCCTGGGAAAGATAACTTATGTAATTATGATTACCTCACCCAGTGACCTCCAAAAGCTTCTATTGTTTGCTTGGTTCTGAATGCATTAGTAAAAGTCTAGTTACCTCTTTTCTTATTTCAAACATACGAGTTTATATTAATAATTCATGCTTGAAAAACAGTTAGCGATAAATAGCAGTTGTTTTGCAAAACCCGGCACTTAAACTAGCATTAAGTAAAAATACAGTTACAAGATGATCGCTGACAGCATACAAATATTTAGCTACGCCTAGGTTAAATTAAAATTAGTTCTCCCTGTGCTTGATTAGGTCAGGATGTTTGCTCTGCCCCACCGTCCCGTTCTAGAAACCCGGAAAGAGTTAAGGATTTGGCGAGCTTTAGTATTGGGTCGATAAATTGCAGTCGTACCGAGCACCTGCAGCTTATGGATGACAGGTGTGGAGTCACATGCTTTTAGTACACAAATACCATCATGTTCACCGAATCCCCTGTCTCCTTGGATACAGAGTCCAATTACATTATAAATTTTCCTTCTACCCTTTCCTAAATTATTTTTACTGGAACCTTTTTTAGTCTACCTCATATTTTCTAATAATTAGTTCATTGAATTTCTTTGAATAATTGTACCGTTCCTTCTATACTTTTAACTAAATACTAAGCCTCAAGTTTTCAACATAATTAACTCTAGACAACCATTTGAGTTTCACATGACACACACACAGATCACATCTTCCCTCCTAAGAAGCAGATATAATGTAGACTTCTTCAGAATAACCCAAATATATATTCACCAAAGGTTCAAAAACTTACCTGAGAGGCACGTAAGTAGTAACAAGTAGCAACAAGAACTGTTATTGTTGAAGCAGCGGAAGCCACATAGATAAAGTTATCGAATTCCATGAAGGTATCCATGGTTATTGTTTAAAAAACTTTCTTATTGCTCTCAGGATTAAATGTGGAAGGTTTAAGGGAAGTAATGCAGAGTGGAAAGTTAAGGAGCACGAGTGGACAATTTGTAGTGTCCTCCGGCCGAATTTTTACCAAACGTCAAAACAGGGAGAAAACAGAGGAAAAAGTTTTTGAAGAAGGATAAATATTAAATCAAAGTATTAATAAAAGACGGAAGAAGGTGTTAGTCCATTCGGAAACTATTTAAAAACCCGGAAAAAATTATTATTATTGACTTGCTACACTGCGTAGTGTCCATGCTTCAAGTTTCCTAGAGGAATCCTTTGACAGAACTGGAGAATTTAAAACTAAATCACGCTCTTACATTAGTTTACTTGGAAGAAGATAAAAACAGTGAGATGCTCAGCCAAACCTAGATCTCTTCGCTCTCAGTATTTTTTTCTCTTTTTCCTACACTCGCAGCCTGCTATTCTTCTATCCTTCTCGTCTCCACATATGTATTCATAGGTATAATACTTATATAATATATGTCCAACAAAAGGAGAACTCAAGCCAAAGGATTTCTCTCACACACTGAAACCATATCGTATGATAAGTATAGAGGGTAAAATATAAAAGGAGATATTCTAGCTCCTAGTCAAATTTTCCCTAGTTCCACTTCCTTACGCTCCAATCTTTCGTCTGGAGCTGGACGCTTCAGGACTTTCCCATTAGATTTACCTATGATGGAACACTTGATAGTTAAGCGCATACCTGGCTGAGCCAACTATCCTTTCTCCCGCTCCCTCCTCCTGTCTTTCCTTCGTCCACTATATAACCCACTATCCTTAATACGCCTCCTGTCTCTCACCAGCACTTTCTCCGTAGCTCCTATCACGGGTGAAAGTTTCACTCTTCCCTCTCTCCGCAGCTATCAATTTACCTCAAGTAAGCGAAAAGACCGGAACAAAGAGAACATCCCCTGGACTTTTAAAATAATTCCAACACTTACACCACGTCGTTCGTTAACAATTAACTTGCTCAACAATTTCTGTGTATACCAGACACACAACTTAGAATCGAATCCTATCTTACTCACCCCACGTACCTTCTCCCTTCTCATTCAGTTACTCCATCCAGTTCTGCACATATACGTAGTTTTGCCTCTTCTCCGTTATCTACAGAAATAGTCTCACAAGAGCATTCAGCACTTGATTTCTCTCCTCAAAGAGCAATGTCGGCATTCTCCACATTTATTTTTCCGCTACCCGGCAGCACTTGATCCATCCCATGATTCGGAGAGAAACAGGGTTCTTTTCTTACATAAGAGGAGGAAGACGTGGAGTTGCTCTAAGTTCAACTATAGCCAAATCTCTTCACTCCATCCCAAGCACAACTCCGCGCCCGCTCCCCAACGCCAATGCGGAGTATCTTCTGCAACGGCAGTGCCTCTCGAGTTTCTACAGCGTCTCTCCTTTCTCCTCCCAAACTTTCCCCTCCCTTCATTCTCTTTACTCTTCCTCCTACACCCTCAACTTTCTCCCCAGCTTCCCGGTCCCTTCTCATGCACACTCCTTACCCGCAAATTCAACCGCCAGCCTGTAAACCGCACTCCCACAGCCTTTTATATTCGCTTTATAAGAAACTCCTCCACTACTAATTCCATCCCCCTCCCCCTCTTCTTTATTCTCTTCATGCTTCTTCCATATTTCTCCTATCTCCTAGCTTTAGAATTTGCAAGAGAACTTTCCCCAGTTCTACGTTCCAAACCCTTTTTTTTAGCTGAACCTGCTTGGCTTTCACTTCCCCCGCATTCCGAACTAAATTAAATATTCACTACTTGTAATTATTCCCATTCAGTTTTCATTCTCCCTCATTCAATACTTTTACTTGCAGAATTTACATTTCTCTCTACTTTATTCTACGTACACCTTTCCTCAATCGTGTCAGCATATTTGTATGCCTGAATAATCAATTTCCATCAAGTAGTCGGCACAGTTGTAGTGTTGTCCATGATTTCACCATACAATTCTCGAATTCACGTTAGCTTCTGCTTCAGCCTCACTATTCAGAAGATCACACCTTCTGGTTTGGTTTTACACGTAGAGCGAGCTTGTAGATTATGTATGGTTTTTATGCGGGATCCAGAACATAACAGCTGTAATCGAATAACAATCTAGAATCCAGATTCTGAAACCTGGAAAGGCAGATATGTTCCTCAAAATGGGTGCCAAAGTACATGGTAACAATTCAAACGTTGTATATTTTATCTTTCGTTTCTTATATTCTACAATTTCCTGTCCAATGATTTCTCATTGTCTGCAATCTGCATATGAATACCAGAATCGTTAGTAACTAAGCACTGTCGGAGAATTTCAAACGCTCATTCTTTCTGAGCATTACTCACTCACATCTAATGAAATTTTTAGTCCAAGTTTTTCTACCATTTTCCCAAATATCGATGTAGACGATTTTTCTTAACTTGCGCACAACCGACCCTTCACTACTGTCACTATCCCATGTGTTTTTCCTTGACCCTTAGAAAAGTCTTGCACGGACTGCGGAAAAGGATAACATGTACTGTCTGCCACGTGTTTCAACCCGTGTCATACTCCAGAGTTATATTCAATCAACCCGCCCTCCGATTCAATTACTAAAATATCTGAATAACTGATGATTTTCGATTCCTTTTCTCTTATTTCTCCCTCCCCGTACGTCCTACCAGGTTAATTCCGTACTTGCTTTCATCAGTCTCACAGTTACAGGTTGTTTTCCCTCCGCTGTCCCAGGTCGCAACATGACTTTCTCCACCGTGTCCATTTATAAAGTACAAAACGAACATATACAACCGTTGGAATCCGCCATAAAACTACGGCTGCAGCGTACATACGCCGTCGTAGAGGAACCTTATAGCGCTGTTGCTGAACAATTATAGCTCTTATGCATCAACAAAATATCTAATTTAAGTTAGTCTGCTGGAAGGTCGCATTGTGATGGGGCTTGGCTTGTTTACTGGATCGAATTTCCACCTTTATTTTGGGTATAATCTATCTTGTATTTAGCATTACTTTAACTACCTTGCCAATGTCAAAAATAGCTACCACACCTTGCGTAACATTACGCAGTGCAATTTTCCACTTCAGCTCGACCATCGCAGTCGGAACTGGAGCTATGACAAAACAGTTGATGTACGTATCTTTCTAACATGTAATTCATTATTTTTAGAGTGTATTTCGTAACAGGCCTACAGGGTTTACTTTCTTATTTACTGTGCAGTTAACCGATTTTTACAGATGCTCGTATGATGCAACAGGATCCGATTGTTACTGTCCATCACGGTGATGGTTTAAAATGGCATTTTTTTCTGAAATTGTATCAAAACATTATCAAAATTATCGTCAATTTCAAAGTATCTTAAAGAGCTTATTAGTTATATGCGGGAATCTGCATGTTTTTATAACTTTTTGAGTTTGTTTTATTAATAGAATGCTCAACGAGAAAAAGACAGATTTATTTTCTTAATTTTCCGAAACCTTATGGAGTTTGGCAATTAATTGGGAAAAGTGCAGATTTTCCTTCCATCCTTTCCTCGTCTTAGAGTTTTGATTCAGCCTCTATTCCAGAGCCTATAGGACATAGGATGAGCTAGTGAAACGAATCGGGGAAGCTGGAACGAGATGTACACCTCAAGTTGCAAGTTAAATTAAGTGGTCTCCCTGGAACACTTGTCGTTCCATAATTTCCAATCCCCTCCGCAACCATAATGTTTTCCCTAGAGATTTCACCAAGAACGCACTGTGGTGTGAGCTACGAACCGTTGGAAATATAATGCACAATACCCCACGCACCATGCGCGTAATCCATCTCATGTCCTATCATACTCATCTATGATGAATGGGGGATTATGGTAATACCAACAACGGCAGGAAAAGTGTAATTTATAGCTCTCACACCCATGACTTATTAGCACATTTCTCCGCATCGGTTGTACCTGGATCCATACCAGAAAAAGTGTCCCAATTCCATCTTTTTATCGAGCTTTTGTAAGAACCGCGAAACGTTATAACCGAATCCGTTACGAAAATATAAAGAAAAGGGTAGACGAAATTCGCTAGAGGGGTTTCCCTGGAGCCGTGTAGGATACTGATTACAATTAATACAACGTCATAAATAATAAATAGTTTGCTTGCTCTGCCTAATATCAGACACATGCGGGGACAAGTAACACTTTAGGGAAAATTCAGAACATATATTCACATTTGTGCATACGTGTCCATTCATTGTCCACCCACCAAGCACGAAAACCTATAAATTTTAACACATAAGAAGAACATATGACATTAACTTGCTCGAAATGTTCATGCTCTTGCTTAATTGTCGCTCAGGTAAAGACAGTACTTGTGTTGTATTTTTTAAGGATGGGATGGCAAAAGAAAGAAAACTATTGGGAATATGTAGTAATTGGACGATCCGAGAAATACTGTTTTAATGTTTTGCTATTATCTGAATTCATTTCCGATTTAATAGCAAACGGAATATTTTATACCACCGTTTAATATCATCGTAAAGCTCTCAGCATTGTCTGTGATAGCAGCGCAGGAAAGCAGGATCAAGAGCATATGTTATTTCTGGATTGCTACTGAACTGAGCTTCGGATCTAGACTCTAGACTTCACTTAAGCTTCATGCCGGTTCAACAATGATTAGCCAAGGAGAAAACTATACATTATTTGAATAGTTGTAGGTTACAAACAATGCATCTTAAATACCACCTAATTTAACTATCAAGTCATTTACTGCATCTTCATGAAGATCTGAGGTGGGAGCGCTAACGAAAATCCCGTTAGTTCCTCAGTGAGGATTAATCTAAACGAAAAGATCCGCATAAACTTTCACAAGATTCACGGCGGCGGCGGCGGGAATAATTTCACTACAAGTTCCAGCTTTCTCCGCTAGATGAAGCTGCGTGTAGAAAGTGAAAGCGGTGGTTGCAAGTGTCCTTTATTTCCCCCACCCGTCCTGCCCCTACCATCTACTTTACTCTGCTCAATCTATGCCTTTGAGATATTATACTGTAGTGTGGAAGCCGGCTCAGCTTTCACTGCTTCCAGGGATATCAGCTTACTTACTTTTCAGATTCCATACTCGTAGGATGGGTTGACGATATCGAGGAGATTTATTTTAGCATTTCAAACAATCCATAACTCTTTTGCCCCAGGGTGAAAGCTGAAAAGATTACATGTAGAGAGAGTCTCTTGACTCTTGGCAAATCCGCGACAAGCCTTCTTACTACTCATTCTGTATCTCTCGTCCTTCTTCTTCACCACTTGGAATTTGCCATCCATCCGTCCATGCCGTCCCTATTTTCTTGAAGCATGTATTTCATTACATGCACATTTTCCCATACTCACATCATCTTACACAACTTGATGTACACATCCCTTCTCGTCCCTTTCCCTCGCATGCTTCCTCTATCAGGCACCCCACTTTGACGGAGTCCAATTGCCTTTATCTTCCCCTTCCTTAGGTATGCATGCCATATGAGAGGACAAAATTCACATAAGACTCATCCAGACTACTACTTTCTCCACCAAGAATTCGCCAAATCCCAAGTCCCACGACACCGCTTTCTTTAGTGTCAATATGCTCCATTGAAATTCTATCTTGAATCCAGCTTCGTTTAGCTTCCACTTACATATTTCCCTGCTCCGGCCTATTCCTCTATTTGCTATTCTCCTTCTCTAGGGACACATTTCCCCCAGTTTCTTCTTTCTCTTTCCCATTTGTCGACTTCCTCCAGTCTGGATGCCATTATATTTCCCCAAAAGTATGCTTACACTTTTTCATTTCCTTCCTTCTCTTAATTGTGTGTACCATGTGTGCTATGCATGCCGTACTGCTGTATCTTTCCACTTATGAATTCTCAACAACATGGGCCTTCCGCTCAACTCCTTTTCCACTCATTCCTCAAGGACTTCATCTCATCTCCAAATGCTTAACTCCGCATCAATTAAGTCCTCCAAAAGTCTACTTTATTTACTTTTTTAATCCAACTTCCCATTTACCTAGATCCTAGACTCCATGAATTGCTCATGCAAGCAGAGTTTTATGTAAATGTTTTCAACCAATAAAGAAAATTTGAACACACGCATTTAATAGCGAGGCACAGCAAATCCAACTAGTCTGACAACACTTAAAGCTTTTTTGAGATTACATATGCTAATCAGATCAGATCAGCCCAATTTTATTTTTAAAATCGCAGACTCCAGATTCTCAAAAAACGACATTGGATTTTAGTCAGAAATGAAGTACATAGCAATATTTATATTTTCGTTCCTATATATTTGTGCATGAGCTACACACATGCATGTTTTTCGTTTGCAGACTAAACTAAATGCTAACTTCCTCATGAGTTTGCCAAACTTTTAGTGAGGACATCTCGTGTCATTACTTTGTCTTCCACCCTGTCCACGATGTGCTTCTTGTTGTGATATTAAATATACATTCGTTTCAGTGGGTTTCAAACGTGTGGGCACATAGCTAAACGCTTAAATGAGATGAGACGCCTTCATTCAGAGAGCCTTCTGACAATGCATGGCGGTAGCTATTTCTATATGCAGGGTTTATTAGGATTCCCAAAATATGCTTAACATAAGAATGAAGCAAAAGGATTGAAAACAGGCACGGCATGAACGTTTTTGTCACAATAGATATGCAAAATGCCTGTACTTCTCTGTGCATAACTAGTCGGAGGGAGTACGGGACACGTATTACAGTGGGAGAGACTACTCACTTTTTTTCCCCGGGGGAAGATTCTTTTTTAGCTAAATTTCTTCCACAGGGGGAAACTTTCTTCCCCGTAATCAGATCGTGACGTCACCTAATGAGATGCAGGGGAAATTAATTTCCACCCGGGTAATATATGTTCCCCATTGAGCTGCAGGGCTCAATTATAATCCGCAAGGTTTTAATTTTGCACCATATTAAAGCCCGCATTAAATACTTCAAATTAGCCGATGCGATTTGAAATCCATCGTGCGCAAATTCCGTTATGAAGGATTGAAAATGCGATATCGTTTAGGGGTATGACTTAAAGCCGGATAGCATGAACAAACGGGGTTCCATTAGAATTTGCTTATCTCGGCTTAAGCATCAACACGATGGATTCGACAGCCTGTGAATCAGTATGTCCCAGTTTTTGTCAGTTCGAGTATCCAACGTAGATGTCGCTTGACATTTTTCCCACTTAAAAATCTTTCGGGGAAGAAAATTTCCACCGGGGGAAAAAACTTAGCCAAAAAAATCTTCCCCCGGGGTAAAAAATTGAGTAGTCTCTCCCACTGTATTAGCCACAGTTCACAGTTAGCTAATCCAAACCAGCTATCATATTCGTTCTAGGGGAGACTAGGACTAGATATTGCGCTTAAAGAGATTATTCGAAGGCATAAAGCCAAAATGCATGTGTAATACCATAATTGTTTATTATTTATTCAATTCTTTTAAAAGACACCATGCACCATTAGTTGTGATTCTGATACGTAGAAATTGCGCGTATACATGTATACTCGAGAAAATGTCTATTTACTTATCATAGTTAACAAAGGTATATGAGTACCATATTATTTGTGTACCTGGATTCCTTAATTGTGTTCATCTTCTTAACTCCGTATACAAACCACGTATATTTATTTACGCTCGTACGAACTGCTAGTTTTATTATTTCAACTGTGGAAGCAGGAATGTGTGCGGTTTATAATTAGTTATCCAAGTTTTTCTAATAACTTTTTCCATTAAAGTTTGCCTTAAAAACTAATTTAAATACATTTCCTCTACTCGGCCCTGTCATCTGCATCTTTCAGTAATTGCAACCGGGTAGCATTTAGAACCAACCGATCAATATATACGTAATGTTAGTATATACTTCGTCTAGCCTTAAACTTATTCATTTTTAAGTGTATATCTGTAACTTTCTAGTGCCTCCAGGAGGCTTAACGTAAAATGACGTAACCATAAACATACTACACACATAGTATCGACAAATTCCGACTACATAGTGACACAACAATGTCTACGATTACCTCCCATAATGCATCTAAAACCAATCAAAACTGGTTGAATGATCCCCTAAATACTCATCATTAAAATGGACACAATTCTGTTGTGTGAACTTTCTCTGATGTGCTTTATGTACCTATGCTCTACAGTCAACAGTACTAGTGAGCCTGGGAGCTAAGCGTACTAGGTACGGGTGGGCATACACTGAAGTGGCAAAATACTAAACTTAAAATTTTCTATCTACCATGATTGAATTTCCCAGCAAATTTTGCATTCGAATTTCTGTGTTAATTTAAATGTCCAAGCAAAACATGTAAGATTTGAATTTAAAAATTTTGCTTCCCACCATATATGAGATTTAAATTTAAAACTTTTACTTCCAGCAACATTTTAGAGTTGGTTTTAAAATTTGAAATTCTCCATCAAGTTTTGAAATGTTATTTTGGCAAAACAATGAGTCAGTGCGAAATGCTACGTTCATTACTGAACTCTCTGTAAAGTTCTGATACACAGACCTCCCGTGGATTGGTGGAGAGCGAGAATGACTCATTTTTCAAAGAATCAGTGCTTTTTAGACTTTCCAATCACAATTCTAAAATGTGGCGAAAGATTCGTAAATGAAATTTTAAATTATTTTTTTTGCAGAATAAATTGAAAACTATACCGGAAAATTCAAAAATCGATATTGTTTTGCGTTTTAAATAAAACCTAACGGAAAATTCATAACTCGACATTTTTTCAATTAAATAAATACAATTGGCAGGTTCTTTGAAACTCAGACGTTTTTGACGTTTAAAAATTAAATTAAATTACAACAGAACCCCATCTGATGTCAGAAACAAACAGGACGGCGTTTGCAAATATGCTGAATGTGGCATAATTTTTCATCTCCTATTTTACTGTGTTGATTCTAGCAACAAAGTTTCAATCCAACGTATCCGCAATCCGTGGTAGTAGTTGGAGCCAGCATCTATAGTTGATAGTTCCAGGGGTGTGAAGAGAATTAAGATGAATAATAATGAAATGTTGCAAGTACCAGGTCACTATAATCCGAGTTTTGCTGTGGAAAGTTGGATGGATTACACTTAGGTATGGAGAAAAGATGTGGAAATGGGCCTGTTGGGTGGAGTGGGAAAAGTGATGACAGGGGTTGGCTAAGATTCAGATAGGATTTGTCACTTGCTGAAGTGGTTGAGTGTTGAGTGGACAGGACAGGGGTGGAAGAGAGTTTTAACATGCGGAAAGGGTTTGATGAGGCGAGAATATTGAAACTTTCCTTGTCGCCCAAGGCCCACCAGAGAGAGGATTACATTTTTAGCCAATGACAGGCATGAGTAAAAATTGAGTTATAAAGTGAAAGTCGAGGAATTTTAAATTCTTCCACCCCAAGCAAGCTGTAGGAAAAGTATTTCATCGCTTGTATACGCCACGGCATACATATCCTGGATGCCAGAGTAATGGGCAAGTAGTTGGAGTGTAAATTATGCGAGCTGGATGTAGGATGCATAAACTGTGTAAGTGACACTATGGATATTCCAGCTCGTATATTTCTTGCCGCCATAACCCACCCCGTTTCCTTGTCCCAGTTCAAAGGCCAGCACTGATAAAGGGATGAGCTTCGAGGAACTATTCCTGAAGAGGCTTGTACTTGGAGAAAGTAGTATCGGAGAAAGTCATAATCAGATCCGTCATTCCTCTGCCTATGTTTCTTGTTCCTCCGCCTTCCTCCCAGCGATCGTATTCAAGAGAAAGAAAGCGGATATGCTCTCTTTGTGACTTCATTCCTTTTTGGCCCGGCGGAGGAAATTTTGATTGAGCTCTAGGGAAGGGGCCGGAGAGAAAGGTGTAGGAGAAGAGGTCGAAATTGATAAGTTGTCAGGAGTCTCATGAATACTGTATAAATCCGTTCATACTTTTGACCTCTCCTTGCCCCTTGGAGAGAGGTGTTGGGGCGAACAGGCTACACAACACCGGAATGATTATATAGAGACTGGCTATGGGCAAGAGGATATCACAAAAGACGGGGAAGGTTTACAGTAAAATCCATCCCGACACGTCCATCTTTTTTCTTGGGGGTTCTCTTACCGCTACGTGCGGTGTTGAGAAATGATGACGTTAACAAATATATCATGTTGTCAGTAGTACAGTACACGGTTAAGTATTGCAACTTGTCCGGCCGGGAGTGAGCTGGGAGTGGAAAAGTTGGACACATACAAACGCAGATACATAACATTTACACACTGGGGAAATGTAGTCTTTTCAACTCTTTCCATCTCGCTTGGATGAGCTAAACAGGAGTCGTTTTCCGATGATCTCTTGGGGTGCACCGTTCCCTGGAGTAATTTTGTGCGTTGCTTGCTCCCCCTCCCCCAGTCGATACTGCATGATCAAGGAAGAGATCATCACCTGACACGGTTGTCGTACACGTGATATCACGTGGCAAGGGTGGAGGTGGTGGCAGCGGAACGTCTAAATCACCCATCAAATCGTCATCAAAGATTCCCGTGAAATGACCACTATTGGAGTACTTGTTACATTTTCCGCCGCCACCCCCGCCGTAGTACATGGGACAAAAACTGGGATCATCCCCGAGATTGTTTCCAAGAGGCTCTCCGTTAGCATCCACGGCCGTGTGAGCATGCCGATGGACCCGGTGAGTGTTGTAGTGACCGTGATGATGTCGATGATTGTTGGTCATTCTCGGGGGGATAGTTCCGTGTTTCTTGCAGGGGTACAATTTATTGTATGTATAGTAACTAGAGCCTACACTCCCACCGCCCATGTCTCTGCTGTCTACACCAGTTGAAAAGACAGAGTGTGTTCCACCACTATGGGAGGCGGATCTGTGTCTATGATGGTAATGGAGAGGAAGTGGACCGCCGCAATCTAATTGATTATCTTCTGCACTACTTGCACTCCGGTCACAATATCCCCCACTCCCTCCCATCCCACCCCCTGGGGTGGACGAGCCATAGCCACGGGCAAAGTCATCCTCTCTCGCTTTGCTTTCTCTCGAGTGTTGACGACGCGGTCCGTGGTAATGTCGATGATGTGAATGCTGACCAGCGTTATGCGAGTCATGCCCGCCTTGCGGTTGATAGTGATGATGACGGTGATGATGATGTAAGTGTAAATTGGAGTCTCCTGAGTAGTGCTCCCGTAAAGTTCCAGCCTTTTCCGCCCAGTCCAGCTGGTGCCAGTAAATATACCAAAATATAGCACAAGTTCCCGTCATCTCCGTCGACATGAAACCAATGACGATCATGATAAAACTATAGCCGTAGGTGTACTCAAACACCGGCTTATCTAACGAGTTTCGTGGTTTAAGCTTTTGTCCCACTTCCGCTTGCAGAACCGAGAGGTAAACTACCATCCCAATTAGCATCACTAACCCTGTTTCAAAAAAACCCAAACAAATAATACCAATTAGCTCCTGTATTTCCGGAATTTATCACGATCCCAGAGCACCGCCCTCCATTCAGTCCCACCCCTTGCTTGTCTGTCATCATCAGTACTTTGAAAAAATTAGCTCTTACATTACTATACGATAGCTCTTACGCGCTATATTACACACCCACCAAACAATTTATGTCTTCCTTAGTTTCCAAAAACGAGGGAATTTTGCGAAAATCCTGATACATACCTGCGATAATAAATAGAATCCCGGCTACAAATGTTGCTACCCGTTTCCGCCTCCAAAGGTAACCGAGAATTGCTGATAAGATCCCGATTGCTAAGAGGAAGGAAGCAATGAAAAACAGTGGTCCGGCCTTGGTAACAGTATCTGTGAAAAACAATTTCAAGGCCTTTAACTATGAAAATTTCAGACTCGGCCAGCAGAAGCTTAGGGACAAATTCCATATAGTTATGCATCATTTCATCCACCCCGCCTCGTCAAAGCCACATCAAACACTGCAAAGATCCATCTTTACTTCAAAAGGAGTAATGCCATTTGCAATATTTAGGTCATCATCGCTCCACTCATTTCCATATTCAGTTTCACCGCTTCCATCCGTCTTTTCACCCCTGTACCCTTCCTTACTGTCTTCCAACCTCCCTCCTTGTCTCTTTCCTCAATATTCTTTCCCTCAGACTGAGCCTCCTAATTTTCTCAAATTCGAAACCTGGCCACATGTGAAAGACTCTGTGAGCTTCTTCCTCTAGAACCTACATCTTAAGTTCTTACGTCGCGTAACTAGCTCTCTCTTGCTCATGTTTCTCCAAAGCCTTCCTTCCCTTCCACACATTCCCGAGGCTAAATCTACTTTCACCAGCCCTCTCTTTCGTATGGTAGATAGGAAAACTGCGGGAGACAGATGTTCCTAGTCTGAAGTGCATAAAACATAGGAAATTACCACTCATAATTCCCTCATTATTCCAATTTCTTCCTCTCGGGATCCCTTTGAATCTTGTTCGGATAAAAATGAGTAGCATCAGTACTTTTTTCCCCTTCCAGCAATTCCCCGTGAGGTGTCTCCGAGCCTATTTCCTTCTTTCATCATTATGCATAATTAATTCTACAATTCCCTTTCCAACATCGTCTTACAGACCATCTACAATTCCAAGCACATACAGATACACACCCATCCACCAAACTTGTAAACGTTACGCCACTTTGTATCTGTCCAACTTTATTCCAAGTCCTCATCCTTAACCAAAACACGGCTTAACAATTTGAGGGCAGACAAACGGCAAAAGCGGGGGCAAAGATTCAACATTTTCTCTAGAGGAAACAAAGAAAGCGTAGAATCCCAGTCGTAGAGCACACCTCCCGTTTTTTATTACCATTCATTCCCCTGTCATTCTCCATCTCTGTCTTTTTTTTCTTTTTTTCATTTATCTGTCTTGAAAGAGCCGCATTGAGGACAAAGTTACATACTCTTGCTAGAGCTAGACTTTTTGCATCTTCCACAGTCTCTCCATGCATATTTCGGACACTAAGAATACGTTGGAATTTGTTTCCATGAGCAGAGTAAGTAGCCGCCCTCTTCAAGTACGGATTCCTTGTCCTGTCCTTATGTCTAGAAACTTTCCTACGTTCCCTCCCAGACGTCCAAGCTTTCGCAGACTTCCGGATTTCGCCAGAATTTACCCTTACTTCTACCCACAGCCATTTCCCAATTAAATTCTACTCTTCCTCCCATCACTCTTAATCTCCTTCTAGCCTCCCACATCCTCTCATTTGACAGTGGTGGCCATCAATGGCGCCTCACATACTCAGTCCCACCTGATTAACTCCTGCAGTTGCCCGAGCACGGATTAATTAATAGGTGGGTGCGGCCCATACCACGTGCCTCGTCTCATAGTCTCGTCCCCGTTACACGCAACCTAATATTACTCCGCTCTGGCTCAGTTGTTGTTTTCTACGAATTGGGTCAGCTTTTCATAATTCCTGGCGGACGGAAGCTGACGCTATCCAAAGTATGCCGAAACCTATCCTTCCAGTCCCCCTTCAACTTGCTAAACTACATGTACTCTAATTGTAAATATGACATTCATTATTGGGCTATTCAAAGATTCCACGCAAGAATGTTTCCCTCTAATCTAAAACTCCCGCGAATTACCTATTATCTGCGATATTTTAGCTCTTGCGAAAACTTTTTCAGTCAACATTTGTAACCCTGAATTCCCGAAATTATAGAGAATTGACATTTCGTGCGTCAATCAATTTATTAGCAGACTCTGAAATACTTTGCCTTCTCGTTCGCCCACCAATAGTCACTCATCATCCTTCCTCCTTCAACTACAAAGCAGAGGGAATTAAAAGCTTTTCTAAATTCTCTTCTTGTTTATCTTTATCGCTTTTCCTTTGTGCGCCTTCTGTGTATTTTTCCCCTCCAACACTTTATTCCTCCATCCAATGTCAAATCAATTACTCTGAAAACAAAGCACGTCACTTCTGAGGCTTAAGCATGAAAACATAACCTCCTGATTAAACATAAAGTTATTTATTAAATCCTAAATAAGACGTGATTACTTATCTCTTCATTAGTTGCTGCTACTACTATACTACTAATTGTCTCTACATACATCCTCTTTCTTACTTTCTATTTATAACATGGGTGAAAGTATTAATCCCGCAATATCCAATTTCTTTTGTCCCCCAACCATGCATATCTTTCTTCCCCCGAAGAGAAAGTAAAGAGAAAGTCCTAACTTTGCTGTTGTAGAACTCTTCTTCACCCCCACTCCCACCCTCATTCCTCTTGTATAAATTAGGCAGCTCCCCCAGGCAAATTATTTCTTTGCTTCGCGTCGAGAAACATAGTTTATTTTTTATACTTTCTCCATTGTCTCGTTCACTCATACTTCCTATGTACCACATACTTTTCCTCGAGCCGAGCCCCACTTCTCAACCTTATTGTGCACGCCGTTATGCCGTTTTGATATTTAGCACGAGGGAGGGAGCGAGAGTAAAAAATTGAAAAGGAGCGAGACTCTGCCTACAAAAGCCTGAATAGATCTGCAGTTAAGGCACTTGAGCATCTTGAATTTTCCTCGAGCTTTTACTTCTAAGGGAAGCCTTCCTCCAGATACCGATTCATCATTATTCGAGTCGAAGCTTTGTATAATGGGCCAAGATGATGAGGTGTGAGGATTTAGGGGAGCTCTATTGTTGTTCCTTGTTATCTCTCTTTGATCACAGAGTTTTCGCTCCCATGTTTGTAAGAAAGGATATTTAACTTTCACCATCTCCTTTCTTTCCACAATTTGCTCCTCTCATTTTTCACCCGCCATTCCTCCAAGCCCCAATAACTTTTCCGCCAATAAGTTTCCAATCCATCCCAAAAAAAGCCTGATCCTCCCATGTACCCTTTTTCTTGAAACATAGATCTCCTCCTCCTATCTTACTCCCGTATCTCATATCTCGTCCTCGATCCTCACAAATTTCTCCTAGGAGAAATTTGCTGCTCCGAGAGAAAGATCTAATACTCAATTCCTTCCTCCTAATACTTCCTCCAACGTTCCAGCGGATCATGTTCTAACTTAACTTGTCTTACTCGTCATCTGTATCACCTATTCACCCGGATCTAGCTTGCACTCGCAGCCTCAAACTTGGCAGATTCAGTTAAATACAGGATGCAACTGTACGTACACCAGGACTTTCTCCAATTCTAAGCAAGAGAAAGGATCTGCATTGTTCACTGAGTTGCATATAACGCTGCAATGCACCGCCACGCCACCTCCATAGTGTATTTAAGCTCCTGGCCGAAGGATCCTCCAGACCCACTATAAACTATAAATTCACTCCGAATCTGGCTTCTTAATTTATTTCCAAAGATAAGGAATTAATGTTTCAGCAAGCAGGGAATGTAATCATTGTACGTAAATTTAAGAGATGCCGGCGGGTTCACGCCTTGGAACTACACAGCTAATTGATGTGAAATGGTGTGGAAAAGAGAGATTTATTAACTTACATGGAACAGCCATCGTGGAGTCGTGAGGTTCTGGTGTGTAGCGTTCCTTGGCGAAGTAGTCTATATGAAAGCAATGCGTCGTGGTCCCGTTAACAAGAGCTAAAAAATAGTCAGTCCATTATTATTAAAATTATTAATTGCTTTACGTCCTCCTTTCCCTTATTTCACACTTATTCTACCTCCTCCCTCTTCCTTCGCTCCTTCTTATCTTTTAATCCGACTTTCTCCGGTATTCTCTTACTTTCACTCTCATTCCCACCCTTACTTTCCTTTCTCCTTTATGCCAATGCCAATACTGGATGAAACTACATGATTTCTAACTTTCCACTTCTCTGCATCCATTCTGAAACCTATTCCAACTCCCACTCCTCATTTTATCGTTTCCCATTTCTATTTGTCACTCTCTCTTTCGTTTCAAAGAAAGTCGTCGTATATAATTGAATAATTTACACAATTTTCCAATCTGTCAATTTAGTGCAAATTTTCACTTAATTATTGCAGCACGCAGCCTATAACCATGTCTATCGCATTTCTCGTATTTCGTAAATCCATGGAATCAGGCTGGAGGACTTCCTTCTTAGGACCCGGTGCATCTAGATGGAGTATTAGGAGGATAAAGTATTGCTTTACTCCTCCACTTTCTCCGCTTTCTCCAGCTCTTCGCTCTTAGCCTCTCCTTGAGCCAATATCCTATTCCAGCCTTGGTAATTCTTACCGGCTCAAATGAAAATCTTGTCCGATGCTTTGTATTCAATATGATATTGACTGGATTCAGAGTTAGAAGAATAAAGAGGGAGGGTTATTGAAATGGTACATGGAATCGTGGTAATATCTGAAAAGCAGGCTTTATTCCTTCTCTCAGCCAGCGGGATTGCTTAGACAAGAGCTGGAAGCTATGAGAAACTTTAGTTCTGAACTTGTCCAGCGGATGGGAAACCGATACAAGAAGAAAGTAGAGAAAATAGGAGGGGGTTGGAGAGACAGGTCTATTGAGATCCAGGGCGGGTAAATATACGTGTGGCCAGAGGAATGAAAGTCGTAAGTTTTGGAGAAAGCAAAATTCGATAAGATCCCTGGATTTGTCCTAATCTCCCTCTTGAATTCCATGTCCTTCCTGTCTATCAAAGGGAAAGGCGGCAGGAGCCACGCTGAGAATTTCTTTTCATCATTTATCATGTCTTTTGAATCGATACATACATTTCAATGTACTCTTGCTTTCTCCTCCTAGGCTAGGAGTCCTAGCACCACCCCATCTACTTTCCCTTCCTTACAGAGTATTCCCTCCCTCTTTTTCGCTCTTCCCATCAACAGGACATTGAGAAGCTGGGAAAAGTTGGACAAAGGCCGCAAAAGGATGAGGTGAAAGTACACAAGAGCGGACGGAGGGAGTCCGCCCGGTTTCCATGTGACGAAAAGGGTTTTTGACTCGACGAAGCGGCTAGGATAGGAAACTCGTACCACTTCTTAAATCCTTCTCTTATTAAATACTTTCTGGATTTTATTACCTTTTTCAGCAACGACCATCAAAGGCTCACTTAAGTGCATAGCTTTCCTTTTGTTCATTTCCCAGTTAATATTTTTCCTCGTAAATATCTCCGTCCCCCGCCACCAAAAAATGCTCCACACTATGAACCATCCAATCCACCTTCTCCGCAAGTCTATCATAGTTTTGTCCCCTATACCTATACCCTCTCTTCCGCTTTCTTCTTCTCGTTCCTCAATCCTTGTCTTCATCGTCTTTACTCAAAATCCTCCTGCTCCTCCCTTCTTCTTTCTACATTCGCACCCTAGTTCCATCACCGAGTCACCAAAGGGGCTCCAAAAGCTCCTTACTTTTGTTTTCCTAAACCTTGATTTCATCTTCCCACTTCCATAAGTAGAGTAGTGTAATAGTTGTTACAATTTCGGATCAGCTTCTCTTCCCTCTCTCTATTCTATTCTCTTTACAATCCTGTGAACCTAAAACCCTCCGAATCTGTCCTCTTTCCACTATATTAAAGTTAAGCGGAGGGGGGGGGGAGGTAGCGAGGACGTGAAGGAATGTCGGTTCCTGAAAAGTGGAGAGATGAAAAATAAACTCCCCTCATGTATATTATCTCAAGTAGCATCAGTTTATTTCACAGCCTTTTCGCAAATTCCTCACTGAATTTCGCAATTTTGTCATATTCCGCTCCTGCTCGCCAGCTCCGCTCCTTATTCTTCAGCTTCCCGTCGTTTCTATTGTAATCACCCTTTCCTAGCGTCAACCCAATAGGTTTTGCTCATTTTCTCTTCCTTTGTAATGTGTAAATGAATGCCTGTATGCAATGTTCAAATCCTTGTCTTCCTGTAAAATCCCTACCGCCACCTCGTCAACTCCTCCTTTCTTTCTCTTTTGGCCTTGCCTGAAAATTATTCATTGAGGGGAAGATAGCTTCACCTCTCCTCGTCTTTGGTATTATCATTACTCTCTCTCTCTCTCTCTCATCGTCCATCTCCCTTCTTCATTCAAGTCCAAAACTAGATTTCTTAACGCTTTTCTCGCCCCCGGAACCCGAGATTCAGATTGAATCATAATAGGCTATAAGGGCTGGAGGGTGAAAGGAGGAGAAAGTCATTTCCTCTCTTCCGTCTTTCTTCCCTCGCATTCCTCCAGCTCTCATCTCCTGTCCCTAACTTATTGTGCTTGACATTTTAGCACATTTAAAACTCATTTCTCACACCTAAATTCCTTGGCCAAACTTTACTTAAAATATCATAGCCACTAAGCTTTCCCCAGAGAGAGCCACTTCTAGCGCACTCATCCTTTTATTCCAGCCCTCGGCTACAATAAAATCAAGGCAACATCCCTCCATTCCCCAAAACCCTCAGATCTCCTCAAATCTTCACCTCGCTCTCCCAGAGATTCACGACGGTCTATTGGGAACCGCATCCGCAAATCCACAAATATAAATGTCTCTTTCTCTTCCCGACAAAATCCTTCAGCATTTCCGATCTCCACTCACTGAAACATTACCTCTAGCGCTATGGCTAAATAATATCATGTTAGGAAAGAAATAAGCGGTGTAAGCAGGAGGAAGAAACCCTGGGATTGTACAGCAACATTGAGTGATGCTTGTTCTTGTAGCGAGCCTCTCCGATTACCACGGTGGAGAAATTTGATATCCAGAGGACGAATCCAAAAACTTAACTTGTCCGCTCTCTTTGCTTCCGCGCTTCCTCTCATCTTTCCCGAGAATCCGCAAGGTTAGAGACCTTCGACTTCTTGGGGCAATTTTTCCA
The DNA here is from genome assembly GCA_906901655.1 of Sminthurides aquaticus. Taxonomy (NCBI): domain Eukaryota; kingdom Metazoa; phylum Arthropoda; class Collembola; order Symphypleona; family Sminthurididae; genus Sminthurides; species Sminthurides aquaticus. The sequence continues at coordinate 4,995,613 of CAJQTT010000004.1, read as the reverse complement.
ACATGAAAGTAAGGGTTTTGTCCTTTGTACTTGCTCAATTCGATGGTATTCCTTCTCTTCTTTTCCATCGTTCTTCTTCTGTCCTGCTTTTACTGCTTTCTCTCTACTCTCTAACTCAATGTGTGGAGTGAACATAGTCGACAATATTCTCTTCGGCTGGTTGCCCAGTTTTACGTCATATTTTTCCTCATTTCTCCCCAATCACCTCTCTCTTTCGTTCCGGCTAACTACAAGACAGTAGTAAGCCAAGGCTGAGATCATTAAGCGCGGCTGTTCCGAGGAAAACTCCGCATGTACATATAGCTAGCAGACTTGAGATGGAGAGTGAAAGCAATTGGGTCAGCCGGCGGGAGCGGTATAGATGCGGAGAAATGAGAGCGCGCACACGTTACACATCCAGGATAGGAAACCCCCAAGCATAAAATCCAGTTACCGGATTCAAGAGTAGTATATGATTCTATTATCCGGTTTTTCAATGCCAAAAAAAACTTACTCAAATTGTGATATTCGCAAAGCTTCCAGAGGCCGCTCACAGTTCGCTTTGTTCTTGGAACTTCCGTCCTAGGATTTGTTGCATTAGAGGCGTCCACAAAGATTTGTTCGGATGTTTTGAGCCAAACGCTCGTACTAATAGCGATGGCTACGTTGATAACGGAAACTACGGCAGCAAGCGGGGTTAAGACGGATAGCCATGAGACCGCTTTTCTCGCACGCTTCGGATCTGTGTGAGTCATAACTGGAGGGAGTAGTGTAATGATTTCCGAGCCCAAGGGAGTTGAATTACTAGCAGTTGGAGGGCAGGCGGATAAGACGAAGGTCGACGGCGGCGAGGGTGTAGAAGCAACAGGAGTATCAAGTCAATTCCCATAATAATCCCCTGCCAATACATCTTCTCCCATCTTGATCATCCATCCGAGAGACTTTCACACGTCCTCCCACCGCACCACCACCTTCTCCCCACCCTCTTTCCCCCGTCTTAAACTCTCCACGCTCTTCCACGCTACTAGCGCAAACTTCTCACTTCTCCGGCAACGGCAATCCTCTTCTGTAATGATACAAAAAATCAATACTCATTAAACTACAGATTTTTGCTCATGCTCCCAATCCATCTCAACCAAACTCAAACAATAACCCCCACCTTCTTTCTCTACCTAGCACACACTCTTCTTTTCTTCCTGTCTCGCTCTCCGGCTCTCCGGCTCTCCGGCTCTCCCCATTCCTCCACACACATACACGTAGTCTCACTCAGATAAACGATGAGCGATTGAGCTAGTCTTCATTGTAAATTCCGTCGCTTAAATTTCCCATCCGACCTACTTTGCATCCCCTACTTTACTTTCCCAGCGCTAGACTCATCTTCCCGCGTCTTCTTCCAACAATGCCCGCTTCACAGCCCCAGTTTCACTCTCAATCCTATTCTCATTCAGTTCACCAACGACCAACCCCTCATCCCATCCCACTGCCTTCCTTGCATCCGCCTCCCCGACTTTATCGCCAGCTTCCAGCCTCCCTCCGCCATCAGATTGCACTCACGTTTTGTTCATCATGAAAAATGATTTGATTGGACAAAGCACAGGGAACGAGAAAACTCTTTCCACCAAAACTAAAATCGAACCCACTTTAATTGCAGTCCATCCCTCCAGTTCCCAGCAGACAGAGCACGTATTTTCCGGCAAAACCACTACGGTGCTCAAATAGCAAATTATTTAATTCCCATCACTTTCCCCCGTCCCACTTTCCAAACCACTCCATATGTTTTATCCTCACATAACTTCACTGTCTTATCAACATACATCCAGGATCCGGAGCAGATCTTCCTTTTATTTTAAATTACTACAAGCTAACTTGTAAAAAACTTTTAATTTTTTCTTTCGCTTCCAACTTTTGCTCAAATAACAAAATTACGCCCAAGATCCGGTAACCGTGTGTCGGACGCACTGCGTCCTCTCCCAGTTTTATTTTCTGTACAGACGCTGCTGATGAATCGTTAGTCGATTACAGCGGAACGACGAATAAGTTTCTGCTGGAGTTTTTACCCGGAGAAAACAAAAGCTTTTAGAGACTTGTTTGCGCCTAGCTTGTAACTGACAAGAGTCTGTAACGGGTTTGGCTTATTAAGTGTTGCGGGCTAATGTTCTAGTTGTTCCAAAGCTCTGTTTGAAATACCTATCCTTTGCCTTCCTGTCAATTCAAGACGGATATGTAGGACAAAATTAAATATGAAGGTGTTTTTCGAGTGGCTTTCCCTGCCAATGTCATTTCAAGCATAAGGCACGTGTGCCAAGACAGATCCATTCTTCACTCCTCTCTTTGAGTCACAAGTCAGTCATAGTGAGATGATGAAGGACTATTCTCACTCCATGATCACGGATTGGAAAGGAGTGTGAGGGAAGTGTGTGTGTATGTGGCTACACGGAGAAAGTATAAACATTAGCCGCTTCGTGCCAGCTCTATGCTATGAACCTTCACAACCACCTTCCTAAATGCCTCACACTCTAGCCATGCCATATCCATGATTCCTCTCAGGCATGGATTAAAACAAGAATGTATGGCAGCTTTCTTCACCTCCGTTAAAACCTGACTTGCTACTTTCTCCAGCTTACCCTCACCTTCATACTTTGGCATTCCCTGGTTTCCCACTCTTCCTTCATCTAATCACGTTGCAGTGAGATGCGGAAGGAGCATGGATTGAGCTGTGGACGTCGAGGACATGTGGTCTACCCTCCGCGTTTCAGCAGCTCTACTCTACCCTAGACTGCATGGCACAAATATGTATACTCTGTTTATCTTTCACTGTCTCATGGCTATGATTGATTATACTCCATCAAGCTTCTATTGCTTCTAGTGTGAGCTGAATAGCACGATGCAGTCCTCCCAGTCCTCCGTCCAGTTGATCCACTTATTTACTAAAATATCATCCACTCTCCCCCGGGTTGGGGTCTGCATGCTGTGAGCAAGGGCAAGTGTGTGATAGCGGGTTTTTGTTCCAGCCTCACGCTCGGTACTAAATCTGTTCACTACGCTGGCACTGGATAATCTCCCAAATGAAGCAGGCTTTTCACCAAATCACTCCGCCGCAAAGCCCACAACTAAGCTAAACAGTAGCATTGTCTATATTTCTCCTCCTTCCCTTAGTTAGCCCATAGTCTTGAATTTCGTCCGCCCTCTAACAAGGAAAGCAATCTCTTTGAGGCTCATGTGAACAAGATGATACTCGTAGAAAGGAGAGAATGAGAAAGTGGGAAAGAGAGAGAGAGGGAGGTGATGCATATCAGCTTTCACTGGGACCGGGACCGGCCAGCAGGGCAGGAGGATGACTGAATGAGACAGCATGTGTCAAGACGGAGCGTCGTTGCATCTCATCCTACACGGAGCATGTAAGGTTCCTCTAGAGTAGGAGGAGGTGAGACACGGGGAGAATTCGAAACATTGGAATTTACTTTGAACGCATCATCTGAAACTGAATGAGCTATGAACACAATGGAAGTAGGGGATGAAGTACATGAAGGGAATTACTAAAGGGAAAGCAAGTCTTCCTCAAACTCCGCCTAAGAAAACAAGAGTTCTATTAACTAACACCAAGACGTGTTCAATCCTTGTTCATTCTACCATTCCCGCCCCCTCCTCTGCCTTCTCCACCACCTTTACTCACTGCATGCATCCCTAATGCTCAAACCACCACACACTTTATGATTTCCCAAACTTTCACCGCACTCCATGAACCAGCTCTTTTCGTCCCGGGGACGTTAACATTAGCGTAAGGCCATACAAGTCTTGGTCGCGTCTCATTTTCCCGCTTCCCCCAGTTTCCTTCGCCTTTCAGGGGCTGCACTTTCCCCACTTTCTCCGCATATATCCGTTATCACTAGTCGAGCCTTCTCCCACCCATTCACTCAATTCACTGAAGTCGTTCATACAATCAAGCGTAGCCAGCAATTTTCCCTCAGTCTGGGCTTCTCGCTGTCTATTACTCTCGCTTTTACTTTCACTTGCTTTCTCCCACGCGTGTCTCAAGTCTGTGATATCCATTTACTTGCTTACCATGGTAAGTTATAGAACTGTGTCCACATCCCGCAATCCCCGGTCCTTCTACTCCTACCTATTTCCTCTTTCCGGCCTCTCTTCTATTCTCCCTGATAGGATTAAACTAATAGATTCACTCACAAATATTCCTCTTTATGGATCACCCATACTTCGAGACACAAACCATACTGGGCCGTTTTCAGAGAATAGCTTTTGTAAACAACGCCCTTATGGCTCTCACCATCTTTCCCCGTCTTCTTCATTCTCCTCTATTCCCCGCTCCATCCTCAAAACACGACCGTATCCTTTACTCGACCTCGTCGGATCCCAATTTCCCCATACTTTCTCTTCAATGGCGATTGAATACGTTAACAGTCCTCCTTTCAAACCCTCTTTGAATTTCTATTAGCATCTTTCCGATCGCCTAGCCAAAGCGCTCTAGCTAACTGTTCACTCTCCACATCCGTCCAATTTCTCCTATATAACTCCTTCTCAATGCGTCCCCTGGGAATATTCTTCACTCTATCTCTCTTCACTTCACAATCAAGCACCCCTACCCTAATACCCGTCCCGTCACCATCTCTCCCACGCATCAACTTTCTCCAGACGAGAAATAGTAAAGCAAGGAGACATCAACACACGTGCTGAATACCTCGACTTTCTTCCTTCTCCCGTTTTCTTCATTCTTCCCATCGTCTCATCCCCTCCTGGATCCCACTGAACCCGACATGATCTCTCTGTCTTCCTTTCTCCTTTTATTTTATTTTTATTTCCAAAATTTCATCAGAGTCATGCGGAATATAATTCGACCCGCCTTCTTCCTTGTTTATTTTCCCGCATGTAGGCATTACGTAAGTGAAAACAGGAGAAAGTTTCAAAACATCTCATTCTTCCCATCTCTCCGCCACCCATCATATTTATACCCTCCCTTTTCAACGCCCTTAGACCAAGGACTCCAAGCTCGCCCGCCTAGCCTTTCTCGTCCATCCATCTCCCATCTCATCATTCTCATTTCTCTTCTCGTTCCAGTCACTTTACTTTCTTTTCTATAACATGCAGTCGCGTATTGCATTCCATCGTTCCATTTCTCATTCTCTTCGCCGCATCCTTTGCGTTTCTAAATACAAAGACAGCACTAGCTCACCAGTGCGCCAGCCAGTACTCATTTCTTCACTACTCTCTTTTCCCAGAGTACTGAAACCGGTTGGGTCGATAATTCCCAAAACTTATTACTCATTTCCCTTTATTCCTTTCTTCTTCTTTTCCGGTTAGCTCGTTTTCAAGTGTCCTCTTCCCAGTATTTCATTCAACTTCTCATCATCATTTATTCCAAATTTCCCACTATCCATCCATAACTCATTCATTAGTCCCACATTCTGAATTCAAAGTTACTACTTTCCAATATAATAGCTCGTCTCTCTTCTTCCGAATCTGCAACCCTCATTTCTCTCCCTTCATTACCTATACTCGTATTCATATGCATTTCAATTCCTTCCCTTCATATTTCACATTCTTAGAAGAACTATATCAAGTCTACCCTGATATCCTGTTTGTCAGAGGACTTGTATTTGTGTGTATCGTCCTCTCGTCTGGAGCCGCATGCAGAATCAATTGTATTCAATCCCGCATACAAACTCAATCTGTTCTTCATTCATCCTGACCCAATGCAAGCACCTTTACGCAGATATTTGCGAATAATTTAATGGACACACAGGCATAGAAAGGAGCAGAAATATTTTGAGTTGCAGAATCAAAATGTATATAGCAGCAAATAAAATCTGAACGCAATAGTCTATACATAGGTAACACTGAAAATGGATTTCAGCTCTCAAGATAAGCAGTCTGGACTGGAATGCTTTCACTCCTATAATCTACGAATTACGACCACAAAAGTTGTACCCGTATCGTCTACGTTTCGGTTTCAGTCAGACCCGTTCCTCATATGCTCTGCCTTCTATTACGTGTGATAGCCCACATATTAATTCAAAGACCTCCTCCCTATGCGCCCCACATAATCTGGGCCAAATTCATCTCTCTCCATCCTTCATTTCTTCCCCTGTCTCCATTTCCTCTCATTTCCTAGTAAAACTTTGGACAAATACTACTACAGGGGGCCTACAATTAATTCATCTCATTAAAACGTGCATCAAATGTTCTTGTCTCCATTTCTCCCATACTCATGGATGTAATGCAGTATTTTTTACTTGTATTTATGAGGCAGTGGTGTCGTCCTAGTAAACATCCCTCGTATACATTCTAAACAACACTTCCCATCTCATACATTATACATGACATTCTTCTTATGAATAGTTATTTCCTACCTAATTGCTTTCCCCTCAAGCCCCCTCACACTTCCCCCCTCCTCTGCTTTCCTCTGACACGCTGCGACGCTACTACAGATTCCTCCAGCTTCCCCCCTGTCTCTTCTCTTCTATTCCTTTCTTATTCTTCCACTTTCTCCATTTTCCGGCCCTTCCCTCACGACTCCTTCATTCTCCATCATTCACTACAATCCAACATTCACTTGATCCGCTTCCTCGTAAACCTTCTCAAAAAACACTCAGAATGCACAGACAATTACCCTCGGTAAAGTAGCCTTCTTAAAGTTTTGATTTACCCTACCTCATTTAGACTCCTTTATATCTTTAAACTCTCCTTTCCCTCCCTTTATCCTCGCTCCCAACCATCCTCTTTTATTTCCTTTTTCCTTCCTTCCGCCCTTTTCCGGGTTACTTTATCGGAGAAAGTGGCTGTTCGGAATAGCCTATTCCTAGTTGAGAATGTACAATTTATCTTCTCAACTTCCCGAATAACCCTTCTGGTAGATTTCTTTTTCTCTTTTCTTTAATAAGCTTATCCCTATTTTAAGTTGGGCCAAACCAGCAAGCAAGTCGAATATAGGGATAATAGCAACCAATTTTCAAGCTTCAAAAGTTGATACAGCCCCATTATTCAGCTAACTCTCCCCCCCCTTGTATCTCTTTCAAAAACGTCTGTAAGATTTTTGAATATCTTTAAAACAAATATTTGTGTTCAAGGTAGAGCTGAGGCATGTCTAAGCGAAGGCAGTACAGGTTTTCCTCCCCATGAATATACATGACTTATTAGGTGTTCAAGAATGAGAAAGTTGGAGAAAGGAATCATGAGAGAGTAGCTTAGCTGTTTGATGTACTCACATTGTTTGGTTAAAATATTGCATCTTACTTTCCATAATTCCATCAAAACTAAACTTTCTCCCAAACTAAGAAAGTTGAGAAAACCTGATGTGAGAAACAGGGGGAGGAAGACAGAAAATGCATGGATATAATGGGAAGCCAGGAAAAATATTCGCTCGCTCCTCCTAGCTTCTAAGCTTCCTAGCTTCTATATATATCTGCCACGTGATTTGCACAACTTTCTCTTCTTCGCCTTAGCATCTCCTCCCTCCCTCTCTTCCACAGCCTCATGTCACACACATCTTTGAGTCCATACAACTTCTCCATCCTCCTCCTAAAGCTAATTATTCAGTATTTTTCATATAAATCCAGCCTTGGGAGTTGCTTTCTCCTCATTCCCGACTTTCCATCCATCCCATCCTGCCTCCAAGACTACAACCCTCGTCCCCCCCCCCCCTTCTCCGAAGACACGATTGTTTAAGCATTACATGCCCGAGGATGTAGCAATATTCAGAATTTCCCCCCTAAGAATCCTTATTGAAGACTTAACTTTCACCCGCCGCAACTAACTTTCTTCCTCACTTGGGGATACAATATTCTAGCTGCGCTCCCTCCAAACGTCAGCGAATAATAGGAGCACTAACTTTCCCAACCAATTCAAAAGCGGAAGAAGTACCACGAGGAAGAGACGCGACGTAACCACGTTCCATCAATACTGGCCACGGAAGAGAAAGAAACCAAACCAACTAACGAACAGACTATGCATGGTAATTCAGTGAGGGAGCAGAAGTAGGAGTAGTCAAAGCAAATCTGTAAAAGTATCCGCTCATTCTCCAGCCACTGTGTTAAAATAAATGTTGTATTTCAAAGTAATTTTCTTAGAGTGAGATGTAGTTTTGATGACGAGGCAATATTTGAAAAATCTAATATATCAACTCCAACTTTCTCCACAACCATCCTCCCTCATTTCGTCTATTCTTTTACTTCTTCCTCGTCCTCATCTCCCCTGCTACTCTCCGCGTCTTATGATTCCTCTTTTTCTCTGTAATAGGAACATGATGAGAACTGAAGGAGAGAAAGGGGAAAACCAAAGCAAGACCCAAGAAGTGAAAGCAATGTCTAGAGAATGCTCCTTCTAATATCCTCGGCGTCTCTTACTTATTTTCCTCTCTCGCTCGCTCTCTCTCTCTCTCTCTCTCTCTCTCTCTCTCTCTCTCTCTCTGACTATGAAAAGCTACGGGCAACGGGGTTTCAAAGTTATATTAAAGCTATACATGAAGCTTGTTGACTGTACATGAAACTACTCATAGCCTTTCGTTCCTTTCCTCCCGTTCAGTCTAAGTGAGAGAAAAAAAGATTAATATGAGGAGGAATTTGAACAAAGCAACGATTTGAAGCCAGTAGTGTCGTCTCCTCCATGATGTTGCCCATCTTGTAAGCCCGTATATATGCTGGTAGTGGGAGAGGGAAACGTTGGAAAATATTAGTGAAGCCCTATTACCTGCCTTTATCACATCATATCACACTCAGGATCATACACCAAAGGATCGTGCTCGAGGACGCACTAGTTGTCATGTAATATTCCACCTATGATCCCCCAACTTCCCCTCGTATTACCAACAAACTCTGTCGTCTCCAATCCATCTGCAAGCTGCAGCTCCAAGAGACAGCAGCACCATCACCCCTCCCCCTTCTGTCATCTTCTATATCTTGTAAATCCTAACCCGCAGAAGACCGCACCTCTTGCTTTCACTGTACAAAATACATCATCACACACCAGCCCCTTTCTCTCTCTCCCTTTCTCCTCTTTCTTTACCTTTCAACGCTCCACATCCTCATTCACATCTGACTTTCTCCAAACGAGAAAAAATTGAATCCATTTATATACTTATAATCTTCCCGGATGAAAGAGTCGCTTTTACACGGAGAAAGGTGCAAGGAACGCATGGCTTTTCCTCCTTAAAGCCCGCCGAAGGCGAGACTCACCCTCCAGTCATATTTCCAACATGTTGTCATCTCTTTTGCTAACATGTACCCAACCAGCCATGGAGAAAGTCAACTTTCACCGAACCACTACATACGTTTCACGGTAAAAAGTTATATTTTCACTCTGATTACTCTGTATTCTCAACTATCATCAACCATCCTCAAGCTACCCGCCCATTATATTCATTCGACCAAATAAAAACCACTCCGTTATCTCTTACCCTCTATTCTCAATGCTCAATCTGCCACACTGTTCACTGCATGTGTGTAACCCGCCAAAGGCCAGACCGTAACTACATCTCATTCCTAGCTTTCTCCTTTCCACTTTTCCTATCGACGTCATCATAACCTCCATCCTTTCTTGTAAAGAAAAACGCAAAGTCTCTCTGTCAGTCACAATATTTACCATCTACTACAGGATCCACTCTTCCCACCACTGCTCATTCCACAATTTCTACATTATCTAAAACTCCTTCGTTCCTTCCCCCACTCCCGGGCCAGGAAGGATTGAATGGGACTATCACCGCTTCCAGCTTTCTCCGACCTCCTTCCTCCATGACACGATAAACTTACACCCAGTTCGCTAACCTGTATTTACAGTGAATTTATACAATTTTCTCCACGACTTGGATTCGAACTCGCTCCAGCCACCCCCCTTCTTCTCGATTCAATCCAAAAGAGTCCCAGTTTTCCACTTGGCTCCACTTTCCCTGGTTGACGGAGAAAAAATAACAACGATTACATGCCTACTCCTGGATCTTGACTGGAAAAAAGATAATTTCCGCTTTTATCAGAGTCTCAAAAATTGAGGAATTAGATTTTTCCTCATCTCCCAAGTTCGAATTGAGTAAGAAAACGTAAACGACAGCTAGCACATCTTTCCACTCCATGCCGCCGCCTGGCTGAATCTCTCGTCCTCCCGTCTTTTCTTCACTCTCACTCCGTCTCGATACACTCTCTTTGTTCATTTTTCCCGGTCCTCCTCCTTTCCCTAAATCTAAACACATTCACATTGAGGAGACTTTAGGAGGATAGTATCTATATTTCTCTCCCACGCTCTGTACTCCACCGTTACAATCCAATTCTTCCTTTGGATTGCACCCTGAAAAAGCCAACTTTTTACGTATTCTTCTCCATTCTTGTTCTCAAAATCCTCCCAGTCCTTCACCCACCTACTGTATACTCTCCTTCAAAGCTTTTATTTTCTATCCACCTTATCCTCATACTTTCCCTTGCTCACAATCCTTATTATGACGTCTAACTTTCACCACAGCATAGCACCGCTAAGACTCCAACCCAGAAGAGCAATCCGTATGCGTCCATCTCACTATCTCACCCTCCTCACCTCGCTCCCGTCTGCCACAATGCAATTCAAAATGTAAACCTTAATCCACCTGAGGGTCGCTGAAGAGTGGAAAAGATCCTCTTTCGTTTTTTCTCTTCCCCACCTTTCACTCAAAGTCCTTTAGGTGCACGTCCACCTCCCAACTTTACCTAATGTCAACTCCATCCAAGGACGCCCTTCTCCCTCTCCACCCAACCTTCCCATGTACTTTCTCTTGTATTTACTCCTGTTTTCCCCTATCACATTTCCTCGCCTGTCGTACCCTTTTAGATTTTCACACTTCTAGATCGTCAATAACTTTTTCCAATCCCATCTGGCTGCCTACTTTTCTGGTCTGTGACCCACTCCAGTCTAGAATATGCATGTAAAAGAGGGAGAATAGCTATCCCCACTAAATCCTATGCCAATCTTCCTCCTCAGCACGTATCAATACACGTTACGTTCACCTCCTGTACCCGCACATGTCTCCACCTTTTCCCTACTTTCTCCCGTTTCTTTATTCCCTTTACCTTCTCACACAATTTTTACGCTTTTCTCTCAGCCCAGCTTGTTTAAGCACCCAGAACATGATGTAGATTTTCTTGGGGTGTAAGTATGTGTGTCTTCCTCCATTTTATCTACCTTGTCTCCTCTCTCTCTCTCTCTCTCTCTCTCTCTCTCTCTCTCTCAGACTCTTCTTATACACTTGAAAGCATGTTATGCCATATTAGATACCTTCCCCATTCCTTCTCTCCCACCGACACACGCAGACACATTGCCTATTGTGTGTTCTACATTTCCAACCCAAAACCAACAACACTCTTGTAAGACCAGTATTATGTCAGCCTACACTCAGACAAGGCCCACTATTTTCTTTTCCCGACCCCGAAAACCCCACCGACTTTAATGTTATGTCCTTTCTCCATCCACTTTCACTTTACTCGGTCACCATCATCATTGCTGGACTCAAGCTAAACAGAGCTACACCACCATCGCTACTCACTTTTCCCAAATGGAACAATCCAATTCAATTCACCTCTTTATCCTCTACCTACTACTTACTACCCTCTTCCATCAAATAGTCCAGCAACCAGCTCGTACATACGTATCCTATTCTCTCGCTCTTCCCTGCTTCTTCAATCTCCTTACCTTACTTTTCCCGATTCACTCAGCACGTATCTCTCCTTTCACCGCTTTCCCCATGACAATCTCTGTATACGGGTCCTCTCAATCCATCTACCACCTTTCACATTCATCATTGCGCAACATATAATTCACACAATGTCATCCATTGCGGAAAAAATTCAAAGCCGCCCTCAAGTCCTAACCACAATAACCTCCACCATCCAACTCCCTTAAAGCCTCAAACCAGTATGAGGGCAGACGTCCCCCAAGAGCTTCTGTATGACCATCCACACTCTGCTCATCAATCTGATATCGATCCGCCTTCCAATGAGGCAATCGCATCAACTCAACTGCCACAGCTTATCATTATCATCTCCTTCTTTTCTCCCTGATTTTCTTCCTCCGTGTCTTCCCTCCCACCTTATCCATTTTCGTCTCTCTTCCCGATTTTTCCTTATCCGTCTTCCTCTTCTTTCTCTCCCCCAGCCCCTCCCCTCACAGCCCTCCTCCTTCGCCGAGCCTTTCACCAGATTCACCACCATCCGCCGGTAAAAGTGCCAAGGAAGCTTCTACAAGAGCATACAATATTCCTGCCAAATATTCCACATCCATACTCTTGACAATGAATAAAAAAAGGATGAAAAAACTTCTCACACTAGCCCAACACAAGAGGGAAAGCAGGCACAATCTAGTTTTTACGAGCTTCCAATAGCTAAAACCAACTGTACTCCCATCACATCATCCAGCCACAGCCTTACATGTACATATACCTATTCCTGTTACTCCTTCTCCAAAACCCTCCCACAACTTTAACTTTCTCCACCAACCTACATCCCGCCCTCCCCCGTCATCTGTCCGTATCCTTTCAGTGATGACGATAGATAAATAAAATGCACATATTGACTTCAGGGTTTTTTTACAGTTTCCACTCCACCCCGCCAACTTTAAACGACCTACATTTTACATTTTAAACGCTCTTGATGGAACTAGCTCATAAATCTTTGTTATATCACCCCTTTCAACAAAGTCCTTTACAACCAAACCCACACATCCTTTTTACACACACCATCTCTCACTTCTCACTTTTCTTAGCCCTCTTACTTTCTCTCCTTACTACTAGCTAACATGTCTTGAGTCTACAAACTTTCACCATTTTCATTTTTTCTATACAGTTCTCGTCTATTACCTCTACAGTCTCCTCTCCTCCACCACCACACCGGTACTTTCTCTCACTCTTCTAGCTTTAGCTTAAAATCCTTCTGTTTCTTACACCTTTAGGAATCCAACATGTATATTCCTTATTTCATTCCCCTTATATTTGCTAGCAAAACTATTGCAAATTGAGTGAGCGTCAAAATTATTCCAACTTGTCTCTTTCGCGCTTTCAACCTTCCATCCTTTGTACTCTTCCCCCTTTTCTCCACCAAAAGCAAACTCCATGCAAGGATTTTTTGTTTGCAACTTTCACCCATTTCCATCCTTGTTCTTACACGAGAGTCACGAGTGTCAAAACTTAAACTCATGCCCCCTCCTCCTTTCATAATATTTCATTCATGTGGATCTACATTATTACCTTTCCTCTAGCGGAGTGAAAGTACTTTTTCCCGATTCCTTCCAGCTTTCTCTAACACACATATCTATCCCTGTCTATTGCCACTTCCTCGTTCTTTATCTACTTTTTTACTTTCTCCTTCTTCTTGTCTAACTCTCATGCAGCCCCGGTATCCCTATTTGATTTTAAATGTATCCACTGAAAATTTGAACTTTCTCCCCGGTATTTTGCTCTTCCAATTTATATTACCCATTCCCCTTGTCATCATTGCACGCAATCAAATCCCAAGCATCATTTCCGAACTCAAGTGTCAACTTTCACCGCAGCTCACATCTTCTGGAAGATCACCGACATTTTCCAAAATTTCCAACCCACTCGTCCGGATCAATGTTTCTAACCCTCAAATACTCGTAACTTTGATGGGTTTCTTCGTTCGTAGCCCATGGTTACTATTACTGTTTAATTTGAGTGAGGAAGGTAAAGGAGGCGGAATCCTGAAATAGTTGCTGATTTTGGCTACTATACTAACCTTATTTTTTCACTTTCCCCTTTCACTCCCTCCCACACATTGTATCAAATAAAACCCAAACTTCCGTCTGGTACTTTCTGAGAGTGCGAATGTTTTTTATCAAAGTATTTCTATTTCATTTACACCGTTCTCACTCCCAATCACCTTTCTCCTAGAGAAAGGTGGCTACTTTTACCTTTTTCACATTCGTTTTTTATCGCCCTGCCAAAAAGACTCAGGGTCAAAGTAATGCAGGGCAATTTTCCGAATCCTCCAATTGCATTACTCATTTAGGAGGATTGCTCCCGTTTATTTTCCTCTAAAATCCCTCCAAATGTTTTCCGGAGTCAAGCAAGCTTTGCAATCTCAGACTACGATCCACATTAAGGAAACTGGGGAGCCATCACATTTCCTCGCTTTTCCATTTACCTTCCGTGTTCCCACGTTTCGGCTTGTCTTCTCCCTCCTGAACCAACGTCATGTGCATATCTGTGGACCTCAAATCTTTATACATCTTTGCGTAAATGTGTTACAGGTGGAGGAGGATGGGGGGTAGAGACAGACTCTAGAGTGTAGACAGAGACAGACAGAATCTTGTAATTCTAGATCCGGCATTAGGGAATTAGCGCAATCAACGTGGTAACTTTTAAAGTTTATACAAGGAAATGAGATCATTTCGAATGTACTGAGTGAAAATCATCCCTGTAGTATTATTATTCCTATTTCCAATTTGTACTTCCTTCTCGTTTCTGTACAGCTTCTCTGTCTCTCCAACTTTCTCCCTCGGTCTCTTCCACCCTCCTCCTTTTTTACCTTCTAAACTCCTTATTTCCCACAGAAATTCTTGCGGAAAGTAATTTGGAGTATCCCTGTTCAATTCCTATCTGCAGTCTCCCCCAACTTTGCTCACGCTAGCTCTGCTTTTCATTTCCTCCAGCAAAATCTTCTTGGATGGAGCACGGTATCTTGAATCAAAGTTGCTGCCTTTCACTTTCACTAGTAATATAATTCATCCTTCAATTTTCTCCATGCATATGAAGTGAGATAGGAGGTTTAGCGCGAGTAAATGATTAAGTTTAATGCCCATCTGGGTTATTAGTGAGCCTTGCAGGAAACTTTTCGTAAAAGTTTCACCTGAGAAATCCGTCACCCGCTCTCTTTCCATAGGAACGTCGGAGAAAGCCGTTGAAGGAGGACTTGCATACTTTATTCCCGCGCCTTAGAGTTTGATGTTTGTCAGTTGATAAGATTTCCTTCTAAGACACTCACGGGAATCTCGGTGGGAAGCTGGAAGTTTATGAGGCAACTCGCTTGTTTCTTCATTAACAAGGTCCATAGAACTTTTCAAGTCTCCCGCTAGTTTACCAACTAGATTTTCCCCCAAAGCTAGGAGACCTTTATCCCAAGACCACAGACACATGAATGATAATAGCGTGTAGTGAGCCTGCCTGGTGAGTGCTTCCTCCTGTCTACTTTCTCATCTACCGTCCCATGCATTACCAGCCCAAGCTGGATTGTCCGCACTTTCTCCTCCTTTCACCGCCACGTCTCTTTCTTTTTGGCCACCGCTAGGATTTTGGCTCGCATCAACAACTTGGCACATTAATTTTACAAAGTGGGGAAAAGAAAGAGCCTCTTACCATTTTATTAGACATGTTGACTCCAAGTGTTTGGATAATGGCCGATTTCCTTGATGTTAAGCGAACACAAGATGAATGAACATGGATTTACAGCCACACCGCCAACCAACTCCCAGCCACCAACTGCTCTCACAAAATTCATTCACTCCGCGCTAAAAAACTCCACTGTTATTTCAAAAACTTAAAATTCTCCTTTGTTCATATCTTAGGTTTACAATACACGACTCAGCCCGGAATCCTACCCCTTCCGATGTCTGTAAATAACCGGGACACGTTGCGGAACGACAATGGGGCAAGTTAGATTTTACACGAAAATTTTCTTTTACCATTACACCTTGATCTTCCTTCCCACCAGGGTTCGGATCTTGAGGGCTTTCTCTCTCATTCTTCTTCACAGTACATTTACCGGGGATCCGAAACAGTTTTACTCCCTGAACTCTGCAATCTTGGTTACTCTTTCCGAGGCTCCTTGAGGGATTCGAAAACCGAAATCTCTCACACTCAGTTACCTACACCGTCATCCCTCCACTGACTCCAGTCATCCTCAGTGCAAGTCCTCTCAGGATTGTAAGCGGGTGCAGGCAGGCAGACAGAAGAAACGAGTCTTCTGGAGGAGCAGTGAGAGAGGATAGGCCTTGTTGGAGTTGAAAGGAGTACTAGCGGCTGGAGACTCGCCTCATCCGATGAAAAGATGCTCAGATGTGGTTGACTAGAGAGGACAAGCTGAAGAAATAAGTCGCCAAGAGGTTCTCTTCTTCTGGCTTTTACCCGCTTTCTCTTTCGCCAAACACTATCCTCCTGTACACATTTCCTCCGCTATTTTCCTCCGCCGCGCAACGCATCCTATCATCTCTCCTATTCCCTCTTTCCATCTTCCTCTATTTCAGCCTGAGACTCCAACCTCTGGTCTCCTATTCATCTTCCTCTTTCCTTTCGCCTTCCCTGTTCCGATTCCACTTTCCCCGTCTTTTGATCCATCTACAACCCGGTTCTTTCTTCCACTTGCTTACTTGCCTCCATCCTCGCCTCATCTCTATAGACCTCATCTTCTCCAAGTCTTCTTTCCCCGCTCTCTCACCACTACCACCACCACCGTCCTACTATCTAACCTTCAAGCTCAAACCCACGTTTTCCTTCCATTCTTCTCTTTACCATCCACTACTTTTACATCATGATGGCATCATTGCCTTACCCGAGTTGAAATGAGACAAAACGAGCTTCGACATCAAATACGAAGCCTCGCGAATGAAATCCAATGATCCTACCTATACCACGTACAAGAAAGAAACAAAGCAAAACCCAATTCCACCTTCAATATATTTCAACCTCCCAGAGAAAACCCTCCCCCCGTTTCCCCAGTCTCACAGCAAGCAGTCATCATATTTCAACGTTACAGAAGTTGAACTTACCCCAACGCTAACCAACTTTCACCACACGCAACAACACAATAACACACTTCTTCACTTTAGTTGCACAATCCCACTTCCCTGCTTTCACTTCCAATCTGTTTCTCGTCCATTCTTGTCCACCACATCACCGGCCATTCTCGCAAAATTTTCTCTGTCAAATTATGCCTCACCTTATTAACTCTCTACTATCAAAGTATTATAGACTCCTGATGTGACTAATTTTCATCCGTCTTTCTCCTCCCTCACCTACTTCCTCATCCACTTTCTCTTTTCTGCACACATACTCACAATCATTCTATCTTCCCTCCGATCTTTCCGTATCTCCAATCTTCCCTTCTAACGTTCATTCACTTCAAGGGCCTCAATTATGGGATTCTACCCAGCCAAAGTCTCAATTCGTAATTGCCACTCTACCCGTCATACTTGAATATTTATTTTCATACTCTACATTTCTCAATCAGAGAAGGCTATGCTAGTATTCATCCTCCTGAACTTTCCCCCTTTCTCCTTACGATTGCAACTATGCAAAAAAAAAACTTTTCCCCCTCCCACTAATTCATGACCCCAACAGCTATCTTGTCTAAGTTCAGGAAAACGACTATTCCTATTCCCTCCCACAAAACCTTCTCTCTCAACTTTTTACTCTGCCCCTTTAAACAAGATAACATCATCATTCCCTCATTTCTGCATTTAGAAGAAGGACGTTCCAGCTTTCCTCCTTCCGTACTTCCGCCTAATCCGCCTCTACAGTTCTTCATCCTCCTGCCTAAGCCAAGCTCGGCATTTCCTCCACCATCTACAACACTTAAGTATCAATCAAACTTTTTCTTGTAACTTTTACTTCTCACGACGATCCGCTCCACCTTTATCCTTTACTTAAGTCTTACTACCGATTATACAAGCCCTCTTCCTATCTAAGACTACAACAAGTCTTGTTCTTTTCTACTTTTCTTCCTCATTCTCTTCCAATCTCCTCTACTTTTGATTCCTATTAACTTTTCCTGTCGATCCCTAGCTTTCTCTCTTTACTACGCCGCTTTCTCCAATTTCCACTAAAATAGATTTCCCCTTGTATCCTTGAACTCAGCATCAGTATTTCTTGATTGGAATCATGGATAGACGCAGCTCTTACATTTTATGCCCGCCTCCACTACAGGAGTACTAGATGCCTTCCGGAACTCATCCTCAATATATAATTCAAGGCGTGACGAAGCCTTGCCCAATCGGATTTGGCTAATCACAAACTTTCCAATCTTATGAATCCACCTTTCCTTCCCTTCTTTTCCAATTTGCATCACTCTACTTCTTCAAATGCCAGCCAATTTGCGTCCTCGCCGAACAATACCTTCAAATCTGCCAACTTCAAAGATCATTTTTTCCTTTTTATTCCATATTACATCTGCTACCCCAGGCAAGAGACTCTCAAGATAGTCAAAGCCAAGAACCTTCCCACCAACCGCATAAATTTTATCAAAGCCTTTTCAGCTGACTTTATGCACTTGTAAACCGACTTATGCCTAGCACCATGGAGAAAGTCTGTGGTAAAGTCATCCCTAAAAAGAAAAACTTTCACACGCGATGAAAAAAACAAGAAAAAATCCAGAAAAAACTATTTTCTCCTTTTTGCTCTTTCCTCGTAAAGCTTCACAGACATCTCTCTTCCAGTCCCTGCACCCAAGAACCCCTAAGCACATGGCCTTTCAATCCACCTACTTTCACCCTTTCTCAACCATCGTCCCAATCCTTCTCACACTCCTTTTAACAGTAACCTCCGGATACTTCCTTCGAGACTTCCTGTCATTACAACATTCAATACCCCTTCAGTTCAACACTTTCATACCATCATTTTCAGCTAGAACTTAGAACCAAACCATCACGTACAAAAAAAAACACCCTTTCTTTTGTTCTTTCACATTTATTTGACTGCTAGCTACATTTATACATATATGAACCAGAAACTTTCAAAGCTAAAACTTACATGTATACAACCGTACTACATCGTAAAAACAACATACTCACACATGCAGTAACTTAGTGGTAGTAGTACACAAATTGGTAACAAGTATCAACGATTTCCAATGTCTAAAATTACTGAATCAACGATTCCGCTTACATGCTTGCATGTAACACTCCGTTTAGCCGTTTTAATGCGTATAGTAGCTGAAGTAAAAAATATTCCATTCAAGTTGGCAATCCTCCTCAAAAGGACTGTGTTTAACGTTGTCCACAAACTATAAGGACATGATGCACATATCGTTTTTTCCACTTTGGCGACATCTGTTAAATTATTTCCATACTCATAGTCCTGCACAAAATTTTATGGATTTTATCTCACCCTCCTCGTTTTTCTATTGAAAAATTCTGAATCTTTCATGACGGACACTTCTCGTAAAGCTTCCACTGATAAAGTTCAAACGCATTTCTAAAAATCCTGAAAGTATCATAATCTCAAGGCTTCTTCCGCTGTGTTGCTCGAAATGAATTCTCGTGATTGCTCCCCACAGATCCGTATTCATAGTTGACTCGTGTGATAAATTAATGGCTTTGACCCGCTTAAATAGTGTATTCGCTGATTCCTCTCCAGTATCACAGATAATTCAGTCCATCACCACTCTCCCTTCTCATCCTTCAGTATGAATCGGACTGAAATTGTAAAAGTCAGATTAAATATAACTTCGGAAGTATCGTGTTACGATCAAAACAAAAGCTTCGGTTCCCACCCCTTTAAGTGATAATTAAACTGAATAATTGAGCAATGTTGAGACAATGTTGAGACAATCAAATTACCCATCCCCGTTCTAAGATGGGCAAAACATGTGTACATGTTGATTAGTTTGTTCGGATTTTTTCATTGGTTCCA
Organism: Sminthurides aquaticus; assembly: GCA_906901655.1. NCBI lineage: Eukaryota > Metazoa > Arthropoda > Collembola > Symphypleona > Sminthurididae > Sminthurides > Sminthurides aquaticus. Next base: position 4,976,031 of record CAJQTT010000004.1, on the reverse strand, counting down.
CTGTATAAAAGCGAGTTCTATACAGTGTACTTCAATATAGATTAATCATATTGCACCTATAGTCGAACTGTTAAGCTTATCTGTTCCTCCGGTAAAGATAATCACTGGTGGATCAAAGTAAGAATAAAAACTACGGATCATCATTGTCCAATAAGAATATATCACTAGATATATTAGCCGCGCCGTTAGTTTCTCAACGTGAATTGAATTTCATTGTGTGTGACACTGAACGTTGGCAATAATTTAGTAACAGGTATGTGGCAGAGAATAATGTCTTTTACAACCTACTCGTTTTCAGTCGGACCCGCAACCAAAGTATGTACAGAAACAGAATAGTAGTGTCAACCGCTCCTGTGTTGTTGTAGCGTATGATGGGCAGTAACAAAAAGGAATTATTCCGTAGGTCGTAGTTTTCAGAGTTAATGGAAGAGTAGTTCTATTATCATAGAGAAAAAAGCAACCGAAACCGAATACTAAAATTAGCAAATATAACAACCATTTACCAAATCTACTCGCAAACAGAATTAGTAGATCTAAATAGTAGCACAGATTCTTCGTTACAAAGTTGTACAGGGGCTTAATAAAAAAGGATGCCATTACATACAGTCTTATAGGTGAAGTGACTACAGTCTGCAATAGGTAACTATTAATTTGAATCCTTTTCCTGAACCAAAAAGCGCTTTGGAAAATTAACATATCCTGGCTCAGTTCAGTAATGAATTTTTAATTTTTCCGTGTCATTTTAGCATGGTTCCATACCTTGTTGATGCTCCATCGTCTTCTGAAAAAGGAATTCGCTGACTTGACACATTCGATCTGGCGGACATAACCGTTCTGAGGCGCTCAGCAAAAGTTACGTACGGCAGCTCAGAATCCTCTCCAAAATCAAAATTCGCTACTTCCACATTGTATCTGAAACATTACCAAAAGAGAATTACAACACTTTACTTAACCCTTCAAGGAATCTGAAAATTAAAGTGTAGTGATGTTGAAATTACTTGGTTTGGTGTTCCATATAATAGGCAATGCCGAATATAATCAGAATTATGGCAACTAAACTGCAGGTAACTGGTACAACTATGATGGATAAAGGTTGCTTCTGGTGCACTAAGTAAACATGTATCATGGACTGATTCATAGCTTGCGAGATATCGTTGTAAACAAGGATTAACAGAGAAAAAGTCCCATTAGCGTTACTAAAATATCGGTTCGAAATAGGAAATTCGCACGTATTTGTTAAAGTCTCAATTCCTTTGCAACTTTCATTTCCAGTTAAATTATAGGGTCCTTGGTGTATCCACCAGCAGTAGGTGAATGGCGGAGACCCATCGCAAGTAACGTTAAGATCTAGCAATTTCCCGTGGGGAAACCACAACGCTCCCTTAACAGTTAAATTTGATACGGGTGCTGCAAAGGAAACAATACTTTCGGTTACTATCCATTTCTTTTGTAATAAACTCAATAACAAAACCTAAAGAACCCGAGTCTATAATAACGGGTTTCATCAGATCTTGTGCTATATCCTCATTTCTACCTTTAACGGTAACGTTGACTTCTAAAGTGCCTGTTTTTGTTATTCCGGCTGACGAATTTGTTGAATTAAACACAGCGAAAAGGGTGACGTTATAATAGTAATTCCCTTCCGCTGTGAAGTTTTTAACGATGGAATTCCGACTCGCGTTAGCAATGACGCCATTATTGTCATGCCAAACGTAAGTTAAATTGTCCGCAGTTTTGAGATAATCCGAAGGATCGTGGAAATTAGCGATAAGCGTGGTTTCATTTTTAGTGGATATAAGGATTGGATCAGCTTCTTTCCTTTGGCCGCTTTGCCAAACATCAAGTGAACCAGTGAAATTTCCTGAAAAAGTGATTAAAATTTACTTCCATTGATCCAGCATTACTTATTTGTTCTATTAAACCATCTTCTTGAAGGAGCATCATTACAAAAAAAACTTACGCGTAATATTGAAATAAACTTGCTCATTTACAAGTAAGGACCACCATAAAAAATCCTTATAGTAGACGCTTACAGTCGCTGGCAAACGTCCGTAAACATGATCTGCAGTGTAATAGGTCAACTGCCAATGTGAAGTATAGTTGTTCGTTGCATTTAAGTTATCCTGTCAAAGCAAAGTAACGGCATTGAGTATATTACAGCTCGCGAATCTTTGTTAGGCTTTTAAAATGTTTGCAAAGAGTTTAAGGAGGTCAGCTGATAATCTCTACTCACATCAAATTTACGACCAAACCTAAATGACTCGGTCCAAATGATAAGGTAGTTGTCACGATCAGGGTTTAGCATGGAAGCAGTGAATCTAATAGGGGCGTCGGCCACAGCCGTCCCATCGCTAGTAACCACGAATTTCGGCGATTTTCCTTCTCCCGTTGGTAAATCGATTACTACAAAAACATAAACGATAAAGTATTGAGGTAATGATATAAGCCACAAGGTTTTCCAACAATGTATGCATCGTTAATTCCCTTAACAATCTGACGTACGGGCCCAAGCTAAATCCATCTAATAAAGAAGAATCTTAAACTTAAATACGTTACTTACCGAGCCAAAGCAAGCATGTTGACAGTAATAGTAGTGAATTCGCTGAATTAAAGCCCATATTTGCTATTTTAATTCTTCATACCGTCCTAGAAAAAACACTGCGGTGCGGTTTTCTGAACAACAATGTCACTTGATAGATAGAAAATGCAGTGTAACAAATATCACAAACCTCAGAGAAATACCGAATATACCTAAGCTAACCATCAGAAAACGATGTAATGCTTTTACAGGCCCTGATTATCATTACTAGAATTTCAATCTTGAAAACAATTCAGTCAATTATCTTATTCCAAAACGACACATATATCGGTAAATGCTGCGCCGCAATTTCAGTTAAACCACTTCCTGAATTCACAAGCTATGCGTAGCAAGTGAACAGTTCCATTCATAGAACAGATAATTCTGAATTATGGAGCAACTATATTTAACTCTGCGTTGATCTGGAGACAAATATATATATTTAATCTAAATACGAAACATAGGCGCAGTAAAAGGACACAATTACTGAATCAGCTGTGCATAATAGTAATGTCATGTGGCTGAGATGGTAGCAGTGCGTCATATACGTGTTCTATGCACTCACAAGGAAATGACATACAAATGTTTTAAAAGCCCCGCGTCTAATTTCCTTAATCGCTTTGTTTAGTCTCTCTGCTATCTCTTTGTTCATGCACTTGGCACTGGGCTGGGCAGATGGGACGCTATATTTTAGTTCAAAGGTCCATCAAAAAACGTTTTCTGTCCCTCTTTCATTACTGATGTGAGCTATAAGTATGAAAAACAAATAAAAATAATCGCAAAATAACTGTACCGTATAGCCAAAACATGATGTACTTTTTATAGCTAACTTATCGTCTTTAATATTTTGCATGACTTTATTATTTCTAAATTAAAATCATACAATAGAAATCAGTTATTCCGGTTCCAATCTCAAACAAGCTACTCGTAATTATTTTAGCTAAAAACATTCATTTTGTTCAGAAATACGACCCTTGCTTTTCACAGATGGAAAAACGATCTTTCAAGTCGCGTAGCGAATCTTCAGTATAACGATAAAGGTTAAAGGCCACAAGTTCGGTCAGCTCACGCAATTTAACTACATTCTTTGGCCAAAATTTAACTTGGAAATAAACCGGCTCTCTTTCTTATCCCAAGCGGCATGCGCTTTCCATCATTATCATATACATATAATGCGATCCCAGAAATCATCACAACATTCGTCGTTATTACTTGTATACTTCCGTATACTTGCAAAACGTGTAAGACGTTGGTATTTCCCGAAAATGTTTTAAAAACATTTGTAGCAATCAACCAGTCAATGGATCAAATTGTTAAGCAATATTTACACATTAGTAGCCCAAATTATATTGTTATTTGTAGCAAGGAGAGGTTTGAAAAGACAAAGGAGTTGATTTTCAATAATTTTTGATAAATCCTGTACAGCTGAGATCCAATGTATATATACGTTTAGACTAAATACTGAAGGAGGGGAAGAATACATCTCATCATTTCAAATCTCAGGTATGCCAAATTTAATTTGAAGATTAAGTAGACTTAATATGTATTAAACTGGCCACTTGTGGACACAATATCAAAATCAGAATTATTCGCCTAATTTACTGGAGTATCCTAATGGATTTACGACTTAATTGATGCCACTCTGCATACATACGCAGGTTCAATCAATCTAGGACTATGTTAAATGCAAGGTAAAATCCTTCCCTTTTTCATTATTCATAACTTCTCTCAAGATGTGCTGGAAGACTCTGGTAAAGCAGCTATCCTAAAAGGCGTCACAAGTCGCAAACCTGTTGGAGACACAGAATTAAACATTGTAACATTATTTGCGTCCACATGACTTATATTCCTATCACCTATCTCCGAGGATGTTAAAATTTCTTTTCTGCCTCTCTCATACCTTTCGCTAAACTCCAGTCAAATAGCCAATTATCTAGTCAATTATAACCACAAACTTCTAGACACAATTAGAATCAGCATATATAGATTTTGGTAGACCTTGGAGTAAAAATTTCTTTTGGAATTCCTCTCATTGTAATTCCTTTATTTCTTTTCACGTGCTGGGTAACTCATGCGAAGTCTCGTATAATATTATTGGTTCTTAACTTTCATGAGCACGAAGCTAATTCTGCGCTCCGGCTGAGCTTCCCATCTGCTACCGGCTTAGTTTTTGAATGCAAAAACAAACAACTATGGCACTGGCACTGGCACTGGCAGTATTGAGAATTCATCATTTCTTTTCTTTTATTGCTAAATTATGTTAGTCCCGTGGACTTGCCCTCCGACAAAGTTGTTGTTGTTGTCCTAACTTAATAGCTCGGTGCTAACAATTACTATTGCAATTTCCATTTCCCCCCTGTCAGCTCAAATAATTATCTCTCAAGCTTGCTTGTGCTTCCCCCCTCTCTCTTCACTCTTACATGTGTATAAAACGGAATCCACCTGACACAAGCTTAATTTGCAGCATGGCTCTACAACTTAAGTTGATAGCTGTCATCTTTTCATGCTTACAAGACCCTTGTTCTCTCAACGCGATCTCAGCCCATTGCTTTATCTCTCTCATTCCTTCCATCACAAACTTTAGGCTTAATAATCTAAAGTATGTTCCACAGACCGTGTACAATATTAAAACATTTTCGGGCTCACAAGGGAGACAAACATGTAGACTAGACGGTAGCTTTCTGGACATGCTTTTATTATCTCGTCGAGTTAACGCTAAGGTGTAAATCCTTGTACAACTCGAATTAAGATGCAATCTTAATACGAAAACTTACCCTTTTGTTTGACCTCATTCTGTATATTCTTAATCTCATCTAGATCCTTTGCACTGCAAAGCGGAGTTTCAATTTCATAGGTGTTGTTGAAGGAGCTATAGTCTACAGTATATTCTCCCACATCCTTCCGGAATCCCACCAGGGATTCAAACCGATGTCCCCATAAAAGCTCTGATGGTAAGTAGGAAGACCTGGAAAAATACAAAAGCACAATGCGTTTAGAATCTGTTAATCCAAGAGCATTAAATATTGGCCATTAGAACTTTGTTATGGTCTCCGCTCTTGTCCTTACAGTTTCCAGACACAGTATTTTACAACATTGAACAATTGAACCTATCGGGTAGTCCATACAATTAATACAGTTCAAATATGCATTTAAGGCGTCGTTTTGTCGAGTGACAAAAAGAAACAAAATATTTTTTCCCGTTTAGTTGATAGAAATGGTGAGAATTTTAAAAACCGAATGGTTTGTCGTTTAGGGAAATTCAAAATTCCGTATGTCTTTTGTTGTAAGTTTAAGGACGCATAGTCTGACAGGCCTACTTGTTGCCATAATTTTTATTATATTTATTACCTTGCTTGAGTCGTCGCTCCCGTGGATTCAATCACTCCTTCCAGTATTAAAACGATTTCAAATTTCTCTCTTAAAAGTTCTTCCGCGCTAGTTTCATAGAGCGGACTGTCTTTATCGATACGATGAACGACAATCATTGGCCAAATGAAAAAAATATCCGCTTGGTCAGAGTCCACTCCAACCTTGAGTTCGTGCTGATAAAATGGGAGCACCTCACCCTCGGAAGTCACCCGCCGTTTAATTAATTGTGCCCGTACGTTTGCTGAAATGATATGAGATCGTCGCATGTCTCCCACGCGGAACATCAAGCACAACTGCCCGTCTCGTTGACAAATGACTCCGTGACGGCTGAAGACCAGTGTTTGAGTTCGTTTTTTAGGTCTGGACATTTTGGCAAAAACCACACCGACCATGAAAGCCTGTTCCAAGACAAACAAAAATAGTCTAAGGTTAGTACCAAGTTTTACGCGCCAATCTTGCCATATCTTGTAGTGCGTGGTCTGATGCTGGACTCTTTCATCACCCTCTTGTCCTCATTTCTCACGTATATACTCCTTTGTCCAAGCAGAACGTAATAAATCTTAACATGGTTTTCTCAAATTACTCCTCTTCAAATCACAGAAATGAAATAAATGTAATACTAAAGGAGACGAATTTCACTACTTTAAATCGTAGCAGAGTGACAAAAGCTTAAAATAGTTCACACCTCTACATTTTTTCACAATAAACTAACATGAAATGCAACATCCACTCCCGCTCGCTACTCCTAAAAGCTTTTCAAAGTCGTAATTCTGTTTATTTGACACAATTCATCTTCTTTCAAAATATTACGACTTAGGTGAACTACTACGTTTTCTTTGTTTCGTGACGTCTAGACGCAGACAGCCCAATTACTTTAGGGGACTATTCCTAACAGACTCATTCACCTTGCATACTACAATCATAACTATGAGCTACCAACAGCCTCTTTCTTACAAGCGCCTTTTGGAAATCTATAAAGTTAAAGTTGATTCATTATTTACTCGAGTTCCCATCTAAAAGCCATCGTAAAGTTTGCTCTGACACATGCATATCAATTTCCTCGCCTTCTTTGAAAGTTAAACTTTTTAAAAGTGTAATCAAGGGTTCCAAATCCCTGCATACCGTGAACCACTATTTTGCGTAACGAATAACTCCTTTAACAAAAATTCTAAAGCTCAATGAATGTAAGCATGAAAATTGGAAACTGCATGTGCGAAACAAATGCTCCTGGTTACTCCTGCTTTGCTGCTCATTCAAATCCGTGCATATGACTTTCAAAGCAGTGCAATAGATAACTATTTTCTATGCTTCCTGCAGACAGACACTTTGAAAAAATCCAAGAATAGCATTCCTTAAAAGTCCGTGCCATGGCATCCACCTCACGCATTTGCCTGACAATTTTGAGACCTTAGGAATGACAAGATTTATTTTCGCAACACGTTTCTCTTTTTAGGTCAGCCTGTCGCGTATTCCAAGCTCATGTAACTCTACCCCATTAGATTTAGCACCCTCCTCCAACACGGTTATTTACAATCTTCATTTAAGGTTCAACATTAGATTCCTTCGATATTCTTTGTTCAAATATTACAGTATAACTTAGCCCAACCACCACCACCTCACGACCGTAGCAATCCGTTGTATATTCTTGCCGTCTCGGAGTATATATAGGGTATAGTATATATTCTTGTATATATCTCCCGGAGCTTTAGCAATTAAAATTACTGTCTGGCTTAAACGCAATGCAAAAAAGTGTGTTTCCATACTTGAAAACCTACATGAGCCATCCCATTCGGCCCAAGAAGGCCGCATTGCATTGCACGTGCTTTCTCTCCAGCTTGACGAAATGAGGGCAAAAACATGTCGTCATCATCATCACATTCAAAAATCTCCCTCCATCAGAACATCCTTTTCACACTACGGCTCATGTCCCTTTGTTTTGACATTGAAATTTCAAATTATGAATCAAGCCTCATTTGTCCAAGCGCGTGTGCGTGTGCATATCCCTCTATCAGATATTAATGATTGACAGAACTAATTGAATCAATTATTTGTAAATAAGCGTTCATCCTTATTTTCTTTCTTTCTCCCATCTTCCTCCTTTCCCACCATTCTTTCATAGTCTCATCTCGAGCGCTCATTCTCATGATCTCTTCTTCGGCTTTCGCCTTCTCCATGTTCTTAGCGTCAAACATGCATCCCGAGAGCGTGCTTTCATGGGGAGCAAGTATAATTTCTTGCCTACTTTTAGCCATAGAAAATGCAAATTCTTGTTATTCCTCTCATGAGGCATCATTGGGGTAAAATTGTAACAAAGTAACGACCTTGTTTTGAGGAAACCAGAATAAAGTACAAGGACGTCAACGCATTGCATTTATGAAAGGATCATCTTAAGGCAGAAGAGGGGCAGTAAGTAGCTTGCAAGCAATGCGGAACTTAAAGCCTACGCATTTCACAGTGTATAAAACTATGAGAAACTTTTAAGCTAAATCACTCATTCAGGAGCACTTCCACACGTTCTTATCCCACATTTCTTCCCTTAACCTTTTCCCTCAACCAAGTTTGAAAGTTTATACACATTTATCTCCTACAATAATCTCGAATCTTTCCGATTCTTCCCCTGCAGTAGGAATACTTCTTATGTATGTATCCCGCAGCTTACAGAAGAGGCAACCCTATTTTCTCATCACTTCTTTGCTCGGGGTAGAAGAAAATTCTTCTGATACGAGAATAGCAGATCCGAGGATCTTTTAAGTATTCTGGCAAAATTTAGGAAGAATCTAACATGTACGCACATAATCATTTTCTACATCCACCCCAAAATATCAATAGTTAATAGGTAGAATTATTAATTTTAATCTGTCATCTGGCGGCCATCCTCCATTTCCATATTCCTACCCGATTAGCCCGATGTATATACGACATTATGTACGGCTCTGAAAGATTTGGATTCGAAACTTAATTGCAAATTATAGGGGCTCTTTCGGCGTTTAATTTTACAATCCATACCAGGGCTACCAATCTGTGATTCTGTGACCACTGCCTTTCACTACCTGATTTAAATGTTTTTACTTATGATCCGTAAATAGAAGTGTTGGATCTTGCCGCTGGAAGAATTCCTACCGTAAAGTACCAGCGTGCTTTCACCCGGCTTTCTTTGCCGTGTAACTCCACTAACCTTGTAACTTAAAGCTGTTTCGGTCTTACAGAAGCTTTTATAAATTGATTTCACCCACCTGAATCATGACACCCAGGATGCTTTGCAAGCACATGACAAAGACTGCTTCAGCACATTCCTCTGTTGTGTAACGGGATCCATATCCTATGGTGTGCTGCGTTTCTATGCTGAACAAGAAGGCAGAGGTGAATCCGTTAAAATTTCCAATACAAGGCTTCCACCCTGTAAATCAAAGTAAACAAAAATCTTGTAGCCAGGAATCAGGATCAGTTCACAATCGCCCAACTATTAAAAGTCCGTTTGGGCCATGTAATAGAAGAGTTAGAGCAGGAAGTTTTATAATATAACCCTTAGCATCTTACCGCTCTGCTCTTGATTTTCTGGTAAATGATCAATTTCTAGGTCTCCATGTGTGAAAGAAATAAGCCACCAAACCATAGCAAAGGACAGCCAACTAAGAAGAAAGCTGAGTGTAAAAACAAGAAGAGTCCACCTCCACTGAATGTCGACAAGGGTGGTGAAAATATCCGCCATGTAGCGTCTCCTCCTCTTTGAGATATTCGTTTGATGAAGATTGCATTCTCCATTTTTGAATACAACTCGTTTCCTCACACGCCCAAATTTGCTGCTCATCCGAAGCCTCGGGGACTTTGGTGAATTGATTCCATTGTTATTGTTGCTCGTGGTGTGATTAGTTCGACTGGACTCTGATGTTGTGAAATGGCCGTGAAGGAGGGAAATCCCGTTGAAGCCGGGCATTCTACTACGTAGGAGGGAATTTGTGTCCGGGGGTGAGTCGGAGTTTGTAGAATTTGACAGCTTAATCGGGGACAAGGGCGAGGAAATGGAAGACTGGAGAGAGAGGGCATCAGGTCGCTGGGGTCGTCGATGGGCTCCCTTGGCGTCTGAATTAATTTCAAGAATGTGTTGCTGCTTGATATTCTTCCACGCTTCCTTCTCCACAGTCCCGCCGGCAATCCCTCCAGCAAAGCTGGGAATCGGCAAAGTCTTATGAACCCCGAGCAACTTGCACTCTTCTTCGCAAACCCCGTTCACACATATTCCTTGCTCAACGTCCACCGGCGTTTCACCAGGAGCCGTCGAAAACATTTTCTCTCCACTGACTTCTATTCACTAATCCTCGCCGCTATAAATCTTAATACTTCTCCGAACTAAATCTCACTCACTGACACTGCCCTCTAATCTTGCTTACAGATACAGATCCTCCTAGGTCAGTTTTCAGCACTATCCCCCTTCCTTAAACTTTCTCAGTTTGTTACAGCCACCACGCTGCCACTTGAAATCAATTTAATTCTCGTATAGTAGCTTTCTGTCAAAGCAAAGCCTACCCAACCCCAAGAATTTCTCCTCTTGCTATCAGTCTTACAGTCAGAATAAGCTTCAAGAAGGTTTGGCTCGGTTTAGGATAATTTGAATTGAATCTCCCCATCCATAAACTCCAGCTGAGGTAGGGTTTTATAATTGCCTCAGAGGGTGTGTCAGATTAAATGAGGAGGGCAGGGATCTAGTTTGAATCATCCTCTTCCAGTTTCTCCATCTTTTGTTTTCGCTCAATAATTTTACTGCTCATCTTACATCCAGACAAGATGAAGACTACCTTAATAATTTTTATCTTTCAGTTTCACTACCACACTTCTCGTATTCCATCCACCCACCTTTTACTCTCTCACCTCACCTTTGAAAAAGGTTAAGGGAATTTTTTCCACCAGCTCTCGATAAAAAATCGCCTCACTGAACCTCTTCCAGTTTATTTTGCATAATCGCTCCACTTCTTTTTTCCTATCCACGACTTGCCGGCACACTGCTTCTCCTCTGCTTCCTGGGAGAAATGAATCCCTGACAACTCTTTTATAATTGTCTCACTATTCAGTCCTTTGTCGTAACTACTTTACACTCTTCTTCTTTTGCTCACCCAAGTCCGTCCCTAAACTTCACCTTCTTATATTCTAATCTTGTTTTAGTAAATCAAAGAGAGGATTACAAATTCACGATATTGACCACAGAATAAATGCAATTCCTGAAGAGATTCAAGGTTGCTAAAATGATTGGAAAATCCTCCTCCTAATATGGCACACGTAGGGTTGAGATTGTATTTAGGGCTAGGATGATAATAGCAGATAGTGGATTAGCTGAGAGTATACATAAATTCACACAAGAATTATCAATCTGAGGAGGTTCAAGTTAATGCTGAGCAATTTATGCCTGGCTGTGTCAGTCCTTGGACAGGGCTCAACTGTTGCTGCTTTGCTTTTAGCCCTCTAATGGAGTATACCTTTTCTCTCAGCCTCCTACTACAACAAGTAAATAGTTTCACCGCTCGTCCAACAAACACTACACAACTTATTTCGTCCGTCCCCATCATTATCTGCATCATCATGGTTAAAAGCGTTGGTATGAGGAGCTTCCTTTTGTGAATGTGCTCCTGCATTTAACGATTCCTTCCATCCAATACCAAAGTTAATATACATCCATATTTTCCCCTGTGCAATAATAAGCAAAGGAGGAACCAACGAGAGTAAGCATGGAGCACACGTACAAGCGTCCACCACACTTTTCCTTCCTTCATTCACACCAGCCATTCCTTACGACGAAATAATAATCATTGAAAAACTCTAATGTTTCTATCCCCCTTCTCCCCTTCTTCTTTCAAACTTGTCTTGTCCTCTATCCATCCCTTTGTAAATTTGAGCAGACTATTCAGTTTCTATAGTTAGTTTAATAACGATTCCAGCCGCAAGCATTACTTGTGTCTCCTCGCGTCATCTTCCTCGGGACCCCACGCTAACTTGCCTCGTTCCCAGCGCATAAGCCGATAAATGTCAATAATATGGATACATGAAAATTACGCGAATTCAGCTCCTTAGAGTCTGGATAATGATGGAGGAGAAGGATATGAAGACATTCTCATGATTTCTTCTAGGTAAAACACCACACCATTTCTCCCACCATAAGTAATTGCATAATTAACTACCAGAAAGCTCGTCTCATCTTACATTTGCTCGTAATTTCTCTTAAAGGAATGCAGATTATTGGAGGGCAAGTAAGTGTAGGAAAACTAAGTAAGTCAAGAAGCAATTTATGTGAGCTAGCAGGATTTATACAACACACCATCCTCTGAGGCAACTTGTCCCTGATGGATGTGAGGGCAGGGTGCCACATTATTCATTCCATCATGATCGAATATATATATATGATGAACATGATCATCATCACACCGTCCATCCCCCACTCTAATGAATGTACCAGCTTCCCATTCTCTCTTCATTCTACATGTGTACCTCTGGATGTCTCTCATCTTCTTACCCACCACACCACTTAAGGTTACTAGCTACCAGCACAGCAAACCTCTACGTTCATTCTCACACTTCCTCTCATTCACACGCACCCTAATCAGGATAATCATTAAATATATTTTCCAATCTCTTCCTCCCAGGATCAAAATCCTTCTCCCACCACAGCCACCGAAAGAGTCATCCTTGCAATCCCGTCTATTCTTCCATCGTATTCATCATTCATCAGTTCAAGTCATAAGGTTGCAAATTCATCTCCACTTACTCCTATGGCCGCCTTCATGTTGATCGGCCATCAAGTAACACGTATACAATAACAAGTATCAATATTTCCATTACTTTATATTGTAGCGTAATAGCTACATCCTAGCCCTACTCAATTACCTTACAAAGGTAACCTTCCTTATGCTAATCCTTTAGGCCGTCCTACTCTCTTTCCAAGACTGGAATTCTCCAGCAAACCTTAAATCATCCTTTGTCCAGATCACTCAGTCCCTTCGTGATCGCTGGACTCAAGTACTCTTGCCACTTCGATAGTTTATGGAGAGACCATCTAGCTTCTGAACTGACAAGACGTTCCTGCCCTTGTCTCTCAACTTGTGTGTATTCCCCAACCTCAATTATTCTACAACACTAGTTATTTAATTAAACTTACTCTCATCCCATTTAAACACACTTCGGTCTCTCACAGCACTTAATTCACTAACGCCTCGCTTAAACACCGCTAACGCTACCGCTAACGCATCCAGCCTTGCGCTTACGCTGCATTAGTTAGTCTAAAACTAGTGCATCACTCCCCCATCCATCGTTGTTGAGCTACCATCCCTCCGATAGACGTGTTATCACGACAGACAGATGCGGGGTAGGAATCCCTAAGCCCTACCCAACGATTCTCAACAATCTACCCGGAGCCCGTTCCTGTGTTTTCACCAAAGATTCCAACCGGAGGATCCCGTTCCTGAGCCACTTCAAGTATCCTGCCCGGACACGAACCCAGGATCCCGTTCCCGAGTCTCTACAAGTATCCTGCTCGGATTTGACCCCAGGAACCCGTTGCAGAGTCACTACAAGTATGCAGGTCGCAGCTTTCTGGTAATCTCATACACTACCCACTACCTACACATCTGGTTCATCACGGATCAAGTTCCTGAGACTCTTCAAGTATCCAGGTCGCAGCCGTTCGGATCCCATACATTCAACACATCATCTTCACATCGGACACCTTCAGGACGCTGACGTCACCCAGGCCCGGCTAACCTAAAGGTTGAACCGATTCCGTTCGATCCAACAAAGGTTCCGTAAAAACTTAAATTCTAGTTTCATCTTCTTAGCTTACTGGCACACTTCCTTCCTGGTGGAGCTGCCGCCTTTTCCGTACCTAGCTCAGTTACCTAACCTAAATCTTCCTCCCCAAATCACCCTACCTACCTTGATTTTCTCTCTTTGTTGCCTGCACTATTTGCATCATTCAAATCATGACCCCGCCACCCATCTCTAATCCATCTCCAACAACCTCCTTACACTCGAGTTCTGACGACCAACACGATGAACACACACCACCACATCATCCACCATCCCCACCCTGTACTTGCTTCGCCAACACCGACGTAATCATGGTTTCCGATCTGTTACGTAAGCTCCAGAATCATTTGAATTACTGCGAAGCTCCGATGTCACCTTCTCATGATCGAGGCCAATCAACATTTTCTTCCCCAACACCACTCGTCTTACCCAAAACTAAGTTGCACTGTGGATTCTGTCACAAACCAAATCACCTGGAATCTGTATGTCGTACCAAGCGACGGATGATGATGGAAAACAAACTACAACTATCACACCACTACCCAAACCCACCACTCAATCAGCATAATTCACCTGTTCGAAGTCACCGTCCTCCAGCCCCAATCCCGCCACCTCATCTAGTTCCACTACACCAAACCTACACATCGATGAATAAGCCCATCTGTACATGGTGTTCTAAGATTAACCATTACGAATACGAGTGTCACACGAAGAAACGGTCAATGGAGCAAGGACCAAAGCTAGTCCAGCGCCAACCTCCCTTCCAACTACAATCGTCAGGTAATGCTAATCAACCACCTTTAGCATATTCACATCACTCCAACTCAACACACGAACACACAATCGATGACCACAATACTTTCCCACAACAACCAAGCCAGGTTCCTTTCCCCTCTAATCAAATTATGCAGTAGCCACAAAACTTGTAGTCCTTTGTTGCAGAAGCATCGGACACAGTCACTTCACAAACAACAAACTTTGTTAAAATTCACTTTATTCTAATTTAGTTCTTGCCTCCTTAGCTCAAAGCAGCATAGTTAATCGTATTCCTAGTAATAGTCTCAATCATTATCCTAATCTCACAACTCACTTCACAGCTCAACACATAACATTTACCTCCTCAACTTAGCTCTAATCAACCTACACCACAAATACCCAGTTAACTCACAATTCCGTCACAACCTTCCAATTCACATCCTGCTTATTCAAACGAACCTTGTAAAGCTATTCCTTCAAGTAACCCTTCAATAACATTTACATATTGCTATCATCCTTACGAACCTTGTAATGTTAATCCTGTAAGTAACTAAACTCAATCCTAGCAAGTAAGAATAACATAGTACTAGCCAGTAAGAACAACATAATTCCTAGCAAGTTAGAATAACATAATACTAGCAAGTAAGAATTACATAATCCTAGCAAATAAGAAACAATATAAATCTACCAATAATTCTTACGAACCTTGTAATGTTAATCCTGCAAGTAAGTTAAACATAATCCTAGCAAATAAGAAAAAACATAAACCTACCAATTATTCTAACGAACCTTGTAATGTTACCTCTACAAGTAATTCAACAATTATACGTTATCATTGTTCTAATCCTTACGAACCTTGTTAAGCTATTCCTGCAAGTAACCCTTCAATAACATTTACATCTAGCTATCATCCTTACGAACCTTGTAATGTTAATCCTGCAAGTAAGTAAAACCTAATCCTAGCAAGTAAGCAAATCATAATACTAGCAAGTAAGAACAACATACTTCCTAGCAAGTAAGAATAACATAATCCTAGCAAATGAGAAACAATATAAATCTACCAATAATTCTAACGAACCTTGTAATGTATACCTACAAGTAATCCTAGTTATAATCCTAACAATAATCCTAATTATCCTAACAACTCGATTTCCGACTCGTAACGATTTCCGACACTTAACGATTTCACCCGATTGCCACTAGTTATAAGTATGCTGCACTGCAATTAGAACATGAGGCTAATCCTCTTCATGTTAATTTAGGTAGTGCAGTATTAGATTTAGATTACGATGTGTACAATTCAAAACAATACAGCGGTAGCACTAATAGTTTCACGTGCAGAGACCTGCTACAGTTATCCTACTTATGTACATACATTCCTATCTATAGATTTACATTAGCTAAGCCATTGTTACGCGGAACATTCCTCACTCATTCCAACACATAGTTGCAATCCAGTCCAACCTGGCTCTTCAAATCAACAAGCGCCACCCACAACTTTAACTCTCATTAATACTCCTGCATTACACACTTAATACACAATCTGCTAATCCACGCCCAACAACTCATCTCTCCTCATCGCTCCTATACTAAACCTACTCGCAAGCACTAGCATCGCTCCTCCTCAACCCGCTACGTCACAACAGAAGACGACGAAAAAGAAGTCTCCTGTCCACCAACAACAACCACATTCGAATGTCAACAACAATTTCGTACTTATTCTGTGTAAGTCCCCTCTTGTACCGCTCATCCTTCACTTCCTCCAAACGTCCCACCCTCCGCAACCCACAACAGCTACACAATCACAATTGTTTCACCCAAACTTCGTCACCTACCATTCCTCATCATCAACACTAACTCTGTTACTTTTTCTTATTCACCTTAATCCTTCCTTGATGTTGCTGGTAATGCTAATGATGATGATTCTAGTGTTGAAGGTTTTTCTAGTAGAAATGAGCACCACCGGAAGCCTCATCAACATCATACCTGCCTCAACTGAAGTGTACGTTACTTCACTACAACCACATCGAAGACTTGGTATGACTAGCCTTGCTGTATCCTGGATGTATTAATCGCATCGAACTCCCTATCCTCCAAGCCCAATCTATGTCATCCCAATAATCCCACTAAATTAACCATCATTCGAAAACAATTACACAATTAAATACACAATTAATACACATTCAACTCTGTACACATACAACCATTATGCCTAAATTATCAATTAATGTTTACTGTAATTCAAGGAATGTTATGTTTTGTAAATACTTTCCTTACCTGACCTCCCAAGCCTAAAATCTTGGACGTCGGGACGACGTCTCCCCCACACCCCGTCGCATGTAGCGTAATAGCTACATCCTAGCCCTACTCAATTACCTTACAAAGGTAACCTTCCTTATGCTAATCCTTTAGGCCGTCCTACTCTCTTTCCAAGACTGGAATTCTCCAGCAAACCTTAAATCATCCTTTGTCCAGATCACTCAGTCCCTTCGTGATCGCTGGACTCAAGTACTCTTGCCACTTCGATAGTTTATGGAGAGACCATCTAGCTTCTGAACTGACAAGACGTTCCTGCCCTTGTCTCTCAACTTGTGTGTATTCCCCAACCTCAATTATTCTACAACACTAGTTATTTAATTAAACTTACTCTCATCCCATTTAAACACACTTCGGTCTCTCACAGCACTTAATTCACTAACGCCTCGCTTAAACACCGCTAACGCTACCGCTAACGCATCCAGCCTTGCGCTTACGCTGCATTAGTTAGTCTAAAACTAGTGCATCACTCCCCCCTCCATCGTTGTTGAGCTACCATCCCTCCGATAGACGTGTTATCACAATATCCACTTGCAAAAATATACCTTTTCCCTTCCTTCCCCACCCCTATAAAGCTTCCCACTTTTTCCATGCCGTCTGCCGGCTCTACTCTCAGTAAAATATCTTCTCACGACAGTTCCCAGAATTTTCCAATGTACATGTATGCATCTTCCTGATGATGTCTATAATTTAAAATGTTTGCTCTTCCTCCCTGATTATCCAGAATTAAGCTCAACAAATCCATTTTAAAACTGACCCGGAATAATCTTCTGACGGGCTAGAAAACCATCTTTGGATGCATTTTCCTCTTTTATTTTCTTGTAAACATTTTACCGACTACTATAAGCCTCATACTAGGCACTGGGTTAAAGGATTAGGTTAAAGTCAGCTATCTCATTTACCTTGTCCCCCTCTCACCTGTTCATCCATCAACCAACCGAAAACCTTGGCCCTATACTAGCTAGCACTTAAGTCCCCAGCCTGGCCGTGCACACTTACGCTCCAGTTAGCTTTCCAGCAATCCAGCTCCAGAATGCTCATGTTTCCTGTATCGTCCCATTCAAGGCAACGTAAGCCTTGAGTAAATAAGAGCTCTCTAAAAATATCCTAAATCTCTCCTCCATTTTATCTTGAAACAGCCATGAATTTCATGCATCATAGAGTACACTGGCCGGTACTTGGTTACAAGTTACGGAAGAAGAAGAAGATGGACAATCTTCCGTATTTAGCCTTTTCTTATCCATTGAGAGAGGAAGCGCTTGAGGATTGACTGGATGAATCAAATCCCTGTATCCTCCAATCCATGAGTATTTTATCACATCATAAATTCAGTGTCACCAAACCCCTCATTCTCAGAAGAGTTGCTCTCCTATCATTCGTTTTTCTCAACACTTCATCCCGATATCAGAGGAGGCAATTATAATAATGTTTCGTGTGAAAATAATCTCATTCATAGACTAAATATTGAAGTTTCTGATAAAAACTTACGCCCACATCCTCTAATAATGTGTAAGCGTTCCTCCTACACTTTCGTTATGACTGACAAGCAAATAAGTGCTTTGCTTTCCGGCTTTTAGCTTAAAATTTTTCAAGCATTCCGCTCCTTACACGCCTACAGTGCTTCTTCGCAACGACTTTGTTGTAGGGTCATCTCCAGCTCGAGCAAAATATCCGCTTCTTTAATGTCAGAGTCTAGTCAACATATATACACCACTCTACAAAACACATCGTTTCAAACATACCCTTCCGGATTGCAGCTGCAGCTTGCACCACTTAACTCCTCCTCCTCATCACTTCCCTTTGCTTCGCATGCAGGGTCAAGAGGATGCTGGGAAATGGAATAGAGGATGAGACTGAATTTGCAAAATGGCATAATAACATGGAATAAAGCAATGTTCCTATAGCGCTACAGCACTAGGTCAGTCACAAACAATTCTAAATCCGACACCCTCCGTCCCTGACTCTTGCATGCGCTGACGGGATGATAAAAACTGAGCTAGCTCCATATGATTACGCTGCTACGAAATTTTGGCAATATGGACGACAAAAGACAGATTGGTGGATGGAGTATGCAGTTACTTTGGCTAGTAGAACCGGACTTCCATCCTTTCTGGTCAGGACTATGTATTAGTTCGTAGTCGACATAGCCAGAATGAGTTATCCGCGCTCTCTTGGTCGGGTCCTTCAGATACGAATCAATTAATGCAAGTGATTTGTCATAATTTACAAGAGCTGTCACTTCTCCTCCCTTAAAGCTCCAGACTTGTCGCAAATAGGACTAGAAGTCAAGCACAGAAAGTACATGCATTCGCCGGATTTCATCCTTCAAACTTGTAATCCTTCAATTACAAGCTAACTATAAAATAAGTACTGTCCTTCTCTCAACTTGACTCATTCTTTCATTTCCCTTTCCTTTTGAATTCTATTCCAGCCATGGCCCATAACATATACCCGCCCCAATTAACAAGAAGCAAGAGGATGATGTTGGTTCCTTTGTACTGGAATTGCTCTTCTCATATATTTATATATATTCTTCTTTTGTCACAGCATCCTCGAACCAACTACAGCAGAGACTATTTTAAAATCTTCCCTTGTATTTTCTTTCACAATCCATACAATCCACAGTAAGTAAATCAGTAATCATCCTTGTATACTCTTGAGGATATTTTTTGCAAATGTATAGTCAAGGATGAGCAGAAATCTAGATTGCAAATTATAAGTACGACAATGTTAAATTTTTCCCTGAGTACTTTTCCCCATGCATCTGCATCCTTCCCCCGATTACAAACCCACTTTGCGAAAATCACTATAACATTGTTTCTCTATTTGCCTTCCTTCCTTTCATCCCCTTTATTTTGCAAGCTTTCATTTCTCTGCATGCATACTCAACTCACTCTTTCATGTCATCTTTTCTGCTGTGAATTTGATTCTCATCCTCATTTAAATCCCACTCATTCATATTATAGAAAGAGCTATTAATTTTCTCCAATAATTTAAATCCTTAATTAATCCTTTTCCTCCATGTACAGTAGTTGAAGGTATGACGGAGTGCATGCATCCCTTGCGTGCAAAAAGTTGTGTGCCTTAGCAAGAATTCTAACTTCTTTTATGAAATCGCCACCACCACATCCTCTCAAACATGGGAAATACGTGTTGATGCACTTCGAAAAAAGTTCTTCAAGTCAGTTTCGATTAATTCTAGGCCTGAAGCCTTGATTTGTGAAATTGTGAACGGTTTGAAGAGCAAAGGAGGCTTGGAAAATAATATATTTCTACGTTCCTCCGCCATTTAAACCGTCATCTCATTCAAGTTTAGCATGATTACATTAGTTAGGGAAAGACGCTATCTACGGTCTGCTCACGCAAGACTTTGCTAGACAATCAACATAAAATATGCATTCCACCAATCTACAATGCACTCATGCACGTCTAACAATCATTTTGACAAGTATATTTGCTACAGCTCTACAAGCGGCAGTCTGCAATCAGTTCCACCATCACTTCTTCGACACTATTTGCCGCCTTTACCTTGGAATCGGACAAAAATACTCAAGGTTTGTGTTTGTGAACTAGTCCTGGGGGAGTAAAATAGTAGAAGCTTTTTGATTTGATATTCTATTCTTATTTGCTAATAGTCTCACTCGAAGTTACACAATCCGGAGCGGAGGGGAAGATATGATTAAGTCGTCAGACTTTGATTGAGACTCGAATTTACTCCGCCTTGATTGACTTCTTGACATGTGTCACTTTCAGCACCAGCTATCATCATTAATCAGGCGCATCAGCTTGATGAAATTACCTACTATCCGCTCACTCCCCATATCAAACCTTCCTCCTATGCTTCTCACTTGAGGACTTGACGACACACCACCACATAACATTAGCTAACCATGTTTTCCTTTCACTCACTTTATTTATTTGAAGAAGGGTCGACGGACGGCATCCTTTAAACTCAAGCCCCCGTTTCCTTTCCCTCAGTGTTCAAGCTTTAATCACACTATTAGCCGCATTTTCTCATGCGTTCAATTCCGTTTTTTACTTGAACACGCTTGGTAATTAAAATACTTGACCACGAGCTTAATTTACATTTGATCACTCGGTTAATTGTATTCAAGAGCCCTCATTCCCAAAGTGAAGCAATATATCAAATCCTACCCCTGCAACTTCAGCGGATTCCTAGGTAGTGCTATTCTCATGCTTGGCCAACGTTTGTAATTATCATGCTTCAGCTTGCAAATCTTCCTTCTCATCCTCCTCCAATAGCTTGTGATAAGGACTGGTCAGCAAGTATTTGATATCCACATGTCATTGAAACAGATAAAGTAGTAGCATTTTTAGCAGCTGTAATAGATCCAAAGACATCAACACAATTTTCTTGCTGGAGTTGCAAATGTCTATTTGCGATTTCACGGATCAAGTTCGTTCAGTGTTCCTTTTCTCACGGAGGTTTTTGAAGGTCGTCTGCAAGACTGGTCTGGTCATTAAAAATTTTGAAAAAATGCTACTTTGTCCATGGTAGATTTGAACAAAAAATAGTTTATTACTTGAACGAATGTGTAGAATATACATGTGAAGGAATAAGATTGAGATTACACCCTCTCAGATTCTACGGTAAAACTGTCTCCCTTGTCGTCCTTTTTAACTTTCTCCATCACTTTCTCTCTCCTTGAGCTAGGATATGGCCAATTTATATTTGGGGACGGAGTTTGAAGACACTGTCCGTTTATATAGCTTTCACCCGGGTGGGAATTCACTTATTTCTCTCGAAGCTGTCTGTACTGTAGTATCCCACGCTTTCTCTCTCTGTCTAAATTAGTTACATTCTTTTAAGGCTATGTAAACAATATTCTTTGGATGAATACACTTTTGGTTCTGTAACTATGAATTAATGGGCTATTTACCAGCTCCTCTTAACTACCATATTTTTAACCATTTTAGTATCTAATCTTAGTATATTATTTATTTAGTATTCCAGTAAATCTGTCCTTTGCCAGAACTAGAACCGTCATGGTTGTTTCTGACTATAAGGTACAGCTCATTGAATGACTATCTTATAATTCGTAATTGGATTTGCGAATTGCAAATCGTAACTGGTTCAAAACAGTTCGAAGGCATTCAGTGTATTCCTCTTGAATGTTCTCTAAATTATTTTATCATGATAAGACACACCTTTCTCTTAAAACTAGGTATATCCCTTGTATATTATAGCATACATACATCTGCATTTCTGAAGAACATTGTTCCCTTACAGTCCAAAAAAGTTCTACATATACACCAACTGTTCCCTCTTTGTTTGCAATAAAGTCCTTGAAATATTTTAGACGTGCTATGCGCTCCAAAGATGAAATGAGTTTATTATTTAGAATCTGTTTCACTTTGAATTTTAGGTACTTTGTCAAAATCTTCCCTGTTTTAAATCCCTATTAAACTCCGTTTGAGAATTATAGTTACGTTACATTTTAAAAGGTCTCATGACAGGTAAAAGTTGCTTGAATTTCTGCTGAAAGGTTATTCAAATGTTAATATTGTGAATACTTGCGAGGCATTGCTTGAAAAAACGAAAAAATCGTTTCTCATTCTGTGTTTACTCCATGTTGCCTCGGCTAGAAGAATTTGCTCTCCGGCTTACTGTACGACTCGGCTATTTGTAATTTGTAAATTAAAAAAGTCCCATTCAGGAATCAGTGCATTTGAAGTATGTAACTATATAGTCTATGGTGGCAAACGTAACATGGAGAGGAAAAAGAACATGATGATACGCGGGGCAAAAGCAACGCGGTTGACACGGGGGCAAATGTAACATGGGGCAGTAAGCGTGCACAGAAGATACGCTGACGCTGCCATAGCAACGTGCTTCAATCTAACTCCCATGTTACATTTCCCCACATTTTCATCAAGTTACCTTTGCCATCCATATAACCATGTTATGTTTCTTCAGAAAGTTATATTTGCCCCCTACCACTATACTTGAATTGATAAAGTTATCGGGACAACGTTTCAGCTTCGATACATTTATACAATATTGCCGAGGTAATAACGCTCCCATTTTTTACTACTGGGTGAATACTTGCTTTGGCAAAGGTACATTTTGTATTTCCTTAAACCCACCACTCGCTCGACCTACTTATAGCACTGGATAACTATCTGCTCATGAAAACACTATTAGAGTTTAATAACCATACCCAGTCAGCGCAAGCAACCTCGAATTCAAACGTTCTGCGCTGTATGTATATCAGTCCCCGAGGAATCAGAACGCCCGCTCAAACGTTTGATTCGGAAGTAATGCTTGAACTACTATTGGAATGCGCTCTCATCATGGCATCCCGCCTGTGTCGGGCCACATTTTTCCCGCTATTCATATTACTATACTGTTCTTTGTAAGCATCCTCATCATCATCCTCATTATCAGAGTCGCTCATATTCCCCGAGAAGCTGCGCTCCGCTTTGAGTTTCATTGCCGGGCTTGAAATCCTTTTTTTCGGTGTTCCCGGAATACTTTTATTAGCGATCGGGGTACGTATTCCAGTATTACAATTATAATTCATTGCGGGGATTTTCTTGGGAGACTTTCCAATGGATTCGATGTTTTCGCGAAAAGTAGCAACAGTTTTCTGATGCCCTAGTAGATTTTGGTTTCCTTGCTCTAACGCTGTGATAATCGGAAGCGCTAAGGAAGTTGAGTTTGCTGTTGGCGGCGGCGTCACAGTACTATCCGTCTCTACACTGCCAGTCCCTCTCAGAAGTGAAGACAAAATCTCACGGCCTGTAATTCAATCATTTCAAAAAATTTAGTTCATCTTAATCGGCTCTGGCAGCTCTAACTCGTCAATACTCTGGAAGCTTTTCTTCCAAGTAAAGAGAAAGTGGAGAAAGCACTCAAATCACATCTTCTTGCTCTAGTTGGGATTCAACTGAATCTACCAGTGTGTGTGTTACGTGGATATAGTGCGCATGTACGTACCAGAAAGCCCCTCGCTTTTGAGCTGCCGAATATGATCGAGGTCCTGAGCTGAGCACAAGGGTGTTTCTACAGGGAATGTTGAATGGAAAAGGTCAAAATTGACAATATGGTGTCCTAGGTCGGACTTGTAGGAAGTTGTATCATGGAATCGGTGACCCCACAATATTTCTGACGCAAGATAGGATGTCCGCGCTTGTGTGGTCATCCCAGTAGATTCCACTACGCCCTCCATGATAACCATAATTTCTATCTTGGAGCTCATGAGGTCACTGGCGGACATTCCGTAGAGTGGACTCTCGGAATCAATAGGATGTACAACTGTTGTAGGCCAAAAAAGTAAAATCCTATCCTCGTCTTCCCCATAGCCCCCAACCTGTAAATAGCCAGTCAGTTATTACATAAGTTGCACAAATCATCGCCATTGTGATGAACTGGTACGTATTTGGTATATTTTTGGCAGGAATTTTTAATATAGCTGCATCATCCCCACTTGACAAACCTTTATTTCTTCTTGGTGGATAGGCAAAACTTCTCCCTCTGCCGTAACCTTCTTAGCAATCACTTGAGCGCGAACATGAGCTTCGAGAATGTGAGATCTGAAAGAAATAACCAGCTTTTTAAAGAAAAAAACGCTTCAATTCCGCATTTCATCAACCGTTTTTCATCATCAATTCAGGTGGAACCCAAAAGAATCCTTAAAAACTTTCCCCTTGTAGTTTCTTCATCTCCATCTTTTCCGCTTTTTCTCCGAATTCCGTACTTGAAAGCCAACTTCGAAGACTGTGAAATTCCGGAAAGGACGAGGAAGATACTATAGAATTTGCATGCAAAACTACTACTTAATTTTCAAGACGTTACAGTAGGAGAAGGATCAATCAAATGCCGTAACATGCACTCCATACACATACAAGCTGAATAACTAAAACTTATAACTACGAGGAGTAGCCGCTTTGAAATAATTCCTCTTCGTGTGGGTTGAGCCTCCTCCCTATCTTCTCTTCAGTTTAAAACGACCAAGTACTATAGCTTCTTCAACTACCTCTCCTCCACAATTATATTACTCCATCTTTAAAATTTTCATATTCATCTCTATAATCATTCACTGTTATACTGTAACTAGCTCTTGAACAAGCTTTGACTGTTCCTGGTATAAACCCATTAAATTGTATCCCCAGTCGGGCTTCTCTCTTTGTACGCCCATCTACATTTTCGGTAGCACTTTGGAAACAACATATAATTTACCTCCTTATTCTCAACTTATAACTAGCTTTTATCTTAGATAACTGGTAAATACTAATTAAGCATGAGTCGTACAGTCTTATTTTGCACATACAATCCCACCACCCCCCGGTACATCATTTGTCGCTATGCTATTACGAAAGCTTGACCATATTTCATGTACTTTTAACTCCTGATATGGACCAGCATAGCGTGTTCCTTAAAATTGCGATCATGAAATCATAATTCCAATCTTGGGCTTTTTCCTCCGGACCCTATGTGTACATAGATCATTCCCCGTTATGTGTGTATCCAAGTATAAGAAGGTATACACATGGAGGCGGAGAAAAGCAAACTTAATGGAGCGCACACAAGCTTAAAGCTAGTACATTAATCCATGTTTGTGAAACGTGCAAAGAAGAGATTGGCAATAAAATCGGCAACATTGTAAAACTTTTTCTTTCGCCTCACAGTACCGTACATGACCGGCCCCACGAATTGAAATTTGAAACATAGTCAAAGTTCAACCTGAGGGTCGTAGTAATTCACCCTGAAAAAAGAAAATCCAACTTTCGGCTGTTACCAGAGATATAGAGGCTCAAAGTTGCGATTTTCGCATATAACATGCTGTAGGGACCGTGTAGATAACATGTGAGTTAACTGCGCAGAGATGGCACTAACTAATATGTTTGCACAAAGTCATCAGTTAGTACAGCAATATGTAATTAAAGCCCAGTTATCATGTTACCGTTCACATATTATGAAACTTAAGTAATATTTTACCACCGTTGAGCTTTTACTGATATAATATATGGATAGTCCCTACAGAATTTTTCAAATTTCTCCAGATTACGGTAAAAGTTGGATTTTCTTTTTTCAGGGTGAATTCCTACGACCCTCAGGTTGAACTTAGACTATGTTTCATATTTCAATTCGTGGGGCCGGTCATGTACGGTACTGTCAGTCATACCATAAAAGCTATTTCGAGGGGATATGGACACGTGGATCAGTTTCTACATGAGTTTTGAAACAGGGTTGGGATGGAAGGAGATAGCTATTTAAGAGAATGATTGCAAATGGTTGCGATTAGTTGCTTACAGTTTAAGGAGGAAATAATGAAAATACCAAGAAAAAACTGCGAGGAGGACAATGAGGAGAAGCCGGGTGTGAAGTTGTTTTCAGATTGGAAGGAGAATAAAAGCAGGGGAAATTAAAGAAAATAAGAATGATTACTTTCGAATGTCTCCGACACGAAACATTAAGTAGAGTTGTCCATCCCTTTGGGAAATGACAGCATTCCTACTGAAGACGAGCGTCTGAGACCTTTTCTTGGGCCGAGACAATTTTGCAAAGACGACACCCACCATGAAAGCTTCAATGAGAACTCCGGTAATGCTCTGAATACAGAGAACAAGGATAGCATCCGGACACTCGGGTGTCATTCGATGGTAACCGTAGCCGATGGTGTGCTGAGTCTCAAGACTGAAGAGGAACACGGAAGCGAAGCTATGAACACCTTCAACGCAGGGAGTCCAGCCGGGTTTCTCAAAGTTGTTCATATCGTTGTGGGCTACCAGAATAATCCACCATATCACTGCAAACGCTGTGGAAGACAGTAACAGAAAAGGAATTATACATGGTTATTTCTCACATGAAGGAATCGATTCTGTAACCTTCACTATACTGTCCAACCTCCTCCCAATGTGTACACGATACCGAGAGGAATCAATCCCCAATCCTAGCCACATGTATTTCAACCCATAGGCCAAAGCTAAAAATTTTCTAGAACAAGCCCAACCAGTGGAGCATCCTTGGATGAATTTGTCTCAAGATATTCCCTACATCCCCATTTCGTATTCATCCCCACGTTTAATACTTTCTCCGCTAAATTCTCTATCCTCTTCAACTTCACATTCCTTTTTATATAACTATCTAAACTTCCGGCCTCCCGCCTCCTCCGCTCGTCCTTCCACCCATCCGTACAGATTTTCAGTCAAACAGAGGTAATTGATTGACAAAATTGAATCAAAATCCCCCCAACTTTCACCGCCGCCCCATCCTCCTTACACGCTATAGCAAATTACCCCTCCCTCCTCCATTCTTTCTCTCACAACTTTCTCTTAACTAGCTCAAGAGTTGCCCAATTTTGGCGTGCATACTTACTCTACACTTACTTATCCAACTGTATGCTTGCTTGAATGGAATCATTTTGCCAAACTTTAAGGACATGCTCCTTCTTCTCCACATGCAATCCACCCGAATTTCCTATTCTTTTCCTGTATTTCCTCATTCCGCGTCCTCCCAATACTTCCAAATTCAACTCCTATCCCAAACTCTCAGCTCTCTTAACCCGCTTCCCCCCAAACCCTTCCCTTCTGGTGATACAATATACGTACCTCAGACCTTGAAACCCTTCTGTATTCCCTCCATCTCCCATCGAGCTTACTTACTTCATCGTTGAGCTTGAGACTTTCCAGATACACATACCTAATCCCCTCCCTCCTTCATATGTATGTGCACCCTAATCAGACTGTATGCTTCCAACATGGGCGTTTAAAAGGCTATCCATGTTTCATCTATCACCTTCTTTGATTTCTCCTCCAACGCTCGCCCCAAGTGTGAATAACAAACCCTGCCCTTATTCTAGTTAATCTTCTTCTTTTTATGCACATCAATCATCTCCCAACCTTCTTGCGCAACACTTTGAGGAAAAGTCACAAGATTTACAAATATCCATACCGCCATACCAACATCAACAATTTAAATCCACACAGACTCTACCCCCTGCTCTGTCCAACTCCGGCTCCCTGTCACTCCTTCCTGCCCATCATTGATTTCGGTGCTGTACACGAATAGCCAGAGCTGTAAGCCGTTATATCTCGTGTAAGCCACTGTTTTCTCTTCTCCCACCTCATTTCTTCGCTATAATTCACTTACAGCTTCCAATTTTCTCATTTCCTTCTCCATCATAGCTTTCCGTTGACAGCAGAGTCCTTGTGATTTGACGTAGAATTTGTATCAAATTTCCCCCTTTCACTCATTTTACTTGATGATGCATAAATCCTCTCCCTCTCTCTCTCTCTCTCTTATTCCCTCTCCCTTCTACCCTCATGTGTTGGAGTGAGGAGGTTGTCCACATGCATCTCATCCTACTTTCTTCCAACTCTTGATCTGTCGTTTTGATCATTTAAGAGTTTGGCAGTAATGGTAATGGAGTAAATGGGTAGAGTATTAAGTACATTGAGTCAAGAGACGAGAATGAGTTGGCAAGTCTGTAGAATTCGTTATGTTGCTCTGTAAACTTGTCTGATAAAAACTTTTCAAAGAAATAATACACCCTAGTTTCTTCAACCTTCCGCTTCTCTATTTCCTTTCAGGATTGAATAAATGGAGAAAGCTGTAGCGCTCTGGGAGGTGTCACTCTTTATTTGAGACTGCTTTGTATATTTTATTTGCTTTCACTTTAAAATTCTACCATTCTGCTTTCACTTTCCTGGAATGCCCGACACCTGGGACAGCCCTGTACCATCCCAACAAAATATAACAATTACTAAATTAAAGTCTGAAAGAGAAGCAAACATTTTCTCTTCCAACTTCAACTTTATATCTACTTTCACTCCTAGTGAAAGCAAATACTTTGAAGCAGGTATCCCGTATCCCTCTTGCTTTCTCCATCATTATATGTTGTAGGTGTTTTCACGCTCCCCCGTTGCTTTCTCTAAAACGATCAGTAAAGACCAAGTTAGCTTAGGTCCACTGACCAAACATGACTCCATTCTACGGCAATGTTTTCTCCCCAAATCTCCAGTGAAAGCAGGGAGAGGGGTGTTGGGTACACAACAGTTTCCCCTTAATTGCTTGTCCATTTCTAATGTGTGAACTTGATAGCTTATGAAATCTCCAGAGTAAACTTAGGACTGGACGGCGTGTGATATCGATTTTCTAGACCTTGTACAATGTCGTGTTTCTTCTACGACGCTCTTTATTCTTTTAGACCCGGTCCTTGCCCCATCTAAATCCTCCCATGTAACAGCACTACCAAACCACTATTTTCCTCATACTCTTTTTATTCCTTCAATTGCTCACGTACTCCTTCCGTCCCCTACTGTATTCTAAAGGAACGCAGCTCTTTCTCCGCCCGACCATCGGATTTAACAGTCGTCATGTTTTACCTCCTTTCATTGAAACATATATATCTCTTGCAAGTTAAATTCCCCGCAATTTGTTTCATTCTTCCTCCATAATAAACTTAAATGACACGTGGTCGTATTATTCATACACTGAGGAATTGTTCGTGGCGCACTGGATAAAGGGAAAGTGCTAATTAGGATTTCAAGTCACTTGCATCATTCTGGCTTTGACAAAACGTTCGAAATTAGTAATTAGCTAGGATTTCACGGGGTGGAATGCATGAAATTTTCCAAAATTTCCTCCTCACTCTTCAAATAGCCCAAAATCCTTTGCGTCAGATTGATAGAATATTACATTCCATGAGTGCAGAGATAATATTTGATTTAATTTTAATATGGGCAAACAGATAGCAAAGGAAGGAAATACAAAGTAAGGAGCGGTAACTAGGGTCTACATACATATATCGGAGAAAGTTTGCAAGTGCTGTACGTAGTACTAAATGGAGTGAATATAAGTTGGAGAAAGTCGGGAGCGGATTCCTAGTCTAGGTTATAGAAAGGAGTAGAAATTCCTTCTGTGGTTTCCCTCATTTGTTCTCTATTCATTTACTTGAGTTCTCTTCGGCTTTCTCCTTTGAAAGCTCATCAAGGGTTAGAGACGCATGCATGATTCCCCTTGAAATATCCCTCCAAAAATCTTCCTTAATCACACCATATTCAACCCTTTTTCAACTCCCATTTTACTTCCTACGGTGTCTCCTCCACTTTCTCTACTTAGTTTACTACATACAGTATATGAGCTTTCTCTTTCTGTCAGCCCTACATCTTTCCTTGAGTCATCCACCATTTCAATCAGCCACTCTCTCTGACTCTCTCTGTCCCAATCTCCTTCAATTCCTACACTCTTCCCTGTTATGACTCCTTGACAATCTTGGTTTCTTTTAGACTATTCATCCACTGTGTACACATTGATATTACTGGACAGATTCCATCTTCGACTTGCAACTTTTTCCCATATTACTTGCACTTGAGAGCTCCAACTCAAACAGGACGAGGGTAAGAGAGAAAATCATATGGACAGAGGCTGTCACAGGATATTCATCTTAGGATTTGCATGAAAAGCTTTTCCTTGAATTAATTCGTCTTGAATTTGGGTTGGTTTGTAGGAGCTACTAGGAGGTTTACTAGCTCCAACGCTTAAGGAACTATGAAGAAAAGCGTCTATATCGCAAGAAATCTCACATCATTCCCTTTCAATTCCCCGTAAACTCCTCTTTATCTCTTCTTCCTTCATGTGGTAATTGTGTTGCAGTTTTGCAGAACCTTCCCTGCTCCTATCCTTATCCTTTTCGCTTATCTCTCATACGTTGTTTTCCCGGTCTTCTGCTACGTACCCGGATATTTCCTTACGCAATCTGTGGCGTATACATTTGGCGTTGTCGCAATTTCACCCCTCCCCTCCTTTCTCCTCTCTCTCCCTCTCTCTCTCTCTCTCTCTTCCAGCTATTTACTCCTCTGGCAGCAGGGAGAAACATGACAAAACTGTGTTGAGGCATATAAACAAGTACATAGCGGGCTATGCAGCTCTGAATTTTTAAACATTCTCTTAAGGTCACGTCTCTTCACGGTCGTATCTCGAATTGACATTCCAATTTTCATACTTACCAAGCCAGGAGAACAAGTACGAGACTGAGAAGACGAATAGGGTCCATCTCCATTGTGCATCCACAAGCGTTGTGAAAACATCACTCCAGTAGCGTTTAGTTTTATCGTGAACATTTATTTGGCAGAGGTTCCGCAACCCATTTTTCAATAAGACACGTCTTCTGTTTTCTAAAAGCTTCCTTCGATGCAATTTGCCAGAGTAGAACCTGAGGGTTGAGAAGAGGAAAAAAACAGAGAATATTTTTGTATTTTATCTCTATTAAATTTCTCTATTTCTAATTGCGAATTTTTACGCTTCACGCTTCCCTGCTCCGCCCTTGGATGGAAGTCGTGTTAGGCAAGCAATTTAGAAATCCTACTACGTACGTAAGCAGTCGTAGGGTAGGTAGTCGAGGAATGGAATCAACTAAGTTACAGAATAACAAGTTGTTGGCCGAAGAAATAATAATCTAAACATTCTAAAGAGCTTCTTAATAGGTTCCTTAACCCACTCCCTTCGGGGGCTGAGTCACTTGTAGCTTTTTAAGCGGGTAGGAGGAAGGTAATTTGCTTTGTAATATTGTAATTGATGGGATACCGGGAATAGTATTTCGAATGAACCCATGTAACTTTTGAGGAAAAGAGGAGTTATATTATTCCCATCATCATCATCATCATCCTACCTTAATCCAATTTTATCCACTTGCATTCTTCTCGAATTGATTGCATTCCTCTGGGGTCCCTCCCTCTGCTTTCCCTCCCGGCCCGGCTAAGGTATTTTCGGTTCATATTACACTGAAAGCCTACTTTGTTGTGGTACGGCGCGTGGGAAATAGGCGTCACCGGTGGTGGTGGCATTGTGGCATGTGTAATGTCTACCTTCTGAATGAATTATAAAATACCCGCATAAGGTAGACCCCACCTTCTCTCCTTATTACAGCATAATCATCTCCTATACATCAATCCAATCTTATCATAGAATCCATTCTTCCTTGCCACCCCCCCCCTCTCTGCCAATTCAATCAGGGTTCATATATAATTTCCAACCCTTTCTTACCTCCAAATCTGTTCCCCACACGGTAGGGACGTAAATTCCCCTTCGAATTCCCCTGTTCGTTTCGGGCTCCCGGTAGTTCCGGTTCTTGAAGAGTTTGTAACAGGTAAATTTTGGGGTCGGGTATTATTTTGATGCCGATGGTTCCGGGAGTGTACCGTCGTGTAAGTATTAGTCTGCAAAGGCATCCTCCCTCCCGAGGCTTCGTTCCCATCGTTCCCTTTACCAGGGATGCTGGAGGGTGGGTCTCTGGCTTCGGGTGTGACTGCCGTTGATGAGGCTGTTTCCGCATCCAGGATTCCCGCAATCGGCTCAGTAGAGGGCGTTTCTGGAATAAGAGCTTGCCATGTTGCCGTCATAGTGAATGACGTCTAAGAAGAATACCACCACCAGCACATTCGAAAGTCTTTTGCTTTCTTTGAAATACTTTCGATGACTTTGCTTCCCCTACTTTCTCCACAGCACCCACTCAGATCATACAAAAATAGAGGGAGTATAATGTGCTAACAATAAAACATGTAATGTTCCTTTCTAGTACATCCCGCAGGCTTCAAGTTAGGTAAGCTTGGCTATCTCACGTTTGCTTCTAGAGTATAACGAGGCTTCGTCCAAGGCTTCTTGACTACACTATCCTTTTCTTTTACAGCATACAAGGCACATTGATAATTTGTTCAGGTCTTTCCTTGGCTTTGTTTATTCTCATCCAATGGTGTTAGAGTAGGTAGAAGAATCCAGTGTGATTTCCATATTGCACCCACTTGTCTCCAAAAAGAAGAATATATTCATGATCCTCCAAGATCTTATCAGCGAGAGGGACTGGAATCAGAAACTTAAATCGTTATGGTGATCCACTGGATTTAGGTCCGCTTCCCAAGGTAGTTTGTCGCCGTAGTCATAGCTAGTTGAGAAACAGGATAAGCAGCCCTTAGCTTCTGTAAAAGTGAAAGCAGAATAGGAGATGTGTTGCAGCCTTGGGAAAGTTGTGATTTCTCGCCTAGGTTATCTTGATAACACAATTCTAACGACCATGTTATTTTTCAATCCTTGGCTTCTAGTCAAT
The DNA here is from genome assembly GCA_906901655.1 of Sminthurides aquaticus. Taxonomy (NCBI): domain Eukaryota; kingdom Metazoa; phylum Arthropoda; class Collembola; order Symphypleona; family Sminthurididae; genus Sminthurides; species Sminthurides aquaticus. Next base: position 4,943,157 of record CAJQTT010000004.1, on the reverse strand, counting down.
CCCAATTCTTCAAGGCGCATTTAGTATATTTTGATCACAGCTTGGAGTACTACCTCTTCCCTCAACCCGCACACATTTCCTCTTTAATTTCTAACATATACACTGTTAAGAATCACGTCTTCCCCGGTACATTCCGACTAATCGCCTCAGGCTTTTGTGTGTCTAAGCGTTTATAAACTCCTCTTCCCCTCTCAGCTATTGCTTTTTACTTTGCGTGCACAGAAAACTTGTGAAGATATGAGCAAGTCTGTCATGATAAGGTTATGGTTTCCAGAGTTTTGTTTTGTATAAATATTTGCACTTCCCCTTCATACAGAATGATTCTTGCTATGAGCTCATATGCTCAATAAGTAGTTAACTCATGTCTTGATTCCAGGTACAATAAACAAAGTTTTGGATGGAGGAGGAGTCTCTCTCCAGATTTTATTGGCTCTTTGAGATATATTGGATGTTTTATAGGTACGTCCGTGATTTGAGTAGGAAAATGGTTTATAATTGTTGGCTGGCTGGAAGGATGAAATGAAACTTGTAGTAGAATAGAATGGAATCAAAGGAAGCTAAGGACAAGCGAAGCTAAATAGGCGTCCAAGGGGCTTTCTTCAGGTAATTTGATGAGAATTTATGATGCGAATACAAACACACACTTGAGTGAGACTGTAGGAAGGCTTAATGTCCGGAAAAGTGGAAGAGAGTTGGCTGGCGAAGTGGTAATGATAATATAGAAGAGATGTGAAGAGAATAGGAGAGCGACAGCCCCCTTTGTCACACTACTACACTTGGAGTTGTTTCGGTCAAATGATCACTAACCGCACGGACCAAGTCAGTTTAACTGAGTTGTGAACAAGTTTTCCAAATATAACCTACTTTAGCTTCGCGTCTATAACTTTGGGAAATGATCCCCGTTATGAGGATGTATTGCGAAAGGTAAAGAGTATATGGGCTTGAAGGAACGTCCCCGAGAAAGCACTCTTTTGTACTCTTCTTCTACTCTCTCCTTGCTGTATTCCTCTCTGCCCCTTCTTGTGTCTTCGGAGGAAGAGGAGCCAAAAGTTTATTTTTGTCAGTTCCAAACACTTGTATATTACTTGATGTTCAATCTTACTTGGGGAGCCCCTGCTTCCTAACCAACGCTTTCTTCTTGTTGTATTGAACAAAACCTCCAAATCCTTCCTACCCGGCCATTATCCATTCCTGTTTTCCTTTATCCGCGTAGATATATATATATACACACACACAACCTTAGACACCCCGGTGTTGGAGAGGATGGGGGACAGGGACACGGCTTGATAGGAAGGGAGATGAGGGAAGGTAAAACGCTTGCAAAATTCTTGCTATTGTCTATTTCCCATTGCGAATATCCGCGATGCGTGAGTGAGCGAGTGAGCAAGTTGATGCATACAATATCATGGCCAAGTCTTCTATTTGAAATAATGGATTCAGTGGGGACGTGGGGAGGAGTGGAGGGACAGAGAAGGGAGAGAGTGAGTGAGTGAGAGTAATAGGAATATTGTCAAGTACCTTGGAAAATCCTAGTATTTTCTCGTCTCCAGGACAACATACAGGTCAAAACAAAGGACGGACTGAAATTCCCATTTGCCAATCTAGAATTTAGCATGCGTAAAGCCTCTTTCGTTTGAGAAGACTTTGTCCATGAGCCAAACTTGTCCACCCCACCACCACCTTCCGCCGCTTCCCGACTTCTTTAAGCTACGTAGTTTCCAAAACCATATACAAATAGCCTCCCAAAGCAACATTTAAATAATAACAATCCTCCCCTCTCCTTTATCTTAACTTAAGATTCTTAAGGCCAATACGTTTATTTGTGTTCTTTCTCTCAGCTTTCTCCAGCTTTCTTCTTCTCTCTTCTTTTCTGCATACAACCAGCAGCTTATGATTTAAACATTTATAGAGGCAGAATCCCAAGCGGATAAGCCATGTGTATATATTATTTTTTTTCTTTCTAGGCCATTTCCTCCGTTTCTTTATTCCACTTTTCTCCTCCCTCCCAATCCAACTTCCAACTACCCACCTTTCTGTCACACTTGATTCTCATATTATTTCATCCTGACACTTGTCATTCTGCAACGTCTTGAAATCTGATAGAAATTCCCTCAGCTTTTGTCCTTATTTCCCCCTTTCCATCTTTATTATTATCATCCTTTTCCTCCTATAAAGATTCCCCCTCCCCCCTCCTACATATGCTCCACGTCTGAGCAAAAGTCGAAAATACTCGAAATCCAAAGCTTCCTTCTACTACGCTCCCTCCTGTCTCTTTTCCTTCCTCTTAGTTTAGCTTCACACTTTATTTGGGCACTCTTCGCAAAAAATCCCCTCCTTCCTTCACCACCTTCCATAACAAATCCACTCCGCATGTTATCTTCATGAAGAGGGCAATGTAACTTTGGGGAAAGTTGGGATTCCGTTCGCTAGGCACGTGGCTCTCACACAATTTCCCCTTACCCGTGATTCTCTCATGCCCCAGTCCCGTCCCGTCCCGTCATTAGCTCACCCGTAGAAGCCCGCATTAGTCTTCCAGGTAATCAGCTTGATTCAAATATTTAAGTACCCCTCGGCTCCGGACTAACGTCTTTTCAATTGAAAGTCCAAATCACAAGGGGTTTGCGTAGACAGCTTTCTGGACAATTTTTAGCTCAGAATAGTGCGTACACGAGGGAATAATATTCCCGGAATATTTTTAGAATTTACACACTACCCCGCGTCGTCGCTCTCTTGACTTCCCACCACAATAATAGCAACTCCTCTGCCCTCCTGTCTCCCTGTCAAGTGCCGCCGTCAGGTACACTGGCTCGGAAAAGAAAACTTTTATAGATAATTGATGACTGATTTACCTTTTGTATATTAATGAGCCTTCCACTTTTCCTGTGCTTTCTCCATTATATCCACCAGCCTTCAGCCATCATCCCTGTCCGACTTAAGGTTTTGCAGGAGCGAGAGGGATTTTTCTCGGAATATATAGTACATACTTTGGGAATAATATTTTTTCTTGCACTGTATCCATCTCATTCTCTTAGTTTGTCCTCCAGCCGAGAGGTAAGCCATGCCCTGAATTAAAACATGGACGTCATTCAATATTTAGACATTATGGCAACCTTTGTTTAATGTGTGTTCAGTAGAGGCAATATTTGCGAATATCCACCACATATATACACCTCTCCCATCCCCCATCCATCCTTGTCGCGTCTTTCTTGCTCATGTATTATCCAGCATTCTCTCTATCTATACACGCTCGATCTCACCGCCCCTACCCCTCCAACCCCCTCCCCCAATTCATTTAATATGCAATTCAAAACCGGATCCTTGAAAATGATCTTTTCTCGTCTAATTTTCCTAATTATTTATGCGTGACCAAGAAAAGAAGCTCGCAATAAGTAGCTGTTTGTTTACATCAGCTCTCAGCCCACATCCCTTTTTCCTCTAAGAAAAAATAAAGCTCTTCCGAAAAATACCCTCTTATACGCAGCAAGCAATTAAGCGAGGAAAACTATGCCCTTTTCGTCACTATTCCTTTCACCAGATGTCCTGCAACTCTTTGAACGTTTTTGTTACGCGGATTTCCGCTCATTTAGAGCTTTCTCCCCGTAAGATTCAATGAATAAGCTGAGCAATAAGAGCTTACTCCATGTGGTCACTGGTCACTACAAAATCCGCCCAGGTTTTCCTTCTTAGCCTATTGGCCAACAGCTATTACTTTCTCTAAGGATTATGGATTGGGAATACGGAAAAGGGGGGCTATAGAGAAACTAAAATTTTTCAGAAATTTTAAAAGGTTCAATGAAAGTCCGATCATATTCTCTCCAGTTTCCAGAATCCGCATGTACAATGCTCAAGATTGGCAAATATTTGCTTTCTTCAGATAGCAGTGTATATTTAGCATGGAGAAAGTATCTGCAATCCGAGAAGGTGTTATACAGTGCTAGTCGCTACAATGCTCTTTCACCAAATGTTTTCTCATCCACCTACGATCTCCAAATACGTATTTCTCCACACAAGCCCCACAAATCCTTGCCAAAGTATCTTTCTCTTTTTTTTCCTTTTTCAGACTTCTTGCGCTTCCTCCAACTCCAACCTTCCTTTAGGTTCAAGTCTCGTATTAACACTTCTCTTCTCGTCAAGACCCGATAATTTTTTCCTCTCCCATTAATGCATCCTTTCTCCACTTCTCTGTACAGCTTTCTCCGACCTTTCTCCTCCTACTCCTTTAACCACGCAATCTCAAATTTGTCTAACAACCGACTTCATACATCTACCCTTCATTTGATCCCAAGAATTTTTGGTCCCAAGGGTTTTTGGTCCCAAGGATTTTTGCCTCCAGGACTTTTCATCTCATGTTTTTGCAAACAAAAATAATGCGATGCATGGTTCAGAAAAAAAAGTTCTAGTAGGCTTTACAGTTTTTTAACTACCAGCATTTTAGAGAGTAGGAATAAAACTACACATGTTAATTCCAATTACCAACTACCAACAACGCAGTACTCTGTCGTTTACTGCACCAGAGCTGGAACGCTTTCTTTTACGCTGGCTACAATTAGTCTCAGAAGCTTTTAAACCCACGCAGATTTGCGTATCCTTCTGACTGTAGTCATTTTCCACCTCAGACAGTTGTATCCAAACTACATTTTCTTGGATTTCTGCTTGTTCCTGCACCTCAATTGGAGATTCTCAAGGAGGCAAATGTCAGCAGAATGATTGAATTTGTAAAGTCCAAGCACTAGTTATAACTGACTGAAGGTATACATCGCATTATTTATGTCTGTAAAAATATGGGATAAAAAGTCCTGGGAACAAAAATCCTGGGATCAATAATCCTGTGACCAAAAATCCTTGGGATCAAAAATCCGCAAATTCAAGTAACTTCTGCTTGGTTAAACATGACGCGGAAATATCAGCTTTGGCTTATGCAACGTATAGCATAGTGTAAAAGAAACTATAACCATCTCCAGTGCTAGCACATCTGTCAGTTAGTTACTTGGATGCTAGCTTGGTGTTTTGAGCTCTCAAGTTTCCTTCCTCAGCTTTCACTCACTTTCACTCCTAGTCCAAAATGCGCTGTTTGCTAATCGCATTAACTCTTGGTAAAGACTCAGCCTTGCACAGTGTACTTAAAGCTTTCAAAAACTAGGTTTCCCTAGTGACTTATGACAGTGATTTTATATCAGCTTTAGTTATCAAATTTTGAATTGATTCTTCTAACATCTTTCTACTTTTTCCTCGATATTTTTCATAGGATGAAGCAGCTGTGTGTTTTGTATTGAAATTGATTCAAGATCTTTACTCCCATTTACCTTGACACTCTCTCCTTTTTGCTGGATAGACCTATTGAGACCAAATAATCTACTATGGTCATGACGGTCTCAGTAGTCAGTAGTAATATCCTGTAGTTCCGCCAAAGTGGATGACTGACATGTTGAATGTCTTTGTACGGGGACCTATTTCCCCTACTCCTCTTCAGGAAGCGGTCTTAGTCTTTTGCCAGGTAGTCGTTTTAAAATTCGTCTGTTTGATATAGCAAGGAAATATTTTTTACTCGATCATCCCTTTCTAATCTGTGATTTCTAATCCCCCCCACTGTGATTTATAAACTGAAATCGAGCGGGTACAATTTATTTTGGATATGAGCTTGGAACTATACAGATGATGTAATGTCAAATGTGGGGGCGTGCAGCGAACAGGAACGAATTTTTTGTATAAATGTCAAATACAGCTTGAAGTATTTGACGTTTGCGGAGAAGGGGGGAAACCACTTTGGTTATGTGGAATGATACCTCTCGTCATGAATGAGTGAGCTCTACTGAAGATATCTACCAATTCTTGATATAAACTTCATGTTAGCAGGGACACCAAGGAGTTTCCAACTATGGAGTTAAGAATAGTTGAAAAGATGGAGGATTCATGCTTCCATGAAATTGAAATTTAATCTTGGTTTAATTCATTTCCGTATTGATACTCTCAGACGCGGGTTTTCAGTTCTCTTCCCCAGTCCCCGGTGCCCTTGACGATCTTTCTTCGTCGTTCAATGGGCAAGCTGTCGTCACCACGCGCTCATAATACGCAAGAGTCAACTGTCATTGATGCTAACCAGGGAAAGGAATCACCGCCTAGTTGAATGAGAATGAATAGAGAAAGTGAGGGGGGTTGAAGATTGAAGAGGGACAAAGTCATTGAGTAAATGAGTGACAAGATGACAACCATCATGACAATAGTGGAGAGGGAAAGGAGTTTAAATTGAAGAGGAGAAACGTGTTTACTACCAGTTATACCCAAGGATCAATAGCTCTTTCTCCTCTCCTATTCTTCTTTAGCGTTTATTTCAGAATACAATCATGTAAGTCTTCTTGGTATATTTAGTATTTTCGTACATCTCCGGACGGGATCGTAGAAGGAGCGCTCTTAGGTATCTATGCTTAAACATTGTAGTGAAAGTACAGGTGAAAGTTGCATACAAGGTCAAGGAACATTATTGAAACTGACTTTCGCAACTTTTTCCAAGGTCCAGGATTTGAAAAAGTGTGCGAAAGAATTTGATGAGAGGAGTTCTGTTTGATAAACGGAGAGTGTAAAATTCTGGGAAATGTGCAGCTCACATCATCATTCAATCATTGCTCTCTTTGTATCCTTCAAACCGGAGTCATTAGATTTCTCTTTAGTGACAAACCCAAGGGTTTCGCTCTCTTTTAGTAGTCACTCCACGTGCAAAACTTGTTCGAGCTTGCACTTTTGAAAGCATGGGAATTTTATCCACTTCCACGCCATAGCATCTATTCTACTCTACTTTCTCTTTTTCAGTTTCCCTTTACTTTCACTTTCTTATTGTCATATAGCAGAGCTTTCACCCTTTTTCTAACCTACCTGGCTCCGTATCTCGCTCTGACTGGCTAGGCCGTCATCTTCCTTTCTCCCGATTTCTCCTCGAATCTTCTGCGTCGTCCATCCTTTTTCTCTTTCTGGGTTTGTTCGCTTAAGTGAGACATGGTCCTGAAAGAATAATGTTTTCCCATTTCTAAACTTGTGTAAGCCTCTATGTATGCGCGCTAATCCTCGTCATAAAATCTACCAAAATGACTTTCTCTCTTCTACGTGATACGGATACAGGGCTTTAGTCGGACATCACCCTGCAGGATCCTCCTGTATGAACCCAGGCATTTCAACGTTCTCCAAATCTTTCATGCCGGACGCGTGTCAGATACAAATACAAAGTTATACCGGAACAATGAGAACCACTTTCTCCACCCCACCCACCCACCTCTTCCTCCTATACACTCCACACACGAGCTTATTCGAATATTTCTCCGTCAACCGGATAGAGGATTCCGTTCGTTCCATGGGAAAGATACATCTTCAAATCCCATTTCCTCTATTCCTTCTCATTCATTGCATATCCATGGTTTTGGATGGCCGGGCTAGTTGCGGAAGATAAGTTGATTGCACATTAAGTAGCACAAGAATGACGTCTGCATCTTTCAGTCTAATCCATAGGGGGCCAGATTTACGATTTTTTATCCCAACATACCCCTAGTCAATTCAAATACGGAAATAGCTTTAGATTTTCCCTCCAAACCGGCTTCCACTCCCTTTGCCGCCACCATCACTATTCCTTCTCTGGCGTATTTTTTTCTTATTCCTCTTCTTTATCGTCTCTCCTTCCTTATCTTCACACGTCCCTCCCCCCATTACTTCCCATCTTCTCCCTATTATTACAGCAAACTACCATACATAAAATACCCTCTGGTTTTCAGCGCATCTCCCCCACTCTCAGCTTCTTTAACACTCGGATTTCGCAAGCCAAGTTTCTATTCTCTCCAATCCGTCTTCCCTCCTACAAATGTACAGCTTCCTATCTTATACTTGAAGAAACCCTAGGAGGATCTCCTAGAATTTGCACTTCTTCTCAACCAAATCTCTAAGCCTTTTCCCTCCTGCCCGGCAGCAATAAATTCGGCGGACATATACATACGCAAAGCAAAACCGCGAGACGATGGAGTAGAACAGTGAGAGGATCGTATACCGCGTGATTTCATTCACACTGCGACTACATACGGAACGCTTGAATGCATTCTCCCGCCCTCTGGCGTCTACTACCGCGGCGGCCGGCCAAAAAATTTTCTTACCTTCCAGGTAGGTGATACGGTGAGAGTGAGTAATATTCCCGGAATTCCCTGCCATCCCCCAGCGTCAATTGTACCCTGACTCAACTCTGTCTGTTTTTATGCATTATGCGTCAGCCCAGTCCTCCGTAAGGAGGAAGCAGTAGTTGCTCAGTTGCTCTTCAGTACCTCTTAAATTCCAGGAATTTACCGGCTTTTCTCATTGTTTTTCTACCTGTCATACTTGTTTCCTGTCTGTACCAACTTGTTCTGTCCAACTTACTTCTGACGTCTCCATTCACGATGCGATATATGTTACAGAATTAAAATCTCCAGGGTAAGAATAAGGCATTTTGTAAAATTATAAGCTGGAATGCAAACGCCCACCAACTCCCTCTTGTCGTACACATTTCTGAATTATTCATGAATAAAATCCAATTACTACTCCGACACTAATTGACTATTTGAGTTGATTATGTGTCTTTGCATATTATCAAAGTTATGCATGCTTCCTTAGTCCTTGCTGCTCGCAAGCTTATGTTCTTCTTATTGTCTCTCTCAAATTCTTCCCGAACCTTATCCATTTCCTTCCGCTGTCCCTGTTTTCTTACTCGAACCTTCTCTCTCTATCTCTCGGTCCGTCTGTCATCCTAAATGCAACTCTATATCCGGGGGCAATCCAATGAGGGAACCAGTCACAACTTTTTCTAGTCTTCAGCATTTCTATATCGATCTACAATTTCCAGTTTCAGCTAGGCCTGCAGCTTTTGCTGATAGGGCCGTATTAGGATAGACAAAGCTGACGAATCGGAGAAAGTTTCCCCAGATAAATTATTGTTTTAAGTCCAAGCTGAAAATAAAGTTACTAATCAAACTTTTTCTTCTTCTCCTTCCCCCATCAGAAGTTTACCTCGTCTGGCTCGAGCTAAAACCTTTCTTCCAGTTAATTTCATACACACAACAACCACTACTAGCATCAACAATCAAATAAGTATCCAACAGCCGCTCAATTCCCGCTCTGATTTTCTCCTATTCACATTAAACTTTCTCATCCTCATCCCATTTACACACAGTCCCTTATTCTCTGTTTGTCTTCCTTGGAAACCACAAAAACCCAGCAAGATCGTTTTCCTCCAGTTTATTTCTATAGTTTATGCAACCTCTTCCTTGTTTTCTTATGCCTACCGGATGAAGCAACTTTCTGGATGTCCCATCTTTCTTAAATAAGCACGCTGCCTCTATGCTCTTCGGATTCTCCAAGACTTTCTCCGGAATTCCCAAAATCACTTCCACCTCCTCTTACCTCTATCCATGTTTCTCTACCTCAGCTTTCTTGTCTTGGGAGAGTGGAGTTACGCCGGTTCAGCGCCTTGAGCCGACTCATATCATTCTTTCAGAAGAGAGGCTCTTCGCCTGGGCTTCCGAGCAATACAAACCACACGGCATTCACTGTAGACGATGGAAAGGGGAAAGAAAGCCGCTCAAAAGTTGCCCACACACACACACACACAGACACATTTAACCAGGAGTGAGCGGGTTCAAAGCAAGTCCAGATAGAGGTTCATGAGTGAAGTTGTAAGCTCTCTGCCTGGCTCTCTTCCCTCTTTCCCGGGCTAGAGATTCCGGATACTTTCCACTTTCTCCGCGCCAGCAGCCCAAGTAACTGTGCTCCCGATTCTCTTTTACTCTCTCTCATCTTAGTCCTCTCATTCATTCATTCCTTTTATTCCATCCCGTGTGTATCCAGCTTCCCCCACTTTCTTTACTTGTTTCACATCACACAACATTCAAGAACGAGCTTCAGCCTTGATACTCTCTGAATACCGTCTCATCTACTCCAGAAACGCAGAACGTATCTAAGCTATCTTACGAGGTGCAGTGAACTTGTTCCACCATACCAATGTAGTATCATATTCAAGTGTTTTTGTGAAATCCACTCAAAGCTTTTCTTCAACACCTCGCCGCGTGACAGTGACAATCCAGTAGCTGGCTTACCGCATCCAAGGAAATTACACAGAAAAGTATCAATTCTCTGCTGTACTGCTGACCCAGTGATTTTTGCGAGATTTCTTCTTAGCTTTCTGCCATCCCAGATTTCGGAAACTTTCTACGTTCAACGCGTAGGCTTTTATTTTTAAACCCACCCCCAAGGTTTCTGCTGTCAACGTGATATCGGAGCAATAATTCACATATCGCTTTCTTCCAGCCCATTTGAGTATAAGCCCAAAACAGCGGGAGGAGAAGCAACCCAGTAGACTTTAAGGCGAGCATCGACTTCTCCTGCTTTGTCGAACTTTAGATAATTCTTTCGGTGACCTTCTTCTTTATCTGTATGTCAAAGTGTCAGGGCGTTCGTGTTGGCGTGGCGTGGCCGCAGGTGGATGACATAATTGACAAATAAGAAATGTTTAAATGAGCTCCCAAAGTTCATTCAATGTCCACAACCACTTAATCCAGCTTCATCCTCTGCCCCAGTGAAAGTTGTGTGGTGGGTGGTTAAGGTTGAGAGAAAGCAAAAAATATTTTCACTTCATGGAGAAAGTAAAGGGTGAAAGAAATCACTGGAAGTCATTATTGAGCTATTGGAAAGACTATTATTGCACTTTCCCTTCATCTTTGCTCATCCCATCTTCTTCAGCCGCTCTGATTTACGACCTTCTTCCCATTAATACTAGCTATGTGCATCCTTGGTGATATTTCTCTCAGCTTACTCCCGAAACCAGTGACTACGACTTGTTCAGTGTTTTTCTCATCCCGCCTCCTCCCACCATCACCACCATCATCATCCCATCTTCCCCCAATCTTTACCAACCCTGCCGTTCTCATCCTTTCTCAAATCAGTGTTTAAAGACGGAATACAACTTTGTACACACAGTCTGGGATTCCAAAAGAAGATCTTGCTTCCAAGTTTAGGAACCGTAACGGAGGGACAAGCCAAGGACAAGGGAATCCCTCTTCCAAGTCGATCACCTTGCCCACCCTCATTCCGCTAGAGTTGTATCAACATCAAGATAGAAAAGTGGGGGGCAAAGGGAAGAGCCGACGTAGGAAGGAAGCCAGGATGGAGTGCTCCGATAAAGAAGAGAAACCTTTAACAATTGATAAAGCAGCCTTCCTCTTGCTCCGTGTTCGGAGGGTTTTCAAAAAAAAGCTACAACTCAAAAAAGAGAAAAAGTATGGTGTCATATTTGCAGCATTTCCGCTTTCTTTTCTCGCTTTTCTCGTTCATCTCAGCATTTTGCATGATTTGGCTTAATCATGTAGTCTCTGTCTACCCTCTTTTAGTATCCTCCATACCATACTCGCTCTCTCTTCCTATCTCATCCCTTCCTTAATTCCTATTTTCTCACACTACCGTCCATCAAATTTGGCGTCGCATGCTTTCCCTTCGTACGCTGTCTTTATATACTTTTCCTGGGCTTAGCCCCCCGTCTCTCATCCCGCTTCCCTTTCCAACAATCCTAGTCATCCAGCCGTACCGCCCGCCTCCTATCCATCTACAACATTACACGCGTGTATATGCTCCCTTTCACCGTAGTAGTTTTCAAAAAACTTTCCCACTTTCCGCTCCTCTCTCTCTTAATATGATAACTTTTAATCGCACTAAAACCCACCCCTCCTCTCCTCTGGTTCACACGATAGTCATGCATGTTCGTACTTTTGTACTTTACGAGATCTCCAAATCGGGATACGCGGAAGCCTACTTTCTCCACTTTCTCCACACCCGCGCGCTCTACTCAAAATAGTAATGAGAAAAACTTTCCCCTTCAAATCATTCCTGTATAGCGTATTGGTTCATGCTCTAAATTATTGCATGTGCATCCATCAACAGTACCATTTCCCCATTAGCCATTATCTTTTCACCCTCTAAATGAGAATGCGGGAGCTCTGCTACCCGCAAACCCCCTTGGTATCACCCTCTTATTATTATCATCCTTATCAATTTATTGTGTCCAACACTGTGAAGCCTCTTTCCTATGTTTTTCTAACCTTCAATCTTCAATTTCCATCATTCATAACACCAAACCGCCTTCTTCCTTCATCTTATTCACACCCCTGCCCTTTAAGCTCGTGTCTTATATTTTTTCCTGCTTGTTTTCTCTCTCCACGTTTTCTCATTCTACCAACTTCTTGAATCCTTCTATGAGTTTCTGTAGTTTTTACGACTATGTCGTTTCTCTCTTTCTTCTTTTGCTCTTTCTCTATTTCTCTCTCGTCCTCCTTATTCTATAAGTGTTAAGTGAATGATATGGCATGGTGTGGAGTAGCTTAACTTGAATGTTGTTGCAACTTTCATGGAGCAATCTACCGACAATCCAATCCGAAACGGTTTCGGCAAAACCATCTCACAGACAAGGATAATTCATAGCCCCTTTTCTCTAAGCTCACCGATCCTCACTTTCTACTGCATAACCTCTCTCTCCGGTTCTACTTATTGGAAGCTATCTCTCTTAAGTCTACAGGACTTGTCCCCGACCAAACAGAGTTTCCCGGTTAATAAAGCCCGGGCTCGTACTCGTAGTGAGATTTAGGCTCGTTTTCCAGGAGCCCGGGCCCGGTGCTATTAACAAACTGTATTCCGGGCTCTGTTTTCCCTTCTGGGACTAAACTCCATGACACACATGGGTGACATACATGGTGCATACATAAAAATCTAAGGATTGTACTCAGTGAGAACCTCCCTCCGTACTCTAGTCTACATACTACCATTCCTTCCTGGCACGTCTCACTCGGTCATTTGAGTCATTCCAGAGGCCAGTCCACTTCTCCTTCCACAATGACTTCCCTGTCCAATTCTGTCTTCAGCCTGGTCTGTACAGGAATTGAGACGCTCCCTCCTTCCCTTACAACAGCCCCTATCTTTGGTTCCATCCTGCCCTCGCTATGATAAATTCTCCTGAACATCCATACTCCTCGTCACACTCCCAGTATTTGCGTGGACAAGGAGGGCTGATGGCTTTCTCCCATCTCTTCCACTCGTTCCTCTCTTTTCTTGCTCCTAATGCTCCTGGAAGCAACCCGGAATTATTTGACTTTCACAAACCAAAACCTCCTTCCACAATCTTGTAGCATGACCCATACTGTCCTCTTGTTTCCCTAATCACCAACCACACATGCATATTCCGCCCCTCCAAAGGCAATACTCGAACAAACACCAACAACCTCAATACTCAGCTGTCTTAAGTCACATTTGAAAGACCCGTGTGGCTGTTCAGTTTACCCGGCATCACTGCTCCTCCAAAATCAACAACCACTATACCCTCCTACCGTAATAGTCCATTATGAGCCACGATCCTCATTTCCCACAAGGAAAGCAAACTCCAACACGACGTAGATCATACGTATGTTCACCTCGAATTAAATCCGCTACTTCCTAACCATCCAACAGTTTTGCAAGCCCGTAATTTTTTTCCATGTACGTTTCTATTTCCACTTTCTCCAGTTTCTCCACCCGTTCCAGTCAACAACTAATGAATTTCATTCATGTTGCATCCAGTATCCGGTTTTGCCTGAGAAAATTTCCGTCAACCTCGATTTCAATTATATGTAGACACTTTCGTGAATTAAATCCGTTAGCTCTGTTCCCAGACAAAAACAAGCCTCCTGCTGCTATACTTTGGGAACGAGGCCGTTGGCCACATTGCCTCGGCAGATTCCCCATGCTCCGCCTCGTACTTTCTCTCTTTATACTTTGTCTCCGTCTACGTCCTCGTGGATACACTTGAGTTGATTTGAATACACCGAGGCAGGTTTCCATTTAGCTAACTCTTTAGATATATGCTAATGCTTTTACCTCATAGAGCAGGATATGAACATAATTCAGTCACTTATTCACATTCACAGTAGGACACATAAACTAGAGCCTGGTCGCACGTATGGAGGTAGTGTCACCATTACTGTGTAGACCTCCCCATTGTACCCAGTACCCACCCAATCTGTATCTAGTTTTACTCCTCTCTCAAGCCAACACATATTTTCGTGAATCCAGGCAAATGTTTCCGGTTTTGGGCATGTAGAAACTTTAAATCCAAACAGCTAGTAAGAAAGAGAAGGTAGCGTTAGTCGGGTTTGACAACCCTCTAGATTCGGGTCATATTCATATTCCGTTCATTCTACCCGGTCTTCTGAATTATATGAGCCGTATTCTATAAATAACACGACTAACAATGAGTGAATTATAAAGGTAGAACCGTAATTCGCGAGATTTATAGTGACATGTGTACCATAGAATGTGCATGTCCAAGTTATCATTTATTTATTATTTATTCCACACAACACTTCCTACGCTCAATCTATGCTCCTTGTGGCCCTTTTGATCCCACTTATGCTTTTCCTCAGAGACATCCACCTTTCAACCTTAAGTACTGAAGCTTGTAGCGACTAAAACTAAGTTTACCATTGTACACTGAAAACGCTAACACTAGTCATTCAAACAGTTGAGGTTTTTAGTTAATGCTTGGTTTTAATACTCTGGATTCCTTGGATTTGAACTCGGTAATATTAAAGAGAAAACTGGGTAGAGGAGTTATAGTCAGTTCAGATTGAATATATCCCTCAAAGCTCTGTCAATCAATAAGCCGTTTAATATTTTCCGATGCAGCCTGCCTCAACTCTCTACCCGCAAGTCTCAAGTTTTCTCTTGGGAGCATCTAACTTTTACCCATCCAAAGAACATTGTCGACAGTTGCAGGTTTTAGTGATACTCTACGGGAGTCTTTTACAAGAAAAAGGTTTGGACGAGAATGCAACTTTCGCTGTAGTTCCTACTTTTTCATAGGATACTTTTTTAAAGGAGAAATCAGAAACCTCTGCTGAAATGAAATGAACTTGGTTTTCATTTTGGTTGGAATCTAGCGACCAAATCCCTTGTCCCTTTTACCCTTTTCCCCATACCTCCCTCTTTTCTCTCTCGTTTTGATTTAGCCTTTGATGAAACCCTACCGTACCTGTCCTTAACGTTCAGTGAACGAGTGAACGTGACAGAGGGAGAGTTTTATAAAATTGGCCCCACGCTCAGCATTATGGTTAACTGTTTAAAAGCTTGTGACCGTAGAGATTCGCACAGAACAAAGGTACGTCAGTTTGCGACTGAGTTTGTATGTAAATACATATAGCGAACTGCCAACAAGGGAGACTTTCTCTTTCCCGCATTTATGCGCTCATATACTTGCAATATCGTAGTAGAGAGAATTTCGAGAAAATCGAGTCAAGAAAAAGAGAATGCCTAGGCCGAGAAGTAGTTTTAAAGGGCTCTAAAAGTTAGCAAACTAAAAGTAGCAACTTTCTCTTCCAAGATTCTCTAGAGATATCCCAAGGATGAGAAAACTATTGTAATGGGGATGTTCCAGCAGAGTTTTATAAAATCTGCGACAACTTTTCACCCTCCAAATAATTGTATTTCAACTTTCCCCAGGGTAAGTAAAGCTATCTATGGCTTTATTAAATACAGGACACGAGAGGACAAGTAGTCAGAAGTGAGGCAGGAAGATGTAAATGGGAAGCGCTTACATGTTTTACCACAAATATTTTATCCAACCAGAAAACCACACTTAAATGCGATGCAGACGAAGGATCAGTCGTAGTAGCGACTTTCTCCAGCTCCAGCCCTATAACTTTCTATGCGCTTTGTCGAGCTGTAGATTTGCTGGAGCCGGAATGGCAGCGGCTCCATACTATTTTCATCATCATATTCCTTTACCCCTCTCAGCGGGCACACGAAGCGTCAGCTGATGATGACTTGTGACCTTTGCATGTATTATAAATGAATAGAAGCGGCGTGTCTGCATACGCAATACCACATGACGGGGCATAAGTGTGAGATCCAACAGAGACATGGATGCAGCACAGATCGGTGAGAGAGGAATAGCATCCCCACCATCACTTCCCTCCACCACAATCCCGTTCCATGTCACATTAGTTCTCGTGAGCATAACTCACAATCTCTTTGAAATACCCTACCTCTACCTCCTCCCTAACAATGCTAGTTGCTAGTCTGCCTGTGCTTCCCCCGTCCTGTAGTAGCAACGCTATGGCTCCAAATACATGTAATTTTAGCATTCCTTCTGGCATGAAAAAAATCATTTTGTTAAATCCACAAGATACTTTCAACCGTGTCTTTTTGATTAAGAGTTGATGTACCTTTTCCTGGAGAAAGTATAGGCATAGTAATTATACGCTACAGGGTAAACATGCTTGGTGTGATGGTTACTAAATTGTATTAAATATTTCATTAGTTACCCCTTTACCAAATGACATTTTATATAATGAGGATTCGGTAGATTGTGAAAGTATTTGCTACATGAAGATTGCAATGGGATTTGTTAATGAAATGATTACCTATTATGAGACCTGAATTGAATGGGCATGTTCAAGTTTGGCCACTACTTCTCCATATTTTGCTGCTATATTCTTTCACATCTTGTGGCTCTGGAATTTTTAAAATGTAAAAAAGTAATTGAAATTCTAGGAGAAATGTTTTGAATCCAATGAAAATTTTTATTATTTGTAGTGGGTTTGCTCAAGAAGGTATGCTCCCCAAAAGTGCTGATTTATCCCAAATTAATCTGTCAAAACTGCAGAAGAAAAAACGTATTCCTCACTTAATACGTAGTCGCACCGTCCCCGCCATAATCGTCCCTTTTACTATCCTGCAAGCGCATATTACAAAAAATGCTTCCTCTGCAAATTACAGCCCGGCTCCAAATACAACACATCCGTCATGTCAACAAGACTTGAGCTTGAAACGTAAGTACTGGATTTATATATGCCGATAATCTGCTTCACATTTCCACCAACCTTCATACAAAGCTTCCAACTTTCTCTCAACTCCACCCCTTTCACCACTCATCTCTCTCTGTCTCTTCTTTCTCTACTTTCACTCTCTTCACTTTCCTCTTTCTTCTCTCCCCAGAGACTTTACAAACTTCCTTCCCAACCCTGATTCCTTTGTCCCTACCACTTGTTTCCCAATTTTCAGTTTCCTAGTACTGTCTACAATTCCAATTCTCATTTTACTTTCCTCACTTCCCGCTTAGTCTTTAGCACCAAGACGCTCCGCCACCTACTTGGGTACCTGCTCTCGTACACGCGCCTCAAAAGGGTACCGGGTATAGCTGGGATTCTGCAGGCCACGGCGCTGGGGAGATAGTTGATAGGATCCATAAAAATTTCTCAGAACTGTTGGGATAAGAAATTTTATAAAAATTTCTCCACTTTCCTCTCCCACGTTTTCTTTATCCCATCACGCCTTCTCAGCCTTTCGGCTAAGGAGGACAAAAGACTCTTCCCAATTCTTGTTTCTTTTACCAAACTTTCTCTGATTCTCTTTCTCTCGTTTCCTCTCCCTCTCCCTCTTATATTTTACCCCGTCTCATTTTACTGCGTGTACAACTTTCAAGCAGCCCCCTCTCCCATTATTCCATCTGCTTTTTAAAACTAGGCTGATTTTTGTGCTCTAATATTTTTGAATGTAGACTAGTCAAGCTAACTTTCTCCCCTTGATAGTTACTCAGCCAGAAACGTTTTGCAATAAACGGAGTTGAATTTATCCAACTTGCCATCTTCCATCTTTCTACCAACTTGAAACATTTTGGGGGCGAAATTTCTTTTTCTCCTCCTCCTCTCTTCACAATCATCCTGTTAATAGGAGCAGACTTTCTCCTCTAGACTTTTGCATCCCAGCTGAGCGATTTACAGAGAGAGAATAGGGTCAGTGGGGATGAAATGTAGGGGGTCGGGAAGTACATATTACTCAGGACTACTGGACTACGAGTAAGAATTTAATCTTGGTATGAAGATGCGGATACGAAGCGCGGGTGAGAATAACCTTGGAAAGCATATAAATTGATGATCTCTCATGTTTTTCAGGAGGTAGCTGTCAGATCACCGTCTCAAGTAGAGACAGTATTTCTTTGGATCCATCCGACTCATCTCTACTCAATATAAGCGTCACAGTTCCAACTGGAAGTGGTAACGCAGGTAATCTTTTGGAGCCCTGTTCTTGGGCTGATACGTCAGCGAGTTCTTTGGGAGTCCCCGGAGCCGGAGCTGGTAGTAACAAACCTTCCTTGGGCCGTTTTGCCCGATTATTGAATTCTGCGGGAGAGGAACGACGGAAATCATCAGTATCCCTTCAGCATTACCATCTATCACAATCCCATCAACCTCCGCCTTTAAATCAGCATGAATTTCTCTCAGTTTGGGATACATCAGGGGAGGGTCAATCATCACCGCATCGCTACGACCCCCACCATACTTCATCAAAGTCTGCGAAAAGTTTCTGGAACACTCCAAAATTGCCCCGCCGACGAAGAAGCTTGGAAGCTGAGGATTTCCAAAGACCTCGTGCCGACTCTGTTGATAGTTTTCTCAAAACTCATTTCCTTCTACCGGATGGAACTTCAAGGAGTTACTCAGCAGCAAAACGACTCAGTACAGGCAGTGCCAATCAAACGAAATTAGATGACCACAAATATAATCAAGGTAAGCTCTAAATTTTATCAACAACTCAACCTCTCAAAATTCATTAGCACATTTCCATTTTATAATCGTCTTATAGTCCTCTGGTAAATCCATCCTCATAGTTAGAATTCAGTCCCTGCCGATGGGAAGCCCCCTGCAACGCTTCCACAGTATTGACTTACTCGTGCTTTCTCCGTGCTTTCTCTATTCCCAGCCCATCTTCTCCCTCCCGTCCCACCCTTGTCCTCTCCTCTGCTACCTCCTCTCTCCACTTGTCTTCTCTATATAACTGTCTCTTGGCTTTGCCCCTGTTCACACGTAGACAGGTCCTTGTTTTCTTTGCTTTCATTACACCTCTATCGATTAATCACCCGTGTCCCACCTCCCAATTGTTTCCTCTTCCTATCCTCGTTTACCATCGACCCCCGCTTCTACTCTATTCCACACACTCCCACCCCCACCACTCTAATAACACATTCCTCCATATACAGCCCTTGATTCCACCATTTTCAACCTCTCTCTATAATAATGTAATCCTTTGCTTCAGCCTGCTTTTTCCTGTATTACTGGTGTCTTTATCCTATCAACTTTGGCTACTGGCCCATTCCTATTGTCTGCCCGCTTTGTTTGAAATTGTATAGCATCCATGATAACCGCGTAGGAGGGCAATAATTAGGAAAGGAGTACACAGGGCCCCGTGGAGCCCGGCATTGGAAATAGTCATTCCTAAAGAGATTGCTTTCTCCAATGGCAAATCAATTCATAATCTCTCAACTTTCCCTCTCCAACTTTTACATCCTCCTACCTAGCACACGGAGACACTGCAAAAGCACAGAGACACGTCAGGTGCAGGCGTATTTAAATTGGAATATGGAGCAGCAGGTTAAACGATTCTCATTTCTTCCCTCAAATAACCGCATTAGAGTCGGTGTAAATCTATGTATCTTCGCATCCGCGCAGCTCTAATAGTACACTTGCAGTAGAAATTTTCTGTATTCCTTGAAACTTTTCAAATCTTTCTCTGGTTGTCCAAAGTCTAGCCTCTGCAACCCTATTTTTTCCACTTCACCACTTCTTTTGCGACCTACTGCAGGATCTGAACAAGAAAAAAGCCGTAAGGCATTTAGGTTTGAAAAGTAGAGGGCAAGTGTTATGACTCCCATGATTTTCTCCATTTATTTCCCCTCTTCTTTTGTTTTCCTGCAGCCTCATCCCCCTTTTAACTTTCTCCCCTCACCTATTTTCTCAGCTGCCAGCTACTAGTATCCCATTAGCAATAGCCATTTGCTCTGCAGTCCAGCCCTTCCCCTGTAAATCCCTTGGTGCTTTCACCCGCGCTCAACAAGAATATAAATGCAATTCCATGCTGCTCATTTATCTCCTCCACGTGCGGGAGAAGTCATGGTGGTAGGTAGCCCCATAGCTGGACTATCTTTGTGTTGTCCGGCACTACAGTTTTATCCAACTTTCTCCACATTTCTCTCCATACCATGACCTCTTGATAAGACAGGAAACCCGCCTTACCTCCGAGTAATTTTTTCCGTGTGGTTTTCACCTCAGCTAAGTAAAACCGAGGAACATGGAGCATCCCACACAAGTTCATCGGTCCCATTTTAGTTTTCTCCTTTTCCTCCCACTCTTCCCGCAGTCTTCAGCTAGTCTCCAATGCTGGTCTCTAATGGAAAAGCAATTACTTTTTTATTGTGTTGCAAGATTGATGGAGAGTAGATGAGGCGAGTGAAAATTTTACAACTTGCTATTTCAATATCTCTTCTATCTTTGCTCAAGTCAGACTCTCTTTCCTTCTGTGCCTGCCAGGGGTAGGGAGAATAAGAGAAAACTATTGGGCCAATCTGCATTTTCACAATATAAATTCACTGTAATTGGATTCTTACACTCCTACTCTTCCCCATAGCCTACTTCCCATCATCCTGTCACTCCTCCGTAACGATAACTAACAGCTCTCCTCTCTTCTTCCTTCTCCAACTTTTCACGGACTCATACCTTCCTTATCAATAAGAGAACAGATAAGAGCATTCAAGGAATCCATCTCATCCAGTCTTCCTTCTTCCTCATGCATAAATCCCATCCAACTTTTACCAAATTTCTGTTCCACTGTAGCCGTAGTAGAGCTTTCACACTATGAAATACTCTCACCCCCACCCCGTCTACAATATTTACTTTTAATACATTTTTCTTCTACTCACTCACCTTTCACTATAATTCTGAAACTGTATCTTACCTACTTGTAAATTTCATTCCTACCCGCCTCTACTACACCTTAAATTTGTGTAGTACTTCTTCCGATCCCACCACATATCTCTCATTCCCAATGTATTTGCTTTCTCCTACTTTCTCTTTTCTTTAATCTCTCTTATTTCCTGCTTTATAACCAGCCCATACTCCACCAGTTAGTCCTTATTATCTTGTAATTCCTCCACAGTAAAATTCTATTGGCTACCAGCACCAGCACCTACTTCCACTCATTATTCCCTCCATGCCTTTTCAAAACGCAGGAAGTTGTGTCCACAGCAAAATGATCTTAAGCTCTTAAATCCTTAAAAAATACGCAGCTCCTGACCTTCCGTCGTTCCCTCTCCCAGTGATGATGAGGGGTCGGAGGGAAGGTTTCTCGCAACTTCCCGTCACGTCCACCTCTAAAACCCGTTCCACTTCCTCTTCCTGATTCTCCCACCCACTCATAGCTGTCTGCATTTACCCCGCTAGGCAGTTGAGTGAATTTAGCAGGCGGCAAATTGCCAGAACTGGAGCTATCTTCCGTAATAATTATTGCAGTCTATATAAATTTTCTCCGCTTTTCCTCCCACTTTCATCACTTTCTTGGAAGTAAGTGTATTTTTCAACCTACTTCCATCCTTTCGCCTTCTTCACTACACGATACTTGTTTATCTTTTAAGGATGCAATCCTTCCCGAAATTCTCTCCCTTCCAGCTCTCCGAAAGAGTTCTTCCAGGTTTTCCTTTCCTCGTGTGTGTGTGTAGCATAGCATGGCAATGTTAACCATGCTCGTAAATTTCCCCTTCTGTCTATTTTCTTTAAAACTTTCTTCGTTCCCGAAATAATACTTATTGCCGGTTTTGAGAGGGCTAGGGCCAAGTCCGCTGTACTTACTGTAGCATTTTTTCAAGGTTGAATTCTAGGGTTGCGTAGAAATCCCGGAAATCATCTCCGAGGTCAGTTTTCATTCCCCTTAAAACTTTAAAAACTGTTTCAAAAGGCCGTCATTTCCTTCCTGCCTCCAGCTAGTCTGGCTCCCACGTTTATTTTGACAACGTACGAAATTGCACACCTGAGTAAGAGCAGATACCCGAGCTTCATTCCCAGCAGACATATATTCCCGACTAAGTTGTAACCGTTTTCTCCTTGAAAAACTCCTCTGTTCTGAAATACACCAGAACTAAGTAATTGAGTCCCGCTCAGGAGTATCGATTCCCACTACTAAAAGACATGCTATAGTTGTGATACATGGAGTAGGTGGTGTGTATAAGACCTTGAGGGCCATGTACGCATATCCAAGGAGAGATATGTGACAGATATCCAACTTGTTTGGGTGTGTATGGGAAGTTGCGGTGCGGAAATTCAAGGATGATGAACCAGAGGGCATTTGCGGTTAAGAAAGATGGGGAATAATTTGAGCGAGTTATCTGACTCTTATAACGTGTACGTAGTTTCACTCACATACATAAGTACTCCGTCAAGCGCTAGCCACATCCTTCACCCTAGTGCAGTTCTACGCTCACTCTCAGGTGTTTAGCAACCAGGATATGATGGCATGTATAATTATATATATACAGGGCTCAGGCAACATGGTCAGAGTACAGGCCTATGCACATACCTGCTGGGAACAATTAAGGAAATAGCCTATATTCCTCCAGCCAGCTTGGTGGGAATGAAGAGGTACAGGTACAGGTACAGGTAGAAGAGTGTTATGTAGGAAGCTTCAAGTACCAGAGAAGAATACACATTATAATCTGGTGAAGAAGAATTGTGGGCAAAGGGATTATCGCCTGCGGCATGAAATCCCAGCCTGGGATTCAATCTAGCTTCTCAAGCTAAAACCTCAAAAACCTGTACACACATGTGTGTCCTTTGCATGGAAGCCAAACGGAGTATACGGAAGACAAGGTGGATTTGGCTTATACACTGTATATATAATCCTGCCATTCTTCCTATTCCTCCTCCCTACTACTACTAAACTCACTGACCCTTCTTCTTGTCTTACATACGCCTTTTCGGAAGAGGAGAGCATAAAAAATCCAGCGGGATGAATGTCTCAAGTCTCTGTCGGCTATTTCCCTTCTATCTGGCTGGACTCTAGTCAAGGTGAAGGCACTTACCTGCCTCCGTCTTACGTTTCTCCTCGCCTAGGCCTAGGCCTCGGCCTACTCTCAATAAGAAGAACATAATGGATGATAATCCCCGGGCCGGAATCCCTTGTACCTGCAATTATTCCAGCCCCTCCTGTATCTTCCAATCCTCCTCCGACCATGTCTTCCAAAATCCTGCCCATAGGCAATACTATTTTATAATAACAATATCCGTCGTCTTCCACGGGTTTTTCTTCAAAAATCTTGACTCAAATATGTGTGGAAATGAAGGAGGAGATGGTTATAATAGGCAGCATACAAACCGATTCCAATTTACCTTCTCTCAAAACTTTCCACTAGTCTTTCTTCTTGAAGCCAATCATACGTTTACATACACCCAGAGTATTAACAACAGTTCCCCTCTAGCTTCCTATTGACGTTTAGAATTACTGCCGTCAATGTATTGAACTATAATCTTAAAAATCAGCTTAAATCCCCTCTTAATTGACAAGTTGACGGTGGAATCCGATATTCTGTGTCACTGTGCTACTTGGCTTAAAGGAGGCAAACGGTATATTGAGAGAACGACTTATAAACAAGACAAACGTGTTTGCCAATCTTTCGTTCTCCAAAGTCCGTCTACCTACTCCTACTACCAAGAACATACCAACAATCAACTCCCTGTCCTACTCCTCATCTTCTCTCAGCTTACAACACAACTTCACCTACTTGACTTTAATTCGCAATACCGCCTAACAGAAATGTCAAATTCATTCTCTGCCAGCCTCAATTATCCCATTTTTTTAAATCACCCCAGCTCTCGTGGATTTAGTTTTAATTTTTATTAAAATTTTAACATAATACACTCCATCCTTCCCAGTTCTTAAAGTCTGACCTCAGGTGAAAACATTAAAAGTCCGGATTCCTTGCACTTTTAATTTTTCCAATACCAATAATCAATTTAATTTAACTCGTTTTAATTACCAAATTCAAATTGTTTGCCTCCAAAGCTGAAATGTGTTCCAGCTAAAGGCGGTAATTGTGCCACTATTTAAAGCCATATAGCTACAAGTGAATGTGATGTGTGGATTGTGTTTGTGTCAAGCTTGGAAAATTTTAAATTCAGTAACTAAACCAAACCATTTCCCGTGTGCTTCAATTAAGTTCATGTCTGTCTTTCCATCTACTCTGCTAAGCTCTTATTCACTTCACGTGTGTAACTTCCCGTATCGCTCTTAACCGGAGGTTTAGCGGGGAAAGCGGGTATTTTCTGTATACACATATATCGGAGGAGTAAATCGGGGAGGTAAGCGGGAGTTTATAGTGTATAGTATTTACAAAATTGCGTCAGTCGTCTACCTATCCATCGTCTCTCCCGGCCTTATACAACGCCAGTATTTACCTTCATTTGGACAGAAGTATATATACTCTGTTATTTTAAGGATCCAAGTGTTTGAAAATTTAATTTCTCCTCCACGAAAAACTCTAAATCAAATGACTCAAAGTTTAACTACCGCTCAGGTAATTACTGAATGGCAGAGTTAGATTTACAGACGAGACTTTTACAGCGTTTCTTTAGTATGCATTTTCTTTCAAGTACTGATCTCATAGTGGGGAGGAGAAGGGTGAAAATGATTTAAACAGGCTATCAATTTCGGATTAAGTCAGAGTCATGCGCTCCGTTGCTTCTTTCGATTCGAGGTCAATTGAGCATAATTCTTCTTCCTCGGTCCCAATAATTCCTACTCTCTCCCAATTAGGTCTCCACCACATTATTTATGCATGAACAAAACTTTTTGACTTGCTGAATTAGCTTGAGCAAACGCTCAAAACACTTGATGTAACTAATTCTAGCTGGATTTAAGCGGCAGAAGGAGAATACAAGGCTGTCAACTGGGAATTTTCCTTCCATCCAGCGAATCCGACTTTCCCATCGTATAATTCGCGAAGAGCCGAAAACTTTACGTGTAAATTCATAATCACTTTATGCTTCACAGAATCCCCCCCATCTTCCACCTCTGCCTTGTGTGCTAATTTTTACTAGCTCACACATTACACCATCTCCCAGACTCGTGTTCTCTGAAAATGAATACAAAATTTAAAACTATATGTACTCCAACTCCATGTTTAACTTAACACCAGCATGTCGTTTAAACATGCTCTAACCGCCTAACGTCCGCAGCATATATTCCGTCCCTAAATCCTACGGGAGTTGTCATCTACTGTATATGAAAACTATTTCGCATTAAAACGAAATCGATTTAGCACATCCTTGTCTCAATTCCTCCTTGATTTTCACTGGCGCAGGTTCAAATCTTGATTAGTAATCTCTGTAGTATGGTATAGTATTAGTCGAATTAAATCGACAGAACTCGCAGTAGCGGAAGAGCATTTAATTATTTCCCTTCTCCATCAATTGTCATCAAACTTTCCAGTGTTTTATTGCTCTTGTAATCAGCGGCCTTCACCACAACTCCCGCCGGGATTGTATCTTCAATTAATTCCATGCGAATCAATAAACTGGTATTACGGTCGCAGAATTTTCCCGCCTTTGACACATTGCCAGAAATAATGGATTTGAAGCTAACTTCACACAGTGTTCGCACAGCTATAGTATAACCCGTCCACATGCTCTAACCTTCAAGTGCAACGTAGTTCAGCTCGTGATCATGAAGAACAAGTATATATTGTGACGGCTCTCCTCTCCAGACTTGCATGTGGATATGCGACTAATTAATTTGTCGTCAATGTTCAGTAAACATTGTTTGCTTTCATCAAGTTCTATAGACGATGAGTTCAGAGGAAGAAAAGAAATCTTCGGAAGTTTGAGTCAAGAACGAGGGACAAATCCACCGCCCATGAAAACTTGTAGGAAGGCGATCCTTTAAATCCGGTTCTAAATTAACTTTCTATCATGTTTGGTGACATGAGTAAATCCCTCCCTTCTGAACATCATCACTTCCCACAGTATCATATGGATGGTATATACACACCTCAAGATTTTTTATACTTGAAACAACATTCTTTTCCCAACACATGCGCCGTTAAATCCTGTTGGATCCATTTAAATGTTGCAATCCAGACAATTGTTTGTTTATTGTGAATCTTTGTGATGGTGGACCGCTAAGTAGCTATTATACAATCGGGAGAAAGGATATTAGTAGGAGCAGGTTAAGCAATTTGTTGTTACGATTCCATCTGTACTGTTTCTTATCAACTATTTGAAAGTGCTCACCAGGGCTTTCGCGATTATTTCGCCCATTTGAATCCTAGAGGTTAATATGGTAATAGCCGTAATATAATATATAGTAGCTTAGGAGGCAAAGCTTATAGGGTTTATGAGCCAACGTTATATTCCCATGTTACACGCCTCCATACAGGCTGAAGCACTTAGAATTAACCGCTGGGGGAGCTTTGGGGAAGATTTGCGATAGTATATTCTGGAAAATATCGCTCGTAATTCCGAGTAAAGTCCTCGCGGGTAGTTGCAACCAGATGGAATAAGCAAGAAAGTAGAAAAAGATGACCTAGCACAGCATAAGGGAGGAGATATTGGGTTGAATGAAAGGGTAAAGAGTTTGAGGTTGTAGTATTTGTTGGAATCCGGGTAATCCCTTGTTGTGACGACCTCTCGGAAATTCTCCCCGCCCCTCCCCACTTCAATCCCGAGTCCTTGAAAATAGTTGAAGGTTTGCCAACGCAGGGAAATTTTTACCTCATGTTTGCATACTTTCCCATTTGAAAAGCGAGCTAGGAAACCCCAAACAAGAGTCTGGCTAACTTCTCGTATTGCTATAAAGTCAGCAGACAAAGGGAGCTTTAGCTTCCCCAATTCTCAACCTGGCTTTCACCATATCTCCCCTTTCTCCTCTCCTAAAATGCAGATTGACGTACGAGTCTGTGTGCTCACCCATTCTGTTTGTTGGCTTGTTTTTTTGCAAATTCACAAAATCCTGGAATCGTTGAGTTAGAGCGGAGAGATGTACAAGTAGGTACTCGTAGTAGTTGGTGGTTTTTCTACAAAAGAGATTTTCGAGTGGGGCAAAGTTTCGAGAGTAGAGATGGAGAAGGACCACCACAACTACCATGAGAAAAATCCAAGTCAAAACCTCAATGAATCCAGCATGTTGTTGATATATTGCAGGGAATTTGTGGCTTTTCTTCTCAATAGCAGTAATCATTCAAAGAAAAAGAAAAAACTGGCTGGAGAAAGTCTTCTCCAGCCCCCTCGTTTTCTTCCCACCCTCTCATACTTTATTCATTTCTCCCTATCTAAAATTTTCACTTAATTTTAAATTAAATTTCTTTGAGGATACTGAAGATCTGAATGATCAAAGAAACAAGTAGCCGGAAAAAACTATTTGCTGCCATGTGTCATTTTTCTCCTCACGCTTTTTCCCTATCCTCTACTTTTCCCGGTTCCTTATATGTAACTCACTAGATTTTTTCGCTTTTCAGTTTCAACATTCTCCTTATTTCTTTCACCTCCATTCAATTTTCCCGTCTTCAATTTCCTTTCCCTTTAACATGTCCGCCATCCTAAACTCATTCATGCATTTTCCAAAGAGAATCAAGCTCGGCTGAAGCAGCCGAGAGAAAGTTGGAAATATGCAACGGTCCAACTTTCTCCGACAAAAGCACTGAGCCTGAAGAATTTCTCCTGGCGTGATTTTCAAGAGAAGACGATTGTGAGACACTGAATCCAATCGAGTTTTTTCGGAGTGCCAGTCAGTCCTCGAAAAAAACTTGCATGAATCTATTTCAGGCGTCAGATGAGTGTCAGTCTTCATTAGAATCGCCATTAAGTAGTCCAAAGTCCTTTGACTCGTAACCTTTGAATCATTGCCCAGGCCATGCTTGGACTTTGAAATGTACATAGTCTTCTTCCATTTTGCCTCAAAGCCTTACTTGTGGGGCAGTATCTGCTACAATGCTGCCAGTAAGAGAAAGCAGACTATCTACTTAAAAACGTTTAAAAAATTCTCGCATTCACTCAGCATTTCAGTTTTTGAATCAGTGCTGTTTTCTCTGGAGGTGTTGAAATAGCTGTTAATCTTCATTTCCCCACTTTCTTCCAGGAGAAAGCAACTTTTGGGATGGCTAGTCCTCTAGCATCCACTTGGTAGAGGAGGTTTGGGTTCTCACCCTCGAAAATTCCAGAGCATCTGTAAAATTCCTTCAGGAATGGAACCGGATTCTCAAAATATTTAAGAACATACGTATAGCACTTGTTAACAACAACAGAGCAGTGAACCTCAGAGTGCCTGTCCCGCTCCCTCTGCCTCAAGACTTAGAAAAGAGATCTTTTGTTTCAAAGACGTTCAGTCAGTTTAAAATAGCATCTTGAACCTTTCACCTAAAAGTCCCAGATGGATCTGAGGTTTTCGGAGGGGCTCAAGCTAATGCGTTCGAGACTCATAATAATTCATATGCGAGTCTAGAAAGACCTGACAATATGAGCCTCTAATGGCTGTAAAGGGTAGAATGGAAATTTAAACCTTCTACCGTCCGGAATGATGATGAGCTCCATTTGAGATTATCCTCGTCGTAATAGAAAAGGCTTATCTGCGTGACGATCTGGATAGAGTATAGTAAATGGTAATAGTTGGTTCTTTCTTGGTCTTGAATGTGCAACCATCGGACAGTCTTGTTACACCAAGGATAGTAGCTTCACAGAAGTGCTACCATTACAGAAGATGAGAGCACACTTCTTCTGGGTTTCACAATTTCATTCCTTTTACATGTGAAGAAAGCATTTTGGAAGTGAAAGAGACCAAGAGAGAAAGACGAATGGTTTGGGTTAGGTGGGGTGGGGTTCTTTAAAGTTCAAAATTGGGATCAGTTCTTTCAAAGGCGGAAATAGCGTAATCACAATGAGAAAAAGTATTTCATCCTGAATCTCAACTAGTAATCCACGTGCTATAAGTAACGTGCCGCTTTCCTTCTTTTTCCAAACTAAACTGGAACTAGCTGGGAAACGTTATCATGAATTTGTTCTGCGCATGTCCAAGCTGAACGGCGAACGGTCAGCTAACTGCGAAGTATAAGATGATGACATGATTATTTCAGGACTATATTTAGGAGAGGTCTAAGAGCGGAAGAAAATAAGACAAAACTGAGATGATTAAGATAGGGAGAGAGAGAGAGAAGAATGAGCTGGATATCACGTCCAGTGCGGGGAAAGCTCTAGAGAAAAGTGTTGTTGTTCTCTTAAAACCGAGAAGCTGAAATTGTAACAAGTGAAACAAATGACGAGCCGTGGAGAGAGAAGGGAGGAAGACGAAGCAGAAGAAAAGGATTGCAATTAATTAGGGATACTTTTAAAAGATTTCATGAGACTTATAAGAAGACGGGGAGCAAAGAGGAGCGACGACTTTCCAGAGGATGGAAGACTCGAGATGCGCCTATGCAGTTTCACAAATCCAGCACACTCAGCTACCATGGAGTTTTTCCTGAGGAGTCAAGATAAGAGGAGAGTGGAAAAACTCAATCAAATTAACTCCAATCATGATGGTAGCGAATGTCAAATTAAATTATCCCGCAACTTTCCCTCCTTTCATTTCCGATTCTTAAGATAATTATTCACGTCATTACCATTGTGTGCAGCCATCTAACTTTCTCCTCTTCCTCTCTTTGCTCTTTTCTTCCGCTCTCCGCTTCTAAAACTAACACTAAAAACTACCTGCAGGACATTCAGCGTCCCCGGAAACTACAGTTTATCCCAATTTTTCCTCTTTCAACGCCTCTTTTCCCTCCACCTTCGGGAAGCTTCAGCTGTTTCAGGGACACAGAGCCCGGGATTTTCCCCGCTTCCGTCCTACTCCACATATTGGGATTTCATAATGTTGGAATTTTCCATTTTAACACTTCCACACCTCTCATTCCACTGTGTAGCTAATTTGGCGGATGGTGAACAGCGTCATGAAAGTAGGGAATTTTCTCACATCTCTCTTCCATCATTGTAGCTAGAAATATAAATGGAATAGAGTCCTCGCTTCTTTGAATCGCAAATTTTGTGGTTTGCAGGAATATTTCTATTGTAGATGCTAATATAACTTGTACGCCTCCAGCCTCATGTAAATTTATGAATTTACCCACATCTCCCTCTCAAGCTCAGTAGCTCAGTCAGGCCAAGTTATCCTTTCCCCTTCCTTAATTTCTTCAATGCTTTCTCTTTTTCACGCTGGCATTATTTTATCTCGCTCCACTACTCTTAACTCCAGCTTTCTCTTATTTCCTTCTCGTCATCGCATATTCTTCTTTACTCATCCGGTTCTTTAATTTCTCAAAATTTTCTAATCCCTAAAAGTCTCAAACTATTATAATTTCATCATTTTCCTTCTAAAATCTCTGCCACTGGCCATGACTATTCCTATTTCCTTAATTCCTTCCTCATATTATATTCTATCATCACCAGTCTCTTTCATTCCTTGCTTTTCCTCTGAAAATACAAGGGAATGAGGGTACTTTAGGGTAATTGATTTAACCGATTTTCAAAGCTTTAAATAAACTATTCCTTTATTCCTTGAAGAATCAATGTTTCTAACAAACTCCCGGATCTTTCTTTAAAATTTTTTCGGAAAGGCACTTTTTTAAACAAGTATTTTCTCGTCCATTTTTCCAGTCCAAAATATTATATACGGTTGCAGATTTCTTTGAAATGAATTCAATGAGCTTAATCTCCTCATCTGCCATTCTGTTCACATTCTTCCACATCAGAGCTTGCCATCTGCTTTTTAATCCGTCTCCTACTATTTCTGAAACTCTTTCCCTTGAATTTTCCATTCTGTTGGAAGCTTTCGTAGATTTTCCGGTTCCTAGGTCAGGGTTCTAGATTCTAACTGAATCCACCAAGCAGCCAAGTTACCTCTTGATAATTGTCCCAACGTTTTCCATTTTTAGCTTATATGTATATCTAAGAACCCAGTCCTGTAATTTCATTCTGCTTTCACTACTTTCACTCTCCGCGCTGTACCTTTTTCAATCACACGTCTCCTTTGTAGTTTAATTACATTTCTGTTGGTTGTCTCGTTTAATGTTTCCTGTACTTTAACTACTTTCACCATCTCGCCATCTCTAAATTGAAAACCGGAAGTATTCTAACTCTATTGGTGATTTCAGGGCTCCTCGTCGCTGTCCAAGAGGGGAACGTGGACATGGTTAAATCTATTCTGGAATCCTCGGAAATAGACATTAACAGGTAAGAAATTACTCGTAAAACTTGAACCTCGTCTCGATCTTCTCTCAGTATGTTTTACATGGTCCAAGGTCCAATAGACTGACTACCTTTTGCAAATTTCTCTATTTCGTCATGCTATCTGAAGCTCATTGTAGCTTTCTCCACTCGACTTTTGATGTTTTGCCCAAACATTGATGAAACTATCTTGTTTTCATTTGTCTAATAAATTTCCTTTGGCATGTATCCATTAATGGCATGAATAATTTTGAAAGTGAAACACCCTATGGTATTTACGTCCTACGGATCTAAAACATGAACTGCGAGGATAAGGATTAAAGTGAAGGAAGAAAGAATCCAGTATTAGGAATTCTAAATATTTTACTTTCCCTGTATAATCACTTCAGCAGCTTTATCTTTACGTGTAGACTTGGATTGAAGCCACTTCTGCCAAAGGCAATATTTAATTTCCACTGAAACCGGCTTCGTACAAAGAGGATAGTATTTCTTTCGTTTGGTTGCATGAGATTGTGGTTACACTTACATACGTAGAGCGCTCCCCACAAGAGTGTCGCGGCATTAAAAGGTTTCCAAGTTAACAAACGTAGGACCAATCCCCTGGCATCCACTCGCATGGAATCTTCACAATGGAAACCCTGTGAATATCAGCATAGCTATCTCAAATGTGTACAATTTGGGGGCATCCGAGAGGGAGCAATGGATTCCCCTCATTGGATTCCGGTGGTTGCCACCCGGATTGACCCTACCTTGTTGCAATTTTAGCGAAACAAGGATAACTAAAAACTTATCCTTGTTTCATCCTTGATTTTTTGCCTATGTTTTAACACAGCTAGCAAAATTCAACAAGCGTAGATAAACTTGATGCCCGCAAAATTGTTGCAATTTTCCCGGGTCAAGGGCAGCTTAATTCGCAGCGATAGTCGCTAATGTCGGCATTCGGCATTTTCTTGGAAAATTTTCTAAGTTTTCCGTGGACTTGGTTTTCCTTGCTTTCAGTGCGCAATGGAAGACATTCAGTATATTTATACTTTAACGGTCTAATTTTTGCTAAAATCCAACCAATTATAATTAAGTCGTATTAATTTTGTTCTCCAATTCAAATAATTTAATGTTCAATCTTTTGGCTGTGTTATATTATTTGCGCAACTGAAGTTGCCATTATTATTTATTTTCTCGGATAGGCTGCTGGGGTTCAACAAAGTTAAATTGCGGTTTTCTTTCACCTAGGTTAAATAAATAAAATGATAGAGTGGGATTTGTAGCTGTGGAAATTTTTAGCAACTAAGAGTGAATTGACTAATACTTGTAAGTGTGAGCAGCCTAATAATTCTGTTTACTAATTATTCAATTAATTATGATGAGTACTGAAAAGGAAAACCAAGTGTGGAAAATTGCTACTTGAATGATGAAAACGATGAATGCTTTAACCGATGAGACTATGGCTAAAACACTTCTGAAACTACATCGCTAGTTGCATTTAAAAATATCGATATTAATTGTGACAACAATTAAATCCTACCGAGCAATTAAAATCTAGCTCTGGTTCAACAAGGGGTATTTCGGGGAATCAACCGGGTTGAATCTAACGGAAGTTTTGCGCGGAATTCGGCGGAATTCACTGATTGCAAAGGGTGGAATCCGCTCATGGGGGTCCAATGTTTATATGAGTCGAACCTTGGCTTCCACTCAGAGTTTGCCACTTCGTATGTACATGAACTCTTGTGGGTCTCATTCAGGTCCTTTTTAAATGTTTACATGTTGCTATGTCAGGCTTACATCCATTTCCATGACTGCTTTCTACTTTCAGCACGAAACCCCTCACGTTTCAAGCCCCACCCACACATTCATGAAACAGGGAAATTTGAATTCGCTGCTTAGAATAACATACGAAGTATTAAGTATGCAGATTCTTGCATTACCCTAAAACCCCGGATATAGCGTGCGCGTAGTATCTGATTTGGATCGGCCGTTGTCACCATGTTAAACCCCCATAAGCAATGCATTTTTTGATGAACTAAATAATTTCTATCTCCGCCATTTCTACCCATATGGGCCTGAAATTTTGGATTCGTGGTTTCCCAGGGATACTCTACATTAAAAAACAAACTCAGGTTTTTAGGCGTGGGTAAGCTCCCTTGTCTTCCTATTTAGACATGTTCACAAAGAGGTTGCGCTTCTTATACCGGGCCTAGCGGATTGCTCCTTCCTGTTACTGCAAACTTTTCCGCCCTCAGTCTTAATTCCCAACTATTATAATTTATATTATAAATTTATAATGGTTGGATTTGTCCTTATTGGGTGCGGTTTTGCGAGCCGAAGAAACCGGGAAATTCTATTGACTCAACACCATTTTTAAAAGATGGAGAGACACAGAACAACAGTAATAATGAGTTTTACAAACAGAATGTAATAATACTTATACTAACGATGAGAAAGATGACGGCTGCCTGGGAGAAGAACTTGTGACGTGTTTTTGCAAGAATGTTGAAATCGTGATATGTTGATTAATTGGAATTGGTGACTACGAGGTAAATAGGACCGCAGATAGCTCTAATGTGTGTTTGCTCTAATCTTGTTTTCTCCATGCAATTTTACCAAAAACTTCGTTTTGAGTGCGCGAATAGATCGGGGGCGCGGATAAGCGGGGTTTTGGGGAAAAAATATTTTCATATACTTGGTGCGCGCTATATTCGGGTGCGCGTTGGAACCGAGACTTTAGGGTATTTCAATTGATCCTCTCCCCAATTCCACCGTTACTTTGTTTTCCATTCCATAAAAGTAACCAGTAAACCATAGCTACCTCCACTTCTTGGTTGCATCTACTTTCAGTAATTGTTTCCCTCTCCTTTCAAATTGCTTTCTCCAAGCCAAAGAGCCTTTTGGCTTTACAGCATCGTGGTTTACCAAATGCCTGATTTCTCATCCCTCTTTTCCATCCCGCCATACCACAAAACCCCGAAGTAGTTTTTCAGGTTTCATCCAATGTCCCTGAAAAGCAAATGCGGTGAGCCTCTTACCTCCGGAAGCTTATATCATCCTGTGAAATTCCA
This sequence comes from Sminthurides aquaticus, assembly GCA_906901655.1. Lineage (NCBI taxonomy): Eukaryota > Metazoa > Arthropoda > Collembola > Symphypleona > Sminthurididae > Sminthurides > Sminthurides aquaticus. The sequence goes on along the minus strand of CAJQTT010000004.1, from coordinate 4,909,019 downwards.
TTACCAGTAGCTCTTACCTGTATACCACCTTCTCCTTCGTCCTTGTCATTTCATTTTTGTCTCTTTAAATCATGGAATATAATTTCCAAGCCGTCAACAACAACAGTTGCTAAAATTAGCTGTAGCTGCTGAAATGCAGAGTTGAAGTTTTTTTTGCAAATTCGCCATCTATACTTGGATGGAATGATAATAGTTACTGCAAGAATAATGAGGATAATTGCCTTTGTTAGTTTGGAATATGTTTATCAGTCACAGCTTGAGTTACTTCCGTGGATTGAATATTTGACTATCGGGAATCATGATTTTAGGCTAGACTACGAACCGAATGGTTCTGCAACATCACGGAAGAAAATTTAACGCTTTAAACGAATTTGCGTTGGCTGCACACTAACTTTCCAAATGTTGAAGACGAGCCAAATATCGTACATGTCTGTATAGAAGCTACTAGCGTCGTCTAAATTTGCTTCTTCCTTAGTTACTTTCTCTTCGACTTTCACCTTCTCCTCTACCGGCAGAGCAAGAAAACTGTGAGTTTTCTTCATGAGAGAAATGTAAGAAGAGAGAGAGAGAAGCAACTTCTAGAGTTTTTCCAGCACCGCCTCTAGAATTACCGATTCATTAAAGATACATGTAAAGAGTTTCCGCAAAAATTTCTTTTAAACTTGGTTTCAGATTCAGATAGCATTTTCTCTCGTCGTTTTCTACTCTTGTTTTCTCAAGCCTTTAGCTTGTGGTTATGGTCTACGTCATTTAAACTTTCTCCCATGAAAAGTCGATCTTAGCATCTCCATTTAGGTGAAAGTAACTATGAATGAGTGAATTTAACCCTTTGTATGCCTGTTTAAGGTAGCACAATTCCCTGGGCATGAATTTTACAGTTTTCGCAAGACTAATGTTATCCTTAAATTTGTTTGTTTGCAGCTTAAGCGTAGATGGCTTGTCCCTCTTGGACGTCGTTGTGATACAGAGGAACAGCACCTTGGTGAAATTACTTTTGGCTAATGGAGCTACAGAGAGACTTGCGGGTAAGGGAATACTGTTACTTTAATTGCTAAAAATATTGTCATCACCCATCACCGACACGAGCGTTTCTCCTATTCTCATTGTCCACCTGTCTGTCCAATTTTCCAAACTTCCCCTCCATTTCTTACAGCTTAACACGCCCAGGTAAATCTCAAATGTTTCTCTACGAAGATCATTTACCAAGTCTAACGCCTATGAAATACTAACCGACAAGATCGGACGAACTAGGAAAGCACGAAAGCAGGGCAGACAGCAGACATACTGGTAAAAGAGAATAGAAAGAGGAGGATGGTAATTGTACAATTGATGAGCCCAGGAGAGATAGTGGGATATTTTCTTGAAAACTTTCTCCGAAAAAAGTCGGAGAAAGTAGATGAGAAGATATTTCAAGTAGTGGGGTACATATAAGTAAATAAAGAAAATTCAATTCTCTGCCGTATGTGGCCGGCAATAGGGAAGTGGAATAGAACGTGCTAAGAGCTTTCTCCAACAATTTTCTTGTGTCCTTTGAAATATAATCTCGTTCAAGAAACTCAAGGTAAGGCGCACAGAAAGCAAAGTGGCAGCACGATAGGTGAGGGTCTTTCTTGCAGCAATAATTTACCCACCTTAGTAGCTTTCTCTTTCCTCCTCCTGCCCTAGTTCTGGGGCATTACTTGTATAACTTTTCTTCCTCCTCGCACAGCAGCCAAAAGAAAGGCCCAACTATTATGAACGTTATATCTCATATCCACTCATTCTCTAACATTTTTCTCTCCTTTTGGCGCTCAAGTCTCTGATTCCAGTCTATAACTTCCCAAAATCAGAAACATCCGCCTTGCTTTCACTGCGTGCAGCATAGTCTACCTGAGAAACTTTCTCCACTCTGTCATTAATTCTTACGTAAACCTTTGATTTGAATAGATTCACCTCTTATCTGAATCTCAAATAGCTAGCTACCTATTTCCTCCAGGAGTTTCTTTAAACTTCCTCCTCACTTTCACTTCTCCCAGTTCCCAAAATATTTACTTTGTGGTATTTGAATGAGAGAGTAAATGAGAAGTTTTTCTTACTTACTTGGAACGAGCAGTTTCTCTTGTGCTGTATGAAGCAGGTCTCCAAAGAATTCGCAGAGTCCGCAGTCTGTATGCTCTCTCTCTCTCTTGGAAACTCAGATTAAAGAACCATGATCAGATTGAATATTTAATCCATTACGGCCATTATGTAACCAGTTTCATATATTTTCGGAAGAAAGTATGCAAATCCTCCCGAATTCATTCTTCTTTTGCATAAAATAGAATCTCTCCATTTTCTCGAAATGCTAGCTCTAGTCTTTGCTAATATTAAAAGTGTATGGAAAAAGTCAGGTATTTGCAGATTGTTGAACCCAGTATACGACTAGTAAACTTGTTTTTCTTCCACGACTTATTTTCTTTCTCCGAAACGTCATTCTTGCTGGAGAAAGCTCTAGTCTAGTGCATTTAGCAAGATGTTTGTCACATTAGCCCACCAACCTTGCATGTTTGTTCCCCACAAAGGTAAAAGAAGAGAGGAGGAATTGTAAGATGAAATTACGTCTCACTCCGCCTACAACTCTTATAAAGGCATTTTTCTCCTCCTCGTGTTTTCTTTCTTGGGAAAACTTTTTCCTTCCAATAATTATCACTTGTTTAAAACAATTTTCTCCAACTTAGTCTTAAGAGTATTCATTCCCTAAAATGTTTTCACCGGCGTAAAAAGCTACTTCATTTCCAATCTTCCTAAGAGGTATTTCACATCCGCTTTCCCTCCTCTTCGGTTCTTTCTCCTGGGTAGATTAGGGAAAAGGCAAAGGCCTTGCTACCTAACACCAGCACGAAAGTGAAGCAAGGCAAGGCTGATAGAAGCTGTAGCACACACGAAGGAGTTGCTAGACAGACGAAGAGCGTAGCTGAAAAACAATGGATATTGGTAGAGTTATGTGAGCTACATTATTATATACGGAGAGAAACGTTTATGTTGAAATCAATAAAGCATTCCGTGGAGTACTCTCTGTCTGCTCCTCTAAATGCCTGTTACAGAAGGAGCGTACATATTTAATGTCCTCTATGCAACTCCCTTGTCACAAACAAATGAGTGAGGCAGCAACGGAAAAGCTTATATACAAAATTAACTAGGAGGAAGCAGAGAGACACGTCTGTTTGCAATCCGCATGGATAGCGGATAAATGCCACTATGCCACACGTTCCCTCCTTTTGATTATATCAATTACAAGGCAATACTCAAGCCCCTTTTGCATAATTCCCTATTATAGTGGTGGTGTAGTTTCGCAGAGTCCGCTGAGTCAAGGATTTTACTGGATAAGGAGCGACTATTGAAGCACCCTTTGAAACATGATACGTTTTTCCTAAAGAATCCGGATTTACCTTGAAATGACTCGGGTACTGCCTGGTATTTATCCCTTTTATGCACACCCGCGCTTGTTTGTATTTGCAGTTAGTGAATCCATCGGGAGTCAGCTGGATACAATTGTTCAAGAGGCGGAAAAAAAATCAGAGGATTTAATGGCTCGCCTTCTAAAATGCTCAACCTTTGGAAATCTCTCCGCTGTACAACTAAAAGAGCTCGAGAAGGAATTCCATCAATGGGAACGACGATACAAGAAATACAGAAAAATGCGCTCAGACTACCATCAACTAAGTAAGTGATCCTAATTCAATCAATATCCTAATCCATATTATTCTTCTGTCCCTGTAGATCCCACTTTATGACCATCAGTTTCCCAGAACACATTCAATCACTGTGACCAAGATTGACGATGCATCTTTCCAACTTTCTCCATCCCTCTTTTCCTCTTTCCACTCCTTTCCCTCCCTCCCTCATCCTCCAACCACTAGAAGATACTGAGCAATTTAAATTAGTTACACTCAAAAGGTGCTATTTTCTAAATTTGTTTTTATTCCAAGCCTTCCGGCTGCTTACACTCGCTATCAAAACATGCTTCATTCAGAGTTAATAATGAAGTTCACAGCTACAAGGAGCAAGTACTAAGGATAAGGACAGCTTTAATTATTTAAGTCTCTTTGCCCCGTCCGGGATGGGCCATCCCATAGCAAAACTCACTATAGATATATAGAAATATTTCCTTCTCGAATACCGTATACAGTCTTGGAATATCTCTGTAATAAGTACCGTATGTATTTTCCTCGGTTTCACAGCTAGAGTATTTTATAAACGTCCGATACTTTTGAGCCTAAAGCAAGTATTCATTCTACGCACATGCCTCGTTTAGCCCCGATTGATAAAATTTACAATGGTATTCAATGAGCATGCAAAACTCCGGGGAATTTCTTCGGAAGTGACAAAAACTTGAAGTCAAATGTCATTCTTCAATGAAAATTTAACAACGTTTACAGTCGACTCATGCATCTTTGACGCTATTCAACTCAAATATTAAACGCTAAAGGCTAAAATTATTGAACCCCCATTAACCCTTAAAATTTGTTTATGAACTAGGAACATGTACAAACTTTCTCCGCAAACTTTCCAACAGTTAATTGATAGGCACATACGTGTATTCTTTGACTGAATTAGATGATCCTCGTTTACTTCATTCTATAGCTGACGCCCCCATATTCCAACGAATCCGAAAGTGAATAGTTTGATTATTTCCCTTAATCTTAATCAAAAAGTTAGCTCCTAGAAATCAAAAAGACTTTATCTGATGGATATAGTCCAAGTCAAAGGAATCCAAAGCGTGAAAATCACATGCTGAATATTTGTTCAAACTAAAAACTCTTATTCGCCTTTCCAGAGCCTCCGGAACCTCCTTCAAAAGTTATCGTGGATGTCCTAGGATCTACAACAGTCCGATTACGTCTGGATGATGCATCAGATATACCCGAAAAATCCATTTGTACCAAATACAAAAGTAAGTGAACTTTTAGAATCCTCCTACAGTATGACATTTATAATCTACAGCTTTAAGGATAAGAACTGATTCGCGAAAATTAAACTCCCGCGGCTACATTCTCCTCTATTTCGCCATCAATCTATTGTAAAAGATGCAACTGTGTAATCTCAAGTATTCCACCATTACTACATCCACTTCAACTATTTGCAAACCTGTCTAAAGTAGTTAATGACTATAATTTTCCTCCTAACATAAATTGCCACACCGAAGGACTTGTCTTGCGAATTTCGGGATTCCATCTAAAATATTCCAACCAAAACCCTGTGTACTATTAAGTTACGAATTTCTCATTAAATATCCACCAGCTTAGCTTTTGCAAGGCTTCTGTAGATGTGGAAATTTGCATTCTTGTTTGGCAATACTTTATTAAAGAATAGATTCCTAGAAGAGACCGGTATGTGGAATATTTGTTGAATGACATGGAGATTATGTATACCAAATTTGGCATTATTCGGTCGTGCCTCTGTCGTCGCTTTCTGATACTTTCCCCTTGTAATCCACCTCCCATACCTCTTGGTAGTTATAATAATTATACTAATAATGAATTTTAGATTCTTCTTAAGCTTCTTTCTTTATTGTTCTTTCCTTCTATTTTTTTTCACCCTTCTTCTTTTAACAACTACCTATTTGCTTCAAACAGAAGCTATAAAGCTCTAAATTCTATATTTGCTCCGAAAGGGTTTGCTTGACTTTGATGTTTATATTGAAATTTTGAATTTACTCTGCTGGAAGAGAAAGTTTATGCAAAAGACAATAGTGCGTGCCGCAGGCGAAATGATGATAAGAATAAGCGAAAATTGTTTCAATTTCACTTCATGTTTTCTTTTTCTACCCTATAACTTAACTGATTTACGTCTTCCCTTTTCTAACGTGGCTGGGCGGCGGGCGGTAGCCATCACCTTCTCGTAGAAAGCAAGCTTTCTTTATTTTATGGATCGTGTGACTCATGAGAACATGAGTTTCTCTTGTATGCGCTTATACTGTCCTGTCCTCTGAGCGCCACTCCTTGCTAAAGAGAGACGTGCTGGAGAACCGGATGAATGCATCTTTTTTCTTCTCTCTTCAATACATATTTCTTCTTTGTAGTTCAAAATAAATAATCCATATAGGTATGAGGGAATGGAGAGAATTTCCAACAGAAAACTACGGCAAGAAAGTTAAGAAAGAGAAAGTACGTGACTGATTTTCTTCGCTTGGATGCATCCATTTTTCTATGATCTACCGCCACGCTATCCTTCCAATCTTTAGTGGCAGTGCAGATAAGTCCAAGGTTCTTTTGTGGGTTAGGAAAAAGAAACACGGATTTTCTATTTATTTTCTTCTTATTTTTCCTGCACCTCAAGCTTCATGTAGATGTTGTAAATGGATTAAAATCCACATACCAAACCCCCTTCCAACTTTGAGCTGTGCATTAAAATTACCGTAAGTAGCCTAAGATAGTACTTCATGTACTTGGAACAAAACCAAGTTAGGACTCAGTTCCCACTTTAATATTAGCCATCTTTCCAATGTTTTACAGAACATGTTCTTTTCCTGCAAATATATTTTTTTTAAATCATTATACTCACCTTTGCCATTCAAGAAGCTCTCTCCCAAGCACAAAACTATCATTTGTATAATCCTCAAAAAAATTTTTATTGTCATATTCCTCAAGCTATGTAGCTTACTTTGTAATCTACTTGGATTCCTCCTTGCAAATCTTTCCAGCGAAGCAAAAACCCGGCCGTCACTCGGAGAAAGTTCCGCCGAGTCTCCAGAGAATGCAGAATGCATTAAGAATAAAGTATAAATACGTTCTGGTGGCGTTTAAGAAAAAAACCTGTCTCATTTGTGGTTGAAAATCTGGCTCTGTGAGCTGATTGAGTGATAGAGAGAAGAAAATCGCCAGAACCTGAGCAAGCAGGAGCAAACCTTGTATGCTACATTAAACACCATGTATACATTTTCTTTGCTCATACATATGTGTATCAGAGATTTGAGTATGGATGGTTGACTTTGGGTAATCTTAGCATCGTGGATATCCAAGTAGGAAGAGGTGGAGCAGAAGATAAGTTTTAGGAAGTAAAGGAGGAGGAATCGGAGTGAAAGTAGAATAAGGAGAGGGAAAGCAATAAATAATTGATGATGAGCTTGATTTTTTTCTTTTCTCATAACAGTTGAATGGAGTCTTGATGAGGATTTTCCAATTGGCATTTCCACCAAATGGATCGAAATGCTTGACTTGCGAAAGCTGGAGACGGTGCTTGGAGATTTGGAGACTGGTGAGCGATATTTTTTCCGGGTAGCCGCCGGTAACTGCAAAGGTTATGGACCGTACCAGGCCTCAACCCCAACGTCTGTGATTCCTTCAAGTAAGACATTTTCTCTTGATTTTTAACATCTTCCCGTCGCCATCGCCACTCTGGCCAAAGTAACTAGAACCATCCCCGACTTTCTCAGTCCTTCCCTTACTATTGTCATTGTCAGCTTTACGGAGCGCAGCCTGTTCCTTCCTACACGTTGACTGAGAGTGAAAGCGATTTAAAATCGAGGCACACCACCTTGTAGTTTTCCCCCAGCCTTGTTGTCCTTTTGAGAGGAAGAGCCGTGGCAGAGCTTTACAGGAGCAACTTAAAGGCTCTTTATGGGCTCCCATTAAGGTGAATGTGTTTTTCCAGGCACAAGTGTGGCTTGGTTAGGGCTGTGGGTGTGAAACTGGAGCAAGTGTTACATAATCATAAATTATGACGTCTCCACAATAGGGGTTCAAACCCAAGGAAATCAACCGCCATGTGGTGGTGGTCTTTCATGAATTATTGCTTCTTTGAGGGGTTAGGGCCCATTCTTCCTCTCTTCTCAGAGATCCATCCCGAGAGATTATAAAGCACACAAGGAAGTAAACTAAGAATGTCCGCTTTCTTCCTTGCTTTCTCCCTCCCTGTCCCTCCGTATCCACCTTACCCTCCTGACTCCTATTCGAATGGGAGTGCATTCCCATCTAACAAACAACTTTCACCAACCCGCTCATCCAGACTCCAATCCGTGCCGTTGGCTCCTGTGTCTGTGTCTCCTCCTTGCTCTGCAGCAGTGTCAGTGTACACAGAGTATGCATAATCCCAATCTTTTCTTTCTCTAATCCATCCCGCCAAGTCAACCATTATGCCGAAATGAAATGGAAGATTTTCCTCAAACTTTGCACGGGATGGATGGGCGTGGGTGAGGAAATTTATTCTACCCGGCTCAAATCAAACCTCCGTGGGGTAACGTCACACTTTAACCTTTTCAGCGCCCCCTGGAGGATTTTCCATTGAATTGTTTTTCTTCTCAAGGGAAGAAGTGTTCATATGCATCCTATTTGCGCCTCAGTCTTCCTACGCGTGTACGTGCTCCTCCTCTTTGTCACAGAGGATATTGAATGTGTTATGACATGGATTGATAATTGAAATTTCATATAAAATTCAATCAAGAATCTCTTCCGCGTGCTAAAAAGATAAAAATGTAATTAGGACATCAATAGCATCTGGGTGTTTCTTTAAAACTTTTCACGTTACACTCAAATCCATACCAAAGCTTTATATCTGCTTGAAGGCGCACATTCTCCTTGAACCCATTCTTTTGAGTCTCCTGTGTTAGCATGTAGAGTAGAGTACATGACAGACTTGACTTATCAGAAAGTACAAGATGAAAGGCCTGAGTAAATTGATACTTTCTCCCGCGTACCACCATACAAGAGTCATGTCTTACCCGCTTTACTTGTATCTTTCTTGTTGTATAGGTTGGCGAGATCTAGACGGAAGAAAATCCCGCTATGCTGGAAAGTCAATCATTTTTGATGATATTCTCCGGGAAATCCAAAAGTCACGTCCTGAATACGCATCCGAGTCTCATCTTTCCAATTTCCGAGCTGGGGATTCCGGGAGCAGTTGCCAGTGTAAATCATCTGGGACGGATTCAAATTCCAATACATCCGGCTCCACAACCCCAGTCACATCCTCTACCACCATTTCAGCAACGCTGCTTGCGGGTCAAGGTATACCACCACCACCCGCGGGTGGTTGTAATCAGCCGGGTTGCCGGGAGCAAAACAAACCTGCAGGAGTCAATGTATCATCCAGTCACCACTATACGTCCGCAAGCTCCGCCTCTGTCTCAACGTCATCGCATCATCAAAAGAAAAATCAAAAAATTATTTCTATCAAGCAACTATTCGCAGCCGCGCCAAAATTTCAAAAGCACTTTAAAAGGTATGTCCTCCGTCTACTTTCTCCGTCTCGTCCCACCCCCTTTCTCTTTTGTGACATCAATCAGCCCTAATTCCTCCTTTCCGTTTCAGACTCGAGTCATACAATGACCTTCCATCAAAAGTTATTTTTATTAGGGCCATAGAATAGCTCCAAATGGGACCTGCCTTATTCAACTCAAAGTATTTCCCCATTTCACCTTTACAGATGATCCATTTTAAGGAATCGCCCTATTCTCTCCTCGCTTTCACCCTCTCAAATCAACTTTGTCCTTTTTTTAAGATCTCATTCAGAGTTCTTTTACCCCAGCTTATTGCCTGCAATCTTGAGTCGCTTGCACCAACCTGACTTCCGAAATCCGCCAAGTCTCTAAGCTATATACCAATTTATATTGTACAGGAATGAAAGGAGTTCTTATGGCTTGTGAGATGTATGTTTTCCGGACATAAGAAATGATATCTGTAGAGCGCTAGTATCAAGTTAGATTCCCGACATGTGGCGAGACAACCATTTGTCAAAACATTTGCAAGTTTGGTCGTGTTGCTTTGAATATGATGTGGAGAAGATACTCATGAAATTTCGGAGGATGGTCCGCTATAGGATATGTTTTACTTACGGATATGGATATTGTTTGGGTTTGTATCCAGATCAACTCGAAGCCACTAACTGTAGTTTTGTTTTCCTTCTTGCAGGGGTATTTTCCTATCCTGCATCATGTATAGTGGAGATAAGTTGCTTGTCACAACCGAAGAGTTCCTGCCCACAATAGAAATTGATGAAACCTTCCCAAGTTCTCTTCACAATGACTTTCATTGGCTCCTCAAGGTAAGAACCATTCAAAGTATATATTCTTTGTCACTCCAAGAATGAAGGCATAGCTTCAGCCCGCTCTTTCTCTTCATCTCACTCATATAGTCTACTACAAACAATATGGATTACAGCGCACTCGATTTAGCTTTCACCAGTTCTCAACGTACTTTCACAGGTTCACAACGCACTTTCACCAGCCGCTCTTAGTACCTATTCCGGCGCATTCAATGCATGTTGATGCGGAAACGGTACTCCGATTATGCGGTATATGTTATTTTTATATTTCAAGCTCAGGCAAGGCATGGAGAAAACGATGAATATTTTAGTTTCTCTTTCTATCTCTGCTAGTGTTTGCTTTGTAGCTCTCAGGAGCCCAAAACTTGAGATAGAAGGTGTAAAATTGAGTCTGCACGTTTTGTTTTGATTTAATGCCGATGCATCTCCGTCTTACTTTCTTCGTAGGCGGGATTCTCGTTAAGGAATCTTTCCATCTGTTTCTATTTATATTTGTTGTTGAGAACTTGTGTGTACGCCTCTTGTCTCTAGTGACTAATTGTAGGTTGGTGGGATGGGAGAAAGTATATTTTGTCGCACGTGTGAAGGAAAAAAGTAGGTGAAAGTAAAAGAAAAAGAGGCCCCTTAAAGCACAAAGTGTAGTTTCTCCTAAAATCATTAACTCATGAGTTGAGAGTCTTCTAAACTTTGGCAAACAGTCAATCAGAACAAGATATACTACACCACAGCTGGTCTTCCCAACGGCACGCATCCCTCGGTCCTTTTCTTCCCATTTCAAACCCGTGTATCTTTCGTTGCTTTCAATTCTTCCTCACTTACTTGGATACCACCACTATGATTGGTTAGGAGACTGGAGGATTGAAACATTGAGATGGTGTCAAGTGACGGAAGAAAAGGTTGCCTTCTTCAGCCTCATCTTTGCTCCACTTTCACCCTTGTCTCTTTCTCTCTATTGATGGAGTAGCATCCAGTGTCTTCAAATAATCTGTTTCATGAAAATAGACAACCCCAGGATTTCTTTTCTCTCTCCGTCTCTCTTTCCCCTCATAGCCATCTTCTTTTCCTTCTTGTCCTCTCCTCCCATTTATTCTTCTCCTTCTTCAACTCAATGCTTTCTTCTTTCTCCGCAAGTCTAACTCAATGATGGGGCACAGACACTTTTTCATTATGCACGCCATGAGCACGAGCAACCTCAACTTCCCTTTGAACTCCACCTCTCAAAAATTCACATCCGTTTCCCTCTTTTTCATCCCTCCATCTCTGCCTCATCCATCCGACTCAGAAGGCAAGTTAGATTGCACACAAGAGAGGAAGACGAAGGAGAAGATGTATGAAGCAGATTGTTCAAAGCGACTCCATGATCGATTTTTTAGCATTTTTTCTTTACCCACATTCTACAGCAGAGCACCAACAAACATCACTATCAATATTACCTACCAACCAAACCCCAACCATGTTTATTTTATAATGTTTCCCTCTTTCTTTTCAAAGCCAAAGAAGAGCACAACATAACAGATACTTGGCTTGAACAACCATCTCCTCGTTCCTTACTCATCTTCCTTACTTACATTATTACCTCATTCTTGGCTTTAAAGCTGTAACGAATCATTATCCTTCCTGGGAGTACAAATAATCCCTCACATTTTATTCGCTCTTCTACCCTCCTGTGCCAAACGCGTACTTTCTCCACTTTCTCTTTCCTGCAGAATTTAATGCATGAATTAGTCTTTCCTAATCTTTTTTATCTTTCTCTTCACCTTTTACTTAGTTATATACATGCTTTTACACTACGAATTGCAACTTCTAAGATGTACTGCTAAAAAATGAAACTGCATATATACACCTCTTCAAAAGAACAATCGCGTTTACTTTTGCTAAGATCAATATCAAGCTTCGTATCCATTCAAAGTAAGCTCAGCATTCAAAGAACCTTTTCTTCCTTAGATCAAGTCTTTTTCCATCTAACAACTATACATGTCCTACCTTATTTTTCTTTGAACACTCTATGCATGCACCTACTACAAGGTTGTTCTCAAACTGAAACTGATAATAAAATTCGACCCTTGAAAATAGCACATTCAGGAGAAAACCCGCAAGGGGGTCATCCAGAATCATGACCTGCCTCAATTTGCATCCTTTGCCAATTTGGAGGCCTTAACTACCGTCTTTAATACTACATGCTAATCCTCTTAATATTTGGAAAATTTTGGAAAGTTACAAAAACTTGATTTTCTTCAAGTTATTTTCATGATTAATCCCATCACCTATATACCTTAACTACCTTTCCCTGACTTTAGTGTTTTCTTTAAAATAAGAATTCCAAGTAAACTCTCCGCATATAAGCTTTATTATTCCCAGTAAAGATACTTGAAAGATATTAATTCCCCGAATAGTACCGAAAATCCCCATATTTTTCCATCCAACCATATATACTTATTTTAATGAGAGCTCATTTCACAAGAAATATCTTCAACCTTTTTCTTTCCTATTTCTTTTCTTATTCCGCTCTTTCATATCCTCTTCCAAGAGTCTCCTTTTGATTTTTATAAGCTCTTTCTTGTGCAAAAGAGAGCATGTTCAAAAATTGTATACTAGACTAGAAAATTGGAAACTATAGCACCGAAATAATGTTGATTATTTTTTCTACAAATAAAATTCACATTCACCCCAGAGAAACTACTAATACTCCTCACGAGAATCTCTTCAGCGAAGGCTTTCTTTTATTTCTATCCCGAGCAATATCGTTGAGATTCTTGATCTCAATGCTCCTCCTACCTTGGTTTGAGTAGAAGGTTTGGAACTGACTAATATAGGGAGAAAACTCCAGGAAGAGTTGAAACCCTTCTCGTTTCTCGCTCCGCAAGAACGTGTTCTTTATTGAGATTGAATGATCAAGAACAAGGTACACGGAACACCACCGTACATGCCATGCCGTACAAATATGAGTTAGCAATTAGCTCAATTATTCCGAAAAGCAGAGCATTACCCAATGTGGCGATGAGCCTAATTACCATCGACAGTAATTTGTATCCGTCCACACGTATTTTCCTCAGTTTTATTTGAACAGATCCTTTGGTCGACACTACTGACTCATTCCTTCATACTGCGTTATACCCTCTCACATAAGCTCCTTATTACAAACAACGTTCCCCTCATACCTTGATGTACAAAACAGCATTTACGCTTTCACCGTGAACAATTATCAAAGGGAATAGCTAATAAGTATATATTTATTACGCGGGAGCAAAGAGAATCTTTGAAAAGTTGGGCGGTGAAAGTTGCTATATGCTAATAAATATGCGTGCTTTTTTATAAAAATATATACTTCGTCTGCTAAATCGTGTTGGAATTCTAGGGGGGATTGTGTTTGATATACGCACGTGAGTTCCCTGCGATTTTGTACTCCATAACTTTCGACAATTGCTCCCGATACAATCATATATTCTCACGGCGTGGTAAAGTTGGAAGAGCGAGTTGAAGGAAATGTGCGATCTAGATCCTACTGTGCAGTGCGGAGAAGGAACCAAGTTGGAGGGTGAAAGCTCAAAGTTGAAGTGGTGAAAGCAGAACGGAGGTTTGAAGAAGAGTGAAATGAATGTTGATGGAAGGTATTTATGATTGTCTGTGAGAGACATTAGGAAGGTTCAAGTATTCCGGGCATTGTGTGTGAAGGGGATGACTGTACTTACGCCTTTCTATTTCCTTTTTTTTCAGGTCGCATCCACATGGGAAGATATCAAATTTTTTAAGGCTGACATGGAAAAATCTCGAAGCGCTTCAACTTTTCACTTTCGTCTCAAGCTCCTTCAGGCAGCTGCTGCCATGCAGGTAAACAAGAGAAAATCATTATGAAATTCTCCATCGTCAACTCCCTCACTCGTTCCATCCCTTTCATTTACTTTTAGCATTCATCCATGCAGCTATAGCAGCATTGTATGTAGAGATGAAAAATAATTCTACTCCCGAAATCCTCCTTTCTTACGTCGTTGCTCTCTAATCTTAGTTTTAAGATGGGACCGAACACCATCTATACTCAAGTCTCTCATAAAATTCCTTGAACGCAACTCATGCGAGGATTAGAGTATAAAACCCGGAGAGATTTGAGCTTTTACCCGGACGGGCCACGTGTTCTGTAGGCGCTATGCTAGGTACCCGAGATGGATTTAAAACTCTTTTAATATTCATTGTGAAAATAATAATAACAATTTTCTTTCCGCTTTCTCCATGAATATTATGTATTCAGTAGGGAGGTGGATTTGTGTATAGCCATTCAAGTTAAACTTTTTCAAAGATATGAGTATTTCTCAGAGTTAACGCTCCTGTATTCCAGTTCAAGTGGAGAATATTATTACGCGGAAACTATATGCCTGTGACTCTGAACACGTAGCCCACTCTTCTGTTGCCCAATTCGCTCCGCTCATCTAAAGACATTAATTCGACACAGAAAAGATGGGTCGGCAAGTAATTTAGAGCCAGAATTATCAGTTTTTCTTATCTGTTCCTCCAATCCTGCCCCGACTTTAGACTTGCATCATTTTCTCCCTGACTATTTCCTTGTATAATTCAATAATGTTCCCAGAGACCTAGAATCCGGAAAAGAGAAAACTGAGCCTAGAAATATGGTAATTCATTCTTTTAGTAAATATAAGTATATTATGAGTCTAATGCAATGTATAAACTTTCCGGATGCCACAAAGATAAAGCAGAATCGCACTACTTTTATTCTAGATAGATGTGCATCACAAACGTAGGAATATATGAATATCTCCAAGTCTGTCAAGTCTAACGTAGTCAGGGAAGAAATACAGGTGTAGGGAATAGTATTGAATTCCAACAAATTTCTTCTGACAACATAATTAGAGAAGGGAATAGGACTACAAGTGTAAAGTAAGGTAGAGAAGAGAATGCAAGGGACAAGGGAGGGGGGTTATAACAATTACCCCTCCCTGCTTGACGAATCCCTTACCAGACAGTTCTCTGTGAGCTTTTCTATCATCTACTTTCACCCAGACAAGGAGGAGAAAGTAGGGAGTTTGATGAGCTGTTAGAAGAGAGTGCTGAAAGTGGAATAATGCGATGTAATTATTCCTTCTTTGGGAAGACCGTAACAAAATAATTTAAATTAGAGGCAGAGAACCCAAACTTCTTCTTTATGTCACATCAAATACATAAGCTAAATAAAGATGAAATTGGATCAAGAGTATCACAACCCGTTTAGCATGCTCAGAACCTAGCCCGAGAATTGCAGTATAGACTCCCGTATTCATATTAAAAACAGAGAAAGCTGGTGTTTCGCAAACTATAGCAGCCGTTAGGGACAATGTGTATCCATGCATGAAATGCTCCCAAGATACACGTCTTTTGAGAAAGCTTGGCTGGCCCAGCATCACATCGGTTTATGATAAAAATTTCCACCTCCTCCACGGGAAATTGCATAGACTCACAAGTTATGTCGGCAGGAGAAAGAGTTCATTAGAATTCCACACTCACTCGCAAAGTGCTTTCACTAATGCTACACTTGGAGAGGCAAGGCGGGAAAGTAATTTCTTTACCATTTTTAAAGTCTTTAAACTATTTAGATGAAGTGTCAGGAACCACCTAGTCAGGAAAGCGTTTCTGTTAGCTTGGTAAAAGCATTCAGTATTCAGTTTTTTTATATTAAGTGAGATATACGTTTCTCTTATTTTCCCTTCATATCTAACAATCAGTATTATTCAGTACCACTTACAGAATCTTATAGAATCGATAGCGTATTCTTCTTCTGCTGGTGTCTACGTCAATGGATTTCTCTGACCTTGGAACGACATGATTACACATTTCTAAACAAAACATAGGGACTTTCAAAAAAATTACATATTTGGTGCTTAGAAATTTGTATTGTGTGGTCCAATGCAAGTACTCGACCTCGAGAAATGGATCCGCGTTGTTGGTTTTAAAGCTGACGATCCTTGTATCCACATGCACTATTTATCAAGTGTCCTCAATCTTCGCCATTATCATCCCAAACGTATACGAGCAAAAGATTTGCGACTGTCTAAAAATTACCTTACTTTACTATTACCAGTCCGTTGGTTCTTGCGCGATAGATTACAAGTGTATCTCTTTTTCCTTGCAAGTGTAACCCGTGCGTGTAGTCAATCCTTTGGCTTTGTCCTGAGGTGCGTATGATGTGGCTTATTAATTCTTTTGGGGATTTGGATTACAGAATGCCTTGGGAGTGACTGACTTGGGTAGAATATTTTATAAAACGATCCGTGACGCAGGAAATTCCGTTGTGATCATCACGACAATCAATTATTTACGCTCTACAAAAATGATCTCAACCCTCAACGTTCGTTGGGTACCCTTAACTAAGCTAAATTCGAGGAAATCTACGGACGATGTAGCAGATATTCTAATCAATTCTCTACAGGTATGTGCATTTTATATTTATCCTCCAGTATACTTTGTCCCTTGAGAATTTCTTCCTCCTCCTTGGCCCCTCCCGGTACGTAATTTACGGAGATTCTCTCCTATTCTTCACTGAAACTCTTTGGAAGTTCTTGAGTGGAAAATTTCAATTCGCAAATGAGCTACAGCAGGGGGTAAAACGAGGTTTGTAGGGTTAAACTTGATTTAAATTAGACTTGGACGAGAATCCTGATATAACTTCTCTTTCCCATCCTGCGTCTCCTCGCCATGCCACAAGTAGCTTCCTCAACAGTGAACTTTCCCCGCTTCTCTGTATGTCAGCTTCCGTTTAAGCCCTGTGCTTTCCCCATGTTTTCCTGTGTGGGAGTTTGCAAGTGTACACCAGGGGAGTTGTTGGGTAGAGATGAGCGTATTAGATGATGCTGAGATAGTTTTCCCCCTGATCCTTCTTGAGTCATTCGACGCTCACCGTATTTTGCTTCCCATAGTGGAGCGCTTGCTCGGAAAACAATGTTTTATGGGTAAAGTTTGAATTTGTAATCGACGGCAGGAGGCAGAAGAGGAGTTGGGGGAGGAGGAGTTCTTGGGTTATTCTATCCAGCTTTAAGCCCAAGAAAAGGTTTTTGGATGGGATGAGAGAAGATATTTAAGACAGGAGTATATCAAGATGGAAATCTGAGGCAATAGTCCCGAGGGATTTTGATGAAAACTTGTAACAACTTCTAAACGGCTCTTGAATTCAGCTTTGAGCTCTTGAGCGGATGACACGGCCAATCTGTGCTTTGGAGGAGAGGAATTGGACATGCGATCTTTACGGATTTCAAGTGTATTTACCCAGTCCATTCATCTACACCACCAGCCCGACACTGGAATTTTAAAAGCGTTTTTTAAAATTCTAGGAGCAAATACTTTATCACCAAGTGAGCAATATTCCTGTGGGACGGGGACTTTACCTGGGCTATTTAAAGCTAGCCAGCTCCATGGACCTTCTCAAGATCCTTGTGGCGGAGAAGACACCTAATATGTTACCCCATGCAAAAATACGTGACAACCCCCACGTTTCTGGGTATGTACTACATTGGTTTTAAACTTTCACTATCCTACTTTCTCTCTTTTGAGCTCAGCGGGAGCGGGAGATGAGTAGGCCGTCATTATCATCCCCCTCCACTCTCCACCTTTCTCCATCCCGCTCCGTTTACTTTCTCTTCCCGCCTGTCCATCCACTGATTTTTCACCGGCACCGAGATTCCTTTCCACCTCCTCTTCATCAGCCCTGTCTTCATCTTCCTTCCTCTTCCAGCTCCTAGCTCCAGTTCCATCACTTTCCTCCCCAACCTCATCCTCCACTCCACTAAGTTTTCCTTCCGGCTCACTTGATTGTATCTCATCCTCATCTTGATCTTCATCTATAAATTTTCTTTCTCCACGAAGACTCCAACTTTCCAAGTTTACTCGTACCCTTTTCGGCTTCCGCCCGCCGCCCCCTCTCTCCTAACATCCTCCACGCCCCACGCCTACTACACCCACTTCTTTCCCTACTTTCACCTAATTCAGGCCTAGCAAGAAGCTTCGCCGTTTTTTTCACTAGGCCTTCTGTTTACTCATCTCTAATTGGATCGATCCCTGTCTCCTGAATTTAGTAATTGAAAGCTTTCTCTTTTTCTCTCTCTCCGCTAACCGACGTTACAGGGAAGAATGGACCTTTATCCAGAGCCTTGCGAAACCAAAATCCATGGAGTCTCTCTGTAATCCTCCATCCGCCACAGGAAGCAATAGTAGTATTTACGGGATTAAGTCTAACGAGGAGGAGAAGAATGGTACTACGGATTCCGGGACGGACATCCTTTCAAGTAAACAGCTTGCTCAAAACAAAAGCAAAGGTCAATCTTATCAACAACGGGGAGCGCTTACTGAGGCTCAACAACTTTTTAAAAATCAACTAACCACCGCATTGAAAAGACTTTTCACACTTTTAGATATTGATCAAGAAACTTCTCTAACGCATAGGTATGATACAAAGAAAGTCTATTGTGAATTCCTCTCACCTCTTCCAAACTTTTCAACCTCTTCCACCAGCTGGCGCTGTTGGTGGAGGAACAGAAAGAGTGGAATAGAATCCGATTCACACAATTGTACCTGCACTCTTCCACAGGTTTTATAACGCAGAGGTAATCGAAGTGAGTAGCTCAGTTTCTATGGTAATCGTCTTCCCGTCTTTGGAAAACGTATGTTTACTCGCTGGACAATCGGATAACTTACTCCAAAGGAATGATCTCATACCATTGCCGATGCAGGTGAGCAAGATGAAATTGAAGAGAGAGAAACCTTGGGATCTTCTTTGGACAATACAATTCCCTGTCCCCATTACAGTTTAAGAAAGCAACCTTGCGAACTTTTAAAAAGTCCAACTCAACCACCACTTTCCCCTCTATTGCACACATTACACTCTTTCTCCCGCTCTAGGTTCCTTCAGCTTCAGTAACTCCTTTCTGTTACTTGGAAGGAAGAGACAGGTTTGGTGTGTGTGTGTAAATTGAGATAGCAGATGCTTTCTTTATCCTCCTCCTGATTCCATAATGTATTAAAGGGATGATCTAGGCTTGCAGGTAGCTCAACTCCATCCAGCCCAAACTATATACTCCCAATGGAACAGATCTGATACATTCTAATAAATGTCCATCCTTCTTGCTACCAATGTGAATGTGATTGATTGTTCGCATTACAATGAAAAATTCTAGGCTTTCACTTTCCTTCTTTGCATTTAGTTTATCTTTTTGGATAGTTCCGGATGATAGATCTTTACAAAAGAGAACTGAATCAACAAAATGCGAAGGAAATTTAACTTTCCCCTACTCCAAGTCCATCCGTACATTTTTTCTATTTCCTAATTTTGACTAAACAAGTACCGTTTTGCACGCCATATCTACGTATTTCTTGGATCTTTCCTTTTTCTCTAAACCCTACTTTCTTCATTTCCTTGGAGCTTTCTCTCTTAGGGTTCGAAGAAGGTTAATGACGTTCAGGTTATTATAGGCTTCTAGCCGTTCGTGTCTATCGCAAGCGTTCAATAAGATTAGTGCGTTCGGATGATCTTTGTCACTGCTAATTTCGTCCCACCGAATTTCGTCATCCAATATTCATCACCACTTAAAATGCACCCACCGATTTTCGTCACCTCTGAATATACGCACCACTGATAATCATCACTATGAAATTGTATCACAGCCATTTATTAATTTGTACGTGTCCATGTCTTTATATAACTGAGATACTTGACCAAACAGTTCATAATATAAAAAATAACTATAGTTAGGAGGACGTAGCCATCCTCCTTACTGTAGGCTGAACTAAGTTAGGAACAGTTTTGAAATTGCCATCCACGATCGAACCAGGTTCCACAAACTGACAGATTTCGGATATTCGCTTCCGTAGAAAACACTTATATCCGGTCATGATCTTCAAATCGTACAGTACAACATTTTCTCCTTGAACTGTAGCTGAGTCTCCCGGTATTGTTATATCAAACCTAGTATTAAAATTTGTGTTATCTACTTCATTTGCCCTCCTGACCCTAGACACAGTATCCCATGAGCTCCTTGTCAGCGGGAAGAATGACAGCTAAAGCTTCATCAAGTTCCTCATACTCGGAAACATATGATATGTATAACTTCTAACATTTTCATTCCAATTTTGGACAACATCGTCAGACTTAAAATCAGATTAGTGATCCACTATAGAATATACAGTAAACAGTTTGGCAGGTATTGAGGACCCTGTGCGATGGAGAATGTATTCTCCGTTGGAAACTCCCATCTTCTTTGATGATTTGGTAGAATTGAATGTTTGGAAGTGTTTCCTGAACTGTGTTTTGGATTCTTGCTATCCTTAAGGTTTTCGAGATGATTCACCTGAGCACGTACCAGAAGGATTTCGTTACACGCTATGCTCGTCTTTCTGCGATATTAGAAATGGATACAATTCTAGCTCAGCACAATCAGAGAGAGGTAAGTGTTTCTCCTGGTTTCTCTTAATGTGCACCCATGTGTCTTCCTGGATGTGTTTCCCTATTTCTGGCAACTTGCACTTTCTCCTGCTTTCTCCATACCCTGCTACTGCAATTCTATCTATACCCACTCCGTATGCCTGTCATGTCAGAAGAACCTCTCTGGATTTTCCTCTCTGAGTCGGCTTTGCTTAGTTTCTTGGTTCTAACTTGCTTCTCTTGGCCCACTCGCATGGGTTTCTATTTTCCATAGTCCTTTACATGCTCCTTTTGTGCCGGGTATTCTCAAGAAAAGTTGGTCAGCTCTTGAGATCCGGGGTTTCCTTCTTTGTTCAGAAGTTGAGCAGACTCGGGCGTTTCACGAATAACGACTCAGGATTCCGACTATCCTCTGGTTCCAGAGCAGTCAGATGTTATTTTCGTTTCTTGTTTTGTATTGCTTCGTAATTTGTTTCTAAGCATGCTAGGAGCGTAAAGGGGTTAGAGACAGAGGTCGTATTGCTCAGCTGCTTTCTCCATCGTAGTATGTAACGATGAAGATTGAATAATGTATAAATCCATTATGTCTTTTCCACTTTCGCAGGCATTCTCATCCGTGGAAATGGCTTCTGCCAAGGAGCGAATGAGTCAATTACAAGATTTGCAAAGTAAAATCGATTCAACCTGGAAGGGATCTCGATGGGTGATTGATGTTGTAACCGCATCCAGGGACAAATCCTTAACCTCTGCCTCAGTCCAAGCCATTTTTGATGTGGATGAAAGCCGAAAGTCTTGCGATTCAATCCACTCGGCCGACGAACCTCCTCCTCAGCATCCCGCTATTACGGATGAAGATACGGGGTTTGGTTCAACGGGGTTGAAATTTTCTCGATCCGAAAATCAGTTGTCGCACATTGGTGAGAGCATTAGTTCTTTCCCGGATGCTTCTATTCATCAGAAGCGTAATTCGCATTCAAGTCATACCGGTTCGTTACACTCGGATCTCCCACATCATTCCATACATGCCCCTGTGACGAGAAAAGTTAGCGTTCCAATGCAAAATACTCCAGGAGGCGGAGGACGTAACCCCCAAGAGAAAATGATGTTTAAGCCAAAAATCTACTCAACGCATTCTCAGAGTGATTCGACAATTTCGCAATCCAGCTGGCCTCCGGGCAGCGCTGCACCCGATCCCACTTCCAGTCTAAGCCTCCATAATTTGCACAGAGATGTGAGTTCAAATAAGATTTCCCCCTCCATCCCAACCCCGGATAGCAATCAACCCTCCGAAGTACGGATTTTGCCCAAACCCCCACCATCCCCCACTGTGATCACCCCAAGTACGGCTAGTATTACGAGCACAGGTTCCACAGCCACGGCTCCCATTCAAAACAGTCCACCCTTTCCCCACACCGCCAGAGTGCGGGGCAAAATCGTCGGCGAACCTCCACCGGTTCCTCCTAGACGGACCATCCCCCCCGGCACAGTACCATCATGCCAGGGAATCTCTCACGCAGCCATTGAATCCTCTTCCCCTATAGATTTCCGTGTTTTCCCACCCACCTTCCTCCAGTCGGTCCTCAGCCCCAATTCCTCCTCCTCCTCCTCCACTAAGTCAATAGCCGGAGTCGGAGCCCCACTTTCCAGACAGGAAGTGATGAGCTCCCAAATACTGGATTCCTCAGCCTCCCTATCCAGTAGCGGGAGCAGCGGTATCACCATCTCCACTACCGTTCCAGAAGATTCGTCCTTGTTACTTCTCCACCGCCAGCTTCAATCATCCTCTCCCCCTCCTCTCATAGTCATTCAAGTATACGCCGCCTACGACTCTGGCCTGAGTGAGGGGACAAGTGTTAAACTTCAAATCACTAACCAGACTTCAGCCCGACAAGTCGTTGACCTATTTGTCAAACAGCTAAATTCCGAGGTCAGAGGAAAAGGGATGACTTCTCCGATTTACGAAAAATCCCAGGATTTCTGTCTAGTCGCTATTGTTGGAGCCAGAGAACGCTGCTTACGAGATGATTTCAAACCCTTGCTTGTTCAAGATCCCTGGAAGCAGGGAAAGTTTTATGTAAGGAAAAAGAATGAAGTCACCGCCGCCATAGATCTCCATGCCCGCAAACCCTAAAATGCAAAACTCAGTGTCTCACGTCCAAACCTTATCTCGGCATCCATCATTATCCATCACTTTTCTTCCCTCATCCCCGTCCCCTAGAGCGAGAGAAAGTATTTTCTTCGTCGTAGCTTTCTCCATCTTACACTTTCTTACACCTAGAATAAAATCCCGGAAATAACTTTCCCCATCCGCCCTCCTCACGCCCCACAACACGTTCTACTTTTCTAGTATTCCCTCAGTGTTTACAAAACAAAACTGACAGAACCATTAAACCTCCCAGCGAGATTATACTTGGAGCTTTTAAAAGTGTGAATGCTTCTATAGTACACACATTTTCTTACACATCCTGTCCCTCATTCTGATTCCCTATTCCTTGCCTCGCGTGAAGCGACAGTTTTCGCCACGTCTGTTCATACTGTCAGGATCGTTCCGAATAACGGAAATCCTTCTACACCTCATACCATCTTTTCCCTAGGACCGTCTACAACTTGAGCGAATATTTAACTTGTATCAACCGATTGTGTTAGTGAAGCAATTTCTGAAGGATAATGATGAATGAGCTGGGCATTTTAATGGAATATAAGGCATCCTCGTTTCAAAGGAGACTCAAGTTTGCTCCGCGCTACAAAAGAGCTCTTGAACTACCCACTTACTTAGTGCATTTTGAAAGAGCTATGAATCATGATCGTTTTAATTTCCACGCATTCTGCTTCAAACGTCAAAAGATAAACCTATTACATCGTGGAGAGAGAATACTCTGTCTGAGTGCATATTTTTTTATTTACAAATCTACCCATGAATAAATAAACGTGACTAGAAGCTACAAAATATGCTTCGCGTAAACGCAAACTTTCCTAGACCGCGATCCCCAACCAACTCTTTCTGTAATCTTTGCTGCACAGAGCAATATTCAGTGATTATGTGCATGCTATTGTAAGGATCAGGTTGAGTAACATTTATTGTGTACGTGTCACTTTAAACATTACTTCTGTACTTCATCCTATATCTCTCATCGCTGTATTCAAAAGCGCATCAACGCAAAAACGTAGAAAACAAATAAATGCAGTACTACATCTGCCGTGTCAATCGTAACATACAACTTTCTCCTTGCTTTTTCCTACGGGCATTGAAAGACTAGTGTCTCAATATAAATCCGATTTAAGTAAGCATACTTTCATCTGATATGGCTTTGTTCAATTTTTGCAAGAGCTATTGAGGCTGTTCATCCCCATTTCAAACTAAACTATCAATCATACAATACAAATGAGATACATATGACAGGTCAGCCGCAAACGCAAACTCGGCCGGGCACCTACCTACTTGGTGTGCAGTCATTGAGTTTTCCTTGTTCTCAGCGCGCTACTTTTAAAAAGTACGCTATACCGAAGCGCTGGTAAACATTTGAAACACAACACAAAAGTGGGGCGGAATTAACTTCCGGTCGCTTGTCAATTTAATGTTAACCTATAACTACGTAACAGTGTCATCTAACATAAGTCCTGACAGTTAAAAAATGTAAATTGTCAATTTCGAATTTGTCTTGTAAAAACCATTCGTTGATCATGAGTACTGGGATCGAAAACGGTCTTGGTGTACTTCGCGAAGCGTCTCGTAAAAATGAACAGTTAACAACTCATTTAGTTGGAATCCTTGATTCTTTTGAAGATCGGATAGGTCGATTACAGGATACAATATTACCGGTTTATCAGCACACAGAGAACCTTCGACTGAAGCAGCAGAGTAAGACATTTTTATTCAGTCGATTGACTAACTTTAGTATCCGTGTTGAATTGATAAAAGGTTTGATTGTTTTGACAGATGTTGAGAAGACCTTAAAACTAGTAGACCAAGTGCTCGGTTACTACAGTGTGAGTAAAGACGTTGAATCGATCATACGTAATGGAATCACTTCAGGAAATCTGGATGACTTCCTACAAGCAACAAGCGAAATTGAGCAAGCTGCCAAGTACTTCGAAACCAGTAATTCGCAGTCGGTTGAAGTGGAAAACTTAGTAAGACTTTAGTTAGGTAATGACTGTGAGGAAATTGCGTCATTGATTCAAAGACTAACGGTTAATTTATGTCAATTTTCAGCATTCCTTATTAAGCGCTGCGGCTGATGCTCTTAACAAAGAATTCCGCGATACCTTGCAAAGACATTCCAGGCCGATACCTGCCGTTGCACTGCTGGAAATGATCGATGAAGGTAAGCTGGACGCTGTTGTAAGCACCAAGGCCTTCCTCGGTTTTTGTTATTTTCATGAAAACTTGTTTGCAGACAATGCCTCTTCAAACCAGCAAAACTCAAGTATGTCGATGCCGGAACATGTTCAAGGGGACCTGAAGAAGCTTGCAGAGTGGTTGATGTATCACAATTTTGATACATATATGAATGTTTACGCATCAATTAGATCAAACGTTCTGCTTAGATCCGTCCAAGACTTAAAAGATTATCAGAAGTCCAGTAGCTTAACAATGGCTTCCCCTTCCGCCAGTGCTGGGGCACCTAGCCCGTCTTCGCCAGTTATGGTAATTACGATTTTCTTTATTCACAGCCTTTTCCATAAGTTGAATTTATTTGAAGCCATTCAATGATTAATGTTGGACTAAATTGATATAGAGTCGCAGATATCGACCTCAGGCTGGTGATCCATCCAAAAAGAATCGCCTCAGTCATGCCTTTGAGAAGCGTGCTTCAAAAATTATGCAAAAAGCGTCCGCCGCAGTTGAGAGTTCCATGGGATATGGTACACGTAAATCTGGTACGTGTAGCTTGCAGTTGTGAATACTCGAAAGTAACGGGTGCAAATTGAATATAAAGTTCATAACTTGTTTACTCTTAACTGCAGAAATCAAAGAAGATTCAGTTTCAGAGCGGGAAAGCGAAAATTTTCTTATACTCACCACTGCTATGCTAAAACTCATGCAGATTGAGTCTCAAATCATGCTTGGAGTTATACCTATGGTTCATCGGCAAAAAATTTTTGAAATAATTTCTAGAGACAGCTTTGAACTTCTGTTTGCTGATGGAGATGTAAGTCTCTTCTTATTATTAAGTTTAACTTTTTGAAGTTCTTATATTAAATTAAGTCTAATCCAACATCATTCTTCAACAGAATATCTCCAGTAGGATCAAGAGAAGTATAGGTCGTCACGAATATACTGCTATTCTAACAATTTTCCCAATAATTAAGTGCCTGCAGACACTTCAGCCTAGTTTTGATGAAATCTTCGTTGGTACTCATCAGAATATTAAAACTAACAAACTAAATACCCTGTTGAAAACTTTCCAAACAAATGTAAGTTTGCGTCTTACCTTAATTCACTTAAAATAACGTTAAATTTTTAGAATATTTAACGGCATTACACACTTGCAGGGGATTCGTGCATTGGAAAGCTTTATAGAAAACGTCAGAAATGAGCAAGCTTCTCATTTGCCGAAGGACGGTACTGTTCATGAACTGACAAGCAACGTGTTAATGTTTCTGGAACATTTAACGGAGTATATGGACGTAGTTGCCAGTGTCCTCGCTCAAGACCAATATTACAATCCCGTTGCGACAAGCTCTACCAAAGCCATGGATGAACCCGTGAAACGGTCATTGATCGGAGCCTATATCAGTAAGTAGCCTAGAAATATTTGGTATCCTAATTATTAAAAGACTTTTTCTGTCCAAAGGTTTTAATCATTACGCATATCTTGTATTTCTAAAGCTAACCTGGTTTAATTTCTTGTTTGCGTTTCCAGAAAGAGTATTGCAGCAGCTTAGTCTTACCCTGGTAACTTGCAGTGATATGTACTACGATCACTCGATAAAAGCGATATTTCGGTTGAACAACGCGTGCTACACACTAAAGTGCATTCAGAATTCGATACTCTTAGATTTGTTAAAGACGAAAGAGCCAGACTGTCAGCAAAACTACATCGACATCATGGAGGACCAAAAGAAAGCGTACCTGATAGCTACGTAAGTAACAAGTAGTCTCATTTACATTTAAAAAGACGAGGAAATTGCGTAACATTGTCATTCCCTCTACGAGATTGGAAGAAATGGGGCTATTATGGTTGGTTTCTGTGTAAGCATTGTTATGCGTAAGCGAGTACATGAATAAGTTTTATCGTAAATAAATTGTGTACCTAGTCCAACTAGTTCTTCTGTCCTAATAGCCAGTTATGGGACATATACAAGCTGTCGTTACGAGCTCAATGAAAATAGCTTCTTCGACATTCTTCCATCTAAATGAGTTAACCTGCCCCCAAAGTTTGTGTGCAGAAATGGTGTCAGCGAAAGATAAGTTGATTTCCGTCATGCACGGTGATGCATGCGTATGTTATGATGCGCTTGACAAACAAATAATTTATTGCAGATGGAAGAAGACGGAAGACAAACTGATTACCCCAGATGACATACCAGTTGCAGTTTTGCAAGCCGGAAAGTTACGTGACAAGGATCGTCAGGTCATCAAAGATAAATTTGCTGTAAGTATGAGCATACCAAGAGACGGCAACTTCCTTAAGCTACCTGCGCTTACCTAATTTGCATGACACGGTAACATTTAGGACAGTCATTACCTCTCTCTCAATTGTGCACATTGACATAATTTTTGCAGGCATTTAATCGTGAATTAGAAGAAATATCCCGTCTCCAGCAAAGTTATTCAGTTCCGGACGTTGAGCTACGAAGTACTTTACGCAAAGCCAGTCAAACGTACATTGTTCCAAAGTACAAGGAATTCTATGACCGATACGTCAACGTCCAGTTTGCCAAGAACACAACCAAGTACATTCGGTTCCAACCTCAGCAAGTGGATGCAAAGATAGAAAGTTTTTTCGACTCTGCGTAGAGCACATAAGATTTACAACATTTAAAACAGAATCGACAAACACGCTCCCGTAAACCCATAGTAAATCTATGATTACTACATTCTCATTTTACAACAACGTTTTACTACCAACTTCTTGTTTTCGCATTCCTTTAGGCCCGCCACATGTTCATGTTCATCCTTGACAATCAACCACCATCGGCGGAGCATAAAACAAGATCTAAACTTGTTCAGTCGAATTTAACAAGCTCTATTTTGACTTCACTGTCAACCTGTCAACGTGTCTCTGACCACAGAACTCAAGAAAGCAACAAATGGCTTTGCACCTTTAGTCAACAATAACAGATTTTTCTTCTCTGACCATGCCAACCCAGTAAGTAGAGCACAGACTCATCGCACACCGCCTCATCCAATATCCATTTGTTTTCCTTGGGTCATCCAAGAATCTACCATTAATTCTTAGCAGGAATCTGTGACAGTTTGAGCATGGAAGCGCAGTCACGTAACGCCTCCCTTGTTTTCCCCCACTAAGCTAAAGCTTTAATTCAGAGAGCATATGGGTGGTAAGTAACGAAATAAATAATAAAATCAAGTAAAGTTGGTTTTTTGTCTAGAGTTCAGAGTAAAACTCCTTTGCACGTGCAAACCTTGTCAGCTCTTTTAAAGTGAAGCGGCTTGTATGCAAATACTGGTAGTAGTAGTGATATGGCGCGGTGGTGCCGGGCCTGCATCCTTTTAATTACCATTCGCACACTACCGTCTCTCATTCGTTTCTTTCGCCTACCCTGCACTTCCTGACCTGAAGGGCAGGGGCAGGGTAAGGCAATTGTTTATCGAGAATACAGATTTTTATTTCAAGTTTCATCGTAGTACGCAACTAAATGATTCCTTCTCTCTCTCTCTCCCGTTCGTACTCCTCTGTACCATACTTGTTGAGTCGAGGGTAACAATTAATTTTCTTTCGCTTTCGCATTTCACCCCTTGGGCCTATTTGCTCCCAGAGTCGTCACTTTTCATCGACTTTCCATTCTCATCCTCATAAATAATGTATTTGGATTATTTTATGAATTCCAATGATACTCTATCCCAGCTCACTCACACTCCACCCTCCCTCGCCCAATCAAGAGAAAACACAGATTTGAAATTATATAGACGGCGCAAAGGGCAAAGACTAGGACAAAGTGCAAGTAAGCCGAGTCCTTTCAGCTCTAACCCTAGGTTTCTCTCTAGGACATTCGTTTGTATTGTACTTGCATCCACGAAGAGTTTGCTTAAAAGCTTACTCTAAATCCTTCCCTATAGATATTTAATAGCTAATAGAAAATGGCAAACTGACAGGTTGGAGAGGGAAGCAGTGTGGCAAGTCCGAAGGTAGTGGGCTGAACCTCGAGTTGAGACAAGCTATAAGAGCTTGTATTTCGGCAAGCAGAATAGTTTTACCATGTAATCAAACAAGGAATAAACGTGCCCGTACCCATTAATTCCAACGTGTATAAGTACATTAGTGCGAATTACAGTCTCGCCTCTGCTCAGCCCTTGGCAATGCTTTATTATTATGCGCATATGTTTTGCTCTACAGAGTTTGAATTGCAAAAACTTTTAACTACATATCTATCAGCAGTGCAGCCGCTATAAAGCCAAGTAGGAGCGGTAATAGACAAGTGAAAGCCAAAAGTGAAAGAACTAAAAGAACTTCTTTCAATCAATTGGTGTCGATAACCAGTTGAACAGGATCTCCTAGAGCGGACAGTGCGAAGAGTTTGTGCAAGCAAAGGACCCGTTTCTTCTCCCCCCACCTCCCTCCTCTTAGGACTGAATGAAGAAATGGTGATTTGATTCGAAAAGTATGCATGAAGGAAGGGTGCGCAATTATTGCTGTTCACGCTTAATCCTACCGCTCTGCTGCTAAAACTTGTACCCGACGCGGAGCTAGCATGCAGCAGCGTGGTTCGCCTTCCTAAAACTTCGCTTGAATGGTTTTGCCAAATCTTGGACGCTGGCTGACAGGAGCGTTGGAGGGAACATTCTGTGAGCCCGCTCCGAGATAGAGGACGATGGTCTCTATGGGTCTTCCTGGCTGAGGACACACCTTGAGGATAATTCTTGGATCCCCAGTTTCTTGCATGTCCTCTTCTCTACCTCTGTACCGGTGTGGTGTCAACGGGAGATGTGCAATTCAAGGGCATCATTAACTTTTACAAGAAGCAAATTGCAATGTCTTCCTTGAAAACGCGTCCCGTTCTCAGCAGCAGGTCTTCCACTATGGCCAGCCTGCCTGCCAGCGGACATGGCTAATCTTGCGAGGAAGCGCAGCGTCAGCATCCACTCAAGACCTACAATATCTTCTTGCCAAAATCCTTGGAACTTATACTCACTCCGATCCTCCCTCCCCCCGTATCCCACAGTCACATTTAAGAGTCAAGCGGAGCGCTAAGCGTTTCTTGTGGCGGAGGACTATTGAAGCTAAAAGCAGTCTCAGAGATCGATACCATCCGCGAGCCGTTTTAACCGGTCCTACTCTCAATCTCAACGCTTTTGAACCTTCTCCCCCCCACTCACCTGTTGCCTGTTACTCTCCTCTGTTACTACACCTGGTCATGCATATCTGTTTGGCAGAGAGGAAGACGGGGAAAAGCGTCGATATGAGGAGCGTTAGAGGTGGGGGGGGGGTCGAACTTGAAATCATGCAGAGAATAATAACAACTGTTATGAGGAGCTAGGCATAGAATGGACATGATTCCGTCTTCCATAAACTTTGCATACAGAGATGAACCTTATAACGTGTCTTACTTTTATCCATCTGTCCTCCGTCGTCCAAGTAAAGATGCAACGGGCAAGTGGCCACTTCTTCTTCAAGCTAACCTGAAAAGAGATTCATAGCGTAATCAACTTTTCCCCCTCAAGCCTTTAACTTCCTCTTCGGCATTCTCCTACCCTCCTCCCTTATGGCCTACCCTCCAATAATCGACAAACAACCCTCTTCATCTTCTACACATATACGATACTCTCATTACTATCCGCATCTCTTTCGCAGCAGCGTCTCTCCGCTAAGACTTCTTAGAGAGCCTCTATAAGTCAGCGTCTCAAAAGCCTGCTTATTCCATCCACTTCCCTCTCCTTCATCTCTCCGTCTTTTCCGTATACGTCCTGCATCCCTCCCTGGGCATCCCTACATCACACCTACGGCCCTTTGCCTCACCAGCCAACCACCACACATCTTCACAGATTTTTCATCTCAACACTCAAGGAGCAGGGAGGAATTCATTGCATAGTTTGGTCTTAATGCGTCTCCTACGAGAATACCTGGGGGATGCATAGCTAAAACACTTGTCTTCCTTCCCATTCAGCATCCCTTTCAAGTTTTTTATTTGTACCGTAGCGTAGGGAACATTACTGTTCTCCTCTTCCTCTCGGACACGATTTCAACAACAACAAGCCATCAGTACACATTTACAATGTGCCCAGGAAAGAACACCAAGGAATTCTTCATCTCTGTCAAACATTTTACGACCAGGGGATATGCCAGTAGTGACCAGTAACTGACCGCCGCACCTTTACCACACATATTTGCTTCACTGTTATCATCACGCTTCCAAACGTCATTCAATAACTCTCCGGAGGCTCCTCGTTTCCAGTTTTACCGGGTCCGACCTGATCAGTGTTTGTTGGAGGTTCCAGAAGATATTTGCTTCTCGTCGTAATTACTTAACAGTGTTCTATCAGTGACGCCGCTCTTAACTTTTCCTTATTCTTTGGAATAGCTGACACCACTTCTACTGTACCATGTTCTACCTTTCGTGAAGTGTTGAATCCGTGTGTGTCATTATTTCCCAGATTTCTTAAAATGGATAGCCAAATGGATAATTCTCCAGATTCCAGAGTATACATTGAAGACTTGGATGGAGGCGCTGTCATTACGGAGCACAACAATCCAGCTCTCTCCAAGAATGATTGCACAGTCCTTGTTAAAAAGGATGACTTTGTGGGCCTTCCGGGCCAGAATTATCATATTCTTCCCTTCCCACCCGAAATGCAAAGCGTTATGATCGGGACCAGGGACGGCAGAGCCCAATCCGGGAAAACCAGTGTCAAGAACGTGTTGTCACTTCCCTCCAAGTTTTCCATACCCGGAGGACTTGCACAGGTAAAATCTTTGGTCTCCATTAATCGTTTTTACCAAGCCTTCGCTTCGTTCTGCAAGACCGCGTATCATTAGAATTTATTAACCCTTCAACTTGATTTAAAGTATAGATTCAGTCATTTAGTCATGTTGCCATCAAAAGTATCATTGTACTTTCTTCTCGGTGACAAAAATGACATGTGTTACTCCTTATACTTCCTCTTCTAGAACATTCAAGATTCGATACACTATATTTATCTTAGCTTTGTTAAGCTACATTGACATTTGACGCATGACTGTGACACTGTGAGATGCAATGTGCTAAATCTGTCATTCGGGTATTGGGGCACGTATCATCCGTGTGTACACTCACACATGTTTAGCAGTTTAGTTGAATCTCAAACGTTTAGTGTCCCCATAGAAGCTTTTACGTCCCGCCATGCATAATTCATGGTCAATATGTTCACATGCATCCTTTTGTATTATTTGCTCACGTTCCAGTCAAGAAGTCAAGAAACAGCAAGTTTCCCTTTCCTTATTTGAAAGCGTCCGTAAATTATAGCAAAGTGCAGAAGGAAGCAGCCAGGTAGAGCGAAACTATATGATATGGCAATGATGGGAACTTGTTAAATCGCCACTCTTTTACTCTCATTTTCCCTCCCCCAATTGTCCACCGTTTATCATTTATCTACTCCACGCCGTTATTCAGTCAAAGTCCTTGGTCACTCACTGGTCCACTCAGAAAGTAATGTTATTATTCGGTCTGGTCTTGTCTTGAGCATGTTAAAGTATGTCTTTATCACATTTTTGCATCCGACATGGTTTTTGCATGCATTATTGGTTCCCACTTTCTGCAAGGTACGAACGAAAGGCTATTGATTTTGTCCTCAATGAAATTAAATTCGGAAGAGTTAATTGAATTTTGGATTGACAGTCCCATGGTCATTGTGTTTTGTCTTTAATAGCCATGGATTAGCAATAGATTTGCTATGAATAAAAGTAAATCCTCCCCTGATCTTAATCTAGAAGTGTTAGCTAATGGAGGAACGTTGATGGTTTACAAGCGTAGCCTGTGATGATAATGAGATTTGTGCACTGATTCGCTCGTTCTCAGGCGGCGGGTCTGACCACGATTAAGGATTGATCTGATTAGAATGTAATCTTGTGGTGGCCATTCTGATTTTTATTGCTCTTGAACTTTTTGTGAGAAAAAGCAAGTATGCGGAAATAAGTAGGCTTTTTTCGCCTACACATCAACGAGTGCACATCTCCTCATGATCTTGTAAGCTATTTTCAGATCATTTTCCGTTCACAGATAGTTGGCCAAGACCACATCCCCCCTCCATTATCTCCAATTATCAATGGTTTTCTTTTCAATCCAAATCATGTTCACTCTTCTTCTCACACTCAATCCTTCTCCCCTCTTCCATTTACTTTCTTGTCCCAAGGAGAATGATTTCGATAGGGAAACTCATATTTCTTTGCTCATCTATATTTTGCTTCAATTTGTACTGTGTAGACAGAATGGACCCAGGAATTGAAATCTGAGCAGAGAATTTAAGATGCTGCAATGGTGAAATAAAAGTTGAAAAATCAATATAAAGCGATCCAGTTCCCAGCCGTGTAAGTATACAGTAGTATGCTTTCATTCCCTTTTGACTTTCATTCACCTGCATGCATTCACACTGTGAGCACACACTATAACAAACTTG
The DNA here is from genome assembly GCA_906901655.1 of Sminthurides aquaticus. Lineage (NCBI taxonomy): Eukaryota > Metazoa > Arthropoda > Collembola > Symphypleona > Sminthurididae > Sminthurides > Sminthurides aquaticus. Next base: position 4,875,852 of record CAJQTT010000004.1, on the reverse strand, counting down.
CTCGCAATGAGATGATTGTTTATGCAGACATGAAATTAAAGGCTTGAAGATCAGGTTTCCTTTGTAGTTCATCACGTACGGCGAGGGCTAATTATTGGGCTTTGTATTCTTTCCATCAATATATTCACAATTGAACATGATTCCTATATCCTTTTATCCTTTGAACTTGTGTAGGTTTTCGTGGGAGGTTCCATGGTCATTTGCGGTGCATTTGCTCTCCGTTATCAAAATTACTTTTTCTACTACGGTTCCGGTTTGTGGGCGGGTACGCTGGCCGGTATTTCTGGGATCGTCAATTTAATGGCTACCAGGAAAGGCTTGAAGCATCCAAGATGGTTGTGCGGGGGTTTTCGGAGACGTATCGCCGTTTTCCTCACCGCAATCGTAGCCTCTCTTCTTGCTTCTGTAGCTGCCGCTATTCTTTCAACCTCCGGCTTGATTCAAGACTCGCAATACGATTACTCCAAGGTAAGCTCATTTACACCCCCGCCACTGCAACTTGATCCTCAGAATCCTGTACATCCATAATGCTTTTACTCCAATGCGTTATCCGGTATCTTGGCTTGCGTCATCATACACAAAAGCAAATACCCTTTGTAATCCCCAGATGTACGAGTTGCGTGGAAAAATCCTCAAGACTCAAGTCAAGGGGCAGTCACTCATTTGATGCCTAATTGTACGTCACGCATTGTTTGCCAGAATAAACAGGCTTTGGAGGAGACGACGCTGTGTATAATTACAATTAACTACATCCACTGACAGCGCTGGGGCTGGGTGTGACTCTTTTTTATGGTTTCATTCCAATCCCTTTAATCCCCAAGCTTCTAAACTTGGCAATTAAGAACTCTATCCAATCTAATAACCCTACTAACTCTAGTCCTAAGCGTTCGTCTTCTTCTGCTGAACCAGTAATTCCGTCGTGTTCTGTTTGCTCCCTTCCCCGCTCGCCCATCCCTCTCTTCAATCTGAATACAAATCAGTCCCAGAGTCCCTTTCTCCTAGTCTGAGCAGTTGATAATGACTTGCAGTGATTATCATCTTCTTCGTGCTGCAAATTCGTGATCGTAACTTTCCTCACCTGTGATAAGGGCTAATTTTTACTGGGAACTTAACAATCTACTGGGTTTGATAATCAATTTTTTGTTTTACAGCAACCGGTAGAGACCAGCCTGGAGTCTGAGATTTACGATTCGAGAAAATCGTCTGGAATACTGATCAACGCTCTTCTCCTCCTCCTATCCCTTCTCCAGATACTTCTTACGTTTGGCTCTCTGGGAATAGCGCTCCGAGTGTATTTCGCCAACCGCTATGGAAACCTCCTTCAATCCGGATCCGATGAGAGCGAAGTTACGGAAGTTGTAGGAAACGGAGAGGTTCACGAATACGAGGCTAAAAAGGATCGTCTGCTTTGCTGGCTAGGACATCAGCGTCCGCAGTTTTTCACAGGCAACCACCACCACTCTAAACCCAAGAGGGCAACTACTTTCAGAGAAGTTACAGGTCAACCGCCAATGCGAGTTCATCGCTCAGCTTCAGCACGTGTTCCAGCCCCGGTCCTCGTTGCTGTCCTTCCTCCCCCGCATTGCCAAACTGCTGTCCTACCGCAACCTCATCCACCCATGCCGTTTCTTATCCCGGCGGGATCTTTGCCACGAGGTTTCCCTCCATTTTCTCTACCGCAATACGTATTCCCTCAGCCGATGATGGTCCCTTTGGCAACGTTGCCGCGCTCCAGGCAGCCGCGCTCCATAACGCCCGTGTCTCTCCCGGCCGGGAACGGCAAGGGCTACCGCCGCAAGTACCGTAGAGACCGCGACCTTCAAAGAGACATGACGGATGACCAAACAAAGTCCAGTTCCAGTGTTAGATCAGATCCCGTTCCGGAAGAACCGGAAATCACAGAGGAAGAGGTCGGCAAGACTTATACCGGCTTAGATAGAGTTATTGCTGAGGAGTTCATCTCCTCAACCATGAGTAGACACTGAAATTAGAGCTAGAAAGGCTTTGTGGATAATCGATTAAGATAATCGTCCTGGCCTTGATCCTCTTCTTTCCCCATTATTTCCTCGCCCATCGATACTTACATCTGTTACTTTTAGAGCTTTACGTCAATCAAGACAGCGCTGCATTCATGACCTTCCCATTTCCTTTGGTACTGCCACACACAATCACAAATGACACTTTTGTATCATAGAATAGACGAATTTATAAACAAAAACTAGCCCTTGAGAAACCTATTTTCAGTATGTAGGCTACGATTAACCTTCCGACCCACCCCTCATTTAGATTTAATCTAACATCAATCCACATTTTTTCGAGATAGATAAAGTAGGTATGCATAATTTTTTCTTCTTACGTTCCATCCCTCTCACTTTAGAAACGCTGCATGCTTTTATAAATCCAAAGCAATGCGAACAAAGAAACTCTCCAACAAAAACTTTGGTTGTGAATACATTTAAAAGTTAATTCTTAGAGGATTTGTATTGTCAAAATGACTTCCTTGTTTATAATTATATCATGTCGACATTTAGCAAACAAACATGTACCTAAAATAAGACAGCCAATTTGTCACGATTTTCATAACAAATTCTGACAGCAATTATTTCATTAAGAATACCATCTTTCTTCCCATTCTTTCGTTTCAGACAGTGCTGATTGCAATCATGCGAATACGAGATGTTCGCACTGCGCTCCTGTAATGTAAAAAATCCAAACCCTTTCATAAAACTTTATGTTACATTTTATGCTGTTATTCCAAGAGAAGAGATACATAATGTTGCCATAATTAGAGTAAACGTTAACTTAGAATTAGCAAGGTACATATTTTGTGAGTACGAAGTAAGTGTAAGTATAATGTAAGTACCTTACAAAGTGCTGGTCATTTACTTAAAAGCATACGATACTTACCAGACGGGCAGTTGCAATTCCAGGTATTCCGTATGCGTATTCGTAGAGCAATCGATAAGGCTGTTGAGCATATTCATATAGTTTGTATAGAAATTATATATTTGCCCTAGAGCAGAGTACCTTCGAGTAGTCGAAAGTAACATCTTTGTGCAGTTGTGAGTAATACATTAGTTATCAAACAGAGTGTCATTATATAATATATGCCGAAATAAATATGTCATGTTGTTTTCTATAATGTCGCCGTATTTTTAGAAATACGAATGTAACAGAAAGAATATATTTATTATGTATTCATACTTTTGATTGAAAAATAAACCCAAATCCATTTACATCCTGATGTAATAGAGCCGATTGAGATGCTGTATTGATTTATAATTTTTTCGTGTCAAAACAAAAACAGCATAAAAACATCAATCATATCAGAATATTATGAATTTCTTATGATACGTGCAGAAAACCTTGCGTACAATATGTTAAATTTGTAAAACTCTCTGTAATTAGGAACTAATGTGCATGTAATCATTGTTGCGCATCGCCAATTACAATTATAATAATTTATGTGTCGTGCACGAGAAGATTGCAACGTTTAAAAAGTGTACAGCGCCAACTTTACGTACTGATCCGCTGTCTGCTATCTTGACGGCTCTCCGCGTACCCACATGAGCTGAGAGTTGAATTTGAGGCGGCTAGCAATTTACGAAAACTTATAGCAAGATATACTAATTGCTACGCAGTCTTAATTATAATTAAGAATTTCTGTAAATGCTTTATCGTGTCAAATTTTTGTATGTAGAGAAGTGTAGAGTTTGTAATATAATTTCGTTATGGTGCACTGCGTGCGTGCACGTTCAGAAGCTCACGTGGTCAATTGACAAATTTTACCGGTGGCTGAAATATTTTCGAAAAAATGGTTTAAAACAGTTTAATTAGTGGAATTTTTGGGAAATCCTTATTTTACTCAACTACAAGTTATTCAGTTGATTTTGCACTGAAGGTTTTGTCAAAATGGCGTTCCTTGAAAAGTTTAGTAAAGAACCCAGTGGAGAAGAGATCATGGAACACCTTCGATCATTTCTAGCCGCTTGTAACCACATGGAATTGTTGAAAGACTTGGATATTTCTAAAAACAAGCCCCTTCAAGATGCTCTTGAGACAGGATTTTATCTAATGAAGCATTTGCCGGTTTCCAGAGAGGGAGTCTTTTATCAGATATCAAAAATCTATAACGATCTCGTCAGTGATTATATCAGCCAACTTGAGGTATTTTTTGTAACTAGTTATTAATTATATCGTAAAATCCCAACTATAAATAAGCCGTGGCTCGTAATTATCGAGATGCTAAAAGTGGTATTCTTGTCAGCTTACCTAATGTATGTGAAAAATAAATTAATATACATTTTTGTCTTATTTATAGAACAATCAATCAGTTTTTGGCGATGACACTGACGGGGTATTGGAGTTGATAGAGGATGCTTTCATTCACTATTTAGCTTATAAGTCTGATGTGTGGTCTCCTTTGCTTTCAACATGGTCTCTTCAGCTATTAGGCCAAATATCTGCACAGTATTCTCAACGGCAGGTACTTTCTCGGGGACAGTCAGTCAACGAGACCATTCATATTTGGATGTCATCCAAAGCGATCAAAAGCCTACTGGAAGTTACTTCAAAATGTTTACGTTCTTCCACAAACAAGGATACATTTATCACAGCGTTACTTGGTAAGTTGCTACTGTAGCAAACAAATAGAAGTACGAATACAAGTACTCCAAAGCCAAAAGCGGGACAGTTGTGATTCTAAATGCTTTGCCTTTCTAGATACCAGCGCAACTCATTCGCCTAACTTTGATTGGGTGGTGGCACACATCGGGAATTCCTTTCCACAAACTATTGTTGCGGAAGTATTGTCGCTGGGCTTGCAGAATTTTTCCAGCAATCCTCCTCAACCTTCAAAAATCACTTCTGTTGTCGGAATTCTTGGCCATCTGGTTACCACTCATTCAAAAGAGATACAGTTTTCATTTGATAAAATACTGCAGGTACGATTTACTGGTTTTCGAATTGTAGAAAACATTCAATGTGTGTTAAACCGGCATTAACAACTAAGTTACGGTGTTTCGATTCTTTCAGGATGGGCTTACTGCTACAAATCCAGTTTCAGAAAATTATGCGATACCGTATCTGCTGAGACTATGTTCATTTAGCGTACCTCTTCTTGATGTCTTAATGGATACTGCCATGCCTAAAAGTAGGTTTTCCTTGTTATGGCCTTTTTAATTACGTACACATTTTCAGCATTATTTTCATTGAGGCTTATCTGTTCTCATTTATATTGCAGTTAACGAAGAAACGCTGAATAGACTGTGTACGCTGGTACAGCAATGGATCCCTTTACATTTTGGCGGCAAAGATGTTGCATTCATGGCATTAGTTACCCATTTAATACTGAAAAGTACAAAGGGACCACGTGCGTTGTGTATGCTATTAACAGGCTGTAGCATTTGGCCACCTAAAGTACAAGGAAATGCCAAGTCTTTACTTTGTAAGTTTTATCTGGCTAAATATTTTTTCAATGGTGATAAAAAAGTAGTAACAGATCTCTGAAATTTATTAATTTTCAATTGATTTAGATCATTTCACCTCAGAACTTTCAAGTCTGATTTATCGTTCCGATGCGGCACGTAAAGATTTGTGGAGAAGTTTTCCTTGCGTCCAGTCGCTAAAAGATGAGTATGAAAGTCTTCTCCCCTTTTTGTTAAATCCGGACGACCAAATTGCAAAAATGGCGCAGCAATTTACAAAGTTGCTGTCCCTTTACGACAGCAAAGATATCGGTGTATGTGCCATCTGCTACTATCTACGAGAAGCCCGTCAAGACAGCCATTTGTGGTCCATGGTAGACATCGTGTGTACCTTAAGTATGAAGTATCCAAATATTTTGAGCGACTGCATTAAGCTTGTGATCGCACGTTGTGTTCGCAGAACAGAAACCAGGTGTTGGAAAACAATGTTGAGGTTGCTTAAGACTAAGATTCCTCCAGCATATTCGGAACATTTCAATGTTGCAAAAATTATTCAAGAAAATCTGCCTATGATGATTCCTTTCTTGGATACCCGGAAACGAAACTACTCCCTTCAGGAAGCCCATTACGTAGCCGAAATTATGTGTTTAGTGCCAAACGTCACTAAGGGCATACGATTTGGTACGGTGCTGGCAATTGAACGCTTCTTAGTGGAATTATTGTTTCAAGTTTTCGGCGAAACTAGTGGCTTAAAGAGAAAAAGGAAGATAAGAACAGTGTCACACATATCTAAGCTGCTTTTCGATATGTCTTCTGATCAGGCAGTTCAGAATGATGCTCTTCGAAGCCTTGTACAAATATGTCTCAATCCGGAAAATCGTTACCTATTTCAAGCCAGAATGTTAAACTTCAAAGGAAATTCGAATGATGCAGTTCCTAACGATGAAGACTTCATCTATGAAAAATTCTCTATGTATGCGCCTTTACTTCAGGACAACAGGAGGCGAACAGCGAGCATAAGTTCCGCCAGAGTTCATTCTACTAGCTTTTTGACGGGGAAAGTAGAGAGGAACCGGGTGATCAATAGAAACGTGTCATCAAAAGCTCAAGTGATACATAATGCGGATGCAAAACTCAATGTACAACTTTTTCTTGGTGTTGTGACCACCGTATGTATGTCTCGTCCCGTATACAACAAATTTTGTATGGGTAACGGAAATGGCCATGAACTTGAAGCACCGGAAGATAATGATACTGGTGTCTCTGTGGAAGCCACAAGGCAAGTGGCTTTGTTACTTGTGCAGATAGTATCTCCTGACGTCATGTTTAATGGACTTCCGTGGCCCGACGAAGATTTCTCAAAGGTATCACAAACAGTTTTTGAAAAACGAATAAGTTGATATTGCAATATGTACTGATTCGTAACCTAATGACTAATTTTTGAATAGGTACAAGTGGAGCGTGATATCCAGATACGAAGAGCTTTTGAAGATCATCCGTATTTATGGGATCTACTTGAATTCGTTGGGAATTATTCTCCATCACTATGCTATTGTTCCGTAATACTACGTGCACTTATGGCAACGCTAATGGCCTATTGGACTACGCAACAAGTAAGCGGATTATTATCAACTGCAAGACAAAATCTCCGCGCGCTTCATGTGCGAATATCTTTCTTTGTTACAGGAATGTAGGTCATCTAAATCGCCCGCCCAGCTGGAATGGACGGTTCGGCTAGTAAATGTTATGAAACAAGGTCAGTTAGTTCCACCTCCCTTGTGTTACATCGGCCAAGTACTGACAGAGTTGAAGGCGAACGAAATTGTGGGATTGCTGAAAGATGTGTGGACCTATATGAAATTAAATGTGCCAGTGCCGTCGATATTTGTGAAAGATCTTCAAACCCGGGCATTTGTTCGTACTCTAGATTTTTACAGATTGGATATTAGTTTTACAGAAAAGTTGAGGCTAGCAATCTTGAATAATGTGGAGGAACTCGGTTATTTGTTCCCAAAATTTTTCCCCATCAACGGGAGCGGCAAGCGTCCTCAAACATTACCACTTGAAGTTACAATTGATGACGATTCCGAGAGGCCGCCTCAGATTCAAAGTCCTAGTCCGACCAAAACAGTGCCTCCTGTTCCTATACCTGTCACACGAATAGTTAATTCTTGAAAAGTATGTGAAACACAGGTACATGTGATATAGTGTTAGACGTATTTTTAAACTTTGTAACATATAACGTATCTGTGACACCAGGATCATCTGTGGTTTCAGATTTTTACTCCTACGAATATTTCCCCTCCGTAGATTTTTAGATTATTCAAATTCTGTAAAATAAACTAGGCTTTCTTGTAAAATAATACATATGAAACTTGTTTGTCCGAATCCCCTGGATTTGCGACTTAAATTAGCTCTTATGCTATTCCTACAGTGCGACTTGTATTTGTATTGATTTTTCAACCAGAAAGTAGATCACCCTCAAGGTGTTTTGCAAACCGGAAACAGCTTGCGTGATCACCTACCATGTAAAATGTAAGGCGCAATAAGAGCAAGACCGATCTTGAATTTTGGGAGTACGGATTGAGAAAGTTACTCATTCGTTTTTTCTGAAGCCTGGCTCTGCATCAGTCTAATCGAGTTATAATACAAACCCCAAATTTGATAGAATCATGAAGCCAACTGTGTGTTAAATTGCTTTCTGATTGTAACTTGTACCGTACCTTACGAAATCATTCCATCGAAATCGGACAAGTACTGAAACATGATTTAGGTCAATCCGAGTTGATGTAAAAACTTGAAATTGTTTATACCTCTCTATGGGTTGTTGTCACAGCCATCCATACAGTAATCCTGAACAATCAAGTCCCTCCACCATGCAATTACGTTTGAAGGAAACAAATGGAAGGGAAGAAGGTGATAAGCTGTAAAACAGTTGGGCTGCATTAGCTCCTGCACTGGTTTCCTTCCGGGTAGTACAATAACTTTTGTCAAGAGATGATCTGGAACAGCAAAAGAGAATTTGCCCACAGAATGGGACGTCTATCAATGTGTAGGCGTTATTATTATTCCTTATTCTTCTCATAAGAATGAGCGCGACCCAGGGTTCCCATCATGTTTTTATTCGCACAAAGACCTCCTTACCGGATTTTATCTCGGTTCCCCTTTGAGGGAAACCATGTATGCTTCGAGGTCATCTTAGATTGTAGTCCTTGATTTCTCCGGTCCCGGTAGTGCAAGAATTGCGGACCGGGGCCGGACTCTTGTATCTTTACAGGCACAGATTATTCATGCCTCTGCTCTGCCTGCCTTCTTAAGATGGGCCAGGAGCAGAGTACATTACTCAGATCCCGGTTACGATGCCACGCCGAGAATCAACTCTGCATGCAATCCTCACATCAATATTCCCCAACTTGCTTTCTCTCTTACGAGCGTACATACGCAATGAGCTGAGATTTTTTGACAGATTGAATAGAGGTAAGGAGGTCACATACCCGGTCATATTTCACTACGCTTATAAACCTATGAATCTGTACAACTCTAGCTAGCTTTCTCCACGCTCTTTGTTCAACTTCTTAAAGCGGCGGTGTCAGCAGAAGGAGTTGAGAACTCAGCGTGGCTTACTTTCCCCCGACTTTCTCTCACCTCCCCGCTCATTTCTCGTCACAGTGCATAATTACTTGTTTCCCTCTTCTCGAGCTCCTTTGGATCGCGTCCTGGATTTTCTCCATCTACCTAGATCCCACACCTTATAAAATCCTAGCCCCATTTCAAACGACACTCAGTTACTCAGTTCAGCTAGCTGTTCCGACAGTGATTTTCTGCCAAGTCCTTAAAAATTCAAATCATTTCTGCCTGAAGAATTTTTCTTGCATCCGGCCATCCGCCATGCATCACCACACGAGATACGACGATGTGGACCACCTCAAAGCAGAGCTGGAACAAGAAAAGCGTTACAGGTTCGTAGTGTTTCATAAACTAATATAAATTTCTGACCCCTTCCTTCCAAGTTTAAGTTTACTTGGTTTGTTGAGCCAATAGTGTAGTACTGTACACCTTTCAAACTTTCAGAGAGACGATCGAATGGTCCAATACGGAGTTGGAGCGTTCCATAACGGAGCTGGAAGCATATTTGATGGAACTTGAAAAGAATAGTCGTGGAGGTAAGTTGTAATTATTTATTGCTCGAAAATCATACTTCGTATATAAAGTTTTACAAATTCAGCAGCCCTGCACATACTTTTCCAAATTTTCAGCCGACGACAACGAATGGAAGGTTCGTTTTGAATCCCAAACAGCATTGAACAAGCAATTGCAAGAGCAGAAGGACTGGCTTGAAACTGAATTGGCAGAGGCTCGAAGACGTCTTACGACTGGTAAAACTTTGGTTCAAATACTGCATAATTATATACCTTCCATTTTCCATTAAAAACTCAGGATGGAGAAAGTAGTAGAATTTTGACGTTTGTGAACGGAGAAGCAGAATCTTTTAATATGCAATGGGCAAATCGAGATCAAGGCCCAGCCAGTGATATGTATACGTAGTACCAACAAAACACGGATTCAAGCCCGGAGGCTGTAGTCCGTGCCACGCTTGTCCGTAGTGCAAACTAGGAAGAGGTTTTCGTGAATACAGTTTATTTTACATTTCCCCGTAGTAATTACCACTTAATCCATCATAATTATTATTACTAGTCTATAACGTACTTGCAAGTAGTTGAAATTAGAAACACTTCATTTTGATGCTGTCACTATGTTTAAAGTGGTCAGGACAGGAGAAGGTAATTCCATAGTATTTGTATTTCTCTTTCCTCTCTTCTTTCTCTGTCTCTAACATTACTGTCTGTCTTCACCTCACACTTTCACCTGCTTTCTCTCTATATCCTTCTCTTTCTCTTTTGGTTTCATTACATATTTTACCTCACCCTGAGGCAGATAATCTGCATGACTTCTTAAGAGAGAGTAGTTAAATCTCTTCTTTCATAAGGGAGACGATGCACAAATTTTCCTACGCCTTGAAAATCATCCAACATTTTCTTTTTCTATTTGCATGCTTCTCGAAACAGGATCATACCCGGAGGCGATGAATTTCAATTTGGATGCTTTGAACGAGGTTTGTAAAAATTTTAAATTTTAATTTTAAAAATCTACATCAACTTCAAAAGGCTCGCTTAATTACAGCTTTGTAATAATTAACTTTGTTATATTTTCTTTCCAGCCTGAACTTCTGCGCCTTGTCAAGCACTTAGAGCGTATGCGAAACGATTTCTACAGCACTCTCAGGGATACTGAATGGAAGCTGGACAAAGAATCCAAGGTAAACCAACGGCATCACCGAGAAAATAATCTACAAATATGTAATACTTTTGCAGATTTCCCCTGATAAACCGAGCTTAAGATATTTTAGCTTGTAGTCCTTGACTGCAACCAGTTGCTACCTACACTGCTTAATAATTTTCGATGCATCTTTATAAGTTAGTTCTCTCACTGATTCCACTTTTGCTTGCATGTAACTCTATTTTTGTCCAGGAATTCCATCATTTTGACGAAATGCGACGTGTATACAAAGCGGATTTGAAGCATGCAAACCATACAATTGAGCGGATGAGATTAGGTCACGTCCTGGATCCAAGTGGAGCAATTAGCCCAATTTACCCGCCTGGCTACTTTCGATGGTTGTGAGTTGGTCGTTTCCTAGTGAAGTAGCACTTCTCCTCTCCATGCACTCAAGTAAAGGAAAATTTTGGTTTTTCTTTAGGGACAGTCACACTCCAGTCGGTACATACCCGCCACCAGGTGGAAAGAAGAGCCAGAAGAAGGGAGGAGGAGGTGGTGGCGGAGGTGGCATCGGACCTGGGACTGTAGGTGGCCCTGGTGCTGGAGCAATGGGAATGGGAGGAGGCGGGATGGGTATGGGAATGGGGGCCCCGGTCCAGGAAACGGGAAGCCTGGGAAATCGGACATGAACCAAAGCCCAACGCGAAGCAAGAGCCGTGCCGAGAAGAAGTCAAAGAAGAAAGAAGCGTCTCCTGCTGGTCATTGTAAATTTAATCTTCTTGTAGGAACTGCTTCTTGCATTTGCACAACATACAGAAACCCTAACGTGAACGTAATCAAATCAAAGTATATTTCACCGCGTCCAACACGACTAGAAAACACAAACCCACAGAGGAGTAACAAAACGTAGCTCAAAACATCATTAGTCTCACCACCTCATGTAGCCACTGCAGATTCTCTAACAGCTTCCTTAATTACAAACCACGGCATCAAACCACATTAGTAGTCTATCCTCCGTCTAATTCAACTAGTTTCCTGAATCATTAGCTAACTTTTGCATCAATTTGAAACCACCTACCCGGTAAAATCCCCCGGTTACCCCAACAGTTTTACAAAAATATTGCACACAAATTCAAAAAAATTGGCGAACATGCAGCTAGTATCTAGCCTTGAAGCTCAATTGCCAACTTCTGATTAGAATAGAATGTAGAAGCTGTATAGGAAATGTACTTTTGTGAGGCTGCCCCTCATCTGTAAATGCATCACCGTAGTCAGTAGCTAGTAGCTAGTAGATTGTGCGGTCTCTAACCATATGACAGTTATAGCGAGTAACTGACTGGCTGATTGCTCCTATTGAATCGGTAGGTGCCACACCAAGCGTACTACCTCCAGTATCACGCATACCGACCTTTGCCAAACATTACCCTCGGATCGGACAAACCGAGACAGCTTCTTATCACGCTGTTAAGTTAACTGTAGTTTCTCATTACTTAACTATAGTTTTCTACTCGAATCCAAATCCGCGGCTCATCAAATCTTGCTCATTTGCTTCCCAGCTTTAGCTGTACCCTGTACCCCGGCCCCTGCATGAATAGTTATGACCCTTTGATTGATTGGTGCCCGTCCCGCTTTGCTGTTATCGTTCATTTTAGTCTCTTCTATTTCGCACATCGCATCGCCTTTCAAAAATTTTCTATGAATCAAAATTATAACTGGCATGACCTTGTGATCTAAGAGCTTAATCTTGATAGTGGCGTTTGACGTGTAGAAGAGGGAGGAAGCAAGAGCTCTAACAACGGAGGAGGGAGACGGAAAGGAGGCAGTAATAACGGCAATCAGCACAGCCATCGTGTCGTCGTGAAAGAAAGCGAAACAGAGACTGGGAATGGGACGGATGTGAGCGCAGGTGACGGAGATCCTCAAGAGAAGCAGAGCAACGGAAGTTCGGCGGGTGAAACCTTCACTATAAGCATCACTAAAGAGGAAGCGAGTGCGAAGAGACGAAGTAGCAAAGACAGAAGAGAAGGGGGCGCTGCTGGAGGAGGAGGTGGTGGCGGCACTGGTAGCAATCAAGAAAGCTAGAGGACTAAACCCTCAACCCCAATTCAGCTCCTTTCGCCATTATTGACATCAACAAGTCTGAAGAAGAGTAACTTTCTTCCTTGAAACGGATGAAGGAAGGGTGGGCTGGATAGAGTGCAAATTAGAAACTGTAGGGGCTAAACAATTTATCGACAACTCATATCACAGACGCCTTGACTAGATCCACTACCACCCTTCCACCCCATCGGTCATCTTCAAGATGGACCTAGCTATCCTGTCTGTAGGCGTCCTCAATAATCATTTTGCAACATAGTGCCACCAAACTATTTTAAAAATCGCTGTAATCTTCTCGTCTCCTCTTCTACTCTGTCCGAATTTCCTCAAAACTTACTCCTAAGCCAAAATCATCATCTTGAATCCTGGGTTCTCGCCCAGTATAACTACTTCGACCTATTCTCTGTATACTCTGTCAAAATATCTGTGTATCAATTTGTCTATCCAATCCAACCACTCGCTTTCTCCAGCTCGGGTCTTGACTTCTTTCACACAACAAATTCAACTAGCGCTTAGAAAATACATTTTCATACATCCTTCACTAATAATGAGCCATTATATTGCTCCTCCCTGTGCTACCTTTCTTACAAGCTCAGAGCATTCAACCAATTCAATTCTTACGTGTCATCCTCATTGTGTATGTATCGTAGTAAATCTCCTTGCAGGAATTATTTATGCTGCATCTCTGTGTCTTTATATAGCCAATAGTATTGGCATTAATCCTCAAAAATGTGGAAATCCCCGACAGTCTCTGTCCATTTAACTCAAATTCTGTACTAATAAATTCATGAGCAGCAACCAAAATGAAACTACATCATTTCAATTCATTCGTGCTGAATTAGCCTTAACTGTAACCAATATAGAATATATTTATTTATATGTGAACTGCATCGCTGAAACCAACATTTTGAAGACTAGACTTCTTTTTTTGTATTCAAATACCGTAAGAGTACCAAAATCCTTTACGTTCACAGATCCTTTGTGTAAAATTTACAAGGAAAGTCTCTGTCATCAGCAGTAGCGCAGCTCCACCTAGTTGTAATAAGTTAAACCAATCTTTCGCTTTTGTAAAAGTGGAAACGTTGCTGGGGTATTGAAGACAACATAGTTGTAAAAAAAACTACTTATTTCTAATTCCAATATTTTAATAATGGCTTTTCAGATACCAGCTAAATAATACCGTAGCTCTTTTGCCGACTGTGGACTGGGCAAAGATTTGAAGAAGGAAACGAGAAAAGGTTTTGCAAAACCTCCTTCACTCAGAAGACATGCCTAAGATTTCCAGCAGCCATGAAGTACATCTTTGATTGTCATAAACCGAAAGTCCGCATAATTATATGCTGCGCTGCCAACCAACATAGCAGCACAGTGTTAATATCACCTCTCTGCGGTCGTAATACCACAGCTGTAATATTTACTATTTTACTATTTCCTACCTAATAAGCACTTGATGTGTTATATACTCAATTGCCAAGTTGCCAGTTCTATGTTTCGGTCAAACGAGCTCCTTCATAACTGGTAGCATATATCGTTGCCTTGCCACTAGCACCTTTGCTAACAGCATCCCGCGCAAAAAAATCTTGATTGGAAAGATAATATACGTTTTGCAGGAATAATGTGCTTTCAGGACTCCAGGTAAATGCTATTACTATTTGGAATTTGGATTCCCTCCAAACGACCTCTTCTTCGTTAAGAAATGGCAAAATTACATGGATAGATGTGGAAAATATTAAATAACGTGGATAGCATATATACGTTATGTAATATCCACTTGGATGGGTTAGAGGAGGGGAGGAAGCCAATTACGATCAAGGTGAATACGTTTTCAATCTAGGAATAATGAGTAATTCTCCATAATAGCCCTTGATGGTCAACATACCCTGTTATTATCTCAGCGTTTGCAAGTTCCAATCATGTCAAGCCAGCTTCTTGTCCCTCTTGACAGGGCAGGTGGATAACAAGACTTGTTGCGGTAACTCATATAACAACATGTCAGGATACATGCTACAATTGTCCTACCTAAGTTAAATCATCTACCAAATTTTGCGCATAATAGGAATCCAAATCGACAGTTTGTGTTTCATCCTGCACCAGCTATTGCAAAACATATTTTTCCATTCTCAATCAATTTTATTATATTCTTCAAGCCTACACGAATCTTGATTCCACTTCATTTTAGCTCATCACATGATCAGAGATCAAAACAGCTTTTATGACAGATTCTACTCAAGCGGCTTTGAAGTGAAAACTCTTAATTGTACTTGTTGTTTTTCATGCCAAGCTGAGACTCAAAAAAATATATCCTAAACATTTTGAGGATCACCTTACCATAATTTCAAGCTAAGATAGATAGTACGACCTTTTGAGGCTTTTAGCTAATACTTCAAGTAAAGATTCGAGTAAGATCTCCTCTGGCCGAAACTTGGGATGCAATATATATTCCAGAATACGAGTGCAAGAGCACCTGGATTTACTGGATTCTCATGTTAAGGAGTTTGAGGCGACGCGTTCTTCTTTCTGTTTCATAAAACAGCAGGGTTTGAGGTGGTGAGGACAGGTTAATCAAATTACCTGGATTATGTACAACCAATGCTCTCGTTCTCGATGTTTACCTTCTGGACAATAAGGAAGCATTTTTAGAGATTCTTTTACTTGTGTCAAGTCAAAAGAGGGGGAATGATCCTGCAATATGATCATTTGGCTACTTTTAACTTCCAACCAGCTTCAAGTCCTGGTTTGATGGATGAGATTGTTGGTTTTATATATACATATTTTACTTGGGACGGAAACTACTTCCTATCCTCTTCACCCCCGTTTTCTTTAGCAAGTAATAATATGCTAACCTGCATCCTTCTCTGCCATTACTTGACCCCACTCGGAGGGATTCTGAAACTTGAAAAGGTAATTGCTACTTTTGCGGCATTTCATTTCAATCCCAGTCTAATTTTTTGCTTTCCAAAACTTGAATTTTTAGAATACGATATCCCTCGGGTATAGAGGAAGATATGATAACAATTCCTCCTCTTCCCCAGCCCACTCTCCCTCCCTCGTGTCCAGTTCAAAACACATTATGGTATCTGTTGGATGTTAGATGCAAGGGAAATACTCGAGGATATTAGGAAGGTACAATTTTGATTTCTTCTCCTCTCCCATGTCTCCTGAATCCTCAAGAGTCAATTATGTAACATGAAACCGTCCTTTCATTCTCTTCCCCCTTCCCATTCTCAAGCATACAGCTTTTATCTTTGGTTTCCTCCTTGTATCAGTCTTCCCACAGGATTATATAACTTGTCTGACCGAATGCAGAAAAAACGTCTTGCCTACCTCGTGCCTGGTGCTGGTGCAGTAATTACAAAGGAGGGAATTGGTGAGACTCTATTCAGAATATTTTCTTTCCTCAGTTTAGTTTCATCGGCTCATCTGTCAGCCTTGTTAACGGAACCGGCAGTCAAAAATTTATGTTTGTTTTTTTCAACAGCGCACCTACCTACCTCTACTCTGCTCCAGTCAGCATTGTGATTGAGTTATTGAGTAACTCAATCAAAATTGCACTCTAGGACTATTCTGTTGTTGCTAAAAGGCAGCAAGCTAGTGGGCTAGTGATACTTGCAAGCCTTATCATAAATCCAGTGTCTCACTTCCTTATCGACTACCTCTATCAGTTTTGCTCGCATCTGCATCATCCTATCATTGATTATTTAATTGGGAATACAATTAATCCGGGAGGTAATTATCAGTTCTACGTGACGGACCCCACGCGTATTTACTGTTTACCTCCTTCCTCTTATAACTTATTCCCAGATCAGGAGGACGCAATTTAGTTCAAAACCCTGCTTAGCCGGTGGGAATCGCGGGCATTCCAACCAGTTTTTGCGAATAATCCGCAAATAATTCCCAACGTTATAAAACTTCAGGGCGACAAAAGCCTTGCCCATCTTGGTTCTTTGATTGATTTTCTTCTATAATTATTAGTGGAAGCACCAAAGCACCTTGCCTCCACCCGGTGTTTATATTGCAGTTTTTTTATCGTTGTCACAGTCCTTGAACTGCTAATTTATATTCTTGTCGTCTCCTCCACCTCTTTACAGTTATCTAAAGAAGTACCTGTGTCTGTGTTGTCGTCGTCAGCACGTCGTTTGTCATTTCCTTGTTGAGCAGTCAATATAGTACGAGAAAAGGCTTGGAATAGACGAAAATGAAAGTTGCTGTTGTTGGAGGCGGTTTGGTAAGTTTTGAAAACATGTAAATTCTCTCCACCTTTTTGCGACAAATTGACCTGGTAAAAGTAACTCCACCCTTCAGACTGGATAGCGCTAGCTTTATTTTTAATGCAGGTTTGTAAGTCCAAGCAATCCAGATTGCCTTTTAAAAGTCTTAGCAGAATCTCCCGATTTACACGACCATTAACCAAGAGTACCGAGAACCTTTGATTCGTTTTACCCGGACATAGCTTGCATGAATTCAACATTACAAGCTAGTAGAATGTCTTAAGAGACGATTTATCGGCAACGCCTGTAATTTGAATTCAGTAGTCTCCTCGGACTTTTATCTTTAGCTCAAGTTTACAGAGTCAAGAAGACTATCAATTGACATTGACTGAGAGAAGCGATAGATAGTAGCTGGATTTAGAAAAAAAACAAAGATTGCGTAATATATTTCAGGTTGGAGCGCTCTGTTCCTGTATTCTCGGTCAACATGGGCACGAAGTGGATGTTTTCGAGTACCGTTCCGGTGAGCATTTAAAAATTTACCACGGGCTTTTACTTTCAATATTGCAGTACGTAGAGAGGGTTTACGCTTGTTTAGGAAATGTAATGGTTTTAATTCTTGATGCAGATCCGCGAAGTCCGGAAGCTAGTTTATCCCGTGGTAGAAGTATCAATTTAGCTCTGTCGACAAGAGGAAGAACAACCCTAAGGCGGGCCGGGCTAGAGGATTTGATTATCTCCAATGGAATCCCTATGAAGGGCCGTATGCTGCATTCCATTGACGGAAGTAGAAAAGAAGTTTTATACGATCCACTGGGAAAGCAGGTTCGCATATTTTTATTTTCCCCCGTAAAGAAATGTTTTTAAACGCCAGCATGTCCTCCATGCTTACGCAAAGAGGAATATAATAAAAACGGGGGAGGAATTCTCATCCGCTGATGCTAACTTTCACGACGCTTTTTCAAATTTTTTACAGTGCATTTATTCTGTGAGCAGAAGCTTTTTAAACAATGCATTACTCTCAGGTAAATAAATATTAAAGGCTGCCTTTCATTTAGTCCCGGAAAAATAGGACGAATCCTTGCGTAACTTGTGATTTCTCTTTACGTGATATTCCCTATAGAAGCTGAAAAGATGCCGAATGTGAGGCTACATTTTGATCACAAGCTGGAGTCTGCGGAAGCGACACAAGGGAAGCTCGAGTTTCGGTAATTCCCTCATTGGATTAGTCTCAATTCATCTCTTCTTCTCATTATTGTCTTGGGAGCGTCCAAGAATTTTTTGCGTCTCTATGTACTACATGGTGATTATGCCCCTCCGTGGATACGGTTACGTAAACGGAGAGATTCCAGGAGGATTATGTAATACCAGATGACAATCACATTTTAACTATGGCTTTATATAAAAGACGTTTTTTTTTGCAGCAAACGAGACAAGGGCCAGGAGAAGAAGATTGAGGTGGAGGCTGATTTACTCATAGGATCTGATGGAGCTCATTCTGCGGTGAGACAAGCAATGCTGCGTCGTTCTAGGACAAACTTTAGCCAGACATACATTGAACACGGCTACATGGAGCTTTGCATTCCCCCTTCTCCAGACGGACAGGTGAGTTTTGCGTTGGTGGTGTGAACCACGTCCCTTTTTTACGACCCGTCTTCTAAACTCAAAATACACCCGCCACTTTCATTCCTCCTTCCTTCCTTCTCCAATATTAATGTATCCTGGTCCAATGCGTCAGTCTAACGAGGCAAATGTACTTTTAATTCTTAGCATGCTATGGAAACAAACTACTTGCATATCTGGCCAAGGAATGAGTTTATGCTCATAGCCTTACCAAATCAAGACGGATCTTTCACCGTGACGCTCTTCATGCCATTTGAGGTAAATATAACAATCTTACTAAAGCCAAAAACGTATTTTCTGCAGTTTACAGTTCCAGTACATAGTGCAGTTCTGGTCCCGTCGATGCCAACGCGCTTTGGATACAGGTCAACAATAATACAGTCATAGACGGTAGCTCATATAAAAATGACATTTAGTGCGCATGTTTGAGACTAGAACAAGAATCTTCCCAGCTACAGTCAGTACCTAGATCTGTTTGACAGATATCTGAACATGCATCCTTGCAATATTCCCTACGCGTAATTACTATGGGGTGATCCATATTTTCCACAGGCTGGATTTTGCATACAATATGGAATCTGGAAAATTTGCAATATGTTTTAAAGAATATGTATGTATCTCCTCTCTCCCTTCACATACTTGCTGTTCCGGTTTAGTTGCAAGTTTTAGATTCCGCCTCAGCTTGAGCGTTCTACAGATAAGAACGTATATGGGGGGGATTGAACAGATTGTATCCAGATGGAAACCCGTGCAGATATGATCACTGCAGCCACATACTCTTTTCTCCTCACATCTTTTCAATGTTAACTCAAGGACATGTACTATGATTTTACAGATTTTTGAGTCTCTCACTACACCGGAAAAAGTTTTGGAATTTTTCGCAGCAGAATTCCCGGATACAATCCCATTGATCGGAGAGGAACTTCTTATTCACGACTTCCTTACATCCAAGCCGTCAGCTCTTATTTCCGTCAAGGTGAGCAGTATCCGATTCATCTCAGCTTGTTACCGAATCCCACGTGTACCTGGATCAATAATACACAGCTCGTAACATATCCCTCCATGTATGTCTTGTCTCCATACACGGTTACAGTTTTAAAAATCTTACATGCTTTCTCTTTTACCTCCAGTGCTCTCCGCTTCATGTGGGAAAATCTGTTTTGGTCGGAGATGCCGCACATGCAATGGTTCCATTTTACGGTCAAGGGATGAATGCGGTAAGAAATAGACTAACTCTCCGCACCCGCCCATTCCTTTCTTAACATTCTGCTCGCTTCAATATCCCCCACCCCTTATTTTCCCCAAAGTATTGTTGCCAAAATATGAATTAGCAAACCGGAGGGCCTGTAGTTAAAATTGTGGGCTCTGATTCTAATCCCTTGTATCCTGCACTTGCATTCATTTCAGGGTTTCGAAGATGTACTTGTACTGGACGACTTATTGGCAAACTGGAAGGTGGATGGGGTAGAGGCATGCTTAGAAGATTTTACCCGGGTGCGATGCAAAGATGCAGAGGCCATTTGTGAACTTGCCATGTACAATTATGTTGAAATGAGGCACTTGGTGAACAAGAAAGGCTATTACTTGAGACGGTGGGTGGACTTGATCCTCAACAAGGTCCTTGGAGAAGCCTGGCTACCTTTGTACAATGCTGTTACTTTCTCCCGGGTTCCCTACTCTAAATGCATATCTGACAAGAAGAAGCAAGATGAGGTTAAGAGAGTTACTTGTTTATTCTCAAGTTGACTAATTGTATCCAACTAATTGTACCCTTTTTATTACAGCTACTCGACAAATTCGCCAAGTATTTCTTTTACGGTGCTGCGGGTTGTTGCCTTGGCTACGTCGTGCTGTATCAGCGATCTGCTCTCCCTCTGAGGATACAAGTCCGTCCCGAAGCGTCCAACGCCTTCTCCAAAATTTTTAGCATCTTCTCACGAACGTAATTTTAAATTGTATCACCGTTCAGTTCTCCTCGTCACCTTTGTGTCATACCGCGTTGAATGCCTTGATTCAGCAGAAGCAATAAACGTTCTTCTCGTGACTTTTAAATGCCTTGCAAAGGTTCTTGTAGATGTCGCTATTTCCATTACTGATTCACTTATTGCTACGCGAGAGCTTCTCAGGTGCGGAACCAATCTTTCATTTCATTATTTCATGCAAAACATTGAAATTTTAAACAGGTGCACTAATAACAACAGTGACCATCAAGTCATAATATAATCAGTTACGTCTCCTTACATCAGTACATGACAATCCCGCTTCACCTTCTTACGTTAATCCCCAGGCCAAACATTATTTGCAAAGCGCGAATTCAACAAGCAAAGAAACTAGCTCTTTAGCCAGCAGTGATACTAAACTTTAGTTACGCAATCCTTGCGTATTTACGCATCTCGTAACCCTCAAACGTCTCACTCATTACAATCAAATAACCTTGGAATATCACATGAAAGAATTCATACTCGTTATTACAGAGATATGATATTCAACCAACCAGCTCAAATCTTAACCAACTACTGTGAGATAGTAATCATAAATTGCGTATTTTCCTCTCCACCCCGCATAACATGCGTGCGTTGAGACAGATTCCCAATTCCTAATAGTGAGAGGAAGCAGCTGGGTGTACGTTCCTCAAACGCTCTGCTGAACCGTTCCCGCATTGGTAATTTTGCATGAAATCCAACCGCTATCGTAACCAACAACAGTTTTCCTTATTACAGCTTATTGAGCCATAAGAGACGCTAGTAACGTCAGTCAACGGGGGCTTATTGAACGGAAGAGGGAATCCTGGGGAAAGTGTAGTGATTATTGGCGGATTATCAGCACTCTGTTCGCATATATAAAGCGAGAGGATGCGGGTCATGGATACAAACTGCTATTGTTTCCGAATGCAAACATCCCAGGAGTTAGTTATAAGGTTCCTCCTGGCATTCGTGCAAAGCAAATAGAGGCTTATCTCTCAGCATGACTTTGACTTCTAGATTTCTTTGAGTTTGAGCGTCGCATTCCCAGAATAACTTAGAGGAGAGAGATGATGAATGCCTTATATGTTCTCTCTTAATACCTCCCCCTCATTCCGGCCCTGTACTGACTCTTGAACTTTTCGCAAGAGAAACATGGTATTTTTAATACATTTATACACCCAACCGGGGCATGGTCCTCCTTGCCAAACTGCCACAGACATGGCTGACCTAGTACGCGAGTCGCTCGGAAAATCCCTACATCTATTATCATCTATTTTACGATTCATGAAAATTATGCTCCACCTGCCCTCAAGGATGATCAGGATTCAGTCCCTGTGTCTTTGAACTGAAGTGTCTTTGGCACAAAATTACGCTTAAAGCGTACACAAGCTGTGTAATAATTTTCTCCATCTTGTACTCTCTGAGTCAGGAGCGTAGCAATTCCAACGGAGTGCGTGCAAGTGTACAGTAAAACCGGAAGTGCGGAATACCTTAGGAATTTGAGTCTGACATGCATCTTGATCAAAGTCTCTCTCTTCACCATCTCCTCTGGTATGCTATTTGACAGAGTGCATTCTCATTTATCACAGAGCCCAAAATTATTTTCCACTCCAATCACCTTTACCTACTGTCCCAACTACACACTTGCCTTGCAAAGAAGAGACGAAGACAGAGCATCATTTATACTTACATGACTTCTCTTGAAATCCACATCTCCTCAAGATGTGATAAGGTATAGAGAGTAGTAATTAGTCCCTCATGCCCAAGAGTTTAGTTGAGTAAACGTATATGTGGAAGTAGCCGCATGGACAAAGATAAGCTCTTCCATGTGGTGGAAGGAAGGAAGGAAGGGAGTGAGTAAAGATAAAATCCCATGGCTATGCACAGAAAGGCAGAAGAGAGATTCTTCATTCAATACCAAAAGAGCTAGTCAATACAGTCTCTGTATCTTTAAGGATGATACGTTAGCTAAAAGACAGTCAAGGAGGATTTGCCAAAAGATCCATCTCCATGTACCTGACACCTGACTAGTCTTAAAGGTGAGATATATATATATATATGCGCACGTGGAAGGAAGGCTTAGAAAACATTCCGAGATTCTGCACATGCCAGCAGTCAGCATATACTGTACAAGATGCATCTTTTAAGTTTGAGTAGCTGAGTCTAAGAAGCTAGAGGCTGAATGTAGATTCCTTCTTCGTTAGTCTTTCCTTTCCTCTGTCCAAGTCTCTACATGATTACCAAGGATCCTCTAACGTTGCTAAAAACCTTTGGTTATAGTTAACTTGTTCTGCATGACAATAATGCTCTGCAACTTTTTATTTCCAAGCCCGAGCAGAAGTATGTCAAACTTGAAGGGAAGGGAAGAGAAAGACGCTTTTGCCGAAACACTCAATTTCCAATCATTCCTCCTCGCCTTTACCTTTCCTTCATTTCCTCCTTCAATCATTACGTCTTCCTCCTAACGAACCAACAAACTAGCACAAACGCCTAGCAAGAAAGTGCAAGGCATGATTACATTACATGGATTTTTTCAGCCCCCTCTCACTAGTCCCATCAACAGGACAAGCGTAATAACGCTCCCATAGGCTACTCACTTTTGTTAGTTTCAAAATCTTGATTTTCTTGATACATTTCGTCAGCAAGGAATGTCCAAATAGTAGCAGCCGCACTCTGCGCAATTAGATTGCAACTTGCGAGCGTTTCAAATGAGTTGTAGCCTTCTTCTTACGTGGTATCAGAAACAAGGGACAGTCGGTTATACAATCAACTACAAGATTTAGCGTTTAATATCTCGCTAGTGTGGATTGTGTTGGTAGTTGAATGGAGTCATAATATTAATACAAGAGAAGAGTGTTCAAAATTCCACACTTGAGAACTACCAGCCAGCCATGCAGTTGAGAACTACGGAAAGCCAAGATAGAGGGAGATTGTCATCATTCCATAAGATCCCATATTCGCTCAATAAGAAAAACACCATCACACATGAACAGATGCTTTGATTTTCAAGAATCATGCGGTCCGCAATTGGAGGGAGAGTAGGGGAGAAGAGGGAGATTATTAGGAATTAGCGTGAAATAAGATATTGGAAATCTTGGACTGGCTATTTACGCACGTAGCAGTGGGTAGCTTAGCTTGAAAAGGGAAAGATGGATGTGGGTGGGGGATGGATATATAATATTTGAGATAAATATCACTCCCTCCTTACTAATACACTTGGAGTGTAAATGAAGTTTAGATTACCTCCAACTCGCGCCGTTCAAAGCTTTAAAACCATTCCTGCTAAACTAACTTCCACCAGCCTTCATCCTCATCATCATGTATCATCTCTCAACCATTTACTATTAGCCCATAGCGAGCCCAGCTGATGCTAGGACGAGTCTGTCTGATCCCAGAGATGTGAGATACGGATTTTGCCATCCGCCCCAGCTTCCTTCCACCACACTAACTACACAACACAACTCAAGAGAGAACCATTCTCCCTTCTCCTCAAGGTAGACACGGTTTGAGTGAGACAGAGTCAACAGCGCTAGAGAATTATCTTTTAAACAGATTTGCTCCCAGCATAATCTCCATTTAGTACTTGTTGCAATATTAGCGTCCTCAAACTTATTATTATTCTTCATCCATCAACCACAAGTCCATGTGATTCTAATCCTAAACTATTAGTAAAGCAGAGGATTTAATTTCTTGAATCACTTGTTCATTTTACGAAATCCCTGCTTACTCCTAGTGCAATATCCTCATAGATCTGTTAAAAATATTTTGCTCGGCCTGCGTCCTGCGTAGGTTACCCTGTGTCTTCAATTCATTCTGAAACTTAAGCGGGCGGAAGACCTTGCGGGAAAATTCCAGAGTTTGTTCATTTCACCCCTTCCGGCCTAACTGTGCCGCCCTCTACTGTCCAAATTGTCCCCAATTTGATTTAGCCCATAGGTATACGCCTACTTTGTTACCCGTGTGGGCATTCCCTCCAAGTGAAAGTGGGTATTATACGGATCCGACGGACGTTACCCCAATGTCGTCTTCCACGCTTCTTCTGCTACAATGTTTACCTTCTTAAAACACATCTTCTTCCTCCAACGTTAAACAAGAGTGACGCTGAATAATTCCCGGCAAACATGAGTTTCAAGTTTCATCGAAATCTTTTCAATATTTACTTGTCCGTCTTGTAAAATTGGAAGCCCGTGTTCCATTTGTTTCTCTCTTCATTTTCCACTCCACATTCTTCCTCTTTCGAAACCGGTAAGACGTTTTAGTTTCTAACGGGTAGAATCCTATAATTTCACTCATCTCTCTCATTTAAATACGCAAGTACCAATTGGTATCACTCTTTGACCACTTTGGCACACTAGTCTGTTCTTTTTCTTCAAAGCGGTCCATTGATATAAACCCTAAGACATAACAGCTCTCAAGGAATCAGCTTAATACCATTCCAGCACAGTATTATCTCACTCATGTAGCAATCTCATTCATCCTTTGAGTCCAATCTCCTCCTTGTTCTGATCGTTCTTAACGATTGATTCTCAAGTGCTTGGACGCTCGTTTTATGGTCAATTAAATCTAAGTAAGAGTAAATATTAAGAGATGGTAAATAGCCACGTCCTCCACAAGTCTAAGTTTAATATACTTCAAATCCTCTTCTACGTGTTCAAGTGTTAAGCCAGTTGTGGAGGTGGAATTCAATATAATAAACGTCAAATATGAGATTTTCATATCTCTCCACCTAATAGCTGGTTTCTTCAGGCTAAATTCTTGAGTTGACCTTTAATTTTTGAATGGATGCAGTTTGATCCTGAATTTTTTCCTGAATAACATCTTACATTTCCCCGCACCCAATAGTCCCCACCCTCCGCAATATTTAAACATGAACAGGTGAACTAATTAGCGACGTGTAAACCACCAATTCACACGTTCCAAAACATTCAAAAATCTTCCCGCATGTGTCCATGATCATCCGATCACCTTCACATCTCAGTCACCTTGGGCTTTGGATTCTAGCTTGACTCCTCTTCCCTAGTTTTTAATATCCTCTTTTCCTCCTGCATCATCTTTCCTCTAAATAATATATACGTATAAAATATACAAAAAACCGCAGAATGGTTTTCATGCTCCTTTACCTTTTAAACAACCATTTCACCGTAATTTAAATGCTTTTCCCTCAACTTCTACCCTATGATTCCAAATCGTAAACATAAACACTCTCTCAGGACTTTTGAGCACATGCTTTTAACGTAAATAAATGAGGCGTCGCAAGTGTAGAAACTCCCGGCAAGTGATATTCTTAAATTAAGCGAAAGCCCAGAAGGCGCAGGTGCTAGCTAGCTGCCCTCCTCCCAACATATTTAATCAAGCATTCCGCTACCTCACAAACTGAGTGACTGACAGTAAACTTGGTGGCTTTCGTGGAAATCCTGTAAGATGACGCGCCGACTAACCTTGAAGATGTGTGAGAAATTTTCCCACTCGTCGTACATTACACACTGTAATGTCTTTGTGACTATGTGCCGGTCAAGCCCTCATACGCCACCACCACTTTACCAGCAGGACTACCATCACACAAGAGCACACATGTGAAAACTTCCCCCGAGTATCGGGTTCGCGGATTTTTGCAAGCTCATATTCCCCTTTCATTCCTACCGCCGTAAGTACCGCAGGAACAACACCATCAATATCCCCATGTCATTCGTCATGCCTCACCAATTTTCTAGTTGCTCACATAACAAACCCTTCCTTCTGTCTTCTCTCACTGTCCATAGTCCATACCTCAATCATATTTCAAACATAACCGAGAGAAGCCACCAACGCTACCGGTGCATTCACGTCGTCGCCGTTTTGGGATACAAATTAATTCCCCTCTTGAACTTTCCTTCGAGTTCGACCCCTTAAGCATAGACGGAAGACCAAAGCGGGTTTTTAGAAATTGCCAAAGCACGAGGACAATACTGTATTTCGCAAATTTCTCTTAGGACGCTTCCTCCTAGGTCCACATCCCCAGCTAATATTTCCATTAGCCTAGGCGTATGCATGCAAATCCGTCAGCATCCGCCATCATCATGAGCTTAATTATTCCAGCATCAACCATGTGGAGTAGTATTCGACGGGCAACAACTTGAGGCTAAATAATTTAGTCATGAGAAATATTTATTTCTGTCAGCGAGAGCTGTAGGTCAAAGCTTGGAGAACATATAAATGTGATGCTTAAGATAATTACTTACTGAGTGCTTAAAATATTTACCCACTAAACATTTTCGCGACTATATGTACAGGAACGGATGAGGTCATGGCTATGGCTGTAGTTTTATAATAATATCCTAACTTCCCATCAATATCTCCTTCCAAAGCCCTATCACATCCTGGTGAAAGCAAAGTGCATGTCTCTCGAGTCAAGCCTTCTTGCAGTTCAATTACTTAGCTCTGCATGCATAGCATAGGATAGCAGTTATACAATTAAATTATTGATTGGCTATTGAACACGCAACAAGTTAATAAGTCCCTTGCCGCAATTATACTTTGTCATGTTGTAGCTCCAATAACTAACTTGCTTTTCCTCTCACGATTTCTTGTTCCGAGTTCCCTATTCCCATCAGACTGTACTAATCCCATAGTACCACATGATTCTTCTGAATTGGCAAACATTCCCATTCTCCATCTTTCTTAACCCTTTTCACTTTCAGTCCATTTACCCTTAATTACGCGCCAATCTTTGCCTCTCTCTCTCTCTCTACCTGTCTTAATCCATTATGATCTACTGGATCTCAATCATTTCATATTCGTTTTTCACCACGTCAACAAATCATGAGTTAGAAAATTTTTAATAATCAATGTATGGAAGAGAGGCAGGCAGCCTTAACTAGAGTTACCTTAAAATTATTTTTTAGTTCAGCCCAGCTACGTCTAGCTTGCACATATTCGGAGAACCCCTCGTGTCTCTTCATTCCAAGGAAACGTAGGGTGAATTAACATTTAGTATCCTTTTATCCCCTTCCTCGGTCAGTAGACAGACTGGCTTGTCTCAATTCTCGTGTTGATATAATTCCTTTTAAAGGTACCATAATTTGAGTATGTTATTCCTGGCTAATTTCTCATTAATTATCCATGCCCCTCTGAATAGTATGTACGGTTGGAAGTGTTTCGAGGAAAATTGATTATAGTCTCTCTCTCTCTCTCTCTCTCTCTCTCTCTTGTATTCACACTTTCCTCTGGTTCCTTGTGCATCCATGGAGAATCATTATATTTTTGGTGGTGTGAAACGAAACCAGTGAAAACTACATCACCACCCGATAACAAACTGACTCTGAACAATAGAGTTAGAATATACAAGGGAAAGATGTAGCAAGCTTATTCCAGACCCACAATTCCCATTCATCCAGCTGCTTTGGTAACATCGCATCCTATCCCTTCAATCCTTGTTAACTTTGATTCTTCTATACACGTTCTAAATTCTTGCCATCTCCTCAAAGATCAAAAGCTTTCACACCACCAGATAAGTATAGAAAAGCTTGGCGTGGAAGAGAGAGAGAGAGGGCAGGTAATGAAACTCAAGTAGCAAATTCTTACAAGATTCTTTTGAAGGTATCTGTGGGAGGATGGTTGAGCTGATTGAAGATATACTCCATTCTAAAATATTAACCACCCTCCGGCATTCTCTTCCTCCTTTCTTCTGTACCCACCAACACTTCTCTGAGCTGTTACACCTCTCCAATCTCAGTCAAGCCAATAACTGGATTGTCTTGTTTCTTTTATGCGAAAATCCGGCCGTAGAGATTCTCCGCTCCTTTAGTGTGTGTACGGTAGTTGGTAGCTTATTCCTCTATTTTACTCCACAACAAACTCGATAAATTGACTATCCTCATCCTTAACGTGTACAAGGAAACTCTATTTATAGAGATGGTTGTGCTAGGAGAGAAAGCGTGAATGATGGAGAATAACTACAAGGAACTGTCCTTCTCACACTGTATTAAATGTATTCTCTTTCACGTTCCCCTCAAGTTTCACCCTGAAATTCTATCCATGCTACAGCTTTCCTCAGTCAGTAGTAATCTCATGAGTGAATGACGGGAGATGAGGTGTCGATATTACGTTTCGTCTTCCCTCATCCATGCCTCAAGAAAAAGTAAAACAAAACAACTACCATCCAAACTTCCATCCTCATCATCCTCTTCTATAGCTGACTCTCTGACAAACTCAAGAATGACTGATAATCCCAACTATCCCTCACTCCACTACTCGTCCAGCGTTAAGTATGTTTTGCCCTTCTGAATAATTCATTACTAGGGTCATATAATCTTCATCCCGATCCTCCTCCGAGTATTATAGAACAGAATCAGGTGAAGGGAGGACGGGAGGAGGCAGTAGTAGTACACTTTACTTCCTTACCCGAAAAACTTTTCTGACGTGCCATCCTCCCATAAGCCCATAAACGGCACATACTTTCTCCTCTTATAGCCTTTCTCCGGCTCCTCTTCTTTCTTCCTCCTCCTCTAAAAAATTTATAATCTCCACTCGAAAATTACATTATATTTACAATATTTCTCGAGCTTTTCATTCTCATACTCGTCGCTTCACATCACCCCCTTTCAATCTCAGCAGCCTAATTGTGGTGAAAACATCCAATCCTGTCTCATTATCCACCGCCTTACCAGGGGGGATTTGTTTGTGGTCTGCTGCTAAACATTCCCCGGAAGCATTCCCTTCCCCTAATCCCCATGCAAACTTCCCTATTCCACCTATCCCTCAACCTCGCCCATTTCCTCGCTCAATTCAAGCAGGAGAATAATAATCAAGTTTTTTTAAAAAAAACTGAATGCATAATATATGGAGAGAGTCAAGGGATAGCCAAGCAAACTTACGGAGAAAGTTGGGGAAAGCGCGTAGTTATTTTGCTGTTACGTACAGCATATTTTCCAGTGACTGTTTCTGACGCAAGGAGGACAATCCCCGGGATTCCGTGAAGACTATTATATTAAAGACAGATAAAAGTATTGAAGAGAGGCATTGGAGAACTTGGAAAACACATGCCTATGGCATATGCTTCTGCTTTTTACGACTCTCTTAAAAGTATTTAGGCAAAATCTGGAGAAAACACGTGAGAACTGTGTACAAGACGGTAGGAATGGATGATAGTTAATAAATTGGAGAAAAAAGTGTAACAAGACAGCATGAATGAAATGAGTTAAATGTCCGTCCTTTCTTCACGGATAACATAAACAATAAATTACACTGATTTAGCCCACGTTTCGTTCTTCCCAGCCAGAGGCCCATCTACTCTTTACCCTCCATTCAGTCCTTCCACACTTCTCTCCGTTCCATCTGTTTCGGCACATTGAGGAACATCAGCTCCCAGACAGACATCCGTCCTCAGTCTTGGCAAACTTGGAACGGCATATGGGGAAATTATGGTTAGCATTATCCACGGAGAAAGGAAGTAGCAATAGCAGCCTCCCGCCTCTTCCCTCCTTCCCCTTTCCTTCTCAGCCGGAGACTTTAGATTTGGAATCCCCCGCAAGGTGTGAAAGAAGCGGGCAGTAGTGGGGTAGTGAGGCGGGTATTAGAAGCAGAGACATATATTCTCACATCCTAACCAGTCAGCCCGCATAAATTCAAGAATGAGGAGTTTTCCCGGAGTTTTACTGCCTGTATACACAAGCCAGAATCGGCTTTAACTCCCATCTTCCTCCACAGATTTTCTCCTATCTGTGTCAACATCTTGTTTAGATCCGCTCAGTCAGAGTCTCTTAGTACGAGGATGATCTCTGGATGGATTTTGATTATAGGAGCGGAGCAAGAGAGAGAGAAAGAGCGAGGCAATAATGCTGGAAGCATGCTGAGGGATTCGAGATTGGGAGAGAAGCTTTTTCATGGAGAAAGGACTTGTTAAAGCAATAAGGACTATCCACAAACAGAGAAAGTACGGACTTTTCTCCGGTTTAAGCCTTCACGTCTCCGGGCCGGTAGAAGGAATGAAATAGAGGACAACAGAGCGGAGTGTGATGAATTAGGAAGACTTGAAGAGTTCTTCTACGTTTATAGAGTAACGGAACAGGATATGGCTCTAAATTTTGAATGTCAGTCTTTCTCCAAATCCTTACATAAGTCATAAGTACACTGGAGAGAGAGAGAGAGAGAGAGGGGAGAGAGAGAGAGAGAGAGGAGTTGGGAAGAGAGGGAAGAAGAGCTGTATTATAGGAGTACGGAGTGAGAGAGAGAGAGGAAGAGGAAGATAGGGAAAAAGAGACGAGAGCTTCTCTGTAAGTATATGGATGGATAGCATTTAATAGCAAGTAGAAAAAGAGTTAAGTTAGTCCGTCAGGAGGAAGCGACCCGAGTTTTAGAGGCTAAGACGGAACTCGCTAGACTTCTTAGTACACCCATGAAAGTTGAGCTTGTTGTGCTCTGCTACGCTTACGCGTATTCTTCCTCCACAGCTTTCTCTTCCAACTGTTACACCACAGCCGGCTCAATCCAGCCAGTCCCCACCTCCTAAGCAAAGTGAAAGCAAGCCCAGTACTAACTCCAAACTTCTATCCAAGTCAGTAGCTCCAAACACGGATTCCAGTCAGTACTGGCCACCGCGACTCTGTCTGTGGGAGAAAGTATTTTTTCCTTTCAATACTCTCTCACTTTCATTCTATCTCCCGGCCGCTGAATTCCCCACCTCTACCCGCGTCCTCATATGATATTTTCCTGTCTTCCTCCTTCTCCTTCCTGTCCCTCCACCGCCCGCCCGCCCGCCCATCCATCCTACTTTCCAAAAACTAACCCGGTCCATCGTCCTCAACTTTTCCAGTCGGCCCGTGTTCTTATCATATGATTCTCCCACCACCACCACTGCCGACAAGCCCCACAACACATCCACCCAATTTCCCTTGACTTAACCTTCCCATTCCCCTCAGCTCTACTCCTCTTTACTGCTCCGTCATTACTCACTACTCACTACTGTACGGCTCGGGGCCCGACAAATAGCTGTCTGAGTCACAACCCGGCCAACAACACTCCACCTCTTTCTTTTCTCCCAAGAAAAACCAGTCCTCTCCCCATCTCACTTACTTTCAATCAGTGAAGAGTCAACACTTAGCCAGCACATGGGCATCGCTCCCAGACTCCCGGCAATGATTTCCGAGGAGATTCAAAGTGATTACCGCCAAGAAATCCTCCAAATTGTGCCCCTCTTCCCTTTATTTTGAAACAAGTGGAATCTCG
Source organism: Sminthurides aquaticus (assembly GCA_906901655.1). Classification (NCBI taxonomy): domain Eukaryota; kingdom Metazoa; phylum Arthropoda; class Collembola; order Symphypleona; family Sminthurididae; genus Sminthurides; species Sminthurides aquaticus. The sequence goes on along the minus strand of CAJQTT010000004.1, from coordinate 4,844,055 downwards.
GAACCTGCGATACCATTTTCTACGGCGACCCCTTTAACAAGATTTCAAGGGAGGAAGCCGCAGTGTGTGCCATTTCGATCCTACATTTTCGTACCTAATTTCTCTACCGCTTTCACCAGTTCTTCGCACCCGAGTGTTCCTCACCGCAACATGCTCTTCAACGTTCTGCACGGAGGTATGGTGTGTTCCGTTCGACTAGAGTGAGATATTGTGAAAGGCCGAGAGTATGTTCTCAATTCTTCTCATTCCGCTTTCTTCTTCTCCTCCTCTTCCTTCTTCACATTGATAAAACCAAGTGTGAAAAGTGTACAACTTACAGAAACTTGTACTCTCCTTCATTCACCCTCAGTGTCTGCTTTCTCCCCTTCTTTCTTTCTATTCTCCTCCTCTTCTTCTCCTCCTTTCATCTACTTTCTTCAACTGCATTCCAAGGTTTCTTCCTTGTCCCCGTTTTCGTCCTCGCCTTTCTTCCTTACTTTCTCTGCTAATTCCCATACTTTCTCTTTCCCCTTTTCCAGTCCTCACAGCCAGCCAGCATTTAATCCTCCATTCTTCACTTCCCTCCCTCATTCATTTTCTCTTTCACTATAGAAATGAATGAGAGTCTACTCGTTCTCTCTATCAGCTCTCAACATCTCCCAACACAAAATCATCATGGCAATAGTAGTCATCAAACTTGATCCTCATTTTCCCGACCTACTTTCTTCACCATCTTTTACCAAATTATCAACTATCGCCCCAAAAATTTCTCGGCCCACCGGCCCAGGCAAACGCTGTTTTATTTCTCTCTCCTTCGGTCGGCCGATATAAATTTCCCACCTCTCTGTCCTAGTTTATTCATTCAATCGCCCCGTCCCATCACTTTGCTCAACAACTATTCTTATTCTGCGAGCTTGGAAATAAATTTTCCTATCCTCTTAAATTTACTTCACCTCCACAAATTATCATACCATCACAAGCACAACCCTCCCAACCTTTCTCTTCCTCCATGTCTTTATCAGCTCCCTCCTATACTTGTTAGCTACTCTAAAATTAATGACATTTTCCCACCACCTCCCGCTGTCTTCCGCACTACAAAGAAACCATGCCTTCTCCGCTTTCCACACCACAACCCCAGTGTCTTCCTCTTCCAAATTCCCACAACTTACTTCCTGCCCCTGTCTACACCACTCCGATAGGAGCCAACCCGCAATGATAGGTCAGTAGAACTCCCCACTTTCTCAATTTCCCCTCTCCTCCTACCCATAATTCAAACCCTGACCTACGACCCAACTCCCTCCCCCCAAGCCAGCTCACTACTAGCCCAGCTAGTTGCTGGTGTAGTCTACGAAACACTTGGAATAACATGTCAGGTGTGAAAACTAGTATCAAATTCACTTCACATCGCATTTAAATTTCCTCTTCCTTCCTCCCGTTCCTCCTTTTCCATCTCCTCTACCCGGCAACCCCCGCCTTTCACAATTTATATCCCGTAAATTTATATACATTTCCCTAATTCGTCCAATTACCACACGCGAATCCATCAATTTGGAAATCAAGTAGCATGCATGCCCTCGTAAAGAAAGCCTGAGCAAACAAGAAAGAAAAGCTATTCATCCAGTCGGACGGGAAGCGAGTTATTTTCTGACAGCCACACATAGAAGTCGTATTATTGGAGTCATACGCTATCCAGTAAATACCCTACGACTAGTGCTTGCTTTCAATATAAGCCGCAGTGCTCTCTTATTCAATCCAATCTGCGTTTTCTCCCTAACTTTCTCCGTTAGGTATCATTACGGTTACGGTACGAGCTTTTGCGTGAGCTTGAAGGATTCTAACGCCAGTGACAGCTCTTGAAATGTGATGAATAACATCCCGCGAGCTACGTTGAAACCGGTTTCCATCAGCTCTTACATGTTGGGTATGCAAAGGTAAAAATTTCCGGTTTCGGGCCCATCTGGAGAAAGTTTTAAGGAAAAAAGAATCGGTAGTTTTTTCGCTTCCACACCACCGATTCCCTCCTTTCTCTCTCTCTCTCTAAACGTTGAAGTAACGTGTTAGGTGGGACTTGGAAATAGTGAAAGGAGCGAAGAAAGCGGGGGAATAATAGGATCAGAGAGAGATAGTGAAAGGCGAAGGGGAAGAAGAATTATTTTATTGGAACAAGAAATTAGAGGTTTAAATTCCGGGAATGTCAAGTAAAGAGGAAGGGAATGTATGTTTATGCCGTACGCTTTTTTTTGGAGGATATTGATTCCCGCTTCTCTTCTCTCTTGAAGGCCAATAAGTCCTCGAATATTTATGTTCGATCATATTGATTTTTTCCTCCTCGTAACACGTAGCAAGACGGAATCCTCCGCCTTGTACCGTCTAAGTAAGTAACTGCACTTTCCCTTCTCCTTTCTCTTGTCCTCTATTCTTCCCCGGCATTCTTAACTTTTTGTCTTCTCGTGTTATGCATGCATTTACTATTAATAGTTTTCCTTTATTTCATGAGTCGCCACCAATCCAGCTAGCCATTCCTTTCCAAATACTCCGTAGCCACCAACCACCCATCACACCCATCAACTAATCCAGTCCAACCGTACGCACTCACTCCATTCTAACTAACCATGCTCGTAAAATTGCTCTCTTCTTCCTCCCACCTATACAATTCTCCCCCTCCCCTAACTTCCATCCAGTTTCAACATCTATATGCCAGCAAAACCCCGCTTCCGCCGTCGTTACCAACGAGTCGTTATTATTTTAGCAAGCTTTTACCCCAAGCTTCTTTTACTTACGTACGTATCGTACTTTCTAAATCTTTACCCGGAAAACTTTCTCCGTCCATGTGCTCCATGGCGGTAACAACGTGCTCACCCTATTCATTTCTTTGCGAAGGTATCCTCCATTGCTTTCTCCAGCACTGTCTCTACTTTCTCCTCTACCTCCAGCCCACTCGCTCTCATCTGTCTCCCATCCATACTCTTTACTTGTGCACACATGAAGAGGAGGCGGCCCATGCCGGGCACGATAGAATCCGCGTATAACAAAATAGGCGCTCATCTCATAAGCATCGTCATGTCAGCTCGACATGGAAAAGCACACGCAGCCTGTATCTCTCTCTCCATGTGCCTTCCGGTTTCCCTGAAATCAGCGATAAAGCTTTTGCAAAACTTTCAATTCTAGCATAACGCCTAGAACAACAACATTCTTATTCGACTTTTGATAGCGCCACTGAATCACTTCCAACATATATATTTCAGCATAAGCATGAGGCATAGCATTCTTGCCCCTCATCCTCGCCCCCTAAACTTTCTCCTCATCAAACCCACGTCCTTCACAGCTAAAACTATAGGAGCTAAAAGCTCACGTGCTTGCACATATTATGTATTTGCAGGGATTTTTATTACCAAAGGCTTGATGGAATAAAATGCAAACTATGTGTAGGATTTCTCCATAGATGAATTCCCTCCTCATAGCATAAGTCAGCCGTCTATCTTTTACGTGTTTTTTACCTTTCTTACCCCGCCCCTGCCCAAGAGTAGAAACCCCTTGGAATGTTCCCTTCTCCAACACTCGATCCAAAGCCATGAGCAACTTTCCTCATTCCTCCATACACATGCAGGCCCACTTGTCCGCATACATCTCAGCTAGAAGAAAGAAAGTTAAGCACATCTCTAGTGTCTAGAATCTAATAACCAGTTTATGGCATCTCTCCACCAACTCCCAACCCAATACACTCGTAGGCTACTAGTCATAGCCAACTCATTTGACAGCTCTTCTCTCCAACTCTTTCTTTCCTCTCCCTTCAGCCCATTGTAGTGGCTATCTAACTTTCATTCCCATTCCTCCTTCACAACATCTCATGATTCGGGGAGCTGCTTTTCCTTGCTAGCCATTCCAACTTTCACTACCCGTCCTTTCCTTGCTTTCACTCTCTCCTCTGCGTCCCTCTTTTTCTCCATTCATCACTACATGACTGTATTTCTCTCCCACTACTTTTCCATTCCATTTACTCGCTATACTAAAGCTATACTAATGCCTCTGTCTGTGAGCTACGTCTGTATCTACATTTGAATTATCTTTCCGCTCTTGCCTGGGACTCTGGGAGCAAGGAGTGTATCTAGAAAATTAATGATTGAAAATGTTCTCCCCCTCTTTCTAACCTAATTCCTTTTTTATCCTCTTCTCCACGCTCCATTCTCGAATCCAGCCTGATTCCAACCAGCTATGATCACCAAAACCATTTGATTAATTCCCTTCAGTTTACATCCACTCCTCTTACACGCTATATTCTGCCCCTTAAATTCCTTCTTCTCTGACCACCACCAATCATCCCCGTCCATCACCCTCCAATAAGAAATTTCAAGGGTATAACCTCCATTAAACCCGTTCTTTGGGCACCCGCCCAATAAATCCAACTACCTTTTGGGACTAGTGACTAGTGACCATGATGCCTTTACAGATCCTTCCCTTCTTCTTCCTCTTCTCATCTTTCATTAAATTTTTCATTTTTGTACTAGCAAGACGGATAGATGTAACAAACTTTCTCCTTTCTTTCAATCTACCCATCCATGAATGAAACCTACCATAGGGTTTTCCTCTTCAAACTTTCTCTTTTCCCGTGTGTCATAGTCTACCAGGATTCTGATTGCTCCTTTAACCTTCCTAGGCACCCATAAAGTCTCTGGAGAGAAAGCCAGAGCTGGATCATGGAGGACCCGGCACTGCCTTACCTTTCTCCTCCCATTCAATTCCAGCTTGTACATAAACCAAGTGTACTACCCCTTCTTGCCGATCCATGCGGTCTCCTCCAATGCTCCAAACGTTACTTTTCTGGTTAATCTCCGCTTTCTCCGCGAAAAGAATTTACCAATTCAAAAAAGACCCCGAGTGAACTTTCTCCCACAATTTAATAGATGTCATAGATTTCTCAAGCAATTTTTAAGAGCTAAAAAAACAAATCAAATATGCGTTTACCTCCGCTTTCCCCCATCTCCCCCCTCCCCCCAATGCCTCTTTTTTCATTAGCAGTAGGATGATATAAAGGAAGGAGTGAGAAAAAGTGAAAGAGCAAATCCCAAGAATCTACACAAACCTTGTAATGGTATTTATCCTTGCCAAGCTCCTCGATGTCCTAGGCCGAGGTCCCTCACATGTGAAGCATACGTATAAGTACAAATCCGTGTTCTTTAAGCCATCTCTCCTATTTTCTCATACTTCTCATATTTGTTTTTCTCTTTGAGGGAGGAATTTGTATGTGTATGACCATCACCTTGGCTTTTCCCTTGCTTTAGTTAGTTCTGCCAAGAGTGAAGAACTGAAGAGAGTAGTTGGAAAATATCTCCACAATCCATATACCACAATCCATAACTACATGTTTATTGGCCTAATAATTCTTCTGGGTTCTCTTCTACCAATTCGAAACCATATACCCTCCGAAGCGGAGACAAGTTCCCGGCATCCAAGCCAACCAAAACCCCGCTATTCGTCTCTCTCTCTCTCCATTCATACCTCCCGTCCGCGTCTTGCTTCGCTCCACAGCCATTACTTACTTCTTACTGCTCTAACATTTTTCTGCATCTGTATGCTCCCATTTCCGCTTTCTCTCTCTCTGCCGTAACTTATGCTGCGTAAGCCGCAATTTTATGCACCTCAATCAAAAACTACATCCGCAGCTTTTAAAATTCCACATAATCTTAAATTCAGATACCCGATTCCGTATCTGTATTTTCTATTTACTCTCATTCCATACACCCTTTGAATAATTGTAAGGAAAAGTTGGATCCCAGTTACTAATGTCCACGAATCCTGTTCTTGTTTTACGCCACACTTGTTTCACTTACCCGCCATAAGATTCTTAAGAAATTTATCTCAGGATTCCTATACATTCCCTACAGGAGTGACCATCACATAAACTGACCCTCCTCCCACTTTTCGCAATTCCTTGCCAAATCGTAAAGTCAGCAACTAAAACTTTTTGCTAAACCCTCTGCGACGGCACACGCCGTATTTTTCTTTTCTTCTTCCCACCATCCCCCCTCCCTCTCTTGTACTTCCTCCTTACCCCAACCTTCCTTCCTTAAGTAAACTGAGCAAAGGTTCTTCGCCCAGACTTTTTCGCACTCAATCTGTTTTGTTTGACATTCAAACATTTTCAATTTGCACACGTTGTTTCTATGTACACAGCAGCACATCCCCATCAAGGTTTCCCGCACGCCCTTTCTTTATTTTCCTCTATATCCCTCTTCTTCTCTCCCCAATGCTCGCATGTAGTAGTATAAACATGGGCAAAGATTCTACCAAACTTTCTACATCTTTGTCAATCTTTGCCTCAACGATCCATATCGCTTCTTATTCTCAGCTTTCTTTCCCTACCTCTCAACGAAAGGTTTGCAATTGGCAAATTCTCGTGTTCGTAGCTTTCCAGCGGAATAATGATCAGATTCCTTTCTCTGGAAGGGCAGCCCATACAACAAATATGCAATGCAGAGTGTTGTATACATTCTGACATTCTGAAACTTCACCTTGATAACCCTGCCTGCAGTTAAATATTCTCGGGCAAGCCTTGACAAACAGAAAACTCTCTCTCCCTCCTCTACCTCCATCCTTCCAAACATGCAAAAATTTATCATAGTATGGCAAGCACACAAGCATCTTGTTCTTATGACTCACAGTCTTTCCGCCAACTCCTCCTGTCATCTCCCCATCCTCCTTGGCCACAAGGACAAAATTCTAAAAAGTCAGCACAAACTAAACAGGTCAAGTGCAACTTGAATTAGCAACTCCAGACTCCCTATGCCGCATCCTTACCCGGCTCACATGTATACTTTCACCACCTCTCCTTTCCATTACCTTGTCCACGTCTTCGTCGTAAACTTCTTGTATCATCATCCATTATAAAATTCTTGCGAATCATTTTTTCAAATCATCATATTTAGGAGAAATCCAGGCAAAATATCTTTGCTGACCCAGCTAAGCTCAATAACGTCCCCTTTCTTCCTACCTTACCTGTATATATACATTGCCCATTCCAACTTTCTCCCTCAGTATAGCCTCTTCCCATCTTACGTTTTTAGCATAACTTCCTCACATTTTATGTTATTATTATTAGCTACACGAGGAAATAAACTCTTTTGCAAACCTTGAAAAAATCTCCCATCTCTATACAAATATCTGCTACTATTAGAGCAGGACGTGAAGCTATTATTTGCTACGACAGTCACGGATTTACGCAAGGCATATAATAAACATGTTTTGCGCTCTCTCTGTCTCTCTCTCACTCTCTCTCTCTTTGCTGTTCGCTGTGTATCCCCATCAGACAAGACATTCCTCCGGATGGAGAGCTCTCTTGAACAATTTTATTGAGTGTGTGAAGTGCTTGTTCATGATTATCATACGGATTTTAGTGCTCTCCCAAAAAATTAGCACCCCTCCGCAACAAATAATAAGCGGGTGTCCAACCATGAACTCCCTCATGCCATCCTATTCTTCATATTCTTCCGCCTTACATTTAACTTTTAATATTCTGTCGTAGCCCAGCCCGTATACTACAATGTAGGATCTTACCTGAACAAACTCTCTTCCAGTAATTCCCGGCCAGTTAGACACTTATTAGCTCACTCAGACATGCTTCCAAATTACTAAGCTTCTTAACAATCCACAACCACCTCTAACTAAATCCAAGCAACCTCGACAAATTTAGCATACAGTCCGATCCACACACGTGGGATGAATCGCTCATTTCCCCATTATATTCTATATATACAACAATTTCATATTCCACCTGTCTCTATATCCTCCAACCTCATACTCCTTCCTCTCTTTCCCCTGTCTTCCAACAAGCAACATCATCTCATCTCACAAACCCTCCATAACAACCTCTAAAGAGTCGCTCTCAAACGTTGCTTTTTTCTACACATCCATCCATCTTTTCCAGGGTCGCCACATCTCACAATCTTTCTACCTCTCTTCTTTATGACCTGCACTAATTGTCAACCGCTTGTTACCAGTTCAAACCCGCCAAGGAACAAGAGAGGACTACCATATTACGTGATCTGGATTTCCTTAGGTCGCTCCCTTCTTCCACATTAATTCTCCCATGCATCATATATTAACAGCAACAGGGAGGGCTAGGTTATGAAGAAGAAACACTGATAGTGCTACACAAACCACCCTTATTCTCTTAAATTAGCATCTTTTGATGCAGTAAAACCGGATTTAACCACCTTCCATATGTACACAAAAGAAGATTACAATTTCGTTTCTTCCCGCTACCCCGACTTCCATTCCCGCCCCTTCGTCCCAGCTAACTCTCCTCTTCTCTATTCTTTCCATCTTTTCAGCAATCTTCCTCAACTTATTACCCCGGAAATTAGAACCGGAAGGCTCTCTCATCCGGATTTCATATCCAATATTTTCTAAATCCCATCCTCATCCTCCACTTTCAATTGCAAGAGTATAGATAAGTTTGACGTTTAATAAACTCTAGTGGGCCTTCGTATTTTCCTCAAAATTCAACCTATTGAGTACGGTTCAGAGGTGAAGGCGGTATTTGCATCGTTTCACCAGAATCATTATTTCAAAATAGGGAGAATCCAAATTTAAAATTTGAGGAGAGAATTCAAATTTCTTTTAAAGCCATATTTTTAAAAATTTTAATTATTTAAACTTTCGATCTTTTAAAAATTTATTTTTATTAAAAATCAAATATTTTTATTTTGTATCCTTGCAGCATAATAAATAGAATAAACGAAAAATGAAGGCATCAAGAAACGAACAGTAAAATCTATCTTTCGAATAATAATTAAGGGGATTTAAATTCGGAATTTTAGACTTTTTATTTGAATGTAGATTTCTCTAATACGTGATTCCTTCCTCTAAGTTCTAATTATTGACGTTTTCCATTTCCTTCTAAAACTACAACTCCTTGAGGCATCCGTTGAAACCCAGGTTGCAAAAATGATCTCAATTTTAAATCCTTGCCAAGCATTATCATCATGCATATTGAATTAAAACATACTTATTACTAAACATATACAGATCTCTCATTCCCAAATCCCAAGGCCTTTCACCCATTTTTTGGCATATGCTCAAATAATGGAGACTCTATCTCTCTTTTCTTGTAAATACTAAATAAGATAAGATACTCAAAGTACAGGTGGATGTGCTCACAGAACAGATACGAGCACATCAATTCCATCTATGGAGCTGTAGTAAAAGTGTTGGCAAATCTAGACATGTTTCAATCCCGGAATTTAAACCAGAGAGAACTGCATCCCATAAGCTTCACAATCCCAATCCTCTCATTTATTCTCTATTTTATTCTGTCCTACACTATTGCCAATTCTGTCTATACTTCTCACGAACTTATGATTAAAGAGATTATATAACTTGGATGAGAGCACAAGAGCTTTTTTCCAGAGAACAACCTAATTGACTCGCATGAGATTATATCCAATCCTTGATTAATTACGGGTGGGGCCGTATGAGACAATTTTGGAGCGTCACATAAAAAATATCGTCTCAACTGGATTATGACTCTTATTATTAGAAGTGGATGACAATATGACAAAGATTATATCACTCAAGTTTAGTGATCTCCATCCAGGCTTGCTTGTTAGTTTTACGATATAATTGGTGCGGAGATATGAAATGAATTCCTCTCCATTGCTCAAACTGAACACGCTCAAAGTAGCCTCGGCACTCTTCACTATCAAAACCCAGCCCCCTCTCATCATATCTTCTCCCACATTCAATTCAATTATCCTACCTGAGTTGAGTGATGTAAGCCAGATTCTTCCTCTATCCCACCCACCACCACCTTTTACAAAACCTCCTATGCATTTATTCGCAAATAAACTTGCAAACGTTTTAGAGGAAGGAGGAAAGGGAAATATGAAAGAAAAAGAAGGGAAGGGTTGGTATGCTTGGGCATGTGAATTCCAATATATGTTCCTCTCCTGTAACTAACATGTAGTCGTGTTTCTGAATATTTTACCAGGTGTGACAACGACAATTTATCATCAGCAAGCCTTGCGAATCCCTCCTCCTAGCAGAAGAGGACGGGGCCAGAGACTGGAGAGCACAAAACCGTGTACATTCCCTTCTTCAAGCCCTATCATCATCATCATCCCGCCATGTGCTTAGTGTGCAATATCCCATTCTCCAGCAACTTGTCTTGAACCCACCAAACTACACTCATTGTGTACCAAGTGTGTGTATTAAATTTTATGCGTGATTACGTCGGAGCTAACAAGTCCAAGAAGAGCTCTCCACCACACCATGAGGAGTGAGAGTGTAATCCAAATCCAGGAGACACCACGGTAAACCACCATTATTAAGGATCCATCTAACGGAATTCATGCTACGCATCATTACTGCACCATTATCACGGATCCTAAGATGTGCTGAATATTAGTCAATCCATCGCGAATCTTCTCAATCGCAGCGGAGTGCAGGAAGCAAGTTTTAGCTTAAAGCTCATCATCAACTGTATCCTCCTTAACCACAGAAGGTGTGTAGTGTGTGTATGTATGTGTGGTGACGGTGACCCGGTTGGGGCCTAAATCATTCTATTTCCTCGGGAGGAGTAAGGTCAAACGTTTGCGAAAATAAAAAGTCTTAGTGTTTGTGTCTGTAGAGTCAATCCTTGGAAAAATATACTCCCACGCCACGGCTGGGCAAACGAATCCTCGGAACCTTAACCATCCTTTCGCATCAACACGACGGAAGGCCGAAAGCTTTTCTTTTTATCTACACCTGTCCGTCAAGCACATGTATGTGGACACAATCAAATTGAATCATTTATCGCTCCTCTCTCTGCCTCATTTCCCATTTATCAACTATCAAAAAAGGTCTTGCGGCCATTCCTTCCCATTTTCCGCGTGAGCTCCTCATTCTTCTCCCTCATCTATCTTATTAGCACGGAGCCAAAAATCCACATCTTTTAACTCCATCCTTATTCCCAGGAAGGGACGAGCGGATACAAATTGTCGATTCATTCAACCGTCTAGCTTATCCTACATATTAATTACGTTATATAGTGCTACTACTGTACTTGTTTTCTTGATTCCCAACAACCGTATTCACACCAAACAACTACGTCTCCCCCTTCCTACTGTTACTCTCTGTCTGTACGCAATTACGGTACGGAAGGACAGCGGTAATGTAAACAGTCGAGTCCAAAACCTCTAACCTCCTTCCACAATATCCTCCAAAACAGGACAAGTGTTGAATTGGAAAAGTGAACAACTGAAAGTGAAACTTCCTCAACAATTACCTCTCAATCAAATCCATACATATAACCGTAATTACACCACCACCAACCGGCTATCAGAGTGTAAATCCCAATAATATAGTAATATCTTGTGTAATATCTCTCGCCCTTCCTCTTCAATAACCCCAAACGTGGACGTGTTATAAATAAATATATATATATATATGCTTCGGGAAACAATTTCTCCAACATCACCTTCAACTATGAGCAAAACGCAAGGAGCGTAGCCTTGATTTCAACCTGCAAGTGGGCCAATCCCTTCTTGAATCCTCAATTAAACTCTGTGTGCAATTAAATATTACCAAGTACAAATTCATGACCTTATACCTGGGCTAGCTCCGCCATAATTTTTAATTAAAATAAATGTGATACGGTTTACTTGAACACTTGAAACGATCGCTCCAAGAACAAACAGCAAATCCCCGTGTTTCCTAATGTATTCCAAACAATAACATTTTAAACTCTTACCCAGTTACTATACCCGCCTCCCTCTTCCCAAATATTTAACTAATTGAGCTTCCAGAAAGGCATGAAGTGTTTGACTCTAGCCATGCCGCTCAATATTTTCAAGAAAAAGAAGAAGGGTGAGTCATTTTCCTTGCTTATTTTCAAAGGCTATGCTCACTGCTAGTTTTACAAACAAAGTCAAGGTGTCGTTGTACAATTCCTGTAAATCCATCAACAGTCTCCGTGAATTTATAGTTTTCAGTTTACTACTAGATTCCATGAAGCAGTCAAGAAGAATTCAACTGGTTCTGGTTTAATACGAACAGCTATTTTCCCTCCTGCGCAATTATTTTATATACGTTCGACGTTTGTCCTTTGAATATTACCTGAACGTTTTGTTCCTTGGGATTTTTTTCGTCTATATATGATGCTGCGTCATAAACTTTGAAACTGCCCGCCCGCTTTTTTTACTCAATGATTCCAAAGAATTGCATTATTCCATGCATGCCGAGCAATCATTTCCTGTCCGGATTTTATACCTACTTAGCGTCATTGCTAGCAGGCTAATTATCTTACCTAGAGGAATGTTTGCCAGAGGTATTCAGGATTGTCATCACGGGGCCATAAAGTCACTTGTTTCAGCTGTAGAGCGCTTGCGCATTACCGAAAGGCATTTTGCCATGACTGCAGTTCATGTTTGATTCACTCATATCATAATTATTATCTTCAGCTTAAACAATGACAGTTAATTGCGGTTGGACTGAGTTACGTGCACGGGATGACGTGATGGATGATTGGATTAAATTTACTGAGTTTTACAGCACTTAAATGAATGAAGCTTTAATTTTGAATTAGCTTTGAATGAATGACTTAATAAATGAAGCGATATAATTATTTCCAGGGGAAAAGGAAGATAAGGACAAGGACAAGAATCCGGTGCAGGGAGTGAGCATTTCGCCGCTCTCGGATGGCCTTTACAATAAAAGTGGGAAGCCCGGGAGTGACCCCTCGGGTTCTTCCCGACCTCCAGATGACAGTTCCAAGATATCTTTGAAGCCTTCCCTAAAATCCGGTCTCTTTGGACACAAGGATGACTCCTCGAATAGTGGAAGCTCTAGTCATAATCCTAGTTTAAGTAACGGGCCTAGCTCACCGAGCAATTCCTCCAGTGGTAGTAAAGTTCTTGCTAATTTACAATCAATTACCGAAAAATCCGGCTCGCCTCGTGGAAGTTTACAAGGTAAGAAACAAATATTTTCACCCTTCCACATCCACCTTTGTATCTAATGAGTTCTTCTGATCCACCCTAATATTTACAAGTAGAAGTTATCATGCAAGTACATCCTTATGTTAGCCTGCACGTAACGAAACAAATTTACAAGTGCATGAGTGCTGTCCGCGTCCTAGAAAGAACATGAGTTGGTTTGGTACAAACTCGGGCTTTGTTTAATACATAATAATTAAAACGCGTAGTTGGGTGAAATTTGAAACTTGTGAGTATCTTAGCAAGCACGTTTTAAAAGCGTATTTTGTATTGCAAACAAAAATATTTTTCCAACGCCATTAAAAGTTAGTCCATTTCCCACCAACGTTCATTACACTTTAGCTAGAAAAAGGCCGGAATATTTTCTAGAATCCGTTTAATACAGAAGCAGAGCAAGGGTATTCCAAGTTAGTCATCTGCCTCTGCTGACAAACTGCTGATTTGACTATTATAGGATAGCATATACATACACGAATATAATTGCTGATTCTTCAGGAGAGCTTCATTTTGTGTGAATACTAGAGTTACTCTTATTAAAGGCTAACTTTATTTCACTTCTCGTTAAAATTGATTACTACTACGAGTAGTTTGAGAGTCTAAAATTAAAGCTACAAAGGAGGAAGTTAACTTCACCATTATCACTTATCCAGAGCAATTAATCACATCATTCCCCTTCCACATCATGTTTTGGGTACACCGCTCCAAAATCAGAAATTCAGCCAGATCCTACAAATTGAGGATTTCAAAGCGTTTCGGTATTAAATTTTTGAAAAGCCTACTTCTCCTGGTCGTGTGCTATAGAAAGGTTGTGAAATTTTATCTTGGTTACTCCAAATAGCTGAAAGTGAGTGTTACAATTTCCAGATGCATCAGACTCGGAGTCTAAATCATCCAGTAGTAATAAAGGCGGGCAGCTATCGAATAACTGGTCCAAGCGGAACATTGACTCAAGTAAGATCATCAACGTTTAGACAGGCTTCTTGTCCGCTGCTGTGCCTCCCTACCTCTCGATCCGTAATGGGTCGCATGCAAAATGTAGTGTTATTATTGCTACAATTATTTCATCTATCTGCGACCCTTCTAAAACCGGGCATGAAAACCGTTGTCGCAATTTTCCGCTAGTTGATGTCTAATTAACTCTGACTCTATAGTCTTGAGCCTTACGACCGCTTGGCACATGTTTAGCTGTTTTAGAAATGGTGTTAATGTTTGTAACGTAACGTTAAGCTTGCATTTCATAATACCAAAGCTGCTAACAAATTAATTCCCATAAAAGTATACTCTCCGAATATAAGTTACTATACCAAAAATTATACACCAATACCGATCCCCTCGATTGTGCCGCATATATGGAACCAATTAGGCTAAACACGGTTTAATTACTAACTATTTGCCCATAAATACAGATATTCACATGTTATTTCACTGCGTTGTGAGACCTGAGACCATGTCACTTAACGATGCATTCCACCAAACCGCGGCAAAGCCCTAAGATTCTACTAGGACTAGGAGTGCCATCTATGAAAAGAATTTCTAAAACACATTGTATGAACAAAGAAAAGAGCGTGGAACGATAATGTTGATAGCTGTGTGCATGACTCCAAGTAAAGGATTATTCAAGTCGAACCCAGTATCTGCTGAAGAGGAGCGGAGTGGATTGGTGGTAGACGGATGAGTTGAAGGAGCGTTGACAGAATCACTTAGGGACTTAAGTGGTTGTTCTATCGTTATTAATTGGCGGAGCCATTCCTAGAGCGGGTCGGTGATGTCTGTCGGTCTGTCTGTCGGTCTGTCGGTCTGTCTGTGCGCACGATAACTCACGAAAGGATGCATGTATTGGCATGAGATTTTCAATAAAGGTGTTTAAACAATAGGGCATCATCGCTATTGATTTTGAGCCACATTCGTTAACTAACTTCGGAGTTATAGATAATTATAGTTAATGGTAAGTTTTAACAGGCCATATAAAACATTTAATGTACATACGTTCCACTCACAAGCACACATCCAGCTGAGTAGGAAGAGAGTGGAAAGAGAAAGGAAAAACACACACACGCACACATTCCAGTGGCTTAGTGGTATAGAGCGCGCGAGGGAGGAAGAGAGAGGCATGGGATCGAATACAGCTGGATGTTTTATTTTTGCATTTTTTTATCCATCGAGTATAAGTCTTTGAGTTTCAGCCATTTAGTTTTAACCTTCAATACATTATCACAAGTACGGGGTGACCAGAGAATGCCTGTTTTTAGTATAATAGATAGTTTGCCTTTACCTATCTATTTCAAACGACCGTTTCTTCAAACCTAAGAACCTATTGATTCCTTTATCCATTTAATTTTTTTAAAATCCGCCAATTCCGTATTCGGTTACCCGTTTATATTAATGGGCGCAGCCCTTCCTAGAGCGGGTTCGATGTTGTCGGTCGGTCGGTCGGTCGGTCGGTCGGTCTGTCTGTGCGCACGATAACTCAAGAACGGATGCATGGATTAAAATAAGATTTACAACACAGGTGTATATGCTACAGGGGACCATCGCTATTGAATTTCAGAATTTTTGAATAATTATTTTTAGAGTTATTGATAATTACAGCGCGATGAGTCATCACTTACAATGCAATTACATACGTTCCAGTCACAAGCACGGCTACGCTCAGCAGGCAGAGAGTGGAAAAGAGAAAGGGAAGTAGCACACAAGCACACAGTCCAGTAACTTGCGTGTGGAACAAGACTCGAAACAAATATGATTAATGCAAGCAAGAAGTTGCGTGGCGTAGTGGTAAGAGCAAGTGATGTATAAGGGGAGGACGGGGGATCGAATCCAGGGAGCAAATTTATTTTTGCGATTTTAAATCATAGAGTTTAAGCTTGTCATTGAGTTTCCACCATAAATTATTTCTGCTTTGTATGGGGTGATTAGAGATTTCTCTTTTTAGCTATGTGGTTGCATTTACGTTTATGCTACATCTAATTTATGAGTCTGTCAGATTATAAAGTGATTGCTTGGAATTGAATATGTACATATTGTGCTGTAAGCTTTTGGGGGAAACATAACTACAATTATAATTATCCTTTCAAATAATCCTCTCCAGTTAAACTTTTTCTAAATCTGCAACTAATAATATAATTATCTTTTCCAATAATCCTCTCGTATTTAATCGTTTCTAAATCTGCGCCCATTCCGTATTCGGTTAACCGTTTATTAATGGGCGCAGCCATTCTTAGAGCGGGTTCGATGTTGTCGGTCGGTCGGTCGGTCGGTCTGTCTGTCTGTCCGTCTGTGCGCACGATAACTCAAGAACGGATGCATGGATTAAGATAAGATTTGGAACACAGGTGTAGATCCTACATGGGACCATCGCTATTGAATTTCAGAATTTTTGAATAATTATTTTCAGAGTAATTGATAATTACAGCGCGATGAGTCATCACTTGCTATGCAATTACATACGTTCCAGTCGCAAGCACAGCAACGCTCAGCACGCAGAGAGTGGAAAAGAGAAAGGGAAGTAGCGCACAAGCACATAGTCCAGTAGCTGGGGAGAGGAACAAGTGTCGAAAGAAATATTATTATTACAAGCAACAAGTCGCGTGACGTAGTGGTTAGAGCGCGTGGTGTAAATCTGAAGGACAGGGGATCGAATCCAGCTCTACTCTTTATTTTTGCAGATTTTAAATCATAGAGTTTAAGGTTGTCATTGAGTTTCCGCCATAAATTATTTCTGCTACGTATGGGGCGATGAGAGATTGCCCTTTTTATTTATAAGGTTGTATTTCCCTTTATGCTACATCTATTTAAGAGTAGGTCACATTTTAAAGTGATTGCTTCCAATTTAATTTGTACATATTCTGCTGTAAGGTTTTGGAGGAAACACAACTAAAAGTATATATTATTATCCTTTCAAATAATCCTCTCCATTTAAATTTTTTCGAAATCTGCAACTAATGATATCATTATCTTTTCCAATAATCCTCTTCAAATTTAATCGTTTCTAAATATGCACCCATTCAGTATTCGGTTATTCGTTTTTTGAGAAATGATAGATTATATGACAATTGATAGATTATTTGATAATTGATGGATTATTCGATAATTGATAGATTATTTGATAATTGATAGATTATTTGATAATTGATAGATTATTTGATAATTGATAGATTATTTGATAATTGATAGATTATTTGACAATTTATAGATTATTTAATAATTGATAATTGTGCTGTAAGGTTTTGGAGGAAACATAACTAATAGTATAATAATCCTTTCCAATAATCCTCTCGATTGAAACGTTTTCTAAATCTGCAACTAATGATATAATTATCTTTTCCAATAATCCTCTCCAAATTTAATCGTTTCTAAATCTGCGCCCATTCCGTATTCGGTTAACCGTTTATTAATGGGCGGAGCCATTCCTATAAGGGGTTGAGTGACGTCCGTCGGTCCGTCTGTCCGTCTGTGCGCACGATAACTCACGAACGGATTGACTGATTTACATGAGACTTTCATTATAAGTAGTTAACCTACCTAGGACCATCCCTATTGATTTTCGTCCATATTCATTAATTAATATCAGAGTTACAGATAAATTAAGAGTCAATTAGCCATCAAATACATGGATATACATAACGTTCCACTCACAAGCATAGTCCCTACGTTAAGCATGCAGAGAGTGGAAAAGAGAAAGGGAAGCAGCTTACAAGCTAGCACTCCCGTGACAAGCGAGTAGAACAATACTGGAAGTAAAACAAAGTCTCGCTCACACTCCCGTGACTTAGTGGCTAGAGCTTGCGAGGTAAGTTGTGAGAGGCGCGCGTTCGAATCCCAATTACGTCTCGTTTTTTTGCATAGCATTCCCATCACATCATTGAGTTTTAGTCATATGGTTAGAGAGGGAAGACAAGAGAGGCGCATGTTCGAATCCTAGCGATGCCTAGTTTTTTGCACGCGTTTCCCATTCAACTATTGAGTTTTACTCATATAGTTTGAGCCATTAAGTTTTAGCAGTATAGTAATTCTGAAGAATACGGGGCGATAAGAGAAATCATTTTTACAGCAAATTCGAGCATACAACATTCCTAGTTAGTAATAAATCATGGATTAATTGTCATTATGAAATCTTAAACTTCCATATTTACTATTAATCCAAGGTTTTTTAAAAAAGCTCCGCCCATTGCATATTCGGTTACCCGTTTATTAATGGGCGCAGCCCTTCCTAGAGCGGGTTCGATGTTGTCGGTCGGTCGGTCGGTCGGTCTGTCTGTCTGTGCGCACGATAACTCAAGAACGGATGCATGGATTAAAATAAGATTTACAACACAGGTGTATATGCTACAGGGGACCATCGCTATTGAATTTCAGAATTTTTGAATAATTATTTTTAGAGTTATTGATAATTACAGCGCGATGAGTCATCACTTACAATGCAATTACATACGTTCCAGTCACAAGCACAGCTACGCTCAGCAGGCAGAGAGTGGAAAAGAGAAAGGGAAGTAGCGCACAAGCACACAGTCCAGTAACTGGCGTGTGGAACAAGACTCGAAACAAATATGATTCATGCAAGCAAGAAGTTGCGTGGCGTAGTGGTAAGAGCAAGTGATGTATAAGGGGAGGACGGGGGATCGAATCCAGGGAGCTGATTTATTTTTGCAGATTTTAAATCATAGAGTTTAAGCTTGTCATTGAGTTTCCACCATAAATTATTTCTGCTTTGTATGGGGTGATTAGAGATTTCTCTTTTTAGCTATGTGGTTGCATTTACAAATCTAATCGTTTCTAATTTATCTGCGCCCTATTCCGTAAACTCGGTTATTCGGTTACCGTTTATTAATGGGCGGAGCCATTCCTATACCGGGTTGGGTGACGTCCGTCGGTCCGTCGGTCCGTCTGTCCGTCTGTGCGCACGATAACACACGAACGGATTGACGGATTTACATTAAATTTTCAGTATAAGTAGTTAACCCACCCAGGACCATCCCTATTGAATTTCGTGCATATTCATTAATTAATATCAGAGTTACAGATAATTTAAGAGTCAATTAGTTATCTTTTACATTGAAAAACATACGTTCCACTCACAAGCACGCTCAGCAGGCAGAGAGTGAAAAAGAGAAAGGAAAGGAGCGCACAAGCACGCCGTCCCGTGACTAGGGAGTGGAACAATACTAGAAAGAAAACTGGTTCTCTCGTTCACACTCCCGTGACTTAGTGGCTAGAGCTTGGGAGGAACGATGTGAGAGGCGCGCGTTCGAATCTTGGCTAGTTTTCGGTTTTTTTGCATAGCAATCCCATCAAACCATTGAGTTTTAGTCATATAGTTTGAGCCATTGAGTTTTAGCAGTATAGTAATTCTGAAGATTACGGGGCGATAAGAGAAATTCCTTTTTACAGCAAATACGAGCATACAACATTCCTAGTTAGTATTAAATCATGGATTAATTGTTATTATGAAGTCTTAAACTTCTATATAAACTATCAATCCAAGGTTTTTTAATAAAGCTCCGCCCATTGCATATTCGGTTGCCCGTTTATTAATTGGCGGAGCCATTCCTAGAGCGGGTCGATGATGTCTGTCGGTCTGTCGGTCGGTCTGTCTGTGCGCACGATAACTCACGAAAGGATGCATGTATTTGCATGAAATTTTCAACAAAGATGTTTATACGGTAGGGCATCATCGCTATTGATTTTGAGCCATATTGGTTAACTAACATCGGAGTTATAGATAATTAAAGTTAATTGTAAGTTTCAAGTAGCCATATGATACATTGAATGTACATATGTTCCCTCACAAGCACACATCCAGTTGAGTAGGAAGAGAGTGGAAAGAGAAAGGAAAAGCAACGCACGCATTCCAATGGCTTAGTGGTATAGAGCGCGCGAGGGAGGAAGAGAGAGGCACGGGATCGGATACAGCTGGATGTCTTATTTTTGCATTTTTTTATCCATCGAGTTTAAGTCTTTGAGTTTCGGCCATTGAGTTTTAACCTTTAATACATTATCATGAGTACGGGGTGACCAGAGAATGCCTGTTTATAGTATAATAGATAGTTTTCCTTTACCTATCTATTTGAAGCGACCTTTTCTTGAAACCTTACAACCTATTAACTCCTTTATCCATTTAATTTTTTCAAAATCCGCCAATTCCGTATTCGGTTACCCGTTTATTAATGGGCGCAGCCATTCTTAGAGCGGGTTCGATGTTGTCGGTCGGTCTGGTCGGTCGGTCTGTCTGTCCGTCTGTGCGCACGATAACTCAAGAACGGATGCATGGATTAAAATAAGATTTACAACACAGGTGTATATGCTACAGGGGACCATCGCTATTGAATTTGAGAATTTTTGAATAATTATTTTCAGAGTTATTGATAATTAAAGCGCGATGAGTCATCACTTACAATGCAATTACATACGTTCCAGTCACAAGCACAGCTACGCTCAGCAGGCAGAGAGTGGAAAAGAGAAAGGGAAGTAGCGCACAAGCACACAGTCCAGTAGCTGGCGGGTGGAACAAGACTCGAAAGAAATATAATGTGTGCAAGGAACTAGTCGTGCGGCCTAGTGGTAAGCGTACGTGATAGAGCAAGGGAGGATGGGGGATCGAATACCGGTATGACGCATTATTTTTGCAGATTTTTAATCATAGAGTTTACTCTGGTCATTGAGTTTCCGACCATAAATTATTTCTGCTTTGTAATGGGGTGATTAGAGATTTCCCGTTTTAGCTATGTGGTTGTATTTACCTTAATGCTACATCTAATATAAGAGTCTGTCAGATTTTAAAGTGATTGCTTGGAATTGAATATGTACATATTGTGCTGTAAGCGTTTGGAAGGAAACATAACTAAATTATAATTATCCTTTCAAATAATCCTCTCCAGTTTAACTTTTTCTAAATCTGCAACTAATAATATAATTATCTTTTCCAATAATCCTCTCCAATTTAATCGTTTCTAAATTGCGCCCATTCCGTATTCGGTTAACCGTTTATTAATTGGCGGAGCCATTCCTAGAGCGGGTCGGTGATGTCTGTCGGTCTGTCGGTCGGTCGGTCGGTCTGTCTGTGCGCACGATAACTCACGAAAGGATGCATGTATTTGCATGAAATTTTCAACAAAGATGTTTATACGGTAGGGCATCATCGCTATTGATTTTCAGCCATATTGGTTAACTAACATAGGAGTTATAGATAATTAAAGTTAATTGTAAGTTTCAAGTAGCCATATGATACATTGAATGTACATATGTTCCCTCACAAGCACACATCCAGCTGAGTAGGAAGAGAGTGGAAAGAGAAAGGAAAAACACACACACGCACACATTTCAATGGCTTAGTGGTATAGAGCGCGCGAGGGAGGAAGAGAGAGGCACGGGATCGAATACAGCTGAATGTCTTATTTTTGCATTTTTTGTATCCATCGAGTTTAAGTCTTTGAGTTTCGGCCATTGAGTTTTAACCTTTAATACATTATCATGAGTACGGGGTGACCAGAGAATGCCTGTTTATAGTAAAATAGATAGTTTGCCTTTAAATATCTATTTGAAGCGACCTTTTCTTTAAACCTTACAACCTATTAACTCCTTTATCCATTTAATTTTTTCAAAATCCGCCAATTCCGTATTCGGTTACCCGTTTTTAATTGGCGCAGCCATTCCTAGAGCGAGTTCCATGTTGTCTGTCGGTCTGTCTGTCTGTCGGTCTGTGCGCACGATAACTCGCGAAAGGACGCATGGATTCACATGAGAGTTTGCATATACGTAGGAACTATACTTGGGACCATCGCTATTGATTTTCATAATTTTACATTAATTAATTTCAGAGTTATGGATAGTTAAAGACGCCGTTAGTCATCATCACATTCATCATTTACATGTAATGTACATACATTCCAGTCACAAGCACAGCTACGCTCAGCAGGCAGAGAGTGGAAAAGAGAAAGGGAAGGAGCGCACAAGCACACAGTCCCGTAGCTAGCGAGTGGAACCACACTGGAAAGAAATGTGATGTATGCAAGCAAGCAGTCGTGTGGCATAGTGGTAAGCGTGCTTGATAGAGCAAGGGAGGATGAGGGATCGAATACCGGTTGACGCATTACTTTTGCAGATTTTTAATCATAGATTTTAATCTGGTCATTGAGTTTCCATCGCAAATATTTTATGTTTTCTATGGGGCGACTCAGGATTCTCTTTTTAGTAAAGTGGTTATGTTTCATATTATACTACATCTACTTAAAGAGTGTGTCGCATACTTTAAAGTGATTTTTTAAAGTTAAAATGATTTACAAATTTCAAAAGTTAAGATTAAGCTGGAAATTTTTCTAGGAATCGTAACTAATTTTATAGTTATCCTTTTTCCATTGAAACTATTTCTAAATCTGCGCCAATTCCGTATTCGGTTACCCGTTTATTAATTGGCGGAGCCATTCGTAGAGCGGTTCGGTGATGTCTGTCCGTCCGTTCGCACGATAACTCAAGAACAGTTAAATGGATGCAAACGAGATTTGCCATACGGGTAGATGAATTACTAAGGACCTTCGCTATTGAATCTGAGCCATTTCGATTCATTCATTCAATTGTTATAGATAATTAAAGAGCCATTAGTCATCTCATCCATACCACGTACATATGTTACACTCACAAGCACGCATCCAGCTGAGTAGGAAGAGAGTGGAAAGAGAAAGGAAAAACACACACACACCCACATTCCAGTGGCTTAGTGGTATAGAGCGTGCGAGGTTGAAAGATAGAGGCACGGGTTCGAATACAGCTGGAAGTCTTATTTTTGCATTTTTTTTATCCATCGAGTATCAGTCTTTGAGTTGCTGCCATTGATTTTTGACCGTCAATACATAATCATGAGTACGGGGTGACCAGAGAATGCCTGTTTAAAGCAGAATAGATAGTTTGCCTTTACCTACCTATTTGAAGCGACCGTTTCTTGAAACCTAACAACCTATTAACTCCTTTATCCATTTAATGTTTTTAAAATCCGCCAATTCCGTATTCGGTTACCCGTTTATTAATTGGCGCAGCCATTCCTAGAGTGAGTTCCATGTTGTCTGTCTGTCTGTCAGTCTGTCTGTCTGTCTGTCTGTCTGTCTGTCTGTCTGTCTGTCTGTCTGTCTGTTCGCACGATAACTCTCGAAAGGACAAATGGATTGACATGAGAGTTTACACATACGTAGGAACTATGTTTGGGACCATGCCTATTGAATTTCAGAATTTTAGATTTATTATTGTGAGAGTTATGGATAATTAAAGACGCAGTTAGTAATCATCACATCCATCATTTACATGTAAGGTACATACATTCCAGTCACAAGCACAGCTGAGCTCAGCAGGCAGAGAGTGGAAAAGAGAAAGGGAAGTAGCGCACAAGCACACAGTCCCTTAGCTAGCGAGTGGAACAAGACTGGAAAGAAATATGCATTATGCAAGCAAGCAGTCGTGTGGCATAGTGGTAAGTGTGCGTGATAGAGCATGGGAGGATGGGGCATCAAATACCGGTTAACGCATTATTTTTGCAGATTTTTAATCATAGAGTTTAATGTTGTCATTGAGTTTCCATTATAAATATTATATGTTTTCTATGGGGCGGGTAGTAAAGTAGTTATGTTTTCCATTATACTACATCTACTTAAAGAGTCTACCGCAGTTTTTAAAGTGATTTTTTGAAGTTAAAATGATTCACAAATTTTGAAAGTTAAAATTAAGCTGGAAAGTTTTGGAGGAATCGTAACCTAATTTATCGTTATCCTTTTCCCTATGAAACCGTTTCTCAATCTGCGCCAATTCCGTACAGGGTTACCCGTTTATTCCAAATGGGGTGAAAGTTGTACACTTTCTCCGATCCTTCCAGCTGACACGTTGTAGAGCTGTATTTTAGCTTGGATACGGAAGAGGAGAGAAGAGACTTGATACTCGCCCGTTCAGAAATTCATTGTGCGTCGGGATGATGTCTTGATGTAATAAAGGAGGATTGTGTGGACAGGCGATAATGTCTTAGTGGGAGAAGACGGGAATGTGACTGCGTAGGTTGAGGCTGATGTTCCTTCCTAGTTTGTGGATCACATAATGGAATTAAGGAGGAGAGAGATGGGGAATGACGAGGCATTGAAGAAGCATAATGCATGTTCCCTCCTTCTCTGAGACACCTGAAGAGAAAGTTAACGTTTAAAACTGCGGTGAAAGTTTTGCTTTCATTGGTCCTACCCAGCCTTCCCAAAGTTTTCATTCCAGTTAACGGCTCTTGTTAGAAAGAATTTCAACTCCTGTTTTATTGAATTCAGCGTGATTCACCCTGATCACGTCTTCACATTCTCTCACACGCCCTCCCCCATCCACATATGTAGAAATTCTAAACATGAAGGACATCATATTGGATGCTATATGTAAAACCAGTATATTGCGTTACTCTCCTGGAGGAAAGTCAAGAGGAGAGGAACAAGTGAGTACCGCTTCCGGTTCCCCTCCTTTCGCAGAGAGAACGGGAGCGTTGGGTGAAAGTCCTTTTCCGTCCTCTATGATTCCATCTCATTCAAACCTTCGTATTACTTACCTACAACCCTTATCTCTTCTTCTTTTCCAGCCTTTGTGGCAAATCTTAGTGGGAGGCGGAAGAGAATGTAGTGGAGAAAATCAAAAGATGCAAATTAGCGTGAGCAACTAAGGATTGCTCAGTTTCCCATCCCTTTCTGACACATTGTAGAGGGAAGAAGAATGAAGGAGAGGGGGTGGTAGGTGGAAGTCAATTCTTCCCTGGGCTTCTACCACGTGCATATCCTGCGTTAGCAGAATTGAATCTACGCCCAACATTTGTAAAAGCAATCTTTGGAAAGTAGTTGACATTGCTATTAGACTTCCAGAGTTTTGTAGCAAGGAGCTACTAGAATAAAGATTTGGACCTAAAGATTGGGAAATGTCCAAGCAAGTTTTTACTTTTAGGCATGGCATAGGCAGTGTTAGATACGGCCAACTTCGTCGTATCTCCGTCCATGTGGGTTAGAATAGAATTGAATATTGAGAGAAAGTTTTTGACGGCATTTTCTAGGGAACTGGGGAAAGTGAATAGAATAAAATGATGCGGGGGAAGAGAAAAGAGAAAGTTGAGAGAGAGAAAATGTAAAAGATCCAGATCGTCGAGGCATATTCAATTTTGAATAAGGTTAGGTAAGTGAGGAGTGTCTTCTCCCCAAGACGTCCCATCCGCCACTATAGGAATCCATAATTGTTGATATTGTTAGTTACCTTATGTGATTCACCCCATTCTCTATCATTTTATATTCCCTGTCTTCTATCCCACCACCATTGCCACCACCACTATCACTTCATTCTATTCTCTCCCTCCGCTCTCTTCTTTCCAACTACCTTCCTACTTACTTCTTCCTTCTCTTCCTTTTGGCCTCACTATCTCAATTTCCATAGCTTCTGCCTATGGGCTTTCAAATTTACGTCAGATGACGAAAGAGAGAGAGAGAGAGCAAGAAGACACCAAGCAAGACCCCAAGCTATCATAGCGTACTACCACTACTACCACCTCGTATCCTCAATAACTCCCTCTCCTCTACCTTCTCATCATCATCTTCCGAAAGTAGTAAGCTTCGTACAGCCGTAGTGACTGAATTTTCTCAATCGCTCGCAACTTTCTCGAGTCACCACCACCAAAGCAGACCATTCCACCTATCTAAAAGAAACAGACCCACTCAATCCAGCCACCCTCCTATATTCTCCAAGTCGACCCTCCAGCTTACTCATCCTCACCAACTTTCAGTAGTTAACTTTCTCGGAATCATCAGTTTCCATTTTCTCCATCAGCAATCATCGAGTAAGATTATTATTATTACGTTCCCCTTTCTCATTTTCTTCAAGTGTTAAGTTTTCTCAAGAATTCGCTCTTCCAACTGACTTTCTCATCATTTCCCCAGCAACCTCAGCTAAGACGGAACATAATCCGGCTTATTTATTTATATAATACACGACAGAAAATGGGGATCGGATTAAAGGACGGTGATTGTGGTCGTGCATTTTCCTGGGTCAAAAGATCTCGGTAACTTTCTCCAGCCCCTGTCCATCATCGGATTCTTCCTCCACTCTACCCACTTTCATCCTCTCCATTTCCATTCTTTTTACCAGTGTCTGAGAAACTGTGAAGATCAAAAAAAAGAACCAAAGGATTATTTCTTCCGTCTGAGAGTGGGACGAGTACAAGGGAAGGTTTTCCTCCTCGAACCTAAGTACGAGAAAGGCAAAGAAGCAATAGCCTTAGTGCGAATAAAACAACGAACCGGAAGAAAAGAAGGATCTGAACAATCGTGGCCGGGAGGGGAAAGTAATGTTAGTGGGATTAAGGAAGACAAGAAAGATCCATTTGTAATATTTATTGGCCGTCAGTTGTTACTCTTGAGTCAGTACATGAGTATAGTAGTTCCTTCCCTCTCACAGTGTCAGAACGAAGGAAAAAATCACCGGGAATTCAAGTTATCATGTGTTCAGGTGAATTAATTTAGCTCCGTCATCAATTGTTGTTACCTCTTTTTGTGATTTCACTACGACAGTTTCTGCTAAAGGATTGAATCATTGAAGCAAAAAAATATCTTTTAATCACCCTTGTGCAAGAACAGTAATGCGATTTATGTGTCTGTGTAAGTGGTAAAAGAAGTGGGAAGTTGGCTTTTTCATTCTCCTCCGACACTTCTTTGACACTTTTCACTTGAGTGGCCCAAGAGAAATGTCCCAGCTTTCACTCAGTATTCTTTCCAACTGATAAGCAGTAGGAGGGAAGCAAGACACAATTGTCACCAGTCAACCCGGCATTTCCTATATTATTTTCCCTCATTTCTCCTCTCATCTTGTCCCCCTATCAGTTACTTTTCCCTTGGAATTTTCCTTCAACCTATATGTTACTAGACCAAGTGAAACATGTAATCATTTTCCTCAAGTTCCTACGAAACCTACGAAGAGAGTGAGTTCTCAGTTTAGAGGAAAGGGAGAGAGAGAGAGAGAAATTGTCATCATCAGCATCAACGCATTTACAAGGTGGAGGAGACGGGCGTCTTCTGATTCGGTATTTGTTCCGAAAATTTCCCACCGTCAAAAGTGATGTACCGTCTCTTATGGAGGACTGTTGGAGGATGCACAGGAATTATGGGTGTTCCAGGACGTGATCGTTGTGCGTACATTTAATAAGTGTGTTTTACATCCCTTCCTATTCCTTGAACATCATTTTCCTCTCTCCGCAAAGAAAACACTAAATGCAGTTCAGTCCTCCTCCATGCACAACTGATATTGATATCAGAGGAACATTGAGGATTTAAGATCCCGTACTCGATACTTTCACCGTTTTCCTACTTTTGCTAGACGAATAATTTACACTATTGGAGAGTGGATAGATTGTGCTTATTTCTACACCATATTATTCCATCATTCTTTTCTCTTATTCGGCCCCACTCTCATTGACAACTGTGGTGGCAGAGAATGGATGGCACCACCACCGCACTATCCATGGAAAAATCAGCTATCACCCGTTTGCGACACAATAGAATGCTGGATTATTTCCATTTTGGTAACTCTTGTTTATACAATTATATATCTTATCCGTTCTCCCTCCTACTACTCATCAAGTAGTGTCATTCCGGAACCCATGCTTGACTCCTTCATCTTACACTAGAAAATTAAAACTATTCCCCGCTTTCTCCCACATTTTCCCGCTTTTCCATCCGTCCACCACCTAACCGGATTTTCACTCTCTAGACCTTCTCGCTTTTCCCACTTTCTCTGCTTTCTCCGCTAGACACCTCTCAACCATTTCATTTCCCGCTGTAACCCGTCAGCCATGTTTCTCTTTGCTGGTACTTTTTTAATCGTGGGTAAGTTCCTCATGGTAGCAACTATGGAGTTACTTCTATTTTTGTCCTGGCTTCCTCCATACCATGGCAAATTTGAAGGAATTTTTCAAAACCGTCTGTCCTTCTGCATGCTTTGAGTTTGTCACATGTATTACAAACTCGTATGATTACTATGCATATAAGTATGCCATAAAAACCTTGAACAAATCACTTCCGCCCAGATTTTTCTTAAAAATATGTCGTCCTTGCGAAACACATCAGCTTACAAGTATCTCCCGAAAGATGTTCCTCAGCATATTGCCTTTTTTTAAATTTCTCAGACTTATAGCTATGCTCCTTTGGAAGTAAACTATTCTCAAATCCTCTGTGTAATTGCGCTAACTCGTGTACGAACAGGTTTACCCATGCGTCAATTTTCCAAGTTAAACAATAGCCTCGCAGAGCTTCTCTTCTCACCACTTTACCGACTTAAAAATATGACCAACAGAATTTAGTTTATTGGTCAGACAGCCTTGGGATTTGCAGAGCTTGTTGTCTTGCATGATTAACGAGCCGTGTGATGTTGGTATAATTGTGAGGAGGATATTTCTTCCTTAACCATCCTCTGAATGAAAATAGCATTTATCAAATAATGTAAATGAGCCTCCGCCTATAATCTATTTCGTCCTTTTAAAGACTTGAAAGAGAGGTAGCGACTTAATCAGATGGAATTAAGACATGGAAATATTCCTACTGTGCCATCACAAATCAAAGCCGGTCCAAGTTTGAGAGATCAGAGGTGGACGAAGACGGAGCAGATCGTGAATCCACCATCATTTACTGACCCGTCTCAGAATCATCATTAATATTATCATCCTACACACGGGGAAGGACAGAGAAAACGTAGCCATGAGGTCACCTTTCATTTCTGCCATGTGCAATGTCTCTGAGGTTTTATAGACTGCGAATAACATCCTCGATTCTCTCTTCTAATCCTACATCAAAATATATACTCCCAAAGTCCTTCTTCAGCTTGAGACGGACGGAAGGAGTTAAGAGGAGAAATGAGTTCCTCTGTCGCTTATCATTTCTTCCATTCCAAAATCCTCGGATTCAATCTATATTTGGAGAGTTCTTGGGAGGGACGAAGCCCATCTACAGGATGAGTTAAGAGGGCTTGTCCTCAAGCCCAACTGCCCAATACAGTCTATATCTTCCTCAAAGTATTTAACCTTCTTTCGTGAGATGATAAAGTGGTGGTGGTGGTGAAATGTTGGGATGATTAACAAGGATCAATGTGTCAATTCAATCACCATGTCCAATTTCCCTTTAACTAGCTTGAAAATCCCAGCCCTTTAAGAACGCCTTTGCCTATGAGGAGAGGACACCTATGTCCCTTTGTCATTCTCCGCATTAATACATCATCCTACATTAATACAGAGCCAGCCCAGCCCAGCCCAACCTCTCGAACCCCCCATTCTCATGGAGGATCAATTTGTAAAATTGGAAATTAGCATTTCACTCCCAATATCCCATTCCCTTGCACATAAATGCTAATCATTTTGAAGGAGACAACAAGGCAGTTATGTCAATTCTCAATATTGGCAATTATTTAGCTCAACATCTGTACATCATACCACAGCTGTCCTCATTCTACTCTTTTTATCCCTTCCTTGAAACCCATAAGCCTATAGCCGAAAGCATATTGTATCAACCAATATAATACCAGATCCCTACCAGATCCCCATCATCACTAGAAACGCTTTTGCCGTTTCTGTTCACTCACACTAGCAGCGCTGCCTTAGTGCATGGAGCGGTATTGCTGGAAATTTAAGAGCATTCCCAAGAATAATAGATTCATTCCCACAAAGGATGAACAAGGCTAAAGAGTGATGTGCCTCACTTTACGACTACGACCATCAGTTCATCATAGAATCCAGGAGTAAAGTTTTAGTAAACGATAGGACCGTGGACTCTAAAGCTAGTGCCCATTAATTGCTGTAATTACGACACTCATTGCAATTAAAGTTAAAGCGCAATCAGTTAAGAGAAAAACTAATTGCCCCCTCCCCGTAAATTACTCCCAAGTTCATTCCATTCCCAAGCGTTACAGGCTAAGGTGGAAAAAACAATTTTGTAATATATTTTAACACTTCTCAAACAGCATAATTGATAATCCGGAGGATCTCTTTCCAGATTTCCCTCCCATACACACACCTTCTCGTCTTCTTCTTCTCCTTTTGTGCCGTTACGACATTGACGGTAGTAGTAAGTACTACAGGGGTTTACCCGCTGCTTTAATCCGCGTAAATGGTGTAGAAAATATGCAAAAATGTCAACCCTCACAAATGGGGGTGTGTCAGGCCATACTTTCCAGTCGTCCAATCCGGGATCATCCTTAACTAATTAGCTTCTTTTCCTCCAAAAATTTCCCCCACCATCTCCTTCGCGAATTCCCTAAATATTCTAAAATCGTTTAATGTTCACTCAGGTTCCGCATGGTTAAGCTATGCTTAATTAATGGTCAGACAGTCGAGCAAAGCATATTTTGCACTCACTCACTTCTTTAATCTTTTAAGATGCTTCGGTCTTGACGTAGTTGTTCACTATTATGCTATTGCTATAATGTGTTCCTTGGAGCCATGGTGCGTACGTACGACGTATACTTGAATCAGTTTTAGCACCATGCTTTTCGAGTAGCTTCCCGACTTTCTGGGTACTACACTTACCTTATTCCTCAAACGTATTCCCAATTGCCTACAACCTCCATTTTTCTGCGTAATGGCTCGGAAGATAATTGCGTGTATTTACATAGGAAGGAGTTACATCGAGGTCGTGTACTTGAAACCTTTCCACTACTCACCTTTGTCTTGTGCGTCTGCAGGCTCAACCTCCTCCAGGAGTAAAAATATCGTGGAGTTTAAACTACTCCTTGTTATAAATGTTTGTAGCTAAGTGCGTAAATTACATGCTACTTTACCTCCTCTTCCTGTCCATCATCTCTAGGCCTCTTTTCCCTACCCTCAATTTTTGCAATCATCCCAAGTCTTCAGAATTCAGAATTGCTAAGATTTATCGTCATTCAACCCATCTTTGCTGGGTATAGTTTAGTTGCTGGTAGAAAACGTGCTCTTGCTTAGGGTTTCTCGTTTCTTATTCAAAGCCATATTTTTGCTTCAATGGAATAACATTGGCTCTAATAACCAATTTGAGCTTCCAAGTCTTGAAATCAAGAACGATTGCTACAAGTTACAAGGAAGAGCACTAGCTCGACATAACTTGATTTTCAGCTATATCCTATTACAGCAATTCCATCCTAATTTTCTCATTATTTATCGTCCGTCATTTCCAATCTTAATTAATATATATAATTGTATAGAGAATGTCATAAATAGAGAGTGCTGTGTTTTAAATTTGTGTCAAGAATAATTCATCTCTTGACAAAATCCTCAATGGCTATTCTACAAGAAAGAGAGGAGAAAGTTTGAAGGAAGTTTCGAGGAGAATTTTCTCCTGTAGTTCCACTTTCTATGAATGTACTAGAGCGTCCTCTCTAGTCCGTTCCTCGAACTAAAAGCTCTGAAACATCTTGTCATGTCGACGTCGCGTTAGTTCCGATCCGGATTCTTAGTAAACAAGATAGCACGGCGTATCGGCGTGCGCCTAGAAATATTATCTCATGCGTAATTGGATATACGCCTGCATTTTATTACAGTATTATTTTTCATCTCATTTTTTTGTCTACAAGGTGGATTTGTGAGGCTCATCATGCTTCAGGCTTCATGTTTTCCTTTAATTCTAACATGTCTGAAGATTCATTTGAAACCTATTCCTGTGTGTGGTATAGTGTCAATGTCACTTCAAAGAATTGCTCATATTTGTCTTTGAGTTTGATTTACAGCAAGCTTCTCCTTCTTGTGTACAGGTGAGGGATGGTTTGAAACTCGCTATTTCACCACTAATTTCAAATTTGGGCTGTCAATTCCTGTCAAACTTTTAATCATCCTCGCCCAATGTAATATTACAAATTATACACATATATACATAACACTAAATATCTACTTTCAAGATTTGTCAGATAATGTTTAGTTTTGATGCGTTCCGCCGTCTCTTATTCCTAAGCCTCTATGATCGGATTTTGAGGCGCAGAACTCTGAGAAATTGTCTCCTTGTTCCTTGGTTTAAGTTGTTGAATACTGCATCAAATATATTTCTTCCAAGTTTCATCGCAGCGCTTTCTTGTAAGCAATAATCCTCTGAGGAGAATATTCATAAAAGCAGTCGTCTTAGCTTCTCTTCATGTTCTTATGATCAAATATGTCCTTGGCGAAAGTTAATTCCCAGGAATTGTGCAAGTGTTTTGCAATGCGTTTTCCGTCTGCGCCGCATCGCCATCGCGTGTATGCTAGTAACTAATCACAACTATAAACTATACAGCTCTTGGTGATCTGTGTAGTAAAACAGGTGTATGCTTAATTAGGAAGACGTGGTTTTAAAATTTTCTGCATTGAGGAAAACATGAGCCTATGCTTGTCCTCAACACCTATTCACGCGCTCCAGTCCTGTTCGTTAAGTAAGGGGTTAGGGAAGCGTTATGGATTTGCATCAACTGGACACAACGATAAATTAAATTATTGTCCTTTGCATACCACCAGATAATACTGACAATCCCCAGGCAACTAAGCTAGTTCAGAGGTCAATGAGAAATCAAATATTATCATTATATCCCCTCATACAGATAAGGACACCGCGAGTTCCGATGGCTATTTAATTCTGCTCTCATCCAAAACACATTCCTCTTTAAAGTTTAGACTTGGAATTGAAACCTCGATGTCTTTTCTTGCATCAGATTAAAATTACATTCATTTCGTATATTCTTAGATGATCTCCAGCACTCGGTGAGTCAAATCATATGATATAATCAAAATCAAACATGGTTCAGTAATTAAACGCGTGTAGAATGCTTGTTATTAGCATTGAAGCTGATTTGCATGTAAGCATTGTAAATTAAAGCATACATGGTTGTATGTAAGTGCAAGGAATTCCATCAGAAACCGGGAAACTTTATCCCATGAATGATAGATCTGCATGAGGACAGCCTTGAAGACTGTTATAGAGAAACATTTTGGGAATTAAATTGCAATGTGCATGCTACCATTTAGTATCTCCGCAAAGGGCTTGCCTTGTCGCCCTCCCGTTCGTATTGTATTTCTAGAAGAGGAGAATAGCATTGTAATTTAATATGCAATCCTATCTAATTTCATGCCCCTTTATTGGGCAGTTAGCAGGGATAATGAGTGGCATGATGGTTTTATTTTAAGCTGCAGCAGTTGTGTATTAACCATGTGTCCGCAATCCTGGATTTCTGCCACCGTGTAGCTGTACAAGTTTGCTAATCGTGTTGACGTAACGTTAAGAAAATGCTTGGGTGACTTCAAATGAGATTTATATCATTCTGCCAGACTATGTCTCTTCCGCAAGGAACCTACTAACAATCATCTCAAGTTTGTTCGGCCATAATCCTCCCGCTGCATTTTCCCGTAAAACCCATGGCTAAAATATGTTTCGCACTCGGTGATTAAATAGATCAAAATCTGAAGGTTCTTTTTACGATTTTACGCTGAAAAATATAGCGCTCACATTTCAAATTACTTGCAGCTTGCATTAATTTCTTTGCATACAAGGCAAAGGTCACTAAAACGTCATTCCAGCCTTAAAGCAACGGTTACTACTGAGCTTAATAGATTCGCAATTGTGTGTACTCTTGTTTTTCTTGTCCAAGTTTTGCACATGAGCCGAATGATTAGATTTACACGGGTGTATACAAGAACAGCCAATGAATTGCTTCCCAACTGACCACATCAACAATTGCCTACCCAACTCCCCTTTACAAGTGAGGCTAATCAAGACGATCCGCGATGAGAACCCCCCAGAGAGATAAGTATTTAAGCTTTGCAGGGTCACCACCACCTTCTTCTGATAATATCCCATTATCAATGGGATCCTGAAAGAAAAAATTCCCACGCACTTAAACATGCCAACTCATATGCTTAAATTAACACGGAAATTGCGATACAACGGCGAATTAGCTGCTAACACTGCTGATTTGTGAGGGAAGATGTTAATTAGTAGCTGCCTTGATAAAAGGTGTAAAATGGTCTGTGACACTACTCTTCCGTCCTCAGTTCCCTTGCCTCCCCCCACCCACAGTACCTCCGCTCTACCTCCCGTCCGGTTAAAGTGAAAGTCTCAGTATGCTCCTACAATGAGAGAATCGGAAGCACATGGGGAACGGGTATGGAGAAAGGCCGGGCCAGGGAGAAAGCCCAAGACTGTTTCAAAGCACGTGTTTGCTTTCTCCGCTTGAAATACCTCATCACTGAGTGATGGAGTTGGTGCTACGCCACTATCGTTACGCTACCACCGATTTGCAGCGACATGCAGCGCCGAGAAAGTTGATTCTACTAAATCCTTCTCAAGTTGTACGATGGCTCTGGTAGTATCATAGAATGGGCTTAAGGTTTTTACTCGGCTTCGCTAAACTTTTTGGCATCCGCTCTGCTCGTACTAGTAGGGTAAGCGTTAGCGTTCATTTCCTCTTATATACAGCTCCTCTAGTTTCTGTTCGCACACTCTTTTCTAATATTTCCTCGCTAGCTCAAGCTTGAAGCCAGCTCAGCTGCCTATTCAGCTAAACCTCCTACAACAAGCTCTTGAAACTTTCCTTGGGCTGACTGACGGAGTGGTTTTGTAGGACTGCCAACCTGTGGGGGAGTTTTCTGTAGTAACGTTACTTACGAGAGAGGAGGGAATTCCCTACGCTTTCCACAAGTATCAAAGTAAAGAGAGTAAAAGGAAAAGGAAAAGAGGAGGGGAGTTTCTCTTCCATTTTGATCGATTTTGTCCATCCGCCGCCATCTCCCCAGGTTTCTCTCTCCTTTCTCCCGTCTCTATTCAATTTAGAGTGCATGTTCTCTCTCTTCGCGAATCTCTCCCTATATGTTCTTATCAAAAGACTTTTGGATGCGGTCGGAGGAATAAGCTGGAAATAGCAAACTTTAGCTTCTATTACATGTACATAGAAGACTCTCCTAAACTTGTTCTTCTATTCCTCTCAGCGTCTCTTGAGCTAGCTCCTAACTCCCTCCTACAACCCTTTCCCCTTTACTACAAAACCTTACTACAGTTCTAGGCGACCACATTTCAAATTGCAGATTCAGTAACTTTTCCCCTCCTATCTCTTCCCATGTACTCCTTTGGTCTTCTCAAGAGTGGATGAAAGTTGGGTATTGTGCCAAAACTTGTAGGAGAGCTCCTTCCGCTAAGATTCAATTTCTGGATGATACTTGTCTCCCAGATAAATAAGTGCGGGCATGCGCCCGCACATATCAAATCCCAACCACCCAAGCAGAAATATACGTGTGAGCGGATTCTCTCTGGATATAAAATTCTGCTAGGAATAGCATCTTTTTTGAAATCATCATGATCGATGAAGGATAGGTGTGAGAGCGCAATTATAGACGAAGCTCAATCCACCCCTTCTCCATCTCTCTCTCTCTCTTGACATTCCGGCTCCTACAAGAAGCAATCCCAGCAATCCTAGAATCCCGAGTATCTTTAATAAGATTCCCTTCAAAGCCTTTAAACTAACTAAGCATTATAGGAGAATGCCATAGGATAGGAGTGAGCAATATACCGGATCTTCTTCCACCACACCACAGCCACCACTAACACCACATGCTGTAGTATAGCACGTATCCCTCCCGCGTATAACCCCGCCTTCCCTATTATTATTCTCACACAACTTTCCTTTGAGAGGCCTTAGACTCGCGTTCACTTCCTCAAACTATTTATTTCGCCTCCTCCGAACATTTTCCGCCTTTAAACCACGGCAAGCAAGGGGAGAGAGAGAGAAAGAGAGCGAGAGAGAGAGAGTGGAGAAAAGAGGTATTGTACACCTTCAAGTTTTCTCCTCCATCTCCTCCTCCTTTCCCTCCTCCACAAACTGATTTCTCGGGGAGAAAGGCAGTAGGCAGGAAGGAGTTGAGGGAGTTGTTCCTAACCCCACCACCACTTCCCACCACCGAACCTCCCCGACTAACCTCCAAGACCCGTATACGGAATTTCCGGGAGTAGAATTTCCCCTTCAAAATGCATTTCATTGAAAGGAATATTGGAAAAGCTAGGGCTAAGGTTTTCTAATACTTTTGCCTATTCACCGAATTCGCTCACTCTCACTCCACCATCTCCTCTCTTCATCTTTCTCCGTCTGCCGACCGCCTCCCTCTCCTCCCCCCTCCTTTGTAACCAGCTGAGGACAAAACTATGCCTCTAATGCACACTATCCTGCACAATAATCCTGGCTGACTGGAGTTGGACATGTATATGTATACGTGGAAGCACATGTGTGAGAGAATATCGAGTAGTTTGTCTATAAAAGCCAGAGCGCTTCCTCTTTCTATCGGCTATCAACTTGATACCACCCAAGACGATAAAGAGTCCATCCGAACATAATACATGACGGAAGATAGGCGGAATGTATACTTGAAATAGCATTATAGCATGTGCCACTGCAACTATAGCTTTTAGATGCTACTGGATGCTCTGAAGCATAGGCCAAGTGGATAGAATCTCTTTAAGCACACAAATTCTCCTCCAAGAAGATATCCTGTACACACTTCCAGCGCAGCGTTCACTTTTAATATGCTAGAGCGCTAGTTCTTGCTCTTATCCTTTAGGAGACTGACGGCTTTAGTCATAGCACACCAGAAGAGCGAGCGAAATTTCTCCTACTGTACATACTGCATTTGGCTAAAAGTATTGCTGCCTACGTCGGTATCTCTCTCTCTCTCTCTCTCTCTCACTGTATATATTCAAGTTTCCTCTGGCGGTAGCAAGTAAAATAGCATTGTCAGGAGCTCCGTTCACATGTTAGGTTTCTGGCAGTCTGTGGATAGGACGCCCCTCCCCCCTAAATATGACGATAGTCCTATGCCAGAGAATGCTGGGGTCAGAGCCATCCAGACCCCTCCCCCACCCCCTCTTAATAGGTTGAAGAGGGATGTGTGAACGGTCCTCCTGTAGTGCGTAAGATGAGACATTGGAGAGAATCTCCCTTCCCTGAGAGTTATGCTCACAAAATTGTTGGGCCAAGAGAGAGCAGAGCAGTTTTTCGGTATTAAGCTCAATCATCTCGTGCAGAATATAAGGCGGAGGGGACTGAGGATTATTATTATTATTCTCCCGTTAAATTAATAAACATACGTATGTAATAATAAGTTTGAGAAATAAGTCGACGAGGAGGAAGAAGATTTTGATAAATAAGACAAAATATTCAGTTCCACCACAGCACGGACCGTACCCTCCGCCCTAGTGTTGACATTAAATTTTTCCCATTCACTCCACTCTTGCCGTGTATGAGTGTACAAAATAATAGTAAATACAAGAGGATCTGATATTACGACTCATCAATTAATAGCCATCCCAAATAGGAGTGAACCCAATCCACATCGGATGTCTAAATTCCCTTACCAACCACCAGTTTTGTGCTATTTTTCTTTTTATAATACTACATCTCCTTTCTACATGTGTAACCGTAATTGCATCAAGCAAAGACGCTTGCATGCTCCGTGACAAGTATTTATTTAAATACACGGAACGGAATACCCAAAATAATTAATAGCCAACCAAAATACTGTTCCCTAATCTCTGCAAACGTGTGTGATCCGTTCCAACAACAAAAAACAAATCCGCTCTTCTCCATGCTCCTCCTCTGTCTTAGTTAAAGTGCTGATTAGTGTTTAAAAGTTTTCTGCAACCTCAGTACAAATATCCCTCATCACTTGTAGTTCTTTCTCAATCATTATACGTGTACCACCATTTCCGAGTGTGTACCATGGGAAATGCAGCTACCAAGAAGGGCGACCCAGCCGAAAATGGTACTACTCACTAACTGCCTATATATATATAGCATACTTGATTCACATTCAATCAACATCATCATAATCCCGATTACTATGGTTATGATAGAAACCTACTATATTTCATGCATAATTCGAATGAAACTCATCCGTCCACATCTATTCCCACGTACTATGTGTCACTGGGCCATGTCAGGCACGACTCACAGTTCATTGCCCATTTTAGCGTGCAAAAAATTTAAAGATGTAGTATCATCATGTTCGATTGCAATCAGAAAGTCGTAACAAATAACAACACTTTTGCTTAAACGACGCTCATCCCTTCCTTGCTTCTCCTCCCTGTCTGGATAGTTGTCTTGGTATTACAATTTGCAAAATAAGTTCTTCTTATTTCTGATGATATCGATAGAATACAATGTCTCCGATTTATGTGATCGATTGTCGGCTAGAAAATTTTGGACTAGTAATGTTTACAGAAACAAAATAATTGCAGTTTGGTGGCAAAGCGTCTGAAAATAATTTCAGCACTGATCACTCTACGATGTTACAAGAATTATTGATACTTGGCATGCGTCTTTTATGCAGAACATAAACATAAGAACATAATGAAGGAATTCAATTCATAGATTTAATTCTTCTGTAGTTGAATCAAACTCAGTCGTGGTGGTAAATAGGGGCAACTTCCAGGATTCTATATTCAGAGCACTATGGCTACCGTCTGTACGAATTTTTAAATTTCACATTCGGCAACTACATATAAACTTTCCGTTCAAACGGTATCGTTAATATTACAAAAATGTTCATGTTCTTTAAGATTGATCTGATCAACCCGAGTTAGTCATATCAGTGGGCAGAAATGTTGTCGTGTCGGAATCATTCTTATTCTAATTATGAAATGCTAATACTAAAGAGATTACGAGAGGCTAAAGACTATCATACGTGTATTATCATTTCCATGCATGACGACAATCATGCAAGATGATTTTCAAGTCATAGCATTCTGGTTCGGGCAGATGGCAAATATCGATGAACGTCGGTATTAGTTGCATAATAGTCGATTGCAGTTAACGGCAAAGGTAGTACGTACATGCAAGTTGACCGATTTCAAGGATATTAGTGGATTAAAGTATGCTGGATGCTATGGATGTGCACATGCAAACTGATATATGAATGCCTACGGTATTGTTCGGAATCCGGCAAAGAGTTTAGGATTGAGCTACTAACTTGGTAGCCAAGTTTCTATCGCATATCTTCTTACAACGAGATTTCGTAACACATTTCGCGCGTGCTTCCACGGGCATATTAAGCTTGTTATTGTGTATCCTTTATTCCAAGAAGTAAGTAATAGAAGCTCTACCCGCCCCACCCTCGGGAATCGTAGACAGTATAGGTCATTCTCATCCAATCCGGTCCCCGGATTTTATCTGTCCGTCTCACATGTAACATTTTCGTAGTTTTCGGTCTGTCAAATCTTGAGAATCGTAAAATATCCATGGAAACACTACCACATTGTTGTTATGCTAAAATTATTTGCAAAGTATGGCATGGTTACTCTTGTCCTCTGGTTTGTGACCAAATTTATTTTCACAATCTGCCGACCCCTTCATTAACATGGGCACAATACTAATTAAGTCTTGGTTCTTTAATTCTTGATCCAAACTTGCCGTTGCTGATTTTTGCGAATTCACATTGCAATACGAGTGCTGTTGTCACATTATTTCAGATAGTATACGCATTGCCAAACCTATTCTCAAAGTTATAAATGCACATGTAGGGAATTTAGAAAGAGTAGAATCTAAATGACAACATGCTTATTTTTTTGGAAATATTCTAGGAAATTTAACCTGTGCCTTCACATTTATGTTTGAATCAGAATAACTTCTCTCGTAATGAAATGGAACTTGATGTGTGTATCACATGATGTTGGTCACAGCGTCTGAAGTAATAGATGGGTTATTATGTAAAAAGTGCATGGCAACATCTGTACTGTATAAAACAAAACATCTATTTTATCAGGTTTTATCGATTTCGTACTAAATCCTTTCGGTGGCAGTAGAACATCAATGACAAGAGTAGTACAAAAATTCATATACCTTCATCAGCATGAACTTAGCAGAATTAAGAGAACTATTAGATCGAAATTTTAAAAATTTGCTCCTCCCTCTGCACCGACACTGCGTCTTCAAAGGTTTTGTAGAAATTGCATACGGCGAGATTGGCTTTTTGTGACCTAGAGTGTATTAAAAATGATAGTAGCTTTTGTGACGTAAGATAGATATAAAAAAGAAAAATGCTTTTATTTGATGGGTATAACTGCACCATTTGAATGGACTTAACTAAATCATGTGACTACAATTTGGATTCTTTTTTTTGCAGTGCGTGAATGGCTGGAGAAAGCGAAAGAGGAATTTGAAGAAAAATGGCGGAATCCGCAGCAGGTACTTAATTGATTTTGGAATTTGTAAAGTACATATTTTCAATTTTGAGGCATAAGAGTAGGTACCCAGGAATAGACTGCTGAGATTTCAAACGTTTTACTCATTCCTCTTCGCATTTGCTTTCTTTCAGAGCTCCTCTACGTTGGATGACTTCGATCGTTTAAAAACCTTAGGAACCGGCTCATTTGGCCGAGTAATGCTTGTTCAGCACAAGAGTACCAAAGAATTCTATGCGATGAAAATCTTGGATAAGCAAAAGGTCGTTAAGCTGAAACAAGTGGAGCACACATTAAACGAAAAGAAAATCCTTCACGCCATCAGCTTCCCATTTCTTGTTACCCTTAAGTATCACTTTAAAGACAATTCCAATCTATACATGGTACTAGAATATATCCCAGGTGGAGAAATGTTTTCTCATTTGAGAAAAACCGGTCGCTTTAGTGAGCCTCATTCGCGATTTTATGCGGCTCAAATTGTTTTGGTGTTTGAGTACCTGCATTACCTCGACTTAATTTATCGGGATCTTAAGCCAGAAAACCTACTGATTGATAGCCAAGGCTACATAAAAGTTACGGATTTCGGATTCGCCAAAAGAGTCAAAGGTCGAACATGGACACTTTGCGGAACTCCGGAATACCTCGCGCCCGAAATCATTTTGTCAAAAGGATACAATAAGGCTGTGGACTGGTGGGCTCTTGGAGTTCTTGTGTTCGAAATGGCTGCCGGCTATCCGCCCTTTTTTGCTGACCAACCAATACAAATCTATGAGAAAATCGTCTCCGGAAAAGTTCGATTCCCTTCTCATTTCTCCAATGACCTGAAAGACCTTCTCAGGAATCTTCTTCAGGTACGTACTATTAGAAAAGCAAGTCTTATCCAGGCTATTATCTATGCTTAAATCTATTTTTATCTTATACAGGTGGATTTAACAAAGCGGTACGGTAACTTGAAAAATGGAGTAAATGATATAAAAAGCCATAAATGGTTTGCAACGACTGACTGGATAGCAATTTTCCAGAAAAAGGTATGTTTTTCAGAATTTTCGGTTAAAAACTTAAACACATAAACTCGTTTTTGGTATGAAACTTCAGTTCGCAAATAACTGTTTGATAGAAAGACAAGCAGGTAGAAACGGATTGTGCATTGAGCGACAATTCATAAACGAAAATATAACACACTGGACTGTTTTTCAAATGATTTTACTAAAAAAATCTGTAGATAGTTAGATATGATATCGAAATGCGTTGGTTCTGAATGAAATTCGTTTCCCTTACTTTCAGTAACGTATTTCAAGAGCGACGTACACTATGAATAGACATTCCTCGCGAACTCCGTTTGTTCTACTACATTTCAACTCATAAAGCTAACTTAGAATTGAGGATCATAGTGAGACTGGAGCGAGTAATCTGATACGCTGTAAACTTAAACGGGCAACCTTATGTCAGCCTTTTAATTTATTGATTGGGGCTCATGTGGGTATATCGACATTTAAAAAGCTGCAGCTCCGACGGTTCTAGAATCATCGGTACGGGTGGCTGGTTTACTGTTTCTTAAGCTTGTATGATCTATTCGTTGTCAGGAACAAGCACCCATGAAACCGAGATTGACCCATTCAGGAGATTCTCATTACTTTGACATCGTCCCGGAAGACAATGGAATGTTTAAAATATCATCAGACGATCAGTTTCCTAATTTTTTTGAAGAATTTTAGGGCGTAAACTTATAAATAATACCACAAGGTTGGTAAATTTGTACTGCGGAAATGTTTCCGGGGCTTTGAAAACAGCAATTTGATGCATGTAGTACTCCAGTCAACACTGTAAACGTGAAAGTTGAGCGATGTCCCATTCTTTGTCAAATCGTGAAAGCTTTGGTTGGTTGTCAGTATTTCACAGTTATTCGTACGCAATTTCAACATAAGACCATCAGTGCTCAAACGTTCCAGTTTGTTTTTCAAGTTTTCCATATTAATTCTATACCCATAATAGCAGAAGCAGAATATGCAGAAATTCGCGTATTCAAGCACGAGCGCTTCGAGCAACGCGCTTGAGCTGACGCTTATCAGCTCAAGCGCGCAGCTATTTCTTGCGACCAGTTCAGTGTTTTTTTAAATCGCTTTGATTAGCTACCGTTCTCAAAGGGCAATTAATGTGGCAGTAGAACTATGCCTTTACGAGTTTAGAATCGGGTAACGTCCCTACGATTTGTTAACTTGCTTTAGAGGTTTTAACCAAATCGAGGTTGCTTCATCGTAGGCGGTGGGCCATATAAATAAATTACGCGAAGAATAAGATCAGAGCGCTTGTTTGTTTCTTAGAGCATAAATTGAGGATAATATCCATGGCAATAATATTCGGTATTTCGTCCTGTAGTGTTCTCAATATCTCAGTCACTAGAGATAACAGTCGGGCATTGCGTGTAACCTTACTATGTTGTTGTGAAACTCTTCGTTATCGTAACATATGTTGAAATGCTGATTGGGAGGCCTCTAATAATTAATGGTGCTTTTGTACTTACATATGGGAATTAGCACGATCTAGTGTTATAAAATGTGAGAACGTAGAGCAAATGGGAGTCGTACAGCATATGTAGGGCTATACTATAAGAAATGTGCTACGGGATTTTTGCTATTCGGGAATATGAGCAGCGTAGAACAATTGACAAATACTAATGCTCCCGTTTCTCTTAATTGCAGGTTGAAGCTCCGTTTATACCCAAGTGTAAAGGATCTGGTGATACGAGCAACTTTGACGATTACGAAGAGGAAGTGTTGCGTATTTCATCAACTGAGCGGTGTGCGAAGGAATTCGCAGATTTTTAGAAACTCTGAAATGTACTTCGTTAAAGGAATTTAGCGTTACGGTTATCAAATCAAGTAATTTTTAAAGTACTCTCATTATCACCTGAATGCAAGATGCAGTTGAAACATCTGAAGGTATCTTCAGATTTGGTTATTAATCGTGATAAACTTCACGACAAAGAACTTCTTTATTATCATTATTGATTATGCTTATCATAGTTATTGTTACATTATTGCTCGTATCATTCTAGTGGGTAGTTATATTATCAATGTGGTTACTGTCACTTGTACAATCAATTTTATTCTGACGTCTGCCAATGGTGGTAGTTAGTAACAACAGTCATTAAGAATGCTTGCATAGCTACATTTTGAGAAGATGTCGCGGGCAGTCAGTTCATCCCTCGAATGTGTCTCAGCTGTAACCGTCTCAGTTGCCGTTGATTCATAACTTACATGCTAATATACGACGCTGTTGTACTCGCATTGTTAAACGTTTTGAGTAGTTACTGACACTCGCAAATTTTGAGACTTGTATTTTAATTTGCAAAGTAAAGTAGCGATTTAGTATCGAAAATTTATAGTTGCAAAATATGTCTTTTATGTTGTCAATCTGTAATTGGGATTACTTACTTGTGTTTTATAACACTTAAATGCAGTATGAGTTACTAAATATATGCATATTAATACATACAGATACATAAATATAATAATTCTAATACCTTAGAAGCAGTTATTACACGTGTTTCTTGTTATTTCCGAGTCACCTGTTACGTTTATATTAGTCGATGTTGTACATTATTTGGGATGTCAGGTAATCATATCGTTCGAGTTTTGTCAAAGGATTAAGTGAAAAAAGTTACTAGTATGGTTAGAGGCGTAAAATTATTTGATCCATTATTAAACGAGTTTACGACGCATAGTATACTTGAATGAGTTACTACCTGGGTTGTCTTAGCCGGAGGAGCGCCACTAAATTATATGAAGCTAAGATAATTCCCCAATACTTATCGAAACTTACTTACTAGAAATGGATACAAGTTAAAATATACATGCAGTGCGACATGATAGGTAGCACATTTCATGAATGACCAAATTTTCAGAAAACTGTCGAAATAATAAAAACTTACTGAGGATCTTACTGTTACTCATTAAGTTTGAGA
The DNA here is from genome assembly GCA_906901655.1 of Sminthurides aquaticus. Taxonomy (NCBI): domain Eukaryota; kingdom Metazoa; phylum Arthropoda; class Collembola; order Symphypleona; family Sminthurididae; genus Sminthurides; species Sminthurides aquaticus. The sequence goes on along the minus strand of CAJQTT010000004.1, from coordinate 4,799,971 downwards.
CAATTCAAGTTATAGGAATGTTTAGCCCAGAATCCACCCTCTAGAGCTTCTTGGGATGACTGCGGTGTTTGTGATCCTCTTTAAATTATTGCACTGCTATTTTACTGTACTCTACATTGCATTATGATCGCTCTGAAATCATGCAAATATGATTATATTCTTCTAAAATCATTTAACAGAGGCAAGTCACAGAGGAGGGGATGGATATCTGTTACAAAATAACTAATTATCAGAGAAGTAGCAGCAATATATTCCATACTGTTTAACCTACGAGCCGAGAATGTAAAAAAAAAAGATTTAACAAAATCTAGTTTAATTACACGTATACGTCGTATGTGATAGAACAAAACATTTTCCCAACCTCTGTTTCATACTCTCTTCCCCCTCTGCTCTTTATAAAAAAACAGATTATCTTTTGTTCCTTTAAAATGTGACTATTTCTTGGAGCTAACTTTGCGTTTCGTTCGTGTATCTATCTAGAACTATGGAAATTGCTTGTCAGATTCTAGGGGTTTCCAGTAAACCGCAGAGAGAGAGAGAGAGAGAGAGAGAGAGAGAATTCATTTAAGTTTTAAGCAAGTTTACCTTTGCATCATAAAAATCCATGTGCTTAAGGAAGAGATGGACCACTGCAGAGGAGTTTACATTGAGAATGTAGTTGCAAAATTATTGGGATTGGGCAGATGGCTTATTACTTATAGACGTCATGCAATGAGGCTAAACAAAACAAGACAGACAGGTTCAAGCCTAACTGCATTGTAAGTCAATTAACTGTGTATTTTGAGGCAGGGATTCCTGCTTGCAATCCCGCAGACTGTTGTATGCGTGTTAGTATGTATGTGCGGGTGGAAAACGCCTTATACCTCTGTAAAATGAGAAAATGGTTTAGGAAGCACCGAAATGTATGGTGCAGCTTCTTAATTTCTACCAGCATATCATAAAAAATGAGGTTTGTCGCCAATATATTTGTTTGTGCGAAATTAAAATCTCACCCAAATGAATGTATTTGATTTCCCTCTGTAACTTGTGCTTTAGTCGACCTTACAAATTTATCCCACGTAAGACCTGTTGTATTGAAGCAAGGAGATGATTATTATCTACCCATGGATGTCCCCTCAAATGTCCCATGAAAGTAGTGGTAATAGTTCCCATTGTTTTCGGCAATTTTCCCTAAAACTGTCACCCGGTTAATTGTAATCCGAGGATTAATTTCTCCCGTCTCTTTGTCAGTAAGTTGCAATCCCCGGAGTTGAATCGGTGTTGTGTCTTATACAAATTGTAAACGTTACGAAGAGTAACCGACTATTAGATTCGGATATTTGACCGTACAGAGTGGAGAGTGGATTGATGGCTCAAGTGTTGTTGACAGGAAAGAAAGTGTGAGTTGAATCATTTTGTTATTGGCACGTGTTGGTCAAGGTTGTAGTCTGGTTAGTTGTCATCATAGGGTTAATTTCAATGTACACGGTGCGCTGAGGTCATTGTATGTGTTTATAATAAGAGGGGATGAGCCACGGGGTCACGAAACTATCCTTAGATGGAGGATTCGTGTCTTCTCATGAATCCCCATCTCCCGAAAATAATGAGAGGAAGGGACACACACGGGTTGAGTAAATCCGAGTTTCTGACGAAAATGTATCGAATTTTTCACGTGCTGCATACATAGGATTTTACTGTACTATCCATACAACTAACTAGTCGCTAGGGTGTTTGTCATACTCTTACGGAAATAACGTTGCTAACTTCCACAAATTTAATTCTTTTACGTACAAATAGACTTATAGTTAGCTAGTAGGATTGTGTAAGAACTACAATATTCGAAATGCTTCCTGTCATTCAATGTTCACCGATTGATGGCCATCATCAAGGTAGAGAACAGTCAATAATGTAGCGACAAGAAAAAACGTTTTTACTGTCATTAATACATGTTTCAATTCATCATTGTAACAAGTTGACTATGTATTTTTTCCATGTATTGATGACGGCGCGATGTAAACTTTGTGAAACCTTATAGTTACTACCTGAGTGTATGCATGTCATTATGTAATTACATCGGATTTTCCGAAACGGCTCCACAACAAGACACACGAGATGTCTTATCTGTATTCTGTGGTATCCCCGAAATGTGTTTCATGGCCGGTTCATGCGCGTTCATTGTCACCCACCTCTATCTTTAATGTAATTGTCTTATTAGTACTTCCTTACTTTACAATCATCCCATCTCCTCATTTATTCCGTTACCGAGCAACTACAATTGTAATACATAATCCTTGCCTGTACACCTCCTCATCCCTTCAGCCTCAAATCTCCACTCCACCTTGCAAGCACTACTGCACAAGCTAAAATGGGAACTAAAAAAGCCTGGACTTGTAGGTACGCTGTAGTGAATAAAAAACAAATATGCTCCTAGGCTTGATACTAAAAACATTAATTGTGATCACAGGAAATCTGTCTGTCATTGATTTCGACATACAGCAGGAAGAAAAACCTATCAGTCTTATGATTTTTACCCCGTTGTCCGGGAAATGGTGCTGAGGCACTTTTTGAAAGTAATAATCATCGTTGTTATCGCTACCCAAGCTTTATGTAATTTCCTTGATCCCATGTTTGTATTGTACTGTTGCTCCCAAATGGTCAAAGTTCTTCTCACATCCACCCTTAAATTCCCGGAACCACCGACTTGATAATTATTGACTCTAGGATTAACTAATGAATTAAAGTAGTTTGTCTACCTCAATCGGATCGGGATTTTCCATTTTCCTTTGTTTCTTACGTGACTTAGAAAAGACGGTACATGTATTAGAAGCACGTGGTGTATGAACCACAAAACGAAATCCCAATTTCAATCAGAGCTCTGTACCCAGCAGGCGGAAGTTCCTTTCAACCTACGCATGCATTAGATATGTTTATATAGAAGAATCATGTTCCAACTCACTTGTTTGATGTCAGCGTATACATTAACTTCGAGGTTACGTGTCATAACCTAGGGTTATGATGAGAAGATGCTGTATAGTTACTGTAGGTGACATTTGTAATTAGCGGCACCTCTTGTAAGCGCTAATGTTGTTACCAAATCCGTGCGTGTGGTCATTAATCGTTTGTTGATATCATGATATGCATTCGAATTTAAGTGCAGAGATAGACAAAAAAAACACCAATGACGATCAACCTCGTCAATGCTTGTATGAGCGAGCTGATGAGAGAATATATATAGTAAGAATGCGAGAGTTATCATTGATTATTATTCATAATATGTATCGAATACAACTATGATATGATGATCGTGAGCTGTTATGTAATAACTGTCTTGGATATTATAGTGCTACCTTCAGTATACTTTAAGGTAAAAATACAACCGGCGTACAATACCAAATTGTTTCATGATGATTATCCTGTGAAAATAATATTAGGAAATTATTATTAAATGAGAATGCCATATAATTATTACAATGTTATAAGCAGGAAAGCAAACACAACTGAAAAGCGGTTTTAAAAATAAAGTTATAATCATAAAAAAATGTATCCTCTTCAATCTCAACTATTTTTTCACGAATTTCATCACTTAAAACTTTTAAATTGTATCACTGTGTTCGAATTTAAATCTTTTCCAAGGAATCCCGTAACGAATTTTATCTCCACAGCACAGAAATTAAAAAATCAGCAACACCTGTGACCGAGAATGATAATTCTGAGAAGCTAAAAATACGGATAACGATAAGAATAATATCAAGCATTTTTTTGGTTTACCAGCGTGCTTAGTAGAAAAAAAGGTTACAATGGAATTTCAGTTGAACCCGAAGGGAATGTAGGTTGAAAGGAATTAGTCATTAACAGAGTAATTACATATCGCACAACTATTAACTAAAACTGAAGGTTCTAATTGATTTCGTTTACTTTTTTACACTATAGTTAAATATTTTTACAAGCATCCTAAACTGACAATCGTACTTCTTGTTGCATTGCTTGTTCACGCCATAAACATATGAATTATTGCGCTACGTTTCCGTATATTCTCTTATTTATACAGCTGAAAATTAAGGATTGCTGTTTTTCTTTAACTCCCTACATTTCTACTAGAACATACAACTCTCCTTATTTGGAATGTCGAAACACAAACAGGCTCGACGCTATTTGGTAACACTAAACGCTCTTAGCTTCTTAAAACAAATACTACAAATCAAGAACAGAAAGAAATATCATAAACACTTGACGACGACAGCGTATTCCAATATCTTAGGAACGTTGGATTATAAGAAAATATCGTATGCATAAATTAACACGGACCATTCTTGTTTTGACCAGCGAATACAATTCTATGTGCATGCATCAGAAGTTAAAACTAAATCGTTATATTTAATTTATTTACCCTCTGGTAGCTGCAGTTTGTCAGGACTACTAGGGTCCTCAATATCATCGTTCTGACTACCACGTCGATGAGGCAAGGACATTTGCTTACTGCTCGTTGCATCTGGGATAATCCAATATAGTATCATTAAGCTTTGGTTGTATAGCACTAAAATCTTCAATCTCGATGAGGTCGTTTGTCAGTCCCCTTTTCACGTGAAGCTGGTTTTATCAAATCGTCAATAGCTTTGTCCCATGCTTTTGAAAAAGCGTGGAACGAGAAAAAGTTTTTGAAACGCAAATGACCATTTCTTCCTAATTTCTCAACGAGCTTTGGATCTCTAACAAGCTGGGCCATGGAAACACCAAAGTGGCCTTCAATGGCTGGACACAAAAACCCTGTTTCCGAGTCTACTACCGTTTCCCGAGGTCCACCAGAATCAACAGCAATCACCGGCTTTCCTAAGTACATGGCCTGAAACATAAATCCGTTTTAATCATTAAAATCTACTGAAGATTCCATAACAGAGCATTGCATAGTAAATTCTGCGTAAGGGCTTTTATATAACTTTTATGAGAGTTAAAGGTACGATCAGACGATACCTCCAGGGGCACAATTCCAAAATGTTCTTCCGAAGGAGTGTATATCAAAGCCACACATCGTGACAGTAGGACAATCTTTTCCTCATCTTTCGGAGACAGCATAAATGTAACGTGATTCTGTAATCCCTCTTTTTCCACCAACTTCTTCAGCTCTTCCAAGTATTCTACGCTAGCTTCAAGCCTTGGGTCATAACCACCGGCCACGACGAGATGAACGTCATTGAACATGTCCGATCCAGTAACGCAAGATTTCAATTTTGCTGAATAAATTACACAGTTAAATACTTTCACAGTTAATTACTGAACTAAAATCAGGGACCCCGCAACAGTTACAAATCCATAAAAACTTACGCATCGCTCGGATCGCCAATGCAATATTCTTTTTACGCTCAAACCGATTAAGAGAGACAAATACATGCTTCCTTTTGGGAAGCTTAAGGTCCAGCTTAGAATTATTTTTCAGTACATCGTCAAAGAGCTTGGAATTGATTGAAGGAAACAGGACTTCAGGGACAGTTTTAATCCTGGGGAACGTTTTACTGAACACCCCACCTGAAAAGTTGACAGCACCATATATGTACTAAAGCTCGCGTACTTATTTTATAAGAGACATACTCATCCAATTGGGATTTCTTACGAGTAAACTGGCTGTTTACAACAATTTTGTCAGCACAATTCGTTGTAAACTCCTCAATATAGTCTAAGGGTTTCCGATACAACGACTTGAGTAAGGTTTTCCTCGTCGTAAGTAGTTGATCCGGGTAATGGCAGTAGAACATTACATACGGAAAGGACCTGAAGAGCCTTGGAAATTTTAGCACTGGAATGCAGGCGGAAACCTATGAGATTTCAATGGAAGAAAACGAATATCAGCCTCAGTAATGTAATACTGATGACATAAGGTACAGTGCGCAATGCCAGATGTGCTCAGAAATTTCGTCAATTACCTGATCGCAAACGATGACGTTAGGAGAAAAAAAGCTGAACAAGTTAAGATACAGAGCCGTGATAGTCATTTTAATATAAGACATCAGCGCCACACCCCTGCCAAAGATACTCCTCGGGATCCAGTGACCGACTCGGACAACCTATACATACAAAACAAGAAATAAACATTGACTGTTTCCAACAGCATCTAATACACCAAGACTAAATTAATCAATTCATACTTTTAAGGACCCATTTGTCGTTTCCGGAAACGCGTGGTTAGGGTCATGGTATCCGGTAAAAATAGATACGGTGTATCCCTCATTTTGTAGTCCTACCGCAGCATCTACAATTAGTCTTTCAGCTCCTCCTAGACCCAGATCAGGATGAATAAATGCAACCCGGCCTTTAGAAGTAGTAACCTGCTCGCAAAGTCAAAATGTTACAGCATTGTTCAAATCCTTATATTAAGCAAAAACCCTTCCTAACTTTGTGACTTACTTTATCAGCCTTTTTCCCCATGGCTAAAATGAAGTTGATTGCAACGGAATCAAGTTCAATTCAGTTATTAAGTAGAATACCGGCGTTTCGTTTTCAAATAACTTGCAGTTTTCTCAGTCAGCATTAATTATTAATCATGAAAAGCCACTTAACAAAGTTCAGGTAGATAAACATTGAGGTATTACTCCGCCATCCAAAAGCATATCGTGTAGGATAATACCTCAAGAGTCAGTCACTTTAAGGAACTTTAAATTACTAATTAATATCGCACACCGGCTCATTAAAGCCTGCAGTTTCGTTACATGCAGCTTTTATCCCTGTTAGTCTGTGTACACATTGAACTGTCCGTCGCTGCCACGTCAGTTACTGCAAGTTACCTCCTGAATTATTAAGTACTGGAGCATTACTAATAGCCGAATACGGTCCAAGGAAGCTAACTCGCTGCTAGACATAGCAGTCTGGATTATGGCAACTTTTGCAATAAAATTCACACGCAATTACAAACCGAATACGTGTAAATACATTTAATCAAATCGCAAAAATCCTTCATATCATTTAAATTTCCCGCCCCCTGTAAACCACTAGCATGATTTATTATCCGTCTCATTTCACCCCGCACATTTCAACTTTCCCTGGAACTCTTTATCCTCCCAAGCATGCTGTGGATCCAGCTGTCTCCTATTACCCCTAACCATAGAGCAAAAATCATCAACTCTCAACACCTCCCAGCATTTTAATTTCTCCTTGTTATAATGCAGACTATACATTCAACATTCGAATATTGATTATTTCAATCTCATGAACTAACAGTTTTACTCACTGTTTCTGTAATCAACATGCACACATAACACTGGCGAATCAGCTAAGAGCTGACTACTGTTTATAGAGTACGTTTCTTAATGTCACATCCTGCATGTGTGTCATCAAATATATTCTTCGGAAATGAGTTGTTTTAGTTTCCGCATAAGATTTCCAAAACATAGTTTGTGTTTGGGGTTGTTTCCCTTTAGAGTTTAGAGTACGGATGTGGGAAGTACAAAACGAATAATATCCTTAAATGAGTCTTAATATTCCATTGTAACCAGCATTGGCACCATGATTTTTATAAACTTATCTTGAAGAGCTAAGTATACGATCTGAATGTATTCTTGAAATATGGCTGCGAGTAACAAAATTTCGCAACCTTTTCCATTACATGCGTCTACCTTTCCTTGTTTCTACATGCATATTTGCTAAAAATTGGCAAGAACTTCTTGCCAAGAAGTGGTAAAGTTTCTTGAAAACAGATACTCATGTGAGTCAGAAGCTCAAAAGTGGTCAAAGTTAGTTACATAATAAAGATGGAATTGGGCAGAATAGAGACGAAATACTGGAGAGTGTTAACTATTCCTCACCAGCAGAAGCTGCAGTGCAGGCAATATTCTTACACTAGTTTACTCTAAGATTTTTAAAAAAAACTTTCTCAAAAGAAAACTCTTTGAGTAAAAAAAAGGCTGGAAACATGGAATAACTCTCTGCAAAACTTGAGCTGAAAAGAGCTGTCAGATAAAAATTCAGAACTGCTCAACTTCATATCCCTGACGATTAAACTTTTCAAAATTTGCCAAAAAAATCCACCAAGATGCTTAAGCTTTTAAGTGACAAGAAAGAAAGTAAGCTTCGAGCAATAACCACTTTTAACTTGTGCCTGAGACACACTGTAAGCCATCATATTGACCTTTCTCCAGTCAAAAAGTAGGAGGAATTCATCCCGTTATCCTATAACTAGTTTCAATTTACTCCTAAACTAGTATACTCCCCGGTATTTTAAATTTGTTTCATTATTTGAGACTTTGCAATAGGATTTGATTCTTTGTTTTCCTCCACGACCACCAGATTACAATTCCAACATGAAATGCTGCCTTTAACACTTTGCCAACACACGCAGCCTCATCTTCTTTCATCTTTGGTCTTGACCGTAACGCCAACGCCAGGCCGCGCTCAGCAAGAAGCTTGCCATTTTCTTTGCACATTCCACATCTCCAGACATTGGTTATGTATCTATCTTGCGGGCGGGCGGGCGGACATGTGTGGCTGGAGGAAGTGATTACATTTTTCTGCATATTATGTTATGCTTTCATCTTATACTAAATGTAGAAGAAGATTTATTTACTGAGGATTTAAGCGTGTGTTCATTCTAATTCTTAATCTAGAATCGCCGTCTCAGCGGCTCCATTAAAAGTACACATAAATGATAGAGATTTTCGCCGCCCCATTAAGTAGGCGACAGGGAAGGGATTTGTGACATAACTTGTCATTCTCCTTTCTTTCATCCTTGAAATCCTTCCTCCAGAAATTAAATTGAGCATAATATTCCTTTTATTTTAAGTTTTTACCAAAGCTTATGGATTTTTGCGAAAAAAAGAGGTTGGAGACATCCATCCATCCACACGCGCCTCTATCATTCACGCCATTACTTGAGCTCTTTATACAGTTTTCACAAGGAATGAGAACATTTTCATTCAACCGTGTCCGCCCGCCTTGGCGTGTATCCTATATGCTCAACCAAGTTTTCAATCTCGACATCCCCACCGGATTTTCACGAAAGGTAATCATTATCTCATCCCTCGGCTTTTACCACCACCACCACCAGTATCATTTTACTCCATCTTCTCAGTTTCTCCGTTAAGGAAGAGGGGAAATTATTAGGGAGATTACTATAACTCGTGTATCTGATAATGAATAAATATGGCCGGAACTGTGCTCCCAGAGCCTCTCAAGTCCCGCTTAATGCTTATTATCTACCGGGGGATACATAACTCACCATCTTTCTGTCCAGTTCTCTCATCTCTTATATCCTTATACGCTTCTTGCTCATATAAAAGCGAGTGAGTAGTTAGGGTAGGGAGCGTCATGGATTTGAACGGATGGAATAAGAGACGCTGCTAGAGAGTTAGAGCTTCCTTTATTGGGTTGTATCTATATGGATGCGTATTCCTCATCTTGTTTCAGGATGCATGTGTCGCTTTTTATTTTGTCCTTAACTTCTCTACGGAACGGAGGCGGGGAGTGAAGCTACATACTCCAGGTCCGACTCATGACCATTTGCTTACATGTATACGCGTTACAAAACATTCTTGCGGATGATAGCGTTTCTGCTAACTATTTGTGGTGGTGTCATAATGATAGTTCCGTCCTGCCTCCGTTAGCGGCTTGGAAATCCGTCCCTCTCCTCTCTGACACTGCCACCGCTCCTTCCTACCGCCCATATCGTCTCTCTAATGGCAATCTTTAGTTTTGGGAATGCATCTCCATAGTTTCTATCTTCTCCGTCCTCTCCATCTCCGAGCTGTACTTATTATTAGTAGCGTATGAATCTTTGTGGAAGAAGGAAACATTAGGGAATAACTCTACACATCCGAGTTGTCCGTCCTCCTATCCTGCCTGTCTCCGAGAGTTTAAATGAGACCTGATGGATTGACGGCGTCCACACTATTTTCAACCTACACATGCTCTGAGAGTCGAGCAAGGATTGTGTCCGTACCATTGGATTAGATTGGTCATAAAGAATACTATAATAAGGAAAAAACGATCGAGGTCAATTGCTAGAACGGCATCTGGAAGCCACCAAACCTCCCACCACCGCCAGCCCCTTCCAGCCCTTCGTCTCCCACGACTCACTTTTTCGTTCTTCTTCCCTGTAGACGTTTCTCTCACTTGCCAATTTCAATCCTCTACTCCAGCGCCAAATGCACTATGATACTATGCTCCAATTCCTTGCTGTATTGTTTCCACTTCTTCGGCCATACTGCCACTGCCATACACCACAACCGCACACTATGCTGCACAATATAATATCCCCTCTCCATTATTTCTCATCGCTAATACACACACAGCAAATCATCTTTCTCCAGCTATTATGAATGTCACCAGTCACCACCACCCCCGTTCACATCCAAGCCTGGTGAAATGTAAGCATCGGATCCCCAACTATCCCTCCTTCCTCTTCCCGTATACATGTATGTCTTCACCATTTTGTTTAATTTCCCTTCGGGGAGAAGTTAGGGGGAAAAAACTTATAGCCCTTTATGGATTTCTTCAGTGCCCATTTAAAATTAACCGGCATTGACCTCATGCGCGTGCATCTCCCTACTTGATCTGCTTCTTCTCTAAACTCTTCTGATCCCATCGTCTCCTTTCTCCTCTCCTCATTACTCATCTCTAGGATAGCCATTCAGCTCCCTTTCTTTCTTTCTCCCCTTTTCTTCCATCTTCTTCATCCCTTTCTTCTGCTATACAAGACTACATAGTAGCAATTTCAATTTCCACTCCACGAAAGCAATTATAAAAACCAGTTAACCAATGGGGAATTTTTCTAGCATAACCTCATTCTCCTCCTTCTTTTTCTTTAATTCTTAGACAAAGTACAAAGCTACAAAGCAATGTTTGTCGGCCGCGTAAGAAAGTCTTATTAACAACCCCCCTTTCATACCTCCAGCCTTCCGCTTTCTCTTTTCTGATTGCCTTTGCCTTTGCACCAATGCTCTTTCCTCTACCCGGGCCCAGATATAATATGGACATGAAGAATTCTTTTATCTCCTTCATCCTCCTTTACTAGAAAAAAATTTGTTTAGTAGAAAAATTTTAAACAAAAGCTAGGATCCGGAAACTCGTCCGAATCGGGGACACAACAGGCTCTAAAACTCTCTTCAAAAGCAGCAACTATTTTTTAAACTTTATCCATAAAAGCTTAAGAAACATGCTTAATTGCATTTTTATTCTCTCGCAAAGTGCGTACACATAGCCGAGTCTGTGTATACAGTTGGTAATCCTCTCTCCAGAAGCAACAGACTACAGAACCTGTAAAATATATCTAGTTTATTCGATGCACATTGGCGTTTCCTTGGACCCAGCGTGTAGCTTACACTGTAATAATGTGGACTATACAAATGTTTATGTATAGTTTATGTAGAAATCGGCACGTGCGTTTCTTTTGACAATATATACAAAGAGAGGGAAAATGATAGAAATCTTCCTTTGTAAAACTAGCCCTTTTTTCGATTCTAGCAAATGGTAAATAGGGAATGAATGTCATCCACAGCTACTTGTTGACGTAGGGTAATTAAGTTGTAATGAGATGAGAGGGGGTAGAAAGAAGGGACGTTAAGTGATGGAAAATGAATAGCGTTAGTGAGCTTCCAGAAGGATGTAATTGCTGACTCTTGAACTACAAGAGTCAGGATTACATGTTTAGCAAAGCCCTCACTACCAATTTTCTCATTTGTCACTCCGCCTTTTCTTCAAAGGCCGCTCCTGGCGTCACTCCAGCTCATCTTATATGCTTCCATCTCATTGAATCATCCTTAAACTCCTTTCTCTCCCCCCCCCCCCCGATGATAACCTGCCCGTTCTCGGGTCATATTTTTGTCCACCCATCCTCCGCCACACTTTCATATACGCATATATGTTACTAATTCTCCAGCAAGATATTAGCTAGCATCCCCCCGAACCAAGTCTCAACTATTTACAATGTAAATATATCTCCAAACTTGCTCCAATTTTTCTTTTTTTAATGGCGTAGCGATTACCCTAAACGGGGGATACAGAAACTCCGGGCCTCGTTGCTCCGCTGAGGCAGAATGGAGAAGACGACCGCACTGTTTCTTTTTGAAGAGAGGGGGCGGGGAGGAGTGGATAGGCTTAATTTGTATTGGCTATTCAAAATTAAGTTACTCTCAAGAATTTCCATAATCTATCCCATTTAAGAGAGTCTCAGCCTCAAACCAAATGACTTGAAGCAGATGGCGAAAGCACGAAGGTATTTCGTCCAATAAAGCATTTCAAGGATTCCTCTCCATCTTCTTTCTTCCCTGTCCCTCACATTGACTCTTTTTGGGATCTCGACCTTTCTCTCTCTTTCTCCTCCGGCGAAAGCACGGACGATGGCTGAAGACATACACTGGATTTTATTGATGCAAACCCAAGAAATGGATGACATGACATTCAACCATTTCCTTATAAACAATTCCAACCCACCCATCATCTCCATGAAATACCAGGAGAAAGTCCTCCTGGTATTTCAATCAATTTCCTTTTTTTCCAACGCCGCCAAACCACCATCAAGACATTCTATCATGAATAACGCTTCAAACTTTCTCAAGAATTTCATTGTACTGTTGTATATTCAATTTGGAAACTGGAATCCATTTCAAGCTGCATTTTCTACACTTAATTCACGGCTTAACATTCTTTAATGAGGGGTTTCACAGACAGTGGTAGTGGTGACAGCGAGAGCGACCAAGGGATTTGGAAGGGCCGCTAGTGCTTGCAGCCTGCTGAACGGGGAGACGTTGGAAAATGTCCGTGTGACTCAACAATTTCAAGAAAATCTAGTGGAGTTTGATGTTGCATTTGCTAATAGTGCAAAGGAAAACAACACGCACATTCTCATACTGACTGACGTCATTATATGACTTGTTCCACCGGCGTTTTCGATGTTTGCGGCGTTCATCGATGTTTGCGTTTCTTTGATGGAAAGCAATAATTGCTACCACCACACATGGTGACATGGTTAGTTTCATATAAACGCTCAATTTTGACACTGATTTTTGTGGTCATGATTCAATCTATTTCTGTATGTTTCTTGAGGTTTTTAGGAAATATTCATATCAAAATCAAAGAGTTGATAGTGTTTTCCATGTCTTCCTTGAGAATTCTAGGTGTGTGACAAGAAGACAAGGACACGTCATTTCCTCCGGCCGTATTATTTGATTGTGAAAGTGGAAAAGATTGAAAGCTTTAGTCGGATATTTGTGGAATTCCCTGAGGTTTCATAGAGGATTCAACCATGTGGGAACATTGACGGACGCTAAAAGCAACATGTTTATTTGAAATTTGTATGGAATTTTCAAGGGAATTTTGATTTCCTTTATCGCAATTTCCTCACTACTATGTATGATTTACTCCATGTCAATTTTGACTGGAGTTAGAAAGGCGATACGAAGATATATATAATTTCTTCCTCATGTCGTCCTCATTGGTTTCCCTTCTGTTTTCTACCTGCTGAAGCTCGAATGGATGGAAACACGGAATTCAGATTTCAAAGGCTTAGACTGATTCCGATTCCGTAGATGAGGAATAAAGTTCTATCAGGAAGGCGCACACGGAAGCTTTTCCTTCAAAACATTTTCTCCCAAATCTATATTCTACAATCTAGCCAATTTCATCTGCGGCAGAGGGATTGGTTTTCATCTCCCTCATCCTTCCCAGACTCTCAGTTTCAACTCGAGCCTCAGCCAGCCTCAGCCTCGGTTCATCTCATCCGCTAGTATGGTACAGAGGTCTTCTGGAAGACCCTCCTTCGAAAAAAGAGCAGAGAAAGTGATCCGTGCAGAAGAATATAGTGCTCTCAACAAGCTCCTTCACTCCTCCGTCTTAGTAGCCCTCTCCTTCCTTTCCTATCCTCTTCTTTTCTTCCCATCTTCTCTGCCACCCCAGTAGCAAGCAAGCTTTCTCTTTCTTCCTCCACTGCATGAGGGCAAGGGCAAGTCTACAGCTTTCTTCTAGATTTCTCTAAGTGTTTCTTTTCCGAGTTTTCCTCTGTACTTCTTCTTGGATCTTGGGAAGAGTAAACTTTCACCTTCTTTGCTTTCCCCAACTTTCTTCAGTGTCTTTCAGCGAGTCCAGTGCTGTGTACTACTTACTCGTCGCTTTCATTTCTACTCCTCCTACTCAGGCTGGATACTAACTTAAATTGAAGAATAAAAGCCCATATTTTTCACCACCAGCGTAAGTTTTCTCTCAATTTTCATTTTATTCTTTTCCAAGTCAATTCGTTCTCATACTAGCCCTTCACTTGTCACACCATTTGTATTCTTAGCCGAGTCATGTACTTTCTCTCCCTTCACCAGATAATAAAGGTATATACTAACTTTTTTTTGAGATTCTTTCAAAATCGTTTCACAAACTTTCCCCTTCCTGGACGCCTTTTCATTCTGTTTTTCCTACTGCTACTTGACATCAATTTATTCCTTCATATAGATATAGACTGTCATAAAGCTATTTTCTATTTGCTTCTTTCTATTTTTGTTCATGAGGTGACTTCATTTTGTCGCCGACATCTGATACCATTTCCGTGCAAATATCCTTCCATGAGTATTCCGGAATACTGTATTTTCACTTTTGAAATACACTTGTTGCAAAGTCTGTGAAAGCTTTGAACGTTCCTGAGTTTGGCTTCCACATGTATTAGCGGCAAACTTTCTCCGTTCCTTCCAAAAGAAACGTAAGCTTTCCAGAACTGTTTTGTAAAATCTCAATTTTCCTCTGTGCTTTCTCCGAACCTGTAAGGTACAGGCCTGGAATTTTTCCACAGCGGAAAGCATGTAAACCAGACTTTCAGAAATGACAGGAGGTATTTCTTCTAACTTTTCCAGATCCCTCCTATGTAGGAGCAGTAGTCAGTAAACGTAGTGGATTTGGCTAGATCAGTTAAGCTAGAGCTTGCATTAAGGATTCTAGTGGATGTTTCTAAATGTTCAAAGCCGGAAGGGGGTTGCGATCCTTGTAGGAAGGAATACGTTGCCGCCGTCCCGGTGTAATCCTTAATCCCATGTACAAGGAGGGGAGGGAAAGAACTAGGTGCATTTGCGAGAATGGAGGAATAATAGGGGTGGCGGGGAGGGACTGGGACTAGGAGGCTTATATTGAGAGGACAATTGCTGCGGATACAGGGAGAGCCTCATCTTGTTTTTGGTTTGAAAGAGGAAAAAGTCTTTGTGTGTATATGAGGGCCGAGGTTGAGTTTGGCTTGCATTGCCAAGAGTCTCCTGTACATTTTTCTTGGTTGAAGAAGAGTTGGTGGAATTAAAGGCTGAGACTTTCCTGGAGTTATCCTGTCTCCCTCGAGAGATGTTTCTTTTCTTCTCGTATAAATTTATATGCAGACCACTGATCATTCACTATTCACTCACACGTTCTTGGTTCGTGGAACAGTAAAGTCCTAGTACTTAGACATCTTCTCTGTCCCTCATCCCTTCAGAGTTGCGGCACTCCTCCGTTGGTGTTGGTATCCTTCCCGCTGTCTCCTCCAACCAGCTCACAGTCTCTCTCTACCTCAGCGCAGTTCCTTCGTGTGACCAACCCCGGCATAAGTATATTACACTTGAGTCGTCCTTGTGTCTGGACCATCTCTCATTCCTTCTGACATTGAGTCCAGTGACAAAGTTTTGCCAAAAACAAAAACTACAAATTAATTGCTAATATTTTTCTATTTTTTCAATTGTTTCCTGTGTTGTTGTGGTGAAGTCTAAAGTACAATCATCGCGAATATTTTGGATAGTTTGCAACCTCTTTCCTGCACCGCTCCATCCGTGTCCGGTAAGAAATCCACGGGAAGCAAGTAAGAGTAGTCAGCCCAGAATCAAAATACGAAAATAGGATTTCTGCTCTTTCACTTCTTTCTCGTTTTTCTTTTTTTTTTGTTCGTCTTTTAATTTTAAAAATGCATCCGTATTAGTTTCATCTCGTCTTCGTCTCATTCTCTCGCATTCCCCCTTTCCAGTTTACAGCAGAATTACTCTGTATGCTCTCTGAAGCCAGATTAGCAGACCCATTCGAAGCAAAATCTTGCAGGAGCAGCGGCAGTGCTGAAACTTTCTCCGATCCTTCCGTGTTTTGTACACATTTCATACCATGCATATACAAGAGAAAGTCATGTTAATCTCACTTTTTCACTATGAAAACGAATGCTTATACAATTTTCTTACATGTCCAAGCCGTCAGATTTGACACACACTTCCGATCCCGGCTATCCCTCAGCACTCAAAAGCTTACAGATGCATTATTTCCCGACTTTCTTTCCTGTTTTAACTACTTACCGTCAGGCTGAATGCCGCTCTTGTAAACGATGGAATCCCCTTTACTTTCTCCGTCCAGAGGCAACAGGTTAAAAATATGGAATATTTTAACCCTCCTCTCAATGCGCTTCAATGTGTGTGGCAATTTTCTCCGGGAGTCATACTCATCACGCATGCTCTACCCTCTCTCTCTTTCTCCATGACCCCTCAAGAATTTTTCATCTAATTTCCCTGGGATCAATAAGTTTCTCTTGTAACTTGAGCTGATTTTATCCATATGAGTCGGCCACACATGGATTAAGGGACGTGATGCTTCAAAACTCATGGATAAGAGGAGATTAAATTCCTTTCCCCATGCACACCACACCCCTCCCTCATCTTTCTCACGAATCTCTTTTCCCCAGACTTGATTTCTCTATTTTTCTTCTCTCAAATAATGTGCTGTAAGTAGCTGCTAATTTTAGCCATCCTAGCTCTTTTTAAATACGTAAGCATACGGTAATTTCCTCGTGCAATTTTTTTGTATGCTAACACGATCCGTAGTATATTTTCTACTACTTTTGCTATAAAAACCGCATGGGAGATTGCTTTCACCTGTTATCCTGTTCATGATTACAGTCGACCATCATAGTTTGATTTTTCAAAATGCTTACTTAGTAGTAGTAAAAATCAGTCAGATTATAGACATGTATAAAGGGAAGTTAATCTGGCGCTGGAATCTATCAAGTTAACTGTATCCAGTATTCAAAGACTTTTCTCCAAACTTGGTTACATGGTGTTAAAGTTCATTCTTGGTCGATTATCTTCACTTAATCTTACTTATATCCTAACCATATTTGAATTAGGACTGTCTAAAGCAAACAATTTTCTCGCACCATTGGTGCTAGTAAACTTGTTATCACCCATGTTTATACATGTACGAGGAACAGAGATGTGTACAAGGATTTATTTTTGTTTGCTATATGTTTTGCCTAGGGTGAAAGCTGATATCACTGTTTCAAGGTGAAAGCCAGTATACAAATTAGCCTGAAAACATTATTACATCTTTAGCTCTGTCTCCCTACCAGATGACATCCCATACCTGCATGTCTACGTTGAGAGTAGAAGTTTGTGTAGAGAGCTTGTTTTGAAAGAACTTGTTCTCTTTATCATATCTGTCAGATCCTTGAATTAGCTCTTTAACTTTTGTGTTCCTCTGAATTTTCCGCTACCGGAAATGAATGCTCGATACTCTCTCTTTGAATCCCATAAACTTCCGTTCATCTTCCCTTCCAACTTCTTTTGTCTTTTACTTGATTGACTTTCATTAACTCTAGCAATCCTCCCAAGGCATTTCTCCAGAGATGAGAGGATAATTTTGAAAGTTGGTGGCGGACGGGCGGAAGCTTCCACGTTCCTTCAAAATACACTTGTCTTTTACTCTTCCTGTCCCTCGACACAATAGGACGCGTCCTAGATAACAACTTCCATGTATCTTTCTTCCCTTCCCGTCGGGGAAAGTTCAAGGCCGATAAAGCCCGCCTTTGTCTCCTCCTTCCAGCAACTACACCCCCTCCCCTCTAGACCACACCTCAAGCCATGAAATCACACATACCCAAGTTAGAGATTCAAGTATTTCTACCATTTTATTTTTCAGTATCTTCTCCCTCTGATCCATCCACATTCTCACAACGAAACAACTAGTTCAGTTTTCCTTTCTCCCAGTTTCGCCGACCAGTCACTCACTCTACAACTTTCTCCATGGAGACGGACCCCTTTCACCGCTTTTCTCCCCTGTCAATGAATTCTTCAAACCAAGCAAGCACCCTCATACACAATCCCTCATTCCAACCATTCTTTGACTTGAGGCATTGACTCCAAGTGAAAGCATGATAGAATCTTTCCCAAAATGTCTGTCTCTTGAAACGTTTATGAATAGTTTCCAAAAAGTTTCTCCAAACAACCTTAAAATTCCTTCTATTCGACATATTTGTACAAACTTCTCGTGTCAGAGCAGTTATTTCATACATGTCTGCATTTGTTTCAATTCCAAGTAGGTCTGCCAGTAACTAAGAGGGAGATCTCCTCTCAAGGATTTTAGCCACGCCGCCACAAACAGAGATCATGCACACTTATACACATGGAACTAAACGAGCCGTTTCCAATTCCTATCCAGTATTCCTCCAGCCACTAGTTTCCAACCCGGGGGCTCCAGGGGAATTAATGATGAGGGAGGATGATAATACATGTGCTGATCCTTTTAATGAGGATGTAGTGACGATATGTCAATGATCTCATCGTCAGAGCGCCATTTCGCTCCAGCATCCATGCTTCAGACTCTCCCTCCAATCCCATTTTGCCCCCCGCCCCAGCAAAAGGCGTAGCCTTCGGCTAAGGCCAGTCTTAGTATCCTTAGAACTAGCTTATTTAAGCAGTTTTTTTAATTTCCTTTTTTTAATCTGCGATTTTGTTTCCCTTCGCCATCACCCAATCCGTTTGTATCATAAAATTTCGTAGATTTCAAAGCATCATTGATCAGACTCAGACCCATGCACGAAGAAGTAAAAAATCTGGTTATATCTACATTACAAGTAAGAGGAGATTGTGCCCACCATTTTTTATTTATCTTCTTGGTGTATCTTTTCATTGTCTTGAAGAGATTATTTTCTCGCTTTAATTCATATTGTAATCTCAAAGATTTTTCTTTTTTTCTTTTTTTTCGTAATTGCCGTATTTCCTTACCCAACCTTCTTTTAAAAAAGGGTGAGCGCAAATATCAGCGTCAAACGTGTGCCAGAAGCTCCTCCCCCATAAAATGTTTTCCCATGGATTCTCTCACAGTTTTACCATAATCTATACTCACACCCGCCGCCGCCGCCGTCGTCGTAAGCTTCCAACACCACACCAAGCCCTTCTTCCATCATCATTCTCTGTCATGAGTCATGAATCGTAAATCCTCAATCCTATTCCATTAACTTTCCATGTATTCCAGCCATCAACACGAGTAAAGATGCATTACTTGTTTAATAGCTTCAATGAACCAGCAAAGGTTATGAACAGTTCTTTATTTTAAACCCAATCCTCCAGCTTCACCAAACAAGGCTCATCTACTCTTATCCTCCAAACTCATTCTTGTTCCAGTATATTTACATTCTGGCCAAACATTGTATATCCTCCGCCAACCTCTCTCCGCCTGCCTCCCGTCAATATTCAGTAATATAATACAATGTTCCTACACAGTATTCCACTTTGCTGTACTTTAAAACCACTTGAGCATCATTCCTGTACCCTGTGGGCTACAATGCACAAATTATCAACTCACATCTATAAAATTAGCAGGAGGGCAAGTTAAATGAAACTGAATTATGCGGAGCCATAAGAGTCCATTAGGGCGTCGACAACTTTCCCGCCACCCAAACCAAAAGAGAGAAGATTAAGTACCACTCAAACAAGTGGTGGAATGGTAGGTATAATAAGAATAGGTAATAATATGCTTTAAGTACGACCAAAATCCGTCATGAAGGTGGTAGTGAAAAATTTACAAGAAATTAACAAATCTCAAGGCCTCTTTCTCGCAATAAACTTTGAATGAACTTGTTTCCCTCCCCCCGAGCGCGAGTCCTCCAGTTTTATTTATTACCGCCCCATCAGATCCATATGTCACACAGTTTTATTTACATGGGTTAGGACACTACAAATTATCTCCCGCCATCATGTACTCGTCATGATGAGTGCAGAAATTAAGGAGTAACTCTCCGTCCAGGAGAGGGTATGAGCCGCAGTATATTGCAAAATCCCTCACTAAAACTAATTACCCTGCACAAGAGTTACGTAAGGGACGACATCGGCTGCTGCACAGCCTAAAGAAGCTGTCGGCTCATATAATCAGTATTCTAGGGCTGAGCATTATCTTTGATATTTTTTTCACGATTTCCCCTCTTCTTTTTTGACTGCCCAAAGCTTGTTTAATTTCATAAACTAAGTCCCATAATGCGTAAATTATCCAGGTAAAATTAAATAAATTGACCCACGCTTTTTATCCTGGAGCATATTAGTATTTAGATTGTCAGAGGAAAATCCTTTTCAATCCACAGGTGAGTCCTTTCCTCCATCCTCCTTGTAATTATATGTCCTTTTACTTTAAAAGTTTGCAGATATCCCTAAAGAAGTACATGTTATGTTAGGAGAATGAACTTGGATTAATTATTCTGAAAAGAGCGTTGGATTTGTGGGATTCACGAGTTTGATCATCCATTCCACCCATCATCCCCACCCATCTCATAATCTTTACAGACAATTCAGCGAGCATGTGTGGCTACAACTTGTTGAGAATTCATCCCCTACCTCTATTATCCAGGAGCGATAGAAATTTCCCATCAAGAAACAATCTTATGGCTGTACATAATTATTCTTCCATGTATTTTTTATTTTCTTTCAAGTAGCGATAGCTTGGTAGCTTGTGCATCAAATGTCCTTTTCTGAACACTCCATCTCCTCTTCTATGTAGGGAAGGGTGAGTACAGTCCAGCCAGTGTGACTACCTCTGCAGACTAGCTTACGCCGTTTATCTGATTTAAGGAACGAGATTTAGCAATTTATTTAAGACGGCACGAGCTAAACCATTCCAGTCTCTCCACCCTCATCAATCCTTAAGCTTTCACACACCAATTCCTTGATTTGGTGTGTGAAGATTTTAGCTAACCCATGAGATGATTTAGTAGCAACTGATGTTCATTGTTCCGCCCTACTCAGCTTATAGCCATTCCTGATGATTAAGGGTTTGGGCAATAGGTAGTCTGTATTATCCTGTTGAATAATGGTTCATTCAGAGGATTTAGATTTCCAATGTCCCCTGGGCAAAATTGGCAGAAAATAAGAGCTACTTTATTATTGCTGTACCACCTTAACCAATATGCAATAGTTTAATACGTCCGGGGTGGGAATGACAATTATTCTACAGCAAACCTCCTCGTATCGGTCCTCATTGATTGCTTTGATTTTGTACATGCAACAGGAGGGTTTTTTTTATTTCCGAGCAATTCTATTTTCCTTCCTCCTAGCATGCACGTGAAATATATTTTCACAATTCTCTCCTGGAAATCCCAATTCTTTCCTCGAATAACCAACAAGTGGTAAAGTGGATGAGGAATCAGAGGAATGAATGGGGGCGATGATGGGTGCGCATATATACTCTCTTTAAACTTGTGAATTTGTTCAGAGAGTGTTGGAGCTGCTATGTATGAAAGGTTGGTTGTTGGCTGGTTGAGTAACATTGTGATGGTGAGAGAATTGGTATTATTTTCAATAGAATGGATAGCTTAGTGTAGAGGGAGTTAGAGTGGATGAAAGGGACAAGGGCTATAATTGACACTTCCGCAATTTAGCCTGAGACAAGTTGTAAGGGATGCGAATATTGAAGGGTGGAGAGAGATGCAAATTGCTCCCCATGTCCTAAAATTTAAGCACTGAACAATTTTAACACTACCTCGCCCTTCTAACCAACGTTTTTCCTCTCACGTCCAGTTATACTTTTTCACATCATCACATTTTTCCACCACTCCCGCACCGCACCCCCATTTAAAAATCTATTCACATGAATTCCCGTCCACATGGAGTAACAAAAATTTACTGTATCCTCCTCCTCCCGAGTCCTGAGTATTCTGGAGCCCGACAGTTCCTCTACTAAAACTAAATTCTCAAATCCGCCCCAAGTCCTCCTCTTTCATCATCATATCATATCCTCCTCCTTCCCCCACCCATCATCCAGCACACCAGTCCAACCCGGAGGGATTGCAATAAAAATTGCCAGTGGTCTTGAACACAATCATTGTGGATGTGTGGTGTGTGTAAGCAAGTGTATGTCCTCTTAGTGTGTGAGGGTGCGTAATAAATATTATGCCTTTCTGGCCCGCTCCTCTATAACCTTTGGTACGAATCCATAGCCATGGACTTGAGCTCTCAGTTTTGAGATTTTACAAATCCTCCCTATAATTTCTATCACCCTCAGCCCCTAAGTGGTTTGAATCGAATTCTCCTCTGACGCAACCTTCCTCTGACTTTCCCTATCATTACTCCCTGTAAGCCAAACTATCGGCATTTAGCCGTGTCTCTTTTATTTTGAGATTTCTGCCTCCAAATACGGCGTTCTCCCTCTCCTCAACCTCATCCCTCATTCCTTTCATTTAGATCCCGTCCCGTCCCGTGTCTTTCTCTTGTGCCCTTCTCCTCTCCCGCGTCTTACCTGCTCCTCCTACCCTCCCCCAAAAACTTAGTCAGTTGCATTCTCAGCACTGAGCCTATAAAAATTTAAATCCAATTCTCAATTAAATCCAATCACACCCGATACTGAGGACGAGGACTCTGTTTCTCTCCACACACGGCAACCCTATAAACAAAATCAGTGCGTCCATCACTGTTCAATACTCTTTCGTTCTCCCTCGCGACGGATTTTGAGGACGTGCTTTGGATTGTGCATGAGGTTGTGAAAATAGTATCAAGTACAAGGGCGGATGGTGAAGAACTCCCCACTTGAGTTTCTCCCGCTTCACGTACTTCCGTTTCTTTTTGTGGGACTTGAGGATTTGTGCTAGAGGTGGAGGAGAGCGGTGTTGGTTGTCTCACAATCATTTAGTGTTCCGCTTTGGAGTGAATGGTAACCAGGATTAGCGTACTTAAGTCTTACCACAGTTGTCTCACTAACTGCCTTCTTGTTTCAAAGACAAGCCCTTGGTAAAAGTGCAAGGGAGCAAGAGCAAGACCTGAAATGGAATAGGAGAGAGAATAGGGAGAAAGTAGTGTATTCCAAAGCGATTGGACATAAATTGTATTTTTACTTAATCCAAAGAATAATATCCGGGACTTTGGTTTTTCTCATTTTGTTCTCTGGGAATTACTAATACTGGTTATACGGGAAATTACAAATCCTTCTCACATTTCCAGAGGTGGAGGGAATGAGTGAAAAAGTGGTCAGCGGAACGTCTTCAGAAAAAGGATTCGCAATGGAAATGAACCAATTCTTAAGCGGAAGTGAACCCACTTCCCCCAAAGTATCCAATGCAGTAGCAGCTCAACTCATCGAAGACCAGGGCAAAGTGACTTCTTCTGATGACGATGATTTACCACAGAGAGGATCATGGGCCTCCAAATTAGATTTCATCATGTCTACCGTTGGTCTTGCCATCGGACTGGGAAACGTATGGAGATTCCCTTACCTGTGCTACAAAAACGGAGGCGGTAAGCTTTCTCTTTTTTCTTTCTCCAAAACCTCCTCGACTTTCTCTTTTACTTTCCTTTTCGTCCGTCCTTCCTCCTCATTTCCAACTTAATCCTCCCTACAAATCCACAATTATTTACTGCATCACGTATTCCGATTCCGATCCCTTACATAACAATCCTCTTCACATTCTCCTACCCAAACTTCAAGTTCAAGTCACATTTCTCTCCCAACAATCCGCCTTCCCTCCTTTCCCTTAATACCCTTTTTATCCTTTATATATCTTTTAACTCCAACGTTTAAACCATCTCCTCCTTCCAACTCTGAAAATCTATCCTACTTAGAATGTCGTTTCCAGAATCTCGAAGCACGTATCTCACTAAATAAAAACTCTTACCATTGTATTCCTCCCATTCAAATTCCCAATAATAGCAGATACGGCTTACGATTCTAAAAAGAAATAGGTATTTCCTCAAACTACGTGATGTAGATCCCAGATCAGCATGATTAGTTCCACTCCGATCTCCTCCGCTACCATTCATTCATTCCCTTTTATTTCTCCTAGTCATTCTTTCCTTAAACTATATTTTTAGTATTTAAATACTCGTTAACCTTATACTCCCTACCTCCCTCCTTCCTACATTCTTCCACGCCAATGATTTTCTTAACGTTTTCTTGTCAACGTCCAGACATTTCAAAATGTATTCAGCCTTGAACCAGAAGAAGAGGGAACGCTTTGTGCCTCTCATTTATTGCATTTTAGGCCACATGTCATTTCCGAACTTATTTTTTAAGCATTTCTCCTTGTTCTTGGGAAAAGCAAAATCTTATCCCTTACCAAACCATGCCAAAATGCAGACAGGACCATCTGGTCACTTTTTTAACCTTTTCTTCATTCAGTACCACATCTGTTATCTACATTTGCCAAATCTCTATTATTATTATAACTACATTGTATTCCATTATAATGCTATTGTTTATTCAACCGTGAATCCCGTGTTCTGAAACCATAAACTCAAAATATGCATTTTCTCACGGACTTTCTCTGAAATTGACAGCCACTCCTTATCATAATATGTACGATTCCAAGAATGATGTATTTTCTCTCCAGTCAATGTAAGGACAAGATGCTGCTCTCTCTTGCGAAGATTTCTCTCTGATGCATTGTATTTTCTTCTATTGCAGGTGCGTTCTTGGTACCTTATTTGTTGACAGTTATCCTAGGCGGCATACCTATGTTCTTCATGGAGTTAGCCGTAGGACAATTTTTAACGATTGGAGGTCTAGGAGTGTGGAAAATAACACCGATTTTCAAAGGTAACCAACCTTGAGATTTGTGGGCTTGAAGATGCATTTCCGGAACATGAAACACATGGGTGGTCAAACCTTTTTGTAAATTACAGGTGTAGGTTATGCTGCCGCTGTCATGTCATGTTGGATGAATATTTACTACATTGTGGTGCTGGCATGGGCGATATTTTACTTCGTAATGTCCTTCAGTTCAAGTAAGTGCTTTAGTTTATAACTGTAAATTTAAAAGCTACATTAATTATTTCGACAGTATCTTAGAGCTAATTATCTTAGGTGTTAAACAGCGGGGACTTGTGTCGTCTCAAATCATGTTGCCAATGATATTCGTAGATTAGCAACAATCTGCAATCAGGATAGCTTCGAACTCTAGCAACACATTTCCACCCAGTCAACCTATTCAGATTTAATTGTATGCTAAGATGATTAAAGCGGTTTTATGTTAACATTACCCTGGCGTTGTAAGTAGCAGCAGCTGCAAAGGATTTTACAGAGAAGACTTGCGATAGCGTGGAAATGGATTAAGGATTACGTCGAATAATATTCATGCTGGAGAAAGCAAGCATGTCAGCTTCTGAAATGAAAGTAGATGCAAATCTGTTAGCTTTCACTTACTTACAGGAGGAATTAGCATTAGTGAAAGTACATGGTTGTGTAACAGTTGAGAACTATTTTCACCGCCATGCCCGCTTCCCTCATTTCTTGGAAAGGGAAACTATCCGTGCAAGAATAGCTTTAGTCGGAGACTTAATGTGGGAGAAATAATGTGCACATGCATACTCAGTCAGATGTGATAGAATTGAATGAAGAATAAAACAGAGACTTTCTCCGCTGATGCTTCTTGAGGAGAAAGTAGCACGTAAGCAAGTATAGCATAGAGAAACAGAAGCAAGTGGGAAGCGAAAATGGTTTATGTATATTGAGGAAATATTTAAAGGAATGAGTCTGAAAGTGAGGGTAATGTTGGAGAAAATGAGCAATATATTCCAGGGAGTAAGAGGACGCAAGCAGGAGACGTAAACTTGTGGAAAACGACACATTCGGAGCGAGGGTTAGAGAAAAAGGTTGCGCTTTCACTCCAATCCTTCTTCCTTCCCTTCCGTGTGACTGACAAACAGTTTTAGTGCAGGAAAGCTAGGGAGGATAAAATGAAAAGAAAACAGTTGATTTCATTCCTTCATCTCTCACGTCCTTAATCCTTTGGAAAAGGATGTAGAACGCTGATATTATGGAGAACATAAGGCCTAAAAATGATGTAGAATGGGATCAAACATGGGGAAATAGCTGCCGGATGGTTGCATAACATTATTGGCTAGTTGAAGGGGAGAGAATGTGAGAAAAATCTGTTTACAGATCATCGCTGGAATGGTTAGGAATCCTTGGAATTTTTTAAATAAGGTTCGCATTTGATATGTGAATCCTTGTAATGCCGAGATGAAAGAAGGAACCGGATAGGAATGATAGTATTCTTTCAAGCTGGAGACGAGAGAAATCCCAAAATGCTTTTTCTTTCCCCAAAACAGGGGTGCATATGAGCATTACAGTGTAGAAACTTTTCTAGATTTAGAGCAAAAGTACATACTGATAGTGAGAGAAAATAGGAATATAGGATTTTATTCTTTCTTTCTCCAAAAAAATTCCACAATGAATCATTTCAATGGTATATGGTGAGCGTGTGGAAGAATCCCTCTCATAATCATATACTGAAGAGATTTAAGGATTTCTCACTGTTAAAGCACGCGTTTGTGGGTGAAATTAAAGAGAAAGCATTCCTAGTTTTCTCTCAATAAGACCCTGGGAATTTAAGGGAAGCTCTGCCTCTGTCCTCCGGAGCAATAAATAAGAGAAAACAATATAATTTCGCAAACGACACATTAGATAAGATGCAAAAGAAAGTGGTTCTCTATCACCACCAGAGAGCCTAAGCAGAAGAAGAAAGAAGAATGGATGATTAAAAGTAATTGAGAAAAAGGATTTTCAAGAAGAAACTATAGGGAGAATGAGGGGAATCCATTCTTTCTCTCGCTACTACTTCCCGATTACCCCGTTTCAGCTGTTGCAAATTTCGGAATAGTATTTTTGAATTCTTTTTTATCCTTTTTCCTGATTGCCATTGATTTTTCTCAAGATGTTTTAAAGAAGTGCATATATACCAAGCAGAATAGTTAGATTTATAGGGCAATCTCCAGATTATTCCTGGGAAGGGAATTTAAAATAAAACACACATTTAGTTTAAACATTGCCGCAGTTTCCACAGCTTTAATCGGATTTTCTTCGGTGGGTTTGTACATAACACGTGGTCCTACTATTGATTTGATTAGAATTGCCATGGAGTGATTGTTCCAACTCATGGAATACGGATCAGTGCTTCGCATCTACGTTCAACCGGACGTATTGCCGCTCTGAATGGGAGAGTGGAAAGAACGTCACCTACTGTACCATTGATAACCGAACTGTGGCTCTGAACAATATTACGGATCCCGTCAAAGAATTCTGGGAGTAAGTTTATGATTCTTCTCTGAAACTATGTATGCATGTCCTCAACTGTATACGCGTCCTCCACAATCAGCACTTGTATATAGTTCCCAGCACAAAAATCCGTAATCGTTTTCATTCTACCTCATTATTGCACAGCAGTATGACAAAATTTATGCGCGTGGTCGGTAGTCCCTGCTAGGATATTACGGGACTGCAGTCCATGCTTTCACCCAGCTACTAACTACCAGGGTTGAATTGCAATGGCTATGGGCTTGTTTAAAAGAATTCACAGCTGGTCAGAGACTGCGGAAGTAAATTTGATGAATGATATATTCCCGTCTGTTTGCTCAGACGTCGAGTTTTGGACATTTCCACTGGGATCGATGAGGTTGGAGAAATGCGTTGGGAACTTGCCGGAACCCTTCTCTTTGTCTGGATCCTCGTGTACTTTTGTATCTGGAAAGGTGTGAGATGGACAGGGAAAGTCGTTTATTTCACCGCTCTCTTCCCCTACGTCCTCCTCACCGTTCTTCTCATCCGTGGGATTACACTTCCGGGAGCCATGGGCGGGATTTCCTACTACCTCCGACCTTCCATGTCCAAGCTTGGGGATTCTGGAGTATGGGTGGATGCTGTCACCCAAATCTTTTTCTCCTACGGTCTCGGTCTCGGTACTCTTATTGCTCTTGGATCCTACAATAAGTACAACAACAACGTATACAAGTAAGTTAGCCCTTAGTTTTCTCCATCTTCTGCCCTGTTCCATTCTAGGAGGTTCTTGGAAAACCCTGATTCAATGCTCAATCGGAAATTCAACTGTATAAATAAAATTGTGTTTAATACAATTTTATCATTTCTTTCAGGGATGCTCTCATAGTTTGCTGTGTCAACTCCTGTACCAGTTTCTTTGCTGGTTTCGTAATTTTCTCCGTCGTTGGATTCATGGCTCATACTCAGCAGAAACCTGTGGAGGAAGTGGCTCTTTCTGGTAATGGCTCAAAGTTGTTGCTTTCTCCCACACTTTCTCATGCTTTCTCCTCAATGATCCAGAACCCCAGGATAGGAGAGGCGGGCGTGTAAGAGAAGAAGAGGAATCCCGTTTCCTCCTGTTTCCTCCCGTCTTTTTTCCAGCGTCGTAATTATTTCAGTATATCAATTCCTCTCCATCAATCACCTTTCATCCTCCACAATCCTTGTCAACCAAACTCCATTCCCTGTCTTTCACAATTTCTTCTCAAACCTTAGGCTCCAGGCTTAGGTTTTCAACTTGTCCATCTGTACCCTTCTGTTCCCTGGAGTTTATGGATAGTAGGAGCACTAAAACCTTACTTTTCCTACAAACGTCACTTTTCAATCATCTCTCCTCATCCTTCAATGATCTCATGAATTAAAGTACAGCAGCTTATTTCCCTTCCTCCCATCCCAGCCAGCATCCTTTCAAAGTGTGCTTTTATCCTAGCTTACTTTATTTAATGGGAAAGTGCTAGAGTTTCTAGTTAAGATTAATTCCTTGGCTAATTTCAGTCTTAAGTAGAGCGCTCTCGAGAGACAGAGCATATGTTTAGCTTCCAATGTCACTAGCTATGATGGGTGACTTGTGAAGCATCTATGGGATTCTACGAATGCACATGATTGACTCGTACTTTGCTTATAATTCACTCAAACTTGACTGCATTTAAAATTAATGTTTTTCATCATCACAACTTTAAGGCAACTCTGCTGTCAAATCTGTACAGGTCCGGGTCTTGCTTTCTTGGCATACCCATCTGCAGTTCTTCAACTCCCTTGGCCATCCCTTTGGTCTTGTCTCTTCTTCATAATGTTGCTCTTTATCGGGTTGGATTCCCAGTTTTGCACTCTTGAAGGATTTATCACTGCCATGGTTGATGAGTGGCCTCACCTTCTCCGGCGTCGCAAGGAAAGCTTCATTGCCGTCGTCTGTCTCATCTCCTACCTTGTCGGACTCACTTGCGTTACTCGAGTAATCCCACGTTTTTACTTAATCACTCCTTCTCTCTCGAATCCGTTTTGACACATGAGCTTTATAAGGATACATGCCAGGAGTAACCCGTCTTGAGTCTTGTCCTGCTTTCTCCGCCCTCTTTTTCCTTGACTTTATCTCCCGCCCAATCTGTGCAAATCCTCTTCCAAATCTCTTCCAACTGTTTCTCTTTGTCTAATCTACAACCAACTGCTTCAATTCTCACCATTTCATAATTCTTAAATCATCCCTATTCATCCTTATTCTCTGTCCTTCTCATGCCATATTTCTTGTTTGTGTAAAATTAGGGCGGAATGTACGTCTTCCAACTGCTGGATCAGTACGCTGTCAGCGGTCTTGTCCTTCTTTGGGTCATCTTCTTTGAGTGCATTGCATTCTCTTGGGCATTTGGAGCAAACAGATTCTATGAAGCTATTCGTGACATGATTGGCTACTACCCAGTAGGCTGGTGGAAATTTTGCTGGGTCTTTGCGACACCTGCAATTTGTTTCGTAAGTGCATTATTGCTGCGGTCAAAAATTTAAAGACTTATTTGTGTAACTTTTTCGGAACGCTTTCCCTATTTCAGGGTGTTTTTGTCTTCAAAATGGTATCATGGTCGGAGATCACTTACTTGGACTACAGGTATCCTTGGATGGCTCACGCTTTCGGATGGTTCACCGCTCTCACGTCCATGTTATGCATTCCTGGCTATGCAATTTACCTGTGGCGCAAAACACCTGGAGATTTCCAGACTGTAAGTCTACTACTCACAATGCAGATGTTTAATTTGTCCACCCGGATGCATGGATAAGCTTAATTAATCCTGGATATGGATTTATTTCATCTTACAGAAATTCAAGCTTTTAGTCCGACCAGAAATAAATCTGGAAGAGATCAGAGGGAAAGCCACTGCCTTAACATCAGACATAACAACTCTCTAGTTATGTTCGCATAGTCAATCAAGATTCCCAATCGTCCTTTCTTACTAATATTATTTCCAGAATAGTTATTATTTCGTTCATTTTCATATTGAGGTTTTTTTACAGAGACCTCCTTGTTATTCACGTAGACTTGATTGTACATTGATTTTTTGTTCTAAAAATCAAAAACTGTGTGTGAAAGAGTGACATTTTGAGTGTATCAATAACTCTTCTTCTTTCCTCCTGCTTCCTTATACTAACTTCAGAGGACTACTCATATAAAATAACTAATTTTAGGTTCATCTACTAAGGATTAATTATTATAATTTTCATTTCAACATTTGTACATAATTTCCTCCTCTTAATGCACTAATATTGTCTGAAAAGCTAAACGAGCCCATGATCTATTACCGATCGTGCATCTGCTCTCCAGTATATCTGAGATGAGTTATCCTACTAGTACGTAGCAGTGGATATGTAATTAAACTCTCAACTTGTAAGTCCAGGGACACTTTGAAAGGTGTGAAAATAATCACATATACATGTGCATAATAATCCCATGTTTTATGCTGAATCTCGTCTTCCTGTGGTTCTTCCAATCCAATTGTATTTTCCCTGACTTTGACGACGCGTGTAGTCTGTAAGATGATTATTTTTATTAATTATATAGTACAATAATTGTGAATATAGACACCATGATAATAACTATGACGGATATTCTAGATATATAACGTATACATTACAATGACCATGTGTGTAAAGTATTGTTTCTGTTTGTGAGAGCAGCTGAATGTACACTAGAACATTACAATAACGTTGTTATTTAATCAACTTTGAAATGTCCTTCCCGCTCACGTCTCCTCCCATGCCAAGGGCAGGATTTTGTAGTGACCAGGACTCGTTGTTAAGTATGGTAATGGCATACTTAGATGTATCAAATATAGCTACTGAGCTTAAACGTTACTCAATCATGTGAATCATTCCAAAGTCTGTCTGAATCTTACTTTCAAAAAGCCTGTTTAAAATCTTCCCTAGTTTGGGAGCACATCTCTTCTTTACTGACTGGGCCAACGCTATGCAGAGCTTAAATTATTCTGAAAAGAGAAAGCAAGGGACGGTAGCATTTTCATGCAAGTATCCCTCCCTCACACACGTTAGTCGTGTTTAACGGATTTAATTCCACGTAACTTACTTACCTCATTGCAGAAATTTGCAAACACTTGCTTTCTCTCCCCCCCACTGCCTGTAACTATCTCCTAGCTTCTCTCTCCCTCACTAACTTTCACCCAGGCTCTTCCTCTGTACCTAACTTTCTTTCCCTTTCTCTAATTTCTAGCAAACTAATCCAGTGACTCAAATCAACTCATTCTAGTGCTAATATTATGTTCCAAATGATTCTCGCTAGTTACTACCAGTATAGATGTGTTCTAAATCTTTCCTTACGACTGTCAGTCTAGCTTTCCCCTATCTATCCTTTTGCCTTTTTCCGATCCTAGCTGATGCGATGGCTTCTTATTCCGCCAGCCATCGATCTTGATTTAATACTGTACTACTCCCTCAAGAACTTTAGTATATAGGCCCTTACTATAAATGTACGCGTACATAATATTTAAAAGTATAATCAATGCTATTAGTATTCAACACGCGTCTGTAGTAGAAATTTGAATCAAACTCCATATCATTTGTCAATAGAGAAGGAAAACGATCCTCATGATCTGCCCTTCTCACATTTTGGATTTCTCCTCCAGACTTTCGCCAATGTTAGTCGGTTGATGTGCAACGTACAATCATACCGCCGGATTGCAGGAGTTTACAATCTATTTTAAATCCTAAGGAAGTTATTTTACATAGTATTAAGCCCATCTAACTCGTAACGTATAGGCTTTAGATTTGTAATTTGGCTAAGGCAAATTAATGTTGTCTTCCCGTCTTAAGGTTAAGAGTAGTGCTGCTAGGGAAAACTCTTCGCATAGGAAATATATATATATATATTTAGTCTTGTGTGTAATTACCACCCCCCAGTAAAACCAATTTGCTATTACACGTATTCTTACGCATATTCTATCGTGTTGTGATGATGGTGTTGTTATAGTCTTTTGTGTCCTCCTACTAAATACTTGTATAAGTATGTACTTCATAGCTCCTCCACCACAATATTGTAAGTGGATCATATCTAATTACAAATCCATGTCTTCACGAGCTCATTGGATGGCAGAGAATTATACTGTCTCTACGGAAGCCATCCTTTGTCTCCTCCTTTTACAATCTTCTTCCAAATTCAGGTCAATTGCATTCTGTACAATCTTTAGAAGTTAACTACATATCGTAGCTCATTTACAAACATTTCTTGGTGTACATTATAGCTATCTTTGCAAACCGCCAAATAGTTTTTACATAGTTCCGCTGCATAATAGTCTTGTCTTCAGTCTGCCCTATTCATAAGAGTTTGTTTGTGTCATTAGCGAATCCACTTTCGTTCCAGAATCTTACTCGACATTTTCTGATTTTCTTCTATAATAGCTTGAAATCCCCCTCCGGCATAGTTGCAATTATCAGCCCTTTAAATACACTACAGATACTTATCGTCCAGTCTTAGAGTCTTAGCTCAGGTATAATTATTTTTTTCTCAGGTGCAATCAGAAATTCTGTCAAGTACAAAATTCGGGCTTCCAATTTTTTCATTCAAACGTTTCAAATGAGCCAGGTAAATTATGAAATGCCGTGCAAGTCGTAATTTGTAATTAAAAAAGACGGCGCGATACTAATCTGGAGAAAAACACGCTTGGAGCATTTGGGTGATAAAAACAGTATACAATATATTTTAGTCAGAATTTTCAGTTCCCTGCAGGGAACATATCAACATACTCCTTTGCAATTAACCTGAGAATGCTTTCCCCGACTCGAATGAGCGAGAGTGAACCTGATGAAATCAGGAACGACAAGCCCATTTGCAGTCCGTTTTCGCAAATCCCTTGGAGTGTGCTAATAACCTGAGTAATTCATAAGTAAAATGTTGGCTTCAAGCAATGTGTGCTAATATGTGTAGTAGTTTGTGTGGCAAACAATATATGCAATTGATGTGATGGAAATGTTGTCTTCCAGGCTGGAATTGAAGCTTATAATTATTGTACGTATACGAGATGGACACAATTAGCCATAGATTGGAACGTCTTCAGGAATACCGTTTCGATACTCGTATGTATGCGTGTTGAAATATGTCAGTCATGTTCTTGTATATTTTCCCTCCATTGTTAGATTTATATCTGTTGGGATCCTTATAATTGCTTCTAATAATTAGTAGTGCGGAAGTACATGCATTTAAAACGGTGTTTGCATATGAATCCCCATTAGCTGTATGTTCACAGCAAAGTACATTATAGATCGTGTCATGTATGCTTATAATACTACCTAAAAACGCTAGCATTTATTGCGGGTAAAGGTTTGTTAACTACAACATTACATTGTTTCCAGTATATTAAACCCACCGCTACTACAATCAAAGCGTGCACAAGTCGTTCACAACGTGTAAATATAATTTCCGTGTTTTAAGCTAAAGAAATGAGTCGGCACTAAATTTTTATTTCCTGGATACGGAGGAATGCTTAAGTATTTAAGTAAAATGTGCACTTACTTTTCAGTTTGGCCGTGCCCGAATAGCTTATGAAGGCGTAAATATGA
This sequence comes from Sminthurides aquaticus, assembly GCA_906901655.1. Taxonomy (NCBI): domain Eukaryota; kingdom Metazoa; phylum Arthropoda; class Collembola; order Symphypleona; family Sminthurididae; genus Sminthurides; species Sminthurides aquaticus. Next base: position 4,766,200 of record CAJQTT010000004.1, on the reverse strand, counting down.
TGGTCCTACATGGAAGTTGAATGAGAGGTTGGTAGTTTGTAAGCCCTAAAGAATATTCTATATGTACGTACTTGGTTCCTGGTGTCTGTTGTTGAGCAATTGTGTGTATTATTATATAGATTTGAGGTAAATAAAGTTGAAATTTTTAAAAAATGATATTTGAAACCCTTGTCCAACTTGTAATAATACATGCCATAGTGTTTTTACCATATCATATTTATTCACCCCACGAGCAGGATCTTCCTGTTTGCCAAATTACTGCCAAGAACAATATTAAAATGAGAGTAAGGTGTGGGAGGAAAGTCGAATCTTTGTCGAATTTCATTAGAGTCATTAGTCGCGGTTGCTAGTGAAAGCAGAAGCAGAAGAGGAGAAAGTCTAGGGAGAAGAGTGAAGCAAGGGGAAAGCGGATATTGATTTTCCTTACTCGATTCTATGAAAACCAGATTTAACTCTTGCTTATTAAATCCCGGCGTGTCAGGAGGCTGGGATATGTGTAATATTTCTGACTTTGATCGCCTCAGCTCAATTTGGTAAACAAGGATATCAGCCACGAGCTTTTTCTCGTCATCCCAGGGAAAGTAAGAGAGACTTTTCTCTATAAATTATACACGTGATTAATAACGCGCCGTTGAGTTGACAGCCGGGGATGTGGAGCGGTAAATAAATATCCCGAGTATCATTTTCCTTTTCCCCAAATCTAATAAACAGTTTCTGGACATGGAAACGCTCTTTAACAAATCCCCAAATCTTTCTCCAATCTCCCACTAGTCCGCAACAGTGGGCTTTTATATATGTTCAGACACAGACCTTGTATTTTCAAAGCTACTGGTTCTCAAACTCAGAAATCGAATATCCTTAAGCCTCATACACATCCAAAGCCCCCTCAACTCGACTTGAGAATGTCACCTTTCACGCACACATACTAACCAAACAAGAAACACGATTCTCAGCTCATGTCAGTTTATCCCGCTAGCTCTTATTTTTTGTTAATTGGCTAAACTCGTCAACCCGATGGATTTCAATCAGGCTAGGATTTTTAATTGGATTTCGAGAATCAGTTTTTTCTTCCTCCTACATATTTTTTAATATCTTTTCTGACTTAACTCTGGAGGAAGAGAACGTTTCAGCTATTTCCAAATGTCCTCAAATGGAATTTGCTAGCTTTACAACTGATCTTCATCAAACAGAATTCAAATTAGTCTTTTTAATTTCCGTAGATAAGAGCAGTAAACACAAGTCAGATAAGATAGCAAATTCATCCTCATGTAGATAAAGTTAAATAATGCATCTTCTCCCAACATTCAACTGAACCAATTTACGAATCCCTACCCAGAATTTGCAGATCAGATGTCTTCCAGTACGAGTGTCAGTGTGCAGGATGAATTCAAAATTCATTCTTCCGGTGGAATGCGGGCACTATGTCACCTACTTTGCCTTATGTGGACAATCGTTTCCTTATTCCGATAGTTTACCAAGATTCGGAAAAAATCTGTGAAAATTATATAGCAATAGCGACATCTTCAGAACTTGGTTGATCATGTTCTCAAATTCCACAGAAGCCGTACTTGAGTTGCCGGATTACTCTTACGAAAATATTTACAGTCCTTTTAAGTCCAAGGCTGGGGTACATATTTTAATTTTAATTGCTGTAATTTAAATTTAAATTTAAATACAGTTGAAATTCACTTAAACTATACAGACATATTATTCATCTTCCAGGAAATCACTGAAGAGATTCGATGGCATTTTTTGCGGGAAGATTTGGTCGTTTTGCCAGAAGTAACTTCCGCCTTACTCATAGCGGGGAACGTTTTAGTTGTCATCTTTGCCTTTTGCGGTAACGTTGCTGCCTGTATCGTTTGCATACGCTCCAGGTTAGTTACGCATCAGAAATGAGAATTTTGTCACCTTTTTAATACATCTCTGCAAATATTTACGAAATTTTGAATGGCTCATCTTCACAGATTTAATAGAATCGGCACCCGCTTCTTCCTCTTGTCTCTTGCCGTGAGTGACATAATCGGAGTGGCGTTTTCGACCGTGGCCACAATCTCCCAGATCTTGACAAGCTACAACTCCTGGGTAAGATACTTTGTTGAAGCAAAGGCTTGCCCCTGATATCGCCCACAATAGCCTCATCATTGCATGGTCCCTTCATTGTTTCTCCTTTAGTCTCCTAATGTGTCCATCCGTCCATAAAAAGAAAACTATTGCCTTTATCTGTGTGTGTGGTATTTGCTTTTTGGCAGAGTCTCGGGGAAGTAATGTGTCAGACGAGCGGAAGTGTACAGACATTTGCAATATTAACAAACGGTTGCGCATTAATAGCTATTGCAATCGATAGATACTTAGCCGTTGTCCGAGGTCTGAAGGCACCCTGGCTAAGTCCACCCTGTTCCAAATATGTAACATATATTTTGATGACCCTCATTTGGCTCGCTCCTTTAGGTATGTGGCTTTTTCAAACTTGCTCAAATTCATACACTTTGCCAGAAATCCGTTCTTTTGCTTTCTCCCCCATTTCTCTTTCCCGCCGACGTTCAAAAAAGCGATCTCTCCCTTACAATTCCAGTAATTGCTTTTTATTGTTTCTAGTCCTGTCGATCCCCGTCCTCTTCGTTTACGAGCACGTTTCATTTTGGGTGTGGGAGAGAATAGTAGAGGAGGGTGGGAACAGCACATCAATAGTGTCCGACAATGTCACTCATTATCTTTGTTCCAAGAAGATGGACTATCTGGAGTTTGACAAATGGTACCACATTAGCGTCGGCTTGATGTACGGCGCCCTCGTAGCCACTCTTATATTCTCTTACCTTTCAATAATGAGTTTCGTGCGAAAAAATCTTAGAAAGTTTCACTCCCGTCAAGACGCCTCCCCTCCAGCCTCCAACCAGAAATCCAGCAGGGCTGGTGCTGGAGCCGCGGAAATCCCAACATGGACTTCTGCCAGCACAGGGGAATTGAGATCAATGGGTACAGGGAGAGGGCCGGCTTTGGTCTCAGGTGGCAGTTCTGTGTCAATGACTGAGAAGCGGCACATTCGGACAGGCCGGCTTTTGTGGACTCTGATAGGCGTCCTGCTTGTATGCCGCCTCCCGAATTGGATCTTTTTAATTATCATTACGTCTCGAAATGTTCCCTGGACGGTGACAAATGCAAGCATTCGCTATGTTTTGCACCTGCTATCCGATGTGAAATCCGTGGTAAATCCTTTCCTCTACACGATATGGAATGATGCCCTCCGTTCACAAACTTCTCCGTCTCACAACCACAATCCCGCCTTCCACGGAGATGGAGAGGAGGGAACCAGGGGGAAAACATGTTCCACCTGCTGTTGCTTTCTCCCATATTTGACGTGCTCCTTAGCCTCTTTTTGGAAGGATTGCCAGGATTCTGGAAGCCCAAGACGCTACGACTTTACCCGACAAACCAACAAAATCCTTCCGTCCTCTTCTGACGTAATCAAATCCCAAAGATTTTGTACAACCGAAACTAAGATTGACACTAACTGCCGTACAAATACCGTGTCCGACTGTCAACCCTCGTCCGGGATGCAAATCAACAACTCAGAGGCTTCTCTGCCCTCTCCTTCAACCAACCCGCCTGAGATCAAACCTGAGTCGACATAGATCCTTCTCACTACTACATTAAGTCTGCCTGAATCTCTCCTCTCTCTTTGTGAATCTGTTCACAAAGGTTTTTGTGTCTATCGAACTAAGAATGTCTCTCCGGCTTTAAAAAATCTTGTCATTCTTCTTTCCTCTTAGCGGGTTTTAGTATAGTATTCTTTTGAGGATCCAGTGAGTCTTTCATCCTCGTCACAATAGAAACATTCCTAAAACAGCTTAAAAGGGATTCATTTCATGAATTTCTTTCAAATAAATTTTCTCTTTTTTCAATCCATTTGTGTATCTTTCGATTGGATCGGTATAATAAAAGAGAATAGCGTATTGGACTCATTCATGCTTGAATACGGAAGGGAGTAGAATATTTTATACAAGGATTCTGTTTCTCTAGCTCGGATCCCACTTTGACTGAGTTTTAACAACTCTGCGCAAAGTTTTGTCTCGTTCCACTTTTAATCATACTGCATTGTGTTTACGCATCCTGAAACCAAAGAACACATAAACATTTGAGATGGAGGCTGGCTACATCTCTCATCATACAGTGTCGGGTTCATCTTTATTCAGAAACGAAGAGATTCATGAGAAAGAGAAAGTTGGAGAAAGTGTCAAGGTTAGGATAGGAAGGAGATGAGGGTTTGTAGTAGGGACCAGAAAGTTCAAGCAACCACTTGGCCCTCTCCTCCAGTATTCTACGCACCCTATCAAAAAGTCAGTTTCTCCAGTTTGTCCATTATGCTTCCAGAAATCATTGGAGACTACTTACTCATGACAGCTCCAGAAGCAAAGTTATTTTAGCGCCTCCAAAAGAAAGCTTTCTGAGGATGGATTATGTGGATTTAGGAGCTGTAAAACATTGTAAGCTTCTCTCCTTCCCCTCAAACTCTTCTTATCATCCGCATTTTCATTCTCTTTCATTCATTCATCCACCCCATCTTCCTCCTTACCCTTACCCCACCCACCCCTCCTCCTACTTTCTCCAGCCCTCTTTTACACAAGAAAGGATTTTCTTTTCCCGCTTACCCTTCAACTTTCATCCACTAGTTTAAACACTCTCCCCTCTCTTCCCCTTCTACTCTAGGAGTGCTTTATCAAATCTCTTTTCCTCATTTCTCTCCTTGCTTTCACTTCCAACTTTCTCCACGGATCGGCTAGCACCTTCTTCAATATTCCGAGATTCTCAAACCCGACCTTGCCAACCCCTCCTCAGTCCCTCCTCCAGTCTCAAGTCCATCAACTTTTAAAACTTTCCCTCCAGTTTTTCATATTTCAACAAACATCTTCACTCTCTTCTGATCGATGACGAAACCGCCTCGCGTCCTTAAAGTACAAACTTATTCCTCAAATCCTACGATATACTTGAATTTCCATCATACCCATTTTCCCGTGTCCATATTTATCCCAGCTGTCTATATCATACTTAGTTCTATCTTTCAAGGCTTTGCAGATGACGTTTTGTTAGTAGCTGCTATAGCTTCTATGGCGGATTACTTGAGTTATAGTGCCGCTTATGTCGAGTCGAGGGAGGGTGCTGAATATTTCTACACATCATCATCATTCCCCATTTGTTTTATCCCTTTTCACTTTCATATTTCGTCGAGGCTACCGTGGGATTTACCTCCAACTACCGTATGCGGATGGACGGCTGTAAGATGGGTGCGAAAAAATGTAAATTCCCTTTCACCCGACAATATATATATATATATATATACATATACACTCGCCAAATGGAGCTTTGCTAAATTCGAGTATAGTATTTCACCAAATGCTTTTATTATTCCCATTCTAGTAATCCTCTTAAATAGCGCTCCAAACTTATTCCCTCTTCTCCTTCTCACTCACAATATAAGGATATCTCTCTTGTACTTTCTTTTCCGACATTTCATCTCCCGCTTACTATTTTCCTCAGCTTTCACTCATCCGCTTACGACTCAACTAGTAGTTTCTCCACTTTCTCCCATAGTCCTTCTCCCAGGCTTTCTCTCATCCTTTCCTGTCTTTATTCTATGTCAGAAAAGAGATACCCTCTCGAAGCCTCTGCCGGACTATTTTCTGACGTTTCTTCATCACACAACTTGTATCTATACTATATTCAATTTTCTCGAAACTATTTAAAGCCTATATAACTTATTATTATTATTGAAGTATTTTCAGAGAAGAGAATATATCTGCCACTTGCTCCCACTTTTGTATTTCAATCGAAACTCCCAGACGTGAATCCACGTGTCTTCACCCGTGGATTCTTTTGTTCTTCCTTTTCCCTAGCGAACCTTTTCACTTTAAAATTATTACTCTGTCATAAAAACCTGCTTTAGTCTTTCACTATATTTTCTTTGTACAATTCGATACTAAATTCTATTCTCCTATTTGCATCAGACATGTTACCGCTAACAGGTTCATCTCTCTCTCTCTCGACCCTCTATTTCTCTTTCACTATTATTTCCCCAATTCTCGCCTCAACTTATCCAACTCATCCTACCCATCCGCAACTCTACAAGCCCGAGCCCCTTGTCTGCCTGGGCTTTCTCCTTCCAAGCGTAGGCCCCAAGCCTCCACTACAGACTACTCCCTTTTAAAGGATGTCACCTTCATCCTTTTTCTGCCTTTTTCTTCCTCCTCTCTTTCTCCCATTTACGGGCTCGCGCCCTGAGAAAAATTCCATCAACTTGCATGAAAAGCAGACACTGAGGTAATTTATTTTCCTGCCCAGAATGAAAGCAGTACATCTCACCCAGTTTAACACAAGTGAGTAGAAATACAAATACTTGGAGAGAACAGTTTCCCATCCTCTTTCAACTTGGCACTTTTATTTTCCTTTCTCTCTCCCGCTGTCGCCTCGCCTCTACGACACGACGCTCTTCCTTCGCCAATCCCACGTGAACTCAGCATCACGCACCCTGTCTGTTGAATTTACCCTAGAGATTCTTGGAAAGTATCCGCTTTCCGGATTTACTGTCCAACCTTCAGATACTCTGAGCTTTGTTTTAGTCATTACTATTTATTAGAGAAAGGGAGTTCATGGACACATATAAATTATACTCTTCTGAAGGAAACTGAACAAAAGAACGTGCTGGATAAAATAAACAGACGATAACATTTCACCCTCTACTTTCTCCACCGATTTACCCCTTCCCCTTTTACTCCTCCTCTTCCTCCTCCTACTTGGCATCAATTCGATCACATTGAATCGTTAAACACCCTCCAAAAGAGATTACACATCCTCCTCTACAATTCTCTTTCTATCTTCCCGCCAACCCCGTAGATTCAACCGACTTTCACCCAAATTTTACCCAACTTTCACCGTAGTAGTAAAAACACGAGTAAGGTAAAAGCAAACAGCTAAATGCACTCCTCAGCTTCATTATTTCATTCCTTATTCCTCGTCATCCCATGTACGTATATGCTTGATATTCTCGAGTGTACTCCTCTGCTTTCTCCCCCTGTAATTACTTTCTTCTTCGGAGGTGTATTCCGTCGTCATAGGTATTAATCACATTTTTAAGGGAAAACATGGGAGAAATGCCTTAGGACCTGAAGAGAGAGAGAGAGAGAGAGAGAGAGAGAGACGTGAGGGGTTCAGGAAACAAACAACAAATCTGGGGACAATGAGGACAAAAACAAGGTCTAACAACACTTTCATCTTCCACCCTTCCTTTTCCGTCCCCTCATTTCCTTTTATATTATGCAAGCGTTGTAAAGATTAAAAGAAGACAATCAAGCCAGCTAGCAAATCTTTCAACCTCGGCTTTTCACCCTTTCTTCTCTACAAAAGACTTGTTCCTAGTCTCTAGAAGACGAACACGGAAAGGAGGACACCGCAAAGTAACAACATTTTTCCTCCCACCCCCTGCAAAATACCTCATCATTTCACCTTTTATTTTCTTATCTCTATATGCCTGTCTACCTTGTATTCATTCTCTTCCGTTGAGCTTCTCAATATCAAGGTCTTGATTGAGGAACTATAGAAGACCAACTATTCTACGGAATTGAACTTTATTCCCAAGTTCTGGCCTGGACTTGATGTATATAGCCAGTAGTGCGTCGTGGAAGAAAGTCGTCGATTCGTATTCTAGGTCTCGTAAGGTCATTACCAACATTCCCTACCAACTTGGCACAAGAATAACTACTCCTTTTTTCAAGTTAATGGTCCTCGTTTAAATTGGATATCGGCACGTTTCTCATATCATTACTCTTGAGACCAGCGAATCCGCCCAAAATGCATAATCTTCCTCCATGTTTCTTTGCATCTGGAGAAAGGCGGGAGCGGTGGTGGTGGAGGTGGGGAGAGGAGAAGACGGTAAAGCATAAAAAATACCCTCTGCTTCCTTTCTCCTCAGCCGCACTTTACATGCACCCAATGAAATAATCATGGTGAAGCCCTTATGCTATCTTTCCCATTCTTGCTTGCTTCTGCTTCCACACTTTCACTCTCATGCTTTCCCTTAACTTCTCGACTCTATATATAGCGAAAAGCTCAAACCGCAACTTCCAGAAAATATATAGCTCCGATTCCCATTTCTTTTCCATCCAGAAATTTTCCTCGTTCCCATGACCCCTAATCATATGCTCCTTCCATCCAAATTTCCGTCACCATTTGTCTACCATAATGTGAATTCGTGTCTACGAAAATTTGATTTATGTCGCCTCAACGGCATCAAATCATTATTTCTCTATTCCTGTCCTACCATCTTTTGAATTCTCCAGTTCTCAAGCAAACTCAGCCACCGGAAAACAGCCATGCCCTATCTCGCTATTAGCCATTAAAGGAGCTCCAGCCAATACTTTCTCCCATCTAAAGTCCAGGTCCAGATTCTCCATCCTTCCGGAATCATCCTTTGTATCCAGCGATCTTTTTCCATTTATTAAACCTAGGCTGGTACTGTCTGGGCGTCCCTAAGGATAACATACTAACTAAAGATTGCTTTCCTATGCATAACTTTCTCCAATCTTATATTTATCGTAGCTTCGGCTTCCTTTAGATTCGAAGCTAAGGGTTTTGGAATTATTACCGATTCACTGCACAAAATAGAGTGAGAGAAAGCGAAAGCGGAATTCCCTTTCTTCCTCGACTTACAGTCACTCATCCGGATTCAATCCGCGTTTCCATGAGAATCTTAATATTTTCTGAAGCTCGAGCTTTCATTGGCGGTAAGTTAATTTAATAAGGTAGATCAATCATGGTATCATGAGCTACTCTCTGCTTGTATAGCTCCAACGGGAGGGAGCATCATCTCATCCTTACACACTTTTCGTTCCATGTCAAACATTTCCCCTCTGTGTGCAGTGTGCACTCCCCTTGGCTGTTTGTTGTTTCAGGAAAAAGGAGAAAAGCATATCATCTCTCCAATTATGACTCTTTCTTGAAAGATATACAACAGGATGGGGTTTCCTTTCTTCCGTCCCGTCAGGATTTGCTCTCTTCTTCTTCTTCCCCCTCCTCCTTGGACAAACTTGTACGAGTTTGACATCCTTGACAAAATTGTAACTGACATGTAACTTTTCCCTCCTTGCTTATAGCCTCATTTACTCTCACCTCTCCGATTTTCCATTCCGCCCCTTCCACCTCTCCATCCGCTTCCCTCTCATCCTCCTCCAATCCGTCTTACAAGTTTTCCTTCAGGTTTCCGGCTCCTAATCTACAAGAGCCCCGTCCTACAAATCCGTTCCTAATTCCAGACACTTGTATTTTCTGTGCCATAGCCTCTTTCTAAGATCGTGATGAGCATTTCAGAATCCGAGTAAGCCTTCATTTCTCCCCACATCCCCTTCCATCTCACCCCGCTCCTCATCCGCAATGCATAATAGAAGACTTGCCTGGGAAATTCCAAGTGTGCTGAAAATCTTTTGAGTCCTCACCTTTCTCCCTCACATTAGGATCCTCTCAATGCTCGTATATTGCTCCGACCTCGACCGCATACTACACTACAGCTTTCTCCACTTTCTCTCATCCCATCATATCATTTCAAATCCCATTCTTCTATTCCCCCCGTCCTTCCATCCCTACCCGCCTTCCCATTTCCTCCCCCTACGTGTGTATGAAGCCTGAAAAGTTGATACGATTACCACATCTCCTTCTCTCATTCCGTCATCCGCCCCACAATCTCTCATCTTAGTGATCCAACTCGTTCAGATTTCTCGCATTTCTCATGCTCTTTGTTGTATCGGAGGCGACCCTCGCAGCATCCGTCGTCTAAAAAATTCCAACAACAAGAGCTTAGATAGATCCCGAATCCATTGAGGATCCTCCAGCCGAGCGGCTTCATTTCATTTCGTCGCCTCGATTTAACTTGACATCAGCTTTCCTTGTTGAATTTTTTCCATTTCAACAACCCATCCACAGATGCCTGCACATGATCCCGTACGAAATTCCTCAATGTCTTCCTCCTCTTGTCCCCACCACCATCCAACATAGATATTACAATACTTTCTCCACCTTTCTCCTCCTCCTCCTCCCCTGAGTTCACATCCAAAAGCTCACCACACGCACTTAGTCCCATCTTAACTTGCAAGCTCCTCCTCATATGTGGACGATAATATTAGAAAAAAGAGACATCCGGAAGATGGACGTAAGGGCAAACTTGGGGAGCAAACAGAGCTCGTAGGAGCATATACATATGATCACTTTCTCCCGGCTCAGTTCAGTTCCTGCCAGAGCTTAGAGCTTAAAATTCCTTCCATCTTTTACACGGACAACAAGTTAAGATAGTAGTTGGAGTAGATAGAGCGGCTACCGGTCCGTAGAGACGATATTGCAGTAGTAAAGCGAACAAGTTTCAAGATCTGGAAAATCGTCCATGCGAATATTAGGTTTAAAACTTTTCCAACCCCCGTATGAAATCAAGTAGCGGAATGCGTGACAGACTCAAGAGGGACACAGTAGTATCCCGGGGAAGGAGAGTACAAAAGCCCGGCTTCCAAAACGGGACGTATCGGCAGTCATGTCGACGGTGGAGGCAGCGAAGCCAACCGGTCTCTTTCCCTCCTCCACTTTCTCTTCCAAACTCTCTCCCTTTACGCTCTTGAGAATGTCGCCGCGGCCGCTCCTCCAGTTCAAGCAGCCGGGGAAAACTGATCCTCTTTCTTAATACCCGCTTCCGGAGAGCTGACTAGAAAATGCGGCATCTCTTCCCCTTCCCGGGCAGTGCCCACCAGGCAGTCACCTGGAAGAGAGCAAGAGCGTGTTGTTTGCCATGCAAACCAAACCTGGAAGCCAAGGAGGAGAAGACGGGAGGAGACGGAGGTAGAACGCCTTACTTTTTTCAGAGTACAAACATCACAAGAGTAATACACACACAGACGCTATTCTAATCGCCACAATCACAACTTTCTCAGCTCAATCTCAAGAAAAGGGAAGATAAATCCAGCCTCAGGTTAACTTTCTCAGAGAGCACCACGAACTTTGTATCCTCTGTATCACTAAAAGCCTCTGCACCAAAACAAACCGGGATTCACAAGGCTTTTCCAACCAAAACCAACTTGAACGGTCCTCCCAGTTCCCAGCCAGACAATTATATACATTGAGTAAAATCGCAGAATTTACGTGTGTGGCGGGTCTAAGGCCGGGGAGAAGATACATGTAAGCTGGAGATTCCTCGTTCCGCATCCATCAGTCAGTCCATGTACCGTGTAGAGTAAAATCCCCATTTTGTAGCAAACTTTTCTTCTCTGCTCCTGTACCTCTCTCTTTTACATGAACTCTTCATCTCCACAAGTTCATCTTCTTTAATCCCAACGCAGCTCATCCAGTCTGTATTTTAGCCTCTTCCTAGTTTGAGAGTTTGAGCTAGTCATTTACAGTGAGTGGTTGCTGGTGTCTTATCCCCGAGGTGATACGGTGAAAAATCGGAGGCCTCTACCATTCAAACTCCTTTTCCTTCGCTCGTTCGTATATAAACTACACACTCTTCTTTAATCTACCCTCGCATCCCACAATAAAATCGTCCACATTACCTCCTCCTCTATTTTCTTTTAGTCGTCTTAATAGAATCATGCATACTATTCTCATCCCACTCTAAAATAACCACAACAACGTCTTGCTGGCATTAGCTATCCAACAGCATAACCTCCAGCATCCCCTCATCACACGTCTCATCAATTCACCGCCACACAATACACGAGCCTCTGGAACAACTTGTTGTGCAGTACACTCCTGGAGAACAATAAGTCTTCTCCAGAAGCACAAGAGTAGTAGTGTGTGTATAAAAATTCCCATTTTTCACCCTCCCCTTCATAACAAGTGTCTTTTTTTTCTTAGATACCCTACAACAACTACGAATTCCACCCAACTCCAACAAACAACCTCGTGAAGCTTAAATTTAATTTTACATCAGTTAAAATATTAGCTGAAGCGTTAAAAATTAAAACGTGTAACTAACTGTCAGTTGAGCTGATTAACGGATTGCCAAAAGAATATGCAACCATAACTTGCAACTCCAGTTCTACATTCTATCCGTGTGTGACAAGTGCTTCCTTAATCACTTAACCAATTTCCGGTCAACTCCTATGTACTATATATTACAACATAATCCCTTCACGTGACTACACAAGAACCAAAATCTATCCACAAGCAACAAGGTTCTCGTGAATAAACATTATCATGTTCAGTTGAATGAGTTTGAAACTTTAAAATCCCTAGTTAATGCTCTAAATTATATTTAAAGGCGTTTATAAGCAATCGCAAGTGTAAGTGTAATTGAAGCAATCACTTAACTTGATATCGTTACTCTTCAAATAACCAGCATTTTATTAGGATTACATAGCTAACATAAGCCTACCAGCTGACGACGAGAATGTCATTTAATATCGATATACACAGTTCAAACAAAGTTAATTTTTAAATTGTTTCCAATTATCTGCTGGAACAGCTCAAACAAATCCCCCTAGACTAATCAATTCCCACTCCTCCTCGCTACTCTGGCTTTATAGACTGAGGATTAATTAGTTGAGATTAAATAGTAAATTAGATAGCTACTTGGGCTACCGGCTGCCAGCATCCTTTCCGCTTCCAACTCTGAGATACTTTTTGTGTGAATATACTTAATTAGTTTCTTTTGGATTAATTTGAAGGGGAGATCACGCAAGGGAGCTACTGCATACACGCTATATTGTATCATTAATTAATGAAGCAGGAGGTCTTTAGCTTGTCTATTTAATTTATCCTTAAGTATCGTGCATATCTTCAGCGTGCTATTATCTTCACAGATTTAAACAGGTGGTGTTCAGTGAGATAGTGAAGCCTATACATTGTTCAGTAGTTCAGTAGGCCTTCTTCAACTCGAAACTGAATGCAAGTGGATCTTCTGATTTTACAAATCTTCTAAAATACTAAGTGATTTAACCTTTAATTGTTAAAGAGTGTTGTGCTTTGTTATGCGCCGTTCAATAATTTCGAATCCAAGTTTTAAAAGTTCATCCATATTATTGTAACGTCGAACCACACATCTTCAATTGTTCCCCCATCTTCAACTAGACTTGTTCAATCCGGAGCTTCCAGAACTCCAGGGGAAATCAGCATGGGTCGGACAGATCTTCATAGCAAGACCGGAAGCACGTGGGGTGAGGCTTTGCTAGTATTTGTATCTGTAGTGTAACCTGTACAGTTGCACGTAATAATGCTCATTCTAAGCATGCAGTCTCCAACTTGTTATCGACGATAGCTTCGACTATAGAAGCTGCAAATCTGCTAATAACATATGAGCTGTAGCATGATATCCAGATTGTATATTGTGCAACTATTCCCCAACACGAACTATCGACAAGGGAGAACTGCTTTTACTGCACACGATATACATGACTGAATCGTGTGTAGGATCCATGCAAGTATATAGCGGCAGTTTTGCAAATTGAATCACTTATACTGTAGTATGCGATGAAAAAAACATGTCTTCTCAAGGATGCCTCTTATCTGGAATCCTTAATGAACCTTGTCTTTTTCTTGCAACTAGCGTTCCGTGGCGCCTTCTTCGATAATAATTGCCAAAACCTGACAGAAGCAGGCATAGTAATTTCGGATTTGGGAGCATCATTATTAGGGAACACGGTCCAAAAATTTGTTTGTCCTGCTCAGGCGATAGAAAGGCTTGTTTGGTATAATGGTTGTTGGCGAAAGCAAAGCAACTTTGATATTCCAGCTTTTCGTAATTTCCAAAAAAGAGATGTGGCGCAGCAGATGGGTTTAATCGTACGATTTTTCTCCTTTGTATGCTCAAAGGATCCTGATCTTCTCTCCTTATTTGACGAAAGAATGAGCAAGAGTAGTGCACGAGAAAAGATTAAATTCCTCTTCCAACTTTTGAGCAAACATGAGAGCTAATGTTAGCAGCAGAATATCCTGAACGAGTCCCAGTTCCATACGTAGACCCATATGAGTCTCCGAGCTGAAGGACGAGGAAGGCAAAAGTTAAACCATTTGTTGGCACCGATATTACCCGGCAACATTCCAGAAAAATTTTCCTCTTTCTGCTTTCCCAAACGATAATATTCTTCTGACGACGACAAGTTTTACACAGACTGATTCCATGACGAAGTCCCGCCTTAATATCCTAAACTGGTCTAGAAATGGTAGTAACTCCTCCACTCTGTAGTTAAGCAGATTATGATCTTCTAGAATTTGGGTTTTTCGTATCCGGACTGTGTGCCTAATTGCTGCCTGGAGCAAGTGTATATAAAAAGAGCACACCGGAGCGATTTTGTCCGATTGTATGCAAGTATTTGTTCTAACACTTTAAGTTTTACTGTTTACTCAAAAACAGATGAAAGATTTATGAAAGAATCATCAAATACTACATTTGAACGAGAGGACTTTTGAATGGAGTTTGTTTGCCCGGAATAAGAATTTTATCCGGTTAAAACCCCCAAGATTATTATGTATATTCAGGACTACTACGGTTGGATGTATTAGAGTTTATGTAAAATATTAATCATCCTCAACTCTTCATAAAGTTAGGCCCATGCAGTTAAAGGTATTTTTAAGGGATCAATGAGCGAGCACCTCCGTTACAATACAACACGATAAAGGTATTTTACGAAAATGTATGCATACCTACTACTTGAAACTAATGATTTCATCGAAGGTTTTGCTTGTTAGTTCAGCGGTCTTGCTTATCCTTACGCACATCGACGATGGCTGCAGAACTTGAGTAACTTATGGTTTGTCGGAGATCGGTATTAATTGCAGTGTCGAAGAAGTGGTTTCTGGTTAATAGCCATGCTGTATCCATGTATCACAAAGTGTACGTAAGCGTAAGGCACGCCGAACTAAAAAGTTGGAGTGGGTGTTAAGTAAAGAAGGTAGAGCGTAGAGCACGAGCAAGAAAAGTCTACGTGAAATCTTTAACAAGGAAAATATTTTATCTCGATACTTGTGAACCTCTTTCCCAACACAGTTGCTTGAGGATTCGAGGACTGCCAAACTTGATGTATAATGTTGATACTAGTAGGCTTGCTCTTTAATTGCTTGGAAAGTTGTATGCATATTTTGATTGATTTCACGCTAGATAGAGTTCATAATTTCCAGTCGAGTCAAGGAGCTAACTCGATGAACATTGATTGCTTTCGTAATTGCCTTCCATGTTTCTCCTGATGTAGCTTTTTGTGTTGTACGAGAATTCTTCTGAATTCTAAAAAGGGAATTTTCCTTCCAGGCAGTTACCAGGGGTAAATTTCAGGAAAAGTCCTCTACAACTCCCACTATTACTTTACTACCTACATACAAATCAGCACTGATGTAATCTTGCTCATAGTTCAATCTTCATTCATTTCAAAGCCCGGACGGATACGGGTTGCTTCCAACCAAATTAATTCCGGCAGGCATTTCTCCTTCACTAGTCTTTTCTCTACATCATCCTGCAAATGTAAAGCCTGCCTGCCTCCTGCATAAATCCTCCAACGGTTTAGCTGAATTGGTTTCGTCCTTTCAATTTCCAGCTCTTCGTTTCATTGCCTTAGATATGGTTATCTTGTAGATAAATTTTGTGGCTCCATCCCGTATTTGTGATGGTTAAAGAGGGGTAGCGTTGGAGCTTGCTCAATCCGAGTTTCACCACACGTGAAGAATCATTCAGCAGAAGCTCAAAGGTAGAGCCTTTTGCCGTATTCCCTCATGAGGAGGCAATAAGCATGAACTCAGTGAGAGTTTCAATGAACCTTATGATAATTGCGTGGAGGAGGACACGTAAAATCATAAAGTCATGGGAGTCCCCCGGAAAAAGGGGGCTAGAATGTCATCAAGTTGCGAAAATGGTTGCTTAACGCTGTAATTTGACTATGAAGGCAACTTTGTGGGCATTTTTTTAAATGTCTCCTCCAATTTCGTCCGCAGATAAGCTCCAGACTCGGTGATATTATTTTCAAGAATGCCCAGATAAGGCAATTCCGTCCTTTATCGTCCAAATCAAATGTCTGAACGGTGCGTTTATCCTAGCGTCTACTCACTTTATTAGAAGTTTCCCTCTTGTCCTTCCGCAGCAGCGCAATTCCGCCACATTTCTCTGTTATATCACATCACACATGCTAGTTTTACTAGAATCCCGCCGTATCATACCCTGGTTGGTATCTCATGTTAACTTTTTTGCTGGACTGTAATATGATCCGAATGTCCCACTATTATGACTTCCGTTTGGAGACTCTCTTCCCACACTGCGGACAGTCGACAGTCTGGAATCCGGAGCAAACGCTGATGTTGCAAAAAGTGACATATTTCTTTTTTTCCACTTTTCCTTTGTGTGAAGATGCATTAGCTTTTAGTGAAAGGGGGAGGCGGGAGAGAGTGGCGACTGACTAAAGATTGTGAACATCTTTCTCATCCCGCAAGTAAATGCAAGTCTCGAAATGAAATAGAACAAGAGGTCGACACGTAGTTTTTTCCGCTTCACCTTTTCTCGAGTCTTTTTCTATAAATAGAAGCTAGAATGAAAAGTCAAGGAATGTAATATAGTCCCGACTCCTTCATCTTTGACTTCTGAAACAACACTATTCATAGCGTAAACTACAATAGTCTTCATCTCTTCCCTCACCCGCGCTACTAAAGCAAGCTATGCAACATATGCATATACTACTGTCCCTTGTCTCCAGAACCGCCCACCACATTTGATTTTATCCGCAAAATTATTGCGTAATTCTTATTTCCTCTGATAAGGGTTAGATAGAATTTGACAACTTTCCACTACCCCTACCTTCCTATCAGAATCTAGTATATCAGAGTCACGATCCATTTTCTCCATTGTTTATCCTCGACCCATCTCAGACAATCTTGGAGTTTTATAGTAGAGGAGATAGTGGGACGGAAATAGAGATTTCTCCTTTTTAGGAAATTCCAGAGATGAGTTAGTTTCCAGTCACGCATCCTTGTCTTTGTGCGGCGGCGGGGAGATGTGATCCCAGGATAGAGAGAAGAATAGTCCGGTAACTTATGTTACTTTGACGTGCTCGGAATTTAGCGTCAGGTGCACGTACGTTCCGGCTCTGTGCTTTTAATGGTGCATGTGATGGAGAAATTTGTGGATTCTCTACAAATCTCATCTTCGTACTTACTCCTAACGCTTTTTCACCCTTCCAACATATACACCCAATTATCCCTCTGTTAGCCAACCCCTCCTTACAATCAGTCCGTTCCAGAAGAAGGGCTTCCCCACCCCGAACTTTATGCCCCTTTCGTAGCCCAGTATTTATTCATGCATTTATTTAAGCAATGAAAATATATATTCTCTCTCAAGAAACTCCCCCCTCTGTCGCGTGTCTAGGGCATAAAAACATCTAAGGGCCCTACAAAATATTCACAAAGTGTAATTCTCTCTCTTGGGAGTCAATTAAGAGTTATAAAAACATTAGCTTCTTCCTTGCTCCGACTAGAACGGAGGTGAACCATGCTCGTAATCCTTTCCATCAATTTTGCATAACTTTTCTCCCGCTTGAGTATCATAATTAGCAGTTTCTTTATGCTTTTCTTACAAGCTGCAAGCAGTAGAAGACGTTTCTGTTATTGAGCTAGCTTCCTGTGTACGTTATTCGTAGGCATGAGTCTCCCGTTGTATTCATCTTACAAGATGTGGTTTCCTCCTGTACCCTCTCTTCTTCATTCTTGTCGTATTCATTTTGTTTCAACCTTTTATTACTTAATGCTTATGCATTTTCAAGAAGTGTAGGTAGTTGAATACTTATTGCCCACTTAAGAAATGGGTTAAGGCGTAACTTATGAGCGTATCGCATTGGTGTAATTCACAGGTATTTTTCACACTTCCGGAATTGCTTCCCAGAGGGAAAGTCTGCTCAAGTGGGTTGCGCAGGTGTAAATGTACTCACCACCGGCATTATTTCACCCATTCAAGTCCAAAGTCTGTGTGGACTCTTAGTCAGTGAGGCAGGAAAGAGATGGGTCCGTTTTGAGGATTTACTGTACAAGATATCGAGAAGATATTTCGAGACCATAAATTGCCTAGAGCGGAACTGCGGCGGAAATTATTCTGCGGCTAGGGAAAATTGTGAATCTTGAGCAGTGGCTTGTGGGCAATTTGCATGGAGGGGCATGGATTTCCGTGGCGTTTAAATAGATTGCTGTATGCATAAAATATTTTATGCTCGACTTTCCTTCACGGCTCTCCCGCCGTGAACTCGGAAACAAAATCTTCCTCCTGGTTACATACATTTCTCTTATGAAAGTATGCATCGGAACAGAAGGGTCTCCGCTTGATGTGCCTTCCTTCGACAGTAGCGTTATTGGTTGCAACCTCTCAAATCGTATGCATTATTCATTAGGGATTGTCAAGTGAACCCTCCGCTTTTCGCTAAGTCTTCCGAGCCAGAAGATTATTATTATTATGTATTTTTTGGGGGGAAAGCCACCACATTCTTCCTCTTATAATTATTTTATCCGATATGTGGCTCAACATCTCTGGAGGATTTCCCAACTTTTCCTTTGCCATCCCGGCCGGGTATCGGTCGTATATTCCGTAAATTTTCCTTGCCTACTAACACAAAACAGTGTTCTTCCTAGTCTCTCTTATCCATTTTCTAAGCATCCTCAGCCCTCGCGTAGTTGCTGCTCTCTTTTTTCCTTTGAAACATTCGCCGCCTTTCTTCTACACTCTCAAAGGGTTTCACTGAGAACAAAAATTTCATACTTGCGAGCATTCTCTTAGCAGAATGTCCGTCAGTGAAAGACGCACTGGCTCATTGCTTCATTTCACGGAAGAAAAGCATCCTTTGCTCTTCTACTTTCTTTCTGTAATAGCAGTATTTTCAGAATGTACTACGGCACTGC
Organism: Sminthurides aquaticus; assembly: GCA_906901655.1. NCBI lineage: Eukaryota > Metazoa > Arthropoda > Collembola > Symphypleona > Sminthurididae > Sminthurides > Sminthurides aquaticus. Next base: position 4,747,318 of record CAJQTT010000004.1, on the reverse strand, counting down.
TGCCTCCAACTTCCAACATTTCGACATTCCCAGAAAACAATTTAATAGCATTTGTGTTTCTCTGGATGTTCTTCGTATTTTCACCTAGAATCAAAGGCATTAGGAAGACAGTCTTGTAGTTGGATTCTCTAGTTTTGGGAGTAATTTAAACTTTTCTGTGTTCTTTTCAGGGGAAGAATCCAGCAAACTCACAGAAAGCGATGCGGAAAGACAACCGTTCTTGGGGAACGCGGGAACACCCCTACCGACCATCGGTCCCGTTAGACTTACTCCAGGATGGGAAGATTCATTACCGAATCGAAACGGAGATGAACTCCTTCGGAACAGCACAGCGAACTTATCCCAGCCCCCTAAAGACAAGTAAGTGGACAGTCCTGATCTCTTCTTCCTGCATTCTTATGGATTAGTTCCCCAGCAACTTTCTCTTTACTTTCTCTTTGCCTCGTTAGTAACGGTTTGGACGAGAGAAGTTAATCTACTCTGTTGAGCTGCTTCGCAACTGCAGATTGAAACGTCAAAACTAATGAATAGGAAAGTGGCCAGAATAAGTTTCTTAATAATTGCCTAATAAAGACAACAATGTAGTGTAAGTATCAAGACAGAAGGTTACGCTGTAGTTTAAGAGCGATTGCCTGTGGCAATAAAAAGGAGACAATTTCCTAAACAGTAACAGAGCTCCATTCAGAAGTAGAACCAATATACTATTTGATGTGAAGAAAGGACATGGTTGACGAAAGCTAAAAGTGATAAGCTTTAAAGTCCTTAAGGTTATCTCAGTTTTTCGTAAATACCAAGATTCTGGGGGGTTTTACACGTATCTCGTGTGAATGGTCAGAACGGCATTGAGTAAGCAATCGTATGGTTGGATTATAAAGTTGATAAAATAATGAAGAAATATTTAAAGAAAAAAACTACTGTATTTTTAGGTTATCTATCTGGATTTTAATTACATTTAACATATGTTGAGAAATATATATGGCATCGTTTGATTTACACCCCCCGTTCACAATAAATATTCCTAGCCTGAGCACTTGGAGCACGTACACTCCAGCTCTATGAGGGGCCCGTTAAGTGGACGACCAGTGTCACTATTTATGTCCAATTCCAGGGTTATCGCAAGGTGATAATTTAACTCGGGACGTCCCATGTCCTCAAGGAAAAAGTCTGTCGTTGCGTAAAGTTAGATGTGCCGCAATCTATCTTAATCTCCAGCGTCTTCTTCTATCTCGTTTTAACATTACATGCATACAGGATTGTCGTTGTATTTTACTGGAATTCAATTCCCTGGAATCATACCCGTAGTCCTTGAATATAGGTTATATATTTTTCCGTACACAATATCCGTAAATTACCCTAGTGCCGCGTCCTGAATTCTCGTGGAATGTTGGTTGGAAAGCATTTGCTATCCTTTGTGTATTCTAGATTCACTGCACCCAACGATAATGGTTTTGGCCAACGATAACAGAGTTTGTAGAAATTGTTTCTCCAGTACTTCTTGAGTGCTTACACAGTGAAAAGTCGGTAAATGGGTACAAAATTGATTGCAGTAAGTCATTCTTAGATACAGCTTGCAGTGAAAAGCCTTGAGAGGATTCCATTCGCATACCGATTTTCTCTAGCACAGAAAATTTCCTGGACATTCTCAAACGTTTCATTGCACTTACCGTTCATTCATTTACTGTCTGGATTCGTGTCCCTCTTTGCCTCAAACATTCTCACATTTAAGCACCGTGATTTAGATAAATAGGTTAGGATAAAGCTTAGGTTGCGAATGAATCTCCAGGCTCTTACAATATGTCATTGCACAAGGTAACAAATGAAAGGGTTTCTTTTGTGTGCAATCTTGATCCTAGCGGGGATTCGGGTTCAAAAGACGATGAACAAGAATGGTAAAAGAAGAGTGTAGTTGGAGGACCAAGCGAGCGTGTGTGTATTTAATGATCCTGGTACGGTGAGCAAGCATGTATCTCTGGAGTAGAAATTTGAACAAAAATTGACTTAAAGCCTGCTTTTGTCTGGATATAAATGAATGTAAGAGAAAAGAATAGTGGAGGAAAAAATCAGAGATGCCCGCATGCCTCACTTCCAAGCTGTGGTATTCCTATCCTTCCCGGTGCGCTTTTACTTAGTATTTACTTGGAATCTCCTAGGAAATGAGATAAAGGAACGGACTTTTTCAAAAGGCAATTCCCCTCCACTTCTTCCAGCTCGCTAATGGCATGGTGACGAAGGGGGGTGACGGCTGTAGGGAATGAGATTTTAGGATGATCACCTAGAATCTAAATCCTAGCCTACCCGCTCCCTTCATCCACCGCATAGAACTGCGCTTCCCGCACCCGTTTCCAGTCTTCCATCCTATCCCAAATCCAGACCGTTTCTGTCTCCCTATCCAGGAGCATTCTCAGTTCTTAATGCCCGTCAGTACAACCTCTTCCTCTCTTCGCTCTTGCCCTCTCTTGCTCAAGCGTATTTGATGTTGCGCGAGCTGAAGAGTGAGTGAGAGCACTGGAGCCAGATGAAAAACCCGGGCTTTACACATACTGTCCACATTGCCCGTCCATCTGGAGAAATGAGTGTGTAGGAGGGAATGTACGACCCATAGTAAAACAAAAATAAGTGTACTGGGTGATATGGAAATACATAGGACTCACTCAATCTCGACACAGAATACGCACTGCACTGTCATGTCGACGGGTTTCAGGGAGCCATATTCTTTGTATACTTGTAGAGGATGTAGTTGTGTTACGGGTAGTGTATACATTTACCGATTTATCGATTGATGACTCTTCCCGACTTCACATTACTCACAACCTGGTTACGCGGCTAGTCTGCGAAGAAAGTCTGCCTCCTTTCTGCTCTTGTATACACCGCACCGGTAGCCTTCTATAACTTTCTCCACGTCTTACTCAAGGTGTAGGTGTAGTGTGACGACAAAAGCTTCACGTGGTAGCAATATCCGGCGTACATTCCCGTATCTGATTGCATCTTCCGGCTTTGTCTGTAACTGACATTTTCCACAAGAAGCTGCCATGCGATTTTCAAATCCTGTAACCTATACCCACACAGGACTCCATTTCACATTAACTGTGAATTACCTAGTTTATCCAACCCAGTTTTCCACTACATTTCGCTCATCAGATAGATTCCAACGAGGAGGCAACTCATCCTTAGTGTCACTCCAAAGGTGAACCAAAGTGTCCTGTCATTGACTGATTGATCAGTCCTGGAATATCAACGGATTTATAGCTACACTTTCCCCATCCGGTTTCGCCGTTCACCGTCGAACAGGAAAAAATACTCACGGGGATTGTATTGTCAGTGCGAAATCCTGCTCTTGAATGGTTTCATCCAACCTATTCCCACAATAGAAAACCAATCGGAGCACCTCCAATATTATAATTCCCACATGTATCTTTGCATCTCTTAACCGAGTACAAAGGATAACAGTTCTGCGCCCTAAAACGTCACATTCTTGTATCCTCCTCATCGATATTCGATCGCGGACACACGGAGTGAAATAGTACTATCTAGCTATTAATCACTACTATCAATAGACACGAAGTATTCAGGCAGGATCGTGTCACGTTCATTTTATAGTTTGTGCTCTCTCAGCAAGTCACTAACTGTATTCAACTAGTAAATATTTCTCACGCTCCTGTACATTTTTACCGGTTATAAATCGAGTCTATGTTCTACCCAACGACTTCAGCATCTCTTCTGAAATAGCTATCAAGATCAAGGGAATGACATTGGTTATCACAATCGGGCTAATATACTATAGCTTATTCCCATTTCCAATTAATTAGTTATTGCACTGTCAAAGTTCGGGTTCAGGTTCCATGTGAATCAAGCTGTAGTCAATATTAGCATCTTGAAATTAAATAACGAGGAACAGCTTCTAAGAAGATCTATTCTATATAAGGCAGTAGCGTAGATTAGGTCCCTGTGTCACGTACACAAGTTGTATACGCCATTGATTGATCGTGTTAGGTCAACCGTGGTTCTAGTCAGCACGTGTGATATCAGTTTTTAGTTGCTTTGTCTATGTCGTATCGTAAGAGATTATTCTCATTAAATTAAAAGAGAGTGCCGAAACTTAATGTTTCAACAGCCATTATAACTAATTATTACCGCTAACTTTTAAAACGCCGCATCAACACAGCGATGGCAGAACGACGGGCTCCGTTAGCCTCCTTAGAGGATATCTCATCCATTTACTACTACTCGCCAAGTTTGACAAAGAAATTGTCAGATTTTTCTACACCTTTACTAACTACAGCTGAGGCTGAACAAATTGAATTAGTTGCCAACAACGAAAATATTGAAAATATTGCTAAATACAATGCGAATAGAAAGCTGCGGCCTTTTGTCAAGGTGCCGACAGATAGGTATGACACTCGGTCGCTTTTCCCGTGAAAGTTAATTAAATTGTTAAACAGTAAACCATGACTGTTTGCGATCTTTGTCGATTGATAATTGAAGGAATATTTAATTAACGGAAATCTATTTTACTTTCAGGTTCAGAATCGTTTTCCTCATCATGGTCATCCATGGCATCGGCACGCTTATCCCTTGGAATATGTTCATCACTGCGAAATCGGTAATTTTTTACATTTAGTGCTTACCACAATATCCATATATTTAGAGTAGAGCATTGTCTATTTTATCATCGTAATTTTAATCATTATGTTTCGTCTTTTTAGTATTTCGTCGACTATAAATTATCCAAAAACTATACCAAGGAAGAAAATACTTACGAAAGTCAGTTTTATATAGCTATCATGCTGGGGTCGCAAATCCCTAATGTTCTTTTCAACTGGCTCAATATATTCGTCCAAATAGGGTAAATGTTTGGTAATTTTTTAGTTTGTTGCTGCACGCTGTTCCTAAACACTTGAAAATAATATGCATGTTCCCGAATCTTTCACAGAGGAAGTTTGAAGACAAGAATCATTTGGTCTATCGTAACTGAGGTCCTACTCTTCATCGGGACTGTTGTTTTAGCTATGGTAGACACTTCAGCCATCCCTGGAACATTCTTCATTCTGACAATTGCCTCGGTGGTAATTATGAATAGTAAGTCAGAGTCAGATACGGCCCTTGAATATAATTAAATTAAGTATATATCTGATTTTTACATTAAACTAATGTACGACCTACTGTTTCTCTCCGATAGTTGCTGGAGGTGTTTACCAGAATTCAGTATACGGCATGGCTGCAACCTTGGATTACACCGGTGCTGTTATTCTTGGAAATGTAAGCACTTTTTGAGTTATTATTACTCTTATTTACTTGAACATTAACTGTATTTGAAATGTATGCATTTAATTGATATTTTATGTTTTAGAATATCTGTGGAACTTTTACTGCAGTCATCAGTATCATAGCTATCGCGATGGCACCTGAAGACCGTACTGCCGCAATTTACTACTTTATCACTGCCTTATTTGTATTACTAGTCTGCTTTGACACTTATTTTGCTCTACCACTAAACGTAAGTGTGGGTTTCTTTTCAGCCAGTTCGGTTGGCCTGTCATTACTTTATCCTCCGATTCAACAAATGGAATTCTAGCATCGAAAATGGAATATCCGCAATAAGCCTAGTTTGGCTTGGGTGGCTCTAGGTTTCCATTTTTAGTACCCAGTTCCTCCAACAATCTAAAATGGAAATGTTATTTGTGTTTCGCAGAAATTTTACCGTTACCACGAAATGTTGAGTTCGAAAGAGCAGGAGAACAAAAAGCAGATGAGTACGCGTGCCAGCGGAAATCAACGTACTTCCAAGTTTTCAGTCTTGAAGAAATGTTTTCCTCAATGCTTCAACGTGTTTCTCGTCTTCTTTGTCACCTTGTCAATATTTCCAGCAGTGTACACAGGTAACTTTCTTAATTACAATCACGTGCTTGAAACAGAATGATTGTTTGGCTGCAATATCAAACGCATCTGTGTATGGTTTTTATTTGAACAGATATAAAAAAATCCGACCCGAACTTCATCATTGATGACAATTACTTTCTGCAAGTCACATGTTTCCTTGTATTCAATGTTTTCGCTATGGTTGGGAACATGCTCCCATCTTTGTTCATGTGGGTAAGTGTCCACCACAGATAGTTTCAGTCAGTGACACCATTTAAGCATTTGTAGTAAAAAGGGAATAATTTTTCTCTCGCAGCCTTCCGCTAAATATCTCTGGATTCCAATCACATTACGGGCCTTGTTCTATCCTTTCTTTTTGTTCTGCAACTATCATCCTAAGGATTATATGCGAGCATGGCCTGTACTGATTGACAACGACTGGGTATACGTAGGTGGTGGTGTTCTCCTTGGCCTGACAAGCGGATACTACAGCTCACTTGCAATGATATACTGTCCAAGGTACAACCGACTGTAACACGATGGTCACAGTTGCACAGATGGGCAATTTTAAGTGACTGTTGTACCTAGCATTTATATGATCATCAAATCTAAAGCTTATTTCGATGTTTGCAGATCCGTAGAAACAGAGCACGCATCAACTGCCGGAATGTTTGGTGCAGCCTTCCTCATTACTGGTATATTTGCAGGAATCGGATTCTCCATCGTCATGCCCTTCCTTGTTTCTACAGGCCTACCATTTTAGAAGCAAAGCGTGTTGTATCCGATATCGTTCGCTTTAACTGATTTCGATGTTGGAAAACATAGTTATAAAAGTTACAGTAGCACGCTAAAATCTTGAATGTCTTCAAGACTAATTGTTTGCTGGTCCGATAAAGATAGGAATGGTGTGGATTTGATACCTACGAAAGCATTTATTCATTCAATTTAGCGAGTCTCTATGTGAGGACCATGCGGTGTTCTGAAAAAAGTCTGCCTGTTAATATACAATACAAGTTGAGTTCCAGGAGTTTAACTTATCACCTACGTTGAGCATAGTTGTTGTATTGTCTTCCTTGTATTTCTCGTTGAACGAATTGGGAAACTTCATTGTAGTATGTATCTCGTTCGATTACATTGGCACTGAATGCAAATGACTTGCGTTTCATTACATTACGAAAGAATCCACATTTTAAATTAAGTAGCTGCCTTCTGCAGGGATGAGAAAATCAGATGCACAAAATTTACCTGATTTGTCGCAAAGATATGCGTTAAAATACTTATTGTTATTAAATGTATGATTCTATGAAATGTAAGTGTGTCACAAGCTAGTACTTACTAGACGTAGTTAAATTTCTGTATGTCTGGGGTTTTGTTAAACAATGAATGATATATGAATCTGGATTCGAAAAATCTCGAAAGCAGCTTCCAAACTACCAGGAGTACGACAAGGAACGCAAGATGACGGCGTACATGTATTTGAGTTTATTTGCAACGTTGGTGGTTAGATCATATAAATTTGCTGTTAATTGCTAATTTAGGGTCAAAGTTACGCTTCGGTCGTACCGAGCAATCATTTTGTATGTTATAAAATTATAGAATGAATTTCCCTATTTATACTGAGTGAAACCTAGCCGATAGTTAAGTTCTTGCGCTATAAATGAGAAGACTACAAGTTTTGATATCTTGTATTTTTGGTATCTACCACAGGGTGATTCTTGATTAATTTCTTTGTATCCTATTTGGAAAAGTGCTAGAATAGCTTTACATTATCTCAAGCGCTTAGTTTGTAGAGGATAGTATTTCGAATTCGATGAAATTTATATGTAGAAAGGATGACTTTCGTGCCTACTTTTTCCAAGTAAATCCCTTAAAACTGAAAACGACGTCAAGGCTAGGAATCTTAGCGTAAGACTAACACAGCAGAGATACTGCTACGAAACACTATAAATGAAATACTAATAAGCATCTCAATAGAGATTAGGGATGACGTTCCCCGTCTACCCCTCTCTGTAGTAGACAAAAGGGAGTAGCTATGAGTTTGAGATTGGCACCGTAACGACATAGAAGTATGTAGTGTTGGATCTCGATGCTGATTCTACTGGGAAGCCTTACTAAACAATAATTACTTGTACTATCAAGTTATAAAACTTACTTATTTGTAGAATGTATCTATTAATAAAGTTAAATTCTGAAAAAGAAATCTTCACAAAGACTATTAAACATAGATCTATTAAACAGGCTCTGCCTGGAAGTAAAGTAAGTGTACACGAATTGTTATCAAATGATTAGAGCTCCTTAGAATTATGGTAAGTCATGAACTATTTTCCACTCAACCCAAAGCCCTGCGACTCTATTTCTACCCAAGATGCATGAGTCGCGCCCACAACATGACTACATACTACCAGTTCTTTTTAGCGAGAATTTAATTGGTTTATAATAGAGGGAAGCTAAGACATGTATTAGCGCAACACAGTTCATGGTGATCAAGGGACCCGATCTTATAGACTGTAGAACTATAGGTTAATATACTTTGATAAATTTGGTTCCCCGTATTCTTCAAAGTTCGGCAGCCTTTAGCACTACAGTGACTATTTTGTTTTGATTTTGTTGTACTCAGCCAAGATACTGATTCCGGAATTAGTCACATGGTAAACAGACACTGCTTTCCTAGAAAAGATCCAAGTAGAACGCTTGCAACGTAAACTTGGCACTGATGCGTATCCGTCCTCCCTTTTCGCTTATCCCATCAGTTACATGTTCAAGGAAATTTCCATTCAACTTTACCAATCTGTCCTTGGTTCCTTCAAAGCGATTGTGCTGTAAACTTAATGATCTAGAGTTTAATTTATAGAGTTGCAATTACATCAATTAGCTTAACAAAGCGCATCTGGGCTAAGAAACTCTTAAACCAGCCACATAATCTAAATTATTTGACCTCCGCAGTAAATCAATATGTTCCATAAGCTAACATGCAAGTAAAACTGACTTGACGTTGACTGAGGTCCCATCCAACGCTTCAGCATTTCTGAATGCGCTTACGTAACCTGACATTGCTTGACATACTCGAGGTTCCTATCGTTCTATAAAAAAATATCTTCTAGCTTAGCTAAAATCATCACCACCGTAGTCTATGGGATTCACATCTACCAGAAATCAGAACAATATCCAACACATTCTCATACGCTAACCCGTTTCCAGTCGTAGAATCACAATTACTGTTATAACTTACGAATTGATGATCTTATAGGGAAGGTCCTTAAATACCAACCAGGTTAGTAAACTGCTATGCTACCCGGGTCCTTGCCGTACCATACCGCCGTATCCCAACGTTGTGTCACCCTTTCCATTGATAAGCACTGGAGCAGCAGGAGCTGTGCCAAAGTTCCATTCTCCTGCGGCACTAGTACTTAGAAACGAAATAGGGATTGAATCCTTGAAGCTGGACGTCCATCAGCAGTCATATATTTTCCACTTTACAAAATGGTCGACCCTACCCTATTTCTGCACGTGTAGAACGGTCGGAATTCGCTTGCCTCCAGAGGGTACGAAGGTGCAGTAGAGCTTAAGAAAGTAGAGACAGAATTAGTAATTATTTGGATCTGACAGTAAGGGTAAGGAACAGAGTTGACTCAAAGGATTACTCAGCTATGGGCAGGGCAGAGTGAGTAAAGTAAAGTTAAGGAACATATTTCAAAGCAGTAAAGATTACTGAGCGAATATGGTACCATAGGAAATAATAAATGCATGCACCAATGAATGTATCACTAAAATATCAAGGATTAAAGACTAAATTAAACCGGACGAGTATGTATCTTACAGCAGACTATAGGTGTTCTGACAGATTTCGAAATTTGTCACAAAGTACTACCGACTATTTACTTGAATTTTTGCACACAAAAAAGGCTTTCTCCTTGAGGGAATCTGTGTTACGATACAGGGTAGCAGGAGCCTTATTTTGGACTTGCTGATATTGAGCAAAACGAGTCTCTTGGAATAAAAAACTGCGGCCCAGTCTTGCTACTTTCTTCCACGCCAACTCGTTCACTCCTGTCAAAGCTCAATGATGACACGTTCCGGTCGTTTCAAAGAGTTTGCTCCTACTACTTGCAGGAGCAAGTTTGGAAAAAGTCTAGTATTCAAGTTATTTCTTGTAAGTTGCAAGTTTGAAGATAAAAGTTTTCACAAGAGACGAGTGGTTGCTTCGAGTTCCAGAACCGGACTGACCCTCCCATGGAAGATGCGCCTCAAAAATATATTCCTACGGATGGGCAAGGACAGGATGTGACCCTTGGAGGAGCCGTATATTTTCCTTGTTGACGATAATAGGAGCCGTCCTGGTCATACTCATGATGATGTCTCACGATTAATAATAATCAATGATGCTTGCCCAGGATTAAGGTTCCTCTTGGGTCCCTCTCACTCCCGCTCCCTCCTCATGTATTTGGATCCCCTTCAAGATTCCACTAGTCTCCACTTAAATGTGCATAATTTAAGCTTAAATAAACGTAAATCCATTCATAAAGCCTCATCCCATCTCTGTCTGTCTGTTTCCGTACGTCGGTGGGTCGGTGGGTCGGTGTCCAGGGGAAATGCCTCTTCCACCCTAACAAGCCCCAAGAGCCAGAGCCAAGATGAACCTATTCCATGTATAGAAGATGATCATCATAGATCCCATCATCTCATCATTCGTCCAACTTGAATCAGAACAAGACCTTCTGCTAAGCATACCCTTTGCCGCCATCACCACTTCATTCTGTAGATCTCACCCTAAAACTTTGTGCATACAAAAATATGTTCTTCACTTGTTCATCAAAGCCTGTCCTTCCTTCTGTCGGCTCTACAAGCTCAATAAGCTTACATGCCTTACAGAGCTCTCAAATAACCCTCTCTAGAGATTGGTGATGGACTTAAATCTCTGTTTCCTTTTTTCATCTTCTCGAGTAGTAGTAGAGAAATCATGTCAATTGAGATGATTAAGAGAGTCAACGTTGGCTCATTTCTTTCTTCATTTCGTCATTATTTTTATCCAACCAACACCCTCATCATCCCCAAGCTAAGTAAACTCATATCCAAATCATTTTTATTTTCGCCACAACCAACTAACATGAAACTGCATATTTGCTTCAACTTTTCTTCTCCTTTCCCCATATATCTACAGTGGATATTCCATAGTCTTAACCTCACTTCCTTTAACAGTCATCATGCATTAATCCAAATAAAACACAACTTCCAACCCTAGTTTCTTTGCCACTTCTTGCTTACGATTACGTAACAAATGCAGTTTGTTTCATGGCTATACGGCAATGGAATAGCAGTCTAATTTTGTTCTCATGCATAATTTTGTATTTAGGTAGCGTACAGCAAGTCTCATAACGAAAAAAGTAACAGAGGGGTTTTCGGGAGGAAATTATTATTATTATAATTCCTATGTCATCAAAAACAATAAAACTTCCCTTGCAGTCCACACATTTTCCTGCATCCTTTTCCTATCCGTCAAATCTTAATTTCTCTTGTCTTCCTCCCATCTTCCCTTTAATCATTAACAGTTCTGCCTTTTAACAAGCTCAAGAGACGTCTCAACCCTCCTCCCAGGGACTTTTTCAGGACTTGCACGGAAACTGTGACGTGCCTTTACACGCCATCTCTCTTTCGCCCTTAGAAGTAATCCAGTTTTTTTAGCTTAAGCTCTGCGGTGAAAGTTAAAGTTATAGGCAGACATCTTCGTGGTTGTGTGCGTACGAATGCCCGGGTAGTTGGGGAGACGGTTATATTTACATTTAGGTTTCATAAAATTTAATTGCTGCATCAAGTTATAAACTTTTAATTCTTCTTCATGCAACCTAAGCTAATCGCCGGGATTTTCAGTCATCCCCTCTGTACGTTATAGATTCCTGAGATTTATTTAGACTAAACGAAGCTTTTCACAACCCGTACTTGTTTTGCTTTGAAGAGAACACCAAGTATCAATTTTCATGAACCAAGAGGAAACAAGTCGTAACAATTGGTTGTAAAAATTAAAAATACCCATTCTTCCAAACCTCCTCTTCCCACACTTGCAAACTGCGCCTCCTGCCAATTGCCCCTTATTAGGAAACAAGAAGGGTGGATGCATTCCAGGTCTCTTCCAGCTCTCAGAGACATCTCCAGCTTGGAGCTTGATTAGCCCCAGCCGCTTCTTTTTACAGACACGTGCTCCTAGTTCAAAAGTACTTAACATAAAACCGAATAAACTTATAGCCTCGTCTCGTCCCTCATCTGGCTTCCCTTGCTCGTTCCTGCATGCATGGGAAACATACTGTACTGGAGGCAACCAGAAGGGTCCCTTCTACCCGGGAATGGGCAGTTTATGAATTGAATGATCAACAAGTCCCCCCATTCCAAACCTCTGAATTGTTTCATCAAGTACTCTTTGTGCCACGCAGCTGGAGAATTCCCACACCAAACCCTTGAATCCGAACTTGAAAAGTTAACGTCCAAGCGACGATTCCCATTATTGCCATCATTTGATGATAACCATATCATTATCGTACTTGTTTTCAAGGAACGTGAGCTTGAAATGCCTTGGAAGCTACGGTGTATGTACTTTATGCAGATCTAAAGCCCGGAAGAGCCCTTGAAATAACCAAAAGCCCTTAACCGTAATCTTTACATAATTAATTTGACACGGCTTTTAAAGAATATGCTTTAATTATTACAATGATATTTGAAATTGCTTCTTTCTGTTCGCATTACATAACCAATTTCCTCCGATTTATTTTTCATAAATTTTAGCACATACAATGGCCAATAAGTACACACATTTATTTAACTAATGACGCGTGTTTTCTAAACGCTTTTAATGAACAAAGCATGCAGCACAATTTAACTCCACCGGTTCTTCCTTCCTCTTCCGGCCTCACATATGTATGCAAGGACCCGGTTTCTTCATGAGGTCCTCCGTCCATCCTGTGTCCTCCTCCTGGAAGCTACGGAGATGGAAGGGATTCAAATAAGAAAGCACACTTTCTTTTTGGTTCCCGGGATCCAATAGAGTAGAAATGTCCGGTCCGTGAAAGATTAAATAGAGATGGAAAACCGCGGGAGCACAAGGAAGGTTGATTGAAGTGATATCGTTGTACTGGATCGCCCTGGAAGTTAAGCAGTAGAGCGCGGGTGGAGGCTGTGAAAGCAAATTTTCACCTGCGGCGCTACTACTTAGCGACCCTGACGTCCTTAATGACTCCATCCTGATGCCGTCTTCCTTTCCTTCCTTGAGATGAGTCTGTCTGGATTTATCCCAAAATCCTTTTTCAAGATCCTTGTGGTGATTTCCTACATCTTGTTCTCCCTTCCCCGATGATGACACTGACAAGGAAGAGTACGAAACAGATTGGATGAATCCATGGAGAAAAATTGATCCAACCGTAGCTTTTGCACTGAGAAGAAGAAGAGACGGAAGGTGAGGAGAGTTAGGAAGGAATAATACTTGTGAATAATATGTAGAACGTTTCTTCTATCAGTCACACATGCCAGAAATAAGCTTATTGTGTACCTGGAAGAAAAATGTAATAGTTTTCCATCGAAACTCCTCTCTTTCCATCTACACACAAGATTACATATGCTTCTATTAGGGATTATAGCAAGCAACTAATAACTAGGAAAGCGTATGGAAGAGAATTATACGAGCGTGTTCCAGGGATGAGGTCGGCCGGGATCTGTTTCATTGTTGACAATACTTGAAAATGTGGATGGAAATATTCAATACATTGTTTACATTCCATCTTTCAAACCACAAATAATAATTACAACCACTTGTCACCCTTCCCCACTTCCCCCTCCAACCATGCATCCCAACCCTGTCTCGATTTAGCTTCTAACTCTCTCTCTTTAACTAAATCCTCCTGGTTGCTTGGTCTACGAAAGACTTTTAACTATTCGGCCGCAAACATGTATCTATAGCTACTAACATACCTTACTCATAAACCCTTCACAAGACTCATCACGAACCAATCCACCGCCTTGTGTAGATTAATAGACACGTTTACATTTTTATTGTAATTTCCCTACCATTCAGCTCCTCTACACTAACCACATTTTAATACACTTGAAATTAGATCACCCCATCACAATGCATCCACGCAACTCCATGCTACGCTAAACCTCCATCTTGGCTTTCTCCTCTTCCTCCTCCTTAAATTATATCCTGGTAATCTCTGGCTGCAAGCCTTAAGTGTTACTTGTTGATACAGCAAAATAGCCACCTAAACGCAAACTATCAAAGATGTCACGTGAAACCTTAAAGAAATCTAAAGAAACAAGAAAACTGCCAACTTTGCCATTCCTTTACTACCTAAACCTCATATAGTAGCATCAAAGACTCCGCGAAATTCTATGTACAATCCGCGCGCGGCTAAGAGTCAACAGTCTCGATTTTCAGTGAAGAAGCACAAGCAACTGTTAATCATCATCGTGCATCTTCGCATAATAAGCTCTACTATGGCAACCGTGAAATGTGCACCGAATGCAAAATATGTGTAGTTACTTACTTAAGAAGATTCTCTCCAATTTACATGCATAGTTTCTTCCCATCCCGTAATTTCTTGAAATGAGTGCAACTTGAAAGTTCATGATTTCACATATTTTCTTCAAATCTCAAACTCGTCTATAAAGCTCTATCTTCTGTCGCCTCTTCTCTTCTCCTCCTCTCATGACAGACTCTAACTCTTGCTTCAAAGTAGCGATGGAATATTCCAACCTAGTCCTCCTCTTGGATTGTCAGATATTTTCTTCCATTCCTCTCCCTGGTATTTCTTAATTTGAAATTGTAATTCCAAGAATTAATGTCTGCCAAGAAGAAATATTCGTGGAATAAATATCTTCTCCCTTCTCTTTGAAATCATGGCCGAGCCAGTCAATCACACCATCCCACACGCATGCCATCTTATCACTCATTCACACACAACGTAACCTTTCCCACATGACATGACAATCCCCGAAGCATGTAGTTTTAAAAGTACTACTACTGCTACAAATTATATAAAAACTTTTCAAACATATAGTAATAGTTTTCTCGAAAAAATTAAGCTTAAACTTAACTGAAAGCTGGTTCTCTTTCACAACAACTTGGTTTAGCTTACCTTACTTGATCAACTGGAGAAAGCACTCCATCGCCAGGAAGAAAACTCACAAACGTTTTCCTCCTCAGGTCCATCCAGGTTTGGGAGAATACATGGTCTATATACGCTCTCTTCTAAACTTGATTTGTGTCCAAAGAAAGCTCCAAGAGGAAGTATCGCTCAGGAGTGCTGAAGGACTGCAACTAACTGGAAGAGTGCAGCTTCACTTCAGAGCAAAACATGGAAATCAATTAGCAGCGTAGGATATGAGCCAATTCGAAATCTATAATTTGAGTATCATTAGCGTGATGGGAATGAGAAAGGTACTTGATTGACTCAAGTAACTTGCTTAGAGTCTGGATAACTTGTAAAGTCGCTATGGAACCATATACCTTTTCCCTATCATTCCCACTAACTTCCCACAATGTCTCTTCCCACCACAACAGATACATCTCCTCCTCCTCTATCTACCTGCCTTTCACCATCTTCCCACCACACCAACAACTCCTCTTGTCATGCCAATGATGCCAATCAGCTATACGTATCCTTTACCTCTAAACCTCTCCTCCAGCTTGTCATTTCTTCCCTTCATCACAGACAATATTTAAACGTTTTTTTTCTCATTTCCACCTCACACTTACCCTCTCCAAATTCTAAACCATTTCTAACATAGGGGAGGGGGCGCAATCTGGGATACACACGGCTACAACTTTTGTTTGCCTTTCAACCCACAACCAGATCCGCATTATTTCACCTCGTAGTTTTAGTGCTTATATGGTCTTCTTATAGGAATCCCACAAACTATCCAAATCCCTCCTCTAAATTCTATCTTACTTTGTACATTATCTGCATATTCATAATTCCTTATCCGTTGTCGTCCTTACAACGGCAATTCCCAACAGCCTCTTAATCACCAGTAATCAGCCCCTAATGTGCCATTATGCTCTCCCTCGCCTCATATGCGGCGACAATGATATGTATCTATAGTATTTACTACCTTTCTCCTGTATTTAACAATTCTTGTCGCCACTTCTCCACAAATGTCCGCTCTCTTCTCATTCTCGTTCCCACGAGCATCCTTCAAGGGATCCAGGATCCCTGCCTTCTCCCTCACTCAGGTCTGCTCACACTAGAGCTTCACTTCACCATTAGCTCATCAACTGTGTTCTATTTTCTAGTGTTCTTGCATTGAATTCTCACCTAGTCAACTATTTCAAAAATAATGAAGAAAATTCTTCTAAAGCTCCCGGGTATTTACTTCCCCGCCATTATACTGCCAGCCAACACGAAACAGCGTCTCATGAGTCAATTCGGTTGGTCGTAGGTCAGGGTCCAGGAAGTATGAATATCACTGGTTCGCTACTTTCCTTACATGTATCGTTTCATAAGTTATACATATATCTTGGTTCGATAACTACACCTTGGGCAAACCCTAACTAATGAACGAAACCTCCATGCCTACAATCTTAATTGAGATCAAATGACCCTTAGGTTAGAAAGAAAGGCATTAAAATGCAATCGGAGCAAAGTAGTTGCATCATTCATGATCAAAACAAATCCAAGGTACATACGAATGAGTGTGAGGAATGAGGCGTCCGGCTCATAGTAGCTTTTCAGAGTCAATAGATTAACAGATCCAAATCATCCACTTTCAGACTAGCTTATATAAGCTTTAGAATTTTCAGTGAGAAAAAGTGAATGAGAGGATACAAGAAATGAGAGGAGTCCGTAAAGCAAGAGATTATTATTTCAAAATTTATTCTTTGTAAAACTTTCATTCATAACTATCAGACAGACTGGGTTCATAATTTCCTTGGATTAAAGTCCCATATCACACAATCTTTCATCGCAGAATAGTCGCTGAACTGTTCACGCTAAACAATATTGTACGCTATATATCATACGTAGTATTGGCAAAACTAGTAACCTTTAAAGCATAAGTAAGGCAAGCTACTCGGAGCTATATATAAACAATTAATGAGATTAAATTCGTTCTTAATCTTCCCAAGTATTTCTGCAATTATA
The DNA here is from genome assembly GCA_906901655.1 of Sminthurides aquaticus. Taxonomy (NCBI): domain Eukaryota; kingdom Metazoa; phylum Arthropoda; class Collembola; order Symphypleona; family Sminthurididae; genus Sminthurides; species Sminthurides aquaticus. Next base: position 4,730,342 of record CAJQTT010000004.1, on the reverse strand, counting down.
GGTTCCTCTTAACCACCGCTCAGAATTAACAGCTCAACAAGAAGAAATTATTTAAATTTTTTTAAATTCCTTGGATATTTTGTACCCTTAACTTACAATTGTATACCTACGTAAATATATACTTATTTTAGATTTCTGGAAGGCCTAGAGATAGATACCCGGCAACTGCGCTAACTCTCAAGTTGTGTTAACAAGCTTATCTTCATAATTGGCTCACATGTAATTCTCCTGTTTGAACCGCTTCTTCTGATGTAACTCTTCAATTTGTAGACGTGGTGAATGACATGAGTTGTGAGAGTTCTGACGAGCATGCCAGATAAAATGCCCATTAGAACAGTCACAAATCATAATTCGTTCACCTCTAGCCGTGGCCGTGTCTAGTTGTCTAAGGTTGCCCGCCAGCGGGATGATCTTCTATTCTGAAAAAAGCACCATCCTTCCGCTTCTTCCTGCTGCCCTCTAGATTTGACTTCTTTCGCACGTTTTCCTCCATACGATCTCGTAGAATTTGAAGTGATAGCGGTCCATGGAACTCTCATGTTGTCATACAAGTTTCTTCTTTTCCTTCTTCAATATACAGCCAGCAGCAGCTAACTGTAGTTTAAATTGTATTTACTCGTCTTCAATTACAACTCCCTAGTAAGTTGTAAATACATACGGGTAAAGAACTTTAGATAAGAAAAACTTCATTTGAGTTAACGGATCGCTTTCCTCCAAAGAGTTGAATAATTTGTTTTCAGCCGATTAGGATTGTAGCTAACGTCTAAGGAATATTAATAAGAATAAAAGAAAGATCTAGCGAAAATTACCTTTAAAATATTTGTAAAAGTTGAATGAGAATTGAGCTGAAGTTTCTCGAGGTAGCAGCTCTCCCAAGAACTATTTTTGAAGCTGTATTGAGAAACCAGAAAGAGCGTTGTTCGGAAGAGACTCGATTCCAATCTGAAACGTTTCGGAACGGTGCTCGATATTTGCGGGATGAGAAGGAGGAAGCGGAAACGTTCTTTCGGCCCGGCTTCCGAAGGACTTGTGAAGAAACTTTCACTTCCCTTCACAGACCTTGACTGCAGTTTGAATTTGCGGAGAGGAGGTTTTGGAAGTAAGTCTGATGAGTCCAAGTATCTGATACATTTGGATGAAGGGATAAAAAGTACGGGTGAGCCGAGGCGAGGGAGCAGGTAGAGGAGGATTGTACAAGAATGCTGAGATCCAGGTAGGGCGGAGACGGATTCAGATCAATGGAGATCAAAAACGGTATCGCTAACAGAATCAGTTGGATCTGAGTGAGTTAAAGGTGGGTATGGATAGCGTAGTAAGAGGAATAAAAATCGGCTATCCTTCCTTCGTGACCCCTCCTCCGAGAAATATGGAACGGAGTATCGTGGTGAGAGTTGATTGAAGAAGATACATAGAGGGAACTGATGTGGAGATGACGATCCTCTTCCTCGACCTCTCCATGTTCTTCTAAGAATTGAGATAAATGGAATATGGGGGATTAAAAATTTGGATGAATGTCTGGAATACACTACACCCGAGATGTGTACATTGAAAACCGCAATGGGAAGGAATAAAAACGTTCTCTTCGTGGTCTTCATCAGGGAGTCCACATATGGCACAGGTGTTTCGTTGATTGAATATTCATCATTCATACATTTAAGAACAGACACACTCCTCCATGTCTGCCTTCTGGTTCTAGTGTGCCAAAAACATCTCTCCGTCTCTTACTCGCTTCATTCCCTAAGCTCTCAATTCCGTCCCAATCCATAAACCTTTTTCTTGAAATATGTCTACATATACTCTCAACTTGTTACACAATAAACCTCCGAAAGTAATCGACTTTAGCCGCCATCCAACACGGCTTAAACCAGAATACGTCCTTCTCATTATTCCATCATCCTCCCTCCCGTATGACATACACCTACAACTTTCCCCATGCGGCTTCGATTATACACCACGAACCACAATCCACAAATACTCAATATTGAATATACATCCTTCAAAATGATAACTTGTACAAATCCCAATGCATCCTTTTTCCCTAACGTCCCACTGACAAGAAACCACAGTAAACCTGGCTTTAGCTTCCAGGCCAGACAGTCTGTAATTAAGTTCCTGGCTTTAAATACAGCATTTTCAGCATGATGATCGCCTTCTTTTCTAGCTCCATATGGCTCTTTATTGAATTAATCTTCGGAAAGCTAATTTACAAGTCTCTAACCGTATGTATATCCTCTGTTCTCTAAGTTTTGTTGAATCTTAACTCTTCTTATTCTCTGTTATACATTCCTATTCATTAGACTTGACTTTTCCCAAGCATGTTTGTACCGTAAGGGCAAAGTTCCATGAACTACGACTACGGTACGAAAAAATTATTGCCGGTAAAGAAACGGTCAGCAAACTGAAATACTGGAATTCATGATAACGTTCTGCTTCCGTAATACTCTCACGACTAGAGCGCGGTTTATTTGATGGTTTTTGTGAAAATTTACACAACCAAGCCTTAAAAGACAGTTTGAAGCTCCGATCGTGGCTTCGCATAAATTCCCGCCTCAGATAGGGAACATTCAGATTCAGACTTTGTTCATGTCATAGAATATTAGCAGAGAACGTCAGATAAGCTTCATGACAGAAGTAGTTCACTTAAAAGTCGATGCAGAGCAAAAGAAAGCGCAATGCATGGAATACCTTTTAAAGCTACTACACATCACAGCATTATACAAAGATGCATATAGGAAATTTCCCGTCTCGTGCTTTTTATAAGGGCATCCACGTGTTTACGAATTCGTAACAGTTTGAAAACTCTATTGATATATCTGAATTCTGAATACATTTTACAGAAATTTTGGTTCCGTCCTTCTAAAAAACTGAGAGAGATAAAGCTGGTGTCTTTCACATTGTCACACTCATGAATGAAACTTTAGTTCAAGCTTTAGAAAAAGCTTCAAGGAAAATTAGAAATTAATTAATTTATTATTTGTTGACTTGTTTTACGGTTTTTGTGGCTGCAGTAACATTGTTATCGTTTCATACACCAGGTAACATTTACAGCTCCACAAAATCGATAGTGATTCTACAGAAGCTCACTGTTTCTTGTATTCTAAATCTGAAATTCTTTAGCGCGAGTTTCTTCAGTTAAACGTTGGTCCAAGTCCATGAGTACACTTGTCAATTCTCCTCAAATTCCACCTGCAATAACAAGACATTGTCGAAGTTCTATCATTATTACATTGTAAATGTTGCATTGCAGAATCCCTTTTCGAGTGTACTTACTGTTCGGTTGATTCCTGCCGCTTCAATTTCTAGCGGAACCAAGGTAGCGTGCATCTCGTTTTCCTCAATTTGGATTTTGCTCTTCTTGCTTTTGGGACTAGAAATGGGAATTAAATCAGCGACCGAGGGAGGGATTTGTACAGAATCGTAGCATGTGTAGTCATCGGATATGGCAGATGAAGCAGGAGATGGGCAATTAAGATTTTCTGCTAGAGATGGCGATGCCTGGGCCATTTCTGTTGTCTCCTCTGACTTGATCCTTTTGGAATCCCACCGACGAGGTCGTCGTTGACTTTCAGGTACATTGACAGGCAAATTCCTGTTTCTTTTCCGCCTAGATAACGCATCTTCCATAGCATATTCCGTAGTGACATCCGTAGTTGTTGCAGGTTCAGGATCCAAGTTTAATGATTCCTCATCGGGCACTACGAACGTATTGTAAGTTTTTGGCACCTCTTCTGTTGAACGTTCTGCATTAAATACATCCTTAAAATTTTTTCTAACAAATAACCACGCGGGGGAATCCATTGATCGATATTTTTTGGTTGAATGCAAACGCTTGTTTACACTAAACTTATCGCATAAAGCGTTAAAGTTAGCTTTAGACTTCTCGTAACTCCTTTTCCCATATACGTGCTTCTTTTGCAATAACTGTAAACAAATACAATGCAAATCAGGTGTGCCTATATCATGTTTTCATAAATCACTATCAAAACAGTATGCTCACCGATGCAGCAGATACTCCAACCAGTCGAAGCTTATCCGTGGAATTGGAAGTGCGAAGGAGCCCGTCCAATCTTAAAAAAGGTCGTTGAATTGTTTCTAGGTTGAGGCGCATACTGGTTGACACTACGTTTGCCATGTTTGTATAGTCCACTGGAAGTTTAGCACTTATCGGTTCCAGAGATGTTTCATCGTAAAGCAACAGATGCTTAACCACTGAAAAGACAGTAATCCACAAAAGGTTTCACTTATCCATTACGTATTTTCTGCATCAGAAATATTATAGGCGAAAAAACAGGATACTTACCCTGAGATGGTAATATTTTCCGAAAGAGTAAACTTCGCTCCAGCGGTTCTCCGGCCAACTTGATAACTTCATTTAATAGCTTTATAATTCTAGTACTTCCTTTTTCTACTTCTGCTACAAGGTCGCTCATATGATTATTGGAATTGATAGACGTTTGTAGTAAACGAGGAACGGATTTCTTCAAATTCATATATTCCCAAAAGTGAAAGTCCAATTTGGGCTGAAAATAATAATTAATATTGTGTGTACAGAGGAATTTTTGTGGAAAGTTCAGTGAAAAACCAGTAGATTTTATATACTTTCAACTACCTCGTCTGAAATAAAACAATACTGGAAAGCGCAACGTTTTTCCAATGCTGTTATGACAAACTTGCAACAGTTAGCAGTTATTTCCGAATTGGGGATTAAAGGTAGCATCTTTTCCAAGCGTTCAAAAAACAGTTTGCACTGTTTCCGTTCGTCTATCGAATACTTGATTAGCATTTTCTGAGAATCATTTGGGATTTGGTTGTGCCATAGGTAATACAATAAATACAGTCCACAAATATTCCGCTTCATATCCATGATCGGATTTCTGTTTGGTAAAGAAGCAACTGGTTCTACCCAAATATCCTTAGCAGCATTCAAAAGCACTGTTAGAACTGTTGCGTAAGAAGACAATTGATCCAAAAATCTTCCCCGGGACCACTTATCACTTGCAATGTGTTTCGAACCTTTCTCATGAGGCAGCAAATTGAAGGTACTGAAACAGAAAAAGTCGATTACGTGATTATGTAATTATTTTTCCAGTTGTAATTAGCTCGCTACCAATAACCAATAATATGTTTACCTCCTGTGCATAGCTAATATTTTCCGCTGTTCTGCAACCCCCAGAAAACTTTTGTAGTCCCATTCAGCTAGAAATTGAAAGTCAGCAACTACCGCTTCCAAATCTAATACCATTCCTGCCCATAACGCTGCGTATAAGTTGTCAACGACCTGGTAAGTGCTGAGAGGATTCTGCCTAATGTTCCATTCCGTAAAATAATCCATGATCAAGAACAATTAACTACTGGCGACGTTAAAGCTTAGCAAAAATCTTCAAAGGTGGTTATTATCTAAAATCAGTCAGTGGTGTTTCGCTGTAGATACTTGCAAACACGTTCAACGTTTGACAACCACATGTTTGCGTATTCCTGAAGTCAAACGTTACGACTGCAATATATTATACATGGCTAAAATCGGTATTTTAAGCCTACAGGGTTCACGCCGAAACGGGTTTTGGGTCACTTCGTAAAATCCTTCTCACTACAACCGTGGTATGGTGAGATCCACGACACAATAATTAAATACACTCAAATTACAATATATTTATAATTCTTCCCTTATACCATACTGATTGAGTTTGATTAAAAAAATGATTTCTATATACCTACGTATAATTAAATCACAATTCTATCAGTAAATTTGCTCCGGACAATCTTTGTAGGTCAAAAATAAATATATAAATTAATATTTTTAAAAAAATGCAATATTTAAATACATTTCAGGTGCGTTCTGCATGTTCTGCATATGTCTTCTGTGTCTTAACATGTGGAGCACATAAAACAACACATAATTTCCCGCCGCATGTGCTTTTACCATTATTGATTATATACCTCATCAAAGACAGTTTTTGTTCCCTGCGAATTCACCGAGACCTACGGAAGCGTCGGCAATAGTACCAGGTATTTGCTTTCATAATTTCTCGTGAAGTTTCAACATGGGCCTGGAAGATAAGAAGAACCACGTGTATATAGCTGGATCGTATTAGTTTAATTGATAATTTTTGACTAAAGCTTTGTGAATTAAGTTTTGCTCCGGTGTTGGATACACTGGCGTCTGTGAATTACAGGCAACTGAATTAGGCTTCAATTTAGGACTAGCCTGGTGCAAAAAAGAGCATACAATCACACATTTAAAGTTTGTATATTTACACCTTGCATTGTTGTTCCTTTTTTTTGTCAGCTCCCTTTTAATTATCTATCAGTCATCGCAATGGTTAGTTTTTCGAATTACAATATGCGTTTTCGATATCTTAACTTGTAGCAGAGTGCTGCTTCATGTGGCCGTCTGTACGACTGTTTACTAATTTCTTTATCTTTTCTTTCGTTTTTGACAGATTCGGCGGCAGGCTCGTTTGCGACGTGAGTATCTCTACAGAAAGGGCATTGAAGAACGAAGGAAAACTATTCAGGAGAAAAAGCAACGCTTGCAGCATGCACTTGACGGTAAATAACTGAATGACTTTTGAACTTTTGTAATGGTTCACGTTGCCAGAAAGAAGAGGAATATCCTATGGAATATCCTTACAACTATTCGAATTATATTTCAGAAAACAAGACTATAGATACCGATCTGAAAAGGAGTGCACTAACACTTCAGAAATCATTGAGATGGGACGATGGTGCACCAGAGCTTGCTACCTTCATCGGACAGGAGGTATGTTTTAGTACGTTACGTCGCGGTGCTTGTACATTTACACGAACAGGATATTTCGTTGTTTGTTATAGAGCGGTGGAACAGGAGTATCCAGCCAGGACGATGAGTATCGTTACGCAGGTGTAGATGATCCAAAAGTGGTTCTTACGACTTCTCGAGACCCATCGGCCAGGCTAAAAATGTTCACGAAGGTCAGTTAAATATTAAAACAAAAGGGGCTTTGTCCTTGTCAAAAGTATTTGTTACCCAATGTTTAACAATCGGCTTTTCATAGGAACTGAGATTGGTCATCCCTAATTGTCAAAGAATAAACCGAGGCGGTTACGAGATGACGCAACTAGTAAACGCTTGCCGAGCTAACGGTGTTACAGATCTTCTAATAATTCAAGAGCATCGAGGTGAGCCGGATGGATTGACAGTTTGTCATCTTCCATATGGGCCAACAGCTTACTTCACTATATCTGGAACAGTAATGAGACACGATATACCCGGTCTGGGAACAGCGCCACAACAATTACCTCATCTAATCTTCCACAATTTTAAAACTCCCTTAGGTAGTAGGGTAAGTGTGGAAACATTTCTCCAAAAAAATATATTCCTTCCTTCACTACGTGGTTTTCAAAATACTGTTTTCTTTAGGTCCAGAATATCTTGAAGTATATGTTCCCCGTGCCTAAAGTGGACAGTAAACGTGTAGTTACGTTTGCAAACCATGATGACTACATAACTGTTCGTCACCATGTGTATAAAAAATCGGAAGGTGGTAAAACCGTCGAACTAATTGAATTAGGTCCCCGATTTCAACTAAAACGTAAGCAATGCTTAAAACTAGTAAATATGAAGCTGGGTCACTATCTCATGAAATACTTTGCTCCCTAGTATATGAAATAAAATTGGGAACCCTGGAAAATGCTGCTGCCGCTGATGTGGAATGGGCATGGAGGCCATACATGAATACCGCAAGGAAACAACGCCATTTATCTCCGGATGATGGATGGGCAGAGTTGGAAAATATGGATTGATGTGATTAGTTTTTGTATTATTCATGACGCGTGCATACGTTGTTTTATGAAATCGCGTAGCAATTTTTCCTTTGATTCTTATTTTGAATAAAAATTCACAGCTTATTTCTCTGTAACTGAATCTGTTCATCTCCTTCAGGGAGTAAATTTTTAAAGAAGCCCGCAGATATCCTGCAACCTTAAGATTAGTTGCATATACGAACTAACTTCCAATTATCTCTGGCTTTTGAGCAGGGAAAAGCTAGCAAAAGTTAACTAACTGACTATAAATGGCAGTTAGCCAAACTAAGTACAAAGTACTCTGACAGTTTTGGTAACTTTTTTTGAGTAGTACGCGTCATTGTTGTATGTAATACATCAACATGGCTTCCCCTTTCTGATGACGTAAGTTAGGAATGATCCCATTCATACAGAATGTGCTGTCAATAGATAGACAACACCTGTCTACAGCATTCCGACATCTGATGGGTGATGTAGTAAACGCAGTGCTAAAATCGGAAATAACATTCCAATTCCTGAGAGCATTAGTCGAAGAATGTACTGGTGTTAAAATCGAATTGTTTTTAAAACAATTAACCTCAATATATATCGTACATAGTTAAAAGTTGAAGAAACTTTTATCACGTCAGCGTTCTTTACCTGTTTGGAGTCACGAAGGACTTCGCATTTCGCCACAACTGTTGCTGAAATTTTCAATTTAGGCAAGAGTGGCATTAAATTTTATATTGCAAGATACTGAAACTGTATTAATTGCCGTCAAAATGGAAAAAGAAGGAGAAAATCCGTACGACATAAATGGAACAGGGTTTGATCCTGACAAGTTCATCAAAAAAATAATCAAGGTAAAGGTTTATCTGTTTATCTGTTCGAATGTAATGAGATAAATATTAGGAAAGCTGAAACTTTGTGAAACAAATTTTGGTTCATTAATGAATGATGGACTATCGCATTCGTTTATTTCCAGGAATATTCTTTGAGCAAATTGATGGATACGGAAAAGAGTTTGATCCGACAGATTCAGGATTTGGATTCTGATATGCAAACCCTTGTGTACGAAAACTACAACAAATTCATTTTAGCGACGGACACCATACGAAAAATGAAGACTGATTTTCGTGAAATGGAAGACAAAATGGTTCTGCTATCTGGAAACATTGGCAAAATTACAGATAATTCCTCGAAAATTTCAGATGGATTGAAAGTATGTTGAGTAGCGTCTTTAAACAGTATACCCTATTTTTAAGTAAACTAATTTGTCGCTCTGCTTCTATTTTCCAGGAAAAACGTGAAAAAGTCAGTAGATTGTCCGGGATTCATGACCTGCTGAAGAAATTGAAGTTTCTCTTCGAATTACCAACGAAGCTAAAGCAGCATTGTGAAGAACAGAATTATGAGGAGGTAACATGTAGAGCATTGCTCTTACAGATAGTGAAGCGTGCAAAAGTGTTGGCAGATAAATGACAAAAGCTTGATTTTCAGGCTGTTCGATGCTACTTGGATGGCATGGAGTTCGTAAACGAATTTAAGCGATTTCCTAGTTTGCAAGCTATTAAGCAAGACTGTCAGCATATCGTTAAGGAGATACAATCTGACCTTTATAAGGATTTTGATGATTGTGAGGTAAGGAGACTTTGCTTTTAGACGGCAGTTTTTGTATTTGTATTTATCGGTTACTCGAATTGTTGTTATTAGCAGGGTAGTTCGTTGCAGTCTGCGTGGAGAAGAAGGCGGATCATTTTTATCTAGTTTATAATCCAGGTGCCAATTTTTTCTGAATGTTTGTAGAAATCCTCTCAGGATCTCACTCGAAACGTATCTCTACTCTTAAATTTGGGAGAGACATCTGAAGTTTTGGGAGAAAGGTTCCTTGAAAATGCCTTACCAAAACTCCTGGAAAATATCGAATCTTTGAAAGGATTCAATACAGTTAACGTAAGAAATCTTGCATAAATTTTGGTTGCCCTCCTGTTTATCTCTATTGTACAAAACATTATTGCATTCCAGGTGTTATTAGATGAATATATGGAGCTAGGATGCGGACTATTCTTAAGCAATTTAAGCCTTGTTGTGGCATCGTTTTCTCAAGCATTCATTCAAACAACTGAGTATGAACTATACTGTAATCAATACGGTGGTTGTGTTACAATACCATATCTTTACTCCAGTTTTTGTACGTGCTAACTGCAACGTGGTGTAACTCATTTTATGATCTTAGGTTATCCGAAGATGCTCGGCTTGGATCTCAAGAAATGTTAAAAGCTTTTGTTGGAAATTTGATGGATGAATTTTTAAGCTTAATGCAGTCACGTCTAGTCACAGAAGCCAAAGAAATAAGCCATCAGGAATCAGATGCTCGAGAAGAACTATTGAAATCTCTTGATCGACTGTACAGACGATTACTAGCCATGGGTACTCTAATGCCTAATTCTGATTTTGCTCCGTAAGTTCATTATCTGCATTTCAAAAGAGTGGGATTTAGGTTGTTCGAGGTGTTTCAAATTCTTAAATTTTTTGTTACAGGCCCGGGCTCGAGCTCATATCTGCTGTTGCAAAAACGGATGCAGAGATTAGTCTGCAGCGTATCAAATTTTCATTCTCTAAAGCAGTCAAAGATTCTTGCAATGAAATCAGAAGTCATCCTGGATCATCTCAAGAAATCCTTGGGTCAATATTAGCAACACTAGTACTGCAGATGAAATCCAGCTTGAACAATTTAAAAAGCTATTATCGTCAAGACTTCCAGTTTTCTCAGAACGCAGACTTCCGTCAACGACTTGCTGCAGTCACTGTAAGGGAAAACCTGGTCATTTCCTCGTTCAGATATCTTGTCGATTTCGGCAAGGAATTGATCAAGTCGGAAGAATATGACATTCTAACGTGGTTACTGCTAGCAAAACTGTATCTAGATATTGAGATGGGCACAGTCGAGTACATGGTAAGCGTCGGCTATTTGAACTTGCTTGCCTCCAATAAAAAAAACAGAATATTTACGTTTTATACATGTATTGCAGGTCTCCTCAGTAGAATCAGATTTTGATATCAGGAGGGATCGTCGGCACCAACAATGGGAATTAACTCCAGTAGCGGATATAACGTCCGCACTAAACGCAATAGCCAAGAAATTAGTCAAAGAATTTGTGTCTATACAAGGAAACCAGCTCGCTGAAGTAATTTCATATTTAGATATTAAACTTAATACGCATGAATATTAACTCATCCGATGGTTGCAATAATTATGATTAACAATTATATCCAACAGTTGATGAAAGAAACGGTGGTAGAAAAGGACTTAGCCTTTGTCAGTGAAGAGCCAACCGGTCCACAATCGCAAGTCATCAAAGTTATAGAAATACTGACGAAACTCGAGAAATTTGTCGACTCTGTTTTTCCTGATGTCGATTCAACTTCTTACTTCCGAAGCGAGAGGTCATCCGATTCTTCGAAACGGTCGTACAGGTAATGATATGAACTACTTGTGGATCCGAAATTCCTGTTGTGTTGTCGAAAACGTAAATTTTTGCATTCTAGTGTCGCAACGGGTGGTGCAAAAGCACACTCAAGGGCAAACATGTGGTCCAGTCTGGATCCAAACATGGCTACTAACATTCAGAAGCTGTTTTCAGAAAAAGTAGAAATTTTCGGAGCTGTGGAGCTTCATAAAAGTGATATACTCATGGCAATCGTCAAAATTGGCTTGCGGGTGAGATATTCATAAAACACCTTATCGTTACCTAACAGTTGTTCTATTTATTGGTTCAAAATTCATTGTCTAAATGTGCGTAGGCCATGCTGGAGTTTGTAAGACTGAAAACTATGGGAAAGCAAAGTCTACACCAGATACAAGTAGATGTTCACTACCTTCAGCTCTATCTGTGGCGTTTTGTCAACAATGAAGGGTACTTGATTCAGCTCGCATGAGTACAATTTTATTGGTTCGCTACATCACAGACATACCTTAAATGAGATTCATGTGGTTAGGTTTATGCATTCCCTTTTGGACGAAATCCTAGCCAGTGCAATCCAGAGATGTGTAAATCCAGCTCTCATGGAAGCGGCAACAGTGGAAAGCATAGCAGAGAAGAGCTAAAGTACCGAAAAATAATAATTTTATTACACCTTGCATTCGTTTGATACAAGCTCCTTTTTACCGCAACTACACTGAAACGAATAAACTGAACCCGACGCGCATAAAGAATATGGATTCGTTATTTTGCTAAAATGTTTGGTATAGTCAACAGGAAATTCGCAGAGTGTGTACAAACTGTATACCGATTTTAAATACAACTGGTTTTAAACTTACGTAAAACTGAGAAACTAAATACCCTATGCATATGCTGCTTGTAAAAAGAACAAATAGCAATCTGGTCTGGTCATCCTCTCATGTAAAGAACAGTAAAACAGTATGTATGACGCCATAGGATCTAACCTAAAGAGTTTACACACTCAATAGAGCCTACAGAATTATGAAATTTGGCACAATAATTAGCCAGGCTTTGGGTAGATTTCTTTGTATCCACCCCACCATCAGTAAACCTGTAATACATGAATGAAGCTTCGAGTCGAAGCCTTCGACTAAACTTATTTCAATTTGTTTGTCATCCAATTGTGATGTGATGACCATCATGGGTAATGAAGCTATTACATTGTCAGAGTTCCCTAGTTGTTGACACAGACCAGACTTGGTCGAAGCTTTCAGCCGCCATCACGCACATGAAATTTCTGTTAGCTTCGGGACAGGCATTTCCGCAAAACCAGACATTTATTCGATACAGCAGAAGCATGTTTTTCGAAGGATCCACAAAATTAAATCACAGTCTATAAATGCAAGCCAGTCGGTCAAATGCCTCTCAATTTCTGTTCCTAGCGTCATCCTTTTTCAGAATCCAAAGGGAATTGTTTTGCAGTAAGGATGAAGATTTCTTTGGTTTGTTCGGTTCTACTATGTGTTACGGTAAGAGAAAAATTGTCACAGTTTAAGTTCAAACGTGTGAGTTTTATACGAAGATAATATTTATTTTTCCAGTGGTTTTCAAATGCGTTACCTGCCCAGGGATCAGAGGAACATGGCAACTGGTCTCGTCGTCTAGAAGGTAAACTTCCTTCAGTCGCTTTCAAGGTAAGACATGAAGAGGCAGCGTTGTCCGTTAAGCATCGGAAACAATGAGAGAATTTGGTTATAAAATCTTTATACTTGCAGAAACGAGCAAATCCAACGCCTGGAACGGCTCCACTTGACATCAACGCTACGTTGCAAAATGAGCTGAACAGTTTGAATCAAATATTAGGAGTAGTTGGTGGAGGTGTATCTGGCCTCGTCGCAGGTAAATTTGCCATGATATCCAAGCTATTAGAGTTTCTACATCATTTCTTACTACTGTAAATTTCAACCGTATTTAAATGACTAATACTTTGATAATTCTCACTAGGTCTGACCGGAATCTCGATAACAAACTGCGCTGGACAAATTAAGGTAGTAATGAATTATTGCTTTCCAGATTATAAGTGCAGTTTCTATTTATGCATGAAGAAGTTAATACAAAATCTTTTAATCCGCAACTGCTTAGGCTAAAGGGGACGTGAATTCCATGACATGTGAAGAATTCCTTGACGCTTTATCTGGATGTGAGTCACTCATGAATGTTAAAGACCTCATCCAAGCCGCCAAAAAACAATACAAGAAAAATCCTAACTCCAAGAAGCCCTGTTTTAAATAATCCCATCGTTTAGGGATCAGAGTTCCATATCGTGGATTCTGGTAGCGTACCACGGCACGGTTCCAACTAACAGGTTCTCATGGCTTATAAAAAGCGTCTCTTATATGATTGCGGTCTGTTGTTTTAACATAATTCATCATTCAAGTCTAAATAAATCATCCAATACCGTCTGTAAATATGCGTTCATCGTTTATCTCCCAGGTATTTGCCATTAGGGGGTAAAAACCGAATAATGTGGGTTTAAGGTAACGAAAACTCTAGTCTTCAACTAACCCCACTTATCACTGAATATTTGAAAAAAAATCAGGAACCTTGAATTAAAAAACTGTTTCTGTGATTCCATAAAACTTTAAAGATTTTGTTTTAGAAAAGGAAAGTAAAGCATTAAGTTTATGTTGCCATTTGCCCCAATCGCATATTCATTTAATACGAATGTGTACCTATCAAGCTGCTGCATATTTAGGGATATATCGACATCTACCGTCTACAGGATAATGTTCCATAGTCGCGCGATATTCAAAGCAGAGACAAATCAATGCAAAAAAAAGTATATGTTATAAAATCGCATTGCAAAATTACATATTGCATTTGCTCATTGTAAATACGAAGGATAAATATGTAATTTGAAAAGTGAGATTTGGGTTATACTTTGGCAAATTGTTTCTGAAATATCCAAGACTCTCAAGTATTTCACTATTGCAACTATTATATTGCAATAGCTATTTAAGGTACTTAAGCGGGTTTTATACTGCAATTGTTTTGGTTAGTAGATGTAAAGAATATATATATATATATAATACCTTTGCCAAAATTGAATTAAGTCCGTAATAAATGTGCTAGCAACTGTTTTAATGAAGTGAACAAACTTTCAATTTCAGATTTACTGCCTTCATTTTCTGAAATTCTCTCTTTTTGTTTTAGGTACTACCAATTTGAAGCCCACTCAAGTCAGGAATGGCGCAAAAATTGGGTAAAGAATAACTTTTGTAGTAAGGGCTACGTAGTTGTTAATATCTTGTAATTTGGTTTATCGAATATGGGGAATGAGTAGAAGGCTTTGAAGGCTTCCAAAGATAAGCCAAAGTTCCGACGTGCATTTTTTTAACAACTATAAGAATCAAATAGTATGGATTACGAAATTAAGTAATTATGTGAACATGCGGCACTTTACATAAGTTTGTAACTGCGAAAGTGTCAGAAACTTTTCAGGAAAGTATGCATTCTATTGTGTTGCATTACTTAGTATAAAATTCTGTTTGAGTTCTTAACTGTTAATTACGTAAATTACAGGTTTGCAACACGGTGCGATTCTTCGGACAGCTTTCCTGTGGTCCACCAGAAAAGCAGGACAATCGCGTAATGGAGCTAGTAGCAAGCGATTCCTACCGATTGCATCGTCTGCTGGATTTCACACCTCCCCGCAAAGAAAAGAATATGTTTATGTAAGGGGCAAAGATGTGCCCGAAAGCATGGAATGGGGTGATATTACAGACAGAGCGGTGCAAAATATTATGTTGACCGAGTTGTTCAGAGGTTAGTATGCAGTAACGGGTGTGGAAGGATCTTGTTATAGTTTATTGTAAGACGAGCTTTAAATTGTTTTTTTTTATTTTAGGTCTTGGGATCACCCTAGCTCATATGTTTAAAGAGCCCGCAACGATAAACTATCCCTTTGAAAAGGGACCTCTAAGTCCCCGCTTCCGTGGCGAACATGCACTGCGTAGATACCCTTCCGGAGAAGAAAGATGTATTGCTTGTAAACTTTGTGAAGCTATTTGCCCCGCTCAGGTAGGAATTTCTTATGCTTTTCAGGCACCGCATTACAACACCGTAAAAACTGCTATGAATTACTTTTGATGTACATTTTTGCAGGCAATCACGATCGAAGCCGAAGAGAGAGCAGATGGAAGCCGGCGAACTACAAGATACGACATTGACATGACGAAATGTATATACTGCGGATTTTGCCAGGAAGCTTGTCCTGTAGATGCCATTGTTGAGGTTAGTCACCGTCATTGACGATAAAGCAGATTGTTTCTTCCGTTTGATTTGTCATTTTCTTGACGCCGGAACAATATTTCAATTACAGGGTCCCAATTTTGAATTTTCCACTGAAACACACGAAGAGCTGCTGTACAACAAAGAGAAGCTCTTAAGCAATGGTGATAAGTGGGAACCGGAAATAGCTGCTAATATCGAGGCTGACCATCTCTATCGCTAGAATGAGGCATAGTGTATAGATGATTTTTGTTTAAAGCTTGTCTTCTGGACTTCATCGGTAGTCATGAGAGCGGCGTCACCTTATTGTATAGAAGGTTCGTTGATTTAATACGAAATAATTGGATTTCCGGTAATAACGGAGCGATGTCAGTAAATCAACTATCGTAATCAACCTTGTCACTCCATCGTTGAATTGAAACTAGGCAGGTGGGTTCACGTTAGCAAGTAGCGTCGCAGCTGACGTCACTGCAGGGCTTGTCAGCGCATTCAATTGCATTATTTCATGACCTCAAGCATGGAGAGAAATTGAAATGTAGATAATGACCTGAATAGCCAAACATTGGTTCAGTATAACTGAGCACATAAAGGGAATGAAATTTATTCGTCCTAGGAGGGTTCTGTCGTAAAATAGCAATGCATTACTTACACTGTGATATTCCACATCTAATTCTAATACTTCATGTTGCAATCAATAGGCTACCAGCTCAACTTTCTAATCGACAGATGGCGAGGTAATTTTCGAATCCCAGCATAAAGTACTGCAAGTCTGATTGCTTCCAACAATAACAAATTCTTTCACGCACTGTGCTGCTTACAAGGAGAACCACATTTAAAGTATACTAACGAGACACAGTGCAACCAATAAGCAGACAGAAGACCCTCCAAGGCTATTAACGGAATGAATTTTAACTACCAGGAGAGTTGCGGGTGCTTACACCGACGCTCCAATTGATCCATGTTAAAGGTTATCCACTTGCATTCTAAAGTGATTCAATTGAAGTTACAGCTCTTCGTTAAACAATTAACTTATCGAATTTACATTGTAGTCTACTTAATTGTTGGTATACAAATAACATTAACAATGACCACAGCTTTCGTGTAGACTATATCGTAAAATTCGTAATACGAAGACATACAGTCTCTCCGACAGTGATTGATAGCAAGCAAAGTATTACATCTACCCTACGTCATTTACAAATGTGTGATAAACTACAACGGCTGAACGACCGGCTTCAATTATACTTCAGCGATGAAACTTAAGGTGGGCAAGTAGGTCACGACTTGACTTTACTGGAGGAGTTCTTCTCCTTAGATAGTCGTTTGTGATGTGCTTGAGCCATGGAATTCACGATAGACAACACGAAGTACATCACCATCACAATCACCACTTTTTCCAAAAGGGAGGCAAGTATTCCACCCTCCTATTCAAACAATCCATTAGTTTCATTACTTCCAGAGAATTTTAATTGTCACAGTTAGAAACTAGTGTTTCATACCTGGCGATCCTCAGATCGATTGTGTAGTGTCGCTTTTTGATGGTTCATAAATTCCTCAAACGGGTTACTAATAATTGACCCAACTCTTGGCACGGCACGTATTAAACTGACCACCCTGTAAAACATGGCGTCCAAAAATATCCCAAATGAAACAACAAATTTTATCCAAAAGAAGAATACTATGTATTTTTCGGACCTCTCAAGTAGTTCTTCATTAAATGCCAAAATTACAAAAGTCATCTGCAGATGAGTTTTAACGAACGCCTTTCCTATAACTGTGGCACCAAAAAAGGTTGTGAACGGAACAAGAAAGTGACCACATGTGATTCCAGCCAGATCGAACAATGGATTCGGAATAGAGGCGCAAGCCAGAATGCCCCAAAATCCAACTTTTTCTACCAGATCTTCCATCCAGAACTTTCCTCGTTCAAGAATGCTCTAATAACGCAACACATTGTTCAATTAAAACATTTTGGTATCGAAAGTTCACTGTAACAGACGAAATACGCTAGCACTATTTTCCGTACCAATTGAGAGGGGTCAACTTTCTTTTTTCGTTGCAGCAGCTGAGTGAATTCTTCCAACTCATCGTCCGCATCCATTCCCGTTAACCTTGCGGCTCGCGCCATAAAGTAGGGAGGTAGTTCTCCCAAGGCCGTGCCGAATCCCCAAGCTAATGATTCCCAACGTATTTTCGACATAATGTCGTACACCGTCATCCCATCGCTACTGGTTTCCGTAGGACACACAATCCTATAAAACAAAATGAGGCAAACAAGTTAGTGTTTAAACATTTAATAAGGAATATTAAAAATTAGCACTTCATATTTATAGTCTCGTACTGCTCTGGATACGGCGGCTGAGGAAATTGTACTGAACCGCATTCCTGTGCGGCGAGAGTGACTTTGGCGATGAATGGCCCTAGATATAGAACGAACGTATGCAAGCCCGTTCCAAGTCCGACTGACGATAAAATCCCAAGAAACACCCAGTAAGAGTACCAGTACATCGATTCCTTTATCTGCATTTGAACACATACTCGTTTAAGCCGTCATTCTCTTGAATTTTTATAAAAGATCTTTGCAGATGTAATTACCTTCAAAGACTCTGAATCTTCTTTAAAGACAAAAAAGTAAAGTCCGTAAAAAATTGAGAGTATTATCATTAAAATTAATAGTTTACGACCAACAGGTATTGAGCGTTTGCGTGGATCATACAATGACGCAAGAAATCTAAATATTCAGAAAACAATACATTTGTGTTACGAAGTTTCTCCTAGTAATACAGAGTTTCATAACAATGTGCACATCTTACCTATCTCTCCCATCTTTTATTGCACAAGGTATTTCTGCAAGAAAGTACGAAGTCGTCTTAATTGGACTTCTAAACAACACCAGCTGAGATCGTTCATCATCTTCATAACTTTTCTTCTTTTTCCGGTCTGCAGTGTCCTTTGAGGACTTGTTACTGGCACTATGGTTTAGTTGTATGTCACCATCGCTCAGAACTTTTTTCTGATGCTTTCGGGAGTTATTGTTCATTTTTGCTTGCTCAATTGAGTCCAGCCGCTCCTGCTCTTCCCGCGTCTTTAGCTCCTCTAATCGCCGTAGCTGCAATTGGAAAAAACAATCAATTATAAATACTAAATTCTGCATGTGACAAAACACAATACAAGCCACAGCAAAATTACAATCTTCGTGGCAGCAAAAGTATTCAAAACAGCTCTAGCCCTATCATGCAGTGAATCGGAACCGCAGTCGCTGCAACGATTAGCTTACATTTAAATCGGAAATACTCCAACTAAATACTATCTCAAAACAAACGTCACTAAAATTTAAACAAACGCAAACCTTCCTTATCTGTATCACAACACAAATACAGCTGACATGCAAGTATGCTACACAAATCTTTAACATCGAATTACAATAGGTTAATTTACATAAGTATAGTTGCTATCCACGTCGAAATCAATAACAAAATCCATTAAATCAGGGATTACAGAAGAACTAGAGATGTAAAAGTATGGGATTGGGAATGTATGCATGAAGTTATGGATCACCGCGTGCACACAAGTTTACGCAAATTCTTTGGCATTCCTAGTGCTCAGATCAATTTAATTTGCTTCTAGTTAAGCTTAGTAACTGCGGTGAGCATTTTTCAGAGCAATCACGAAGGTTTCATTCTGATCCTCCAAGTAAACATGAACTTCCACATTGATCCAAGGTTAAGAGGCATCGATTAATTTCATTACTCTTCAACTCCTTCATATAAGAGGGCAAAGTAAGAAGCAAACAGTAAGTCTTTCATTCTCTAAGAAATTCAACAACTTCTTGCTTGTGCGACTTTATCAGCTGGACAGTAAGTCAATACCACATTTGATATCCGGTAAATGATAAAATTTAATAACTTGCTCATTTTAGCCTTCGCTCATCATTCTTCCGTACTCTCATTTCATTATCCCATGTTTGCCACTAGGTTTAAACTTGATTTAGATTACATAAACCTCGATTAAGGGGGCGTAAACCCTACTTATAATTTTATCAAGTTACATACCTCATATTTGCTACAATAAGGCGTAACATTAACTTTCCTTTGGTGGCTATTTGCCTCACTTTGATTTCATTGGAACAAAAATTATCCAATTAAATATTGCCCATCACGCAAAACATAAAGGATTACGACTCCATCATCGTTTATAATAAAAAATCTCCTCTTTCTGTCAGATCTCAAAATTGAC
The DNA here is from genome assembly GCA_906901655.1 of Sminthurides aquaticus. Taxonomy (NCBI): domain Eukaryota; kingdom Metazoa; phylum Arthropoda; class Collembola; order Symphypleona; family Sminthurididae; genus Sminthurides; species Sminthurides aquaticus. The sequence continues at coordinate 4,710,612 of CAJQTT010000004.1, read as the reverse complement.
ATCAAACACCCCCTAAAATCCCTAATTACATACTTACACGTAATCTAATGACTATTGGCCTTAACAAATCTGCATGACACCAACAATACAAACCAATCTCACGCACCCTTACATACGTTCCCTCAAGACAATTCAATGAGCGTCATCCAATGCCATGGTTAGTTACAAGTTACAAGCAGCGCAGGAAAAAGCAATTAAGAAAGCCAAGCACAAAAATAAAAAAAACTAGTTTTAGAAGAACATATGCAGAGCGAAATTTAAGGATGGAAAAATGACCATTGTCTGAAGGTTTCCAGTTGGTCGAATTCCTCTTTTTCGAAGTTCCCATTTTACTTCTTCGATATCTCCTCCCTTTGAACTTTTCCTATTACGATTTTTAGGCATTTTCACACAGGAAACTCCAGGCTTCTGTGGTTATTCTTGTGTAACGCTCCGCACTCCGCACCAAGAGATGTGTTCAGCAAGCTTCCCCAGAGAAGAATTCAGCCTTGCTGATATCAATTAGATTTTCTTTCCAACACCGAATATCTACATCAGGTTTCCAGATTTCTCTACGTCTACTTGTCTCCTCTGCCTGAGTGAGCCCACGAACCGCAAGAAATGCAGTGAAGAATTCAAACAGAAAGGGATAGAAAAGATTACAATTTGCTCCATATCCATGTAAAGCTTAGTCACAAATGTTAGTAATATTTACACACATGCAACTCGTATGCGTTAAATCGTTCCAGCCTCATTTAAACCTTTCTTGCACACGATTATCCCACTATTCCTCTTCTCCCTTTCCGGTGCACGCGCAAGAGACTGCATCCACGGAATAACTTACACTGCTTCTAATTTTCGTATTATCGTCTATAGCTTCTGTCTTTCCCTAAATTTCTTCACCCAACTTTGAACTTAGGTAACCTAAACATTTTAATTTACTTCCTTAAAGCGTAACAAACTACCTGTTGTCAGTCATCAGTTGTATATACTATAAAAATTATCTCATCAGACTGCTTCTCATAACTTCCATGTTCTCTCCCTTAACATACATTGGTTTTACCGGTACGCATGAAGGCATGAATCACTCTCTTTCTATTGTCCCGTTACAATCATAAGCTTCAAAAGGGTATTAAATGCTTTCCTAATAGATGCAGAAAAGCAGGCACACTATGCGTAGTTAAATCTCTGCACATTCATGCTCCAGCATACGCAATTCAATCCCAGCCCTATCCTATCTAGGGGTTAAGCTGTCATAAAAAATTACGCAATTTATCATTCATTCCTTAAATCTTGCACATATTATACTCAGTTCATATTTTCCTCCCTCCTTCTACCTTCCGTCATAACTCATACACATAACTGCAATATAATTCGCTCACGGTTAAATCTGTATTGATTTTATCAAGTTAGTTAGCTACGAGAGCTGTCTTAACCACAACAAACGATAAAATCTGCCGGCAACGTCAAAATATCCTTCACATTTTCAAAACTGGAAATATACTGGAGAAGGAAGAGATGGGCTAGCAACATTGAATGTATACATATTAGTCCTCTCATCAACATAAATCAACTCCAAAATCAGTATCGTCAAGTTGACGCAAATTTACAAATATGTTTCCACCGGCCATATAATATTTCCGCCCCCTTCCGTCATGCCCAGCATCCTTGCAAAAAGCCTTTAGAAATTCCGACATTTCGGAAAACTGTAAGATTATTTGTGAAATTACACACACTTAGTTTTAAAGATTTACCTGTTCACCAAAGATTTTCCAAGGAAATCACACACACCTTGACTGTTTCCCGACTAAATGAACGCACCTGCGTTCTTCACACCGTTCCAGTACTTTCCTAGCCAGATATCTTTGAAACTAACGACACCTTCAAAACTATTAGTAGGTTAAAATTACAACCACATTCCCAAGCTAATTGGGAGCAACTACCTAACTGAAGAATCAAAATAATTTAAACAAAATTCATTTCGCTTTTAGATGTATGCCCCCCATTAGATTCTAAGACACACAGACTTTGAATTCCGCGCTGTATTTTACACGACACGTAAGTAGAATTTCAGAGGAAGCCGACGCATCGCCACATCTCCACGTTCCCTACTTTTAAGCAGTCATTGTACTTTTTCTTGGGAAAGCCTAGCCTTCCGTCCTTCCTATCAAACGAAGGGGAAAGCACTCAACTCAAAGCCCTAACAATAGGAAGAAAAGAGAAAACACTCAAGTCTGCGCATTCCCCGTAGTAACCGGCTTTCATTACCCTTCCTTCCCCACCCACCCCTAAAGCACACAATCTATCAAACAATACACTCGAGACGGAAACACCCTACCCTGGCCGTGTATTTGCATTATTTCAAACGTATGAAAAGCGCCCTCTGGAGTGGTCTTGTCTTTAAGGATCCTCTTTACTCCGTCCGTGAAATTGTTTCTTAATTGCTCTTCTCCAATACTAATTAGTGTGTTTACACTAGTTGTTCTTACATTTTCCAAATACATTTTTAATGCGTTTCGGATTTCCTCGAATTGCCAAGGCAACTTGCGGACATTAACGCAAGATTTTGCTTTTTGGCAGCCATATTTTTTACTCAAGTTACCAAACATTGGAACATACATCTACAAAGGAATCTAATGTAAATACGTCGTTTTCTGAAAAATTCTTGTACTTGAAGGATTCCTATTAGCTCATTCCTGTTTCAGTCTTGATAAGGTCTTTGAGCAAGCTTATGATTTGCTAATTATGTCTTCATTTCCCGTCCGCCGTGCGGAGTTCCGGAAGCATGATTTAAATTGCAAGCTTTCTTCCTCCCTTTTGAATAATTCATCATTCATAAATAAGCCAGCGTATATAATGCCAATTGGGAATCATATTCCGTGTCAACAGAAGTAGGTCGTCGGATTGGAGAGCTGAGCTGCTTATTATTAACGCGTCCTTATTGTCTTGCAAAGTTAACTGTTCCGTTAAAATTCGCCTTTGGGAGATGAGCTAGCGCTGACAATTTTCTTAAAAGCTTTTCCTTAGATTACACACATGGTATATGCATGCATAAACTCGAGGAAGAGAAAGCGAGCTCCTACTTGGTGTATTTTTACACCGGAAGTTCCATCCAATGAGATGCTTTCACTTTTGAAACAGCGGCGTCTGCGGACAGCTTACAACTGTGTACGTGCTTTTACTCCAATTCAAGACTTTCATCTTATTTCTTGTATATCCATCCCCAGCGACATCTATTATTCTCTGTCTTTTGTACAGCTTGTTATAAGCGCGCCAGTTTGAAACTATATTCAAGTTTTGAAATCGCGAAAAAAGATAAACAATTTTGGCAAATGAAGTAATTCTGAGTATGACTAATGTTTACCCAGTGCCAAGCCAACCCCAGATGTTATCACAAGCTAGATCTGCTCTTGGAAACTGTCGAGAGCACTGACAACTGTGTAGGACTGTTCTGCATCGTTTCTCTCTCACAATACGTCGGACCAAGGTTAAAGAGGTAATTGGCGTGAATTGACTTCTTTGCGGTACCATTTACACGGGTTAACACGTTTCAAACTCACATACAAGTTGCGCTTACACGTTTTGAACAGGTAAGAAAATATGTCTAAGCCAAGGTTATTTATAATTCGGTATCACAAAAACATTTTGATAGCAATACGGACGAATTATACTTATTAATATTGTATACTGCCGAATGGATTTTTTCAGGACAGTCGATTAAGCATTTCATCATGAGTGGAATTAAGTTTGAGCCGCTGCGTTCCTTGAACGATTTCCTTCTGGAATCTGCTCGATTTCAAACTCCAAATTTTTCTGATTTGGAACGATGGAACAGCAGAGTTGAAAAGAATCTGATTTATTACCAGAGCAATTACTTCCTTATGTCCATTTTAATCTTCTTGATTGTCGGGTAAGAAGATTAAACCCGATCATGTTTGCATAATTAACTTGAAATTGAGCTTGGAGGCTGTGAAGCAGAATGAATGATTGTTTTTTACAGAATCATGAATCCAGGTCAGATGTTACTTGGCCTGCTGGCTGTCATTGGTATGCTATTCTTGTATCGCTACCTCGCTCAGAATCAGAGTGTGGTTCAGCGAACACAAAAGAAGCATCCATTCTTGTGTCTCATCGGTGTCTTTGCTGGAGGTTACTTAATTATTCATCTCATTGGATCGGTCTTAGTTTTCATTTTCGGGGTAGTCCTTCCAGTCGCGGGTAAGGAATGATGAACGTTATTCCGTTGAGTAATTCTTGAATGAAATGAATATATGCATACTCCATACCAAATGAGAAACTGGTGTTTTAATATACTATCTCTGATTTACAGTTGTATTCATTCACGCTTCTTTGAGACTTCGGAACACACAAAACAAGATCGCTAATCAGCTAGACAAGCTAGGAGTAAAAAAGACACCCATGGGAATCATCTTGGATGAATTTGGCATGGCCTTGGAGAACATTAAGGATTGACTAGCCGGTAGAGAATCTGAAGTATCGAAAACAACGAACGAACCAAGGTATCGACGTAGTCGTTACTCGTCGCGTGATATGTCTCCTTCTGGGGACCAAAATTCTCTTCTTGAACCTACGACAGCTGATGTACTTGTAGGAAAAATATTGATAAAAGCTTCTGAGCAAATTGACAAGCTTGAAAAGAAGTTTCGTTAACCCTGTCTCATGCTGGTCAAATCGGGAATTGCCATTACCCTTTTTTCTCATTGCTAACGTGCGGTATAGAAAAACAAATTTCTACATTACGCCAAGAGCAATAAGCACCGTATTACACGAAATTGAAAAAATACGTGCACTAGTAATAGTTATCTCATTCCTCCAATTCTATGCTGAATATGTATATGCTAGTCTTGAATACGTCAATTTAAGGTAGGGGAAAGACTTACTGATATTATATTATTAGCTTGCCAATTAACATGCGCAGGAGTAATGTTTGGACTAGTGGAAGAAATTTTGACTTTATTTTTCTTAATTTACTAATTTTTAATCTCAACATATGTGTATCAGCATTAATGATGTTACCATTCGGGTTGATGATGTATTCGATTAGCCTGTATTCTGTATATTTGCCTTACGGATCTCACCCTTAGAGTTGCTACTAATGAAGAAAATCAAATTGTACTTAACCTTCTCATCTAAATTTTTCCAAACTATTACAGCAGTAAGGCTGTAATTAGGTACTTAATTAGCGCTCGTGGAACCATATGTATACTTTATTTCTTATTCTTTCCAGTTCCGTTAGTACTAAGAAAAACATTTAGCATTTCTGCGATTAATTGTCTTGGTTTCTATCACAATTAGCATTATCGTCGATGCTTCGGTACCTTTGAAACAGTGGTACGTACTACTTTACTCAGATTATTCACTAACATTAATGATTCTCAGCATACATTTCAAAATGTTCCCATGTACCATGCCGTTTTAAAGGAGAAAAAAAAAGAAAAAGCTATTAATGAATTCCGAAGTCGGAGTTATTTCTAGGCCAGCTTCTGTTAACGTTAGCTGCAAGATGTATTTCATCTTTCGGACTCTAGCGTCAAAATCAAATAACATTATGTAGGCTGTGCAACCAAAAAAGTACTGATCCTTATTAAAAATGAAATACATGCCATGAAAATATATTTCTTTCCAGGAAATCTTGAAACAAGATCATTTGCTGAAAGGTTTTCCATGTAAATAAATCAAAATGATGATGGTGGTAACAGGGGCAATCGCATTATACTCGCTGATTAAATGGGTCGAAGCAGTTTTAATTGCCCATATGGGGTTCGTGAAAACCGGGTTAGTTCCACCCTTTATTGCGGAAGCATTGAAGGACTCAGGGTATGCCATTTTAAGTGCTTCGTATTCGGATACTTAAGCATGTCCGTCCAGTGTTTCAGTCGCTGTCCCTTGGAAGCGGTGCTTAAAAGGATTCCTCCTGGAATACATAACAAAAAGATCCAAAAGGGTTAGCTGTCTCTCTGCACACATCATTTGACGTTCACTACAAGTGACAACTTTACCAATATAGCTTTGATCAAGTGCCCGATCAATTACAGAGACAGCGAGAGCCAGTTTTGGAAGTTCACTGATGGAAACTTTAAGGGAAAACTCCTCTCGGAATTCTGGATTAACCGTTTTCCATTTAGCACCCATGTTAAATTTTCGATTAATGGAGCGACCGTTTATTTTTGCGTTCCCCAGGTTAGCATCTTGAAGTAGTTTCCTGTTTGATTAAAAAAAAACCATTTGGATTAGGAAAGAAATTATGGTGCTAGAGTGTGGCGATCAAAGCTACTCCAACCCATGCTCAATTACTTCAGCTGCTTCCATTACATGCAGCCATGCATGCCTCATACCTTTTCATCCAAAGTTTCAGAATCACCTCAGTTAATTTGTAAATAAACCTTCAAACTTACTATACGTCTTTTCCGTATTTTTCAAATTAGTTATAGGGTTTCAAGTAGTAAAAGTACTGCTGAGAAGGACTTTCATGAAGCTAATTTCCACTTTCACCCAGGGTGTGAAAGTAAAGCGTAGAAAAAGTATTGAAAACTTTCTTCGCTACCCGACACTTTATATTAAACGCCCCTGGGAATATTCTTACAGGTCTACTATGTATGATTTGCAATTTAGAAGCCTATCTCATTGACAAGATAATTAAATTGTGTTTGCACGCTTTCATTATAGTACACATAAAGGAGGGTTGACAGAAGAGTGAGCCGGATTTCTCGTCCTCGAGACGCCCCTCGGTCCCGTCCTCCTCTTTTCCCCATTCCCGACTTTCTCTTTACGTTCCATAGTCATTACTCCTGTCTTTCTCTTGCTAAGTCTTCAAATGCTCCTTCACGCTTTTCCATATGGCGCGATTCCACCACTTACACTTAAGGAGAAAGCCATGTTGCCACCAGCTAGGCTTCTACGAAGATCCTAACCTTGCTTTACATTTCTGCATACGGGAAGGAATTGAGTCAAGGTAAGAAAAAGGGTGTTTATGAGCAGAATCGGGAACGGGACAAGAGGGATTGGGATAGAATAAATTGATTTCTTTATTTGTATCAGATTCTAGTGGCTTGTGTTCCAGATTCTTTGTCACAATTAAGAACACCAATCCTCGTACTTAACTCTAACATGACAGCCTCAGTCTGGACGGGAAATAACTTATAGTGGCACCAGACGGTTTCCTAGTTTCAGAGAGTAAAGTCCTCCTCTAGCACCGGCATCTCATCTCCAGCGTCTCAAGAGAACAAAAGACGATGGACATTCTGTCTAATGGGGGGCTGGAGATGGAATTGAAAGAAAATGCTTTCCCTGACCGGGAAAATGTAAGGCGTGTGTAAGTGAAAGTTGCAAATTGTACTGTAGGAGTAAAGCTACAGTGGTCCGCCTTTTTACTGGCACTCAGATAAGAAATAATTACTAGTTTTCATTACGGCAAAGAGGATCTAACCGGAGGTCAAAAAGGATCGCAATTGGGGATTGCTTCTGAAAGAGAGGATCAAAGTTTACCCACTTTTACTCCTTCCAGTTTCTTGATTTCCTCCTTGGTTTGATGTATAATACACACACATTTTGCTTTCTCTCTCTCTCTTCTCTTCCAGACTCGCAACGATACAGTCCGTCCATGTCCCACATTCACATTAATCCGAATATCATCTTCCACAAGTCTCCATTTCTCATCCTCCTCTTCCTATTCCTTCTCATCAGTTCCGATTACAACCATCTCATATCGGGCTACCAACAGCCTTCAATCTGACCGATCAATGGTCAAATAATTTTATTTTTCCTCCTTCACCGTCTATAGGTTTTATTTTCCCATTTCTATTCCAACACATGCTCATCAAGAGGCTAAACAAGCTTGGGGCAGAACCATATTGAAGAGAATCCAAACTTTTCCCTTGACCTCATCATTTATGTTACTGACTAAGCTACTTTAAGCCACTGAATTCGTGTTGCTCCCCCTTAATGCTTAAACACCGCTTTTGTATTTATCCCCCATTCTAGCTTTTTTACTTAAGTCATACAAACTACAGGGTAAACCTCCCTAAGTCTCCTGCTTTGCCCAGCGGGTCAGTAACTTTACATCCGCCCCACACGGTTAAAGTACTTCGCTTTGATTAATAGTCTGGGAGTTCATTCAGTAGCCGCCGAATGCCGGAGTCAGTTAAGTCGCCCGCGGGAAACTTTATCACAATTCCCTACTTTCCCCGTTTTCATCGTACCTACACCAGTCCTATTCCCTTCACTTCAAAACTTTTCTCAACTTTCTCCAGTTTCTCCATCCAGCCCTTCACGCCATTCGCGCTACAGCTCTAATTTTGGGCTTTGAGACTCGAGACTCCCTTGCAGCAGCATTGTCACATCTACGGAATGTGTAGTCGTAGTCCTCCGTTGTCATTCTGAGTGAGCTCCGTCTTGAATAATAATTCCCCTTCGTCTTGGTGGCTACTTACTTACAGCCATCACAATACCCTGTTTGGAAATTCTGTAGAGATTGCCAACATTTTACCCCACTTACACTTTAACGAAAGGGTCGGAGGTGCCGTTTTGGTCTAGTGCAGGCAGTCCCTCAGCTCGGATAACTCCGACCAACAAAAGACTTTTGTCAGTCATGTAACTTAGGGATAAAAGAAGCCGTCCTCTGCACCATTCCGTGTCTTCATTCTGCAAAAAACGGCAAACATAACATTTTCCATGTTAATTCAACAATCAAACGACAAATAAATAAAGGAGACAACGCGTGTAAAAATGTTCAATTACTTTAATGTAATTGCGTTTCTATTGCGAAAAACTGAATGAAAATTTTCTTTGCTAATATTAAACAACCTGTGATTAGCCCGGTAAATTCGACTGTTTTACTGTTAATTTGGCAGTAAAACATTACATTGAGAACTTTCGGAGGTGTTGGATCCGAAGAAGTACTGGAATACTGGAATCAAATATTGATTTCCCCGTTCTTTGTGGGTTCAATTTCACTCTATTTCCTTCATTTTCTTTGCTTTCTCCAAGGGAAATTTAACTGGAGATGGTTCGGAACACAAGATACCAGTCAAGTGAACAACGTCGGTGCTTCAACTTTTACATTCCCAACATCTCATTTCTCACAATTCTCTTTTTAGCATCTTCCTTACATCCTCCTGATTCCCTATCTGCTGTACCTGCCTATACCTACACATTATCTTTCCACTACACCTATTCTAGCCATAAGGGTGAAAGAGAAAGCGGCCAAAGGGGCTGCCTAAACTGAAACTGGGCCAATTTCTTTCTGACCACAATTTTCCCGTATTTCACGCATCCGTCTATCCTATCCTGTTTACTCAAGCTTCATTTCTCAACCATTATTCCGCATACTGCCACTTTCCGAACCTAATAGAGGGAATGCCAGTATCCAAAGCTTTCCTTGATTTTACCCTCTTGGATGTAGCTTCTCTATTTACATATTCAACTTTCTTCCCTCTCCAGTTTCTCAGCTTACGTCCCTTTACTTTTTTCCTCCGTACGCCTTCCCTGCTTCCTCTCCTCGGCCCTACTTTCTATTTTCCTAGGATTTCAGCAACATCCGCTTCAACTTGTCGGGTCCTCAGACTTTCTTTACACGCTTCTCTCCTTCGCCCCTCCAACGCTCCACATCTACCACAAACAAAAAGCAGCGTCCAACTTTCCTTTTTTCTTCTTCTTCTTCAAGAACGGAAACGTCTGGATTGGATTTTTCGAGCGAATAAATTTCCTCTTATTCTATCCCTTTACTCCCCGTCCCAATCCCTCAGCTCTGAACAGAATGCCCTTCCTACAGCTTTCACTCCACGCTCCATTGCTTCTCTTTGAGTTCCGGATTCCTTTGAAAAACTATCAATGGAACCACCGACACCGAATAACTCCTCAGCAGCATGTCCTGATTACGGCACAATCACTTTCCTCATAAGGAATCAACTAGTCCACACTCACTCCGAGTTCCTCTTCCTTATTCCTCCTACACTCCTACACCAACAAGATTACTCAAAAAGCAAAATGATACACCTTCCTTTATCCCAATTGTCCGTTTATACAATTTCATCTCTTCATCCTTCTTTTCCCTTCTCGCACAATATCTTTTGGTTCCTTATACGGGCGCATAATGCATAAACCTCCAGATAAATACCCACTTCATCCAGCATTGACACAATTTCATGTACATCCAACATCATCCTACCTACGACGGATGCAGGAGGACTTTTATACTTCCGTCACCGTTTGTTCAAAATCCCCATCCTCCTACTTTCACCCACTTTCACCCAAAGATACCAGCATAGCATTCATTTCAAATCCTTTTCAGCCCATGTATTTCAATCTATTCACTCTCTCTATTTATTTCTCTTTACTTACAAAACGTGGTTTTTCCAGACTTAGTGTAAAGGATTTTGTTTGCTGAGGACGAACCCTGTGAAGAGCTATTTGGGCAGATCCCAGACAGTCCTTTCCCCATCGATCTTCATCTGGAAAGCAAAGAATATTTACAGTCTCTTGTATAATTATTACGCGCTTTTAACTTACATTACAGGGATTTAGAGACAGTTAGTGTGAGTACATGTTCCCTCCACCACCCCGCAGCAGTTCCGCAACTTTCCCCGCCTCTAACCGCAAACATGATGCTTTCTCCCATAATATGTCCTTGTATATTCCTCTTACCCATGACATCAATCTGGAGGGTTTGTCGGGATACTTCATTTTGTGTGACGCCATAAAAGGTTAATGTTTCGTTGAAGACGGGTTGAAGAGTTTTATGAACAGTTTTAGTTCTTAGATGGGTTCCCTGAAAGTAAACAACAATTTCTTTTACTTTTATTTTCTTCTCCGCAAGAAATGTAATAATCCTCGAGAATAATTCATTTTCTCCCTGTCCACAAGCTTTGATACCTGATATATGCAAAAATACGATCTATTTTCTTTTCAACTCCTCCATTTTATTTCTCTCTTTCACTTCCCCTATCTGTTTACATCACCTCTGCCTCTACCCTCTCCATCCAGCTAGCACTTCCATTTCCTCTCCACGCTACGCTCTACTTCATCTCCCCTGTCCTTGTTTTTGAGACTTGAAAGGGTAAACAAATCCTGGGAAACTGCGAAACAATTTAGAACGAGCGTATCACAGACACACTACCATTTTCCCTCACAATATAATGCTCAATGCATGCATATGTAAATAGTTATCTTTTATGATGCTGGCTAAAGCTCGTCTTTCCCTCTAGGGCTCCTCCTGTATATACCTTCGCAGCACCCTACATGTAGACTCTTTATCCCTACATACCTCCAGCCCTGTATTATTGCGTACTAAATTACAGCTCTTATCCTCCAGCTATTAGCTCATCTTTTAACGATAACTTTAAATTTACCCCGCAATCTCCCCCTTCAAACATAAACACAGAGCTTTCTAAAGGTTTTAACGACGCAACTTAACATTTACCCCTCCCTCCTTGTTCTACAAATTTACTCGTCATAATTTTACCTTGCAGACTGGAAAAAGATGGATGCTTGTAAAACAGCCACATTAATCCACAGAATTGCTCCCAACTGCTTCTAAAATTCATACGCGTTCACTATCAATCCTGATGAAGTGAATTGGAGAAAGTTTCCCCAAGTGTATATCTGTTATATTACCTTGAGCATATTGTCCCCAATCCTCAATCTGCTTTCACTCCGAATCACCACAAATTTATATGCGGTTTCTAAATGTCTGTCTGTCGAGCCTAACGCTTTTGCGTCACACTTGAAATACTGAGATCTATATGCACTTTCACCCTTGGGCTGGCCTTGACAGTCTGAATCTAGTTTCAGGTAGGGGAGGAAGGTATACATACATACAGCTTATAATATGAAATGTGAATATTTATATATGTACATATTTTCCTTACACATTTCCTCTTTTTAATTCCTTTCCTAATAAAATGTACACGTAATGACATAGTCCTAGAGTTTCATTCTACTTCCGCTAAGAACATCTTGCCAGGCTTCTTCTCCTTTTCATTCTTCCTCCATCCAACCGTCCTCATGAAATTGTTCAAAGAGAAGCCCTTTGTAAATTCTCATTTTACCACGTGCTCTTAGATTTCGCTCAAAATGAAATAGCGCATAAAGTTTCCTCTCCATGAATTTCCATTTTCCTTCAACAACTTTCTCCAGTTTCTAGCTTGTCTGCTGCATCCCTAACTACCAAACACACACTGACACTGCCCCCGTATTCTTTAAGCTTCCAAAGAAACTATGAGACCGACTTCTTCCATCCATCCCCCTAAAACAGCACTCAGACAACAAGAGACAAGCACGTAAATTGTAATTATCGCATTATTCTACTCTAACATTAACATTCCGTGTATCAGTATCAACGATATATTCCTCCCATGAATTTCCAAACAGAACGTCTTCCCTCTTGCTCGAAATTCTTCAGCCACAGGCCACAGCCCCCCATCTCATCCGCCCCTTATAACCATCAATAGCCTGTTTATTTGGTTTCAAAACTATTAAACTCAGTCACTAAATCTTTATGGTCAAGTTGCGTAGTGATAAAATCACTTGATTCTCGTCCACCAGACAAGGTATATAAGGTCCCCCTACACGATCTTCTCGATCCGCCTCGTCTCAACACAGCCAAAACTTCCAATGTCCACTTTTTTTCTTGGCAAACTGACAACGATTTTTTTTATTTCCGCCCATTTATAACCCTTATCGCTCAAGCATAATAGAAATCACCAAGTTATTGAAAGTAATGACTGTTTTTCCAGCATTGCAAGAAACCATGATCGTTCCCAGAAGAGGCTCCTAAAAACTCTCCCCCTATAAAGAATTGAGCTTTTCCTCCAATTCTTTCTTTACTTGTTTCTCTCCTGAAACTATAATCTAAATGCACATGTACTACAATTCTCTACTTTCACCGGAGTTTTACTCAAACTAGAGCAGGTATTGACTTTAGCTTCTATTAATTTAATTCTATTCGCTGTTATTTTCTTCTCGGAAAAATCACTTTACAATTCCACGAAACCCCTAAATTTTTAAAATATTTCATACCTATCATTTAAAGTAATCCTCTTATTTTCTATTATTCGCGGTTAAAGTAGCTCCTCCTTAAAATTATGTGGCTAGAAAGAACTTTTAAACTTCTTTCAGAGGTAATTCTGACGGAAACACAGACTGAGTGAGCATTTCGTCTATGAAATGCTTGGATATTATTCCAGCACTCCTCCAACCAAAAGCTTTTCCTCATTCTCTGAGGCCTCAATTTTACAAAAATCAATTCCTTCCTTCCTCTCAGATTTTCAAGGGTAAACCTTTCTCTTCTCTCAAGAGGAGTAGCAGCATCCATCCATATAGCCTACTTTCATTTCCAGTAGTGGGCCCAGCGGAGAGAGAAAGTAGTTCAAAGCTTACGCCGACTGCGACTTGTTGCATCTCTACCCTTCTTTCCTCTTCCCGGTCACACTATATCCGCCTGTCTCCTCCTTCCCCGTCTTTCCCCTATATTCCTTTCACACAGTGAACGTCCAGGTCCAGCCAAACTGGGTAGATTCACAACCATATCTAGTTTTCTCCTCTCTTCCTTCCTTTTAACTTATTCAAAGTCCTTTTACCCTCCTTTCTATCTCAGACGAGCCCACATTCAAATTAATGTTCCTATTCTTCCATCCAAGGCAAAAATACACAAGCCGAGAATCCATCTATGCAAATCCTCTTTGCTCAGAAGGTCTCTATCCTCTAGTTTTTCCATAGATAACTTTGCAGAGTTGAGAGAGCCAAAGAGATGATATGACGTAATAAGCACATCACATGACGGCCACGAACACTACTATAACTGCAATTTCCGACGTATTTTTTGAGTTTAACTCCGAATTTTCACCTCCTTTCACTTCTCTAAAATCTAAGCCAGCCAGCTAACAGCTGTACAGTATCATAATGAAGGCTCTTCTTTCCAGACGGTCCTAGGAATCAACTTTCCCTTACCCCCAAGGAGACTATAGTTTGTCAACTTCCATAACTATTGCAGTATCCTCCTCCTCCACCCGCCGTGTTAAGAAATTAGCTTCCAGAAGATCAAAGCCATTCCCTGACACCTCCATTAGGGTTTGAAGCTTATGATGAACAAAAGTCATTTACCACATTCACAAAGGGATAGAAATTTCCAAGAGCCTGTATTGAAGCTGCTACGGGATACAGGGCTGAAGGCTGTGGCTGTGATATCCTTTTCTGAGCCCTGCCTAGTGTGAGCCTCAGCATGGCTTCAGCTCTACTAACGCCTTTCCGGACTCGTTTTCGCCATATTTCTATGAAATTGTTAGTCTGCCTGCTATTCCAGCTAGTCAGGCAGCCTGACTAGCTGGAATAGCCTCCAGCCGCGATAACGGAATCCATACATAAGGGAATCCATCATACCATAATTCGCTTAATTTTCCTAGATTTGATGAAACCTCTGGTTCTATCTCTACCAGTTAATGAATAAGCTGAAGCCGATACGGGTTTCATCCATGGATTACTTACCTCGAACCTGGTTGGTTTAAGTCTTAGCATACAATAGGGATCTGAAAAACCCTGGAGGTCCATAGGTGGAAGGTCCTGAAAAATGTAAAAATCATGAATTACATATGCATCATCAAATTAAATTTAATTCCTACCATCTCAGCCAACTTGTGCTCTACGCGGGAAATGCGGGTACTTGTTCCAAGGATGAATAAAGGAGGCAAGTCACGTAAGATAAAATCGGGCAATGTAGAGTCGGGACGCTATAAGCCAGAGGTTTGCGGGTTATCCATTAGCAAATATTTATCATCTCTTCTGTATTCCTTTATCCTACAAGTCTGGGGGAGAGATGATCTCTCTGGCAGTTAATATATCTTGAATTAATAGTTTGTGACTGGCTGCACACGTATTGTATACAACATCACTCCTCTTGTATTCCGATGAGGAGAAAACTTGTATTTACGCATGTGCTTTCTCCAACTTTCTCCACGCATCAAATTCGTTCAAGGAAGCTTCTACTGTTGTATATTGAGTATACAGATATCTAGCTACTACATTATCTTACAAAGCCTCAGTATAACAGTTACCACTAAACCCTACTGTCTGTGCCCCTTTTACTTATGTAAGATTAGAACAAGTTTGGAAATAGCTGATACGGAGGAAAAAACTTCTGAAAAATGTACATCAATCTTCAACTAATATAGAAGGGTAAACTTTTGCTAATTGCAAAATAGGTTTGTTAGACAGAGGTGTGGTAAAAGGAACTGTCCGGAGGAAACTTTTACGCCGATGGCTCTTACAGCAGCGTCGGTTTATAGTTCAGAGATGATTAAATTTGTGGAAATATGTTATGTTTCCCAAATAGCCACACCACATCCATGTTCCTGCTACTCCTACATATGAATCTTTGAGATTGTGAATAATCTTTCCTGAAGGTTATTAATTACAGGATTTGATTCAGGAGCTTTGCTTCCTCCCGCCCTACCATCCTAACTTCCTCCGCCTTTTATGTAAACGCAAGAGCCCACATCTCAAGTTAATTCCTATCCTCAGTGTTTACCATTGGGTTTGCTTTGAATGCATCCTTAATTTTATTCTAACATTCGCCCTTAACATTAACACAACTATGATGATGAAGAAGGTAAATATTTTGCTTATTTAAAGCCAAACTAAATACACTTTCTCGACGAGAGGGACTTGATTTCTGAGAAAGTCAGGCGCTCCAGTTCTCCTATACAGTTTTAGTTAAAGTTTTGGTTTAGCTTGGATAATAAGGATGATCATAGCCTGTTTATTGCAGAGTAGCATATCCTCCAGTTTAACTGAAGGGGAAAGATTAAGGGAGGGAGGAAAAGGCGGATGATTGTGGATAAGAATAAAAAGGTTAAGAGGAGTTAAAAGGGATTCATGAATATTGGATGATGACATAATGAAATACAAGTTGCTCGTATGAGAGACCTTTGCTCGGTGTACGGAACAATGAAGAGCCTGGTGGGAGTCATCAAAGAGGATAGAAGTTTCAAGTATTCCGAATCCCAGCTCGGAAGTAGGTGGCGGAGGAGGCGCTGGTCGCCTTTGGTAGGAAGAAATGGAGGAAGATGTGGAAGAAGATGAGGATGTAGAGGCAGAGGATGTGGCAGGTATAGCTGCCGGGGAGGGAATGGAGGATCCAGCGCTGTTGGTCGTTGTAGACGTTCTCATGGAGCTCATGGAAGGGTTCCGGCGGATTCCGCTGTCGAAAGATGATCCAGCAGAGGATCTCCCGCCGTTAATGTCTCCGGGGCCGAGCTGGAAGGGGGATGAGGGGGAATGTTCCATAGGTTCACTGGATTTTTGTCTTGAAACACTTGATTTGTCAAAGGAATTGCTAAAATCACTTAAATCCTGTGTTCTATCCTCGGTTGAAGTTAAGTTTGCTGTTTCTTCACTGCTACAACTAGATTTACTCCCGGATTTGAGCCGTTTTAAGATTGATCTGTGTGCAGAGAGTGTATCAGTAGACTTTAGAGGCCCTGCAGGAGGGGAATACGGAGGCGGGCTGGAGTAGTTGGAGGACCCTCCGGGAGTGAGTGGGGAGACTGGATGAGTGTTTGGACTACTTGGCGGTTTAGTGACTATTGGTGAAAGCGGAGCAGGTTTCTCCCCCCTTCCGCTTTTACGCATTGACCCAGTCCTTCGTTTTAAAAGACTTGTCCCACCATTCGTTCCCTCATCTCCAGACGAACTTTCACCTTCAGGCTCTGATTGTGATCTTGCTCCAAGGTTTTTGCTCCAGAAGACACCCCCGGTTCGTTTACTTTTTGGTGATGGACTAGCTAAGGCGTGTAAATGTGAGTCTCGTATATATCTACTCATGTACCTCTTTTCCTGGTACGTTGTATTCGGAGATCCGGATTTATGCCCTCCGTTATTGTACGAAGTTTCCTTTTCCGGTAAAACATATTTCGGAACTCCCTATTTCAAAAAATAATCCACAAGCTTACATTATCAAATTTATTTTCCAAGGCAACCTAAAAACACATGACCTTTCACCTGAAAACAATCCTTCGGTCCTATCCTCCAAGCTAGAGCTAGACTTGATTTTATTCTACAACAGACTACAGAATTTTGGTTTCCGGTACCTTGTAAAACCATGCGCCGGATTTTTTAAGGAATTCCCTATTTTCCGAGCACAATTTGCAAAGTCGAATCGTTCCATCTTTGGCGGAAGGAGATGATGCCGTCGAGCCAGAGCCAGATCCGCTTCCTCCACTCCCACCGCTTCCCGTTCCACTTAAATCGACTACACATTTACGGCAAACGGCCTGTAATTTTTTTAAATTACCACATCATCATCTCTCAACTCATTTGTAGCTCTTGCTCATGTCGAGTTAGCATCGCGCTTTAAACTTAAGAACTTAACACCGTCAGGTAATGTGTTCAATACGTATATACACCTTCTTTCGAATGGACGTAAAAACCGGAATCTTTTCGGCATTCTTGTTACGCCCCTGTGCATTTTTACATTTCGTGTCAACTCTTCATTAATACTTTCTCCTAACTTTCTCCATATGTTCAAATCATCTTCTTGCTTGTATTCCCGAGAGGCAGTGAAGGGAGGGGGAGACAAATTGAAATCAATAGGCCCTTCTGAAAGGTAAATAAATACTCGTCTTGTGCTTTCCCTATATACGGTATATCAGGTAGTCTTGCTTTTATGTTTTTTTGTGCCTCTAAATTATTTTTATGAAATTCTTTCTTTATCGTAGCTTGAAGCTAGATATCGGTTTTTGTAGTCAAAAATGATTACTTAGCTCGGTAGAATCAAAGGCAAGTTGGGAATTCAATTTTCAAAATGGTAATAGTAATCAGATTCTTAGCATACTCTTTTGTCCCTTTTTTCTCCTGTACTATAGCTTTTGATATTTGTCTTTATCGTTAGCGAGGTCAAAAGTCAATCTTGTAGCTACAGTTACGTCCACCTGCTGAGACCTGAAACCTGGTACTCATCTCTGAGGTAACCATGGTCTCCCACAGTTACATATATTGTCTTCTAGTTTCTGCCTTACCAACTTTCTCCACTTTCTCCCATCTCACGAATTCTTCACTGTCATCCATGGAGAATTTCTTTAAAAAATCCAATTTTTCTTTTTCTCCAGCTTTCACTTCTACTTTCACACTACACCATCACTTTCTCTTCGAACGCAATGGGAGTAGAAAGGTTGCACATTCCACAGTTGGCACGCTATTATCATGCTCTTTTAAAAATATTAACTTCATTTGAACGGCGTTCCATGAACGCTCTAAACCATGTGGCACGTAAAATAGCATATCCCATCCAAACTCAGACATATAGTCTTTGCCCATAAAATAAAAAACAAAATTGAGTATGGATAGAGGAAGTACATATTCTTATTCCCACCAGGCAGCTCTTCTTCTGAATACGAATTGAAACAATGGCGCTCTTACTTTGAATTTAAACCAGGGGTTCTTAAATCCCTAATCGGAATTCGTGCTTATATACTGTGTTCAATTTCCTAGTTTTTCTATAATATTTTTAAAATAAGGATATCGTATCGTCCAACGAGGCAGTTTGCAATTCGGGGAAAATGCGAATTTTCATCTTCCAATATTCTATTCTATTACCACAGGATCATGTATATATACGGATGAGCATATGCTGGTATATCCATATGGAATCAACTTATTATTATTCCCCTCGTTCCTTACCTTTTTGCAGTCGCAACAGGTAAAACTGTTTCTGCCAAAGACAGCGAGGCCAAAGGAGTCGCCGCAAAGGATGCATTGAGTTATTCCATTCCCACTTGCGAGTCGCTTCAAGTTCTCCAGTCTATCAACCAGTTTCCTGGAATGATTAAATCACAGCATCCTATTATTTTCTGTCCATCATCGTTAGACTCAGCATCACTTTCCAATATTTTTCACCATCCTCTGGAACACAATGATTGTATACGACAGACATGGACAGCTCCTCCATATATGCATTGCCTTTCCACTTTGCCGCTCGAACCAGATGCTCTCGTCATGTCATCCCGACCAGGAGAACATGACAGCTAGAAAGTCTCCTTTACTAACGCCCCACAACCCAAAACATGGTACTGGATGGAAAGCAGCTTCATTTGTACATATGTACGTGCAAGCCATGAGCTCCCCCTTTTTTGAGCTTATAATATTATAGGTACGTATCTATAATTTGTATAAGATCCGCTATCCGCTTATACTTTCCTGAGAACTAATTCTTCTTGAACGGATACACCACTATCACTTAAACCCCTTCATAACAGTAATATGAAGCTTCCTATTTAGTAAGACGGAAGTAACTTTCTGAGTAGTGATTATTCTTTATAAGCCTCGGTTTTCCTTCTAGGCTTTTTCAGGGCTAGCATTAGTTTTCTTCTAGTAGGGTGCATTCGCATTCACGTTAGTCAGACCAAGTGAGAGTGAGAGGATGCATTCTAATTAAGTATATTTGAGTCGTGATTACTCTAGGCTGATCCTTTATATCTCTGCATCTCCTAGATTAGGCAGTCAAAAGTCGGTTGCAGAAGCGTCGCCGCATTTTCGTGCGAGGTCGCTGCCGCTCTAACAACTTTCCCCCTTTTCTAAAATGATATTCCCGCATAAGTGAGCCTTCCATAATGATCTTTGAGAAAGTCTTCCCCTTTTCCTCTTCCCCTTGTAAATCCTTCAACTTCTTTAAACTTTGCAACCACATTTCTACCAGGGATGAAAGAGGATCATTCGGAAATTAAGATACTAAAACCTATTCAGAGATTCTCGGAATCGGACAAAGCATTATTTCCCCCCTTTGATTTCTTTCATCCCTTCCTCTTATGAGTCAACTTTTGCGGTCCTCCTGTATTTGAGGCGGCCCTATTTCTTTGGTTTCCCATCTTTAAACTTAACTCGCTATCAATTTGTTGAAAGGAGGAATTTTACTATTTTGCAAGCCTCCCCTTTGTCCCGGAATGAAAGAGCCGTTTCGTTCCAAAACAAAGCAACTTCTAATCAAAGTCCCACAAACGAAACCCCAACAACAAACCTTTCTCCCTTGCAATCTCTTACGCAGGGAATAATAACACTCCTCTAACTCATTCCCTCATCCACTCCACACTCCACAATGACTTAGTCTAAAAGCCTTGGAAATTCCCACAACATGGCCATACGTAATATCACTAATGCAAAGGATGAGCGTATACTCTCCTCATTCTCTTCCCCATCCTACTTTCTCTTTAAAACTGGGTCGTGTTTTACAAGAAATGACGCTTTCTCCAGGATTTTTCAACTTTCTCCTAAGAGCTTTCCTGTTCTGTTTGTACTCCTAAGGCAACAGGCTCTGCCGCCATTTCCTATTGGTCCGCTACTCACAGTAGTCGCTAAGGAGTAGTGATTGTCCCGGGAATGAAGGAACCATGAAACCCCTCAGATGTAACTTACATAACCATCCGAAACCAGATTACATGGATATGGAAGACAGGCTCCAAGCTTGGAATTCCCAAAGGAAATCCCTAAATTCAAGACTTTCTTTAAGAGCAGCCTGCATTAAAATAAGTGCATTGTACCGTATCTGTACTTAAATATGTTTACTTTTTAGCATCCCGCTTAAATTCAGATGCCATTTCTCCAAAACCGAGATCTTTAAAAAATTCCGAAAAAATTCAATTTCCGTTTTACATTACACAATTATTTTCTGTGACCCCAGAAGTAAAAGTTTTTAAGGGCTTTCTTTAAATTGGAAACAATCATCATGCATCTCATGCGTCATGCACAGTTGGATATCCACTCCGCTTAACTTGGAACCATTCTTTGATTGCAATTGCTTTCATTTATTGCCACAGCACAGCTTAACTCTTTCAAAACTAGAGCTTTTAAGTTCAAATAAAATTAAACTTTGTTTTTAGTTTTGCCCATGTAGACTGTCGTTTTTCAACTCATCCTGCTAGACTTTTCAAGTGTAAATGTAAGCAATGGATTATCCTTAACCATCATAGAAAAATTAATAGGCTCCTGTTCTACATCCATCCACCCTATCCCAGCTGTGTGTATAATTTGAACAAAGGTGTAAGAAAGGTAAACTAGGATCTTCAGCGTTCTGGAAAGAAGATGCTGCTTGCTGAGTAAGTCCATAGAAAAACTGGCTGGAAAAAGTTGGCGCTTCCGATATTTTTGGCAACATGAGAGACAATTTGTAGATACAGAGTTGCTTAAGATTCTAGGAAGGGAAGAGAAAGTCCTGGCTTTGCGTGCCTCGTATACTATATGGCATGTTGGAGGCAATATATTTTATACCCCTGAAAATGTCTATTACATCTCCTTCACCAGTGTACATTGAAACGTGCTTTCTTCAACTTTCACTTTGAATGCGCAATAACAAAATAGCATGATGCTATGAGCCTTCCCTCTATATCTGTGGTTATGTGACGTTATGTCATATCCCCCGAAGTTGTTCTAAAATTGTACTACGGATGCTAAGGTGCATAGTCTTCATAAAACGGTACTTCATATGCATCTTCATGTTTCATCGTTTTACTACCCCTTTCACCACACCTTTGAAATAACTCCCTCATGCCTTACGCTCTTCCTCCGAGTAGCGTTTATTGTTAACTTCCCTTCCAGAATTTCTCCAGAGACGTAGCTATTAGTCATCCTATTGTACCTGTTGTAATCCAAATCCAGGGAGGGTACTTTCATTTTTGACCCTCTTGAAACTTGTGACTAAAGTCCTTAACTTTCTCCCGTTTCTTGTGTATATGCATAACACACCCGTTTCTGACTTTTCTCTTCCTCGAGGACAGTGTGACCAAAAAACTTTGGCATCCTACTCCTAGAACACTTCACAAGCTCTGTGTCATCTCCTCGCCCTTCAGACAATCCATACTTCTCCCTTAAGCCTAAGCCCTGGGATTTCCTTTGTACATGATGTATAAAAACTTGGGATTTAGGAGCTCACTGGAGGATTAAGCCTTCGAATCCAGTACGAAAAAGTAATCGGCAGTGATTGCTTCTTCCCTTGTATCAACTCGCTACTTTCTCTTCGTCTAAATCCACTACGTGTTCTCCTTTCTTTGGCTTAGTAAAGGCTTTCC
This sequence comes from Sminthurides aquaticus, assembly GCA_906901655.1. Taxonomy (NCBI): domain Eukaryota; kingdom Metazoa; phylum Arthropoda; class Collembola; order Symphypleona; family Sminthurididae; genus Sminthurides; species Sminthurides aquaticus. The sequence continues at coordinate 4,688,569 of CAJQTT010000004.1, read as the reverse complement.
AAACTTTTTGACGTGTTCCATTCGGCTGCAACAGGACCTCTCAGCGTTATTGAACAACTCTGAAGGCTTTCTTTTGTCCATAAAAGAGCATATGAAGTATTGGAAATTTTATACTTACTTAGCGTGTAATTCTTTCGGAAAGCATTTTCCCCAAAAACGATCTAATCTTTTACTCATTCCTTTCCCATTGCTTTCTTCTTACGCTCGTTAGAGATGTCTATTCATTTATCTAGTTTTTTATTCCGCGAATTTTAATTTGCATATTTTTTTAATCTGAATTTTAACGCACTAGGTAAGGACGTTCAAATTCTGAAATTTCAATCTTCTTCAAACAGCGTTACTGCTAATTACTTCAAACCAGCAAACTTGACAACTATTCAAAGCCGTTGAATGTATAACATATAGGTTGAATCATAATTCTACAGATAAAAAAATCCTACGTGTCATTCATAAGTTAATCCTCGGAAACTTTACCTTACGCGGGCAGGGCACCATTGCACTATGAAGTACATGTACTACGTTAAATCGTGGGACTGAAAAGTTTTACTATAAGTCTGCCACGATTGATGTATTTTGTAGAATCAAAAAACATTCAAAAGGATTAGTTATAAAATTCCCCAAGCAGCAAGTTCAAGCTTCGACATAAGGTGTTGAGTGAGGATATTTATCACATTTCAGTGTATATAAGTGTAACCAAAGTCTTACCACAGAGATTCGAAGGCAGGGAGGATGGGCTGTTTACAAAGGCTGTTTAAAAATGTGTACACCCTGAAAAATGTCACCCAGTCAAGAGAAGAAATTGTTTGCTGAAGCGCAGAAAATAACAGCTTTGGTTTCTTTTGGTCATGCTACAATGCTAAATCGCTACCTTACAACGATTATATCACGTTTCGATGTTCTCCTTGTAGTTTGTCTTCCAGTCTGAATTCTTCCACATTTATTCGATGGAAACACAATCTCTTAAAAGCATTATGCTTCACAGGTACTAATCTCTTACCTCATCTTTTGAGTTCAACGGAGAGCGCCAACGGATTTTAGCCTTAAGTTAAAGCACTGGGAGTACGGGATGTTACCCACAGCTACGGTTTTATGTGTATCACGTTTGAAAAAAAGTGGTTATTGAAAGTCTGATTTTTCTTTCTGCCCGAAAACAATTCAAGTAAGTGCATTGTCTCAGCAAGAGATCATGATGGTAGACTTTGTCTAGTGTACGCGTTTATTGGAATGCACACTTAAGTTTCAGTTTCTTTGAAAAAATATTCATATTGCACTTGTTAAATTCTGCAACGTGAGCAAAATGATATCCTAGGAAGACTTTGACTGTGATCACACAGATGTCCCTCTAAAATGAAAGTCTATGGTCCCTGCAGTACTAATGGATGTGGCACAGAAACTAGCCACCATGCAAGTTCAGCATAAAGGAATCTGCTTAAAGTGCACATTACAATGCTTTCTCCACTTTCTCTTTGCTATTCATAGCGGGCAGAGACTGAAAGGCCGCTATAGTCACAATTAACCTGTCCATATATAGCGCGATGATATGAGTTATAAGCATAAATACAGCTTATTCCCGCTTCCCTCCGCGTGCTTCCTTATAAAAGATAAAAAAATATGCAACTGTACATTTTGGCTTGTTGACTCGCTTATTGAGGGAGTGTTTCCAGAATTAGGATCCATGCACATTATTGGTGCTGACAATATTTCTTATACATCTCTCAATGATTGTCTCGTTTTATTGAATTAACTCATAGAGGCATGAGCTGTACTTACCCCACGCGATACTGCTCATTCAAGTCCAATTCCTCGGCTTTCTGAATCACAGACACAATCGCTTGTTGCTCTTTCTCCGTGAGCGGTGATGGTTTGGGGTAGGTATTGAATTGATTTGTTTTTATCGACCATCCTGCCTTTAGCCTGCACAGAATAATAAAAATAAGGAGACATTACATTCCGACTAATTTAATTTAATATGTTCTATTCCTCGGAAATAATTTATTTAGCTCTTGTTAGCCAGCTGGTCGGTATTCGTTTAAGTTGCAGTGAAGTCTAGCACGCTTTCTACCATTTTCGTATGCACGCTTCTTTTATTTATTATTCCAAAGAGAAGTAACACTTACTTTGCTCTCAAAGCCAGCTGTCTGTCACTAGGGCAAACCCAAGGGGTTTTCGGCCCACGCAAACCGAAGTCTGATGACATCTCCAGGATGAATTCCCCCGCTTACCCAGCAGGGTTATCAGGTACACTTTTCCTTGTCTTACTTCTGTTTCCTGTCGTCCACCAAATCTGTAATTCCATAATAAAAACCATGATTTATTATTGATATATTCCATGGAATGCTTTTTTACGGTACAATTTTCGCCAATCCTTTCTTTTGTCTATGACAATTCAATATCCTCTCCAATTATTCTTCTTCTTTCTCTCTTGGATTCTTTTCTCCGACCCGTGTCAGTAGTCTGTAATTCATAACCCGTGATCAAATCCCTTGATAGATTTTATCCATTTGTTTGTCCTTTATTAATAAGCTCATAATCTGCCGCCACAGACAGCTGCTAAATAAATCGGTCAGGAGTCAGGGAGTAGTGCATAATACCCTATGCATGCGTTCTATTACTTTCTCGCTTCTACTTTATCCAATCGCACTATACATACCTCTGCCCATGCCCATAGCCATGCACGCTACCACTACAAAATAGAAAAATCACTGATCTTATCTGTCATGCATCATTCAGTTTAGCTTTACGCATATATATCGCCTCTTCCGATCATATTATTATTATTATTATTGCCCTATATACTTCTTTACTCTTGGAAAAAAGATATTTTTCTGCCAATAAGATCTCCCTAAATTTTCTCCTGCCACTCCCATACCCTTGGGAGCAAAGACGCTGTATAACCCAGGATTTATTTTCAGGGCTACCTTCTTTCCTAACTTCAATTCCACCCTTTTCGCTTCGAGAATTCTTCCGAGTATTAAATGCAAGAAGGTTATGAAGCACAGTGTCTTGGCCCAACTACTTGCCACAGCATATCTAAAAGCCTTCCACCCATTTCATGATCTTTGAACATTGAAACTTGAATCCACTCTTCCGTATCTTATGAAACTTGTTCCAAAGTTGTGTAGCCTAAACTTTTTTGAAAAACAAAGCTGACGAGACATTGCGTCAAACAATCCCTTGAACTTTCTCCGCCGACTTAAGCATAGGCATTAAATGTACGCGGAATATCAGAGCAATATATATATAATCCGCTTCGCTACCATCCTTCCTTCCTCTAACTCCTTGCTTTCTCCCAGCCTTCTTTGTCCTCCCGACTCTCTTTCTACAGGTTTCCTCTTACGCTCAAAGTTACGCCAAGGCTTAAAGCTCCTATTAGAGCTAAGATCGCAATCTACGTCACACTCAGAATTGAGCATCTTCTAGTCCTACCTTCCCTTGCTTTGAATGTTTTACAAAATATTTCCAAACTCTTATCCTTTTTTTGATCGATACTCGTATTTTTTATCCTGGATCTACTCCTATCCCTCCTCTGCCTTTGCTTTTCTCCGCAGTTATTACCTATCATCCCTAAAATTGTATATTTTCCTTAATAGTGTGTAGGATAAGTTTGTGAATAATTTATTTTCCAAGAAACTCTCCTTCATCTTCTCCTTTTACATTATCAGCAAATTTTAGGCATCCAGCTTTAATTGCTCTTTGAAATTGGAGACTTGAGAAGAAACTTGGAAATTTTCCATAGCAGCCCGGCCCAAGCTCCACATATTCTCCATTCCAGAGTTTAAGCAATTTCAAATCTAGGCCAGGCCAGAGCTTCCCATTCGAGAAACTTTTGTGTATGTGTAGTTTGCAACAGCCAATAATGTTCGAGGTTGGTTCTAACGAAGATGTTGCTCCCAGACTATTACCAGCTCCAAAAATAAGTCAAACTTTAGTATATTCTTCAAATGTGTCATTTAAATCCCACGCACTCCCGCTTATGTTGACTGTCTGTCACCCAGTCACCCTTGCTGTTATACTTTCACCTCGGCTTCACTTATTCCCATCCCTACTACATCCGTAATTTGATCAAGGCAATGTCTCCCAGGGCCTATTTTTGAACTCGACACTCGGAAAAGTTTCCAGCTATCGGCTTTCTATCTATGATTTTCAAGAAGAATTTTCAAATGAACTCGAAATACATGTTTTAAATATGTACGTGTATTACACATGACATGATATCACCGGATCCCTACAACCCACGCTCATGGAATCCATGTTAGGGTTATGATATAATTTAGCCCCCACACCGCCTTCATACATGCTTTGGGCCACTAAAATGTCCTTCTCCTTCTGATGTGCCCGCCCATCCTTTCACTACTCGTCGTCAGGAAGGACACGATATGGTACAGATTCTGTACTACAGAACCACATACTTTATTCTTACCATAGGAATTTCATATGCGGTCCTATATACAACTAGCCATCTGTATTTTCTCTAGGCCATTTCGTGTTTTGTACTGATTGTGCTTACTTTAATAAATACCCCTTACTGTAAGCATGAATTATATTCTCGCTTCACTAGCGATCTGTTCCTCCTTTCTTAATTTTGTGAGTTTTTCTTTTTTTTGCTTTCTAATTTTCAATCCACAGTATGCTATCTCGTTCACAGCTCACAGCCCAACTAGACATGACTCTACTAAACAACTCTGTATTATGCACTCAATGTAATTTTAAATGTTTTCAAGAACAAGAGGATTCAACCATGGTAAGTTTTGCTTTCTCCTCTTTCGGAATATCCATTTTCCCCGTACTCATGATAGGAAACTGGTTGAAAGTAAAACTTGTGTATTTATTTTACTCATGCACAGATTGTAACCACTAAACAATACACTATTAATACTACCTACATAGATGATGAGACGAAGCCCGAGATTCGTTTTTGATTAAATTAAGTTCCTCCCTGTCAACCACTGTTTCTTCTGTGAAGAGGATTATGTTTCCTTGAATGAATGCTTATTAAACAGCACAGCTGTATACTTTTCTAGATATTTTGGTTTTATTAAATTGTGTCCTACCTGGAACCTTTTCAAACTATCCCAAACTTTAGAGGTTGAACTTAAATTATTTTTCAAAATCTGGTTACTACGTTACACGCTCAATATCGTCAAGTATTTAAGAATGCTCATCACATAAAATCCTCTATCATTTTCAAATGGAAATTCCATTAGATTGATCTTTTCCTTTTAAAGTTTTCACAAGAACCGTGAAAACTAAGTTTATTTGCTATTCAGTCAAGTTCAATATATAACATTCAACACCTTTCTTGAATTTAACAGTGCATAGTAGTGCAACATTGGGTTTTCACCAAACAGCAACACTACCCTCAGGCAGGACTCATGGCCAAAGTTACGATCGCACTCTGTCATTTAGACGATATTTCGTACTGTATCAAGTTTAATGAATAAAATTATTATAATTTAATCCTGCTCCCCACCTGATTAAATGGTTACTGATGAGTGAATACTAAATAACTTTCTCTTGCCATGGGCAGAATATTAATACTGAAAATTTCTTCAACGTTTAGCTTTCCATCGCATTATTTCCTCTTCGAACCCAGCACTAATTGACTGCCGTTACGGCCTTCAACTTGATTAACTTCTCGAGAGACGTATGTATGTAATATTGTCTAGAGGGTAGATCGTCGTGGTGTGATGGCGCCTTGGAAATTTAATTCTGGCTCAAATTAGCTGTAGACCACCCCTCCAGAGAAAATTTTCCTCGGGATAGCTGATCTGATTATGTGATTAGTATCTAAGCCTTGATAAGTAATTCTCATTGGAGTAATATTCTAAACTCTTAGCCTAGGATTCGAATCGACCTGGTAAGTGTTACGTACTTAACTAGAAGAAACTGTGTTTCTATCTGCAGAAGGTAACAGTGTGCAAGAGACTAATCCGAAGCATGGCGAGTTTACCATGTCCGCGGTTCGCGGCAGCGACATTTTTCTGAAAAGTCTGTCTGTATAGAAGGGAAAAACAATCATCGTGTCTGTACCTTCGTCATGAGTGAGAAAAAAGTGAAACGAATTTTAAATTAAAGCAAGTGTCATTTGCAGTGTGATTTAGTTTAATTAAACTGTTTGATTTGCAATTAAGGCGTATTGTGTTCCAGAAATCATCCGTTTCGCACCTTACGCGAAAAGTTTACGAGGAGGCGGAGTAGAGTAGAGTAGGCGGGATTGCAGGGGTGGAGTAAATAAGCTGGAATGAATGTTTTAAATGAGGAAATCAATTCTTTTTTCTATTCTTTCTCTCTATTTGCTCCGTCGCTAAGTACAGATACTTATGTACTTTTTCTCATTTCCCGTCCTGGGAATCAATATGAGCTTTCACCCTCTCTCGCCTCTCTTACGGGACCATCATTACCGTCAGGTTTTAGACAGAATCCGTCCTTTCCTATCAAGATCAAGATAAGCCAAAGAAGCTTCTCATATTACGACCTGAGGATGCACACACGACGTACACGAGTGAAAGCCTATCCACCACAATCCACATCATCTTCCGGGGGAGGAAAGCGAGAGAAATCTACGAGGAGGAATAGAAAAAAAAGTAAAAAGAGTCTCCGGTGAAAGTCTTTTACTATTCCACTAAATGAACTCTATAACGACTTCTTACGACCCTATCTACCCCCCAACTCCTATCTCTTCTTCTACTTCTCTTCTGGCTCCTTAGCATTCCGTATAAAATATTGATAATCAAGACGAGTTTCCTTCCGCCCAAACTTTTCTTGCTCGTGTACGTACGTATAATAATGCTTTCAGCTCTAAACTTCTCCTAATGCTTTTAGCTTTCACGTCGCTAGAGCATCTGTCTCTTTCTGCATTCTCATTCTCTCTCCCTGATTTCTCTATTAGCTTCCCATGGATGTTACAAACCATGTCTTCCTCAGTTACTTTTTTTTCTATCCTTGTAGTTTCTCGCCCAACTCCCTCCTTCCTCTTTTTCTCTACTTGTTGTTAGCAGTTTTCCGAGACAGAGTTTATTTAACAATTCACATTACTATCATCATCATCTTCGCAATCTGTTGCATCTTCAGATGCCTTACATGGGAGACATGCATTGGACGCGAAGAGCTTCGCTGAATTTAGTGAAAGTTGGTGGGGACTGTTGACTGGGAAAACCTGTTCTGCGAACACGAATCTAGGAGAGAATGGCGAGTTTTCTTCTTGATCTCTGATACCCGTTACGCTTCACGAACTACATACGCACTCATGTCATGATGTATGTGTCGTCGTGTATGTTCTCCGCTCATAACTTTTCTTTGTCCTTTTCCATCTGAGATGACAACTGTGAAGAATGTGTATTGTACATTCTGCTTTCACTACATTACCCGAGCCTTCCCCCTGTCCGCGCCTTATTTCTAAGCCCCTGAAGAGTCTTTGCTTTAGAATTACGTGTTTTACATGAAACCCCCCGAAATGATGGAGTCAGAGCAGGATTCCATCATCCTTAATGCTCCTTCATCGTGAATTCTTCTGCACAATGTATCCTGAACTTATGTATTCACAACTTTCTCCAGAACAAAAGTCCTCGCTCCACAAGAGTGTCGCCCGTACATGTTACACCATTTCTATTTCACCTTCTCCCCGCTTAACTAACTATCCGCAATAGATAATATGATAAGGAAAATATGCGGGTGTGGGACAGTGGGAATACGGAGTAAATCCATGCGTAGAGGAGAAACGCGGATACAGCAGAACATATCTATATACATCCTACTTTCCTTGTATCCCTAGGACTTTAACTCTTTCTCTTCACCACCATACTCTACCTACACTCCGGTGTGAAGCATCATCAACTCTCTGCATATCCTCAGCATGTAGCCAAGCTTAGCAGACAGAGAAGAAAAAGGAAGTTGTTTGAAAAGCTTCGGAGAATCCATGGATTCCCTCTTTATCCATTTCCCTTCCTTCACTTTCACTCACCTCACAACTTCTAATCCACATGAATAATGCGTCCAGACGTTCCATCGAGAATCAAGCCCACTTTACTTTTTTCTCATCCTTCCTTCCAATCCCTCAACCTGTAGCGTCTCATACATCCATTATTTTATCAGCATGGCAACATTTTCCCCTTCAACCCCAGATGATACATGCCCCTTACTTTCTCCTCAAATCCTCTCCAGTCTTAGTACTATAAGGTTTTACAGGAAAACGATATCCTTTATATGCTATTCTTCCACGTAAAATCCTCCAACTTTCTCTCTAGCCTGTCCACCCATCTTTATTCTTCCCAATCTCCTCATTCCTATTCGAGTCCATCTCTGCCGATCATCGCGATGCCTTCTCGAAAATATTCTCATCATACATTTCTGTCAGCTTCCACTATTATTTTCGCTCATGCGTCACATAATCATCTGTTGCCCTACTACTCTAACTTCATCCTTGGAACTCTTCCCCTCCTTTCATCAATGCTTTCCTCTTCTATCTCTGCTTTCTCCCGTCTCTTTCTATTCTCATGCCAGTTCACCATTCCCCTACTACTTGTTACTTATCACCACAGTCACTCCTCCTCCTCGTAACGTCGTAACAGCCTTTCACGCCTACTAATGCAATTAAAAAGGAACAATAGCTAATTAAACTAAATTCCCGATTAACAATCCCTTGACCCCACACTTTCCCAGCCTGTAGGTATCTACATATATATGCAGTCCCTGCGGCTCCTCTACCCTCGCGGTTTGCTCTCTAGAATCTTCCCATCACATTATACCAGCTTGTTTTTACCACAGCAGCGTTTATTAATTTGTAATCTGACATGAATACGATCCAGCTTTCTCCAACTTTCACTCAGACTCCTCCTCAGTTTTACAAATTGCTTACATGTAATGTTTTTGAAAACTATGAGCATGTGATGAAGACTGCGTTGACAGATGAAGTTTTTCTCAACTTTCTTTCCATTTGTTCCTACATGGCCAAAACTTTTCCCCATTATAAATTTGAATAATAAATGTATTCTGTCAACGCAACAAACAATATAATAATAAAACAATAAAACAGTAAACTACAACACTCTTAATTGCATCATTTTCCTAGTACAATACACAATCCAATGGTCTATAATTAATTACAGCGTCTTTGACGACAATTTTCTCATCCAGTAACTCCCCTCCCCGCACAATAGCTACTGCTTTCACCCACGCTAAAGTTCTGGCGCTAAAGAGCTAACCCTTCTACTTCTTGAGTTATTTTCGTCTCTTTTATTTTACTTCCCGCTCCAGAACTTTCTAAGAAACCTAGAGCTTTCTCCGCACTGTGCCACCTTTAATTCTTTTACGCTCATACTTAAATCTCCTTTATGCGCCCAACTGTAATTCTGGTTCGTCACGATCTCGGATGGAATTTTTAAGCATCATTCTCATTTTGACGCCATACCGATCTCAGAGTACTTTTACGAGTACGTAGAGAGCAATGTAAACAGGATGGTTGTGTAAGCTCGTTGATCCTCAATCCTAATTCCCTCCCGTCAGTCACTAACTATATACTTTTGCTACGGTCTACAGGAGCATTTGTCGTATTCTGTTGTACATGATGCAAGCAAACAGCTTCTCGTTCTGTAACGTCACATTAACACTCGTCATACTTTCACCTCTTCACCTGGCATTCAATTCCAGTCTTTCCCCACGCACTTTAGTAACTTTGGCAAAAGTCCTGTTCCTGTACTATTGCAGATTGCTAAATTTGCGTCACAAACCACCTCAACTAATGTGACTATGTGCAGCTCCTCTTCTCAGCAAGATGCTCTTTTCCTTCTGGTTCAACAAGTCTACCTCAATTATGATTTATCTCCACCTCCCTCCAACCACGCCATAACCAGACATTTTCGTTTAATTCTTGTCAACATTTCCTTCTGCTCTCCCTCCCCTCCACTCCTCTCCACAATACGTGTATATACTTAATAGCCTATATTTTGCCCTGGGACAACATTTTCCTACATCACCTCCTCCTTGAACGCCGTTTCAAGGTCCAGTTGGAGACCAGACCAGACCAGACAACGTTTTAGAATCATCATACTTTATGTAAGTACGTAATTCCAACTGACATGTTTCACTCCTTCCAGCAGCTCCTCTCTTTTTCAGGATTTACAAAGCCATGACATTGATCGCACGGATAGAGCCATTAATTCTTCGCTATGACATTGAGAAAAAAGAAGGATTGGAGAGAATTGATAGAGGAAGGATATTTAGTTTTTTGCGGTTTCCTTTTACACTCCTTCCCTTCGTCCTCTTTACGCGTAAGTCTTTTAGCCTTTTCCCAGGCAGACTAGGCCAACACCATTAGATCTACCACCGGGACCCGGAATAATCTAATTTTAATTGACTCTATCTCTATTATTTTTTCCATTACACTCCTCCAGAACGCTCCAGATCTTGGAACTTTGAACCTAATCCACCCTTATTATCTTCTTCTTTCCCCTTTTCCTTCCTCCTAATGTAAGCGAAAAATAAATTTAACTAATTGCACAAACCCGCCACATTTTATCAGCTTATGTGTTTGAACGGCATTGAATTATTAAACCTTCCAAGAACCCTGCTGTCTCCTCTCTTGATTTCACACCAATAAAATACTGCCCCAACACATACGTAAGTAGCAGCACCACTTTGTAAGTATCTCTTTACCTCATGCCAGCTGTTCTCCCACCCAGTCCCAGCAACAGTTGTCCTTTTGTGGTGTCCCCTACCTAACCAATTAAGTAATCATCCTCCCTAACAGGAGTCCTACTTTTTTGAGCAAGTAAAAACTTTTCCCTTCTACTTATCTTTCCGCCATTTTCGTTCCAAGTGACATTAGTCACTTAGGTAAAACACGGTGTGTACAATCCAAGCCTCCTTGCGTAGCCCTCTTGCCTCCACCAGCTTCGAGTGTCTGTCTCCTATTAGATGAGGGCGGGAGTCGTTTCTCGGATTCCTTCCTTATTGATTTAAACTATACCCTGGAATCCTCTCCAACTTTCACTTCCACTTTCCCCGCATGTTATGGGTCGTGTCTATCTATCTCGACAATTCACTTCCGTCCCTCGCTTCTTCCAGTCCTCACAGTCAGCCCACTCGACAAATCGGAAATCCAACACCATTACATTTACCCAGGAGCCATGCAGTTGGCCAGCACAGCAGTAGGCCATCCCATGCTCATAGAGCGAAGAATTTTTTTCAGTATCCCATTACAATTCAATACCAAACAATTCCAAGGACTTTCACCTTATTATTTTCTAGCTTTACGCACAACAAACACTTTCCTCTACTTCTGTCTTAACCTGCTTCTCACTATTTAATCATGGCAATTTACTCAGCTACCTCCCGGACTTCGCATCTCTTTTCCCCCCGTAACCACTTTTATTTCTCCGAGGAAGCCACTTAAAACCACCGCAACAATGTCTTCCCAACGTAAACTCCATTCATCATTCCAATTCCAAGAGATGGTTATCACTGTTATTATTTTCCCCAGTTTTGGAGCTGCTCTACGACAAGTGTGCTTTTGAAAATGAGTTTTTTCTATCGCTCAGGTATTTTGCCCAAAACTCTATGTTATTTAACCCTTTTGTTGCTTCTCCCGCTTATTAATGGGCGGAGCCATTCCTATACAGGGTTGAGTGACGTCCGTCGGTCCGTCGGTCCGTCGGTCCGTCGGTCCGTCGGTCCGTCGGTCCGTCCTTCCGTCGGTCCGTCTGTGCGCACGATAACTCACGAACGGATTGACGGATTTACATTAAATTTTCATTATATGTAGTTAATACACTTAGGACCATCCCAGATGAATTTCGTCCATATTGGTTAATTAATATCAGAGTTACAGATAATTTAAGAGTCAATTAGTCATCACATACATGGAAATACATACGTTCCACTCACAAGGACGCTCAGCAGGCAGAGAGTGGAAAAGAGAAAGGAAAGCAGCGCACAAGCACACAGTGACGAGACTAGTTAGTAGAACAATACTGGAACGAAAACACTGTTCACACTACTGTGACTTAGTGGTTAGAGCTTGCGAGGGTCGAGGTGAAAGACGCGCGTTCGCATCCCGGCTAACTCTCATTTTTTGCATATCATTCCCATCAAACCATGGAATTTTAGTCATATAGTTTGGTGAGCCAGTGAGTTTTAGCAGTATAGTAATTCTGCAGATTACGGGGCGATAAGAGAAATTGCTTTTTATAGCAAATAAGAGCATACAACATTACTAATTAGTATTAAATCATGGATTAATTGTTATTATGAAGTCTTAAACTTCTACATATTCTATCAATCCAAGGTTTTTAACCTGTTGCGTCCCATAAGCTTCGCAGGAAACATTTAAATTCCGCTCCATGAATGAAATTGATGCTTGAGAGCACAAATATTTGACGGTTGCCATGGCCGTAAGCTCCCCCTCGCACAAATAAAAGACATTCCAATAACGAAATTGATGTTGTACAAAACAAGTAAAAGACGTTCGGGAAGCCCATTGATGTTTTTTAAGAACTTTTGAATCTCCAATAGCATAACAGGCGATGGAGATAAGTTGCCGCCAATTAATAACAAGGCGAAAACACGGAAACCATTTATCTCTAAATGGTCGGGTTACACATATTGGCTGTGTAGAAGGGGGCATATGGCAAATTCTCAGCCATAGAAACCGTGGCTGGCAACAGGAATATTTGAAAATGAAGAAGTACGCAAGAGGTTAATAAAGCTCCGCCCATTGCATATTCGGTTACCCGTTTATTTTGTAACATTCAAATAAAAATAAATTACCCGCGGTTCCGCTTTTACTTCCCCACACTACTTTCTCCGGTAAAATTTTCGACCGTTCTCAACTTGATATACTGCCAAAGATTTTTTCACGCTCGTTTTTACCATGGCTCAACAGGTTTACTCAAGGAAAAGTGTATTCCCTCATCCACCATTTCTCTAATACTTCTTCTTCCTCTTTTCTGCGTATACATTTTCTGATTTCCCTCCGGACTCTTCCAACAGATCATCTTCCGAATCTCTTCCTTCATCCATCCCATACCTTTCCAAAGATTTTCTCCATGAAAAACTCGTGTAGACCACACAGGATTGATCTTTGAATTCTATTCCCATTCCAACCAATCCCTTATCGCTTTCACCCCCTCCTTTCACCTTCTCCCATCCCTACCCCATTAACAATACTACTGTCTCGTTCATAATAATTTCCTATACCTTTTCCAATAAAAAGCCGGCCTAAATTAATACCTGGGTTTTTCTGCTGCCTATTAAAATTTCGCCACTTGGTTTGGCCTAATAAAAGTGGTTTCATTCACGCTTCAACTTATTTTTCCCCTCTGTCACGCCTTCTTCTCATGCTGCATCACCCAACTTGTGTAAGCCACCACCCTGGAATCAGCTTATATACATATATAGCCCAGCTACCGGAATCATTCAAATTTACGATAATATTACGACATACTTCTTGTTCTAATATCTAATTCATACACTACACTAATTGAAATAGAGTGAAAGTTCTTTAAAGAGAAAGCAATGCTATGACAACAATTCGCTCCTTTTACCTGCTTTTCTAGCATGGCAAAGTATATTTGAGCTGGATGGATCTTCTGCAACGCTCTAAATCTTTTCGAGCATAGTGAAACGCCACTAAAAGCCATTGGAAACGAGAAATTTCGTCTCCAACCTATAATCCTATTAGATAGGATTGCAGAGTAAAGCTTTCTATATCTAGCGCAAGGTCATGGAGGATTGTGTCGCGATTTTTGATCCTCTACCGAAAACTCAAGTCGAAAAGGATTTACTTGTGCAATAGAGGGAGAAATCATGGTGAATCCAAAAATTTTCAACACTTTCCTTATGTACCTTGTCTCAAATCTCTGTCCTACCCCTCCCATCATCATCTCTACGTTCTCTTCAGCTTCAGCCATGCAATCCTCCGTTCTCATACGCTCTTCTTTTTATCTAATCTCAGTATAAAGAAGAGATGAGAGAAGTAGCATTGCTCAGTGACTAGCTTAAAACCGCTACGGTTAGGCTATAGACATTGAGTCTTGAGCTTTTTCCTAGCCTTGACGATCTCTTGCAATAAATCATAATTATTCCACCGTTCCCACATGTCAGCTTACCTGTTCGATGCTCATTTCTGAGAAGTTGCCGGGAAAGAAAGGTGGATGACAAATTAGCGAGATTTATGACTCCCTATAACCATTTCATATTCCAACTCTCTTACTCTCTTCCCTCCCGAGCGTCTTCTTCCATCTCACGCATTTACGTATATATCCCAATCTAGTTTCATTCTCGCCTACCCTCTTCCACTAAAACCCACCCTGAGGAAGATACTGAAGCTTTTGAGACAGATACCGGAATGAGGACGCCCTTCCCCTCATTTTTCTCCCATCTTCCTTCATCACATACATGCTTTTGAATTGTAAAAGAGCATGCAAGCTTTCTCCTTGCTTTCTCCAACTGCTCCAATCATTTTCTTTTGCTTCCTCAATTTACAAAGAAGTTAACCTTCACCCGCCTTCTCCTTGCTTTGGCAAGCCTATTTCTAGACTTGACTAACAGAGTATTTTTCCTCCTTGAGGTTATTCAAGGTTTCTCTTCTATTTGTAAAAATGTTTTATTCCAGGCCAGGCATACTAAACGTGGAATTTTACACAGAGTGCTCTCCGCAAGCAAGAGCAAGTTGAGGCATGAGCTCTAGGACGGGACGCTTGAAGTTGTTAAAGTAAAGTATTGTATAAATATGGATGTATAAGTATACGCAGCAGGTATCTCTTCCGTTTCCGTAGACCCTCATACCCAAACTGTATCAATTCATTTTCCGGAACTAGGTTTTAAAATTTAAGCCAATTCATTCCACGTCCCTCTCCGCCATTTATTCTGAGAAAATTGATGAATCCTCCCAATTTTCCTCGATTCCCCGCAAAAGATTTTCCCATTTCTGTAAAACTTATTTTCGCATATATTCCCCACTCATTCACTCCTGGTGTTATTCGGCCTTTCCTTCGACAACCTTTTTTCTTCGCATCTACTACCCTTGCTCCCTCAAACCAACAAGAGACCCAACTTTCCCTCAGCCCACAAGTATTCCACTTTTTTTACTCCCGCTTCAATCCCAGGGCTGTCTCCTATCATTTAATAATAAGTGCGCCCATGTTTTCCCTCGTTGTGGAAAGAACAATAAACTTTCTCCTCTTCCGCCTTTTCTTCCCTGGACAGGGAAGAAAGGATTCTACGGAAAAGATTGCCCAACAAGTTGGAAACTTGGCCGATGATAGAAACAAGTAACGAGATTTCTTCACAAGACTAGACTGAGCTACAGAGGATAGTATATATTCTTTAGATCATTTCCCGGAGATGTACAAGGCATTCAAGATTCAATACAAGTACATGGCAGTTTCTTCCCTCCCCCGTCTTCCTTTCTCACTGCATCTTTCATCCACACTTAGAATCCCGCCGACAACTTATCTCTTCTCCCTTTATTTCGTTTATTTCATGTTCGAACCTGAGAGAGCAAGATGAGCATGTTCTGGCTGGGAGTGGAAAACTATATACTTATGAAAACCACTAGAGCTAAGGGCTAAGGATTCTCAAATTCATCTTATACGTCCTCTCGCCACCCTGTATACATTATGCTGTAATTAATTAATTACATCATTGAGTAACTGTAGGGAATCCCACCAACTAATTACCGATTACTAATTCTATGTTTCTTCCTCCCTCGACTACACACATCCATACAACACACAAGTATGGATCCAGTTCCTAAAGAATATTAAATTAGGTCAAGTGTCGGAGCGACAAGTGTTATTCCCATCGCAGTAATTCCCTCCGTCGTCCTCAATTCCAATCAATTCCCCAATTGCATTTTCATTTCCTCCCAATCCGAAATTTCTCACACATATTCCCACTAAGCAAACGAGAATAACCGTATATACAGAATATTCGAATTTGTCTCTTCCTCCATTGCATTGGAGGGTACCCCTTATGCATGCACCAACGTGTATTAAATCAAACGCTTACCGAAATCTCTTCCAGTCCTCTAATGTCAAGCCAGCCTTCCCAGATCATTTCCTTAACATCCAAAACCAATCAGCACCTTTCCTTGCATTTCTCTCATATCGCTTTGGAGTGTACCATACCAAGTCAAGTATTCACGCTCTTTATACCAAATACATGCACAAGAAAATCAAGACAAGTCCCTTCTAGCACTTTTTCTTGTATCTCAAACTTTAAGGGATTTGTGGCAAATCAAATATATCTTTTAGAGGAAAACAAGTGTACGCACTCAATTAGAGCGCTCCCTCCGTGTGCTCGAATTCTACACAGTAATATGTTAGCAGCACATTAGCACAAACTTTCCTTTGAAACATCACTCACATTGTCACAAACAAGTACGATATGATTTGCACGGAAGAGCAACTAAGTTTTATTTGGTAGAACTTGGAGCTCCAAGCATGGGGAAATAATTTCCATCTTCTCTCTCTGACAGCTGTTGCGCTACTGCCAATCTTATGCCTCCTTCCGTAGGTAGTATTGAGTTAGCTCTCTTATCCATCCTTTCCACCGCTCCTCTCTTTCATTTCCCCTTCCTCCTACTTTCTCTTTTCAAAAGACTGATGCGGAGACGTTGCTTCGAAAACCAAATCCTCTGCTTTCTCCTTACTGCTTACTCCTCCTGTATCCATTCCTACAGCTCCCCCTTCAGGGGCTAGTTCTTGTCAAACCTTTCCCCTGCTCTTACTACCCGTCTTTCTCCAGAAAAATGTAAGCAAAGAATAAGCTAACCTTTCTTCCTTCTTTAGCCTTAGTTCCTCTTATAACAGATATCATGGAATGGAATACAGCTCCTTCAACCTACTATACCTTATAAAACCCTCAAAATAGTCAATACTCGTGTCGTGTAGAAGTATTTTGTGATTTAGCGCTTAAATTTCATGACATCATTTTGAAGGAAATCCTGCTTATACAATTGCAAAAAACGAAGAAAACTGTGAACGCATCAGAAAGAGCTAACTGAGTCGGCAAGAATATTCCTTGATTATTAAGGACGGTATATGATTTGAAAAATACTTTCCGGGATGTGGTTTCGTTCCGGTTATGCATACATGCATGACTACGGTGAACGAGAGAAGGAGCAAGGGAAATTGGGAAGGGAGAAAAGCTGTGCTAAAGCAAGCGCAGGTTTTAAATCATGGAAATAAAAGGAATGTTCTGGGGAGCACAAATATTAGAGAATTATTATTTCCCGAGCCTTGGACCTGTCACCATGTGTCAGCGGGCGCGTAAATTGGGCCCCGACCCTAGAGAAAGTTTATGTGTGTCTCAAAGTGAAAGCAAGCATGGATTTCATTCCTCCTCTAACTTTTTATGCTTTAGTCGATAAGGCGTGCTTGTCTGTTTATGTTTGCTTATTACATGCTTCCGAGGAAGCGTTATCATTTCAACATGCTCTTTTACCTGGAAGCATCCGTCCGGATTCACTCCAACCTCTGAAAATTCATTAAGGAAGAGGAGGATGAGACAAGATTTTTATTTTCTTTCCTTCCATCCATACCACTCCTTACTTGCTCTCCATATCTACTACTCTCCGTTCAGTGCGGCGGGAAGAGATTTGAGAAATTCTATCTCACTAAAATCCTCTTCTTAATGATCCTTTAGCGGCAATAGAAAAGGAAAACATCACCCTATTTCTCCATTTCTCTCAAAATTCTTTACTCTTCCAACAATCCACGTACTTTCCCCTTATCCTCCTCACGTACTCAATTTACCTTCTTCTTTCAGTTTTCGTATTCTTCTTTTATAGTATCCCTTCTTATTATCCTTGTACTTCGCCTCCTCTCGTTACTCCTGGTCTCGCAGATGCTGGATTCCAATCTGCAATTATTTTACCGCAAGACGTGACGGCTTACGTCTAAATTTTAATAACTTTATAATCCCCTCTCCCAAGTCTACCCAAAGTCTATAAGCAGACCAGACCGCTCCTTCATTTTCTATCCGCCCATATATATGCATTCTTACTAACGTAAACTGCCCTTTTAAACTTAATTCGTCCTCCCACCATCTCCCGCCTTCAATCCAACAAACCCTCCTTCACAACAATCAGGAGTAATGGTGGAAGAGGATGGGTGTAAAAAATAATGAGAATCCAGTTTTAGATATATATACCCTCTTCATTATCTTTCTCTAAGATGTAGGCTTCTATTACCAATTTTTCTATAATGTGCCTATCTCTCATGGCTTCTTCTTTCTTTCTCCACATGCTTTCTCCCCTCCAGCCTCTGCCTTTTCTTCTTGGGGAATTGCGTTTTATTTCAACTTATTTTCTCTCCCAGATGTGTTTACTCTTATTTCCAATCTCGACACAATAAACAATTCAAACTCCTCTTCAACTATATACCTTGTATTTTTTGAATTCCTCAAACTAATTTATTTCTGAAATCATGAAGTTAGGGATGGAAGAGGAAACATTTTTAGAATAGTCGTCTTTGTTCCTTAAAAACGTCACAATTTTCATCAATTCCTTCCTCTTATGTACAGCATACGAATAACCACGGAATTTCGCTTCCTCTTCCGGTTCTACAATTTTTCTCTTCACTTCCCCTTCTTCTTCCTTCCACCCCTTCCCTTGTGGCCCTTTTCAATTATTAGTTGCCGACTTGGATTTCAAATACTTGTGGGATTTACTTACTCTTCCGCCCGTGAACCCATACAATTCTCTATTGGATGTTGTTTTCTCCACAGACAGAATCCGTTTCTCTAACCTTGGACTCGGTCCTTTCTCCGGACGTCTTCTCATTTCCGCACTGATATTTGCTTACCCAAGTCCAACTTTCTCCTCCAGCAATTGCTTTAATCTTGTCCTTCTCACCTTCGTTCCTCTCCACTGAACTCGCTGTACTATAATTTTAAACCTATGATGTGCTTTTCCTGGAACGACGAACCATGTATTGTCCATCGTCCGTCGTCCTTGTAAGTTCGATCGAAATGAAACATGTTGTGGAGTGTCATAAAACCGCAGTTGGAGTAATTTAGGCTCCGAATTTGGTTCCAATACATATAGTAATAACTTGAAATAGTCTAACATAAACCCTCGTATCCCGCAGCGATCATCAGCGTTGGTAATCATTTGTAGTAAACTAGAGTAGGAGTTAGCAACTAGAACATGTACATCCTTGAACTTAATTTCCAGAAGAGACTAGCAGCGTATAATCACTATTATTTTAGGGCAATGGTAATCGGTTATTTTCGCTCATTCATTTCTTTCTCTTCTATCTTCAAGCAAGTCCTCTTCTCTCCGCACTGCATGTATTTCCTCCGTCGTGTGTGCACATTCCGGTTTTGAATTAACTAGTGAATCTTCTCATAGTTTCTTTTAAATTCATTTTCAGTATGCAAGTTTTGCGTTTTGTTTCACTCATACTATTAAGTTTCAATCTCTACACAAAGAAAAATAGGATTTGGAGGAATGGAGAAGAGAAAAACAAAGTTGTAGTCTGCAAAAATGAGTTTATTAATTTCTCTCCGATACATAATTAATCACAGAATCCCCCTTCAGACAAAGTAATTACAGCTGGGCGGATGCAAGGGAAGCAAAATTGCTCTCAAGCCATCCAAGAACCTTTATGAGCTCAGTTCCCTACCGGATTCAAATAATATAACATTTTTCCCCTTCTTGCCCTTTTTTGTAACTCGGTATGCTAAATTATGTACTTTTTCTTCCCAGACTCACTCCTCATTATCACCGTTTTTGGTTTTACTATTCACGTATATGTATGTTATATATTTATCTTTGCATTCTTCCGTGTACTTTTTGCCGGTTTGAATAAATAGCCCAGCACTATTTTTTGCCGTACATTTTATTCCAGCCATTAGAAAACCAAGAATCAGGTCAAATTAGGAAACAAACACTCAACTAAGGATTAGAAAACAGAAACGTTTATACTAAATGAGAGCGAATCAAACCGAGTTGTGCTGCTCAAAATCGCTATTACTAATAAAGGGTTCAACTTTACTTTCTCCATGGCAATTCCAGTAAACTCGGCTTTCTCCCCTGG
This sequence comes from Sminthurides aquaticus, assembly GCA_906901655.1. NCBI lineage: Eukaryota > Metazoa > Arthropoda > Collembola > Symphypleona > Sminthurididae > Sminthurides > Sminthurides aquaticus. The sequence goes on along the minus strand of CAJQTT010000004.1, from coordinate 4,668,530 downwards.
AGTGAATCTTGGCTCGGCATCATATCCAACTTCATGCCTTCTTCCATGAAACTGCTGAACAGTGCACAGCGTTTCATTACGCAGAACCAAAGACGTATAACAAGTTACGCAAAGCTACAGTCTGAATAAATTTAAGTGCAATCAGCATGTGTACAGTATAACATCATATATACATGTTCAGTTTGCACCATCTTTAGGTTTTACCGTCGCTCGGCTCGACTAAACCGAGCTTAAGTCACATTTAATGATGACAGACCGTGAGACCATTTCAGAATCATTACATGTAAGAGGACTTTGTTAGAAAGATGAAGCAATTACTTAAAAGGCCTTAGAGTGGAGGATTCCATGATGTATATTCGCTGTGTTTATTAATAACTGAGTGATTAATTTGTTTCACAAAGCCATCTCTTTGGTATTTCGTGTCACAGGAGAGTCTGTATTAATAATCATCTATCCAACTATTTTACTCACTAGAAGGAGTATTTCGCTCCCTTCCAAAGCAAGCTGGTAAGCAAGCTAACTCACACATATGTACAACATACTTAACTTTCTCTTCGTGATAAAGGGAGATATAGGAATACTAGGCTCTTATTAATTTTGGAGGAGAATTATATTTACCAATTCCTTCATTTGTGAGAGGCGAGGTGTACCTCTTTTCTCGTATACATGTATACGAGAAAAAACCCGTGAAAAATTTGAAGCCGGTGCTGGGAATCGAACCCAGTTCGCTAACCTGTCGCGGGCGCCTAGAACCACTCCACCACGCACCACTCCATTTCTAGAGTGTAACTTTTCACGGGTATTGTAGGAGAGAATTTTGAATTTAGTAGCCAATCAGGAGGCGCGTATGCCACAGTATGTCGTGGGCCAGTATGTATTAAAGGAAAGGGATGCGCCATGAGCCGTCAATGTGATAAAGGGAGATATAGGAATACTAGGCTCTTATTAATTTTGGAGGAGAATTATATTTACCAATTCCTTCATTTGTGAGAGGCGAGGTGTACCTCTTTTCTCGTATACATGTATACGAGAAAAGAGGTACACCTCGCCTCTCACTCGAAAATTCCTCAATCAATTACAGAATCCCATAGTGCGGAAGACTCGGTGTGTGAGTGTGAACGTTTTGTATAACTTTCTCTTCCCTCAACTTTCCTCTCGTCTCTATTACCTTTTCTCGGGACAGTTTAATGATCAAATCCCAGTCTTACGGGATGAATTTTCTTTAGGCATTACTTTATACTTTCCCCAACCTTTCACTCATTTCGAACGCAACGATCACCCATCATACAAGTATCCATGCATCAATTTAAGATGAGCAGACCTTATTGGGAAATTGATGAAGTGTCTAACTTTCACACATAACGCTAAACTCCCTCCACTGGAAAGAAACTATAACTTTCCTTTCGATACTTTACAACCAAATCCGTTCTCTCCCGGAATTTAACATTCCCATGTTAGGAATCACAACATGATTTCACAGCTTCATATGGTATGTTTTTGTAAAATACACACGATAGGATATGTAATAATTATGATATTCAGCAACATATGAACTCGATTTCTAAAGGATATAGTGAGATACGGAATTGCAGCATATATTTCTTCTTAGTTGTCTCTTGTCACAAATAGTGAGTTGCATCAAGTAGCCTTAGCTTAAAGTTTACTCAATTTTGAATTCTCTTTGCCTAAATCAACAGAGCTTCCACATGTTTCAAAGTCGCCGAAGAAAGCATATACGAATGCTTTCTCCTATTTTATTACTTGATTTCCGGCCTTACTTTCAGTTATTTACAGGCTACTCGTACTAATTTGTAAAATGGATTCATTACAGAGTTTCTCCACCACAAAGAGCGTTACGCTCCACGGACTTCACTGCAATATTTCTCAGGAAATGCCTTAGGACACTTAGGAGAGGACATGTGATTCTCTTTGAGAGTCTCTTGGACCTGTTGAACCCTAATGTTGCCCTTGGGCTTCCTTTATAGCTTTCAGGCTCACTGCTCCTTTCTTTTGTCTGTCATGATAATAAGGAAGAAAGTAATTCAGGTGCGTGGGAATCAACAACCAATAACTTTCTCCCAAGTTTTGAACCTTTCCTTTTCTCTGCAATGCTTGGATCACAAAACTAAAATTGAGCAGTGAACTTATACGTGGCTTAGTACAAAATTTTACATTCACGTTTTCTGGACGTTCTCCCTCTGGGTTTAGTCAGATGTAGGACAAATAGGTTTTAAGTAAGAAGGAAGAAGAAATCATCCCGAGTCGAAACATTCCTCTTATTTTCCCCACATTTCCTTTCCAAGGGTATACGCTCACTTTTAGCAGACTTTCTGATCATGTCTCACATTTGTCACGATCCTCCCTGGAAATACACCTCAAGGGAACCGAGAGTCGCGTTTATTCTGACATGGTCATTTTTGCTCAAGTAACGTTGCCTTGATGTATGCACCAACTTCATCGTCGTTTCCCTTTGTTTAAGCGATCATTCACGATGCAGGCTCAGGGCATAGTCTCGTAATCGAAGCCCTAGTGAATTCTTGATGATAATATTTCTTTTGAACAGTTTCTCCTCCGGTACGGATTATCTCGAGTTTCCTCCAACAAGTTTAAGACAATCTTCTTCCTTGATGGCGTGCTCTAGGACAGATAATTTGCTTACTCTACAATTCTGAGGAGTAGAGTTAGTAGAGTAGCTACTATATATGATATATAATCCATCTAAAAGGCTTCCCCTTGGCAACAAGGAAGTCTGTGTAACAAGTACCCGTGCCCGCCTGTATCCAGCTCGCAGAGAATCTCTATCGAAATCATACTTTACAGCGAGACGCAACAAAAAGCATAACTTGCGTCTCCTAGTCCTAGTATCTGACCTTCCCTCTTATGTCTTACAGCAACGTAAATTCTCGCTCAAGGTCGAAAGTCAGGATTTTTGTTGAAGGAGCGAGCGTTATTGTCTTCCGTCCCGTGTAATATAATTTCCAGATCGTCGTGTATGTATTAAAATTATAGCATTGTCTATTTCCTTCCAGCACCCAGAATTATTAACGTTCCGCCGGAAGAGGGGACACTAAAAACCTACTTTCCAATTTTCTCCCAGCATTCAAAATAATCTCTGCATTCGTCTTCCTAGTAATAATAGGCCATCTTGACAGTAAAAACTTGCTCTCATTTCACGTCTTAATCTAATGTTATATAGCTGCCGCCCTTTTGTTTCCTCTTCTCACAAAGAATCTTTCACAGTCTTTCTATCCCAACCCTCCAACCTTAATCAGCCATCTCAGAAGCTGGAATACCAGAAAATCCTTATAGTCCATTCAGCACAGGGTGTCAAGATTCTTAAGTCAGAACATCAATTGTTTTTTTATATAATTCAAAAGAATCCGAAGAATGGGATACCACAAACAACTCTACAATCCTCCTGGTGAAAGCCAGGCTTTAGTCTCCACGTGTGACTCAAATATTCCCCACTTTCTCCTCATCATTCATTCCTCTACAAAATTCAGCTCATCCTCACATTATTCATCCCGCTTCCTTGCACTAAAATCTACCTTTTTCTCATAACTCATGCTGTACTCACAAAATAACTCTCTCAAATTGAATGAGCCATACATTTTATCCCATCTTCTAGTTCACCACCCCTTCCTACCTTTTAATCTTCAAATTACTCTATCTTTAATACTGTATCGCTGTGGGCTCTACTTCTGCTATAGCTCTGTCAACTCTGTCAACTCTATCGCTCTTCCTTCATACTTTTCTCCATCATTTATCCTTCTCCCATTCTCTTATCAGAATAACTTGTGCAAATCCATCCCTGTATCTTTCCTTTCTCACGTTCCAGCTTTCTCCAGTTGTTTTTATAAGGCTCGCGGTCACACTTTCCGCCAACAACCCCAAAACCGTACATTACACTACGCAGTTAACCACTGTTGAATATCATGCAATGTATCTTAAATCATGTCCACTTAGCACAACCAAGACTATATATATATATATACTTATCCAAGGATCTTAACCGTTTTATCGCATCATCAACCACACCTGACGACCCGACCACACCACAACCCGCTGTAAAAGTCCTCAAGAAAGTTAATGCTGATCGAAATTCCGAAACCAGCAAAGTTTCCCGTAACATGCACGTTTAACTACGCTAGGCCACCTCATAATCCTCCAGCAACCTTTCTCCACTAACCGAACATAAACGTAGAGAAAGTAAGACACATAAATACTGATCGGGATGATAGACGCTAGCGAACGCCAGCGCCCTCTCTTCGCCAACCTTTACAAACTCCTAGGGCAGAATTCTAGATCCCCTCTCCTACGTAGATAGATTCACTCTTTAAGTTTCCGTGGTATCAAATGTCATTTTGAAGCATTACATAGCAGGGATGCTTCTTGCTTTCATCATGATAAGAAAAGGTGAGAGCTTATTTGTATAGTCAAGAAAGCAGGGCACTGTGTTTGTTTGCGTACAGTATTTCCTCCCCAAGGAGGTAACCAATCTCCATGTGAGGTACAAGTCAAACAAATACTTTGTAAAGCATAATCTATGTTTACATCATCCACATCTCAAATTAGCTTTATATTAGTGGATTTTAGTTGGTCAGACTGAAAAAGCTACTCCCCTATCCTCTGCCCGCATTCAAAACGTGTGCCCCTCGAAATCTCTCTCATTCTCCTAGGATTTAAAACTGTGTAGTACTGGCCTTGAAATCACAATTATAGGGCTAGAAAACTCCCAGATGTTTTGTTCTACGATCCAAAGAATTTCAATGCAGACCTAATGTCCCTCACATAGTCTGTAGCTCTATATGCCAGACTACAGCAGCACAGTTTCTTCTCCTATAGATTACCTCAAGTAATCTCTCTTTCGCGATATAGCATTCCAGCAGTATTATCAGCGTAGTAATGGAACATCCACGCACATACATCGTTCATCCAGTAGGTCAATTAAAAGCGAATCCTTCCCAAAAGCTCGTACTTTACTTTTTCACGAAGGCAGAAATGGAAAAACTCAATATTACAAAAGTAAGACATGCGTACCTAGCCATATGAGCTGGAATGATTTCAATGCAAAAGGAGAACCGGAAGCCATAAATACTTAGTTCCGGACTCCTATAGTTTCCCTGTGACTTTTAGAGATAGATAGTCACTGGTAGCAGGGACAATAGCAGACTGTGCCGTATTTGTCCACCGATTTTTCTATTCCTCTAGCAAACGAGAGACTAATACTACCATATTTTGTTCTGTTGTAATCAACACAAACTTGCATCCCTTTTACTTTATTATTTTACTACTTTATTACTTTATTTTATCCCCTTTACCCCCGTAACGTTATTCGGTGATCGACTTGGGGGATGAGGGAGCGCTGACAAGGTTTGGCTTTAGCGCCATTACACGCGATCATTGATCATAGCAAACGTTTAAAGTAAGTAGGGAATGTTGTTGTTACAGGAATCCTGCGTATTCGCGACTTTTCCACTCAATTTCCAACACATCTACCGACCCACCCCATCATCCATCCTCTTGTACATGTAGCCAAAAGTAGTTCTGCAATAGTCGGACCAGGATGATAAGAGGTGAATTCCGCAAATCCATTCTCTCTCACTACTCCATTTTACTACTTTACTACGGCCGTTTCACTACCTAAATACTGTTGATGCAAAAGAAGGCTCCCTTAGATAACAACTATCCTCCCAGAGCAGCAGCGCTCTTTTCATTCCCATTCCTTCAGGCTCCTTACCGAACAACCTTTAATAACACTTATTACATATGCAGTTCACAGTCACAGAGCCGCTGCTGTAAGCCACCAGCCCAAGCGTTCTTCTCTCAGATATTCTATTTTGTAAGACACTTCCCGACATGTGTGAATGCCCCAACGCTACAACAACTACCACCGGCACCTTCTTTCTAGGGATGTCCGCAACCTCAGCGCTCTTCATCATATTATCCATACGCTCCTTCATCCCTAGCCGATCAAGCTGTGTCAATCATAGACGGATTCTTAGCTGCATGCAAAGCTTCCATGGATCCACTACTTTTGTTAGCATGTCTAGCAAGGGTCAGCAACCTGTTTTCGCATGTGCAAAAATTCACGCATACGAAATTAACGCCACATAAAAAATCTAGTATGACATCATTCCATTGGACACGTGAACTCTTCCGAAAAGAGCCTTGTGACGTGGCATCTGGGTTCGCTTTAAATGGATCCATATGTGGCTAATAATTATTGTTACACTGGTCAAAAACGTGTGGCTACTGGCTACTAGCACTAACCTGGCCAAAAAGAGACATGCAATCAATAAGCAAGTTCTTGAAAATAGCAACATCAATTACATCGTTTCAAATCCTTGATTCCATCTCACGGGTGGAGTAGAATACTATAACAATTGCGTTAGTTGTGGTTAATATTACAAAATAGCATATTACTCTTAAAAAACCAGCGATTTCGATATTCTTTCACTTTCACTGGCGATTTCTACTGTTAACCCCACTTAAAGATATTATATGATAGTACTTTGATGGAAATATGGTGGTACTTTCAGCAGCCCGAATCTGCTGAAAATCAATGAGTGACGACGAGCATATATATTTGGTTTCACACTGTGTTACATGGAAGCGTCTGATTAAATAGCTATGGTCATCCATCTGGATGGATATGGACTTTAACAGCAGAGATTTGAATCCGTGTCCGGTTATGCTGTTCACTTGTCTATTCTATTGCTCCATACATTCATTCCCCAATAAAGGGTTCGAGGATTTGGTATCCCTATTTGACTACTGCGGTTTTGCGTTGAGAATGGATGTGACTGGATACTATGTGTGGTATGACGACTCTAGGAAACACAGGACATGAGCGGAGGCGATACATACATTTCGAGGATTGAGAAGACAAGAAGGAAGAGGATACTGGTTCCTTATATTGTATGAAGCTTTTTAGATGAATCCGACGCTGCTGCTGCTGCTTTTCCTACAACTTCCAATGATGCAGTTCCTCATCCTCGTGTATAATTCATCCCCCACCACCACCTACATCAACTCCTGTAATCATAGCATCGCCTAGTAACACGCAAAATACTTTTATCTATTTATTATCCGTATTCTTGTCAAAATAATAAACAAGGATCCGTCGAGTGTTACCTGAGAGTTGGAAGTCAATTTATTGCGCAGATTGGACCACCTATCCAGAACTAGCGCTGGATTTTACTGTCTTGATAGGAAGTCCTTCCGATTTGAATGATACTTCGCTCACGTAATTCCCCAGTCTTTTTACATATCCCACTCCATAATATCATAGACAGACTATCCCTTTATTACATGCTCCCTAATTCTGTTCGCGCTAAACACTTTCCGCAACAAGCATAATAACTAAAAGCGCCCAATATTTATTTCTTCCGACCGTTATCCTGATCTTTACATTTAAGTCTCTTTTAACTCCTCCGAAAAGTGCTTCTGTCGACGGATCCTAGTTAAATGTCATAGGACAAAATTTAAAATCCGTTTGTCTCTCCTTATTAGCATAGCTAAAGTCCTATTTTGCTGTGAGAGCATTTCCTCTTTCCTCCGATCTGATCTTGTTCTCAGAAACTTGTATTTATAAGTTAAAGCAACGTGCGTGGGATTCTTGTATTCTCCGTTATTTTCGGGAAACCAATAATTTGAACAGCCAAAGTATACATTTAATTGAATAGCTTGAGGAGATAAAATATATCATCTGAGTGTCGTGTTATAAAGAACAAGTGTCTTCGTTTTTATATAATTCCAAAATCGGTGGAATCATAAGAATTGGCCATGCTTACTTTGGAAGCTGAAGATGATGAAGTAGAGCGAACTGAATTAAGCCAGTCCCTCCTTCACATTTTGTGATAATGAAGAAAATTAAAAAGTAGAGTGAATGAAGTGATTGCTGGCGAATAATTTCAACTTTTACGAACTCTAAATGATGTCTGACTGTACCTTAAATCTCTAAAACTCCTCTTTCTTCGTCATTTCTCCTCTACTCAACCATGTAAGATCATTCTCATCATTAACTTCCCAGTTAAACTCTCATCATGATATTTAATTACGTATTGCTAAACAATTATAAATATATTTACGTTCCAGATGCTGATATTAGTCCATGCTCATCCTCAAATTATACATAGTCAATTTGCAATTACTCTGCTCCTACCTAAAATAACGGAACGCGAGCTTTTCGGATGCCGAAACTATGACTGCCTTCAGGAGTAAATAACGTGAGTCCACTTTAGGAATAAGGTTCCCATGAAAATAAGCTTGCTTTGATTATCATATATTTCGAGGGAAACCCTTATTTTTTGTCGTGATTCCGTTTCTTTTATCTAATGGTCGCATGCGGAACTTTTATGCATTTATCCATCGGTATGTTTTTCGATCGAGAAAATGGCCGTTGGAAGAGAACAATTTCTTACAAATTCCTCTATTATCTGTTCCAGAATTACAGCATAGAGTCAACTCCACAGTATCTTTGGATGCTATCATCTGGATTCAAACTACAGTCTACACGAATAATATAAGCAAATCCTGGAGCACGGAATTTTACCTTGACGTAAACCTGTGCTCCAGTCTTTCAATTCCTTAAGGGTCCTCGGTGCCTGGTCTTGAACTGCGTACATACTACTCATCCAGCCCCTTCTGCTCTCTCCACTCCAGTACTCTGCAGATTAAAACATCTGAACCTTGTTTTGCCGCGCATCGACGAACAGGGTACTACTCCAAAGACAAAGCAGCCATAGCTCCGCAGCTCAAGGGATCCAGTGGTAGTCACTCCAGCGGCCTGGAAGGTAGGGTTAGGATAATCCTCCTTTGCGCAGTATTATATATGTACATCATTAGTGTAGGGAGCTTTTCTAACGGTCATTTTAACAATAATAATTTTTATTAGACAAAACATTTCTGCTAATTTTAAATTAAGTGACAAACTACTGTGCCAATATTCTAATGTTTGTCATCACGGCTTGCTGTCCTAGGACTCCTGCTGCAACTCGACATTGACAGCTGCACTGTGGTTCCACTAAATTTTGAAAGGATGGTTACTGACAGTAGTCCTTCAAAGTTTATGCCCCTCTCACCCAGGAACAATCCCAGAAGAAGAGGTCAGACAAAGCTACCAGATTTCTTCCCTCAAAGTCGACGTAGCCAAAGGAAAATTAATCAAGCCATAGCGGAAAAGAAACAAAAAATCTTAGTAGAGGCTATACTTGAAGGAGCAGAAGATGGTCTCAAAGTAAGTCAGTTTTGGTTTCCTCAACTTAGTCTCGTTTCCTCTTGTCATGTACCATGGTAATCAATTAACTCTGGCATTTACATGTTACTAACTCAGTTGATCATTTTTACAGGAAACTAACTTTAAGGATAAGGGCAGAGGTGTAGTTGCATGTAAAAAGTTTCAACGAGGTGAATTTGTCGTGGAATACTTTGGTGACTTAATAACTCTTGCGGAAGCTAAAGAAAATGAAGCGAAGTACGCTCAAGACATGAACATTGGCTGCTACATGTATTATTTCAGATTCAAAAATCGTCAGTATTGGTAAGTCCTCGTTTAGTTACTGTACAAGTACTCTCAGAATTCGTCCATAGATTAGCAGTTTTTAGCAGTGATATTATATTTTTCATATGCTTTCAGTATTGATGCTACTGAAGAATCTGGAAGACTTGGCAGGCTTGCAAATCATAGTCGCACTAGTGGGAATTGCGTGACAAAAATAGTTGAAGTTCAAGGAGTTCCGAGACTGATCCTTGTTGCTAAAAGGGACATAGATGCTGGAGAAGAAATCCTTTACGACTACGGTGACAGAAGAAAAAACGCAATCCGTCATCATCCATGGCTTACTCATTGATCTCGGGCGGCGGGTTCTCCAGCCTCAACCTGTGTGTGTGTTTGTGTGTTTGACCCAACGTGTTTAAATTGGCGGATATGCATTCCTACGGTGCAAGCACCTTAATTTATGATCTTTTACTGGTTTGCACGTAAGGTGTTTGAAGCTACAAGACGTAGTTGAAGCATAGCCATCGACAATTCCGTGTCGGATTTCTGGTCAGCTGATTTCGTTATTACCTATCACCCATACTTGCGCTTCACTCCATCCGCATATTGTAAACTAGACCGGAAGAGCAAATATTCTGCAAAATTCGGTTACTACGATGCGAATATAGCTACTTTGCATATAGGATACATTTCGCGTTCGATTCTTTCTCCCGCTAACTTGTGAATAGCGTATTGCGGATTAATTGTAAATATTAACGTGAAATTTGAGAGCGCTACAGTCAGAAGGGAAATGTCTTTGTAACTATTCTATTCAGATTTTATTAACTTAATAACCTACCGTAATTCTTCGAAAGGGAGATTGCATGAGACTATACGTATATACATATGGAACTTATTCGGGAACGAGAGTTCGTACCTGAATATCTTATTTATTTTAAATTGACGACATGTAATTCGTTTGACGATTTGAAAAGATATAACATGTCTCTATTAGCTTTCACCATCTACAAACATGGTGGACACATGTGAGTAGCGTCAGCAGTGAAATTTTGTTTAATTGTACGAATGAGTCCCCGTAGTGAATGTATATGTTCAGGTACAGTCCATAATTGGTGTGTGTACAAAACAGTATCTCAAGCGTCGATTGTTTTTAACTTAAAAGAGTTACGTAAATATATTGAAATAGGAGTCTGTACCACAAATGCTGTCGGGTGAAACCCAGCAGTCAGTTAGGATGAAACGACTATTCGACCAGCAAATGGAGAGGCGACGATCTCCCACATCAATCAGCAGTTGAGTGGTTACTGTAGTACGTTCAAATGCTGGAATACTGGATGCTGAATTTTATCGCACTATATTGCTGCTCCACTGCCAAAAATCCTTAGCAGGCACACGTATTTTGCAAATAATGGTCAAATCACTAGTTGATGACCCAATTTTATATTAGTATAAAATGGTACCTTCTTCAATCAAAATTTTAGTGCATAAGGCAACGCTGTACCGACAGCATCCTCGCTGTCATCGAATAGCCAATGTAAGAGTATGAATAGAAGTGCCGCGGAGACAGAGCGTTGCTGTGACTGTGACCAGCATGCCGTAGAGCGAAGTTTGAGTTTGAAACAGATATATGTTAATAATAATGTACAGAATACTGTTACTGTTCCGTGATTAAAAGCGTGAAACGGTGACTTACAAATAAAACTTAAAATTGTAATGCGTTAGTATTTGAATTCTGTTCGACACTTGAAACCCTCATCTGGGTCTAATGAATCCTCTCTTCATCATCTGAAAAATATGGTATCGCGCATCTGGTTACTGTCAATGTCGCATGAATTGACCTATTGGGGCTAGCTGCATTGCAATGTGAGTTGCGTTACGTTCCATAGTCAGGGAATAATTTCATTAAAATAGTGTTCTCCGGATAAGCCCGTCCTAAACAGAAAGGATTGTAATCCGTATTATTACAGAGCGTTAATTACTAAAAGTTGTCAAGTACATCTTTATTGGAACGTATAATTTACTCTCAAAGCGTAGTAGGTTCATGAGTATATATAATCACCAACAAAAATTAATTTAGTATAGTGCGCAAAAGGAATATTTCAATACGAGGTTGGATTGGCGTCGTAAGATTGGCTGCGTACTATTTTGTGCAAATATGCTATTAAATGCGTGCTCAACTACGTGCGCTTTTTAGTCACTTGCGTCTTCTATGGCGATAATGGGGGCAACTATTTGAATCTTTACTGTGATTCACAGTCTTAGTTTCTGAGGTGGAATTGGACACGCCAACCGGTGCTGGGTTAGAAGATGCAGTTGGAGCTTGCCTAGTTTGTGACTGCTGATTATGATTACCATGATGCTGATGCTTCCGATGGTTGTGATTTCTATAGTGGTTTTGCGATTTCGATTGTTGAACGCCTCGAGTGAATGATCGTGTTTCGTTGCTACTGGATGATCCTGATCCAGACACATCGCTAAATTGCGCTGGAGGACTACCGGCTCCACTCCGACTAGCACCGCTCACAGAGGACCCATGCTCGAAGGACTCTGATCGTGTAGCGGGACTCGATATAACCAAGGCTTTTTTATCTTTTGCATTAAGATCAATAATTCCACCTTGGCTTTTCTGCTTTGCGAACAATACGTTAAGAGATTCTCGTTTCCCTAGCCAATCCTCCGGAACAACGGTTGACGACAAAGCTTCCTGATTTTCTTCTGACGGGGGCGGCGCTGAAAGCAATTTCTGTACATCTATATCCTCAACGAACTCATTCCGGCAAACCGGACAACAATTCTTGACTTGAGTTTCAAGCGGTAACTGTAAAAATCCGTAAGGAATTGAAATTAATTCAATGATGGAGCAGTATTCAGCATGAGTATAATATTTAGAAATGTTTCATAGCTTACGTTGTCTTCATTCGCATTGCTCTGGCTTAAACTGTAGAGGTATTTGCCTAAACAATATGAATGCACATGGTGAAAGCAAGACGGACGAAAAAATACATCAAATTCCGTAAAAGGAAGGAGACAAATGGGACATTCGGAAGCAGGACGGTTGTTTGATGTCAAGAATTCTTTCCCCATGTCAATTAGTTCGAATATCATCGAGCATCCTAGTATCTCTTCGCACTTTTGATGCATTTTGGCTTCTAAGGTGATTAGCATATCCTCTGACAATCCCCGAGGATTTCTGAACTTAATTCCTGGCTTTGCTTCCGGGTATTCCGGTGGTAGCGTTAGTTCCAGAGTAAATGTCACGTATTTCGACTCAGAATCATCACCCGTCGAAGGAAAAAGCACCATAGTGACAAGAACACTATCCCTAAAACGTCAACAGAGTTAGATAAAAGGTATATGATCAGTATACCGGATGTTTTGGCTAAAAATTCTTACGTTTCATACTCCACTTGTATGTCATCTAAGAAAATTGCTAACACAGTCTCCAACTCTTCAGCGCAAGCCCTGGAAAAGATACCGAAAGTTATATAATTACCTGCGGTACGAATAAGGGGAAGTAAAAAGCATAGCCATTTTAATTTTTTTAAAACAATCTTACTCGGATGGCATGTTTCTGGTAGATTTCAGAAATCCAAGTTAACCAGAAATATCGTATAATTCCAATCGTATCCCCTGCAACTCACAATTTCAAAACATTAACCAAATTCTAATGCTGCTTCAAATGGGTTAGACTATATTTTCGCTTTTCAAGACGGCCCTTTCGATCGGTGCATTTCGAATTTTCTCGATTTACTCAAACATGGAGCACGCGCAAACAGATGAGTGATTTAATAGCGAAACCAAAAGATGATTCCTGTATTACCAGACATATTACTTTTTAGTAGCGATATACGACAATCCGAATATACTTCGGCTGAATCAAGGTAACGTTTTATGTACGTTATTGTAGAACTGAGTATCATAACGCATCATTCAAACGTACCTTTGTAATCGATGCGCTGACTAATTACCTCGAACCAGCAAAGAACCCTTCACCGAAGGTCAGTATAGCTGCTGCGTTTTTTCAAACAAGAGTAAATCTTTTTTAGTACTTTAGCAGCGCCAGTTGCATGTGTACTTTAACTTTCGGCTAGAACAAACACATAGGAGATCAGCTGCCTTCAAATCAGCTACGCTGTGGCACAATCTCTAGGGCTTTCGCAGTCAGCTGGATTGCAAAACTATTCAGCAGATTTGGTGATACTTACTAGTTAATGTACATACTCGTTTGTTAATTAATATGGTAGCCCGTTGTATTAATAAAGGTCAAGATAAACTCTTACAAAATGAACTACATATACATCTTAAAGAGAATGAGTAAAAGTATAGGAGAAATACTATGTCTCACAGTATAGGGTGTCCCAAATGCATAATGCATGTATTAAGCCTGTGCTGTGCGTTTAAATAAAGCGCCGCATACCCATTGAATTTTAGGTGTCATGCGTCTAAAATGGTTTTACTCGCTGCTAACGTCGCTTTGTTCCTTCAATTAATTTCTGGAAAAAGCGTTATGACGCTATTGAGCATCAATAAAGTATCAATTATTATACTGAAAAGGTTTATTGACCATTCAGTTATAATGTAAACGATAAGTTTTCAAGTAAAATCGAACAAGAAAGAAAGGCAGAACTTGCTTAAAATGTAACTGATAGAAGGTATATTAGTTTATTTCTATCCACGTCATTGATGTACAGGCTCATTCATACCACCAAGAAACTGATCCCAACAATACAAAAATAATAACACGTAATGACTGCGAGACTTGAATTGCTAACATATATTTAGTTAAATTATCCACGGTATGCGGTAGCAGCAGCAACCAGGAATATTTACAGATCGATGTGAAATAAACAGACCAACGCTAATGTAATGCACAGCTAGATCCAATATTTGATTGTGCGCACTTCACCCCACGCTTCCAAACGGTGACCCTTAGTTAGTCCGGCAAGCAGCAAATTAACATTCTAACAATAAATAAAGTTACGAGAACAATGTTACTGAAGGAGGTTAAATTTAAAAATCAAGAGCCCATTCATTCTCAGCCACGAATGCATCAACGACTTCTTTCATTGCATAGTTGGGTATTAGCAAATCAGCAGTAAGGTTGACCCGAGTGATAGGATCGAAATGTCCAACTCGCATCAGATGCTCTTCGATATCCTTTCTTTCATAAGTTATCCCACTCGGAGTGATGACCGGGTCTCTAAGTATTTCGAAAGAGATCTTGCCACACAAATAATCAGGAATTTCCCGCTTCTGAAAACCAAGTAAAATTGTTTGATTAAACTACATATTTCTTAGAAGTATTCTTAATAGGTTATTGTAATTTATTCCTACCCTTCGTCGTTCGTCTAAAGTAGCAAACATGTTGTTCAAATCTGTCATACAGGTGTCTGCATACTTTTCCACATGTTTATACTTCTCTTGCATTTCCGGTTCGATCGGCTCTGTACCTTTAGTGGTCCCAAACTTTTCTTTTAACTCTTCCAGCTATTACAACAGATCCCAGGACAATCAGTAATTTGATAACACACTTGTAAGTTTATAAAAAATCATCAATGGATCTTACTTTGCGATCTCTATCTTCTCTAATTAGCCGGGACAAATATCCCTGAAGCTCCAATTCTTCGGATAGTCGCTTCTCTTCTTGAATGGAAAAACGCCGTTTTCTCCAATTCCTAAGCATTTGCGTCATTTCGTCCCCATAATTCAGTCTATTACAGAGAAGACAGTTAGCTAGCTTACTTTCCTAGTGATGCAGTTGCATTGTGCCCATCGAAACTTAAACAAGAGTTAACATTAACCTTTGTTCCTTAGCCAAATCAATAGCTCTTTGCAGATGCTTAACTCCATCGTCGAGATTATCCATTTCGCACATGGCCTGCCCCATAAAAAAGTGACCTTTCACACACCCTGGATCGATTTCCAAAGCTGCGCGGCAATCTGCGATCACCTCCGTAAATTTGTTAAGCCTGAGGAACAATATTGTACAAGTCTATTTGCATACTTCTTCGATGTACAAATTTATTTTCCCCTATATTTTGTAGCATTTTAAATCAGTATCTCACAAACGTCACTTACCGTAATCCTGTCAAAGCTCTGTTGGTAAAATACTGTGGGTTCGATGGATTTTTCATTATTGCATTAGTATAACATTGCCAGGCTTCCTCATATTTCCTCGCTGCAAAATAACGGTTTCCTTTTTCCTTCATTTCTGCATCGTTAGCCACCGAGCCATAGCCCCGCTTTTTACCCTGGCAATGGCTCATTACTGCCAAATGGTCAAATTAGCACGCACAGTGAAGCAGGCTGCCGAAATTCTAGTTCCGATCCGATACTCTTAACCTGCGAGAACAACAAATGGGTACAATAGAAGTTACAAACAACGACAAGAAGGGAATATTAACATCCAGGCTTCATGACACGAGCCGTGTCACACGACTTGATCATTTTCAAGTAGACAGCAAAAAACATAATCCCAAACCGGAACCTAACATCAGGTATTTATAATATATTCGAACTGATTCAAACACCTTTACTGAAAACTTTGGATTTTTTTAACGGAATTACAATCTACAAGACTCAAATCGATAAACTCACCAAAATGAAGCTACAACTATGTATATATAACTAAAATGCGAATGATTTTATGGAAAAACAGTTTATTCTTACTTGCTCAATCAATCCAGAAGTCAAAGTAACTCGTTGTTGGTAGACAGTAACGCGGTAATCCCCGCGAGTATCCAATAAAAGAATTTATGATAATTGCTGCTACACAAAGAGATTGTGCTTCAAACCATTTAATATTCACTACTGAACGTATCAATAAAATGAAGATTTTAATGTGCAATGTGATCAGCAAGGCTCGATAATCCGTAAGATTCTGGAGCCTTTTCTTTCATGTACAATACATGACGTATCATGGAAAGCAATTTAAACTTTAAACAAATTCCTAAACCAAAAAATACCAGGAACGAATGCATACCTCATTAACTAATGCATACAATTCTATTCCCCTATAGTCCTGTGTGTTTTTGCACTTGTTGTTTATATATAATATACCATAACTTTACTCGGATGCATCATATGGTACTCATTAATGTGCCTCACTTTGGCCGGTTGTTTAGACTCCTCCCTACCTACCACTAGAGCTCACAAAATCACTTATTTATTGAATAGCTATAGCCCGTCGCTTCTATCTGCACCTCCCATTCTTTCGATGCGCTACGGCTAGAGATACACTCTAGCTAGCTTACTGCCGTAAAATGTAGAAATTTTAATAAACTCTTCGGATGTTTTGTGTGCTGATGCCGTAATGATCGGCAATCGGGATAAGTTTCCAAAGCCTGAGAGAACGTAGGCAGACCGTTTCGTTAGCCGATAATGATAACTTCCCTCCTGTAATTATTCGCATTCGGGGAATGGGGAGCATTTAAATTGATATTTTGATCCAGATTTAGGCAGACTAGATTCCACATATGAGGCAGCTTCTCAACCAGCCAAAAGGAGGCCCAAGTTTCTTTTGTTTGTTGGCAAGCACACTTGTGTTGCTCATATGTCATAAACATTCTGCGGAATGTGATCTACTGAAATATATGATAAATGTTCGCTTTCCCCGTTTTTGCAGCGGTAATAAATATGCAGCGGTGGTAGCTGCTTCGTAAAACGTAATGATATGTAATCACAACTTCATTGACCCGAAATTAAACAGCCCTACCGTAATTAATAATTCATGTATTAGCATGCGTTGGAAAAACTAGATTAAATATGATTATTAACCAGCGATCACTCTGGGATATTCGTGAATAACAAAGCATGGCAGCAATAGTGTATAGCATATATAGCTAGGCTTAGCGTATGGAAGTGTGTATACGGTACAAAAGGTAGTTTCAAGACCTCCTTGGTTGTTGCACCTAATTTAAACACCCGACATGAGCATACACGTGCTAAAAATTTAAGTATAATTTAGTATAAAATATTATAATATCTAAAACATGTTCACATTCACGTGTGCACGAAACGGTATGTTTTCATTTTTTTATCAAAACGAAAATGTGGATCATAAAAATTGTACAATTTTAAATTTAAGTAAGTCGTTTAATTTGCTCGAATATTTGCTCTGACATTATGACGCGTGCTTACAATTGATAAAAATTCCAAACGTACTATGCATTGTTTTTAGGTTGTGGCAGTGCAAGTTGAAAGTTTTAACCATTTTGAAGATTTCAGATATTCATCGGAAGTTATTGAAGTAAATCCGATCGCTTATTTTGCGTGAAACTGAAATTTTAGAGCAGAATTGCAGTAGCCGAAGCCATAGACAATAATATTAGCACCATGACGATGGAACTTGACGGGCAGTTAGATAAACCAGAGGAGGAAACGAGTCGGGTATCTGCGAGATTTGTATCTGAAAGTAAAGAAGACAGTGTTGAAGAGCACCCTCCAGTTGATTTACCACTCGACGTTACGGTTGAGAAACTAACCGTTCTTTTGAATGCATATAAAGATGTCGTAAGTTACTTTACATAAGTTTGATTACACGGTTGCCTTTCAAGTATTTGGAATTCTTACTGAAATAATATGTGAATTCGTAGGATGTAAAAACCACCTACACCTTCTTCGTCAATGGGATTGAGATACGTAAAAGTTTACTGGAAGCATTTCCGGATGGGACCCCAAAAGATAACGAAGCATATGTCGACATTGAATACCATCCCCAGGCTCTATTTCGAGTTCGAGGAATTACACGATGCACGGGGTAAGTAACAGCCAAACAAGTTGCGATTGTAAGAGATAAGTTTTCTTATAATTTTGCCTAATTTTCTTATACAAAATGCAGAGTTTAGTCAGCTTTATTACAAGAGAACTTTGTTCTGTACCGCAGGTCATTGAGCGGCCATTCTGAGGCAATCCTTACTACGTCCTTCAGTGCAGATGGACAGAACCTGGCCAGCGGCGCTGGAGATGCGACGGTTCGCCTATGGGACGTGGATACGAAAACTCCGGTTTCTACGTTGACGGGTAAGTTAACGTTTCTGATGTGTTTCAAAAGTAAATTCTTCTGTATTATTTTCTCACTGTTTACTATTCTAAAGGTCACAAGCAATGGGTCCTCGTCGTAGAATGGTCACCGTTAGCCAAATCGGTTGCTTCGGGTGATGCGGCAGGTGTCATCATAGTTTGGGATGCGGAAACTGGCAAATGTATCAGAACTTTGAAGGGACATACTGATGCTGTGCGAAGTCTGAGTTGGCAGCCGCTGCATTGCTGGATGTATGTAATATAATCATAATCACATCACATGCGGACTTCAAATACGTTTTTAGACGTTTAAAATGGTATATTTCTCTTTCTGACTGTGTAGTGAAAACGATATTCGGCAGTTAATGGCTA
This sequence comes from Sminthurides aquaticus, assembly GCA_906901655.1. Classification (NCBI taxonomy): domain Eukaryota; kingdom Metazoa; phylum Arthropoda; class Collembola; order Symphypleona; family Sminthurididae; genus Sminthurides; species Sminthurides aquaticus. The sequence continues at coordinate 4,649,635 of CAJQTT010000004.1, read as the reverse complement.
GTGCATCTCGGGACCAAACTGTCAGAATTTGGAATACTGCATTTGGAAGTACTATATATTGTCTTAGCGGTCACACAGGTCCTTTAACTTGTGTAAAATGGTCTGGGGACAACTTGGTCTATTCTGCCTCGTATGATAAGAGCATCAAAATCTGGAACAGCGAAACCGTAAGTACATTTTTCATGGATCTGAAATCCAGCTGTGCTCAAAATAATCAGGTGTACCATATAATCTTAAAATCTGTGTTTAGGGTACGTTGGTTAAAAGTTTAGCGGGACACGCGCATCGCGTCAACACCCTTTCTTTCAAAACTGACTACGTTATTAGGACTGGGTGTTATGCAGTAGAGGACTCTGAACAAACCAGGTTAAACTTGAAAACCGCAGGTAAGCTATTTGCATTAATTCATGGTAATGATAAAAATGGTAGCAAACGGATCACCTTGCTTAGAAAAACACAACCTTCTTTGAAATATTTACAGATGTTCCTGACGCAGTCAGAGTAGCCCGTGTTAGGTATGATACTGTTGCATCAAGTGGGCCTGAACGAATGGTATCTGGTTCCGATGACACATGTCTAATTCTATGGGACCCCAAAAGCAAGAAACCTATCATTGGTAAATCACATCCGCGTATTGTGTAAATAATTTGAGATGTTTCACAAATTACTAATTCGAGCTAATTAATTTTTAGCTAAAATGACTGGACACAATGCAGTTATTAATGAGGTTAAATTTTCGCCCGATGGCAGGTACATAGCGTCTGTCGCGTATGATAGAGCGGTAAAAATATGGAATGGAATCACGGGAGTGTAAGTTTTGTACGCTATGAATGTAACATTTGTAATCAGCTTGTTTCGTTTCGGGATCTAACAGCTGATTCGCACTTTTTACAGATTTCTTATGACATTCCGGGGACACGTACAAAGGGTATACCAAGTGGCGTGGTCCGCTGACTCTCGTCTCCTTGTCAGTAGTAGCAAAGATTCAACACTGAAATGTATGGATTCCTACAAATTCGTTCCAAAATTTCCGTTACTGTTTCTTCATTACGCGTAATTGTTAATGCAAGTCTGGATGAAAGTATTAATATTGTGTTTCAAAACGTAGTATGGAGTATGGAAACCAAAAAACTTGTGTACGATTTACCAGGCCACGCTGATGAAGTATTTGCTGTCGATTGGTCACCTGACAGTAGGCATGTCGTCTCTGGAGGAAAAGACAGAGTTTTGAAATTGTGAGGATTTACGAATATCCAAACAAAAATTAATATAATTAAGATGTTTACTTATTTACGATTACGACTGTGTGTTTTTTAGATGGTGCAATTAGTACTACTATGCAGCAAAAATATATTACCCAGAGCAAGGAACTGCATCGGCTACATTTAGAATTTCTGGCGTCTACTATACAGTCAGGATTGAGCAATACAATTTTTCCGAGTCCTGGCATACTTCTTGTTACCAGAGAAGATAATGGAAACAACAACCCAGCTGATAAAGATTGTTATTTACATAAGTTTCGTATTTTGCATTAAATGAATACGACAGTCCGGTATTTGCGAACTAACTATCTTGACTTCTCTTTGTTATCCACGAATTGGGCTTACCTGAGAATGATCGTGTCCATTACGATATGTATGCATAAAAAATCCACCTAAGATTCTCTGTAAGATGTGGCATAACTTGAGGTATCAAATATTATATATTCAATTTTGTAATCATAGTTATCAGTACAGGTAATGTGTTTTGTCTTAGTTGTGCTACAGCAACCTCGGTTTCTGTATATTTGCAGGGTGTAGGAAGAACAATAATATTCAAGCTGGAAGGCATATCATGCTCTCCCAGGGTCTACATGCCAAATTTTGCCCTTCAATTGAATTTTATCTGTCTGAAGTAGTGATATGTCAGATACGGCTAGTTCAGAGAATTAGCATTTTCGTGGCCGTACTACCTGTTTGAATACATTAGCAGTGGGTAACTGCGGACAAAATACTCGATGCCCTAATACAACAGTCTCTAGAATATAAAGACGTAGCTCTGGTGTACCAAGATATTCAATAATGTACATTGGAATGATAAACACAAACTATTTGGTTCTTTGAAAGAAATTATAAAGTGAAAGATTAGCTTATTGGAAGATGCGCAGATTACTGTATGTTCAACTCAAATGAAGCGAATTGTCCCTCAAACAGACAATAACCTAGTCCTAGTATTTACGTAGGCATCCATCTGTTACAACTACCGAAATTCTGAGGTTACAACTTGTAACATTCTGACGGTACTTTAACCCTTTCTGGATGCAAACGTTATTGATCTCGCCGACAGTCGATCGTTACAAACCACTGCATACCGCCTATCCGATTAAACACGAGTTACGACTGTCCATAATATTGGAAAGTTTGACTTTATCTGAGGAAAATTTCTGGTGAGACGAAACATTAGGTGTCATCACAAAACGCAACTGCTTGCGTTCTTTTTTTGAGCACAAACACAATCAGGTTTCACACAGATCATCTCATCCCACAACTTTGAAAATCTACAATGCATACGTACATAAGTTGCTGAGATACAAACTTAGCTTTACTTTTATGCTTCATCGTTATCATTATCATCATGAGTATATAAAACTTGAACTTGGAGAAGTGCAGCGCACATGGTTGCAAAACTATACAGCTAGCGATAAGTTTTGAAGATCGAAACGCCGTTAAGAAGGCTGGCAGCAACAAATAACACTACTAGTAATGAGGCTAAACAGTTTCACATATGCATTATTGAACACAATATAAAAATACAGAACAACTTGCGAAAGAGTTACGAAACAAATTTGATATCTTCTGCTACTTACACGGAAAGAGGCCATGATTCGAAATTATTAACGACTCCTGGGTACTTCGTTGAAATAAACATTAATATTTTATGATAAACGACAAAGATACTGAGTTTTCCACTTCCTCATAACTTAATTTTTGGTGAGATTTCTTCAACCAGTCCTCCCCAGTGCAAACGGTAGCAACCTTGTCTCCATTGTATATTAGGAGAAAATAATGCGTGAATGAATAGGAAAGGAGCCGTCGTCTCCCGGAATAACCACGCCAAAACAAATTCAAACTTTGTGAATGAAACAGTACCGTTCTAAAATTTAAGAAATACAAGCAAACTTTCGATTAGAACCAGAATATTGCTTTACATGCATTGAGACAGAGAAGCATCTGACTTACTTGCACAGATCGCAGCAAAAACCAATCAATAATACACCAAATGAGCAAGTGAACAAGAAAGACGACGATAGGATCCCACAAGAAGAGAATCCGAGTCGAGAAGGCAGAGCATATTCCCAGCAGCATACACTCCGAAAATGGTTCCAGAATAATAGTAGTAGGCACCATTGCAAATCGTAGTTTTGCCCATCTGTTGTTGGAAAGAGAAGTTTAAAAATGAAGCGATCAATACTTTAGGCAATGCCATATGAAGAACACGTACCGAGATATGCGGGCTTGAAACGAGGGTATATCACAGAAGCCAGAATTTTGCCAAGCGGGTTGACTAGATATGGATATCTTCCATCCACGATCAGTGATGGATTTTGCAAAAAAGTAATCTTCAGCTAGATAACACCCAAACGCTTTGATTCCTCCACTCTGTAAAATCAATGATTTGCATATTACACAAGGATTTTTCCTTGCTTTACGTGTCAGTCATCAGTATACTTATATTGCCACAGTACTCCGTTCGTTCTTTTACCTCATCGAGCAGTTTTTTTCTCATTAGAGCAGACATACCGGTTGGGCAATTGACCCCTACGCAATCCGCTGCCAAGTAAATGCGAGCATGGGAAGTACCAAAATACACCTACAACAACATTTCCAACTATAAATGAGACACAACAGCTTATAAGAATACGGGAACTACTTGCCCGGAATATACATTTGGCTTACATACTTTTTCAAGAATTGCAGGAAATCCTGGTCGGTCGCATACGAAAGGCATCTGGTGAACCAGTCCAATGTCATCACCCATGTACGATACCATGTCCATCACAGTGTCTTCTTTCACTGTGAATTAGAATTGACTCATTGTATTATCAGCTAAGAGATATCTAGTATTTTTTTATCACGTCATAATTATGATTTCTTACTTCGAATACCGCTGTCAGAAATTAGGACTAGCTCATGCTTAGCGGCGTTATAGGCCGGCTGCATATTGTTAATTTTTGGATTTATCCCAACTTTTTCTCCACCTAAAACCATTTTCAATGCATTCAAAATGAACGAAATAGTAAAAAAGATGATGTTTGCGGGTTCAAAAAAAATCCACGTAAAATAACCAACCTATAAATATATGTGCATCAACCTGTGGATATTTGGTTGTTAAACTTTTAACTACGTTTATTGCTGGATCCGACTTGTCTTGAACACAGAATAGGAGCTCAAACTGCAAAAAAGGACGAACAAAAATTCATTAAAGGGTGTCCTACCGGTATACAAATACCTAACTGCGACGGATATATTGTATAAGCAATGCTTAAAAACGGAAAATTGCAATTCAATGTATGCAACTTACCTTCGGATAAGTTGACGTGAAGAAAGTTTCTAAATTTGTTTCCAAGTTCGGATCCACGCCTACCAATGGCTTGATGATAGAAACGCCCGGGTAAGTTTTCTCTGGGTCCAATAGTTTCCCTCCTTTCCGGTTTAACTTCCAATGACTAGATTTGCAGAAATAAGTTCAACACATATGATGTCATTAGTGACTTCCATGAAACACCGCAGAGCAAGACGCCAGCGTTGAAGAAGCTGCCTTACCTCCAAAAATATGCTATAAGATGCACACACCACATTCCGCACCAGAATACTAAAAAAAAGATCGCAAGACCACGAACTGTGTATACAAACGTTGACATAGCGAACTCCCAATAAGCATACCACCAGGGTGATAGCAATCTTTTCATTAGGATCCCACCGGTCTACTGTCTACTGATGCAGTCCACTATAAACTTTGAGCACTGATTAATTATCATTTATCCTTCAATTGTTTATAAGAAGGAAGCAAAGTATTTGAGACTGCAACTAATTAGTCTTTCGTTCACAACTCCTGTAATCGCTATTCTTGATTCGAAAAGTCGGATCCTTGACGACATGTTTGCCTCACACATATGGCAGTGAGACTGACAGGCAGCTATGTTGTTCATTCTTCAGAAAAATGCTCTCCCAATTAGAAATACAACAAACTTTAAGTTTTGCCTTTCAAATTCCTGCCGACATGCCAAATTCACAGTATCACTGTTTGGACACGCGTCGTTTTTAGTGAACATACTTATCTCACAAAGAAATCCTTACTGATTACGGAATCAATCCATTCACTGGCTGTACTATATTTACGCCTAACTTTCTGAACACTGAGCAGCAGTTAAGCAATTACACGTCCATGTTCTGCCCGGCGGTTTTTCGCAACGGGACTTGACAGTCATATGATAGCTGTTCGTACTTCTAGTAGTCTTCAACCCGTGCATTTCTGACTACCGTTTCCCATTCATTCTTCTTCAGTAACTTTTTCCAAATTCACAAGGTGTTCTTCACAGCAGATGTGGTAATGTATTACTAGGCATTAAGTCACTTGTATTCTTAAACGCTCATGAGTTTAAGGGTCGTAAACAGATGTAGATCTGGAGCCTCTTCTTCTTGGGTTGACAAGCAAATGACCATACTCTTGTTAACGATGGCTTCGATCTTGATACTTTTAGCTCTTCTTTGAACTTGTTCCGACTTCAGCACCGACTAGTCCGGCTCGGTTCAGCAGTAAATCGGTCACAGCAATTACACCTTGGCTTAGGAAGGGATCAACTCTTCCAAATCAGGCGCAGTGGAATTTTCCTGTTAAATAGATTTTCACTTTATTATTGCGTTTGAAAAATTAATACACCTCAAATATTGATTGATTCCCACATGATGACGCCGTGTGACTAATTTATTGGTGTGGATTCCTTCCTAACATGTACCACCCGTCTCACACTCTCATCACGCTCTAACAGACCTTTCTCTCCTTAACTAGCTGGAACTATAAATGAGATAGGTAGGATGAAGCAGTTGAGTAATGTCGCACTATTTGCTGATAACAGCTGAGATTAAGCACAATGAATCGGGACCCGATCGGTCTATCTGCATGCAACCCCCTCCCTTCCTTGATTACAGTTTGCAAACCGTTGAGGTAGAGCGGGCCAACGCAAGTCAAATTAATATGTAACGTAATTAAGAATGCCGTCCAGTACTATAATCAGTTGAGAGATGGAGTCGGAGTAAATACTTCTAGAAAACTGAGCAACAGGCAGGGATGCATTTTTCAGTAAGGCATTAAAGCAAATTGAACTCATTATTCTCATCAAATTGATAGCATTCTTTAAGGGTATGCTAAAATTAAACGAGAGAATGCAGAACGCCTGAGACAAACTAGAGAAATGCATATCAAGCTCGTAAGCACGGGGTGAAATGAATCATCGCCATCGATAAACTTACATTTGATGGCCTAAGCTGTTAAACTCTGGCTGCGATTTACGGGCGCACATATAAACATACGGGGACTAAATTGTGGAATCAACAATCCTCATACTCCAATCATGTCCCGACTATAATTTATAGTGTCCTCAACTCGAATCAGACGGCATGCGAGAGCAAAATGATTAAGTTCGTTATGAAAGAACAATATTCATTCCATCATCGCTAACTTGCAATCCCAACTGGAGCCTACATACTAACAACAAAAACTTTAATCACGTTAGATTTTAAATGACAGGAGGGCAAGGGGCCAGTTTAAATGACAGCAGTACACAATCACTCTAGTATAAATCCGACCCCCCATAATAACTTTCCGATTCCAGCATACGATTAAGTTGTACATACACTTCAACCTTATCCTCGCTCATATATATATTCCTGTTTTTAATCTCTCTGTCGGCATTCTCAGCCGCCTTCTTATCCTACCACACATGACTACGATCTATTCCAGTCTTCTACCCAACTAATTACTTCTCAACACCATATACGTAGGTAGGTATAAACTCACTCTAGCCATATTCCATAATACTCAGTCAGCTTCTTGACAAGTCCTAGAACATCTTTCATCAAGTCTAGCTCATTTGACAGTACAGGTCGCCGTCAAAGGAATGAAATGCCTAGTTGTACACATATGCAACCGCAGTAACTACTTACTAACTATCCTTACGATTTCGGGTTCACCATTCTGTATCTTCCATCCTTTAAAATGTCGTCCACTAAAATCTCACATAGCCGCTAGCTTTCCGTCCATTTTAATCCTATAACCATAAATAAATCTCACCAAAGGTACACTCCTTTAACTATTAACAATCGGGAATACTTTAACATTAAAAATAATAGAAATAACCTTTTCTCCCTCGCGCCTATTCCCAGAATTTTACCGCTTTAAAAAAAGATCCACTGACTGCACCGCGTCCCCCTGACCACTGCTGTTAAGAAAACACTATGGTTAACCAGTTACGGGATACCGCTTAAACCATTACCAGAATTATACTAGATTGCCAACCTCACCGGTTACTTCAGTCCTTAATCCACACAGAAAACCACAATATATATATGCTTATAATACACTAATTTCATCACCATAAATTAAAAGGTTAAAAATTAATTTTCAAAAAAATTACAAACTTACGTTGACTCCAAGAGTTTGTTCTAGGGCATGTCAATTAGTTTTATTCCAAATGTAATGTAGGTAGGTAGTTGGACTATGTTGTGCACTCCTGTATTCTCTTCCTCGTCAATTAACCGTCAACTGTGTTTACTTTAATAATAGGCCCTTTCTTTTTAATTTGCCGGCAAAATAACAAATCCTCAGTTTCACTTATAAATATATATGTATATATATTCTACAAATAATAATATAAATCCCTATACATTAGCTCCGGCTTCAAGCTAGAGAATTAATAGTTTTATAAATTAATTCCCTCTAATATTTCGGAGAATACTAAACACTTGTTTCCGAATTTACTGCGAAGACTGCTGACTAATGAATTTAACAAAATCTAGCTAACAGATTAGAATCTATATGTATTTTATATTTTAACATTTATATTATGAGTATTGACTCATTTTAGACAGACCAGCCCGAACGGATCTTAAGTTTTCACAGAGAAATTCAATTCCCCCCTCTCTCTCTCTCTCCTCGCTATACTATCCTAATGGCTTAACCTCCCTCCGTCCGTACTGACTACCATAAGCTGCTGTGTACATGTATTTTCCCGGAGAAATGATAAATACCCGCTTCGGGCCAAACTAAACTACGGCTGGAGGAAGAGGATAATTTATCCACCCCAGGTTTTCGGTCAAGGTTCTTAGCTTTGACAAAGCACACTCTCCCTGTAGTACCCAACCGACCCACCTCTCCGATCTGATCCTTAAACCTAATTTATAATATATATATATATATAATATTCCCCAAAACTAAACTCTGAAATGTCAACCAGGACCAGGACCAGGACCCGCTGTCTACTTTAACTAAACCTCCACCTCCTCCCGTATTTATTTTATCCGGCCAGTCTCACTGAAGTGAGTCCCATAATAAATACGAGTAGTACCATCCCAGCGAGGAGCACCACCCCGAACAAGCCAAATTCCTTCCCTTCCTCCACTATTTAGTATACACGGAAGCTCTATAGTCTCGCACACAAAACTCCCTCAGTCAGACTGACTCACTTTTTTAACAAGTCCACTCCTCCCGACACGAACTCAGTCAGTTCCGGGAGTTTTCCAAAACATATGTATTACACTACTACCCGGGTTTCTAGCAGGTACTTCTTGGTTCTATCCTAGAGCAGAGCTTTCTTTGGAAGCTCCTACCCAGAGTTCTACTCCTATCTCTTTCCTTTCTGGCTGCCTCTGCTAGTATAGCCTCTTTCTATACTTGCTATAACATACCCGGGCGACAGAGCCTCCACGGCTTTTCTCTGACACGAAACGGGTAAACCAGGGCACTAGCAAAGCCGGTATATACAAAAGCTTCACTTCCTTCTAATGCACTCTCCTCCATCCACCTTTTCCAAGGGAAGAGGAACAGCGACCTACACTGGTATTTCGGGAGGAGAATATTCACACACTGGAGGAACCCTCCTCCTTCCTCTCTTCTCACAACAGTATAAACGGAGGGGGACGGCGGGGGAAATAGCTCCTCCAGCAGCGCTATTTTGGCTATTTCTAACTAATCAACAACTTGTACCAACAACACTCCAGCTTTCCGCCGTCTCTACTACACAACAAACAACCGCATGAATCCACACGACTAAAGGCCAGCGTTCAGCGACACTGCTTCAAACCAACGCTTCTGACTCTCTTCTCAATCCTTTGGATGCCTGGGGCTTTTCCCAAGCGAAAAGCTCTACTCTTTTCATTCCCACACAGCCCAGCATTCCCCATATACACTTTTTTCTTCGTGCTCGTCGTACTCCTGGATACAATAGATCCGTGCACAAAAGAATTCTGCGAGCTTCATTCTACAAAACATAAGCCGTCTTAAATAATTACACGTACTCAGGCAGGGCAAGGAGAGAGAGAGAGAGAGGGAGAGAGAGAGAGGGAGAGAGAGTGAGAGAGAAATATATAATTCCCTCTTAAATACCTTGTATCCTTTTACCCTTCTATAAATCTCCTCCAGGAATAACCTTTGCTATTCATTCTTCTACACATGCTGTACATATATAGTTTAACCAGGATTATGCATCCAAACTACACAAATCCAGACCTCCTCGTACCTTTTCCAGCCTGCATATCATCACAATGTTCCTATATTTCTTCGCTGTCAAATATTCAATCATATCCTCTTTCTCCGGCAGCTCATCTGTCCGTCTCCACTCCACCTCTTTTTACAAGTAAGCTTGATACACCTTCCCCTCACTCGTCTGCCAACATATGCAAGGACCTCTGTCCTCCTTGGGTCCACTTATACAAATTCTCTTAAATCACTAAAAAACTAATCTCCATAGTTTTTCCACATCCGCATTTCCCGATTCCATAAAGGGAAACTTTGACACAGCTTACCGTGTCAGCTCCTTATTCCTCGTCCCATCGTGATTCGTATTCTTCTCCATAGTCTTCCACATTGTTCCAGCCACATCCATAGCGTATGTATTTTGCGAAAAAACTTTCTCCATTTTCTCTCCCTACCCCAGCCCTACAATCTGCTACCCGTTTTCCCTTCATAAGTACAAAAAATTGCCATAGCTCAGGGCAACTTTTGTAGACAGTGCTTGTTGCACTACTCTCTGACCCGTCACTCACTCAGAATCCCTCAGCTCACGGCACTGTCTACAAGGAATCCGAAAAGTATACGGGCAATAAGACTTTCCACAAAAATTCCTCTAAAACATCCCAACACAACCGCATGCAATCCATTAGCTTTCTCCTCATGTTCCTGGTTCCTTCTGTTCCATGCATCTATCTATTCCTCTATATTTTTCCTCGTGTCATTCAATCCATCCGTCTGTCTAGCTCTGTGAGAAGAATCTTTAGAGTATTATGCCCCGGCCAACACAGACCCCATCTCTTTCAATGATATTCAAAAACACATTATTAACATCCCTCTCTTTCCCAATTCATATTATTAGAACAAATATATATGTACTGCCCTCCTTGGATCCTCCGTGGATCTCTACGGCTGTAGATTGACTGTAGAGTTGAGGCTGTAGATTGACGAACTTGGACCAAGTCACTTGAGTCACTTGGTATGGAAATATTGACTCCATTACAAAGCCAAAAACTTCTCCAAGCTCTCCTTTCCCAAAAAAAGTTCCTAACAATTGCAATCCTATTTGCTATATGTATAGCTTAAGCCCTATTACCCCGCAGTCCCACCACCCTCCACTTCTTCTGAATTTGTTCTGGCTCACACCACCAATTTCCAGCACGCATCCCAATAATATTCATTTCAACTTTCTACTCCTTCCACCCATAAAGTATACATCCACCTTAAACGCAACCTTTTCGTATCTCCAGCAATAATAGTCAACTCTTGAGTTTACCCATCAGGCAAACAGATACACAGACAGGTAGGGATAAATACAATCTGCACAACTTGACGTCTCCACCTTTGCCCACAATGTTTCCACTTCCTTCTACTCTGGATCTAATCTGTGAGAGCTTTTCATAGCTCTTGTGATGCAAGATAGCATTAGCATATACCTATTATCTATACTTCGTTGTAGTCCTTGCGCAGGGTATCCATACATATTTCTACTCCAACCTTAGCCTCTGGATGGTATTGCATATTGCGCAAGGGATGCTTCTTACATTAACATGTGGTTTTCGTTGTCATAAAACGCGGTGTAGTACTAACTGCCTTACAAACAACATAAATCCCAACCTTCAGCGTACTAAGCGAGAGCTTTAAAGAGGACTTAATTTTGTATATTTATAATAATCCACTCCCCCGCTTTCCGACAACATGTCCACACCTTCCTCTTATCAACTGGAATCTTTTGTAATGCAAAATCCTGCAGAAATTATTATCACCTCCCATTTAACACCTCATGAATCATGCTTGTCAGCGATCCCAGCATCACGTTTTTTCCTGTCATCATGTTCTCCTACTTCTACAGCTCCTCGGGCTCAGTGACTGAGCCTCAGTCATACAGCCTAGTGATTTAAATGCGTTATGCAAGCTAATTAGCAAATTCCGTTAGCGTATTGAAATTAGTCTTTCTGGCTAGAATTCGTGAGAGAGTGGATACTAATTTTTGTAATAGTTATATACGGACGGCCTTGATCCCATACTTTTCTTTAGCCTCTGTGTTTGAGCATGTATTGAGCACCAGAGGGAGGGATGAGCGTCCTCTCGGTCTGCACGTGTCCAGCCAGCATTATTGCGTTATCCTTCCTTGTCAAATTGTCTGAACATGTTGCACGCATGAAATTTTACCCAATCATGTCTACTTTGAGCTACTTGCTTTGAAAAAAAAAGTTCAAGGATTCAAACTAATTTCAAGTCTCCCATCAACTTTTATAAACTCGACAGAGTGGACTCGAGTGATTACTAACTGCTCCGTCTAATAATTTAGTGTCTCCTTCATTTTTTATTCCAGTGAAACCATACAAGCTTTCTGTCCATTCACACCTCTTCCGCTTTTACTAACTCTTTAATATTATCGTCGTCTGTAGAAGAGAGGATTGTGTAAAATAATCATGTTCACAACTTGATGACACTATACTCATACAGCATGCAGATAAACTGCGAACCAAAATTTTGTTCCCACTTTCAGTATTTTGTCTCTCTCTCTCTCTCTCTCTCTCTCTGCCTGTCCTATTTTGTTGATCCCGTAGATCAAATAGGAGAAAAACTGTCGTCATCCCACGTATCCTGGGCATAACAGTCTACGCTCATGGTTTTCCCATTTCACCACAACGCATTTTTCCCCTCCTCACAAGTATGTGCAAATATTTGCTGGCTTTGTTGTACAAACTAATATACAGCTACAATTCCCTTCTTCAAACATTGTATAGAATCCTCCAGGAAAGGACAATGGATGTAAGTTAGTAAACGCCATTTGCTTCAAGCCATCAGCTTCCCTCCTCTTAATTCCTGATCCGTGACGCTCTCCTTCTCTTCTTTAGATTGATTGTCCCTTAAACCTGAATCTGGATTACCCTCTGGAAGGATGTGCTTTTAGCAAGGAGTTATTTTCATTTCCGTATTTATCATATATATAATCACGCCCCCCTTTCCCTTTATTCCCATCTACCACCAACTTCCGAACGTTTATAATATTATCCGCCTCAACCTTCATATCTCTCACGCCCAACCTCCCCAACTCATTTACGTGTAGGCATACACGGAATTAGCTCCTAATCAACTCCCTCCGTTTATTTATGTCTGTCAGGCATAAATCCTTTCATTTCCTGTTTATACTGGCTAGTCATCTTTTTAAAAATGGGAGGCTATGAATTCGAAGAATCCAATTACCTTTTAAAAATGCATATACATCCTTAGTCTGCAAAAGTTTTACTTACATCCCACGCAAAGAGCTCCTTTTCTCCCTCCACACATGTAATTACCTACTTCCAACTTTCACTTTCGGCAGCAGGGTAAAAGCTTTTAGATTTTACAAAGACTTTTTACTTGAATCCAAGAATTCTGGGTGCATTTTACAAGTGTTTGCAAACATGTTTTCATCCAGGGCGAGACCAAACAAAATGTGGTTTCAAAACATATTCGCTTATGTACGTGCTAGGCGTCATGGATTCAACAAAGTTGCCCCTTCCTTGAGATCTTTCAATGCCTACAACGATCTCGATCTTATCTTTCAGACACAGCTTATGTTGAGTTAAAAGTTTGCCTAAAGCATGCATTTAATTTGCTTTTCATGGATTAATTTCGTCTTATAAGCTTTCAACGGCAATAGTAGCGACAAGCACAAAAGATTTCTTTTCATGGATGCTTCTCAGTCTCGCTTCCACCCAAAGGTTTCAGAGCTTATTATACATTCTTATTGTACGTGTCAAAAATTAAGGTGCGCCCTTCGGGTCATGAGTACCTCCAGCAGATGTTCTTCCGTGCTAAATCGTAATCTTAAAGCATTATCCCTGTTGTGACGTGACTCGTCGGATTCCCTGTGTACATAACCAGCTAATTAATTACAGCTTGTCCCTCCAGGTCTGTATCCTCATTTTGTCGCGACATGCTGCCATTACGTCGCGAAAGCCCCATTCAGTATCCTGTTCTATTCTCACATCTCCCCCGCCTGGAGTATTTCGCTTTTCCGGGCTAAACTTTCACCTAATGTCCCAACACAGGTAGGTAGACGGGATTCGCAGGATTCATTCCAAACTATTATTTCTTCCCAACAAACGGTGCATGTTCTTGTCCCAGGGTCCAACATTCCATAATTTTCCTGTCCTTTCCCCTTCAGTCCTCGTGGCACGCTCATGATGGTAGTGGTTCAAGAGAGAAAGCTTACGTGGGCATTTTCTCCCGCCCTGTCGCCATAACCACATAAGCATAACAACATACCTTGTCTAGAAAGAAAGTGGAGGGTGAAAGTAAATTTTAGTATACCCCCTTAAACTTGCTCAAAGTTGTCCCCAATTTCCAAACTCCTACGGTATTTTACCCTCCATCCAATAAGCTTGCTTTTAATTTGTCCCCGATTGTGTCCTCGTATTATTTGCCATTCTTTCCGTCCATGGAGAAAAACATTCAAATCTACAGCCATGTCCTCGTAGATCGATAATTAGCTTGTCTGCCTGTCATTCAGAGTCACTGAATAGTGAGTAGAACTAGAGGACGGCATGAAAACTTTCTCAATTTACTGTACCCACAACCACTCATTAATTCCATCCCAATCCCATTTCCCTTGTTTTGCCTACGCAGGCCATGAATTCAATTTTCTTCACCTTGGAACGTTTAGTTCCCTCCTTTCCACCGTCTTCCCTCCAGTTTTCTCCTGCTTCAAATAATCCTCAATCCTTAATTACATTAACAGTTTCTTGCGTGCATCAATTATCAATATCACATTCAAGTTTACATAGCTGGACAAGCAAGCAAACCTCCCACGTCGCCCCGAGGTCATCTTTCCACATTCACGCAACAGAGACTTTCACCCTTGTTGTCTTCTTGAGGTTGGGAAATCTCTTGGGACATTCCCATTATGAGATACTGTATCTTTAATGAATACGTTTCCGGCTACACGCTGGTAGAAATATTAAGACAGCCGTCACTGACGCTGATGTATTGAGTAGAGTCATTACACAATTCATTTTGATTTATCTATGCTTTCTTTTAACTTCTTTCTACCCGACGTCCCCGACAGCAATTCAGAAAATCAAGCTTAATTAGAAGAACAAGGCAATCATTTAAAAGTTCTTCTCGCTTTCTCTTCGTTTGGGATTCAAATATTCATTGCTGAAATTCATGTTGCGCCATTTCAAAACTACCTTCTAATTGCTTGCTCGATTACTGAAATAATATGGAGACTCTGTTAGATACTGTCTTGCAATATCATCATCAGAGGGCTCTTATCGGACCATAAATGGCATTATTTCCTCTTGCGATCTCCCGGTTTCACAAGATAGCTTTCTCTGAAGGGCCGTTGATGACTTTCTCCGTAAGGTTGCATGTTGCATATATAGTAGTAAAGCGAAAGCGAATCACAACGCCAGATGCATTAATAATTCCTTGTTGGCTGGCTTGCCTTAGCAAATAATAAAATTTAACTTTTCATTCTATGGCAAAACTGGTCAACTTTTTGCTTGTTCATCCTACAGTAATCTATCATCCTAATTGTCATAATCACGCACAATAGATTCTCCGAATTCCAGCAACACACAAGCAGTCATCATTTAAGTGGTAATGAGCCCATAGATTAATCTACTATCTTATCGCTATCCTCACACACAATAGGGTTAAGTATTCACAATTCACAATTATACATTCTGATGGATTCTCCAAACTCAAAATGAAGCTTCCGAATTCTTGTCATCAATATCATTCCACAGACTTAATCTTCGAGGGTTAACTATGCGATGCCCTATATCTGTGTGTGATCCTGATACTTGCTATTCAAATTATAAATTTCAAAAGTATTCCTTTCTCGGTCTGCACGAAAATTATTGTTAAGCTTGTGCATGTATCTCTTTTATAGATTCTATGGACTTTATTTATTGGCAGTAGTTTGAGCAAAGCTGATTGAATTTGTTACCAAACCAAAAAGACGGTCGATAATAGCAAGGTATCATGCATTTAACCTGCTTTTGAGCTTTGAAATCTCCAAGGATTCGTCGTTTTCCAGTGAATACATTCACGTAATTCAGCAAGCCATAAACGCGTTGGTTGGTTCAAGTTTCAGGTCATGGATTCAACAGTATGACGGTCTTGGTGAAAGTCGGCCCACTCATCATACGCATTCAATAATCCAAGAAACCCGACTGTCAGTTCTTTCTCGATCAGAGGGATCTTCAGCTTTCCCCGAGGAACCACCAACCACATACATAGACCTACCTAACAACCGTATAATTAGTAATGCAGTTCAATCGATTTTCGATAGGCCGTGAGAACCCTAATGAATATTGCAATATATAATGTAAGCTCGTCCTCGTTCATCCTCATTTTCCCGGACAATGCACTGCTTTCTCTCGTCCTCCGCTATCGAGAATGTGCTGGTAGCAAGATATAATACTCTTGAAAGACAGTCCGTTAAATCACGAAATTAGGCAACTTACTGCTCCAGCTTTTTCCAAGGTCGATCAGGATGTTCACGATTTTTCAAAAATGATATTATTCCCGGTGGCCTTTGTGAGTGTCATGTACTCCAACGATTCCGCGTGTTACACCATACAATACGGTCACATCACAACGCCTATCACACAGAATGCAGATTTTCAGACATAAGCAGTCTGAAAGAATAATTGATCTCGTCTCATACATTATTCACTTATTTAAGGTTTTCTGTATAAGTCCAAATATCCATGGACACGGCATCAAACAACTAACGACACTTTTACATCATCCTATACTTGATAAACAAGGTTATTGCAATAGTTTGTAACACGAAGCTGTTTTTGGTGGAAATTTATATGGTTAGATAAGTTGACAAATAATTCGCTTAGCATGCAAAGCAGAGTCAGAGTGCCCAAACAAAATCATTGATCATACGAACTAAGGGGGAATTAATTATCGCATTACATCTACATGGAGTCTAACATAAGGAATTCACAATTTGTCTTATTTGCACATGGTTTATGTTTCCCAGCATCGATTGCTCATCTCTCAGCTCTAATAAATCAGCTAAACCCTAATCACCATGTCTTATCTATTCGATAATGTATCTACCTAATATTACGTCAACTGTCTGTGACGAAACGTTAATTTCAGTGGGACAGTTCCTGGTATCGGGCATAATTCCAGCTCCAGCCCTATGTTGGTCAACTGAGTCATGTTTGGGTGTCGGTGACAATAATGTCTAGAAATTCCCAATAAACTGAGAGATAAATGAAGGCTTCACAGATCCTGCTATTCAAATTGTTACGACTTGCAGTTCCAGTGTATAAATAAATAATTGACAAATCGCTATCCCTACGAGTACGAACGTCATTAAATCCAGATAACTTACGTCTTTCAATGAATGATGACCTTTATTATATGTAGGATTACGTTATTGATCCTTTTGAATTCTGTACTGCTCCATTTCGGCAGAATAGTATACAGAAGACTGCGTTGTTTCTAAACCTGGTTGATCTTCAATATCGTGACCTCACCTCAACATTATGGTAACGATTCTCGCGTTTATATAAAAAACAACTGCAATAAATAATGCAGTCAACTTACTTTACAAATAATTATGTATACAGGAACACCTACATCTCTCAACGACTATACGGGTGCGATGCTGCAGATTTAATATTAGTTTTGATTCCTGGAGCTTTGTTGGTTTGCGCTGTTAGAGAGATAAACATGGCATTAGTTTGAGCCACATACTTTTAATATGAACCCGTAAATTTATATATAGTTTCATATTACCTGGAGTAGGAGCTGATGACGATTGGGGAGCATTTTGACGTGGAAGCGGTGCAGTTTTAAATGCTTTACCGCTATAGAGAGATGAGACCATTTCATACGTATCAGCGTCCGAAGAAGTTATGGGAAGTCCTGTTCTTTCACTACTTTCCCATTCTTCCCGATACTTATTGATAATATCCAGGAGATGGTTGGCGGTTTTAGTTAAGTTTGCTGGTTGTTTCTACAAAAGTAAAATAGATACTTTATAAAATGCTCAGATAAGATTTCCTTCTTTTTATAAAATTTCAAAACATGTCACAACGTACGTTTGCTAGATCAGAATTCGTTTGAGCAGCTCGCATCTCCACAGCATTATGCCTTTGCTCAACTTCAGGATCAGGCTTAGTTCTCAAATAATCTGGTACGACCTAAAAAAATCGACAGCATTCATCAAAATGAAGCGTCTAACGAAGAAACCGGTTAGCTATACAATCTCAAACTCACATCATGATTAAAGACATCTATTCTTCCTTCAGTTAATTGTAGCAGTGCCGGATCCTTTTCAGGATTCAAAGACAAGGGGAGTACTGCAAGAGCTTTCAGCGACGGAACTTTATCCGATCGCAATAGTCGCATTAAAGAATTCATCTGTAACAATATAATAATTACTTTGAGGTCAAAATATCATTGCGCGTGTATAATATAGTCCTATCGACTTTACAAACCAAATCCGTACCTGTCCCGAAACGACAGCAAACGAATCCAAGAAATCTGTGTTTGTAATATTCCGGTGGTCATGTTCCAGTTTATTAATAAGAGAGTTTAACGAAACTTTCATCTCGTTCACCCTTTGTGTCATAACCTCCAGAGCAAGCTCTTGCTGCTTTTCTTCCCGGTTCATCTTTGTGTTGAATTTATTCACGTCAAACTATAGCTGAATCCAATCTTTGAAGGTAAATGGTTTTTGAGGTTCCCCACAACCCAAAACTGTTTCAAAAAACATAAAACTGTCAATCAGTCTCCTTTTGCCTTTGTCAGTTATATTTGTGAAAATCCAAAACATTAAAAATCTCACTTACTGATTATGTACCTCGCAAAATTCTGTCCACTTAAATTGCGTCAAAATGAAGGAAATTAAATATAGTAATCATCAAACTACGGTTCACAAAATTACAATTCAGCAGAAACAGAAACAGTGACTGCATAGCCTCTGACAGCTGTATATACGAAGTTTAGTCAAGTACGAAGCATTTTTACCCATTCTACACGGCCAATTTCTCCGGTCGACGAATGCTGCGGCAGTTGGAATTGGTCGTGTCTGCAGTTGTAGCGCAGAGAGCGTTCGCAAAAATTGATCTGATTCGTCTCTATGTGCCCCAATAGAAGCTTGTTGCGATTTTTTAAATACTACATTCGCAGCGTTTCTGGCTTTTATGTCTTTAAACTTCTATGTATGTATTTATATGCTGCGGTACTATCTATGACCTTCGTCCTGTTGGATTGGCTCACTTTAAGCCGGTTAAGCATTGGCTGTCTTCGTAATAGACCTTTTTTCAGGCATTTGATGGGAACTCTGAACTCTAGGGAGCAAAAACACTTGTACTGCATGGCCTCAAGGTGAGTTTATGCATATGAATTATGGAATAACCAAGTGAAGGATAACACAAAACAATGCAATAGAGCTCAATCTCATCATCCCGCAGTCTTCTGATCTGCCTTCTTTACCTTCTTACAGGTTTGAATTCACGATATGCACGATCTTGCTACGCTCTGCTGCGATTGTTCGTGACAAATCATGCAGCGTTTCCACGGGGGGAAATACTAACTGCATATATATGGTTTCAAAACCTAAAAGCTTATGTAGCCAATGGTAAAAGCAAAAAATGAAGATGCTTACTTTCCTACACGTCGCCGTACCATTCATTCTTCATTATGTTTCTCCACCGCCTTCTAAATGCCTAAAGTACAAGTTTGAGTACAGCTTTGCATTGAGGTAAGACAATTGTTATTCGCAGTCTAAATTTTTCTCTCTCCATTGTCGAAACCGAGCAGTCATTCTCATCGTATTGAAACATTCAAAAAGTATACGGGGTAGACTCAAGATTTGAAACATGCTTTTTACGCACTTTAATAAAGGTTAAACTTGGTTTGGTTCTCGTATTTTTACCCATTGGAAAGGTTTGTACATGGGTACAGTTGTTTACCTGCAGAACACGTAATTGCAATTCACACCTTCCTGTTTTGTTATTCTAATACTCATCTCACTATGAAATAGAGCTTCAGATATTTCTGCAGTGACAGCGGGAGATGCTGGCAGCCATCTCGGAAGCCAGTTAACGTCTGCGCCAACTCTCTCTTAATAGATCCAATGTCTTTTATGTATTAATACTAGGCGTATAATGTATATATATATACAACGATTAACTACATGGAACCGAGTACACACTGTTTGTAGCTCTATATGAAGCCGGCCAGCATTGTAAAGATTCTCTTCTTTTCTACTTGATTACAGCGTTACCTCTTTCCAGCGCTCCATGTCATCCAGTCAGCTCCATAGTTCTTTTGGGTCATCTGTTCAGTAGACTTCCAGCCTGGCACAGCCAATAACTTCTTCAAGGATTTCTGCAAAGTAAGTAAACATATTTCATTTTTTGTAGCGAAAACTATTTTAAGATTTCCCTTTAACTTTTACTATGTTTTCTTTATATTTACCACGTCAATACTATTTCCACCCACCCCCCTCTTTAGGAGCATTTGTCAAGCGAGCTGTTGAATACTAATTAGCAACTTGATCTATTCGTTCCGTTTTCACTTGAAGCGCCTTAATTTTAACCTCTCTGCTATTATGTCCGAGTTCATTTGAGTTTGGAAAATGGCATATACATACTCATTAAAGGATTTGCATTATCTGGCTACTGATTTCTTACATGATTGCTATAGGTATGTATGTATATATAGACAGACTGGATAAAATTGCGGTTTTAGTCTGATATTGCAATAAAGTTGCGCAAAATTAGGCAAGTTGTACAATAGTTTGACCGTTTCAGGTGCCAAATAATTAATTTCTAGAATATCGAGAATAATTCATATCGATTTGCAAATTTAGCTACTTAATTAAGAATCCAAATTAGGTCACATCCTTCCAGCGCATGTTCTCAGTCAACTGAAGATTAAAATCATGAATCATGATACCACAACCACAAGGCACACCAACTATAATTCCCTCATATAATATATGATTAATTTAAAATCCCTAAGGATATTTGGGAATGATCCCTGTAATTGCCATGCTCATGCAAGCTCACGACCGTATGCATTTGGACTGTGGATGCAGTTATGCTATTTGAGATCTAAATGGACTAATTACACTGCGGTTGTTGACAGCTAGCTAGAAACGCCAGCTTCTTTGCTCTGTATCTAATGCGATAGAGTTATTCATTTCTTTATGACATGAGACGCATAAAATACTGGAATCTACGTTTTTGGGGCACTGAGACACTTTCCATAATTAGTTATTAATTACTTGGAGTAAAAGGTAAGCTGCATCATAAACTGACTTTCTGCTAAATGACTCTCTACATCATTATCATAAAGGACCAGAGCCATTGCCTTCCATCAGTCATCCTAAATGGGATGCATGGGGTCAATGCTGATTGACTGTACGTCACTGAATGAATCACATGTAGTGTCAGTTGACCTGGCTATTCTATCATTTAAAACAGTGACGATTGCTGATGCTGATGCTGACGCTACATTGTACCAAATATAGTCCTGCATCAATCCTTATTTTTCACCGGTTACGAACTGTCCATATGAATGACACATAATGGACGTTGACGTGATGTTGGCCTCACAAGATTTAATATATATTTGTAGCGAACGCAAGGAAGGGGTGTAGGGAGGAGCCATTCATTCTGCGAATTGTACCGGGTAACCCCCCGCGTTTCTATCCACTTGATCGTTCGCATATTTCTTTTCTATCTGAGAACATGTTTGGAAAAACTTGGTGATTCAAGGAAAAATTATTCTAAAATTAGACATTCTTCTTCATCATCATGAATACAGTATTCTATCGGTCGTTCGAGCCACCTTACTAGCGTTAGCTTAAAACCAAAGACTCTCGTTCGCTGCATTTACATCCCGCTTGACTTCAGTCTCCTATATTTTTCCCAGATTCGGAAAAACGGATCGCTTAAGTCAAGCAAATATTCACTCCCTTAATTAAATCGTCTCTATATTCTGAAAAAGTGTAGTATTACTAATGTCAATTTTCTTTCAATCCGAGCCGTAAACAAGAACAATTCTGTGCAAGTTCTGCGGAAACGTAAATTTCGTGTTATCAGTCATAGAACTTATACCCCAAATAGTAAAAATAAAATTTGGAATTACTTTGGTTCGTCAGGTAAGTATTCGTAAGCGTAAGGTATTTATTTAGTCACATTGTATGGGTCATGTTACCGATTTATCTACTAACAGACTCCAAGCGTAGTTATAAAGCTACAGCTCTTCGGAAGAATGATTTTTCCAGAGTTCTAGTTGTGATTTACTTTTAGCAATAAATCTGGAACACTCGGCTTTGGAACGTAGATAAACTAGAAATTGACGACTCAGCAGGTTGTCTTTTACTGCTTGCGTTTGTGTTGCTGTAGCATTTTAGCGTAGCTTATCCTTGCAATAACCATCTGTTCCATCGTTTCCTCTAGCTCTTCAGTCCGGTCTAGTAGTGGAGTAGACTTGACGAATCTGTTCGTTAACTTGTGGATCGAAATTGTAGCATTCCCTATGAAACGGGGGAAATGATGATGGGAAGCAGTTAAAGATATCCGTCTTTAGAGCAATACTATCGATTTGCCCGTATGTACCACCTCTATCTTCTCATGCAGAACCTTAATTGTGATTTCATGTCTCATCCTTTATGAGTCATCTCTTCGCATTCATACAGCCATATCGTTTCGAGTGCCTCGTGTTGTCGTATTATAACACGGCCTCGTGGGCTAGAGGTTTAAATGCAGCCCATTCTAAACATGATGATTGTTGCCACAGCTAGCTTCCGTAAGTGTCATCCGTGAATAGAGCCTTTTCCATGTTTAGCGCAATGACGTAGGGGAGAGAGAGAGTCACGTCATCAACTTCCACTTAATCATACAGAAGGTGTTTAGCAGCGTACGCTTGGCAATGTGCTACGTGTTAATCAGCTCTTCGCCCCTTTTGGTTTGTCAAGCTGATAAAAGTAAGCACTTCTAGCTCAGCGTACAATAGTGTGTTAGAGTTAGAGTGTGAAGCAACATCATATTTTATCTTATCAAGTAAGTAAGTCCCTTACCGCAATAAATTCATGGCAATCTTTTTGCGGTTGCAAGTGTTGAAACTTTGGTAGGCGTGATTTAGACTTTTGCAAGTGGCTAGCAATAGAAAGCGGTTCATATTGGGCAATATTCATTAAGAGTTTCAAAGGGTCAGTCGACGTTTTCGTTAATTTTTCCTTGTGTGTTGTCATTACGCAGAATAAATGTATCCGACTCATCCCCCATATCCAGGTAGTAACCAGGGAAATCTGCCACCTACTGGATCACCACAAGTGAGTTATTTGGAAGTTTTCTGATAATTTCTTAGATTCTCATTTCGGTGATAAGTCCGACTATTATTTTTACTGAATTAATACTGATAGTGATACCAGCAAATTGTGTATTAATCTTACATGTTTGTACTTTAATCCAGGTTGGATTTTATCCACAACAGCCAGGTTACCCACCATCCGGTTTTGGTCAGCAAACTCCATATCCAGCTAGTCCTTATCCTCCTGCCGGAGGTTTCGCTCCAGGTTCTGCTCCATATCCAGGCGCTCCTGTATCAGCTCCTTATCCCGGTGCTCCAGGTTCATCACCTTATCCAGGCGCTCCAGGTTCATCACCTTATCCAGGCGCTCCAGGTTCATCACCTTACCCCGGCGCTCCACTTTCATCCCCATACCCCGGCGCTCCAGGTTATCCACCTGCATCACCGTACCCGGGAGCTCCTGCATATCCAGGAGCATCACCTTATCCTCCTTCAGTGAGTCCAACTCCAACAGGTGGTTTATACTCTTCGCAGCCCCCAGCTCAATTCCACACTTCCAGCGTCAATTACGGTAGCAGCAGCGCTCCAGTCAAAGGAAGTAGCGCCCCAAGTGCTTTATTACACAGAAGTCACGCTAACGCAGGTCCAATGGCAACTGTTCAAGCTGTACCCGTAAGTTAACTCTGCCTGATGGTAGTTTTAGATTCCATTATCTAACTCAATCTTGTTTGGTTACAACTGATTTCATTGCTAATTCTTTTAAAGGAAATCCCCACTATTCGGGAAGCGTATTTCGACCCGTCCCAAGATGCGCAAGCGCTTCGCACTGCCATGAAAGGTAATTAATTCAGGACATCCCCTTCTAGACAGAATGACAGGATGAAAAGAGGAAAGTAACCGTAATCTTTGACTAATTGTCAGCATTAATATTATTTCCGTGTTGTTCAACAGGGTTTGGTACGGACGAGAAGGCGCTGATCAATGTCCTTTGCAAGAGGACCAATGCCCAACGGATGCAAATTTTAAATACGTACAAAGCAAGCTTTGGAAAGGTTAGTTTAATAAACTTGATATACAAAGAGAGCGCATGCGTATTAATCGCGATTCATTCTCATTTAATTAATTCTTAATAGGATTTGGTGAAAGATTTGAAGTCCGAGACTGGTGGAAACTTTGAAGACCTTCTCGTTGCCTTGATGACCCCACGGTTTGATTTTATGGCCGAGAGGGTCAAAAGTGCTGTGAGCGGGATCGGAACCAAGGTTTGTGTAGCATAATTTAAGTTTTACAGCTCTGCCGAGATTAAATTTTAGAGACGCCATAAATAATCCATTTTATTAATTTTTAGGAACATGTCCTCATTGACATCTTATGCACATCCTCTAATCAAGAACTACAATGGATACAGCATGCCTTCCAACGTCTTTACAGTAAGCGACTAGAGGAAGAAGTAGCGTCTGATACGTCAGGTCACTTCCAGCGTCTACTGATTTCTATGTGTGCTGTAAGTTAACCAACCGGAATATTATACATCCTTATGGTCCTTACGGCAGCAGCTTGGTATTTCGTTTCTAAATTTTACTGCAATGTTTTAAAGGCTGGGAGAAACGAAGACCCCCGCATTGACCCTGGTATGGTACAGCAAGATGCTCAAGCGTTGCAAAATGCTGGTAAGCTTCCGCTAATTATTTTCAGTTGTTTACACGTAAGTCATTCGATGGATACTCATTGAATTCTCGTGTTTTTAATTGTTAGGGCTCAAACAATGGGGAACTGATGAATCAGTATTCAATATGATCATGGCCACAAGAAGTTACCCCCATCTCCGAGAAGTTTTCTTCAGGTATACATGATAGAATGCATCGAACCTGTAAAGGATTTTGTAGTGTTTGTGCTGTTTACTACAACTATTCTTTTAATTACAGATATGAACAACTCACTGGACAAGACATCGAGCGCACTATTAAGGGAGAGTTTAGCGGCGACATAGAAGACGCGATGTTGGCAATTGGTGGGTTAAATTTAATCAGAAAACTTAAATATGCTCTTATCTGCGTTCAAACAAGTAACGAGATTTTTTTATCTATTTTAGTCCAATGTGTGAAGAACCGACCAGCTTATTTTGCCAAAAGATTGAACGACGCTATGCGAGGCATTGGAACAAAGGACAATGC
The DNA here is from genome assembly GCA_906901655.1 of Sminthurides aquaticus. NCBI lineage: Eukaryota > Metazoa > Arthropoda > Collembola > Symphypleona > Sminthurididae > Sminthurides > Sminthurides aquaticus. The sequence goes on along the minus strand of CAJQTT010000004.1, from coordinate 4,624,400 downwards.
ACTCATCTTCTACCTTGTCACAAGATGCGAAATTGACTTGGAAACTATTAAGAATGAGTATTTGAAAATGTACAACAAGAGCTTAGCTCAGGATATCTCGGTAAGAGTCAGCTCCGACAAAATATTCGATGATTAGCTGTTATTACTTCCTGTTTCAGAAGTACTAAATTTTATTTTTTTTAAATTTCAGTCTGAAACTAGCGGAGACTACAAAAAAGGTCTGCTTACGTTGTTGGGTCAATAGGTCAACGACTAACAACGGCCACCTGGATATGTGCTAAATTTATTCCGGACATTTATCAAGTGTCATATTTCTCTTTCACTTACCACCTTAGTTTGTAGAATCGCTATACATGTCAAATTCCATATCGCTGCCCGTAGTTGGCAAAATTAGTTTCTGCCCTACTGTACTTATCTAGTTCTAACAACACTTGTATTAATCATTATACCTCATTAAAAAACGATTCTTCATTCTTTGAAAAGTTTAAATGAATTTATAAGGGGTTTAGCTAGAAACGGTCACAATAACATCTTCATACAGTACTCATAATTTCATTATTCAAATATTAATTACATATATATACGGATTTGGCCATTGAAAAAAACTATCGCTATTGCCTTTTAACAATTTTGTAACATAACTAGAAGAACAGGACAATAATTTTCAATTGCTATAGCTTACATAAAGCAACAGGATACTCAAAAACAGAATCAGTCTCAACTTGATGTGGAGTAGACTCCTTCCGCAAATTCTACTTCCCAAAGAGCAAATACTTCGTTCGTAGCACCATCGCTGTATCAATTCAATATATAGTTAACATTGTTCTAGATAGTCCCATCACGTTACTTGGGACTGAATCTTTTTTAACAGAAGTTGTATGCGACCTTTCATTAGCGGCTGACCCTTGGGCGTCTTTTGATTAATAACCTTAAACTTTTCTAGTCGCTCCTTTTTACGCTTTTCCATAGCCTTTATTTTTTCTTCTTCACATCGACGAATGTGTTCTTTCTTCTGCAATCGCTCTTGCTGCTTCTGCTCAAATATTTTTTGGGCCTTCTTATACGATGACGGCTTTGAATCATCGACGTCACCTAAATTGTGTCAAATCCCAACAGTATTAACATGGTATATTATTAAAATGGTAACGAAAAACTGAAAGTAACTTCAACTCAAGCACCATATGATCCGTGTACCTTTTTTATTGCCTTTCTTTTTAAACGGTTTTGAAAGATTTGAACTGAATGGTTTCTCCTGGTCTCCCTTCGCACCAAATTTTCGGAATCCTTTCTGACCGCTACTGGTAGTAGCATCTGTACTTTCTTTCCTTCTTTGTTCATCAGAATCAGGTTTAGTCATCTCCTCGGCTAAAACATAATCATAATTACAAATACCTGTATATTATTCAACCGACTCCAGTGGTTTGTCGACCAATGAAACATGCATACGCAAGTTTATCTTGTCTATGAGGCATTACTTACTTGGAACTTTCTTCTTCCAAACTCCGCTCTTTTTCATGTGTTTGCTGTATTCGGATTTAATTCTGACATCTCTCTTAAACTGTGCATCTTGTTTCTTCTTTTCCCACGGTTTTAATTCATCGTTTCTGGGTCTCGCATGTTTCCACACACGCTTTCCACCACTTTCCTTCATTTTCAAGGAAATGGCTTCACTTATTTCTACAGCTACTTCAATACGGAGTAACGGTATTTAAACTCTGCTTTAAGAATTTAGAATGCCTTCTACTGAAACAAATGTATCACAGAAAGTTGATATTGAGAGCAATTGACTTCGCGACAAGTCCTTAAACTTAAACTTAAAGCTCGTATATTCATATAACCAAAGCGCAAGTGTTCTTGACTACTACTACAAAGTATAACTTAATTATTCCAAAAAATATATCTTCAATTCTCAACTTGAAGACAATTCAGAACTATTTCTTGAAATTAATAAAAACAATTTACCAATTTTATGCTAGTTTAATTCAAGATTCTGTGTGTTCTTTTCTGGAAGTGTACCACCGCATGTGCAATGTGCAACACTGCTCTGCTCAGCTCTGCTCTGCCTTGTAAAGTTGGCGCTTTTACGGCTAGATTGTCGATCACGACGGCATGCCCATGCCAAACTCCGACCATCAAAAACTGTCTGCGTGCCTTCCTGAAGGATTTGCTACTGACTGATACAAGCTTAAGTAACTGCAATTAGTGTTGGCTTATAGAAATATATCGTGACTGCGTATGGAATATAGTTTTAGCGTGCCACCGTTTGGAATAAGTTGTTCACTGTATCTATCATAATGAATGTCTACACCCTCAAAAGAAAGTCCATGTTTTATGCAAATGGTTAATTATGATTCAAAAACGTTTTACTTCATGTCAGCCATTGCAAGAATGAGTTGTATCATTAGTTTACACTTTCTTGACGATTTGCACAACATCTTCGTCATTAAGGACATGATCCTTTCCAACCTTTTGAGGTTGATGTTTCACGGAAGCTCCCCAGACAAGAGCGTATTTAAATTCTCTGATAATGGTCCTATGAAGTTTGTTACAAAAGTCCTCAATGCTTAATCTTTCGGAAGACAGGACCACAGGAGAGTTATAGTCCGGAAGCTGGCCTTTCGGTTTAGTATAGATACGGACCAATTTGAGATACTCCCACATTTTCTCGAGCAAATCATCGAAATTCCATCGATGATGTGCAGATATGGGGACGCAATGAGGAATCTTGTAAATAACATCAAGCTCTTCGACACTGATCTGGTCGATTTTGTTGAGTAGATAGATACACGGGACGTAGACTCGGTTCCCCTCAACCACGTCAATCAAGTCATCACTAGTGGCGTCATATCGAAGAGTAATATCCGCATTATGGATTCTGTATTCGCTCAGAATTTGTTTTACTGTATCCAAATCGAGTTCTGATTGGGAGACCTAAGCAGTTCATAAATAAAAATTATTTATCAGATATCTGTGCATACGTTTAATAGCAGCAAGCTGAATTTCAAATCGTTGCAATTTTTACCATCGTCTGAAGATTGATGCCACCCTTGTCCTTTCTTCGATAAACAATATTTGGCGGTTGCTTGTTGAGTCGCAAGCCAAAGCCTTCCAATTCTTTCTCAATTAGCCGTTTGTGCACCAACGGCTTTAACACATCCAGGACGATAAAAATCAAGCTGCATGTACGAGCAACAGCAATAACCTGTCGACCTCTACCCTTTCCGTCTTTAGCTCCTTCGATGATACCAGGTAAATCCAGTAGCTATTCAATTATTTAACGGATCATTAGAATTTTCCAGTGAAGACCATATGCATTGCATTCTTTTTAAGATTTATTAAATATTAATTCTTACTTGAATCTTTGCTCCCTTGTACTTGATGCAGCCAGGCACTGTGGTGAGTGTGGTGAACTCGTACGCTGCGACCTCCGAGTACACCCCTGCCAGATTGCTTAGTAACGTCGATTTGCCTACCGACGGAAACCCTGCAAGATTCAATTAATAATACATACATTTATAATCTTTTGATTATTACATTATTAAGATTATTAGACACTTGTGTCAGTTCTATAGATTCATTACTGCATTTTTTGAGTTTCGAGATGTGAATCAAGAATGTAAACAGTTGCGACAGACACTCACCCACGAACCCTATTCGAGCATCTCCAGTTTTTGCAACGTCGAATCCATCCCCAGTAGCAGCAGCACCTCCTTTCGGTGTAATCAGTTCTCGTCTCAATTTCGCCAATTTAGCTTTCAGCATGCCCAAGTGACCAGCTGTGGCCTTGTTCTTCTGAGTTCGGGCCATCTATGGAATATAGAATTAGAATTAATCACAAATTCATTTTCGGTGACATTCATCACATAAGAATACTAGATACCGCACTTAAATTCCATACCTCAGCCTCGATTTGAGCAATTTTTTCCAGTATCGTACTCATTTTGATTGCTTATCCTCCCTTGAAGGAAATATTTCAGGTCACTTATCTACAATAGCTCTGCAAAATTACAAAACATTATGTAGCTAATTCTTTATGTACCGTAAAATTTTCAGGTAAGCATAAATCAAACGTAGCGAAAACACCGTAAAACCTACTCATTTTAATAAACTTTGAGTTTTAGTATCGCGTTTCAAACCAAGATATAGAAAAAAAATCACCTTACCTAATCTACCCTTGCAAAATTTAGCACATCAAAGACAGATGCCAGGTTAACGTTTCACACCTTAGCAACTTCGTGCTAAAATTAATTAAAATTAATGGAAATTCATCCAATTCGCCCAAAGATGAAAGAAAGAGTTTTTTTTCACAACAATGTTGCTTTAACCAGAAGTTAAACCTACCACGAGCGACGAGCCACCCATTTGCACCGGCTAGTTATAAACTTGTACAAGCTCTACAAACTGTGGATGTAGATATATTTTGGTCGATTCTTAAAAAACCTTTTTACCTGGATGCATACAAAACGTTTTTTGGAATTTCACTTCTTGTTTCACACATTGCTATAATTTAAGCATATTCAACTTTTATTTTAAAATGTTCGGTTATAGACTGGGGATAAACTATGCGTATTAACCTAGCATTAAATCATCAATTCTAAAAACTCTACTAATGGAAACATTAGAAACTTACTGAAGGATCCAGTTCCGTTTTCAGAACAGAATCCGTACTTAAATTTTGCAACATTTACATATATTTAAATACATTGCGTCCTAGTTACGTCCACCCCCTGTTGCTTGTGGAATAGGATGGTTCATGAATTCAGGAAAACGATTCGAGTTCATGTTATGTTTGGTGTAAAGTTGTAAAACAATAGCATTGAACAAGCAGAATTAGTTTACTTTTCTTATCTCCCTGCACGTGCATTTCACCGACTTACTTTGTACCCCAGCTGAGAGATAAACAAGTTGACTAACTACTCTATAGATCATGATCGAGCTCATTGAAATAATCACAACTAGGTTGATTCTTTCACGAGTAGACCGCATAATAAAATCCATCCGTGATCTCTCTCTCTCTTCCCTCAACATTTTTCCATCCTCACGGAATGGGATACGGCTTATACGTCCTCGTCGCCAGTTGAATCAGGAAAACATAAATTCGAGTTTAGTCCTCGCACACAGTCCTCAAATACTATTCAACAGTTTGTTGGTAAAAGAAAGTCTTATTATTCCAAAAGTGAAGGCACAAGACCAACATCCACAGATTCCCGTTCGACTTTTACCATCCTCTTTTGCCCCTAATCCAACCTCGCTCGAATGAATCAGTGAGGGTTGTAACAAAAGTCCCTTGATAAAATAATCAACCCTATAGCATTAAGTGCTACACCATCTCTTTGCCATCTTTACCAACAAAAGAACCAAGAAGAAGCCTGATTTAACCGAGTAAAGACTGTAAATAAATACAAAACCGCAAACCCCACTAGTTCTCTTCTCTATCTTAAAGCCATCGCTAAAACAAACCAATACCGTTAGTAAGTAACTTTAAGAAAAAGAAGATAAAGACATTCTATCTCCCTATTCTAGCTCCACAAAATCATGTCATATAAGTTCGTTGCAATATTGTCAAGACTTAAGAATTAAGGATCCACACTTTGAAAGATGTGCCAGGGAATATAATGATTACAACGCTATTGCTTGTAGTTGAAATTACAATTCCCAGCGTTCTTTTTTTAAGCTGAGTATATTTATCAAGGGTGCGTTCTGGGGATGATCTTCCCCGGACCGGTACATAACTATTTAAGCAGAGAGAATCAGCTGCCAACGTCCTCCTTCCGACAAAAACCTGGGGTGATTTCCGCGTATATAATCCTCAACCATCGTTCCACCATAGATCTCTCACATATCAGCAAACCATCATGAACTGCCAGCTCAAAGAGAAAACGGAGCTTTTCTCTGTCAGTATATATTTTGAACGGGAAAACAGGGGGAACGCTTAAGGCCCGAGTTAGCGATCATATCATGCAGTAGCACGGCGCATCATCATCCCCAACCAGACAATCTCACCATTTTCTCCTTAAGTACATATCGCTACGTATGCGAGCCTGCCTTCTCTGGCCTGGGAGCAAGTCTACTTGTGTGCACCAAAGGATGCAACTCTGATTTCGGGATCACCCTCTCCATGTATTTATCCGTATCCTATTCTCCATCCTCTATCTGTTTTAATATGCCTCTGCCGCTGCTGGCCCTGTGCATAAACTACTTTCTCATCTGACTTAAAGCTAGCAAAAGGTAGGACTTCCCTAAGGTTTTCCTAAGGATTTTTGTCCTTAAGGATTTACATAGTTTTCACTCCTCGGGGATGGACAAAGGGAGAAATATTTTGTCATCTCTCCTCCAAGGCACCACTACCGCAACACTTTTACACCAAAGCCCATACCAACCATCTCAATCTGTACCTATTTCCCTTCTGACTTCCCCTTCCGATACATGTAGTAAGTAAGTGTCTGCCCTTTTGCATTGTTTTGGATATTTTCCATCCTAGGAAATCCCGTCATCATGTCTCTTACTCATTCCCGTACTTGAGCGAAACCAGCCCTTGCCAAAATGTCAACAGGATCCGGATCGATGCTTAAACCGCGTGTGCAAGTAAGTAAATAAATAGGTACGCTTTACATTATTTAATTTATTTACTTTATTAACAACTATTTAATTTTGATAGGATTTTGATTTGATTTGATACACTTTTACCTTCGCTCCACATTTATATCCGCCTCAGCCTTTTTCCTACTCTCATTAGTCATTCTGTTCAGTTAGCATTTAGTTCGTTTTATTTTAAAGTCCCCTCATAGTATGTTTGGACAAAAATAGAGGATAGCAGCTTTATCTCAGTTAGTTGTCGAGAAATATATACGTATATTGGTCTTCATATTACTTCCCGGTTAATCCTAGTTTAGAATTTATTTCCCGGAACTATTTTCGATAGATTTGTGGTATCGTTTGTGGTTATATTACTCTCTGTTTGCTCCTTTTTATCATTGTCAATGGGGTAAACAACAAGTAAGACCATTTGAAGCAACCTCCTCACTGATTCATTTTTATCTTTATCGCTAGCATGACTACTTCCGAATACTTGTGTAGGGTTGGTTTTGATAATCGTCAGTTAGAGCTCTGGTCGTCTGTTAACGAGGGATGTGAGTTTAAAATACAAGTTACATGGAAACTTGCACACGAAACAATTGATGTATTTAAGCAAATGCGTCAAATGTTCCGCAAAATTTTAATTAGTAATGTTTCCTTTGGTTTATTTTGTTCTTGTCATACCACCACACGTATTATGTGTTATTACTCATGTACATTTCTCCTTTTTGTCAACTTATGTTAGGGTAACTCGAACAACTAGTGAATCTCCTTCGTTTTACCATTAGCATCCTATGACTTTGACATTAGTCAATCCCTAGATCAAATACATAGCATCAATTTGTATCTTGTTTACTGAAGGTGGAGCAAGGGCAGGCTTTTTCACAAAGGAACTATAAACTTTATGATGATTCCATGTCTCCAGAGAAATCCGCATCGAATATCCGTCTTTAAGGCATTTGGTTGAGCGTGAGCACAAGATTTATGATTTGTCGAAAACATAAACCAATCGCTATACTTTATCAAGTTAACACAAATAAACATGGTAGTGAGGGGGGTTTAGATTACATCAGAGTTCTCTTCTCTTCTTACAGCTTTTAGGCGTCAGAATACTAAAACTTGGCAGTAGCTTTGACGCTATGTTGACAACAGTTTTACTTAGTTAATCACGTACTGATGACTCCGGTTTTCCTTAACCATTCAAGCAAAAGAATGAAACTGAATGGATTCCACGATTTTGAGGCTAACCTTCATATAAACTAATTTTCCGGTCGTAAAGGCTGATATCTGTAGTGTTTCGTTACCCCAAACCCTACCGGTCAGTTATATATAGATGACGATTATGTGGTTATTTAAAATGTTCATTTTTTCATTCGTTGAGGAATGGCCTAATAGTAGGACCTTGATGGTTCCGTAATTTCTAATCAATCAGTAATGCTAGTGTATCAGTAATTGATCCCAAACTAATTTTTATTTATTTGCCTATATAGTCATTTATAATACATATGATTTGAACAAAGCGTCGGAAGCGTATTCTTGTTTGGCTGTCAAAATCATAACAGTGACGCATAACAGAATATTGTTAATCCCATTGTATAATCAGGATGAGTCATTAAGTCTTAATCGCTGTGGTTTTAATTGACGATTACATTTTCTCTTTTTTTAGGCCCAGCACTAATGCAGGTAGGGCATGTGGGATTCATACTGGAAGAACGAACGCGAAGACGGACTATTTTTGCTACTTTTCTATTCGCTATTATATACTTGATTGTAAACGAGCTCACAGACCTATCCACTTCACACTTGTCAGTTTGTGCACGGAATCCATTCTAATAATTTTGTTACTTATTTCAAGTGAAACGTCAAGAACAAAGTGCTTCGACAAGATTAATTTGGATATTTACCCTGACCATACGTGGATCGACGGAAGAAGGCAATTTTGCCAAACCCAATGAAAAGACTGACAACGAAATTTTTGAACGAAGAGTGGCAGATTTCAAGTTTTGGCTGCAATCAAGTAGCTAATGGATTTATTAACCATAAGTGCCGTACAGTATTTTACCGAAAACGTTCGTCTGAATGATCCTATAACACCTGCACTCATGTTGCCGGCAAGTTAAAGTTCCTGCCCAGTATCTACAGATCATCAATCATTCCGTCGACGAAGGGTGCCTTCGTTTAAAATTTGAGATCCATTCTTACCCAAAGTGTTTGTGTAGTTTTCAAAGCATTTGTACGTATTTTTTCTACGTATTTTCTACTTTTGAAGTGTTCGATGCTCAATTGGAAGTTTCTGAGGAGAACCAGCTAACTTTATACCAAGAATGAGTCAGTCTGAAGAGGAATTGTAATTATACAGATTACAGCTTTTTAATGAGAAATTTTGTATTCAAGATCAGCAGATAGTGCCATTCAAAAGATAAAGCTTTTGAAGGTCTTTTGCATGGCAATTTGGTTATGATAAGTCAGGTTAGTATATATGCGAAAACGATGATAAAAAACCTGAGGCTTCGATATAGAACTTAAAGGAATAAGTATGGATCAGTATTGCAATTCTTTGTGGAAAAGCACTCGCTTTTATTGTAGTTTACACCAACCATTTTTGACCATGAATCTGTGACAGATTTTCATGAGAAACGTAGTACGTTACTCTCATTGTATGCAGTATTAGAAACATTCTTGTGTATTTATCTATCGAAACCCTGTGAGGATGAAGAAAATTGTAATTGCATCAAGGATTGTAGATTCAGTAGCTCTGAAAGCTATTTAAGAGTTAAAACCCCAGGTCGAGGGGGTCTAACAGTGCAGTGCCCGGATTCACCTCTAGGTGCAGTGTTTACGAAGTGGTATACATGACTTAATGTTGTTAAATCACTTCTTAAACTTTTATATTTAAACGCAACCAGAAGTTAAGAAGTTTTTAGCACGATGAGCGCTATCAATGACTTTAGTAAAGTTTGGGAGCAAAAATTTCCCGGAAGTGAACTGCCTGCTGCGTGGGAAGAAGATGTCAAGAACAATCTAGCAAAGCACAGACAAAGAGTTGCAGAACTTCAGGAAGAACTAGAGAAAGAGCAAGTTTATGTGAAATTCCTTGAAAGTCTGCTTGAAGAAGTAGAGAAAAGGAAAGGTGACTCAGCTTCCTCAGGAGTACCTAAACCAGAGGCTGCAAGAAATGGCAATAAGTTCCAACAGCAAAGTATCAATGATGTTATTAATGATACGTTGGAGCGACGGTCGTTGGCTCAGCAAGCGTCATTAAGTGATTTCAAATCCACCGGAAATACAGCATCTCCTCTTCAAGCAGTGGAAGAAGAGAAGAATGGTTCAGAGCCTCCTGCACGTCCAGACAGCGACGAAAAGTTAAACGAGGATCAAGATACTAATCGTTCAGAGGATGACGAAGAAGTTGCCGAGAATTTGAAGGATCATTTCGTTACTGTCATCGAAGTAAATGGAATTGAAAAAGAAAGGCAGGCTGCATCTAGTCAATCAGGACACAGTAGCAAATCTGAGGAAGATGCGAAAAGACTGAAAAAAGTGCCCCCGCGTCCACCACCTAAGTTTTTTCGCCAAAAAACTATCCCAGACACCACCCCTACCTCCACCACCAGCAGCCCTTCTGTATCAGGAGAATCCGGTAGTAGTCCTTCCGAAGCTGATGAAAAAACTGTTGGATCCGCGATATTACCATTAGCGAAATCGAGACCGGATAGACCAGTTGTCTTCGATTCAAAACGAAATTCTACAGGTGGTATACCGTCTACCAATGGTAGCACAGTCAGCGGAGGCATTGGGAACTACGCTAATGTTCTGATTGATAGAAGCATCGACATGAATAATTTACCGTCAAAATCTATGTCTATCCAAGCGTCCAAGCGTTTTGAAGGTTGCAAGTTGCCTTTACCCAATAGTTCTTCACTAGATGCTGAAGAAAAAGGGATAAATGGGGGCAGGCGTTTTAAGCCTAAAGAAACCACAGTTGGAAAAAATTCACAAGAACCGAAGGAAACCAACAATGTGCGTTCCAAAATTCTAGATATTGTGAACAAGATGGAATCAACCCAAAAACCTCAGCAAAGCCCAAAGGTTCCAGAGTATAAAAGATCAAGCTCATTTCGCCAAAATCCTCCTACACCAGCTATTTATAATGAAACAGCAGACTCTATGATGTCCGACTATATTGACCCTTGTGACATAGAATTAGATGCTGCTGGTGATCAGATATACGATAGCCCTCCGGATGAGCATGATTTACCATTAGAAACCCCCGAAAAGCCTCCTATCGAAGCGCGCAAATCTCTGAAGCCTAAAATGGGCGACATTGACATCGAAAACGAGCCCGTGTACGATACAGTTGCTCCAGATCAGGACGATGATTACGTGGTACTGACTGAAGAAGGTGTTCCAAGTGAAGTGAAAGCAAATTCTTTAAAGAAATTGGCAAAGATCTCGGATGCTATGTCAAGTATAGAAGGCGCTGTGGCAGCTCAGAGCAGCGATGGAGCTACGATTAAATCTCAGACATCCATTATATCCGGCCATAGCGTAGGTACTACTAACAGCTCAGGCACAACTTCTGATACCGAGTGTCTGACAGGAAGCCCTTTACCCGCTGATATGGCAGACGGAACTTCAAAATCTGCGAACTCTAATTACGTGAATATCGACTATTTCCTTAAGTAAGTCCTGTTACAAACGCTTGTATCGCTACCATTATATAAGTTTACGCTCACTGGTTCTCATCTTATGTTTTTTTAAAATAGCAAATCGAAAAGAAAAGACTCTCGAGCTTCGGTGGAATCGGAAGAAGATGAATCACCAAATGCGGGCTCTGTCTCATTCGATAACGGTGATCGAACCGATGGAGAAACAAGTTCAAACTTGGAATTATTTGATTTAGATTCAGGTAAGAAATTATTATAGAGAGCATCTACTTTGTAAATTGCATCCACTAATGTTTGTCTCGACATTTTCCTCATGATTCAGGAGTTTACAGTACTTCAGTAGATTCTACTACTGCTGGAAGCAGGCATACAGAAGCGCTTACTATGACTGCGGCCGAGCAAGAAAAATATGCTATGTTCCGTTGCATGCTAACCAAAGTTATTGACCTCGAAAAATCCTACATAGAATTTTTAAATGTTATGATACTGTATATGAAAGCATTGAAAGCAACGCTCAAAACCTCGAAACCAGTATTGTCTACTGACGATTTCAATATAATTTTCTACAAAATTCCGGACCTTCATAACCTTCATGATAAGTTTTTGACCGGACTGCAGCAAAAGAACACAAGTGTCGGGAAAAATTTCGAAAACTTGGTAAAAACTCTAAATCCTACAGCATTGGTATCTCACCATTTTCCAGGCTAATGTTAATTGCAAATGTGTTTGTTTAATTCAGGCTCATGAGATATGCATTTACGGAGCTTTCTTACAGAATTATTCTCGTGCAGTTGATACTGTTAGAAAATGCAGTCAGAACAATTCGGATTTTGCTGAAATGACACGCAGTATTAAATTGAGATCCATGAACAATAAGAATCAGGAAGTTTCTTTGGAGACCCTTCTTTACAGCCCCGTTTCCAGAGTACAAAAGAACATAGAGATCATCGAGGTAAACTTAGATAGCTGTAAATAATATTCCATAGCTTCCGATCAAAAAATGTATGCATATCAGAAAATGTAATTTGTAATTTGATCCTTTAATTTTATCTTCCTCTTTATTATAGGATTTACTGAAATGCCTTCCTGAAAGTCATCCGGATTATAAATCCTTAAAAAGTGCTCACAAAGAATTTCAGTCATTCCTGACGGAATTCAAAATGATTCAACCTGAACAACTATTTCATGTAAGTCAAAATGCCAGTTTTGTTAGATCAGGGTTTTCTAAGGGTCATTTATATTGACAAGGTTATAATTTTCGCAGGGGCAAGACAGAAATCCAAGGCATTTGGTCAAAAACTCATTTATCGTGGAACTATCTGAGGGAAACCGAAAGTTGCGCCATTTGTTTCTATTTAATGATGTATTAGTTTGCGCTAAATACAAGGTATCTAAACCGCCTATTACGTTTTTCTCCAATTTCATTTTCGCAAGGTACGCTTTGACTTTTTATTTCCTTGAATTCTAGGCTTCGAGTAAAGGGGAAAAGTTTACATTCGAGCTGAAGTGGTATATTCCCGTTGTTGAATGTGCGATTGTTGAAGAATCGAGTGAACCCCGTGAATCGACTGCGGTTAACCTAGTAGCCTTGCGTTCTCAAGCATCAACAGTTCGAGACCAAATAAAACGTCAAACCAGCCGTGATGACCCAAAGGTAGAGCTTTTTTGTCTTCGCATTTTTTCTATTTGTATAATTCATTTCCAACGTTCCATCTCATTCGAATGTTTTTATAATTGCAGAAAGCAAAAGCTGAGAAACAAAGAAAGAAGCTGGCCGAGCTTGAAGCACAGTTGGTTTTGGCGTCCCCTAATCTAGTGTTTAAAGTTAAAGGAAATGGTCGAGCATACACGTTCTTTTTATCATCTGAGTTTGAACGCAGCCAGTGGGTTGACGCAATCGAAACCTTAAAGGTAAATTATCGTTTAAACGCGGTTCATAATTTGGTTGATGGTTAGTTCTTAATTCGTTTTGCTTCTCTTTAGTCTGGTCACCTCTCCTCGCCAGGACAGTTAAGTATGCAGGAATTGCAATCCTGGCTCACGTCTTGCAGAAAGCATCTAAAAACAAACATGGGATCGTATTTGTTACGATCTGGCAGAGATGAAAATCTCTTGGTGGGAGACTTACACATACTAATCGGACAGTTGACAGGAATTCTAAGACCAGCGGGTAAGAATGTTAAAACAATAGGGTAATGCATAGTTTTGGGTTGTTGAAGCATGACTGAGGGATGTTTATGTTCGTAGATTTATATATTTGCTTGGAAGTGGATTCGTACGGTCACTTCTTTCGCAAAGCTAAGACAAAAATGGTTTGCGAAAGTATTCAACCAAACTGGAACCAAGATTTTGTGATTGAGTTGGAAGGCTCTCAAAATCTACGTATTTTACTTTATGAAGATCATCCTCGAAACGGAACTTTAATCAGAGCAAAAACGACGATTGAGGTAATACTCTCCTATTTCTGTAAGTTACTATTAAGCCAAATAGCGTCTGACTAAGCTTACACTTAAAATTTTTATTCACAGCTAAACCGCAATTGGCTGACTTCGATAATGAATGAACGCAAGATTGAACTTCAAGACTACACTTTAACGATTACGACGAAGTTCGTTCCGTCAGAAATGACTATTAGACGTGTGCCAACAGCCAAGCCTTCTGGTTTGTATGGTGCCAAAATCTGGCAAGTATGCAGGTATGCGTTGGCTAATTAAGCAAGCCGTTTTATTCTTAGATCTTCGTCGAGTCATAACCACATCTAAAATTTACATTCCTTCCAGTCGGGAGAAGCGAGATGTTCCTTTCATCATCACTAGCTGTGTACGCGAAGTCGAAAGGAGAGGAATCAACGAAGTAGGCGTTTATCGGGTGTCCGGTTCAGCTTCTGATGTATCTAGGTTGAAAAAGGCTTTCGAAACAAGTAAGTTAGACGAAATAGACTAGCATCCCACAATTTATTTCTCCTGTTATCAATTTTGTTTATGATATCATTACAGACTGTTACGAAGCAGAACAGCTTTTAAAAGACGTGGACATCCATTCCGTTACTGGCGCTCTAAAACTCTACATGCGAGAGCTACCGGAAGCTTTGTTCACTGATGCGTTGTATCCCAAATTCTTTGAAGCATTTAATTTGCCAGATGTTGAAAAGAAACGCAAAGAATTGCTCCATTTGTTTTCAACCCTGCCCTACCCAAACCAGCCCATAATTCTGTTTCTTCTAGATCACATGGCTACGTAAGTTCCAGCATTTTAGCGTTGTGCGTAAAGTCTATCATGATCGTTTGTACTTACCACGGATCCTCGTCTTGTTTGTTTTTAGGATTAACTCTCATGAGAATCACAACAAAATGTCTTTACATAATTTGGCGACAGTATTCGGACCAACTTTACTGCGACCGGGAGCAAGAAGTGATGGTGGAGGAAACGTCGACTTACTGGCTGCGGGAACCGTGGATGTGATGGCGCAAGCGGGCATATTATACTTCTTCTTGTCAAGAAAGGCTAGTGGGGAGCCTATATCGAGTTAATTATGAGGCGCTTGTTTTCCGCTTCTCATCAGCCTCAGCAGTTATTACGTGATAAGCGTCAGTTTTCTTATTGTGTGTTTTACATCAGGAAGTGGGAAACAGATTTCCGAGGTTATGTTATAGCAAGCTTATTAGAAAATGACGTTTGGAAATTAGGTACGTATTACAGCAGTTAAAGTTTGTAGTTATGCTGTTATAGTCACATTTTTCTTCATATTTCATTAGCTGTACATTGTGTCGTGCAATATTGTTAGGATAAAATCTATTTTCAAGGAAACTGTCTAGCTGCGAATTATGACCAAATACTTGTAAAGCGTAGTGAGGAATGCGCTATGAGATTGGGCCTTCTGGGACTTAGTTTTTTGTACGAATCAAGAATTCTTGTGTCGTGAAAGCAAAATGAATTGAAAATGGCGTCATCGCGTGTAGGCATAAAGTCTAAACATGAAACTGAGATCTCCAAGTGAGCGTCAGGGCTGATGAAGTATAATATACTTATTGAAATATTCCTAGAGTAAGCAAATATGCAAAGCAATTTGAAACTATTTTAATATGATTAAGGTTTTTTATCGCCGCTCCTACCTAAAGTAAGCCTAAGATTGTTCAAACATTTTGTAGATGATTTCTACTCGTTTTGTATGTAGCTAGCGTGCGCATAACTCAAGGACTGATACTGAAACGGTCGAAATTTGGATGAATGTAGTCTGCTCCAAAAGTAGACATGTATGATGAAACGGTGGCACAGTGGCGAATTTTGCAGAATGGTAAGAAAGAACGAGAATGTATAATTGAATAATCTTCCATAGTTAAGTTAAAGCTCAATGCAAGTTGATAGGGAGCGAAGGACACATAGAAAATCAAAGTCTGACCGAAATTCTCCGTGTTCCATACATGTTTACATTGAGGTAAACAGCATAAACACTATAAATAGCTGTATCATGATCTATTTTATTATTGTTAGTATTTTGTGCGGATCAGTGTTACCCTGTTCACTCCCAGTTCCACGAATGCAGCTGTGCGTGTGTATTATTTGAAACTGTTTATACTATACTATACTACAGAGGATCATTGTTTATAATTTTGTTTGTGCGTGCGGACACATAGATGATGTACTATCTTCAAAAGCGAATAAATACCTAGTCATTAGTCGATGTCAAATGCAAAGACGCTGTATCGATCCTAGGACTCTAAAACTCTTCCATCTTCGCAAAAAAATTCTATAAGTAATCAACATCAACGCTGCCCCACAGTGTTACAAGTTACAAAGAGCGGTGCTATTATTAAAAGCAAAGACTTACACGCATAACTGCGTCAACGCGAAAGGGTTCATGAGAACAAAGAACATGCTGAAAACAATTGCTTTCGGTTCACATCAACATTTATTCATCCAAAAATCCGTAATCGCACACAAAAGGCCCTTTCTACAAAAATATCAAGAGAAATCATTCACAATAGCGCTTTGGAATGCAAAATTTCTGACCTATGTTACAACTATACGACATGTAGATGTGAAAATTCAAAACAAAAAATAATATAAGATTTGGTTTAGCTCGACTGACTTCAAGGATTCCTGTTGTTCCGGGGTTGACATTTATGATTCCAGCTCTAGCGGTAAGAACTATATCCGTTTCTTTCCGGGAGTAGCCCGTCCATCCAAGTACGACGAATAGTTTTTCGCATTTCCAGTGTTGCGTACTTTCTTCACTGCAGATAAATTAAATAAAGCAACAACGAAAAGTAGAAATCCAATCACGTAAGTTGTGATACAAACAACGCAAACGTCTCCAATGATGAAAAACAAGATGTATGCCAGATACATTGAGGTAGCGTTGGCTATGACTCCCAGCAAAACTTGTAATTTCGCAAAAAACGTGTACGGGAATAAACCTACGACAAATCATTCGAACACCTCATTAATCTCAAGTACTTATTAAATCGTTATCCATGCCAACACTGTAATATAGGTAAAGAAACGTGGAAACGTACTTAACACAACGAAGCTAGCGTACATGAGCATCCCGTACACACCATTGGACTGATACAATCGCGAATCTTCTCCCACGACCTTTCCCACCAGTCCCAGGCCTTTACCAAATCTATAAATCCAGAATTCTCAACTACTCATCCCCGTCCAATACATTATTTGCAATTTTGTCGATTAGACGAAACCCCGTCAAAAACTTACGGTGACGTGAAGACTTTGCTACATCTCATAGTTTCCGATATGTCACACAGCGCTTGGTATTCCGGATTTTTCGACTTGGAGACAGACACATAAACCGAATAGTAAGCCAGCCCGAATCCTATAACAGCCAGTACAAATGTTAGCTTCCGGCAACGTTTTATCGATTTCTGTCCTTCCTTATCCATTTTGGATCCTTTTGAGGCAACAACTCTTGAAGCTGAAATAGAGAATTACACTAGAATTAGAAATCTTACATTACACAAGAAATCATTGTGGGGCTACGCTGCGTTAACGTTTTTGAAAGTAGAACGCTAGTAACTACACTGCCACAAGCTATAAATTCACAATGACCTCGCAGTGCATTATATCCTCATGAAGCAGCTGTCAAGAAACAGGTCTCGTGAATTCTCAAGCGGCGGTGGTGCAGCTCCTCATGCAATTGCATGGCAAAATCTTTTAATTGAATCAATTAGCGCAAAATTTTGCAAAGTAAATATTCAAAATTTGGCAAATTTTGAAATGATCCATGCTTTGTTAACACTCAAAACAATGACTATATATATACCTTTAAAACGATGAAAAATTCTGAAAGAGGCCTTTTATTCTCAACTAACCCGAGACGACACGATTCATACCCTGCCAAAGATTCACTGTCCAACAGCTGACTGCCGACTTTTCTTGCACAAATAGTGGATGGATGGGAAAAGTCAAAGTAGAACAGGATGAACCGATTGCGGCTGACTTTCAGCTCAAGCATTAAAACAAACGGAGAGTATATATATATGTAGCCAAGTTCTGCAGAAAAGTCTGCTTCTCACCTTGCCCCGTGTGTAATAGAGTACAAAGGTTATTCCTTGCTTTCTCGATTACCTCGCTACAAAAAGAGAGGATAAATTCAAATTGAATAGGGGCGGAGCTTCGTATAAACCATTTGTACAGGGTATTCTACGTCATGAGCAAAAAAAGAGAGTTTGAAAAGCAGTTGTGAAGCTTGTGAGATGACGCAAATGACAGGCGGGAAATTTGTAATCCCACCCCCCGCTTGCGCTTCCTCTATAGGCTGTCAAGAAACAGGGGGCGGGATTATGAATTTCCCGCCTGTAATTTGCGTCATCTCACAAGATTCACAACTGCATTTCAAACTCTCTAAAGTGTCGATCGGAGTGCAAAGGAATCATGCGCAATTGGTACACATGATCTCCAGGAGTGAGAAATTTCATCATGCCTACCGCATGGATTCCATGGGCATACGCACCGCTAAAGGTTTGAGGCTGGGAGAAGATTACATAAGAAGGCTGGAGTGTGCATAATATCAAATATCTCTCCGTCTTAGAATTTTCTCATCGTAGAATTCCATTGATTGCAGGTGCCTTGATACGCTGAAGGTCTTCGCTTAAACGCTGCATACAGACGGGAATCTTTCTAGTCTGTTCTCTCGCATTTACATCATATTCAAGCCGTAGTAAAGCTCGTACACTGTGTAGATTTTGCTCACATTGGATTCACTATTCCTCCACACCGCCTTCCATTTATCCTCGTGGTTGTCGCCTCTGCCGTGAGTTCTTTCACGCGATTTCTCTTGTGCTGGTGGTGCTACGGTAATTGTTGCTTGAATTAATCTAGGATTTTATTGCAAAATTCCAGAATTTCCTTGAGCAAAAGACGAAAAATTTAAAATGCAGAAGATTATTGGATCGAGTTGTAAATCCGCCCTCGAGCGGTCACTTCTTCTCTCGCCTTACCAAGTGGGAGAATCTAGAGCTTGGAATTACCGGTTTAATAGCGTTTGGAATAGGCCCCAAGTAGTTCATAATAATACAATTGCCTCACTTCAATCTCAAAATGTGGAAGGAAGAAGGTATAAATCGGAGGGAGTTCGAGGAGCAGTTATCGGTATCGATTTGGGAACCACGAATTCCTGCGTTGCCGTTATGGAAGGCAAGGCCGCAAGAGTTATCGAAAACGCTGAGGGTTCCCGAACCACCCCTTCCGTCGTAGCCTTCACCAAGGATGGGGAGCGTTTAGTTGGAATGCCGGCAAAGCGTCAAGCCGTAACCAACGCTGCCAATACCTTCTACGCCACCAAGCGTTTAATTGGACGCAAATTCGGGGATGCGGAAGTCAAGAAGGATATGAAGACTGTATCCTACAAGATCGTTAAAGCATCAAACGGGGATGCTTGGGTGGAAGGAACGGACGGTAAAGTGTATTCTCCAAGTCAAATTGGAGCGTTCGTTTTGGTGAAGATGAAGGAAACGGCGGAAGCCTACCTCAGCGCTCCTGTCAAGAATGCCGTCGTCACTGTTCCAGCCTACTTCAACGATTCTCAACGACAGGCCACTAAGGACGCTGGTCAGATTTCTGGACTTAATGTCCTTCGGGTCATCAATGAGCCTACCGCTGCCGCACTAGCTTATGGAATGGACAAATCTGACGACAGGGTGTAAGTTAATTGGCTTTTGCAGAATTCAGCATGGAATGAGTCTGATATTCAGGTGTTATGCAATCCTTGCTGGGAGTCAAGGCTGACTCGTATGACTAACTTGTTAAAGGTAAAAAATAATAACGGAATTGTATGTATTTTCAGGATCGCTGTTTACGATTTGGGTGGTGGTACGTTCGATATTTCTATTCTTGAGATCCAAAAGGGCGTTTTTGAAGTCAAATCTACTAATGGAGATACTTTCTTGGGAGGAGAGGATTTTGATAACACCTTAGTGAATTTCTTGGCGCAAGAGTTCCATAAAGACGTAAGGACAGTCTGCTTTTGCATCAGCTTAATATTATATAAGCCTTACGCAAATTAAATGTGTTCAATCATTAACGATATAAATCAGTATCTAACCCGTGATATTTCCTCAATTACAGCAAGGAGTTGACTTGAAAAAGGACCCCATGGCCATGCAGCGGCTGAAGGAAGCTGCCGAGAAGGCCAAAATAGAATTGTCATCAGCACTTCAAACAGATATTAACCTTCCTTACTTAACCATGGATGCATCTGGTCCAAAACATATGAATCTCAAGGTCAGCTGGTTATACAATTCGTTTTTGTTATAAAATAGGACACATTATTCACACTTTCATTGATTGTGATCGTTTTGTTGTGTAGATGACGAGAGCTAAGCTTGAATCGCTTGTAGAAGGTTTGATTAAGAGAACTATTGGCCCATGCCAGAAGGCTTTACAAGATGCGGAAATAAAGAAACAAGATATCGGAGAGGTTATCCTTGTCGGCGGAATGACCCGTATGCCAAAGGTTCAATCTACCGTACAAGAAGTCTTTGGAAAGACTCCATCCAAGGCTGTTAACCCTGATGAAGCTGTTGCCGTCGGCGCAGCCATTCAAGGAGGTGTACTTTCTGGAAACGTAACTGATGTTCTCTTGTTGGACGTAACTCCACTTTCCCTTGGAATCGAGACCTTGGGAGGTGTTTTCACTAAATTAATTAACCGCAATACAACCATTCCTACAAAGAAGAGTCAGGTAAGACTTCATGACACAGCGCCGCTATAGTCATCTGCATTACTGATACCGATGAGATCAGTTTTGAATTTAAAGCTTTGAAACTAGGTATTTTCCACTGCCGCGGATGGACAGACTCAAGTCGAAATCAAAGTACACCAAGGTGAACGAGAAATGGCTTCTGACAACAAGCTTCTAGGTCAATTCACTTTGGTAGGCATTCCTCCCGCACCTCGAGGAGTTCCCCAAGTAGAGGTTACTTTTGATATTGATGCTAACGGAATCGTACATGTCAGTGCCCGCGACAAGGGAACAGGCAAAGAACAACAGAGTAAGTCGTATTTCTCAGCGAAAAGGATCTATGCAAAACGGCGTGTAAGACAGAGATTGTACTGTGTGTTATTCTAATATTGTGTATTCTGGTTTTAGTCGTTATTCAATCATCTGGAGGTCTCAGCAAGGATGAAATCGAGAACATGATCAAGAAAGCAGAACAGTTCGCGGAACAAGATAAGCAAAAGAAAGAAGCCGTCGAAGCCGCTAACCAAGCAGAAAATGCCGTACACGATGTCGAATCTAAAATCGAAGAATACCAAAGTCAGCTACCATCAGAAGAAGTTGAAAAAATTCGTGAATTAATTACCAAAACGCGTGAAGTTTTAGCTAAGAAAGATACAGCGACTCCAGATGAAATCCGTACTGCCACTAATAATTTGCAGCAATCATCTTTGAAATTATTTGAGATGGCATACAAAAAGGTACGAGTAACCGCTAACTATAAGCAACTATTAATTTTCTCGTACTACTTACGCAACTGTGATAATAATTCAAAATGTTAATTTCATGTTAATCGTTCTGTTTTTACAGATGGCCAGTGAGCGTGAAGCTGGATCTAGTTCCGGTAGTGATAACACCACTGACTCAACGTCAACTAATTCAACAGACGAATCAGAACAAAAGAAGGAAAACAAGAATTAAAAAGTGCGAGTTTTTATTGTCTTCGCCAATTTTGAAATGTTAGACGGTACAGATAGACTTTACTTTTGCATTGTAATCACTTAATTTCTCTATTAGAAGAACAACGCTTAATGTTTTCAATTCGTTTTTCTTGTTTACTTTACACATGCATATGATTACCGTTGTTCGATTATTAGTCGCAGAGCTCGATAGATAGTATTATAAGAAATGACTGGGTAGTGTAATTTCAAATGAATGAATGAATCGTTGGCTCCTACTTTGAGTTGATCTGAAGGCATTTAAGTTCATTTGTTATTTATAGCCCATCATTATCGTTCATCCACTGACTGCATACAATTCCGAACCTAACTGCTTCTTTTAGTCCCTGACACGTATTCTGTGATTTCCTCTGAAATTGTTGTTTCCCGGATTTCCTGACAACAAGGTATTTGAATTTGATCGTCAACCGAAAAAATATCACAAAGAAGACCGTAGGGTCACATATCTGGATAGACTAGTACTCGAAAAAGCCGCCAGATGGTGCTTCTAACGAAACGGTACAGCTTAACAATCATTCACGAGGAAAAATATAGGAAAGTAAGCGTTAACTGATGCGACTGATTGATTAGCACCCCTGTGGAAACACTACTTCGGATGTGAACCGAAGATTTGAGTCTTTATATGGCCCGGTCTTGCATGATGTGATGATGAACTACATTACATGCATGAGAAGTGCTAATGAGCATCCTCTGGTATTTATCAGATTTAAAGTAAGATTTACCTCGACTATATTTTTAGGTTACATAGATTATTTTCATAATAATTGCATCCTATGAACGCATCGAGCATTCTAACGCTAGGATCAAATTAAAATGCCGATTCGACACCACATCCTTGTAGTAAAGAGCAGACTATCATTTTCAGTTTTTATAGCTTTTGATATGTCAATTTGATTTCAATTTTGCTTCACGGCTGATTTCTGTAAATATCAAATTCTCTACGGCTTTTAGGAAATGCGACTACAAAACGATTCATTGGACCGAAAGGGTTTTTTCTTTTATGTCTTGCTGAAGCCGTTGCCGATCCCCTGTATCGCTTTCCAGCCAAACCAAAGAGGATCACTGCTACGCCTTACATTTATTCAATTTAATTGTAGCCTCCGCGGGATCTCATTTGCTGTTGTTTAGTTGATCTTGACACGACCACAATGGATGTTATAAGTACGAAGAGTTGGGGATTGATAAGGAAAAAATGTCACCATGTCAAATTCTTTCTACTCAAATTGAAGCCACGGGCAGGATCAAACGCCGCCAGCCATAGAAGAAATCGAGAGGGTAAACGATTACAAGCAATGAGCCCTAGCCACTGAAGCCACCATCTTTTTTGTAAACCTACTTTCAGAGTTTCCCCTTTTACGATACAAGAAGGATGCTGCGAGTCTCATATGACTCCCGAGTCTAATCAAGTATTAACTCAGCCTATCAAGTTGTCATCGTCACTATTCATTCCTTCTTCCTCTTCCATCAATTCTTTCCGCTTACTATTCATTCCTTCCAGCCAGATCAGTTACCTCCTAAACCCCATCTTACCCCTAATCAAGCTTTATTAAAGTCTCAATTGAATTTCATCTAGTTTCCTTTTACCCCGTTTCCCTTTTCACTGCTTTCTTGTCCACTCCGTACAAGTGCTGCCCTGTAGAATATGGACATTTAAAAAACGTTTCCAGCCCAACCCCTACCAACACACCACTACTGTACATTATAATTAGTTGGTTTGGGTCAATCGCTGAAGCTGAAAACAGTTACTTTCAGAGTGGATAAGTGAAGGATTACGACGGACGGGTCAATCCTCTTCTGCCTTGTTCTGTTCATAGCTTGAGAGTTGAGAGTTTTAAACGCTACATATGCACAAAATACTTACGCTTCTCAAAGTCTCACTAATTTGTTAAAATCCGTACTATTCCTAAGAGTACGCGCTTTTCTTTTCCTTAAAAAATTTTAGCTCATTTTGTGTAACATCGTTTTACACAAGTTTGGAGGACGCAAGTACATACTCCTTGTAAAACGACATGCGTGTCACTTCTACAAACCTTGGGATTGTAAATCACTTATTTAGGGAATTAAAGTGATTGGAGCTTTCGGCGGGAAGTTGCGGCCTCTTGCCGGATCAAAGTCTATCGTATATATTGCATTTAGAGATAGTGCACGCGTTGAATCTTGTGCTTCACAATAAGATTTCTATGCGGATGAGATTCAAGGAGGACGCGGAGAAAGCATATTGGGTGAGCAATCTTTGGGCACTTAGTGAACAAACGCACTCGAGAAGTGATTCGGGCCTTTTGTGGGTCTCAACCACTGGATATGTACTGTAATGATAGTCGGACATCGTGCTAACTATGGCTAGATGAATGTGGTTTTATTCAGGGGCGAAAAGAGGGAGACAAGAATGGTAAGACCATAAATTTCCTGTCCCACCGTATACGTAGGTTTCATTGTGTCCCCGTATACAGCTGTGAAGTGGGGTAACTTTTCAGACCCTTCACAGAACAATCCATGTCAATAAATCTGTATAAATCATGACTTTTCGCTTCGTGCCCTTCCAGCCCCTTCCCGTCCGTAGTAGACTCCACAGTCCACACCATCACCGCATCAACCAAAGGCTAATGCATAGTGTGAAACCTCAAGTATGCTTAAACGTCTCATCTCCAAATGATGCTGCATCCCGATTCCTAGCCACAATTCCGGAATATGAAACACAAAACTATCAAGTACCACACAACTTTGAAACCACTCGAAGCTTTCATAGAGATTATAATTATGTGTGTGCCATCATAAAATGTCCGCCGCCTACCGGTTCCAAAGTACACGGGACACAGGCCGGTTATACTCGGAGAGTCTCCATATTTCCATAGCAAACCCATAACTCGCGATTCGGCAAAATCACGAGGACTCCCGGAGGACTAAATGAAAATCCTGAAAAGTAACACGATATGAATATTAGCTGTTTCACTCTCGTAACTAGTAACTGCTCCGCCCCGCCCCGCCCGATATTATATTATTCTTATCCAGGCTATCCTCACCGGACTTTCATGTTTAGCCCCAGTGGTCTACCAACTGACTGGATCAACCTCTCTTTGGGTTTTCGGGTAAAACTTCCATCATCCTTTCAATTGTAGATTGCAGCAACTACAAATCCACAAGTTCATATGCAAATGTAAACTATCTGCTTCCTTCATACAAAACTAAATGTTATTTTTCTTGCCCATCGCTCCCGTCGTTTCACAGTTTTTAACCGCAAACGCATTAAGTTACCCGGGTAGAAGGCAATTCGGAGAGGCATATGTATGAAGTTACTACAAGCATACTCTGCCAGTAAAAGCTTGAGTCACGATGACAGGGAGCGGCAACACAGGGGAATAGTTGCTACATGGCGCGGATGTCGGCCAAGCCTCCGCAGTGGCCACTGACATATATATATTTTAGTCGCGACTCATCCTATTCAATTGAAAGAGCAAGTAGCGGTTATGGGTCCAACTCGTGTTTTCGTAATTGTGGACATGCAAATTCCCTACTTGAACCCCCACCACAAGTGGGATACAAAAGGCAATTTATTTACACAACATTTGTCAGCGATTCAGTCCAAGGATTAACGGATTTCATGAGGGTAGGTGTGTCTATACTCTTGGTGGGGCTGATGGAGGGCGCTCATCAGAGGAGCCTCTTCCCATCATCATCCTCCATGCTTTCTCCTCCCGAATTATCTGAAATTCTCACCCTTTTCCGGCTATTACATGTCCCAGCTCCGAAACTCCTCCGGTCCCCATTCTACACTCCCTTCCATTCCCTCCCTCCCGTCCTCCATTAACCATGGGCTAAAGAGATTCATATCCTTTTTCAACTTGTCAGCGGGGGATTAATCACCAGGATAACTGAAATAATAAATACAAATCAGCTCTTCCTAGTCCATCTACATATCCGTGACAAACACTTGGGCGCTTCATATATCCGTCCCACAGCCCATAGCAAGCAAGCCACAGCATTCCGGCCTCATTTTCCATTTCTTCGAGCATTCGGTAGAATTGCCCCCTTTCAAATCCCCGAGTGTCCTCTGTCCACTATAAGGTCCGGAGCTCATTTATTCTGTTATAAACACCGCAAACCTTTGTTAACTTATCAATCAATTATCTAATAATCCCTGCTAGACCATTTGCACCTGCGCTTCTCTTCAGTCTCATTAAAATCTTCGACCACCCCTTCGAGCATGCGATCACGCTGGGTTTCCAGGATTCCATAGCGTTGTTGGTAGGTGATTGAGCTCCCGAATATTATATTACACCAAAATATCCATAATGACCCGATTAACTTGAGAATGATGGCCCAGACAGATAAGATTGTTACATTTGTCTTGGCTCCAGTACTTTCCTAAAGGATTATTATGAAGGGGTACAGAATTGAGTTTGGTGGACGGGTGAAGCCAGGTATTGTGTCCATGCTGCAACACTGTACACTGTAGTTGTAGATTGTGGTTTCTGATTTGCGCAACAAATTATCTTCTTAATAATAATGAACACCGCCTGATAATATTACCCCAAAAGATATATCTGCCCAAGCGATCAAACTTGTAAACGTCTCAACTTTCACCCATCTTCCTCACCCTCTAGTTGGAGAATACCGAAGAAGGGCTTGGAGCACGTGATTCTGACCTCACCAGACCTGGCCCTCTGCCTTGTTACTTGGCGTCTAGATTTTGAGCTCACTTTGTAGGATCTTGTATAATAGTTTCATTTCATTGCAAGGAAGGCTTGTGTTAATGCAGTTCACAGCATGAAATCCAAACTGCCCACACTTTCCTTTACATGTTCTTGATTCGGATTTTATGTAGCATATGCGTGTTTTATCCGGAATCCAGAGCGTGAACCTATTGTCCAGGAAGAAACAATAGCCGCTTGACCGCTGCCTTGTGTAGGTGTTGACAAAGGGGAAGGTGAGCTGAGCGGTCACGTGTTGACGGGATTTTTAGAAGACATTATTATTATTTCGTAACCCACATTATATTATTTTCCACATTCAATTCCTTTAATCCCTTCTGGACAAAGGGCGAGAGGATTTCAGAAGGTTTTTCCCTTGTAAAATTCTTCAAATTTTGATACCATTCTACGTGTACGCGCGCACATCTAAACTCTAAACCCAATAATAATACTAAAGCTATTGCCCACTAAAGGCTAAGATTTTGTAGTTGTCATGCCCATCTTGACTCGCTCTACATCTTTTCATAGTTTTTTTCACCATAATTTCTATAACTTTCAGGTTCACCAAGTGTTGAGCGAGGGCTAGCTGAAATCCAGAAGCTGTGTCGTCAAAAATCTTTACAAAAATCCCCCAAAACCAGGGCACGGGCACACACGCGTCTCTTTCCACCAAGATTTCTTGTAGTCAGACACAGTATCATCTTTCTTCCAATCATCCATCCTGTTCCCTATAGAAGATGAAAAATGACCGCCTTTTCACCCAAAACCCTAAAACCTCTGTTAACAATTCTATTGCCAATCCAGAATATACCCGTGAACAATGATACCAATAATACCATGCTCTTTTTCGTAATTTTTTTTGCTTGTGTGTATGATATCTTTATTTGCAATTTCTGTTGCAATTTCTAAGGTTTCGCCTCAATTTTTACGACTCGCCAATATGCGAGAAGAAAAGATTTACCCCTCCTAACAAATTGATACCACGCCTGTAAGATTTAGCCCTAGGATATCGTCTACTACTTATCACAAGTCCGAGTCCGGGTGTAGCGCAAAACGAAAGGATTCAATGGTGGAATAAACTGACATCAACAATTTGAAAGCAAGGGCAAGTTCTCAAAGGGTGTTTGATTCTCTCTCAAGAATTCAAGGAGTAAAGGATTCATATTCCGTTCATCATCTCCAATCTTCTGTCACTAATTATTGTTTCCTCCTTTCTTCGGGCAGGCCAAGTGCTGATGAGATTTGTAAACGTGTGAATCAGGACGCAGGACGCACGACCACGGACATGTGAGCTCTTACACTCAATTAAGCAGGGAACCCTCATCTCGATATCCCTCCGACTTCTTTTTGTTCATCTCTCGAGAAACTTAACTCAGAATCAGTCGGCCCGTTTATGGGTGCAAGGAAAGTGCGACAAGCCGGAAAGTTCAGAGGAATAATATATATATACGTCACCACCACTAGTCCTTGTTATCACAATTTCTACTTTTATACTTTCAAAAACTCCTAGTAACGATGAGAGGTGCTTTTGGTATTCTTTTAGCGACAAACAAAATGACAGCGTCCTCTGGATGAGAGTATAACAAAACAAGATGTGTCGCATGCCCAAATGACCACTGACCCTGCCTGGCTCAAGTCAATTTTTCCTCAAAACTTGTATATCCTTTGCGCCTACGGTAAAAACAATCAATTTACATGCTACAACCATGTTTTCACTCTACTCTTTTCTTGTCATTGTCCTACCAATACCTCAATGTATACAATTTCACCGCTTTATCCCCGACTCTTTCGTATTCATTCCCCGCTTTTCTACATACCCGACAACAGGGACAATTTATTATGTTCCATCCCTTTCAGCAAACTTCTCTTACAGCCTCTATGTCCATGTAATCCTACCTTCCTTATTCCTACCGCCTTTCACCCCGCCACCACCAGCTCCCCCTTGACTTTTAGCCTCTTTCATGAAAGCTCTATACTGTCCAGGACAGTCTGTCCTACGCTGCCGCCATTACTAACGCAATAGTTGTTTCTCCAAGCAGATGCGCTTCTATTCCTAAACACCCACTAATAATTCCGGCTTCCATATCCTTACCCTGGTAGCCGGGATTTAGCGATACGATTGCCGAATCCAGCTAGCAAGCAAAACAAGGACCAACCCTCGGGAATCTATTTACGAGCTTGGGGTTTACCACTTTTACCAACCCACTACAATCCCCCCATTTCCCAGCTCTCTTCTTCTCTTGCCGGAGTCATCATAAGGAGTCAAGTCCTCAAAGTCTGCGGAATCTTTCAAGTCCCTAACTTATACTGTATGCTT
Source organism: Sminthurides aquaticus (assembly GCA_906901655.1). Lineage (NCBI taxonomy): Eukaryota > Metazoa > Arthropoda > Collembola > Symphypleona > Sminthurididae > Sminthurides > Sminthurides aquaticus. The sequence goes on along the minus strand of CAJQTT010000004.1, from coordinate 4,595,958 downwards.
TACATCTATTTTACCTTATTATGACATGACCTTAACTTGCCAAAACCTATTCTGTAACGTGAGTCTATTCATTTCCACTCCATGTATTTACCTTGTCAGACAAAAGTTCCGTGTTTGTATCAAACAGCCTACAGAAGACAGAGCAAACCATCAAGCCACTCCATCCTCGGCACAAAACCACCGCTCTCTTTTCTGCTCCCACCTTGACAACAAGATCCTCTGGATTCTCCTCCGTATAATTTCTACAAGTTGACCGTGTCACACAGACACAGCTGAATCTCTCTCGTTCAGCTTGTAAATCATTCTGCAATACTTCCAAGCGACACAGACACAGGTGTCTGTCATCACTTGACAACAATATTTCATGCATTGATTAAAACCTTGTCCCTGGACCATACTGGACAGCCTCTGCTGTCAGAGTCACACCAGCTAGAAGCACCAAAGCGTTCAATGATGCTTCTTCCCAGGCAGATATTTTCGTGGAAGGAAATGTGAATTTCAGAATACAGCCTTTGGAAATGTGGAAAATAACCCGCACCTTTCACTTACAGGCAGTTTCAATTAAAATCAGGGAAATTGAAACTTTCACTCTTCGTCTATAAAATATTAAATATTCACCAAGATTAAACAAACTCAACCACTTTTAGTATATCGCAGATTCGTTATATTTCTTGGCAAAGTAGCCCTTCAAGCTTATATCTATAGCTTACCTTTTATGAATGGGATCAAGAGTCTTCCGCAAAGGGGACTTGTAAACCATTAATAAACCACTAAATAGAATTTAGATAGGATCCATTCAAACTTTCGAGTGCCTCAGCCCGACCCAAGCTAGTCAAAGTCAAGTAGAAATCCAAAGGGACTTTGGGATCCTTTGCCTCTTTGCTTGCAGTGCTTTAAATTCTAGTGAAAGGACTCCCTTTACTCTTAACTTTTAGCTAGCCTGTTGCCTCCCTTTGCATGCTTTACCTCTGTGGCAGTACATATATGTACATGAGCTCGGCATCGGTGAAACACCCGAATACATTTGTATTCTCCCGACCGTCTCATCTTTTCAATTACTCACGACCATGGTTAACACATCAAAGAATTGAATGTATTCACTGCATTTATTCTATGCAAAGGCGCGTCTAAGGGCAAGCATCCATGGAGAAGAGCATACAATTTTCTTTTGCCTTTTCATCCTTTACATATTCTGTCTTTATGTATGAAGAACTCATAGCTTCAACGAGATGAATACTTCTTTACTACTTCTGCTCATTGGTTTCCAAGTAAAAAATTAAACTTTATCCAAGAGTAGGAATCAAAACCCTTTATCACATTTCAATCAGTACTCCTGAATTGTAAAATCCTGTGAATATAGCACTACCTGTCTCCACATTTAACCCTTGAATGAATCAATAAATTTGATAATTTTCAACACAATCATCCTGCATCGCTACCTTTTTACTTTTTCATGTACATATTTTAGAATTTTATTCCTCCTTTATCCACACGTGATCTTTCGGAGGTAGCCTTAAAATGCTTTGACCACGCCGAAAACTGTTGCTTGGAATGTTTGTAGCTCGGCAGAATTCTGGTAACAGTTTTTGACACCATTTCAACCGAAATCCCAGTCGGCACGCCACCCATCCGTTCGAAAAGCTTTATTAAGAAACTTTGATTCGTTCCACCCACACTATTCTCAAGAAAATCTCATCAGAAATTTGTCAAGAAAGAAGGCAGTAAAAGCAGAAATTGTGGGAGAAGATATTCATTCATTCCGAACAGTCTCACCATTACCGTCCCCCGCGCCACCAACTCAAGAATAGCCTCATTACTTCTACCGCCTGCATAAAGTCAAGTAGCTTCTTTTACGCAAGTGACAACTATGCCTAATAATGATGAATGCCGGTACAACTATAAGAAGAGGCGGAAATTGAAATATGTCACAATCCTATTGATAACCAGAACTAATCCGTCAAGAAGGTGTCTAACAATTTTGGGCAAGGAAAAAGAACGGAGCCTACATTTCCAGTGTGGCCTACCATTGGTTCCATTCCTCCAACCTACTATCACGACTCACAAGAATAATTCAGAAATCTCTTTCGTATGAATGAATATCCCTCCCTACAGTTAATACATCTCACACATGTCCTTCCCACAATCAAAGAAACCTGGGAGGTCATTTTCTATGTATTTTATCAGAAAATACAACCCGAAATTACATTCAAGCTCGCTCTTGAAAACCTCATTGAGCCCGACATAAAAGTTTCAACGAGAATCAGTTTACTAAAGGCTGGAATATTGAAGTTGGGTGCTGCTGGTATCACTATTGCTGCGAATTTTACTTTTACGAAATTTTAAATCAAATCGGCAAGACTTTAACAATTCTGATGTAGAAAATTGGTTTGAATCCAACAAGCTCTAATTTTCTATTGCGAGAACAAGAGTCGAGGCATTTTGATAGAATGCTTAACAAATGACTGTTTCTTTCCCGAGCTACTGCATCATTTCTATTATTTTATAAAACTGTCAAATAAAGATGGAGTAAATCAGGGAGGTTAACGCAGTAAGATTCCAAAACGAGGAGAATCTCCTAAAACCGGAATCGGATAGATCAATCAAGTGGAAAAAATCCAGAGGATTTGAAACTGATACGTACATAGGTGCGTACAACTAGTCTTGACGAAGATAAAGGTTTCGGGGCAACGTCATGGTATATGCTTTCACTGGGATAAGGGCCATAACCCATAACCAGGATTCGGGCTGTTGGATTTATGCTGGTAGTGCTGGACTGTTACTGCTTCTCGGGCTTGTTGTATCATAAATGCACTTTGTGGAAACCTTGAGGTTGTAGGGACAGCATTAAGGCTTGGGTTTTTGGGAGAAAGGAGGTACGTTTGTGGTAAGTGGGGGAATAAGTGTGTGTGAAAGGCTAAAATCGGGGGAACGAGCCCGTAGCCCATCAATAGAGAGGAGCGAGAAGGAGGCTATGAGTACTCGAGCCTATAAGCTTGGAGGATAACTTTTCACAGCCCTCCAAGGGCCCTCCTTTCATCCCCTCCTCACTGTAAACATACAAGGGCTCATGTCCTTGCTTCCTTGAGATTATTCTCAGCTTGTCGGCGGTCCAGTGCGGAGTTGGCCTAAAACTTAATCCTCTTAACTACTATCGGATTACACACTTGTACAACATTAGTCCCACAAAAGTAGTATCAGTATCAGTGTCACATTTCCCGATACTAATACCATCATCAACACCCAAAAGAGCTTAATCCTTTGGAGAAAACATCATAAAACTTGTGTGCTAATCTCTTTTGTGTTGATTTCTCTGGATTGATTTTTTTGTACAACACTTTCCAAGTTTTGTGCTCATGTGGAGATATTTAGACAATTGTGAAACTGGAACTTGCAACTAGATGGAAGCATCTCCCAAGTTGGCCCTTTGCGAATCTCAATCATCTCCAAACTTGTTTCCCTCATCTTCATCCCCATCTTCCTCTCCCGGCTACACAATGACCGTTCAAGGCAAAATATTCCGCCCTTGGGACCAGCCCATTCCCGAAGCTCATTATAGCGGTGGTAAATCGGAAGTTAAATCAAAAACCGTTTCACAAGATTCTCCTGCAACTTCCAGCAGTTCATCAGATTACTCCAAGTTATCCTTAAAATCCGAAGTGAAAGCGTGCAGAAGTAGGATGCGTCATAGTGAAAGTGCAAAGAAAATGTGTCCCGCCTCCGAGGCAGGATCCTCTCAAGGAGGACTCGGTGAAAGCTACGAGGAACAGCTTTCTCGTTCCCATGGTCCTCAATCAGTTTCCACAAGTTTCTCAGAAGAACCACTTTCTCCCACTGAATCCGACTATCATGTTAGTCGAGGCCCCAGCCCGTCAAACCTATTTCTCTACCCTATGGCAATCAACGAGCTTGCTAATTTGTCGCGGAACGAGCTCACAGCAATCGGTCTATTGCCTCCAGAACCTCCGGGATCTCAGAAAGCTAAAAGACAGCGTCCCAAGAGATTTCACTGCCCACATTGCCAAGTTGCTTTCTCGAATAATGGGCAATTGCGAGGTCACATCAGAATTCATACCGGTAAGTCAGTTTCCTTTAAAATCAGGCGGGTGTTGTTGTAGAAATATTCCCAAGATTTGCTGCCTCTTTCTCTCAAGACGCAGAAGCTTCTGCAAGTACAACAACAGGGTCTGGAAAGCATTTTTAAACCGGTGATCGTTTCTTTTGCAGGAGAAAGACCTTTTGTTTGTGAGCATGAAAGCTGCGGAAAAAGTTTTACTAGAAACGAGGAGTTGACCAGGCATCGCAGGATTCATACTGGTAAGAAACCTTGATATTTGAATTTGCTTATACTCTTACGTCTACAATTTAAATCTGCCAATCGCTTCAATAACTGCAACACTACAAGCTTTGAGCTCATTCATTACCCAAAAAGTGCAGTGTACAAATCCCCCAGCCCATGTCTGATTAACGATGAATTAATGTAAGCGTTTAAAATTTTCTTACCAGGTCTACGTCCGTACCCTTGTACATATTGCGGTAAAAAATTCGGGAGGAAGGACCATTTGAAGAAACATACACGTACCCACCAGAGGGTTATGTACGCAACTCCGTCAATGATTGGCTACGGTAGTCCATTCCAACCCTTTCATCCGCCCATTTTATCAACCGCAATGTCTTCTGAGCTAAGCCTAGCTGGAGTCTCCCCCTTCGGCTTCCCTCTAATGCCTTCCCTATCATCAGCTCATCATTACCCCCAGCTCTAAACCCCGGATTTTTTAGAAGTAGCTGATAAAAAAATCTCTCGTCGTCCCATCTTCCATCATCATCGCCATCATCCATTCCGAATTTAACCCCGCCCTTTCACTTACCCCCTTTTAAGTAACGTACAACAAGTGTTCATCCCTCATCCTGACTGAATCGAGCTTTAGTTTTTTCTGATTCCTCTTCGTCTTTACGCTCACAACAGCGGGAAAGCTTTCACATTTAAGCCTTAATAATCTAAAACTTACAAAATCTTTAGCCTTATAACCAGCAAGTAACTCGCTCCAGCGCTCTCTGTTTACCATAAGACTTAAATGAAGGATTTTGCGCATACTGCGCTGTATTCTTGTAAATTATCATGCAGAGTAAATATGTATCTAATTGTACAAAGCAACTTAGCGTAACGGTGTAGTACAACGAATGTAAGAATGTAAGTCTCAATTCTTAAGACTGTTTATCTGAATTAAAGAGCTTTCCAGTGCCTTGTGTGCAACTGTTACTGTATACAATATTATGAAATTGACTTTGAAACTTGCTCTTGTAATCTGTCATCGCCTTTGGAGCATTTCTCTCAGCTTGCAAATCAATGACTTCCGCCTCTCCTTTCCAAATCCAAAACTTTGTCTAATCTTTTCTGTTCCTAATACAAAAAATCACTTAAGAATGGACCAAAATCCAAGAATCCTGGAAGAAGATGTAACGTAACGAAACTAGTACAGACAGACAGGAGTCTGTAATCGTCGGCTTATTATTACTCCTGCGTCAAAGTCAAAATAGTATTTCTTCTCTCATTCACTCAGCCTCCCGGCTCCAGCCCCCATTTTCTTTAACATTTTCCCTTCAGTTTCTTATTCCTCAATGGAATAATTCGAAAAGGTAGGAACGGACCAGAGTAACACATAGATTCACATCCTTTCTCTTTGCCTTCACTCAATCAATGAAGAAGAAGCAGGTACACAGGACAGGAGAGAGATTCCCCATACAAGGGCTAACTAGCCAGACTCCATGCTGGGGTTTTGTGCAATATCAGAGAAAAGATTCGTTTAAACTTCTTTAGCTAAACGATTACGTAGGAATTTTGTATTCTGGCTGGACCTTTAGCATCCTAAGCAGTGAAACTAGAGGTATTTCGTGTGTAAGTATCCTGAGAAATATCCATGCAATCCATCCGCAGGAGGCCTTCGACAGCTCCATGATAAATTACTTTCAAACAATATCTTGTGTGCAAAATACCTTCAAGTTTTACATGTAAACTTTGTGCCACTTGTTACAGGAAGGCTTTGCCACTCAAACATCCGTCCCGATTCATTATAAAACTAACTTACACGTAACTAACCTTCCAGTCAGTACAGAGAAATCAAGCTCCAGCCCTTGCCCCGATCACCTTTTCCCCTCATCTTACCTCTGTCACGAGAATATCAATCCGTCTTCCGCTATATCAAAAATGACAAGGATCCAGCGTCAAGGATCTACATGTAGCTCCTTGATACAGTTCTCGTAAAATTATAACCTAGTCGATATACCATCAATGGCTAGGAGCTAGGGATTAACCAAAGAACTTAACTACAATGAAGTACTGCTGAGAACAAATCGCTGACCTCAGGAGTAAGAATCTAAACTTAAATCCTGTATCCTTCAGGAAGTACGCCTCTGATGCCTTTACTGCAATAAGTTTAAGCTATTTTTAAAAAGTTCATGACACCAATGTCAATCTCTTATTTGATTGCTACATTCTTTGATTTTAAGAAGCATCACTGTATGCATACTTGTTCCGAATTATTGACAGTATGTTTTTATAAAAAGCTGGTAAATATTAGCAGCAGTTCCTAGATTGCAATTGCAAGCCATAAAATACCAAATACAATCCATAAGAATTGAATCAAAATCTATAAATAATACTTTTAAAAATGTCATCACATTTCACTTTCAAGGACAGAACTTTCTTTAGTCTTTTGGTAAAACCAAAGCCTTCTAAAGCTTCTTTTCGGCCGTCAATTACCAAAAATTTTAAACTAACTTAGCAATCTTAACCAAGTCTATAGCATCTAAAACTAGCTTACTCTGTACATTTTAAGCGTCATATTTAGAATATACGCTCTCTCGTCGTCTCGTCATACAAGCTGTCTCGCTCAAAAATTTTAGCTCAGCCCGTGTTTTCTGCACACACTACACTGACCACACTAACGTGAACGATAATCGGATCCACAAATCCCTAACAAGCTTTTCACTTGAGGACTACACTAATACTTGGGAAATTAGGCGGGACACTGAAATTGAAACTGGAGGGTTCAAAAGTCGTGTGTGGTTGTTATAAGGTTGGAATAGGTTATTGTGGATTTATGGAAAACGATGACAAATGAATAATAAAATGGTTATTTAAAATGATAATCTGAAGCCTGGGTTATCCACCACATACACGGATAGGAAGAAGAATGGATTTGGTGAAGAGCATCTATAGAATGAACAGAATAAGAGAGTATAAATGATGAATTTTCTCCAGTCATAGTGAACGCGTAGACTCTAACGGTTTTCGATATAAAAGGATGCGCGTGTGGTATCTCTTGTTGCGTTAGAGGTGAGGACCAGATGAAATGAATTTCATTCATGCACATTAGCTTCCCTTTCTCAATCCCTCTGTTTCCCTATATTTCTCGAAAAAGGAACTAACTATACACTATCTGTTTGGAAGTTTTTAGGAGACGAGCTTAGCGTGACTGTGTCAAAGTGGCAACTAACAGACTAACGGGCATTTCAAGAGATGCGCTGAGATGGGTTCCCTTGTATAAATACGCTTGGGTGAACCGTGTCATTATCCCATCCTTTCAAGTATCATCCATTTCCATCACATGTGCGTACCTCTATTCCTCTAACCTCCATCCATATAGTCCCATCCTATTGTTAGCCTTTTGTGGTAGCTGTCACTGGATTTTGAGGACGGCAAGCGAGCAGACGGAATGTAAATGCATATTTTTTTAGTGCTGGAGGAGCATATACTGATTCTCCCAAATTGGGAGTCCCAATACAGTCAACAGTAGACAGTAAGTAAGTAACGAAACGACGAGAACCTCCTAAGCGTGCTTGAATGCATGAAGGTCCTGCAGCTTGAATATCGGTGATCAGCGACACTTTTCCTATACTATAGACACTCAAGTTATGAATGAATAAGGGACAACTTGAATGAATTATTGTGATGAATGAGTCCGATTCTTTACCTAAAACATGTCAAAATGAACGAATTCCAGAGGGCGTCATCATATCATACCGCAAGCTATAACAATAGCAATAACGATATGTGCATTCATAAACCATAGGAAACCATCCGTTACCTAATCTGATCTCCTACCGGGCTCTTCCCATGTATACCTCGTGCATTATTACGTTTCATTAGCTCTTAAGTCTGTTATTTCTTGTGAATTTTCAAGTATAGATAAATGCCATCATCCAGGAACGCTCTTAACATTTATTGAACAGATTCCCAACCCCTCCTCATTCAAGATTGTCACTTTTATTAACTCCGCGAAGCTCCTCGTCTCGCACGCCTTTTTGCATCTCCACAAGAGCCACTCGTCGATGCACATGATTTTATTGCTTTATCTTTTAAAGTGTTGACTTAAACGATTAATTTTACTTTCTTTCTCGATTCTTATCCTGAATTTAGTTACTTTTCTTTTTCTTAGCATTATCAACATCAAATTGAATCCCTTTTCTTCACAAGTGCCTTTGGCAGCTCTTTGCGAGAAAAGTTAGCTGCTACAAAATATTCTTCACGTATGCTTTTCATACTTATCAGAAAAGAAACTCGCTGAATAGATACACGAGTAACACCTGGACAACTTTTAAAAATTCCTTCAAGGGTTTCTGAGAAAGCATAGTAAATTCTTCCCAAAATTTTGGAATTCTTGTGAGGCGCAGAACATTTCTGAGAAAGCTTTGTAAATATTCTACCGGATTCAGAGTTCAGCTGATTTTATACTCCGCTGAAATGGGCTTCATCATAAATGTTCCCAATATTTGCCATAACAACTACATTTTTGAATATGTTAACACTTTTATACTTCACAAAAAGCGTGCCATTCATATGCCACCTCAATATGTTCCCAAAGTGTTTGGATATTTCGAAGTATAAAAGGCCGTTGCCATGGGCAACATAATAAGTGTGATGAATATTTACCCTATTCAGAAAAGTCTGTAATCAGGGCCCCTATACTCGAAAGCCAGCGATAATGCTGTAGACCCATTTCGCAGAGAATCGAAAATAGCCCCCCAGCTTAAACTTTCAAAAAATAAGCTTGCCATAACTGAAAAACTTGTGTTTATGCAAAACTGTTTTATACTTCAAAACTTCTAGGCTGAAACAGTTGCGAGCCAAAGGGTTTTAGAAAGTTTTGAAGTATAAAACTGATTAACTATGGCAACAAATAATTTTTCCAAAACTTTTTACACAATTGTTCGGCTCTGAATCCGGCATTAGCAGCGAGTTTGTATCAAAATTTCGTGCAAATTATTAACAATAATGTGGTAGTTTCGTTAGAAATTGCTAATGTTCGCAGCAATTATCCTAAAATCAGTAAATCCAGTTTCGCTTTATTGCCCTGCAACAAATAACGTTTTGAACATGCATTGGATCTTCTAGTTGCCAAGGTCAATTCAATGTAAAGTCGGTGTAACATTTCCAGTACTTATTGTGGGGTAAATATGAATGAAATTGCGGCAGCATGCAAAGCGTTTAATACCCTCCCACTCATCTCGGAATTATAAAGTAATTTTTCTGATGGTCAAGTATGGTCAAGTGTTGAGGTGAGGATACGTGGAACGGATACCTCTGCAGGACAGACAATTATATGTTTTTCCGTCGGTACACTTTGTCGGTTTCTTGGTACGTCGGCATCGTTTTTCCCTTAGCGTTTGAATGAGTTCATTCTCAAAGTCCGAATAGAGATTGTGTAGTATGAGTTACTAATTTGAAATGAAGTCAAAGGTGATTATTATATGTGGAGTGACTTGAGATTTCCAGTCAGTGTTCACCTGAGGACGGTGGAGGTTTGTTCCTTTTCTTCTAAATGGACTATGATTTGTCCAGCAAGTCCGCAACACCAAAGTAGGTTTTGTCTACCAAAGTACTCATATTGCCCTGTTGCATGGAGCAAGAGCGTAGCGTGGGTGCTGCGACGACAAGGCTTTTTGACAGAAAGCCAATCCAATTCACTCCAGAAGAGCACCCATTCTGAATACAATGTCAAACGCGCCGACCACCTGAACCACACAATGCCTTTTTCAGCTCTTCATGTATTTTGGGTCACTTTCCTCTCTGTTTTTCAATGAGTTTGTATCCAGTCAAAAGCACCCATCCTAAGTTTACATGCCGGTAATTCACTTCCAAAGGCCACAGCCCAGAAGAAAATCCTCCGGAGCTCCTCAAGAAAGTCACTTTCCCGAACTACTTTTATAAGGTTCAGAGAGCTTGTCTTTGTCATCTCCAAAGTACTACTACTGATCACCAAATAATCATCCCAAGAACAAGTTGTAATCCACCCCGAGGATCATTCTTAAAATGCTGTGTAACTTTGCTCCAAGGCGTGGACGCTGCTGGGCAAACCAATATACCCCATACAGCATCGCCATCGGTTCACTCTCTTCTGCTAAAATCCTAGAATGAATTAAACAAGTTTCGCCTTGCTTTCCAAACTCTATAATGGAACAGGTTTATGAAGGGCTAAACTTTTGAGATTGTAAGTCCAGAAGACTTTTCTTCATGTCTTTATTGTGAAGAGCGATCTGGAAGATGAGTTCCTTTGAGGCAAAGCCGCTGGACATTGTATTTAGCTCCTTTTGATTCCTACCTGTAAGTTTACTTAAACTACCAGCTCCCAAGTCAGTAGAATGATCATCTTTCATTCACTCCTCTATTCTGCGGTATTTAAGAACTTGTTGTTTGTGTTCAAGCCTCAGGATTTGAGTTTTTTCGAGGCCGAGTTTCCTCAGAACTTGTCTAAAGTCTATTATCTAATTGAGCATCCTTTAAGTTGATGCCGACAGACAATCTGTCTACAACCTGCAACATCAATCGGCCCCCGCTTTCTAATAATCTCACGTTTACTAGATGATGGAGGTGAACGCGCAAGACAAGTTTGAAGTTTGATTTATTTTAAGAATTTGAACGCTCCAGACAGTCTGGCACCTACTACGTCGGAAGCTAGGCCGCAAGGCATGCAGCGTGTCGGTAATTGAGAAAGTAGCTATTTCTCAATGAAAATTCTAACTGCTATAGTATCACTTTTTCCAGAATTGTGGGTGAGTGGGTAATACATGTAACGACTATATATGTATTGTTACCCTACGTTTTGTATTTCTTAATATCGAATTTAGTATCGCTAACTCGTATTCACAGTGGCAATCTTTTGAAGGACCCAGTTCCGTGAGGCATTAATCGAAAAGCATCGAAATCCTACGGGATTAAAGCATACTCATTTGTCAGCTAACCGTATGAGATTCGTTACGGATTTCTCCCGATTTACTTCCCTCCTTAAGACTCTTTGATTCTAATCCGTGACTGATTTCCTCTGACACACTCTCCGGTGGCATCTATTCCACGCAAGGGGCTCTTGTCACAGCTCATTTTCAGAATTTGAAATTATGAATGAAAATCAACAATTCCAGTACAACTATACGCGGGCAGAGCGGTCATATATTGGCTCCCCGAACAGCCAAAGTACTCTTTCATCCCCGAATTCTATGAATACCAATATCTGTCTTCCCTCAATTCGATACGTCCAGTTCACTTTTAAGAATCTTGCCCTTATTCTCGCCCCTGCTCCATCCTTCTTACATTCAGGAATTTTTAAATCCTCTTCTATTCAGAATGTAATTAAGTATTGTATTACCCATAACTTTATGCGTGTGGTTGGTCCATGTGAGAGCATGAATGGAGGAGAGGTGTTGAGCATTTTCATCCAAACACTGCCTAACATGCTTTCCCCAAAAATATACAACTCGAAGGAATCCAATATTCCTTTTCTCCAAAAACCCCGATATCCCACCAAACAACCCAACTCCATATCTTACCTCAACTTATTCTTTTCTCCATTCATTCATTCTTCCACCCTTGTAAGACTCAACTTTGATAAACCAATGGAATTCAGTCCACAATTTCTGAAATCAAACCCGGACAGAATGCAAACACAAGTCTCAGCATTAGATCTTTGGTGGTCTATCTTACATGTGACTTGGATTACTTTCTTTTCTTTCTTTTTCCTCATATCACGAAATTATTTATGGAGTTTTAAATACCACCTAACGTAGAATAAAAGTAATTCCCATTCCTCTCCTTTTCCCCACAACCACAACCTCCCTCCAAGAAAGCTAAATCAAGTAGCAAATTGACTGCCTTGCATTGATCTTGTGTGGGAACTTTGGGGAAACAATAAGGAGACGATGACGTAGGACACGAAATATTCTAAGGGAGGCTGTGAATTATTAGGATTGCTTAAGGGGTTCAGAAGATAGGGCCTTAGTGGGAAGGATCACTACTCACAGCACGTTTCATCTTAAACATGCTCAACTTTTGTCATCCTTTCAAACTGGGCATGACCTTTTCACGTAGGATGCTCAGATGCGCCATGAGGGGTCTTCGCTTCTGTCAGTGTGCTTTCTCTCCTCAGAGTCTCACCGTGTACACGGTGGGATAGCACGTTACGCAGGAATTATTGATCATGTGCTGCTACCTGTCCTCATCTGTGGTGAATCATTCACCTATCCCCCGCAGCTTGAGCAAGAGACAGAGGATCTTTAAATGCAATAAATTTTAACCTTTCAATGAAATCAAATCATGTTCCGCATGTTCCATCTAACACTTCTTGGCGTAGGGTCTTATAGGTCTCGTATCTGAGGCAGCAACTTACATGTCTATACTCTGTGTCTAGAGACGTAAGCCATTATCTGACCTTCTATAGTTTACATCCATGGATTCCTTCCTGATTCATCTAAAGAGGTAAGTCCTCCTATCTGCAGTAGATTTCTTTGAGATCTGACATCTTTCGGGACAATAGCATATAGAATCAAATGGAAAAAGTTACGTCTTTCCTTCCTTACTAGTGCAGGGGGCAAGCTACAATGATATCGTCGCTCAAACTTATAAAAGGCTCCACTTCCACGGATTAAAAGCATATGAATCCATCTATTCCACCAAGATTTACTGCGGCTATCCGAATAGATTCGTGTGGACATGCAAGAGGAAACTTGTGAATGGAAATTCATGTAATACACGTGGCCTTTGCTGCTTTCATTGTACAGTAATCGATTTAATGTGGCTTAACTGAGGTGGTCTTGGTTAATAGACTGACCTACTGCAATCAGGCTGCACAGTAAATATATAGCTGATATTAGCATTTGAGGACATTTTAAAACTTGATATCGACTTTATGAATGGGAGCAAATAATAAAATATTCAAGTTATAATGAAACCACACTAGTAAAGTTATGGCCATGCTGTGGTGGCTACAGAGTATAAATATTGAACAGTATTAAGAGAAAAGTTACCAACATATGCAGGGAAGGCTGCGGTAAACCGTGGTTTAAATATGATTATGACTTGGTAGATAAGCTTACAAAGAAGAAGGTGGCGCCCTCTATCCATCCGGCATCGAAACAGTTCCAAATTGAAAGCTCCAGTGTAGCAAGTATCCTTTGAACTGTAAATACTAAAACTGAAGTCACTATCCTGTAATATTACTGTCCTAGTGATTTTTCAAGCTTTTCGAAATTCCCAAGACATTAGATACAAGTTGCAGTTCTGTTTGAATAATTAATTTATCATTACATTTCGCATCGCTTTGTTGTCATGGCATTCTTCTAACGCTATTTAATATATACCATTCTGATCCTACTAACATGTGACATAGCAGGCTAAATGCATTTTTTCCATGAGGCGTAGATAATATGAAGCGTATTTGTCGCTGAAACTAACCAAAAATCACTAATTATCATACTAACTAGCATGCTATGGCTATGGCTATACATGTCAGGAATAAAAATTACTTGAATTACAGCTTTCTCTCTACAACACGTCTGTCAAAACCTTATTTCTGTCCATACCAGACCTTTGTTCCGTGGAATGTGATTAAAATTTCTCTTTTGTGAAAAACGTTCCGACGGTGAAAGCTCTCGCATACCATGTGATCATATACTTTCGTTTTTCTTTCCGCGGGAAACATCCTTTGCCATTTGAATTCCGCGCCAACTGCCACGAGCCATCGAGAAACTTTTGTAACCCGATCCAGTTTGAGGCCGCCGGTAAAAGACGACGGCAGTATCACATTCCCGTATAGTTTACCTTTACTATCCTTCCTACTGCCCCAAAACGAGGATTTCCTAAAAACAAAAATGCGTCTGCGTAAAGCGTAATATGATGCGAGCTATTGCAAAAGACGAAGCATCTCGCAAGACACCCACATACAAAAAGTCTTGGGCTCTCTGTTCCCTGGGATTGTTTTCGCATAAGATTTGAAAGAAGAGACGTTGTTTAGGAAACAAAACGAAATTAGAGGTTAAGGGCCTATATGTATACTGAAACTATCGGGATGACGCCCTGCGGATCAGGTTACGTTACGCGCTTCAAGGACCTCTAGTGTAAACACGTAAACGCGTCCCTGCCTCGTGGAAAAGTTCAACAAGTTATTGCCGACTCCTGCGCGCCCCTATATTCCTCCAGATTCAAACATGACGGAGATGTTGCAAGAGTGCGTACGAGCGTACAAGCGGGCAGTACAACTTCCGTAAATTCGCCAAATTCCTTCAGCTGATTTCTGCTCTCTCTTTTAGCTACGTCACTCTGCGCAACAACATAGAACTTGCAATGGGAACTCTGCAAAATGCGCGGTGGACGGAAGGAGGAGAGGGAAGTGGTGAGAGGGAGGAAGGAGGCGCGAGTGAAGTGGCGGCACGACACGTTCAATCCTTTCGGCACATGGTACAGGCTCTAGAGAGGATTGAGAAGAGTATACAACTCGTGGACGGACGAGCCCGGCGGATGGATGGCCTCTCGTCAAGGCAGAAGGAGGATAGAACATGAAGCATGTATTGATGCAAGGAAGTATATATACATATAGGTATACTTTAGGGAAGAGAGGAGATGACAGAGGGATATCCCACAGCCATGTGAGAAGAAGACGATGAAAATGCAATGAGGAGCCAGCGGAGCCCGTGTACCCATCTCAACCGTAGCGGACGTCTGCCACAATCTGCTGTGAAGAGAGGGAACAATAGATGAGCATCTTGAATCCAAGTCCATAGGCTGGAGGGTGAAAAATTATCCAAAGAACAACTACCACATCTACGGACGAGCCACATTTCCTTGAAGCCGGAGTGAGTCCCATATTTCCCATAAGATTCCTTGGTATTTAGTGCTCTCCTCTCTTTACTCTACATCCCTCACTCCTCCTCCCTGCCTTTTCCTTATGTCCTCCGCCAGTCCGGAATGAGGATGGATAGTACGGAATGACTGATGATTCCTCCTCCAACGAACTCAATACACAAGTTTTAATGTACTGAATTTCAGGGACAGTTGAGCGAAGCAAGGACCGCTCTGCCATCCCAATACACTATTATCCAGCACACATAGTACTTGTTACTTTAATACTTACATTATTATTAACTTTGTATTTATTTTTCTGGGGGGAAAACGAGGAAAGCTACCATAAGAATCCCATACCCCCTCCTTAATTCCCACCATTATCAAAATTAAAAGCGTTATCATCACGTATCTTCCACCACACACACCGACTTATCATCTTCCGGGATCTTCCACTTCCTTTCATCCTCCGAACGAGTCCTTTAGGTTAAGTCGCACCGAAAAATCGCACGAGATCACCACCGCCGCCACTCCACCCTCCGCCAAACCAGGGTTAGTCAATTAGTCTATTGCTAACTAACCAATTATTCCCTAATTTCATCCATTTTCTTTAAATATCTCCACATTGTTTTCAAGTTATTTAACCCAAAAGATTCCACTTCATCTTTCACCTTCCACCCCACAAATTCCGTTACTTATTTCTTCGTGCCTCTAACTTCATTCTGTTCTTTTATGACTCAAATATACTATAATATGGTTATTCGTCACTGAAGCCCTTGATTTAATTATACCGCCACTCTGTACCACAGAAAAACCTTATCTTGGAAACCGCAGGCTTTTAATTCTGTTTCAATCACCTTTTTGCTTCCTTTCAGCTCTTCTCATCCTGTATCCTAGCCTCCGAGCTTCAAGTGCTACACAAGCCCGACTGGCGGGTATTTGCCCTGCAGTGTATTAATTGACTCGGATTTTAACATACAACACTTGGCTGCAAGAGTTGATCCGTTAAAATAGTACTCCACCAACGACAATCCAGCATTCCAATATCGTTCATCTTCAGCTCCGCCTACTCCAATTTCTTCATCATTAGTGTTTCAACTAGGCGTAGTCTATTAAACTACGGCACTGTGTCAAGTTCAAGGCTGCAACTGGATGTACATGTCCCACCCGCGACATGGCAGGTAACTATTACCATAGTTTTACTTTCCCAAATTCTTGTACCTATACATAACAATTATTATTATTAGCTCCATCCCTAATTCTCTTTTATGGATATGGATTAGTCGTCATAACTTCCCTACTAATCTTAACCCGCGATTCAGGTTGACCCGTTTCTTTATGTTACCTGAACCAGCATTTGAATTGAAGTCATTTTAAAAATTCGAGATTCATGCTCTAAGCTGATGAAGGGCCTCAGTGTTTGAAATGAATCATTTTTTTCTACCCTACTCCCCTTCTCGCATCTTTTACTTTGTAATTAGTGAATTTCATGTAAGATTCATTGGATCCTTTCCTTCCCTCCGTTAACCCTAACAGTTTTGGCTTTTATATAGTTTTTATTTAGATCTGCGCTATGGTTTGCTGGTGTGACAAATCTCTCTTCTTCAAACAAGGCTTTGAACAACCATACTGTTTTTCCCCATTTTATCTTTTTATCTGATTTATCTGTAGATTGTATCCGGAATACGCATCCACTTCTTTTGAATTATTATCTTGTTTGCTTCTTCCTCTTTGCATGCCAATAGTTGGAGATATTCGTTAGTATTCTATTTCCAGTCTGTTTGATGAACCATTTGTACTGGTTACTGTAGGCAATCTTATTCTTTTTCTGGAAACGGCCCTACTTAATTATGGCCATACTTCAAATAGACTCTGTGCGTGTAATCATGCAAGGAACAGAGGATTTCTATCTACACCGAGGAGTTCAAACTTAAAACTAGGTGCCCGAAATCCAATATCTGGCTAGGTTGAAGTTCAATCCGCATTCCCAATGCCCTTTCCGCGAGCAATTATAGCAGTCAGTAACAGTTAAATGTTTCTTCGTATGCCGAGTCTCAATTGTAGTTAGGCGGAAAAGTGCATACTAGGAACAGTTCTCCGTTTTTGTTATCTACTTCAGTTGATCCGCAGATTCGCCTACCCATCTTTTCATTCCTTTTATTTTTGCCAACTTATATCTGTTATAGGCGATCAGCTAAAAATGATGTTAGTCAACGACGGAGCTGGTGAAACTTCTCAAGCAGACTACGAATATAGTAAGACTGTTGTACAATTTTATGTCGTAGTTCCTTATTATTTTATTTAAGTATAAGTATATTTAGTTCGTACCGTTATATGTACTCGTACTGTTTTGATTTCAATATGTAAACTCAAATGTAATTATGTTCCTGCAAATTGTACGAGGATAGACAATCGCGAAAAAATCCGCCAATATTATATCTTGAGTTGGTTGATGCAAAAGCTTTTATGTATACATTGTACAACGTGAAAGTGGGTACGATTGCCGAAATTTTCTCCTTGCTTTGCACTTTCGGGCCACGAAAAGGTGTCTGTATCCTTGTGAAGAGTTTCGTATGTATTTAGCGTTTTTCAAATCTTCTAAACTGACTGAGTATTTTGAATTGAATGTTGTAACATAATCTGTTTTCTGTTTCAATTGTCGAAGACTTTCCTCTTTGAGTTTGAATTTATGGTGGTATGTTGTTTAATATAGCACAGTCTATCGAAAAATGGTATTCCTAACAAATTCGAAAAGCAAAAGTACATACGGGGTACATTACATCGTTAATGTCCGTAGCACGAAAAATGCCATTATATACTTAAGTTTCATGTTTTTCGTTCCCTTAGGCAACGGAGAAATCCAATGGTGCTTTTCTCAAGTCAAAGGAGCATTAGACGATGATGTCACGGAAGGTACTGTCAATCATTTTAAAGGTTCAATATCGAAAGTGTAAATTTATTGGAATAAATTGATTAAATCATGGTTTCGGAATACATTACTTTTACAGCGGATATAATCTCTTGCGTGGAGTTCAATGATGATGGTGAATTCTTAGCTACCGGAGATAAAGGAGGCAGAGTCGTAATTTTTCAGCGAGATCCCATTGTAAGAATCTTTATAATAATATCGATGATTCAAAGAAGTTTTTAACTCATACAGTTTTGACTAGTCGGTAGTTGAGATGATCGATCGTCTAAAATTCAGTGAAAATTTAATTTTCAGTCAAAGAGTTCCATTCCGAAAAGGGGAGAATACAACGTCTACAGTACTTTTCAAAGTCACGAACCTGAATTTGACTACTTGAAAAGTCTTGAAATAGAGGAGAAGATAAATAAAATCCGATGGCTGCGAAGAAAAAATCCGGCCCACTTTTTATTATCTACCAACGGTAATACTGTCATAGGCATCCTCGATACAAAGCTAAAATGAATTGGCTCGTTGCCACGGTTTAACTACAGCAGTAAAACTAACTTAAATTGCAGACAAGACTATTAAACTCTGGAAAGTTTCGGAGAAGGAATGGCGCATTGAAGGCTTGAACTTAAAGGAAGATGGGGGAACCTATCGTGATGCTTCCTCAGTTACTTCACTGCAGGTAAAATAGTAGAATCATAAAAAGAGTAAATGCAATTATGCAACCCTTCAAATGCAAAAAACGTAATACTGATATGTATACTCAGGTACCGACTGTGAAGCCATCTCCACTGGTGGTAGAAGCCTCGTTGAGGAGAGTATTTGCCAATGCACACACCTACCACATTAATTCAATCAGTGTCAACTCCGACCAGGAAACGTACCTTTCTGCCGATGACTTAAGAATCAATTTGTGGAACTTAGAAATCACGGACCAGAGTTTTAGTAAGTCGCATTTCGTGGAAGATGAAGCATATTATTAGCATTTTTACCAGCGAACTAATGTTATGATATTGTTTTACAGACATAGTAGATATAAAGCCAACTAACATGGAAGAACTGACGGAGGTAATAACAGCCTCCGAATTTCATCCCTCGAGCTGTAACTTGTTTGTATATAGTAGTAGCAAGGGAACCATTCGCTTATGCGATATGAGAGCAGCTGCCTTGTGTGATAGACACGCGAAATGTAAGTTCTAATAAGTGATTACGATATTGATCCTTCATTGTCGAAGAGCTTGGTCTATTCAAGGTCTAACTACCATTCTGTTAATTAACCCATCTCTGCTTACAGTGTTTGATGAGCCTGAAGATCCTACCAATCGCAGTTTTTTCTCAGAAATTATCTCTAGTATATCTGACGTGAAATTTTCTTATTCTGGACGTTACATGGTATCCAGAGATTATTTGGCTATTAAAGTATGGGACTTGCACATGGAATCCAGACCGATAGAGTGCTACCCAGTAAGTTACCTCTGCCAATAACAACATGAGCAAGCATTACGAAGTAGATGATTAAATGTACTATGTCGTATTTCTTTACAGGTTCATGAATACCTTCGTTCAAAGCTGTGTTCACTTTACGAAAATGATTGCATTTTCGACAAATTCGAGTGCTGCTGGAACGGCACAGATTCGGCGATTATGACCGGATCCTATAACAATTTCTTCCGCATGTTTGATAGAAATCTGAAGAAAGACTACACGCTGGAAGCGTCCAGGGATGTTGCCAAACCCAAGACGGTACTAAAACCGCGGAAGGTACGTCCAGTTTCCATAATGAACTCCCCTCATCAACTGGTTTCATTAATATAGGTTCCAAAAAGAATGGATTTGTTCTTATACGCTACTTTGTTGTCATAGGTTGGTGTGGGTAACAAGAGAAAGAAGGATGAGATTGGAGTAGACTGCCTCGACTTTTCAAAGAAAATACTACACACGGCGTGGCACCCTAAAGAAAATATAATTGCTGTCGCCGCAACAAATAATCTCTTCTTGTTCCAAGACAAATGCTGAGAGGCGTTTGTTAAATCTGCCGGCCACTTTCCTCATGACCCGGCAATTATCACTATTTTTTGACCATTGCCCCTAAATTTAATGATTATTATTATTGTAATTATTATCTAATATTATATATTATCCCCCACAAATCTGCATGTCCGCCATCATTTTTAATGTTTTTAATTTAAGCAGAAATATCCTTTTTTCGTCAACGGTCGCTCGGTCTTTCGGTCGTCCTTAAATATATATACCATTGAGTGCTGCTAGAATTACAGATACATTATAACACTTTTCTATACCAGGACTTGTTTTCTGTATGAGCCGAAAGGAACGCATGCATCTAAAAATTTAAGATCATCAGGAAATGGTCGACAGATCTCGACCTTAAATATATAATTTGATTGTATGAAGGATGGTATTATATATCTTGTAATTGTCGGTTAATACTGTTTCTCCCACTTATCATCACCAGAAGACTGCTCAAACGATTAGAGTGGATGAAATGAATAAATGTTTCCACTCGTTTTTTGTGAATTGATTGCGTTCCTCGTCTGCTTCCATGAACTAAGAATCTTTTACATCTAGATCTACTAGGAAAATGTGATTTAATCTCTAATCAAAGATATAGTTTTGTTTTTGAAGTTTGTCAAGAAGGGGTACATTAAAGCTACACATGGTACGTTCCCCACAGAACAGGTATATATAAGAGTACCTACATGTACTTGGTCACCAGCTGAAACGAAACTAAAAGCTGCATACGAATTCAAATATTTCTGTGGGAGCATAAAGTAGTCAAATGAAATATTTTTTGCAGAACGTGCGCGAATAAAAACAATATAAAGGATTGTTTCCAGCATGCAACGTTTTGTACCTATATCGCACTGAGATGACGCTATAATTTATTAGTTACTATATTAGGTTTTTGAAGAAGTCGCTCAGAGGAGCAGAACATCCAATTATATATCGTGACATTGCCGAAATAGGATAAGGTAAAGAAAAGTTTTTGAGTGTTTGTGAATATCATGATGTTTACATAAAAATTAACCATTGCGGTTTGGTTGAAGCGTTGGTTGTGTGGGGTAAAAGTAAGTATATAAAATACAATAAAAGTAAGCAATTTGTGTGGGTACATACTTTACAGGTTAGGTCCGCATACATTTTATTTCAATTTCAGATCGAGTGAGGTACCTACAGCCGAAATGTTAAGCAAACGGAGAGTAATTCAACTATTAGATACTGGTGTTTTTGCAATTTATAAGCCAAAAGGCATTACTTCCGCTGGTGTTCTAAATCGCTTGAAAGAAATCATTAATGATCGTAAGTACGATGAAAGAAAGTCTTTTTCAACCTTATTAATTCGAACGTCAACTTAGGCGTCACACACTGCTAAAAATTCATGGCTATGACAAGTTAAAGCAATGCTAATAATTTATTTCGCAAAAGTCAGTATTGTATTTTTTGATTTTAATGTTTTGATGTCATTTGAATTTTGCAGACATGCTCGGAACAGTTCTGGACGAACCAGTTCGAATGGGGCATGGTGGAACTTTAGATTCAGCTGCAACAGGCGTGATAGGTAATAAGCGTCTAATCGAGTGATAAGGTTATTCTGCGAATGAAACAATTTCAATCGTGTCTCAATCGTGTCTCAATCATCTTTATGTATTTGTTTGCGTACAAAGCCAAACACTTTCTCGGAAAAATACCAGTCTCTGTCTTCCTAGTTGGTTCGTCTCCAGCACGTCCATCACAATTTCTTCATGCATAATCCATACATAGAAGTAGATCTGTTTTTATGCTACGTGTGCAGATTCGGTGAATGAATTTTCCATCCTTTTGGCAGTCTACGGGAAAGAAAAGTAGGGCAAACGTTAGCATCAAAGTTGCATGTGATGTGGGGGAAACTACGTTCTAGCAACTGATTAGTCTTGCAGTGCAACATAATGTAGCAGCCATTAAACATATTCTCTACGTTCAGTGCCAAACACATGTATGTGTTTTTCGTTACACAGCATCGCTTCTTTGAGTTGCGCGTCCAAAATTCCGAAACGTTGACTTATATTTGTAAGCGATTCCCGATCTTACTGAAATATGCTCCTGTTTTATAGTATGCCCACTAAAAGGCAAGGTGTTTGGGAGAATGACTGAATGTTCAATTGAATTAACGCCTGTAGTTTGTAGCGAAGTTGTACAGAGAATCCAATGTGTTTACATGTGAAATTAGGTCATTCGTGCCATTGGTAGCGGAAAGAGTTATGTATCACTCAGTCTGATATTAGCTTTTTCTTATTCCACCTGTTTTCATAATTTTATTGAGAATCTCTTACAAGTTTTGTATATAAGTCGATAAACCAAGCGCTGTCTTTGATATTTGTATTAGTAAGAAAAGCAGGGTTGCAAGCGCTGAAGCGTAGAGTGACATGGAGAGTATGGACGGGAAGTATTGAGAACTGTATTATGGAGTCAGGTTACCATCTGTCTAGTGGAGGCTGTTGAATGTCCAATTGTCCAAAGTGTGAGAATGGGTGGCGCTCGCTCGGACTGTTTGAGAAAAATTCAATTTGTTCTATCGAGTTTATGTGAGAATTTTATCCAAGCGTGACTTAAACAAAATATTTGCCGTGTCATTGTAATAGGTACGTGTGAAAGGGAATAATGTTCGAATGAGAAGTAGACTAAATATTGGATGATATCGAATGTCTTGTTTCCATCATAGGCCTAACTTGTTTCCCGTGTAAAAGCTAAAAGTCAGCTGTAGTTTTTTAACTTTTGTCCATGTTTTAGATGTACGAAGAGGTTTGTTGTTTTTGACTACATGGTCGCGGTCCGATGTTCAAAGAAGCACCGCTCAAGCTCAGCGAGAGTATATATACATATGCTTCGAGTCAAAAGCAGGTGGAGGTTGGAAGTGCCACGTAATGGAAATGTAAGCGGGATGAAAATATTCAGCGGAGCATGACCTCGGAAGTGGACTATGTACATGTGTTAAGAGCGTCCGATGGGACATCGCGAAAAATGGGCGCGTGTGCTTGGGAGAATTTGATTTGGCACTGTTGATGGACAAACATGGGGAAACTTTTGTATATTTCCTACACACGTATTTACTTTTGACAGGAAAAAGACAGAAGAAAAGTGATGAAGGATGCGCTAGGTGATGAAGAAACAGAGAAAAGTATGCTTAGGGGAATGCATGGGTGGAAATGGGATTTTTCTTGGCAAAGCGTTGTTCAAGAAGGTTAATGCAGCGTGTGTCTGATACTTTGTTTCCAGCTGTCGGCGTGAATATGGGTTGCAAGAAACTCCCACATATGCTTCACGGGGAGAAAACTTACACCACGGTCGGGAAATTAGGAATCGGGACAGATACGTACAACGACACGGGAAAAATCGTAGGAGGAGAGACCTTATGGTAAGATGGAGGATGAATTATTTACATGACAATGGAATTGGAAGGGAACGTAGGCAGAAGAAGGATGATGGCGATTGTTTACCCTTTGCATTATATACGTAGATCATGTGCAAGAGAAGGATCTGAAGGAATCGTAGAGGAGCAACTTAAAAATGCTCGTCCGCAGACCTTATGGTAAGATGGAGGATGAATTATTTACATGACAATGGAATTGGAAGGGAACGTAGGCAGAAGAAGGATGATGGCGATTGTTTACCCTTTGCATTATATACGTAGATCATGTGCAAGAGAAGGATCTGAAGAAGAAGCTGGGAAAATTCGTCGGAGAAATCCACCAAATTCCTCCCGTGTACTCAGCTTTAAAACTTAATCGCCGCCGTTATTCAGATTTGGTGAGGTACGTCCTTCCGCATCTTTAATTCCGGACATGAAAAATTGACTTAACATATATTTATGCATACAGAATGAGCGGAGAACGTTGGAGGCAACTCCGGATTCCCCTTTCTCGTTTCTCCTCCCTGCATTACTTTCTCACATGCATGAAGATGGAACGAATTTGATACTTTCACCATATTGACTTTTAAATTACAGAGAAGGAGTTGCCGTAATTGCGAAGCCAAGGAAAGTAGTTTGCATGAGTGCCACATGCTTGAAGTTTGACCCACCGTTTTTCACACTTCAAGTCCAATGTGGTGGTGGATTTTACATTAGGAGCATGGTCTACGACTTGGGGAAAGGTGAGTTTGTCCTTCCCACTTCCGTAAAAGTAATTTCCTTTGTCTCCAAGAGAAAACTTTCCTAATGCATAGCGTAAACCTTTAGAAAAGTGTGTCTGCTACACTATTACCCCGCCTACGTTAGTCAACATTTTAGCATAACTTGACCAGGGGGGTAGCTTCAATTATTCGAATTCAGTTCCTTCTATTTTAGATTTGAACTCATGTGCTCACGTCGTAGAGCTGGAGAGAACTCAGCACGGCCCATTTTCCCTGGATGACTGTCTACACGAAAAAGACTGGAGCGTAGAAAAGATTTTAGATTCAATTTCTCACTGTAATATGAAATTCAATCAATACTACCAACTCCACCATCACCAATCAACACACAAGAGAGTGCCGGAGAGATAGCTATAAATTGCCATCGGCCCATCTCTACGCTTTTCAACTTTCTCATCTCTCATTGTTTCCTTAAGAGAAGTAGAGGAGGAGGCGATATTCACCTGAAACTTGATGTCGTCCCGAGAGTCACCACCACACAACACCACCATGGCTCATACTATCCCTTCCTGCGGTATCATTCTCGGTTAGCCTTAGTTTATGACTCTTGTTAGCCGTTGACAGGCATAATATTGGTAATGGCTTCGTAGTGGAAATTAAAAGGACAGCGGAGTCAAGTAGCGCACCGCAACCCTGACTTGGCCCTCCAGCCATTGTTATTCTATATCTTTTATGACAGTGGAGGAGCGTGAAAGGTTTCAGTGCAAGTTGAAAATTTTGCAACTACAAAGATAACCCTCCATAGAAGCTTATCATTATGGGTCAAAAGTGGTCTCGAAGAATTTATAGTGTTTTTTCAACATCTTGAGAAAAGAGATAAATTTTCCGAGAGAAAAATAAGGGGAGAAAGGTATCGACAGGCAGGCCAGGGCCAGGGCTGCTTTCGCCAGGAGCTAAGGGAATGGTGTGCTTGTAAGATAAGGTGGAAGACCGTAGACCTCCTGAGGCCGTAGTTATTTTCGAGAGTGAACTACCCGTCCTTTCCTTTTACTTTTTCCGTACAACCTTTTGAGGGCAACCCTAAAGAGGTTGACAGAGATACGGAGGAGGGTGCAAGAATTTTGGAATGTTTCCTCCAGTATCCCAGTACAAACTTTTCTATTTCGTGTATCCGATTCCCAGCCTTTAGGCTAGTTTGGCTCTGAGAGTCGTCTTTTTATTTAGTTACTTTACAAGTCTGTCTCCTTCCTCCCAGCTGCAGAATGGTTAGTCTGTTGACGGAATGGGAGTAACTGTTGACAGAGATATTAAGATTGAATTGGCTAATTGAAACTGATGAAGGGTTGAAGGAAACTACATGTTTCCAACTCTATGTTTTGAACACACGACATTAAAAATGGACGTGGCTGTGGAAAAGTCCGGAGAAACTTAACGGAGTCAAGGCTGCCGTGTGGTATAGGATTGAGACTTATAGTTGCTAGGAATGGCTGCAAGGACGTTTTATCTTTTATCAGAGAATCACTCAGGACCAGGACTCCGGAGATTATTCGACGAGAGAAAGAGAATCAAAACGCTTAGGATTCAGAGGGAAGAGACTTCTTGCAATAAGTAAACTTAGGGTGGACAGGGAGGGGCAGAGCAGGGTTTGAGCTGGAAAGAATCCAGGATTCCTGGTTTGAGATGACCAATGACCACCACCGAGTTGTAGTTATTGTTTCCCTTGGCATGTCTCATTCGGGAGAGAAAGGAAAGAAGAGTAGAGTTGAGGTGAAAATAGCTGTAAGTAGTAAAAATAGTAGGTGTTCCGTGTATTTTTTCTTCAAAATTCAGCATCTTCTCCCTTGCGAGTTGGCGATCTTGTATCTTTTTTGGGGTGGAAGAGTCTTGTTCCTCAAGTCTCTCCATATGAGCATTCATACACGTAAATGGTACTTATGTCAATAGGCAATTGCTTTTTCTCGTGACTACTTTTTAAATCCTTGTTGTTCTCTCCCGTACGTGCTTCTTTGGCCTCCCCTTTCCTTTCTCATCTTTTATTTGGTTTGAGCATTACAAAAGTCTTTTAAGCTTACACGTTCCTCTCGGAGGGTGGGTGGACAGAGTAAAGTGAAATAGTGAAACTTTTAGGAACGCACGGAGAGAACAAGATAGCGACGACGACGACGACGAGCGTACTTAAACCTTAGCCGTTGATCTGTCCATGAGTGTGATGCGTTGTTGGGATGCGTTCCAAATACATGGAATCTAAGGATAGTTGTATAGTAACATAAACGGTGGGCCTGGCTCCCAGGCAAAGAATAATAGGGCTTAGGCATAGAAGAAGAAGGGATGAAGGAATTTCCTTGCTTCATTCTTCCTCGTAATATCGTTACTCGCTCTGGTCTTCCTGCGGCTGCACTTCCACCGCCGTCATCGTCGCCGCTGCCGCCGCTGTTGTATTGTAGTCTAGCGTAGCCGTAGTTAGTCCTAGCCCCAGAATATAGAAAACACAGAGAAACCTTCTCCCCTACTACTAACCAACTTGCACGCTTTAAAAACTAGCTAAGAATATAAGTGCATATTTCATTTCAATCTTCTCTTGCTATCTCTCTAAAACTTATTCTCCTTCATCCTCCTGTCCTGTCCTGGCTCGTCTTCCTTCTACACATTATTCTCTCATCTCAGTCAGTCCCAGCTCAGGAGAGAGAGAGAGTCGTAAGTAGTCTGAGCAAGGAAGGAAGCCACCCTTATTCAAGATCCCACCAACCAGCCCATATAATTTAAGTCCTAGGATAGTCCGCATCCCTGGCTCTGATATGGAATAGATGAAACGAATCCTTCCACCATCCATTTTCCCACATGAACCTTTTGAGGTTGTCTCCTCAAAAACTTGTTTGCTTTGGAATCTGTCTTATAATGCATTCAAAATCAGTTTCATACTACCAACAAGCAAAGGAGGACCCCTACCTCCCAAACCCTCTAGTGCAATCATCACCATCCACAAGATTCACTCACTATAGAACACAAGGAGCATCATTCACAAGCGAGCAAATAAATTCACGCACATCGCATTAACGCTCCTCCACCACCACCACCACCGTTACTTATTTCCACCCTTCCCTCCATTCACCAACTTTACCAAATTCCATTTGATCACCATCAACCAGCACCGTAGTCTAATAGACCCCGCTTTCTTCATCATTTCTTCCTATTATTCCGTATATACTCTATCTAGTCTGTGTAGTATCTATCCCCAGCTTTCAATCCATTTCACTGGTGGTGAAACACTTGTTTAACGTTCCCATATTATTGCATTTTTCTCCCTCCTTTTCTCTTTCTCTCTGCTTTCACCAAGCCTTCTCTATTCTTTCTCCCGCTTTCCCCTTTCATTCTCCCCGCTTTCTCTCTTCCTATCTCTCCCTTCCTTCTTTTCCAATCCACATCCATCTATCCATCTTTCTTTCCGTAGGCGATAGCCACATACTCCACATTCCCTTCCACACGCTCGCATCCTTTACCCGGGGAAAGTCATCCTACCCTTCAATCCATCTCTCGAGCCTTCCTTCTTTCTTGTGAATTTTAACAGCTTTCCCTTCATTCCTTCATGCCCCCGCCTGCCAGCCCGTCTCTTGCTCCTTTCCCCACTTGCTCTTCTTCTTCTTCTTCTTCTTCTCCTTTATCCTGTATCTTTCCCTTCCTTCTCCACTTTCTCTCTTTCTTTCTGTGAAAGCGGGTGTCAGCTGGGAGGAGCTGTGCATTAACTTTACCCGTCTAATTTGTCGCGCCCCCGTTTCTGATTCCATTGACACTGCCATTCCAGAAAACACTTTTATTCTCCCCCTTCCACATTCCCATTCACTCATATTCTACAAGTGTATAAAACCCAAGGACTCTCTCCTACTCCTCCCCAAACGCGGGTAAGACAGACCGCACACACAGACAGGAGAGCCTTTATGAGAAAATATATAACCCTCCTCGCCCTTCTCCTCCCGCTTTCCTGGGTGCTCCTCAATCCTCCTTTTTGTCTCATGCCTTTAGTTTGTCGCGTAAAGTATTTTGTAACGCTTTAATACCCTCCACCTACCCTTTTCTCTTCTCGTTCTCATTTCCGTCTTACATGACTTCCAGGAACGTGCCTCCCAACAGGGCAGTAAAGGGGCTTTCCCTCAAATATGATTATAATTGGGTGCGGGGTAATTTAGCACAGGGGAATGTTATTCCCAGTAAAACATTTCCCCACTTCTCTCCATACCACTCGCCTTTATTTATGAAATCCCTTCTGTCTGTATATACTCCTTTGAGCAACTGCAGACACTCTACTGCTAAAACTGTAAACTTTGCCATGACTGTCTTCTCAACGAGGATGCGTCAGCTCCAGTCAAGAACGGCTCTACATTTCAAACCAATTTACTCATCACTTTATGATCGATGGCCGTGATCAGGTGCTTTTGTTTTTATGAGCAATGCATTTCTCCCCGATTGATGACAACTACAAAGTTTTTACTACGACGAGGGGGAAGTGGAGTATCCAGTAAATTCCCTGGAATTAAATATTCTCCCCGAGATGAGTCATTCACACCGATAAAGATGGTCTCTGGATGGAAAGCGGTGGAATTCTCTCTTCTACATGCACACGCTATCCATTGTAACTACCCACTTTCCCCATTTCCTCTATTCTCTATTGTCCAGGCTTTACTTCCCCCTTCCCCCTATGCCTATATGTGAGCCTCCATTGTCTTAGTCGATTAGCCCTGGAGACCCTAAAGTTGGTTTTACATGTCCTGTCTGACTGGAAGCCATGCTGCACTTTACTCTACAGGAACAACGGGATGGTTTTAGCGAAAGTCTAAACTATCGTGGGAAACAAACATAGGAGCGCGGGTGGGCGATGATATATTCTCAAGAATCTATAAGTAATAATATCTTAAGTGTAGCAGGAGCGTTAGAATAAAGCTGAGGGCTGAGGGTACGGACAGTTGAAGACCCCGAGCTTAGGAACTGGGTACTGGAGTGAGTAAAAGGAGAAGGTGGGTTTTGAGCGCGTCCAAGGGCTTGTTGGATGTCCCTTGGAGCGCTGTAAGGGATCCCTCAGAATTCCTCAACAACTCTCGGTTTTCCAGCGGATAATGCTTGATTGAATTTCTTGTTAGTGTGTTGGTTTAATGAAGCGTGAAGGGAAGAGTAGAGATAATTATGACAGAGGAATGAGGAAAGGACCTTCACGACGGGATCGTATTCTGATCCTTGCTCCTATTCTATTTCATATTCCTCTAACTTTGTGTACACTCTATTGCTAAGCTATTCCAGAGGAGGAGGCAGGGCAGGAGATGCTTACCCCAGCCGGATCCTGGAGCTTTTGAACTGCTGGAGTGCTGGAGAGGAGTGAGGGTTGGAATATTAGCCTCGTAGAAATAGGAGCTGCTGGAGGAGAATAAAAGACATGAGAGTTTGTGCACAGCCCCTGGGAGTGATGCACGAGGAAGGAGCTAGTTTTCTATGTGTTGTGTGTGTGATGTCCTTAAAGGCTTTTCCATAAGATTGCATGCTCGTTTCTCTCCCTCTTTCCTGTGTCTAGTTTTCAGAGACTCTTCTTGTCTCTCTCTCTCGCTCGCTCCCTGGCTCGTTCTCACTCTATCTCTTCTATTTTCCTCCGCTCAAGTCTCTCGAAAGAGTTTAGTCGTGTAGAGAAAGTTGGGTAGAGACATTCAATTCAGAAATTATTGGAATCCAGAAAAGGTTGACTGTCTCAAAGAGGGAAAAGGTGCTCTCTCTCTCTCTTCTGTTTTTCAGTCTAAAGAGAAAGGAGGCAGTTACGATTAGCGTGTGCGAGTGGAAGTGTATGTGTGTGTGTCCTGTAGATAGATATTCCAGATATATATTTACCGTGTAGTTATTTGTTCTTCGACTTGGAACAAGTTGTGCATTTATCAACTTTCAGGATCAAAGACTCTGGAAATAAAAGTTGGAAGACGGGTGAGGAAATAAATTTCAACTTTTCCGGGATCAAAGATTAAAGACGACGGTCAGAGTGAGAGGCGGACGGGTACTTCGTGGGTAGTCGGAGGAGTAGACTTTGCCACCACAACAACACAAGAAACTCATGTGATACTACCCACCCGGATTTGCCATCTCTCCCGGGTTTTCTCCAATTGCGTACATTACGTACAGGCCAACCCGTCCTTTTCGTGTCGACCGTGTCCACTCGCATCAATATTCACCGTCCACCCCGCCGAACCACAAGCGAATAACTATCCTAGCCACCTCACGATACAAACTCCCATTTCGCGGTCTTTGTGGAATTCAGTTATTTACAATTTACAATCTTCCTCACTCTTATTTCTTTCCCTCCAGAACATTTTCGAGTTCCTCTCTCTCTCTTCCTAATTCCCGCCTGTCATCAGTATTAAATTTGTAAGAATTCATTTCATTCTCTTCTTCCTTCCTTCCTTCCTTCCTTCCTAATCTTCATCCCAATTTGAAGGAATCAAAGGAAGACGTCCACAGTTTCTGAAATCGAGGTAGCGAGCGACAAGGAGTTTTAACCCCACTCCCGCCACCAAACTTGCCCGGCATTCATTCTTAATTTTTTTCAAGGAAGAGCAACCTTTGAGTGCGAGCCAGCCATCCAGGCGGTCAAAAAATAAGAGAGAATTTCCCCTTCAACCTTGAGAGGAGTTTAAGAAGCTGTTCTGTTCTGTCTGGGGCTTTGGATGAAACAAGAAGAGCTAAGAATTGACTTTGACAGTGTTCGTGGTGTGAAAAAGATTGGATTTGTAGAAATAATTATTGGAAGCGCCAATTCCCTCCGCATCCCCTTCGTCGAATCCAACAAGTGCTCCTCCGCATCATCCTCATCTATTGGATCCCCCTGGAGATTGCGGATTTGCAGGCTGACGACGGGAGATTTCCTTTGGAATTAAGCGCTCAGCTGATTTGACAGGTAAAACGGGAGGAGCTGTAGGCAGTGAAGGAGCCGAGTAAAAAGTGACACTGGGTAAATAGTTTCAAAGGAGGAATTAAATTATAGAGAATAATAATTAGTGAGAAGTGATTGATAATTGGGAGTGTGGGCGTGTAAGGATTGTCAGTCATCCATTCTTCCCCAAAACTTCTTCCAGTCCATTATCAAACAACTCCCAACAAGAACTTGCAACCAGACCGTTAATCAGAAACCCTTGGAGCAACCAACAACAACTTCACAAACTAGCATTAAAAAAAGCCGTCAAAACAGTCGGAAGAAGACCAGCAAAGCTTACCTGCATTCCAGAGACTTGCATCTTCTCCAGATTGAAGGAAAGGAGGAGACAAGTGTTGTTGTATCTAAAGTATCATCTCGCATCAGAGAGTGTAAAACAACTATTCACACTTGCTATTTGTCCTCATCCTTTTGCACGGAGCGGGAGGAGCTCTCCCCCTTGATACTCGGCTCTATTTTCAAGTGATGTAGTTTCATGTTGTCTTTGGAATTTGATATCTTTCAACACTCTCCTCCCTTGAATCAAACAAAGGGTTAGCTTTTTGAAAACATTCACGGCCAAAAAGCGCATCTTCTTTCTCTTACCCAGGCTCAGCGCACTTTATTTTATAGCCTTAAAAAATCCCGTTCACCCAACAATAACCCCCCTGAAGAAAGTAAAAAGAAAGCTGGAAAATTCCTCAGAGGGCATGAGCCACTTCCTTTGTCGGGAATCTTCTGAGTGACAAGTGTTTTCTTTACACGCCAATCCCGCTTTCTCCGGAACTCAATCCCCATCCGTCTCCTCACACATACAGGGAGCAGAGGGAGAGAAGGGAATTTGAGAAATCTTTCCGGACTAATATTATTGTCAACAGTGAATGGAATCATTGATTTTTTATGGTGATTGATTCCCCAAAAAGAATCATTTGACGCCCACGACCGAAACCTGGCAAACAAAATATATCCAGCCGTCTAAATCACAGAGTGTCTCGGAAAAAAAACTCCCCATTACTGTCTCTCTGTCATCATCATCGACCTCAAGAGAATTGAATTATCCCAGCATCCAATCCACGGGCTATAAGCAAACAAACCAAGAAGTAGTGAGTGCGCGAAATAACTGGAAAGCACCTAAACTGTAGGAAACAAGGAAAAGGTGCGTGGATAATCCCAGCCGTGTATTTCCAAGTGTGAGTGTGTGAGACGATGTAGTTTTCGCCATCCTCTTCTTCCTTGGATGACATTGTATGTAAATATCGTTCCGCTCTTTATTCCATATCGGGGAGGGGGAAGAATCCTTCAGGATGAGCTTAGAAGATAAGGTAATTGTGGATGGAGAAATGGGAAAAGGACATGGAAAACGAGTTAATTCCCCTGGAAAGAGGACGTTAAATAATGATGCCGTTTCGGCTTGGAAAAGCACAACAAGCCGAGGATTGGTCTCCTCAGTCATCCTCCTCGTTCTCGTGACCCTTTCAGCAGCAGCGACCGCTGCCCAGGCATTGGACAACGATGTCCTTTGCCCAAAGGAATGTCAGTGTTACAACGTTCAGGTGGATTGTTCAGAACGAGGCTTGGATGCCGTACCGAAAGGAATTCCAAGAAATACTGAGAAAATGTAAGAATCATTCTTTTTAATCAATCTTTCTCTTTTTCTCCCCATTATTCTCAAACTTATGTTCTCAACTTCTTCTCCCTCACCTCACCAGCCTCCTATTCTTCTCTGGTTCTCCTCCTATTCTAATAACGAACCATAGGACTAACTCCCAACAACACAAAGCCCAACTTGAATACCAAAAATCCAAAACTGTTCCACTTGTACAATTTAAATTGCAGGAGCAACCTTGTTCGTACAGCAGAGGTATGTACATGGAGTTTTTGAGGGGTAGGTTGAGAGAGAATTTGATGGCGGGCGGGGCGGGTAGGGGCAAGAATTGTAATGCCACCCTTGACTTGCATCACGTAGGAACTTGATGCGATTCTCTAGAAATTGTTGCCTGCATAAGCAAGCATACATACAGCTCAAGCTTGAGGACTTTCAGATAAATGATCGTGACGTATGCTTGATGGCCGGAGCGTTATACTTCATCTTCCACTTTCATCCGGTCACCTGGCAAGGAATGTGTTGTCAATTTAGATCAAAGCTAGCTGATAAAACTATTACATCCAAGAGTAAACCAACTTTTCACTTCTAATCACAGCTCACGTTGCACCACCACTGCCGTAACCAGTATTTCTCCCCGCTCCGCTTGTTCCAGTCGGATCATATCTGTAACCCGCCCCAGAGATCTCAACACGCTGATTGAGGAAAATTGTGAGGGAAATCTTGTTATTTCGAGCTCAAGCTTTCCAGCAGCGTCTGTAAACAACATATCCTTTAACCCAAATATTCAGGAGATGGAGGAGAAACTAGCTCTCCGACATTTGGCAAGTATAATCAACGCTACACACACAGGGAGGGACACATGGGTAGAGATTTTCGTGGAAAGAATCAGACTGCCTGCCTGTGCTGTGTGCATGCCGTATCTTTTATTATTTATAATATTCTCCCATCAGCTTTCCCTGAAACTTAATGCGCTTCGGAGGATGATAAGTGTTCGGGGAGGAGGAGGAGGAAGGAGAGTGTCATGGAATACAAGTTGGGCGAGAAAGAGTTTTAAATTGATTTAAAATGTTAAGAGGGAAGTTGTTGTTGGAGGGGAGGGAGAATTAGGAATATTTAGTGTAAATAGTCGTGGGACATGGAGGAAGTTAAGAGGAGAGGACGTATAGAATATTGTTATTAGCGCTTCATGCCCTCGTCCCTTATGGATGCTAATTTATCAGCGGAATGGTGATTATTGACAAGGAAAGAGTCAAAAACCAACTCAGAGATTCCTCTGAGCTCAGGTTTCTTTACCCACGAACCCAGCGTTTTTACTTACATCACCCCTGCCAATACAAACGGATCCTCACCATTCTCAGTTTGAACCGATTCAATTACAACCTTAGATTCATCCACACTGTATGCCCTCTGAATCAGGCTGAAAAATTCCGTGTATGCAATAGGAGAAGAATCTCCTATTGCATTTTCATGCAACGTGCTTTTCCTAGGACATTTAGCCAGTCCTAAAGTGTATGCGTAGGAAACTCGTGGGAAAACACATGAGGTTAGAGCGCTGCTATTAAGTCTGCCTAATCTAAGAATGTTCCAGGGAGAGAAGAAGAACATTTAGAGAAACGATTATTAAAAGTGCGGGTGGCTGGTTGGGTTAGATTATATTGTGAGCATGATTGGAATATCATTTGTATTTGCATACGCTAGGGAGGGAGGGGTGGTTATTTTTTTGATTTATGAATGTTTGAAATTTGATATGAGGAATATATGTAGGGAGGGAAAGAAGCGTGCGCTCTTTTCTGCAATCGCTTACAAGCTTCCTCGTAGTTTGTTAAAAAAGATAAGCCCCCGCTCCTCCTATCATATCAAAACCCTTCTTCTCTTCTCCGACTTGTGCCTTTCCATTTACTAGAGAAGAGATAGTACAGCAACTGATTTGTTGTCGGCAAATGTTGTTTTTCCTGTCATTGTTTCCACACAAGTTTTTCTGCAGGATTCTCCCCACCAACCAAGTCAGTCAGTTAGCATAAGCAAGGAAACCTAAAGGGAAAGCATAAAGCTTTGGAATTCTTCTGCGATCTCAGCCGGGCTTTTTGACAACAAATACGCTTCCAAGAACATTTTGATATTTTTCATAGCTCCTCCTCATTCCTCTCCGAGTTCTACTGCTGCAGAGAATAACCTACATGCACACACAACTCGCATGTTCCCGAATTGATTCATATGATTAACTCAGTCGCAGCTTTTCTATTTCTCAAGCTTCACACCGGGTATTAGTGAGTGAGTGGGATTCTGTGCAGAGCTCTGTGAGTTAGTAGTATGAGTTTTGACTGAGCATTCAAAATTTACATTTAAAGCTCCACGGATGATTTTTTATCGCGCTTTTCATAGAATTAGTTGCTGCAACTCCTGGAAAATAGAGACAGACTTAGTGAGGAATTGAGTAAGTAACGTTTTTAGAGTGACAATCTGCTGGGATGACGGCCGATCACGCACAGGCTTCTATTGTCACAAGTCCTTTTGAATGCCCGGTAAACGGAGAGACGAATCCTCTTTTCATTTTCCGTATATTATTTTTTTCCAAAAGACTTTACATTTCTTGTCATGATGCTTTGGATGGGTTTGAGGGACGATGATGATGACGAGTTGGAGAGATAGTTAGTGGGCATCATGAATACGATGCCTTCCCTGGAGCCTCCAGCATATGGATAATAAGCCCGGGTTAAATGATGAGCAGATGGAGGGAATTCCCTCCGTCTCCTTAACCTCTCTCCCTCCGCTCCGGCACACACTTTCTTTTTTCTTCCATCATCCAGTTGTCACATATTAGTTGGCTTAAATCCCAGTGTAATAGAATTGTGGACGGATTTCTTCTCCCTTTATTGTGAGCCCGAGTGCGCTGCACAATGGCTTGTGCCTGGGGTTTGTTTGACTTGGGCTTACACGGCCCTCCTTCCCCGGATTCACAGGGATGGACGCTGGGAAATTAGGCATTATGTCATGTAAGGGCAGATCAGATCTATTATCCAGCACACACACACACACTCCTTTTAGTGGAATATGCATAGGACTGGATTGTCGGTTTTTCAAACTCCCAGCCAGGAGCACCACTACCACTCCTTATGCAGGGGCGTTCCTCGACCCATATTTTCAAGGGTTACCACTTTACCATCTTCTTTCCCCACCGAATATACTGAGGCAGGGCAAGCAAGGGCAAAGCTGAGGGAGGAGCAATAATAATTTCTCTTTTATACGCCCAATTTGTGTGTGGAAAACTGGAAAAAACTAATGGGGCTTGTCTAATTAATTGCTTGGAATTTTCATCCCCCCTCCCATACGGCGGATGTATTTGCTTCAATTCATTCCCCAAATCATTCAATCCACCTAATTTTCTCATTAACTTCTGAGCGTAGGTGAGTGGATTTCTTTTCTTCCAAAACTGGATTGGAAGGAGGCGGCCGGATTGACTTCTCCTAACTCCAAAATCAAATCCAAGCAATTATGGACTGAAATAATCAGATCATAGAGTAGGGATAGAGTAGGAGGAGGATGGATTAAGAGTAGTGATTTTAAGGGAGCTTAATTACTCTATACTCGGATTGGGAAGAGGAGAGTGTGGAAGCGGAAAGAATTGAGTGACACTCTGTAACTCAATTTCGCGGCTTATTGAATCATTGACTCCCAGCTTAAGGGTGCTCATAAATTACTTGATTTGTTCAATGAGCAGTCTTAATGATGTATGGTGGCTGGAGGATGGAAATTAACTGCCATCAGATGAGATGGAAAGTGATACAGGCATTTATTTAGCCAGCCAGCCAACCTTCTCTCATTCTTTTTCTCTCTTACAATAGAGTCGTTTACATTTTGAATCTTTTGGCTTCTTCCCTATCCTGCCCCATCGCAAACTAACGAGAAGGCTAACTTCCATTGCCCATTTTCTTCGTCGTTGATATTACAACCTGAGGCTCGTCTTTAATAGGCATCCACTCCAGTATCGCTCCTCAATACAGCGCTACCAATATCCCCTTCCTCATGCCAACCTTCCCGCATTATTGCTTGTAGGCCCCATGACTATGTATCGATTGATCTTGTGTGTAAATCCAGTGAGATAGGAATCGCTATGAGCGAGTGAGGGGAAAATAAAGTACTACTTGATCCTCTCTTCCTGTGTGAACGTGGGAAATGAAGCTTCAGTGGATAATAATGGTCGTTCTGGATGAGAAGAATTGCGGAAAGGTACAGGGTCATTTCGGTCAATTTGAATTTCCTAACGAGGGCGAGGAGAGGACTGACTCTCTGCATCTGGAAGCATATACATTGGAGGGACAGGAAAGATACCCTGTTGCTCTTCTCGAAAGCCTCTAAACGACTTCTAGTTGACTAACTTAGTTTGGACGAGCTCCTGCTTCTTTATTCTGCCATTCTGGGAACGGATATTGAATCCGAGGGGTATCAAGTACTTTAGAGAAGGCTGTGAGTACGTGGTGGAAGAAGTGCGAAACGTATTGAAATTTAACACCTGCCTATGTAGATTTACAAGGATCCTTAAACAGTCTACAGAGGAGGAGTTAGAAGAGCCCTGGGATCACAGAAACATAGGGCCCTCTTCACACTCGTATTCTGCTCAACTCCTAGCAGATTGCACAAGGAGAGGCATAGAGAAGGAGAATATAGAGATTGCAAGGAGGGGGATTGATCATCTTCCCAACAATCTGGTGACAGTGATGAAGGGTTGGCGCGAAGAGGAAATTGCATCTTGTCTCTTATGAAATAGAGTATTGTATATTTTCTCTTCTGAACTTGAAGGAGAGGAAAAGGAGTTTGCACAAGAGATTATGATAGACAAACATGTTGGCAAAGACAGAATAAGAATGCTCTTGCATGGGCGTCTAAAAAGCCAAAGATTATTATTTACTTGTCTTCCTTACATAACTATGTATAAAATCTCAAAGGTTGCGTATGGGAATGATGGAATTGAATTCAATGTATTCTCGTGTAATAATGAGTGATTGTCCCATACTTTGGTATTATCAGCTATTAAGCAAGGAATTAGCTCGTTCCTTGTTCACCAAGTCCTTGGGCTTACAGAGAGCCGGAGGTGGAGCTGTAGAGGAGACTGGAAGTAATATACTTTAAAAGGAAAATTATGAAGTAATAGAAGATTGAGAATGGAAGGGGGTGGATAAAGGGGGGAAGAAGTTATGGAAAGGGATGGAGACAGCCAGAGGATTTGTGTATATTAGCTTGGACAGATGCTGAAGGTTGTTGAATGAGAAGCGGATTGACAGGTTATGGGATGGGAATTTGAGTTGTGTCTTTATTTGACAAATGTTGTAGCTTAGGAAATGTCTTACGCTCTTGTTTCCCCTCCCCTAATCCCTTGTACTGAGGTGAGGGGAAGGTGATGGAAAGTTGGTAATTTTTTCAAAGATGATAATCATGTGGATTTACTTTTGTTTCTTTTGACAGTGAGTTACAAGGGAACAACATAACAACGATTCGTCTCTCGGATTTTGCTGGTCTGGCTTCCCTCCGAGTAATGTGAGTAACCCAAATCTTCTTCTTCTTCCTCTCTTATATAGTATGCCACATTCAGCCCATTCTTTCCCTCCAGTATAAAAGCTCCTTTAAAGTTACAATCCTTGGCGTTCCATCCAGGACGGAGACGGAGGAAGGGACGAGTGAGTTCCTCTGGATTCCGCTATCAATCCCTTATATTCCATATCAGATTAAATCGCATTCAATTTTATTCTCGCTCCTTGTCCAGAGAGTCCAGTCCATGATTGGGTAAGAGCAGAGTCCTGGATGGATGAATTGTTTAACTTTTTCCTCCCTTTACAAACTGCATCCCTGCCATCTCTTGTAATAATAATAATAATAATAAGCGTGTGTGTGTCCTGTCTTTAAACATGTAAACTCAACAAGCTTATACCCAACAAACTCACAAATAATTCTCAGTCAAGTCAGTCAGTCAGTCAACCAGCTCGCTCGTCCCTCCCGTCCGCCAAACTCTTAACTAACTTGCTTAGTTATCCCCTCACTCAACTGACTCACTGACTCACTGAATCCGTGGGTCTTAGCAAGCCCCAAGAAGAAGAATCTTTGATTCATTCAAGGCGAAACAAAGTGAACCTTTTTGATTGAATTAACTTGCAGACAATTGTCGGATAACGAGATTCATACTGTGGAAAAGGGCTCTTTTCAAGATCTGGCCTCGCTCGAGAGACTGTAAGTGTCTTGATTTTTTATCCATCTTTTTCCATCCTTCTCCTTCTATTGTGTCTCGTGTTGGTCATGTTGCTGCTGCTGCTGCTTGGGCAAGGAGGGAAGATGAGCCGAGATGGAGAGTTCATGTTTCATCATTTAGCAGCTCCGTTGTCCACATAGGACTCCCAGAGGCCAACCAACAAGAAGACAACTTTAACAACAACCAGTGTAGCAATGCAAAGCATCCCAAGAAAACAAAACAACATTTAAGAGTAGCAATGCATTTCCAGCCTCCGCATCCTTGTCCTCCCAAACTAAATCTTCTCTTGAATGCAAAGGAGGGAAGCGGCCGAGCAAATCCCGGACAAACAAATTTTCATCCTCGCCACCATCATTTTCAATGCAAGGAATGTCAGCTATTTTAGAATACAGTTTCACTTAAACTCCATTAGTACCCCACCCTCACTCTAAATCCTTAAAACTGCCCTTAACGTCCACAGCAGTTTAACCAGGCTCCAGTCAGCTTTAGCCCGTCTGTCCAAGTTTCATCTCTCTCTGTCCTTAATCCTCATCCTCTCTTTGTAGACACTCGTTCCGCCGTCTCCTTGTCGCTATTTCCTATTCACTTCCCGTATTTATAAGATCATGAACGTCATCAACTAAAGTAATCTGTAGGAGGATGTGTGAGAGAAGCACTGTTTTTTAATTCCTTCAAAAGTCAGCGTTTTACGAGAGAGAGAGAGAGAGAGAGAGCTTCTGGTATTTATTAAAAATTTTGACACAACTTTGTCAATAGGCAGGGAAGTAGGCGTAGTATTTTACGGCGCTCCCTTAATTTGTATTCCGCGTCCAGGATTTTTCTGATTGCGATACGTGCTCCAACTTCCTCCTTGAAAACCTCCACTCACTCACACATTCCCAATTTTTATGGAGAACTAAGTAAGTAGAAAGTAAAAATCATGCTTTCTAGCATAAGCTCAGCCTGGTATTTTACATGGGTGTGTGACTCGCTATCAAACTATCAGCCATCAAGAGTCTTGTATTTTCTTCGTAATGAGCTTCTCTCTCTCTACATTTCCCTCAACTTGTTTTACTCAAACTGAAGGCCAACTCTCTCCGGAAGGATGTAACTCGTTAGCTTGTTTGCACTTTACTCTTATTCCGTTGCCATCCATCCAGCATTCAGTCATCATCATCTCAGAGGCAAGGAAGAAGCATGATAGCTTACGCATAGCTTCAAAGAAGAACGTCATCTTCATCATTTACCACTTGGGAAATCCTAGGAGAGAAAAAGATTTTTCTACCCGAGATTGAGATTCTTTGCACTTCTTTACCGTCGTTCGTATCAGCCCCAGCCCTCAGCCATAGCCACCCTATCTTTTTCTCGCTGCGTTCATCTCCTTCCCCCTTTTCACCTATTCCTCTGTTAATTGTTGCGTCTTGTATGGCATATATATTTGCCCTTAGCAAAACAATATTACTTGCAGTTATTCGTATTCCTCTCGAGAAAAATTAGCTTTCAAAGGACGTACGGATTCGTTAAGGAGTGAAGGGATATGGATTGGATGGGGTGAGGGTGACGGGAGTGTAAAATATGGACAAAGATTTCCTTCCGCCTCGGCATATGTTTTGAGGGAAAGGAGATCTGGCGGGGTAATTGATTTTTAAAGAGAATATAATGGAGAGCGATAAAACAGGCGGGCGGGTTTATATTTGCAGACATTTTTTACCCAACTAACTCTCCATCTTTTCTCCACACACATTCCCAGGAAATTTGATAATTTCTCCCAGGGACGACGGCATCTTTCCAGCAAACCCACCACCAGCCTCCCATCTGTCTCCGTCTCACGTTTTTGCGGTGACTATAATGTGACGACGAGATTTGATGCGGGCGGGCGGGTGGCCAGCTAGCTTTAGGTCTTCCTCTGGTTCTTTCCTTAGGCCTTCCACGCTATGAATGTGGATAGTTGCACGTGTCGCGAAAATTCGATAGCTGTTTATACGTAACAAATTGCCACCAAACGTCCGTAGCTCCAAAAATGGTGAAAATGAGCTCATAAAAAGAGCTCTTTTAGAGGTGAAATAGTGTGTGTGGCGCGTTAAGGAAAAGTAGAGTTGCCCCACCTTCTGGACATGTACAAGCAAAGCAAGCCAACTTCCTCCCTTTTCTCTTGTCTCCCTTATTTCTTCCTTTTGTGTGTGTGTGGGTGCGGAAATTACGAGGACGGCTGAGGCAGAGGCAAAATGCCCATGCTTTCCCCCTAATCTGCTCCTACTTGGGCTCCTTGTTGCTGTTTATGGCAGGCCTAGGATTTATCGTCAAATTTCTTCCCGCTTAAGTCAGTATATCTTGAGGAGAAAACTTGTATGTTGATTCCCTCTTTCGGGAGGGAGCGGCTCCAAGATGAAGTGGTGTCCAGTAGAAGGAGGAATTTATGCATTTCAATAGGGCCGAAGAAGACGTGCCGGGAGGCAAGGAAACGGACCCAGCCCACCCCCACCACGTCCTTTGCATCTGTACATACGTATCTCGGAGCCATCAAGATCACAAGGAAGGAGAACAAGTGCGGGGAGGAGGAAGGATTGGTGGCTTGGTCCTCTGTCGCATCATGTACACAATATAAAATTGCCCAGATTTTCATGAATCATGAAAATCTCGTAAATTATTTTCTCTTCCGTCCCATTGCTGAGGGAATTGAGTTTATAAAATCCAAGCTTCTTTTATTGTGAGCTGGATGGAAAAATGTAATAAGGGCTGAGAGGCGATTTAGGGAAACTTGGTTGAAATCAAAAGGGATTTTATATGGACATTAAATGTAGAGTGGTGTGGGAGTCTGGTGAGGAGCAGTGGAGAGAGAGAATTGTAATATCCCTTGGGAGGGTGAATATTTTTCTTTCAAAAATTCCTCCGGCTCCTTCTCTCTTTCCGCCTCAATTCCAAAACCAATGCTCCCACACACACAATAAAGAATTGCAGGTGATGCAGGAAGGATTGAGCTTATAGTTTTTTTCACATCAATCCATCTAGAGCTAAACTTGGGACGAAGAGAAAGACAGAGGAGAAAGTCGCTAGAAGAGAGAGAGAGAGCCCTCCCAGAACATCTTTCTCCTTCACTACCCGAATCCTTGAATATGGCTTTGGGACCACCAACCAAATGAGATTATGTGCATTTCACTTTGATTTTCTCCCAAACTATTCAACTTTCTCCAAGAATCTAAGGACCCAGTCAAGGAAGTTAACCCCTTGTAACCTCTTGTAGCATACTCTTTGTAGTTTTCTATGAACCTTTAAATCGGAGGACTCTCCTCAACTCTCAGGAGTTAGTTTTGCGTTCTCTCTCCCTCTATCTTCGCAACCTTTGTCCCCAAAATAGGGATAGCACACACAACTTCCGCAT
Source organism: Sminthurides aquaticus (assembly GCA_906901655.1). Taxonomy (NCBI): domain Eukaryota; kingdom Metazoa; phylum Arthropoda; class Collembola; order Symphypleona; family Sminthurididae; genus Sminthurides; species Sminthurides aquaticus. The sequence continues at coordinate 4,553,679 of CAJQTT010000004.1, read as the reverse complement.
CCCGTTGTAAAAGAAAGCAGCTAAAGGAGAGAAAGCAAGCTGGAGGCTTGAGCCTAGTCTGGAGTGTGGAGGAAACGATAAAACTTGAATCCAAATAGCTTACTTGTAATTTTTCCGAGGCGAGCGTGAGCAAGCAAGCAATTTGTGTAAGATTTAGCCTGGATTTAACATGGGCACATTAGGGATATGTTTATCTAAGCTCACTTTTAAATTCGTTTCCCTTGCAAACAAAATAGGAGCTGTAGCTGGCTACTGTTTCAGTTCCAACTCTCAGCTCCAAAACTAATTCCCCGAACATGTTTCCCAAACGCTTTCAACCAGTTTACCCAGAACATTTATTCCTTTTGTCATACAACAAGACTTTCCCCTCCCCCTTATACTTATAACCGCCGTTTTCATCATCTCTTCTCCATTCCCATTATTCCCTTCCGTAGGAAGGACACGTGTCAGAATCGCCCATTCCATATTTTCCTTATTCTCCAAGAAAAATTATATAGCATCTGTCTATTTTCCAATCCCATGTTTTTCTGTTTATCCACATAATATTCAAACAGGATTTGCCTCAACATCCCAGGAAGAAGCAAGACATTTTCTTTTCCCATAATTTTCTTTACACTAAATTCCACAGAGCCGCCCTATTTTCTTGTTCTTCTACTGCCTTCATCCCTTGTTATTCTTGTACTTTCTCGACTCTATACTTTATTCTCTGTCCCCCTCCCCCTCCCTGTCTGCAATACAGTTAGGATTTAGAGCGAAAAGCAGTCAGTCAGTCACTTGAAGTCAGAATCAACGTTTCAAGCACTATCCCTCTCAGCTTGGCTGACGGATCAAATCGTAGCGTCTGCTTTACGGTTTCGTATCCGTCCTGGCCAGCGTCAGCCAGCCAGCGGGTCCCACCCAAATCCCATTCCGGCCGTCTCGTCATATAACAATTCAACGGAGGAATAGGAACGGCATTCCGCTTCTTCCTCAGCTGCTAATATCCCTGTAAATCTGAGAGAAAATATCCTTGTTGTATTTTAGTATGAGAGCTTTGTTGTGAAAGGCTGTTAAATTTCATGGGATTGCAATAAGTTATTACACTGAGGAGACTGAAGGAGACTATTTCTATATATCATTCAAACTTCTGGTCGATAACATCTCTACATCTCGCAGAGTTTGAATTGAAGAAATTTTACCCTATTCTCAACATTTTTTCTTCTTCCATCCTGCATGGAGTAGTGTGCAAACACAGCAGAGCGTCCGTCCGACAAGGACAACAAGCTTGACGCCACACTAACACAAGAGAACCCAAGCCAAAACCCCTGCACAACAGTTATCGCAGTAAGAATCACATCATAGCTCAAGAAATCCATTGCCGGGAGTCTACTTATATTGCTTATTTATTTATGAAAGACAAAGAGATTTTCCTTCCATAAAAATGTATTCTGCTGCCCAACCTTTTCCGCGTTAAAATTTCATCCCTTCTATTTTTATCAGCTCTTTTTCTTCCTACATCTCCACCTCATTCTTTTCCTTAGCTCTCCTACACCTTGGTCATGGTTAAGACCCGAAGAGAGAGAGCGAGAGAGCGAGAGAAGATTGCTTTTCTGCAACTTCTCCCCTCTACAACAGATTCCTGAATATTATACAGTATTATTAGTAGTAAGTTAGTCCAAGGACCATCCCATATTTACCTTACTTTCGCATATATTTTCACCTACGTAATCTAAGAGAACACTACGTAACCAATGCATCGGACAATTTGAAACGGGGAATTGAAAGCTAAGCCCAGGAGATGAGTTAAAGGAAGAAATTGGAGGAGGAGGGAATGAATGGACGGCGTTGGTTTCTATTTATTTGCATTTCAGCATATATTCTGATTATTATGCCAAGATAGCAAACCACCCTCCTCTCATCTGAGCCCTAGGCAATCCTTGGTGTGTCTGCATAGAATCCACAACAAGCTCTTAGCCGAGGTTTTAATTATGCATGTGATTGGGAGGATTGTATCGGTGGTTGGTGGCGGTTGTTGAAAAACTCTTGAAGCTTTAGTGGGTTGCGCACGATAAAGATGGAAGGGATGTTATTGAAAATCCTCTCCCAGACTCTTACCGTTTCCACCTATTCTTCCCCACATGCTTTTGGATTCATCCCAAAGTCATCTTACCAATGTCCTCTTCCTTAGTACACGTGATAACAAAAGTCCATCTGCGTTGGATTCTTTATTGTGTCCAAGACTCGTGCTTAATAATCTCCTCGCTCCTTTCTTGTATGCGGTTTTAAAAATCTCAAAGACGGCAAGTAAATCTGACGTGATCCCCTCTCTCCCAGTTAATTAATTTTAAGAGCCAAGGAGAGCTATGGAGTGTAGGAGTCTAGGAGCTACACGGAATTTTTGCGTGACGGAGATGAGTGAGAGAAGCCATGCCGCTACATGGGGCACTGCTTTAGATTTCCCCGAAAATTAAGAACGAGGAGACAATCTACGGCGATGGTTGATAGCGATAGCGGAATAAGTAAGTAAAATGAGTGGATGATACGAGCCGAATGTAGGATAATGTATTGGCTCCCTTTAATGCCTACCATTGGCGAACCTCAAACTGATAATCGATAGTGTCGCGTGCTTAGTAGCCATAGATATATTCTTTCCCTCCTTCTTTGCTTCCCTTGATCCGGATACTTGCATAGCTCGTGTCTTACTTGGACTGGGAAGAAAAGAGGTATTATTATGGGAATAGCGGAGGACAAAAGTTTTCGCTATGAATTCTATTAGAATACTTGGAAGTTATAACGATGTCAAACTTTCCTCCAACAATTCTCTGCCTAAACCCTTAACCGAAACGTAAACCAAGTTATAGTGGTATTTGCGAGCATTATTGTGGAGGAATGGCGTGTTTTCCTCAAAGCCACCTCCTCCAAGGAAAGCATCACTACCCAACAGTTTATGACTACTCAGGTTGAGGAAAAGAGAGCCAGAGCAGTGGGCTGAACTGCCATTAGCGTGATACGATTCCGGAGTTGATCCTTTGATTTAACTCTGTGATAAATACCATGAAGGAGCTGCGGAAGAGCAGTTATAATCTCGACTACCACTCGTTCTTCCTCTTGCTTGATGACGTCTGCGTCTCTGTACCTTGATTGAGCCTGGATTTAAGACGCAGAGTACTGCCAAACTAGAGCAAGTCTTAACTAGTAAACTCCTTTTGATGTTGACGAGACTGTTAATTGGGATGTGAGTGTGGGCTGGTTTTAACCGACTCGCAAACAAGAGTAACAGCCTTTACTAGTTGTTATGCTTGCCAAGGCTAAAATCCACATCTCTGAGCCAGTCTCACAGTTCTTACCACCTCCTACGAGACCTATTAATTCCTCTAAAGATGTTCCTATTATTTCTTCCTAGATACTTTTTATGCAAGTCAAATAGAGTGGTTATATCGTTGGTCTGGCTGGGCTGAGTGGTGATGATGGGGAAAGGTGGGAATCTGTGTAGTCTCCTCCCGAGTCTGAAAACTATCACATGTCAGAGACAATTTGATTGCTAGTTAGCTTGCGGAGTCTATGATTAAAGAATTCGGAGAGAAAGAAGAGGAAAAGGGTAATTTCCTCCGTCTTCCTTCCAACTTTTCAAACTAAACCTTCACATACAATAGCTGTAGCATCTCCTCGGTATCTGGAACAGTATCAAACAGAGAGAGAGAACGTTCTTCACTGCTGTCAGTAACTTCTCCAAGGTGATTGTCTCTAAACTTGTGTGTCTCTGTAAAGTTAAGCAAAGGGAATTCCCACAAGACGGGCTAGTTCTTCTATAACTGTTCCACTACTGTTCTCCTCCAGCTCCACCGGCCATTCCCTTTAGAATCTAGAAACGGTGGAGAATCTAGCAAAAAGAGGGAGAAAACTCTTTAGTTTCCAAAGGGCCTTAGTTTTAGGAACTACTAAAAACTGGAAAACTAGTTGTGGCGTGTGTGAGGTGATGTTGGAAAGGTTGCTAACGAGATATTGAAGAGGACAGTAATTTGGAGTTCTCTAGGGAAGAGAAGCAGATGCTTGGGAGGCAGTCTTGGTTTTGTATTGAGAAAAGTTGGCGGAGATATTGTATAATTATAAATGAACTAGATTTCTTGGTCAAGGAAGGAAAGAAAGGGAGGAATGAGGGAGAAGATGAGACTGTATTGATTACAAGAAGGTGGGTTCGTTTGTAGGGAGAGAGCATGTAGAGAAGGATAGGCAACTGGGTTTGTGGGTAGGTTCTTGAGGAATAAAATATTTTGTATATATTCTCTACATTCCGTTTACTAAAATTTTAAAGATTACACGACGACCACGAAATAGGACTCTTTCATTCTTTGCCTTCTCGTTCGTCGTTTCCTCCTTCCTTCCTTGAGGAGAAGAATAGGGAAAAGGTATAGAGTTGCTGAGAAAAACTTTTCCCTGAGCATTTATACAAGTAATTAGGGTGTAGTCTGGTCTTTGTGAGGGCCTGCATGATGATCTATTAGCTTTGTTAAGTCGTGAATTTAAATAACAAAAGATGACTTTGGGAGAGGAGAAAAACTATTTTAATTATTTTGTGAAACTTAATAGTTTTCTCAAACTAGCCTTCGTCATAAGCCTGAATTAAGACCCCGAGTCTGTCCTCTCCTGTCTCCGCCAGAAGACGCTCTTCTTCCCCCCCACCAGCCAGGTATTTCAATATCTCTTCAACTTCCAGGATTGCTGAACCCACAGCCACAGCAGCACATCCACCCTACCATCAAATATCCTTTTCTTCTTGCAGGCTATTTAGTTGGCATCAGAAGCAGAGCTTATTATAGGATTATTAACGGGAGAAGCAACTATATACTCTCTTTCACAATTCTTCTCCCCCACCCACCACCAGATCTAGTGGAATTCTCGAATCCATCCAGGAGACGAGGGAAGCAGTCAGCTCAGGAACAATAGGATATGATATCAACAAAAAGTTTGTATCCAACAAGTCTGCAGAAAACAATGTAGAGGAGAGGACATAAGGAGAGAAGAGCTTGTGTCACGGACAGGGATATTGTCTACGGGGGGATGATATTGGTATGTCCAAGGGAGAGGGTTATTGCATAATGGTCCACGAATTAATTTTTTACCAAGTCACGCTCCTCCTCCTTAAGGTCACGTGTATTGTAAGTCTATTTTTCTGGACGTGCATCTCCTCATTTTTTCCCTCTTACAGCCAAAAGCTTCTAGCGTAGTCAGGCAGGCCCTAGACAGTGTTTGCTTAATGGATTCCCATGTGGACAGTGGAAGACGAGGAAAATAAATGCTCGTTCGTACAGCGGCTGCCTCCGTCTCCTCCAGGAATCCTCAGCAAGGATTGCTTGCGTGTGATCTTTGTGAACGGAAGGAGCTTTTGGGGTAGTGGTTTACTTGTATCCAGGAGGATTAACTTTGATTCCGAGTTATTGTTGTTTGACCCATGTGGGAGACTCGGCGTAGCCGTTAAATTCTATTCCGAAGCTTACTTCCAAATCCAAGCCTTCCAACAGGCTCCATTACAAGGATTTAAGGATGGCCAAGCGTCAGGAACAGAGATGTGAGGGAGAAATTAAAGCTTCCTTGAATTATTGCAACGTTTCCCAGCAAGAACCGTTCCACAAGGAGCCATGAGCAAAGAAGAATCTCACGCTTTCGCGTCCCCGATTCCGCCTCCTCAAATGAAAAAAAGTAGCTCGTAGTCGTAACATAATATTTTATTAGCTACGATATGCTCTTCTTCTAGAATCTAGAATCCGCTATACGTAGTATCCACCACAATGACACGCCACACACCCTCCAATACCATCAACCCTTTCTTCCAGCTTTAGTTGCCAAGCCAAACCGCCTTTAACTTGTACACCAAATACAAATTCAACGTAAGAATCTTCCCATCCACCAGCTCATAACAAGAGAACATGATCTTCACATTCCAACTTCATCGTCTTCCTTCTCAGCACAGCAGCAGCAGCAGCATAGCGTCAATAAGCCTCTGTCCTGCCTACATATGCTATAACGTAATGGGCGTCCGGGTCATAGATTTGCTGGGCATTTAAATTTGAATCTCCCATATTTTCTGCCCAGTTACAAATTGAGTTTCATTTTGATGTGCGTATTATTGCGGGAGAAGGAAGGAATATATTTCCTTAACTCTTCATTCCAGTCCGCTTTATTGCCTCTTATTCCAACCGGGGCCCAACTAATGCTTTCACTCTAATTTGTCATTTACAGCCGTTTGAACAACAATCGCTTACGAAGTCTTCCTGACCTCCTCTTCGCCAACAGCCCGAATTTAAGTAAACTGTAAGTCAATTCCACATTCCACTTTATTTTTACGTCCATGTCATTTAATCCTTCCTCAATTCACATCCTCCTCCTCCTTCCTTCCCACCACCACCCCTACCGCCACCCCCACCACAACCACCAACTTGAAAATCAGTCAACCCTCCTACGCCTTCCATGTCCTCTACGACAAAGCTCCTTCTTTCTGAACCCTTTTTACCCAAGTACTGTAGATCCGCTTTCCGTCCTCCTCCCCTCCCCCATCCTCTTCTTTCTCCGTGAGGGAATCCTAGGAGAGGAAACGCTTGTCGGATAGCAATCATTCCTCAAAAACTTTTACCGTCTCATTCTTCGCGCAGAGCGTAGCTAATCCGGGAGGAATTATTAAAAGTATATCATCGTCACGTCAATGTCAGATATACATACATATATATATATATATCAAGTCAAGTCAAACTAGTAATTCATCCAGGAAGAGTAGGAGTATTGTGCCAACGCCGAGGAAGGAACGCTTGTCAACAACCAGGAAAGCGTCAAACGTTAACAATTCCGTCAAATTACTGAAAGAATGACGGAATACAAGAGCCAATGGTGGATTTAGCAGTGTACGAATAGGACGGTACTATTACAAGGGAGAGCAAGTTAGATGACGCGGGAGCCGGAGGATATATTTGAGCTAGAGTAGAGCCAGTAAATGATGTTAATTGAGCAAAGAGGAAGGATTGATATCAAGGAGAAGGATCTCTTTCTTTTTGCCAACATTCTCTCTTCTTGATGATCGGATCGTGACGGAAGGGTTGTTGAAACTAGGGAAATCAGGGTGAAGAATCTACAATTCTGGCTATTGAGAATTCCAATACGCCTACCAGAAATTAGTTGAATACTGGGTTTTATATAGTTTTGGAAATCCTGCAGAAAATCACAAAGAAAGAGCGGCAAAGTAAAGAGAGGGAAAAAATTTCAGCAGATTAGAATTAGGATGTAAAAGGGGAGGGAGAGATAGTGCGAGAGAGAGAAGAAACGGTGGCGTGCATATGTACTACCCGGCCGCCACAATCCAACATATAAATTCGGTTTGGCAAGTTGGCAAAAGGGAAAAGTAGTTGATGATAGCATTAGGAAGGAGTTGGTTCGGAGTTGTGGGGCAGGAGAGAGTTTATATTTGCTCTTCCTCAACCAACTTCCTCTTGGAGTGTCTGCGTTTGATAGTTGAAGAAGAGGGGTGGTGGCGGATGGTTAGTGAAGTAGGCTTTATGATGAGATGGAATATCTATGAATACGTAATGAAGCTGTTATAATTTCCTTACCTTATAGGGCCACCTTCCAAAAGAATAGCTCCGCTTACATGTTAATTTTAATTGATTTCCCAGAGACCTCAGCCATAACTTTTTGAGTGCCATACGGAAGCGAACCATTTTGGGCCCTTCGACACTCAAGAATTTGTAAGGAAAATAATATACATGTTTCTCTGTATGTGTCTGTAGTGTAAAAATGAATAATGATACTGTATTGGATATCAAACTCCTGGTGGCCAATTGGCTACGTCAAACTTTAAACTCTCGTATTTTTCCCCGTCATCACTCACCGTCTTCCGTAACATTATTCACCTTCCCCCCGAACCTCCTCTAAAGAATCTCTTTGTATTTCCAGACTTCTTGACCACAACCAGCTCACCTGCATTGACGAATCCGCTCTTCGCCCCTTGAAGGACTTGGAAACATTGTAAGTCGTCTTTTTTGTGTGTATCTTTCTTCTCTTGTTCATTCGTGTCTCCTTTGTGGTTTCCTTCTAGTTTACATCACTACCACTTGTTCCTCACGTCTACAATTTAGCCTGGTTAAAGTTTCTTCCGAAAGCATCCCCCAGCGCATCATGGTTTTTTTATCAATTCCCACCTAATTTCAATACAAGCTTCTCATCTATTCAAAAACGACGAACAAATCCTTATCCTCCTTGTAGTAGTTGTCTTGATGTTCGATACTCGATAAGACCGCAAGGAGTGATTGGATTCTGGTTAACAAAAGTCAAATTTATTTTTTTTCATCCCTTTTTCCTCTCACAACTTTACGAGCCAACAATTTTGTCTCCTCGTAAAACAAAGAAAAGAGTGAGAGGAAGTTGGATGAGAATGAAGAATGGGGGCTTGTGTCCCGCTCCCCCTTCGTCATATTTCATTTCAACTTGACCTCAGGCAAAATCCTATAATTTTCCCCATTTCCCAAAGACAGTAGTTTAGTGACGGGTCCTCCCTTTTTCTTCCCTAGAAATTGTATCACAATTTCCTCCAAGCTACACATTCTATTTTATTCATCATCATCTTCTTCCTACTTCCTTCCTACATTCTCTGTCCACAACCTTGGTTCTTGTGCGTATATGAAGCGAAATCCAACTTAAAACCTTGTAGAGAATTTAGAGAACGCTTTACGGAAGGAGCCCTCAAGCTCCAACATGTATTTACTTTCACCGCCCATGCATCACTTAATCAATTTGAAGCGTGCATGGAGTGTGTTGAGTAAAGCTATATCAGTTTGATATGCATTGGAAATTGAAATTTCATGAGAGCCGGCTGTATCCATGCCTTTCTTTTCCTTTAGGAAAGAGTGACACTAACATCCGTGCGAAGCAGTTGTCGGCTAGTCGGCTCCCTGTCTTTCCAGACTGGATTTTAGTTTCAAATCCCTCTCTCCCTTCCAACCATCACAGATTTTGTGAGTTTGCATAAAATGAAGGATTTAACAAACTTAGTTGCCTACTTTGAAATAGATATAACGCTCTCTTTTTCATCTTCCTCCTGCAGTAATCCTTCCTCCCACTCTTCCTCCAGTGCCCTCCTTCCCTGAATTGTATCAATGTCTTCTTCTAATTTACATGAGCATTAATTCTGACGTAATCATGAAAGATCGTATATCGTCCTGTCACACTCTTAGCTACTGTCTCCTCTGTTGGAAGGACGTGCAATTTGAATTTACTCCAATCAAAAATATTACCATCCCCCATGTACCACACGTCAGACAGCTTCTCGGATTACAGTCATCTCTTCTTCTGCCCGAGTTCCGGGTATTAGAGACCATGTAGCTGGTTCTGTCAGTGTTCAGCCCAGATTGTCGCCACCCAGTGGCTGGTGGTGTGGTGGTCACAGAAATCCTTTGCGCGGAGATTAGGTCGCGGGAAGTAGCTATGAAAATTATTCCCGGAAATGCCACCCAAGCGAAACCGAAATGAATATTGTCCTCCTCTGGATTTTGCATGAGATATGGAGATGGTTCGTAATAATTTTGGCCCTGCCACTAAATAATCCCTTGTATGTCTTTTCAGAACTTTGGATAACAACAATTTGACGTCGTTAGCCAAAGACGTTTTTGAGGGTTTAACCAAGTTGAAGCATTTAACTTTGGGGAATAATCCGTTGATTTGTGACTGCCATCTTTCATGGTTTTCTAAATGGCTGAAGAGAGCGCCAAAAACTGCAGCGTCCGCACGCTGCAATTCGCCCTACCATTTAAGGGACAAGACGGTTGACGAAGTCACAGAGGCGGAATTCAGATGCGCTGGTAAGAAAGCACAACAAGGCTGTGATAAAGAGTAAACGTTTTCTTCCTCTCCTCCGTCTATTGCCTTTTTATTGTGAATCCTTCATGTTTATATACATTATTTTTATACATTTGCGTGCAGCAATCAAATCAAGCCCCTCCGTCTTTTACAGCTCATTGCGTGTTTTATGTCTGGGGCATGCATGTTCCATACTTTTACAAATATTATATCAACATGTAATTCCCTACAGAACATACACACCTCAGTTTTTATATTTTATATATCAATCTCAATTTTTGCTATGATCCTCTTCAAGCTGTAAGTCCATTTCTAAGCCCCTGATATAATATATTTATTAACTCGTATTTGTTCTTATGTTACCAAGAAAATCCCATGTAAATTGTTTACAATTAGCAAGTTGCATGACAAGTATATGACGAGATGATTATGTGTGTTTTGTATTCCTACCATTATTTCCCCAAAGGATGTAATAATCATCCCAACAAGCCCACCTTCCATTTACCCATCATAAAACCTCCTCGTCATAAATCTCCATATTTTTCTCTTACTTTTTAGGAGTTATTGAACGGACTTGGAGCAAGTGCGGAGGAGACGAGGAATGTCCTCACCCATGTGTTTGCGCTGACGGGGTTGTTGATTGCCGGGATTTAACACTTAAACAAGTCCCGGATTCTATCCCAGAAGACGTTATCGAACTGTAAGTTATTAAAGTTGATGCCCTTCTCCATGAACTGTCTCCTCCACCCATTCTCCTATATACTTTCTATTCATTTACACCAATTTTGCAACTTGATCATCCCAATCTGTATCCTCAAATCACAGTCCTGTATTCCCTACATCTTCCCTTGATCGGCCTATCCTTGGGACCAAAATCAGTTCTAATTCTTCTACCGTTTCCTTTTCAGGCGGTTGGAGCAAAATGAGATTACGGAAATACCACCCGGTGCTTTCTCCCAATACAAGCGGCTTCGCAGAATGTAAGTAGGTCGTTCATCTAACTAGGATTTAAGAGAGGAAATCTAAACGCAATTATCCTCCGTCTGTACCTTCCCGTCTTAAACTATCATTTCCCGGGGAATTAAATAAGCTACTTGGAGATCATAAACTAATATTAGGAGGATTGGCTTAAAAGAGGCGGCGGGCAATAATTTCCGCTTATGTAATCCTAGTGCCTCAAAAAAACTAATTTCCTTCTCTTTTTATTATTAGCGATCTTAGCAACAACCACATCCAGAAGGTTTCAACTGAGGCTTTCCGAAACCTCAAGTCTCTGACATCCCTGTAAGTGTTTCAGAATTTGCGTTTTGTGTATACATCCTTTTTATATCAGACTCCCCTCAAAACTATATTATTCTAATTTCATTCTCCAGTGTGTTGTATGGAAATCGGATCACCGTCTTGCCGCCCGGAGTATTCTATGGACTTACGTCATTGCAGTTGCTGTAAGTGTGACTTGTTTAACGTCTTCCTCTCTTTCTGAGATACTTGTTTCATGTCTTTGAAATTAACCCCTTTTATCATTATTACTTCAGCCTTCTTAATGCCAATCGTATAACTTGCATACGCCGGGATGCTTTCCGGGATCTTGAAAACCTCAACTTGTTGTAAGTGTAGGATAAAGAAGATTATGCAACATGTAACATTTTATTATGATTCTTTTATAGGTTTTAACAGTTTTTCTTGATTCCTAGGTCACTGTACGATAACAGGATACAGACGTTGGAAAATGGAACTTTCGATCCTTTACGCAACATACAGACATTGTAAGTAGCCAATTGCCCTCATGTACATTTTTAATTACTCCCTGCTTACAAGACATTAAAGACATTCCTTCTTTCCAGACACCTCGCACGCAACCCATTCCTTTGCGACTGTAGACTCAAGTGGTTGTCAGACTACTTGCATCGGAATCCCATTGAGACGTCCGGAGCACGCTGCGAGGCTCCGAAGCGTATGCAACGCAAACGACTCGCTGCTTTTAGAGAAGAGAAGATGAAATGTAAATCCCGTAACCATTAAGGCAATTGCCTACTTTGCAAATGAAACAACTCGTTCTATAACTATTGAAATTGGAACAGGTGGACCGGAGGAAACAAAGGGATATGTTGATGAATGTAACAATGCAAACTGTCCTTTGGACTGTATTTGCGAGGGATCCACGGTTGATTGCTCTGGGAAGTCATTGAAGGAGATTCCTGACGACTTACCCGAGCATGTCACCGAACTGTAAGTTAATTGAAAACATTGCATTGATTTTGTACAGCTCTAAATTCATTTCCCAGATGGAATAATATGGTGTGGCTGTTTGTATACTTTTTGCAGAAACTTGGCTGGAAACGACCTCACAAGGATTCGGGCTGGTTGGATACAGCTGTTGCCAAATCTGGAAGTCCTGGATTTATCACACAACCGCATTGCCGTTATAGAAGATGGAGCTTTCCGGGAAGCTAACAACCTGCGAGAACTGTAAGTACGCCATTAAGTTGGAGTAGAAACAAAAGAAAAACTTCATTCTCTCCCATTACAGCAACTTACTTAGTGCTCTTTATCATATGTTTTAGAAATCTGGCAAAGAATGGACTGAAAGAGTTGAACAACAAGATGTTCTTGGGTCTTGCAAACGTTAAAAATCTGTAAGCTAGTTGCCTTATTGAATATATTTCATTTTTTCTTGAGAATGGCTTCTGATTCTTTACTCCTTTTCTGGTTTACAGGTCCCTGGCTGGAAATCACATAACTTGTTTGATGCCAGGATCGTTTGATCGGATTCCTAACTTGCAGCAATTGTAAGTTGCTGAAAATGTTTTATACTTAGGAAAAAAATAAAAAGTGCTCAAGTTTAGGTTAATTTGTGTTTCATAATGAACGGCTGATATTCTTTCAGGAACCTGGACGGAAATGCCTTTATTTGCAATTGCCATTTGGCATGGTTCTCGGATTGGTTAAATAGAAACGAAGAAGTCATAATTGGCAGTGGGCCTAAGTGTCACGCGCCCTTGAGGCACAAGGACTTTCTAGTCCGATCATTCCCTCCCCATGAATTCCGTTGTACAAGTATGAATCTACATTTATTTGAAAATCTTAATGAGCAAATTAATTTTCAGTCGTGAGTAGAGATAATTAGAAGTATTATTTTCAGGTGAAGATAAAGGATGCCTGGGTGAAGAGTACTGTCCACCGCAATGCAATTGCACCGGAACTGTAGTGTGGTGCAGTAGAGCGCAGCTGCGAGAAATCCCCACCGGCATTCCAGCCGAGACTTCTGAACTTTACCTGGACTTTAACGAGATTCAGCGGATTGACATGAACAGAATCGGTCACTTGAAGCATTTAACTAAATTGTACGTAGCCTTTTGTTGATTGCAAACTTAACATTATGCAAAGACCATGAAAGGTCTAACCAAAACTTTTTTTTCGTTGTAGGGACTTGAGCAACAATTTAATCAATGTGCTAGGAAACAGCACTTTCTCCAACTTAACTAAACTTTCATCATTGTAAGTTGAAATCGTAAATAATCAAAATCAAAGAAAGTTCTAGTAAGGAAAATGTATTTATCTATTTTCCGTCTTTTAGGATTTTGAGCTACAACAAACTCCAGTGTATTGAGCGTGACGCCCTCTCTGGTTTGACGTCGCTACGAATTTTGTAAGTTTGTTCTGGAACCAAGCACACTTGCTGTGTACTTGTTCTGTTGATTCGTTTTTCCTAAAACATATTTTCTTTTAGGTCCATCCATGAAAACGACGTTTCTACGATTCCAGAAGGAAGCTTCAAAGACTTACGCTCGCTCACGCATTTGTAAGTATTGCGTTTGTCTTGAGAAGAAATTCGTTCTCTAATTAAAACACGAACTAACCAACTTTTTTTCACAGGGCTCTCGGAAGAAATCCTTTGTTTTGCGATTGCGGACTCAAATGGTTGGCGGATTGGGTAAAAAGAGATTACTTGGAACCCGGCATTGCAAAATGCAATGATCCAGAGACAATGCGTAACAAGCTTCTACTCACGACTCCGCCGGGTGCTTTCGAGTGCACAGGTGAATGTCAACTTATCTTTATTTTGTATTCTCAAACAATGAAGCCAGCTCTGATCTTTAATTATTTCTTCTTTCAATTCCAGATAACATCCCAATCGAGGTTCAGGCAAAATGCAACGCTTGTTTCAAGTTCCCTTGTTCGAATGGCGCATCCTGTGTGTCCCACACACCTCAAGACTACATGTGCTCCTGTGCACCTGGATATCATGGACGTCACTGCGAGCAAGTAATTGACGCCTGCTACGGTCATCCATGCACGAACGGTGGTACTTGTAAGGTTCAGGATGAAGGCCGTTTCAGGTACTTAAAAGCCCATAGAAGAACCTTGAAAATTTTGGCAATGACAGGAGGGCTCGTTAATGACCATTTCTCGTTTTATAGTTGTGAATGCCCCGTTGGTTTTATCGGTCATCGTTGCGAAGTAAATGCAGATGATTGTATTCAAAACAAATGCGAAAACAATGCTACGTGTGTCGACTTAATTGGCCGTTACAAATGCGAATGCAAACCAGGCTACACAGGTATTTTAATGTATTTTTGATTCCCAAGCATGAGTGTCTTCGCATGATGTTTAACTGTGTACATTTTGTCTTGCAGGAGAGTACTGTGAAAAGAAAATCCCGTTTTGCACTAAGGATTTCAATCCGTGTAAGAACGGTGCCAAATGCCATGACAACTTTTCTCATTATACTTGTGAGTGTGCTCCAGGTTTTATTGGAGAAAATTGCACAGTCAATGTTGACGACTGCGCTAATCACATGTGTCAGGTAGTTAAACGAAGACATGAGATCGTTTGCATTTTTGAGTAACATGCAAACATGTATTTAACTATTTGTTTTGAATATCTTAGAACGGAGGCACCTGCGTTGACGGCATCAACGAATACACTTGCAGATGTACAGACGAGTTCACCGGAAGATATTGCGAAGTTCTCCCAAGCGTTGCCATGTTGTATCCAAAGACCTCCCCGTGTCAAGATCATGACTGTGTTCACGGAATTTGCTTCCTTCCACCAGACTCTTCCGACTACATTTGCAAATGCAACCCCGGATATTCTGGTACGTCATTTGCTGCTTAGCTTTCACATCTTTTGACATGAATTAATATGCAATAAATTATGATGGCTTTAATCTCACGTACTATTCCTAACCGTTGATACATAGGCAAACGTTGTGAATTGTGGACCAGCATCGGAATCTCTAGCAACGGTTCATGGGTAGAATTTGAACCATTAAGAACAAAGCCAGACGCAAATATTACTCTTGTTTTGTCTACGACAGAACTCAACGGGGTTTTGTTGTACAATGGAGATTCTCAGCATATCGCCGTGGAACTTTTCTTGGGAAGAATCCGTGTCAGCTATGATGTTGGTAATTACCCCGCATCAACCATGTACAGGTACAGATTGTTTGCAATTCCTTGGCATTTAATCACTACTTTCCCCTAGGGAACTGTGCCATAATAACGTACTCTAATATTTATGGTTTCTACAGCTACGAAATGATTGCTGACGGAGAGGACCACACAGTTGAGCTTCTGGCTATAAAGAAGAATTTTACGATGCGTGTTGATGGCGGAAAAGCTAGATCAATCATTAACGAAGGAGAACAAGACTCCCTTAAACTCACAACGCCACTGTATGTTGGAGGCATTCCTCCGAATATTGCAGCCACAGCATTAAATCTTTGGCACTTGCGAAACAACACTTCTTTCCATGGTTAGTTGCATCAAATTCAAAGTTTATTGCATTAATAGTTGCAAGTAAATGAGATTTAAGCTAACTATTATATTTTGATCAGGATGCATGCCATTGATGTACATCAACAACAAGCGCGTTGACTACTCAAACGCAAAAAAGCGGTTGGGAGTAACGCCAGGGTGTGCAGCGGTTCAGGATGAGGAACCTTTCGGGAAGGATGCAACAGTAGCTGCAAAAATCCAGTCCACATTAAGTACAAAAGTTTCAAAAGAAGCTAAGGATGTTTGTAAGGACAACAGGTGCAAGAACGGACGTTGCATTCCATCAAAGAATGGAAAAGATTACTCCTGCCGCTGCATTCCAGGTTTCGGCGGTCGTTTCTGCGAGCAAGGTAAACTAGATGGCGCCACTAATACCATTCCTCCTCTGTAAACTTGTCGACTAACTTTGCTATTTCTCTTATCCTTTTTAGCACCTACTTGCAAAAAAGAACAATACAAAGACTATCACACAGAGCACGGTTGCCGGTCAAGACGTCCGTTAAAAATCTCTGCTTGCGTTGGAGGCTGTGGAGATACCTGTTGCATAGCTAAACGCTCCAGGCGACGCCGCGTGAGACTTATTTGCAACGATGGCACGCGCTATACCAAAGACGTCGAAATTATTCGAAAATGTGCTTGTTCCAAAAAGTGTTTCTAATAGCTCTAGTACTAAAATATACGACGAAAAGTTAAAAATTCCTCCGGCTTTTTATATCTATGATTGTCGTGGATTATGTTAGTGGAAGCATTTTACGTGTTGTATATATATACTCATCACATTAGGCATAAGCTTGCGCCTTCGCTCGAAAATTTTATATGAAGGATACATCTTTTTTTGAAAACAGCCTCCATTTTGTATATATACATGGATGTACCAAAAAGCGTTCAATTCACAGACCGGTGAAGTAGGTAGAAACTTTTCTACTTTATGTGCAATCAGTTGTGAGAAATGGTAAAAAAGAGATTTTTTCAAACATGTTAAACGAGCACTGTTATACTAAGTACATAAGTAGATTTGTTAACTCTATCACTTGAGATATAATTACTCCCGCGTATTAGCTATTATATTATTGCTACTAACTGTATTTGAATGCACGTCGCGGCATTGTAAGTTACGTTCACGTAGTATGTTAGGTGTAGTTGCGAAATCCTCGCGATCTCAGCGCAATCATTTCCATTGCTTGCAATTCTGTAGCTTTAGTAAAGTCGGAGGTAGCTTTTTTGTGAGGTCGATGCTAAAGTTATTGGCCCTTAATTTGACTAGAGCAGCTTCTATTAATGTGATCGGACCAAATGTTCGAATGTATTCATTTTATTAACTTAAACACTGACTGCCAAACAAAACTTTTGCTGAATTTTAGATTAGTCATAGACACTGGAGATTGATCGAATGCATTATTCTTCTTAGTATTCTCCTCCTCGGAACATGTATTTACCAACTGCGGTGAGGTCAGATAGCGTTCGTATCTTTTACAAACAGAAACCCCATTAATTATCGTGTCACAATTAGAGTAGTTTCAGCAATCAAATATATAATAGTGAGTTAACCTCGGGGAGATCCGATCCATGAGTTGTGAAACCCGCCAACTACCATTTACTCTGAAACCCTGTACGTAACGTGTTTCCAAGTATTATTTTGTCAAAACCAAAGTCCTACAAATAATATCCTTAGCAGCACACAACTAACTCCAGTATTTTATTATAAATCAAGTGCACATGCTCTGCACAAACAATATATTAAAAATTAACTTTAGCCTACCTGGAACTGGAACAGCCCATCCTTGTTGCCGACATAATTCAAGAATGAAACCTCTCCCAGACGAAGTTATAACTCGGAATTAATAGTATTTAAACGTACTAACTTACAGTTGCGTATATGCTATAGCTTATCTAAATACTCACAGTCACTTACCTGTTTATTCACCCCAGGTGCAATGAGCATGTTATTACATTACATACGATATCCAATTTATCATAAATATTACAACTACAGAACCTTATCGTCTTTTTACGAATTTAAGTAGCATTCGTAATCCCAAAAAGTTTCATTTAAATCTATGTACATATTTCTTATTATCATGGTCATTTTAACGCTTCAGTGGCTATTAATGTATATGTTGAAAGGAATGAATGTTGTATAAAAATTAATGAATGATTTCAAATAATTTCTAACATGGCTACCAATTGCATCTTTATCCAAATCAACGTCTCGAGAGCACAAACTACCTTCTGTAGAGCGGAGAAAGCAAGTGCTTTTACATGTCATGGGATGCTATAGACAGTTTTCTAAATCTGAAATGTTGATATGCTACAGAAGAGGTACTTTGATAACTTCTGGGCAGATGTTGGGTAAGTTTCTGTGTATGACGAGACGAGAGAGGAGAGCGAGGAGACGGATGCTATGAAACTGCAATTATTGAGATGCGGATCATGTTTTAAATGAAGCCATTAGTTCCAGTACTCTCCTCGAACGGACCTCACCATAAGTGCATGTCCGTCAAATATGAATTTTCTCCTGGAGCTTGGCAACCGCAGCAGCATACACTTGAGTTGTATATCGAGGAGTAGAATATCAGAGGAATGAACGTATAAAGAAGTTACGTATAGAGATTGAAGGAGTAGTGAATGTAGCCATACGGCGGTCCATCTGTTTTCCAAAAATTTTGACAAGCAAGAAGCAATCTGTCCATTATGAGAATATTTGCAGCCCCTGTGGTCATTTCAGATGCTGCATCACGGAAAATATGAGGTGTTAAACTTTTGCCACGTTTCTTCAAAATCCCGGCTAATGTCCATTTGATGATAGCATTCTCAAACTATTTCTTCCTCTTTCCTTCTCGCCCTCTCATCCGCTTTCTCCAGAGTAATTGTTCTCCCATTTGAGCTCTGTCTATACCGTCCTAGAATTTTAGTCGTCTCATCCCATAGCTGAAGGTATCTTCACGTAGTGTGTAGCCGTAATTTTCTCTCCCGAACTTCCCTAAAATCACAGCGGCAAGTTGATTCACAAGTGAGAATGTATTTTCCGGAGTGAATACTCGTTGTTTTCTCCTGCAACAGTATTTAGTTCTTTGAAATGCCGTTGGAGAAGTTCTCCTTGAAATCATCCCGACTTATAAACAAAAAACCTTAGCCGGACTAAGTTTGGCTTCCTTGGTAAACGATAGGAATATAATTTTGTATCTGTCGCAGATTTTCTCAGCGTTGGACTCCCCTTCTTCAGACGTACGACTTGGAATGAGAATCAGATATCAAGCCAGGATCCATGGAAGGGCTAGGAGAAAGTACGAGGAGGGAAAGCTGAAGACAGGGTTTTGTCAAATGTTGGTATTTTGTAATAAAATCATGTAGATTCGATTGAATCAGATTTATGTTCAAATGGACACGGTGAATTGAATGGAATGGGGAGGGAATTTATTTTCAGCCTTTGAAGTGTTGGTAATGGGATTCGGCTTGGGGAGAAGGGTTTCATTTCAGAGCATCATGCCCTGGTGTTGGTTTCGGTTAGAATAATAAATATAGGTGGATCCACGATCCACCACCACCACACTTCAATCCACTAACATGTAGTGGTCCATGGAGAGGTCTTTTTCTAAACTCATGCTCTTCTCCCCGCTTTCTTATCATTCCTTCTTATGTTCGACCACAGCTCGGGCTCTCTGCCCACTCAAGTAATTCAGATAAGAGAATAAAGTTTCAAGAATATATATATTCTCTTTTTGGAATCAGAATCAGTATTGCCGGCACGGTAAGGTGGAGAGCACAGAGCGCGAGGGGACACTTGAAGGAAAGAATATGATTTGGTATATGGAAATTTCGGAGTTTTGGAGAATCTTTCAAAGTTCTATCGGAAATGCCTCCATAAGGATAATAGACAACAACTGGTATTGCATTGAATGATGAGAGAGTATAGAGGGAAAGGAGCGGGCGTATGATGACTCCCCTGAGTATGAAAAATAGTGATGCTCGGGGATTTCATCCGCCGTCCAGTCGACTGACTGTAGCAAAATAATAACGTGGACACTTGTACCGTGTGTGTCTCTGCTTTTACCTCGTCCTCCAAACCTTATGTCCTTATCCGAAAGCTCATACTTGGAGAAAGTTGTGTGCTAAAGCATCCCGTAGAATCTCTAACTTGTCCCGAATATTCAATGAGTAAACTCTATTTGAAATAATAGGTCTTTGGATACACACACACACTAAATCCTTTTCAGGCGAAATGCTTGATATGGTAATGTTCTCTCACAACAGGTCAATATGCGGTCCTATTGTATTTTCACCAAGGGAGAAAGTCCTCGACAGTTTTTTCTTACTTTCTTCTATACTCGACCGTCTGCATGCAACAATCTCCATATTCATACAAAATCATACTGAAACCAAGAGGTAAGTGAAGGATACAGACAGACGCTGCTGGAAACTTTCTCCCATATGTATACTTGGATGTCTTTACAGCAAAAGCCAGCCCGGTGGAACATGAGCTGTGTCTAGGCTGGGTAGTCATACGCTCTGATTATTGAAAGTAGGAGGGATGATACGAGAGAGAAAGGATATTAATATTCCTCTGGCATCTCCCAATCCGGCTGTCCATGTACTTCCAGGTTGATTCGCAGATCAGAATCAAAGCGCATCATTTTCCTCTGGGTCTTCGGTCACCCCATTTCCATGGTGGGAATAGCTTGAATTTATGAGCCTAGAATCTCTGGCCCTCTCCTCGTCCTGAGAGCAAACTGCCTTATTAATTCTCCCATCTTTTCCTCCGAGTCTTCCTTCCGCTCTTTGCCGCTTTACGAGCGGGGTGGAGGTGTGTTCAGTCCTGGTGATGATATTCCTAGTAGCCATTGAATGAGGTTATTCCGCTTCCAGATTGGGTGATGAACGAACCTTTCTCTTCCTGCCATCAATGAATCCCAACCGTCTCACGGCCATACAAAACCAGTCCGTAGCGAATAAATAAGGAACGTCTAAAAACGGAAAGGGAGAGCAGAGGTGGATGGGGATGAGAGATGGAATATTCCAAGGAATTGAGTCCAAGGCAGGGCATAAAATCTGGAGAAAGCTGAGTGAGTGGGGACTGAAATACGAGGAGGGAATGCGGGAAGGAGTATCCTTGGGGATAGCTAGAAGATTTGGAAAACAAGCAATGGCCCTCGGTAAACCTTTCATGATCAATGGCTTGTCCCATTTGGTTGCTTTCCCAACCGATCCTGACTTGAATTTGCAACTATAAGATGGATATTATTCAACAACTGTGACCACACATCCCCGTACATAGCATATATAGAGCCATGGAAATCCCAAGTACATGTAAAAGCCCACATTCTCACGCAATCTTCAGCACCAGCCGGACTTTCGAAACTATTCTCTCCCTTTCCACAATCTTTTATCATTTTCTATAATTTTACATTCACGTCTCTACTTTCTCCGCATTTTTCCATCTTCGTGTAACCCTTTGAATTCCTTGCGAATCCTTGAGAAGCCCACACCCACATCCTGGCCTTGTATCATGTAGAAAACGTTAGCCTTAAAATCAAAAATCAACGTTTTAGTTCCAAGCCCGGATTTTGGAGCGCACCATTAAGAGAATCTCAGGCAGTTCCAACAAATCTGACTTAAGTTTATATTATATTTATCAATGCTTTGCGCATTAGTTTCTACAGCCAGTAAAGTCCTTCCATACCATGTTCATAGAGTCGAAAATTTCCGTATCCGCAACTTTAAAACTCCGAAAGAGCAGCCGTCTCGTGAGAAATGATCTCCGTTCTTAGTTCTACTTAAATAATCATTATACAAAGGAATAGAATCCAATCATATCCATCTCGTACTTAATCTTTCTTCTAAGAATTCCAATTTTTTATCATCCTGAAAAAGATTCCATGTATTTTGGACAAGACTCCGTAGCAATGAGTAATATGAGTTTGTTTATCATTTTTCACTCCATTTACCCCATCATTCCTCTTGTCACTTAGCTAAATCATTATGCATTCAACTGTACATCTCTTTCTCCATTTCCTTGCCTTATTAACATCTACTATGCAAACCGCAATTCCCTCTTTCTATGAAACTATAAAAACAAGTGAGAAAATGTTTTAATGTCTTGATCTCCTTTTCTTCTCTCACTAACTCAGTAGAAATACTTTACTCTAAATACGCTAGTGATAATGCCAAATCAATCGTTTCTACATACTAACTCGGTATGGATGCAAATCAATTTATATAATAGATTTCTGAGATCAGGCGGAAAATTAAATCAAAACATAAAAGTAGTACTCTAGTCTTGTTTTCCATCTTTCTCATCAGTTATTCCTTTTTAATAAAACTGAATTTTGGCTTTGGCTCTTCCAGAACCTGTCTATTTAATCTGTGTCTCGGTTTAGAAGACCCGCTTTTACTTTCTCCTCCATGAAAGCTGTGGTTATGTTCTTTTCAAAATGAGGAGAAGCTTGAAAACCGTCAGTAATAATTTATTCTGGAATCCTTTACAATTTACGAGAATCTCTCTTTTCACTATATTCTGGTTTGAAGAATAATGAAAATTCTGCATGTCCGTCTAGTAATTTGCTAGTTTGCTCATTGGACGGTCTGCCATTTGACAAACATTTAGTTTAACTCCCTTTCAATGTAAGTCAAAGGCAAGTATGAAAATAGTGCTGAGTTTGGAGGAGAATTTACTCCCAAGCAAAAATCATTCCGTTTGAGAAATTGCCGTTCCTTGGTTAATTGAAGAATTTCTTTGGAGGTTTCAAGTGACAGAGGATGTGAGTTTGACTCGTTTTTCATTACATTTTTCTGAAATCCATTCTAAGGCAATCTGAGAACGTGTCCATCTAATTTGCAAGTCATAAATTCACTTTATAGAGAATACGATCGAGGAACACGCCTTGCTACTAATGGCTTATAAGTTGGATTTAGGGAGAGAGAGATTGAGATTTTTTCTCAACTTGTGTCAATTTCCACACATTTTGGGCAGTCGTAAATGAAAAAAATTAAAAATTGTAATTTATGAAGCAGATACCATCATGGATTGACACACGCTTCCCTTTCCCTCCCTTACTTATTGTCCTCTGCATTTTTTCATATTGGATGTGAATATTAAACTTTAATTTGTCTCAAATCAGCGCGCAAAGCTGGCATTAATTGTGGAGGTATATCAAGGCAACGAGTTGGAAAAGAAAAAGAATGAGTGAAAAAAGAATACGAAAAAAGAAAAAAAGTAAATGATAATTGAGACGGAAGGAAGCGAGGGGAGGAGGGTTGCTTTTAGTAAAACACGTAAAGTATTATTAAGTTTTCGCCCTCAGTGGATGTGTGAATTCATCATTACCCTGCTAGTACTGCCAACTGTATTGACTCTGCAAAGGGAGCGTTTCGGGGACGGCGAGCCAGGATTCCTAGGAAAAGCCTATACAATACTCGGGCAGATTAGAGGGGTGAGAGTCTCTGAGTCTCATTTGTCATTTAAATTGGTACGAGTGATTGCTAGAAAGATGGAGGAGGACGCGGAAGCATTTGGTATTGAAATGAAAAGCTACTTTCTATATGTCGGATGGCTGACAACGAGATTGAAAAGGGTAAAAATTAGTTTTCAAATGGAAAAGAATTAGAAAAAATTATAGCTAAACTTTTGTTACTCCAAGATTTTCGAAGACTTTTGTTTCAGTTTGCTTCAACCCAAACCTTACGTTTCCTTCTTTCCAGGTTCGACTCTTATTTCCTAAATTATATATCTATACCCTTTCACGCCTACTTTCTTTCCTATCCCCAGCTCTGAGGAGACTCTCTCTATCAAGCTGCTATCCTTCACCATGTGTTGTCAAGTGCAGACTGGTCTAGTGAAAACCCCGTTGCTCCATTTCTCATCCCATTTTTATGCTTTTCCAAGCTCTTCCAAAATGACTTGGCATGATTGAATTGAGACGCAAAAACTGATGCTTGCTTCCTTTAGAAACTGACATGATCCTTTCAATAATTAGCTAGTGTGCATGCTCGGATGCAAAATATGGACTAAAGTAAAACAGCGTTATTATTCCTACTTCCCCGAAAGACTCCTCAAGATGCATGATAATGCTTATCATTTTGTATGCAGATGTAGTGTAGAATAAAGTAATGATTCAATGCAATACGATGCATTGCGTTGGTAGAAGTGACTCAATTATAGTAAGTGCCGTGATTTTCGATTAGTTGGTGAAATGTTTGGAGAAACTTTGTCCATTCTGATACCAACCTCGTGAAAAGGAAATCAATGTTGTTGAACAACTGAATGCCGGATCCCCCCAAATGGGGGGGGGGAGGAAGTATAAGAGCATCTATCGAAAGTAATGATTTTAGCTTAATGCAATAAACTCAAAGATATCGCCGACATGTAAGTAAAATTAAGTAGGAGGTAGAATTAACAGCAATTTATGCAGCATGTACTAACTCATCAACTAATCTCTATTAAAACAGTCAAGTATATCACTCATTCTCTTTTTTACTTTCGACGTTACTCTCCTCATTCGTTTCTTTGGATCCAACATGACTTTTAACTACCGTTTATTATTAATATGCACAAGAAATTATCAATATCACTCAATGCCAGCTATTTATTTAAAGCTGTAAGAGACGGAAGAATTGTTACTTAACAATAGATAGCATACGTCCGCCTCTGATAACACGTTCTGGTAGTAGGTATATTAATCTCTGCATCTAGAAATAATTATCTAACAACCACTCTTCCTAATTACAATTAAAATAAGTATTTTCTCCCCACATAGTATTCTTCCAGATTTGCAAAATCAGTTCCGAATTTTAAAATACTTTCGCCCGTAAATTAATTTTACTTCCTAAAACCTAAGGGAACTAAACTTTAAAAGTTTTGCTCTCAAATCGATTTACAAAAAATTACAATGTACACAAGAATGTTCGCTTAGAGAAACCAAAATGTTTCACATTCTACTTATGTGAGTATTGTTGACAAATGTATATATATTCTACCTATATTCTTAAATACATTGACGAATCTGCGGTAACTGTTTGCCTAGATAAGCGTGCAATTAGTAACTGTATTGCGTTGACAGGGTTTCGCCCCCTTTTCACCTATTCTCAAAATAAAATATTCTCGAAAATTAAAAACCGCGCATGTTTGGAATAACTAAACGCTATAAAATGTAAAAACGTTACGGGACACTTTTTTAAATGGAGAAAATTAAAACTGTTTTTGGCCTTAATTTCTGTAAACATCATCTGATTTTAACAATATTTTGGAATCTAAAACATTTGACTGCTTAAAATCTATTTTTGATGTCAAACAACAAAAATTTCGAAGAAAAGTTCAGAGATATTTTTTGTTCAGTAGAAAAGTAGAAACAAACAGGTTCCCCTTCATTTATAATCGTCAATGTAGTTTCAAAATCAAGTCAAGATTCCATACACATATTTTTGTATCCATACCCGGAGTTTGATGTTAAAAAAATTCAAGAAGGGTAGGAATGCATTAGTAGATAAAGGAAATGTTTCCCTCTTCCTCAATAATGTTTGATGTTTTATTTTATCACCATTTCTTTATTCGATCCCTGAATCCACCATCACCCTTCTCATCTCTAGCCGCAAATGAAGCGAAACAGGATCCCACAACATCATCCAGTAAGCCTGAAAAAATCTCGCTAATCTTATTTAAATCCACTTTTTCCAAGTATTTTGATATTCTGACTCATGCATCAAAACGTTTCCTCATACAGTTATTGTGCATGTACGTTGATGAAAATTTACGTCAACAACCTTTAATATTTCTCCCAGCACTAACAATTCAACAACGTATCGCACCATCCGTGGAATTCGTTTGAATTTTTTCTCATTCCGCCCTAAATATTTTCTCCAATTATCCTTTGGATCTGTATCCTTCATCTGCTATAACCGGTGGCTTTTAGTGAAAGTAGTTTTAGAATTTTTGGTGAATATTCTTGCGGTGATAGATAATCCTTATGCAAATATTCCCTTCCCCAGCGGAAGGTGAAACTAATCCGTATAATTTCTAAGCCCCAACAATCTAGGTAGGATAAAAGGTTTTTGCTTTTAGGAATTTTGGAATCAATACAGAAATTAAGACGCGGCGGATATATTAGAATTAAATGTGTTTGGAGGAACAACTCGTTTTGATTGAATGAATTGTGTTTTCAATGTTCTCTAGGGGGTTGTAATTCAATTTGCCTTTTCAATTCAATTCCCTGGATGGTTCCCGTATTAGTTGAGAGAATCTTTTCCATCCTCTCTCTCTCTCTCTCTCTCTCTCTCTCTCTCTCTCTCTCTTGCTCTTCCTTTAAGCCCGATATCACATCCAACCTTGGCTGGATCAGCCTCTCATCCTCCCTGACAAAACTTTAAATGGGAGAAGTCAGGGATTTGATCTGAATTGGACCCAGGTCCGAAGAATAGATACACTCAAAAGAGTAGGAGCAATTCAAGGAAATAGAGAGACTACTGGAGACGGGGCGAACTTGAGCCAGCCTTGAATTAATTATATGAGTAGCATGGATTCTCTTGAACCGAAATCATTAAAACCGGACGCCCTCTCAGCCAGTCTGCTGCATAGCTTTTGGAGGCAGAGAGTGTATAGTAAAACTTTCCAAGAGCCAACTTACATGGCATGGTCATGGGATGAGTAAAAGATTATATGTGGCCTGCAGACCGGGACAGGGACTTGAAGCTATTGGGTATAAAAAATTGTGATTACATCCGCGAGTATCATTTATAGCATAATGGAATTGCCGAAAAGGGCAGCATCTCCTCCATCCTCTGTTTGTCTCCGTATTAATTTAAACGACACCCCATCATTCCATAAACTGGGATCATCATAGTCCTAATAGAGATTAATGGATACAAGTCCTCTTCTATTCAAACTCTATTCCATTCCCTCTTCTCCCTTATCCCCATTCTTTCCGTCACCCTATGCCATCACCGCACAAAAGCCCGGGTACTCCAAAGTGTTGCAAGTTGCAACCCTTAAAAACCAAAGGCTGAAGGGCTCATTAGTCTTATCTTAACCTTATCAAATATTATACTTTATTACTTATTGCATTATCTTATTATCTATCTGCTTCACGGGGCTCAGCTTTATATTTTTTCTCCATCCCAATCTCCCTCTAACTGTAGCAACCCTAATACAAATTTAATTAGCGCAAAGAATGTCTCCATATGTACGTACGTAGAGCCTCTTCTGGTGGGTTGCAAAGTGCTCAGAGAAATTAAGCGATGATGATGGTAATGTATTGAAAATTACAAGGGTGTTTTGCTTCTCGGATTTTTCTTTCTTCATCATCCCACTTCCTTGCTCCTGCCTTCCCTGCCGCCTGCCCCACAAAATGCTTCCTCCAAAGTTTCAAGCAGCGGAGCTCTGAAGGAATGATCAAATAGAGAGCTTCACTTCTGGCGCGAATTTCTCGGAAACATGCAAGTAAAACATGTAACGGATTTAGCGCTCATGATTTACAAATTAGCCGCATTATGCACGAATCCGAAGCAGGTGTACTCTCCTCGGGGCGCGAGCATATCCTCCGGAATCCGCAATACGGGGAGGAATTGACACGGAGAAGAGAAAGTAGGCGCTGAAGGAATTAGATAATTAAGAGGGCAGAGAGCAATTTTGCATGAGAAATGAATTAGTGTTTAATGAGATATATATACCACCTATGTTCGGGCGGAATATGGGTGGGTGATAGGGGAAAGCTGTAGCTGTAGAGTTAAAAGCAATCATTATACGCCACTAGCAGAATGGGATGTAGAAGGATGGGAATAAATGGTGAAATAAAAGGAATGTAGTATAAGATGTTGAGAAACGTAAGTGTGAGGCTCTTTGCAAGACATTAAGATACTATTAACTAGTCTTTAGGTTCGGATTTGGTGAGAGGAGTGTGATCATTAACGGAGAGAGAGGTAGAAGGAAGATGTGGTAGAGTTTTAGTGAGGGAGATTAGACACACATGTGTTACATTGGAATTCTCCAGCCTCTCATCCACCTCCTTCCTTCCTCCTACATAATACCGTTGTTGAAAATCCCATCTTCCCCACAGCCATAGCATCCTAATATTCTCAATCCTGGAACATAAACTCCGCAAAAAGACGCGGGTAAACTAAGCTATATACTTTCCTTTCTCTGCCTCCTGTATGGCTCATATATCCTTTCTCCGCTCTTATATAATTATCATCAGCTTCCATCCAGCCTGTCTGTACTTTGTTCTCCATTTGAATCCAGGATTTTCCTCGGAATTAACCCGCAGTCTGTTCTTGGGATTCTTGAATTTAGTGAAAATGGAGGTAATTCCCATTTGATCACATATGGAGTCAAGGAATCAGTGAGCTCGGGAGGTTATGAAGAAGTTGGGATTTCTAGCTAATATGGAAATGTTGGGAAAATGAATTTTCCTCATGAAGACAGTCATAGCGGGTGTTTCATTTCACCATGAGAGAATTTATACAATATCGTCATGGATGAGAGGAATCCGTGGAGCCGTGAAGGGGTGGAGGAGCCCATACCGTAAACTTGTTACTCATGAAAATGAAATTATGTCGGAGAAATAAGTGTGTGATTTACAAGTTGGAAAGTGTAGCGTAATTAGGTTTTCCCTCTTCCTTCCGAATCCTCGTCCTCACTCCAAAATTTATGTAGTGTGTAGAACAAATATTATGACTTTATTAAGGAGACGACGATGGCAAGTCAAGGTAATGATACCTTTCAAACTTTCTCCCACTCCTCTCTCTTTCACCAATCTCACTCTCCTCACCTCCTCCTAGTCTTCTCCTCAAGATATCTTCTTCCTCACATCCCATGGGATGCAGGATATTTATTCAGCCTTCCGTTCCGGCAACGGAGTTTCCTCAAGCCCAATTTCCAGCTTTGTGTGTACATAGTATCATTCTTTAGCTTTACCCCCGGAGCCAGAGAGAAAGTATGATTGGATTGTATGGAAGGAATCGAGATTGTAATTATTACGGGGAGGGAAATTGATTTTTGATCTCCAGCCTATCAATAGACCCTAGAAGTAATTTGGGTGGGTGGAGAAATCAATGATGAGAAAAATTCTCTACCTCTCTTGTCTCTCTTTCAACTTACTTTCTCCGGGAGACTATATACATGAAGAGAAAGCGGATGTTGTTGGCTCGGCCATCCCCGAAAAGCTCCCTTTCAACAACAGCTTTCCCTCCGTATGCTCAACCCATGTATCTTATTTACCTGGGCCTTGTGCAAGTATTTTTCTCCCATGTACAGATCCTCTATCTATACCTTTGATTGCCTGTATTACGTGTTCGAGTACGTACGTACGGACGGAGGTAGGATTGTGTGAGGATCTCCCCTTCCGTCGCTGCCATCTCCAAGTTTTGTGGCTAGATGGGAATAGTAGCGCCTGGTTGGAAGGTGTTGTGTGTGCATATGGCTGCGAGGGTTCTGCTCGCGTTGGCTCTTCGCATGTGTGGTTTCTTTGGGGTGGATCCTCCCTGGAAAAAGGTTGGGCCAATGATGGGGTAGGTGGTTTAGGGAATAGACGGAAGTAGTGCCGGAGATGGTGGACCGCCTTGATATTCTACGGCCTATGTAGAAGAATGATGATGAGGATAGAGGAAACATCAGAGGGAGGGTGAACTAGAAATGGGTTCATAATGCTTTTTACCTCACCTAAACTTTTAGAGAATTAGGAAGAAACATGTATATAGTGGTAGGGGGCAAATGTAACTTTCTGAAGAAAAATAACATGGCAATGTGGATGGCAAAGGTAACTTGATGAAAATGTGGGGAAATGTAACATGGGAGTTATATTGAAGCACGTTGCTATGGCAGCGTCAGCGTCTCGTCTGTGTACGCTTAATGCTCCATGTTACATTTGCCCCCGTGTCAAACCCGTTACTATTGCCCCGCATATCATCATGTTCTTTTTCCTCTCCATGTTACGTTTGCCACCACAGACTATAGATGGTATACGGGAAGGGAGAGATGAAATGGGCGGTTTACAGTGACGTGGAAGGTGTTCCTTCCTCGCAAAGTCTTCCTACAGCTCGGAAATCCTCCTCAAGTGCATCCCATGAATATACCCGCATCTTGTTCACGTTAAGCAGGAAAATATGGGAGGACACGAATACATATGCGAGAGGAATCCGCATCCCCCACCCACGGAATCATTGCTTCATATATATCTACCTCATGATCAAGTGGGAGGGAGGGTAAAGAGAGGCGGAGAGAAACATGTGAAGGATGGAGGGATTTAGATGGAAATGGAGATGATGTTTACGAAGCAATATGAATATCATCTTATTGAAATCCCACCCAAAAAATATCCCTTCTGCTTTGTCACCTCTCTCCGAAACCCCGGAATCTATATATTCCAGCCCACCAGAGGAGGACTACTAGTAAAACTGGAAACAAGCTCTTGATGGATAGATTTGGTGGCCATTCCCATTGCCCAAAACCAAAGGAAACCAACGGTACTTCAAGTACCTCCACCGGCCTTCTCCCTTCATCCTCCGCATCCCTCTAGCCACATGATCTCACTCAGTCAAGCTAAGGCAAGAGGGAACCCCGTCCTGAATTAGTCTCCCACCAGAATCAGCCAGAGGCAGAGGCAGACACAAGTGAATACCAAGCGGTTTAACACTCCAACCATCATTTACAGTTTATTGGTGTTACGGAGAAGACTCACTCTTAGTAGTCCTTCTCGGCTCTCCATGTGCGCATCCGAATTTGCAAATCATAACAACATTACGTCCCTGCCAACCTTTAGTCTAACGGCAACAATACTCCAACAATTACTCCCAATTTTCAAACGCCACATCCGTGCAAATGTTTAAAAACCCTTTGGAAAACCTAAGTTAACGTGAACTTGTTTAACATTTACCTTTAGTTAGAAACAACAACCAAGTTTGAGGCAAAAGTCATTTGACTCTTGTACCAACCAACTTTGATTCCTGGAAATTAAAGTGTGAAAGATTTATCCAAGAGACTGTGGTGTGTATAAGTAATAATTCAATTTCCTATATTTCAGCAGTTGCATCCAGTGTTTCCCAAAAATATTGAAACCAAGTGATTACGAAGTGACATGTGTTAGACAAGTGAGAGAGCACGCTTTGGAGACGTGTTCTCTATTTTTCTCAAAGCTTCGCCAATCTTTCACAACGGCCACTATACGTGAAAATTCGAATTTGAACTTGACGGACGATTCAAACTCGCCGTCCTACAGTGATACACCTTCATCTTCTCCCTTATCCGGAATCAGTAGCTCTCCTTCGGTATGTTATAATATATTTTATTTCCGCCTAAAAAAATACCGAGGCATGATACACGGAAACATAAAATCTCACCCTGGACATGTGTACTATAGTCCAACCAAATCACGAAATCAAGACACAAGTCAAACCAACTAGACATGAGGGGAAAAGTGGACAAGCCCTTGGGAGGATATTAGCTTCCAAGTCTTGAAAGGATCTTATGTAGGCTTTGTCTAGTTTTGTTTGAATCAAATTGTGGGGAAAAGTGTAATCTTTTTTCAAGCTGTGATGTTAAGAAATTTGGCCGAGTCCTCTTGGGGGATGAAGAGAACAGATTTAGCTCAATCTTGACTCTTGAGACAAATCACCCCCATGTTCTGACCAGACTAGGCAAGGGCAAAAGGCAAGCACTTGACAAAGTCGTTGGAATTTAGCCACATCTCTAGTCCCTAGACTGCAAAAGAAAGAAGAATCCCTAAAGCTCTGAAAGGGAGGATCCTGACTTGAAAAACTTTAGTTCCAAGCTAGCATTTTGTGGATGAAAAGAAGTGAAAGCTTTGGAGCAGGTTGAGTATTTTTCAAGAAGGATTTGAATGTCAAAGTTGGTAGAAATGTGAATAAAATGCGGGGTAAAGTTGGAGAGGATTTGTGGGGAAATGGTGAAAAGAGTAGGATTTTTTATGCAGCTTCCAAGTTATGAATGAGAATTTTCTATGAATTTATATGAAAAAATAGACGTGGCGTATGGATAAAAAATATGCTAGGATACATTCGTACTTGTTTTAGTGGTCCCAAGCTTATTTTTATCCGCACTGGCTGACTTAGCCCAGGCCTGGCTGGTTGACTGGGTAACTAAACTACATGCGAGATGTAATTCAAAAGGAAATAAAAACGATAAGGTCAATCCCGTTAGCGGGTTTGCTTGTGCGGAGAAGGGTTGTTCCTCTACCGGGCGGGACTTTCTCTCAGTCCGTGCAGAAAGGGTGGTGATAATTGAGGTTAGAGATTTGGAAATGATGGGAAAGTGACACGTGTTCCGGATATTTAACTTTGTAGACAGATAGTTTGAGGTTAGTGGACACGTGTTGGTGCGTAGTTTTGGAGCCTTACTTATTTTTAGTTTTGCCTCGCGAAATACGACGACCCGTGTGCCCGTGTCGTCGTTATTATAATTCTTGAGAACTCTCCCCCACCTTTCTATATTCCCTCGTTTACTATCATCGTTGCTATTGCTACTACCCGGAGTCGTGGGTGGTGGGCATATGTGAATGGGTTTTAGACGCGGTTCTCTTATATTCCTCGGTTGAGATTTTATGGGCTTGTTAGTCGTTCTGGATTTGCATGAATGAGACGTTTATGGAGAATGAATTTGTGCTGTGTTGATTGCGTCCTTTAGGTGAATTCTGGAGGAGGCCTAGGTATGCTGGAATTTCATTCAAACTCTCCAGTGGCAACAGCTGGTTCACCCGCGTCGTCAATGCTATCACTACTCAACCTGAACAGTTTAGCGGGAGGTTTGTGTCAGTATAAAACATATAAAATATTCTCCATACACGCCAAAACTTGCTCCACTTTAGTGTCAAAACCACTAGAGGTTCCGCCGGGGAGCTTCTTTCAGAGCGTCACACACGCACTCTACCCGCTTCTTTCTTTTTACCCGATATATAGGCTGGGGGAGGAGTTGAGATGTAATCTTTGAGGATATTATTTTCTATAGGTAATATGGATGGAGTAACCCGAGGTGGAAACGCTGCATCTAGTCCGGCTGCTGCTGCTGCCTTTGTACTTGGAAGTCCTCCACTAGCCGCATTGCATTCTATGACAGAAATGAAATCCGCCATGCTTCAGCATTACAATACCCCAACTTCCGTCGCAGCCCAAAATCACAAAAATTCCTCCCATTCCGGCCTCACACCCACCGTAAGTTTTTAAAATTTTCTTACTTGATAATTTTAAAATTTCTCTCTCTGCCTGCCACCTTCTTGGCAAATTTCCCGTTTTAAAAATCCGGCCCTAGTTTATTTCTTGGTCAGAAAAACAAGCAGTTAAGAAAAGTTGGTTACAGTATTTAGCCATAACTGCGCGTTTTCATTTTAAATTTTGAAAAAAATTATCCCTTGTAAAAACTTTTGCTCCTCTAAGATTTCAGAGACTTAATTATAATCGATAGTTTTACTTCCTCCAGACCGCCCATTCACCCTTAACCTCATCAGCGAGTAATTCATCGCTGGGAACACCCCATGGCATAGATCATATATTAAGTCGACCTTCTCAACAGTCCCTTGGAGCGGCCATGGTAGCAGCGTCCGCTGTTGTAGGTGCTAGTGCTGCTGCAGCGGGAGCCGCCGCCGGCCTCGCCAGACTTCCACATGGAATGGGCATGTCAATGAGTCACATGGCAGGGACTGCGTGGATGGGAGCCATTGGAAAGCAGCTAGAACTTGCCCGACCCGCCCTCTACTGGCCCGGTCTTTCTGGTCTCGTCGGTAATCCAAACCTCTGGCGAGAGCGCGTCAATCACTCAGGTAAGACTATTATACTGTAATATATTTCATTCTCTTCAAACCATCTGCGCGAAAACTTCCCTCCGCTTTCTCCTTGTAGTACCCGTCTATACTTTAATCCGCTGTAAACGGACCTTTCTTCTCCCGGGTCTCCATCTACTAAACACGATAATCTAAATCAAGGCGCATAGTAGTAGCTCAAATCCGCACCCACTTAAAGTCTTCTGACAAATTAATTAGGGAAAAGTAGTGACGGCCCAATGTTCATTTGGTTTCATTCCCTAAATTGCTTCATCTTCCACAAAAGCTTCGCTCACCATCCTCCTCCAACCAGGGCGGGGAAGAGGGCATCATCAGTACTGAGAGAGACTTGAGAGGGATTGATAGGCAGCTCTTTTGTTGCCTGGTGTTTGAGCGGAATTAAGGCCTAATAGGGTTAGATAGAGCATCCGCATTGACGTGAGATTTTCTTGAGCTGAGTGCTCTTTCCTCGCTGTTTCCACAAATGGCTCTCACAATCTCCCAACTTTCCCCCAGTCAGCAGTCAAGTGAGTCGTGTAGGAAGCAATATCCGTAATATTTGTTTGGTTTATTGTAGGGGATGGATGATATGTGTAGTCTTGTGTATCCTATTTATTTAATGTAGTAGTTGTCTAATTTGATGCGATTTTGAGCATTAACCACCCTTCGTCACTCCTTGCTATGAGGTTTACACAAAAGTCAAAGAGGAAACCACCACTTTTGATTCTGACATACACAGCAGGGGAGGAGGGATCCTCATCCTTTTACCGTTTACCCGCCGCTCCCGCTTTCTCCGGCACGACTTCCCCGATACTTGTTATTAAGTAACCCATCTCTCAGTATTTTTCATATATTAACCGGCTATACTTGTGTTATTAAGTCAAGCCTCGGCCTTCACATGTGTGCATGTGTGTGTGTGTACTTTATGGATATGATTTTGAACGAGGAGGAGGAGATAAAGGGATTCCCTTTTCACCCAAAAGATATTCTTGTGTGCATAAAGAATTAGAAAGAATTAGAAATAATTGGTACTTACTGCCAGATGTGTACGTTCCTTGATGTATTCCCCTACCCGGGTATCCCGGACGGGATGCATGGGAGAGGATAGAGGAAGAGGAGTTGGCCCACCAACTTAATGTCCCACTCTGACTTTATTCCTCTTATTAAATGGCCGATTTGAATAGGAAAAATGGAGGAGGTGTGATCGGAGCGGGAATCAAAAATTACGTTTATCTTTGAAAAATTCAAAGATAAAAGCATATCCGCACTCCCTCCGACAATCTCTATGCAAATTTCATTTTCATGCCCCAAAAAATGAGGGTGAACAGTGATTAAATTGCATGGTAAACGGGAAGGACTTGCGCAGCCTGCTTTCTCCTCAATATATATCAACTACCTCTCCTCATGCCTTTCTCCATGGTACTGCACGGAAGACGGGATTACTTTCTTATATCCCCCCCAAGTCTACAACCCCCCACGCATCTCACCACATCACATCCCCACAAGGCTTCCCACTTTTTAACGACCAAAGTCTCATACCTCAACTTTCAACCCTACAAACTCCAAGAAATGTCCTACCATTTACCATACTTTCTCTTGTGTGGCATACCCAATGTACCACCTCACCTGTAACTTTCTCCCGTTTCCAATATTGCATGCAACATTCTTTTCCTTTGACTTTTCTATCTCTTGGCTGGCTCGTTCCTGTTCCACTTTATTTCCGGCTAGGCTCTGAATTACAGTGAATTCTGCATGCACATATAATTCGAATGGCATTATGGCAAGGATGCAACAGCCAAAGCACAGACAAATCCACAGTATTTTTATCACTGTGAGAACGGTGGAAAGAGTTGAGAAGAAAGATTAAATGCATACGCTTGGCCTTAGTTAGTTGGATCATGGGATTCAGGTTAGGATATGAGACACACTCCATTCTTGGCACCCTGCCATCTGGTAAATGTGATCAAGATGAAGGTCCTAATGCTTCGTAGTGGAGGAGGTTAGGTAATAAAAGGCGTTTCATCATGATTTCATTCGGCTGATACGTGGAGAGAATAGGGATAATGATTTTGCCGAAATGACTATTCATTTGCTTCTAATTCTCCGATATCATCCTAGCTGGAGTAGCTGTGAGTGAGGAGAGTGGCGCAGAGAAGATTTGATCTTCTCTGTCAGCAAGATATCTGGCTTCATATATAGCCAGGATAAATGAACAAGTGCCAGCGGGAAGTTAAACTGGTCATGACCAATTAACTATCCGAAATCCGAGGAATAGAAGAATCCTACTTTTCTCCCCCGCGGGAAGAGGGGGAAGGAGTGGTGGTGGTGGTGGTGGCGGAAGGCTGGCTATGGGTGAGAACAAGTTAATATTTGTTGTCACACTGGGCGGATGTGAATGTTGTGACAATGATTTGATTGTCCGCCGAGCCTCACTCCTGTTATCGGTTTGATTGTTCTCCGCGGGACGTGTGTGTGTGTGTGCCTTCATCCGGCCACATCCTCCTCCAACTTGCACTCTCACACCCGTACACAATCAAATCAAAAGCGTTGAGCACTGAAACTGATATCAGGCTCACTATTACCCGGCTTCCCACAACCTCTCACTCCTAGACTTTCCCTTCTTCTCACCGCATATCTTCCGCCTGGAAATTGCCTTGAATATCCCCATATCCGCCCTGCTTTCTCCCGGCCTAACCTATCTTTTCCTTCAAGTGTGCGAGTTTCATGGATGGTTGTGGGCATGTGATGCGCGTAACTATAATCCGGCGCAGGCGACCCTCCATCTTAGTTGTTATCTTCTCCTGCATTACATGGCTCATCTTGTTTTCTCCCTTGCCCCCATCCCGTCCATTTCTGCTTTCTTACCGCCCGCCCGCCAATGTCACAAAAATTATTGCCTTCAGCTTAACCCAGCCTGCACATCTCGAAGATCAAACACAGACTGGATATCGTACATTATGATGCGTATTAAGAGGTTGGGTGTTCGAGAAGCAGATTTTAATAAAATTTATAGCGCGCAATCCTAATGAGATAATCCAGAATGGATTTACAAGTTGGGTGTAATGAAATTATATTCCAGATATAATGCTAATGCAACTTTTTCTTCTTCATTGACTTTCTCCTTGATAATATCAATTATCGTTTTTTTCAACAGGGAGTTCTAATTCAGAAAAAGACGGAAAGAAGAAGCACACGCGGCCAACGTTTAGCGGTCAGCAGATATTCGCCCTCGAGAAGACATTTGAGCAAACCAAGTATTTAGCCGGACCGGAAAGAGCAAAGCTAGCCTACGCTTTAGGAATGACAGAGTCTCAAGTCAAGGTAAGGTTTCTCTTGATATTTCTTTCCTTGTGGAAAATCCTTGAAATTTCTCACGTATTTCATTCCCAACGAGCCCTCTTTTTTAACCTTTCGGCTCTGCTCTGTCCTTCCTTGGAGAGTATCACTTGACACAGAGCTCCGCATCTTTATTACTTGGCCAGAATATAGACTTGTGATTCAGGGCTGAGTGTCATAAGTATGAGAAAGAAGCGGGGAATAGAGGAGGTGAAAGGAGTGAAAGTGTGTGTGAATTATGAGGTGGAAGATGACGTTTGGTGGTTGATCTTTTGAGTCTTACTCGGGTTTGATTTTCCGGGCACGTTTCCATGTTGAAGTATAATGTTGATAGGGCGGAGGGATGTTACAAGGCGGACGTGTGTTGTTGGATTAGGGAGTTGATGTTGTCGAGAAGTGTATCATTTGGGAGAAGGGAGGGCGGAGTTGGGAGCATAAACAATCCAAGGATCTTGTAGTAATTATGAAAACTTTCCACTGTGGTCAGAGGGGATGTATGGCGGAAAAGAAATAATAATAATAGTTTTGATTGCTCTGGGAAATGTTTCCTCATCTTCTGTTTCTCCTCCAGTCTCTAGCTCTAGGAACCCCTCCCTCTCTGCGGATTTCCCAGTTGCCCATCTCCATGCATACACTTGAATACGCAAGTAGACTCTTCTTCCCTACACATTTTCCTACTAATAAGCAAAGTAAGTATACTTAGGATTCGAGGAAACCCGCCCCCGAGTTTCCAACACCACCATGTAGCCTCCCTTGTCCGACATGTCTCTAGTTTGGAGACACTTGTTCTTTGGTGGTTTAGGCTTTGTTGAAATTTATGCGAAAACTTTTGGAATTGTAAGATAAAGGAGTGGAATACAATTTTACAATAGAGATGGAACGAGCATGTGGGATGAATAATACAACCTTTTTCTCATCCTCCTTCATCCACATCTTCTCCTCGTGTATTTCTAACTCTATTTCCCCCCTCTTAGTCTTCTTCTTCTTTCGCTACAAAATCCTTCAAATTTCCAAGCTATTTTCCCGCGTATCTAAAAACAGCGTAAGTTTACTTTACAAATATGTTCTTGATTTGAAAATTTCCCAAATTTTCCGTTTCGTTTTCAAAACCCTATATATTAATCAAAAGCCCTCCCAATTACTCTCGATAAGTCTTGCGCATTCCTCTAAAATTAACCCCAGCCTATTTATTATGTCAATCACTTCAATCTAAACATGGTTATCTTTCGGCATCTTTCAATCCTTGTCGTCCATCCATCCATCCGTCACTTCCAGATTATCAGCATATATGTATGTATGCAACTACTTGACGACGAATCTACGCGGTAGGCATTTGATTTAAACTTGTTTGCAATTCAAGTATCTATTGAGGCTAAATACTTTAAAATCCCCTTCCTGTAGGTCCCTGTATTCAAAGAAGATTAGCAGATCAAATGCAAGTGAGAAGTAGGATAATGAGGGATTAACTCATACGTAGAGTTTTAGACGACAAGGCTTGTTTAGTTGAGCTTGTATGTAGCGGAGAGGTGAAAGGAAAGCTCCTTAGGAAATGATATCTCCGAAATCAACTCAAAATCCACACCTGCTCCGTATCCAAAAGACTCTTTGACTTTGGAAGGGTAGCTAGCAAAAGGATTAGACAGATTTTCTATTCGTTTTCACCTTTACAACCCCCAGACCTGGTGACTCTTTCTCGTCGTTCATATGACAATGCAGCTTTTAGCTTCTTGAATACTGTCCACACTTTTCCAAAGCTGTCCACTTTACTAACAATATGAAGATGGCGGGCGGGGTAAATAAGGAGCTATCCCCCCGTCCCGTCTGTGGCGTTGCACACACGTGTTTCACTCTTTCTTTTATAGATGGTTATTTACCCACACCCACCCGCAAATACCCTTCCCTATATGCAGATGAGTGTTAACCTTAAGTGAAGTGCTGGATGACATGCTGGGATTATTTTCCTTTTCCCATCCTTACTTGTGCCTTATACTTTGTGGGGTCACATTAACTTTTGGAGATGTTTCCATCATTCCATTTTATATTTCTCCTCCAAACTCCTCTAAACCTCTGTATTCCTCCAAATCATAAATTTTTAGTGAAGCTTGTATCATAAGCGTAAAAAGCCCAACGTTTCCTCATTTTACAGTTATTGTTCCACCAAAGTACAGTCAAGTCAATACCAGTTTTCATTCCTATACAGCATCTTGCATTGATTTCTCATCCTTTTCTTTTGCACCTGCTCGCAATCAACTTGCTTGGTTTTTTTCCTTATCTTCCCTATCTCTTATACTTCTGCGCGATCCCACAGTATCTGGGATGCAGAGCGGAAAACGATTTAATGCAAGTACTACTTCCGAATTTCAACTATAGATTTCAGCGGAGGAGATCAGGGGTTGCTCTTTGCTTTCTCGGAACTTTTATCAAGGTTCACACATGTTAGGGATTGCTGATACAAGTACCACCGTCGTCGCTTCTTCGAGACCTGTTCTCTGACCATGAAAATACAAGTTATTTGCTACAATTTACTTCCAGGGATTCATAGTGTTCAGGAGGGAGGAGGGATTGAGGTGGGTTTGAAGAAGGTGAGTTGAAGCAAGTTTGAGTAAGTCGTGTAATTAGTCATGAATGAAAGAGAAGGAGGTGAGGGAGGAATATACGTTTTTAGGGAAGATAAAAACAATTA
This sequence comes from Sminthurides aquaticus, assembly GCA_906901655.1. Classification (NCBI taxonomy): domain Eukaryota; kingdom Metazoa; phylum Arthropoda; class Collembola; order Symphypleona; family Sminthurididae; genus Sminthurides; species Sminthurides aquaticus. The sequence continues at coordinate 4,514,314 of CAJQTT010000004.1, read as the reverse complement.
ACTTGTGAGCATCTTGGTGGTAGCGAAGAAGCGGAGGAAGAGAGACGAAAATTAGAATATAGAGAAAAGATGAGAGGAATGATGGCTTTATTAGAGGGAAAAAGATAGAGAGCTCCTCTTTTTTGCATAATCTTAGCAAGGGCTTTCTCCTTGTTTCCACAAAGCTCTCGTCTGCTCCATAGAACATGGTGTTTTCTATTGCTGGGCCTTTCTCCAGGCAGGGTTCATTTTGATTGGCGGAGGTAAAAGAAAAAAGTGTAGAAGAAAAATGCTGTGCGCTCCCTGCTTACTCCGGCTGGAGAAAGTTGAGCGTAGGCAGGAGGAGCGGGTGGAAGAGGTTTGAAGAAGGAAAACCATAATGTGAAGAAAAAGAAAGGAGGAGAGAGAAAGTATGTAGCATATAAGAAGAGGGGGGAAATGGAGTTAAGAAGTGAGAGGAAAGTTGAAAAGTTTTTTTACATCTCCTCATTCTCCTCGCCTCTCCTCCGCCGCCGCCACAATCTCTTGAAGTATCTTGTTCCATGGCTGAAGTATGAAGTAGTTCGCGGGTAGGTTCTTGCATCGTAAACCTCGCCCACAGCTACAATATACAAGGGAGGAGAAAAGATGAGAAGAAAAAGAAAGATAGGGATTGGGAAGGATAATGAAAGTTTGAGAGAAGCTAATGAGATGAGAGATGGGAGTAGAGAGAGAGAATAGTGGGTTGATAAAATTCTACATCATAGCTTCTCTCTCTCTCTCTCCACCCCACCGTATTCTCTGAGGCGGAGTTAACTATTATTTCCTCTACATATCCCGTCTCTTAACCCTCCAACTTTTTCTCCTATCTACAACCTGTGTTGTATATCTCTTAAATTAAATAGTCTTCCTCCTCTTTCTTCCCTTAATGCATATCATAAGTACAAGCACACAACCCAAGTAATACTCCAACTTCTCTAATCATGGAACAACCCATCCTATTTTCTAAAAACTTGGTTTCCTTATCAACCATCTCTTTCCCTCCTCCCTCGCGTATTTTTTACAAGCCGCCCTAATAATAAACAAACTACGCCCCCCACCACAATACTTTCTCCAGCAGTCAGTACCAACCAATATGGCGAATAACATTTACCCAGCCTTCTTACAACTTTATTCACTATCCTATAATACTAGATATAACCAGAAACTAAATAGCAGTATATTTAGTATTTACTGCTTCAACCTGCTCTATATAGGCTTAACGAAGCCCACATATTACTTATTCACTCCTCCTTCAGAATATTTTGCTATTTGTAATTGTTATTTGAAATCAGTTCACTCCCAGCGTCCCAGCGTATTCTTAGGAGAGGAAAAATACACGGGTTTAGAGGGGATTTGTAAAGTTATCCGGAGGAAGCGTACACACGGATGGGATTCATGATGACTACGGTTTGGACGTAACCTCTTGTATAAATAAGTTAAAGCCACATTCAGCCAGAGCTTATAGCGATTGTATTTTTGAGGGTGACAGACTTTTGTGAATATCTATTTCCACTGCCCTCCTCTTTCTGCCCGTCTCATTCACTAATATTTTTGCATATAAAATATGGTTACATCTGTTCAAAAGCGTTACATCCTCCCTTAGTCTTCAGCCTTTGTGTACGCACAGTGGATGGGATGGGACGGGACGGGGAAGGGGGTGAAAGGGATGCGGTTTAGCCTCTTTGACTCTTTTGATTTAATTGAGCAAACTCCTAAATATGCCTTCATTTGAATCTTGATCCCTTTCCTCGCCTAAGCCCAAATCCGTCACAGCATACCCACTAATTAGACAGACTTTGATTTCATTTATGTAAATGTATATTATGAAAGCCAATCCCTGTATCCATGTCTCCAGTCAATTTTTAATACAGCCCCAATTTTTAAAAATTATTCTTCATTCTCTCCTTACATGCTATAGCATGACAAATCTCTGGTTTCTCTCATTCTATAGATCATAGACTTCAGACTTGATAATTGGTAGCGTGGAAAATTAGATTCAGGTTTATTCAACATTTATATATTTCTTTGGACAAAAAATCTTGATTTAAAAATTCCATGGCATGTCCAATGTGCCAATGTTCCTCAGTCTGTCTGCGCTTCAATCCACTGGCTTTCTCACGTTCTGCGGCCTGCAGCCAGGTGATTTTGAATCAAACGGACACAAAATACTATTTATTATAGCTTCTAGCACAGTTTCATGAACCCAGGACCTGTTTCTGAAAATTTCGGGATGATAAAATCTCTCTAATAGCCTACAGCGTATCCCAGTCTATTTAGTGTGCGGACAAATAATCACTATGTAGAAAGGTTTTCCTTGGATCCGGGAGAAGAATTGATAGCGGGCATAAAATTGATTGGCTGGGTGTGTTTACTTGAGAGGAAAAAAGCGTGTAGACTGCTTATTTTGATTAAGGGAAGCCTTCACAATTATAAGGCAATAATAGTAAAGGTTGAAATGGAATTAAGCAAGTGTTGTGGATTAAATGGAATGAGATGGATTTTGTTGCAGGGTCGGTTACTTTTGCTTTCTCCGGAACATATGAGCACACAGAGAGCGTATAGTGCGCCTTGCGTATACAAAGGCTGAGGGCTTAATATGATAGGAATGGAGAAGAATAATAGGGGTTAGGAAGATAGAAGTATAATTGTTTGTAGAAATATATATCTATGGATGAGGGAATGGATTTATGTGTTTATAGGTAGAAGAGCTATTAAATTGTGAGGAAAAATAGGTGCTAAATGTTAAAAGCTTTTCCGCTTCCCGCATCCTCCTCATTTCCCCCGAATCCTTTCATATCATTCAGCCGTCCTCTCCTCCGACCGACCCTACTATTTCCCGATTCTATATTACATCCTCTTCTTCCTCTTTCGCTTCTCGCATTGGACCTCGATGGAGGAGGTTGGAGAAACTTTGGCGCAGGCTTGAAATCCGGAGACCCGCTCCAGGGAATAATGGGATGGAGAGTGGCGGGGTAGTGTCTTGACCCAAACAAAGTATGACTTATGTCCGATAAAAGTCAAGAGGGCTTCTCATCCTATTTGTTCTCGGGAGGTTTAATGAAGGGTAAATGAGGATGAAATGTGATGGGATGTGAGGAAGGGAGCGTGGACATGTGTGGACTAATCCATTGTAACCGCGGACAAATACCCGGGAAGGGAGAGAGGTATCCACAGACAAGAGAGAAGAGAGCGCATCCAGCAGACTTGCACCCGGGTTTCCTCCACCCTTCTCCTTTCATCCCGATCTTCTTAACTTGTAACCGTTTCTATGCCCCTCTGCCTCCATTCACTCACTCACTCTCACTTTGCTCCAACTGTCTCCATTTGAATTCATTCCCGAGAATTAAATCATGCTAAAAGCAGGGAAATTTGTCCCTCTTTTCTCTTGCAGTAGAGAAGCTTTAGTGAAGCGACTTCACGGATGAGCAACCCACGTTTAGCTTTCATCTCTCAACTTTCCCAAAGCAATATTCATACGTGGCGGTGCTGATCTTTTTTATGCGGTTACCTCGATTGCTTCCTTCTAACCCAGCTTTGAATGGGTGAATGTGTGCTGCTCCGACTAGGGCTGAAACGTCAGTTATTTCACAGTCCGTCGAGTAAACTCAAACACACAAGTAGCTACAAAAGAAGCTACATTTTTAATTCATTCTTCTATTCTTTGGAAGATGACTTGCGTAATAATGATGAGGAGTTTTGCATATACAAATCTTTGTCCAGGGTTCCACATGGAGGGTCCCCTTTAGTTTTTATTATTCTATCATAGCAGCCCCCTGCGTTAGCCGAAGTCTTGATCCTGAATTCATCCTGTGCCGGGTCCTCTTGTAACTCCCGCTATAGAGAGACGAGCGACAAGCGGACAGGATAGACTTAAGGGATAATCGGAACGGTTTAGATAGTGTCACTTTTAAAATTAGGGACATTGATATGAGGATAAGATGAGCGGTGGCGATGAGGAGGGAAAGCGGCGGGACTCTGACGGCTAGCTTGTAACAATCCGACTCTCCGGCTTTCCCCATGAGTTGTACTGTACACCGACCCACCCGGCAACAATTCTGTCGCTGTGTGCATTTCGGATCAAAGTTGACTCGAAGCTTTTCTTCCAAACCCTTCCCGCTACGGGTCTCATTACAATGTTACTACTACTGAGCAGCGGGTATCGGAAATCCTTCATCCACGCGCCTTTTCACTCTATTTGCCCATCAACTCTATTTAGTAAAAGCCTTCTTCACCCTCTTCGGTATGAAGGAAGTTGAGGCTGTCTCGTCATTTCTAGTTGATTTCCCTCTACCAATCCCATTGTTTCGACTTAGCCTTCCTTTATCCTATAGCACCTATATCCGGATTTCTTTGGAGCTTCTGGCTCTTATCATTTGCTTACTAACCAGTCAGTCAACTTGCTATATAGCCTCATCCTATTACCTTCGTCTCAATAGAATCATACACTTCAAGTCTCATATTTCTCACGCTCATTTTATTCTTATCATTCTATAAGCCAGTAATTGATCTCTCCCCCCACAATGTTTTATATCATCCTTATATCTTCGTCACCTTTCCGCCCCCAGGCTATTTGTAAACAAACAAAAGAGGACACATCCCAAGTCCTCTGCAAACCCAAACCTCTGCTCACTTTATCCCACTTTAATTCCATCTTCAATCATATTCAAGGTGTATTCAATTAAGCTCCAGGGCCTTGTTTCTATCACCTACTCCTTCTGCCTCCACAGCACTACATCAGTCTCTCCACATAATTTACATACTCTGTACCGGATTACAGGGATTACCTTCTAAACATGACATTTTCCCTATCCCCGACTGCTCATGTCTACCAGTAGCATTAGCTACTACTGCGCTGGCGGCTATCTAACTTGTTGTTGTCCTCCTAGCTATTCCTTGATCTGAATTAAGTAGAGATAAAATTTTGATTAATTTAATAAGGGAGGACATAATATAGGTTGATTGATTTTGATGAAGATGTTTGCGCGGGGGTAGTAAAGATAAGATGGGGTGGAGCCGGAGAGGTAAATATGATGTAGAGAAAATTGCGGAGGAAGCAAGTTAAGAGGTAAACGAGACTCTCTCTACTAGAGATGAGAGAGAGGCAATAAAATATGAGGGTTGAGAGAATATGGATGGTGGCACATAGATCCCACCCCTGACTTGCCTCTTTCTCCGCTTCATCATATCTCCTATTCCCTGCCTGCCCAGGGCCGTATTTCCTTGTCCTCCTCCTAGTAAATGTTTATGTCCGCATGTGTCTTTGATGTTAGCTTACGTGCAAAGGATATTTGATGGCGGCTTGGATGGAGTGGTTGGTGAGGGATATTGTTTCGTAACATTGTGAGTGAGCTAACTGAAAAGTTGGTTGTGCGGGTAGTACATATTGGTTGAGAGATGAGGAAGGGAAGAAGAAGATGATATGATAAGGGTAAGTGACAGATGAGTAGGGAGTTAGTATTTCGTGTAGTAGTAGTTGTCTCCAATTGAGAGGAGCTCCTTGTTGTTTCTACACTAACTTTCTCTCTGGAGCTTCTTGACGCTCTTCATCATGGGATAGGAGGAGGAGGAGGAGGATGGAGGGAGAGAGAGAGTGTGAGGAATTAATAAATTTGTTGTCATTTCATTAGTCCCTTGAGTGTTGTGTTGTACCATAAAATGTGAGGAATGATATGATATCCCTCTTTGGGAGCAATATCCTTATCGAATTAAATTGTTCCTAATCAAGCGTGAAGGGAATGGGGGTTTATTCCCAAGGATAAAGCTCATGTCTTCAGTCCCCGCCATCATTTCCTTGCCAATCGACTTCCCAAGAAAAATGATCGTAAAATATTCGGTTATTCCTATAGCCGAAGCTAGCCTTGTGTGTATGCAGTCCTTCAACTACCCATCCTTGGTCCTTGGCTGTAGCTTGCTTACTACTATTTTTTGTCCCTGCCAATATTTCCATTTATTCTTTATCCCCTCCCCAACAACCCCGTCCTCCTCACTTATATATATCTCTTTATAGATTTTTTATTATTTCTCATCCTCTACTAAACAAGTCCAAGGACCAACATCTACCAACCGCTCTTCCATCTTCCTCCACCAGCTTGCAAAACTTGCCTCCGCTCTTTCTTATTTCTTATAGCTTCATCATAATCATCTTCTCTCTTCCTTCCTCTTGTGTCTCTCCTCGCATGTCTTTTTATCTTTTTGATTCCTTTTGTCTTGCATAGACGTATGTGGTAGTTTATTTAGTGAGAGCGTGCTTTACGAATAGTGAGATGAGTTTCGTGTTTTTTAACATTGCTTAGACAGATATTCCGCAACGCTATAGACTTGTACTTAAGGTGGACTAAATTGTCCTTTCACTACAAGCGCCTTTCTTCGCTGGAATCTGCTCGGCTTGAAATCAGATGCTAGGATTTTATAGATGTGTTAATTTAGTTGGAGGCAACTAGCGGGAGTGTATATCGGGATTCGGATTCGGTTTATAGGCTATACATATGCAGCTAAATAATAGTTTCCTTCCTCTCCGACAAGGACGGCGGAGAAGAGAGAGGAGGACATTATTATAAAGCAGGCTGGCGGTCTGTTTCCGATTCCATTATTCCGCCGCCGCGAAACTGCTTTCTCCTTCCTAGATAGGGTGACAGGTTGGCTTTTGAGAAAATATTTCTTTTACATGACCAATAATGAGTGTAATGAGAAGAGACGGGTAGTGGGAGAGAGAAAGTGCAAGTTTGGCTATAATCAAGAGGAAAGGACGGATATGAAGGTCTACTCTCTCTCATATTTTCTCCTATTATATGCTCTCCTCTTGAAAAGCAATGTGATGCTTTTGTGAAGATGATATTGGGGCTTTGGAAAGGAGAGAGAGAGAGAGAGGAAAGCGAGTGTGAGGAAAAACATTTGTTGCTAATGACTCCAAGTGTTCATTAATCAACATTAATTCCTTCCACCCAGCCTCCTTTTCTTCCTTCCCCTTATTTGTTTTATATAATATTCTCCAGCCTCATCACTCCAAACATATAATTTACACACAAGAAAACCATGTAGTCCCACCACCCTAATACCTTGTAAAACTAGAGAAAGGTCTAATTGTTTCTCCTAAATTTCCAAGTCTCTCTCTCTGAGTTTCTTATATATTCTCCGCCCTCTTTTCCCTCTATTATTCCTAGTTTTCCCTCTTTTTTCTATACGCAAAAACTGGTATTTGCTTTCTCCCGTCCACAGCAGTTTCTTTTACTTGTTTCTCCCTCATTCCCTCTTATCCCCAATCTGAGCCTCTCTCTCGCTCTCTCTCTCTGCCTCTTTGACTCTTGTTCAAGCTGGAAAAGGGGAGTTGGAAAAACATGAGGTTACATGTATTAGCCTTGGAGAGAGGGGAAATAATAATGGTGCGGGCGGAGAAAGTACATGACGGAATTAGGGGGAGTGAGCTGGAATTCCGGAATCTTTTGTAACTTCAAGAGGAGGGGCAGACGACACTGGAATGATAGCACAAATTTTTCCACTTTCTCGTCTTGTCTTTCATAATTTCCCCCGCCTTCATCCTTTTATAGTTGCATCTTCAAAGAACTAAATAGTCCGCTCCGCTCTCTGCTGTAATTATCATGATGTTCTCTTTTTTTCTTTACCCCCTTTCCGCACAAAAGTGGCTTGTTTTTTCATTGTGGAGAGCAAAACTTGCTCAAAATTAATTTCTTTAAATGATATCATTGCGTCCGGGGGATAAAATCTTGTTTAATGTTTCGAGAGCACTAGCGTCAGTAGCTGTGGTATCATCAAATATCAGTGGGATGATGATGACCACACAAGAGAAAGCGTAGTATCCAAACAACTCGCATTAGGCTACGGACTATTACCAGCACGCCTCTTCTCCTAGAGTTAATTATATTTTTCGAGAGGGGAGAAACAAGAAGGGGTTTTACAAACTAAAGGAGTCGGAGAAAAGGATTAGATGCTGTGGATTTTTGATAAAGCTTGATTTGATGATCGCGATAAACCGATGAAGTCTGGGCGTATCTTTGTGGTTTAAATAAAGGTTTCTCCCCTTTAATCGGATCCATAATTGCATGTCGACTACTTGGCTACTTCTAATTCAGCTTCATTTCTATGATAACGGCTAAAATAAACCCACCGCAAAACTTTCTATCCCACACAACGCGCGCCCAACCAAAATCTCTCCCCTCAGGAAAACATCCTAGATTCTCGCATGCTCCTCATTTCATCCCTCTGTCCTGCCGGGCCCAGTACAAAAACTGTATATAGTGTCATCAACTTCCTCACTTTTTCTCCACAAGGTCTGGAACACTAAGGAGTGAAAGTAGCTCCCTTAAGTTTCCCTGAGCCGGTGGGAAAGAAAGTTATTTGTATATGCTAAGTAATATTCTCTGAGGAGACACTAATGCAGCCACAGACTGTATCCTATAGCTCCTATTACCGGACGTTCCAGCTTCAAGCGGGATGGGTGTTGCAGTGCTTGGGTGCGCCTTCCGCAGATTTTCATTTTAGAAAACTCTAGTCCAAATCCGCCCGCTTAGTGAGATCATTCTTGTGGAGCATCTGTCTCCGCGGAATTATCATGGTCTTGTGTTGTGTCTCTCGAGAGGTTCCTCCTCCACAGTTTGGGAGGTAAATCCATCCCTGTCCTTTTTGCTAAGCCGCCAGTCAACCACCCGGCCCGGGCGTTTACCCAAACACTCTTCCATGTAAACGGTGGAACAGGAAATGAGATTCAGATTGATACATTTTCCACACAGTTTTTAGTTGTTAGCTAGCTAATCGTCGCCTGATTTTTTATGCATTAAAATAGAGGGGAGAACATGTGACAGATGCGCCGAGAACGTAATAGCCTCCTCATATCTTGCGGTAGAGAGATGATGTAATTGGAATTTTCATGAAATCATTTATTAAATCATCTTAAGCACAGGGAAAGGCCCTGTGCAAATTTTCCCTTCCCCCTCCCGAACATTAATTCCAAATCATTCCTTTCTTTTAAGATACATCTTTCGGGAGCTTCTTATATTTGCAAATACATGGCATAATATCACTTGATTAGCGCAAAGGAGAGACTGATATTCATTAGTGGGGAAGGAATAGGAATTAATAGGAGAGAGTAATTCAAGAGCGAGAGTCTGGAGGTAACAGCGCCTCCTGCCCTCAGAAATGGATGAATATGTAATTACTCATGGCAGGGGGCTCATAATTAAAAGGCTTCAGACTCCCGGGTAGTCTCTTCTTGTGTCCAAATTTGCATAACACTCAACTTTCTCCCCGTTCTTCTCTCCCGCTTACCCCGCCATCTCCACTCCATCTTCCTCCTTTCCCCTCCTCCTTCGGAAGGATTCCTTCTCCATATTTGTTTTTGTCATCCACACCTGCTTCCAAAACCTTCCACTTTATGATTAACTTACCTCCATTTAATTTTCACCTAGCACATCGACCCACATTGCATAAAATTTGCGCTCTGTCCCTCCTCCCCCAAGCATACTTCCTCTATCTGTCTTCATACCATTTTAATCTCTCAAGATTCCTGTGTAGACGAGCTCCATGTAAATTATAACTCGTCTCTTTGTATTTATTTCCAGGTGTGGTTCCAAAACAGAAGAACAAAATGGCGAAAAAAACATGCGGCGGAGATGGCCACCGCAAAAAGAAAACAGGAAGAGGCAGAAGGACTAATTGACACATCGGATCACGAAGAATGTGGAGATTCCATGGATGAGCATCATCATCTTAGCAAGCGTTCAAAATATCATGACGATTCCTCAGATCTCCAGTAGCTAACCGCACTCCAAAGACTACTTCTTCTATAAAATAACACGTAAAAAACTTTTTCCTTCCGAGAAAGTTGTAGGTGAGGAGCAATTTCTAAGCTAAACAATAGCGCTCTACCCAGACACAGATCAGAAAGGAAGATGACATAATCTTTTTAGCAAAGCTAAGCATTAACCATGTTTAAAAGAATTTTACATCTTTCACAAGATGGAGCCGAGTCTGTGGAGCGTGTACACATAGAGAAAGATACAGTTGACATGTAAATAGATTCATCTACTCTGGGCTTGTGATGTGCGTCCGTACATGTAGGACTGTGTATAATAATTAATTTTAGCCCAAATCCCTCTCTGTTGTATGCTTCTCTCTCGTCCCTCCAAAACTTTCAGTTCGTCATCTTGTCATCCGCGTTCTCAATCCAAAGACTAATTGTGTAATTTTAAATCCATAAAATAGACACTACAACCCCCTGTACTATGTACCATTAGCTATATACACTACACAATAACACAGTCCCATTTTTAGAATATTACACGCGACTTAATATATAGCTTCCCCTCTTTACTAATATATATAGTCTTAACTTTAATCCTAACATTATCTCACATAATTCTAGGCAAAGGCGCATTTTTAAATAATCTTGTATTATATATTATTATATTATATTCACAAGATAGGGACTTATAGGCATCGCCGTCATCACGCATGGTAATTGAAAAAATAATTTTAATTACCTACACAACCCTTTAAAAAACAACATTAGTAATTAGAAGCTATATGAGTGTAAGAGTGTCAATCATTACATACCCGATAAATAATAATCATCCCCTTAGTAATTACAAATTAGCCGTCTTAATTCCTCTTTTATGAAGCATATAATTACCAAATCCCATTGCAAAACTCCCCTATAGTTGAGGAGGCAGTATTAAATTATATACATGTGAGACAAGGGGCAGTTGTATCTTCAGAAGCAAGGAGGTATAATATAATACAGGGTCCATTTTTCGTTGCGTTAATTCCATTATTGTTATGTCTGCTATAATTAATCGGATATTTTAGTCAAGAGATTTGTAGCAAAGCATTTACACTCCAAGCCTAGGGATCATTTAATTTTTCAAAATTATTTCAACCTACAAGTCCCTTACCTTCCCTCCTTAAGATTTGAATTGACTTAACCAATAATTACTCACAGTTAACTTACAAAATTAATTATGCAGCCATAATAATGCCAATCACCATGCAAGCACATTACAACTCTTGAATAACCAGGTTTATTCATCTGCCAACGCCAACCTTATCCACTTGTTAATGATCAAGAATTCCCTAATCGCCATAAACTTAATCAAACCAGGAAAATATCTCGAAATCCTTCAAAACTCCACACCCTTATGTTAAAATTAATAATTTATTCACCCAAAGCCTGGGAGACAAAATTGTTACGTCACTCAAATAAAAAGTGTGAAAATGGAATTTAAATATGTGTTCTCTAATTTCCAATCCTGAAACTGCATATGAAACCGACTCGAAAAAATCGCACATATGCACAGATACAGCTTTGCAGGGCCCTGATCCGAACATGTGACCACGGCCAACCAAACCAGTCCGAACTCCGAAGGGTTCTGGGAAAAAACTTTTGGTCATTCGCAAGGAATACTGAAACTTTTTTCCCATTCCCACCCGAGGAAACAGGATCCAGGATTCTGCCGTCTAGCGGCTGTAGTTTAAAAACTTAGCTTCTCCCTCTTTTAACCATATCTTCTCTCGGCTGTAGGAGAAAGTGATTGCATTTACATTGTGGAGGAGGATAGGAAAGATGAGGAAGAAGGTGAATTGAATGGGTTTAGTGGTAATAGAGGAAGGAATACAGCTTGTGGTGGGATGTAAAATAAGGAAAGATAACGGCTTTCCCCTTCTCTTACATATCTTACATTTACTTCTTACCCAGCAGCCCCTCACATCCGGCACCCGACTTTGACACTCAACGCGCCAAGACTAAAACAACGAGGTAATAAAAATGTTGGAAAAAATTCCCCGTATGTAGGATAAAACCAAGGCGAGCGGAGAATGGGGGTGGATTTCATCCTCAAACGAGAGCTTTCATTTTTTATTGCGTGAATTTTGACAGAGAAATGGGGAAGCAGCTATGACTTGTTCTCTATAGTTTTTTCTTCCTCGCCCTTGGCAATGATATGATACTCTTCCAGTAGCATGGAACACTTTGCTAAAAAGATATCTACTTTGTCTCTTAAACTCTCTCCATTCTCATATCCTAAACTCTTTTATCTCCTTTTCAAGCCTCTTTCAAATATTCCCTCAAGCGCTCTTCTTTCAAAACAATTTTCCAACGTCAATAAACCAACTTTTCCCAGTATACATTTTAATGACCATTAATTTTAGTCCACCATCATTTATTAAGTAATTTATCACTTTAGATTCAATTATAATTTAGTCAAATTTAAGAGAGATACATTACATGTTGGATTTCATCAAAGCGATAATATCATCATGCACTCACATTCTAATCTCATACCGGGGAGAAACTGATAGAATTCTGAATGACTCTCCTCACAAAAGGGCCAATAATGTAAGTAACCCCTCAGCTCCATCCAGCTCAGAGCCCAGCTTCATTGTACATTGACAGGGGCTGCCTTGTAGACGCAGGGCCCTCTGGTCCTGTAAACTCAGCAGATGTCCGCGAGTCCCTCTTCCAGCCCTTTATCCTCACGCACTGAATTAGCCAACACACATACCGATTTAACCTTCCAAAACGAAGCGACCGCATCCGTAAACTAATCTTTAGGTGTGCTTGTTGTATACGTATTTTCCTAGGGGTTTAAGCTCTCTTTGACAAATCACAAGGGACTAAGATCAATGATGGTAGGAGCAAGTACCGGAGGCGTTCCTCAATGAGGGCAAGGGATGGGCAAATATAGGCGGAGCCGTTAAAAGATAGCAGGTATACCTCATTCTCAACCCTCCCTCCCTATCCGCTCTTCTTTCTTCTCTTCAGATCCTTGGCCATAATTCCCATAATATCTATCCCGGGTCGTTTTATATATTTCAAATCTCACCACGGCCAAGCAGGGTTGGATAATAATGAGGATATAAAAACCCGGGATTAATTCCCATTCAGGCGCAACACATTATAAGGAAATAAATTTTTGGCCACTTATAAAACAGCATCATCTCTTAATAATCCAGTCATTCATTTCCCAACAGGATGGGACGTCCTTTTCCCATTTAGTCTCTCCTCAACCTTTTCCTCCCTACAAAATCCACTTCCAACAAGAGAAACTCTATACAATCTGATGAATTATTGCTCAAAGCTATTATTATGACCTTTTGTGTAAAAAAATTTGATAATTATTATGAGATACTCTTAAACGTGCTTAAACGCTTTCGCATGCGGTTTGACATGCTTTTAATTTTGCAAATTTTTCTCCTTCCACGTATAACTGTTTTGTGTTTTTGGGATTTTTAAAAACTTTAAAAAAGATTCATATGGTTCAAAGTATTTTCTTGTCTAAACTCTTGTTACTTTCTCGCACCTGGATGCAATCTACAAGCTCAAATTAACTAGCGCATGCGTATTTTTTACAGCCTTCAGCAGAGTAGTCTCAAACTTTATGCAGGAGAGGATTTAATCTTGAATTCAAATAAAAGAGGAAAAGGTTGATTGCCTCGTGTAGTGTATTTAAAGGAGGTAGTTTTTTAACGGTAATGACTCATGAGTTTCCTCCTGTGTCGTCGTGGAATTATTCTCCTTAAAAAGTCATGTCTTGTTTGGTAATGATGGTTTTATTCGGGATGAATAGAAAAGTGGGAGAAGAATGGAGCGGCATTAGTATGCAGGTATGATTAGTTGGAAACGATTAGGATGTTTGTCCTTTAGAAATTAGAGAGGATTGATGGAGGTGTAGTATGATGAGATTAAGGATTCCGCCACAACTACTATACTCCCTACCTATAACCAGGAGGAGCATGATTCAAGCTCATTATACATTAAATATTACTCGCAAGTCCAAAGATGCATGTACTATTACTAGCTCTCTCTCTCTCTCTCATCCCCACCTTCCTCTTGAGCAAGCTAGTTTGAATATGCTTTGCGGGATAATAATGAGGGAATATGTAGTTATTAAGATGACATTGTGATAAAATTAATAATAATAATAACCTTAATGATGTAGAATAAAGAGTTTTAGAGATGAGAGGACCCGTATCATCCTCACCACAATGCTTCTACCTATAAAAGGGCAGAAAATAGACTTTAAAGCAACATGCTTTGCAATCATCCTTACCTTACCCGCGCAGCACAAAACATTCGAGATCTTTAGAGATTGGAGGTGGTGGTGGTGCTAGAAGTATTGGGCATGGATCTTCTTTTGGGAAGAAGGGATGTTGAAAGCTCTGTGTTTGTCTGTCTGCTCCTCTCCATCCTAGAAAGAGACTCAAACAAAAAGAAGCTTTTTATATTCCTCACTTTTGAAAAAGTTTTCCTGGCTAAACCGCAGCAGTGCATACCACAAAGTATTTGTCGTTTTCGTCTCTATCTTCCGAGGTAGGAAGATGAGTTACAAGTATGCATATTTCACTCTATAGAAGCGTGTAAATAATAGGGGGTGGTTACATAGTATTCTCATCTTCTTCTCAAGAGTCCATAGAATGCCTAATGCCTGCTTCCTTCTCCTGCCTGTATTAGCTAGTTTCAAGGATAGTGCGTCACAACACGGGTTGGGGCCAGCTATGCGTTTAGGTATAAGAAAAGATTAAAAGGGTGAACAGTCTGGAAAAGGATTTGGTGAACACAAATTGAAAGATTAATTGGTTGAGAGAGAAGTTGAGCCCCTTATTTAATAGCTCTATTTAGATTTAATCCCTTGACGCCGGGAGGGCTGTTCATAGTGGCTCTGATCATATTAGCGCCCCCATTCACCCACACCACGGATTCAGTTGGTAAATAGAAACGCCGGAGATTATGCTTCATACTACTCCTGCCTGCTACACGTAGCATCCCATCCTCCTATCAAGAACAATCGACCAGGGAGGGAGTTACATAAGCTCTACGCGAGGATTCATCTCATCCTCCACCGCAGATCCCGTGTCCCACTTGGATTCCTTCCTCCAGTCTAAAGTCTCCTGCCCTACAACAAGGACCATATCCCATTTATTAGCAAGCGCCACCACCACCATTTGTTGATGTTTTCACGAGGAGGAGAAAGTTAAATGGCAACTTCATCCTTTAAGCGCTAACAACCCACCGGACTTTTCCTCTACCCAAATTCACATTATCCACATGAATTTGAGGAGATGCAAATTATTCCGGGAAATGATCGATTAGTCCCGCTCTTCACCAGCATTTCCTTATCCTTGAGAGAGCGGAAGCGTGTAACTTAAGCCCAACTTTGCTCCAAGTCACTAAGCTACTACGATTACAAGCGGAAGGGAAAACAAAATCCTGCCCCTGTTTTCCTTAAACGTCAATCCCTTTCTGAATCGTGGAAGGAAAGAAGACGTATGGTCCAGGGTTGCAATATGTTGGAGGTTACGGTCAGTGCGGTCAAGTGGTGATTGAAAATGGATCCAAAGTGCAATTGATACTTCTTTCCCCGTATATTTTTTCATTGGAAACTGACTCGAGAGAATGAAACTACTCCGAAAGCTTTCTCTTCTTCTTCTTCCAGGAATAAAGGGGGCTGGTAAAAGGAGGAGGTTAAAGACAGCTTCTTCTACGGTAATAGGTGAAAGCATTGGTTCAAATAATGGACATGGGTAGGCTTAAGCTAGAGGGAGGGAGGACGATCAAGATGAAAGAGAAAAAAATGGAGGGAGGATAAAACTAAAGAGGCTCTCACATGGGAAGATAGGTGTGTGCTTTTCCCTCGTTCCCTTCATTGTAACTCAGTTCCCAACTTTCTCCGTCCGTCCAAGCTATATGAGCTTCCTCTCTTGCTTTCTCCTCCTAGCTCGTACAGTTAGTGTACAGCTTCTGGCTTGTCTGAGTTAGTGTAGAAGTAATAGACGTATGAAGTTGGAAGGAGGGAGAGAGAGAGAAAGGGAGGGGAGTAGTACTACTTGCTAGATTCCTATGAATCTGATCCTAAGTGTCTATATTACATTGAATGAGTTTCAAGATGGAAAAGATGGGAGAAAGTAAACTGGGAGTGAAGTATATATCCAGGGATAGAGAAACTTTTCCATTCCCATCTCTTCCCCATTCCTTTTCCACGTCTTCTTTTATATTGTGTGGAGATAAGAGGGCCTTTATTTGCTCTCTACGATCCAAACTGAGCGACCAAGTTTAGTCGACTATGAAAAAGAGTGGAGAGACGGAGGAGAAGATGAGGAAGGCATGGATGGGAGAAAACCTCTCGAGAATGAACAAGAGTGAAAAGCTAGATGGTTTTCGTCTTACCATATATTGGTATATTGGTAGGGGGCTAGATGGGCTATAACGCCTAAATTGAAAGCTTTTAAATTGGTCTCTGAATTTGGTGCCGCTCCGGGGCTTTCTCCTCACTTTCCATCTTATTTTTACAACGATATCCTGTCAAGATAAAAAGACTGAGAATAATAGCTGAGGACAGATAAGATTCTCTTCCATTTCTCCCTCCCACCCCTCCCTCCTCCAAACCCCACATCCTATGCACTCCCATCCTCTCTTCACCCACACCACATGCACCATCCTCCCATTTCTCTGCCCCCAACTTTTTAAAACAAGCCTATCATCCCCATCCACCCTCATCCAGACCAGAACATTAAACTAGCTAAGCTTTTTTTTCGCTATGATTTGTGCCCGGCCACATGTACAAAGCCACACCAGCAGGCCATATACTTTCCCCTCCCCCAATAATAACCATCTTAACCTTACTTTCTTTTTTTCCCTACTTTCACTTCCAAGCCCCTCCCTCTTTCCCATGAAACAAGTATCTCAAATCATCATCCTATCATCAACTTTCACAGCCTCCTATCTTATTTAACGTCTTCATGCAATCCAGCAACATCGCAACACGCTATATCCTACTCTATCCTATCATTTTCTTCCACTTTCTCTCTAACTCTCTGCTACTTTCTCCCGCCATAGTCTTTTAGTCCCAATCCCTTCCACATCCGGCCTTACACCTAATTTATCCCTACTGTCCATCTCCTCCACAATCTGTGCCAAGTCAAGTGTCTCTTTCTCTCTCGACCTAGGACTTTCTCCCTCCTACAAGTTTCCTATTCCCATTTGAAATTTGCGTAGAAAACCCCCAAGGTTTCCACAGTACCCGCACATTTTAAGTCCTTCAGATTGGATCCTACACACTGCTCTTTTTCAAATACGAGCAAGCCAAAATGGAGACTTCTTCCGCCTGGCATTTGAAATTCTAACCGCAAAACGAGACCATTGCCACCACTACCATTATAAAAGTGGTGACAAAAAGGATTTTATGTTGGGAATCCCCATAAGAATTTTACAGTCAGATTCGGATTAATTGCACGCCATGAGGATAGCTTTAATAGAATGAAAATTTAGGCCTATGAGGGACGAGGGATAAAGTCTTGGGCTTTAAGGAATGGAAATTGGTGAAAGTGATTGAGTGAAAAATGTAGAAAGGGGAGTTAAAGGTGAGTAGGAGAAATGGGAATGGAATAAAGGAAAAGGAGCGATGATGATCACATCCCATCACTCCCAAAAAGGATCTCAACTCAGATAGGGAGGAGAAATAAAATGGGGAATGTTCCCGTGTAGCTGCTGGATAATACCCATCTCTCTCAACCCTCCTCATCTTCTCCCGTATAGTCACAATTCCGACACCACCACCAGTAAATGTTTCCCCCCTTGAAAAGCCCAGATATTCTTCCACCACCACCCTCTCACACACAGATAAATTTCTATCTTGTTGTACATGTGTAAGATTTTACTGCTTTTCTTCTATTACTTTTCCGCCCTCGTCCTTCTTGCAGTCCTGAGGATTTTGAATTCTGGATAGAGCCCGCGTTTATGAAATGAAGAGTAGTATGGTGCAGAAATGCATATATTTTTTAGGATGGAAACAACGCGTTCATCTGCATGTACAATACAGTATATAACTCCTCATCATCTTCCACCAAAGAATTCAAGTGTAGCATGCACCGTAGCATTAAGCTTGATATGGTAGTATAGTTCTAGGAATAATTCCATACCTCGTGCGCTCTCACATCTACGCCCTCAAATGTCTGTATTTTCTTGTATTCTCCTCCTGCTTTCACTATAAGTTGATTGCCCTTCCCCCCGCCCTCCCTTTCACTCCAGGTACTTTGGATGGAGGGCTTTCACCAAAGAATATTTTCCTCTCCCTCTGGATTTCCGCGAAACTGATGGGCCGTGGGAAAGAGATTGAGAGATATAGCTAGTAGCGGAGTGGAGGAGGGAGGATGACGGAAGTAGGTAGTGAGCTAACGAGACTGTATGATGTAAGTGCGGCCTAAAAAGATTGAGACCTTTCCCATCATTTCCTCCGAGCGGTAGACTATGGAGGAGAAAGAAAGAGCGCGACCCATGAAGGAAAACTTGTTATAAATCGTCTCGGAGTAAGAGAGTTATGGCTCTATATTGGACATATCCTTGTTCATGGAGAATCATTTGTATTAATTTCAGCCATCTATCCGAAGAGAATTGGGCACCCGGAATCTATTGGGATGATTCCACAAGAGTGTACGAAAGAGAGAGAGAAAGAAAGAGACTCGTTACGGAAAAATATTATCTCAAATACCCCATTCCTCCCTACCCCACCAGCAGATAGAGAAAAATAAAGAGTGTCTTTGTGGGAAAGTAGTTGCTTCTCCTCCATCCAGTCTGTCTCCAGTAGTAGCTTTCTCTTCACTTACCCCAAACTCAAATAGCTTTATACCCGCTCCGAGTGTAAACATACACAGAAACTTATAGATTTCTCCGTGGATCATCCCCTACTCTTAGCACTCTCCAGCTTTCACCATGCCCGGAGAAAGCACACTGAGTGCATCTTCTCTAATTCTGTCTGATGCTATGATATGGTTGGAGTGGGAAGCAAGTACGGTTCCAGTAGAGCAAAATAGCCACAGTTCCTGGAGCTTCTGGAGCAGTGCATGAGCGAATGTTCAAGAAAGTATTGAGTGATATAGTTCTAGGAACTCTGTCTGCGATTCGGATATGGGCTCCTAAAACTATATGTTTCTTGTGTTATATCAAGAAGCGATGAGCTCAAAATGACTCCTTCTTCTCTTTCCCCACTTTCCTTTTATGAGGAAGAAAGCTCTTTTTCTTTTGACTTTCTTCATTTGTTTGTCCCACACTACCCACTTTTCCAGGCCTCAAGAACCCATAGACATAGGTATAAGCAAGTCCGCCTATCTTCAGTCTACGGTATACACATCCATTCTCCCACGCACTTTTTTCACTTCCCGCTTCCTTGATTCTATTTACCTATTCGTGCCTATCATTTGCGATTCAGCGCCTTGTCATGTATAACAGCAAGTCTTTCGGCGTAATGAGTGCAACACATTTTTAGAGCTACATCTTAGAATATAAAATACAGCGGCATTCTAAGAGCATAAACTTAGTAGTGCTTTCGAAAGAACAAATTATACTCTTACTTGAATTTATAGATCGAAAATAAAAAATAATGGTAGAATAGTCGTTTTTTCTAAGATTAAATATCAGTACAAAAACTGGTCTTCTAACGACGAAAAAGGTGAATTCTTGACTTCTTGAATTTCTTCATACACAGATTGCAATGATATAACGGCTGAATTCCTATAAACGAATCGCAACACCAATATAAGCTTCGATTTTTGAACTTAAATGAAGCTAACAGCTAAACAACCTAGTTTTAAAGATTAAGAAAAAATACTCACCTTCAAGAATCGTAATATGGTCATATTTATAGGGTTTACGGCTATTCCCAACTTTGCCAGCCTTTTTGAAGATGTTTTCTCCCTCATCATTCGGTGGAACAGGATGCGATTCTTCATAAATGTAACATCCAACGGATCAACGGCATCGGTGGTATAAGAGTTCGAGTCTTCGCTGCTATCACAACGGAAGTCAAATATAATTGCAGAGGCAGAAGTACTTGTAGTCCTTCCTTTGGACTCGCCATTTTTCGCAGCATAGAGTGTATAGAGGCATTGTGAACATTTTTCGGGGCTGTTAATCAAGCAAGTTCTGCATTTGTAATAGCCACAATCTTCCTTTTAAATTCAGGTTCTAACCGAAATTTTTCGTTTTTGTAGTAGAAGTTTTCCTTGAAATGGAACTTACCTTTTTGCATGTCCACAATAAACGTGGGCAACCATTTCAGAACCCGATAACTGGACTTGAACAACATGTTGAAGTAACTGAGGGCCTTAATCAGCGTCAGTGTCTAACTTTGGGCTTCTCTACGCACCTACGTGTTATAGAAGTTTGTTTGTCATAAATCAAGTGGTTTTGTAACACATACCTTACATACATCTAACGGTTTCAGTGTCCCATATATTGCAATGTTAAAATTATACGCGTCTGCCACGTGATTTCTCTAGCCAGTTGACGCGCAATAGCAAAAGGTACCACACTGGCGATATGACGACATTTTTCGTTTAGATTTAAAGCGACCACAATTACCTCACAGTTTTTGAACGCCCCACGAAGTTACTAACTATTTTTCATTCCACCATACTTTATGTGATTTTGAATCCACTCATTAAAATAACAGAATTTTTTTTATTGCTGTTGTGGGTTTATACAGCCTCCAAGATGCGAAATTCTCAAAATCTTCGACGTGATTTTTTGGTCCTTCAAAATTATGGAGTTGGAGACACTTTCATTCCCATTGTAATAGAAACTCGTCAGGGAGTAAGGATTGAGGGAAAAATAAATTTCAAACATAAGCTGTATGAGGTCACTGGATTTGAGCCAGCTGAGAATGCAGAGGTAAGTAGAATGTGACTCAATTTAATCGAAGCATTTTAAAGTCAATTCATAACATTAATTCCATTTGAGCTCATGGGAAAACTATTTTTGTATTTTTAGATGCTCCCAGCGCCTGTTGACTCCATTTATATTTATTATTATCAGTATCAACATACACTGTCAACCTAAACCTCATTGAAAATACCAACTTTAGCTTTTACAGAAAGTAGAACCTCAGGCAAAGGACTCAATAACATGGATGCACTCCGTGCATATAATTTTCAGTATTTCAGCGATAACGAGGTTCATGACAGTAAAGATTACCTGAACAATATTATATATAATAGATAGAATCAAAACATAAAATCAGTGTATACTAACTAACATAACAGATTGTATAGTAATTGCACATCTAGGTCTAAAACTGTCAACTAACTGAAAAAGATATACTACAGAACTAACTTAAAATTTATTAACCTATTAACTTTATTATATCCCACTAGCCCTGTCTCGAAGACACTGTTTCCGTTAATGACATTTCTGCGGATGGAATCCTCCTCACTTTCACGTGAAAGCCAAAAGAATATGAATTTAGAGACTTGAACAACTTTTGCTGATTCGTTCAAGCGCTAGCTAGCGCAGGCAGAGTTAAAAGCGCTTGAAGCGCGTAAATCTTGTGATTAGATTAGACCACGGCAAGCGTGGTCTATAAAATGATCTTAATAAATAAAAAACTTCTTAGTTAGTTTGTACCTGTATAACAAGAAGGCGCTGCTTTTCAAGGGACCAAACTCGGTGCATATGCCTGTTGTTGACAGCGTCATCCTCAATATTTTCTGGCACCCGTTTCAATCCCTTCTCTATAGCCATGTATTCCTCGGTGAAAGCGAGAAAAACATTCACCCCGACAAAGTCTATTTCCAAATACAGACAATAAATAATGCCATCCGAGTTAATGGTGTTGCTTTCTCCTCAAAATAGAGACAGATCATTTAAGAGAGAGAAGAGAAAGGAGCGGGGGTAGAAGCATCACGGTTTATACGAATCAATTTATTGTTTCCTCTTCCCCTATAACATTTCATTTGTCAAACTTTCTAATATAGTCTCCCGCACAAATCTAAAAGAGAATTCTCTCTTCTATTTACTACGAAATCAGACCGGGAATGAAGGGAGACCAGGAAGCTAGCGCCCAAACCTATAGCACAGATTACAGATAGTAAGCTAAGTCAGATAGCGGACTTTCAGAGACTTTTAGCTTTGTATCCTCCGAGAGTTCTCCTCACGGGTCGCATGTGTGCTCATATTTGTGGCATCATTTTCCTTCCCATGTATAATGTTTGCAGGGAAGAGAAAGCAGCTGTGGTGAAGGACGAGAGATACTGAGTGGGAAGTGCTGGGCTACTGAGTCAGAAGTCATCAAGTCCACCTGTGTCCACTTCATATTGCATTTTATTTTACCAAGATCACACGATCATACTCTTGAACGGCAATCGTCCACCACATCCGCAGCCCCGCCATATCCACAGTCCCGTGCATTCCGAGGATAGTTCCGAGAGCAAAAGTATTCCCGGCTTCTCACACACATGGAAATTCAAGGCTATTTTTACACGCTTTCTCTCCCAAACCCAGCCACTTGCACCATTTGCAGCCTTGGCAATAAAACATTTGTTACTGGTCTCTGGCCACACTTTATAACTCATGTTCTCCCTACTTCAAATATACCACATTATTATATTACAAAGAAACTTGTAGCAGACATCTTTGGTCACTGTCTTCTACAAGATCGGATTCAAAGGATATATGTATACAAAATGTAGACATAATCCCCGCCATATTCTCGCGTCCCATCAGTCAATCCAAACTACCCATCAAGCCCAATCAAAATCCCTGACTTAACTGCTCTTACTAATTATATACACACTCCAAGCTTTATCCATCTGTGAAGAAGGATTTCAATCATATAGTAGGTCCTGCCAAATGATTCTGAGATGATGGCGGCTTCGGAAAACAGAAAAATCCCTAGGATGGGAACCCGAATAATTCCGAGTGAAAAAACTGAAATCCCCGTCTCTCCCTCAATAGAAACATGCCGAAGAGGTGGTTACTTGGTTACACAAGAATTTAAAAAGCTGATTCGTCATCATCATCATGATAGCTCCTGATAATTTGGAATGTGGCCTCTAAATGATGTGATTATCGTCCCCTTCCTCTCATCATAATGGCTTCACATCACCGTCCGCAGCCCATTCCCGTCGCATCCTTTTTCTGCTCTCGCACATGTGTCCAAGCCGACAATTCACCGTCCATCCATACGTCCGCTCCAGCCCCATCCTTCAATGAGCCTCCCAAAATGAAAAATGATTCCACACCCTATACATTCGAGTAGCTCATTAGTATTTCTGCACCATCATTAACTCCCGTTCCCGCCTCCTGTCCTCCTGCTTTCCTCCTTGATCTTCCAAAACTTTATCCCACCTCCGCATCCCGCAACTTACACTCCTCCCTCTAAGGATTCCGCTATTAAAATCGCGTTATCACTTGTTCCGTGAGAACGTGCGCTCATCCTCCGCTATAGCAAACCCATTCTTTGCGTTGTTTTTATAAAAATCCCACCCCGCACAAGTCCTGTCTGTATATTAGCAGTTGGTGTTGTCACTTTTCCAAGCACGAGACTCAAGACCTAGCAACCACAAATTACGTAGCATCAACACCAAACCGATATCTTCCTTCTGTATCAATTCAAACATGAAACGCTTAATGCCCCCAGGAAACACGGACCATGCTAATGTGCAAGTGCCATTTTGTCAAATCTGCCAATTCTTCCTTTCATCGCTACCCTTCAACCGTGTCAAGAAATTTGTGAAGTTTACAAAAATCCAAGTTTTAAGCAATACAAAGCAGAGGACGATGGAGAAGTGATTCATTCGGTAGACGGATAGGCGCCGAACGGATAGTAATTGCACCTGCAGCCTGGAGCGTCAAAGCCATGCCGAGATGTTGCTGGAGTCATTTTGGTTTTCTCAATGAACTTCTGGAGAGGAAAGATTGCTTCAAAGGTATTTTCCGTATCGTTCACTTCAACGATGCCGCAACCGTAGACTGAAGGACTCGACCGTAACTTTCAATAGCAACGTTGTTCGTCGTATGAGTTTAAACTTATCTAATGCTTCGCTTCGCACCGTAAAATCGTCTCAATTTCAAACTATTATTCTCTTTATATGACCAGTAACACTAGTAGTAAATAAGCCAAGGACAGAAACGTCCCTCACGCACACCACCCCTTCCCCACCACCTCTTCCGCTTCATTCATAGTATTCATTTCAGTCAGTTTCTTGAGGTAACTTTCTGTTTCCAGAGAGAAGTATTCTAAGGAATATTTTTGGGTTTCTTTCTTCAACTTTGTCCTGGGGGAAAGAGCCAAGGGTTCTTGATTTCATTCACAAAAATCCTTCCAAAATCTTTGAATGGCATTCCAATGAATTCACTTGACTTTACTTCCGTTCACAATCTTTTCAAAATCCTAGGAAGTTGCCATTCAAACAGGTTCATCTTTCTTGTACCTTTTTTGAACATGGATCATCGTTTTTATCCCCTCATTTTATAAAATCGTAGATTGGAAATTTTAATCAACGTAATTTTAAAATCCACATTGATATCCCCTTGCACCCGCCTTCCATTGAAACAGTCCAGCATGTACAAGTTAAAAATGCTCTGTATTATATCTTCTTTCCTGTTCTCTATTTATTAAACGACAAAAAATGTGGAGTTTAAAATTTCCCGGCACATCTATTTAAGTGCAGTGCTAGCAAGTTAAATTTTTCATTTCAAATAAATTCAAAATTCAAATTATTGCAGACAAACTCTTTGAAAATTTAAATTTTCGCAGGAATTTCAAATTCAAGAATTCAATTTTAAAAATTCAAGTTGAAATAACAAAAAGTTTGCCGAGAAATTCAATTTATAAATTTTGGGTGAAATAAGACTATTGCAAACCCCCTTAGTTTGTTTGATGTTGGGCAGGGAAATGAAACCACCTGCAATGCTAGCACATCCGATTTACATATCACAATCTTTAAACCTAAACCTGTACATGATCCAGTTACCGGCTACACAGATAATCACACAGCCAAGATATTTAATATCTAAGTGAATGCAATAAACTACGCTCTCTTCATTTCCTCTAGGCGGCTTATGATCCGACAAAGTACTTTATGATTCTCCCACTTCTTTCTGGCTTTCGATAGAAATATTCATAGAATTTAAAAGGAGCTCTCAAAATGAGGTGTTAGATTGAGTATGGATTTGAATAGGAGCGGATGTAGGAGTCAAAGCGAGAGTTGTAAAAGCTATGTGAATGAAATTTATGAATGGAGGAGCTGCTGATCCATTTCCGAAGACGCTTCGTCTCTCTCCCGCTTTTGACTCTCGACATTTGACTTTTGAAACCATTGTTGTTCCACGGTTTAAGGACATTGAGTATTAGTGTATGAATGAGAAACTTGACTCTTGCCTCAGATGAGAGCCTATGTACATACGGCATAGTAAAGTCTTGTAGTATATTGAGGGAAACTTAGGTGGTCGAAAAAAGATTCATTGACAAGTGTTACTAGTAGAAGATTTCCTCTTGGCTTTAACTTAGTTCACTTCTTCAAAGTCTTTGTCCCCCACACTCAAGCACATTTTCTATATTATTCTGATTCTTGGCTTTCTTACTCTTATCATTACTACTACGGGAGGGCGGACAATTTGTCCTAAGTTTAAATACTCTAAGCTTGACACGATTTGGAAAAGGTGGAAAAGATCAGGTTGACAAATGAGTGTGGAACATAATCCTTCCCGCTCGTATTATAAACCTCAGAGCAGTACTTTCAGTGAGAAGCTTCAACACCGAATATTATATCCCGGCTTGAGTAGAGTAGTAGGATCCTTATATGAGCATTAACTTGAGACCCTGCTGGATGCGGGTTATAGAATGTGGCTTGGAGCGGATATGATGCATTTACAGTTGACGGACAATAAACAGGAAGTTTGTTCATTCTCTCCTCCCCGTCCCAGTGTAATATAGTCCAGACGGAATAGAGATTCATTTAGAAAACACGGAATCGTTTAAGCAATCTTAAATCTTAGCCTTGGGATTCTTAAATGTTAATATTAGGATTTTCCTCTGCCTTTTTTCTCTCCATTTATGGATCCTCAATCCTCATCCTTCCTTCCTGGCAATGGTAGTGCATTAGACAAGAAATTCTAAAGCTCTCCTCTTTAGCTTTGCCCATCCTCCAAAACCCCCCTGATTGCCCCACAGGTGAATGCGGCTGTCTCCGGGTATTACATCATTTGTCCTCCATCTTCAATTCTCAGGGATTCATATTATATTCAACATCATTCAAGGCTTGGACCATTTCCATTTTTCACTCTTCCCAAATTTTGTACATGAATAATTCCAAGATTGACGGACACTAAATAAAAACGGATGATGGATCAGCTATATTCATCCTATTTGTACAAGAGTTTTTTATGCGAACAGGTAGTGTACTACGGCATCTAATATTAACATAATTCGCTTCTCATCAAAAAGGATTAATTCAACTCTCTTTGCAGCATATTTTTCGACTACGAATTCGACAAACCTTGGACTTTTAGTTTATTTTTCAGCTATACACTTTGTATAATCAAGCCTTTCATGCTAGTCCTACTTGTCCTGTACTGCACTGAGAGTACATGCCAGCTAAACACTAATCCGATTTCGAAGCTATTGCCTTCAAACGTTTTAGTTTAGTTAGTCCAGACTCGACGAGCTTAAAAATCGTTTCCTTTGCGCATGATGAGACAATTGAATTGATGGCTTTGCGGATTATATCGAGTCACAAGTCAGTTTCTGTAAGGTTAGGCATTCCATACAAATCCAGTAAAATAACAGACAAGCATTTAGCTCAACGACGACCTACCAGTTTCCCTTCCATCTATAATCATATACGGGTAGTAGCGGTGTTGAAAAGAAACGGCCCGAGTTGCCCCTTCCAACCAAAGCAGAGTGAGTCAATAGGAGAGAGCCAGTAAATTCTTCTCTCTCATGTTGATATAGGTGCTAAAAGTTAATCTTTTTTAATCTCTTTCATGAGGATGATCCATTTAGCGGGTGATTGAGAGGATGACCGTGAGTAAATAATAGAGTGTTGGTCCTCAGTTAGTGTTCCAGCTTTAACTTTGCGGCTTAAGCAAGCGGGTCGTTGTTGTATGGTGGATCATAGCATTCATTTCATATTCAGGGTCTTTCATGACTTTGGTAGGATGATTTCGGTGCCAAGCTGTCTGGCGAGTCTGCCCTGTCCAATCCTCCCCACCACCGCCTCAATATGCATCAGACCACCTCCTCCTCTGGTCTCATTTAAAAGGTGTCCCTTAATTCCTTTGTTGGTCTCTCCATGTTCCCCTGTGTGGATTTGAGCTGTGGCTGTAGGGTTTCTTTATCTTAGCATCACCTAATCTCTCCAGAAGAGTATCAAGAAATTTTGACTCTCCTGCTTTCACTCATTTTATTTAAAATGAGAGGAAGATGACGCGGAAAGCCTGGTTATTTGGTGGCAGGGCTATCAAATGTCTTCTCTTTCATTGTCGGCCCTACCTGGATGCCATGCACACCACCACTTTGTGGAGGAAACACCACCACCCTCCCACATTGTCATCCAGGAAAGAAGGGTAAGTAGCCTTTAATTGGTTCCTATCCGTCCATTCCATGGATGAAGTTTGAAATGCAGAAAGCTGGAGGCATTTCCTCTCTTCTTCTCTCAGGCTAATAGTTCTCTTTGAATGGAACTAAATAATAAACATGAGGAAGGTGAAAATAGTTTCCCATTCATTCACTTGACTTCATTCACTAAAATACGTTCATTCATAAATCCTATTTACTCCCACACATCCATCCATCTGGGCTTCATGCAGCCCTAAGTATATATCCTTGTTTGTTCCCGTGTGTAGAAACTCTTGAAACTGTTGAAACGGTCAACGGGAAAGCTCATAGAATTCTTTGTTCAAATCCCATTGAGCATCCCACTCTGTAGTATATTCTTCCCTCACCTTATCCGATTATGCATCTGACTTCTGACTCTTAATTTTCTTCAAGCTTACCCAAGCACAAATCTATTACTTGACATAATCACACCCCACCCCAAAACCAGTTGACACCACTGGACTGGAATCATGCACAACCTAGCTCGTTCCGCTCCTTCCCCAAATACATGAACGTGTCTCATATATTGTGCAAAGCAAGGATAACAAGCAAAGACCACCTTTAAACTCATTGATTTTAAAGCGTTCATAATAACAGAATATACCAGATTTTCCAACGTTCCCTTGGGCCCATCCTCTAAGGAAGTGAACGACATTAAGCAAACCAAGCTTCCTTTAATCTACGTGCATAGATTGTGCTTGTCGTCTAGGAAGATTTCAAAAGAAAATCCGCCCTCCGTGGACACCCCCACTTTTCTCACCTTCAATAGTTTCCCCCAGTTCGGATAGAACAAGCTATACTGTATGTAGTAAGCATGCATAAAATCCTACAAAGAGTTTTCCTAGATTATAAGGGAGCGGATGTTTATGCGTATCCTTAAACTTCTCCTAAATATTCTCCAAGGGAGCATCATATGCTTTTGGATATACTGCAAAGTATAGATGGAATTACACCTTGGAAAATTTTACCATTCTTTTGTAGTTTAAAAGTTGTAAAGTCAATTGCTGTATTCTCCTTCCTCATTCATCTTTCCTCGACTAATCCGTCTGAAAAGATTTACTAGGGATTTTAAAGAGGGTAAACCCGCTTGTTGGCTCTTTCCTCATATGCTCTTTTCGTTTCTTCTCTCCTACCATCCGCCATCTGCATTTCTTCCTAGTGAACCATTCTGATCTGGCTTCTAGACGCCAGAAATCAAAAGCCATAGGGATGTAGCGTAATTCACCAAAAATATTTCCCATCTCTCTATATTTTCCTCTGCAATCCTTCGCCTTGCCTTCCTTAGCTTCTATAACCTGGATGCACAGAACCGTTAACCGTGCTAAATTAATAACAAATGTTTTAATAAAACGAAGGATTTATTGATAATTGTAAAATAGATTGTATTTCAAAACTCTATTCCTATTCCATAGCTGATATTCCATATTGCTAGCCCTCGAAATTGTTTTCTTTTGAGTCGTTGCTTTCACCGCTGCAATGATACTATATAAGGCTTTGAGTATTGTAGTGGTGAAAGTCGAGGGTGGAAATAAAGGATGCAAGGGATAAAGTGTGATGAGCCTTGTGTTTTGAGTATAAGCGGAGGGTTTATAATTTAATTAGGAGAAAGCGGAGAGGGAATTGGATGAAATGCTGAAATAATAATGTTTTTTCCTGGGATGAAACAGTTTTGAAGGGGTGGGAGGGAATGTTAGAGTCCTAGATTCCCCGCAAACATGCTAGGAAACAGCTACATGAGAGAGACGTAGCCGGACCGCAGATTTGAGGACAACTCCAAGAGAGATATGGTAGTTTAGGAAAGTTTAGGAAATAATCCGGAGGGTGGTTGCTGGTAGAGAAATAGTTTAGGTGAGACAGAGAGAGAGAGACAGATTTGGAAGAAGGTGAGTTGTGAGAGAATTTGAAATTCATGGGAAGAGTAATTAGATGTATGCATGTCTTGGGAGATGATGTAGAAAAGTTAGAAAGGGATTCACTAAAGTTATGGAGTTTAATGATGGGAAAAGAGGAACTGGAGCGCTGGTTTTAGCATCCGGATTTTCCAGTTCATACACATAGTGTAAACATTCATCCCGGCTCTTCAGGCCGTTGTGGCAGTCTTATATCGCCCTTCAGCTGGGTAATATTGTTACATTTCAGCTTGTATAGAGAGCCTAGGCTCTAGACCACGATGCCCGGGTAATTGGTCGGCGGAGTTGAGTATAATTTGGAGGGCATCTCCTAGAGCATTTGTGAAGGAATATACAGAAATGTTTTCTCTCGCGATATAATAAGAAGGAACTTTAAGAGCCGTGTGTCGTGTCTATCTCTAACTCACCGCCAGAAGAGAAAATTTGCGTGCACCTTAAATTGAGTTTCCAAAAGGTGAACCCTATTACTCCACCCTCTATGGTACCAGCTCTGCTTTACGCTCATCATCCATGCTTTCTCCAACTTTCTCCAGCTTCCCACCTTCCTAAATGTCTCCTTTCTCGTAGAGTCACTAATGGAGAGCCCTGTGTAAATTGAGACGTAAGGCTTGTGGAAGTACCCCTTGTGTATTTTTCTTATTGTATTCCAGCCCGGCGGAGCGTGAGTGAGTGAGAAGAAGGGAAGGATTGGATTTATATGGGATGAGATGTTATGCAAAGAAGACAAATGAGTTTGAAGTTGTGAGTAGTTTGTATAAATAGGTATAATCCATCACAGAAGAGAAATATGAAATGTTTTTAGTTCCCTTAGCATCCGGAAAACATGTGAGAAAAGCCGGAATAGTCCTTGACTTTCTTTAGGAATTCCTCCTCCCTCAATCCATGCAGATTTGGTGGATGCAAGGAAGGAAGGAAGCGGGAATAGAGTAAATCTCCATGGCGTGCTCCCGTCTCAGTTTAGATGAAAGAAATGAGAGAGGATACATGTGTAAGACATTGGAGACTATCAAGTGTAACACATGGTTGGAGAGAATTGTAGAAATAGACATTTCTCAGGACAAATCCTTCCCCTCATCATCATTTTTTCTCTCCCAATCCCATCTCCTCTCCCATTCTCATCTCCTTATATCCCTCCTCATCCCATCTCATCACTGATTTCAATCATTCTGCACAGGCCATCACTCATATTTTAATAACTGCTATTATCTATCTACTCAATCCCGTAGGATAACGTTCAACTCCAAGTATCAGCGCCTCTTCTCTCCTTTACCGCTCGCGCTCTCTCTCTATTCACCATTCCTTATTTTTCCCTCGGTTCATCCTCTCCGCCGGGTACCCAGTAAGCCAGCAGCACGGAATCCTCGCACTCTGCCCGGTCCTATATAACCCTCAATAGACCCTCCTTACTCAAAATCCCGAGTTTCAAAGGCCCTTGCGCCTTCATTCAATTCCACTATAACCTCCCCGCTCCATTTCAAGCTCAAGCTCAACGGCCAACCTGTCCCGCAATAATACTAAACACATCTCAGTACGCACTTTCCCGGTTTCTCTAAATCCCCGAATTTCTCCCTACTTTTTCACCAGCTTGTAAATATCCAGTCCACTGGGAACATGATTCGTCGTCGAGGAAATAGAAGGAGAATATTACTAATATTTATCATACTCTGTTACACAAAGAAAAACCCTTCAATTCATAAACATCACGTCGCTATCGCTACAGAACATGCACTACAACTATAAAAACAAGTTAAGCAGGCAGCTTCGGAATTACATAGCTAAGCTTCCCCGAACGGTTTCTTTCTCCCATAATATACACGATACCCGCGAAAGCATAATCTCAGCCGAATCAAACTTTCTCCTACCTGAAATTCCATCAAACGTCCCAATATTTACATCCCTTTTTTCATATATTCATTCTTCCAATTTAAAATCACCTTTGTTAAAATCCGGTTTTTCTAGTTAATTAATCCTCGTATTGTGACAGCATACTTTCTCTCCTCCTTTCACCGCCCGCCCCGCCCGCCAGCAAAGCAAGCCTAGCTTACATTTCTCCAGTCAGCTCCTCCGCTCCCTATTACTTTTTCCAGAGTTGTTGATAGACGGAAAAAGTTTTTTAATCAATGAAATTAGTCATCATTACAAGGAAAGCCAAGGTGACTCAACCTCCCTTTCTCTACTCCACATTTGTTTTCTTTAGGCGCAGACCTGCAGCCCATTTGCACTTTTTCTCTACAGCTGCTCCCACTCATTTTTCTCTTTCTATTTTCTCATCCCTCTTATTATCATGCCCACTTTTTTCCTTTCTCCCGGACGGAAGAATAACTAAACTATCCCGGAAACTCTCTACCATATTCCATAATTCCATTACCAAAACAATGTTCGCATTCACACAAAATCCTTATTTGCTAAATCCTTGCACAAACTCCACTTTCCCCTATACTTATCACTCCTCCTTCATTTGCATAAGCTTCCATAATAACTTACATCAAGATGGAGTTGCCCCCGTCCTCCTTTACCCCACTCAACTCATTTACTATATACAACAAAACCAACTTTCTCCAGAATCTTCCCTGTCAATCTTAGCGTCTCAGCTCCGACTTTTCCAAGTCTTCCTCTTATCGGAATCCTCCGAAACGTTCTCCATAAACATTTGCTTTAGTTTTACAAAATTCTTTCAATGTATCCATCGCTTTTACAGCATTCTTTTCAGTGTTTTTCATAATAATTTCCACAATTTTCTCTTCCATAACACGCTCACGTTGACTCACTAAAAGATGAAGCTAATTATACCAAGCAACTGCAGAGCGGAGGGCTAGCTGGAAATTTTGAAAAATAAGACGGCGCTTTGGATTGATGGATCACTCTGTCTATTTAGGATGATCATGAATAGGACAGAGCTGTTGTGTGGCGGCTACTATTAAATCTAGCCTTTTGGAAGTATATAATGTTCTACCACAGGACTCTCCTACACCGTAGTTAACGCTGATGACAAATTGGTATGATTTGAGTAAGCGGTGGATCCCATATAGTGAGTAGCATCTGGCATCCTGTTCCTGTTCGTCCGTCTATGTTCTTTCCGCCCAACAAAGCAAATCATGCAATCCCTCCGTCCATCTTTCAAGCATCCATTGTAGCACAACACTTTGTCATCGCTATTTACAAGCTTCATCTTCTTCTTTTTCATACACTTCTACATATGATGTTACTTCTCTTCATAATACCAAGCACAAGCACTTTATAACTGATCCAGCTTGCATCCTGAAATGTGTGGTTTTAGGAAAAGTGGCCCTTCATTGCTATAAAATTGGTTTTCGGCTAACGCGACACATTAATTGTGTACGGTGCTGTTCACGCCATAGCTTATCTATGCGTCTAGGAAAGGTTACATAATCAGCTTTAAATCAATCTTTAACTTGTACTCTGATTCGTGGATATTGATCAGGCCATATTCTGTCCAAGACTAACTAACGGTTCTTGTTTTCAGCTAAAACTTCTAATCTCAATCGTTCATTTCCATGTAATTTACCTAATATTCTAAAATCAGAGTATCAGAGTCTCTTGTTCAATCTAGGCTATAAAACTCCAGTCCACTCTGGACTCGGAGAGCAGTTCAACACCAACATTCAACCTTGTAACAACTATCTAACCTGCCACCACCGCCTCTCTTTCATTAAACTTCAACTTATTTGAACATAAACTCTGCGCTTTTCCTAGCACACTTCATCATCCTACATCAAACCCTAGAGCCTTTACACAGAATATCCACACTGCATCTACTCCTCAACATGGTCCTTCGAGCCGGATCTGTGCATGTGTAGTCCGACTCCGTAGATTTCCTTGCCAGATTCGTGCCAGTGTGTGAACTTGTGTAGGATTTAGGGTGATTTTGCTATTCCTAGCTAGATCTGTGTGTTGTGTAAATGCTGTGTTATTTCTAGCATCATGACGAAGTTAGAAAATAATATTAAAATCCGTGATAGGAAAGTGCAAGAGCTCAGCCGACTCAAGCAATATTGTAGCAATCCCCAACCGAATGCTACATACTTTGAAGTTATAGCTAAGCAAGAACAATTATCCGCCTTGAAAACTGAGCTTAATTCTGTCTTTACTGATGTGGATTTGGAGAGTAAGGATGAAGAAATTACCCGTGCTAATTCAGATCTCGAAGTGAGAGCTGAAAATATCTTCATCATGATCAAGTCCGTCTTGATGTCCAGAGCTGCGCTACTAAAGCCAGCTCAAAACACATCCGATCCTGGTTCCACGTCCCGAAAACCCGACAACATCAAATTACCAGAGTTTCATCTTCCCGTCTTCGATGGTAATGTCCTTGAATGGACTTCATTTCATGATCTGTACTCTGCTACTATTCACAATCTCGCATCACTTTCAAAGGCTCAAAAGTTCCAGTACTTAAAGTCTTGTTTGAGAGGAGATGCTTTGAAACTCATCCATGGAATTACCGTTACCGACGCCAGCTACGACGATGCGTGGACCATCTTAACGAAGCGTTACCAAGACAACGATATTCTTCAGACTGCTCACATCAACAGGCTACGAAACCTACCAAATCTAACATCAGCTTCTGGATCTCAACTGTGTGACATGGCAGATATCATAACTGAATCCGTAAGAGCGCTTAAACAATTAAATTTGCCTGTCGAACAGTGGAATGTAATACTTCTTGTGATTCTGTGTGAGAAATTAGACAATGATACGAGAGAGCGGTGGGAATCGTACAAGGTTGGACTTGCTCAAGCTACGGTAACACTTTTTACTGAGTTCTTGGTGGCTCGCTCCAAGATTTTATCATTATCTGCTCCATCTGATTATCAATCTGAAACTAAGCCTAACAAACATTTTACTAAAACGCAAAAGACTACTGTTCATTCTGTGGTAACTAATACTCGTTCTTGTGTGTGTTGTGAGAAGGAAACCCATCCGTTATTTAAATGTACCAAGTTTAGTGGACTGGATGTCTTGAATCGCATCAACATCGTGAAGAAGCATCGCCTTTGCTTCAACTGTCTCGGACATTCGCACTCGGCCCAAACTTGCAAATGCCAAGTGAAATGCAAATCCTGTTCTGGTTTACATCATTCTATGCTACACCTTGAGAAAACCAAGCCTGTTCCAGCCAAAGAGTCATCATCAGAAGCAATACCATCAAAATCTACAGCATTGGTTGGACAAGGCCGCGCTTCACCAGTTTCAGAGATATTACTTGCTACTGTTGTCGTACATATTCCGGACGTGGTCGGGAGGTTGGTGGCCTGCCGGGCGCTACTGGATTTGGCGGCACAGTCGAGTTTTATTTCTGCTGACTGTGTGAAACGCTTGGGATTAAAGCCACGCAAGGCTGAAATCATCATCACCGGAATTGGATTAACTAGTGAATCGTCATCATCTTACGTGGAGTTAATTGTGCATTCAAGAGTCTATCCACATATTCATCATACCGTCCAAGCCTTCATTCTTGATGAAGTAACAACACCTCTTCCCTCTACTCCGCTGGATATATCATCGTGGGATCATCTCAAGGGCCTAACTCTGGCCGATCCATTTTATCATCAACCTGGCAAGATTGACATCTTGCTCAACGTCGTCGTACTTGCCGAGAGTTTGCTAGGAGGAATCATCAGAGGCGCTGCTGGAACTCCTACTGCTCTGGAAACGACATTTGGATACGCAATCATCGGTGCTTGTCATTTGGATAAGACCATTTGTGCTTCTGCTACAGTGCTGCATACGCTGGAGGAAGCTTTGCATAACTTCTGGAGGACGGAGGAGGTACCTGAACGCAAGCATATGCCGGAGGAACATCGACTGTGTGTTGAACATTTTGAGCAAACTTACACCCGTGGTAAGGATGGTAAATTTATTGTGCAGCTACCTCTCAAGGTTAACATTGATAAACTTGGTGAAACACTTCCGTCCACTCTTAAGCGCTATCAAACTTTAGAAAGGAAGCTTAAAACTTCTGAATCATTAACTTGTGACTACCATGCATTTATGAGAGAGTATGCAGAACTAGGCCACATGGAGCTCGTTACTGAGGACAGCTTGCATAAACCTTGTGCTGTGTATTTGCCGCAACTTCTCGTGCTACGAGAGTCATCTTCAACTACCAAAACTCGAGTCGTGTTCGATGGATCAGCCAAATCATCAAGTGGTATGTCAATTAATCAAGCTTTAATGGTCGGTCCAACTGTTCAATGTGATTTGTTCAGCATCATCGTACGCTTTCGTACATATCGTGTCGCTCTGATTGGGGATCTGGAGAAAATGTATCGTCAGATATGGATTAGCAAGGATCATCAGGATTATCAACGTGTTCTCTGGAGGACAAGCCCATCAGAACCTTTACAACATTATCGCCTCAAGACAGTAACTTACGGAACGAGCTGCGCCCCTTTTCTAGCTGTGCAGTGTTTAAGAAAACTAGCTGAGTTGGAGCAAGGTAATTACCCAAGAGCTTCTCAAATTACCTTAAGGGATTTCTACGTTGATGATTGCATTTCTGGTGGAAACTCAACGGAGGAGGCAATCTCCATTTATCAAGAACTGTGTGAAATGCTAGCTTTAGCCGGGTTCAGTTTGCGTAAGTGGTCATCTAACGATTTAAATGTGTTAAATGCTATACCTGAACATATGCGTGAAATGAAATCAGATTTTAACTTTGACGATTCTACAACCATCAAGGCGTTGGGAGTTCATTGGAATCCTAAGCTTGATGCCTTTACCTTCAAGGTTTCGGTCCCTCCGATTCCATCAGTGTTAACTAAACGTAGTGTCTTGTCAGAGATAGCCAAGGTCTTCGACCCGTTAGGGTGGCTATCTCCTGTAACTATTCGTGCTAAAGTTTTTATGCAGGAGCTTTGGAAGGTCAAGCTGGGCTGGGATGAACCATTACCTGAAGAGATTAAGCAAATCTACCTGAACTACCGAGAATCCCTACCTGGACTGTGTACCATTTCTCTACCTCGCTGCATAATCACCAGTTCATCAATCCGCTACCATCTTCATTGTTTTTGTGATTCATCAGAGAAGGCTTACGCAGCATGTATCTATCTGTGGACTTGTGGTGCTGATGGTAAGATTACGTGTAACCTAATTGCAGCTAAATGTCGAGTTGCACCTTTGAACTCTCCTTCTTTACCTCGACTGGAGCTGTGTGGAGCTGTAATGTTGTGTAAGTTGATGAAATCTGTGCGTGAATCTTTGAACTTACCTATACATGAAACATTTGCTTGGTCTGACTCTAAAATTGTGCTAGCTTGGATTGCATCACCTTCTTATCAGTGGAAAACATATGTAGCTAATCGAACCGTTGCAATTCAAGAAATTATTCCAGCATCAAACTGGAGTCACGTGTCAACTAGTGAGAATCCTGCCGACCTAGCAACTCGAGGAATCTCACCGGAGGATTTAGCATCATCTGAGCTGTGGTGGAAAGGACCTTCTTGGCTTCATGGAGGAACAATTCCCTTTGCACCAGCATCAACTACATCATCTTCATCTCTTCTCGATTTGGATAAAGAGAAGAAAATTGTGCGTGTATATCAAGTATCAATAACTGACGAATCATTATTCCACAGATTTTCGTCTTTCCGTACTTTAGTACATGTGGTAGCTTTTGTGCGACGGTTTCTCAAGTGTTTGTCATCAAAGGATAATTCACAACGGAAGCCAGTGAAGGAAGCCGATCCAAAGTCAATCATCCTGTCTGTGGAAGAAATCGAGTTAGCTACTCAATCCATCATCCGTGTTGTTCAACAAACATCCTTTGCCAAGGAGATCAAGATGCTACAGGATAACGACTGGAATCCTGGAGAAAGTAAACTACGCAATCTTCAACCTTTCCTGGATTCAAACGGACTACTGCGGGTAGGAGGAAGGTTGGAAAAAGCTCATTTAAACTTTGATTCTAAGCATCCCTATATTTTACCTCATAATCATGTGATTGTGAATTTAATCGTGCGTCATTATCATTTAATGCTTCATCATTGTGGACCGTCCCAGTTGGAAAGTGTAATTGCTACAAAGTATTGGATTCTTGGTTCTCGTAATTTGGTGAGATTCTGTGTTCGTAAGTGCGTCATCTGTTTCAAACTCAAATCTCGTGCAACTCAGCAACTTATGGGAAGTTTACCTACACCAAGATTAACTGTGTCTCGTCCGTTCACCAACTGTGGAACCGACTTTTGTGGACCCATACTGCTCAAGGATCGCAAAGGCCGTGGTTCAAAAACTTACAAATCTTACATTTGTGTATTAATTTGTTTTGTTACTCACGCTATACACATTGAACTTGTTAATGATATGACATCTGAATCATTTATTGCTGCGCTTCGTCGGTTTGTATCAACTAGGGGAAAACCAAGCGTCATGTTCTCGGATTGTGGGACTAACTTTGTCGGAGCCGATCGAGAGCTAAGAGAACTTGTCAAATCGAACTCATTTAATGTGACTGCAGCTAAAGAACTTGTGGATAGTGGGATTGAATGGAGATTTAATCCACCAAGCTCTCCTCACTTCGGTGGCCTCTGGGAGGCAGGAGTGAAAAGTGTGAAGCATCATTTACGTCGTATTGTGGGTGGGTCTATGCTAACTTATGAAGAAATGTTAACTTTTGTTAAGCAGGTTGAAGCGGTATTAAATTCTAGACCACTCACTCCGAAATCATCTGATCCTGAGGATTTGGAGCCGCTCACTCCAGGTCATTTTCTAATCGGTGGACCTCTTACATCGGTGCCTGATGGGAACCATACCGGATCTCCTGCCAATCGGTTGTCAAGGTGGCAACTAGTCCAGCAGCTGACTCAATCTTTCTGGAGCCGTTGGCAGCGGGAATACTTGACCAGACTTCAATCGAGACCGAAATGGTGGACTGCTAAGAAGATATCTACCGGGGATTTGGTACTCATCAAGGAGCCACAGGACTTACTCAAGTGGGAGATGGCACGAGTTTTGGAAATTCATCCGGGTTCGGACGGGGTTACCAGGGTCGTCACTCTCAAGACATCATCAGGGGTCAAGAAACGTCCAGTGAATAAATTGTGTATTCTTCCATTTAATTATGATGAATAATTGTTAATTCACTTATCGGATGTGTCAATTTTGTATTTTCAATCGTATCAATCAATTTGTAATTTTCATTAATTATCTATCTATCTTTCATTGAACTAATGTGTAGTTCAAGGCGGGCGGCATGTTCACGCCATAGCTTATCTATGCGTCTAGGAAAGGTTACATAATCAGCTTTAAATCAATCTTTAACTTGTACTCTGATTCGTGGATATTGATCAGGCCATATTCTGTCCAAGACTAACTAACGGTTCTTGTTTTCAGCTAAAACTTCTAATCTCAATCGTTCATTTCCATGTAATTTACCTAATATTCTAAAATCAGAGTATCAGAGTCTCTTGTTCAATCTAGGCTATAAAACTCCAGTCCACTCTGGACTCGGAGAGCAGTTCAACACCAACATTCAACCTTGTAACAACTATCTAACCTGCCACCACCGCCTCTCTTTCATTAAACTTCAACTTATTTGAACATAAACTCTGCGCTTTTCCTAGCACACTTCATCATCCTACATCAAACCCTAGAGCCTTTACACAGAATATCCACACTGCATCTACTCCTCAACAGTGCTATAATTCGGATAATATATTTGTGGTTTCATCATTTAATGGTTTGATTTCCGGGCATTCTAAACCATCATCTACAATCTTTAGGGAATAGCAAGTACATTATGATTTCACGCTGTAGTGTGAAATTGAAGGGCAGCTACACATGTTTTCACTAACATGTGAACATGTAGCAGCATCAGCCCTGGAGAAAGCATAGCGCTATCTTCCGATCCCATCCGTATTGGCATTACATGGAAAATTATCAGTAACTGAATCTGGAATTATGAGGTTGAGCCAAGTGTGTGAGGCGGATGTGAGGGAAATACACAAAGATTGGATACGGCTGAGGTTAATAATGCGTCCACGTTGTATGAATGGTATTTGGCGAAACCGGGTTACTACTAACGCTACCGCATCCTTATCCTGGATGCCATCATCCAGCAAATCCTGTATTTTAACTTCCGGAACCTAAGCGTGTGGCTGGAGGGCGGACGGCGGCGGCGGGTACTTAAATGGAAAACGATCTGCCTTGTAAACGTTCCATGCTATCCTTTCCGCCTTCATTCCGTATTGGTGGTCTCATATTAATGTTATACGGAATACTAGCTGGAACAGATTGTAATTGGTGATAGAGGGAATTGTATATGGAATTCGGAATGTAAAAGGGTTACATGATCTTCATCTCCGTGTACTGCGTATCAGTGAAGTCCAAAGTCGGGGGATTACACAATAAAAGGGAATGTATTATGGGAAGAGTGGATTTAGATTTTGGGAACAATATTTTGATGAAGATATGAAGTCTGATAGAAGATTAACATGGAATATGATTTGTAAACATGAGTAAATAGAAGGAGAAAACATGTTCGGGGACACGTGAGTAGGATATAAGCCACGCGCCTCATTTTCCGCCCGCCCGCAATTAACTCTATCTCTTCCTCATAAAGGGTAGTCAAGGGAGGAACTCCAATTCGCCCCGGATAATTCCGCCTTCCCACAATCTTAGCCTTTTTATCCTCTCCTTTTCCCACTTTCTCCTCCTCTTCCTCGCTCCACGGGATTTGCATGAATCCCAAAAGATAAAATGCAAAACGCGCGTCAAAACTTTCTCCTTTAGTCACCCCTTTCACTTCTGGGCCGCTCTCTTCTCATTCTCTCATGCATTTTGCATTCACAAACACGTACCCGGATAAAAAGCTCCTATGGTTTAGTAGTCATTCTTCTGGACTTATCTCGAGTCCATAGAAAACATAATCTAAAACCTTAAGTCCTTTTAAATGAGAAGAGAGTAGGAGGACACTGTGAGTGACCCTTGCTGTAACGAGCAAGCTGGATATTGGATACTGTATGTCTCCCTTATTGACAGAGCAGATTTCAAAAAATAGCTCGTAAAACCGCTGCCATTTTACATCCATAACTAAGCATTCAACTCCCAAAAAATTGTGTAACTATGAGTGAGTCTCTCTGTCCTTCTTCTCACACGTGCTAACTCAAAGGCGAGCGAGTCATGTGCAAAGAAAAGAAACGAACTGGAGAATAATAAATATTATGGGATTTCAAATAGGGCAATTATGTAATGATCTTCTAGTTCACTAGCAAAGTAAGAAAAGCCAAAGAATCAAAAGACTTTTTCAGCTTGTCTGTCCAGAATTTCAATTGAACAGTACAAGGATTCATACGGCTTCAACTTTTATATCTGTCCTTATTCCTTGTACAGACAGTACCACCATAGGATGCTCTAAACTAAAATTCTTTATACCGACCAAGCTGGTTATTACATAGAGAAAACCCGAGTGGGAATCTACTGCTAGAGGCTACGTTGCTTTACCTCACACACCCCCTTATCCTTAG
The DNA here is from genome assembly GCA_906901655.1 of Sminthurides aquaticus. Lineage (NCBI taxonomy): Eukaryota > Metazoa > Arthropoda > Collembola > Symphypleona > Sminthurididae > Sminthurides > Sminthurides aquaticus. The sequence goes on along the minus strand of CAJQTT010000004.1, from coordinate 4,473,547 downwards.
TCAAAAGGACCCGGATCATTTAAGGGATCATGACAATCTTAATATGCTCGGCTAAATCTTGTTTGCCCTCCGACAAATAAGCAACTGGATAAATTTCACGCTTCATTCTTCATTCAAGTCGGCTATTATTCCAGGTTACGGAGCAAAGAAGTTTCAAACACCATTTCCGCACATCCTAGTCTTGAATTCAATTCATTTCAAATCCTCTTGTACTTTTCCTGGCATTTCGATAAGCATTTAACGAGACATGATTCTACATTTTCTATGTCTTATACATATTTAACTCTACTTGACTTGCCTCCCTTCCACCCTACTAATATACCGGCAAATGTTACTCGCGCATGCTACAATATACAGTCCAAGTGATGTTTAACAATAGCTTCCTCGTTTACGACGCCTTGAAGGTTCACAAACTATATGCATATATGTACCAACTCCGCTCGATTAACGTATTTCAATCGCATCAAGCCTCTGATCTTGAACCCGGTTTTGTATACTTTAAATTTCCCATTTTATTAAAACTTATTCTGATATTCTTCTCGCCGTTTTCACCGTTGCGTTGCCCATATGTTTCTTCTCAAATCTATTAGCCCCTGAACGGATATTGAAGCAACTATCACTACCCAGCATCCGTAGAAGCGTAAAAGGTGTGATGTACTAGAAGGAAGAATATCTAGGGAAGCGTGGAGTAAATGTTGTTCGATTTTGACTTAAAAGGCTATTGTCAATACATGGCTCGTGTAGAAAACGCTATCCAGGTGGAGAACATGAATGACTTTTCTTATTTGTAGCCATCAGATCCGAGGATCCGACCTCTAATCTCTCCAGACCTTCTTTCTCCTCCCGTCCTTCCGCGGGTAGACTCTTGGGAAGAAATTGAAGCGGAATCATCCTCTGCAATACCTTCTTTGTCCTAGTGATTTTCCAATCGAAATAACTTAAGCTACACACAAGCTCTGGAAAAGCCTAAACGAGTATAGTCGGGATGAGTAGTCGAGATTCAATTTGGAGTGCTATGATTCCCACCAGCTTCTCAGTTTCCCTCCTCCAAGTCTTCATCTAGACCTACTGTAGAGTCTATAATATCCAAGATTGCCTTCTCCACAATCCAAAGAATAGGATTAATAATAGAATACAACATTTTCTCAAAACTTCCCGTAGTGATTTCTCGTTTAGAGACTACTAACTGTGATGGGGGAATAATAGAAGAATATTATTCATGAAAGAGGATGAATCCGACTGATTGTGAGAGTGTGTATTTAAATGAATGGCCAAGTGATGAGATGAAGAATGTGAATGAGATGCGTTTGAATTTAAATGAGTTGACTCTGGGCGAAGGTAAAAGATTGAGCATTGAGCAGGGCTGGTTTGTGAACGGGGTGGTTAGCTATGTGAGAGAAAAAATTTCTTTGAGGGCCAGAAGAAGAGTAGGATTTAGCTGTTTGGGAAATATATATCCGGAACGTGTGTGATTGAATAATGAGAGGGATGAGTGTGAGAAAGGAGTGGAGGAAGGTTGATGGGGCGGCGGACTATGAGGAAAATGATAAAGGATGAATGACTTTTATATCAAGTCTTATGCAACGTGAATCATTTGTCGAGTCAAATACTACTGAAAGTCAACGAGCCGAGAGAATTACACGGGGGTTATGAGCAGCTGATGGGCTCTAATAGAAGCTAATGAGCGGTTCATGAAAAGCTTTACTCTCATATAATGACATTTCCAGACCTAAAGAGGAAAAAGATCCGGACGGGAGGAGGGGGAGGGGGCGACTAGAGAAGAATAGAATATAGTGGAAAGAAAGGAGACAAACTACCAGAGAAAAGGTGTCTCGTTCCCGGCAAAAAAGACCAATTTCACACTACAATGCACCTTCTCATAGCCATTCAACATGGTCAATCTAATTGTGCCTACATTATGTCGGCTACATGTATTCCATCACAATCCCCCCGTCGCTCCGATACCCATACCCTGTCCCTCTTCCCGCATTTCCTCCAACACACTCTCCCAGAAGTGTCTGACATCAAGCCGTCATTCCAAACTCTGAGATATTCCTTCAGTCCCTCTCATAGACTTGAAATCCAGTTGTAGATTTTAGTCCATATCCCATTTCAGCCCTGCCGAGAAGGCATATAGGCCTTTAATAAAGGTTCCATCTTCCATCTTCCATCTTCTTCTTCACTTATTATTACTCAAGACCAAGACAGAATACAGTAGAGTTTAAACGTGGGGCAAATGAAAAAAGCAAACCATCTCTGGATTGTTATTCCCAGCAGAAGACGTGTTTAGCTTCTTTGGCCTTTATCCAACAACAACAACAGCATCTCATTCATATTCTTCTTCCTCTTTTTTCCTTGCTTCTTTTCTCTCCTACCTTTGTGCCTCGGCACAGGCCCTAAACCAACCTCATAGGTTCTTCCGTAGCCTAGCTTACTTGAGAACCATAGGGCTTCTTCAAATCAAAGCATCAATTTGTAGCAATCACGTGAATCTCATCCATCCAGTCCAGGATACAACAGTAGTTTCCAGTTTCCATCTGTCAAAGAGAGGAAAATTTGTTTTCTTTAATCTATTGTCATCTCCCAGAAACTGGCTTCTCCTCTACGCTACTAAATACACCGCATCTCAAGGACTGACTGTCGGCGGTATTATGAGACGGATCTACGCTGGAATCCATGTACATTCTTTCTTCGTTAATTAGTATATTAGGCGACGTGGTCTCTTATTGAACTTTATTCCAATTTGATTATTTACTCGCTACATGTTACTCATATATTCTGGCAAAACGAAATTCTCTCTGCTGGTAACACAACCGTGGACTGACCTTCATTTCCAATTCCAGTTTTCAGGCAAACGTAACCCAAGCTTTCTCCCCACTGTTATGCTCCTCAGCTCGGAAATCCCACTCCTTTTAACTCTAATCAAGGTCGTGGAGGCGATGAAGAGAAATGAAATACTTTTCTTCTAGGGTTTGGCCACAATTACTTGTATTTGAAAAAATTTGCATCAAAAACATTTTATATTTAAAAACGTGAAGCCCCATATGTGGAAGGATCAGGTTGGATATATATATATATATAGTATGTCATATAACTTCATCTGTACCAGACCAGGTATTCTCCGGTATACATCTATGATTCGTATGTGTCCTTCATATGGAATCCTCTGCTTGTCTTTAGCCAGCAAATGTGCTTGTTGGAAACATGCTGAATCCGTTTTCCGCTCTACTACCATGCATATAAATCCAATACGGCGACGATCATCATCACCTTCCTATCCTGTCTCCACTCTGCCTCCACTTATTTGTCCAATCCCAGTTTTAGTCATGAACAATTGACCGATAACTGGGCCATAGAGCTCACACACGCGACATAATCCTCCTTATCAGTTTTAGCTGACTACTCCACTATCATGGTGGGATCCTCTGTGGCGGAGCGTATCTGGTTTTACGCGGTTTCTGGAGACCAAAAGGTGTATGTCAATTATTGCCAACGTTTCATATTACACGTTTTCCGGCCCGGCCCTGGCGACAGTTCCATATGCAATTTAACTCTCGCTATCATAAAAGAACGTCCTTGAAGAATACAACTTTTTTTATTGATACAAGTTTAGCACAATATTTGCCCCTCCCACTCTGTTCAATAAATCTTCAATAAACTCGTCTCTTTATTTACGTCTCATCTTTCCATCGTCTCTCTCTCTCTCCTTCTTTTACACTAATCCACCTCTGTAATCAATTACCACATTGCAATATTTTCCACCTTTTCCCTCCTATATGCTTTACATGAGATCTAATACTCATGTCTGGACACATGCTCTCCTGTAATCCCAATCATCCAGTCTCTTACTATTAAACCTTATTATCAGTCAAAAACTCTTCCAGTCGAGCCAGAGGAGGAAGAGTGCGGGTTGAGTCTTCTTTGTCATTTCTTTACTGAGTAAGTACAAACTGTAATTAAGCAATATAATTACATCGAGATCTAAAACTCTGGAAATAATAAGGAGCGGTTATGTAGTGAAAGCTTCGGTCATGTGAAACTACTTGGGGTATAAGTAGTGGCACATGACTATGACGGCGCAAGCTAGCCGTGACGCAAGCTTAACTCAGGGAAATTCAAACCAGTACTTTTCATTCCTCACCTGGAAAATAAACTTGTTTATTCATATTCTTTTGTATTTTCTCGTACAATTTCAGCTCAAAGGATTTTGTTCATTGTTTCTTGGAAGAAGAAGACACATTATGGAGACTGTAGTGATTCTCGGCAGGTAAAAACAAAAGCCGTAGTGTTCCCATGGAACACTAGAGCAATCTGACGGCAGTACCTTGAACTTGGCATACTAACGTTGTAGTTGAACTCCAGAATGTGTGTCTAAAGGTCCGGTGTTTCTGTATTTCAGCGGTTTTGTTGGTAAATCGTGGGCTATGTTATTTGCTTCAGCGGGACACCAAGTTCGCCTTTACGATGTTTTCCCTGGGGTCCTAGAATCTGCTCCAAGTCAGATTCGCTCCATCTTGGATGCATTGCAAGCCAAAGGACAGCTTCGAGCATCCAAATACAGCATCGATGAACAGCTGGAGAGGATTTCAAGTAAACATTGGCGCCTAATGAATTGTCGAGCTTGCTATTTATGAAAAGCAAAATACACTCTTAAAACGTTTTTTAAACAAAATGTTCGCCCTACTCTTCCTCTAAACTCTGACTTGTAATTTTTCTCTCAGCCTACGCGGATTTAAAAGAGGCCTTGAAGGGAGCTACATACATTCAAGAGAATACCCCGGAAACACTGGAAATGAAAAAGGAGACATTTCAAAAGCTGGACGCGTTGCTCAAGGAAGTCGGGAATGATACGGTAGTAGTCGGAAGCTCGACTTCAACAATAAAAGGATCCTTATTCACGGACGGTTTGTCTATTCAGGAACGCAGCATTGTTGTTCACCCCGTGAGTTTTCCTTTATTCAAATTCTTTCCATTCTCCCCCTAGCCCCGCCTTCACCTCCCGAAGTTAATATTGCCACTAGTCCTTTAAGACTCCCATATTGTGGCTCTGTTTTCCTCACTCTATCATCCTCCTCTCAATTTTCAGGTCAATCCTCCTTATTTTGTGAAATTAGTGGAACTTGTACCAACTCCAAATACCCGTTCCGACATTCCAGTTAAAGTCCGAGCCTTGATGGAATCCCTGGGAATGAAACCCGTCGTTTTGAACAAGGAACTTCCCGGGTTTGCCTTGAATCGGATTCAGTGAGTAACCCAACGCTCGCAAACCTTGTTTCCTTTCCATTTCCTAACTATAAAAACACATTCCGCTAAATGATGCCGTTCTGGATTCATACGTCTTCATACACTATCCGCAGGTACGCCATATTAAACGAATGCTGGAGACTTTCCAAAGAGGGCGTACTCACTGTTGCCGATATCGACACCGTTATGAAGGAAGGCTTGGCACCGCGCTACGTTTTCATGGGACCATTTGAAACAGCCCACTTGAACGCCAACGGTTTTGTTGACTACTGTGAACGCTATGGGGAAGGAATCTATAGCGTTTCCAAAACGATGGAAGAAATCCCTAGGATGAACGGCACAACTGCAGCTAGTATTGATTCACAGCTTCAGGAACTTGTGCCAAACGAAAAATTAGCAGAGCGCAGAGTTTGGCGGGACGAAAATCTTGCTCTTCTTGCATCCTTCAAGTCTCACAATGGTGTCTAACAAGCTAAAAGATTCCATTTTATTAGCTCCAAATTAATGAATGAAAGATTAAATAAAATCAAACTTTAATTGTCAACCTGGTTGTAGCCATTGTAGTCTGTACTTTTCATTTTCATAATTAAGTAGTAAACTTAATTATGAAATGTCTTAATAATGAATGAAATGTCATAATGTGTTCAGGTTCAGATTAGCTAATTGGGAAAGGCAGAGGGGTATCTGAGTATCGGATAAGGTAAACATGAAATCATGTCTGGCATTTTCACGATAATACTGCAGCGCCATCTACTCACAGAGCACTGTACAGTTCTTTTTGACACTTCAGTGGAGGGACAGGACAAACTAAAAACATATTTCCAACGTTCTCCAACACACACCTATTTAACCGATGAGAGCTATAGCGATGACGCTAAATTATCAGTTATGATGAATCAGTATAATATGTGATTAATAATTTACATTCAATTTAACTGATAACTCTGCATACAGTGTGGCATTTACTCTTGGATTATTCTCTGGCTCTGGAGTTCAGGGTCGGCATCACTATAAATAATGAGCGACGCTTTCATTCACATCGAGCCCTCCTAAGGCCTTTTTCAGTGTTTTAAGCATAGCGCTGGGACGAAGCATAGGCAATAACCGCAGGAAAGCTGTGCAGTGTTTGTGGACTGAATATTGGAAAGGTAATATTATCTTCGTGGATATGGATGGGAGAGAGAGTGTGTACATATACACAACACATGTTTTCTAGAGCAGTGAGCGATTTGGCTGACGTGGAGATTCAAACCAAGATTTCCTGTCTAAAAATTATTAGTTTCTAGAATACTATTAACGTGTATATTAGTTTCATTGATTGGAGCTTTTAGTTGTGATCCGTTTCAACAAAGAATTTTCGCAATAATTGTTTTTACACACTCTCTGTCACATTTATCGCTCTACAGCTGCTGGATTCAGTGACCTGAAACCAGATATTAACAAGGTTAGTTCTCGATTGACCCAATTTACAGCATTAATTTAGTTTCGAATAACTTTGATGTACTAAACTGGATTACTGAAAATCCTGGGTATTTCGAAAATGTTTATACACGCTTTTATTTCTGTTGTGTTTCGTTCCTTTATGTTAACGTTGGTGAAAGTTGAGTAGCGGCGGAGGAAACTAATTATACGAATTTCATTGCAGGTTAATTTCTTAATTTCTGAATTGTATTGCATAAAAACATTTAAAATGAGTTCCAATTCGGGAGTGAAGCTCTCGGAGAATGGACCAGGAAAGCAATCTGAAATAAGTGACATTTTTCGTAAACTCCAAACTTCATCCGCTAACAGAGTAAGTCAAGTTTGAAATTATGGTTGGATTTTGCCTTATGTAACGTGATTATAAAATTGCATAATAATATTTTACAGATTTGCTTTGATTGCAACGCCAAGAATCCTACTTGGGCCAGTGTTACATACGGCGTTTTTATTTGCATTGATTGCTCAGCTGTTCACCGGTCACTCGGCGTACATTTATCTTTCGTCCGCTCTACGCAATTGGATACTACTTGGACATGGAGTCAGTTGAGATCTATGCAACTAGGTGGAAATGCTAATGCGGTGCGTTCTTAATTTAACTGGTTGAATTGGCATGTACCTGGTATTGGTATGTAAAGAGGTTGACAGTTGACACTAATGTAAAATTTGCTGGTCTTTGCAGTCTTCTTTCTTTGTTCAGCACAATTGCACGAGCAATGATGCGCAGCAAAAATATAACTCTCGAGCTGCTCAGCTGTATCGTGAGAAGCTCTCCCAGTTAGTGTCGAAGCATAATGCCATTCATGGAAATAAGGTAAGCGGAATGATAAAATAATGTAGTGTGAACAAAGTTTAGGAATAGTTCTACAATTTGAGTGTTCCATTAATTTTTAGATTGTATTCGAGACGGAAGAAACTGCAGACGTAGAGGAGAAAGAGGTCGACTTTTTTGAGCAGATTGAATCAATCAAACCAGCTAATGATTTACCGATTGATAGTTTGATGAGACTTAATATGGTACGTTCGATTCTTTGATGTTGTAAGTATCCCTGGGATTTGTGCCAGGTGCTAACATATCCTTATTTGTTTAGTCCGGTGATAAATCTAAGCTTCGAGATAATGAAGAAGGACCAAATGTAGACCCCGCGCTTAGTGGTGCTCCAGTATCCAGTGGAATTAGAAAAGCCACAATAGGGCAAAGGAAGCCAGCAAACAAGGTGAGTACTAGTACAAATTGATCACTGGATGTCTGTACAAAAGTCAATGCAAAACCAAATTTTCGTGCTTCAGCTGGGTGCCAAAAAAGGTGCAATGGGAGCACAGAAAGTTAAGGCCGACTTTAAAGAAATTGAACGAGAAGCCCAGATGTTGGACCAACTTAGGGAACAGCAAACTGAAGAAGCTCGCAGGATGGATGAGTCAAGAGCGAAGGAGGAAGAACGATCTGTAAGTTTTCATTTCCTTCAGTTACCGCAGCATTTGATCTGCAACAATGTTTTTATTTGTATATGACTTTTGCAGATGATTTCTAAGAAATTGGCCTACGAAGATTTAGAAAAACATCAATTGAGAAGGGAAGAGCAGTTGAAGAAATTAGATCCCAAGAAGGCTGACCAGGTTGAAAGGCTGGGGATGGGCTTAGGTGTTCGAACGTGAGTTTTTTGTATTACCTTCTTAATCGGTAACTACGTCTAATCTTGAGTAAATTAAGTTTAATAGGATAAATTGATTTATTATAGTGGAGTGAGCCATTCAGCTATTAGTGATATGAAGACGATTGATCAAGACTCCCCTCGTTCATCTTACAATAAGCAACCAGCTCGTTCCGAACGTCCTATGGATGGGTTTTTTGATGATTTTGAAGTGTTGGGTGAAAGTTCTTACGGTGGGTCGTCGTTTTCTTCCGGGTAAGCATTGGCGCTAATATTATTAGTAGTATTAGTATTGATGTAGATCATTGATAGTGTTCATAGCGAGGATACTTGACGTTTATAGTATTAATATTATATTTTCCATCTTAGATTCTCATCTGCTCGAAAAGTCACTGATTGGGATTTTGATAAAGCGCCACGCAGAAGAGACAGCGATGAAGATATAGTTCCGAATAGACCAAAAACACGTGAACCGACTAGTAGCAGCAGTAGTAGTATGATGGGATCTGCGTCCAACACAGATGAAGCTCAGAAGAAATTTGGAAACGCAAAAGCTATTTCATCAGATCAATTTTTCCATGGGAATCAGGACAACGACGTACGTTTCGTATTCTTGGCTTTGACTGCCACTTTCATTAAATTGCTACACAAATTCTAATAATGAGTTTTTTTTATCTGCTTTTGTTAGTTTGAAAGAAGGACTCAGTTGTCTCGATTTGAGGGTTCATCATCAATTTCTTCTGCAGATTATTTCGGAGATGGGCATCAGAGAAACCAACGTAATCAGTCTACACTGAGCAGTAACTTGCAGGTAGGATTACAATGAAGTCGATGTGCACAAAATGCTGATAGCAACTACATAAATATTTCCTGCCTACAGTTTTAGGTTACTTTTATGCTGCCTTGTTATATATTTTATATGGTTTTATTTTATTTTATTCTAGAATGTGGATTTGGATGATATGAAAGAAAGCGTTCGACAGGGAGTCACGAAAGTTGCGGGAAGGCTGAGTAACCTAGCTAATGGAGTTATGAGCTCGTTGCAAGAAAAATATGGTTATTGATGTCATCGATGGCCAAGTTTGGCATACTTTTGTATAGTTAGATTTCAAATCCCACGAGTATATCCCATATTTCATGAGGGAACTGAATAACAGAATTTTAATACTAGTTCTCCAAGCAAATTACGCAGAGAATGGAAGCGATGCGCTGTATCGATTTCCGAGTTTGTTCATATTATTTTCGACCAACATACAGTAGCACTGATATGTTCGCTACGTTTTAGAATAACTATAAAAAATATTTAAATAATGAAATATGAAAAGTAATTTGCCTTTTTATCTTGCATTAGCTAACTGGCAACGATATGAATTGGAGTAGATTATTTGAGAATGTATCGAAGACCTCATTGAAAGGTAGTATTTTTGCCGGCTAGTTGCTGCGTTTTTAAAAACTTTCTTCCATTTGAGGTTCGTGGGCTATAACTTTTCGATGTTGAACCTTCAACGATCAAGCGGCGGATCCAATCATCAAAACCTGCAATTATGAAATGTAGCGTATATCAGTAAATTGTGGTACCCGCTCGCATTTGGTACCGCCATTTTCCTATTTTTGATGTTAAAAACAAAAGGCTAGATAGAGTGTAAAAGCTAGAATGTTGAAGTGTATTAGGTAATTTATTTACAGCCCTCATCATACAAATTAGAGTGGAAGTACGGCGCAAAGTTTGATATAACTTTCAAGAATCACCCTAGGGAGATGTTGTTGAGAATTCAGTTAGATGCAATATCCTGATGACACCAAAATACCCTGTAATGATAATTCTTCAAGTATGTGTATTATGCATGTATGTATGGCTGCAGATATTGCGACGCTGCCTTATTTTCGCTAATAAAAAAATGTTGGTGCTACCGATTATGATGTGATTTCTCAAAGTAACCTTAACCGGCTACAACTGTTCCTAATACAGTGCCTCCCGGCAGAAATGTTAGCCGTAACGAGGTAGTAGTTTTCACAAGCACAGCACAATAAAGTTGTCCTTCAATCTTACCACTCGTTTGCAAACAAGGGAGATACTTAAATATGTATTTTTTTACTAAATGAGTGATTTTATTTGAAATGGTAATCAATGCTTGCTGCAAAACAAGGAGATTTAAGAAAGTTGTAAGAATGTTACTATCATTTGCAGTAATTCTACGCTAGCGTAAGAAACAACGACCGATAACACAAGGATTAAACCAATACAGGATCTTATGATAATCGCACGATTGCAGTACAAATGCAGAAAAACTTAAGTATGTAGGTTTAAGGGTAAATAACTGCGGTAAGGCATTTAGTGAGTTGGTGTTAAGCAAGCTACGAGGGAATTAGTTTTACAGAAGTTGTGAATTGTAACAAGCCAGACAAGAAAGTCAGACACACGGGTCAACTCCCCGTCAGCGATATCTAACATGGTCTCCTATCGGGAGCTCGTTGCCGTGGTGCCGCTTTAAGGATATTGTCAACTCGCATAATCATCTCCGCGGCTTCAGCAGCGGCGAACACGACACGCTTCTTTACGGCCAAGGATTCCACAATTCCTAACTCCTTCATGCATGCCACCTGCCCTTCATACATATCTGAAAATTCAAAAACACCTTTAGGATATTCATGCAAATAAATTACAAGTACATTTTAAACTTAGAGCGAGGCCATTTGCAATTAGCATACCCAGTCCTGTCGTGCGTTTTCCCTGCACATGAGCAGCTTTCAACTGAGAAACGAGATCAGCTGAATCGTAGCCGGCGTTATCCGCAATACAAGTAGGTAGAGTCTGAAAATACAAATTGTAATGAAGTTTAATGTAAAACCTCTAATGTGTCAAGTATAAAATTAATAACATTCAAATTTAGCAGTTCAATTTACCAATAGTGCCCTTCCAAAAGATTCAACAGCTAGAGCTTCTTTTCCTGCTGTCTCACTGGCTAGCTTGAATACTCTAGTAGCCATCGCAGTCTCACTGCATCCTAGAAATCAAAAACATAAAGAATACATCGATGATTGGAAACCCTATTATATTCCGTAAAAATGGCGCAAATATTTTATCTGCTTACCTCCTCCGTACACCGTTCTGGTGTCTTTGACAGTTGCAGCTAATACACACAATGCGTCATGAAGAGACCTCTCAGCTTCATCAACGATCTGGGTAGTAGCACCACGAATAACAATGGTACATGCTTCACCCTTTTCAACTCCGCTGAATTTAATGAGTTTGTCTTCACCAATCATTATCTGTCAATGCATAAGCAGTACAATGTTAACAACGTTTTAAGAATGAACATGCATCTCAACATGCATTATGTCCCAATCAGTTCTAACCTCTTCGATTAGTTTGCAGGTCCCCAGTTTAACATTCTCAGGGTCATCAAAAGTAGAAACTATCTCGGCACCAGTTACTAGAGCAAGCCTTTCAACACCTTCGAAATCGGCGTGTTCGATGGCCATGACTTGTGCATCAGAGAATAGTTGCTCAGGGTAGTTGTAGATCAGTTGACTGCAAGATTTAAAGAATCATGTACTGTCACACAGACGCTACACCGGTCGACCGCCTCAAAGAACTAAACAATTACCGGTTAATGAAGACGTTGCATCCATGTTTAAGAATTTTCTGTACTTTTTCTTTCATCTTCTCTTTTTCAGCTACTTCAATTTCGGCTACTTTAGCGGTGGAGTCCACCTGGACTCTAGAACCGAAAACCTTGATCTTATCCGTATCCATAGGAGTGTTGGCAACCATGATCTTTGCGTTTTCGATTCTCTTGGGCTGATTGACTCCGATTTTCTTATCTAAGAGAAACCCTTCATCCAAGAAGGAATCACTGAGAGTTCCACCTTGTTTCTTAAGTATCTGAATGGCATCCAAATTGCCGGAGCCTTTCAATCGGAGAACCGCATCCACAGCTAACTTGGAGAAATACTCTTTATGCTGGGACAAGATTTTGGAACTCAAGGTAGTTCTTGCTATATTTAAAAGATCTTCTCTAAACTTGGTTTCATCCAATCTAAAAAAAACATTTCACAGTTGAATGACAATTTAAAACGTAAGATTTCGTCAATTTCAGTTGCAACACATTCGCTGAACTCTTACCCATTATCCGAAGAAAGTTCTTCGAGACATTTTAAAGCTTCTGCAGCAGCAGCTCTCCATCCTGCAACAATAGTTTGAGGATGAATCTTCTGCTCCACCAATTTTTCTCCTTCTCTCAGAAGTTCGGCAGCCAATACTGTGACCGAAGTTGTTCCATCTCCAACTTCTTCATCTTGGGTTTTAGAAATATCGACTAAAATCTTTGCTGCCGGGTTATCTACCCCAATCGATCGCAAAATTGTTGCGCCATCATTGGTAACTTCAACCTGGAAATTCACAAATTGTAACATTTCAATTTTTTGAATGACTCATGCACTATCGCACACAACTTTAACTATCATTCATTTACCTGGCCATCGTTTCTTCCCATGCCAATCAGGATTTTGTCCATTCCTTTTGGTCCAAGGGTGGACTTGACCAAATCCCCAACGGCAATAGCTCCAACGAAGCTACTTAATCGTGCAGTTTCCGCCTTTTCATGATCAGCATCATGCTTCATAATACGAACCGGGTTTAGGGACACCTGAAATTGAACGGTTTCAAAATTAGATAACTTTGATTGTTTTCAAACGAATTTCACAATCACTATAATAAGCTACAATAAAATATTATTTCTTACCATTTTGAAGATTTAAGATCACACAACAAAGTGACGAAAAGTATTTTGAAGAAGATTTGCAAATTTTTACCGTCACGACAATGACTCTACTACAATGGTACAACCCACGTTGGTGCCTCCTCGCATGCCAGATCCCACACACAGAAAGCAAGTATATGCACAACAAGTAAAGCCCATAAAGTGGTTATAGTATTCCTACGTGCGCCGTGCATACAAATATTTGCCGACAGACTATGGAGCGCACCCTGCTCGCTATTTGAATTCCCCCGCGCATAACTTTGGTTAACTCATGCTCCCGCAGTTCTCCGACTAGACACCCTTTAAAAGTAGACCGTTAATGCACCGACTGTCAAAATATCGTTAGCGAAATGATTTCGTAACAATTAAAAACTTTAACGTAAGTTGCGATCATGTAGGTGCTAAACAGCATTGTTCTGTTAATAGGATGTAGATACTACAGGATGCGAGCATACTGTGACGTAAATTTTGCTAGTCCAGCGTTAGTTTATAAAAATAACGAATTAGCGGCTCAATGTGCGATCGAATTGATGAAGTTATGTAGTACTAGTACAAGTTCTGTTCTGGGCTGCCATCATTCATCGACTGTTCACAAGGCGATATTTGATATATATAGCTTTGTGGTTCGCATATTATATTTAATCCAGAATTACAAAACGTTTTAAATGCGATCTAATGCCGCTTGTCCACCAACTACCAGGTATCAATCAGCATTCATTGTTCGAATGAGTCATATTTCAGGTGGAAGTCAAGGGAAAAGGACGGAATGGATTCGAGACTGATTTTTGGATCTGACAGTGTTTACGGATCAGCCATAAGCTTATGAATTACACGTCAGTTCACATACTAAAAAAGTAGCAGTGGGCTCGCCAGTAGCAAACTGTAATGAAGCAGCCGTGCAGAGACCTACCTTATGTATCTATATATCCATCTGGTATGTATGTACACGTATACAATTTAGGGTTAAGTAATTTGAACTTGGCGGACTTCCTGACTGTAACCTCCTTAAATCTTGTACGTCCATCTACGTAGACAGGAATTCCGTGCATATACATCTAGTGTGTATATAGCCTCTCCTGCTGCACTGAGTTTCGTTCATCTGGATTTGTTAACAGATTCGTGCAAGCAGTGAATTACGCTATCGGCACTTGGAACATTATTCTTCAAAGTTCACCGTTTGATAGGTGCAAAAAGAATAATTGAGGGAGGCGTCATTGACTCATTCAGTTCCGCTGATTTTAACTCACTTGTGTCAGCTTTAATTGATTTCGCTTATCTAACCCATCGTAAGTTTTTTCTCCTTCATTCAAACATTCATAACTGAGTCAATTGTCTCTTGGGTTTCTTCTCTAATGTATATTAAATAAATTTGTGTCTGATTCCATCCGGTGTATGCATATTGCAATCAGTTTGTTATCAGTAGATCTAATTCCGGTGACACCGTCAATCTGTCAAAATTGCCACTAACTTTGGCGTGCCTTCCTGTTGCAGCTGTTTAGTAAGGAACTTCTTGGATTGTCGAATCATTCTTGATTTCCATTGTGTACGAATCCGCAGAATATCAAGTGCTCACCACGTACCCTTTCTTTTCTTTGGAATTAAAATATGATATTGTCGTTTTAAAGTTTTTTCTAGACAACATCTCTTTAAGTCTATTGGTATCCCTAGTCCGCCTGGTTGATACATGCAGGAAATTTGAATAGTCTTGGTACTTGCTAGAATTTTTGCCGACCTAGTGTTTCTTTATTGCTAGCATCTTTAGTTACACCAGAAAATGTTAGTTTCATATTTATCTTAAATCAGAAATATTATTAGTGTGTGCCGGGCAATTTCCTAATGTAGACATTCAAATTCGAAGGTAAATGCTTTAAGGAGTATTTCGTGTGCTAGTCACCTCTTGACATGTAAGCAATTATCTTTTCAAGGGAGCGTAACTATATATTATACTAGTGGAAGCCTTGTAGTAACAGCATATTGACTGTGAATTAGCTTAATTAATATTTTGGAGGCGGTTTGTTCGACATGCGTCTCAAAGGGATAGAATATGTAAGGGAGCTAATTCGATTTATGTGCAGTGGGGAGGTATGAATCTTTTCTCATCCGATATGCAGGATGGTTATAGTACATACACTCAGTATAGCGTTTAATTTTAGGAACAACCGTTCTTCTATCGTTTTTTAAGCTCTTGTATTCTTTTTTCAGGCGTATGGATTCAATGAAACTTTCTATCTGTAAATGTGTAATTAGTTGCGGCTTGTCTTACTGGCAGGATAAACTAAAACGATAATACTATAGTAGTGAGAAAAGTGGGCGGAACTCTTAAAGTAACGTATCACATGTCTGAATTGAGCTGATGCAATTGTTTCACGAGTGGATTCTCAAACATGACTTGATGTTACAATTGTTTCAGACTTTTTGGAGCAACAACTATTGATATATATCTGAGCGTGCTGATACCAGTGTAAGGTCGAATTTGACGATCACACGATGGACGGTTTCAATGATTCATTTGATGCAAATCAAGAAGCAGATCCAGCGGCAGAGTTTTTGGCCCGGGAACAGAGCAACCTGGCTGGTCTAGAAGATGACATTCAACCTGTGGTCACAAATGGAACTAATGGTGTCTCAGGTGATATATATATATATATATATATTTTTGTTATGAAACCTTTACCGTCATTATGAACTTCCCTCAGATTTTAAACATTGTATATCCTCCGCTAGCGTTGTCAGTAGGCTTTAAACAGGAGTATGCGTAGCATGAAGATAATGGCACGTATTAACGCATTCATTATCGTCGTTGCTTGTCTTGTGAGTGATGTGCAGTACAGTCGGCAGTTTGACTTAGTTTGTTTGGCTAAAATGAAGAGATATTGGTAGCAGAACTAAGAGATATTCAGACACGTAAATGATGCTCAGTCAATGATGGATGATTGAATTATTTTGTAACAGAAGTTATAAGTTTTATGCTGCACTGTATATGTTTGTTTTGTGAGTGTAGCATGAACCCGGGAATTTGTATGAAGAGAAACGTCAATATTTTAAGAAGTATGCTTGTGGTAGATAAGATGTTTCCCCCCCCACGTATAGATGAGATTGTAGTGCTTCAGACAAACGATAGAACGCGCGTTCTTATGGTAGTGATTTGGAAGGCAGAGAATGCTACATCTTGTGACTTTGGTTATTTTGATTTGGAACATGACGTTCAATTAGATAAAGAAGGTTTTCCTGCTGGGGAAAATGAAATCGATTCCGGATTCGAGATGATCAGTCATTCATCTTTTGACCAGGGGAATGTTAATAATGGCTTTGGTGCAAATGATGGTAATTCCTTAAGTTTTTCTCATAATTTGGTTTTTTAAGATTGGATTCTGGCGCTACGTTGGTTGCTTCGGAGCGTGAATTGTATTGGAGAATCATGGCTGAATGAAACTAACGATATTGATTCTGCCTCGTCTTCCCTAGTTTGGGATCTGTCCGTGTTATTTTGATGCCTTGCAAATTTAGCTTTATTAAGTTGGTTTTTAAATTGGAACTAAAACTGTGGAGCCGAGGATTATTTTAATTTTGCATCGCAACGTGGTTTGTTATTAGAATGTTTACTATCTTGAGTCCTGTAACTTAACAGCTTATTAAGCGATATTCACTGAGAATTAAGTGTTTATCATTACACCACTCTGTCATCAGTCATCGTATTTCTAACCGACGCAGGCGTAGGCCGTAACTAAACATGCGTATTCCGGCTTTACAAATTGGATTAGTTTCAAACTTAAAACACGATTACATTCCTAGCCAACCAAACGTGCAACATTAGTAGCGAATAGAGGTTCCGCATGATAATATGCTTTTTTACAAGATTTTCTAATTTTTCAGTTTCTCCTACGCCGAGTCCGGCCATACACTCGCAAATTGAGCGCGAAGAACCAGAAAAGATTAAGCGTTGGCGTGAGGAACAGAAACAACGTTTGGAGGAGAAAGGTAATTTGTGTTGAGTTTTGGCGCCACGACGACATTATTGAACTAAATATGTGTTCAAAATACATATATATATATATACGCTTAATCCCTTGTGTATCCATACGTTGTAGATGAAGAAGAAGAAAAGCGGAAGGCTGAGTTAAAGGAAGCCGCTAGA
The DNA here is from genome assembly GCA_906901655.1 of Sminthurides aquaticus. Classification (NCBI taxonomy): domain Eukaryota; kingdom Metazoa; phylum Arthropoda; class Collembola; order Symphypleona; family Sminthurididae; genus Sminthurides; species Sminthurides aquaticus. The sequence continues at coordinate 4,456,274 of CAJQTT010000004.1, read as the reverse complement.
AAAGAGCTGGAAGAATGGTACAAAACTCACGATGAACAAGTAGCGAAAAACAGGAACGCGAACAGGTTAGTATTTCCTTCTAATAATTTTATGTAGACATTAAACCAAAATTCGGAAATGCGTTCGACTTTCATGTTGGGTAACGAAAATGGGGTCCAACGTTATGTTATGTCACGTAACTGATCAACAGTCTTGCAAAGTAGGCAGACATCAGTACGAAATCACGACAATCATTATTATGTTCATTGGATCATTTTAGCAAAGTGCGAGTATTTTAATGGAATAAGCGTACGAAAACCCGAAGATAGTATTACGTAACCATTTTAAGTCTACTAACTAAGCCGTCGAAAAAAGATTGTTTCATTGTATAAACTTTTACTGTCTTTCATGCATATCAAATCCTAGGGAGGCTTCGAAGTAAGAATATCGTCAATTTACGGTTTTATGACTTAGATCCCATCAAAGTTGTAATTTGCTCCACCTTTACACGTTGTTCACTATGTAGTAGTTAATGCTTTCACCTTACTTCCCTAGTTAATGCTTATACCCATAAAGTGTTTATGTTACCGCAAATTAGGTAGCATAATGTTAATTCAGAATTCGTAAACTGGTAAACCAAAAGGCTCAGTTTGAACCTTTGACCAAATGTTGTCTAGCTCTCCTGCAAAACTGTCTTGCTTGTGTTGTGATGCTCCAGAATTCGTGACTTGGTCCACAGACTGTTTCTTTGTTCTTGTATATGACGTAGTGCATCAGTGCATGGAAAAATCTGTCTAGAGTCAACCTGGCGTATCCTGTTAATGACATTACCGTTGCCAGACCTTTTAGCTGAAATTGGTCTATTTCTCCTGTCATGGATCATGTGGTGTTACATTATTATCGCAAATATGTATACAGTTTCTGAAGAGGTGAAGAGTTGTAGTTGGATTGAGCACAGAATATCTTTCGCTGTTGTGAGTGTAGTGCAAGATGTAGTTTGCACTTCCTGCTTGGTACTCTAATGAATTAAGTATGTCTTTGAAAAACAGTAAGATAAATAATACTGGTTGTGGATGTTCTTAAATCCGCTTCTTATTTTGCAGGAGTGCCGAGAAAGAGTTGGTCGCAGATACAGAACCAATGGAGCCTGGAACGGAGTGGGAGCGAATTGCTAAACTTTGTGACTTTAATCCAAAGGGAAGCAAGCACAGTAAGGACATTTCCCGCATGAGGTCTATCATTTTGCAAGTTAAACAGAATCCGCCAATTCCTTCAAAACGACAGTGAAGATTTTAGCGAATACAATACTGTAGAACTAATCACGTCGCGTGTACATGTGACTATTGATCTTCATTCGTATGAATATGTACGTATACAAAGCCGTGGGCATTCTTTTATTTCTCGTGCTGAACAACCTAAAATGTTACAACGTCGTACGTACTATCCATGTTTTTGAAAAAGTTCATACGCGGTTCGAGATTCACAATGTGATGTGTGCTTTATAACTTAAAAATTTATTCCCGCTGTCATTTTGGGAACCATAAGCTCTGGAAGACTTTAAAGATGATGAGTTGAATTTCCTGTTAATCGTGAATCAAAATAGTTTCACTTCATGCTGTTAGTATAACTGCTCCGAGAGAGTTGCATTCCAATCTGCGTAGGACTAAGGTTTGAATGAGTTATGTAGTTATCAGAAGGCGTTTCCGTCTTCAACCTTGTCCTCCGAATAATGATTTGTTCTCTTTTCCTAACCGGGTGAAAAATTTGCGGCAACCGTTCCAAGATGGTGAAGACCGTCAGAACGTTTTAAAAAGTATAGTGAACGCAAATCAGTTTGTAACATTAGCTTTAGATATCGAATAAAGTATGGTGAATGTGAGCGATTCAAATTGGTTTCTTTTCCTTCTGAATCTACTCTGCAACTCCGATATCATTGATACTAAAACAAGAATTGTTCGCAACCGATATGATCAAATATTTATTCAGAAAAAGCGTTACTCTAGCTGTGAGTAGACTGTAGTAGATTGACAAACTGACTATTTATCAGACTAAAGACAATTAAAAAAATACTAAAAACAAACGGTACAATTACTGCATCCCCGCATGTTTTTGCAAGGCTTGGGCAAATCTGTTAGTTATTAGTAGAGAAACGTCGATAAATCGTGCTACACAGTTGCCTAAACAATTCTCTGTTTTATAGTCTAACTTTGCCTGTGGTTTATCCACACATTTATCCCAACACATCTCCGTTAGCATTTGAACCTGTAGACACAAAAATAAAATGATCTCTTGTACTTCGATTATCTACAAATATAAGAGGGTCAAACAAAATAGATTACAATTAATTGAATAAAATACCTGCATTCGCATCTCTCGTTTCTGCTGTTCCAATGCCAAAAACTCTTGCAATTCCTCTGCATCGCCCGCAGTCTTGTCACTGTTGCCAAAATCCGATATAGAGTCCGTCCCAAAAGACATTTTAGCGACTAAAAGCCGAACTTAAACAAGCCTGAAAACAGGACCACGGATAGTTTGTCCTGTACTGTAAGTAATGAAACATAATTATTAGCTGATTGCTTCTGGATAGTTCTGGAGATGAGTCCTACGAGCATGCTTTAAGTACGAATAGATTCAATGCAAAAAATAGTTAACTATAGAGCTGGATCATCTTTAATACAAGACCAACAAAATAAACAGTATGTAACTATTTGACTCATTCAAATTTAACTTGACTAACTACAAATATATAAATAAAGTTTAAATACCCGAATCCACGTGGTTCACTCAATCGTATTAGGTCCAAGCGGTCCTGTCCTGATCTTCAGCACGATAAATATCAACATCCAGCGTACGACCGGTTTGACCTAGTGTTATATTATTTACGAATTGCATCAGTCTTCATGCATCCACTGTAAACGAGAATGATCCTTGCCGACGCTCCAATTGTACGTGAGTAATTTCGTCCTAGCTTCACCAAAAAACGTTTCATTTTTGCGAATCTTTTGGATTTCTCCCATGTGTTAACATAGATAGATGATTGAACTCTGCACTATTCCCACGATTCTGTGCTAACTTACACTCACGAAATATACACTTTTGTCAATTACTCTTTCTGCTAAGATCGCAGAACAACCATGCCTTGCAGCAAACTCCTTGTTTGAGACGCGTCTAAAATCGTACGTCATAAACCCTAATTCGCAGACTACAGACAGTATCAGCTTCCACAGCCCTGAGTGAGACAATGAATATTTCTGAATCGAACAAAGCTTAGCTTAACGAAGTAAAATAGTTAAAGAACCGGGGATGTAGAACTAACTAATCTCGAGCATTCGAAACCAGAGGCTAATTGATTCTCCAAGTAAATCGATTTGATGCAAAGGAAAAAAAACTTTCTAATTCTGAACCCACCACACGAACGAACGAGAGAAAGTCATGTTAGTGCATACAAGCGTAGTAAAACATTGAAATTGATCTGCCATTAAACAAGGGATGTTCAATGACATTGATTCTGTTTATATTATTTTGAAGGCCAGAAAATTGCATCAAGTTTCTGTGTAATCAGAATCGCAGAGGAAACTTACAAACGCCGAGAGCATCAAAAGCTAAAGGATTACGCGTGACAAGAACGGAAGCGTTGATTGCGTATAGGAAGTTTCCTACGTGAAGGTGTATGCATTTGAGGGCACTGTCGTGTGCATTTTATCGTTGATAATTAATTGTATGGTCATTTGACACGACCGAGGGCATGTTGCATAGCACGCGACAAATGTTTTAGGGCGAGGCAATTGATATGAGTCGATAAGGCGATGATGGATTGCGTTATCGAGCGCTGGATTCGCAGATAAAAACTGGTTGACAGCTATAAGTTAAAACTTTTCCTTTGCTTAATTGTATTATGTTGATGACGTCCATCTTGGAAGGGATTGCGTAAGGTGAGCAATAGTATTCGACGAAATGAGGTTGAGCCATCGTCGGTTTCGGTCCTGCTATCGACCCAATTTCGGGATGAATGACATCTCCTAGCGATATGACAGCACGGTACATTTCCTTCTTCATTCCTCCCTCCATCCCATGTTTTCATCCCGGAATCTTAACTGGAGATTTGCGTGACTTTGATTATAACTGGAGTATAACAGTTATGAAAATGTGACTAGATTTGAGAGAGAGAGACCGTTGATAAGCTTGAAAGTGAAGACTTTTATTGAAAGTGAATGGAGCATAATTGAAGTCGGTACTTTTCCCAAATGATCCTCTTCCAAAATTATGCATGCATTCTCTTTTCGGAGCATTTATTTCTTCACATCTTTCCGCCGAAATCAGCGCACTAATTAACCTATTCACTCTACCTGGAATCAATGTTATTATTTTATGACCTTGGTCCCCGGCAGTTTGATGGGAGGTTGATGATGCCATGTCATGTCATTTCAGCGTGGCCATTGGCCTATAGCATTATCAATTTTCTTTCTAGGGTTTTAATTGCATCAATCTTTGGCCATGGCCCCCAACGAAACAGTATACACATCTACCCCGCGTTACTAGGACAGGTGAGTTCAGGAGGAGGTCAACTGCCATTGAACTGCAGCCATCCTTGCCGAGTCAAACTGTCTGGAACATGAGAATTGGTGTAGATTCCAGAATATTATGGCTTTTGCACCGTGAATGGGTACTGGCGCTGGAGGAGGCGTATGTACGCGTGTGTGTGAGCACGTAAATCATGTACATGATGTCCAGAAGGAAGGCGCGCGGATTCAGAGAAAGAATTAATGATGGATGAGTTGCGTGAGATGAGAGGTGGACTGGGATGCGGAGCAGGTGTGTGCGACACGGTGTTCGCTACATGAGCACCCAAGCTTAATTCTTGATGACCCCAGTTTAATCAGGGATGTGATCTCGAAAATTTCCCCTTCCTCGAGGGGTTGATGGGTCGGGAGTAAAAAACAAGTTGCAGGGCAAGCCGGAGCGCCGGTTGGCACACGTACATGTTCGCGTACGCGCTCCAATATGTCTTTAGCGCACTTTTGACAGAGGTCATCCTCCTCCATCATCCCACCCTCAACCCTCCTACTTCTCGGACTTGAAAGAAAAGAAGGAGATGAATGAGAGCTGTGTCTTACGTAACCGGCCGTCGAGATTTGTATAAATGCCAACGGCGTCGAGCAAACTGTCATCAATCAGCTTTGACAGAGTTTCACATCCAGACCTAGCTAAGCCTAGCAATCCTAACAAGCAATCCAAATCATTTCAACAACCACATTTCTACCCTAACTCAGAGGAAAAATCTAAGTTTTTTTTCAACTTTCTCTTTCAAAAAGCCTTCCAATCCCAACCATCCTTCATCATGTTGAGAATCTTAGCCGTCCTTGTCATCTCCCAAATCGTAGTCTCAAACGGAGGTAATTGAAGGACTTTAATTTTTGGACAGATTATTCCATTTGCTTTCAAATATCTGATTTTGAAGAAAACCTTGATATTAATATTTCTCTCTCCTCTTTTCTCAATAGCAAAATGCGTTTTCTACGGATCCCCGTCTGAGACCGGAGAGCAAACTGCCAATGGAGAGGATTTCGATCCCAACGGCTTTACATGCTCCGCTATGCCCCATCTTCCATTCAACACCTACCTCCGTGTGACAAATCAGATAAACGGCCGCTCAATCACCGTTAGAGTTAACGACAGATTCGGTGCTCCTCCAGGCGAAGATACCATCGATTTGACTTACGGAGCCTTCGGTGCTTTTGCTGATCACGATGACGGAGTCGTTCCCTGCAGCTACGATATTTTATAAGGACAAAGTGATACAGATCAACCACATTGGCATTGATTGCCTTTTCGCAATTTACAGCCGTCATCATCCATCTTGAGGAAGGAGGAGAGCGTGTCAGAGACAAAATATCAGTGCATTTGGATTTCACTAACTACCAAGGATTTTTATTCATGATTGAATGTGTTAACGACTCCGAGTAAATTATTTGGGGAGAGTCTTGTGTATATAAATATAAAGACGTAACTGTAGAATTCAAGTACGAGCCGGTCGTTTTGTACTCGTTTCCCGCTGCTAGCTACAAGACAAGTCTCCCCAATTTTTAACATTTAAGATGGTGTGTAACTTATAAGGTTGGAATATACTATGTATGTAAGCAAGCTTGATGTACTCTATCAATAAATAACTAAGGATCAATCTTACTTTTTGGCCTCACAATTTACAGATCTTTTTAAAATCATATCATATTTCTCCAAGTCAATCAAATCATTCAAAAAAAATCCCGTTTATCCTTTCTTCTACCATTTTATCTTCCTCAATCCCCTTCTCAATTCTCACTTCTTCTTTCCACTCTTTTCTATTATAGTACAATCCATCCTCTCATACTTTACACATTAAGCCACTGAATTTGAACAAATACTTTTTCCCTACACGGTTTGATACAAGCGACTTTCTCTTTGAGCTTTTATCCTGGCCTGTCAAAATCGTCTGTCCTAAAACTTTCTCTTCTTACTTTTAGTATATAGTTTCCCAAAAATCCTGAATTCCATAGCCTTGAATCGCTTCCCTCTAACTTTTGAATAACGATAGAGGGAGAGGAAACCTATACATATCTGTTACCATTACAATTTCTCCTCCGGTCTCCTTGAACATTGAACCAGATCAACCTTCTGAGAAAAAGTTTCGGCTAAAATGACAGACAATAATGTAGTACACAGCGTTCATTTACATAAGAAGGCTAATTCTATTGAATCAGAGAGCTCGTTTTTACAAAACCTAACCGACCACACCACTGGATTGAATCAAGGCAGATGGAGGAAAGGAAGCATAAAGGGCTGGAGAAAGCAAGAGGAAACAAAATATTTCAGCAAAACTAATAACAAGTTAAACTTTGAGTTTCGTCCCCTCGCTTACTCCTACGTTCCCTTCCTTACTTTCTCCGGTCCAACTCCTCCTCCTCCATCCTTTTGACGGAAGCTCAAATTTGGGGAGGACGAGAAAGAGAATCAGAGAAAATTATTAAACTTTCCGACAGTTTTTCTTATAAAGAATTAGGTACAACCCCTGCTGAAGAGAAAGCAGAGAAATTGCAAACAATTCTTACTCTGTTTATGTTGACAGAGGAGAGGGGAAGGGAAAGTGGAGAAAGTCTTTTGGGGAGCCTTTTACTGCATCCTTTTTCAAGCCCTTCCAAATTCCACAATTTAAGAATGAGAATAAGGACGGAAGAAACGGAGAGGAAGAGAACAAGGTTATAACATCTTCTCCCTGTCTTAATGTTTATGTCAGAATCAGGGGACAAGTTGACGTCTTCCCGGACTTGTTTTCTCGGAATGGATCCTCCTGATGGAGAAACAATGCAATTATTATACTTTACAGCCAACTGTGGAAAACTTGAATTAATTCCCCACCCTCTGTCCGTATCAACCAAGTGTCTAGCTCTCTAAATAAAAATATTTCATCCACATTTCATCATATACGGCACGGCGTGTCCCGTCGGAATGTCTTGGTATTCACGGAATTTCTCATTCTCATCAGCTCTTGGTTTCCTTATACTTTTTCTTCATGCTGTGTATGCATTCCCAAGATGGGAGCAGACCTTCAATTCCCACCAGCATCAATTCAGAATTTAAAGGATTGTAAACCTCACGCTAGAATTTTGATCCTTTCCCCAACCTCAGTTGTCTTCCTTTCTCTTCATCGCGCCACAGAGCTCAGGATATGCCCTTGCTTAAGGCAGGGAGAAAGTTGAGGGGAAGGAGGGCGAGAGAGAGAGAGCATAGATTTCATTTTGAATGACAGGTGTGTACTGACTATGGCGTTTCTGTACAAGAACCGAGCTGCAGGGTCAAGTCAGGAATTAGCACACAAGTCAGTCAGGCCCTTCCCTCTGTGCCCATTACTCCGAGGAGGAGGAGAGCCCCTGGATTTGGGTGGGAACCTTAAGATAGATATATTATGACACATGACTGACGTCTTGACTTTGGTGAACCATTTCAAATTTCCACTTTTTCCGACCACCGAAACCCATTTTTAGCTTTCCTCCCTGCTTTCTCTTCCTTCTCCAATTTCTCAGCTTCCCCCCACCAATCCCCTCCCCTCGCTGCCTCTCCCTTGAATGTGTCACGTCGATTTGTTTCTCCTCCTTTCATCTTTCCTCTCTTAACATTTCCCCATCTGCCATCCTTCCCCAAATCTTCCCTTCCACTGTGCATTTCCTCACACTCTCCAACTTTTCTTTCGTCCCGTTTCCTCCAAATCTGGTCACATTTACTTTCACCCTTTCTGAACGCATCATGCGAAACCTCGTTGCAAGCCACGCTTACTTGCAATCTTGTAAGCAGGAGCCCACATAGTTAACAATGATCCAGCTAATGTAAATTACCACTTTGCATGTTCAATTACCTTTTAATGAATATGCGGGAGTAACACGTTAGATGGTCATCCGAAGGCTTGTACGAGCTACATAATAAGTCGTTTCACTTTATCATCAAAGGAATAAGATAAGCTGCTCATCCAGAGAGCAGGTATAAAAACCGGTGGAACGTGATTCAAGCTATCATTTCCAATTTCCCTCTCCTCTCCTCCTCATCTTCACTTCATAGAGAAAGACATTCAGTAAGAAAATCTTATAGCCCCTACTAACTCCATCCTCAGAATCAACTAAAACCGTCCGCAAAATGGAGATTACTTCTCATTTTATCTTGTTAACACTAGCTTGTTTGGGAGCATTTGCCATGACTTGCCATGGAGGTTAGTGTCCACTCTTTCTCTGCTAAATAATTTCCGATCAGTAGCCACCACACCAGCACTCCCAAGCTAAAGAATTAATTTTATTTAAATTTCAGCAATGTGTACCTACACGGGATCTCCAGGAGAGACAGGATCCGTGACAGCCAGCGGAGAGCCTTTTGATGCATTATCCCTGACATGTTCCGCAGGATCACACGTACCTTTCGGTACAGTGATTCGCGTTCAAAATCAAAGGAACGGTCGATCCATAGATGTCCGTGTTACCGATAGATTCGGCAGCCCGCCCTCACAAGACACAATCGATTTGACTTACGGAGCATTTTCCTACATTGCCTCCCACGACGACGGAGTCGTACCGTGCAGTTATACAATGATTTGATAAATTCTTTCCCCAACGTGCGACATCTGCATCTTCAAGTAACAGCGACACAGTCCTCTATTTCTATATTTATAACCAAATCCTATTCGTATTTGCTGGGCCTGTACAACATAGCAAGCTATAGCACTCGACTTGGAGCAGGTCATGACCTATTCCGGCATTTACTCTCACACCATTCCGGCTTCCTGGTTTGAAGCCTCCGAACTGAGAATTTATCCTCACAGAAAAAATACTCGTTTCGGTGTTGGAAGACTTAAATTTAAAGACTTGAATTTGCTGTGTAAACGTTATATTGTTAATAACAATGTATAGAACTTCGACTTGTTATTATGTATATGTATACCTAAGCTTCTTAGAATTTCCTAAAGCGTATAGACTTTAAATACATAGCCATAGCCTAGTATCCCTGTAAGTAATTAAAAGACGATTAAGGAAACTTTCTTCGTTTCCAAACTCTTTTATTTCTATCAAAGAAAAAGAACTGATTTCGATTAATAAATCCGCAAAAGGTGTGTACATCTTTGGAGTCTTCCACTTAAAATATTTTCCATTAATTCTCTTCGCTATGCGTTTTTTTATTTCTTATAAAACATCCTTACGTCAAAATTTAGGATTGGGCTTCATCTAAAAGCATTGAAATGAGTTGCTAGGGGAGAAAATAGATCTGCTTGCCACGAAATCCTCTCGGAATTCTTTTACAAGGATATTATTTCCGAGAAATGGGCTAACGGATTCACACATTCTGCGATTTTTCGCGAAAGTCTTATATGCCGGATTCTCATTGAATATTTCGAGCATTGTGCATAGGATATGTAGGCCAAGAACTTATTTCTAGCCTTTGTGTGTTGGTCGCCAAGATTTTTGCAGTTCTGGGTGACAAAGAGGTAGCAATTAGGAACGAGGCTGGCTGGAGGTCGGGAGTCTGGATAACGTTCATGAAGCAGAGGGTAATAGAGGGTGGTATCTGCCTGGCTTGTGATTGATTAGGAGGGATTGTACACGAGGATATATTGCATTTCCGATATCATGAGCGTGAAGACAGGTAAGTCTTGAAGTTGGATGATGGGTGAGCTGAGCGAGCTGAAAGTGTAACTGTTTCTTCCCTGATAGCCAGCTTGGTAGCAGTAATCTAAGATTAATCGAATCAATTTAAGAAATGAGGAATCAGGGCTAGTAGTAGCCAGGGTGATTGATAGTTGATATTTGATTTGAGGTCGGCGGGTAGGAGGGTGAGAGAGGGTTGGGGATAGTGGAGAAAGTCTGGTATTTGAGCTTTAGATTGATGGGATTTAGCGTGTTTGCCAATGGTTTGGTGTTGTTTGAGGGCAATGAAGCAGGATGAGAGTTGATTTGTTTAGTAAGAAATATGAGGGGGTATGGAAGAGGGTTGACTCACTAGACGCGGCGGCGGTAGCCGTGGTGAAAGCTAGTGGTCTATTTCCAGGAGGAGGGGTACTTTCTCCAGCATCTTTTGCCACCAAAATCCCCTATTTGGTTAGCGGTCTTTTCATCGTTCGGTCTGATTCCCTTCTTTCCCAATTGTTATAAAATTATAGATGCTTCAATGATTCCTGGTGGTAAACATTAATGTGTGTGATTAGCACTTATATTTGCGTTTCATCCCTCCCGGTCTAGTCTAATCCTTGAGTTTCCTCTGTTAGTTTCCAAGCCTCCGCGGGCTTCTTGTGAATATGAATCCTCCGGCTTTTTCTAGAACAATTTAGTTATTGTAGAGAAGATTCGTCCTGTATGCCGAGGATGGAGGAAGTAGAATGAAAAATATGATTTGAGTGAGGACTGGGCGCGGATGTTTACAAAGAGATATATAGAGGGAGGAAGACAGGCGGTGATGTGACGGCTGACAGGGGAAAATAATGCTGGGGTACACAATGGAAGTAGCCGGGAGAAAGTGCGCTCATTTTTCACCCAACCCTCCTATGATTCTCCCTTCTCATCGGATTTACAGATATTCTTTCCTTTCTATTCAGACTTTCACCAATCCGACAAAGATATTATTCTATTGCTCTGAATCAATTAAAGCCCCGCCAGCCAGTCCTTCTGTTTGTCCTTTTATTTCCCCATTCATGAGGGTGGTCAAGTATGTTTTGCGAATATCCTCCTGGAGCCCACGGCTCTTTCAGCTTTCTTTTCTCAGATTCTACAATACAAGGCAGTCCTTGAGACGATACCGAGAGAAGAGACGACGACGGGCTTTTGTGTTCCAAAGCAGAGCATTCCGACAAGTGAGTACAGACAGATGGGAAGAAGAGAAAAGAGGGACGGTTTTGCATGACAATAATTCCTAGTGTTGTCTTCCCTTTAGTGCTGCGTGTCGCGTTGTAGAATTTTCCAGCTCTTGGAGCAGAGACTCCTAGCTGGACTGGACGCCTGGAGAATCGTGTGAAGAGACTAGGAGAATTTAAGCAAGAGACAGCGAGGATGAGAAAATGGGAGAAAGACAGAGTTTGAGCGCTTACGCATGCAGAGAGAACGGATGGGTTCCCTCCTATATGAAAAATGCTTCATGTTAAGTAGGTGAAGCTGCTCAAGTTTCCCCTCAGACGGTCTGTGGAGAGGAGCAGGGTGAAGTTCCGGTTTCCGGGCGACTGCAAAATATTTCTCCGCTCCGTACAATCCAGTCCCGGCCATTTTCTCCTTACACAGTCAACAACCCTCCCACGACGACACCGGGATTCTTCAGTGTTTGGGGAAAGTAGAGAAAATAAAAGATTCCAAAATGTGGTGACAAAGTAGGAGTTATGTAAAAGTCCTTCCTCCTGGAGCGGTTGTGAGAAATTGTTTGATTTTCTTAAATTATGGTGACTCTCTTCCGTTTTCTCTCCACGGGGAATTGCTGAATGTGTGTGTGTGTGTGTGTGTGATTGTGGATGGGGTGGGAAGGAACAAGTTTTGAAAATATATTCTTTCTTCCAGTTCCCATCTCTTTCCCATGAAGCCCAGTTTTGGAAGTGCGTTTAACCTGCCTTCTCCCTCTCTATATCAGGCAGGCAGGATGGGTGAAAGTGCCCTCAGTGCTTACATTCTTTCTAAATTTTAGTATCCCCCTGCGTCAAATCCGTGCACTACCTACTAGATTTTAAAACGTTTCGTCATGTAGTTGTTCTGTTGTGACCCCTGGCAAAATAATAATTCCAGCCCCCTTCCAAAGTGGTAATAATAATAGTGATATTTGGATGTGAAGATGAGGTTCGAATATTGGTTATTCCTGGTTTGGGCGGTGGATTCCGTGGTGATGCTCCCATCGGTAATCCGGATAGGTGAGTAAATGAGTCCACTTTAACTTTCTCCACTTGCCACTTTCTCTTTGCCCCTCATCCCCACCCTCCTGAGACTTGATCCCTCCAAAGGTTGAGGAGAAAGTTGAAGGCCGATAATGGAAATTTCGAGTTAGGGCCAGTGAAATTTCGAGAAAGCTCCCAACTTTTGTTTTAGTTCAAAAACTATCTTACTTGTTTCGTGGGGCTGACGAGAGTGTGGAAGTGGTGGCAAAGAAGAAGCGGTTGCTTGCATCAAGCCTCCCGGCTTGGGAATTACGTAAGGTGGGCGAGGAAGAGTTGGGACTAGGGACACAAGAATTTGGCAAAGATTGCGAGTAAATTTTATCATTCACATCCAATGTAGCGTAGGACAAATCATGTTGAAACAAAGTTGAGATACATGAACATGAGATGAGTTATGTTGGCGCTGCTCCCACATATGAGCGCTAAAATGGTGTCGTCTCGAAAGGGTATCCATGCTTTTCCCCGGTTCCCTCCCTCAATCTACCCCACCATTCCCACCCTAGCCCATTCGGAATTACGCTTAAAAATCCTATTCACTCCACACTAAATCTGGCATAAGACAGCGATAAGAGAACGGAAACTCCATCCAAACCCTCTCTCTGCTTTCAGATAAGAGCCAGTAAATGTTCTGGAAATGGATACGTATTACTCCTAGTTTTCTAAATGAATTTGATTCTGATGGCATAATTCGATAATAACTTTCCTCACTCTTTTCTAAAATCCTCTATCCTCCAAGTCCTCGGAGACACTTCTTCTTGCAAACACTTTCCGTGCATAACCACCCAGAAGGGATTGAATCCATTCTCTGGATTTACTGCAAATTTTACCTGCTTTCCCAAACATTTATACCGTTTCATTCAAAACATGGAAGGTGCGTCCAAATTACGAGGTGATGGCCGGAAGAAATAACTGTGAAAGAAATAAGCTTCGATACTCAATTAATTGAAGAAAATGTAGTGTCCTGAAGGATTGGATTAATAGGAGACGTTTCTAAGTTTCTAAACTAATGAATCTGGTCCACCATTCCAGGAGAGGAGGTAGTGGGAAAAGACTTGAGGGGGTGTTGGAAAGGGATGGTTTGGTAGTTTTAAATGGCTGTAATTCTCCAAGTATTGAAGGAAGTGAAAGTAAATTATGTTGACTGGAAAAGTTGTGGGGAAAGTTGTTGAAGAATTAGATAAGTCTTCTTCTGATGATTCCGTGTCCTTTGATTAGTTTAGTGGAGGAGTGATGGGCTACTGGGCTAGTAAATACGTTGAGCTGGCGATGACGGTTGGCTTGTAAACTCTAAACTTGTTCAAGGTTGCTAAGAATTGTGCGAAGTTCACCTGGGCGGACCATTCTTTTTCCACACGATAATAAATAGGTGGCACAGTGGCACTAAGCTAAAGAATAGAGGGACGTTGCTTAATTTATATACTTTTCACCCTACTTTCTCCTCCTAAATTCACTCCAAAAGATATAGACGGAATAAGGGGTGTATAATTCCTTTGCAACTTTTCCAGGGGGAGCGAGTCTAACTAAGTTGGCTTACAGTTGGTACTTTAAACAAATTCCATTAATCCTTCACTGATTACTCGAGAAGGGAAGAAAGTAGTTGTTACTTGGCTTTCTCCACCATGATCGAGTGAGAATACGCTTTAAAAACTAGTAAGGTAGGTAGGGGAAAAGAGGAGGATGCTGGAGAAAGTTGAACACACTTTTCTCATTAGATTTAATAATATTGGCTCCTTGATAAATATTTCCTGTCCGCTGAATTTATTTTATGAGAGAACACCATCAAAAATCCTAAAAGAACTCCGCTATCTCCTTTTATATTCCTGTCCCCTAACTTTTACCTTTGTCCCTGGAAGGCATTTACCCCTTGTAATGTTCTAATGAGCAGCTCTCATCGACTCAATTCCCTTACTTTATGTCCCATCTGCCAGAGAATAAGATTTTCTCGGAGGAGCTTAAAACTTTTTCCTATCGTGAGGTAAAGCACTTAGCCAAAATCCAACATCCTCTCACCGCACACTAACGCACTCAAGTACCAATATTTAATCCTGGAATATCATGCCTTTTCCTCACTTGGAATAGAGCTAGCCCTAAAGCTAGTATTTTCCACCTTAATTGCAAGTGTTGGTCACACACACGAACACATTCTCCTTCAATTCTTCATTATTCCTCAGCTTTCTCCGCCTTCATCTCCCACACCTTAAAGTTTCCATGAACGACTTTCACTGGCAATGAATAATTCCTTTAGCATATAACCTTGGGCATTCATCCTTCCTTCCTACTTTTTCCAATCTTCACCTATTGTTTGTTATGCAATTAGTTTAAAGCTGGAGAAAGCATACTTTCTCCATCCCCTCAGCCATGCAACCCCATATACTTTTCCGCAAAACGTGTCCTCCTACTTGTACATGTTAATGCCAGAGGAAATATGTCAAGCATTTTCTCAGATGTATTTCTCATTTGTTATCCGGTTTCTTCTAGGGTCTCCAATCCTCATCAGTGAGTGTAACTTACTCCAATATAACTTTTAACTTATGTGTATTGTTTCCCAGAAACTTGCGTAGCAATTTCTAAGAGTACTATTAGAGTAACTTAATTTTAATTTATTGCACAGACTTAAGGTTTGAGGTTAATAGAAAGCGGGAAAACAGACTCCCACTACGTTCTATCCTTCTTTAAATGGGAGAGAATACAACTTTTTGATACGGAATACTGAGTTTCTCAAAACTTGTAGTAACTGCAATTTTTATTACAGACTTTAGTTCCTAACTTTCCTGTTTTCCCACTTTCTAGAAGCCAGTTCCTAAACTCAGCTCCTCCCACGCTTTCTCCTTACTTCCACTGCCCATCCTCCTCTTCTAAACAGGCTGGACGCTGCCAGGCTGGAGATCAGGCAAATGTAGGGGCAAGCAAGAGCAAGTTACGTAAACTTTTGATTTTTCCTTTCAAGGAGGGTGGGAAAGGAGAAAGTCAGAGGAGGAAAAGAAGTGAAAGCTTGCCTTCAGCTTACGAGAAACGAGAACTCCATTCAGATTCAGTAACTTGAACTGAAAGAAAGCTTGAATGTACAATTGGCACCGTTTTACAGCACGCTTTCTTTCATCCCTGCAACCCGCCTTGCCAAACCACAGTGCATATAATCCTACCCTAATGTAGTCTCGGACGGAAAGAGAAATTGTGATTTTGTAGAGAATAATTACAGTCTTTCTCCAAGGGAATCTCTTTCACCCACTAATGAGTGTGACCAGTGTAGAAATTCGGTTGCGGTTCTCCATTCCCTCGTTCCACACTAGCCTTCAACGGCCAAGAGTGTCTAATAATTCTTTCTCCAGCTCGTAAATGCACCCCACATCAACTCCAACCAGTCTCAACTTTACTCATATCCTCATTCGCTGCGAACCTAGCAAAACCTTCCTTACCTACACCTTTTCCCAATTCCACTAGCGGAAACCATGTATGTAAGATCAAACTCGACTTTTACTTTATATTCGTAGAGTCAATTTAGGAATTTGGAAACCAAATGTAATATACCGTGTAGTTTAACTAACATGGCCGGCTCTGCCTTCTCCCAATACTTATTATCCATTATCCCATTCCTCTTGCTGGATCGCCTCCAATGAGTTCTCTCCCCTTCTAAAAAACTAAAATTGCAATATATATCACCGGTTTAGATGGACTCAACAATACAAACGTGAATTTACTTTATGCCTTTAGATTGTCATCATGTGTCTGACCTTCTAAAGCTGTAACCAGTTCGCACGATCCCATTTGCTTTATGTACAGGCGAAACATATGTTCTCGAAAAGTTAGGAGCAAACTTGGCAACTATATTCAGTTCCGAAGTAATAAGAATCGTTTTTGAAAGTACCAAACCCATCTTAGATTCTGATGAGCAAAAGTTTTCCTCAAGTCCATCCTCCGTAGTATACTAAACAGGTATACACCTTGTCCTCATTAATTCCAAGTTTAGTTGTAGAGGATAACAAGGAAACCCTTGCGGCCCGGAAGCAATTAATTCCCTTAATTAAGCATGTACACATTTCTTGGTGGGAAAACTTTTAGGGAAATACTTTACAAATCAGAACAGTAGTTTTCTTTCTTCAGTTCCTCGAAATATGTTTCCAGTGCGTATGAATTCCAAAAAGAGGTAGATGCTATGCTATCCCGCTGAAAATATTATGCCTAAGGCTACCTCAAATCCGGCATATTTGCTATTAACTTTTAGAATAGATTACAGATTTCCCCCATCCACCTTGATGGAAGCACAGGCTCTGTTTCATCTTTCGGAATTACAGCATACACATTATGACTGCGACTGCATGGATGCAAATGCAAGACTAGCGGAGAATCTTAGGCGCTAAATTGCTTCATGTGCTGGGTACAAAGGTTGAGGAGGAGAAAGTTGAGAAAGCAAAAATATTGTACTCAAGGAAGAAGTTGTGCTGCAAAGGAGAAAGGCAAAAATACATTCCGCCTATCACTACAACGGGTAAACAAGGACTCATGTTACGGGATTAAGACATGCAGCAAGGATTGAAAAGAAAGACTGATTACGGGTATAAGGATGAAAGAGCTTGTATATGAATCGGGGTATATGTGAAGAGATTTCCAATCGCTCCTTCCAATTCCCTCGTGCGTGTGTGTTCATAGGTTATAGCTAACCTTGTTGAACTTGAGGAATCCAAGTGTGGGCGGAATATTTTATCTTTAGGGAGCCCGTCAGGAATTTTGATAGTTTTCTCTTAACAAAAAGGCAACGTACCAGCCTCATTTTTCCTAGTAATATTGGGATTAGTCTATTTAGTCGAGAGAATATATTTCCCTCACCGCAGTCGATAGATGAGTATAGAGGGATTTAGGATTACCTTCATTTAGTAGTAGCTTCTCTCCTCCATACTGTTCTCCTAGTTTTTTTCTTTCCCTAAGCCCCCCTTAATGTTTTCCCCTCTTGATAAACTGTTTCATCTTGGAAAGGTTCAGCATGTTTAGACTTGACTCTTGTTCCTTATTATTACACATACGAGTCCGTATCTTAGCCAGTTTTACCGCCAACCCTAAGACGAAGCATCTTAGGCGTTTTCATCCGATTCGGAAGTCGGTAATGAAGGTAGAAAGGAGTCTGGTTAAAGTTTCTCCATACGGTGAAAGCATCTAAATAAGAGCGCTCCCCCACACAAACATACCCTTGCTCTATCCAAGCCAAGTGGTTAGAGCTGATGAGAGGGCTAAGATGAGTATATTTGCGGTGTTGTGGAGGAAGAGAAAATGGGAAACAATAAAGTTTGATCGTGTTCACACGGTGGAATTCATTGTGGAACCGCCTCAAGGAACCAACTTTCTCCCCCAACCTGCCCCTCACACAAACCCCCTTCCCTCTTTTGCTCGTCCTACCTCGTTTTCCTCCATTTCTTCCCCTCCCCCGTCTCCATATCAATCCTCTCTCTATGATGCATGTGCCTGTAAGAATGCCTTATTGCTTCCATTTCACTCTCTAAATTTCCGTCCACATGTTCAAACTTTTTTGCAAAGTCTCCAGTCTCCGTCTTCTCAACTTGGTGTGATCTTTATGAATGTCTTCCAACTTATCCTACGATGAACAAACTCTCAGAGTCAAGTTAATTCAACTCCAGCTTCAGAAATTCAGCTGCAAAAGGACTGTCCATCCAACTGGCCTCTATGGCCGCCACCACCGCTTACAGGCAGGGTCCACATCCATCCAGACACATTGTCAGCACATAGGTTCACTTCTTATAAATAATCAGGCTGAGAGTTTCAGAGTTCAGCTTAGTGACAGCCGAGCTATGGAAAACAAAAGCTTGGTGAAAGACTCGACTTGCTTCTAAATGCTTTTGAATCCATTCCGGTTTAACTTGGCGGATTCTGAAACTTTCTCCATGAAAAATCCCGCCCTTGTATTTTCAATTTTCTTTTCACGCTTCATCAATTAGATGACTCCATGGACCCAGTAACTGTAGCCATTAGAAACTTTCTACAGTTCCGCCCACGCCTTCTTCTTTGAACTTGGATTCCGTCGTTCAATAAAATACATGAAATTACGATCATGCTTGAATCTCTTTTAAATGAACGCTTACAATTGCTGCATCTGCTGCATGGTATTGCATGCATGGCTTGCATTGCTGCTACGAAAGAAAAATCATTTTTAACATAAAATATTTGATTTCCCCAAATACAATTTCCAACAATTTAAGCACACTGATTAGACTTTTTATAAATGTAATTGCAGTTAATTATCTGCCATTAAGTTTTTTTGAATGTGAATTGAATGCTTCGGGGATAAGACAGGACAGGAATAGCATGTTGTAGCTGACCCTGAATAGGCATCAATATTTCAGAGGGAATGAAAGGATTTTGAATGCAAAGTATGGGGAACTGAGATTAGTCGCACGGGGTGAAAGCAAGAAAGCCATGAGCTGAAAAGCGGGAAAGAAAAACGGAGCTGAAACAAAGTACACAAAAAGAACAATAGTTTTAGCGGATGCGTAAAGATAAATACGGGAGTGAGCGATAGGGTGAATACAGAGAACAAAGGGCTGATGTGAGACAACTTTCTCCACGGCACTCGTCTCCTCTAATAACTTCCACTCACTTAAGCGATGAATTTATCGCATCCAAGATACGCCATGTGCCGAGACTTGCTTCCTCCATCCTCCACTCCAAATCTCTACTTAGTGCCACTTGCTTTCCTCCGTTTTTCTTTACGTCCCCCACTTCCATCGTGTCCCCTCCCATAGATTTGTCCCCAACTTCCGTGCATTCTCCTCTCATTCCAGCTCCTCCTTGTATCCTCGAGGCTAATGACTGCGGGAATCTTAACAATTTTCTCCTACCCGCATACCCCGAAAATCTGCTGGAATTTTCAGTTCTCAAGATTGATTCACTTTCCTAATTTTAGGCTCACCATATACTCCTGTTGTAACCCGATCAAAACTATGCTAAGTTCAGAGTTCAGAAACCTTTGCTGCGGAAATCACACACGGGTAGGCCAGAGGCTGTACACGCTATCTCTCAACACAATTACTTTTCCATAGCAGCTTGGGTCACTAGAAGCAATGCCAATGTGTGTGAAAGAAACATAGAGAAATAGTAATCCAAGTCATTATTCCTGTATTCTTGTTTGCATTTGTAATGATGCCGCAGCTGGAGCGAGCACCACATTATTGATAATCGAAGCCTTTCAAATGCCATAAGCCAAGATGATAATCGTCCCTCGGGATAGCCGGATTGAATCATTGAAACTGGCTCACAGAATATTACGAGCAGGTCTCGTGCAATGCGGGGGCTAAGGTCGTTTGCAATTTAGCTGGACAGAGGATAGGTGGGAGTGCCCGCTTTTGGGACTGACTCCTAGCTGACCATATTTGCACTCCTTTGGACTTTCTCCGCCCGACAGTTTCATTAGCTTAATCCTCTTTACCGCCTCCATAACTCGGTAACTCCTTCATTCCCCTCGTGTGCCCTCAAGTCAGAGGGCCTGTTTGATGTTATGCATACTAGAAAGCTGATGGAATTAATCCGTCCTCTAACATTTCAATTCAAATAGTTGGAAAACTAGTAAAAAAAAGCTCTATGTAGTGTCTCACCACCTGTATTTTCGCCTGACACAAGAATCATTCCCATTTTCACCGACTTATTTCTGGACAGTCTTTCATTCTACACACGTTCCGACAAACTTTTGAATAACTCGACAAGGATGAGCAAAAAGTTGAATGTTTGTAGCTTTTGAAAAACATGTTTGGAGAAAATAGTGAGCAAAACTTTTGGGACACTAACTCGACTAACTTTACAACCCCATCAGGGAATTTCTCCTCCAGAGACATTTCAGGAAGTGAACGTCCTATTGAAGCAACTCTTGCATGTTCTATATGCTATGCATTCGACTCTCATACTTATTGGGATTAGGGATCTCTTCCGCATTGCTCTTCTCAACAGAAGCGGAAGCCACTTAGCAAACATATTGGTGAATCAGGATGACATTATAATACCTTAAAAGGCTTGAGCTTTCTCCCGTGTCTTATAATATTTATTAGGTTATGATATTATGATTAGGAGAAGGGCCAAGGAGGAGAAAGGTGGAATAGGTAGGAGGAGAAGAGAAGAGGTGTTAAGATGGGGTCGAGGGAGCGGGTCTTCTATAAATCCCGTCCCTGATGATTATCAGAAGCGACAGTGGGAGGGCGAGAGAAAAAGATGAGAGGTGATAAAGTCTTGTTCAATTAATTTTCCAGTTGTCAAGAGCTTGGATAAAATGATGATGATAAAATGCGGGTATTCCCGGACCCGGGTGTAACTTTTCCGGAATTCAATTGAAGAATGACACCACATTTTGACACGTTATTAGGCTTTTCTGCTCTGGGAATAAGTATTTACTTGTGGCTGATCAAAAACATGCCCTTCTCTTCTCCTACCGCCACCTAACCCCTTTACCATATTTATACCTCAGCTTTCACTACAAGCTTCCAGTGAATTTCCCCGTCCCAGCCGAGTCGAGTGACCCGATACTGGGTAGTATGTTGAGTTCCGTCCGTATTCCAATCCTAACGCACCGTATATCTCATCCGAAGGGAAGGCAATCTCAAGACACGGAAGTGAAGAAAAAGATGAGGCTGTCATCGATTTCTTATTAATCTTCACCACTCTTTCATCCGCTGGCTCAGGCTGGGAGAGGAATTTAGAAAGTATTTTCCAAGTCGCCTTCATAATATCTATTTCCCCTCCAGAATTAGTTACCTTTATGACTTTGCGGTGGAAGCCAAATGCTGAGGAAACCCTCCTTCCTTATGTCATCTAATTTATTGGAACGCGTTTCTCTTCTTTTTGGGTACATCCGAACACTCTCGCTTCTCTATTTCCCATTCACTGAAAATTTATTGACAGGAGCACTTTCCCCATATTTTATGCTTACACTACTATTGTCTATTATCCGCTCATTGTCCCTTTCATCCATCCTCGATTTTAAGAATCTAATATTATTTACCTAATTTTCTATTTAGCGTTATAATAATAAATTCGTAGCAGTATTTTCGTATTTTCCATCTAACTACAATCTCAAAGCTTGTACTCGATATTCCGGCCAATAGATCTATAGCTTTCTTTCGCTTGCTTTCTCCACTTTCTCCATGGAATAAAATTGCATCTCAATCAAAAAATCTTTGGATTTGTAGCGCATTTTCTTGAAGTATCATGAAAGTCCCAACGGAAAGGAAAGCCGAAAGTTATCAATCCTAAAACTTTCACTTATATGTGCTTTCACTCGCAGTCATAAAAGCAACCCGGCTCCATCTTCTCTGAATTCTAATTTGTAAATGGATTTCCTCCTCAATTGCTTTGTATCCTTTTTGTAACTCGACCAATAAAAGGGAATCAAGCAGACTTTAGAAGAGCCCACACGTTCGTAGAATATATGTATAGCCGTAAGTAATACCTGCACTCCCTTGCCCAGTCGGCTCTTAGCTTTCTCCATGCTTGGCTTTATCATGACTTCTCAGAACTGGCAGTCTATCTAAAGGCCCATTTCCATAGCTCAAAAAACGCATGCTATGTGAACAACTTGCGGTAAATATAGTGGAGAGGATAGAGTGAAACCATAGCAACGCAAGGCTTTTTCCGCAATATTCAATAACCGCATTCTATGAAAATACGCCTTAATTGTATAAAAGTGCAAACGCCATTCAAATAGATGCGCATCTTTTCATTCCCTTTGACATCTTACAGCTGTTCTTATAACATGCATATAAACAATAATAATATTTGCTTTCTCTCTAGGCGGAATCTTTCCAGAGGAACTCCGAGCGACACCAGTGGAAGTGGCTTTCAAGTATGCTGTATTTTCTGTAAATCGGGAGCGGAAGCTATTAGGGAATTCTACGCTGGTATACCGCACTTTGTATTACAAGAACAGTGATATATTTCAAGCAACAAAATTAGGTAAGTCTCCAACATGTTCAGAGTGATTCTCAAGTGGTGACAGAGCTAACCGACTTGTGGGCGATTAAGAGAAAAGAACTAGGTCAAAGGTTGAATAGATGGAAGTGTTTGCAACGGCTGATGGATTTATTGAGCAGCTCTCTATGCAGTCATGTACCAAGTTTCCTTTCCTAATCTTTCCTCTCAGTTCTCAAAAAGCCTTGGTCCTTAAACTCTTCAATTTAACCCGCTTGCACGAACACGGGCGGAAATAAAATGAGAAAAAATCCTGATTGCCTAAAAAATTAAGGATTCATGGGCTATATGGAAGTGATATGGATGGACACTGAGACTGAGATGGGCATAAAAGGGCAGCCTCGCTTGTAGCCGCATTTCCTTACTTTCTCCCTCGTCTCCACTCCACACACTTCCTTACAAAGAAGGAAAAAGGATAGGACTTTTCAGAAGTTTTTGTTCTTATCCGGACTAAAGTTTTCCGGCATTTTTTCTTCTCTGCTCCTTCATCCTCCAAGTCTTTATTCCAAGAGAGTAAAAGATTGTGAAGATTTATGAAGAGGGAGGAAAAACAATAGTCTCCGGAAGTAGAAGAGAATCCCTGAATTTATTTTGCAATCCAAATTTTTCTCAGTCAAAAATATTCAAATCATCCATTGACTTCCAAAGAGAATAAAAGATGGCTAGCTCAGGGCTAGGCCATGAATGAGAGGAAAGTAAGAGAAAGCATCACGCAAGGAATAGCTCATCCTTAAGTCGGTCGGTATCAGGGTAAATGCCCCCATTTTTGCAATTCATCCCCATCTTCCTTATCCTTTTATCCGCCTCGCATAAGCACAAAGGTATTTAATTTTAGTGAAGAAGCTAGCTCTTCTACTGGTTTGGAGATCAAACGTTTTTCATTAAAAATTATGCTCATCCATCCCTCCACACACCAGCTCTTAGGTCTTCTCATCAGAGGCTACATCCTTTTAAAATCTCATTTAGTACTAGCATTCTTTTCAAATAGCTCCGCGCTAAAATAATTAATTAACACGTAAAATCTCTTTGATTTTTGAGTGTCCCCTGCTTAACGTAATTCCTTGCAGTGTAATACGACCCCTCAGCAAACACTTGGATCACAGGTGCAACTCTAGATACTCTTTACTCATGCTAAATTTCACTGGAGCTGCGCTCTGCAATTGGTAAGGGGAAAGTACTTGGCCTTACACGGAAAGCTTACAAAGAAAGGGAATGGCATGTACAAAAATATATGAAAGAGGAGCAGAGTAGGTAGCAGACTGGTTACTTTATTTTGATTCTTTTAGCATTGATATTTTTGCAATCCTTTCTTGACTGCCAAAGAGTTTAGAAAGAATCATCACCATATAATACAAAAGTTTATTATAAATAAACTTTAGAGTTTTCCCCTTTCTTTGCAATTCAGATTTAAAATATTGTCATTTGGATGGATGCGAGCTCAACTTAAATTTGATCGATCTCTAGGTCTTCTCTGTCATGTCATGGCCTTTGAGCGTCACTCTTCTAAACCTATTTTCATTTGTCAAACCAATGCGACTTATAAATAGCATTTCTACCCACAGTAGTCGTGGATAAATTCATCTAATACAGTTGTAGCGTAAAAACAAAACAGAGGAAAGTTGTAAAACTTGTAATTCTCCATAAGTCACTACTGTTTCCTTCATCTATCATACGGAGCCAGACATAAACGGATTTAAACTGCCACGTCTAACAATAACATGGCCCAAATTTTATTTACGTGCCCTGGAGTTATATTTAGCAATGCGCCCGTGGCTTTAAACAAGTTTACGCCAGTTTTGACACAAATGCCTTGAAAAGTTGACGACTGCAAAGAGAAGGCGAGATTTTATGGCATTAAATATTTCTATACTTGAGCTAATAAGTTGTTCAGAAAGCTGCTACTGGCTTTGTGGGAAAAAGTCTCAAGAGTATTAGCTGCATACACTCTGCAACCGTGCTTTTGTCCTGTGAGGTGTGGATGATAAATGAAGTTTGATGTAAAGATTGTGTGGGTGTGTTGGGAAGAGAGACATAGTTTTTGACATGGGTGTTTATGCCCTTACATTTGTTTCGCAGAATAATGGAGGCGAACATAAATATTCATAGGAATTTGGGGATGATGTGGGAGAAAGTCGGGATTACTTCCACTTGTGGTAAATGATTGCTCGTGATATGAGAGATACAGTTGGTCGAATGGCTGAGCAGTTGCATATGCTGTTTGTTTAGATAACTTGAATTTATCTTCGTATTCATATTTTTGATTTCTCCCTTTAATATTTGTATCTCCTGCCATATTTAAAATTTGAATTTTCTGCCGTACGTATTTAATTTTAATTTTTGCTACTCCAATTTAAAAAGGGAAATTTCAAGATTTAAATTACCCACCAGATTGAAATGAAAGATTTTTACTGATATTCAAATAGAAATGGGAACTCAGCAAAATTTTAAAGTTATTATGCATGAATTAACGATGCTCGTAAACGTTTCGCATCACTAACCTTTTCAACTTTTTAATCGCAAAACCCATTTGTAATTCTACCCTCTTCAACTTCTACATCGTAGCAGTTTCGCAAATGTTACCGCAGAAGAGCGGAGAAAGTAAGTAAAAACTTGGAGAAAGCTCATACGGTTAGTGTTAGGAATGGGAGGATCCTGAGAACGAGACTAAGTGTAGGAATTGTTCGGGATCAGGGTGGTTCGTACTTTACAAGGTAAATAAAAGGATGAAATGTTCCAAGTACGAAACACCGACGTACGAACTTGTAAAGTACGAATCACCACCAAGCCGAATTGTTCAAGTGGTTGATGCATGTTTGTAATTCATGGGGTGGAGGAGTGCTTCATCAAGTGCTCGACTTGAGCTTAATGATTCTTGAATCTGTTGATCTGTGACAGGCTGTCAGTTAATAAGCGAGGGGATTTCCGCGCTTTTCTCCAGTGGTGTGGATGTTTCCCTGGAATCCCACTTGAAGTCTCTCTCCTTTTCCTTAGATTTGCCGCTTTTACTTCCCACGTCTTCCTTTTATGATTTCGAACCCTTTTCTGCATCTCCCTCCCCCTCTTCCTCCTATCGTCTTCCAACTCCCACCGGCTTTCCCAGCAATGGATTCCCCCTTAAATTGGCTCCAACTAAATCCCTCTTGACGTTTGCTCTGCGGGATGCTGTGGCTTTTTTTAACTGGACCCGCGTCGCTCTTATTTATGAAGAACATGACGGTACGAATAACCTTTTCTGACATTCCTAATTTTATCTAATCTTTCACCAAATTAGCAGCCCCTCGGGTAATGCACTCCAAGGATACTGGATTCTTTTTCAAAAAAATTCTCTTCCGGTTCAATTTATATCTACAACACAAGCTCAATAAGTCTTTTCCATTCCATCCATGTTTTCTGCATTCTTCCTCATCCCTCAAGACAAGACTTCAGATACGACTTCCATATACAGTATACTCGCGCATTTAATCTTTTCAGCCAAGCTTTCTATCCTATTCCTGTTTCTATTAAGGAATTTTCTTTGTCGGGTTCCAAGTCACCACCCTCCTCTCTCTCTCGCCTTACTCTCTGATCAAGCTCGCGCTTCATTCAATCTTTTCAGTAGTAAGTGCTGACGATAACAAATTATAGCCGAGAGAATACCAACGACAGTGAAGAGGAACTTGATCATAAAGTTTGTGACGGAGTCCTAGAATCCTAGACACCCACACCCAGTCCGATTACAGGAATTGAATGGGAAGTATAGAATCATCTTATCTTTGCTGTCATTAGCTTTTGGGCTGCTGCACAGTTTGATACACGGGGGCGAATTTATTGAAAGCCTCCCGTATGATGTTGCAATTTACTTTTAATTGAAAACTCTCTATTACCCCTATCCTCTTCTTCCAGGACTACTACAAGTTGAGTATCTGATAAAGAAGCGGGTCATTTCACAAAAAGGGGGTCTTAGTAGCCGTAGGTCTGAGATATTTCCAAGAGAAGTTACTCCTTCCAGTTACAGAGAAGTCTTGAAGGAGATCAAGAAAAGACATATATTCAATATCATAGTAGACATAAAACATTTACCCCTCTTTTTTCGCATCGTAAGAAAAACTTTTTTCACTCTCTCACTTTACTCTTACTTTCTCCCTGGATTTTTGAAACAGTCTTTGAACATCTTTTTTTAACCTAATTTAGATCCTCCAACTGCAAATGAATGAAGCACGCTATCACTACCATTTTACAACGCTGGTAAGTAAGAACAATGCGATTTCATGTATACGTGTACAAACTAAAAAAATTCATTTTTGTCGTATTACTCCATGCTTTCTCTGTTTGATATGCACGGGTACAATATGAGTTTATAATATTCTCCTTCCATGTCATGTCATTGAGAATGGAGAAGGGAAGGAGGAAGAAAAGAAATATTCCGCCAAGATTTAAATGCTTCGTGAGCTACAAGTCTATTTTCTAATATATATGTTTTTTCAGGATTTAGAAATGTATGACCTCGAGGATTTTGGTTACAACAATGTAAATATTACATCCTTCCGCCTCATAGATCACACACAATGGAACAAGAAAATAATAGAAGATATGCAACGTTTCAACCCAAAAAGCTACTCAAAAGTTTTACAGGTCTATTCAAATCTTTACTACATTTATTTCATTTTTCTAGGCACCCCGTCTTATGTGTATTCTCATGTAGCCAATATAATAAGTCCAAACTCATTTCTCCCGACCAGCCCCCCGGAAGGACCGTGTACAGCGCATTGCATTTTTTCTTCTTTAGTTCCAGGATATTTTTAAATTAGCTACTATATGACATGTACATGCATCTGGAACTTTCCCACATTTTAAGTAGCTCAGCTACTTCAAACAGACTTTATTTTATAGAGATAATTACTAAAGTTACTTGCGTAATAATGGAATATAAGTATCGTTATACTTTTTCCTCCGTAAGTTATGAAAACTAAAAGAGTATATGGTAAAATTTGGTCCCACTCGTTTACAGAAATGTTGTTAGTAAATAAATGAACCCCTTTGTAAATCCAGAGCAGTTAAGGTATTTCAAAGGAGGCACTCGAGCTTTAAAATGCAGTTATCTCCAAGGTCAATGTTCGTAAATAATTCCCCAGCCCTGAAGAAGACATTCGGGGAGAAATACTTGGAAATTATTCACTGTTCAACAACCCTCGTCAAGGGCTGAGAAGGAAAGGAAGGAGAAAGCCGAGGACGAAATGGCATACTCAAAGAAGTGAAAGCTAGGAGAAAGTAAAGCAGTGTTGGTAGTAACTTGGTAAAGTAGGGTAGGAAGCTCAGGATTTTCTCTACCGTAAAACATGGAAGGAAGCTAATTCAAGGGAAATCTGGAGCGTTTTTCGGTGTTTTGGGGGCCATTTTGAGGATTTGTTGTATTTATACTTGAGAAATAAAAAGAGATAAACAATAAGATATGGTCGAGGAAACTAAGGTTTATAAAATTTGCAGACTGATGCCGCATTGATTTATGATGGAGTTATGAGTTTTTGCCACGGTCTACGTTCCTTCGATGCGAGTCATCAAATTAGGCCAGCCAATGTATCCTGTGACCGAGAGCAATCCTGGTCTGACGGCCTGTCACTCCTCAACTACATTAACAGCGTAATGATTATGACAAGATCAATTCAAGTCCTTTCCAGACAAGAAACACTTATGTCTGGGGATGGAGCATCTATTTTGTCCCAGCCACTCCTCTCTTCCACTCTACTAAATGCTTTTCCTCTGCTCACTTCTTCAGGTGTCCTTTGATGGCTTGACAGGGAAGATCCAGCTCCGAGAGGGTAGTAGACATAATCCATCTTTAAGTCTCCTTAAATTAAAGAATCGTTCCCTCCAGACGGTCGGCAATTGGAATCCTTCTACTGGGCTTGTCGTCCACGATCACGATGCTTTTAGCAGCGGCGACGTGCCAAATGTGACGCTTAGAGTAACTACCGTTTTGGTAAGGACTTTTGTATTTCACACGTCAAAAATGTTGAGTTATTGTTCACCTGCTTTACTTGTGACAATTAAATGCAATCTTCCCCGCGCTTTCACCCAACTTGAGTGATGCAGGAAAGTATTGGATTTGAACACTGAACAGCCGGACAATTCACATAGCGTCTTTCAACCAGACTATAACTTGTGAATGGAACGTTTACTATTTCAGGAGAAGCCCTACGTTATGCAAAAGAATGACGCAGGGAATTTAACGGGGAACGCCCGCTTCGAAGGTTTTTGTATAGATTTACTTAAGGACGTCGCAAGTCTCGTCGGGTTTCAGTACACAATTGAAATTGTTCCCGACGGAAAATATGGAGTTGAAGATCCCAACACTAAGGAATGGAATGGTGTCGTTCGTCAACTCATGGACGGGGTAAGAAGAGATTTTTAGCTTATGAAAGATTAAGCAGCACTCAGTCTAGTTAGCAATTTTGATTAAAAATACATGTAAACTCACCTGCTCCAAAATCACGAGGTAGTTTGGTAGTTTCATAAAATGTGCAGGAAAACTAGGGGAAAGTTTCTTAACTTTGGAGCGATACAACTGTATGACTATAGAAGAACCAGAAAGAGGCAATTGAGTTAGGGTGACAAGAGGATTGATTTACCTGTCATCAAGCTATCCACATTTAAGAGCTTAATCATATTCCCTGCAAGTGTTTGACGTGCATTTTGGAGAATAGCTGGATGGATTTTGATGTTTCAATGAGCAAGGAAAAGATTCAGTTCCCTCTTATTATCGAATAAAAGCTTGTGAACTTTGACAAGGAGGATGGGATAGCTATAGAATGAAAAATGTTTTATTGAGAAGTGTCCTATTCAATTCTTATGGCTTCAAACTTCCCCTTTTCTTGTTGACTCCTCTAGAACTCCTTGCCTTCACATGCTTTTCTTGGTTGGGTGCGTATGAAAAGCAGGCATTTTGGAAACTTGCCAGTTTCCCTGTCCGACATGCCATGGCGGGATCATGTCAGAATATTATTATTTTGTTTCATACTTTCTCTTGCTATTCTTTGGAGAACGTGAATTTTTTCGTTTATTTTTGGAATGAATGGTGGAATAGTTTACTTTCCTTCCCTAGTGCTGACATGCTTCTTTGAAGATTGACGTTCGTTGGTGGCGTATAGGTATAGGTGAAAGTATTTTTGAGTATTAGAAACCGCCTATAAACCTCCTCCTTTTCAAACATGTAGTGCTTTCCTCAGCTCATTGAACTTTGAAAGGAATGCGTACTGAATCTCTACTGTTGACCGCAGCTTTTTTCTCCACATTCATCTGATATCTTAAATCGTGTTTTTGATTATCTACTTACGGGTAGAAGAAATTCCGCCCCAGGGGGAGAAAGCTTTTCCAGAAGGCCGCGCGGCTTGCACATCTCATGAGACGTCAGAGGAAATAACCACAGCTTTCTCCTTAGCCACCGCTCATACGTATCTCTGTTTGTTTGTGCTACTTGGTTTGCTTTGATGTGGTTGGCAGATTGTATGGCTTGCAAAGCGTGGGACTCTGGCTGCGTACATGCACGCACGAGATGATGAGAGAGGAGATTATACTGAATGACGTGTTTTTAGAAGAATGATCTCGGTCCTTAAGGAATAACGAGGCATGCATAGGGTCTTTGCCTTTGTGTTCTCTCTAGAACTGCATTTCTTGCAGTATCAAGATAAATGGTTAAATACTGTAGGAGCAGAGGGTCTTGGCTGCTGGCGAAGGGATGAATTAGGGTAAATGGGAGGATGACGAGACTGATGACTGGAAGGAGCAGACGTAACTATTCGTCTCTGGGAGTTGGGAGCCCGGAGGAGTTGAGATGATCCGGGCTTTAGGTTTCTGGTTTTCGGGGTTAGTTAGCCCAGGCCAGAAGAAGGGGGAATGAGGGTTGAGGAAGTTAGAAGAAACCATTTTTTTCTACCCACACTTGCCAAGAAAAGCTCTTCTCTTTGTATTCTTTAACAGAAGTCTGATTTGGCAGTGGGGTCCATGACGATAAACTCGGCGAGAGAGAAAGTCATTGATTTCACCAAGCCATTCAGAAATCTCGGCATCTCTATCTTGTTCAAGGTATGTCTTCCTTTTTGTCAGTGAACTCTTTTACGAGTGCTTTAATGTATTTTCCACGCTCTAAAGAATTTTTCTTCAACATCTTCGCTTTTTTACCCCATCCACTACTCCTCCACTACCTCTCCCCTCCCCCTTTCTCCTTCAATTCCCATACTTTCTCCCACATTTCTTTCTCCCCCGCCCATAATGCTCAAACTTGGCACAGGGAATATAACTATGACTGCACTTCCTTGATTTTCTCTCTGTCTCTGTATTTGTATTCCTCTGTTCCACAGCTTCCAAAGAAACCACCAGCGAGGTTGTTCAGCTTTTTGAATCCGCTATCCGCGGAGATTTGGGCCTGGGTCGCTGGTAAGTAGCATTTAGTCAATCCACACACACACACATACACATCTGACCGCATTATTCTACCATATCCACTTTTCACTTTGATCGTATGATTGATGTACGCCCTCCTGGGAGAAGGTGTCCGAAGCCCCTCAACTACTCCGCGCGTCTCATAAATGGAATTGGTTTGGTGAAAGAGAAATTAAGCTCATTACATTTATGAAATGTCAAGGTGGACCACTGGTTAGCGGGGAATTCACTACTCTCTATATCTCATACATACGAGTTCCTCAATATTTCAAGACTCTTGTTCCCTAACTTTGTGCAACATTTAGTTATGCTTAATTCTCTATGCTCCTTTTGAGTTGTAAAAGCTTCAACCGATCTAAACAGTCTCAATAATGACAATTAAAATACAGAAGCACGTTGTACGAAACTGTTTTCTTTGGTTCCCGTAAACCATAATACTAGCCACATAGTTACTACAGCAAACTCTCTGGTTAAGATCCTTCTAAATAACATCATATTTCTAGTTAACATCAGCATTTGAAACCCTTTGATGTTAATTATGCTTACCATAACTGTATAGGGTCGACCTACGGTTTACGGGAACCAAATTTAGTAGCGGGTATTCACTACTCTCTATATCTCATACATACGCTTATTTCAAGACTTTGTTCCCTAACTCTATGCTCCTTCTCACTTTTGGAACACTCATATATTTCTAAAAATTTCAATTTAACTTTGATAATTGTCAAAAGTTGTTTCTGAAATCTTTTGGTGAAAGTTATATGAGGGGTGGGGGGTGGGAGTTGAAAACTTTTTGCAGGCTTATTCCTTAGGAAATAGAAGAGGTCGGCTATCGGCTGACATGAAACCTTAGTAAATGCAGCCAAGTTACTACAACCAGCGATACGATACTTTGGAACTTGTAGGTAGTCTCAATTTGTCAGAGTGTTTCATCACTATGCACGTCATCATAGAATTTTCCCCCTACTTTCTCCTTGTAGGACCAGCCAGTAGCCACTGATATAATAAAAGAAAATATGCATGAAACCCCCTGCGTTTTCTTCCGTCACTCTCCTTATTGTAAATGAGGTTAAAATTTCCTACCAACTTCTCAAGTCTTCTGCCTTGCCTACCCGGCATATTTAAAGTGAGATGGCGACAGACAGTGAAAGAAACATCATCTTTGGAGATAAGGTAGGGGTGTAATAGCTTTCACTTCCAGATTGCCTTAAAGTAGGTAATTTTCCCCCGAGAAAATCCTCCCAAGAGAAGGAAGAAATTGCATTTTAGGTTCAACGTTTTAGGTAATAGAACTTTTGCTGACGCTTATATTACTTGTTATTTGCTGACGCTAAAATCCAGAAATCCCTCAATTTTGACGGCTATCAACTCTTTTAAAAAAATCTCTTTCATCAAATCCACCTTCCACGACGTCCTCTTCTTCCCACGCCTCAGGAAAATTAACACACTCCTAACAGCTTTGAATATCCCTCTGCGCTGTTTTAAGTAAAGCTACTACATTCCTTTCTAAATCCGGATTAAAAGCTCCCGCGCGACCCGATCAGCTTGAGAAGAAATTACCGCCGTTTTTATTCTACTGCCTTGATGACCGCTTCATCCCAAATCCCCACTGACCAGAGGTCATATACTTCGGGTAGGAGTGCGTGTTAATAGTCCTTGAGAACGGGATTGGGTAACCAGGATATTTGTGACAGAGTGATTGAGGTGGCTAAAGATGGGATGCCACATGTGTGGGAGCGTGAAACGGATGTTGATGGAGAGTGATAATCAATTGGCTTTGATTGCTTTTCGCCCCAATAGCCATCGCCATCTGTATTTGCTCCATTCCCGGAAGTTGACAGTTTGTGTAAAGGAAATTGTCTTTCCGGACATTTATTTTGATAACCCGGAAGCGACACACATGCCACTGCATGAGCAGATAATGACAGCATTGATTTTATTTTTATTTCCAGGAGCTTATGTTCTGGTCTGCTGTACCTTGTTCGTGGTGGCTCGCTTCACTCCCAACGAGTGGCTCGCACCCCCACCATGTGCCGGGGACGAAGGGGTTTTGGAGAATCAATTTTCTTTTCCCAATTCCGTCTGGTTTATAACGGGAACATTTCTACGCCAGGGGTCAGGCCTAAATCCTAAAGTAAGCAAAGAATGTGGAGTAATCCGAACTAAACTGCTATCTTTCAATTTGCATAGATTTAACATTTCTCAGTCCAATCTCCTAGCCACACGCAGTACCACGTCTTCCAGCTTAAATGCCCGGGATTTTATGTGCTCCGTCAGGGTTCTCCCGCAAAAATGTGATGGTGGGAAGGGAATCCACCTCCCAGCATCTTTAACCCTTTCTGTTCCATGTAATTTGTTTTTTACATTCGTTTTGAATTGGATTTAAGGCGACGTCCACAAGACTGGTGGGAGGGATTTGGTGGTTTTTTACGCTCATTATCGTATCATCCTACACAGCGAATCTGGCCGCTTTTTTAACGGTGGACAGGAAGAGCACGCCTATAGAGTCAGCAGAGGATTTAGCAGGTCAATCCGATATATCTTACGGTACCCTAGAACATGGATCCACCATGGACTTTTTTCGGGTGAGTATACACAATTTACTTAGAATCATTTCTAGAGACTAACCACAATTGTAGCTCCCCCTGAGAAAGCTCCTTTAACTAGCTCACCGCATTCCAGCGGAAGGATGTAAATGCATAAGGCCCTCCAAAGGTTATCCTGTGTAGTATCATGTATTTTGGAGAGAGCTCTCTCTCTCTTTCTTTTTATACTTTCTCCGCTTTCCCAACCACATCCTTCCGTTTCCCTTGCCAGAGTACAAGGGCGCTAATAATTCTCTAGATCCCGTAGGTATTTCCTTGGAAACCGCAAAAAAAAACTAAACACCCCTCCAAAACTCAATCCTTTCTCATATGTTTAATCCACATCAAACATATATCCAACTGATTTATTTATCACCGAGTTGCATGGCCTTTTGCAACCCTAGCTCTTTTCGCCGTCTTTTTTTGGGTTTCCAGCTAGTTAAACATTAATACAAAGCTACATTCCAGTATCTTGAAGGATTTAAATCCACAGCCAGGCCATGGCTAACAATCTTCAAACAATCCAGTAGGATTGGATTTAGGAATAGCGTTTACCACGCAAATGTTAGTCTCTGCTCCTAATCCCCGTAGATCCGTGCCGGGAGAAAAACAAGTCAACGATTTTTTTTACCCAGGCAATTGATTTGATTACTTCCTATATGTTGATCTCTGGGGGGGGGATTTGCGTTTAGTTAGAGGTTAGAATAAACATGATTAGAGACTAATGTTGTGGAATGGTGTTGGAGAATAATAAATTGATTGGAATCTTATTGAATGGTATCCGCCGTTGGGACTGTGAATTGATTGAGCGTCCGCAATGTGTCTAGCTTAATTTTATTGGGCTAAGGAGAAGAGAGAACAAACAGACGGGAAGAGTGGAGGGAAGGGTGAAAGGAGAGCTGAGATTCCTCGAGAAAAATAGGCGAAACGGTTCTGGAATAGTGATCTCTGGATTTGTATGCATAATAGATGGAGGAGAAAGTAAATTTTATGTGTATTCATTGGTAAGAATGGCGCGTGGAAGGAGGAAGAATGTTGGATGAAGAAAGGGCAGGAGAAAGCAGGAGAGAGAAAGAGCCAGAGTCAAGGGCCATCCTTTGATTTGATTATTCTTTTGGCGATCCTCCAAGAGATAAACTTGAGCTTTTGCCCAAAGGCGCTCAGATCTACCCGGACATAAAGGCAATCCGACCCCTCCCCAACCTCCCTTAACTGTAGCCTTTCCGCTTTCTCTCCATTGCATCCCCGCCCCCGCCAAACAAAAAAGAAAGCATGAATGTTTTCCACATCACCCAAACACCACCCTTCTTCCTCACCGCAGGGTTTCCTTTTTCCCAAATATGAATCCCCCCACGCAACTTTCTCTTCTCACCGTTTAACCATGTAGCCGCAACATAAGAGTGGGATAAATCTGGTTTCCATGTACCTGTGTATGTGTTCAAATTGTGATTTAATGTACCGACACCATTGTACTGATTTTAGAGCCGTGTTACTCATTCACTCATTTTGTAACGCCTGGAGAAAGCAGTGAAAGCACCCTAAGCCACTCTTCATATTTTAGAAATTGAAACTAACCAAAAGACTTTCTACGATCCGCGAATACTATGAACAAACGCCTTAAAAGATAAGAAACAGCCTTCCACAAGATTCTAGCTCACTTCCTCCTTAAAATTGTAGTATTTGAATTCCAAATACGGATGGATGCTTCCTGAATAGGATTCCAAGGATCTATGTAAATTAGGTGCGGGTTCTCCCACAGCCCTCCAAAAACCAGACAAGATAGTGGGGTAATCAAAGCTGAATCTTTCCGCGAGGAGGAGGATGTCCTCTTTCTATTCTCTCCCCTCAGGATCTGCCAGAAAACTAGTTGAATAGATGGCTAAGTAGAGGTACTTGTTCTAGTCGATTGAGCCAATTTATCAGATCAAAGGAAGGTTAATGCGAAGGGGGGGGGAAGCCAAGATGGCACCCGCTATAAAACTCACAATGATATGTATGTGCCTGCTTGATAGATTAAAGAAAAGTTAATGGAAGAGTAAATGAATTGGGAAAGAGGGATAACAAGTGTAATTTGTGTTTAGATTGAATATAAAATTAACCAGCTTTCACCAAGCTACCGTGTATTCTCTAAATCTTTTTTGCAGTCAGATACCTTATTCCACACTCGATGAACTAACCCTTCTTTCACCACCCATTATTTTCCATCTCTTCTTCAAAGAACACCAGCCCTTCCAGTCCCACGTATATCTCATCCAATTTGCATATTTATTGCCTCCAAATTTTGCTAACAGTTAGCTCACCCAGTATTTGGATTCTTTCTTCGTGTACCTCAACCTACCGCGTGTACAGTGTCTTTTCCTTTATGGAAAACCTGCAGAAACGTAATTTGAGAGAGTAGGAGGAGAAAGTTGGATAGAACCACGTGTATATCAGCCTGCACTCTGCACTGCATTACAATCCTTGTGCTTCTGCTGCTACTACTTGCTCTTGCTACTCAACATCCTTCCAAGAGACTGCGGATGAAAATTCTCTTTAGTCTAGATGAATCCGACTTCTGCGGAAACAGTTGATGAAAATGTTTTTTATTTGCAAAATTGATGGATTTCTCATGCCACCACCCTTCTCATATCCTCCCATCCAGAACTCAAGCATGGAAACGTATCAACTCATGTGGAAATACATGGAGAGTCGGCCTGATGTCTTCGTTTCCACCTACGAGCAAGGAATCAAGAGGGTTCTTCGAGGAAATTATGCCTTTCTCATCGAGTCTCCTATGCTAGATTACGTCGTTCAACGAGATTGCAATCTAACACAAATTGGGGGGCTCCTCGACTCCAAAGGATACGGCATAGCAATGCCAAAAGGTAGGTACATTTTACACTATTCCATTCCATCTACCTTGCTTTCTCTTTCTACTCCTAACTCAGGTAATACAGAGTAGCAGTATTACATTCCTCCATATGAGTACTTTCCCCCGAGGTGAAAGCATACTTCTTCAACCAACTTTCCCTTTGCGCGAGCATTCGGCAGGAAATAGGTGTATTTTATGTACGTACAACGTACAACTTTCGCATACTGACAACAGAGGGATGTAGCAGTTATACGTTATTCCTGGTTTGTGTGCCAGAAAGTTAGCCATTCTAATACCATCATCATTGCATCCTCTCTGTCTCAATTCCTCTCTCATTCACGTCCTCTCTGATATCCGGGTCTGAGGGTTGTTCATTCTCACTTTGAAGAGGTACTTGAGTGGGATCGGCGGTGAGAGAAATAATTCAAACGGACCAAAGGAGCATCCCAAACCCTCCTAACGGGGAATAGAACCTTAGGCCGGGAATCAAGTAGGAAAAGTAGAAAGTCAATGATTCATTCCGCAAGAGAATTGTTCAAATCTAATGGTTCACGGATGCATCTTATCTCGTTTGTCATACTTCTTTGGAGCGCTTACCGTTTTCCGCTAAATTTACCATCTGATCTGTGAATCTTCAACTTCTCCATGATAGTATGAACATGGAGAGAATAAAAGCAATCGACGGGGCTCCACTACGCTCCCACCCGCTTAAATCTCTTTCTCAATGTTAGCCGGCGGGTAGTATAGTAGGTACACACAAGGCTTTCCAGGATTTACTTTCACCACAACCTTGTTCACCCTCCGTAGAGATTTACATTTTTCTCCAACAGATTCACTACCTTTCTAAGCCCCTAATGTCTTTCAGCGACTCCCAGCTTGTCATTAAACACGACATTCATGACTTTTCCTAGACACTAAGAAACCCTTTTCGCACACGCTCTTCTTCACGAGAGTTTCGGGTCAGAGCGGGTAATCAAAGCGTGGAGGATTTATTGGCCCTGTATTTCACCCGCATTCAAAATCAAATTACATGCAACATTCTATAGTATTCTGACAGACTGTAATTTTATAGTCATACATGTACTCAGCTTCCGCTTAGCGGGTATATAGTATACAGCAAGAAGGTAAAATGCAACAGGATAACAGTTTGTATACGAGGTCAGAGTGCGCTTTAACTGCTAACGAGAAGAGAAAGCTTTAAGTGAAAGGAGGGATGCTGAGACAGGGAAACGTATAGAGGGCGATGATAAAGAAAGCAGATTTTGTTTACTCTCAATTTATTCCCGGAGAAAGGAGTGAGAAGCGGAGGAGGGGGAGGACGAATACATTCCTGTGGAAGCAGGACAGAGTAAACCGCATACGCGTATGTTTGCAATTGGCGAGAGAAGGGAATCTATAAGTGGCAAGGGCCTGGACGTGATATATGGGAGGGAGGAATTCTTGGAATGTGATTAAGAGCTTTTGGCAGAGGGCAGTTATTAGATGAAGTGGGAGTGGCACTTGAGACATTTTCCTCCCCAACATCTCTTGGCTTAGATTCCAGAGCCAGGCCAGCTTTCCTGCCCTTCTCCACTAAAAGACTCTTTTGGAGATGGATGGCTTTTGAAGGCTCTGAGAGGTGTTGATTATTCTTGCAGGTTCTCCATGGCGGGACAAATTGTCACTGGCTATCCTAGAGCTTCAGGAAAAGGGTATGATTCAGTTGCTGTACAACAAATGGTGGAAGAATACCGGGGACGTTTGTAACCGAGACGACAAAAAGGATTCCAAAGCCTCGCCGCTAGGGGTCGACAATATCGGCGGCGTTTTTGTTGTCCTTCTAGCGGGATTGATTCTATCGATAATAGTTGCAATATTTGAATTTTTCTGTCACGTCAAACGAAACGCTTCCTTGCGGAAGGTAAATTGTATTTTGATTGCCCCCTCATCCTGCTTACTTTTTCATTTCCTTTTAAAGTTTAACATCCCGCATTTAAATCTCGCTTTTTTTCCAGGCAACCCTTTGCTTGGAGTTGAAGGGGGAGCTGAAAATGGCATTACGATGTTGTCATTCCTCCCGGGACGAAGCAGTCCTAGATCACCATCATCATCACCACCACCACGGTCACAAAGCCTCGCCATCCTCAACTTACGTTCCTGTAGTGACTGATCCAACAGGAAGTCAGCCACAGCTGCCAATGTTTGAGATGCGGAAATCTTCTTTCGATTTCTCCTCATCATAGCATGATTCATAGCCATCATTATGACACATGTCACAAGACGGACGGAGAGGGAGGTGTGTGGTGATGGAGGATGGGTAGAAAGACACAAGTAAATATAAAGAGTATTTAGAAGAA
Organism: Sminthurides aquaticus; assembly: GCA_906901655.1. NCBI lineage: Eukaryota > Metazoa > Arthropoda > Collembola > Symphypleona > Sminthurididae > Sminthurides > Sminthurides aquaticus. The sequence goes on along the minus strand of CAJQTT010000004.1, from coordinate 4,417,736 downwards.
AGGGCGACTACACTATCCTTGATAATCTGCTGGATTGGGTTAGCATATATGCGGTTCTGTGTTGGCGGGGGTGGACGGTGGGATTGATGGGATGAAAAAGAGAAAGTGGATCTTGATTGAATTGGGCAATCGGAGAAAGAGGGGGAGTGAGTGGGGAAGGAGAGAGGAGCGGCTGGGATGCTATTAACTTGATGATGGGACGGTCGGACGCGGAAGAATTTCCACATGAATAATAACTAAAGTGCTCAAATAACCTGCTTACGATGATTGATGATTGCGAGTAGCCCTGTAGGGAATTCTATAAGTCATTGCCGGAGAGAGGAGGAGCAGGGGTGTCCTCTGAGTGTGCTACTATTTACTATACTGCTGCTAGTAAACCGGAACAAGAATAGCAAATAGGGTATAATTGGGTGCGTTGTCTTTAGTTAATGAGGGTGATGATACGTGTGTGTTGTATGGGACGCTGATGATGGGAGTATTTTTATTGTGTGATTTAGTTTTATGTTAATGCGCAACTCTATGAATGAATAATAAAAAAGAAATCAACTTAATAGCGAATGAGAAAATGCTACTTCTATATCTTTCCCCACTGGTTTTTTAGCTTTCTCCATTATTTTGTCTACTTGTAAAATTGCAGCGGTTGACTTCCTGGGATGTTAGTTTTACAATCAAACTCCGGCAAAGATCCTGGCTCTTGGCGGAAAGACGCTAGGAATTTTATTACACCAACTGAATACGTATACGACCCTCATAAAGACATGATCATATTTATTTGCTTGCTTTCAAATGAACATTTAGATGAGCTGAATTGAAAGCGGAAGCTCTACAACCTCGCCAACTCATACAGTCTGCCAGGGGCACTTCTCCATTTTAGCTTTACTGGTATTTGAGACGATCCAAAAACCTTTTTCGCTTCCTCTCCTTCCTCCATCCTTGACTCATGGATTGTCCCAGGAAGAAGAATCGAAAAGATCTATGCTATATGGCTGCCAACGAGGACATGGAGCGCATACTTTCTCTACACGAATTCATCGTCTAACCACAGGATTCTTTTGACCAAAACTTTCCCCGTAGACAAAATACGTTAGTTGAGGGGGAAATAAACGAATGTTTGCAGAGAAAGTTTGATGAGAAGGAGCAAGCTTCCGACGAGCTTCACACTGCCGGAAGAAGAGAAGAATTTCTTTAAGAATGTCTCCGCGTCTTCAATCAAGAGATGACCTCGTTGAGTAGGTACAGAAGAGAATTTGATTTGCTACGGGATTCTCTACTCCGTAACGTCAAAAGAGGGAGGTTAATTGAGCGGGGAAAGCATTTTCAACTTCCTCCACATGGTGCAGACGGCTTTCAAACTCTGGAGCTTGATGTCACCGCAGAAAGCATCCACTTTGGGAAGGCGATGAATTTTTTTACATATTTCCACCATGAAAACATCTTTCCTGGATCTTCTAACCAGATTCTAGCGTATTAAAATTATGTAGGCTATAAAAAGGGAAGGAACATGCGGCGGGAAGCTTATTGTCGACCAAGGACCAAGTAGCGAACATGCTTCAGCTTTTTTATCATCTAGGGATGAAAAATATTTGTGTCACTTAGAACGCGATCAATCAAATTTCACCCCTCCCTCCTACCTTCCCCAGTTTTCTCTCAGCTTCCAATCTTCAGCCAAGAACCTCTACTCTGGAAGCTGAACCATGAGAAAAGCCTTACCATATGCTTTCTTGGTGATTCGAGTAAGTATGTCAGGGTGTATAATTAGTTTCAAAGGTGGCGCGTCTTAAAGATTCGATTGGATTAGCTTGACATGCTAGCGTGTTGACAGGAGTTGTCTGAATGTGTCTGGAAATTTTAACTTTCTACCCTCACCCCGATATTCTGACAGTAGTCTTAAAAGAATTTCTTAAACATATTCCCCTGTATAGAAGCCGGAGAAAGCGCTCAAAGTTCACATCTTTCCAACCAATGAGTCTCACACATCCCCGTCATATACTCACCACCAACACATGTGTGCATCCAAAACGAGTTTCAAATTGAAGTCACGTTCCATCCAACCTTCTTTTGACAAGATCATCCGCCAAAGAACACTGAAAGCATGGAAATGTGTGTAGGACTTGAATTACGCTGGAGTTGGTTAGACTCTAGCCTTTTATCCAGCCTGCACATGTAGCACTGAAAAACAACTTTCTCCATTTCACTATTCTTCAAAAACCGCCAAAATAAGATCCCATCGATTTTCAATATTTATTCATCTTCTAAGACGGTAATGCGAATATCAGGTGAGTTTTAAAAGCGTGGTTTTAAATTTGTCTTCCTGCAAAGTCTCTATTCAAAGGTGAGAAAATTTACATTAGATTTAGATTGATTGTCATTTCCTTTTCTTCCTGTCAACACGAGCCTTAGCTTTCTCATCGACACATGCTTTCAGGTTTGCTTTTAAAACTTTATCTAACCACTAGTTTACTCAACTTTTCTTACTCTTCCTGCAACTTTCTACAGTGGGCGGAACTAAGGTTTTTGATACTTATTCCTCCTAATTGCACCTTAACACCACCCTACTTTCACTTACATACCTTCAAAGGATGTTACGTATTTTACACGGATATGAAGTTCACTGACGAAACTGGCATAGAAGTGAAAAATTGACTGGATTGTTCATATTCATTGCGACATGCTAACTCTCTGAAAGTAGTTTAGCTAGAGCACTAATTCTTAATCTTATGTGAATACTAAGGGAAAATTCAATAGAGGCGTTGCTTCAATACTTCAAGTTTTAAAACTTTGTAAACAGCTGCTGGCTCAGACATTAGCCCCAGCCAATGTATTTACGTATTGGACAGTTTGAAGTCTTGAATTTACGAAAGGATGTCAATCCATTACCTACAGATGAACAAGATACACGGATGAAATGGCGGGTAATTACCGGACATTGCGGTAGGGTTTGGCTGTTCTTTGGGCGCGTTCACGCATATGGAATAATCCTGAGTCGTGCCAAGCCAAAGTTTTGCAGACTGTTGGAAATTGTGCACAAGCTACATAATGGTCGCGGATGAGTTGTCAAAGAGTTGAAATGAAAGAATGTAGCATATCGGACACATAGTTTTGAGATTCCCTTTAGTCTATCCTACTATTCACTTTGCTCGGAGGAGAACATGCAATCTGTATAAAGAAATTGGGATAAAGGGAGAAAGTGGAGAAAGCTTCGGACTTTTCATTGTGTTAAAATTTTCGGCTTGTTGTACTGCATGTCTTAGAAAAGGCTTTTTACTCTACTCAAACCGTAGTAGATGAGTAGTTCAGTCCTTTGAGAAAGGCGGAGGAGGAACGTGGGAGGGTGAAAGGGATAAGTTGAGCTTTCTTTAAGAGAATTCCTTCTTCTTTATTGTTCGTTGGTGATAAGGATGGATTGTACTTGGGTTTTTCTCTTCCACGCCGCCTGGCTCAGAAAGGAATGAAGCGAAGAGAATGGAAGACGAAATGGAGTGAAAAAACAATGTAAGGATAAGAGAATAAGGTTGAGATGATTGGAAGTGGCGATACACGTGTCTTATCAGTTTCATACTTTCCCCCTCTCCCTCCATCACCATCCTCCAGTCCGCAATCCCTCGTCTCTCTCTTCTATGGACACAGGTGTAATTTCATATTCCTCTGCCCAGAGTGACTCGGGATGGATGGGCTTGTCATTTGGGAATGGAGACCGTCTCTTTTCCCTCCTAAGCCTACAAACCGGGCATTTGACTTTTTCCCCGTTTCCTTTGATCTCTACTTTGGATCATTGGACTCTGTCCCCTGTCCTGTCGCTTCGTCCCTTTTTATTTGCCCTTCTTCGACGGTATTATCTATCTACATTGCAAGAGATCGCGGAAGTGAAAAGGGAAAATATCTGCGACGAAATAGTTCTTTGCGCCTTGAACCATTTTCGCATTCCATGATTTAGAGAGAGAGTAGTACAAGATTATTGTATTGGTCATATAACTTAGTGGGACAGGTAATGATGGGAAGTGGATAAGAGGATCGAGGAAAGCCGAGGGGAGTACAGGCGGTATTTTGGCAGTGGAGGTGATTCCCTGGGGTTCGTACAATTTCATTGATTCATTATGGGTTACGTTTGTGATGCTTTGGAGGAGAAGAGAGGAGGGATTGCAGAAGCTGGGATGAGAATTCGCCACGGGAAAAGTTGACATGAGGGGGACAAACAAGCAATGAAAATGTCAGAGAACTTGGAAAATTATTATTAGTGTTTGTACTTTTCCCTTTTCAAGCTTATACAAAACTGAGACTGTTCCTCTCTGCCGGGGATTATAATAGTTGACTTGAAGGAGTAGTGTATGATGTGAGATGCAAGCAAGTATCTTTGTGCCACATGCGTGTGCTTAATGCTTTCTCCTACGGAGAAAGTAGCTGCAGAGGCGGGGCGGGATGAGACGGAAAAGTGAAACGTTAGAACTAAACCTCTCATGTAGGACACTCTGCAAGCTCCTTCGTCTTTAAGTTTCCAGAATGGAGATGGCGATGGAAAATTGGGGAAAATATAGGAAAGAATGAAATTTAGCGGAGTCATACGAAAGCAGTATAAGTTAAGTGTGTTAAGTGTGATGATGGAGGATAGTGGTTTCCGCTCTTCCTTGGCTCTCTCCCTGGACATGATTATGTGAAATGAATGGGTTTATGATGAGCGGAAGTTGGGCTCTTATCGATTTCTTATTAATCTTCCTTCATTCTGCTGACAGTAATCCCAGCTATGCAAGTACTCGCCTCCTCCACGCACTCAATCATGTTCTTACGACTTGATTACGCAATAATGTCATTTAGTTGAACCGGATAAGCCTCTCATACAAACCAAGCAAGAGTTGCTACCAGCATGCCTTCTTACATATGAAATATTTACATCCCTTGTCCCGTCCCACGTTGGATTGTTTCTAACCAAGTTTGGGACGAGATGGGAATTCAGATTTCAAGTTAAACTATTTAGAGTTTCTAACCGGTGAATATTTGGGGTGTATTCATACTGTACTCATAGTTGTAACAGTTGCTAACATCCCAAAGGAGAATAGATTGTGATGTGGAGAAAGTTGGTGAAAGCATACGTTTGGGGGATGTTGAGTATTTTCTCCACTTTCACTTATGTTCCTATTTGGCCCGCTTTCATTCAAACCCTTCTACTTGTAAATTCCGACAGCTTCTCTAGCTTCGCTGGTAGAATTGTAAAAGTAGATTTAGAAAATTCTAAATGTGAACGGAATCCGGGACGACGAACGGCTCTCAGTCAGGGACGAGGAGGGTATGAAATAAAAGTGCAGTTAGTAGCCTATTGTTATGAGTCCTTGAGGATAGATTTGAGCAAGCCACAGTTTAGTTTGTGGTGTCGCCAAGAGAGTGTCGGTTACTGAGGCATTTCTAATCCGGTTTGGATAGTTCCCTTTCCACTTTTTCCACTCCTCTAAGGATCACGTATGGGTGGATGGATGGATGTAGAAGGGTTTCCAAGGGATTCCTTTTCGGAATTTGTCCTCTTACATGTGTTTTCCATGCAATCCTGAGATGTTTTTCTCGGTCGTAGTCTGGATTTTTCTCTCTATGATCCAATCCTGTCCCCATGTCAGAATCATGTTCGCAGATGCATGATGAGGTGCTGGTTATGAATGTGAATGAAACGAGAAAGGAAACCGAGGTTGAGGTTGAAAGACACGATTATAAATTTAGCCCAGCGAATGCCGCAGGATTTCACCGAGTCCCTATATTCAAGAAAAACTTCAAAATCCGCTTCTGCCCCACACAACTTTCTCTTTACTTTCCCCCTTGAACCTACAACACCTAACTTGGATCCATCCTTTTCATAAGCAAGCGCAGTTCCTCATTTTGGCTTCTCTTCCGGCAGCAAAGTCTCTGAAACGAAATCCGAAACTTCCACCCCATAAACTAGATTATTCGGTGAAGAGTCTTCCAAGCCAACCAAAAGGCCTTTGTGAATGACAACAAGAAAAGAGTTAATTCATTGAGAAAGTTCACAGATTTCAAACAGAAGAGAGGCCTTTTAGCATGCGAGATGCGAAGACGGAGAGTGAAAGTACAGGATCCTTCTGCCTCCAGGTCCTGTCTGGTCGGAAGAACCTATGCGACCTCCCCTTTAAATTCTATATTTTTTGTTTGTATTTGACGGAGTGATGTAACTTGATTTCACTTTTGTCTCTTGGCTTCCTCCATCCAACTCCCTCATGTGCACAATCCAGGCCAAGAGGGAACGGAGGAAGAGGAGGACAAAAGTCGAGGATTCAAGTGATTTCACATTGATTCCAGTGGCAGCCTTATTGTCATAGGGATGAGTGAGACTTATTGTCAAGAGAGAAAGGAGAATGAAGAGAGAGATTCCCTCATACAGTAATACTTTTTTCTCCAAAGAGGATGGTCTTTCCTCCATACAGAATAATACCAGCAAGTCTCAATGAAGAGGCGCGTGAAGAGGCGCAAGGATTGAATGGTTGTCATTTATCAGGGAGTCTTTCTCTATTTTTCCTTATACTTTTCCTGTAACCACTATATTAGGCTTTTCCCTCAGTATTTTCCTACCTTTTGTAATCAGTTCTCATAGTATTGAATTCATCCTTGTTCACTCTCCCACAATATCTGGATTTAAATCTGTCTCAATCTAACCTTGTCCTATATCGCATATCGGTCGAGTAGAGCTCGATAGCTACAAAATCCTGGAAGTGCATTTCATCCACATCCTCTCAGTCATCACGCTATTGCAATCCTCAAATTTCTCTTGTACTCCTACTACCAGGAACACTACTACGTAAAAAGTAAGAGGATTCAAAGAGAAAAGATGTTGGGATTTCTAAAATCTTCAAAGTAAAAGAGATGGATTTCCTGTCTTCACTTGCACCTATTTCCATCACCATTCACCATGCTTCTGGCGTTAAGTCAATCCATTCCCTTACACTGCTTAGCTTAAGCTTCCATTTAAGCTTCGGATTCGGATGGGACTTGAATTTTGGGGCTTGAGTAAAACTATTCCACACTTTCTCCTACTTTCACTCAATGTTTAACACATACATGTATATGACATACATAATGCTTAGTAAAGAATAATGCATAGTGCAGAAATTCAAGACTCTGGAATCCCTTTATTGTTATCCATATTTCAGTAACCAAAGGTAAAGGGGTGGAGAAAGTTTGCGAGAATATGTTTGCGTGCCAGTAATGTAATATATATTTTTCACAATTATATCACCCATCAGGCATATAGTTCACTCCTCCCATCCTCCCAAGGTTTCATAATGTAAATGGCTTTGTAAGTCAAAAATGTTCTACGCAAGAAGGCGCGGAGGGAAGTGATATGAAGGATTTTCCCTGAGAGATTTTAAACGAGTCTTGTTCAACTTTCTTTATCGTTTACCCCCATTTGGACAAGTGAAAACGCCCTTCACTCTCTACTATGGCTTTCCGAAGGTACTGAATTCAGGTGAATCAGAACAATCAGAAGAAGCTAGCTCTCTCAAAAGTTTACTTTTAAATTATACTGAATGTCTGTTCAAAAGTAAAAGATTCTTACTTCCGCAAGTATATAAAACTCATCGAAATTCGCTTCCAGTCACATTGATTTTTGTCCAAAAATAAGCGCATTAGATTTTCCTTGAGTAGTTTAACGGTGGACAGAGTAGTACGGCAGATAATGTTTTCTCCTCTATAACACAACCAGGTGATGAAAACTGTTACGCAAGTAAAATTCTTTGATAAAATCCGAAATTATATTTATAACTTGCGTGGCTTATTGCTTCTACTTGTGTGATTTTATATGTATCCTGCTCTCCATACTGAGATATGATTTACGATCGTATCCGAAATCAGTTGGGATCACGATACTTAAAATTTAATTACATCCAGACAGCGACAGCGCAAGGTGCAATTATTATTGTTATCATGAGGAGCGTTTATCGGAAAACTATTTTACTGCTTTTGTTTAGTACCTCTGTTTTAGGAGTTATCTTACCCTTTTCTCACAAAAGCTCCTCGTAAATTTGCACACAAGTATAGTAAGTGGTATTTTACTCTTAAGTTTTTCGGTTGTCTAGTTTTTTCTAAGGAATCATACATGCTCTAGTTGGCATCCTCCTGGTACTACTACGCTGGACACTGAATTTTTCCTTAAAAAAACTTTCTTCCTTTTCTTCTTCCTTTACTCAATTCTGACCAAGTTCTTTTGACTCGATGCTCCATTTCTAATATTTACTACGCATTCTTACTGTGTTCAAGCCCTGCGTTGCCTCAAATAATATTTGGCATTATTGCAGTAAAAGTTGCGACTGTAAAAGGTTACGGGAACTTAAGCACGTGATTTATTCTGTTTTGAATCATTTTGTAGCTTTAACGCACAAAATCCTGTCACCTCCTCAAGGATTTACACCAACGAACATATTCCAGAAGACTCATCGGCGATGTAACGTCCTCCACCTCGTCCCATTCGTATTCTTACGTACCGGAAGAGGAAGCGGAAGGAATTCCTGCACGCGAATATGATTCTCGCTAGTCTTGGCGGAATGCAAACTTTTGCTTTGGAATTTCAGGTAAACATGCATTATAAGTCCGTAGTTGTAGAAAAATTGTTCCAGACCTCATAATATTTAATTTTTTTTTCCATCCCTTCCTATTCCATGTTTGCTTTCATCATTTTCTCTTTTATGCTTCACAACTTTTCATCACTTTCTCCTAACCGTTGTAGCGTTCATCTGATCTGTGAGCTTCTGTTATTTGACTTCAAAGTGGAGTCAACATGCATGTTTTCCCTTCTTCCTCATCCTCGCACACTTCTTCCTCAGATTCAGAACCGCTGTAAGTATTGCAGCAGGGTTTTAATAAAACGATGACACTGGGAGGTTAATGATGCGTACGCGATTTGGGTAAATGGATACATGCGAGTGCAAAAGACAAATAAATAATGAGAACATGGTTATTAGCATGCATGAGCACATTAAAACTCCTGCAGCGAGCAGGCCCGTCCAACATAATTGGCGAGAGACTTCTCTTGAGTTCGTTTTTGCTTTCCTTGCCTCCAGCTTTCACTAATACAAGGAGGGGCAAACAGATGCCTACAAGCGTCATTACAATCAATTTGGAAATCTTCCACGTCAAACTCCGTACCCGTCCGACCGGTCATTAAATGTTTAGTTTTGGACATGCATACAAAACTAACAAAAATAATTGGTAACCATTAGTGAACGCTTCAAAGGAGAAAAACAAAGGGTGGGACAGGTGAAAGTTGAATCGGAAATTGATCTTCACCACAACCGCCTCCAGTCTTAGTTGCCCTAAGCCAAGATGCTACATCCACAGCTCACATTTTACTTTCTCTTTAATGATGTGTCAATGAGAAATGTGTTTATCGGGGAAAGTGAGAAGTTTGGAACTAGCCAAATCGACAGCCCGAGGCTACTTTCTCCCAAAGCAACGTCCTCAACACTCACAAGGGTTGCAATAAACGTTATAATTTGACTCGTTCCTTCACAAGCCCACACGTCCCACTTCATTTACTCCTTTGTCTTGCTTCAAAATTGTGTTTTCTACGTTAGCGTTTCAATTTAAATTCATTCCTGGAGTTCCTCATTTTCTACCGCTTTCTCTACACAATGGGGGCAGACAAGGAAAATCTACTTCTTTTGTGGACACGTTCCTGATGGTGCATTAACGTTACTTTCGACAGTTCCATATGCGGGCCTCGGCTTGATGAGAAGATGTGATACGTGAAACGTAATATTAGATTACAAGCTGTAGTTAAGAGAATATGGAGAGCGAGAAGGGGGAGACAAGGAGAGAAGAGATTCGCTAGAGGAGGGAGGAGTGTTATTCGGCGAAGCCTGATGATTCAGAGCGAAATACGATCATGAAATATCGGAGAAAGTATGAATTTTGATAGGAACACAATACAATAGAATGGTGACTGAGCGGCCAACGAGTTTCCTTCCACATCTCCTCCTCCGCTCTTCTTCAATCTTGTTATTACAGTAGACTCGAAGGATGTGCGCGTAATTAGATTTGGAAATGTGTCGCAATATTCACATTTATGGCTGGGGAAAGCATGGAGTGAATGTTGATGCCATGGAATAATTGAAACCTTGGGCAGAGGAGAATTTGAATTCATGATTGTTATAGGATACCACTTCTTGATTAAGAGGATGATTTTCCAGATAGGACACAAGACTCTTCTTTCCTCGCAATATCACATCTCATCATTTCTAATCCTCAACCCGAGTCCAAGTCCCCGCCAGAACAAATCCCTTGCGTTCCATGAGGCGAACGTCTACGAAGAATAATGTGCTTTATACACAGGATCAGATTCTAGAGAAAAATCTCTAGAAAATCCTTGAGATCCAAATGAAAGGTGAGAAGAGAAAGGAAGGCGAGATTTAAATCTGGTGAAAGTAACTCAAAACGATTATACTCAATGATCAAGTTCTTTCTCTCCGAATTGTATTTCGAGCAGAGGAAATGATTTTTGAATTGAGTCAAGAAACGTTCTTCCATTACTCCCACACAGTCTGCCAGCAGAATTTTCTTACACTTTCAATAATGAATACCAATGACTAGCTCATTTATTTCCCGACCTCTCTCTCTCTCCAACCAGATTAACTTTAGCAGGTCGAGGTGACGAAAGTGAAAGATTTTTTTCCTGGGGAGTTCTTCATTGTGATTCTTGAACATCTGTCTGGCATACTCTTACAAGTCGTAAAGCTGAGCTACTTGTATTGTAATTGCATTGGAATGTGAAATATATTCACTCCCTTCAGGTCGCAGACATTGATAAGGTTTAATTAGGCTGAATTCGGATAGGAAACCGCTACAAGCCTCTTCAGTAAGTAGGTTTTTACTTTATGTACATAGATTTCAGTAGCTAATAGCTGAGCTCATCAGAAGGCACTACTTTCTATTCGCACAAAACTTTTTATATAAAGAGAAACAAGTGTAACAAGAAAATCATTAAGTTGTACTGTACATTATTTCTCTGCTTTCTCTCAGCTTTCCTTTTCCTCTTTCTTTCCCCTTCCTCCTTGAGAAATGCAGGCGGGCGGGCAAGTAAAGTAAAGCAACAAGAATTTGTCAGTGCAAGAACCTCCGACTTCGCTATTTTTTGTGTACATTCTCATGGTTGAGCAGAGCGCTCAAGTAAACCCCATCTCAGCTATTTTCTAGCTTTGACTTGAACAGCCCTTCAAACAGAGCGTATACTTTTCCATGCTCTTTCCTTGTGGTTCCGCCTGCTTTGATGTCTATTAGACAGGATCTTGAGTAGAGTAAACATTTATTTATTGTGAGCGCCAAAAGAAATTTTGATTTCCCAACATTTTGATTGGTCATTGACGAGGAAATCCTCAACCATGGATGAGTGAACCACAAAAAGAAGACCCGCGGCAAAACTCGATATTTCCTTATTCTCATTCCATTTCATCAAATCCCAAAATCTGCAATCCTCCAAAGCCCCCTCACTACAGCCTTCATACAGATTTCATATTAATGGCTGTTTTAGAATGCCTTCCACATCAATATATAATTACTGGAGCGGGGTATCTCTCAACCAAGTCGCAGACCCACCCATCCAACCCAACTCCACAGTCTCCGACTCCACACGGATGATGCAACCCAAGCCGAGGATTGAAAATAATGGAGCCTATTAATCATAAGTAGTTAATTTCCCCGTTTACCCGCACTCTGTCGCATCTCCCGCGTATCCTACTTCCAGGAGAACCGTCGAAAGCCCTTGGCCTCGAAGTCATAAAAAATAGTGCCGCACCAAATGCGGGTGACCATCCAAAACTGAGTTATGCGAAATTTCGAAGCGAATGCTCCGAAGCTTTAGTGAATAGATTCTAGGATCCAATTTCAATCTGACTGGGACAAAAAAGAGAGGAGAGAAGGTGCGCAAATCATTTCAACTACCCAATAGATAACGATTCCAACTTCTCCATTTACGTAAGTAGAATACGGGATTCCTATCAAAGCAAAACTACCTATTCCACTAAGCTTGCATAAAAATTCTTTCCCGTCTAAAGCGTTGACATGCATCTGGGAAAAACTTGCCTCTTTCATGTATTCTTCCCCCCTCGTTCTGAAGTCTCTGGGGATATCCATGTCCTTCATTCCGTGTGAATAATCGTTTAAAAAGATACAGGCATCAGCATATCTCGGTCAGGAAATCGCTCTTGTAATAATTCGGGTAAGAGAGAGTAGTGCCAATATGGGAGTGTGAAGCTTAAAACTTTATTAAATCAAACGGATGGAGGGTGGGAAACGAGGGGCAAAATTACGCAATTGAGTGAAAGTGTGAGTAAAAGTATTTTAGGGATGTGGTCTTTCCGGACACACTACAGGGAAGTATCGAAGTAGCACGTGTAAAATGTATGCGCTTGGATGAAAGTTAACCCTCTCTCCTTATAGTTCATGGTTTCACTTTACTTTCTCCGGGAAGAGAATACTGATTTGTAGATTTAAAGAGGAGCGGCGGGTCTTTGATTTCCATCCATTGATCATTCTTGACCTTTGTGAAGAGGGGAGTGTTAGTGGACGTTAGTAAAACTTTTTCCAGGGACGTTCAATTCCCCATATGATTTATGAGTAAGTGATGGGGAGGTTTCGGAAAGCAGGGATGGAGGGAGGAGGAGAAGATGGGGAAGAAACTGAAAGTAGGGACAGAGATCTGGTATGGACGACGGAAAATTGTTCTGGACGGAGAGAAAACAAACGGGGAGCCGAATGCAGAGTTGGAAGGATAGCAAGGACACCAAATAATCCACTGCTGGGTGCGGGGATAAAATATTTCCTTTTAAGCTTGAGTAGTCCAAATGATTTAATGTTAACTCTGTGTGGGCGCTTTAGTGTAGTGGATGATACTCTTATCCGGTGGAATTAGCGGATGAAAATGAATGAACATTATGATTTTCCGTCTCAGCGGCTTGTTTCTTCTATTTTCACTACGGGAGGAGAAAGTAACATTACTTTCTCCCCGCTTTGTCCTCCCTGTCAAATCTTTCCTTCCACATCCTCTTGTCTTCTTTGGATTTTACTACTACCACAGCGAGGGGAACCCATCTGCTTTCACCAAAGTCTCGACACACAACAAAAGTTACAGCCCTCTGAATCCGCCAACCTAACGTATGAATGGGAAAGACGTGATTAAAAGAGTTGAAAATTCCTCCCGATGTTTACTCGGGAGGAGCCTTTTCATGACATTGGAATAATGGTGGGAGGCAATTAGATGCAAGAAATTAGCATTTTATTCTTATTTAAGACTCTTTCCCTGGAACGGGGTGGGAATGCTCGGAACAAATAATTACTTTCCACTACACAATCTTCAAGGAGGAAGAGAGCGGAGAGCAATAGCACCACCCACCCAGTAAACCAGTTCACTTGTCTCAACCTTGGGGACAAAGTCACTTTCTAATCCAGAATCCGGGAGAGATTCTCTATTCTCATCTCGCGTCTTCCCAAGGGTCCTTGCATGCTTTCACCACCCAACTCCCGCCCACCCTTCCTCCTTGCAATATAATATGAAGCGCAAAGAGTCTCTGCCCCTCTCATGATTGCCTATAGAATATATTATAACAGTTTCTGAATTTAATTTACCCTAGTTAAATCCTCCACTCACTAAAAGAAAGTAAAGGCCAACTGGATGCACTTTTATTATCTCAAAAGTTTTCCTCATTAGCAAGTTAAATTAACTTCCTTTCAAAAATACCGATCCCAAATCCCAGCCAGTCCCCGAGTCTTATAATACGTCATGAATATTTCAGCCTTCCAGGTTAGATTCTAAACCACCAAAGACTAATGAGCGGAATTCTACTAAAGGGGAAATTTAGATTGACAGGAGACAAACTGTTGAAAAATTGCTTCCATGAGTCTCCCAAGGAACTTATATCCATGCAAAAAAAATCGGATGCTCCAGGACAGGAGAAAGAGTTATGTTCAACTTTTTCGAGACACCAAGGACCAAAAATCTACGAGAAAGGATTTAAACTGAGGTGGGAATTAGGAGTTTAGCGGAGGAGTTGTTTGCGGAGAAAACTGCCGGAAGGAAACCGGAAATCGGATACCCCTAGCTCGTTTATAAAGCTGGGGGATTTGCAAAAACAAAAATCTCACTAGATCAAATATTTTCACTCATCCCTTCTCCGGCAAAGCTTTCTCTATGGCTAGACTGCTACCCGTCAAGATTAAGTCAGTATGCATGTAGGCCGGTGCCGGTGATAAAATTTAGTAAACTCGCAGAGGAAAGGATGGGGAGTGAACACAATACGGTCTTTAAAACAAAGAGAGCATTAACCGAAAATTTATTTAGATATCTCTGAAGTTCAGCTCCACACAAAGTAGTACACCGTAAAAGGGAGCTCTCCAATCGCTAACCAACTGTTTACCACTAATTCTCCCGAATTTCAACCGGCCTTTTCCCCGGACCCTCCTCATTCTTCTGGAAATGAAAATGTTTGAAAAGCCTATGGAATCCTTAAAATGCATTTTTAACGCAAGTGATGGCGCTTGTCGCTGAAGTTGCTCAACTGTACGAGGTTGCTGAAGTAGCAGCGATAACTGTGAATTAATTTATGCACAAATCTATTTGTTAGCAAGGAAAAACCTTACATTTGGATATCCATGCATGGAACCAGTATTGTTCAGATGTCATCCTAGTTAGTACTCGATAAATGATATTGACATAACTACCTTTATCATGCGATTTTCAAGAGTTTCTGATGAGCATGATTGACATTTTAAAAGAGTGAAATTAAGGAAAACAAAATACCCAGAGATAGGAGGAATATATATATATATATATACAATTTTAAATATTAGAGCAGCCAGCCTTGGCATCTCCCTATTCCTGAACTACAAGGCAGGTGTTACAGTACAGGACCCACCAGTTCGCCAATTGGTTGAATCGCAAAAAGTTTCCATCGGATTCGTTCAGATAAGTTATTGATTGTTTTCTGTTCTCTTGGCTTATTTACGTTGATGCTCCGGCTGGAGACGAGAGGAGATGAGCATTGTGAAAACATGATTGATGGCTTCCGAGATTACGCCTTATGCTTATCACGTATTTACGAGCGTGTTTTAATTCGCGAGCGCAGATACCCTACGTGATTTTAGAACGGACGTGCTCTGTTTTTGGCAGCAAAAATACACTCGTCCCTTTGTTTCGGGTGTAGAGAGACGTAAACGCTGGAGAAATGGTTACTAAATTTGCTCTCGTTTTTGGTTTTCTCCTCGTAGGAGTAGCCGCTGTGTGGGCAAGTGATTACAGCTCGAATCAATCTGTCCGAGACAAAAGTACGCGAGCGGATGTATTCGTTACACTTAAGAATGGAACAATTCGGGGATATACCGCCCGGGCCGCTAACAACAACACCCTGTACACTTTCATGAAAATCCCTTTTGCCAAACCACCAGTCGGAGCTCTTCGATTCAAGGTTTGTTAGCATTGTCTGTTTTCCCTCTCACCACTTACCTCTACCCACCACCAAACCAATTCATCCTCAGTGCAGTGTCATCCTAACATATTTTCTTCCAGAATCCTGAACATGCTGATGGATGGGATGGGATTTTGGATGGAACTCAATTTCCTCCAGCCTGTCCACAATTCTTGACCGGAGTTGTTGAACCATCCGAAGATTGTCTATATTTAAATGTTTACTCCTCCAGAATCGGGAATGAGACAGGGAGGCCGTTAGCACCCGTCATGGTCTTCATGTATGGAGGCGGCTTTGCTCTCGGAGAAACATCTTACTATACTGGAAACCGACTTCTCTCTAACGACGTAGTCTTGGTTGTACCAAATTACCGTGTCAACATTTTCGGATTTTTCTCTACCGGGGATGAAGTTTCTCCAGGCAATTACGGACTCAAAGATCAAAATTTAGCGTTGAGATGGGTACAGGAAAACATTGAAAAGTTTGGAGGAGATCCTAACAGAGTCACAATTTTTGGAGAAAGTGCCGGTGCAACTTCTGTAACTCTGCATCTCTTGTCTCCCCAGTCCCATGGTAGGAAAGGCACATTGCACATTTTTGACATGTTTTCCACATTGACCAAGTTCTTTGCTTCCTAAATTCCTTTATAACTTTTAAGGTCTTTTCCACGGGATGATCGCTCAAAGTGGGTCCGCTCTTGCACCGTTTTCACTAGACTTTGATCCGAAAAGATCTGCGACTAGAATTGCTGAAAATCTAAACTGTCCTAGTACTGCTACCAGTCAAGATATATTCGACTGCCTACACGAGCGACCAACAGCCAACATCACCTCCACACTCTTCATCCAGATGGTAACTTACAATCAGATATAAAAACTTCTTGACCCGATGAATGCACTTACGTCTGGGTTTTTTGAATAATTCGTTTCAGCTTGGAGACCTAAGCGGTTCTAGCATGAAGCTAAGCGGGACTACCCCAGTTATTGAGCCAGATTTACCTGGGGCTTTCCTTACCGAAGATCCGCTCAAGATACTCCGGGAAGGCTTCATTCCAGATGTTCCTGTCGTCTTCGGAGCAAACAGAGAAGACGGCGCTTTCGTCGTCGGAGGATTCCATTTTCTTGGTTATGGAAGGCCTGATGTCTCCAACGACACCCTGGGAGATCCTATATGGTTGAGAGAAGTTATGATGAATGAGTTCCTCAGCACCTTTGACGTTAGTCCCAACGGACTTGGTGTTCCAGTCGAAGAGATCATGGCACTTGCATACTTTCCTGGCAAGAATAGGCTTGACTTTGAATCCGTGACGTCTGGGCTAGTAGACGTAAGAATTCTAAGTACATAACACCAACTTTGGTCTTTAGTTCAAATTCTAATTACGAGTACTGCGCTTATCTTTCCGCAGATGTTCAGCGCTCTTACGTTTAAAGCACCTATTAAGAAAACCGT
The DNA here is from genome assembly GCA_906901655.1 of Sminthurides aquaticus. Lineage (NCBI taxonomy): Eukaryota > Metazoa > Arthropoda > Collembola > Symphypleona > Sminthurididae > Sminthurides > Sminthurides aquaticus. Next base: position 4,400,844 of record CAJQTT010000004.1, on the reverse strand, counting down.
GGATATCCTCAGCGACCGCATCTCGAATGTCTACTTGTATTCCTTCGAATATCAGTCTCCCAACAGGAGGAACAGGTATTATTCCACTTCTTCCCTTACTTATTCCAATTGGTTTATAATATTTTTAAGCTTATTTTCCTAATTCTAGTCTTTGGTGGTACCTTTTCGAGCTTTTGGTGCCTATAACCGGCGGAGTCATCCCCCCTTTTGACCACGGTAATTACCATTTCATAAAAGATACGCAAAGTTTCATTTCTCAGTTACTAAATTAAATAATTGTAATGTTTCTTACAGGAATTATCCATGCTGGTACGAACTGCGATGGAGCTCATAAGTTGATTTCCCGATTATTCTAGTCTACCAATATTTGATTAATCATGTAGCTTCACTTGTTTGTTATGCTTAAAATAAGTAATTTCTTTCAGATGATTTGATGTACCTATTCAATCTTCCTTTCGTTCTTGAAGATGTCGATGAAATCTTCTCAAATATGTTCTGTAAACTCTGGACAAACGTGGCAACTTTTGGGTAATTTAAATACTAGAAAGCATCCGTATGTACTAGTTTGTTATATGGCACTTGCTTTAATTCTATTTTACTTTTACCAGAACGCCTACGCCCGAAGCAACCTCAGATTACCCGGTATGGCCTACTTATTCCTGGAAGGAACCTTACTACATGGTTCTGAATGCTACACCCACTGTTGCGTACGGGTACACGAAACAATGGACACAGTAAAACCCATGTACGATGGGGTCGGTTCGCTCCAAAAATTATACATTTCCTTAGAAAAACTCCCTCGCATTTAATTTTACAATTATATTCGAATAGAAAACTGATTGATACGTCCAATAAATATTGTAAGAGCAACTATAACCTCTATGTACTTCATCATTTCCCACCGTGAACCCTTAAGTGCTTGTAAATGCTGAGTGAGAGCTTTAAGTTAAAATTTTGCTTCTGTATTTTGCTTATTTTGCTATAGCAAGTTATATTGTTACTACACGGGAATAATTAATGAGTAGAAAAAAAAGGTTTACAAGCCTAGTCTCATTCTTGTCTACAAATATTGACTGACTATACTATACGATTTCACATGTTGCGCCCACGGCTTGAAACGCTGCCTGTAATTTTTCCGCCTCGTCTTTCGCGATATCTGCCTTGATGATTGTGGGAGCAGACTCAACAAACTTCTTTGCCTGAAAGAAAGATCGTTGAGTGTTTAAAAAATTATACTTTATTATGTTGCACTGAATCACTTATTGGAACTCGGACGATTTCCGAATCGATAGCTGCAAGATAAAAATTACTTACCTGTACTAAATTCATTCCTTCCATTAAGTTCTTGACTTCCTTGATCAGCGCTACTTTCTTGCTGTCATCAAATTTGAGAAGTTTGAGCGTAAAACTAGATTGAACTACCACTGGTGCTTGCTCGGCTTCCTCCTAATAATGGTCAATGAAATGTGTAACAAAAGAAAAAATATATATGGAAATACTAAAATGCGTGCAATCACCTCTGCCTGTGGTGCAGCCATAGCGCCGGTCATCATTGGTGCCATCATAGGAGCGTCAGCGATGTTAAGGGTCTTCTTTAGAAGCGTATTTAACTCTGACACTTCAATCAGAGTTAATTTAGAAATATCATCAACAATTTTCAAAAGCTTAGGATCGTACACCTTATCAACTCCTACTGGAGTAGATACACTTATAGGTTCTTCTTTTGTGGCAGCAACTGCAGAGAAATGCTGATGCATGGCAATATTCGTTAAAGGTGCAGACTTTGACATAGCATTTTCCGTCGACCGCAGCATCGAGATCGCACGCATAGTGCGTAATGCGATAAACCGGTTCATTCTGAAAACTAGAACAATGAAGTCAGGATATTATATTAACTTTATATTTTCCTAAATAAGATCTCTTACTCTAATGTTATGGAGAGGGAGCTAGTAAGAGACAATTTCAACCTCGTGATATTTTCTCTTCAGGGTTCCGAATTTAATTTCAATTTCTATGGGATTTTTATAACCGATTGAACTTAATTGATTCTTACTCGTTACAAATATTTTGCACAGGGTATATTTACTTGATAACAAACAAGTTCCAAGAACACACTAATTCGTACGTACCTCACCTTAAAAATTTACTTCTGTTAGCTGATCACGGACAGTTTGATGTTTCCAACTAACTCTCAAGCCGCAAAAGTTTCTATCGACCGATTTAACCGAAATTCGGATTGAATAACTTCGCTTTTCGACCTCCTCAATCGGCGCGTGTACAGCCAATGTAAGAGAGAGGCAGAAACACATGTGAGGGTGTAAATCCTCATCGACATACATAAACGAGATAAGAATTCGCCGAAACTCGGGTTTTCTGGATTTTAACATCCCACACACAGATGGGGCAAGCTGACCTCTATTTAAGGATTCAGTAACTCCTAATTCTACACCCAATAATAACGGTATCTTAAACAAAATTAGCTTTGGCATTGAATGCCTAAAGCTTCTTTGCTGGTTTCTATTAAACGCTTAAGCAATATTCCATATTATTCCAATGACTCCAACATTACACCGCCGTCATACAGGACAGGAGTTCTTTTACCCGTCTTTTCACAACAGGATAATATCCAATCTACCTGTTCAAAGACGGCAGGTAGCATCAATTGGTGCAGGTGCAACATGCTCTGCTTACAGTATGTACGTACCAGTGGACCATTCTTGCTGTAGTAATAGCACTGAAGATGTTCCTCCGGGCTATGAGTGTTGAGTATGGGAAATTTTCGGCTGGCGGATGTGCCAGAGCAAAATAACTTGTGCCATCACAACCACAACTAGCAGGCATTCAGTATCAGTACGGAAATGTTTGCAAGAATCCTTTGAATTGCATATTGTAGTCTGTAACCATCAACTGCGCTGGCTGAGAGCTTTCAGTTTTACGATCCGTGTTACTAGAAAAGAGATTTAATGAGAAATATTGCACGCAGCCGACAGCAGTTGAACTAAACGCTCCTTAAATAAACAGAAAGCTATAGGTATCCCGTGTCAGTCTCTTCTTCATTGACAGATGACACCGGAATCCTTCCCAGTCTACCTTTGACTATGGAGGAATATGCACGTTAACAAGAATTAATATGTTGCGGTCTCTGCATTATGTGAGCTGTGGGTAACTGGAGACGACGATACGAGTGAAAAAGCTGGAGTTATGTTTGACTCGTTCCATCTCTCAAGTTGCTTGGCTATGTCTGGGTCTGGATGCAGGGAACTAGCTTTAGCGGATGAGGCTGTCAGGGCAGGGGTGTAAGAAAGAACCAGCAAACAAAACAGAGGAACAGACATGGGAACAGGTTACCTGACTTTGTTGTGGTGCGGACGGAAGGCAGGTGTGTGGAAGGAGGGGATGAATCGTTGAACGCCGCACTGTTACACTACGAAATCTCCTCTTAATGCTTAATGTTAGTCAACATCCTTCCCTTGCACTCATAGACAAGAGGCTTTATCAAGTGCCTACGTCTTTCTTACATTTCTCAGTTGGGCGTTGGTGATCCGTCAGCTTGTCGTGAAGAAGAGAGGAAGCAAATTCTAGGGATCATAATAATTCTCCAAATCCTAAATACTAAATACCCGGGACTTTGTGCCATAAGATTAAGAGTTGATCATAGAATGAGCTATGTCTATTCTTGAGGACGGTGAACCATGGAAAAATAATCCCTGGTACAGGGAATTTGGGCCTGAACCTTCAGACTATTCCGGTTTTTACGTTGGTATTGCTCTCTGTACACTCTTCGGTATCAGTTTAATTGTCTTCAATTTCATTCTCTGCTGCTGTTCTCCCTACAAACGATACTGGACCGACCCGAATACTGGGAACAGGTAAAGAGAATTAACCTGTTGGTTACAAGCATTTTGTTTTTACTCCCCTCAATTTACCACTGCAATAGCCTACGCTCCAAGTCGTTGCCCAATTGGATTTTTTACAGTTAGCAGTTAAAAAATAAAGGATAGTGTAAAACTGACATTTTATTTTACGGACATCTACACACAGCTAAATCTTTTACAGGCTAATCCTACCTCTCTGGATCCATCCTCCTAAGCAGCCTCCTCTGACGCTCCTGCCGGAGTTGTCCCAGATTGCAATTGAAGAGGATTAAAAGGAGTATTCTTCGGTTTACCACCATGTTCCACGTATATTGGCCCGCGCTGGCAACTCTCTCACTTCTCGTCGTCATGGTTATCATGATCATCTTAATGTATGGCGACATGATCTGTGCAAGGGTTAAAACTAAAATTTACCGCAATGGCGCTCAAGCTCCTGTGCGACGGGCAACTATTCCCAGACCTCAACAGCAACGCCGAGAACCCCAACCGGAAGAGCAGTATCTCGAAATGGAGCGCCCGCCCCAAATGTTTCAGCAGCAACAACCTCAGCGCATGCCGTACACTTACAGCCATGAAATTGAAGTTTAAACACAAAGTTCTCTTTGAATCCCTAATAGCATCTCTCTAATAATCTCTCTCTTTAAGAACAAATAATGTAATCTTTCATATCCTCTATGAGGCTGAGGCATGCGATTATTCGCAGTGCGCACATTTTGACATATTCCACCACTTTCTACTTTTGTACAAGGAAACGATTTTCTACTACTCACTAAAAAAATAATGTAAAATCAGGGAAATCCTCGTTTGAGGAACAACTTATTGACTGTTGTAGATACACAATTTTTGTACATCTAACGTTTATCATGTCAGCTGTCTCCCCAGCGCTTCAGCGTAGTACTTTACTTTCTTCCGAGTTCAAACGCTCTCTCATTATTGTCATCCGCATTATTGTCATCATTAACGGATTACAGTCCTGAGAGAGCTATCGGGGGTAAGATGTTGCATGTACAGTTTGGATTTTTAAGGTGGATATTTCCAAGGAAAATATTGTGAATTTATGAGTTTTAACTTTCGTTACCGGTGTTGGCGTTCTAGTAACGCACAGCTTACTTTTTAGCATTTTATCGTTTTTTAAGTTTATAATTTAATTACTGCGATTGGGTCAGTAAGAAATGGCAAGCACAAAGCCTTAAAACGCTCGCACTGCTATCTGAACCCTTATGAGTAAATCCCGTCCGTTACTTTGTACAGTATTTAAATGTATTCTTTTTTATGGAACATGTAGCTTTAATTTTGTATAGCTTTTGTGAACTTTTAAACTTTCAATCTTCCACTATTATATTACTGCCAAAGTTTCAACCAAATATGATTCGTCCGATACCTTGCTTCATTCAGACTGTAAAACTTTGTTGTCTCTTTCCTTGTGTAAGCTTTCTCCAAAGCTTTTATAGCACTGTATTAATTGTGCACTGGTTCTTAATCAAATAGATTCACAGACTAAAATAGTTTCCAATGTTTATTTATTCACTATACGTTTGAATAGCATAAATAACTGCAACAACTTTACCGTATTATCATAAATAAGTTATCATAATAATGACAATAAATTTATTATTCTTGGCAGCCTTAACTTTTAAATAAATATATCCAGCGGCATGCTCTCCATGCAATAAAAATAAATATTAGGAGTATTCCCAGATTACGAATGCACTAACAGTCCCACTCAGAAACTTTAGTTTTCCAAACTTGAACGTACGTAGAAGCATTATGCATACATTTTGGATAACAGGATCAACAACATATTTAATTTTGTGCCATTGCCACAGGTTTTGGTTGCTTGGTTAACATTTTCCCTCATAAGTACCTTTGAATTTACGGTTCGGCTGCCTAATCCCAATCCTACGGTACTACTTCACTGATTCTGCTAACAAGGTAATTAAACTACAATTAAGCCAGACTACCGCTACTATACTTTCCGTGGACACAACTAACAGCACAGTATTTACTCTGCAGACTAAATCGGCTTTTTTCATTATCCGTCTCTGAAGCGCCCATAGCTAACGCAGACAAACGAGAGTGATTCCAGTTCCTGGAGTATAGCAAATATGAGTACGAAAACACTAACCGGTGCTACAAGTACAGAATCTTCATAATATTAAATTGTCTGCAGAAGCTAATCACCATATTGGTATCGCACTGTGACGATTATATTTTTGATTACGGCCCAACGATCCCTGCAATATATACCAATGAGTCCTCTCTTTTGGAAGCCCACCATTGTGGCAAATCTTCCCCTTGAACTGCTCTACTACAGTGTGAGAATGTTTTAAATGTTTGGAATGACAACTTTTAATGCTACATGTTTAGTTGGTTTTAAGACTTCACAAGCCCTTTCAACCAAGTCTACCTTCAACGGAAACCTCTACTCTATACTGCTGCTTCGTAAAAAACTTGATTCTATCTTTTTGAATAATACCTTTCAATCAAAATTATTTGCGCTGAAAATACTTATAGCTCAAAAGATCTGAAATCTGAGGGCAACGTTACGCAATTAATACGGGTGGAGTCTATGGTTCATCGCCAAGAAATATAACAAATTAGCTCTCGAATAAAGATTGATAATTTAGAACAGTGATATTCCATTAGCGCCGTAGTTACTCCTTTTAAAATAGAATAAAATTACTTCAGTAGTTCTTTGCTGCCTACGGAACCTAAGAGAGGTTACCTAAAATACCTCCAAAGGCAATTCCATTAATTGCTTCCTTGTGTAAATTCGTTTATCCTTATTACAAACGGCAGGATCGATTCAGTTTATAGAGTTTCATTAAAAATGGAACTGATATACAGAGATCACTAGTTATCAGTTAAATGATTTACAGGTCACATAGTTCACGATTCCATAAAACCTCTGAGTTTAAAATTACGAAGAAACGCTACTTGCGCTTCAAAAACCTAATACAACAACCTCACATGCGCAAATATGCCTTTCGATCAATTTCTACGTAATTATGCTCGAGCCAACTGATATTACTTCCCTGGAGAAGTACTTTTGAGTAAAACACATGAAACTTATCAATACAAAATTGATTCTACGTACTAATTCAAAAACTTGTGCCTTCTGCGGTAATCTCTACCAATAATATGGAAACATCCTAAAATTGCAGGTAGCTTCAAACAAAAATACCATATTTAACATAACGTGAAATGAGATTTGGGTCCGAATGTAAGCATGTTACACCTTTACCCTTACCAAAAAATACCTTCAGAGCTCATTCCGCAAGCTCTCTTGTAGTACAGCAGTACTTTCACTTCACGCTTATGCTACTTTTTAGTCTTTGAAATACTGACATAAATAACATACTTTCTACCATCCTTCCCCACACTCCATCCAACAATGCAGACAGCGTGCCCTCCTAGCTATTTAAGATCACGATCGTATTATTACGCTTAAATTAAAATAGATTTGTTACTGGGAAGTGTAATTACGATGTAGCCGTAGATGATGATACCTGAGCGGTAGCGCTACCTTGCTGAGTTTGATGTTTCTGGGGACTGGTATTGGAAGCTGCTACTATTTCACCGAAAGACTGTTCCAGACACTGTTTTAACTCTGCGTAAGTAGTTATCAATATACTTTGCTCGTCTCTTGACATCAGACATATCTGGAAACATTGTGCACAAAAGGCTTGGTTAGTACTTACGTAATCCCTCATGCATATTACAACGAATCGAAATAACCAGTGGTTTTAAAAAGTGCAATTGTGCAAGCTATACCTTCTCCATCGAGCCAGCGTCCAGACGGTTCAAACAAAAAACCACGTGGGACAAATCCAGCCAAGGTCTGCCGTCCGCATTCATTTGATGAAATACATAGTCTCGGAACAATTTAAGTAAGTACCTGTCGCCAGTTTCAGCCCATGCTGGATCCATGCTCAATCTTTACAGAAAGGACAGAATCATTAGATTAGACTGACTTTCGATAGCACATTTGCATACATCTCAGCTAACTGAAACTTACTCGTGTCTCTCAACCACCGTACATAACTTCACAATCAAGCGAAACAATCTTCCGTTCTCTATTTCTCTGGAGAGACAATTTTCTAAAACTTCAGCCCTCGCGTTTGCTGCATCCAGTTGATTATAAAATCTTGCTCCTATCATTGGCATTATATCATTGATTGACCGATTTCCCGTTCCTCGAGGATTCATTAGGTACACGATTAAATTTCTTAAATCGGAGGAGTAAGTCTTAGAGATCAGTTCCAATGATGTATTTAGATTTTCTCGCTGCACTGCAAGTAGCGAGTTGCAAGCTACAGCCAATATCAACTTTCCCAAGGCAAGCAGATCCTCCTGCTAAATTAGCAAACAGGAGTACAAAATTAGTAGGTGATGGTTTTTATTTTCCTCTGCCGAATGTATGTACATACATTTGCTCAATCTTACCTGATGAAAAGGTGTTAGCTGCGCTGGACTAGCACTTGGATCAAAAGTGACGATATCGCATATACCACAGCAATTGAGGCGAATAGAAGGACGGGTTCTGGAAGTTACTATAATTTTAGTAGGGTCTAGCGATCTGCACGCCAATCCCGCAGTATGTACGGTTCGTATAGCAGAGCTAAGTTGAACAATGTACGCCCAGAGAAGATTTTCCGGTAGCATATCTAGGGAAGGTTGTGATACGTTAAACTTTCCATAGAACCCATTCAAATGCGAAATTCAATCGTACATGAGAAACTTACTTGCATGATGTCTGAGTAATGCATTTTTCAAGTGACTGTAAGGCCTGGGAACAGATGGATCACTGTTGCTGAATGGATCAACGTATCCATTAACTTGATTATTTCTATCAAAGTGTCGAACCATGAGTGTTTCAGCAGTTGGAAAATAATCGTACACGAAAATGAGAGCTTGAAAACAACAAAGTCGACATTGAAACCTTAATAAATTATTCAGTGACCCCAAATTCAACTCCATTCAAATACTTACAGTTATCCCCGAAGGCTTTAGTCGTAAATATTTCTCGTAGCTGCACAAGATTACAATGAGAAATCTGCTTCCAAGCTTCGACAAGACCTAACCATTTCCCTGAAGGTAGCCGGAACCCTGCAATACAAATTAAATTTTCAATTGTGATTACACAACTTAAGTTTTAGTTACTTGCAAACATTACTTCCCACGACAGTTAACTGTATGAATAAACACTACAACACATGTGGAAAGCATACCATGAATTCTCCTGAGGCAGTATGTAAATCCGTTTTTAGAGTTTATAGCTTTGTACACAGTTGTTGGATAGCCGAAAGTGGCTGATTTTTGAGCCTGGGGCTCTAAAGGACATAGTTCGTGGTAATGGTCAATTTGTGAGGGCAGATCAGGGAATACAGAAGCGTTGGCTTGACTTAGAGTCACAGCGTTTTTATGAAGCGTTTCCAGTCGTACATCTTCGGCTACGAAAAATGAGTTAGCATGCATCGAAGGGGTTGGATGTACGGAAGAACCAGCATTTGCGGCGGCAAGGCTCCCTGATCGAGACAAGTAGTCTTTCAAATGGGACGGAGTACCAGCATAGACTGAGTAAGGCGGAAAAACATGGGGCCCATTGTTCTCCTCTTGCACTTCTTGCCCATCTTCCGCGTAGTAATAAGTCGTCCCACCTACGTGTTCCTGGTCCATCCATACATGCTAAGAGAAATTGATTGAACAGGAAAAAGCACCGTTACCACTCACCCCGTTACATTTCCGCCACGACAACTTACAACCCAGACAAATCGGAAGTAAAGAGTGTCCTCCATGGGATATTAGGATAAAATACTTACGTGATACAGCAAACAAGTAAAAGAATTACCCACCATCCACATAACCCAAAGCGTTAAAACTCATCACCAGCGGTACATTTTAAAACCGACATTACTCTGTCTCCGAGCAGTTTAAAAATAATATCACAACAGACCAAGGAATATCTACAAGGCTGAAACGACCAAAATCATACACAAAAAGCTTTGAGTCAACACTAACCAAAGACATCCCCAACGATGAAATTAAAATGGATTTTAGTAAGCCGTATTTATAACTAGTGTCGTTAAATATACTTTAGTACTGGAGGATAAGCAAAACAGGAGTAGTGCAAATGTAGGAAGCTCATCTCACTCAACTGCCTAACCAATACCAGAACTTCTGAATAAATAAAGCAGTAAGAAATCAGAAATCTCTGTACCTGATACGTCATAGTTGGAACAGGAGTAGAATTTCTAGATGTTTTAGGCGATCCATTTTCTCCTGAATCTCCTCCACCACCATGAGCCGTAGAAGTAACAGAATCCACTTGAGCACTGATAGAGTTAGTTTTCGAGTACAAAGAGGTATGGTCTCGATTATTCACACCTTTGCTTCCACCCTTTTCAAAATTCCAATATCCCACATGCTTCATAACCAGTATTTGCAGTCATCATCCATTCCACACAAAATGAATCAACTAATTACCACATACCGATGCATCGTTCAAATTCATGGAAGCTATATTTTGAGCTAAATGATTGGCAGCACTGACTGTAGAGCCATTTCCTCCTCCATGTATCGAAACTCTCGACTAAAATCAAAATTCCTTCTCAATTACATACAGTTAAAAATTTTATAGGTGCGTAAGGATACTTTTAACAATATCCTTAAACTTACGGACGACGAGTACCCCGCTAACTTGGATTCCAACGGGGGAGCAATGTTCTCCTGCAATTCCCCATAGTTCATTGGGAAATAGGGGTCCATAACATTCTTCGCCAAAACCAGAAGTACTCCTTATCGGAGCTAAAATCAATAAAAATCAAAGAAATCATCCCATACTCTAATCAAGACTATACGAACAACAAGTGTGTATTTTACAACTTTTTACCGCCGTATACCAATTTTTCTTCCGAAACTTACCAAAGTATTTCGCGTATCTTTATTCACACAAAGGATTGTCAAAACTCAGTTTAAGTTTTCTCAAGGATTCACAGACCTAAATTGCTCTCTTTGAAAACATATTCCTCGGATCACACATTGCCTTGGATTTGGATCATTGTCTTTCCTTTCCGGTTCAATCTAAATTAGAAAACACACAAAAGAAAGTACTACAGTTAATTGTCACATGCTTTACCCCTATAAAAATTAGCATGTGTTCCCCGCTACGTCTCAATCCCAATCCTTCCACTATCCGCGATCTTAAATTGACATATTGCAGAAATTCAATCTGTTAGAAAATTACCAGAGATCAATCTGCAGATTTAAACTCTTCTTTGCGGGAATCTTATATTCTTACATTCTCTGTACCTTAAAATTTTTCTATCATTTCACCACTACTTCAAAGGCTTTCCGCTAAAGTATATAAACTGTGAACAATTACAAAGAAAGAAAAAGTTTTTGTACATAGAATATACCTGGAGGATTTTTGAATTTTCGTCTCAAACATCTGCAGTGAGTCGTATTTTCCTATTCCTATCCTGCATATGACATACACATGTATTAAATATTAGAATCCATGTACTAAAGACGAAGTGTATATTCCGTCTCCGTCGTCTCGCGGCTTTATAAGGTTATTATCCCAAATCTAAATCCCCGTCTGACAAGACGTGTATCCCGTAGTACAAACCTCTGCTCCCATCCATCCGTCTACCTTTATAAAAGCAAAATCCCTTGTATTTTCTTCCAAGGGAAAACTGCTACACACATCCTTTCTCTCCTTTAGGAACTCAAAGGCATTTAGAATTAGAATTGCGGACGCAGAGCAGTCAGGTGGCGCCCTGGTCCTGCATGTCCCAATGAACATAATAAAACCTTTGGCCCACCGTCTCCACAAACCTTCGTCAAAGTATGCACACAGCATCTACCGTGGCACGAACTACATGATCAGGGACGCTGACTACTCTGTCTCCATCTGCCCCACAAAGAGAAATCTCCTCAAATGTCACCTGGTTACTTACAGGCTCTTCCTTAAAGCTGAAACATGTTCCATCCTCATAAGATCTCCCAGTCACAGCTATTTTTCACATCTACGCTTGAAACGAATTGACCTTTGGGGGTCACGTTCCAAGTACATCAGAACTGCCCTGAGAACGTATTCATTAATGATGTTATTTTACTTCCCAGAGATGGACACCATCTTCCTTATACCTGGACCTTAACGAAGGCGTCCTTGCAAACGTTTTCTCAACATTTAAACCCCGTCTACGACAGCACATAATGATGCCAGATAATCTCATCCAGCATTTCCTTTACAAGTTTCCTTTGCATTAAATGCTGATCGCGAAATGTGTTTTAAATTTTGCTCTGTCAGATTGTTCACTCGAATTTCAATCCAGTCATTAGATATGAGTAAATAAAAGTTGATCCTGAGAGAAAGCGGAGAGCTGTTCCATTACTTACATTATTGTACAATTTATGTTTGTTGAATCATTAAAATACGTTCGTGAGAACTGGACCGCCGTGTAGATTATTCCTGTTGAAATAGCACTAATAATTAGTAAAGCTTGGGATCATCCATTTCAATTAATAGCCTCAGAATTTGCGAACTCTCAGGCTATTGGACGCGTTGCGAAATTGGATTAAGGAAGACAAACTACATATTGTGAACCAAATATAATATATATATAATAAATGCTAAATCTTTTCCCTATTAACACTTGATTAGTTTTAAGTTTGATTCTCAATATGGTTGTTCACTGAACTATATTCCCTGGAACTTTGCAGCCGATTCTTTGCTAGTAACACTGTAAACATTACGCATGAATGATGCTGACAGTTTTCTTGGTAGCGCAAAGCTTGACGGGATATCGCCTTGCAATCCCAGTTCCATGCACTTCCAAAAGCCTGTGGCAGCTAAAGTTAGTCTTGCATTTGAATTATGTGAGACTAGCAAAAGAGCAGATCCTGATTATCCCTCTGCCACAACAGTCGCTTTAAAACTTCTACGGGTAGGTTAGATTGAATGTTGGTAATACTACTGGAGTTCCTGTCTACGTCGCCACGTCCTGGTGTCTTGATCTTGTTGGTTTTAGTAAGGGTGAATTTGAGTTAACTTAGTTCCTGCTGGAATAATTTTAGGAAAATGGGGAGTTTTTAGTAAATAATTCTTGAAGGATAATAAAAATGAACGTCTACGTCTGGTTCGTCATTTTTGTCAGCTGGCTGAGATGTGTGCTGTGTGGAAGTGACTACATGGAAATAAATACAACTTCAGGTCGAATAAAAGGTCGCGTAAGTGAATGGATGGACGGGGTTGCTAAGGGAAAAGTTGCTCGTTTCTATGGTATTCCTTACGCTGTACCTCCCATCGGAGGGGTCCGTTTTGAGCCAAGTATTCCTATGTTGAGTTTCTCCGACTTGACCAAACCTATCGTCTTGGACAACACGAATCCTCCAAGAGCCTGTCCTCAAATGGAGCATTTGCTTGATTTTTCGGATGCATCCTTGCCACAAGGCGGTGTTCAGAGCAACGATGAAGATTGCCTCAAGTTGAACATTTATAAACCCGTGACTAGTAGCGATAAAACCAAACCTGTTTTAATTTGGATTCCCGGTGATGGATTTAATTATGCTGATAGCATTCAGTTTGACGGGTCTGCGTTGGCAGTGCGGGGTGATATTATTGTGGTTACCGTTAATTATCGAGTTGGTGCGTCCTTGGTTTTGATAATATATATTCCCGGGTGTCTCATTTGTGTGCGTGTGCTTCTCATATAGTTTCTAAGGACTCTTTATTTTCTTCCCTAATCCGTGTATCTGCATTATCCTTTAGGTGTATTCGGATTCTTGAGCAGCGGGAACGCTACGCTTCCGGGCAACGCAGGTCTTCATGACATTCTCCACGCTGTCCAATGGGTGCGAAAGAATTGCATATATTTCCAAGGTAATCAAACCCAAATCACTTTGGCCGGTAGATTTTCTGGGGCAATGGCAATTTCTGCATTGACTGTTTCACCTTTATTTATGCACACCACAAAAGCCAATCCAAGCCCGTAAGTTCTGTCCCACTACTTCTGAAACCATAACCAGTCTTGGTTGAATGCGACACATTAAAGTTGTAACTCTGCATTGTATTTCAGGATGCCCCTGGTGCAGAGAATCATACTTCATGGAGGCGTCGCTCATGGAAGATACGTTATCGATTATGAGCCACACGATGCCATGTATAGCTTGGCTACGCTTACTAGCTGCAAACACGCTACGGATGAAGCGACCATCGCATGCTTAAAAGCAGTACCCACTGGCAAACTTTTAGCTGTACGCTCACATTTTGTTAACTAAAGAGTCATTATTTTAAATGGCCCAGTCACATTTGCGGTCCCGTGTCCATGAGCGTTTAGAAAAGTATTACGATTTATCGGGATGCACGCAGCTGCTTTTTGGAGAGAAACTACTTAAATATCAACTCATTTGATTTTCGCTTATAATAGCTTCGCTCAGAACTGTCGCAGTATCATGGAGCTTCCAATATTGGATAGCTAAGTTTTGCAGATCTCTAATTCATTTAGTTTAAATTTCATTGGTCAAAGGTTAATGGTGCCTCTCAGAAAACTTAAAATAAAGTAAATTAAGTTTTCCCGGTCCAGTGACCTGCTAACGCTGGACGATATTTAACCTTTGACCCACAAAGTTCAAATTTAATGTTAAAGAGCGGCAAAGACCTCAGCTTTCCCGCGGTTCCATCGCTGTGATGCTTCGGAGAAGAGCTATCGCTGTGCAACTCAAGAATATCAAATAACTGTTGTTCACTCCTCTATCTATTACTACAAGTGCATGCGCGAGCGGATTTTCTCTTCGCGGAGTTGTGTTAGCCGGGTGGCTACACGTGCACATTGGATACCAGCGCCTACCGAGAATAGCAGCGTCGTCTGGGCCACTAAAATAGTGACCTCTTAGCAAATTAGTGCATTACTTTTTCTTGTCTATCATAACAAGAGGTGCTTTGTTCTGTCTTCCAGGAATCGATGAAGATTCCAAAATTATGGAAGCCCGTAATTGACCACAGGGTTATACTGGATGACCCCTTGGACCAGATAGTCTCTGTAATACAATACTGAGTTTTGCACTTGCACATGATCCTAACAAATGGGTTAAAACGTTGCTAATTCCCGCTTATCTTCCTACAGGTGAACAAGTACCCTGCAGGACTGAGTCTGCTAATTGGGGATAACGATGGGGCAGGATCTTTGTGTTACTTGTCACAAATCTATCGTGCCAAGAGGGGCTGGGGAAGCTCCATTGAGCTGGAAACACTTACCGGGAGCGGTTTCCAAAGTCTCGTCGAGCTTAGTTTACAGGTGTGTTTTGAAACATGAATTTTTGATCCTTTCATTATTTTGTGGCTGACACTCTAGCGCAAAAAACTTTCAACCACTGTCTTATTGAATGACAATTTCCAGGAATACTATGACACCAGCTTCGGCATGTCGGAAGTATCATCCTTAGTTACACACGAATATTTGTTCACATCTAGTTTGACAGCAGCGAAGCTGTTAGTGGAACGTTGGTTATATTTTTGTGGCGCCATGTATATTCGCTATCCTACAGAATTAGCAGCGCGGTCCATCGCTGACTACCAACGCGCTCAAGTCTTCCGATACGAATTTGCTCAGCGCCCTGAATCCACACGCTATCCAAAATGGCTGCATGCTTCAATCGGAGATGAAATTATTTTCCTCTTTCCAAGCAAAACATCTAAATTTTCCAAGGATGACGAAGAAGTTCAGAAATTGTTATTGGATTCTTGGTCAAGCTTTGTCAAAACAGGGTATGCGTAAGCGGGACCTTTATGAGGAAAAACCTTAATTCCTCTTCAGAATTTTATGTACGGGGCTGCCATTTTTTACAAGCATCTTTATCTGTTTGCCAGGAAACCTTCCACATCAACGTTTACCTGGCCGCCATTTGATTCTCGTAGGAAAATGGTCCGCTTCGGAAGCACGAAGTTGGATAAGGGGAAAGGTAAAAGTGATCCTGCTGGTGGATACATTCTCATTAACTCCACAAACTTTTTGGATCAGGATGTTCATTTCTGGAACAATTCCATAAAGCC
This sequence comes from Sminthurides aquaticus, assembly GCA_906901655.1. Lineage (NCBI taxonomy): Eukaryota > Metazoa > Arthropoda > Collembola > Symphypleona > Sminthurididae > Sminthurides > Sminthurides aquaticus. The sequence goes on along the minus strand of CAJQTT010000004.1, from coordinate 4,384,914 downwards.
CCTCATCCGGCTTCTCCATCAATACAAGTTCCTGAATGACTCAATTAAATCCCACACACCTCGACTCATTCAGCAAAGCGCCTCGGAGCAATCCGGAAATTCTGTTTTTTGCAAAGTGACTTTATCTATTGTCTTAATTATATTTATTCCTTGTGGAATAATTTTCTTTGTTATTTTCTATAAGCATCGTAGAACGTTTGTAACAGGACTCCCCTGTAGGTTGTGATTTACACAGGCATGCTTACTTTATTTGAGTAAATATTGTCTCTAGTTATATCGGTAGGTCTATATAAGGCAAAATAAGTCTATCTGTTCTGTATTACAAATAAACATTAGGTATGGAAAGGAAACATGAAAATATATTCAACCAAAAGTTAAGATTTTATTGTATCTCCCTATACCCCACGTCAGATGGTAACCATCGAGTGAACCAGCAGCTGCTATCACGAGCATGGAGTATGCAAACATAGCGGGGCATTCTAATTTTTATTTTCAAAATTCGTGTGCTATCCCTGCTCCCCAATATGAGAATTGCCAGAGAATGTTCTGTTACATACCATATTGAATCTGTCTTTATGATGTTTTGCAGCATCTAAAAGGAACTGATTCGATACATTTGCTGGGAGTATGAATGGTGCGTGAATGAATCGGTACATACTTGAGGAGTAGGATTTGGTAGGATTGAAAAAGAGAGAGCTTTGATAGAAGGCGGCCGAACTGTAACGTTATGATTCCTGGGAGGTGTTTTGGATAGGTTCTGTTATGAACCTACGAGAACGAACTTATAAGAAAGCATCGGAAGCATACTGGAGGAAGATGATTGGAAAGGATTCATTCTCGTATACTTAGTGTGCTACTGCAGCTGATCATAACGTATCGTATAATTTTAGATGCGTTCTGTATGTTCTTTAAAAGACCGATAGGGATGCATTCGGAAATGATGCGTTGAATAGGCTCTCCAAGGGTATACATTGTAATGAATGAATTTAGTAGCTACTGATATGATCTTTTAGGGTATGATTGTTATCGTACTTTAATATTATGATTCGGTAGGATCGAATGGCATACGTAATAAATGCTTCTTTTACAAATCAGTACATTATGATTCATTATAAAATGATTTATATCCATTAAAATTAATAAAATGTACCAATATAATTAATAAAAGTATTAATAATTCAATTAAACCTATTAAGAAATTAATAAACTAAAAACCGGAAACAAGTGCAGGGTGAGGAGTATGAATGTCATCTTCATCATGCTTGCAAAGAGGAGGCCTTTGAAGCCGCTGAAATAAGTTCCACGATAGCCGCTTCTAAATGGAATCATCGGAAGGAGTTGGAGAGGATCTTTTCGAGCTGCTTGACTCATCAGAGGACCCTCGCTTTGATCCAGCTGCTGGGCTGCTGGGTGGACTATCTGGGGATGAACCATCCATTTTTTGTAGTAAGCCAGTGGTAAGAGCAGCTGTTCTGAACCTCGTCAAGAGGATTCCGATGGTTTCGCTGGTCGACTTGGCAAGGCCCTTGTTCCAAGTCACCTTTTCTGATGAGTACAGTGGGTACCATGTATCTCGCATATACGCTGAAATGAAAAAATTTAAACATGGTAAATAAGTTTCCGGTGATCACGGTATATATAAATTGAAAATAAATTATCTAATTCACCTAAAATTCCTACTTCCAGCGCTTCTGGGAACAGGGTTGCTCCTTCATATCTTTGGTCCCCTCCATTCTTGAAGGAACGGTAAAGAAGTGCTATGGCTTTAACGTCGTGCTTGTAGATGCACAGTAATATATCCCGGATAACAGTCCTGGGGGATATTGGACGACTTATTTTAGCTGATGTTGTCGAATTTACGATGAGCTTGTACTGCTCCCCAGTAGCCAACGTCACTTCTGCAAGTTCCTGCAAAACAAAAAATATATAATTAATAGCAGCTGCGTAACCAATCATATGAATTCGTAAACAAATATTTTGCTAAATTTATAAGATAAATATGTTGAGGAGCTTACCACATCTGCTGCAGCGGCTACTTGAAGTTGAGATGCTTCCCTTGGTGGAAGCTGTGGCATGAAGTTCTGTGACATATCCTTCAACTCTTGACGCAACTCTGATGAGAAAGGAAGAATAATGTGGATGAAGGAATACGCCAAAACTAGATAATATACCCTTCCACTTCGTGTCGTGTTACTAACCTGCAATCTCCGCACGGATGGGGGCGAGTACTTCTGATTTAATCATATCCAACATAACCTTGTTTTCCATGGAAGGTTCAGCTGCTTTATCCATGTCCAGAAAAAGCTGCAAGAATAATAGTTCACTTCAGTGTTGGAAAAGAAATGTACTAAGTATACTAGGATTAAAGAGATGTTGATGCTGCTGACTTGATAAAAACAATTAATGGATGGCAAGTAAAGAAAATTAATTGAAACAAAATAATGCTTCTTTACCTCAAACCTCGTTGCGGTAGATTGCCTTTCAGTCGCTTCATCGGGCGCAGGGGAAACCTGTACGATTCATTAGTGGAATTAGTAAGTGTTAACTTTTAGGTGCTAATTAACACTTAATAACGAGTTGTATCTGTTGGGTTGGTCCAGTGATAATTTAGTTATAATTAAACAAAACTACTTGAAAGCCCAACGAGCTGCTTACCCCGATGCATGTTGAACTTAATGGACGTGACACGTTCATCTCCGAAGAAACCTAGTGGATTCCGTAATACGATTATTTAGTGTTAACTTTTACTTGCTAACTATCATTTATAATAAGTAGCAGCTGCTATCTGGATCCAATAATAAATACGTTGTAACGAAACAAAATTGGTTCATGTCAAACGAGTTTCTTACTTGCATAATGCTGGTTGAAATAGATTCTCGTCCAGCCGCTGCATGTTCCTCTGAAGAAACCTATACGATGCATAAGTACAAGCATTAAGTGTTAACCTATATCTGCCAACTAGATATGTAGATTCAGTCGAAGCTACTGGCTGGATCCGAAAATGAATTAATTATGAGTAATCGAACTTAACTCAAATTGAAATCAAAATTAATACCTGCCGATCCTTAATTGCTGTAGGACAAACATCAGCTACCTCTTGTATGGAAAAAACCTGCGGGAATAATTTACGTCATAATTAAAGATATATATAAGGTTATGGTGAGCCGCATTAACTAGAATACGTTAACTACTTCCACAAGAATCGCAGACAGAGTAGATTATACATAACAATTCACTCCTTATCATTAATACAGAATGCTTACCTGATCCGCCATCGGAGAATTTAGGACCAATAAGCTGCTAAAACTGTAAAATTATAAACTACAACACTTAAAAGAGTTTACAATTAAATAATGACCGTTAAATTTATCCCTCTCAGCTCGTCCATCCAATGTCTATAGAATACTGCAGCAAAGCTGAAACTTGAAGCTGCATACAAAAGGCAAGGCGCGGGCACCAGAGAGGGAGAGACAGAATTCTCCACTGGTAGCGGACCAAGTACGTATTTCACTGAAATGAAACGGAAAAGCACTCCGTAGCATGCCGGCGCTGCCGTCGTTGTCGGGTGCAAACATATTCGGTTTCTATATAATACTATGTAGATGCCTATATACTGTACAGATAAATTCCCGTTTCCATCTTTAAGCTTGCCGTAATGAATATTCAGCTGCGCTCTTGTGACTTTTGCTTAAACCGTGTTACTATAATTCGCACGTGTCATTAAGAAGCATTGTGATTATCAAAGCCGTTATATAATTTGTTCTAAAAAATATGCAATTATTTTGGCTTCCTATCCTTGGCATGGACTTGTTGGTAAGTTAATATTTTGAAAATAAAGTACAGCTGCTCCTGATAACTTCTTCCAATGACGTATACATTATATAGTACAGAGTATTAATTAACTGTTGTACTAATTTCTTCATCGCGTTATGCTGCTATGTATTTATACAGCTTCCGAATTTTGGAGCCGACAACATTCAAGACGACGAAGCGAGTGACGTTGAAATGGAAGATGTAACTGATTCGGAGGAAGATGAGTTCGAAGACGGCAGTGCTGTCTTTGAAGACTTTGTTACAATCCCTGATGACTTAGAGGGTCCGGAACAAGTCTTTGTTGAGCAAAATTTTGAAGGCGCTAAACTGGTAGCAGCTGAAGTTCGTAGTCAAGAAGGTGTTGATGCTGTCACTAAATTTGAGCCAGCTACACTGAAATGGACCGAGGAAACTTTTTTTGATAGCGTAAGCTTTGGTATTTTAATGAATTTAAGCTTTGGTAAGTTAAATAATTCCAATCGTTTTGCAAGTCCAATCGTTGGTTTATTATAGGGAAGTGAAGCAGCTGTGTTTGGAACTAACGTAGAGATGGTTTTTACGTACTTTCGTGGATCCGGGAGGACTGATGAGGAGATAGCCGCTGCAATAGTTCGCTCGCATCGGCTGAATGAAACGAAAGTCTTGGAATATTTTGCAGCACACGGAATCCCTGTAAGCAAAAATTATATTCGTCCTATATTACCTTTAATATTTGCTTTACGTTAACAATTTTCGTTTTGTTCTCTTTATATTAGGCCGGTATTGAAGAATTATATGCACCTTGGAGATGGGACTGCTATAATAATATTTACCACAGACTGGTAACTGTAAAAGCCATTCGTCACGTAGCTGATGCTTACTTTATAATGCAAACATCTTGCTGAATAAACTTGAATCAGAATCTACAGAGCAGGTGCCAAAGTAAGAAAGAAGTTTTTCAGCATCATTTCATAGCTAGTGTTTATAATATTCCTTACTTACATGGAGCTGTACGTGCATAAACAAATTATAGCTGCCAAATATTTATTAATAATTTATAGTTAAGGACAACGTCATATATTTGACACAGCAGCTTATCGATGTTAGCATACAAATTTTCATACCAGTACAGGAGAATAAGTAATCATCATAATTAGGGAGGAATCAATGATTACAATGCCACTTTACTTATACCTGGAAATAGTTATTTAGCAGTCACTCCCAGTTGGACAGACCCTCCAAGTTATCTAAAGTGTGTGTAACTTTATATCCTACTGGTGCTTCGTCTTGTAATAACTCTTCTTTCGTAATCGTACTTTGGGCAGCGTAGGAAGCAGCTGCTTCAATACAGAGTTTTACTGCGATATCTTTCGGGTGTTTATGAACGCTTACCATGTGTCTCACCAGGTTATCCTTTCGACTGAAACTGCTTTGACAAATCGAACACTTGAACAGCCGCTCTCCTAGAAAAGTCGCAAAAAATTTATGTACACTATAAGTATCATTGAAAAACCCTCGGCACTAATGTAAACTGAAACCTAGGAAACCTTACCCGTATGGCTTCGGAAATGTCGTTGCAAGTCTTTTTGACTAGTAAATGATCCAGTGCATTGGTTGCAAAGGTGTTGGCGTTCTGTCCCATGCGTACGCAAATGAAGATTCAATATCCATTTCCGTTCATAGATTTGCCCGCAATAGCCGCATGGGAAGCCGCTGTTTCCTGGATCATCAAAATAGAATCGTGTCATTAGCTGCTTAAATAAGCTTAAAAATAGTTATTGCATACCTATGTGAGTTTTGAGATGTTGATTTAGGTTTCTCAATGCAGAGTACCGCTTATGGCAGAATTGGCAACTGAAAGGCTTTTCCTCTTTGTGTACAAGCTGATGTGATTTTAGAGCGTCAGCTGTAGCAAATGTATGCCCACATTTTTCGCACAAGAATGGCTTTTCCCCTGTGTGACTTCGCAAATGACGCGTCACTTTCCCTGCCTGCTTGAATTGAAGTCCACACACTGGGCAGGCATATGGACACTCACCTGAAAATTGAATACATACTTTAATAAGAAGTTTAATCGCCCGTAGTTTTGCGGGAACTATCATATTTAAGTATGTATATAATTGGAAATGAATATCAAAACCTTGAATGCGTCCTTTGATGGTACAGGTAATGAGACTTTGTGATGAAACTGTTTCCACATATTTCACACTGGTAAGGTTTACTTCCACCAGCACAATACGCATGGTATTTTATTTGCGCCTTGGTTTTAAATTTTTTAAAACACAGATTACACTGATAAAGCAGCCGATGCCCTAGAAAAAGCAACGAGGAAGCGAGAAAAGTTAATCGTATAGTATGGTTTGAACTTGTTAAAATTAGTCATATTCACTTTTCCTTACCACAAGCATTTAGCATCAGTACTGTAATGTACTCTGGTATATGACCTGTGTTGGTTTTTTTCTCCTTGGCGTTAATACAGCTGCTTTTAGTTTCGCATTCGGCTGGAACCGGTATCGGTATCAACTGTCTATCTAATGCCAGAGGATCAACAACCTCCTCGTCACTGGTAGCGGTTGAGCTATGACTGTCCATACTCAAATTATAAATTTTCTCGTTAGCCATAGCTGCCGCATAGCAATCGTCTTATATTTTTAAACGAATTTATGTAACGTTCGGATTGAGTACAATGAAAAAGTAAGGGACAGAATAATTATTGCCAGAAATCGATTTGTGTTTTCCAGTGACAGTTCCCAGGAAGCGGCTTAAACACGTATTCAGAGAATGACACTTGAATCATTCGTATATATGTGTGTCCCGTTCAATTAACTACCTTGAAACAGCAGCTTCATGTATTTCAGCACTTATATAATGGCGTTTGTTCCAGAACATAAAACTATATACCTCTACGCAGAGTTATAGTTGAGTTGGTTATAGGGTCTTCTTTGTTAGATGCGTTACATAATTGCAGTCATGGAGGAGATGACATCACAGTCTCAAGTCGCAGCTGCTTCATCGTATAGATGCAAGAGTACATTTTTTGGTTCTTTAGTAGGAATGTGGAACTGGAAAGGAACAGACTGAGTAACTTTAGTTCTGTAATATAAAATTAAAAGAAAGAGAACTATGCTTGAATTGTAGGATTTCAATTCATATTTTGAAATTTGTTATAAGTGGTTTAAGGAGTGAAAATAATTTTTTATTAACGTTTCAATTATCTTGAAATTTGTAAATTGTTTAGTGTTTCAGCAAAGTATATAGCGGCTGCAGAAATTATCATTAACTTAGGGTCCAGCAGTTTTTACTTGTGGTAATTTCATGTAAAGTGACGATACAGCCTTTGTCACAGTCGTGTCCGTCTGCTTTTAAAAGGTAAGTACTTATAATACCTGGCAATAGCAAGCGATATAGTATTCGTAGTCGGCCAAAGTATGTACTAAACAAATATTAAAATTAATTCGTTTATTAAAGGTGTGGGCTCAACTATGGCAGCAGCTGATAGTAATATTGCTGGTGGTAGTGTCTTTCAAGACGACGATACGATCGATGCACTTATTGGTGATACGGTAAGTTTGCATCCCTTTCATTAGAATATTTTTATGCTTATTGAATAAGCTGGGAAACAAATCGGTAAACTGTGTCACTTTGCTTTCCAGTTAGCAGCTAGTTTTCACTGGTATTCGTAGGTAAATTGTAAATTTTTATTGCTGTATATTAATCTTATTGTGTGTGTTGCTGATGATTTGCAGCTTGTAAAACGAGACGAGGAAGCTGCTTTGACATCCCATGGAAATAGCATCAATGAATCGGTCATGGCATCCTCTTTGGTAAACAGCGCCCTCGACCAAGATGATAAATTTAACGCGACTGGCGAAGAAGAAGTAACGCATTGTATTACTCATATGGTTGAGGTCCTGGTTGGTATCCTCATGATTCATTTAGCAGCGGAGAGTGTGTGAGTGAGTGGCAGCGAGTAGTTAGTGGAAATCTAAAAGCCCTACTGAAAAAGAGCAATGCTTCCCCCAAGCCGAATTTTATTATTGAGGTGGAGAAAGCAGCTGTAATTCAGAATCATCATATGAAAGCGTTACTGGCTCCGGCGATGATTTGTGGGATATGCAAGATGTCCCTAATCCGCTGTTTCAGCGACAAGCAGAGAATATTATCGAAGATGTCCCGGAGCCGCTTCCACAATTGAATGCAGTGGTTCCTAGAGTTGAAGGCGAAATTTGCATAAGCAGAACCTTTCAGGTAGTAAAATGAATAACTTAGCTAGTCATTAATAGTAAAGCTAGTCTTTAATAGTCAACTACTATGAAGATAACTTATATTTATAAAACAGAGTGTCGGATACTTGCCACAAGGAATACGCAAACCACTGCAATTCGCCATTTATGAAAGGTTAGACTCGGACGGCGTTCCATTTGATTCCCGCGTGGATACGGACTTGTGTTTTGCAGCGATGCAAGACGTGCTTCGCACCGGCGATATGGCTGCTGTGGAAATGGTTACCCACGCACCCCAGACGGAAGCTGATTCCCTGCGCGTTCATGCAGCTGTGTAGCTCATACCGCAAATGCAGCTGGAGTAGAGAGATTCCTCTTGCGTGAAGTAGAGCAGCTGATACCTCGAAGCGGCCTTGTAACGGATATGTTTTTCAAAATGGCATTTCGATTGTTGCTAAGAAGCTTCGCTTCAATCCTGTCGGTATAGTTGATATATCAACATCATTATAAAAACAAAGGCTTAAAGTAACCAGTTGTAATGAATTTGTGTTGGCAATTGTAGTTTTTCAGGCTGCACCTGAGCATTGAAAATCAGATGGATGTGATAAGAAGGCTTAATGCCTCATCCGTTGCCGCTTCGACTAAAATATTCAGTCACGAAGATTTAGTCAGTCCTTACGAAGGAATACCGAGACTTCCGGTTGCAGCAGCTATATGGCAAGTTGCTCTGAAAAATTTTGCTCACAAACAAGCTGCTTGGAGAATGGAAAACATGGATCGCGTCCTGAGTCCTTCGGAAATTAACCAGTTGTCGTATTGTCGTTTTCCCACCAAACAAAGTATCGGCGCTATCAGAAATGTACGCAAACTATCTCCTGGAGCACAGCGATCGATATTAAACATTTTGCTCACAGGAAGTAACAACTTTGATGAGACCCATCAATGTTTAAGATGCCACGGTTTAGGTCACGTGGGAACCTTTTGCACAAACCGAAATGTTTTTGTTGCGATAACGAAATCGGACGCCCGTAAGCTGCTACCATAACTTTCTTTACATATTCTTGTAGTAAATTGGTTAACTATTCAATAACCAGATTATTCCTTCGTTTTTAGAATATGCTGCTGATTTTGGAAGAGTCGGAGAATTTCGAATGGGTGGACCAGCAGTAACAGTGAGCAATACAACACGGCAGAGGAATGCACTGGCATACGGATTTGACATAGGAGGTATATTTACATACATGCACTAAATACCGTCTACAGTTTCTGCGTTTCATTTTGATACAACGAGAGCTGATTTATTTTTCTTGCTTCAGTGTGTAGTGCAGCCAGAAGTAACCAGTGGATACAGTTCTTCTTTTATTGCCAAGAATACGACCCAATTTCTTCTGGACCTCAGCTGCTGACATTCCTCTGCTCCCTGAATTCCCCCGCGAAATTATATTTATCCAAGCAGAAACTACACGGATTGGAAGCTACGACACTCGACGGATTCAAAGTAAGGCATCTAAATATTCACGGCTATTTTGAAGTTTGCTGTGATTACTATAAACATAAGCAGCTTTTCGAAAGGGAAGCATTGATCCCCCTCCCTAATGCATGCTCCCACGACAATTGCAGCTATACGGCAAAGATATGGTCAACAATGTAAGCATTGAGTTTATCAGATTGCAATCTTTTTTTGACAAGATTTTGGCTCCTTTATTTCATTTGAGTGTTAGCTGCTAGAATTAATGAATTACTCTTTATTAACGTGGAACGAGCATTAAACAAGATATGATATGATTCGGTTATATCAAATGCTTTCATTAATCTTCGCCTTCCCAACCATTTTCATCGCGGAAAGTGACTTTGCAAGTAGGTTTGCAGTATTTCTTGTCATCTTGGCACTCATAGCAATATTCCCAGAAGTCTCCTGGTACATATACGCCATTCACTACTCGTCCTGACTGTAAACAGATATGGTTATTTATATATGCTGCTGTCAAATCTAATGGTTAGTCACAATGTCATTGTTCATTTTAAATGAGGTGTCACTAACCTTACCCTTCGGTGACCAATCATCGTCCGAAAAATTCTTTCCGCCAGGAACAGACACACCCTCATCCTCATTAACAGTAGAGACGGTTACAGTTTCAACCTTTGCCTTCATTTCATGTTCTCCCTTGGCATCACGTGATGGTGAAGATTTATCGACACTTGTCTGAAATACAAGCATATGTAATTTAATTTAATACTACATTTATACAATTCCTGCCTACACACGCCGAAGGTGGTTACTGGTTACCTTTTGTGGAACAGCTGCAATCTCCTTTGTGAGATCAGGTTTGTAATTTTCGTTGCCAACGAAATCAGATAAGCTGGCTTTAACGTTTCCAGATTCCATTATTACAACACTGCTGCTAATCAAGTTTGTTTATGATTTTAATATTATCCTTTTGCGTTTATAATTTATTTCCGTATCGTCTGTCCGATTGAAGAAACTTATACTTGTCAGTTTTACCGGACATGCTACCACCGGTTTTTTCTTGCCACTACCAAGCAATATGTATCATACAAATAGAAGCTTCAGCTGCTATACTGGGATGATGCAGATGATACGCTATGAATTACAGTAACTGGTGGAAAGACTTGATGGGCCGAAGAGGCTGTAGCTGCTTGTAACCATATCCTATGAGATAAATGAAGAAGCGGTATGTAGGAGGAATGCTTAATAATTTATTTGTTATTATTATATGAAGACAACCAATCCAAATTAATATTGTAAATAATTATGCAGCTGAATTTCCTGAAAAGAAAAATGTAACCAGGAATTTAAGGTATAAGTAAATAAGCCATGGAAGTTAGCCATAACGTAAGCCAAGTTGCCATGGATTATTATGGCTAATTGCAGCTATTCACCCGATGATCTTTACATCAATAAATGACACTTTCTGTCATACAGCAGGTCATTGAAGCTGTGACAAGCTTTTTCACCCTCATAGGATAGCAATTGCAGCTGCTCTTCATTGATGAGGTCGGCATTCTTAGCTTCGTTGATGAGTTTAAAGAAGTTAGCGTCGAAATTTCTGAACTCGGGTACCCTCGTCTTCATCTCTGTGGGTATGCTTGAACGAATCTCCGGAATGGAGGGTTAAATTACCTTTCAAAATGGAATCCAACCGGTCTTTGAAGCCCAGCAATTGTTTACCTTCATCTTCAGTAACCTGTCCTTGGCTCTTGCATTCCTCTACAAGATTTTCATACGACGCGCAGAGATGCTCCACTACTTGACAGTAACTTGGAATTACGGCAATATCGGAATCAGCGGCTACAAATTCGCCAACTGTGTTTGGCTGATGAGCTGATTTGTTGCGGTTCTTGCTTCTCGCCACAAACGGGGGTCCTGCAAAATAGAATATAACGCATTCATAAACGATGTAAATATTCATGAAATATTATTTGAATGCACTTTTACATTGCATCTGCTCCATTTCGTATGATCTCATCCGGAACTAATCTACCCTCTGACAACAATATATTTTTAAAATTTCATGTTTTTACCTTTTCTAGGACTTTTAACAGAATTCTCTGATAGCAGCAAAGTATTCGCTATCCATTCGCAAAGACTGTCGCGTTCTGCTATTTTTGCAAGGATTTGCTCTTCAGAAACGTTTCCCTTCATCACAATAGCAACAAGGACAGCATTAAAGGCATTTCGAAAATCTGAGACTTGTTGCAATTCACGGTCTTCTTTGTTGCGATTTCTATCAGCTGTTACAACCCTAAGAAGATATCCATTATCGATGCAGTCGTTTGTAGCCATTGCAATAGTTTCAATTTAATTTTAAAAGACAATACGTTTAATTTTAGCTTCGCTTGACACTAACAAAACTAATCAGCGAGGAACAATCAGCTAATACTTTTGATTACCCTGGAGCAGCTGTTTGCGCGCAAACGGTTGTGACAAATTGAAACAAAACCACACAGCGAACTCAACAGCTGATTGTAAAGGGGCCATGAGCATATAACGTTAGCAGACATAAGCCTGTAGAGTACCTCGGCCAGTTAAGCGGCTATTCATATACATACAGTTGGGAGGAGGTACATATAGTTGAAATCCTTATGTTATGTTGTTGCGTGATGATCAAACGATCCCTGGTTAGAAGCATCAATTAGCATCATCATGAAATGTTTGACCGATTAAAAACTACAGCGCATCAATTTAATTTTTATTCTACATGCAGACTCTGGTTAAATCATGATTTTCCAGGAAGACAGTTGTTGAACGGTGCTCTCCCATTAGTTGCAGAGAAACTTGTGACTAACCATGTTCCGTGGATACAGTGCATTTGCAACTTGAAACAAAATAGTATTATTACAGCGAGGTAAGTTTGTTTGGTAAAGTTTAATTTTATTGACTGATTATCTGCTGTCCACACACTTTACAATAGCGGCTTAAAATTGAATTCCGCAATGAAGGTGAAGTAAATTACCATTGAAACATTTTACCAGGTCAAAGTTAAGGTTGTTTCCATCATGGTTAAACCCACTACCAGGACCGAGGAACAATTAGCAATTACAAGAGAGCGGAATCGGGAGGCTGCCAGGAGGAAGCGTGATAGAGACCGAATATTTAAGAGTAAGGCGATAACAACGGATGAGAAAGACTATTACATTTAAATACATAATTATTTTTGTTTGCTAACATTTTGTTTTTATTTAGAGGAGCATGGGCAGAAGCCACCTAAGAGGATCACCACTAATCAGATGATTGCAGCATGTATGCTTAAGAATGCAGTTCCTACTGGTCAAGAGGAATCTCAGTTACCGTTACAGCGGAAACAACCGGTAGGATCGAAATAGCCAAAGAGATTTGGGAAGTAATACTTAGTATATAATCTGCTAATTGTTGACATCAAGTATTTGATATTCCTCAGGTACCAGCTGAAAGTGAAAGCAACGTAAATTCTGCCATATTAGTCAATAGTAGCCATGAAAATATTGATGTGCTGATGGATACCGATGAAATTGATGATCGTTTAGACCCTGTACCACATCGTATCAACTATGCTGAGCTCAGACAAGATGGAAACCAAATCCAGAATATAATGGAAGTTGCAGCAGCTGATACAATCGAAAAACATTATTCTGAAGATTATTTTCACGAATCCGAGCTATTCGATGCGGCTGGCTCTGACATAGCCCGTAGCGACATTGTTCGGAGTTATTGCCCAACAGGTTAGAGGACAACATTAATAGACCCTGTGATTCATCTGTTACATTATTTACTGTTACAACCATTATTTCATGATATTTTCTTTGCAGCTACAACTACATCCGGCGCCGTTAGTAACAGCAGCTTCCCAAATGAATCAGAAGCTGATAAAAGCTGCCATGTCGTAAAATCTAAGGAATTTGAGGATTCCGCCAATCGGAAAGAAATACCTTTGGCCCCAGTACTCAGAGCATGTCACCAATATTTGCAGAAACATAACCTTACAGACGCAGCTACTATGGATTTGCTCCGCCTTCTCGAGAAAGTACGCATGCAAGAAATACCCATGCGACCTGGTGATATTCCTAAAAAACTGCCAACGTTTCAGAGAAGATTAGGAGGTCTCATCTCAATACGTGTAGCTGTTCAATGGAAGTGCAAATCTTGTGGCAGAAAGCTAAAAACCGATTTTCAGCAGGGCCTAGTTTCTTTGAGCTGCTGCGGCGTCTCGGCAAAGCACACAGATACGCATCTGTTTACAATGAGTTTAAGGGACACACTCCGGAAAACTTTGCCTTCCATATTCCATTTAATTCGGAAAACTGATTTGGAATACGATGGTCTCGTGAAGATACGTGAAAAGGTAGATGCTGTAGAAGATGACGTGTTTATCGCAGTTAACACAGACGGGGTTTCCATAAGTAAATCCAGCAACAAAAGTTTATGGCCTACACTTATCAGCATTTTAGGAACTGCTCAACACCATCGGAAGGATCAGACCAACATGATTATGCAGAGCCTCTGGGTAAGCTCAACTGAAACTCCGGATGTGAATTGGATCCTGGAATCGCTAGTGTATGAGCTGATGGAGTTAGAGTTGGAGCCGCTTGTGTGGCAGGACAACGAAGGAAAGTCTCGCTCTACTCGTGTCTATCTAGCATATATATGCACTGATTCGATGGCCAGATTCAAGGTTTCCGGGCTTCATATGCATAATGCAAAGTATGGATGCACATACTGCACACATGAAGAATCGGGTCATTATTTCACGTACACGAAAGAAAATCCGGAGCGAAGTCACCAAGATTATTTAGCAGCTTATTCTTGTCAAACCCAAAACTCATTTATCGAGCAAGGATTACTGGAGCCCACAAGCAGCAACAATCCCGAATTTCAACAGTATCAGCTGCTAGAAAGTCACAAGTACTCGCTGAAATATAGAAGCATTGTTTGCGACTTACATTACTTTGACATAATTTGGGGTAAGTTTCAACATAAGAATATTACAGAATCCCGCATACAAATGCTTACTGAATTATTTAATTTTTTTTGTTTTGTGAGAGCAGGTCTTCCTATTGATAGCATGCATACTGTCAATCATGGAGTCTTCAGGCTGCTGATAAATTCCCTTGTGTTCCCAACTCCAAGAATCAAATCGACTGTTGTCACAGCAGATCAGTCAGAAGCTGCAACCTCAGGTTACACTGAAGACGAAATAAATGGGCGTATTGCGAATCAGCTGGATGGGTTTGGTGACGTCGTTTGGGAGGATCCAGACATGCGCGAATATGCTAATGCTACCCAACAATCAAAATCATCAGATCTGCTGCAAGGCGACAAATTACCGGAAATCGATAATCCAACAACCAATACAGTCAATTCCAGCGCCTCTATACCGATGCAAAAATCTGACAGGGCAAAAGTCGATGCCTTCATATCACAAATACAACCACCGAAATCATTTGTTAGGAAACCTCGCCCTTTAGTGGAACGTGCGCATTTCAAGGCCCACGAGTGGGCAGCAGCTGCTATGATTTATCTTCCAGTGATTTTTTCAGAGTTGCTACCAAAACTTATTTTTGATTTGTACGTGCAGCTGCTGAGGGCTGTTGAAATACTGTCTCTCAAAGGCAGAACTGAAGTTGAAATACTTGAAGCAGAACAGTGTATTGACGATTTTACTCGTGGTATCAGCAAATACTTTACTGATGGGGCAGTTAATTATAATATTCACTTGTTAAAGCATCTCCCACGGTGTTATCGGCTATATGGCCCTATGTATCTGTACTCACTCCGATATTTTGAGAATTTTAACAAGCGTATTGTTGGGCTCACATCCACTAACCAGTTCACTGCTGTTCACGCGGTTAGGCGCTACGTTGACTCTGTTGTTGATCCCCCAGATAATAATTTTTTTACCCCAACCAACAAAAGTTGCATTTCAGTTAATATTTCGGGGAGAACTTATGCTCTGTCAGGCTTTCTGTGTCATGAACCAGGTGAAAATGGAAGTAATATGCTATATCGAAACGTTTCTTATGTAACTAATGATAAAAAAGTTACTGTAAAGGCCTTAGCAAAGGACCCTCAATCCGTTCGACACAACTCTAGCTGCTTCTTATTAGCTGATGGTTCTGTGGCTGAGGTAAAGCAGATTCAATATGATCCCAGCATAAATGTTATCTCTCTTATTGTGGAAAATTTCCAGATAGCACCTTGGCAAAAGTGTCTCAGCTATATTTGGATTAGTGAAACACCTTCCAAAGAAACTTCTGTTCTGCCTACCAGTATAACTGAGCTTGTTGTGAAAATTACTCATGCTTCAAATGTATACTTTTTTCAACTTCTGAATTCTGTTGATCTCACTAACGAGTAAATAAAGATAAATTTTTCTTCTTTCAACTAGCTCTTCCAAAGTGTACACAGCAAGTTCAGCAGCAGCTTCCAATACGTACGCATTTAAATCATTTCCTATTGTTCCCCAAAACAAAGATCTTCAATCCTACAACAACAGTACATACGGAACCTTTTCTTTGCAGGATAATCCTTAACCATTTATTATTTTATATTCATTTCCTATTACAACGATCGTACTCTAAGCGTGTGATCTTAAATCAACTCTTCTGAGTACATACTTGTTACATTCTCTAAAATTATGATTGAGAAACATTCTCTCGCAGAAGCTTCTTTTCCCCTTCCAAAGATCCTACTCTCCGCGATAGAGCCTGTATCATCTCTTTTGAGCATATACTTGTTACATTCTCTGAAAATATGATTGGGAAACATTCTCTCGCGGAAGCTTCTTTTCCCCCTGAAAAGTTCATACTCTCCGCGATTGATCCTGTATCATCTCTTTTTAGTATATACTCGTTTCATTCTCTGCGGCTATGATTCGGGATCCTTCTCTCGCGGATGCTTCTTTTCCCCCTGAAAAGTTCATACTCTCCGCGATTGATCTTGCATCATCTTTTTGAGTATATACTCTGCTCATCCCCCAGAGTATGTAACAGATTGTTACGTTTCATAAACTTTTAGTGCATACCCTCAATGTATCTTCCTTTCTGATCCAGTATATACTTTTATTTGATATTCTTAAATGAATCGATCCCCGTAATGCTAATTTATCATAATAATACGATCTTTTTGAGATTATTCCCAAATAATACGATAAGAATCAATCCTCAGGGATATACAGCAGACTGTTTAATCTGATGTTTCGTTCCGTATCATTCACATTTGTATCAAACCCTACTCTCATATTGGGTTGCAGGGATATATTTTAAAGTGCATAGTTAAATTGCACATACATTTATTATTTTTTGGTAACTGTCGTTTATATTTAATGTGTAAATCTATGAAATACAGAAGTCGTGTCGTCAATTAAACGTGTGATTGTATTTATTGAAGTAAGATACTTTTTTGAATTATGTACTGTAGTCTGTAGTGCTTTACATCTGTTTTGTTTACTGTTAAGTATGAGGGAGAGACCCATATGACAGTCAACAGCCAACATGTTGGAAGATACAGTTTAAGTGACTAATAGATCGTTTCGTGTTAACTCTGTAGTTAGGATAACAGTGGAAGTATTGGGGAATTGATAGCTACCTCGCGGGGAACCATATTAAAGTATTATTTGTCTGTGATTAAGTGTAAGTATACAGTGAATCAGACCGTTACAAAAAAATGTGATCTTGCTACGTGAAAATTAACAAATATCTCCTGATACCGTTTTTGGTTTTGAAATTTTATTCCAGGTTTTTAAATTCTTGTCCATGATGAAGATAAACGAGAAGAATCTGGCAGCTTTTGCAAAGTCGAACCAGCAAGTCGACCGGGAAGGATATTTAATGAAGAAGGGCGAAGGGAACAAAAACTTTGCGAAACGATGGTTTGTGCTGAAAGGAAATCTTCTTTTCTACTTTGAAAAGAAAAGCGACAAAGAACCCATCGGCGTTATTATTCTAGAAGGCAGTACCATTGAGCTGACCGATAATGACATGGAGCAGCATTATTGTTTTAAAATAGTTTTTCCATCTCGCTCGTATATATTGAGCGCGGATTCCCAGTCCTTAATGGAGCAGTGGATGAAGTCCTTAGCGTGTGCAAGTTATGATTACGTCAAACTCATGGCAGCGGAGTTACAAAGGCAGCTGGACGAGCTGACAAAAGGTAGTAGTAGAAATTCCATTAAGTTAATGCTTGCAGCAAGTAACTGAAAATTCATTATGTCGCCGAATTTCCAACATTACCTCAAAAAATATTTAACTGAGACATAATTTACTCCAGATGAATCATCAGCCCCGAAAGCCTGTTCTTCAAATCCTTTCAACAATCCAAACTTGATTAATCAAGGATTTGGAGGTAACGCCAACCAAGCATCTTCCAGTCACCAACGCCAGAATCAAGTTCCAACGCCACCTCCAAGACATAAACAACGGCCACCGCGTCAAAACCAGCGACGTACATTTGCTATGCTTCATGAAGAGTACGGTACGAAGATTCTGGAGGATCAGCGGGCCAGACATGCAAGACTATCTTCCGCTAGCGGAAATTGTGATGGTCTCAATAGCAACATGGCTTCTCTGTCAATTGGAAAGCATAGTAATATTATTGAACTCTGAGTGCACTAAGTAATTTTAAAGTAGTATCCCCCACACCGCGCAGTACCTAACCTTTTTATAATTTCGACAGCTCACTGTATCTGTCTACTTACCTTGACTTAATATGCACAGTATTTTAGTTCATACGAAAAGGCTAATCTTAAGGCCTACCCCGTATTTCGGAATCGCTAAAACGAAATTGTCTAAGCTATAGTTTAAGTTAGTGGTAGCTAAATATTAGGAATTTACTGCACCCGCCAAGTATTTCTGATATTTTGCGATTCCGAATACGTGAGTAATCGCAGATTTAATTTCGCAGAAATCGCAATCCCGGCTGTGCTAAGCTTATTTCGATGCATTTATCTATCAAAGCGTACATTAGCTGAGGTAGCTGAATGAGATTCAACTTTAGAACTGTAATTATTAGTGTATTTTCCTCTGGTCATGGTTTTGTTGCATTTATTGAAATCCCACTGATACCACAATACTTCTGCTGTAGCCAGCGGTAGAGTTTTATGTATTTAGTTGGGGCGTTCTGGATTCCCACGAAATATTTCGCATATGCCTACCATTAATTACCAATCCAAGTTGAAGTGTTAAATTGTAGCAATATTCGTCATTGATTTGAGATTAGCATATATGCGTTCCCATTCTTAAGCATTCAGTTTTGAATGACGTATTACGGTAAATATTTCTCTCATCTTATTCGGTAAAATACTGGTATGCCACAGCACAGTTGTACCCACGAAAAGTCGTGTTCCCGGTGTTAGTTGCAATTAATTTATGTTAAAAGCGGTATTTACCGGCAAGACATATGGGTGCTTGATCGTGAGGTATTGACGATACAAAGAAATAAAAGACCTGATTGATACTGGAACGGTCTCAGTAATTTTCGTCTGTGGTTGCATAAGATTTTTCAATTGTGAACCCTGAGCTGGGACTAAATGAGCCTTCTCGGCGTGGACTAAATGATGTTTCTGTGTAATGTCGTCCGTAGTAACGCAATGCGGTTTCAAGACCTGCTCAATACTTTACTTCCTTAGATCACCCTGAAGATGCAGACAAATGAGCAGTAGTCATACCACACGCTTGATTCGTTGTTGTGGTATTGATTTAAAAAAAATTGTTCAGTTTTAACTTTAATCACTAAATTGTCTTTGACAGTATCATTGCGTTATCAAATTTGAATCTGAATCATTAGAACATCGAAAGTATACTTATACATTGATTATATCAAGCGAATGCTTACGTACAAGTTACAATATCCAAGTCATTTTGCGTTGCAGTAAATATGTATTTAGCTAAATCTAAATGCTCAACCTACCGTTACCTTAGTCTCAAGATCCATGAAAGGTCTCTTCCGTGGCGGCCACGCACACCGAAGTCATAAAAACAATTCTACATTTGAATCTACCAGAGAGCAGAATCTGCTGTTTTACAGTAGTAAAATCTTTGAAGGTTTATATATAGACTAGAATTGGTTAACTGGCATCTGCCAAATTTTTTAACCACAGTCCATGTATCTAAAAACAGCATTTCGTCGGCGTCTAATATTATATCAGATGAAAATCCCGTTCCAAACGCCGGGTGTCGGTTCTACTTCATCAAAAATCAATCATGATTTGATTGACCATTAATATCGTTTCAAGTCATGCGCTAAGTAACTAACATTTTCCTTAACCCATGTGTAAATCTACATGCACACATTATTAGACTGTATCGTATTGAATCTTTCACATTCCACGCCTTAACCACCGACAGCGTCTTGTAGGACGCTGATGTCCTGTGTAACTTCTGGAGGTCATGCATCTGCATGATGACCGTCTGAGCTACGTACCAGATTATATTTTTAAGAATTTAGGAAGACTGCCTTGTAAAGTACTCACAAATTGTTTTACTTTTAGCTAAATCTAACACTAAATGACTAACCAGCCAGCAAATTGCTCTGCAATATGAAAACGCAGTTGACAGGCCACTTAATCGTATTTAATATTGAATATACTAAGTTGTACATAACATAGAAATTCCTTCAAGGAAGGACTAATACACTTTAGTCCGGGAATTGTTACGCATCTAAGATAATAGTTCGGATAGTTTATATTTAAAGAGCTAGCAGCAACAGCAGCCATGGAGCATTACTTGTTGCTTTCTATAATCTTGGATTCATACACCCGGGCCCTGGGTATTATTCATAATAACAAAGGTTTAAAATAGTTCACCCTCACTGCATGCCTTTCATACTTTTAGAAACATGACCATCCGGTTTCAAGGACCGGAAATATTAAACTACCCTAGGGACTAGAGAGATAGTTTCTTTCCCATGACTAGTCTGAACTCTAGGACTTTATATTCTACACTTCCTACTAACTAAGTAACTATAACTCAAGCCCGGTGGGTGGCTGAGTCTTCATCACATGTTTCTCAAACTAATCAAAGTCACGTTGGCGAAAACAAACAGTTTTGTACAGTCGAATTTGAATCAGTAAATTACTTCTCCAGCCCCATCCTAGGGCCGTTGTGCCGTTGTTTTCCATTTAAAATCAAATATCAAATGAAACTATAGAAAAAGAGTATTCGATATTAACTCCGGTGCTGTAACTGATGAGATCAATTCAATTCATCGCTAAAAGCTGTCTAATCTAATCCTAAAATTAACTTCTATTCCCTGTGATTTACCGCCAGCTCGTATCCGATGCGAATTATTCTTTCTTCGAAGCTTTCGCATGTTTTCCAGCCTTTTTACTTGAAGCGGATCCAGCAGCATTATGTTTCAGAGTAGAAGGATGGTATGTGTAGTAGTAAAAGTGCGTGAAAAGGATCACAAAAGTGCACATATACAGCATTAGCCAGAATAGTATAAATCGAGGATAGCTGCAATTAGCAGACATTGCTGTGATACAATGAATTATTGTAGCCAAGAACTGGAGCTGAAATAACAAAACATTTCATAGATTATTATAATTCCGTTGCATAAACAGTGTCTCCTTTCAACTTAAACACTATTTAAGTTTGGGATGATTACCATCTGCATGATTGTAACAAATTTCTTGTACGGTACAATTTCTCGCATTCCCATTGATTTTAGTTTGAAGTAGGTGTACATTAGTACATGCACCCAACAGTTTACCATCGCGATGAGGGCAGCTGAAAAGTTATCACGATATTCCCATTGCATTTCCTTGAGTAACCGTAGAAATTAATAAGTTCAACAAATTTTCAACGAATGTACTTACACGATCCTCCTGGCACGAATCTAGCACCAACCCAGCACGCAAAAACGATGGTTGAATGATGATAGACTTGAAGAAACGTTAAGGGTCCACCCTTCTTTTTAAGTATGATCCAGAATGTGTCCATGAGTTCAACGATTTTTGATACGAAAAAGAACCACATTAAACGAGCAATTTGTAGTTCATGGTGACCTTCAGAAGCGACTGGCTGGCAGCGCCAATTGTAACCAGCGTGGCATATATGCCATACAAACTGCGAAACAAAGAACAACATGCATTAGGACGGACCAATTAATCCATAATGAAGCACTGCACCTGCACGTCGACTGCACGTAGCGCAAGTAACAACTCGCTTAACTCTCTCCCAATCTATCTTAACCATATATTTACTTACCAGAGATCCCATAATCCCATTTCCGATAAGAAGGATCATATTATACGTATGCAGAAACTGGACTACTCGAATACTGTAAAAGAGTTCTACAATAATTTTCTTGCAAAACATTACTGTGAATAGATACGCAGAAATCACGCCTAGGACATAAAACGGGGAGCCCATTAGTGCCCAATCGTCCACACGTGGATCTACACCAAATCAAATTACTTAATTACCGTTCCAATTGATTCAATTAATTTATTTAGTAAATAGTATTGATTGTAGTTTACCTCCCTGACTCCAAGCCAGGTTGTATAATTTTTTCACATCTTCCATTGAAGAAGGTAACTGATGCGCTAAGGGTCCAAAAATGGTGTCCATGGTGAAAGCGGAGGGAGAATGATTATTGCTACAGTTAATTATACACGGGTAAGGGACGAGGATTTAATTAGTGCACATTCAGCTTTATACCCAGCCAGCCCTCAAAGATGTAGGTGTAGGCGCCGCTGTATTCCTATATTACTTTCCCTGCACCCACGGCAAATATCAAACTACCCTCCAATCCGTCCCAGCCACCCCGTACCGCCAATAGGGAGCAGGAAAAAGCTCCTCCTGTAGGCCACTTTTACTCCCTGCTTTCTCCAAGTGAAAGCGCTGGAGGGCGACTCAAGCGTTGCACCAAGCATTAAAAAAGAACGGTAGTGAAAACTTCATCACGAAACCACACGGTGAAAGCCTGCGAATTCAATGCGGAAATTCTCTGATAGTAGAACTTGCATAGCATGCATTAGACATCTGTGTTAAACCGAATGTCCCAGGGTATGAGTGAAAGCAGCCTGAGTTTGCAGCAGTGGCAACATGTATTTCAAGTTAATCTAATGTATATGCAGGCCGAGCTCTGCAATGTATTCGTATCAGTAGCTCCCCCCAGCTTGATCTAACCCGTTAAGGAAGTCTACAGCAGGATTGAAAGTACTTGCCATTTAATGACTAGTATGCGTGCAAGCGAGGTGAAACGCTACATTTCTTCTTTCTTACCCTTCTGGTCCTCCATCCTATCAATCTCCATATTTAATAAACGAAATGAATTCCGATCACGAAAAGGAAAGCAAATGGCTCAAGTACTTTCCCACGCTCACCCATCTTTCCATAATCAGAGGGAATCAAGTTGTTCCCTCGCCCAATGTCACCATAATACATAATAATCCCATGTTTCTCCAGGAGTGATAATTTCTCTAAAATATTTATAAGTGGAGTTAGAGCAGAGGCAGAATGGAGTCAGATTGGAGAAAGCAGAATTTAAGGAAAATAGTATAGCTTTTAGGGGCTTAATTCCAAGAACAGGTTATTTTCATTCTTCACCCACAGTCCATGTTCTCTAGAGTTAGATCTACTGTAGTTGTTAATTCTCTGGAGCGAAATGCTCGTTCACGCTGATTTATTTAAGAGATTTTATTATTCTTTCCCCTAACGAATGTAGAAACTTTTTAGTTTAGGCAAGAAGGAAAGATTGAAGAAAAGTAAAGTTGAGGGATGAGAAATTCCGGGATATCTTCCAGATGTTTCAAATGGATTCTTCTGTGGTAACTCACAGTACAATACGTTTCAGTACTTGGAGAAAGTATTCAAGTAGCCAAGCCTTTGTGCGCCAACTTAGTCAAAATACTGAGTAGTGGAGGCGGGTAGAAAGTCCGGGAGAAAGCAAACAAGAAGTAGAAGAGCGAGAGTTGTACAATCTCCTGAATGTTGCCAGAAGAAAGTTCAGTTTGATTCCATCCAAGAGAAGGACAACAACTCCCTGTGCAGGGCTATTGCGACAATTGACAATATGACAAAGATGAGTACAAAATTGATGTAAAGTGCCATTCAAAACCCGGGAGCGGAGGGAGGAACATTTCAAGAGTCCTCTAGGGAATCTGAGAGAATAGAAGCCTTTCGAGAAACTGGGTTAAGTAAAATATGATGGGAGAATTACTTTGCCCGCTCCAAAACTTGAATGTCCTGCTCTAGGAATATGCAAGCCTCGCGGCAATTTCCTTCCACCATCTCAAATCCAGAGCCACTACTCCAAAGTGAAAGTCATCTTCCCTCACCCGGAGCGGGGATAATGTATAACACAAACTTAATTGATGGCTCAGGGAATTCTGTTCCGCCCTTTCCGTTTCCTCCTCGACATGATGAAGTATGATGAACAAGTGTAGCCTATAGTGAGAAGAGACGAAGCAAGTAAACATTCAACGACTATTCCTCCCTGTCTTCTACCTTCTTTTAGCCCCTCCACCACCTGTACGCACCGCACTCATCAGAATCTGCAAAGGTATTCCTTCTCCTCCACCGCTTACCTGCATGTTCATCCTAGAGTCTGCAGGCTGCAGCTAGCTCTCTGTTCTTCTCACGGTTCAAGAAATCCAAAAGTCGGAAATAAAGCGGAGAGAGAGAGAGTGCATCATTTCATGTCATGAAGATAACACAGCTCTTGAACTTGTGGAATACGAGGTGTGCACAGTGACAGGGGAAGCATAATATCTTTCATATTCAACCGAATATCTTTAAATCTTAGACTCGCGAGGAAAACTTGTCAAGGCAGCCACCATCACCGCAGATGAATTTCAGTACGGACGGGCATCCCGAAAGGAATCCAACAACTCAGTCCGAAAGGAGCGGGGTAAACCATTCATGGTATTTAAACAAGCAGAGAAGAAATTTAACAAGAGGATCATGCAACCGCGTACATCCCCCCGTTCCCCAAGTTCCCCTTCTTAGCGGGCTCTGCCTCAGCTTGATCCTAGATTTCCACAGAATATAATATACCCGAATATAGAAGAAGCTAATGGAGAGGGCCTCCTTTCCATCCAGGCACCCCCATAGTCTCCTCTCCTGGATCCGATACCGCAATCTTTCTCCTGTTTATTAACGTAGACATGCACATATGTAGAGGGAGAGAGCGTAGCTGGCTTCCTCTAGAGATTTTCACTCTTTCCTCCTTTCACCACCACCACTGTACAACAAAGACGGCACAAGTATAGTGAATTGGGAAAGCTGAAAAATAAGAGCGAAGGAGCCTTGTACCGAATTTTCTCGCTTGTCTTCTCCCACTCTCATTCAATTTTGACATGGATCGAGAAGGGTAGAGGACGGAAAGCTTTCTCCATCCATTCTTCTCAGACTTTCTTCCAATTTCCGAAAGAAAAGCTTTCACCTATAGCCTCCTCTGGAGGAGTCCTCCATCCTAAGCATTCACAGAATAGCAGTAGCACGAAGAGTTTAATATTTTTCCATATTTGCCAATTTTCTTCTCCTCTCCCCAGGAATATCCAGACTTAGCTCCGTGTAGTTGGCGCTTTACAAGAGCCCGCTTAAGATTCAAATCATATAGGCCTATCTCATTTACTATTCTAAATGCTTCTGGCAGAGGTTTGAGTTACACCTAATGTTTCTTAACAAATCTTTTTCAAAGAAAGAGACTCATCCCCTCTCCATCTTTCTCATCCTTGTCCTCACAGGATTAATTGCAAAAATTATTGCTTTTAACTCCTCAACACACGCTTATATTGATGCTTATCCTGGTATTTCAAATAAATGCAGTCTTTTCTTTTTACCCGCTGTATAACCTCTTTTCAGTCGCTGGTTCTCAATAAGACGCCCAGTCTTTTGTGAAACAGCTATCCAAGTTGCTTATTGTGAGGGGTAGCAGTAGAGTATTATTTTCTCGGGTAAAGGAACAAGGAAGAGGAGGGAGGGAAAGGCGAAGGAGGAATGGAGGAGGAAGAATGCGAATTGAATAGGACGAGTTTCCTTGGCTTTTGGTGCAAAGGGAGAGCGGGAGAAAGCTGTGTTTCCTTTTCGCTATACAGCTGAGCAGTGTTATACACGTACTTGTATAAAGCGGGAGGGAGGACGAAAAATCCGACATATATATATAGGAAAATCCCGCGTATGCCTTTTCTCCTTCCCTTTCCACTCTTCCTTTCACTTCCTCCCTCCCTGTTTCTGGTGAATCACCTTATAGCTTTTCCCTATCCACTTTCCCCAGCCCAACACCCCTACAACACAAGCGAAGCTCCAGTATCATACAATTCTCCCTATTTTGAACCCTCCTCTTCCCTTCCATCCATCCCCTTTTACACTTGGCATATGCGGACACTCACTAGGCTACGCGTAGCCAGGGAAATGGAGAAAGCTAGTATACGGAGATGTGAATGGAGTCCTCTTCCCTCGCCTAGGAGGGCCAGAGTTTCTTGGAGCTTTCGTCAGGGAAGAGTGTCTTTCCAGTTTCTCTTCATGTGTGAACTAGGAGCGCTCGGGCTTTAAACACATAGTGGCAAGGAAGGAACCAGCATGTTTTCACAACCTTTCCCTTCAGCCAGTATCCTCTCTCCAAAAAGTACTGGAATTTAGTGGCACAACTCAGAGCTTGAGGACTCGATACGATCCATCTTCTTCTCCGCCCGTGTGTCATCTCTCTCCTTTGTGGATTTCAAGATGTAGCAAGGAAAAGGAAAAGCCCAGAAGAGTGAGCTCCAAGCCCGTAGTTTCAGTCCTATAAACACACACAACAACAATCCACTTACTTTCCCGTCCTCCTCTACCTTCTTCAATCAACGTTTCTCTATTTGCTCCCCGCTCTCGTGACATATACCAGCCATATACAGTGCAAAAGGAGTGAAAGTATTACATTGTCGCAGATACGGGATTCCGCACATGGATATTCCTCAGCACTCCAACGCCGCCGCTCATATGGATCAACCCTCCTCCAATTTCCATAACATCTCATCTCCATGTGATATCACCGATTATTGACAAAAGACTCTGAAGTGAGGATAGTAGTAGTGGAGGAGAAAGCAACTTGTTACGTGGGAGTGGCGGTGAGTGGAGTTTTTTTTTATATTTACATGTATAGTCATGTCGATTTAGTGTTATGAGTGCATGATGATGAGGAAAAAGAAAGTGAGGAGATAGTCCATAGTCGTACTATAGACTGACTAAATATATATTTAAAACCTAACAATATAAGTGTCTATGTACGGGCGTGATCCTCTTTAACACTACAATAACTAGAATTTTCTACAACAGTATTAGGCTTAGACACAGCACCAGCATTAAAATTAATTCATTCACTCCATCCATCACCACCACCTACAACTTTTTTATCAGCTTGGACTCATACATTTTATGGATTTCTACAATAGCCTCTAAAAATCGAACGAGTAGTCGTGAAAGCAACTCGGAGTTAAACCGCTACAAAACCTTTATTAGACTAACAAGAGGAGAAAGCAATGAGGAAAGCTTCTCATTTCTCACTAATTTAAGAGACCTCAAGCAAGAAGCGGATGAGAACTTTTATGCATTTCTTTAGTTCCTTCTTTAATTCTGTTTCATCCCAAAAAACTTTTCTCCATCCATAAGCCACAAGCTCTTATGTAGGGATTCCGCAATATCCCTTCCAGTTTCTATCCTCCATCATTCCATACTTTTTGCTACTATGTCTTTTTCAAAAGTTTCCTATGCACTCCACTTCTTCAAACCCTAAACACTCTCGCACGTTTCCCTTGTAATTTCCCCACTCTTTCTCTCTTTCCCCCCTCTTCTTTCACATACCTTTTCCTCCCACCCTCTTCTCTCCACTACCAGACTCAATTACTACCCGCCGGTCCTCCCGTCTCCTACTTTCCTCCCTGATTCTCTATACATCCTATCCCTAACCTTGCTTCAATATCATCACACACCTTTTCTCTTGGAGGTTATCCATATTTTTATTTTTTTCTTTCCCAGTCCTGCTTTTGATTCTACTTTCTCCCTTGCAATCCCCCATAAAGACCTTTCTCAGTACAATGTAGAAACTACGGCCTTTTGGAGTATTTTATTAGAAATAGACAATTAGTCTTGGGGCTTTAGTTAATGCTCAAGTATCATGACAATGCGTCCGGCTCTGCTCTCCCACTTTCACCTTCAGCTTTCACTTTACACAATTTCCAGGTCGTCAACTTCCCTGGGTATTCTTGGAATCCTACAGACTCTAGCCAAGTAGTGGAGGGAAAAAGTCGGGCAAGAGAGAGATAGGAATTGATTAAAACCTTGACGGAACCTTCACAGGTGCTTTCCTATTTAGTACTTACCAACCAACCCCAGCCCACGTTTAAACTTCACTTTCTCGTCTTTCACAATTGATACTTGAGAGCTGGGGGACTGGAGAGGCGTCGTATAATTTCAAGCAGCGGAACATTATCGTACATCCGCACTATTGTAGGAATCCTGTAGTATTGAGAGAAACAAACCATTTCTCCCTACCTCACGAAAGGAATTTACAACACTTCTTTTTATTGTCGTCTTACGAATCAAATAAGGATGTGGTCCAAGTGCAAAAATTTCACTCTCCGAATGACATTACCCAGCTCTACAATTCATATTCATTTATTTCGACTTTATGGCCAGCCTACGTTTTACTTGAAGGTTCTCCCTCCATCTACGTATGGTCATCATGCATGCTGTCCATGTCTTCATCGTAACTTTCCCCATCTCTCTATGCCTTCTTTTCACAAGTACATACGCACTCAGCATAGGAAACGTACAACTGAGGGAAACTTGGCACAAAAACACTGGCGGACAAACATTGGAAACTGAAACCACTGGGACTCCCAAGTGAGCCCTCTTGCTTTTTCTTGCACCACAAGTCTGAATAATGAGCATTCACGCGTAGACCCCGAAGAGCTATGGCTAAGAGGTCATGGAAAAAATGCCCTGAACTATTATCCGTAATGTTTTATGAGATCATTTTTGATAGTCTTTCTCATTTTTCTTACTCTAAATGCCAGTACATCCACCAGTTTGAAATTGAATACGTACCACAGTTTCCTCCTCACTGGCCAGACAGAAGCACACCATTTTTCTAGCTTTACTTTTGAGGAGCATAGTTCTTCTGTTTTCAGAATCATAATAGTAACATCCCAATTATGAATGACCCAGCCCGTGGAGAAATCTCTCGTAGCGACTCCCTAGAGTGACTGCCTATTATCACACTTTCTCTGCTTTCACTCTACGTCTTGCCTGTATAGAACAGTTGTGAATTATGGCGTTGATCGATCATATCAAGGGCAGAGATTCAAGTTTTTCAAGTGTATAAGGGAAAAATAATAGTGATATTCTACGTTATGTTTTTGAAAACATGTTGATAATTACTTAAGTTGTTTTAATGCTGGCTTGGTACATTTAGAAAAGTGCTAGAAAGTTCCTGACGCCATGGGCAAACATGTCCTCCTACCTTATAAATTATAAATTGCAATTCATTAAATGCAATATAGATTTAATTTCATCACGTCGTATAGTCTACCGCAACAATATGTTGCGCTGCATTCAAGTCGCGTTTCTCTCGCCTCTAACCTCATGCAGAAAAGTTTTAATTGCATATTGCAAAAGAATATAACACTTTCTGGAAGCTCTATCCGAGTTGTATCTTTTCCTTGGATTGAAACCTGTTTGTTTCACATTTATGGCGATTTTTTCACGCGTAGCAGAACTAATAAATACCTATACAACGAACTAGTTTGACATAACCCTTCTCCATACTGTGTCATGTTAACTGCATAGAAAATGAGGAGAAAGTTTTAATTACCTTTCTCACGTTTTAGTTGAAATTACTGTAACAAATTATACTCCCTGGTACGACCTGTAGGCGTGGATTGATCAGTGTGATAAATTCACTTCACGTATGCTTAATGCTTGCCCAGCACACTTTCGTGCCTTTTATGTACTTTTAGATTAGCAACTTCCACACCTCATACCTTAACCCTTAAACTCTTACGAGCAAACTTTTTTTTGCTTTTACTCAAATCAGGATTAGTTTGTGTATACTTTTTATCTCCTACTTTATTCCCTTCTTTTCCCATAATGTACTACGAGAATTTCATTAAATGCTTTGTAAATCCGAGTCCTTGGATGAACTTGTATTGCTGATATGTAATACTTTCTAGATCGTTCCGACCCTCCTTGGAGTTTCACATCTTCCGTTTCATGCATTAAAGCAAGTGAGAGTTGCAAATTTCATTCTCTCCGCATGACCAGTGTTATCCCAGGAAAAGCACCGCTTTCATGCGTTGTCGATTTTTGTATTTCCATCCGAACCGGAGAAAGCATCATTTCTAAGAGGACAGTTATAGAGTAGCGAGGAGAAGTAAACTAGCGCCACTCTTGAAAGTGTATGTGAAGTATAAAGAGAAAGCTGGAAGAGGCGGAGGAGTAATATGCTTTCACTCAGTCAAACCTTCTCGCTTCTCTCTATCTTCCCGTTCATTTCTTCCGCCTCATCTTCCCTCCACAATTTCATCCAAGTGAAAGTTAATTCCAGAGTATCGGGAATCGAGAGAAGGCAAATGATGAGCTGATGGTCTCTTAGTGTCTCTTCTCCGACTTATTCAGAGCGATATATTTTAGGCGAAGAAGAGAAGAGCCTTAACTTTTCTAGCCGCTTCCCAAGAAAGTCCCCGAAAAAGAAACAGACGGAACGGAAGGGCTCAATTACTTTCGAGGCCATTTCTTTCTTCCTCAAATGACTTGCTATACATCCCAACCCTTATTACTTTTTCATATTACCCTTCCAGTTCCTTCCCCAAAGCTCATCTCTACTGTGGATATTGTATTCTAATACTGTATATATGTAACTAAATCCTTAACCATTCATCATTATCCACCACCACTAGTTCATACTTGATTATCTGTCCTCCAGTCATGGTCATCACAACCCCGCAGATGCTCACCCCGACCCCATTTCGCATTGCTCACGCAACAAAAGTACCTCATCACATGTTCAATCGTATTAAGTTTCTTTCTCAAATAAAATAAACTATAGTTTGAGTATGTTTTAAATAGTCTTGGGCGGAGTAATTATAAATTAAAAAAATTATGTCCTGCAACCATCCGAAGCAGTTTGAAATAATATTTCTCCTAATGCAAATACCAATATTGACTTAATTTTTGCAACGATAAAAATAATTCGCACAAATTGAGGCTGAAAGTTAAGCGTGTATAATTAAATTAATTGACTATATACACGTGGAAAAACCCTATAAGTTTAACGGTTTTCAGCCAACCTGAAGGTATCCAGAAATCCTAAAATAAGTATGTTTTTTCTCTGTAAAGTTGGGAATGGGAGGAGCCTTTGAGGCTCTAGTCATGATAATAATCCTCATCGTTGGGATATTGGTCATCCTTTCATTTCTAATTTGGCAATACAAAGGAAGATGGACATGGATGAGAGCCTGGCTCTGCTCTAGTGCCGAGGAGAAAATTGTATTAACTAAGTCGTCTCTTGGACAATACCATCCCAATGGATATATGGTCAGTAGCCATTGGCATTGGGTACAGTAGTGTACAACTTAGTACTTAGTACTGAATGCAATGTTCTTTAAACATGGACGGGTAGTTTGTTTTACATATATCCGTAGCTAGAATTTTTTAAAATGTATTGGCATATGACTGAATACACATGTGTGACTTTAGGTTATTCTGTAGAAGCCATTAATTATATTTAATTTACCAAAAACCCAATCCAAATGATAGGAAATAAATGGAAGAGGTAATTTCTCTCCGCTCTCCCCTAATGCCCGCTAATCTACATCCTCTCCTCCTCCATCCACTTGTACCTTAATAATACTTATAACCCAGAGAGTTTATTATGCAGCTTTCATACACCCACTTTCCAATTTTCTCCTATTTTCCTCAAGTTAATCTTGTACATGTGTTAAGTAGGCCTCGCCCAGTTTTCTTCTTCTTCTTCTTCTCATTCCTTCCTTTCACCAGAGGAAAGTAATATAGGTATGAATTTGCGTGTGAGGGAAACCCAAATAGTCCCCCTTCCTCAAATCCGGCAAGGCTGTTATTCATCATTTTTATCTTGAAATGAAGTGAGAAAAAATATCAAGCCGAGTCAACTTACCCGCATTCCCACACCATATTATACTGTAGCAGTAAACATATAGGACCTCTTCCCAACATCCCTCTGCGGTAAACAAGTCTGAGAAAACCTGAATTAGCTAAAATACCACAGAACCGGAAACTGAGTGAAGGAAAGTTGAAGCATTAGGAGTAAACTTACCCAAGAGATTCGCATCTCTGCGGTTTCCTCTCCTTCTCATATAAAATTTGTAAATAACCAGGACCAAGAGCTACTTTCATAAGCTCAGGCTAGTCAAAAGCCGGGCTTGAGAGGACAGAAGAGAAAGTTGAGCTGATAATTTACAAGTTTTGGTAACATTTACCCATGAAATCCTTCTCTTCTGCCCGCCAATCTTCCTCGAAGCTGTGAAGCGAGAGAGAAAATTCGTCCCGGTTATTAGTTGGCGAGGT
Organism: Sminthurides aquaticus; assembly: GCA_906901655.1. Lineage (NCBI taxonomy): Eukaryota > Metazoa > Arthropoda > Collembola > Symphypleona > Sminthurididae > Sminthurides > Sminthurides aquaticus. The sequence continues at coordinate 4,352,878 of CAJQTT010000004.1, read as the reverse complement.
GAAAGTATGAAAAATTCAGGCTATTTATAAGCTTCATGGGCACGGGAGACGGGACACCGGAAGAGGACGGTTGACATGATGAGAAGAGAAGTGATGTAACGGAAAAGAGAAAGTGTACTAGGAAACCCGATATTGTCAGAGTAGTAGGTAGTAATTCGATAAACTTGTAGATCCAGCCAGCAGGGGCGTTGGGCCTTGGAGAAGTGAAGGAGAAAGCTTAGAAAGTAGATCAGACGGAAAGTATCCACCCATTTGATTTGAACGGAGACTGTGGGAGTGAGCAGGTAGAGCCTCTGCCGTATATAGGTAGTGTATGATTAGTTTTGCAGACTTGTTAAATTACTTAACTTCATTATGAGGATAGGCAGAGTAGGTAGTTGACTGGAAAATGTCAAGGTACTAAGTAAGCTTTTTGATTTCACCAGCTTTCACCTCTTGCAACAAAACTTTATTGACTTGAGTTCCTTTATTGATTCAATACCCCTTCGCCAAACAAACTTTCTCCTGCAGTCCAAAGTAAATTCCTGGCAACTTTAAAGTAAATCCTAACTTCAAAGTAGAGTAAACTGTGGAAAAACATTGCGTTTAGTATTCTCGAGTCGTTGAAGTCAAGAGCACCATAGGGACATGCTTGTGAAGGCACACAGATTATCTGAAGAGGAAAAGAAAGCGGAAGAAAGTTCGGGACTTCCGGTATGGGAATTGCTAAAACCTGAAGAGGTGGAATAGGAAGGAGAGGATGAAAAAACAAGAGACAAAGACATATGAGGCTGGAAGGACGAGTATAGGGGGCTAAGGCTAGTAAAAGGCTACTTTTCTGCATATCGGATAGAGTGGGTGAAAAATTGGAAGGAGCCCTGACTTTCCTTTTATTTCGGCAGATATCAAAGGCTGGAAATTAGATTTGCTCATTTTTCATTCACCATCGGAGTGAATATTTTACTTGGTTGGTTGAGCTATATGGGGTTATGTATACTTTTGAAGCTTTGCTGGATGATAACAGGATTGCTTTGCGATAAGTAGATACGTTTGATATAGTTAAGACGTTAATTTCCCCTTCTCGACGATTTCAAGTATTGGTTTAAACATTAATTTTATCGCTATGTATTCGCTACTACTGTCTGCTCTATGTCCTGCTTGAATCTTATATCCATGGACTGTATATAAGATTGCGGTAGGATCTAGTTAACAGATGGATATCTATTGTATTGTGGAGATCAAATTGATTGATGAGCACGAGAGCACGCTTTGTTCGTCTCCAATGTTTAAATCCTCTTTGTTGTTTATTTGGAAGGATGTCGGAATTCACTGACTGTGTCCTTGCATGTGCTTTCTCCGCCGCATTGAATTACACTCCCGGGATTGCTGTCTGGATGGTGGGGCTTCTTGTTCACACGAGGTTGGGAAACTGATTTTTATTTTTTCGTAACTCTAGATATACTCCGAGTCGGACTTCAACATATCGGATCGCGGAAGTTTTAGGAGATTTCATAACCCTGACTTTGACTTCGATCTTCGGGCGGAAGGATCGCCTTTGCTACCCACTCTTTCCATTTCTGAAGAAAGATCCAAGGTGATACCCCCACAGCCCCTCCGCCCAGCGCCAGTTCTCCCGAATCCCGTCGTCAACATCAACGCCTCCGCTCTGACTTTTACGGCCGCACTAACTTGTACTACTGCTACTGCCGCAGTAGTTACTGGAATCTCGCCGCTTTTGTACCAGAGCAAGGTTGAAGATCAGGAGACGAGGAGGACGAGGGGTGCGACCAAGATTCCAGTTGGAATAGAGACTGCAAACAAGACTGCCGTGATTGAAGGCTGGAAAGGAAGCGAGTGTCTTGAGACAGAAGGGAACAATTTAGTTAATGAGATTGACGTGAGTGTGTCACGCATTCCAGGACATAAAGATACTGTAGTAGCTGGAGCAATGACGAACCCCTTTTTACCTTTTCTCCAAGCGTCCTCACAATTCTTGTCACAAACTCTCCAAGGCTTTCAGTCCCTCCAGAATCCAGAAACGGACTCTCTCTCAAGCGGTCAACAAGATGCTTCAAGGGACGACCGGATTTCGACGACAGATCCAGCTATTCCTACCGGCTACAGGAGCGGGCGAACAATGGGTGAACTACTCTTTCCCAGCCCGCCTCAGTCGGCCGGCATCCCTGAGAATTTGCCATCAGGAGGAGGAGGAGAATCCAGCCTTTTCAGTCCCAGTAACAAGAGGGGGATGGGAGTGGAGGAGAGGATGAGATTCGATTTATCTAATCCTTTTACACGGGATGTTGAATACAATAAGAGCCCTCCACTTGAAGGGAGTGAAAGCCAGGAGGAAGAGAAACCCAAGCCTCAAGTCCTAGCCTGGTCTAGTGGATTCAGTTCGTTACCAATCTCGGAGAAAATAGTCTTGGAAGATGAAAAGGACGAGCGTTATCGAGAGCGAGACGGTGGGAATGGGGACGGAAGCTATTGTGGTAATCGGCTGATTGAGCCGCTTCATGATCCAGCGGAAAGCGATGAGAGTCAAATCCTGAAAGGAGCGGAAGCTGAGGAGCCAAGCACAACAGCTGAGATGAGCAGCATATCCGATTCCGCTCTCAAAGACACCGCCACTGGGAACGGAAGCGCCACTTTCAACGACTCCCCCACCACAAAACCCCTCGTTTTAAGTCCCTTAGCGGAATTGAAGAACGAGAGTTGTCGCCAGACTCTTCGTAACATCAACTCTTACATTTCTGCATCCTTTTCCGGTACTCAACAACCAGTTCCAAATTTCGCACTTCTTCGAAACGTCCGATCATTCTCCCTTCGCCAAGCGTCAACTGATAGTGTGGGATCAGATGGCTCTGACACGGGTAGTCCTGATGGCTCCTCCTCCCTACCGAGTTTACAACGAGCAATGTCTTGCGACTCTGTAAGTTCTGATACTTCAGTTAGTCTGGAACAGGAGCCACCGCAGTTGACAGGACATTTGTGCATTTCCCTAGAGTACGACAGGTATGGGGATTCACGGAATATCTTAGCCTATTTTCCCTCCGCGTCATCTTTTTTTCATCTCCTCTTCTGCCTACGCTCCTCCCCAACCCTTAGCCTTTCAACTCATGTCTCTTTCGTTTTACAGCGAAGCAGCTGATCTTCTGGTAACCGTTGTGGAGGCAAAGCAAATAAACGGGTTGCATCCTGATCCCTGCACCCCCTTTGACTCATATGTCCGCGTTTACCTTTTACCGGATAAGTCGACGAATATGCAAACTAGAGTAAGTCCTGAATAGAAAATTTTATGAGCTCATATATGGCGATTCAAAGAAGGAGCTCCAACAAAGGCGGCTTACGTACAGAGTTTCTCACTCAAGGAGTAGATCAAGAGCTCTGACTGGGGAGAGAGATTCTCAATTTCAATGGAAGAGAGAATAGGCGTGGTGGGTAAACAACAGATTCAATTTATGCTTTCACTTTGCTTTCACTCCTCCTCACAGGTCTATAGGAAATCTCTCAATCCAGTGTACAAAGAAAAGTTCATGTTTGGAATCGAAGTGAACGAATTAGCCATTCGCTCTCTCGTCTTCTACATGTATGCAACCGACAAATACTCAAATACCCTTATCGGTGAGACGGAACTCAAGCTCCGGGATGTAAACGTTCACCAGCTACCCGTAACTCTTTGGCTCCCTCTAACGGACACTGGGCAGGTGAGTTTCATTTCCCAGAATCCAGCCCAATCCTCCTACCATATCCCATCGCGATGAATACTATAACCAGTATTCTATCCTTTCTCTTTTGCATTCATTAATAATCTTTCCCACTCATCCAATCCGACTTTCACCAAACCTAATTATACACATACGTACATGACGTCTCCTTTCCCAGCCCGCCAAGCGTTGACGTCTCAGCTCAAAGAACTGAGATTTTTCTCTAGTTCTAGTTCCTAAGAAATTTATGATTTTGCTTTCAGCGAGGTGGAGATTTCGGAGAAATCATGTTCTCACTATCGTACCTGCCGACAGCAGAGCGCTTGACTGTTGTAGTGGTGAAAGCCAGGAACCTGAAATTCCCCAGAGAGAATACTATCGGAGATCCATTTGTTAAGGTATGAGCTCTCTTCTCAACTCACTTTTCAGACTTTGCGAATGATTGTCTAGACCCGAGTTGACATTAAGAATAATTTATCATCCATTCATTTTCCAACAGGTCTACCTTCTTCAACGCGGTAAAAAAGTGAGCAAGAAGAAAAGCTCGACCAAGAGAGGAGAAAAGAACCCTATTTTCAACGAGGCCATGATTTTCAGCGTACCTGCACATGCATTACAGGTTCTCAACTTTCTCCTTTTTGTGCCCTATAATCCAACTCGCTCACCTTACACTTACTTACGTAACGTCCGCCACATTTGGGACTGGTGGAATACTGTCCAACCATCCTAGCGTTTACCACATGCAGTATCTATATTAATCATTTCGAAGCATTTAATGAGCCTCACCCATGAACCGTGCACACATTTATTCTCTCATTTCTAATAATTTCAGACGATACAGCTCAGAATCACGGTCGCCGATAGTGGAGAGCTAGAAGGTAAGTTGAAGGATCTGTGGTAATAGTCCGCTGTTATCCATCCGCCATACGTGGATAGAATATCTCGAGAAACTGGGATTCAATGGGGAATACTAATACAGAATTAATTGAAATATTTCTCTTTTCCCCCATGTCTATCTCGGACGGACCTGACTTGTCTCTACATCCCTCGCTCGCTCCCCACCTTTCTCCTCCTATCAGCCAATAGAGCCTTGTCAATTGGACACGTTCTCGTTGGATCGATGTCGACTGGGAAACCTTTGTCACATTGGAATCAAATGTTGTCATCTCTTCGTAAACCCATCGCAATGTGGCATTCACTACGAAAATGAATACGAATTACTTCACGTTGCGCTTCGTCCGGCCCTTCCCTCAACACTCCTAGATTACTTTCACCGGAGAAAGGGAACGACGAAAAAAGCACAAATCCTTTCCTCTCTCTTCTCTGCTTTCTCCACCTCAGAAGACCTGGGATGAAGAAAGGAATTCGAATCTCTGAGCTTTTGCCCGTGTCTGTCTGTATATATATATATATATATATATATATATATATATATATATATATATATATATATATTCCGTTTCTGTCATCATATGATTTCATCTCTACCACCACCACATTCCAAGAATCGTTGACTTTGACTTATCTGTGATTCTACGTCAACTCTTCAACTCTCTTTTATACGTATTCTACAAACTTTCTCTTCTCTGATAGCTCTATATGCACGACCATAACCCATCTGTACAAAATCCGAGCGTATCTCACATTAATATCAAATCTCCACACACACATACAGCCACCAAACCCGAATCCACCACACGCAATGTAAACATAGCTTTATATGCTAACTATAAAATATATCCTCCATATCCTCACCTCCCCCCATGTTCATATTTATGACCCCTACTAATATCCTAAACACATATTGCACAGATATCATTACGGAATACATGATACTTTTCAAATCTTCATTCCGATCTTACTCACATCATCATGCAGTTTTCCATCTTCACAACATTACCTCCTACCTTTGGTCAATGTTTAATACACAGTAACGTATTTCTGAGCTCAATATGTCTCATAATCTAGCAATCTCCCCGAGCCGAATTAAGCCCATACCTCTGCCTCGGACCTAACTGTATTTCTCTCCATACCAACAATCGGTTTTTTAAAACACATTCAGAAAATTGTAGCCGAACTACCAAACAGTGGCCACTAAAAATGAGTTTCAACTGTATATGAACTTTTACTACTACCCAGGTTCTCAAACATGTTCTCGTTCAATTTGAAACAGATACATCGGTATACCATTATTGTAACGTCTTTACATTTCAATCCTTTCCAGTGTCCCACTTGCCTAACCAAAGAAAGTCTTGTGTCCCTCACAGCGTTCACCCTATTCTTGTACAATACAAAATACTGATTAAATTAAACTACCATTCGTTACGTAAACTATTAATTAATTAATTAAGCGTGGATTTGACACAAGTGTTACTCCACATGTTTACTCCTGGGGCCATCTATTGTTTCTAGACGAACTTTTCAAAGTTCCACTGAATATCAAATGTAATGGTTGCGTTACTTAATATGTAATCTTCCCCGCTCCACTATCATTGTTTGACTGATAACCGCCTGTAGCCTCATTTGTAACATGGACACAGCTTAAGATGCTGATTTCCCAAAAGCTTCTGTGATTACCCTACAGCTTAATTAATCGTAAGCAAAAAGCCCCATATTTAAAGTCACCTTGCATTTGGCGGGAGCTGCAAAGACTTTAAGAGCGTCGAAAAAAGTCGCTTAGAAAACCGGGTACCTCATATAGTGTACATATGGACTTTGTATGCTTTTCATGTTCTTCTATATGACAGTGTAATTTAATGGGTAAGAATATTATGACCTTAACCCTACTAGTGGACCATTTCTAAAGCTGGATGTCAAAAAGTTTAAATGGAGAAACAATAAGTTCCGTGTGCATATAATAAAGCTGATTAAACTCCTGTACCTTGTGGAGTGAAGCTGTCTTTAAATGGCAAATAAGGGTACCACGTCAAAGTATAATTTCGATACTTTCCCAAAACTGTACTAGCCATTAGCCATTGCTTTAACTAAAAACACTCTTGTAGCCTAAAACATAGTCAATAATAACGGTTCCAATAATTCACCCTGTTCCAGCTTTATACAATCCGAATCTAACAACGGCTCGTCATGCTTCCTTTCCCACACAAACTTCCATGGAGTGTAATAAATGTAATATTTGACCTTTTCTTCACAAACATGTCAAAGTATAAACGGAATTCACTGGTCAATTAATGTTACTATAATGCCTCGAACATTGTATCATTGATGTCAACTTGTGAATCTATAAATGTTGTCATCTACAAAATACATATTCGCAGATATCAACCTCAAGCCTATTGTATCATGTGCGTACGGCAGGAAATGGATCGTTTCGCTAAAAGTTAACGTGAACAATAATAATAAAAGAACATTTAAATTATTGTCAAAAAATGATGATAGTTTTGTCCATCTTTCATGACCCTGGGCGAAATTTTGGATTGCCTGCGCAATTAGTCTACTGTATTATCGCGTCGATATTTTTTAGGGACCCGATTCAATAGTAACGAACGAATCATTATGGAAACACGGGGACCAACAAATGAAACCATTATTCCGAAAACTCTACTACGGTACTAGGTATGACGCTCATGTTAAATCTCAACTCCAATTATTTGGTCATCCTTGTTAGCGGGATTTAAAACAACAAATCGGATTCAACCTGTTTTTTAATAACCTACAAATAATTTCCAGCAACACTATATACATTACGATGTGGATTCAAATGAAAGTTTGTGAGCTGGATTTGCGAAGTCTTCAATAATCTATAAGATTTATCCAAAATTTAAATATCCATTTTCCCTATCCGTAATACCTCCTCCTTATATACCATGATTATACTACGTACAGGTTGACATCACATGCGTACTATCACTATTCCTCGGACGCAGTGGTTGATCAGATTTGGTAAAGGAATTCAAAGTATGAAATACGGCCTCTCATCCGATTGAATCTGCAAGTAAATCAACAACTTACGCCAGAATATGTACTTGGAATATATACATACCAAGGGTGGTCGTCACAAGTTGCATACATGCATCCAAACAAGTTTCCGTATCCAATATATTTGAATCTAAATCAGGCTTTATTATCTTGTTTCATGAGCTTATTTCTCCCGGTATAGCTTTCCTTGGGAAACTATACTGATGATGATTAAAAAGGCGGGATAAGAAAACACATTATATTTTGAGTATATATTTAAAGTTTTATTGATAATTTGCGGTTCGTTTGTGTTGATACCCATTTAGAAATTTTTATGAATGAATTGTAATCAACAACGTTTGCTTTTTTGGTAGGTTGGAAAAGAATAGATAGCTACAGAGGTCATGATGTTCATTTTTAGTACATTGAAAAGTTTCCTTGAACAGTTACATAAGTAATTAAATGCATCATAGAGTATGCACTAGGATTTGCAGCCTGTTATATACGCTAATAAACTTGTAACATAACGTAAAGTATTGTATTACAGACTAGACAACATGTGTACAGTGTAAGTACATATATATTCAATATCGATACAAAGGAAATATTTTTCACCATATTTTTCTATCATTATTTATTTGTATGTATGTAGAAATACAAAGTAATCCTTTCTTGAGTACGTTATGCCCAACTTTCACTGACTTACACGCCTATAATAACAAAGGTTTTCTAGCACACATCCCGATTTTCTTCTTCACAATACAGTTTTTGACAAAATCCCCTCGCATATGAATTTCATTCTCACTTGACTCTGTCTACCCTCTATAATTCTTGTAGATTTTTTTTAAATATCATGCTTTCGTAATATTCTAAAATGCCCATACGTTTGGACCGTCTAGTTGAATATTTATAATCCAGGGAAACCATGATCTACATAGTTTATCAACTTTAAACGACTCAGCCCCTCCATTATTTTCATCATCCTCCTTTCTCCGAATTCATCCATCTTTGCTGCCTACTACGAAACGCTCGTGTAATTATCTACATTGGATGATTGCATACAGCAAAAGGAAAATCCGGAAATCCCTTCTGTCCCTAAGAGAATATTTACTACGCAGTAGTTGTTCTTTATGAAAAACCTACAATAATTAGCATTGTGACGCAGAACTACGCTAATTGTTCCTCCCAGCTACCACATACAAACTACATCTTGTGTTAACATCAGTGTATAATAATAATTGTAGTAATAATATCTTCTTGTCGCATATAAGTCCTATAACTATTTCTTATAATTGAGTCATCATCTTATAATTGACTATATTAAACCCTTCCGTAACGAAATAAATCTACAGCGACTCTACTCGTCTTACGTACTTTAACATTCGTTCCGGTTGTAGAGAGAAAGTCCATCCGTACTCTTATATTTTGTAATCGTTCATCAAAGGATCAGCAGGTCCACTGTATTGAGTAGGAGGGAGTAACAAACGAGACCTTGTTGTATCAAACACGGTATCAAGGCCGTGGAGAAAGTTGCTTTCACCATTTTTTCCAGTACAAAACCACGATTTTTATCTTAATCTTACACACTACACGTTCAACCTAAAATCAGATCAAGTCGGCTACAGTGAGTCCCCTTACTGTTTGTACCTACCAAGTCTCTGGTCTACTACTTGCCTATTTTCTTGATTGCAGAACATATATCGTAGCACCTGTAGAAGCTCTAACTGTGTCAAAGTTATTACATAATCCTCGAACAAGAACTAAGCAAGGTTATTCGGAATAACTCAAGCTAATTACCAAGAGTGTTGGGATATGAAGCTTTAATTTGCATTCTCGTCTAATTATCTTCCCGCTTTGATTCCTGTGGCTAAACTGCCCATGCCTGATTTGAAAACTGTCTATAATTCTAACGAGTTAACTGCTTGGGTAGTGGACTGAATCATCGTTTTTATTTGTAAGATTCTGCATTAAAAAATGGCAGAATCTTGGAATTTCTGATAAATTTATCCTTTACTCAATTTTCACTAAGATTCCCTCAATGCTAAATTCAATTTCTGCTCTGCATTGACTTGCTTTAAACTAGCACAAGATGTGGAGCATATATGCATAATTTTTACGAGGAATAGGTCTAAAAATAAGCTTCCGGGAGAAGTGTCTGTGACTTGGAATCAGCCGCTTGGAGCCATCCAGAACTAATATCAACTAAAGTCCCTTAGATTTTTTTCTCGTTTTGTTTGCGGGATACAGATGAGTAGTGTGTAAAAGATGTTCTTGAATTCTAAGACGTCCAACGCTAGTATAGTCCTACTACAAGTCTTATTCTATTGTAACTAATACCGACTCATTCCAGAACATAGTTAGAGGTTAGAATTTCTTAGAGTTAGTAATTAGTATGGAAACATTACTTGGTATTAACATATAGAAACGATAATTATACTTAAATAAAATTAACAGTTGACCACACTCATGATTGCTTCCCCTCAAACGTATCACTCGTGTCTACAATCCTTTCTAATGACATTCATAAACGTGGATGAGCAATAAACTAGTGGTTCAACATCTTGTAAAAGGTGTTATTATTACAGGGAAGTACTCGGGAAAATATCATCCGTCCCTACGTACCTGCATATACATATATATATATTTATCTCTACGTAGTCTTAAGCGTACACAGAGCCATTAATATTGAGGATCCAGATGGGAGCAACAAATGCATCTATACCGCTTTCCTCAAAACTTTTTCAACTGTACTTGAGGGACTAGTTTTACGAGTTTTCGAGATCACGTAGGATCCTCGGGAAAACCCTTACAACTCGTACGCTCCTTGTATCTCTACGCAAAGAACTCGTTGGGTTTTCTGTCTTTGAAACCATGTTCTTAGACTCATCAGCAACTCCTGCAAACTTTCGCTTGTCCCCCTTCGATCCACCGTTTCTTCCTCCTCCATATAACGCTCCCAAAAAGACGCCAAGGAATCATTCTGGGACAGGCAGACAGGTATCTTTCTTAACAACCAAACAACTCTTCTTACTCCGATCCGTAATCTTAGAGCATGATGCATCCGAGCAATAAAGTTAACAATAATAGCAAGCAATAGGGGAAATAATGATCATCCGATGAGCTTGTCCCTTGAGAAGTTTTGTTAATAACCGTGGCTCCGGTCGTGCATCTCTTTTTTCTTTATAGTTGTAAGTCGTGTCGTTTGAGGTCGCACACATTAATTCAAATCCCATAACGGAGGAAGAGTAGCAGCTTATTTTCTTATTTTGAAGGGTCCACAAGGTGGCTGTCCGGTTGCAGTAGGAAACGGGAAAACGGGATGAAGTAACTTTGAAACAAGTTGGGTCATTATTGGGGGGCGTCGTCTCTTTTTAATGCCACATGTGAGACAAGATGTTACTTATGGAAATCCTTGCTTAAACTCAAGTAAAACCGAGTAGAAACTTAGAATATTAATTTTGAAACCCTGACATTCCTTGAATCTCCAAATCCACACCTCGCATTCAATTGTAAACCTCTTAATTTAGCTTACTATACCCTGTTGAAAGTGTTCACATGTAGTAATGCCACTTTTCGACACGAGATATACGAGTCCAAATTTCGCAACTCAATGGTTCATCTAGTCAATTTTTTTGAGCACAAAAGGATGCTCCTGCTGATGCGATAATTCTCTCCGATCCTCTCCTGCATCCATACTGGCTAAGGTCCTAGTAGTTCCTTTGGCATTACGGGGCAGCTGGAGAAAGTATTCGAAGCGTAGTTTTCGTTATGTACTCCTCAACATGGTTCCCAATCACCAGAGGTTCAGTCACTGGATTCTTTTAAAAAGCTGCGAAGAGAGGGATAGCAGTTTGTAAGGAGGGAGTTGTTCATGAATGTGCGGTGGTGGAAGGTGGGTATTGTTAGTAAAAGTAGAGTAGGGGTATTCGCGTTTAAATTCATATCTTACTTAAGTTATGAATACATTAATCATTACGTCACACACACACACACACACACACACGATGTAAATGAACACAAAGACTGCAGACACACTTCAAAGACTGGGGAAAACCATTCTTCTTTCATCTTTTCCCTAAATATTAATGCGTTGAGAGTCCGGAAGAGAGCCTCAGCACCCCGCACTTTTGAGCAGTATCTCAACCCTCTTCAGGCTATCAATCCATTTAAATTAAATCAAGTACGCAAATCTCTTTGCGCCTCTCCTTCACACAAGTAATCACAATTATATATCGGGTTAGCAATTGTAGTTTAACAGCACGTAGAAACGCACTATTTCGTCATCTCCAGGACGAGAGCGGAAGTAGTCTGAGAAATCAGTACAGTTTTTTTTTCATTTAATTTCATATATTATTATAGATTGTAGTTGGAGATTGAGGCGCTATAAATATTTCCGTCCGTGTAGCGAATTCGGCAGTCCTCCCGTCCTCTTCCATAATCCCTCAAAGTATAGTGCAGCAAGTTAAGGGCCCCATCTTGATCACGCAGAGAGAATAGAGAACGCCTGGAACCATGTAATGAACATTTGTCTATGAAAATAGCAAGCACCAATCACCTTGATTTACATAGCTTTAATTAACGAGATTGGAGAAAGTTGGTGAAAGTTACTCCAAACTTGGAGATCAGCCTCAGCCAACAACATATCCAATCTTCTCCTCTTCCGTCTCTTCCGATCTAGCCTCGAGCTTAAGCCAAGTCAAATCTCTGGCTTAGAAAATAGGTGATAGCAGAGGGGAAGACAAACGAGGGAGGGCAAATCTGCCGACAAAAGCTTGTACGTATAAGGGATGTTAGAATGGGGGAGAGGAAGGAGTCACTAAATTCAAGGAAATTAACCTCCATCTTCTCCATTTCTCGAGGCCAGGCTTGTTTCCTGCATGATCCTCCAAGTATATATTGTATAGCTGTAAAAAGTATTTTAATGCAAGCCAATCCTACTAAATTGTACTCTCCTCCTTTCTCTTCCCTTTCAGCTTAGCTTTGCGGCACCCTCAAACGACGCACATTTACATGTATGCCAGAATTACAAAGATCCAATCCACAATCTCACATTTGAAAGCCCATGGTTTTGAACCATTGTGGAGTCAAGTAGTCATACTGCCTTAGTGGCATCACCGGGATGAAAACTCGGACTCTCGCCCAGCGTCATACTGTGGGAGAAAGGCCTTTTACAGAGATAGGAGATGACGGAAGTTGGTGACATAACTAGGCTGGGTTCTGAGTTTCTAAGTATTGTAGGAGGGTTAGGAGAAAGTGAACCTCTGGGATTGGAAGGATTGTTATGAGAAATGTTGCGGAAGGATAAGAATAGAAAGGGGTTGGCGAGGCGGGAGAAAGTAATTTAAATGTTTCAGGTGAGTATAATTTTGTCAGGATGATTGATGGCAGCTTCTTCAACTTGTGTCTAAATGGAGACGTAAATATGGATGGGTTGAGGAGGAGGTAGAGGAATTGTGGGCGGAGGTTGAAACTTCTGGATGGGCTCTAGCAAAGGATTGAATGTCTACAAGCCTCCCAAAAAAGACATTCCAAAAGAAAGATGCCCATGCTAACTCGAGGAGAAAGCTGAGGGAGGACGAAGAAGGAGAGAGTGAGTTGAATGAAGAATGAATCCGGTAATCCAATTACCCAATCCGTTTTCTCTGATGCGGGAAAATTATTTGTACGTTCCGGCCGGCCGGATAAAGGTTAGCAGCTACCCTAGTTATACTACCTGCGTCCCTCCATTCTCCCTCTTTCTCTAGTTTCTCGTATCTTTTTCTTTCTCCATACTTTCCCTCCCTACTTTCTCCGCCCTTCCGACTCCCATTTCTTTATCATATCCTTCTCCCCTGGCCTTGCTCTCTTTTTCTCATTGCAAAAATCCGGGCGCCCTGCTTACCGCTTATCCTTCAAAAACTATCCCAGAATTCCCCGAATTCCCTCCCGCATAACCAACCGCCCCCTACTCTTTTTGCTTCACAAGCATTCCTTTACCTAGTATTTCTTGTTCATTACCTTTTCGGAAATCCCCTTTCAAACCAAACATTAACTGTATACTTCTTATTCTTCTTCCTCAAGCACGTTTGTACTTGTCAACTTGAATTTTAATTTGAAATAAACAAAGAAACTGCCAACCCTCAAGCGTCCAACTCTCGCAAACCCTACTTTGCAATTAACTACTTTCTCCCAATTGCCCCAACCTCTAATCTTTGAACAAAGTTTTGAGCTTGCCAATTTTATTTCCATGTACGTGTTAGAACGTAGAACAGGATTTAAAATTGTTTTACAAGCCAACTTCCCAAAGATTTTCTTTGTGTTGAGGTAGGGGGAGGTTATAGGTTTTCCGAATCAACTTTCCTCAGACTCATCGCCCTCCCCAAACTATACACCATCCATAAATCCAAGAGAAATGCGTATGCTGAGTGCTAAGGGTGAGTTGCTGAGCGTGAAATTGGCGTCGCTTGAAATTGGTTAACTTTTTCTGAAGGCTTGACAAAGACGGTGAGACTTTGAATGATAGTTTGAGTTGGAGAATGGAGAAGAAAGTTAGCAAGTCCTTGTTAGCTCTAGTTCTAAAATTTGAATACGCCGAACTACCGCCTGAGAGAGGTGGATGTAAAGATGAGGTCGAGGAATAGGTAGGGACTACATTCACTACATACGAGGAGGAGAGACGGAGGAGAAATAATACAAGAGAAATTCAAGTGATATCCACTCTTTGTTGTCACCTCACCTCTTCGCGTAGCTTTCTCCAAGGATAGTGCTTAGGTAGGAGGGTCATCCTTTTTGAGGAGATAGGCGCACCAGTAAGCGAGATTGAAGAGAGCGAAGATTAGAGGGAAAGTTATTCTTGAGACGACATCGATTCTTTTCGATCTGGAGGGGAATTTTGATAGCCATGTGCGAGCACATCCCTCCCTCTTCGGAGCCATTGCCATATGAATTTCACATTGACGAGCCTTATCAAGAGCTAGGGCCTCCCGGGGATGCCTTACGAGTGGCTTCTGCAATACAATAACACCAAATTAATGAACATTTTTCCAATTAATCATTTCCTCCTGAATAATCTGGATACATACTCCAGCCTACTCGGAAGTTCGAGTAGAAAACCCGCTTCCACCCTCCTACGGCTGTATTTCCAGCGAATCTCAGCTTATCTTTCAAAATTTCCCAACTTTCCCTCCTCAGCTCAAAAGAGCGAGGGGCAGCCAGGGTGAGGAGAGGTGTGATAGGAAAAAATGGGAAGGTTAATGAAGGAAGGTGTGTGCGTGATAAGAGAATAGCAGCAATACTAATCCTTGCTGCATAGCAGAGCAGAGGTTCATGATGATGGATGCCTTTCCGTTTTGGCGTGCTTTCACTCCACAACGTGGGAACCTATCATATGCTTTCTCCTTGTATGTGAAAATCCAAGCATGTTACAATTTTTCTTTTATTTCTGCTTCAAGCAGAGGCTGGGGAAAGCAAGTATACTTTCTTTCTTCTTTTCACCTTTTCCTTTGCGGTAGGCAAAGAATTCTTTCCCATCACGCAACACCGACAAACAAACCCACTAACCGCCTGGCTAACGACCCATCATCTCGCTCTTTTGTACACAACTATATTTTCGTAATTTCCAAATCCGTGATGTACCCCCACTGAATCCCAAATTAATACAGTACCCGCGGTAAAAACAGGAAATCCCATTCACGACGGGAGGATACACGTCAAGAGAAAGGGAAACGATGCAAAACAGGAGAAGGTGGGGCCGGAAAATTTCTAAATCTCTCCGTCCCCATTCTTCCAAATTAGACGTGGATCCAAAAATGAACTCACTTCTCACCCCAGCCCTTCATAATATTGGAAAATAAATATTTTCAAAGAAGACGGCAAAAAATGCATTACCATGCCAAACACAGCGTTACTGTCATCCATGTGGTCAGCAGCTGCAACTGCGGCAGCAGCCTCCAGTGCTGCCGCTTGTTCTAGTTCCCATTGACGTCGCTGCTTCTTAACGTTTTCACGATGCTGGTCAGATCGGGAGGCATAGTTGACGAGAGCAAATTCCAGGAGGGCACCGAAAACAAACGTTAAACACACTCCTGTCCACACGTCTAGAGCCTTAGTGTAGGAGACGGGCGGGAGCGTTTGATTGATACCGGAAGTTTGGGTTGCCATTGTCAAAAGTGTGGTGACACCCAGGGAAACCCGAGCGGGTACCGCGCTTTGATCCAACCAGAAAGATACCCATGAAACGATAACAAGCATGCAACAAGGGATGTAGATTTGGATCAGGTAGTAACTGAACTCCCGCTTGAACAGAAGATCCACACGAAGACAGCTGTAAACACCTGGAAAGGAAGAGACGGAAAATTCATCATGTCTCTCATGCCCCGACAAACAGTAAGTAGACACAAAAGAGTCATGAAAATATCGCAACTTAAATCCCAACAATTCGTTTTTGTACTCCTTTCAACTTACCATCCGTCTGCTCATTACTCATATTATTTTATCCCACCTTGCTTTCACTCGCTTTCACTTGCCAAAACTCAGCAACGCAACGTCAAAAATCTTCCTAGCTTGCTCTAAACCGCAAAATCATGCAGCACTTTCTCCACACCAAAACCCCGGCTCACTTAACAAAACAGTTTCAGCCCAGTCACGCATCTGGACGAATTCCTACCCCTCCTCCTCTGTCATTCATCACAAGCTTATCTCCAGGGACTAACTTTCCCAACTACCCATAAATTAAGTTTAGGGACACTTCTCCAAAACCAACCTTCTAGAATAGGAGCGATGACGAATCCCATCTGTTTGCCGACGTATTATACTTGGAGCAAGGTTAGCCCGACTTTCCCCTGTGGTATTCGCGCCCTCTAAAAATTCTCATTTCGGCCTTGTAGAAACGGAAAGCTTTAAACTATACCTGCTCCAATTTTGGACTCCACCCCATTTCCTCCGCTACCCACACGTCGTTGTACTGTTTTCTAATTTCTTGCTTATTTGAAAATTAACCTATTTTATCAGCCTATTTTCAAGTAGTTTAAACAATTGCACTAAAGGCATTCATTTTGTAGCGAAATAATAATATAATAGACTGGCAATGCAATTTTGGCCTAGTTCCGGAACTGAATCTCATATGTTGAGAACGAAATTATCCGCAAATTATCATTCCGCATTATCTTCCTTTCAAATCTTGCTTTCTCCAAAAGAAAGTAATGGTGAATAATCATTTGTAAACTATAAACCTCTTACCAGTATTTGTTTGACTGTCGCAATAATCAGTAGTAAATTGTTCGAGTGCAAAACGAGGTAGATGCAAATCGGAGGTTACTTGAACGGGATCTTTTTGCTTCCACTTAAAGATTAAATCTGCTGTTGTCCATCCATCTGTGAATACACAATTATCATTAGTATCTTCATTCACTGTGCACTTCTTTACCCCGGTTGTGGCACCTATATCGCCGACTCCTCAACCGAGATGTAATCAAATCATCAATAAGGTTGCATCATGCACTGGGATTATCTTGAACCGATTCCCATTTGAGCACAACAAACAACAATTTAAAAGGCCAATATGGAATTTGTGCCATGTTTTTCCTGGAATTTATCTTAAGAAAAAGAAATAAAGGATTTCTGTTCGATACGGGATAAGTGAGAGATTCATGTGGAACGTTCAGACTTTAAGTGTATGTACACAAGGTGTAAAACTATAGCGAGAATAAAGTCGAAAAAATAAAAGTAAATCGCAAGAGCGAGCACTCACGCTCTATTCAGAGACAGGGAATGGGAAATAAGGGAGCAAGTCTGAATGGAGAAAGTGTCTAAAATATTGAGTGTGTACGTAGATTCTTTAGATTGCTTAACTTGTATGCATGGTAGAATGTGTGCTGAGGAGAAAATAAGAGGGGTTCGAGATCGAGAGGAGAGGTTTGATCCTAAACTACAAGGGAAGACTAGATAAAGAACGATTACTTACAACTAGCCATCCGAAGCGAGCATGTTTGCTTATCCAAAGGATATAGTTTGAGAACCATAGGGCAGGAGAGTGTGAGTGATATCCTGTAAAGAGAAAAGAAGGTACTTTAGACATCAAGTAAGTAAGCAAGTTGCCTCATAAATTACTCCATCCTGGCATGCCGAGAAGAGATGCATCTTAATTGCCTCCGAGGAAGGTGCAAGACGGATGCTATTAATGAACATCATTTATTACCCCTCCTTCATCTGAAAGAAAGCCGCATCCCGCTAATATCTATTCTCTCCCATAATTTCCTCTTTCCGTCTCGCCTCGTCAGAATCTATCATCCGTCTAGCCCCCAGGAAGAAAGTCTTTCCAATGTTGTATTTATGATTTTCATGTAACAGTAATATGTAGCAACTATCCTTTCTCCTGCTTTCTCCTCCCTATATTTCCGTCCAGATCCCCACTCTTCAGCTTTCACTTCCGCCTCCGCCTAATTAGGAAGCCGAAATTTCTGATGGTGTTAAATAAATAATTATATGGCTTTCGGGAATTAACAGGCTTTATTTTTAACGGTGTTACTCAGGGAATGTGTAATGAACAACGCGCCAGCCGGCCGGGTACAAAACAAAGAGGAAGATTTAGCTGTAGTATTTCTTACTCCCAATCCTTAACTCACAGCTAAGCCAGCCTGCTCTTGTGCTCTTGAAGTTTGGAGAAAGCAATGCTACACGGTGCAAAGAATCACGGAAACATTCGCAATCTATAGAGGCACCCAGAAATAGAGTTGGCGGATCGAAAAAAGCTAACTTTTTTTATTTTTAATGAACCTGTTAAAAGAGTTGGAAATTTTATACTCAAAGCTTTTCTTCCCCTTCTTTTCTCCTTCTGCCTTTCAACTTCTTCGTCTATTTGTAAGTAAGGCAAGAGAAAGCGATCGATCATAATATTAGATTCATAGAAGAAAGAGATTTTCGGCAAAGCACCCTCCTACTTCCATTTAATACTCGAAGAGAAACCTGGCTTTCAAGGAACTTGTACGTAGAGTAATAGTTTAATGGGTAAAGAACCTCAAGAACTTCATATCCAACCAGCGGATCGGAGTCAAAGAGAATCAGGGACGGAACAAGTGGGAGAAAGTCGGAGAGAATTCAGAGTGGAAGCGGAAGAGAGAAGAATGAGTATTTTCGTAAGAGACTGAGATGTGATTTCAATGAGTACACACAGGAAAAGATATTGACACGAGTAAGAGGGGAAGCGGAGAGAGGAAATCGATGCATGTACAACATGTAGAGGGGAAAGCTCAAAATCATTTTCATCCCATACTCTTTCTTTAACTTCCTGCCTAAAGCAAAAGGTAGCAACAAGGAGAGTATTTAGCTCCGCCTCTCGTAAGGTAAAACTATCCAGCTTATTTATATATATATATATATAAGCTGGAAGCTATATTTATATATAAATAAAGGTGAGTGAAAGCAAGTAAAAACTCTACAATTAATTTCATAAGTAGAAAATGGATAGACAGAAAGTATAGAAGAATGAAAGTAGAAGAAGAGAGCGAGTGATATTCCCGTATCCCTCGCAAAGAGAAAGTTAGACTCCCGTTTTAGGATTTAAGATTTTCATCAAAAAGACATTCACTTGAATAAGCTTTCTCTTTGGGTAATTGTCATAGCACATCCAGATTGATTCAAGCTTTGAGGGACAATCTGGGCCTCGGTCCGTGCTTCGAGTCTGCAGATTTAGCTAGCTAAGACGATTGTTGAAGACAAGAGATTGAAATATACCGACTCCTTCAGGCTTCCTCCCTGTTTCATGGCTCCCTCTAACAAACAGCTTGACATCCGACCGATCAGAGAGGTGCTGCTGATGCCTCTCATTGTGTTTTGAGGTGGTATTGCGCGCAGATATATGTGTACATTTTGGGATTTTGCGGTTCCGTGGAAGAAGCTTGCTTTGAGTTAGGGGATTTTGTAGCGTGTGGATGTGTTTGTTGAAGGGGGATGAGGTATTGGTAAATCTAGGAGAGCTTCTATGAGTGAAGAGCATTACTTGGATAGGTAAACAGAGACGGGTTTGAGAATGTTTCACAGGCTCCGCTACTTCACTCACTTTAATTCCGATTGAGATCGACGTAGATTCTACTAGATCCAAGCTTCCCTTTTACACCAGTCCTCTCACTACTTTCTCTTCCTATCTCCATCTCTCAGCCTGTTTCTGTCCTGCCATTCCCTTTCGGCGATAGCTGAAAAAGGGAAGGCAGGCAGACGGACTGGAGAAAGCTAGGAGTTACATACAAATAAACAGTAAGAGAAGGTAGCCGCAGAGGGAGAGAATGTATATGGGTGAGAGTGAAAGTTGAGAGGAAGTAGGATGAAGAGCTGTATGTAAATAGCAAGGATGGATGAGGAGGTGGATGAGAATCAATACTAGGAATCGATATATGCGGAACCCACTACTGAATCTTCTCCTCTACCAATTTCAACCAAATTCATGGTTTGTTTGACGGAGTTCCGTTTCAATTTCACCCCTTCTTTCCTCCTCCTCCCTCCTATCCATCAATTTACGGTGTACCTTCTTGTATTTTATTCCTATCCACCCATCATCCCCGAAACCTTCCTCAATCCAATCCTTAATTTCCTTCCTTGCTCCATTCCTTGCTTCTATTGCTTGACACAATAACTGCATCCTGCTCATACCCAACCCAAGGATTGCTTAACTATACACTTCGACTACAATTAGCCTAACCACAAGGGATTCCTCCAAAGTGCTTTCTCGGCCAAAAATATACATTACTTACTAGTAGTTCCCTTGAAAATTATTAATGTACACACCAAAGCCAGAAGAATTTTTTAAGAGTAATTTTTATCCCGGGCGACCTTTTCCGGAGAAAGTCCATGCTTCTACCTATTACTTGCTACTTCCACTATTTATTTCTGCATTCTCTCAACTTTAATTTTAATACGACTCTATAGTGCTCGCCCTCAAATACACACCAAAAGAGAGTAGGTCGCTTTTTAGGAGTAAAGAAAACACCTTTCTTTCATGTCGTGTTCTTATCTTGTCGTTTCAACTCTCAACTATAGCTGGAAAGATAAATTGTTACACAAAGTATTGATCTTGCTCCAGAAGTAGAGGGACTGGATACATACTTTTTAGTTCCCATCCACTAGCAAAATTCATTTCATCCAGCAAAAGCGTTCTCTCTTCCTCCTCCAACTCTTCCCCGCTTTCACCATCCGACTTTCTCTTTCCGAGCGCAACTTCCATATCCACCTCCATTCCACCATTTCCAACTCTTTCAGTAGCGCTTCCCTTCTCTTCCTCTCCTGCTCCACTCCTTCTTGGCGTGCTACTTTCTTATGACGTCTGCCCCCTCTCGTAACTTCTTTCCGCTTCCCACTCTCCCACTTTCAGCCTCACAGCCATCCCTTGGATTTCCCAGTTTGAAATTCAAGATGCACACAAATGCGGGAGAGCGACTTTCTCTCATTTCTTTTATCATCCAGCAAGCAAGGCGAAAGGAGTCAGCCAGCGACTAGGAAGCTGACTCGAGGAGAGCCAGAGGCCGGAGCACATCAGTAGACGGAGCGGGGATGAGAAGGAGAGGGCGAATAGGATGAAGATGAGGTGTATAAACGAATTACATTAAATTTTATTTCCAATTTCCAGTTCCTCTCTCCCTTCCCCTCAAGTCTCAAGTCTGATTTCGCATTCAATTTTTAAGCTTTCCATCTGCCACCCTTCTTCCTTGCTTTCTTGCCTCCAACTTTCCTCCTAACCAGGAATAATTGAGCAAATCCCATGTTTCTCTCAATTTCTCTAGGCGATCCCTCCTTATTTTGTTTCTGCCCTTACTAATTGTTGGGCCAAGAGCTGATGGATATTGATGCCCTATCCGCGGGGGCTGAAATGGATGACGTGACGGCTTTTCTATGGCGCTTTCCTTCAATTTCATCCACCCCGTCCGGACACGGACGATCAATATCAATACTCTCCGAATTTCTATCCCCCACTAACCCGTATAAATTGTATTGGACTCGAGCCGTTCACCTCAACCCCGCCGTTCCAGATGCATTTATGTATCTAAAAAATAATCTATAAGAATTTGAGCAAATCACCATCCCACTTACCTAATACTGTAGAGAACTTCTCCATCAGGGAAGATACGGATGTAGACGTTTGGCATGATGATTTCATGCAAATGTCCTGTTTTCTCGTTTGAGAAGAACAAGTCCGGCATCCACACCTTCTTGTAATCCGTGAGGGTCAAATAGCGTAGGTTGTCTGTATCAAAGTTTTGTAATCCGAAAACACTGATTATAACAGTCCATGGAGATGCCAGTGTATTGCATACCCATGCAGTATCTACTACTCTACTACTCGTAAAGGTACTCAGTACCGACCGACTACTACCTCCCTACAACTAATTCTCACTACTTACTTTACTTTACTTTAAGCCGCTTTTAGACTCGATACAATTCAAGTCATATATTTGCCGTCGCCAGCTCAACGACTAAAAAAACAGCTATAACTTCACTTATATACAGGCTTGCTAAACGTTATTGCTACTCAAGCTGTGTAAACTTATAAGGCAGTTATTTTTCGCTATAAAAAATTTCAAAGGATACATCTAATAACTTTGTAAATATCCTCTTAAATAATATCTAGTCTAAAAGCGGCTTTGAAGTCTAAAAGAATAAAAAGCATAGTAGTGGTGGTGGTGAGCCAAAGTAAAGATGGGCCTTGTCAACCCCCCTACTCTTCACAAGTCTAAATTATTTAGCTACGTATACTCTTTCCGATTTGGCCCCGAGTAGAGGCCAAATGAAGCATGTCTACACCTACGTATATATTTGCCTTCAAAGAAGACAACAAGTGCTAATAGATTAGATTAGAGGGTGAAGAGAATTCAAGACGAGAGCGAAAGATACGGGAAGGAGAGACTTTCCAATTAGAATAAGGAAAAGCTCTATAATTTATGTGCACTGCTACTACTACTTACTATAAAACTCATGTAACTCTTAAAAAGGGGCGGATTCGAAAATTAAGAAAAATCGCTAACCAAAATCCACACAACACTACGTTCAAGGAATACCAAGACCAAACAGACAAAGTGTGTAGTAAGCTACAATGTACAACCAGAATGTACAGTCATCGTCATAAACAGAGGAACAGATCAATCAATCAATCAACGCAACGCTAATCAACAAATATCCAGTCAGTGAACCAAAGAAAGAAGAAATGCCAAACGGGAGAAGATAGGATACCCGGATATCTCCGGTTCACCCAATGCTACAAACGACTTTCTCCCTCTTCGTTCAAGGCTTCACAACAAGGGCCAGAGCATGCAATCATATGTAAATGGCTTCAAGTGAGTGGTCAAGGTGAGAAAATGTTGGACAGAGAAAGAGAAGGATATATAGCTATATAGTAGAGATAGATAGACAAGAGAAGAAAGATGGTAGAAAAGACAGGAAGAAAAGGAGGAAGAAGAAGAACAAGAAGAAAAATCTTCAGTATTTTATCGTATACAGTCAATAAGAGATGAACAAGTGTAACTCCCCTTCAGCAGGCTAACATCTTCAACCCTGTACTTCTCGGAAACAGATCCGAAAAGCGAGAATATTTGTCATAACCAACAAGTTCTCCACGTCAGAGAAAAGAGAAAGTCTAGTCCGCTGTTGTGTAGACCTCACTTCAAGATGATTGATTAAAAAAATCATAAAATGTACGTAAAATAGATTCATCATAACGCATTGAAATCTTGAATTACTGATCAAATAATCTCTTATAGCTCTGATGTCATGAAGTTCAGTAGCCTTGCCCTGCTTTCTCCTGCTCGGTGAAAGTCAAGGCGTAGGAAGTTTCTATCATCGCTCTATTACAGTGAAAATCAAAGTGAAAGTCTGTTTTTCAAATATTTCTCAGACTCTCTACAACGCTATAAATGCCTTGTATACATTATTTGCTTTCTCTGTGTGCATTCTTCGTAAGAATTTTGGAAAGAGAAACACGCTGATAGGGGAAAACAATAGGGAGTTGCTATCAGCCTGACAGACATAATCCCTCCCCTCTGACAAGTGGGTATATTTGAAGATGTCAGCCGGTTATTATCACGGGGTCGATAATGTTTACGATAGGTATAGAGGTTTTGGTATTTTGTTTGCGGGAGTGTGAATGATTGTGCGTGTGACTGTATCGGAGAGAAAGTGAGTCAAAGTGGTTGGTGAGAGGGTGACGGAGGATTTGTTGATGGGAGGCGTGTAGTAGATAGATAGGTAGGTATTGGTTGGAGTGGTGAAGTGTAGCGGGAGAAAGTGGATATTGTGATAAACCGATCATGTATAGTCGTTCTGTAGGACTGGATAGATATTGCAGATATACAAATATTTCCTCAAGAAAAGGGAAGTATTATTATGACAAGTGTCTAAGACTCAACTCGTTTACAGAGACTATATATATAGTGAGAGAGACTATTGTACGGGAGGAGTACAATAGTGAATAGTCCATAGCAACTATTCGATTCATACGAAATGGTATGTAAAAGTAGTACGAAATCGCTACAAAATCATTAGTATTTACATACATTACTACACGTATGAAAAAGCTAAGTCATACTGCATGTACTGGTTTCTCGGCGTATCTTATTAGTATGCGTATAAGAAGTATTTAAATCATATGCTAGAATATTTTCACAAGACCTTTAAAAATCATAATCAAAGGTTAAATTAAAATTCAAGAGCTTTTCTATATTTATATGGATGTCTAGAGAATGGATTGGACGTTAATGTGGGTTTAAAAAACAATCATAATAAGGATAGTATTCGATATTAAGATTGGATCTCATTGGAGGCAATGGTGGAGATTTAGCGCTTGAATTTGCTTTCGCTGTAAAAACGGGCGGGACCAACTAAAGAATATAATGTTAAATAAACATGACTAATACTTGCAATCTAAGTTTATTATATGTAGAAGATTCCCATTCTCAACTTGCCTTTGAACTCTGCGGTTTAACAACTTGTTAGCATTACAATTGCATCGGATCGGTTCATGTCGGGTTTCATGTTCCTCAACAAAATCACAACAGACAGACACACACAGTGAACAAGGAACTCATAGAACACGCTTTTCAATTATTAAATAAATCATTCCCCAAAGTATCCCCACCTCCTAATCATTGTAAATATGCGTAGTCCAAAAGTACATGAACAGGCTACAAACATCTGTCAATTACCTCATCCAAGCTAATAGGTCGTACGTCCCTTCTCCGATATTAGTAAATTACTAATTTGAAAATTATTTCCGGACCAGTACTTCAACTCGTGTCATTACAATCTTTCTGTCATCAATTTTTCAAATCTCATTTTGGACTCTAACGTCAAGAAGATGAGGGATAGTATGTATATTTTATTAATTAATGCTTCTTTAGTGGCAGAATTTGAAGGAGATATTCAAAATTAGTATGTCATGGATTAATTTTTAGGAAAACAGGTCTCAGAAAGAGTTCGTATGTGAGTAGTGGACGTTAGTAACAGTTAATTGGATTAGCTACGTTCTCTAAGATTCTAAAGTAGCTTTCTAGTATTAACTCACAGTATCTATACTCAGGGTCGGACTTGATTCTACTTCCCCACCAAAACTTTAGTAAAAGTAAAAACTCCCACTACTTTCTCCGCTTTCACTCTGCATTTTCACCCTCCGCACAAAATCTCTCCGTTCTTTCTACATGCTAATTTCCCCATATTCTTTGAGAAAAAAATCCCTACAAAACTTTTTTTTGTCACGATAAAACGTTTCGAAAAGTATTCCAAAAATTATTAATACTCCTGCGATAGAGTCAGGCTTACTTAACTTTTTAAAAAAAGCCTTCTAGTTTTTAGAAAAAAAGCAGACATTTTTTTATATTCCAGTCAAATAAATCAAAGTCCGACCCTTAGTATTCTACGGATGAGACGTGCAAGAGCTCTTTGGCGCATCCCTTTTGAACGCATGTACTGAGAATAGAGTTCTAGTAAATATAGCAATGTATTAAATAGTGTATAGGCGTATGAGAATCATAAAGACTAGCGTTTCTAAATGTTACAAGAAGCAATGTTTTGTGAGTACATAAATGATGACATGGTTATGTGAGGTGAATCAGGATAAATCGGGGACAGAAGAGTCTTTAATACATACGCAGTCGTCGTTGGACGGAGCGTTTCCTCCACCATGTACCCCTATAATAAGCATTAGATTCCTGTATTTCCTCTAATCATAAGAAGCGAAAGGTGAAATCAATAGAAATATGGCAACAAATCCCACATTTCTCTCCGGCTAATCTTGTGATGATAAACTTAAAGTGTCTCCTCATTCCATCCACCACCAAATTTTCGTGTGTCTCTCAATTATTCCTCCTACTAAACCTTAAGGAAAGCTTATTACAACAAGTTTACAGCCTCCCATTTTCCTATATATAGAATCTCCTCTACAAGCTTTTCCTCCTTCCGTGTTTATTCAGTTAGAAATCTTACGGTTCGTTAGCCTAAATTAGTTGAATCAAGCATAAATTATAAATTATCCTTCCTTTTTTATTTATTTACTATTTTCATTACTTTCCTGCTTTCTCCGAAATCAAAGGCAGATTACAAGCAAGAGAGGATGAGTGCCTTGTAATTTTCCCAATCCTCTATTTGCTCAAAGTTTACAAGTAAATCACTTAACCTATGACCTTTGAGCCTTCCCTGCTTTCCTTCTCATCCCTTCCTTAGCGCCTGCTTGTCTCTTGCTGTGTCAATGTTGCAGCATGTTACACACAATCAAGACTCGATTCATCATGTAAGAGGAGGATATTTTTAAATGTTTCGTCTCAATGTGTACTCTGTGTCATGTATTTCAGGATTCATGATCAAGAGTCGTCCATGTATCGTGTGGGTTTATAGTGACTGTAGTTTAGATTTTAGCAGCATATTATATAGTCATGCACATTTTATGAGTTTTCTAGGATCGGTGGAGGTGCAATTTATTTTTACATTTCTATATGGCCAGTATATTCTGGGATAGAAGCTCGTATCCCTCCCCTCTTGAGATTAGAAAGGGATGTGCGACCCTTGGAATCCCTATTGCACCTCCTCCCTCCATCTCCCTTCCAGCGTAACACGGAATCAAAAAAGTGAGCAAAAACTGCAGAGAAAAAGTATGAAGGAATCAAGATATTTTTCAAACAAAAAATTCACCAATCGATAAACAAGTCGAGCTGAATCTCTGGAGATAAAACTAGCTGGGAGCTAGCTATAGTAGTAGCTGAGCTAGTGAGCTCATTCCTTCATCCTCCATCCTGGAAGGATAGGTGGCGCTGGGAAAGAGCGAGACATATATTTACTTGCTACAAATCTCCCGACTCCATTATCGGACTACCGCCTAGTCCCAATCTCACTCAGTCTACAATTTTTCATTTTAAACCCCAGATTTCCCCCCACACAGACTTTCTCTGCACTCAAAGGTTTGCGTCTTTTATCCAAAACTCAACCTTTTCCACCGCCACACGGTGTCTTTATATAAAACATTAATAAAAAAAGTGTGCTGAATATAAATATTAAAGAAAGCTGTCATGCTCTTTTTGCAATACTTAAAGCGTTCTAATCGGACAGGGAATGGATTTAGGAATGGATACAGTATATTAATTACGAGTTCATGAACCACTTGAACTATTATAAGTACTGCTCCCTCTTGTAGTATCCTAGTCGATCATGATTATTTTTTCAATGATAAGTTACTCTTTCTGTGTATAGTTATCGCCTTCCCTCCAGCTGTCATCTTTTGGCTACCAAAACGGTCACTGGATGTAAACCCGATTTTGCAGTTTTATTTTCACCGCTTTCTCTACTTTCTCTCCCCCCCCCCCCCGAATTCGAAGGAATGAAGCTGACTGAATAGAATCAAGTGGTTCTGTCTCTAGTGAAGTCGTCATCATTATCATTTACTTGGGGTACTTGGGTACTGGACATATAGGAAACGGCGTGGCTGGTGAAAGTAAATGTGATTGTCAACATTTTCGGGAGAAAGGTCACTAGACATTGATACATGTACCGCTGTTTGTATCAGAGTCATTCAGATGCTACCCGTGATTATGGAAAAGGTAATAGAGACAGGAGAAGAGTATAGAAGTATTAGAAAAACAGATGGATAGAAGATAAAGATAGATTCTAGAAGAACGTCGTTAAGAAAAGTTGATGATAGCATAGATTTAGACATGTGAATGAGAGTAATGTCTTAGTAATGATTTCGGGACTGGTTTTATAGTGAGTATATACTAAAAGAGAGATAGTACGTGGGTACGCGGGTTGGAAAGAATTAAGCAGACGGTATAAGAGAAATTCAGTGTGTGTAGTAGAGAGAGAGATAGAACAAGAGTATTATATAGATAGAGAAGATATAGAAGACGAACGAATATATAGTATATATATAGCAGTATATAGTAGTAGAAGAAGGACGATAGAGTGAAGAAAAAATTACGTGTATAATTAATCAAAGATTATATAGGTTTTTTACGAGAACCAATGAGAAAGGTTTCACGAGAAGAAAGTACACAAAATAAATATGTAGATAGACCACTTATAATTATTAGCTGACCAACTCTCTGGCCGGCCAATCCCTTTACAACAATATATTTTTAATGCCTCACTTACCGTCTGGTCGCAGATGCTGAAACCGCAGTCTCTCGTCTAACCATTGTTCTCGGAAAGTTAGTTGCACGCTGTATTCCTAAAATTTCCCAGGGAAGATCAAAATACAAATTAATTATCATCCGTCTTACTCATAATCTTTTGAATATTTATCAGTATCATAATATTACTCAAAAGAGTCCTTAAGACGAGGCCACAAACTTTGCGCTCAATTATCTGTGCCCAGCTGCTGATTTTACTAGGTATATTTTACATCAGTATTCATATGTATATACATTTCAATTTCATACCAGCAGTTTATATAATTTTGTACTAAACAAGCGCGCTAATTTGTGAACAAGTCTTAAAACACTCCATGAGTACATGTTATCCTAGGACTGTTTTCTAGTGTGAAGCAAGCAGAAGCTACTATGAGTGAGCGTTAAGTGGTTTAATAATTGGTAATGGTAATCAGGTTTCTCTAAAAATCTAATTCTATTAGCTCTTTTTGTATTTGTATTCAGGACCAAGGCTCTCAACTATTTCTACATCATGATCAACTAAACTTTTATCATTCATTTCGTGATAATGAAACAAAACTTTTGTATGAATAAAAAACGTGTGTTCGTGTTTGTTTGCGTGTATGAGTGGTTGTGCGTGCGTAGTTGACCCGATATTATTATTTACATCATCATTTCGGGGTGTTTGATGTTCGGATTTGGATGTAAGGCGGTATAAAGTTAATATGAAATTGATAAAATTAATACTAAAAGAGGTAGTAGTGTTGCTGTGTTTAAGTACAGGATCTTTTAGCGTTTTGTTCAGGCGTTTTTTTTTTGTGTGCACAGAGTTTTAAGCAAAAGCGGTAAAGAGAAAGCCATAAGAAGAGAGAAATCAAGTCGTCATTTGTAAGCAGAGGCAAGGGAAAGGGAAGTATATAGTTAAGAAGCGGTTCATAGAGAAAGTACAACACGAAAAGGGTATAGTTCCTGTATAGTAATCAAGCGAAACACTCAAGTAATTTACCCAAAGAAGACTCATTTTAAGCAGCATGCATTTCCAATTTTGTTCTCATCATTTCACTTCACGCTAACATGTATCCTTTAAGAAATTTAGCTTCTCGCGAATATTGGACATGGGTGAGGAGGACAGAGTAAAGAAAGTATAAATATTTTATATATGGCTTTTACTTGGGAACTTTGGCGGTACTGGCGGAGAAGCAGTAATGAATTTACGCTTCATTCCCAGAGTCATGCTTTCACTATATTTCTTCAACTTGTAGTTATGTGTCCTCCTCTACGGAATGTGAGGGGAGCAAATGATAATTGTCTAACCTATATGATTAAGATGGGTGAGACTCCCTGAGGGAAGAGAGAGGAGAAAGCACGGAGAAAGTTTCTAAATCTTTCTTCTTCCTTTCTACTTTCCCACTAAAGCACTATTAGCGCTCACTACAGGATAGGCAGTAGTTTTTAATCTTTTACGCCTTAATGGCTTTTACACTGTCCTTTAACAGACTGCTCCTACATACTACGGTTAAAATCCTTTTTTGCTTGCGCTCCCTTTCTCCTACCAAGAATCAGAATCCTTAGTATTTTCCTCTTTAAATTGGCTCTTAAATGGAGAAACTTGGAAGACGACCGCTCACTTTGCATTTACCAAATCCTGGAAGAGCTTTCACTTGCACAAAGCGCGGGAAGTGTGGGAAAATCTGGTAGGTTTCAAGGAAAGGAGGATATTAGAATTCGTTTATATACTGGCAGCGTAAGCAAGATCCACGCTTTGTACTTATAAGACGTGCTGCAGGCTGCAGTGTACTTAAATTCGAGGCATATTGCTTGCACAGGTGTTATACTAAAGGTAGTTTTTGTTTTGAGGAGAAATAGTGAAAGAGAAAGGTTAGGGGTATATAATAACAGCACAGGTTGAAAATTTGTAGCGCAGAAGGCCGAATAGATTGCTATGGCTGCCACCCTGCTAAAGATGTGATTTTAAAGAAAGAATTAATCATCCAATAATTTGCGCGGACAAGGGCGAGTAGGATGTTATATCTTGAAGGCGAAGGAGCAATTTTAAGATTAGAAGGAGTATGCGTTCAAACGTAAAAATAATATTACGAGAGAGAGAGAGTTACACGAGACAGTCACACGAAGTGAGAAAGTGCAGAGCATTGAAGAAATGTAGTAAAGACTGCTAGATTTGTGGTGATCTGAGTTGACATTGGCTCATGTTATGCTTGATTGAATTCTGGAATCAATTACAAGATTTAAATCCAGCTTTTCCCGCTCACGGTAGAGAACTTACAGTCTCTGACAAACGTACGTAATTTCATCTCGAATCTTTCATTTTCCCGTCCCCAATAAACCGCAATATCTTGTACTCCATCAATAAACTCAACAAAATACAGACATCTGAACACTAAATTTTATCCCCTCGCCAAATAGACTCAAAAGCCTTTCACAAGGAAGAGAAATTTTACAAGTGTGAGAAATTGTGTAAACTTGTGTGTAAAACTCTTCTTCAAAATGGACTCCGTCCTATTTCAACATCTCCACAATGGAGGTTCACAATCTTCTCGATTGCAAACGGAATGGGAATCTCCCGCCATCCTATCCACTGTATATTATGCTCCAAGGTATAGTGGTAGTTTATAAAAGAGGGGAGAGGAGAAGAGGAGAAAGCATGAGAGTGAAAAGAGAGAACATTCAGAACCAGCTTCCGTTCCTCTTACATTCTCCTGCTTTCTCCTCCAAAGATCATGGAGCCGAATATATCTACCATCTCCCTCCATCCTAATGCCCAAACCAGTTTTCTGATTTGTGCAGAGAAAGTAAGAGACAGGGTAAGAGGGAGGGGAGGACAAAGAGAAAGTGGAGTTGGAGTGAGAGAGGAAGGGAAAAGAAATAGAGACAGATTTTAAACCAAGTCTAGTCAAGTCTAGCTTACGTATATATTGTTCTCCTCTGGGAGAAAGCTGTGGAGAAAGCATAGTACTTAAATTATGATGTACTACCATATGTACTTCTTTACCAATGTCATTCTGTAGAATTTCCACCCACCATGTAATTACACGGAGGTAGGAGGGAAAGATTAGCAAACGCATGCTCGCCAAAAAGGTAGGAAAAGGAAACCTAAGAGCCTAACATCCTGGAATCAGGATGAAGGAATGAATAGACGGGCTTGCGAAGCCCATCGGGTAAGAGATCTCCCAGACCCCTTCCAACACATATTTGAATGGATAGAAGGAAGAAGGATGCCAGTTGGCAGAATACCCATGAAATGATTGCTTTTAACTCTTAGAATATATACCCAAGAAATAGGATATGAATCTTGAAATCGAATTCCTAGATTAGGCAACAATCATTCCCCCGTAGTAGTTTCAAATCCCCGCCAGCTTGTCGGATAGGTTTTCCTCCTTTCTCTTCTAGTGCACTACGCAAGTCCTTCGGATATCCATCAATTTATGATGCTTCACGTACATCATTTCAAATCATCCACACGCTACCACATCCTAATCTGCCACTGGGATTTCTAATTAACTATTCAGCACGGAGCAGCAGGACCACCAACAGGAGTAGCAGGAGCGATGATGTGCAATTAATTCCCAAATAATTTCTATCTCTACTCTACCAACCAAAGTAACGGAATCACTCTGTCCTTGTACAAGCTTTGTTAGTTCTATCTGTTCCCTCTTCCTCATTTACTCCGAGACGAAGCGGGGGCTGTAGAAATTTAGAATTTTGACCTTTTAAACGGCCATCCGTCTAAACAAATCAGTGTCCCCGCTCTTGATCAGAAACTGCAAAAAGGTAGGAACGGAAGCGTGTAAAGACTCACGGCAGACTTGCTATGTTGCATTCAAATTTTGCATTGCAGAAAGTTCCTGCGTCCTTCTACCATTCGATTCTTAGTCTGCGTTCAACACTGCTACTTTCACCACTGCTTATCTACTTTTCACTTTCTCCCTCTTACAATATGTATTTCCTACTCTTGACCCCTGCTAATGTTACACAATACGAAGCAATGGGTCGGTAGAATCCTAGAGGGGGGAAAGGAAGAAAAAGAATGATAGATTGCCTTCCTGTTCATTTGATGGGAAATTCGGAAATGGAGCTGCTAATAGGTAATGAAATGATGTTTGATAATTAAAGGGGCTTTGATTGAAGATTCCAGGGGCTCAGCTTAGCCCTCCCTTTGAAAATAACTTTCACTGAAGTATGATAAGCATGATGGCTTTTAATCCAGCGTGGAGCTATATTTGGTAGCTATTCTTCTTTATTTTAGGATCCGGATGAGGAGGGCTTGAATGGGAGAGGATGGAGTTTCAGTTACAGGATTTATGCCGAGAGTATGAGAATTATTGCGAGAATGTAATTATTTTGGAGAGGGAGGTAGACACGGAAATTGAGTTTCGTGGAGGGATCAACTAGCTAATGTGGACTTGTGTACGAGAAAACTAGGCTGAAAAGCAAGTTGAAATGAGTTGCTAATGCAGTGGGAAGAATTATGGGTCTCCCGCCAAGTTGACACTTTTCCTAGGCCATCGTAATAAATAATCAAGAAAAAAAATGCGTCCTGCGTGGGAATCCCCCCTCTCTGCCTCGCTTTATATCCCTCCAATTTTACGAGTTAGTCAAAATAGTTTCCTACTCTGACAAAATTGACTCCAAAACCTGTCTCCCTCCCCATCCGAGCACAAAACTACACCTCCTCCCCTCCCTTCCCCCTCCCGAAGAGTAAAGTAGCATGACTTCTTCTCTCTTGACTTTTGGTCAGCCTCCCCGCTTTCCCTACTACCCGAATTTCGTCTCCCAGAATGTCAAAGGCAAACTAAAACCAGTGGCAGTGCCATTCAAGTCCTTGGTTTCGGTTATTGAGTATAACCTTGACAGTCCGACTTCTCCTACTCGTATTTGACATTTCCGGTCCTTATTTATCTTTAGAACAATAAACCCCTCCATCCAATAAGACTAATCTGGAATTCTTTCCCCATCATTTAACGTGCCCAAGGAGGATTCACCCCATCGGAATTGCTACCTACGTCTACAGGCCAACTCACATGATTGACTCCCTTTCTTTTACAGTCCTTCTTATCCCACCCGGGCATCCCGTCTTCCTTGTCACTAATTCTACATATTTCCTAACACCTACCTGCATGTATTCAGTCTATATATTATCCAAGTGCCTGCTATTACTGTACTCCTGTACGAACCTCAAGTTTGACTCCGGAATGAGGGACAAGAGGGTTGAAATGGGAAATCCGACGGAATAAATAACAAAGACACAATTGTACTTGCTTAGATGCTGAGTGTGGATTAGAAAGGAGGGGGTTAAGAGTGAGAGGTACAAGTATAGGAGGGTGGGGGTGGGGTGGGGAGTGCGGGTGAATTGTGTTGGGAAATAAGCTTCTTGAGGAAGTTTATGGGAGCCATTGGAAGGATTTGTGGGGGATGGCGGTCGGGGGAGTGTCAGGCTTTTCTGAGTATCTCTTTTTTCGACAGGATCCCGTGCCAGGTACAGGCTGTATTCATGATCCTCATCCTGCCTGAATAAGACTGTAAGACGCCGCAAGTCGCGGAGGAGGCCGCGAGCCGGAGAATTAACGGGAACAAGAAGATATGGCTGGCATTGGGAAGCCAGGAGCGCTCTGCTCAAAGCTTTACATTTATGTTCCTAGAAAAGAGAAAGTTAAACTTTCTCTTTTCGCGTAACCGCCATCCGTATCGTTTCTCCCTAACGCCTTTTGCGACAGGGGGAAATGCAGAGGGAAAGAGTGATCCTACAAGAGGACCTCATCAACGCTCCTAAATTTTTATTCCCGGACCTACTCTTAACTATAAACTTATGTTGTTGTTCACAGTATAGTGTGCTCACAGAACAAGACATCGCCAAGCTTGAAGCTATTGAAGGCACACGGCATAACGGACAGAGATACAGACAGTGAGGGGCAAGTCTGAAATGGGATTTTTACACGGGGACAGTCAAAACTCGGAGGAAATGATCGCATGCAAAAGAGGGGGAGGAAGAAGGAAAGGAAAAAGGCGGATAAACCTTGAGGAGGTCTTATCTTACAAGGATTCGGACATGAGGTCAAGGCTTGTACAATTTTATAATTAAAATAATTTAATTTAACAAAATCCAAAAACAAAGCCTCCATATATTTAAAGAAGGGTCAATTCTTCCTCATTCACATTGTTCTTAGTCTTAGAATGGAACAGAAATGTGGGAGGAAACGTTTTGAGAGACACTGTTCAAGAGAGAGCAATAGAGAAAGTTAGAAATATAGATTTTATATATAGTATCAACAAATTGAACCACACATTTTTATATTTCAAAGACAACACATGAAGTTTGATAGGCAAATAAATTGGCACGAAGAACACTTTGGAAATTGCTGCTTGCGTATTGTTGAGTGTGTATGCGATTAATTGCTAGTTTCTGTTAAAGAAGAGGCTATTAGAGGATGGGAAAGCTAGCAGACGCTTTCTTCCTAACGTTTATAATTCAATATTTACAAGAGACGTTTTTCCTCGAGGAGAAAGTTGAGAGAGAAGCGGAGTCCATTTTAAAGTGTTTTCTCACCAAATTACTCATTTTAGAATCACTAGTAGTATAAGAGTATTAGGCTATGTATAGTCTGTGATATCTGGGTGGTAATTTTGTTCAAGTGTTGTTAAAGGGACTAGAATATTCACTTACCATTTCATAATCATCTATCTTGCTGATGGACCGTAAGTATAAGTTAACGTTGACATACGTGGCTCCTTCAGCCAAAATCATCGTCATATACAAAGTAAACAAAAAAGCACCAATAAGATGCATCATACCATCCTTTTTTTACAAACTAATTCCAACGAAACGAAACCATCGAGAAAGAAGAGGCATAACTTTTTTCGTTTCTACAATGTGCCCACGCAGTACATGTATACTTTCCTAATGCTCTTGTTTTGCATTTCCCTCCAGCAATTTCCTTTCCTTTAAAGGAACCCTCATCCTCAGATTCAATCATACGGAATCAGATGGCCCTAAGCGAAGAGTCAGGCAGGAACCTATCGCGGCCCAGCCCCAACCATTTTTCATACCACCAGGAGCAAGTCTTACACTTACATTTCCGTTTTTGTGGAATCGTGATAACACCTCTTAAGTTTAAAAAATCCGGCTTCTAATTTCTTAACTATTTGCCTATAATCTATAGTTTCTATAATTTATGCGCTGCAAGCTAAACAATAGTTTGTAGAAGCAGAAAATGTCAATGACGACGTTATCTCTTAAACTCTGGACCCTTTTAACAGTAGATGTAGTTTTAGATGAAGCCAATATAACCAAATAGCCTGCAGGTATTTCCCGCTGGAATACCCTTGTCCGTTAAGGAGGGGCATGATAAATACAGGTCACGTTGTTGACAAACTATAATTTCCCTGTCAAGGAAACTAAATGCAGCTTGGGTAACAGACAATGCGCGTGCTCAACTTGTTTTACTTGTTGTAGTACCGATGGCCATTTGGTAGAACTAGAACCTAGCTTGAGTTAGGAATGCGCGAATGGAAGGAAGGGATTGGTGATTAGCAGTTGGAGAATGTATAGCAGGGGATATTTGGATTTCCCCCCTTAAAATGCAGCCAATTAGTTATTTAATAATCTTTATATTATTTAATTATTTCTAGCACAGGACGGAAGAAGCCTGAAAAATTTCACAGGGTACGAGTTATACAGCGTTAATTATAAAAAAGAATGTAAATATTTTCTATTATCATGTAGCGCGTCTACGGGTTCATGCGACCTACGGAGGCAATCAAATAAAATGCCACGTTACGTTTAATATTCAAGTTAAAACATGCAGCCAGGGCGGAGCTGTGAGGCCAGAATGTATGTACCACGCTTCCTGATTATATTCCTTTGTCTTCAATAGCATTACATTGTAGTGAGTACTAGAGAAAGTAGTAAGTCCTCTTCTGGACTTTCTCAACTTTCACGCACTCTCCTTCCTCTTGCCTCACAGCTCAACCACCTAAGGACAAGGTTGAAAGGGGAGATTTTGCAGGTCTAATTGAGGATAACAACAATGAGAGGGTGTACAGTTTAGGGGAGAGGGACACGGGAACAATTAGGTTTAGGATTAAAAGAAGAGAATCGAGAAGAAGATGAATTACGACGTATACGAGAAAAGTAGGGTAAGGATTCTGAGAGAGGTTATCTACAATTTTTCTACGGGAGAGTAAACGTGGAAGAAAACATAAAGAATTGAGCGTCTCAACTATGCATTTTGCAGTTAGTTTTCATGGAAGGAGGGTGGTGAGGGGAAAATGTTGCTTCAACTATGCTTTCCAGGTAATCAAATATAAGACTCGCACTAATTGTATAGAGTAGTAAAGAGAGAGGTAACATTAGGCGGGACTAAACTAGATTTGCTCATTGAATGGCATGGTGGGGAGGGTACTTGCCCACTTACCATTTTTACGTCATCAATTGTGGCTATGCTTCTCACATACAAGTTGACACTAACGATTGTTGGCCCTGGACAAAATCCATTGACATCACATATTTATAAGAGTTGTATTGAACAGTGTGTGCGTGGGTGCAAGTGCAACCCCAATTATGAATTATTACCAACACAGCGAACGCTATGATTATAATTATCCTAATCTTATAATAATTTCCTCAAAACTATCTCCCAATATCAAACTTCCCAACCGAGCAGTTACTAATTGCAAATTACAAATGTGAGTGACCTCCTGCTTTTACTTTTTTACAAATTTTGGCAGTCCTCCCTCCCTCATGCCTTTGTATAGTATAATACATTAACCCTATTTAGTCTGGGGTAGCTCGGACTAACCAACCTGTTTACCGTTTCCAAGTAGGAACCTCTGAGGCCCAAAAAGCACCACCTCTCTTCCACCCACCTCATTTTTCTTTCCAACACCAAGCCAAGCCAACACGGGACATTTCTATTTTGGGTCATTCAATTTCAGTTTAGGACAGAGACTCTAGGAGAGGCATGTATGACGCTCTCAGCTCTGAATTAAATGTTATCACGCCTGGATGACTCTTCTTCTCCTCTCTCTGAAACCTGAATCACATCCAAGAGTCCAAGACATCCAAGTGAAAGTAGAAGTAGCATTTGCTCTAGGATCTTACAAGTCTAAAACACGACTGCACACACAAGCACAAGCTTCCCCATCTCTTAAGCGACCAACAGGGGGTTTAGCTTCCCAACTCCGCTTTACAAGTTTACGCCTGTGAATCTGATAGCTAATCGATGTTTTCAATTCCTCTTTTATACAACTTTTATGGCCTTGAGGACTTTCGCCGGACCTTTCACTTATTCCTCTCTACGTATGTATTTCTCCTCTGTTGAGCTCTCGGACCTTTTAAAATATTTCCTCAAACCTCCTTTGACATCCACATATCCAACATCCGACAAGAGTTTAGAAGCGGCTCATTCACAGAGCTGCCTCACACTACATACATACATCCATGTTTACGAAGCACCGCATTCCAAATTTAGGCAAACAAATGCAAAAAGACAGCGAGAACAATGGCTTGTTGGACGCCCTCCTTTTTACTTTCACCACCATTACTAGCGGCCAACCACCATCCTATCGATCCCTAAACCCTTCCTTCCTCCTTTCCCTCCTTTCTCTACATATGGAATAAAACGGGCCGTAAATCCGGCCGAACCCCGAACCACATGAATCGTATTTATTATGCTTTTCTTTGATGCGGAAACAACTTTAAGAGTGGACAGACGCATTAGAACTAGATTTCTCTTCAAGTGTATCCTTCCTTCCATCCATTACATGTACTCAGCTTTCTCTCCACCACTGCCACTACCTTGCTGTCGAATGTTTCCATAGCAAAAACGGTCACTCTAGCATTCCAAGCAGACAACTTTACCCTCCCGTCCATCCTTCTTTCGACTAATGAATGTGCGTGTAGGTGTAACGTGGGATTCATCCCAATTTCATATTTCCACCCATTCATCCCTCTAGCATGGGGTAATCTATTGATGTAGCTAATTTCAACATTTGTGGTGAAGGGAATAATTCTTAGTCGAAATCCCTCTTAGGTATAGCTTATAGCCTCATCATCAACCCGAGGAATGCTATTTTTTTCAAAATACTAAATCAATGTCTTCGAGATGAATAAATAGCTGAATGGAACTGTAGAAAGCGAGAGAGAGAGAGAGAGAAATCGAGGTAGATGAATGGATCAATGGACTGGTGATGGGATGAGAGTCGGGTGCTGGGAATGGTTTAACGGCCTCAATTTCCCATGAACAAGTAATAAAACACATGTTCGGGATTCCATCTTAAGCTCTGCAGCTGTTGTTAATAAAAGGGGAGATAACCTTGTACTGTAGGAGAGTCTAGCTTCATCTATCCTAATATCTACAACCCGCCGCCCTCACAAAACTTTTACAGCCTCCTTTAGCGCCTTCTTATATCGTCTTTTAACCTCCGAATTCAACAAAATTCTCCATCATTCCATCCCTATTACGTACCTTGCCGCCACCACTCATATTCATTCAATTCCTTAAATCCTTACCAAATAGCTGATCCTTCCTAACAACTAATACTATCTGAGAGCTAACACGATCGATCCATCCTTCCCTCTTCAGTCCTTTAATCAATTAACCCCTTGTTAAACTTTTAACTCCTGCGCTTAAATTTCGAAAAAACTTTTTATAATTCTAACCTCCTCTGTACGTTTCCGTAGAATCCATAATTGATCACCATTGATCTCGATAATTGATTACATTTATCAAGACCCTAAGAAACCAAGCTCTTCAAGCTTATCCAAGTCGTTTCCATGACATGTATTCAGGATGGGCGATGCCAAACCTCACCTACGCAGATACAAGACAACCTGATTGGTCTTCTGATGCAAGCTCAAAGTAAGCTCAAAGTAAGCTCAAGTATGTATGAATATCCACATTTCCAGCTAAAACCGCACTACCATGGCTCCTCTTCTCTTGCCTCCTTAAACCCATTAATATCTTCTTCTCCTTCTTCACTACTTTCCTGCTACTTTCTACAGAATCCTCTGCATTACGAGTTGAAAACAGGACGATTTTTCACTGCCAAATCTCCGAAAAGTTTTCCGCATTTATTTTCCCTGGAAAATCTTTGGCAAACCCTTACATGTTTCCTTGAAAAAACATGATATTTTACTCGCACTCGAGTTCGGCTAGCCTTATCTGTCTGAATTTAAAGTTGAAAAATTTCTCCAACAGCTTCTCTCTGTGATTGATTATTTTGCATTAGAAACATCCGTATAAATGTTTTCCATAAAAGGAATTACATTTAAAACTTTGATCTTGACGGTTTTGCCTGCGCTAAACCCTAAAGGAAGTGAAGCGGGAGGAACGTCAGCGTACTGCGTACGCGGTAACTTTCTCTTTCCCCAGGCCTGCCTTTCTCCATCTTTTCACGTCCACATATTACATCGGCTATGTTTTTAGGGCGCCATGGTTATAACCTCGGTAATCCAAAAGAAAGAGGGGCTTCCTTCCCATAATAATGCGGAGGCTTTACGCATAAAACCAAGCTCGCTAAAAACTGCGGTCAATGCAAGACTGCGGCGTAGGATTCTTACACAGGCTTTATGTCCGTCTCCGTTTAGGGTGAGTGCTAAAAGTAAAAGACTCGCGTAGCTTATAGAAGAGATAAACAAGGTGGGGGTTTTACTTGGAAGATGAAGACGATACTAACAAGATCAGAGTGGTTTCTTAGGGATTGTAGCGCACTGAAAAAGAAAAGGCAGTAAAATACTGACAAAAGGAAGACATGGCGTGGTTTGGGTGGGTGGTTGGAAGAATGCTGGATTCTCAAGCTTTTTCCTCTCCTGATTGTATTACTGATTGAGAGCGTGTTAATGCTTCTATGATTTCGTGAGAGTGGGAAGAGAAGAAATGGAGTTTTCTTGTTTGAACGAATTGGATTCTATTTAAAGAGAGGAAGCGAGAGGAAGCATTCTGAGAGTGAGAGAGAGAGAGCTACTGCAGATAGAGTCCCGCAAAGTTATGAGAAGATGGTGTTTTGATGGAAGCGGCTGGGTAAATGGGTGGCTGAGATATTTCTTGAGTGATTTCTTGGCGGCATTGGATCTTCCGTGATTAATGTTGTGCAATGTTGATTCTGGAGGGCTACATCAGGAAGAGTTATGTTTAACAAGAAGAATCTATCCAAAACTAAGAGGGATCCGTTCAGAAGAGAAAGTAGGTGAATTTTCTCATCTTTCTACCCTTAGAAAGCGTATCAGCTCAGTTCCGCCAACCTACTCCTCCTCTCTTTCTTTCTTGCTTTCTCCAAGAGAAAGTTGAAGAAAGTGAAAAATAACTTGAAGGAATACAAGGGGCGACAGGGACAAAAAGATTTGAACCATCATCCTCTCTCCACTGCCCCTGTATTCTACTTTCTCCAATCCAATCTCCTCCAAGATAGTGCTGCACTGCGACATCAAGACGAGCATATATACATTCCGCCAACATTCAATGTTTTCACAATCAATTTCATCCGCGTATTCTCTTCAAATGTCCTTCTTCCTATCGCCTTACACTCGGATTACTGTATTTCTTTCTTAAACTATCCTTACGTCATCCTTCCTGACAGCTCAGTCAGCATCATCTCCCTCCTCTCAACATATGTAACCTTAACTTTGGCAAATCATTTACAAACCCCATCCCGTCAATATGTCCAAGACAAGAGGAGAGACGGAAGAGTGGCGCGGAGATAGGTCAAAGGCTACACAAGTACATCTAAGCACAGGAATCTCATCCTTTTGACAAGAGAGATACACTGCGTGCTCTAGAAAGGAGACGCTTGAGAAGACAGATTTGATACTGAATCTCGCAAACACTACTTATGTCGAATACGATGCTTTCTCCAAAAAGTAATAATCCATCAATCCTTCAACTCTTGCTCTAATTAAATAAGTTGAATACAGCCTAGGTCTTGTTCCATAAATAGAAAAATATTTCTGTCAGTTTGATCTCAATTCAAGTTTCGAGAGAGCTATATATAATTCTGCGACATCATCACTAAAATGCCACCGACGGAGTAAGAGTCATTCCAAGTGAAAGCTGTGGCTGCGGGTAAACAGTAAGTCGGCTATACCAGAGATACAAACGAAGAACCGTGTGGCTGGCTGCTTGGCTGGTGGCTTGTTTGGTGGTGTTGGTTGGTTAGCTTTTGACTTGGGCTAGTGGGATAATAATGGTGAAAGGTAAGGACCTAACTGAAACGCGGCAAGTATGAAAGTAAATGTGGATCGCTCTCGGAACGGGTTGTTACAGTGTTAACAGAGGTTAGACAACGTAATGCGCAAATGGGAAGGGCCATGATGGATGCTTATTACAGCGTTAGCCTAGTAGCCCTATTATAGCCAAATCATCAGCTCCGGAGAAAAAATCACAGACAGAAATCCAGAGATTTGACTACTGCAACGTTGTATCATCATAATTCCTTTAAGCTCTGTTAGCTCTTTATAGATACGCGAGCGAAGGAGTGCAAGTACTTGTTTGACTTCCTCCATCTTGGCCGTAAAGACTTAGGGTCTGCATTAAATGACGTCGCTAATGCGGAGAAGATAACACGTTATTATTAGATTGAGAAGACGTTATGTGGAAGGGAAATGTTGGCTTGCTGGAGATATAGATAAAAGCTAAGAGAAAGAGAGAGAGAGAAAGTGGGGAAACGACAACGAGTTGAGTGTCTGTAGAGAAGGAAGGATTGAGTTACTTACCAGTTCCATTAGAACCGGAAGGACGAATTTGTTTGTCATATTTTCCGCCTAAAATTTGATCCAATATTCTCTTTTCTATCTCCCTGTAGTTTATGGGAACTTTATCTGAACTCCCGTTCACCGAAACGCCAGTGTAGCTCACTTTGTGTGCTCCGCTGAAATCACAATACAAACACAAACGTTACATCCCACCTTTCACCCGACCAACCCCCTTTTGTCTTTCTCTTATTACTTACTTGAACCTCTCCACTCCGCCTCAAAATCCATCCTTATCTCATCTATACTAGGCATTTTACAGTCCTACGTCCTACTATCCAATTCATAGATTCCTCACACTAAGTCTACTACTACTACCCATACCCACTACCCACTTCCTATTATTAGCAGTAGAATGTCTGACTGACTTTCTCCATATTTCCCCCATAGCCCATAGCTGTCTATAAGTCCTCATTTCCTCATAGGTATCCTGTTTCTCCTCCTTCCTCCCCACCCAACCACTCCTATGAAAACAAATAAAGGAATGGCTACAAGAGACAAGAGAGGCAAATGGATTCTTAATTGGTCGGGAGTCGGAGGAGTCCCCACCCTCGTTTATCTCAAATTTTGCCCTACATTACAACAACCTCAGGATTTATAGCCCCTAAAATTTTATTCTATTCACACCATTCCTCCTCCACTTTCCTTGACTCCTTTTGGAAGTCTTCCAACTACATTGCATTCGCACCCAATTTCCAGCCCCTTTTCTACACACATAGATCTGCAGCTTGCACATAGATAAAAATTTACTCCCATTTTACTATTTTTCTCATCCTGTCTCAAAGACCCCCCAAATATACTACCTCGCCTCCTCCTCCTCCCTCTACTTCAATC
The DNA here is from genome assembly GCA_906901655.1 of Sminthurides aquaticus. Lineage (NCBI taxonomy): Eukaryota > Metazoa > Arthropoda > Collembola > Symphypleona > Sminthurididae > Sminthurides > Sminthurides aquaticus. The sequence goes on along the minus strand of CAJQTT010000004.1, from coordinate 4,310,099 downwards.
CCTGGACCTTTTGCTCTTCACCCAACTCTTATCTCAGCCTCTCATCTCGTTCCTTCCGCAATATCACCCAAATCACCCTGGAACCTTCCGAGGTCATTCAATAATGCCTGCATATGGCAAGCTGACAGAATCCCAGGAACCAAGTCTTACAATAACCGCGAAACCCGCCCAAGAAGAAGTTAGAAGATGAGCCCCAATATTTTGAATACAGTCTTTTTCATCCCGCACGTCGGATTTGTTAGTACGTTTCTAAAATATTTTTAAAAAAGTGGAAAATAATTCGTTCTTACTGTGGCGAGACGATACCGGCTAAGACGAAGAAAAGGCCTATGAAGTAAATGCTACTTCGGTGAGAAATAAATCCCTCGATCATTTCTCCTCCTCCCCCCCTTGACAACATCTTCCTGGAGGTTGTCAGCTCTGGATTAGCACCTGAAAATAAAGTCAAATTGAATTAAAACCGTTGAAAGAACGTTGGGGCAGTTCAGCGCAGATTACGGCGAACTTGAAACTTTTCCTCTTTTCCTAAACTAACTCCTAGCTAAATCAATCCTCACCCGGTTAGCATAAAAATTGCGCCTACACAACTCTACACGAGCACATTAACTAAAGTCTATTTTTTCGTTCCACCTCTCTGCTGCAGGAGTTGGGTTGAGTGAGACGCAGTATCGACAAAATACTTGTATTGTTCCCTCTATTCATAGCCTCTCGAAAGAGGGAGGCAGGATGTGAAGTAGGAGGTATAGTTGTTTAAATTACAAGCTTTGTAGCCGGATCTTTGTAACCAAGTCGTATATGGCTTTAGAGGAATCATGAATTGCAACACAGGGTTGATGTCGAGATTTCCTAGAGTAATTCTATGTTTTTGTTCCCTCACTCAGGAGCATTTAACTTGTTGTTGGTGACTCGTTCAGTTCTAGCCTGGTTTCTACCTCGGAATCTCTAAAATTTTCATGAAGTGAAAGGAGCAAGGGAGGAGGAGGATCCCTGATAAAAGCCCTCACAAAACCAGAGCCTACGTAGCTCTGGTTCTTTGAGCGAGTAGTTATATTAAAGGTGATCTAATTTGTACCATGTTTTTACGACACGGCAGATTATTGATAGGACTCGTTTCATGAATTCCGCGCTCTAGTGTTTGGATAGATGATAACATCTTCTGGGTTTGCACGAATGCTTCCAAGAGATTTTATCCCAGATACAATTTACTTTCTCCTTTTGAGATACAGATTGCTGGATGGATGTTGAAGGAAAGGAGAAAGTGGTAGAGAGAGAGAAAGATTGGGCTCAAATCTGTCCAAGTTCTCTTCTCCTTCCAAGTGAGCATGAGCGAGGCCATGGATGATGAGGATACTTGCATGCATATGTTTGCAACTGGTAAAGAGTTGGAAGGGAAATAGAAAGGAGGATTTCCAATCCTGGATGCAACTCTCCATCCCCATCCATGCCTCCCTCTTCCCTGCTTTCTCTTTTTCACTTTCTCCCCAATCCTTTTTCGTCCCGAGTGAGTCTGATAAAGACTTTCCGAGTCAGAGGAACGTGGAGAAAGTAATGACGTCAGTCCCAGAGAAAGTAGATGATGACGTCAATTGAGAATTATAGTGGAAATGTGGGATCTGGATGAGGAATCCGTAGAATTGCCTTTATTTTCAGCATCCTTCTCGATTGTCTCTTCAATCTTACTGACTTACAGATGAGCAACTTCCGTCTCTATCACTTTCCCTCAAACCCTCACCACGCTTAGCTGCATATCAGCCTCTTCCCGTCTTTTCTAAAACTATGGGTAACCGCGCTAAGTTTTCAATTCTAAACTTTTCTAACCTCTCATCCAGTCTTGCCTCCTCTCAGTCCTCTCCCACACTCCCATCCATCCAACTAAATGTGTTCAACAAGCTGACTTGAAAACTTTTCTAATGTTCAAACCCTTGGATGTCCTACGAAACCATCCTTATTTACTCTCTCCTATTCATTACATGTTTTACATCTATCTCACCCAACATGTACGCATTTCTAACTATCCCAATCAATTCTAAACCCTCCACACAAATATTCAACTTTCACCCTCGTTTACGAAAAAAATAAATTTCATGTACGAGACGGTTATTCTTCACTCTTCTCCTTGTAATATTATTCAAGTTACAAGAAAGTCTGTAGTTCCTATATAAACTATATTCTAGTCTCCAACGACCGGGTTTTGTGGTTGAACTTTCTACTGTATCACCTAGAATTTTCGTCTCAAGAAGATTCCAGATTAGGATAAAGTCCCAAGTCGTTCTGTTTAAAAATCACATATTCATTCTCCTTCTTTCATGACTCTGACATCGCATCGCTTATGCAGCCTCAATTCAGAGGGAATTAAAACCAGAGTGAAAGTGGTGAAAGCATGTATTCATCCGAGAAAGACATTTATATCCCTCCAGTCAGCTTTCAAAAAAATCCACCCCTTGCCTCCTTTGTCTCAGCGCACCTTAGAGGGCGGCTGGATTTGAGCATACTTTCGTTTACCTTCCCGGATTGCATGTTATTAGGGAGATGGAGTTAGATATACATAGTTTTCCACTCGTAGTTGACACAGTAGATGGGATGGGTTATGGAGGAAGCCGTAGAAAATAATGGTTGATGTGCAGTAGGGTAATGCGTGGTTTCTTTTTGTGCCTAGCGGCGAGTGAAACTTGTTTTCTCAAATTGCTTTCAATTCACAAGAAAATTTTATGCAAATGTCCGCCCAGGGAGCCAGTTCATGACTACCCGGTAGCCCTTTTCCTCTTGGTTTCCTCATCACAAGGACTGTCATACTAAATGGATGGAGGTGGTGAAGCAAATAGCAAGGATTGCAATCACTCGGACTCCCATGTTTGCGTCCAGATTTGCGAGTTTGCCAGACATGGCAACGATTCTCCAGAACAGCAAAAATTTGGGTAGGCACTTCCATGTGATACTTTATGAGCTTCGTCCAAACTCTCGAAACATTTCAATCTTTTGAACCGCTTTGCCTCTTTATATAACCTTATTAGCTTATCTACATGTGCTTTTTCAACCTCAAAGTTGAAGCCAGCTAGCATGAGGTAAATCGTTGTAGTTTGCCTTGTAAACTTTTGGAAGGGATTCTCAAAATTCCGACTAGTAAGAGCAATCTGAAGTGCGCCATGAGAATTAAATAAATTTTCATTGCGTCTTTCAAATTTCCCAGGTGCTCAATCGTAAATTTTTTCTGAATGCTTCAACTCATTTAAATTGTAGGATCGACAAGAGGGCTCAAAGTTCGGGAAGAGTTCTCAGCGTTCCGGCAAAGAGAAAGTTGGAAGAGTGAAAGCATTGGAAGAATTTTAGAAGAGCGAGGACGACACGGAGAAAATTAAAACAGGTCTCACTCTCTCTATTCTCTCTTCCTTTCTCCCTCTCTCTTCCCCTTTGAGTTCACCCAAAGAATTTCAAGAGCGAAGCTCAAAGAGTCATGTGAGTGGGCCGATATTATTGTTGTGCCTGTGAGGTGGATGAGACTATGTATGTACAATAGTTAGGCTTTAGCTACCTTGAGAAGAGGCGGGGGACGTATAGTCGGAGGGAAGAAGACAGAAATAAAGAAAGAAGAAAGAGAGAATCTTGAAGGGAAAAGCTTTAATGAGTAGCTCTACCCATTCCGCCACTTAAGCCTCCTCTCGCATAGGCCCCATCATAGTTTTGACTTAATTATTTTCAGTCTGTAATTATTTGGGAAATAAGTTATCTCCAGCCCTACCACCATCCTCCAGCTTTCTCCTAATGGCTTCATGTCTGCGGTAAGCTTTACTTTTTCCAGGTGAACACCGCACGTCTTCCCTCCTCTCCTCCCTTTTCTTGGCCTTATGCTCCTCCATGTACGTTCTACCCGGTTTTCCCCATCCTCTCCAACCTCTTAAAAGCTAAACATAAAGATGCGGGAAGAATCCTTGAGGAAGACAGGGGAGGCTTTAATTTCAAACTGCTCCTTAATAATAGTCTCATTACGAGGCCAGACGTCACAGGATATTGCAACATGACATTTGAAAAAAATGTATCCCCCATCCCTCCTCTATTAAACTCCCTCTTCCACTTTATCTTTTCCGAAGGCATAGCCGAGTTCGAGAGCCACCTTCCCCTCCTCCTTTTCCGACTGTCTGTACGAGGCTCGAGAGAAAAAACGAGGGCTAGAGCAAACAGGGTGACAGGGTTACAGAAGCTAAACTTACGCTCCTGAGAAAGAATTAAGAGTTTATAGGGAATAAGAAAGAGCATTAAACTGCATCGTGCATCATGTATTGAGGGCATGTGGATAGGTTAAGCCCCTACGCTCCGAATGTTATCGAGGAGACAGGAACTTTAGTCCGCGGGCTGGCCCGCAATTCCAAGAGCGCGCGGGATACAATTTATGGGAAGGTGGCACAAGGAATTAAGGGTTTACAAGTTTGGTCGATGGATTTGTAGTGTGTAGCGGGTGGGAAGTGATGATGGTGGAAAAGAGGTAGGGAAGAGTACACAGTAAATAGATAAAGGAGCTTGAAAGAGAAAATGGCTTTGGTGAAAGCAGGGACAGCTTTCACCAAACGCGCTCCTACAATAGCAGGGACAACAAACCTCACACGACACCATATAAAGGTCAAGGATAGGGATTTGGTATTTGTTTTTTTTTCAACCTACTCCGCTTCTCTAGTAAATGATGGTCCCCTTCACATTCTCTCCTTTAATGATGCATAAATAACAACAATATTCATGACAAAACGACATTCATAGCCTTTTCCCCCTCTTAAAATTCTTCCTTTGGATCCGATAAATAACTTTTAAATGAATCCTGATTTCCACCGACCCAACGTAAGACCTCCATGCCGTCTTTTACTACTATAAACCAATCCACATCTACATCCACACATTTCACGCTTTCCTCCTCTCCGTCATTTTCTTTCCTCTGTCTACTAACCATCCTTGAAAAAGAAGTATATAGATACAAAAGTAGATACAACAGACATATATTGTAGTCTCTACCTTCTCAAGAAGTCGCAGTAGAACGCCTTATGGTTGGTTATTTTGGGCAAAGCTTGTTCCGAATTGGAAAACAGTAGGGACAGAGCTCCGGAGAAAGTGAGTCCAAGCTGTTTAAGATGTATATGTAGAATGAAGGAGGAGGTCATTTTAAAAATGTACACGATCTCAGCTCTTTAATAGCATTAGCTTTACTTGTTCCTCCAGACGGTGGATGGATTTAGAATTCCACTCAACCCCAAACCCCAACCCGTCCTTTCCCCATTATCACCATGTGTTGTGTTACATAAGTACGAAGGAGTGCCTTTCTTAAAATTCTCGATGTATGCTTCAATGAAAATACTTTATCATTCCTCCGAAGGACGGGATAAGTTTACACCATCCGACTTCCTCTATATTTTTCATGTTTTCGTAGCGGACAAACACACTTCATTTACAGTATGCTGTATGCTGGGGAAGAGGAAGAAAATGTTACCATTTTGCAGAGCCGCCCAGAACGGAAATGGATTGACAGGCGGAAGTGAGTTTTGTGTATACTTGATCCGCAAGATATGTGTTTCGGGAGTTGTAAGAAACCGAATCCTGGAATACACTATGAATGCTCCATCCCACCCCTTCTTGCTCCCTGTCCAATTTCTTGAAGAAATACTCCAGTTTCACGCTCTTGCAGGTTGGACTCAGGGATTTGGTAGCAATTTTTCAACAGATTGAGAAAGTGAGAAGGGGTGGGGATGTAAGAAGGTAAAGAGTTTGTGTAAAGCAAGACAGGCTTGTAACAGAGGACAGGTTCAAGAAAAGTTTTAGCGCATCTCAGCAAGTCAGCCTCTGCTACGCTGCCCTCTACCTTATACAGCTTCGCCAGAGCGTATCAAGGAACTAAAAGGTTGATTACTTACCTGGAATTGAAGAATCGTATAAGTATTTGATGAGTTAGCTGACACATGGATAAATTCGGCTGGAGAAAGTCTTGCAATGGGAGACAGAATAAGCGTAGTGCCACACCAAAAGGCTCATAATGCTGGCGGATGGCGGATCACAATTGGTAGGCTGTCACAGTCGAAGCTCCTGATGCTTAATACACACCTCCCTCTAACTTTCTCCTCCAAATATCCTGGATTACTGACGGGTGGCAGTATCCTCGTTGAAAATCGAGTTTCCTGAGATTAATAGAAGAGAATGCGTTTGGAGATATGTCCGGTGATGAAAAGAAGGAAACTATTACGAAACACTTTTAATATAAGGATTGAGCACACTGATTCGGGGATTCACGAGGAGATTAAACTGGAAATAGTTTTTGCCAGGGGAAATACAATTAATTTGGGGATATTCTTAAAATCCTAATCAATTTGTCCTGGATTTTGAAAACAGTTTCAGCTGGGATGTTGTGGATACTCATGATGTGCTTCTATGCAGACGCTGTCGTGGTGTGAGAGGTTCTAGTTGTTTTCTTTGTCATCTTCTCCTCTCTTTCCTGCTTTCTCCAACACCACCCTCCTCCTCTTCCTTCTTCTCCTGTTCTCTCTTTCTCTGAGTTATCGCGGTGTTGGCGGTAGGAATGCGCTGGTAGATTTCCAAGGATATGATTATCTAGCCCTGTATCCCTCTCGGCGTCTTTATGTAAGTCCGGTAGAGCTACATATGATTTTACATGTGCGAAAATCTCTTCCGTCCTCCTGCCCGACTCGAGCAAGTCACTTGAAATGGCATACTCTTGGAGGAGCAGAAGCCGTGTCCTTCTTTTCTCTCCCCTTCTCTCTTTCTCACTTTCTCCCAAGTTCTTCCTTCCGATTTGCCCTCTCTCCCGTTCTTTCTCTCTTGTTGAAACCTTTCTTCCAATCCCCCCAATTCCTCCGTTGCCTCCACCGTGATGCCGTGAAGAGAAGGAAGAATGATGCTGTACTTGTGCAGACGAAATGGAGTTGAAGAGTAAATGAGAGGAGGATTTAGTGGTCCAGAGGAGGATGAGATGTAGAGAGATGAACGTAGAGGAAATGGCTGGTGAAAGTCGTGTGGAGGGAGGATGAGGCTTCCTTGGACTCGGCTTGAACGCTTGCTTAGTTCACATTTCAGCCAAGAAATGCCCTAACTCAGAGTGATAAGTATGCGGGTGCGCGAAAAGTTGCTATTGATTTTGCAGAAATTCTTCCTTTTCTTCCGTCTCTTCATTCGGAGTCTTCCGCGTCTTCATCCAACAACAACACGCTCATCCCTTTCTAGCTCCTCCGCTCCCCCCAACTCTCCAACTTTCTCCACTTTCTCCAGCTCTCAACCATGAATCCATGCACCATCTCAGAGAGATGGAGGGATGGAAGAGGCAGGAGGGAGAGCGAGAAAAAGAAAGAGTGTTGGATGAGAATGTTTTATAAATTGCTGTTTGCTTTCTCTGCCCTGCTCTTCCCATGTAGAGGTCGGTTTACTAACCCTGATTGAGGGCCATGTGTGCATGGAATGGATAGTTCTCTAAGGTGGAGGGGTGAAACCAAGTGTGAGTCTTCAGTCTTCCGCTCCCTCCACACTTCCACACCATATCCAAACTCCTTTCTCCTACTTTCTCTCCCATGCTTTTATATACAAAATATCATCTACATCCCTCACCGCCAAGATGGCCAGATTCAGTTGGATTCATTCCTATTCCCTTTCCCAACTTTCACAGCACATGGGGTAAGGAAAAGGCCAAGTCCGTCTCCTAGGTTATTCTACCTCTCCACCGACGAACCAACCACTCATCCCAATCTTCATCCTCCGAGCTCTACCCGGCTAGTCAGCTCACAATACAAAACACTCAGCCTGAAACTGTTCTACTACTAAATTCCTCTCACGAAAAATCTATGCTTCATCTATCAGTAAATTTCACAGTTCTAACCAAGCTCATCTAAACGAGTCACAGACGGAATATACAAGATATATATCCAACCCTTCCCATCTCCGTCCCACTCATACTAAATGCAATTCGCCACCCATATTACCGAATTCATTAAAACTACGCAGTTTTCTCTTGCTTCCTCTGTAAACAAGCTTGTTTCTGCCCTCCACCACACCCTGCTCCCTCGCCCTCCTTTCTTCTTCACAGTCACCTCTTTCAACTTATTTCCTCCGCAATGCTGCACCATTCAATTAGCTTCCTATCGAATCACACATTATGCACGTTTCCTCTGTAAACTTTTTCCACTATCGACCAATTCTTAATCAGCGTAACAATAAAACTCATCACCATCAACCCTCCCACTCATGCTCCTTCAGTCGGTCTTTTTATTCTAGCCCGGGCTTTCTCCATTCGACATGGCTTGTAAAAAGTTGTTACCAAACTCATTACTCCAGTTCCTTCAAATGATGGGATTATCCCATTTAATTTGTTTGAGTTAACCAAGAAAATGTCCTAAAGGACGCCCACAAATTTGCTTTCTCCAGAACCGCAGTCCGGCTTTTGCTGGTAAAAAACACGTTTTCCTCATACGACTCTTCTACTCTACCAAACCTTCTTAAGAATTCAGTTACAGGAAACGCATCAATCTTCATCTCCTTATCTTTTCTCCAAGCGTCTCCTTATCTCTCCACATATCACCTTTTCCTCCACCTCTGAATATATGCTGGTCGGTACATAACATGTAAACCTCAATTGTACCTTCTGTCAGTCCTTTAAATCACAGAACACCTTTGTTCTTCTCTTCAATTTCAATCCCCTATGCTCCCCATACATACTTTTACTACATGTAAGTTCTTCTAGCTTCATAGCTCTGCGCATCCTCTTGCGGAAATCTAACCCACTACCCGCTTCACTACTTGCTTCCCTTTTCTCTTTCAGTTTCATCCTCCTACGTTAGATGCCTGCTTGCACCTATTTCCTATTTTTAAACTTCCTTACAACCAATTTATAGCCTCGAAACGCCGGAACCTTTAGCTCAGTAGTTACACAAATCTCTAGAATGTAACCGGTTCTTGATGTTTGTTTTGATCCTTGAGAATACAGACTTGAAGCATTACATTTTATGTTATTATCTTTTCCATGAAAATTTACAAACGAGTTATTCTAAACTCTAGCCATATTTAAGAGGCCAGATGACGTAGGACAGAAATGTTTCCGAGATTGGGAGCAATGGTTCAGCGATTGTATATTTCAGCATCATTTATTCCCATCATTTTCTTTACCTTCATCTGTTTGCTTTTGGGTTTTTTCCGTTACTGTTGAGAAAATGAGCTTCAGCTTCAAAGAATCTGCTACCGGCTAGTAATCCGCAGCAGAGCTGAGACAACTTACAAAAAGAGTTGATACTGGAATCTGTATATCAGCAGATCAGGTTGAAACAACCTGAATCTTGTATCCAATTTTTAAACAAACAACATTTTTCAGATAGATTTTTTCCTCAGAAAGTCGAATCTAAGTTAAAGCCAGAAGTTGATGGATAGCTGGCTTGACTTGAATACCGGAAGGATAAGTAGTGGTAGATGCATATTTGAAATTTCAACGGCCATATACCAAGGGCACCCTTTTTGCTAGAAGTCAGGAACATCAATTGATTTCTGTCACAACTCATACAACCGGATTACGCAGGACGTATCTTAGGGAAGTAACATATCTCTCCTTCAAATCCACATGCTTACTTTCACTTTGAGTGTGCAACTTGTGTATGTTGGGTGAGAAAATTGGACGTGTTGAGCTTTCCAAAGATAAGTCTTTGAAACAAGTATACGTTCAACGCTTGACTCACTTGCTCTCTCAATCCCATCAGAACTTTCTCCGAGGCTGGAATCAAGTCAGAAATGGCTGGAAATGAAATATAGATTCTCCCAAGATTAAAGCCACGTCCAGATGGTCCCCTCATCTTCCAAGGATTCCTTTGATATTTTCCCAAGACGAGCTTTACGGAGACAATTTTCAAAGAATTTACATACCTGTTATAAAATGCATTTCCTTTTGGCCACCATTTCCTCTAAACTTGCTCCGCTGTCCACAGTAACCCTATACTCCTCAGGATATGCATGCTTTTATTACATTAGACAGTGAGTGTACTTTACATACATGACTAACCGGATTCATTGTCTAGCCTCCCTCCCTCCTTCCAGCCGAAACTTTGGGAGAAAGGAGAAGAGAAAGTTCCTTAGAGGCCTTCCAAAACCGGACAAGAGGCGCCATGTATGGAAACCTTTCTTATTCCTCTTGTCTTGTTTCCAGTAACTACAAATCGGATATAAACGACCATAAGACTCATTTCTATTTCCTCCCAGCTACAGACTTGAAAACATCAGAATAGCATAGAGTACATATCTATCGCGGACGTGACACTAATGAAGTGCAAGCCTATTGGTGCTGAGCATGGAAAAATAATGGAAAAACGTGTTTAAATTCCGTCCCGGCTTCGCAAGAGGCGCAGCGTCGACGGCGAGAGTTTTAGCTTAGTTGGCGCGTTACTGAAAACTAAGACAGTCCGCGTCATTTTTGAGTGACAGCAATTCTCCTGCTTTCACTCAGTCCTCTGGGAAACTGCGTGCATAGCAGGAGGTTACAGTGTACATGAGCAATTTAGTGTCTTGAAAAAGCACTAACTTAATCGTTAGCCCCGAAATTGTTACCCCAAGATTCCTTTAGTTTGCCAGCATCCACAGTTCATAGAGAAACTTGGGTAAAAAATCTGTGGGAACGTGTTGTACAATCCCCTTACTCTCTCTCACTCCAAACGATCCTCTAAATCCAAGCATAAAGTGAAAATACTGCATATACATCAAAATCCTTTTTGCTTTCCTTTAAGTACTATCCGATGAAATAAGCCTCGGCTGAAACGAATCCTAATAATTCACTTGGGTTACGTGAAACATGGATGCCCTTTCCCTCCACTAAATATTCAAGAAGATTTGTAAGTAAGTATGAGGACAGATTGTTTAAACAAGAAGAACCGTGGAGCTTTCAGTACTTGGGATTACAAGCGCATACAGACAGACAGACTTGAACAACTTGTAGCAACTTTCCCAAACTTCTCATTAGAATTTAGTATTATTTACAGATATGGTGAGCACACAACAGATTGACGAGAGTATACACTATTTTTTACGCCATTTCACACGCTGCCCTTTTTTGACTCCCCAGTAACGTGTACTGGACGTTACTACAAGTCATGCAGTCCTTAGATTCCTTTTAACCCTCTGTCATTTCACTGCTCAATCCAGCCTATACATTGTGTACTTCACCCTCGCCAAGTGGTACCGACCTCAGACTACATCCTCGGCATAGTTGAGTTAAGCAAAGTTGCGTAAAGGCAACTTGCTCGTAGGCAAAGTAATAGAGAAACGTGCAAACAAAGGAGGATTCCTGTATTAGCGAACAAGTATAGAACCTTCTCGGAGATGTTGACGGAAGACTGAGAAGTTTGGGAGCATGTATATATTTGCAGAGTATAACTTCCTACCGTCCCCCTCCACCTCCACCAACCATCTACCCTCTTCGGTCCCTTCCGCCTCAGGAAACGCAAGATCCACCCCCACCATCTCGCAACTCCCCCTCCCCTTGAACAACTCTAAAACAAGGTTAGCATATTCATCATCAAGTTCGAGAAGAAGACTTGGACTGGACTACAATAAAATCCAAGCTTTCTCACTACATATACCGGCATTATTTATCCGGGAAACAGGCAGTTTGGAGTTGTGAAGACAGAGGAATGCACGTATAAAGTTGGCTAGCAACCTACAAACTACGGGGTTTGGCTAGTGATGAGAGTTTGACTGCAAAAATCCTTTCCAGCTACACAAGGCGGAAACATGTGGGGTTTGTATCTTTTTGTTATTCCAAACCCTTTAAAAGGGTAGTTGGCGGCATCGGCGGACTGTGCGGATGAGGAACAGAGTTTTGTGTTTATGCACAGTGCATCTTTGTTGAATTGGAGCCAGGAAGAAGAAGAAGTTGGAGGGGGGTAGGCGGAATGTAAGTATCGGGTAGGTGAGTATACATGGATGAGTGTGGAGGAAGAAATCCCTGGCTAATTCTTACTTAAATGTGGGGTAGCTGTAAAAGGATTTAGAGTCCTGTACCAGTTCAACCAACGACAGCTCACTCACTCAGTCAGCTCCTAAACCATACAATCCCAGACCAATCTTGAGAAAGAGAGAAGTCTTGTATTTTTTTCACTAGAGTAATATCGGGGAAAAGCTTTCAAGACTTTCCCTATTTTCCTTAAATCCAATCCCTCCTCTCAACCTTCCTCCTATCCCAACAAGACATAATCTCTGCAAGCAGACGGAGCAGAGGATTGAGCTACAATTTGCTACACATCAACTCCTTCTGTCCTTATCCTTATTGTCCTTGCCACCTTGAATTTCTTCTTCCTCTCCTCTCTCACCCCCTCGCCAAGCTTCCCAAGTTATGATTCTGAATAGCCTCTAATTGAGTATTTTATGAGGCCGAATTTTTTGAAATCCCTCCCATTAAATACCTTTCCCCACCTGAATCCCCTTCCAACCTGCTAATATTGCGTACAGGTGGATCCTTGCAGCTTTTCCATTGTGCTGAGTTCCGAAGACGCGTTGTAACGGGTGGTGGATACGTTTTCTAAACTCCGAACCGGGCATGGAGGGTGGAGCGTCCCCCATGATCGTTTCATACAAGAGCAGTGATTACATTCCAGTCAATTTGTGCATCATTGAATCCACGGATTTGTGCTCCTTCTCTATTCTATTTTAGTCTTCAGGATGAGCGTGAGTCAGTCCAGTTATACCCTCACGCCACGCGCTCTTTCTACCTATAACACCCAGCAACTTCTCATTCCAGGGATGGCTTGGAATCACCTCCTAAGCTCTTGAATTTCCTTATTAGCTTTCCGCTCAGATCGGAGAGAAAGTACACAAAATCCTCTCTTCGTCAACCCTATTCCCCTGTTCTTCTCCTACTACTTTTACAATAGCTGACTCTAGCTTGTTTTTCTGTTTTATCAAGTGAAAGCTTCTAAACAGCCGGAGGTGTATTAACAGGACGTCCTCCAACGTTTATACTTTCACCGAGGGCAACACGCAAGCAGGAGTGAGGAAGGAAAAGTGGTGGGAAAAAAAGAGAGCCAGGGTGGATCTTCATCAAGCTTCCAACTTGCAACAATCCTTCTTCGCCAGTTGTATTTGTCTCTGCGAGGACATAAAGCTGCCGGACAGGGGACAATTAGTGGAAGAGTGCTCAGTTTCTGCAACAACATCCCTTTTATATTGCAAACTGAGTTGACAGTATGTGTCAACATTTTATCCCCCAAGTACGTAATTAGCCTTTCTTTTATTTCTTTTCCCTTGGGGAAAGTTGAAGAGACCAAGTGAGACGTCGTCTTCGTATAAACATAACTATCAAAACTGCAATCAGGCCCATCCAGTAAGTAAATTAATTAAGCACCTTCAAAAACAAAGCTTGTGCAGCCGTCATCCTTGTATTTCCTCCAAGCAAACTCTGAAGAGGATGCTAAATGAGGAAATAGGAGCAATATTTCCTCCAAACACAGGTTTCGCATTTCTATCTGCTTGGCTGCACCACAAAGTGAAAGGAGAGGACGTTGACGACGACGACGACGACCCTGAATCCAACTCTACGGCTTTGCCTATATACATGCAACTGGATTCCCAATTTTTTCAAAAAGAAAGCTTCACAAGAGATGAGTAGCGTAGCGTGAAATAATTGTGTGTGCCCAGGTAGAAGTAATATTTTCTTCTCGTCCCATCATCACATTTTCTTCACGTTCGGAAAGTGCTGGTTTATAAGAGCGAGAAGAAGGTGTGCTACGGCGTCGCTGTGAACTTTTTATACGGGTTCGTAGTAATTTATTTCATCCAACCATGTCAATAGTGGTTATTGAAGGTTGGGAGGAAGGGAAAGCTGAAATCCTGCTTTCTCCGGCAAACCCAACTTGAATTATTTCACCCGGGCTGTAGCCCACGCATTCTACTCGTTCTCGGCTCTTTCCTAGTTTCACCACTCTACCATCGACTCTTTAAATCAGCTCTAAACCCGGATTTACATAGAGGAAATATTGCTTGATTGCTCCTTCTCGGATTGAGGATGAGTCCAGAAGAAATTGGAAGAAAACGCCACATTGCTTTCTCTTTCCTTCACTCACTTTTCTCTGATCAGCAGGCCATTTTATCTGGGGCTCTTCCTTCCTCCTTTCTCTTTGTTTGAATGTGTATGTTGTGGTGCAGTAATGGAAGAGGGTTGTATTGTGGCCTTTGTAAGCGTGTTATAATTTTTTACAACTTTCCATCCCGTTCTTTAGCCAGCCCTCTGACTTATCACCGTCCAGACGCAGAGTCTCACTTTGACATTATGCGGTGACGGGAGCATGTGTTTCTCCTAGTTATGCATCCCCGCCCATTTCGTCATGTACTTTAGAATTATCTGATTGAATAAATCCGCTACGTGCACTCCTTCCGTTCCTTCCTACCCTGTTGTTTGGCTGTCCATATACCTTTGTACCCACCCTTCCCCCTATAATAGCACAGCTCCAAATCCCATATGTATGTTCCTTAGGGATGCTCTCGCCATCTAATGTATTACAATGCTGGGAATAATGTGTGCTTTGTGTCCTCTGTACATTTCCGTTCCAGCCTGCGGAATTTGCAACCTTCCCAGGCTTCACCCCTCTCATGTACTTCAACCCCCACCCCCTTTTATACATCATATGTGTCTTTTACTTTCACTAAATCCTTTCCTCTGACCCGCTCTTTTCTCTTCCTAAACTTGACTCTTTTTAAAAGTTCGCCCTCATCCCGCTTCTCATAATCTCTCAACAAACTTCTAATTCTCTTCCGTCACACCTCCACGCAAGCTCTCGTGTGCGAAAACGGCTTAGTTTTCTTACAACTTGTTCATCAAGTTTCAGCCTCATTGTCCTCCGACCAAGATAGAGCATGTATGTACGTGGAGGAGTTGAGGACCATGCCAGCTTTTAGTTTGCTGAGCTTTGGACTTTTCTCGTACTAAAAGCCGTAGTGCATATTAGGAGGACTGATGAAGTATTTGTAGCTCAGCCCCAGCTTTCCTCATCACTCTTCCACATCCCCCAACCTATTTATATCCTCTCTTGAGAAATCAGTATCCCTTCAAGGGTATGTATCAATTAGTGAACAAGGGCATCGTAATTATAAATAGTATCATGTCTAACGATAATATATTATCTTTCCACTTCCTGCTCCCCCTAAAATGCGCAATTAAACAGCCCCAAGGTCATTTTTCATAGCCGATAAACCAAAAGACCAGGTGTGGGTTTAAAAATAGTTTCGCACATAGATACAATGTTGATTGTTGATCCCCTCCGCAGCACTTCTGGAGGTCACTGTCTCCTATCTTTTCTATTATTTCATTCATTTCCACATCCACAGAACACAATGTATATCGCGTGGTGTAGTTTAAACATTGGAACTCTCTGGGAAACTAGAGACGTAATATATCATGTAGCAATTGGAGAAATCATATTAGGCTATTATGTAGTGTAATGATGCTGGGGCAGAGTTGGTAATGAACAGAAATAGTGGCAAAAGGAGGGAAAGGGAATGGTGAAAGTTGATTCTTTTATTTACTTGACTGTCAGCGGAAAGATGAAATGGAGGTTTCCCCCGGAAGAATTCCATATTTTTTTCGGAATCTGCAATTTGCATCTTATTCTAAATAAAAAACAAATAATAGGTAGGATGGATGGAGTATGATTGTGGGATATAAAGTAAGAGTTGAGCTGATTCATCTCTGTTTTCACCCAGCTGGAGAAGGTCCGACAAGCTGTATAGCTATTGAGGGAAAGTTGTGAGAGGGGTTAGGGACTGAAGAGTGTGTGGCGGGTTGCATATATATCGTAATAAGTTTTCATACATATTTTCCTCTCTCATTTTCTGTTTTAGATGGGAGCAAGATGTGAATTAATAGCTCGGAAAACGAAGAAAATCGATTTCAAGTATGGAAAAGTCTTCCCCTTCTTGTACGACCACTTTCTCCATCCGTACTTATTTTGAGTGATTCCAAAGGAGCCTATGATTTCTGTCTAGGGACTCTCCACCCCTTCTGTTCAATGCTGGAAAACCATGAGCGGCATAAGAAACACTCGCTCACACATATAATATTCAAGCCGGAGGGAAAGTAATCAAATACGCACAGGAAGGATTGCGGATGAATCCTAATATAACTTTCTCCATACACGCAGCCAGCTAACACTTAACACAGGCTCTTCCCTTACCACTACTTACGTCATTATCATCCGTCATTGCTCCTCATCTTCTGAACTCTTTTCTTTTGACAGACTTAATTAATGAGGACGGTTCGGAATTGCTTAAAACTACTCGAAAATCCTTTCAGCACATCCAATATTTTGTTTGACCCATCCCGCAGCTTGATGTCCATTTATAATCCATAGCCGAGTGGCTATCTTGAAATTCCTCCTTTGTGACAGTCCGTCCCATCCCAATTGCCATCTTTACACGGGATGCATCTCGTGTGAATTGGATTTAGAGCGAAAAAGATAAAACACATATTAGCCACCGCATTGCTATTCCTGACTATTATTCCTACGGGACTGGCCCAGAAGGGAGGAAGAGATAAGAGGAGAGAGATTATGAGCCAGCATGAGGGAATGTGAGTGGACCTCTGAGATAATGGCCTAATAGCCCTCTCCCCTCTTGCTGATTGACACAAATCGTTCATGATGATGAAAAATGATGATGGATGGCACTTTTGTATACAAACCAAACCACCCGTCTGCGTCTCTGTATCTCCAGCCTTGTGTAATTTCTGAGCGGTAATTTCGATATTTAACACACTGCTTGCAATCTCCGCCAGTCTGCCCCAGCGAGTTCCCGGTTTTCCGTACAAGGATCATTTCTTGTTTACTTCCGAATCCTTACAGGGTCAAACCCCAGTTGGGTAGTTGCGTGTGTGTTGCTTAAATTCCAAGTGTCAGAGGTTTCGTGCCGTCCTTGATTCCAGTTAATCAAGTGGGAGGGGCCGAGTGTCGTCGGAGAAATTGCCTTCGGAGAAAAATTAGCATTCAAGTGTGGGGTGGATGGGAGTTATATAAAAGTGATTGAAGTTCCTGGTACTCTCTGGTGAAAGTTGGTTAATTGGGAAAAACTTGCCATCTTCCTCCACGTTTGTCCCTCCTTGTGAACTTTATGAGGGAATAAAGTGCAATTAATTTTATGGTGCACATGACATTTTATATTAAAAGAATTAATTAAATACCCTATGCCATCCAGCTAGCCCTCTTCCGCCAACCTTGACAGGGGATTCAAGTGCTACAAAACGTGTAGTCTAGTAGTCTTTATAGTATCAATTCCGTACTATCTCATGCCCACAGACGGATGATACAAGCGGATTTTTGCCCATGTATACACACCTCTTCTCAACTTGTCATCCATCTGGACTTGTCGCTCATCAATCCCTTTCACATGCTGCAATGCAAGAAGGCTAGCGAAGAAAACATGAAATAAAGTTTGTATGTTGGTCCCAGAGTCCAGGACGAATATTAGCACAGCTTCGTTCCGACTTATTCGTCCAATAAATATGTTAAAGAAAGAATCAAGTTTACAACGTTCCTAGTTTTCTGCTCCCACAGATTTGTGTCCGCTCCAATGGAAACTACCGACTCCAACAAGTTTGGACGTTCCGCTCTACTCCCTGTCCTCGTAGGAGTATCTTCCCCATATCACTCTTCATGTAGGATTCCATCAAGAAGCATGTTGACTCGGGCCATGTGGGAAAAGTTGTGGAGGGAAAGAATTGAAACGTGCGAGGGACAATAGCAGTGGAGAAGAAAGCAACAGTGAAATACTTTTACTTTCTCTCCGCCAAAAGGAGAGCGAGGAAAACTTTAGCGAATCTCTACGAAAGGTGAACTCTCATCTCAGTGTGGTGACTTCATTCCCATTTTGACAAGAGAACGTCCAACTGGAGGAATCCCTAAGGAAGAAGAAAAGAGAGAGTGGCTGTGAGATAGAGTGGTGGAGCGGGGCGGGAGGCTCCTTCCTGCTACCCAAAATAGTTACAAGGAAGACAAGCCCTAGTTTCAGACCTACCACACACATTCAGTGTTGATCTTGTGGTGGCTGTAGCTCGTGCTCCCTGGAAGACTGGAAAAGAAAAGAGAGTGCGGAGGAGCGTAGAGTGAAAGAAGTGAAAGAGGGGGAAGTGAAAGGAGAGGAAGAAGGAGGGAAGAATGTTTGGGAGGAGGACGAGGGTGCGATGCATAATTTCATTCCATGCAGACGGGATGTCAGAGAAAGGAGTAAGCTTGTTTAGACTTCCCCAGATTTCCCTTCACGCCCTTGTATAGGGAGGAGAATTAAATTTTTGGGAGAGGACTGTATAGCCTTCTTGCCTGCTGACACGGAGCCGGAGTGAGCCACCGCTCCTGGGACCACGACTCCACACTTAAGTTGCAAACATTTCCACAAATCTCATATTTGATCTCTATGGATCAAAGGGGAAGGATGCGGAAGTTGGAGCTCATGTGAAGTGATACAGTTTACACTACTCTTCTGCTCGCTCTCGTCGCAACAAGTCAAAAGTATTCAAACTTTCTCCCGTCACACACTCGGACTAAACTACTAAATCTCATCCTTATCAACACTCGCCCTCATCACCACCACCATCGCATCAGTAGTCAGTTGGGTTAGAAGCACATTCTAAATCCTCGCCAACTTTTCACGTCCGTCTTTTAATTCTTTCCCATTATGTGGCTGACCTCTTCCCCTCCAGCCCTGTCAACAGTGTATTCCAGGTGTCGCTTTTCATTCAACTTTCCCCCAGTTTCCTCCGGCTGTCAACCCGCAAACTTATTTTCCACACTCCTCTCCGGAAACGCTCTTCTTCACACCTCCTCCACAAAGGAAAGCTAGCCCTTGAATCCGATTTTCAACTTTATTCTTCACTTTAATCTCTGACAACTCTTAATTAGTTCCCTCTGCCCTTTGCAGTTCTTCCCATTTCATTCCCCCCTTCTCCAGCTAAGCCTCCCCACCCGAGGCATCTACTTCCGCTTTCCCCAATCCAATCTATCGTCAGTGCTCTCTCTCTCTCTACTGTTCCTACTTTGTGAACAAGTTGTGCATAGCTTAATTCTTGTGATATCTTAGAAAGCTTAGTGAAATGCTCCTTTTATGAATAATATAATCCTGAAGAAATGGCGAATACATGTTATTTCCGATTTATCTGGGTGGTGGTCATGATTTCCGGGTTATGCAGGTGCACCACCTTGCCATTCCCCTACACGATTTCAACGGGATTACAAGACTACGATTACCAGGATGATTCCAAAGTAGTGAATGTAACAATCCTTCTACCACAAGACCCCAGGTACATGGCTTCCATCATGTACTGTGGCCCTGCAATGAATTTGAGCTGGCTTAAGGTTCAGGAAAGAGGTTTGCTTCCTGGATACCGGATCAATCTCATGTATCGGGACACAAACTGCTCTAATGTGATTGCACCTTTGGAAGCGGGTAAAACTGCTTTTGCCAACGAGACACACGTCTTCTTCGGCCCCTCATGCGAGCTGGCTTTAGGTAAGCTTTCTCTTTTCCTCCTCCCCCTCTTCCTTTCTTCCTCCCTTTTCCCGCGTGCATAAATCCACCTGAAATATAAATCCAAATCTTTTTAGCAGCCTCCTCTGTCTTTCCCAGTCCCACTCTAGTATTCTCTTTCTTATCTTCTTACTACATCACGTCATCACTCCATCCGCCTTCAGCCAACGTACTTTCTCCCGAATCCTACATAGTGTGTGTAGTGTACTATGCTCCTTTGTAATGCAAGACGTACATCATCAAACTCAGGCCGTTAGAGTCTTCCAATCTTGAGCGGACAGGGGAAATATATTATATCCTATAAGTAGCTCTTCATCCAGGGCGAATCTTTCCTTGGAAAAAAGATACGGAGCTATAGAGAGGACGAAGAAGAGTACTCTTATCTAGAAGTAATGAGCAATTCAAATCTTACACGTTCACTCGCCAGGAGCCATTAGCTCGTAGCATGGAATAACCATTTAATTGCTTTCTCCTTCTCTCCCTCGCTTTCTCCGGATTCCTGTACGTCGCCAAGGATTTCCAAGAGTTAACAAACTTTAAGAAGGAAATTGATTTTTAAGCCACTATTTTTTACGTTCCCCACACTTTCTCCGATAATTTTAACCATATATCTTAGTTTCTTCTCCAATAATAAAAAAATCCAACTTTCTCCCGGGCTTAATTTCACTTAAAAACTAATCACTGGTGAAAGCAAGTTTCTGTTTCAACTAGATCTGGTAAGGAAACTAAGATAGAGAAGGCTGGATTAGTACCAGAGTAACCTCCGCCCATAAGCAAAGAGGCTCAAGCAAAACATGTATCTTATGATAGAGGGATGGCATGCACTCTGTGGCGTTGTAGCTTACAAAGCAACACGTGAGCACATAAAGCATTCTTTGTAACAAAAAAAATACTACAGCACCATGTACTCTCCTCCATTGTGTAACTCTTAACCGGAAATTCATGGCGTGGGCGCTAGTGTGCATGAAACCCGGTAAAACTTTATCTCACACAAGTCTGGTGTAAGTACAAGAGTATTTGGCCTAAGCAAATTTCAGTTGACTAATCACCACATATAACACTATTCCCTATATCGGCATTTGCTATTAGAAATGTAATGTGTCCATTTTATGGCGTTTCGAAAGAGATCCGGGCCAGTATCCTTTGATCAACCACCACCAGATGTTCTTCTAAACTTCTCCTGATTGACGAGTTTCACATGCCAGTAAATGGCCAAACTTTTCTCTCCAACGTAAACTAAATGCCATATAGTAAGCACCCATCCAGATGGGTACACTATCAAAATTAAATAACAAGACAGCTAACTTCATCAAAGCCAATCCTTGGCTCTCTATATTCCATTTCTCCCACAGTTTAACAGGATGCCATCACGTCTTAACCTGATACAGTCCTCCGAATAGCCCATCATATGTAATAGTACCTCACCTAGTCTCCTTACTTGAAGAGCCAGAAAGAAGAGGAACTGCCGTAGTCTAAATAAACGTCAGACTTCTTGCAAACTTGCCGGATTTTTTCACCGGTCACTTTCTCTTATTTAGGCTATAAGGCCAGCTTTAGAATTAATTCCCAGTGTATCGATACAGACGGCGACTACAAACTTTTTAGACGTATACGTTTTAGAATGTTTTTTTTCCAAATATTTCTGCCTCCATCCAATCTATCTATTCGGATTTTATATTTGCAAAGGCTTTATTCGATCTACCATTTCCATCCTAAGTTATGTACACCCTTCAAATGAGATTCGTCATCAGAGAGGAGGAAGAGAGCATGGATGGAATAAGTCTTATCATATTTTTTTTCACTCTTTCCCTTCCCTCCCTTACCACATCTTTCTCCTCCAGCATTTCTTTCAACTTTCTCTTCCCATCTCCAATCTTGTTCCTCTTCCGTCCCGACCCAGTTCCTTCCCGCCTTCCCTTTGGACCGATTAGCTAATTGCTTGGGAAGATCGGGTGTGGTGTAGTGATGAAGAAGGTTTCCTAAAATCCCTCACTTGTAGAAATAAACTGAGATTACGCGTCCTTAAATCTGAGGGAATGCCATAGTGCCATACTTCTTACGTAAGTAGGTAGAAGACGGAGGTAGCATAATTGCGGTTATTGATTGGGATGCTAGGGAGGGTAATGGGTTGATGGGATTGGAGATAAAAAGTGTTACTGGCAATGTTCTTGGATGTTTATTGGGTAAACAAGCCTTGAACTAGGCTTGTTTTGTTCCTCCGTCTGGAAATCGGTGGAGGAAATAGAGAGGAAGAGAGGGTGATAACTATAAGACCCCCAGTTCTCTCTCCTTCACATTTTCAATTCCACTACAAGTCTTTAAATCCCCGGCTCAACCTTAGCGCCCTCCTTTCCCTCGAATAAGACTTGAGAGGAAGAGAAGACGCAAAGAGAAAAGAGTATTGCGGAGTGCGAGGCTTGACACGGTAAATAACAAGTTATTATAAACATTAATATTGACTTTTCTAGCTCCTGTTGCGAGGTCTCTCAAGTTTTGGAACATACCCCTCCTAACCGCGGGAGCTCTTACCGTTGACTACACTTATAATAAGCGGACTAACGAAACGGAATACTTTCTCCTCACCCGAACTGGATTCAGCTTCGAAGGAATGGTCTCACTTATTCGCAAAGTATTTGACAAGTAGGTAATCATTACTCCTTTCCTTAGTTTGTAATGTTCCCGCTGAGCTACACATCTTCTTTCCCCATTTCTTAATTCCCACGATCCATCCACACTATGCTAGCTCTCCATACTTTCTTCACGCCACCAACTCCGCCCCTCCCTCCCAGCCACACACTACCATGTTCACCTACTTTCTCCACTTTCTCCCAACTCTAATGTCCATCCATGACGCCTTTATCCAAAATCAATGCTCCCCCGCACTGATTCCTTGTAAATTTAAATGTACGATTCATCCTCCCATCAACCACTCAAATATCCTGTAGTCAATTCATTCCGTATGCATTTCTAAAGCTTTTTGATTGTAAATTTCTTCTTACGCCCTGTTTACGCTGTTCAATTCCATGTTCTTCTCAGTGTTCCGTAGTAAAGATACATGAACACATTTGACCACGTTCGCAAACATTTGGCAGACGGTAGCCTACCGCCGGTAGGCTATAGTTATGAAACCATTTGGATCTCATTCCACCCAAATCTTGTTTCCAGGTTCGGTTGGAAGAGGGCCGTCCTTATGTACGAAAAAGAAGATATGGAAGAAGTTTCCGGCTTGAGCACCTGCCGATATTTCATGTCGACCATGGTGGATTTCGTCAAGTCCGAATGGACTATCAACCACATGGATTTGTCCATAAATGCCAATATCTCACTCAAAGATCGAATGGGCAAAGCTGTCGGAATGACTTATTCCGGTAAGGCATTCAAAAATCATTTTTTCATTAATCGTTTTCTCGCTTCAACTAACGTTCCCTCTTTGTCTTCATCAGCTGTACTGTATGAGTTTGCTTTCACTGCTTTTGCTTATCCCGTCTATGT
Source organism: Sminthurides aquaticus (assembly GCA_906901655.1). NCBI lineage: Eukaryota > Metazoa > Arthropoda > Collembola > Symphypleona > Sminthurididae > Sminthurides > Sminthurides aquaticus. Next base: position 4,287,095 of record CAJQTT010000004.1, on the reverse strand, counting down.
CTATGCAGGAGGGGGAGAGATGGAAATCAATTCCCAAGATCACTCAAACTATGTGTACGTACGTATAAAAACACGCTCACTTTCTCTCCTTTCACTTCAATAGCATCGCTTACGCCCAGCCTTTCTATCTCTTTTCTTCAGTTCCGCGCCGCTTGCTTCCAACAGCTAAATGATTGAGCCATACATATAAAATATATGATTACTCCATTCACATATTCCTCTCAAAAATCCTATATCCTTCTACTTACATCACAACTCGTCCATCTTCACTTCCATGCTTCAATACTTGCCCAAAACTTTACTCTCCCCCCACTTACGTCTCAGGTTCGCCTTCCGGTCGGGGAGTCCCGGGAACCAAACTACGAGGTGTGATTAAATCCACATCGCTGTGTTAACAAGAATCGCAATGCATGATTCTTGTTCTATTCCCCCAATGGTGTCACGTCACGATAGTCTCTAATCTGTGTCAGATACAACTATTATAGTTAATTATACCTGATTTCAAGGAAATTTTCAGAATTAATTTTGTATCATTTAACGTGCTAATTATCTCCGGAAACTAAAAATGAGAACTCGTAATTCTTCTGGCTCACTAATAATGTGGCAGAGTTCAGGAATTGCTTTCATTTAATACTTTCTTAGCTTGGCGTTTAGTAATTATAGTCCCACTTTTCATCTCCATTGATTCCAGTGCTCTCGGGAAGAATCACATCACGTCCATTTCATTATACCGAACCAAATCTCCGATTTAGTTGGGCAAACGGACTCTATAGTGTTTATCTATCCTTCTTACCCAAATCACGAACCAAATAATGTATACGTAGTAATGCTCACGAACTGGCGTACACTATACCAGCCTACTCACTAGAGTACCTTGGATAAATCCAAAAAGTCAGATGCATGTGTTTAATTTTAACTATTCCCCCTCACCTTTCTCCCTGCTTTCTCCAACTTAACTATTCTATGGTATCGAAGCACTGGGCTTTAATTATAGACCGGTGACAGCCAGCTTTTACCTTTCATCTTTATTTTAATATCGCATTACCAGATAATGTCGTTATCATCATGTTCCCTCCAATTATTTTCAATCCGTTCCATCCGATTTCCACGACATTGGGAGGATTCAAAATCAGGGTGGATAAAACAGCAATCAGCATTCCCTTTGTTTTTCAAACTTATTGTCTACCTCTACATGCCTATATTTTTTGTTACAGCGATTATTCTCTGACATTTTATGGGATGCCAAACAATATTTTGTAATCTGCATGCACTCTTGTGCCCCACTTCTTCTACAGCTCCTCTTAAAATCTTATGTCCTGTTGTGCTTCCCGGCTCACATACTTATCCTCCGCTCTCGCTCTATCTCCTATTCAGACTATCATTTTGTATCGATATTTATGAGATGTTTTAACGAAAACCAGTACAACACAATCCACCAACTTTCTCTTTGCTTTCACTTAAATCTACTTATCCCTATCCCCCATTCTGAATGATAAAATTAGGACGCGTAGCATTCAGCTTCCTCTTCAGCCAGCTAAAGGTTGAGAGTAATCTTATGATATAATAAACTAAAGCTATTTGCATCCAGTCCAACATCGTTTCTCTTGTCAGTTTCTCCCAAAACTCGCCCCCTTGCATTTTAAAACACTTATTTTCCTCAAGACCCTTTTATTTTTCTCTAAGAATTCCGGATTTCCTTCAGCCTATATCCACCCCCTCCTAGCTTTAACTAGAAGTAGAAGATTTGAGCATATCCATTGTCATTGATTTTAATAGCGGACCTTGAGCACAACTTACTCATGGAAGAAAGTAAATTGAGAAGACAGAAAAAACCATTATGTTTTCAGCTTTTGCTCATTCCCCACTAGCATTTTTCTCCCGACACACTTACTTGTATGTAGATAAAAGGATGTGAGAGATTTGATGAGTCTCCCTTTCAAACTACCGAGCTTTCCTTATTTATTACCACAATCAACGGAGAAAGTGGCCTAGTGAATCCGTAAACCTATATTCGCGGTATCTTTTCAAAGCAGTGATGAAAGCCTATCATCCCTTTCCCATTCAGGCAGGGAAGCCAACTTTTTTAAACTCCGCGTCAAAAAAAACTGTTATTACATCATTTCAAATGCATACATAAGCAGTTTCCTCTCATTTTTCTTCACTAACTTTCTCCGCCCTATAAATTAATCCCATGTCACCTATTGTTCTTCCACCTTTTCAATAGCACCTCCTCCATCCGCAGAACCGTGCTTAATGCTCCATTCAAAAGTCTCTAAAAGCCTAAACTTATCCGAATTCCACATCTTTGAACTGGCACGATCCTAGCAGTAAAGCAAAATTCTTCATGCATCTTCATGCTCCATTCCTCCAAACAACTGTAATCATCCTCTCCGTGATAAACAGCATGTATTTCAAATTGCTGTATACTAAACGACTCACCCATAGCACATTCCTCTGGAGCGTCTTCACATTTTTCATTTGTCTTCTATTTTTTATTTACAAGTATACAAAGGGCCATCCAAATGTACTTTCCAGACAGCTTTCCTACTTTTTGACAGTAACACTTTATACACTGCTCTTAAAACAACTCCTACTGCGGCTCCTTTGCCCATGAGCAATCTATTATATACCACCCTCAGTAAAATATATCATTTTCCCTCCAAATAACCCAACTGGGATGTCATCCCTTTAAATCTAAAAATCTATTGATCCACCCATCCAAACACATGTATGAGCTATAAAACCACGTTCACCCCCCCAACTCATTTTCTCACAGTTTTATTCTCTTTCTCCCCGCCTCCAACTCCCTTATTTCCATACGAGTCCTCCAATAAATTTAACCCTATAAAACGTCATCAAAATCACCTATTTGAGCGTTAAAAACACAACTCCACATGTTTAATAACCATAGAGCTAAGATCTTCAGTTCCGATCCATACGTATATCTTGGCCGGATGTTTGAATTAAATTTTTGTATTCAAAAATTTACGCCTCAGATTCCCATTACTTTTTATACTATTTACTTTGGATTTAATAACAGCTCAATTGCAAGTTTCTTGACTATACATACTTGTGGATTTATCTGGCCTTCTTTATAAATGTTAACAATTATCCAATGACTCAATTCCTTTGCGAGGCTTTAGGCGTAGAATGTTTGATGGGATATTAACCCTATCGTTACTCCTTGCCCCATTATTTCCGTGACGGTGATTTAAATATATATATATTATCTTGTGACCCTTCATAAGATCATTGCCAGAGATGAGTAAGTAGTAAGGTTCTGAAGAGCTGAAGCTCCTTAGTTATCCACCAGTACTCCTTCGTTTTTCCATTCCTCTTAGTCCATAGTCTTTTTCGGGTATGATATAAAGAATATACAGTAGGTAGGTAGGTACTCGTTTCCGTCGACCACATCTATCCAGCTTTTAACTTTCTCTAGATTCCTATACAAACGTCTAAATGTGTGTTCCGTACGCATTTGACCCGTATCTTTCCAAAGAGTCTTGTTTGTAAGGGATTTAAATCGGACGACTGACGTTTTATCCGTTAGCGTTATTTCCAAGTTTTTTTTGTATAGACTGGTCAAACATATTAACCTCTTCGGCACTAGCAAGGTGAACACCGATCATACAGGAGGGACATGGTTACTATGGCGTTTGTTCTATTCAACTCATCCTTCCAGAAATTAAATTAGATTACATACATGAAGAGTAAATTAATTTCATTTATTTAAACCATCTCTCTTGTCCTCTTCTGATTTTCGCTCATTTTGTTTCCCTCAAATCTGTAAGACTGAAGTACTGAAGCCGTGACTTTCCAGGTTGTCTATATTACTCAGAATCGTGAACAAAATTCAGTAGCTAAAGCATATGTGCAATAATAGTCCAGTTAATGGTGGGAGAATGAACGGCGGGGACAAATTCTATCTCACAAGCTGGTTATAGTACGATGACGTAAGGAAAAAATTGTATATATATATATGCGATAGTCAACAATTTAACAGGTTAAACTTTTCTGACATGAGATACTAAGCAAACACGGAAGAAACCTCATCTCATTTGGCCTCGGTCTCCATTAATAAACGTGTTTGAGTATCCTAGGATAAAAGCCAGCACCCCTTTGCTGTACATCAGTCTGTCCGATCCAATCCTTGGCCTCTCTTTTCAATATTGTATGACGATGGAAAATAATGAAGGAACGCGTTAGGAGCTGTTATCATTTCTACTATACACCATTTCCTACGATGCGCTGGAAAATGACAGAGGTACATAGAAAGAGGTGGGTATAAATAAAATAAAGATTGGCGATGGTAAGCACAGACTTTAGGTAAGGAGTGAGGGGATGCTGCCTTCTGTCAGAAGGACTGGAATCAAATTAGTTCATCTATGTTAATACTACGACGGATGCGAGGATGAGAAACTGACGTGAGTTGAATACTTTTACGGCTTCTGCACAATCAAGAGTACAGTTGCTCCTGACAACAACAAATCCGAAGCCATTCTCTCCACTAGCCCGTTTTTCCTAAGCTCACACTCACCCATCAAGCCCGACCGATGTAACTTTCTCCCTGTAATCCTTTCTCTGTGGAGATGAGAAATGGATGCACTAAATGTCAACTCAAATTACATCCTGACAATGACAAGATTCAAATTTCGATTGATATTTAGTACTTTCTCCGGAAATAGACGAAAGAATTCCATACTTTTCTTCCTTCTCTCTGTCATGTATTATATTTTAGTTTTTCTCCAGCTACCCAAATCCACTATGATATTCGAGTATCAAAATTTACTTTGTTTAATTGACTCAGTTCCCTTCTTGAGTTTCTTCAAACATTTCCAATCCGTTCTCTTTCTTTTATCACTTCAGCTTGCTACGGAATAAAACATTTTTCCTAGATTAGAAAATATTTCTAAAGTATATGTATTAGTTATATATTTTGCCAACAAAATTCCGCAACTTTTATTTCATCGGGTTTGTCTAAAATATTCTCTCGTAGTTTACATTACATTAGATTTCTTCCAGAACTTTCCAAGCATTTTCCTTGTGATACTTGCGTATATATCAAGTTTCAAGCATTTAGCATCTCACTCAACTACCCCTTTATTTTAATAATAAGAAGAAGAACAAAGTGTATCATGCACGAGTTTTAGATGGATAGCTTTCGATGCAGAAAATTTCTTTGAAGTAGCAATCGAAAATATTCTTACAAACTGTGCACTGTATTCTTTCAATCTATATTCACATTTGGTTACATGATTCTCATAGAGCTGCGAGATATAGTATGGTGTTGCTAATAACACTAATTACTCCGGAAAACCTTTGAATACCTACGTCTGTTAAAGGTGCCTCTGCATGTGCCTTACATGATATGATACACTATCCTTTTCAATGGATGCTAGTCATTAAATTGCAAGAAGGGCAGATGCTAATATGTGATTCCAAGTCAGGCAGCTTCCTGCAAACGCAGTTCCAGTTCCATCTACCGACACCGGAGAAAGTTACCCCTTCAGCTGAGTAAGCTCTAAACCAAACAACTTTCTCCCAACTCCTCCTTGAGTTAACCAAAAGTAGATGGCGTGCGCGCCATCCGTTTAGAATTTCCTAGTTGCTTTAGTGCTTAAACACATGGTGGAAACGACAATACGTATCCGCAGATCGATGTATCAAATACGTCGTGTATGGAATCACAAGACCGAAAAAGTGCATTAAGCTGGATCAGGTTAAGGAATAAATACAATTATTTGGAAGGAGCCAGGAAGCACACTCTGTCGGTTTTGGCTTTGCTTCAGATCCCATCTGGCAAGAGGTTGTAGTAGTAAAGCTGTCAGGAGAGAGCTGAGTAAAAATTTTCAGAGGAAACATGCTTTTAAATCCTCCATACCGTTGAATCCATGGTGGAACTTGTTAAAAGCTTGGTTGTCAGTTATATAAGAAGGGAGCCACAAGTATTGCATCTATAGTTATGTACTGTCCTGGAGTTAGTGGCTTGGGCAGAGGAAGAAGGTGAGTGGCAGGAGGGGGTTACTGAATTGTGACTCCGGGAAAGGTTTGGACTTGGACGCATATGTCTTTTACGGAGCTTCCGTCCCTAAAAGTAGGTTGGGAGACTTGGAATCGTTTTTGTACTTTGTGCTAACCTTTCCTCCAACATTTGAATACAATTATAAGGGATGACATGGAAATATTTTAGCTTATCTCGTCGGCATGAAAAAAGAAAAGGTATTCTCCTGGCGGAAGACAAAACGGAGTTGGAGGCGGATAGTGAAAGCCTTTAGTGGTTCTTTTGGACTTTGGGAATTGGATTGCCATGAAAAGTCGGGAATTTCAAAAGGTATAAATGGCCTCAAAAGCCTCAGAGGTCACAGAGTGGTATTGATGTGGTGATATTTCCTCAGCTCCTCCCCAAACCAAACTCCCTCATCGTTTCAAGGATGGCATGTACATGACGGAAACGGATGGTGTGTGGAAAATGGGATGGAAATCCACTGTTGATAGATGGATGGCCGCCTCTTTAGAATTTGAGTCAGGTGCGTTGGCCTTGAAAGGCATCGGAGTGTCTAGAGTAGAGGGTGGAAGAGAAATGATGTGGGAGAGGAAGCATGAGAAATGGTCTCCCGCTCAAACTTCCCTTCATTCATGGTGGAGGGATGTGTGCAATAATAATCATGGAGCAGGTGATAATTGGCAAGGGAATTCGGCCCTGATTTCCATTCCCCACTTTCTTCCTTCGTTGGTCACTCAATCCTCTTACTGAACTTTCTCCAGCTTTCTCCGAAACGAGGAATGAATGAAGCAAGTAGCTTCCAAAACTGGCAAAAGGCTTCTTTCCCCCTAACCCTCTTTTCCATGGAGAATGCTCCAGCATAAATATTCAAGCTGAATTCAGTGGAAATGCATACTCATCCAGCCCACCTTATGTATATCATTCATCCATTCACAGAGATTGTTGTCTTCAAAGAGATCAGAGTTCTGTCATCCTACATATGGTTTTCGATTTCTCCAACTTAACGCACCACCATCTCGCGCAGGGATGACTCCACCAACCATCCTACGTCTCTCTTCCCTTGGACATTCTCATCTTCTTAATATGTCACGGACAGAAACATGTGTCAGAGGTGGGCTCTCCGGAATAGTGAGTGCCGCGTACGTGCTCTTTTAAATCGTTGCTTCCTAAATCGAACTTTGCGGGAGAAACTCTATATACCTTCCCTACTTTCCCATTTGCCAGAGATCATGAAATAGGAGTTTTATGGAGATTTCCTCTCTCTTATTTTACATCACCACCCACCCAGCAACCAGTTGGTCTCCTTTCTTCTCTCCACTCCAATGCCTTTCCCCTCCAATGATAAAGATGAATGGTTCAATGCGGCCCAGATGAAAGCTATACCATTCTCGTGCTAAGTGGACGCCTCCTCCTCTCCTTACGTACGCCACTGAATCCAGCATTCTCAAAAGCCCCAATGTTTGATCATCGCTCTGCACTTGAAGCATAGCATAAGCTTTCCAATTTTTTCAAACGATTGTATCCACTTAAAATAGCACAAGCTCCTTCAAAGGAGCACGGAGAATAAAAATATTATAAAAAACTCAAGAGAAGAAAAAATTCAAAGAGTTCTAAAAGCATATCAACAGAGGAATATAACGAGTATTTCCCCAAATAATAAAGTTTTTCCCTTCATCCTCCCCCATCGCCCCTAAGAGAGGGAGGAGTGTGATTTTTAGAGCAAAGTAAACCACTCCAGACGATAGAATCCCATCTTTTTATCTTTCAACAAGAACTAATTGAGTGGAGGAGCAAAGCAAATTTTTCCACCCCAACTCCTTCCCGCTTCTACAGCTCTGGAAGAGATATGGTGAAAGTTGAGTGAAAGCTGACTATGCAACCATAACTTTATCATTCACCAACTTTCCTTCCATCATCCAACCCAAAGCACATGCAGAACAGTTCGTTTGAGGATGTCTACCCCTGCTTTCTCGTCGCCTCCTAAAACGCTATACTATTTCTGGTGCCCCTTTACCGGCTCCTTTTGTTCAACGCTCATATACTCCTCCTCCTTACATCCCCTTAAGTGATTTTCATGCTTGAGGAAGCAATAACGAATTGAGGAGGATAGCTAAAGAGATTTCCGCTCTTATCGTATAATAATTACCTTCAGATGTTTCAGTTTAAGGATGCAAAGGGAAAAGGATATCAGTTTTGTCAATAATTTTCTCCTCACGTCTTTGTTTTTGAAAGCTGTACGAAAACATGTGGCCAAAATCATGGGGTCATGTGGGTAGTTTTCCTGGAATCCATCAAGCTACACTGTCGAAAATCCTCGGCAGACGAGACTCAAGTTCCCCGAAGGCATCTCTACCGGAATGTGAAGTAGCTCTCGTCCGTTGTTCTCAGTTTGTGGGAACAGTTCTAAAGAATGCCGTGGAGAAAGTACTTCCTTCCGCCCTTCTGCAAGAGTGGATGGGAAAAGGGTTCTATATATTTACGTTTCTCTTTCTCCTCTCACATCCACAGGAATCCTTCTTTTACACCACAAATCCAAGACAAAATGCGCCAAATTGGCACGTTACACTTCACCTTTATGGATTAGGAGGAGAGGGACGTGTGATTAGAGTTGACAAGCGGAGGGAGAAAGAACTGCTCAGAGCTTGCTTTCACCTCAAAGCTTGCTATCCTATATCAACCTTTACTTTCCCCGTCCGTATAACTCCCCCTCAAAACCTACAACTTACAAACACACATATATTTTATCGTCATCCTCATTCAATCTCGGACAAGGTGGCATTTAACGCAAGCATTTATTAGCGCCCTCAGGAGTAGAATCTGTAAATAGGCGCAGGCGTCCCATATTTCTGAGCGCCGTCACAAACCTGAGGAAAACATGCTCACCATCTCAGTCTCTGCTGGGTCTTGAGTAGAGTAACAAGTACGATTTCCAAGAGACTATATCCAGTAAATGTGCTTTCTCTTCAGAATAAACTTTCCCAACCCTCCCTCCCAGATTATCTGTATAAAAGTTGTTTGAGTGAACGTGATTAGTTTTAGTGGTAGTAGGATTGTGAGCGGATAATTCAGTGCGAGCCACATCAGTTTACTTTCACTCGGATTTATGGGGTGAGCAGCTTGAGTACAGGCGGAGAATGAGTGTGAAACGATTAGACAAGTAGTCGGATTCAATTTTCGTCCAAACTCCGTGTACTTTCTCCTAGAGGGTGTGTGAGTGCGTGTGAGAAGTTCAAGCAGATACGTAAAGTGCACATTCCAAACTGCTCTTATCGCAACCCCTAGAGAAACTCAAATGGCACTTCCACCACCTGCCTTCACCCTCTTAGCCTCAAGCCTAGAAGGTAGGTATGTTGCTCAGTCTGTACGTTTCGCCTACAGAATGACAATAAACTACGCGTTTATTTTATCTTCAGACATTATGACATCATGATAAGCCTGTTGTAATGATCTTCTGAAACTATAAACTACAAGAAGCTGAAGAGAAACAAATTAAAGGTTTGGAGAGGAGCATGGATAAAATATTACCTGTATGAGTCATTTTATGATTGAATCTTCCAGGTGTTTTCGACGCAACGTCTCACGTGATAATCCCGTACTTGCTGACATACCACGCATTCTCCCGAAACGCAAGAGCTTTCTCCACGCTTTCTCCCATCAACATGCATTCTTAATTAATGTCTTTCCCGGTTCCCGCACACTCTAATGTGTGCCAGGACCTTCTCCGACAACAAGGGTTATCTAAACTGTCAAGATTGATCCATAATTATTCCACCTCCCCCTTCCGCTGCCCCATCTCTTTGTCTTTCCAGGATGTCAAAACTTTTCACATTAACCTAAAGGTCTACACGGAGGATTTGTTTCCTAATTTATGAGTCAGCCTGAGATAGGACCACATGCAGATATTAGATTTAGAATATCTCTAGGGAGGAGCTACCTCAAGAAAGTGTAAAGACTTTATGAAGAGTGAAAGTTGGTATGAAAGGGATTTCCGGCTTTTATCTTTCCGTATTTTGCCGTCTTCATTATCCACATTTCTTTATCACAATTTTGAAGCCATCATTTGAAAATGCCCACCCCACACTTTCTTGACAGCCACTAATCACCCCCACCACCTCTTTTTTCGTTTCCTCCCCAAAACTTCAATTAATCTTCGCAAAGGTGTGTGGAATTTTTTAAAGTCCAGTATCAAGTTTCTGCTGATCAGCTCCGCACGTGCCAACTTTCACTGAGTCCCCCGAGCTTCCAGGTGATGTCATCGCTCTTCTGAGCACCCGCTCACTCTTTCGACAATGGCAAAAGAGGACTACCATTAGGACAGATGCGAAAGTATAGCTTTGCTGTCAACTATGCACTGCGCATATGTGTATTCAGTTCTCCGAAGAAATCCTATCCTACCTAACTGCTTACATGCTTCAGCTCTGCGTATACATATATATTTATTGGAGAAGATTTGTGGAAGCCGGATTTAAATTAAACTATATAAGATTGTTTCCGCATCATTACCCGGAAATGTGTGGCTGCGTAATAGAATTGGCGACGAGGATGGTTCGGGTGGTTTGGCAGGTTGTGTAGAAGAAGGATAGCAGGAAAATATATTTCAATCCCGAGAATGGTAATGCAAGGGGGGAGGGAGTGAGAGTAGGTATAAGGTAATGGATGTAGTTGCGGGGGAGTGAGTGCCATGAGGGTGGGTTCTTTTTGAGTAAATAAAAGATACTTATGGAGGAAATGATGATAATATGTTGGTCATATAAATAGTAGGGAATCCTCTTGTCTTCTAGTTAGCTGCCAGGGGAGAAAGGAGAAGGAGGAGGCGGAGAGGAAGAAGAAGCTGGTGAGAGTTGTGAGTGAAAGCTGGTAAGAAGGATGAAGGCCTCTTCCTTGTACTACGATCTTCATTTCTCTTGCCTCCTCCTGGGATTAGATTCCGTAGTCCAAATTCGTACTTGTTTTCTAAGGTGCTTTCATCTCGTGGAACTCATTGGGAGGCAAAGGTGCTTCCTTTCCTTTGGAACTAGGTTCAATAAGGAGGAGAAAGTTGAAAGAGCCTTCATCCCCTCTTTTCTCCTATTTAGAATGAGAAACAGAAGAAGCAAGAAAATTTAGCCTGTTATAAAAGAAACCCAGTTTACGGCTACGTGCCCCTCAATTTCAGCTCTCAGCCGTTTTCTTTTCTCTTAACCTTCCTGAACCGCTTTCTCCACTTTCTCCACTCTTCCTTTCACCTTTCACAAGGTAACCTGTAAATGAGTTATCTACACAAACGCTTGATTTAGCGTTTTAGCCCAAGCCCATGGACAGTAGAAATTTGGCAGGAAGGCGTGCTTGAAATTAACCCAATGAAACAAATCTTACACTAATCCTATCCCCCCGCACTTGCCTTTCCCTTCTTTCTAATTATGTACGGCCACCGCAGCTTTACACAAATCCTATGTCACTTTCCGCCTCTCTTTCGTTTAACTCGCGGCCCGGCTCATACCCATCTCTGTCATCCTTCAGCCATAAAATCCGGTCGCAACAAATTCCAACTTGGCGCTCGGCCACTTCCAGCTATTCTTCCATCGTCCATCCGTGCAGAAGTAGACTCCCTTGAGAATGTAATCTCCGGCTATCCTTTCCAACTGATTCACATTTTCATCCACCACCGACCAAACTATACCAGGAGCAATCCTAGAAACTCTTTTACCCTCTGATTTCCTTTCCGTATCACTTACTCTCTAGCTCTCCGTAAACCATTTCCCTGTAGAATCAGTTATTGTTTTGTATTCAACTTATAACTCGGCCAGCCAAGAAACCCGTTCTTGAATCTCCCTCCTGGATAGCATCCTACTATTCCTAACAGATCCAATCTCCACTAATCTATACTCCATCTACTCTTCTATCATGCTTTTTATTTGACGGAGGTAGTTGCCAGCCCTAATTGAAATTCCATGCAGATGAGAGTACGAATATATATATGAAAATAGATTTATTAGTCCAGCCAAAAATACCAGAGCTCATTTTGACAGGAGTTTTCAATCTTAAAACGTACATACGCTAGTACGCATCTCGACTTTTTCATTTTACAAACTCGACCATTTTATTTACTTCTTTCCATCATCGCATCCGTGTCGTGAGCGAGGAGTACATGAGTTGCTTTCTCATAAGTTCTAGCCACTGTCCTTTAGTTTTTAACCGCAGTGAATTTAAACTCCTAAATTACTTCTCGAGAGGCACACTTCTGGGTTTTAATTAGCTTGCTTCAAATATTCTGCTTCTGTTGTAGCAAAAGTAACCTTCCAGAAATATTGTAGCTTTGAGAAGTCATGTATACGTCATCAGATATTATATGCTCATTTAGTACATTCTTAGAGTATATTAAACAGTTCCGGAAGAGAAAGATAGAGCTTGTAGAGTAGAAGATATTTCCTTGCAAGTGTCATCGCAGCTGTAGTTATTTAGACGACGGTCATTCATATACGATAAACGTAATTGAACATGTATCAGGGGTTTTGAGTACTTTAGCGATGACGTGAGGAAAAAAATGTCGATACAGTTAGTACCCATATATGACTAGGAGTTCGTGTATATATAGTAGTGTATAAGCTCGGATCAGCTATAGAGTCTAATTATGTCACGAATAGAAAAAAGTTAGTGAAAGCAGAGAAGGAATTGAGTATATGCGAAAGGGGAGGAAGTGAGACATGGATAAAGCAACTACAGATTGGACAAAGAAGGAAGAAGAATGAGATGGGAGAGCTGGGTGATTAGCCAAATTGATTCTGATTGCCAGGATTAGCTGCTCGGTCGGATTTTGGTCATTTATACAGGATTGTTTGAGACGGGGAGAAATGCTAATGCTACGGGCAATCAAACTATATTTGTATGAATAACCAGCTGTGGGAGTGCTTCTCAATGTTACTCTAATGGAGGATGAGGGTGCGGTGTTGTTTTCCACTTTTAGAGAATAATCTACTCTCTTCAGAGAAGCATATGTGAAGGGAATAATAAGAAGAAAGCTCGTGGGGCGAGGATGGAGTGAGAGAAGCAGTTGAGTGGAGAGAAAGTTTGGAGACCATTCTCTTTTGGAATCCTACCATTTATTTCCGCATTGCTTTCACTTCGTCTAGCTTACTGTGATTTGGATTTTGAAACGAAGGAAACGAAGGGCTTTAGTGAAAGAAAGGATGATGGGCCGGGAAAGCTGGGATGAATTGGTGGCCGTTGGAAGATTGATAGAGAAGCGTGGGGGAGAGTGAAAGTTGGTGAAAAGCAGAGAAATGATAGGAGGAGTAGGAGTAGTAGCTGTTAGAAGAGGATTGATTAGCCAAGTTAGTTTTGATTGGACAGAGAATAAGTGATGCTCGAGCTTTGATTGTGCGGACAGTTTAGGGGTAAGATGAGCCCGTATTAGATTGGAGCTTATGTACGAGTCATTTCATTAAATGCGCTCTTCAATCACGGTGACGGTTCCCTGAATAGTCGTTTCACTCCAGTCCGACTAGATTTGACGTTTCAAGAAATTTCTCTTCTCTTCATTGCCCTCAAACTCAATGGTTAAAATCCGATAGGTTCTCTCAAGAGTACGGGAAAGTGCAGGAAGAGGATGGGACTTTAGTATCCGTAATATACTGTGATTGAGGGGAAAGTAAACTTTCTCCACCACTAACCTTGTATAACACCCTGTAAGGATTCTCCTTCCCGCCTTTTTCTCGTCTTATTTTCTTGCTATATCTCTCTCTCTCTCTGCCATGTATCATCACAGTACTTCCCCGCGTACTCTTTAGATTCCCCCTGACTAGCATCTAGATATTCGAACCCCTTGAAAATTTCTCCCCAGTTTTCCAACTTAAGTTATGGATGTGATAGAACCAGCGTCAGTTTTGGCAGAGGATTAACTTTCAAAAACTTGTGTCGGAGATGAATGTCAATTTTTCATATGATGAGAGATGGGGTGGAATTCGAATGAGTCAGTTTTGGATGAGTTAGATGAGCGTACATGTGTGTTTTTGCTGGAAGAGATGCCAGAAATTCTTTAGCTTGTTTATTAGAATGACTGTAGGTCATAGAGAATGAGACCCGGATTCTTTTCATAGAGCAAAGCGGGAGTCAAAGTTGTGTTTCGGTGGTATGCAACCTAGGGATATTTATGTTACAAACCATTCAGTCGCACTCATAGTTAGTCGATCTTTGCAGCGACTTTGATAAAAGAAATTGCTAGCTCAATGAGAAGGAATAGGGCTCAACCCAAGCAAAATTTCCTCACTAGAGAAGTTGTAAAAAGAAGAAGAAATACAATCTGCGTTCTCACCAGCAAACTCCTTCAGATTCACAAGAAATCCTTGGCGGGTGTTTGTTTTTTCAGTATTTGACAAAGACTGTTTATGATTTAAGACTCTGACTTTCTCCATTCTTTCTCAAGCCAAGGTCGATCTTCACACAATTTCCTACAGGAGTAACAGGCTTATGTTTTCATTCCTCCTGGCCTCACTCATTTCTACACGAGGAGGTTGATCTTATCTGAACTTTCTCCAAACTTCCCGGGCATAGAATAGAAGTGAACTACACGGACGTATAGCAGTGAGAAATCGTGTTAGAAGAGAAAGCTCCTTGTGAAATACAAGGAGAGAAAGTAATGGTAGAGTGTAGAAACAAGTAACTAAATGGACAAGCTTGACTAACCAAGAATTTCCGAAATGAAAACTTTTTCCCCTCACTCCTTCCTTGTGCCAGCCGTTCAACCCTCCACTCTTGCTTTTATTTGCTTGAGGCTAAATCTTTTCGGTTTTTCAATCCATAGACAGTTTTCAACTTTCCCAACAACACTTCAATAATTCTTCCGCTTTACAAAACTACAATGAAAATAATTATCCTCAGCCCGTGCTTGTGGTCACAATGAGCACACGAATGTTTGCCTTAAGAGAGAGAGGTGAACTGGGTGGTTTGTCCCTGCGGTCGGAATCGCCAAAAGAGAAATAAAACATGGATGGAACAACTCATAAATTTCTAATTACCTACAAAAGATGGTCTGACTTTGAGAGGATTAGGAGTAGACTAGCTTCTTTTTGGGTACCGAATTTCTAAGAATATTCTTCTAATTCCAACATAAACCCCCATGTAACTCAAAGAGACCGCAAAATAGTGTGTGTCTCTCAAAAGATGATCAGGTTTTTCTTTCAGAGCCAGACCGTCCTACTCCATGACATTATCTATCCTCCTCGCGTTCTCTACGTTACCCTTCCCTCTCTGCATACGTCATTCTCTCGTCACCCCTCGTAGCTTTTATTTATTATTATGATTCCGTCGTCATCCTGGTACAGCTACAGCCAGGGACCTTACAGTCCTCAATCACCTTTTTGCAGCTGAGGAGCTGAAATTTCCAAGACATGGAAGGCAATACGAAAATTCCAGCGACCTAATAAATATGCAGAGTTGAAGGGAGAAAGTGGAGAAAGCATGATTTGAGGGAATAGGCCCGGGTCCCAAATTCCAACAAACTCCGTCCCGCATAGTCCCTCCTCTCCGCTGTCTTCTTTTCTCCAAGAAGAATGCGGGTACCCAGATTGCGTGAGGATGTCCTATCCGTGTGACTTGTGTCGAATCCATAGCGCACTGTCAAGAGTGTTGATTTGATAGGCTTGAAATCTGAGAGCTGGAGATCGTGAGGAGGGTTCCGGATCATTTCTTTCCAGGTCGGGAATGATTTAATTTCTTCATATAAATGTATGTATTTCCTCCTCCTTTGCGTAGGTTAGGATGAAAGCAGCTGATTCCTTTCATCTACTCCACAATTGTTTATCCTCGCCCAAGAGTATTTCGAGAAAGTGGGAGAACAGATGTTGAGCCCGTGTTCTCCATTGATTGAGCATCGCTTTCGCCTCCGCATGTAACAGGATGAAGTGGATTCCTGAAGCAACTCAAGAATGTGTATACTCCTCGAGGAGTTCGCCAGCAGACTACGACACGGATATCGGGGAACTACTCTGCGTTGCCAAGGATAAAAGAAGTATTGCTTGGAATTGTCCCCGAATTTTTTTTGATTAATGGCCAAATCTCCATCCTCCTGAGCCTCTTAACCTGACCACCGCCCTTATCGGCCTCATCCTTTCAATTTTCCCACGAAAATGATCTTCCTCCCATTCATACTCCTTTTCATCCTCCAAACAAATCCTACTTCCTACGGCCTCCGGCCCAATGACCTTTCCTTCACGGATCGTTGGAAACGGGCAGAGCTTGACCGCACCCTCCGCATTGGTGTCCTCGCTCCAAACGATACCACACACCAGTATTCCCTCCAGAAGATAATTGTCCCCATTCTCCTTGGGATTCAAAGTGAGAAAGTCCGTCGGATGCTTCCCGGTTGGAAATTTGGAGTTGAGTACAGGGATACCAAGTGTTCATCAACCTACGGTCCTTTAGCCGCTGTAGAATTTCATACTTCTCGTTCCGCAGGTTCGTTTTGCGCTCTTTTTTCTTCCTGTATCTAGCTCGGCCTGAGGTGGTCCGAGTGAGGCCCGGGGCAGGCTCAACGCGGTATTCTCTGGAGAAAGCAAAACTTAGAGATTCATCCCCCCCACGCTCGTCCACATTCCACAAAGAAAGCTTTCCAACTTTATTGGTAATTACCGGCGATAGAATTCATGAGATGGTATCCCGTTTCCTCCAGCAATTCCATGCCCAGGAAATTCCATACGTCTGTTGACAATGTCAAGATAAATAGTTTTAAGAGCCCAAGAATATAGGAAGAATGCCTTCATAAACTAGCTGCACATATCAGCGGAGGGGTATGTATCTTATTTTATTTCATTACATGTATACGTCTCAAACGTGGACAATGATACTATTTTTCCATGCATCCGCATTTTACGAGTTCTTTTCGATAAATCCCTAACTCAGCTCAATCTTAGTTAGCTCTTCCTTCAGGCTATAATTTATCAAACTTTTATGGCTTTCCATAACAAAGTCACTAAAGATGGACTACAATCACCTCTCCTCCACAGTATCCTCCTCCACACCACAACAGCTACATATTTTTCTGTCCTGTCACATCTTTATGACGCATTAGGCTTCTCACATCCCTCACACTTTTTTCTCTCGCTTTCTCCTCAAACTTTCACCCCGCCATCCCTATGTATGCAAATCAGTACATACGTTACTTATGGAGCTCCTTCTTCGTTCCTAGACAAACATTAATTGCCTCAAATGGTGGCCTCAATCCTCGGGATTTCTTCACTACTTTCTCTTTTACAACTTTACCGGATTTTCCGGATCCTATAAATTCCTCCATGTGCTCCGCAAGCTCCACGCTCCTCATCTCCCTCACCTGTCACCAAGGGAAAATCCGTATGAAGCCCTTATAAATCAACCCAGGGAAGTTAGTCGGAAGAACGGAGGAGAACGAGGAGGTGGAGAAAGCTTAAGAAAGGATGTGCTTGTCTAATACGAGACTATATGCTTAAATCAGGTTGACTTGGCTTGACGTAGCAGGACAGGAGGGCAAGGGCAGGGAGAAAAGAAATGTGGGAGGAAGAAAAAAACTACGTTATGAAAATTCTCTAAAAAAAGCTTTCATTCAGTTCAGATAGGGCAAACTGTATGCATGTGGTGATGTGAGGGAAGAAGAAGATTTTTCTCCCGACATTCTTATTACAAGAGAAGGTGTGCCGCCGCCGTGGAAGACATGTCTGCCTTTCTCTGTTTTCTTCTCATATATCATCCTCCTATATAACCCAAGTTTTTCGGTGCCATTATATCCTCTGCGTATCCAATTCTATAACGTATAGACCGTAGAGTTGGTCCTATTGAAAATAAAGCCTACCTATATACACACAAGCCAAGCCACCTTGATTTGAGATAGATCCTTCCCCGAAAAAGAATTACCAGGTATGGAAAATCAAATCTCACTACCGCGGAACCGGTAAAAGGAAATGTTTCTCTCAACAATATTATAAATACAGCTGGATTTTGTCTCCTTTTAGCAGCTCAAAGTCGGTGTGATTTGAAACATGTACTCTGAGGTTAACCCAAGGTAATTCCTGAGCAAGTAAAATTCAGGAATTTCAATCATGCCCTCTCCGACAATGATTTCTCATCTCCACACACAATCTGACAACTACATTGACATTGTTAATTTGCATTGTAGCTCCTCAACTTGACATATTTCTTGTTTAAGGGAAGTTGGCTCCGGTGGCTTCCGTAGAATGTGGACGGGCTTGCATGTTTCATTCCCTGTTATTTCTCTCGTCCCCGTTTTCTTGGAAAGGATCAGGAATCAGGACAGAGGAATCCTCCAAGAATTATGTGATTTGAGTCCGCTGAGGCGATGCGTAGGATTGGAAAGGAAATTGTTACAGAGGGAATTTGGGTGATAAGACGTCGTCGATAGCGAATTCCATTCTATCACACATCCCCTCTCTCTATCTCATTTTAGATGTATTTTTCGGTCCGATGTGTGACTACGTCCTTGCACCAGTAGCAAGGTATGCTGGAGTCTGGAACGTTCCGGTAATAAGTGCCGGGGGGCAAGCAGAATCCTTCCGCCATAAGACACCGCAATATCCGACGCTAACCACCATCGCGGGATCACACACCCTCATCCGTGATGCATTCGGAGCAATCCTCCAGACTTTCGGTTGGAAGCACGTAGCAATGTTTTATCACAACTTTGGCGTAGAATCCGCACTAGGCCATTCTTTTTGTCATTTCATTCTGGGTGCGGTATACAAGTACCTTAGTACTAATACAACTACACCCTTCGTTCAGTCCTTTGACGAGGCACAAGGAGGACACGATTTTAAGCAACGTCTACTTGGAATTTCAAAAAAAGCTAGAAGTGAGTAATTTATTGTCTCCTCTTTCCCCTCAGTACTTCCTCTCACTACTCACACTCACTACTATATTATTCCCGCCAAAGACAAAAGCAAAAAGAGTAAAAGTCATTCCTCGATCCGCAATCTAAAACTGCACTATGCATCAAAATTTTCTGTCTCGCCTTGTCCCGGAAACGAAACCTGTATATCTATAGAAAATGACGCCTCAGAATTGCTTAAAATGTTCTTTCTACATTACCTTATTTAACCGGCTACTCGTCCTAACTCAAGCTTTCACCAACCGTGGTCCTGGAAGTCCTCTCCCTCCTTTGCTTTTACACGCATCTAAAAACGCAGGCAGAGGGCGCTCCCTTTGCTCTGTGCATGTATTTTGCTTGGGAATTTCATTTATCATGCGTAACCTTTATAGGCTTTCATTCCACGCTTGCATCTCTGTCAGCTTTCTATATTTAAACCAATGATTGATTTTCTCAGTTCTTTAGTTCTTCAATGTTGAATGTGCCGCCTGGGAAAGTTACAAAACGCCTAATATTCGACTGACTTAGCTAGAAACATTTCGATGGAACAAGATATGTGGAGTGGCATA
Organism: Sminthurides aquaticus; assembly: GCA_906901655.1. NCBI lineage: Eukaryota > Metazoa > Arthropoda > Collembola > Symphypleona > Sminthurididae > Sminthurides > Sminthurides aquaticus. The sequence goes on along the minus strand of CAJQTT010000004.1, from coordinate 4,267,696 downwards.
TGGAAAAGCGCGTTCGAATTTCCTTCCCGCTCACGTCCCAAAAGTCTTTGAAAACTTTCCTGAATTATTATGATAATAGGAGGACGTAGAATCCCTTTTTGCCGTCTATACAATATTAGGGGAAGGTAAAGGTAAGAGCCAAGCCTACTAGCGTCTAGTATCTATGCATCTCTCTTCTCCTACCGCAAACTAAAATTACTGGGGACAAGATATGATTGTTTTTTGATGAACACCCGCCCGCACTGAAGCTTGTGGGAATAATCCGAACCATATTTAATGGGCTTACTCCCCTTTCCCAGCTTTCTCCTCTTTGTATTCCGGGATTTGGGTGAAAGTTGTCTCCCTCAGCCACCGGCAGAAGGTGAAAGCAATTTCTCTATGAATTATGATGACCATGACATTATGGTAGTGGTGTTGGTGCTTCAAAGTAAATTATTAGACAAATTCAATGGATCCCTCCCGTCGGGTGGATTAGAGAGGACTCATTACACAAAGCTCAGGAAGAACTCTATCTACTAAATCTCTCTTTTCTTTGCTAAAGCCTCGATCCCGTGCAGCAGCTATCATTTTTCAGCCGCAGCTATATCTATATTGTATGGCCTATACACGCTCGTCTTCAACGTTTTTCCCAGTAAATATTTGCTGGGACGCGACAATGATTCATTGTTCTTAGCATTCCAATATTTCCTTCCACCAGTTAAAACCAATCAATCCCCAGAAAAATTAAGCTTGAAAGAGAATTTCACCTGCAAATGAGAGCATGTATTTTGGGTCAAATATAAGCATTTCTCATACTTACGACTAGAGCACAACCCACTTTCATTCTACTTTCACCTAGCCTTTATACCTTTGAATATTTCTCTCCCCGCCTTTGAAGTTTATATTAATTCCAGCCGCACTGTAGTATTTTGGTTGAGGGAGTTATTATGCGCAATGAATACAAAGATCCTTTAAACGTTTTCCCAAAGTCTCTCTGAAAGGCTTTAATGAAATTCCTTTAAAAAATTCCGCAAATTGGTATAAAATCTCTCAAGGCTTGAGTCGAGCCAGATTTACTTTCTCTTATACACTCCTATTTCTTTTCGCTTATCCTCCTAACCCATGCTCACAGGTAAATGAAGCCCATCCATGTGTAAAAGCGTCACTCAATTCACCAATTCCCCATTTGCTGGATAGAGGTTAAAAGCTCAGATTGCTTATGGGACAGGAATCCCCCTCTTAGGGAAATGTCACCTTGGAGTAAAACGTGACTTTCACTCACCCTCTTTACTTGAGTTAGGAAGGAGAGCTTTCTCCTTCCATATGCGGATACATTCAAGGAACACATTCAACCAAGGCAAGGAAAAATTTGAGTTTCTTGAAGTACTCTGAAGGTAGAACCAAATAAAGGTGTTTTAGAGAAAGTTTAAAAAAATTTAGGATAGAGATAGACAAACTAGACTGAGCAAGTTGATAAAAATTATTTCATGTATAGACACTACGAAGTTACATGCCAGCTTGAGTCTTTATCCGATTTCAGAGATACTTTTACCAGAGTGCCACTTTCACTAACAGCGTCCTAGAGTTTCTAAAGAGTATAATGTTCCACGCACTCCGGGTGGCCCTGCATAGCATAACAATTCCAAGAAGTAGGAAAAAATTTCTAATAAAAGCCTCCACCTCACGAACCTCTAAAACCTAGGTAAGAGTAGGAAGGGAGGCGTATGAAAAGGAGTGGAGAAAGGAGGCTGGAGTGAGAGAAAGGAGTGATGTAGGAGATGCAAAAGTTTTAGTGTCTCCGGAAGCAGAGGGAAATTAGAGTAGGGAAAAAGTTTGCGGTTGCTTTTCATCCTAGAATGGATGGAGGTAAAAATGTTTGAGTTATACTCGTTGAATTAGATTCGACATGGAATTGCATTAGTCCCACCGAAGTAGAAGGCATTAGGGAAATAATTGTTTTCACTCTCCTGGCTATTTTTAGTTTCATGTATTTATCCCGGTCCCTTAAATTTCTTCCTTTGTAAAGAAATCAATCCAGGCAAGGGTCCCAGAATCATTCACACACTCAACCACATATCTCTCCACCGCTTTCACTTTATCTCTTACCTACTTCAACTTTCTCCAATCTTTACTCTTAGTTGTACAAGTGACAACCTTTTATGATTGGTCCCAAGGTTTTACTCAGTCTATGAGGTGAAACTTGTGGAGAAAACTTGTGCCCTTTTATCCTCCCAAGTCTGCCTAGTGAAAGCGTGTAAAATTCTTTCCACCGACTACACTTTTCTTTCAACAAACTTGTCTCACAAACTTTGGTATGCGGGAAAAATACAACCTCCCTCCTCCTACCCCCTCCCCAACCCTTTCTACACGGGGCGTAAACAACCGATATACTGCGCACAAAAGGGGCATTTCCACCATAAAATCAAACACTTTTGCAATATATCAAAACTCCTGTTCAGAAACTATCATCACAACTACTCATCCGCCCCCGGCCTGCACTCACAAAATCTCACTCATGGGATTTAATGAAACCACTGTACGATTAGTAGGAAACTTTCACCAAGCGGATTCTCACCTGCTGTAGCGCTATAATCCGAATAATCCGATCTCGGCATCCTAGCCTACCACAACAAACTCCCTGCTTAGCAACCCTGGCTTTTTGCTTTTTCCCGCTTTTTCCTTCCGACAGCTGACGGGAGGTTATAATTAATGATTTCCCTAAACTCGGCACATCGATATCATCTCTGCTTATTTGTTCTCTTAATTGCCGGCTTAGGTAGTCAGCCTCAGCCTCACGCAATTCATTAGATCAATGTGCTAAAATTGAGTGGCTAACGTTGTTCTATCAAGGATGATTGACGTGTGGCTTAGTTATTTGCATGGCTTTTAACCTCTCAGTCCTAAGCTATAACGTTCTGTCTGACTGAAGCAAGACTGCAAGACTTTAGGGAATCCATTAGTGCATGTTAATCCTCCGCAAGAGCTCATCTCATTAAAGATCTTGACTTATTCTTCCTGCAGTTATAGTCCTATGTGCCTCGACACCGACTATCCGGGAGATATTGATGGCAGCAGATGATTTGAACATGGTGTCGAGTGGAGAATACGTATTTTTCAACGTTGACCTCCACACAAAGTAAGTGATTTTCTGATTTACATTCATGCGTCATAAACTTTGTTAACAATTTTCTTCGAAGTTACTGAAATAGACATTACACACGATGCCCTGCCTCTAGCTTTCCCATTTCACATTTCTGACAAAGTGGAAGCGAGAGTGAACTCCTTTCTCCGGGAATCTATATCTGCGTCACCAATTACGAAAAAACTTTTAGATAATGAAAGCAGACATATTCATGAGTAGATAAACTTGCAAGATGAGCTGAGATTAACGAGGGAGGAGAGTGAAGCTGGGAGGTGATTCACAATTGAGTATCTAAAAACTTTTCTTCGACACCGAAAATATATCACAGAAGATAGTTCATGGCCAAACTTTCACTCCGCTTAAATTGGATCATTTTTGAAGTTTCTTCCTGGATGCATAAAATGGATTTGCGGTTACATAGGAAAGCTTTGTTCAAGTCTCCCACACCCATTACTTTGCGTAAAAATGCTCCCCCCGAGCTCTTATAGCTTTGGTATGCTACCCGTCTCTCCCTCTTCCCGCACATCCCAGACACAAAAGGGATATACGTAAATAGGACGGAAAGAGAGAGCAGGTGGGTGGTGAGAGTAAGTGATGCATTTACAAGAGTGCTTTTGTTTGATTTTATTTAGCTCTAAGGAGAAGTATAAGCCCTGGTTCAAGTTGAACGACACATCTGAGAACAACGAAAAAGCAAAACGAGCTTTCACCGCTCTGCTCACCGTCACAGTCCCGCCACCGCCTTCAACTGAGGAGTACAACACATTTGATAAGGAGGTGAAGAAGAATGCGTTGGAGAAGTTTAATTTCTCTTTTGGAGAAGAGGCAGTAAACCCATTTGTGACAGCCTTCTACGATGCTGTCCTTTTGTATGCCATCGCTGCAAACGAAACCCTGGAAGCCAAGGGAACTATTGCCAATGGTACGGACATAACCTCCCGGATGAGAGGGAAAACGTTTCAAGGTGAGTTTAAAATCCCATCTCTTCGGAATCTGGGCCTCTATTGTACACATGTAGTGTAAACATTCCGGGACCCACAGACAGCAACAGCAGCCTACATAGGCAGCCTTCTAAATTCCACGTCTTTCAATTCCATCAACTCCATCAATAATCGCCTTCCTCCAAGCTAAAAACATCCCAGGAAAGAACCAAAGGGAGCCGGGACAAAACCCTTGAAAAATGCCTGGGATACGGGATAGAATAATTTTTAACTGAAATTTTCAACTCCTCGGTCCGGATCAACTTTTGCAGTGAATGCATTTTAAGACTAGCAAAACTGGAATTTGATTCACTCGAAACCATTTTCAAAAGCTTTGGAGAAAGCACTTTCTCCCACCGTCACCCAGAATGGCGGCGCGTAAAATCCTACAACGGCCCTCCTTGTCCTTATATCCTCATTCTGAATCTGAAAGGTCTTTAAGAAAAATTCTTTACCAACCCAGTAACTCATACCAGTTTTCATGTTACTCTTCTCCATTCCTCTTTCAGCCCTATCCCTCGGAGGGATTCCCTCCAGCTCATAGAACCTCCACATTGCATCCTACAGCCTACAGTACCATGGCCACAACGTATTGCTCCATCCAGTTTTCCTTTCTCCCTCGCACCCCTCCAACTGTTTAACATCAAAGTTCAAAGCTAGCGTTTTCTCTCAGTGTACATCTTCCAGATATCTAGCTTCCTGCAGCAAGGTTTGTGTAACACTTTTTAAGTTTGAATGAAAACAAAACAAGAGGAAGACTTCTACAAGCATTCCACTCCCAATAGTAAACTTATAATTGCCTTCCTTCTTCCTAAACTTTCTCTTGGACGTCTTGGAAGGAAAGCCCGGTTGAAGAGATAGAACCTAGTGGCACTGGATTAATTGGATTGCTAACTACCAGCTGTAGATCCTTCCCGATATCTCCATCCACCTTTCAACTAGTCAGCCCTAGAGAGAGAGAGCAGTCGACAGATAAATTCTAGGTTTAGTCAATCTCCCAATCCAGTCAACCCTTCGCCACCCCCTGTCACACCAGAGACCAGACGCAGTCTCTTATAGTTCTTAAAATTAGAATTTAGATTACGAGAAAAGAAGATTAAAAGAGCCTTGAGAAATGTGTGCCACGCGCCAGACCGTATTTGAATCATACTCTTTCAAATCGGAAAAAAAGAGCAAGTATATGAGATATATATATATATGTATGGGTGATAGATTTGAGTGTTTAAAACGGAGGAATCCTCGTTTCTCAGTCAGGAAAAGAAGAGTAAAAGTAAAGGAAGTAGAGCCGATAAGGAAAACAATGGAGATAGGAATGATTTAAGACGGTGAAAGTGGTGTGTGTGACAGTTATTGTAAGAGAGAAAGCCCAGGGAGAAAGTACTTGAGTGACATGGAGTAATGATAAGGAAATGTACATTTTGTTCAACTGAAGAGCAGAGACACATCTCCTTCCACAGCTCCCACTCGCCTACTAGACTCGCTCATCCTAACCTCTTTCTTTTCTCAGCCTAAAGACTAGACAGACGACAAAGTCTCCGGAACCAAGCACGAGCAGCAACTCTCAGTCATTCCTCAACCTTTCCTCTTCATTTCCCCTCTCAGCGTCTCAACATCCTTCCTTCCTATTTCTTCTTTCAACATAGTTCCTCATCATCCTTGACTACTTTCACTCCTTTGTGATCCTTACAGGAGGTGATTGGTAATTTTGTAACATTGTAAAGGTATTACTACTGTTGTGGTCCTGGATGCGTATTCGAGATTGAATGAACTGGCTAGCGGAAGGACGAAGCTCTAGCCTCTATCTTCTCAGTCTTTTATCTTAAGCTCCCTGATTCTCAGTCTTTCTTAAAGACTTTCTTCCATCATCTCCTGCCTCTGTTCTCCGATTTTAAGAGCAACCTTGTTTTTTTAATATCTTCTTCCAGGAATCACAGGAAATGTGAGCATTGATGATAATGGGGATCGAAATGCCGACTACTCTCTGCTCGACATGGATCCAGAGGAAGGAGATTTTCGTGTGAGTTGATACTCTTTTGATTTTCATTCTTTTCCCCATTCTAGCCCTGTCCCCTTCCTTCCACCATCCGTCCATCCAAAATCCCACAATTGCACCCTCCCCTTCCGCTACCACAGCAACCAACTCCTTTTCGTCTCAGGTTTGTCCACGCAGCGACTACATGAGCAGTCAGCAACTTCCGCCGTCCATGTGCTCAAGTCACGCTCGAATAACTTGGGTTTCCAAAACTCGGAAATCTCATTACTGTAAGAGATAAGTTTAGAATTTTCAATGGGTGAGAGGAAACCGGATAACAAGTTTCCCGTGTCAGCAAAAGCCAAAGGGAACCAGCCATCGTCGACCCCTTATTTAGGAACCTACAGTTTTTTAAAGCCGACACAACGAATCATTCACGCCCCACCCCCTAATTAAACTCCTCCCGTTTTCCGCCCCTAACTTTCTCCATCTTCCCTACAACCAAACCAAACGCTCCTCCAACCACAAGTCCCAGCTTCTTTCCTATTCTATTTTTGTAAGTGTATATGTACTTAAACCCAACTCGATACGTATACACAAACCCAAACAATAACACCGCCAAGCCAAGGCTGCAAACCTTTCGACTTCACTTTTACCCTTTAAGCTTAAGATGTCTTAGCGATACTAAGGATTTAAGTACAGCCACTCTTATTATCAGCTATCTTAACTGACTGAGCAGCCTTCCCCTCCCAGCCTTTTAATCCTCTACTCTCATAATCTAGCAGCCCTCTTCAACTTTATTTCCTCATTACACGCCTTCCTCTCATTATTCCTCATTCTCTTAATCTTGAGGAAGTGGGAGAAAGTCAGACCAACTTTCTCCCACTTTCTTTTCTTTATTTCTTCCGGTCTACCACCTGAAAACCCATAGAGGAGATAAGATGAGCTGATTGCAAACAATGCGATTAATTTATGCAAGCCACTTTCCGTCCCAGCAATAGGATTAAATCAGCTAGAAGTGGAACATTTTCTTCTTTCCCTACACCTCTCCGCAGAAACCTTCATCTTCACCTCCTCCTTTTCTGTTTTCTAAAGCATTCATGTAGAAACTTGTTTTTCTAATCCCGTCTTTTCTCTCTATTCCAAACAGGTGGTAGCACACTACTCGGGCAAAACTAAGGAGATTACTCTCTTCGGGAATATCCACTGGGCCGGAGATAGGGAAACGTGGCCGCCAGACACTCCCCAGTGTGGCTTCGATGGATCTGGTTGTCCAAGTAAAATAACACTCAAACATTCACGTTCTCCTCCACCCAAACCTATCACCATCTCCTCCCTCTCCTTCCGCAACTTTCTCTTTAAAAATGGAAATTTTACTGCATGTACCACAAATATCGAACCATGAAAAAGCTGGAGGCAGCCAAATACGTAGCCTTGATGTATGTTCTATTTACTTACAGCTACACCTGAATACGTGATCGTCGTCGTTATTCTAAGTTGCCTACTCGTTTTCTGCCTCATTGCATTCATCGTCTTGTACAGGTAACTAATTTTCCTGGATTAATCTTCTTATCCCTTGTAAAAGTAGAGCACACACATATTTTAAAAAACTCAAGTCCTCCACCTATCTCTGGCTTGAAACCCGATCATCCATCTCTCTTTCATAACACACATGAATGATCATCCGTACAAATATGCGGCTCCCTTTGCTCTCCGTCTACTTTTTCATGCACATATTGTTTGATATGTACGGCACCTTCCCGAGTATTCCCTTCCAGGTCCCTGAGCATATTAAGTCCGGAATTGATAAAAGCTGGCCGTGCTGCCCGCCGTGTAAACCATATGATTTATAGATTTATTTTTAAAATATTGCCACATCCAACCCAGCTGTCCTTTTCACTTTCCCGGTCCGCTGCCACTGGTCATATCCTTATTTTTTATCATCCTCCCTCCGTATTACTACTACTTAATGGATCAGAAAGAACTAATAGCTTATTGATTTTCAAATCAGTTAACATATTTCACACAACCCCTCCCATACATTCATTTATAGCGTATTGCTTTCCCTCATCCTCATCACATCACCCTTTAAACCTCTACTCCAATCATATTGTCAAAGTATTGATGTCAAAGCTGCGTCCCTTATCATATCCCGTTACGATTTTTCCAACTTGCCGTAAGAGTTTCACGGGTTTAATTAAATTTGAAACTTGTTTTATGTGCATCTTTAATCCACACTCGCTCCATCATGCTTGTCACCTTGTCCACACCGTTGCCAATGCTGCCTACTCATTACAAGGACGAACGTAGTTCACAAATTCCGAACCTACCTCACCAAGGGTGTCTGTCTTCAATCTTTGATTGCTTTCTCTCATTCATTTCCCAGACAAAAGGGACGCTAAAATTTAATTTATTCCGTAGGTCTCTTTGAATGTATTGTAATGCAATAATGGAGCAGAAGCTATATAGTATTTAAATCGTCCCTTAATCATGTACATCCCATGTACTTTCATTCACCCAAACTCCGCTCCAATCCTCGACAGAGTTTCTATACATAAACTCTCATTCCTTTGTTTGTTTTCGTGGATGCGATTAAAATTAGCTGGCATTCATTTCCTCTTCAGAATTTCGAGTCTGTAATTGGAGCTTCTTGTTATGTACATTGAAAAGAGGGGGTGCATATATGACGGAATAAGTCGCCGTTTGTAGGCTTCCGTAGCTTCGTTTATAGTGCTCCTTTGCTTTCTCAGATTTCTTCCATTGAACAGTCATCCAAGAAGCTGTAGCACTTTCCCTCTACTTTCTCCATCCACTATTACTTCTTGAATGCTTGCAATTTGGTTCTTGATTACGATATCTGTTTACACGGATCCAGAAAAAAATTATTCAGGATCCTAGCTAATTTTATGATTAGATTATCCTCTGAACTACTCATCCAACACTGAACTAGGTTTGAACAAGCTTGCCCCGTACACTAAGATCTGGATATCGATCTTGTTTTCCCTTCTGAAGCTGATCCTTTAGTTTCATCACCCCTACTCCATTCCGTGAGAGAGGATTCCTTGAATTACTGTGTACGATCTTTCCTTGAAATCTAAAAGGAAAGATCGTACACAGTAAATTTCCGCTACAGTACCGTTACATTATTTACTTTCTCTGGTCTGGAAATTGAGCTTGTTCACATAGAGAGAGGAGGATGCGATTAGGTAAAGAGATGAAAGCTCTTTAGTACACTCTAAACGCTTTCCTCATCAGATATGCAGGACAGGAAGTGGGGAGAGAAAACTCGTTTTGCAGGGTGTAGAATTTAAGAGCCTTTTTCAATTGATTTTTATCGGCTACTCCTACAGAAATAAATACAGACTCTTCTGTTGGTGATCTAGATTCTAGATAGAGATGATGAGGATGAGTAAAAAGGAGGATGAGAAACTTTGAAAGATTGCTCCTTTGCCGCAGGCTTGCGTACATAATTTTTTGTACGTGGGTGTATTCAAGGAATGCCGTTATGATAAAGAAAGCTAAATATGTGCCCTAAGTGATCCTTCCAAACGTCCCTCACACACCCCGCTTTCCCCAGCTATCAGCATCAGTTTCACGCGTTTCAAAAGCAGAGAAAGCCGTCAGAGATTCAAGCCTATGTAGAATGCGATGGTGTTGGTTGTGGTGAATGCATATCATTATTTGTTAGAGCATTTGATCATTGCTCAAAGTGAAAGGGAGTCGGTAATTTGAGGTGCGCTTTTGTCAGCAATGTGGTTTCTAGTAGGGTGGAATTGAATTGGTACATATCGCCACATTTGCAGATGCTCGTCTAGCAGAGAGCAGAGAGTTTCATTTCCAGAACCCCATCCCATGTCCCATGCTCATTGTCCCATGCTGTACTTGTGCTCAAATGCGGTCAATATTTTAGATGAACTTTACAGAAGAAGAGAAAGTCTACTTTTTTAGAGGCACGCGATGAGCCAGAGGCTTTGAGTGAAAGTAATGCGGTATGACGTGCTTGGTAATTGAAAGGGGGTCTGCGGAAATTGCGGGTTGAGGACTGGGGAGGAAATATTAGGGTGTATATCATCAAACTATCGGACAGAGGAATCAGATTCAAAACTACTCACTTGTTTTCCTAGGCGTCACAAGCTTGAGGCAGAGATCGCATCGATGACGTGGAAAGTTTCCTGGTCAGACGTTTTTGTGGACGGTGGAGGCGGGGAGGGTAAAGGAGGAAGAACGAGACGAGGATCCCGGCTAAGCACAGCAAGGACTTCTATAATCGTAAGTACAGGATCCATTTCCCGCTACAGATGCACACACTTGCTTTTACAAATCCTCCCTCTTACCCCACCTACTAAACTCTCAAAAACATCTTTTACTATACGCTCTAAGGATTTACTTTCAAACTTTTCCAACTTTCTTCGACACGGCTGCTGCAAGTTGAACTCTTTCTGGTTTTTTCCAATTTTAGAGTGGAGATTCTCAGGATTCCATGGCACCATGTGGAAAATACTCTCAACTCTATGTCAAAACTGCCTTTTACAAAGTATGTCGAGCATAATTTCCCAAGACGCATGACAAAAGGGACATTGAAGGGAAATGAATGAGGAAATAAAGTAAGGTGGATGCCCGATATCGGAGATAATTTTCTTGCGTGCCTTTTAATAATTTAGGGTAACAGAGTGGCCGTTAAGAAGATAAACCTGGACCGCATAGAGCTTAGCCGAGGACTCATGCTCGAGCTGAAGAATGTAAGTGGGTTCAGAATTAATCGGATACAAACAAGATTTATTAGACGCTTTTGGAGCTGATAGCTACATGTATGAAGTCACTTCATGTAAACCCCCCTGTAATTTGTTGCTTCCAACATCCACACACCCATCACGTCTTCCCCCGCATTCTTCTCCCTATTCTTTTAACCTACTCCTTTCTCCACCAACTTTCCCCGATTCGCCTCTCCCTCCTCTTTTCTTTCTTGACATCCCTAGGAGTTGTTATCCTTAAGAAAGGACTCCACAGGGACGATGCCTCTTAACTTCCCACTTAATGATCCTTGTTAACGATGGACATCCCTTTCCCTTGATTCTTTTCAGATGAAAGATCTGGTGCACGATCATTTGGTGCGATTTATCGGGGCGTCCGTCGATGCTCCGCATCTCTATTTGCTCACCGAGTATTGTCCAAGGGGTAGTCTGCAAGACATTCTAGAAAACGAACAAATTACTCTGGACTGGGCCTTTCGCTACAGTCTCATGCAAGATATAGTCAAGGTGAGCTTCCAATGCCACTATGAGCTACTAATGCCACAGCCATCTGTACTTTCTCCGCCTTTCACTGTATTAATCCATGATGGCCATTATCTTCGTCCCTTCCACCCCCTCCCTTTCAAAAAGCTCCCTCTCTACTCTTTGTATTCCTCCAAAATTGTTCAGCTTTCCTCTAAAGATAAGTGTGAATGATTCATGAATTATTGCTTTCAAAATCAGGCAATGAATTATATCCACGGAAGCGAAATTCATTCTCATGGAAATTTAAAGTCAAGCAACTGCGTGGTTGATTCCCGCTTCGTCCTAAAAGTCACGGACTTCGGGCTCCACTCCTTGCGATGGCCAGATTATTCTGTAGATGATATTAATTCTTATGCTACATGGAGACGTAAGTAAGCTTTTGCATCAGCTCAGCTTCCACGATTTATTTCACAATCATCCAATGCATTCCAGAGATTGCCAAAGTCTCAAGGCCTTCCATTTGGCACATGGCTGCAGCCTTCACTTTTCACCAGCCCCAACCCAATGCCCGAATAACTTTCTTCCCAAGAGGAAACTTTTTAAACAATCCACTCTTACTCTCTCTCTCTCTGACGCAAATAGCTCAATCCTGCCTGCACTTTTCTGTCCCCTCACTTCACTTTACAAATGCACAATTCATCCCACAAGGACAGCCTGCCTTTCTCCAATACCTCTTTAAATTTTATTACCAATCAAGGCCCAAATCCAATCACAACTTTCACGAGTCTACCCAAACGATAAAGTGATCTTTCTCTCCAGGTAAACTGTGGACTGCACCCGAAATTCTCAGGATGGACAATCCGCCGCCACAGGGAACTCCAAAAGGAGACGTTTACTCATTTGGTATTATTGTACACGAAATTGCAGCTCGTTTAGGTCCTTTTTACACCCAAGAAGGCTACCAACCACAAGGTAATATTCTCCCTTTTTCCTCTGTGAACCTTAAAAGTTTTTACCATATCTCCGGAGGATCCCGGAGGCTGGCAAATGATAGCAAAACTTGGGACCCATTGAATTTTCTGGCTAAAAGGCTCCATTTTGGCAGTGATTAAATAAAATTGGATGTTTCCTTGGCTGGTTTACAGAGGTTGTGCAAATTTTAATCAAAAAGGAAGTCACCCTTCGCCCATCCATTGACCCTGTTGAGTACGAGGATATGGCTTTCATAGAAATGTTGACCAAGTGCTGGTCGGAAGATCCGATTGACCGCCCGGATTTTAGTCAGCTCAAAACAACTTTGCGTCGTTTGAATCGGTAAGTCCGTAATCGGTCTGATGTATGCTTTAGTTCTTCCTTTGTTCTATACATGCACGGAAATAATTTTGAATTAAATCCGCTATGCAAATGGGACATCATTATGTTCTCTTCGTACACAGGATTTCGCATTCCCATTAAGGAAGCTTCTCGAGGACATTGATTTAAATTTAAAGAGCTTTCGGCTTTACTCCAGAAACTCAAGATAACTGCCAGCTTAGCCTGGCTCTGATCTATGTGAATAGTTTAACATTACTACAAGAATCTTGCTTTGCAAGTTAATGGCGTATAAAAGCTCATTTGCATGTCAAGTTCTTAACAAACAAATCAAAAGAGTCCTTCATTCTAATAGTTAACCGTGAACTAAAAATAATTCAAACTAATGGCGTCTTTTAAATTTTGCTCATATTTTTCCCCTCTTACAAAACTCGAGGTTATTAGCGAAAAATTGCTGATTTTTAGTTTCTTCAGTAATTCTACAAGTTTGATTGTCAAAAATGTATGCTGCTATGCGAGAAGTAATTGCAAAGTGTCGAGGAAAATAACCTGTATATAACATGTATATAAAACTGTAAAAATGTGAGGTCATAGCAAAGCGATGCTGTAATAGTGAAGAGTGAAGACTTCGCTTCAGTAACGCTGCTGCTATTTCTTCATATAAAACGAATTTCGTGTATTTTGGAACTCCTACTGAATCCACAATGCCATAATGAAAGTGAGGACCTCAAGCATTTAACTTCCTTGGAAGAAGTAAATCGTTACATCTTTCGTATACAAATGATGAGAGGGCGGAGTTGACTATTTGTGGTCGTCTACGTCAGTGTAGAGATGTGACAGTTGCTAAATTATGTTTGGCGGTAGCTTAGTGAGTGAGAATGCGGTGTTGGCCTTAAATCGACTTTTATTTCAACCCTTGGAAAGCGCAGTTAGCTCCAAGAGCTTTCCACTATCCGGGGGGTGTGAATTTTGGCTTATGCTCCTTTCAACGTCTATGCTAATTCGACTTTCTCCCTCCTTTCTCCCGTCCGGAGCTCATACAGGCTGCTTTTAGTGTTCCCAAACGGAAAGCTTCAATCTGCGTGCACCCTTATAAGTTTCTACACCGGAAGGTGTTCACCTCGTCACGAGATTATTCCCGTTTGACTCCATCATGTGGTTTTACAGGAACGAGCACGGTTCTAGTCTGGTAGACAATTTGTTATCCCGTATGGAGCAATACGCAAATAATTTGGAAGCAGTTGTAGCAGAGAGAACAGCGGATTACCTTGAAGAGAAGAGAAAGTGTGAGGAAGTCTTGTATCAACTTTTACCCAGGTAAGCAGCTCCTGCGATTTTTTAGCTTCAAGTATTGTCCTTTTCCAGCCGGAAGCCGTTGGCAAACCAAGAAGAGGATGTAGAAAGATCCTAGTTGTCTAACTCTGGATCCGGAGGATAAAGTGTTGGAATGATGATGCATAAAATATCCTTGGTTATGATGTCTCGTCCCTGAGTTCCTTGTGAATATTTATCTTCTAGATCTGTGGCTCGGTCATTGATAGCCGGGCAGACGGTGCAAGCGGAGACTTTTGACAGCGTCACAGTGTACTTTTCGGATATAGTTGGCTTTACTAGTTTATCCGCAGAGAGTAGCCCGATGGAGGTAACCGATTTACTTGCCTCCCGACTATTATCACATACATAACTTTTGAGGTAGAGGGAGAAAAAAGAGAGAAGGACGAGCGTTTTAACTTTTCGCCTCACATACTTTCACCCCCCGCTTCCCCTTAAAAGCCTTTCTCTTCCTCCACTTCAAGACGAGACTCGTACAATTTCTTGACTCAACCTCAAACAGAGTTTCTTTTCCTTAACCTTTGCGGCTCAATAAGCGGGTAGATTGCCTTCTCCCTCGGATTTTATCTACGCAGACACAGAGGCAGACACTGGAAGAAAAAAGAGAGGGTAAATTAGAAAGATATTGTTTTACAACAGTACTCCTCCGAACACATCCATTATATACCTCTGTAGAAGCCGGATCAAGGCTCAAGGCCCTCATTCGTCTTTAGGGAAGAATGCGAATGCTACCCCGCTGGGTCGCAATTTCCCTCGCTGGCTCATTTTTCTCTCTCAATCTCTCCCTTTATTTCATTTTAGTTTGTTCCGTAGCTACATGAGCTTTACAAGTACGTGCCCTATAATTGAAGGGTTGAATTTTATGAAATTCTAGGTTGTTGATCTCCTCAACGATTTATACACCTGCTTCGACTCGATAATCGAAAATTTTGACGTATACAAGGTTTGTGGACTTGATATCCATAGTTTTACTTTCAATTTTCTCCATGCTTTCACCATTCCTCAATCCCAACCAATCCAAGCCATCACTGGTAGGACTCTTAGTCTTCTCCGGACTTTCTCCAACTTTCTGCCACCGTACCAGCAATATATTCTAGCGACATTGCAAGACACGCTTTAAACTAAGCCATATGTCGCTCAACCCATGACCCTCAATTGATCGCCTGCCTATATTTATATATATATATATATATATATATATATATATATACAATGCATATGTAATTCTGGAAATTGAATAGGTTGAGACTATAGGGGACGCTTACATGGTCGTGTCAGGCCTGCCCGTACGGAACGGCATCAACCATGCAAGAGAGATCGCGCGGATGTCATTAGCGCTACGTGAGGCAGTCTTCAAATTCCAAATACGCCACAAGCCCGGGGATCAACTCAAGCTCCGTATTGGTATGCACACAGGTAAGATTAGCTAAGATTCTTTGCTCTAATCTTTCAACAAGTAAAGAATGGATTTCTTCTCAAGTCTGCCTCTACTCTATTTCCTAACATATTCAAAAGGAAACCTGAAGACACGGCAAATCCTCGCCTTATTCCCTTCACAGAAAAGAAATATATAAGTATAATTTAATTCTAATCTTTCCCTCAGCTATCCTACTGAAATTCTCCTACTTTCTCCAACCAACCGCCTTTCACCCAGCTTTCCCTCTTACCTTTCTCCTCACTCCCTATCCTTAATTTCGAGTAAATCTCTTCCTACCCATATCAAATCTTTCGTAAATACATACCCTTTGCAGCCAGCCAGCCAGCTCAGCTCTCAGCTACCTATCATTACCTTTTTCCCTCTTGTTAAATCGCATTAAAAAACATGTTCTCTATTTTCCCCGCTGTAATCAGAGCCGGAGGGATTACTCAAGGAAAAGAATTGAGTCGATTACTTTGAAATCAGTTGCACTGCAAGCATATTTCATCTATCTGTAATCATTTTACCCGATAGATAAAACATGCTCCGCTTCCTCTTCCCCTTATTCCCTCGTTGTTCTCTCTTCCTTCCTCCTCGCAAACGCAAACCCTTGTGTACGTATTTCCGCACCCATTTCCTCCAACAACTTGTTAGATGATTTATGGGCTTCCAAACCAATAATTCATGTATGGTGGCTATTAAGAGTGGAATAGGTTTCCCCTTTGTGCTTCCCATATCCACAAATTCCCCACCCAGGCTAATCACACTGGTTATTATTATCGATTATATAGGTCCGGTCTGCGCTGGAGTTGTGGGTCTAAAGATGCCACGGTTCTGCTTGTTTGGCGATACTGTGAATACCGCCTCCCGGATGGAATCAAATGGATTGCGTAAGTGGATAATTATTATTGCGAAGGCAGCAGTATCATAAATTACGTTTACAATTATTCCAAACCCTTTCCGTTTATCATCTTTCTCTTTATAACTCCCTCCGTCCGGGTCACAACTCTCTACAAGTACACAATGTATATAGTCAAATTGTCGACAATAACTGAAATCAGGGAAGGAGTGATAAAATTATCATAATGAGTCCAAAGATTTAATAAGGATTCACTTATTATTTCTATGTGTTGGAGGAGCATTGTTATGCATGTGCTCCAACCGCTCTTTCCAGGCTTCTGCTCCGTGAAACAATGTTTCCGTTTCGTTCATACGGACTTGGCAAACTAAGCAACTGTCTCGGATTCCTCCTCCTAGCTCTACTTCTATATGTATTAAATCCATCCGTGAAGGGTTGCTGAGACCGAGGAAGGAAATAATTAAGTAAAGATTGAAAAATGAGGGCGGGAATTAAAAAGGAGCTTTAAATGATGCACATTAAAAATTGCTCATAAAGATGAGAACAGGATGAACGCTTGTCGGCTTGTTTTTTATCCCAGCCGCCTGTACATACTCGAGTGCAGCCCCGTTGCCACGTACATAGGCCTCGAGAGGGAACGAGCTTAAACCGTCCTATCTCCCACACCCACCCTCATCACGACTTTCATATTAAATACTTTCTCCTCTTCCTCTCCTTTCTTTCCCCTTCATAAATCCTGCATTTCCCTCCTTCCGAATTTCCCGCATAGATTTCTCTTCCCCACATATATTTCCCCTCACAAACGGAGCCATAGCTCTTTTTTAAAATTTACGACTTTACTGAGCTTCTCTGAAATTTCCCAACTACAAAACCCTATCTCATCTCTTTCCGAGACCTAATCGTTTGCAGTATCGCCTCCGCCCTAGATACGGTACACAAGAGCAGTCATTTTCGTACATCTTCCAAAGTCTCGAACTACTCGCTTATTTCAGCCCCGAGTGGTTACTCTTTTAGCTTTCCCGACCATTAATCAAAAGAATACGCGATGCGAGGAAATGTAGAGTCTTTTAATTGGCTACATTTGCTATTGTCTCTAGATTTTAACTGGGTATTCAGTTCAGAGATCAAAAATAAGTCACCTGATATTTTTTAAAAGCATCAAAAGCTCTTCTGTTAACGAGGCATTTTTTTCGGGAAGATGCTCTATGGCTTTTGGTTATTATTTCCAAATGGTTGCCACATCCCCAAGGAAAGAGTTGGTAACTGGATGTTAGGCTAGGTCTGCTCCGGACATGAGATAAAAGTTATGTATAAAGATTGTCTTGAAAAACGATAAGTAGCGGAGTTTGACAGCTAAGGACGTAGCCATAGCGTCTGGATTTATTTTTGTACATGAATCATTCTTCCTTTCGGATAAACCTTATGATTTAGCACGGTACACTAAGCCAGGAAGTTATTTGAATTTTCCATCTTCCAGCTCTCAAGATACACGTCAGCCCTGCAACCAAGGCCGCTCTGGACCATTTTAAAACTTTCGACTTGGAATCAAGGGGACTAGTGGAGCTCAAAGTAAGTTGGAATGAAAAATTTGAGGATAATTTGCGTTTAATTTAGTGTGATTGTTGCTAGAAAGGACGGGGTGGTGAAAGTGGTGAAAGTTTTCCCAACTCCCTCCGTCCCTAGTCTCAACCTAGCTTATGCTCCGCATGTACACAGTTAATAATAATAACAATAATGTTAGTAACGAGTCTCGAAGCCAATGTGTGGAAGAGAATAATGGGAAAACTTCTAAGAACTGTGTGCCAGTTGCAAGGAAATCCAGCAACTCCCAGTCCCAAAAGCTTCAACGCCTATACCCTCTTTTCTCTTCACGCTTAGTCTTCATAACACCCGCCTTTTTCAACTTCATCCCCTACCTACCTCTTATATCTATAACAGCTAGAGAAGATGAGCCCGCAGTTCAACTTCCCTCCTCTTTTAACATCGTCATAAAAGCCGTCTGTCCGACGAGCCCGAGTTCAAAGTGATTCATATGGTAAACTGGCCAAGTTTTCCTCGCTTTCTCTTCTCCTCCAAAACTGAGAGCCGCTAGAGACATTTAAAGGTAAACTCAAACGCCTGTCTATCCCATGTCGACACTAACATTTATTATATTTCTTTTCAAAGGGCAAGGGCAAACTTGAAACATACTGGCTTCATGGTGAAAAACGTGTGGTGAGTGAAAGTCAAGAAGACTCTATCAATGAAAACGAGGACGTAAACTCAGCCCAAGGGAGCTGTTCCAGCGTTCAACCCGGAGACACGCTAGTCCAAGTGCAAGGAACTATAAGTGATGAAGTGGAATTAAAAATGTCCACCGAGATTACAGTCGCTAGTTAAAACAACCAACATTATCTAGATTCATGTCTCCTCCAAACGTCTGTGTTCCCATCTTCTATTTATATGTCATTCTTCTCATACACTCCATCATATTCAAACCCGCATAAAATCTCACTCGTGTACCCACAAAACCACGGAAAAAACCCCAAATGCGTTCCCCAAAAGACGCCCTACAGTAGCTCGACAATTCAAAGATTATACTTTTGATTCAATAAATTGTATAATTCACATCAACTTTACAAGAACGCTGCACATCTTTTATCTTACTGCCTTTCTTCAGGGAAAGTTAATTTAGCTTTCATTCCATCTCTTCATTCCTACTTGGATTATTCCTGGTTTTTATACGAATTATATTTTGCCGCTTCCTCCACTTTTGCAG
Organism: Sminthurides aquaticus; assembly: GCA_906901655.1. NCBI lineage: Eukaryota > Metazoa > Arthropoda > Collembola > Symphypleona > Sminthurididae > Sminthurides > Sminthurides aquaticus. The sequence continues at coordinate 4,248,730 of CAJQTT010000004.1, read as the reverse complement.
TTTAATTTCTCCTCTTCCTCCGATTTTCCTTCCTCCTTGCCTTTTACAACATCATCTTGTTTTTTTCCTTTCGTTGTTCCCAATTCCACTTATCCGAATCCACCCCATCCGGTAAGAATTACTCTTTTTGCCACCTACAAACTCTTAACTTTCTGGACAGTATTAAGCATCATTCATTCATTTTTTCAGCTTCATTTCATGTCCATTTCGCAGAGATAACGCCAACAAAGCTCTGCTCGTAATGGCTACCAAAGCCATACGATTAATTCTACGAGCTGTATATAAAAGATTAAATAAAAAGGTGCTGCCACTTACAATTTTAATAAAGGAAGCTTATGTACGTCTGTAAGCACTATAACTTCCGAACGGGTTATCACATTGATCTTTTGGTTAGGACCTACAGCTTCCTGTATTTTGCAGCTACCTTGGTTGCTGTAACCTTATATTTGTATTTTTCTTAGAGCCTTCTAGCTAATCCTTTTGGGAGGTGAAATACAAGTATAGAATTTATTCTTATAAAGCGTTACTCTGGTAGGCCTGTCCGCAAGGCATACAGGTGGAAATGCATCCAAGTTTAAAATTTCTTTCCGTTTTATTTTCCATTTTTTTGCCAAATTCAAAAATATTAAACTGCTTATTTATTTTGAATTTCCGGCCAAATATAAAATTTAATATCTTTAAATTTTAAAGCTATCAAAATTTGAATTTCAAGCTAACTTTAAATCACATCATTCTGATTAAACAATTTTAAAATTTAAACCCTTCGAATTTAGATTTGGAATTTTGCACCAACTTTGGAAATAATAGTTGCTGCTAAGCAATACTTTAGCACCGAATGCCATCATCACGACTAACCTGGAGTGGAGGGTAGCTCTGAAGTACACTGCAAACAAAATTGGAAATAGCTCCGAATATAGGGCCATTTAAGAGCAGGGATGTTACCGATTCCGTCGATTCAGAATCAGATTTTTTCCACCTTTCTCGATTCCAGCGATTTCAGTCAACTCTGGTTATTCCCGACTTGCTCTACACAAGACCCCTACTGAGGGCAAATATCTGCTAGGATGCGCTGAAGCTTGAACTCACCGATTCTGCGAATTGTGAATCGTGACGTCTCTGTTCAATAGTCCTTAATGCAAATAACACAGATTTTGCAACGGTGCTTGATCAAAGATTAGGATATGGCACACGTGTTTGTGATTCATATGTGGCGCATGGCAATGGGTGATTATCCCAAGTAGGTAATTTGAACCGCCGTATTTTTGTGTTGAAGGTCGGTTTCTGGACCAGAATTTTACGACGAGTTCGGCGATGTACATATGTGAGCGCAGAGTTTACATCGCTATTGGTTATAATAATTTTTTTTAAAGGAAGGAAACACAAATTTAAATTTCAGTTATTTTTGCAGCATTTCAATTTCAATTTTTTTGGCATTGAATAAATAGATTCGGTGTATATTAGCGCATTAAGTATCTATTCCATTCCAAAAGGGAACTTGAGGAAGCAAAATTAGGTCTACTATATAATTCTACAATCGTTCAAAAGGATCCGTATAATAAATCTACTTCTAACAGTTTCAGAGTTCCATTCCCTTTAGTTGTAGGCCTACAGTTCTAGACATGAAAGCTTAGTGAATTACCAGTAACCTAATGTGAATAGGATTCTTTAGGGAAGGGTAGCGGCGGAGTCTCATAAAAAACTAGAGCGTCCAAAGAAAAGGGGAACGGATCATAAGATTCCATGTACAAAGGGGGGGGGAGAAAGTGGGCAATAGATCTCTACAAAAGAGCATGAGCTTCACTAAACAAGCCTGTGTACATTGCGTGAGTCCTGGCTTCGGAAAGATGAAACTTTCAAACAATTCGTAGTGATGAAGATGGTAGCGAAACCAAATGGAATCTGAAGAGTGTCTGTGTGAAGAGGGTCGAGGAATAGTACGAGAAAACTTTCTTCTTTCTTCTCGATACTTTTACAAAGATCGCCTCCCTCTTCATCCCATCCTCTTTTACTTTCTCCGATATCTTCTCTGGTCTATTTATCTCTTCAACTACTGTTTTCACTTCCCTTAGTTTTCCCATCCATCTACACTGCACTGCACGAAACAATCCGTTTCGTGCCCGCCTCTAAAAATATCAAAAAATAACGCATGTACGTAGCGTCAATATCTGCTCATCCTGATTGTTTGTTGGGTTAGTGCTGTGGCAATTGAAATAATCGTAGTAAAAACTGACGACTTCCCACAAAGCGGGATAAGTTGACGCTACATCTTATTCTCAATCCCTTTTCATTTCCTCCAGCCCTCCACTTTTCTTTCTTACTCCACTACTAGCATCCTAACTGCTAACGTCCCTTTATCTAAAAACCCTAGGTCATTTCCGACTTTTCGTCAAAGTGGTCTAGGGAAAGTATAGCAATACTTGGATGTCTTCTGCATCGATCTGTCATCGGAGCCGTAATGTCTGCAGTCTGGAGATATAAGAAGAGGTAATAACTTATTTTACACCCCGTGATGTAGCATCGTAAAAGCTAAAACTATGCCCGCGATGAGCATTCCACTTCAATTTAAATATCATACTTAACCATCATATCATATCACACCCACCATATTCTATGTATTCTCTCACTCCTAAGAGTAGCCTTCACATCTTACCAGAAAACTTTACTTTCACTCGCCCCCGCCCCCGCCCCCCTACTCTCTCCCACCACTCTCTTTATCTCCTTTCTCTTATTTCTCCACAATTTCTAACCTCGACGCCTTACTAGACCTCCCAAATGTTCTTTTATCACACCAGATAATTTCACTCTCTCTCTGAAATTAAAAACCCCAGCATACATACGCACACTATTACCACACACATTCCTGGCCCCATTTCCTCTTCAGCATCATGAGCATGAGGTTGAGAGTCTTTGGGTAGGAAGGAGAAAGAGTGAAAGCAAAGCTAAAACATAAACCCCCCCACCCTCCACATTCATTCAGGTAGATATACGTATTCCATACACCATTACACACGGCGCAAAAGAGCTCCTGAACTGTAGATACCCACCCCGCCATAGCTTGTAGAAATAACAGCCGACTTAATAAGGACTCCTCTGCAATCCAAATCCAAAATATGTATCACAACTAAAGTGGATTGGGCAAGGAAAAGGAAGTAAAAGCGTATGTTAGAACGATCACCAACAGCATTTTAAAGCTAACTCCCTCCACTATTCCATTGAGTCGGTCATAAAGCCAAACGTTCCCCACTTATTCTCACAACAAGAATCCCATCAACACCAATCCTCTCTGCCCCAGTCAGAGTCACCACAGTCTCATCCAGCTCCCGCCCTGTACTTGACTTTCCCTCGCCTTTTTCTTCTGTCCCCGCGTCACGGGACCATTTCCACGATATCCGCTCATCTCTCATCATTTTCCGGGGCAGGTTCCAACGGTATAATTCACCCACTTCCATTTTCCAATCCAGTTTTCAAAACTTCAAAACTGATACCAGTTCCAGAATCCAGCGTGGGAGTGCACTGCAATCCAGCTGTAAACTAACTCTAATCTAACAGTCCGCTATAACCTCTCGTACTTTCCCCTTTGACTACCGTTCTTTGCACACATTGCTCTCGAATACTTTCTCCAACGGCTGATATCAGCTCATCCTCCCTTCCTCTATCAATTTATTCTACAGAGTGCAGATTATTACTACCTGCTCTTTTCTCCATTCATCTTTATGGAGTTTCCGGAAGCCTGTACTTTCTCCTTCCTGTCTCCTTTCAACAAATCGATCTTTTCAATCTCATAGAATCCCTTTAAACTTTTCAAATCACTTTGAAATTCAATCTTGTATCATTTTACATCCTCTCAGGCAGAATGTAAATCCAAGTAACAAGTCTTTGCTCCTAATCCATAATCCGACTTCTCCCTCTGCGTCAGTATCCCATCCTCTATCTTTCCTTCTCATACATAAGCTTACTTCAGTGTCAGATGAGTTGATACGTGTCAATCTCTTTAAATGAAAATCTTGCTAACTTAAGTCACTTACTCAAAGAAACACTTTCCAAACGACTGGGCTTCTATCATTTCCCACAGTTTATTTCCCCTCTTCCCTGTCGAATCTCCAAGCTTCACTCTCTCAATTGTATCTCACTGTATATTTAATACAAATCCAAAATATTATGCTGCTATCCTATTCACTTCAGATCAACAATTGAATTCAACTCTTTCTTCTCCCCTCCCTCAATGATTTGATCCGAAAAATCATTCATCCGTTCATATGACGCTTAACAAAACGTATCGTGTCACTGCAACATAACCAACCATTAACTCCCTCCTCAGTAGTTAAGCGTCATCTACTCATAGCAAACAGTACTCGCTGTACGGACGTCTTTGTTACTGCCTCTCCCGCTAGATGCCTCTTCTTCCATCTTTGTTAAGTATATGGCATCAGAGGGTAATCAACGTTTCTGGTATTTACTTTCTTTCCATGCCTGCCCTAGCGGCTGAAAAAAATCCGTAAATAATCGCATTTTTTTTAATATTGTTTATTTAAAATTAGATAAAACACTTGTGCATAAAAGAGCTCGTTGATTCATACAAAACCATTGAGTTTCCCAAACATGATCAATTCGACTTAGTCTATAACTATTAACGGGCGGGTTTCTAAGTATTAATGTTCGTTCACCTTCCTCCCTTCCTGATAAAATATTTTAGTGTGAGAATCCTTACTATACAAACCTCAGTAAATGATTAATCCCGATTACACTAATCAGCCGCTTTTCATTCACGCTCGAGAAACCAAGCTACACACGTTAATTTTATCATACATTCCACTCTCCAAATATTTTCACTGCAAGATGAGTATTGTCCATGAGAGTAAAGCCTTGGATTTTTCCTATCTTCCAGCATAAAGGAGGAGTTGCAAATGCTGTACGTCATAAAACTAGTTATCTCTCATGGAGCGAGATACTCTCACGAGCTTTGAAGCTATAGCTGGAGTTGTATTTACGCTGGATACGCATTTAAAATTCGCAATCCTTTTTTCCCTCTTAATAATTCAAATTCCTGGAAGCTCACTCATTCCCCCAGCTGACAGCCCAAGGTCCTCCATCAAGTTTCTTTCTCGCGTATATTGTAAATTGTAACTGTCATTTCATTGTTTTGATTTCATTGATAAAACTATGCAAATCGCGCACAAGCACCCTCCTTTCAATGTAAGTCAAGCTCGTCAAGAGTCAGGCAACAAGTACATATGTAAATAGTTACTCTCGCAAATTTCCGATTATCAGCAAAGCAAATCACAAACATGATCCACTCACTCAAAGAGAAAAAGTATGGAATTTAACATGTATTCTTATTTCCCCTCGCATTAAACTTAAAGTTTCCAAGAAGTAACAAATTACACAAGATAAATAATTTATCTTTGCATCGATTAATGAATCCTTCATTTCTTCATATCCTTCTACGGCGTAATTTTATTTGAGTCAGCTAGTCAACAATCTCACCTGAAACTTTTCAGAATCCTTCGCACGTGCATTCCTCATACATCGAACCATATTCGCCTTATCATTGGCATTCCTTAATCACTTTATCATCATTACAAACCCCTCCACTCCTTTATCTCCAATGCGCTCCACCTTACAAATTCCATCGGCTGCTGGCTGACTATCTGCTACTTGACACCCCTTGTACACATGCATGCGGCCGTTTGCACATGTTTCACAAACTTTATGCATGCTTTTACAAAAATCCCGCAAAACATATCAATCTATTACTCAACATACAACGTTTCTTAATTATAACAACCCCACCAGCTCAACTCAGAGCGTCCCACACGTGTGTTTAATCCTCTCCCCGAATTCCTTGAACCCATCCACTTACTGGATTCTCCCAACTACTCCCCCGGGAACATTTTTCCTCAATAGATTTTTCACCCGCCGTCGCTCCCCTCAAACCCGAAACTTATCAAATAATATCAGCCAACATTAGGATTAGGAATGGAATTCTCTTCATTTGTCAAAAGGTGTAATTTAGTGGTTGAGCGGGAGCTTTGCCTTTGGAATTCCGTTCTTAGAATAGTCCGCCAAAGAATTTCACTCGTATCCTGTTTATATGTACTGCAAGAAGCACATGCTCAGGGGTTTCAGTTTCTACCCACCCGCGGGCCATGGCCATATGCTCATTTTACAATCATATCAGATCCTTGCACGCTTTCTTTAAACATGCTCGTAAACGTAAATAGGAAGGCTGTAGTATAGTTACGCTAAAGACAAGCGTACTTGAGACATTTCGGTATTCTTTTATAATTTCCTTCATCCTTCTAATTCGGAGCACAAATAACACTCAAACATCTCTAACTTCAACTAACCCCTACATTTTTCTCGCATATATAACATCCATATCGCATGTAGTCGTATATATTAGAATCGTATTACCCGAGTAAAAGGATATGTCTGAAGGCATGAAACCACGCAGGCATTCCCATTATCCCTAATGTAAGATATTGCCAAACGAAAATCTTGTGCCCGGGTATCGCCAGACTGAACTGAATAATTTACCTATCCGTCAATCACCCGAATTATCCAACAAACCGGAAACCCCTAAAACAGCTGACCCTTGTTTGAACAGCCTACCTCTCCCTTGAATCCCATAAAATGCGAATGTCAATTAATTAATTTCTACAACACTACTAAAATATAAATATTCGGGATTAAACAAATATCAAGATTCGGAGATTGATGCCTACAAGACGGATTCAGCCGTTATCGTGCCGGTTTTCTAGGATCCGAACTACTTATACTACTCCCAGTTTCGTTTCGTATTTGCTAACCTTTTATGTTTTCAGTGCTTTCAAACGCACCCCTCACCCCATCCAAGCCGGCCAACTTTACAGATAAGGATGCAAGGATGCGGACAAGATGGGAATGTAGCCCGAAGGGATGGATTCGAGAAGTTGTTAAGAAGAATGCAGTATTGACGAGAGGATTTGATTCCACTACTCCACCAACGACATCCTATATATTCCTATCTGCAACAACAAGTTATCCTCCAAGATCCCCTCCGGCCATTAAACATATATACATCCCTCGGACGGGATTCCATTTCAGCCACCCCCCACCCCATCCAATCTTATATCCTCCATTCCAAAGAGATTTTTACATCATCTTCATCCCTTCCTCTCTTTAAGAAGATGTTTGATCTTCTTAGAACGGCCCCTGTAACATTTTTGAGGCTACCTCTTGTAAATATTACATGTACTCTCCTATCCTTCGGTTTTCACCTAGACTATATACCCAACATCATTCAATTACAAACTGCATATTGGATGTACAGGGTGTAATAGCGGGATGTTGATCTTTAATGCCTCCAATCTGTTCCTCCTCCACCTCCCCTCCTCGTGTCTCCCTTTTGTATAGCTTGATAGTTGACTGACTGACTCTTTTACTGTGTGAGTATGCCATTAAGCATCCCGTATTATTATGTGTACCCGTGTGCAGCTCCTAGGAGGTGATTGTAGCTGCGGAATGTGGTATGTATACAGCCTGTCTCCAATTTTCAATCTACTCTGTATATACAGCTCCTCTCCATCACCTCCCTCCTCCCGTCCTTCCTCTTTTAGGATCCCACCAAAATTCTATTCCTCCTCCTCCGCTCTTTACACACACATTTTAATTCCATTCCTCCCCGTACCTCCCCTTAGTACCCTCATCTCATACAATATCCTCGTTTATTATGTACCTGGATTTACTAGCGTATGCATACACACACACACACAGTCACTCCCTGGTCTTTCTTGGCAGATGCAGAGGAGTAATAAATTCCTCAAGAATGCAGTCTGTCTATACTGATATACAGGGTGGACTTGGAATATCGTGCGTACTGTGGTATGCTGCAGCTGCCAAAGGTGGGACGGACGGCTGCTGTAAGGAGTGAGGAATGTTGGAGGGGATGAGAAGCAACTGGTGGCTCCGTCCGTAGCTCCATTCCCATCTTACTTGATGATCAACTCATCCCTCTTGAATCCTGATCTGGGTAATTGTTAGACTGTGTATGTAGGTATATTATGGGCTTTTGGGGATTTCAAAGTCCAGAACTGCTCCTCATAATCTCTTGGGATGCCGCGGGACTGCATGTGCAGGCAGAGCCATAGACATTGGGATTGAGAGGTGTCGAGGGAGTGAGGTATTTGTGTGAGAAGTTGATTTCCAAGAGGAGGAGTAGGAGGAGAGGAGAGCAGGCTGAATACTCGAATCTGGGAATACGAGAGTTGTTCAAAGAACTTCTTCGAGATGTTTCAAGCCTCGATCAAGTTTCCTAATAACCTAACCACCAAACTAACTATTAACTCTGTTAAGAGCAAGGCGCGTGTCCCCATCACTCTTCGACACTGAATTAGTTTAATTTTTTTATTAGTTAACTTAATCCTAATTTTGTCCGGAGTACCCGGATTCAAAACTAGTGTCTCCGAAATATTTATCCAGGGAATAATTAAAATGTGACCTCCCAAGGATATATTACCGTGTGCTTAAAGGATTTATTGAGTTTTTTACTTCTGAACCTTAAGAAGAAACCACTACTGTGAATAATTCTTTCAAGGATTTTCTCCATCATCACACTCGCCACTACTACATACCTGCCTGGATTATTTATTACTCTACAAAATATCCTTGCTTATCTATCAACTTCCCCCCTCCGAATATTTTTATTTTTTAATCCTTGATTTCTCCTCAATTGTGTCATACTGCAACTTCCAAAAAAGCCATAATATAGCTTTATCGATTAATTCGTCGACTACTGCCAACTGCAAACGTGCCATTTCGTGAATACAGTGCATACACCGTAACCGTGTATACTTTAAATTTGATTTCCTCACATTTCTACTTAACTACATATTAATACATGGAGTTGGCGGAATATAATTCTCCCGACCTCCCCATTCGATGTGTCTGACTTCCGGAGAAATTCTTGTGCCCTCTTTTATGTCACCAATTGGATCCCTGTCCTTCCGTCCTACACGTTGTCGTCATCACTTTACATCAGCCACATCAATTAAATCCAACATCACCGCCGGACCCGCCACCAAATCTCCCCATCAACGCTCCCCTTCTTTCGTCTTTTTAATTTAATTTCAACCCGCAATTGAATGCATGATGCCCAAGAAACGGACTGGAGAGATCCCTCTCCCTGCGGGCTGGGACATGGCCCGTGACTTTGACGGGAAAATCTATTACATTGACCATGTTAATCAGCAAACATCATGGATTGATCCTAGAGATAGGTAAGTCACTACTCCGTGAGTCACATTTCCCTCGGAATTCACATTCCATCCAGTTCATTTTAATGAACCCCCATAATTCCTCCTATCTTTCACTCTCTGATGCTTTATTCTAATTCCGACATCTTTAATGCCCGAATCGCATGACCCCTTCAAACTTTTCCACAGCTCTTAATCTTATCAAAATCCCTTCCTTATCTTGTACCTCCTCCTCTTGCCATTCTTACCAGAATATCAGAACCGCCGTGGATCAGAATCTAAATCGGTATTAAATGAAATGATGGTGCAGGAGAAGTATTGCGGTTTTAGCTACTCGTCTGTTTTTGTACCTAGGGTATCCCCATGTAATTCTTGAGGGAAGACTCAGGATTTATGTAGTCATGTCCCTCTTCCGTGCCTTTTTCTTCTGACCTCCGTATCAATATTGGAGATTTCTGACATGCATGCATCATGATCATCACAATTACCCCTGGAGGCTACTTGTGTGGCAGCTCCATGTTATAATTTTAGTGATATTTCTTAGAAGTTACCTTGTAGAGGAGCTGTAAGATGCTTAGGGAATTTTTCCCTTCCTCCACACTTTGGAATTCCTGGGGATTAGAAGGAGAAAGAGGTCGGTAGTGAGTCGGTACATAAAAAGCTACCTGATCTTTAAAATTCCTTTCTTCCTCCGTCCTAAAGCATTCCATCAGTTCCGGTCTCCTCTTACATCTTTCTGTATTTTCTTTTCTCCCAAGGAATTTACTATTCCCTCCGCCAACCTATTATCCCTTTTCCTATAAACCCAAACCCACCACCCAATCATACATGACATTAAACAAGAAGGCAACCCAATCCCTTATGTATCAGTCATGTAGATTCACGGACATAGTTTCATAGTTTCTTTAGTATTCCATCCAACATCACATAGCTACTGCCTACCATCCCTTTCAGTTAGTCCTTCTATTCAATTCATCCTCTACTATATATTCCCGTCTCTCTCTCTCTCTCTCTCTCTCTCTATATCTAAACAAAGATAAGAGGGGTAAAGGGGAAAGGAACCTAAAAGGGTGGGGAGGGAAAGGTATGCCGGTTTACAATCCATTGGCGTACATAAAGCCAGACCCTACAACATAACCCTCCTTCCCCATCAATGTATCTCATATTCTCTCTCATGTTTACATGCATTATAAAATCCCGATTTCCTTAATGTACCACCACCACAAGCTCTTCTATTACAACTCGCCTCCTGCAACCCAGACAATACTCCACTAATGCCCAACCAAGATCTACTCCCTGTATATTCGCATTCATAGAGTAATCTCTTCGTAACTCCTCTACATCATGCACTAAGATCTGTAGTAGAGTTACAACTTCAGTTCGAACAATCTCTCGGTGTATTCTTTCCAATCCCTGCCTATGATGTCTGTAAAAGTACATTCAGCTAGTAGAGCCATATTTCTTCTCATCCTCTCCCAAGTTAGTCAAAAGCCGTGGAGGATAGCTGCTAGTCTTCTTAAGAGATGCACGGCCAGAGGTTGTTGGAGATGAGGGACGGAGGAGAGCAAGAAGAGAGAAATTCTAAGATGAAATGAGGATTGTCAGAAGGAAATGAATAGTTTATAGGATCCAAGCTCCTCGTCCTTTCCGTATTCCCTTATAAACTCTTTCCTGCACTTCACTCCTTCTATCAACCAATCTCCTATCCATCCTTAAAAATTTTACCTTTTCAAACATCTTGAGTAGATGAAAGCAAAACATAATAAAAAGACTATTTCATTTCCTCCCTACACAACCCGTCATATTTCTGCACTGGTCCAACAAGCTAGGCTAAAGCAACAAGCAAACAGCATATTCAAGTCTTCTTGCAAGTCTTGTAGTCTCTGAAGAAATACAGTAGCCCAATCCTTCTCCTCTACAAAAGTAACTGAGCTAAAATATAAGGATAACTTGATCCAAGTTGCATTCCTGATAACTAGATTGATATTATCTCAGAGCATACGCTAACAAATCCTTGAATGCTAGAATACGGGTTTAACGTACGCTCGAAGATGGCTGAAAATCTTAATACAATGTACATTGACTAACAGCAACATCAATTCTGAGTATCTCACATCCTTACTAGAAGTTTCAAATATCCGTAGATAACTCCACCGGTACAAGTCTTAAATTGCTTACTTTTTTTTAATTATTTGGACCTTTATTAATCAGTTTTTACTCATGTGTAGTACATCACAAACAAATCATTTATATTATTCAGGTCTTAGAGTTTAATGTTTATGGCCTTTGCTTCAATTGCAAAAAGAAAGATAACATCCTTCCATTCTAACTCAAAATATGCTATTCCTTAGGCACAATTAGTTAAAATTAGTTTAAATTGCTTACGTTTCCCAATTTAAGATCATATTCATGATTAGCCTCTGCTGTCCATGGTTTCTAAGTGGACCGGGAAAAGAATTTTTGCAGAATTTATCTGAGATTAAAAATGCATGTATGTGGCAACATTATTGCCGGCTTTTATCTCTCCCAGAGATTTTACACTTAAACGTATGGATGAAATTATAGCTTTGCTTTGTATCATACGTATAGTTCTGTGTAAAGCAATGTGCCAGATTTTATTTAAATGTGTAAGAATTGATAAAATAAACGGCCAAATGTATTGAAAAGAAGAGCAAAAGCGTTATGAAAATATCTGCTATGGGTTAAGGGTTAAGCGGATTAAATGACGTAGAGAACGAGGAAGTAATTAAAGACTCTCGATAGGTCCTGATACTTTTCTCACTCACTGTCGCGGTTTAAGATCGGAACCACAGGTAGAATTTCTGCATAGAGATAAGCTTCAGACACTACCGACACCAACCTTTTTTTCGCTGTCCTCCTGAATCCTTGCTAACTGTTTTCCTTTACCCTTATGCTGGAAGGTCTGTTGCCCTGTGTTTCCAGTTAAACTTGAAATTCCTGAGAGCAGATTTTAATTATATATTGTTTTGTTTAACAGAGTTACAAAACCAGCAACGTTTGCGGACTGTGTGGGAACTGAATTGCCAATTGGATGGGAACAAGCATACGATCCATGTATCGGTATTTACTATATAGACCATATAAACCGTAAGTTGAAAATTTATAATTGCATTCCTGTTAACTGAAATGAGGCCTCAATATAAATTTTATATCAACTTAGCATTCTCTTTTGCATAGAACGAACACAAATGGAAGATCCACATGTGAGTTGGAGAGCTTACCAGGAAGCCATGCTCCGGGATTACTTATCTACAGCTTCCGAGGAATTGAAAGCGAAGAAAGAGACCATGGACGTCAAGTCCAGGCGCTTGGGTCTTGCGGAAGATGAATATCAGCATTTGAACGCTACATTAAGTGGCATTCAAGGTGCTTCATCTACGACTTCTCGTAAGTGACAATTAAGTTGGCAGCTTATAATATTGACTATACGCAAGATTAATTTGACAGTGACCCAATGCTTACCTTATAATTTATCTGATTTTTGCAGTTACAAGCACGGGTTCTGGAAGATATGATCCGGACTTATTAAAGCAAGATGTTTCATTAGCGAAGCAACGGGTACTTAGGTTAAGACAAGAGCTGGATCAAATTAGGCATGAAGTCACTATTAAGCAGCAGGGTTTAAGAACCCTGACACAAGTGGAACAGAAGATTGCTAGCGGGAATTGTTACACTGTGGAAGAAGCTCAAGCCATAATGGATGAAGTGAAAAACGTTCAGCAATCTTTATTATCCGGCGAAAAAGAAAGGGCTGAATTAATGCAGAGCTTAGCTCGACATAAAGAAGATCTGACGAGGTTACAAACTCCTGAAAGCTCTCCTGATGTGTCTACGCTTAGTATTCCAATCGACAAATTTAGCAACTCTTCGCAAACTGATCTGGTCGGAGAGGTGAGTGTAGTTTTATTATTTGATAATTCGCAATGAATCTGAAAAAATGAGCAGTAATGCAGTATAGTGGATCCCAAGCTCATTTGTCAATTTTTACTTCTAGCTCGTACCTCTTGGAACGCGGCTCGCAGAAATGGCCCGGCTACGCATAGAATATGATGAAAGTCGAAAACAAGTTCAACACATACAAAGGAGATTATCCGAGTTGGAAGAGAGTGGTGAACCCGGTGAAGTGCAATCAGACAAAGATAGACTCCTACTCTTCCAGGAGAAAGAACAACTCCTACGGGAACTAAGAAGTATATGTCCTAAATCGAAATCTTTGCATGAGATGGCAGGCATTCAGTTAGAGATTAAAAGACTGGAAAGTGATCTTAGCAAAGCTGCAGAAATGGCCACGAAAAATATTGCGGACCGTTTACGCCTACACGAAGAAAAGCAAAGTCTTCTTCATAATTTACGGGATGCCTTAAACAGAATGGCGGCTTTAGAAACCCGCCTCAAATCGCTTTCCGCCAGTACATTGAGTATGTCTTCCAATTCGTCTCTGGCTTCGCTGAGTTCCAGTCAAGCTTCTGTGCATTCGAGTAAAATATTTATCTGATTCGCCATTTAAATAAGGTTCAAAGTTAATTATTTGTAACGTACAAATAATTAAGAGAAGCATTTGTCATTTGTATTTAATATTAAGAGCCGTAATTAAAGCGTTTGTTTGATTTTATTGTGGATGTTAGTCAAGTTTTAATTATGCTCGGACGAAACAGATTTCCTAACATGATTTCAAAGCAAGCTAGACGAGACATGTAGTAATGCTAGAGTCACACAATGCACTACAACTAAACGCTTGAGCAATCAAAGTGATTAAATGAGTGATAGTTCCAAGCATTTCTTTCTTACCCATGATGAGCACAAGCTAGAAGACAAGCTGTGTGTTCGAAAGCCAGACTTTTTCCACTCTTACTCTTGCGTTACACTAATATACTAAAATGATAATTCCTAAAAAAACCTACGAGGAAATTACACTAAAAGCCGGTGGGGAGTATGTCTTTGCGTTGTATAAGATTCATTGATGGACACATCGAGGTTGTTAGAAAATTCGGTTTTTCCTATCGGACATAATATGGGAACGGTTCCTTTGAGTTACAAGGGGTACTAAAGCGCGCGATCAGTCCAACGCATCGTAAGCGGGAGTTTTGTATCCATATGACGGTCATCCCATGGAGGTAAATCGCGAGACGGAGACGTATAAAACTGTCTGTCGTCGTCGATGAGAGTCGCTCATGACGGTGATTAGACATTGATAACATTCTCCAAATATAACTGATTACGATTACAATTCATTGAATATCATTCAATTTGCTTTTGCTTCTAGTGAATAGAAGAGTATTTAGAAACCTGCTTTTCATACGATCCCCAAAGCACCTACCGCTCGCAGTAGCCTGGAGTTATTGTAATGTGATACTCGTGAATTTGACGGCGGAGTGCTGGAAAACTTTGGATTTCAATTACTATAATATATATATATAACTGTTTAAAGTCTTCAATATATTGCGTCTACGCGGCACCGTTAAATTCCCCTGCATAAGTCTCTGGGAATCAGGTTAATCAGCAAGTGTTAAAGTGGTATGTCAAACGCTATCCTAATTTTAAAAAGTACGCTTAATCGATCCATACGGTGATCGGTTTAGTTTGTCACGGGCTTGCACAACCTGTAGTGTGAATCTCTTATCTCATAGCCAGTTCCTCCGGAAGGTAACCAGCAATGGTAAGCAACTTTTCTAGCTAATTCAGTTGTTTTTCTAACAATCCTCTGACAAAATAATGTTGAATCTTAGAAATAAATTTGCTCACAGTACAATGGTTGGTGTAAACGTAAGGGTGCGCAGCCTACCTTTAACGAGGGAAGGTTGGGGAGGTGGTCAAAACGATTAACTTTAGCTAGCCTAACCTAACCGGGTTCCGGCCCGAGCGTAGTGAGGGACGAGAAGCCCATGAAACGCGACGTTAAAATTCGTTTTTTAATTGTCTAGGCTGACATCATGGGACCTGCCGAAGTAGTTACCGCGGCTAGCACCGCCGTGCCAGCCGGAAGCCTGGGATTTGTACACGCGTTTGTGTCTTCGTTGTCTGTGATCCTAGTCTCTGAGCTCGGGGATAAGACCTTTTTCATAGCTGCAATTATGGCAATGAGGCATCCACGACTCACGATATTTGCTGGCGCAATGTCAGCTTTAATATTTATGACAATTTTATCAGGTAACCGTCTGTCTTGTATCGGGTTCGGAATCTTGATACATGTTCGGCAGTATTTCATGAAAAATAATTTCCCATCTTTCATGTTTTTCAGCACTTTTTGGATACGCAACGACAATTATTCCTAGAATTTATACTTACTACATTTCTACTGCTTTGTTTGCCCTGTTTGGATTTAAAATGATTTATGATGGATTCAAAATGTCCCCGGATGAAGGAACGGAGGAATTAGAAGAGGTCCAAGCTACTCTGCGAAGGCAAGATGATGTAAGTCGTGTAACTGTTCCTATCAAGTCGCATTTAGCTTTAACAGTCTTATCAGTTTGCCGAGGAGCGGAGAACACGAATTATGTACCCATTCTCATGTTAACTTTCTAATATTCAAACATTGGTAGTATTTTGGAATACAAATATTTGTTGTTTGTCATCTTGTAGCTTGAATCACAGCCCTTGACTGGTGAAACTATTGCTGGATCAAAATTACCGTCAACTGCGAGACGAGTACTCTTTTCGTTATTTTCTCGAGTTTTTCTCCAGGCCTTAACAATGACATTCTTAGCAGAATGGGGGGACAGGTCTCAGTTGGCAACAGTTGTGCTGGCCGCTACAGAAGTAAGTTCTTGTCCATGTACCGCAATCTGTATACAAAGATGTTGCTCCCATCACATTACTTTCAGATCCGTAACAAATTGGAAACATGATTTGCTTTTATGCTTTTAGGATGTATTTGGTGTGGTTGTTGGCGGTGTGTTAGGTCACTCAATGTGCACTGGTTTGGCTGTGATGGGTGGAAGAATGATCGCCCAGAAAATCTCTGTCAGGACGGGTAAGAAGACTGAGCTAGACTCATATTAATGTCATTAACAGTTTGTTTACATGTAGGGTTAAATATAATATAATGAATTCTTTCTGTTCCAGTGACAATCGTTGGGGGTGTTGTTTTCTTGCTCTTTGCCATAACCTCGCTGTTCATGAATCCAAACTGAATGCATTCATATTCCTCATTTCTTTTCTGGACGGGTAACTACAAGTGGATGTGATTCTGTATTTGCTGTATTGATTTCTAAAATCCACAGCTTCTGATTACTTATTTATTGACTAAGGGTAAAGTTGCTTAGTACAATGTCTGGCTTGCTGAGCTTCGGCAAGGGTAAATGCAAGATCCGTTTTTATGCATTTTGTCGAAGGTAGTGATTATTTCCTCTCGGTCCGATCGCTACCGTTACACTAGACTGTTAAGCTTATATACGTTACAGTAACAATAGTGAAGGATGTAATCACCTTCTTTACATAGGGTAAAAATATTTAGCTATAGAAAAGGAAAGCCTCGTGGTGCTGGTATATAATCCTATACAAACAGAGCTCAACCAAACTGATCGTCATAATAAACATTGCGATGCTGAAATCAAGATTTGAATGTAAGCTAGGAGAATGTGTTCCTTCAGCAGAATGTCAATTGCTTCAATGTTGCTAATTTTTTGTTTTCATACACACAATCTGTAGTCTCGAGTAGGTTTATCTCTGAAAGCAACGATGATTATATATGTACAGCTGGGATTGTATTTTTAATAACACAACGGAGGTCTCGATAAGGCAAACTAAGTGCGTAATAATTCCTCTCCGCATTAAATTAATTAAAATAGTTGCGCGTAGATTACATGTAGCTTAATTATGTAAAACGTTTACGAGAGTTAAAAAAACTAGATTTTCTATGCTCATATATTGCAGTGAATATGTAACTTATTAGATGTGTTAATAGATGTTCTTAATTGATTAGCGAGACTTGAGGGCGGAATCCTAATCGTTGCTTAGTAACATGACAGTTTCAGACCTAACTACTATACTAGAGTGTTATCCTGTAAAGAAACAATGGGTTTATGGTTTCAAGGAACTGATGAACCCATAATGGGAGCCAACTTGTGAACCTCCAAGACCAGCGACCGCGTTCACTACTTTAAATTATAAAAGGCCTCTGCGTACTTTAATCTGGCTGTATTTTGTGGGACAGACATTCGGAAGTCAAAATCACCCTTTACCGCTATGTTCAGCACTAACAGCACCTCCAATTTTGCAAATCTCCGCATCACTGAATCAAAAATCCAATACAGATGCATAGAAATCGGAAGGAAGCGAATTCACATGGGCGCGGAGCAATCAGACAATTTAATTAGCTGAATAGGAGGTAGCTAATAATTTAAGTGGGACCAAGGCTGTTAGGTCGTCCGTAAGTATCAACTTCCTCCCCACGTAAGTAGCAATTTTCTGTATCCAGTTCTACTGGTGGTTTCTCTTCTATCTATTGGTGGCAGGCAGTTCGCACGCCATAAAGCCGTAATTGAATGGGATTGAAGCTTTGGGATTCCGTATTCACCTGAATAATGGCCTCTACGAAAGGAAGAGAGACAAAGAAAGTGAGCAAAAGACGTGGAGCCGTTAAACATTCCAACACTGTTTTCTCCCCATAGTAGTAGTTAAATCAAAGAGGGAAGAATTTACTTTCTCCCATTGCCTTCCCTTGCATCCCGAATACTGGGACAGGAGCAATGCTTTCTCCTTCCCCTTCTTCCTTGAGGAGGTTGCGGTTTGACGTTGACGCTGATACTGCGTTTATGCGTTCTGAAAGCAAGGCTTTTAGTGTGATAGACAATTGGCATAAATTGAATCTTGCTTCTCTTCAGCAATACAAACCACTTCCACCACACATCTTCTGCACCTTCTTGCCACTTTCATTCTTTCCAGTTCAGCGATGACTGGATTCATTGTGGCATCAAATGTAATCCATTGAATGATATATTGTGTTTCACAGTCTTCCAACGGATTCAAAGCTTACTTATCGTACACATCAATCTATCTATATACCATACTGAATTATTTTATTTGAACAAGCCTTGTGGTTATTATCACGATTTTGGCTTACAAAATATAATCTGTTTTCCAAAGCCAACTTCATTCAAGTAAATGAGGCTAAGCTCCTGCCGGAAATGGATAGAGGGGAAAGCATATTGATAGTCAAAATGGGTAGAAAAGCATGGCGCTACCGACTACATTTGAAACCTCCAAACTACTTCAGGAGATCAAAAGGTGCTACATCTTGTTTCTGAATGCGAAACAAAATGTATGGAGCGATCCAGACAAGGACCCGTGCCTGCCTACCTCACCCGAAAAATTCCCATTAATTTCCTCAAGGAAACGTTACTAATAGAATCGGAAATTGAGGAACGAAATTTTCCAGATGTGAAAGCCCAGCATATACAGAGTGGGAGGGGGTTTCAGCATTAAATGCAGTCAGTCCTGATGTTCCAGTTTCCCGGAGATTACTAAACCCTTTCCATGTCCTTTCTGTCTGGGTATTCAAGGTTGCTAATACCGCAGAATTTTTGCTAATGAATTCACAAATTCTGCGCTCCATTATTCTGTCAAAATGATTAATTGTTAACGAAGAAAGGTTTATTGGAAACAACTGATGGGTAAGCCGATAGGAGCGTCTTAAAGCAACAACAACTTTGATTCCAGCATAAAATCAATCCAAGGAGCAAGTAAGATATGAAGCAATTACCTGATTCCACCACATATCAATCCCATGTGAATAAGCAAATGGCGTGAGAAACTTTGATTGAAACCTGTCACTGCCACGCAAAGTTCAAGTTCTCCGGGCTTTTCATAACCTGTTGTACCTGCATGCCTCCCCTGTCATGAGGCAATAAGAGCGAGTACTTTATTTGCGACCAAGCCAAGTTCTCCTTCGAAAACCAACTTGCCCCCAAAACCCGGGACACGACAGAGAGAGGAATAATAAGTGATTTTATAATAATTCTTAAATCTCCAAGGAGGTAATTATGTGGAGCTCTCGAAAGATTTGCCAATGACTCGAGCAATAATGAGCGTGACAACAGGTACCGCTAAGGAGCTATAGCTTGCGTGTATCTACTCTCCTGTTTTCGAGTAAGTTTCTATCAAATCCTATTATCCTGATTAGATTTTATAAACAGTTTTGTCTCTGGTCAGAATCATCGGAAGGAACCACATTGAGACCATGGTACTTATAAAAGCCTGTCTCGAAATTCACTACCAGTTGCTACAGTTTCATTTTGTATGGATTATGCAACTCAGAACCGAACAGATCGGGGGCAAGGCAAGGAGTACATGCAAGCCAAGTCGGATGAAAGTAGGAAGCGGAAGAAGAGAAGATGGAACAAAAAACGTGCGGCCCTGGAGAAAGTCTCTCATTCCTCAGCTAGGGTGGGTCGAGTAGAGAAGTTTAGCTTTCTCCTCTCTCCTAGATTCAAGCTATCATTCAAAACCCATGCACCTCTTCTGTGCATTGGAAAACAAGAATCTCGTCTCACCCTTCCATGACCGCAACTTGGATGTTTCCATTCAACCCGTCTCCAGATCTGCAGCTTGTAAGAAGGATCCTTTTGTGTCTCCTTTTCGTTCCCTCCAGTTGAAATAAGTTTTTGCGAGATAAGGTTTCTGGCAAGTTTTGCTAACACACATACCACACACAAACAAGTGATCCCAAAACCTGAAGCCGAAGGTCCGGCGGAAGAACATCCAGGTGCTACTAAGAACGAGATGGAATTCGGTTGTGAAAGTGCCTTTTGAGTGAATTGTGCTTAATTTTTTAAATCTACCTTTCCTATGGTTTGAAAATCACTGAATTACTAAAGTCCACAAACTTCCGCCCTCCAAAATATTTCTCTTTCTTGTCGTGCACTACCCCTAAATTCAATTTTCTACTTGATTCAATCAGAATACCAGTTAAATTTCTCCACGTCTCTTCAAAACAACCAAAATGTACGGGTTACTTTTGGAAAGCTTGGCTGCCTTCATAAAGATCCAGTGGGGAGAAAGCAAATGGGATTCTGTAAGGAGGCATGCAGGCATAGACGCGCCCTCCTTTAGTGTCCATCATGTTTACGCGGAAACGCTCATTCCGAGGCTAGCGCGGAGCGCTGTAACGGTATAAACAGCTTTTCAATCCATTTACAAATATCACGCTCCGCTTTCTCCACACAAGAGAATCGTAAACGCTACAACAGTATCTCATTTTTCTTCAAATTCTTACTATGATTTCTGTTCTCTCCAAGGTTTTGGACGTAAGCGAGAAGGATTTTTTTGAAGCAATGGGAATCTATTTTGTGGAATTCGTGGGCCAATACGGATACGATCAGGTGATGACAGTTCTTGGACGGCATATGAGAGATTTTCTAAACGGTAAGCAAAAAACAGTTGGCCAATACCATCTGCTCCTTTTACTCCTTAACCAATTTATTATAAGTGGAGCGAAAAAATTCTCCAACAAAAGTCACAGCTCCCACCGTCCCGAGTCCTTTGAAAAAAGGAAGCGGAGAAACTTTGCCAAGTTTGGCTTTTCCCGAAAGACCTAGGCTTAATTGTCCAATTAAGTGGTTAAGTGAGACTCGTTTCCCGTAACAATCCCTCCTTTCATGAGACATCATCACCACAGCCAGCACAGCTCTTAGATACCTATACTAAATGATAGCTAGTCATTTCGTAATCCTTGCGACAGCAGTTGAATGGATCTTCCAAACAATTTGTAATGATAGCAATAAGCCAGCAAGATTACAAACTACATCTAATTTTGTCCCCAATGAAAACACATTTTCTGATATACTGCGTGAATAAATCCAAGTTAAAACTTGGACAACCAACCACCCAGCGACCCATCTTGCTCCAGTATTCTCAAAGAAAGCTAATTCTTTTATCCGATGTTGGAAAGGGACCGCCCTCCTCATTTTCCGCATGATAATGCTTAACAAATTTTGATTCAAAGTCGTAATTTTTACTTAACTTTCTCCACTAGTTCTAGCCGTACACGCTCCTTCACAATAAACGCGCCCGCTCCTTTTATCCCTCCAAAATTATTCATTATCAGCCCCTAAACTAATGATTTTCTTCATTTTTTTCGAAAACACTCTAATAGGGAACATAGTATTTATTTTCTAGTTCAATGCTCTCAGACACTATCTCACTTAGAAAGCAGCTTCATACTGAATTTGTATCCTCAAACTTTGCATAAAAATTGTTTAGTCTCTTTGCCATTTTCTCTGGATAAAATGTTGTTTTCATGTCAAATTTAAATTCGTTAGTGACGTCAATAAAAACTGACAAGCTTTCTATATTTTTTTATATTTTAACCATGACTAAGGCGGGTGGAGTGAACTTAGACAGGAATGAAGAGTTACTGAGTTACTGTGCCCACTTTCCCCGCTGCAATGTATATATATATATATATATAAATATATATATATACTCTTTGAAAAATAGGGGTTTGTTTGTGCAGCTGATTGAATTTTCTTACATTCCCTTGGAACTGGTAGACGCGGCAGTAGCGTGGATATTTTTATGAGGTCTAGTGAAGAAACAATGCTTCTGAGAAAAGGGAAAGCAAAGGCAAGTAGAACCTGCGTGCAGTGCTTAGTGCTTCTTCCGGACCTGGAGTCTATGGGGAAAGTAAAAAGTTACGTGAATGATGGAATCTCTGTTTCGCTTGTTAAGAGCTAGGCGTTTTACGGAGAGAAGCCCAGACCAGAATTCCCCTTTCGGCCAAGTTATGGTGGTCTTGCCAACTCCCTCTCTATGAAGCAGTAGTAAATCCGTTGGAGCAATGTGTAAGAGCAAAATAATAATTATCTTGCTCTTAGTAAGGGCGGCGGGCAAGGAAGCGATGAGAGCAAGTAGTGGGAGAGGAAGAAAGTACGGAGCGAGTAGTAGTATGGGATCGCAGGAGAGAAAGTCAGGGATTCTTGTACGATGAGAAATGTGGACGTTGAACACAGCAAATTCTACACTGGAAAGTGGAGAAGGAAGCAGAGTGAGAGAGAGAGTGAAAGCGTAAAAGGAAAATGCTATTTACACTTTCTTCTTAGAGAGCACACTAGATTCTACTGAAATTTATCTTACAATTTAGTAATTTCTACTCCTTCTCCACGACATACCGAGATGGTGTGAAGTAGAGCCACTAATTAGGGGAATGCGGCCGACAGGCTGGGATGCACAGAACCTTAATTTTACCACATTCGGGTAAACGAGCAGTACACTACGCTAAAGAAACTAGCTTCCCCTTCCAGCCTCCAGGGCAGTACCTCACCTCCTTCAGATTAAGCTTTCTCCATCTCAAACTATCTCCATAACCGCTTCTTTCACTCCAAGCTGCAAACTTCCAGATCGCTTTTATGGTTCAAACTAGGATTTTCAAGCACCCATTTTACTTTCTCCACGATTCCCGTAGGAAAAAAATTCCGTACAAAACAGTCATACCACTTTTACCTCATGTTTTCTCTATCTTAAAAATATGGGGTTACAGAAATATCTGAAGATTTTTGTTTTTCAGGATTGGACAACTTACATGAATATTTGAAATTTTCATATCCAAGGATGAGAGCCCCATCCTTTTTTTGTGACAACGAAACCTCTGACGGCTTGACCCTCCATTACCGGAGCAAGCGCAGGGGCTTTGTATATTACACAATGGGTCAAATCAAACAGGTGAGAGTGCAGAGAATCCTGATTTATCTCTTTTAAACTATCTCTATATAATATCAAGTGACTTCTCATGAACATGTGATTTCACCTTTTACCGATTCCACCCAATGTTTTAGGATCGTGTAGCATTTAATTAAAAAGTCACATCCTTTTCATCTTTTTCCAGGTCGCAAAGCATTTTTACGATACAGATTGCTTGATTGACGTACTATCCGAGGAACTCGACGGTGATACCATGCACGTAGTATTTCATCTACAGTTTGATAATCGGGCTTACATAGAGGTAAATAAATCAATATTGTTCTCTTCCTCAAACAAACTTGTTAGCTACTCCTGTTGACAGCGACGAGAGTCTATACACAACAAGCAAGAATCCAGTAGCTTCCTGCCCCCTCCTCTCTAATAGAGAGTCTCTATACAAACAAGAAAATTTGACGAGCTTTAACTTTGGAGGCAGAGAGTACAATTACAGGGAAAGTAATCCATGGCTTTCCAATCAAGCGTCTCTCTTCAGTTTTCGGAAGATATGTACTCTTCTTGTTTTCCAACACATCTATATAGAATCTAAAGAAACGTTCCACGGAACCACCCTATGGAGTCCACGGAATAACATCTTTCTCTCTCTCTCTGCTCAAACCCATATGCCAGTGAGGCACACAAAATTAGGGGTTAGCTTAGAATTCAAAGGAAATATTTGCTTGTTGACATTTACAATTGAAGCTTTCTTGAGCGTATACTAGCTAATACGGCCTCACTCCCATGAAGACTATGACTTAAAGAGAAAGCCTTCTCACGACTATGCATGATGGGATGTTCAAAACTACCTAGATGCTGAGAGAAAGTCAAATCAAAGGAGGAGGAGAGGAGCAAATACGGGGAAGGTAATGAGAGCTGGAGGTAGAAAGTGGGTGAAAGTAAGTTATGGTAGGAAAATCACATTTAAAGACAACGCTCTGTAAAAGCGAATCAAGGAGGAGGGAGGCGGGTATACAAGGGCTATAGAAGGGGAAATATGATATTTATGTTCCCAGATTTCAGAACATGATATCTTTTGAAGTCGAGAGACAGAGTATGGAGAAAGCAAGTTTAGGTTTACTCCTACTAACTTTTGACAAAATATATAAGACACAACTTTCTATGCTGAGAAGGCTGACATTCTTTTAGTGAATACTAAAGTGACCTTGGGCTTTCTCTTCTTCCCCCCAATTTCTAGGCACAAGGCTTGATGGTGCTCATCCGTGATGAACAACAGCTTCCAGTGAAAGCTTCTATTATTTTTGAGCTTTTTCCCTTCTGCCTCGCATTTTGGTGAGTGGCTTCTTTCCTTTTTCGCCTACCTACTCAATATTTGTAGGTAGGAGTAATAGCATTGGAGTCGGCTTCAATCTGTCCCAAACCTTTTTAAGTGCTTCCTTCCCCCACTCTCCGCCAACACAGTATTTGAAGACGTGTCAAACTCTGGGTTGCTAATCCTATTTTTATCCCTTTTTAGCGGAGACATGATCGTTCGTCACATGGGACACAGTCTTCTTGCCATTCTCAAGGATTTATGTGGACAGATAATAACGCAAGCGTTTGAGTTAGTCCGTCCACTCATTGCATTTACATTTAGTAGCGTAAGTCTCTCAACTTTCACACATTTTAATCCTCCATCCAAATCACCCCTTTCTACCGGAATTTACTCTCTCGCTCGCCCTCCCTCCCTAATTCCCGCCATGTGTGTCTTACCCTAATAATATTGCCATCATCCGGAGCAGCAGCCTATCCCATTCCCGATCTCCTCCGCATCAGCTTACCGCCCTCTGTACGCTCTAACCTACTTCCGACCTTTTCATGCAATTTTCAATCCAGGTCAAATAAAGTGTCATTTTTACGTGGCCATCAAAGAGCTCCCCCTTCCTCACCACGCCTGCCTCTCCCCCCTTCAAAGAAAAGTAAACAGCGGATATTTTCTAAATAGATTCTGGAACGTCGAAATAATGTATTTGAGCTGGTCACCACAGCGCCATTGCGGGACGATGAATCTATAGACAGCAATATACAAGATGATTCCGGCTCCTGTACACTACGTTTAAAAGGTTAGCTCTTGCGCTTTCTCTTTTTACCCCACCCAGCCAGGAGTCCAAGCTGGCCGGGTGTGGTATGATGACGTGCTGGATGTAATCATTTCAATTCAATTCTCCCCTCCGCGTCCGCCGCTTTCCCTTTATGTGGTCAATAGAGTAGAAATACTACAGTCTTCTCTATCAATAGGTCAAATGAAGTATATGGAACAATGGAATATGATACTCTTCCTGGCTACTCCTGTCATGCCAGATCTGGACAGTCTCCTGTCTGCTGGACTCTACATCAACGACCTCTCCCTCCACGACTGCAGTCGGTTCGTATTTCAGTATTTTCTCTCTCTGTCTCTATTATTTTATTTCATCGTGGGCTTTTGGAGTCCAAGAGTAGTATGCCAGCAAGACTATAGACTCCAGAACCTCGGGAGACCTTCAACATTTATCCACAAAGCTTCAGCCTCCTCTATCTAAAATGTCTCCGTTTTTCCGAAACATCAGATTTAGTTTAGATATTGGTTGAGAAGAAGATGCTGCAAAGAATATTTAATGAGCAACATGGATTTTCCACTTCTCTCTAACCTTTCCCTTTAAAAAACCATGCCTAGTGCTTTCTAGGTAGTACATGAAGAAGCCTCCGGGAGGGAAGGGACTCCCTTGGATTCTTTCTCTTCTCTTCCCCCAGGACAGAGTGGTGATATGCTTTTGAGGAAATGGCATTTCTTCCTTTATTCAAAATAAACTATAGAAAGGTTTAGAAACTTTTTCCTCAAATGAGCACAAGAGGAGGAGCGAGGAGAAAGGAAAAGCGAGAATAAAAGTTTTAAAATAGTATTCTCCAGGACGCAGAATACATCCGTACAATTGCATATCAGCCCATGCCAGATCCACGTCAGTCACAGCTTTATTCCCTCCAAATTGTGATGAGTTTCCCAAGTCCATACAACTTGAGCCAACTTGCAGGGTTTACCAAGCGCTTTCTAATTCTTTCTCATGCAAATTCATAGAGATTTAGTCCTCGCTGGAACCCAGCAATCCGTGGAGCTCAAGTTAGCTCTTGACCAAGAGCAGCAAAAGTCCCGGAAGCTTGAGGAAAGCATGAAAAAACTAGACGCGGAAATGAAGAAGACGGACGAGCTTCTTTACCAGATGATACCGAAGCAAGTGGCGGATAGGATTCGGCGTGGAGAGAATCCTGTGGATACTTGTCAAGTAAGTAAACCCCATCCCCGTCCACCCGCCTTTCACAACTCCTTTCTCGGTTCCTATCCTAAATGTGAATTGACAAGGAGCGGGCGGGGACGTACGGACTCATGGATGGCCTCTATGGAATCCTTTGGAAAAAAATCCGAGAAACTTTATACGGTCACCTGTGGCAATGCATTATTCTCTTGGGGTTTCTTTCTCGCAACTCCTCGTTTACCTTCATTGGATTGTGTCTTACGTGTGCCTTATCAAGTTACTTTCCCAGAGTCGCTTTTTTACTTTCTCTAGTACTTTCTCTCATGATACTCTTTAGACCAGTTTCCCTGGCCTGGATGCCCTTGTCCTTCCCCCTTGAAAGGTGCAACTTAACTTGCCCGTTCTTCTAACGACATAAACTTCATTGCATGTGATATGCACGTTCTTTTACGCTCGAATCAATCCCCAAAAACCTCTTGTTGTAGCCGTAGTAGATTTCTAAAGGAAACGTTCTTTTTTCACAGGTCTTCGAAGCGGTTTCCATCCTATTCTCTGACGTGGTTACATTTACAGAGATCTGCAGTAGAATCGAGCCAATGCAAGTAGTCAATATGTTGAACCACATGTACTCCTTGTTCGACCAGCTCACAGAGCGAAATGGAGTTTACAAGGTTTGTTGAGGAAATGTTCAATTAATTTGAATGAGCGTTCCTGATTTTCTCTTCCTCCTCAGAAATTGCGTAGCCTATAATTTAATATTCTGTATCTCTTCTTAGGTAGAGACTATCGGGGACGCATACATGGTTGTTTCAGGAGCGCCCGTCAAAGATATGAACCACAGTGAAAGAATTTGCGACATGGCACTGGATATGATTGATGCATGTGTAGGGATCAAAGATCCGTCAGGAAGTAAGGCATTACAACAATTATAGTCTTTTCCTCCTGAAAATTGTATTCATACTTTCTGGTTTATGCCTCAGCGACTACTCACATCTATGATGGCGCGGTTCGCCAGGGCCGATGGCATTTAAAATTATTGCGACATCTTTGAATATTCCAGTACAAGATCACTTAAAACTAAGGGTAGGGGTTCATTCGGGAGAAGTTGTGGCTGGGGTTGTGGGCATCAAAATGCCTCGTTACTGCCTTTTTGGAGACACCGTGAATACGGGTAAGGAGATTCTCTTTGAAACGTACATGGTAGCCTTAAGTTTCTGGGTTCTTTGAACCATGGGAAATCCTTTATTTATTACAAATCTCTTCTACTTTATTCGTTTCCTCTACTTTCTCCACACACGCATCCTCACATGACAGCATCCAGACTAGAAAGTACTAGCGAGGCTGGAAGAGTTCAGATATCAGAAGTTACAAAGGATCTTCTTTCTGGAACTTACCTGACTGAATTCCGGGGAGCGGTCGCCATGAAGGGGAAAGGTATGGAGGCTTTCTTGTCTTTTTCTTTGATATTTTTGCGATCCCGCCGTTCAAGTATTTGGATTTTATATTGATGAGCTTACGTCCTCCATAATTAGGGGAACTAAATACCTATTGGCTAAAGGGTCGTAACGACAGGATCCCTCTATCGGAATTAAAATGTAATTCCTTCTCTTGGGACGCTCCCACCACAATGACGCTGAACTTGGAGCGACCTGCTATATTTGGTCCGGAATCAACCTCCAACAGTGCAGCAGCTTCTCTCCAAAGAAACAATTCCGTAGGGAGTATTGCCAGCTCCGAAATCCGTTCCAGTGCTCCAGGTGAGGTTGACCCTCGTGTTTCCGTCAGCTGAAGGCTATTTCCTGGCCATCCCCCATTTTGCCCGACAGTTTCCCATTGACTAAGGTCAGTAGCATAAGAGCGGGCGCTAAGTTTAATATTGTCTCTCTTTACTCACTAGCGTCCGAACCTTCTGCAGCAGAACGGAAGCAGACGAGCAAAGACGGTAGATTGAGCAGAGGGAGCTCCAGAAGCATACAAGATGCCATGAGCCGAAACGATGGCCACATTCCCATACTCCACCACCAGCCTACAGTCGAGGACATGAATCTGGACGCTGCAAAGGCAACATGTGCGTTACTCATGAAAAGGAAAAGTAGTTTGAAGCTCATCAAAGAGCCGGATGCAAAGCCGGTAGGAAGTCCCGCAAGTGTTTCATTCAAAGATCCCGAATCCATCAGCTCTGATAAGTCACCCGCTCCTCTTGTAACCCCACCGGCTTCCAAAGTGGAGCCAGTTTCAACCACACCGACGACACCAACATCCCAACTCCTCAAAGAAGAACCTGTCATACCCCCACCGCCCGCAACCAACACGCCTGATGCTGAAAAAACATCGGTAGCGCTACGAGCGTCCCCTCCTGGCGGAGTCGGGAACGAAGGACGATCGGATCCAAGTAAGAGTATGATTCCAAAGGCGGAGATTGAAGAGGTGGCGAATCAGAAGCAAGAGAGTTTCCTTATATCTTCAGCAACTTTGGGTAATCCAGGTCCAAAGCTGAAGGAATTCCAAAGTAAGATGGCTGGAGAGCCGAGGATTAACGGAGACTTTAAACCCATCCGGGAAAGTAAAGTATCAATGCTAACTAGCGAAGCCATAGCACAATTAGGATGCTCTGGCTTTCGGACCAAGCCCAAGGAAGTTTTGAGTCAGGCATGTTCCTTGCTCTGATTCACCAGGTCTTCCTTCACCAATCATTTCCTTCTCAAACCTTCTCCCACCTTCTCTCTCTGTAGTGACCCTCGTCGTCCATGTCTTATGGGAGGAAACCCCTGAGCGACCACAACCATCTTCCTGCCGCCAATCTCCTCCTCCTCCGGAAACTCCATACCAGTCTTCTTCCTCTGAAACTCCGTCCATTTCCGAATACCTATCAGATCCAGAGCCCGCGCTTTCAGACATATCAGAACTGAGTAGTGGAGAGTATTACAACTCGGCGTAGTTGTCCCTCATGGCGCGCATCCAGCAAATGTCTCATGTGTCCCCTTTCAGTCTACACTAACCGCAATTCTGAATGTCCAAGACTCTCACATTCACGCACGCACGTTTAAAACTTGAGAAAAAGTCAACTTTTAGCGTTTGCATTGTATTTTCTTTTTTAAAACACAACATTTCTTTTAACTTGTCTCATAAAACTTCTGGTGAAAGCAATCTGCTGTCACTTTCTTCTTGCCTACTAGTATTTCTCCTTCTACCCGAATAAACTTATTAGATCCTCTTCTGAACCTACATTTTTTTCTTTTCTTCGCTTCTCCACTCTGGTTTTAGAAGCATGCAAAACTAATTCTGATTTTATGTCGCTTTTCAATTCTATCCTCTTTTTTATATCCTTCTAATCCTTTCATCTCAAGACCAGAACATTATGACTCTTACCTGCGCAGCGTAACACTCAATACAGAAAAATATCAAGGATCGTGTGCACTTTGCTACAACCTCTTAGGATCCTCGTAATGGCGCTTTCCATTGGACCATGAATCAGAATCGCGCAGCGCTGCGCGCTTGCCCAGCGTAAGATTTAAATTTTCCTAAGAAATGTACCTTTTCATGCGTGCCTTTTTCCAGGTTCCAACGGTTCCAAGTGGTTTGTCTGCAACGGTAATATCTAAGAATCCACACCATGGCTCCAGATACGACGATGGCTGCTTCGAGACTTTGGGTAGCCGAAGGACGGGGAGGCGGGCAACCGATTTGAAACGTCCTCTGACTCCTCTGACCTTATTCGCTACAATCTACCAGCATCCTACCTCGCGACCTAATATATTATTTACTTGATATTCGCTAAATGTATTTTATATTTAATACCTCTATGAACCTGCTATACCTCGTAAACTATAGGTGTTGCATTAAAGTTTTAAATTTCGTAAAAGCTGTTCCTGAATTTATTAGTCATATTGTAAACCTATATTGGCAAGCTCATGCTCTAAAATCGTAAAATGCCTCTTCATTTTCCACAACCAATTACCCCATCGCAGCTCTACATTGCAGAAACTCCAGGAGAAGCAACAGGTGTATCCTCTCCTAATGCCCTATCCTCTGTGCCCTTCCTTGCCACTTTCTTAACCACATAGCGATCGCATTCATTAAATCTTAAGTCAAAACTTCAAAATTATGCATACAAGATAACCATTACTCAAGGCATCATCATAATATTTGTACTTGAAACTCTTCTGCCAGCATAACAAATTAGCACCAGGAATGAATTCCTTGATGTAATATTCAGGTAATTCCTCAAGGGTTAGGCAAGAATAGATGCCAAAACCCTTTGGTAATCCTCAAGCTTATAACCCGTGCCTCTTGTGTATGATTGGTTGGTATTAGCATTTAACATCAACAATACTGGGATCAACTTGAAGTTTGTCTTTTAGAAAAAAGTATGGGACGCGAGTTTAAGATTTATCTAGCCAGTTCCCCAATCTGAGGGGTGTGTCGATCCTCATTACAAAACTAAAGAACAAATTCAGCGATTAAGACAAAAATTCCCTAAGGCATTCAGTCAAGGCGTCTCCTCCCAAAAGACTGACGCCAACTAGCCAGGACGGCAGAAGAAGAGATAGAAGATGCAAGCTCATCATCCTCATTTTTTGCACGTCCAAACAACTTGTTGCCAATATATCTATTCCAATTCTCTTCTTCTTCTCCCTTCACGTAGTCTCCCCACATTCTCTCATCCTCATCTCACAACATCTTAGCAACAAGTTTTGCATTCGCATACCTTCTTCATCATCCCTTATCCTACCTTTCCTCTAAGGAAGCAAGGCTATAGGCACTCCTCTATCTCTGTGTCTATGTCTATCCTCCACCACGTAGTCAACATCTCTCCCATCCTTCTTAAGTATTTGCCATCATTTACGAGGGAAGCCAGGAGTAATATATTATACTTATACTTACTCATTCTCTCCCTCCATCGCCCATCACGATACTGTAAGTCTTGCTGCAATCAAGGGAAATCCAAGCCATCCATCCAAGGGGAAGTTTCTCAGAATCCGCACACCAACTAACACTTAACAACGACTACCTCAGGTAAATTGAGAGGGGTTGAAAAGAAAGGGTTGTTCTTACTTGTTCTTATGTGCTTCTCATCCCGAGAAAAAGTGGGTCACTTGCAGGTACCAAGACGTTTGAATCCCCATCCTCAAGCATCAGTACACAAAGAATCCTTCACTCCTCAGTTTCTCCTTCTTGACCTCCGCGCGCGTATTCATATTTTCTCTTCCAAGTTTCATATCCAGAGGGAGTAATTCACTCGATTTTATAAACCCTGCAATATAATCCAGTCCAGCATCACCATCATCCTACCTGGAATCTTCTTCTCTAATCCAATCTTGTGAAAGTGCGAGTGATCATTTTATTTTCGGTCAGGAAGAGGAGCAGTGCAAGAATAACCAAGAGCCAAAATGTTGGAAACTATTCAAAATCAAACCAAGGAACTTTTACAAAAGTCCAAGGTAAGAATATTTTTATTTGAAGGTTTCGCAGTAGTAATTAGTCTCGTATCATCAATTCCAGTTCTTGCCAATTTTCGTCCCTTAATTTGCAAATTTTTCAAAGTTGTTCACTCAAAATTCATCAATCCTTCAAATTCCAGCGCACACCCAAGCATAATACGAGTAGGTAAAACGTTTCTTAGTGTCCCGACAACTCAAAATGTAGATATATACAGGGAGGAATCTTGTTCTTCATTCCTTTGTTTGTGAGTCTTAAGTCTGAATCCGAATTGGAGTTATTTCGCTATATCATATATGATACGTGAAAGACCTGTAGGGTTTCGTAACCTATCTTGTATCCAGAAAACCAAGTCTGCGATACCTGGGAAGCAGCGGAGAGCAGGGTGCATTCCTTTCGACAATCCATTTACAATACCCTCTACACGTTCATGCATACTTGCTTGAAGTGGTTCTTGCCGAAGGATTTGCAAGCCTGCTGCCCGCAAGGGCAATATCAAGTAGAGAAGAGCATAAAATTTTGCCCACTTCGTCCAATCACCGTGTAGTCAAACAGGTTAGGTAAGATTTAAAACTTGGGACAAACAACCAAGTTTCTAGGGCGAGCCCAGCCTAGGGCAAAACTCTCTTTTCCTTTGGTTATTATTACAATACCCTCGCATCTCTTTCTCCCTACCTTGAAGATAATCCGAAAAATCTGCTTCTTCTTACCCATCATCCCAACCCTTAATCCCGTATATATTTTGCAACTCCATCCAGCCAGCTAAAAATGCTAAACCCATAAGTTAAGTATCGGCAATCCATACCTTCGGTTCAGACCTTGTCTTCCCTGATCCTCTCATATCTTAAATGTGTAAGTTACTGTAAGGACGGTTAATTAAAATCGAGCAATTCTTTTCGCAACGATTCATTCCACACCAGCACCTGTCTGTATCTATATCAGTACCCCAAAATCCTTAGAGTTGAGTCAACCCCAGAGCCTACAGGAAGAGAGGGCGAACGCATAAAGTTTCACCACTACTAACTCCTCATTTCCCTCCATCCAACTTTCTAAATCTTTATCCAAAGGATTAGCATAAGGGTAATGAAACGCTTCCCCGCCCGCCCCACTCTAAATTTCTATCAATGATTCATTCAACTTTACACACCTTTTAGATTTCCTTTATTCACCTTTTACCTTTCCTCTTACATCCGCCCGCCATCCTTTTTACGCCTTACGCCACACCAATTAGCAATCACAATCAACAGCCTCATATTACCAAAATCCACGAACCAAGTACTATTACAGACTGTTTCCTATCTCAACAAACTATTAATTTAAACTTGACATTTCTACCAATAATGCGAATGCTCCCCAAGAAGGATTCTGCTAGAAAAAATTTACGCATACAACCCCATAGCCAAGCTTCTGAAAGCTTTTCATTCACAAATCCAATAGTAGAAACATCTGTCAATGAAACATCCGAGCAGTTTTGAGCTTGTATCACAACTTGACTGCATGTCATTTCATTAATTCTAAAATTACCTCATCCAATCCAAGTAGCAAGCATCTTGCATCAATGTAAAGCAGTTATATTGTCCTTGAGAAAACTCCCATCCAGTTTCACGCCCTCACCATGAAGAAACGTACCATAATTCCACAACTCCAGCTCGTGCAAATCATTCATTTTACTAACAATTAATCGTTGTTGAAATATTTTGATGAATTCATCCCATTCATATCATTTGCAATCCCGAAGAAGCCATATAATCCTCTTTATTTAGCCTTGGTGGCGGTCATCTATCTTTCTTCTTCTAAGATTCTCTGTCTACATGGAAGCTATGATACTTTCTTGGATTGCATTCAGTTTTTCCCTGCTAATAATTATACATGGTAAAACACAATCCTTATCTCTGGACAGATCAGTTAATTTTCTAGTTTCCCTAAGCCAAACCTTGCCCATTCTTTTTCATTTCTAATACTTTGAAAAACAAAATCCCTCATTGTTACCCAGTAGTTTTGCGTCCCACTGCGAAATCATTACTTGAATCTCTGTGACCTTCAAACAAGTTTTGTGATAGTAACGTACTAGCTGCGTATAGCGAGAACGCAACTCAAGGAAGGCTAGGCCGAGGAACATGTTTCAGAGCCCTTTAAACCTCTTTGAATCCCGGTCTTGCTTATAGTTAGTAAGTTGAGGAGGATTAGTAGTAAAACATATACTACACACTACACAAGGGAAGAGAGGGAAGATGGGGAGGGGGTTAACCTGAAATGGAGCTTAACCTAAATTACGGTGAGAAGTTCACTCCTTCTTTGAGAGGATCATCAACATTCTTGGGCATAGAGACAGGGACAAGTACATGGTGCTAATATTTGTTCTCAAATTTCCCCACCTTCTCTGACCTTGAGACGATATCTATCTGTCTTTTCCTTTTGGATGCACATAAGCAAGCCAAGCTCAACTTGTCAAACTTGATCATTTATCTACAAGAAGCGCAGATAATGTCATCATCATTGCAGATTTTAAAATTTTTCAAAGGAATACATTGTTCGATTGTTCCAGATAAATATTCTCCACAACGCAACTAGATCAGATTCCACATTACTTCTAACACTTAAAATGAGTAGCGTAGCTTAACATTTAGTAATGATTTCTTAATTTTACACCCCATTATCGAATGCTCTTTGAATTGGATTTGAATCATTTTCCCCATCCATAATAATTCCAAATCTTTCTACAAAATCCAGCATGCATTTTATCTACACTTTATCATACTAGATTCTAAAGCCGACAAATAATATTACATGACGACCCATCAATCATTTTCAAGTGGGCATAGATTGGCACAACTTAAAACGTATAAACCTACCCTTTCATCCCAGTTGTATTTAAATTATTTTAATTTACACAAGACAACGAGTTCACGGCAATTCGAGTCCCACCATCTCGAAATTTATATTATCTTTACATACGACTACCCTTTTATCTTGCCAAATTGAAATTACTATAATGTCTTCAACAAAATGCTCACTCAGTTGACTGATTACGTCCATCTTGTAATGGCTGTACGTGATATTTTGCCATCATCCTTACACACAGACTACGCTGATGGCTCAAGTATTTTCATACACGATTGAACATGGTATAATATTCTACCACTGTCCTACTTGATATCACCCCTTTGTCCATCTTATCATCATCCTATGGTCTTCACCCTAATGTAATCCTTAAATATATACACACACACACCTTTCCATTCCATCTTGCCCAAAAGCAGATTGAATCTAGAATGAACACCAGCGCAATTTTTCTATACCATCATCATACTTATAACTTGACATCAATTTAAGTGTATAAGGTGTGAAATTGATTATCTATTTCACGCTTTCTTATCTTACCAGCCTTAAACCACGTTGTCGTCACATATACATTAATCAAAATTAACTCTTCATCCATCCATGTCCTATCCTCAAATATCTCCCTCTAAACTTAAATTCAGCTAGCACACATGTATGATAGTTAACCAGTAAAAAGAATAATTTTCTGAACGTTGATAGCTTGAAAAATACAAAATCAAAAAAGAATTCTTACAATTCCGCAACCTGATTCATTTAAATGCAGCTTTGAAAAAGCGATAGCCTACATTGAATTCTCGGAATTGAAAAAGCTTAAAGCTCTCATCATGATTCTCTAGCGTTTAATCTAAGCATTTCAAACGTTTAGCCCAACCTCAACAATAAAATATATTGCCAATTCTACCCCAATCCCGTTTATCCTTTCCCAGTTCTATCAATTTGTTGAATTCTCAGAAACTGCTTTGCCAATAGTATCTCATCTGTTGATTCTGTCCGCATATAATGGGTAAAAGTCTCTATCTGTTTGTGGCTTCCACTTCCATATCAATACGTGTAATATGAGAGCGTACGTGGAACATTATCTATACCACAGATCATTTAACTTTATTTATTTGTTTTGCATCCGATATGAACGAGACTTGATTCCCTCATGGTCCTCTTTTTGAAGGAAGGGGAACACATAATGGTTCTATAAAATATCTTTGTTTCATTATTTGGAAAAGAATCCAGTTGAAACAACATTATAAATATATGGTTCCATAAGCTAGCTGGAACAAGGCTCATTGTTTAAATTTGAAATTATCCAGTCAATGCAAATAATAGCCTTAATGTATCCTCCTCTCATATTCTCACTGTATTACGAGGAGTATGCTCTGGTATGTGTAATTTAGCGTTAGATCTGCTGTACTCCAGTTAATTGATACTTAGTTCCGCTCTGACTCCATCCGCCTTCTAATTCATCCCAGCGATAACAAATGCTGTATTGTATATAGGTAGAATAAATATTGAATATGATCGGATATATGCAAGGATAATTTTCCTAGGAACTTCATTCATACCCATTTACAAAGAGTTTGAAAAAAACGGCGATGGATTCGTTAAATAATTAAAATCTAATTTGAATTTATAAACTTTTGTGACGTACATTCACAGCATGTGCTTGGAAGCTCTGTCTATGTGAAGATTATGAGATATTTTTTTCGCTTTCATCTATTATAACGTCTGGGACGGATATTCTACTATTGACAGCCTCTCCCCCACCGTTTTCCTCTTCCTAACATGATCTTCATAATCACCACATGCTACTTCACTTCTTAGCAAGCGATTAGCGTTGGACTGCTGATTAAAACGAGCTATAGCTTGTTAACCATAGCACACTTGAAAAACGTCTCTGACTTATTCCATTGACCATGGATCAAACTACTCCTCTCTGCCTAACTCTAGCGACAAACATGACACAATCACCCAACATAGTTTTCATGGTATAAAAATTGCAATCAATCCTTACGCTTTTTCCAGCCCATATCCTAATCATTTATCTCCGGCTACTGCCGTGCATCACTCCAGAAGCTGCATGACTTATACGTATACATTAGGCTCTCAAGAGCCTGAAGAGAAGCTATAGTAAAGAGTGGAAAGAGATCAAATGTTTGCGATAATTTCTTTTTAACCCATCAACATTCCAGAGGAGCATATAAAAAAGCTCTCTCTGCGTATTTGCATGCGAAAGCTCGTTGTAGTGAGATTATTGTGTATTTATTGTTTGCACTTACACTTTTATCATGTGCTCCAAGCCAGCCTATGCATAGCATATCTCTATCCAGCCACTAGCCACCCATCACCACCATCCTTCCCTCCCACCTTCTCCCAGCATCTTGTTAGGGATCTATAGTAATGCACACACCTGAGAATCAATCGCAGAATCATCATTACCTCTCCCCCACCCCCAACTCTTCAAGTACTTCTCTTTGTCTTCCCTCATTTGAGCGTTCAGTTCCATTCCGTGAGTCCTCCTCTTTGGCGTCGTTTCTAATTCCGCTCTCCTTCGTGCTCTCCATTTCATCCATTATAAAAATACGCCTTTAACGTTTTCTCGAGCGTCAAGAAGCCCTGCAAATTCTAAACGCCAGCCCATCCTATATAATAATCACCATCATGATCCCTTACTTCCAGGTCCAGGAGCAGATGGTTCCTTCAGCGGGATTCAGCCCTCAAAGTGACCCTTACGAGTCGGAGTACATGCACAAGTTTTCGCAACAGCCTCAAACCTACACGACGCCAATCCAGCAGCAGCACCACCAGTCTGAAAACTCCTTCTGCAGCTTGGCCGATACCTTTGACCTTTCCCTCCTTGGAGATCACTACGACGACCAGGACATGGCCACCGTACCATCACCCTCCTGGTCACCCGCCATGACCTCCGAGCCTACGTCCTGGCAACAGCTCTCCTTCTACGCTGCAAGTCCATCCAGCGACTTGAACGGATTTTCCGGGGATATCAAGCCCGCCCTCTCTCCGGATGGCTCTTTTATCAAAGCCTACAGCCCGGCATCCCCTCCAGCTTCCGGCATGAGTGGAGTTAAAGGTCAGGCCCTCGGGTTAGAGACAGGTGGGATGGATTCTGCGACCAGGAATTTCTTGTTGCGCCAATGTTTGGAGGATACCACTTTCC
Organism: Sminthurides aquaticus; assembly: GCA_906901655.1. NCBI lineage: Eukaryota > Metazoa > Arthropoda > Collembola > Symphypleona > Sminthurididae > Sminthurides > Sminthurides aquaticus. Next base: position 4,211,132 of record CAJQTT010000004.1, on the reverse strand, counting down.
AGAGAAAATATAATGTGAAGCCGCTAGAGTTGCCTTTATCCTCCTTGTTTGGTGAAGCTGATGTTGGCAGTCAACAGGTATGTATAAAATTTTATAATTCCTTTTACTGTGCAAGCGTTCTCCATGAATAACTTTAACTTTCCAATTTTAAATCTACACGGATTTTCAATTCCTACTTTGCTTAACCCATTCATGAAATCATGAAACCATCCACTAGCTTAGTCCTTTGTAATATAACATTTTTACTAGAGATCTTAAAGTTGTAGTTACTATAGCTATAATTATCGTATTGCTAACCCTCCCCCGCTCACCTTTCTCCATCCCACTCCCACATTTAAGTAAACATACAACTGGCGGCTCCCTCATTCTCCTGCTCAAGACCAGAAGCTAAATAATCCTGTCTAATCCCATTGACGTCTTTCGTTTGCTTTCCTCGTCCTTTAATTACCATTTGGATAATTCAACAATGTCAGAAGACCCTCTTAAAAACATGATTTACATAATTCAATTGATTTTAAACAAAATACCAAACACACTCCCATTTATTTTCTCTGCAAACAAAATCCCTCTCGTATCCCACCACCACTCTAAATCTAGAGGTTATTTATGATTATTAAACAGCGAGAAGTTAAACCAAATTTCTCTTGCTTTTTCTGTTTATAAATAGTTTGGGAAGACAATTGTAATTACAATTACTGAAAAAATCTCTTGAAAATACTACAGACATATCTATCCCGAAAAATTTCGGATTCTAGAAGACGACGTATAGTTTTCTCTGTAACGTCTCTTCCTCCCAGCCCATCTTCTTTTGTCCTTTTCTACTATATCCTATTATCTCAAGATAGAATTTTCATTAGATTTGCTAGTATTCCAATTAGCACTTTTACCTTGAGTCCTTCTTGGAAGTCGTTCACGCTTCCGAGAACTCTCCTCTATTTGATCTCCTACAGGATTTTTTCCAAGACAAAAACTACAGCGTCTATTATATAGTTACTTAATCTGCTCTTCTTCTCAACTAGCGCTCCTCCAACGTATTGTTAAATACACACGCACAAACGCCTCCATCCTCACCTCCCTTAATGCTTATTATAAATTGTGTGATCGTGACTGACATCCGCTAAACTACAATTAACAAGCAGTAAGAGCGTCACAAGGCAATTATATGATTCCTCTTGCATGGTTAAGCCAAGACTGAAACGAGAGCAAATCCCATTCTCTTCTAAACAAATCCTTCTAGTTTCCCCGATATGTATAATCTTGGAATCAGGAATTTTATTCTTCTAAGATGAATCCTTCATCCTCCTGCTTACATTCCAGCACACCGTGAGCTTCGCAACAAGCCAATTAACTTTCCTCCCACCCGAGTCTAGTGAAGCAAGGAAAGCAGGTGTAACAATCCCGTCATTCACTTCCCTTCTTCCTCACATCCTTCCGCTTCCTTGCCAATTTCAACGTTGCAGTCAGCGTCACTCATCTCTTTCCCTCCACCACCCCTCCCTCTCCCTGCCCACCTGGCATCAGCTTAAAATCCAATGTTTGATATATGACCCCATCAATCCTCTTTTATATTCCGCTCTTAACCAATCTCGCCCCACCCACCCACCCTCAATATAAACATCCGTTTCCAGTCATCTTCACCACACTAAAAAATTGCCCTACACTAGACTTCATGGTGGCTTTGGATTTATTCCAGGATATGACGTCTACACCAGAGAGCAGTGGACTAGAGCTGAATCAAATTGAACCAGTTTTCAGCATGGCCTTTGACCAAATCCGAACGGATATTCAAAGCGCTTGCTCCTCATTGGCCATCTCCCCAGGTAAGAAAATTTAAATACTACAAGTTTCACTCGGTTTCTTTCTCTGTCCCTCCCTTCTATAAGCTTGCAGGGGTTGAAGAGACGGAAGGGCTATGCCACGGTTTAAAATACCAGGGTAATCACGGAGGCAGGCTATTTTATTACAACTTTCTCGGGTATTTTGAAAGTCGTTTTTGAGTTAATTTAGCAGAGTGTAAGCCTGTAACAGCTTAAGTTGAAGCAACTGCAGAATATTTCACCAGTTACTCCGAACCTGTCTGTTACTTATTCATTTTAAACGAATTTAGTTGTTTAACTCGTTTAGATTATGAATAAGTTTGAAAGGAATTGCAAACGACTTGATTTTCTTGTTACATGAGCATAATTTCTCGTACTTGTGGCCGGCTAATGGCGTCATAGGGAGAAGATATTTTAAAGTTAATGTCATTTTGGAAGATTGTACGCGTAACTCGTCTTCCTCGTTTCGCATACACAGCACATTACCGTATGAAGTGTCTATAGGCAGAGCTATACAGTGTTAACCATAGGGATTCACTGAATGCGGTAATCGACATTCATCTTCTCTGGCTCGACAAGACATGCTGTAGGATTTTTAGTCGCAGAGGGGGAACGAGATTTTCCTTGTAAACTCTACAGCCTCTCGAAATTTTACTTAGTCTCAGCCTTTTTTGCATACCTGTTCCATGATCTAACCCCTTCTTCTCGTATTCTTGTTCTCTCTAACTCTAGTTGAAATGATTTTGCGAAAATAAGTCAAGCATTCGTTAGTGATTAGCAATGGTTCTTCAGGCTACGCTCTTCCATCTTAAATTTGCAACAATCCTAAATTCCAAGCTCCAACCTCCCAACCTCTCCACTCTTCTTCCACCCTCTCCACTATCCTCTCTCAACCTGACCTTGGTCTAATAGGCGTGGTTCCGAATACCTCAGCGTGTTTTTGCCCATTTGAAGCGAAAAAAATTGCCAGGGAAAAAATGTATCCCCAAGGGCAAATCCCTCTATCCCTACCTGAGAAACAAGCCTTTAACGCATCCATTACAAGCTCCACCAGCCATCCAAAATTATCGTCTGCCCGTATGTAATGATCCAGTGCAGTATATTATACAAGATTATGCTTAAATTTAAAAGTCGGGCTTGCGTACTCTTCTACGAGTACAAGCAGAGCGTAGCTGAGATGAGAGGTTGTTTGTAAATTTTTTTAAATACTTGATTTTCTACCCCGCCACAACTTTTGTACAAGCTAGGACAGGAGGAGGAGCTCGGAGCAAGTCCTAAATTATGTCTTCTCGAAAACCCGTAACGAAATCCCTCCCCAGTATCCACATAGATCACCGAGGACAAGGATTAAATGAGCATTTATTACGACCTTGCAATCATCATCCTCCATCGCGCGCCTTACCTGCCTCAAGTTAGCCTAGTTAGTTAGTTGGAGGAGAAACATGTTTGAGGAAAAGAAAATACTCGAGATTATCAACTCTTATATATTTCGTGAAAATTATAATTAGCCTCCACGACGCAATCTTGCAACTCTTCTTTCCAACTTTTCATCTTCTCTCCGTTTCGCCATCAAAGCTAATCCTTCTACTTGATTAACATTGCAGACCCCACACAGTGGTCTGGGCAAGATGTCCAGAAATGGTTGGCTCATATATTTGCCACATTTTCAACCAACGTCACAATGCAGGAGCGAAGCATGGATGTCGCCAAGGCTCTTGGAAAATTTTGGAACTTTGATGGACCCGCCCTCTGCGCCCTCTCTGAAGAGGAGCTCAGGCTTCACGAGCCCAACTACGGTTACTTAATTTTCCATCAATTGGAGCTCTGGAAGATGCTTCGTGGAAATAAGGCTTGCTCCGCTCAACTTCCTCAGGAAGTGAGTTTCGCTACCGCGGATTACGATATGGAGCAAATCTTTAATTCATCCTTCACCGCCGCCGAATCTCCGATGCAACCTACGACCGTTGCTGAAAACTTTGAAGAGCCCCCTTCCGTCGTCTCTGACATAATTGTTCCAACAATGGTCAACTCTCCGTCTTCATCTTATTCCTCGCCTTCCGCTGAAACTGATGCAGCTAACACGGACGGTAAATTAACTTTTATTTTTTCTATTGTCATAAATCATTCACATAATACTCCTGATCATAACTACTAACCCTACCCCATCCCTATAATCTCCACCTCCGCCGCCCAAAACTCCCAATCATCATCACATGAGAATCGTCGTTTCGCCCTAACCCTAACCCGGACCTTGGCATTGCCACTTGGCCATTTCACATCAACTTTTCACCAATTACTTCACCCCTTCAAGGCGGCCATAACTTTGATAAAATCTGCTTACATCTAAGCGTCTATCCTCCCTCTTTGGCACATCCCAAACCATTCGTAACCCATCATACTTTACGCCTTTCTTGATTGTAAAACGTATTCCGTTTTACAGCCCTTGTGTGGCATCAACCGCATAGATCTACATGTAAATGCCATTCCTCTTTTCAATGCTAATCATCCGAGTTTAGTGACTATCATCTAATAAGAGCTTTACATTTTTAGTTATATGGAATCAAGTCTTTCAGTCATGAACCCGTCAATTCCAATAACGGAACTCGCGGTACTTTCCCCAATTTTACACATCTTCTTGTGCACCCTCTGCCGGCTAAAATTCTTTCTCCAATACAAATGCTTCGCAAACAAAGGCAACGATATATTTGCACAATTGTTGTTTTAAACTTTAGCCAACTCTCACCAGGCTCATAGTGTCATTTCCATATAACTGCTTGGGAAACCACAATTATTTGCCATTGTTTTACTTGAAACAATTCCATCTAAAATGCTTTCCATCCATCACCACACTTAGTTCTGCATAATCCTCCTTTTGCCAGAAACATAATGCTGTTCTCAATTAGCATTTTGTAGCCAGTTGTGCAAATTAATCCATATTTAAAACGAAACTATTGTCTACATGTTCACCTCATATTAAATGCTTCACAGTTACTCAAAAAGATCGCAAGTGTTTTAGTGCCTGTGGTTTTATACTTGTATACTTTTTGCTATTCTCAGCTCCCAGCATCACTAGAGGAGACTACAAAGATTAAAGGACATTGATTAATAATTCCAAGATATGAGAGGTACATTTTCAACATAACCAACAAAACTACTTTACCCCTTTCATGACTAACATCCACACATAATAATCCAATCTCCTGCCGTTTTTCAACTCAATTAATTTAAAACGTGATAGGAAAATTCCTAGTATTCCATCGCAACGCACTCACCCTTTCCAATCAGTATTTACTTTTTGTAAGACGACATTATTACAGCCTGCTTCTTATCTCATGATAAGATAGTTTGATCAGTAGGTAGGGAATATTCCACAGGCTCTCTCATCACCCTCCCAATCTTCCTCCTCAGCACATTTAACCCATCAAACAAGAGCTGTGTGTGACTCACAACAATAGAATTTAAGCCAACTTAAGACTTGGATAGATAATGTAAGATGTGAAGCGTATTATACAGAAAGTAGGTCTACTCTTACTCCACTTAGGCTCGGAAAGGTGGTGGGAGTTGGGAAGTTTGGCTATAGCGCGGTAGGTAAATTGCCAAGACGACCAGCTCTCACATTCATTTAAGCAACTTACTTTTCCTCTTTGAATCCTCTACACACCAAGCAAGGAAAGCATAGCAAGATCAAGATTCAACTTCCCAGAAGAGAAGCGTCTCAACCAGCAGCGCCAGCGCCGTCATCCACTTTATTGCCATATAACGAATTTCAGGTCAAGCTTTAAAGGCCTCAAATCATTATTTTTTTCCCTTCCATCAAACCAGCATTGTTCTCTTCCTCCCTTTCTTCCTCTTCTTCTTGATCTAGCCAATTTTATTCTGAGACATCTCACTACTACTTGCGCGCCAACCATACGAGCACTTTGAGTCCAGCTCCAGTTACACTTCTTTCTTTGGAGCAGGCTTATCTAAAGTCTGGGAAAAAGAGGTAGTCGGTCGGGAATCCCAAACTGCATCATCCCTACATTGTACGACAATTATTCTCTCTAACACTTTGATCCTTAATAGCTTCATAAAAGTTGCTATCTTCTCTCGCACATGATGTGTGTCCAAATCCGTCTAAAATACTTGTGTAAAAGTCATTGAAACATTTCCACATCAACGTGGGTATGAAGTAGAGCAGACACTAAGAGAGAATATCATTTTTTAGCCGCCCCATCAGCCCTGCATTTCCTCATCTAAGCTACATCTCCTCCCTATTGTCTTCATCTTGAATTGTATGAATTGTATTGGAGCGATCCATAATATTACGTCCATCTCTTGTCTTCTTATTCCTTTTCTTATTCGAGAATTATTTATTCCTGAGGCCAAAAAAATTTCACTCCTCAAACCCAACTCTATCCTGTCTCTGTTCATACACCTCACAGTTTTCATGCCACACATCTCATCTTGTCACACATCTTTCCTACTTTGTTTCCATAGCAGAGCTGACAACTCATTACAATTTAAAGTATCCACCTTGAGGGATTGGAAGAGATGTGATTGCTTATTGGAAAGGATGATTCATAAAACTTTACTCCCATGGCCCATTCCCCATAATTTTACTTCCTCCCTGTGCTGCAGGAGGTTAATAATAATTGCCCTGCGCACGTGCATATCTCCACGTTCAGCCAAGAGCCTTCATCTTATTATTCTCTTTAACAATTGCATTCTAAAAGTGGTTACATGTCTCTATTGTTGTTTCACCGTTTCATGAGAGAGGTATAAGCGCTGCTAACTTTAGGTATTCACTTTTGCGCCTCGGGCATTAAATCAAGAAAGGGAAATTCCACCTTCCTAGAAATAGGAAGGTCGGAAGCGCCCGCGCTCCTCCTCCGTCCGTCCCTATGCCTTTGATGATATCAATTGGAAAGCCCAACTTTCTCCTTCTTATGTCACTCTCATTCGCCCCTTTCCCGTCCTGTCACCAGCCGCAGTCTCTGAAGTGAACCCCATCTTGTGTAGAATCCATTAAAGCTACTCTCGAGTCTTTACACTGTCCACCACAATCAATCACCCCACCTCTTCCTTATCCAAAACTATTAATTACTTCAAAATAAGGAAACGGCCTTAACCTGATCCAGTTACTCATGATTTTTATTTTTATTTATTACAGGAACAGACGAGGAGGAAGAGGAAGAGGAGGAGATGGAGAAGCTGCCCGCGGGGAAGAGCAAAGGAGGAAACGGACAAAAGAGCGGGGCTCACATACATCTGTGGCAATTCCTTAAGGAACTACTGGCATCACCTCAACAACATGGATCTTGCATAAGATGGTTGGATCAAAGCCGTGGCGTCTTCAAAATCGAGGACTCGGTCCGAGTAGCTCGATTATGGGGTCTTCGCAAGAATCGCCCGGCAATGAACTACGACAAGTTATCCAGATCCATCCGCCAGTACTACAGGAAAGGGATCATGAGGAAGACAGAGCGCTCCCAGAGACTCGTCTACCAGTTCTGTCACCCTTATGGCCTTTGAGTATTCCTTAGGGGATGAACCACAGATAAAAAACGTTGCTAATTTTTTTTAGCGTGTCTTATTCGTTGCTGCAGTTTTATGCAGCTATTCCCAAGCCCGCCTACAAGTATTGTACGCCCCAGACAAATCCAACGCCGAAGCGGCTAGGATTATAGCCCCACCTCACCTGTATCATATTAGTGTAGTCGTGCTAGGATAAGCATTCACAAATTCGCCAACATGGAAAACTTTAGTGTCCTGCAAATGTATACAAGGAAATATGTTTTGCTCAGGCTGTCCTTGATTACGTCGGGATTGTAAAGCCTCCAGAACTCATTGTATGTCCGTTTTAGGGCAGAGCTTGCTTATTATTAGCGAATTAGTTGTTCTTCTCGTCTGATTCGTAGTAATTCAGACCTATCACCCTTAAATCTAAGAAGACAACAAATGTTTACATTTTTCTACAAAGACAGCGACACTATAGAATCATTTCTTATATACTCAGTAACCTAGTTCAAACTTGGATAATTAGCTTATATAACTAACGCAACATGTAAAATGACGAAGCCATTCTCGTGGCAAGTTAACTTTGCTCCGATTGTATTACAGAAATAAACACTACATTTTCTGAAAGAAGAAACACGTGGAATTTTAAATATTTGAGAAACAAACTCTACTGTTATGTTGGAAGCTGGTAGTAGTGGATTTGAACTGAATATCAGCCTTACCTACCTACCGTAGCACTTAAAAGCAAGTATTGATAAATATTACGAATATTTCCGTCTCGTTCATGACGTTTTTATAAACCTTTTAGAAATCTTTCATTTGTGGACATCGGAATCGGAATGTGAACATCCTTTTGGCTTATTATTGCTGAATTGGGAAGATAGAAAACCATACAATGGTTATTCTTCTAACACTTACAATTGTATCTTTGCATACGTTTGCTTCTTTTGTAGCATACACTTTGATTCATTAAAACCAGGGAAAATTAGTAGACGCGGACCAACCTTTTTGTTTTCACGAAACTCCTTCAAATCCCAAATATACAAGGCGACATGTGCTGGCAGCAGCAATAATCTCATTTGACCGATCTGAATTGCTGCTTAAGTATACAGGCAGCGCCATCTATCTTGCATTATCTTAGCCGCGACCGTTCATTTTATCCGAACGGTTGCATTACCCCTACACAGATAGTTGTTGTAATCCCCAGAAGAGAACGCCGTAGCTACTACAGATAAACCTGTGCTCACATTACAACGCATTCGTCCCAGCCAGACGATTAACCAGACAATTAACTTTTTGAGTGCGTCAACATTGCAATTACCTTATTACCTCTGATATCTATAATAAATAGCTCATTCAAGCTTATCATTTAATTAATGATTGTATCATCACGGATCATGTGAAGTATGAAGCACTTGGAAGGAGATAAAAATCCTTGCAATATGTAGCATTCTGCCTGCGACGGATTTTCTCTTAAGGTCATGCAATTACATAATATTTTTATCAAGTTGCTCATAAACCACTCTGGGGAAGGCCTGTTGGTTTCTAATGTTTGTAGCATTTAAACTATTTAAGATACCAAGTAGGTCTTTTCACTCTTGTAAACACTTTCTCCTTTCGTTTGCTCTCTCGAGAAGCAGTTATTGTTTGTATTGTCATTCTGAAAATGGCGGGGCAAGCTGAGTAAAAGTTTGTCCCGGACTCCAAAAAGAGTCAACAACTTCGGTTGTAAATGCTTGTATTCTTGAAAGAGATGGCTGAGAAAGCAGTTTATATTTAGGAAGAAAGGATCGTAAATTAGAATTAATCGATGCTACAAATTGTGCGTCTCTCCACGGAGGATACTTATGCGAGGAGTTGAAGGGTAGATGGAGGCAACTTGCGGGGTTCTCGGATTTCTCTTCTTGCCCGGCCTCGTCCCGTTCTACGTTCCTTCCGCAATTGTAACAGCCTTATTTTACCCGTTTCCCCCCAGTCTTCTTCAACTCCTACAAGATACAGATACTGGTTTCTTGGAGGCGTTCTACTTCACCGGCTCTAGAGAGACCTCAGGAGGCTTGGCTACATCCATCCAGGAGAAGGAAGTGCATGGAAGATTTGTAGTTTTAGATCAATAAAATGTGTCTCCCTCCAATTGTTGTTACATGTTCTGGGAGATAATATCCTCAGTTCCTCGTCCCTAGTCCCTGCCTTGTAAATAAGCATTTCCTAGAGCGTCCTCTGCACCGAGTTGCAAGTATAGAATTGTCCTTTCTCTATGCATGTTTTACTCAATTGTTCACATCTTGGCACTCACATCTTCTTTAATTACCAAGAGCTGCATGGGCTCAATCCTCTCGATTTTCTACTCTCCTCCTGGATCTCGAACGCGCCGGATGGGCTTTAAGACTCCTTCTAGACCTATAGTTTCTCTTCCTTCCGCCCTTTTTTTTGACATCTCTCTCAAGGAAGACGCAGCTTTGAATGCTCCACAAGCCGTCGTCCGTCCTAGATACGTGAGACAGACCAGGGTAAGATGGGATGCTTCAATGCCTCCCCTTATGCAGATTCAGGTATTTTTGGGTGCTTGTTAAAGTCTCAAAGACTTGTGTGCTCCCCAGCACGTGTGTCATTAAGAGGATAAGTTTGAAATTATTGTACCTTGAAACTAATTAATTAAAGGGAAGGGTATTGCTAGGGGATGGAAGGCAGGGAGGCGTGGTAAGCCTTTTCTCTTGTTAAACGACTTGCAGGAGCTCAAGAAAAAGCATGCACACATCCTCGTATTCCTGTAACCCAAAATTTTCCTCTTCACCGCCATTAGAATCCCTACAATTGTTCAACAACCACATTCATGGTTGTACTCACCACTCACTCGTACTGACTCCGGACAGACGTAGAGTTAAGCCGGGAGACCCAAACCATATTTTCTTAGGCCATGGGCATTCGAGTGGCTTTCCGCCCTTGCATCAGTTCCAACCGCAAGCGACGTTTCCAGCTCCAAAGCCCCGGGTATCCAGCCAAGGATGAATGAGCAGCGCAAAAGCAATCATTTTAATGCACTGTCTTCTCCATTTTTTCCTTTCTGTACGATTACGAGTATTACTCTTGTTTCTATATTTCCTCGTCCCTCCCGCCTGTACTACTTTTACTACTTTCTTCATTCTCCCTCGTCTTCTTACCGTTTCCATCTGCTCCATTTACTCTTTTTAGACCTCCTCAACTCCATATAATAGAGTCCTCTCCCACGCCACTACTTGTCCTCCCTTATCATCAAAATTATTTTCTTTTCTTTCTCACCCACTCACCCCATGCACCTACCTGACAATCTCTTACTTTCTATGGATTTCTCTGAAAAAATGCCATATTCAACTTTGCCCACTTTCTTTCTAAAAATTAGATGCTCGAAAATAATTATTTCCATAATCGCACCATTCTTCTCCACTTTCTCTTTCAAGCGTGCATCTGTATTCAAATTACGTCTCTGCTTAATGCATAATTCCACTTTATTCCTTTAACCCACTTTGCCCCCTCAATATTCTCAATATCTGACTCTTACCATCAGAATGCAATAGTTCACTTTTGGCTTCTCCGAAACTCTACCTTTGTCTGAGACTCTATCTAACTGTGAACTGACCACTTTCCCAAAATCCTTTACCAGCTGTTGCGTGCTTTCTCCCATGCTCCAGTAGCTCGCTCCGTACTTTAATCTTTCCATCGTTAGCTTACAGCTTTTGTATCGCATTATGAGTTGGAAATGCGTTTTTGCATTTCTAACCTGAATTTTTTACAAACTTTGTCCTTTTACATAAGATCTGCAATGGGAGAACTTGCAGTAAGTTTAGTATCCCAGTAAAAAAGTCCAATAGACTGCAAATATTAAACGAGAATTCCAAAGAGTTGAGTAAATATTTACAGACTTTGAAATTAGTTACTTTCTCCCTGATTCTTTCAATTTTTTCATCCATTTCCTTCCTTCAACTTCAACCAAGGATTCTTTAAACTTTGTAGCCTTTTTGCACTACATTGCTGTTCAAGCAGCAACGCATTTCTTTCTTTCCTTTCCGCCCTTGCGTTTCATATCGGCGTATATAGGGTTAATAGGGTAGCCTGCTAAATTTTAAAACAGTACAAATTGCTTCTCTCTCTCTCTCTTTTTTCTTGCAAGCTCTTCTTCGATTTCTTCCAGCATTTATTATTGATCTATTTGGGAGGTTTGGAGGGAGGGAATTGGATTGTCAAGTTGTTGGATGACAAACTAGGGACGAGAAGTCGTAATGTATTAGGCGGAGATGGGGATGCTCAAAAAAGCAAAGTGTGCTTGAACAAGTAGGTAGGAAGTAGGAGGACATACGTGTACTTGTGGACGAGAATCCTCCTGGATGCCCTTCTCATCCATCAAGAAGTAATGTAGTCTTTTTAGCTTGCTCCGGGATTAAGTTTGTAGGCAATTCTTGAGATTCCATCCAGCTTTTAAGCATGCTGCTGTTCTCTGTGAGTTTTTTCAATTTAACCAGGCAATCGTTAGAGCTCAATACGGAACAAATCCCTATGCCACTGCTTTTTTATGTAAAACCCTATACATGTTAGTTGTGTATTTCCTTTCCCTTATTCTATATACTCCACCTTGGATTCTTCCCCTTCGCTAAATCTGTATCAAGAGCCTGTTTTCTCAATCTCGAATCAAATCAGTCCCTTATTATCAAAATCTAAGGTTTCCTAGTTCGGAGAAGGGATAACCGGGTAGTAGTCCGCCTCTCTACCTGCTTCTATTTTTTTCTATTTCCTACTCCAACTTACCATATCCCTCTCTCAACTTTCTCCGCTTTCTCTCTCTATCCTTCCCTTCTTCGCCCTATTCTTTAGTTCACGACTCCCAATTTTATTTATCAGTCATATGATTCCTTCCGTAAATTGCATTATTTTCCAGCCTACTACTAGGCTTCCTCCGGACCTCCTACTCTTTCTCTCTCCCTCTACATCCTCTGATATTCTGTATTCTACTCCACACAGGGCCGCCGTAGGTAGCTAACCATCTAGCAATTAGGACAAACCTAACCACCCGAGACTCAAGTTACAATCATAGCAGAGAGCAAAGGCAAACTGGAGGAAACTAGATCAATCCTTTGACTTACCAAAACCAAACCAACTGACTTATGATTAGTATGTGAGGCATAGGCGGGAGTTATTAGTTTTGCTTTTACTTCTTCTAATTTGGGACGACAAGAGTATAGAGACGCACATGAGTGCATGTAGGACAGGAAACAAGCACAAGATGCTGAATATACAAGTACACAACAAAAGCCAGGGACTCTGCTGGTTCCATTGCATGCTTATACTTTATCCGAAACAAGGAATCAATTTATAGATCCTTCCCATTACAACCTTCCTTTGTACTTCTCTCTGAGGATCAAAGGTACAGTTTCGCCAGCAGGCTTGTTGAGTTGCTGAATGGTCTGATTCTTCTACACGGCATGTTTCCTTTCGCTTTCAGCTTTCCCTCAAATAATGAAAATACTTCATGCCATTCCCAGAACCAAATAATGACACTTTATTACTTTTAGCATGCATTTCTTCAATTTACTTAATGTCTGGCAGTGAGCTGGATCAAACGGCACGACTTGGCTCCCTCACTGCCTCACTGCCTCACCATCATTGCTACCAGTCAACATCTAAATTTTCCTCGAGTCTTAATATACAATTTGCATTTCTAGTCACTCACTACATACTCATAAATCAACGAGCGTATCACTCTATCAAAAACTTAGCCAATCCCAATCCAGTCAAGGGTATAACTTCCACATCATCGGCCAAAACTTTCTCCGACCAGCCTCGACTTTCTCTTTATTTTCTCTCGTTTCTGTTTGATTCCTTCTTGAACCTTTCCCCTCCATCAATTCTGTCCGTCCATATCAATCTATAACTATCCGTTCAGTATTTATCTGCAGTATCCATTGCGATTATATTCCCATATTTATTAGCTGGTATCTCCACAACACAGGCAAGAAGTCCAACGCTTATTTCCATTCAAATGTCAAGTCCTCCTCCTACCTCGACTATACACCGTGGTATGTCTGAAGCTTTCAGGTGAACCCGCAATGCTTTATGTAATGATCCTGATTCCAACTTTTCGTCAGAGCGCATATTAAATGTATAGTATACATAACCATGCCAAACAAAACCAATCAAAGCTTAAGGGACACAAACTTGACGTTTTACCCACAACCCTTTGCCCTCCCGTAAAGTCCTATATAACTCTGATTATCCTCTTATCTGTCCTTAAACTTTTTTCAATTTTCGCATTGTATTTTTAAAACTTTTCATATCCACGTTTATCGAACATGACTCTTTTTTCTTAAAATTTCTTTTCATTACGTGCAGAAACGAAGGGTTGAGTCCATCTCCGCTTTTCTTCTGCGATTGTAAAACGAGAGTTTTACAGCCCTGCATTTCCTTCCCTTGCTCTTACATCCTATGCCTTTCTTAAGTTTCCGAGGTATTAAACTCGAAAGGAAAGGCTTCATAAAGAGAAAATGAAAGCGAGTAAAGATCCCTCCAGACCAATCCCAGCTGTCCTTCCTTCATTCACTTAACTTTCTCAAGAACAATAAAAAATCAAATAGAATCAGTAAAAGTAATTCCCTTTCTTTTAATACTTTCCCTACTTTATCCTACCCATCTAGCCCAGCACAGTACGGCATTCTGCTATGCAGGAGAGGAAAGTAAACCCACGCTACCTTCCTACAGTATTACGGTATGTACTTCTGTTCCTGTATTCTTATTACAGGTTCCGTTTCGCTTAAATGTAAATAACGGAGAAAGCGGGTCTATAGGAAAACAATAAATATGCTCAAGTCATAACATGTATTTCCACTTTTGGAGGCGCGTCCTTTTTAAAAGCGGGTATAGGGAAACCATATTAGCGGCGCATGCAAGAGCTCCTATAGCCTTGAGCGTTTCTCCAAGCAATTGTCTACGCTTTCATTCGACTGTCAATCCGACGGAGAGAGCTGGAGTCATTAATTTCCCGCTTTTAATAAAATACTATTGGAAGTGTGCGTAAAACGCTATTAAATTCCTGGAATTGTACTGTCCTCCTCCGCTTTCTCTTCCTTCCTTTCCGACGAATACGTTTCTGATGTAACGCATCAAAAAGGCCGGAATCCGGAAACCTCTGTTTTATATTTCTCCTCCTCTTCCTTCCAACATCTCTCCCGTCTTTTTCACACTCATCCGTCTTCCACGTACCAAAACAAATTGACCTTTGAATAATTTATTACTAAAACCTGAAAAACTATCCAAACACGAGTAAAAGAGAGTAAAAATGCCAAACCTGTTTGTACTCCCACTTTCCTCATCCCCTGCATGTCTCTTTCTTTTCATGCTTTCTCCATTCTTTTTCCCCAACCTGTCTCTCTCATTCAACTTTCCCTCATCTGTCTGTATCGACTACAGTCTTTAGAACCTGTAATGACCTCACTACTTTTCGTGCTACCAAGGTTCACCTTGTTTATATGCAGCTCCAATTTTCTCCGCTTCCCTAACCGCGTCCAGTTAAGTTGATAAGAAGCTCCTTTCAATGCTGCCCTAACCCTGACCTCGGATTAAGTTGATTAGCAGCTCCAGTTAGCTAACTAGCTAATTATTGTAGATGCAACTACATGTAAAATGAGAAAACTGAGTCGTGATTTTCTCTTAAGTTCTAGGCTTTAATTTTACAAGTTTCTCGCACACCTTCTCCAAACCGACTGACTTCCCACTTCCTCTTCCGAGTCCACCAAGCTTCCTCTTTTTCACACACATCCATTCATTTTACATTATACAACATGATACACAAATATGCCAACTCATGCCATCCCGTTTCACAGTAACAAACAATGACACAACAAATATATATATAAAAGTATCGTCTCCATGGAGACTAGAAAGAAATATTCTACAATGCAATAATTTTACTCTATGCTTCTGAGGTTGCAACATTACTTCCTCCCAAAGGATCCTTTGATTCTTCCCGTCGGACATCCAGAACGCAGCATTTCGCAACAGGTCTTCTAAAGGTCCCGAACTGGGTCTTCACATCAACGACGCGGATCTTAGCATCTTTTCCAGGGAAGACAGCTGTAACGAGTCCTTTGGGCCAAACATTCCGGGGCATGGTATTGTCAACGATGATAACGACATCTCCAACTCGGACAGGCTTCTGAGGCTTGAACCACTTGGTCCTCTTCGTTAACGTCGGTAGATATTCCCTCAGCCACCGCTTCCAGACTCGATCGGATAACACCTGAGAGTATCTCCACTGCTTTCTCGGGCAGAAATCGTTGTCGTCAAACTTTCCAAACGGCCGAGGTCCACCGGCTGATCCAATCAGAAAGTGATTGGGAGTGAGGCTTTCTAAATCGTCAGGATCTGCTGAAACATAAGTTAAAGGACGTGAATTAACCATGTATTCTGCCTCACAGAATACAGTTTGCAGAACCTCAGGCTTGACTGGTCCAGACTTCAGTGTACACTTCAGGGCAGTTTTGACCGAACGAACTAATCTTTCCCAGCTTCCTCCCATGTGAGGACTAGCGGGCGGGATGAAACTCCAGTTAATTCCACGCAGCGACATCTGCTTCAGGATTTCGTCTCCATCTAGTTCACGAATAGCTTCACGCAACTCTTTGTCAGCTCCTCGAAAGTTGGTTCCGTTGTCGCTGTAGATAAACTTAGGCTCAGAACGTCTGGAGATGAATCTTCGGATTGCAAGGATACAAGAGTCGGTCGTCATGGATTCAGCAATTTCTAGATGAACGGCCCGGGTCGATAAACAGGTGAACAGAACACCATAACGCTTCTCTCGATGACGTCCAATACTAACTTCGTAGGGGCCAAAGTAATCTACTCCACAGTAGGTGAAAGCTGGAACATGGTCGTGCAATCTAGCTTCAGGCAAGTCTCCCATTTCCGGAACGGATGGAACAGCACGTTGATTCTTGCACTTCTGACAACGGGCCCAGGTACTACGAACGGATGCACGCAAGTCTATGATCCAAAGCCGTTGACGGAGAAAGTTGGCTAAAAATTCTTTGCCATGGTGACCACAGATCTCATGGTAGTATTGTAGCATCAATTTGGTTACGGGATGCTTAGGGTCGAGGATTGGAGGATTCTTGACAGTAGCTGTAGCGTTTGATCCGTCGATCCTTCCACGAATGCAGATGACCCCGAACTGGTCCAGGAACGGAGAAAGTTTCAGAAGACGGCTTGTTTTGGGAAATGGGATTTGCGACTTCAAAGCTGCAAGCTCTTCTGAGAAACTATCTTGCTGTATGAGTTGAATCCAGGCTCTCTCGGCTGCAGTTAGCTCTTGTAGTTTGATGGGTCCACCGCCACGATTCTCCGATTCTACACGCAGGTTGTCAGCAAATCTGTAGAAGTAGGCCGTTGATCGGAGTAGTTTTGACCATGATGAAAAGCGAGTGTAATCCGGCATGCACTCTAGACCGACTTCTCTTGTGAGTAACACAAACTCACTCTTCATTTCGAGCTCATCTTCGGAAATATGTCCAGGTTCAGATTTTGGTTCAGTTGGCCATTCATTGGGATGGGAAAGTAGAAACGCGGGGCCGGTGAACCATCTGCTCCTTGAGGAAAGATCTGGAGCTTCAGCGTCACGAGTTGCATCGTCGGAAACGTTTAGAGCTGTAGGAATCCAGAACCAATCGCTGACATCTGATTCCTCCAGTATTTCTCCGATACGGTGGGATACAAATTGCTTGAAACGACGGGCATCACTTCTGATCCAACAGAGAACGGTTCTTGAGTCAGACCAGAAGAAAGTTTTGGTGAACTTGACATCATGATTTTCTTGAATAAACTTGGTCATACGTACTCCTATCACAGCAGCTTGCAGTTCCAGACGTGGGATGCTGATAGGCTTCAAGGGTGCCACACGGGTCTTTGACATCACAAAGCTGACAGCTGGCCCGGATTCTGGAAAACTGACTCTCATAAAAGCAACACTTGCAAATGCCTTCTCACTTGCGTCGACGAAGACATGGAGTTGAATTTCCGCCGCATCTGGAATCCTGGGGTTGTAGCATCTAGGAATTTGGAGCTTCTGAATTTCCGGAAGGATGTGCAGCCACATTTTCCACTTACTGAAGACCGATTCAGTAATTTGATCGTCCCAGCCGATACCAGAGCGCCAAATATCCTGGAGAATAATTTTTGCGATGATGGTGAAGTGACCAAGAAATCCGAGTGGGTCGAAGACGGACATAACAACTCGAAGAACTTCCCTTTTCGTTGGTCGCTTAACTCCAGAGAGAATGTCTTCCTGCACACGATGGAATCCGCACTTAAAGGTGAAATGATCCGAAGCGCGATTCCACTGAAGCCCAAGCATACGGTCTAACTTGATTGGATCTTCAATGCTGAGATCCTTGTCTTCAACTGCTCGACGATCTTCTGGAACAGTTTTCAAAACGGATGCGGAGTTACTGATCCAGCCGACCATCTGGAATCCAGCTTGCTCGTGAATATAATTGATTTCCTTGATGAGACTGGCGGCTTCTGTCTCCGTGGGAACGCTCCCGAGAAAGTCATCAACATAATGTTGAGAGATGATAGCGTTGACAGCAGCAGGATAGTGATCAAGGTACTCCGAAGCGTTGAGGTTCTTGACATACTGAGCACAGTATGGTGAAGAGGCTGAACCAAATATCATGGAGTCCATTTGAAATTCTTGAGGAGGCTTCTGCCGATCCATCCCTCTCCATAGAAACCGTTGAGCGCACCGATCTTCCTCCCGTACTCGAACTTGTAGAAACATCTCCCGGATATCTCCACCCAAAGCAATAGCAAACTGTCGGAACTTGAAAAGAACGCCAACCAGATTACAGTACAGATCACCTCCCTTCAGTAAACAATCATTTAGACTCACACCCTTGATCTTGGCAGCAGCATCGTAGACAAGTCTGACCTTTCCCGGTTTGTTGGGATTCCTTACGCAGAAATGAGGAAGATACCAGAGCTTCCCTTGTGTGACGTTAGCAGTTTCGGTGACAGGAGAAGCATAACCTTTGCGTAGCAACTCTTCAATTTTCTCGCAGTAAGCTCCAGCAAATACTGGATCCTTATCCATCTGAGCTTCCATCAAGGTTAGTCTTCTCAAAGCGATGTTGCGGTTAAACGGTAACTGAGGATTTTCATCTTTCCAGAGCAGACAAGTCTCGTACCTGCCATCAACTTTCTTCGTGTATTTCTCCATGAGTTCCTTAGCTCGTTGCTCTTCGGATGAAACAAGTACCTTGGATGGAATCTTAACTCCCAAGTCCTCTGTAGTAAATGACGCTTTGACTAGCTGATGTATTTCTTCGTCGATGTTCACGTGTACATTGCAGTGCATCAGAAAATCTTCATCCACACGACCTTCAAGTAGTCCTTACGGACCATGGATACACCATCCTAAGCGAGTACGTGAGAGTACTGGAGCATTCTTCGGACCTTCGTAGACCTCGAGCGATGTAGCCAAACGGGCGTTATCTCCAGCGATGAGAATCGTTGATTGCACAAGTTCAAGAGTAGAAACGTCTCCGTACTTGAGATGAGGCCAGGTAGATCGAAGCTTCTCCACATCACAGCTATACCAGGGCAGACTCATGTTCTTAATCGTCACAGCATTCTTCATCTCGTAGATAATCGCTGTAATTCTTCCCTGTATTTTCACGTTGACAATTTTCGATGAATGATCAGTCCTACGAATGCCATTAGTCCATTGAAGAGTCACGGGGTTACTGATTCCAACAAGTCCTAACGAGTCCGCCAAGTCTTTGTCAACCATCGTAGTAGACGCAGCATCATCAAACTGAGCAAAGGTGTTTATGGTCTTCTTCGGTCCAAAGATGGTGACAGGAATAACTTTCATCAATGTCTTCCCCCCGTTTTGACTGTGTGTCATAACCACTTGACTTCCAGTTGACCCTCTGACCTGATGTAGTAGCGGATGATGGTTGATTTTGCAGTTGTCTACTCCACACTCTCGTTTCTTCTTGCATTCAGGGGACCGATGATTTATTCCAAAACAACAAAAACAGACTTTCTTTTCACGTACCCATTTCCAGCGTTCCTCGACATTTTCTTTCTGGAAATTCTTGCAGGTCTGGATACTGTGATTTGAAAGATTGCAGAATCCACATTTTCCAGAAGGCTTCGTTGTTGTTGCGAGAACTGAGTGATGATTCTTTTGATTACGTCCAGAACCTTTCCGAGTCTCGTGATTTGACGTAGTCTTCCTCAAGTGAGTGATGGAACTCACGGCTTCCGCCATCTTGACCATCCAACCGCTCAGGTCCTTGAGATTTGCAGATTTTCGTGATACGGTGAAAGTAGCCCATTGAAGACGCAAATTTACAGGAAGCTTATCCACCAGCTGCTGGATGAGAGTAGGATTCTCGAAGTGGCCAGTATAGTTGAGATTCTCCATCGTCCCCACCAGATTCTCAACCATGCAACCAAAAGATACCAAAGCATTAAAATCATCCTCACGAGGTGCAGCGTACTGCTTAATCTTTTCTACCAAGGTCTCGATTATCAAATGCGGACGACCAAAACGACGCTCTAAACTCTGAATAATCCTGTCGACATTCTTAGGGGATGACAACAGAGCGATGACGGTTTCTCTGGCTTCCCCCCGTAGCGATTTCTGAAGACGTTGAACGTTTTCACTGTCAGTGAAGCCACAGGTCAGGGTCGACTCCCGGTAGTGAGCGATGAAGGTCGGCCAGTCCTCAGGTGTTCCAGTAAATATCGGTAGATCCTTGAACAATGACTGACGAGACATCAGACAGAGCTGCTTCAGCTGAAACTGATCAGAATGATTAGTGGGAATTCGGACATTTTCATTCAATTTCATAGCATTTGAAAAAGCTTGAGTTAAAGTTTCAAGAGGGACGTTGATTTCTCCAGCAGGGTGAGGTGCACATTGGTTGACCCAGCTTGCGCAGTTTTCATTCAAAGTTTCCAAAGGTGGGCCGAGCGCACCTCCAGTTTGCAAAGGGTGAGGCGCACAAGTAGTCTTCTCAGGTGGGTGAAGCGCACCATAGGTTTTCTTAAGCGGGTGAAGCGCACCAAAGATTTTCTCAGGAGGGTGAAGCGCACTATCGGTTTTCAAAGGGTAAGGCGCACCCTTGTCTATCGTCGGATTTTTCGGTAGCTGACTCAGCGTATAATCAATTTTCTTAACAGAGGAGCCTTTACGAATTAGAGTCGGTTTGGGTTTATCGGAAATGAAGGTGTTAAAAGTGTTACCGTACTGTCCAGATTTTTCAAAATCGTAAATTACAGGCTCACGTTTAGCACTGAAAACTTGCATATTATCTTCTCGTGAACTCAACTCAAATGCAGATTTAGGTTTTACACGCGGAAAATAAGCACTTTCATCAGACAAGTACTTTTTCTCAAAGTCAGCAACAAATTTATCAAAATCCTGATTTTCACTTTCAAAGTCAATTTTCTTCTCGTTTTCTTGAGCACTTTTGAATTCTTGAATGGATGAGAACTGATTTTCTTGATCGTTGGAGACGGTTAAAATTCCAGGAAATTCCTCTTCTTCGTTTTCTGACAAGTTTTGACTCAAATTGTCGTCCTGCTCGTCGTTTTCCTCCAGAATTTCCGCTCTGCGAATCTCCAGCAGCATGTTGATCCTCTCCTTTTCTTGATTAGCGCGCACCATTTCCAGTTCAAGGGCATCTAGCTTCGCTCGCGCTTCCAGCTCAGCTTTTAGAATTCTTGAAGTACTTCGTACCGTTTTCCTGCTTGATGCAGTATCCATCGTCGTATTACCTACCACTAAAGTAGGGCTTTTATCTTCGATGACCGTGCTGAAGGATGAATATGTTTCACAGCTACTCCTGTCGTCGAAGTTTTCTTGCGCTTCCGGCGCGTTTTCGGCTGGCGGCGTCACCGTTGCTCCAGCTCCGTTTTCTTCTTCCAGGGGACGGATTCCCGGGTTCAGTCTTGCTGATCTCCTGACCCACTGGCTTTCTTGACCTGTAGAATCCATCGTAGACACCAGGCTGATATCCTCTTAGGTTTCGAAGGACCAAAAATGTAATGACCTCACTACTTTTCGTGCTACCAAGGTTCACCTTGTTTATATGCAGCTCCAATTTTCTCCGCTTCCCTAACCGCGTCCAGTTAAGTTGATAAGAAGCTCCTTTCAATGCTGCCCTAACCCTGACCTCGGATTAAGTTGATTAGCAGCTCCAGTTAGCTAACTAGCTAATTATTGTAGATGCAACTACATGTAAAATGAGAAAACTGAGTCGTGATTTTCTCTTAAGTTCTAGGCTTTAATTTTACAAGTTTCTCGCACACCTTCTCCAAACCGACTGACTTCCCACTTCCTCTTCCGAGTCCACCAAGCTTCCTCTTTTTCACACACATCCATTCATTTTACATTATACAACATGATACACAAATATGCCAACTCATGCCATCCCGTTTCACAGTAACAAACAATGACACAACAAATATATATATAAAAGTATCGTCTCCATGGAGACTAGAAAGAAATATTCTACAATGCAATAATTTTACTCTATGCTTCTGAGGTTGCAACAGAACCGAACCAAATCCATGAAATACTACCCCCGAAACGTTCCTTCGTCTTTTAGCCTTCCTGTATTTCCGAATTCCAAAGTAAATAGAACCCTTGACAACTTTTACTTTGGCGTTCCTTATTTTCCCTTCTTCTCCTCCATTCCCCTTCCGTCTTTTCTCCTGTCGTTCATCTGTCCCGTCCACTACGAACATACGTAACCGTTCTGCTATCCCAACCAGCTTAGCTTTTACTTACTCTTCATCTCAGAATTTTTGATTCTCATCATAAGACTTCAGCCCCTTCTCTTCTCATTCGGGTTCCAATATTCGCTATTTCGTCCACGCTTTCACTCATTGCTTAATCCTTAAACCTTAACCAAACCTTGTAAACTGGGAAACTAGTTCTCATTTACTCATCCGTCCAAAGTTTTTCCTCTTCCTCAACCCTCCGGCTGATTGTGATTGTGACAGAGACAACTTGTAATCTTCATGTCTGAGGAAGGTTCTGCTATTTTAAAATCTCTTTTACAAATTCCACGCAGTCTTTGATCACTTTCAAATTCATTTCTCTCACGCTAATCCCCTCTCAAATCATTGCAATTAGCTAAGAATTTCCCCCATCTCAGCAGCGAGACACAAGCAAAGCTCCCTTTTACCCTTTACCTCTCGCCTTCGCCTACCGATAATATGTAATTTTCTTCTACGCGTCCCATTGACTATTTCTCAAAACTCAAGGCCCGTAGCGCAGCATTCATCATTCTCTCTTTAATTTTGTGAAATCCCCGTGCACTGTATGCTAATAATTATTTTCAATGAACCTCTAAATTTCATCCTTTTGTGAGCCCTACTTCAAAGACAAACTACTGCTCTCTGATGTTTTAAAAATAATATATAAGATAAATCGGTAAAATTTAGTTGCCAATTTAATGCAATTGGCTCATTCATCTGCTTAACTACAAGGCAGAATTTTGTGTGTACCTTTAGGATGCCTTATCCATAAATAAAATGAGCAAACCTTACGGGTAGTACATCTAACCGGATAGTACAGCTAACCGGGTAGTACAGATAACCGGGTAGTACAGCTAACCGGATAGTACAGCTAACCGGATAGTACAGCTAACCGAATAGTGTAGCTAACCGGGTAGTACAGCTAACCGAAGTAGCTAACCGGGTAGTACAGCTAACCGGGTAGTACAGCTAACCAAATAGTGCAGCTAACCGGATAGTACAACTAACCGGATAGTACAGCTAACCGGGTAGTACAGCTAACCGAATAGTGCAGCTAACCGAATAGTGCAGCTAACCGGATAGTACAACTAACCGGATAGTACAGCTAACCGGATAGTACAGCTAACCGGATAGTACAGCTAACCGGATAGTACAGCTAACCGGGTAGTACAGCTAACCGGATAGTACAGCTAACCGGATAGTACAGCTAACCGGATAGTACAGCTAACCGGGTAGTACAGCTAACCGGATAGTACAGCTAACCGGATAGTACAGCTAACCGGGTAGTACAGCTAACCGGATAGTACATCTAACCGGGTAGTACAGCTAACCGGGTAGTACAGCTAACCGGGAAACATATAGCTAGAATTTCCCGAGGCAAGAATGCAATATATAATCTTTCAAAAAAATTTGTATTAAGCTTGACCAAGATACTTTATTTCCCATAACAAATGCGTGAAAAAATGCTGTTCCACCAATCTTTCCGAAACTAAATGAGCTACCATTCGCCTGGATTTTTAAATTATTTAAGACCTTTTTCATCGTTTAATCCATACACCACAAGGGAGGCTATGTGACATTTATGGGTAATGAATCTGAGGAAAGTTATCCACCTGTTCCACTACCTCCCCACAACAGTCTACGCACATACCCCGTACCACAAATTCAGTGAATGCAGTCCCGGGTAATGTAAATTAGTATTGTGTATATTTAGTACCCATATCCCTCGCCATCTGTTTCTCAAATCCATGCATGTGCCCAGTGCCCACCCGTCAGAGCTTTATATCTCAGAGTGTACTTTACTTTATCCTTCCAATCTTGATCTATTGATATTGGGTTTGATTATAAAATTTGACTGAGGCCAAGCGGGAGAGGATCCCGGCGCCGACCCTCGTCCTCATAGATATGCTCCGGCACTATAAACAACCCCTCAATCTCTCTTACCCGGGTTGGGTCTAGGCCTAAATTTTCCTAAAGGGAGACTAGGAAGCAGAGGAGGATTTTCAAGATTTACACTCCTTTGATAGCTTCTCCTTCACAAAGAGCATGAGCAGAGTAAATATTTTATGAAACGGAAACATGCAGTAGGAAGGGTGTTGATGTGAATGGAAATAGCCTGGGATTCTCTCAGCTGAGCCCCCGTTATTTCAAATCTCTTCTTCTCCTCCATCCTACTACGGGTTGAGCTTTTATTCCTCTTGCCGTCGTTTTTGTAATATTCTTTGACAGAGGAACCCTTGGCTTTTGAGCCTCTGCACAATAGGCTTGCTCCATCCTAGATCCCGATTAAAGAGTCATCATAGCCTATACAGCTCTTCCTATTCCCGCACCACACATTTCCCCTCCAAACACTTGAGCACATTGCCGGACGGCGGCCGGCCGACCGCCCTCGCTTGAAAATATCCGAGCTAGTTTGAGCCCAGCTTTCCCTTCTCCGCTTCTTGTGTCTTGTTGTCAGTATGATGCAGAGCAGAACATCCTGGATCAACACTAAACACGAAGAAGATAGCTCGTGAAGCGGGCCTGTTGCTGGGATTGAAATACATAAAATTCGTAACCATCTTTCCCCGGCACTCCCTGCATGATCATCCCCCTTTCTCCATTGCATTAGCGCTTCCATCCCTCTTAATGCTTAATGCCTCTTCCTTCAGACAGATTCAGCCTTCAGTGTTTTTCCTCCCCTTGCTATGGCTCTTTCTCCGTGCACTCATCCTTGCTACATGGATAATATCATTCCCCTCATTCCCAGCTTAATCTGTCCCCCCAACAGTCGTCCATTCTTATTCTCCCGCCAATGATTTCCTATTTTCCCCTTCTATTGACTCATCCAGGGAGGAGAAGTCTGGAAAGGCGATAACAAATTTAGGATTCTTCATTACGTCTTCCGTCTAGTTTAGACAATTTTACGATCGGTTCACTATGTTTTCTCCAAGTCCTAAGTCCTTGGCGACACAATCCGCCCTCTGTTTCTTAGACCGGCTTGGATTTTCCCATGCATAAATTATGTCTCGTTTCTATAGCCTTCTATGGTCTGCCTGCCTAAGTTTATACTTGGCGTTGTAGATAGCTGGTTAGGTTACGTACGACGCAGAACTGGACAGAATCCCTGCTCAACCCCTCCTCCCCCAGCATTATACGTTCTTCTTGCCATTTTTCCTCCAAGAGAAATTTTCTTCCCCCTCCGCCTATTCTTCCTTTGTCCTTCCTCCTGCTTTTCTACTAATAATTCTGCCCCGCGTCCTTTTTTAGTCGCTCATGCTGCCGTACTATTCCCCTCGTTAATTAATCTAAGCAAATTGGATGTGATTTTAATAGGTAGCTCGTGTGGTGCCAGTGCCTGGTTGCCACAATAATGAATTGTCGACTCCCTTGAATCCAATAACTGCTCCCTCTAACGCCTCACCAACTCCTGAAGAATATATATGCCTGGACTCTGCCAACTGAACTGAAACAATTTAAACAATAAACAGTTTGGCCGGCTCTAACAAAAGTCAACATATATCCCATTCCAAAGGGGGAAGCGAGAGTTGTTTGAAAAAGAAGTTGTTTGCCTACATGGGCCTCCTGCCTATGCTAAAATTCTTTGCTCCCTCTGCAATTTCGTCATATGCATGTATGGGTTTTCTCCTCATTCTTTTCCTATTTGAAGCCTGTATTTTCTCGACGCATATGCGTCGAGGAAACTAAACGATCTATAATTCATAGTCGGCTCCACAAAGCACCGGAGTATAATTTTGCGAAGAAAATTAATTAGGAGTTTTTAATTTCTATGAGCATAGGACGTGTAGGTACGTGAGTTCTTGGTCCGCAGTTTGATGTGTACGTAATTTTGTGGATTGATCTTGAATTATTTATAATTTCCTTCATTCAACTCCCCCTTAGTTCTCCCCCTAAATAAAGGAAACGAAGCGGAAGAAGGCTAAACACACATGTGTGTTACTTTAGCCACCACCACCATGGATTGAGGAAATTAGAGTCCCATCTAAGGGTCATACTTGTACGTCGCCCGGTCCTCCTTCCTAATATCTACTACTAGTTGCCTAGTAGCTAACATTAGCAGCAGCACTAGCCTGGTCCGGTACTTACATTACAGTCGGCATTAGCAGTTACTATAAGTACATTCTGTGTATTCTTTGCTTGTAGTTGATTTACACTCGGCAACTTTCTAAGGTCCCATTATCAACTACTGTAGATGCCTGAATTTCCGCAATTTTGTCCCCCTCGGCCTCTGCCCATTCGTCCGTTTCCTATAATATTCCCGGGACGGAATTTATCACTGGAATCAGCTATTTTAACTTCTGCCGCTCTTTCATTCCCCCCTCGTGTCATTTCTCCTCCTTTCTCCATCTATCTGGATTTCGGCCGGAATTAGATTCCGCGGTCTCATGATTTTTAGTCTGCCAATTTATTATATTCACTTTTGAAATTATTCCATCATATTTGAGCTCCAGACCCTTGCTTTATTGCTCTTTTCCCCAATCTCAGTTCATCTCCAGAGAATCATTCCATTTCCTCTTTTCAAGTACTTATGACCGCGTCTCATATTCTGCCTGCGTATAAACTCCCTTGCTTCCTTCCTTTCCGTCAGTGGGCCTTCCTCATTCTCCTGTTGTCCATTGTCCTCTTGTTGTTCCTGAGCTCAGCTGAACAGAACACCGAGTCCAGAAGCGAGCTCAAGCTCAACTGCTTTCTTTACACCACTCAAGCTTGCCTTCATATACTTATGTTTACCTCTCTATTTACTTCACCACCACCGCTGCTT
Organism: Sminthurides aquaticus; assembly: GCA_906901655.1. Classification (NCBI taxonomy): domain Eukaryota; kingdom Metazoa; phylum Arthropoda; class Collembola; order Symphypleona; family Sminthurididae; genus Sminthurides; species Sminthurides aquaticus. The sequence continues at coordinate 4,184,258 of CAJQTT010000004.1, read as the reverse complement.
TCTCCCAGTCACTTCGATTAGTCGTAGATGAGAGTTAATCAAAGAACCCGGAGAATCACTGATATAATGAACCACATTAAACACCCGCCAGTACATATTTAATAGATTCACGGACCCGTGTTCCCCTGAAAGCAAATGTAATCATCTAATCTTCTTACTAATGCAGTGTAGTCATCCATGCATATCTCCCATGCATACGACATTGCCAATTTGGGGATAAAAACATCTCATTATTCCCCGTACATGACCAAGAACAAACTGCACTCAAAATTTGGAATTCCTCTGTCCTAAACTCATTTCTCCTATCACAACCCCGCATACTTATGTAGTCAAGGAAGCAACGCGTATCTTAAAGCACACGCGCGCCTACTTTCTCCACCTTTCACCGTAATACACGGGTATCTCTATTTTATACACTTGCATGCATACGTGTACCTACCTCGCTGCATGGTGTTACGGTATCCATTTATCCAATCGTAACGTCTATTGACACACAGTACTACGAGTACCACCTCTGCATTCATCCCTTGATTACATTGAGGCGTTTGAGGATAACAGTTTCTCTCATTCCAGGTATATGTACCTTTCCCTCTTGATTTCAGTGACTTCAAGTAAATACTGTATACGCTGTCTGCACGTTGCAAAAAATTTTTACCAACTCAATTTTCCCAGTAAGGTAGACGAGAATCACGGCAACTGTTCTCTGGTATTTATGCAACATAATTAGTTTTCTCTGTGGGGCTCTTGTTAACACTTGTACTTAGATTCCGAATTCTTGGTAGTAGCAAAGAAGCCAGAATGATGAATAAAATTAAAAGAGAAAACAATTACAGCCATGGGTGGATTCTAATTAATCGTGTTGAAGGCTTTGCTTAAGGAGGAACACCATGGCTACATTCCTTTCAATGCGAGACTCGACCGTATGGCAACATATCAAAGAGAAAGTGTGAACTCTTTTACGTAGTACGAAACCGGGATTTAAAAGTAAAAGGCTCAGTAAGTGAAGAGGAGAAGAGCTGTAGAGCTTTAGAATATATAAACCCGTTTACGTAACCAACTTTCCTCCTCAGCTGCGGGCTATCCACCAACGTGTTCTCCATCATCGTCAATCCTGAGCTCATGCACGGAGTCTGAATCTTGGATTTCTATCTTATAATTTTCTAAGTATTAAGGGAAAATCGAAACGTGGCGTAGGAAAGAGGGAGCGCATTACGTCTGTAGATGAAAGCCAAAACTCAGAGGAAGGGCAAACGTCAAAGAAACCGGGGATGAGAGGATAAAGCTTAGGAAATACTTATACCCTCTCTGTCTACAACACCAGCTTTCTTTTTCAGACCAGCATCTTTGCATCAAACCTTCAAAAGAATCGAGCACGCACGCCGAGCACACTTTTACCCGGCCCTGCTTTTTTGTTTTCACAGTCCTCCATCCATTTCACTATATACGTGGAGACTTTCCCCAAGAAAACCAGGAGAAAGTACATCCAAATCTTGCATTATACTTTCTCGGCTTCTTCCCCATCCATAAGTTGAGCAAGGGGAGGAGAGACAAATTAAAAAAATGTTGGGATTTAATCTGCAACGGTGTCTTTATGCGGGAGGTGCTGGAAAGCCCTGGAACTTTAATTTTCCATTCCATAACTTCCTCCTTAACATTTCCCTCATACTCTATTAGTGCATTACTTAGTTTTGAATACACCCGGCTACCACCCGCGTGCTTCCTCCGCACTTCTAGGCTTCTAAATTTTGAGTCTCCCACTCCTTTCTACACCAGAATCAGAAACCAAGCACCATGTCCCATTATATCTCCATCAACCTTACGCTGCGACTGCATTCGAGCTTATTCTTCGTAATTCCGTCCCCATCAAGAGTCATTGCCGGGCACAGAGCTGAAGCTGCCGTAGAGCACAACAGAGGGAATCAAGATGATGAGCATAGCGGCAGCAGCGGTATAGAGCGCGGGCCCGGGTGTTTTCGTAGTAGGAGTCGTAGAGGAGGGTTCTCATTTCTCCGGTACACGATCCTAAACCGTTCTTCTTCCCTCTCCCTTTCTCCCGTCTTCCGTCACGACCAGATTCTCCTCCGTTGCGGCTAAATTCCCTCTTCAAATAACGGAGAGAGCCCTCTGAAAAGGATAGATTCCAGCCTGAAGTCCTGAGAGCAGGAGAAAAGAGGATACCACTACCACTCATCGATCTACTTTAGTCTGCCTCGCGACTTCCCCGGCGTTTGTCGCAACTTTCTTCGCCTCCACGAGTGAAAACACATTACTGACTGCTAACACTCAGTCTTAACCGGATTTCAAATCCTTCCTCCCACCATTCTCTGTCATTTACATCACAACCTTCTATCTCTCAGTGCTTTTGTCCTCTTACTTTCTCCCCATTCTCCCCTGTAAAATATTCAAAAAAATCTACACCCTAGTGAACATCAGCTACAAGAAAGAAGAAGAGTGAGAAGGAAAAAAGTTCATTCTGTTCTGTGACTAGTGAAGGAGCATTCCGCTTTTGTATTGTTATCGTTTTCATGAGGGAAAATTTTCCACTCAAAATGTGCTCCTAAAATACCAGTTGCCACAACAACTCCTAGAATAATGTGGGCCCCAAAGCTCCGAGTTGACTGGGTAGCATTTTCTAGCTCTATATTAGCATTCCTCGTTTACTCAAATTCCTTCAAGGCGGGTTTCGTCTACGACGACAAGTGAGTTTCATTCCATATTTCATCCCGCATTAAACTTGCGCGCCAAGACAAAATTTCCCTCAATTTCCTCAAATTCCTTTCTCCGCTCTTTCTCTACCTCGCTGTCAGTTCTCATATCCACACTTTATCCATTCATTTTTGACTACTCGTTATTTTCTCAGCGACGAAAACTCTATAAAGTTATTTACCGGTATATTATTTCCGCTGTATTCCCAGTATCGACATCGACATTATTATGATGGCACGCTTTGTAAGCCCTATTCCCTATTTTCCACCTGCCTCCTCCTCCTACCAAGTATAGTTATTTCAGAGAAAGCTCCCGATTTTCTTCATTCTCTCAATGTTATAATTTTAGAACTCCTTGAATTTATCGCTCATACTATTACAGCTGTTATTTGCAAGCACATGTGGGTGGGCCGTGGGCCTGAAACTTTCCCCATCTGAAACTACAAGTTTTAAATAAGCGGAGAAAGTAGAAAATTTCGCTTTACTTCTACATCACTCCACCAAATTACCATCTTCATACTTACTCTATTTTCAGTTTCTCTGAAATGTTCAGACAATACGATAGGAACAATATTTTAGAATGTCTCTGTCTTTTCGGACTCTAAGGTTTTATCTACCTCCCTCCCGTCTTGAGTTGTATTTTTTTTAAAGGATATATATATAGAAACTTTTTTAAAAACCGGTCCCGGCGGGTATCATCGAAAACATGACGTTGAGCTTCAACTTTTTCTTTCTTAATCAATATTCCATAGCTTAAGTCACTCCCTTGTCACAGCTGAGCTCATCGCCATTTCCACTTCCTCAAGCACTTACAGCATCCATCTTCATCAAAACTTTTCCAGCCCAGCTCCATCCAATCCATCCAGTCAAACAGGTGGTCTTCCTCCCACTTCTTTTTCCTCTCTTCTCTCGGCTTTCTCTTTTTCATTCCACGCATTTTCCGGCTCTGGCCTTCCTCCATCTGCTTTCCATTTCTGCATTTGAATTTCTGCCGCCCGCAACAAGGAATTTTCAGACATTGTAATGCCAACTACAGGAATCCAACAAATGTTACAACATGCTCCTGGTATCCTGAAAATTCACTATTCCTTTTTACCACAATACTTTCTCCCTCCGTCTTTCACCGCAATTGTTTAGTGAAGCGTGGTCAACCCACGCTTGTGAAAATAGCATCCCATTCACCACTCATTCCTCCCTATCCTGCCCCCTCACAACTCTCATCCTTTAGTTTATCTATTCTCTCTTCTCCTCCCCACATTCCCACACTACTACCGACTACCTCCACCAACCAATCGATCCTCGTTACCACCGCCTTTCTTCACAAATGAATTCCTTTCCTTAATTTATCAATCAAATCCAAACAGAGTTTATGTACCTCAAATTAACGCAACACTTCACCCTCCCATGCAAATCAGTCACCCACTCTTCCGCCCACCCTAGCGAAAATAGTAACTGGTTTTCACTAGCTACTACACAACTCTTTGTCCATCTTCAAAACTTCAAAACTTCCCAACTATGTTCTCGTATTTCCGTTCCATATTCCTCCAGTGCCACTCCAAACTGACCGCGATTCATCTTGTTCACTTAACCGCAGAACCCAATTCCATACATTTCAATATTGCTTGTTCATTGCTTTCTCTTTGCTCATGACCGGTGAAAGCAGTCCCAATTTCTCACAGAGATTCCGCGAACTAAATTCGATTGCTTGAAATGTCAACCGTTTGGCTACCGGGAGGAAATACATACTCGCCAGCCACGTTCTGCATAACTGTATTACGTTTGTCCCTTTTTAGATTAACTGTTATGCTTTACGGTACTGTTTTAGCTTTCTCTTTCCCATACTCACACACTCAATTAGTATTCCCTCTTTTGTGTATTCATAATGTGTATGAACCCCGACAAGCGACAAGCCCAAGGAAATTAGAACAAGTCAAATATGGAAAGCGGAAAAGAGAAAGTCAGGATTGAGTTCATTCCACTACTTTCCCACGCTGCTTCTGTGCAACATGTTATTCGGATCGGAGGAGCGCAGGGAAAGAAGGGAGCGAAGAGGAGAAAGTAGTAGGGAAGGGAGTGAAGCCTTTCACATGGTATCTATCTCAAAATCATAGTAATTATTTTGTAGATAAAGCTTTTTCCATGCTCACATCATTATATTTCATTATCTCGCCATTCGTCCCCTTCAAATCCTCCATCCATCCACTTCTCTTCACGTCATTGACTCAGAAGAGTAACATCATTAATGATTTTCTCCACCTCCCAACATTCACGCAGTATCCCTCTTTATCTTCCTATTATCACAAGCCCCCGGCCTTATTCATATATGTAACTTTGATTGAGTATGCAAACTTGCCTTCTTCTCTACGATGCTGTCTCTCTGTCCAATTCATTATTTATCGCTCCTTCCATGCTCTATAATTCTTTGATTTTCGCTTATTCCCCGTCATTTACTCTTTCTAAATCTTCAGGCGCTTTAATGAACTATCGCCGATATCCCGTGCAAAGGATCCTCTATAACCACTCAATTCTCGGGCCTGACCTATTGTAAATATACTGTGTGGTGTGTAGTGGAAAAGTAATACATGTGTAACGTTTCCTTTTAAAGATTTTAGCTATATCCTGGTCTATTTTATTATTTATTTTGGATCCTGTCTTATAAACAATTAAAGCGTCTATAATATTTAGCCGTCACACAACAATGGTTGTATATCGTATCGTGATACACTGACTGCGTACAAGTTTAGTTTTTCAAAGAAACCCTCAATTCCATTCCTGGTTTTCATGTGTATTTCACACAACTGCCTTCACAACCTTTCGTAAACCCGATAGGTAACAACAAGGCAATCTAGAAATTTATGACCATCTCTCGCCTCACACTTGCATCTCTGCTCCCGACTCCCAGCCAAAGCCAAAGCTTCGAACCTCACAAAATCCTCGTCTACACATCATAATCTCCTCATTCAGTTTCACTGAAGACAAGACAAAGGCAAGCCTATTTAGATGCTACAGAGTTTATCTCATATATATATATATATATATATATATATATATATATATATATACATATTTATCTTCGTCCCCTTACCAGCCAACAAAATTTAACAAACTTTCACCACTTTCTCCCAGCTCTGTGAACCTCCCTTCACTTGGTTCATTCCTTATCTCCATCTCGTTTCCTGTCATCACACTCGCAAATCCAACAACATCGATGCCAACCAACAGCTCACTCGTTTCCATCTATCACACTTTGGTTCTAATCTTTCTCTTTTCATTTTAACTTTGTATTTTCACTTCCCCTCCCATCTGCTCTTTAACAAGTTCCAATCTGAATTCGCTTCATACAATCTTGCTATGGTTCATACCATACCGTCCTAGAAATTCTAGGCTAGAATTACTGACGTCGTAGGAGTACCGGTGTCTACTGTCTACTTCTCATCTCATTACATTACGATCATGCGTGTATTGCCAAACTCCAAAGCGGCCTTTAGAGCCTCTTAGGATCACACCACCACGTTTTCAAATGCTTGAGACTCGGGAGATTTTAATTGCATTTCAAAGTCTACTCCATCTGTATCCAACCAATGAATGACTACACTTTTGATTTCCTCTTCCCTAGATACAGTAGGAACATTCGAGAGCGTATATACACTGTAGGTAATATTACCTTTTTGCCTTATTACTCCCACCTATTTACTTTTCTCCTCCGTGGGATCCAATGCTCATACACAAATAAACAGCAAGCCTGCTCGCTCTTCCCTCGCCGTATCACAGGAACGGACCTTTTGAAATTACGCAACAAAGACATCAGCTCGCAAATAAAAGCTGCATGCTAGCACTCGATCTGAAAAAACAACGGACATCGGTGCAAGCAGCATCCCCTCAAGCGTTGTATAGACTCATACCTACCCATATCTGTATTGGGCTCTGTATTTATCATTGTTTGAGCACAAAGGAGAATACGGTTTACTTTCTCTAGCTCCTCCTTACTCACAATATTAGCCTGATTCCGGAATATTTGAGTTCTACTACGGGAGTACCTGTTTTAACATTCTCCGACATTAATTATCGTGCCTGCCTTTCACTCAACACTAATGACTAGACAATCTCGTTTCCCTCTTCTTTTAATTCATCGTACCTGTATTTAACAGCAGTCTTACCTCTATTGTTTTATCCACATGGAACAATTGCTTACCCTCTCTCTTAAACCTCACCTACCTTATGCTCTTCAAGAGCGCTTTTATCTTAAAATTCCATTGTATCCATCCTATATTTCCTTTTGTCTTTTACTCGAACGAGACATACATATATAACTGCCCCTGGCCTCCAACTTCAACACTACATCTACTTTCTCCTCCACCCTTTCAATTATAACAATGTTTTCATCCTTTCTCTGAAATCCAAACGAGACAGGGTGGAAGAACAGAGCCTTCTCAACAGCTATCTCTTTCTCTGTATGTATAAGCCAGTGAGTTTCCGTCTGAGGAACGTCCGGACTTTTGGAGGAGAAAGGCAAACAGGAAAAGTTGAAGATAGCTCGTGATGGAAGAGAGCATTTCAAGTGATTAATCCGCTAAGAGTATACAATCAAAAGGAAGAGGAAGGAATTATTGTCTGTCCGCCACAATTCCTTCTTCCAACTTCCCAAGCTACTTTCTCTTCCGAGCTTTTCTAACCTTCTCTTCTCTCCTTCATCTCTTTCCTCCAATCTTCCTTTATCCTTTACTTCTGTCTCGAGTTAACATCCACATCTATCCACACTACTTAGAACCCAAGAGGGGATTCCATCCATAATCTCTGCAAATTCCAGTCAAGATCCCATAGTCCGTCCCATACCAACGGTTAATACTGCATGGGAACTCAAGCGAAATTCCAACGAAACCACGACCAATAATTAGAAAGCCAAATATCCTCATTTTCAACCATTTTCATTCCTCCCATCCTCTTGAAGAAAGTGCAAAATCGAGTGGACAATCTCTTTCCCGAAATCTATAGACCAAGGCTTACAGCTCTTTTACCCCTACTCGAAACATTTTCACTAGTCTGCACACCTGTATTATTTTTCCGAAATCATACGATCTTTCAATCAAATAGCAACGATCTTTCTCCTGTATATATATTTGCTCGACAATTTCTCCCATTATAAACCTGCTCTGTGCTTTCTCCACTATATGGCCCTTAGGGAACGTCATGGTAGGAGAGGGCTACTACACCAGAAACCAATCATTAGCCATTCAGTCGACCCATCAATATTTAATATTGTAAACCCAGGAGAAAGCTTTAGGACCATAAGGCCAGAACGCAAAGGGAAAAGTAGGTAAAGTTGAGCGTGTTCATTTCAAATTGTTCTTTCCAGCTTGTACACGATAGAATAATATGGAATCGATACGCTAAATTTGCCTAAATTACCGTTATTTTCTTTAGGCCAAATGTTATTTCTCCTTTTTAAAACTACTCGACCGAACAACTTACAGCCAGCAATTACAACTTTTTTCTCGTTCACCCATCAATCACTATTCTCTTAGTTCTAGCAAAAGCTCTCCATTCCTGCCATCAGCTTGTAACATGTAACCCAGTTCCTTTCTTCCAAAATATTCCTAGGCCACTGTGTGTGGTATATAACTTATACAGAGAAGGGAAACTTCAATAGCTCCTTATCACAATTCCTGGTGAAAGCAAAGTATTCTCCGGCTTCATCTTACGAAAGAAAGCGTCAGCAAGTCACGCCACATACTCCAAGCCTATAGTTCAGTGTTTCCTGCATCCGGCATTCAGAATTGACTTTTTCTCTACCTTTTCTTTCAATTTCCAACAATTATAACTTCCTCCCCATCAGACAATGATATACGTCCTCCGCCAACTAATCCCGTGACACATGATTGATGCGGTTCCGCTCTTCCATCTCTAGCTATACCCTATGCTAAGACCAAAAGTCATCAAAATTTTCCAAATTTTTTCTCTCTCCAATTCATTTCCACAACCTACTACTACCAGCTTTCTTTTCTCTTCTTGTCTGGGTCTGGCACGTTGCATCTTTTCTTTCTTCTTATTACTCCTGCACTCCCTTCCCTCTTTCATTCCACATCCCTGCAATTCTTCTACCCTCGAGCTCCTTTCTCCACTTTCTCCTTCCACATCCTTAGTTTTGGCTTCCAGACAAATTTTTTTTCGACCGAGTCGGATAAATTATGGCCTTACCTACGAATTCTCCTTTTCTTCTTCCCTTTAATTTCTCCACTGGTTTGATTTAACTTCCCGTCCTTCTCTGAACTGTCTTACAATCCTCCACTTACACTATAATCTATTTTTCTTCCCTTTTTTTATTTCACTTTGTACCACCACAGATTAGGAGCCACTATATTCACCCTCCATTCCCCATTTTAATATTTTTATCCTAAAAAAATTCAAACTTCCCTTAATCACTCAACAAGAGATGGCAATGCTGCAATTTCAGAATTCTTCTAAAAATCTGGCTATTACATACTTCTATCCATGCTTCTCCATGCACCCCTGCATGCAGTAACTCGTATTTACTAAAAGCTGAAGAACCAAACAACTAATCACAAAATTTGTATTTAGCCATGTTTCTCTATTCAGTCCTCTATGCTTTCTCTCTTCAGTATCCTCTGTGCTTTCTCTCTTCAGTCTGTAAGGTTATTTCTCTATATAACCTTAAGAGATACAAGCTGATCGATCCAACCACCGCTCATCAAGGAAGAGATCATGCTACCTGACATCTTTTGTCTTTCTTACGCAAATCCCAATTATTTGCGTATACTTTGAATCAGAGAAACAGTAGATTTTCCTCGGCTCCTCGACTATAAAAGGAGCCGAGACACAGAGCTCAGGATGGTTAATTGATTGTTGAAACTCAAACTCTGAAGTAGTTTAATAACAAGTCTCCGGACTTTTACGAAGAAAGGATCTTCACCTTGTCTTCACCTAGGGTTAAGGATATTGGGATTCATCTATCCCGACCTTTTGGCTTATCTCTATCACCAAAAGAGATTAAGTATTTTTGGTTAAATAAATATTATTTGGTTGAAACTGAAATAAGACTTGTAGTTTTGCGTGGTCACTACTTCGAAAGCATAATTTGTTAGGGTTTCATTAGAGCATAATAAACCTTACAAATTCTTGGCGATCTTGCCTACCTGAATTTCACAAAATATTCAGGAGATTTCAAAAATCTTGCTACTTTCGAAGTTAATATTCACTGAACCTTCACAATGGGTCCAAAAAAGCATCAGTCAAATCCTCCTCGCACTATGGAATTAAGGAGCGAAGCTGATAGGAACCAAGATGAACAACCAGGCTCAAGCACAGCCAGGGTTATTCACTCTCCTCTTCAATTTAGGAATCCTCTTAACGATTCTTTAAATTTCAATCGTAGCGCATTCAATATATTTGGAAGCCATCACGAACAAGAGGACAGGGAGGAACCACCACCACCTCCATCTATTAGAAATCGTACCCCAGACCCGAATGCACAATGGGGGGATGTAATACATACCATGAACGCAACTCTTATGCGAATACAGGGAGCATGCGAAGCAACAACTCCCCAAGTTGCAAATTTGCAGGAGCAATTAGCTCAACAGAATGTGCAAATTATGGGAATTCAAACTAGGCTGAATAACCAGCAAGTGGTGAATCAAAGACCACCACAGGCTCCAAGAATTCCAAATCCGTACAGGGCTCCAATCCCTATTCCACACTTGGAAATCCGTGCTCCTCGTCCACCTCCACCACCACTTCACATTCCTCTAGTACAGCCTATTCCAGCAGTACCTCTGATCAATCTCAATGCAGAGGCAGACGTTAATCCTATTGCTGCTAATGCTCTGAATAATTTCATCATACGAGATGAGCCAGAGCGCAGAATGACTCACCATCTCAAAGCTGCAGACCTGAAAATACCTCACTACATAGGGGAGAAAGATGTTAAATCTGCCAATCAATTTTTGCTTGAACTTGACAAGTATCAGCAAATACTTGGATACACAGATAGGCAAATGATCCAGTATGTCATACCTACCGCAATGGTTGACGAAGCATACGACTGGATGAGATTTGAAGAAGGTTTTGCCTCCATGCAAAATTTCAAGCAGCGTTTCCTTTCTCGCTTCCAACCACCGGGATACAAGGAACAGCTACGCAGGGAGCTTGAAACTCGTACGCAAGCCCCTAATGAAAGCCTTGCAGGCTTTACTCAGAAAATCTTAAAATACTACGAATGTATTGGCGACCCTGTGCATGAAAGGGAGATCATAAGACGCATTCTTTCTAACGTTCATCCAGAATATGGCAAAATTCTTGCAGCCATGAATGTGCTAACTCTGGACCAACTCAAACTGGTCATTCCACAGGCACAGGAGCAGGTAAAAAGGTATATGACTTATGCAGTCCCTCCAGCTCATAGTCATTTAGAACCAAGTCTAAGCTGGGTAAAACCTAGTGAATTGCCTTCTAAAGCAATTCCAAGCTCGTCTTGTGGGCCGCCAGCTCCAACAGCTTTAACACTGGAGTCTGTAGATCCGTTTGCATATTATTCCGGTAGCGCTCAACATACAATCACGGATAATGCAAACAAGCCCCACATTCCGAGCATAGCTTTTGCCTCATCTTCTTTGGCAAAACCCCCTGAACGGCGTAATAGCTTCACAAACTTAGCCTGTTTTGGGTGCGGGGAAAAGCACTATTTACGGGATTGCCCTCATAAGACTAAAAGTCCGGGAAACTCCAGACCATCGAGTCCAGCCCCCAAACGGCAGTGAGAGACTCGGTGGAAACTTTATCAGTTCACTGCCACCAGGATAATATGCCCCCTCTAATCACTGTAAATCTTGCAAATCACCCTATGCAAGTATATCTCGACCAAGGCTCCGGTATTTCAATATTAGGAGCAAATGCTTCAAAAATTTTTCTTCACGCCGGCTTCGTTACATGCAATAAACCTCAAGTTGTTCACTTTATTGTAGGCTCATTCAAAGCCACAAGTCACATAAAACTGCCGATCAAACATGCATTGTTCTCATGCGATGTAGAGTTTACTATTATACCCGACTCACCCTATACTATCTTGGGTAGAAACTTTCTTATCCCAGCTAAAATTTCTCTCTTGCCATGGGCAAATGGGTGGGCTATAGGCAATGACTTGAATCACATTCAAGCTTTCGAATTTCGCAAAAACTTTAAGCCTCGACAACACATTCCAAAGCAAATAAAGGAATGCAAAGTTGTTGACATTACTAACAAGCATGATAATGAGCCAGAAAAATTCTCCACTCCAGCCCAAGCTCTTGCTTGTTGGGATTATCTTGAATATGAGCAACTACCAGCCCATGAAACGAACGTAAAGACGATTGCCTTACCAAATTTCGCTAATCCTACTTTACCGCCAGGAATAAAAATTCCCGAGCACATGACCGACCAAGAACAGCGAAGTATATACACACTTCTCTCAAAGCATGTAGATATACTTACTAATACCCCAGGCTTGTGTCGCAAATTCAAGCATCATATTGATACGGGGAATGCTAAGCCCATTAAAGTAAGAATGTTACCTATGTCTCCGGGTAAACGCGAAATTTTTACTGAAACTCTCCGGGACCTAGAAGCTATGGATGTTATTACTCCATGCGAATTTAGCTCATGGGCTCACAACGCCTTTATTGTTCCTAAACCAGAAGGTTGGCGTCTCGTAGTGAATTTTAAACCAATCAACAAGTTTACTATTCCCTACACCTATCAAGCCGGTGATATGGCTGAAATGATCGCCTCTCTAGGGCAAGCGAAAATTATGACAGTCCTCGACATGTCCATGGGATTTTACCAAATCGAACTTACCGAAGAATCTAAACCAAAAACGGCATTCTATACGCCTCAAGGGCTGTATTGCTTTAAGCGCATGGCCATGGGTCTTCGCAATAGCCCAGCCACTTTTCAACGAGCAGTAGATGCGTGCTTGTCACCTTACAAGTATAAATTTTTACAAGTTTATTACGACGACCTTGTCGTATATAGCACAAGTTTTGATGAGCATCTTACGCATCTTGACATCATATTTACTGCTCTCAAAGCAGCCGGCTTTACAATAAAGCCTAAGAAAATGCAACTCTGTCGTCAGCGTCTAAAGTATCTTGGCTTCATCATAGAGCCAGGTCTCTGTAAACCAGATCCTGATAAAGTAGCTAGCATATTACAATGTCGTACACCAAAAAATCCCAAAGACATTATGCGTTTTCTTGGTTTTGGACAGTTTTACTCAAGGTTTGTACCCAACTTTAACCAAGTATCCCACCCTTTGCGTCAGCTACTCAAAAAAGACGCAAAATTTGAATGGAATCTCGCATGCCAATCCGCTTTCGAAGAGATTAAACAAGCACTTGCTCGGATGCCTATTCTCCACCTCCCTAATCTGAACGGGGTATTTACTATCCAAACTGACGCAAGCATGCATGGAATATCTGCTATTCTTTTACAAGAGCAGAATCAAGAGCTCAAACCTATTTGGTTTGCCAGTAGAGCTTTGAAACCGGCCGAGGTCAACTATTCCGCCAGCGAAAAAGAACTGCTCGGGGTCCAGTGGGGAATACAGAAATTTAAAGGGTTCATTGAATACACAAAGTTCAACCTAATGACAGACCATCAGGCTCTCACTTGGTTGATGTCAATAAAATCCCCCTCAGGTCGTTTAGCACGATGGTATATGCTCCTTCAATCGTATGATTTTACTATATCATATCGCCCAGGGGAATCCCCTATAATGAAAGCAGCAGATTGTCTGTCTAGATTACCATTCGTAGCTTTTGTACATTCAACAAACATGTACGATAGGGAAATCTTACGTGCAGCCCAGAGAGAGGATCCTGTACTAGCCAAAAGCATTCAAACTATAGAAAAACCTGTAGACCTCGGCGATCCCTTCTCTAACGCCGCACAACAAGCAGAGAATTCCCGTCTAGCACTTACTGACGATGGAATTCTTACCCGATATGTAGGCCCTCGCTCTCGGCCTTGGGAAGATGAACGACTTTATTGGAGAATATGGATACCAAAAAGCTTAATCAAATCAACTCTTGCGTATTTCCATAACGAATCGATAAGCGGGCATCTAGGAATTCGAAAAACCTACTCTCGCTTAGAACAACGCTTCTTCTGGTCAACTATGAGAAAAGACGTTGTAAAATATGTAAATGGCTGTAAGCCTTGTCAGTCCTCCAAGCGTTCTTATTTACCACTCGTACCAGGACGCAGTATGATTCCCGAAGCTCCATGGGATGTCCTATGTGTGGACTTAATGGGAAAATTCCCGAAAGGGAAGAATGGCTACCATTACATACTTATCTTTATGTGTCTATTCACAAAGTATGTTGAGCTATTCCCTCTTAAGGCGGCCACCGCCGACAAAATCATGGAAAAACTTTGGTTAATTTGCACCCGGTTCGGTTGCCCCCGAGTATGCATATTTGACAATGGTTCGCAGTTCACATCCGATAAGCTGCATTCTTTTTGTAAGCTAGTTGGCATTAAAGTATTTCACATCTCAGCCTATACTCCAAGAGCTAATGCCGTAGAAAGAATGAACCAAACTGTCAAGCAAATCATCCTTACCCTAATTGATCAATGCAAAGACTGGAATCTGCATTTAGACGAAATCGCTTTTGCTCTCCGCTCAAGTTGCCATGATACCACCGGCTTTTCACCAGCCTATCTCATGTTGGGAGGAGAACTCCGAACTCCATTTGATAATATATTAGATCTCTCTACTCTCAAAGTACCCGAAACTAAAAGGTTAGGCGAAAGAATCAATTTGTTATCTGAACTCGCTCGCAATTCCAGCAAACTGCACCGAGAATCTTCACTAGCCCATTACAACAAGGGTAAAATAGCTCGTGCATACAGTGTAGGTGAAAAAGTTTGGTCCAAAACACATTTTCTCTCTACCGCCTCAAAAGGCGAATCCTTTAAATTGATGAAGAAACGAGAAGGGCCGTATATTATCACTGAAAGAGTAGGAGTCAACACCTATAACATTCACTCTCCTGAGCTTAACTGTACAATCGCCAAAGTTCACACAAACGAGCTTACACCCTATCGTGACAATGAGTCAATCCAATTCTGATCTGCCTGATTTACTCAATACGCTCAAAAACTTAGCTTCAGCTCTTACCTCAAAATCAGAGCAGTCTCCAACAAAGCTATTTCCACACAAGAAGTTGTCAAATAACCTCAAATCTTATTCGCGCCCCCAGTTCTCTCGCCATTTTTCAAAAGAAACTGTGAACCGTGCTCATTCTTCATTGCCCAAAGGAACGATTAAAAATCCGTCGCCACGACAACTTCAAATTTCGGATGTCTACCAATTGCATAGAATTTTTCTGGAACAACAATCCGAACTACAAAACAGTTTTCCTACTGAATTCACCCCTAAGTTTGTTAATCGCGGTGTATTCGCTTCAGAGAATCCTGAACTAAACGAGTCGAATTTGAAGCAAAACATTCCCTACAGTCCCAGAAATGTGGGTGTGACGCTATTTTGTCTAACGGGAACTAAAAAGGTTTATCTTAAACAAACCTGTCCGGATATCGGTATAAGAGAAGCAATAAAGTTTCGTCCAGATTTTTGCTCTCGTACCAGAAACTATAATTTTTCTGGTCATCTGCAAGCTATTGTTGCGAGTCTTCCCTCTGAGAAGCCACCACCACCACCTGGATTGTTTTCTTTTCCAATGGATACTAGTATCTCTACTCAACCTGAGAATGGTAAACCGGATAAATCTTTTAGTTTTCCTTCAACATTTAGTCCTATTAACCCAACCGATCAGTTGCTTCTCGATGACGAAGATTAATTCCATTTCTACAATATTAATTTTTCGTCCTCTTGTCTCCTTACAGACGTACGTTAAGCTAAGGGGAGGGGAGTTGTAAGGTTATTTCTCTATATAACCTTAAGAGATACAAGCTGATCGATCCAACCACCGCTCATCAAGGAAGAGATCATGCTACCTGACATCTTTTGTCTTTCTTACGCAAATCCCAATTATTTGCGTATACTTTGAATCAGAGAAACAGTAGATTTTCCTCGGCTCCTCGACTATAAAAGGAGCCGAGACACAGAGCTCAGGATGGTTAATTGATTGTTGAAACTCAAACTCTGAAGTAGTTTAATAACAAGTCTCCGGACTTTTACGAAGAAAGGATCTTCACCTTGTCTTCACCTAGGGTTAAGGATATTGGGATTCATCTATCCCGACCTTTTGGCTTATCTCTATCACCAAAAGAGATTAAGTATTTTTGGTTAAATAAATATTATTTGGTTGAAACTGAAATAAGACTTGTAGTTTTGCGTGGTCACTACTTCGAAAGCATAATTTGTTAGGGTTTCATTAGAGCATAATAAACCTTACAAGTCATCTGTGCTTTCTCTCTTCAGTTCTCTGGTCTTTCTCTCGCATCTTCATTAAATATTACTAACTACACACAGTCCTGAATCCTTGTTATACACTACACTCCTTAGACTTTGTAACCATCATCACCCAACAAGATCTAAAAATACCAAGGATATCTAGTTACTGAAGTGTTTGGAGTAAAAAGATATCCCTGAAATGACATCCCTTTGAGGATTTGACATCCCTGCCTGGAAGAAATAGGATCGCTGTGAGAGAAAGTACGTTACAGAATTATTTGAACTGGATAATTCAAACACAAGGGCCTATAGATACTATCTCTGTTCAACATTTGTTAAATCCTTTCTCCTGCTACCACAATTCTTACAGCAGCTTATTTCCTGTAGGCTATAGGGGGGCTTAATTTCAATTTTCTAAATTTCCTACCCAACACAGTTTCGAATTGGTTAGCACGAAGAGATTTTGAATTATCCCTAGGAACATCACGTTTCGGAAATCCGATCATACCTTGAAAATACTTATTTGTATTCCTCCTCTCTCCCTCTGTCATACAGTTTGCTATTGAATGAGTAATGTGTGGGATGCTTGCTTGTATGTAGAGCTTAGGATTAAAATTAATAGGACTAGAGGGGACGGTTGGATGAGCCGGGATGTCGGTTCGGGAAGATACTGGAATTGGTATTTACATTATTATTGCGGAATATTGGTAAGAGATGGGAGAGACTGATGGAGCGCATCATTCCAAGCTATATATATCCCCCTCTTTCCACCAATGACGTCATCCAATCAGCGGCTGCATTATCCTGGACTTGAATCACGATAAAATCTCTGGTCAGGGCAATCTACAATTGTATCTCTCTATATCTTCCATCCCTTTCCCCCACCCCCAGTCATTTCCACCATCATCCTATCATCACGGACAAACTAAACCAATATTCCGTCTCCCCCCACATCCCTTCTAAATCTGATTTTTAACCCCTAGTCCGTCAATTCACGACACGAACCCCCTCTATTTCTCATCATCATAAAGTTTCCCTCCCCATGCCATTCCCTATCTCCTTCCTTTCATCATTTCCAATCTCCTGTCTTCCATTTCATCTTTTATTTTCAGAGCAGTTCATTCCCCATTAGACCCACCGTCCGTCCACGCCTCCCCACTATCTCTCTCTTCCTCCCTTCCTTTCTCCAGCATCTAATGGCCGACCCAAGCCACAAAATACATCCACCTAATTTTTCTCCCGCCGCAACCCATATCCTTATTTTCCGCTTGCTTTACCTACACCATCCAAAGAAACTCTAAGCATTTACCGTCATCGAACTATATTTAGCTCCATAGCGGAGGCAAGCTTGAATGTTTCCTAAGATCCATATTCTCACTTCGTAGGAGGAAAGAAGTCGGGCATTTAGCAGTCATTCGATGGTGTATTAGCTCCTTTCCCGATTTCTCGTTCATACTAAATTCGGACAACTATCTGGGTCCCCTGCCTTTCTCACTCCCTCGCTCTTTCTCCCTACAGACCTGGAAGGATAACCCAACATTGTTTATGAGTGTGCATCAACTTATTGAATTCTCGTTTACCCTCATGTATGACTTGAGTGGCTTCTCCCGTCCCGATCGCCTTTAAATATCTCCACAAAGTGAGCCGTATTCATTCCCTACTAGACACTACCACATAATTATTATCATTATATACATCTAAATATTAAATCATACATGTCAACTCCTCAATACGTATGTGTGAATCATATTGAGTAAATCATTTCCTTTGAGTACACGTAAAGTCTCACACAAAAGTTGACGGTCCACCAGTCACAGCCTTAATTCCACCTCACATTCCCCGTCCAGCTTTCTAAAAACCCATAAAATACCCTTGCTCCAATAAACCCCGCTTCTATATTTACTCGTCAGAAGTCAGAGTCCAACTACCGAACATACTACAGCGTCGTCGGTCATAATTCACAGCAAAGAAGAACCTTCTCATGTATTGTCACAAAGTCATCATTTTCTTCGCAGACAATCGCCCTGGAATACAGAGACAATAATACATTCCAACTAAAATTGCACAGTATTTAGCTACCAGAGTTGTCGCGACCGTGCTTTCTCCCTAGAGCATTTGACCATTCCAATTTGGAAGTTAGTAGTCGGATGAAGGTGTGTGAATTGGATACTCCGCGAAACACAGATTTCTAGCTGTCTTAAGGCTTTCTACAATTCACTCTCCCTCTTTTCAGACCTACCCTTTTCTCTTGTACGCATTCAAAAGGATTAATCAATAATATGCCATATAACGGCTTCTTTCCATTACATTCCTCTCGACTTTCTCCGCTCGTTTATTATTATATTATTCATACTGTACATCCTCTTCTCTTGCCTTTTTCCACTGTAGTGTAACCGTAGTATTGGAATCAAGGTGAGCGATAAGGCGATAAGTAGGACATTTAAACGTGTGTTGGAATTAAAGTTATTGATCATTTGAAAGGGTTATTTGTAACCGGGTGGGACACAGTAGCTCACAAAGACAACCACTGTAGATTCGGGTGCTGCTTTCTCGTTCCCCATTGTTTAGCTGTTGCTTAAGCTTAATGCTCTAGATATTGCGAACTTGGACGAGTCAGCACTGTTCAGAGTAATAGATAAAACATGTTTCCATAAGGATTTTGATTTTGAGTACAACCATGTGGGTTAAGTGGACGTCATGAACTTCCCCTTGGAAGCTTTACGAGTGAAATTCATGCGAAAAATGGCTCCGCTCTAGACATTTCGGACATTTAATACAATCTTTAATTTGACGCACGCTTAGACCCGGCGCACTTATCAACTTCATCTCCATCTCAGTTCCGTATTTCTGTATCGGCGACCTCGAGCGTAGCTCCTACGTTGTGGAATGGCGTTGTTGTTGTTAAACGGCAAAGCATTCAAGTTTCTTCTTTCCCCTTGACTCTATGGCTCCCCTTCGAAGCTCAGCTCAAGACCACGCTAGAGTAGTTTATATAAATTGAATTAACTATTCAAGTTACTCCAGGCCCTCTTGTTGGTTTCCTCTTGAAAAACAAATGATAACGTTACAATGAGGAGGATTGAGGATCGGGCGTGAATTATGAAACAAAAATCATTTCCTCCCGCTTTCCCCCTATTTCTCTTGTATTTTATAATCCGGCCGGATCAACTCTCCGCCTCATCCATCCTTCCTGGTAGAGTCCATAACAGCTCCCACTTTCCTACGCATAAACTCTTCAATATTTATCCACATTAAATATCGATGACTGTAGGAGGACAGAATGGGAGTGTAGGAATAATCCGGCACTCTTTCCGCCTTGGACGGAAGAGGTGAAAGCAGGTGTAATTCCCACAATTTAAAACTCCCGGCTCTTCTTCTTCCTCGGCTTTCTTTCAAGTGCTTGCGTGCGGATTTGGTCAGGCCTACTTTAACTGCTCCAACCTCCAACAGCCCCTTTCCAAGTTTCGGGCCGTGCTTGACGTCCGTCACGTAGTAAAAGTAGCATATACTTGAAATATATTTCCATGCATTTTCCCTACCCGTCAAACTAAGCCATGCCCCAACTTAGTTTCCAACTTTAATCGATCCTTCTCCTTCCTGACCAATTATTCATTAGTAGGCAAAACAGAATTTGTCCTTCAAGAGCATGAGCGGGTCAAAGCCTGTGTCTCCATGTTTACAGTATAGTCATAACATGTTAATGTTTAGTACACCATCCCCCTCCCATCAAATATTTTTCGGTCTTTTCTCCTTCCTCCGACTGAACCGTTTCTCCATAGTTTTTGGTTTTCCTCTACAACTTTCTCCCCTATACCCGAGCCAAGTGGAGTCAAGCAGAGTGGCGGGACTCAGCCACATACATGAGCACCTTTCTAGTCCATTAGCCCCCTCCCTTATGTGCTATTCAAGTGAAGGTGAAAAGTTTATTCATGTTCGACGCTACGCACATCATGAATGAGCCATTAGAGAATTGCCACAGAGCGTTTGGACCAGAAAACTCTCGCTGCACTGCCGACCAACCCACACTCCTACCTATCGTCTACTTCCTATTCTCTTTGAAGTTCCACTCTGACAAGAAGAGTTAGGGAAAACTTCATTCTTTCCGTCAGTAGAATCATTGTAGATGGAAGAGAAAGTCATGTTAGATCAAATCGTGAAAAAAACCCTTTCCCGCCTCCCCTTATTTCCAGAGTCCATGAAGAAAAATTGTATTAATATTTTGCGTGTCCCTCCATCGTAATGAATAAATGTTCCCGACCAAGAAAAAGCATCCGTCTTCATTTAATCGTCTTCCCGATTCAGGAGCGCGTACCACATTTCCACCCGTATCACTTCTCATCCGCATTCTTCTCTTCGTTTCTCTCGTCCTCGTCCCTGCCTTTCTCCGCTTTCACCGTGGGTCACAATCCTCCTTCCATCACCACCATTGTCGCCAACCATCCATGCTCTAGTCAAATCCCTTATCTTTTCAAATATGTATTTTCCCTCATTTTTCTCGTCTCTAATCATCTTATGGGTCACTCACCCGCTCCGCCCCCTTCTCAACTTGTTATTTAGATAAACAAATATATTATCTCTCCATCTTTACAAATCACCGCTACTAACAAAGTCCCGCCCCACCCGAGTCTTTTCCATCCCACTTTACCTACACCGCCATTCCCTGTTTCGTTCTTGCCACAACCCACAACTTTGCCTCTTTTATGTAAGCAAAATTTTATGCTTTTGTGACTCAACTCTTTTCACGGTGATATATACATTCTTTACTTGTCGCGTTAACCTCCCAGCGTCCCCTTTGGTTATTTCTGAGATGTGCATATTTCTTCACGTTTACATGTTACTTTCTCCACGGGCTGACCGCGACAAATTTCTTATTCTGGGTCTTGATCCGCCTGCTTTCCCTCCTGTAACAAACAGTGGCAAAGCACCTTTGCTTTATATTTTTCAGTTCCTTACATATTCTTTTCACTCCCAAGTAATCAGTCAAAGTTGGAACTTTCTCAAAACAGTATTCCTTCCTAGTGTTCCTCGTACTTTCTTTTATGCACCTACCTAGCGTGTGCGCCTTTCTCCACGCCTACCAGCCCGAGAACAGTAGTAAACAGTCAGTTTGGAAACCCGTTGTTGACAGAGCCTAATCAAGAGTATGTACACATGGTAATTAATTGGGAATTTCCAAAAGACCAAAAATCTAATGTTTAGTACGCATACGACTTGTATACCAAGCTTGTCAACCATCTTCTGTGTCCTTGTCTTCCTTTATACGTATGTTCAGTGTAGAAGGCTGGCCTTGATTATTTTTGCCTTTTATTTTCCATGTAATTCTGGCTATTTTCCTAGAGCGATAAGCTCAGTTGGCTGGACTTTCCCTCCAGCCAACAAATAAGTATTTTTGTACACGAGGACGGGAGATTAATTCAACGAGAACACGGGGTGGGTGGAGTGGATGTAGAGTAGACAGAGGCAAATTACTCTTTTCCTACTCGTACCATTACTTCTGTCAACTTCCCTTATCTCCTCCACTTTTTATTCACTCTAATCGATAGGAAATGTCTACAAGTCATTCTCAAAAGTCTACCTTAATTCCAACATCAAGGAGACAACTGCGGCTTTCTTAATTGCTCTCCTTCAGTCATATCATGATTACTGTCTTCTCCAGCATTAGCCCCGCGATTACTTCCGCCCACACATTACTTAGACGGTCCTCCACTTAGTTCAGTTGCCGGTTCCAGCAGGCCCAAGTCCTTAGACTCGGTGCTCTTAACTAATACTCAGTTGTGGCCAAGTAAAGTCGGACTAACCAGGGATGGCTAACCATTTATTCAGCATGTAGCACAAAATGCCCATGTCTAACTTTCATCCAGCTCTCCACAAGAACCATCCTTAAAGAACCACATCCTCTCTCAAGATCAATCAATTACGCTCTTTGTTTCTTTCACAATCTGTCCTTCTTCTCCTTCTTTCTCCAATCCTCCTGCCTTCTCCTCCTTTCTCTCTCTCCCCCTCAATCTCTTTTCAAGCATCTCATTCTTTGCCTCCTTTTCTTTATCTTTTGCTCTTTTCCACCTCTTATCGCAGCCTCTCCCCCTTGTCTCTTCATCCTACTTTTCTCCTCCTCAGCTTCTATTCTAGGGCGCATTCATGTCCTCATCCTATTAAAAGGCTACACAGGAATCCTAGTGCTCTTCTTTAATACATCCTCCATTCCCTCCTTCTCCACCTCTTTTCCATACTCGACTAGCATCCTCCTAAAGTTATTACGTACTACTTTCTCCACTTTCTCCACCTCCTCCCACTCTCTTCCTTCCCTCCTCTTACCCACTCCCATTCATTCAACATTCTCTCATCGTCAATTTCTCCTCACAAAGACAAGTACCGATCCCCTCTTGGCTTTCACACGCAATTCATTCTCCTTTTCCCTCTTCCGCACCACTGAACTTAATTATAAATTGCAATGTGAGCACTAAGCGATCCTCCGCTATTCCGCTGCATCCCATGAGCAACTCCAACCATCTGCCCTCACACCTATCTAGCCAGTTTATCTTCAGTTTAATCTATTCTCCTGATTAATGTCAAGCTAGTTTCCTCCTTCATTAGCAGCTCTTTATTATGCTCTTGCTTACCTATATTCTTTATACTTATTAGCAGTAGCTTTAGATCGTAACAATGTATACGCCTACAAGCCTGGATTTAGAACTGCTTCTCAGATAGCCGTACATTCAATACGCCGGCTTTAGTTTACCGTTACAGCCGGAGTTTCTGTAGCCCTTAATTGCGTTTCCGGGCGTGAGATGGATTCCCGAAATGTTTCTTTACCTCATAAAAATTAGCGAAAGAAATAAATTTCGGATGCGTATTGTCCAAATCCTTTCTCTCTTTCTCTTTTGTTGGTTCAACTTTCTCAACTTTACTTTTCTAGTTCCTCTCTCTACTTTGTCCCTAACGGACGAGTGCACTAGCTTTCGTTGGCTCATCTCCACCACAGCCGCCACCACCTCACCTAAGTATATTCCAAGATAATGGAAAAAGTATGTAGGTTCAAAAATAATGGCGTCCATCAACCCCGCCACTCAGATAATAAATTACTCAAACTTTGTTGCCCGTGTTTCCTTAAAATCTTTTCACAGACTTTCTCTCCAGCATCATAGCCCTCAAGTTCCAGCAATCTTCCCACTTTCCGTATCCTTTTTTCTCCACTGTCGCTAAGCTTACTTTCTCCGCTTTTACCTTCTTCCATAATCAAATCCCGTGGACATTTGTTCTTCCTCTAGTTTCATCTGATTTTGTCTTCTATTTTCTCTGAAAATCTACGGACCACACCGGGGACTCGCAAATCAGTCCCAGTTTCTTCGATGCCCATTTTTAAGGGATTTACATTCCTACAGAGAATCAACACGGATTGAACTTTCCCCGCCAATTATTATTGTATCTCACCAAGAAATAACCAGAGTCCCCCAACACCCATTTTTTCTGCAAACTCAGTCCCCTCCCCACCCTTTTCTTCTCACATTCTCTAAAACATGGACTCCCGCCCCAACTTTTCAACTCAAGAGTCAGTAAAAGTCCTTGACAAGAGAAATCGGTCCGCACTGTAACTTTATCTATCATCCTTTCTCCCTCTCATTCCTTGCATCTTTTCCATAGCCTTCCCTTTCCGTATTTCCTCCTTTCCTTTCTCCTTGAAATATAGTATTCACATTCATTCGGTTCCTGCGTAGCTTGTTCGTTCGTCTATACGCAAGCCTTTTACATATTATCGCATTTCCCCATCAGCGTTTTCAGCAGCCGTAAATAAATTAGATCACGTAAATACTTGCTCTCTCTCCCACTGCTTTCTTTATATTTTCTCGGACCACAAGGCTCTGAAATCAGAGGAACTGAATGCCTCTTTCCTTAGACTTATTTCAACAACTCCTAATATGTTTCCCTTATCTCGTTAGGCATTACCAAATGCGATTATTATCCGCTTAAATTATCCCAATCTTTCCATTCCGCTGTATTAAGCAGATTATCAAAACATTTTTACAAAACCGGAAATCACTTTCTCCAAACTATATTACCGCCAACTCAACTTTTGTAGCTGTCCATCAACCTTATAACATTTATGCTTTCTCCAGTTCTCCTTTATCTAGCCCTATAAGAATAAATATACCTTGCAATGCCCTATGTCTTCCTCGATAATATGTTCGGCTCAGTTTCCTCCAAAACCACCATTTTCTTATTTCGTGTCTCATAAATTAGCGAGTGCATGTACTCCTGTCAGCTTACAAGAAGAATTAAAGCGCTTACCAAATTGGATATTTTTGCATAATCCTATTTAACTCGTATTCTAATGTTACAACCAATTATTGGGAACATGCATTTCTTTCTTTGTCCTATTTAACCGTCTTACCAACCTCTTTTTATAATCTTGAGCCTAACAGTCTCACCATTTATTGTACCAAGACTATATGTATATATATATATATATATATATATATATATATATATATATATATATTTTCATCTTAAGCTTGGATGCCTATGTACTCTCAACTTCAAGCTTCTGTTTGTTAGTTTATTTACAGCCGGTGACCTTAGCGGCAGTTACTAACTGTCATTTGCGAACGCTAATAAAAGTCTCATTGAGAGTGAAAAAATTACTTAAGCAATTAAAAGCCAAACTCTGACAAATCTTTTTGATCATGCATGTATTTCCAACCGACTTTCCCCGGAAAAGATTTTGAAGGCAGTGTTTATTTAAACCAACTTAAGCCGGCTGCGAAAGCATAAAAGTTGTTTCTCATTTACATGATGAATGCTTCGCGTAAAACGGGACTTGTCAGGAGCTGTCTGTTAGGAAAAATAAATAAAAACGCTATCCATCAGCTCATTTACGTTTGGCTGCAAAGAAGAAGCCTATCATGAATCAGGGGCTGAATCACCTCTTAAGGTGGAGAATCACAATGAGTGATAGAGGGGTAAGAGAAAGTAAATTTAGGAAAAAAATCTATATTGATGGGCACCTCCAAGCCTTTCCTAATGCATTTGATGGCCTCGGCATCCAACACGGAAACATACTTAGCAGCCTTCCACGGAATCCTAGTTGATCGGCATCTATTCACAGGCCTTTCCAAGAAATCTCACTTCATTCATCATCCTCTCTGTCCAGAAAGCTATATACTATATCCTACCTAGACTCCTGGTGGATCGACACACTTTTACGCTGATAGCCCTGTAACTGATAGCTCTTAAACTCTCAACATTTCGTCTACTTTCACCTCCTTTCCCTGCAACTTCTATTGCCACATCGCTTCAGTCTTAATACGGGTGTACAATATAGATTCCCTCTGAAAGTACCTATCTTCCCACTCATTTTTTTAAAGCTTCGTTGAAGAGAAAGTTTAAACTTTTTTGCATGCGATGCTTCCCTCTTTCCATGCCACTATATCCCGATTCTCAGTTTCTCGAATTTAGTCGTTGCTGCATTTCTAAATGTTAGTGTCAGTAGCACCACCCGGATAAATTATGTGGCCAGCCAATACATTGCGCCCCTGAGGTTTCTGCAATAGTTTAGTATTAACTCAGAAGTATGGGGAAGTCAGATGAATCCCTTAGCTTACTTGTAGTGTAGGTAACGATAAAACATGTAAATTCTAGGTATCTCATTTCCTTCCTTCCTTCAAGGTGGGTAGGGTTACGGAAGTGAGTTACCCGGGTCTTTATGCAGAATCTCTGAATATCAGGAATCCTGTATTCAAACCTGCGGGATGCATAGCCGAGCGGGAGTGTGGGCAGGGATCGGTAATGGATATGCAGTCAGTTACAGAAGTGGAGGAAGTGATAAGATGTCGAAGTGAGAGGAGAAAGCAGAAAAAGCCTACATGTGTGTTTTTGATCGTAAAAAAGGATGAAGAAAGCGAGGAAAGAAAAAGATTGAGTCACTCCTCACATGAATACTTGTTCCCCGCCTTCTTTCACCATAGTTCCTATCTACGAGTTCGAAGGATATATGCCCAACTTTCTCTGGGTTCTTCTTCCCGTTCTGCTTTCACACATATCCAATCCTCAGTCAGCGTTTATATAGATGAGGAGGAATAGCGTAGCTGTAGCTGTAGGCTGTAACGGAAACGAGTGTATATTTAAATGTCCTCCTATAATAACACATTCCTGGAAAGACGGGATCTCGAATGGAAATACATTATGCAGAGGAAATGATGTGTAAGATAAAAACGAATGTTTTAGATGGATGGACTCTTCCTCCTCAACTCTTTCTAATCCCGATCCGGGCTTTCTCCATGTCACTGACGGCTGAGAGCCATCACTAAAGCAGAGATAGATGGTCGATTGGTGTATGAAAATAACTTTCACTCCCGGAGAAAGCAAGGAAGAAAATATGGAGGTCTGAGCCTGGGCACTGAGTTCAAGACAAACCTTCCAAAACCTGCCCAGCCCTTTAATACACCAAGCTAGACAGCTTAGCCCGTTTCCTCGCAAAATACCCTTCAGTCAATGCCCCATCACGTAGGACTTGCTGTTCCTCTCACTTTCTCAACCTTATCTTTCCCTTCGCCAAAGTAATCCTACGCTATCACTCTACAACCTTTCTTCCGAGTTTCCTAAATTCCCGTGTAGGAGTCTTAGGGCCAGGAAACCATCCATGAATCAACTATCACTTTACTAGAATCATGTCAACACATTATAAACTAACCTTCTCATCCTCCCCTCCCTTCATTCCATTCCAACCCAGTCCACCAAAGCATTACAGCGATTACTTCCTTTTTTATTTTTTCTCTATCTCTTTCCTTTCTTTTCCCAGACACTCAACAAATTTCTTTTCATTCCTTCTCCTACCAAGCTCAAGGCCTCCAACACTCGTATGCCCGCATTATACGTATACATACCACAAACACTTCATCAAACTCAGCTCGCTTCGTTTCCCTTCCGCAAAACTTTCAATCTGCCTCGTCTTCACGAGTCCTAACATTTCCGTTTCATGCCTTTCCCTCTTGTTTCCTTCACTACTTTCTCCCTCTAAAATATTTCCCATTTCCTCTCCTTTTCCTCCCATCATCAACTGATAACTCTTTGTGTCTTATGAACTCTGATTCTGATCTCCGATTGTGGAAATCCATTATATTTTTCGAATCTCATTGAATCCTTTCACCAATTATCCACGATTTGTTCTCCTAGGCAGCAGCCATGAATCGCCCTCAGTTTAAGGTTCTGTAAGGGATCTTTCTCCTTGCTTTCTTCACTCTCCACTTTCTTGTCCGCTCATATTTACGCCTTCACTGAAGCAATTACAGAAGGGTTCTTGCGGATTTCCTTGAGGTTTTGTGCCGGGATTGAGCGTGTATGTAATTCCATCCGTTTTTGTGTATTTGCAGCCGGGCGATACTAACAAATCAGGATGTATTGCCAGAGTCGCCGTGGGCAGGGATTTGGACAAATGATTTCTGGGGAACTCCTTTGGCTCACAGTGGTTCCCACAAGTCCTTTCGCCCACTTACAACCTTCTCGTTTCGTGTAAATTGCTATTTTTCTGGATTCAACCCATGGTCATACCATGTGACAAATGTTCTTCTACATAGCATTACAAGCTGGCTTTTTGTGAGAGTGGCTCGAATCATCTTTGGTGTCAACTCAGCTGGACAAAGTGCAAATAAAAATAGAAGACTCGCTCTTATTATTGCCTCCCTCCTCTTTGCCTGTCATCCAATCCATTCGGAGGCAGTTGCGGGGGTTGTGGGTCGGGGGGATGTGGGCTCCACAGCCTTTGCACTCTCTGCCTTTCTTTCCTACGTCAACCACATCAAGTACCGGGACAAGCATCACAAGTCTCACAAAAACGCCCAGCAAGTAAACAACCAGAGTAACCATTTAATGGAAAACGTCAACTCGACGCAAATTAGCTCACTTCCTCAACCTTGTTTTTACTTTTGGAGTGCAACTTACCTTGCGTGCACGCTTATCCTTGCCGCTGCCTCAATGTTCACAAAAGAGCAGGGAATTACCATCCTACTAGTTTGTGCTACGTACGACTTCATACGCTCCATAACGCGGGCGAGAAAGAATCAGGTAAGCAGTCACTCTCTTTCTGGTCCTCTAGCTCTGTACGTATACACAGCTCCTTGTAACACATATCCCATATGCGAAAAATTGTGACACCCGCCACCCACCGCCCATGTATATTTCTACATGTTACAACTTATATGCTCCGGCTTCTATATGATATTCAATCCGCCCTCCTCTCCTCGCCCATTCCAAAAAATTTACCTCTCTGTTTTTTTTCTCAAGCTCGTTCTTCTCTTAATGTTCTTCTCCTTCCACTCCCCTTCAACAAGGCTTACGTGCTCCAATTCCCCTCTTTCTCTGATTCCCCATCCCATCTGTCTCCTTTCCCTAGTTCTGTATTTGATTAGCCAAACCGTTTTGTGGCAAAGAAAGTCCTGATAAGAATCTCCACACGAATTCCTGTTGGGAAACTCGGTACGGATCTTTGCCCGAAAATGGTCCGCTCCGTTCCCCAGTCCTTATACCCTTTACGTCAACATTTTCGCCCGGCTAGTTGCTTTCACCACCCAGGGAATAACTGTACCAGAGCAGAGTGAAAGTAAAATCGAGAAAACGCAGATAGTGCGGGAGAGAGTATGGAGATAAGGAGTGAAAGCGAACCAATATTGAATGTAAGCAATATGGAACTACTGAAGACTCTGCTTTGATGTTCTGAATAATGGCAACGTATTATCCGTGTAAATATGGTTTGCGGGATATCTTCTTTTCTTTGTTAACTTTGTCTGAATTGAATGTAGCTTTCATTTAACCGCATCCCTTGATTCCCTTGTTCCCAACTAGAGAACCAGTGTCGTAGGGATATGGAAGTAGAGCTCAACTCCAGAGGACAGTATACCGAGTACCGGAGAAAGCATAAGAGAGGGAGAGAAAGGGGATTCATTTTAACGATCCCTATCTCAATCCCACTCTTCTTATCTACTATCCTCAGCTAGTTCCAGGGAGACTGCTTTCACTGCCCTGAAATGAGACTGTCACTAAGAAACTACCCAACTAATCGCAACTGAATAGCATCATCCTACCCTCACAATCCGCTCATCACAGCCCCTACACAGCCTGCCAATCCTTTTCGCACATACAGACCATTTAAAGTTCAAGATAAAAGCAACTTCCCTTTTACTACACACACGACTAACGACCATCATAAAAACGTACTTGAGGGAATTACAAACGCCGCCCCTCACTTCTTTACTTCCACCCGAATCCTCAACATCACGAGATGCACGCAACTCGATTCAACCTTCTGCTTTCTTCACAGCTTTCCCCCGCTTTCACCCCCGCCCCTCCTCATCTTATTCAAACAATTCTCCTACTCTCTATTCAAATAATTTGGATTCTCTTCTTAACTCTCCAACTCCTGCCCCCACCCCATTCTCTAGCTTATTTCATCCCGCCCCACCTGTCACACCAGTAAATCCATATTTGCCACTTTCTTGCATCCTCTTACCCATTTCTTCCGACGTCTTTCAACGTCTCACATCACATGCTCCTTCCTATTCTCCCCCTTCCTTTCTCCTTCTGAATTTTCGTTTACATTTATACCCCACAAATGGCACACTCCGCCAACCATAATGTTATCTTCCTTTGTTTGCCTTTGTAACTCCAGCCAGATTTTAGCCTCCATCTTCTTCAAATTATTCCTCTCTAAATCCTCTCCTTTCGCCTTTTCTTCAATTCTTTTCTCTCGACTTCTCTTCACTTTCCATTTTCCAGTTATTCCCAAGCATCCCACAAGACTTCTTCTCAGCTAAGTTAGTCCGTCCACTCACTCACTCACACTCACTCGTATCATTCCCGTCAAATAGCTTGCATTAGCTGGCGGTGTGTTTGAATTTTCTAACCTTCTCCATCCACCCGCCGTACCTCCGCTTTCTCCTACTTTCCCCTTCAGCCCTTGTCACTTGAGTATCCTCCGGCAATCTTTATTCCAATGCGCAACTCTTCCTCCAATTGCAATCATCATCCCGTCCCACACTCCTACCGTCCTTGAACTATACCTCAGCTCCTTCTCCTCGAACTTCACCGCAACACTCTTGAAAAAACCCGGCAGGCCGCTACAATCCTTCATTTTCCACAGATTCACACTTATAATTATCCGCCCTTGTGTCTGTCTCACAACAGGGGGGCCAACCACAAACTCAAATTCAAACTCTTCTACTTCCTAGTTCATTCTCATCTTACTCTCCATCAATGCCAACTAATTAGCGCATTACAAAAACTTACTAGTAACTATGCCGCTAGTCCCTGTATTTCTAAACCACAAAGTAGGATAGAAATCCCCTTCTGAAAGTATCTTTCATTAATTTAGCGTTTTTTAAACTCTTAACTCCTTTATCTGTTTGCAACAAGTGCAAATGAGCGGTCGCTCAGCTGATTTTTAGTTGTGCAACATAATGGCTAAATTAATGTGACTGATGGCAATTTCAAGGATATTATGATCTGCATTACGCAGTTTGGTTATTCTTTTGCAAAGATGTAATGTATAAGAGTATATTTTAAGCGTTCCGTTCCATATATTGCATTTTGACCGACGAAGCTTCTGGTTTAACCTGAAAGTCTGAAACAAGCTTGTCGCTCCACTAAAACATATGAAAAAGTCACAGGCTAGCTGATATTTTCTCCATAAGTTCTCATAATCTAGACATCCAATTACGAAATATGGCATGAACGAGGAGAAAGTTTTGCTAAACGTAGCTTTCGGCATTTTGCACCAAAATTAAAGCCTTCCACCAGCCAAATCTTCTCCTGCCTGCATCGCTATTATCTTTTGTTGAGCAGACCACCAGTAGTTGGCTTAAAACTTTCTCTCACACAACTTTCACCGCCTTATAAAATCGATACGTCCACCACTCCGACTCCTTCCTTTCTCCCAGAAGCTGGATCTTGTATCATAGCTTAAGCCAGCAGCATCCCGAAGATGCGGTTACAGCATGAGCGAGAATCTGTTTTGTAAATGGATTATGGATGTGCATGCTATGACTTCGAAATGAAAGCCCGCCTCACCGCGTTCGCCTCTACTTTCACCAAGTAACGTATACCTAAAGCCTTTCCCCTTTAAGATAACCTGTAGGCCCTTTTGGTTAGAAAAGGAAGGAGGATCTGCGTATACAGAGAGTTCTTTGATGCTACCATTTATTTTCTATTCTCTCCTCCTATGTTTACTTGTTCATTTCATTCTTCCTTTCATCATAGTCACAGCTTCTAGCATTTATATTATGAATTCCGTTCTCTGATTTCTCTCAGCCCACCTACCTATTCTCTTCCTCTTTTCATCTTTTATGGTTTGCTTTTCTAAATCTCTCGAGCCAACAACTAACAATTCCAGTTTACGTATTCCTCCAAAACACCTAAACTAAAATCATGTCTTCCTCGCCCTTGTCTTTCTCCCTTCTCAATCTCTATTCATTCGCAGCCATATAGTTTTCCTGTTCCCTTGTTTTGCCTTTTCTTATTCTGTTAACATGTACCTTTCACTCCCTCATTAGGCCTATCTCCTTTTCTCTGCCCTCCAACTTTCTCTGGCTCAAATAAATATGGTTTAGCCCCAGGAGTAAATTTCTCCAACTTAATTCTTTATCGAATTTCACGTATAACTTTTACATTTCAGCCAAATATTCCACAGAGCAGATAGTTGTTTTCCATCAAAACTTTTCAACAACCGTAAAATAATGGAAAAACATTATGAATTTTACAAATATTTCTCGCTTCCTCCCGTACAGCTGTGAAGCTTTACAAAACCCAAACCTTGATATCCGCATGCATGAATATATGCTCCTCCTTTCTCCAGCAATTTTTCACGATTTGTGGATTTTTGGTCCCAGGATTATTGATCTCAGGACTTTTTATCCCATGTTTTTGTAGACATAAATAATCCGATGTACAACTTTAGTCAGTTACTACCAGTGCCTTGCCTGACTGGATTCGACAAATTCAAACATTATGCTGAGATTTGCCTCCTTAAGAATGGGGATCTGTAATTGAGATGCAGGTACAAGTGGAATTCCAAGAAAATGTAGAGTTTGATACCACTGTTCAGGTGGAAAATGACTCAAGTCAGGAGGTTACAGTAGAAGGTTGCTGCAGCTGCAGAGGGATAAGATGCCATTAATGAAAAAGCTCTGCAGCAGCCTACACTTGAGAGGACCATGCAAATTATAGCTGGCTCAAATAGAAGGCTCCAATAGACGATTGTCTCTTTGGAGATAAAGTTTCTAAAAATATGGATAGCCATCTCTAGGCATTGCCACACAGTTCCTATTCAACATTCCCACAATTACTATTCCTTCCAAAGAAGACTATTCTGCTGCTTTGGATGTCCGCATCGGGTAAAAACTCCTTCGCCATGGATCATTTTAAGTACCCGCTTCTCGTCCGTCATAAGGACTGTATACCACCCTTTCTAGGCATAAGTGTGGTTACCGTAGCTACCCCGTTTTATTCTCCGTAAAGGTGTTGCACAAAGGTTCTCAATTTGATTAAAATTGAATATTTACGGGTTTTTCGAACAACAAATATGAATATGAAAGTGTTTCACAAGGTTTGCACAAGTGGTGCACAAAGGTCACACTATAAACTCGGCAACTCTCTAAATGATGTAAGTTAAAAAAAGTTAAAGCCTAAAAACAATTTCCATACTGTACTACGCCTTTTAACCGATTTCAACACTTATATTACATTTCATTTGAATACCATGAATACAATGAATGATACCAGTAGTTTTACATAATGCTAGAACTTATGTTTTATGAACCCCACATTGCTTTATTAATGCTTGCAAAAAATGGGATGAAAAGTCCTGGGACCATAAACCCGTGTTCCATTTTTGACTAGTTTGAAACTGCATTAAAAAAAATAATAGATGCTGAATGACATTCAGCAGGAAGCTTTTCCTGCAATGTTTGTTCCGTAATTTTTGTGACTGCTTCTGTTATATCATACTGTCCATATATGACCTAGATTTGGCTACTTTTTCCAACTCGCGCAAATTGAAAAAACGGCTGCTTGGGCACATCTTCATGAATTTCTTATTTTATTAATTTTTCTCTCCTAGTAAAATATTTTATAGAGTCCTTCCTTCCAATATTTGTATTTTATTCAGTATGCAGTTTGTGTTTGAAAACAGTAATCCAACGTTCCTTGGAATGCATTCTTTCTGCTGTGAAGGCATCAAAGCCGCGTTTCTAATCTCGATTTTACGCCCGATATCCTTTTCTAATTATGGAAAAATATTCTCCAACTAGATGGATATTGGTGTTTTCAGTCTAAGAATAACTTTCGGAGGAGAGAACCTTTCCGTAGTACAGTAACTCTTTGAATAATTTAATGAAAGGCTGTAAACCGATTCAAGCTACTCATTAATTCACACGTTTGAGTTGTGGGGTACTATATGAATTTTACATTATGCTAGCTTTCTCCTCTTAATTAGAATCTTAAGCAAAATAGCTTGTCCTCCCAACGCTCAATTCCTTTCTTTAGCACTTGTGCCCGTATACAGTGGTGTGTAAAAATTATCCTTGTGAAACGAATTAGGTTTTAGGCTTTCCATTAAATCTAAAGGCTAGGTGAGTGAATCGGAGTGGGAATATGTTACGGTTAGCCTGCGGTTGGAAATCGTTAGAAAGTATTGGGAGGAATACACACGTCTGAATTACCTTCTCCGATTTTTAATGCATTGAAGTTTCTCTCCAAAATTCCCTTCCTTCCTTCCCCTTTTAAACCCTTACACAGCTGGATAATCCTTTCTTCCTCCAAAACCATAAGCGTCTGGGTAGCAAAATATCTAGGCCCTTTGATGAATAATGTGATCTATTACGTGCTCTCACCACACACATAGCCATGCCACATGCGGGAAGCTGTGTAAAGCTTTTTGGCCTGCATTCTCTTCGGTTAAGGCCAGAAGCTTGAATTTTATTCCCTGCTCCTGAAACCCACCATCCGGCCGGCCGAGGAAGAGCGCAGTTGTATCGGATGCCGACTGAAGAGTAAAAGCGAAACTCTTATCACAAACAAATGAGGCATACGATGGCATGGGCGAAGACACACAGCATTCTCCCGTTTTCCTTGAAACTTTTCTCCCACTTCAGTTTAATGCGAAGAGGAAAAAAGAGAGTTGGTCAAACGTTCCTGACTAGAATCTTGATCAGAGATCCTGGGTTTGTGCAGGTGTGAATACGGTATGCTTCGAAAGAGAAATTGCATTTCCCCAAAAATCGAATAAGAAAATAGGAAGAGTCAACTCGGATAGAATTTCTAGCGAGCAACTGATATATTCCAATCACGCCCTACCACCAATTCTCTTTGCATGTCCTCTTCCTTTTATCCCCGATCTTGCTGGATTCCGGCCTACCCCTCCCCTCCACTCCACCACCCTCCTCTTTTCTCCTCTTTTCGCCACTACCTCTTCTCCACTTTCACTCACACTCTCTCATCCTCTCTATCACACGCTTCCATCTCCATCCTTTCACACCCGCACTCGCGTATCGCGCCCGGGTAAAAAACCTTTCTTCCCATCACACTCTTATTCATGGAGAGCTACTGAGCCGCTGAGGAACAGAGTGAGTAAGAGTTGCCATAAAATCTTCCACGACCGCCCTCCGCTTCTTCTTTCTCCCCTCTCTCTGTGGTTATCCTAATGTCCTCGTCTCACCCGTGTCCTACACACAAGTAACCCGCTGCTTACTTCCATATTCCACGTCTATCCCTTTCTCCTCAGCTCACTACTCTTCCAAATTTCCCTTCCCTTTTATCCTGACTTTCTCTTTTACCACTTTCTCCGCATCCTTTGCAGCTCCTCGCAGGCAGATTCGACTTGACACATAATCCTCCGTGTCAAATTCCTGATAAATATTCAATATTCCTCCAATGCTTACTCCATGATCCTATTTATCTAACAAATTTCCTACCATAGGCTTCCAATCCCCATGTGTACCGAAGCCACTGTATCTTTTTCACATACATGACAGAATATC
The DNA here is from genome assembly GCA_906901655.1 of Sminthurides aquaticus. Lineage (NCBI taxonomy): Eukaryota > Metazoa > Arthropoda > Collembola > Symphypleona > Sminthurididae > Sminthurides > Sminthurides aquaticus. Next base: position 4,149,126 of record CAJQTT010000004.1, on the reverse strand, counting down.
TCTTTTTTTCCGCTGATTCTCCTATCCATCCTGTCTCCCTCATTCACTCACTCACTTCCTCTCCAACTCTCTCTTTCTCAAAGCTCTTATTAACTCTCGGTTCTACTGTCCCCGACTTTTCCCTGTGACTTTCACCGTATATATCCTTGCCCTTCTTCATTCGTGCACTATTATCTATCTCTCTGTGAATTCAGGTTAAAATAGGTCAACATTTGCGTCAAACGCTACGCCGAGTCTTTTGACTTGAAGGATATAGCTGTGTCCTTACTTTCCTATTTCCAACAACCCTTTGACTTTCCAATTAGCTGTTTTACGCAAGGCATATAAATATTTCGCGTACTTTCACCCTATCTCCGCCATTCGCTCATCTCGAGGAAATACACAACCTTAGTTAATGTGCCAACCCTTACGTCATATCGCAACTTCCGCAGGCCATCTGTTGCCTATGACGAACATTCTCTTCCGTTAAGTTTTCCCGGTTTCCAGCCAATTAGATGGTAATTTCCCTTTATATACAACCCCGTCTCTTTCCATCCTCCATCACTTTCGTTACGCATTCACTCATGTTCACTCAAGTTCATGAGACCTTGAAACTGGTTGAAGGCGGACGGAATGATTTATCTTGTTATGCATCATTGCATTGATTTGCCTAGGCAATCTTCCCGTTTCTTTCTCCCAGTACGAATTCCCTGCTCCAATCCTTCTTCTTGCACCCATGCATAGTTACGTTACGATATACTCGGTTTTCATCCTCCATATGAAACCCAGGGAAGCCGGGTTATCATCTGAATCACTGGTCTTTAAAGATAAAATTTAACTCTCTTCCAAATTGAATTCTTTCATCCTCCAACGACTCTACCACCGCGCCGTACACACACACACACACACACACACACACACACGAGTTCTATCTAGATCCAGTTCACATCAAACATTCCCATAAATGAGAACCGTCCCTTTCCATGCCATTACAGGCTCATAGTATCAGCCCATATACCCACCGTATTCCCCGGTAAACCATGCATTTCAAAATTCACTACTTTCACCCACACACTCCAAACCACGTGCACGTCTTTGTTCCAGTGATTTGAGTCGCTCGGGCCAACTTATCTTTTATCTTCCTCCTCTTATAACTTTCTACACACTCTCTCCCTCTCCGCTTCTTTCTTCGCTTTCTTCTCCTTTCCCATGTTCTTCTTGAATTTCTCCCTTCTTCCGCCTGCTCATTTCCTTGCTTTATTCGTATAGATCCGTCTAACGCAGGTCCTTCTTTCTCCACACTAGAATCGAAACAAGGCGGCAGACGGGAAGAAATATTGATTTCTAATTCCATTTCCGCTCCCGCCTTCCTTTCCTCCACAATTACCCACACACTTTCATCTAATTTGTCCTCATCTCTACGCGATTCAAGTAGTACTTTCCCTCAATGAATAATTTCTTATGATTATCCACTTGTAATCTATTACCTTGGAATCACCCTACGGAGCATAAATCTTTTGAAATGAGTTCTAAACACTTGCCTAACCTTCTTTTCATTCATTTCTTTTTTCAGATAGAGAAATTCTCTCTCCGCAGCCTGGCTTGTGTTACTAGTCTTATTGTGCTAGCCCTAGGATTCATCACCCTCACACATCTGCGCCTCAGCCTGATGGGAGGCTTTACCCCGCCAAATTTCTCAAAAGCCGACAACCCAACAGCTCACCATCCTAGTTTTTATACGAGACTTGCAACTTTTCTCTTCCTCCCCCTCTTCAATCTCTACCTTCTCTTCTACCCAAACCGCCTCAGCTATGACTGGTCCATGGAGTCTATTCCAAGAATAGAGCGCCTAGGAGATTGGAGAAATCTCCTCATAGTGATCTTCTATTTTTTTCTAATTCGGAGAACACTGTCAAGTTTACGTCATCTCATTGGGTCACCGCCTAAGCTGGATACTTCCACCGGGAAGAGTCTGTGTAATGTGTGTCGTGTTAAGTCAAATAATCGGAAATGTGCAAACAATAATAACAGCATCATGTTCAGCGCCTACCACTCGGACGCTAGTAGTGCTCTCAAAAAGTCCCAGCTTTCAAGCTCATCGTCGTCATCATCATCCTCATCCTCTTACTCTTCATCCGCCTCTTCTTCTTCCTCTTCTTATCTTTCTTCTTCTTCCTCCTCTACTTCTTCTTCCTCCTCTACTTCTTCTTCCTCTTCTCCGTCTTCCGGTGGAGGATCTGTTTCATCCAAGCAGTGCAATCGTTCTTGTGCGAAAATCAAAGTGAATGCCGGAGTGGGTTCAGGTGGAACCGGAAAAGTGGTCGGTTACAAGAGTTTGACCAAGACTTGGCGACGCCAAAACGGATCTCCGTCCCGACTATTGGAGCGGGAGGGAGGAGGTTGGGGTAATCCAAGCTGTGTGCTGAGAACAGAGAGATCCCATCATGGAGCAATCTTAATCCAACTTGCCTTCCTCATATGGCCCTTCTTACCTGCAACAAATTTATTTTTCTACGTAGGCTTCGTTATAGCTGAGCGAGTCCTGTATATGCCTTCCGTTGGATTCTCCTTACTCATCGGTCACGGTTTCTTGCGACTGACAGAGAGTAAGAGTGGGAAGATGCGTCTAAGACATGTTTTAGTGACTAGTGCTTTTATCACCCTCCTATTTTTATGTGCTCGCACTGTGAGACGGAACGAAGACTGGCGAGATGAAGAGGAACTCTACAGTTCCGGCATCACCACTAATCCCCCCAAATCATGGGGTAACCTAGGCAGTGTCCTCAACAGTCAGGGACGAACATCAGAAGCGGAAGTAGCCTACAGACAGGCTCTTCGGTTTCGCTCCAACATGGCGGATGTGCACTACAATCTGTAAGTCTATGTCAATACATGTAATGTAATGTAATGTAATGGATTTATTCGTCGATATGTGGCCTGGGCCCTTACAACGGCTAGTCTATGTCAATACATTTTTTAGCCAATCTCACATTTCAAAAGCTAATCACCACAATGAATTATGGCCCTCTACACCCCAACACCCCCCACGCCCGGAAACCCTTCCCGCACAAACCCATCTTCCTAACTTCCTTCCTCTATCCTATAACATCTCTAAAATCCAACCTCACTCAATTCCCAGGCTAGGCAGCAGCTGCTTCAACACAGCCAACTGGTTTCTTCTTGGTGCATGTGAAACATGTACGTTTCTTATACACTCAATCCTTATCAAAATATCACAATTTTCACTTTCACTGCCCTTACCATTTATCCAACTTTCGACCCTATTTATTCACCAGACTGGTAGTGGATATCTATCTCACTGTACTGTACTATAAAACTTATGTATCTGTTCTCATTGTCTTCCACTTTCAGCCGCTTAGCGTTAGCTCTCTATGTCCGTGTTACTCCGGCATGTACATCTTGAATTGCGAAAAGCGTACTTTCGAACTTTTAGCAGCACAAAAACTTATTGACTTGTTGTTGGGCTCTAGCCAAAACTATCCTCCTTTTCCTATTCTTCTTCTACTTCCTCCTAGCATCTGTAGTCTGCTTCCCGATTCCACACGGCTTTACTAACTTTCTCCATGTAAAGTCAACACGTTTTACTTTCTCTTCCTATCTTCCTTTCCCTTCCTTGTCTGAACCATGATTCTAAAACCTCAGCAATCCTCAGCCCTCCTACTTGAAGGATTTCTAACTTCCTTATCATCATTTTTCCGCGCTATTCCTCAGGCTTTCTCCAAAAATATTTGCAGATTCAACAAACAAGCTCTCCCTCCCTCATCCTCCTTTTATCTCGTCGCCTCTTTTAACCACGACCCGCCTTTATTTTCGCCTACTACTAAACCTAACAGAGGTTCTTCTTAAATTAGTCTCCCGGTATTTGTTCAACCTCTATCCTCTGCCAACTTTCACCGTACCTTATATTCTTACCTTGAATATGGCTCAATTTGGAGAGCAATCCGTTCTTGCACTTTCTTTCTCCAGGCTAATATCATTCTGCGCATTCCTTTTTCAACACTTCTTCTGATGGAAATGTGGATGCTAATGATTTTAACTTCTCACATTTATTTGCAACCAATCTTGGAATCAGTCCTTGCGTCTGACAAAATTTACTTTCTCCTCGGTCTGCTCTAGGCTAACAAACTTTTCTTCTGGAATTGCAAACAAGCCTTGCTTTACATCGTCTCGTGCATCCGCTATTTTTTACGAATCTACTATAACCTTGGCTTATTACCATGGCTCACAAAATTACCTCGTGGCTCCCCTCTGTATTGTATAGAATACATGAAGGAAAAAGTATATAAAATTTTTCCTTGTCCCTCCTTTACTCAGCTTTTCCGCGTTATGACTAGGCTTTCTCTCCTTTCTATTTTCTCCATCTCGCTTCCCCTATCTTCCCATCTTAATGCATATCTTCTGTCTCTTTCTGTCGTCCACTATCTCTTTCTTATCGCGAAGCGAGGAAATCCTCTTCTCCTAACCTCCAATATTCTGCTTTCTCTTTTCTACTTTTTATTTCCATGTTCTTGTCTCCTATAAATGTTCTCAGTACTCTGTGCTTGCACTTGGACGACTAGATTTTTCTCTTGTCGTCCGCTTTTCATCCCATACGAGGAGACAACATTGTTGACGCATCCTGTAACAACTGTAAGGATAACTCCGATCATCTACTGCTCCTTCCTGTTATAATAATATACATCCCCTCTTTCTGTATCCTTGCTCCCCTATCTCGTCATTCTTCTTTCACTTCTTTTTGTGAACGTTCTTCTTCCCTCCCCTATTTTCCTTGTCTACTTTCTCCGCATGAAGATCAAACGCCTTTAGAACTATTTTTCTCTCGGATTTCAAAAATTCTAACACGCAGCCAAGCTTCTTCCCGCTCCGCTAAAAAATCTCTCTTTATAGTTTTCCCCTCTCCTCTATTATATCTTTTTTGAAACTAAAAATTCCAAAACTTTCCCGCAATGCTTTCTTCCTCTCCCTGAAAAAACATTCCTGCTTTCCCCTCCCCAATCTATACAACGCCGGCGAAGAATGAGACACTATAGGAGTATGGGAAACAAAGTCTTAAATCGCATGTTTCCTCTCATTAAGGAGTAAAAGAGTCGCCTTTCGAGCTTGACAGTTGTAGGGAAGGTGTGAATGAATAATTGAGTAACTTTTAATTTACATATGGATGCATTTTACTATTTACAGGGGTCTTGTACTCGAGAGTCAAGGAAGACTGGATGAAGCATTGACTTCGTATCGATCCGCCATTCGTTTTCGACCTCTCCTAGCTCGTGAGTCATTCAAATTATTTTCTTCCCTCATCAGCAACAGAAACACATTTAAACTCCTCCCGCATTCCATTTATTACACCCTTTGAGCCCTAAACTCAGCTCTATAAATTGCTTTCTCCTACACCCCCTAACCAAACAGGTTCACCTATAGGCACTATCGTATTTTTAATATCATTGGCTGCATTTATGCGTTATTATAAAACAGTCTATCTATACATTTATCATCTATACAACAGCTTATGTATGCCGTTGTATTATGCGATGTATACGTTTTAAAATCAATTTCATGTGCTAAGCAAATCCTGCCGTATTTGCTTGGATGATATTGGAAATGTTACATATTGTGTGCTTTCTCCTAGAAAGCGTCGTACTTTTTATTTCATTTTTTATCGCTATTTAAAGTGGTTTGACGTGATAGGTACTTTCTGTTCTCATTTGGAAGGATTTATAAAAATTGAAATAGGAATATTTTCCGTTTGCCTCGGTTCGGTACACCAATTTCAGGGATTGTGTAAATTATGGCTCCGTCCCTTCTATCCGGATGACAGTTCTCCTCTTTTAATTTAGGAGCATCTTCTCCTTTCTTGGTTATATTTCATGTACTGTATTTTGAGTTTGACATTATGGCCACTTTCCGTTTTTCCATCACCTTTCTATTTTTCACATACTAAATCCGAGTTTTCTCCATTGACCCTCTTTTTTTCTTCATTTCAAATTCTCCTGAAGTTCAGAAGAAGAGGCGGCAAAAAACTTTGCCTTCGCCCCTCAGCGTCTCCAGCATTAACATGCATGTCATTCAAACTAATCATGCAAGGGAGCATGCATAAGCAACTTGCTTACTAGTCTGGCCAACAACTCTATCCCCACTCTCTCTCTCTCTGTTTTTCAACTATTAATTTTCCATCCTTCTTTTCAAATCCTCTTCCTAAATTTTGTTTTCGGCTGGTGGACATGCCAGCGGTATCTAATTGCCTTAGGCGCCTACCGCCTACCTTGCGATTCAATCCTTGCGTCAAAATTATGTATAAGCTTTCTCCAGACAGCGGACCACCCTTCCCAGCCCAGCATATCAGCCCACCAAATTACGGTCGTGCTACTCAGAAAAAATTACAGTGGACCTTCCTCACCATCAGTCGGCGTTGGTTTCGTGCAGCAAACAAAAAAACTAGTCTACAACGGCCTCTATAATTTCCCGCCCCCAAAACTTCAAGCCTGAGTGTAACATTTGATACAAACCTCGAACGCGAAACTTTCTCTTTTCATTAAACTTTTAAATTCTCTTTTAAGCTTGCTCTCGTCACCCAGTATGATTAATCTAAAAAAACCTTTTCTGTTTCTGCCAGAACAGAAACCACTGTCTGATACTGCTATGTTTTGCAATAATATACTATGGTTCTGGTCTATACTTTAGCATATCCTTCTTTAATTTGTTTGCAAATAAATCCGTAGCCACAAACATCTCGATGACTGGAAATAATGCACACCCATTGTACTTTTAATTAGAAGTGCACGCACACAGAGCCTTTTTTTACACGCATAGCAAAGTTAGTTCAGCTTTAACTGTTGTTGAACCTTTTGCTCTCGCTTTTTCTCTCGTACCATTGCTCCTTGTTTCTATCTACCCCATGTATGATGTACACACAGGAGAAGATAGACACTTCCTGTCCCAAACTGCTTTCCCAACAGCCTTAATGAAATGTAAATAGAAGGAACCCAAAATTTAGCAGCCTTTACACTACCGACTCCAGTATCCCCAATTCTGCAATAGTTCTGAGTCTGACCAAGCAAGCTTGTGTAAAAATAGCCTCTTTCTTTCGCGCACTCGATGGACCAAGTCCCAGTCCGAGTAAACAAGAAACTTTAGCTCCTATATGGTTCATCACTATCAATCCCAATTCTTGCAATTTCCTGGCTTACTTTCTCTACACTGTTGTACGTGCAGCATACCTAAATATTTGCTCCGACATGTTTCTACCCATCCGTGAACAATTCCCTTCCTCGTATTTCCACGTATTTGTTTTGTAATTTTCCCTCTTCTCTTCATTCTCTCTCTCGGTTTTCAGTCCAGAAAATTTCTTATTTAACTTTTATCTCGGACAAGCCTTCTTTTAAACAAACCAATACACTTCATTCCCACTCATCTCCAACAAAACAAGAGGTTTCTTGTTCAAAGATAAAATTAGCGCTACCTCTGCACTTTCTCCTTGTTTTCTTGCACTCTTCTCGACTTCTTACTGAAGTGAACCAAATGATCAACAAGCCAGGAACTATCGCCTTTTCTTTACCTAACTTAACTTTTATCAACTCCTTTTTCAACCATTTCACTTTCCCATATGTATTTGTTCGGCCACAAGGTCCTCAAAAATCTACTTGTTATTTGGTGCGAGTTTTTTAACAAGCACTTTGTTCCTACATTTTTTTCTCTATTAAATTCTGCCAGTCCTTTCCAACTTTCTCCTCTCCTTTCTCCACCACCGCGCCGGAAAACTATTTAAAATTGTTTAAATTTGTTTGTTCTCCGCATTAGAAAGGACTTCGAAACTTTTGCAAACTCTACAGCAGTAAAATAAGTGAAACCAAAGAGAAACCCGAATCCCTCAAAAACTATTTCTTTACATCTTCCTCACTATCCTCACCTTTCACTCACGTCTATACCACTATTACCCACCTATAATCCTTAAACTCTACTTTCACCGCGTCTGCAGCCGTTTGTTTTCTGAAACCTGGTTTTTCGCTACTAGCTACATTCGCACATTAATCTCGTTTGTTCCCGTAACCAAACCAAGCATTACAATCATTTACTTTATTTGGCGTAAAGAGTGTTTCTTCTTTTAAATCACATTCCACCGATTTGCGTTGGATACATATAAATATATACACTCCTTCTCATCAATTATCCCTGTTTACGAAACCTTCAAGCCAATCAAGGATGAAACTTTAATTTAGTCTGTCAATAATTTATACCCAATACCCACTCACTAAACTTACTTTCTCCGCTATGCATCAATATTTCTCATCCAGAAACCATTGAAGAACAATCCTATGCAATGAACATGTCCATCCTCAACCAGTTCATCGTAGCAATTAATGCCATTCGTACCTGTTATCAAAACTTATACTTTTCTATCGCATTTGCTACTTTCTTCTAGGGAAACTTAAAAACTCGTGGCTCTAAACCTATCTCAACTAGTATTATCCTACCAGCTTACCATACCATCCATGCTTATACCCAAGAAATTATTTATTTCTCGTAGCAATAAGAACTATCAATTCATAATAGTGACGCAGCTAATAACTTAATTACCATATAAACTTCTCCTTGTCCTCACCCAGCAATCTACAATTTCAATGCTTATGCTTATGCAACACAAAGCTTTCAACTTTAGGCTTACGAGTAGTGTTTGCCTAGTATAAGTTTGTGGCCCTAATAATTCTCTTCCTCCGCACAAAAGATAATAGTGAAGCGGTATTATCCATGTTTTAAAACAACTATTAAACTCATTACCTATTATATACGTTGGTTACGTAAAGAACTGTCTTGAGCTGTGCTATAGGGCTTTGGATTGAGTATGGATAAGCAACCGTCACAATTGCTCAAACCGACAATAACCATACCTTTCAAATTCTTCCCACGCATACCTTTCTCCAAGCTTTCTTCTCTCCGTATGATTTCTCCCTTAATATTCTTATATTCCTTCTCATTTGCAATGATCGGGCAGTTAAAACCAGTTTTTCAAAACCTTTATAGCGAAACTACATGAAACCAATCTTATTTCGCATCTCCATACTCCCTATTAACCTATCTTACTTAACTTCTCTACGAGCCCATATTATAATTACCATGCGGAAGAGGGAAATATCACACTTTCCTAATCAACAATACCCATATAATAATTAATAAGGAATTATAAACTTCCCACGCAGTACAATAAACCCCTATTTCAAGAGCCCCCCAGTCATTTGAATTACTAGTATCCAACAAACTCTTTTCACTCTCTTCCAACTATTCCCTCCTATGAATTTAACGCTCATTAGCAAAACTTCCATGAGTTTCTCACTCTTCAAACACCTTCGCTTCCCCGCTCCCCTATCCCCAATCCCTTTGTCTTCCCTTATACCATTATGTACAATCTCAAGGTATTAGCCTTGCAAACTTCTAGCTAAGTTAGCTCCATATATTTTATTTTATACCGAGACAAAGATTATAAATAATTATCCGACGAGAAAGCAATTAATGCCGAATAATTAAGGGAAAATTTATGCATTACCGTACCAAATCTCCCCCGTCTTTTCTCCTTTCCCCCTACTCTTTTACGTTTCATCCATTTATTTTTCTCTAAAATACCTCTCTCAACATAACTTACATTTACTGTCTAAACTTTCACCACCTCATTAATGTTAGCTCCGCAAAGTCGGCGTCAATCCTTTATGTACTATTCTCTCTGTCCTTATGCAATGTCGTTCCTATATGCTCTTGTTTATCATGTCAACACTTTATTCTCATCACTTTTAATTACATTAAAGTGTCAAAGTTCTCTAACGAGGCCTCAGCTAATTAGTCCACTCCACAGCCAAACTTCCCCTACGCTAAAATTACATTAACAAGGCCATGCTTTCAACAGAATCAATCTGCGAGGTTCTTGAAACTATTGCAAGGTGTTGTAGCAGAGACTTGGGATAATCCCTGATTAAAATGTAAATCGAACAGCCATAAAAGTGGCAGAATGTATTTGAATATGTGTATCTAGTTGGATCGTAAAATGAAGAGGATGTTTACCGTGAATGTCGCAAAGAATTGGTGCAACGTGTTCCTAAAAAGATCATGTACAGTCTCTTTGGCAGTATTGACCACGTGATGGGAAAATTTTAGCAACAAAGCATTGGGAAAAGAGTCAAGTTGTGTCCTTTGAATGAACCCTTAATCACTAATGTCATTATTCTATCGTTTGGTCGTGAATATTTTCCCGGGCACATGTTTCCTGTAATATTTCTTTCACGCTCCATTTAATATGCTAACATATTTCCTAGCCATTTTTGCTCATTTTCCAATAATGACGCTGAACTTTTTATGTCATCCCTCCCTCCAAAAGTACTCTTTTATCCTTTCTTTTCCTCCTTTCTCCTCTCTCCGTCTTGTTTTCTCTCCTGCTAATGCACATGCCCACTCATCCTTCCTCTCCACCCAACTCCCTTCCCTACAACAGAACACACATGCTTTTAACTCCACACCCTTCATTTGAGAGGAGCATACACATTTCCTTGATTCCCAGCTGTCACTCTGGGTCCATCGCTAACGGTTCTTATTTTTCCGCAGCTGCCTACGTCAATGCCGGCCAAGTTCTGAGCCGTCTTGGCAAGACAGAAGAGGCGACAGAATTCTACAAGAAGTGCTATCATTTACCTGACGATGGGATCAAAGACTTGAGAAGTCATACCGAGGCAAAAGTCTCCGCTTTTCTCCGCCATGGCAAGCTGCTCGTTGAGCAAGCAGATGACCCAAAATCGGCTATCATCCTCTACCGCAAAGCCATTCAGTTAATGCCTCCAAACTTTCCTCATGCACAGGTACGCCTTGTATAACATATCTTTCCATTTGTGGTTGTAATTTACTTCCTTTCTCCTCCACACTTGGTCATGAGCATCCGCTCGTTTAGCAGAACACAACGAAGAGCGTTTAGCCCCTCTAGAAATTAAGCGCCCTCTTCACTCTTACTAACGCAATTAGCATTCTAGCTACTCCGGTAGTGCACTTGCTACGCAGTGAAAGCATCAATGCATCAACCAGAAGAAAGTCAGCCCATTTAAGGTTGTATATCAAGAAAATTTCATTTCCATTTAACCTCCATTCCTCCTCATTCCCAATCCCTGGGTTCAGCAACGCTTTTACAGTAATTGATAATAAAAGGTTCGAGTGCAATCATGAAGAGTACTGGAGCGTCAAGAAAAATAGTCAACAACGCTAACGATCTCTTTAATAAATAGACTTGAGCATATATCCACTCATTCACTCTGGCAGCATTACAAATACCTACTCTCCACAAATGACCACACAAGTATCAATATTAAATAGAGTGTTCTCATCAGAAAGAATCAACACTCCTCCATTCTTCCCAACCCACTCCTGCCACGCTCAAAGAAACAAACATTTGCTTCGAGATCACGTCAAGTACAAGTACCAGTCTCACGTTTCAATCCCTACTCAGAGGTAACCGCTGAAGCACCATAGTCACAGAAAGATCCGTTATAGCTTAGAAAATCGCTTTCCCCGTCATCTTAGAAGTACTTTCTCCGCACTAGTAGCTTTCACTTTGAGAAGGGGTTTGGTAGACGTCAACCCTTGCGCTCGGTTTAAGAAAAACAAGCGGGCTGGTGACAACATTTTGATTGAATGCGTTGAAGCATTCCCCTTCTTTCTTCACTCATCCACATCCGTTTACTTGTTCTACGGGTGCTAGAGTTTATAGAAGACGACGTGTGATGTTTGGGTAGTTTGGAGGAGATGTAACTTTCTCCATTTTATTCCTCATCGTCAATATGAGCTTCTACGACTCTTGTTCCTCAAACTGCTGCAGCTCTTGATCCATCTGGATTCCTCTCCCTTCTTCGTATCGGATCTGCGGGGACTCAAGGTTGGAAAGTATAACGGGATGGGGTTAAGAACGGGAGATTTGTAAACAGAGATTTCAAGTGCCTTCTTTACAACAGATCCTTGCTCTCCTTCCCAATAACTTAAATTATGTTTTGCTAGTTCTCTCCCAAGTCCAACCTAAAACCACTCGCCTGACCATTGCCCCTCTTCCAAGTATATAGGAAATGGAATACCAGGGATTACATACCAAGCACATTCTACAACTTTTCCAATAAACTCCCATTCATATAAAAGCGAGCCAATACATCCAAGAGGAAGAGTACCCTGAATCCCGGCCATCAACCGGATGTCGGCCTCAGTCTCGGATCTCTAAGAATAGTAGCCGTAGGGAAATCTTGAGACGCCTCACTATTTCCTACCCAGTTATACAAAACTAAAGAATTTATCCACCTTACATTGCTCTTTATCTTCCTCGTCCTCTGTCTTGAACTTTCTCCCCCTACTTTCTCCATCCACTTTTTTCTTCACATTCCAAACGATCCCGAATTCTTTCCAGCCAAAGAAACTGGCAGTGTCTTGTCTTGAGCGAGGCACTTTACGCAAATTACGAAAATATAGCAGAAGCACCCTAAGCCATCCTGATCACACTATTGTTGTACTACATTTCCACCACATGTTTCCTCCCCACATGTTTTCACTATATCCCTCTGTCTCCGTTCTCTCTCTTACACCCATTCCTCCTTGACCCTGTCAAGAAACGCCCTCATCACTGTCTCCTCCAAAGCTCCATATCCATCTCTTACGCCAGCATGTAAACCCTTGGAATTCCAAGAGATCGCATTACTCTCAAGTCCCTTCTGGTTTTTAGCTATCTGAACCAGAGCATTCCGAATTTGCCCTCCTCCGAATACACTGTTTTCCTCTGGAGGTGGAGTCAATTCAGCATTGGAAAAATTGCTTCAAATAAAAATGAAAACCCGGCCACATGTCCCGGAACAAACCCACTTTATCTCAATGTCCCACTTTTCATCCCTTATGTGTGGTATTTGAATTGTATAAATTCCAACAAAAGCCTTAACTTAGACGAAGCTCAACGATCCCTCCTTGTAGCAACCATCCCTATTTTGTCTTTCTCTTTCTATCTATCGCGTCTCCTTCCGGGTTCTTCCCATCTCAATGTCGTCCGCATGTCATTCCAGCCAGGCTTGTAACAACAATTCCAAGGCTTAACTCAAAAGCCCGTCGACCCCGAAAAAAAACCTCCAATGTAATCCACCGATTCATTTTGTAATCATACACGTCCCCGCGTTCTAATACCGAGTCATTCTCTACAGAAACAAATTTTTCCGCAGCTAGCGTGCTTCGCGTGAACTTGTCCCATGTCTTATTTTTTCCTCTCCCGATTTTTTCGCCCCGGGTATTCATGTTCTCAGTTATTCCCGAAACTTATTCTCTTCTCAAATGTCACCGCCATCTTGTTTTATCGATATTTGTATATTCTTTGTCCAAATCCTCCAATCATCCAGCCCCGTGTTTATCATGCATTCCCCACTATTATTTCCCCCTCCCGCCTTCCATCTTGCCTTCTCACCTCCTTCCACCCTTACTGGCTCCCACCAGAGCTTTCACCAGCCTGATACAGCATGAGACCATTTTCCCACAATTATATTCCGTACTCCCTGTCAAACATTCCTATTATCCTCTGTCAAATTCTTTGTCCAGTTATTAAGACAAATGTAGTTAGCTACCCCCTGCTTCGTGGAACTAGTTTCAGAATGAGATTTGTGTCCAAAGCCTGGTTCTGTCATTGCAAACTCGATATCCGTTTGCTCCTTCCGTGCTTTCTCCTCCTTTTCCAGTCTTCCAGGCGCTAGCTTCGTGTTGTATCCCTAAGGAACTCTTTTTATATGATTTCTAATGCAAAGGACAATTTCTCTCAATTCCAGGAAATACTAAACCTCAATCCTGCCTTTGTACATTATCTTCCACATCCTTCCCCTGCCTTTCGACTTTCTTCCCTCCCACGACTTTTATTTACGATTGGGTTTCTTCGTATCGCTTTTACTTTGTCCAGGAGAAATAAATTGAAAAATTTGATACAAAAAACAATAACCAATCCCCAGTCTAGACTACATCCTCTCCTCTCATCACTGCTCGTTCTTTTATTCCCCTCTTACTTTCTCTTCGCTTTCTCTTTTTCTCCTACAACGTCATCTCCAAATTTCACTAGATGCTCCTTTTACTCGTCATTTCCCCGAAAACTGCCCGATTAACCTCAGCCATCATTACCTTTCTCCGCCTATGCTAACAATCTACCAGTAATACTTGAGTATTTGAAATCCTCAAGGACTTGATTTGAGAAGGCAACTCAAGTTTCACTCAACGTGGGATCGCTATAATATGATACGTCTCAAATTTTCCAAAAGCCTGAACCAATGTACTGAGGGTGATACCTCCTATTTTTGAAGTCCATTTAAAACCCTGTATCTTTGTCAAATGTCAAGTACCGGCAAAGATAAAACCACCATTCGATAGCCCATACACTTTTACATACGACAACAAGTCAATAATTCAATTAAACTCAGCAATAAATTTATGCCAGCAGTTGAAAAAAGTTAAGTCGTAATGAGAAGTTTCCACTCCATTTAACTACATGTTAAATTTTGAACGACGTTTGTAAATATTTCTTCCGTTACAGGACCCATTTCAGAAAACCGCTATGCAATATTTATAGGAAATTATTTAGTCACTACAGCTATTCCATGCCGCTTTGATAAAAGTAACTTTAATTAAAGATACAAGGGCTAACATAAATTACTTCCGCAAGCATGCAGATAAGTTGTAAATCAGTCAAAAATCCAAGCATTTGAAGTGCCGTAAAATTCTTTTCCCTGGTCAGAATTAGACAAACAAAACGTTAAAATTACCAGAAAAACAAGCTTTTTAAAATTAAAAAAAATTAGCTACAAAAAATTTTTATTTTGGGAAATTACTCAAAAAAGAGTGTTTTGTAGGTCTGGAAAAAGGGAATTTTGACCTCTCTCAACATTTTGTACCATTAACCTCAGATAAAGTGAACAAGACTAAAGAAAAATTAGCATAAGATGTAGCCAATAAAATTCTCTACAATATGAATACAAATTGAAAATTTTTTCGTCGGTTTGAATCTTCATTACGAGAGCTCAAAGCACTTCAAAAATAGGAGGTATCACCCTCTGTACAACTTAACAAGTGGAATTCTCAAAAGCAATGAGTCTTGCAGTTTCTTCATCTTCTTACAACTCTTAAGTGCATCTTTCATGGAGGGAAGCACAATCAAAAATGAGACGTTACTCTGATGAAAGCTTCTGAATAAATTGGAAAAACTTTTACTTCCATCATCATCTCTCCGTTCTCAATATGAAGAATCTAAGCTTTTAGCTGTACTCTCTGACAGAACTCTTCCCGGCCAACATGGTATCATCAACTTCGCGGAGGAGCCAATCTATGCAATGAAATGGAAAATCTCTTGTCTCCCCTTTTCATATATTTGTCCCATCCGCCGTATCTCTCTTTTTTCCTATTTTTCTTTCGGCTTCTCCGTGCTTTGAGTGTATGAAAAAGAGAGGAGTTGTTATAAAAATTTCATTGCTCCTCTCTTATATACAGCTTCCCACTCATTTCAGAACTCTCCATCTTAACTTTGTCTCTCTCATACTTCGACTTGGGAAGTTTCCTAAACGCTAGAAATTTTTTCTAGTATTTGCAAAAAGCTACTGGAAAAATCCATTCTTTCTTTTTACTCTTTCCTGGTCTGACGGATTACCCGATGCGAAGGATCAAGCAAAATCCTTCTTGTACTTTCTCCTTACTTTCTCCTTTCCCCGTCATTGTCGCAGTCTTCCACAAACTACTCTGCTATCTTTTTCAATTTCCCAATCCTGAGGGAATTTTATTCTCATTTCTTTCCCGCGCACAAGGCTTCACTTTCTCATCTTTATTGTGAAAAATGAAGTCAAACCTTCCATTTGTATCAATCTAGCTAGAGTCAACTTCTCCCTCTGTCCTATAGTCTTATTCCCCCGTCTCCCGTCCCGATTCCTGAGAAGCTAAACACAGTTTCCTCCCGCTAACTTTCTCTTTTGTCCTTTTCTCACTCATTCCTTTCCGTTTTTATTTCCGCTTCATTCCTCTTCCTCCCACCCCCTCACATCCCGCTGCATTAGCCTTTTGTTTCTCCTCCTGACAAAGGAAAATAGGAATATGAACTCGCAACTGGACGTAAAAGAAAGGAAAAAAGACGCATGCATATCCACCATGATCCTGTCCAAAGCATCTATTATTTTGACTCACTCTCTCCACAATTTCTACCTGCTCTAATCTGTCAAATCTCTTGAAATTCCCAGCCAATATACTAGCTTGGAAACTAATCCCCCCTTCCAGTTGGAGGATAGTCTTGTCTATCCGATACGTTTCTTACAGAATCCTCCTACCTGTCTAAGCATCATCCATTTTACAACCCAGCATTTCCATTCCGGTAAGCAACCGTATCAAGATTCACCTGTGCCCGCCGTTCACAACTGGGATTTTGTTCAAAAACATTCTATTGGAACCATTAGCACAACACCTACAGTCCCCGGAGTCCTTCTAAATTTAAATGGCCCTCCCCAGCCCTGAGCAAATTACTTTACATGCATTCTTTGAATCCAGCCTCTTCTATCTTTTACACAGATTTATCCCAGTCTCAGTCACGACACTGGCTTCCATAAAAGGTTATGGTGTAATCCTCATCTCGCGGATTTCCCGCATCTTCTCTTCCAGCCCCCTCTCTCCCGTTTCAATCCTCCTCCTCCGTAGCATTTCTTGAGTAGAAGAAGCTCTCCCGCGCTCAGCCCCGTAGAAACAGAATGTAAATGAAACATGACAGATATTCTCTTGGGAATAACCATATGCTTCCACCTTAATCCACCAACCTCATGTTCTTATTAGTTCATTCCCTCCCCCACTCCTACCCAATGCATAATCATCCACGTCACAAAAACTTTCTCCTGCCCGTCATCTTCCACAATTCACACATACATACACACACACACCAGTTATCCCCCACGCCAGCAGCCTTCCCCTTGTGTCTCGCAGTCTTTCATCTAACTCTCCTTCCGAATCCCGGGGTATATTCCCAACATCCCAGTTTCTTATTCCATTACAGCCTTTCCCTAACTTTAATTTACCAAAACGCTACACATTATTAACTTTCCTTCACCTTCTCAATCCCAATACATCAAAAGATTCACGTACAACCAATCCAATAAACTTTCCCGCCCGTCCTCACCCTCTTCCATGTCTTCTGTATTAGAAGACCCTCCCCGTAGCTCCTTTCCCTCGCATACTTCTTCCCCTTCTCCCCTTCATCCTTCCCCATGGCCGCCACCAGCCCACCACTCCGGCCTTTACTTGACCCGACCCGTAAATCATGGGATAATTATTAGAGATGCTACGTGATATGGGCCGTTATTTCCTCTATGACTTTCTCTGGCACTAGAATAAAAATTATATCCAGCTTATAGCTTTATCTTTCTCTACTTTCTCTTCTATAACCAGCCGCTCTAACAAGTAGTTACTTTCTCCGCACTCACTTGTTTATCAGCCAATCCTGTTTTTATCTTTCCAGAGTATTTACAATGCAATAGGAGAAGCATTATCGCGAAGCGGGGAAGCGTTTGAAGCCGAGGAGTGGTTCAAAAAAGCTCTGAAAATGAATCCTGACCACATCCCAGCTCACCTAACCTACGGAAAAATGCTCGCCAGAAACGTAAGTAGCTTTTACTTTGTCTCCATGTCTCTATTTTCAGACTGTATTTGCTATCGTACGCACATACCATCCTAAAACTGTTTTCCCTCTACTCTATCATGTATATGTATGCTCGTTTCCAAACACACATGCCACAGACCAGCAGGACAACATGACAGTATTACTACCCGCGAAACATAAATAAAGCTCGAATAAATAAACTCTACTACATTTTACCAAATAACTCACATCCTCTCACGCACATCTCCAAATTAACCACGAACACTGCCTCGAAATTGAGTTACGAACTCCCAGGCTCATCCACCTATATGCCATCTTGTTTATCAGCAGACAGAGCAACATATTCCATTTCGTAATTCAAGATCAAGCGTCAGAAGAGAAATGTCTAACCATACAAATCCTTGACACGGAGACTAAAGATTACAACTTGATGAACCGGAAAACAGTAGGCAACTTTTTTAATTGCCAATTGCCAATCCTTCCCTACCGGTCTCATCTTTGGGAGGATAACCGCGAGCTCTTCTAACTACACACCCTCTACTTAAACTTACATGCTTACTAATCGAAACGTATATTTGCAGCTTATATCAGCCCCTTTCATAAGCCTTTCAGTAGTAGTGCGAGTGTAGAACAACAGTGAGAGAAAGTTGTAGTAGTACGCAGTCAGGCAGAAATCGGATTTGTATCAACTTTTACTTTAGAGAAGTAACATTTACCAAAAGTGTTTTAGCTGGAATAAGTGCTTTGGGACACAGCGAAGATAAGACCACCTTCCTCTGGGATTCTTTTCTCCCGCGAGCTCTTTCTGCATTTGCTTTATTTAACTTGAAATTAAATTTTCAGCGTCTCGTAAATAAAACGAGTGGAAAAAATAGCTCCAACTTTCTCCAACTCCTTTCACTTAGAAATTTCTCCTCAACTGAATTGGATGAGAGAAACTTTCTGCAACTCTATGAAACATGGAAAACTTTTAATGCAGTTATGAGTCCTGATAGAAGAAAATTGATTCCTATTCAATGTTACAATCCCTTTCTCCATCCTACTTTCTTTCTTCTCTACTCCACATCCTCATCTCTCGCTCTTCCGTCTCGTCCCAATCTTTATATTCAAACCTCTCAAGTCTTCCGCACTTCCCTTATTCCCGAAATACAAACTATGTGCCGTCTGCCGTCTTAGCTTGTATTCAGTCGGATCTTCAACATTTTCAGTTTCTTATTCCCTTCAACTTCAGATTTTTTTCTAGCAATAACAAAACTGTGCTGCAGGTTGCAGATAGAGAGATTGATTTATTTGTTCAATGATTCAATCCCACAGTTATTTCTACTCCAACTACATTGTTCACTTTCTACGTAATAATTTCCTCTCCCCCCATTTCCCATCTCTCTTCTTACTGGCTAAGCCATGGCCATAATTACTCCCACAGACATATCCCAATTTAATAACTTTCCTGGTACACGAGCCACACGATCCTTCTGACAAGCTTTCTGTAAATAATCTCTGGACGTTTCCCTTCCAATCCCCAAATCATAGTCAGGTGAAAGCAGTTTGAGAGCAACCAAGGGAGCTTATGTCATCTCATCATGATAATTATTCTGGGCTTTGTTTTACCTTCTACAGAAAACCCGCCTACTGGAAGCAGAAACATGGTTTAGAAGAGCCAAGAAGATTGCTCCTGCAGATGCTACAGTGTACCAACACTATGGTAAGCTTTCCATTTTCTTGTCACGCCTTCTGGCTTATGCCGTTGCTGTAACCTCCACTAGGAGCGTGGAATTAGGAATGTATTCACGAACGGGACAGGATCGTATTTCCATCCCACCGTACTTTCACTGCACCTCTCTCTCTTTTTCTCTCCTCTCTTGTCTCCAGTCTTTTTCCCCTCCCCCTTTCTACACGGTATAATCTACCTTTGCCACATTGATATTTTCAGTTTATAGGATTTCCCTGAAAAATAAATGAGCCTAGGGGAGTCCATGCCGTGCATGCTTCCAGTCATGTACCACTAATGCAAATCCGAAAAGCATCCTCAGCAGCTCTCTCTTCCCGGTGTACCCGGTCTCTCTTGCTTTCTCCGGCTCTTTTCAAGTCAGGCGACCACTAAAGAATAGACAAGCGGCTTTTATGAAGCAAGCATGTCCTTATGGTAGGAGAAGC
The DNA here is from genome assembly GCA_906901655.1 of Sminthurides aquaticus. NCBI lineage: Eukaryota > Metazoa > Arthropoda > Collembola > Symphypleona > Sminthurididae > Sminthurides > Sminthurides aquaticus. The sequence continues at coordinate 4,129,331 of CAJQTT010000004.1, read as the reverse complement.
ACATTGTCTACGCATATTTTGCTCGTAATACAGGAGCGACCATTCCCTCTACCCGATTCACTTTCTCCTCAAAGTTATGATTCAAATGAAAACATGTCTGAGAATTTAACCATCTGCTGACAATAAGTTCCAGTACCTACGGAAATAAATTGATAGTAGCTTGGGAAGAGAGAGGGGGAGAGTGTGTAATTTATTTCACGCTGCCTTGGATGGAGATCAAATATAACAGGAATGACTTTCATTGAAATTCTCTGGGAATTCCTGTAGGTCAATTTCTGGCAAGCCAAGGGAGACATTCCGAAGCCGCGGAATCATACATCATAGCTCATGCTCTAACTCCTAACGACTACGAAGTTGTTGTCGGGGCTGCCAATTGCTTGAGGCAGGCGGGAGACAATCAAATGGCGGAAATTTATTATGAAAAAGCCGTCTCGCTACGTCCTCAGGTACGTTCAAACACAATATATACCGCCTCCTCCACAATAAATGTATCACATCCAGTAATTCCCTTAATATTACTCCTCCCTCCACAAATCCTCCTCACACACACAACACTTTCTCTTTATTCTTCCCGCTACCTTTCTCCACATTTCGGCAAATCCTACTTTCTCTACCCCTCCCCCATGCCTCACCCCCGCCCCGCTCCCAGCCATACTAACCTGTCACAAATTCAATCAGCACTGATAATAACATCAATTCCTCATTTTCCCTTTCTTCCCAGCTCTTTACCTCTATTCTCCCAACCTCTCTTATTTCCTCCAATCATTCCCAGCTTATTAGCCGACAATCTTCCTGTCCCTACTCGCTTTCACCCCTCGATTTGTGTATCACATGGCCAAACTCTTATAGACTCAAATAACGAAACCCTTCTAACATTTTTACACAGAAATCCAATCCCATTTTAAAAAATTTTCCTCTTCCTTAAATCCCTATCCATTTCGCCGACTAACTCCCCTTTATCTCCCTTTCAGACACATACTCTTATTTCTGTCCCAGCCTACAGGATCCTTACACGCATCCTTGTCTTTTCAAGTAATTTGGATCCACCTCTCCTCACCACAAACCTCGTCTTAGTTCCCCTAGCGTGGAGAATCAAAATATTTACTATCTTATGAGAGTTAATTAACTTTCCCTTCTGTGTTCAAATAGGAAGCCAGAGCCCACATGAACTTGGGGGCCATACTCCACTTAAACCGAAAATACCCAGAGGCCGAGCGCCGCTACTTGAAAGCCTTGGAGCTTAATCCCAAAGATCATATGACCAGAGAAAACCTCAAAAAGCTATGCCAGCTTCAGAGTCGCAAAAAATTTATGCTATCTTCCTGCTCCCACTTTTAACTTTCACCCTAACTTTTTCCTGACTAACGAAACTAAACTAGATTCAACTTAATAGTTTAAGCCTGCGCCTCACTTTAATATTTCTCGGTTTCATCTTACGCTTCCATATTGAATTAATCGGGATCATCCTTACTTTATATATACCTTGCTTAACTATCCTTGGACAAACCTTGTGACTCTCCAAGTCTTGTTACCGAGCAGTGAGAACTACATCTCTCGGATCCTCTTCTGCCGCTAGTAAGTATCTGACGGGATTAGTTACATATTTAATCCATGGATAAGATATTTTACATTTTCTCAGTTATATTTCATTAGTTCCATTATAATAATGTAGTTGCTGTGAGCCTTAATTGCCGCAGAACAGACATTTTTATTCAGGATTTCAGAACATTACAGAGGCATGGAAAGATTAATTTATATAACACCGTAACAGGATATTTGATTCCTTAAAATAGTTTCTACATTTTTGCATCTGTGTCCAAATCTGTTTAATTAGCTGGTGCTTACAAATTATGCGTGCATTCAATATGTCACGACTGTCGGTCTTCGAAACTTGCAGCATATATGCACATTATTGTCCTACTTTCCTCGATCCTGTCTTGTTTGTACACCTTATAACATAGTTTGTGGTCAGAAGAAGGGATTTAATTGATCAATGCTCACGTTTGAGAGTCTCCAGAAAGACCACTGAGAATACAAAGCCGTCACAAGTTAAGGCTATACTTAATCTGTTTTATTAAAACTACTATACCTTAATCCTACCATCAGTACCTTGACAAGATGGTAACTATTATACATGATCATTCCTCGCGTATCCTAGGCTAACTGTATAATTAACTAGTAGCTTAATAATTCATTGTGTTATATCCCTAAATTATTCTTGCAATGAAAACCCCAAGCTACCTTATGAGAGTAATTCTGATACAATATATTCTACGAGCGATTATCTTATGTAATACGTAAGTTGCTACCACATGCTAAACCTAATCTCGTAATCAATTGTACTTTTACCATACCAGACCACTTAAAAGCTATTATACATACTATCTACACGAATCAATAAAAGCTTACATATTTCTTCGCAATCATTTCTTTGGGACGTTGTTGACTTGTATACATTCAACTGTTCGCAAAACGGAACACCTATGCACGATATAGATGTGAAAATAGAGTGGCCATCCAGGATATCTTCTGCCCAAAACAAACTATTTTATTTAAGAACATTTATCTTTGCACGCTCATATTTTTTTGAAAAATACATGGCACATACTATCAGAATATTGACCTATTTTAGCTTGCTTATGGTATCTTTGACGGGCAGAGTTTCTCTTATCTCTTCAATCATACTAAAACGTAATTGTATTTCAAACGGGTTGGTGGTGGTTCGTACTTTACAAGTTCGTACGCCGACGTTTCATACTTGGGTAGTTCGTACGCCGGTGTTTCATACTTGGAACGTTCCATCCTGTGTATGTTTTGTACTTGATGGTAATTCATACGTAGTCAGTTCATCCATTAGCATTTTCAGCCTTAGCATTTTCATACTGGATGAAAACTCTAAAAAAAGTAGGCAAGATGACTCTCACTCGGATTATAGAGTGAGAGGCAAGTCTCTAATCTCCGATTCACAGCAATTGTCGACGAGAACATGTCACTTGTTCGTTCGCGCCGTTAGATATGGGCGCTGTGTTGGCTAACTTCAACAATAGCTCCTATGAAAAGACATTGCAATTTAAATGTAGGCGCACTATTTTAGTCGAAGGCTGCTAACAAAACATCCATAGCTAAAAGTTTGAGGATGAAAGACGAGTATGAATAGCCGCTTGGATGAAATTCCCAAGTACGAACTACCTTAAGTATGAATACTAACCAAGGACGAAAAGGTTCAAGTATGAATTACCCGAGTATGAAATACCTGTGGACGAATCGTCACCGTACGAACTTGTCAAGTACGAACCACCCTGATCCCTTTCAAACCGAATACAATATTTTTAAATTAAAATACAATCCAATTTCAGGAGGGATAAAGTTGTTTATGATAAGCCTGTCCACTAGATAAACGTGGAAAAAATATAAAAATATAATATTGCGCGCAAAATTTTACTGAGGAAAATATATAGCATTATTACATGCAGGGAAGTGTATTTTAGAAAACTTAGAAAGAGAAAGACATCTTCTCGGAATGTGTCTGCGTTGGTCCGCATTAAGCCTATTTTCTCACAGTAACTAAACGAGGCTAAGCCTTTAGACTAAGCAGCTTTATGAACGAGTGATAAGGATTTATAAAATGATTTGTTATCCGTTCCAAGTATGTTAATCTAGTAGAATACGTTTACAGTGAAGAGATACCTGAGACAGTCCCTGCCCCTGGCCTAGAACGCCATGAATTCTGTTCCTTTGGACAACTGCCCGAGGATTTTTTCCTCCAATAGAAGGTAAAAATCGGAAAACGGTGGAAAATATTGTGGGCATACAGGATGATTCATCTACACTGCATCACTTCTTTCTAAACCAGTAAATAGTAAAGTAGGGATCGGAATGTAAAGCAAAAATGCTCCTCGGAAAGCCTGTTTAGTTCTGCATAGAAAACTTTAAAGCAGAAATTCCTAATCACGCGCTCGTTGCAGCCGGCACTGATTGCATAAATCGTAATCTGAGGTAACGTTTCCAAAGTTGGAGCAACGGTTCCAAACATTTTACGTTACCTGTGCTAATTCTTGGCCGTGTATGTTGTTTTGCCCAGATTTTTCGTACCTAGTAGTACAAGACACAGGCTATCTGATAAGCATAAATCCGAGTTGCTTGGTTTCATGACCCCTAATATAGGAGAGGTCAAAGTGACCAACCTCGGCACAATTTTTCGATACAATTAGTTTTGGTACATATTTTATAAAACTAATAATTTTCAACTGAGATACTAATTCGTAGGTTTAAATTGAAGTCCGTACTCTAAGAAGTACAAAAAATTGGATTTCTGGACAATTATAGGGCTATTCATAATATTATAGGCTATCAAGCATAAGGTCTATATAAGTTGTCAAATTACTTGCGCGGGCACGGTTTCTGTCATATTTGAAAGCTGTGTAAATCCTATTCTAGCCAGCCAAAAAATTTTCAAATATCATAGATGGGTGTATTTTGAGAAGCGGTTTCATTGCATGCAAAATTTTTGAAAATTTGACCATGCGTTAAAATTTTAGCCTTCAATTACTTGATTTTACCCGTGGAAACGTCATTTTGGAGGTTGCAAGCTAGTTTTGTAACCTAGGTAACGGGTGTGAATGTGTTTTCCTTCTAACACCAAGTTTTCAAGTCTAAAATGTTAGCATTTTCGAAGGGGTCAATTTTTATCCCCATAGAAAATGCAACACTATAGATATTACAGTTTGAAAAGTGATGCAGTGTAGATGAATCATCCTGTAGTACCATCCGCCAAATAATTACAAAATTAATATCAAAACACTTGGACCAATTTCAACCAGATCAAGCCCTTAACTTTAAAGCATGCAAGGACTCCTGGCCTTGGAGAGATTTTAATTAACCTCACATGAGGGCTACATCTGTAACTACTGAAGATGAAAGGACCACATGAACAGAAGTGAGCCATGATCACGGTGGAATCAGCCTTATCCTTTTCCAGGGCTCCGTGGTAGGAGAAAGATCACATTCTCAGGGGTATCTTGAGGTTTTGCAAACTGGGGTTGTGCTCGACATCGGCAGCTTCCATCTCAATGTAATCCTCAAACCTTAGAGAAACTGGAGGAGAAGAGAAAGCCAATCCAAGCATAATGGAGTTACCATTAGGAAACGTTAACGTTGCCCCTTGAGCTTTATTATGCTTAGCTGTCCTTCTTCCGGGTAGGGTAGGATGAGTACTTTCTTTCAAGAGACTTTCTAGCAGGATAGGGCTGTGTTTGGTTTGTCTGCTAATAGCCGAGTATGCCTGCAAGAGTAGTGCTTTCCCCGCAATTTGTCCTCTCATCCCCTCAGTTCTCCGTCCTCCTCAGCGTCGAAGAGAAGGATGGAAAAGTAGAGGATTCATATTTCTCAATCCCTTTAATGACTAGCTGGATTAGTGTAAGATGATTTTCCGGGTACTCAAGCTCTTCCCATCATCTTCACGTCTATCAACGTTCTGGTGTCCTCTCTTCCCATCACTTTCTCTTTTATCCCCTCGACTCGCATCTCTTGAGGGACTTTTCTGCCTTGTCCCTACAAAATGCTTATTTAAGTCTATCGATCCAAACTTTTTCATCCATCATGAAGCTATAGCTTCTCCAAAGCTCTCGTCCTCGTCTATTTTCTTTCCGTCATCCCTTTCTCTTCTTCCTCTTCTTTCTTCTTCCCGGCTTCCTATTCAAGGCCTAATTCGTGGATACACTAGGCGACGTTGGCCAGGCCAATGGCCTAGTTTCCTCCAACATTTTTTCCTCAAATTATCACGACACGAAAACGCTTATCATTTTCTCCACCTGTTACTTAGAGGCTAAGTACGTAGTTTGCTTGTATATAGGTAGGATTTAGGATATTAGAACTAAAAATACCAGCCTCTCCCTGACTCGAGTTTCTCCATTCTCCAGGTAAACTAACTAAACAATTCTTTCCCACTCCTGATCCCTGTCCAGCTCACCCATTTGACCATCTGCTCCACTTCTTTCTCCACTAATTTAATCTGTCACAAAATGAAATTAGTGACTAGATTGGGTTGAAAGGCGTGAGAAGGTTCGGAAATTCAATTGTATACATTTAAGATGAACCTTGCTTCCAAGCTGTGCCCCCTAACGTTCCAACCACGACTTCAAATTTATTGCGAGAAACAAAAAGAATGTAATTCAAGCCATTTTCGCTTAACGAGTATATGTTAGAGTTAGAAGATACGAGCTACGGAAAGATTTATGCCCTAAGCTGTAGCGGATAGAAAAAAAATAAAGAACTGGAACAAGAACTCCTCCTCGAGTTGAGGAGAGATGAGACAATGAAGAAAGAAAAGAAAAAATGATGCTAAGAGATAGCTGGAGAAAGTCCTAGCAAGAAACGAGAACGAAATAAAGAAAGCTTCTTGCAAAGGTTCTCTTGTATGAAGGGCCTATTAGTTATTTTTTGTCATCATTCCTACTTCCTGATACTTGGCAGATAAGGTATAACTTTCGAGAGACAAGACACAAAACTCATTAAGTTTTGAAAAGAATTCGATATGTGGATAAACATGCTGAACCGCCTACATACTCCCCCTTTTGCGTACCTCAACACCTCCCGGAGCACAAACCAACTTCTTACTGATCTCAAACATTATCCTCCGCCCTCTACCCTTAATCTCTCCCTAATATTACTTTCCCGAGTTCTAATCTAACAATTTCTTTCCCTTTAATTTCACCCGTTATAATCCCATCTCACCCGGCTAACATATCCATATTTTCCACTCATTCTCGAATTTTCCACTACCTCTCTTCTCCTCCACCCGGTACCAATCTGCTCCACTGTTATTTTCTCCTGGACGTCCTGTTTTGAAACGATCCAACTTTCTCCCAACCTCTTATGTTAACCCCTCTTTGCTTTCTCTTTCGTTTTGCCTCATCTTACTAAAGGGTTTTCAAGATTCAACTTGTTCTTCCAGCAGACGCGTCCTCTCCAACTATAATCTCCTTCCCAATTGTCCTAACAAGGTTTTACATTCGCTATTTTTAGCTCTGTCCTCATCCATTTATCCCGGCTAAAAGGAATTTAAGAGCCACCCACAGAATCCATCATCCTCTCAATCGGACCCGTTTACAGCATGTACTTGCGAACGTAATATGAGCATCAATTTCCATTTTTCTTCCAAGCCGTTTCAATCTTCCCCTAATTTTCTTCCGCCGGACGTCATCCTCCTCAATGAGGAGAATGACGTACGGCGGAAGAATGCACCATGGGCCCTCCTATGCCAATGTCTTACAGCTCTTCTTCTCCACCTATATCCAATCATTCTTTAGGTGGGTGTCATCCCCACAAGCTCTGGGTTCTTGGCCAATCCAATTCATCCTCAAACAGCCAGGAGTCTCAGAAGACTCGCAGTCCTATAAGGCTTAAGAAATCGTGATTCGGGCTGGACCACCACAGACTGACAGATTCGCAACTAACTAGACGTTTCTGGTTAGCTTTTAATATTTTTTCATTTTTTCCTATTTACCATAATGTTAACATTCAATTCACATTCCTCTTTTCCATGTTTTCACGAAAGGAATAAAAACATTTTAATACATTCTTTAAACTTTCTTGTTGGAAGAATTGTCTCAAATTGTGATTTCCTGGGTTTACATTGGATTCATGGAACTATTTGAAATTTAACTTGTTTTAGATCCCCGTTCTCCTCTCCACTCCACGTTCTGTATTACTTGTGAATTCTTCCACCTAAGAAACCTCTGTCCTGTCCTCATCCTACTGGGAACCTGAAAGTATATCCAACGGGATAAGAATGATAAAGACGATGCATAGTAAACAAACCCGAGATAAAATCAAGGCATTTCCTCTTTTCTTTCTCCTTCTCTTTCCTTCCTATTTCAATTTCAGGGAATCACATAACATACGGAATTTCTCCTCACCCTATAACCTCTTCTTTTAAAGATAAGCTTACACTTTCTGACCACGGATTGCAGACAGTGGAAGAAGATTTCTTCAACAAGTCAAGTCCAGCCAAAGTCAATCTTGAGTAAACATTCTCCAAAGGCAATTCTCAATCCCACGTTCTCTCTTCTTTCTACTAGCCATACTTTCTTTTGTTTTTCTTTTTCCCTCAGCAATCCTCTGTTTATTTTGTCTATACATGCAAGTAGGATTACCAAGACTGATTGCCAGCAGCCAGCAAGTCATCGAGGCAGAGAGCTCAGGATTCAAGAATCAAGCACTCGTACAACTTCTTCTTCCTTCCTGCTCTTCTGCTCCTCCAATCTTGCACTTGTACTCGTACTTTCTCTGAATACCTAGGACAATACTTTCTCCACGACAGCTCAGAGCCAAGAGCCCTGAATCACTTAGACCGAGAAGCCGGGCGGGATCTTTTCTTGTGTTAAATTTTGAATGGTCAACTGGTTTTCTGGATGAAGCATTGTATTTTCCAACAGTGACGACAAACCTGAGTTGTATGGAAAGCAATTCCAATGAAAATCATCAAATGAAGATGGACGCCTGAATAGGAGAAGTCATCACCGCCCTGTCTCCCCAAGCTAGGAGCATTGCGTTTCTAACGGAGACTTTACCAGGATTTCGAAGGCTTACCCCCGGCTCCCACATCCACATGCCGCCGCTGCCAGAGGGGAAACAGTAACTGATGTAAACTCAAAAAGATCTCTTGCGTTTCCCTCATCTCCCTTGTGGCTTTATTTTGGCCAATTTCCCCCGAGAATCTATCATTATATGAAAAGCAACATACCGTACTGTCTCTAACCTTCCCACCCCTCTAAACTCTCATCTCGTCTTTCTACACGTCTCTTCCCAGCTTCCAATCCACCCTCACTAATGTACATTAAAACACGTACAATTTCTCATTTCAGACGCATATTGCACATACCCTTCGCCTGCCCGACTTTCTCCATGTTATCCTCCTTAACTCCCCCTCGCCCAGTGTAACACGTCTGCTTCATATTTTTCCTATGCTCTCCCCGCCTCTTCCCTGACTTAACTCAAAGCACATAGGTTAAAGGCAACTGCTTTACACACACCAAACTTTCAGGACTTTCACTCTCATTTTACAGACTTTCCCGGATTGACTTACTTTAATTCCTTACCTAAACCCTATTGGTATTGGAAACGCAAACAGAAAGATATGCTCACCTAATGCATAACCTTTCCACGGCATTACTCAAACTTTATATACCCTCAAGCCCCAACTCTGCTGGGATTTCAGATCAGCCAGCATCCCAGCATCCATGATTTTCCTCAAATCCACAGGTTTATTTATTCCTATCATCACCGTTCACATACCGTACCCCTAAAACAAACTTTCTAATTCTACTTTCCTTAACTTGTAACTGAAATCTTCCTTTCTCCACTCTCACTCGGTACGGTACTTTCCAAACCTGTTACTAGTCCAACTTTCGCTGTTTATTTATTTATCACAATCTTCCGAATTCAAAATCTCTGATCTATTACTCAACAACTTAATTTTATTCGCGAAATACATTAAATCCCCTTTCACCTGTAAAACGTGATCAATAAATTAAATTAGGATGAACATGATTTTTAAACAATCTAATGACAAATTGTAAGCGATAACTACATTACACTACAGCCCCTTCATTCAGCAAGAACACTGCTAAGCTGTGGAATTGGATGAACTTTTTCCAGTACAAAGACAAGATAAGTGAGGCTGTGGTTACATTTCCAGGTAAAGCTTTATATAACATGATTTTCTACATATTTATTAGCTTCAAAATAATGGAAAGATGTGCTCCAATTAATTTGTAATCACTTTCTTTATTTCCTGTACATATTCTGGAGGAAGCCGAATTGTTACACACGGGTGTAGAAGACACACGACAATTCATCAAGTCTTATATGTAGGTACATGGACAGTGTTGGGCTATTTGAGTTTTCACATGTGCAAGGTTAAATTCATTTATAACCTTCCAAGTAGAGACTAACTTTAGAGTCCAACCTAGGAGAAGATTCTGCAACTCATAATCCGTTTCTTCCCTCCGTTACGCAAAACTCATCCATTTGCGTATAATTAACATCAGAGAAGCAGGAAATTTCCTCAGCTCCTCGAATGTAAAAGGAGCAGAGACACAGTGCTCAGAATGGTTAATTGATTGTTGAAAATCTAACTCTGACGTAGTTTAAATAACAAGTCTCCGGACTTTTAAGAAGAAAGGATCTTCACTTTGCTTCACCTAGGGTTGAGGCTATTGGGATTTATCTTTCCCGACCTTTTCGCTAATCTCTCTCACCATAAGAGATTCAGTATTTTTTGTTTAATAAATATTCTTTGTTTGAAACTTGAAGTAAGACTTGCTGTTTTGTTTCATCATTATTTCGAAAGCATAATTTGTGGAGGTTTCATTAGGGCATAATAAACCTTACACATGTATTCTTTTTCTACGAAAACCTCCCGAAATGTTTTCCAAGGTAACCCACTACTTTAAGCTGGAGCATGGCCGCGTACTTTTGCTTTGCGTGATTAAAGGAAAACAGTGAGGCATTCGCAGACGTTTACTCCAAGACTATCAGCAGGAAAGTAGGATTCCACCGGGAGAGGTCCTACACTTTAAGACGTGTATCTAGGATAGGACCGACGCTTGGAGGATAACTGTGGACACGGATGCTTTATATAGCGTGCTTCTATTCTTCCACAGATGACCTCGCATATACTCCTTCGGGAATGGGAGTGTTTGGTTTCATAGAATCTTGGATACTTGTTTTGAAGAGTGGCTGTAGGATTATGTTGTGTTGGGTGAAAGTTGAAGGATAAGACAGTGTGTGAGTGTTAAGATTGGGAGTGGAGTGCGAGGGAGGTAAGAGATGGTATTAACAGGTGTAATTTTGAGTGTAAAGGCCAAGTGGTCCGGAGCTCGCATAAAACCTTATGGCACCACATTATTACAAAACGGAGAAACAACCAGTGGCAGTTCAAGTTCAACACTCCTTTTTCCAACTTGCCTTTCTTTCCTTTTCACTCCCTTTCTCTCGCCTTTTCTCTCTTGAGTTCTCTCAAACTTTCTCTTCTACTTTCAGTTTGCTTTCCTTTTATTCTATTCCCCAGCTACTTGATTTCTAATCCACGCTGGTGTGTAACTCCCATTAGGAACATATCTTCCTCTTAAACTGTTGAGGCTATTGCGGGCATACACAATTCTTGATTCACCAGATGTTTCTTAATACTGTAGAAAAACACGTTTTTTCCTTTAATTCCTCCTCCCTTTCTCTCGCTCTCCTTCCTCTGGAACATCAGCATACAATAATTTTCTATTTCAGCAAGCATTGCTGAACACTACCACCACCACTTCTTATTTCTTCTTCTCAATTACCTTGAACGTTAGTCGAGACTCTTCTAAAAGCTTCAGTCTCTCTTTACAGCTCAAACTGTCTCTGTATAAGCTCTCTCGAAATTTTACAGCAAGCGAAACAAACTACAGCTAGTCGATTTGATTCTACCTAAATCTTGAATTTGCTTCACTCGCTCGTCGTTCAATATACATACAGTTTTACTCTACAAGATTCAGTTCTCCTACTCCTGATCCCCTTCCTTAAGGTACCAGCCGGATTCCACACCTTCTGTCTACATTCCGAGTCTCCGAGCTCTACTTTCTCTTCTTAACTTGGCTTTCACCCATGCTTTTCTCTTTTATCAATACCTTCCCACAGCGCCATGATCCCTTTAAAATACCCCGACTAAATTCTCCATGTTTTTTCTTATTCTTTCTTCCAACTTTCTCCTACACTCTTTTCCTCCTCGTCCTCCCTTACACAACACTAATGGATGCGATAGCATTTCTAAGCAAGCTTTCTCTCTTCCGTTTCAGCAATTGAGCACGTAAAACTGAATTCCTCAATCTTCTCGCTTTCGCTATTTTCTACTATTGACTCTTTCTCTGTCCCACGAATCCTCCAGCATTTCCGATTTAAGCATCCACCAGCATCACACCCAGCTATTTCCTACATCCTTGCTTCTTGGTTTCTTCCAAACATCATCCACCCTTCCTACCCCTCAATTCCACCAGGAAAGAGCCTTCTTCACTGACTCCTTTCGACAAGCATTTTACATTTACCTACAGACGTATCTGTATATATGCTTTCTCTTTTCTTTCTCCTCGCGCACTCGCTTTCTTTATTTTCTTTTTCCACTTGACAATGGCGTAGAATGTCTTTTTTTGTTTGTTTATATTCACACATAGTAAAATGACCTAGGAACGAAAGAAGACTGCAAAGCAAATTCCTTACCCGGCCCGCCAGCCCCACGAGCTTTACTATACCACTCCGCCATATTCAAATATCTTCCTTTTCAATGATCCTTCTTTCCCTCCTTCTTTATAACCGCCTTCCGTCCAATTTTCCTCTGCTCACGTTCGAAATTATTTCCACAAACGAAAGACTACACAAAGCTTAACTATATGCCCACGTGTGCCGTAAACGGCTCCTTCCAGAACATTTTTGCCTTGTCAATGGGCATAAGGGCTGGGCCCAAGGACAGTTAAACTTTCTACACAGTTCTCTACCGTCCTTTTACTCAGCCTGTGTTTTCTCTTCTGCTGAAAATATAATTCATGTCAGGCTCTACTCCTACTCCTATGACTATTGGTAATAGAAACGGCTGCACTTATTCCAGCACATGCCAATATGGCAGTGCCAGGCAGACATTGACGCCGTTGGCCTTGGCTTTAGCGGCCTTATAGGTAGCAATTTTTAAATTCCTTATACTTTCACAACAATTTTCACTCACATCTAACCCAGCATAATCTCCCTTTCTACCCCTTCAAATATTCTGTGAGATTCTTACGAGGAACATGGGAATTTTGGTCATGAGAGAAAGAATAGACGTGTGCGTCTAGAATGTCGACTGCCTCCTTTCTCTGGTCCTCCTCCCGTACAAATGAGATTCGTCTTTCTTCCTAACTCTTCCTCTGTCCTTTCACCAACTTTCACCATTACTATCTTAACTACCATAGTGAATTCAGACGATTAAGTACATGTACTTTTGAGATCGTATTTTCTCCTTCTACAACTTCTCATTCCATCTCCTGTCCCAGTGTTGACCATTTTGGAGCCAAGTAAGAGCATGCTTTCTCTTCGTCCAAATCCAGATGTTTCTCTACTTTCTCAAGGCACATCGCCCGAGGTTCCTGTCTCTGTCTTATATTCTCTGCTATGTACACGCTGGTGTCACATTCCGATTCCGAGTGCATTACTTCTAAACATGCTTCAGAGTATGACAATAGCCACAGAGTCACACTGTCTATCCTTTTCAGCTAACCTCCTTCATCTTCTTTCCCATTCTTCTTGCTCTCTTTCCACAGATAGCCAATCATGATAGGACAAAACGCTACCGTGCACGAATATCTAGTTATAGTTAATGGTAGTAGGTGTGTGAAAGCGCTTTCTTGAATTTTCTATCCTGGAAACAAGAAAGGGAGGCGGATGACGAGCCCTAGCGTGAAGAGCATATACACATGTACGTAGAATGCCACACTCCCGTGCCAACAGCCTCAAAGTCTTACGGAAGAGAGGTTGAAGAGACAGCAAAAGAAACTTTCTACCACTCCAATAAGCAGTTGAGCATATCGAAACAATGCCTCTCCATGCATACTAATCGTCTCTCTCCAGCTATTGTTCATTTCTCAGCGCATCTATTCTCTCACATTTTAGCTCCCTTTTCAACACAACGACATCGTTCCCCTAAGTTCACAATTCTCTTTCTCTGTACACCAGCCGAATAAACCTTGCTCTCTCCCACTCGCCCTTATCCCAACTTATGCATGTACATCTTTCTCTCTGTCTCACACTTTCTCCAGACTTACCACACAACCTCCTAATACACTCTCCCTCTCACTGTATTATTCTCTCCCATTTATATTGTCTCCTGCTTCTCATGTGAGTAATACGAACCTTCATCTCTCTTTCTCCTCCCTTTCCCACAATCCATCTGACACGCGTCCGCTTCAATACAGATTACAGATGCTTGTCCCCATCCTGAATATATTATGTAAATGGACACTATATTCCAGGCTAACCAAACCTAACTTTTTCCCATTCTTTTCTCTCCAGCTTCTCACAGTATCCTAGTTTCTTTCCTGTGCTACTTTCACTATTTTCCCACCTATAATACCCCTGTTACTTTCACCAGCACTTTAGCAATTTCTCTCCTTAACGTAACTCCCACGCCCCTCTCTTACATCAGCACCGGATACCGGACAATCAACCATAAATCCTACTCCACTTAAATCTTAATGTATGCAAACAAGTTATGCTACCTTTTAAAATTCATACGCTCTTCATTACCCATCTTTAGCCCCGCCTTTTTTTACAAACTCTACATTCTCCAGCATCCTAACTCCCCCTCTATCTCTTCTTTGGAGGTCTGCGTACAGAACCCTAGTTCATTTCATGACCTGCTTTTCCTTTCTTTACCAGCACTCAAAGCTCTTCTGTAGATTATCATTTACTATGCTCCGCCTACTTTAATTTTACTAATGATCCTTTTTTTGGTTCCAATTCACTCCGTAGAAGAATATCGAATTCATGTATACATTAAAATCTATGGATTCAAGCGCTTTCTATACTTTCTCCAGGCCACTAGTATACCATTTCTCTTTATTCAAAAAAACTAGTTCCTAGTTCATCGTCTCGTTTAGCAGTCAGCAAACAAAGCGCTAACCATCTTCCTATTGATTGTCCTACAAGATACGAAATTAGTTAAAAGCTTTTAAACGTAGGTTTTCATTATTATTTCAATTCTTTCACTAAATTAATCATGAAATACCGGACACTGGGCGTCCCACAGCCCACAGCGTGGATTTCAGTTTTTAGGATTAAGAGTATTTTACCAAAAACTTCTAATTATGGCTATGGCTAATACGCGGGGTGGTTTAATGGTGGGATTTTACGGTAGACTACTTGAAATAACGAGATTTTATTAAAATTATGCTTTCACTCTTAAAATTAAGTCAGGCTTTTAAATTAACCCTTTTCATAATACTTGTAAATTAACCCTTACCGTAGAGGTAATCTGCCTGCCACCCACTAATGTCACATTTATATTCCTCTCTAATTTAGGCAATACGGATCCAGGAAACACATTTATTTTTTCCAATCCCATCTTAGTCACGAAGCAGAGATCTTTGCTAGAACCAGAGCCAAGATTAGTTGTAGGAAACCTTGAGTAGGGGTTTTAAAAAGAAAGTGGGGGAAGTTCACTGGAGTTCACAGTTACAAGCTTGCGGCGGATTAAAAGCGGGTTGCAACGGGATGATTAAGAAAACACAAAAGTTTTCTCCAGCAGAACATTATTTATCCTCTTGGAAAATGAGTTTCGAGAAAATTGGTGGGACAGAAATTCATATCAGTGTCCCCCCACCCCCGCTGTCTACGAGCGTCTGAAAATGTATGTGCCTGTAAAGAACTTATACGCAACAGCTCCGGAGAAGCTCATCACAATTCCGAAGCGTCAAGTAACGAAGTAACTCTCTTACCCCAAAAAATGTCTCACTCTCACTTCGTTTATTCTTTTCCTTTCTTCCAGCCAAAAGTGTTCATGCTAAAGAGCCTGTAGTGTGGTGTATTGAGCACGAAACTGATATCAGCCTGTTGTCGGGCCGAGCCGATCAAAGCGTCTCTCAAACCTCTTTTCCATTCACCCATTTCAATCCAGGGAAAGCCAAGTAAAAATATGATAGACGTTTCAAAGCTTCCGCTGCCAGCGAATCAGCAATCTTCACTACCCCTAAAAAATTCATTTCATATCCAAGATGATGCTTTGATTACCAACAGCAAAAGGGTTGAGCTAGAGACTCTTCAGCTTATGTTGAAAAAAACATTAGAGGATCTGTCGAGAGAAGGAGAAGCAACAAATGCTTGCCGCCATCAAAGAAAAACTGGACGTAAGTAGGGGAAAATGAGTGTAAAACTAGTTCTCGTTTTGGTTTCTCAAAGAAGAAAGATTCCTCTTCCTCTGGAATTTTTCTCTCCTGACATGCACATTCAGCTCTCTTTCGGGTATCCTTCCTGTCTCAGCTTCATCCTTGTCCTTTCTTCCGCCCTATTCTTATTCTTACGCTTTTCCCGCTTTCTTCAAATCTCACTTTCTTCCATCCCGCTACCGCTACCGTATAGGATGTAGCTCTTATCCTTCTCGCTTTCCTACTGACTGATTTCCCCAATCAACCATTTCTGGCATTTCGTATAATTTCTTATTCACTCTTTTTTGCCCAACTACTCAGCGTATTTCCCTCAGAAACTTGTTTCATATTTTGGCACCAGAACAGCTCGCATTTCCGTCAAAATAACTCTAACCCAACAATCCTTCTTCTCTCTTGAATCAAGTGTCAGATGAGCTCAGCTTTGGGATTTAGTCGAGAGAAATGATGCCACTTTGTTTATTTCCTCTCGACTACAATTTCTTCTTAGCTATTCCCTACTTTTCCCTGCATTGCATTAGCTTTTACCTATATTGAATTAAAAGCCACATGTTTCCCCCTTTTGATGCATTTACCTATTTTAGCCGTTCCAAAGAACCACTTTACTGTACACCCAACAGAATCCTTCTTTGCCACTTTCTACAAACTTTCACCAGCCCTTCTTCTTTCCGGCTCGACATTCTACAATCCATCCACGTTCTGGTTGATCAGTCTGCCCGTCCACCGCCCCATCCTCTTTCCCTAAAACTATCTTTTCGTAAGCACTTTACATTTTACAGGCCAATATACTCCATTACGCCACCCGGGTAGACTCAACCGGATATCCCTTTGCTTCCAGTAATGCTTGTAGCTTTCACCACACTTTCTGCTTTCACTCTATTACTTATCCCTCTTCTGCATACAGTCCGTCACGGTAATCTTGCACATGGAAATAATACGTGTACAAAGCTTGTGCTTTGTCGTCACAAAAGAATTCCGCCTTCCCTGCAGCCAACGATGACACCGGAAAATGTGCAATATTACACAATTCACATGGGACTCTAACATTTATTCCCTCTGCTTTTGGCTTTTGTATCAGCTTGTAAAGAAAGTGGACAAAAACCCATTTTCTCCTAGTGTACCCTGAGTATGAACCCTTTCTTTTATAACAAGCAGGGTTCTTTTTCGTCAGAAATTTTTGACTTTCTCCACTACACAGATTGTGTATTACCTTCTTCATTCTTTACCATTTCCCCTTCGCCTTCCCACCGCCACAATACGCACAAAAAATCCAATATATTTCCCGTCAACTTCTGTTTTCAAGCACCCTTACAAACCCATTTTGAACTCTGTGCCAAGCCAATTTGAACTTCCTTCGTTTCGCTCCTAGTTCACTATACTTCCGACACTTTCCCCCTTGTTCCCAATCCAAGTAGAGCATATCCCCTGATTACTTCCATCTCCGCGGTCTGCCTTAGCCCAGTCCTAGATGTATCCCACACTTTCTTGAGTATTCTTCTTACTCAAAAAGCTACTTGAAAATAAATGAACATCGTCTACTCACGCAAAGACTTGTTCCGTGGCGGTACTTTTGTTGAATTTGACAAAGCATATTGACCCTCCTTAAAGCCTTTCAGAGTAGCGCGTAGTCAAGGTCCGCCTTTATGCTTTGGCATCCGATATTGATGTGCATCATTAATTAGACTCCTTAGCGCTGTCTTTTGAGAAAGCCTTTCCAGTATTTCACAGACCACGAGGCGACATTAGGGATTCACGAAAGAATATATGGTCCGTCCTCAGATCCATTTTAAAGCAAACGTGTACGGATGGTCGGGTTAAATGGAAATGCAAACTTGCATGTGAACGCATTTTACTTGCTTAGCCACTTCTGACTTTGTGCATGCATTCTCTCCAGGGAGGGAACCATTCTAGGACATTATGGCGGTAGGAAGGGAAAAGGATTATAACTCACATGCAGCACTGCAGGTTATGAGAGCTGTCACGCAAGAAATTACTTTCTAAGGTCTACGGGAATAATAAATAAACCCCGTGTGTCTCTTCTTTGTACCACCATGGTTTTCCACAAATACCAGCTCAAATTGGACCTTTCGGGTCGGTACTACTCCGTCTTACTATAAATCCGTTTCCCTGACAACATAAATTCGCTCGAAAACGGTGAGCGAATGCGGATAGTCGTAACAAATTCTGAAACAATTTGGAAGGATATCCTCAAAGCATAAGTTTTGGATTTCTCTAGAAGCTATAATTGAAGCTGTAATAATGAACTATTTGTTGCGTCGAGCGATCAGCAGGGAAGCGAATAACTTTTATAGCCTAAATTTGATTCATATTTACGAATATTTATTGCCAATTTTTAACCGATTAAGATCTTATCGTCTATTTCAGAAGTTTATTCAAATAACTTCGACCCATAACGTGGACCAACTTGAAGGAAATCGTTGCATCAATGAGTTGTCAATATCATAAGTAAACAAGTAAAACTCCATATTCTCACCAACTATATGTATTAATATAAGCTAAAATAACTAATAAGGGATCATTTTCCGCCTGCAATAATACAAGTCTAAGCCTATTAGCTAGCCTTTGTTTTCTCCTATGCCAGAAGAGTTTACCAGAGTGAGTGGAAGATTGTGACTTTCTCCCATAAGAAATGACATGGGATAAATCCCACCGCTTCTCACACTACTGATCAAGTAGGCCAAAATAATATTTTTTACAGAATCTGGAATCCGCAATTGGCTTTTCTACTTTGCTACTGTATCGTTCAATCTCGCCGTGAGTACTAGTATATTCGGCTTTAACGGGAGCTTAGGAAATACGAATTGCAAGAGGAGCGTGTGTATGGAAAATATGGATGGCTAGGTGTGCGGTGGCGGTGAGAACAGACCAGAAGCCATTACTTCTCCCATCCTTGACTGAAATCTAAATAGAAAAGAGGTGATAGTGAATTAGTCAATCGTAAATTAAATTTCCAGTCTATCCATCAGGCCCTGATTTTAGAAAAGGCATTTTGTTTCTTTACTCTCCAACCAGCATCCGCATCCTCTTTCATCTTTATCCTCTTTCTTTTTCCGAGACGCAAACCAAATGAAACTGACTCGGAAGGATGATAAAAAAAGTGTAAATGGGTAAAGACAAGGAAGAAGAGGAAGAAAAATCAAAAGCTGTACAAAGTCTATTTCTATTACGCTTCCATTCCTCCGACCAGAATTAAACTTCAAACCTGGATCCCCGAATCCTAACACAGAGACTCCCGAATCCGAAAACAGAGACTTTTATAAAATCTTTAACATTTTTTCTGCTCCCTTCTGCGACGGTGGGAGAAAGTCGATCCAGGTTTCTTCCTTTTATAACTCTGATCCATAACACCAGCTCTCGCCAGCCATACATACTTACCTCTGGCTCTACTATAAGCCACCCCATACAGCTGATTCGCCGTACCCAACTTTCTTAATATATCCTCTTGTATCGTTACTAAAACCCAAAGGAATTATACACATCCTCCTCTCCCACCATTCCCGTTATCCATTAGCTACCACATAGAACTGCTTCTATAAACTTGAAGACCCACATATCTTTCTGATTTGATCCTGTGATTTGAAAATTACTATTCGTACTCCACATTTTCCTATTCCTCATGTCCTTGCTTGGAAGACTCGCTAATTCTTAGCACTACTATTTCCATTTCCCCTCTTCTGTTACAGGTTCCGCCTTTGGTAGAGACCAATATAGTCTTGGAATACGCAGGCTGTGCTTCGAAACGAAAACGTAGGTCCTAGTAGCATGAATAATAATACACGAAAACCTAAAAGTAAGAAAAGTTTGTGTCGTCATTTTCACTGCTTTCTCTTCTAACTTTCTCTTTTTGGAATTTACGCTCGAACCAATACTGTTGGCAGACAATACTGCAAGGACTGATCTGCAGAAGAGGCGACGGCCTAGCCTACATTTATCAAACTTTTTTGATCTCTGGGAGTCTTTGTAAGTTGATATTTGGTAAACTTATTTCACACACCCTAAAGATGCTTGTCTTTCAATGGATGAGGAACGACATGGGACCAAATAACCTCTCGCAACAACCCTAGCTTCCCGTCGTTCAAAAAAGTCCCCTTCCGTAGTTGCATTCTTAGACACGAGAAAAAATCTTGAGTTGCCATACATAACAACATAACCGAATTTATACCCTACTAAATTCCCCGCCCCTCCTGCCCGAAAGGCTGAAATCATTAGACAGCTGCCCTTTTACGACAAATATACTTTTACCCTCATCTTCTCCTTTACATTTCTACAATTTCCCAATTTACGCCATGCACCCTATATCCCTTACCTTATAAGCCGTCCTGTTTCATCCAATCCCGTATCACCCTTTTAGTTTTTTTTCTCCAACTATCCTCCAGTACAAACCCAGAGCTCGTTTCACTCACAGCTCTCACACGAACGAGAAGATGTCCTTGCAAATGTATGTACATTCCCGAACAGGACACAATCCACTCTCAAATCTTATTTTTATTGCTTTCTCTTCTCTGCCATTCAGTATTCCTCATTCCTCACCCCAATATTTTTCCACTTTCTCCACAGTCCATCAATTTCACCACGACATCTACAGCATTTTAGAGCTTGAACAAAACATAATATTCCTAGTGAGAGGAAACTGAAATTCCATTTAATTCCTGGAGGCTTACACAGTACTTCTTTCCTACGTTCCCGATCACATCACGGCATAATCCTCGATTCTCAATCAGACCCCATTTATTGTCACACTCATTTCATGCATGTGTCAGTAAACCGTGGATTGCAATCCTCCACCGCTTCAATAATATTCTCCATGCTCCTCGACCTTAAGTGCCCTATTTATCATGTCAAAAATCTCATTTACCAATCTAAGGCAGGGTGTGTAACTACAAAATACTGCAAATTTCTAACAGCTTACCACCCTGATCAAATCTATTTCATTCCGCTCTCAAGTTAAAGCCCTCTTCACATATTTCCGTTACGTCCAAGAGTTTCCCTTTTTTCATCAACTCTTTTTTCCCTTGGATCAGTCCAGGACTTTGATTTGATGGCAAGGGCATCATGCTACTTTGCGCCATCCCTTTGCAACTAAATTCACACTGTCTTGTTTGATTTTAATCCTACCTAAACCTCGGTAGTTGGATGTGGCAAAAGGTTTAAAGGTTCAAATGCTTGCTTTTTCCAGGATTTGAGCCGAGAAATACGGTTTTGAAATTGCATCTGAATCCTTATTCCTTTTATATTCCGCCATAACCTTCCTCAATATTGAACTTCATAGTTCTTTTCATTTGCTTAAGCTTCTGAATTTTTTCACCATTCTCTTGAAGGTCAAGGGCTAGCATCCATAATAAATCATCATGAAATATTGTCCTCGTATACAAGTAATACTTCTATGCGAAAATAGTTTTCTGTTCCGGAAATTCTTTTCAAAGCTGCATAACTTTGTTCGGTTTAAAAACATGGTAGTTTATTATTTTCTTATCTTAATCATGGCATGACAGTTTGAGAGGTGCTGCGGGTCGCGGGACTTTTTATTCGAATATTTGATTGAATTCCCTGGGAAAGTATTACCTCTTTTTCAATGGTAAACGCCAACCAGGCGGACACACGCCTAGCCGGGGCAACAAATGTCTTCCCCACCTATCAATCTCCTTTAGTTCCCTCTCATGCTCTCATACACTCCTGAATTCATGATACGCATGAAAAGGAAAGGATTCCTCAATTCCTTTAACGCAAAGTGCAGAAGGAAATCAAGGCGAGTGGGAGGAGAAAGCCCAAACATTTCCAGAGAATGGGATACATTTTTCCGATTGTCCACCCATTTTTACCACAACCCCAAGCTACTGACTCAGACCCAGGCCACTAGTACAAATATCATCTTCTCGTCTAACATTTCTTTTACTAGCCGCGTATCCATTCAATTTCATTGCCCTGCCACCCTGGAATTGAGTTTTGAAAGGAGAAAGCTACAGGGAAATAGATGTCTCCATTCAAGCGATCCAACAAATGTTTCGTCTATACAACAGCAATTCTATTTCAATATCTTTCCATCAATCCTCCTCCCCCGCTTCTTTCATTCTATCTACCTTCTTCCTTGTCTGACCAGTCCGATAGTCGGGCCCTTTCCCCTTCACGACTTCCATTTCCTCTTGTATTTCTAATACTCTATTCTTATTTTATTTGCTTTACCCTGGTCAACCCATTCCCAAAATCACCGTACTCTTTCAGCTTACTCTTTCATTTTCGGCGCAATACCTACAATCCAGTCTTCCATTCTACCTGTTTCAAGCTTTCTTTTCAAAGTATTATGTTTTCTTAGCAAGTTCCATTCCAATTCCAATTTGCCTCCAGCCAAATAGAAATACTCAACTCACTTGACACTTTTTTTTCCTACAACAGCACTGCGACTATACCTGCTTTCTCAGGTTCTTCTGCCTAGTTCTTTTATCTTCTTTTTTACGGATCTTGTATTTTTTTAATCGGAATACACATCTGTAATGAGCTCTCACCGTTCAAAAAACTAAGTGTTCAATATTAAAGGTTATGGGCCTGGTATAAAATTCCGTTTATTACCTTTTAAATAGGTGGTTTCGCCAACTCTATCCTTCAAAATTTTAGAAATATCCTCCTTAGCAATAGAATAAATTTTACTCCACCTGAATAAAATTATTCTTATTATGTATGCACATGTCCTTAATTGTTCGCTTCTTTGAGCATTTTTACTTTAGCTAATAACCAGCATCTAAAAAACCTACTTTCTCTTTTACATTCTCCAGCCCTCGCGAATACTTTTTTCTGTAATAAATTTTATTTCTTTAGCCGATACATTTAACAATATTCTTATTTTACGTTCTTTTATCTACGTTCCTATATAATTTATTCACGTATATTGCACCTACTACACTCAACACTCTCTCATGCTTTTCAATTTTCAGCCAACGAATCAATGTCTGTAAGATATTTAAGAATAAAATCCAATCGTCTTTATCAATATATTGTTTCCATGATTTCTTGTTTTCGTTCACTTTTTGTCCACATATCAATAAATTTAGTTATCCCCAGTGCCCTCGTCCTCCTCCGCGTGGGTTACAGATTTCTTTGAGAATTTATACTTTTCAAGATATTCTAATAACGTGAGGGAAAAGTTTCATTTCCATGTTATATGTTTAAATTTCAGTCCGCTCTCATCTTTTTCTTTTACGATCACATTTTGGATTTGAGTGTCTTTTGTATAGTGTAATGTACCCTGTAGAGAAACATGTTCATGCTATTCTTTTTCCTTTTTCCTTGCTATCTAATTTTCCTTGTTCATTTCTTCAAGTGGTCGTAAACCCGTGGCAAGAACCAACTCCGACCTGTCTTCAAACCTCTAAATCTCTAAGCACCCCTTTCTCGAAACATCTCATTTTTAGCACTTTCTCCCATTCACATATTTTATACCTCTTCGCCCAATCTACACAACTCACATTTTCTACCTTCTTCTTTCGATTTCCCTCCTTTCCCCATATTTCCTTGTTTAGCTTCCCGCTTTCACCACCTCTGAAAACTGTAACTCACAAAACCATACTAGGATTGCTTTCACTCCCTCTAGCTTCCCTACTTGCTTTTACTATAAAAATTGTTTCTTCCACCATTGATCCCTTCCTTCCACCACTTCGCAACCCTGTCCCAATTTACACGTTCCCTATTTTATCTAAAATAGCATAAGAGACAGCACTTTATCTTTCGCCACTTCTATCTATTTGATGCTCCTCCAAGGGTTCGATACCTCCCCCTATAGCTTTAGGAAAGCAGATCATAGAGCAATGCATAACCGATTCTTCTTTAAAGCATAAACATATAGAATGATTACACGGTGTAGAGTGTAGACTACCTCAACGGAAACGCTGATGCCGATACGGGGGAGATAGATGAAGAAAGAGACTCTTATCCGAATCATGAATGAAGCTAAAAGTAGCTCAATTCCATCCAAAAAGGCCCTCACCACATTTTCCCATCAAAATGTAAAAAGCCGTGAGATTAGAAAATTTATTTACGAGACCGACCCATCATCCAGATAGAGAAGTAAATGGTTTCAAAGAGAAAACTAGGGACACCACACAACACTCTCCCCACTACCACAGCCCTCCCTCCCACACTTATCACAATCCACTTATCCATCTAATTTTATCCCCCAACCCTCCACCAAAATATGAAACACGGACCTTGTACTTCAGAAGCTATCCAGTCAGCAGCTGTTGTTCCCCAACTTCGTCTCTCTCTTTTGTCTTCCACATTGCATCAACTGCAGAACTTAATGCAATCATAGTAGGACCAAAATCCATTCATACTTTCTCGTTCGTCGACAACTCTACATTTCACATGTTTCCACAAACATCTTCTTCCTTCCTTGAATCCTCCACCAAAAGTCATTGGCACCATAAAATACGACTACTCCAAAAGTAATTTACCCGCCCCCTTCGATAAAAATTTAATGTGCCATAAATATTGTTTAAAATATCTCTTCTTTGTATCTTTACAAATGCCAACCAAACCAAGCCTGTCCTCCACTATCCTCCCCCTCATACCCAAACCGAACCGAGAAGGGTAACAAAAGAAGACAGTTTTCTTATTACTACGCTACGCCACTCCCTCTTATAGCTCCTAGCCATATCTCTATTCAATTCCAACGAACTCTCTAAACCATAATATGACATTCTCATTCTAATATTTTGTGAAAGAGAAAGTAGCTTAGAAAGTCTGAAAGTCATCCTTTCGCCGCCACCCATATTTATCTTTGATCCCCGGACACGGTCCCCCCCCCTCCTTTCATTCCCTGGAATTCCTTCTCCATATTCTTAACGGAGCTGTATATACAATGAGGACATTCCGGGGGATAAAGAGCCTGGAGAAAATCAATCCGGGAGGCTTGTCATCTCCTTAGCTTCCCTGACAACACTCCCGTGCAGGACAGAGTTTTCCTCCTCAGGAAATTGTTCCCGTATGTTCAGCCCTTTGTACGGATATTTTATGAAGGCGGAAAATTTGATTGACTACTTTGATGGAAAGGTGGATTGAGGAGGAATTGAGTCGAATGATATTCAATTTCAAACGCCGGACACGGACATGTACACCGTTCCGCCATACGACACACTTCCACCAATCCATCTACTCTTCCGCCTATCGCTTTCTCCAACCCATCCTAGTTCTCAGCACTCTCCACAAAACACGTAATCACTTAAGCTTCCCCCTTCAGCTTCACATGTGTCTCCTCTCCGGATTCAAAAGTCTCCATACACGTACGGCTCCTCTAATGCCATAAAAATGTTTTTCATCCATACACATAATATTTCTTTTCACTTTCCTATCATGCACAAACCTTAGACGCATCAACATCCTTGCTTCGTCTCCTATCACCACCTTGAAGTCCTCCCCCATTCCCATCATCCTCTTGACCCTCTGCCTCGTTCTATTCCCTTGATTTTTCTGCCCTTACATGTGCTCTCTTCTCCACACTAGTCTCTACTTAGCTCTGTACCTACAGAATACCTTGCTTTCTCCACCTTTCTCCACATATCAGCAGAAATATGTTTCCGTTAAATAACTACGAAAGATGCACCATGATCTTCACAGACTCAGAATCTCATCAAACACTCACTCAATCATCACTCACTCATCGAGTATCAAGAGTATGTGCATCTGATCCCTACCCTTCACAAATTCAATTAACTTTCAACTTCCAGCGCAGATCACACGACCATTTCGTCCACCTTCTACTCCATCCAACAATACCGTTGTGTAAACATAAATTCCGAATCTCTCTTTTCACCAGCCTCCACGTGCCGCATATTGTTCTATTTGTGTTGCAAGGGAGTTTTTAGAATGGCTATTTAGATTCTAAAACTGTTATTATTCGACCGAAAACAAATGTAAGCTGTTGTTCGCACGAAAATTAATTTCGACGTATGTTCTAATGTAAAAAGGTAAAACAGAATGTTCTTGAATGTTATTAGAAAAAAAACCGTTGGTTAGAATCTAAAGATGTGCTGGGTTAATTTTCGCAGGAATAAAACTGTACAAACTGAACCATTCGGCATCAGTTGAAGTAGGTGGCTTTTTCTAAGGAACGCGATAAAAGTAAAATAGATTCTAAGGTTTGCATATCATAATTCATAATAGCAAAGCGGCACTGGCAAGTTAGTAAGTTGCAATTCGCTTGGCTGTAAGTTACATTCGCAATTCGAAACTGCATAACAGTCAGATGTATTTTAGTTGACGGAAAGGTTGCTGCTAGAGCGCTGGTCCTCGTATTTTGTGACACATACAATTTGATACTTCATGCTTACTTATGTAATAGATAGGCAAGGTAAGCCGCAGCTTTTTTCGGACTTGAAAAATGAATTTTATTATCTAATATTGCTGTAAGATAAGGGGCTTATTACACGGTATCTAAACCAGTGCTGATCGTTTCACTGTTCTAAGGGTATGTCAAAGGGCAATTCTAATGATAAACACGTCCGTTTGTTTTTCAGAAATGCTACTACTAGTTCATCGCCTAGTGTTTCGGCCGCTTTGCTATATTCTAGGGAAGCGGGATATTGGGATTCGAATGCTGTCGCTGTGAACTGTGAACTTGACTACAATCATCTCATTCAGGTTTGGTCACAGAATCCAAAATCCGTGCTTTGAAAACAGTGTGATCGATTTTAACAGCTGCAAACTTGGCTGATTCAGATGACGATTATTATGACTTCATTTTGGAAACAACTTCATCGCTACGAAATGCATGTCAACAGGATAGAGATTCAACAGGTTGGTAAACGTCATCCTTTTTATGCGCAAAAGACAATCGTTACCCTCATCCTACTTTACAGCATATTTTAAACTTCAGCGAGATTGAGTAATCATGCCATACAGTATTGTGTTGTGTTTCAGAAACATCCTGTGTTGCTAATGAGGAGATGGCTCAGGCGGCAGTTGTGGTGGATTTGCTCCACCATCTTCATGAGTGTTTTAATAATTCCAGCCATGATCACTCTCGTGGCCTTTTCCATGATCGGACATGTTACCTTTTTGTCAAGTTTCTCCCATGTCAGTCTTTCTTTCTCTTCGAAGGAATCCGTGCTCTTAGCGTCGACTTAGCGTTTTCTTCGACCGGTCTTGCTTCTATCAAGAAAGTAAGCTACGCTTTAACTAACAGGAAATATTTTAAGCAGGGGTATTGTGAGAAACGAGAGATCTTCGTCTTTATTAAATATCTCTGGAAGAAGATATATTAAGATACTCCGCAGTACTCCACCAGTTTATGTGTGGTTCGTGTATGTATACGAATTATAATTATTCAACACACACACACAAAACACATCTATGAAATCCAGACGTAACAGCACGACGATCTCGGCTTTACAGTTTATGATCGAAGAGGATGAAAAGGTGGAATCGCTATTTTAACGTGACGACGCCAATGCAATTGACACGATAGCACATTCTAAATGGATGTTGAAAAAGCGGTTGAATCTTTTCGCAATGGATGAACACTTCTAGAAGTATGATTTATTCAAAATTGAGTAACATTGATGACATCTTTAAAGAAGTAGATGATGTACCATCTAAAACTTTCGATTGCTCCATCTCTTTGCAGCAATCAAATCGAAATCGAAGGCCAAACTATTCAGGTTCAGGGTTAGCAGTTATGAGGACAGCGTTGTCACTAGCAAAGTGTCTCAAAACAACGTCAATACAGTCTCCCAGCATGATTAAGTCTCAATTCGCCATTAGCGTCCACAGAAAAGGTCACAAAGGTCAATAATGTAGACTGCAGACGACCCTTAAATGCGTTTTTAGCAACGTGACCTGTATCCTTCCAATCTAATTATGGTCAGATGGGCATAGTATGGGGTCTACTAGGGCAAAGTATCTATGATATGCAACATGGGATAATTATTTGCTCCATGCAGGTAAAAAACCATAAAAAGTAGGAAACGTACGCGAACGTATTTCCTTAGTATTTTCGGGGATGGGGATGAACTTGGGGGAGTAGCTTGAGAACGGGACAACATTCAGACCTAAGAGTAGCATCAAACGACTCCCTATAAAAATCTGCACCTGAGGATGTCCTGTAGGTCGGAAGCTAAGAGTACGCTTACAGCAAAAGCAGAAGAAAGTTGGACTAATCGCACGTTGACTTATTTCTAGTAACTGTATGTCATACATAGTGTTGAGATTGCTTTCAACAATTTAACAATGGCTAAAACAACGTGTGCCTGCCTGAAAACGTGAATTTCATGTACAGGAGAGTGCATTCGGATCGTTTATTATACATTATCAATCGCAAGAAAGGTGATACGACAGCATCTGCGTCTGCAGGAACCAGCTTGTCTACACAAGATCCGGCGAATCAAGCTTAATTACAACAAGGAATTGATGAGCGATCAGAGCTACTTTTCATGAATATTTTACTCGTATCTCCGCAACCTATGTCACCACAGTGCGGTAGAAACCTAGCATGTGTTACCACACAAGTTTTGAAAACCAGTAGCTATGGAATCACCGCAAAATTTAAACGTAACGTGTAAAACCGGACTCTATGGAAATAGGCCTTTAGACTTCATTCTGCTTTCCCATCTTTCACCTACCCGCTCTATACATATATGTATATATCTATCCCTATTTTGCTATGCTCACTACGCCAATTTCAGGATGTTGACCATTCGGCAGAATTTTCGTTACGGGAAAGCCGGCTCCCAATGTCGGTGTCCATCTACGTATCAATAACTGTGCTCAAAGAAACCTTGATGCGAGGAGGAAGCCGGAAGGAGGGAATTCGCAAGGATTACAAAGCAGAATAATTTAAAGCCTAAGTTGCTAGTTGCTGCCACTTCACTTCTTCATAGCTTTAGCTTTTACCTTTTTCTTCTCATACACTCACAAGGGGAGAAAGTTTAATAACAGCTAAAGTATCTGCCAACATCCTTTTCCTTACTTTCTACCATAGATAAATGCCTGTAATAGTTTAGAGGAGGGGTACAGGTGTCTGCTTCCTATTGTTGCTTTCACTTTATTTTCCCCACACCGATTTACCGTGATCATTCTCTCCAAAAGGCACTCACATAAACATTTCCCAGCCTTATCCTGACCCTCGAATTTCCTCTCCACCTGCTTCGCCCAAACTTCCCCTCACCTCGACTTCTATCATAAAACAGAAAAACCATGAAACCCCTACACCTTAGCCACCACCACACATCTTTTTACCTTCCACCCCAATAAGCAACCCGTAACAGGCATCTCATTTTCGCTTGCCCGACCTTTTCAAAAGTGTTTCGTATTCTAGCCCAGGATCCATTCCGTAGACACCATTTCACTATGTCCATCAAATTTATAACCCGTGAAAATTTTTCTTCCGTGACCGCAAATCTTCCACATTCACCACATGTACCATTTTCTTCCAAACTCTCTTCACCTTCTCTAAAACTTTTCCATTCACGTCGCACCTTTCACACACTTTCCCTTGTTGACTTTCTCTCTTCCTCCGCATCCCCAAATACCTCAAACTACCTACTCAAGTAATTATCTCCTCTCCGTTACGCTTCCCGCATTCTCCTCGCCTTTCCCTTCCGCCTTCGTCCTCTTTCGTTTCCTCCGTTGTACTATGTTATTGTAATGTGTGAATAACGCTTACTTAAAATATGCTTTTACCCCAGCTCTGGTCCAACACTCTGGCTTTGTTCTTGGAAGTTTGCTGTAATTTCTAAGAATCTTGTAACCTAATTTCAAGTGACAGTGTAATTCGCTCCTGCTGAAATCCACGGCTCTCAGATTGATGAAATGTAGTAGTAAAAGTAGCGTTTCAACGCCACGCGTATGACTCCAAATCAAAACTCCTATACCATCTCCCCCTGCCTGTCCAAAGTTGATAACGGTTACCTCCGAATCTAGAACGTTGGAAACAACTGGCTGCGCTAAACACTCACACAGTAGCTTTGTTAATTAGATAAACCCTAGGCTTTCTTAGAATCCAACTTTATCCTTCCGCGCATAGTGAAAGGCGATGCTTTTCGAATAAAAGCAAACACTACGTTTACCCCGTCTTTTAGAATCTTTCTCCTATCCCTTCTGACTAGAATGATGAGAGAAAGCTAGAGAATGTTTCTGCTTCTTATTTCTTTAAACTTGCCCAGGAGAAGAACTAGTCTAGATGAGATCAGTGGACGTAAATAAAATGCTAGGAGGATGTTAAGATAAGCAAAGTGGATTCTGTAGTAGTCAGAGAAACCTTGTCTACCCTATGCTCTGTTGTGGATGGAACGCAAAGTGAGTGAAAGCAGGGAGAAAGCGTGCTCTATCACCCCCATTTTCTATTCTTACGGCCTCGGAATGTTTCATTCTTGGGTAATAATTATTTTGCTTGAAGCGAAAACCATGTGCTTCTTCCCTTTTTATAGTCCCGGTATTCCAGCGCCTTTCCAGCTCTAACTTAATCTCCTTTCACAAAATTCAGATTTCCTTCAACGACTCACTTAAAACACAACTTCCAACATTCACACACCCATATACGAAGAGAGAGAGAGAGAGAGAGAACAACTTTCCAAACTAAAGAAAGCCTCTGCTTACCCCTATCAAACCATGCGGCGTCCCTTCATCTTCTTCAAAATATAACCAGCCTCCCTATAATCCTTCCAGTTTTTCCCGCGGTAACAATGTAACAATCCTAAACCCCTATCAATATCAATATCAACGGCTTTCTCTCCCCTGTGCTTTAAATTCCTCGTTACTACTTTCACTCCTTATATTTGCTCATGCAAATTCACACACGCCATTCTCTATTTCGTCTCAGCTTCAATGTCAGCCTTTATCCAACCATCATCTTTTCCCAGACGTTCCTTATTCCTTCCGATCCGTGTATATTCAAGCCCTATTGAATTGAAACTTTCATTTCCACACAGTCCTATTCCTGTCTGTCAGTTAGTTGGAAAGGTTTTGCTCCCTCAAAGTCCAATATTAGCTCTCCGCCCCGACAACCTTAATCTTCCTCTTTCCTAAACGCATTTGAAAATTTATGCAAAGAATTCCTTCCTAGCATCTACTAAGCTCATCGTACCCTTTATTTTCAATTCCATAAACTTTATCGATTCCATGTATTTTCCGCTGCAGTTTCCTTTATCTTCCCAGAAGATTCATTCCGCAATGGGATTTAGCTTCCCAAGAAAGACTGTATATAATGCTATGGAACTGCGAATTGAATTCCCACACATGCTGCACGAGAATCCAGGCAATTTTTATGCACAACAAATATGTAAAACAGCATCTCCAGTCCATAGGGCAACTTGATTTTTGCCCAGTTTTAATGCTTGTAGGGCAAAATTTAAGGGGATTTAGACCATAAACGCGTGTTGTCCTTTTTCATGGCAACAGGCCTTATGGAAAAAATCCAAAAGAAATAGTATGGTGCGTAAGCACTGTTGCTGCAACCTGAGGATAGTCCGCAATTAGCATAAATTGCCTAGGTCTGCGCTTGGTGGGAAACCAAAACCATTGAGCACCTCTGTTACAATACAAGGGCAAAATTTAAGTTTGGGTAAGATATTTCTAAATCCTACAGTGCTACAGTTGTCTCGTTAATATACAGTCACTGCTTGCTTAATTCGGTCTATGTCTGTGGTAGTTACACTTTTATTTATTGAAATCAGCGTTTTCTTAGAAGTTTTAGCATTTGAAAGCCTCTTGAGTGAACAAATAGGAACAATTGACGTGGTAAATAATCTACAGCTAGTTTTTCGCTGTCTGCTTGTAACGCATAACGATGAGGACGGCGTTCCTTAGTGTATTGAATATTTGATGATTGAAATGAAGCATAGCCCACTTTCTAGATGAATTTTCGTTTATTCTGGTAGTTTCAACTTTGAAAATAGGTTCAGCATCTTCTGACGCACACGCTCTCATAGCAGCGAGTAGCGCTCTAGAGCTCAACAGGTTCAGCCAAAGATACAGGTTTTATTTTTATGGTTGAGAATACACAGACGGATCCCGAAGTT
The DNA here is from genome assembly GCA_906901655.1 of Sminthurides aquaticus. Lineage (NCBI taxonomy): Eukaryota > Metazoa > Arthropoda > Collembola > Symphypleona > Sminthurididae > Sminthurides > Sminthurides aquaticus. The sequence continues at coordinate 4,097,371 of CAJQTT010000004.1, read as the reverse complement.
GTGCAGGCTCAATTTTGCTCCTACTGGACAACGAGCGGAGCATTTCTTTTTAATGAGGCTGGAGATATGTTTTTTTTCCTTTCCTGCAAAAAACCTTGCAGAGAATTTCTCTCTCACGCCTTTGTAACAAATCCTTTTGTTAGCTGGAAAGATCCTGGGGGAATCCAGGTTCTGGGTTCTAAGGTTTTTCTTTTAAAGATGCCGGGATACAGACAGGTATAGTTTATTTAGCTGGATGATGTCAAGTAGGATTTTACGCACCACAGCGTGTATAGTGTTGCGGTTTTGAGAGTAGGGTGTGAGAGAGGGCAATGTTGGAGGGGATAAGAGAAGAGTAATATCATTAGTATTGCAGGAGACAGGGAACGTAATTTCGGGAAGAGTGTCAAGATTAATTTCAAAGGAGATTTAACAATGAGCATCCATTAGTTAGAATCATAGGCACAAATTGCATTTTAAGAAGAAACCATGAAGAGAGAGAGAGAGGTAAGCATAGACGGAACGTCGGCTAGCATAGAAATAGATACTGAAGACTGAAGGTACCCGGACGATACCACGTAGCAGAAAACGGAAGGAATGGAAGAAGAAGATCCATGACAGGGAAAATACACTTCCATGTGATCATGCAGTTATGTGGGGTTTAACTTAAATCTGTTATACTGACTATAGAGAAGGAGATATATGTTTGCAGATGAAATACATGGAGGGATTTAACTGGAGTAAGAATAATTGAAGCGGGAGTGAGAGGAAGAAGAGGAAAAATGCAAGTGTTCCCACATAATGGTTTTATCTCCAGCCAACATTGTTCTTGTGGAGAGGATATAATAGCATAACGTGAGCCAGGGCAGATAGGCAGGGGAGAGATGGAGAGCCAGAGCAAGAAGAGTCGGAAGATAGGGAAAAGATGAGAAAATATTATCTCGCATGTGGAAAAGGGAGAAGAGGGTGAAAGTGATGCATGTACTTTGCGAGTAGATTTATCAGGGGAGAGAGTCTCCTTAAACTCGTGTACATAATGAAAATCGGAAATGTAACAGATCAACTTGCATTAGCTTGATAACAAATATCCGTCTCTCTGAGGTCGGCTTCTCCAAACCTATACGTTCTACCCGCTTTCTCTTTTCATTCCCTTCTTGCATTTCTCCCGTCGTCCTCCCTGTGCCCGCTACTTTCTCCGAATTCATTCCCTCATTCTATCCCTAGTACATCCAACCAGCCACCACCGCGATAGAACCAGTCAATCCCAGATCCAGAACAGGCTTGCTTGCTCTAGCTCCACGTTCTATAGAATATCTTTGAAATCTGTGGATTCTAAGCGTCCGGCTTTAATGCAAGCAAGCTTCCACATTTCTCCCACTTTCTCCTTTAATTCCAAATTAGAGCGTCTGTTTCCTTTCACTTCTCTCTACTGTGTAATTCATCTATCTAACCCATGGATTTGCCAATGGTCATATGCAGATGAGCCTGCAGTACTGAGAAATTCTCACTTCATGTATTCCACCATTCTCCTCACCCATCCCTATCTATACAAATCTACTCTACTTTCTCTTTCTCTTCTTTCCACCATTATTTCCTTCTTTTTCTCTTCTTTCTCTCGCATTCTACTTGTCTCGTTTCTCCTTAGACAATACGAGTTCCTGCTTACAAAATTCTCAAGCGACCACGCTCAGCATGTGTTTGTATTTGTCAACCAGCTTTCGCCTTACTCTTTTGTCCACCCCAATCACGCAAAAGAAGTAACCAACTTTCTCATCCATCCTCCTGTCGCCTCCACTCCTCTTTCACAAGATTTGCAGCCAAACTCCTTTCGTCTTTATTTATCTCAGTCTCCTCATTAGCTCTTTACATTTACTCACCAGCTTTTCCTCCCAACGATGCCAGTCTCTCCAAGATTCTACATCCTCCTTAACAAACATCCCTAAAACCAGAATATTTAGCTTACCTTCTACACATCCCATGTATATACTGTTTGTTTTCACCGCTATAGAAAAGTATCTCACTCGCTACTGTTACCTTGGTTTTTTACATCTAAAAACATATCTACTACGGTGCAGTGGGCCCTTTCCCAAGCTCCCAGTTTCAGAGAGACCCACCGACGTAAGTAGCGTGTAGTCCATGCAAAAGAAAACAAACAAACTTCTCCATTTTCTTCCTATTCTCGTAGAGATGGAGAAGCTTGGGGAGAAAGTCGTGTGAGGGATGTGGATTCCCAGCGTTTACTTTACGCTACACGCTTACCTATCCCTTTGCATTTGCACCCAGTTTCCCCTTTGTGTCAACAAAGGGAACTGATCCTTTTACCACTAATCTCGTTTATAGTTTTATCCATAATCTTCCATCCCTTCCCTATTCATTTGTCTTGAATGTAATTTTATACTTAATGAAACCTTCTCATGCTTCCTCTCCTCTGCCAACGGTTCTTCCTTGACTTCCTTCCATTCTACTATCTAACTAACTGAAGAGTCACCATATTAAATTTCAGCCCTTTCAGCTTTCATCGTCTTGTCTCCTACTTTTACTCGCCATTACATGTCCCTTTCGTCGCTCAAAACGAGTTTAGAATCAGCTTAAATCCAACACCCATTCCTCGCATTCTTCGACAACGACCTCGTAGTCTGACTGCTTTCTCTGCTTTGGTTATCTAAACTCAAGGAAACGTGTTCCTCGCCCATCTTGAAACTTTTTACTTTCATCAGGTTTTACTTAGACTAACTTTCACCATAATAATTTCCTCTCATTTATTCCATCTTCCGTTTCTAATAACCCCCTCCCAGAAGTTTCTAGTCTTACTTTTCCATAAATCCTCCATATATATGCATCAATATTCCCACCCAGCCCATCCGCTAACTCTCTCGGTCCTCTCCACCTTTTACTCCTTCCCGTCCATAATTGATATTAAAGGAATCATCCCGGAGAATCTGTTTTGGACGCGGGCATTATTTTTCTTCAAGCCTTAGGACCTGATTCCCCGGCAGAAATAAGGGCAATAAATCAGTGACACAAGCATCATTCCCAGTTATTTCACCCATTTATCTCACCATGATGCATCCTCTGCACCCCTATTGTCCCCATAATTGAGCCACTCTCCCACTCTCGGTCCTCTCGCGAAACATATAAAAAATATCATAAAATCCTTCAACCCAAACCCATTTTCCTCCTCCTCTCCAACGTTTTGTCTCCACTACTCTTTATATTGTCTCCCTGTCTTTCTCCATATCTACTCTTCTTTAATCAGCCAAGCTACAAATAAAAAGTCTTTATGCGTAATACACGCACCTCTTCATCTACTGTCTAATGCCCCTTCTTTCTTTCTCCTCATTTGCAAGTGTAGAAGAAGAAGAGAACCGAGAATTCCCTTACAAATTGAGTCAGTATTTCATGCTCTTTCTTCACCGTAGCTTTAAGCTTTAAAGCCTTTGCATCGATCAAAAGGAAGAAAAAATATTGATATAATGCTCCTTGTCTTGCATTCTTGCATTTCTCATTAGGAAAAAACTATCGACAGACCTTCATATGTCATTTAGCATTACGGGTGGTGTAATGAGATGCCTTGGAGGCTGCAAACGTTGCTATTTCCATACATTCTGCATGACCATGTGTCACTTTTGTTTTTGATATATCCTGCTTTCACTTTTACGTTTGTATATTTCCAGAGTTTCCCACCAAATCAATGGTAAAGCGCTTTTGAGAGTTAAATATCTATTTTCCGAAACTTTGTGTAAAGAAGAACTAGAAATAGTAATGCGGCTCAAAATCAACTCTCTCTCAAAGAAAATTCAGAGGAGGAATAAAGAAATACGATACAAAGGACTTTCACTTCATTGTATTTATGCCAAATGCCAAGCTTCAAACCTTGACGAGCTACTTCCCGAAACGACTCGATACCTTCAAACTCCAGTCTTGCCCTGTTTTTCTCTTCGTCACTTTCTCTTCTGGGTTTGGCATCCTCCTAGGCGGAATATGAACGAGTCAGCCAGTTGTTACAAACATATCACATTCTCAACCGTCATCGCCCCACGTGATATTTGACACAAGGAAATAAACTTTCTCCCTCCTCTCTCACATATCCGTCACCCTTCATGACAGCCTCTTCCTCTCTTCCTTGGCAGATTCTTTCCATACTTACGTTCAGTCAGACAGTCCTCCAACTCCCCTCTCAACTCAACCAACATGTAATCTTTCCATCCCTTACAGCTGCTCTACTTTTAACCACCAACCAAATTTCTCATCTCTCTCAAGCAATCACATCAGTCAAGGTATTCTCTGGCACATTCTCTACACACCCCATCCCCACCCCTACCCTATTAAGTTTCAAAACACAAATGCTAATAAATTTATTCTCAACTAATTCAACCTTCCAGAGATACATACTTGTCGTCCTTCAAACGCTTCTAGACAGGCATGAGGCCATGCGGTCAGGGATTTCACATTCCTCAAACTGTCAACTTTTCATTTGTGCACGCACACACTCATGTATATTCAGTGAGGGGACATAGGTGCATTTGTACCGATAGCCCTCGCAAATGCGAACTTTGCTTATCAGACTTCTCATGATTCATGCATACGTTAATTCGTCTGATGCTAGTAAACGCTGTTTTGATATCAAGCAGACTTAAGCATCACTTGGATCTTTCATAAAAGCTTCATATAATCTTTGACGTTTCTACGGCAATGGTTGTCTCTGCCTATCCCTTTATCATTGGCTTTATGAAATTTATATGAAAAACGATATGAACGGGGCATTAAAGTTTTGTTAATTACTATTTGTAGTAAATCAAAGTAGAATCCATTAATTTCAAGTTAACCCTCTCGGACTGTGCCAGAATAATTTCTACTTGTTATTGTCATATAAAGGGAACAGCATCGTCCACCTGTGGTTCGGACGCCTTATGTATATGCCACACGCTCTTATGAACCGATTTTATAACCGACTTATTTAGCAAATGTGAGGGCTGTCGGTACATTTGTACCGTTGTAGTGGTACAAATGCGAGGGCTATCGGTACAAATGCGATTTCGCATTTGCGAGGGTTATCGGTACAAATGCACCTATGTCCCCTCACTGATATTACTCCCGTGTACAGTATACAGTCAGGAGGGCAAGAGCATCTGGCATCTACAAGCCTGAAGGGGAGAATCCTTGTTGGTATCAGCCATAGAATATAGAAACTAATCTGCCATTTCAGTCCTTTTGAAAACTGGCCTAGAAGTAATATACAAACTATTCATTGTAGTTACGTTAAACTATGAGCAATACCTTGTCGGAGATGTATACTAGACTACAATGCCGTCCGCGAAAGTTAGATTATTACTTTCAGAGGTATTAGCGGGGGAGATGCACTGACTGAGTTTTCCTCCTGCTTTTATAGCTTCAGAACTGGGCTGAAGTACTGTAGAAGGTTATATAAAGTTGGATCTTGTTGGGTCTGCTGAAAGGTCTTTTTGGAGTTGTAGAAAATATTTCTAGCGTCATAGATTTTTTGGTATCGATTTAAATGTTTTCATCTTTTGGATTTCCTTGGAGGATGTGAAAAGTTTTTCCCTTTCTTTTTCTTCATTCTTGGTTTGGTATTGGATAGTTATTGTCCTCCGGGTGCTATGAGAGATCCTCCCTACTTTAGCTAACATGCCTCTGTCTTCCCAACTTTTCTCGCCACCAACCACAATCATGATAAAAGTTGCGGGGAAATCGTTGTAGGCCCGATTAGACCGTTCAGGGAATAAAAAGTTTATTCTCCACGCATCCTCCCACCACACTAAAATAGTTGACTCTTACATTACCCACCACTAGCTTCGCACTTCTCTTCTCAGTCAGTACAGCGTACAGCCATGGCTTTGTGGAGCAAGTAGCAAGGGACTTGGCAGTAGGATTCCTCTCTGTCTGAAATTATACTTTTGAGGGTAAAAATTTAAAGTTCATTTCCGAGTGAAGAAGGATAACGCCTCAAGAGAACAATGTGTCAGGGCAATACAGACTTGATGACACATTCCAATGGAATATGCTAGAGGCCAATTTCTTTCAAACTCTATTCAGCGCGATAGCCTCCCCCCGATAGATAGTGTGTAGACATGTAGAATCCCTCTGGACTCATTCATTTTCTCCAAATAATGCTACATTACTCCCCCATCTTCCTCCATTTCCCCAATCATCTCTAAACTATCGCATATCAAGCAGCAGTTTCCCTGTCCAATCATATACTTTCCGCATTCTGTCTGCACTCATATCGCCTATGAAACTAGAATTCCCATTTGCTCTCTCTTTCTCTCTCTTCTTTTTTCCTCGAACAAGCCTTGAAAAATACGAATTTATTCTGCTCTCAACGCAAAAAGCTTGCTTTAACTCTTGCAACATTGCGGATACAAATGTAGCAAAATAATTTAAAATATTGTGCTACTTTCACCAGTAGTTTTTGTAGTACTTTCATCTTCTTTCGCTGTAGTGTTCCCCCTTGATTTCTCCGAAATAGGAAACTCCTCACACTTCTGTGACTCCTCACTCAGCTTACTGCTATACGTCTTTCCTTTAATGTATCCTTTTGTTTGTTGCAAAAGCTTGATGGGCTGGACCCGAGAAACTCGCTGGATTCATGCAAGACTTTCTCCGTATATTCTCTACTAAAGAGTGTAAAGAGACTGATCTGCATGGCACATGTGGAGAGGAAGTTACTCAAAATTTTGTGAGTTGATTTTACATTACAATCGAGTTTTCTCTAAACCAAACGGCGACCGTCCTTTCTACAAGCTCCTGTATGAGCTCATAATCCGATTAATTCGATATTCTTCTGCTTGTACTTGAAAACTTTCAATAAGCATTTAATTTCCAGTTCTCGCTTACATTGCTTTCTCCCGCGACCGTCCTTTCTACAAGCTCCTGTATGAGCTCATAATCCGATTAATTCGATATTCTTCTGCTTGTACTTGAAAACTTTCAATAAGCATTTAATTTCCAGTTCTCGCTTACATTGCTTTCTCCCAAAAGACTGTTCCAGCCCAGTCCTCTTCCATTCTTCCTTCTATTTTTGCCTCTGCATCCTTAGCATAAGCTAGCACACGAATGCAATATGTAATAGTAATTTTCGCTTTTCATCACTTCAAAATTCATTCGGGATACATTCCTCTCTCATTATTAACGTAGGTGTAGACTGCGCTGTGTAGTGTGCTACATCTTATCGATCACAATTTAACATCTTCTACTCTTGTCCATCCATCTCCCCACACACGTATCTTGTTAACTCATGCAGCTTCACTCTCACAACTTCTAACTCCTCCTCATTACACCAATTCGAAGCTCTTCCATACATACGTACAGAAGTAAAGATACCAGCTAGTTAAGCGGTTTGAGGAAATCTGGGAATAACTACCCTAAAGTTCTATCCCATTGCACTCCATGTTTATGCTTTCTCCGGATTTGTAATGATTAAATTATGTTTAGGGATTACACGTGGGAGAAAGTACACATAAGCATGTCTCCTCTATCCAAACTTTAGAAGCTTCCACGTAATTTGCTTCAAAGTGTACGGAGGTACGAGCTCAAAATATCCTCTTTGTATTTATCTGTATTTTCATCATCTGGAGTTTTTCATTCAGTTTTATGATTAGTGCTCTAGGAGGAAACAAGCTGCGTGGAAGCTTAGGCCTGATAGGCTTTTACCAGTTTGCTTTCCGATAACGAGCAACTTTGTATCCAGGACAAGTCATAACATTGCCAACAACAAATACTGTAATGATGTTAAGGATGGCACACAAGGATATTAGTCTAGCCTTCCCTTCTTCTCTTTTCCACTTTCTCCAGCCACCGCCACTCCTCATCCTCGATCCCTGCTTTTACCAGTCGACCGAACCTACCAATCTTATAGCTAAGACCATTTAGGATTTATTTTTTTCAGCCTATTTACAATAAATAATCCATCCAACATTAATGTTCCATTTTGCTCTCACCCGTATGAGCTGTCACTCTGTCACCTATCTTTCCTCCTAAGTGCGTTCCTCTGGTGGCTCTAGAAGCTTTGCTTCTTTGGATGGATAATTAAATAAAACACACAATAATGGATTTGGATGCAAATTTTCTCCTTTGCTATTCGCTTGGTCATGATAGGATTTGAAAGCATCCGGCTTTTTTTTCGACAAACGTTTTCCTCAAAAGCGACTCGAAGGAAATGGAAACTACAGCTACCAAGATTTTTACTTCAACTCCCGCTGGGATCTTTCTCTTCTTTGCAATCTCTTCTGAAGACAATCCCCCCTACTTTCACCCCTCTCCTTGCTCTGCCCCTCTTTAATTAAAGAACTCAGGACCAAGACTGATATTTATTCTTCCAGCCCATTATTCTAGACTTCAATGGATCCGCTCACAGTCATGTACTCGAGTGGCCCATCAACTACACGCTTCGGCTTCATCCACGACATCCTAACCTAACTTTCTGTTATGACTTTAAGATGCAACTACGTTTTGTCATCCCAAGCCAGATGGTTTCTCTTTCCTCCAAAATTCCAGCCCAACGACCTCATGTACTATCATACCTTATTTCAGTTCACCTTTGGGTTCTACGACACGCAAATCTTCTTACATCTATCAAAGAAATTGGATCACCTAATGGTTCCTTCTTTGAATCTGCAAGAGCAGCGCTATTTTCGCGCAATTTATCACCGATAAGTTTGTATCACGCAATTTCTCAGCTTTCCAGTAAATATAAAAACTTAGGATATCTATTGTCATATAAGCCATGGCAGCTCTATACTCCCAGCAGTAGTAGGGATTTTTTGCCAAACAAATGAATAGCCTATTCCTATGTTAGTGCATATGTTTCGCGAACTAGGGTCAGGGAGGACAATTTAAGCAAGGGCTGTATTATAGACCTTTGTGCTCTCATATACTGATCAGTTCAATTTTATCAAAATCTATGTCACCTGTGGCTACGAGGCAAAAATTCGTACTTCATGCATAAGCAACTATGACGTGTAGATCCTCGTGTAACAATAGAGGAATACAAACCAGCTTGCTTGACTCTCGATTGTCCAGTATGTATTCCTAAATTGTAGACCTCATTAATTCCCGGTGGGTAGCGGAAACTAAAAGTAATTCGTCACTACCCCTATAGTGCTACGAGGATCTGCAGGTTGAAACTTTTTGCGTAGTTAACTAGGTTATCATCCAGTCCACATCTTCGTACTCTCATTGAATCTGACCGGTACATCTCATCACCTTGAAACAGTCAGATTTTTTCCTCGTCATTTCTACAGTTTTTCTAAATCTTTGTGATAATGGTCTATAACATAACTTGTGAAGAATGACAGATGGCAGTGTGTAAGCAATAATCAATATTCTTTTGGGGTTCATTCATTAACTGAACTCTCTTTTTGCATCATCAGTCTTAGTGTCGCATGTGTGGAGCTGAGATAGCCGAGGCCATCTGTATGGAAAAAGAGATTAATATCAAGCCTGATGTATTGCAAACAACACTTGAAGTAATGCAAAATACAAGGCATCCCGTTCAAAAACTCCAACACCGTATTTAAAAACTCGTTAATTTGTACTCTTTAATTGGCAGCTGGTGGAATGGGAATTAATTTTTATTGTGGTTCCTTTAAGAAAGTTCTCAAGAAAGTTCTTTTCCTTTAACTCATCATGGCCTGATTGATTATAGAATCTGCGATCCGTTGAAAGCCCTGCTTCTACCCTGGAATTACTGTATATATGGGTTTTTACAATCCCTCTTGAAAGTGTCATCCTGTTTGAAGGGAAATGTTATTTCTAGGAGCATGATCTTTAGAGATCATGCTCCTAGAAATAACATTTCCCTTGAGAACAGCTACTTCTATTTTGTCTCTACTTTCTCATTCCCGCTCTCACTTGTTTATATTTTTGAAGAAAGACACTCCATTAAACAGGAAGAGGATCTAACTCTGAAATTCATTTCAATTGAGTACTTCATGCAAAAAACGGTATCCATCTAAGCCATTGTTCAAGCGCTGTGCTGGCTCAAAGTTTGGGATATGTCGGTCCAAATTACTGATGCCGAGTTCCGGCCCATGGTAGTGGTGCGGATAGACTTCAGATGAGTCATTTGGACCGCCATATTCCAAACTTTGAGCCAGAACAGCGTTTAAAATAGGGCTTAGATGGATATATACCTTTCTTTGCGTGAAGTATATATGGTCCTCTACTCGAAATTATTTTCAAATTTTATTTTGAGTTCGGTCCTCCTCCTTTTAAGGGCTCCTTTTAGTTCATCTACAACTTGAAAGTCTCAAAACTCAATTTGATAGTTGCAATCGATAAGCACACATCGGCGCTAAATCCACACATTCTGTTTACTTACGGCCCTCCTAACGCTATTTTACAGTTTAATGCTCTTTGCATTAAATACTCCTTCGTCTTCTGCCTGAGTATCAGCATCCATTCAATTTTTCAAAATTGCGCTTCTCTGGTCTGCCTAAGAGAAATGCTTTTATTCCTTTGATGAAAATCGTATAGGGATGAAAGTACTAAACTACAACCTATTTTCTTCAACGTTCACACATATAGCGACTTTCTCCAGCCCTTTTTCTCCATTTTACACTTATTTATCCCGCGGAGAAAGCACACACCGCAACAAGAACATTCTGGAGAAAGTTGAAGCTGAAAATAACTTCAAAAATAAGCTCCATGCTTCTTCCGTGCTTCTTCATATTTGTTTCAAATCGAAACAGTTATTTGTAACGTAAACGTTGTAAATCCACGTCGGAAAAACATTCGCATTACGTTTCATCTATGAATATCGCATTTATCACATTGCATGTAACCAGAAGATTTCCTCCGCCTGCCACGCGTAATTTCTACGGACTTTTGCCTTTCTTCTCACGTCACATTTTCCTCATGCAATCTCTTTCTCTCTTCTGTTCCTATTCCTTCAAAGAAACGTCGAATTTACCGATATGTTTATTCAAATAGCTCTTACTCACTACCCAAGTCTTGCGAAAATCTTTAAAAATAATGGTTTTTCACATGCTCTTCTTACGTAAAACTATGCTGTATATGTTTTATAACAATAACGTCAACGAAGGTAGAAGCAAGCCTTCCACACTCTAGAAAATAGACTTTTACAGACATTGCTTTCACCTCACCCTTCTCCGTTATTTTTACATTTTCGGCTTCCGTTATGCTCTAAGCCATGTCTCCTCGGCTGCCATTTCTCGTAGGTATATATGTAAAGGATCACTAGAAAAACTAAATTTTACGGTAATGACTGGAGGATATGCATGATTGGGCGGGCTTGATTTAATGGTAATAAAGTATTTCCATGGATTGCAGATGAGAGGTGTGGTGGTCAAATAAATCTGGGGAGCTTAAGTTATAGTTCAGAATGGTAGTAGGAATAGGCTGACTTGAAGTCGTTACTGTGGTATTTTTAGGTGAAAGGAAAGACATTAGGCTGGCGGGTTCGGTGCCAATTTGTCGGAATTCCTATTCAGTGGGCTCTTAGTCGAACCAAATTATTATGCTCATTATTCCGCTTCATCGGCTCGGATCACTTTCCACGAGCCAACTTTCCAATCCCTCCGCAAGGCACTGGCGGTTAGACAACGGGGAATTGGATACATTTGCCACAACTTTCACTCCCACTTTCACCGCCCCTTTGTCTTTTCTTCATGACTCTTTTAATTATCAGAGAAAATTACTTGTGGGATTCCCTCTTTAAAGCCTCCTTTAATTCTTGCTCGCATAGTTCACAATTACGAGCAGAGCCCCCCAGGCGGTCCTCCAAGGCAACCAAGATTGTGCGCATAAAGAATTTTGGATCAAGTTATCACATATGTCCAAAGTCCAAGCCAAGTTCAGCTTCATATTTCATCGCTTGATGCTCCTACATATGTAGAAGCCAAAATCTGCACGAAATGCATTACGAGCCAAAGCTGCACATGGCAGCTTTAATCTCCTACTACCACCGCCCATCCTACACCGCCAGGTCAAATGAAGCGCTATATATTTCAAAACATTGGTTTCGCGAATCCGTTTTCTTTATCATAGGAGTAGTCTTGTCCCTCATTAGAGAATATATCAAGTTTCTTATCATTAATAATGAATGTGAGGATAGAATGTTAGAATAAGAGGGGCTTGTCGAAATCCAAGCACGCTGTAGTGTCTTTCTATTTGACTTTAGATATATTAGAGGCAACCTACTCGTTCCGCTTTCTCCTTCTGCCTTAGATCCGTCTCTTAATTTCTCTTTCTAAAGTCACTACAGGACCCGATATAGGCACATGAGGAAGGACAAAAGCCCATAGATTCTCCACATCAAGGTATTGTCGCATCCTCCTCGGCCCTTCCCTGCAACCAATCCCCACATCTATTATGCATAACAACTTGCAATATATCGAATTACTTTCTCCGGTTGCCAGCAACATTAGTCCCTTTCCTTTTTAGTCCAGGCTTCTCTGTTACAAACGCCATTCCGTCCCTTTCTTAATCCAATTCAGCTTCCTCCAGCAAACCAGCCAAAGCCTGCTACATATGTATGTGCATACTATACTAGACTACCCGCACATTTCTACTATTCCACTTACCTCAACCCAAGTATTCTCGTACTTTCTCTCATCTTGTAATCTTGTCCTTCTCCATATTAGTCTCTTGCGTCGTCCTCCTCCTCGTCTTCTTCTTCTAAATTCTGCCTACATCTTGAATCCATTACGAACACCCTCATCCGTCCGAATCAGAACCATTTCAAGCCCTCGTGTCCCTCCTCAGTGTCCTTAGTCAGTCAGTATTCGTCTTGTCTTCTTCCGGCTTCCTCCAGCAGCATCCTCGGCCTAGTGCTACTGCTATTTCCGATCCTCTACTTTCCCTTAGGAATCTTGTCTCTAAAGTCTCAGCTTTCCCTCCCACTTACCCTCCGCATGACAATCCTACACGACCACTACCGATGTGGTTATATACACACCGGCAAGTATGGAAACACATCCAGGATTTACATTCTTTACTTTGCATAGCATTAAAATTCAACATTGGCTTTCATTCCGGAGGGAAAACAAAGTTCCTCTCATCCATATTCATGTCTGCTCGCTCAAGATGGGTCAGATGACTCTCTTGCTTGAAGAAGGGAGAGTCGCAATTCTCGAGATTCATCCCTATGCCTACACTTTCATACAATCAACCAGCAAACCACACCAAGTCTGCCATCTCACATATCTACACTTACATTACCTCCTCCTCTTAAACATACACCTGTCCACTGACTTTTTAGCTCGTCCTCACAACCTCCGAAGTCGTTGCTATTTCCGCCCCTCCGAATTTCTCACAATGATACTCTAATCTACAACATCGGAACAAATCTACCCGGTGACGTCTCATTCTTGGCCATCTTTGGTTTCCGTACCAAACGGTTTACTTCCTCTGGGGAAGAGTTAATAACAAGTGTTGTAATTATCTTCTCTTCCTTCTATTCCGCTCTACCGTACCCCAGCCGCTACTAAATACTTTCTCATTGACAAACGGTTCCTCTTAGCGTCCACGTAATTCACCCTGATGAAATTTCCCCATCTTCAATCTGCATCAGTCATTTTCCACTTAAATACCCTCATCCACCGCACTACCTCACGCCATCCCTCCAATTACACTCCCATAGATACCATCCGATAATCTTCATCTATACGTGTAACTAAACTACCTCAAACCGTCACGAATCTAATCTCCGTGTAATCTCCTCTTTTGACTTCAGTCCTCTGCTCTCTCCCAGTAACTCATTCACACGTTTTTCCTGGATTTAGTCATTCCATCACTAACCAAATTTGAAAAAAACTTTTTTCATGCATTCCAATTTTTCTAGCTAGCTTCACTATCTTATCAAAATTTCGTATTCCATCACGGTCTCCTCCCCATTTCAGCCTGTCTCCATTACGAAAGCTAGATCTATAAGCTCGTGACTTTTGTAAACGATGTAATATTTTGGTGTGAATTTTACCCCATCTTTTGACTGCTAGTGGAAAAATCCACTGGCTGCTTTCTCCAGTATATTATTCCCACGTTTTCTCCTGAAAACAAATGCTGCAAAATCACATTTTCTCTAGCCAATCAACGCCTCAGATTCTCCACTTCCCGGTAATGCGGAATATGAAGCCAATTTCCTGTAACTGAATTATGCATATGCTCCTCAGTTGTGAGATATGAATGAAGCTTCAAGAATTATAATGTACCAGCAATTCACTCTCACACTTTCTCTTGAAAAGATGCGGTAATAAGAACTGATAAAGTAAATTACCGTAATTCTTTCCATCTCACTCAGTATTCTCGCAGTTTTCCCAGCTTCAAGTAATCCTGAAATACCTAATATCTAGAAGGAGCTCGCATAAAGCTCGGTTATTAAGAGGAGGAACACAGTGCGCTCTTTCTCCTTCACCCCTCCTCCCCACAGTCTCCCGAGAGAAGGAAGTATGCATTTCAAGGATTTCAAAGTCTCGGAAATATGTTCAGCCCATATCCTTCAGCCTCTTCTTCCTCTCCACTGAATATGCAAGAGCTGATCTTCTTCTTCCCGGGCGGCATAAAAGGCACTGGATCCTTCCCGCCCATTACCCAGTTATTCCCTATCTCTTTCTCTTCATGAGTAAAACCGTAAAACGAGACTAGTTTAGTATAGTCCTCCTATCCTAGGCTGGAGTTACTGGTGCACCATACCCTCCTCCATGCACACCAGATTGAAAGCAGACTTGGAGAATTACATCATGCATAGTAAACGGAATTATTCAAATACCGGGGTCTTAATAACGAAAATGCCGTCGGATGAAAGACCCTTATAAATAATCAACTCGCTTTGAAACACACCCGCCATGCATTTTTTATCTTCCTAACATCAAATGCTCAACCTTTTAAAGATTCACTCCTCATCTCATTTCCCATTTCCGCCCCGACCTCTAACCCATCTCTATTCTCTCTCCTGTCTCCTCAGGATTCCCGCAAAACTTATAACTTTCAATCTATATCCATCCCTTATCTTACCCCGATATCCACTTATCCAACATTCTCTCTTTCTCCATCCTCCATCCTCTCTTAATATCTTTCCCCCTACTTTCTCTTACTTTCTCTTCATCTTCCAAGTCCCTCCAAATCCCTTCTATTTACTTTCTCCAACTTTCTCTTACTCTCATCATCGACTTTTCTTGGAGATATCCAAATCCGTTTTATCCATCCTACACCATCCCGGTTCTTTTTGATTTCGTCGCTTTATCCTAATTTCTTGTCATACAATATCAGAAAATTCGGGGGATTTCCGTCACCATTTAGTAGTTCTTAATGATTGAACCTCTAAACTAGGTCCAAACTTTATTCCTTCTTTACGCTTCTGCCCGGGAGTTTACGCATTAGTTAACGTTTATGGGTATGCAATTGCTAGAAATTTATTTTTCAGTTCGCACTGCCAACCTAATTCCTAGCCTTCCATCCAATTCCATTTGAAATTTTGGTAATTACAACTCGTGTAACGGCTCCAAACTTTCAGTAAAATAATTATCAGCATCCACCATCACATTAAATCTTGTAACGTGAATCTTTTCCAGCATTTCCATCCATTCTTTTTCTTACTCTCAAAAATTAGAATTCCAGGCAGTCACCCTCTTCAGTCCCTATCGGCATTCAAAAAAAACCTTGAGGCCCAGGCGAAATGCAGAAGTGTATTAAAACCTAGTTCTGAATTAATATATTCAGTGTTCAGTCAGCGACGTCAAAAGTTTATATTCTGTAAATAGTACTTTCCGATTTCTTTTGCAAAGTACTGAAGAATTTGTATGTACATCCTCCTCCTACGTCTGCTTTAATTATATGTATGAGTAAATTCATTCGCGTTTTTGCTCTCTTTGAATCAATATTCGCTTTCGATTTCTCCTTATTTCCTGCTAAACAATGCGAATTCCATTACACTTCCCTCCGGCTCTTGCCATTCGAAAATGATTGATTACAGTAAGATGGGAGTAGCCGGCTAGAATCTAAATACAACCGGAAGCCAGCGGAAATGAGATGAATCCTCTAGAATGTTTTCAAGCTGTGGGTGTCTTCTCTTTACACGAGCTACAACAACGTTTTCCCTCTCACTTCTTGAATTTAATTTTGTTTGCTTGTTTGCTAGCTTGCTTGCTATCCCTTGAATTCGGTCAAATTGTTTTCAACTTTGTCCGCCTACCCAAGTCTTCATCTCCTCCAAAGTCCGTAGCCTTGGAACTTGTCTTGGCGTCATAAATGACGTTCCATTTAACCTTCATTTATTCAATTCGATGTATATGAATGTAATACTCTTTACTCTGTCTTGATGCTTTCTCCTCCTTTTGCTGCATCTTTCCCCTCATCCTCCTCCTCTTCTCTGCCCTCTCAACTTTCGTCCTCTTCTCCTATTAATCTACGAAACTTTAGTAGCGTGGATGAACATTTGCAGGAGTGAGCAGAGTAGTGAAATTCTGTCTTAAATTGTTTTCCGCCCCAGGAAATGGCCAAAGTGTGTTGGGGTCCAAGAGCCATCCCAGAACGACAACACAATTGACATTCACATCTCTCCCGACCCTCACCCTTTCCCATCATCCCCGACTTCTCTCTTCTTCTTATCGCTCAGACCTTTCCTTCCAGACACTTCTATAACAATACAACCACCATTCCCATTCACGTTGTTTCTACAATACAAAAGTATAACTCTTTCTCTATCTGAAGTAAGAGAAGAGAGCAGCCAAGCTGAACTCACTCCCTTCCCTTGAGTAATCCAGCGTTAACTACCTACTACATCTTCCTTGTCTCTGACACACACGGCAAAACTTAACCCGCTTTCACCCTTGCTTACCTTCCCCTCCAATTTAGAAATGAAACAAAGTATCCCACCCACCTCCTCCTCTTATTCAACTGCCAGTCAATCGCTTTAAAAAATTCACCTTCAAATCCCAACTCAATTTTATCTATGGCGCAAACCACTTTACTTTCCCCATTCTTCGGTTCCTTCTCAAAACTTTTATTCTTTACTTTCACCCCATTATTTTCTTTCGCAGATTATCTCTGTCGTTTTGTTGTCTTTCTTATTTGTAAGCAGCCTTCTCTTCTTGTCAAAGGCAACGACTGTAAGTAACAATGGTAGTGAGCTTCAGGTATAAATATACAACCCAAAAATAATTTTTTATATAAACTTCTAAAAATCTCAAACCACCATTTGTCACGCGTTTCTCCCTCCTCCAAAACATTCCCAGTTTCCTAGCAATACTTGACTGCTACATGAACAAAAGCTGATCCGGATTTATTCTCTACGACTTTTGTTTTGTAAACCTCCTAAATCCAGTTACCTTATTAGCGGTCAAACGTTCCTAGATTCCAATCTTTTTCTTTCATACACTAAACAAGTTCGCCCTACCAATTAATTCCGCTCGTAGTGCACAAACGGATTACAAATATAAAACGCCCTGCTGTTTCCCTTTAGTTTCTTCACTTCCGGTTCTCTCTTATTTGCATAACTTTAATCCAGCACTAAACCTCTCAGGAGAAACAACTTTCCAGCCAAAAGCACACATTGCGTGCAAGCTATGGACTGCATTCTATGGATTCAGTGATTTCCATGCCTTACTTTTTCCAACCAAAAACACACTAGACTTGCTCCACTGTTATCCGCGTGCATGCATTCGGATTTTGATGAAATCTGCCTTTAGCTCTAACTTATTCCCTTTCATCATCATGGATCCTTCCTTGGATTAGAATTCTTATGAATCACATATAATGTGGAATTCAGAGGGAGCTGTTACTTGTGCCTTGAGGAAATTGGCGACACTTTTAGAACTGTATTGACAGCATGATTTCATTGTTCATGTTGGCAGATAAAAAATAATTCTTGACCTGGATTCCGGTCACGGGAATTTCCAGTTTTGTGTCGATAAAAATTTCTCACCATTATAAAAACGAGTCGTGTTGCGTTTTAGGCTTCGTTTAAATAGTGAGGAGGTCAAGCAATCGCTGCGATGAGTTTGTAGAAACAGAGCAACGTGCAAAGCGGTATGAGTTAAACGTCAACATGCATGCCAGGTAGCCTTTCTTAAAATTGACGCTACCTCAAACGGAGTAAATACTTTAAACTTACTTTAAAGCTTTACTGGTCACTGTCAACCCTGCGTTTGAAAATGGTCTGCTTACTACATTTCACGATTTATCCATCCGACACAAGACCTTTTGCCTTCTGGATTTTTATACCTTCGACAATGTCTGTGCCACCGACCGATGAAGATGTAAAGACTCCTTTAACATAATGCATAACGCAGTGAACTGCCTTAAAGAGAATATGTACATGTGTGCTAGTGTTTGTAGCCAGACTAGGCTGGTAGCATGTGTGCCAAAACACAGAAAGATGTATGCATGTTTAGGCCATTAAAAACCCGTCAAAATCAACAGCATATCCTGCCAATCATTGCTGAGACTGACATGTCGAACAAATCCGCTTTCTCAAGCTGGTTTAAAGGTAAATGCAGAGGTGTTCGATGGTTTCCCAACGAGCGGCGACCTAGCCAATGTAGGCTAATTGCGCTCTATCCTCGAGTTAGCAGCCTATTCTTTCCCCGTGAACAGCCTGGCATCCCATTAGAGAAGCGGCACTCTAATGAGGAGTTTGCATACTGGATTCAGGGCCAACCCGCTCTTGGTCACTTTCCATGCTATGCAAACTACCCCCCGTACCGGCTGCATATTACGTAGTCCCAGGTCTTTAGTACCCAAGCTGCAGCACCCACAGAGCCAAGTAGACATTGGAAGCTCCACTTCTCAGGAAAGAGGTAGATCAACTACTCATCTCACCCAAGAATGTAGAGACAGAAAGAGGTAGATCAACTACTCACTTCCTCCCACTTAGGATTAGGATTGACTTCCCGGTACGGGTCACCCATCCAAAGTCCCAGCAAGTCAGCATCGCTGAACTTAACTGTGAACCGAATCCAAGCTGGTTTAAGTAAATACCATCCCAGTCAACTTGCTAGTTATATTTCGCTTTCTTTATTTTAGTTTCCCTCAAAACCCTAATCCCTTCTTTTCTGAATTTTCGAAATTCTAAATTCTCCTTTTATTTATATTCCTTTTTAGTCCTAAGGAATGAACATGAGAATTCAGAAGTATACTCTCTCAGCGATGGGATGATAACGCACGTCCACCTTACCTTACATAATAGCCATTTTTTACTTTCTCTCCACAGAAGGACGTGTTTCCTTGGTGTGATTGACTAACATGTCATCCGGTATATTAAACTGTCTCCGACAGAAACTTATACTCCAGTTGCCGTCCACTTGTACTCACAAACTTTGCAGAGCTTAACTGCAGCAATTAATTAAGCTTTTCTAGTAATAATAATAATAATCTCTGGCCGTTGCCATGGTATTGCGTAAACATTTACACGATATAAAAGCTCATTCTTGATGATTAAATGAGTTTACACAAAAAAAGAAATATTTTCTGAGTAACGAAACTGCCAGTTTGCCACCCTTTAAGGAAAACCGATGAAAATCCGAAGAAACCATTCTACCGCGTAGTAGCTGTGAAGAAACGACGGGATTTGATAGCGCTGTATTCCTTGAAAATGATACATTATATAATGAAAATGATACGTTATATAAACTCGTAGTTCCGATGTAGATTTAAATTTTGTGCCGCATCATCAGAGCTTTGAAATCAAAGATGCAACACACAGTTCAAGTTTTCCCTCGCTACCCTCAGCCGGCATACAAACTAGCTTTGAATTTCACTTGGAGCGAGCATTATTTACCCGTCGTAATGCCGTCTACATACAATTCGGATTTGCTTATACTTCGTTCATACATCCTTGTGAATCCGTGGGCCTTGGACCATGACTATGTTCTGCAACCGCGGCAAAACGTGTTGTGTAACAAAAGCAATAAGTTGATCTGGATTCAAGGGACGAAGTGCATGAGAAATATATTTCGCCATCAAAATTCACACGACATACACAAAGAGAGAAAGGGAGGAGAAAGTTGAAACACTTTTTTGAATTCTCTAATGTCCGACCACATCCATAAGCTAAACTCTCCAGTCACATACATATGTAATGGTCCTGAGTCCTGAGTTAAGGATCCACATCCGAAATATAACAAGTCAACAAGGCCATACTCCTTACCCTGTCCCTGTCCTAGTCGGTTCTCCTCCTTTTCAGCTGATCTCTGTAGAGAATCTCTTTAAACTCTTTGTCTGGGAAAACTATAGGATTCCGACGAGGAGGAAAAGGTTAAAAGTATTTCCTCCTTCCGTTACAAATCCTGATGTTCCACAACATCACCGTCTTCTTCCCCATAAGTGAAGCCATCTGCAGAAATTCCCTTCAGAATTTTAAAAAAATCAAATTTTTATACAAAATATAAATTCCTTACAAATCTATTCAAAGCTTCCGCCTTTTCCTCTCCAAAGAATTCCCTCAAAGAATTACGCTCATAGAAGCACAGTCCTGTATTCCCCACCCTCAACTTCACTTTCTCATATCTTCCTATTTCTCTTCAAACTGAATCTAAAAATTTTCCGCACTACACAAGCGTAGTGCTAGGCCAAACTCATCCGCACTAGCCTATCATCCTCGCAGATAGTCGTGCTCTTTTATATCTGTCCGAGAACCTCACGTACGGTTCATCCCTGAAAAATTCACAATCCTCTCCCCAAAAAACGTGCTTGGAGAATCTAACGGATATAATGATCTTACTGCTTCAAAACTACGATTCATCCAATCCTTGGTTACAAAATATCCCAACAAACCCCACCGGCTTTCCCTTGTTCCCATTCTAAAAATCCATCCCATAGCTTTTCTCACAACAATCTTTTTTGATTTCTACAATTTTTTGCGTCATCCTATGTGGATCACGTATGTATATATAAGATTTGTCGTAAAATTTTGTAGCTAGCTACGACCCGCTTAATAGCTTTACCCGTCCTTCCTACGATCCTAATAACATAGAAACACATTACATTACGTCTCCTCCTCGTTCACATTACACATATCTTCCTTTTGACTTTACAGCGTTACAGCTTCAAAATACAACGATTTTTATCTCCCCCCTCCTCCCGACCAAATCCTTACTACCGGTTCCCAACTAAGCTTTGATTTCTCTTGCTTGGATGTACACACAGCAAGGGCTGTAAGCTAATGTTCTCTCCACCCTCAAATCTCATTTACATTTACGCCACTGTACAGTCTTCCTTTTCAAGTTTTCGCCCCACCGTCCCTGTCACTCCGTCAACTCAAACTAAAGCAGAATTCATTAAATTTCGATCCTCAAAATTTGCACATATTCATATGTAAATCTACTTTCACCGACTTTATCTTTCGCCCACTTCCCTGCCTTTTTAATTCTCGTCCGTAAAAAATTCAACCATGACACTTCATTTAAAGTTTCCGTCCTCAAAAGCACATTCATGAGCACAAATAACTTTTTAGCTTGATCTTATGGCCCTTTATGGCGTATAGCTTGTCCCCATGATTCACCTTCCTAGTAATGTTGCTAAATGTACAATAGCTTTTTGAATCAAAGAGGATTTTATCTTAACCATATTATTTTTTCACAAACGTTCCGGTGTGCATCTTGTTTCAACTTCCACTCAAGTATATTACATTAACTTCAGTCAAAACTTAATAAAAACGGTTTTAAACTGAATGATTGTACTTAAGCTAATAGATGTTTCCGTTCCACGTTTTATTTTTCCGCTTCTCTTCAATATCGTGCATGGGCCTTTCAACCTATTTTAGGAGGAATGAGTCGAATCTTAAGGCTTTCGCTTAAGGCACTGCCATTCGGACTTTACAAATACCCAATGTTTCCATTTTCAGCCTCGGTGCTGCCAACTAGGATGGATTCACAGTTAACAGATCTTCCTCTCTCTTTTTGAGCTCTTCAACTGCTATGGCTAAAAACATATACTAGCTTCTCATCTTAAAACGGGGGATGTGAAGAGGTGTGAACTCTTAAGCCTTTCTCCAGCCTGTCCCCATGCTTTCACTGACCATTTCGAAGCAGTAAAAATCCACAGGTTTTATGAGACTTTACTTTATGGTTTCCCATAACAAGTGAACATCCTCTTTCAAGTGACGACTTACGAATCCAATAATGCTCCCTAATTTTTCCAATCCTCCTCCTGCCAAACCTTTTATTGCGTCAACCTTATCAACTTTTCATTCCTTCTCTTACACTTACACTTTTTTCCACTTTTGCCTGCCATAAATCCTCGATACTTTTTATTCATTCCTTCCATGCCCCAGTCCTCTCTCATTCCCGCCTCTGTCCTTCGTGGCTTCATAACATTCCTGCATTCTCCAATTATCTTTTAACGACAAAACACATCATTCCTCCGCCGGGGACGGAGAGATACAGTAAGTCATACTGTATAGGGCGTGGAGGACAACAGCCGTGTATTCAACGGCACTCCCCGACTGTCGGGCCTCCCAGCTTTTCCTTTCAAAAACACAAACTGTGTACGCTGCTATTTTTTGTAATTCTTTATTTTTACTTGTGTTGCTTGTCATCTACAATACTTTCTCCGCCTGACCGCAGACAAACTTGAGCTATAACATAATATTGCCACTAAAGCGAAAGCTCAGCCATCTCGCCAAGAAACATAAGTTTTTTTCCCAGTTAGCCAAGGACTTTCCCCAAAAGTAACATATTCTAGGTTTTATTCCTTTCTCCATTTACATTCACGGTCTACATTTTCCATAATTTAGCCGAGAACTCTATTCCGGCATTCTCCTTTTCTTTTCTTCCCTATACATTCCAAAAATATTGTTACCCTCCTTCTCCGTTCTAAGCATTTTCTCCGGTTTAAGTATTCCTATGGGAGAAAACTTCTTTTTTCAGCCCGTCTAAATTATGCATCCCCGTCTTTTGACAATGAGCCACCGGACAATGCAATCATTCCTAAATATTCTCATTCAAACATTTTTCCACCAACTTAACATTAAGTAAACTTTCCCATCCCCTTCCAGAATTTAAATCCCCGCCTTACTCAACTTTCCTGAACGCTTTTCTCCTTAGTCATTCAAAAATAAACCGTTATGCCCTCTGAATCTGTCCGAATCCCTTCCACTTCACCGCCTAATCTTCAGAAGCCTTAGTAAGTATAGTATACGCCATAGCATTTTGCATCTTCAACAAATATCGGCAATTATTCTAATTTTTACTCTCTTTATCCCATCCATCATTCCATCGTCCTCACATTCTCGAAATGTAAATGAAAAAAAATCATTTCAAATTTTTTCAACCTATTCACGCTGCACACTAGAATAGTATTGAGCATATAGTCATGTTTTACTGCTCTCAAAGCGTTCTCGTTTCTCATTCCTTGTCATAATCTAGGAAAATTGCCAGCCGATGTTCTCTACGCTAATACCTTTCAAATCCCTATTTTAACTGTGTCCTATTTTCCGCTTTAATGGGGTGCCGTATCCAATGCATCATTACACATAAATGATATGATATAACACCTATAATTAATTCATCAGCCCGTGTCGTGTACTTACTTATTAGCGCTTACTAATAGAGAGGTAGGGTAGAAGAGAAGGGATAGCTGTTTCCGGTTCCGCCCACCTCCGGTTTGTCATGCTGACTTTATCATCTCATTCTTCTTTACGCGCTTGATTTGATGAAATATTCAGAACTTTGGACCTAACCCCCACGTGGAAGCATCAGATTCAATTTACTCCGGGTATATAGTACACAGGTGAAAATCGGATTTTGATGCATACGATTTCTGATAACAACGGTACGCTCTGGATTAATTTGCTGTGAGAAATAAAGACATTGCTTGTTCTATATCCATCTTCATTTATCCACTACCCGACAACCAGGTCCTTCTTTCACCAACCCATCTACAGCGTATCCGACAAGTCCTTTTCCTTCCGGCTTTACATCAGCTGATTCCAATAGGAATTGCTCAGTCATCAGGATTTTAATAGATACGACATTAAAATATAATGTTGGGAACATGTAGGAATTATATGTAATGTCTGAGATAAAGAGCCCGCGGTAGTGTGCAAATCTTGAAATATGCTCTCGTCAATACAGCAGCTCTATCTAAGTGTGGCCCATGTCATTGGAAAATGACGTGGAGAGAGACTTGCTGAAATTTTCCATATACCTTTATGCTTTGCTTCCGCATTTAAGGCGTCAAACTGTAGTCCGGATTTTCCTAAACCGCCCTGTCATTTCCGTCACGATAAAGGCCTTGAAACTTTCACGCTTTCACCGTTTACCCCCTGTTTTACGTTACATGTACAGACAAGACAGTGGTGTATGCATGTGAGTACCCATGTATAGAGACGAGCGCAACATTTTTCTCTTCCAAATCCCTCTACAGCTCTCTTTTCCATTACGCCCTCCTTCTTTTCACGCAAAGTTTGCAATAACAGCCTTGCACATAAATTCTTCCCGTAATGAATCTCACTTTACATATCAAGGAGCACAATGGAAGAGGATGAGAATGGTGGTGGTGGTGTAATATAAATATATGCTCCACCCCTGTCATCTACTTCCCTCCAGAATTTGATGAGTAATGCTCATGCCATTCGATAAGTAAAAAACTTATCATCCGCGTATTCATACTCCTCCACAGTCCCCACCCCCACCCCTGAATAGCACTATCTCCTCAACCTGTCCTAGCATCACTACTATAACGTATAGTTTCCGCCTGGTGTTTTTTAGTTTAGTCAACATGGAAAAGACGTGTGAAGAATTTGGAAGCCTCAATTCTCCTCATTCTTTTCCCCATTATCCCTAAAAGCCACCCACCCACACCTCTATCACAGATGAGCCTTTTTAACACTGCTAAAATGAGTCCAATGGCTAAAAATCCCACAACAACCAGCCATTCTTCCTCCGCCCCATTCTCTATTCTCCACCTGTCAGCTCAATATCAAAGGAACTTACAATACAACCAGACCACGTCCAAGCTTTCACCATTTTACCAGCCAGCTGTGATGGGGATGGATCCCACCCACACAGCTACACTGTGTATCCTACACGCAAACCACGTCGTAAGATCCTATAACCTTTCTCCATTCTTCCATCCTTTTTCGTCCCTTCCCCACTAACCTTTCATTACCCCCTTTACTCTTTTCTCCTTCTTAGCAATTCTATACTTCTTCTTCCCTCAAATCCAGCGCCCATCCCCCCGTCACCATTCCCGTTCTCCTTCAAACAAGACTTTTGAAGTCTTCAGTCCTCTCTTTAGTCCTCCTAGCTTTTACTGCATTCTCTCTCCCCCTTTCGTTTTTCTCAACTGCATTCCGTATTCCGTCCGCGCTCACCCCACACACTATGCACATCTTCGACTCCCTCTACATTTTCCTCCCAGATTAAGATTTAACGCCTTTGCCGCTTCACCCAGCCTCCTGAAACTCCGTATAACGACGGGGAGAAAACCTAAAGAACAATATATTCAATTTCCTCTCCACCTTTCATCTTTCACATCCGCACAAACAAATCCGCGTTAAAATTCACTTTCACCATCCCGACCACCAACCCTATTACCTAGCCCTAACTATCCGCCCAACTTCCACCCTTCCCCCACCCATCAGCTCGTACATAGCTTTCTTTATATTCTTCTTTAACACTCCCACCCACGAGCGGATTCAACTCAGGAAAAGTCATCTAGATGGCGTTACTTAATTTCCCTTCCTTCCCATCTCACTGAACATACTCTCTTCTGCTAATCAATCATCTACCTATCTCATCTTTCAATCCCTGTTCTCAATTTCGTATTCCTTTCTCCCCCACCCTCCTAAATACAGGGCGAATGGAATTTAGTTGTGAAATTCTCCCATCCGGCCTAACTAAATTGAGTTTTACCCGGATTCATCAAACATTTTACATCTTCCATATGCGACTCACATCTTATCAATTTATCGCCCCATTCTTCATTTTTATAGCTCAATTTCTTCCATACCCCAGCCTCATTTCCTTTTATTCATATCAATTATCAATCCCCATCACATTTTCAAAAATGTCATTAACCTGTACTACGATTGCAGTACAGGCATATACTGTACAGGCTACTGTTGGAATAGTTTTTATCCTGGTGAACGTATCCTCGCTTATTCTCCGTCGCATTAAATTTCTCACTTAAACCCTACTTTCTCCAATTCGATAATTCAACACAGTATCAATCAGTTTCGCTCTACGGTACTTATATGTCTGTAGTTTGTTTTTTTCTGCTTCGATTTTTTGAACGAGTGCTTTTATTCCAAATATATTCCGCGTTGAGTTCTAATTTGCAAACTTTCTCTTATGAAAACTTATACATTGGATACTGTTGTGTCATTAAATTTCTGCTGCACCATACAAGCAGTAGAATTAGAATTTATTGCAGTGGTTTCATAGAGGCGGTGAATAAAAATTAATTAAACAAAACGTTTAACCTGAGATGATTCAGTGGAATTGGTAATTCGTAACTAGATTTAAAAAGAACTTTGTAATAGTAGAAGCACAAGAGCAAATAACTCATGTTTATAATCTACCACTTGTGAACCTCTTTACCTTTGAACTCCAAGGTCATCCAAGCCCGTGTACATGTATGTGTGTATAGCTTCTCGTGAAAGAGGCTTGAGGCAGTTAGTTTATGTCAATTTTCTGCGTGGTATCTTTCCATGGCAGACTTAAGATGTTCTGTCAACGGATCTTCTACTTTGTACCCTTTTTTACTTTTAAGAGGAGGGGAAAGGATGAGCACAAGCCTTACAAAGTAGAAGGAAACAGCCAGCATCCTCATTGAGGCGCAACCAGGCTTTCTCCAACTTTCCCCAGCCTTACGGATCGTTTACATAGCTCCAGGGGGGGTGGGTACATCTTAACAGTTTCTCTATTTCCAAAATCGTTTTCAGAGTCCGTTGTGTAGGACTAAAGCTGAATGCTCTGCCTCTGGCTGCTTGTAAAAGGAAGGAACGCTGATTTTCTGGCTTTCGCGATAGAGTTGAGAAAGGGGAGTGAAACATGTCAAGAGTGTTCATAAAAGATCGTCGCCAACCTCCCTCTTATCACATTTCCCAGGCCCACGTCTTGAAAAACGATCAGTATGCTCCTTGAGTGTGCCAAGCCAATATATAACTTTCCTCCAACTTTCTCCTGTTTGTTCAAGTTTCATGCAGGACTGCAGCCGTCCAGGCAAGGACGATTCCGGGTTTCCTCTTCATATTCTTCCTTCTTTCTCCCTTCTTGTAGTCATTTTGTATGTGAGTAAATTCGCTCAAATAAATGACATGCCTGGCTATACGATAGCAGGCATTGTAAACCTAACTGCTCCGTTACTTAGTATCGTCATAAGAGAAAAAGAGTGCCCTACTGCATTAGAGGAGCTCAGTTACAGTTAATGAATTTTCTGCACAAGATCCACAGGCGTCATACTGAGCTATCCTTGTTTTTAGTGACAAATTCACAATGATATAACTGATTTCACTATAATTTAGAATTTACCAAACCCTCCTCGCGTCCGGATTGTTAATCCAATTTTCTTGAATACTATATATACCTTCCACCATTTCTCTTCTACTCATCTGGTTTTTAGTATATTTCTCCCCGACAAAAATTTTGCTCTTCACCTTATCACTAGTTTATTCCAAGCTCTGGACTATGCTTTCCCTGGCTAAATTATTAGCATGAAATAATACACATGCATCAAAAAGCGTGGCTGGGGCCTGGGGCTGGAAAAACATCAAGAGAAGAGAACATTGTTCTTTACAGTAGACATAGTTTATAACGGTCACGTAGGGGGACGACGAATTAAACCATTATAAAGAATAAACCGTTATTCCTCCGATACATTATTCAGCATTAGGCGTCTGCAGGGACTTTAGATTTACACCGTTATAACCCTTACACCGTTATTCGCAATACCGATATCAACAGTTTCTACTGTATTTGATAAATAACAAATTTATCGGAGGACCTCTACAAATTAAGTGTTCTACTTCCCTCTCTCCATTCTTATTTATTATTCTTCTTCAGCTTGCGCTTGTTTCTTTCCATTGCTACTCTTAAAAAGTTTTCATTCCATGAACTGTCTCTTCGCATATTTCGCGATATTTTGTCGAGCAAGAAATATAATGCAAAAAGAGTATTTCTGTATATGCTAGTCTTCAATATATTTGAATACAAATGTGTGATTCTTTTAGGGAACTTGATTTTTCCGCTTTCACGTACATTAGAAATTGTTTTATAAGACAATTTTTAAGAGCAAGCCGTCCTGCAGCACTTCCTACTTTATTGTACAAGTACCAATAAAATAACCTTAAACTCATTGCTCAGACGGCTTCTTAATTCCTAGCATTCAATTACATCCTCCGAAACCAAATGAAATATGCGTACATCAATCCAGAATTGCATTCTTAGATTGTTTCTAGTTTAATCAAACCTAATATTTCCTCTCCCACTTTAACCCAGCCAATTAACCAACCATTCTTCGTCGAACACTGAATCTTCCTCGCCTAAGTAATTTAAAAAGTGCATTCTTCGCCCCTCAGTCAGCATCTTCAACATCTACCACTATTCCTTTATTCCCTCCATTCAATCATTCAGCTAGTTCTCTTCCAACTTTCTCCACCTTTCTCCAAACACTTACACCTTTAACCTCCTTTCTATTTCAACCAGCTAATTCTCGTGCCGTACGTTCTTCAAGAAATGGCGAAACCAACTCTTAGAGCGACCCAGCAAATTACGACTGAATGTCACAAAAATTCGTGAATCTTATTGATCCGGTAGGAAGCTTATGAAGCTGTATTCTGCGGCAGCTCGAGTTAAAGAGGGTGATTATTGCGGAAAAGATAGGATCGCCTGCATTAAATTGTAACAAAAGAAGGATCGTAATCTATTCCACAGTAGGGTTAACGATTAATTACAACTAAAACATTAGATGAAAACTGAGGTTTTAATCGCTGAAGATGAACTTAATACCCACAAAAATGTCTTCAGCCCGAGGAATTTTGAATTAAGTACAACCGATATTTGCGTAAAATTTACAAATATGCTGAAGATAAGCCGATTGTTTCGGAATCAAAATGCACAAGAGCGTTGTTTCCTCAGAAGTCTCCATAGAATTCTGCAAAAACTGTCGCCGACCGGGTTCGTTAGGTTTTGGCCTACATAAACTAGGCTGCTTAACATACAGATGTCAGGAAATCCTGGGTGGGATAGCGTGGGTTAGAAAATAGTGGACAATTCAATATAAATTTTACAAATGTGGGGTAGTTGCTACGATTACGATATCATACATTTTACCACAAACCTACTTATAATAATAATAATAATAATTTTTTTCCGATTGATATGGCCGCTTACAACATGAAGCTCAGCCCCTACAATACAGGCAATGACACGTTACTTATACAAAGGTTTAGCATCTTACAATACAATATTCAATATAAAATAGTATAATTTGCTTGGCTCATCCACCCATACAAAATTTCCTCCTTACACGCACTGACCTCCAGAAAAGTTCCAGTTCTGATAGCTCGGTGTGTTCAATGACCTCCTTTAGACATACCAGTTTCGTCTTCGTTCTAGATACCCTCCATCCTACTAATAAGTTCCTATTACTTGTGTATTGAGGACATTCAATCATTACATGGTAGATATCCTCGTTCTTTCTCAAGTTACAAATGTAACAAACCTACTTGCTGGCCACTTTTGTTTTATTTTAAAGCGTCAAGGCTCTACCTCTATAACCTCGATCATCTCCTCAGTTCACCATTCGCCGAAACCACCTTGGAACCGCAACAAAGAGGAACAAACCAATAACTTTTTCAATATACCACTGTACAAACATGTTAAACGAATCCTTGGCTGCTGCCTATATTTTCATTTCCCTCATTCCTCCCTACCCAAACCCATGCATCCACCTATCATTCTGTT
This sequence comes from Sminthurides aquaticus, assembly GCA_906901655.1. Lineage (NCBI taxonomy): Eukaryota > Metazoa > Arthropoda > Collembola > Symphypleona > Sminthurididae > Sminthurides > Sminthurides aquaticus. The sequence continues at coordinate 4,067,510 of CAJQTT010000004.1, read as the reverse complement.
CTTTTTCCACTGCAAACTCTGTAAAACTTCAAAAGAAATTCTCACGTACGGACCTAATTCTGGAACGGATGTATCTATTGTAATTACACACTGTAATCGAAAATTCTTTGTAGAGAAGATGCAGGCTTTTTCAGATCTCTCTCTTTCAGATTCGCGTGGGCATGCTGCTATTATTTTCTAAAACTTATCTGCCACTTTCGACACTCTCATTATAATCAAAAGTTAAACTCAAAACTAAAAGTGTGCGGATTATATTGAACCTTTTTCAGGCGTTGCTACTCTGTATGCTGTATTTTGTATATTATATGCATAAGCAAATATCTCTTTGTAACGCTTGGTTGTGCTTTCACCAAAGTTTTCGCACAAAATACTTTCTCTTTATCTCATTCACATTTTGAAAACGCTGAATTTTTGGTTGCATATTCCCCGTATATTATTGAATCCATGCCATAATCGGAGCTAGGCGACTTTTTAGCTTTGTGGTCTTGCGGTTCTCGGTTCTCCAACTTGCTTGTCTATTATATTGCTTCACTTCTATTATTCTCTTATCAGAGATTAATTAATAAAAGCTCTCATTGATGGATCATCATATTCGTTATAAATACATTATCTACGCCATCAAAGCTGCTCCGAAATATATTTCCTCAGCTCTGTGGCAAAGCAGCCCAATTTATGAGCATCCTTTTTTCCCATCATCCTTGTCATCCTGACAAAGTGCCTCTGCTTTCTTCCCTCACTCTCTCTCTCTCTCTTCGATCGCAGAATCATTTAATCACTCCCCGTTATTGTATCCTCTCCGCATTTCCCTGGTTGATAGATTTCATTAGCTCCGCTTCTCACACCGCACACTCGGCCTTTCTTTGTCTCCTCAAAATAAAGCATATCCCTCCCTACTTGGCGTCACTACGCCATACGCTTCTTCCTAGTACAAAATACAAGACAATCAAAACTACAAGCAAAACTCATACCACAACAATGGCACTAGACCGCCGAGACATCCCAACCAAATCCAGACATATTCACATGTCAAGCTTCGTACAGTTTGATTTTAGCCACGCTACCATCATCATTTATGCACTGTTCTGCTCTTCTTTCTTCAAAATTTACACACGCCCTTAGGTAGAGCAAAGTCGTGACTTTGTAACAGTAAAATAGCTCAAATATCAGTAAGGCTCAATTCAATACGTACTTAATACACAGGAAGTCCAGGTTTTGCTGGTGACACCTTACAAAATTAAGTTCTCCCTGAAAAAGCTTTATGACATATTCTGTATGTAACAAGCAACGCTGTGGAGGGTGGAGAAATTTTAACGTATCTAGGTGAGTAAGTGTAGTATAAATAAAAATAAGAGTCTGTGCCCAAAATGCTGCACGTTAAGAGAAAAACCTTCCTGAAAGACTATGGTTAGGTGTTGTTAGGCTGTGGATTTATTTTTGATTTTCAGGCTTTAAATGACGTAAAATGACATCTGTCTACAAGCTCTAGTCACTCGCTCGTCGCTCACTCATGAGATGAGCTCATGACCGTAAAGGGAGAAAGTCAAATATTTTCTTTAACCTTCTCCCTTCCCTTTTTTTATAAATAAAGGTAGGGTGAAATGAATGAGAAAGTGTTTTCTTTCCTCTTCAACTCCAAACATTATTCTAACCCATGCACCTTCATGCGTAAAGCAAGCCAGGACAAAGCCTGAACTTGCTTTACTCTACAGTGCCTATTACCCGCTCCTCCTCCTCCTCCTCCTCCTCAAAGAATGTCTCCTGAACTTTCTCCCACCCACCCTCCCCTCCCGTTCCCCATTACATCCTCAGGCTTGGAACAATACCAATATTCTCTTTGGTTTCAGTTCCTTTCTTTCTCACTTTCATTTATTATGCATATCCCTTCATTTCTCAACGCTCTTCGAACCTCCTTTAACTTTGCCTGCCATTGCCATCCTTATTTTAGTTTTCCTTGTATAATATGTTTTCCTTCATCTACAAACCGGAGCGGACGGTAAGTATATTTTGATTGTCACATTTTCCTCTGTGCATGTCAAAACGCTTATTATCTTTACAGCCCCTCTCTTTTTGAATGCCTCAGCTAAATACTAAAACTTCTATTTTCTCTTCATCTGCATTCCCTGTATGTCTCCTCTTCCGTTTCGATACAAGTATTCTTTGCCCGGGGATAGCTCTAAAACAGTGGGCCACACGAATGTTTTCAATAGCCATTAACAACTCCATATGGTATTCTTGAGTGCTTTCTCCTTACATCTCTCTGTCACATTCACTTCCCCCCCTTCCCAACTATACAGTTTCCAATGCCACCATCAGTCCTTTTTTGAGATGAACGTGCTTTGATGAGAAATTGAATCCTAATGTATGCATCTTAAATTATGCACAATTGTCTCTATCCTTCACATCCAGTGCATTCTCGTCTCCATGCTCCATGCTTTCTGCAAAAAAATACTCACGTTTACTTTTCCAACATATGCCTAAATAAAAGCAGGAAAAAAATGACTTTCTCTTTGCTTTCACCCGTATGTAACTGTGACGTAATTTCATGAGTCCCACCAGATACCAGCACCCGATTCCTCTCTCCCCTTTCTCCTACATCAGTCAATATCATTTGGGTACCGTAAAGCTCTACTTTCATGTACGACCCGCTCCATGCACACCGCAGCTTTTCTTTAAAACCCCGGGTATCCACTTTATCTTTCCTGCTCCGATTCCAAACCTTTGATGCTTCAATTCGCTTCTTCTTCTCCACACCTCGCCGATATAAAAGATGTAACCTTAAAAAGTCAGAGAAAAAACATTCGCAAAAAATGGACACATTCGATGAAAACCGGAATCCTGCCACATCATCTATAACAAGGAATCCAGAGCGTTCCTTTCTTTTATCGGCACTCAATACACCCCATCAAGAATTTGGAATCCGGCCAACCTGAAAATTTTCAAATTCTTTTCATCATTCGCGCTAGAAATAGCTTCTACTCTGCTCCACTCACTCTTCCTTCTTCTCTTCCGTTTTCTTTCTTACTCTTATATCTTACCGTCTTCTCTACTTTTCCGGTTCTACCTTTCATGGTTTCATCCAATGAGAACTTGGGAACAGCCGAACCCGAAACCCATGCCAGGATCAAATTCAATTGACAATTTCATTTCCTTAACTTTATCTGCATCAAGTCAACGAAATATACCCAAATACAAACACAATCACCACGACACAGCCTCCCCTTCTTTACTTTCAGCACTCTGCCTCTGTCTACCTGCTTTCTCCTATTATTTACTTTCACTGTGCCTACTTATCTACATAGTCCCACCAGCGGTTTCGTTGTCCTCTGTCTGTGTATAAGAACCATAGTTTCGGATGTTGGTTTTTCTTATTTTTCCTACTTGTATCCTCTTTGCCATTGAACTCTCGGTGAATTTCAATAGAAAACCCCGCTCAGTTTCCCAGCCTCATAGACACGGCTAAGCCAAACTTTGGCAGCCAATAGAACTATTCAAGCTTCATAATCCGACATCCTTTCCCGATATTTCAGCATATTATGCCTTTCAGTTTGTTCTCGCAACCAGGCTATTGAAATCAGTGTGCACCAACGTCCAGACAATCAACGTTTGCATTATCCTTGACGACACGACAAGCTCGTTTCCATCCGCTTTACTTACTTGAACCCATATTCGACACAGTGTCTAGTTGTCCCGGAGAATGTCGACCATTATTTTCCTTCTTCTCTCTTCAACGATCCAAAGTCTTAGCTGCCATCCAGCTCAATAGTTAATAATCCGTCTCTACTTTCTCCTGCTCCATATCCCGAAAATATATCCTAGCGCTCGGCCTGTGTCTATGATATCGTTTCATACTTAAAATAAACCTCTATGCACCTTCTTTCCCTAAAGATATTTACAATTTTCCCCCGATTTTCTTTTCGCCTTCAAGTAACCATATTGTCTAGGATGAATAAAGGGTGGAATTTGAAGGAAATAGAAACTTGAAGCTTGAAAAGCTTCTCTGCAGGAGCTTTTTCACGTGGGTAGTGGAACGATAAAATATTACTGATCCGTTTCTTTGTTCAATGATTTCCTTTTCTTTCCCTACCGCGTCTCCAAAATTCGTTCCAGCTTTCTCTCCGTCCCCAGTTTTTCTTGGTGGGAAAAAAACTGATCTGAACTTTTCTTTCGCCAACTTTCTCTTTTCGGGATCCGTTTCTTCTATTTCCACGAGCAGCCAGCCTTATATTGCACCATATGCATTCCTCGACACTCTTTCCTCTTCATTTCCAACCCTCTTAGCTAACAGGAAAGGAACAGGAGCACCAGCCTTCTAATCTGTTACGGACAACGTTCTATTCAATTTCTCTTAGAATTTTCTTATTGTCATCATTTTTCTTGATCGCCCAGCCAAAGTCAACAAAAGGACAAAAAATTAATTATCTCAAACTCTCTCATTTTCTTTCACGTCTAAAACTCATGAATTATTGCTGTCACTCCCTTCCGCCCCAAATCTCAAATTTCCCTCCAGACCAGATCTATACTGCCGAATCCCCCAATCCGCATACCCACCCGCCATTCGCCATCCGTTCAACCCCTTCTCCTCCATCCTTCTCTATTTCATAATCAAATATCTATTATTTTCCAATTCAATGCCTTATTCAGCCCGCTTTCTCTCTTCTTCTTTCCCTTCTTCTCCTCTTATTGCCTTTATTCGTTCCGTATATCTCACTTCGGCACTGTCTCCGAAAGCTAATCCCTCTTCCTGATTCCTCCTCCCATGCGAAGCTCATTTTTGGCTTCTTCTGACATGAAAAAGTTGTATATTCCAACGCCCGTCGCACAAAAGCGGCTTATTATTCAAACTCCTCTGTCCCCCATTTCCTTCACTGTTCTCGGCCATGCCGAACCGAAACCAGCTACATCACAGGCTATGCACATCCAGGAAAAGTCAATATTTGCCAACTTACGACATTTCCAGCCCACCTCCCCCTTTCACTGTCTTTCTATCCTTTTATATATTCTTATGAAATCAAAAACACAGATTTGTTCACACATTCACAATTCGTTTACTTTCTCTCCTGAAATAATATACCAAGATAGCTGGTGCTGGATGCACGCACACTATTTCCTTTACCTCGTTTGCTCAATCCTCTCAGCTTTATGATATCTTATCTTCGCCGCTGTCAGCCGTCACAAACGCCTCGCCCCACTCTGTTCTGTAAGCATTGAATCTGAAAGTTGCAGTCCACAAATGTTCATTCAACCAATTCTGCCCAGTTGCTCATAAATTCTAAATAAATTATGTACCCTCCAGCCTGACATCTCGACTGGATCAGTTTTCGCTCCTCCGCTACCTTCCGACTACCACCAACATGCTTCCACCCAACCAATCAACGGAGAAAACCTGGCTTTTCCTAAACTTTATACGAACAGATTCTTCCTTTATCTTTCTCCTCCTTTCACCACATCTTCAAACAATCAAACTAATGGACTCAAACATTACTTTTTCTTCTTCCCCATCAACACCCGTAACACTTATCAATTAGACAAATCACTCCATTAACGTACTTTCACTCTAAAAATTAGGCTTCTCGGTATCCTACCCCAACCAGCTTCCATCCCTCCAACCGCCCCCTCTTTTTCCTCTTCAGTCCATCTGATGACATACATTTGACTTTCTCCAAGAGAATATTTGCCAGTTTCCTGATGTGTTCCATATTTTCACCTACGGCTCGCAACTTTTTGGGCCAATAATATTAATCTGTTCTTATTATGGCCTCCTGCAGCTTGGCCGTCATCTTGTTTCATCAAAGCTTCCCATCAGCTAGTGTGGATTGAAAAACTTGAGCCATTCTTCGATTCTTGATTTCTCTCTTAATTTTCTTCTTGGACTAGCAGTATGGAGTGTACGTTAAGTGGCGGAGTGTGAAGCCTGTGGGGTATCACCTAGTTAGTTAGAAGCAAGTTTTCGGCGACAAGTGTGAATGATGATGCTCAGCTGGGGTTGTTGGAGCTGCTTTCTACATTTCATAAAAGCTCTACTAAGTCCCAAGTACTCAAACTTGTCTGAATAACCAATTCTCATCAACTTTCCCGTCTCTTTCCAACAAAAACTGATTTCTATATACCAATTTCAAAGACAAACACATTTTGTCCTCATTTAAAATTTACTAGATTAGCAAAGTTTAACTCAGAGCTCCTTGCCAACAAACACTTGCAACTTTAACTCTCCTTGTTCCTATCTCCCAAAACTTCCCTATCACTTTCACTCAATCAGCTCAGCCAAACATGCAGACGTCCTCTTTCTTTCCTCATTCATATTCTACTCTAATCTTGTAACTCAGCAACCAACAGAAAATCAAATACCGCATACCGTACCTATGTATCTTTGTCACTTTCTCCAAATTATTCACCATTCCTTCATGTTTTCCATTCTGCCTACCTTTACCGAACCAAACCAGGAAGCAAAGCACAACCAAAATCCTCGCAGCTCACTTTCTCACGTCTTCACCCTGGAGAGTCCTCTCCCTCTTGCGCCATCACGTATCACCAACATCACTTTCCTACATCCAACTCTCCGTACTTTCTCCTGCTCAAAAGTCAAAACTTTGTAAACCCTAACGTCAAACTTCCACACATAACACTCTTCCACCTCCCTATAAACTTTCCGCAATTTCTACATCCTCATTTACAAATTACCACTCTCCTTTCTCCTCCATATCTTCCTCCATTTATACTCACTTCCGCTCCCCTTTCCCCTTAATTTTCTCAACAATGAAAAATATCCTTCGCCAGTCCACAAATCATCTTCCCCAACATATTCATCCTTACTCACCCTTTCGTTCCTCCCTATTCCCTCGAGGATAATGCATACAACTCAGCTTATCCCAAATCATTATTGAACATATTTCCTCTTCCTTTTCACATTCGTCTCCTCCTCCTCCTTTCTCCCATCTTCTCTACATGTTTTTCCTCCTTTGAAAGCCTTCGTCTCAGTCTCAACCTCAACATAAAGCTAAACAATAGTGTTTCGATCAATCTTAAACTATGAGCAGATAGTCCAAATTAATGGAATATAATCCTTCCCATATAATATAATAGCCTTCACTAGTTCTCTTTTAGCAGGTTAACCACGTTTAAGAATGCAGACCTTTCAAACTGTTGCCATTTTACGGCTTGTCTTGCAATTATTGCGATTTCTCCTTGTACAGAGAGAGCCACGTAAGGAAGTCGGTTGACCGCGGTTATTCAAACTCGAGTTGTTTTTAAATCATTTTCTCATCTAACTAAGCTGAAAGCGAATGTATCAAAAACTCTTCATAACTAGACGTGGAAATTACACTAAATCTAGAAATGGCAAGTATGCGTTCCAAAATTGTAATACCTTCATCCTTCATTGCCGAAGTTCCCGTATTATATGTCTGCCGCTAAATTCGGACATTCAAACCCGTTTCATTATTTTGCTTCAGAACATATTAGTTTAAATAGATAGACTAGTTGTGTTGCATGCACAGGTCCTACCCGGACGTAGTGATGCCCTGAAGAAATGTACGCGAGGATAGCTACTAATTATGGTTAGATAGAATTAGGCCAGGTAAGGTTCAATACAAAATATAGTTAGTTCAGGTGGTAATTCAAACACAGTTTAATTAAAACTCAAAAGTTCTCTCTCCTCAATCAATTAATTCCCAATCACAAACCCAGAAAACTCTCTTCTTTGTCCCAACAATTACACAGCTCTCTCGAAACGTCTGCCTCTCTCCAGCTCTCACAGCGTACACACCGATGAACGTTATATTTCTCTAGCTCGGTAATTCTCCAATACCCAGCAATATGTTCACACAAAGAACTCAAGAGGACCATGCCGTTCTCTTGTACAAAAATACGTTTTCCAACAATATAGATTCATCCTACGCGCTGGAACCAACAATGTCCCCAACTCTCGCGCAAGAAATAGCTTCTAGCTTTACTATTACATAAGCCCAAACTCCTGAGCCATTCTAGTGCTCGCGACAAGTTGTCTATCCAATTTCCAGCGCTAAAAATTCAAGTTTTTCGTATAAAAACAACTGATTTTTTTAAAGGAATAAGCCAATACTGCAATAACTGGAATAACTACTTCAATAACCAACTAAAACGATGTTGCTTAATTTAACAAAGTAAACGTTCAAAAAAACTCTTAAGTTGCATCATTTAAAATTATTTAACAGTTTCTTTTTTTCATTCAACCTTCCTGTTTTTTACTCGAAAACTTGGTTGTGTTCCGAAATAGTATCTTATACAAAGTACTCCTCTGAATTTGGATTGGAATACCGTACATCATACTTAGGCCTGTAACTGTATTTCCCACTCCCACCATTAATCTTTCTCCTGGAGTTAGCTCCAAAATATTATTTCTACCTATAGTGGATGTTTATTACGAGGAACTCGGAGAAATTATTAGAACTTGTAATATTTTACTTTTTAGTTTCCCATAATACCCTCATCCAGCTTGAGTCGTCAGGGTCAGGTATTGTGCTTGAGTTCGTTTTCTACATTTCGGAGATTAGTCTTAAAAAATGGTAGCTGTAAAACTCTGGAAAACTTTTCCCAACTTCACTAAGATTGAGAGTTAATCGTGTTCGAGGTTAGTACAAGAGAACAACACTTGTACATCATGGAGTGTTAGTTATCCATCCTTAAAGCCCTCCGGCCTTCCCCAATATGCAATGTCCATCATTTAATCTCGCGTGCTCACTACAATGCCACATTAGTTGACTGGTATTTCTTCCACTCGCGGTACCAGTTACGGGATTACTTTTACTGACTTTTAGCTTTTCTAGTACACAACAGTGTCATAAATAGTTTCGTTGTGGACGGAAAAAAGGCAGATATGTATTGTAGCGGGTCTTTGCGGAAACGCAACTCTTTCTTCTGTAGGTATCATGGACTTTCCCTCGGCTCTCCATCCCCTTCACGTCAGAATCAACTTTAAACTTTCTCCAAAACTTTTTTACGAGAACTGTAATACGAAACTTAAATGGAAAACAAGAGATTTTTCTCCAAAAGCTTATACTTGAGCTGCACATGGCGGGTGTATGCTGTTCGCGTTCTTTGCTTCTCCAAGATTATAAGTCGTTAGCATTTCAATCAAGTCAACATTTACTGGATTCAAATGAAAAAACTTTTTTCATTACTTCCAGGATTATGCAGTAAAATCTTGTTTTACAGCAATTCATCCGCTCAAGCAAGGAACAGAAATATTATTTTAAAATCTATATGCTCTTTAACAATACGTTGACGGCCGTTGTGTCGCTACGCATATTCCAAATCAAGGTATCTATTGACTTCCACGACTTTCTCTACTGCTTTCTCCCAGTCATGCTCCAAACTTTCCCCTTACTTCGTTTTAACCCATGTTACCGCTGCCAGAGCCCACTGTCATAAGGGGCATATGGCGCCGCATGGGGAACAAATGGGCTAAACAGTGGCGTGAACGCCCTGGATGCCAACAAACCAAACTGTGGGTTTCCGCAGATAGTTTCAAAAAGAATTCCCGGGTTAGGAAACTAACCAGGAACAAACTAAGAATTCTAACGGGGCTTATGACAGGACACATTGCCCTCAAGAAACACACTCACAACTTGGGTCTGGTATCGGACCCGAATTGCGAATGTGGACAAGAGGAGAGTGCAGCTCATGTTATCATCGACTGCCCACTCCACGCTTTGGTTCGACTTCTTTATCTCGGTGAGGTAAGAATAGACCTCAGCAAACTGAAGGATCTCGACCACAAACGCGTGTTGTCTTTCTTCATGGCAACAGGCTTATGGGATCGGATCCGAATGAGGCGAATTTTAAACTTTCCAGCCCTCCCATCTTGTATCTATCATCTTAAGCAGAAATAACTTAACTCTCGTCACTTCTGCTTGTACAAGCACCTAATTCATCATGATTGTATAACATTTAAAAACACTTTACTTAAGCCACTTCAGAAAAAAAAACCATATTGAAAAATATTTTCTCTGTTTCTGAGCACCAGTTACTTTCTCCCTAGCTTTCTCCACGCTGTGAGACAGAGACAGTATGAAGAAGCTGGATACCCTGTCATAAGTTAGTTAGTTCGTTTTATTTCAATCGATTCGGCTGATTCTGTCTCAGCCCTTACGATTATAAGTTTTCACATTTTCAATACAGTTGGTTTGTAAATTAGTGACTACATAAATATTTAGTCTTAAATGATACCCTGTCATAAAGTTTGACAGCTTCTCCCTCTAAAGAAATGAGTTTCAAGTCGGAGAAAATTTCCTACTTCTGCGTTATGCTATTTCGTTTCCTTTTGCTGGATATTAGCCAGAAGGACTAACTCCTGGGAATGTGTGGCAAGTGGCAACAGTCTTCCAAAATTTAATCCGTCACCAAATTTCACAAGTTGTTCTCCTCTACGTAATTAAAAAAAACTTCCAGTCATAATCAATCTCACAAGACTCTCACTTTTCACGAAAAATATTTAGGTTTTCAGCGATAATGTAAGTCACTACTTTGCAAATAGTTTGCGTCAAGCATATCCTTATCCTACATCTATTAACGAATGTTTTCTGAGTTTAGTTACAACAGAAACCGTGCTGTGGAAGGCCAATCAACGATAGCAATAGCTCCTACTAAATCCATATTTTTTCTATACAGTAGATTTTAAATAGATTGCAATGAATATATTCTACAAATATCATGTATACATGCGAGTATATAACTAGTATACCAAATTGTTAACGGCTTTCACCGATCGCAATAGTGATTTCGCCCCATAGTATATACTATATTGTTTTTTCAGCTATATAGTACCCAGCAAACCTCTAACCTCAAATTGATATCAGAGAATCCTCAAGAGCCTCATGAATTTCTCATCTCAGGGAGCTGAGTAGATTCTGATATCATATTGACAGCATTGTCGCACGGTATTTTTGATGTCAACCCTTAAGCATCAAAAATATATCAAATCGATGTCACGAGTAATTTTTGCGCTGCCATCTATCAATCCGTCCAGCCAACCAAATTGCGCGCTTAATTTCACATGCTTTGGCTGTTAGAATTCTACTCCTTGCCGTGCATTCAGTATAAGACCAGAACCAGTCACAGTCACAATTATGTGCGGTATGAATCCGTGAACAGGTAAGTTTTAATTTAATGTTAAAATAATTTAATCAATTCTAGTCTTAAATTGTAGCGATTTATATTTTATGCACATCCCTACGGCATTACTCTCTAACATTATGAATATTGTAATTTGTGCAATGGTAATTTCTAGTCCATAGGTTTGACAAGTAGTTATTCCGCATTATATATATAGTGGTGTGTACGTTCGATAATTATTGAATAAGTGAGTTATGTGATAAAATTTATTGTTAAGTGAAAACAGTGTATTAATTCTGTCATATTGTGTTAAAGCGTAATATTTTGGTATTGTTTCTTAGATGTAAATGTTTGTGATGTATTAATGTGTGTAATGTGTTAAAGTATTTTATTTCAGAGTTAACTAACATAAACATCTAATGAATTATATATTTATCTAACCGTTATCGTACTATGTTGTGATTTTAATTGTTTTTGTTTCTAATTTGTAATGTGATATTTGTATTATGTTTATGTGCAGGGTGACAATTAAATTTGTATTATTGGTTGAATTTAGATTTCGAAGTTAGCAAGTGGTGGAATAATTTTATTGGTTTTGGCTGGACGAGTTGGTTAGTAGAAGCAATTGCACCTAGATGGCTCATTGTCAGAATCTACTCAGAATGCGCTCAAATATAACTCAGCGCTTGAGGTCATATTTATCTCTGTCTGACTCTAAGACTGGGACATTTCGATAATCCTCTGAGCTCAAATTCATATCAAAAATAAAAATTCAATGCTCAATCTGATATCATGAACATCAGAGCTTTTATATCATTATGATGAAAATTTGAGATCAAGGTGTTTGCTGGGTAGATATATATTAATTCTAAAAGATAAAAAAGCCCACCGTTTTCATCTCCCTTTTTCTTCATCCCCTTCATCTGTTATCATCATAAGAGAAAGAATGCAAAACAAACTTTTTCAAATTCTTCCTCGCCTTTCCCCCTTATTCCCTTTTCACATTCCCTACCATCTTCATTTTCCACACCATCGTCCAAACTCTTTTCCGTTTATGTTTTCCTCCGTTTGATTTCGTCACTGGTGTAAAAACTTTGGGGATGCCATTCAGCTCGAGCTACTGCAACCATTTCCTTGTCCACCTTCCGTCGAATTTTCCTCTACATTTCTCCGTCGACTATAACTCCAACGACCTCTCTTTCTTAATCTAACTTTCTCCATCCCCTCTCCGCCGCATTAAACGAGCATAACAAAGCAAGTACAAGGGATTACGAGCAGTTTCATCTGTCGTCTTGCTTCTCATTTCCCCTTAAACTTTCTCTCCGGTCCCATTTTGGATCATTCCAAGCTCAATTTCATTAAAAACCTTCTTGCAGGACCTGTCATTTCATCTACTAAAAATCCCAGTTGGCAATTACACAGAGCCGTTCCTTCTAGGATTTCTTTGGTTAGTCTGGCGGCGGACCACGACAAATTTCGCAATATTATCTACTTACCCCCGTGATTTTCCTCGATACATCCCGTCTACCCTTAAACCAAGCCAGTACTTTTACTCAACAGGAGCTATAATACAGCCGTTCCGCCATTGGGCCTAATTTTCTTCACGTAGATGATTATGGTATTACAAATACATATGCCCATTACTTCCGCAAAATAACCCATTAATTGTCCACTCAAAGACGTGATCACCGCTAACGCAAACTACTTCACCCGTCTAAAATCTCTTCTTACCTCCATAATAACGTCCTCTGTCTTCCTTCTCTTATTTCCTCCCAGTCTTCTTTTCCCCTCGTTACTTCTCTCAATGAAACGGTTACGCCCCGACCACTCACACCATACATGATTCTTTTTCCAGCGGCAGTTATTGCTTATATACAGTTAACTTTAATGGTATTACCATAATATTACGTGCAGATTTAGTCAGAAAATAATAAAACGCTCCCATACGCTCCTATCCCCTCATCCTTTCCTCCTACACCGCCTCTCAGTCTATACCAACTGCAAAGTATTTCCGCAGCATTCCATAACTTTGAAATCTATAAATTATACGGAATGGGTCCACATCCACCCTACCTTTATATATTATCTTCCAACGTCATATTATTTATGGCTAGCCATACAACGAATCCAGATCACCTTATATTTTTCACAAACCCCCCCAATTTTACTTCCAACCTGTTTCCAGGCTACGGAGCTGTGGTTTTCAGTATGATTCTCAATCCCTCATGCACAACTACGCTACCGGGGCGAAGCACTTAGCCTTAAAATGTCTTCTCTCCTCTAGCTACGGTTTATATTTTTCTCTTCTTCTTCACATACCCTTAGAAGCACTAGCCCTCCGCTCTACATTAATGTTCACTAGCATACACAAATAGTCCAACTCGCTTACATTCTTACATCGTTTCCTCGCCCTAAAAACTTTCTCCGATTTCCCTTACCTGCTCATGGATGGAGTCGGACATTAAATTAACTCTACGTGCCCGACATTATTTATGCCCGCATCTTTGCTTTCCATCTTCGAATCCATCCCTCTCAGTCAGTCGTCGTCAGGCCTTTCTTACCTCAATCTCACCGCATAACAATTTAATATTTAGCTTTCGCCCTGCGCTCACTTTCTCTTTCCCGCACATACCTCAATTGTCTAAAGCTTTCTCTTGAGATACCCACATATTCGCAACTACTATAACCGCGTTTTCAATCTCAACCCCAGTTTATATTTGAACACAACTCCTTTCTCTACTCTTATCCTTACTCCAGAAATCCCCTTGACCCTTTCAGAACTAATGGACTTCCTTGGTGCTTAACCGCAGAGCAAAGTATGTAGCGGTTTAGAAATAATTCCGCTCCGACTCCCTTGTGCACTTTCTTCTCCCTTATTGTGTCTCCATCCTTCGTAAGATTCTATCCTGGCTTCCAGCTCCAGTCCAGCAACAAAAGAGGCAGCTTTTCTAGATTTTATCAAAGTTTGCTTTCACCCGGACCAATGTTGAGTTTTCCACCTACAAACTTGGATATTCTAGTAAGTATTATTCGCTAGCCTGGTACGTCTATCTTATGTCAAACTTGGATGAAATACACTTCCAGCTTTCTCCTCCTCTACCGTCTTTTTCGCTTACCATTACCATAAGCTACAAGTTTAAGACACATTACAAGATTAGCCTTTACTCATCATTAATTTTGTTCCTGTGGAAAACATGCTGAGCTCGGAGGAACAGAGCCTTGCGATTATTTCCCTCCCTTCCCTCTCAAATCAAATTACGTACCAATTTCCTTTTGAATTCGGATACACGTCATTCCATCCAGCAAAATAGTTCTGCTTCTCCTGCATCCTTGTCAGGATCCTCATTCGTACAGGCTCTCTACCCCCATCCCCTGTCAGCCGCCACCCTATTTCACACATGCTTGCATTCTCATTTATCTTAGATTTTTTAATATTTCACCCGACTTCCTCCAGTTTCCATTCGTTCTTTGACCCTCGTCATCACCACCTTTCCACTCCAAGGATTTTCAATCTCAGTCTCTCATTAACCAGCCATCTCTCTTCACTCTTCTCTTCTCTGCTCCCTCATCTCATAATTAAGCCTTCGCAGGATTTCAAAATCTTAACCTTTCTCGACTTTCACTTTTTTGATTAAAGCTCCCTCAATCTCTTCACTTTGCCCTGGATTGCTATGCGCCGGGGAACTCATCTCTGATAGCAACCGCATAATCTTTATTAACTTTCACCATTTGCTGCACTGGGTCGAAAATTCAAAAGGTCTTGCATTTAAGATCATGGGTCTTTTAGGTCACTGTCTGATCCATGTTTTCAACGATGCATGATTAAGTCATATTTTTTTTAGCATAAATACAATTACTGGAAAGATTTGGAAAATGCACTTGGATAAATCGCACAGCGGGTAAGAAAGTAGAAGCAGTAGCTGTTCTCGAGGATCACCCCAAAGGTCTAAATAATTCTTATTTGCTATCAAAAACTCTGAGAGCGCCAGCCTGGGAAGCCCCGGGAATCATGAACATTTTAAACGATACGATCAAGTTTACTGACAGTCTTAACAGTCGTATCTTAGAATGAAATAATCCTACATAAAGCCTGAGGTAGAGAGATATATGTTCCATTTTTTATTACATGTGTGTGTAAACATGGATGGGTATACATTAATGGGGAATTTATGAAAACCGTACGCCCACATAAATTCCAGTTCATGTTCTTTCCCGAATCGAATATATCCTTTACCTCCGTTTAGCTTGGCGGGTTGTCTGCTGTGGAGTTGCTATTATTTTAGCTAGATTTTTCAAAGTGTAATAATGCTACGGCTGGATGATTTGATGAGCTTCTTGTTCATTGAAGCATCCTAAATGTTGCTGAAAGCTGTACATAAATTTTACCCTAACAAAATATAAGTGGAAAATCACCGTCAATTTTCCTTTGTAAAAAAGTACTTTTAACTAAACGAGTCACTAATATCCCTAACATGTCCAGTACTCGAAACTTTCTTTTCTTTCCCCTCCATTTCCACTTCCTCCTCTTCTTTCAGTACCCACTTCTCTGAGTTAGTCTGACGCCTTACCAGCCTTGCCAAGGCGTATTTAGCTGTCCTCTCCGATCATTGCAGTATCTACAACGGCAATATTCTAAGAATTATCTACCCCTTTTCCCATTCTTCACGCAATTCATCCTTTCCGTTCTACATTTTCGTATTTTTAACCCTGTCGCTACTTTTCCACCATCTTTCCGCTATACCACGTTTAGACTATGCTACTGAATCAAGGAATTGAATCCTGAGCCCCCTAAATTTCTCCGAGCGTTCCTAGATTTCACTTTGTTCATCAAATCCATTAAAAATCAGTTCTAGACCATCGCAGCTAATACAAAACGTGTAATAGGTCTGCTCTGCTTCACCGGCATCTTTCATTAAAACAACCTGCTTTCACCATGGCGGTGGACTGGAGAAAGTACTCCAAATCTACCCGCAACAGTCATTTTTACGCAAAAAATTCAAGCTTTCCTGTTCTAGCATACCTTTGAGTTAATTAAAACACTTCTTCCCTCTTTCTAACTCTCACTGTTTTCTTCTTCTTAATTAGTTTTCATCTCAGTACGTATACATGTAGCAATTACTATTCATTAGAAAAAAATCCACAGTGATGATATTTTTAATTAAAATTCCATTTACATTATGAGCCTTTGAAACTTTTCTTTCTTCCCCGCTCTACTAAATCTCTTCCTTTTATTTTCCCATTCCTCTCTTTCTTCCATTCCGTAGCATTCTTCAGCTGTCCAATTCCTCCGTCCTCCAATTAGATTACGACAGACGGCTTGACATCCCAACTTTTCGTTCGTCTACTCATTCAAAATTTTCCCATTTCAGTTTCGTCAGCATCCACTTTCGTGTGGAATCGTCCTATTCATCCTCCCAGCAGCCGCGACTTTTACTTTCTCCAGATTTATATTCCTTCTCTTCTCATTACCTTCCCTCCTCCAGTCTGCAGACAACAGCGAAGGTAAATGAATCATTGTCACCTCAGTCTCCTTTTTACTCACTTCTTCATCATTTCTCTCCAACTTGTAAATCATCCTCAAAATTTTACAATTTCTACGAATTAATTATTATTTTTTTGGTCGACTAACTCTACGCTTAAAAGCATTTCACAACCTATACTGCAACAATTTTCGTTTTTCTTTCTTCGTTGTTACCGCCATGGCTCCACAAACCAAGCCGAGAGTGAACGCGTTACAACTCCATCTTTAAGACGTGATCCCTGAGCTAATTTGAAAAGCTGTTTTTTGGTCTTGCATTCACTCCTTCCAAACTTGTTATATTTTTCCACGGCACTAGCATTAACTTGAATCTTCTACTGAGGGTGATACCTCCTATTTTTGAAGTCCATTTAAAACCCTGTATCTTTGTCAAATGTCAAGTACCGGCAAAGATAAAACCACCATTCGATAGCCCATACGCTTTTACATACGACAACAAGTCAATAATTTAATTAAACTCAGCAATAAATTTATGCCAGCAGTTGAAAAAAGTTAAGTCGTAATGAGAAGTTTCCACTCCATTTAACTACATGTTAAATTTTGAACGACGTTTGTAAATATTTCTTCCGTTACAGGACCCATTTCAGAAAACCGCTATGCAATATTTATAGGAAATTATTTAGTCACTACAGCTATTCCATGCCGCTTTGATAAAAGTAACTTTAATTAAAGATACAAGGGCTAACATAAATTACTTCCGCAAGCATGCAGAAAAGTTGTAAATCAGTCAAAAATCCAAGTATTTGAAGTGCCGTAAAATTCTTTTCCCTGGTCAGAATTAGACAAACAAAACGTTAAAATTACCAGAAAAACAAGCTTTTTAAAATTAAAAAAAATTAGCTACAAAAAATTTGTATTTTGGGAAATTACTCAAAAAAGAGTGTTTTGTAGGTCTGGAAAAAGGGAATTTTGACCTCTCTCAACATTTTGTACCATTAACCTCAGATAAAGTGAACAAGACTAAAGAAAAATTAGCATAAGATGTAGCCAATAAAATTCTCTACAATATGAATACAAATTGCAAATTTTTTCGTCGGTTTGAACCTTCATTACGAGAGCTCAAAGCACTTCAAAAATAGGAGGTATCACCCTCTGTAAAGCTCTACATGTTCAGATCAAGTAAATCTAAAAAAGAGCATACCATCTCCTCAAGAATTTATACCATACAGCTCTCTCAACTTTGACTTTCCCTTAATACAGTTTCAGAGTAAACTAGTCACATAAAATGAGTGCTGATCTCACGGGGATTTGTTTAAACTTCAGAGAATACCATTCCCTCCACTCTCCACCTTGTTTTCACAGCCTACTTTCTACGTCGTTCCAAATTCCGCTTTCGCTCTCTTTCCCCTCCATCCTTGTTCACCACCGTCCATGCTAGAGCTTTTGATGAATTTTCCACCTGTCACCATTCCAGTATACATTACATTTCCCTGCTTTCACCAAATACTCTGCACAGTACATTGCGCCAACTCAGGGGCATGTAAAATTTGGCCACATTGTAAATCTATTTCTACGCTAGGTTACACTCTCGTAAAAATGTTATTCTGAGCCAACGAGTATAAACCTTGGGGCTACAATTTCCGAGCCCTAAAAATCCCCCATTTGTTTCGCTCTTGATATTCATCAGTTTCCTTGAATTATCAAAATAATTCCAACCTCTCCACTTCTCCTTTGACTTGTTCCTTGTAAAGGGAATCATTAGCCCATGTGCTAATGATCCTCGTCCGCACTCTGCTTTCTCCGCAACTCCCCGTCCTCCCAGCACCCGCCCGCATGATATCCTTCCTCTCCCTCCCTTTTTCTCAATCCTCTTTATATCCACAATTCAAACCCACCTTGGCGCCCACACCCGATTCTTGGCCCGGAATCCTCAACCCAAGCCCATAACAAACGCAATAATTGCATACATAATTCCTGTTAATAAATGAAAGAGTTTCACACAATACATCCAACCCCTTGCACGCGTATCAGCTTACACGCTGAGTCCCCATGGAGTCTCACAACTAAATCAAGCCTCGGATCAGAGTAAACACAAGAAACACAATGAGTCTCACTCACGCTACGTTTCCTTCTCAGTCACTCATAAAATCACATGATTTACTCCCTCAGTCGATCCATCCTCATCCCTCCACATTCCCTTCCCCACTACAACGTACCGTACTTTCCCCTTCTTTTCACTACTTTCTCCACTACTTTCCCCTCATCCTCATCATAAACAAACTACATCCTATTCCGCTTTGTATTCAAATCCAAACTCCCTACATGCTTGCATACTTTCTTGCATATAAGTACTATACTTCCTTGGAATATTCTGCTATATCTGTGTGTTCCACAGTAAACTATTCTTTCCCCAACTCCTTTATCACACACCCTGTCTATGTTCCTTCAATAAATAATGAGCTCCACAACACTAAGCCTGACCTTCTATCCTTCTTCTTAGACGTACAATCCAATATTCCTTCAAAGCTATTGTCCGCCCACTTGCATTCATCCTCATTCCCGTTTCTCCATTCTACTTTCTTCATTCTTTTTCCCTAATGTATAGTCTACTCACTCTTTCTTCTTGTACCATCTCCCTTGACTGCTCCAACCAATTTCCTCTCCCATTAACCCCGGTCAATCTTTCTATCCATTTGCAATCGAATCAGCGGTCACCATAGGTCTCACAAATTTCCCCGAACCTCCCAAATCCCCCGCTCCCCATTCCCCATCCGCTGTCACAAATCAATCCCTCAGCCAATCCCACTTCAAGTACCTTTACTCCAGCAACAAAATTCAGAATCGTGCCTTTCTTTCTTCCAATGTAGGTATAGATATTTGGTAATGCCTGCTTTTATATTTCCAGTCAAACTTTCTTCACTTTCTCCATCCTCTCTACTACATGTTCAAAGCACAAGCATCAGTTTTTCATAACCACATTCCGTGATTTCAATATTTGTAATAACCTGTAAAAACATCATCCTACATGCATTATTTGTTGGTTGACTAAGGGCAACCTGTTTGCCAGCCGGGAACTTTCCCTTGCGTTTAAATAAATGAGCCGTTCCAGTAATTTCAAAATTCCCTAAACTGCTCATTTTCACCTTCCTAATTATCCTCAGTCACGAACTCTGGCCTTCCTCTGCCTCTTCCCTCTTTTACCTTTTGCTAAATTTTCCAACCACATTATAGTATAGCCTTTCTCTCCCGCCTTCCCACATGATAGCAATAAATGCATCATTTCATTCCTATTTCCGTATAAAAATTCACTCCTGGCTATGTAATCCAAGTACATAAACGCCATATGGATGCTAACAAACCCACCTTCCATAGCGCTCCTTGTTTAAATTTACATGCACAGAAAACCAAAATCAACATATTATGTCCTATGCTCCTTCCATTATTCAAATCCCGCCCATCAATCCTCCTTAATTAGTTTTATACGCCTCTTATCAAACATGATCACTTACCCAGGCACATATACCCTTACCTTGTCCCCTCCTATTAGCCTTTGGATTCGTTCAAGCAAAGAATAACATGACAGTGTAGCCGACGCCGACAGCCGGCGTGGCCATGGAATATTTTCCGCTTCATTTCCATTCCCATCTCAACTTTCTCCCTGAATAAATCTAAAATTATTTTATCTTCTTGCACCTCATAATTGATTATTTAATTATTAATGCATTTTCTCTACATCGTCCCCATAACCAAGAACAAGCCCCGCCAACTACTTTCTTCCTCCCCCTGTAAATTGCTAAACTTTTCCTCTCCTAACCTAATTTTCACCCAGGTCACGGACTCCTCTGATTACCACCACTCCCACATACTTTCTTCCCACTTCTTTTCTTAATTACACTCTTTGAAGAATCCCTTTTTCCTTATCTCCCCTTCTAATCTCTTCCCGCATTTAAAGTCCAGCGCCCATGAGCCTTCATTATTCTACTAACCACATTAAACCCATAACGACCGTAATTCTGTGTTTCGATTAACCAGTATATTTAGACATCCCTTCGACCCGCTATTTGCTACTTCTGCTTCTCCCAGCAATTAGTAAACAGTACACCCAGATCCCAAAAAGCAGGATTTGGCTTGAAACTTGAAACACTGCTTTTGTTTTTGATTCAAATTCTCCTTGTTCTTTTGCTATTAATGACTTTAAATTAACTATGGGATGCAAAAAGGTAAATCGAAAATAGGACGTAATGAAAACGATTGAAAAATTAAAAATTATAACAGCATTTTAATTTGCTTCTTTTACAAGAACTTTTTAGCATTGAGTCCGACAGGGTTCCTGACAAGTTAGGGGCAAAATGTGTGATGATCTGCCATCATTTTCATATTCGTGGTAATTCGTCCATAGTTCAGAAACTATAAATTATTAATATAGTAAAACAATGAAACTTTACATAGCTTACAATGATACATGAATGCAAAACTTTTTGTTTAACTTCACAACAGAAAGAATATCAAATATGGTAACATTTGTTCATAACTTATTATTGTATACTCCATGCATCTTCCTTACACACTTATATGTATTAGTTTTACTCTTTTTGTTTCAACCGCCAAGCTTGGAACTATGGTCGATATGCTGACGAAAAGACAAGATTTAATCTAACATCATTAGCAATAACTTCCCTCATTTGCAACTATTCCTTTATGTTCAACAATAAGTCTTCGTTCACTCTTCACAAGAAATTCCTCAAAAACAGTATAGGGATATTGGGAATATCGAACAAGAAAAACGCACATTTTTCATTTTTTGTGTCATGCAACGTTATTTTAAGTCGTAACATTTTACCGCATATCTTTATCTGATTTCGTGAGGTCTGTGAAAACTAACTAGGTTGGAGGCATGGAATAAGTGGTGGTATCGAGCCTATGTTTCTGAAAACTGCAGAAAATACGTTGAAAGCTTCTCGCTAAATCTATTTAAACAGCATATAAAGCACTTAAAATTTGCGAAACTTTAAAAATATCAATTTTGTGAGAAATGTTGATTTAAAAGCAGTTTATAGACTAGAATTTCATGTAGAATTCAGTGCTGCATATGACTTTTGCATTTACCATTTGGACAGGTTTATTTTAATTGCTGGATATTATTGCTGTGTATTATAGCCCTGTACAAACATTAAAGGCGTATTTTCATGGGATGCGTTAATTTTACCGTACTGGTTCTATCCATCACTATGGCAAAACACAATCCGGTAAAATAAACGCATGCTATGGAAATACACCTTAAACATATTTTAAACAATAATACGATTCGGGTTGCCAAAGTATGCCGTTAGATGGGAAATTCAGTCCATGTATTGTTCTTCAGCAATATTTACATTTCTTATACCGCAGCGTATGGCATATGTATTGGTAGATGGTGATTTTATGGTGAAACGGGTGTTCCAGTTTGCAATAATATCATCAAGTTGAAGTGTTCCAGAAGAAATGGAGATGCCACATGTTCTGAGGAAGTGGATTAGAACGGAGAAAGTTTCTAAGGTTTTGGCACAGTTTTTTTTTGTCGGAGAAAGTATGTGGCATAGGAGGCCTGCGGAGAAACGTGTGCAGAATTGAGGTAGGGACTTGTTGAGAATTAGATGATCGGATCGTAGTTTTGAGGAAGAGAAGTTGGAGAGAATGAAATGGCGGTTGAGAATCCATCTGACATGGATGAGAGGATCTGTGGAAGAGAGTCAATGAAAGGGAGAGAATGAGAAACAGACGAGGAAGAGGGACGTGAAGCCATTGCATAAATTTGCATGCATCTTCGATTCCCAGGGTTTAATCAGGCATTCATAGAGTTTGCAGTTTCATCTGATGAATTCCCTAATAAAATAGACAGATTCTATGAATATTAACTATCAAGAGAAAATCACACTCTCATAAACTTCTGTTGCCTTCATATATTTGACAAAATGTATTTTTTCTACCAACCTTCTCCATCCTTTCTCCCAGTTTTCTTTCTCCTCTTTGATTTCTCCTATCTCTTTTATCTGCGAGCCTTCTTTCCATCTTAAAACATCTCGACACTTCGTCTCAGAATCTTCCTTTAATTTCACACTCTTTCCCGCTTCACATCTGATCAACCAAGTCAATCCTATATCTTAAAGTCTCATTAACGACATGATTCACTTCAACCTATCATCCTACTATTCCCACCCTATCATCTCTCACCAGAGCCAACTAGAATGTCAAATAGAGGGTAGAATCCGTCGTTGTACTCTCAACTCAACACCCGATTCCTGTCTCCTCAACACCCTTTCTTCTATGCCTTCAAAGTTCCGATCCACCAAGCCTTTCTCCTTATCCTGCATTCATCTCTCCCTCCCCTCGGACTTTCTCCTATTCAAATTTTTGCTCTGCCGCATCCTCCAACCTAAACTGAGTTAAAAGGCTTTCTTATTACTTTTCCCCGTATTTTTCCATTTCCTCTTCCAACTGTCTCCTTTCTCTTTCTCTCACCAGTCACCAGCTTCTCCTCCTTCATCCCTCTTTTCTACCTGTTCCCTGAAAATTATCTGATCTCTTCAGATATTTTTGGTTTCTCCATACCATCATCACTGTGAGAGTCATAGCTTCTTTCTTGATTTCTCATTCTGTTTTGCTCTCTGTGTCCCTACTTATTACACATTCTTCCACCATCATATTATTCCGATGCTTCATCTATAACCGAGTAGCGAATTCGAATTATGTCCATGATGACAAAGTACAAGTCAGTTTTCGTTTGCCTAGAGAAATACGCTTGAGTCTAGGCTGAGAAAGTATAAAGGATAGTATCCTCACATCCCTTTCGTTATCTCATTCCAGCCAGTTGGCGAGTCCTACTTACTTTCCCTAATTCCATTCAACTATGGGCTATGGGAATAACGGTAAAGAAAATTAGAGTGCGCCACTCTTATCTACTTTACTCTCTTTCCCGCTACCCTCTGGTGCACGTATTCCCTTCAGTTTCACGAATCTAAATCCTACCATCTAAACTCTGAATAAAAATATGCTTCCAGAAACATGGAAAATCGTTCTAATACTTTCCCCATCTCAAAACTTTTTCTATAACTCTCTCCTTCTCTCCTCCCCCCAACCTAGCCAGCTTCCTCCTCCTTCTTTCCATTATTAAGTGGCAGGGCCACTTTATAGGTAGCTCCGTGTCCGTCTGTCCGGCTGTCCGTCTGTCCGTCTGTCCGTCCGTCTGTGAACACGATAACTCACGAACGCATGCAGATATTGACATGGGACTTGCGGCATGACATGGACCGTGACCTTGTCTAGAAGCCTATTGGTTTTCGTGACCTTCACTGCAGCCGTTTTGACCCCATGACCTCCCGAATACCCCGTTAAAACGCTACAATGCCTCGTATACAGCGTAGATTGCTTTAACCACAACTACGCAGTTACCACAGATGCGGGATGTGCTTGCGGGCAGCTTCTCACAGAAGTACTGAGCGCACACGTCCTCAACGAGTCATTGGGCTAGCGCTAGGGGAGCAATATTACAATTCTAAAACTATTGCTAAAGCACTTGCAGCAGCTTCTAAGCATTTTCCCTGCCACTTTCGTACATCCGTGCGGTTTATTCTCTTAAACATTATGATATTCTGGACAAATTTCAAAAACTCCATCCCATATAGCTCCGATGCTTTCATTTTTCTCTCCCTCCAGAGCATAATAGCCTTACTGTACATGGACGGATCATAAAAACTTGTGAAACTTTCTCCACACCACCTACAAACACTACACTGTACACACCTTTATAAATTATTTCACCAACTTTCAACACAAGCACTTCCCATTAATGCTTGATAAATTTACTCCAAAACTTGTAAAAAAATCCAGTATTTCTCCAACCTTGCTTTCTCCGACTCTCCTCTTTGCTTTCTCCTCAAATTTACTTCATTTCCTATCCTCTCTCATTCCAGAGGAGACTAACACCGTTTATAATTTTACAAACATGTATCATTTCCTCTGCGCTAAAATTTCAAATTTCTATTCCAAAATTAATATTTATCTATGCTCGTCTCACTTCATTTCCCTTTCTCATCTGTCTTCATATGTGCCTGCAATAAGATTAATTGCCTTGAAGCGGAAATGAGCTTACTAGCAAAATATTTACATCCCCTCCATCGTTTTCAGCTCTGCTTCAAATGCATTCAGCTTCAGTCTCTCAAATTTTCAACTTCCGTTCTAAATCCACTACGAAATAGTTTCCACAAATCCCAAAAATTTCCTTTATTAATCCAGTGATTGTCTTGACTCCTATCAGTCCTTTCTTCTGAAACTGGAATCGATAAGCCTGTATTTCGTGTTGGTTTTATTTTCCTATTCTTACACAGTACCGCTTCAACTATTTGTAGAATGGATCGTCAAATAGTTTGCGTTCATAATAAATAGATCTTGAGTTTGTATACTGTACTGTGCAAACACGTTGTAAAATTACCGGCGAGGTTTAGTCTTAGGTCCACCTTCCAATTGCGTTAATACTTTTTCACCACTATGTTATACATGTAGCTTACAAACCCCATATGCAATATGCTATGCAATTGCTAAAACTGCAGAAGAGTGCTGAAGTGCTTAATAAATCTTAATATCGTTTCGGTAAATATTCCAACCTAGCTTGAACAAAGATAAAATTCAATCTGTAATATATATAAATGCATGTTTTCAAGCATTTTTATTGGTAGAATAGATTCGCATCCAATTCCAGTTCTCTCTCACAGATTTCTGTCACACATTCACGCAGTTTCTGATGTTAAGAGTTTTCTATAGCTTCAATCTTTTCGTCACAAATCAATATAGTGAGTTATGGAACTGGAAGTTATATAGATCTCTTGAATTAGGAATGAAAGTGACACGATAAAAAATTCACTGATATAATGGTGCCAATGCCCATCCAAGATTCTTTTTTTAGTCAGAGATTGTGACCTTTTCAACAAGTATTCCAGTATCCATAATGATGGGTAATGAGCTGGAAGCGATAATGACGCTGAGAACGACCTAAATTTGCAATAAAAAGCAATCTGTTTAGAAATCCTCACATCTTTCCCCTTTCCTTCCTGATTTCTTCGAACCTATTTGGATTTCTACCCTTTCCTTACTTTCCTTACTACACCATTTCTTTCTCTCTTTCAGATCTGCCTCTGCCCATTTCCCATACGTTTACTTTCACCCAGCCTTTTTAATGTTTCCTCTCCTAACATTAACATCTTACTCTACTACCCGCCTAGGCACTAGGCTTCTTTGCAGGGAGCTATATCTGCGTGTGGAAAGTAACACTTCTCTGTTACATAAATACCTCTCTCCCGTTGCAACTTTTGTTTTACGTCAATCTGAATTCTCTAAACCCTATTTTGCCCCTTTCGCCATTTTAATAGCTTATAAGCAAGACTTATATGATTCTGATGTTTTTCATTCTTCCCACTTCTCACAGAACCGTCGGCCTTCTCCTTGAACCATTTGTTTACTTGAAGTTTTGGCAAATCCTGGACTTGCACAAAAATTTCCGCTCTGGAGAGAAAGCGCTTTTACTTTCTTTTACAAAACTCGGAGTAATTCTTTCAAGTCCAAACATTTAGCTTAATCTTTCTCTTATGAAATCCTTCCACCTGGCCTTAATCCCCATCGATATTTCAACCTCTCAGCTTCAAAAGTGCCTTTTGATTTTTAGCTTCGACTCAATCTCTCCACATCTTGAAGCATCTTTAAGTCTTTATCAAGCCTAACCCTAACCTTATCCCCCTTCCGCTAAAAGCTACTTCTTGTTCATACTATTAGCGCTTCCTTTTGTGGAAGTGTGATTTTTTATTCCACTTTCACTGTTGTATATAGAGCTCAACATTACTGTTATGATAAAACGTAGTTGAAGATACCACCCCCAGCAGCTTTCACCAAGTACTTTCTCTCTCATTTATACGGAAAAAGGGCAGAAAGGAGGATCTTTGATGGAATAATTCCCTGGAATAAAGCTTTATGAGCTTCCAGAATAATTATTTACAAGGACTCATATAAAATCCCCAGCCTTTTTCTAGTTTTGGTTTTGCCTATTGCATTACAAGTACTTTATTTGCTGCTCCGTATTGACATCTATTAAAGTTAACTGAAGTGTCTTATTCTTTTCACCTCTTTCTCCTCCTCGCTCCCTGTCTCTCACTTGCAAGGGATGGCAGGATGGTGTTAAACTGAGGGTGATAAAACTTTGCTTCTTTGGGAACTGTGAAGGAATGATTTCGTGAAAAAGAAACTCGATTTCCGTGATTACTCCTCGTAAACTTAAATGACTGATGATAGTCCCTCCAGTCGCAAATCTCAAGCCGGCAATGAAAAGGACTCTTGCTCCGCATCTCTGTGCTGCGTCTGACTCTGAGTCTGTCTACTTGTTCCTTTTATTATTTTTTCTCGTTGCCTAATATTCTGCCTTTTGGTTGCTTAGCTCAATTTTGATGAAGTGTACAGAAGAGACTTAAGCGGAGAAGAGGATAGAGCAAGAAAATATGAGGAAATACAGGAAGGGCAGACGCAAGGCCGGCGGCCGCCTGATGAGGCGGGATAAACATCATTTAGAAGAAGGGCAGTCATAAAAATCATGATGCGTTTGAGAGGATGCTGACAATCCCAAGTGGATATATGGCACTTGTATATATGGCCCTTGATGGTGATCATTATTTTGATGACTTCTCCAGAACCTCTCAGAGACGCTATATGTCACCAAGAACCCTCCTTCCAACGAATCAACTTCCCTCCTTCAACTAGATGATATTCCTCTCATTAGTACCGCAGCGAAGTTAACATCCATGTCATACTTGCATCCCTACCCTAATGCCCTGCATCTCTTTTTCCTTCGTCACATCCTCCATCCATTCTTCCACTATTCTGTAGAATTTCCTTGCACCCACCCGCTTTTTATCCCAGCTTTCTCTCGCTCTCTCTCTCTCTCTCTCGAATGTCAAAACTCATTATTCTCCTTTTCCTCCTCTCCTTTTCACGGCTTCCACTTAATTTCCCCTCTTCACTTTTATACATGCACCTCCTCCAGGCATCAAATCTTTGTAATCACTTCAACAGTCCTTAACTTTCTCTCCATTCCGCCTCCTTTTTCAGCTCGCTTCTACATCTTTTCATCTCAGCCGCTTTTTCCAATGCATTCCTCACCACTCCCTCACTACTCTTAATCTCGACCCAATTTTAAACACATATGTAACTATTTTTAATACTTTTCTGAGTCAATCTCAGTATAGAAATACATTTCTATCGACTAATCTGATAACTAAATAAAATGCATCTTATAGTGATCTTCATAACATCTCATTGTTTCATGTTTTGGATGTTCAAATAGTTATTCGCTTTTTTCATTTAGAATCGACAGCTGAATTTTTCGGCAGATTCCGAAACTAATTTCAGCAGACTATGTGAATAAAAATACTTATTAAAGGCGACGGAACGATTATCGCTCAGGACCCAGAACTATCGTTCAACAATAACTCTGGGTCCTGTTGTATGAGTTTGAGAAGAGCTGGACTCTGGAGTGTACTTTAACACGGGTAGAAAACTAGGCCTTTGTTTTTTTCACGGTGTGGAGAAGACTAGAAGGTGGTCCATGTTAGTTAGTTGTACCAACCAGTGTCTAGCACTGTGTATTTTTTGCATGGAGAAAGTCTAGCCGTTTGTGGATTTTAAGGTAAAACTTCATATGTAGGATATGAGTATTTTTAAAAGTTTTTTTTATATTGGCCTCGGATGCAAACCGAATGTTTCCATGCTGAACAATTTTCTGCAGTATATACGCAAGAGGTTAAGGGAACCTGTCAGTCCCTACGTACGCATGTTTATCTTCACATACTTGCATCATTCTTCCCAAAAATAAAGGATTCACCTGAGCAGTCAACTTGTTATTATATAACGAATACAGTACCGTGCATGACTACATGTATGAGCCCAGGACACTCTTTGTTTAATACTTGTTCTCTTTCACAACTTACTTATTCGTTTTCCGTCTCTCGCTCGGCACGAATATGAAAGTGCGGCTGAAATTTCGTTGCATCTTGATCTCTTATCTTACATTTCGTGCTCCAATTTCTTTGTCAGACTTGATGAACAACTAACCCTACTCATTTTATATCAACATGCCAAATAGGTAATGCACCCCGAGGACTAGGATAAACCTAATTTTCTATGATTCGCGGATTAACATTTTAGATTATCATCTCTTTTATACTATTTACTTACCATTATTCCCTTTTCCTAGAAATACCCGTCGCCTCTAGGATTCTAGGAAGCTCTTCTACCTCCTCTTATGCTCTTTATCTTCGTAATCTAAAAAGGTAAGTGAATTCCCACGCCTGACGGGCAGCTGCTTGTATCAGCGAAGCTCTATACCAAGTTTCAATCAAGCTTATCCATCACATGAACCTAAATCCCTCGCCGTGTTTTCTTTTATCAGTCATTGAAATCCTATGCGGTACGCACATGTACATTATATTTATGTACCTTTCTCATTTATCTTTGAAAATAGGCAAGAATCAATCAAATAGCTTCATTTCTAACCCACTTTCCCCGAAATCATATAGCAATAACCCTCCTTGATTCTCTTTTAGGTAGAATCATTTTATCGTTATTGCCGCTTCTTCTTCACTGCAAATCCGTCCTACTTTCTCCACATTTGCTCAGCTCACTTTCTCTAGTTTTTGCGTATATACTTGTATGCCCGTTCTTCTTCCGTCCTGATTTTAGAAACTTGCTAAAATTATGTTAAACGTAATCTTCAGCAGACAAAATCCGAATTTAATTTACCACGCC
This sequence comes from Sminthurides aquaticus, assembly GCA_906901655.1. NCBI lineage: Eukaryota > Metazoa > Arthropoda > Collembola > Symphypleona > Sminthurididae > Sminthurides > Sminthurides aquaticus. The sequence goes on along the minus strand of CAJQTT010000004.1, from coordinate 4,038,124 downwards.
CGGCTTCCATTTTCTCATTTCCGCTCAATTTTCAACCCTGTAGCGCTGCAGGACATAGCTATATATCCACGGTGGAGCAATGTTCAAACTTTAAGCCGTCGTACAGGTAGGTGGATCACAACCCATACTACATAGTTCCATATTATAGTGTGATATGAATAAACTCATCATTCAAAATAGCCTCCCACGGAATTCTTTCCCTCCATATTTTCAATTATGCGAATGCATTAATCCACGCACCTTATTTCCCCTTTTTCTCACACGACTCTTACTAAAAGCATCCACCATCCTGGTTGAGCTTCATTATTCTTAATATTCCTCGCCGTCCTTTCCTAATTGCCTTTCCTCATATAGTCCCTGAAACTATCTCTGAATTGAGAAATTTGGATTCCTACCCTACCCCCTACCCATTGAATCCCTTCCTTCCTGGCTACTTTACCTTGGATAATTATACTCATCCTAAAGAAATCCTAATGCAATTCCCTTCGCATTAAGTGAGTAGCACAGTACATGCATGGATTCTACGAGAGTTCTTGTATATTTTCTCCCAGCTTTCTCTTTTCCCTTTCTCCAAGATATCCCGGCAATCTGTCTTCTTTACCAACCGGAATGCAAACCCCATTTTCTGCCTCCCCTTCTTGCACAAGCTTTAGTGCTTTAATGCCATCAGCCAATTCTAAAACAAAGCCGACCAGAGCAGGATCCTATTCAATGAGCTGCAGCATCTTTCATGCGTCTTATTACGTTAGCTCAACCGTTAATAAGTTGAGAATCTGAGAGGGAAACCCTGAGATCCTCGACCCCAAACCTCATGAAGTTCGCTGTATTTCAGCATTGAAAAAATATTTTTCTTTCTACCCTCGTACCCGGGCCGGAATACCCTTTGATATTTAATCCCTCTCCAAAAACCCGACTGAGGCTCTTCTCTGATGCCACTTTCTCCCGTTGTCCTTGTCCATATCCGGTATTCCTGTCCACTTACTTTATTTCCCTCTCTTTCCCTGCATATTTCCCTTGTCTCAATCTTGTCTCCTTCTTCCGACTTTACTTAGTCCTTCTTCATCCAAACCAATGAATGCAAGCCCGGCGGACCAGTCCTAGATGAATCTGTATGTGTCTTCATCTATACCTAATTCCTAATCCTTTTCCTTTACTCTTCTAAATAAAGTCTAGTTTACCTCACTGCTATCACAGCATTTTATACGAATCCCAGAAAGGCTCTTGTTTACTGCCCACAACGCTTTTCCCCTCTGTGTTTTAATCTACCTTACCGTTTGAACAGATATTTCCCAGCTTTCTCTCGCTTTCTCCCGGTCCGGCCATGACTGCCGACAAACTCTTCCCCCCCACATAACAATGTAGCCAGCCAAGCCATATAAATCCTTCCCCAGTCACTTTAGCCATTATTTTCACATCTTGTGTGCATATAATTGTTCCCGGAACTAATGAGTACTGCATTCACTGTTCCGTCCTCGATTATTTTCAGGGTAACAAACTCGTGTAATTGTCCAGTAACAAATTGTTTATCCACTGATGAATAAGCGGTTTCATCTTCCTACGTCAATTTCAATGTGTTTGCACATTTTCACCAAATGAAAGCTTCATTAAAAGCTCGACGAACCATAAAGTATCTTTGCTGTTACATTATGTCCTTCTATGGTCTTACACCCCGAACATGGCCAGTCATCCACGCAGCTCTCATTTTCATTAAAATCACATGCGGTTCGGCCATCCATTATATGGAATCTACTATCCGTAGATCATCATCTGGAAACTATTCAATTCCCAGACTCACTCTTCGCTTGTTCTCCATCATCATTAGCACCACAACCAATTATTTTCTAATCCTTTCAATCAAATTCTCCCTCATAACAAACATTATCAATCTTCCCTGCTAAACAAAGCCTGCATTCCAACTACATGGCACTAGTGTGCTATTCAAATAATGCTGGATTCCACAGATTCACATTGTCATCCTATCCCTCACAGTTTATTCTACTCAACGGTGCTCGTACTAAACTCTAGACTTCATTCACTTCATATAAAGATCCTGTGGCTTCAACGTTAACGGGATGAATGGAAAATGCAATACTAGAAAATCCCGTTTGTTTTCCTTGCGTCAGCAACTACCATTCATTGATTTGGCTGAAATGATGTACGTTATTTACACACGCAACAGAAGATATACGCATTCTATATTTATTAAAATCAACCCGTCACATTTATCTCACACCTCACCTTTAGGAAGCAGCACAGCAAGCATTGGAAAATAGTCAGAAATACCAATTTACGGCATTATAGTATATAATTGATTTAAGCTACATTTTTGTCTCGCTGATCACTTATCAAGAATATTACACTCGAGACTGCTTTGTATAAGATTGTAATTTTAATTATTCTTAAAACCATCTACGAATTTCGATTATATGTCAAATTCGTAGAATTCAGAGACACATTAACTTGAGAACGGAAATCAGTTTGATTTTTACCACCTTCGATCTGGATAATCTTTCTAGTCATAGAAAATATACAAGTCTCATTTTGTACTGGGCATAATATATAGGAAACGAAAATCAGCCACCATCCACCATCTTCCAGACCGCGGAGTTCATCTACTAATTGACCTGTAGCATTTTAAAGGGGTCGATTCCGATTCCCACAATCGTGCGAAACGATTTGGCCAAAATGTAGATTGACGCGGAGAAGAAAGGTAGGGAACATCATCTAGTGGAAGAACTGCGAAGCCGCCTTTTCAGCCCACTAGAAAGGTTTTTTGAAGCTTCAGCAGCTCTGGATTTTAGCATCTCCCTGTCCTGTACCAGTCAGTCGATCTTCAAAGCGCAGTATAGTACTTTTTGTGTTTATTAATGGGCGCAGCCATTCTTAGAGCGGGTTCGATGTTGTCGGTCGGTCGGTCGGTCTGTCCGTCTGTGCGCACGATAACTCAAGAACGGATATTTTCGTAGAAATCGCGGATTCAAAAAACCATAGAGTTTAAAACGTAACCCGCTCATTTCAATGTCTACTTTTTTGCTTCTCTATCCCTCGTCCTATCGATGTCATTTAGAAAGCTTATAAACGTGATGAACACAATTAGAAGCACATTAAGGCTTGAGCATATCCAAGATCCTAAGTGAGATACTGTGATAGATTCGGTAACAATATTTTAGGTGATTTTTAAGACAGCAGAAACGATAACGCTTATTCACGCATTCTCTTTTCCATAAAGGTTACTTCCTGGAGAACTTTCTTCTCTTGCTTTCTTAAGCGCCTAACAGATGGAGTTGAATGATTCCATGACAGATTGAATTCTAGTGCGCACCTTCTCAAAGGTTTGCTTCCCTTCAAGCAAAGTAGATAACGTTTCATTTGGACTACCTGTTCAATCCAATTAAAGCATAGCGAGATTATCCTTGCCATTACATTGAGAATCATGTCACTGCATAAATTGCAAAGGGCAACTTGAATATTGGATATTTTCTTATTTATTCATACACGAAACGCATATTCCCCTTAATTACAATCAACCTTGACCTCTCCAATCTTGCGGCTACACCAAGTACATTACGAAAATTTTATTCTACTATGACACCTTGCAATAGATCACAACAGTAAAAAAATTGGTTTACAAAACTGCTACCGTAAACAGTAGCTAGGGCCAATTCTATCAGGTCGATACGTTTATCTTTAACTAAACAAAACATCAAAATTACTAAGGAGGAATGAGTCAATATTTGGAACGAATAAAGCAGCTGTAATGGTTTTAAGTTAAAAGTCATCAGATCACAGTTCATAGTTGACGGAACTTTACAATAGAGCACAATTATTAAAATATTGTTGTTCTGTAAAGTAGCTTACTTAAACACATATTGTGCTGAGATATTTAATTACAATCATCTCTCGTATACCTTACTCAGCCAGGCTCATCACCAATAATACTGTATCACAATAAATAAACCAACAAATTCTATAAAGGCACTTGTATAGGACGGCAATTAGAATAATATTCGCTTGTCAGATAGCTTCTTCAAAACTCCTTTTGTTTATAACTAAAAGACAAAGAGATTTAGTGCACTTTCAACCGGTGATTTTATCTTGAGAAAACAAATTCCTCGAATGTCTACTAAGGAGAAGGACTTAACTTACGTTAATGACTGACGCATCTGCTCTGTTTGGAATAGCATACATTAAAAGTTGACGGAATCACATTATTTGATTTTACAACTACTCTATATTACATGCATCACGTCCTGCGGTTAAGGATATGTTATACACTGGACTGCCTTACCAGGTAGAAGCTTAACATCACTACTCGATTCCCTTGAATACAATCAACTAAACTTGTAGATGAACGTCAAGAGATCTAAAGAAAGTACAGTTTGATAGGATGTGGGAGAGAGGAGGGTAAATAAAGCGTGCCCAGGCACCTTCTTTAATTCCGTGGCTGCGTATAATTATCATATTGAAAACAGATGAGTAGGCTGATAAGACGCTGACAGCTCCTGTATTCCACCCTGACATCCTCACTCCCTGTCATCTGAATCGGGGCTAAGCAGATGCTTCTCTGATCTCTTTTCATCCTCATCATTGTCTTCGCTGTCGTTTGTTTTCCCGATTCTAAGGCTTTTAGCAAGACGGTGAGATAAAGTTTCTCCACTTGAGCCGCGACGGAAATCGCTACCACTTTTACCCGTTCCGGCTTCTTCTTCTCCAGGCACAGCAGCTTCTTTCTTCACATTTCCACCTTTTACAAGGGCAGCTGCGTCTTCCTCAATTAGCTTCTTGTTTGCAGAGTCTCCTTCACTGTGCGTGGGTGAAAGTTGAAGAAAGGATGGACGGACAGCATCCTTGGGTGTACTTGCTGAACGTTCTTCATTGAAGACGGTAAACTTCGAGGCAGGAGGAAAAGGGTTATTATTATCAATGGGAGAGCTTGGAATGGATTGTACTTGCGCTGGTGCTGCATCATTGAGTTTTTGAGTTCCAAATATTTCATGTACTGTTGGCTTGTGTTCCTGTCTCATGGAGATTATGGTAGTCATATTTTCATCCAACTCGGGTATCACTTCGTCTAGAACCCTGTGCACATTACTTGTGCTACAAGCGAAATCCATGAGACGACCTAAACGAGGAAAACAGAATGACAGTTTTAAAACGATACTTGCCACATATCTCAATGATATCCTGTCACTTATTTATAGCATCTCACGTCAAAGAGACTTTCACTCCCAATCCATTACCTTCCATAGCTTTTCCTAAGCTGTATTATATTACTATTTCCATCAGTACAAGCAAATGCGCACAATTTCATTCCACAATCAGCATTTCCCATCTCAAACTTCAAGGACTTTCACCGTATTTCTTAGAACTTTAATTTTATAAAGAGATTGACTTTCCTTATCCTGTGATTCGTAAAGATCTATAAAATCTCTCCTTCTCACGCACGATTCCTCGCTATTCTTTCCTTCTTCCATCCTCACTCAGAGATCCACTCACCTTGCAACTTTCACTTCCCTTTGAAATTGCATCCTTTCTTTATTCATACCCCGTACTCTTAAATCCTCAACGACTTCCCACTACAAAATAGTCGTTAAGACTTATTTTCACCGCATGTAAGCTAGTAGGCTATGTAGTTCTTAGAATTCAAAACAAGCTGAGCCGTTGAATAAAATTCATGATTTTCCCTCTCTTTTTTGACTCTTTGAGAAGACACCATTATTTTACGGGATGATCAAAGACTATTTTCCCCTCGGGTGACGGCTCAAACTGGCCTCGTTTTGACTCTTTCCCACATGACAAATGTTATTCACTCCCCCACCGAGCGCTAACTACCTGAACTATTCCTCGCTCACGTAAGAGGGGAGCACTATATGCTCCATTTTTTTACTCAAGACTTGCCTAGAGAGCATTTCTAAGTCAAAGCGTGGACAACGATTCCAATTTCATTTGTCCCATTTCTCCTCCACCTCTTCTATATATACAATCTCCCGCCTTGTATTCCTCCTACACGATTTTTACGCGCATTTACTTTCTCCTTTCATCCTCTCCATTCCATAATGATTCCGCCCCCTCAGTCCCCGTCTACCAAGTCCAACATCTGCTGCAATATCTTACATCGGTGCAGCCCAACTGGAGTATTCTTTCTATTTTTGTGTTCTTGCTCTTAAAAGCCAGCGCCCTTGATGTATTCTCCCCACTCCCCTAAACTTCCCAACGAATACGTAACGAAATCCAGCCGACAAAGGACAAAAGTTCAGGTCGCTTCTCGAAAGTGCATTTTACATGAAAATGGTATTACCACCTGGCAAGGATGCGGAAGTAAACTTTCAAGTGTTTCTCCTTATACCGCTTCGCGCAAATAATGATTCTCCCAGAATCTCCAGCAAGTTAGGATGGAAAACCCGAGGAGGTTTACTATCCAAGATTGTCCTCATTGTAGACATAGAACAAAAGCGTGTAACAACATTACTTACCGTCTCCACTCGGGGAATGCAAGTTGTCTCTGTCCCTGTCTCTGGAAAACATTCTCTTGAAAACGGATGTGATTGATCCAGCCCGGCTTAGTTTTCCACTCACACTTTCAGCTAAAGTACTTTGACTAGCAGCGGAGCGAACGCTGGATGTTCTTTCCCGTCTTTGAAGTAGTACGCTGCTTCTTTTGGAGGGCGTTAAGGAAACACGTCGCCCCGTTTCCTAGAAATACAATCCAAACCCGTCATTCAACAACAACTTTACACTCACCATAAAATTAAATGGCAGATCCATCCCACTTTCATTTTCCGACCTCTGCCATGCAACCATTAACCATATCATCGTCTCCAGACCACAAGCTCTTTCAATCTTCATCTGCATTTCTTTTTCCCCGCCTTTTTATACCGCCTCCTCCCAACTCTGTTCAACCCTTCAAGAATCCTAGTTCTATTCGAGGTTGAGGCGAGGCCTTCAGCTCATATACAGAAACTCATGCCATTTCCTTCGTCCTTTCTCTACTTTCTCCGAACCTCTCCAGGAAAAATGCCTGGCTAAAAGCATGCCATTATTCCTACTAATCCTGCCCCCTTCAATCTCCATCATCTTGTCTCCTCTGCCTCCGCCTCGTCATCATTTTTAGTAATTATTCTGTATTTCCGTAATATGATCCAGTGAAATTCTACTTTCACCAATTATTCGATGAATTTCTCTACTTATTTCAGCTATTTTAGCATCTCTCCTCACATGTATTATATGACGCACATTCTAATTCGCTATCGCACATATTCGCTAGGAAAAGAAGCCAGAATTTCTCTCCGTACCTCATGCCATTCCCACACAAACCCCCGGCTGCTCTTTATGGCTCAAACAAAACCTCCAAAATGGCTTCCACCTAAATCATGGTTTCCCACACAATGAACAATTCTGTAAAAATTCTATTATTGCCCTTTTATGCACACACCTCCCTTAAACACTTCGTTCGGAATCCGTACGTACGTACAGGAATCCTTGATTCTCTAAAACTTTCCTTTCACCTACTCTACCACTAAAAGCGCTTAAAACTTTCCTATCCTCATCTCTGCCCCTGCCTTTCACCCACCCAACCAACGTCCTTACTGGCCACAGGAGAATCAAGTGGGGCAGAGACGAAAAATATCCATTCCGCGAAACCCGGGCTGGAGAGAAAGCAAGCAGGGCTTTTCTCATGAAATCCGATTCATTTCAAATTCACTTTTACTTGGAATGAATTACAGAGTTGAAATATAAATGCCAGCCGTCTTTCCACTCCAATGCAATTTCACAATTTATCCTTTCAGCCACACGCAATTCAGCTTCTCCTTTTTTCAACAAACCTATTCCTACTCCCTTCCTCTAACCAGCCTTTTTCCACGCCATCCTCGCCACACTCTTTAGCTTCAGCACTCTTGAATCCCGTCACTCCACCGCGAGGCCGCCTCTCACACCGAATGCTAATATGAATGCAAATCTACATCTTAAAACTTTCCCCAAACCCAACAAAAATCTTCCGCTTGGAATCAATTCTTTGCTTTCTCTCCATTTCTCTTTTCTCCACTTTCTCCATGCTACTATTTAAAACTTTCCCTGCACCACATTTCCCCCCGCAATTAGCTTTTCTTCGGCACGAAAGAGTCCGCCTGCACTCCAAAACCGGAATAAATCAGTCTTCACCCTCAACAATCATCTGTAATACATCCGAGCTTCCTCCCTCCATCACTAAAACCAAAAACATTCCATCTTTAATCCCTATGTTAAAATACACTTCTGCTGATCTTACTCTTTCCGCCCACATAATCTCTCTCATTATCATCGCCAACGTCTTCTCTTAATTTTTTCAAGATCTACATTTCATCCTAAGACTCCTCCTTACAGTTTCATTCTCAGCTTAATGTGTGGCAGTCCTGCTAATTAAATCTTAACAGAGTAACACCACCAAATCCCCTAGTCCCAACGCGCTAATTTCCATAGGGACTTTCTCCCGCCTTTCCTTTCGTTTGTCCTTTCCGGTAATAAAATCCACCAAAATTCTGTTTGCTTCTCCTCGTAGTATATATACTATACTCTAAAAACGTGTGGCCTCTTTAGCTTCCAGTTTATCATTCAAATCTCTGAATCTTTCGCATGCTCTCGACTAGATTTAATTTAGCCCATCCGTGTCGAGTATATATATTTAGTTTAAACCTTACCCTATTCGTCCTCTCCCCATACATTCCCAAATCCAAACATGCCAAATTGCTTTGCTTATGTATTTTCAAACAATTTCCTCTCTTTGCTTAATTCCTCTTCCAGTCCCGTCCCATACACTTTCCAATCACCTTATAACAAAATTCAAAGTTTCCTCATATCTCCCGCGTATCCTTTATTAAATTATAATCCTGACTTCCTCCTACCGCAAAGCTTTCCTTTCCATCTTAACCTTCCACACATACCACCAAAATCGCAAACGTTCTTACGGCACAGCAAACAGGACTCCCAAAATCAAGGAAACAAAAGGTAATTTGAACTAGCTATGCCTGGAAAATTATTACCTGCCTTGCCTACACTCAAAATTTGTTCATCCTTATATGAAAATACTTTCACCCAATTTCTAAGTTTGGCTTCAAACCAGATCTGCAAAACGGATCTCACATGAACATAATAAGTTCCGTATTTCCTTCTCCAAACGGAGCAGTCCCATCCAAATTCTTCGCAATGGATTTCATCCTTTAAGCTTTCCCTCTTCATCTTATTTCATCCCAAATCCAACTAATAAAATAAGAGCCATACCTTTCACTCTACATGCAGCGGGATGTCAAAACAGAGTCAAACTTTTCACTTCTCCCATAACTTCATTCCATTCCATTGACTTAGCTCCTTCCTGTTCAATATTCACTCTCTTCCATTTTGCATACTTCTTTTATTCAATCTTCCTTAAGCATTGAAATATCTCTGCCGTTTCCTGTCCTTGTTCTTCTAGTTATTTCAGCTTCAGGAAATACTCTCCTTTTATGCTCTTCTCAGGAACCTGTCACTTTTCACTGTTATGCTTCTCAACCATACCTTGCTAACGTCTCATAAGTCTGTGTCATGACTGTTATTGCTACTCGATCTCACGGACTTTTGTCCTCCTCACCAGCTCAGTCCTTGGCAATGTCTGTAAAATCTAACAATTATGGCATGCATGCAAGGATTTCCTCTGAAATTAAGCTATTCAAGCCTCTTCATAAAATATTTCATTCATGGTAATGGTTGGATTACTGCCGTTACCCAAATCCCGGTTATCACCTTCAAGTCGAAATTTGAAGCTCATCCTTTAAACCCCGGAATCCCATATGCTTTCACCAACTTTCACCGGGTGTGTTGCTCAACATACCGATTAAAGTAGCAAAACCATGACCTTAAAATTTCTTTTATCCTTCTAACAATGTCTATAAAGCCACTTAAACATATTAACAGATCAAATTACCCTCACAATGTCAGTTTCACATAACGCTGTTACTTTCATGATTAGAACATTCCTCCCCTCAACTTAAACTCTTCAGCTCCTCGACCCGACGACATCCTTGCACCTTTTCCAGTCATGTTATCTACCAAAACCACCTATTCACAACTTTCTTGCCTAGCCTAGTCACCTCTTTTTGCTTTTTATAACATATTTTTCTGTTTTCTCTTCTTCCTAGTTTCCATCCACCACTCATGCAACAATACGGTAACTTTTCCCGATATTCGCACCCATTCTAATCCTATTCTTCTTTCACATCCCTTTCTGTACACTCCGTAATAAATAAAGATAGCAAAAGCTTCTCACTGAAGTAAAACCTTTATGTGTCTCAAGTCATGCATCTCATCATGGCCCATCAAAACTTGCTCGTTACATAATTTTTAAACTTTCCATAAAATCAATCAAGAAGCGAGAACAAATTGGCATTCAAACTTGCAACTGACAGTCTCACACCTGGTCTCTTCTGCACTTGTCCCGCCTAGCCGCTTCATATTTTAGTTACGCATGAAACCCAGCATTAATCCAAACCCCATAACTCAAACCTGATATCAACATGAAGGCAAATGGAGTTAGAGAGAAGAAAGTTGATAAACTTTGCACGATTCTCTTTTCCCAGGGTAAAGCTGAAACCCTTGTTATGTCACTTTAAGCTTTCTTCGTTAATTTAACCTTAGCAAACAAAGACGCAGTCCTCAGTCCTCGCTACAGCAAATAGGTGAGGGAATCCGCAATTTCCCAAATGCTTTCACCGCCGCAATAATCACGCAAATTATATTATACCAGCTGGGAGTTAAACGTAATTTTGGCTATTAGCCAAAGATAACAGTTATATTCTGTGTCTCCACAAATACTCAGTCTCTCTTCATTAAGACCAAACTTTCACTCTGTTACTTTACTATTCCCTCTCTCCCTAGTCTACTGGCCATTTCATTCATCCGCTTTCTCCCTCGTTTACCGCCTCTTCAGCTTCATTTCTCTTCCTTGATCTTTGACTCATCTACTCCTCGACATCTGTACTATCCCAGAACCTAGCGACCTTTAACCACTCACTCATAACTCTGCTACACTCAACTCCAGAATTACCACCATTCTTCTCCCACACTAATTCCTACTACCATATTCATTTTCATCTTCTATGTCAGGGAGTCCAGGAAATTAATTTACGTACCTATATGTCTTTCCTTCCAACTTTTCCCGCTCCTTCCGCTCTCTCTTCACACCTCTACCAACTCTTTGTACCGCAATCCTGCAGATAGGGTTTCTTCCCGCTTCCACTAAATGAGCTAATTCCCTCTCCCACCGCTCATTCCTCAGCCAGCCGCTTACAAACAATCGCAATGCCTTTCATCTTTGCCACGTATCTTATATAAACACAAGTCGTAGTCTTAATTCTCCCTCGCTTCATGACTTAACATCTCCCCTTTTGTTTCCATCCTGTACCCAAATGGGTAGTTTCTCTACCATAGCTTTATATACATCTGCTTTTTCGAGTTTTATAACCCAATCTCTTGCCCTGTCACGCCATACATTCACAAAATCCTCTATTCTGGTTCTAAATTACGGATAAAACGTTCTGTTTAGCAGGCACAAGAGGAGCGCAGCAAGGGCCATACAGTTACTTTTGTACATTTAACTCTTTTTTGTATCCCCTGTCCATCGCCAAAGTAAACGCCTACTACCTACTCACTAGTCTGTTAACATGATGTTTGATTACCTTTCTCCATAATCCTCGGGTAACTGCGTGCCCCAGATACTTTTTCTTATTTTATCCTATCCTTCCTCTCAGGTATGTTCCTTAACCAGGAAAAATACATGATGCACAGTTATCCGTCTCATCATTTCAGTTCAGTATTTGTAACTAATTACTGCTCCAAGGTATTGTCTAAAGGCCAAGGCATCCCTTATTAACTGCTCTGGTTTTTACTACCTGTGGAAAGTGCTCTCTAAATTATATATACCTCTCGTTCTCCTGCTAATCAGGAGTTCATTAGTGGAAACCTTTAGCTTTAGTCTTGATCTCACGGTAAATTTTCATGCTTTCTCTTATGTCGCCAACGCAATCAATCAAGCCCTTCGGCCAAGCCGTTACAAACAAGAACTTATGGCTTTGTACTTTTTTGTATATCCGGGAGAACCTCTACCAGACATAAAGTAAGTCTACAGTAAAAAGCAAACCTTCAAAACTTTTATTTGAGGGTTTGCTTGCTTTTGATACTCTCTTTCGCTTGCTTCTCATGATATAATTTACGCTTTCCCACACTTCTACTTTACTGATAAATACAAGGCTACATCGAGTTTGTCGGCTCAGCGACCTTTCTGACCTTTAAAATATGTATTTCATCTTACCGCAAAGTCGGACATTTCATCCAATTTCACGCTAGGCGGAGAAACAATTTCTCCTTCTCCTTGCGTCAATTTTATTTTTGCTGTCGAGCTTTGTGGAGGATCATCCCTGTATTGCTCGGAAGCCACGGTATAAGGCAATTCCGTAGGAAATCCTTCATCCCAATATTGATCTTTCACAAGTTCAGGATGATCATGGTGCATCTCGTCTACGATAAGGTAAGAAACCTGAAAGTACAAAATTCCTTTTCAATCATATAACTGCTTCTCCTCCGCGAACAAGCAGCTGACTTGAAACCTTTCAGCAGATTTTCCACACCTCGCACAAAACTGGTCAGACAATGCCGTCAAACTCTGGCTTTACATCTGTGAGACTGTGAGGACTAATTCAATGCAGTAGTACAAACAACAGTACAATCGCTTAGATTTGCAGCTCAATAATTAACTATATGAGCTGCTTAAAACATTATGAGCCCAGCAGCTTTCATCGTAATAAGCCGTTTCTATTTCTGCTATAACTTGCATTTGGCAGTAAAAGTTTAACTTGCATAAAGCTCTCAACTTGGAAGCTAATCTCGTCTCTTTTTCTTTCACTTACAAGTTCAAGGTTGTGGTTTATAACTCTTCATTTTCATTAGCCAGAGCCTAATAAAAACCTTCAAAGCATCCGAATACGTTGAAAAGGGTGCTTCTTTCTGGCGCCAACATATTATATTTTTGGCAAAACAAGCTAGAGAGACTTACACCTATCTTGAGCCTCTTGTTATCCTCCTTCATCTTATCTTCAAAGGAGACTCTCCTCTTGTTTTCTCTGGGCCTTCAAGTTCTAGACTCTTAGCAAAATCCACCAACGGCTCCTTTCACTGAAAAGTTTTACCTACTTTCCCCAGTCTTTTCATCCTACTTCTGTAGTAGTTGCATAACAACTTACTTCTTGCTTCTCTCATCTCTGGTGCTATCTTCACATTTGTAATCTGAAGGAGGCCGACATAATATCTTCCCAACCGCCTATCCTCACATCGCTTCATCCACATCTGTTTCTTCATTCAACAATGTCTAAAATTTAACTAACCCTCCACACTCCCGTCTCTTGGTTCTATAAATCTCAGCTTGGTGGTCCCTTTAAAGCACTACAATTAGTAGATAATCTCCAAACTTTCTCCACAAGAGACGCAACTTGTAGGCAAAATTAAATCACTTTCCTTGTAGTCCTATCCTACTACCACAACCTTCTGCTCTATTCACTCTGTAATCTAAATTAGTATTATCAATAATCCACACGGAAACCACAAGTTTCTCCATAACAGCTTTCTTGTTTCATCTTTCCCTCTTCTTACTTTCTTTGCTTTCACTTCCACTCTATTCATCTAATTCTTTATGGATATACCGTCTGCATAATTTCAAATCCTTTCTATCTCCGCCTTCCCTATTCCAGGATTCCCAATAGCATTCTCTTAAACCTGTCCTCTGTCCTCTCTTCTACAGAATGAATGGTGATATCAAATTCCTCCTGCAAAACCATTCTTCCTGTATTCAACTTTACAGGCCCACTTACCAATTTCTTCCGCTTATTATTCCAGGGTATCTATAACCCTTTCTACGTCTTTCATGTAGTTTATATTTCCACATCTTATTCTCTTGGTATAACCTACGCGCGAGTCCTTAGTCTGGGAGAAAATAAGAGTTAACTCAGTGAAGTCCTGTCGCTTTCCCTACCAAGCAGTATATACACTCTGCTAAAAAACAATGGCAGTCTCAAGTCAGACGCCACTGTAGTCTCCAATATGTCACACACTCAACTTCACATCTCCAAGCCTCAAAGACCTTATTATTATTTCAAAACAACTTTTTCTCAAGACATTGCCTCATCGCTTTTTCGTGGAATTCCTCGAGCCATCAACGCAGTGGAAATAGAACTAGGTAATAACTATATCTTTTTCATTCACAATTCCAGGACAAACTACGTGAGCTGAAACTTTGACCAATTCCAACTAATGAATCCCGCATCTCTTTCCAGCTTATACAGAAGAGCGGTTGACATTTTCTTGGCAAGAACAATGGCGAAATCATTTCAACGAAAGCACGACAAACTTTTACTAGTTCCACCAGTGTATACAGATTTTCGTTCCCAAGATTAAGGGGCTGTGTAGCTAATTTTGACCTTATTTTCTTAGTACCGTACCTACGCCTTCATATCATCATCCGTTCCACTTCCTCTCCTAAATCTCATCATTTTTGAGCAACAACGGGATGTCACATTATGAGAATACGCCATGTGTCACAGCTTATTTTCTTTTAGCTTCACTAGAATCTTTTCGCAAACCTACATATACACACATATGCCTAAATTTCACTTCTTTCGGGTCCATCCTTGCCATAGCTGAGCTTCTAAAAGTTTGAAATCTGGATTTTCTCTCTCCTTCAACTAATTTATTTCAGCATGAAAAATACTTTTCCAAGGTAGCAGGACCTACATTTCCTAACACATAAAATAAAGTATCTTCATAAGCCTGACTGACTGTCGTATCGTACCCGCTATAACATGAAGTTCATACTCACTCCTTTCAATTCTCTGCAACACCTGTTACATCCTTGTAGTTTTCAAGAATTCATTGCTTTCTCCTTGAGCTACACTACCTTTCCCTCTTCTTCTATTCCACTTCACTGCACTCGTTCGGTTATGACTATCTGTCCAAATCCAGGATCTACAAATAAGACCAGACCCCAACAACCATTGTTTTATATTTTTCCCAAATACATACGTACTCACCTGTAAATTCCTATCTACAAGCCAATTGAGTTCGAAATCATCGTCATCATCGCCAAACGGATTTACCAAGGACTCTGCCACCTTGAGCCAGCCCATGTAAAAGAAGAACTGTAAAAATAATGATAAAATCCTACTGAATTTTTTAAAAACAAACTTCTGCTATATACTAGAATGCATTGAGTTAACGATAATGCGTGAGGAACACATCTATCGTCAATTCTTACCTGCAACGTTGTAAAAACAGGAAAAACCAAATCGAAGCCACCCTTTTCATTATCTGTATTGACCCATTGGCTACCCATAAGTGCTGCAGCAAAGTAGCTGTATACAGCTAAAGTACACACCTGTAACAAAAATAACCGTAACGTTATTCTAAAGTTTTCGTAGGAATGAGCCATTATCTACGGCAAACAAAACTCGAGTGTTATACTTTTTACACCCCAGTCACTCTTTTTTCTCGTTTGACGTCAACTAACATCCTTCTTTCCTTCCACTAAGCTAATCATCGCGTCGTTGAGCACGATTCCACATCTGCTAACGAATACCCGGAATCCCAGGGTTTCCCTGTTATCTAAGCACCTTGCCATCATCACGTTGCAGCAACAGATCCTTCATCTAACTTCTTTCAGCTACATCCATCGCTGCTGGCATTGATGATTGTTTTCCAATACACAGTCTACCGGGTTTTCTACCTTATACCGTAGCATAACACACAAAGATACCACCACATTAGATTCATGGGCTTCGTATAGCTTTTTCATTTACGAGACATTCTCTCCTGACCAAAGTCACTGCAACTTCAGACTTTCAGCATTGTAATTTTTACCTGGACTAATGGAGCGTGAAAGGCAAAAACAATATATCGCTAGCTGCTACACCGAAGTCTATTCACTTTGTTATTTCTATTTAATCCTGAATACACGAGGTTTTATAACGAATCACCTTTTGAATTAAAAATATAGCTTCGGTCATGCCAAATCTCCCTTTTGTTGTAAATGCGTGGGGTGTCACTATTTATAACATGTCTAAAAGACGTCTGCTTGCAAACGGAAAACGGGACAGGTGATGTATTTATAGTAAAAAGGTCATTTCAACAGATTCCGTGAGATGTTTCACAGCTTTCGACTACCGTACTGATTGGGATACATGAGCTATGAAAAAAATTATTAGTCATTCCTACATCGACGTCTGGGTATGGAAGCAATAAAAATTCTTTCATGACACCTCAAATCTTTAACTAGTTTAACTATTTGTTTTAATCTTGAACTAAACTTAACATCTCGCAAGGTTTTATCCGATATATTGATACTAGGATTTTTGCAATAACTTATCCTGTTTTGACTCTATGCGCAAACATACAGCTTCAATTATTTCCTACTGACTACGACGAGAGAAGACCGTTGCGTTTTTACTCTCGAACAAACACTTTGTGCATTGCGCACCCACTTACATTCAAGCAATTTCTCCTGGAGTTATGAGCCTTCTTTGGCGAACATGTTTTCTCACCTGAGTATAGACCAAAGGAACACTTATCCAGTCATAACTTATAAGGAGTCCACATTGAGCTCGAAATTTGTTTAGTTCATCCAGGATGGTTTTCACTGCAAAATCATCACGGATTTTTCCTTCCTTTCTTGCTCGAGAGACAATTCCGGACGCCCTGTAAAAATAATAGGCATTCATTCTTCACCTTCACCCACTGCCATAATAATTCGTCATGAACAAGAGTCAGACTAGCTCCAGTTTCCACATTCGCCTCGCTCGCATCTGCTACTTTCTCTCTTTTCTCTGCCGTAGGGCGTGAGACTGACTTTTAGGCTTTCTCTACACATAAAGAGTTAAACCATACGAATACCATCCTCCACATTTAGAAGCAACTAGGAGTAAGCGACCAAAGAATGTCCATAAAGGATTAATCCTTGATTACCTATCTGTACAGCTTCTCACGCCTATATTATACGTACAACCGCGTCTGGCTCTGGATTCCTGTCCACGCTTTCACCCATCTAGGCCCTCGTTTACGATTCACCACATTTACATTTATGCCACATTACAAATACACCCACACACCTTCCGCCAGCTCCATCCTTCTTTCGCCTACCTCATAGCCTCATCATTCATTCAGCAACAGGCCCATTCATTCCATTGCAAAAAAACTCATCATTCACAAGACTATTATTCCTCTTCCCTTTGATTCCGGTCTCGTCTAGAGCTGGATTTAATTCTTCACACGGAATGTCTTCCAACCTCATCATAATTTAAAAAATCTCTTTCATTTCCTTTCTCTTGGAATCATTCAAACTCTCCATTCGTCGCCCTCCCTTTCGTACGAGACAAGTTGTATTTTTTCGCAAGGATTCTTCCCTGTTTCTGTAGGACACAGTGCAGCAGCGTCAGTCTAACGTCGATGCTACTCGTTCTGCATTGGCACACTTCACAATTCATACGAACAATTCACGAATTTGGTAGTTCCTAGGAAGGAATTCTTCTATAATTCTGCGCGATAATAACATAATAAAATAATGAATCTGTAAATCTAAGCGAATTGCGAATGCATGCTTCAGACTGTGCAGTATACGCGTATTAAACTTCACTCGTCAATTTTTGTACCCGGTGCTACAATTACTTTGTCCTGTTTATATCCCATCCCCATCCACCTTACGTTAGTGTCATCCAGGTATTACAAAAGAATTAATTCATAAGCTTTGCTGGAACTATCTTGCAAGTTTCATTAAACACTGTTACTAAGCACCGAAGAGTATCTTCTTCGTCTGGCTTTCTCCCTGAGCTTAGAAGCTATCCAGCAACATTTGCTCCTTACTTTCATCAAATTCATTGCATTGCCATGGACACTTTAATTAAGCAAAGCCGTAGGCCGACCTTACCATATAATCGGAATCCAGCTCTTATTATATGAGGAACACATGCGGTTGATTTCGTCGATTATATCCTTTTCGTTATCCAGCAGAAGACCTGTAGAGGAAAATGAACGTAGTAAATATCAGCAGCTCAGCTTAATCCAACATTCAGAAATGGCACATCTTTCAAGGACTTTTCCGTCTCTTTAGGACCATTAGCTTGAACAAGAGTTACCATTTCTCCTTCCGTCTTCCTTTCCTAAGTATACTCTCTTAGAATCGATTATTTCCTTCTTGTTCCTTCATCAGCTCATTTCTTTTTCATCTACTTTCTTTCATTAAAGATTCTAAAACTATTTCACCTCATCATCAGTCTATACTCTGCTGTTCTCTAATAAACCCTCCTTAACCAACATTCCAGTTTTTTACGCCTCCATACTTTCACTAGTAGTCTTAGCTCGATTTCCCGCTTTCAGCTACAGCAAAACACAACTCCCGGCCCTTCCCTCTTCATCATCACCAGGGCCCATAACCCGACCAGTTCCTTTCCTTCGTACAAGCAGAAGCAGACCATCTCGTTATTCTAGTTTACGGCCCACAACCACCGATGAACGTTCAACCAACATGCTTTCAGCCATTCGCTTTCATCAAAACGTAGGGCCTAACCCGAGCAACCGCCACTCGTGTTCTTCCTCTCTAATCCCGTAGTATAGTTCGCAATCTTCGGGACTTAAACCCTATTTTCTCTCCATCGTCTCCGTCTCTTCCTTACATTCTCTTCACACACCCATGAAGGCATTATTTCTTCTTCGACCACAATCTCTTCTAATTTTTTCCCTCTTCCACTATTCCGGTTTTAGTCATTGCTGAGTGTCCTGTTTTTTCCTAGAAGTTTATGCCATTTTTCTCCTAAAACCGTAGCCCTCATCACTATTATTCCACTCGCATGCATTTCTTCTCATCCTTAATGAAATTACGTAAAACTTTCTTCCTGAGTCTAAATCAACGCTTTACAACTTCCCCGCTAAAATCCTCACATAATTATTCTCTTCTTAACATCATCATCCCAGCTTTCATCCTTACGAACTCCTGTTCTTGCCATCTTGGTTTCATGAGCATCGTTAACCCAATTTCCTAACTCACATCGTAATCAGCCATCATTAATACCACTCGACACATAACTCCCGTGTAATGCAGCAATCAAAACTCCTTCTCCTTACCCGCTTCCACTAAATGATCCAGGGTTGGAAATCTTTTTTTTACACGAGGTGAAATCATGGTGAAGCACATGGTCATTGACAAGCAGCAGTACCTCATTATTGTCCTTCGCATTACCCTTCCCTTTTCATCCTGCCAGGAAGAAAAAAAGTCAAGAGTCAATCTACGTTGCTTCCTTTACATTTTCAAACTTTCTCCTCTCTCCCTTTTCTCCTATTGTTCTTTCCTCAAACTTACCTGACCTTGTATGCTTGCGCTCACAAACACGGCAATAGAATCTGTCCAAGGGATAGATTTGTACTGGTCCCACCTAGATTTAGGAAAAAAGCATACAAAAGTTTTCAGTTGTTCACATTCTAAAGCTATTCACAGCAGCTTTTTAAACTTTTCTTTCTAGGCCGGTTGAGCAGCTGGTAATTCTTTGGCTTCAGAACAAGCTCTCTATATTTCCACGGAGCTCTAGCGCACACTTTCTGCATTCCCCAGCTAGGTTTTTGATTAACATCAGCAACTCAGCAAGGAGTTCTCCTCTGTTTTAAAAGTATTTTGTTCCTTCGTTGCACGCTGCACCCCCTTATCATATCATATCATTTAATTTCTTCAGTTCTTATATTCTGGGCTGAACTAATCAAAATTGAGGGTTGGATCGTGTGAAAAAAGTCCTAATCCAGGAACGAAATTATATAATGCAGCAATATAATCTGAATGCCCGCATACCAGCATTATTTTCAAATCCGATTTTTCATTTAACTTACCATCTTCCAACGACGATTGATACATAGAAGCCAAGTATAAAACTGATAGGGATTAAATTTCCATGGTCCCGGCAAACACTTGATATTTTCTCAAAAACCCTATGCATGAATGATTGTTCTTGTTATTAGAACTTCTCTGGATTCATTAACAATAACAATCCAACTATGACAAGAATTAAATTTCTTACTCACTCTCTCTGTTCCAGCGTTAAGATAAAGTGGTACATGGCCTTGAGGCACATGAACAAAGTTAGAAACATACATAGATCCGGCCATACAAGTTTGTAGATGCTTCCTTTCCATCTAAACACAATATCAATTAAATACTTAATTAATTTTGACAAACAATTCACAACACCAAATATTGCCTTTAAAAATTCCTGCCAACACCCTTGACAATGTTTTAATCGACAGTAATGTTGAAACGGTAACCTCACATTTTTTGTACTTTGGAATTTACTATTCATAATAATAATTTATCGTAGATGAAACATGATTGCCACCACCCTTCTCTAATACTGGATTCCCTATATATACAAAACTACTCAACTATTTGCCTGCAGGCCTCGATTTTTTCATTAGAACTTTTCGGTGAAATTTTCGATCTATCAATTATTTGAAAATACTTACACCATCCAAAATATAATATGTCCTGTTACAGAAGTTCCAAGAATAATTTCATAAGCCCAGAGATTATCAGTCCAATGCTCTCATACAATGCCTTGCTATTTTCCCTGCCATGCGTTTACAACCACAACGGAATCTGTTTCTGAGCCGTGGTTTCACGATTTTCACAACTCTTGTTTTAATACTAACCGAAGCAAATTTTTCTATCTGCCGTAAAATTTGTGTAGCCACTACTTTTAGCCCAATCCAATACAATATGCTACATACCATACTAAATAGTACATTTCATAAAATATTCTCCCTTTCCACTTTCCGTCTTTTCTCAATACGCAATTTAAACAAGCGTACTTAATTTTGCATACAAAAGGATTGCACCCATTTCGATGCCCCCGAAAAGCGTACACAAGAAAAAGCAAGTCGTGCCAGGATTCAGCGCAGCCACAACTCGGCCACTTGTACAAATCTCTCTCCGTCTAGCTGACAAAGCAACCATCCGCTTCTTCATTCATATAGAAGTTTAAGCCTACTTTCACTCAACAGCTTTCTCGACCACTTTCCCTATGGTTCAGTACCCAAGCTTTAGGGATAATTTATTGCAATAATTCCCTCCTCCCTCTACCATTTCCCTTGACCTTATCAATTGTGTTGGACAAGTAGACACGAAACCGTGACATATCCGCTTTTAACGTATCTTCCGCTCACATTTTCTGCCGCGGCCGCGAGAAACATAACCACAGGAGCACGTGTCACCAAAGGGTGATTATTAATTGTGCAAGCATCATTAGCCATGTCACAATCAGGAACAAGATATCCCTTCCTTGACAATCCATTATTCCTCTCGCACGTGTATCTAATTGCCTTTGCTCTTCCTGATTTCTCTCCTTCAATGCAGTGTCTGTGTCAACCCGGGGAAAACCAATACTTTTCCTCCTTTTCTCTTTCTCCTTTCAGGGCCTCATGGGTATGGTTTAGTAGCTTATTTCAAAGATGATTCCTCATTAAATCATAATCTTCTAAACTGACTAGAGTGACTTTAGCCTGTACTAATGTACTATAAGCCACCCATAGCTTCCTCTTTCACTCACAGTCTATATGACTACTTAATCTTCAGCATTATGTAGTTCTAAAACTCACAATTTTAATTCTATCCTTCTCCTTGCCTCTTGCCCAATTACCTTACCTATACAGCTTTCCTCCAGATCTTTGCAATGATTTACTCAGCTTTTCCTCCAACTTAGAGGAGACGTCTTATCTTCGACCTTAGACCGTCTTTCCCTAAATCTCTAATCTTCTCTCACCAACTGCTCTTCTTCTACTAAAATAGATACTCCTCCTGCTTTGTGGACCTTCTCTACCGAAGCTTCATTCCTACGGTAAGTAACGTAATTTTCATGAGAACACGTCTTCCCTCATCACCAGGATTAACTGTACCAAAGAAAGCTTACAGTTTGTAACTTAAACCCAGATGCAAATTATTCATAAGCATCTTCTATCCCTCAAACCGCCAGGAAAGCCCTAAATATCTTGGAAGCTTACTTACAGCTTTCACTTGGACTATCCCTCCTCATACCTTTCGCCTCCCTACATTATTGAATCAACCGAGATAACACTTTTCAATTCAATATTCTAGACTCCTTTCTTTCTTCAGAAGATCTCTCCAACTTCCCCTTCAATTTCATCATTTATTTCTGAAATCCAGAACAGAAAAGAGTATCATCGATTCCGGTTTATCTTCGTTTAGCACGCGATCCATTTTTACTCTCAAGTTGATGTTTCCCGAAGCGAGTATAGTTCAAAGGTTGTAGCGCTGTAACACTGGCACCCGGTTACGCTTCTCTGCTTAGGTTCATCTCACGTGTTAACTTTCGAAATTACTTTCGTCTTTGTAAATACTTTAAATGGTCCATGCATAAACCCTCCTCACCTGAAAAGTAATTTTAAGAAACATCCAAATCCTTTACATGTAGCGACTTCACCTGTAACAAACAATTCAGAGTGAAGGTTATGCGTACATACTTGTTCTCAAAATTAGCTGGTTTTAAGCTTGTTCTATATGCATTTATAATCATAATCACATCACATTACCTGTGTAGCTCACAGTCATCTTGAATATTTATATCAGAGAACCATATGGTTCTCTTACCCGCCACTTAGCCCGTCGTTTCCTCAACAATCGTCCTTTCGTCCTTCAGCCTCAGTTCTGCAAAGAAGGGAAAACAAACACTAGCGTCAGATTTCCACAAGGCTCTGCTTGCCAAACTTACTATTTTGTGTACATCTCTTCAACCCTCATTTACAATCCTGACAGTGTAAATGCTCATTTCACAGCCCTAGGTCTTAAAACCTCGTACATTACTAGCACTGTCACTGGAACTTAAAATACCGCCTCATCAACTAATTCTTTCTCTGCAATTATCCTGTGTCTGGTTCCTGCCATTTTTACTGTTTACAGTTACTGTTATGCTTATTATTTCGCATACAAACATTATAGCTGTCCCCTGAATTACATGCACGGAATGCAATATTCCTTTAACTTGAAGTCTGAGCACTCCAGGGCTGAGCGAATCAGTAAATCCGTCTGTAAGCCTTTGCCCGGCGTTAGCTCAAATTAGCTATGTAAAGTTCGCACACCAAACAGGAAATTAATTAACAAGCCTAAGGGTGTCAATGTGAGCCGTGATTATTAGTTAGTTATATGACTTTTTCCTTTGAGTCGCCAATTCCTTCCATGATGTACTGCCCTCCAGGACCGTGTGTGTGTTAACTCAAGCCAATATATTTGAGTCGATGAATGTAAAAAAATCTGCCTTTTACACAATATTTTTTATGTTACAAGTTCGATACTTGCAATTGCTAAAATTTCCTTCTCACCTTGTCAAAGAATGCCCTAAAATACTGGTAGTAGTAATATTCGATTGCGACGACGCACAAAGCACTTGAAATAGTTTTTTGCATTTTAATTACTACACTTAAATTAGTATTCTCTAGTCTTGGACAACTCGAGTAATTATCTGTACTTATGCAGATGAATCTTTAATTTCCAAACCAAGAAACGTGAAACCGCTCATTTGTTTACCAATTCACACTGTGTATGCTTCGTTTAATACTCCGGATATGAATGTGACACGACAGCTAAATTGTGGTTTCAAATAGATTTTAGCGTTCCTGATTTCGAGTAAGTATATATACGTATATATCGTGTAAGGTCAAAAATGACTAAGCAATGGACAAAATATTTGCCCTACCACAAGAAGGCTAAATATCATCGCGATTACATCCAATCTGCTTGAGGAAAATTCACGACAATTGGCTTGAAAATCCGTTCAAAATCTGTGCCGTAAAGAAAGTCCACTACAGAAGATTAATTGTCTAGAATCGGAAGCAGCAAAGGAACCTCCGGCATGCATATAGTCCGCCAATTTGCAAAACTTGCCGACCATAATACACTCTTATCCTTCATGCTAACATGTCTTGAAGACAGCATGGGACAGGAAGTACAGCTACAAAACCTAGTTAATACAGTTAAATGGCAGTACTTCCACAACACAACAGCGAATACGTATCCTCAAACGGTTCGCCTGTTCCCATTTACTTCATTCCCTCCCCAACTCGATGATTTCACTTGGCTTTTGATTTTACTAATCCAACGTATTTTTTCCGCCGGGTTCGAACATACGACAAGCTCATTTCGAGGAAAACTTGAGTGAATAACTGCATCATCATCATCGTCATTATCTGTCTTCCTGCTATCCATAAACATTCTTACTTTTATTTCCCCTTAATCATGACTCATTATTAATTATAGGACTTTCTGCCTGCTCATTCCATGATTCAACCAATTTATACCTTTAATCGATGTACATACACACCACCGACCAGAACAATGAAATTCACCAAATGTAGTGCAAACATATCAGCATTATTTCTTAACGCGCCTGAGATTTTTTGGCTCTGTAAATAGCCGTAAGCTATGTTTCCCGCGTGACTACAACATCAGCTATGAGGTAGTGCAAATATTTTTCCATGTTTCATGCTCTTTGCAGCACTATCTCTAAAATTACATCCGGCTTTTGCGAACCAACAGACGGCATATGAAAACAGTAAACAGATAATATTAAACGTTTCGCCAAGAGGCCATCCTCCCAAACTCATTCAAATCAGCTGTGTCAGCATTCTGATACTTGAGATATTCAACGAATTCGGCTCATCGTCCGAGAGTCCGACAGTATTGCCGCTTATACTCAAGAAGCATCAACGATTCACCCATCCCATCCTCCATCAATGTCACAAGAATTCCTTGCGTCGTCCAGCCAATTTTACTTTCTTATCCCATGACGCGTCCTCCTCCAGAGTTCTGCCCCTCTCCATCAGTCGGAATTCGTGTTTTCAGGACCTGCCTTATAACCGGTACCCCGTTCACACGAGTTCTACTTCCCTTGTCATATGTACTGTATATCTGTAATGGAAGAATGACGTAAAGTCATACAAGCGTGTATTACTTAATTTCGTATTTTTTGCACCAGGCGCTGGGGAAACTTTCCAACTTTTCTCGCAACTTGTTATTTCTCTGTATACGCCCCATAATTATATGACTCACATACGTCAAAATTATCTACTTTGGCCTCCTGCTCCAATTAGACCTATTCTTTCTTATACACATAAGCTATATGTTTTCCCCTAAGCGTCTTATTTTTTTCCTGCTTCGACCTTCAAGACAGACTGTCTTCCTCTCCACCGGCCAGACACAACCAATCATTAAGGACCGTATATGAGCATGAAGCCTGCAATTTTTTAGCACATGAAAACCCATATTTGATGTTCCCTTCTTTCAGCTTGCCCCGTCTTACTTAGCTTTAACTTAGTACCTGAACAACTACGCAAAGTCTACCCTCACAGGACGAACGAATTAAGTAAAAGCGCTTTTTTATATTTTACCTTCTTGCGTAAACTATTTCTTTAAGCCCTCTAGCTTTTATGACAAGCTAAATAATCCCTAATTAACTGACTCACACGACTACCTCCTACTCTGCTTAAAGTAGCCCGTATTCTTCCACCGCATCCTCACTCCAGGAGAGGAGAGGCAAGGAATCCTAAAAACCTGGAAATCATCCCATTATTTTTATAATGAAATCTAACCCTAAGTAACCTCGACGTGGACGTCAATCCTGTCAGCCCGTGATCCAGTCTGCCAAAGCATGTAAAACTTGATCCGATTCCGGGAAGAATCGAATTCCTAGAAGAAGAGCAATGTTAAATGATGAAGATTTCATTTTTACTAATCTCGATCCAGGACAAACATAGTCAGGCAAAATCGGCATAAGCGGAATCCATGGTAATAAAGACTGGAACTTTCATACCCTTTTCCAAAACTATTCCTTAGTATCCTTAAAACTTTTCACTATTTAATATGCAGGCTGAACAGAAAATGGGAACTAAACAGAATCCTCCAGGAAATATTTCACCCTCTCCAAGATTACAATACACCTACGGCTTAGAAGGTCTTCTCAACCTAAACTCGTTCTCTGAGTGAGTCTCTTCGTTTAAATATCAACAGGGACGCGAGAGTTCCAACTTTTCCTCCTTTCTTCTCTTTACAAAACTTCCTCACCGACCGGTTCATTTCACCTAATTAACTTAATTTGCACATCCAAGCTCCAGATTTGAGGCCATTTATTTACTTGCAAATAGCTTTCCCCATCAACATTCCTTCCCTGACTAGAATACGCTTCTCTTCTCTTTCCTTCCTCGAAGCACCGCCGTCCAAATTTCTTCACGTTAATGAAAAAATCCAGGGATTCGATATATACCCAAGTTTTCTCCATCTTTCTTTGCGCGCTAAAGAATCCAAACAGATTCTGGTTTCTAATTTACTTTTTTACGTGTTTCGATCGAATCTACATTCTCCCTTGCAATCACGCGTTTGCCAAGGCAACGTCACATTTATATGCATATATAGATGCAATTTCATAACTGAACCGTCGTATTAAACTTGACGGAAACATAATCATGCACCTTCTTATCTTATCCTTCCATCATTCCCAGTTACCTGTCCTCCTTCCCTCAGCTTGAGCAACTGTTACCTTCAAAGTGCCCATCTTCTGCGTAACTAGTGTCACAATCCGGCACAGCTGGATGCAGGTAGTATCTCTTCTGTCTCATAACTTAATTAGTTCTTGTTTCATATTCACCTTCTAGATTCTTAGCTCATTTCAATCTCTTCCCTCACTCCTTACAACACGCTCCCCTATGCAAGAATTCGTAATTCCTATCGTTAAGCTCTAGCTTTCCTCTTCCGAGCCCCCGCTTCTATTCGCATGATTTCTCAAAGGGCTGGTGTTTTAAATCATACATTTAAGAGGTTTAATGCACCAAAATTCCACTGACTGGCTCGTGCTCGTCAACAAGGAAATCCAATTTTACCTTAGTTTCTCTTGTTCTCCTTTTTCAAAGTGTCCCATATCCGGAGGTATTTAACTTCGTTGCCGCAAACAAAAGTTACCATCACCTTCCGCTGTTAATACTTAATTCAGTAGTCTATATTTAGTGACATGTCCGTCAGGTCCCAAACAAAGTCCTATTGTACCATTTAATTAAACCCGAAATAACTCTTCCTCCCACGCCTTCGGCTTTGAATTTCTGCACGGTCTCTCTCCGTCTCCGCCACACGGTGCCCTCACACGCACTGGAGACACATAATAGAAGGATACTCACACAGCACAGACGCATTTAATGTATTCATTCCCCATGCCTCCAATACCTTTTCAGAGAGAAAACTTATCAAATACATTTTCCACATTTTCCCTTTTTTACCTTTCAGTCTCTCCGACTTTTATTCAACATCCCCATACATACCGACTACCCACATGTATAACCGTAACCATAAATTTTTAAATTCGTCTTCAGTACTTATCATTTAGCACTCAGTCATGTGCATGCACAACCCTGTTTCCAAACTTACTACCGTTTCTCCCACAATTGCTACCACTTAATACCCTCTTGGTTCCCACCTCTATAATTCGAGGGTTAACCAAGTAGCGGTGTTCATGCCATGAAAATAAAATAAATCTTGGGAGGAAACTCCTGTTGAAGTAAAAGAAAACTTCGCTTAACACGCTTTTCAAAATCCCGTTTTGTATTATATATGCTTTACGACCAGAGTGAGCCTGTTCCAAGAATTCATCGTCATGCATCGTTAAGTTTTCGGGCAGTTCTTAGTTTCTTACGATCAATCCCGCAGTAGCTCCTACGAAAGCACACCCTCAATCCGTGTAGAATCTTATAACATGCTAATATTCCCTACCAGTCTATTTCCTCCGCAAGTTTCTCGAGATCCCAAGGATCTCTTCCTTCTCAAACTTTCCACAACTTGCTAATTTATTTCCCTGAAACGTGCATATCCCATATCCCTACAATTTTGCTCAAGGGTGCATGTTCTTTCCAGCAGCAAACCCAATACTCTACTTATCCTTCTCTGTCTACTCTTACCTTCGATCTTTTAGAAATCCTCTTTCATATCTGTTTTTTTTCCTTCCCATCCAAAATACTCTTATACATTTCAATGTTCAAGTTTTTCCATTCATTTGTAACTTATACATATGTAATTTTCTAAGAGCAATTCGTCCGGGGATACATGCACACAATTCTAACTGACTTTCACTGTGCCTCATAACTGCCGCTGATTCTAGCTTTGGCCGAGACTGCGATGATTATGAGTTACTTGGCGAAAGAAATGAATCTCAGCTTCAGCTCAACAGTTTTTCTCCGTCTGTACTTTGGTCCCTCTATCCATCCCTATAGTACAGCCATGACAACAACGCCTTCCGTCAACCTAGCACACTCATTCTCAGGAAACCTTCATCTGTCCGGGCGAACGCAACGTATCTTCCTGAATTTTCTCTTTTCTCAGTTCTATCTAATGATTATATTTTCTTCGTCCGAATCGCCTCATCCTCCTCCGTCTGCATCAGCTGCATTTCTGCGACGTAGGTTATCCTTCAAGTTCTTGTTGCTGCTACTGTCACACCGTATAGCATACATGCTATACAAGGAAGAGTCATGCCGTGATAAAAACGAAAATCCAACGCAGCAGCCAACTCTTCAACTTCAGATTCTCATTCAAAATTCGAAGACTTCTCCAGTAAAGCTGTATTTAAGGAAGAGAAAAACTGTCGGGAACATTCACTCATTTCGTTATCTTCATCCGCCTTCAGAATAACTTCCTTCTCCTCTAAACAAGCGTTCTTCAAAGGAACTCACTTTCTGATTTCCAGTATTGACTCATTGACCTTAACAAAATATTGATCCCGATCCTAAGATCCTAGTTTTCTTAGGAGCAAGCAAGCAAAGTTTCTGTACAAATCCCTGCCAGGGTCGAATCCTCACTTCCTCTATGCATATCTTCTGTTGTATCCAATTTATGCATTCTTCTGCAAAACACGGTAACCAAGCGAGAGAATCACTATTCACTCAACTATTTGCATCTGACTCATGAATGAAATGAAACATGGGAATCAGCCTACACAATCCATCATTCCTCCAACATGTATTTTCCAAGCTACAGAAACCTATTTCGGGTTCGGACAACTCTCTGGAGCATCAAACTCCTATCACATTTACACAATCCTATCACATTTCTTACAAGACTTTGATGGATACCAACACGTTAGCCCTCGAGACGCTATTTAGATTTACTTTTTTACAATCTCACCGTCTCATCTGCTTGTACATATTCTCCATCCCTTTTTCACCCCAATTTCCTCTCTGTCCGCGACCACAACAGCTTACAACAAAATTTTTCATCTAATCTACTCCTAACTTGTTCAACACAACAACACACAACACAAGCCTTCTGCCCTCAACATTTATGAACGCACGCTATAACACAAAGAACAAATTCACCGGAATTTTCGATGCTACGCTCGAATCCAATCCACTTCAATCTCGCCTTGTCCCTGCCAAACCACGAATTCTGTAGGATCAACATTCAAAAGAGACAACAGCAGCACACAGGGTACCTGAGCAAGAGTTTAGAGAGGTACTTTGAGGTCACTTTATCCTGATTACGATTCTGATATGTTATGTAAGTTACAACAGTTTGGTACTGTTGTCAACTATAATCTCGTCCGTCTACCTTGGCTCGATCGAATCACATCATTCCTGCGGTTCACATCACATCTACAATTATTACATCTGGTGCATTCAAGATCCATCCTAAAACTGTCCACTCATTAGATGACTAGTACAAACATTTTTTCCGGCCTATAAAATTAATCATTTTCCTATTTATGTTTCTCTTTCACCTCGATTCTCACGCCTCTCTCTCGTCGACTGTTCTATTGTCATAAAAATATAATTACCGGCATAACTCTTGCACGAAAGGCATTAAACCCAGTTTAACATTTCCGAAACTCAATACTTATGCTCAATGAATAGTACTCACGCAATTTTCAACACATAAATGTTGTTTCCAATCCATTTAAACTAACTCAAATTCTCGTTGCGGATTCTAAAGCCCTCCGATCTCCTACCCTCTGGTTCGCGCCCGCCCGCTAGCTATATACATATACTTGAGCCTTAAATACATATGATTCCCACGTTCAGGTTCGCCAATATTTCTTTGCTAGTGGCTTGCTCTTCATCAGTAGACGTAGAACAAACACAGGTTAAACACCCTCTAACTTGCCTATTAAAAGGCCCTCTCCATTCCGGATGATCTGCATAAATATTATGCTTGAAACGAAAATCCATCCAAGCTTACGAATCTTGAAAAGTAAAACGTATCATTATTCCAATAGCATCACGCTTGCTTCGCCATATAAGGCAGCCGTGCAAGCAGCACACATCCCTCAGCTATATATTCCGTTTCTGAATCTGAACGCCTTCATCCCAGCCTCTTCTCAGAACTCTTCCATCAAATATTGACGATGACGTGCGCATAAAAAATTAAATGTATGCCAAACACACACACACACACACACACTCACACTTTTATCCTCCAGGCTGTAATTACTCACATAGCTGTCTGTACGATCGAAACGCCTCTTTTCAAATTCTCCTTTAACCATACTCCTTCCAAGCGTTTAAACTACCCGACTTCCAGAAAACTAGAATTACTGGAATCTTCTGCCACACATTTCCACTCCACATCTCACTTTGGCACGAAAGATTAACTTGTATTGTTATTAGCAACAACCTTGATCTCATCTATCAAGTCTTCATCATTCAATCACTACGCCATCCGCTATCAAATCAATCCTCCCTGCCTCGAACATTTTACCAGTACACAGTATCCTGCCAATGCATTAGTTATCACGGCATGCCATGTAAACGTTTTTCACTTCAGCCATCACTCTTGAATAGATGCCACCTTTCCGAGTATTGTCTAAATAAATGTCAGTCGGCCATGCTTCAAATCTGCGCACATTATTTACATCATCTGCTGTCCATTGTTTGCTATTTGTAGTAATTTTCGTTGGCATTTTCACTAATAAAATGATACTTCCTTTAGGCTAACCCTGTCATTCGTAGCTGATGCAGACTTTTTCCCAGGAAGACAGGACACAAAGCTTATAAAATTAATAACTGATTAATAGAATCCTAACGCCAGTTATAACTCCATCTTACACGTTACCTACAACTAGTCTAACAATTTCAAATCAGTAATACCTGGTAGTTTAATTAAATTAATATTTACCTTAAAAGTAAAGTCCCGCACTGTATTTTCCTGAGCGCAACGCCACACTGGTTAATATGTCTTAATGCCACTCGAAGATAGTTGTCACTCTTGGGTCAACCGGATACAGACACTTGAGGGTATTTCTTCTTAGGAAATTACATAAACCATTACTGGTTGGCAAGATAAGGCACAGAGTAGTGGAAGCTCTATATAACATTCACTTGTATCAAAGAAAACACCTGTAAGATTCAGACTTGTTCGCATGATCAAGGAGCAATTTATCAGAGGAGATTCACTCTTTCCTTTCGTTCCAAGATACGCTTTCTTAAGTCGTAACTCTTCCTCACGACGTCGTCCTTTAATTTTAGCTACTGAAACCGAGAAGAGAATATCGTCCACCATTCACACCTTCCCACGCAATGACTCCCTGGTTACTAAACCTAAGTAAATTAATGGAACTTACTGACTGTCCTGTCAAGCTCAGGTGGTGTGCTAAGGCATGAACAATCGTTAATGACTCTGACTCAAAATTCTCTCATCTCTGCCGTCATAAGAGATCCATGTGGTTGCTCCCTCCACGACTTCGCATAGCAATCCTTCATCTCGTATCTGTAACTCCCAGCCAGCCTTGACTCCCAATCTCCCTCGCCAGTTCCACTTGAATCTGCAAACACAAATATCTAGCTGCACCTCTGATAAGTTGTAAAGTTGCAATCTGAATATCTTTAACACTAGCCATCTTGTCTACTCTCGTATCGTGACCTACGCATTTCGTGTAGAAATCGTCTAGTTCGGTCGGACATCTTCTCCAACTCCATTTATATACATGAGTTCCTAATGTTTCTCTCACATTTTTGAACCCACCCCCGCCCATGTTTACATTCCAGGCATGTAAGAAGCGAACTCGCCGCTCTTATACCGTCCATTTCATCGAGATTTACAGTCCGTAGTGCATTTTTATACTTGCTCACACAGTTGAACGATACAAGAGTCACATACTCAGGATTTTGTCAACGGAATCCTTCCACTTCGAGATTGTAGGAAGAACCTACCCTTAAAAGAATTTACAGATGTAGCTTTACAGCTGTAACTATATGATCCTTTCCAGCCAACCCTCCTTGAAGTAGTCTGCAAAAAATCAAATCTGCAAAAGGATCCTTTGCAAACCACATGCCTCACTGAATCCCTCCTGGCACTGCCAATACCATGTAAGAAACAGATTTCCTCGCGAATAATGTCTTCCAGACAATAACTTAAAGGTCGGAACGGTTGGACTGACCGCCGACCACATGTCCTATATTTTCCGGTTCCAGGATTCCTTTATTCTTCAACAATTCCTTCTTTACCGCACAGTGATAACATAAATCCTGTTCGAAAAGGCACATTCTACTTTTCTATCGTTTATATAAGCTTACCTTCTACCACGATGACGTTCCCAATTTATTCTGCAAAAATTATAAGGCAGGCATGATAAACGCCAAATAATCTACTTGAAAAATAAATTATAACAGCGACAGCTATGTTACACAATCGGATAATTAATTGGCTATGCCGTTTATACAAAATTCTGCATGTCTTACTAATGAAAATTATGTTACCTGCAACTGTAACGGGTCATTGGATTCAAGAAACTTAAATTTTACCATGCCATCCAGCAATTAATTAAAGTAAGGCAGACGATTCTGTGCGGCGTGATCT
Source organism: Sminthurides aquaticus (assembly GCA_906901655.1). Taxonomy (NCBI): domain Eukaryota; kingdom Metazoa; phylum Arthropoda; class Collembola; order Symphypleona; family Sminthurididae; genus Sminthurides; species Sminthurides aquaticus. The sequence goes on along the minus strand of CAJQTT010000004.1, from coordinate 4,005,210 downwards.
TTTACTCGCCACATATTTGATATTACTATTAAATTATTAGAAATACCTGTATTCAAGAGTAAAGAGTAATTATGTAAATGTAACACATGTGTATTTCCGGCACAAGTTTTAGGAGAAAATTAAATTGCACGTAACCGAAACGTAATTAACGGACATCTACTAAATTCTGTATGCTTCAGCACGTGTGAACTCTTTTGAATAAAAAACGAGCGTGCATCAGCTACTTTAAATTTCGCGCTTCTAAAACTCCATGACAAAACGACCGTCGTTCAAACTGATCGTTGCTGTTATTACTCGATGGTAATATCAATGCAAATCCTAACATTTCCCTCTACCTTAATTGAGTGGTAATGTTGTAAGTAATAGCGTTTTACAACTTTAATCGTAAATCCTGGCTGTTAATGGCAATGTCTGTTAAACGGATCCTTAACCCTTTCTTAAATATCCTATTTTTATAAAGTTTCTGGGACATGTACCTTCCTGTGATAGTCCTTGAATTCAGCGAGTTTCAACGGGAAACAACTCATTGCAAGATTAGGGAAATGGCGATATTTTCTCTTCCCTTGTCGTTGACTTTCACATATCAGCCAGCAACATTATTTTCGCCCATTGAACCTCTTACTCTTGCACCGACAGGATTACCATAGCCGCTTCCTTGTACCTGCATAGCTCAGCATTATTTTATCGAACACGTACAACATTCTGCGTTGACTGTACAACTGATCTCTCCTTTACACGCTCCAGTTTGAAAAGTATTAATGCATACGATTTGCATGAGCATAAACTCCAACGCCTTGAAGCCTTCCCGCCCATACAATTTGCAATTACATCTCAAGCTGTAGCGGTTACTCTTATCCAATATGGGAATATGCCTGCGTTACTTTAATTATTATTCCGTTTCCAACCCTGACCTTGTATACCTGATCAAGTTAAAAGTTGCCAATTATGACCAATCCGTTTCTCGACATGTGATTTCCTATTCAAATTTCTCTGGAAGGAATCCTTCAAAATTACCCACACTGCTAATACAAAACTGGCGCGAGCCTCTGTATCCTGCATTAGAAGAAAGTGAGTATGAGTTTCTATCCTACCCTCTGTAATTCCAAGACTTGGAGCTGCGAGCTCAGCATTTTCAAAGTACTCATCAGAAACTCTCAGCCTCAACTCACAGCCATGCAAAAGCTGCTGGAGCCGACCTACACCATTTTCACAGTCGATATTGGATGGCAATAATTCCTGTCCCGTAAGCTACTAAATCATTCAAACCAAGGCTTAATATCTTTATTTCAACGGCTTGATATGCATTCAAAATACATTGGAATTGAAACTGATGGAAATCTTTTTGATTTTCTCCAACGCTGTTTGCTGAAAACCTTATAGGCTCACAGTATCAGCAAGCGGCTACATGGAGAAAGCTTATAATCTTACCGAAGGGTTTGCAAGGGAACTTTTTCTTTCTTGGCCACATCAACGCTGTCGAACCCTTCCTTCCGGAACTTGGACAGATTGACATCCTGTTCCAGTTTTCTTTTTATATATAATGGTAGTGCACGCCCACATGATGACATGATCCTCTCTCCTTCACTTTGGTCATTTGCCCGCTGCTTACCGCGTGATTTCCCCTATCGACTGAATACCGCATTAACTTACCCTTGCACGATTAAATAATGCAAGCTTCAGCACTACCATGCGTATTATTTGTCCCTCCTTTAAGTACTGCACCTCCCAGACTTCCCTACATTAGAAAACATTATCGACGAGTATCCCCTGTAAGTCCTGTCATAGCTACGATTCCAGTCAATCAAACCTGTTTCGTCGTACATGTTCATGGGGGAAAGTAAAGACAAAAGAAGAAAACTTGTTTTCTTGTTGCCCTGCTATGTGCATACATAATATAAAAATAGCGATACCATTATCACTGCAACGAAAACGTGGAGAAAAACATGTTGTTCGTGTGTTGTGGTCTTCTTGTAGAGATAGAGGACTTAACCAAAGCCTTCGTAACCATGTTGATGTGCTACACACTACACATAAGAAAGCTCACCATTGTATTGACTTATGACGATCAAAGCAAAAATTATATGCTAGGGGGAGTAATCCTTCATGTAAGCGTTTCTCATGTACATATCATTGAAATAGAGTGGTTATTATGCTACATCGTCTGCCTTAACATTTCTTCCATTGCTTTTCATCTGTATCTATATTAGTAGTATTGTGGCTCGTTTCCAAATCAAAAGACCAGAGATGGAGCGAATGAAATGAAAGGGTATTATCTCCAAACGGTCTATTACAAATCAGCCAACGTACCTAATATGCCATAGGGCTCGAGGACGTCACTTTTGCTACTATACTGTCTGTAAGCTCTCCATACGCACCGTAAGATTGGAATTGGTGCCTCTGAATGCGGTGAAAAATCCAGGATTTTTTTCTATCCTTTCTCTCTTCCCTCTCAATATTTGCCGAATTGGGTTGTATGGAGTAGATTCTTTTTTCAATTCCCGTAAGTATTTTCTCTCTCTGATTTACTGCTGTCTTTCTATACGAGAGAATTTATCGATTCCTCCACCCGGAATCATTCTAGAAATATGTAAACTTTTTATAGAATCATAATGCCCAAGACAAATTTAAGTCTAAATCGCAAATCGCAATGCGTTCTTGATTCCCCCACACCACGGTTTTCCTCTTCGTTTTAGTTTCAGTGCTTTACGTTATAATAGGCTATTCTATTAGAAGACTGGCTTTCTCTGATAACCTATACCTACATATACGTAAATGAGAGGCACAGATTTGGAAAATGTAAGCAACATATCTACTAGTATTTTTAGTATTAGAAAAAACCCTTGCCATCGGTAGTGAATATTACTCACACGAGCACGTCAAAATCCTCATATGAAATTTATATTTCTCTTGATTCATTAAAAGCACCACCATCCTTGGTATAATTCCTGCATAATGTATACGCTCCTGTAAACAGGTCTCGATTTATTGGCACTTACTGCGATGTAAGTATGCTTCTTCCGCTTTTCTTCGGATTTTTTTTGTGACAGCTGCATTACATTCTTGCGACTTACATAACGTGCATACATAATTTGACTTTTCCTAGTATTTCATACTCCATCATACCCAGCCTAGTTTTATTGGTCTCATTGAATGCCATATATAGTATATAGCTGGTAATTTTTTATGGCTGAAGCGTATATCTGTTTTGACAACAGATCTGGAGAGCGCATTGCTGATGAGCTGTGTTCATTCAGCTTGTGTAGGAGGCAAAGACTATATATGACAGACGCGGATTCTTGTATGCTTTTTATTCACGGAAGCATATATTTATTTCGCCTCTCACTTACTTTTGTTTCCGATTTCTCATTGATTGGGTCAAGAGAATGAAATGAAAGATATTCTTTCCTTTGATTCGTAACTTGTAACCTTCAGCGTTCCCTCACATTTTCCGCTGAGCTTTCTCCCACCGGAGAAAACTAAGTTTTGAGAGTTGATTTATGCCATTCCGTGTTATATTCCAATTCTTTTCCCACCTATCTATGCTTCAATTAAAGTTTTCTTTTACGATGCTCCTTACAACTTTCAATTGATTTGCATCAAAGAGAATGATATTTGTATTTTCGGGAAAATAGAAAAATATCTCTTACACAGGATACGCTCAGAATTTTCACACACATCCAAATCCAATGCTTCCCCCCATACCACCCACATGGTCTTTTGTGATAACAAAGAACCTCTTAATCCCTATTTTCCGAGAAATATAATTTCAAAATTTTCTTTTCTTTCTTGTTTATTTCTTTTATTTTTTCTTTCATAGATGTTATTTTACATCATAGCATCACACAATCAAATCTTCCATTCCTTCCCTTTCTTCTCCAGACCCAGGTAATCTTCATCTCACATCTTCATTCATTCATCCCCTCATGTTTCTCTCCTTTCTCGCACGATATCAGCTCTATACATGTAGGGTTTTAGCGATCCCACAATTCCAAGGCTACACTGGTCACTGCACCGAAGGCTATGATGATTTCTTTGGAAGGACCTCCGAGCCAAAAATCCCGCACCCGCACCTGCTTATTTTTAAACTTTAATACACTGCTTTCACCGTATTACTTATCATTCTGAAAACCTTGAACTCAGCGGTTTTCCAGGTTTTTCAATCTTCTTTGGCTTAAGCGTGCTTGTAGTTATATGCTGTACACTGTACTTGCCAGACTATACTTGAGGTATTGTGCTGGATGGAAAACGTGATGATTGACGAATTTTTTTCTTCTACATGCTTTCACTGTGTCTCTCCCTTTACCCCGTTCAAGATTGCATGTGGCTTCCATTCCTTACTTTGCAAAATAATCCGGAAATACCCGTCTCCTCAAATTTTACTTTATCTGTATATGCGGTCACGTCCCGGAGTTTTCCCGGCAACAGCATCAGGCGGATTCAATGATCTTCCCCCGTCACTCCTCCCTGCTTCTAACTTAGATATTTTTATTTCCTAAATAAGTTTTTATTTTGAAAATTCAAAGTGATACTTTATCTAGTATCGATTCAGTCCACACAATGTCAACAAACTTTTCCTCCAATTGACTCTGGGAAAAAATCGAAGCACCCTTCTATTCCTCTGGCAGTTGTATGGGGATAACGTCATTCATAACCAAGTAAGAAGCGGGTTAGCCAAGTTTTGAATAAGATCCCTTCATTCTCAGGACAACCCTATTCTCTATGGGATCGTAAAAAAAGGTACTACGGATTCTCAGAATTCACCCTTATATCTCCCATCCATATTTATTTTTGCACAAGGGATAATAAATTAAGCAAGCAACTGTGACTGGGATAAAGTATATATGTGCTTTTACGTGGGTTGAATGTCAGCCAGCTGCTTGGTTGAGAATCAGAGAAAATCTTGCATATTTTTTTCTTTTTCCTTCCAACTTTCTCCTCCCGGTTTATTCCACATGGCTGCTGTTGCCACAGATCAATCCATCTATATCCGAGAATTTGTTCTTCTCTTCCTCCTCAAACACTGGCACAATCTTCTTTTACCACATCCTCTATTGTCTCCATTCCAGGTTGTCTCCTTTTGCAGCCATTTTATAAAATGCTTCTAGGCTAGTGCTTCTGCAGAATATTTAGGGAGCTGCATACGGAAATTAGCTCAAATTATGCATGAGATAAACATTGTAGCTGAGAATGACAGTATATATATTTATTCTTGTTTCTCGTGTGATTAGGCTCATAACTTTCTCCTTGCTTTTCTTCCATAAATACATTATGGCATAGCCTTTGTATTTTAGCCAGATGAGTCGAGGTCCACAAAAAAGGAGGGTGGATGTTACGGCTAAATTGGACTTCCTAGCTTTGGATTGGACAATATATTTGATTTTGAAATTTCATGCGGTTTTTTCCTCGAGCTTCAAGCTAGTGGAATAGATGCATTTGCATTTGCATGTACGTTCAATCCTTTAATATTTACCATGAGTAGATGAGCTCAATAGATATACGGACGGATACACGCTGTTTGCCGATGGGAACTTTCTTCGACTTTCTCTTACATCGAACCGCAACTATGACAGGAGGAGGCATGAAATTCGCATTCTCATCCTAGCATCACCATTACCCACTTTCACCACCCAGTTCCTCCCATCCCGTTACAAAGTCCTTTCCATCTACTCTAAAGAATCAGCCCCATCTCGCATCTGTTTCATTCTCTGGCATCTTTTACTTTCTCTGACTTGTGCATCTTTAGTGAACTTCTCGCGTTTCTATGAATGATTAAAAGCATTCTCTTTTGAGAAGTCACGACTATCAGCAGCTCCTGTGTTACATCCGATACAAATTATTACAGACTGTCTGTAGCGAAAGATTTTGGGAAACTGCATTCGACTTTTTCTTCCTTGCTTCCCTTCTCCTCGCTCCTTTTATTTCGCTCCAACCAGCAACTTTCCTCCTCTCAATGATAATTCTGCTTTCCCTACATTTCCCCGTGGGTTTCTGCTGTTCTCTGGCAGACCAAATGCGAGGTAAGCCACCACCATCAGTAGCAGTTGCCACGCCACAGCGCCCGCGTCTTCCTCCAAGAGCTGAGCTAGGATTTTCTTCCTGACCTCCTCATTTATTCCGCACAGTTCTCCAGTGGAATGTGTCCAGGCTCGTGTTGCTCACCACTAGCTAGAAACTCAGCACTGTCAACTTCACCCGTTTCAAAACCCTATCCTACCCTGATATTTTCACCCTTTTGAAGCGCATCGTGCCGAGAGGCAGGACGGATAAGCGAAAGTCTACTTTCTCCTTAAAACCGATTCAAATATATACTCCTCCGCTCTACAGTTCCAATCCTTCTTTTTCTCCACAAACGGTAAGCTAAATTAAATTTTTCTTCGTAGTCTCGCACGATTTATTTTTTTAAATCGCTCTTCTCCAATACCAAGAACCTTAGGGCTTGTTCCATACGAAAACGATTTAGCCATAGCACTGTAGCGTATGATTTCCGTTTTCACTCTGTATCAATATGTGTTTTCACAAGCAGTTTTGCTCTAAATTCTGCTTCCAGGAAGAACGTAGATTTTGTTATCCAGCGTGAAAGCACATAAAATTATGTAAGCTTTCTCTAGGAAGATCATTTATTTTCGAGTTGACATAATGAAATAGCAACACTCCCTAAGGCTCCTATTGCCTTCCGCTGTCTTGAGATTATGAGTGGGAAAAATGAGTACAAAAAAGGCTTCTCAGTATCCTTATACCCACCATCCCTTCAGATATTCGAAAAAAAAGTTAACCTTGTAGTAGCCGTCCTGGAAAATAGATTCCCTTCCTTCCTTTTTGACTAATATACATGACAAAGTACACAGCTTAGATAGCCCTCTGCACTTAATTTAAAAGTCATGCCATCACATGAAATATTTTCTCCCCGACGTGAATCACTCATTTCAACATTACAACTTTCCTCACAACTCACTCCTCAAAAATAGTTTTTTTCGGCTATCCTCCAACTTTCTCCCACTAACTTTCACTGGTGCAGATAAATTTTCCTCTTAAAATTCTCGCTTTTGTAACTTCTCTCAAAACTCCTTCAACATTACTAATTTTTTCCTTTTTCTTCTCTGCGTCCTCCCAATAAAGGTAAAGGTGATGTAGTTTTAGATAAGCCAGAGTCAAATAGCGGAAACTACCGTGTTACACTAACGCTTGTTTACATTCACCATAACCACAGTATCATCATCTCAAGCCAAGTGGCTTCAAATGTCAGAGTGATGGATTCTAATCTGTGGAGTATCCAAATACAAAGCAGTTTAAACTTTGGGAATATCCATGGCAAAGGCCAAAGACAATTCAATTTCCTCATGAATTAAAGTAGGTTCGTAATCTAATTTTTCTCACAGTCAACAGTAAGTACACTAATTTCTGCATACTGAGTCCCCGCAACTTTAAAAACTGGAGCAATACCGTCCTCCTCTATCTACCACATCACCGTTTGTGGAAGTCACTTAGAAACTCGAAGTGGTTGAAGTCATAACAGACTTTTCTATAGGCTACACAACACTTTAAAGTTCTCTTTCATGCCCATTTAATATTTTGCAAGCTTCTTGGAACACATTTGTCCGAGCAAGTTGATTTTTTTCTACTTGCACGGTCCTAAAAAAGCTTGCTCCTGAGTTAATATACGAGAGATTCTTTAAAATTCAAAACACCTAGTCTAACTTCTCTGCGACTACCTTAACAAGCCATGCTCCATTGTTAACTTTTGGCAGCGTGCTTGAATAACTTTTTTGTTACATCCTCTTCTTCTAACCCTCTCAACTAATTGCTACACTGAACAAAACTTTGCAGTTCCATCCATGTATGTGTATTTTCCTTCCTTCCGGGTCGCATGCATGCATTCATCCGATTTATTTTTAATTTTTCAACTTGATCGAAATCACTTTCGGAAACTTTCTCTTCAGTCTCTTCATCCTTTTTAACTGCTTGGAGAACGTCTTTAAATACGCTATTTCTGTGAATCGTTGCATAAGTTGTTAGATCGTTCATTTTAGTCTTGACAATAATTCTAATGCATGTGTAGGGTAGCATCTAATTGTTCTACAACTTTAGTTTTTACAGATGGATTTCAAGTCTTGATTTGGATGGTTTGAGATCTTATAATTTTTGTTTTCTCCATCTCATGTATTCTAGTTTTAAAACTTTTGCTTTTGCGTCCTCCTTCTTTTCTTCTTTTATGTATCTATTATTTCCGTTTCCGCTTTGAAGTTTCTCTTCTCATTTTCAGTGTTCTCTTTTGTGATGCCACTCCAAGAAGTTTCTAGTTTTTCTATCTGTAATTTAATTTTTCTTTTCCAGCATCCAGGAACTTGTAACATTTTGCCAATGAGAAGTCCTATTGCCACGGTGAGGAAAACTAGCAACATCTGGGCCGAATATCTCACGCCAGGAAGAATATCACGTGGAACAACAGTCGCGTATACTGCCTGTGTGCTTCATACCATGAAGAGGCCAGAAAGAATGCCAACTTAATTACTACGCCGCAATTTCCAGCTTCCTAGATACTGAATGTGAAACCTTAGGTGTCAAAATTAAAATTTCGCATACATCCAAGTGTAGTCAAAAACCAGAACCCCGGAACTCCACTCTTCCAAAGCTAATTAATTGACTTGGTTTAACTTGGGAAGGAAACGTGTTGAAAAGTTTTGCTCTGTTCCAATTTTCGCATCCGGATTGCGATCTCGAGTCAGTGACTAGACTTTCTCTTCTGTCCATACTGTTATAAACTTCTCCTCAAGCAGTTGCAAGTACAGGTTATTTCAAATTTTCGATAATCACAGTTTGGTTCAACATCGCCCAGAATCCTTGTTGTTTTCGGATTTGAGTAGTAAAAGAAATTATTGGAAACATTTGCTCCTGACTGTTGTGAAAATGATTTGTGTGGAGTAGCAAAGGAATGCTTTCACTTGGCCGTTATTGTGTATTCCGCACTCGATTACCCTGTGGCATGGTCTTTCCGTATAAAATTTATGAATTCCAGGCAGTTGGGAAATAATTAAATAAATCTCTCACCACGTGCTACATAATACAAGCAAGCGATAACCCGATGTCAGCCAGGGATAAAGTTGTCATGTGTGATAGCAATACTCAAATTACTTCTGGGTTTCCCAATCCTTTCTCCATTTCTGGAGCCAAGAATTACTGCATCGCTTCTCTTGTTCTCCATCTTCAGATTTGACTTTCTCCAAAGTGAACGTGTATGAAAGTGAGAGAGATTGGAAGAAATCCTGGATGGTGCTACTTTCAATGCTCACACAAATTGTTTTTTTAGCGAGAGTCTATTTCAAGCAAGAATTTTCCCTGTCTTAAATTCTCTGTCATGAGTTACGACAACGAAACCACTTTTAATTTAACCACCCTTCTGGACCCTTCTTCACCCCCACCTCCCTACCGTATAGAAGTCGGTGTCGCCTTACACATCGGCCTCTGTTCTCTAATTTTTCTTCTCGCTGTTCTTGGCAACGTTTTGGTCATTCTGACACTAGTCCAGAACCAAGGAATGCGAACAATAACCAATTTGTTTCTCCTCAATCTCGCCATTTCCGACCTTCTCATCGGGGTTGTCTGCATACCTTTCACACTTGTCTCCACCGTACTGAAACATTTTGTCTTCGGGCCTATTCTCTGCAAAGTCATACCCTTTCTCCAAGGTAATGTCCAACTACTTTTTCCTACCTTTTATTATCACAAATCCTCTTTCTTTAGCTTGCATTCAACATCGTTTCCTCTTTTCCCCACTGCTACATCCTTCTCTCTGTCACTGAACAATCTTCTCCAATCATTCTTAGTTTTGGTACCATCAAGTTGCGAGTAAATCCTATTATCTTAAATACGGAACCTCATTCTTCTGTATCCTGTCTACCAGATTTTCCTTGGCTTAACACACATATCCCGAAACAGAACACCTAGTGCGTGTCCCGCTGTCCGTCTAACGGATCTCCATCTCCTTCCGGTTTACTATGCATCCCACCCAGCAATAGGAATAGAGTACGCTGGAGCACTTACACTCGTTGAAGTTTCACATTCTCCAGCTTAAGTTGTATGGCCAACAAAAACCCGAGACGGGAAAGATTTTTGTTTATTCATTTCATTCGCTCTCTCTGTTAGCGCTTGTCAAAGGAATGTGGTGGAACAGTTTTGATTTTCCTAAACCCAGATTGAAACTCAGATTTGTCCCTGACCGAGTTAGAAACCCAGCTATTGTAAACTTCCTTTTAACACCAATTGTTTCAAGCTGGAGTACAGCCCGGGCATTCCGCCCTTACGCTAGTAGATATAATGTTATAGATTAACTGTAATTACTTATGGGAATCATTTACAGTGTTGCCAATCAGACACGGAACGAAATCTATTCCGCATCTTTCAAGTATCGTTATGTGTGGTAGACGAAATTTATTGCATATTTGATTTTGTTTGGCTTCGGAAAGTATACGATATGGAAGATAGCTACTGGACACAGCCTGTTCGTCAATTTTGCCTCACATAATTTTATTCGCTCAACTTTTAAACAGAGAATTAGAAAATTAGAAAATCAGGAAATGTTCAAGTTTCTTCAAATCTATCATTACGGTAAAAAAAATTTTAAAATTTACACTGACTGTATTTAAGTGGTGGTAAATCCAAATTCTAAATGATGAACATTTAAAACATTGAAATTCGAAGAAAATTCAGTTTTTAAGTTTCGCAGGAAATACAAGCATTTAGATTTTAAATCTCAGACAATTTTAAATATTCAGATTTTAAATCTCAGAAAATTCAAATTTTACCAAGCAAGAAGTTTAAATAAAAGCGGAAAATCTAAATTAAGTTGGCTTCAAGCCATAATTTTACTTCATACTTCATGCTATTGTTGTTGCAGGATTCTTATGTTTACCAACAACTGTCCAAACAATTTGTGAATTCAGAGCCAAGTGTAAAAGTATTAAGCTCTGCAGAAGTAAAGTAAAAATTTACGTAGGCTCCTCGAAGTTTCTTGGAGAATCTTTAGCCATTGTGCTCTGCTTTCAGAGCAAAAGTTTCCCAACATGTCAAACTCTTACAAATCCACTAATCGAGTAAACATATTCATGTTTGATGTAAAAACGGTACAAGTTATGCTGTTTCTTGGTTTGAGAAAAAAAACATTTCTGACTTTCTTTACTGACATCTTTTGCGCATACCTCGTCCTAGGCTCTCTTTGAAGCAAATCGAGCTTATTCGTTGTACTACAGTGGCGATTTACTACTGAATTCCCGCTAAGCCTATGATTCGAGTTGCAAGAGGAATGAGAAATCGTCTTGAGGTATGAGATTTGTTCGGTCCCAATGTACATTTTCTCCGTTATGTGTCGCTAGCTCCTGAGCTTTAATGAGCTCACAGGCAGGGAAAAGCCTGGGAAAATAATGGCTTGCTTCAATGTGGGTTCAGGCAAGGATCATTTCTAACTTGCAACTTGCAAAATTCTAACGTAACTTGATACTCGATAGCTGGAAAACTAATTCAATCACCGCGTGATTTAAGGCATGAAAAGGGAATGAATGCGCTTATTCCCTAAATGTTCGACCCTTGTAAGCATGATCACTCAGCCAGTGCTTTCTCCACTACTCACATCGATCCATGCTCAATGTATTGCCTGTCCTTAAAAAACCTTGGAGATCTTCGGTATCCTCTGAAAATCCGGCTACTTAAATCTCGGGCCATGCCCCTCTGCTTGCCGTTGCAAAAGCCTGTTGTTGTGGCGTCAGGCAGCCAAGAGCCGTGCACAATTAGTTTCCGAGAGAGTCAGGTTGAAATTTCAGGTTTGTTGCCTTCCTATTTGTCATGGCCGACAGTGTGTCTCTACGAGCATATCACAAGAGGCCATTAGCAATAATGAAATCCACAAGATTCCAGTCCGTCCCAAACCCTTTAAGCGTCATGAAGCAAAGAGGTTTATTCCGCCGTTTTCAGCTTTTCTCCATGTTTCAGGGTTTTATTAATCTCTCAGCTTTTTCTTATTCCATCCGGCTCACCAGATATCATTAGCTTAAATGGACTTGTCACACATGCTAAGTGTGGTTGCCAAATTAACATGAGGGTATTGGGATGAGCCGTGTGGAATATATTACATACGGGGATAATCCAGCATATTTTTATCCTGGAATTTACCATGCTTTTCTCGATTTACCCGGAAGGGTAGATTTAGGAGAAAAGTAGCACACGTGCAACTTTAATAATCACTCCAGCATATTTTATTTTCAACAATTCTATAAGAACTGTTGGTAAAGAGCTAGGCCGTACCTTCTTCACAATTTCGCAACTCTGCTTCTGCCGTCCTCGCTGCTAAATCATCTTTGGAGGGACCTTTTCTGGTATCCCTTCTTTTCAAAGAGAAAGCAGTCATGCTTAATTAGAAGTTGCGCAAATCTTCGAACATGGTTTTTACGACACCAGTAATTATGATTTAGCATTCGCTTTCTTCTTTGCTGCATACTAAGCAAGGAAGCTCATTCCCACTCACACAGCTTCAAATCTTTTATCTTTGGTTTTAAGATTTTTTCCCAAGCTTTCGCAAACCCTCCTGCCGCACATTTCGATCTCGACTCTTGATTTATGCACTATATTTCCCTCCAAGCTCCACCTAAATCTCTTTGATTAACACACTTTCACCTCCTCATTTACCCACATCCCTCGTAATTAAATCCTCAAATCCTAGGAGAGTACCCAGCTCGCGTTCGGCCAGTAGCTCATGCTAGGAATGTAGGAACCTGCAGGAGACTGAGACTTTACAAAAGATTTACAGCCTGCATTACTGAATTCGTTGCCAGTACTTTCACGCTGTAGTAGACCCACCCAACATCTACGGTCTGATCTACCCTAAAGGAGAAAGCATATAATTGCTTGGTTTTCCTGCCCAGCAGGGGTGTAAAAATCTGTTGGCGTGTACTCATGAGGGTTATCTTCTATGAGAAAATCGTTTACTTTGCATAATCCTCCTAAACTTTCACATCCCCCGCACTACGACCTTTTTCCAGACATCCCAGGATGGGAAAGGAGAACGACAAAACGTAACCTGCACTCTGCACAAGGTTTTTTGAATCTTTGCTCCTTTATTGACATACGACCATCTTCACAGCTTGAAATTATATTCCATCCCTTTCTTTCTTTTTCGAAACTGGGGGTTTCCAGGCCTTGAGCTTTAACTTGAGCCGAACAGCACTGCATGCATCGTCCTTACATTTTTGCTACTTCTCTAGGAAGTAACCGTCGCCCGTAGCGCTCCAGTAATTCAAACTCGGCAACTGACAGTCCTAACATTGCTTTCTCCTTGTGTTTGTCACCACATGTTTATCTGGCGAACCGAAAAAGTAAATATTTGCCACCATCTTGGCTTCTCAAACTTGACTCAATTCCTAAATTTAGACAATCCGAGTTGTCGCCTACGCATGAATCTTTTTTATACTGCCGACTTTGTTCAAGACGTTCCAGCGATTACCACTGCAAACAGTGGACCGTTTCCTCTCCTAATGAGTATAATAGTATTTTATTTGCATTCCATCAGCAACGCTAACGCTTTCTGAGGATTTCAACACAAATATCGTCGTTTGTCGACTTATCTTATTGCAGCCACTGCATTGCTAACCGCTATATTTCAGAATTTTTTCTCCTACTGTTACCTTTTAAATAAGGAGTGATCAAAAATATTGGTTCCCCTCCTAAGTAGGGGCTAAATTCCATTTTGTTTCAGGAGATGCTTACACATTGATGACATACAGAATATACTTCAAAAGCGGCAGTTAAAATCTTTTGTTTTATGAGAATGAATCTCATTTTTTAAGTTTAGAAATCAACTATTACTGGATATATAAGATTTGAAGGCCTCTTATGCTTGAACGGATGAGTTTCGAATCCTCAGAACTTAAGCAGTAACCGGAGTTACTGTTTCAATACAAGACGGATGCATGCTCTTTTCTGGCCATACCATATTTCAACGTTGAGAAAACAACTTACCGAGTAAAAGGTGAAACTCTTAGCAGGGGTAATATTTTGTTACGCTAGTGAATCAAGTAGTTGAAAACTATAACTTTTTGAGCATATCTCATACACTCCTTTCAAGCTCAGAGCTGGTAGCCAGATAACGTTTCGTTTCTCTTGTATCCTATTCCGTGAGTTGATTTCATCTTCAAGTTTCCAGTGTGATGGGGGATGCTCCCATAGTTCTAGTATCTCACCGACAGGCTAAAAAATGGAAGGATTCATCTGAGTTTAACCAAGCCTTAGCTTGGCTGGCCTATGACTATTGGACGAGAAAATTTCCAAATGTGACTCGAGACTTATATACTATGGTTTCTACAGAGTTCAACTTCGGAGTGGTAATCATCTTGTAAGTTGCTCGATTCATTTCGTTTCCCTTCTCTCTGTTGTCAATGCAACCATCCACTTCCAGATACAATCAAATCAGTGAAAGCTAATTTTCAACGCCCGAAAGAAAGACTCCATCTATTTCATTCCGTCCAACCCATCCTTCCTCTCTATCACATGGCTCTTCCAATGTAATGTGCAATCAAAAGCCGATTTCTTTCACGTGTCTTTCCCTTCAATACTCAATAGCAGAGCAATAGAACCTTACGTAAAAGCACGCAAGCCTCTAACTGTGTACATTCCTCATCCTGTCGAATCCCTTTGCACAAGTATAAGTGGTGTCCGAAATTTCCCCTCTTTCACGCCCAGGGTCAACAGTATCAATAGTTTAACGAGCTCCGAGTCAATATTCCGTCTTACCATCCATCCCGCCGTAACGCTTAGCGTAGGAGAAAGTTCAAAGTGAAAATTAACTTTCACTCTCCCTCCGTATTCCTTTTTTCCACTGTATTTTGTCCGCAGGGATTCTTCAAAGAATCACAAAATTTCACTTTATCCAGTCTATGCTCATCCCTTGGATTGTGCCACCTGGGAGAAGCACATGCTGAATAATTTGGAATGATGGATGAACCTCTCTTCCCTCCTCGCCTTTCTCATTCCAGTCCAGATTCTGGATTGCACTACTTTTTTCACACAGTATTTCTGCACTCTGCTCTGCTGCTGTCATTCTTGAATTTATATTCGATGAGTTCCAAAAATGAGGTTGGAAACAAGTTTGCGGTCATCCATTTGCTTTCGACAATTTAATTCCTTATCCCCGTTTATCATTCTCGTGAAAAGTTTTGCAATCACTTTTCAATTATCATTTTCCCAGAAGCCCACTTCTGGCGGCCACAATCCTCCTCTTCTCCTAATTATTTCAATTTCCTATACCGCTTACATTATCCAATCTGTGCTCTGTGCTACAAAATAGCGCTCTGTGAATAAGCCTGAAGTATTCCGCAAGCACAATTTTTGTATAGCCATAGAAGAATAAGAGGTATTGAAATCACGAGGGAGGAGCGTTTATGACTAGACTTTAGTCACTAGAGATAGAAGTGAACAAGTTTCCCCTACGGGCATTATTTATCTTCAAACTTCCAACTTCGTACTTAGTAGAACTGACAGTGGTCTTTTCAAATAGTTGGCTACTTGAAATACCGAGAATACCGGAGAAGGAGTAAAGCTGCATCATCTTTCATACCATATGCCCATAAGGGATCATAAATCTGCCAGAGCCGCAACTAATATCACCTGAACATCGCGTAGCCGTTTCCACAAGATTCCTTCTCATACTTCCCGTCACAGTCTCCCTCTTACATATTTTCCACGTCTTACCTCGACTTTCATGCCAAAAGATTCTTTAATCGCCCACAGACGTCAATCACGTAACTTATTCTTGGCTGCTTTCTTCCTCATGCTTTTATCGGGGATGGGAGGCAAGCCATGATCTTTGTATACTTCTGCTTGCTTTACACGTTTTACACGACTGCCGGGATTCCGACGTACCACAAGACATGTTGGGAACTGCCAAGGGTCAAGCTCTTGCCTCTTAAAACACCCACATTGACCAACCCTTACATTCTACTCTAACTTTCTTTTGTGGTCACAGCAGAGCCTTTCTCTTGTCCCCCCCAAACTTTGAGAAAGAGCGACTTTTGTATTTTCTCCAATGCTGGAATTAGCACCAAAGCACGTATGGTTCTCCTTGATTCTTTCACAACCAGCTTTACGCCTTTCACCACTTTCTCCGATAAGAACAAGCTTCAACAATTGGTATATGTTTATGTTTCATCCTAGTTTGAAAGGCAACCTTTTGAAATCATGCATTGAAACTTAAACTTTTCACCTTTATTGTCACTGAACTTTCACTCTGATTCCTTACAAGGTTTCCATTTCCATAAGACTACCTTCCTTCTCATCACTTGCAGAGACTTTCTCCTTGTACCTATTGGAGCAGAGATTAAAGCCGCCATCTATCATCTATCGGTAATCACATCTGAGTTTTAAGCGCAACAATAATAAATTCCAGTTAATTTATAACTGGTAACCCATAAATAGTAAAATATTTGTTAGCTCCTACTTCTAACTAGTTTCTTTTGAGTACGTGACTCTATCCCATCAATATGCCCCACAACACCAACTCCTCTTCACTCCCGACAATGTTTCTTTTTCTTCTACAAGGTTTGTCAATCTTGGTATCGTATGGGTTTTAGTTTCACAACAGTCAATCTTCCGGACGAGGATATGTCACTTGTAACAAAAGTTTCAACTTTCCCAGTTTCTTTTTCTGTAACATCAACTTTCACGTCTGCCATCAACGTCAACTCTTTAAATTCTACGCGTCATGACTGATCATATGTATTTTCTATTCAGTTTTTCGAGTTATTCTTTTCTTTGCCTTTGACGAGCTTAATAGATTTAGCTCGCTTTCTTAAGCAACTAAGCGCTGTTTGTTATTTCGTCCCGTCTAGGACTTTCATCGCCTCCTTGTATTTTCTGAATCACAAAGCCATTCCGGTCGGTCTCCTGTGACGTTATTCTATGCTTATTCGAAATTCCCAGAGAAGCCAGAATTTAACTTTGTACCGAATCTTTTTCCATATTGTACAATTCAAAAACACATTAATTTCAAATATCATTGCAAATTTGCAAAGATACATGCAATTGCCTGACGGTAGGATACTGCTCATAAAGTTCTAAATCGCAAGATATGTAAACACTTCAAACTCTTGAATGTACCTCAACCCTTGGAATCTGAACTGCATTGCGAGGGCTCAAGGCTTTGAACCACGTAGGACAATCTGCGCGTTTTAAGAGAGCTATTTTTTACACACGAAAGCTTCTAAAAGTATCCACTTGAATACCACAAAAGAGAAATATTTTGACTTGAATTCAGTCTTTTTGTACTGCAAGCCGAAAGTTTCTCTCTGCTAATTTGCTGGTTTGGCAAGCTAGCTTTCTCTTTATTTTGAAAGAGAAATAGCGTGATAACTCTTTTATTTCGTATTTATGGCTATTCAAGGCGTAAATTACCGTGTGGACTACCGGTTGTGTTAAGGTGTATTTCCATAGCATGCCTTTATTTTACCGCATCGTGTTTTGCTATAGCGATGGATAGAATGTAGGTTTTTTTGAAAACGTGCATTCTATCTATCGCCATGACAAAACCCGTACGGTAAAATAAAAGCATTCTATGAAAATACGCCTTTATCTGCCACCAATCATGCAACTCGCTTCGTTTTTTGTTTTCTTTCTTCGCTCATTGCTAATAATCTGGCAGCTATGATATTATTGTGCCAACGTTTATCAGGGGCTGAAGTTTCTTAACAATCCAGTTAACATTGCTAACTTAGCCACTTGTGATGTAATGTTTCGTAATTTGCGAAATTTAGTTTGTTTTTACAAGAAAATAATGAAATGAAAACGAATAAATTCAAATTCAGGTTACCTCGAACACAAAGCAGGTACGCAGTTTCAGTGTTTCCTCTAACGTTTGAAGTATCAATAGTAAAAACCCAATGACAGATGAACTGGTTGTTTAAAGAACAAGCAATCTTAATAAGTACAATGTAATCACGCGGCAATGCTTACGCCTATACCAAAACTTTAGATTCTCGTTTTTTGGACATTGCTGTCGAGATCAGCTGTGCATTATTTTAGCTATTCGTTCTGTCAAGAGAGAGGTAAAGCCATTCGCTGTTGCAAGTATCTCTTTGAACTCACGTTTCTTCCATCCTAACCTCTTCACATCATCTGCCTAGAATTAAATACATCAGAATAAGCACGCCAGCTCTTTGCCCCTCTGGACTCTGAGACGCTCTTGCTTTCTCTCAGACTTTTGTCTACTTCACTGACTTTCTCTCGTAGTCAGTCCTTTACACTTTTCCCAAATTATCAAGACATAGCCAATCCTCCAAATCCCTTGCGGGATCCTGGCTTTGGGAGTTTAGCCATCTCGATCTTGAATAAAAGGACTGCAGACATCATTTCACAAATTCAGCTTCTCTGATTTCCCTCACTTTTACCTAAACTATAGGATTATTTGAGAAGAACTTTTTTTGCATCCAATCCTAATTTACAGCGTGCGTGGAGTCTTTGAGTCATAAGTGACGCGAAAATCTTGCCTGTTTTCCCTCCGCCGCGCCCATTTACTTACTTTCACTGGATTCTTTTTTACTTTTTCCACTTCTGACTCAAGTCGTGCTGTCGATATTTGAGCATTTGAGCCTCAGAAGACCATAAACAAGTACTCTTACCTTCTTTTGCAACTTTAACAATGCGTATTCTAACTTCCACAGATGCTTCATATGTTGCACGCTATCCCTTTTGCTGGCTCACCCGACCCGCAGTAGAAGTGCAGACGTGTCAACCACAGCCTTTGAAGCTAAAATTAACAGCGTTCGATTCAGTTGCCTCGCTATTCTTCCGCTCTATCTAGCTTGGATTTTTGTGTTGCCTTAATGTCAATGGCCATTGTTTTAATGCTTCATTCATGAACTTTCAAAGCTAAACCCTTTGAAGCAAGCTTTTTCTTACGCCTCAATGCAAGACCAACCATTGCACGCAGTCTAGTCTAAACACATTCTTTTACAAAAAGTTGAACCTTGCTCCTCACTCAATAACTATTCGGCATTCGGTGAGGCGAGGATGAGAACTTTCTCCAACTGTTAAGTTTAAGTGGGAAGCTGAGATTTTTTTATGGCTGTGACACTCCTTTGTAATATGTATACCCTTTTATGTTTTTTTCCAGCCGACTTTCACTTGCCATTACTTTCCCTTAGTTGCTTGTCCATCGGCCAACCAGCAGAATTTTTACACTTCTTTCCCTCCGTTCATTCATGCATAATCTGGCGGGCTTTCTATCCCCAGCGCGGCGTATTCGTTTCTCTTCCAACGGCTCCACACATACTGATCCTCAAACTCCAGAGTAAGAGGACACCTATACATGCATGGTATGTTTCTGGTATATGCATTCCTTCAGAATGCCAAACCAGTTTCCACTTTCCGTCATCCATGTCCAATCCAGTCGACCCCAATCATATTCCAATCTCAACTTTCACCAAGCATAAAACTCAGACCTCCCATTTCACGCTCTCTGTTCCTCCACCTCTACATTTCATCTTGTTACCACGGTCAACCCAGTCGATTCAAATCAATTTCATCCAAAAAAGGAAAATCCTCTGAGATTAACACAAATAGGAATTCCATTGGAACTGTTTCTGCTGAGAGGATCACCGACATTCGCATTTACTTAATCATAACAGCCAGTTTCATCATTTCTTTTTGCTGCCTATACTCCTATTTTCCTTGACTCTGTGCATGGAATGTATTACACGGATTTTGATTAACTGACAAATACATCACCCGGAGCGTCTTTAGTTATTTACAAAGTATTCCACTGCACAGCCAAAGACAAAGCATCTTTGTTTTAAGGGAAGGGGTAAGCTTGTTCTCAGAAAACAGATTCCCATATAATGTATAATTCCTGTGATAATAAGATTTACACAGAATCCCATTTATAGCTCACTGCATTTCCCTCGTTTGAGTTTCAGCCCAACATCAACCGTTCTACATGCAATCTTTCATACGTACTTGTTGTGCACGGAATTACGAAGTACGAATTAACCGCTTTCCTGAACTCATTTAAAATTTGGAATCGGTACAATGTTATCCCCTTCATCCGCATGTAGCACGTTTTTTAAATTCCATGTAACTGGCATTTGCTCTTTTCTTTATTGTGTGTTATTTATGTCAGGGTTATCATCGAATATCCAATGCTGATTTGATCTTCTCAGATTTCCTGGTGAGAAGAAAATGGCATGTTTTCAATTCCCTTGAATCAATATTATTTTTTTCTCAAGTTGTTTTCCTTTCTAAACTCAATGCACTAAAAAAATGAGCATATATGAATTCCTAAACTTGTTTTCTCTTTATTAAAAGTATGATAAATTTCCTCCCTTGGTCTAGCAGCTGCATTATTTTATCAAAAGCTAAGTGAAACCAGAACGCTACTTAGCTCTTATTCCATTAACCACTCACTGTATTGCACAAAAGTCGATAGCAAATGACAGTGGAAGACGCAAAGTGATGCTAAAATAGGCATCCTCTCAAGTACTACTTCCATGAAATATGATCATGTCTCCAGGTATTATATGAAGAACTCTGGTGTCTAAGGTTACTCCTCTGCCTCCTAAAATTGTGCTTCAGTGGATGAAAGCATCTAAGCTTCCTGGAATTTCCAGCTTTTTATCAAGTAAAAGTAGCATCGTATCAAATAAAATAAAAATTGAAAGCCTTATTTTCTTATTTTATATTTTTCATACACAGAGCCTCTGACATGGCCAAAGTCTCACCCATAACATCTCTAAAAGCATCCTATCGTTTTGCCGAAAACCTTAAAACATTTTTGCGGCTACTCCGTTACCTATATCTTCAATCTTACCGCCTTCCACCGTCGTTTTCAATACATGAACGGAAAGTAAGAACACATCCATCCTCAAGCTTCCTCTGAGGAAGTTGTACATATTCCTCTCTCCCTTTTGAAGTTTCGGTACAAGATAAGGGACGAACAGCTACGTCTCTCTCATTCACCAGAGAAAACTTACATAAATCATCTCGCCTCTCTCTCCGAATATGATACCCGACGAATCTCAGAAGATCTGTGCTTCTAGCTAGACACCACAAATTGTACTATACAACCACTTATTATCTTACGATCTACGCCACTACTTTCACCTGTTATATGTATCTATGTAGTGGTTCCATGATGATATTTCACACCTGGCTCTTGTTTTTTAAAAAACAATTTTCTCTTTTTCAGTAAGCAGTGGTGTGTAAGAGTTATCATAGGTGTCTAGTTTACATTCACAGCCAAATGTGTAGACCGTACACATGTACACATGTAGACCGAGAGAAGCAACTGGGTCAGCTCGTTGTTCTCGTTAATGTTTGATCCTCTTGAATTATTTATTTCCTCACGTTCGTCGTAAAAAATCAAAGCAAGTTCACCAAGAGTCCATATGACAGACTTGGATCATTCTAAACAAAAAAAAAATAGCATAGGACATCCCATCTTGAATAGTTGTTTTACGCACTTTACGCGTTCGCTCTTACGTAGAAAAGTGGAAGTGGTCAAACCTGGTTATTGTGTATGAACTATAACTGTAATAAAACTCCTGAACTTCCAACCTCTCCTCAAAACTTTACGTTCTTCGAGCAAGTTTGCGGTTTTTAGAGGATGAAAAGCTTAGGAGAAGCCTTCAGAGCTCACCTTTGCATAATGGATGATTTTCTGAGTGTGGAGTGCCTTCTTCCTTCGAGAATATAGCTCGGAGATCCATAACATTGATTCTTCCTACAGCTTCTGCTTTCTCTTCTCATGCTCACTTGCTTTCTCCTTCTCGTACACTCTGTTCAGACTCGTCCTTCAGATTTTTGATCCTGCCTTATCTCTAGACGTAATTCTCTCGCTAGTCCTCCGAGACCAAATCTCATTTTACAGCACTCTATGAAGTAATACAGGGACTTGACTTTATGCTCAAGGTTGTGGAACTTCCGGATATTTCGCCATCACCAAGACCTCAGGAGTTCACTTTTTATTTCATGGCTTTACATGCATCAGGGTGAGGACCTGAGCTTTACTTGAGTTTACAGCTGCGTGATTTCGTGGTAAAATAAAAAATACTTACCCAGCTGTTCACTGTGCTTTCACCGCAACACAAGGCTTACATTCCAGTTGAAGGCAGACGTCGGTTTAGGAACTTCCAAATCCTAATTCAGTGTACTTACAAGCGAATATGAAATGTAAACTTTAATATTGGCTTCCTCTGAAATTTTTTACTAATTTAGCCCCCGCTTTAATTAAACTTGCTCAAATTTCCGCTGCATAGCAATCTCTAAATTTCAATCTTCGCCCTAACTTAATGGCATTTACAGCCTTGCAGTTTACCGTGTTACCTTCCAGACTGAAATAGTCACTAAACTTTTCCTTACAGAAATGTCGTGTCAACTTGTTCAAGGCTATCACGCATATCTATGAATAGAAAATTATGTAAACGAGCCCCCTCCCATAAACTTGAATAAAATTCCATCTCCCCTCCCACTCTTGTAGCTTTTAGCGCGATAAATCCGGTTCGCATATAAATTTTCGCAAATGCTTCCTCCTTCACTGGGATTCCGGTGAGTCCATTTCTCCCCAGTCCGTTTCGCGCGTTCACCGCATAGCTAGACTTTCTCCTCGACGCCCGATCAAGCGGAAGCTTGTCATAAAATCTAATAGTTTCAAGTTCCCCTTTTCCCGGAACCCGACCACAGGACATTTCATTTCGTAGCTAAACCATCTTTCTCTAAGCAGCTAATATTTTCCCAGCCTTTCTCTAGCTTTATGAATCTAAAAGAAACAGCTTGCATGTATCAATTTTGAACTGCTTCCATATGTTACAAGACTCCAGAATTAAATTCCTGTATTGCATGTAATATAACGACCAAAATAAATACGTAAATTTGTTGTGTTACAAACAGTTGGAGACGCTATTTTCTTTTAAAATAATGCTTTTACGACATACGGCGAACAGGATGTGAATTTAGAAGCGGAATTCGTTCTTAAAAGAATAAGTGTTTAAGCATAGTTGTAAGCATATTGTTGTAGCATATAAACTATTGTCGTTATAACTCTGCTATTATCCTACTACAAGCTAGTTAATCTGGAAACAAACTCAAATGCAAAATGAGAGGTTATAAATGACAACGATTTGCATTGGTTTGATTTGCAAAAATGTATTTATATATATTTGAATAAGTGAAAGAGTCAGGATTATGTGCGCCCGAATAGCAGATTATTTATCTTGGTGAAGTCTTGAGCACTATTTTTTCGAGAAAGTTCTTTCAGCTGAATTTTTCCAGTTTATTCAAACAAAATCCTCAAGATGAAAGGGTGCACGCCAATTTGCTTTTTCTGTCAAACTTGAAAACTGCATGCTCCTTTTCGAAATATTGACGAAGCTGATTGCACGGCTTTCAAGTGTAGAAACGTGCTGATTTTTAAAATACATATAAACCACCGCATTTTTATGACACTAGCTTCCACCCGTCGGTTTTCACAAAATAACGAAGCCATTCAACGAGAGGTTTCGCTCATTCAGTCAATGTCTATGAGGCATACAAGTATTTTAAGTAGGCGCAGTTATTTTTCTGTTTTTATCATGGAAGGATTAAATAATCTTCGTTAACGTTTAGTCCCTTTGATATTTATAATTTCCGGTGAAATTTCTTTTCTCAGAAATAAATTGTACATACGCTTCAACGAACCGCTGGACATTTTCCTCGACTGAGATTTATTCTCTGTGTTGTAATGACCTACCTTCCCGCCTACATACACGCACCTACATAACGCTTTCTCCTCACTTTCTCTTCGTGTTCACGTAAGTGCTAATGCTCCGAACACCTCTTTCACAGCTCACCCTTGTTTCCATAGGAGTAAATTAAAACGTTTGATTCCTAAACCAACAAAATCTGTGCGATTCAAAAAGCGGAAAGACTTCATCTGACTTTATCAAAACACATGACGGATACCTAGTAACTGATCTGTACCGCGTCTCGCGCTACCCTCCAGTCTCCCACGTTTTCCTTGTGGTCCTCAGCAGATTTCTACATACATTCCTGTATTAACCACTTCCATTCACCTCTAGTCCTGGCTAGATATGAGTTTTGTTGACGAGCTTGGATGGATTTTGCCTATTCTAAATGATGATGATGTTATTTTCTTGTTGTTTCAGCCGTAAGCGTGAGCGTATCAGCCTGGACCCTGGTTGCCATTTCAGTAGAGCGTTACTATGCCATTTGTCATCCACTCACGTCAAGAAGATGGCAAACGTTAAATCATGCTTACAAAATTATTGCCGTCGTTTGGATGGTCAGCTTGTTTTGCATGTCACCCATCGCCCTAGTCAGTGTTCTACAACCGCATCGAACACCCGGTTAGTGAATACACGTTTGAAATTTCAGCCTCCCCCGTCTTCTCTCATGCTCCTTTCTCTCTCTCCGGATTTGCCCCACTCCTAACTTTCTCTCACGACCATCCCACCATCATGCCAAAGAATTTACTACCCACATGCACAGGAGCCATCAAGTGTGAGTATGAGCCTCCCCCCACCCAACTTCAACTTGAAACGCTGCCAGCTTTGAGTTCTACTAACAAAGCCCGTATAACGTAAAATCCAAACTCAAGTTTTAGGCTTCATTTTCTGAAACATTTAAACCTACTGAATGAGAGACATATCTACAATCTCTAGAGAAAACAATGAAAAACTTTAGGAATTTCCTATTTTTCCACAGACTCACGTGTGTCTGACAAGGATTTGTTCCCAATTCTCTTGCGTCGTCTTGTCTTGCCTCCTCCACAATGTTTTCCTTTCCAATCATCTCACTCTTCCCAATTTTTTATCCCGCGTCCATCATGTATTCACCTCCCACCCCCGCCCACGGCCCCCTATTTTCTCTTTCGGTGCCCCAGCACTTTCACTATAATAGATATTCTTCACATCAGAGAAAGAACAATCACTTCCCAATCATATAAACTACCACCGACTCTATATGTATTAGCCTTTTTATTTCTATATATAGCGGTAAAATGTGCATTCCCACCATTTTCCCCCTGTGTGAGGTCGTTCTTGGATTTATTAAGTTACTATCCGCGATATCCATACAGGTTATTGCTCAAAGTGCAGAGAAAGCATGCCCTCTTAAATTCTCCTCAATGTTGAATCGGATTTGAAAGATGGATTATAAATATTTCTTTGATTTTTGCAAGTGATTTCCTTGAATTTTCTGCATGCTGGGAATAAGCTTATGGGCATACATTTAGTTTCGTACAAAAGTGAAACGTTTCTTCGCGTTTTCCCCCACTGCGTGGTTTGTATACATTCTCCGGAGAGCAATATTAAATACTGAAGAATGACGAGAAGGAGATAGAAAACCAGTCCTGAACTTGGCAGACTGTTTAGCATTTTTTTGTTGGAGCATGGTACTAATTATTTAAAATGTTGCCTCTGTAGGTCGCTTCAAATGCCGAGAAAAATGGCCGCATATACTACTGGAGAAAACATACACAGTTTTTCTGGACATTATTTTACTGGTCCTCCCCTTGGTGATAATGAGTGTCAAATACAGTCTTATCACGAGAACATTATGGCAGGCCAGCAGTGACGACGCAAGTCATGGTAAGTAATCGTCACTATTATTTTACACGTGCGACCCCAGCCGCTCCCTAATATCCTCCTACTTTCCCTTCTCTATAAAGTGAAAAGTAGAACGATTAAAAATCTCCAGAGCCTTATCTTATCATGGCGCTTCTATTCATAAATATTCTTTTATCACTCCATCTCCCGCCTTTATTCTCGTTTCTAATTTCTAAATTTCCTTCGCATCACTTATTCTTACTCTTCAACTCCACCGCTCTAAACGTAAACTGTATGTATGCCTCCGCTCAAGCTTTTGCACTTTTGCTCTTTCTCTCTCGCTTTCTCTTCTGCTTTCCCCCTTTCCCATCTTCCTCCCTCATTCCTTCATCTTTTCTACCTACTGAAAATACTCCTTTAAAATGTCTCCTATTCTCGGCCATCTTCAAATACGAGCCCCCCTTTCTTAAATTTTACTTCTTCTAATTTCATTTCCGGCAATTCTCTAATTATTAATCATAATTACATTTCACGCTTATATTATCCATTTCCGCCGCATCCACTCTACCATAACTACTATTCATTTAGCTAATGTCTGCGGTCTCGCTATTCCCCACACCCAAATCTATTGTTACGCTTTGCCTTTCCCCTCTTTCCCCCGTGTATATATAGTACTTCCTTGATCATCTTCTTTTCTCCATGGATCTGTTTCTGTTCCTAACCATTATCATCATTTTCCACGCGGATCCGCTATATTAATTTTAGAAACTCACTCAATAGATTTTATGTGTGTGTAAGTGTGCTCATTATAGCAACTGATTCCCATTCCGCAACACGTTGCGTATAGTTTCCGTTTTTGCGCTCATCCACCCGTATCTACTACGACTTTCTTTTCGTCCTGCTTTGTAATCCTGCTTTCACCCCTTTCTCTTTCCCTCTCCTTTACTTGACAATTCTTTCTTCCGCTGACCTCCCGTCATCCCGTATTTTTTGTTCATCCTCAACAATAATGTGTTTCTTCTCGTTACGGAAATATCATCAGAGCTCGCCAGCACCGGCAGGAAGCCCGATTCTTTTCTTTTCAGACTACACAACCAATTCTTGACTCCATCCATTATACCACATTTCTAGCATCTTTCATCAAATCCCATGGGAGTGTTTCAATAAACCGTAGTAGGAGCTCCTGTCCTACACCAAGCGTTTGTCATTTTTGGATTCTCTTCCGTCTCCTATTCTTATCTGAGAATGGTTCTAGTCTTTCCTCAAGATTTATAGCTTCGAGCTTAACATAGAAACAACGTCACTAACCCACCCATTTTCGTATACACAACCCATATCAACGATCAATCATCCACTTGGATCAATTCACTTCTTTCCTCTATGCAGCAAAATAATATCCAGCATCGCCATCTTCTCATATTTCATCTGCTCATTCCTGGTCTCGGACTTTCTCCACCCACACCCAACTGTAATTAACCGCTTTTAGCCAGAGCTAGAGAAACGTACTTGATTACCAGTGAAGAGAAAAAAAACGAATTCTATGACAGTTCTGTAGTCTTTAGTTACCCGTCCGTACATACAGAATCTATATACTTGCGTCACATTTTGTTTACTTTTGTCATAACAACCTACATGTTTTTAATAACCAGGCGCAAAACATATTGTACTTTTATCTTTTGTAATCGATACGTCAACGTCTTGGCAGGTTCAGAGTTTCAGACACTTTCGTTCTGTACTTATACTTGTCACTGATTTATTTCCCTAATCCCCGCAACCAAAAATCCCAGCGGGTAATGGAATGTCAGGACATATTCATCTTCTTCTAGGTATGCATGTGCTCCCTTTATTGTCTTCCATGGATATTGGACCTTCAGGTTTCTAGAGTATCCTACATATGATGACAGCGCTGAAGGTTTCCAATCAACAAGATTACAATCTTTTATTACTTTCTCTTTAATTTCGGTGGGTAGTTTTTGTACTTGCTTTGGAGAAAGCTGGCTACGAAGCTGTGGTGTGGTACGCACCGCAGTCCGCAGTGAACAATTGGTACAGTAAATGCCTAAAAGACATCATTTTTCTATAACATCAACCACTTCCTTTTGTAAATTTTATACTTTTCTAAATGTAAACAGATGTGTCACAACTCCTGAAACATTTCAAAAAACTTATGAATATTTTAGCTACAGTTGTTTTTATTTTCTCCTGATAGAAAACAAGCTTTCATTCCAACATACAAAATAATAAGTCTTTTATTTTCGTCATAAGTTGAGCTCGAAAAGGGTGGCACCAACGGAATCAAAATCATGGCAAGCAATAAAAAAATGTCCCAGCTAGCATATAGTAGTTGCCGACATTGTGGCTGCTTCCGTGGGCGTCTCATTTGTATAGTGTAGTGGGCGTGTAATTCTTTGCCTGGAAACAAAAAGAGCCTAACAACTTTCTGGTGGTTGTCTGGCCGTTGCGATTTGCCTATTTTGAAACACCCTGCTGCAATCCAGCTTTCGTAGATTCCACCTTTACAATTTCTTATTTTAGCACACTTCCTATTTTTCCTAGAGATATTAGGGTAAACAGTAATACGCACGCAATCGATCACTCGTCTCGTCGGATACAGTTTCTTTATCGGGTAAAAATTCAGCTGGATAAACAGATGTCACAGCCAAAGGCAAAGAAGCCTTGACTCACGATCCTGTAATGATATCCAATCCAGTTTCTCTCTTTCACTTCAGATCAGAAGGGTAGAAAAAATCTCTAAAAAATGTTTGGCAACATTTTTCTTCTTTTCTAACGTACGTACTCAAGCATCCTTCCGCTGAGACGTTGCGCCCTTTGATTGAGCAAATGAAAGGATTCTGTTACAACATTTTGCCCTTCACGGCCATTTTGTCTGGACGAATGCCCATCAAACCCGACTTCTTCGACTCAAGCTCATGGCCACAGTTCTGCTTTCGCAAAACTTTTTTCACTTTCGGGAAAAGATACCCATGACCGTGCTTTACTCTCATAACATCCGTGATGGGCCTTAAAAACTTTTCAATTCTCTTTGCTCCATCTGCTAGGATTCTCTTTGCGAAACTTTTGAAATCGATAACTTTGGATCCACAGTTTATCCATTATGCTCCTCCACTACCACGTCTTCTCAGACTTTCCTATCCCATTAACTTTTCACATAGTTCTCACTGAACCCCCCGTTTCCATCCACGAATGACTTTAAACTGTAAAATCCTACTTGACTAAGTCTCCTTCTTTGCTCTTGAAGGAGTAAATCCGATTTGTTTCCAACCAATCTCTTAGCAACTTCTTCCGTCCTACCTTTCTTTTGTATGTAAAATTTTACTCTTGGAAATATCAAAAACTAGTTTCGGATGAAGCACCTCAAGGAGTTGATTATTTTGCACAAGATTCTCTTATCCCTTTGAATTTACGCTGTGAACACCAAAACACTCCAGCTCTTTTACTTTCTTCTACTCTCAATTACACTCATAATAGATGAATATTTCCAAAACTTATCTGTTGCCTAGGCTTCGAGTTTTCCTTGCTAAATGTGTCTCAGAATTCCCGGAATCTTAATCAAAAGAGCTTCTGGCACATGTAACTAGCAATGTTTGAAGAGTTTGTGGAAAAGATATTGCATCGCTACAACTTGTTGCTTGTGTAACGCATTGATCATTATTATCATTAAGAATACCAATCAAATCATCCGTATTTTGTTTCTGAAATCCTAACCACCCAACATATCCTTTGTTATCTTGATATTAAACTATTGTATTCGAATACTTTTTATGGGAGATTTATGTGCCACGTGCCAGGAATCATTTTCCTAATCATACTTCTTGTGCTTTATATTTTCCTCCTATTAATATTCTTTACGTAAAAGGGCCACACGCAGCTTTAGAGCTCCGCCAACATTTCAATCTTAATTTTATTTTAACACTTGATTTACTTTCTCCAAGCATGTAACGTTCTCTCTCTTTTTCTCCAAGCTTCTTTAGATGATACCGCGGTGTCATGTAAAGGGGAGGAAATGACTCTACCTAATGCGCCTTCTATTTAGCGTCTATATATTTACACAGCTCAAGCTCAAGAAGAATTTTACTCTCATTCCTCTCTCTCTCTCTCTTTCTCTACATCCTTTTCTTCTCTAAACTTTCCATGAGCAGTTCTCCCTATCTTTCTAAGTTTCCTCCAAGCCGGCCGCTAGCCAGTCAGCAACAGGGAATAAATTCTCGAGGAGCATTACACGTAAATAAGAGGATGAACAGGTAGTCTTGCAGACTGGTTTATCGTGAAACTCAGGCCAAATCCTCTTTTTGGTCTGTACCAAGACGGGCCTTTGTGTTCTCTGACGTCCATGACTACTCGCATCTGTGAAGGAAGCCTAAGGAAAATCTTAAATCTTCCTCCCTTCTTCCGCTTTCTCTATTTTCTCTTTCTCCTATTTTCAACTTACACAATAGCACAAGGAGGATCTTTTTGGAATGTTCAATAAACCTCCGCTGTAAGCAACCTGTCAGAAACTACAGTTTCCCAGAATTTCTAAACCCATCTCACAAGTATACATATCTCTCGCAATTCCTGTTTTATGCATGCATCGAGCAGCAACAAATCCGGCACTGCTACCCTGCTCACCGTCTGGTTAACCACATTTTTTACTTCATCAACTTTTCAATGCCACCATAATTAAATTATAATCTTTGCTTCTGGAGAAAGTGGGGACATTAATTTTAGTGAAATTTTTAATTTGAATTATATTTTAGAATACGCATTTTAAACTATGAATTCTGTAACTTATATTTACTAGACGCAAATAATCTAGACTTCCAAGTCTAAAATCTAGAAAATCTTCTTAGGTACAGCGTATAGCGTAAACAACTTTTACGAGAGGGACAGTCAAATGTGAGAATGAGGGAAACAACTATTCATTGCTAGGAATGAACCTCAAAAACTAGCCGTAGACTCTATTACTCCTTGAAACTTCGTATAACTTGTGGCTTAGTCGATAAAAATCGGCTTCGGCTCCCTTGATCAATTTCGAAGGTTTTACCTGCATATGAGAGGCTCGATGATCAGAACATAAAATGGGACATATGTGGGGGAAGAAATGTTCTCAACAGAGCTTTCACCGTCCTTGAGATAAAAGGATCTTTACATTAGAGAACGTTATGATGGAGGGCGCCTTAAAATTATGTCGCTGGCTGAGTTTTGTCCTTTACGAGTCACATTGTGTATCTGCAAGAAAAGGCAGCTGAAGAGGAAAGGTATGATCCATTAGCCAAGTGTGCATGGATGGAATGGATGCCAGGCTAGAAAGAAAGTTCCATGGGAATAAAATCCCTCCTTCAGCAGAACTGAATTTGAGAAGTACATATATTTAATCTGTTAGTGAAAGAGAGGACAATTCTCACTGTAATCGGCACGACCTTAACACTGTCCTAAACATACACAAATCGGGATTGTCTACCTATCTATATCCACACATGTTATCTCGCAGTTGATTATCATGTTCTTCTTGGAATCCGTACTTGTTCTTTCATCTACTTTTGTTTTTCGCTCTTCCTTTCTCCTTACACAACTTCCCGTCCAATTTTCTTCACGCACACTTACCTAATGAAGCAGCTGGCGCTGATGCTGATGTACCAATTCTAGTCTTTTTAAAACATACCCTTGCCCTTGTAGCTGAGACGGGTTCTTTTTTTCAACGATTAACAGAGTGCTTTCACTCGATTTTATTCTACGCATATACGTTTATATCCTCCGAGTTTATGCTACTCTTTTTCCTCCGGACAGTTTCACTGCAATTAGCCGGCCAAGTTTCTCTTAGCTTTTTTGAAATCGACCGCAAGTTCATTCATGTTATTGGTTGGTCTCCTCCTATTTTCTTTCTCTAATTCGTTTTCAGTGTAGTGCTGCACAAGTAAACAAGGAAATGAACCACTTTATTTTGGTTTCCCCACATAAAGATTCCGTATGCACTTTGTCTACATGCGCGATTCCTCTTGTTTCTCTATGGCGTCACACGCTATCACGCTGTGTTCCTGTTGGACTATCTATATACATCTAATCACGGAGCATTGATTGCGAGAAAACATTCTACTACCCCAACAGGAAAGCCTGCGTTTTTCTTCGTGATCAATGTAATCAACATTTGGTGTACCCAACTACCACCTGTCACCCGCACAGCACTCAAGGATCAAGGCTGAATTAGAGACGGAGCGACAAGAGAAAACAGTCGCAGCCAATTTGCCCCTTGGTCGGTTTCTTGTTACACTTTTACCAGATTGTAATTGGGCTTCGTACTTTCTTGTCTCAGCACATTAAGAGCAAGTTGAAATTGTAACCTCCCTTCATTCAACTCCGACGAAGAGAAATTAGGGATTTATGTAACTTTCACTTGAGCTTTCTCCGCAGCCGCCATAATTGTTTCTTCACTCATCGTTGAGAGCCATTATTATGATGCCAAGAACCCATGCAAAAGCGAGTTTCACATTTTCCTGCTTTCCAGTATCCTGTGGATTATATAACCGGGTTCTGAAAATTCTTCTGTACCATGAGGATCATACACGTGGAGGAGATGCTGATGCTGTTATAATATTGGGCATGTTGCTTCAGTTATACAGCTTGCATGGTGTAGTATTCGAGAATGTCACGTTTCTTCCGGTTGTATCTTCGCTTTATGTGTTATACGTAAGATACACAGTAGTGACTACATTACATGACTGTATATTCCATTGGTAAATCAGATGCTGTTCCAAATTTGCAGAAATCCTGCCAAAATGGGGGTACTTAAGACAAGATTCCCTTTTCTCATTTTCATCTCAAGCCCTACGTGTGGGACATTTCTCCCTTGATTATTATATAATGTCTTCTTAAATTTCCCATTATTCTCATTCCAGCTCCAACTTAAGGTACATTAGCTTCGCCCTCATTCCTACCAGCTTGCTTTCGCGGACACTATTATCCTACATTCACCCTTTGCCTCTTCAGTTTTCAGCTCTATATAGCTTCGTATTTCAAATCCAAAGCTCACTTCTCCATGTAATCTCAGTGTTTACTCAACCAATACTTACTTTCTCCTTAGCTATTTCCGGTAGAAGTCGTAGTAGTCTTGGAAATCCTGCGACCCCATACCCTAAGAGTAATAATTGTATCTGCAACCATTGCCATTCCAACGCCGTTAACCTACCATTAGTCTATTTCTATCTCTCTCTTTCTCGATTCTATGTATACATTCATGCCGGATAAAATTTTGAGATACTTACGATTCCAAATATATAACCTGTTGTAACAACTACTTCTTGGTTCCCTATCGAATTTTCCAATTCCCTCATTAGCTGGGTATCTCTCAATCGGGGTCGCCAAGTGCTGAAACTTTCCCCTGGACTTTTTTAATCATAAATCTTTTTCATATGCTGGTGTGCATGGCTGATAGGGTCGCAGAGAAAATATGTTTGACATCCACTGCTTTTCCATACGGGATATCATGTCAGTGGGTCAGCAAACTAACCTGTCCAATCTAACCATACACACACAGAGCTCAACTCTTCAGTGTGTAGGTGCATGGTATTGAGTGTATATTAGTTATACACTCAATACCATGCACCTACACTATGCTTGCAATATGGTAAAATTTTGATTACTGATTTAAGGATTGTTAAAAAACCCCATAAAAAGACATGGAAACATTGAAGTGCGTCCACAATATGCGAGACTCCTATGGTCTGTCACTTTTAGTATGTGTTGTTATGGAGTCGTGGTAAAGCCAAAGCCATGACTACTGTAGTAGCATAATGCATGTAGTGTAGACGCAAATATTTCCTCGGCATGCAAAATCTGAATATTTTTGTAACTTTTCCAAAACCCATTCCCAATAAATAATCTCACCGATCCTTCACCAAGCATCGAAATCATGGCATCATTCCAAATGATTCAGACGGGAAAGCGTTTGATTGTTTTCTATGAAATTCCTGCTACTAAACTAGTTTTCAGCTTCCTTTAACAATTAATACATTGCTTTTTCCCAGTTCCTTCTTACAAGCTAATCTACACTACAGTGTTCCGGTAGTTAATATATCAAATTAAAGTTGAGTAGCCAGTCCTAGCAGAGTCTGCTTTTGGATGCGAATCACGTATAATTTATCTTTGTCTGGATGAGTGGACCGTTTCATTTCCATCTATATAGTGAGGAATTCCTTACGGGATTTTCACGACTCTCCTCTCTTGGTCAACTAAAGCTGGTGCTTGAAGCTCATGTCTATTATTTTTTAGTTTTGGCAGCTGTTGCCATCTTCCCGTCTGAGTTTACACGTATATGTATAGATCTGTCAACTCGGTCTTAGTGAGTTTCATTTCCCGTCAATGATGATGAAATATTTCTGCTTCATTCCCCCAAACTGCCTCCTTTGAGAGTCTTTTCTGAAAGGAGTGATAGATTTTTTCATCCAGTTAACCTCGTAAGACGCAGAATAGACGGTATAGTCCATGTGCTCTGCCACTCTTATTCTTGTTTTCTCTTCCATTCATAATCCACAGCCTACCGGTCACATGCTAGGGCTTTTCCCTAGTGTCATTTAAGAGTCAAGACAAGGGTCTCTTGTCCGATTCTAAATAAATCCCAACTCATCATCACCATCGCCCTTTCAAGTGATCAATAAAAGTCTGCTGGCGAAAATCCTCTTTTACTTGCATGACTTGACGTTACCTTAGTTACACCTTACCTCTATATCTGCTACAATACAATAGTCTATGCAAGAGTATACCCCTTTGTAACCACCAGTGGTCCTTTCTCCTTGACTTTCTCCCAGGTGTATTTTCATCCACGTCCTTGAAGGAATATGGTTGACTTTGGATGCACTTGTCAAGGGGAAAACCTCACAAAGAAGTATTATTTCCGGTTGTCATATAACCTCTGAATCCGTCCCTGTTGTGACCATTGTTCAAGCTGCATGCTCCTGTAACTTTAGGCTTCCCGAAGATTTCATAGTTATTCAAGTAATCTAAAATCTGAATAGAAGTTTTTTGAAGCCGCTTCATGCACCCAGTCCTGCTGGTTTTCTTTGATTGTAAAACGTGTCATGGCTTTTTCCCATGGAAGAACCTGAGAGAGAAGCACTTTTACCCTTTTAACAGCTACGTCTAGTTTTCTCCGCGGGATGGCTTTCTCCTCCAACTCTATTATTTCGCAAGTCAACGGATTGAGTCACGTCGTTCCTTCATAGCCGGGAATAATAGGATAAGAAAATTGCACACGGGGTAATCAAACCCTGCCGTCCGTCCCTGCCCTTCTTCACAGCGCCGCTTTTCCCGTCAAAATAAGCTTCCGGATATAATGGATTTCCATTTATCTCTCTGACCACCATATTTTTGGAATATTTGCAGATCAGTCATCAATGCTCGTGCCGAGTGCGCTTGAGGATCCAGCAATGTCATCATCCGCATCTCCATCTAACCCTCGTCTTCTAGTCCCGCTATCTAATTCCCCTCGAAACAAGGTAACTTCGAGCTTAAGTAAATTAAAGCCCTCAATGTCAAGGAGGGGCGGCAGTGGGAAAGTTTCCCGCTTTCGTCGGAAAGGCGACTCCCTGGATTCCGGCGAAATCAAATCCGGCCCAGCTTCATCCCCATCCCTCAAGTCCTCCAACCTTAAACCTACTTCCTCCTCAAATCATCTCCTGGGTAACGGGGGAGGTGGTCAGCAGAAATACCTACGACGCTCCAATGTCGCCATGTCCTTGAAGCGGAAGAAGCGGGTCATCCAGATGTTAGGCGTTGTCGTCGCAGAATTTTTTATTTGCTGGACCCCCCTTTACGTCATGAACACCTGGTATTTGTTCTATCCCCAGGAACTGTATTCTCTCATAGGGAACCTCGGAGTTTCCCTCATTCAAATCCTAGCATATACATCCTCTTGCAGTAACCCCATCACATACTGTTTTATGAACCGTGGCTTCCGAATGTCCTTTTTCCACGTCTTTGGTTGCCACTGTTCCACCCCTCGGCAAGCCCCCGGCCAGCGGAACGATTCCTTTCGACTTACCAGAACAAGAAGTAGCAATAGCTCCTCTTATTATTCCACGAATAATCATAACGTCCGAAACTTCCACAAACCCATTCACACTCCTCCAAATATATCCTAACCTTTATCTCATTACGGCCTATCGCTTCTATCAACACTTTCAGCTACATCAAAAAAGCATCCCAAAGTCACTCCTTCACCTACCACAAAAAACATTCTACCTTCTATCTCTAGGATCCTTTTGAAACCACTTCATTAACTCCATTAATTAACTTTCTCTTCTCCGCATAAAACTTTTTCAATTCCCTCCTTTCTTGTAACTTTCTCCGAGCTACATACCTGAATGGAAAGTTGGTTAGTAGCACTTGGATTCAAACCAGCGCCCCTACACCTTCTTACATAGTCTTAGAGTCGCTCAATTCCCTGGTTTCTCGTAACAAAAATAAACTCAAGTATGTTCAAAATGCGAGATGATGTGATAATTCCTTAGCTTCTACAACTTCCCTACTTATGACTTTCACCACTTTCACCCCTAGAACCCACCCTCTTAGTTGTTTATCCTCCTCGCTGTGTTTCAGACGGGGCGGTAAGTTTGTACTCTATACTTTGTACTAGATGTTTATTTTTATTGTACCGGAATATCTACTGAATAAAACACGATGGATACTTGAATAAAGTTGTGAAAATAAAGAAACATAACAAAGGTGTTGCCAATCACGTGCTGACTTCTCTTCTTCCGTGTTACATTCCACTCATTTTCTCTCCATCCGTCCGTGCTTTCAGTTTCACCCCACCCCAAAGTAGTCCTCCCACCATTTAGTTTTCCATTGAATCCTCGGTCCATTGTCGTTGGGATATCCTATTGCTATCAGGTGACGCTCGTCCGTTACTACGTGACACACGTGCAGATGGAAAACTTGGACTTGATGACACGACGGAACATTTTCCATTTACTACTCAGCGCTTATGCCTGCCCGCATAGTAGACTCATTTAGTTGGTAAATAAAGAAAATAGGGAGCTGTTCCTCCAAAAACTTTATAGTCCTGTGCAATAAAGCCCTCTCCCGGGTAACTTTCCCCCCAGGATTTGCATTTTTAATCTTGTGGAGCTTGTTTTTAAGGTTTGAAAAGTGAATTTCTTCTAGGTTTCTTATGACTCATAATAAGTACAGAGTATAATTCATAACGCTAGTGAATATATCGTAAAAAGAAGAGTTTTAAATTGTATCATATAGCTAGTATCTTTCTTCTTTTTTTGCATCTGGACTCGTAATAAAAAAATTATTTTGCTTAATATTTTTAATCTAAGGAATCCACCAAGTAACCCATCCGTCCTAAAAGCTATAAGCTTCCAAGAAATTATACTGCATGCTATACTTTTGAATAAAACACGGTCTCCAGCCGCATCTGCACTTGCCCCACATTTTAATGCTTAGGAATCAAAATAGTATCATGTGCCTAAAAAGCATTCTACCCGCCTCTTCTTCCGACTTTCTCCGGGGGAGCCACCTCTCGGAGAAGGTGGAAACAAGAAAGTTACAGAAGCGCCACGACATGTCTCTCCCACCGGTTTGCTTTCACTGTTGCGGTCACCCTCTACTTTCCCTGCTTAGTTTCTCGCTCAGTCATAGGACCCAGCATACTGCAAATCCGAATGGTATAGTAGACACACAGTTACAATGACTGCAGTTCCCTGTCAAAGTACTAGCCTGTCTGCGGGTATCAGAATTCTTTTCAATTTTATTTTTCTCCTCTCAATACTTTTTAAAGGTTCTCCGCCACATTAAACTTTTATTCCTCCCATATATTACAGATGAAGTCGACAACTCGGAAGAAACGAATGGTAAAATGCTTTTCTGCTCCTGACCTTCACCAATACTGCCTACTAAAGGAATTCAAGCTTCCTGGTCCCCTGTATATCACCATCCTTGGTAAGCAGAGCTTACTCAAATACCAAACTACAATTGTAAATTCTCTTAAACTACGTCAATATTAGAATGCTTTTCAATGCTCCTGTACATAATATTTTCTATGTTCAACGTTGTCTTTTCTCTCCATACCAACTATCCAGGTTTAACCAAAACCAATTTCAACACTATCCGTTGGTTACTGGACGGTGGCTATTACGCTGACATTCCAGATAATTGTTACTTCAGTGCTACAGACTAGAAGTAATATAGCTAGCCTACTGAGAAAGTTATCTTAACCGAACAGCCATCATTCGATGTAATTCGTTTGAAGTATCCCCAAGTCCTAGCCTAACTACACAGCTCAAACATTTGACCATCCCGAGGACCAGGGATAGGAGTTGGGGGGAGGAGGGAAAAATTTGACCAGGGATAGGAGTTACAGCAAAATCTTCAGGTAGAGCAGGTGATCCATCTATCAAAATATCATATCTACTGACAAACACTTAACAACACTCAGTCCTTAACTACGCAGAAGAACGTGATATTCCCTGAAATGTTGTTTACAATGCCAACCCTCAGGTATTTTGAAACTAACGATCGCCCATGCGTTGAATGTACATATGCTTTTCACAAACTTAATCAGTATGACAGTATTTATTAACAATTCCATGGAAAAATATTTGAAATCACGCAGACGTAGATCCTCTTGCGACAGAATATGCGGTTGTCAAGTATTCAGTTGAAAAAGGTTTTAAAAAAATTAAGAGTTATAGTAAACAATACGGTACAGCGAGCTTATGAATAAAGTTCGTGTCGACAGGTACTGAGCGGCTTGGATTTGGGAGAATTTAATCGCCAGGTAACACGGTAACGAAAATCCGCTTCTTCATAATCGTTATCATCTTCGTCGTTGTCCTCGACATCCTCAACTACTACAACGGCAACACCTTCGCTGCCATTATAAATTTGGTCAGAGTCGCTTTCATAGCTTGCATCATCTGCCTCATCGTGGTGATTGCCAGCACCATCCTCTCCCTTGTCTCCGTGTACACTTGAGCCCAACGTTAGAGAATGCAAGATGAAAGTATCTGGTGAGTCGGAATTGCTTGTGTGCAAACTACCTTGAGGCCGATATTTTATACATCCCCCGGTGATTTTCTCCCAA
The DNA here is from genome assembly GCA_906901655.1 of Sminthurides aquaticus. Taxonomy (NCBI): domain Eukaryota; kingdom Metazoa; phylum Arthropoda; class Collembola; order Symphypleona; family Sminthurididae; genus Sminthurides; species Sminthurides aquaticus. Next base: position 3,966,555 of record CAJQTT010000004.1, on the reverse strand, counting down.
AAGCCGTTGCTAAACCCGCTCCTCGCGGTCCAGTACAACTGCAAAACCAAATCACATTATCCACATCATTACCTCTTCCCTGCATCCAATTACCTTCAATCAATAAACTCTTTTGCGGTCAGCCCTTTTCATTAACGACAGCTCTGGAAGCCGCATTGTTTTTTTATCGTCCGACTAAACCTCTTCCCCAGCCTCGAAAGTAGATTGAATGAAATAAAGTAACGCAGTGACTTTCACTTGCACTAAAAACTGATACCCCTGCCCCTGACCCGATATATGAGAAATTTATTGGCTTACTAACCATTATTTCCTTCATTTTACTATCGGGACACGACCTATCAAATACCAGTATCCCCCCAATTGCATCAAATCAGATGCAGTATTAAATATTATAGGTATTATATTTATATAGGTATTATATTTTATTTCAAACGCCTGAGTCATTGCTTTCAATATATCAATAATTCTGCGATACTTTCTTTTTCGGTAGCAACAATAGCCAGTCTAAAAATTCCATTAACTAGAAATCGGTCTCCGTAATGTTCAATACGAAGTAGTTTAGGTTGTATAAAGCACGGGGTTTCCTTCAGAATCATAATACTTTCTTGGCTATAAAACCTTTTGCTTTTCAACCCTTTTCCAGTGATTGAAGCTCATATCACAGCGCTTTCCCTCGCTCTTTGGTAGACCTTAGGACAGTTATGGTTACGAATTGTAACACATATGTCAACCATCAAGTTTCGTACAACAATAGTACGAAACGATATAAACATTCAAAATGTTGTGTGCATGAAGATCCAGAAAGTAATAACTTTTTGTTCACTTAGAAGGGGGCCAGTTCAAAGCTAATTGGAATACATGCTCATCCTATACCTGAGAATTAAGAACTTCAACTCTAAGGTCTACATTGTGTGGATTTATTAGTGGATGAGGGCCTATGCCTATCCATCGCTAGTAACAATTACCGAAGATTGAAAATAATAAATCAAGGAGAAAGCATTTGCATTAGACACCCTCAGGTATTCAAGTGTAAGCTGTCAGAGTTGACGGAGAACCTTTGCCAAGGTAAATAGGTGATTGCTTTGGCTCTAGCCAAAGTATTATCCAACCACTCTACCATTCTGGTACCTCCGTATTATTTCACGCCTCACTTACAGTAACCCACGCGAATTGTCACCTCAGTAGAAAATTAAAAACTTGCTTAACATGTAGCTTTGGGGTTGTAGTAAATACCCCTGAGAAAGAAAATCCAACTTTTACCGAATTCTGGAGAAAATCGAGAAACAGTTCGAGGAGGAGCTATCGACGTATTATGGCAGTAAAAGTTAAAAGACAGTAAAAACTTAATTTCATGTCGTAGTTATTTCATTTCATGTTAACGGTAATATGTAATATAAGCTCTAAAAACATATTCCTGCACTTCTTGACAACTTTGTGCAAACGTATTATTGGATACCATCTCTGTGCAGTTGGCTTACATAATATGCACACGGTCCCTGCAGCAATTCCCATACGAAAACCGCAACTTTGAGCCCCTATTCCTGTGGTAAAAGCAGAACGTTGGGCGCTATTTTTACAGAGGAATTTCATACGACTATAATGTTCAGTTCTAACTATTTTGCAAGTTAAAGTGGAGGTGACTATTCGCGTGGGTTACTGTTAGTTTTCGCATAACAAGAAGGACAGCTTATTTCTTCATGTGTATTCAAGACCCCATAGAAAACTCCAAGAATGTTACATTTGTTCCTTATGAAAAAACTTTGAAAATTCTTGCTTTGTTACCTACCTTTTTACAATGAAGTTTAAGGAGAAGATTAACATATGGTGTAATACCTAATCTAAAACTCAATTATGCGTTTGACCCCTTGTACTTACTCCGTACTTAGTAGAGCTGCGCTTGTTTATTTTTTTAAAAACAAATTGTCGTTTACTTTACGCATACGCATTCCCGAGCAAAGCTAGTGTGATAGCTTAAAGGAAAGTATATGAGCGAGCACATGTATATTTGAATGTTGAATGCTGCCAGAGATGCGAGCTTCTGTTTTCACTTACCAGATTTATTGAGCGTGCTGGCTTGAACCCCAAAAATGAGGCTGTCATTTCCAGATATTTCCGATCCCCTCATAATAATGGGTGGTCCAGTTTTGCTCTTGGGAGCAAAGCCGATTTGAAAGACTTTGAGGAAAGCTTGCCGGAACTAGTTGAAAAAGAAAAATGATTCTCTCGTTATCAATTTCAGCCTACTACTACGCTTACAAATGGATTGGATGATTCCTTGGAGAAGGACTATGTAGTTGAGATACGGTGAGACCTGTATAGTGTCAGGCTGATGTCTCTTTCCTGTCGTCTCTCCATCCAAGTCACATGCTTTTTCCTGGTTCCTTACCTTCCGATTCATGAAGCAGTAGGTGATGGGATTACAGCAGGAAGAAGAGTAGGCGAGAAGCTGGATAAGAGAGACGCCGACAGGTCCGATAATATGGTAGAATCCCTCCGGGTTAAACAAATACCACGTGTTCATAACATATAGCGGAGTCCATGCAATAAAGAATTCTGCGACGAGTACGAAAAGCATCCTGATCACTTTCTTTTTTGACTCGATGCTTTTCCCCGTGTAAGTGCTCCGAATAGTTCTGGAACTTTTTCCATACGCTCCAAGCCCCAGCCCTCCACCCGCATTTCGGTGTGCACCTCCAGTTCTTTTATTTTGTCCTTGAATTGTTTGAGCTGCGGCAGCTTCCGGAGTTACCTGCTTTGAGATAGGGACGTCAGTCCTGTCTCCCAAATTTTTTCTCTGCCATCTCACAACTACAGCTTTTCCGTTTCGGTATGTCATGACTTCGCTTGATCCTGTATCCCGTACGTCCATCGAGGATGGCATCTTCCACATGGGATTCTGGTGAGCTTCTCCATTGTGATTGTTGCCCGCTGCCTTGCAAATTGAGTAATGAGAGTGACTATGACTGCTTAATTCAACAGAAGGCTCCCCTCCATCATTGCCTGGTGAGTTCAATTTTCCTGGAACAGACATAAACAAACAGTTTTCTCAATCTTACCGAGTCCCACGATTTACACCCACTTTCTTTATTGCCTTTCAATTGAAGCCTCAATCCCTTCCCTCATGCTCTTAAAATATCTGCACATGCAAAAATAACCAAGGAATTTGAACCGACTTGAGAAATGCAACCTTCACTCCATACTTTATTCTCGTTGAATCCAAACTCTTTTCCGTTTCTTAGTCATTTGTCTACGGAGTTTTAGTGAAAGCAGGCTTGCCGGGTGGCTAAATGCAAATTATGATTGACTGTGAACTTATTCCATCTACGATATACGTTATGCTCATGTTTGAACGTCAAACTCGGCCAATGAACACATAAACAATCCACTTGCCAGGCAGTTGCGTTAATTACGTTTATTAGTAACTGGGGACATGTCATCAAAGTACATGGAATAGTTTGCAGACAAAATGTAAATTGACATATTACTGACGTACGATATTTATATCAAAGGTTAAATGTGAGGAAAGTTGCAAGTTTTCATCTATGAACTAGTCTATAGAGACTCTTCAACTAAATACCGATTACTTTGTCTAACGCGCAGAGTCCAGACCACAACTTTCTCTCGTTATGAAACAAGAGTTGAATTGAGTTGTAATTCTAAAAGTTTGGCGGATTCCGTTTTGGGGTAACAGCCGCAGGTGCATTGACACCCTCAAAACTTACCACACTTTCACTCCTTCTATTATTTCCTATAACTAGCAGTGCATTAGTACTGCAAAGAGAAAGTGGGCTAATAAAGGTCGTTTCCCCGATGGAAGTATTCCGGCTACAAATATGCCGGATCTAGCAAATTTTTACATTGCGTCTAGAAATCTCTTTCGAGTCGAGTCAAGTAACCCCAGTCTCAGTCAACCAGAAACGATATGCATTTAAGTGGTGAGGAAAATGCGCAAATTCTACTATTTAATCACCTGCATACCATCCGCTACCAGGTGGATATGTTCGCTGTTGACACGTCTTGCGATGAAATTATATTCCTGCTAACCATCTCAGCAGCTTCGCCTCTTTCTGTCGAAAAATCTAAAGTATGCAACTACCCGCTCCTAAAACAAGATGAGAACAGCGAAAATTCGCATAAATTTAATAAATTTTCCCCTTCTTGGGACCACGACGCGTATTATAAAAATCTCCAGCGGCGGCAATCCTACTGCTGACACGGCTATATTCACTTTTACTTTACGCGCCTTTTACTACCTATCACTTATCACCCAGTCCTCGTATATGTACATTGGTATGCGTTTTGCTTGTTGAGTGCATATTTTATGCTTGCCACGTCCACACTCTGTGCCTCACCTTTGAGCATTTCTCTGTACAAACCGTTTCGTTTGCTTTCACTGTCTTGGTATTCCATCGTTAACAGAATTCGTTTCTCGGAACGAAATGAAATCCCCACAATTCTCTTCATCTGTCTCCTTTATCGGTTCCGCTACTTGACTTTAATACGCTGTTCCACTTCTGACTTGGTGTATTGCAAAGGCCTGCACAAATTTTCTTTGAATTCCCTTTCATTTCTCGTGGGGTACTCCTTGGAGGAGAAGCCCAAGACCTTTGTTTCAGCGTTTCTTGTTATATCATCACTTCTCAACTTGTGGCTGGAACAGTGGGAGCCTCTATTTGATTTTTTATTTTTGCACCTCTTTCTCTTTACACAACTTTGATTTCTCCTCTCTCTTTTAGCTCACGTGCTTATTACTTTCTCCAGCTTTATTTGGGAGCGGGAGTGCCTCCGCTCCAAAATTTAGCCCCTTCACCTTCAGTTTTTCGGCGGCCAAATTAGCCTCCCTACACTTTCACACGGGCATTTTTCCATACTTTTACGAAAACCTCTTATCGCGAAATCCTTGTAAGATCTTTCTGTTTATAATGACAATCCAAATCTGGAGTTATGACATGACTCAGAAGTCACGCTGCAACTCTTAAATGTACCGGTTAAATTTTGGTGCTTTCACTTCTGCATTCAGTTTAGTAAATGCAGGAGTGTTAATAAACACTTCTGAGTAGTCCATCAGTACCTTCTTGACTTAAGCATTTTCTACCTTTGAATGAGGTCATAAACGAACCGCGGACCATGTACCAAGTACTTGAAACCCTTGCATCTCAATTTTTGAAAGTTTAGTCAATTAATTTACTCCAGGAAGCCTACACATGAGGGCTACATACCCCCCTCCCCCATAGTAGCACTTCCCGTATAAATCCAATCGTCCACTTCAATTGTTTACAGAGCGAAGCCGTTAAGGCTAAGTAGCTCAATCACTGCTGATTCTCTTCCCGATAGAGACCAATCATAGTTTTGGGGTGAAAGTCGTGGTTTGAAATTGAAAACTTAGACCACCTTTTTGTACCTTCCACTATCGCAAGTATCAGTGCAGTAAAGAAGAAACACATCTATAATGAAGACATGCTGTATGAGAGATTCGGAGATAGGGCTTACTGGAATTTGGCATTTTCTCTACTTCTTCTAAAATAAGTATACATTTTGCAGTACTTTCACGTATTTCCTCTTTCCAATAATTCAATTCTGAACCCTCTCAACGACAAGACAAGCTGAAATATTTCTTTAACGGGAAGCACTTTATTCTACGAATATAACCTGATTGAGGTCAATTACTAGTCCTTTGGCGTCCATTCTGAAGTGAAAGTAATAGACCACGCATGAACTTTCTCCTCCGGCGTCAATAGCAGATTGATTTCAACCTATTAACCCATACGTCTGTTTTAGAATTCTTGATAATCTTGACGTATTTCTTTCAGGTTTTTATTTCCTATTCCGCTCTTTTTATAGGCGCAGCTTGCCCACAAAATTTTGGCAGCGTGTCTTAATAGGCAGTATTCACAGGCTAAAAATGAACTCAAAAATACCTCACCTACATAACTATTTTACTGCATATAACTTCGCAGTTTTACCCTGAAATATGTTAGTTTGTGTTAAGCTTCCTTTCGGTTTACTTATGGCTTCCATCTGAATTCTCTTTCGAAACTTTTCCGCGTGTGCAGTTTCAATTCAATCTATGACCGAGATCCAAATCCCAAATCCATCGTTTCTCTGCCATTTGTAAGAATACTTTTGGGATAAAAGAAAAGAGAGACGCTATTATGACACGCAACGATAAGAGAGGCATCAAGGCAAGGAGTTTGTAGTCGGCTTGATTCGCCTTTAGTTTCCCTGTTTTTTTTAAAAAATTCGTACCTTTTATTCCATTCCAGTTTCATTACTGCTTATCATCAGCATATTATCTTGCCAGGCAATACGAGTGATAAGAACTTACTTAGTGACTGACAGTTTTTTGACTAACGCTTAAGTTATTTTCAGCAAAATTTGCTCGTGATAACTGTTTTATAGAAATCCGCAAATTATATGCTCCCCGATAAAATCAGCTTGAGTTTTTATAGTTTCAATTATCAAACTTTTCTCACACGATGAGCTCTCAACTCCGTAACACCACTTTATATCAGGGAAATCCTTTCCTTAATTTCTTTAGCTAAACTTTCTAAAGTCCAGAGGTAGGGTTTTCGATCAACTTTCTCCATTTTCTCCCTCCAAGTCAAACTGTTACTCTACTTACATATTTCTAAAAGGTTCCTAGAATTTGTACTAAAACTTTTCACTGCCTCTTGTCATTCAGATGACTAACAGCTCCCTCTGACCCCAGCAGACTCTTCAACTATAGGATAAGTGACTTCAAAAGATCGCTAGCTTTCTTCACCCAACCAACCTTCTTATTAGCCTATTATCGTTTCCTCTTTTTCTTCCAAGTAATCACTTCCGCATGACTTACGGCGTTTGGAATTTCCTTTTATATGCAGAATGACCTCCAGCGACACTGTTCTTTCTATTACTTGTTTCTTTAATCCTGTCGTTACTTTCACCTTGTTGTTGTTACTCTCTACTGTACGTACTTTGTGTTAGTCTATATTTTAACGCAACAAGATTGCGCTTACCACATTATGCTGTAACTCTACGGCTGAGGATGTGCGAATTTACAAATACATATAGCATCAAGTGTTTCAAGTTCCCGAAACTAATTACAGTCGAAGCGGACCTATAAGCTTTTGAGAATTCCTCACTTTCACCTATTAGAACCATGCATAACATATTATACCTCAATATTACCCGCCAGATCCTACAGGTACTCAGAATCACTCATTCCTCATCCCGATAATCAGCTCTTTCCATAATCCTTTTGTGATCTGATCAAGTTTCATTATATTTGTGTAGCCATATCCTCTTTCAACTAATTCATTTGGCGCAAGTTTGCAGGAAGACAGAGTCTTCTCGGAAACCATTTAAATTCGAACCTGAGTTTGATAAAAAAACCACTTACTCCGCGGGTATCAGCTGCCGAAATGCGGCCATAGATTCATAATGTAAAAGGGCCCCGTCATGAATACATGGGGCAGAAGCCAGCCGGAGAAACCAATGGCAACGTAAACAGAATTACTGCAAATTCGAATCCGCGAAAGATGAATTGCAGCAGTGAGTTTGAATCAGTAATGTATTGACGAGTCCTCCTCTCTTAGTAACACGCTCTTCCCAGTTTCTCAACAGTGGGAAGGCCATGAAAATTCTAGTAGTAGAATTATATATATACGGCAATTGATCAAACTCAAGTAACGTCTTCCAGTTGATGCTAAGCAGATTATTATGCACACTGTTGTTGACAAATCATGTAACGCCTCCTGCTCATAAATACATGAGCATTTGATTTTAAACTAGATATTCCTACCAGCAGAATACACAGAATTCCAACCACAAGCACATAGCGTTATGGCAGCCAAAATGAGTCAGTTCTCTGGACTACTTCAGTATTTATTCCGTTAATTTAAGTAATGAAATAAATCATTACGCCAGTCTGCGTACATAGTCGAACTATGTGTACTAGAACTAGTCTCAACATATTTGAACCTGTCTAAATATATTGTCTCATGTAGTTGCCATTCTTTTGAAATAATTAATTTAGTTGGTACCAAATAGAGTAAAATGGTTTTGGCTGCCTTAGAATAGCGTCAATTGATTTTGAGTGCCATAAAATTGCGACACCTGATTTTGGCTGACACAAACTAGCGTCATCTGATTCTGCCTGCTACAAAATAGTGATACCTTATTTTGGCTGCCACAAACTAGCATTACCTTATTTTGACTGCCATAAAACAGCGTCATCTGATTTTGACTGCTAGAAACTAAGGTAATCTGAATTTTACTGGCTCAATACAGCGCCATCTCATTTTGACTGGCTTAAAAAAACCTCATATGATTTTGACTGCCTCAAAATAGCTTTATATGATTTGACGATCACAAAATTGTGGCAAATTATTTTGACTGCCTCAAAATAGCGTCATCTGATTTGTGCAGCCGGAAACTAGCGTTACATAATTTTGGCTGCCAGAAACTAGCGTTAAATAATTTTGGCTGCCAGAAATTAGCGTCAACTGATTTTGGCTGCCAGAAATTAGCGTCATCTGATTTTGGCTGTCAGAAACTAACGTAATCTGAATTTCACTGGATCAAAAAGGCGCCATCTGATTTTTACTGGCTCAAAAATACCTCATATGATTTGGACTGCCTCAAAAAAGCCTCATATAAGTTTGGCTGCCAGAAATTAGCGTCATCTGATTTTGACTGCCAGAAATTAGCGTCATCTGATTTTGGCTGCCAGAAACTAGCGTCATCTGATTTTGGCCGCCAGAAATTAGTCAAATCTGATTTTTACTGGCTCAAAACAGCGCCATCTGATTTTGACTGCCTTAAAAATACCTTATATGATTTTGACGGTCTTAAAAATACCTAATATTATTTTGACTGCCTCAAAAAATCCTCATATAATTTTGGCTGCCAGAAACTAGCGTCATCTGATTTTGACTGCCAGAAATTAGCGTCATCTGATTTTGGCTGCCAGAAATTAGCGTCATCTGATTTTGGCTGCCACTAACTAACGTAATCTGATTTTGACTGGCTCAAAACAGTGCCATCTGATTTTGACTGGCTCGAGACAGCGCCATCTGATTTTGACTGGCTCAAAACAGCTTCATCTGTTTTTGGCTGCCAGAAACTAGCGTCATCTGATTTTGACTGCCAGAAACTAGGGTCATCTGATTTTGGCTGCCACATCTGATTTTGACTGGCTCAAAACAGCGCCATCTGATTTTGACTGGCTCAAAACAGCGCCATCTGATTTCGACTGGCTCAAAACAACGCCATCTGATTTTGACTGGCTCAAAACAGCGCCATCTCATTTTGACTGCCTTAAAAATGCCTCATATAATTTTGAATGCCTTAAAACAGTAACACCTTATTTTGGCTGACATAGAATAGCGTTTACTGATTTAGACTGCCACCAAATAGAGCCAAGTCATTTTGACTGCCTTAAAATAGCGCCATCTGATTTTGACTGCCTTAAAATAGTGCCATCTGATTTTGACAGTCATCAAATAATGTCATCTGGCTATGTTGGTTGGCTTTATTTGATTTCGGCTGGTTTAATTTATTTAGGCTGGCTGGATTTTTTTAAATCTTAATTGGAGGTTCCACTGTAACTGGGGCGTATTTTACTTTTAGGAACTCGTGAATTTTTACAAAAGCTGTTTGATGGGATTTTCTGCAAGAAGCTGACTCAGTTGGACTGTCATAGGGCCAAATGGTCAATGTCTAATTTCTCAATTTGTGTGTTTTCTGCTTTATGGAAAATCTAATATAAGTAACAGCACGTTTGAGATTCATGGCTTTCCCACCGTTGAGAAACTGGGAATAGAATGTTGCTGAGAAAGGAGGGCTCGTCTGTACATTGCTGATTAGAACTCATTGCTGCAATTTCATCTTTCGCGGATTCGAGTTTGCACTAAATCTGTTTACGTTGCTATTGGTTTCTCCGGCTGGCTTCTGCCCCATGCACTCATGACGGGGCCCTTTAATGCTGTTGTAAAGATATGACAATTTTTGAATATGAATGGAATATTCTTAAAATATACATTAAGTATTACTTATTAAGTATACTGAAAAAAATATAATCCTATGAGATTTCTCACGAAAATCTCTCATTGCTATGTAAATTTCAGACTCCTAGACGTTAGCGGCATCCTGATGGTCTTAAAGTATAATATTATAGGCACATATATAAAAGTTTATTATAGAAATTAAATCTTTGGCTAAAATTAAAAGAGCTAATTCATTAATTATGATATTGACGCAATTAAAATTTGCAATGTATAAATGTGAATCTCACACGCGCAAAGGTATTTGAATTATTTTAATCTCACCTGGCTGATGGAAGGATCTGGTATGCAGGATTTCACTCCTCATTCCCTTCCAGAGCTTGCTGACAATCAGACTATAGGCCATTCCCATTATGCAAAGAGGGAGGACGAGAAGGAGAAAGTCGAGAACCAAGTTGAATGTCTTTTCACTCAGAGGGTTTGGCCATATTTCTCGACACTTGAACCGCCCTGAAAACCCAAATTCATGTAATTTATTCTTCTTTAACAGCCCTTCATTCCCACTCTTGTCTTTTCTTCCCTTTACCACAGGATTTGATGAAATTAGAACCAAAGCCTCCGCCCATTAGTCTTTTCTCCTCGCTTTTTACGTGACAGTTGTGTAAAAGCTCCGACAACCATAAGATCCTATCTTTCACTTTCCTATCGGTTCACAATTGAGAAATTATACTACGCCCAACGTTTCTTTCATCCTCTCCGCTTTCTTTCTCAGTCCTTTTTTCCTTTTATTTTAATTTGACGACAAACCCATGGTATCCCGAGGATCCCCCTTTAATCACTTCTCTCCATCTGCTTTCATTGAGTCATTCTAATCTTCCCGCGCCCATGCAGAAGAGTAAAATTGTCTCGCAGTTTCTTAAAAAGTCCCGTTGCCCCTTCCTAACTACCATATACACGACTCATTTGAGGCAGCATTGAAATTAAATAGTTGAAATCATCACTAAATTATACCTTTTCGCATTTACGTTCTAGAACTCGTTTAACAAAACATATGTATTCCTGCTCAAAGTTTCATTCCCAGCTTTGATGCTACTCTGCCCGCCTACCCTCCTCCATACACGGCTACAAGCAGCTAGGCAATGCACGGACATAAACTTCTTCGTAACTCCTTTCTTAATTAACTGATTCCAGCTATTTTAGAATTTAAAAAGTTCACAATGTCCTAGCGGTAGTGTGTTTTAGTGAGGTTTTATAGAATTCCTTCATCAGAAAATAGCGATAAAATCCGCGATCTAAAAAGTTGTCTTTATCTGATGATAACGTACATATTGAACTTGCCCTTGAAAAGAGAGGAGATGCTCAGAAAATTGCTGACCTACATAATAAAAACTAACCCGACGAGACTATGAAGACTATTCCTCAAAGTCATTAACGTCCTTGCTCTAAGCGGTCTATCGAAGGAGGGTGGTAACATCTATATACACCCAGGTAATTGAGTCAAGATCAAGAAAGAGTAGTTCTTTATGTGGCACACAATCGTTTCCCATACTCCTCTAAACCCATTTAGCTTTCACCTCTCTCTTTCTTTTGAAAACCCCTGGAGAAAGCATGCATATTTGCAGTAGCCTGGCAGGATAAAAGCTCCTTGTCCACTTCCCTTTCTCCATATTAGTTTCTTCCTTTTCTATTACAGTTCTGACTTTTCTACTTAAAAGTTTTGTAGGAGATTGTTTGAATGGAAAAATAAATTTGGCTCATAATTCCACCCGCGTCTCTAACTTGTTTTCTCCACCATTTATGTAGAAGACTGTCCCTACGTCTTTTGCTCATGTCCAGGTTGATATCGCTCACATCTTGTAAAACCTGCTCTCTCTCTTATCTCATTCATATCCACCGTTCATTCTTCTTCCGTTCTCCCACACTCTGCCTCATATATTTTCGCAAGTAACCCTCCTTAAGTTTACCAAGAGCCTATTCTCCCCATACTCGAGAATATTTTCATTGTAAATCATCCCATCAACTTCTACTTCCAACTTTCAAGAAGGAACCACTATCAATCTTCTGCAATTCGGTCAGATGGCTTTCTCGCTGAGTAGTGTGGCAAGTGCCACTAATTCTCAAACCTTCCGTTCTTAGAGCAATTCAAGATACAAACTACATTTCAACCAAGGAATACCCTTTAGTGAAAGCACGTATTTATCAACATGATCCCCAAAAGTTCGGATCATGCTTAGGCTCTCCCTCTTCACCTTGCTCTTTACGCCTCACGAGTCTTCTTATGCAAGACTTCTTTGTGCTATTTCCTCTCGCTTTAGCTACGTAACAAAAGCTCTTCAACTTTCTCCTTCCTTGCTTTCTCCAATAATGATCATTAAATTCAAAATCGTATGCACCTGTATCCGAACACTGACTGTACATACTGACTATATTTTAATCTCTTTGATTTCCGTATGCAGCAATAATCTGAATATATCATCTTTAAAATGAAATGAGGAAATACCAGTAAGGAAAATCCGAGTGAGGACTGAGGAGAACCTAGTTTCATAATCTACAGATGGGCCAATTTCCATATACATTATAAACGTCTTTATGACTTTTGTGCCTTCCTCCTTTCCGCCATCCCGTTACAGATGTATTTTGGCTTTCTCTCTACGCTTCATACGGTCTATGGCTATATCCAGTTCCAAATGGGTTTCAATTGTATATACTGCGTTTTCTACGGGAAACCCTGCGTTGGTTGCTTTAATATTATTAGTTATATTTATCTACCAAACTGGAATCAATGTAGCTCCACAGTCCAGGAACTGCTCCAAATGACCACTCTAATGATTCCTAACTTTACTTCTCCGCGAATACCCCATGGCATCTTTGAGCTCTTGTCAATCCTATCCTCCTTTGGCTCACCTTCTAGCTGAAATCCCTAGAGCTTTCCTCTTTCTTTAAAACTTTCATCTCCCACACGTGTAAGCTCTCTTCTAAAGTCCTGCTCCCTTGTATCTTGGCTTGAGACAAGGTGGAAGAACTTGCTCGCATCCAAGGAATCAAGTACAATCAATTCAAATGATTTCCCTTTGCCTGCATTCAACTTTCTCCGTTTCCCTGAAATTTGGATTCTAGAACAGTAATCTTTTTACACCATCTCCTCATGCGATAAAGTGGTCTGTCATATTTGGCAAAGTCCCGAAAACTATTCCAACTCAATCCTATTCCTTCTTTATTAATGTCCCTGGAAGCAAGTCCCATTGTCACTCTGTCCGTTCATACATAGCATCTCATTTGTGGGAAACAGAGCGTAAGCTCCGCTGTCTTTAGTTTAGTTTAGTTTAGTTTATTTATAGTCATGATCCTCAGGACTTACGCCCTGATTTCCAGGAAAAGACTCATTCACACAATACATACATACAGTAATTTGGGAAATTTGTCTTTAAATGCTTTACCCTACTTATTGTGGGAGTGGGAGTAGGCCGCGAGTTTGCTGGTACGGAAACTCTCTCTTTATTTCACATCTCTCTCTAACTTTCACTCGGATAATTGTTAGCCGTAGAAAAAAACCAGAGGCTCTTACCCGTATCTCGTATGGGTTTCAGCTGCGATACAAAGAGTATTGGTATATTCCAAACAGTAGTGAGTATCCAAACGACGATTATGGTTTTGTAAGCGTGAGATTTAGTTTGCCATTTCCTGGACTGAAGCGGACGGCAAATGGCGAAATATCGTTCCAGGGAAATAGCTACTAATGTGTAAACACCCACAGAAACGGCAACAGCTGTAATATTAAAAAATGTAACATACTTGTAGATTTATCAGCCAATAATATATCCTTAAATCGAATCAGCATTGCATGTAGAATGTGTCGTGAATCGTGACGGCTCGATCAGATGCTCAAAGGCCACAAAACAACATATGAGCGAAACCAACTCATTTGTGCGTCTACATCACTACCAATCCCAATAGAATCCAAACCCAACCACCATATTAATTGTACGAACATGGCTCTCAATCCAAGCTAGAAGTTTAATTAGAAATGTAGCTGTCAGCTTCATTTCCTCCGTCATCCCCTCCTTCATTGGTTACTCCATTTATCACGAGTACTCCTTTTTCATTTCGTCCTCTGGGATGAAAGGATCCATAAAACTTCCGCACACTTTACCACACACACTTTTCAGTTTCTTCATCAATGATTTACCCTTGCTCACCGGTGCTGGAGAATGCTTTCACGTATGTAGAATGTTGAGCACGAAGAAGCAGAGGTTCTTCCCCTTCCATGCCTCTCATGAATGACTGCGCACTAATCCACCAGATGTCCGAGAAGCATGTGAAAGAATGCCTCTTTCGAGGATTCAATCGACGCACGACTGGGAACTGACGTGAACAAATGCATGATTTGGGACAAACCAATACGGGCTATAATTCTGCAAGTCCTCCTCCATTCCGCGTACTCTGAACTCACTCACCCGCAATCTGTTTCCTAGCTGTAGCTACCTACCTCTCGCTAAACATTCGCCACACATTTACGCTCTAAATCTCTTCCCCCTCGTAAGGCGACGGCGACGCAATCGATATAGCTTATTTCTCTTCCTTTCTTTCATCTCCCCGAGCTTTTATTCAATTCCAAAGTTTCTCTTCCCAACAACAAAATCTTTGACAATGTAAACCAAGGTCGCAGAATTCCAGAGTAGAGGGAGTTTTGTATTCAAATCAGGGTCAGCTCCCTGTCTTTCTAGGAACTCTCGACGACAAAGTCAAATCCCTTCACGCAACAATGTACTCTAAATCCCCTCGAGCTTTCTCTTCCTGTTACCTGAACCCAGCTTGGGATATTTTGTCGCCATACACCATGCACCAGCTCCCCCTTCAATCAAGAGGTAATTTTTTCCAGCTTCCGCCCGCCTTGTGCTAAACACCATATCCTCCGTTATCTCACATCGTTGACCATATCCTAGCGCTTTCTTCGCCCCAAGTGTCACCCGCAACTCCCATAACGACCCATGTATTTCCGTCCCTTAACGACCAACTCAGGAGAGACAGGAAGATTCTATTTCGCAAAGAGAAAGTTTAGCTAACCATTAAA
Organism: Sminthurides aquaticus; assembly: GCA_906901655.1. Taxonomy (NCBI): domain Eukaryota; kingdom Metazoa; phylum Arthropoda; class Collembola; order Symphypleona; family Sminthurididae; genus Sminthurides; species Sminthurides aquaticus. The sequence goes on along the minus strand of CAJQTT010000004.1, from coordinate 3,951,498 downwards.
CCGTAAGCCTTTTTTCATTCACAGCCCACATGATAACATTGTGAAAACATTATTCTTTCTGGTTTTCTTTTCCTCCCCCTAGCATGAAAATAGCATAAATGGTATCTTCCTACGTCAAACGCCCACATTTTAACTTTCTTTTCTTAAATATCCATAAGTTCAGTGTGTAGTCAAGCCTAAGAACATAACTTTACTTTTCTGTTCGATTTTTAACAACTCTTCCACCGACGCCACACCAAGTCTAATATGGTATTTTCATTTATTATTCTCCTCCCAACCTTCATGTCTAACCTCACTGCACACGCTTTCGCGTGCACGAGTTGGCAACTTCCCTGCCTTACTTTCACCTGCAGACCTCCACCTAATTTTACACGAGGATATTTAACGTCACAATCCAGAGAAAGCCTTTAAACAAATCCAACCGCTTCAACTTTCATTTTTTCAAACTATTCATTCTTTTTGTACTGGCTGGAACTTTACTTTCTTCTCTGAATCTAGCCGATACTTTCTTTTATCCCCCATTTCTTCCAAAATTTTACCCAACCTTTACATGTTTTTTACTTCACATTTCCGATTCCATAGCTCTTCTGTACCAACTTTCTCTTTAAACTTGCAACTCTCCTTTCTTTTGTACTTTATGGCATGCTTTTAGGAGTGGATGAGAGAAGGTAGATTCTTCCACCCGTGTTTTCCAAGATAATCAGTTTCGCGCGAGTTGTCTTGCTAAAATCTTTTGCACGAAGGAATTCCCATGAAATTATATTTTTATTGCTGTAAAATAAATATATGCCTTGCTAATTAATGCGGAACTTATATGAAAGAACTGGGCTGAAAAAACTAAGTAATTTGGTGGAAAGAAATGATGAAAATAAATTGTAGATTCCGTGAACCAACGCTATAACTTTCATTTAAAGCCCCGTTGGATATACAAGTGAATATTTTAAAAGCACAGAAGCTATGCGAAAGCAGTTACTAAAATCGATATGGATAGTTTAGGATGGCATAGTCACTGTGTCTTGTAGAGTCTCTTTTAACCCCGATGTACATAACCGTGTATATTGACCTGTGTTATCCCGTATAGCGTTTACATGGTCCACAGGTATTGGATTAATCGTTATGTGTTTATCATTTTATGCTAGGCTGTCTATGTCTACTACAGATAGAAAAGGCCCAGTGTAGAGATTGTCGAACGGAGGATGCTTAATGCCTAGCAATATCCTTCTCAGGTGCTCATTTCTCACGGTAAGGCATTTGGCGACATTTCCGAATTATTTTCTCTTCATGTCCATCTCACCAGCTGTTGCTGAAAAACTAGCTGTGCTTCAAGGTACAAGTACATCGAGATTGAGTATGCAGTACTTTGCTTTTGCTAGTACAAAATCCAGTTCAGAATTATCGGAATTTGAAAATGTCGGTAGTAGTTTGAATTCACTACGGAACTCTCTTTTATGAAAACCTCCCACGTTTTCATTAATACAAACCTTACAAGATTCGTGCAAAAGGTCAGCGATAACAACTGCTCGAGAGAATTTGCTCGTCGGAATTATATCTTACATGTTAATACATTTCAAGGAACCTAGAAATATTGTTCAAGTTTTCTAAAGTTTCCAGGTCCGTGAACGAACAAAGCGCCCCAAGTAAGACAAGCGAAAAAGTAACCGCACTCCTAGGCAGCATAGGCTTTTCCACGCACCCTGAGCTGACAAAAGCTTCAAGCATTTGTTTGATTGCATCCCGCGTGATTTGTTCCATTTTACGATGTAGGCACTGTATGAAAAAAATTTGTGCCTCATCATCATCCTCATCTTTCTTCGCTCGATATTCCCTGTCACCAAAATTCATCCCCGTTCAAATTGGATGCTGTCTGCATTGATTCCTTATCAAAGAGAATGGTTCATTTGTATATTTCCAGCATCTTTGATACTACTCAATTTCTACGTTCAACTGCATCCTTAAACCTAGACAGTGCCTGATCTCAGCGGTTTGCCTCATCTCAATAATTTTTCGTAAATCTCAATCTTGGATGAGTGCATCCAAATAATTCAAGCCAGCAAGCCTTGTTTTTTCTTCCCTTCACTTCAAAGGCCCTTACAGGTTTGTAGTTCTTGTTCCTGGTGTTGCTTGGAATCAAGTTAGTGTTTGTCTTCTTTCATGTTTTGCCTCTCACAGAGTTTTCGATACTACAATTTTTGAGTAATTTCTGCAAACCCTTTATTCTTTTTTGAGTGTAAATAATTTAAAACAAAATAACCCCGTCGGTGTACATTATCTTTTTTCTTTGAATTTCTCTAGATTCTTTGTCATAAATAAAAACGTACATTTTACAATACAAAGAACTACATATTATTATTATGTTGCATTTACCAATATGAAACTTGCATTCCTGTAACAGAAGCAAGCATTAGACAAGGCTATATATTGTAAAGGAAAATTCATTTACCTTGAAAATACGGGATCATCTTGCACATGAAATGGCCAAAAATAAAATTCCGCAGGATTTGGCCAACGAGTGTAATGGGTACACAGAAGACGCCGAGTAGGAGATCTGAGAATGCCTGGAAACAAATCAAGGCTTCAATTTACAAAATTGCTCAATCCTTTTTCTACCACACGCCTATCTATATCCTTCTTTCATACTATCCTGTAAGACTTCAAAATTGCAGCTTCTTCAATAGCCAAGATTTTCTGTGGAATGTATTTTCGTTTTCATCACAGCGTGAAATTTTGGAACCATATTCTAGAATCCAACATTCATTCCTCCGCCTTCACTTTAGCTGAGTATAGGGATTTATAGTAAACGATTTTCCATTCTGTCAAACCATGTATTCTCAAGATTTATTGCAGCTATGAATTACGCATGAAATACAAATTCTTTCATCCTTCTTCCGGTAAGAGGCTAAAGATAATTTTTCAGTCTTCGTCCACAGATAAAAACTTTCTATATCATTTCACCGTATCCTTCTCTCTGTATTCTGCTCGTGTTTATACCTGTGTGAATATCGCCTTTATCGGAAAAAACTGGATTACTCCACTATAATCAATCTACCAAAACCTATATTCCTATTTTTTCCCATGGTTTTAGTTATGTATTCTTTCAACTTTTATTTGCTTATTCAGCATTCTCATCTTCCACGTCACCTAATAATTCATCACTTTCCCCACTTTATTTTCTTCTCCACGATCCACTTTGGCTTTCACTCGCATGTGCTAACTTTCCGGAATAACATACTATAACATGCCAAGTTGCTACGCAGTCTAGCGCATTACAAAATGTACATTGCTAGTTTTCTAGTCTTTTTATAATTTCAATTTCAAAGAAAAATAGTTTTACAAATCAATTGCAAAATATTAAATTATTTCTTCTGAGAAATCTAACATCTTGCTACGAATCTCTGCACCTTCAAAATAAACATTTTCAAGAACCAGCTCATCGTATGCTAATGAAATCTTCGTTTCAAGTCCAAACCTAACCCAAAATTTATAGGTGGCGTCTATTCTATGTATACGGCTGCTGGAAGTAGGATTGATTCTTTCAACTCTGCTTTGAACAATCAAGGATAATTTTGGAATACCCGCTGGGAATTTCTCAAAGCGCTCCTTTCAATTTAATTTCTTACGTTGTTTTAAAATAAAATATAACTCCATTAAATAGTAATTTGGAATGACTTGAAAAGACTAAAAGTCAATCAAATTGTACCCGCCCAGTCTTTAGCTCTTAAGGATTAACTGGAGGGATGAGGTACATTGAATGACAATTAACGTTGTTTATTCTTCTGGCGCTCTTATTGCAATTAAGTGTTCACCTTTATCCGACCAGTACTCACTTTTACAACCTTGTCATAAGCAGAGCTGGTTGCGTTAAGTTATGCAAATCGATTAAAAAATCCCAATCACCAGACACAAGTTAAGCTAACTCAATACCGGCTGTAATGCTATTGTCTTCAACCACAAGTTAAATAAGACGAACAATTTTAATCCGTTAAACCCAATGTATGATTATGTGTAAATAGGTTGATGTTTCAAGCAGAGACATCCACTCAAACTTTAATATATGGGGATGCAGAAGGTTGAAAACGCCATCCGCAAGATGGGACTATGTTATGCAGAGAGAAACTTAAGCATGACTCATGCTGTATTAGATCAATCTGTTTGATCTGGATCTGATCTGGATCTAGTGGTCCAGATCAGATCAGATCATCCCGAATTTTAGTGATCTGGTTAGTAGATCAGAACTAGATCTAGATCCAGATCAAAAGAAAATTGATCTAGATCAGCAAAAGCTGCGGGAATTTCGTCCTGCGGCAAGTAAAAACAAAGGATTCGTCCTTGCTACGTATTCTCAGCTGAGGTGTTACGTGATGATGTGCACTGAATATACATATAGTAGGATGAATAGCATGAGGCATCCAATCCCTATATATAAAGTCTGAAAGGCTACATGCTCCCCTAAACCTGTAACCCATATTGTCGTAAAAATTAATGGAGAATTAATTTTTTTGAATCGTAACCTCAGTCCTACCTAGCGTGAATTTTATATTGTCTTTGTGGAAAGTTTAAATGTCCGCCAAACAAATGTACACGCTAGTACAAATGGAGAGAATGCCACCTCAGCCTATTGTCCCTTGCACTGGGACTAAGAATTTTATTTTCTGCGGTTTTAATACGAGCCGCCAAATTTATCATCCTGATAATGAGAATAACGGGATGAGTTTGCCTGATGTGTCGCGCTTTAGTATATCTCGTATATGCTAAAACTCGAAGAAAGGGGATATCCCACAATTTACAGATTTGATCTGGATTTTGATCTGGATCTGATCTGGTTTTCCAGATCAGATCAGATCATGGCTTGATTTTTGGATCTGGTTCATAGATCAGATCCAGATCTAGATCTAGATCACGTAAAAATGATGATCTAAAGCAGCATTAAGCATGAGTACAAAATTATTCAGCATTCGCAAATCATACAGACTTTCTATTAGCTTTCTCTACTTAACTACTGACCGAAAGAAAGAAACTCGGCCTAGTACTAGCACTTTCACCTGAAGCAGGTCTTGTGTCTTAATGTTTCCAGTTTTCCAGTTCAATGCTCCCATTAAGCGAGAAAACCAGGATAACTGTTAATTAGGCCAACTCTGCTCTTTATATCCATCACTAATTGACTTTTATCAAATTTTGAACAAGTTATGTCCTTTCTCCTGGCTGAATCTTCACGCATTTTAAGCAATCTTGTCTGGATTACTTTCTATAAGGCTAATGAGATACTTCTGATTACAGTCTGAATGCATCATTACTCTTAGAATTTTAGTTCAACTAAAATCCAGGAATATCCAGCCTGACTATCTTTGATTTGTTTGGAAGCTCGAAACCTCATAAAGTTATGAAAAGCTGATACTCTCACTTCCACGGAATGTTTTTATCAACTTCAATTCTCTGGCATATCCCCAGTTTCTTATAATTTATTTAGGTTGTTACCATGCACTAACTTTTACCTCTTGTAATTGCATTTCCTCTGAATTGCTTAGAATCTCACTTTTGGAGAAGGCAAATGCAAATTATTTAAGAGACGGTCAGGATTCAAAACTTATTCCCTCCAAAACGTTTTAATTTTCCAAGCATCCTTTAGAAGTCTGCAACTTGTCTCCACAGTTTCCAGGGGGAAACCCTGTACACTATAGCTTCTCGTAAAGGAACGTCAAAAGTAGAAAGGTTTCATGGCTAAATGGCTACAGCTCTAAACTGGTAGATCTTTCATAAAACCGAATCATATTCCAAAGACATTAAGTACTATTGAACACCGCACAAATTACATTCTCAACAAGGATTCCATCGCATTCAACGGCAGGTCTTTTGTATTACATCGCAGTGATGCTCTGTAGACTTGAGTAAAAGCCATTATGTATTTAAATTAGCTCACGGACATAGGTATCATCGAGCACATCTGTTTCTTCGACGCAAGAATTACAGAGGAGAAAGTTAGGTGGCTATAAGATGTTTCTAACTTAAGATTTCAGGGCAAGAATGATGATTATCTACACAAGCCAGTCTTTATCCAATGGGAACGGTTACCGGATTCCGCTGTTTCAACATAAGATTCCATCAATTTCTGAAATGCTTTCCCTGGAATTAGACCAAGAAAGTCCTACTCTTGATATTCCTCTCTTCTCCTGGAACTTATTCAATCCCACGAGGCTTAATGAAATGATGACTAAAGGAGATTAGGAAGTTGGGGTTACATAAACTGATAACTTCCTGAAACAATTTTCCCCCTTCGCTAAGCTTACAACATCCTTATCATTCTTCTTACATAAATGCAGCTCAAGGATTTTGTGAAAATTAAAAAGTAAACTTGCTTATGATATGTACTACAATACAGCCCGTTTCTCTCACCTATTTTCCAAGCTGTGTCACTAAAACCAATTGGATTCCTTGAACCGTCTCCACAACATAGCCTGCATGTATCTTCCATAAACACCATTTTGAACGTAAGCAGACCAGATGAAGACAGTACTCTGCACACTTACTTATGCTTGAAAATTACCGTACCTGCGCTAAGGTTTATATTTCCTACAGTAACGTTAAGTACATTTGCAGTTTTTGCGCATGTTGAACAATTTCAATTCAATCAATTGAAGAAGATATTGAAGTCTAGACAGCATTTTACTTTACTACCTTTTGTGTTTTAATTTCAGGTGTCCCATACTTGCCATAACACAGATCGTTTAGATTTAGTTGACAAGCTGGATCACCAGTTTCTATCGTGCCAAATGGGTAGACTGATCCTGATTTTCTAGCAGAGTAATTACAATGTAGCATTAGATAGGTATATGTTCCTAATTTGGATTCCGCTTCTTTCATGGTTTCTCCTTCTCTTGGCAAAGGACAAGGAGAAAGCCTGTACGTTTCCCCTGAGAACTCGCTGTCTTTGGTACTTAAGAATTTCAAACTTTTGCAATTTATTCCTCTATCCATCCTCTCCTTTCACCATGATACTAAAGAGGAAGAAAAAAGCGCCTTTTCCTAATTTCATTCAGCAGAATGGAACCTTGCACGACATTTTTCTTTCAACGTCATTAAGCCATGTCCAGGGCTTTTTCAGTGCTAGACAAGTTTGGATTGAGCGCAACTTTTTCTTGTAGCTTACCAAATTGAGCAGAAATACATTTGTTACAGTTCTCATTCTTCTGTTCCTGGCGAGCGTGAGGATGACAAGAAGATTTCCGGTAATTGAGAGAAAGAAGATTAACGTGTACAGGGGGATGATTATACTTTTCCCAGAGAATCCCACCCCACCGCTCACTCCACTTCCACCCACAACTGTCGTAGAGCTGTGACCGCTACTGTCTGATAGGTTCCACAATTTCTCAGTCTCATTGAAACTCATTAATTCGGCTGGATGTGGGTTGTAACCCCCCTCCCCATCCTTCAGTTCCCCGAGTTTTGTCAGGATTCTTGAAAATTTTTGAACGCAGTCTACAAGTGTTGTTGCATTGATCATATTTGAGTCGCTTCCCATTCCTTGCTTCTTTTCTTCTTTGCTCCAACAGCTATTCCTCAATTAATTCCTTCTTCCGATTTGACTTTCCCCAAGCCTTCGTTTGTCTTTCTCTTTCATGGAACTTTCATCTTGCTCTCTGAAACAGGAGCAAATATTTGTTATCTTCTTTCACTTTATGATTTATAGTCTTGAATACAAACTACAAGCAGTACACATATTTGCAGAATTTTGGCCTCTATGTCGTGCAAACATTGTATAGCTTTCCCCGCTGCTTTCTCTTTCGGGTTACATATTAATAGAATGAAAAATTTGTTAGTTTTCGTCTTGCCCGAAGAGGCCTCTTGGCTCCATAAATTCAAGTTGTGATATATCTATCTGCCGAATTTTTAAAATGCCTCTCGGATGACAGCATCTCATAATTAACTATACGATGTACAAAATAAGTTTTGCCTCAAGGTTCGGAATAGTTAGCTCAAAAGCAAATACTGCAGTTTGAAATATTCCGCCTTAAGTCTTCTGTATCTACGTATTTTCCAACCTTCCTTTGCTGTTTACCTTCTTTTTAAATTTCCACTTTCAAGTCGCCCGTCGCCCATCGTCCATTAATTAATTGTTTACAAGCTACTGCATTTCTGTAATTACCAAATTAAGGCAATAACTCAGTAGAAGCGTAAGTAAATCTTAAGAGCTGTTTTAGAGAAAGCTACTCTAAAACAGTGATAGCTGCAGTATGTCGTTGGTTATATTTTACCCAGAAGTCGCTTTCGCTAACAATTCGTACAAATGTATGATGTCCTTGTAGCTACCCTTTGATCTTGTCACTCCCCCACACGATTACAAAGTTCTAGCTGCTTACACCTCGAGCTGGTACAAGTTTTATCACGCTTCAGCCCTCCTCAAATGGGATGGAACAAACCAGTCACCTGAACATATTTTAACAAAAACTCCTTTCTCTGCTTCAGTCCTTGTACGCGAGCATCTATATAATTACTACGTGCTTGCTTGCTTTCATGGACAGTTTCATTATATGCCTTCCCATCCCGCCTTTTTACTTTCGTCCGCAATAATCAGCTTCTCATCATCATTTAAACTCCCCATTTTGCTTACCAACCTCATTGACCGCCTCAAGACTTTCACCAATTTGTTTTCCTCTACCGCCTTCTTTTTTTTGTTTGGATTTCTTTTCTTTTCCTGTGTCAGTAGTTGAATCAATATCTGATTTGCAATTATTTGGACCTGCTGCCAATTCTTTTACTTTTATATAGGAAGACCTGCATTTATTTTCTCTAGTAGCACGTAAGAAACCCATTTTTCTTGTACGCCTCTTCCGTTAAACATTATTCTTCCTGCATTTGGATATTACCGAACAAACCGGAATCCACTGTAAATAGTTGCCGCTGTAACGCTATAATAAGCCAAAGATTTACTCATGCATCGGTCCTCCTCTCTACCCGCCTCCTATAATCTATATACTTTCTCCACTTTCCCCCCTTGCCTAAAGTTTTGCAATCTAGCTCATATTTTCTCTACGAATGGAGGTCTTTTTCTTGTATCACTTGGTGCTGAAGCTTGAAAATATTGCAACGTGCTATATAACCTTGCACAGGAGCACATTTTTGGAAACGCCCTGCAGCGACTGACCAAACATAAGTATACTTTTACGGTTATAATCGCATCTTTTCCCTCCAACCGGTTTTCCTTTTGGCAAGTTTATTATCATCTTTTCTGCAATTCAGCCTGCATGCTAACATTAACACTTGGTACTGCGTGTGTGAAATTACTCGAGAGCTATGCTCAGTTCCGCTTCACCACCGCATAACTTTCTTATTACACAAGTTTTCAACTTTTGTTTTCTGAAAATAATGAGATACTTCAAAACCAGAATTAATATTCTCACCTCGTACTCTTCCACGGATACCAGTTGTACTATTTTGTGTTATTCCAAACCACCTTTATTAAAGGACAACAGGGCAGGGCTGTGCGCAGAATATAATAACTTTCACTCTCCCTTTATCACTTTCACCAATCTCTTATTCCATAAAATCTAGCCATTTCATAGTTCGGGGACTTGAAACCCATAGCACTACCACTTCCACTCTCTCTTCCTGTCAGAAAATCAGTATCCAATATTTTAAAAGATTACTGTCAAATTTCCCCCCTGCATATCCATAGTTTCCCTGTGAGGAGTTATTTGCAAAGATGATATTTTCGGGCTCTCTTGGATTCGCTCCCTAAATCAAATAGTCCGGATCCACGCTTTACACACACATTTCCGTTTACTTTGTGAACTTTCCTTTCTTCTAACCACAATTCCACATTACAACTTGGAGAGATATTTTCAAATGAAATCCACCCGCGGTAAAAACTATCCATTCTCACAATTCACTGTCTTCTTTACGTGCTTTCCAATTTTTCAGCAAAGAATTGCCCATCTTATTAAGTCTTTCCCCACCTAATTCCACAATTCCACATTTGTCAAAGGCTATAGATGTATTATTCCTCCAGAACCCGTTGCTTTCACCTCCTACTTTCTCCTCTGCCTTTCTTTACTACTTTCCATTCTAGCTCAAAAGCTAAAATGAGGGGATTCCCTCCTAGCACAAAACCTTACTTCTGCTGTCAGTTCAGTTTCCCCGCCAGCTTGGCTTTGCACTCAAATCCGACGGCAAATGCAACGCAAGCGCTTTCTCCAAGCATATTCCCAAAAGTCTTTTGATATTTCTCAGCCTCGTCCAATGTGGCTACCAAGTGGCACCAAGTTTAGTCTGAAATGATGGAATGAAGGTTTGCTACTCAGGAGAGAACCATGTGCATGAAATCATGCTCTTCTCTGTTAAACGTTGTTTGTAAAACGTAGCCAACTGCTAATAGAATTCTTTGATTTCTTTGAGTCCACTCTGCCCACTTGTCAACTTCATTCTATATTTGCCAAAATGCCTATTTCTTTCACTAACTATCCCTGCTATTTATCTTTTGGCTATATTCGTCTCGGCTCCATTTAGAGTTGGTTTTATCGTAACCTTGTGAATAGGTACGAACGCTCTTTTCTGGTTTTCATTCAGACACATTATGTAAACTTGAGACAAAGCTACTTTGTCAGCATTGTGCTTTGGCTTCTGTTATCTTTTTTACAATGCTTCATTCTCATCCATTTCTTAGCCTTTCACATTGGATTGGGATGTAATAAATCTTTGGATTGCTTTCTCTCCGATATGCAAGATTTCCATTTCCAGAGTTTATGCTACATTTGTGCGAGTGAGTAAGATGATGCGGTTACCACAGCTTTTAACCTGCATGCTACTTCTATTTTCACTTTCATTTTATTTGCGTAATCAGCTCAATTCCATCATTAGATATTCCAACGACATGTTACACTGATACTTCTACGGACAGAGAACATAAACCTAATCCTTCTCCTCCCTGGCCAGATAATCCACACCTAGTTCAGCGCACCTAGCTGTAAAATCTTCGCTTTATGTACGCAGCACAAGCTACTGCCGCCGCTACCTTGATAACGTACGTAGAATTTTTCTCCAGGGTGTAATTGCTCTTGACCTGGGGATCTATGGGGCCATTACAAATTCATCTCCCCAATTTCACTACAGTTATCTTTTAGTATCTACTTTGTTAAGGCCAATACAACCTTATAACTGGAGGATACTTTGTTTTCTCCACCGTCTTAAGGTTGACCTTGCAAATGTGCCTAATAACGTATTATAAGCTTTCTCTCTGGAATAACGTATTATAAGCTCTCTCTCTTATGTGAATCACTATCGCATTCGCAGTAAACTTGGACAATGTAACCTAGTTATGATTTATTCTTTCCGCACTCTCATTTATTCTCAACCCTGCTACTCTACCATTTGACTGGGTCTCTCAGGAAACACTTTTCTTGCCCCCCTCGAAATCCTTGAAATACTTATTTAATTAAAGCAATATTCTACCTCTCAGCGCAAACATTTTGCGTACACAGCCGCATCCAATATTAAATCTTCAGATCAAGCTGGAGTAAACGTTAAAACTTTCTACATTAGTCCATCTTAATTACTATCAATCACCTCTTTTCTCTATTTCTTCTTGTTGAAAGTTCTCAAATTAGCATAATGAGGCAGGTCGTTTAAAAATTTTGCCTTATAATGCATTATATTCAAGATAACTAAACTCTCAATTCTTTTCTTAATCACTTACCTCGTCCCAAAATTTTTATACGGTACGTACACCGACATGCATTGTGCTAGCACTTGATAATACTCGCAAATTTGATAACATTCTTAACCGGAGTTATATGTAAAGTGATCATGCGAATTAAAAAAAATATTACTACTAGTTTTTAATATTCCTCTTAAAATCTCCGCGCACATTCATACTCCATGGGTACTACATAAAAACTAACGATAAGCTGTAAATCAAGCATCCTCAATATCTGCGATTATACAGCAGGCCTATGCGAATTGACCTATACTTTCACCGCATCGCTTTATCCGAAAAATGCATAATAATTCTAAATCCAAGTTACCCAGTGAATGTTTTGTAACGCGCTGATAGTGAAGTAAATTCCGGATGGATTTTATGCAGCCGGATATTATCGAAAGAAGATTTATTTTTTGTATAATTTATATACTTAAGTTAAGTTCATAAGCCAAGTCACGGGCTGGAGAAAGTACGCCCGAAATACAGTTTCTGAATCCGAGACACAAAAACTCAATGTTTTAAACATGATCTTGCAATATACAGGGCTGGAGGATTCCTTATATGGGTTACGAAATCACACGAAGGCTAGGAAACGGGGAATATTTTCATATCATGAATTTCTCTGGAAAGCCTCCCCTGCCTTACTAAATGCATCCCTTGGGAGGGCCTTACATCCATGCAGCAGCAATTTATACTTTTTCTAGTTTCTTACTGTATGCTAGGCATGTAAGATAATTCTTTTTCAGAAGCATACTAAAAGTTGAAGCTAATACAAAGCCTGCATTGAAGTAGGAGAGATAGGGAAGGAATACGATGTATAATAATAATGTATAATGTAGTGGTAATAAAAACGTCGGTAGGTCAAAATCCCAAGGCTTCTCACATCTTATTCCTCAGGTTCCTTGCTGCATGTGATTTTTATTGTCCAGCGGTCACTTTAACTTTGCAATAAAGTTTCTATTATCCAAAAGTGAAAGTTGACTTTCACCACTTGAGGCTATATTCTTTGCTAAAAGTTTTGGAGAAAATTCTTCAGTGACTTAAACGGTATGAAGAAGTTCCTGGCCTTGGTTTATTTTTGATTCATGCCTGTTTGGGCCATGTGTGTGGGTGGCTTTGGGTCGGAGTGATAAGTGAGAACTTGTCACGATTTTCTAACATTACCTAATTCGGAGTCTAGCTCATCGTCGTCATACCAAACTCAGACAGAGCTCTTTACCCACCCATGGCATATATAATTTCGCTGTTTTTCCCCTGCCATATTTTCCTTCTCTGCCTCCTTCTTTCCACTTGGTATTCTCCTCCTGTAAGAAGATTTAAAGATAGAGAGACAGATGGAATTTCTCCAACTTTCTCCATCCTCACATCCTACATCATCGTTTTGTTGACAAGACCGCTTCACACATGAGCAACTTCAATCTGCAACAAATACCGGAGTAATCTTCACGCCTCCTGCTCCCCTACCTTTGCTCATCTCATCCTTCTCTCAACTGCCGTAGTGCCGGAGTCTTTTGAGGTTTCGACAAATCTCCTCTAAAACTTTCCAATCTTTTGTACTGTCACGCTGAATTTTCTACAAGCTACCAGCATGAGCGAGCATAAGATGTTGTTGTGATACTCTTCTTGAGTTTCTTTTGTTTCCAGCTTGTTACCACTAGCTTTTCTTTTCCATTATAAACGAAGGAGAGAGCTTACACCCAACTCTTTATATTCCTTTCCAAAATTTCACAAATTTCTCGTCAACATGATTTATCAACTACAAAAGTCTAAACGGCGATCCAATAGACTTTTTTTCTGTAAACACTCCCCGTACATTTATGCGTCTAAGCCGCTTCAAATTACATTTTTTCATCTTCCCGCCCGAATTACCTCTTTTATGCTAACGCAGTAAATTACAATCTTGCCACCCCTGTAAGGCAATACTATGAGAGAGAAGAGGGAAAGTACTGCATGGCGTCGAGACTGGGATGTTGACGAGGTAAAAAGATCCACACATCTTCCTTCCTCGTTAAAAGTTTGGGAGTCTCAGTCTCTCCTCATCCACGCCCCAGGACAGGAGCCATTGCCATCACAAAGTCCACCTCCGTTCTTATTTTCTCCTAGCACACCTCTAACAAGGAATTATGTTCAGCACCAGCTTAAATCTATACCGCCCCGGTTATTTACAGCATATCCTATTTTCTAGCCTCCATTCATTCTTTATATATTTTCGTAACCTCACCTATTTCCTCCTCCAGCTTACTTCTACTACCAAGTCCTTTTCTCCTTTCCAGCCGCTCTCAAATTATACATTAACAACCATTTCTGTATCTCATTTTTCATCCTTCTTTCTCTAATGTTCTCGCTCATCCCAGCCTACGCTTTCTCCTTCAAATCTAGCCTCCTAACATTCCTGTATTATTCCCTATCCTCCTAGTTATAGTATCGTAAAAGTATCAGTAAATTCATATTCTTCTCCCGTGTGCGTGCAACCGAACGGACAAAGATTTGCCTTCTGTTCCTTCATCCATGACAGTTCACTAGGGAACCAAAAACGATATCATTTGACCGCGAGCGTTCCGTTTAGCCTTTATTCATAATAAAAGTGGGTAAAACTAAAAGGGCAGAGTAAAAAACAGCTAGAAATAAAGCTTCTCGCAATGCAATCAATCCACTATAGTCCCAAAGAAACATTTCAGCGTAATAACAAAGTCTTCTTCCCTACTTTCATCCTCTATACATCAACTTCTTCTTTCCTTTGTTTTATTCCTTTCCCTCCCAAATCATTCACTTAGTCGTAACTCAGATTTTACCGGAGATGAGGAACAATCTAATAAATATTTAGTATAAGATTCGGCAATTTCTTTACTGAACCCTTTCTTTTATCTCTCGACTTTCTCAGCTTTCTTCTTGTGACAAAAGCATGGACTTGCTCCTTTCCCCCAATAATTTCGGCCTTGCCGCTTTGATTTCGTTCTCTCTCTATTCCTGTATCTACACTACAGTACCCTTCGTTTCGAGATATTGACAGGATTATTACTCCATCAGACAGTAATTGCAACAAAAGCCAAATAATTTTCTCTGACAGTAAACTAAGACCTGTCCTACAAATATACACGAAACTCTTCAACTTTCCCCATTTCTCTTCCTGTCAGACCGTATTTTCAATAACAGCATACGCTTTACTTTCTCTTTTCTCATTTCATTCAAATCTAGCCTTTCCGTATTTACAGTTTTCTGAACGTATCCTATTCGCCTCGCCCCTCGCCTTTGCTGTATTCTGTAATATTGGCAGTTCTATCTAATACTGATTGCATGATCACCAATATCCGAATAATCTTCGCCCAGGCCTGAATTATAAGCGAATATCGCTCCATATCGAACTTGGCTATAGACTTTCAAGACTGTCCAGCTTCAGGTTTATTGCTATTATTTCTTTACACTACAACAGAGAATCACAATGAATTGGCTTCAACAATATCCTCTTACTTTCAAGATCCCTGCCTATAAGATTCCCGCGCCGGCATGCTATATTCTTAAACTAAACTTGTTATGCTTACTCTGGCGGATCAATCTGAGGAAAGCCGTCGTGTGATGCTCTGAAGTTCATGAAGATAAAGTCTAAGAATTTGCTCTTCGTGCCATGCCATGAACCCATAAATCGTGTCCAGGATTGCATAATACCCGTTGCCCGTCTGGTCCAGGATTCACAAATAACAACTCCTCTTCACAAATACTTGAGGCTTTGCGTTCTCCATATGAGCCAAAAATAAATACTCAGAATACACGGGGCTGCAGGGTAACCTTTTTTCGCACTATTTGCAGACCAACCTACATAATATTTGCACTGCTACACGCTATGGCTGATTTATCTTGAAAGGCAGGATGATTATTTATGAGAAGAAATAAATCCTTGTATTATCTTTCCCTCTATATACTCTTATACCCTTCTGTATTGATTCTTTACATTGATTATTTTCACACATGCTTGGAAGATTATACCGGATTACATTGATTAGCTTACACAAGAGGGAAGGATAGGACATATAGATAACAGTGGTAATTAAATAATGATTGAAATAAGGTAACTATACCAATCTACTTTATATAAAAACAATAAATGCAAGATAACAACAATAATCATGTACAAAGAATGTTTAAAATCACACGCATACATTTCTCAGTAATTCAAATCCTCTTATACAAATTCATCATTATATGGCCAAAGAAAGCTCTTTCCAAAATAGGGAAGAGCCACTTTGATATAGAATACAGTATCAAAGGGTAAGCGTTAGTAAGCTGAGCTCACAGATCTGTCATTGCATTATTAAAACTTAGACTTTTAGAGTACCCCTCAACTGAATCCTAGGGTAAAAAAACGGGGAGCGGGAAGAGTCTGGTGAGACGCCTTTCAAGTGCTTTCACCAGTAAAAATTCAGAGTTAATGCATTTAGGCGCTCCTAGTATAGCGCCTATCTGAAACCTTTTTTAGATCAATCAGTGCGTTTTTAACTTCCTCTTCCTCTTCCTTTCCTAGAGAGTCTCCCTCCGGGGTGGCAAATTCGGGGAAACTTTTAACGTACTCTTGAGTGATTGGTCTTTGAACGACGCGTACACGTCCTCCTCCTTGACTAAACCGATTACGAATTTGTCCTCCTCCATTCCCACCTGGTCTCATCCTCTGCCTTACTCTAACCGTCTTCACAACTTTAGTCACCATGGAAGAGGGGCTGGATGATTCCGTTTGGCCGCCGGATGAGGAAACACTGGAAGAGGAGCTAAAACGTCCACCCGATGATACCCCCGCTCCTGCTGACGAAACATCACCCCCCACCGCCGACATAGGGGTAGTGCTTTCAACTCCCACGCTCAACCCTTGTACAACCTCTGATGGATTTGATCCATAAAGTTTCCGCGAAGTGTTCCGTCCAATCGATCCCGAGTTCAAGGGTGAAGAAGAAGCCACCGAGACGGAAAATGATGAAGAGCGTTCCGTAGAAGTTGATCCCGCGGCGTCATCCCGGATTTCCCCACCCTCCTGCTTTCCCTCACTTTTCTTATAAATGTCCTCCAAATTTAGTAAAGTATTTTCTCCGATCCCTCCATTCCCTGTTGCTTTCTCCACGGAACTTATTGCCAAACTTTCCGAGGATTCCAAGGACTCTCCCCGAGAGCTATCAGGAATTGGAGCGGATGGCTTGAAAATTGGCCTTCTTTTTAGCTTTTCATCTCCCCCGTATGTTGAACTTTGTATTGCAGGTCGTCCCGCCGGGAATCTAGCACCTAAATTCAAATTAATCCGTAAATAAATGCAAACAAGTCAACAGCTTCATCCCCGGCTTTCTCTAAAACTCCGCCTGATAATTTTTTTGCTAAATCATGCCTTTTCAAACAAATCATGTATCCACAGTTTCCATAAACAAAATATTGTTTCTACACAACTTTCTCTTCCTTCCCTCCGTTTCCGTTTCGGCCTAGTCTCTTCAGTGTTCCCTCACGTGCAAACTTTAATAAAAAATACGAGGAAACACACGGGTACGGGAGGGAATAAAAAATGACATCTTACCAACTCGAACACGTATTTTCTCCCGGCTTCCAAATTCCTTGCTATTGCTGGGGTAGACAATGCTGACAGGCGGGGTAGACGTTATCGGCAATTCCGTAACTGTCACCTTAAGATTTTCTTGGGATTGATATTCAGTTGCTCCTTCCGTCACACA
Source organism: Sminthurides aquaticus (assembly GCA_906901655.1). Lineage (NCBI taxonomy): Eukaryota > Metazoa > Arthropoda > Collembola > Symphypleona > Sminthurididae > Sminthurides > Sminthurides aquaticus. The sequence goes on along the minus strand of CAJQTT010000004.1, from coordinate 3,934,113 downwards.
TTCTGCAGTTGTAGTGGGGCCGCCAATATCAAGTTGAACAACTTCCTTTGATTCTTCCACACTTTCCAGTGGTTTTGTTTCCTCGGATGTGGGTGTTGTTATAGTGGCCGTGGCAGTAACTTCACAGTCCCCCTTGATGCAATCTGATTCCTTCATGGGCTTTGTTGTGATTTTAGTAACAACCGTGGGAGATGGCTTGAATTTAACGGGTGGGCTTGGAATGAAGTTTGTCCCACTTTCCTTTGGACTTTCCTCTGCAAAAGCAAAACAAGATTCTCATTCAAATAATTTCCCACGTCTTAAACCTTTCCCGCTCTCACATGCACGATCTGTACATGTTTGCTAACAGTAAAAAAAGACTTTATCTTTGTCTTCTGCCTTGTTAGTAACTTTTGTGTCAGGAGGTTGTCTCATTTCCTCTGAACGGTGAAAGTAGAGCTTTCTTCCCACGAATACTTTTCTCATTATATATCTGTTCCACAAATACTTTCTCCAGCCTCTCTACAACCATTGTTCCGACCTTGTCCGGCTAGTCTCGCCACAACTATAGCTCCAGTCAACTTTCTGATATTTATTTGAAGAAGACGTAAGTATATTGTTGAGCAGGTGAGTGCAATGCAGGAAACTACAGAGTGAAAAAAGAGAGAAATTCATTTGCATTCATTTTGCTCTCTCGCAGCAAGCCGGAAACTCTTCCAAGAAAGCATCTTTAGTTCTTCGTGTAACCCTCAACTCCCTTGATATTAAACTGATAAGCTTAGAGGAGGATCCGGCAAAAGAAAGCAATCCGAGGAGCTGTAAGCCTGGTTTTCTTCCCCGTATTTATAGTCCCAAGTTTTTTAACCTTTGTTCGTCTAATAAATACATGAAGTAGTAAAATCTCTGAAGGAATCCTAATGTGTATCTAACTTACAGAAACTTTGGCGAGGATAGAATCCGAGTGGAACTCTGGTTCCTCTACTGGAAGTGCATATTAAAGATTTAAACTGGATGCGTACCCTGAGAGGATCTCTAGGAAGTGAGGATCTTCCAGAGGAAGTGGAGAAAGTTCTTACAAAGAGACAACTTAGCGAAACTTATTCTGCGACAAGTCTAAGTGGTTTCTGTAATGCTTAGCGCTCAGCTTTCACCCCAGCCGTTAAATTTCCCAGTACTTTTGCTAATACATTCGAGTATCCTTTCGCTTCAACCATGCAAACATCATCCCCATCGCGTTTTCCTACTTTCACTGCCAAGTGTACCTTTTTAAAAATCAGATTCTCAGATCTACTTTCCGTTACACGTTTCAAATGAATTTCCAATCCTTTAATTTTAATGCTAGAGTAGGCACTTCCCCCTGTATCTGTGTTTCTGGAATCTGGATATGGCAAAAATATTAAAATATAAAATAATTCTTTTTCCTGCACCCCTGCTCGGAATGATTGAATGCAGAATTGTAAAATTCGGATTAAACCATATTCCCAGGCTTGCTCAAACTTTATATGACGTCCTTTACCTACTCGAAAAGTTTTAAATCCTTCAAATACAGCTTGGCGGTATCATCATGAAAACGGAGTCTATGTATTCGAAAAAAGTAATCACATACAGAGCTCTCACGGGGACGCCTACAAAGTATTGCGACAGGTCTTTTAAGCGTAGGCTGGATTCATTTCCCACGCTACAAGCCCCGAATATCAAATAAATGTGAATTTTTTGTTTGCATATGAATAGGTAATTTTACGCCATTTTATGCCGTGAGTGAATTTTCCTGGGATTAACTTGTAAAATTTGCCCTTGGCTGAGAGAGTAAAATATGAAAGGAAATGCATTTTGTGGAGCTTACCAAGGCTTTGAATGTTTGTTCCCTGGGTATTATCCTTTCCTACAGAGAGGATGTGTAGTAAGGCGTAGGTGTGGATGAGGCTTTGGGAGGGGATACCTTTACAAAGAGATCTGCATCTTTTCCGGGAGGCGTCTGAGATGGAGTGGCGAGTGAATTGAATGTCTGAACGATTTTCGGGGACCATCCGAAAATAGGAGAAGAGAACATGGTTTCCTGTCCCATTTCAACGTTTTGTCCTTGTGCTCCAAAGGATTGTGCATTCGGGAGGGGGGCAAACTGAAACTGGTTGACGGACTGACTGAAACCGGGTTGTTGCTGGGGGTTCCATTGGACGGAAGATTGGCGGAGGGGTGAAGGGAAAAATATGGCAACAGGAGGGGTGTTGCGCGGTTGTGTTCCAAACTCATGAACACGTTGTCCATACGGTATAACCCAGCGATCATGACCCCCGCATCCGACAACTAATTGATCGTCAACGGGGTTCTCTGTAGTTGTGGACGTGTAGGTTGGCTCAATCACATTTTTCTCCACTACCTCGGAAGAGGCCTGATTAAGAATCTTGTCCCTGTCTCCATCCTCTAGCTTGGCTTGTCGATTCCCTCCCTCGCTTTCCTCATTCCCCATTACTGGCACGCTGTGAACATAAACAGCGGAAGGAGCTCCCTGCCCGGACATTCCCCCAAGCAAATGAGAGTGGGTGAGGAAAGATGTTCGCTGAGCATGATGCAGAGCTGTGACTATGGAAGGCGGTAATGGGTCAAATTGAGTGGGTCCTTGTTCTGTCCCAGGAAGGACGGGGAATTTTACGCTGAGTGACTGCGTCCAAGTAGCGGGAGCGGGAGGAGGAGTTGCCTCCTCCCCACCACCTCCTGATGAAGTGACAACATTCTTCTCAATTTCCTCATTTTGGGATGAAGCTGAGGCAATATCATCAAGGCTGGATGCTTGAGAATCCTCTGATCCTTGCCTAATAGGGGCTTCATTTCCAGTTGGCGCTGGTCCGCTAGATACAAGAAATACAGGCGGGGTTGGACGAGAAGCGCTGGGAGAGAAAGTAATGGGGACGGGAACTGGGATGGGGACAGTGCTTTCGGGTGATGCTGGAGTTGGAGGATTGCTGAATAAATTAGTGATATCATACTGCTTCGCAGGAATAATTTCCCAAGGTGATTGTTCCCCTGGACCAGGTTTACGCCCTCGGACATCTACACCCACCAGGCTTTCACCTGTTGGACTTGGTGGAGATGGAGCTGAGGCTTCTCCTCCATTGTAACCGCCGCCATAATTAAGGGAGGGAATGAAACCCAGGTTTTGTGGGTAAGGGCTGAATTCCACTCTATTCCCTTGCTCTCCTCCGTTTCCAAAATTTGGCACTGGAATCGGAACAAATTGCGGTTGTCCCCCATGCTGGATAATGATGCTGTTTCCCTCGGGGATAAAAGGTGGTCGATTTGGCCCCGTAACATTCCGGTTTTCTTGCACTTCGACAAAATAAGGGACATGCTGTCCGAAGGCTATCTGATCATTGTATCCTCCTCCTTGTCCCCGAGTATCCTGTTGTGGCTGTGGTGGAGGCCCTGGTGGAGCTGGTGATGAGACGGCTGGAGCGTTATTGATTTCGGGTGATCCGGAATAAATAATTTCTGGAGGCCCGCGTGTGGGACCACTGGGGCTGAGCACATTAGAATCCGTGCCTGGATACGGAGCAGGAGGTCTCATTTCTGGAGAAAGTGTGTTTCCTGCGGGTAGCCCAAATATTTGCGGTGGCTGAGCGAAGAGGAAAACTCCAGGTCCAGATCCTCCTTGATTGTTTGGGTAAGGCGCTAAGAATTTGTTTGATCCCACGCTGCTTTCACTCTGAAGTCCGTTTACGATAGCGGGAACAGCGGCGTGATGCGGTGAAGGTGGAGAAGGACGTCTGAAGTACTGCTCAACTTGTCTGAATCCTCCTGGTGGTGCGGGTGGGAGCATCCCATCAATATTGTTTTGCTGCTCACTAGCATATTGTGTGTTTGGTTGAGGTCCTTGCCCAAACTGGGGATTTTGTGGAGGCCCCTGTTGCCCGAATTGCACATTAGCTTGTACTCCTTGTCCACCGAATTGTGGACCAAATTGTCCAACAGGCACGATTATCCTGTATCCTCCTTGGCTTTCCGGCTTAACAATGGCGTTCATTTGGTTGGAGGGTCTTGGGAATGGCTGCTGCTGCTGATGAGCTGGGAAAGGCTGACGGAATTGTTGATTGAATTGCTGGTTGAATAGAAATCCCTGTGGTGGCCCATGTTGAAATCTTTGTTCTTCTTCTGGTCTTCGAGGAGCTTGAGAGAGGAGGAATGACATTCCCCCAGGAGCTTGCTGGAATCTAGGCCCCTGATCATTCAGAGGGATCTGATTTCCGGCAAACGTTTCAGCTGGTTCTGGAGAAAGAATTGGGACGGATACGCTTTGGGGGAGCTGGGGACCTGGAGGAGGTTGTTGATTTTGTCCCCCTTCAACCCTGATGTGGTCTTGATAGATGAGTTTACCTGGGATTACTTCCTGTACTTGAAACCCTGGTCTGGGTCGTTGCTCCGGGGTGGGTTGTTGTGTAAATTGTTGAGGTGCGGGAGGGACGGGCCCGAGTTGAAGACCGAATTCCGGTCGAGCTCCATTTTGTCTGAATGGATGAGCTTCTTGGGGGAAGTTTCCGTAATTTTGAACTGCAGGCGGAGCCGGAGCAGTTGGGGGTGGAGGTGGCGGAAGTGTCCCCGTCGTTGTAGTCGGTTGCAATACTGTGGGCACATGAGCTGCGTAATTAGTAGTATCAGCGGATGGTTGAAGGATGGCTGGCCCTGAAGGCAAGGGTTGTTGCAGAGTGGAGGGTGGTTGGAAACGATTAGGCTCTTGTTGGGTTTGTCCCCTTAAATCTTTAGCCGGTTCTGCTCCTTGACTGACTTGGGATTCCACATGAATTGTTTGTCCAGTCTGGTAAAACGTAGCAGGTCTGGAAGTGGGATGCCATACAGTCCCTGGAGGCGGAAATGGCTTTCCTACCGTCGGTGGCACAGAATCCTCATCCTGAGATGTGAACTCAGCTTGAAAGTTTACTGTTGTAACGGGACGTGGTCCAAATCCCTGTAAAAAGTCTCATACAATGCAACTCTTCTTCACCCGCGCGTTTAAAGTCAAACCTTTTGGTGTTGTGATTTCTGTGGATAAAGCCAATTTTCCCTGCTCCCTATTATATTCCCTCTTCAGCCACAACATTTACGACCCCATCTGCATACGTGTATATTTACAGTCCTTATCATGCCATGTCCACCTCCGATGTGTACATCTTCCTCCCCATAAATCCTCTCCCGTATCCCTTGACAAGAGTTTTCAGCTGGCAAGTCAGTAAGTCTAGTCTTTGCAACCCCTGTCTCCAAACTTTTGACTCTGTCTAACTTGACTTTACTCTAACTTGAACTCATTTCATAAATCATTTTAATATCATGGAAGAAATTTCATTTTAACTCCGCTATTACTTACTGACGGTTATTCAAAAGATCAGGTCGGGAAAGGCTGAAGCTGAGTGCTTTTAAACCCATATCCAATCTTATACTGCCAGGAATATGATCGACTTTCTCTTTTCTCTCAATTTTACTCCCTACCTTTCTTTTCAAGTGACATTCAATAGCCGGAGCGGACGTATGGCAACCTTTTGAAGCAAACTATTCTCTTCTTATATATTTTTCCTCCTGGATTTCTTTCTTCCCTTCCCTCATCCTTCAGCTTCAGCCTTTGTTATCTTTCTGATCCGAGTCTGACTTTTACGAAGCCATTTGCTCAGGCAACGATAATTTCCCACTGCTATTCACAAGAAACTAACAACCAAACACAGTGACTTTCTCCAAGTACTTTCTCCCCGTCCTCATCATTCATAATTTTCAACTTAATAGCATCAAGTTGCTTTAAAATAATGAGGTCATCCAGCTTTCCTTACCTGTTCATTAATAGTTCCCGATGACTTGCCTCCTTCCCCAACAATATTTCCCTGGCTCTTGCTTCCATGAGCTTGGATAGCAAAAGGCCGTCGGTTACTTTCTCCAGGCACTACTGATTGTGTTCTAATTTGCCCCTCTTGAGTTTGAAGTGGTTTCGAGTCTCCCTCGTTGGCTACTGGCATCCAAGGAAATTCCTCGCATGCAATGCAAAGGCTTTTTGGAACATGAAAATTGGGATTTTCTCCAGTTCCGGAAGGAACGTTGTCGCGCGGTGGTGGTGGTCTGTTTTCTGTGTGGAATGGTCCGGACCGTTGGTGCTGTCGTTGGTGGGGAGGTCCCTGGTTTTGCGGATTTAAGACTTCTCCTCCTCGTATTGTATGGTCCCGATTGGAGGATGCGGTTTGTGATTGACGTCGAAAGAGAGATCCAAAGAAAAAACTCTCAGTGGGACTAACCCACAAGTTCATTACCAGAACCAAGCAGATCGTTACCCACACGTGCTTCCCCTGCAACATCAAATGTAAATTTCAAATGATACCTCCCGCACAACATCTACAGTCCTCCACCTATCTCTACCCTCTATTCCCGTAATCTTCCTGCACACAAAGGTTCTATTACGAGCAAAACAAATTTCTTATACTAAATTCTAAAGGGCACTCATACGCTTCGCTTCCAAGCTATGCAATATTCAATTCTTTTAGATCTTATGTAATGCATTCCCAAGAAAAATGCCTTGTTATCTTTTTCGCGATGCGACAACATATCCGTTTATTCATGGCCGCATTGCGAAATTTTTGAACGTACACATCCTCACTTTCTCCATTTACGCGTGTAGAAACTGTTCCTCCTTCCACTGATCGACGTGGATGAATTCCTGAATTATTAATATGTCTTTGAATTTTCTGCACTTTAACCAAATTTTAAACACATGATCCTCTTTATCATCCCAGATCAGACTGGTAAGTCAAGGCAAGCCAAGCTTAAGCTTGCTACCTATGCTTTCTTTCATTTAACTGCTTTCACTCAAAATTTGCAAAGCGTTTTCTCCGCTTTCTCTGCTTTCGCTTTGGTAATTTTAGGTAAAACAAAGCAACGTCTGTTCATGACGGATATTTCAATATTCCCTTTATCTTCTCTTACAACAAACAGTTCCGAGTGCAAAACACAACTTGAATGTCCTTGTTTTTCAGCTTCTTGAACAATAAACCTCTTGCAGCTCCTTCAGCTATAATAAATTCTTTCTCAAAATCATCTCTTGTCCCGAAGCTGCTTCAACGTCCTTGACACATTCAACGGGTGTCTTGACAAATGTAGCATCCTAGTATTGCACATTCGCATGTAATTCCGCATCCGCACGTACCATCTCAGTTCTGCTGCCTACTGAATGTCGTTTATTTCCGGCCATAGGGCATATTATCTGTGTGAGCCTCCACGCTACCAGAAGTAACCTCCTACGTGGACTAAGCCCATCCATCCAAATATCTTTACAATTTTATCGTTACACAGTTAGTTGCCTTATGAATTCATGTCGTAGAAAGCCAGAAGCTGCAGCTTTCTCTTTCCAGTATGATGCATGTTCGATTATTTCACCCCAGTTCACATCTCTTGCCTGATCGGTGTTGCAAGAAGGGAAATCATATGTACTTTCAGCTACAAAGCCATGTTCTGCAGAACAATGCAGAATACAGACATGCCTAATCATTTGCAGTCTCATGATGACGACAAGCCAAGAATTTTTTCCCTCATTCGGTATTGGTATCCAACATCCTTGTTCGTTTGTACATGGATGCATCCCTTCTATAGATTACTCCTACCCTTAAAAATACATATGCACTGCTACAGAAGAGGAGTCTAGAATTTTCTTGCTCAACGCTCATAAGAAGCCATTCAATCATGCAATTCAACCCATTGCTTTTATCATCATCAGGTATGCTTCTACAAAGGCCCTGGCATTTCTTTCTTTCGGTCCGAACTCTTACGTCGTCCTAATGATATCATTCTTCAACTTGGTCTTCATTTTACAAAGCGAGTACGAGCTCCAATTATATTTCTTCCAGTTCTTTAATTATGAATTTCTTCAATTATAATGTTCCACCAGATTCTTTGCAGCTAATAAAACAGTCTTCCGAGTAAAACAAGGGTACGGAAGAAAGCTTACCTATTTGTTCGGAAGGCTTAATTTGTTGACTTATACTCGTCTATTTGATTTCGTTTCATAGCAACAAGAGCATAGATAATTTTAACCATTCATAACATGTACAAGCTTTTATTTCTATGACTTATAATTTGTTCTATAGTTTAAGAAGATTGCCCCCTACCACATATATGACATTAAATCTTTGACTTATTTCTTAAAAGTCCAGAGAAGAAGAAAAGAACGGCACATTAATTATCCATTCCTATAACATGTCATGTAAGTTGTGTTTGCAGAATGAATATGTAACTGGATAAGAGAAGGTTCAGCATATAAAATCTTCTTGAAACACAACCTACGATACAGAGTGGAAATAGTTTTGTTCAAGTTACTAAATTTCTGAAAATCAGAGGAAAAAAGTTGAATGAAAAGTTTGCAGCCATGCCAACTTTATTTGCCCAAGACAAACAGAGTTATTATTAATTATAAACGAGTCCCTCAACCAGAAATATGAGATTACAACTTCATTATTTGCTCTTTCTAAGAAACAAAGTAATTTTTCCCAAATTTATTTTCCGTTGAAAAAATAACTCACAACTATTACACGTCTGTACGCCTTACTGCCATCTGGATTAAGATGGATTTATTTTAACCTTAAAAAAGTCTCTTCGTATCAAATTTCATACCATCTTAACAGAGTATTTCCCTTCCTTGCATCGTCAATGCAGCTGTAGCAGCGTTTACGGACCGTTAACTGTAGTGTCTTTGCAGAAATTAAAATTTTGTACACCTTGTAACAATTTTAGGGACCACAAAATGGGTTTTCAGCCAGCGATAGAAAATACAACATAAGATGAATTAGGGGATTTTAATTTTCCAGTTTTCGTTTTCAAACTTTTAAAACCCTTTTCAATTCATGCTCAGCGAGAAATTGGAAGCCTGCTTAGAGCAACTGCATGTGCTGGATATAATGATGAGCTCTTTATAAAATCTATGCGTTCAGAATGCCCTGAATCCTGTATCAAAGTACGGAGCAATATTTTAGTAACTTTTTCTCTCCTTTCTGTAAATGTAATATCCATGAAATTCTACTCAGGTAAACGGAGGAATAGGTTTGAATAACATCCACTCCACAGCCCGGAGGAAGCTGTGACGCTGTGAGAAGGTTCTCGAAGATATGTTAACTACCCAGAAATGCATCTATTAGTTGTGCCATGTGATGCGAGCCATGCTTGTAATCAAATCTTACGGCCGGCTAGCTCTGCGTACCTCTTTCCAGGAATTTTATGATATTTGTAGCCCATTTGATCCAGGATTGAAAGCTTGAGTGGAGCATTAGGGGTTTGAAAGGAGAGCAGAGATTTGCATCCTTTGACTCTTTTTGCTGTTTATAAATAAATAAGTAATCCTTTTTTATCCAATACTCCTTTCTGGTTATTTTCTATCCCATTTCCAAAATTTCCCTCACGCCACGTAGCGAAATAAAATCCGCTTACCCTCTACTAATCCCTCTCCTTCTGGCTCTGTTCAAGTGATGTAAACCGCAAACTCTTTGATATTTCTGGAAACTTGCACAACATTACTACCACTCCCATCATTTTACCTTCATCTTCCCTCACACGTTCTTGGACTTCAAAGCGCGATTAAGACGATGCTAAACCACTCTAACGTATAATCTCGGTATCCTTCAGATTAAAATACACAAGCCTGGCATTAATAAGAAGAGAAGCCTTAACTACTGTCATTATTATGACCTCCAAATAGAACTTTTGTACATCCCATTAGTAAAAGTGTTCCCTCAAAATCCTCTAAATCAGGAAATATAAATATCCTCCTATCTGCCATTAAACTTCAACTGCCTTTCTCAAAACTTACAATTTCATCTCTTTTCGAAATGGTCTTCAACTCACTCACTATTACTTGTGGGAGCTTTCCCGGGACTTGTAAGTCTCCAATATGCCTCTCATCTCCCACACGTGATTAATGTAGTGTATGCAAAGCGTACGGGCAAGTTTAAAGTTTTTAGGCCGGGTACCCATTTTAAAAAAAGGGCATAATACAAAATCAAATGAAAGTGTCTGCATCCTTTTCTTCTACCCGCTACTCCAGACTTGTTTCCGAAAAGTTTTCCGCTTATCATGACGACATATTAAACATATTAATTGCTTGCATCCCGCATGAACCAAGCAGGCGTTATTTTATGAAAAAACAATTCTTTAATTACAATTTGTCAGATGGTTTGCAATCATAGTTAAACTATTATTGTTCCAAGGATCTTTGAATTTATTAAATTCGTTTTGCTAAAAGCTTAACCCGAATTTGTGTGACCAAACTGCTGTATTGTGGTTTCGAAGAATACTAAATGGGGCTAATTGCATTTGAACCTCGACAAATTTTCATTGTCACTGGCACTCACCATTCTCAGCTGCAGAAATAAAAAATTAGATCTTAATTGACTTCTAGGAAAGGCCGAAAGGCCATTAATGTGACTTGTATTGATCAGACACTCGAACGCACCGGCTTCTCTCACATAATTCGCGTCACAGTTCGTAGGATTTTTCAGTTTCGGCTTCTAATTTTAGTTTTTGCAATTGTGAGATTGTGGTTCCGTTTCTTTAATTTTCTGTTCAGTTTGAACTCAAAAACTTTTTAGATTTTAAATGCGACATCGATACATGTATGTATCCTGTACAAAATGTCTTCCGTGCATTTACATTATCACCCGCATGATTTTGAAAAACTTTGCTAATTTCGATTCCTAAATTCACCTCTTTGGAAATCCTGTAGTATTTTAATTTATCCAAATAACACCAGCTATGATATTTCTTCTTTTCTATCACATTGAGGAAGCCGGCTCCACAACGCTTTTAATTTCACACACCGTATGACACCAGAATTTTTTCTCTTTCTTACAATTGTCATACCCTTCCTCACCAACCTCTTTTGCAACCCCGTTCGCTCGACTTCTTATTTCCCCTGTAGCAGGGCTACAACTCCAAACTCAGAAGAGATGGTCCGCTACACGTTTGGACACACGTCTCAAAAATCCAACTTTGGCCCCTGCGGCAGCGTCTTATACGTAAAACGAGTCAAGATGCTTCATCAACTATTAACAATGGCGCACAATTTTCTTCCTTCATTATCGTCTTACGCTTCCTCTCCCCGACAGAGTTAACTGAGCATTAAGCATTAATAAAGCCCAGTAGCCCTCCAACAAAGCAACGTTCATTTCCATCTTCCCAAGTTTTTTAACAATTGGGCCTACTACGTGTTTACAAAACTGCGTACTAATGTCGTTCATTCCTGAGTGAGTCTGTCAGTACAGAAAATAGCTACACTATCATCTCTTACGCTGTGTAAAGCCAGTAAAGCGTGTGAAACTTTCATACTTGTTGCCGCCGGCCACTCGGTACAATTTCGCCCCGTTATCAATTACTCCAAAGCAAGCCTACACGTAATTTGTTGAATCAAGAATAAAGCTCATGTCATAAATAACAAAGCATAATACCATCTTCCCTTGAAGCTCATAACAGGAACAAGAAGAAGAATCATAGAGAGAAAGTCAAAAGTTTCCCAATCTTTTATCTTTCCTCATGTAACTCTTCCATCTTCTTCCCTCAGTCCTTCTATGATCACCATCCATCCCCAGCTGTTCTTTTGGTAGTATACCTCGTACTATTCATTGGCTGAGGATCAATTTTTGTAACCGTCAACCCGAGAAACCACACTCAGAACCCATACAAGGTCCTCCAATTAATTAAACAAAATTTCTAGATTCCAACCACCCTGAATTATATCTACCTCAGTCCTTCCTTTTCCTACTCCTATCCGTCCCTCCCAATTACATTTATTTACCTTTAATCAATTTAGCCCTCTATACCCAGACTGCCCTCTCACTGCACCATCAGTAGCATCCTTCCTTCAGCCTATATCCGCCACCGCTCCATCCCACTACCACCTGGTAATTACTAGCAATCATTAATTTGCATTTGTTTGTTACTTTGAAACAATAAGAAGCGCGTTCGGCGCATTCGTATTCAAGATCCATTGCAAGATCCTCCGTGTGAGCGTAAACGTAAATACGCGGCTTCTTTTAACGTTTAACGCTCTCTCTCAGTCTAAGTCTTGGATTGCCACACACATTTCAGCCTCTCACCGTTCCGCTGCCCTATTACCCCTCCGTCCTTATTCCTCCCTATTCTCTATGCTCGTTTCCTTGGGCTAAAATCAGTTATCGGCTTCAAACGCATCCATCTTTTCATCCCAATGCAAATTAGGAATGAAAAATGGTACATGGCAATTCATTTGGTCCCAGTCATTCACCACCGGCTTTGCCGCAGTTAATGTGGGTCCTGACTAAGAGAGCGCCAAATCGCTTCCTTTAAAAGTAGCATAGAGTTCTCCATTAGCTCTCGTGCAATTCAAGAGTTTCCCAGCAGCAGGCAATCTTTTAAGCAGCTGAAACTAATTCACGATACGCTTACTTACAAAACAACAATAAATCATCATTGATTGTCTCAAGCAGTGAGAGCTATCTTCTCCTACATGCAACCACCCCCTCAGCCCCACATCTCCTCCTCCTCCTCATCATCTTCTTCTTATTCTTCATTCTCTCCTCATCCTAATCTACCTCCGTCCTCCGTTCTTCTTCTCACCACCATCCTCATTATTTATTCTCATTTTCCCCAACTGGGTGGTTCTTGACCTTTGACGCTTCTCAATTCCATAGATCACACTCTGACCGCAAACGTTCTCGAGCGCCAACACCATATAGCGCTTCCCTTCTTATTCACTTTCCTCTCATCTCCACTTACTTCCCCTCCTTGTATCCTCATCCCCTCCCTATCTGTCACCTCTCCATTAGTTTCACTTTCATCTTTCTGCAAACTCTGTATGGCCGACTTTCCTGTGCAAAATTATTCTGTCGCACCATCTGTCACCTTCCCCTAATTTGCAAAACTTCCGTTATTATCTTCTCTTTGTCGCTCCTTTCCCACCATCTTCTTCCTGCTTTTCACACCTTGCTTTTTCCGCTCTTCTCAAGGCAGTGATTCTCCAAACCATCTTCCGAGACAAATCTAATTTGAGCTATAATATATACTCATATTAATTATCAGAATTAGCTTGTTCCATTCCCACATAAATGTACCGGATAATTACCACTTCTCGGTCAACGAGAGGGCGCAGCCGTGGACTTTAAAATACTACTTCCTCCCTTCATGAATGGGATAATGCGACAAGAATCCTATCATTCGAAAACCATCGCGCTGGTTCCAATCCTCCTTGAACGCTAATAATCCCCCGCCATACTAATTCCAAACTCAATTTACGATGAACACACGTGATAAGACTCTTTATCTTTTTTTGCATTGTTCTTCCATCTCCTGTCACTTGTCACCTCTGCGACTGGTTTGCTTTCTGCATCCGCGCTTTTAAAACCCGCTCCTCCATTCTTCTAAATCCCGTGGGATGCCTTAAGGTCACCAAATGCAATTCATATAGTCCTCCCTCCTCCTCAACTCAGCTGCCCCTTTTCATTAACATTATTATGAGCAAAATTAAAGATATGGAAATTAATGAAATTTTTAGGTACAAAAATTTAAAATTTGAGTTGTTCATCAAAATCAGCAACTCAAACTGTGTCTGTACAAAAAATTTCAGATTTTTCCTACCACCAGTTCGCTCCCCACCCCCGTTTCTCCTATTTCATAGCTGGTTAGCCCAAAATATCTTTTATTACCCCGACGCCAAAAACTGTCGATCAGGATTCCTGCCGTATGTATTTTGATGTAAATAATAGGTAGTAAGAATTAGTTAAGCGAATTTTAATTTTACCTAAATATCGAGTAGTATTTTCAGAAAATACTTGTCATGTGCCAATAATTCATCTGTTGGAGCATGCTTTAAAAAATATTTGCAGACCTTAGGCTTAACCGTTCATGAGTTTTAACCATCAGGAACTTGGGTCCACTATGAAATAGGAGAAACGGGATGGGGAGCGAACGGGTGGTAGGAAAAATCTGAAATTTTTTGTACAGACACAGTTTGAGTTGCTGATTTTGATGAACAACTCAAATTTTAAATTTTTGTACCAAAAAATTTCAGTAATTTCCATATTTTTAATTTTACTCTTATACACTAAAAGATTTGAAATGCCAAGAAAGAGGCAGGCTTGGATGACACCTGAATAGCGTAGTTCCTCTACCAAAATTCCAATCCCCTCAGAGCACACGTATCACTAGTTTCCTATTTCAAACGTCAATCTTGAATTAGGAAGAGCTTGGTGGAAGGCAGTAAAAGTAAATAAGAGTGACACAGAAACTATACGGTAGATGAATCTATCTTTAAGCCACATCCTACCGTAAATATCCTCCTTTTCATTCTTTCATCCACCTTAACTGCAAATTACCATCATCATTGCTAGCTATTACCTCCTTCTTACCAGCTACCTCCACCCCCATTTACATTCTTATCCTCACACCGCATGTATCTAATTCAGCCCATGCCTCACCCTCACCCCAGCTTTGGCACTGAATCACGCGTGGCATATCCTGAATTTGCTCACCTTTCCTTCCTACTTAAATCCTTCTCCACACTTTTCCTAGACGCCTGCATGCAAAAGAATCTCTATGAAAACTTCCCTATTTCCTTATTTACCACCACATTCGCTTTCTCCTCTGGTATTTATTTCCGATTCTGGTATTTGAATTACTATAAATTCCATTCATGTCAAACATGCAGAGACACTTGAAGTTACCTACTCAAAAACCCGTAGAGAAGCTGTGTGTGAGCTCAAAGCAATTTAAACCCACCACATTTCCCAGAACTTCCTCCTTCCTTCCCTAACCTTACCATCTACTACCTAACCCAAGTTTACGCCTACGTATATAGTATATACTTACATCAAACGAGCGCGCATAATAGCTCCATCACCCCAAATTTGCACAAGAGAGGAAAACATCCTTTCCCTCTTAAACATTTTTAATTCCGTCTCCTGATGATGGGGTTATGGAAAATCAAATTCATTAGCACAACCTTCACTTCCGCAATCTCTTCTTTCTGTGAAGCCGGAGGTGACGTTGATGGAGGGGAAAATAACTTTATAAAGCCGTTGGAAATACCAAGTACTTATACACTGCTTCCGCCCTACCTCTTTCTACTTGCCCACAAATCCAGACTCAAATTTCCAAATTCATTCTTCCATATAGAACAAGCTGCTAACTTTTAAAAACTTATTTTTCATATTTACTTTCACTCTATGCTTTCTCTTTAGATCCCAGACTAAAATTTCATCATTGTTTATAAAAATACAGTAAAAAGAATTCTCAAAAGTTCCCTCGACGTAACTTTCTCCTTCGTGGTATAACCTACATGTACATACATGCCTTTGATTGCTTTCACCCAGAGCCCTTGTACTCTCTCCGTAACTGTTACTCCAGCACATCCCTTCTACAACAGCGTCCACCTCTACAAATCACCACATGCAACCTGTGTAGCCTGGAGTCATTGGCTCTGTGGCCACGCTTTCTTCGATCCAATAATAATGTATATTATGGCTATTCCAACTGTAATTCATGTCAACCCTATGATCCATTAAATTCTAGCATTGGATTCCTGCTTTGATAACTGAAATATAGATATTAAATATGACAGGGAAAACAATAATCTGTCAATTCCAGTTTTCTCTGTCTTTACTTTACAACTTCCCTTATTGACGTCCTATACCATGTGGCACACGTGGATAGCTTTTAAGTGTTCTTCTTGGAAGAGAAATATGAAATTATTTTCTGGAAAATAACTAAAATACCAGGAACTACTCCACGCATCATACTCCTTTGTACTCCCCATTGCTAACTTCTCCATCTCCGCTTACTTTTATGACGCAAGTATGATTGAATTATCTAGAAATCCTAATTACCGATACCGCTAAAACCCTACAAAAGACTCTCTATAGCCTACTGCTAACCTTCAATTACCAATTTTAGAATCCAGCCATCCCTCCTGTCTCAAGCCGTGCCCTACACCACTGTGATTATAATTTGCAAATCTAATTACTCATTCAATGTCTATAATAATGTGTGTTACCATCCTTTACTGCTTTCACTGCATAGCTGAGAGTTCATAAACCTCTTCTTCCAAACACTTTATCCAATTAGCTGTTGGCCCTGTTATCAGGTAGTTTTAAAAGATGGCTCCTCAAAAAGAAAGGTGCGTATTCCTGGTGTATTTTGGCGTACACTACTGAAAATCCTTGCATGCTTCACCTCGTCATAGAGCGCTTACTTAATTGTTTTACTGTATGACACAAATATTTGCATGAATTCCGTCCTATTCTCCCCTATGTTTCCACTCAACCCTGTCCTTAGTGTGTCCGTCCGTAGTATCTACTTCTCATGATTAACCACTGAAGTCTTATTGACAATGCGATGAAAGTGGGTGAGTCAATATAAAAATAGAAACTCATCCCTCTCTTGACAAACAACCCACTCTCATAGCCGGCCAACATAGCACACCACAAGCCTTATGCATCTCTGTGAACATCTCTGCTGACTCTACTTAATGCACTGACTCCGTCATCGACTCCTTTAAAAAATCAACAAGAGTAATAATTCATGTCTATTGAACTTAACCTCTGCAAATCTTGTTGCCCTCTTCCAATATCTCAATTCCCATTCACCACCCCTAGCAATCACCTACCTGCATCTTATCTCTCCCATCTTCACAAATGCAATTTGCAAAACAATCATTTCTCTTTCTCTCCTTGAGATAAACTGACATGATACCAAAATAGATCAAGTTGACGACATGGATTCCGATGATTTTTACCTTGAGAAATGTTACTTTCCGCCGCCATTCAACTCCCGCCTTGGAACTCTTGACTGAATTGTTGCGATTTCTTTCAACTCGTTAACTGTAAAATAGCCGCCTAGTATACAGTCCTCTCGCGGTATTTCAACAGCCTCCTCCCGTATCAAATTATCCGAATGGATTAGTCATGAATTGATGAAACCTTTTAGATCCATGTCACTCATGGGTGATCAGTTTCAATTGATAATCCTCTCCCAGTCCCAGTCCCCACCTATCTCATCATCTCAAAAGTCAAAAGGTATTTATTCATCTCTCTCTCAGCAGCGCAGAGGTGGGTGAGCGGAGGGGCTGTAACGAATCCGAAAGCCTGCCCTTTATCCTACTATCATTTCTTTTCATCTCTCTGCCCTCCTTCTCTCACACTCCCCACCCCGTCTCCACCATTCTTCCTTCCTCTCCATCACTCTTCTTATCTATTTCGTATCAGTTGACTCCAAGGATATATGAGATGCACTTTCAAAATTCTGTCTTTTCTCCATCGGTTCTCTCCTTCCTCCCAAGCTCCTTGTATGTTCTTGGAAGGAAGTGGGGAAAGTGGAAACGGAACAAGTACAACAAACTAAAGCATAAACACGCTCCGTTAGCTCACCACGTATCGGCATTGCAGCATAATTTTTTTCACAAGCCCATATTCAATTTCAATCCGAGATCTCTCCAAGACAAACATGATTTGTGAATCGTCCCTCTGGAATGATTTTCTCCAGGAAACTATGCTCCAAGACTAAGAGGGAGAGATGGGGAGCTATAAGGACAGGGAACAAGCTCACGATTCCAAGTCATTCCCCATTCATCATACCTTGTTTGACACCTATACTCATTCTGTCAGATTTTTATAAGCATCCCCAATCAAAATGAATCCCTCGGGACATTATCTTCTCTCAATTTCCCTTTCCAGCAGACGCTTCATTTTTCAAACTACGTCGTGTAATGCTTGGAGCAGGAACCCCACCAGACAACGTGCAGACAAGAGAGAAGCGAGAGAGACAAATGTTGAGAATCAGCAAAACGCTTATTCCTCCTTGAAGCCTCGTCTTTTATTGTATCCCGGGGACATGAAATGACGTTATACTGTCTGTAGTGAGTCTACTCGATCGATTTATAAAAAAATCCCTCTCCCGCCCGCCGACTAGCCTGTCTGCCCGAATTTTAAAAGTTGACAAACATAACTTATATCCGCTTCATTACTATTATTACTGCCACAACCGCCACTTAAATTTCCGATTCTTGTAATATGCCATTTTACTTTCTGCAAAGTGCTTCATTATTTGCCTATTCCAAGTAACAACATGTCCCGCTTTTCCTTCCTAATTTGGTTTGACGATCAATTACTATACTACAGCGTTTAGTGAATCCCATCCATATTTGGGAATATCCCCAGTGTCTGTGAAAACCATTATTACCTTCCCCTGTCCCCAATCCTCTTCTTTCCTCAGCTCGTAATATATTTGCAATAATTCTACTTCAATTAGACGCTGTCTAAGGGCAAAGGAAAATAAATCTCTTGGAGCTTCTTCACTTTTGAGCTCAATGATTTATCCATTTCCCTCTTCTTTTCTTTCCCTTTTGCTATAGCAATCTTCTTTTATGCGTGCGTACGAACAGAATCTTCCTCCCTTATACACCGTTTGTAAAGAGATAATACGGCTATTCTTCCGGGTGTATGCAATACAGGGTAGAAGCCGCTGCCAATTAAGTACACACACTTCCACGTTACACTACACTAGGGCATTAACAATTGCAAATTCAATTCTCACTACATCCCGCTGCTCGCCATTTCAATTTACTTTATTCCTTCTCCATTCATTCCCTTCTTTTATCTTCCCTAATATTCTGTCAACTCGGATTTTTGTCATTCATTGTCCTTGAGTGAATTGAGCACATTCTTCGAGATCGTTATTCAAATGTCCTATTCAACGCATATACCGCTCCAAGCATCACCCCCTCTTCTTGCCGTCATCCCGATTCCCGATAGTAATTCTAGCTTCTTCTAATTTTTACATTCGCAGTAAATAAGAAAAAATCCCGATTCTTTCAGCCTACACACCGGCCACAGGTATACTTGATACTTGGTCACAAAAGTCAAGACACATTAAGAGATGGTCATCAAGAGGACTCGGTTTCTTATTGTCATCTATACACCTCCAGCTTTGTCATGCATGTAGATGTCACTCTCATTTTTTCTCGTCCATCATTATGATTGGCGTCCCGATCAGACATAAGTGGAATTATCATTTACAACCACTACTAAATCCCAGATGACACAGCTCTTGCAATCTTCTCTCCGCCTCCCTATCTCTTTCTCTGCATCTTTTTCGTTCAAATCACACATCTCATCCACCAACAACTAAACTAACCGTGCTCCTTGCTTGCTTGCTTGCTTACTATTATTATCCCTTAGACGCATCTCTATTATTGTGCCTTGCTGCCATAAGCGCTCTCAAAGCCATGGTCGGAAGAAGCGCCAGCCAGGCTGCTCCTCCAAGGATTGCAAAAGCATATGAGCATCGCTGGGCTCAAATTCCCCTCTTTTCTCTGTCACATCCAATCCTCTTTAATTAGCTCTTTGTGTCTATGTCAGGAGGCCATTGTAGGGATGCAAACCTATCTCTTCCCTGACACTAATCACCGCCACTATAAGCTGACCTGGAAATAATTCCTCCCTCTCTCACCTTCCTTAAACGCTTCCCAACCACCCTCTTCTCTTCATCTTCCCCCCATCATGCATATCATCAATTCTCCATCCATCCATAAATACCATTCTCGCTCCCATACCACACCACTCACGTCATCCCCAATTTCTCCCAAACACATCTCCCACACATAAGATCCTATTTTACCAACCAGCATCCACCCTCCTCAAACCGTCATCTATCTTCTCCCAACTACTCTCTCATAGCTTTTTACTTACTAGCCTTATAATAGCACCAGCAACGACAAGGTACTCCTTCTTCCATCTTCACCACCATAAATAATAGTATGTTAAATACGTCTCCGCACTTTGCGTGTCGTCCTCCCTACCAACAGCGCAACTTACCTTGATTCATAACGCACAAATTCCGAAGATGCATCTAATGCGCAAAACTCGGAAGAAGAAAGCTCTCCTCCGTGTCTCCTTCGACTTCCCAAAAAAGCAAGCTGCCACGAAAAAGGACTTGAAAGGAGCATCTCTCATAAGCTGTGAAAACTGCGGCATTTCCCAATATGAATCCCTGGTCTCATATCAACCGCATAGCTTTATCTTAATCTTGCATTCTTTGTAGCAAAGCATTCCAAAAATTTTTGACAACCATGCAATCCATTGTCTCCCTCTTTAAAATCCAAGAAGGCAGTTGAGTATAAAGCCGGAAACTTTCGCACTACTTGAATATTTGTAGCAGCTCCTTTGGAATTCCACATGATATACCTCACACATCCCTTTGCTATTACACCTGGTTGTCAGGAGGAGTTGGAGTTAGCGCTGCCATCAATGGCGTAGCCGTCTGGGTCATCTTTTGGTCGTTTCAAACCTGCACACGCTTCCATCCAACTAAGTTTAAAATTTAGCATGTACTGCCTTCTCCCATCACAAACTTAATTTACATCAAGTTGAAATTTTCTCCGGCTTAGGCGGCGCACTTGAGGGAGGATGTAAAACTTCTTTCACTTTCCTTCCTTTCAAGTGATGTTTACCCCAAGTCATCATGTGCATCCAGAAAATACAGTCTTAATCCACTCACCCTTTTCCACGTTTACTTGTAAATTCCAAACAAGTTGTCGGCAAGTCTTTTCCCAGTTTTACCCAACTTATCCAGTATTTGTAATACAGAGCAACCATAAAGAGTATATAGGAATAGTAATTTGTATTAGCAACGTGTTGTTCATGCCACTTGTGCTTTAGGATTATGGGAAAACCCAACTTTGCCCCCTGTTCCTACTTTTAGCTAGCATCCATGATAGAAGTTCCATCTCCCCTCCATCAATCTTGAAGCTATGCATAACTGCATTTCCTATTAGAAAGTTAATCTCCCTCCAAAGACCGTCAATAAAATGGGCTCAGTTTATTCTCAAATTAGCACCGTGTCAATTTATTCTACCATTTACCATCCAGGAACATTATCCTCATGGCATGGCCCACACTGCATCTTTGCTAATAAGTAAAAGCCTTTCGGCGAATCCTATAAATGTACATCTTCTCCTCACATGTGGGATCTGCCGCCCGAAAACCTCCGTCTCTCTCGCTCTCTGCAAATATGTACCCTTGAACATTTAAACTTGGCCAAGTAAATAAGCCTATCCTCCATTTCTCTAGAGGATTCTTCTCTCAAACCTCTTCAAACGTAAAATCCTCTTCCTTCTTTATATTCTTCACACTGCCTCTATATTTTCTACCGATTCTTCTAAATTGCACACCCACATACAAATACAACATTTCTCTCCTCACAGCTCTACCTCTTCATTTATCGCGCACCACATCAATAGCATCCCCGAGCTAACTCCAGCTTCCGCATTCTCCCAACCACAAGAAACTACTACTCTTCTCTTACTTTCTCCGCATCCTTGAAATCCTAAATTGCACCTGTCTGTAACCCTGAAAACACCCATCCCAAATTCCCTCAACTCCGAAAAGCATTATTAGACATCATCATCAATCTGGAAAGGAGCGCTTCTTTATTTGTTACTTTCTCCTACTATTCAGCACATCTCACTCCTTGATTCTCTCTATCAAAATTTTTGTATTCTTAGAAAAAGTGATAGAATCTCTATCTCTCTCGATAGAATAAGTCATTTCTTGATGTTTCCGCCATTTCTTGTATACTTGTTTCTTTCGTTCTCCTCGAAAACTGATTTCAGCCCCTCTGATGTATGAGTGAAAGCTTTTCAGTTTTACCGACAGTTTCATTTATCTAATTTAGCCATGGTTTCTCAACCTGTCACCCTTCATCCAAATCCTACAAACCACTCTGCTGTGGTAACAAGAAAAATCAGACTCTTAAAGAATCTTATTCCCAATGCATCTTTATCAAGATGCATGTTTGACCTTCCCGACACTCAGTTGCTCCATCTAACCATCCATATGTATCACTTGAACTTTATTTTCACGCCCCTAGAATCTATGTCTGCATAAATGCTTCCATATCTTTTCTCCAATCCATCTTCTCCCCACTGAAATCTTTCCCTTTGTTTAATTCCCTCGACTTTCATTAAACTTTCCACTTTCACCGAAGAGGATGAACACAAATTCTGAGCATAGATCTCTCACCCCGGGGAATCACATATTTAAACTCGGAACAATCCCTTTGGCGCCTACAACTTATCCCTAATCCAATCATTCTCTTATTCTAGGGCTCATTAAGATTCAACTTTAAGATTCGCTCTCCTCCTAACTTTCAAGCCTACAGGCTGGAAGCCATATCACCCGTGTACATCCGTACGTATGTACGAGCTATCTTTGAAGATGCTAATTTCCAACGCAAATCTCAATATCCGACACTTCCGCCCATTTCGTCTTCCTCCGTGGGCACAACATGATGAAACCCACATAAACAATCCTTTTGATTCCTCTCCAGCTCTCTTTTAGTAGCACCTCTAACCTACCCTAATCTGCTAATTGACTTCTTGCTTACAGTAAGCTACATGATATGTCCGTTTAACTGAAATTTGAAATATAGCTAAACTTCAGCTTTAGGGTCGTAGTAAATACTCCTGTAAAAAGATTTCCCAACCGATGCCAAATTCTCTTGGAATTTAAAAAAGACTATAGGGACTACCCACAAAAAGGTGAAAAAAATAGGTGAGCGGAGAGGAAATTTGACTGATAACGCCATGTCATGTGTGAATGTGAATGGTGTATATCTGTTGATTTCAGCAGCTGGCCGTGTTGAACTAAAGTTGTTTAGCGATTTTAAACTCTTATCTGATTTATGGCTTGATTTTGTGGTAATAAATTGATGGGGTTTAACTTAGTGTAGACTGCACTGCTTAACATAATATGTACACAGTCCCTGTAGTAAATCATACACGAAATTCCCAACTTTGAGCTTCATTTTCTTTGGAAAGAAGCATCGGTTTGGAAATCTTTTAACAGGAGTATTTACTACGACCCTAAGGTTGAATTTTAGCTATATTTCAAATTTCAGTTAAACGGACATATAATGTAGCTTACTGTTAGTGCTATATTTAGTTTATTTTCTCAAAGTATTCAATATGAAGCGCGTTCCTATGGAACCTGAATCGTTGCTACGGGTAAGGATATACGCGGCCTACGCTCATGCAAGTGAATCCCACCTGATTTCTTTGTAGATCCTGCCGCTTCGAACTCTGGTGTCAGCCTTTTTGTGGTGGAAATAGCATCCCTGGTTTGCTAACTTCCGGTCCTTAACCCTTGATCTCACCTTGAATCAGGTTAGAGAAGCTGTTCTTATTCTCAATATAATGTTTTTCTTTTCTCTTCTCTCTTCTGTTTGACGCTTCCAGGAAATCTGTTCTCGACTTAATTTACTCAAGCCTATATTACAGATACAGCTTGCTTGTTAAAATGTCTACATCTATGCTATGCTTCCAAGTTTTACTGGAATAACTAATCAAAATCCCTGCTTGATTTCCCTCAACTTTCTCCAATGCCTCAAGACTTTTGAAAATAGTTTATAGGGGTTTGCCTAGAAGCTAAGAGATTCAGGTTAATTCAAACTTTTTCACAAGTTCCATCGAAATTTCTACCGCTTACGCAATGCTCTCGGAGACTAAAATTTCCCGGCTTTCCGAGAATCCTTACAATTTCTTTCACTCATGTTGTTAGGAGTACAAGTTGTACAGCATCGATGATACGCTTCCATATTCCCATCTTCTCATTTTCCAGTACTCTGCTTGATCCAGGGAAACTTTGTATAGCGTATTTGGGTATTTATATATAGTACATTCTCTTGTAATTTAATTAAATATTTCCTCTCTCCTTTTTTTCCCGGCACAACTTTAGACAACTCTCTTTGGAATTCGCACTGATTCCAATTTGTAAACTTTCTCCATCCCCTGACTGAGAAGCACTCCAGCTCGGATTCTCTTCATTAGGCTAATGACATTCCTTGAAATGGAGCATTGTGTTAAATGTGTTACGGGGTCTCTGGTCTAGGTAAGCGTAGTCAATCGTCAGTCAGCAGCCCGCTCTCTCTCTCCCCCCCTCTCTCTAACCTATAGCGACCTATGGTTTTCCGAATCGACCACAGGAGGAGATATCCCTAATGAAATTCCCAACTTGTATGTTAACTCCTTCCTCCATCCTCTCAGGATTCGATGAGTTTAGATCAATTTGAATTCATTACAGGATTCCTTCCACCTCTTCTTGTATTGTCTAAATAATCATCAAAGACCGCGCCCACCCCAGCCGGATTAAATGAAAATGAGGAGCGAATCAAGATGACCGTGTCAATTACACACCTCAATTTATAAATAACCTTCTCAGGAGTCACGTATATGATAGCCGCAATGGAAGCGTTGTTGAAAAAATGTGTAAGTTGGATGCAATAGAGATTGTCGTCCCTTCCCTTCTGTTCCGAGTCATAAATCCCATAAAGATCTTCTTCATGTCCCTGTTTCATCCTTTGAGACCGCACGTCCCTGCACAGCAGAATACAATCTGATTTAAGCAGGAGTGGAACACAAGAGAACCCGCTTATGTTTTATCCACTGCCCTCTGCTTCTTTCTCAAGATAAAACTTTCCCACACATAGAAATGATCGTTACCCCCTGTAAAGCCTTACAATGGGATCGCATGTGGCTCACGCAGTTTTACTACCAGCTTCCTGTATCTTCTCAATTTCCCACCCGCTCTCATCTTCTCCCCCGCCGTAATCGATACAACACGGCGATCACTTTTATTGATTTCGTTCTACGTACATTCCCTTCGTTTTCTTATTCCCTTCCATTATACTCTTCATTTTCTAAGCCTTCTATCCTATTTTATGAGCTATCTATTCCTCTGATTTGCATTGAAATTCGCCGCATGGCAATTAGTTCTTGGACTGTGTAGGAATTTCTTGAGCTTGAATTTTTTACATGGAGGAAATCCGCTATTTATAAACTAAAACTTATTTTCCCCGACACGCCCACCTATATATTTTACTTTCACCAAGTCTTCCTCTGTTTTCCAAAATCCCAAACTCTCCCGCCATCCAAAATTCCCTCCCGGGTTTTTCATTCACAACTTTCAGGGGGGGGGGCACTTTTCATTCATCAAAATCGCCGCTACGTGTTTTAGTGTGTATTCTATTATGCATATCTGTAATCTACTTCTCTTCCATCCTTGGAGCAGGAATTCCATGTTTCCTCTGTGTATCTGAAACTTTCTTTGGAAAATTCTCTTCATTCAAATTCTTTAACTGCCCCCCTCCTTACAAACAGATCACCCCGCGTCAGGATTAGCTTTCACCATATCCATCTCTTTGCTCTAACGTATCAGAAGTATAAGGCCTCCAAAGTGAAAGTCGTCAAGCAAAAGCTACATATTACCCCTCACTCAAACTAACTTCTCGTCCTTGCATCTTCTCCTTTTATCCTACGCCAGCCAAATCCCTCGATCACTCTCATCTCAAGCAATTCAATTTAACGCCAAAAAGACACGATTCCGCCATATGCATATTTATGTACAAAATATGTACTTTGCCTCTTCTGCGAGATTATTTTCTGACAGGCACATTAAAACTATGAATCAAGTGAATGCAGTGTTCTAGAGCAACTAGGCGCCAGAGATCTCCTCACTTCTGAATGCAAATATATGTATGCATGGTTGCTACTTTAAATCCTACCCCACACTGAGATCTAGAGTAACACAGACATTTCTCCCTCTTCTAGTTTCAACTTTCACGGACTACTGGCGGGACTTTCCCCAAGTATCATCGGCATCCACACGTGTATTATACACACTTCTCCCCAAGATCCTGAATTCAGTTCGTTAAATCCCTAATACAAAATGAAGATGAGAAGGATGCCTCGGTATTACGGTACTGTATCATTTTGACTTATTTAAATCTTCCTTAAATATTTTATACTCCACATCTTACCTGACAAGACACGGGATTACCTTCGTAATTTTTCTCTATGCCTCCTGCCTTCTTCAGAATTCCTCTGTCCTCTGCACTTCTACTTTCCAAGATTTGGTCCAAGAAGTATAACAATGCAGCGCAGAGGTACACAAACTTTTGCCTAGTATTTCTTCCGCCGATTTTAATATTAGGTCATGTAGGGCCAGGTTATTTAAAAACGTCTTTTACCCTTAAAAGTAGCGTCAAATAAGCATGAAAGCATGGGTGGGTCTTGATTGCAAATACTCGAATTTAAATTTTGCAAGGAATCTTATATTGCATCACATACGTCATGTCGTCGTAATATGATCCCTTACCTTCGGGTTACACTGATATGGTTCTGCACTCAACCTGCTAACAAATCCACCAACCTGTTTTTACATAATCCCATCCAACACTACAACCATCCTGCTTTCTCTTTCGTTTCCTCATTCATTCTCTCCGTTTTTCCCTACCTCACGCAAATTCCCACGTGAATACAAAATAGCAACGATCCGTTCTATGCCCATAAACAGATTACAAAGTTGAGCATGCTTCTTGTTTATTTCGCGACTTATTTCTCACTACACCTCCGTTACATTTATTTAAATCAGGCAAGTAAAACTTGTTACTGTTGGAATTGCAAATCCCTACTTCTCTCTCTGTCCACCATTTCTATCTCATAATGAACTTCCTTTACGCCGTAAGCAGGAGCAACTTTCTATTAAGCCTTCTCATAAAGACTCCATTTTCTCCATCCTTCCAAAAGAGTAAATCTTCTTATGCCTTCATCTTTCCCTCTGTCTTCCTTTCTTAACTGGATTTAACTTTCCCGCATCTTCCAATTCACAAACTTGAAACTTTTCAAAACTTTTCCGCCTTATCAAATCTTGACCTTCCATTCTTGAAATTTCTTCCTTTTACATTTACAATCCCAGGTAGACTTAAAGTTTTAAAAATCTTGAGATATGAAACATATGGTGGTGACTCGGTAAGAACTTAGTTTAATTGATACGAAAATTGGCCTTGAGCAACGGATTCCCTTGACAGCATTAATTCATCACAAGTTCTAATCATTCATAAGGAACACGTTCCCTCCACAGTATATACTTTCCCTATAGCCAAGTGTCTCAGCCTCTTGGTCTGTCAATCTTTATTATTTTGCTGCTTCCTTCCGTTTCTCCTCTTGCCCCTCATTGTCCCATACTGCATAATGTCTTAAGGATTCGGAAGTCAAATTTTATTTTATTTGGATTCGCAGAAGAATCTTGCTCTTGTTTTCCCCGGGGGTGGCGGAAGCCATACTTTTCCCATTTCACCAAGATTTTACATGCTTCCTCTATTTCGTTTTTACATATGCCCCGTCTAATGATCCTTCCATTGAGTACATAACGTAAGCTGCTACTTGCTTGAACTTGAGGCGCTATCATTATCTTGCATCCGACCGTGTGTCCTTCTCCGGTTTTCTAATTAAATCCCTCAAAAAACTTCCCTTCCCCACACAATCCCACATCTAATATAATCATAGTTCAAGGAATGAAACATGACTTACTAGTCCCAAGAAAATTTGGGGGTTTCCTTCCTTAAACAATGTTACAATCTTACTTATTTAAATAGCTTCCGGGTGTTTCTCTTCCTTATAGATATTTTACATCCGTCTTATATCTTTCTTCTTCCAGTTCAACATGAGTTGCTCCTCATATTTGCTTGATTTTCTCTAAATTAACTCTTTTAAAATTCTAGCATCGTTTTCTTCTTACGCTCGTGAAGCTAGTGTCTCTATACATATAGTTTTCTTAGGTTAAATCATAGCTAGTTACATTTCAGCTACAGTAGTATATACAGTGTATATCAAACTACACAGTAATACTAGGATTTTTAATCCATACCACTTATCTATACTAAATTTTCTTCCGTAATTGAATTTTAGCGAATTTCCCGGCACATTATAGCTTTAATATCCTGTGCAATTTATCCCTTCAAACGCGAATCTACTTCCGTGTATGTTTTGCAACGATTGGCATAAAAATTTCTGGGAATAGCCTCTTGCCTGGTTCACCTCCCCCACTAACTACCAACATTTGATTTCAAGCTTCGATCGAGTTTCTTAGATACTTCTGCTCAAAAAGAATCCTTTCCGGGTCCGAGGCTAGTATTAGTTCCCATCATCTGCAACCGACTGCAACTATCTTGACTTGCTCGCATGCGAATAATCAAGACCAAATTGCATTTACCCTCTTCTCATGCTTGTAAGCTTGCGTACAGAGTACCGACTACTAACTATATAGCAAGGAGTGAAAAATCCCATACCATTTTTCGGGAATTTTCTCCGACTTTCCTTCTTCAGTGTATTCCTGGGGACGGCTAGGGAAAGTTTTCACACTATAAAGCACAAGAGTTGAGAGGAGCGAGGCACAATTTCCTTCCACTTGTTCTTCCTCCGTCTCTTGCTAATTTATTTTCTCCGGGTGGATCTCTAAAAACAAATTTTAGGAGCCGGCTTTCAACTCAGCCGGACCAAGTTCTTCGAAGCACTGTTTTCTTAGCTGAGTACTTGTATTTTAATCAGCGACTTGTTGAGCAAGTATTCCAGGACCCCGTGTAAGTTTGAATCCTGAGTTCCCAGGACGTTTTTTACAATGGTAAAAAAGGATGGGTTCTGGAGGCTTTTTTGGCTTCTGACTGACAACTTGTTCAAACTTGTCCCTCTGGCTTTATAAAATATTTTTCAAACATGATCAAGAAGAGTCCCTCTTGCATACGTGAGCAATGACAATCCTTATCTTGTTAACAGCCAGGTAAGCAACTGTTCAGGACGAGAGTGACAATGGTAATAACATTTCCCTTTCCATCTCATCTTTCCTATATACCACTGACCTGAATTTCGGAACCTAGTGGCTAACTTTTCCACCCCGCTTCGTCATCTTCATCCCACCACCTTCATCATGAAGCTAGGGCTAGCTATACAATCTTCCTCTAAACCCTTCTTCATCTTCGTCTCTCTTCCTCCCTTCCTTCTCTTGGCTTGGCTCTTATAAACTTGAACAACAATCCCCAGCACCTTCATCATTCTTCCCTTCCCTCACTTCTTCTCTGACCAAGTCCCCCCGGTCCCACTCACACCCGTCCGTCCATCCCTCCGTCCTGGTAAAAAAGAAAGCCCCACTACACGAGATAAAGATAGAGGAGGAAGCCTTTCTTACCCAGGAGCGCATCATCTGGGTATATTCCTAAATCCCTGCTCATTTTTACCTTCCATCACATCACCGGACAGGGATGCACTCAGCATCAGGCGCTCAGACCCTGGCAGCCCTGGCTTCATCCCTTCCTCATCATCATTCTTTCCAGTTCCCAATGCACCCAAGTACTTGGTCTTGAAAAGGCTCATTCATTCCTTCACAAATAAATTCTTCACCAACTCCCCAGCTTGCTTCCAAACAAACAACGCATCAGGAACCGTATAAAGCATAGGGAGGGAGCTTTAAAAGAGATGCTTTTCTTGAACCACCACACGCAATCCACCACAACCGCTTATTCTCTCTCATTTTCTTGAGTCTCTCAATCATCTTTTCCCTAGCCTCCAAAAATACCACCAAAGTCATCATCAGCATACACAAGTAAGTAGAAGCTTCTCCAAGTCAAGTCCATCTCCAGTCTAAGCAATGAAGGAAGCAAGGAACGAGGCTGCTGCTAAAACCCAAACTTCTTTTTCTCCGACCCAGTCCGTCCGTCCAACAACTCACTTTTAGGGACTTGTTCTCCAGCCTGTCCAGGAGAACACTCGGGATTTCCAGGACATGCAAGGAAACCCATCTCCTTCCAGCGGGCCAGAATCCGCCACCCCTCTTTTTGATTCTTTCTCAAGCTCAATATTTGTACACTAGTTCCATGACTAGAATTTAAAACTCTTGTGAAACTATTCCAGAAAAGGACATCAAACCGCGGAGCGTCCACTCTACGTCCAGTGTCCAGTCCGGGATCTTCTGTACTCACTATGTATGCAACCTCTAAAAAGTTCATCCCGCGTCCAAGTATTTTCCCACACACTACAGATCCTATACTATGTGAATATATACTACTACGGAAATCAACTTTTTATCACCCAGGATTCTACCCCTCTCCATTTACCGAGTCATCTTCCTCCATTATACTCTACTACTGGCTTCCGTCAATCCATTTACATTTATCTTTTCCCTCCCGCTGTCTCCCCCTCACTCCCACCACCAATCTCTATTTCTCTTGTCCAGTGAGCCGTCCCAAGCTTGCTGGGCTATTCACTCTATGTCCAGCTCAAGGAATCCGCCGTTCCTCCAGCATTCCATCAATCTCTCTATACAATCCGCATTCACTTCTCATTCTTCTACTCCCTTCATCTAGAATCCTCCAACTCCCTGCTTTCCCCCCTGCCCCCTCATCCTCACATGTTCTTGATTTTTTCCCCACCCCGCCCCCATCCCACTTTCATTAGATCCGATCAAAATATTTCCCTCTCTTCCATCCTACTCGTATCATCTCTGACTTTATGTCTTATCAGCATTGGCCGCCCACAGTTCCTTAAGCTCCAGCAGTTGTTGAATCCTCGGGCCTTTTAAAAAACATTTGTTTTCTCACTCTCTCTCTCTCTCCATCCCTACCTGGCTTGCATATGCAATTTCTCAGTTTCCCAGGGATACCATTACACCCTCCCCCCTCATCCCACAATCTCACCTTCACCCTCCTGACAAATCATACGTTTTTATTCACCGCCTTTCTTAGCTCCAAACTCCAAGTTTCTATTTCTTTCTACTTCTCCTACAGCATTCTAGCATCTCAGCCGCACTAACAGATGCAGTAATAGTCTGGACAGTGCCAGACACCAGAGTCAACCAGCTGCATCCTTTTTATACCTCACCTTCTATATCCTCCTCATCCTCAACCCATAGAATCCACCAACTTAGGAATTCACATCTTCTTCACTTTCATTTTGTCTCTGAATTATCATTTACTTTAAAATGGAGCAAGTAAACCGCATATTTTACCCGCCCGCCCGCTCCTCCTCCCTCCTAACTTCACCTCGTCCTCCTCTTCCCAACTTATAGTGCAACTCTATTGCATCTTCATCCCCACCCCGAGGCGCAATTCAACACTGGGAAACATTCTCTCCGGCAAACCGATTAAATTACTCCCAGTTACAGCCGCGAAAGCCATCAAGGAATGAAATGGATTCAAAACAATCCTCTCTTAGCCCTCAGTCACCGGCTCCTCTTCATTCTATCACATCCTGGGCAAACTTACTGGAATCCCGAAACTCAGCCTTACTTAAGCCTCTGCAGATCCTGGAGTCGTGAATCTCTTATCCAACTCTGCCTTTTAGTTCGTCTTCCTCCAGCGCTCTATTGCTTACTTTTCGCCCCTCAGAACAAGATTCTCAATATGTTTTACCTTCCGTCTGGATCTTCACACAGTCGGTTTCCATCCGACCGCATCATCCCTCAGCTTCTCCACGACTCTCTGAACTCTCTGGAAGGATGCTATGCGAAAGACTTGTTTATTCCAACCTTCTTAATTGCATACATTACTTCCCCTTCTCCGGTAAATATTTCATTCCCTTGGAGAAACTTGAAATCTTAATGTTCTAAACGCCTCCATCCTTTTACTCCATACACACAATCCTTTAATCTCCTTTCTATCCATCAATTTAAAAAAATCAACGTAATTCTACCTCCACTTTCCCAATAACCCTAACTTGAATTCATATATTATATGGCTCTAATCTAATCCAACTCATTTCACACTCACCAAAACAGATTCATCCGCCTTTTGCAGTACATCAAACGGCAACTTCTCCCTAACCTGAACAACCCGCTCCTCCCTCTGCCCGCCATCGTATTAACCCTGAAAACGTTTGAACGTAAACCTGGTTATGTTCACTTTGCAACTGTTAACTTCAACTACGTTCCAATGAGCTGGAATCCACCAATCAGGTCAATCAGGATTTCCAACGCATTCAAAAACAATTCTGGTAGCGTGAATCCTCACCAGTTAGTTCACTAGCTCTGGAGTGTGACTCATGCATGAGAAAAGTTGCATTTAAATGCTGTTATAATTTTAATTGTTGGCTATTATCTGGAAACAAATATGTTCAATGTTGGTACAAGTACTGTGATTGAAATTTTGTGCCAACTGTATGGTTAGTTTCACTGGCTTTCTCCTCAAGAAAAAACACATCGAATCTTAATTAATTATACGCGTACGTACAATGTAATCCAAAATCCGGTTCTGTAACCCATATTTATCTTTGTAGTGAGACTAACTGTCGGAGACTGTCAACGTCACACTTTGCTTTCTCTTTGACTCGTTAAAATTAATCCGATTGGATTATTAGTTAATAAACTCTATGAAAACAAAGTTACAAAATAAACATTTTCATGTGTATTATCCCATGTCTTTTGAAGGCAAATACCCAGGAAGGCTGAGCGTGGTAAACATAACATGAAGCTTAGATTCCAGCTTTCACCCTCAAGCCACAAGCCTCTTAAATCTGTTGTCTATGCTCCGTTGTTACAAGCTTTCAAGTTGAATATGATTGAGGTTCATTATCCACCTATTATTTGCCTGGAAGGATCAATTGCAATCCATACCAGTCACTACCAAGTCATGAGTCGCTTCTTTTTCGTACCATCCTCATTTCCTCACTACCTGTTTGTAATACCCTTTGGCGAGCCATTTTTTATTCCTTTACGAGGAGCACTCATCTTGTAGCAGCATCCTCTTGGAATCCATCCAGCTTCCCTGATTCTTTCCAAGAGAGCCGATATTCAAATCCCTATCCCTACACGCTTCCCATCATTTCTGCCTCTTTCTTCCCATCCTTTCCAGGAAAAGAGTAGCGTCCCTTCCGTGCAACTTGCATCTTCCCCTCCCCCATCACGGATTGCATCCAGAGTAATTTCCTCTTGGTCTCATCATCTTCCGTATCCACTCATCCTTCATCCTTTAAATGATTGCTCAACGAGGCAACAATCACAGAGCTATACTCATGACACGCTACAATTATCTCCTCATCCCGCACAAACAAACCCACCGATTTTCCATGGAGTAATTCGATTCGCATCCCTCGTTCCAAGCATCTATCCACCAGAAAATAGTGGACAATCAATTCCCTTCATTCTCCACATGGACTAAACCAGTGTACCAATAATTATCCCGCCAATTCTCCATTCCAATCTTTTCTTCTACCGATCACTCTAAATCTTAGTCTCGTTCATACTTTCCTCCACCCGTGCCTTCCTGACCGATCCCTGCCCACTTTTCGGCCACATTTCGTCTTTCATTTTATTAGACTCGATCGCCGTAATTACAAATTCGTGTAGAAGCTAGTTTCACATCATCGATACACTCTTCCAATTTAAAAAAAATACAATGCAACGTCAGACTCGTCTCTCTCACGTCTGAATCCCCCTGCGTAAACAGTGGATCCTAATTTTTTTAAATTGTTCGCCGGTGCCTTAGGTATATATGATGTACCATCTTCGCTCCCTTCTCAAATCTGCAAGAGCCTCATCAAACCTTCTGGATTGAAACTTTCAGAGTCTTGGTTTGAAATCATTCAAGGGAAATATCACAAGCAAGTTTGTAAATGCTGACTCGGAAACTCGCAGTACAGAATCTTTGTTAATAATAACTATTTTAAGGAAGTGACCATAGCTCAATCCCTTTGCGAGGTTAGCATTCGGGTCCTGAAACGCGAATTCAAGGAATAAAATCCAGTTTCAAAGTTTTAGATTTCAACCCGTCGTAACATCAGACTTTTTAAGAAAATAAACAATATTTTTGTCTCCTTTTTCAATGCATTTTTGTATTGATGATTTTTTGTGAGAACTCACAATGTCACCATCACCTGGTCTACACGTTTTAGTCAACAAAATGGTCGATTTTAAAAGAAATGTTTTTGATAATGTGACCGTCTATATTTCCAGTTTTGACACTCCACCATTGTTTCTTGTGATTAGATATTGTTGACATTTATTAATTTAAAAATTCTGACGACTTGTGCGAAAATAAGGACAAATAAACGATATTTTTTCTGCTTTCACTTTCACTGCTTGCATCTGTTTTCACATGCTCCGGTGGATTTTGTAGTTTTTCAGCACGAAACACGCCTTAATGTTGCAAATGAGAGTGTTTTCAGCCCGTCTAAAATTTGCACATGTTCCACAAGGAATTGCGATTTTCGGCGGGGATTGGTTTACCTTATAAATGTTGTATGTTCTCATACAGATCTTTTTAGCTTACGCTCATTATGTAACGCTATCATCCGCCCATCACCCTTGCTATAATTATGAGCATAAAATGTTGACTCAATTTCTCAATATTTGCAGATTTCCACGTTTATTAGATCCTTCCTTCCAAGTATTTTGTAATTGTTTACATTTACGGCTCTCAAAGAGGTTTTAACCCGTGAAATCCTAGTTTTTCACTTCTCCTCAATTTCATTACAGAAGGAAGGAATAATAAATTACTCATGAAAGAATCCACGTACACTTCTTACGAAAAAGGTTAAAATTACATTCAGTGGGAAGCCGTCACTAGCCATATTTGAAAGCTAGATTCCCCGGGTTCGGGTTGACTTCCCTCCTATGGAGCAGCCAACAGCCCTTAAACTTGTTCCCTTCCACAGCCATAATCTTACCCGTACCAGTATGGCATATCATGGTTATAATTTCTCGGAAAAAGGTCCTCAACCTCTATTGAAAGATTCTTCCGGAGGGATGCCTTTCCCCAGTTGTTAGCAATTACCTCTACCTTAAAAAATTTTACAACCACCCTAAATTCATTTTATTTGATGCAGCTTTCAGTCTCGGCATTTATCATCATTAAATTCCACCCAGCACCAACCGCCATCACTCAATTACTCTTCTCAACTTAACCACCCTCTTCCTCCTTGTCCTGCTGTAGGTAATGCATTACTCAGGTTTCATCCTTCATCGCACAAGTCACCAGAAGAAGAACAACAAGGGAACTCCTCTTTCTTTACTAAATCCTTTGCACCCATTGCCCATCCACTCTTCTTCTCTACACCTTTCCATATTTTTCTGCATATTCCGTAGCCTTCCCAGGGAAATAGAAAACCCCTCACCCTACCCTCAAATCAACCCAACCACCTATTAAATCCACTTGACCAATT
The DNA here is from genome assembly GCA_906901655.1 of Sminthurides aquaticus. Lineage (NCBI taxonomy): Eukaryota > Metazoa > Arthropoda > Collembola > Symphypleona > Sminthurididae > Sminthurides > Sminthurides aquaticus. The sequence goes on along the minus strand of CAJQTT010000004.1, from coordinate 3,899,126 downwards.
TCATCTCCAACTAACTCCACCGGCGCAACAATTATCAATAATTTGATTAATGGCCCTCAACATACGTAATCACTGCATTAGTGACACCCTTTTCCTCCTTTTACCACCCACCCTCATCCCGTGGTTCACCTGGAGCTAGAATGCACAAGTGCACTCTCCAACAAACCATCTCTAGCTGCCTCCATCTATTTTTCTCTGCATTTTCTTACCTCTAACGTCTAGCCTGTTCACATCCTACGATTCTCAGGATACTCGGAATCCAATCTTTCAAGCATCTGCTGTCAATCCGGAATGATTAAAGTCCATTGTATTATTTACACTTTTCACATCATTCTGTTGCCATGGAGCAAGCCTGAGCATCTTTTCAAATATATTTTGCCACCTTGGAGTATAACTAAATCCGGAACATCTGAAATCCTTCCAGCACCAATGTCAATCATCGTCAACAGTTAACAATGAGTTTCTCACCTTAATTGCATTACGGATTTCCTTTCAATCATTGATAACTTGATGTTCCCTCTGATCTTTTCAAATCTGTCAGTTTCCTTTAACGCTTCCCAGCTAATGTCCGTGTGAGCATGATGCTTGAGCGCTTTCTACCATTTCAGATTTTAATAAGTAAAAGTATCGACGGGAAAGTCATTGAAATCCGTATAACTAAAAAAGTTTCCTTATTTCATCAACATGATTACAATAGTATTTTTCAATTTTTGCTTCTCAAATTTTGTTGTCCTCAATTACTAATCGAATCCAGAAGTCTTTTGAATTTTTGGCTCGTGTTCATTCATCTATCCGAGTTCTACGAGATTTAGCCAGCCTTTGCAAAGCATCAAGAACGGATGCCCAGGTTCCAGGATTTTCTCAGATCTTTGTTCACTTCATTATTTTTAGTTTTTTTTCAATTTGAAATAGTTAACTTCCTAATTAATTTCAAAAGAAAGTCTCGCCAGATTTTATTGAATAATTCGAGATGGTAAATAAATAAATTATGGATAATAATCCTGTCGTTTCAATGATTGTCCTTCGGAGTTAATATTTAAATTATTTTCTGGAGTTAAAATTATACCTAATGACGTTTGAATGCTGGAAAGAAATCAATTTTTGGGTTCATTAAATGTAAATACCAAAGCACTATTTTTAAGGAGAGCAAAAAATTAGTGCGTGTTCATTCCTTGAAAGGTTGAACATCAATAGCGTTTACAACAACCCGTTTGTTAACCTTGTGACATTTGAGAGTTTCCGCCTCTCTTTTCCCACCCAATATGAGCCTTTGATTCCCTGAAATGATTACTGAAAAATGTAACTTTCTCCAACAACTCGGTTTTCCATCTTTAATTTCATTTTCTCCTTCTTATTTACTTTCCCTCTCCTCGCTGCCTTTTAATTTGCTTTCTCTAATTTACATTCCTTTCCTACGTCATTTTCTCCTTACCGTATCGGACGGAAGCTTCGGTGCATGGTGATATTTGATATTTTTTTGCATCTGCACATTCTTTTTCTCGCTGTCATCCTTTCTTTTGCGTTTCACAAAGAATCATGATTTTAATGGATGGTTGAATAAAAAATTAAATCGGTCAAGGTTACGATTGCTGAGTCAACTTATAGCATAAGTACACTTTTCTCTATCCAGGCTATGTACAGAGCACATATTCTGCGTCGTAGCTTGTTCTTCTTCCTTCCCTTGGATCTCCGCGGCTTCTTTTTCAATTGCATTATATACATACTTGTTGGTAGTTAGGACTCGGGAAGATTCATTTCCCACTTCAACATTACGTCTCATCCCCTGTATCCTCCACAGCCCCAGCGAGTCTTCTTAAATTATATTAGTCTGGGATGTCCAGGAGGAAGAAATGGAGAAGCAAACATTGGAAGATGTGCTTCATTCCACACGCTTCCTTACATCAGGCAGATTACTTTCATTCCTCTTACATTATCATTCTTCCCTCCTTCAAACACTGATTCTGAGGCAGCCCAATTCAAGTTCCAGGCTTCCTCGTTTCCTTCTTTGCCATATTTGCTTTCATTTTCATTGCTTCTTCATCTTTTCTCCGTATACGCAGATCCTAAGCCTAAGTGGGGCCGCCGTAAGTTAACCAGTGGCTGTGGCTAGGGCTAGTCACGCTTTTAAAATTCTGACTTCCTCCTCCGTCTGAGCTGAATCATTATCTCAAGTTTCTCCGTCTTTGGGATTCCTCAATCTTAAGATTCCCAAGAATTTATTTCAGTTTACACCAACTTTGATATCTTTAGCGTATCATTCTCTACCGCGCAGTACATACTTTTCCTCATTCCATGCAAACTTTAAATTCACTGGAACCATCATAGCGGTTTCCTTTCTGTTATGTTACAAACTTGAACGTGCTGTCCAGTTAGCCTAAATTCCGGAAGTTTCAGACGTAGATGATAGCCCCACAACTACGCTTTTCAAGTGCTTTCCTCCTGACTCATTGATTCCAGGGCAGTCCGAGGGACTACGTCACTGGCCGTCACTCTTTAACAATCCTTTCCTTTCTTTTTCCTTCCCGTCTCATTCATATCTTGCAGCTATTATTATTTTCCTAAAATTTTTTCTCCATCCTTTCCCTCACAGTTTCTCTTTAAACTCTTCGTCACTCACGCTTCAAATCCTCCTTTCTTCTGCTATACCTTCTTTCATTGTATCTTATATTTCATTCCAGAAAAACGCCAGTCATGTCACTAGCATCAGATTCACCAAACCGGAGTTACACAGCAGGGACAGCTGCTGACGTAGACACCGTCCATAAGTTGTTCATTCAGTTCCCTTCAAGTACATTTCTACATTTTCATCTCTACTTGCATTTTGAAAACTTTCATTGGGCTGCAATTCCTATAGTTACTGACTGAGCTTGAAAGAAGAGACAGACCACCACTTTTTTCATTAAAACTGGAAGTTTATCAACACAACTATACACACAGGCAAGGATATTCAAGTTTCAATAAAATGCAACACGGCGAACGCCTCCGCATTCATAAAAATGATCGCAAACTTTGGGTGGAAACTTTTCTCCACGTAGTGAAAAGAGCTCCATATTCACAAGATTTTCGCTCTGCCATGTGCTACAACCTTTTTTGCCGGTTTGAAAAACAGGCTAATGCGATCGGTAAAGCCGTCCACAATTGCCGGGATACACATAAATATCTGTAGATATCTACTATATATATGTAGATATCTACTATATATATGTAGATATCTACTATATATATGTAGATATCTCCTGTATATATGTAGATATCTACTATATATCTACAGTGATTGCAAATGCAGTGTTTTGTGCAATGGAATTGTTGATTGCAAATACGTCTCTTAGTGCAACCGGATTTGTTGCTACTAGTTATTTTGCAATCAACAATTCCATGGTGTATATGTAGCCATTACAAATACATTTAATATCTTCGTCACCACATTTGATTGGAGTTCAAACCGGCAGAAGGGATAGCTTCTATCCTGCTCCAATTTTTTGAATATTTGCCCACAAAACTGCATTTATGCTTTAACCTGAAACCATCAATGCGATTCACGTTTCCTTCACATTACGTGAATCACTAACGAATGCATGGACTTGAAACATATATTTTAATTACGTCATAATCACGGCAAATGATCCATAAAATTCCCGGCTTTGTTTCTATATTTTCTACATAACCTCCTGGACTTAAGCCCCTTGTTACCTCCTCCATTGCCGTGAGTGAGCCGAGCCTCGCTCCAATATATATTTCAGAAATTAAATGCGCTACACATGGAAGAATTACTCGTTAAAACTATTACACTAATCACTTATATCTTCTTCATTCTTATTCTTCTCTTATGACGATAATAATCTTGCGTTTTAGTCTTCGACTCGCGAGAGCGCGCAGTCTATTTTCAAAGAACCACCCTTGTGTGAATCAGGTCTCTCATCATCTCCGTTAATGGTCTTGGAATTGCGTAATATAAGCGGCAGTAATTTTAATCCGGAAGAGAACATCTCGTCCCATTTCATACCTCTCATCTTTCCCTCCCTTCCTTTCAGTTTTATCCATCATTCCGGCTATGATTATGTCTTCAAATTTCTTTTGATGACAGAGTCACCTAACCCAGCCCATATAATTACTAATCCGGCCCCACATCCTTCTCCTACGTTTCCTCCTTCCACCTTTGGAGTTTCCCGATTCTCTTTCTACTGTTAGCACTGCACATGAATCGCAGGAGACAGTACAAGCTAAGCCTACCTTAATCCACCGTCTGTACATGTGTGTATTCTCATGTACAAAACACAGATGATGGCAAGTGCAAGACAAGAATATCTTATAACCACCTCATAAGAATGCCGCGCTCTAATCAACTCAGTTATTGTCCTTTAAAAATTCTTTCATTGTGTCCTTTTAAATGTCAGTTTTGTTGAGGAGGGGGAGAAGACGCGAAAAGTTGGATGCAGCCAGCCGCCGTAGGAAAGTTATCAGATCTATGGAGAAACATGTAGAAGACAACGAAAAGCATCCCAGCCGCCCTCTGTCCTACCCTCCTTCTTCGCCTCCTTTGATTGTCTTGCTAACTTTTCCTGTCAATTTCCTCACCCTTGGCGTACTCAATACAGGCAAGTGCCAACTTCGCTCTGTGTACCCACAAACCACATATGAGTCTACATTTATCCCACTAAACACTGGTAATTATCGATAGAAAAGAGAAAGCCAAGAAGAGTAAACGCATATTGTTTGCTCGCATATTATCCCAGTCTCTCGGCATCTCTAAAACGGAATCTAAACGAAGCAACCAGATTCCACTTTCTGCTACAGGACAAACTTTACATTAGCGTCCAAATCCAAGTTAGTATCTGCTTTTTAGGCTACCAGCATCCTGAAAAACGATAACTTGCTTCTGTCACCGTCCTGTCTTCTGTTCTAACAAGAAACTATTGGTAGTAGTGACCATATGCCCGCCAAGTCTATAAAGTCTTTGCCCTTCACACAGTATATTCTAAAACTTTGTACTCTCTCACCCCTGACAATGAGTTATTGCCAATAAGTAGGAGTAGGAGCTTTCAGGGAGCAGAAACGGTTTTGCTAACTTGACGTTCCGCTTCATTCTATAATTGCCAAAATATCGAGGTTTATGTGCATAAGTACAGTACTTTCCCTCTAATTAAGTCTGATAACTCGAATAAACATCCGCCTCTTATTATCTCTTGATGACATTCTTGAATCAGCTCTTGCAAGTCTTGGTATTCGCGGAATTGAAAACAGCGAACCAGGTGTGACGTATTGATAAAACTTGGTATTATTAGTAGCTGAGCTATCAAGGAATCTATCAGTTCTTATTTTACTATAATAAAGCGCATAATTGAATGTTCTGATACAGGGTTCTAACGCAGGATTCTGTGATGTTCTCGTACCTTGTGTAATTCATCCAACTTTGTTGTACGGGGATTGGAATTGTTTTCCTCGAAACAAATAATTCCAATGGCCTGAAATTAGAGCATTTGCATTCATATCTCTTGCCCAAAACTTGCTCCAAAAAATATGATGCACCCGTACAACGGAAGATGAGGTTGGAAGTTAATCTTCCATTCTTGTCTCTCCTAGTTTGAAGTTTGTTCCGTCTTTCTAATTTCAAGAGCACGTAAGGATTCCTCCCCCTCCCGCACTTCCCCCCCCCCACCCTTCTCATTTCTTATACTTATTATTATTCACTCCGTCAAAACTCTATGCAATCCAATGCTTCCATCAAATAACACGTGTCACGAACCACCATCCAGGAAAACATCCACCTGGAAAACACGTCATTACAGCCCGCAACAATCCAATCTTAGTCCCCGATCATGTTCACCCTCCGTCCTTGTAAACCCACCACTTATGTGATTCTTTTTTCACGTCCCAACATTCTTCTTCAACCACTTTATAAACACCACTCATCTTCAAACTCTAGATAAGTTTTACAACAGCATCGTCACTCACAATTTCACCACACACTTCTTCATCGTATCACATCTTCTCCTCCGCATCCGACAAATCTTGGTCTTTGTAAATCCCAGTCGCAGCCGTGTTCATCCCAACGCATCATCCTCATTCTTCTTAAACCTTATAACAATCAAGCCGGAGAGCGAAATTCTCCCCTTGGTTTTTTCACGCATTATATTTCTCTACTTGCTTGGCTACTACACTCGTGAGTGATTGCAATTTAACGTGATGATCCTCTAAAATCTCTCGTCCTCTCCTCTGTCCACCATCCATCCCCTCCTCTTGTCTCATCCCAAATAGATGATTACAATCAATTTATCTATTATCTCCCTCACACGTTTCTCTCCTTAGACTTGCACAGCACAAGCCGAGTATGAGAATTAAAATATCTTCTTCTCCTTCTTCTTCTTAACACTCTCTTTGCTTAACCACCCTCGCAAACATTTCAAGAACCGGAAGATGTTCATCCTAATATTTACCTTTCCAACCAAGTATTCCGTACTCTGAGCAGCAGCCCAAAGCAGCTTACGCCTAGAATCCTCGGCATTGCATCCTCGGCCTAGAATCCAGAATCCTGTGTTGTTCACTTTCCTCGGGTATCCCAACTTCTTACGTGGATATTTGCTATTCTGTAGTATATCGAATGCAGCATATCTGCAACAGATGAACGAAGAGATGGAGTTAAATCATATCCACAAAATTCATTACTTTTATCACTGCGCATATATTCATTCCGTTATTAAAAAAGACATGAGAATAAAATTATTTTAGATTCTTTCATTACTTTTCTCTTCTTTTTCCATGTTTTCCTCAGAAATCACTCTCCATCTCTTCCCTCATCTCTTGTCTTCAAGCCGTCCACTTGAATCTATTCCTTATTGTTTTTCTTGAGAAAAGCGTATATTTTCACTCTTCTCTTACCTCCTTTTGCTTCTTGTCTCTCAAGTGTCCCGGACTTGCTTGTTTTCCAGGCTTATCTTATTTCTATTTTATTGCAATTCCACTGCTTCTTCTCCAGGAGAGATAAAAACAAGCAATAAAGCCAAACACCTTCTTTTTACAGCATGGCTCTTAAACGTGTCAGCTTTTTTGTGGGTTTTTTTCCACTTAACCCTCAACTGACTTTCAATTAACACATTTCCCTTCTTCCTAAACTCCTGCACTCAATCTAAGGAGCAAGGTTTAATCGCTTAATGCTATCGCCTCAATCGGAGGGAACCACCAACGTGGAAATCAGAGGACCCACATCTACACACTTGATTTGTGTCCCATAACAATTTCATAAAAAACCAGAATTTAAAAATACCAGCGGGAATTAACTCACATGCGTATGGAATGGAACCATTTGGAGAGAAATTATTAAAAGCTGGTAATCTTTGTTGTATCATTTGGTAGTATAAAAGATAAGAGATGAATTCAAAGGATGTGCTATCATATCGTGTTACTCACCGCGATATCAATGTATCTTAATGATAAGGGCAGTGTATACCGAGAATGGAGAAAATAGGTCATGTTTAAACTTTTGCGAATTTTCCTTGACAAACCAGAAGCTCCAGGCACCGGAACTATCCTCGTTATTAAAGTTTCTCTCCTTTTTCTCAATCAACAAAGTTGATATATTGATAACATGTATACTTTCACCATCTACAGTGTATGTAAATGCGCAAACCGTTCTGATTCTTCTGATTCCTCCCTCAATTTACCGTCTCTTTTGAATCGTTGAATTTTCTTGGAATTAGTCAAGCTTAAGCTCGGTGAAGCCTCGGGTGCTTCTTCTACTTTTGTTCCGAATTTTGCATTGATTACAGAAATATTCTACCCGATACAAGTTTCTCTAGCGGGCACGGCATAGCAAGTACTCGTCACTATCTTCTCACAATTGTCCGTTAGCTCCGTCGCATAACCTTGCATGATGTAAGCGTGTTTGGGAATCCGAACAGAGCTGGTGGAGAAAATTCCCGAGTCTCACTACACACTCTGACCATCTGACCCCATCCTTGTTGGATAAAAGATAAGGACACGTGGAAATATTTCTCAATCCTGTAATGCTGTAGCCTCCAGTTTTCCAGGTCATTCGTCTATGTCCGTTGGAACATGCTCTCCGACTCATTCCTCAGTCATCCGAAGAAGCGAGCCGCTCTGCTCGGATGAATAGCTATATACACGTCTCACAACGCTATATCATTTCATTCTCCGAGAGCGTAATCAATGGAACGTGAAGGGACGGATTCTATTCATCTGTATCTCATTCTCATTAACCTTACATCCACATCGGTTTCCCCATCAAATCAAAGACTTGAAAGATGGCTAATCAAATCCATTGACTTCCTCTACCATCAACTCATTTGCCTCCAGAGATCCTTCAAGATCGCATGCAAACATCACATCATTTTTATTTATTTCACCGCCGTCTCATTTCAATTTATGTAATTGACTCTCCTTAACTCCTTATACACATATTATATCCTTCCTTCCAGACTTCCAGCCCGGCCGCTCACCTCCTTGGTCTAAACCTAAAGTATTTACCTTTCCCAAATATGAACTTTGATGGGCTGTAACCCTTAACGCTAACGCGATTCTCCCCAAAATCTCCTCATGACAACATACACTCACCAGCCTCTATAGTGAGCTCATTTCTAACCATAAAATGCGTCTAGTCTAATTCAAAGAACTTGATTTGATTCCCTCAACTTTGTCAGTTTATTATCCGCATCCTACATAGCCGCCGCCGCCACAACAAACAAAGGAAAGCTCTCGGAACGTTGAACAGGAATGTACGTAGGGTAAGTTCAAATTAGAGGAATTTTCCTTCAAGTGATTAATTAGAACACGACGTGCAAAAATGTTTGTATGTGCTAACAATTGTGGTTGAGAAAATATAGTGGTTGAATTCGATTCAAAAATATTTTCTCCTCTGTGGGATAAGTATCGATTGGGATTAGTGAAAGGCCTTGATTGCAAGAGATGATTCTACTGTGGAGGAGGAGAGAATTGTAGTTATATAATTAAAGGAATGGGGCAACCAAGTTATCAAAGAATACGTAATCTCACGTAACTAACGTTGGGTTTCTAGTTACTGTAGTCGCATGGAGAGTGGCTCAGTTGAGTTTATGCTACAGCTCCATTAGCTTTTCCAAAACAAAAGAGAAAAACCTTGTGTAATTCGAAGCGCGGATTACGGAACCGCGATCCTCCGGACAGCTTACACATACGCTACTTTTTCTTCCCTGTTTTAATCTCTCTTCCATCAAGCTCACCCTGGTTTTAATCTAACTACCTCTCCAGCTTTATGGAAGACAAGCCCTTCTCTGCAAGAGCGCCGCATTTGTAAATCTGAAAAGAACAAGTTCAATTTATCGCTAGCCAATTCTCTTTCCCGGATAAACTCGAAATAAATTTATTTCTCTAATCAAACCCTTTTAACTCCAGGGCTCCACTCAATCTCCTCCTCAATCTCCACATCATCCTCCATTATCCTTTTATTATCTTCTTCCCTCTTATTTCCTACAATCTGCATTTCCCAATCCCAGAGCAGCTCAACCTCCATGTAACCATCCATGTCTTGAGTAGTTCACAATCTCTCTCCCTTGTTTTTCTTTTAAATTCCAACTAATACACCCCATTAACCTTCCCCGCTCACAAACAAGTAGTTGCAGCCTATACTCTTTTTTGCACTCTCTTCTCTTTCTCCCCCCTCCCTCCCTCAATCCAAATCCACCCAGGATTCTCCAGCTTCTCGAATTTCACCTAGGAAATCAATCCAGAGATTATCTTCCATTCTGAAACTCCATAGTATGGCCAGCTGCTGGAGTCTTACATCTCTCCAATACACTTTCCAAAATCAAGATATTCATTAACTCAGCATAACATCCGATTAAAGTTCAAAGGTTGTCGTCCTGATGTAACCACATGTTCATAATCTTCTGAAATCATCCCGATATAACTCGCTAACTTATCATGAGATACCCAAGTTCAATGCTTCAGTTAAAGGATATTGACTACATAGTAACTAATTTGTATTCAACTTCTTCCTACTCATATTCTTTCATCCAAGTATTCAAAAGCTCAATTTACTGATTTCGCATTCCCGTATAGACTCTAATTCAATACAAGGGTTGTAGAGGGAATACTCTCGTATTGAATAAATCCAACTTACTTGTATTTGAGTTTGTAAAGGTTATGTATAGCTCTTATTATCCTAAACTACCAACGTCAACGTCTCTTCGTATGCTTTTGTAATTTTTGACTTCATTGAGTTACTAATTGTCAGAGTATCTATTCAGTATTCCTGTTGGGCTGAACCCTAAGGTTCATCATCAGGTGTACTCACTCACCCGATTCCAGTTCAAGACTTCTAAAGGTTAACTCTGTGTTTTTGTATTAGAATCTTGGTGAAACACTGGGTCTCTCCACCTGAATTGAATGAGAGTACTGAGCGACACCTACTGTATGTTAACATCACTTAAAGGAAAGCTTTCTTTCTATAAATGAGTTTTATTTCTTTCATCATAGAGAGCGCTCTCTGAGCGCATCCTAGGATGGTATTAACCACTTGAAATCCGAATCGTGTCTCGTGTCAGCGTAGCTGCTAACATGTGCAAATTGGGGAAGAAGGGGTTTAACGCACATGAAGACGATTCACTATTAATTGCTAATCGCAGTTTATTTCACGATACGTGTTGACAATGTGGCCTTCTTTAGGTGTAGATTGATAGTACCGTTGAGATTGAGACTCATGATACGGTTTAAATTTTATACCGTATAATAATTTTGTACCGGCCAACTGTGGAAAACTAAACGATTTCGAGGATAGAGTTAGTTTTAATTGGGTGACAAATGCAGATTTTGAATTCTGAGTGTTGGTATAGAGGAGCGGAGAGAAAAAAGTCTCATCCCCGAAATAGTCAAGAACAATAAGGGTCATCTGTGGAAAATTTAAACTGTATCTGTGTCTCAACCGCAGTATCAATCTACACCTAAATACGGCCATAGTGCGGCAATGTTGTGTAAAATTAACTCTTATTAGCAATTACCAGTGAATCGTCTTTGTGTGAGTTGAATCTGTTCCTCGTTTTACACAATTAGTAACCTAAAATACATAATTATAACCTCTAATTAATCTTTTCTCTATTCTCTGTCTGCTTACATGTACGTTTTCAACTTAAAAGATTGGAAAAAAAATTCTAGAAAACCAGCCTAAACAAACAGAAATTATGTTAATTTTAATATTATACAGAATTCTGTTTCGGATTATTTGAGCGAATACTATCTCTTGTACATTTTATGGAAAATATCAGAATGTCTGGGAGCATTTTTCAAACTTTTCACACGTGACATACGAGCCAGTGTTTCTGAAGTGGACTACGTGTAAAACTTTGTTATGATCCATTGATTTTCCCATTTTTACCTGTCCACGTGTACTTGCTTTTCTGTTGTGTCCTACTGCGATAGTAAAGTGAAGTAACCTTATTGTGCCCGCAGAAGCAACGATAAATTATGCTGAATGTGAATTTACAGTTTAAAAGCTAAAATACAGGCTGGCTGATGCCCGAAAATACCAGGACAAGCTCAAGAAGAGGGTGGATTCAGGGCGTTGTTGTGAAGTGATGGTCACGAAAAATTGGAAGTGATAAAGAGCGAGGACAGGACAGAGGGATAGGATGTGAATTACGGGTGAATTATTTGCAAGATTAGGAAGCCGTTATGAGCGCTGATTTGGGGTTTACTCTTTTTTCCAACAGCCTCCGTGGCTTTTAGATGGACATTCTGAGTCGTCTGCCAATAGTTGTTCGCACGTTTTGAGATGGTTTAAATTCATGGAAACCGTAAGGAGTTGTGCGATAGGAAGCGTACAGAGTCACGACAATCAGCTATTGGGCTATTAGAGCCCATTCTTGCGGTGGTGGTGACGCTCGATGCAGAACACTGTTTGCAAGTCAATGTGTTTTTTTGGATTCACGTCCCTTCCGTTAAGCCCATGATGATATGCCGGTGATTGTGAACGAAGAACATTTAAATTTATGCACAGGCAAACGTGAGCTCCATGGCATCTTCATATTTAATTTCTCATCCTCCCTCCCATGGGATTCAAGTGTCCGGGGAGATTACTACTTCCATTAAATCTGTCCACCACGAATCCTTAATTGGCGGACCAGGGTTATGGACAGGCTCTGAATGACGGCTGTGGTGGTAAGCTGTACAGGTGCATCAAGAAGGGAGACGTGAGGAATGTGTCTGATATCTGATTTCGATACACTACTCTTTCTTGCTCCTATGGCCCAAGCATGAAAACTGCATTTACTGTACGCGTACATCCCGCGAAAATCCAAGTCTCAAAAAGATTAGCAAAACGTGTAGCAATAATGTACAGAATATCTATCCCAGAAGAGATGGTGTGTTATATTCAGAAGAAACTAGCAAAGTTGACGAGAATCTCCCAGCAAGCCGTCGCTCTTCAGCCCCACCACACCATAAATGCAACAAGGCATCCACTTCCCTACACTCTTTGTATCTTTCATCATGGGCAAAACGATGGGCACAAAGCGTCTTGTCCCATTCGGCCGTCAGCTCCTGCGCGCCTTACACCTCTTAACAATAGCGCATAGAAGATCTCTGCGTGAGAAGGGATTGTTGTCTTCCTAATGATGCAACAGCCTCCAACTTTATTCCAACACCACAACACACACAACTCGCTCTGTGATAATGAATGAGCACCTAAATGACCACTCGCCCCTCTGTCCAAAATCAGTTGCAAGTAGCTTCCCGCAAACGGAGGAGGTCTTTTCTTCCTAGAGCCCTCCAAACCTTTCTGGAGGTCATCCCTTATCCCTTCACGAACACGTGGTCACACGGATCTCCACTACCCTTCTCCGAAAACCAGTGATGTGCCTCTCAGTCTCAGTGCTTCCCCAACAAGTGTCCGTCATTTCATCCAGTCAAATCAGCCATGAATTCCGCAGGATTTTTGTCCCATTCCCACCACCCCGCCGCTCCTAGCCGATGTAAACGCCAGTCTTTGATAATCTCCAAAAGGATATGTGATTTTGTGTGCCGACGAAGTGCTGAAAATAATCTCTACCGAAGTGAATCCTTCCGTTTTTTGCAAAAGACCAATCACCAATTCCCTCCGGATCCCAGGAAATCTCCACCACGTCTGAATGAGGTATGTAGAGGTGTTTTTTCTGACTTAAAACGTCATTCTTCTAATCATTTCGTATCAAAACACCTACCCTCCAGCCCAGGTAACCTAAGTCCTGACTCTGAAACTACACAAGCAATTCACAAAATTTTGTAGCTATGAATAAGTTTCTTCTTGCTGTGTTTGTAACCCGGGTATTTTCCTATCTGGTTTCTTTCTATCCGTGCGTTCTCTCCTCCTTGTTCTCTTGCTATTGATACATCTTACAAGCTGTCTTCCCTAAAAATGAAATTGATTCGTACGTTTTAGTTTTTAATCACACCGTAGAATATTATACTCGTAAGTGAGCCATTATAAGTTTCGCAGAAAGATTTCTGTCACGCTTAGAATTGTCCGAGCTAAATTTTCTTATTATCCCACTTTTCACACTTCCTTGACTCTTTTATGAGCTCTTTTAAATTAGTTTGTCAGTAATAACGTGGACGAATTTCCTTAAAAAGAGTCAGCGACACGCTCATTGTGTACCATGTCAACTGTTGCGAATTTCTCAAAGCACCTCATCTCCTCATAATATTTCACAACATTGAAGCCTCCTACCGTCTCTCACACAGAGTATCATCCAATTTCCCTTTATTCCACGACCCATGCAATGCAGACCACACGAAGGCTCTAAATTCTTCGTTTCTCCACTGCACAGATGCAACTAATATAAGAGTTACTCCTTTAATGGAGTTCCCCTGCAAACAGAATTGCTAAATACCGCCGAGTATTTTCCATTTCCTTTGGCAATGAATTGCCAAGAAATACACGTAATGCGGGAACCAGCTTGCTGCTAAATATATACACCGAGAAGCAGTTATGAAAAACCTCGGAGGAATAGCTTTCTCATTGATTCCTTTCAATTTCTGGCCTCACCTTTGCTCCGTTACGGCTGCATCAATTGGAATAAATTTCGCGAGAAATCCGTTTCCTTTCCGTCCCCTCTCCTCCATTTCTAACACTCGACCCTTTTAGCAGAGCAAGAAGGCAACAATCCAGTTTCTCTTCACAACACCCGTATAATTACATTACATTAGGCAAGTGACAGAAACCAAGATGAGGATGATAATAATAGAGAGCGGCATTCCATATTCACACTCTAGCATATAGCATGATAATGTGATGCAAGATAATGTGGAGCTAACTCTAATTCCCGCTAAGTAAAAATCCACAACCACGGCTCACTAAACATATACACAAGATTGTAATTTCGCTCGGACTTGATGGCTTCTTTGCTTCTTAAAATTATCGGTACCTAAAAGATCCTTGGCTCTTGAGATGCCTCTACGAGAAAATGAATCACTCTTCTAATCTTCGCAGCTAACATTCAAAGATTATATATAACCATCGGTCATTTGTAAATGGATTTTTCCAATTTTAGCTTCCTGTCCTGTCACGCCATATTTTAAGCCACAAAGCGTAACTAAACACCATCACCACCACTATATCTTCTCTTCTGTCCCTCTAAAAGACACAAATATGGGAAAACAAGTGACAATATATATGTGCCTCTAAATCTGCCATTGTACCTTGTTCACTTGACGTAGCTTGTATTTTTGCAATTTCTCCATGTACAACACCCATCTCTCCTTCTTCTGCGTCGCATGACAAAGACTAGACATTCGTCATCATATTTCTTCCACGACACCTCTTTTCACACCTCCTTCCTCTTCTGGATCCTATCTGAATCCATCCGTGACCAGTTTCCAATGATTCAGCGGGGTTATACTACAGCAAGCACATTTGCAAAAAACTTAATATGATTCATGAGCAATTAGTGTCTCTCCCAGTTTTTCTCCATCATCACAGCCATTACTATTACTCCCAGAAATATTTCAATAGTCTGGTGTGTAACTGTGAAAAGGATTCTATATATGTAGCAGCGTGGTAAAAGAATGAATACCAAGGTAGGCAACAGAAGCCGGTCAGGCTGGTGCTGGTAGGATAGCCAGGTAGTAAAGTATCCTGTGGAGTATAGTAATTTCAGTAGAGTATCAAGGTGCTCCGGTTCTAGTTTCTGCTTTGGCGAATATTTGCAATCACCGCATTTCCACGCTGTCTTGGTAAATGTGTAAAAGGGATTATGTAAAATGAAATTTCCTAGAACAAAGCCACAAGTGGTAATTTATTTATTATTGACAATGAAAATTGATATTCACACGTCGAGCCTTCTACCGCAATTTTATTCTTGAAATATGATCCCCTCCACTTGCATAAATCCGCATCAAATAACCACCTGTGACGGATAATAAATTGGTTCAATGATTTTTCCCCTATTCAAGCTTCTTCTTCAATTATCCCTATTTTCCCTATCCCAACTGACCCATCAACTCAATTCACTTCTACCCCTCCCCTCCCTGCCCATGGCATGTAATTGCTCCTCACCATATATACTTGACGCTCTGGATTCACTATCATCTCCTTTTGACACCACTAATTAACTTTGCCATCCTCCACATCACTTCTTCCTCCTCCTCCATCTTCTCACCTCTCATCCCATATGGCTTTTCCTTTCTTCGAAGCCCACCACCACCATCCGCAGCTATTTGTATCAACCTATTAGCCTTTTAGCCTATAACACAACAGTTTTACTTTTTTCTCAGTCACTTTCAATGACAGCTGTATCTCACAAGCTCTTCAATCATTCTCCCCCCGCCGACTCACGTTTTATTCGCAAATCCCTCTATTATTTTTCCCAGCGCTCTTCTAATTCTCTTCTAATCTCAGTCCCGCCGTAGTTCCATCTCCCGTCCATTCCATTACATACAGTGTATTATCATAATCACTTGAATTCCATTGATTCGCCATCTAAGTTATTACAAGTATTCTCGATAACGTGTTAACCGTTTTACCTTCACTATGTAGTAGTCGCATTGAACATGAGACGAAAAGACCAGAGCCTCTAGATTTTTGAACATCTATCAAATATCTCCGTTACATTTAAAGCATGTTTAGAAATTAAAAACAATCCTTCTCCCTGTCACACACACACACACAAACACACACCTTTGTCTCTGTCTGTCCAAAATTGTCGGCCGTCACAGACATTAGAAATTGGGAATGGCCAATGGCCGGTCAATTACCATGCAAAACGCATATCAAATTTATAATTCCTAATTCGCGTCTCTCATTTAGTCATTTAGTAGCCCACCACCTCCGCACACGAGCGTCTCTCTCTCTCTCTCTCTCTCTCTAAAATTCAATCCTCAATTCCAAACACACTTGATTGAGACTATTATGATTGTGAAATAATTACTATACTATACACTATAGGTAGGGTAACCTTCTCCTTCCTCCCGTCACGCTTTGACAGAACCTGACATTCTCAAGTGGACACAGGATAATTAATAACCCCAAGCAAAACTCAATCAAACTCATCTATCCATCTTGTTATCCAACCCCAAACAACCTTCTTTCCCCATACTTACTTGGTCGTCTCTTCTTCCTCCCTTCTCCATTGCACATTCAAAATGCTTCTTTGCCCCTTCTTGACTTTAATTCATCCTGCTAATTCGTCCATTTGTTTTACACACTCTCGCCTTGCAAACGGTTGCATCCCTCCTCCATTTACACGCATTCCACCTCCTTCTCTATATTGAATCCACAGTCTTCATCTCAATTTTCCGCTACTATGTTCGTTTGTCATCGAAAAAGTTGGAAGGAGATGAACAAGGTAAAATAACAATCTTCAACCTGACCTGCACTTGTTCTATCACTTGTCCACCAGACTACATCTCCTCCTGCTTGTAAACAAAGTAGGGTTATCAGTTACTCACAGGATGGTTAGTTGGTTTGTCATACTGTTTGATTTAATAATTATACGCCCTTCACCCATCTCATAAACGCTTCTCATCTCTACCACTCGTAGGCTACCAGCGAGTCAATCCTATATATTTATACAAATTTTCTTGAGGCACTGCCGCTGCCAGCTGCGTTCCCCCACCTCAAACTCAGGTATGTAGTAGGAAATCATTTTCCACAACTCCCAAACAAAGCGGTTGGAGGGAAAAGATTTTTTGTAAAAAATCTTCCCTCCTCCAACCAAACATCATTGTATCCAAGAATCCATTCCTCCCCCACAACCAACTATTCTTTCCCTTGTTTTTAATTTAAATTTAATTCTCAGTAGTAATTGCCCATTATATATGTCAACCTCACGCTTGCTTTCCCTCCTCGCTCTAATTTAAATTCTCTCTCCCGTCCGTCCTGTAATTCAGCATCCGCCAAGCCACCCACCCCTTGTTCCAACATCTTCCAACTTTAGCTTAATTGATCAGCCAATTACATCCACGCCTCTCTGATCATAACAATCTATATTCTCAACCAAAACCCATATATTCATTAACTAACCCGCCCCTACTTATTCTAATTTACAACGTCCCCCTCTCTGCCTCTGTTCGTGCTTTGATTTCATTTACTCAGAGCTCTTTCACGAATCCGGCAATTTTTTCAATCTTATTATTCAATAACCTAAACTTGCTACACAAGAACACACGACTCACATCCCTCCCGCACCCAGTTTTCCCAAAAGTGCCCCTCCAGACCACACACTCTTTCACAATTTAACAATCCCTCCTTCTATCACAATACGCCGCCCTACACACGTCAATCTCTTATTTTCAAACCATGCGTTGCATTGAATTGCAGAATCCATAAAAAATTACCCCAATCCAACGAATCCCATTACAAGCACAACAACTACACACGACCAAACACACGGTAAATCGCACACGCCACGCCATGGAATCGTCTAATTAGATCCATAAGCTAACCACAATTACGCTCGTTTCCTTAAAAATTACCCAATAATAATCCCTCATATCCGCATAATATTTTCTACTTAACCCCCAACCCGTCACACCAAGGCACCTCTGCATTCATCTCATCACCTCAAAGATTAGTCCCTGACATTTTTCCTCAAATTTCTTCGTCTACGTGTCTCTCAAAGTCAACTATTCCTTACGTCTTTCTATCCTCTATCCTTCTGGGTGCATTACTAATTATTGGACCCTCTCCTTAAGTCTACCTTGCCTTGCCTTCTAGCCGTCCCTCTTCGTGCTGGCGCACTGCCGTACACGATGTATATTTTGCAAGAATTCCGTGCCAAATTCTAATCCGATGTTATTGAAAATTGCGAGGAAATCTTTCACTACAACATACTCATTTATTGAATAACTTTACACGAAATAATCAAACAAGCCAAAGTAAAATGTTTTGTATAAAATCGCGTGCGACTCATTCACTCGGCGCATTATTATCAAATTCGCAATCCCAATACTCATTCCCTCTATTTAATGGATGCGCCCACTCATGTATATATGCGCAAGTTCCTCGTAAAATTATTAACAGCTTCTCACTACTAGCACAGCGGTAAGGGCTAATCATATATGAAATATTATACAGAAACTCAGCAGGAAGGACAGGAAGAGAGATTCTCTCCTCAGATGCTTTATCTGACATGATCATCTCTGAAATCTGTTCTGAATCTATCAAAAACATGTCACCATAATAAGAAATCATGTCAGAAGTAACCCCTCCTCCTTACTCAATCATAGTAATTATACAATTTTCCCACTCATTTACGAATTTCCACTCACCGCAGACACATTCAATTCCTCACTTTTTCAATCACTCATCCCTCCCTCCGCATCATATTTCTGCATTAGCGCGCAAACAGAGTAAATCACGACAACCAAATACTAGAAATCAACAGTTCATTAATATTATTTCATCATTTCATAACATCTCTCTTCGCATACAAAATTCCAAGCGCAGCACGAATAACACGTAACTTGAAAAGTAACAAGAAGCATCTTAGTATCCTAGTTTTTAGTACAAAAACTAGGATTTTTAAGCCTCACTTTCATAATTGCATTGTTTTTTTAATGTTGCGCCTTTCAATTTTTATACTTTTTCACACAAGAATCCGTACCTAGTTTCTCAAGAATAGCCCATACTTTTTCCTTCTTTCCTCATCCTCTCATCTCCCTCCTTTTAACGTCAATCCGCTTCTTGGTTATTTACCAAAGTTGTTAATTAATTTCAAAGCCAACTTTAGAATGAGAGGGTGGTTGGTGGTTGTGGATTGTGTGTGTGTGGTGTGTGGTAAAAAAATAAGTTTCTTTCTCTCTCTCGCTCCCTCTTCACGTTATTTATTCATTCCGCTTAGGGATAACGCAATCCGAGCTCCCATAAGTCTTAAATCTTTGAAGCGAACGGGAGTCAAAGAGAGCGCTTTGAGCGTTACGTACTCAAGCCTCACAGTTTGTGAGTCAACCTGAATTTCTGAATCGCACCAGTCTCGCCCAAAGTCCCACAATCCCACATGGAGTTCTCAGCAGCACCTTCCTTGATTCATTCACTTCAAGCCTTGCTAAACAGTCCTCAAGGATGGTTAGCTACTAATTCTATGGCCAGTAGCCCCCTTTGTGTTTGAGAAATACAAATTTTAAGCGTCAATTCAGCCCGTCTGTTAGTAGCATAGGATACACAACAAGGAGGTAAATTGCTAATACTTAGATTAGATCCAAAGAGAGATCAACTTCTGCATATGGCTTTCGGCGATTCAATCCCTTGTTTGTATCGCAGAAATCAGTTGCCAATTCCCATTTATTCTATTCCATTACACCCATTCAACATCATTCTAAACGTTTGTCTCCTCTGTCTCTCTCTCTCTCTCTCTTCAACTCAGTTGTACTCAGCCAGCTCCTTATCATCTCTTCATCCTCTCCTTTTATCCGTCTTTACGTCCTCCGTCACCCAATATTTAAAACCCTTTTTCCTAAATCAGCGAGCCATACATCTCAACAGTCCCCATAGTCAGCTGCCGTATAAATAAATCTAATCAAGAGCTCAAACCCTCATCCCCCCGTCTTCTCTTCTGCCTTATCTACTCTATCTGTCCTGTTGTTCTTTTTGCTTTCTATTCGAAAATGCCTCTGCTAGGAACAAACCATGCAATTTTACTTATGGCCTCCTCCCTCAACCAGCCCCACCTGTGTAATCTCCGCTCTTTTTAGTCCTGCATTCTCCGACTCCCAAGAACAAGTCTTCCTTTCACTTCTTCCTCGTTTCTTCGCTACTGATTATGGCATGGACTTTGTGACTTGGATGAAGTTTGAATAGAGCTGAGTAATATATGCAAGGAAGAAATGGAAGCGAGCTCATAGATTTTCAATAAGACACCACAAAGATCAGACGGCGTTTCCAAACTCTTAGGCCAAGGAGGAAGAGATAAATGGAGGTAAATAGGGATTACAAAAAGACAGAGAGGGCACGTGAGAGATCTCCTCTTCCCGTTATCTTTTAAAAAGCTACTTAAGAATATACTACTCGCTCAATATTATATACCCCGTCTCATTGCTCCGCTGCGCGCATCACATCAATCCATCACCAGCTCCTAATAATGATAATAATCATCCTTATTATCGCACCATCCTCACTCGTTTCCTTTTCTTCTAGTCTTCAACAACGTCATCTCGCCGTTTTGCGTCTGACCCAAGAAAACATTCCATCCTTCCCATATAAGTATCATTTCACTCTCGTTTTTCTCCCACACCTTTAATCCACCCTCCTTCACTCGTGTCTTACGGCATCTGCAAAAAAAATCACCAGCCATTACCTGTTTTCAACTTGCCCGTTCCCCCATCATATATCTCCATCTTATTCTCATATAATCACACTTGAATTTTCTCAAATGATTTCAATATATTTTACATCTCCGTTGGAAAACATTACCCTCTAAATCTCTAAACATCTTCTGTTTTATCTTGCACTAATCTGCCCAATTTCTCCTCCAACACCTCAACTTATGGAAAGCTCTGAGCCTCAAGTAAATCTCACTTTGCCTCTTTCAATCCAGCTCTCACGCGAGGCTTGAGTCTGAAGCTAACATTTTCACTCATTCATACGCTATTCCTGTTCCATCAACAGCCTAATGTAATAAGTGTAATTTTTTTAAACAAGTAAATCTTGTCTCTCCTCTGTGTGATAGCTTAAACAAACGAAATGCTCATCGTCTCCAACAGCCATATCCGTTATCACCATCTACGTACATATAAAGGCACTCATCACAATCAACAACCGCCCCATCGCCTCATTGATCATATCCTATTGTAATTAGTGAGACTAATTTCCATTCAACTCGAATTTAGCTCCTTATAGAAAGTCTCAATTCTCTCAATCAGCACTTGAGCTCATCACAAAAGGCGCCTCTGCCTGTATCCATATCCGAAGATTTAATACGAGTAATTATCTTTTTATTTGCACACCCAAAAACACAATTATCTTTTCATTCCAATGGAGAGTGCCGCCTTTTAGCTTATTTTATCTCACCTGTTGCCGTACCATCACATCCCCAATTTTGAATCCCAGTTTCTATATTCGCCCAATCAGGATTCAAATGATCCTGTTGTGTGGGCTTGTCTTTACCTACTCTTTCTGTCTTCCCTGACTTCCATACCTAATACATCGATAAAGCCAGTGAGCAAATTGGCACGGCAATCCTTTACAACTTGTTGATATATTCCAATAAAATTAATAACGGGATGCAGCCCCAACTTCCCTCTACATCATGTTTTTCACCTTCAATCCTTATCAGATTCTTTCACCCTTGTACTTGGCACTAGAAAAAGCGCGGTTGAGTAACTTATACATGCTACAGTAAAAAATAATTTACATAACCAATTACAGTCTCCGGCCATGCATAAATAAACTATGTAGAAGGTGAATGGGTGCATGGAAGAGTAGAGAAAAGTTCTGGAATTTAGCTAGAAATGATTAATTCAGAAAGAGGGGCATTCCAACACACAGGTAATTATTTTCCAATTGAATTATTAGCATCTCCATATTCATCCTCCACTCCATCCATGCTAATCAACTTGACTCTCCCTGTGTGTCCTCTAATCTTTGACGCCAAATACTCTTATAAAGAAGATAATCTGTAGAGGATAATGGCCACCACAGTCCCAACCTCCCAGCCCTCATCCTTCCTTCTTTGGTCTTTGGAGAGAGGAACCAGGGCAAAGGAATCAAGCTTCATGCAAAATAATTCCTTCTCCAAACTCCTGAAAAACATTCTCCATCAATAATTACCCTTCTCCAACATTCATATAACATGGTCAAAATAATATCCATTCTTCTTCTATCTTCCACACGATCTTCATCCTCGCTCCATCCGTCATATATGAAAGCAATTCTGCATCCATAGCTCAACTAGAGCTAATCATCCTGACGATCTATTTCAAAATTAATTACGTCTCACCCAGCTTAAATCACCTTTAATCTCCATTCTCCCTTATTCTTCCTCTACTCAAGCTCGTTATTATCTTTCCGTTTTATCCTTATTATTCTTCTTCCCTTGAATCCTCTCAAAAATCTCCAGAGTTGTTCTCTTTGAAATATTCCTTCTAGGCAAAAGCCACACTCATTACAGTCCCAATCCTGTAGAAACATTGAGTAAAATCCATCATCCTATTCTTCTTCTCAGCCCATCCAATATCATTATCATTCTTTGACTCAAACACCCAAGTGTGATGCAACCCTCTCCCTATTAGGTCTTATTCTCTATTTTGGTATTTTTAATGTCCTTCAACAACCCTCTTTTCCACTTACTCTCCGCTCATCTTCTCCCCATTTCCCAAACAATCCTCATTCTCTCTTTGGTGTCACTCAATAATCCTCCAGTAATTATCCCGTGACCTTTACACACAACAGCTTTCCCAACAATCCACTTTTTACACAAGAAACCTTTTTAATTCTTTTCCACCCTTATCTGTCATCTCACCCCCGTCCTCTTCGGCTTATTATTTTTATGAATCCTTCATTTTACAAACATTTTTCATGGACTAATGCAACAATTGCATAATTTCTTCAAATCTCCTTAAAAATGTAAGCAATTCTTTAGCTCTAAGGATTACTTGAAGAAAACCAAAACCTCCATGGGAATTTTTACTTACCTGGGCTGGAAGAATTCCGCATTAGGAACACACCACATATAGAATCTGAACTCCTGTCCAAGGGTTTTTAAAAATCATTTCATCGTCTTAATATGGTTATGTTTTACAGATTGAAATAAATGACAACTACGTTGAGCCGCTGGACCAGCAAGAGAAGGGAAAATGTGAGAATGCAGATCCGTCATACTTTGAGATAGAGGAGCGCTACAACGCCCCCTACTATTATTCCGACACAATCAAAGAGCCTGCTTACTGCTCACCCCACCCCACCGAAGAATATGGCAACATAATCCCGCCTCCTCTTGGCTACGGTCTTCTTCCTCCAGATTCCCGCAGGAAGCATGAGCACGGTCCTCCCGTCCGATCCGCTACCCGCAATTCCATACGTTCTCAATCTTCAGTGGACACGGGAGCGGGTAGCAGTAGCTTGCACTCCAAGTCATCATCTTCTGAAGACCCGCTCGACCACACTTTTCACGGGGAGAATAAGCGCAATAATTTTGTATCCGTCTGTCATATTCATCACAGTCCAGCATCCACAATAACATCCTCATCTTCCTCCCCCCGTCCACCTGACCCCTATCATTTCTCTACTAGGATTATCCCATCTTCTTCCTCTTCTTCTCCTCCCATTCCTCATTTTCTCCTCTCCTCCTTAGCATGTAAACCATCCTCCCGTCAAAATTCCTTGGCCAGAAGTAAGGCGCTTTTATCGCGATCCGTCAACTGTCTTAATTCCCTAAATCTAGCACTCAATCTTCATGAGGAGGAGGAGGAGAATAACGAGCAACAAGATCATTCTTCCCTTGACCACCTCCATTCTCGAGATTATCCAAAATACGCTTACCGTTGGAGTAATCTACCCCAGGACCATCATCTTCCTCCCTCCCCTTCCCTCACACCCTCCCCCGTCCATCAACAGGAGCTTCATCCCCCCGCTGCTAAACAGTTTACTTCACCATCTTCATCCAGTCCTGTTTCATCTTATCGCCCTTCTTCTTCTTATTTCAAAAATCCCAGAAATTCAAAAATCAACAGCAACCATCTCCCCACCCATCATCTTCCTCCATCTCCACCCGCCGAACACCCGCCGCAAGACATAGACACAATGCCAGTTGCTGTAACACCGTCACCAGCTCCCCGAGTATTAAAACGGGATCGTCTCGGATCAAACTCCCATTACCCTCTAGCTCGACGTTCTCTTCACATAATAGATGACGCTCCCCTCCATTACCAACCCCACTCACCTCCACCTGACCAACTCAATCAAGTCAAATCTAGTGATCCCCTCTTGAACCCCCTTCCCCTCCGTGTGAATCCTCCAAGTTTACAACAGGATCACATTCAAATGTCAACTTCATCCCCTGGCCCCATGCCAATTTACCCCAACGACAGCTCAACAGCTTCACTTGCATCCCTTCCCAACCTCAACGGCACGTATGTCCAACCCGAGAAGATGCCATCCAAGACTCGCCATTCCAAGTATAGTCTCCCCCCTGGGAATCTTATTCACAACTCTTCCCTTGAGACGCAAGACTGGTTTCACGGACTGATGACAAGGCGTGAGTCGGAGCACCTCCTTCGGTCCACTAAAATCGGATCTTTCCTTGTCCGGAACTGTGAAAATGCCGCCAAGGATTTATATTCCTTAAGCATAAAGTAAGTGAGAGGATTTACTGCACCTATTTTGCAAATCAAGTCGTATCATTTTCATTAAAAAAAATCGCTGCGCAAACTCCACAATTCACACCCACGTTCCCCTCACCCTTTCACAGCAGAAATGCTAACGTTGAAGCAAAGTTTGCCAGTAACTTACCTTACCTACTTATCTGATTCCTGTCCGTCAACAACTCCTAGGAACTAGACACAACTTCTAACAATCTAAATGGTCTAACACAAACACAAGAAGAAACCTGATATCCCAGCTTTTTGTCATCCATCTTCCCGGTCACATAGCATAGTATTGTATGCTTGTAGAAATTAAAGCAGTCCATCCTTAAACTTTGTATCCCCAATGTTTCTCAATTCCTCCGTCTTGTCCTGAGTAGAGGACACTATAAACCGCAATAAGCTCCTCATTTTTCACATCAACTAATCTAATTCATTCAATCACATTCCTTCTTCCTCACCGCTAATTTACGCTTGAGGAATCTTGGCTTGACCAGCCTAAATTTGCATACGCGCAAATTATCTTGACAAACCAAGAAGAAAAACAACATCACGGATATTGTAATCCCATGCAAACATTAAAACAATCCTCCTGTAACAGTCCATTATACCAACCATTGTGTCCTCAAATCCCTAGAATCCCAGGTCTACGCAAGACCATTAAAGAACTGTAAACTCCTCTGTCTTAAAGTTAACTGTGGATGGAAGCGGAACTAAGTTGGGAAGTTGATTGAGTAATGTGCTTGAAATTTACAATTTGCATCCCTAATTTTCTTGTTCTTCCCACAGATCTCCAAAAGGGATAATCCACATACGCCTCGAGCCCAATTCCAGAGGTTATTACGCCATGGCGGATCAAGAATTTCCCTGTGTTCCTAGTTTAATACAACATTTTATGCAGGCAAAACTACCACTCAAGGGCACGGATCACCTCCAGTTGATGTTCCCAGTCATAACTCATTTGTTGTGAATCTACTAGCTTTAATTAATTACGTCAATTTCCCTACATTTGAAAATACTTTCTACCCATTTAATGAAATCATAGCTGAATCTTTGCATTCGTTTTCACTTCTTTATCGGATTCCTTGTTATTTTTTCCTCAAATTATAAACAATCCCATTTAAAATTTCCCCCTTGATTCCATCTCATCTCTACCACCTTCCGTACATTCAATATTCTTTATACTCCCTACGTAAACAAGGAAAGGCACAGATTTGAGATTACGCCAAGAAGCAACATAGCCTTCAGCAGTATAATCTCATTGTAATCCTCTATCATCTATAACTCTTTCTTTTCCCTCCAAGAAGTCAACTTGTTAGTCAGAATTATTACGTCCATCTAAGCGGATTTCCCATTTCTTTATTTGCTATTGCTTCCAAGGGGATTTCAAATGTGCTTAACTTTTATAAGCAATTACCTCTGAAAGTTGCAAGTGATAAATTTTACTTCATTCCCTTGTCACCTTTTCTTGTCCACTCCTTAATATCTCTTCCCCCCTCAGCCTCTGTATTCTTCTCACCTCAATTTCCAATCCATTTTATCTCCACCAGTAGAAGCAAGAAAATCTTCCATGGCACATCTAATCGACCTTGAGTTGACTCGCGATAGGAATACTACATAAAGTAATTTACTAACTCAGTTGAGAATATGAGAAAAAGGCGGCTTATTAAGTTAGGAGGAGCGTAACAGATTTTCTACATGTTTTTATCTCCCGTTTCTTGCACAATCTTGTTAGCGGAATGTACAAGGACTTATTTTATAATTCTTGAGAAGAAAACTGAGAAAAAGAGTACATGTTCCTGGGCTCGTTCTTTATCTTCCCTGCCTTGGATAATTCTTCCTTGGAAGTCAGCGTGCATAATTTCCAATTAAAATATATCGCATGCGTAAAGGCAATCTCATTTCAAAAGTTCCAGTAATAATGTAATTTGAGCATGCTCACTCACTACTGTTTCTTATCCCCGCTGCCGAACCTCTATGATTCTTTTAAACTTTCCCTCTCAATCTCCTTCTGTAAATATTCTTCAATCCCCCATGTCCACACCTTCATGTGATTTGTTCATCCTTCATTGAAGTATAATCATTAGGAATTAGAGGAGTGTGAAGCTAGTGAAGGAGCTGTAGATGGTAAAATTTATATTAATGTAGAACGGAAAGTGCAAGTATTTTAGTTTGTAAAACATTTAGTTGATAGTTGATTTAACCTCCCTGACTACAAAATCCTCCAAGTCTTTCAGAGAATATGAGGACGGACCGAGTCATAAACTCTATATGCTCAATTAGTCTCCTTGGTTTGGAGTGCCTCATTTATTCCATCATTATATTCTCTACTCATAAAGAATGAATAAAATTCTATGCTTAATTGATATCCCGATTCTCTGATTTTTTCTCCATTTCAGTCTCTCATTTACCCTCAGACTTTAGAGCTCAACTTGTTGTTTATTATTCACAAACATTCTTCATTACATCTCTTGGAATCATCATCTATTTCTAATTCACCTTCATCACCATCTCCTTTGCTATGTAACCCATCCTCATCATCATCATTGGATCCAAGGGATCTGAATAAACTATAACAGAACATACTGTATGCGAGTTGTACAAGGGGGCGATGGATACGACCAGCTAAATAATAGTACGTAAGTTTTGTAATCATTCTCCCTCTCTCTCGAATATCCTGTAAATTTTTCTCAATCTCTCTAAATTTTTATTTACTCATTCCTAAAGCTTTCATTATTGCATTTCTCCCTCTACCTTATTTGTTATTTACTTGAAATAACTGTCATCAACTCTATCCACATTTTAATCCCCCGCGTCTTCTTTCTCCATCAATTCCTCTCCTGTATCCCTTGTCTTCTTAAATTGCTTCCAGTTTTCCCTCCATTTAAATACTCATTATACGAACATGGTGCTATCCTGTTTTTGCCCATGTTCATACAGATGCCCAAGCTTTCATCTATCCTGTAAACAGCTCATCTTTCTTCTTTCCCATCCATCCACCCACCCTCACCAACTTTATCTCGTATTAGTTTTACTAGTTTGGCAGGCTTGTTAATCTGAAATATTACAAGCAATGTCCCATTACCTCTGCCGCTTGTTCAAAGCATTCCATCCTCTTACTACCCTCTGTGATTCACAACAGGGATTAAGCAAGTATTTTACCTTGCTTTTGCAAACCTTTAATTTTCTCTCCATGTTCCTTTAATGGAATCTATAGCCTTGCTCAGCTTTTCTGCCATAAACCCACCGACTACTCTCAGTACACGACTGCATTTGGTTTAATATGGATATGGCGTAGTAAGAGGAAGAGAGCCGGCAAAACCCTTTCCGCGGAGCTTCATAATATTTTCCAGAATACCACTTGACTTAATTAAGATGTCAGCGGATTTATTAATAACACATTGTTCACTTATCTTTCGGAGTGAAAACTGGAAATTATTACGCTACTCTAGCTGCCCTCCCTGAGCTTAAGCCAGGGGAAGGGAGGAAGATGGTCATCAATTTTGCATTCAGTGAGCAGATTCCAAAGATTTATTAGGAGATCGTGACTCACATTTAACATTCTCCAATTACTTTCTATTTGTTATCCTATTTTTCCCCATGCACACCACTCTCATCTCTCCTCGGTCCGTGCCTTCTTCTTCTGTCTTGTGTATCTTCTATTATATCTTCCTCGTCCAAAGTCGCACTCTTTACAGCCTAACCTAGCCACCTCCTTTGCTCACACTCATCGCCGCACTTTATGCTCTAGTTGCTATTTATGTGCTGTTGCTGTTGCTCCATATCAGCCGACTTTCTCTAATGCTTTCTCCCACTTTTTAACTTTGGATAGTGCGGACTATTATTTGGCTATTTTCATTTGGAGGAAGTTTGCTGGGCAGGTCATAGAGCTCTGCTCCCATCCGGTATTCTTCCACGTACGTTCTCTGTTTCTACAGAATTATTACACAGACCATAACCAATTGGAGAAACACTTGGAGGGATTCACATCCGACGTTGATTTCACCATTTTGCCTCCTCCGCCTCATCATAAGCTCGTTCCATTATTTTATTTAAACAGTATGCTTTCTGGTCTAGATCTACGCCTTTCTCTAGCATATTGTGCAAGTCTCCAGCTCCTTTTACCCCCCCCCAGACCATCTCATCCGCTCTTCCTGAATAAACTTGTTCCGTCTACAAACCTTGGTATAAAATAACATAGCGTTAACTTACTACTATATGCAGCAGGTCTTCCCTTCAATAATGCCATTCTCATCCCGTAGTCATATGCGTCTATAACTCTTCGTCGCGAATCGTATCTCTTCTACATTTAGTAGAACATGGAATTTGTTTTAAATTACTCCAATCCGCCACAGCGATACGGATCAGTACAACCGAGCGCATATTTTTCATCTTCGCACCCATTTTGTCAGGTTGATTTAATAAATTTCCTTGCAAATCCTTTACCCCAGGAGAAAAATCTCCTTTCATTACTTCCCTCCCGATTTCTCTACAGCCCAAAGCTCTGTGGTGCTTTCTCTCGCTCTGTATATTACTCAATCCTCTTTAAATACGCATAAAGTTTCTTGGCTATTTCACATAATTCTCCCTTTCCCCGTTTTTTTTCTCCATGCACAAGGATGTATAGAAGCGGAAGGGAGAAAGGAGGACTGGCTCTATTGCTCTATTTCCCGGCTTCGTTTCCTTTTCTCGGCCTTTCTCAGCATCCTCCTATATTTCCCCTCCTCCAGCTCCATGTCAAAGGGCCGTCTTCTTTTGTCGCATCCCCATGCCCCACATTGATTCTCCATTAGTCCGCTTCTTCCAAAACATTTCATAATCCTTCTCTATCCCGTCCTACACATATACATTCCCCCTTTTAGCTAAAATCTCTCTCCAACTCTTCTCCAAATTTCCTTGTCTCCAAATCGCTAATGCTATGCAATGCCGTAATTCCCGCATCCCCTCCCTATGATCATCATCCCATCTTCATCCGCTATATTTCTCCTTTTAAAACTGAACAATCCGTCCATATCCGTCGTCCCTACCCACTCGGGCCGGCTTAAGAAAGCAGACAGACTAATCCCTTCTCTCCTTTTCATATATGCCAAAGGAATCCTGCCCTCATCTACCTCCCTAAAGTCTTAATCCGCAACCCACTATACTCCCTCATCTAAATTCCAAATGCTAATCCGCATAATCATATGAGCAATCATTTTTCTCCAACCTTTGCCATAATATTCATACAAAGAATTCTTCTCATTCTCCATACCTAGCTCTCGTTCTTCTCCTCATTCCATGAATTACTCTTAATTCTCATATGTATATTATTTATCTCATCATCCTCTTGTTTTTCTAAACGCCAGAGTTTCTCGACTCCGTCCAAATGACCCAGAAGACTGCATCATTAAAAAACAACTATTCATCATTCATTACCTCCACGAAGGACTCAGCATGGTCATGGTCGTTGCCGATGAAATCCACCTTCCTCCTACGCTTCGCAAAATCTATCCATAAATAGTATACGCGTCACGCTTCACTTGAATTCACGTTAGGTTAATGATTCTGTTTAAACGTAGAGAGTAATCATGTAGCAAACAAGAATTTTAACGCCTCATCCTAATAACAGCCCATTCATTTCCTAATTTTTATTAAAAGCTAGTTTTAATTGTACCACCACCTCATCACCATCATTAAACAGATATTTCCATCCTACCCATGTTGAACGCTATTGTTTATTTAACTTACCGATCCTTATTCCTTTCTGTGTGTAATCAACCCTATGAAAGCCAGTATTGACGACGACCTTCCCTAAATCGCATCATTAAGTTCCGTTCCTAGTTTTGAAACATGTTTTCGGCCCTTCAACACTCTCAAATTGCTCACGCACGCAGTACGCCGTTGATTCAAGAATAACATTATTTCACACATTTACTCAACCAAACTCTGTTTTAACCAAACCTAAATCCAGAAGAGCAGCATGTAAGGGCAATCTTGAGGAAAAAATCCTTCTTTAGATCTACCGACTCATCATAATATCACCTGTATCTCATCCTCTTATCTTTAAAACGATTTTGCATCTATAATTTCATTTGCTCTAATCTCGATCTCTAATCCAAAATCCCTTGGCGTTAGACTACACTTCCTATACCCGCCTCTGTTCCTCGATTCTCCCATTACTTGCTGATTGCCTGCCTACCTCCTAATTTCCCATATCTATTTTTTCTTCTGCTTAAAGCAAGTTAATTTAACTTTGCCGAAAGCATTTTGTAAAATATCAATTTTCCTTCCCCTACTCACCTAAAATTTCTTCCTTGAAAGGTTTTCCGGTATCCCAGAGCCAAGGGGTCAGAGATCCTTTGGAATCCTCTATGCACATACATCATGACATAAAATCCCGATTACCACAGATTAATTTACTCTCCACCCGTTCTTAAAGGATACTTGCAAAAATGATTTACCCCACCTAACACCAAAAAAATCCTTTCCCAACACTTAATTATCTGATTAGAATTTAGCTAATCTACATCTTGAGTTGTAATTACACGCTTGAAGTGCCCATTTCCATGCTCGCTCCCTTGTTCCTGTAGTTGCGTACGTTATGATTGCCTCCGATGCAATTACCAGATAAATCTATGCAGTTTTCATTCCAATTCTTCAGCCAGGCATATTTCGCCATCACCTTCGGCTCTTTGTAATCACAGAAGACTAAGATGATGTTATCCGACATCTAATTATCAAAAAAAATTTTGAATTTTTGAAAAAATCATGCGAAATCAGCTGCCCTCCAAATCCGCTGCGAATCCAGACAAAAACAAACATGTGCTGAAATCAGGAACACTTCCGCTACAGCTGTGCAATTTTACACCCAGTCCCTATGGGGTTGAAATAAACGCTTTGTGCATCTTCAAGGAAGTTTATATAAAAAGCATTAAATTATCTTTTTAATACCAATCAGGCAACAATCTAAAAAACTACCCGGGGCCTTTCAACAGTTTATCTCAACAATAACAACTGTCCATCCTGTTTTAATAGAATCATTCCAAGAAGAAAGCCGAAGCTGCGGATATGAGAACAAAGAGGATGGTGTAAACCAAGTCTTTTTCCGCAATTGAAGGTAATCAATTGTTTACGCCCCACACGACAATCACGATCAGTTGCCATTCATTCAATTTCTTTGCTGCATCATCTCCTTGGTTTTGGTGTGCCAAAGTAGCTTTGAGCTGATGGGATTTCGCACAGTTTCGCGTTGCTTTACTTTATCTTTTGGCATGATTGCTCCTTGCTTGAATTCACAAGACAGCATGAAAGATGGTTGTCGTAATGTCCTTTTAGTCGACGACAGGAACATGTCGCATAATTTCTTGGAAGCCATCTATGTTGACATTAGGATGTATCCGTATTCATGAGATCTCATCTTTTGTCTTTCTGGCATTCAGTACACAAATTAGAATACAATTAAGATTTAGAGATAAAACTCGTTGATGATACGCGACCCTAAATAATTTCCACATTCAAACAGTACAAAAGTTGAGCCACAATAACATTAAAGAATAAAGAAGGATTTAGCAAGTAAAAGCTTCACTTCTCTCTTCTGCCACCACCGCCTTCTGTCTCCCTTCGCCCTGCATAAAGATCCGTAGGGATCTCCTACACGTGACACCAGCAATCTCCATCTAATTGTATGATTAATCAATTCAGTCATTGAGGAGATATTATGGTAAACATTGGGATTCCTCCAACGCTACTACAAAGAGAGCCATTCACAGCCCGACAAAGCTAAATCATTCTTCTGCAAGCACACGAGATACACGTTCCCTTATTCACCCTTCTCGTGAAGCAAGTCTTGATTTTGCTTTTATATTATATGCTATTCTCGAGAGTATTTCCTATTATCTTTTAGCATCTAATAATAGTTTGTGCAGTTTTATAAAGCCCAGCGCATTCCGCCACTCCACGACTTGAAGCCATAGCTTCTTCATCTCATTCTACCCTGGATTGGATGCCTTTGAGTACTTGAAGCCCACCATCCCGCGCTTCACTCAAGCCTTCATCCCTAGGGAATCCTCTGTAAACGAATCTTTATTCATTCAAAAACTCTCCCTTTCACTAATCAAATTTCTTTTGCTTCACCGGCCATCTGACTTCCGAAATCATTGATGAGAATGTAATGAATCCCCACTCCCCACTGCCACTGCCTCTACTGTCTGTAACTGCCAAACACGACTCATAATCCTCTCAAGCCCTTATATATACGGTTTATTATCCCATAACCAATATTCAGCTTGTAAACTACACCTGTCCTTATGCAAATCACCCCATCATCCACTCATACAAGCCACTACTCACTATCTTCCATCTCCCTAGTATTCTCTTTATCTTCTCCCATTCCTCTCATCCTGCCTGCGCAGAAGACTATCTCGCTGCAAACCATCCATCCACTTCCAATACTTGAGTCTAAACAGACGCTACAATAAATTCAAATATCGCACTTGTACACACACACTACACACACTGCCCCGCTTTTCCTTTCTTCTCTTTTTTCGCATGGAGCTTTTTGCCTTGAAGCAATGCAATCCTTGCAATATCTCTCTCTCGCCAATTTGCAATATCCAACGCAAGCCAGCTGCAGTGCAGCCAACTCTTATTAGAAGACATGGAAGTAATATATTAAGGATGAATTACGCAGCCACCCTCTGCCATAAGCCATGTTCTTAGCTCGCATGAAGCGCCTAACCCTCCTCTAAATCTGCAATCACCATGCAACCAGCACCTGCAATAATCATGTAGATGGTCGGCAAAATCCATATTCGGAATATTGGCACATGTTACTACAGCCCACTCGATTGTTCATCATCAGCTCTACGGTACAGCCCTAGTCATTACTACAGACTCTTTGACATGTTACTGGGTCAAGGAAGTCCTCAGAGTCCTCTCCTAGTCCTATCCTAGATGCTAGTCATAGAGTACGTGGATCCAAAAGCACCACTCATCCTCCGTATCATCCATCATTAAGTATTCCTCTATACTAACGACAGTTAACGGGAGATCCATTACACCACCATCTAATTATCTGTGCGCCCACATTTAAACGATCCCGCCCAGCCTTTCTGGAGATATGTTGGCCAAAATTGGGATTGGGAATGCAAGTTCAATTCACGAAATCACGCACAAACTCACTTGAGCTTAGTCAATTATAGTTTGCGTGCTGTCGTCATCACAACAGCCCCATCCACCAAAGCCACCCTACTGTGCCAACCTTTATCTCAACGGGGGTGGTATTCTTTTGGTGGTGGTTCTTCAATTATATTATATTTCTCATCAATATAAACAACACTACTGCGTCAAGGTCATTTTTGCAGTATTAGCATTCAATGCCACATTAATGCATCATCCTACTATCTTCCATTCTGTCCCAAAATTCAAAATCATTTCCGCTTACATCATCTCCTTTATTCTCGGCAAGTTCTCTGGTCCGCCATTCCTGTTCCCCAGAAGAGACCTCCTCCTTCCTGTTTCGCATAATCTTTTCATGTAATTGCAAATCCCTAGAGTATCGTCATACCATCTATGCTACTCGGCCAGACTCCTATAAGCACGCCAGTCAGTCATTGTAAATCCCTTTAAGCTTTTCTTAAAGCTCCTGGAACCAAGGCAACCGAAAAGAAGAAAGAAAAAATCACACACATTTTCCTATTTCCCTCCCATGTAACTAGGACTCTTCAGATCTGAAGAAGACTCTTCTATAACTAATTTCCATCCCACAACGCACATTCTTTTTCTCCTTATCATCTCCAACAAAGAGACAGACGAATTGGATGCAAAAAATGGATTCTTTTAAAATTCCTTGCGTTTCCGTCTTCTCTTCCTCCTACTGCCGTCCTCCTTCCTCAGAAATCCTCAAATGTATGACCAAAATTAAAAGCACAAGTCCCTCTTCAGACATATGTTACAATTTAAAAGCTTTTCCTCAAAGTTCCTCTTTAACTTCAAAAACCACAAAATTCATCTTACCCCTCCCTCCCTACATCAAAGCTGAGACCCCGCTACACACTCACACTCTAAATCTGAGGGATGTAAACAATGTAAATCCTATTAACTCTTTATAAATTCATTCAAATTCCCTCTCTAAGCCCTGAGTTGCCCAACTACACGCTTAAAAAGAGTTGTGTCAATATCCTTCTCATATTGCACATGGTCCCTTTTCAACTCTGCCCTGTACGATGTGGATGTAACGTGCAGATCACATCTATGCGATTTCTCTGGAAAACAAAATTTGGAACGTTCTTTAAACTCTAGGATTTACAGCACTTTTTATTATCTGGCACTTTCGTTTATATCCGTTCCCTGCATTCTGATTCCGTTGTATTTGTTTTTCCTGTTCTAATAAGTTATTTTACGTGTATAGGCAGGTTGTCCAACAGCTGTTGTTTCCTTTGAGAATATATAATAAAAAAAGCAAAACCTACGGACGCATGACTTTCATCCTCAATGTAAAATTTTCGCCTTTAATTTTGAAGTTCCCGCAAAATTATAACAAAAAAATAATACTATATATTAAATTAAAATTTAAAGTTTTAACAGCGAATAACACTAATGTAACGAAACTGTTTGTTGATGCATCTGTTTGTGTAAAAAAATTGTCCAATTTAATTTTGGACCGATTTTAAAATTTTGTTTTGGTTTGACACTTGATGGTTGTTTTTTTGGTTAAATTTGCTGCTCTGAGCAACATATTTTTGAAATTCAGCCGTCCAGGATGGCGGAAGTTAGAGCGAAATCGTAAAATTCTTTTCTCCTGGCCAAACACACCTTGATTTTGTCGAGTAATAGAAATACGCATAAACACCGTAAACGTTCTCCGATTCCAACAACTTGCCATTAAATCAGACATGTATGAACTCAGAAATCCAAAATCATCATTTTCTTGCTTTTCGATTATTTTGAAAAAAATCATTCGAGGACATTTTGAGTGCGTAGTGTTTCTGGTTTAGAGTTTTATGAGGACTCTTAACTCAAATATATCCTTGTAGTTTTTTAATCCTCAGTTTATTCAGAATCTCGATTTTCTATTTCTTTTTTTCTTAATTTTTATATTTGGCATTTAAACCAATACAGTCAAATACTACCTTACTTTATTTTATAGATTGTAGCATTGTCTTCCTTGAACTACTTAACAGGACACAGGAGAGCTTCATACCGCTTTTCTGCATCTGGTAGATTTTTCAGGGATTACGAAAACCGATGCATCTATTTA
Organism: Sminthurides aquaticus; assembly: GCA_906901655.1. Lineage (NCBI taxonomy): Eukaryota > Metazoa > Arthropoda > Collembola > Symphypleona > Sminthurididae > Sminthurides > Sminthurides aquaticus. The sequence continues at coordinate 3,863,134 of CAJQTT010000004.1, read as the reverse complement.
CAATCAAGAATTTGTATTGCAGATTGGTTGCCACAAAACGCAAGGCACGTTCCTCCAGTTTGCTTGCCTGGAGGTGCTTTCCCCGACAAAGTGGGTGACCTCAACAAGAGTAGATAATCATGCTTCGAAAACTGGCTTACCGTTCCACACCTGAAACATGTGTATAACCCTGCCTGTTCGTAGTAGCGATAGAATGTTGGAAACAATTTCCTCTTGCCTAAAGATTACATCTTACCATCCATCCAGTCTTGGGACAAGTTTCATATGACACCCTATACTTTCTCTCATGGCAGCAAGAAAGAATGCGGTTCTAGGATTTCCCGGAATCTGGAATCTTTGGTTGCGGAAATGTGGAACATTATTTATATTTGCTTGTTTGTTAGCACAGTTTAAGATTCCAGTAGTTGGAAGTTGGGCTGAATATGAAATGAGATTCCGAGTGAATTACTTGGCCCCTTCACCTTCTGGTCATCTGTAATCTAAAATTCCGAACACAAAAACGTTATTGGTTCTTCCTAAAGATGGGAAAGAAAGGTAAACGACGGTAAAATATTTTCTTTACGTATTCCACTCCAGACTGCCCACCCTAGAAAACCCATTTCCTACATTTCTTCCCTGCTTTCAATCTGCACGGATTCCAAGTCCGTGACCCATCCGAGGATTTAGAAAAACGATAACGTTAAAATATTAGGATGGATACCACTAAGTCCAACTACGCATTCCTACCCAATGTCATTTCAAAAGCATAGGCACTGGGTAAAAGTACGGGGTGGGGTAAAAACTCAAAAGGTGAAATCCCTGGTTAGAATGAAATTCCTGAACTTACATGGTTCAGAAGCGTATAAAACTAAGGGCGCTACTCCACTTAGATCCACCCTGTCGTAGAATGTTCAAATGGAGACCATTGCACATATCCCAATGGCCAGCTGAGCCCCGCCGGCTGGTCGTGCTCTTCATGAAAGATATGCTCCACGTAAGAAACGGAATCAATTCATATGCAGTTGAGAAAAGTTGGCCATTCAAAGGATTTGTGTTGATGTTGATACAGACATGAAGTGATATGATTCAAAAGTGTGGACTAAATGTAGCCATTAAATCTGTAAGCATCTACGTGTGACTCCTCTCGGAGTCAGACAACAGCCAACTCCGGAGACATAACGCTGAATGGGATTACTTGAGATGACGTTATTACATTGTAGATGTGGATGCTGAATGTGAAAAGATCAAATTGAAAACCAAAAGTACGACTTAGTCCGGACTACTTGTACGTTTCTCTTTTTACTCTTCTTCCTCCCACCGCCGCCCTTTCTTTATTGTCATAATCATTGAAGATTATGGCAGATGGAGAGCCCAGATCCCCTCGCACAGAATTGCTATCATATCATATCACTGAAGATATTAGCAGCAACCCAAAAATGAAATGGCAAGAGCCGAGTCATCATAATCCCAGATATTCATCCTCAAGAGCCATGTTAACAAGCATTCCAAAAATCACTCCACTACCGCATAACCCTCACACACAAGGCACAGCTTTCTCCTGAAACCAACTTACTTTCTCCACCAACATTCCGTTATTCCCTCCTCCGACGCAGCTACTGGCTAGGCTTTCTCTTTTTTCCTCTTTCGTACTCTTTTTCATCACTTTCTGACATTGTCTTCTCCATCCCTTCTTTCTTTTTCCTCAATCACTATACTTTCACCGCTTCCACTTTCTCTCCATCCAAATCCACCAAACCTCACCACATCCATCCCTCTATATCTTCAATCATTCCACATCTCACCCATCTTTTCCCTCCTCCCAATCCACTATTACTCCCGCAACTAAACTACCGGAGCAGCTCGTCAATCCGTTTCTATTCCCTCCGACAAAATCAAGCTACGATTTTGCCTCTGCAAGCTTTAACTTTCTTACTCATCCATATCATCTCTAATAATTGTCTTTTACTCCCCTCACTCCGTCCTTCCCACTTTCTCTTCACGTCTCATTCGTTGAGGGATTTCTCCACCAAGACCCTATTTCTCAACCCCTTCTGTCCCTCCTCGACCATTCCTCACTTGCTTTCTATCAATCCTTTTAATAAAATCCTTTCATTGCATCAGCAGACCAGCCATAATCCCTCCTGCCCCCTGTGTCTCTCCATTCTCCGAAATAAACTGTACCCGTATTCCGTATTTTCATTCTTCTTAATGTCTCTTCCTCGGTAAATTCCCAAGGATACTTTCATACTCCTAGCAAAACAACACCGATTCCATTCCATCCCCTACAACAAGGAGCAAGGTCATTAATGAATAAGACAACATGTATGTATATATGCGCTAAATTTCTTCATATGCTTGCGTAACGACTCAGAAATTAATTCATCCCTTAATTCTCTATCATAACCAGCTTAATCACCCAATATAACGGAGATAACCTCCTCCAACCTTGAGTTAACAACCACAAACACATCTTCCTAACGACACACCCGCTCAAACTAGCTTCCCAGTCTTCCCATTCCTCTCGACTTTCTCTTCACAACGTGGCCCTGGAAGACTTTCCTTACTTCCCTTGTCTCTCACATGAGCTTTTCGAACACAACTGAGACGTGGCACGGCAGTAGTACATTTTTACAATTATCATTGCTACTTTAGCTCATATTGTATTTATTCTCTTTTTGAACTTTCTTCTATACTGTTCTTCTTGATATAAAATTTATTTCAATCCTTTGGAATTTTTCATTCGGGCAGATTTACCGGCTAAAACATTATTCGCTATTTGCATATCGTTTGAATTTCAAAGCTCCGTTCTTTTTCCAGCCCCTACAAAATTGCACACAAGCTTGAATGCCACTTTCCCAAGAATCATCTTCCAGTTACTACAGGCAGCAAAGCCCAGGAATACGCGCCAGAAAGAAGGTAAAAACCACCCTAGAATTTCCACCCCTCCAGTCGATCGGAAGAATGACTATTCCGCCCTCATACCAATCTCCCCTTCCCTATCCTTTCAGCTGATCCTCTAATTTTCCAAAAGGACAGCACCGAATAACAGCAATTTTTTCCCTATCTCTTTCTTCTTATACTTTCCCTCAAACTTGAATGCGTTCTTCCGACTGCTTTCTCCGGAACCTAAGCAAAGGGAAAATAGGCTTTTGTTGTCCAGAGTAGGCGGATTATCACAAGTAGTAGGAGAAACAACAACAGCCATGGTTGAATACCAATAGGGAGAGCAGAGAAGTGAACTAAACTCGCACCCGTTTTACGTACTTTCTCCAGAATAATTCTCCATCCCTTTCCCTCTCCCTCCCTTTGATCCAACTCTGCAGGCTCTCCTCTTCCACTATCTTCTTTTCAGAACAGGAAGAGCAAAACTCGGCTCCTTTGCCATTCAGTTCCGTAGTATTCTTATTCTTGTAGTAGTTTCAGTCTTCTCTAGCTCAGTTGTTGAAAATATAGAATTTAGGTTCAGGATGGTGTAGGAGTAAGCTGACGACTCACTTTTCCTCCCTCGCCATTTCATTCCGAGCATTCCTATTTCCGTCTTTACTTAGCATTGGACTCTTGGGCTAAATAATTCACCAGGGAAAAAGAAATCTAGCAACTTTTATTGCACGCTGACAACTTTTACGACAATAAATGCAAAGTAGTCCTCTTCTTTCCCTTCATTCTCCCCTACTTTCTCCATGTCCACCCCATTCATCCCGCATCCTTACTTTCTTACTTTCTCCAACATCATTAAAGTGTCAAACATCCACATCCAATCATACTAGCTCTTCACCAAAACTAACCTTCTTCTCCTCCCTCTACTTTCTCCGCCTTTCTCCACTATTTCCCTCCCCCAAATCCCCGCACTCCAACCCCCACCATTCGTTCTCTACATTATTCTCATCTTTACCTGTATATTTCTATTATAATTATCTTCCAGCCTCCCCTCAGCAGGCTTGTTACGACTCCGGAGTCGGCAACTCCACGATTCTGGCGAGGCCTGCGACTCAGCGACTCAAGCCGAGTCGTAGCGACTCTCGACTCACCACGACTCACCCAAGATTTCGACTCAGTCGACTCTGGCATTGAGTCGACTCAGACCCCTCATCACTGATCCGGGTTGCTTATAGAAATTTGTTATAACAGAAATGTGTACTGGTACATTTGTCAGGTTTTATATGCAACTGACATCTATCCATTACGCTGCTCACTTGGGAACTACTATCACCCCCTTTCATAATAAGTTTTACATGGGATGCAGGCAAAAGTTTAATAACGTTTAAATGAGGGAGGTTGTTAGCACTTACAACTTCACCATTTGGCGACAAAGTCTGTGCATATTCTGTTATATCAAAGGAGTCAGGCTCTCCTGGCAAACTTATCACCTTATCAGTCGAAGTCGAAGGGCACAATTGTCTTGGTTTTTTATTCAACAACTTTCTGTGGGGAGTGTTGTCACTGAGGATTAACTTACGATTTGTCTTGATGTCTTTACGATTCACTTTCGTCGGCGGTACGTACTCTTCATCACTACTTTCACCCGCAGCCATTTCAAAACTTTAATCAACAATTATTTCAATTAAAAAAAATTCAATACAAAACTAAAATCTTAGGGAAGCAAGTAGTAGAGAGTGCACTTTGTTGAAGCAGCAAGAAATAACTGAAGCTTTAGGCTGAGGTGGACATGGATCACATGAAAAATAGTAATTTAAATACCCATCACATTCAAATAACTGTTACTCAGGATTGTTGACAAGAGCAAGTCTAGATTTGTTGAAGCAGCAAGAAATAACTGAAGCTTTAGGCTGAGGTGGACATGGATCACATGAAAAATGGTATTTTAAATACCCATCACATTCAACAAACTGTTACTCAGGATTGTTGACAAGAGCAAGTCTAGATTTGTTGAAGGAGCAAGAAATAACTGAAGCTTTAGGCTGAAGTGGACATGGATCACATAAAAAATGGTAATTTAAATACCCATCACATTCAAATAACTGTTACTCAGGATTGTTGACAAGAGCAAGTCTAGTTTTGTTGAAGGAGCAAGAAATAACTGAAGCTTTAGGCTGAAGTGGACATGGATCACATAAAAAATGGTAATTTAAATACCCATCACATTCAAATAACTGTTACTCAGGATTGTTGATAAGAGCAAGTCTAGATTTGTTGAAGGAGCAAGAAATAACTGAAGCTTTAGGCTGAAGTGGACATGGATCACATGAAAAATGGTAATTTAAGTAACCATCACATTCAAATAACTGTTACTCAGGATTGTTGGTAAGAGCAAGTCTAGTTTTGTTGAAGGAGCAAGAAATTACTGTAGCTTTAGGCTGGGGTCACATGAAAAATGGTAATTAAATTAATCATTATAGCCAACATATGATCACTGATGAATCATCAGTGATGAATCCTACTAAATTTTAATTGCCACAGGAACAGATTTAATTTTAAATGTTAGTTTTTAATTGTGTCCAAGAAAATAATTTAACTGAAGATTTTAATTTCAATACCATTATATTTAAATTAATTTTAATTAGGAGTGTTAGTAAGAGCAAGATTAGCTGTATTGAAGCAGCGAGACATAACGGCAGCGAGAAATAACGGCAGCTTTAGACACGTAGACGGTCAACATGATGAAAAATGGTAATTAAATTATCCATGACGTGTTAATCAATTTTAATGACGATTGTAGGTCAGGTTAAGCCTAGTTTTACTCAAGACGTAAGAAATAACTGTAGCTTTAGGCTAAGGTGGACATATAGATCACATGAAAAATGGTAATTTAATTAATCATTATAGCCAACATATGTGATCACTGATGAATCCTACTAAATTTTAATTGTCACAGGAAGAGATTTAATTTTAATTGTTAGTTTTTAATTGTGTCCAAAAAAATAATTTAATTGCAGCTTTTAATTTTAAATTAATCAGTATAGGCAACATATCATCAGTGAGCATAGTTGTATCCACCTGGAGCAGACTTGAGCTGAGTCGAGAGTCGGAGTCGGACGAAAACAACTCCGCGACTCAGGGATTAGTACGGACAACCTCCGCTTGGAGCAACTTAAAAATGCTCGAATTCAGGAGTCGTGGGAGTCGCCGACTCCGGAGTCGTAACATGCCTGCCCCTCAGTGAGTGGACATCAACCAGATTTCATTTAACAAATCTTATCTTGTAATGTCCACAATTTTTCAAACTTTTCTAATTTTTTCAACTTATAGCCTTCAACAACTCTGCTTTCTCTCTCTCAAATCACGATTACTTTCTACGTTAAATTTAGATTCTAAATCTACAGTCTGCTTTCCTCCTCCGCTTACTTACTGTGTACTAACTTCGAGTAGGCTGTTCAATCCATTATACTCAATCTCCCTCGTTGTTTCCTTTCCCTCGCAAGCAATAGAAACATGTTCCCATATAATACTGAAGACGAGTATGTTGCGATTTCCTGCCCTCATCTCAGTCGTCCCAGTCAGCCTCAGCACTCCCATATTCCTTCAAATCTTTTTCTCCCGGCGTCCAATTCTCCACAATCTCTCATTCATGATGCTCATAAAATTTCTCTCCTTAAATTAAGTAACTTCAACTCTGGGTTGCAGCGGCATCCTCAAACTAACTCTCATCCCACCCCATCCTTCCTTGTCGCGACATTTGTAAATAAAATACTAAATGTCCACATCACCAGAGTCAGACAGCTCAAATAAATTCACAACAACCACATATAAAATGTTTCTTCAAAGCAAATACTGTATTTACCCCAACTTTTCCTCTTTCTATCATCAAAACATACATAATAGTCAGATTAACAAACAGAATCCTCAACTTTATATTCATTCTACATTTCTACGTTAACTCCATCTCTTTAGAATGTAACATTTACAATTTAGACACCACGCTATTTTCTAAAACTCCGACTGCTGTCTCCTACTCCTTCCTTTCTCTTTCCACTTTCCATCATATAGTTAACAACATCCTGTACCGCCGATCCCCCCGATACGTAGTATTACATATGTACATTTGGAATTCACAAACGTCTAAATGATAATCTACCTTTCCAAATGCGCAATTAATTATTAATAAAAACTAGAACCGCTTCTTTGGCATGTTCCCTCCATCTTTTTATCAAACACAGTTCCAGATTTCCACATTCCTGGGAAGCAGTATGTAGCACCCAACATTATCCAACTTAAATGACATTATTAGCTTCTTAATACGGTCCAGGCAATAATAATAAGTACTTTATATAAATGCAACATACACTCAAACTTAAACAAATCCTTAGTCTAACACATTCTATGCTCCGGTTTCACCGCCAATACAAACAGCTACCAGTAACCCTGCACTTTCTCCCATAAACCCCGCAGTACAATTTTCACTTAAATTAGTCTGGTTTCAATCTTGAGGGTTCCGCGTTTACCCCGTTGAATACATGCGTGGGGTGGAGACTTTCTCAGCATTTCCTTCTAATTTTCGTTGCACATTATTTCTTGCGCTGCATCCATACAATCTGGTATCTCGTCTTTCACATTAAAGAGGTGAGAGTATTATAGCTGAAAACATTTCCCTCATATCATTTACATAATTATAATTTTCAATAGAAAACCTTTAGTCGTAAACTAATATGGATTCTTGAGATGCTATGGTGCAGCTCATATAGTTGAAAATATTCTAGCCGAGAATATAAGTAGGCGTATCACTTAAGTCTAAAATTATTATTATTTACATCTAAAATTACATACTTGATAGTGCAATAATCTAAATGTCACAGTTAGTCCTTGGCATCTTCAATCATCATCATGTCGGATTTGCGAAAGCCAAGGTACTAATGCGAGGGTGATAAGTGCAAATTGCAATTAACTTTATCCTAAAATCATACGACCTCGTGAGCAACATCGATTTTCGCCCAACTATTCAATATATGCATGGCACTACTCGAGTCTAATTTATAGTTTCCGAACCGCTGCAATCGTGAGCTATAAAAATCTAAAACAAATTTCCAATAAGTAAACAAAATTAGAGGAGATTTGATACTAGAGTCTCACTATTTTATATTGCAAATTGTAATTGATAAGGGAGTAGAGGATATAGGATCCAAGTTAACAAAAACATGTTTAAAGAGGAGTTAGAATAGCATGAAATTTGTAAACTCACGTGAGAAAACAAAAATACTGGTTGGGATTTTAATTAGCCTAATTACTTGTTAGAGTAATCTAAGTAATTCAAATCGTAATTTATTTCATAACCGATGTATCTTTGTTAAACGCTAGTATATGAGGCCATACCGCTATCCGTGCACCCAAACGACAGCTTGGCGTGAAGTAGGGATATAGGAGTGCTTGCGCTGATAGAAGGATCACTCGAACAGTATAGTTATATCTTGAATAGCAATATATATGTGACAGGCAGATTGACAGGTGTGGAGTGGAGTATGACGGACAGTTGAGGAAATCTACGGAATGGTTACGGTGCTTACACACACGGGTAGTGTTAAGGGGAAAGTTAGAGCAGCGAATGTCAAGTACATGCTTATACGGTTACAGACACATGTGGTCACCATGTGGCGGCAGGATCTTACTTTGCAAGAAACCGGGGAAACATCATACGGCTTTCACCTCCGAATCCCTTGGGAACCCCGGAACCGGGTGAGCTTGAAGAGGGGGGTTTTGATCCAAAGAGGCAAGTTTGAAGGATTTTGGAGAAGCTGTGCTGGTGGCTCTTTTTCCGTGCTTTCACCTTTTGAGGATTACTTTATGCAATTACGTTATTGACAACCAGAGAGAAAGGGGCGCGAGGTACAATAAGAAAAGGGGATGTTTCTCTTTGATTTCAATGCCTTGAAGTGCATCCCATCCGCTTTCCTCTCCATCCTTCTTCACATCCTCCTTAAAGTCCCTCCGTTCTTCTTTAAGATCCTTTCCCATCAGGGCGGAGAGAAAGCAGGGCAGAGCAGAGCATGGAGGGGTAAACAAAGAGAGAAAGAAAGAGACGCTATATAGAGGGGTACATAGGGAAACGGTGCAGCGGATAGACGGGTTGCGTGTATAGGAAAGAAGTAGCTCTTTTCCAGCTTATTGACAATAGAATAGTAGTAGTAGTGGTGGTAGTACAATAATCAGAATATTCGAGTAGAGTATTATATATGTGTGTGTAGTAAGTATTTTAGTAACAAGTCATGAGTGCCGCGCGTAGGTGGGAAGGTGCATACATTACATGTAGAGGATTCTGAGTAGATTTGTTTCCATGTTTCGCTTTCATCCTTCCACCGAGCTCCAGTAATGTTTTCACCTGATTAGATGAATGCTGAGTTGAAAAGAGGGAAGTTGGGAATGGAGTAGGAAGAGGGTGAGAAGAGAGAAGATGCTGGTGAAATATGGGGAAGGGGCGACGTGACATGGTGAACCTATTAGAAAACAAGAGAGAGGATCATGGATGACAGACATAGAAAGCCAATTTTCACAAACAATCAAATTGGGGCTAGGAAAATTCTTGAACAGAGTTTCAACTCTGCACATTTTTTTCTCCCTATTTTTCTTGCACTACAATCAAAATCCCATTGATTTCAACTCCGCTTGATACTTTCCGTATTGATTGAATTCCCCTACTTTCTCCGCCTCTTCTTCTCCTTATTCCTTATCCGCCGCCGCCGCCAAAATCCTCATACGAGTCCTCCTCCTCCTCCGCTTTCTTTTCCATCCACAACTCTTTTCTTTCCCGCCGACTGTTGACGTTACCCACTTGCCTCTGTCAGTCCCCGGCAGTGTCCTTAGTCCTTACCATTCCAGCTCAAACATTCCCTCGATTCCGCATAGCTTCTGTATCTCAAATCAAATACCTCTATCCCGGCAACTTTCTTTTTTACATTCAATCCCTCTTCTTCATGCTCTACCACCCTCTTAGCCATCTCCTCATGCAAATTTTGCAACATCCGCCCACAGCAGCACTCACTCTCTAAAGCTCATACCTAATTTCTCTATTTCATAGCCAAAAACTTTTCCCTCCAACAATAAAATTCCGATCTATCTCAGCCAGTCCCTACGCACAAATCTTTGTGTCTTCCATCCATGTCGTGTAAGACTGTAACTCTACAGCAACTATAGCTTGTATTCCTTCCTCTTTCTCTTCAACATCTTGCAGCTCACAAACACGTTTCTTCTGTTTTTTCTCCGCCCCCATCAAAACTTGAAATCTTAACAACAAAATCCATTATTTTCTACACACGACTTCACTCAGATGCACATCTCATCCTACACTTTCTTCCTCCGATTTCTTACTTTCTCTTGCTTGTGTACTGTTGTAGATCCATTTGCTTGCTTCTACTGCTTACATGAGACTTAAAGTCGCATCGCATTGCTCCGAGCACAAAAATTTATAATAATTCTGTTGTACTATATATCCGGGAGAACACTAGCTTCTGCCAAAAGAACCTGGATTCGGTCACCTGATGAAACCCTTTTGTGGATTTCTTCTTAAGTTAAGCTCCGCTTGTAAATTTCCTCCATTGGTATGACGACTCCTTGCCTTCTGATCCTAATTTGTTTGGATTCTTACTGTTTTCTCTTTAAGCAACAACGCTTTCACCATTGCTCCCCTTGTTATGGAACTAATTCTAGCCCAGTCAGTAATTACGAATAAAATAAGTTTTAGCAGGATAGCCTGTGATTTAAATCAGAGAAATTGCTCTGAATCATGAAAATGCTCTCAAGGAGTTCTAACCTCAGCATTAAGCTATTCATCTGAAATTCCTACATAGGAGCTTGTATGAAGCTCCTATGTAAAAGTGGTGAAAGTAAGCCCCCACCGGGCTTTCCCACAAATTTCCAACGTACCTCTTGTAACGCACATGTTCCGGTTTTATTCTCCTATGTACCAGTCCTACAGGATTCTTTAGAGGAGAAAGCAGGGGTAGAGTGACAGATTCTACGCTTTCAAAAGAATAACTGAATTAGTGTTTCCGAGCCCGCGATGGGAATAATAAAAAAAAGTTATTCTCTTTTTAGACGATGAGAAAGCAGAGGAAAGTGACTGCGGTTCCAAGACTGCCTATTACATTTCCTTCCAGCAGATTCTATCCCTGTGCCACCAACTGCTAATAAACCTGCCCCTTGAATTTTACCAACAAAGTATTAAAAAAAGTTTTCACATCTTAAATTAAATTCGAATTTATTTCTCATACTTTAATTTCATTTCCTAAATGAATTCAGTTCCCGCATAATCCAAAAACTTTCTCCTTTCAACCCACTTACACGTTTCTATGTATATAATATTTAACCCGAAAAGAAAAAGGAACACGATCCACTCGTAGACTTTTATTTTACCATCCTCATCATATCAGAGCTCCTTACTTGGTCTCACTTGCTTCCGAAATTTAAGCTTATTTTGCATTTTTCCTCCCCAATACTTTCCTAGCCTACTCAGAAGATTTTGGAAAGCCAGCTCTACATTGCCTACAGGTAAAAACTTTCTTTACGTCACTGTCAAAGTGGGAGCTACAGAAAGATTCACTTTCTCCACATTTCTTTCCATGTTACCCCCAACGGCTATTGCACATACCTATCGTTGCAATAGCGCTGCAAGAGTCCATTTTTCAGCTCATGTTTTCCAGGAAGATTATTCTCTTTTTCTTTTCAATTCCTAACCTTTAGCTTTTCATTATCTTCTAAGTGCACAAACGGAATCATCTCCTCTTGCTCTCACCCCTTTACAAAATTTGGATGCGGCTGCGGCGGCTAATCAAATCGGTGAAGGAGTTAAAAAGAGGAGGAGGAGAGATAATTCAAGTAATAATAAAAAATGAGATCCGGAGAGAGAGGACTCCAAGGACTCGGATTTCTTATGCTGGAAGGAGGATGACTTACCGGAACCCGGGACTATAACATTACCGATGGAGCTGGAAGAGGAAGAACTGTTATCAACGACAGAAGAAAGTTTCGGGTTATCAGCCTCTAAAATAGTTGCCTCCGAGTGTTTTTCGTAATAGTTGTGAATCCTAGCAGTGCATCTCAAGGTGACACGGCCGTGGTGAAAATCCTCCGGACGAAGCGTAAACCTCAAATTCAAGTGGGAAGTTTCATTCGCGTTCTGCCTTACCCTCCAGCCATAGTGTGGCACCAAATTATCTCGTTTAACCTACACACATATCAAAACATATCCGTCCATGTAATACATATACAGTACAACCAACATCCCCCCCCCTTTGATTTCATTCCTCTGACGTCTTAACCTCAACGCTGCCAATCCTACGCTGAGTCAATTCAAAAAGCCACATCCTCATGCAAAATCATCCTCTCCGTCTTCCCTCATCCACTTTACAAACTTATTGTTATCAGCTCGACATGCACACACGTCTTTATTTCCTCAACCATCCTCTGCTAACACCCCCTCCAAACCATCTTCTTAGCCGGCCTAACTGCATTATTATTACACCCTTACCACCCTCACATTCATAACACTTACTCTTCCTCAAACCCACAAAACCGTAGCTATACTACTGCCTTCCCTATTTTTAACCCTTGTGCTCGTCACAAAACCTGCAACCTAACCTGCCACGATATCCCAACCAATTTTCCTAATCTCTTCAATAACAACCCTCTCATCATTTTTAATTCTATTCCCCACCCATTCCCCGCTCAAATAGCTTTCTTCTTGCAACCCTTTTTCTAATTAAGTCTCTCAATCGCCTCTTCATACGTCCATTTAAATTTAATGTTCTATTATGGCTTCTGAGCTCTCGATGTCTCTTGTAATTTTTCTCTCTTATGTCCCAAATGAGAATCCACATTTTTACATATCCTTCACCTGATAACGAGAGAATAGATTTAGCCTTGATAATATTTTATGCTGCTTCCAATTTGTAACTATTAGCATAGCAGAGCAAGATATAGGATTGTACAAGGAATTTATAGATTTTGCAGAGTCACTCACCTCCCTGGAGTTAATATACCATGTAAGATTTACAGGTGGCCTTGAGCGATATGAGGTGCAATTAGCTTCAATCATGTCTCCAATAGAGTACGAAGGTTTCAACCTCGATATAACTGGACCGGATTCTGGAATAGCTGTAACAGAATAATCGTTCAAAATTACAAAAGATAGAAAATGCTTATACTAATTACTAGCTGTAATTAGCTTCTAGTAAGTATTCATGTAACCGCTAAGATATTCTGTCTCGGTGAAAGTATACGCAACTTTCTCTCACAGCGTGAACTTTCACCTTCATTAAAAATCGCGGATTAAGTATGATTCCTAAACGCAGATTGGAGATCTGCGCTTAGGAACATAAATTCCACTTGCCCCTTCCTAGCTTTTATTATTTCTTCCGTAAATTTTACAAGGTTCTAAACAGTGCCGGAAGTTTAAGTATCCATCACCACACCTGTATGACCCAACACATCCATTACGTTCCAGAGCCATTTTGAACGCTTTCAGAGATGAAAGAGAATGCACTCTAAATATGTGTCAGTTAATCTCAATTTTGTATGATGACTCGTCATGCTCATATTTTCAACGTGCTTTCTCCCATGTTCTCAACTGTTGCAGCAATAAAACGTTGTTCTACTGTGTGTGTGGCAATTTTCTCCGAGGAAAAGTAAGCCTTTCAAAAGAGTTTTTTAGCGAGCTCTGTAGCGTTTTACTGAATGTATAGCTCCGTTCCGCATCCGACTAGCTCGAGTAACTCCAAACTCCATATTCTATCATAGCTCATCCCAGAAAGGACTTGGACAAGCATTCTGTCATGCCTTTCCCCTAATATTTCTCTCGGAAATCCGCAAAGCAACAACATCTTACACACTCTCATGTGAATGATGGAATCATTTTCAGTTGACTCGAGAAAAATCTTCTTTCCAGCTTCCCAGAATACAGAGCGTCGGAGGTCACTTCTCACATTATCCAGCCTAGGCTTAGTATCTACATACATTCTTCTTCCTCACCCTCCTTTCTTCTTCCATTTCTCTTCTATTCCTGGTTTTTCCTTGCCGCGTTTTCTTATTTCTTGTGATGCTTGTCAGCCGCTTATCCTTTCTTCCCGCCGCCCACACCCACCTCACCCGCTTAGACCTTTAATTCAGCCTAAACTGTAGGGAGGACTGCGGGTTCCTCTGAACTCCCCCTAACTCTCTGTCTAGGAGTTGACTTCTGGAATGCTATTTGTAGGAAAGACAGAAGAAAGAAACTCCTGTTTTGTAGCCACCTAAATGATGAGGGTGGAGAGTGTGTGTCGTTTTCTCCCCTTCCCTCCTCCTCTCTGTCTTGTCAGGACGGAGAGGTTACGCTAGCCGGGGTAAAAAGAATAATAAATACGCTTTCTCCGTCAACCCAGTATTTCTTTTAGTCCATCCAGAGGCTCTAAAGCCCTTATTCTTTCTTCCCTTCAGCCAGGCTGTAATGCCTGGAATGTTGGGGTTGGGATCTCTTGTGAGAGCTATCAAGACGAAGAAGAAGAACACGGTCACATTGTGAAAGATGGAAAAAACCAGTTCATTCGTCCCCCTTTCCCCCTTTTCACTTCTTTCTCCATTCTAGAAACCAAGTCAAACTACACGTACACGTTTTAGATACTTTCCTGGGCCCAAGCAAACAAAGTATGACTCCAAGTCATGGCCACATATTAGATACAGAAGTAGTAGCAGTAGCTCTCTTTTTTGGCATAATTCGAGTTGGTAGTAGGAGCAACAGTAATTTGTTATATTTCTCCGCTTTTTCTCGCACTCCCTTCTTTTTGATGGACATTGTAAATGGGGCAAAGAGAAAAAGGCACTAACATTGGAGAAAAATTGTGAAAAAAATAAAAGAACCTTTATGTCTCTCACTTCCCGTCACTTCACCCAGCCCCCCGCAATTCTTAGCCTCCTAAAATCCATCCATCCTCCCTCTCCCCCCCTTTCACCCGCTTTCACTCTCACACTCCCAACCTTCTATAATGTAAATACCAGGGCATAATTCTCTCCACCACTCTCCCATGTCCTCCCGCCGTCTTTATTTTCCTCATAATCACCATCTAATCCCTCCAAGGTCAGCCTTACTACCGGAATTAACAATTATATGCTCCAACGCCCGCCCCCTCATCCACTCATGCATCTACTAAATCCTTGGTGTATTCTCTACCATCCCCCTCCTCCTACTTTCGTCTCTATTTCCTTACAATTACATCACCGTTTTCACTAGTTCACAACCTTTCACCAGTGCTTTCACTCTTTCACTAATTCTATAAGAATCTGCGTACTCCGTGTGCTCATTCTCATCTAGTTACTCTTCTATCCGGCAGTCGAAGCGTATACATTCTACAGTCTACAGCAACCTCCAAGTAGTTAAAAGCTTTATTCAAGCATATAAAACCATCATATATATATATATATATATCTTCCGCACAGCTTTCGGAAAAAAATAGTCTCAAGAGCAAATAAAGCAGCTTTGTATTTTCCCCTTGTCAGAGTACCATAAAGAAAAAAACTTCCGACTGTCCCCTCCTTGCCACGCATCTCTTAATCGCTTCCCCTCTTTCGTAGCTTCCTTTACTGCAATATTTTTTAGAGGTCTCATCTCCTAATTCCCGTTTAGGGTGTCTTCCTTGCCCGTATCACCCACCCGCATTACCCGCGCCCGCTTTGATTTGAGAGTGGTTAGCAATTGCGTAGTTCCCGATATTTTCAAGATACCGGCAGAACAGAGATCTGATTTGTGGGAAAGTTTCTTGATTGTGCACTACGATACCATGGCTACTGCAACGAAAAGGAACGAGCATATAGTATACAGGTTTATAATATGTATTCTGCTACTTGCTGTTACGCGGGCTGAGGCTTGTTTAAGCAAGCGCAGCTATTATATTTCTTCAATTCCATTATCATCTCAGCTCCCGATTACTATTCCTGTCATATCCTGTAAAAATAGTTTCTTTATTCGGTGATTATCCTGAATGAAACAGATTCTCCATTTAGCTTCTACTTCCAGCCACCGCATCTTCAGGAGTTGTCGTACGAATATTTAAGATTCATTGCGACCAAGACAGTCTTAACATGTACAAGCGCATGCTGGATAAATACATAGGATTCTCTGTAGCAGAAACTAGTATCCGCTACTACTACCGCTCTCATGCCGGTAGTGACTTGTCATATTAGCGCGCGTGGAGAAAGTGGACAAGTATCGCATATACGAGGAGGCAGATGGAAAGCCCGCGCGGCCTGTCGTAAATCCACCCGCGTCCAGCTTTTTAGAATCAGTTGAAATTCCGAGACTCTTCTATATCATTTTTCATCTGAGGACGCCACATAATCCTATCCTCCCCCGACACCAATAAAACAGCCTTTTAGGAGAGCTTCACCATCATGTAAACTACTGCATCCCTATCATTTCTCCGCCTCCTCAGCCCCGTCCCACCCCACTGTTGCATTTAAATTCCTCATGCCCGCCCATCCGCTTCATGAAATCTATTCACAATCATTTATTCTTCCATGTGGGCTTTCACATGAAACGGACTCGGAATTGGGAAGGGGTTAACTCTTAAATATTTTCTTCACGATCCGCAATCCGCCTTTCAAAACCCCACCGCCATCCGCGCCGTCTTTGCTTTCACTCCCCTCTCTCCTTTCTTATTCCTTACTTTCTCGACCGTAAGCTTTAACAATTTTCCGCCCCATCCCAATCCAAATTTCACGGCTCTTCTCTGTCTAAAAGCCTGCATCCTTCTTTC
This sequence comes from Sminthurides aquaticus, assembly GCA_906901655.1. Lineage (NCBI taxonomy): Eukaryota > Metazoa > Arthropoda > Collembola > Symphypleona > Sminthurididae > Sminthurides > Sminthurides aquaticus. The sequence goes on along the minus strand of CAJQTT010000004.1, from coordinate 3,846,488 downwards.
AAAAACAAACTCCTCTTACACTCCCTCCTCCTCAGCCTTTCTTCTTAACTCGAGGACTACTTAGTTTCTTCTCCCCCTTTCGCATTCGTTGGTGCTTTACACAATATTCGACTCCCTTTTCTTACTGCAACATCAAGTTTTCCCTGCATGAGATGGACAATACTTTCTTCCCCCTCTGCCCATCATCCTCTTTCACTCATCACTCACTACATCATAATTTTCATGTGTTGCAATCTGAAACATGATGATCCTTCTACTATTCACATTCTCCTCTGTCCTTAGCCCCCCACCCTCAAATAAACTTTCACCGTATCATTCCTACGGTTTGGCTGCAATCTAAAAATATATTTTACGATTTCTATTCTGTTCTTGATTTTTTTTTCAGTTGGAGTAGGATTGTACCCATATGAAGATCGTGTGCGCTTCGTATCGTATTTCCCGTTTTAAGAAGATTCATTCAAACTCTTGAAAGTCGAGGAGAAAGCAGTATTTTATCTAACCTTTACGCAGTACATATAGCTTAACGGTTTTTGCATACAAAGCCAGGGGCCATTACACTTAGCCCCTATCCCATAGATATGCGCATTTCTAAACGAGCATGTAATGAGCCATTCAGTCTTAATATACTGGCTCTTAAGCGCTCTAATAATAATAACATTGTTAGAGGCAGTATAATAGTCTCCATAACTTGTTTCTAGAATCTTTGAAGAAACCAAAGCACAAGTGTGTGATTTAAATTACGCTCCATTCCAACGACCTCGTTCTCTTCAAGCAGACTTGTTCCCTCAAAATGGCTAAAATTCGCACTGTAGACCAAAGTCTGGGGTACACAGAGTGAGGGTTCACACTCTACGCACTGTGTCAAGTCTGTATTGTGTGCAGTCAGGCCGCAAAAGTTGTCCTCCTCACATATTCAGCAGATTTTCCCTGAGTTACTATTGTAACCGCATTGACGGGCAGGCTGGACTTGTGGAGAAACGTAATACAGTTATACACTCTAAAAGTGTCCAAAACCTCCAGTTTCTCTAGTTTATATTTTGAGCCTCCCTCTACCCGCTCGAAGCTATAATAACATTCGCGGCTCGTTTTAGCTGCTTAAACGCGCTACTACTTCCGTACTTGTTCCTTTTCAAGGCAGCTCTTCCAGCCCGGATACAGTGAGCCCCACATCTTCTCTTCCCTCCCTCTCTTACACACTGCCCACATGCATGAAGATGATCTCGACATGTTGAAATTAGATACGCCAAGTTAGTGCATGTAATTACTTAGGGTTGTCGGCAGAAGCTGTATGCTTTCTCCACTTTCTAACCAAGTCAAACCAGAAAGTAAAGTGTAAGATCAGGAGGGAGAGAGAGAGAGAGAGAGAGAGGATGAGAGTTAGTAAGAGTTGGGAGATGATGATGCCCGAGGCGCCTATTCATAAGTTCATTAATATACCGCTTTCTCTCACATGATGATTGCGGATCCTTCTAGCAAACTTGTTAGATAAACTTGCTTAAGACGCCACAAAGAAACTATACAGAGTCAACTTTCTTTCTACGCCAGACTAAGCACAATAACCTATTCTAACTCCTTCTAAATTGATCATCATGACTCACATCGCTCCCAGCTCCCAAGACTGTGTCCAACCTCTACGAAATCTTTAACCCGGCCTCAAGCAGCATAGCCTCTACTTTCTCTCTACTTTCTCTCGCTTTCCCGCTTCTCAACTTCTACTTGTCTTCACTATTTCCTCCGACTTTCTTCACCCTCCTCCCACTGTCTCCTTCGGTCTCTTTTTACAAATCCTTTTCCTACAACTCTTGTACTACCAATTGACAAACTCGTCCCCAAGCCTTTAAAACATGACCTTTTACTAAGAGGTTCCCGCCTGCGACGCTCTTCCCAGCTCTCTGACTCTCTGTCCGCATTGCAACCTACAATACTCAGTCTTCGCATTTAAATTTATCAGTCTTAGACGTCACATGTTTATAATATCTGACATAAATTCAAATTTCATTCATTCTCCCGCCCCTTCATGGAAAATTTTCTACGAAAGTATAATAAGTATACTCATTAATGAATGCTTTCTTTCTATTTACTCCCTCTGAAACTGTTGTGAGCACAGAGCCAATTAATGCTCTACAGTTCAAACTCACCGCTTACCATCCCAACCTGTTCCGTCCTCTCTAATTCATCCAACCACCTTCCGTTCCTTTTCCCTACCCACACACATCCTCTTCCTTAAATCTTTAAAACTATTTTACATTAAAATACCCCTAGAAAGTCCTAAATGTTGTTGTAACTCTCTTACATGAAACATTTACTCGCAATTTTCCTCTTTGTTCCTGTCTCTCATTTATTTCGCAACAAACCCCAGACTAATTGCATATTCTCTTCTCTAAAATTCATCCATTTCCCTACATGCAACTTTGATCAACAACCACTACTTGTCTCCACAATGACCGCCTCAACTCTTTTCTATCACAGCTTTTCCTACTCTCTTCTCCCAAATACCTCTTTCGCAATTCCCTCCGTCGTCACCCACCACATTCCGCCAATCAAACACGCCAATCTCCCATTAGCTCCAAACTACATGTTCTTATTGTGTCTCTTTCCTCCAAACCCCAGCCCTTAATTAGCCTTTAACATCTTCCGTCCCCGCCAGGGTTTCACATGCAGTCCGTAAACATTTCATTCTGCATGCTCGTCCCATCCTCCCATCAACGAGACGGAGCATAGCCCAGATGCTTCTCTAGTCAACGAGCTTCCCTGTAGTCCATCTGCAAGTTGCATATGATGTCATCATGTACGTTTAACCTCTGCAAGCGGCCTGCAATCTAATTGAGATGCTCCCGAAATCCTTTCACTCAAGCAGACTAGAAATGTATTTTGTTAAAGAGAAAACGTGCTAGATTATTCTCCTTGTGCGGAGTCATTTTGGAGTAAAAGCCTTTGACTCAAGTGTGGAAAAACTTTTGCGATACAAGGTTTGCATCTAAAAAGGCAAGTTACAGTGCTCACCCCTTCTTTCCGCATCTTTTCCTTCCGTTCCTCTACTCTCTCCCGTTGGAAAAACAGAGGGAACTGAGTCAAGAAGTCATGTATAAAATTTGAATGAATAGGCAATGAATGTAGCTTCTACAAAGCTAAAACTTTCGAATAAAATACTCTTCTTCTCGATGCCTTCAACCTTCTCACTTTGAAAGATGATGAAAAATGTATTCCATCTCTTCATTTCCACGCTACTTTCCAGTATCAGTCAGCCTTTATCCTCTCCCCCTGCTTTCACTACCCGCATGCATGACTTTCTCCTCAAACATTCAGTTATAGCCAACTCCAGCACTAAACCCCTAAACCAAATTACCTTTCCATTAAACACTCTTTTTCCTCTTCAAATTCTCTCCATCGTGTATTTTTCTATTTCTTTCTCTTAAACTTTTTAAATCCCAGGAGATTGTCTACTTTCTCCTAAAATCCTTTGCACTTCCTGCTGCAATACCGCTTGCTAATCCAGAATGCAGCGTAACTGTATTCTATTCTAGCCCGATCACCCAACACATGTAACTTTCCCAAAGTTATCAGAGCACACATCCACAAACACGACGACACAACTGTCCTGTTACAAGGCACCTTTCTCCGCCATCTGAATTCCAAAAATATTTACCAGACGATGTCAAAGAGATTGGGTCCACGAATCTGCGTTAATAAAAGACTTAGTAGCCCAGCATTCGCATCAATCTAAAATAATAGGCACTTTTTCAAGTTTGGCTTCCTAAACCATACACGTCTACACGAGCGAAAAAAGCGAGCTTTCTCTGTGAGTGATGTCGTCTTCCAATACAATAACATTTTGACCGCCATGCGCAAAACATGTGCCCCCTGCTAGCTATAAAAACTGATTATTAAACGGCAATGCTAACTTCAAAATGGTCACAGCCCCTTCCGGTATTCTAACTAAAAATCCTCTAATCTAAGTTTGAAGTTTCTCCAGAAATGGCTGCTCGCTCCTAGTCATATCCTATATCTTAAAGAACAGAAAGTTGGTTATAGGTTTGCGTTAAACTGGGAAACTGGGGAGGAACAATGATAATTTCTCTTCCCTCCCTCTAATTGAGAGATCCATTCATCCTTATTCGATAAGTTCATCCTTTTCCTTCTTTACTCAGCAAAATCACATTTGTAATCCCATTACAGCTTCCGATAAGCATCTAAAAGCTTCAAACTCTTGAACGAAAAAACTATATACGCTCGTCGAGGAATAGACATTAGATCCTGCGTAAAATTTGAACCCATTTCTTCTTTTGGTAACTACCTACCGCATTAGTTCAATGCCGGAAGCCATTCTTTCATACCGAAAACATCGAGTGCAAATCTCTCTCTGCATAGACCCGCGAGCAACGAAGATCTTACTGCTTTCTCTGTAGAGAATTTCCTACTGTATACAGCTTAGGAATGAAAATAAAGAAAGTTCCGTGCAAATTCATTGAATGGCCGAATGAACGGATCAAAAACTGTCCTGGTTTGTAGAAAAAATGGAATGGTTAAAAACCGCTTACCTATAACATCTAAGTGCGCGGATTGGTACGCCGTCAAAAAGTCAGGTGTGTCAGTTGTTACTTCGCAACCAAAGACCCCCCTCGTGGAAAAGTCCAATCTTTGTAGAGTGAGCACGGACGCATTTGATCTGTAAAGCTATAAAAACAACAGAATCATTTATCAGCTTCAGCACTCTCATACTTTGTTCCGCAATTGTTATTAGCTGCATGTCCTTAAGACAAGAGGCAATTAACGAACAAGATCCATTTTTCATCGCATATAGCTTTCACTACCAATTCTCCCTGTAGTGTTGTGCACAACCATACAAATTTAATTTTAAATTAAAATGTTCATTCATGTAACGCATCCCTTGAAGTTTCCCAATACATAAAATCCAGAATATCCTAAAAGAGCGGCAAGTTCTAGCTAACATCTTGTAGAGGGTGAAGCAAATCTGTCTTGCATTTTGGTTAGACTTACAACATTCCATTGAATGCTGAATCAGAAAAAAAGATGAAGAAGAAGAAGAAGAAACTGCAAAAAACTTGGGACAGTCGGATGCACCCGCATTGATGAATTAGCTGTTAGACTTGTTTCATTCTCTCAATGGGGGTATTTGACAAAGGCTTTCATTTTCCTTCCCTATTATTCAGGCTACAACCTACAGCTACAGATAATGTTTCCCTAATCCGTAAGCTCGCTCTCCTAGCTATAACTCTGTTGATAGTTTAAGATTTATCAAGCTCCTTCCTCGCTTGAGACGTCTGAGACGAGTATTAATATACAGCGTCTCATGTTTACAGACATGAAGTTATTTTCACGATAGCAACTGTCAACCATACACAATTGGCATGTGAAACGCTTCCTTCGTTGGGGAAAAGGAGTACGCGGGGCTAGCGGAAACAAGCCTTTAATATACTCGCAAGATGAAGGAAGAGGAGAAGAAAACACATTATTCAATGTCCTCGGAGAGAGCAATTCACTTTTTACTTTCTCTCCGAATTTTTATTATGTGATTTTTCCAAGCCCAGTTTTGAGGAAGCATAAAGATCTTTATGGAAATCTATATGACCTCCGGAGCATGAATGTATTAGGCCCGATTCCGCTTCAATCATAAAAAATATCTCTTTTCATTGCGCTCCCTGACACCAGAGCTTCCACACAATCCATCCATTCCTCATGTCCTTATATGTATAGGCACTCATGCTTACCCGCTTTCAATTTCATGACATTACCAAACGGTAGTCCTAACTTCCTACTGCATAATAATTCAAGCCAAAGGCTTATTCTTAAAATACTTTCATATTTCTTTAAATGTCAAAATAAATGATTGCTTCGTCCCTCCCTAGGTTAAATTAGCCATCGCAAAATAATCTACTCCACGCTCTTGCCACTAATTGTTTAGCTGTTTAATTTTACCTAAAGCCTCCTTTATGCATCCTTTGCAAATCGGGATTTACGTGTAATCCCATCACAAAATCCACCTTCATTTAAACGTCTTTTATCCTTCCAACGGATTCCGACAGAGTTTCTGCATTGGCAGACGAAAGGAAAATAGATGATACGTCTACATATAATTCCATTAATGAATGGTACCGTAATAACATTTATCTAGGATAGTGCGGAGAATCGTATCCTTGTCAACGACTGCTGAGGTTACACAACATTGCTGGGGATGGGATACCCAACGTTTGAAAATTTGTAATCGCTATAATTGTTCAAATAAACGCTCTCCCAGTATATTTAAACAACGATGCAGGTACACATGAATTAACATGTTATTTATTCTTAATGGCTCATAAAATATATCAATTCTCTTCGACACCATGTCAGACTCGTTGGAGTAGTAGCGATATTATTGAAACAAAATGCTAGCCTATTAAAATTACATTAACCACGACGGGGTTGAATGGTTCATACATCTTGAAACAATGTAAACTTAAATTAAACTACCATGAATCACTTCGAGGTGGACTATAACCGAGATTTTATGGTACTACGATTTAGGCACCGTACTTAGTCCACAAGAAAATCGGTTCTATTGGCTTGTGAGGGCTGACATAATGATGTGTGTTACGTCTATTTGCTATTGGATAATCAGACATTACTGATACTTGCACGACTCGCGTTTACATTGTTAAGACAATGAAACCTTTTGTGATAAGTTAAATTCACTTAAGGAGTCTTCTGCGTTATACGGAGGAACAGTCGGCTCTCAACTGCCTCGAAGATCAGAATGCATTCGAAATTTTTAATTCTTCTAATCGTATTTTCTAATTCCTGTCTATGCAGAAAATGGAAACCGATAAGATCTGTGAATAAAGGTCCCTTCAAGTTTGAACGCCCCTGCCAAAATAACAAGGACTGTGTTTTTAGCATCGAAGGAAACCCCCAGCAAATTAACTTTGTCTGTAAGGACAAGAAGTGCATTTGCGAAGAGGACCCCGCAAACAAGGGGCTTCCGTGGAATCCTGATGATCCTGCCGCGGATGTCTGGGAGAGCTGCACTGCCGGCACTGGCTATCCTTGTGGGGCTAACAACAGTATCACGGTCACCTGCCGCCCCGACAGGACTTGCATCAATAACGGTTGTTACGCCCTCCCCCACGAGAGACCATGCAAAAGTAGCAGTGATTGCATCTTTGCACAACCGGGTGTGGAGAAGGTCATAGAGTTTGACTGTCAAAACAACAAATGCGCCTGCACCTTGACTCAAGAAAAGGATACGAAAATACGTAAGCAGCTTGGTGATGTTAGCCCCTTTGATCCAGATATGGGAGCAAAGAAATGCATAAGCGTCGATTTCAGTCTACCCTGTGGATCACAAAATGGAATCACTGTTGCCTGTAGGGCTTCTGAATGCGTTAACGGCAGTTGCAAACGCGTAACTTTCGAGAGAGAGTGTACCAAGAACGAAGACTGCATCTTTAAGCCTCCTGGCCTTTTCGACGTAATTCATTTCGATTGCGTTAACAAGCGTTGCGTTTGTTCCAAGCGCGCTTTCCAGGATAAGGTGCTCGAAGCTCGAGACCTGGACAAATTGGGGATTCAACACGACGTTGTGGAGTTCGCAAATGAAATGTTTATGTGTTGAAATGTTTATGTGTTGGTGCTTGCAGACCTATGAAGGGTTCCCCTTGTGGAAGCCACAATGGAATCGATGTTCCTTGCTGGGGTCCTGCCGACTGCATAGATAATCGTTGCCGCGATGGATGGGGGAATCGGAGACGTTGTTTTCCTGATGATGGATGTAAATTTTTTCTACCCGAAGCTAAATGTTACGCCCTCAAGGAATTCGTTTTTAATGAAAGGCGTGCAACTGTTAGTCGAATCGCTGTTTGCAGTAGAACGTTACCCACAGTAACCGAAGTAGCCAAAAAGAACTGCACCTTCGACTCGCCCCGCCACGGAGGGAAATTGCGGGGACTACGGCAGAAAGGGCAGCAGAAGGGGCAGCAGAAGGGGAAATGCCATGATTGGATAGAGAAAGGTGTACGAGGTCCAGGTCAGGTCTGCCATGAAAATGCTGACTGTCCCCAACCCCTTAAGTGCTATCAAATTCAAGACGAAGGAGAACCAATCATCGCCTTTTGTGAAGATAAACAGCCTGTACCAATACCGTTTGCTGAACTCCGGCCAAACCAATAAGTGCATTAGATTCGGAATAATCTTCCGCAACCAATCCACGTCCGATAACCTATCGTTTGATTACCAAGAAATATACCTACGACTATCTCCTCTATTTACGATAAGGCTAGGTTCGCCTAAACCATATTGTTAGAATAGTATAACTGTAAAATCAAATAATCAAAATCTTCATCAAAACTTGAGGAGACATTCCCAAAGCTAGTGTACACGCTCCTTCCCTCCCAATCCCATATTAAGTTATTTCTCGAGTTTCTTGCTTTCACTTATGCGTCCCGCCGATCAGCCTACGCAAAGAAGGGTCAGCTATTATACCCTCAGCAATACCAATTTCCATGGAATACCCTTATCAAGGATACTAATCTTCTAAAATATTTAGCCGGAACTACCGCTTGAAAGTCTTTGAAATGGAGGAGTAATATCCTTCCTTCCTGAGTCTTAGCTACTCACCCGAAATAGGTTTGTAAATAGCTTGTATTAGCTTGCTTTTATTGCTAATAAATTATTAATTGAGCAAGCCGGAATTAGAGGTTTTAAGATGATGAAGATTTAATACAGCGCTTATTGATTGGTCATTAATAACGTGGCTGGGGAGGAGTGACGCCCGGAAGGGGGGGCGGAGAATATTTAAAAAGGCGTCACAGTACTTAGTCTCATCAGAGAACTGTATAGAGATTAGACGGGTGACACCGCAGCTCCACCAGCCAGCATCCTGACCCTGCTATCATCAAACATTCAAGCACCAACCTTGCCTTGAAATAAAGCCGCATTAGAGAGAGCCCACACACTTTAGCTAAGACTTGCATGTCGCTGTATTCAAAGTCCCACTATCTCATCCTCCTTGCTTTCTCCCTTCGTCTTCCTGTCCCCGTCTTGCCCTTGTAATTAGTTTCTCCATATCTGTCTATTCAAGTCAACCGCATTTCAGACACCTCTCTGTCCTCTCTCTTTCCTCTGAATTCAGGAACGCCTTGACACTTTCTCCTTTTCATCCTCATCATACCATTCAATCCACTCTTGGTCCTCCACAAGACCTCTTCTAGACCGACCTCATTCCCGTACTCAGCAGCATTTAGAATTAAGACCCGGTGTCCCTCGTCACAAAAAGGTTTCGTGGCATCTTCAGATTAAGGCTGGTTTAACTCTTACTAGATTTCAAGCGTCATCCGCTAACTTTCTCCAGCCAGAAACTCGGCAATCCAGGAACCCTATCTATATTTTACAGCTGTCATACATTCGAAAACTGGTAGTTTAAGAACAATCCCTAGCTGTATTTGAGTTATAGTTTTCGACTCTTAAGTAGATTGGTTTGGTAGCAATATACAGGCAGAATTCTTCATATTCTTAATAAAGTAAATTTGAACACTTTCTCCCGCTCCTTTGCACACGTAGGTTCATTTATATAATTTCTTGGAGATAATCTTGATGAAATTTTACCCCAATGAATTAATGAGCTTCATCCATCTTCCCTAACCTTGTCGTTCTCAGCTTCTGCAAGACCATCTCATCTAATATTTAGTGGGAAGCCTTTCTAAAAGGCCATCAGTATCGGTAAACTCGGACAACAACATGACATTGTGTCTCTCTTCCCTAAACCATTTACTTTCTTCCACCGTTTTCTCCCTCATCCGCTACTAGGCAGACACAAGGACACGAAAACCCATAATCACAATCGTAACCAAACCTTCTCCACACCGCAACGTCTTTCAGCTGTCTCGCCAAACAGAGCTTCTGTAGATATACCCAAATTCCAACACTTTCTCCAGTTTCTACACCATATCGCAACGTTATCACCCCTTCTACTGTATATAATGCTTTCTCCACCACATTTTCATCCCCCGGCTCTAATACCTAATACTCTTAAATAGATAATGGATGATAGTTTGAAGCTCTTTCGTAGTACCATCCCAAGGATTTCTATGCTACAACCTTTCCTTGATCTTGAGTAATTGCTCCCAAATAACGTCCTTGTCCGCCATATGCTCTACCAATGAACTTGGAGAAAATTCTAGTCTAACTTCCCTCAAACTTGCTTTCAAGAAACGCCATGATTGTTTCTAGCAATCTGTCCATCCAAAACGGAGGCTCAGCTTCAGCTCCCCCCATCATCACCCATCAACTCAGCCGTAGTCAGAAAATTTACCGGGTAGTTGCACTTCCGCATCGCTCTTTTCTTTGCAGCTCTATCAAACTCTGATTCTTTTCCTTCTACTCCCACCGTTAACAAGCTGCTCGTGCAACTTTACTGTTATCCGCTACCTTTGAGTGAGTTTCCTCATGCCCTTGTTTTCTCTTTACGTCTTGGTCTTTTTACTATTTTTACTTTTATTCCAGTATAACATCTAAACTCTTTTATCAATCTATACTTTCACCTTTACACGATGCATTATCATCTACACAACTTTACCCCTGATTGTTTATTCTATTTCATACGCTCTTTCTGCTCGCATTCCCATTGAAGGCCTCATCTTCTTCCATACTACCCTGCAGCACACGCTTAGAAATTGTAAAACTGTGACAACCATTAGAATTCTAACATTTTGCGAAACTTCCAATCATTTTGCTAACCTTTTCTCCGTACTTTCTCACATTTTATTCTTTATTTCTAATTCAGCGAGCTACATCGGCAGTATTGTGGAAACAGTGTGTTACATAGCAAATTTGCCAATATTTGCGCAGACATTTCTCCACACGCTATTCGAAACAGGAATTTTTTAGCTGGAGCTTTCATCACGGGAAAAGCTTTTTATATCCCTCATGTTATTATCACCCGTGCGATACTTGATGGCAATTTTTCAGTGTCAGTCCCAGCTAGCTTCGTTTAGCAAGGATAAGGCCCTGCCATTTTTGCAAATACACTTGACTAATATCCCCGACATAAACGTATAAATCAATCCTTCCAAGTAGATCCAATCCCTCATTTGCACCACCTTTCATTTATTTCCTTTCCTACACTGTGTTTAACCTTCGAAATTATTGTTTGCTTCACAACTAACCTAGCGTTAGCCTGTGAAGCACCATTTTAAGCTAAGATACAAAAGAAAAGACTGTCCAGATATCCTGGTTTGTATTCCCGTAGCTACCCAGGTCCTCCAAACAATACAATACAATTCCCGTAGCTGGTTCGTGTATTTAAGCCCATTAGTAACACTTTGTCTTGTGAAAAAATGCTTTCACACAGTTGTAACGTGATTTACTGTTAATCATTGACCATGGGTTGACCCCTCATTTTGGAATAATTTCCACTGTGGTTGAAGCGGAACTTTGGCGGTTTTCTCTCGTCGGCAAAACTTTTATCTGGTAACGAAACAAGATGCGACGTTACATGTTGAGATTAAGATGGTAACCATTGACTACCTACCATATCATAAACTGCTCTTGCTCTTTACCCTACATGAATTGAACTAAAAGTCAAGGACATTCCCAATTATTTCCTCCAAGCAAAGTACGCAATGACGGTAAAATCGGCAATTCTGGTTAGATTTAGCGAAATGACTGCGTCTTCTAGCTACATGATGATGACCCTCCTTGTCCGCTTTGTCTGGATGCCTGTGTACTTTTCTCGACCATTTGTGATTATGATAGCTGAGGGACCAGATAAGTCCAGTGAAAGTCTGAGAGCGGACAAGAAAACTAGTCTTTGAAGAGAAAATCAAAGAGAGTTGTTAACTAGCATTAGGAGAGGACGAGGAACTGAACTACATAACTTGAATAAACTAAAGAAGACCCTTGGTTGAATGGAGTATCCTCAAACTTTTCCCTTTACCACCAACAACAACAGAATCCTCCCACAACTACACTGGAAAAGAGCAAACTTTGAGAACGTAAAACAGTCATTCAAGTTTTGCTAAGAGACACTAAATGTGAGCATCAAGCTTTTTTATGCATTCCATCCCAAAGAGGGGAAACCAAAGAGCTTTTCCCAGTAGTCTTCTAAAGATAAAAACGGGAAAAACCTCCGTCCGCACAGAGTGACAAACCAAAAGCCATATCATTCACCGGCATAGTCTCTACACACTCTCTCTCTCCTTTCCCTTCCTTCCGTCTTCCTCCGTAGAAGGAGAAAACTACATATCAATTCGACCATAACAAGCTCAAACAAATAACTTTCTCCATAAAATTCACTTTAGCTATCAAATCTAATACTTGACCCCTGCCTCCTCTTCCATCCCTTGAAATATCCTCCTCTTTTCCTCCCCGTATCTCGGAAGTAGTGTTACTCGCATAACTTGCTCTGCGTATACAGAAACTCTGGTTGTAATAATAATCCCATAGCACCCTGAAATAACTCACTAGTCGTGTAACAGGTACAGCTTTCCCCGGCTTTCTCCAACAATACTACAAGATTGAATACCCGCGCGTTCTTGTTTCCCCTCACTTTTCGAGCCTACTCCCCCCTTCCCCACCCTTGTCTTCTCCGAATAGATACTTTAGGCCTCCCATCCACTCACTCACATCATCTAAATCAAACCCATCAATGTTCCGCTCTTCATCCTTCTCAAGTATCACTGCTTCTAAGAACCTTGAAAACTTTCCCATTACTCACTACAGATTTCATTTACTCGCACTTTCTTTCCTTGCACAGCCTTTTCCGATTGCATTCACCCCTTGGAAGGATGTACCGTACTCACTCAGCGAGTGCAAATAGTCGTGTTGTTGCATTTTACTTTCTCCTGCTTTCTCTGTCCCTTCTTTCACTCATTCTTCCTTGCCCGTCTCTGTGAAAACGAAAGAAAACGATTGAAAAAGTATTGCGTATCTCTGTTGCCATATGACATTGACCAGTCTTATCGTTGTTGTGAAATGGAAGCTGGGTTTTTCAGTATATTTATATAGATTACGGTATGCGTTTGATTTGATCTTTAATTTGCGAAGCACAGCCAGTTTTCCTGCCAACACATCTACTTTCAACTATTACATTTGGATCCCTGGCGTGCAAAGTTTGTACTTAGCAGGAAAGCGCGTTGCATACGGCCATTCGGGCGGGTTCGCAAGACTTGTGGACAAAATCCGTAATGCAGATGGTACTGCAATGATCCTGTATTTTGATTCTCGTCCTCCATTCGTCCTGAGACAATCCCTTAATTCGTTTTCCTCTCAAATTAGGTTTAGGTATCTAGCATCTATTTTCTTCAAAGCGCCTTCTCTCTCGACGTCTTCACAACCTATGTATCACTCCGGTAGACACACATCTGGCGCTTGAGATAAAATGGATTACAAATCATACATGGGCCTTCCATTTCCATCAAGCCGACCTTTCTTTTTCTCATCTAAATGCTCAAACTTCCGTCCAAGATACTCAGAATACATGATGTGCTTATACAGTCTTCCTAAATTCAAGCACATATTGTCCGAGGATTTTCGCTACCGCATCTTCGCCTCAAAACCCTTTTGAATTGACTAAAATCCTTCCATGTCCATATGCTACATTCCGATTAAGTAAATCTTGCCCTGGCGTTTATTATCCTGTTCACCAGCTCCTTCCGTCCTTACTTAGTCCCGTCATCTTTCTTTTGTTCTTGGTAAATCCCTACACTTTACTCCCTACAGTGCCATACAATGGCCTATGCCAAAGGGCCTGTTGTACAAGAAATTTAACTCTGTGACTTTGACCCCTCTATCCATCAGGATATGCATCTAAGGTAACTACTATAAGCTTGTTTTCTTTAGTATTTTGTCCCGGTATTTATTATACAAATTATAGCTGTTCAAAAACCTCTTTCAAGTCTTTATTTAGACATCGAAAAGCATTGTGTTCTATATAGATTTTGAACGTTGACTAAGTTGACGAAGAAGAAGGACTACGTCCATCTTTGTAGTAATAAATGTCTTGATAACTTTAAATTTGCTGTCTAGAGCTGATTAACCGGGAGAAATCCAGTATTTGTAGTAGATGGGTAAAAGGAGGGTAACAAATTTGGTATTTCTTTTTCCCGCCTCATCCTACCGAATAATATATTGACACTGCAGAGTATATTCACATGGTTTCTGGGATTTTCAGTGATTTTCTTGGCGGGATTGGCATACTCTTGGATCACGCCAAAGAGGGGACGATGAGGTGTGAAATAAGAGTAAACTAATGTTAGGAGGTCCCAGAGGCGGGATCTTTGAAGCTAGTCAGTTTAACATGCATAAGATATACTGGTGTGAATATTTCTTGCCTTTTTCTTTGCCGGTGAGTGGGAGAAAGTAAATTCAGAATGGAAATATATGCTGGTGAAACTCTTTTAAAACTTTTCCAGTCTTTCTTTAGAAGAAATAATAATATTTCCCAGTTTCCCACAACCATAACCATAGTCCCAACAACTTCCCCTCACGAATGGACACCTATTCACACTAAAAGAAACCTTGCTCTTATTTTTTACACCTTTCCTTCTCCTCCTTATTCTCACTTACTTTCTCCCAATCTCCTGTTTCCTTTTGTGTAATACATTCCACACACCGCCCGTCTAAACATCTCCCATCCTTTCTTCACCTCTCTTTTACCACAACAACAGACGTAACCGCCCTGAAATTCTTAACCCTCCTCCTACCGTATTGTGCATGTACATGTCTGCTTTTGGTATTCATGTACTTTTTTCCTATTGCTTTCCCGCTGCTATTCTTACAAATAGTTGTGCTTTAGCATTGCGGCTGCCTCTTTCTTGTACTGCTCGTACAAAAAGAGAAAGCAGAGTATTAATTTCGGACGAAATCCAGAAATCTTTAGCGTTTCCTCTTTTTGCCTTTTAGTTTTAGCCTGTTTCTTGTTGTATTGAGGGGATTTTCTAATGCGTGCAATCGCAATTACCATTTCCTCTCACTCCCACTACACACTCTCACCCCACCAGCCTTATGATCCTCCATATTAGAAATCTTCACAGAAGCTACTCAATGCTCTGCTTACTAGTAGACAGATTCCTAGTTTAAGATGCACAGATTTACTTTGTGTCATTTCATATCACTCTCTACTCCCTACACCCCTAATAACCGACACATACGTCTAGCCTTACCAGCTATAGAACTGCTTTCACCGGAAGAATTAGCAGCAGAACACATTACTACACAATGTGCATTAGAGTTTGAGAATGAAGAAGCTGCTACTGCTAGACTCGTCCATGCATCTGTTTACTCTATTTCTAGGAAGAAGCCAGAAGAAAACTAGCTCAGTCAGACTTCACACATTCTTCTCAGCCACAAATACTTTCACCACAAAAACTTCTTACCTACCAGCGTCTTACTTTCCACCTAATACAACAATTCTCTATTCATCCCTGTCTCCTTTCTCCACATATATATTTCCTACTTGCATCAACGTCACTCCAAACTTATCTACTCGGGAGAATCTTATGCAATGCTATACACTATAGGATTCCTCCTGAATATTCCTACTCTGCCATCCCCTTTCTCCATCCTTCTTTTTAACTTCCTCCTTCTCGCTATCCGTATTCCGTGCATCCTTATCCGGTCATGTACACGCAAGTCTCAGTGGTCGCAACAAAGCACATAGCGTCTTTCCCCACCATTTCCCAGTCACTCTCAAACTTGCACCCCACGGCCGTCAAAGAAAATCTCGTACCATCAGAATCAAGCTCAACCTTTTTCTGTCCATCGCCCTCCGACAACTTTCTCTCAACAACATCCCATCCTCCAACTTTTCTGCTGAGCTACACAGTCGCTTGGGACAGCTCATCAGGACTTTTTCCTACACCTTCCACCGCCAACTCCCCACTCTTCTTTTTTCTTTTCTAACCGATTCCTAGAGCTCCTTCCTAGCTCGTACCGTAGCCAGCAACTCCCACCACCACTACCATAATCTTATGCATGTGTACACAGTTTTTACCCGCACGCCACTTTCTCACTCACCACTAGCCTATTATCGTATGACTCCTCTTTTTCTACATCTTCCGCTCGAATCCTCTCACTTCCGCATATCTTTAAGATAGCCTTCCACTTGCACTTACCCACTGCTTTCTATACTACCACTTTCACCCTACCCTGCCCGCCACTTGTTCTGCTCCTATTCTATCATCTGGGTAAAACTTTACGTCTACCACGCGGCCACCAAGAGCCGAATTTGAGTTTACCGCTGCACCCGACTTGAGCACAATACAACAAAACATTCCGGCCAGTGTAAACTCCATCCATAAAAAGCTCATTGAGCAACTTTTTCCTCTCCTCTACTCCTCCTTCTACTCCGAAAATGTATTCATCTCCTCTTATTACAGCCAACACTTCATATATTCAGCTGACAATTTCATTGCCTATACTCCACCCACCCATTTCTTCTTATCACTAAACTCATACGTATTCACGTCACTTCACCAACGGCAAACTCTTTCCTAAACACCATCAACCAACATGTCGCCTCCTCCCTCCACCTCACTTTCTCTCTCCTTTCTCTGAAAAATCTGGAAGAAACAGTTCCCAACTTTTCCATCTTCCCCATCCAATCCCATGGTCATGCACACATCAAGAGCCCTCTTCCCTCCTCCTTATTTGTCTCCTTCCAGACTCTATCTCAACAGTTTTTACCTCAACTTTCCAAGATAACACTAAAATAAGCTCGTATAAATATCATCCGTATGCAAATCCTTCTAGTATGAATACACAAATACGTGCACAGACCCGCGGATAACAATCCGTCCGACCAATCCACCACACACCACTACCACTTCCACTCAACATTCATGCATACATATTCCAACACAAACTTTCACATCATCTACTTACGTCAACGTCAAGCCCGGCGAACAAGAAGGTTTTGACAGGTGGCGATTCTTTGGGTGTGTATCTGTAGAATTCGTGCTTTCCCTTATACCATTTTACTTGATACACTGGGTCACCGCCGACATCATACTTACACCCCAAACGAACTTCCCCTCCAACTTTGGCCCATTGGGGGACATCCAGGTGAATGCTTATCTTGTCTTTATCTCGTCCTTCAGCTACATTCAGCACCACTGCAATAAACACAAGAAAAAAATCACATCAAGAAATGCATCACTTTCTCTCCCACTTTCCCTCTCGCTGTCTCCTCAACTTGTTCAAAACAGTCGCCAGAGTTTCTGGAATATCTATCATTAGCCAAACTTTACTTGGTCGTCTTACTTCCAGTTTAGGCAGTCTGCCTTTCCAACAACCATCCTCCAAGCTACACTCACTCCCATACTTTCATTCAACTTTCCTCAAAGTTTAGCTTGAGAGTGCCAATCTCAGCGCTTTTCCAGCATCCTATTTTATGCCTCTTGATTTCACTTCCTCTGAACAATCCTTCTTCCCTCTCTTCCCTCTCTTCTTATTCTTCCCTTTCCCATCTTTCACTTTCTTTTATATCTCCCAGTTTTTCCGTTCCGCCAAATTTCCACTATAATTTCTCTAATTAAGCGCATGAAAGGTTCAAGGGCAGTGGTGAAAGTAGCTTTCACCCACGTCTTCCCAGCCCATCAAAACCACAAGCTCATTCCCTCGGGGTAACTATATATTCTACTCCTTATGAGCTCACGTCTTGTCCAATCTCTTCATCTATTTTACATCCTTATAGTTTCCTCCCAAGATTGGGAACAAGTTAAGTTGGGCCATCACATTGATTTAAAGGTATTTCAAATTTAGCCTGCCAATTGACTAATTAACCACTAGCTGCAGGAATCCAAGGGAAGTATGCACTAATATTTATACTTGGGATTGCATTTAATTCCTTTTTTCCTGGGCTTAACCTTAGCCGGCCCATCATTGCTGCTTTCACCCGTCCAAAACTTGCTTGATCTGCTCGCAGTGCTCAGATTTGACATGAAAAGCGTATAGGGATTTCCATACCGCAAAAGAAAAATCATACGAGTATTTCCTGCTTGCGATTAAGTAGAAAAGTTTCAAACTCAACTTTCTTATCAATTTAACAAACTTAGTTGAGGAGTACAATAGGAAATAATCTACATGTGGGATCTCAAATCAGAGTCTTTACAACTCCTCTGCTCTCTCACACTCTTCACCCCCATGAAATTACACACGTAAACCTGCATAGTGGCCTTGGTTTGACGGTAATGACCAAACCTCTTCTGTCCTCTCGGATTAGTTTCTCAGAATACAACTTTCTCCACAGCCATTTTCCGCCCGCCTCCACCCATTCATTTTCTCTACGCATCCAGATTACCAAACATTCTCTTTTCTTCATCCTATCTCCTCTTCCGACTTTCTTCCTCGGATCTTATGCTTTTATGCACTCTACTCTATCCTACCCAACCTTCCATTTATATTTTCTTCTTCCTCTTTATCCTGACTTCTTTCCCTTCCTTGGCCGGTGAACAACTCCTATCATATTTAGCCTAACAGGACTATGGAGTGTGGACAGGTCTTGAAATTTTCCCTTACAATCCGCTTTCTCCTTCCTCCCCGTCATCCACCACTTTCCTCAAGGACATCCTCCTCCTGTCTTGGCACATTTAATCACAATTGCGCCTTAATTTGCATACAATTTGTATCTATTTCATTTCTCCTTCCTCCTCCTTGTTTATAATATCATTAAACTACTGAGTGTTTCCTCAAAAGTTGGCATCAGATTTTTACCTCAGTCTCCCACCATCGCTTCCCAAAGACAACTTTCTCCAGCAAACCCCTTCTTCCCGCTCTTCCCTTCTTTCGCTTCATTTCAATCCATCCATCCGTCTCTCGCTTTCTCCATCCTTCCTGGAACAGTCTCATGGTATTCCTGGCTCAGAATCTCACCATCTGTTCTCCACGCTTATAAATACCCTCTCATCCCACCAGACCATCCAGGTTTTCCCCAAACTTATTCATTTAAATACCCGCACTTGAGCTCCTCGCCACCCATATTCCTTCCGCACTTTCCCCCATCTTCCCATCATTGACTACCCGAAAAGAAGGAAATATAATAGAAGGAGATGAAAATTTGCCATGTGAAGCATGTGAGGGAAAAGAAGAAAAATACCGGATCTGACTGGATCAAAAGAAAAGTCTTTGAATACAAAATACTCCTATTACAACAACTACATAAACTCCAGCTTCATTCTCCCGCAACTCTAACTTAGATCAAACCCAACCGCCCGCCCTCTTCAGTCAGTATATCCTTTTATTTCAGCCAGCATATACATCTTTCCCCATCTTCACCCATCCTTCCTCCTTCCCCTTCCGCATACAATCCTACTTAATATCCTTCCTCATATTTACATCTTTCACCCCACCCACCGTAGCTCTCTTCTTCTTCCCCGCTCGTAGTATCCCTTTATCCTCATTCCTCCATCATACACATCTCCATCAGTCATAACAACCCACATTATATCTTACCATCATCTCGCCCCCTCCTTTTCTGACTTTCTCTTTACCATCTTCTTTTACTTTCACTTCCCTTTCCCTCCGCTACCCCTTCAAACCGGCTACTTTCCTTCGCTTCTTGGTTTATTCCTACCCCTCGTTGCACCTTCCTTTTACATCCTCATTCCATGCTCTACGTCCCAGCTCTTCCTCCCTCGCTTTTATGTGAAAGAATAAAAACCATCTCGAAGGGAAAGCTGGTCAAGGAAAGCGGCTTTGTCAACGAAACTTCTCTACTCTTTCCACTTCCTTTTAACTTTCCTCTCGATTCTTTAACCCTCAGAAACATTTCCATCCTCCCTCCTACAACCCTCCCGTCTCTCTTCCTCTACTACTCCGAAACATGTATCCCGTATTCAGTTGTTACAGCTTACAAGCCGAGTATTGAGTATGTGTATCTTCGTTACCCGAAAATAAAATAACTTGCTCTTCAAGCGGAAGTGTGCAAAAATAAATATCTTTCCCCCACCAATTTACCACTCTCCCGCTTCCCTTCCAAAATGCTACGAATTCTAGCCTTCACCTTCCCCCACCAAGTCATCATCCCCTTTCACCCAGACATTATTAGCTTCCCAGTGGATTAGAAGGCCATGGCAGATATCTGAAAGCACCAGCCAGAGGGGAATATCGCCTCGTCATTCCCATTACAGGTCTAACTTTCCCTCAGCTTACAACCTATGCGCGTTGCTTACCTATAAAAATTAGGCGAAGCCACCGCTGTAACTAACTAGCTGGACCGAGTAATGGAAATTGAAATGAAGGTATCGATGTTAAAGTGCGAGGAAAGTCGTTCACCGTTTTCTAGTCACCCATCACCCTGTTTATGCAACTCCTCACTTTTGGACCAGGGCCAAAAGTGTGCAAATATGGAATTAGGGAATGTGAAAGTGCGAGGAAAGTCGTTCACCGTTTTATAGTCACCCATCACCCTCTTTATGCAACTCCTCACTTTTGGACCAGGGCCAAAAGTGTGCAAATATGGAATTAGGGAATGTGAAAGTGCGAGGAAAGTCGTTCACCGTTTTATAGTCACCCATCACCCTCTTTATGCAACTCCTCACTTTTGGACCAGGGCCAAAAGTGTGCAAATATGGAATTAGGGAATGTGAAAGTGCGAGGAAAGTCGTTCACCGTTTTATAGTCACCCATCACCCTCTTTATACAACTCCTCACTTTTGGACCAGGGCCAAAAGTGTGCAAATATGGAATTAGGGAATTTGAAAGTGCGAGGAAAGTCGTTCACCGTTTTATAGTCACCCATCACCCTCTTTATGCAACTCCTCACTTTTGGACCAGGGCCAAAAGTGTGCAAATATGGAACTATGGAATGTGAAAGTGCGAGGAAAGTCGTTCACCGTTTTAAAGTCACCCATCACCCTCTTTATGCAACTCCTCACTTTTGGACCAGGGCCAAAAGTGTGCAGATATGGAATTAGGGAATTTGAAAGTGCGGGGAAAGTCGTTCACCGTTTTATAGTCACCCATCACCCTCTTTATGCAACTCCTTACTTTTGGACCAGGGCCAAAAGTGTGCAAATATGGAATTAGGGAATGTGAAAGTGCGAGGAAAGTCGTTCACCGTTTTATAGTCACCCATCACCCTCTTTATGCAACTCCTCACTTTTGGACCAGGGCCAAAAGTGTGCAAATATGGAATTAGGGAATGTGAAAGTGCGAAGAAAGTCGTTCACCGTTTTAAGGTCACCCATCACCCTCTTTATGCAACTCCTCACTTTTGGACCAGGGCCAAAAGTGTGCAGATATGGAATTAGGGAATTTGAAAGTGCGGGGAAAGTCGTTCACCGTTTTATAGTCACCCATCACCCTCTTTATGCAACTCCTTACTTTTGGACCAGGGCCAAAAGTGTGCAAATATGGAATTAGGGAATGTGAAAGTGCGAGGAAAGTCGTTCACCGTTTTATAGTCACCCATCACCCTCTTTATGCAACTCCTCACTTTTGGACCAGGGCCAAAAGTGTGCAAATATGGAATTAGGGAATGTGAAAGTGCGAGGAAAGTCGTTCACCGTTTTATAGTCACCCATCACCCTCTTTATGCAACTCCTCACTTTTGGACCAGGGCCAAAAGTGTGCAAATATGGAATTAGGGAATGTGAAGGTGCGAGGAAAGTCGTTCACCGTTTTATAGTCACCCATCACCCTCTTTATGCAACTCCTCACTTTTGGACCAGGGCCAAAAGTGTGCAAATATGGAATTAGGGAATGTGAAAGTGCGAGGAAAATCGTTCACCGTTTTATAGTCACCCATCACCCTCTTTATACAACTCCTCACTTTTGGACCAGGGCCAAAAGTGTGCAAATATGGAATTAGGGAATTTGAAAGTGCGAGGAAAGTCGTTCACCGTTTTATAGTCACCCATCACCCTCTTTATGCAACTCCTCACTTTTGGACCAGGGCCAAAAGTGTGCAAATATGGAATTATGGAATGTGAAAGTGCGAGGAAAGTCGTTCACCGTTTTAAGGTCACCCATCACCCTCTTTATGCAACTCCTCACTTTTGGACCAGGGCCAAAAGTGTGCAAATATGGAATTAGGGAATGTGAAAGTGCGAAGAAAGTCGTTCACCGTTTTATAGTCACCCATCACCCTCTTTATGCAACTCCTCACTTTTGGACCAGGGCCAAAAGTGTGCAAATATGGAATTAGGGAATGTGAAAGTGCGAGGAAAGTCGTTCACCGTTTTATAGTCACCCATCACCCTCTTTATGCAACTCCTCACTTTTGGACCAGGGCCAAAAGTGTGCATAAATGGAATTAGGGAATGTGAAAGTCAAATACACCTCTCAATTCACATTTCCTCATACTTTCACACCTTTTTCCTTTTAAGTTTTCGAGAGTTTTTGCACACTTTTGGCCCTGGTCCAAAAGCATAAATTCGCATTTGACCGGCTCTACATAAGCTTCCCTTAGACTTCGTCTCGGTCCAGCTAAAAAGGGTTTTCAATCGTTTGTATCCTCACTTTATCCAAACTACTCCCGCTCCCACCCAACTCGTTTCAATGCTTAGCAATGTTCAGCGGCAATTTTTTTCACCAAGGGAAAGTAATTATTATTTCTACTTTCTCTTCGTTGCTTTGGCTTCGGTTGTAGTACATGTGCCAAAAATACAGAAGTTCTGTCATCAGTTTTTTTGTATCTCTTAAGCCAAGTAGCGGCGCTGATTTTACCTACAAGAGCGGGTAAAGGTTTATTGGTTCTAGCAGCAAGAATGACCTCCAAGAGTTTGGGGAAAGTCATTTATATCTGATTATTCAGTCACGAAATGTTATGCTTTTCTTGCAGATATTCTGCAATTTCCAGAATGCTCTGCTTATTTCTTCTTTCGGTCATGCTGTATGAGTATGAATATGAAACCTCCCTTTCTTATAGATCAATTTCTGTATTTCTATAGTTATACCAGTGTCTATCATCTCTATATTGAAAATCTCGGTTACTACTCCGTGTGTGCGCAGTTGTCGTATCCTCCATCCGCAGGTTTCACGTTTCTTCCGCCTTTATTAAGCCCGAAAGCGGAAATTATCCCACATCCCCCTCCACAAAGACTCCCTCTTCACCCATCATGTCAAAGCTCTTTCCCACAATCACCACCATTTCCTAATGCCTTAACTCTTTCTCCTTCTATTGTTCCATTAACCCCGAATGAAATTAATATCCGATATATTCCATTCCTCCCTTTTATAGTTCTTTCTGAGCTCTACTTTCTCCTTCATCCCTCCGCCTTTCACCAGAACCTTTTCAAACAAAACTCCAGAGAGAGAGTGATTCCTACAACCCACTATGAAATCTATCTCTCCTGCCCCAGCATCACGGTACATTCAATTTTTTTCGTTTGAATATCTGTATCAGATTTCCTTTTCCAAGATTTCTAAAAGAATTCCTCACGCGGCCTTCCACATGAGCGTAAATAATCCTTTTATAATACACTTCAACTTCGTTAATGATGTCCCCTCAATTTTTACAGCAAAAACCAACATCATTATAGGACTTTGGGTATCATGAAAGTATACGCTTAAAATGTCCACTCCCCACACTTCCCTCGCCAACATACTGGAAGGGGTTACACTTGACAAGTATATCAAGAATACTTTTCAGAGGATGATTTCGAGCGTGTGTTCCATATTTGCTATTTTTAAGGATACGGATTTTCGGATGTGGTGGGGGAGGGTTGGTTTAGATTCAATTACGGATAGACAAGCCAAATAGGGCTATGATTTTATACTAGACCGCTTTTCAATAAAACGCACTTGCATGCTCATAATTTTCCGTTTGTTGCCAAGGGGAGCAGGAGCGTTGCGTGGGATTGAGGAAGATGAAGGTGACATAAAGTAAAACAAAACTTGGTTTCACTCATTTCGAGCTGGGGAGGATGAAAGATAGGAATGAATAAAGGGAGGAGGATCGGATTCCCATCTCCCGGCGGGTTCGTGGCTGCAGCTAACTGTCCTCAATAAAACTTTTCTTCCACATCCAATTTCCGGGTGAAAGCGAGCTTCCAACTTTCACAATTCCCCCTTTATCCTACATCTCTTGTATATAGAGAAAAACATATACATTCGTGCAGCCGGATCGGGAAAGATGGAAAGGATGAATGAATTAGACTTGAGATTATATTAGACTAATATCTTTAAATAAACTTGGTTTGAATTCATGCATCTCTCTGTAGGATTTTAGCAACGTAATTTGGATTTGTAGTTTAGTATACGTACAACTCTAGGAGTGAAGCAAGCATGGATGGATTTTAAAAGTATCACAACAATTTAGGAGAGCAGTGAGAATTTATCCCTGCCCCCATAAATTTATAACAGCGGGAGATGAAAGATTCGATAAATGGGATTTTCAGCAGCCTTTAAATCTGCCAACTGCATGGAATCCGTCCCATCACCATGGAGAAGCTCCATGAAAAAATGGAAACGATCAACACTTAATCTTGCTCTTTTCAAAAGAGATTTCCTCCTATTTTCTATTTGCCCATATTGCATTCCCTTTCTCACACTCCCATCATTTCCAGTTCTCCCAAAGACGAAACTCACCCTTCCTCATCCCTTCTGCCGGCATCCCGGCTATTCAACATTGTCTAAACTTTCTCATTCTTCCACACTCACGGACACCACATACTTTTCAATGTCTCCTTCCGATCATCCCCCTTGTCTTTGTTTTGCCTTCCCGCTTTCACTGCTTTCACCGCAATTTCTCCATTTCTCTCCCCCGCATTTTTATTCAAGCCTCCATGGATTTACACATAAACAAAAACCTTTCTCAATTATCCAACAATATCCTTTATCAAGACTCGACTCTACTAAAGACCCAATTTTTTTTTCTTTTCCAATCCCTACTTTCACTAGCCAACATTACTGTATCCGCCTGTACAATATCTTCCTTTCCATCCGTTACCCTTAAATCACGCTTTTCCTATCCGTTCTCTAATTTTCTAACTTGAATTTACAGCCCATTTATTTATATATATATATATATATATATATATATATATGTCATTTCTTTCCCTCTCTACCAGCCTGTTACCCCAACACATTATATTTCGAATGAATATATATCCAACAATCTTTCCACGTAATAAATCGTTTTTCAGTCCCCAAGTGCATCAATTCATCCTGTCTCCCATACTCATAGTCATCCCTTTCAAATTCAATCACTTTCTTCTTCTGCGTGTAGCCAACCTTCAACTTTCACTGCTTTCCCCAGTCACGTAACCTCAGCATTCTTTAGGCATGCCGCCCTTCCTGCACTTTAGCTGCAACTTTCTGCACTGTAAACGCATATTTCTTTTCTATCTCATTACAGTTACAAGATCGGAATTACCACTAGAATACGTAAAATACGACCCAATCGCGCCCGACACGCTCTGCCGCGGTCACTTGTCAATTTTGTCCGTCGTCCTTCAAAAATTCTATATTTAACGTGCATTTTCATAGCATGCGTTTATTTTATCGCACTGTGTTTTGCCAGAGCGATGGATAGGATGTATGTTTTTTTGAAACACGTACATTCTATCTATCGCTATGACAAAACCAGTACGGTAAAATAAACGCATTCCGGCATGCTATATAAATACGCCTTAAGTTAACAGTGTGCTAGACGGAATACGTCCTCAATCGCCCGCGGTTTTATCATAATTTTTCAAAATATTTTAACATTACCCAAATATAATACTATCAGTTTCTTCATAGAGCATGTGCAAATATGCTACGGTTCATGGACGCTTTGACTATGATCCCATCCATTGATTGCTTATTCATTGAACTTTGATGTAGTCGGATGTCTGGGAGAGAGGTCTGGAAGAAGTTACCCGTATAAACTGCTAGATTTTTCATTTTCGGGGCTTGCCAGAGGAATTTTTCCAAACCATTTGAATCAATCATCTTATCCCCCAATTTGTTTTACTCTTTTCCACGATCCGTCTTGTTCATCCTCATATGCTGAGTCATTCACTCAGTTCCGGGGATTGTCCGTTCTATTTCAGTTCTACCGGGTACCAGTCCTAAGTCTAGCTCAGCAAACTCTAAACTTTTCCTCTCACTCAGTGTACAGTTGTTAATAAATGGGGAGGGGTGGCGGCTAAAAAACTCCCATGAAATTCAGTGTGCCCTCACATATAAACTGATTGTCCTTCTTCCCGAAGTAGTGACTTCAATCCAGTGATGTACTCCATAAAGGAGCTGATTAATGACAAGGAGGAAAGTGAAACGAAGCTAATCTTGAAGAGAATCTTCATCGGATGGCGATCACAGAGCCTGGGAAACAATTTCCTTAAAACATACCATCTTCCTCAACTATTGTAGCTCGTGATGAATGACACCCACTTGCCTCAAACATTACTTTCACCTTCCCTTTTTCAATATTTTTCTCCTACTATACATGTATCCTTCCACCGCCACCACCAAACTCATCATAACCCCGAAAATTTTTCCAACCAGCCCCACAGTTCTCACATGTTATTATTCTGATTATTATTACGCCAAAGTCTTACCGCTCCATTCTCAAGCACTCACGGCCCCTCTTACTTTTTCCCCTCGCTTTCTTAAGCTTTCTCTACTTTCTCCCATCGGTTACTCTATGCCATTGGTGCTAGCATCTCCTTCCCATCCTATC
This sequence comes from Sminthurides aquaticus, assembly GCA_906901655.1. Classification (NCBI taxonomy): domain Eukaryota; kingdom Metazoa; phylum Arthropoda; class Collembola; order Symphypleona; family Sminthurididae; genus Sminthurides; species Sminthurides aquaticus. The sequence continues at coordinate 3,819,889 of CAJQTT010000004.1, read as the reverse complement.
CATTCTAAAGTACTTCTTAAAGAAATTCATTCTTCCTCCTATCGCTTCCTCTTCTTCTTTTCTCCTCTCCTAATTTATGCTTCTCACATAATCAATCCCATCACGTTCTGTTATCTTATCCCCTTTCAATATTCCTTTTAGTAGCGCTTTTGCCCACCTGCTCTAGCTTGCTCACTCTGCCTCTTACCAGTCATCCCTGAGTGCTTGTTTTATAATATTGTCAAGACCTCCTTGTCAAACGTTCCCTCATCCCTTTCCAAATATTTCCAACCTCTGCTCACCCTCACCCCACAGCACCCCGCAGCACCACATGAAACTCGTTGAAACCTCCTCAACCAACCCTGGCTACGGTTTTTTCGTTTTTACCACTTGCTTTCACTTTGTTTTTACATCACCATTCTTCAGCTTTCTCCATTATACTTTCACTAGACTGCATCATAACTTTTTTCTATCAAACCTCAACCTCTTCCTCCGCATTAAGATTACTCTTATTGAGCTTAAGCCTTGCTTAAAATTCTCGAGTCTGAGTAAAACATGTATGTTTATCTCTTACGGAATGCATTTCATTTCTCTCGCCAGAGGTGATTTTCTCAGGACAAATACACTAACAGGGGAAACATTTCTCACTCTCAGCTTTTATCCTTTGATATAGCTCTTTCTCCCCTCCCATCAAACTTATTCTTAGATGGGACAACGGAGACAGATCGGAAGCTCTTGCTAGATGGGGCTATTGGCTATTTGTCTGCCAGAATTATGACGGAAATCGTTCTCTCCCGCACTTTCTCCCTTAAACTCAATCCTATAGAAGTAGACTTGTCTTCCGCAATCACCAGCCTTTATGCCCCCGCGCCCCACATGCATCTAACCAAATACATTTATTACGTTCCCCATTGTCTTCTTGTCTGTCAACAAATAGTTGCCTTCACTTGTCTATTTCCACCAGTTCAAGTACGTTCTTTTCCTTCCCTCTAACCACGGCCTTTTCCCAAAGCCCCTTTTCAGCCTTCTCTCGCGAAGATTTACCAATTCTATCCTGAATCCTCCACCAGCCTTCCCGTTCTTCCTAAACCGAAATCATTCATAGACTATCTTCATCCCCCCTCCTATCTATCTTTCTTCCTTCCGTCTACTCTTGTTTACAAGGCCGATGCTGATAACTCCTCAGATATTTGGATATTGTGCGAGGTACTACATCTCAATAGCCTTTCATCGCCCCAAAAATTTTTTAGCGTAGGAGAATGGAATCCTAACTCTGAATTGTATTTGACTGCTGGATTAGATATAATGCAAATAGCGTTTGATAAAAATCAACGGACTATTCACTTTCTTAGTTTTAAAACGTTAGCTCTCCAAATGTCCCGGAATAGTGCTTAAAATCGTATAGCGTAACGGTCTGACTCTGTGGTGAAAATCACAGCAAAATTCTAGTGAATTCTAGTGAAAGCAAGATTCCTAGTTGAAAATCTGTGCCAAGCTTTGGAATTGCCGAGCTTAGCGGATGCTGCAGCTGCAAAGAAGGTTCCAATCTTTCGACCCATATGTATATCGAGCTTATATTTATCTTGTGTTACTGCTTAATATGACCACATCAATGACATCTAAATTTCCGTTTCTGATATATTACACATTTATTAATGTGTTGCCGCAAGTGACAACATGTTAAGCTTGCATAAAGTTTTGTTACGAAATAATAACCATTTGAAGACCTTGTGAAAGTTTAATGTGCATGAGCAAAAAAATGAATATCTCTGTTTGGAGTAGTTAGTTATACTTTGGAAAAATGTATTTCCATGTTTACACGAATACTGAAAGAGCGTATGAGAAAGTTGCTTTAATTCCTTGGCATAAAGGTTTACTCATCTGCTTTCTCCTCTCCCTGCGCTTTTTTGTTCCTGCTCTTTACTCTCATTAGAATTATTTAACTTGATTTGCATCCAATTACATCAAAAGACGGTCGCATACGAATCTCATTAATAATACATGACTTCTGAAAATATTTCTCCAAAACGTAACTTGACATTCTTGGCTAGAGTTGCTGCCCATCCATTTTTAAAGATTTCTGAATATTAACTACTCATCGTTTGTAGCATTCAAGATTTCGCATTCGGTGCCTGATAAATTCAAATATTCATTGCCGGTGTTATCCACAGACAGACGTTTGATGTCACATTTCACTTTCTAGAATAAATCTTGTGAAGCCTAGTGCGTCCATATTTACTGTGAGAATTTTGCTTCCACGTTCGTCGCGATGTATTGAATACATTAAGTAAAAATGTTTTAGAGCCATGAGTTTGAAAAAATATCAGTTCTTGTTCTGTTATAGTAAATTTTGACTGCTGCAAAAAATAACAAAAAGTATTCACTGTGTGGTATAGTTTCAGGAGGTTATTTTACAAGCGAGTGCGATGTGTGTGCGAGTTAGTGTTAGTATAATAATTATGTAAAATTATGGAAGTTCAGTTACGAGTGATTTTAATGCCTCTTTTCCTTTATTTGTCAAAACAGCTCGGTGCGCGGCTCTCCCATTTAAAACACTTGTGCAAGGTTTATTATGAACAACATACAAGTTTAACTCTGCTGCTATCTTCTGGTAATCAAACACATAGTTTTGCACAACTTTAATCGTATGCTTTGATTATTTTTTAACCAATGCTGCAAAAGTCTTTCAAAATATAATGTACTTTATTGTGCTTTCACCTACTTTCTCCAAACCTAGTAATCCTCTTCCATCATACATTATTTTCTTTCTACCGCCTTTTAAGACTTTCTCTAGCCTGGAATCCATCAAATCATCAGTTGTAAATCTTATTACGCGTCGTCGTCTTCTTGCAACACCCTAAAGTGAAAGCAGAGGCGGCAAAGGAATTCCGCACTGGAAAGTCTCTCGGTTTCCCTTACATTATGCATGTGCCACGGCCTATTTCTGGGTATCGGTCAGCTCAGCCCACCTTAACTTCAAGACGAGCCTGTAGACGCTGACGATATGTGAATCGGTAGACACTCAACCACTTCTTGTCAGCAAGTCATTCTTTTTGGGCAATGGGAAATTTATAGCTTTTCTCCCACAGTGTGTGATCGATCAAAATGAAAGAGATCTATTAAGCCAAGCCCCAGTTTTTTCTATTTTACAATCCCGGAAAAGCTCACTTCAAGTGAATGACTAGTTTAAATTTTAAAATTCATCCACGCCGTATTGTTTCAGGACTCTGTCTTGCTCGTGGTGCTACGGTTAGTTTTGCCAGCGTTGCCTACAACCTTCAATTCTTTCTTACAAAGTTGACAAACTGTAAAAATCAGCATCCCCTCAAAATAATAACCTTAAAAGCTTTGAGACGCGGCTCATGATGTATGAGACATGATGACCTCACAGGCTACGTTCAAGACCTATCCTCCGGACACTGTCCAAGCATCAATGTTTCCAAACCTCCAGTCCAGCACAAATATCTTTAATCCCAATACTTCCTGTCCCTGAACATACTTGTTGTTTCCATTTTTTAGGTTGCCCATTAGCCGACAGCCAGAGAACAAACCTTTATAAAACGCGGTTATATTATTAGCGCTATCCAAGACAGAATTATCCAAACTTTACGCTATCTTGAATTTCTGTTCCCCGCACGTTTTGAATTTGCCCGTACTTTTAGATTTCAAAATTAATAGACTGAAAGTTTTTCTTGTGCAAATTATTTGGATCTAATTTGCTCTCTCATACTTTGAATTTTAATAATAATTTCCGGGTTCAGTTTTAATCCGATTTAGAAGCGGAAGTTGGATCAGCAAATACTTATTATCTTAGGAGTGTCTTTGCTTTTACTTCGCCCCCATTTTTGACTGTACTGTTTCTTTCCTCTCTGGTTATAAAATTTCCGGTTCACAATTTGCTTTTGCAAAAATCCTTCTTTCGTATCTTTCCAGGAACTAATACATTTGAAACAGTGCCCAAATCTTGTTTTTAGAAGGGATTCGTGCTCTTTTACATTCTTACATTCTAGACAAATGCTTTTTTAAGCCTCAATTTTATATGTTCCCTAAAATAAGGCAGTAGGAATACGACCCAACCGATGCTTGTCACAAAATCACAATGATTGACATTCTCCCCACCTCTCACACAGTCCCAGTAACCTTTTAAGAAATACTTGGGGAAAGAAACTAGGTTCGGATCAACTGACTGCTCTCCTACATTTAAAGCAGTAAAGAAACCAATAAAGAAAGTTTGAGATCCTCTTGAGTTGCACCGAAATAAAGAATGAGCAAGAATCAGAGCTGATAACTTGCGGAGTGCAAGTTTATTCCCAGGATTGAATATTTTTCCGAAGACTTTCTCCAGGTTTTTAATCTCAAAGGATGCAACCCAGTCATCTGGTGCTTTAGCGAGATACGGGTGAGAAAGCGGAAAATCCGTTTCGAGCGCTGCATAGAATAAAGACTGAGTTAACAGGGTATCCTTGGAATTACATGTTAAACTGTCAGGTCGGTCAAATTGTAACATGAGAGCTAGCTAAATCTGGAGCATAGTAAAAGAAATCCTTTTTATTATCTGCCTGTCCATATGTCCGCCAGTGTCTTGACAAGGTTTAAGTCTTTCTCAAATAACTCTCCTTCATTTTCCCTGACATTCACTTTCTTTTCCCGCATCACTTTCACCATCTAAACGGAAGCTCTTTCCCCTTTTCGCGATCACTGGTTTTGAGTACAAAACTTGTGACACGTTATCAGGCAAAAAATAGCTGAGGAGCCCAGTTTATTTCTGAAACCGAGAATCTAGTGTGTTCAAAATCTTTCGTATCTATTCGACTCGTGTAGTAAAAATGTTCAACTCATCCTGTTTAAGTACTAAACTGATACATCCTTCAAACCTTCTTTATGTTAACTCTATTCTGATTTACGGTATAAGTAATGAAAGTTACTTTCTGTGTGAAATAATTAGTCGACTTGAGAAAAATACGTGTTTTAAACATTTGACCAAGATCACTAGGGATGGGGGATGGAGCCTTAAATCGTATTCGCTATGATTGCTGTTTCACCGTTTTCGCAGCTACAATGTACGTAAACAGATAGCATGCATATACTTTGAAACAAACAGTTTTACAAATTACTACGTACTAGTTTCGAAATTTTTGTAATGCATTAAGCGTAGGAAGCGGCAATACACCCATACGCAGTGGGACTTGCCTCTGAAAGATGTATAGTATATAATCTGTGATTTGACCCAATTCCCTTCCGTAATTTACCCTTTCCCCCAGACTTCCTGATGCATTTTAAATTTCGCAGAAGGTCACCACTATGCATTTCCTGGTTTTCATGTTGGAGCAACTTTGCAGAAATCCCTAGAACTTATAGAAAAGGTCACCGCGTAAAACATATCTCAACTCGATTTTAAAATCTCAGCGAGCTGGTAATCCTTGGTCTAAATGGCTTATTACAGTGATTTTAAATTTTGTAAACAGCCGTTAGGAATTAATGAATAAAAATTCTTTCGATTTTCTGCCATGAGGAAGGGGTATAGCAAGAATGTCATTTTCTGTTTCCTCACACATCCATGCATTCCTGACATCCTCTTTGAACTGAGCTATGACGCGTTTTAGATTCTGCTTTCATCACGAAGCTCCAAAATGAACGTAGGAGGGCACCTTTTGATTACTTCCTCCTATTTCTGTAATTTCGTCCTTTTCCTGGGATGCATGAAGGCAAAAGATTTAGCATCATGCGTTTCTATATTGGGTCCACTCAATCCCCCAATGAGCTAGCATACGACGACAATCTGATTTCGTTTAATCCGCTAGGATTTCTGAATCTAGACATGTAGCTGCAAGAGTGATAGAGAATCTATTCGCGTCTCTGTCTCTCCCAGTTTCTGGTGTACTTTCTCTTTTGTATTTTCTCCCTGCTTTCTCTTTCCAAAGGAACTGACGATTTCAGGGCGTGAAATTGCTCTATCAATTAATCAAAACCAAAGGTATTTACGTTGAATACCAATGCAGAGTTACAGAGGAGTGAGTTTGGTTTTTTCATTCTAGGCGGTGCGTTTGGTCATTCGTATCGGTTCCTTAACAGACAGACCCTCTTTCGAGTCCTTTCCTGCTGTCTGGTAACGAGTCATTTCTCGCAGACTGGACAGACATCATGAGGCGATAAGTTTGAAACTTTCACCACTTTCACCGCTTCCCTTTACTTGAGTGTCTGTTCTGCCCGGCAATCTAGCCCGTATATGCATTATTCCCTCTCGTCATTCTCATACTAATACTACTTCTTTTCTTTTAGTTATTTCAAGTCCGCTTTAGTTTCTCCAGAGTTTCCAGTATATTTCCATCCCGTTTCAAATGACCCGTTTCCCCGTGAATCACGGTGAAAGAACATTTCCCTGGCAATTAAAATTGTGTTTCATTTTCCGCAAAGCATTATCGCGTCATGAGCAAGTGTTGCGGGATGATTAGTTACTGCCGGTCTGAAATTCCGGCACGTAGCTTTCTCCCGCCACTCTGTCACCTCATATAATCATCAAATCTCTCACACCTCCTTTCCTCCCAGCTCCTTCCTCTACTTTCATCCTTAAATTCTCTTGATTTCTTCTTATCCTCTACTAAACATTGCCCAGCGTTTCATATACTTATAGAGTTAGCAAACACGCCAATACTCCGTTCCATGCCATCCCTGAAAATTCCTTAAGGGAGCAAGTAACCAGGAAGATGAAAGAGTATAAATTATTACGGAATGCATATCGCGCATCCAAAAACATATTTCCCAACCTGTCCTACTTGTAATATCTGTTCAGAAAAAATATTGCATTAGGGATTGTAAGGGTAGCCGTTAAGCAAGCCGGATGCACATAGGACATAGACTACAATCCCACCCCTCTAAATTCCGGATTTAGTGACAGGTTTATCCATTTCCCAAACTTGCATTCTCAGCTTTTACATTCTCTTATTATGTATATTTCCCAGTCAGAAGGTGCTATTCCGCCGATGATCCTCCTACTTCCGTTCCCAATGCATTTGTACGACTAAATTCCAGCTATTTCATCCACACTACAATGACCACTGCCTGGATATTTAATCCCAGCTTTTCCTCTTCAATTTTTCCCTTAAATCCGCTCTCTGAAAGAATTCTAAAGTTCACTTGTTCAACTCAGCTTCATCAAGAGGTAGTTCCTAAAGGGGATGATTATGCCACCAAAGCATGTACACATTTCATTTAAGAGTGCTAATTAAGATTTAGATGCGTTTTGGGTATTAGAAAGCAAAACTCATGTGATGCATCTTTTCCCATTGTCCCTCTGAGAATTGGCCGCACTCTACTTTCTCCGGTCGCGCATTTGTTCACTGAAATGTTACAAATACCACAATTCCTTTCCTTTAAAAAGCAAGTATGCATATATGGAAGACATACATGGAATGCTTCCACTTTGGAGACAGGAATCCAAAAAGGCCATCAGTCTGTGCCCTTCCATTAACTTTACCGCATACCAAGAGAATTGGAGCCCCAAGGCAATCCATTCGGCTTTCACTCCTTTCTCTCCCAACCCTCTTTTCACTCCCTTTCTCCCACCCGCCCGCCGCACACTCTTCAGCCTCTTTCTTCCTGTAAATAGTCCACAGACCAACGCTTCCTTCCTCAATCTACATACCGTTATTCCTCCTTCTCTCCTCCACGCCTCATCTTCAAAACGAGCATTTCAATTCAAAGCCTTCTTCCTCCTTCTTCCCGCCGTACATATCCTCGTCTCGTACACACGCGCTTTCTTTAATCCAAGTCACTACCACCAGGCTCATCTCATCACAGCCCTCGTGTACCACCACCACCGTCCGAACTTGCCAACCAATTCATTTTGCATTTTTATCACGTCCAGTCCCATTACTTTCCCTCGTACCCTTCCTTGATCATTCACCAAAAATCTCCGCATTGTATTCCCTTCATCCCTCCTCCCAATCCTAATGCTACACAACACAACCATCAAATACCTAACCGTCACCACGTACATGCAACCTCAAACATGCATTCTTTATTTTCCTCATTCTTATCTTCTATACAGGCCGCACCGAATATTTTCCGCATAAACTAACGCCAATGCATCACTTTCAAACCAACACCTTTCATCACACTCCATACTTTCTCCTCCGCCCCACCCATCACCATCACCACATCACAGCAAACAACAAGGCTGGCGTATCGATTCCCGAAATCATCATTCAAAGAGCAGATTCTCCAGGAACTTGTTTCCGTTTTTTTTATAAAAAAACCCTTCCAGCCCCCACCAGTACCAGCAATTCCAATCTTGAATACATATAAAACAAATAAATCCACTTACGTAGGAAGTAGGGGAAGAAGAAATATACAATCCAGAGCTTGTCCGTCATTAGTAAGCTTATAATCTTGCTTGGGCGACTACAGGAGTTGACTCAAGCGATGGAAGCTCCACTTTCCAATATTCATAACACTGAAACGAAAATGTTGTTTAATTAGCAATTAAATTCCAATGATATGAATTTTGCGACGCTTTTCTTAAACGTCTAATCATACTTTCTCCATTTCGGTTTCTTCAATCCATGTAAACTTTCCACTGTGTACAGGATTGCATAAATCCCTTGTACAGCAAAATAGCTACAAGTTAAATCCAAGGCTTCACGGAAACTTAATCCAGATGTAGATTGGAGCATCAGGACACATACACGCCACTAAATGTAGATATCTTATTATCCTTTTAATTCCGAGCTCCAGCTCTGCTTTCACTACTAGTTTAGTCCTAACTTTCACTGCTTTCTCCCTCATGGAGCATATCCACGCCAGTCATATGAATATGCTTTCCCCCATGGACAAGTAAGCACACAAGTATATCGTTGGCTGTCATTAAAAATTCATCTACTTAGCTTACGACAGGATGAGATGGAGTAGAGACAGAGGAGGACCGCAGGTGGCAGGATTTTAGTTAATTACCCCATCCTCTCCTCTTTCTATACTCGATGCATATGATCTACTTTTGCCCTAAAAATCTCTCTATTCCCTTCTATCCCATATTCATACTGATACCCAAGTGCATGGCATCTTTGTCGGAGGTTTAAAATCCGCAAAATAGCTTTACTTTTACCTTCATCTCAAAATCCTACAACATCCACAAGCTACATGCTCGGGTCTGACCCTTGCAAATCTGCTGACTGTTCCAGTTAGAGTAACCCACTAAACCTTGAATTTTTAACGTATCTCTGTCATTTTAAACTTGCAAGAGTCTCTCGCCAACTTAATCTTTCATGAATCCCACCCAACTTGAAACAGATATAATTAATTGAAATTGCTTCCTTGTGTTCTGTCAACTCATCTTTCGCTCCGTCCTTGTTCAATCCTGTTCCTTCTAAATACCGTTCATCTGCTTTCAATTAGTTCCATATTATCGGGTATACCTAAACTTTTCTTCAAACACAGCTTCTTTCTCTCAGTTTTGGCCATGAAAAAGAAAAGTTTCTCCTCAAATTTACCATTTATACATATCCTAAAACATGACACTTTCTCCATGCATACTCCCATCAGAGTTTTCTTCTCCTACCGCATTGTGCATTTCTCTCAAGTTTTCTTCTTCCTCATCTTCACAGAAGTAGTACACTCCTTTTCCTGGACTCAATCTAGGGGAATCCTGATTCTTCCTCCTCATCACACTTCTCTTCTTCCGACTACTCTTTCCTCCTCCTCCTTACACGCCCCTTCAAACACTTTTGCAAACTATCTTTCCCGCAAATTCATTTTACAAACAAGCTTATCCCCAAACTTTCTTTTCCTTTCACCACATTTCTTTTCAACCCGCCTTCTTCTTTCCTTACACTCCCACCGTCCCATTTCCTCCTTCGCATCCCGTACCTCCATCCTCCTCCAGCAGAAACCCATTTCAACAGCAATTAGTCCTAGTCGATGCCAAGTAAATCTCTTGGAGGCTTAGCCCCGTTAAAAATCATGATTAATGAACTCGAAACATTTGCGAGACGATTGAAAACTAGGAATTTCAATCCGTAACATAAATCTCATCTACATTGGCTCGTAAAAGACAAATCTTCTCCAACCACCGTTCCTAGCCGCTTAAGTCCAAGCTTATTTCTTGTAGTATCTTCTGCGGACTCTATCTCCCCTCCCTAACATTACATCCAATAGTTCACATGCAGTGAAAGCAAAGCCAGCATCTTGTAGACATGTTTTATCCCGCTGTTTGTATACACAAAAGGATTCTCTTCCTTCAATCCAACTTTCTCTTCCGTACACTCGGATCTGACATCCCTTTAGCGCGGTCAGCGTCATAAACTGCAATCATGGCGGTTCCGTGCACAAGAATGATGATAAAACACTAACTTAGAAGCAAGTGTCTGCCCTTCACGGCTTTCCCCATCCGTCCCCAGCATGTATTACACTCTCATCTTCAGAAGCTTGTTTATGCGGAAAATGTGTTACTCAGCCGGGAACTGACAGTAATTCACTCCAGAACCTGTTATCACTCTCTCGAAATTATTTGATTAAAGCGCACTCAAATAAACAGAGATGGATGACTATGACAAATCTCGTAACCTTGTAAACGGATCCTTCCACAACATTTTTCCTTTTCCCTAATCAGCCCGCCAGCTCTGGTCCTACTTTCTCCCGTAATCCTCCCTCTTCTTCACCATTTTCTTAAACATCTCCCACTTCCCTGCAGGAGATTTGAGCGCTGTTCCATTGTTCCGAGGAATCTCAACTTCCCCTCCGTCTCTGTAATACATAGTACCAATAGCCAAGTACCTAGACAACGCATACTAAGGCAAACACGCTATTTTTCTTCCGTTGCATGTTTATTTGCTGTTCTCCTACACGGGCTCTGAGCAGTAGATACATATGACACTAGAAGATCGGGAAAATATTCATCTAATGCTCTAATTCTTGTCCCGAATTGATTGTCGTCTTTTGTCGGTTCCCCTTCACTCCCAGGGATTTTGTCACGGAAAAAGTGGTCTAACTGAAACAAGTAGTCAAGGAGGACTATTGAAAACCAGTCTCGTAGCAATTCCAATGTGTTTCTCCCTTGACTAACTTTCATCCGTCCTCAGAGCGGAAGCTTTCAGAACTCCGCGGCAAGCGGAAAGGATTTGAATGAAAACACTCGCATCAATTATTCTCATGCACTTTGCGATCTATTAAGCTATCGGCTTTTCAATTTGTTTCCTAACATTTCCTTAACAATCCCTCGCTTTCTCCCTCCGCCGCTACCCTCCTCAACAACTTTCTCCTCTTTTACCCCTCGCATCAATTCATTTCTCTTCCTCTCCTCCCTTTTTCGGGGATATGCATTCTTTCCCATCATCGCTTCCACACAATACACGTGAATCAGCTTGAAATGCCTATACACTTCCCATCTCCCTCCTCGACCTTTCTCTTTGGTTTTTTTTGCTTTAAACAAAGTAGCGTACGCCGTTGGGTTTTACCAATGTACTTTCTCCTACCCTCCTACGCTTTCTCACACCTTTACTCACTGATCTTCTCATCTGAACCGCTTTTGTCACAGCTTCTCATATGCTTGCATTTCTTCCCCTCCCATTGACGCTTCAATGAATTGCTTCAATTTGCCCCTCAGTAATGCTGCGATAATCGCCGCTAGCTGTAGCTATAGTTCTCATGGCACTAAACCGTGGGCTCAAATACGCTGGACAGTCCAGCTTGGAATTTGGAGACAACTGGGAAATCCTTGGCATGTGCGTGAATTCCTAGAGACAACGTAATCTGTAATCTTTTTTTCGCACGGATTCTTTAACCTCACCACGTCATTCACTACCCTGCCGGAACTCACGCACTCTTCCAACTTACAGCCAGCTGACCTTTTCCCCAACCACGTACTGTTTAGATTCTGGAATCTGGGCTCAGAAGAGCTTGAGAATATAACGTCTTGAAAACCCCTTGCTTTTCCAAGAAAGGATAACTCGTTTTGCTGAAAGATTTAGTATTCGCTCCTAATCCCTAATTCTCAGTTCAGCACAGCTATTTCCTTCTTTTATTTCAATCTCTCTTCATTTGTATCAACGCCTTCGTTGGTCTAGCTCTTAGAAAAGCTAATCGGATCGTTTGCAATGCCACGGGCTTCTGCTTCATGTGTTCATTCTTTTAATCCTGTCCCTACACCCCAGAGCTACAACTTACAGTATTCGAAAATTCATGAATGCTACGCAGCGTTGGAGAAAGCAATGATATTTACGAGCATATCCCATTTGTTATCCGTGCTCCAGTTTGTTTTTTGAATCTAGATGTTTTTTAAAAACAGCATACTGGTTCCATGACCTGATCTTTTCCGTTGAATTGTTAGCTATTCAGCACGTGTGCTGGGTTACTGATCGATCATATTACCTTTTCTCCTTACCAGTCCATCAGCACTCATCACTCAACACTTCCTGCTTTCTCCCATCTCTCGTAACTCCTTTCTTGCGTCAAACCCCTCCTCCTTCCAACTTACTTGTTTTCTATACTTTGAAAAATCCCTAAAAGTACTTTCACCACAGGGACCATTAGATTTTTGGGTTTCTGCAAACTTTTTCTCCCGCTCGTCCAATTTTTCTTCTTCACTTTCTCTTTATGAAGACTAGGAAGAATTTGGGAGTACTCTCCTCTCACTCCAACAGCTGTCGACACAATGTTTTAGCACCTCAGAGTTTCACTTTCTCCACGGACAATACACTTGGAAGTAAAAACACCCTGAAGCAATTCACTTTTTCCTCCCGTTGATCTTTCAGATTCAAATCTATGAATCACCCCGTACGGACTCTTGTGTTACTTACTTGAATGGATAACGTCAAATATTTGTTGTAGGAAGCAGAGCATGTCTTCATAGGATGAGTCTCAAATAGGAACTGATGCGGGCCAAGTCCGCCGTCCTCCAACTTATAGAATCTTCTTTCCCATCCTCCCTTCTCCTCTCCGCTCCATGTCTCCCTCCAACTTCCATGGACCCGCCTGCCGCCTTGTCATCTACATACAATACCGCTGCAGCCTCTGCATATGGCTTTCTCCGTTTCTCTTCCGAGTTCTTCTTCCCCGCTCCCTGCTGCCCTGTCTGCCCTATCAACTGCCTACTCATCCACCCTCCCCCGACGAGATTCCTGGAAAACTGATCTTTCCAACAAATCAAGCCCACCCGGTCCAAAGAACTTAAACCGACCGAAAGAGACACCATTGTACGAAAACTTATAGGTCCGTCCTTACTCGTTCAAAATTCACTCGTATTAAACCCATTCTGGGCTTCAATTGAAAAATATTTCCAGTATCACCTCTTCCCCCGTTCCCCCACTGTCTCTTGTTTATAAATCTTATTTTATCATTTTGCTCTTCCTGCCAGCATCATTTCCCCCTAGACTATCATTCTGAATGCCGTAAAAGCTACTACAGCCTTAAATCCGGGAGACTAGAGGGACTTTCGTTGCTTTCACTTTGTTAGCAGCTACATGTGCTTTGCTCTAACATCTGATTTGCGAGAGATCGAGGTTCATATGTGAATTAACTTCTGGTTGGATCACAACCTTTTAAAACGTTGTAAAAGGTGAAAAACTGATTGGAAATGTTATGTTTCAAACTTCCTCATTATGCTCACATTACATAATGCGTTCCCTACAAAACTAGAAAAATCCAACTTTGGCTTCCCAGTTGCAAAACAAACAACCAAGAACATACTCATTTCCAATGCCGTTATTAGAAAGCAGAATGTAAATAAGATTGAACCTGTTTTTTCTACTTTCACCGATGGCCCTCAATTTTACCAAGACAACCAATAAGATTGCCCTATTTCAGTTTGTCTTGAAGTCTCACTCCTCAAGTCTTTTCTTATTTCCGTACCGCTTCTTTCTTTTATGTCCCTGGGAATTCAGTTATAAATTACTTTCTCGGGTTGCTCTCCTTCTGCACCCCTTCTCCTTCTAATTCCAGGAATTCATCTCAACAAACAAAATCAGAGTTCATCATTTGTACACAGCTTCCTATTTATTTTCCTTCGTCTCCTCCTCGTCTCTACTCGCATATGTATGCTATTCAGTTGAGTAGCTGCATAATAGAAATGGAGAAAGGTGGTTTGTAAGCTGGATCCGGTCTACAAACCCCCTCCACCCCTTTCCATCCTTCCGACCTTTTCTTCTTTCCCATCTTACTTAATAAATACACCTCCAGCCCACATCATCCTCTTTTTTTCACTTTCATCTCCATGTAGTCGTATTAGTGTATCATTAAACTTCTAAAAGATTCTTATCGGACGAGAAAAATGCTCAGCAAGACACAGCAAGCCCAACAACCATCGTCCCACTTTGTATACTTTTTTTCTGCTAGCATCCTCTCAAACAAACCTTTATTCCAATTTTTTCTTCCTCGACTTTCTCCTTGTCTTTACAAGGGCTTGGCCTCGTATTTATTTTTCTTTGTATTTTCATCTTATACGCTATAACGTAAATATATTCCTTCCCAGTCCGTCCGCACTACCCTCATCAACTCATCTGCGATGCAATCCCACAACTTCCTCTATCTGTTCTCTCTTTCCTGTTTCCGAGAGACTTTTTTAACTTTCTTCACGTCCCATCATCTTCATTATCGCCCTTTACTATCTCCGCCCCCCGATATATCCGCACAGGCTTATTTGCACATAACTTTCTCTTTCTCTCAACGACGTCATCAACCAGTCATACAGCAAGCTTTTTCCCCGCTGCATTTCTGCATACGTTTAAATCCTCAGCGGCTTCACTTTTCCTCATACTTTCTCTTCCCTTTTCCCTGTTGTTGGAACAGTTCAATGGTGACAGCCAGCCAGCACCCACTTGCATTTAATCAGACACATAAATTAAAGGCATACCAGTGGGGCATCATCTCCGCATGTCTGTGTCTCCAGAGGTAAGATAATAATATTCTTTAACCTTGACTAGCTCATGTTGCTTCTTTGATATTTTTCTTGGCCTACTCTAGGATTTCCTACCTCTACTTTATTCTTTTCCTTTGCTTCTCTTATACTTTCTTCTTCTTTTGTCCTCTAGAAAATTTTAAGGAGAAATAAGCGAAATCTTCTCCTACAGCTGCCCTTGCTCGGCTCTTCTTCGAAGCACCTATAGCCTGTACGCTGCGCTACTACGCTACGGCCTACTCATGTTCAAAATTCTTCCTGGTGGCTAGGAAATGCAAACACGAGTATTTGGAGGAATGATGAAAGTCCTATTATTCATCATCTCCTGATTTTCTCTCCCTTTCTCTACCTTCTCCAAAACGAAGCTACCGGAAAAGGAAGCACGTCTAGAAGTACAAACAAACTCTCATCATATTCTCATTTCACCCACCCCCACCCACACACACATCCTCACAATCATTCACATACAGACACTCACCTTCCCCTCATCGCTTCACCAAACTAGCTCGTGCTTCATTTCTCCATCTCTTTCTCTTTATTCTGCAACTATGTGTGAGTCTCTTCTCGACTTTCTCTTTCACCGTTTCCCCGTCACCGCTTCACTTTTTCTTCATAGTTCCTACTGCTTTCTCCCACTTGCTTTCTACGTTATTCATTTCAAATGTTTGGATTCAGGACCTCATTTGAGCTCAGATTGAGTTTGTAGGCCACAAGTTGTTGGAATTCTCTAGCTCTCTTATTCAATCGTTAGCACTGTATGCTTTCACCTTTTCATTCACTCCTTTCTTTAGATGGCAGTATTAATGGTTATACTGCTACTGGATTGGTGCAAAAATATATACAGCTTCATCCAAGTGGTAATCCGGTGTGTATACCATGAAAAGCTCTACATCTAAAGTTTTACTTTATCTTTTTCTATTTCTGCATCTCATTTAGTTGCTCCTACATGGAAATAGAGGGTAGTGAGTGAGATACAAATTCGAACGTTTCCACTAGACTTTCTCCTCTCAAACTTGACTAATCCTGGGTATCCCGCAACTATTTTCACACGAAGCATCCAGCTCGGAACTAATTCAATTTACTCAACTTTCATATCTAAAACAATGAAAATTAGTATTTCTCAAACCTTCCAACCCTCCTAAAGTACACATAATCTAATTTGAAACTCCGAAGCGCTTCATATACCTTGTAAACCAAAACCTCTCTTTCGCTCCTCCACATTCTCTCCTTATCAGACCGCTCCAACTTTCACCATTTCTTTTTAATCTACACATACACGCACGTAGACTGTTATTCAGCTAAACGAATGCCTAAAAATCTGCTTGTTTCACATCCAAGGAAATGTACGCATATTTTCCCTCCATTCTCAGCTTCTTCCTCCTTGTAACCTTCACGAAAGTTTCATCATAATCTTATTTTACACCCTCTCCTATCCCCTCTTAACAGCCATCTCCCCACAAACGCTTTACATCCAGCCCGTCTTTCTTCCCGCCAACAACCCTTATTCTCCTAGGTATCTTTTACACCAATTCCCCCAGCTGTCCTCCTCAATCTTTATAATATAATCAACCACCCTTCCCATGTTTACCTTTCATGATTCACACTTTTGAAATGATGCATCCATGCACCAATCCAGCATCTTTCCGCATCTTCCCGAATCCACAAGTGGGCTTGCATTCCCACCAAAATGCATTCATTCATTCATTTGGGCCCTCCCGTGTCTTAATTTAAATCTCCTCATCCTTCAACCTGTCATCCTCCTCCAACACCACATCATCCATGTAACCTAAAGCCCATGCTGACATAACTGAGCAATCATGTATGAATTTGTATACATGAACTTGAATCGTGTCTCTATCAGTGAGTAGTTTACGTATTACGAGTTGGAGCTCCACCGTACAGGATCGTGTGTACACCACTATTCTTGCAACATAATTGCCCAAACGAGCTTGGTTTCAATCAATTCCGGATAATTTACCCAAATCTCCCTCCACCATACGCTAACCATCCTTTAATCTGATTAAGAACAATAAACAGAAGCCCGTTACCACAAAGGGGTTGATCCTCCCTGGAAATATAATATTTACAATTCCATCATCCTTCAAAGGAAACTTCCCTTTATCTCTCTACTATCCGCGCGGAACGGGAATCTTTCTCTAAATCCCGGGTTTTTTCTTTCCCCTCTGCCTTCCATCTTTATCTTCCCGGTCAAAACAGTTACAAAGGCCATACTGCAGGAGGAGTATTCTGATTACAGCAATGTATCTTCTACAATAGAATCCATTTTAAGCTTGTGTAACCTACGGACCGCCGTCCACGTCATGATGCTCCGTCCGCCTTCGCTGCCCAAAGGGTCTTTAGGATCTGCAGAAAATTGTGGTTTACAGGAGCAACCAATAATCCATATGGTTTCGCGCCGTCTGAATTTTCTCCTAGTCATAGATCCCGACCAGACCTATCCTCCACATAGATCTTTCCGTTTCCTTCATAAATAACAAGTGATATTTGTGGCCGGGCTTGGAACCACACATTGCCTCCCCGCTCTTCGCCTCCGCCGTCGAGGTAGAGAAGAGGAGAACAATGGAGACAATAAGGGCTGAAATCAGTGAAGCATCTAAAGCTGGATCTTATCTTTTAAGCCGAAATTTGACATTTAACTGTCTCCCTTCTTGGTCACATAATCACTCTAAGACAAATCTATGACTTTTTCCATCCTTCTCCCCCCTCCAGTCAAACCTCCTTTGGCCATCCAGCCTTTGTCCATGTGGCTAGTGGCTGTAGGGGGGGAGGACTTTTGATTTTTTCTCTCTCCCTTCTTTCTTCCCTGTATCCCCTGTCCGAGTGAGAATACAGATTTCGATACGAAACGGAATCCATGTTTTTTCACGTTACATATCCAGAGGAGGAGAAGAGTGGTGGACATTATATAGGAAGCATCGTCCCGGCCGGAATGATTGAGGAGGATTCAAGATTGAAGGGGAAAGAGGTGTGCTTTCTCCGTATATATATTTTCCTCACATTCCGGGCGGAGGATAGGTAACGTAAATACCATGTCGTTCTGCTCGTTAGTGGTAAATAGGTGTAACAAGGGATGATGCATGAGTCTTCAGGTGGCCATTTCGCTAAGCTACCAAAGGTATCGTAATGCGCTCTAATGGTCTTGTTGACTGGGTATATTTTCACATTGCCACCACATATTTCACATGTTATAGGAGAAAACTTTTACCCTCCCTTACTCTACCGTATCCTCACTCTGTGTTCACAGTCTTAACTTTCTCCTCCCTCCCCTCATCCTAGACCAAGCTTCCATGTATACCCCTTTTGACTTTCTCTCCTGCTACCCTGGCCATATTGTAGAAAATCCTCCCATTCTTCCTCCAGGCTTTTACCTCCTGCCCGTACCCCCACCCACACCTACCCGCCTGCCTGCCATACCAATAAGCAGCTATGTCACCGGTTCGCAACTTCTCTCTTCCTCCCCCATGTCGTAATTTCGGCTCTAAAGTGTAAACCTAAGTGAAAACATGTAAGAGATTTCTCCGCATTTTCCCAAAACAATCTTTGTCATCCCAGAGCATTATCCTCCTCCGGTCACATTAAAGAATGAGTTAGATCATACGCGCCTAAATGGCCTCTATTTGCTCCCCGTGTCTAAAAAGCCCCTTCTCCTCATTTCAACAACCACTCATTTTTACCCCAAAATCTTTCCACCTAATTTATGCTCTTTACATTTTGAACTACACTTGAGCATACCCCAGAGATTTCTAAGCCTACGTACCCTGCCACTTTTCATTTCGCCCACCCCCCTCCTAAACACCAGCTGTGTCTCCCATATTCTATCTTAAACAACCTCACCACTTCCCCCTTCCTCTGTCTTACCTATGCTCCGTTCCCCTACCATCTTTTACTGCCAGAGTTTCTCTCATGTCTTTACACACACACGTCCTAAATGTCCCTACACTTCTTACCCGCCCGGCTAAAGCGTCCCTTCGTCCTCCCTCTCTGGCCCGTGGCGAACAGAATTAGGAGGGCAACAAATGTTAGCATACCTCTCATCTGTCCACACCCTCCTCCTCTGAGTTTTCATTCTTCATTTGTTTATTGCCTCCGCAATTACCCGCAAGGAGCCAAACAATTTTTGTCCAGTTTCAAGCCTTGATAGATTTATGGTCTTAGTGTCTCCAAGGCTCGCTTCTCTATTTTCCTTCCAGTCTGCTACCACATTGCTCGTTATTACGAGGCAACAAATAGAAGCGACCGCACCGCGCAACAACTGTTGGCTCTGTTGCTTCTGAACTCTGTTTCTCTAAAATATCCCAATTCCTATGGCATCCACAAATTATTGTTTTATTCTAAGCGAGCGTTTACTTCTTTCCCACCAAAAGCATAGACGCTGCATAGTTTTAAATCCAGTTGTCATAGACGCGAAGATCAGTGCTGCATAGTTTTAAATACCTAACGAGGGACCTTTAAAACATTGTTGCATAGTAAAATTCCCGCATGAACTGGCCATTAGATCAGTGTTGTATGAATGCGAATTTCATTCCGCATCTCTTATTCATAAATATAACAATACCTCAAACTGGTGAGAGCGCGAACTATAAAATATTTTTGAGGTGAACTTTCGCGTTGCTTCGATCTTAGTTTACTTTGATCATAAGAATATTTCATTTACTTTAAAATTAAGTTATTTTTAAAATTTGAATGCTGGTCGAGCGTTATACAAAATAGATGTTGAAGCTTGGTCTATGCCATGCTTGAGTGTCATAACAACACGGTCGCTTAATTAGGAAATCCATCTAATGTGTCGGCGCGGAAGAGGTTAAAGAAAAACTTACAAGCTTGACTAAAATCTAAGCTTTGCGGTGAAAGCCCGAATGCTTTCAACCCCTTATTATTCCTACTGTATTATTAATCAAAATAAGTATAGGCTTATTTTTTCTAAATTGAAGGGGAACTAGAAAATATCGAAAAAAATTCAGATGATAAGTTGAAGGACATTGAAAAAGCGTCAAAAGGTGATAATAGGAACAGCGGCTTTCAAATTTGGCAAGTGTGTTTTACACCATCTCATATGCAGATTGGGGAAAAGAGAAAGTGCTTTTCTTCACAAGTCTTGAGAATGGATGTTCTAGGGAACAAGTATTGGCAGAAGACACATGATCCATTCACATTCTCCAAGTCTGGTCATGGGTTAAGCTAAAAGGAGTTTGAATGATAGCCCATACCTGCGGTGGATTCCAGGGTTTGCGGCATGGCCTCTTGTGTGTTCCTCCATGCATACGTATATGCATTTGTTTTAAACTCCAGAGCGGGACGTGGTGCGTTGCATATATGGATTTCATGGAAACCGATAATCCACAATAGCTCTCCTGTTCCTATTTGCTATTGCCATCAGTGCCACTCATGAATTCCTTTTACATCCATGTATTTGCTCCTACATTCCCAAAGCATGCTGCACAACGAGATGCTCTCATTCCTTTACGACAGTGTATTTTCCCAGTTAATCCCTTTCATCGCTATTTACGACAGTTTCAATTGTGTTGTGTTACACATTTCACGTCATTCTCCATCCTTGTATTTGTACCTGTATCATGAACATACCTAACCCGGAAGGGTGAACATATGAACTGTAAAAGCCAGGAGATCTGCCTAATTTGCTATTGCTTGCTACTACGTCACCTGAGAAGATAATTTGAGATTGGTGAAGTGCGTGAATTTCGGGGGGGGGGGCGTGGGCGGCGGAAGGGTTTTCTTGGAATAGAGTGTTGAAATCATATTGTTTGTATCTTTGGCATGGATTGGTTGCTGGATCTTAAAGTTTTCCTTTTCCTTCCTCAAGTACTCTGCACACTTGAAAGGGTTATGTAAATAGAATACTTGAGAATTTCCTTGCGGAAAGCTAGACTAAAACCAGAAAATAAATTTTCTACTAATTACACGTGATTGGTCTTTTCAAGCCTTGAATTAATTAGAGTTTTTATAGATGCTGTAATTACGTCTTTGTTCCAACTTTCTCCTCCAAGCCGGATGGAAAACAATCCTATCCGCCTTAATGTAGCCGGGGAAAGGCGAGCTTCCATAAAAGTTTTATACTTCTTCGTAACTATTTTAATGTTATTGGACTCGAACTTATATTACCCAGAATCTAGTTTAGTCCCTATATAATCTCTCCTATTTTGTTCAATTCTGTTCTCGCCATTTCTTTTATTATGATCCTGGATATTTGCCTCCTTAATTCACTCCTGAGTTTTCTGTCTAATCGTAATAATTGCTCTTACTATCCAGAGCCAGAGCCCTGGCTGGCTGATGCATTTCCTTCAATGCGGTTGCAACTCCACGCACTTACGGAGCATCATTTGTGGGTTAGCTAGCTCACATTACCTCGTGCAAGCAATGCGGTTGCATATGCAGGCGGAGAGGAAGGAATTGATTTCCGTCCCATTCCTTATTAGTCCGGAAGCTTGAGCTTTCACCACGCTTCACACCGCTTTCACAGCTTCTTTTTACTCCAGCCTAGGTGAAAGCTTCACTTTTCTCCACCTCCGCCCCTTTCAATTTACACACGACCTGGTTACGTGTAATGGAGCGTGCTAAAGGTTACACTCTCCAGTGGAAGACTCTCTCCTCTTCTCCAGACTCGAATAGTTTTGCCCCTCACTTGTTTTGCGTTAGTGGGGAACGCGGATTTTCGCAAACTCTTCTACGAATACATGTGATCCTGAATAAGGATCAAATGCATAGTAATCACGGACATTACGAGCTTCCCGAGGTCCCAAGAGTATGCGTTTTTACGTCCTCCTACAATCTTCAGTTAATGCGTTTTGCGGTAGCAGACCATTTTCTTTTCTGACGTCCAACACGTACCACATTAGTGTCCCCCTAAACACACGGCCACTAAGTGAGTGTGAGAGAGATTCAAGGCTGGACTGATTGTCTCATACGCCCATCCCTCCCGCTCTTACGACGTATATCTCCTCTCATTTCCACACTTTCCAATCTAACCTTTACTTCCTCCGTCCTCTCACTTCCCCCCTTATACTCTTTCTCTTTCTCTCGTTACTTTCTCCTATCATTCCCTTGCGCCTTTCTATTTTCCCTTATTCCCACTCCTGGCTTCCTTCCTTTTCTTGTCCTGAATGTCACCAGCTTTCCATTATTTAATTGATATCTTCAAACCAAGCAAACAATACCGTCCCCACCAAAGTTGATTATTAAATCAAGGAAATCAAAGCCTCCTCGTCTCACAATTCGCCACGCATTAAACGCTCAGCCAATCAAGCAGTGTCCAATAAATGAAGACTCGATTCGGTCCTTGTAATGCTTGCTGAACTGAACCCATAGCTGTCCCTCGCTTCTATTCTCATCGCTCCTTCCCGCTCTTTACATGATAAAAACAGTTGAGCTCATCTAAGACTCCAGGACTCGAGCTATTTCTGCTCCCCAACTCTTCTTCGTCTCCCCTTCCTTTCTGCTTGCTATCTTCTTGCCCTTCACCACCTCTTGTACTTTCTCCAGCTTTTCCGTCGCTCTCACCCTTACGTCTTCACAAAGAATTTATTAGAGGTGAGCCCCCTGTATGATACAGACTGTATCCCTGGTTTTCAGGTTAATGCTTTGATTTTCTTCCTTAAATCCGAGTCTTTTGAACCGCTCTTGAATTTATCAATTCTTTTCTTCCCATAATGTACTTCCGAAGCTTCCTTTCTCCGCTTCTTTCACCACGTCAACCTCAAGAAGCTTGGTCGCTCCTCAATGCCTCATATATTCTGATTAACTCAGCCTTCCTTTAGCCTCACTTAAATAGCATTGAGAATCAATATGAACCTCAACAAAAGAGAGTGAGCTTTCAAGGAAGCGATAATGGAATCAATCGAGTACTAACTTGATCCACAAGAGCAGTTTACATCCCCCGTCTTCAGCCTTCTTCTTGTCATCCCGGTTCCCCGACATTTCATCCAACCTCCTCGACCTCATCATCTCAACCCTCAAAATGTGTTTTCAAAATCGGTTACAACATCTTCCCGTCCCCTCTAGCCATATCAAAGAAAAACGAAGCTACTTCCCCGTCCTTTCCTTCTCATCTTTCTCCGCCCCACCCCACCACCGCAAACCCTACTTGTTTTCTTCGCCTCTCCCTTTATTTCCACCCCAAACCGCTGCATGCCCTTACCGTACTTTCCTCCTCTCATCATCCCAGCTCCCTTCATCGTCATAGTCTCTTTCTTTTCTCCGCCTCCTCTTTTTGTCTTTGTTTACCTAATAGCTATAGGAGGGAGGGAGCGGAGTGTTTTGAAACTCGTACATGGTGGGTATGATGGCTAGGCCAGACCTATATTTTCCTGTTAAGTCGGTTCTCTCGACAATCTCTGTCCTCCCTACCCCTATATTAACGGCCAACTTTCTCTTCCTAGCCTAGGCCTAGACCCCACCCAACGCCCGCCCAACCCGACCCCGATACATGGAACAAGACGCGTCTCTGAATTCAAGTTAAATCAACTTCTTATTCTCAATATCTTTCTTTTGTGTCTCTATTTTGACGTAAATTACTCCTCCTTTATTCCTTTTAAATTTCAAATATGCTTTTCTCAAACAGTTTTCAATTTCAATCATCATCTTTTCTTTCCATGCTTTTCCCCCACTCTCACCCGCTCTATTCTTATCCCGCCCGATCAATAGATCCAACTTGGGAATACATTTAACCGACATGATTTACAATACAAATGTAATACATTTTCTCTCCCCAAAATCCTCTCCGTCTTCAATTAATATAATTTTCTATGGAATCAACCAGCCAGTCAGTAGAGTTTGCTACTAGATTTGACTCTTACATGCACTCCGGTTTAAACGAAATTACACTCCCTCGGATTTCTTCTTCCTTTCTCTCCCTCTTCCTTCAACATAGTGTCGTCTTTTTTTACTCTTATTTTCTTGGCTAAAAATGTTTTCTCCAATTTCAATTCTTTCCAAAACATTCGCAAACACATCCTTGGGGCGACACAATGCAAAAATTTCTAGACAAATTTATTCCTCCAATTAAATTATCTCCGACCTGACTCATCCAACCTCCTCAGCTGTATATACATCAACAATAAGGGTCAATCTACTTACTCCTTAGCACTTCCTCCTCCCTTACGAGTACATACTTTGGGCTCCATGGAAACCTATATAAATAATAAACAACTTCCTCATTTCCCTCCATTCGGTCCTTACAATTTCCGTTTCCTCTCATCTTCTTCCCATCTCCATTTTCCTCCAGTTTTCTCTTTCCTTTAGCCGCTCTACTCAGAAGACTACTTTACGAGAAAGCTTATTATGTAACCTCGGACGGAGCGACAACCTTGGTTGGAACGAGCCTCATCTTTTCATGTCTCCTCTCCTATTTTCGGCCTTGAGTTAAATTCCCATTCCAAAAATATGCACAGGATGGTTTACAGAAGACTGACAAGTCCTGCAGTGAATATATGTATATTGCAACTGACTTCCGATAATATTGTGATGCTCTAAAGATATATATTAATTATTAGCAGTGTTCCCAATACTGAAAGCACTCACCGCCGCTAAAAATTACTTGCCTTCAGTTATGGACGGAAGAGCCGAAGCTTCCTGGTCATGAGTTAATGCATTATGAACCGGAAGTCCAGCTATTAATGAAAAATCACCGCTGGCTCTACACGTGCTAAAAATAATGGCTAGACAGAGCGCATGTTTTCGTTATGAAATACAATGCTACTTGTTCTTGCAAAAATTGCGCTCATCCGTTATGCGCTGAGCTCTTATCTTTTCTAGCCGCTTCTAGCAAGCTATCTTAGCCGTATTATAGTGAAAGTTGTTTTTGGTGTGGCGGGCGCACGAGCGTTTTCCCACCATACGTGAATCATAAGCCCTTCCTGCAGCATATCTGCGGATAGATTACAATTCCCAGGGTTTACTAGCGATTTACCTTCGGGTTAAACTTTCCCAGCTGGCATTGATTTCATTCTTTCACTTTGAAGAAATTCCCGCTTTCATTTCCGTCCGGTCAAGAATAAGAAAGCCGTAATCAAACTGGAGCTCTTACTGGTACATGTGAAAGGGTCTAGGATAAGTCTTTATTTCATTAAATGATTACTTTTACTGATTTCTTCTCCATTTCCCAAGACCTGTCTACTCCGGCACTTTCTCAATCCTCTTATAGTATTGGCAACCTTCTGCCCCTCCTATTCCACGACTTGAGCTTATACATGTTCCATTCCCCTTCTATTACTTTCAAAAGATTTACGATCAGGCTTTCACAGCATTTAGCCCGCACCTTGTCTTTGCTCCTTTCTTCATAAGCGCGCATTTACTTTCACATTTTCCTTTCCGGCTACATGTCCTTATTCCTCGTTTAGTACTCCAAGATACAATTTCATAGAGCATCACGCCTTGGAATCTATGGTTTCCTCCAAATATTCTGTTCTGTGTATCCCAGTAACCCAAATAATGTCTTGCTATACCCAAATATTAGACTTAAAGCGACTACTCCTAGACGGTTTACCTGCACTTGAACCTATATGAACTTTCTCCCAACTCTGTGAACATACTACTAATATTGCCATAAATATTTGTATGACAGCAAAGTCATTCTATCAAAACCATCATGCACATAGGCACGCTTAGCTTTATATACGTAATGCTGAGAATGTCGCCATTTTTATTGTATTTTTCTGCTATATATCTAGTTTTTATGACTACAATGTCGCTCTTTGTGCAATAGAGCTTCTGTTTGCACTTTCATTATATGGCATCTTAATTTCATTCAAACTTCTCCACTGCCATATATAAAACGAAAATATCATATTCGAACTTCTTTGGCGCGAAATTACTTACTAGTAGCAAATAAAGGATTTACATTTTAAAACTAAATTTGCTTTCAGATGACCGAAACAAATGAATTTAAAAATTTGAATTCCTCTTCAAATTCACATGTTTAATGCTTAAAGTTCATGTCAAATTCAAAAGTTCAAATTTTTTGACGGATTTAATATTTGGAATTTCCATTATTTCTGGACTCGCAATTAAATTCTGGCCCAGAAACTGCGCGAAATGAAAATTTGAAAAACATTTGAATTCCTTGGAGTATAATAGGAATCGGCGAAAGTCCTTCGGTAGCTCATGTATTCTAAGAAAAACAAAAGCTTAATTAAGTTTCCTTTTCGTAGTCTGTTTTAAAGTTTATTCGAATATTGTGTTGGTTGTAAATGCCCAGCAATTGCAGAGCAAGTTCTTGCGTAATATTTTCATTTAAACTTTCAAAAATGTAGATTAACGGCATCCTTTCCTCCGAAAGTTGAAGCGGATTACATGCTTGTTCGGCGTGGAAAGCAAAAAGCTTGGCACTTCGTTCTTATAGTACAGCTTGCGGGAGCATTAGTCATTTACACTTGAAATATTTATTGCGTATTATTGCGTGTAAATAAAGAATTAGAATCTATGTGTGCCGCTGCTTTAGCCCAACTTTCAAAAAAAGCTGATATTATCCATTAACTTGACTCCATTCTGCAAGTAATAAGCTCTCATAATCTTCCACATAGTCAATTTTATCCAAGGGGAAATTGCTAAAGTCCCAAATCCCTCCGCTTTCTCTTCTCGCCCCCAAGCAACCCAAGCCTTCTTCCCAGTGTTACCCGTATATATACAATATGCGGGCACCCAGTCGAATTTCCCCTACCATTATCACTCTAGTATTCCGTACTGCTACATACATGCTTACCCCTCTTCCGCGCAAAGACACCACAATATATGCATCCCTTGAGTGAAAGTGCGAATATTGTATCATCCTCCTACACTCCATCCCCTACGCTCTCCTCTGACTTTCTCTTCTATGTCGTCATGCTCTGGATGCTTGTTTCAGTGTCATTCGGAGCTAGTGTCTAGTGTCAGTGGCTAGAAGCTTCATTTCAAGTTTACATAAAGAAGAGTGGGCATCAGTTTTAAAAATTTATCGTACCACAGCGAGTATATCCCCAAGGGAAGTAGTCGAGCCGGGGAAAAAGCTTGAGAAGCCTATTTTAATTCAGTAAATCATGCACCATAATTCAAACTTTTGATGACCCTAAACGCGAAACAAACTTTTCCCCTCCATGATCTTTCTACCCTTTCATGGAATCTTCTTCCTTGTGATTCCGCAGTTACGTAGATATTCACCCATAAACACAAACAGATAACTGCTTATGAAAAACACTTTTTTCCAAACAAAAATCTCTTATCTTGTCAACCCTCTCATTCGCTCTCTCGCAACAGCCTAACTTTGGACCACATAAATATTTGTTGCTTCACTGACACTCTCTTTGCTTTCCCCCACTCCCAAGCCTTCCAACTTTCTCTCGCTCATCTATTACTTTTCTTTCTCCAACTTTCTCCTTCCCTATCCTCTCTAAATCCGGGTGCTCCCAAATCCCCTTTAGCCTTTCATCCCTCGCCCTTTAATCCATTTTGCACTACCTCCTTACTCCATCAATTCGCAAGCTTTTGCAAAAACTCCTTCAGCTCAATTGATAATCTTCATGATGAATGAATCCTCCCGTGGAATTATAAATTCATGCTTTCTCCACCACTCTCTTCGTTTTGAAGAATCTTCTCATACCTTCTCCGTATTCTCATCTCCGGTAAAAACACACATCCCACCCAATCTTCTTCCCTCCATTCAGCAATCCAGCCTTTGAGCAAACTTCCGCCTCCTCCATCTTCCTCCTCAATGGAAGATCAATGATTCTAATTTATAACCCTGCATCTCTATTATTTGCATTGCCTTTCTATGCACCCCAGCAAAAATCATTACGATCGGAAGTCTTTCTCAAGATGTTTATCCCGCATTGTTTACAGCTTCCACTCCTTGCACCCGCAAACATTATAAAGATATCTTCAATCTCAAGGAGCCTGTCCCTTTCTTCGAAACAATCCACCCAACAATAATACGCTTCCCAAACTCTTTACCAACTCTTCCAAGCTTAATCCACAAACACATTTTGCCCACATCCCAGGCATCTTTACATCATCCCCGTACTCTGCAAACCCTCATAAAAATCCACCAACAACCCCCTAGTTTAGCCCCTCATCATCATGACATTTCGCTTCCGCCTCAATAATAATCGCCTTCTTCTCAACTCTCCTCAACCTCATTACTTTCTCTAGGCCACAAATGCCTACAGACCCACTCAGCTTCCGCACACATACTCAGAACCTTCATTCCGCCCCAGTTATTCTACAAATACGCTACTGTATTCGTCTTCATCACCCACCGCAAACAATGTTTAACTGTCATCTTATCTTTTATATATCCGCAATTTCGGCTCACAATAGTCACACGTTCATTTATTCAACCTCAAGGCTAATCTTCATTGACAACTTCTAAACTACTTTTGCTTTACAATGTTCCTTGTCTAGCTTTTTCTTGTATGTTCCCTGTTGGAGAGTGTGACGACGCTACAGATTCAAAAGCCATTTCCAACTCAACGATTTCGCAATGTTTTCCCGCACTGTTATTTCTCGTATTACCCCAAGAAATATCCTTCCGCGTGTTTAAAACTATACAGCTTACAGTATTCTTAGATACGTCGACGCTAGTGGTGTCTTGAAGAATCTCGATTTAGTAACATATTTCCAGCAACTTAAAGGATTCAAAATCTACAATGCCGTCCATGAACCTTAAATCTCTGCGATCCGTATTACTAACGATATCTTCTGGATTTGCTTCATTTAAAATGTGCTGAACGTCCTAAGCCAGAGGAATCAGATCCGTCACCTAAATCATGGAAAAATTTTATTTTTAGTTATTTCGAGAACTAAACTCATTATTAGCATGCTCCAGCATTGAGAATCCAGACCAGTTGAGCCTTGACGCCTTGAGATACATAGACACGTATGTATGTAACGCATCTGAAAAAAATGTGTGTGATATTTTAGCAAGTCCACAGACTTTCCCCATTTCTAACTTATATGCTCATTTTTTATTCAAGAATATCACCCTCCGTTTTGCATTGTACAATATCTTGAATAAATTATACGTTTTTTAGATTTTTTCGCATGCAATCGTTTCTACAGTTTGCAATTTCGTTGTACCCCTTCTATTATTTTTAAAAAGTTTTAAATACTATCCGTTCTTTTCGCTTTCCTCTCTGGAACAAGGCTAACTAACATTATTGTGTCGGCATTATGGCAATCAGATTGTGACACTCCTCTAAAACTAATGGATACTAAATTTAGGGCCTGCGCTACAAATGATGCTAATCAGCAAAGGATTATGTCTCTCCTCAACTAATTTTTATAGGTAAGCCAGGCGCCGCCAAAGTATTCGAATATTCACAACCTAATGTGAGTTTAATGAAAAACTCAAGTAACAATTTAAAATACATCTGACTCGTATTCATAACAAGAGGATGTTACACGGCGTGTGTAGAATCTAGACCAAAGTAGCATTATTCTGGTCCAGAATTTCTGGAACGGTTTCCTCAAATCCTCTACTTTCACCGTGATATGGAATCTAAGCTATGGAAAGTCGGAACCTGCAAAGCAGCTCTGCATTTTTGCATTATGAAATCCGAATAAGCTATTTGCGTATACTTAAGGATTTGCCCATCTTCTCCTTGGTTACTCTCTCCGATTTGAGAGTGTGCAGGCTAGAATGACTTTTTGATAATTCTCACTTGTTTGTAAATCATGTCTTAGCCGTATGAGAATCTTGCAGATGTTCTCGAGGATCTTTGAGCTAATGAATTACTAATATTTGCCTTAAAACGATCTCTTGAAGTCCTGAATTATAGCGTCTACTCATCTCCTTCCATATTCCAGCCTGACACAGACAGTTGGCATATTCCTCGGACTGGTGATGCTTTCTCCAAGAGCTCCTGCTCTCCAATCCCCTCAGTGCTGGAAAGTATTATCCTCATGCTCTCTCTCTCTCTCTATTCCTTCAATCAAGTCCCGTACACATTGAAGCGTGGAACAAGTTTTGGTGAAATTCCAGGATTCTCTTCTTTTCTTCCCGAGAGGCTTACTTGAATCCATCCATACGTAAGCTATATGGGCTACGCTACTTAGTACTTTTAGTACTTATGAGAGACTTGGCCACGCTCCGCCTGGCGTGGAGGATATCAAATACGTTTCCCCTAAAGATAACATAATCAACTCATAATAATCCCAGATCTTCTAAAACACTCGCCTTCCTTCACCCCGCCTTTAACCTTTTAGCCTCTTCTGAAGGAAGCATGTTGCTCCTATTCTCCTTATTAGTGTTGTTACGTGCCAATCTGCCTCCTACTTCTTCAAAGTATCTATCGAGATAATAGACTGCAACTTATTTATCATCCCGTCTTCGTCCCGTCTCTCCCTCCCTACCCTTTCCAGCCTCCTTCCTCGACTTCCTCTCTCAGATATTAGGACACCCTTTTAACCTGTCTTCCACTTCTTGGAAGAAGACTCTCCCCCTTCCGGACTTTATCATCACCATCTTTGAATTCATACCGCTCACCTTCCCCCATCCCCACCCACATCTTCCAAGTCTAAAGAATGTATCGGCAACATCAGAGGAAGAGAAAGGAGAAGCGTTAGAGGCTGAGGGAGACAGACGGAGAGAAAGCTGATGAAAAAATGCAGCAAAACATTTTCATCCTTCCGGATATTCCTATTCGTTATCCGAATACAGTAGTATCGACACAGAATCCTTGTAGGAAAGCAAAGTAGCCTTTGAACGTTTCTCCAGACTCGAGAGATAGAAAAGATATTTTATTGTTATTCACCAACTGAATTGTGTCTTAATCACGAATTCCCTTGGAGTTACGTCCTTTACAACTCTCGCTCACTTTTCTCCCTTTCATAACATCTCACTACATATACACGTCCCATCTTTTCCCTTTACCTTTATTCCTCACAAACTTGCCTCTTCTTTTCTTCTTCCTCCCAACCTTTCAACAAGCTTCCCAGCAGCCTACCAAAGTATCTAAAAAAGCCAAGAATTATACGTAGAAACTCTAGTAATTCTAATTCATCCAGCCTGAGAGGACTGCATACAACAACTCTTCCTTTTTCTTAATCTACATTCCTTAAGTAAGCCATGTTTTGTTGGGAAAAGTCTCAACTTATAGCCGTCTCCCTTTAAACATTATCTTACTTTTTCTCCAGCAAAAACTTTTACGCCTCCATATCATCACAAGTCCTGCTACACTTCCTCGCCTTCATACTTATTAACTCCCGGCTATGGATTATTCATGTACACACCTTCTCTAACTTCTCTCCTTCTCGGATGATGTGCTCTTCCTCATCCATAACATCATTCCCACTTTTTTATCCTTGAGCATGTAATCTTCATCAATATTCTCTCCACAAAAATCCAACACCTATAACCGCCTTTACTTGTGAATCATACAATCACAATTAGCACAACTGTAAATCGTCGCTTGATCTCCATGTGGTTAGTCTTCTTACTTTCACCACCAACTACTTTCACCTTTAATCTCAGTGCGTTTTCTTTCGAGTTCTTCCTTCGCCAGTCTTGACAGTAACCATTATATTTACTTGGATACCCATGCTTTTATTATTCATGAATTAGTCAGACAAACTTAATCATCTTAAGTACCATAGTAACTAAGTACCGGTACAAAGTAAAAAAAAATTATATGCATTTAGCATCAGCAAGCATAACTATTGCATACAATTATGTTGCAATACTTTGATGGAGTGTTCTCTAGATGAGACAATGATTCTTCTCTTTTCAATTTCCAAGAATATTTCTCTATTCGGGTAATATAGGATTCGAGTCTAGGATAATTTCATTAGCTCCAGGACAGATGAGTCTCAAACTTGTTGGAGGTCATCCTATTCCATTGGGTATGACGCGGAATTGTATGATCGATTTAAATGAAGAGGATCCCGTTCCAGGATGTTTGAAGTGAGTAAGGCAAATATTTGTTAATGTTCCGCTTCCGATTCGATCAAAGCCGATTCTATTTACCATCACCACCAATCGTAGGAAAAACATTTCCTGCAGTGAAAACATCCTCTTCTGCAGGACCGACTGACCGCTGACACCAGTGCAGTGCTTTCAGAGGAGAGCATATACCCTGTGTGCGGAGCATTTCTGCGATTTGTGTGCTTAAATAAGCTAAATATTTGCTTTTCATTTTGTCCACACAAAACCGACTCTCTTCTTCCCTCACTGGACATGACAAGATTATATTCTAACAACCAGGGGTATTCGGCTGATTTATTTCTTTCATTACAGTCCACCTCTTGACCACCCATTTTCTCCAACACATCCCACATCTCATCATTCTCCAGCTGCTAGTATGACATTTTCTCCAGTCGATTTACCCATCGGCTCTTGCTCTTGAGTAGTCACCTATTCGACCAACTTATTCATAGTCTATAGTCTTCAGAATTTCCAATACTTTCCTACAGTATAATGTGTATTTAGCATTTTACAAATCAACTTCCTGGGTCTCTACCTTTGATCACTGTTCCACTCCATTTTTCAACCAGATCATAAACAATGTTACATTATATATCGTCTCTTATTACTTTGAACATCTCAGCCGTCTATGGAGCTGTATATATCTCCATGGTCAGTATCCATATTTGTTTAGCATTAACTCGTATTCCAGTTACTATCTAACCTCTGGTCTATGACGTATCACTTGGAAAATCCTAAAATGTTTCTCTTCCATTATACGTAGTAAAAACAGGAATTGGAGGGAAATTAATAGTGGACAGTTAAGGAGTGTTTTAGGAGTGGCCGAAGCACGATATTTCGTGTCCTCTACTTTCTCCGGTTCTAATATAAAGCTCTTTTCTTTGGTGTCCAAAGGTAATGTATCACAATCACATCCTGTGATGATGCGAAAAAGTTCTAACCCTCCCCTTTCTCACGTACTCTTAGGGAGACTGCTCTTAAATCACTCTGGGAATCTAATACAGGGAGACTTATCCAAAAATTAATTAAACTTTTTCTTCATCCTTACTCATCTTTCTTCCTCTCTCATCATGAGATTGGAAGAACTATGTTACTTTTTCCATAAGTGAGGTAGCCTCAAGAACCCATTCTGTCAAGCACTACTTTCTCCACCTTGAAACTTATAGAGGGAACCCAGCTAGGCTACCTCTTCATTTAAGCCTAGTACCCCGACAGCCAGCAATATCCAGGAATACTCTTGGCTAAAATCTCGTTAATCGAAATATTTCTAAAAATAATAATTTCACTTTTGTTGTCTGCCAGTCTCAAAAATAATTTTCAATACTCGATAATGTAATTTTAATATTTCTTGCTACTAAGATTCTAATTAACGAGTTATTTGCAACAAATACACCTAACAGTCGCCTCCAAAAAGTACCCAATGAAGGATTCCGGCTTCATTCTGCAGAAAAGCCAATGTATAGATATGAAGCTACTGTCGGAAGACTATTCGACATGATAACTGACAAAGTAAGGTGTTAATAGTTGTCGTTCGTGGGAAAACCTAAGGTTGAACTTATATAGTTAAAGTGCGACTGATTTTCAAAACTACGAGATACATTATGTAAGTTTAGGTTAGCGTTATATACGCCGTTAAAGTTCCGTAGTAACGTTGAATTAATAATTTGCGTTGCAAAACAATAATTATCTTTATTTATGATAAACGCTATGCTACGCAAAAAGTACTACCTAATATTGTTGGATGTTAGCTTACTTGTTTATATACTCGTTACGTTTCAACATGTTTCTGAAAACCTCCTGAGCTTATGCACCATACTGACTATAGAGCGGACATGATCCTCCGGTTCCCTTCCGGGCTTAGACCCACTTTCTAACAATATCTTAGCGATACACGTTCACGACTGAATTATTATACCCTCCTCCCATCACTCGTCACTTCTTTCTAATCTTCAGAAAGAACACCTTACCCTCTCTACCCAAAATATTGAGTTGTTCACATATAATTCACACAATATTTTCTCCTCTCTCGGAGAAAAGTACTACTGCTTCCAGTTTCCGGATATAAAAGATATGATCTTATATATTTTGTCGCTTACATCCGTCCTACTTCTTCATTCTAGGCCGGCAACCTCATATGAGTCCTAGGGAATCTGATAGAGTTGTACACGTCTTCCAAACTCTTGGCATTCAACATCTCATAAGCACATGGCATAAGATTAAAAGTTATCATGGGTTAAGCACCCTCTAGTCCTCTCATATTGCTTTTCTCTTATTACCTCCGCTCTCTCTTACCTAAATCCTCCTTCAAATGAACCCTTTAGCCGCAACTCTCAAAATTATCAATTATAATTATGACTGGGACTTGGATTACTTGTATTACCTTGCAAACTATGAGACATTTACCTTTTTCACCACTCGCTTCCATCATTGAATTTCACCATGGTTTCCCATGATAATGTTTATTCTCAACATGTTAGTCAATGCAATTTTGTCTGCCTGCTTTTCCTCAGCCGCAGCTTCCCGTTCTTCCAACAAGGTTTATATACCCTCTTGATTTCTGAGAATCTCCCTTGAGACCTTGACCCTTCCCCCTTCCTACATTCGGTGTCCATTTCTAAATTCCCCACATTGGCTTTACAGCAACAATAACAATGATGCAGGAACAAGGCACTTCCGGCAATTCTATAAGTCTCGTAGGGGAATTTGTATTTACTTATTTTTACAGCATTCGAAACTTTCCTTCTGCCTTTCCTGAACTCTGTTCCCCATCGTCAGAATTGCCAAAAAATCTCGCACCTTTAAATTCTACCCGCTCCCTCCAGCCCTCTCCTATCTGTCCTTGAATCCTTTACAGAGAATACGACAGACTGACATTGAAGAGATTCAATCTTGTGGGATTCGAACCCTCGACGCGAGATCAATTCCAGTCAAATCCTCATCCATGTCTACGAGCCGGCTTCAGTTTTCTGGTGTGTAAGACACATCTCCTGATTTTTTCAGCTCCTTCCCTCCTTCTGTCTGCAACATGTTTTGACAGATTGATCACTTACGTATGCTTTCAAATGCAAAGAGAAAAGATTAATGTGTATCACATATTTTTTTTCTATTCCCCATCCTATTCTCCAAGCTTGTTTACAAATCCATCTTGATTCTAGCAAAACACCTCTCCTTCCCATCCTTCCAGCCAATCAATCTCTCAGCTTCCTGTTTTCATCCCCAACTTGTCTTCTTTTCTTACCCTCCCTGGAAAGCAACCCTTCTATCTCTGTACTAAATACTTATAGTTGAACCCCAATATATCAATGCGTTTAACCCTTGTTCATTTATTTAGTTTTCATTCCTCAATCTTTCAAACCCCGAACTGTGTGCCCCTCCATCAGGATTTGTTTTATTTTCTCAAATTCCCAAATGATGGTTTTTGCTGCCCTCTCAACTCAATTCCTGATGTGAGTTCCAAGCAATACATAAACCTCGCTATGTCCATATAGAATCAACGTTAAAGTAACATTTTGTTGTCTTACAATTAATTTAAAGTCGCTTTAGGTACGCAGCCTTACTCGTCCTTTTGTACATTTATTGCAAGTGCCTTTCACGTCACTGTCTTGAAACGTCAGAGCATCGACTTCACTGAAGCAAGAAGAAGCGCACACATAGGAGAAAATCACAAGATTACGAACTTGACACTTTCAAATTATCTCCTTTTCTATCGTCTACCACATTTTTAAACCCGTCCAACCGTCGATTCGATTCATAGGCGGTCGTCGTTTGCAATTGACAGTTGATCGAGGCGGGTCATGTCAGAATAAGATAGTTTTCATCTCTTCCTAAGTCGAGATAGCTGTAGTAGCTCTTGTTAAACGAAATCTTTCGCATGTCCCAGGGGCTAAAAAGTCTAGTCAGATGCCCGCAACTGTCTTTCTGCCCGCCTCCCTACCGGAAATCCTTCTGTAGGTATTTCTCAACGTATGCATGCCGTTCTCACTAGGCGTACACATATTTCTCTGTAAGTATCTAATGTGCTGTAGAATGCATCCTCCATCCTCAAAATGACCACGCGTTCCCTTTTTCATCTGCTGTCGACTCTAACCGCAGAAATTCAATTAAGATTTTAGTCAAAGGCATTGTCTAGCAGCTTACTAGAAGGAAAATTCTAGGATCCTTTTAGATTCGCATTCTTGATACAATGATACTTGATCGCCGTCAGTAGATTTCCAATTTACACTCTGATTCCAAACTATTCTAGCCATAGCCCTCGTGCTGTGCTTTCTCTATGCTTGTCCCTCTAGATCAGCTTTCACTAACTTCTAGTTCCAAAATTTTCTTCCGCTGTTCATATAGTCGGTGTTGTATGAAATCCTGCTCAGTGATTATACTTTCCGACTATGACTACAAACAATCGTTCTTCATCATGTTCAGCGTGATTCTCCATCCCCTTGTATGGATATACATGCGTGTGCTTTTCTTAGATAAATCAGCGAACCACAATATCTAGCTTTAATGAACAGCGCCTTGCGATTAATTTGAAATCTTGAGTAGCACTTAAACCTCCAAGGCGCTCCACTCTCGTTGGATATGCAATATGCATCCGGGTCTCTCATAATTACCCCGAAATGAGCTTACATTTAGCTACATCCAGTATCTGTCTTCCTTTCTCTTCATCTCTATTATGCTCTCCTATCTCTTCCCCCTTCTCTTTTAGCACCATCTCTCTCTTCAATTTACCTCATTTGGGTTGGGGGGGGGCAATAATATTATTTTAGTATTTATTATATTATAGGATTTTCCCTACCTCTATCCAGCTCCAGCTGGGACATTAGCAGTACATAGGCTACTCTGTATCCACAGCGTCTATCATAACATTTGAAACTCTTATAATGTTTTCATTTTGCCCCTCTTTACTGTCAAGTATAAATGGTCAGGGGAAGACATTATGATACGTAAGAAGTCTTCTCATAAAATTCATTTTTACAATATTTGGATTAATCAATTTCGGTTTCCAATGCGGGGATGCACTTCCGCTCAGCTTGTGTAATTTTCACCCGAAATTCTTGGTTGTCATAGATTACTTTTAGCAGATTGTCCAAAACATTTGGGGTCCCAAATAAAATAGGTGAAAGTTACATCTAGTAAGAGAGCCACAATTTGTTGAGCCAAGGATATCTCGCGCAGCATAGAACCGCTCTAGGTTCACCCCCTTGTGAGGGAGGCGGTAAATTCAAAAGGTTTTGATTCTGTAACATCTGCCAAAATATGAATGTTTTGCAATTTAATTTGTCTTTACAGAACAAGACATTCACATTCAGTACCACAAGACTATGTAACCAGCGGTTATATATTTGATCGTAGTTATGGCAAATACTTTGCAATTAATTATTCGTTTAGTGAATTTCATAGCTTTAGTGTAACATAGTGCATAGTCCAGTTGACCACTTCACAATTGAGGGCGTCAACGAGAATGAGTAATCTAATTTATAATCTGATGTAAGCACCGGCTCAGAACATCCGACAGTAGGTATGTCTTCTACGTTTAAACATTAACTATGTGATAAGCTGAACTGTAAGTACATGATTTGAACAACTAGGAAACACGAATGTTTGTTTATACGCCTGTTATCCTTTTCAGATAGCGCTTTCTACAGTTCCTGAAAATTTTGATACTAGACAGCACCAGATGGGATGCTTTGTTTTGGTTTTTAACAAAATATTCATATTGCTGGTTCCGTTATCTCTGGAAAGATCATAGCTGGATTGATAAGGCTGATAGCCGGATTAAGGTTAGTGTTTTGCATTTAAAAGGGAGACAATATAGTATTGTTATTATAAATTGGCGGAAACAAGTTACATGCCTTCTTATATTTTAGACTTGAAGATGGATTCTGTGATTAACAAGCTTCGCAATACAGTGACTACTGTGACAAGCACAGTACAGCAACTATCTGTGGTACTGCCAGGAAATCCAGTGACACGTGAATATGAAGTAGAAAACCATGTTGCTAGTGCCGGCCCTGGTAAGCGCTGTCAATTATTTAAGTTTAAAAGTGTAAATGTAAGCTATATGTGACACTAATAGTATATATATTTTGTTGAATTAGGCTTGCTATGGAAAGTGTTCAGTGGTTATAAAAAAAGTACTCGACAAGAAGCAGCTATATTTGTTTTCGAAAAGCGGTTATTGGACAAATGGTCGAAGAAGAATCGTGATGCAATGATTGAAGTGTTGAAGCGAGGTGTTCTTCAGCTTACTAAACTTAAGCATCCAAAGGTGCTAACTGTGCAACACCCTCTTGAGGAATCTCGGTAATTAACTGCATAATGAATTTCTGTGGAGGATTGAAATTGGGAGTATTTTAATGTTTACTTACAATTCATTCTTTGAAATTGTAGTGATAGCTTAGCTTTTGCGTCCGAACCCGCCTTCGCAAGTTTGGCTAACGTGCTTGGGTTTTATGAGAATGGTCCCCCATCGCTGCAGGACGAAATGAAAAGCTACAAGCTTCACGAAATAGAGATCAAGCATGGGCTCCTACAGGTGCGTATGTTGAAATTTGAGAAATGATATTATTGTGGCTTCTTTGCTTTCTATGTCAAGCCATTGCATTTCAAGTCTGACAAAGTAAACTTATTTCAGATCTGTGAGGGATTGAACTTTCTACATAATGATGCAAAGATTTTGCATGGGAACATATGTCCGGAATCAATCGTCATAAATCAGCAAGGATCATGGAAAATATTTGGTCTTGACTTCGCATGCTTGAACACCGCCGGACCTTCGGAGGTAATTTAACTCTCTCGCGACGATTAATTCATTTCTTACACTCTGCATTGTTTGATAAATACAAAATATTTACGATGCGGTTTCTTTACTTTAAGGCTATTCCCAACTGGGTTTGTAGAGAATATGATCAAGAATCTCATCCTTCAACGCAACAGCAGCTCGATTATTTAGCTCCTGAATTTCTTGAAATGCGTTGCGCCCCTGCCGGTGATATGTTCTCCTTAGGTATGCTGATGTATGCTGTGTATAACGAAGGTAAACCTTTGAAACCAACATCCGGTAGCTGGCACAGCTTTCGACAAAACGCTTCGTTTGTAAGTTCATGCGTTTTTGTCCAGTTAAGGGTGAGGGTGAGACATGGTTTCAGAAATTTCATTGCAGTTTTTTATTGCAGTATAAAACTTTGACTGAATCTTCTTTATTCTGCATTCCTAATGAAATCCGTAGTTTCGAAAGAAAACTATTAGACGGAACTCCACAGATGAGACCAGATGCGCACCAGTTCTTGAAGGTAACTGATAATGTAATTATATTTGTACTCGCCGGTTTATATCTAACGTCACACTTTTTATTCCTGTAACTATTTCGTCTAGACGGAATTTTTCCACGACGAAGGCGTCAAAACTTTAGAGTATCTTGATTCATTGTTTCAATGGGATAATCTTCAAAAAAGCAAATTTTATAAAGGCTTATACGAGATATTGCCAAAGCTGCCTCAACGTGTTCGAGTTTACAGGTAAAGTGTTGCGCTTCGGGTTTGCGATAAAGCTCTATAAATTGAGACAAATAAATAACATTATTTGCGCTTCTAGGGTTGTACCGTGTCTGGCCCAGGAGTTCGTAAATCCAACCATGGTTCCATTTGTCCTCCCAAACGTATTGAAGATAGCTGAATGGTCATCGAACGAAGAATACGTGAAAAATATTCTTCCTCACCTGAGAGTAGTGATGAAATTACGAGAACCAGTGCAGGTATAAGTAACAGAACTTTGCTGCAACAGTTTAACATTCTGATGATATATCGCTCATGGCTACTCTTTCAGATTCTTTTAATATTTATGAAATACATGGAGCTACTTCTCCAAAAGACGCCAGCTGATGTCACAAAGTCTGATGTGCTGCCTCTCATTTATGGATCTCTAGAGTCTGAATCAGTGCAAGTGCAGGAACTTTGTTTGGCAATCATTCCTAGCTTCGCTTCCTTAATCGACTATTCCGCAATGAAAAATGCCCTGTTTCCTCGCATTCGTAAATTATGTATTACAACACAAAGTTTATCGGTAAGTTTATTACGCAATTCGTGCTCTCCTCATATCCGCTTCACATGGTTACCTTTAAGTTGTGCAATCAAGTTAACAGAAATTGCAAATATTTACCTTTGAATTCTCAGGTTCGAGTGAATTGTTTACTTTGCGTCGGAAAAATTTTGGATCATTTTGATAAATGGCTGGTTTTGGATTTCGTACTTCCTTTTTTGATGGAGATTCCATCGCGAGAACCTGCTGTTATAATGGGAATTATAGGTTCGTTACGATTGAGTAGAACCGAATCAGTTCAGTAATTTAATCATATGCAGAGTTTTTATCGCGTTTCTTGTTTCTTGTAGGGATTTATAAGTTAACCGTTTCTCATCCAAAACTTGGAGTTACTAAAGAAATAATAGCATCGAAAATCATTCCATTTGTGTTTCCACTATGTATTGAAAGTGGACTTACCATTACTCAATTCAATACAATAATGAATTTTATTCACGAGCTAGTCAAGACCGTGGAATCTGAGCAACGAGCTAAACTTGAGCAAGTTGATGCTATAACCAAAGAGCAGCCGTAAGGAACTCTCCTTCCTTAGATGTCTCTACTGCAACGTAAAGTGTATACTAGTTCTATGATTGTTTTATCGTTTCAAATATTCTAGGAAACCAAATCTCGATGTCTCTAACATGAAAGGTAGTGCAACTTTCGATTCGATTTTTGGATTTTCTTCAAACGATACTAGTTCTGGCATCTCATCCAGCTCTGCACCATCTAAAGTTGCTGAAGGTTTATCATCCACACTAGCTGGACTTTCAAGGTAATAGTCAATCTATTTTAATTACTTTGAAATAGTTGAGAATAGGAAGTAATACAACTTTTTATTACAGTCAACCCCTTGCACCGACTACGCAACCGCAGAAAGCAGTCACATCGGATATTAGTCGCACAGCAGGTAGCGCACCCCGTGATTTAACGAGCTCCTTGATAAACACAAACCTGCAGCAAATGAACAAATCGATATCGTTGCAAGGGATGCAGCAAATGTCAATGATGAACAAACCAGGACCCTCCCCTATGAATTTTAATCAAATGAACCAGTCAACAGTACCTCAGCCTCAACCGGCTTTTACCATGATGCAGACTAGACTTCCGTTAGCAAACAACATGCAAACATTTCCGAATCAACAGTTTCCTCCAGGACCTCGTAGTATGATGCCATCGCCGATGGGAGGATTTTCTATGACGCCGATGGCTACTACGTTGGGGGGTTTATCAAACGGGCAGCGGGAAGACCACAGTGTGAAGAAATTATCTCAAAGGGACATTGACGACTTTTTAAGCTAATTTCTTAGTTTGCCGTACGGTTTAATTTCTGTGATGTGAAAATTTTGTTGTCCTCGTCCTCATTTATGACATTATTTATGACTATAACCCGAATTATGTCTGCACGATAGGAAGAAAAATCCGATCCATGAAGTTCGTTTGTCCTCGCTTATCCTGTGTGCATCGCTAAATTCAACGACAACGGTAAACTGATTTCGCTTCAAATCACTATATCTGGATTCATTTGATTCGTATTTGGAAACTTGGATCGGTACAGCAGGTTTCGATTTTAAGAAATCTTTTAAAAACACAGATTAATAGTAGAATAATCCTATGTGCGATACAGGTAACTACTGTTTCAATCATACCTGTACCTTCATCCGCAAGACTTTTACCTGAGTTTTTGCTATAACATATTTAATGTTGTTTTGCATCGCATAATGTATGCACCGCAGGTCTCTTTAAAGCTGGATTATATGTCTCTTTCAATGTACATTGTTTATATATAGTATTGTTTTTTCTTAATCCGTTGCATCCTAAAGTGGTAGTAACATTTAGGGAAACAGCAGCATTTCTATTTCAATATCTTCAAGTTTTGCACATTTCCATGAAGTAACGAATGGAACAGTTTATTGGATATAGCACATTATGGATATGTTGCTTGGTATAAGGTTACATAAGATTGCATTGGTTTTTTGTAAGGTTTGAATCAGAGAACTTATAACATGTAAGTTACAAGTACATGCCTTATCTGCTACGGAAACAAATGAAATAATTATTGAAATGCATGTAAAGGAAGTTACACATGATTGGTTCAGGCAACCGTTGTAGTAGGAAACGCCTAGTATTAACATTAAGAGACAGGTTATAATCTTTTAATTAATTTACTGAATCAAGCACCTTCAAGTGTAAGTATATTTATCAAGTTCGAGGAATGAAAGAGAACGTTCATTGCAAAAGTATCGATTGCAACATTATCATCAATCTCAGTAATAATGTACATTTGGAAACAGCGAGGTAAACTCATTTTCCGGACACATATCCACATATTATCTTACATCTAGGGACTCGGGAGGCAATTCAATGTAACGTAATTACATAACAATCACAGACATTTGCGCAAGCTCTTTTGCGCTTTCTACGGGGATGGAACGTGGAGTGGATATCGCTCCGGTCCGGAGGACCTTTACGAGCTTTTATACACTTAATTTTCATCTCAATCAATACACAATATAGGGAAAGACAGAGCAGAAGTGCGAGGCAGGAATTTGTTAATCTTTTTTCCCGTTTCGTAATCCATATTATATATATATATATATATATTGGACATGTTTCTATGCATTATTCGAATCATACTTGAACCATCTTCAAGGTATTCGGAACGTCCAGGTTAAAAAGTATTTTTTAAATTGCTCCTTGACTTTTGTCTTAATAGTCGTTATCATTGTTATAATAACTCATCCAGCAAATGTGTTTAACAAAAGTGTAACCTAATTCATCTTCTATACATTGCTCTAGTCAGTTGTAGCTCCGCAAACCCAACAACATTTGACTTTGCACGGTTCCTTATATATTTGCACCATTTGAGAGATTGAAATCATGGACTGGCAAATGAGTGAGATAATTCCCTGACGCTGAAATCAATAGCCATAAGTTTCCAGACATTACGCCGTCTATCATTAGCAGCATGTATACATTCTAGCAATCCGCACGTCCATGAAGGGAAAAGTTATCGGATTCAATGCTCGTGTAGAATGACAAGGTTTGAAAAAGAAAGTTGCTTAAGCGTTTGGAGTGATAATGAGGAAATTGCCGTTACATGCACGCTAAAGCCATTATGGATAACAAGGTTAGAAAGATATATTTACAAGAGGGTATGGTGGACCGGATTTAGGGTACATGTAGAAGCTAACATGCTGTCAGAAAAACTCCACGCATAACTTCCTCACTTAATATATGCACATGCCTACTATAGGGAACGACATCAATTGTAACAAACATACATGTCTTTGTATGTACATTGAAATTTTCAGTTTGAAAACGTTCAATGAGTGACTTTTAGTTTTAGTCCTCATCTTCATCTCCGTCTAAGCACTCTTGACCCGCGCTTACGATCCGAAAAGTTTCAAGAAACTCATTCAAATCAATTTTCCCATCTTTGTTCATATCCATACTTCTCGCCATTTCCACCATCTGTTGTCTCGGAATAGGAGATTGCAAATATGTTCCCAGCAGTTCGCATGCATCAGAGAATTCTTCCATGGAGATGTATCCTGTAGAACATGAAAATATATAATTTACAAGATAATCCACTTCTTTGGTTTCTACATTGGTTCAGTCTGGATTCCATTCCCAGTTTTTGTTTGTCCACTCCCTCTCGTTATTCTCTTTGTAATCTCTTCATCTGAATGAATGAGCCGTTTTTCCCCTGACCAATATCCCCTCTTGGGGTATCGGGAAAAGTATCTCGAGCCTGACATCAGGGGATAGGATTTTGTAATTCAAGTCCCTCTTATCGTCCCATTCCCATCTTATCTTCTGCTTTCAAATCGGTCTGGCATTCTCTCCTTCTTTTGTGTGCTCCCAGATTCATCCACATTCATATCACGTATACACCTTAAAAAGAAAACTTGAGAAGCTATTTAAAATCCAACCTGAGTTGTCTTTATCGATAATCCGGAATATTGCTTCCAGACTCGTCTTATTTCGGTACAATACTTCAGCTACAGTCACGTCCTCCTATGAACGAGACCACAATTTATTTAGTTGCTTAGTTTATTTAGTTTACCCTGATAATTTAATTGCCAAACTGATACAATGCAGTCTGCGAGAACGTTCCAAGTTTTGCTGAGAGACTTACAGTTTCGTGAGTAGATGTATCTTCTAGGAAAGTTGTCTGGTACTTGACCATCCCACTTGAAGTTTCCACCTCAGCAATTTTAGAACGTAACAGTCTCCAGGGTAATTTTAACTCGGTTCCTTGCTCCAAAGCCGTGCACCAGTCCGTGACCGTCACGAGTCCTGTAAATGTTCCACCCCACTCCATCATATTCAGTCACAACTACGAAATAACACCTTTCACCGCCTTTCACTACTTTCTCCCGTCGCATCCCTCATATCATCCAACATTTGCTATAATCCTAACACAGAAATATCCTTGAACTTACCTCGGCCATCTCGGTCACTTGCGATAAAGTATTGCATAACTTGCTCCTGTCGCTCCTGTATTCTTGTCCTGAGTTCCTTGAGAGCAGAAGCTTCTACAAGCCCGACCCTTTGACGGATGGTCATATTTCGCAACTTGGGCGTTGCAGCATTGAACTGGACAAAATATGGTTCCAACGGCTCGGTAGGGCCGCCGATCAATTTCACGTAAGCACCCTTGTTGGACCCTTCTTCGTAATAGTTTGACGCAGAGAAAACAGTAAGACACTGAAAAGTTCCATTCCATAAATGAGCTTCCTCTTTTTACATGACTTTCTCCTCCCATTCTATGACAACTATGATGAATTAGTGCCTCCATCTCTACTTGCTAATTTCTTAA
This sequence comes from Sminthurides aquaticus, assembly GCA_906901655.1. Lineage (NCBI taxonomy): Eukaryota > Metazoa > Arthropoda > Collembola > Symphypleona > Sminthurididae > Sminthurides > Sminthurides aquaticus. The sequence goes on along the minus strand of CAJQTT010000004.1, from coordinate 3,775,204 downwards.
TGACTAATGATTTCTCCAACATCCTTTTCTTGTCTCCTCCAAGGAGGAAGGAAGCCAAAGGGAGGGCCTTTGACAAGAGTTATGCAAACAGCCCCACTTCCACTTCCCCTCGTCTTTCAATATTCCTTCAAGGAAACGCCATGAATATACAGACGAGGAAGCAACACGATGCAATAAATCATCGATATCCAAGAGCATTTCCAACCCAGCCGTTTTCTTCTTTCACTAAAGTTCCGCTACCTGCACAGTCAATCCCCCGCGACAAAAAAACATCATGTCCTCCTCTCTTTCTTACCTTACTGTTGTGCATGAATTCATATCCGTCAGGTTTACACTCATGGGATCGAATGAGGAGCTGAAGTCCATGTCGCTGTAAAACTTTTTCCGTCACATCCACTCCAAAGTAGGATCCTCCGCCCCGAAAAGTGTTAGGGGAGCATCCGTTTCCGTTCTGAGGATCACTCCATAAAATATCCAGCACCTACAAAAAAGCGTTCAACCCATATAATTCAAGTTACTTTCTCCCAGAATGATTCCGTCCTTTCACCCAACTCTTAAAATTATATACTTTCTCCCAAGGCCTGTAATGTACGCCCACCTCCTTTTGGGAATCCTACTAGTTTCTGGCCTTCCTCATAGTTGTGTGTTTCTTTGACCAACTCTCTAGACTGGGCCCGGTGCCCTATGATTTAAACGCTGCATGTGACAATCTCTTGCGTCCTTAGTTTGTACATTATTGTACATGTATCTTGTATACCTGTCTCAAAGTATTTTAGCAAATAGCGCCATTGGAAGATGACCATTTGCTACATAATGTCGATACCACACAACAATTTCACGCTTCCAATTCTAGTGAGTACGACACAAGAGCTGTACGTATGTATCTGTTTAAAATAAGTTCAAATTTCTGCTTGCTTCAAGTTTATTTAATGCTTGCTTGTCCCGTCCCATATCCCCTTATTTCGTGCGGAATAAGTTGCTACGGAACTTCAATACAAGCGTCTCTACTGTACTTTGTGAAATTCTTCCACACTTCAATCGTACATACATTTCTTGCGAAGAATTTCAAACTATCACGCGACTTTCAGAATTGAGTTGGACAAGATGTTAGCTCCAAAACCGTTACTTCCTACCCCCTCACACACACAGAAGAAGTGGCGTTTCTATGAATCATATCTTCATTGGGATTACGAGAAGAAATTCATGTCTCCACGGAGAAACTAGCACTGAAATTGTCTTTTACTATTTTCTTCGTCTCTTGCGGCAAGTTTGTGTTCCATGTGTTTAGAGAAAGCGGTAAAGAAGGATGCGATTAGATTGCTTCGGCGTCTCCAGGTACTCCTGCCAGGAGTCTGTGTTTATCAGAAAGAGACACGACGTTAAAGCACCGCGGGTGCAACAATTCTATCTAGATTTTGTCTTGGGCTCCCGTGCTCTTCTGCTTTCAGTCCTTTTAATTGTGTATTCTATTTATTTCTCACTCTCTCCTTGTCGTCCTTCGGTATAAAAAAATCTTCAGGCTTGATATTTTTCGCCAACTTTCACCAACTTTCTCCTCACTGATTTGTCCAGAACGAGTTCCCAGACAGAGTTGCTTCTTGTGAGAGTTGCTAGAATTGTTCGAGTTTGTCCCGTACAACAAGACTCACGCACCTAGCTCATATTCACCATTTCATCAGTTTCCCCACCCATGGACATGAAGAAGAGAAAACTGAAAAGGGTAAATCAGCATGTACTCCACGCTTTGAGCGGAAGCACAGCTCTCGCCTAGCTGGTATTTTGATTCTTCATCCTTTTCCGAGATACCTGCGTTTCTATTTTTGTATCACTGGAGCATTGTGTTGTGGAAGAATTTCGCAATCCTTTTGATAGAGAGATCTCCGATATCTCTCATTGTGTCCTTGCTCCGTCTTCCTTTCACTGTCTCCATTAGAGTAGCTCGTAAAAATTTTATTCCTAAGCTCATCCCCTTTGAGTCAATCCAGCTTTAGTTGTTATTAATTCTTTTCAAACACCCATACCACCAGCCGTTTTCTCAGACACTGAATTTACCTTTCCCTCCACCCTATCATTAACTTTCTCTCCCTCTAAATCTGTCTTCTTTCTTCGCTTTCACTTTTTTCTTCTTGCAACTTTCTCTCATCCTTCGACTTCCAATCCTCCATGAAGAGCAACTCCCTGCCTGTTTACATTTCGTATCCTGTTCCCTCCAACTCCGCCCATTATTTTCACCTTCTTTTCATCTGTTCCTGGCAAAGAAAAATCTCACTTTTGCCACAACATCTTTTCTCATCCACGAAAATCAACCTGACCAAGTCATTGATAGATTGAATTCCCGTCCGAACTCCCACAGTCTTCCATGTCTTTACAAATCCTATCTATTTCCCACTTCTTTTCTTCCTCTCACCTCACGCGCGCCTTTCTCGACTTCCTCTCCTCATGTGCTGTATACTATCCCTGTCCTTTAGCTTACCGCTTTCAACAAAAATAGGGCTCATCCTTCTTATACAGCCTTGTAACATTGGCACCCGAACGTAGACTGGCTGGCTTGGTTACACTACGTATCATTGCACATTTACAAAGGAAACAATGCTTTTTCGCTCAAATGAATCACTTCCAAACTTTTCAACCACCTTCACATCTGTCAAAGTCACAGCTTCAACTTTCTACTAAAAAATTTTCTCCCATAGTTGAGCCATAGCCTTGTATTCGTCTTGTAGCTTCATTTTTGAGGTTCTTCGCTGCAAAATAATTTACAATCCCTCCCGATTTTCCTCCGTCTGTACTTAATGGTAGAGAGACAGAGAGATAAAACTAAAAACTCCTTACAAATCCCTTTCCAGTGACTACCAGTCCTACTCCTCCCAATATTACCTGCTCGACTTTCCATCACAATTCACATCCCCCGGGGGAATCCAATTCCTCTCCCTCCCGCTACTCTCCTTTGCTTTCTTCATTGACGTTTTCCTTGTATTTGCCAGCACAGCATATTCTTCTTTCCCTTTCAGAGCCTCCGGAGAAAGCATTCGTATCATGAAAATCATAATAATATTCCCTCTTTTCCAGGCCACTTCCTCGTCTCAAAAACCTTTTGCCTACTTTCTCTTTCAAACATTTTAGATTCATGTGTCTGTAGATCAATAGCTTCTAAAGATTCCCGAAATTTAAATTATAACAGTATACAACACTGGAAGGAATAGCCGTATTATTTTCCCCTCTATTCATCCTTTGTGTGGGAAGAAGCCAACTTTTTACCAGCTTCCGCCTTCCGTCCGTATACTTCTTCATCCTCACGAGCTTTTCCAGTATCTTTCCTTAAATCCCAAATAATATCATCCAAATTCCTAATCCACCCTTTTCCAATTTTACATTTTCATTCGCATTCATCTTTTTCTTTCTCTCTATTCATACCTCATTTTTTCTTCATATTTAATGAAATGGAAATACCCGCCTTTGCTCTACTTTCTCAGAGTTATTTTTCCACTCATCTTCCCTTTTGCCATGGGGTTTGTGTTCGTGTGAAGGATAAACTATATATACACTCGGGTCTTGATTCACAAAATGTCTTCGACCCGCTTTCTGGTTAGTCCCGTTTTCCCAAGCATACTAACACAACTACACTGGTAATTATAAAACTTCGCACTGAATGATACTCCAGAGAAAATACGAAGTGGACATGCTATCTTCGGGTTCAGATCGTACAGAAAACGGATTCCCGACTCTTGGAACCAAGAGCTACTCGTCAGTCCTTTTCCCTCCAGTTTTTCCTCGAAATTCCTGCTACGTTCATCATGTTTTGGGATATAAAAGCGACAGCGCTAAAGTTTTACACTCGATAGATCCTCCATGTTGTTGGATCTTTTTCTCAAGATAATAATATATCATTATTCATGTTTAATCTTTTATTCATTTTCACTCTTTCTGATTGTTAGCTTTGATTCATTTATTTATTTTCCTGATAATCATACAATTCTGTGTTCTTCTTCCCTTTTTAAAAATCGCTATGCTTTTTGCAGTAATCCTCCTTTCAAACTAACAGAATGCCATCTTGACTAAAGAAAAGGATTGAACCAATTTTGGAAGCTCATCTCTGACTTTGTAAAGCTTTCTCTAGTGTGAAGGTCCAGGAACTGTGTGCTCTTACTACTCACGCCAGCAGTATCACAACTTGAATCACTTGCTTTTGCTTTCTTCATCAAGTTAGAAAAGCTAATTTCCTCACGGATTTGAGATTGAAGATCGAATGACAAGGGTTTGTGGCCTGGTAGGCGAAACACGAAAAATCCATTCAGTTCCGAGATTCGTTCATGCTTTTAGCTCACCACTTGCTTCACAATAAATTGCCGTTAATGTGGTTTTGAGCCGTTGAGCTTTAGCATCGAAGGAAATCCTAACCCTACTTTCTTTCTGCACCCCCTCCATCTAAGATGCTTTTTTTCTTCTAAAGGCAAACTGGGTGGAATTAAACCGCTCCAGAGTGTGGACCTACATATTTGGACTGAATTAGCTGTTATGTAACAGAGAGTATCCCAACCGGCTTCCACTCCTTAGACTTTTCCCTAAAAGCTTGAGCTCCAAGAACAACTTCCACAGTCTAGCAATCGAAGATCTTATCGCCTTAATGCAGAGCCAGGCGGGTTGAGGAGGGAATCCCCCACCAATATACTCAGTATATATATTTTTTACGTTAATCTCAACACCCCTCAAGCTTTATAGCTTCTAGAACAAAGGTATTTTAGTCATCATGAACTGTCGCTGAGAATAGTTGAACACTTGGTTTCTTATATTCTTGCCCAAAATCGATAAACATAATAAAAGGAATACAAATATTATTATTCGCTACGTTTCCTTCTTGAGTTACTTGGCTTTCTTTTGCAAGCTTCAAAGTTATGTAGATCTATCACAACGTAAAAATTCCTGGCGTGGCAATACGCTATGATTCAACTATGACTGAATCGGTGAAAGTTATACTGTGAAAGCGAGAGAAAGGCGTATATAGTCGTCTATGTATCTAGGTTTCAGAAAATTACCTGTCGCCATTCTGTACAGCTGTTCCCAGAGGAGTACAAATCCGCAAGCTGCGTAACCTTTCCGTCTTCATCCATGGTTTCGACGACAGGCGGTCGAAGTATTGACACGTACTGCAAGGTACAGAATCAAAGTCAAAATTTCACTCTACTTTCACCATCCTCCCTCAACCTCGAAATCTTCGTCGCAAAATATTTGCGTCATGATTTTAGTTTTGGTCCACTACAATGTGTCTGACACACGCGTTCCACGGAACATACTGCTATGTGGATTTCAAAGCACAGCTGTCACCGATAGCCATTAAGTCTTGACTTGCGTTCATTATATCGTGTATTTGAACGAAAAGGGACTCCATGGGATTTCAGGACGTAAATTTTTATATTGGTAGTTTGTCTTCATTGAGGATTCATGACCATGAGGTACAAAAGGAAAATTGGCTTGAAGAAAGCTGTACAAACTTAGTTTACGATTGATGTATTACCTTTTGTCGATCGATTTGTTCCAGTATTCTGAGATCAGTATGTTCGGAAATGCCGCCATGAACTACAAGCACACGGCCGTCAATGACAGATCCCAGGGGTAAGCTCCGATAAACTTGATCCACCAGATGAAGGATTCGACCAGCAAATACCTGGTATTAAGTCACATGATCATAAATATTGGTTCTGCATAGAGAAGAGAGTTTCTGCTACTCAATCTAATGTTTAGCGCAGTGTAGTGAGGTTCCAAGATTAAAGTTTATTTTCTTCTCCAAGATCGAAAAATCTAAACTTTTCTCCTTGCCTGATCCTCATCGATCTTGCACAGAGCGAAAAGATACCGGTTAGGTTAAAAAAATCTGTGCAGAATCCCTTTCCCTGGATTTTTTTCTTTCCCTGTTTTTTTAAGATGCTTCTGGGAGTCGATACTTAAGTACTAAGGCGTTAAGTGGAAACTTGGACAGTACAAATACAAACACTTTTTCCCAAGCATCTTAGCATCTCATTGAATCAAATCCTTCTTCCCATGTGAACTAGAATCAGTTTATACTCCTTGAGATATTCTTCATCACTAAAATCTCTATCCTCCATCCAACTTTCACTGTATTCCTTTTCTCCTTTCTAATTCACTCTCAAGGATTCGCTCTTTGGGGACTTGAAAAAAACCAAAGCGCTCCGCCTCATTGCTTTCTCCCTCCTCGTCTTTTCTTCCCGCCATCAATTGGCCCCGAATTTATTTTTATTCCGTTACGCAATCCTAAGTTTTAGTTCCTGCAAGAGCTACAATTTCCATTATTCTTCCTCAAGGCTAAAGTCTTTAAACCCCTAAAGTTTTATTCCCATTCTCGCTTTTTCTCTTTAAAACCAACCACTCTCTTCCATTCCACATTCGCGTCAAAGTATTAATTTTTTCTCCATATAGTTTCCACATAGTGTGTGCTATATACTATACTATTGCTTTATGCGTTTTGCACAAATCGTTTCATCTACCCATACCTTCTGACTCTCTGTGCTCTTTTACTCTCTTGTGCTCCCGAATTCCTTTCATTCACCCTTCCGCATGCTTGTGCAATGCGCATGGAATTTTTAGTGTTTTTTCATCAAAAACCTACTTTCTCCAGAATCTTGTCCTGTTATTTAAAATTCTAGCTTGACTGATAATCGTCAGTCCGTCACTCTTTCTATTTTCGTCCCTCGCCCCCAACTTTCTCCGCTTCAGTTCTGTATAGGCTTTCCTCCAACGTTACCAGTTACATGTATTCCTCACTTTCTTTTATCTACGTGATTTGAAATTCAATTACAAAACTTGTTCGATACACAACACATAAAAAGAGCATGACTTGTAACTGAATTAATTTTCGCAGCAATTCATATTCTTCAGCCGTCCTGTACATTTCCCCTCGAAAACTTGTTTTCTCTCCGCTCCTCCTACCATATAATAATGTAACTTTTCTCATTTGTCAATCTCCCTGTTTTCCTCCAATTTGACACTTTTCACACCATTTCCCCCACACTTCTGGTCACACTTTTTCCACTTCTCAATTTCATATGTCACCAACATCAATGAATTCTTATTTCCTAACCCTCCTAAACTATCCCTTCCACCATAATTGCATCAGTTTCGTAACGGATTCAATAAAAAATTCTAGCACCGGTTTGTCTGTTCTAGTGCATCCTTCTCCAACCACTGAGAAGCCGCTGTAGAAACGGCGACAAATAAGCGAGCGAAATTTGCTTTCACCGGAGTGTAAACGGAGAAAGTAAGGAGGGAAGCAGGTTAATCCTATTCAAAGGCTACCGACTACCGACCCACTCATTTTGCTCACCTTGTATTTTAGCCTCACTTCTCGTATGAAGCCGTACCTGTAAATTAATCAACGATGGATTAGTCCTTGCCGAAATACAGTTTTTTTTGCCGAAGGCAGTCGCTTAAGCTAGTACTAACGAATAACGGAATTTATAAAACCTAAGTACTCTTAGCTACCAACCATTCTGCTAGATAAGTCACTCTTAGCTCTTAGAAAGGAAGAAACATGATAAACAAATAAAATTTTGATAATAAGGATAATGATTTATTCTAAGCATATTTGCATTTTCAGTCCATACTAAACTTGAAGCATGCATTTTACTCCCGCCGGCAGTCAACTTTCTCTGAATTTAATATTTCTTTGTTCTTTAGCTTCTAAAATATAAGCCTCAAGTAAAACCAGGTTGTCCAACCCAAATTCTGGACTCTCAGCTCAGATATATATTTCACCACCCACTCTTGTATTTTATTATCAAAATCTGTTGCTCAAACTACAAAATAGATGCTAAACGGCGATGCGACCTTGTTGAAGGTATTAAAATTATTATTTTCCATTCTCTCTTCATTCCTAAGGTTTTGGACTTAATGCTCGGGAACAAATTACCTGGGACTTTGTAGAACAAGACAGCTAGTGCATCTGTCTTGTTCTAATGTTATGGCTTGATGTAATGTACATAAACCTGTTCTAAGGACTCGTCATTCTCTTTCCGTTCCCATTACGAGGTAAATACATGTCTGAATTAGCTCTAAAATCAGCACCTTCCAAAGCAATCTTCTCTCTTTCTCTGGTCCTTTAAAGCTTTCACCACATAATCCAGAAACTAGAACGGAATCCCCTGCCATTGCATTCGCTTTTCTCTTTTCCTCCGGCCTTGTCGATTTCTCCACAAGTATTTTCATTTAGGGAATTTTCTCGTCAATTCTTCTCGTCCGAGTCTGCCTTTATGGGAATTTGTGGAAATTTTGATGGAGCAGTAACTACAGCACATGCTTTTATTGCAAAGGGGGAGAAAATTTCCTTGCTCATCTAACTTAATAGTCCCAGGATGATCATAAACTTCTGGAGCAGCTTCTCTACTTTCTCTTTCCCCTTACCTTCCTTCCTTGCACCTCCCGGCATTACAACACACATTCTCACAATTCGTATCAAAGTTATGTGGACGTCAATAACAGTTTTCTCTTTTACTTCCGTCCCATCCCTACCGACCTGCCATCTTTAAGCTTACAGCATGGCTATGTATATAGTTGAAGCGCTCTGGAATTATCTTCTAAAATCCTGTCAACTCCATATTTTACTTTCATCCATCCCGCTCTCAGCATGTGTCTCCTCCTCTCTTGTTTCCTGGAAGGTGGAATGTATTGCGATTTTCATACTTACCTCATGTTCATAATATGGTCCTCATGATTTCCGCGGTTCAAGTAGACTGAATTAGGGCTTAAGAGAAAGCAAGAGAGTAACGTGAGTAAAATCTCCACGCTCCGCTTTCCCCGATCCACGTAATCTCCATTGAACACATAAGGATTCTCCGGCGAGGGAAGTCCATTCTGCTCAGACATTGCAACCACAAAAATTATATCTCCACTCCTTTCATTCTAAATACTTTTATGCCTATCAATCTCCGCTCCCGCACACCCGCATCACCTGTACTTTCTCTTTTTCTTGCCACACTCCCACTGGGTTTCAAGCTAGCTAGCCAGGCCGCCAGCCTCCAGCATACACATACATCTTAAAGAGAAAAAACTCCCTCAAGAATCAGCGCACTCCCGTCTACACCTTTTCTCTCGTATTCTCTCTCGCCTCCATCTATCCTCCCAACGTCACTATGTAGGAAATCTCCAGCCTTTTGGCATTTACTCAACGTGTAATAATTTTAACAGTTTCTTCATCCCACTTTCTCCGCACTTTCTATTCATCCTCAACCACCGTATCTATCTTTCTACCCGCATAACATTTTTCTTCCTTTCACTATCCCTTAGCTTGCCAGCTTAAACAAAATCTATCATTTTCCCCATGATTGCCCTTTGATAGTGTGGCAAAAATCGATTTATGATCGGGTACAAATCTGTCTCCCTTTCTGCATGATTCATGTGTGCATGTTGCCCAAGAGCGTCACCACCGTCGTACACGTGTAATAATATAGGCAGTGGTCTAACCCGAGTCCGCCCCGGCTATTCTACTACTTCCGTCCGAAGGAGCTCCAACATTCTCTCTGGTGGTCACTGCATCACCATTACCGGATCATTTCTTTCCTATGCACCATTCCTCGTATCATGCTTCAATAGTAATTCCTACGCCATCTTCACATACTATTTCCGCCCCTCTTGTGTTATTTGGGATTGCAAAAGCCAGCCATTGGAACTGGTCTCATGCTTTTTACAGCCAGGTTTAGCTGGTATCATACGCCGCCGGATCTCCAGATCCGCAGGCTGGCCCAGGGGTTTACGTGTATAGTTTACAGGAATAGGACAAGATGAGAACGTGTCAATAACGGGGAAAACAAGAGAAAACTTGTATATTTCTACATTCTGCAAGCAAGCAAATAATACATCTTTCACAGTGACTTCTAGAAGAGACAAGGCGAGTTCTCCATATCATGTTGACATGGTAAACACATTCCTAGTTTCAATTAATTCTTCTCAACCAGTCAAGACGCTCTATAGTCTCGTCACCCTACTAAATCATCTTCCCTCTCACCTATGTCGTCATACTTTCCCGACTTTCACTCCTCCAGTAATGCCCTGCTAAACAGCTTCATCTACCCCGCCTTAAAATAACATCTCTGGATGTAAAGCCCAATTGATCTATCCTGCAGCATATTTCTCCAACGCTCTCACTCGTTTTTAGCTGTAAATATGCTTAGGCTCATCATTGATGTCTGATTACGCTTACGGCATATTTTCTTGGGAAACTAAAGCAAATAACTTCCTACACGATTTTCTCTATGATGCTTCAACCTTAAAGCAACATTCCCTCAAACAACTCGCTGCCATAATTAACTTTCACCATACATGTTAAGTTAAGCACCTGATTACGAGAATCGCAATATAAAATCTCTTCCCCCGTTGTTTACACTATCAAGACATCAAAAGGAATGCATTCGTTCTTTTAAATCAAAAGCCGCGACAATTAGCTTGCTCGCCTTCTTCTTCTGTGTGTTTAACTGATCTGGGACTCTCTCTTCATTTGCCCTTGCTGCAGCCAGCACAGCTCTACCTGAATCTTCTGACTCTCCGCTCCCAGCTGCAGGGCTGAAGAATGTATGTCCCAGATTCGTGAGACGAACATTCCCCTCAAACTGACTGAGTGAAAATAGCTACGAGGAAAGGAATTCATCAAAACTCGGAGAGAAAGTCGTAGTAGGCCTTTCGCTTGAACTTGGTTGGAGTTGAAGCCGATGAATCAGCGGGATTAAACGTTTATGCTCAATAAACAACATGAGCTTTAATCTTCCCTCTCATCTTACTTTCTCTGTGGGTCTGCAATTTTGTGTACATGTATTTCATCATTCCTACTCTTCCCACAACCATTTTTTTCATAGTTTTCGGATTTTATTCATTCAAACCCGCCAAATAACTACTGAGGCAAACTTTAGAATATCATGAATATGTCCAATGTCAACGTAAAAGGTCGGTCACATAACCGCTAAGAATACAGGAGCCGTGCATGCCTCAACTGGAGAGCCAGAGTTGCCGGAGCTCTTAGGTTTAGTAAACTATCAACTTGACCGATTACCATCTGGGGAGCATGCATATTTGAGAAATACATTGTTACAGTCAAACTTCCTTAGCTTAAACTACTATATTGATTATTTCTGGAAAAGAGCAACCCAGTCCCGACTTAGTTTTACGTTGAATTAATATTGCGTTCGGAAATTCCATACGTTATTTACTTCAGCACCTCTATCTTTGTTTTCCAACACTAACGGTATTACTCAGGGTAAAGTAAACATGAAATCTCCGGATTTACGCAAATATTGTGTTTTCTCCCCCAACACGGTCCCGTGTAACCGGATACTTTCTCTCTTTTAAACACTGAATACACCAGTTACCCGCTAACACGCTCTTTGCTGCTTCTATGTTTCTACATACTTCTACCTCTGCCTCATTCTACACCTCCTCCTACTTCATACATACCTCACAAACAAACTATTCATATACTACCTTATTTTCAACCCTGCTCTAATACGTAACATACGTACACAGACAGATGTCTACCAAAAACGCATCATACGTAAGCTTTCTTCCTCTCCATCAAGTCCTTTTATATAATTATGAACGCCATCATCTTATGCCTATGTATTTGCATTCCATACTTTCACCCAACTTTCACGGCCCATATCCACTTTCTAATTATGCCCGTTTAATCATACTATTGATGGTCGTTTCCAGCAAGTAAAACTAAGAATCTTTGTGACAAAGCTACACCAAATTCCAAAAACGCATACTTTGCTTTCAAAATGTCTAGACACAACGGCTGAAAAATTCTTTTCCGTAAACTAAGCGTCCGCAGCAATCTCTGATAAAATAACCCAAGGAGCACTTGATTCTGTAAAATGCCACTCTCGTACCGTCGTAGTACGTTCTACCGTACTCGTTACTTGTAATGGTCTTGATACCGTGCAATACTTTACGAGCATTGACATTTTTCGATTTCTACAACGCGATTACGCTTTCCGCTGACGGAGAAAAATCAAATTTCGGATCAAGTAATAAACTTCATGACTACGCTTATCGGAATAGATGTGCAGAAGGCAAGAGCGTTTCTCTGTTCTCCCTAAGCTTATAAAGCTACTAGCTCTCAGTCTCCTGTGGTTTGACTCTTATCTCTAAAAGTAATTACGTTGAATGCGTTTATCCTTTTTGAAACATATTAAACGTTTGGATGGACGTGTCACAGGAGCAGTCAGAGATTTGAAAGACGCTGAGAAAAAGAGTGGCTGGAAGGACATACGTGTGGAAACGGAGAAAGCACCTATTCTCAAGAATATTACCTTGTACAAGATGACGAGGAGATCATCTAGCTTCCCGTGTAAGTCGCCACAGATGGTAATCTGCTTGGAAAGTGCAGTTGAAGGCTGATTAAAATTTGCTCTTGTTTTCAGGCTTGCTGCTGCGTGTCGGAGTATTCCTGCTACATACTTTACATGTAGTATCTGTAAAAAAATTCAAATATAGTTTTAACAACGCAATCTCTTCAACTTTCTCCTCTACAATATTTGAAAGCACCGAACTATATTACGTGTTCATGCCCTTCTTCTACGTTTGTCGTCTCTTTACTTTCCTTCGTTAGTCTTTTGTCTAATGTAAGCAATGCTCTCAAGTATAGATACCTCATTCATCTTTCCTATTTTAACCACAAAACCTGTAGTGCCTAGCAGATTTACCGGACTCGGTTCTCTCCTGTGATATTCAGCAAGCAACCCTGTGTGTCATAGTGAAAGATAAAACCATTTCTAGGTCTAGAAGAACGTTCGCGGTAACTTTCTCCGCTTATAGGTTAAGTAGAATAGGAATTGAAGTAGTATAGGAATTTCAAGAGGTCGGAGTCGTTTCACTCAAAATCTACGCGCTAGCTCTAAAATATCAAACCTAGTTTCAAACAAGTCTTATCAGGGGCTTGTTTGCTCGCTCTTTGAACTGATTTCGGAAACAGGATTTCAAGTAAAGCTTAGTGACATTAATTTGGTTTTCCTTGAGAGAAACGTTCATAAATTTGTTTGACCACTTCTCCGTATTTTGAAAGCAGTAATTGGTTTTGTAAACAAAGCTTCGGGATGTATTAGCCTTTGTGTATTTTGATGTCTGACCCAAAGGATTTTGTCTGATATTTCTCCTCGCACGAGTCAGCCTTTTAACATAAAATCCCGTACCCTTTTGGATATAGCAAAGTTGCGAAATAAATACTCTCCTTCATAATTTGTTTCTCGTCAAAGTGACAAGCTGATTTTACTTGAATTAATGTTGCATTAAGTTTTAATAGATTCATCCTCTAATGGCGTCTTTCATCAATCTAGACATTTTAGTTGTTTCCGTCATCCGTTTTCCTTCATTCATCCTCTCTCGCGCTAGCTCAGCGAAATATACTCACAACAATAGACGAGGAAATACGTAAAGGAGCAGCCAAACAGTCTTTAACCACGAAATATATAAACAATGCTTCCTTTCATTTCCTTTCTTTCTGTCATCCTTTATTATATGTTTCATTTCTCATGGATCATCTTTAGGAAACCTCCGTGTATTTTCTATTCCTATGTCACATGCACACAAATTGTAGGCAAAGCAGCCACCGATTCAATATATGTAATTAACGATCAATTCTCTCCGATGTCTCACTTCCGGTTCCGAAACCCTTTGCTGCTGAGTCTAACAACTTTCTCCCTACCTTTCCCCCAATTATGTTATCATTACAATCCATCCAACGCTTTCGGCCGGAAGTACTTTTGAGGCAGTCTTCTCGTCAAAAGCCCTGTGCCAAGCGGTGCCCGTTATGAGATCAAGCGACTTCTTCTTCTTCTTCTTTGAGTACACTCCTCCGTGCTTTGATTGAAATTTTACTGATATTCGACGTTCAGCCTTTGATACTCATCATTCAGGGCTCATCTTTCAACAGGTAGGTTAAAAAAAGAACCCTTGGTGTATGCGTACCTTTTTTCGTTTGAATCCATCGATTAGTTCTTGAAGATTTTGAAGAGTAATCGGAAACTTGACGTGCGGTCCTTTGTAATCACTTTCAACCGGAATATCCTCCAAATCTATCCCGGGCGTATTCCCTGACAAGAGTTTTCGTTTTCTCAGTTTTATTTTGCTGCTACTTTTCCGGATCGAAGACCCTCCAGCTGAATCTCCACCTGTAGAATAAAAGAATCGTGCTATTTAAAAGTAGCTCTCTCCTTGGATTCTCGGGATAGGATCCGACAATAAATCCGTTCTAGTTCACAGGTTTCTGGTTGCGTCAAAAGCAAACCGAAGTCACAGCTCCAACTCGAGCTCACACCTAAAGCGCGGTCAATAATAAGTTCTTTTATGCTAAGACTAGTTTTGGAGGTTACAACTTTTATCTTGAATTTCCCGTCAACCACACTGATGTAATGAACAAAGTTTACGTATTAGTGATACAATTCATCATTGTTGAGAGAAACTTTTTAATAATCCAAATAATCTGCATATGCTTAGTACAGCATATAGGCACTTAAACTTTTCCCAACAAACGCATATGCATATACCCTCCCTCACGTCTATAACTTGAACATCTCGGGAGAATCTTAGTGACAAAAAGCTATGAAAACTTGCAAAGTTGGCCGCAAAAATAAATTCCATTTCCTACCTAATTCGTCCTCATAAACTTCACTTTTCCCTAACAATTTCTTTTGAAGGAGAAAGCAGGGAAAGCAGGGAAAGCTATAACTTTCCTCAGAACTTGTATCCTAAAATTACCTAGCATCATCTTGAATATTCTGCTTGTTCAAGCAGGCAGAAAAATCTTTTAACTTTTTCCAATATCCCTAATAGCTATCAAAACTTTTGCTTTATCAAAAACATCCAAACCTATGCATAATCCGCTTAAAGAGTCTCCTTCCCTCCTTTCATGCCTAAAATGCTTTTCACTAAACCAGCGCTGATCATATTTCATTGCATAGGAGGAAAACAGGATACTTCTATGGAGTTAGAAGGAAGAGAAAGCTGCTCCTTGATCTACATTACATAGGTGTCACAATCCAATGGTCAACTTACCAGAAGAAATCGAGGACGTTTCTCCAGAATCGTTTCCTTTTGAGTCTCCTTTGGCACCATCGTCCACAGCAGCTTTTTGTGGAATGTGCGTCAAGAGTGCGTTGAAGAAATTGTACAACTGGAACACAAACAAAGAGTAAAAAACTTTCTTCCAGCATAATTTCCCGTAAATTCCGCCAACTTTCCCCGTCACATTACCATCTTCTCCCTTTATTATAATAATCTCAGCTCAAAATAATCTCTCTTCTTTCTTCATCCACAGCTCATTAGTTATGACAAGAAACTCCTCCTCGGCGTCCAGCCCTTCCATCAAATACGTTCACGTTATTCTTCCCGCCTATCACACAATCTTGCCCAAGTTCTGGAATCTGGACTGCTACTACAACATGTTTCCCCTGCTTTCTCCATCCCTTTCTCTTCAGAACTCTCAGTTCCCTCATTTCGCCCCAACCACTATTAACCTCCTCTTTCACCAACTTTCTCCACAGACTACCGGCCTGAGTTCATCGAACAAACATCCCTCTTTCTAGGAGAAAGTTTTCATTGCGTGCATTCTCAGAATAGCAAACTAACAAAAATTGTTACATTGCTACCAAATGATTTCCTTGCGTTCACTCTTGCCTTCCTTCATTCTATTAGCTATATGGCTATGGATAAACTAGAGCTATCACCCTTCCGCACACTTAGGCACGAGACATTTAGCTTATGCTTCATATACTTTAATTCCTCGCAACTGCAACACGCAGTAACGCAATCCCAAGCTACCATGAATCCCACATACCTTCATACATACGTAAGAGAAAAACCCTTTCCTCGTCCTCCGAAATCAATTCATCCACCTACTGTTATGCTGTTGTGACCTCATAGATCATATGTCATACTAGACTCGGAATTCTCATCTTCCTGCTATGTATTTCCTCATCCTGTTTTCCCTTGCGGTGAAAGCCAAGGAAATCACTGAAGCACTGGACCAATTCATTTTGGCTCGAAATTTTTTACTATTTCATGCCTTTCCTTCCTTTCCTCCACTAAAACTTTCATCAAGAGTGTTAGCTTCTCAAGTAAGAGTTATATATCGTCACTGTAGAGTAGATCCGGTTAGCTTACTGCTAACTACAGTAGAGGAGTAGTAGTATAGTATCAGTTTTATAACTACAGTAGAGGATCTACTGCAGTTAGAAGTAACTTTAGATTGTAAACTTGCTTATAAGTTATTAAATCTTTTATGCTTCAATTTAAGCTTTATAGTGTCTGCTAATAAATAAAACCT
Organism: Sminthurides aquaticus; assembly: GCA_906901655.1. Lineage (NCBI taxonomy): Eukaryota > Metazoa > Arthropoda > Collembola > Symphypleona > Sminthurididae > Sminthurides > Sminthurides aquaticus. The sequence continues at coordinate 3,758,889 of CAJQTT010000004.1, read as the reverse complement.
CCAATTCCATCTGCTCTTTATTGTACCCCAGGATTAGTTAAATCAGGTTGTAACTACGCTCCAAGTGAACAATAAAAGGAGCAACAAAAATCTTCTCCTCTGATCCTTCTGTCTCGTCCTCTCGTCCATAAAGTTCTTCTATCTGCTTTTATTCCTTGCTTTCATGGGTACTATACTTAGTATCACATTTCCGCGGTTTCCCGGAAATACGACAGCATCGCTAGAGAGACTTAGGCAATACAACACATGTTTCCGATCACTGTCGCTTGGCATCTTCCAGTGCCTTCTCTAATTGTAAGAAAGACCTTTGAATAATTTCCTACCCTTAGGGGTTTATATGTCAATCTACTTGCTGAGTTAGACTCCAAAAAGAAAGAAATCCAAGTAAATCTAACATTTATGAGTTTGTATCCATTGTTCCGATTGGCTTCCTTCACTATCTACTTCACTCTTGTCCTACCTGTCCTAGTGTCCTGTCCTCCCGAATCCTTGTACTTTCTTCTGTGGAAGTGTTTACTTTTATTTAGTTTTGTACATAACTTGAACCAATATTTCATCTATCAGTCCAGTCATTTCTTTCCAACAATCAAAGGAGGCCACAAGGGAAATCAGAGTCTCTGAATCGCAGTACGATTCAAAATCCCCCAATCCCCTTCCCATTTATATCTCTTTTATTCCTACCGCGAAAATCGAGCGGGCTTTCTGCTTTCTCCCGACTGTACCTTCAGTATACCATCAGTGAGACTACCATCTTATTCTTATGCCTTCCACGGTCTTACTGTATTATGCTAGCTAGGCCCCCAACTGGAATAATGCTTATCATCACGGTCTCTGTCACTAATCTCAATGGCATTTGCAAGTGAAAGTAGAGAAAGTACGGACCAGTGGAGATTTTGTTGAATAAAGACGCGACTTGGCGTGTAATCAGATATGTATGCAAGGAGAACGCTTACCTTCATTTGATCTTGCTCTCCGGCATATTCGATCGTCTGAAAAATATTCCATGTGTATCGTCTTCGAATCTCCATCCGGGCAAGATATTGTCGGTACCATCTTTGAATGAGGATGGCTGCCTTCAGCGCTGCGCATAAAAAATAAATGAATGCAATTTATTTCGTGCATTACTAAATCCTTTTAGTCTCAATATCGGTCGAGTTCCAGTAGCTATATAGTAGTTGGTTGAGGGAGGTCTGCTCCCTGGACTTTCTCCACTTTCTCTTAAGGATGTATGGACAAAGCAGGATTAGGCAGTTTGAAAGCGTAGCGAATAGGGACGAGACATAAAACAAAAAGCGGAAAATAATCAAGCTTCCTGCTTTCTTCAAGGAAAATTATCATGCAAATCCCGTTTCTCCATCTTCCTCATTTTCTCATCTCCTTCAATCTCTGAATGTTAATGTACTTTCTAGATTGCGGTTAACTATAGAACCCTCCTTTCCCTCACTCTTCCTCATGCTAAATTTCCCAAGCATTCCTCCTCAACCTTTCGGATGGGATTCCAGAGTAATCATACTTATCATCTTTACCTTCGGAATATCAACTCTTAAGCTCAAATCAGACCCGTGAACTCTCTCCCTATTTCTAACCACCCTACTTATGCGGATTGTGTACACAATCTTCAGCGGAAGTTGCCTTGTTCCTTTATTCATTTTAGTCAGTTTCGTGCCATCCAGTTCAACGGCGCTACCAAACCTCTTCTCTATAACGAGTTACTTATACTTTTCTTAATCAAGCGGAAACGAAAACTGTTAGACCCTTAACACTCTCTTCCTATAGTTATATAAAAAAATCCAATGTTTTGTACCCCATATATTCATCAATATATTTACAAAGAAATCACTTTAAATAACCAAAAAAATTGCTTTCACAATCCTCCAATCCACTTTCTCTAACTTTCCATCTGAAAGATTTTGACTTAGACACACATCAACTCAATGTAAGCAACCTGTTTCTTCATGTCCTTTCCTTTCGATCACATAGAAGATATTTTAATATTTATCTTATAAATAAACTGGAATATTTGAAAACGGAAAAAACTTTTGACCTTATAACATCATCAGCCCATACAGTGCTAGCTAGCCTTCACCTCTTCCATCCAACCTTTGCCCTTTCCCACCAGACTTTCTCCTTCAGTTTTCTCTCCTTCTAGCCTTTCTCCATAGTCGATTCTCAAGACCACTTGCTTTCTTCTTCTTCTTTGGAGAAAGCCGCACTCTCAACTTTGATATTACAAATACTTATGTTTACACGTGCAATCTCTTCTCAGAAATCCACTCCTTTCTCTGGTCCTTCTCTCAACGCTCTATTCTCCAGAAACATTTTCATCCGTAATCGCAGAAGCCAATTCAATTTTTAGTATCCCGCCAGCAAGCAATACACTTTGAGAAAACTATTTACACCGGGGTCTTCCATTTCACACTCTATGGAAAAACTTGAAAACTTTTAACTTTCCCCACTTATTAAAATCTTGTATCAAACTTGGAAACTTCCATCCTCCCATTCTATTCTCATCAGCATTCCCTTTCCATCCTTCCCTAAGCTTTCCCCCAATTCCCCCGGGTATCGTTTTTCTCTAAAAGTATTATGCAAACCATAGCGTATTTACACACCCTTAACATATTCCGTACATGCACTTCTTCCCATAAACTTTGTAGCTCTCTCACTTAATGTAAGGAGCGATCCTATCACTAACAAGATTTACTTTCCTGCGTTTCCCACTCTTTGCCCCTCTTCAGCTTCACTGTGCCCCAAATCTTTGTTTCTTGGGAATTGCGTCAGCTTTGACCACATGCACTAAAACATGCACCAGGATTCCTTACAACGAATGAATACAACCATAATTTTCCTCTTCTTCTGTGTTTAGCAAGATCCTATGGTAATTTGTTGCTCAGTTTCCCGCATAATTGATGGAATTCTGCTGCGTGATTTTTAATTTTCGTGAATTTCTAAAAGTCAATAGCAAGCAATATCGGAGGTTGGTCTCTTCTACCCCTTGTGAAAGCAGTGATTGCCAATCACAATCACACTGTACTTTCAGCAGGATCGGGTTTTTCCACAAGTGCTTGTAATAAAGAGGTCAACCGCATTCAAGCCCAACGATAAACATGCACAATACAAATAATTATGGCCTTCCATCTAACCTACTCATAATTATAACCGGCTTCCCAATAAACAAAGTAAGAAAGAAAACTCTCTCTACTCCTTTACCGACGGAAAGGAGGAGACGGACGTCGGCAGACATGTTATGAAATACGATCTCTTTTATTGCTCTTTTACATGCAATATATCTCTTCTTTACGAAAATTTCCAGCTAACTAAGCTGGGCAACTCCCACAACAGAAAAAGGAAAACAAACATTTTATCTGCAACTTTCTCGTGGAAAAAAACTGTTTTGTAGTATCAACTCCTGCAATAGTTTTCGTGTTGTTCCATACCTTCATCCATACTTTTCTACTTCCATTGAAACTCTTCCTCCATCTCTTATCTCTTTCAAATGCTATATAATTCCACAAAGAGCATTGCAACTATGGATTATCTCAGCCTTTAACTTTCTCCTTAACTGGCTAAACTCCCTTCGCTTGCCGTTTGCTACAACTTAATCCAAAACTACATGAGTAACAACATGAATTCCAAATTTGTTCCGCCAATCAATCCTCTTTTATCATATCCTTCCAACTTTCCCCATATTTTTCTCTTGAACAATTACAAGGCTGTCACCTCCTCCATAGCCTCTGTTTGTCTCAAAAGCTTCCCACGTTCGTTTCATATTTATCTTGCAGGATACTTATTTTTTCCGGGATTTTCTCTCTGTCTGGCTGCTCTAATTCTAACTTTGTTTCATTCATTTTCCCAGTTCCTTTTTCATCTTCACCAAGTGTAAAAACAAATTCGCCTGCTTCATTGCTTTACATGCAGTTGCAAATTTGATTTTCCCTCATCTGCCTCTCTCCATCTGGAACTTATCTTTACTTTAGCACGTTAATATATATTCATCCTCGGGAGCTGTGCGATCATCTAGCATCTAGAAGCTATCAAATAAACTTTATTTCACTTTAATTCCCTTCTCTAAATGACTAATGGGATCCACGTTTTTCCATTTTCAGCCTCCTACTCCTTCTTCGCATCCTCTGAGAAAGCGTCTTCATATTCCTCTACCCAACCCGATATCCCTCTCGGGTAGCGTTAATATCCAATTTCGCGAAGACTGAAAGAGGTAGTTAATAAAAACTTTATATATCCCCGCAGACACGTGTTTTTCTATCCATATTTTCTTCCACGTGTAAAAGCGGAAGGGTATTATCTGAAAGTCATTTTCCACCTAATATGGTAACCCACCCTCCTCCGTCTTGAACGTATGCCGCTGAAATAATTTTTTCCGTCGATATTTTTGCCTTCATAGCCTTAGTTCCTCCATCATTACCTACTCAGCCCACGCTCACGCACGCTGCACGGGCCACCTTTTCAACTTTTTCATCCAGAACTCCTTCACTTCTTCCTCGTCGAGAAAATTTAAATTAGCAAATGCATCCCACCGGAAGCTCGTTACCACCTTAAAGAAATTCCTAATTAAATTTCTTTTAAATTTACTTTACCTCTTCCTCTCGACGATCCCTCCGTTTCAAACTTCTAGCATTGTCTTTCCATGCTTGTATGCATGCATTAATCTCAGACATCCCATTTTAATCATTTCCTTATAGTCTTCACTTCACCCCTAACTTTTGACTTTCTCTTCACTTTTGGCTTTTCTCTCATTTAAAATGAGTATGCCAGTCGCAGTCCGCGCTGGGGCTTTTCATACTTGTCTTTAATTATACTTTGTGCATAAACCTATTATTATCTCTTCATTACGAAGATCCTAATCCAATTCTTTTCAGCAGTTGAGTAAGAGAGATGAACACAATTGGGAGCAGCACTTGTTTCTTCGTCAGCGCTCTTTACAGTTTCACTTCCCTTCGGCTGTGTCCAAATTGCTGAATGGGAGCGAAAAAATTGTATTTTCCTTCACTTTTCACTAGTGTGCCTGGAGGATAAGAATGCTTGTTTCCTTTGAGACGCTACGGTCAATGGGACCTATAGCCCAGCTTTGTCTAATGCTTTTATTGCATAGAATTCATTCACTATAATGGAAATTTCCTCAAGCTAACTGATTCTAGTTTAAGTAATATTTCGTCGCAATTTGTTCTATGTCTATGACTACAGATGTGCTTTGGGAGCAAAGTGAGAGAATATGACGGAGGTTATGGACTTCCAGTGTATACTTTTCCTGCTCGGACAAGGGCAGCGCTAAATGTATAGCCACCACATGTTTCTGTACTCCATCCTTGTGATTAATTTACATGGCAGTAACAGGCACAAAATCCCCTTCTTTTCGAATAATAACGCAATGGAAGATAGGCTCACCCACTTGGAAATGTCGACTTTCATGTACGGGATTGTGAGAGGCAGTTGTGTATATGCAGAGCATATTGAACGCAGCCAAACCGGAGTTTTCACCCGTCTATCTTGCTTTCACTATATAAGTACGGCAGCTTGGATAGGATTGGATGGTTTGCAGAGTTCTCACACAACTCGGAAACAGCCGTAAAAGGTGCATGCAACCTGTAATTTACAGCCATGGCCGGATGGGATAGTATAAAGCACGCATTTTGGCCATGAAAGCCGAAATATTTGTCTGTTTCGATCGTTATTTGGATGTATTGATGCGCTGGCTAAGAACCATGTTCAAACTTTCACTTCATATCAACAGCTTTCCCCTTCTTCACTTTGAGAAGGCTACTCCACAACTCAGCCTTTTTCCTGGTCCTCCTCCCAATACTTTCTCCTACTCTCTTTTCTTCTCTTTGAGTTTCGCCCCACTGAACAGGCACAGAAGACCTCAATTCTAACGTTTGAATCAGCAGAATTTAAACCACCTTTTTAAAACTCTCAATTCTTTCTTATCATGTTCACCCCGTCCACTCTAACTTGTTTCCCAGCAATTTCCCATTACATTGCATTATCCTTCAATATATTTCTTAGTCCCCTCACGTTTACACAATTCATTCTATGACGCCGCTATCCTACGGTATTGACCAGGCTTATCTGATGACGATGCTTCCAAGCAGCACGGCTTTCACCTCGAAATGGTCCCTCATCAGCTGTTTTCTACCTTCACCCGCCGCCCTCAATCATTGCGAATCTCTGACTTTCAAATGTTTGTTTCTCTTGTAAGATTTTCTTTTTTCGCCCACCAAAATTACATCCTTTGGTACTAGCCAGACCAGCATGTCGCAAATCCCTCCCACTTCTCTCTCCATTCATCCCTAGCATACAAGCTCTTGACTTTCCGATATTGGGTATTCCACGAAAACAGACAAAAATGGCCATTTTGTCATGTGATTATACGGAATTCTATGACTTCAGTGACAAAATTATACGGTATTCTACGAAAACGTACACATTTTTTATACGATTGTAAATAATCACGTATAATATACGATTTCGTATACAAAATTATACGGAATCATGTATTTTTGTATATGCGAACTCCAATATTCAAAAAAAATTTTGAAAATAAGTTTGAAATAAGCTGAGTTTTGTTGCAAATAATGCTTTTCCTCTGAAAATATACAATGGGAATATGGGTGTATTTAGACAAGTATAATTTTTTAATATTTAATCGTTTACTTAAATTAAAGAACTGAGTTTTTAATCATTTCACTTTCGGTAAACATACGGAATTAATAACTAAGTATTGGAACACAGAAGTTATGCCTGAACGGGAATTAAATCAGATGAAGTGGTAAGTTTCTGCTATAAAAGTGATATTCGACTGTGCGATACTATTACTATCGTTATCCATAGAGGTGGGACAAAGTGCAAGGAAGCAATTCCATACCACTGTCGTCTAAAAATTAACTAACGACACCGTTAAAGTCGCGGTGGAAGTCAATATTTCGATTCCAGTTCAGTAACGTTTGAAAATCCCAGCATAAAACCGACCAGCTATGGTAACAAAATAGTAATTTCTACTTGTATTATATGCTTTTATACGAAAACATATACAAATTATACGAGATTATACGACATCCAAGAAGATTATACGAACTTATACGAATTCAGCGAAAATTATATGATTTTCGAATATCGGAAAGTGGCCATTCTTATTCGTTTTCGTATTCGTATAATTTTGTCTGCTAGGGATAGCTTTCCCTGGCTGAATATTCAAGGCAATCTACACTATTTCGCTCCACTTCCTCTCTTCTTACAACACCACTTCGTTGAATCCTATAGTAGTAGGATTCCAGAGTATAAACACGATACAGCCCGTAGAGAAGGCTATCAATAAACAAGAGTATGGTCCTCGAAAAAACAGCAATTCCTCCGCTATCCCTCTCTTCTTTCCCATTTCTTTTCTAAAGACAGTTTTGTTTGCTTTTTCCCAACATGCTGTCATGCGTCTGTTTCAAATCTGTCTACTCCATTCTCTCCTATTTTTCACTCAAGCAAACTGAAAGAATGCATTCAGTGTATCCAAATTTATGCACTCCCTTCATTAAAAGTCTTGCCATGCTTTCACCAACTTTCACGGTGGAAGCATGGCATCTACCCGGCTCGTCTCTATTTTTCCTTTGCTCCCAACTCCACGTCTCCCCAAAGAGGGACTATGCAATGGCCTTACTGACTCCAGCTGATCTTTCCATCTATCTATCTACGCGACGCAGTCAACCAGTCTACCTTCTTTTATTCTAAGTCGATATCGCAAATCCTTTTGGTATCAACACAATGCCCACATCCGAATGCCAGTCTCGCTTCAATCACTAATCATTCCGCTCAGCTCACGCATTAGCTTCTCCTTGAACTTAACTTGCACTCCGTATTCTCCGGTCTCCCTATTTTCACTGAATCATTAACCCTGCTAGCCAGTTGCAGAGAAAGCGAAAATATCATAAACTAGCTTTGCCTTGCCTACGGCAGCGCCATCTGCATTCATCTTAAAATCCAGACCAGTATTTGTCCAAGTCACACTTCCTTGCTGGTGAAATGTGAAATTAAGCAACCCAGCAGATAACGAGAACATTCATGCACTTCTTCTCCCGCCATCCTTCTTCTTATTTTCTCTTTTAACTAACATTCAAGTCTGCCTACTCTGGTATAAAGATTCATTAAAACCGACCATTATTTCCCTTCGTTTTGTTTTGACAATAAAGGATTGTAAACTTTCCGTTTCTCTTTTCATTTACAAAACTCCTCTTATAATTAATTCCTCCTCTGCACTATATAACCATCTGGTCTGTAACGATATTCCATCTAGAAAACAAACTTGCCGTAACTCCCCCACTTTTCCAACCATCTGCCTCCTATCACCCGCCTTTTCAGCACGTCTTTTTGTTATGCTTCAGTCTTCCCTCTATTTGAATAGAAAACTAACCTCTAAACTTGAGTTTTAACATTCATCATCTTCTATCACACTTTCTCCCAATTATTTTCCATCATTTCTCAACCACTCCGAGGTCATCTGACAAAAGGATTCCTTCCTAAAATGACCATTCCAACTTTTCTCATTACCTCTCCCTGACTTATCTGTATCTCCTCCACCTTTCCTTTCAAACGCATACACAGTTTTAGATTGCGGGGATTTAGATAATGCCCGTCTCCTTTTTCGTCTTGAACCCGCACAATCCAGCATTAAAACTCAGATAGACCGTAACGGGTTCCATATGTCTACCCCTATGTAACTGTTAGCCTCCCGCCTCCCTCATGCTTCATGCTACTACACTTATATCATGTGTCCGTATGGCTTACTACCAGGAGATTTGTGCATAGCGCTTTTAAATTGGATGTATCTGACTTAATCCGATTTCCCGACTTGTGCACCATCACCAGCTCTTAAACGTCCGCGCTTTCACTCTTCACTGTCGTTTCCACTCCTCCTACGCTTTCCATCTTTTCCTCCTGGCTTCCCTAAGCTTTTGACTTTTCTCGTTTCTTTCCTCAGTTCCCAACATGGCCACTTCATTCTCCAACTATTTCACGTTCACATTGTATTTCGCACCTCGGTCTAAATGCTTCCCACAATCGCTATTATCGCTAGCACCATTCTGAATTCTAAATGTAACTTTCACCAGCTTTCACTGGGAATACAAAAGCTGGATTCTTCATGGCAAGGAGATGAGCTACTGACTGAAAATCCGTATAATGTATAGCCGTCTACAATAGCGTAGCGCCATAATGTCTGGCCAACCCATAATATCTAGACTCCAGAGTCCAGACTGCCTTGCTCCTACTACTGCTACACCCAATTCTAAATCAAGAGTCGACCACGTACGTCAAAACCTTGGATTCCAAACCGAATTCAAAAACTCGTCACAGGCCGTCAGTCCCTCCCACACTATTTGCCTTACATACTTGAAGCGTCAACCCAAGGCTTGAGAATTATACTTGAAATATCTCATCCATATGTGCTCTGTCTCTATGCATACAGCCGTGCCTGTTACCCTCTCATTTCCATCATCTCTCTTGCTATAATAGCTATAATCTAAGCTAATTCGATACATATCTCTGCTTACTCAACAAGAATGCGTACCACCTCACCGACTTTCTCTACTTTCACTCCAATCCCCCCTCCCCCCTTTTCATCCCGAACACACAAGCTTTATATACTTCTTGAAAATCAAAACTGTCTCCCGGATTTTCTCTATTCTATTACTAAACAGATGACTTAAGCATCTCATGTTTCCAATTACATACATCATATTCATCTTTGAAATCTGTGCAGCTCAAAACCCTTCTTTTTCTTCTTGCTTTTCCTCATAATAAATACAAATTGGGTCATGCTGTGAGGGTATTCGCTCCTACTAATATCAAAACTTTTACATTTTCTCTCCGCTTTTCTCTCCCATCTTTTCAAGTCCATTAGTCTTCAAATTGCTCATGCACACCTCATAAAAGCCTGCTACAATATGAGCAATTCTTTACCTGTATATCCTGCCTCCAAAATCTGATTCATTATCGCATGGCAAGCGCCATTTCATCCGCCGCAAAGCACTATTGCCCATTCCCCACATCAGTACTCCTAGTGGGAGTAGTACACCCATGAAGGTTTACAGTCTATTCCACCTGCCCTTCCCTCCCATCCTCTGCTCATCACATTAAATGGGCAATCTTGTGAAAGGAGCAACAAAAGATTCACCACCAGTGACCCGCTACAACTATTCCAAAAGGTAAACGATCTTCCCTCTACCCCTCCCACCCCTTCAAAATGAGGACGCAACACTAATGATCCTGTAATTCATCATGCACTGTATCCCTTTGATATATATTCTCCTATATCCTTCGTTATTTTCTGTCCTGTCCCGCAACCTTCTTCGTCTCTTCTTCTTCTAAACCGTAGTCATAAAAATCACTCCGACGTCGTGTATACCATACACAGATTCTTTTCCGTCAAGCTTATCAAATGCTTTCAAGCTCCCGTATACACACATGCTCCTCCTCATTTCGTATTGTTCCAGAAGGAAAAGTCTACAAAATTACAGAGACAATGGAGAAAGCAAAGCACTTTCACCCAATTCCCCAGTCATTTAACATTAACATCACATGTTCTCCTCTCATTTCTTTCTAAACTTATCATCATCTCAGTCTCCCTCTTTCTTCTTTTCCCCTTCATGTATTCCATCGGCCATCCAGCTTTAGCATTTCTCATTCTCTTCTACCCCTACCCTATAATCATCCGTCTTCCCAATGTAAATGTCATGCTTTCCCCCACCATCCCGACTTCATCTTGCATTCTCTTCTATCTGGACTTTTCCTTATGCTCCCCCTACATAGCTTTACTCCTTCCTTTTTCCTGGCCTACATGCTCCGACCCCGCTTTCTCCTCCTTTCACCTTCATACGCACATCACGCTCAAATTTGCCTACAGATATGCCCATCTTCTGTATTCACATTAACCAAGTACGTCATACACTTGTACCAAACCCTTTCCCAATCTCCTCCTGCGTCCTGCCCTGCTTTCCTTTCCTTCATTTTCACAATTCGTTCCGCAAAAACTTATAAGAATAACTTTTTAAAAAATTTCACAAGTCTTGTAACCGATATTTTCAAATACCTTCCTAACATATCCGTATCTTTTACTCATCTTTTCTTTGCTAAATCTTGCCCTTAAATGAAACATTATTTAGTTTATATTAATATATCGTATCTATTTTCATCAACCAGAGTATACCGGCCTCCTTTCTCCATAATGTTTCCAGTGGAAATGTTCCACTCCCATTGTTAACCTACGATGATGATGCTCAAATACAAGAATAAGCCTTCAATGCATTTACTTATTCGCTTCATCCAGGGATTTGTACTGCTAAACTGAAACTGTTATTCCTTAGGCTTGCCTCAATGCCCACCTTTTACGGTATATACTCAGCAAGCTGTAAGATACTCCTTGGAGATGCTAAAACCCTATTGTATCATGGTTTGGAAACCAGAAATTCTATGCCGGGAGGCATAGTAATGCTGCCTTCCCAGCTTTGCTACAAGACTATGGATTTGTTCCAATTAACTGCATCATAGTCACAGACCATGAATCTGGATTTTCTCACAGGTTTGAGGTTCTATGTGCTTAGCCTCCACGTTAGAAAGGAATCCTTGCCTTTCTTCCTCCCCCCATTTACCCTATGCTCTACTTTCACCATAAACCGCGCGGGAATGCTATCCTGCTTACACTCATTTCCACATTCCTTCCGACCCAGAATTCTCGGATCTATCCGCAAACCTCACATCAAAATGCTACCACTTACTAAGACATGATGATCTCTCCTGGAGTTATTCCATAGTTTACTTACTTAGCTATAACTTTCAACTTTGCATAGTGCATTCTGACTACAAACGTTGGATTCAATTTGAACTGAAGAAACCCACAAGAATCACGTAATTCTTGATCCCGTTTCAGAAACTTGATTAATTTACTGGTACAATCAAAAGCTAATCAGCATCAAATGATAGCGAGCCGAAGATTGCAAGAGCATCTTTCACTGCCACTTGATAAAACAGTGCTACATGCTGTGTCTCTCGTCCCCAATTACAAACATGAGAATCAGTTACGACTTTCACTCCTACAAGAATTCCCGCTTTCTTCAAAGATTGCTTATTGCTTCACCAACTCGCTTTTCCGCATTAAAGAACAAGTCTACAAGTGGAATCTTAAATTTACGTGCCTTTCTTTCTCTACAAAATCCTAATTTGCCTCACCGCCGAAACCGCTTCTAGCTTCTTGAGAAAATAATGAAGGAACGAAGGAGAACAACTTTCGCTCATATGTTTAATATTCCTATCCTCGTACAATCAACCTAGACGAGACGCAACGAGCTCAAGGCCTCAGGATTTGCTTCATTACCGCTGTCTGAATAAGTCGTTAACAAGCTAGTATGACTCTTTATTGTGGTTCCAACTTCCGTCGCTAGATCTAACGGTTTCTTGGAATATATATTTTGGCTGAGAGGCAGACGGGTCTGAAAAGGGTTTCTAATAAAATTAGTCTGAAACTTCTCTACCGTGTGTAGTTGAAATATTCCTTCCTTCCAATTGCTTTAATTTCTCGGTACCCAATTTATAAAAAAACTTTCTCTCAGTGCCTTAAGGTTTAGAAAATTAAAGAAACTTTCTCTCTCTATACATGCACTAACTTTAATTTCTCGTTTTATCGTATCTATAATGCCCTCCACGGTTTAAACTAAAAACAGGGAAAAGGACAGAAATACTTTGCTAGCTTGCTATATCGTCTGCTTATTCGATGGCCTCCTGGGGACGATATGCAATAAAAAGTAGTAGGGCGTAAACACAAAGGATTTAGGAAGGAATCACAACAAAAATCCCAAACTCACTCAAGAGCTAAGGGAAGTCGCATTGAGACGTGTAGTAAGACTCTTTCAAGCAAATGGATTTCTTCCCAATAGTCTTCCAGCAAAGGAAGACGATTCAAAGAAAGTCCATTCAGCTCTCCTTCAAGCGACTCTCGGAAGCGTAATAATAGAATTAACAATGTAAATTTTCCGTACCCCTCTCCAGTTTCCCCATAGACGGTTGCTGCTCCTTTCCCTTCCGTTTCTTCAACATTCTGAAGCCGGACTTGGACTTGTGACTTGATCCCTCGGACTCGCGATGAGAGTTAGTGGATGAGTCGGAGTCATGATCTTTATTTTTATGCACACTAGCACCTCCACCCATTCTCTCAGCCTTTCCGAGTTCTCCAGGCAGAGGAGGCACGGAAGCACAGACACACAAACAAACCTTCTCCTAAACCTAGGACTAAACCTATGCCTAAACCTAGCTAAGACACACACACACTCCTATACTGAGAAAGCGTGTCAGTCTACAGGCTATAGCCAAACAGACACAATACAACTCAAGCATGTACGCTCTCTCTTATTCCTGCTTTCACCGATTTTCCCTATTTGGTCAATACACTGGTGTTCTATAGAAATTCCAAACGTTAACAAGAGACACCACTGCAGATCCATCCATGCATACACACCTGTCACGAAGAATTTGGAAGCAACTCCCTGATTGGCCCTTGCTCTACTAATTCCGAGAAGGAGGGTTTCTCTCCCGCTCCCTCGCTTTCTCCAGCCTTTGTCCACACTTTGGTCTGTCTTCTCCTTCCTTCTTCTCCGACCGCTTTTTCTCTTCTTTCTCTCGCCCTACCCTACCTCACTTCCTCACTGTCCTCCTTTCCAAATCACACCCCGGCAGTTTGACCCGTACTTTTTATAAATCTAAATCCACGTAAAACCCGCTTTAACTACCCCCACCCCTTCCAGCACCGGAGCACTGTCTGCGACAATTCTGCTTTGAATTCAACCTCTACAAAATCCCTGTTTATCCTTCATTCTCTCTAATGTCTTTCATTCATTTCTTTTTTATCTCTTCTTTCTCTTCCCCTTCCTTCTTCTTCATTTAGTCCCCCTTCAAGTATCAAAAGTTCGGAGCAGCAGTCACTTTCACTGAACCATTACGCACTTCACATCCGTCTACAGTCTACTACAACCATCCACTTCTTTATCCAATTTCACTCTTTCTTCTTCACCACCAATATCATCATTGTTTCTTCCCCTTCTCGCTTACATCCTCTTCTCCAATGTCACTTTCCAGTTTTCTTTTCTTCCCCCCTTCCTTTCATCTTCTTTTACGGCTGTCCTTTCCCGCCTCCGTTCTCATCTTCCTCTTTTCCATTACCTCGATAGCATCCCGTCACTGCGTATCCTCTTCTTTTTACTTCCTTCCAAAATCCATTCACGAGTTTTTTCCACCGGTTCCGCTTGCATTCATCTAATCCGTACAAATGATGACTTGTTGGCCTGGAAGAATAAGAGAAAGTTACAATGCTTTTTTACTACTTGGCCGTCGAGAAAAAATCTGAAGGGCCCTTTAATCTATTCATCAAAGCATATCCTTCTCATTTTCCCCTTTTTAAATCCTCACATCATCTTCCACTTCATCAGTTTCGTCAAACATTTTGTCCTTTAATTAAACTCATGCCCCATTAAAACCCCCACGCATTTCGTCGCCTCCTCTATGTGAGACGAACCAACACATTCCATCCTGTAACTTTTATTTCACACTTTTTCCTAATACTCTGCCCTTTTTTCATTTGCTGTCTCTCTCTACACAATAGCTCCATTAGCGTTGTAAGAAGAGGATATGATACTATATATTGCAGAGAAAATTACTTGTGTTTCAATATATTTCTTTCCATCCTTCCGCTTTCTCCTACTTTCTCCCAAATTCCTTTATTCTACCCGCTTCATTCTTCATTAACCACTTCCTTCTTGGATTCCAATTAATCTACCCTACAACATCCTCCTTTTCATTTTGTTTAGTTACAGTTATGCTTCCGTTTTCCCTCCGCCCTTCTCCAAAAACCGCCCATCAATTCAATTCAAATTAACCTTCATCTAATTGTATGTAGTTAATCTTCGTCTCCTTTCATCTCTTTCCGCTTCATTCCTCTTTCTCTCCACTCCAAACGCCTAAGCAAATAAAGTGTATAGCCGACTTATTATCTTTTCTCTCTAACCTTGAAATCTGAGCTTTCACCCCCGACTTTCACTGTAATCCAGTACACTTTCATTACCAAAGCCAAAATCTTATACATAATTCATACAAAAATATACAAAGTACCAGGACTTTAAATATTTGTTTGCTCTCCTTTCTTGCCATTTGCACTCACATAATCTCTTCGCTTGCTAATACGTGCGTAGTAGTAGTAGCCTTTCAATTGTCAATAGTACTGTTTGTTACTAGGTTTTTATTCGCATTTTTAAACAACCATCTTCAATTTTCGTTCAACCTCCTCCATCCAAGCGTGTCTAGGTTTGTCATCATAAATTCTCATTTCATTTCCGATTATACGATTTCTTCTATAAGGCTCATTAGATTGGATTTGGGGATGTCTTGTATTGAAATAAATATTTCACTCTACTAGTATTAACGTCAAAAGCTGCCGCAATACCTTAATATCTGAAATGTCTCCATGTTCCATCATATCCTCCCGCCCCCGCCTTTCTCAGCCAGCCGTATCCTTCTATTACCCCTATCTTCTCACCCCAGCTTATTAGCTTTTCTCTGATCCTTATCTCTTTCCGTGTAGTCTGTACGTTAACTCCATCTGTCTTCTCTTCCTTCCAAGTTTTCATACGGCAAGCATCGTTTATATTTACGATGATCACTAGCCCACAAAACCTAACCATCGCTCTGAACGAGGCGGAAGAAGCGCCGTTTTATCTCTATCAACTTTTCTCTTTTTGGTTGTATTTTCCTTACGCCTCGCGTCATAACTCAGACGGTTCCATCTCTTCCTGGGAGTCAGCCAGTCAGCCTCCCATCCATGATCCGACGAAATAAATCCTGAGCCATTTACCCGCGCATCATTCCCTTCCTCGTTCTGTATCTCTAACTTGCCAGTTATTTCCCACTTTGTAGCAGTAAGGCTTAACTACTCCAGAGCTTACATGGATTTTCCTCAACGAACCTGACGGCTAGATTCGTTCTTCTAGGGACCCTAACGATTCCAAAGCTCCAAAGCAAGCAACACACAGAGACACTCAGACGAACGCCATCTCTACATACTCTCTGCATCCATTTCCTCATTCATATCTCTAAAAGAACGTCTTAATATCGGAAAGGTCAACAATTTGTCAGAAGAGAAGCAAGCTCAAATTTAGACAAGGAACGTTTTCCTCCATCATCCCAGTCCGCGTTGTGGAATGAGATGAGGAGTAAAACTACAAGACGGCATATTCTTGATTTTCCCTATAACTTCATACTGCGCATCACTTTCTCTTACTCCTCAGCTTATCTCCTTATAAAAGCTGACAAGCGTTATAAGCGGGGGATTCCCAAGTTCCACTTACCAAATCCCCCCTGGCACCTCATCTACATTCTCGACTCTCTTTGCATAAAATCTTTATTTTCATAATAATAACAAAATCATCTCCTCCCGCCTGCCACCCAACTTCTTCCAAATACAACACCCACTTTTCACACTCCCCTTCTTCGCTTCCCCAACTTCCTCTATATTAACACTATATCTCACAGCTTCCCTCCACCCGATACTTTATCCTCGGAATATGAAAGTTCAGCTATACTTGCTATACTAAACGCAATGCCCGGCAACGACTCGAGCACATTTTACTCAACTCTCCTTGGGTATTTGCTTTATATATGCTTGTCTCCGGTTCTATAGATTTTTCTTTGCATTTTCTTTAAGGAATATTAATTGCTTTTAATAATAATTGCTCCCTAGTCCTTCTCTGCCTCAAAGAAGCTCTAGGGTTTTTCAAGGATTCCACAAGGATTCCACAAGTCTTCCACTTTCACCACAAGAACTATAAGTTCTCCCTTTTCCCCCCGCGTCACTCATGCTAAAAACTGTCATGAGAAGGGGATCCTTGTCTCTTTCCCATGTCCTTAGCAAGTGGATTATGTCATTTCCTCCGCTACTCGTCCTACAACCTCTCCTCTTGTCTTCCGCCCTTGTGCATCTTCTAGTTTTCTTCCGCATTATATTTATCATCATCAAGGATCACTCTCTTTCTCCTCATCTCTCCCTCCCTCCATCATCGCCCTTAATTCAAGAACATGCATAGAGGCTTCCCGAAGGAAACCAGCAAATATATATCAACCCGTCATTCACACATCTTACTCAGCTTCCTTCCCTACTTTTTCTCTACGAACCTATTTTTTTTCTTGACAAGTTATGCCATGGTCGGACGGAAATCATCGTCACCGCAAAACGTAATTATCCCAGAACTCCTGTACATACTTTTGTTCACGTGGGCCATTTCTAGGCAAGTAACCTGACTGAAACCTCAACTCCTACAGTACGCTCCCCGTCCTTCAAGCCCCCTCTTCATCATTATTAGATGCAATTAAATCCATGTCTCTTCTTCCACGGACATTTCCGCGGTAGTTATGCAACCATTATTGCTCAGAACCTAAAGGAAGGAAGGCAAGTCCTAAAGTTTCAGCAAGTTTGTCATGAGTCAGGTACAAACGCATCGGGTAATGACACAGTTTTCGAGTCCATCAATTGCTTTAGCTGCTGCAATGTAGATCATTTCATCCATAAGCCGCACACGGCGTTTTTTATTTCATGCAGCCGCAATTCTCCCCAACACAGATTCCTGACGGACCTTGTTTATCTCCACTTCACTCTGCTTTTCCGCAGCTCACTTTGGTAAAAGCTTCACTGTCAATTCCCCCTTTCTTTTCTCGCCAATCAAAGCTCTAGTAGAGTTTAATAGCGTATCCTATCCTATATAACTATAAACCCTACAACGATGTACGAAAATGGCAGAGCCGTGCCGTGGCGGCATGACCGTGGAGTGAAACCGGGAAGCTACATGAATAGCAATGACGACATGCAACTTTTTCGAGATAATCTAGCGAAAGCAAAGTACGCAGGAAGATGGAGCTCTGCTAGCTACTATTTTGCGATTTGAGCGATCATGCATTTAATACCTCCGAAGCAGTTTAATTGTTTGTCAACAGTTGTTTCTGTAAGCGCAGAGATTTTAATATGCCCTCAACCATATGCATAAACCTTGACAACAATAAGTTAGCTGGCATCAATTGTGTTTGAGCTCTCAAAACTTTAACGGTGTTTTAAAGATCCCCAAGTACCTTTTGTTCGTTGTGTTTCTAATTTATACTATCCAAGTCTGCACCGTAGCAAAGTTTCCTCGTCGTTCCAAAAACTCATCTGTTCACTCGTAGTTGAAAGCCAAAGCTCAAGGAACAACAAACTTTGCAACATTCAACAGCTGAAGAGGAAAACGTCCCTATTCGTCATGAAAGTGTTCGCTTCTATCGCTATTTTTGGGGGGGTTGTTCTAGTCCTTGTGCCAGAAAATGCAACTGCAATCAATCCGAAATGCAACTGCCCGGAGGATGGTACGCCAGTTTGTGGTTCCGACGGTTACACGTGCGCGAATCAGTGCGTAATGGATTGCGGAATCAGATATGCTAAAGAAAGAAATATGGGTGAGTTACATATCAGGATGCGTTAAACAATATGGTAGATGCGTTAAACAATATGGTGGATGCGTTAAACAATATGGTGGATGCGTTAACGCAAAATGGCGGATGCTTTAAACAATATGGTGGATTGCTAAAGATGGATGTCAGCGCACTAGGAAGGTGGGATGTGGTTTAGGATTGCATGTAACTGGACGAGGCTCTATCTTAAACATGGTAGGTACATGCGGGAAAATAGGGAGAGGGCACACACTCCATCAACCGAACAAATGGTATCTCATACGATACGGTATGTCCATCCCCTCGGGAGCTGGAGCTACGGACAGGAGGCACTCTACATGTAGCGCTGCCACTGTATAATAGAAGCCTGAGTGAAGGCAACAAGTCAGAATTTCTCCGCTACAGCTACACCAGGTATGCATGATAACAGCCTTAGCCCTAATAATTATTCTTTTACATACACTCCACACATCGTCCTATTTCCCGGCTTTCTCCAACTTTTACCAATTCAAAGGTTATCAGCTAATTGTATCGTAAGCACTGGCACTGCAATCAAAGTTCGATTGAAATACGCTCAGCTAGTTGGAATAACCTATTTACGTTCTAAATACGCACAGTACTTATTTCATCTTATCTTTTGCCAAATCTGTTTCATAGCTGCAAATAAATACAAGCCTGTAGTCGATAGCCTTCTTTCTAAAATCGTTCCAAAACGTCAATCCCTGACATAAAGGATGTGAACTGGTGGTGGTGATGGATAACAATATAGCCAAGCTTTCTACCTGCTCTCAGTAGTTTTAGCTGA
This sequence comes from Sminthurides aquaticus, assembly GCA_906901655.1. Lineage (NCBI taxonomy): Eukaryota > Metazoa > Arthropoda > Collembola > Symphypleona > Sminthurididae > Sminthurides > Sminthurides aquaticus. The sequence continues at coordinate 3,739,577 of CAJQTT010000004.1, read as the reverse complement.
TTCACTTCTAAAATCTATCCATGCACTCATCCGAGGGCGCTGAAACCATCTAATACTGATCAAAACCATAGCCATCTCTTCCACTCAGAAGTACCCCATAACTCTCGCAGAGATGTAATCTTAGTTCGTTCGTTTACCGCTTGCTGCACCTTCTTTACACGCCACGCCATCACCTTCATTGCAATGTGGCTCATATACCTGACTTAAACATTTTTCTCTAGTACTAGATTTATTCCACAAACTTTCCAAAGCTACGATTATCACCGAACTGACAACCTTACAATACGATATTTTTCAGAAAAGCTGATAGTTTTAAAATTCCGAAAAGGAATTTACAACTTTCTTAATAAATGTCTGCCTTAATCAGACCAAGCACAAGCAATGTGATTCACAAACTAGACCGCTGCTTCAACCCAAGGCTTGTTCTCCGTTTGTGTTTCTACTACAACGTTCGAAGCCTACGCGGTTCTACAGCTTCAAAGAAGCAGAATTTTCTTCAAGTGAAGTTCTAAAACGTAGAAATAAAGCTAATAGCAGTCGTGCATATAACGTACAAAAGCAAGAAGGAATAGAGACACGCTATTCCCAAGTTTCGTTTTTATACTCACCAAGGGAAAGTTTTAACCTGTTGTTTCTCCTAGGTATATCTTTCGTTGAACTCTTTAGTTCTTTCTCAGCTTTCTCTCCGACCGAACAGCATTTCTTTCACCTCCGCACCTTTCTCCATAAGCCAATACAATTTCCTTGAGTATCTTCGAACCTTTTAGCAACTTATTCCTCCTATTCTTATCGTTTCACTCTGCCCTCATTTGACTTTATATCTCAATAAATGACAACTGACAAGAGAGCACTGCACGAATGATGAAAATTTAAATTTCTCTCTCCATACTTTATCAGTACAACTGACACGCATCCTCTCCTCCTATCTCCCTCTGAACATGCATTACCCCAACTCAATAAACACTTTAACGCTTTATAGCCCGACTGTAGTGCAAGAAAATTATTGCATTTCAATTTTATAACATTCAAAACTTTCCCCTTCCCCACTTTCCAACTACCACATTGATACTTTCTATACACACAGCCGTAGAGTTGAGAAATATATAGATTCTCTTGGAAGAAAATCCGACAAGTTGCCGTCCTTACATTTTGCAGCAGTCACGACCATACAAGCCTTACTTTCTCTCTTCCCTACGTAGACTTTCTCCAACAACCAGCTCTTTCTCTTTTACAGTCTTTACAAGCCCCACCCCGCTTTCTAGCCACTTAGAATGATATAAATAGGATTTCATAAACAACTTGCAATAACATTCCTAAAGACTTAACAATCTGACAATCACATGTTCCATAACATGATCTCCACTTACCGATATGTTTTCCAGTGCAGTCAATAACTTCTCGCACCACTTCCGCCCTCCTTTCACCCTCTCCCTCCTTTCTTTGGCTTACTTTCTCAACAACAATTCCTTTCACCTCCTCCTCCTTTCACTCACCCAACCCAAACCACCACAGGAACGTTCCCAGTCATTTCCTCAGTCAACTCTGTGTAAATTTTAGTTTTCTTCAATTCCGCGTCCCAGTCTCCTTGCCTCTTTCTCTTTCTGCCTCCCACGATACTGAGTCTCTGGGAATTACCTCCTTTTCACACACCAACCAGCCCGTCCTGCCTCCTTCTCTCGCACTGATTCTCTTTCCCGGATTCCTCAGACTCTTGTACCAAAACTCAACCACATCTCAAAACCACCTATCCATATCGAGGAAGTAGCAGCCGTCCACCCGCGTCGGCGCTTCTTGTAAATCCAAATGCAATCAAAAACAAATAAATATCATCTCTATCCCTCCATCATATCTTCTCCTCTGCACAAATTCACCCTAATTCCTTAATTCCCTTTCTTCCCTCTCATCACCGCTCTTTAGATAATATCCTCTTACCTTCCCCAACCTTTCTCTAAACCCTTGCCATAGCTACTTTAAGCTCAAGAACAGAGAAAACTAATCCACCTTCCAAGCTCCTGTCTTAAAGTAATACCCGCACCACGGCCTCACAAATTTCGCAACTTATGCACATGCCTCCTCCCCCGCGCTTCACACTCTTTCACTTACCTCTTTTATTTCCGTCTCGTCCACCTGATCTCCCATCCGCCTCCTCATTAGTAGTACCCGCAATAAAAAAATAAAATAAAAAATCCTCCGGATTAAATCCAAATCTTCTCAATTGACAACAAGAAGCAGACACGGAGAGAATTCCGGAGAAAGAAGGAGCAATGCAGCTGATCACAGAGGTACGGGGGACGAACCAGCAATTAGAGGTTTTATCACCGCTCAACTCAAAACTTTCTCCACAAACTATAAGCACAAAAGCTCCCCACAGTAATTCCACAACAGAGGATAATAATAATGATACATGTTTCGCTCCGTCCTTTTTCTCTCCTTTCCCAGACAGCTTACTATTCACTCCTAATGGGTTAACTTTCTCCTCTTAAATGTTTATTTTCTCCTGGTCACTTCTACTTTACTCCTTCTTCCAGTAAACCTACGTACAGCCCCCAACCACTACGACTACAACCACATCCCATACTCCCACCTCCTCCTCCTCCTCCCCATGCCTCTTTTCTCTTTGCACGTAAGTCTTACAACTTACGTGTCTCTTTCTTACTGTATTGAATAATTCATATCAACCCACTGCTGCGCCTTCATACTATCACAGCCGCATGCTTCAATGTTCAACAATGCTAATTATCCCAAGTGTACATTTATTTATTCCTCTTTAGTCTTCCCAGCGGTTCATATGCATGTATAGGCAGAGAAGAACCACCGCCCTACTTTCCTTGATGCCCGCATTTCATGTCACCCACAACACAAAAGCTCTAAATGCATATAAGCTTTCCCCGGGCTCTTGCCACCCAGCTCCATACTCCCCAACTTTCACACTAATTACACCAAAATTAAACAGCAATCCATCTATCACACAACACACTTCCAGCATCCAGGCATACTGAGCTTCTCATACACATTACAAACAGAAACGGCAATTAAACCCTTGTGCAAAAGAGCACACACACATGCTCTCTTGGGTACCGTGTAGGCATCCAATATTATCCTCCTCCTCCTTTCTAAAACACTGTCATTATTTCCCTTCTTCTAAACACCAGATATTAAATTACTCTATTCATCAAAACATAATGTTTTGAACCACCATCCACGCCTATCCTATCCGTAACGACATCCCACTTAAAACTATATACAACTTTTCCATCCCGTATGGAAATCAAGCCTTTAACTAGCAATCAAACCCAGAACCAGTTTTACCCGCTTCCATGCCGACATTTATTACTCCGTTTATTATATCCTCGCTTCATGGCCATTCCAGCTAATTCTTCCATCAAAAGTATCGGAAGCAAATCATTTCTCCTCCTTAGTCAACCACCCGACCAACCTTCCGTGTCATCCTCCATAAGGAAACTCCGATTCCCCTCCTGGATGCATATTCCTTCGCGGCGGTTCGTCCTGGAACGTAGAAGCGCAAACCAAAGGTAGCACAAGTCAACAGGAGCAGCTAAATCTATAATTTAATTAAACTTGGATAATCAGTTTTCCTCCATTCCTTTTCTCTACACTCCAACTTGTCCCGAACGCTGGAATATCCCATCGTCATAACAGTTTTGCTAAAGGAGCTAACGGCATCGGGAAAACCCAGCACTCACTCACTGATTAATCCTTCTGTAAGCACGCTTCCCAAGCTTACAAAAAGAAGCCCCAGTAAAATATCTCCACCGTCATAATTCCCCCACTTCATTGCTCTGTCTGTCTCTCTCTCTCTCTCTCTCTCTCTCTCTCTCTCTCTCTGTGACCTGATATTCCTTTCAATAAACCAGTCACAATTCTGAGTAAGGAAACCATCTTTATTGAGATACAGTCATGCGATGTATTTATTCAATACCAAAAATCACTTACCGCCACTACATTGCAAGATTACTTTCTGTGAATATTCTGTCACTTATTTTACACGAGTATACTATTGTATACGTTTTCCCCCATCTCAAAGCTAATTTACTCTTTGAAAGCATACAATTAGGTTTCTATACAGTGAAATAATGGAATAATCAGCTGTACAGCTATTCTATTATAGTCTTTTCAGTACTGCTCTTTCGAGCTTCCGTTTCATCACATCTTTTCAAATTTTTGATTACCTTCTTCATTTCTTTTCTCTCCCACTTAGTCACTTGGTTACTCTTCAATCTTACATACCGTATGACTCGCGTATTCGTTACGCTCAAATTTGCTATCTGTCTGCCAATCTACTGTCTACCATTTGCTGTGTCTCCATCAGTCACTGAATTCCCGGGAAAATATTTTCCTTGGATGTACAAAATCCTCTTTTATTTAGATTTCTTAATTCAATTACGAATAGAAATTTCGCTCTAATTTGCGTGTCACATTGCCAAGCACAATTTTCTCTAAAACACACATATATGTAGTATATAAATGCAGTACCGGAAGTATCATAACGCCCCATGCCATCATCATCTCATCTGCTCTGTTCCCTAACCTCTCTGTCTCCACCTCTGACCAATACATGATGTATCCAAAAGTTGCCCAAACCATACGGCTCATTTATTGCGAAATCATCACAATTTCAAAGAATCTTGCTCTACTACAACATTTGTGAAGTATGAGGCGTAGAATTATTTTTCTTTATGGATGTTTGCCGTCCACTGTTGATGCACACTGTAAATGATCTCAGAGTAAAACAGGTAAGGCATAATGCTGCAGCCTGCAATCATAATTGCAGCAAGAACCGAGGAGTATGAACAGGTGTGAAAGGCCGTTGGTCTACTGTAGTCTGGAGCAGGTGTACCACATTTGCAGAGAATATGGAGGGGAGGCAGAGAAACCGAGCCAAGAACAGCTGGAAGTAGTAAGACAGAATTGAATCAAGCTTTAAGAGTCCTCTCTGGGACGTTCTTTCAAAGTTCTTAAGTCTAGGTATTTTCCCACTAAAATAAATCTACACCCCCAGGACATTGTTGAATTGTAGAAGGGTGTAGCTCTCATGGGCGGCGGATAGATGGAAACATTGGTTTGGACGTACTTTATTTATGGGACAGTGAGGAGTTTTTGTCCCTAAAGGTACACCTTTATTGTGCATAGAGGAAAAACATATCTTTTACTCACTGCTCGCTCCTGGTTAACTTAAGGCTTACGATTTTACCTTTATGTCGTTGTACTACATTGCGTGGATTGAAACTGCATTTGAACCATCATCTCCCAACCGAAACATAATAGTAAAAGTCTAAATGCTCCCCCAACGTCTTTTAGATTGGGTTTGTTTTCCCAGTAATAACCTTCCTCTGTGTATACACAGGTAGCTTCATATACCTATCTCGCATCAAGATATACACCTTTGAAGAGATCTACAGCAGACGGTAGCAATAATCACAAGAGAATCAACTGTATTCTTATAATATGTCCTACTCCTGTATTATCCTCCCTCCCATCGCCAAATAATCTCACGTATCTTTTGACTTCGAACTTGATCTTCTTAATCCTAGAATCCGCAACAATCTTCGCCGTCATGTCATAACAAAAGATTCCAAGTTTGCTACCTCAAAACCTCAACCGTTAAAACAATTAAATTCTTCACCGTATCCCACTTGTGGTTTCCGGGAATCAGTCCTTCGGTGAGTGAAAAAAGTTTTATATTTTTTACTACAAAATTATTAGAAACCTCTGTAGAAATTAGGGAATAAATAAGGCTTCAAATCTAACGGAATTATTTTACAAATTGCAAATTATCTCCCCTGTCCCTCCCCGTTTTTATCTCTCATTAAACATTACCGAGTAAGCAGTTCCGAAAGGGTAAGATATTTGAACGAGTTTGGTTGTCTTCTACCATTCATTATCAGTCGTTCGCACCTACTTGATTCGAGAGGATTAAAACTCAAGTTGCCGTCTACTTGACGGCCTTTATTCCTATGTAGTTGTTTCTTATCTGTCAAGATTACAGTTCATAACAAATAAAACTAGGGTGTTGATTTCCGGTACAGATTACCTTCTCACTCTTGAAAAGGTCACAATTTATTTCATTTAAAATTTATAATATATATGCGAGAACTGAAATTGAGGAGGAACAAATTAATTACGTATAAACTGGAAAGAAAATGTAACCCATAGATTTCTAGACTCTAGATTGCTGCTACCAGACTACCAAACAGAGCAAGAATTCTTGACTACTGCTACCTGTATGTTTCAGCTAATAAGCCATTATTCCCTTGATTATAACATTGTTTGTTTGATAAAATAATTAGGTTCTACTTCTTTGATAAAATCAATAGGTTCTATTTCTTCGATAAAATCAATAGGTTCTATTAATTTATGCATACTTTTCGTACTAGTAATACCTGGGCTGAGAACTAATTTTTCATTTTGTGTGTTACAGTGGAAATGGTGAATGGTTAAAAGGTTTTCAGCCAGGACCTCCTTTCACAGAGCTTAACGGCGACATTTAAGTTTGTAACATAATTTCTGATGATTGTGCCACTATGAGACGAAGGCGGGGAGAAAGGAATGCAATACGAGGAAATTCATGGAAGGTCACGACATGTCCGCCGTTTCCAGCCTTCATTTGTAGTTACCGTCAACCTTAACTTATAACTCAATACCTTGTCAACATGGAACTTAAAGTCTGGGTCGAGGGTATCCAGCGAATCGTCTGCGGTGTCAATGAGAAGACCACCTGTCAGGTAATCCAGAAATACATGCCATCCAAGGAATTGAAGGAATATTTCAAAGAAATCTGTAGCCGTCATATCCTATATGTAATTTGAGAGTGGAATATATGGGCAGTCTCATACAACATTCGTTGACGCATTGCTTTTTACAGGATGTCGTTTACGCACTGGCCCACGCCACTGGGAAAACGGGTAGATTTACTCTTATTGAGCGTTGGCGAAATTCTGAAAGACTCCTGGCACCCAACGAACAGCCTCTTAAAGTGAGTCATTCTCTTAGATTCGCCAAGCTTTACATTTGTAATCTCATAACTTGGCATGATATGAAATTCTTCAATGCAACTTTTCTGTGCATATTTTAGGTTTTGCTAAAATGGGGTGAACATTCAAATGACGTCCAGTTCATTCTGCACTGGGCTCCCTTGGAGTTACCATCTGCTAAAACACCAGGAGCAAAACAGTTCGATAGTGATTCATCATTTGCCAAAAATAATCCCAGTTTAGTCAGTCCAAGTGGAACCTTAAGCAAGAATGGCGTTTCATCTAAAAGTAAAGTTTCCAACCCGGTAGCTTCTGACACCAGCTCTATGAAGCGGAAAGATCCATCGAACAGTGTTGGTGTAGTGCGAGGTATTCCTCAGAGAACAAATGATATAATCGCCAATTTAAGTCATGGAGGAGCAGATTCACCATCTGAGAGTAGTAAAATGGGTAATTTAAGCAGTGCCACTAAAAATGTCAATTTCGGTCATGACCTTAGCGATTCTGACGGATCTCCAGGCAAAAAGTTGAAGGACTTTCATGTAAGCAGCCCGCCACCCTACCGAGAGCCTCCGAACCCTTCAAGAACTATTGCACATAGTCCCATTGGTGTCAGTGCTCCTGCGAAGGGGTTACCGCCTTATCGGGAGCCCCCGCCCCCAAATCTAAATATGCAACATCAAGGCTCTCGAAACACATCCAGTGCCTCATTACAAAGTAGTCACAAACAGTCATCCCATATGAATAGTGCCAGCCCTTTATTTAATGCTTCTGTAAATCACAATGTGGGGAATGTGTCTACGACAAGTAGTGTATCACCGATGGATACAAGTACCGGGTGCAAACCTTTTGCGAGTTCCAGTGATTCAGTTCAAAAGTTTTCTCATGAAGCGTCATCATTGTCGTCAAAGGATTCAAAAGTCTCAGTTAAGGTAAAACTATTTAATGAGTATCCTTCAAGTCGTATCACGAAAGATAAACCTAGCAAATCTTCCTTTAAGAATTAGTGATTTGTGGAGGATGTTCAAAGGTTTATTAGAAACAGCGATAGTCTGCAGCCATGTACGCAATAAGTCAGCCAACCACTTGGCCTTCGATATGAACTACAGCAAAAGGTTTCAGGGTTTTACCAAACCCAAAATAACATTTCTAGCACGGGGGAATGGAAACAGTGTTGCTCTCCAATATTCAATGTTTTGACGGTCTTATATCTTGTTGTGGGTCTAAAAATACTGTTTGGAGACGTCGCAGGTAAACATCTTCTGACGTTCATTCAGGAGTAGTTCAACTGTGTCTTGCATTGATGCAGTGCTGCAAAGATAGTCGAATAAAATTTAATGAGACAGCCTAGGCAAACTAGTCTGATTTAATCTACAATATGTCTCTCAGTACCCTGCTACGGATGAAAGATTAGAGTGTAGGAGAGTTCAGCGTAAATAGACTTACTAAAATAATAAGCCTGATCCAAGAAATTCTCTTGAAAGCAATAACATAGTTTTCCCACAAGGGGATTATTTACATCTTTAATCTGTGAATGCAAAAGTATAAGGTAGCTTCCTGTTTTTTCAGGATTATTCTATTACCAACGGTGATGGATCGTCAAATGTTAATGGAATGATGCCAAAGAAATGCCCATCTCCCATTTCCACTGCGAATCCACAGTATCAGGAATTGGTTCACTTAATAAACGTTCAAAGAGAAAAACTGACGGCGCAGCATGCGGAAATGACGCAGGTTTGACATTTTAAAACTCCATTTTGAGCAAAAAAAGTCAAAAAGCGTGTATCATAAGATTAAGCTTGAAGTTAAAAAGTAATATGTTTAGCAGTCAAGGAATCAGGCTGCTTTCGTGTAAGAAGCATGCTAAAAATGGTTTTCTACAAGTGTTACATGGATTTTTTCGACTCTTACAGTTTGATGCCGAGATCATGTTTTGGGAAGGCAAAGCAAAGGAGCAACAACGCCACCTTGATTTTATAACAAAAGAGATTTCTAGGCTTGAACTGTACAGCGCACAGCAAGAGAGTCAAGTATTATCCCTCATGCATTTAGAAGAGGAGAATGAGTTGGTAAAACAGGAATCAGAATCGTTGAAATCAGAAATAGAACTGCTTCGGGAAGAATTCGAAAAGTGCGAAAAGGAGTTGAATGGCTATAAAAGCAAGATTGGGTAAGATTTTTTAATATATGTACTACATGTAGCATGTATTTTGAAGACTTAAAATTTTAGTAACTTCTATTGCGACGTGGATTTCATATCAAAATGATTTACTTGTCCTTTCAGGCATCTGTCGACTGAACTCCAAGCTCACCGAAATAACATGAAACAGAGGCAAGAAGAGTGGATGAGGCGTGAAGCAGATACGTTAGCGGAGATAGATATTTTAAAACAAGAGCTTGAGTTGGCTAGACGAGAGACTGAAGCTGTAACTGACCTTTCTGGAAATTTGGATATGGAAGTCAACTCTCTAGAGATGGATTTAGCTGGGAAGAAGAAGCAGATGGAGAGACTACTTAATGCTATGAAAGAAGCAAACCTTCAGAGCTTGACGATACAGCCTCCGGAAGAAGTTGCCGATAGCGGTGCCCATCATCGATCCGGCAGTACTCGAAGAATGATTGGTTCACCGAGACAGCTCGAAAACGCCGCTCCAACCAGCAAAAACCCACATGGGGTATGGGTTTAGCATTATTTTGAGTTAACATTTTTGAGGTCACATAGTTTTGTTTTTGTTAAAATGCTTCATAGCACCCTAAGTAATGCAAATTGAACGCACATTTACATGCTTTCTTGTATTTGTGTGGTCGCAAGTACTGTTTTAATATTATAAATTATTGCTTTATTTACGCGATAGCGAATCTTGATGTGGGTTTGTCATTAGCCAGAATATTAGTTGTCCGCTTCTATTATGTTATGTTCGGAAATCTAGAAGTATCAAGTAACCTGAGTGAAAATCGGCAATTTTGTTGAATAGAGATAACTATATAGAATTCCTTTAGAGAGTTATTCTTGAGTGTGATAATTTAGCAGTACCTATTCGGCGAAGTAATCCTTTACGTAGTATCGGAAATTGTGTTACGCGCGTAGGTTTTATAGCAAAGAGTTATAATTGCTTGATTCTAATTAAGTGCTTCATTAGTGATCCATCCCAATGTATTTAGCACTGTTTACACACCTAAAAAAACCATTAACTATATCATTTGAGAATTGTAATACAGAGGCAAACATCTGTAGCTGAATCTATGATGCAAACATATTTTTATATACCATAACTGGTTCACTGTGGGACAACCGCACGTTGCAGCTCAGCGTATCGCCTTGGTGCGCCAGCGATTGCCTGTGTTTACCGAAATACAACACAGAGATTGATGGTAAATTAGTATACCAATAATGTATTACCAATCTGACTACTTGTTTTACGTCGCTGCTTTCTTGCAACCCGTGTCTTGCCAAATAGATCAGTTCAAAAGATTTTTTAGATGCCGCAAAGTAGCCGTACAATTGTATTGTTTTAATGGAGTTTACATTACTGATTACCGCACCAGTATAGAAACGCATGTATTTAATCGATAGCCTTATCTCCGCTGAATAGTTGTTATCGAATTTACTATTCCTAATTCATATTTTCGTGACGAAAACCGTCTGGACAGTTTAATAGCCTCCAGTCTCTTAATTCCTACAATATGTTTTGCCTGTTGGTGTATCCCCGGCGGCAACAAACTTTATGGTCTCCAAAATCCAACACGTATTCTAGTTTATAGTTAAGGTTAAAATTTTGATAAACCCGCCGGATGATCGCACCTTCATAATTACTAGGGTGTCGTTTGCCCTAACCATGAATTTCAAATAGAAATTGTTATGCATAGTTGTGTTATGCTCCAGTCACGCGGTATTGATCACTACACATAATCTATAATCGCAGCTTCAGTTTTCATCAGAGTGAGTGAAAAAATTTAAAACTTAGATCTTTGTAAATCTTTACAGAATCTGTAAATTTGAATGTGTTCAATAGTAATAAGAAGTTACTGCCTGCATATTATCAAGTGTAAATACAGCCATAAAAATTGAAACACATATTGGTTACGCAATACCCTGTAAAGTTACATATCGACAACAGCACTTCGCCAATAAACCATGCGATATTTCTATGTTCCTGCAATATCTTGAAAAACTGCATATAAGTTATTGCACAATCTTAGATCACCCACACGTATCTTGCAGTCCATTACTTTTTCTGATTTTCTACATGTACCTTAGGATTAGCTATAACCGATCGAATTTTCACTTCAGTATTTGCGTGAAATTTTTGAAACAGCGTCTTCAGCATTTCTTTTTTCAAGAATAGCAAGTACTTCACTTGAATAGCCAAATGCTTCGGCTCATACACTGAGGGTTCTAACGAGTATACTGAATCCATGTAACTGCGGTCCGATGCAACGGCATGCTGAGGCAAGTATGTATTGACAAGATCGATTAAAGTTCCTTCGGAAGGTATCGATGTTAGGGTAGTTTTACAGCTGGAGCACAGTTGCTTCCGCTTCTGCAGGCAAGTTTCCAACATCTGGAAAATAGATAACAATTTCGTCACGGTGATATAGTAAAGCGCAAAGGGGTATTTAGCACAAGGATCTTATGTGGTTACCTTCAGCTCTAACTTGTTTCGCATGATAGGCATTCCAATTCTTTTGAGAACCGATATTGTCGAATCGATTTCAAAAAATATCTTCTGGATGGACTCGTTGGCGAATATATATTTGGATAATAACGCCCAGAACTCCTTCTCAGGTAGAAGATTCGTCGGTATGGAAACAATAACGTTTCTCACGTTAAGTACAACCATTAATGATGTTGTTCCAGCGAGTTCCTTATGTATCCAAGGAATATAAATCCCGATTTCCTTCTCTGACTTCAAAATCGAAATCTGTATCATAATTACAATAATGTTATAACCTTGACTACCAAAATTAGGAACTCATCAGATTAAAGTGTAACACCTACCGTATTGCTTAGACCACCCGGAGTACTGACTATGTGAGTTTCTAGGGTTAATTCTACCGGTTTCTGTACTTTCCGTACAGGGTCTCGAAATTTCGTAACTATGGAATAAAAGAATGAACCTCAGCCTTGGTTCGCTCAAAGTTTAAAATCAAATCCTTTCTACTAAAAACTCATCAGAACGGCAGAATATGACACTTACCTGATATAATTTCGTCTTGAAAGAAAGTATGATGTCCCCCAAACAATTCCCCACTTGATTGGTCTACCATACTAATTAAAGTGATAGAATTCCCAATCCCTGTTTCTATCGGATTTCGGAAAACCACTCCCTTATAAGTTCTTTGTGCATTGTTTGGATATTCCCGAATCGTCAAAATCACAGTTGTTCCAGCCTCATAATCAAACTCCAAATTATACATTAACGGTGGAACCCATGCTGCAATTTTTGAATCATCAGCATTTCGTTCTTGAGAATTAGTTGAGGAAGCCATGTTTTCTTGTCAAAATAACCCAGTAGTTTCAACGAGTCAACCAAATGATGAAGCCGTCGAACTCGTGATATTTTCTAGCTAGAAAAACAATCAAACAAAGTTAAATTGTGATAAGCCAATGTTATTCCAAAGTAGTTAAGTTTCCAAATTCTTTCTTACTAGCCTGTTTTAATAAAATTCGTGAGAATCGAAACTTTTTTGCTTTTACTGACATGCTGCATTTCCGCCAGCTCGGTATTTTTAAATTCCTTCAAGGTTCACAAGGTAAAGTGCCAGCATAAGTTATAACTTATTTAAGGATGAGCGCAGAAGAGCCTACCGTGAAACTTAACAAGAGAAAAGAAAGGCACCTCAATGACGCAGAACATAATTTCCGATTCGACCACCGGAGTCGCACTATATATATACTGATAAACTAATATCTAAACTGTTTAATATTTAGCACTGATCGCCATCCTCTGATTTTGCTGCACCTCTTATTTGAATCATTTACATATATATGCGTTAATTTTAAATTACGCAAATGTTATACTGATATCAGTTAGCCGCATCTAAAAGTAAGTTAAGGTGTATTGGGCCTTATAGCAGAAACTTCTTTCATCCAAACCTGGGAACACTAAAATCATCAAATAAAGGAACTCAATATTAGATCCACGCATAGATATCCATAAATTTTGTATTAACAGTAGATTTCCTCCCTTACTTTTGCATATTACTTAACAGCATTGAAAGTATATTTATAAATAAAAGTCACACATATCATAAAATCATAACTCATACTTGAAACGTTTGAAATAACTAGAATCGTTTGATTACCATAAAGCCTTATCCAAATAATTGCCTCCAAGCTCACTTCTTAAAATTCCGTCCGCTAGATGACGCCCAAGCATCTAGCTAACTTCTTCCGGTAGATTATTATTTAGACATTATATCCAACCCCGATATTATGTATCGGTCCTGAAAAATGGCTTGTGCCGACTTATATGAACTTATCTCCAAAAGCCGTTTTACCCATACAATTTTCCAAAATGTCCGAAATAGTTGCGAATTATGAGATAGTATAACACGATACATTCTGTAAGAACTGCGTAAAGTGCAATAGGAAATGCCTGGAGTGGGCTATTCACTACCATGTTTTAAGTTAGCATCTATACCTCAACATGGTGTTTGGAAATTGTATCGATTGTAAAAGTTTGATTTCAATGAATATTTTTGAATAAAATAAAAGTTTCTTCAAAATTCAAGGCAAAGGAAGCAATCCGAGGAGTTGCCTATAATACTACTGGGTCATTCATCATTACTTTCGTTATTCTTGAACCAACTCATAAACAACGCCGTATTAAAATTTAGCATTAGCATATCCCATTTGTTTTCCAATACAAATACGGTGAAGTTGGTTTCGTTCGGAGTAGGTTCAAGTACGTATTTCAACGTGGAGAGGTTCACAGAACTAATGCATATTTAAAAGATGGCATAAGAGATGAATGTTTTGAAAAAAAGTCCAAGAGTGGATTGTTGTTGCGTTACAGGATTGTTCGCGTGCAGACTGTCAGGAACCTGAGTTATTACATAGAATGGGAGCTAATGTGTGCTTATTTCTTGGTTTCATTACAAGTAAATCGGAATCTGTGGATCCCATATTAATGAGCATTTCATTTCTCTTCCGTCTGCAGTGTCTGCACTACGACCTAGTCGCTCATCCAGTCCTTGATTCTTTCCCTAGCTGAACATGGGTTATAATTCGGTATCCATGGACTCGCATAGTCCAAGGATCCTTCGGCGCGATAAGAGCGGACAAACGCTAAAACTAACACCCACTTTAACCAGTTTATCGACAAGCCCTTGCCGCCACTCTGCCACCATCCCCAATCAAGAGCCCGTATCATTGGCATAGCATCACTGCATTCCGTTCGTCTGGTAATAATTAGCATTTGAGTCTCTGTTTGTCTACATCCGAATAACTCAGTCATTCAGTCATGAGGATGAAATGAAATATTTTATCATTCCTTCCTTAGCAGGAGTCGATTCCACCATGTCATTCTCTATCAGATTGAGAAGCCTCACGCCTCACGTCGTCGTCCTCATCCCTTGGATTCTTCCTCCATCCAGTTCATCTCCTTCAAACACTTATTCCTTCACCCTTGATACTTGAAATCATGAGATCATCCCAGTCACTTTCCTCCACCACCTCTATTCATTCCTCATTATTATCATGATCCTTCAGCTCTCTGACTCTGACCCCTCCTCCTTCTCTTTTCAGTATATAATGAATCACTTTCCAAACCGACCCAGACGATCAGACGAAAACATTTGGAAGAAGGCAAGTCGGCCAAGTCTACTTGCTTCAATCAATTGTTTCTAAATAATTGAATTAAAATGACAATTTGAGTCTACTGGAAAGGAAGGTAAAAGAATTATAAAAACCCACCATCTCCTCATGAATAATGTAAGATCACAACCTCCTTACTCTCACTGTAATTACACAATCATGATCCTCGTAAATTTGTGCATTTTATGCAAACAATCTGCTACTGTATTCCCCCACATTAATTGCTCTCTTCAATAAAATCCACAATAATTGCACCTGCGTGCTCTCAGAATCATAAAGCTAATAATTATTATAATCGCCTAGTTCACCTACCCTTCCCGTATTCACACAAGGCCTTCCCTCTATATTTTTCTCGAGATGTCATTCATCTTCTCCTTCTTCATCCACCTGTCCGCATCCTCATCTTGGAATCTAACAAATATAATTCCATTCTTTACATTAGATTTTTATTCAAGGTAGCATTAGCTAGCATAAACGTTTTGATTTCTTCTTTATTCATTTCAATCTCCATGGAAAATTCTGAGCAAGTCGCCCACCAGTTCAAGTTCTGCAAGAGTCGATCAAACGGACTGTCCATGTCCTACCGTAAAATTAATGTAGCTTGGCCATGCTAAGTTAGCCCCTTCAAAGCCGACCTCGCTTGATCCTATTGCCTATATCACTTTTCATTAGTTCATTCTCAATTTTTTCTATCTTCAAAAGCAAAGCGGTCCCTGTGGATCTCTCCATGAATTTTCTCTTCCATTCCCCACAGTTGCTTTTTTTCAAAAAAAAGTAACCACCCCAACCACCTCTTTTCTCCCTTTGCCGAACAGAGCGATCAAGAATCATGACCACAGCTCATTTTCTACTCTCTCTATCATGATTAACTTTTTCAATCCCACCTTCATCAAATCGCCCTATTTACATTTACCCAGATCCAGCTACAAGAACCAGATCACTGTCTCCACTGAAACTATTTTATCACTCTTATTCTTTAGTACGTGTGCGTCTCCTCCGTCTCTCCTCTGCCGCCCCACGAACGTCTCCTCTTGTGAATTTCCTTTTATTGGATCCCGCCCCGCCTAAATACCCGGTGTCCATCTTCCACTTCTGTCGTCTTCAGCGTCCTCTTGCTCAGGAGGAAGGCCAATTAGGCGTGATCAGACTTGGAGACAGCCGATTCAACTTATTTTCATCCTGGCCTATTTATTAGGCAGTAAAAATCAGCTACCTTTTACTTTTAACTTCATCGCCAACTTTCACTCTTCTGCTCTTCCAGATCTTTTCATGTTCTTCAAAATGCCGACTTTTATTCAGATTTCACCGCGTTTTGTAATTTAATTTGCAACTGTCACCGCCGAAGAGTTAATTCGTTTTCACATGTATCACAAAAGTTTTCACCTTTTATTTAGACTTTCTATCATGGTAATATTAAATCGAAGAATGAACCGCAAAATTTTTACTATAATTCTAAATTAGCTCTACTGAAAACATAGGGACGGCCATTCTAAATAGCATATAGCTGACGCTGATAGGCTTCGAGGGCTAATATGTGGGCGCCTTAGCTCATAGCACAAATCCGCGGAGAGGTAGAGTAAACTGCTTGCACTACTTGAGCGAGCTAGAGATTTTCTCAATTTCAGCGTCGTTTGCTCCTATCCAAAGTGTCACAGCGTCAAGCGGTTTGCACTGTATGCTGGCTGCGACCCTTGCCATTTTGTTTGCATTAAATTTGGTCTCTCTAGGTCAGAGGTTGAAGACGCAGGCTGGAACGTGAAAAGTATATTTGAAGGTAAAGCAGACATTTTTTAGTTTAAGGTTCAAAGCGTCGTTAACCTTTGAGTTAGGTACTTGAAAGTAAGCGCATTAGAGAGGCAATGTATTTGGATATCTAGAGGTACAAATTGCATGACGCTGCGACGCTTCTGGACAAAGTTATAAAAGTGAAAATAAAGAGAGCGCTATTAGATTTTCTTTTAAAAAACCGCTTTTTCTTATGGATGCGCTTGACCTAGAGCGCAAATGTGACTGGGATAATTAAAATTGGTTACCCTCAACATAGCTTATGAACTATCATTGCTTACGTGTATTACTTTGAAACTACCAAATGAAACTTTGTGCCATGATTCTTAAATTTGACTCAATTCTGTCCATATTACTGCTGTTTGCCCTCGTTCATACACGCACAATCCAATACTTTAAACAGGTTCCGCATTATTCCATTCTTTCTTTCCATCCATCATTGACATAATCATTACTGGCATTCTTCCCGATCAACTCTTTCCTCTCTGTACGAAATCTCTCTGTAAGAGCTCAGTCTACTCTACGAGAATCATTATTATTAGCTCTTGTACATTAACGCTTCTTGTAACAAAAACGTGCTCCTTCTTCACTCCTATACGTTCCTGCTTGCTTCTGATAGTTTCGCAAACGTTCCGATACCTTGAGTTCTTTCAGTTCATTCCCTGCTTTGCCAACGAACTCATCCCCCTCTCCAAAAACTTTCATGCCGACAGGTGAGCTGATTTCATGACGGGAGCCACGGAATGATTACCTTACCTGTAATCTCCATCAAGTTTTCATCCAGATACCAATCCATCTCCTGGAGTCCATATTTTCCACTTTTTCTATTCGCAACAATCCTGCTCAATCCATAGTTATTAAGGGTTAATACGCTTAATTCTTCCCTGTCTGAGTACCCTGATTGATCAGCTCAAATTCCTTGTGAGCACTGTTCTCAATTGCGAGAGACATTAAATATTTTTTTCTCCTTCCTTCATACAGTAAAACCCAGCCTGGGCCGTCACCCTCAAACTAATTCAAGGTTTCAGAAGGAAGGAATATATAGATGGTTACGTTACACACCTCTTGCCAGTGTCTCCCTCCCCCAAAAGTACTAAAATCACATATACAGTGTATATAATCTTCCTGCCTGCTCTGGCGCAAGCTTAACGCGCCTGGTGTCAGTTAATGACAACATTCCTCACCTCTTATCTTGATTACCGCCAAGGATGTTGATAGACGGCAATTTTTTTCCAATTAATTACACCTCCTCAATTTTATTTATCTTACCACCTTCTTATCCGTCTTGTTAGTCTGTAGGATTTACAACTTGGCACACTGAACACTCTTGCACCGCGCCGAACCACCCAACCCATCATCTCACTCAGTACGCATTCTTTTGCAAAATTCCAAATCTTTCTCCTAGCGCCATCCATACAGGCAGGCAAGATAAAAGCTTGGTTGTTTTGACATCGACCCTTGAATGTATTCCGCGCGGAATGCAAGAAAGGTGCACCAACTGTCGTCGTCTTAAAGTTGGACTCATTAGCAGAATAAAGTGGTAGCATCTGTGTGACAGTTGATGGACAAAGTCGAAAGTAAGTTGGACTCCTCTTCCACATGACATCCGCTCCTCGAGACATTGTCCATGACCTTCCCGCACCACTAAAACTTTCTGTTTCCATCCAAGCCGAAGCAAAGGATTCGATCTAACAGCTTTAACAAGAAAACCAGAATAAAATTTCAATTTCACTTGCGGCTCAACAAATCTCGCTATGCGAGACTGTACACCCATATTTCTAAATTATATCAAAGCGGTTCTGTTTCATAAAGTTGGATCAGATTAAGATTGAGGTAAGAGCCCTTGGATTGGAGTACTCATTCCAGACAATTCCTAATATCATTTCTATGCTTACGCTAAGAAGCAAGCACGCATTGAGTGACTTGTCATTCCCTAATGAATGAACGGCATCACTCGGAATCACCTTTGCTCTGACTTGGCGACGACAAAAGCCTTTGCAGCTTTACCTCATCATGCTTGCATTACTTAATTTAATTCAATCACTCATGTGACTATAGCTCCTCTCCTTTAAGATTTGATATTTGTACAATTGAATTAACCTACTATAGGTAACAAGACCGTGGCTTTTGCTTATATGGAGACTGCCTCTTCTCAATTTACCCGGCCGGACGGAAACACAATCTCCGCACCTGTCGAAATGAATATTCATACTGGACTCGCTACACTGTGCTTGATTGAGAGTTGAATAGCTCCGGACACACAATAACCTTCCGAATAATGACCACAAAACATTATCCACGTGCTATAGCTGGCATATTTTCTATTTATGGTCCACCAGCCGGAAAACGTTAATGATGAGCCAAAACCCGTCTTCTGGGTGACTTCCCCGTCAATCATCTCCCCGGAATCTCACCTCTCCATCCAGCCGCTTGGGTTTCTAAAATGTAAAGCAGCCTCTCGTTTCTTGTCTACCCCCTGCGTAATACAAGACCACATTAAGTCCCTTTCCTCATGCTTCGTGTCAAATCTTACCTTCCACTTCACTTCCTCCCGTCACTCAGCCTTGTTGGATGCAATCACAGAAATCAATTTCATGCTTACTGGAGATGGAATGACCATGTATAACTAATCATAATAGGAGGATGAACAGCCTTGCACCCTCTTTATCATCCTTCCATTCCCTGTCTTTCAAAGTCCCCGTGTAAAATCTTACACCATTCATTCCTTCTTCTTAGACGCTTCAACAATTATCTCAAAATTTGACGGACACTTTTCAACTATTGATGAACCATTGTCCGCAGGTGAACATGATGATGATTCAGGGGATTTTTGGCTAACTCTTCCTCAAATATTACCTCAGTCTTTTATAGCATTCATTCACCCCCAAATACTTTCATGCTCCACTAGTAACTATCATCTCCTTATTTCACCCCTCCCCTCATCTCAGTGCTTCCTATCCGTGATCTGCGAGATTCAAATGTACACACATTATCTGCTCTAATTTACCATTCGTTTGTCTCTATTACCCTGAGACGTGTATGCGTATGGACATTTCCTTGCTGGTCAACAAGAGGAAAACGCAGTTTAATAAAAGCCACACATCGATAAAAAGACTCTTTTCGCTTCTGTTGGAGCCCCGAAGAATCGTACGCTTGTGAGAGACAAAATGAGAGGCGGGAGTCTCAATTCGGATAATTTTACTGTCCACTTTTGAACCCCATTTTACCGTAAGATCTTATTCGGTTTAAAGCAGGTGTAGGAGCGATAGTGTGAACACGTTTGAAATTACGCAAATAATACTACCGATCGACAGGGGCCATTTAAAATGACGACCTTTCATCATACGAGCTAAATGCGGGTCAGTTTTGTACAGGATTGATAATTTTACCGGGAGAAATTCAAGTTTTGAAATCTCCTATGCCCACCTTTTACCCACGACCACGACAATACAGCAACGCAATCCTTCAAAAGCTCTATAAATTCCCTCTCCTCTCAAACTTGCACGTCGTTTCGTTAATTATATCACATAGTTCAAAGGACAGTTTGGTAGCCTGGAGCATGGCCTTACAATTTCCGGTTTTTTTTCCTCAATCCTTCATCCTACTCCTCACAGCTATTTTAGCTTTGAAATTCACCTTCCGTGTTCTCGGGCAGCTACTAGCACCCTCCCACCTTTCAACATTTCCTTCATCTGTTTACCGAAAGTAGGCACGCAAATTAGACGAGCCCCTGCCAGACGACATATGCCGTTAAATTATTTCCTACACGAAGAAATCCTGTCCCTGCTTTGTCCTCCTCTTCTTTATCTGGTCGAGCTTTTGAAGTAGAGCGGAAACCGGGTGAAAGACATGCGAATTTATCAACATGTTTCTTGATAGAGGCTCGCTGTCAAAGTCAGTCAAAAATTATAATTACTACTCGTTAAAATATCCCTCCTAAATTCCTTCGCTTCGCCTCACTCACAACCCCTCTTGACCAATGGTCACTCCGACTAGACCTAGGTCATTCCGTCTTTCCTCGGATTCAAGCCCTATGATCCCACCTCCATAAGGATTTTACCTCAGTTCTACTCTGAGCTTTTACTAACTCACTCACTTTTTTGTGCTTACTGCTATTTTTTCCATTAAGCGCTTGCTCGCGCGTGTATAGATTTAGTTACCACTCATCCCCAATTTACAGAAGATTACTTAAAACGGTTACTAAAACCCAACAACCGTTATTTGGAATTCCTTCCGATGGTATGCTACCATTGGTATAGTCTCTGAAATATCCAGTTAACTTGACGGACGAGTGCCTTCAACTGCAAGGCTCCAGGACGAGTTCAGAGTGAGTTACCGTAAAATTGTATCCATAATCTTCTTTCTTTTCTAACCTCTAACTGTACGTCGTCCCTATTGGCTTAATCAACCCGAAGGCTAATATTTCCTCGAAATCCGGCAGAGCATGCAGTAGATATTAGCCCTATCTTTTTAAGAAGCGTTATACATTTTCCTGCTAGTTTCTTGACACACTTGAGCGTGAACGCAGAAAGTTAAGAGTCAGCTATTAAACAGGTTGTGCAGGTAGAGCTTATTGGTTTCAAGAGAACTGATTAATACATCCAGGGAAACTATCTTAAGCCCGAGGAGAGGCCCACGTCTCTTATTAGTAGTGCACGGTATGGTGAATGCAACAGGTGTTTGAGGAGTAATCATACAACGCTCTCCTATTCCCTATTTATCCTACTAGTTATCAATTATTTTGAAATTTTAACACGTAGCATGCATGCTTCACGAACATTCCCGGCCGGATAACTGTTTTTCATCCTATCATCTTTCTATTTTATCATCTAAGATTAGTCAAATTACACTTACGGTTAGTGAAGACCTCAATTCTAATCCTTGCGGATAAATTAGGTAATTATTGAATAATACTCAGTGAATTATGCTGAGTCGTGTCAGATATATAATATCCTTGACTTATCTACAATCAGATATTCCCTCACCAAAGTCTCGTATCATAATATAATTATTTGAAATATTTGAAAAGTTTCCAGAAGAGAATATTTCAGGCTTTTGCAAGTTACGTTTACAACGTACCGCTAGAATCGCTCTTTTCTCTTAAACAAGCATGTTCTTTTTTAAGATCTCTTGTCAGCTTATTTCAGAAAATTGATTTTACATACACCGGCTTTTACATACCACTAGAGAGAGAGAGAGAGAGAGAGAGAGAGAGAGAGAGAGGAAGGGCGGAGGATGAGGAATCGAGTCAGTCAAACTTAATTCCCGTATCAAATTTTTAAGTCAGCGTACGAATTGAAAGGACGAAAAAATAGTGTAGAATGAGATACTATGGAATAGCGGGGAAGAAATGAGCAAGGGAAAGACTGATCTTTGGTCATCTCCCATCCAAAGAGCTTGCCTTTGAATAATCCCATGAAATTACTTTGCAGATTTATCCTTGTCATCAAAAGAGAATAGTGAAGATGTCCCTTGGTTTTTTGCTCTTCCGCATTTTCTTCACACACACACACAGAAGACACAGCTCATATATTCCTATCGCTTTGAAGAGAAATTTCTCTTTGAGTTGATGGGATATGATCTCCCTTTTTGTTTGCTGAAGGAACACCCAGGCTGCCTTTAAAGCTAAGGCATGTATCTATTTTCTTGCTTAAAAACGGAGGTCACACTTTGACATGGAAATAACTCTTGTCCCTCTCTCAACTCTAAGCCTACTCTCCGCCACTCTCTTGCCGGTAGGTGGACTTGTTCTTAGAAAGGCTAACCTTTGACACACGTTCTCATATCTCCGATAGGAAAGAGTGTAAAGAAGTCATGGTCACTTATCCCGGTTTCCCAGATTGCTCAATTCACATCACTCAGAGCATCTCGAGCCTCCCTTTCTTCTCAAGTCCTCATCATATGTCTTATTCAGTCTCCAAATAGCCGAAGATAATCTCAAGGAGCGGGTTAAAATCGTCCTAGGTCACGCAGATAGTTTAGCCTTGCTTATTCAGTCAACCATTTCCTCCTCAATATCTATGCAGAGCTCTATGCAAGAGTAAAAGGTCACGCTTATTCGAGCAAGCTGTAGCGAATCGAAATTCTCTTTGGAATACCTCAGCTCCGCCTCTGCAGATCCCTGGATTTCACAATGCGAGATTGAGTTTTTACTTTTTACCTAAATTACCACCTTTTCTTCTACCGGCTAGCCTTGTGTCCTTCCGTATCATTTCCCCAATTGCTAGTGAATTAAAAGGAAAAAAGAAGGAGAGGAATCGAATCATAGCGTAGCAGCAGATGCTGGAAGAAAGAAAGAGGGAGTATAGGCTAATATATCAAGAAACAATTGTCTACAAGGTTGAAGATCATTGAACCGAATCAAATGTTTAAATTTTTATTTTCTTATGTTCGGACAGGTAGCAATTTTGAGTTGCTGATCGTATCATGTGCTTCATTTGGACGCCATTTTGTAGGATTGCTCTTGAAATGATCCCATGGATTATCTCGTGGTTACCGCGCCAGGCGCGGTTTATGCCTGGCAAATTTTGCAAGCCAGTCGCAGAAGCCGGGCGGAGCGGAGGAATCAATCTTAAAGAATCTTCCGCGCCTCTGCTTGCTCCTTTATTGACCTCATCACATTTAACTTTGTTCGGCTAGACTTGAAAGGGGATTACGGAAATGTTGCCGCCTTGATTTCCTCCAATTTCTGTATCGTTTCGTTAGCCATCATGAACACGAAGTCGTACACTCGCTGGGTTATTGCATACTTCTCAGTAGCCTTTAATCTTGAGCGAACCGTGTGAATTCCCCGCCGTCGTATGTATCGTAATCATCTTCTTCTGTGATACTCCTGTGGCTTAACTTCCTTAACCTTCCAACTTGTTAGATTAAATAAAACTTTTGAAAATTCAATCAAAGGTAATAACACAGAGAAGTTGCGTTTAGCACGATAGTAATTTCCTCTCTCTCTACATTCTTCCTGGCTCATTGAGTCAGTCATATCCTATTCCTTGCTCGAACGAATAGAGACTATTCCAAATCTCTAGCGTCAAAAGCTCTCATCTCTTGTACAGTTTGAGCTAGGCAATAACAAATTAACGTGAGTTCTGACCACTTCGTGCCTCCGTATTCTCCTTACACAATTATCCCTAATAGTATCCTTAGCGTCCCCTTAAAGGAAGATGGAAGAACGTATTGTGTATAGCTCCTCAATTCCGGGATCACCGCACGTAATACCATAAACTAAATAATTCCTTTCATGGTTTGAGTGGAATAAATGAGAAATGATCCGCCATATATTCCATCCATTATCATTCAGAACTATACATTCAAACTTAATCCAACATTAGCCATGCTGTGGGTGGGCAAAGGTAGGAAGAGCATTGCACTTCCCTTGCGCAGACTGACCATAACTTCTTCTTCTGAGTTTCTTGAACATGAAATCATGTTATTTTCTCTATCCTTTATCTCGTTTACTCCTCTATGATTTTGCAATACAGGAGCACAAAAACATGTTTTAAAAGACATATTTTATTAACTTTTGGCCTGCTACAAGCTCAGGTGTTATAAACTAACAGCACATCGCTAGCTATAATGCAGCTAATTTCCTATTAACTCTTCAGTTAATCTATTCGTTTATGTTAGGACATAATTAAGAGGAAAATCAAATAAACTGTAGGTTCCATAGACAGAGTCTATATAATTCGTGGGATGGTGGGACGGAGGCGCGGAAAACTCGGTATATCCTGTTTAGTATTTCTCATAGAGGAAGCTTATATGCATATAGCAGCAGTTGTTCCGTCCCACAAGAGACTATTTCCGTGTAAATTTAATTATAGTATCATATCAGAAGCCCTTCCCGAAAAGTCCAACTGCTTTCATTTGACAGCCCCATGCTGACTTCTCATAATCCATAATTATATATTTCCTTCCCACATTCAGTCCCTCCCATTTCCTCATCTGATTTGTTTCCTACTATTACCACCTAGGGCAAGTCCGATCAGTCCTTTCACCCCTCGCTACTCACGCCTAAAATAACTGCCATTCTTAATAGCGCAGCCGCATCATTCACCCTTCCGAACTTAATAGCATGATTTAACCCGCCCGCTTATATATTCATCCAATGCAAATTTTATTCGCCTTAGCCTAAACCCACCTACCGCATCTCCTAATTTTTAAAATTTTTAATGCATGCATAGCAATAAGAAAGAGGCCTCATCATCCTCGCCAAGCCGCCTCTGTCTCCTTTAGTTGCTCTATTATTGAGGAGCTTGAATTATTTATCCTGTAATTATTAATTGTCCGTACCAGCCCACTCTGGATAGTCAACCTGTAGGCTTTCTCCTTCAGAATGCATGTACAAAGTGTACATGGCTGCGGCAAAAGTATGGATTTTAAATGCACAAAATCCATGGATTTCCTTTTTGAAATACAAGCTTAAGAGCTCTCAGAGAGCGAACTGGAAGGAAACAAGAAATTCAATGTAAAAACCGACTGCTTATGCTTTTCCCGTGGAATATTTCCCATCTGTGCTCTGTACGGGATACTGCACACGAAATATTTTAAACACATTAGACTGTACGGTTGGTGGAAGCAAGTAGGATTATGGACTGCCTCCCGAATCTACTCAATTCTCCTTAAGCAAAGTTCCTTAGAGAGTGCCTAAGTGAAGATCGCCCTCCCTTTATAGCTCTTTACATTATTTTGCGGTTTGCCCCTTGCTTCTTCCTTGGTAATCTTTTAAAAATGATCATTTTCTTTTATAATTTTTATTCCCATGAAAGTCCGTCCTTTTTAGAGACCGAGTTGTCTTGCCTTCCACACCTAAATCGGTTAACAACAGCGTGTGGGATGAGCTTTGTGTGAGTTAAGTTGACGGGCGATTCTGACTGCGTCTCTCAATCCTGTATTCAGCTCTCGATTCCCTCACCTCCTTCATCATTAATTTAAGCTCTTTCTCAAATGATCCATCGTGATTACTGCTAACCGCATTTTATTTACCCCTCATCATCCTTTGAATTACAGCGCGTCCCTCCACAAAAAGACATAATAGTTGTTGCTAACTTTTGTGGGAAACCAGAAATAATGTCCCCTCTGGCTTGTTATGAACTGTCATTATTATATACAGACTCCGTTTCTCGTCGTTGACTTGCCAACTAACAGCGAATCCGGTACTACGGCTAAACTTATACAAATGCCCTGTGCACATGAAACCCTGAAGGCTTTAGTCGTTCTGCCACAGTGGTGGTGTCACTGATCTTGTCAGTGTATCATTTTTGAAATTTAGAATTTGCAAAAAAGTGCATGATTCCGTGTGTCCGAGGAGGAGGTTCGTTTTGAAAAGTCCCAAAGCATTAGAAAAACATCTGTTTTCCCTCAAAAAGACTGGCTATAGTGTTAAATACACAGAGGAGGTTCCTTCGGTTTGAATTAGGATGCGCAACATGTAATTATTAAAAGTCGCTAATTCCAAATGCTATGGTTTGGCCAAAGAAACCGCACAATTTGCATATCAGCCCTCCGCATCGCATGCTCACTTTCCCTGAGTGAACGAGTTTTTGGCATGTCATTGCATGTTCGTACTCATCATTGCAATTATTTTACTGATAAAAATCATTTCTTTTGCCTACCTGAAACGTCCTTTGCCATTCTTCTCACTATATAAAAGTCAGAAACTCTGGAATAGGTACTCTAAAATGTCATAACTCATTTTTATCAGTTATGATTACATAATTACATGAGGTGAGAAGTATGCTAAACATCCTCTTGAGCTTTCTTCCATCTGCAAAGCGAGTGTATGAATCCCTGAGAGACAAAAACCAAACTTCTAATTTACCTCTACTTGTTGGAAGGAACACATGCTTATACTTTCTCCATGTGTTCATGTATTCAAGTTTGATTACAAGTTTTGTCCAGTCCTCCTTATCCGTAGCATCCATCTGTATTTCTCCATATCACATATGGATTTGTCTAGGGGATTTTATTCAAGAGCCCTTGAATAAAAATCCAGTGGAACAAAGAAGGAGATAGCAAGCGGGGGATGGTAAGCTAGCCTTGTATTTACCTTAACAAGAAACATCCGTCCATCTTCCCTATCTAGTTGAGTTGTGAAAGGTCACGAATTCATGGGAAGCAATTACACTATTTACAGTTTCCGAATATAAATACGCCTCTTCGCCTAGGCCCTGTATAATTTCCCGCAATTTTTATTTCACTCTTCATTCGGCGTCTCTCTCAGTCCTCTCTTATCTTGCGTGGTAATCCGACCTTTTTTTACTTTGGAGAAACACGGAATTCTCTTGGAAAATGTTTACATTCAATTAAGCTCTAAAAGTCTAGCAAATGAAGCACTAGTATAATTTTTCATCGTGCCTTCAAAAGCTTGTTTGTGCTCGTTCCTTATTGTTTCTTGGCAATGCGACAAACTGCATGAACCTCTTCTCTCACCTGGCCTTAGCTTTGGAAGTTGAGTCAGTTATTGACTAGAAGCTGTAGGTTGTGGCGCGTAGATGGAGAGCTAAGTAAAATTAAAAATACTCATGTTCTGATTTTAAGTGAAAAGCGACGCGTGTCAGACTCGTTCACGTCGCACGGCACATATCACCTCCAGTCCTAGCTTTGGCATCCAATATATAATCCAGCCCTTCCTAGTCATTGATGAGTTTCGTCATCGCATTTGCATTGCAATCCCTAAGCCAGGTAACTTTAGCCTCAGATAGTCAAATTAGTCTTCGTATTTAACACAGAGTCTTCAAGCTTGAGGGTATCAACTTTATATTTTTATGCTCACCTCCCCGTCCCGTCCCCGTATCGTCTTCTTTAGCTTGATGATTTGATCAAGGTTTGATTTGGTGCACGCATGAATCCTCTGGGTATCTCTCAGCCCTTTGCGTACATAAGATAATCCTCTTGCTGATAAGGCTAGGATACAAGGATGCAAGCTTGCATGTGTGTGATGTAATGGTGTGTTGATATATACTTTGATGAAGGGAGGTGGTGGGCGATAAGGTTGGATTAATTACTATCTCAAACCTATCTCGTTTCCATCTAGTTGAACCAATTTTTTCA
This sequence comes from Sminthurides aquaticus, assembly GCA_906901655.1. Taxonomy (NCBI): domain Eukaryota; kingdom Metazoa; phylum Arthropoda; class Collembola; order Symphypleona; family Sminthurididae; genus Sminthurides; species Sminthurides aquaticus. The sequence continues at coordinate 3,711,932 of CAJQTT010000004.1, read as the reverse complement.
TTGATCTTTCAGATAGAATTATTTTTAATTTTAATTCTTTCCTTTCTCCATCCTCTAGCTAAAGAAGAATCCACAATTCATTCTCTCCAAGCATTCTTTCTTTACATTAACCTGCCTCTCATCATCACTTAAATTCCTTCCCTGTAGCTCATTCCAATCCATCCTTTTATCACCTAATCATCCTCCACCGTCCTTAGGTTAATATTAGCTAGCTCAGCACGGAATAAAATCAAATTCCCTTGAAATTCCTTCTCCATTCATCATCCCATTGTCTCACAGTTAAATACAAGATTCTCTATATTTTTCACTTCCGCTATCCTAGAGGTTATTTTTTTTAAAAACATGATAACTTGACTAGGCGATCTATTTTCCATGAATTCTAGCAATTTCTCTCTGGATTCACAAACTCGTTGCTCTTTATTCATCTCATCATAAACGGAACTACCTTAATTAATTGATTATTCACTGCCCTGTTATGAAGAGGTAGGAGAATCCTAGAGGGCTATATTAAATATAGAGCGAGTTAGGCTTTCAATACGCTTCCAGCTCCACATTCCTATAATTCATATCATTATATCCCAAGGTGCGGATCTTTCTTGATCCTTGAGTAAAAATATCTAGCTTATAGCTTACCCTTGAACTTGCTCCCATGCTGGTGTTAGTGTAATGAAGGAAGGAATCTTCATCTAAATGCCTGATCATGAGAGTCAAATGTATGAAGCAGTTGCAATCATGCCGGAGACTGGTAAGGTAAAAACGTTATGCGTGCGCCCCCTGGGGGTTGACCTAAGAAGATTATTGGTTATTGAGTAGCAAAGATCAGTTGAAACCCGGCTGAAGGAGAAGAGGATGGATGACGAAGGTGACAAAAAGAGATGATAGTGTCAGTTACTGCGTTACGCATCCTTCTTCTTGGTTCCATCTCAAGATCCGCGTCTTCTTTTCCAGGTAATCTCCTCCGTCACTATGTATTTTAGATTTTATCGAAGCGTATTGAAACTATAAGCATCCTCTCGTAATTGATGCTACTACCCACTACCAAGTAGCCGTAGAATAGAAGGTGGGTGTGGTTAATAAAAAATCCGTCACGCTCCGACTCACTCACTCTGCAAACTATTATCTTTCCACCAAAGGATTGACTCTGAATCCGAGTAATTTATTTGTTATTTTCCTATTTGTACTATTCATGCAAGAAGAAGGGCCATTTCCTTGTGCTCTTCGGTAGTTTTAGAGAGACATATAGTTTTTTAATACTTGCTATCCAGTCAAATCTATCCTGATTACACGTTTCCAAAGATATAAATATAACTCATTTCCTCCTGGATTTCCTCCGTGAACAGTAGCTGGAAATGGTTTAAGATGACCAGCAGGGGGTTTATAGGAGTTGACGATTTCTTTGATACTAATACCACTACTGCATCCCACATCCATCACCGTTTGTCCTTTTATAACCCGCTTGTATGGCTTATCCAAAAGCATTACTACCTCTCCCCCAGGCCTCCCTCTCCTTAAGACGAAGAACATGAGCATTCTTGTCCAGCAGACGGAACCCTCATCAAACTACCGGACTCGATCAATTTTAGGATTTTTTCTTTTACTTCTACTATCACTCCACTCCTGGACAGAGATAGCTTCTTCGATACTCAATGCTCCTTGTACCTCCTCTCATTCCTCAAATACCCGACCACACTCCATTCCTAATCACAATTAAGTAACAATGATTCTTCAATTTTGATTCTTTTCTTCGTTCCTCGATCCCCAATGGATTTTGTAGCCATCCCTTCTTATTCTTCCCTGCCCCATTCGGATAGCTAGCTTGCTAGCTTAATTCTTGAAACTCCGGAAACACACTCCACGTCTTCTCAAGAATGCGTTGGGGTGATTATTTTTACTCCATGAAATTACTCGCCCTAACTGAGTCAGACTGGACACCGGGTAGCCGGCGCGCTTCCGATGTCAGTAGCAACTCTACCTCACTTACCCACCAACCCTCGCCCTCAACCCTTTGGCTACTTTAGCTTGATGTTAAGTAAAAGGCTTTCACACCCTAGAGCTTCTGGATGAAAGTCGCCAACTGGGCTGGGAGTCATTATTATTAGACGGGCCCTTCTCGAGTAGTTTAATAGGTTGGAATAGCAGGTAGCAAGTAAACTAAGCTTGGATTATCCCGTCCCCGTGTAATACGATAGCTGTTTCTCGTAGAATTCAGAATTCCATCCAGTTTTCTCTTAGAGAAGGCAATGCAAGTCAGCCTCCTTCTATTAGTCAGTCTCTATTACTTCCTCAGCAGGGCTCTGATCAAACATCTATACTGATAATAATAATAATAATAATAATAATGAATCCAGAAGATAGCCATGAGTATATATGTACACAACCAATACTCTTTTGGCAATGTGCTCTGTGGCTGTGGCTACTAGAGGACAAACCATCTTTTCCACCTAATCCATCCCCCATAGATAATGTGAAGGTACGTGCGTAGCTGGATGAACACCCTCATTACTCCTACCTGTCTCGTTACACTTTGATTAATTTTCAATTGTTGAAGGTGATTAATTAGAAGAAGTCAGCGCGAAAATCTCATCAAGGCGACAACTACCTTTCTATTGTCTGCCCTTTGATTAGCACCGTTTTTTTCCTTTTCTTCCCACTCTCTACACCTCTTTCTTTCTTCTCCATCATCTAAACTCCATCTTTTGTTCTTGATATATACCAAACAATACCACAAATAGAATGAGAGATACACACTCAAATAAACACAAGAACGGACTCATGCCTTGGTCTTCTCATATCCCATCATCATTCCAACTTACCTTTGGTACAAGAATTCATCCAGTCAGTCCAGTAGTGGCAGTCAGCTAGGAATCCACCCCCTTCCTCCCTATCGTCATAATGCATAACCACACGCTAGGAAGAAATGTTGTAATCCCTCTACAGAATTATCATCATCACACACCTTTCTCCCTTTGCTCTTTCTCCCTCATCTTTTCTTGGATCTTCCCATCAAAATCGTCATCCTTCGCTCTATTATTCCCCGTGGTCATGGAACATGATCAAATTATCCACACAGCTAATACACTTTACTCTTGTATGATCAACCCCAATTTCATAAAATGACAAGCACTCCTTGTCCTCGTTCACTTTCTCTCTTCTTCTTCCTTTTGCTTTCCGAGCTCCTCTGCCTGATCTGCTACTTGTAACTCTAGGTTCCAAAACGTATCTCATTTCAAACGGCTCGGTTGCCTCCCCTACTTATCTTCCTTGAACTAACTGAACCACAGAGACTCCATCAAATTTTTAACATCCTCATCCATTATTATATTACCCCGATCTGTGCAGGATCTATATAAAAGAATTTAGCTTCCTTCCAAAGTCATCATTCCTTCTATTATCAAGTAAATCACCCAAAGAATAGCTCCTTTTCTTCCTCCTTCCCAATCTTCCCCAGATTCCATCCTTCCAGAAACAAAGGACAGTATTATATTCTTTTCTCTTTCTTCCACACGTCCATCATCATCACATTACAAAGCGAGAGGAGAGACGTATCCAACGGACTTGTCTACCTAAAAGCAAACCCGAATCTATTCATCTTCCTCTTATACCATCTCCTTCATTGCTCATATGCTACTTAACAAACCTGCACGACGCTTCTCCCTTCCCTACTAATCATGTATAGACAGCCGGAATTAAAGCATATTACGTTTATTCTATCAAACACTAACCAGGACATGCCATATTATCTTTGAAAAAAGCTCCTCGGCCAAATTACATAATTCCCTCCCCCTTTCTCTGTCTAAACCAAATCATCTTGAATGCATCCGTAATAATTAAACTTCTCTCATTGTCTCTCTCACCTCCTTTCATTATAAAGCTTATACAAGTCTTTACACTTTTCAATCCGTCCCGGATTTCATAATATCCACAAACAACAACACATAAAACCAAGTTGAAATCACCCGGGTTTTGCCTAGTTAACGTACTTTTTTCTTATACAATATCTTCTTACATGATAATCTTTTCTTCCTAAAAAAATTTTACCCTCTTCAGCTTTGCCTTTGAATATTTTCCGATTAAGGATGAGATTTTTATTGTATATATATACTTGGTGTAAATTTTTGAATATTTTTTACAACATTTTTACACATAATTCCTCATATCATCCAATCTATTTAGTTAACAAGCATAATTTTCCAGCCCTCTTGTTAACTTGTTGTATTATGAGGAGGAAGCCCTGCCCTAACCTAACCACAACCACCATCCCTTGATCATATTATTTGAAAAGACAAAGCTTCGTTCCGCTTCTCTCACTATTTATTTTCTCATCTTTTAGCCTCACCAAATATTGGAAGTCTTGTTGGTCTTCACCATTCTATTCCTCCTTTCACATACCCAAAAGAACGAGGCACTCATTCACAGACACCTTTCACACATTGCACACCCGGATTATCCACGGATTTTGTCCTCAAGGAAAAGCAGAGAAAAGAGCGCAAACCCTCGAAAGGAGGAAAGATGCTGAGCGAGGATGAGATCCACTCCCCCTTCGCCATACCACCCTCAGTGCCCTCTCCCTAGTAAACCGTGCCTAATCCAACCAATTTGACAGGTAGTCAAAAGTCTGAAAAGAGTTCCACAATCCTGATTACAGCATCCATACCTATCCTAAGAAATCCCTTCTTCATCTTATTCCTGCAATCCCTGTCTGTCTTCATCTTTTAACCTTATTACCAAAATCCTTTGGCTTTTACAAAGCTTCCATTAAATATCAACCTTTTGATTGGTTCTAAAGTTGCATTACAAGTCTCATCCTATTTAAAATTATCGTCATCTTTAACAAATAGTGAGCATACATATAGTGTACTGTTTTCGCGTATAGGGGCAAGATGCATTACTAACTATATGATGTACTAGAGCATTTTCCAGCTTTTACTTTTATTTGTACTTGGTGTAGACTGTACCTGCATTGCTTCACCTGAGTTCACGGACAATTTTCACCTTCGCCATCAAGTCTAAGGATTAAGAAGTATACATAACCATGCTTCACCTCAACCTCCGCCTCCTGCATACCTGTCCATCTTACCTATATCTATAAAGAAAAGGGTACTGGGTTGCACTTGATCTCCATCCTTTTTCTACCACTCCATTCAATAAAACCCACTTCATCTAATTATCATTATTTCCCTCATAACTTTCCCCACCCTTCTTCTTCCGACTAAATACTGAGTGTACAAGAGGTTCATCATGGTCATCATCATGATGATGATCCTCTATTCCACCTGCCCTTCTTGCCCTTGGTCCTGTACCCTTTTCCGTTTATTCTCATTCACAAATTTTATTCCAGTGTCCCGTCATTGTCTTTAAATTTTTCCCAACATCTCTCCTCTGCATCCCGTTTACCTCATCCATCCGGCTGGCAATGAGGCTGTCAAGTTTCAAGGAGGGAAAGGAAAGCCGTCATCAAAGTCAGGTGCGGGCGGAAGAAGCGTATACAAGAAAGAATACCAGCCGGCACATAAAAACTCTTCCATCCATACATTAAAGTCCCAGTATTATATCAACATCCACCCGGCTACTTGCTAACCCCGTCACATCCATCAATGATGAGCCAGTTTCTCCTTCATCTCTTCCCATAAGTACCTTAAGTCCTTTCAAGGCTCGTGCCTTCTCTTCCGTCCTACACGACTACCCTATTAATGAGGTGCTAACCTGAACCCCAAACTAGTATACAGCTTTCCCCAACCTTTTTCTTACCTTTTCAATCCTCCTACTTATACTGACTCCTACACACATACAGCACAGCATTCATATTTTCTCCTCAATTCTCCTGAACGTCAATCTACCATCAAGTCACATAACGTAGATAAAATCCCTCAATGAATGACTTTCCCCTTTGTTGATATATAGATTCTCTTCACTTGGTCTCTCTTTTCTCAGTCTTCCAGAACTTGCTCTTCCAGCCGATGATACCTCATCAACCGTTTCATTTTACCCATCCATCCAAAAAAAACCGCCTCTTCTTCCAAGCCGCTTAGCTAATCTAAACTCTTGGGTCTTTTCATTTAAATCAACTAAAACTAAAGCTACCCCATCCTCCAGCTGAAGGAGACTGTCTTTAAAAAGCTAGCCGTTAAAACTAACAGAGAGGAGGACCGCTCTCCAGTAGATTCGAATTTTGCTTCTAGCCTTTGACGCTCTCCCCCTCCGTCAAGAGTGTTTATTTCTCACTGCAAAAAACACCGATTCATCACCTCATCCACCTCCTCACCTCACCTGTAGCCTGGCAATTAGCTCAGACGGCCCTTTCCCTCATGCCCTCATCCCTCTTTACCCCAATGATACATTTATTCCAGTCCTCTCCTCTGTTGTGAGCTTTAATCTTCCAACTCCGTCCCTCTCATCTTCCTTTCCTAGTATCCGCTCTCTCTCTCCGCCGCCATAATTCATTCACTGACTAAGTCAACTAATTTCGCCAAAGACTACAAAGCAAATAAAACTTGATTTACGGCACCTCCTCAGGTGGTACGCTCTCCTAGAGAGGAGTCAAAAGGATCATTCCCCATTATTTTTTTCTACCACCCATAATCCATCCCTCCCGTACAGCAATATTGTTTACCCATAACTTCCCTCCCTTCCCACATTAGAAGCCCATTGTAATTTCAACAACACCGTTTTAGAAACAAGAGTCAATTCAATTATCCTTAAACTTATTTCTTTCCTCTTGTCTTCTCGGATGTGACTGTCTCTTTTTAGCTTCATAAAATTAACCTTCTTGAGTTTTTTGGGTTCCTCAGCTTGTTTCTTTTTGCAGTTCAGGTCTTCAGTCAGACTCACCCTGTTTTCCTGGGCATCGATATTTTTCTTTGTTCAGCTTGTTTTCCGTGCCTCAATATGCAGGTTGTAGTGTATATGACATGAAATGAAAGTAGGTACAGTAAAACTCAACCGCAAACTGTAGAAACATTGGTTTAGGGAGAATTTTCCCCAGGTTTTTTGCTTAGCTGCAATGTGATATTCTTGTTTCAAGCCCATATATTCGCCACCTCGTATGACCAAAGAAAGTCCCTTGTTTAGCAGCGCGGCATTTCATTTCATAATTTTCTTTATTCGTTGTAGAATTGAACTTGTGGTAGTAGCAAGATACGGTGACTTTGACTGTCACTACCAGCGACAAATGTATGTAGTAAGTTAATAGTGTGCGGATATGTTTAGCTAATTATATAGCTATTGTCTTAATCTAATTACTTTAGCTAATTACAAGTCACACCATCCGAGCAGAGAGTGTATAGTCTTGCTCTGTTATTTAAGTTACAACAAACAGGACAGTTTCACATGTTCATCATCATCATCATGATTCATCATACAACATTTGCAAAATCACTTAACTGATCCCCAACTTGCTAGCCAAGGAAGTAAATAACTTAGAGAATGACACTAGGTGTACACTTGTGAACAAAAATAAATAATCCTTAAACAAGATGATGGTGTAACTACTAGTTAAATTAAGTGTTCGAGTTTTTATCCATAATCCTCTCTGGAAGCTAAAGCAGAATACCCCCTTAAGAACGTGCATAACATTCACTGGGATATGTAAAGAACGTTACTCTTCGAAACTATAATAGTTACCGCCCTCATCCTCATGTATAACTATTCAATTATATTTATGGTGCAGGTGGGAACTAAAGGTAATTTCGAGTTCACCCGAAATCTTGTCACCTCATTCCTTTACCACTTTTGCTAATCACAATGTCAATAACAATCTTAATAATACTTTCATGTGTCTCTAAATTGAAAAACTTTGCTCTCAAGCTATCGCTCCAGCAGATTCTCTTGAACCATTCCACGATTCAACGACGAGTCAAAGCTTTATATTCCTCTCTCTATTCTGTCCGCTCACCTTCTCAACATCGGACCCGCCAAAATTTTCTTGGGCCAATAATCAAATTAAAGATGTTCTTCTAAAAACGATCCTATCTTTTCTCTATCGCTTTTTCTCCCAAAACTCAGGACGGAATCTGTATTCGAAATTGAATTCTAAATGAACGATGTCTCTTTTACTAGGATTTTAGCAGCATTAATTTAAACGTTGATCCTTGTATTAAATTAATCAGATTTTAATTGTGCGACGTGTTTTGTTTATGTACTACTACTATCCACACGTATGTTCTTCCCAAAGTATTAACCTGTTACAGAAATATGGAATACCTAAGTTTTCGTTTCCATGGGAACACTTCCTAACACCAGCCTGCTCAGCGCAGAGCAATTAATTAACTTAACATAGTTCTAGTATCCCTCGTCTTGTTTCATTAGCCTAAATCTTATTCATCCGTAAACTCTACGTGTAGACAAGGAGGAAAAAAACTGTACAGAAAACAACTTGAGTCCAACTCAGTAATTATTTAATCCGCTTATTACTTAACTCTCTACTGCACAAAGCAAGAGTGTGATAACAAAACCAGTCTATGAGCTTCCAACACGTAGCATTGACAAAACGGGGAGAAGGCCAAACTCCAGTTCCTTTTCCTTATCAAATAAATGTTGTCTTCATTTATTCAATTCTCACCATTTCCCTCGCCTTTTATCTCTCCTTATTATGCACAGTTATAAGTAAAAATTTATTTATTCGCTTTCCTATTTCCACTAATTCCCTCAAAAAAAGACATTTATATTACTTCACTTCAGCTGTGATAACTTTTAGCTTTCTATTTATATTGCTTCTACATGTATTATCATCCTCTCCTATAAACTATAACTCCTCCCGTGACCCTATCTTCTAAAGCATGGTCCGGCTGTTGTGAATATGTATTCTAAAGGTGAGATTCTAAATTCGTCACTGGTTCTCCTATACTCCTCCACAAATCCACATCTGAATTAGTATACAATTACATGTGATTATCCTAAAGCTAAACCTATTATGTTACCTAATGATTAGTTTAAACAACCTGTTCTATATTAGGAATTAAAATTTAGTAGAAACTAAAAACTTTGGTAACGTCGTTTAATAGCAGATAGAGGATCCTGTGGGCGTAATCACAAATGTATGAGATGATTTAATTGGAATACCTATGGCCTACAAGAGATGTATTGAATCCAGAATTGAGGAGAACTTAACTTATATAAGTCTTATAGAAACGTGTCATTTTCGTACCACTTGAATGATAATTTAAGGTATCCTTGATAATCGTTAACACCAGATGGAAAATTCATAACTGAATTACAAGTTGAAAATTTGGATGATATTGTCACTGGAATAAGGATACCTTTGAACTTGAAAGTCTCTGCGTTTTAAGGACACGGACTAATCTTAATGTGTGAATTGCGGGATGGATGTATATGTACTTATGGTATAAACTAATTACTTACAGTCTACATCTACCTTACTTGTTGAAAACCTTTGTGTCCCGAGTATCCTCGGACTCGCTATCGCTCATATCAACTAATTCCGAGGATTCGGAATGCGGTGAGGCGGAAGGTGAAGTTCGGGGCTCATGTTCATCAGGAGATCCAGGTGAGGATTTTAAATGATGATTAGTTATGCTCAAATTATTGGCTCCACCCCCGCCGGAACTACTTAGCTTGACACGATGAAGATGATTCTGGAGATGAGAGTGGAAGGCTGAGGAGAAGTGATGAGCGTGGTGGCGGATAGGATTGAAAGCACTATGTTCACCTCCCATGACAAGAGGCAAGGGGCCATTTGGGGGAGGGGGTGGGAGGGAGGTGGAAAGATTCTCGGAAGATGAATCTTGGGGAAGATGCCGGTGAAGATGATGATGATGGTGATGATGATTGTTGTGACCCGGCGGCGTACCTTTCCCCGATTCTGGCGGCGGAGATGGCGAAGGCGCTGGAGAGACCGTTCCAGGCCGGTGTTGTCCCAGACTTGGAGAGGTCGAGCCATGCATAGGGAACGGCTTTAATAAATTCATTCGCTGATGGCGTCTCCATTTGGCTCGTCTATTGGAAAACCAAACCTGAATTGGACAAAGAAATTTTTCCAACTCACTTTTCGCAGATCCCATCCTCCATTCTTCTCCTCATCAAACACATTTTTCTCTTCACCCTCTCCTCATTTTTGCACGTACAACCTTAACCCTTTGCACATCACCAATACCCCAACCTTCTAACTTTTCTTTTTATCAATTACCGCTCTCACAACTCCTCTAAACATTAACTAAACCAGTCAGTACTGAACGGAATCGCCATGTTTCCAACTATCATCAACCATCCTTCTTCTGCACCTTTGTGAACAACTCCCTTTGTAATTTCATCCCCCGTCATTCTGCTTGCTTTCTGCAAGCATGCTAGTAGACTTGAACCCTGCCAAACCCTAGCACCCCCTACCATCCAACTCAAAGTTGACTATTTGCTATTTTATCACGCTGCGGCTATATTTCTCAAACATTATTCTTTGAATATCACATTCTTCGTTTACTATGTGATACTACCGTATGTTTGCTCAGTTCTGCGTGGCGAGAAAAACTCAAAACCTTTCTTCTTTCCACTGGTCATTTCTCAGCTCACAAGCGTTGCAGCGTCAAGCGGTTTGCATTATTGCATAGCTGAGGTCTTTGTCTCTCTTTCAGTCTAAGTTTAATGCCCATAGGTCAAAGGGTACGGACGCTACAAATTTTATATTGAAAAAAGTCATTTTTTCTGACTAAGTTGACCTCAGGCGCTGCAATGGCTGCACCCTTTGACCTTTAGACATTAAACTTAGACTGAAAGAGAGACAAAGACTTAAGCTATGCAACAATGCAAACCGCTTAACGCTGCAACGCTTGTGAGCTGAGTAATGATCGAAGAAAGGCAACGATCCCTCTTTTTCTCGCCCTCGCAGCAGTGGAGAGAGAGTGGAACAAGTGCGATAGGCAGACGGGACGAATCGGAGTATGTGATAGGTTGAAAGAAGCGCGCGAGATATTCAAACGCAAGCAGCACTGAGCAAACATACGGTATATCTTCCATAATTTCCTACCACTTGAGGGGCAAAATTTTCAAATCAATCACTTTTCTCCCGCTCCTCTTTTCTCCTTGTCTTTCATCCCTGCCTCTATCCTCTATACGTCATTCTGAGTAAGCCTTGTCTTCCTGCTTCTGCCCTGATTTTCAATTCTGATCAAGTGCGAACCTCGTAACATGAAGGAGGTAATCATGGCGTGGCAAAGATATTTAGCTTTATTACAATAATACGTGGCCCTGGCTTTTCCTCCTCCGACGCCTTTCAATCACCGTCCAACCCCTCCCTCACTGTCGGAGCCAATTTTCCCTGTAGCTATAGCCACCTCTGGCTACTCTGGCATCCCTATAGCTAGTAAAGAGCACAGATGCATCCATTCTAAGCTTGGCCTCCGATCCCTGCACTTATGCCTTCCTTTAAATTCTTATTCTTTGGCCCTTATCCTTCCTTCTTATTCGATGAGTCAAAAATATTCCCCAAAAAACTCTATGATAAATTACGATACTTTATATCCCTCACTCATCCAAAATCCACCTTGTTATGCTACCAAACTAACGCTATTCATTCCTCCGTCTCCGTTACAGAAATCTCATCCGTAGGAACTCCAGGCACTGCCCTCTGTAAGGAAGAAGTAAGGAGGATCATTGAGGTGGGCAAAATGATAAAACGATACCTCTCCCGGTTTATTATGAAAGAGTTTTTCCTCTTTGGACCTGGCTATACAGATTTCCTTTTCTTCTCCACGCTTTCGTTCCCATCTTCTCGCTTGTAAAATCATCTGCATCCCGGCGTCCCTAGCTTGATTTCCTTCAGACAAGAATGCAATGAGGAAAACAGCTTAATCTTACTATATATAAACGTGTCTTCCTAATTTAGTCTTCTCATCTTTTTCATCCTCACCAAATAAATGGGCCTCAAAGGGTGAGATATATTGCAACATCCACAACTAATACATACAAATGGACATTGCTCCTTTACAATCTCCCCATCCCTCACATTCTATCATGATCACTTAATTTATTTTTCATCATTTCCCATCTATCGCCGCACCTCCCTACCTAGTTCTAGTTTTTCTCTAGCTCTTCCTTGACCCTTTCCACATGTCAATTACCTTCACCATATTCTAATATTCTTATCCATACAAATCCTAACTTATTTCCAAGGGGTCAAACTTAAATGATCATCTACTTAATCATGGCTGGATTTCTTTATACGCTGCCCCTTCCTTGTTTTTCTCTCTACAATGTAGCTCATAACAGATGCAACTAACTCAACTTACAGCTACAGCCCATCTGAGTATTGAAGTTGTGCAAAGTTTCTACTCAGATTTCCACCAACCGAAAATAACACCATGATTTTAGAGTAAAATCCAGCGTACCTGTACACGGGCTTCGGATAAGTTAGTTTTAGACGCGAGGCGCTCTCTGGTGGTGACGCAAGGGTAATGAGACTTTTGGAATTCTTTTTCAAGTTCTTGCAATTGTTCCGGTGAGAATGTAGTTCGATTCCTCCGAAATTTGGGTACTTCGCCTTCGCTATCCGTTCCACTAAGCATCCCACTTAGCGAAGCGTCCTCTGAATTCCGACTTTCGAATTCAACTGTAATTTTTAATAATAATAAATGTTTATTTTCCGTGAGCATTCATTTCAAATCTAGATTTGAAATTTAATTAGCGTAAAAAAATTCAGAAGCTTATGCACTTACTGTGATTAGCTCGAATAGTAGGGCTTTCCGAGGAGGATGGTCGCGTAGATGACGTGCTATGACTTCCGGGATGAGAGAGATCAGATGATTGCGGTGGGGCAGTTGAGGGCGTTAGTGACGCCAGAGCAGAATGTGAATTAGTTTGCGATCCACCTCCTCCTCCTCCTCCCGCATTCTGGCTTCCCCCCATCGGTGACCATAAATGCGCCGCAGCAGCTGCCGGCCAGGGTAATGCATAAGGATTGTATAGTCCATAACCAGCAGCTCGTGCAAATTCTGCAGCAGCCCTTTCAGCTGCTCTATTCCTCAATATCCTATTAATGCTGGAAACGCTCGGCGCAGTACTGTTTGTGCACACACCTGTATTGAAATAAAAATCGGTCATTAACATCGTGAAGCTTATTTAAAACACCTGCTTTCAGGACGCCATCATAAGCAGCCGCCGCCGCCGCCACCACTCCGACTGGCTCCAAACTCTAAATTTATTTCCCAATTTGCATCAGCTAAATTTTCTACGATTTCACCAGTTATACCACCTAATTAATTACATACAAGTCTATAATTTAAATAGTAGTTCCTAAATCCTACATGAAATACAAGCCCAGCGAGTGCCACCATGGTCTGTAAGAGGACTCACGTACTGCACGTACGTCTTGCATTTTTAACCGCAAATAACCATGAGTTTAGCTAAGTTGAATCATTGATGAATGTACTTCCTCCTTTAATTATAACCTTCTCGGAACATCATTCTTCCACGTAGAAACCTTGAATTATTGAGGCCCCTTCCACATATAAACATGAAACACGCTCCCTCTACAACATGGAATCTATGCGTACGTGCTAATTCTCCCCTGCATTTCCATATTTGCAACAAGCAAAAACGTTGTCATTTTTGCGCAACTCCCTTTGTCTTGACGCAGCTCCCCATCAGGTTTCTAATTGCATGCAAACAGAATTCGACATTGCTACTCTTGTTTTTCGGCCACCAAACCTTCATTGCTTTGAGTTTGTTACTGTGAATATCTTATGTGTCAAGTCAGTTTTTTTCGTAAGTTCCATGCGTACTCTCACAAGACAGAAGCTAAATTTTCAAGACATTCACCAATCCAATTCCCAACAAATAGCACCTCAATCCTCGACATCATGATCTCTGTCACAAGAGAATTTTGTGTCTATATTCCTTCAATCTAGCTCTTCTACCCTTTCCACTACCAACCTCTTTCAGTCAGTCTCTGCTCTTGATCTACAATGTCAACACTTGCCTTTGTAAACAGGACCGAGAAAAAAATCAACAATATCACTAACTCAAACTTGTCAAACAAGACCTGCTCACAATTTCTTCTCTCCTCAACCCTCCATCCTCGTCGTCCCGTCCTGTACTGTCGTCGTACATCTATATTAATTCAAAGCTAACATTTAGCATGACCAGGATTCTAACAACCAGTGCAGCGGCCAGAGGCTTTTTACAAGTATCACATTCTCTTGAGCATAGGTAGATAAAATTCCAATTAGTCTTTTTTCTGCGAACAAATCGTTATCACTACCAACTCACTCATTATCATTCCTCGCACCTCATAACGTGCAAACAAGGCTACTGACCTTTACGATACACCTCCTTTACCAGTCCAAAGGAATTAGTGTAACTTTAGCTAAAATCATGCTAAGCTATACGTGTAGCGAAATTCCTAGAGCTCCACAGTATAAATGTATTCTGAAACTTTATCCCTGACCTCTGATTGCAAACCTTGCAAAATGTTTAAACAAACACCATTGATTGTACGCACTCTCTAATTCCTGTAACTACCCCTAGCTGAACTTCACAAAACTAATTAACACTTATTTTTAGTCATATTCTCGACCAAAGTCATATTCTCCCACCTTCTTGCATTTCATGAGCTTGCAACAAGCTGACTTCCATCCTTGCAAAATGCAGTTTGATTTTACCATTTGCACATGCAACTAAAAGTGCTAATTAACTTGTAAATTGTAATTCATTACAAGTATTCCATCCTGCAAAAATATTGAAGCATTTGTGCCAATCCGCGGTGACATAGAACTGAGAAATAATTTGCACATGCTAAAGCTCAGCGATGCATTCAAATGCTTCTTACTGACCCCGCTACCTCATAGAGTTAAGCACGTCTGACCAGTGTAACGAATCCGGCATATACCCGTGCAGCTAAGGTCCTACTTAACGTTTTCCGAGCTGTTCCTCAGGCATACCCTCGCGTGTATATGGTTGACGAACAATAGCCACTGAAGTCATTTACAATAGGTAACACGACTAACATGAATAAAAGGGAGCAGGTAACCCTTGGAGGCGTAAAGTCTGGAGTATCTGGAATTTTGTCATTCAATAATCCAAAAATTGCACAACTCTTCTCCCTCCGTCTGACCCTCCGTTCAGCTTCTATTATCAGCCTGAAAATTAATACTCAGAGCCTACTTTACAAAGAAATTGGATTAATTTCATTACAGGTGAAATGAGGTTCCTTTGTGCTCAAGGAGGACCTCATTAATTTTGATTAATGATTTTAGACACCTGTCCAAGAAGCGGAGAGCTATGCGTGGATAGCTGCTGAGCTCTTCCCTGAAAAATCCCGCAGTCCCTTCATAGCTTTTAGCTAGCCCTTCTTTCTTCTTTTTTCAACCTCCTTATTCCTCCCTCTCTTTCTTCCCCCTCCCCCTCTCTTTAGAAATCCTCTCAAAGAGCCTACGGACTCAAAGGCAAATTGATCACATTATAATAATACCTGCTTCTCAAGGTGTGAGAATCTCTGCCCCGAGCTTTTACAACCGCAGTCTACTTTTTCCTTTTATTATTCAACCCCTATGTATCTCTCTTACCAGTCCTCGTCATATTTACCTCTTATTATTAACCGCATAATTTACTCCTACCAAGCACAAGTCCTCAAGTCCACTACTGCATTAGCCACCCAAGATACTATTTACTTGAATTTTTCATCAATTCTTTCTTCCCACTACAACCAGCTACCAGCCCTCCCTCAGCTCCAAGGACCAAACGTTTTCAAGTGTTCCTCCTCCCTCCTGGAGTGACAACGAGGGGTGAAGGGAGAAAGTTCAACTTTCTTCTCACAATCACATACCTTACGGTACATGCTCGGAAGCACCCTCACCTAACCTAACTATCCTCTAGCCACCTTCAGCTTTCTTTTTGCCATCCACTCCATGCTACAGCAACAAAACTTACATTCCAAAATAACCGCAGTATGTTATATATGAGGATTAAATGGTTTCCTTTCCAAAATCCTTTAATACATGCGTTATACTAGTTTCGATTGTCTTTACGCGACCATTATCACTCCCACTTAACAACATTAATTTAATCCTACCGCACACAGGCTGGATTTGGCCTCAATGTATACTTTAATCAAAGTTCACGCATCATATATGTCAAGACGATTTACGTTATTTCAATCCGCAAATACGCCCATGACACCATGTATCTAAATTTAACCCATGACTATAATTAGCAAACCCACCGGGTATTTATGTTGTACTAAGGTGGGGCCACATGCACTTGCTATTTCTGTTCTACCTTCCTCCTCACAAACTAACCTGTGTGTATTGACTCCCACAGTTATGCATTTTATATCGTTTGTACTACATACTCTTATCTCTGGCATCGATGGTACCATCCAAAAAAAACATTTTCTGCAACTGCAAGCATTATATAGTTTGATGTTGCGAATAAAATATTCACACTCGTCCTGCAACCATGTCCTCCTCACACTTTAACTCTGTGTACATGCATCCTTCCCTGCCTGCGTAACAAGATTTGAATGCATGAAAATCTGCAAGTGTGAAGAAGATCTGATTTCCTTGTATTAGCACGTCCATGAAAAACAATTTAAACATTTTCTTTGCAACTGCATGCATACAGTCTTCCCTAAAATCTTATTTGCTCTTCCCACCCGTATAAGCATTTGCTTATGCGGTTTTTTATTTTGCATACTACTCAGCACAGGTACTAACTACGAAAAAACTCCCACGAGAATCCATCCGCACGGGACTTTAACCTTCTCCTTTGCGGAAATAGGGAGCTAAAGAGAGCTATTAATATTATTAGAATTTAAATTTTTTTATCTATGATTTTTCTAGCTCGTTTTCCCATAAAACTTGATGGATTTTCCCAATCCTATTTTTCTCTCATTTAGTTCAGACATTAAAGAGAATCATGAAAGCGTAGATAAGCGTGAGCCTACATGGAGGAGGGTGGATCGCTTTTAGCGCTTTCTGCATATCCCTCATTACCGCTGGAATACAGGTAGAGCGGACTGAATTAACCAAGACTATCCTCGCTCACTCACTCCGAACACAAGCCTATCTCTTTTTCTTTCATATTCATCTGGCCCAGGAATAAAAACATTTGATGGCTAATAATTAATGACCACTATTATAGACACAAGTTCCATGTCAAGCCGGTAATAAAAACTATTACCTTGTACAGCCTTGCTTACATGCTCCAAGAAAATAATATTATAACGCTCTTTTAATTCTCTCGTCTATTTCCCTAACTTGTTACCGCTGCATATTTACTCTCAGCTCGCACTACTATCATCTCCTTCTGAAATTTCTTTTGTGCATGCATCAACTGCATACATTCTTAATGTTCTCGTAATTCTAATTTTATATTCAGTTTTACTTAACTTGCTCCGACGCTCACCAGTTTCGCACCTTGATCAACTGTATAACGGATTTCTCCCTTCTTTCTCTATGTCTTTGTCTTAGCTCACTTGCTTTAATATCCTAATAAAATTTGCACACAACCCCAGATAATCTCTTTTCCCTCACTTGAGTCTCTCACTCTGTCCAAGCTTGTCCTATCTCTTAGAGGATTACGACAAACTTCCGGAATTGCATCATATAAAACTCATCCTGTCTCTCAGTATCCTTGCCCTTTGCCACTCTAAAAGCGTCTTTCAAGTCTAAAGCTCTCTGCAATATTTTTTATCATGAGATTCATTGTATATGTGTTTCAAAGCTAAGCCGCCATAGATTATTTAAATGAATGCTCATTTAAGACTTGAATGCTAATATTATAATAGGCTATTGGAAAACAAAGTCCCAATATAAGAACACTACCTATACATTCTAGGAGAAAGTAAAGAAAAACTGTAGGATTTTCTGTAGGATAGGTCAATCTAGAATTTTTAAATATGCTTTCATATGCAGGGTGAAAGTCAGCCGTCTACAATGACACCTATCCGCCATGCCTGGACATGATCGAGGTCCTTGAATTGGCTGTGAGTTCAAGTGCATGTGATATCGGATATCCCCTTGCTGTAATCAGAATATTTTATTAAAACAAGCCCCGCGGAACAAGTGCTTTAACTTTGGAATTTACCATTAAAGTATAAGCTAAACAGTAAACTCTAACTTTTGCCCTTTCCCATTGGCGACATAATTTATCGAAAGTCTAGCAAAATAAATTCAATGATTTTAGTTAGCTGAGAGAGAGAGAGGAAAAAGTGAGCATAAATTATTTGACTGTCGCTTATAGACGTGGTTAAAACACGTTTCATGTCACCTTGCCGTTGTCATGATGCCGCTCCCTTCCCTTCACCACACCCTCCTAGCAAGGAAGGAGTTAAACACCTTTAGCTGGACTGATTTATTGCAATTAAAATAAATCTACCGTCTCTACTCTCCTCTCATCACAAAATCCTTTACAGCCAAACAGGGTAACCTCCTCTTGGCTTGCCTTGCCTCTGCCTACGAACATGTTGAGCATGTTCCTTTTTTCCAAATCCCCACCCCACACCCCTTCCTTTTGATACATTCTTACCTTGCTTATCTCCTACCCCTCCCCCGTTTTCTCCACCCCCACCCCTGTCTTCCCTAATAATATTGTGCAATTATCTCTTAATCGTCTCCTCCTCAAGCACTCTATCGTGTCCCTATACCTCCCGCCCGGTGTCTTCTAGGAACTTTTGACTGCTTGCTTACTATACAATACAGCCTGCGTACCATATGGTTTTTAAAGGAATGTCCACCAGGAAGAACATCTTCTTTCACTTCTCGAAAATCCTCTAATGACTCGTTAAACGGGGGATAATTACCTGCTCACGGGCAGCCTAAACTTTGAATCACTCCTCATTTACAGCTCATTTCTCCTTTCTCAGATGACATCCTTTGCAATTTTATGTCAACCCTATGAGAGACATGAATCACTTCTTCGCTGGAGTTCTCTTATCACCTCTCTTCCTCTAATGCATCAATTGACATTTACGTTCATCACCCTTTTCTCTCCGACTATTCCAGCCCTTGGGCTAGCCCAGCCAGCCAACACATCTTCACACTACTCCTCCTGCCTCTGCTGTAGTGTCTGCAGCCTGTAGGATCGTAAATATTCCTTGGTCGCTCTTTTTAGTGCATGCTGGAGCCAATAAATTCGTAAGCCACTTGTGAGCTCAATAGCAACCCGCCAGCCAACATGATACACAGGGATGCGTACAATAATAGGATACAATACAGTCGACGACGATGACGACGACGTCCTTTTCCCAGTCCCTTCTATTAAGGAAACCCTTGCGTGATCACAATCACTACATTTTTATAGCGTCTCCCCGTTCTAAGCTACGTACATTAGAAAGACAGGCTAAAGCCGCCTTTCTAAAAGTCCTCTTAAAAATCTCCCCCACCCTATCTTCTCTTACTACAGGGTCAACTCCGTCCGACATCCAGCACATTGTTTCTCCAGGATGAATAAACATGATACTTTTTCTTTCTACGGGCCAGCCAACTTAAAGCTAGCACCACCACTCGCACTTGATTGAGATGAAACCATAAATTTTTTCTCTGACTTTTTCTCCCGATCGCTATCTCATCTCTAATTGAAACAAGGTGTATACTCATTTGTTCTCTCACTACTACTACTGCTTACCTTCCGAGATGAGCCTCTCACGGATTTCCCACGCAAAAATGGTCGGATTCTCCCTTTTGTACTGCTCTATTTTTGCAACAACGGTGGGTGTAGCAACTTTGGGCTTGCTCCCTCCAATGATCCCTGGGGGTCGTAAGGATCCTGAGAAACAGTCCAAAGAAATCATTAGCCTTTACCAGCAAATCCACCACCCTTCACACTCTTTGAACTCTTATTTTACGGATGCATAGGAATAAAAAGGTATACACACACATTCCCAGTTTAACTCTTCATAATTTCCGTCAATCAAAATCAATAGTCATAATAGCAACAACAACCCGCTTGACTTTGACGTACGAAACCCCGGAAACCCTATCAAAGTCAACCTGGGTTCACGCATGGGATTAAAGCAAGCTGAGGGGAGAGAAAACATTTTACATTCCTCTCAATATTACTGTTACTTAATATACTCTGCTGGGGTCATCTTCTTAGGCGCGTCACGCTTAATTATTTTCAAAGAAATACCCCATTTTGCATGTCCATGATAATTTAGATTCGATGGATTTTAAATAACCCCTTCTCCTTACATTTGCTCTGCCTGTCAAATACAAAACCCGCCTTTTAAAATTTCACAGCTATTTATCTCAAATCTGGAACCAATTAGAATAACCTCAAGTCTAAAGTCCAGCAGCGCCTGTCCATCGCTCAGCCATCTCCAGTTCAACCATAAGCCTCCGTAAACCTCCATAAAATCCTGCTTTTCCAACTACCCGCTTCTCCTCCTCGCCCAACCCTTGTAAAATTCAGCCGCATCAATTATGTCTTATATATTCTGAAATTATTTGTCACTTAATTAAAACTACTGACTAACCACCAACCCCACTCTTCTCATTCCTCCTAATCTCCTCTCGACAGCTCTCTGAATTACTAAACACAACTTTATCAAATTTCTCACACTAGTCGGAAATTAAAAATCATTAGTGCTCCTTCAATTATCCCCTCCCCTTTAAATTCCCTCTTGTTCCAACCTTGGATATTACTTGCTAAACATTTTCCCTAATATTTTAAACAATAACCCTTTGGATAGATAATTCTCACATGTATCTCTCACCTCCCTCTCCCTCCTCCCCTAACCATAACCTTAGTTTAAGTTCATAGCCTTTCGCTAACTCAATTCCATCCCAATCCCCTTCAATTCCGCCTATAACCATTTAGCTTGAAGGCCTATGTATCCACCAATTATACGTACTACACTACTGTACTCTCTTCTCCAACTTTCCTCACTTACAAATCCTTGCCTGCTGCAATTATGAGAGATAGGCATCAATCCAAATCCCACTTTTCAGTAGCTGTCCGACAGCCTTCCAGCCGCAAAATATATTCTCTTTATAATTGCCCCTATCATTTTCTCTTCCATGTTCATATTCGCTACCCCTACTCCTTTTACTCGCAATTATTTTATAAACATTTCGCCTCTTATTCCTCCCAATTATTATCCTATCATCCAGTGCAACCGCCTCCTCTGACTTGTCTTTCCTTGCCCCTCTGCGTCACCCCTTACACGGGCGGCTAAGGCTGTTGTTACGGAAGCCGTATTGAAAGCATCCACTACGTCACACCTCTCTTCATGAGTTTAAACTTATTATTCTGCAATCCCTCTACGTAGATGAACTCAATAAAATCAATGAATACATCAGTTTGAAAATAGTACGCAAATATCTCTGTTTGCTCCTACCTGAATTCTCTATCTAACCTCTGACCTCTTCTGCTTTTGTCACTACAATCCCGCGAACCTCTCCATCCAGCTCACCTTCCACCCAGACCGTTTTCGCTTCCACTCTCCCTCAAACGAATTTTAGTGTAGCCAAATAAGCAATTAAAGCTTTTGTGTCGCTCAGCAGCCTTGGCTGGATTGCTGGATCATCATGTATTGGGAGTGGAAGTTTAATATTACCCTCTCCATCTCCTTCATGTAAGGTGATCCTTTAAGTATTGTCTAAAGTACATGGTTGGGGAGAGTCTTTAAGAAAAGATTAAGGAAAGGATGAGAATGATGATGATGATGATAATAGGGATAGTTGTGAAGATAATGTAGATGAAGAGGCGCCTCTGGGGGGAAATCGTAAACCAGCCTTTTTATTTTCACACTCGCCTCCCAAAGAAAAAAGCTTTAATTGAGTGACCACATAAATTATTCCTTCTTCACTAACATGCTTTGACCATAAATCCAAAACTGTTTCAATGTTTACCCGCACATAAACACACTCACCTCCTTCAGCCCATCAATATTCCTTTCAACATTCCCAAATCCATTAACATCCAGCAAACGCCTCTTCTTCCCTTTGCTTAAACTGACTCAATCCTCCGTCTCACAAACTCAATATCTTTATTGTCTCTCATTGTCATCAAGTTAGCGCCCACCTTTTAACAGCCGTCCGTCCCCAGCTCAACAGCAGCAGCTACACCTTCTTCCCTGACTGAACATCTAGCATAAGCTCTTGCTCTTAAATCTCTCTTCTTGATTCCACCATAACTTTCACTTCTCTCTACCACCTTTTTCCTCCAGTAACTTCCAGCAAATCTACTCTTCTTCCCCCAAGGGAGCGTGCCTCTAATAAATTTCCCTAAATCCGGCAATTATTATTGCATCCCCCCTTACTTAGAGCCGCAGACCATGATTCAAGTCAGATATTACCACGTAATTACACCCTTTTAACTTGACATTAAATTCCGGATTGGGTAAGCATTATAATCCTTGAACCAATTTCCCATCCCTAGCTCCCAGTGCTCACCTGCCGACAGCCTCATCCTGCCACATTTTTCAATAACGCTTCTACTAAAAATCTTTTGATCTCGTTCCATCCTGGAAATTAAATGTATAATCTGCTCATTCGTTTCCTAGCTTGCCCCCTAACCAGGAGTTTAAATTATCTTTCACTTTTGACCACTGTCAATGTCAATAACAAAAGAAGAACAACTCTCATCTCAGACGAGCATCCGGTCAAACCCTATTTTTCCGTCCTGCTCAACGACAATTAAATTCTCCTCTTGCTAACTCTATGCCTCTTTTCGCTAATCCTGATAAAATCGGGAATTAATATGACTTCATATCCTCCTTCCGCAACAACGCAAGCTCTTTCCAGATTAAAAAGATGACCTCGGACAATTACATAATTCCTCGCCATTTAAACTGCAGAGAAGCCGACAACTCTGTGGCCCTATCCGCAATTAATTTCTCATCTCTCACGCAAATTTTAATATACCACATAAAAGTAATAAGATTCAGTGGAAAAGCACATGTATGTCAAATGGGGTTACGCTTAGAGAGTCTCCTCATGCCTGAGTCAACAGATACTGTCTTGAGGATCCTCTTTTAATTTCTTTCCATTTCACAGTCTACGGAAACAGAAGGTTCACTTTTGGAGGTTGAGAAGCAAAAGTCTATAGCTGAACGGCTAGTAACCATCTCAGAGATAAACAAGGTCCGTAATAATTTGTTCCCCATCACCATAAAATTGTACCAAGTTGTTTTCATTTATGGCACATTATAAACTTGAACCCACCCTCCCCACCGCATTGCCACTCAGTTACTTATGGATGCGGAAGTGCCCACCATGACTTTACGACACGAGGATATGCTTATGGCTATTTTAGTAATATGTTTTTCCTCCTGAGAAAATTTCCACCTCATAATGGATTTATCATCATTTGCAAAATTCATTTTATCATGAAACATGAGAAACTCTGAGGCTTTTACGATCTCTTTCCTTGAGTTGAAACTTGTTTTTCTTCCATAATCTCCTGCATCTTCCCCTCCACTCCGTCCAGCTTGTTATCCATCTTCTCGGATATAGCCATACGTAATAAGTATATTGCACAGCTGCAGATACGTTGCAATTTTCCTCCAGCTTCCAATTTGCACATACATTATGAATCCTCCCTGTATCCATTCCCTCACAATGCCCCCCCGAGACCCCTTTCCTTTGCAGCTTCCCCCCTCCGAATCAAAGGAGACGAATGGAGAGAAAGAGAAGAAGCCAGGATTGCCAGAATCCCCAGTTTGTAATCTGTCCATCCGCCAACTCGTTTGTATCATCTCTCCCCCCGTCTAGTCACACTCGCACACACTCGTACTTATCTTACGTGATGATGATAATGGGATGTTGTGTGGCTAGTGGCTAGCTCCTAGCTACCTGCAATCATAATCCATTCTATGATGATTCCTTCCCTAATCCCACCACCAAGCAACCCTCCCAGTAGATCAAGTAGTCGAAGCTAATAAAAAATTATTTCCCACCAACTTTACAAGTGCATAAACCCTCGGCCTAACTACCACATGAGTCGTGATTGTTATCGACACGAAATTTCACTGTCTTTACAAATCCATCTCTCTGTCTTTCTCCTCAGTTTCCACATGATCTTGAGAAGCTATTCCGTCTCCTTCCAGCACCCAAAACCATAAGAGATGATCCTCTTCAATCCCAGCACTTCTTCTTCACCCCTCTTGTGCGTTGTGTCTTGTACCTTTATCAGCTTTGAAGATCCCATCTTACAACACGTAACCCACCGGGCCGCACTTCACCTTCTACACAGCACAACAATCCCTCCCCAGCTTCACATCATCATCATATACACCAATTTCTTCCTCTATTATCAAATTATAATTTCTCACAATCCATTCACCACGCTCAAGCTTAGAGCAAGCAGTCACTTGCAACTTGAGCAAATGTCCCTCTTGCTTGGCTATATGAACCTTGTAATTCTTAGCCTTAGCTCCTGTCTCACCTTCCTCTGTACAGCATCCGACTGACTCTTTTATTATTCCCATCTTGGATTATGCATGATCTCTTCTCTTCTAATTGCCATCTCCTCAGGGTAATTAATGATCATTGATCATGCCATGTTCTACCAGCAAAGATTACCTTCAACCCGCTTCCACCACAATTCTTGTCCACGCAGAACGAACCCTTAAAACCTAAGTTGATGGGGTGCAGAGCCATTAAGTCATCATCACACATGTCTATGCTACTCCCACGGAATTCTCCCGTCTCTTCCCGACCGGCCACTCGAGTTTTCTTTACCTCTCAGCTTCCGATCAACTTGCCCCCGTCTCGGCTAAATTATCAAGGAAACATTCAATCCGGAATAATAAGAGCCGGAATCCCCTCCTGAATTACCTAAGACCTAAGAGACTAACCCTTCTTGCCTCCTCACGCTCTTTCATTTTACACCAAAATCCCTGGACCAATTACCTTGAACAGTAGTAACTTGAAATGGATTCCGCCCTCCCTCCGTCGCCCATCATTAGAGATGTATCGATAATAAATACGCGCTCTGGAAAAATTTAAAAACTCCAGCAACCAACAGCGACCATCATTTCCCATCACAAAATCCTAAGAAATCCCAACAAATTTAATTTAAATCTCATTTTTCTCTCTTCCACTCTATTCCAGCCGGCGACCCAGCACTTTTTCACCTCTTTTCCCGATATTATTCAACGATTTCCAAGGAAGCGCGAGTTAACCTTCTGGAATCAGAGTTTCTGTATGTGCTCAAATCTTACCTCTGATTGACAGCCAATGCGTAATAATCCTTCATTATTTCTAATTAATCAAACCTTTCTCTCAGCAAAGCTAACTCGCATTCTTCCGCTTTCGGATCAGAAGCTAATAACAGATACCTAAACAAAGCATCGCGGTCCTTTCACCAAGACAACATGTTGATAGCAATCTCAGATTGCCAATCTGGTCTCTTTTTACAAAGCTGGAATCAAATTTTTGTGAAGCCGCTTCCTATCTATCGATTGCCAAGTTCTAACACTACATTCTAGAAAGACTTTCTTAGATCTTAAATTTTGTCAGCCAGGTCAACCGTATGAACAGCCTTCAAAGAGGAGAGAACAAGTATAAAGTGTCTAGCGCGTATCCGTAGGTTAAAACGTCCTCAATTATGTCAAGTGTGACAGAGTGAGGGAGAGAAAGAGAGCTTTTACAGGAGATGAGAGTAGGATAAGAAGGTGAAGGAAAAGTCCGGGCCGAGTTGATTCATTCATTCAAGTTGTCACTAAAACCCTCTATTACGACTCGTCTGGCGCTTCCTCGGCCCATCTTCGCCACTATTTACGCTCCTACAATTACAGGACGGACCTCACGACCTGTTCTGGACCATGTCATAAAAACGAGACGAGCGCACACACACATTATTTCCCAAACTTTCCCTCCCTCCTCCTCTTCATCCATCCTTGTTCAGTTTATGCCGTACCGTTGGGATGATCAAGCGTGCACAGTAGTGCTTCCACCTCATCTACCGCCACATCACTACATCTCACCTTCCAACCCAACATCCGACATACTCCAGCCATCAGCCTTCTCTCAATCATTCTTCTGACCGGTTTGAATGGCGTCACGCACTCACAAAGTATCCAACATCTTTCTTGTCCGCATCCACCAAAACAATCCGCGCTACTCCCAATTTGACTCCATGTAGGCAGGCGGGCAGGGAGGCAGACAACATTAAAAATATTCCCTACAGTCCAGCATTGGAGCTGAATCTCCAGCTTCAACTCCTGCTTTCCCTGCACCAATGTCAACCCCATCATTCCCTTCCCACCCACCCGCAACTCTTAAACCGAATCATCTCTATCACTTCCCTTCAGTCCGCCTGGACCCGGAGAAGACATCCAGAGCATATTGTAGTAGAGAAAAAACAGAAAGAGAGATGTCACCAAGAGATCATGTACAAGACAAGATCCAGTCGCAGACGACGACAAACTAAAGAGCATCTCAAGCCACTCTTCAAGTCTCTCAATCCACTAGAGTAATAAAATCCTATCACTTCCCTCATCGACACCCCACTCAAATTGGAGATGTGTGTATAGATCCCTTGTAATTCAAATACATGACTCAACTACACATCTAGCCACTCACCCAGTAATTTAGAGACAGCTCCTTGATGTTGGAGCATTTGTTGAGCGAGATCATAGGGCCGGATACCATAGCGAAAAGGTGCAACAGGTGACAAATCTAATAGTCCCCTATTCCCTCCTAGATGAGCTCCAGGATTTCCAAAATTTAATCCAGCTCCACTTCCGCCACCTCCCAGTCCTCCACCGCTCACATTACCTGCCCCGCTGTACAGTTCTCTCAGGGGATGAGGCATTAGGTGACCTGGAAAAATTATTAAATATGAGTTAGTATTCATGCATTTGATTAAAGTCCCTGTACACGTCCCTTCAAATTAACCAAGAGCCAATACAATAATTATTTTACCAATTACCACCCATGGAGAAAGTAATCTCACACTCATTCAACACTTTCACCAAAGTACTTTCACCATATACTATAGGTACTGCTCGCCTCTAGCTAGAACCGTATTTTGTAGCACATCACTGGGAGTGCACACGATATTATTTTGAAATTCAAGTAATACAAAATTCTGCCTGTATCTCCATTCATTCCTAATATTTCCTATATTTCCAAAACTTGCCTCTGCTGTTACTACGAAACGTAATACGTAAGGAGCAAGTAAAACTTTCGCAGCTAGAAAATGAGTTGATCCAACGTACTTGTAACAAGTTGTAACCTAAAAAATATTCCTTCATCGAATCCTTTAATCAATCAGCATTCTTTTACTTTAATTGGCTACCGCTTTTTTACCCACAAGAATAGGCTTTCAATGTGGATACAATCCGTTTCAGTGGCTTCTCTTAGCTGCTGCTGCTGCAACTCTGCCACATATTTACAGTTTGTTTCCAACTTATAACCCTAGGCTTGCTAATAATACAAAAACCAGTTGTAATAATAAGCGTACTAAAATGGCGATAAGCATGATTTCCAACAATCGAACCAGTTAGTCTTCCAGTCTAACCAACATTACATGCCCACTGAACTCATCCATTACTCCTATCTTGGGAGCTAAAGTTGTAATCAATCCCTTTTATTTTGCGCCTCTTTAGGATTCAGGAGGAGCTACCAGATTCTTGTGGACTCATTCTAATGGGAGTTGAGGATATTCCTCTTTTACCAATACTTTTACGCAAACTTGTGGATCGTTTACATTCATCCCTCTTATCCCTCATAATTGTCCTGCTACCGCTAAAACACGTATTAAACTTGAATCGCATGCAATTTTGCAAGCATCACAGCACGTAGCTACCGCACTGCCACCTTAAAGCTAACCTTCCGATGGAACCAGATAATATGAGGAGGACCAGGCTTCTACTTTTCAAAACTGACCATGCCCCTTATTCCACATTAGCTATTCCGATCATGTGCAAATTTCAAGTTGCGGCCGTAGTAATTAGGCCGGAAAATTGTTAATTTTTACCCATCTAAGCTAACAACAAGTTAAAAATCCCTTGTTTCTCTCTCCCTCTCTTCCCTCTCCTACCCCTCCCCTCCATTCCCTCTCCTCTTAGATGGAAGACACATTTTAAAAAGTTTCTTAAAAACCTCCAACACATTCCGTATCATCTTCTAAAGGTAGCCAGACTGAAATGAAGTGACATGCAAACATGAGCCGGCAGTGTTTGTTCACGTCATTAATTGACCCGTTTCACTCAGATTGATTCTGAGGTGGCTGGGATTTAAGGAAGCAAGTATACAGAGGGGAGAAGATGGTGATTATCATGCAATCATTTTGAAATTATACATTGCTCCATCCACATGACATTCCACAAACTTGGCTCGACAAGGATTAATTCAGGTAAAAAAACACGCGAATCTTAACACGGTCCTCTCTTCTCCCTTTCTTCACCTTCCTCTCTTTTTGTCTTTCACATCTCCCTTATCTTCCGTATATTAGTTTCCTCCCGTCCACAGTTTAAAAGAGAGGAGCAATTAAAGAGAATTAAGAAGAACAAGAGCTCAGGAATGATCACCGTGTGCATGTTCTCTCAAAACTTGCTCTTATCTTCACGCCATGTGCACCTTGGAGTCAACATCGTCAACACCTTTTCATCCCAGTTAGTCCTGTGCTTTTGCACTCTTTCTTATCAAAAATTTCTTCTTCTTCACTTAGCTAATGTCCTCGCTTACAAATATCCCCAATCCGCCTTTAACATGTCAACCTACAATCTTACTTGCAATTATCATTCCACCCCCTCCCTCCTCTATGCAATAATTAATGTGAGTTGTTCCTTGTTAAGTTCAACCAGCAGCCACCCTCCTACTGCAATCCACTCTCGAAGAATAATATTGTAGCAGTCGCGGAATTCTCTACTTTTTCTGCGTCATATATTCTACTCTTATCAGTTGAAAAATTCCCATCCTCTTATCTATTGATCCTGATTATTCAATCAGTTATGTAAGATAATTATTAGTACACAAGACCACCTTCTCCGGCCCCAGCCATCCCAATTTCCTCCCCTACACACTGCCCTCTCACCCGAACCCGACTCTCTTCACCCCAGACGTATCTATTTCTAGTTGTTATAAATATATATAATAGTCTTATAAAACTTTTTGAAATTCCTTCCCAGGGCTCTCTTGCCTTGTTGTCTTGCTAATGAATCCTCCTCCTTCCTGCCGCATGTCTCCTGTCTTCTTCAATCCATCCTCTAATTAGAGAGCCTTCTTCCCGCTGAAAAACGTTATCCGCTAAACTATTTTTCACCGCCTCGATTAGTCCAGTTTTCAACAGCTCCCATCAACCCACGCTCCCCTGCCCTGTCCTTATATCACTCATTGTATCACGTCTATTTGTAATATAAACAAACAAACGCATATATGCGTGTCACCTTATACATGCATCACACCTGCTATTTGCATTTCAGGACACCGAACCGACACGAACTTTATACCTCCGTCTAGCTGTCTTTTGAAAAACGTTATCATTTTCCCCCATTTCCACTCCCTCCTCCTTACACGAAATCTCGCATGCTTATCCACACCCATCATGTCCACATGTTCCAGTACATGTAAAATCTCGGTAAATCATTTCTAGTTTACTTTGCCCCAAAAGCTTAGCTTGGTTTTCTCTACTTGTACTTGTAATACACAAACATGGCCTCTGCTGACCCTCTGCTAAATATTGCCGCCACTATATCCTGTTGTGCAATAATCCCTTGAATAAATGAGCTCGGCTCGGCTAAATCCTCATTAAGGTTGTAAGTGCTTGCTAAGTATACTAGAATTAATTTACCTGCAGAGGTGGGTATGCTGGCTGCTGATGGTAATTGTGCAGGGAATTCCATGTCCCAACAGTGAAGTTTTCTCCCTTCGCTTTGCACCCTGCCTGGGCTCCGATTAGTTTCCACGACCATGAGCTCAAACTATAAAGTTTTTCCTTTTGTGAGTATTCCTTATATTCCTTGATGTCACGGATTAACGAAAAGCATTCGTCTTCCTTAGAACACTCTTTGAAAATCCTCGTATTTTCTGTAATCCGGAAAAGGATACAACACCGGCTATTATTGATTTCTTGCACTGTCTGTAAAGTTAATCCTAGCAGACTTGTCTTCAACTCCCGGGTATTGTTAGCTTCTTTGGAATTAGGTTTTTATAGCTTTTCTCAAATCTTGATTATCTTTCATTTTAGTACACGAGCGATGAACAAAAACAGAGTCACTACCTACACAATCCTATTCACTCTTGGAAAGTCTTGAAACGTTTTTGTATACGATGTCGTCACTTGGAATGCACAAGACGCAACTCACCCCCATGTGTCTGTACCGGCGGAGAGTTAAGCGTAAAGTGTTGTTTGAGCAGTAATGATCAGGAATCATTTACCAATATTCGAGTCTGCTTGCTCCCGGAGAAGGTGGGAGCGGGATGGATGATGATGATACTACTACGGAGTGAGTAAATCTCCCCAAAAGATTCACCCATTTACCACAATCCACTATTATCACCTTTCTATTCACGGGGAAAATGCGTATACACGAGGAGCCATGAGAACTCCTGTCCTATTATCCTATACACTCCCGGATTAACTCCAAACCCGAACAGAGTGTAAGCAAAGGAAAGGGATTAGGGCAGGGAGGGAGGCCTTTGAGAGAGGGTGGAAAATAAGGTGGAGGACGGGGGAAAGCTTTTTTCGAATATATATATCGGATATAGAAGCGAAGCGCAGCCCTGGAAATAGTAATAACTTTTAGCTTTTCCTCCGCACACACAAGACCGAGCAATTACAAAGTGGGCAAAGGTTTAGCTGAAGGTGAGACCACACTGAGGAAAGTGTCTAGGGACGCTTGCGTTAAATGAGCCAGCAACTCAAGCGCTCTTGAGCGTGTGTGTATCAGAGGATCTCGTCTTGGATTCTCCTTCTTCTTTTTCACCTCTGCTTCATTCTTCTTCTCCTGCCAAAAGAACAGGGAGGCGAAGCGTGTATGTGTGGAGGAGAAAGAATAGGAGGAACCCAGGCAGGAGCAAGTTTGAAAGAAGCCCAGCCAGAACACACATATGATTTACCTGGAGCAGGTAAGCAGGTTAGTTTGTGAGCATATCCAACTCAACTCCACCTCCCCATTGGCTACCTGCCTCCTCGGAAAGCTTCTTTTATACGTTCAATCCCATACAAGAGGTGTGCTTTGCTCAACCACACTGCCACGCCCCCAAATAAATATCATCCTCGTATTCACGTACAATAACCTAATCTTTCCTCTTCAATTTTCAAATCCCTTTGGAAACTCCTTAAAGGATATGATTCCTCTCTCATCTCTTTTAACATATGCTCAAATCAAATTATCTTCCAGAGTGAGCATCCTTCTATCTCTCATTCCCTTCAAAGGCTGTCTTCTGCACACAACCCAACAAGAGCCACACCACTCTCTTGACCATTATAGTTGCCCAAATCCCATCACTCCCAATCCACCAATCACCGTAATCAAACCTCTGAAGACGCTCTCAATCCTCAAGCACGGTGTAACCCCTTGACGCATGTTAGGCAAACGCGATTTCCGAGGATTTTAGCAGGATATTAGCGCCCTCTTCCACTTCTCCCTATCTATCCGACTCCCTACACAATTATTTATTCCTTGCAGCTTGTTCTGCACCCACATCGCTTACTAACTATAGACTCAGGAAAAGCATATCATTCAAATCCCCTCGTATCAGATCATGAAATCTAACTGAATTAAGTTAGTAATCCATCTCATGTCATTAAAGTTTAAAATTAATCTTTTTTCCCATAATCAAAATCCATATGGATTATACTATTATGCACGGGCTTTTTCTCTTGGCTTCTTCTTCTGCTGAATAATCAAACCTTGGAATCCTTGTAATTAACCAAACATACAGTACCATAACCTTATAGCATAAGCATCTTGAGATTACGTTTGGAGTCCTTGAATAATTCTAGTATTTTAGCTCAGTTACTTAAACTACTTAACTAATTCCTAACCTTTCTACTGTCCAGCCATGTATCCTAGCCGTCAGTCAATCATCATAAGTCAGAAGAGATTATTATTTTTCAATGTCAATAATATTTTATTTTTCACTTGATATTTACTGCCCGCTCTCCAACACGCTCTTTCGTGTTCTTAAGACCCAACTACCCAACATACATTTTTCTTTACGTATAACAGTAATTAGCATACATTTGGACCATGTACGTATTTCAATAAAATCGTCATCTGCTAACTTTACGTATTCTACAATCCTAGCTATTTTGCGTAATCCTTATCTCATTTGGTCTTAATTTGAATACCAACTTAATTACGTTTATATACACACACCCCTCTTAAGTTTGTTATGAACAACACATGGCTGCAACGTCTCCAAATGTGTAGCAACATGTTTAACTGAAACAAGACTGTCAGCTCAGCTTTTAGTTAGTTCAGCCATGCATTTCCAGGATGAGGAAGTGAGGCTCGTGTTGAAAAATTCGAGACTGGATAAATTCTACATCCGATTTTCATGTTGCATCTTGTGAGAGGGTAGACAAAAGAGAATATTCTGATTGAAATTAAATGGAGAAAAAATCCATCATTTTCTCAGTCATCTCCGTTGGTCTACAAGGTTTTCACCCTATGAGTAGAAAAATACACATAATCATCATCTTCTTTCCATGCCCACTGGTCGCCCACTCGCTCCTCTCCATCTTCTATTCAAGAAGCTCTCTTTCGTCATCTTTCAATATTTTTTATCAATTTAACAATAGCAGTCACCCTTCTGCCGCATCCTCATCTTCTCACTCCTCATCCCTTTACTTTCTCTCCTTCATCTCGACTGTCCATCTTCTTTTCCCACCTGTCAGTTACCATTTCGCACGGAACAATTATAGTTGAAATGTGCAGTCATTTTCAAAGCTCCTTTATATCATAGCTACCCAAAGGAGAAAGCATTTATCTCATCAGCTTCTTAGCTTCCTAATAGATGGAAACTCTTTTATAGGATTCCTCATCTTGATCTGCTCAGAGGGATCCTCGTCATCATCACGTGTCGTCTTACATCGCCTCATCCCCCGCTATTTTATTTCATAGAATACTCACACACACTTCAATCCCACCAGAGGCCATGATTCCAAGCTCAAGCAAATAATACCCATCTTGTTAATTATCTAACCCTTTTACTTATATTCCCTCCAAGATTCTTCAATCCCTTATTATCCTCCCAGAGTCCCTTCCTTCTTCTTCTTCTTCTTCGACACCACAAACAGAGCTACGCCACTGTTATTTCCTCTTCTTTTGTTATTTACCTCCCATTACATCCTTGTTAGCAGCCCTCAAAGAGCCTTTCAATCTAATTCATCATCATATTCCTCCATTTCCAGCCAAGCAAGCACCCTCTTTCATCCAGGAGTAATTAATTCCCTCAGACTTGTCTTCTTTTAATTACCCTCCTTCGCGTAGCTACACATCCTGCGCTTTCTATCCTCCAGGCTTTATCTTCTGGCTTTGCCACACATCCTCCTCAATATTCGTATTGCATTAATAGCATTTTAAAGGCTCATGGAATCAATTGTCTTTTGGCTTCTGCAATCTCTGCCCTGACTCCGTATTTAAATATAATTGTACAGAGAGTGCCTCGGATTCCTAATTATTTAAAATTAATTACCGACATATGCTATAAGCCACAGAATTTGCGATGTAAGCCCTAATAATGACAGTTGAAAGATCTGTATTTGGGATTCAGTAGAGTAATCAGTTCCTGCACTTAATTCTGCTAATGCCAAGGACGATCAATCTGTAATTTGAAAGCCTTCACTATTCATTTCATGTGTTAAGGGACGGTTCTGTATCAGAGGTTGAGATGCTTATGCTGTGCAGGATGTAAACTCTTGATCAATAACCATGGAACGTAATTATAGCTTATAAAAGTTGATTTTAAAATTCTTCTATCCAGATAGATGGAAACTCTTGTGAAATTATAATCTGTGGCAGATGGTACAATGAATTCGCTTGTTTCATAACCATAAATCCAGTTGCCAAAGCAAAAGGGTTTTTATGTTTATTTAAATTAATCTTGCTTAAATTGAAATTTCTTTCGGGTTTTATCATGGAATATTTACATTATTAAACTTACACTTGTCTGATCTAAACTTCCAGTTTTAACCGCCAAGATTTGCTTCTTGGAGTTTAGTCACTCTTGTAAGTATGAACAACACATTGATTTCTACATTCTGCATCATGTGATGCATGATTATATTCAGTTTATAATCAATGTCAATTTTGTAGTCTCAAGTTATGTAATTAGAGGACGAGAGCCATGCTCTTGTGTTAACTTGTAAAATGGCTGGGTTTGTTCAAGCATGAGTGCCACCGTTACACGAATTTTTGACCTCGCATTGTATAGCTCCGGGATATTCTAGACCTGCTCGTTGCTTTTTGCGAAGTATTTCAATACATGAGGTATGGACAAGCATATGGATTTGAAAAATTGAAGTTATTAGCATAGCCTACAATTAATAAGCACAATGGAATGTATAAAGCTGTCAAAAGCCTGGACGAGGTGAAAGTCTTGCAATTGCTGGAATTAGCCCATTTTCACAGACTTTCTCTGTTGCTGATACAAAGCATACGGATTTTAATAGGTGGTGTTGATACGCTGTGGAGAAAATATTGATTTAGTTTGAACTTTCTCTCTACTTTCTCCTTCAAGAACTTGACTCAGAGGCATTGCGTTACGATTCGGTTGGGGTGTTAGTTAAATAGGTTGGCATAGTAGTTTTAATAAGTAAGGCGTATTTCTACGCCTAATTGTGTGCTTGGCGTAAACCTGCCAGCTTGAGCAATTAAGGTGCGGCATTCCTTTAAAATATGTTTATGTCTAAAACTGCTTCTCACCCACCAGCTCACCCTCCCACCACCCCCAAAATTCTTGTTGAATTGGAAAGGGAAACAAGTTGGCTACAAATTGGGACCATTTAATCCACACTGTCAACTACAAAAATCCTTACATGCTCTGTCCAAGTCTTGAGAGAGCGAGTCTTGAATGAATGAATATGAATGAAGTAGTATAGTATTTAAGGGAAGATTGTTTCTCTCCTCGGTGGAATTCCGATGGGGGACAGGATTGGCCGAAGCGTCATCGGTCCTTAAGTGGACAAGCTTGGTAATTGAGCTATGTATTATGCAAGTAGTGAGGAAGAGTGGGGCGGCGGGATGTATTTAGTTTTTGTGATGTGCGGTTCCTTAAATTTGTCCCGAGTTTTTGTTTAGTAGTCATGAAAGTGAGGTGGTGGCGTTAGTAGAATATGTGGTTGTATTTATTAAGCGGCTTGCTTTGATTCACACAAGTTTTTCTTCATCCAGCTCGTCCTCCGTTCCAAGTAATAGGATTAGCATGTTAATGCCTGGCTGTGATCGAGCGGAGCGGGGAAAGGTAGTCGGGTGGCAATGTTGATTGAAGATGATTTGGAGATCCCTTTAAATGAATTCAGATAGATGTGTACACCATAGCCACACAAGCCTTGATCAATCTTCCCACTTGTTCAAAGCTTTCAAACATGCTAAACTCCTCTCATCCTTTACTCATCTCTCGTTCCCAATCATTTAATTTAAAGACACAAGGAAGAAGGAAGTAGTAAGAGCCTAATTTGATCTTGTGTGTGAATCTTCTCATCCACTTTTCAATCCTCTTGTCTTTTTCTCCCGGCGAGTCCTCTTCCTTCCTCCCACGTCCATCCTCCTGTCTGGAACACTTCCCTGGGCTTTAGCATATTCTCAATTCACATTATCCCCGTCCACGTCTACCTTGTCGTCCCATCCCTTGAGTGGCTGTCATCATTTTGGTAATGATGATGGGACACACATACAAGGGTCTCTGCGGCGGATTTGTCTTGGTCGGCTTCCAGCAGAGACCAAACCGCCACTCCCTTACACGGACATCATTTCCTTCTTTCTCAATGAAACCGGACAGCGTAGCCAACAAAATCAAATTCCCATTCTATTCACATTCCTTCATTTGCATTTCTTCTACACTGTATAGGCCAACACTAGTCCAGTCTCTTATGCGCTTAATTCCAAAGATTCTCCACTGTACCACCGCCAGCCACGGCTTAACAATTTTCTCTCTACACACACAGACTTTTACTGTATTTAACATTATCACCATACCCTATATAAAAAAATTCACCCATCTTCACAACAATCAAACCCAACACCACCCTTCTTGCTTTATTCCATTTTATTAGCCCCAAGTTTGAGAGGATTCTTCTAGAACTTTTCCTTGAAAAAATTCCCAGAATCTATTCCCCTCAGATGCTTCTTTGCTTCCTCATCTTCCTCAATCCAGGGAGGAAAGATCCCATCCGAATTTTTCAACCCAATACAACAACTTGGCCTATAATATAACTATAGGAATTTCCCTAATTCTGATTCCAACCCAAAACTCCTGGCGCCCATCCCTTCTTTCTCCCTAATTTTTTGCAATTTTCAAAGTTCCTTTTTTTGCATTATTCCAGGAAAAGTGCACTCTTAACAAAGAGGTCGTTGGGGGATCATCAGGTGAAGCTTTTGTTCAACAAACCCCACTGTGTTTGTCATCTCGCAATCGACCTCCGCCTTCCTTCCAAAGGAACAAGATATATACACAAGAGCTTTAAGATACATAAGAGTTGCGGTTAAATGGGATGCTCCTGTGGAAGCAACCGCAGCACTTGCTGTAATCATACAAAGGTGTAGTATTTTACCCCATGGACCATGAGCAGTTAAACATACACATTTATATTTAAAAAGCTATACCCTGTTGTTTGTAGAACGTATAGCAAGTTTGGATCATTGATAAATTCCAATAAAGCTTGATTTGAATTAATCTACATTATGGACGAATCCGATTCAGACTCCCCGGTAAGCTTGCCAATATATATGGGATCATGTCAATCTATTTCGCGGCATCCCGTCCTTCAAAGATGGTCGTCCTTAATGTTACCCAAGGAAATAAAAAATAAATCTTGGGTTGAAACGGTAGCAAGGCTATAATACAGGCCCATGGTCGGATAAGCAAAGAGGAATTGCTAACAAGCAGAGTCGCTTCTGTACACAGAGATGCCTCTTAGGATAAGCGTGTGGATTACTTGAAGATGGATTTGCTTAGCATGTAGGAGAAAATTCACGTAGTACGGCAGGGCTGATGATGATGAGATGCACGTGTGTGAAAAATGATTGCCAATAAGGTTCATCTCATCATCTCTACCACAAGAGTACTACTACTGTACTTATGGTAGGTGCTAGTTGCTGCCGAGAAAGGAGTTGATTCACTAACAACTATTGAACTTGATATCGCCTCCTCCTCTGCCTTGTGTATTAGCATAGGGGTAGAAGAGATGAGGATTATTATTATGATGCCCTCGTGTGAAGATATGTCGATATGTGGAGTAGGAGTTTGATCTTCTTTTCTTTCTCATCACCACCATCAGCAGAACCATCCCAAGATGGCTATCATTAAATTAATTCCATTTGACGTCCCCCCGTATTATGAAACTGTCAAAACTCATGATTATATTGATGGGATAAAAAAGTGTGAGGATTGATAAATGTGCCAATCGTGGTAGCTTCCAGTGCACATAACAAGGTTCTCTATATTCCATATTCCACGGTTGAATCAACCCTCCCCTCACGGCCACCACCGCCAACCCCCCATCACCCCTCCATCCAGCTAGCTCCGGCCAAAGCCTTTCATCATCTTGGACGAGAAAAGGATCATCCACCTTCTCATAACACTCATCAAACAAAACACTTTTGATAGCTCTGCATCATATTTTTCCTACTCACCGCTTGCTACTCCTCATCACATTCTTACCATCTTTTTACCGTCCAAACTTGACGGACATTCAGTTTGTCCGTTTCATGCGGCTTCTTTTTCCTTGCATCCATTCCTCATCATTACACGGATTTCCATATGTTTTTATTTCAATCTCAAAATCTCTTCACACTTGCTCTCTCCTTGTTGTGGCGTTCTTTCTCCGAGTTGTAGTGGCGTGGAGCGTTGCGGTGGCTATGAAGCTAGGGATGAGATAAACTTTTGTGGTTCTTCTATTCTTGTCCCGTTAAATTCTTATTCGCTAGTCCTCAGAAAAGAGAAGTTATTCCTTACTTGTGCATAGTGTTCATTGGAAAGGCGACCAACTCTTTCGTCTTTCTTCTCAACCAGGCCATAACAACTGAGATCTGTTTGAGTTTAAATTGCATTTTCTCCATATGATACTCGGATTACTCCCCTTGGATTCATCCCTTAGTTTATCTCCTTCTGCAATCCATCTTTTTCACCTCCAATCTCTTGTTTGCCTTCTCCTCTCTCCATCTCGCAGAGGCTCCCCGCATCAATATTCAGTGTACTTTCAATATCACATTTATTATCTCCTTTTTTACACAAATCCTCCAACAACACTCTCTGCTTCGTTCAGGGTAGGAGACAACAAACCCTTCAGAGTGTGTTCATTATCATTGCAATCATTCAGCTTCCTCTGCACAACAACAGCACAGAACATAACTCAAGAATAATTTCAAACAACCGATTACTCAGACTCCTTAATCAATTCAAACACTAATCAGTTTCTCCGTCTGTTCAGAATCACGGCTGCTGTGCTGTATCATGTACGTACGTTTGTTTTTAAACTAGGAGTGGATCTTGCTAAATTGTCTCCATCTCATTCTTGTAGTCAATAGCCTACCTCAAGACGATGGAGAAGCCCGGATCTAGGAAGATTATGAGGGTCGTATGAGAGGAATGAGGATAGCTTTTATATACCCCTTTAAGCAGTCAGGCCGATTGATCCATGTTTTATATCCAATCATCCTTCACATATGATTAGGCGGATTAAGTCTGGGGATGAGAGGGAAGTGGGGTGAGTGATGCGGACGCTTAGAGGGGTAGTAAGATTATGAGCTCATCTTTACTTGTACGCTATGTCCCTTGAAGCATCAAGGTAATATGTTCCATATACTCTAATCCAAGCCTGGCTTTCAGTGTCATTACCATACGTTGCGTGTGTAGCATAATAGTTAGTTTTGAGATTCCCTTTATGAATTCCAGATGATCATATAAAATCCGAAGGGCTTCTTATTGAACAAACCCGGCATTTTCTGCCTCTTCTGTCCTCTGAACCAGTCAGGCCCTCTCTATATCCACTAGACTACACACATTCACCAATATGACTTCTCTCAGGGATCCTTTTGACAGAACGGATGGGCTCTTGGTCTTTCAGCATCCTCACGAGATTTATATATGTCTAACCCTAATTTATTCTCATTACCCTTCCAAACTCAGATGAACCAGAAGAGCCCGGGCGACAATATATGTGTACGGAAAGAGAGGGCATATGCATGAGGAGAGGACAGACGGAAGGATCTTCTGTTGGAAGGACAAATGAATGCCGGCATTGTCAAAAAGCACGGCACGTCACTTGAACAAAGTAATTCTCCGCCCCAACAACATCCCTCTACCCGCCAGTCATCACAATAAACATCACCTCCTCACAACCATTCATCCATTCAACCACATACCTTATATCATTATCATATCATCTTCTTGAAGCTTATAACCCAGCTAAACCTGCTGTGGATTCTCTACCTCCAATAAAATCTCGGATTATGTATTATTTACAATATCATCTGTCCCTACCAATTGATTTGATTGTAACATCTATGAGGAAAAAGCTCATACTATAATTCACATATGCACATATTTCCGTAAGACACGTAAGGATCGTAAGAATTGTAAGAAGTTGCTTATGAGATGTGTAATCTTGCTTTAAAATCTAAAGTTGCCTTTGCGGGCTCATGGATTGATTTCCCTTCTCAATGAATCCTTGAGAGAATTGTGAGTGAGGATTCTGAGATTCGTATCAGCCTCTCTTCTTATCTCAATCTGGGTAACATATACCCCATCCCGAGTGTTTACAAACTTGTGCACACCCCTTCGTCACCAGCTCAAGCTCCAAAAGACATGTGTTTCTCTGACCATGCATTCACTAATCTTGCCTACCATCTTTGATTGATCATGCCGTGATTCTTAGTTTCACGGATACTAAAAAACCAGGGTCTTTCCAGTTCCGTCCGAGAAGGTAGTGACGCAGTCACAGCTATCTTATTCTTTCCTGTCTCCTGAAAATTTTCTTCTGATTTGCTTCAGCTCTTCGGGATTGATTTAAGAAGTGGATTTCTTATGTTTATGACAGACAGAAGAGGGCATCAGTAATATCGTTCGTTTAAAGCCCGTTTGCAAAGTTAAAAGATATGCTCTGTTGCATCAGATTTGAGTTTTGGGTGGAGCTGAGAAGTAATCAAGCACTGCTTTAATAATCACCTTCCGCAAACCCAATCATTAATTCGTATGAGAAAGTCAACAAGGTACATATTACAGGTTTAGGATATACGTGGAACTGGAGCAAGCTTCTTGATTATCTTCAATAGTCTCCCTTGCCACAAGACTCTGGAGTCTCTCAAGGATTACGTCCTATCTGTTTATCCCCGAGTATTGGATGTGTGTGTCTTTAAACTGAGGATTGATAAGCATTAGCTCTACATTGATGAGTTCCATGAGAAGGGGATGAGAAGTTATGCCCTGGATAAAATACAAGACAGAAGGACTTGAAAGCTTAATGGATCCGTAATGATATCTAAGAGAGACAATCCTTTTCTTTAATTGTCACATTTGCCTGGACACGAAGCGTAGCCATGGCTGCTGTGGCTAGCCATGATGAGGGAGGGGAAGATGGGAAAATGTTGTATGTCTCTCCTTTGATGGACAGAACGGCGACAGTTGTGTTCATTTACTTCTTCATCCTTTCTTCTCTCAGTCCGTCTGTAATATGGAACGAGAGCAACAATTGATTTTTTACCTTCTTCAAATGCCCCTTCCTTTCCTAACTTCTCCATTCATTCGGAGATAACCCCAGGGACAAGTTAACATTTGGACATCATCACCAGGTCGTCTCCCAATCTTAGCCCTCCCACCATCTCCACAAGTGTCCCTTGCATTTTTTCTATCCTTTACTTCCCTTCATCTGTTTCATTCAATACTCAAAAGCGTCTGTCTGAACTGGAGAACTGGACTCCAGTTGCCAGACATTGTAGCCTCCCGAGTCTTTGAAAGTGTAAGAAAAACTGCTCAGCACACCTCCAACTTTAACCTAGGTCCGTTATTTCTCAGAAAGGATCGGCTCCTGAACCCTTTTAAATATATCGATTGATATTATTTCCAATCAACTCTCCTTCTTTTCAATCAAGCAAGGATTTGACAAGAATCCTAAAACTCTGTTGGCTATATATATTCCCAGAGAAGAAACACAAGTTTTTCATTTATTATTGAAATTCCATGAATCTATTGAATCCCGGATTGGATTACTTTTCCTCCGCAAACTCAGTCGGCTCTACCTGCGACCAACACCAAGCTGTCCTTGATGTGTGATCTGAGAGTCATTCCGAAAAGAGAGACATCAAGATGATGATGGAGCTAAAGGGATGACGACGAGGAGGCGGAGCGGAGGGAAAGAACACGAGAGAACGACTAGGATAAGCTCTTAAACTAACTCAATCTTTTTAACTCCTCCATAATTCAAGTGCGTAAAGATAAAAGGGTTGAGAGGACAAGAACAAGTCCGGGAAGTTGGATCCCAGATAATTAGGCTTGAATCGCCATTAGCATCGCCCCCCTCTAATCCTCCAAGCTCCTCAAACCTTTAACGTCTTACTTCCTCCCATACTCAGGTCTTTATTATTATCCAAATTATTAGTTTATTGCTTAAATATCTCCATCTCCTCCAAACATTCTTCCTTCATGTCTAATCTGCATTCTCTCCATCTTCCTCCACCCCACCCCCTGAAACTCTTTCACACAGATTCCCCCACCCTTCTTGATATCCACTCCTTATGTTTTACGATTCTTTCCCGCATCTTCCTCCACATTTTTATTTCATTCTCTCTTCCTCTTCTCCTTTCACCACCACCACGAACGAACGAACGAACGAGCCAATAGCCTTTCCCTCTCCCTCTCTTTTCCACACCCATAAAATCCTGGATTTCTTTTTATTCATCATTTATTTGCTTGCCCACTCCTCAGCCTGTGTGCACCCCCAACTAGTTACGTCTGAGCATTTGAAAGCCCCATCCGCTCCCATCCATCCTCTTTTTCAAAAAATCTCATATTTTCTCTCTAGTCTCTTGACCGTCCTCGCCCTGATGGAAATCTAATCGGGACAAGTAGTGTCGCTCTTTAAATATTTTCTAACCGCTGGATTTTCTCATAGATGCAATTGCTTCATAGCCCCTTGTTGATGATAGTCCCTGACCAGAGCAGACAAGTCTGAGACAAGTCTGACAAAACCTAGCACTCAAATAAGCTTGATACAATACTGGAAAGTTTCTCTTCATTTCCCCCCTTTGGACTAGAAGAAAATAATTTTAAGAAATAACAAGAATTCATAACAATTCTAGTTTCTTCCCAAGTCGATATTTCCTTCTCGCGAGGAAGCAACCGCCAGAATGTGATCACGCATCCCTAAGAAAAAAGCAAGGAAAACAACTGTTCTCTTAGCATGCAATGACAAATTGAGCTTCTTTACTCACCCTCTAAATTATAGACATGTGTTTTCTAATTGAAGCGTTGTCCTTCCTCACGTTGATGCCCTCTTTACTCATCTCTTTGCGGGGAGGAGGACATCACTAGATAACTTTGGATGAATCCCATTTATCTATATCTTATTCTATAGACTCTGCTCTAAAAGATTCCTATTCACTATCCGCATTGCATGCAACCAGCATCAACCATCAAATTAGCTCGTCTTATTTCGTCCCATTTCTCTCCACTCTGCTCACGCTATATACTTTTTCTCAAAGATTAATTTTACCCCAGATACTGAAGATCGCCGTATATATAATCATTATTCTCTTGGATAATATCAAAAGCCAAACTTGAATATTGGTCATTATCCTGTTCATAATTATCATCTCCTCATCTGTTCATGCGTGGGTGATGAGGTAACGTGTGAAAATGATGATTCCGTTCGTCCGAACATCCCAAAGAAACTATTACCTAATCAAATCATTAGTTATCGTAGCTCCATTATTATTTCATATCAATCCTTCTCCTTGAATACTGCTCACTACAACTAATTCATAACTTTTTGATTGCTTTTACAACTTTTCCAAATTTTCATCGATTTATCCGACGTTTTACACCGTTTTCATCAAAATTTAACGTTATTACAGATCTCGGTACACTAGTCTACCGGTATTTAATTCAGACTATTGTTTTACTCCTCTTCCGTATCGTGAGCGATTAACCCTTTAGCGTATAGTTAGTACCGTACCATCAGTCTTTGGGTAAACTGATCCGATGTGTGAATTACACCATTCCGGAACATACGCAGACACGACGACAATTGAAGCTGATGTTTAAATTATTTTTCTACCGTTACTCCATATCATTAAGAGAAGGATCTTTAGTTTCAAGTGCATACACCACATCCCTCTTAAACTAACAGCCATCAGGCAGCTTTGCGAGACGTTAATACACTTGAAGGGATGCTCATTACTAAGCAACGTCACCTCACGATCTTCCGCATATTCTTTTAATCCGTTACACTAAAAGGCTTGGAGGATGGCTATCGCTCTAATTTGTGCATGCGATATCAGCTCTCATCCTTCCGCCTCTTGAAACTTTTTCATTTCCCTGTGTAGCCGTCGTCACGAAAACCCCCTTCTTCCATCTCGCTTGAAGTTGAAACGCTCATCTCCATGGAGTTACTACTCTGCATAAGAGCACAATCCACCATGCACGCGT
Organism: Sminthurides aquaticus; assembly: GCA_906901655.1. Lineage (NCBI taxonomy): Eukaryota > Metazoa > Arthropoda > Collembola > Symphypleona > Sminthurididae > Sminthurides > Sminthurides aquaticus. The sequence goes on along the minus strand of CAJQTT010000004.1, from coordinate 3,668,226 downwards.
GTCAAAATCTATCAACTAAGCTTCATTACATTGAAAAATAATAGATGATTAGCATCATTTTTTATTTCCCTCATAATAATGAATAGACGTGTCATCAAGTGGTTAATTCTTGTGAAATCCTCCCAATTACCCGCTCAGCCCTTGCGCTATTTTCTCTAAAAACTTGGCCAAGCTCTGTAAAAATCCCCGATTCTTCTTATTCTTCCGTCCATTCTATCCCTGCACTTACTTTGTTTTAGCTCCTCATTGCATATGCTTTACTTCCACCAATTGCTCGTAGCTTTTGTTACCTCAATTCTCTACTGACTGTAGATTGTAGATTCATTTCTACATTTTTACATCTTTTCGCACGGAACTGTAGAGAAAATACTGAGAAAAGCGTCTGGCTCTCAAGATCGAGCCTGCTTTATTCTCATTGAGAAACAAGTAGTTTTGATAAATGCGGCGATAATTTACACCATCTTTGAATTCATTGGAGGAAATCGGCAAGATTATACTCGCTCTTTTTCTTGTTCCGTACTACTTGCGTGCCATGCGGATGGGATTGAAGGCAGGATAAGATGCTGATCATTTCTTGGTAATCTTAAGTGACAAGTGTTCCAGGAAGAGGGGGGATGCAGGGGAACGTGTCTAATGTCAGAAATTCGTACGACCGCCTATAATTACCTTTCCTCTTTTTCCATACTTGATGTACACGTTGTGTATGCCTCTAAGCGATTATCATCACCATTCTATCATGGTTCACACATAATACCGAATTAATTCAACTATACCCCCAGCCTCATTTAAACATGACACTTTAATTAATTCATCTTGAAAAATTCGTTTCGTGCAGCTCAAAACTGCGCAAACCGTACCGTAGCAAGGAAAAGCTATAAGCTATTCACGGAGGACCAGGCAGGCTAAGATTTTATAGCCCAGAAGCTAATTCGGTATGTAAAGCCAGGGTAAAATAATATTAGACACAAAATAGGTATCATGCAACTAATATCCCTCCTCTACACGAGCCAACCATCCAGCCAGGTAAGTACTTACTAATCCATTCTTTTCTTCTTCTTATTCCATTCCACCACCTCCTCCTCATCAGTATTATAATACGATCCCATTATAATTTTTCTTCCCATTAATTGCTATTGTAATGAATGAGAGCATGGCTTTTTTCTTCTATTTTCACCACATTGTTCATCAACACCAAACACTGTCTGTGGATCCACTCCTTCCGGAAGTTTAACCGTCTTTAAGAGATCCACCACTCTTCTACCACGCATCCTCTCCTATTAACCATTTCCTTCCATTCTTATAAATGAGAACATTCTTAGCACTATTCTTCCTCTTCTGTACTGCCTGGGTTTACAACCTAGCCAAGCATGGCCATGGCTATTCAATATATCAACCTGATCATACTCAATGGCATTTAATACACTTGCCGAGATTATCCCTGGTGTAGTATCTTCTTCCTTGATCTTCTCTGGTCTTCATTATCCCTTTCATCCCTCTTCCATGAGGGGGTTGGTTGGGTGGGAGGGAGGGTACGTAGCAGAGGAAGTAAGCAAAGTAAGGAGATGATCTTTGCCTATAATGATTGATCAAAGAGGAGCAATTGTTGAAAATGCCCAGTAGCGCACAAATAGTCACGTTTTCCCTGTACAAGAAGGTTCATTCTTATGGAACGTCACCCTGCTCTCTGATTCTTGAGGATGAGGGTGCGGGCCTTGTTGGAGTACTGGATTGAATGGAAGAAAATCACAATGCCCTCCTCATGTCCCAACATCCATTAAGTCTATTAAGGTTAATTTGAGGAAATAATGGATGTTATAGAGGAGAGAACAAGGATCGTCGTGTGTGTGCTGGATTATTACTCTCATCATCATTGTCACAGACACACTCTGTACAAAAAGCTATCCAAGCCCACCTATAAGCTCCACAATGGGGATAATGAGCTGGTATAAGTTATCCGTCCAAATAAACGTTGGGCGACAATTACGAAACCAGCAACAGATACACCAATCAGACTTCTGAGGAGTGCACGTTGCATCAATACAGATCAGCATCAGCACTCGTAAAAGGGGGCTATATGATATTCAACCTGTATTGACAATTGTCACCTTTGAAAGGCATTCATACCTCCTCAGTCCCATCATCCCCCAATGCCTGTTTCTATTCCCCCTTCATGCAAAAGCATAGTCTAAAAATTTCTCACCAACCTTACTAAGGTTACCTTAGCCCTCCAGATACAGATACGCGTCATAAGGGAATAATAATAACCACAAATCAGCTTTTAGCTACCAGTTTTTCCCACCTTTCTTCTCTCTCATCATCATGAATCATTTGCGTCAATAATCTTTCCCCCACGACTACGTCCTCTCTATTCAAGCTCAAGTATCACGTAACACTCCCATTGAAAACTCCACTTCCGACAATTTGATGCAGAGGACACGAAGCATGACTGGATACTTGTAAACACAATTCAGACTAATTGCGCTCCGCTAAATCCCGCTCGCTCCAAAATCACCTTTCCGTATTTTATACACTCAGCCAGCTCTTCCTCATTCATTCTAGTCATGTTTTAATTATTTTAAAATTGCCCATCGTCTTCTAAACAATCCTCCTCGAGTACATCATGGCCCATGATTTTCAGTAAAACACTCAGAGGAGCATTATTCCTTTACACCGCCCTCCCTCTTTCTTTCACCTTTCTCCTTAGCTTTCTGTTCATCGGCCTACACAGTGCCTAGTATCCCTTTTGATTCAACTCTAAGCTTCCTTGGCCTTTCCTTCACTCATACCCACTACCCAGCCCATGTGAGCTTTAACATGATCTCACTCAGAGAAGAGAAACAGGAGGTGCGACCAAGTTGCTCTTCGAGTCTGAGCATTAGTCAATCTTGCCATCCGATCCCTCCTATTTCTCCTCCTATTTTCTCTGCACCACCGCCACCGTCATCTTCCCCACCACCTAATCTCGTAGACATGCTCATTTCAGTTCTCCTTCCTCCATGTACTAACTAACCGCTAACTCTTTAGGACCGAAGTGAGTCAAGCAGGCTTGGCATGGATTGCGAGCCAGCTTAGGCTTTTCTTTTAGAAACTTCCTTTGCAATCCTTGTCTTCTTTCTATCCAATCTTGCACAATCTCTGTTGAATCTTCTCAAACGTTATTATCACCTTCCCCTCTTAAACCTTCTCTTTTGAGTCGATAATGAATGTTGTATGTAGGAAGGAGCATCTATTGAGGAATCAATGATGAGCATGCACAACTTGCTACTCTATTCTCTTCCCTCAATGACTAACAACTGGATAATAGTTGTGAGATTTACCATAATTTCCTCTTTCAAAACTTCCGCTCCTTTAATTTCAAACACAATCCAACGGGGAGTGCCCTTCTTCAGATGTGAATTAAACGTTTATTTCAGGATTCAGAGAGTGAGACTAACTAGGATTTCGTCATCCGCCCCTCTGAATCATCTTTGAGGTTGACAAGAGTTAAGAGCGCATATGCAATGCAGCTAATGTCAAAGATTGAGTCTCATAAATTATCCTTAATCCAGCAGAGAGACGGAGTCAATATATGTGTAAATTACAATTCTTTTCTCTGTCTCTTCACTAATAAACGTCATTAACCAGATGGTATCATTTCCATGGCCAGCCCAGCCCCAGCAAACAGTGTCCTGCAGACAGTGAGGGTAAAATCCGTTTCCTTTCCTCATATCATCTCCTATTCATAATTACTCTTCCTAATTCGGATATTGTCATTGTCACCTCTCCTCAGGCAGGGGTCACAGAAGCGGAGTTTCAGTCCATACTTCTCTTGAGTTTCCTGCGCTACCCGTTATTTTTATGTTTTAGTGCATCCGCAAAAATATATTTTTTATATTACAGATGGATCCATAAACAATTTAGATTAACGAGCCGTTTTTAAATTAGTTTGCCAACCTGTCTCTTATCTCCGTCTGGTCCTTTAGTTGAGAAGAATAAGAGTGTAAATTTAGATTGTTATGTTTCGCAAATTTAATATCTGTTTTCGCTCCAGCTAGTAAATCCTATTTCCTTGTGTGTCTTCGTGCACGGAATCCTTAACCAGACTACATCCTTCATATACTTGAATATACGCACCTGGGGGGAGCCAATGCTCTAAACCTGTTGTAATTCAACTCCGAGTTGGAGTTAAACATGTTAGTTTAGATTGCTTTCCCCTTGAATCCTCTTTGATGTGTATATGGATGCATTTGAAATTTAAATTTTGCATAAATTTCTTCCTCACATCCGAGGCTTTTGTTAGTTGTATATACGTTAAGTTTATTAGTATTCGGATGACCGGGGCTATGAGGTAGTGACAATCCGTATGGAGGCAAGTTGAGAATATGGGCAAATGTCACCGCTGTGTACCTTCTGGTTCGTAAGGGATAATAAAACTATAAATGTCATCCCGCGTAGGTGTGGGTGGGTGTAGTAGTGTTTGTCTTCCGTTTTATTAAATCTATTTGTATAGGGATTAATGCAAATAAATTCTCTTAAATTCCCTCCACCTCTCTTCTCCCATCCAATTATTCAGCCATAGCTGACTAAACGAAACAAGTACATAGGATTGATCCCAGATTCGCCCAAGCCTAACCGACATAACTACATAACATTCATAGACAGTTTCACCATGCTCATCCGCTTTACCTCCTCCCCCAACCGCATCCATGGCCAGGTGAACCTTGTCAGAAAGTAGTGAACAATAAAAGAAATTTCATTTGGAAACAATAGTAGAAATTATTCATGCATTTACACACAACTATGATTTAATCCCGCGTTCCATCCGCCTCCTTCATCCTCTGCATTATCCAATCCTTGCGTCTTATCCAGCCACAGTCTAGTAGTACTCCCTTCCCCGCCCCTTCTCCTCGACCCCCTTATCCGGTTCACTTGAAATTTAAATTATTCAATTTAATATTATGAATAAATTTAATTTTAATGTCCCTTGTCGTCATTGTATTGTTTCCCCATCCTTGCACCTACCTACCTATACCTGCCTACTACTTCTCCCTCCATTTATTCTTCTCATACAAACGTGTCCTTTCATTCTCCTCCCCCACCGTATATATGTTATCCTATTAATTTCTCCTATATATTCTCTAAAGTCCACGGCTGGCTGAGGACAGACTATTTGAGCTAGTCTGCCTATGTATTTTCAAAACCATAGCTTCCTTTGGAACTTGGTGGCTCAACATGTTTAGCCAACATCCTTCAAAAATGTCAACCGTCCAACCAAGTCAGCTCCAAAAACTTGCCTTCCCAGTTGTCGCTGGAATAAACGGCAATTATCATTTCAAACGGACCCATTATCCCTCATATTATTCACCTCATTTGTAAGTCCTTGTCTTTTTTCCGCACCGTAATTATCTCACTCATAAACACATTCTCTTCCATCATCACCAACCACCAAATCGTCATCTCCATTCATACAAGCATATGACACATTAACTCTCTTTCAAGCGCTATATGTAACGTCTGTGCGGATTTGACTGCCGCTAATGCCGCTACCAACCTCCAGTGCTTTCTCCCATCTTTATTGGACAGAATTTCCTCCGTGGCGCCATCTTGACGGTTTTGGCGGGTTTCAGAGTCATATATACGATCGTTGTTCGCTGTCATTGTCGTTGCAGAATGCAGCGACGATGCATTGGCTAGTATTATTGTCCTCTAAATAATTTACGGACCGCAAATGTATGTTTCTAAGTCATCTCCGGTTAGATAATCATACGATAATTAATAATTTATTGTCCACACAGCTCACTGCCCAGTCCTTTTCTCTATCTTTCTATGATTTTTACATCTTCGTACACATCAGCTAAACAGTTATGGCAAATACAGAGCAGCTTCTTTCTCTACCGGCGGAATTAAACTATTGTATAAATGCACAACTTGTTTCCGTATCAACGACAAAGCCCAGCCAACAAGTTTTCACCTTTATTCAAAAAGGTTTCTACACCTTATAATTTTATTACCAGACGTAATCCTGAAATCGCTTGGATACATTTTCATATTTGCATCTTATTTGTTTCAACATTATTTGAATGCGATTAAGCTTGGTCAATGAACGTGGATTTCCCGGGGAAAAAACTCATACAACCAGTTTTCTTGCTCATATTCTATATTTATGGATCGTTAATTTGTAAAAGTTAAAAGTTTTCAACGGATTTCTAACGAATCGCTTTGTTCGTTTTCCAAATACTAAACATCACAAGGATGAAAGCAGACCACTGAATGCCGCCATCGCCATTGGCAGTTAAATCCAGTCGAGTATATCATTTTCGCACTTAATTTAATCCATCATACAATCTTTATGAACAGATTGACACATCTTATGAATTTTATCGAGTCTTCCATCCATCTCAATGCATACCCAGCGCCATAATCCTCTTCTCATTTTGAATCATTCTCCCACATGCATTACCCGCACAGCGTAGCCATGAACCAGCCTTCTACTGTTCTTCACCCTTTTATTCAAATCCATGTTTCCGAATAATAACACTGCTGGAAGAATTGTTCGGGACCAGCAAATAAATAGCAGCAATAACAATCGAGCGGATCAAGACCAAGGGAATCGGACTCAGTATGAGGATAATGACAATGTCAGAGCCGCTTTTTGCAATAAACCCTTCATCGGAATTTTATTCTTCAAGTTCTTGTGGTTCTTGGCTCATAAAACTCTACGTGTTCTCTTTAATTTGATTGCAGCTCCTTTAAAATTAAAACACGTCTCCTTTTTTGAATCCGTTTTCTGTCTTTCTTCTTTTTGAGTAATTGATTATTTATTTCAAAACCTGCTAAAACAATAAAATGTTCACTATAATTTGTACCTAAACATGGTGGGTTAGGACTTGAATTTTCCCTAGAAGGAACGTTCAGAAATTTTTCACTCAAACTCCTTTCAGAAAAACGACAATCCTCCTGTCACCAACCAAGCTAATATCCCGCTAATAAGTATTTCCAAGCCACCCATCCCCGCCTTACAACATGCCCAAATAAAGTCAATCTTTTAAGGTTTTTCTCCCTCGTACCCAATTTTACGATCGAATTTCCAATCAGTTTACCTCCAGCCTCCCACACCTTCTTCCTCTGCATTTTTCTTGGGATTTTAAAACTCCTATAAAGAAGTAAGAATTATTTTATCATTTCCTGATTTTTTTAAAAATTTGCTAACTGTTCCAGCTTTGAAACGTTAAAAGGATTAGAGTTTTTCATAGATTCAACAAAGTTCCTTGTGTAATCCTCAACGAAACTTTGCGGTTTTAGCTTCGTCATTCCAAGTAAAATGACTGCCTGTAAATTAGAGCATTTAATGTGTTTTCCCCAGAATATCGCATCTTCTCTAGCAATTTGTACAATTTTGATGGATTACAGAAACCGCAAGTTCTCGCGATCGTCATCAGCTTTGGAGCTACATTGGCTACGCTTACGTGTGCCTAGGTTTGTAGAGTGAGTTGTCAAAATTGTTTATTTGCTCTAGTTACTATTAATCCATACTATTAAATATCAAATCCATTTTCAATGGGCAAATAGAGAGAAGGCTTGCACTTCCACCTAGCTCGCACACGTCCAAATTCATATAGTTCCTGCCTGCCATATTCCAATTTAAATCCTTTGGCCTTCATGTAATGCCTTTTCTCAGCCTGGCAGTATTTGCTCTGCGGTTTTACTCCCTCTTGTGTGATAACCATTAATTTGCGGTCCAGCCTCCCGTTTTCACGTTGACGTATTTTAATTACTTTGCGCTCAAGTTTGATTGCACATACATACACGTAGACTGCATCCGGGAATGCTATTTTTACGCAAGAATGGCAAATAAACATTTACATAATTACAATCCAACACTGAATTTCTATTGCTGTAATGCATTAACCTCTTCCCCACCAAAAGTATAGACGCTGCGTAATTTTAAATGCAGTTGCCATGGACCCGAAGATCAGTGCTGCATAGTTTTAAGTACCTAACGAAACGAGGGACCCGTAAAACATTGTTGCATCGTTAGAATTCCCGTGTGACCTGGCCATAAGATCAGTGTTGCATAAATGCGGATTTCATTCCGCATGTCTTCTTCATATGGGAAATAAAACTAAAGCATAAACTGGCGAGAGCAGCAAAGATAGAATGTTCTGGAGGTGGACTTTGGCATTGCTTACATCTAAGTTTGCCTTAGTAATATATTTACGAATACAAAGATTTAATTTAATGTAAAATTAACTTTTTGTAAAAATTTTAATGCTGGCCTACCGATATAAAATAGAGGTTAGAGCTTGGCGTGTGAATTGCGCGAGTGTCACAACAACACGGTCGCTAGCTTAGAGAATCAATCTAATGTGTCGGTGAGGAAGAGGTTAATAGTACTACAGTTTCTCCCATATTCTACTAAAGCCATTAGAATCATGTCATTTTCTGCTAGACTCTTAAATCTAGGATGCTTATTGTACCCATTTAATCCTTTTCCGATAGTCTCTCGCTTTGTAAGAACAACTAAAAGAAGCACCCTCCTCCCTTGAAACTTCTCACGCTTTCTTTTGTTTCCGTAAATTTACAGGTGTAGGATTTCTCTTGAGTGCAATTATAGCGCCCCCAATTTAAAATTAATCGTGCCGTCCTTATTATTATTGTGGCCAGTCAATTAGTTTATTATACCTAGCAAACTAATCCGCTACCCGCTACCTCCATCTTTATCCATTATCGCACCTTGCAGTTGAGTTGCTCCAACTCTCGTCACCCATCATCGCCACACGTTAAAACGCATGAACAGTCGGGATCTCATCCTGAATTTAGTCCGAGTCCAAACTTGTTGACATCAATCGGTTGCCTTACATTGTTTAGCTCGGATTTCATTTCTCAGGTCATCCTGCCTGCCTGCGCGCATGTGAGGCTCAAGGGGAAAAGAGCAAAGAAAAAGTCAGGTGGGCGTGGGAGATTGAAAAAACAAACAATGTTTTGCCTTTTTTTCTCTCCACGGTAATAACAATTAAATTACTATTGGTAAAAGAAAAGAAAGAAGAGAGTTATTAATATCAAGGGCTAAATAGACGTTCAAAGGATGGATTTACTTCTCAGGATTTTGAGCCCTTGCTGAACACGTTTACACGTTAAGGAGGCGATGATGATGAAAGCAATAATTTTAAAGGTTTGGTCTCCTGGAGGTATATGTGTATGAGCCTCGAACCAAACAGCCCCCAGCCTAGGAGTTTAAGGAGGGAGCATTACATTTTGTCAATGAACGTAACTGTCATCCTCTTGGAGACCTAAAGATAATTCATTGCCTCATAAATTCTCTTCTCTTCCTCCCTTCATCCTCAAGTCCGCCTTGTAACCACCCAATATCTACTAGTTGTTTCAAAAGGACCCAGCCCATAATTGTAACACATTGATTGCTTTTAAACTCGTTAGAAAAAATGGATTTCCCTTCCCGAACCCGTGACTAATCCTGTCTAATCCACGAAAAATAATTATTGCAATTATGTTTGCATTATTTTCATAGCTACTATAACTCAAGCAAGACGCTGTGGAGTTGTGTGTGAAAATCTGCAAGAATTGGAATATTTCAAAAACTTGTTCACAATATCATGTGTTCCAATCCATGGGAAAGTCAATCAGACAATTTTTTACGCCTCGGCTTCGACAAATTAACCTATCCGTTGCATAAATTAGAATCCTAATTAATTCCCTTTCAATCTTCATTTCCAACGCCTTTCCTAGCCTTTTCCTCCTCCCAAGCTAATACACCTTATCCCAACACCTACAGATACACACAACCTCCAGCCTCTCACCTCTTGTTCCCCTCCTTGAACGCCTCCACATTTTTTCACATCTGCATCTCACTAGTTCCATTTAACTACCTGCCTCAAACTACCTTTATCTTGTAATTCAATTAAACGAATTTCAAGTTGTCTAATTTTTTAACCACCTTCTCACACTCCTTAAAGCTATTTCGTCCCTCTTATGCTCCAGTAGTCGTTTGCATTGTGTACTGAACTGAGTAGTAGTATCTTGATCATCCTTCCTCATTACTTGTTATTTCTTTCCGCCTCTAACCTTTTCATTCATTGAGACAGTTTCTCGTCATCTATTTTGTTCATTCCATATTCATTTACACACGCAAACCTTTCGTCGATCTGTTAACTGGATGGCTGGAATAAAGAGGCCTGTCGGCATCATCATTATACATTTTTACTAAGTACATGATAGCATCTTAAAAATATACTCAACTCTTGATTATTCTATACAGTGTAATTACCTGTAATTTTTTTAAAATGCTTATCATCTCTACCGTTAGTTTCAAAAATGTATTGAAATTAATAAGGTTCGTGGAGACGGTTTCTGAACACGTTGGGCTGCAGTGCTAATAAATTAAATTGATTTCTCTACTATTTTGAAAACTGCATTTGAATTTTAGCCGTGTGTTTCGGTACTTTACGTGATTGCTTTTCCACATTAGTTCCTAGTTTCAACTTCCAGGAAAAATCCGAAATCTGAGGTTACTACACAGCTCGATTCTCATACATGTAGTTTTATGTAGTTTTTATATTTCCCAACGTTCGTCCACATTTCTAGAATGTCTAGAAGCAAGGTTCATAAAAAAAGGTGATACAGAATAATTGAAGAGACCAACTCAACCGCCCAATCACAACCGAGTTAGTTAAGGAAAAAAAAGTTAATCAAAGGAAATGCATGGAGCTATAGGAGGAAGATTATTCAAGTCTATTTCCTTTTCGCCAAGCATTCATTTCAGTAGGTCCAAGAAGAGGATCTGAGAAAGGCAGAAGGCCGGTCTTGTTGAGGAGACAATGAAGTTTTTTAAGGATCATGCGGCGTAGATAGACAGTTAGCTTGTAACTCCCGAGTGATCAGTCACCAAAGAATTGAATTCTTACTAAACAAGACAATAGGTGTGAATCCTCTAATAAGGTGACAACGCCCAGTATTAAATCTACTTCACCTCTCAGATCTTTCTCTTAACCCCACCATCCTCTCCCTTTAAACCCCTTATCCTCGGATTCAAAACAATCCCTATACAAAGCCCTATCAGCTGCAATTCATTCCAGTATCATCCACAAGTAAAACTCAGTGCTTAGAATTCTTAACAAGTTAGTGAATGCATGCATGCATAATACTAGAAAGACGTCCCGAATCTTCTATTTCTACTCCTTCCCGCCGCTCGCCGCATCCCTTATTTCCCCCATCAGTTTACACATATTTAAGCTAAATCGTTCGTCCACCAAAGTCCTTCCTCAGTTTCTATGAAAATCCCATAGTATTTTTCCTCCCAATTCAGACATAATGGATCCACTTAAAGGTTCCGCTATTCCTGTATATTTCTCTTCTTTTCCGCACTTTACTCACCTCACCCATCTCTCCCTTGTCTTCTCCCCCCGTCTTCTTCAAATCCATCTTTTTTGTGGTCTACCGCCTTTCCATCTAAAACGGGACAAAAGCCCTCAGTCCTCAGCATCCTAATAAATCTTTCATCTCGTCCCTATTTTACCAAGTTTTTATAAAAATCCCACAACACTAACATTCAGCCCACCTTCTTCTCAGCTCCCTTGTTGTAGCCGCTATCAAATTCGCCTTCCTATTGTCTTCCTCAACCATCATCCATCCGTTTCTCCTCTATCATCTCCTCCGCGCACTTGAGCCACAAGTTCACTAAACTCGTCGTGATCCATTACTCTTTCTCAAGTGTCATTTAACAGCTCTTAAATCCTTCCACTCAGTCAGCACGTTTGTAACCGCATCCCCCCTCCGATATTCAACAAAAACATTTTCAATTCCAAACAAAACAAAATAAAAACCAAACTCTGAGCTCTTCACCGGTCAAGCTTTCTTTCAACTACGCCTGTCCATCCCATCTCCACTTTTGCCAATCTTCTCGCCATTTTTAAATCAATCACGAATAATTCGCACGAAGTCAAACCCGCACAGTAACTGCAGAAAAATTGTAAATCTCAAATGGTTTCTTAAATCCCTTGTTACATGCACAGTTTTACTGCCATTCGCTGCTAGCCAATTGAAATTACCCTGCCCCGATACCAAATACACCTTTAGCATCTCTTTGAGAAACTTTTAAGGATTAATTGTAACCTTTGTTTTATCTTTTATCCGAGGACCGCTTACTATACAAAACGAAGGCGAGAAAATAATTCCAAAAGTTCCAGTTAAAATTACAGAAAGATGGATATTACACGGTGGCGGGGGTGAAAGTCCAGGTGCTAAGATTGTGACTTACTACGGGATATCGTAAAGGAGGCCATCACCTCAAGTCAAAATAGATCAGCGGGGTCCTTAAAAAGATCATGAAATTGATAGTAAGACGTGAAAAGGAGCGTGAAATAACCTCTTCCCCGAGCCTACACTTTTTTAAGTCCCTCAATGACGACGTCGCTCTCACTGTACCCTTTTCTCCCTTTTCTTAGATGAGCACTTGGCCACCAGAGTCAGAGTCCTTAAGTCCTCCTTTGATCCAAATAAGAGCTGCATGCTTTAAGAAGTGGCAAACATTTTTCCGTAAGTTAACAAGCTTAAAACTATCACACTTGCCTTTTGTCTCAGAAAGACAAGGTTCTGTAAATAAGTAATAATCACCCTCCTATAGTTTGCCCTGTTTCACAATTTCAATGGGTCCAATACTTCATCCTATCCGCTGAGATCAGCCGGCCAACCAAGCCGACACCTTCAACCTTACAGAAAACAGTGATCCTCATTCATTCAGGATGCTTTACGCAATTCCGTCCATCAGCAAGGAGCCAGTCCAGCAGGCAGATGTTTTCGAAAGAAATATTCCTTTTAAAAACTGGTAAGGACGAGAGGTAACCAGTATCGTAGATTGATTTACTTCCAACTCGTGTCTTTTCTGAATTGTTTTAAACTTTCTTCGTTCCTTGGATTTCCGCGTGCACGAAAGGAAACGGTCAAGCGAACAAGGTTTTTTCAGGGGTAAAACAAACATATTAGTCTACGGAAATGCTGCCCCCTTTTCTTAATGGGAAGTGGGGCACGTGAGCACTATTCTTGTCAGCACCTGTACCTTGTCATCTTTCACCCCAAGCCCATCATTTTGACAGCCTGTATTGTGTTCTTCGGGGAGGCTTTATTTCTTCTTAATTTCTTATTCTCACCTGGCCTATTATTGTATTTTAAGTTTCCCTCCTCCTACCTTCCACCATTTCCTCCAATTCCATCAGCGCTCTCCGTTCTGGCGATTAAACATATAAGATTAAAAAACACCTTCAATTTGTCTTAGCTCTAGCTTGGTTACAGCCCACAGCTAGTAACTTTAAAGTATTAGATTATCATTCATGTAGCACAAATATTTATCCAGCCAAGGGTCCTCTAAACTCGGCCCAATATTTACTTCTCGCCTCGTAAGGTGGAAGTGACATGAGAACTTTTTTATGATAGCTGTGTATACCTTCGGAGACGAATCCTTTGAGACGGATCCTATGATCCAAATTTAAAGCAAATGCGGAGCGGAAAAGCGTCTTTGGAGTTGTCCCAAGTAGCTGGCATAAGTTGTGGAAGTAGAAAGCGTGGAGGGAATTTTTGATGATGAAAGAATGGGAGACAGGGTGTATCCGAGTCCACACCTGGACGGTTTCTGTATTTGGTTTCGCAGTTTTTGCTTAGCCATCAAGAGTTTGAATGATTTGACAAAAATAAATGAGCCTCGTAGCACCCAACCGTATAATTACCTTAATAAAAGAAAACAAATAGAAGCGAGTGAGTGCGAATGAAGGTAATTAATTGAAGAAAAAGAAACTGGGAGAAAAGAATCGTGTCCTCCCAGACTGAATGACTGATGGGGTTTGATAATAGGAGAGCATAAGAGGAGGGATGATGAGAGAGAAAGAGAGCAAAGCTTCATTTCATCTCGCTTCCTTTCCATTATTCGGACACGATCAACTCTCATTCTACATGCTCCTAGTACAGCAGCACCTTCATTCTAAATCCTTCCTTGTCCTTCTTCTTCCGTCCAGCTCGTTCATCTCATGTAAATTCTTAATCGTCAAACTATAATATCATCTCAAGATCCATCTTCTCCTTTACTTGTTGTGAGGTGTAATCTCCTTCCGCACGAAGCCTAACAAATTGGAAGATCTGTTATTAAATCCGCAGCAAATATGATCAGTCAGCGCATGGACAATGTAGCCGTGAGTGTATATGCTCCTGCTTATGTTGCAGCTTTTGCACTGCACAACTCCCACGGATCTAATGCAGCTATTCAGTATCATTACACATGATATGGAATACGATTACAAAGTAATTGTAGCTGTGGGATTGTACATGTATAAAAGATTGAAAATAATAGCGCTGCATTTTCATACGGTAGTGAAAAGATTTTATTTCAAATGTTATTATGAAAAGGGTATGAAATCTCATTATTATTATTAGCATTCACTTTATTTGAGGATATTCAAGACTCGGAGAATATACAAGCTAAAAGATGTGCATGCGTTATTTCACTATTATAAGTACAACTGATTTCAACATTTTATTCTGGCTCGTAAAAGCATGGTCATATTACCATTTCCTCGGCTCGCGTAGGCAAAGACAGAATATGTTTGCAAGTTTTAAATGATTTAGCTGAATAAAAGATTCTGCTGCAAGAGCAGGGTTGTTGGCTATGATTTGCCACAACCTTCTTGTTCTCTTTACGAATTTGATTCAAATGAAAATAATAGCTCGCAAATTTTCGGCCCAATCGGTTACGTTTTATAAAAAATTAAAGCTACGGGAAAACACCGAAGTGGAAAATGATGGAGTTTAAACTCCACCAAAGTTTGTAGGGTAACAAACAAAACAAAATTCTGGAGTTCCGCAGTAAAGTTTGTAGTTCTACTGAAATTTAAATTTGTGGATTTCATGTCCATTTTTACTGATGGAAACGGGCTTAAAACATTATTTTTTACCGTATAGTACAGAGGAAAGCTAACTGAACACTGGTCAGTTAACAGTTATATTACGTTATGTACTTTGGTTTTAGTTTCCCAAGTAGTTAAGTTTAGTTAAATGCAGTAGTACAAGCGTATAGATCCGTTGGTATATCTTTCTTCCAGGATGTACCGAAACTATGTCGACTTCCCCTGGCTGACATTTGCGACTAAGTAAGGTGTAACCTTTGCAGTCCCTAGGATTCGAATTGCCGACAGTCTATAAGAGCTCGTTAAACAGTTCATCTTTATCGTAAAGCTTTACAATTTTTTCTGCAACAATTCTCTTGTACATACTGACTGCAATAACCTCTGGCCGTGCATCGTATCCTGGCTACGACAACAGAGGAGAAGAGAGCTTACAGAGTATTTATTATTTTGATTCTGGAACAATTTCTTTGCGAGGTTTTGATTTTTTTCTTTCCCCATAGCGTGCCTTTCAATTGCATGTTTACCATTAGGAAGATAGGCGCCGCTGTATCATTATTACGTTTCTCCAAGTTTCGTGATCTTTTACTGATAATGCTTGCTTCCTTACCTTCATCCCTGCCTGCCATCATTTCATTGCCAGTTGCCGGTTCGGACTTTTCTTATATATTCACGTCACCTCTCTGTATTTTCCTTCCATACTCCTCTCCTTGTCTGTCTTTCTGTCTCCATCTCCTTTCCTCTGTCTTCATTTATATCTATTAGTGTTCTTTCTCCCTCAGTCTTTCAATTTTCCCACATGTTCTTTCTTCTCCTCCTATTCCATCCCTCCTTGACTAACGAACCTGTAAAATAGTGCTCTAATTCACCCTTCCTTCTCGTTGTCCTATCCGTCTGACTCCAAGTGAATTCACCTGGAGACACTTTTCTCAAACAGTTCATTCAATCCAGCCCTCTAAAGCTTGCAGGCGGATTTACTTGAAGTTTCGCTTTTAATTCTGAAGCCCGAAGCGGATTCCCATTTTTATTTTGCTAATAATTCTCCGAGGACTACAATGCTTGATTTTTGTGTATCAATCAATAATTCATGGAACAATTTCCAGATTTATGTGTCTTTTTATCTGACGATTCATATAAACTAAACGGTAAATTTCACTAAGACTTTCTTTAAATACCTGAATATTTTCCAAAGTATCGCCGCTTATCATTATCACACTTACAAAGATTCGTCTTGTCGAAGTTTCCTTTTTTGGCGCTTCCAATGACTATAGCCACTTGCTTAAATCCCTGGAAAACAAACGAGATAACCACTTACACCTTTTGAAGCACCCCCTTCTCTCCGACCTACATATTTTTTCACTAAATTCTCCATTCTGGATTAAATTCCTACATCTCTCTCGAACACTTTGCATTACGGATGGCATTCCACATATTCCTCACGCACAATCCCTAAGATCCAAGTGGTTGAGAAGATGAACATATTGAAAAACAATGTTGAACTAAAAACATTGCCCTTAAATTGTCCTCCTTTCCCCTCATTGAAATCCGATGAATTGAATTGAAATACTCAATTAGACAATCCATGTCGACTCCCTTTTTTGGTCAGCAGGCTCTATCATATAAACCCAGTTCTTAGTGTAAACACCCACATCTTTAATATAGCAACCCCCAAAGGTATGATTGAAATCCCTTCAACCCCCTCCTGTCCATGATTACGTAACGCAGTTTCCCCGTTCCGTATTCAAGTATAGATCCATTTGCTTATAAATTTATTATATAAATTATAATTATATAAATTATAAAACGTACGTATTATTAGTGCGATTTCAAAATAAAAAATATACGTACGTAAATTTCTCATTTGCATGCATTGGTTTTTTAGCCTAAACTTTGAATGCCTGCAGATACAAAACAGTACTTCAAATTGAAAATCCATTCCATTTCTATAACGTACAAAATCGTTTTCTCTTCCAAATGACTTGTCTATCACTTGCATCGATTGTGGCGTGACCGTTCGACGGAGGTCAAAAGGTCGGCAAAAATCTCCGTTTCATTTGTAGTTTGTAACATATATCAAGGGACGGAATTCCGTCCTTCTGGGAAGTCATTTTTGACAGCTTCTCCTACTGAAAAAAGCGTGGTTTGTAAGCGAAGCTCCCGATATTTTAATGGTGAAACTCGGGGCAACAACAAGGACAACGTTTTCCAGCTCTAGTTTTGTGATGATAGTATGCGGCATTTCTGTAAAAATATTTTAGCTCGTTAGTGTCTCTGATGGTGCAGATTCCAGGCTTATTAAGTTACTTCCTCAAGAGTGTTTACCAACCTTTTTATCCCGCTCCGGTATATTCTTCCATCCAATTTGATCTCTCCCAATTTGTAGGATTCCCTAACATGTGATATTCACACCCAGGACACATGTCTCTTAAGACGCAAGTCATCCTTATCTTCCCATAATCATGTTATTAAGCAATTGATACCTGTCCCTCATACTTTTGACCTGTCTCTAATTCACTTAGCGCTTTCTACACGGCAATCCGTCTGCTCCTTCCTCCCTATCCCGCTATCCCTCTTTCTCATGGCTTCTTCCTACTACGCTACTCCTATTATAAACCTAATCCCTGCTCACCTTTCTCTACTTCTTGGTAAGTTCGTGTTAGCTTTGACGCTCTTGTTCTCATTCCCACCCACACCGGCAGCTTTGAGAAATAGGATTGCCCTATCCCATTCTAATTTCTTCTTTTCCGTTTCTTTTCCAAATTATATTTTTCCAGAAGTCATTATGATTAACTAGACATGTTCTTTTCTCAGTTACCTTCATCGTTCTTCCCCTTACTCTTTCTTGGTTACACTTGAAACCGTATCTCAAGTTTTAAAACATCCGCAACATCCAAATGCTGCTGCCATATATCCTTGCATTTCCCATCCCACAAATTACTCCATTCTACTGCACACGGCAGAGTGTACATATATGAGCAGATGAGACGGAGCAACAAAGGCTGATTAGTGATAATAAGAGTTGAATATTTCTATCCTCACACTACTCAAGAGAGCCTATGTTTTTCTCTCAAAACCTGTAATTACCATGTATTTCAGAATAAAGATGCAGGTGACTAGGCATGTTCAACTGGCAACAATGCCTGGGCAATGATCTTTGCAAAAGCAGAAGCAACAAAAGAGCAGTCATATTTAGACGCTAAACTCATACGCTACCAATTTGACTACTACACCAAACTTGCATTGATCAAGCGTAATTACATTTACACTACCACAAACTTGATACGACGACGAGAGTATATTCAATTTCAGTTACAATTTAAGGGTATTCCACCCTCGGCTCCTCCTTCTCCTCATCTTCCTCCTTCCTTGACAAGTTGATTCTCTTAGATAGAAGGAATCTACCAAGCTTAAGTATATGCCTCACACTAGAGGCGAGGCTTGGACAGATCACAGAGACGAGGAGGAATCTCAAATATATATTATCTTCGGAATTAGCTCTTATTTAGACAGTCGGCGCTTTACGCAAGCACAATAGCACAAGGTATGTAACATGGCTTCGTTTTCAATCCGAAGATGCTCTAATCTGGCCAGATAACGTCAAACCTTCCTGTACACACTCCAACTCAAACCTTCTCCGAGTTTTTTCAATCTCCTTTGATAAAAGCGGATGGGAACATATTAAATTAGTAAAATCCGAAGGAGTGCATAATAACCTGCAAATCTTGGATGCGATAATAAGTTCCCACAGTTTCTATCTTACTATCATCTTATCTTGTATGCATCTAAGCTCCGGGAGGTAAAAGCTGTGGGTTTGGCGAATTCAGAATACCCTTATATAACTTATTATCCTGTAACATCTGACCTCTGACGTTGAATTTGCGATACTACTGTCGATATTATTTGTTTTGTGCAAACCGGATGTTTGGAGACTGTATGTATCCAAGCTACAAGTCATGGTCTCGTTGAGATTTTTTTGAAAATTATTTATCAATCTGCTTACTAAAAAATCCTAAATTTTGTGGAGAAACACGCTTATGGTGGTAAAGTTGTATCCTATTTTGAGAAGAGACTCGTCTTAAAGTATGCCTAAGGGCTTCCTTGAGAAGGTGTTTCAAATCCACCTTCATCCCTATTATCGGACGACCTTAAACAGATTCCGAATACATAAAGGGAAAGCAGGAGAGGCTGCACCCCAAGAAAAGATGATACAGCAATATGTGAGATGTTTTGTGGAAAATCTATTGTGTTCATATCATTACAAGATGGATTCCTCCAGGACACTGTCTTCTTTTCTTCTCCTCCCTGTCCTCCGTCTAGTTAACACTGCTACAATCCGGAAAGTCGGTTGATCCTTGTATCTACAAGTTAAGTGTGCTTCGGAAGGATTTAGTAGTTGCTTGTCCACTCGGACTTAGCGGGAAAGTAATTGTGTCTATTAAAAACCAACCCGTCATTCTCCAGTCCCTTGAGTGTATTATTATTATCCAAGCTTCTTTGACTCCCTGAAAAAATTAACTACTCAAACTTGGAGGTGAATGCAAAAGCTCTCTCCTTAGCAGCTCGTCCTTCTCTGCCGAAGCAATCTTCAGAGTAAATTAGCTAACTGAATATTTTTTTGATGTGCAGTTTCATTATTCCAACTCCTCTATACTCGCTCTTCTAAAGCACATTGTATTTCTTTCTTCCTCTTTCTCCCGTGTAATCCATCCTCTACGCTCGCTGCTTAGCTGAAAAGGTGCAGGAAGGAAAAACCATACAAGTCGGACTTTAAATATCAAAACTGAAGGAATAGTGGTTAAAAAATCCGCTGCTGCAAAGTATATACATTTGCAGACTTAAAGTGACCAGTTTGAAAGGAACATGTTTAATAAATAATGGGTCACCAAGAGGCAGAATATTTTTACATGAATCTACAATCTGTGTCTGATTTTGTGGGGGGAAGCTTTGTATCACGCATACCCGCCTCATTGTTTAATGGAGATCATCTGTTTCGTTTCATGCATTCAGCCCAGGCTTTGAGGGAATTGATTACAGGTGAAGGAGGTAATTTTGCTCTTCTTGAGACTATTCCCAATTGCGTGACATTCTCAATCAAATGACCTTTCTCGAGAGAACCAAACATTCTTAGCCGCTAACATAATTATTGAAAATAACTCGTACTTGGCTAACGCATGCTTAGTTACTTACTAAGAGGAGGCTGAGATGAGAATACATGTAGTTGATTTTTTCAAATCCTAATTATCTTGAATTATTCAACGTCCCCGGTAAGTGTGCTATACAAATGCTGTATGAGGGTGGCGTGTCACTCATAAGCATGAATTAGTACGCCCCATTTCAAGCAAGTGTACTACCTTTCAAGTCTGCCTGCGCTTTCCCCTGAGAAGACTATTTTTTAATGTGTAGTAACTGAGCCGAATTACAGAACAGAGGTTATGTAATACGATATATATCTTGGATTCAAAGTGTTCTAGTTTCTTCTTCCGGGTATCGCGTAGTGTAGCCAAAACTGCCTGACAAAAAGGTATTGTTTGGTACATAGCGGAATCATCAAGATGTTATAATTGGAAATAAACTATTTGCAATTGATTAAACCAGTTGAGACAGTTGTTCAAAGCTTTCCAATAGTTTCTTTCTGCTGTTGTCTTCATTTCACCTAGCATCGCTCAGGATGTCATTGAAGAAGTCGGACTGATTCTGGCTGTCAAAAAATATTCCGTGACAACAACAACAACCTTTCCATTCGCCTTGTCCGACTCATCTGCATCATTCCTTCTAACCCTATTGATTCACGCAGGAGTAATCAATGAGGTAATTGGTTCAGAATATTTTTTGTCTCTTTTTCTTGCACTCTTTAAATCAAATAGCGTGCTTTTAAAGATTATCAAGTACTAATGATTGATAAATACAGGTTTCCACTACACAATAGACATCAATTTCCACAGTATCCTGGCCAGTCCGTCCGTCCTCAAATGTCTTATTGAAACTGGTTGCTACAATTTATCAGAATACTATAAGATTATTTTTTCGAATGAATCTTTATTTTCTTCTCGGCTTCGTTACAGTTTACCTTGGTAGTTTTTTGCTAATTCTTACGCTTCACTTGCTCCAGCCGAGCACCATGCTCCATGCTGACACTAGGAGTGAATCAGCATATATACAGAATAGAAACAAGTTTCAACCTTCCCGCGATCCAACGTTTTATATCAAATTGAGTCATGAAGATACCCGCCGCTATCGTTTAATGCAGCAAACTGACCCAGGAGAGTCATTTTAAAAATCTGGATTGGTACAGTAATTGTCCACGGACGGATCCTTCCTAGCCCGCAGTGACGAGAGCAAAGAAGCGAGTTAGCTTGCCTCGTGTCACCGTTTACCAATCCTCTACCCTTGTCAAGATAATTACCAGAGGCATCTCTTAAGTTTTTGCGTTTTTTATCTACGTCGCTTCGGAAGAAGAGCAAAAAGCGTTAATGTCTTTAGAAGTTGCGAACGGGGTTCGGAATCCGCTGTCCAACCATCTCCTCACCTGACCTGTGCATTGATTCCAATAGTTCTGGATGGGCGAGGATTCATTTAATCCATTCCTGTGTCAGCACTCCCACCGCACACGTCAACTAAAGAAAAAGTCGATTAACATTCTATTACTGGGGGATTAGAGGCGATGACAAGGCTCTTCATTATTCAAAACCTGCTTCTCAAAGCGAATCTTCTTTTGAGCTTGAGCGATTATTATGAGTTATCAATTAGTATCATTGGTATATATATATAGTAGCGGAATTGCCGGCATGCTTACCTTTGAAAATCAGATAACACCTCCCCGGCCCACCCAACATGAGAACCCACGACGAAATTTCATACCTTCCGTAAATAGAAGCATAATGCGTTCGCGCTATGCTCCTACGTCCATCATCCATTTCCAAAAGCGCCGTTCAACGTTCAACACATGGACGGATCTTCTGAAACAGGCCTTCCAATTCATCCCTTCTCTGTCTTCACAGTCTCTCAAGGATCCACTCGCGATCCGCCATCCCGATCTAGTCCTCCTCATCATCAGCTCATTAAATAAATTCATCTCAACATCTCATGTCCTATTAATTGAAAAGAAGTGCATCCGAGATTGAAAAGAGCACAGAGGGGACACTATAGGGACGTAACGTCCACACGCTCTCTTCTCAAATTATTACACACCACCACACACCAATGATTATCTTCACCGTGTTTGTTGGTTGAAAGGGGGATTCAATTAATCATTCCTAAATCATTTACAACTTACAAGCCCAGCAACCTTCTGCTTTCTCCTCCTACTCATACTTTTCATATGGAATCCAAACAGATTCATTTCTTGCCGTATATATTCAGCGAATCGCTCAAAGGAACCGTGTCATTACTTTTTTACCCCCGCCGACTTCCCACCATTCTATTTAAAAATATCCTTTATTATTTTAAACTCCCTAATTAGTCCTTGCGTCTGAATCTAAATCTTTTTATTTTTAGTTCTGCTCCCTAAAATTATTTCTGCTGTGTCAGCTTATCCGCAGACTTTATATCCATGGAATATTTTTTATTGTTTGCAATGTTGATTTTGCAAAATTAGTTTTACCCAATACTTTACTGAATTTATTACCTGTGTTAGGTAGATTTTTTATCTGAGGAAAATACTTTTGTCTTATGCCGAATGTACACTACAACATTTGTTTAAAACTTGTGTAACACTTTCCGAAAATTTGTTTAGTTACCATAGTAACGCCGTTTCTACTTCAACACTTTTAATCTAAAAGTTTTACACAAATGTTCTCCATTTGATTAACATTGAATATTTGCGGGTCTTTTGAACCGCAAATATGAATATGAAAGTGTAACACAAGTTTTAAACAAGTTTTACACAAGTTTTACACAAGTGTTGAAGTGTAAATCCGGCTTTAATCTGGAATGATGATTCTCATGTTTCATTGTTACAGTGGAGTATTCTACGAGAGGCGGGAAACGTTAGATGTGGTCATTTAAAGCTCCTCATATTTTGCTGCAGCTGATCTGACCTATTACACTGCAAATACAATTTCAGATTAAAGGATGGATTTTGTACTGGGTTGCAAAAGAAACTCAGTTTATGAAGAAAAATATCGGTTGATACTGAAAATCCTGTGCTGTGCGTAAACACTGCAGAGACTTTCAAGTAACGCAAACTAGCTCTTTGACTAGACAGCGCCATCTCTGGTTCAAGATTCATAAAGCTGAGCATGTTGGGTAAAAGCAGGAATGGAAAGGGCGCGTCGGGTGTAACATTTCCCATCGTTTACCCTCTTCATTCTGCTCGGCATGCTTTCACCTCAACTTTGACGAACAAGTTTAAAAATACGCGGAGTTTCGGAAATACGGAAGGTCACACAACACTCATAACCGACTGTTATTGCGTAACTGGCGCATAAATGCACAGCTAGTCAAGAATAATTTCTCTTTTAAAGGTTCATAGCAATCCAGGCGCAATTTTCTTAAAGGACGTTACATGAGTTACCTTGGCGTGTGCTTCATCACATTTGATACTATGGGCAGGGGTTCACTAGGTGCCAGGTGTAGAAGTCAGGTCGTCGGGTGGGAGAGAGGTCTATAAACAAGGAAATGTTGCATCACTTCACTTCCGACCTGGTTAACTTTGCAGTTGCTCCATGAGGAGCTACTAACGCCCAAGGTAAGACAACAATAGTACTACATAATTCAAGCGAACTTGCTTTCTCTGACGTAAATGAAGAGTGCAGTGATTAATTTCCTTTTGTTGATTCTCGGTTTTCGGGATTTGGGTTTTTGAAGTTGGTTTACGGGTTGGGAGGAGACAAAGAGATGGAGATAAAGGGGGATGCCAAGCTCGAAATTAGAATTACAAGACGTATTTTACGGGTAGCATAAAGAAGGATTGATTGTAGAAGGAACAAATGGAGTGCGTTAATTGTCTCATAGTTTCCATCTCGTAGCGTCTCCTTCCTTTGTGTTTTCTTAAGATTCCGCTGGAATAATGAGAATAGTGACTCTAAACTTGGAACTTCAGGAATAGGGAATAGCCGAGCAGATAATCTACTGCCTTTCTTTTTCCCTCGTCCTAAGTTCTACTTTGCTGCTTCCCTACTTCCGTTTTCCGTGCCCGCATCTGGAGTCTTACCTGTACGCTTCTAGAACGGTACGTACTGTAAACTTAAAGTTTTACCAGAGCTGCTTTTACCCACTTCCTCCTCGGTTAAATTCAGGGTCGTGTTTTCTGCATCGCTTCTGTACCGTCGTGCTACCAACTTTATGTCTTTTTTAACCTACGATTTTTACTATATTGGCGTCATCATTATAAATGAATAAAATATGTACATCTCTCCTACGGAACTACAGTAAAAGCAAACTTCCACATATGAAAGCATGAATGTAATTGAAAATTGTGCTACATATGATTCCAGCAAGTTTCCACCTATGCTGAATTTTAGGGTAAGTTGGAAGATTTATGTCCGTGTGAAGGAGAGACGGTAAGGTAAATGATAGGGCTATCACTGGATCATTAGTCATTAGCTTGTGAGTATATTTACAAAGGTAAGTTTGTATGCTCAGAAGTCCACCCTCTTAGTTTTGTTGACTCTGCTTGCTTGAGAAGAAAGGTGTGGAGCTAGCTAAAATATTCCAGGATAGCGGAGGAGGAATAAGAGAAAGCGAGAGAAAGCACAAGTGAAAAAGGGATACGTGGAAATGAGCCTGCTGAGATTGAATGGATTTGGCGGAAATGGCGTACATGTTGTGATGTGTTGATGATGGAACATGTTCCTTATCCACACTTTCCCTTACTTTCTCTCTACTTTCTTGAACTCGATGGAAATGTCCTCAAACATTTCATCTACGGCCCATAGCTTGATTTTGCCTTTCTCTTTTTTTATCCTGCACAAACTTAGATCCAAGTGCAGGAAATGTGTAATGGATTCCTGTAATGAGTAGGAGTGGAGGAGGTAATTTAGGAAAGTTGGATTCTATATGGATGACTGAGCGTGAGCAAGCAAAAGAATAGTTTCCTCGCAAAAAAATGTATATGCCGAGCGTTAATTTTAGGTGAGGAAGAGTTGACATAATAAATGTTGTTTCTAGCTTGGCTGCCCTATTCCTCCAACTTCCGTACCATGCGGGGATCTCCACTCTCACCTTAACCCGGTAATCCTTCAAAGTCCATCGCTTTCTTCTTCCAACCTCTTTCTCTCTCTCTCTCTCTCTCTCTGTTTTCATCCGTATCTTTATGTTCCAAGTCGGTCTCTCTTATACTGCTTGCTTTCCTCCACCCGTCACCCCTTGACTTTCTCTGCCAGTTCCACCTTGAGTTCAGAGCTCGTATCCCTCACATGAGCCTCCATCCACGCTTTCTAGCTTGTTTTTACGTTTTCCCTCCTCAATCACAATTGGTCATTTGTTCTCTGCCGGTTCGACAATATTTGGCTACAGAACATGTCGTTCCTCTCCCCCGCCCCTACTTATTCTAGCGCAAACAGAATCCACTAACCCCCCGGAACGCCTTGAATTCGAATAAAGAGAAGGAAACGAGAATGTGGTAATGATGAGGGAGAACATGCTGACATGTCACACCGTTTCCTTTTCACTTTTGTCCATACTCTAGCTTGGACACTTGAGAACTTTGCACTCAGAGACGGTATATTCACATTCATAATACTACAACTCCAAGAGGCTCTTGCCTCGTATGTGCAGAGTAGTAGTGGCAGAAGCAACAACAAAATCCATCCTACTCCTGTCACCCTCGCTAATTTTTCTCGTCCATCTTTCACCGCCCCAGCCAAGCACAAGACCATAAATATTTAAAGCTACCAATATTTGTCCGCATGAAACCCCTCTTCTCCTTTCTCTGACAAGAATCTGGATATAATTGTGTGTCAAAAGACCATGTAAATAAATATGAGAGCTCTCACCTCCTCCACAAATTCATTATTTATCACACCCTCCTATATAACTTTCACTCCTTTCTTTCTCCCCCCAAACGTCACATCCTCCAAACTTTCACCTCCGCTAATCAACCTTCGTAATAAGCTATAATTCATTTATCTCCCATCACAATCTACTCAATTTATCATTCCCTTGACACACCTTACACGACCCCTCTCATCAAATCCACTTCAATTTAAATAACAAACACACATTTCGTTTAACCTGTCATCAGCTCCGTCATCACCTTTCTCTTTGATCTCTTCCGCATCCTTGACCAGGTTTCCATTATTCCCTCCCAACAGCATATGATCATTATTACGTTATCGTTACTTTGTACGAAGTACAGAAGGCTCTTTAAACCCTCTACAATCCTCTAGTTTGTAGCATATATTATTATTAAACCTTTGCGAAATAATTAGAGAACATATTTAGTCAGCTGTGTTTGCAAATCTCAAATGCTTGCATCCATCTTGCTACCGGAATTATAAAGCTTTGCATGGGGATTCCATGAAATCCCACCTATGTTAAAGCATATACTGAGTCTTGTCTGCTTTAAGCTTACCCGCCCTTGTACATATAGAGTCGGGCGGAAAGGAAAAAAAGTCATATTTTGAGGCCCATTTCTCTTTATTTTCTTTGCATTATTAGAGTGACTTACTTGCATCCCATCCTTTAGTCCAACATAAGTTCATGGATCAAATGTTCTCTTTGTTTAAATTACATAGTAAACATTGCACCGCATGCCTTCGTTTTCTCAAAACCCTTCTCCCACGAGCTTATTGAAAACTACACAGCATTCCCGCTCTCTTATTACCTTCATTATGTATGCTGACTAGGGCTTATTTCAATCCAGGATTACCGTGTATAAACGTTTCCCTCTCCCTATAGATCCACCAACCCTTGCTTTCTCCATGTTTGCTAGCAGTTTGGATGGTCAAACAATAAACCTCGCTTTCGCTACTTGATTCCCGTCAGGTTGAGCTTTAGAATATAGAATGCTCTCCTACAGTCCTTTTACCTTCCTCTGCACTCTCTTCGCCCTTAACCCTAGATTCAATTTCCCTATTCCCCTCCCGGTTTATACGAATATCAAGTTTTAAAGCAACATCCTACAGTCTCCTCCTTGAACTGACTTCAAAAAGGCGTTATTCTCTAGAAGACAGATTTCCGGGGCTCCCATCCAATATCTTCCCTTTCTAATGTGGAGAAAGCAAGACGGTCATAATTCATAGGGCGAAGTCCTTTGCTGTGCACACAATAGCTAGCTAAATAATAAATGCCTTTATGACATCATCTAGAATATTCAGAACGGACCATCCGGAGCTACAAAGAACAATAGCAGCCATGGCGTTCATCCATATATATACAAGCATATGCTTACCTGCGTAAATGATTATCGCTTTCATTATTTATGCCGAGACCGTCTCGTTTCCTAGATTACAATATCATCGTTCAAGCTTTCTCCACGCATCTTGTCCTTGAACTGAACCAACAATATTTCTCACTTTCTCCGTGAAGCGTCTAATTTAAACTTAGGATTTGGATATTTACTCCCGCCGTCGGAATGATTTTGTAAACCCTTCATTTGATCCAGGAAATCACGACGATAGTTTATATCCTAGATCTAATTTTACTTCCCCTATTCCGCACCCCCTTTGGTTTCCCTCTCCCCTCTCTGTAATATCTAATCTTGCCCAGCCCTCGCGACAGCAGTTCTGCTCACACTTTTAAAATTAGACAGTTACAGTTGTAACTTGTGCAAACATATTTAGTACCTTCTACTCCCATTTTTATAGGAAATCAAGCTAAACATTGATTTAAAAGCAATATATAATTTGTTGAAAAGTAAAACCACTCGTGTTTCCCCCCATAATTTACACCTTTCGTCTAACTTGGACCACGCCTATATTACTCCAAGATATAATCTTTGCCCACCTTTCGGCATGTACAAAAGGCCCTTAGTGAAAGTGAAACAACATCCCGAACGCTTTCGTGACTTTTCTCTAGGCTTTTTTCATTATTTAATGCGCTACTTTTTCCCACCAGCAATTACCCTGCCTACACTCCTAGTTTTAATATGATTAAAGAAAATTTTTTATACGCTACACCTTTCTTGTACATGAGATACCTTTACTAAATTCCCATACATCCTGCAGGGGATTCGTCAGCTTTATTTAGCTTATCTGCTTTCCCTATGGAGAAAGTCCCCTTAGAGCACTATTGCCACTATTCCCATTCCTACCTCACCACGTTTCCCTTCTTTTGCACCTGCTTTCTCCAGAGTTTTCCGTCTGGCCAAGCAAAACTTGGCAATTAAACCTCTTGTCCAGCTAGTTCTTCTATTTTCTTTCTTGCTTCAACACGAATTTCACGTCTGCGTGAACTTCTGGGAAGGATGGGAGAGACTTTCCAACGCATCTTTCACGATGCGTCCGCATTCATTCTCACCGTAGCACGTTCTAATTTAGCTGTCGACGAGCATCTGAAAACAGTTGTGCTCAACCTTTTCTTCCTTTCACATTGCAATCTTGTTTAGCTTTCCAATATTTCACTTGCAGAGCTGTAGCATTTATTTTCTTCCCGTTGCATTCTCTTCCATTTCATCCTCCTCAACCCTCAGCTGCATTCCCGTGCCTACCCTCAAGAACACTTATGTTCCAACTCCCCTGCATCTTTGCTTTTCTCCCAAAAATCAATTCCTCCACAATGACCATACCCTTCGCTTCCATAAATTCTTCCCTAATGACACATTTCCAAAGGTCGTCCAGCTTCCACTAAAAATGTTTCTTCATCACAATAAACTACACACACGCCTAATGCCTAAATGCACCAGCTTCCAACTTTCTCCAAGAACAAACATATATCTAATTATCAAGCAACGATCCCCATAAATTTTCCTTTAACTTCTTCTATTAGTTTCCTCTTCGTATCTTGCCCATACCTCGAAAGCAATAGCATCCCCCAGCACAACTAGTCAGTCCTTCACACAGACACGCACACACAGTTACACTTTTTTTTAAAGATTTGCTTTCTCCTTTGCCCTAACTCGACTTCCGGTCTACTAGAAATCGAACAACTTTCCCCGGAACCTCTCTCACTCTCTTCACTTTGCCCCTTCCATCTTCTGTAGGCTCGCATTTCACTACCGCTCATAACAAGATAAATTTGTTCAGGAAGCACCCCGTCTTCGCGTGGCTTTCAAACATTATTTTCTACCCTCCCGCATATAAAGGCAAGTTGTTAGCGAATTTTGTCCCGGATTAAGGTTACAGCCAAGCTTGGGAAGCTTTTCCAGTGGGTTCCACTTTTCTGCGCCATTCTCCCAGTTATCTTGTATGGAGAAATATTTTGAATGCGTTTTCTGCAACCCGCCAACATTCCTTGCTTATTCTTAGATACACGTTTGATCTCTATTGATAAGTACTTGGGCCATTGAAAATACCAAAAGATTGAATATGTATGCTTGTTATTAGTTTCATGTGCATTACTCACTGCTCCGTCACCCTTTTTGCAGAGCAGATTTGTGAATGGAAACTCCTCTTGATTTGCACTCCACCTGCTCTTTAACAAGCATTTTTATGCTTTTATGGGTTTTATCCTCTACATTCGTTCAATAAAGGGAAATCCCAGCTTTGCTTTACCACTAAAGAGCCAATGTGGCGAATGGTGAATCACCGTTTAGCTAAAATTTGCTGTATTTAACACCAAAGAGGAGTTTAGTTTGAAACCAAACATTGAAGGCGATACGATCCCATCCTCAATGTTAAACTACAAATGATGTAACTTTTAAGGCGGATTTCTATAGAATGCGTTTATTTTACAGCAATGTTTTTTTCATGACGATAGATAGAATGTACGTGTTTTTGAAACTAAGGTATTCTATCCATCGCTATGGCAAAATCAGGGCGGTAAAATAAATGCACTCTATGGAAATAGGCGTTTAATGCTTGCTCTAATAGTAACAGAGTGTGATATTCTAGCATTTAAAACTTTAGAATTAAATTAGCTTAAACTGTGCTAATTATGTGTGTGATAATCCATGAACAAGTAACGAGTGTAGACGAGAATCATCTTCAGCGTTCACGAAGTATCCGTAACAGCGGACAATTGGCAGTATCATTTAGTGCCTCTTTGCTAACAACACATGAAAACTAAAAGCTAGCGACAAACTGACTACACTACCATAGAGCATACTTGCTTAAACTTTTGAAAAAAGTCTATTGGTAGTGGTTCTAAAGTTTTTAAAAGCATTTGGCTTCGCATTTGTTTCAAAAACTTTTAGCCTTCCCGTTGGCAAGCCTGGCATTTGTTTAACTATATATCGGAGTTGTCAAGAGGGGATTTGAGTTTTACGTTTCGCTCCCAAACGTTTCTCCAAAGTCATGTAATGATGTGCAAAAGTTTATGATAACTTGTCTATCGAATTACGGGAATCCCACAGGGGATGAGAACATTACAAACAATTTTCCTCTTCCTTCCTCACTTTTTCTTTTCATTCAGTTATAAAGGTA
Organism: Sminthurides aquaticus; assembly: GCA_906901655.1. NCBI lineage: Eukaryota > Metazoa > Arthropoda > Collembola > Symphypleona > Sminthurididae > Sminthurides > Sminthurides aquaticus. The sequence continues at coordinate 3,637,886 of CAJQTT010000004.1, read as the reverse complement.
AAAAAACCTTTTACATCCATAAATGCTGCAAACATTACTACATTACAGCAAAAAGTTGTCTTCATCAATGTATATTTTCCAGTTTCACTCCAAAATTAAAGCACACACTTTATTCTACCTTGACAAGAACTAAGCATTTGCTCAATCCATTTAAATCTCAACTGTACAATACTACAGACCCACAATACTCTTCTGTGAGTCATTTGAATTTTTTACGTAAAATCTTGTTTTTGGTAAGCAGAAAAAGCTTTTGCTTCTAGCCCACACATTACCAGTTTTTTGTAGCTCTTTAACCTGATTTAGTTTCGTGAAAAACTTTTCTCTCGCAAATACAGCCCTCATCCCCTAATATATATTTTTCTTTGGAATGACTAATTAAGTAAAGTCAACATAAAGTTGGTGAACAAGTACACATATAATTATAATTCCAGCTCTTGAAGCTTTTTATCTTGAAACCCTCTGAAATTCAGTAAACGCCCGCTTGTACTTCGCTTAATCCCTGTGATTCCTTGGATTCCAAATGTCCTCATATTTCTTCCTCCTAAAGATTCAATTGTAATTTTCTCTTGCTTGTAATTATCAATAGTGTCTCTGTGATGGCCGGCGCGTTACTTAGAAATTAAAAGAGTAAAGTCCTTGGCTCGTGCGTCTATTTGATGATTAGTGCAACTTTTGTATACCCTCTGCATATACTGGACACGGACTTTCCCGCCGCCTTCTTTGGTTTCTAGCTCATGTGCCTGTAGCTGTCTGCCAGAGAGAGAGAGAGAGATGACATGAATAGTTTATGAATGTGAACTTTTCCAATCCCTTTATCGGTTGTCCACTATGGAAGAAATATGTTTCACGTCCGAGAGTAAACTAGCACTTGAGTCCGATCATTCCCCTCCTTTTCTCTTGAATTCCCGCAAAACTTTCACCTGCATCTACTGCTTTCACCAAAAGGATCGCATGCTCCCGACACATTAGAATGGAAGAAGATAATTATGAATGAGAGAGAGTGAGCTACTTTGGACATTTTAGGGTGCCATAGAAACTTGAAACTTTGTTAAAGGAAAAAATGAGGGAAAGCCTCGTAATTTCAAACTTGTTCAGCTCCGTGGTTTCCTTTCCCTCTCCACACATATCCATCTTTCTCTTCATCCCCTACTTGGATCCACTATCCTCACATAACCTCCTTCCCTCCCCTGTCCTCTTAACTTAGTCTACAACTATTTTTATTTTAAGCTTTACTCGCATCTACATACTTTACCATCCTTGCTTTCTCCCGGCTCCCCTACTTTCTCCGCCTCTTATATTCCCATCACCCGGGTCACCACATCAACGCTCTAACCAGCCTCAATGCATCACCCCGTCTCCGTGGCAAAAGTTAACCCCCTAACAAACCACGACCGCCACCATCCCGAGTCTTGCAAGTTACGTCTCATAAATGCTAAACTTTTTACTCCCTTTCCACTCTCAAGTGTCGAAAGTAAATGCAATGATCACGGAGAATAGATGGCAACAACTAAGTTTTATGTCGTTTTTTCCCGCTGCGGATGGGTTTGAGAAATAGCGGTCCGCATCCTCATGGACGTGGAACAGGCCCACATATATTCTACCCCGAACTTATGACGCTCTTGGTCCCTTCACTAACTCTTCCAGCTCTTACTTTGTTGTGAAGCTCTATAATTCTAGCTACTCCCGCTGCTATGACTGGAACACAACTAGTCTTGCTTTTTTCCCTTCCATTTAGGCTATTTTCTTTACTTGTGATGTGTTCTAAATAAGTGTGTTTATTCCTCCGTCTATGCAATGTGGAATAACAATAAACCTTTTCAGCATAGCCTCTACGCATCAAAAGAGTAGCACCACTTTCAGTACGTAAAGAACTAAGAAAGCAGCAATTTTCACCCTCTGCTCGAGCTTTCTCTCTGCAGTTCACGACGAAAATAGATGTAAAAACGGTTTCTATCGGCTCCCATGCAGCATTATCCCCCACGTATATGAGGATTAGGCGGGGAAAGGAGATAATTGAGGATTGGCCAGTAAAATTATCCTCCACTTTCTTCATTTGTGAGAGCGTCTCTATTTGGCGGGAGCAGGGAGTGCTTATCAGAGTGTAGCATCCCTTTCCGCCGACATGCCTTCCAATGATAAATTTCAGGCAATTCATCTACCCCAAAGCAAATTCCTTTCAACCACCCATCTCTGTCTCTTTCTTCCAATCTATGCTACTTTCTTTTATCCTGAGCTACACCAACAATTACTTTTAGGCTAGTATCTTCTTAGCTAGGCCGGCCTAAAAAACTGAGAAAAGAATGAGCATGGCCTAAACCATCCGGGTAATAAGGTTGAGAAATAGTTATGCCGATCTTACCCCTTACGTAACTTGCATGCTACGCCAGAGCCTACCTTTCCCCTGTATAGCATCCCCTTCCTAAATGACATGGACTTGGGCTTTATTTACTGCCCCATGTATTTGTCTACCTCACCATAACTTACTTGAGCCAAAAATTCGGACTCTCACTTCTTCCCCGAAGCTACAACTACTGAAACCCAAGAAGCTGAATGAACCACGCCTACCTATTTTCCACCTCTGAATTAATACTCCCATCTCCACCTCATCTTCATCACTCTGCTCTACTATTCTCCATTTACTTAAACACCCGCCTTTTTTCTTCTTGCTCCGCTGCTCTACATACCTCCCGTCCATATTTCCTCTCCTCTCATTAGCCCTTTTCGCATTTCCTTTCTGCACATCCTTGAACCGGGAAAGACGCTTTATTCCGCATCTTTTCTTTTCCTACGTAGCCAAAACGTGCACTTACTTGCACAAGTAAAGTGCCTTCTCTCTCCGGCCATCTCCTCCGGACATGAAGCATGCTGGTTTTTCTGTCTTTGGACATTTTCTCCCGCCCAACCTTCCTCCTTTCACCCGCACCCCCGCTTTCTCCATTTTCTCCTCTGTAAGTTTCAGCTATCTATTTCGATTTCGATCCCACCCCACCAAGCATTGCCCTTCCACCGCAACCACCAGCCACTAAAGGACTGGGAAACCAAATTCCAAACATCCATTCTGTCCACGTCCTTCCTAAGTAAGCGGCCAGTAAATCCATTGTTCTACTCGCCTTTCCAACCACTTTCTTCCACAATCCCACTCTCTAATGTTCTCTCTTGATGAGCCAAGGAATCCCAGGGAAAACAACTACCCAATCCTACCAACCTGAGTACTTTCTCCAGTCAGCCTATTCTCTCTTCTATCCGACAGAACTCCTTTTATTTCCACCTTCGACCCACCCTTTCATATCCGTGTCCACTTTCACCATTCCACGTCTCAACCCCCGTTGTCATCGCCTCCCCATAAATATCCCTCCCATATCCCTTAAACACCAATTCAAATATTTGATTCCATTCCAAATCCTCCCAACTTTAACAATAGCTTTCTCCCCTTTGCCCCATCTATTCTTCCATAGAACCAACCATCTATTCTCCCATCCTGGGCAATAATACACCTTGTAAATATCCTCCCTCACCAAAACTCAATTAGAGCTTTCATATAGTAATCTTATGAATATGTAACTCCGACCTTCCTAATTGCTTATTCCTCCTGTCTCCTACCCATTGTACCAATTGCTTTATCCTCCCATTCTAAACAAGTTCATCCTTGTAATTTACTATCTTCAACTCCGCAACCTCAAAGCCCATGAGAGAGAGTCCAGTGAAAGTTGAGTCCATTCGTCAGAATCCAAGTTATGAAGCTTCCTCTTGTAATAGTCCTTCTTATATACAGCGTTTAGTAATTTATTTCCCAAGGTTTAATATGTATACCTTCCTAGCAGGAGCAGAGTTGGAGGAGTTTATTCTAATTTACTCGCAAACTTGAAGATTAGCAAATGAACGTTCAACTTACCAGGTAGAATTTCAAAATAATAAAAAAGTCAAGATTTACCACCATTTTCATTGTAATGCCGAAAAATTCAGATTTTAAAACCTGAATGAACTAGGTGGGACATTTAATTGGGGGAGGGTGAACACAAAAATTTAAATATAATTGTAAATTCATAAATTCAAAGATTTATACAGGTCCACACATACTATTTATTGAAAGTTTGTCCTAATTCCTATGCGTTTGCTACTTCAAGCTGTGGGAAAGTCTTCAGCATTCGCATAAAGATGGTAATAAGATATCATTCATTACAACCATGCAATTAAAGCATTTCTTGCAACCCTAGCGCCGTAGTGACGCCTCATCCTACACGTAACTTGTGTCGGAGGCTAGTTTCACTCATGTTCAATCAGTACCATCAGCTCTCATTGAGTAAAGAGTTGAATTTATCCATGAGCATTTCAGTATTTCCATCCAGCCCACCTAATCCTCTGCATACTCCAAGCTGCAGTTCCACGATACAGAAATCCAACTTTAGCTTTTCACTCCCCTTACGCAATCCAGAGTCTATTCTCTTCCTCGCTAACAATGGAATCATCTCGAGCGAGCAACCACTTCGCCCGCCATCTGATTTCCGTGAAGCAAATGTTAGTCAAGCCCCGCAGTTCCGAAACAAGTTTCTCTTTTTATTCCCGCTTTCTCTTCCAGTATCTTTCCCTGATTTTCTAAGGCAACTTGAGCATGTTTCGCCCTTCCAGCATTATCCAAGTAGCACGTTCTTTTTCCAAATTAGCACTCATCTCCTCACATCCATATTTACCCTCTTGTGCATGTTTCGTCTTAACGCTATCTCTCCGCAGATTTCCCCAATTCTTCACTCATCCCTTCTCTTATCATAAATCCCATTCCACTCATGATAATACTGTCCAGCCTCTGCCTCTTACATTTTATATAGTTTCCTGGCATGCATGCAATTTTTTTATAAATTTTGCAAGGCAGTTTTTAGTCTAACGCCAGTATAGGCCTTATTTTTCTATTTTTACTACAAATCTTTCTCCTTGTCAGCAATTTGTTTCTATTTTTTGCCAAGTATTCAATTTTTTAAGTTTTAATGCACATCACCTCGCAAAAATATCTCATTTTCCGCACGTCTATCAATCTAACCCAGTAAACACAAAGTTTCTTTTGTAATCGTGATACTTTAAAGGCATTGAGCGTGGATCCTAATCATTCACTCCAGCATTCCAGCAATTCTGAAAGGTTTCTATGTAGTGTTTCGATTAATGCTGCTTCTCTTGCTTTCTCCTGTAAATTTCTAATAAATCGGGAGATATACAGACTGAAAATCAGATCAAGTCAATGATCAGTTTCATTTGGATTTTAGAGCACAGTTGGAAGTGAAAGTTTGAACTGCGAAAGGCATTTTATTCCTTTGGTACAGAGTTACCCAGAAGTACATTCAGTTGTAGCTTCGGCTGTTGTGCTTTAATTCTAACTTTCTATCTCTTCCTGTACCCCTTTCTCCCTCCCAATAAAGCTTGTCATAGTCATGTCGGTTGCCTTTGCAGGCAGGGCATGACTGAATGAAGTAAAGAAGTAAGGAGTAAAAGATTCCCTAAACGTTTCTAAATCATTTAGCTTGTCCAGATGATGCATTACGGAAAACCTTTGCTCTGAGGTTTATGTCAAGCGGGTTGACCTAGCTTTGCCAGCCCTTGCTCGGGACGTTGGAACACCTTTACCCGACCTCCTTACATGCTTTATGCTAGTTTCTATCAATTCTCTTACCAGATGATAGTATAATATATTTTGTGCCTTTTAGATTAGCTGTAGTAGTTTTCTTTAGAGTGTAATACTTTTTCAGCATTGGACAGGACTGTAATAGAAGGTAAAATCTTAGGGCCTTTCTCGTCTCTTCCTATTCTTCTTTGCCTCTGTCAGCTTCGGTGGAAATGGATAAGACTATTGTTGCAATCCCTATTCTTCACTTTGAGGAGGGTAATGTGCTAGCGGATCTTTGGATTTTAGGAAATAAATGGTGATTCCGAGGTACTTAAGAAAGGATACATGCAGATGGATGAGGAGATAAAAGTAGATGAAGTAAGGATAATGTATGTTCAGCTTTCCCAATACGTTTCGTCTCGCCTCCCTGCCTTCCAGATAAACGACGCCCGGCAATTCCTTTGTGGTAAAGAAAGGATGAGAACAAGGAACGGAAGAAGCCCCCACTTTCTCCGACTCTCTCCTGTGTGGAAAAAGTGAAATAAGCATCGCGTATCCACTAGACTCTTCCTTCTCTCTGCAAACCAAAGGCTAAAGTGAATATAAATACAGTCGCATCCCCATCCCCCTCACCGCCAACTAAGACGAATGAGAATCTGTTAAAGGAAGAGAAACACGGATCTCCCCCATCTTTGAGTTACACAGTCCGCATTTAATATATTGACGCTTCCACCCAAAAAAACTAGACTGATAACCAAACTCAAAATAGCCTTTCTCCCCACACATTTTTCTAGGGAAACAGCTTTCTCCTATCCTACATTCTCTCTCCCCTCATATATTCTCACTTTTCCGTCGCTAACTCCTACTTGAATCCAATATGACTTTCTCCAACGTCCCGTTTGAATCAAGCATGGAAATCATGAACAAACTTTCTCGACCACAACCCACTTTCACCCGCTCTGAATCACGGGTGGAACTGAAATCGACTTTTTCTAAAGATAAAGTGTGACAGTTAGTGAAGTTACACTGCCCAAGGGGCACACGTCACACAGAATAAACAGTTTTGTATTAGTAACAACCAAAAAACTTTCCAAATCACCGCCAAAACTCATGCCCATAATCCCGTGATTTTCCTCTCTTATTACACACGCTATATTCCACACTTTCCTCATCCACCACACCACAAGGCAGCTCTAACGAAACCCATCTAGATAATTATAACACTTAATAAGGAATCTCCTCTTCCCGCCATCTACTCCAATTGATTTGCGACAAAACTTTCCCTATGCCCTCTCTTCAAAATGCTCTATGTCCCCCTTCTCCAAAGGTTCTATCCTGTATCCCCCTTGCCTGCTTTCACCGTCTTCTAACTACTTTCACTCCGGCACCATTTTATGAAATACTTCTACACACAATACAGACAAGGAAGACGTTGTACTGGTGTTTCAGAAACCTAACGGAACCAGCCTTAAGTTGTTCTATCAGTCACACAAAGATTTATTACCGATTACTTGCCGCAAACGAATTATCTTTTAAAAGAAGAAATACAGTTTCCCTTTCCAGTTTCTTTCCTTTGTCTACTTCTAAGATGACACAGTTCCGAAAAGCAATCCAATTGTTAAGTTTTCTGGCTTTTTTTAAAGCTAGAAGTTCACATAGATCTCTACCGCCGAAAGCCGCGATCCAAAGCTTAAGTTTCCAACGAAAATTTTCCAGTCTCTTATAAACCCGGTCACGATATTTTCAACAAGATTTCTCTAGCGTCCTGACAGTTATCTCCCCCTTGAATTGTCTCATGGGAGGAGCCTCACGGATAGCTATTGTCACAGGTGACAAACTTCATGAGTAATAATCCTCGGGAATGGTTATTCTTTTATGGAACGTGTAAATAAATCATTTTCATGCCAAACTTCCCCTTATGTATTCGATTAGCTGGAAACATTTCATAAATATCTCACATGAGGCTTATTATTCACGCTTAGCGAGCATGACAGCCAGAGTGTGTCTCCTCGAGCGGGACCCCATGCCCCGATTATCAAATGTGTAACCTGCTTTCTCCTGTCCTCTGGCAACCCTCTTCCATCACAATCCAACTTTTTACTGTCTCTCTTGCCGGCTTTGCCTTCGTGTCTTCTGCCCCTTCCCGACATCCTTCCGGTGGCAACAAAAGTAAACCCCCATGTGCATGTCCCCCATCAGAATCAAAACGGCGGAGCAGTTGGATGAGCCCGAGGGCTTAAAAATGCCATCTACTTTTTCTTTGATTTATCCCTCCTTTCCAGGTGCTTTAACTTAAATCTTGGCCAGCTTTTACTGCATTTTTAGTTATTTTTCCAATCTGCAACACAGAATGACTAGCAACTCGTTTTGTGTGAAGATGAATAAAGTTTGATTGAACTGCGGGAGTTACTATTAGCCTCGGTGAAATCAGTATTACTCAGCTTGGTACAGGGGGTGCAGGTCTTCCGTTTGCATTCGCATGATTATGTGTTATCACGCGTTTGTAGTGGTAAATACATAAAGGTATTATTTGCTTTCTTTATGTAAATACTTTCACCGATAAATATATAAAATACACTACCGATTATTGCCACAATTCACGTAAGATAGCGGTTGCCCCAGTCCATCTGTTTCGTCCGTCTGTAATAGCGTTACCCTGTAACTATAATTAACAATGTTCAGTTCTGTATCCGTTTTATGCCCTCGTTAGGAGGAGGTGAACAGTGGTTTACAGGGGTGATGCCTCCTATTTTGCCCATCTGTTTGTAACGTCCGTACTGTTTCAAATGAAAAGTAACGGCTAAGGTAAATGCATCGTTTGAAAGCCCCTTAATTTTGACACACTATAGTGTGTCCATAATTTAACTGATATTATCAGTGAAACCTTGGATCCAGTCAAAAAAATTTAAGACGCAGCATATTTTTTCCACTCCATATAACTACATGTTAAATATGAACCCACATTTTTGCATATTTCTTGGGCTATATTTCACTTACTGGTAAAATTTTATGTAATTTAAGAGGGAAATAAGTTACTGAATACGGCTATTGCATGATAATTTGATTAATTTTGCGTTAACTTAAGATATGGGATCTAATAATAACTACCTTCACTAGTGTCATAAAAAGTAACAAAACAGTGAAAAAACGATTTTTTAGATTTGCCATAAAATTCGTTTGACTGGTCACAGCTGGATGAGTAGAACATCAAAATTACCAGAAAAGCGATGTGGTTTACATTCAGGAAGTTTATGAAAAGATTTTTCATTACTTTTGAAGTTTTCAAAAAAATAGTGTTTTTCAGAAGTGGAAAACTGCATTTTGACTTCTCTCAATTTATCGTTCCATAAAACCCAAACACGCCGTGCGTATAGTAGCATGTATTCACTCCAGCCAGACGTAGCTGATATATTTTTCTATCACCTGAGTTTAAAGTTTTAACTTTTCCGTTTCTCTGGAGCGTCAGAACTAACGCTCAAAATCTGGGCAAAATAGGAGGCATCACCCTGTACACTTACATGGCTTTCTCTTCGGTTGTAGCTCCATGTCCTTTACTAGCCCATAAAGGGGTAATGATTGATACGCATTGTTTAAAATTGGAGAGTGAAGATACTCGACGCGGAACAAAAAATACACTATCTTTTGGAGTGAAAAACGGTTCATTTTGTGTGGATGGCCTCCACTGGAGCGACCAAGTGGTCTGGATAGTCTGGAAAGCCGTGCGTTTCATTTTTTACTTGATGTAGCCATCAATTGCGATTATTTCCCGAATTTTCATTTGCAAGGGTAAAAAACAACATGTTAATTTTGTTTTGCAACGTCTGTATCAAGGCTAGAGTGCGGAAAATTACGTTTACAGCAGAGGGAACACAATTTGGAAGGGTGGCATTACCTGAGACATAATGTCACTTGATGAAGAGAACATCTCGTGTACCTTTTCGGAGCTTTCTTGTAAATTATGCATTTAAATTGGTTTACCTTGGCTATTCGCAAGCATGAAGTGTGGATTTAAGCATGCATTTGAAACGAGGAGATGGAGCCTAACTGTAATGGGATGAGCGACAGGGCTTACTTTCACCCTTAAGTAACATTACGGGCTGTGTTACACAAAATATATCAGTCAAGAGGATTCCGAGAAGAGGAACGGAATGTTTGCAAGTGTGCATACAAGGGAGATTGGGAACTGCTTTGTTTCCTTAGTCCTCGATCCCCTATTTTCAATGTAGTCTATAATAAAAGTCTCATTTGGTTTCCAGAACTGATGGTTTCCCTCAAAATTAGATTGGATCTGAATGCAGTGAAAGTGAAAGACTGGATCTTAGCATGCAGCGGCGCCTAAAGGAAAGAAGAATAGGGCGGTAGACCATTGCATTTTACAACTTTTACAGCTTCCACTTACACCACGTTTTCTATGTAGATTCTCCGAAATTACGTCTCATTCACGCCTCCTGCTTTCTTACATCGAGTCCTATTTTTTATTGAGGATATTCAAAACCCCTTCCTCACCTGTGCCTGCCTTTTCCTCCTTCTCTCTTCTCTAACAACTTTTCCCCCATATTTATTTCAACCATAGTTGAATTGAAAACTTGCCTTGTCTTACCTACGCGCTAAAATGAAACTTTCATTCTGAAACAAACTTTCTACTATTCAATACACCCTCTCGCTTGCCGATATACCTGAATCATGAATCATTCATTTACCACTGTGTCCTGCCATCATGCCATGCTTACAGTATCTAAAGATGAGATGGCTTCTGTATAGTATTCCCGTTTGCTCATTTGAATCCTCTACTTTCTCTAGTTTCAGCATCATCAGATAAATCATTGAGAACCCATTTGCCGATTTTACATTTCAAACGTCCCTCGTTTTTTTCTTAATACATGTACAATTTTTCACGTTTTTGGTACGTTATAATTACAATTATTTACATGTGCAGTCTAAAAAAAGAAATCACCCTTCCTGGTTTCTGAAAAATCCACTATGCATTTATCATTGTCTTCGATAATACATACATAATTCATGTTTGCAAACATACTATGCGATATGAAGTTATCACTTCCACTACAACGATAACAGATTTATAGTTGACTGTCTCCAGTCTACTTGAGCGGTGAAAGTTGACTTTCACCGACCGAATGAAATAGGTTGTTATACGTCAGTTAGCCTTCGTGTTAAACAGGAGCGGCATCCATGGGATATCAGGTACTTCAACAAATATATCGAGAACTATAGACCATATGTGAACAAGAGTTTATTGCCCGATATTCATAGCCACTCAACTTGAACCTCAAATTACAGCCTACTATCGGAATCCATGAAACTCCATACTTTTCATCAAAACTTTTTTATTCTTCTACTTCTCTATTTTCCCTGCCGCACACCTAAATTACTGCATCCCCTGCTTTTTGTGGAATAAATTTTACCGCATCGTGACCAAACTTGTCTGTTTCTTCGCTTGCATAAGTTTTTTTGGTTTTCTTACGTCTACTTTTTATTCTTTTGGATAATCGTTCCATTACTTTCCACCCTGCTTTACCTTTATTCAGAATCTGCAAGATTTTGAAGTGAGAATAGGATAAACTTTTAATCGTTTCAATTTGTGCGGGGCCTATCATCGAATTTCCTAAGGAAGTGAATTTTATGCAGTGTTGTTTTGAATTGTTTTTGTAATTCTTGTTAGCGGCGCGTTCAATCAAGAGATGATTGATGCCGCAACGGAACAGGAACTAGGAACTCGCATCGCTGTGTAGTTGTTTCATTCCCGTTTCTCTTTTCTCTGCGGTGCGGTAGCTTTCGTCTATTTCATCTGCAGCAAGTACAGCCCGGAGCAGTGGATCCTCGGGTGAGCACACAAAGTTACCCGGGTTCCTCTCTGCCTCTTTCATTCATCCTCTTGTGCCTAGTTTTTTCGCGAATGCAATTATGCATTCTCGAAACTCAATTTTCTCATTCACTCTCTCTTAAACACTTTTCTGAAAAGTTTCTTTTGAGTATTTAATACCTCCATTCTACAATCTAAACCTTCTATCTAATCATCTATTCCCATGATATCATTGACCATCCCACTTAAATCCCAGTTCCAAATTAGTCTTCTCTTTCTACTGGTTTTGTACCAAGTCCTCTTTCCTATCCCTTTTAGGCCAGATTCAGCTCTAGTTCCCTTACTTTCATTCATTCATCCCTAACTGCACTGACCAACCTTCAAGAGGGTAATTTATTCCTGAATAGCTCAAGCCCAGTCTTTCTTGTTCGTCGTGTTTACCTATAAATACTTGAGCGCTCTGCTCTGATAGAAGCACTCCTTTGAGTACTTTTCCAATAAACTGTTTTCACCCTATACGAAAAAGCCCTCCAGGAATTCTGCAATAAATTATGAATGGATATTCAACATAAGTGAATGAAAGCAAAATGTGTTGGACATGATCCCTACTACCGTCGAACGGCTTGGGCAAAATCCAAGAACCCTCTTCTTCTGCGATGCATTTTGTTCAATAGTGTAGCATAATAGCTACATCCTAGCCCTGCTAATTACCTTACACAGGTATCCCAACCATGCTAATCCTTAAGTCCATCCTCTCTCCCTCTCAACAAGACTGGAAGTCTCCAGCACTCCTTAAACTTAGCCTAAATCCAGATCACTCATTCCCTTCGTGATCCTGGACATAATTACTCTTTCTACTACGATAGTTATTTAGAGACCATCTAGCTTCTGAGCTGACAAGACGTTCCTGCCCTTGTCTCTCTATTTGTGTGTTTATTCCCTAATCTCAATCACTCGTTATTCTACAACTACAGTTACTTAATTAAACTACTCTCATCCCACTTAAATCACACTTCGGTCTCTCACAAGCACTTAATTAAACTAACGCTTCGCTTACACCTCGCTAACGCTACCGCTAATCATCAAGCCTTGCGCTAACGCTGCATCAATTAGTAAACCTAGTGCATCACCTTTTCCCCAACCATCGTTGTTGAGTTACCATCCCTCCGATAGACGTGTTATCACGACAGAATAGATGCGGGGTAAGAATCTCTAAGCCTACCCAACGATTAACCCGGATCCAGTTCCTGAGTCTCTTCACGTATCCTGCCGGAATCAATCCAAGGAACCTGTTCCAGAGTCTCTGCAAGTATCCTGCCGGAATCGAACCCAGGAACCTGTCGCAGAGTCACATCACGTATCCTGGTCGCAGCCATTCGGATACCACCCCTTCATCACATCGGACCTCCTCTGGACGCTGACGTCACCCAGGCCCGGCTAGTCCAAAGGTTGAACCGATTCGGTTCAATCCAACAAAGGTTCCGTAAAAAACTTAAACACTAGTTTCATCTTCTTAGCCTTGTCTTGCACATTCTTTCCTGGTGGAGCTGCCGCCTTACCTTCGTACCTTGCTCTAACCCCTTATCTACATCTACCTTCCCCCACCCTAAACAAGTCTACCTGTCTTCTCTCTCTTACCTTGCCTAATTTGCATCAATAGAAAATAAAGTCCATGGCATGGCATTCTCTGTCTTCATCTGACACGATGCGTAGCCTAAAAATTATAAAATTTAAGTACAAGCCCAATCTATCCGTCACTGTTGAATTGTACATGAACTTATATTAATTGTTACATAATTTAATAAAAAGCACATTTCCATATTGGAACCACAGTACTGGTTTTGATCCGACCTGTTTTGCTTTAAAGTTCTGAACATTTCCGTTCTATATGAGCTACATTCTTCTTAAGGGACACATGTAATATAATCATTTTATATGAGATGACTTGAGGCTTTCCATGTTTTTCTCGATGGATGTAAGAATTTTCCTTTTGGAAAATGCAATTTCCCGTGTTTGCTGTTAGAAATCTCATATTCGGGCCTGGGACTATACTATATAGCTTCGGAGAAGCGGCAATGTTGTATAACTATGCGAATCAGAATCGGCTTGAGGTTACTATGAATTTACTCGAGTGATTCCTTTTCCCCTTTGTTCCCCTGGCTTACTCTCTGCTCTACTAATTAGAACTCTAGGGGATAGAATCCAACAGACACGGCCACATTCCTTCCTACCTTTCCTACTTTGTTAGTTTGCCATCGTAAACTGGGATAACTTTTATGTATCACTGAATACGTAAATATTAGGTTTATATTCTAATCTCATGAGTATTTTTTCTACCTTCTGCTTCCCCTTGTATGCCTCCTTCCTTCCTAGTTTTTCCCTTCTCCGGTTTTCACAGGAATTAACTCAACCCCTCCTCACATAACTTTATCCATCTCAACAATTACCAACTTTCTCTTTTAAACCTCTACACTTTAAGGAAAAGTCAACAGACAAAACTAGGTCTTCACGCTAATCATCCTCGCATGCCCCCTACCCGTCTATGCTGGAAGCGTTTGCTTCTTATGGATGATTCCTGGTGATTCTCCTTCCTACTTTTCTTCATGGACATTCAAAGCCCGCGAGGGCTAGAAGAATTGTCTTGCATATTATTTCGCTAAACTTGGAATATACTGCTAATCCAAGCATAATTCTTTTATTCATTACCACACGAATTGCTAGCTACATGAGGATTCCTCATATGCCAGAGGTGCTTATTAAAGGGGAGAAAGCATCTTGCAATATCTGCAGGCTATTATGAGTGCAAGGCTAAATGATTGAGCATTCTGTAGCTTTCCCCGTTTCTAAATTCTCCCTTTCTCTATTATCCAAGTATTCTCGAACAACAGGTTTTATTCCTGAATAGCTTGAACATTATGTTCCTCCTCCAAATGCTTATTTTTCTTCTATTTGCTCGCTGTTTACACTATGCTGGACTCGAGCCTGCTTGAAATCCCAGGTGTGTATAGTGTATATACAGGATACGTTCTTCTAACATTTGCTCATAAGTTTCACCTCCACATCTTCCCACATATACACAGATCTGCCTTTACATTTGCCTCTAGCGCCATAGCATTTATTAAATAGAGTCATACAATAAAATCTGCTGGTGCAAACAATTCTCCTTCCAGCTACAATCAGCTGGATTAGTAGGGTGGTCATTCGCATTTACTCCAGTGGGTAAATAATCAGCTCACGTTTTATACAGAAGGAAGAACAAGCTTTCACCAGTCTTTGTTGCTCCTTCTTTACTTCCTACAGTGTACTTTCTATATGTATCTACGTAAATTCAAACAGGGGAATACACATTTAGTTATTTCCATAAGCCTGTTCTCTTCTATCTACGTTTGTAAATGTAGAAGATACTCTTGAACGGCGGCTCCTGTTTGTTTTATAATTTGCACAAATGTTACATATAATGTATTTTCAATCCATTCAGAATACCAACATATCGAGCTGGTCAAATAACATTCTTTTCTAGCTCCATTCTTCTTCTTTAACATTATAAGCTTTCTCTCATTATGTATATACGTTTGGAGGAGCAGGAGGCGGGGCTAGTCAAAAGAGTGTCAGAAGAATTGAGAATGCTCGTGAGAATGACTTGGGGTAGCGTAAAAAAATCCGCTTTCTTTTGTCTCTGATTTTCTCCCAATGCGACACTTAATACTATAGCAAGGTTACTGTACGTGGAGTTGTACCCGAGTTGGGGTACTTTTTCCCTCTTTTGAATGTGCATCCCTTAAATATATATAAATGTAGGATGCAGGCAGAAGCATGTATGAACCAAAAGTAAACCGTAATATCCACAGTCCTACTTTTTCTACAGCCGTCAGTCGCTCGACAAATTGAGAGGTAAACGTGTTCTACCTGGTTTTATTCTTCCATAAAAAATCTTTACAAACATTGCCCTACAGAAATATGATGAGCTGTATATATTTACCGCACATTTTCTCAGCGTTGTCTGCCTGAGCCGACCTTAACAGCGGAGCAAACATTTTCTTCTCCCCTTACATTTTTCGTACACTTCTCAGACAATTTTCCCCAGAAAGACAGCCGCTCTTCCTCCGGTTTCACAGCAAAAATGTGTTTTAAACATGCCTGAGAGCGAAAAACCTCTCATTTCAACGCCAAGCACGTATTCCACTCACAGATCAATTGATTCGAATCTGCCTACAGATTCTGTGGATCTATAAATTTTAATCCTCTTCAGAGATTTGTTTGGAGAAAATCCTGAAATCTCTTTCATCTGAGAATAACCCATCTTTTCCTCAATAATTGTATTTAAACCATCTCTTCTTAATCACAAAAGGATTTTGTCAACAAATATGCCATTTTACAGCACTAAAATACAAATTATTTATTTTCGATTCGCTAATAAATGCTGATTCTTCATCTTCCAAAACCTAAGATTTTCACATGAAAAACGTATTGATTCCATTCTGGTCTCTGGAGCAATTCGACGTTCGCATATCTGAAACATGTTATTCTAATATTTTTATAATTGGTCACAACAACAGCTTTTATTTTATCTGATGGATTCCTAAGCTATTGGCTTCATCAGAGAAACAGTAGTAATTATAGCATCAAAGCGTGGGAGTTATTTATTGAAACCCTGTTTTTCCAGCGGGAACATTCCATTTCTTGTATTGGTAGGCTGATAAGAGCGGAAAGGGATGACTATTGCTTTAATCTTCAAATAGGAAGCACGAAGCAGCACCAGGGAACAAAGTGTTTCTTTGAAAAGATCAACTTTCTGCTTTACTTCACCAACAACTACAGTCATTCAGTAATCCGTACGGGTCGTTTCACTGGTCATCAACTAGGTAGGTCTAAGGGAGGAGATTCACCACCCAGTCAGTGCTTGGAGGAGAAGAACCCTACGTAAATCCAGCCTGCGTTCCAAATGAAACTCTGGCAGTAAGAATGGAGAAGAGTCAGTCAGAGAAAAAAGAGGAGGGAGAGAGAGTCATAAGCGCACACAGAGAAAGGAGAGAAAGTCCTCTGAGCCAGGAGCCAGGAGAGAACTTTCTGAGCTACTACAAATTGTTGAGTAGAGGAAGACTCCTTTTCACTTGGTGATCTGGGGCTTAGGTGCTCGTACCACAAAACACGTGTAAATCACTGGAGCTTAACAGTATCACACCGGAAAAGACCTCTTCCGTAACTCCTTCCACTCTCCCCTCCACTTCGCCCCTATTGAGGAGCAGGACACACAAACACTTTCACTCGCTCACCCCCTTCGATTCTCCCCACAATATCCCCTCTTTCTCTCTTTTTGCCCTCAATACCCTATCATATTTACACCTTCCACCCTCCGACCAACCAATCAATTCACCAATTTAAATTCAAAAATCAAACGTGAAACCATCCCCATTCATATGCAATTTGAAAAACTTTCACTTCGCTGCGCATTAGCCCCAATCCTGCAATCCATCTTACCCGTCCAGCGGTTTGCTCTCAGTCCACATCCGTTACCACCAACCCCCCTACGTTTTTCTTCCCCTCCACCGTGTATTCAAATATTTTTAACGAATTCCCTCGACCGAACTTGTGAATTCCAGTATACTTTTTCCAGTGCTGCCTAACCACCAACATTATATCTGCTTCAATCCGCATCCATACTTCAGTGCTCCTCCAAATATCAAAGTTTTTCGCCTCTGTATGGAGAGTTCTCATTCATAGTTTTACAACAATTGATCTCCAATAAACCATCCTCGTGATGGAGGGGATGAAACACTTGCCGATGGGAGGCCGCATCAAACTTTATTTTCTCTTTATTCTCCTCTTGCAAGGAGAACAAGGTAAAACACGTACTTTCTAATCTCCACACCTCTTTTCACCCCCATCCTTTCACATCCTCTGACTTTCACCCGCTTGTCGCACTTTCTCCAAGCATCCCTCGCTCTGCACTCTCTCTTCTTTGAGCTACCCCTCTGAAACCTTTATTTTTTATGCGAAGCTACAAGACTACGTTCAGTAATTAATTATTGAGGTGTTGTCGTCGTCATGAAGTAGTTTTCTGATTATTGTTACACATATCAGTCTAATTCAGATATTCAAAGGTTTGGAATATGTCAAACATGCTTTGATTGCATTTACCATTGTTCTCTTCGGTCCCTAAATTTTTAATAGTTTCACGTATTAAGCTTTCCTAAATTATTCACATTCGCAATTATAGAATGGTTTCATCATCTTAAAAGCGGTTTATTATTTCAAAGTGCTCAGCAAAATCAGATTGACTTATTGCATTATTATAAGTCAGTAAGAAATTGGATTGAATCATGAACCCCTTTCTTTTATCGACTGTTGTAGACTCACTGTAATTTTTTCGGGGCCAAAATATCGAATTTTATTCTACTTAAACTACGAGCTAATATATTGAATCTAATGAATATATTACGAATAATAAACTGTAAGTACTTGATAAAAAATTATCTTCATGTCACTGCAGAGTAAATGTGAGTAATATCTTGACCTCATAATCCCAAAATAGAGTTTGTTTCTGGATTCTAATTTTTACTTAATATAATTGCCATTTTAAAAGCTGTACTTTCACCTGTTTCTCCTCCAGTTTTTGTTTTTATGTTCCTTGGAGCTTTAATAAAGTACATCAAAAAGGCTAGCTCGCACCAACCACCCACAGAATTGTATTTACAAACTAGTCAGCAATGAAATTCTTGAATCCAATTCCACAGTTATGTCCCTCGGTAGCTAAAATCAGGCTTGATAAAGCCTAAAAACAAATATCACAGCATGAAATAACAGGGACGCGAGAAAACTAAGTAAACCAAGAAAGCTGAAACAAGGTTAAAACTTTTCTCCTCTGCTGGTGTCTGAGGGCAACACGAATATCTTTTGTTAAACTTTGGCTTCTCATTAGCACTTAGCACATTAACAGTGCTAATTTTTTATGACCGAGCTTTGTAACTTGTGAAACTTTGTTATAGTCGCCATTTTCAGATGGTAGACTCTCCTTCTTTCTCCACCCTCTGTAACTTCATGTAAAACACGCCTCCCTGAGTTTATTGTCGGTTTTCCGTGTAGAATTATCCCCATGAGTTTTTGGTTTCGTACTAATTTTGTATGTAGCTTGTAGTATCAATTTGCTTTGATTGATAATTACACATCAACACGCGTACTATTTCCTACTGTTGTTCCTTGTGTAGCTGTGATATGCTACTTCTTATTCTTCAAAGTGTAGTCAGTGTCAAAATTTAACGTACCTGTCAACAATAAAAATTCCGCCCCTTGATCTTTGCTAACATAATATAATAATAATAATTTATTAATCAGACGTCGATTTAGCCTTGGCTCGCTCCTATAACGTAATTTTCCACAATCCTCGTGGCTCATAATCTTAAAAATGGAAAAAGCTCCCCACGACTTCTATCTGATCATTTTCAAACTCATTCCGGTTGTATCTAGTCCATTATTTCATTGTAGAAAAAAGTAAATTAGTTTATAAGATTTCATATTTTCTTTTCTGCTTTTTTTAAGTTGATATTTCCCTTTGCTTTCAATTTTCTAAAATGAAGTCAGTAATTAAAACTATTTCATAGGTTTTCGTTGGTCTTCCGAACAGCACGCATATACAAAATCCTCCCGGGTCATCAGATACTCGTTAGTTTAAACCCCCAACAGCCCTTACAATCCTGTTTTTAAACTTTTTTAAATTCAAGCAGAAAATAATGAAACTTTGCCTCCAGCTATCTCTAAAATACTAAAGACATTAAATTATGTACTGCTGCAGGCTTGAACCCGGAGAGGTAAATTCAGCTAGACGGCAGAAGGCGAATATAGAGACTGTAGAGGAGTTGAAACCAATTCCTTTTGCGTTTACGAATTTTTAATAATTTTCCTCATGATTTTTCTCATGAGCCGAAAAAGTGCAGGAAAGGGGACTTGATCTGAGCTTTCTCCTTTCTTACGCGTTTTGGAGCTAGAATGGGGGCATTAGATGGATTTTTAAGTCATTAAAAGAGCTTTATGTGGCTCATATCCACTTAACTACTTACACCGCTTTGATTCCGCTCCTACGCACAAAGAATATTCATCTTCCCATCGCAGCTGGGATGCATTTCTTAGGCAAATGCAGCGTTCCCTTTTTTACAACCGCACTTCCTTCACTTCGATGATAGGATTTTTGTCGACTCCAAAGAGGCTGCTACCAAAAGAAGTTTTTGAACATTTTTTCCATCTTTTGTTCCAATGCAGCAGGAACGGAGTGACCTAAACCTACAGAGCGGTCTGCACGCAGCCCACTAGAGTGCAAACTATATCCCTTTTTATGCCGCTTCCTTCTTTTATCTTCTCCGATTCTTACGTCCCCGTCTTGTTCTCGACGTGGTAGGTTTTTGGGTACACATAACATTTAGGGTAGTAACGCCGGAGGGAAGCTATTACAAACTGAGTGTGCAGTTAGCCGGGAAACTTTCCACCGCAGAAATTTGCTAATAAGTAGTCAAACTTGGAATTGAGCTCCTCTAATGACTAGTGGAAGGAAGGGGGAAGTTATGCTTTGGTGTATATTCTCTTATTCCTTCTGTATAATCTACTTTCACCCAAACCCCACCTCATTGTTTCATCAAGTCTGATTTATAGCTAAAAGTCTGAGAGTTTAGTCGAGTTTTTCCCTCTCTCTCTCTCTCTCTCTCTCTCTCTCTCTCACATCCCCTCTCCCATCTCATGATATTTTGAGGTGTGAAGAAAAATTTACTTCAACAGCTGCATTCTTTAGCAACGTACTTTCTCCATTCCTCCATCTACCCGCAGAAGCTTTGCCTCCCCACTTCCGTCCTTACTTCCTATCCAGGCCCAGGCGGCAGTCTCTTGTGTATTATGCTTCTCTGATCGAAACAATTTCAACACAAGGATGCCGCACAAAGGAAATTCAAGGGGTTGAATAAACAGCCCCAGGTAGATTCCTCCATACGGAGGGAATTGGGGAAAAGACAAGGCGGTGGAGGGAGTGTTAAGGAAAACCACTTTCTTCCCACACCACAAGCCCCTATCAAAAGACCCGCACGATATAAGGGTAAAGAAGTAGTGTAGGTTCTTGAAATTCCAACAACTTGAACCAGCCACCCGGAGAAAGCAAGTGAAAGTAACTAGACTCCAGAACAAGCCGAGCCGCTCCATTATAGTTTCGAATTAAGGTTCCAGTATCATAGTTATTGCCTCTATTATTGCATCCCCGAGGAGTACAATATGGAGGACAATCCCATTTCCATTCTCCACTACCCACTTGTATTATTTTTGCAAATAAGCCTTGTCTTCACCAACTCCTTCCCCCATAATCATCTTCATAGCGACCTTCATTCTTTCCCCCCAAAGTCTCATGTCTCCATCCCCGCCCAACACGTTTCTCGAATTCCATTCCCCTCAAAGAAAAAACATTCACCACATTCCCCTCTACCTTCAAGCCATATTCAACTTGCACTTCTCAAATTTTTACTGTCTCCCTGCCTCGTTTCTTTCTCTTAGATACAATAAAATCTCGTCCATGCTCTTCTCTAGCTTTTATAAACCGGACAGCTTTTCTTTCAAAACGGACTTCTTTTCTTCCCTTGAAACTCCCCATCATTTCCGTTCCTCTTCATTCCTCTCTTTCCGTTTTCAAATTTTCTACGTTACATGTATCTGTTCTATTTTTCTTCCTACTTGAACTCCTGCCGTACAACACTAACTACTGATCCCGCTTAGCTCCAACACCTTCCAGCACCTCTACGTGTAGACTGCAGATTGTTGGGTAGCACTCCTCCGGTTAGATCCTTATGTTAAAGCTATTATTTGAATGCCCTTGAAGCTGTCAATCCAGCCAGCTTGTCTTGTCATAGCGAGTGAAAGATTTGTATCAACTCTGCTGTCCTGATCCAGCATCGTCGGAATTCCCAGACTCAACGTTTAGTGAATATGATCCGAGAACAGTTTTGCATACTAAGTCATCTCTATTCACTTACTCCGGCAACCCCACCCGGACCGTATTGAGGACACGATAGACAAGGATGTAGACATGGCAAGAGGGAAACAAGTATTTTATAGGATTGTATAAATCGAAAAAGCTACTCTGGACTGATGCAAATGTTTCACACAGAGCTGCTTTGAAGTCTTCTTCCCCCGTCCGTTTTCATCTTGTAGTTTTGTTATTCCAAATCCGGATAGCCAAAGCTCTTTTTCCTTTTCCGTTAGATTCCTGTACGCGTAGGAAGGAGAAGGATGGTTAGCCCCTGAAAATTCTCCTCATGCTTCCCTTCCCAAATATATTCTACGTATTGTACTCCTCCTGTCTTCCCCTGGAACTGCATCCCCGACAACTTCTGTGAGACATTTTCCCTTCGCTCTCCTTTCTCCAGTAGTGTATCTCTTGAACTCCTCAAATTTTGACTGCTCACCCACCTTAAATTCTTCCATCACCCGCTAACATTTCAATCCTTTCCCGACTTTCACCACCGACTACCCGCTGCCCCTTGCATAGCCCCCTGGCTTTAACTGTAGATGAGAGTTCAACCCTTATTTTCATGTTCAAAATTTTGTGCCCGTACTCTTGTTATCTTGAGGGCTGCATTCAGAGTGCAACTCGGATTTTGTGAGGCAGAGAGCTTCCATGTACCTTCCTGGGTGAAAGGAGGGTGTTTCTTTAAAAGTATTGCAGATAGCTGCAGAAGACCCGGATGGAGAGAGAAAGTCCTGAAAGTCGTGATCTTGTACGCACGCTGTTCATTCCGCAATGCCCACCGTTCCGTTCTCATCTTATTGAATACATTTTCATTCAATGCCCCAGACCTTGCTAGGACTCCTAGGAGCCGGCGAATCTTGTTCAGGATGGAGTGAAGGAGCTACATTGAGGGAGCTGGATGCATTGAGGATCCATGGCCGGGTGGGATAGATAGGGACAACTTTAGTAGACATCCGAGCGTCTTTTGACAGTTGTGCAGACATTCTCATGGAAACGATAACTTTTCATGACTCGCTTCCCGTCTTTGGTCCTCTTTCTCATCCTTTGATGACTCTATCATCATCCTCCTCCTCCTCTTCATCCATTTACCTCTTCTTTTAAAAAAAACTCCACACGCTGCTCAGTCAGCTCATCCTCAGCTCACCCCTCACATTTCCCTCCTTGATATTCTCTACACGCACCAGAAGAGTCTTAGATTAAGGATCCAACAAATTGCCTCCGTTTGGAGCAGTTATCAATCAAAATTTACTGACACAAAAATTCATTATACAACTAACTCAGTGACAACTTCATTCCAGTAACTCCACAACACCCAAACCAGGGTTACTACTACCTCGAGAAAAATATCCTTCGAAACTCCCTTGACACTTATCAACCCTCCGCCCTCCGCTCACTCACAACCCTCACATTATCTCAATGATTGCTCAATGTGTACACAAATGTGTCAGCAAACAACCTCATCCTCCACTTTCACCCTCCTCACCATTCACCATACTTTCTTCGGGTGAATCCCCCTGCTTTCTCTTTTCTAAAACCATCCTCACCCTCGCCCCCTTTCTCCATGCTTAAATCATCACAGCATCCCGTGACACCTCTTTTCATCTTCCCTCCCCCCCTTGCTTGTAAAACCAGGACGTAATTAACTTTGAAATGTCACCATCCAATTAGCCTTTCCACTCCCAGTTATTTATCAAGTTTTAAGCAGCCCGGGCTATAGAGGCCTAGGTCGCTTTGAAAACCTCTCGAGGCGCTGATTTTAAAACTATTTCCCTACACTTTCTTCCACGACTTTCTTTCCAAAACTTCTTTCCCCCGTCCCTCCCTGATATATTTCACCCGTTTTCAATTTCCACAATAAACTTTCTACCCTTGTAGGAACCCTTTACATTTCTTCCCGAGAACAATTCTTTGCAGTCACACCGCAAGCCTTGTTCCGAGCTCATCTCAAGTATCAACTATATGCTCACTATTTCCCTTTTCACTTTCTGTCAGTCAAATTCGTAAAAATTTATCTAAACTTCTCCTCATCTCAACTTTCATCTTGATTCCAGCTAATTTAAACACAAAATATTTTCTCGTCCTGTAGTCTTTCCCTCAAAGAATAGCTTCTTCACTGCTTGAGGACGTACGCGTAAAATGCGTTAGTTCCCGTTTCCTAGAGCTCTGTCTTGCTGTTATCCGAGCCCATATTCTGTAATTTTAAACTATCCTCCCTCTTCTCAAAAGCATCCCGATCCTTTGAGTACTTTGAAAAATAATAAACACAGAGTAGAAGGAAATAGCTCTCATTTACATGGAAATTAATGTCAACTGGATCCTATATTTTCCCTCCGCTTTCATCATACACTCCAACTTTTCAGCATCGTTAATTTTTAGCTGGACCGAGACGAAGTCTAAGGGAAGCTTATGTAGAGCCGGGCAAATGCGAATTTATGCTTTTGGATCAACCCAAAAGTGTGCAAAAACTCTCGAAAACTTAAAAGGAAAAAGGTGTGAAAGTATAAGGAAATGTCATATTCTCATTTCCCTCTCCGATCACATTTCCTGTAGCTTTCACGTTTCAAATTCCGTTTTTGCACACTTTTGGGTTGATCCAAAAGCATAAATTCGCATTAAGAGGGTGATGGCGTGCCTATAAAAGGGTAAACTTTCCTCCTTGCTCATTTCCCTTTCCGATCACATTTCCTCTCGCTTTCACGTTTCAGATTCCGTTTTTGCACACTTTTGGGTTGATCCAAAAGCATAAATTCGCATTTAAAGGGTGATGGCGTGCCTATAAAAGGGTAAACTTTCCTGCTTGCTCATTTCCCTTTCCGATCACATTTCTTGCAGCTTTCACGTTTCAAATTCCGTTTTTGCACACTTTTGGGTTGATCCAAAAGCATAAATTCGCATTAAGAGGGTGATGGCGTGCCTATAAAAGGGTAAACTTTCCTCCTTGCTCATTTCCCTTTCCGATCACATTTCTTGCAGCTTTCACGTTTCAAATTCCGTTTTTTACACTTTTGGGTTGATCCAAAAGCATAAATTCGCATTAAGAGGGTGATGGCGTGCCTATAAAAGGGTAAACTTTCCTCCTTGCTCATTTCTCTTTCCGATCACATTTCCTCTCGCTTTCACGTTTCAGATTCCGTTTTTGCACACTTTTGGGTTGATCCAAAAGCATAAATTCGCATTTAAAGGGTGATGGCGTGCCTATAAAAGGGTAAACTTTCCTCCTTGCTCATTTCCCTTTCGGATCATATTTCATGTAGCTTTCACGTTTAAAATTCCGTTTTTGCACACTTTTGGGTTGATCCAAAAGCATAAATTCGCATTAAGAGGGTGATGGCGTGCCTATAAAAGGGTAAACTTTCCTCCTTGCTCATTTCCCTTTCCGATGACATTTCTTGCAGCTTTCACGTTTCAAATTCCGTTTTTGCACACTTTTGGGTTGATCCAAAAGCATAAATTCGCATAAAGACAGTGATGGTGTGCTTATAAAAGGGTAAACTTTCCTCTTTGCTCATTTCCCTTTCCGATCACATTTCTTGCAGCTTTCACGTTTCAAATTCCGTTTTTGCACACTTTTGGGTTGATCCAAAAGCATAAATTCGCATTAAGAGGGTGATGGTGCGCCTATAAAAGGGTAAATTTTCCTCCTTTGGTATTCAAATTTTGAATGCATTCCATTTATGCTCACTTTTGGCCCTGGTCCAAAAGTAGAGAGGCGCATAAAGAGGGTGATGGGTGACTATAAAACGGTAAAAGACTTAATTTTTAAATTTCATCCCCCATTTGTTCTATGCTATATTTCCACAAGATTCTTTCAAACTTTCCGCTGTTGCTATTACCATTGCACCAATCTTTCAGTTTAAAAGTATTTCTCTACTTTCTCCACTCCTTCAGCTTTCACGGGATTTCTCGTCTTCTCTCTTGACAAGCACTACTAAATTCTTCTGTTTGAGCCTTTCAGCCAACTATTTCGCATCTTAATTATCCGAAACTCGGAAGAGCTTGGCCTGTGACGTGACAGAGTGAATCCATTCTCACGTTAAACTAAACCGAAGCAACGTTATTCATCCTAACATCCTAGCAAGTGTAGCAAGTGCAGTACTTAATTTTCCCAACTTCCGTGAATTAATACATTTCTTTGGTTCTTCAAATGATATTACTACTCCAATGCATTCTGATTGTAATTTCTTCTCGTTTAGACTGTATTCAGGATCGATACTAGTTTTCAAGACGGCTGGTCTAGTGAGCTAGCTAGTACGATCCACTAAACTTCTTACGCTAGTTTAAACGAGATCATCTAATATGACTAATTAGTCGAGCTTAATTACATCGACTCTGGAATCTTTGTCCTCGTTTGATCCTAAGCACCTTTCAGAAGGCATGTAAGCGTTCCTTGAGCCCCTTCTAACTTTCTCAAATTCCTTCTCTTCCTTTTCCCTCTTTTCCCTCTTTTTCCCATCCAGACATACCCTCCGAATCCTCCGGTTTTACCCGCCTCAAGAACTTGATACGAGTTACATAAATCTCATCGGCTTTTCGCCCTTTAGAAACCTTTTCCTTCCTGTGGGGTGTGAAGCATGTTCCACAGATCTTTCTTCATTCCCTCTTCCGAGTTCTTCCCCAACAGCCCAGCTTGGCATCTCTTGAGACTGGGTTGAAAATTTTTGTCTTAAACTTTTACCTTCGCCATTTGTTCCTTCCTCCCCTCCCCGCTAGCACATGTTAACAAATCCAGGCCCCTTTAGATTAATCTTGTCTCAAGTGTATTTCCCTTTTCCCTCCTCACACTTTAAACCGTAAAATTTATTAGCGTTCTTTCAACTTTCTTGAAGCCTGTCAACCGGCATTAAGCTTCCTACCTTTTTTTAATAACAACCTCATAGATTCTCTCTTCCGTCACAATTTCCTCTTTATGTCGCACGTGACTTTTACATTATTCAATTTGTTCTTTTATACTTATAATTCTACTCTGCACTTTCGAAAGCATTTACAGGTTCCGTATTCCCTGGTTTACCTTTGCAACTCCTTAGTTGGAACAAAGCTAAACGAATTCGTCATCAATAAACGTGCACTTCTACATATTCTCTGAAGTGCACAGCATTACCATTTCCGACTTAACGCGAGTTTTTTACTATCCCAGCAAGAATTTAGTATTTGTGTTGCAGCATATCAAAATTTTAAGTATTCTAAAAAATCTAAGAAAATTTAGACATGATCTAGAATTCAGCTTGAAGTTGATACCTGAAAAAAATATTTTTGATGTAAAAATTTACCAGAAAGCAACCACCGTAAGAATTAAACCCCTGATATTTTTAAGGCCTGCAGAAAAGAGCATGTTATTTCATCTTTTTTGTCTTGAAATATCCGCCCTTCTCTTTCTTGATCCGCTCATCAAATATGCTTTGCTATTTTTCGGCGAATTTTTTTGGGATGGTTCTCTTTTGGAGATGCGGGAGAAAAGATACAAGTAGGATTTGATGTGTAAAAAAGTGGACCACAATGAAACCATATTGTCCCGTAGATCTCTCTATTAGAGTGTGTTGGATGTGCTTCTTGTACCAAGGAGGACTTGAATTGCGTTCCTCCTGGTTATTTGATACATGTCAGCGAGTTGTTGCACTTGCTCGAGACACGTGTACTGTGTAGCCTTCGTGTGTTAAACTCTTTCACTCCCTCATCCGGGCTTCCTACCCACCTTCAACTTGGGCGAAGATATTTTTCCATTTAGATTGTCATAGGAAAGTAAGAAAGTAAGGGAGAGTTATTGCGTAGAAGCGAAGGGAAACGGTTCGTAAAATCTCCCATAAATTTAACTTAAATCTAACTAGATTTCTTACCCCGCTATTCCTTATCAACCAAGTCACTTCTTTCTCCATCTTTGCCTCCCTTCCTCAAAAAATGCCCTTAGCTTTCACCACTTTCTCCACCACCACCCTCCTATAACCCAAGCAACCAACACAAAGGAACCTGGCAAACTTTTAAATTTTACTTTCATCAGTTAGCCCATATTATTCATTCTACACATCAGTCCCAAGGCAATCCTATCTCCCTATCAGCTTTCCCTTCCGCTTTCTCCAAGTTACCTTCATCCCAACTCACCCTTTTGACAAGGACATATCCCTCAAACTTATTTTTACGCCTCGGCTCAGCTCAATTATTAGGGTAATTCACTTATTCTAAAAGCCTCTGTCTGGCGTATTATCCGTTTTTCTCCAGCTTGATTTTCTCCCCGCTTTATCTCTTGTTCATGAGGCGAGTAAAGGGGGAAATAAAATCGAATGATTGTGCCTATTAAAATGTTGCCATACCATTATTCAATGATTCAAAAGTCGTTCCCCCACCGCCATCCAGTCATTAAAGCAACCCTAATCCCACCATCATACCAGCTCTCTACAAATTGCAACACAATTCTTCCCTGTATCAAATAGCCATCTCCCTCTCACACTTAACGGTCAGTCTAACTTAAAGTAAATCAACCTTCCTCCTACTCTTCCATGGAGCAAACTCAAACTTGCCATTATGCATAAATGCTTAGCCAGCGTATCCACTTCCAACAATTCACTCCCCAGGAATACATTTTACGAGTGGCAATCTAATGTGATGAAGGAAGGATGGGATGAGAGCTTTCTCTGCCAAACTCAATAGATTACTTTCCCAGATAAATGAGTTTAGTGTATGGAAGAAACGCCAACGAACCTAAACCCTCCGTTTTATATACCAGTCGCATTATGACATTCTCCCTGCGCCGAGAAGTCGCTACTTCTTTCCTCTCCATTAGTTTCTAATGAATCTACCCATTTATAATAGCTCCGCGTCCAACAACTTAACTATCAAAGATTAATCAGGGTCACCAGGATTCCACTCTCCTTCAATTCCTACCAGTTCTACCTTATTCCCCCTCCACTCACCCAAACCTACTTTCTCTGTCCAGCCCCCCTTTTTAAGGAGCTACTTTCCAATTTTTTCCCCGGTACTTACTAAACTAAAATGCTGAGGTCCACTCTATTCGAAATAGACCACAAATCTCTACTAACCCCGCCTATGTAACACCCACAACTTCCCTTTCAATTTCTTCCGTCCACACTTCATACTTCATAATAGCTTTCTCTGCTTTCTCCTACACCCCTTCGGGAACCAAACCAAGCATTCTTCACCCTATCCTTGTACCTTTTCACGCCTCCCGTTATCATTCTCCCTAAGCTGTTGGTGTCTTAATTTACGTAGCCTTCTAATTAGAAAATTAATCTCAGCCGCCTCCCACCTTCACTATAACACTATCATCTACTCTTTTATTTAACATTTCTCCTAATTCAACATCCAACCTCCACCGTAACTTCTAATTATGAGCATTGCCTTCAATTTCAATTTCCCACCCCCCACTCTCCGTCTTTCTGTGGAACGAGCGTCTTTACTTCAACCACTCGAAATGGTGTCATAAATTTTCATGCGCCACTACAATCAGTTTTATTGTACTTTCTCTCGAACCTCTCCTCTCTTCCGTTCCTCCCACCTTCCATTGAAATCCAAGCAGATGTAACCTTAACCCCGGCCTGTAAGTAGTCAAGGTTAGCCGGACTCATCTCTACCCAACTTCCTTTCTCTGCACTCTATTTTGTAAGAGAAAGTATAAAGGGAAAGTCAATTGAGACTTGAACTTTCCAGTACTGCTTTAACTTACCCTACGTGAAACGCCTGACCTATTCTCTTAGGCAGAATTGCAATCCCAAACTTGACAATAAGTGCCCCCTAGCATTATTGCGTTGTGCTGTAATTATCTTGGGAGACAAATTATTCTATTGTTTGCTTTGCTGCTTCTGAAATGTCCTATGTATTTTACTTAACAATTTGTGACCATTCTGAATTTTATTTATTGTCCTTTCTGGTTTTACTTGCTGCCGAAATGTCTGTAAGCTTTCTCCGCTTTCTCTGATTTCTGAAACAGGAGTCTAAAAATCTGCACTTTGAAATGTGCTGTTATTTCTCTTGCTACCTCAAAGTTTAGACTGTCTAACCGACGCGGATACAGTTTAGACTTTCTCCAATAACCCAGAACGTGACCACCCCCTTCTTCCTCCTTGCGGCTTTGAAAACTTTGTTATTCTGTCCAAACTTTTTCCTCTCAAGCCATGAACATGAAAAAGCTAGGAAAAAACAAAGTGTGCCTTTCATGGGGAATAAATATTTCAAAGAACGATTCACTCACTCACTCCTTTTGCTTTCTTTTCCTTTCCCAAGATGAATTTTTCACATGAGTAATACAATGCTTAAAGTCTCTTTCCTACTCAAACATGAAACTTTTCGCATTGGTCCTCCCAATTCATCTCACAAACCCTCCAAGCAGTACGTTTGTTCTTTTTTTGCCTTGCTTTTATTTCAATGCATCACCGCCCTAGTATGATTCTTCTTCATCTTCCTTCTCGCTTCCCTACTATGTATCAATCACCCGTGTATTCATCAATTTATGGCTCCCACCACAATCCTAATGCTCATGATATAATATTCTAGGATTCCACTCAAGTGAGGAAACCTCATGAAAATACCTACCGTTTCATTCTCCAGTCGGGTTCTCTCGAATTGCCCTCGATCCTCTTTTATCTTGATTTTCACTGAAATGCTTTCTCTTGTATGTGGCACGATAATTGACTACTTAAGCCTTCTTTCGTCGAATTATTCACGTGCAAGACAAGAGTAGCATTCTCTGACTTTTTCACTTCTGATGTCAGTCAGAAACTCCTTTAACCAATTACTCAGCCTTCAACTTCTCATGAATTTTTACTCTCCTGTGTACCCAATGCATTCGATATACTTTTGCAGTGTACACGTTAATTGCTTATTTTGACTGTCTCTTCCTGTGACTTCCTGATCACTGCGTCTGATTCCAGTTCACGTGCGTTCTGTTAGGTCTTTGGCCTTCAAAGTTTCTCCAAAATTCAATATCATCTTTTAATTGTATTGCAACAGAGGTGCTGGATGGTTGCCCAACGAGCGCTGACCTAGCCCTTAAGGCTAAATCCCATTTTAATTACTCGCAGGGCAAAATAATGATTTTTTACTAAAAGCTGCACTGTATACCAGATGAGCGCATTGTTTCCAGCAACATGAACAAGTACAAGAAACGTTTCAATCGTGTGCGTAAATCTTGAGCGTGAAGAGAAAGCAATTGTGAAAATTATTATGGATCGTGCTGCACCTTTAGTGAAATCGTACAACTTGTTTCCATAAATCACCTCTCCAATCGAGCATCTGGTTCGATGCTGCCAGAAACTTATCTGCCTTATGCTGGTTGTCTTTAGGATCGGGCTTTGATCCTCTGACATGTTTTTATTGATAACATGCATCAAAAGTAGATGGGGGTGAAGATGATTCCTATTTTCCATGGTTTTATTCATTGCTCTGCTTCAAGGGAATGAATATTGAATCAAGGTTTTATTATTTTTCTACAAATAGAAATTATTGATTCCGATTCAAACGCCAAGAGCATTTGTATGCTGAGAGTGTGCCATAAAAGTATGCAATTCAATCCACAACACATGTTTCTTTCATCCCACACTCCAGTCTGTATATTTGCATCACGGAGGAAATAACCGATCAGCATGCCATGTATAAAGTCATTTTTATCCAGTTGAGTCTTTCAATCCCAATCCGCCTCTCTCCCGTCTCTTCCTTTCAATCTCAAAACTTTGTGATTGTTTCTTCTCTGGAGCCTCATCTTCTTTTAGGACATAAGGATTGAGCGTAGGAAGAAAGATGGAAAAGCCGGAGTAAAATCATTTCTTTATAACTTTGTCACTTTTTCCTTCTCTCTTTTACCTTTTGAGCATTGGATGCACTGCAGCCAGCTGCACTTAGAGCAAAACCACAAATTCGTAATCAATGAAAAATCTATGGACGACCCCGCTTTTCGTTCAATATAGGTATTGCAGACGGCAGACAGACAGAGAGGGAAACGAGGAAGTGAATGAAAATGTTCTGTTTTTATCTTAAACTATAGGCAATACGTTTCTCTCCAAAGACCCTTCTACGTGGCTAATGGACGAAAAGAATTGCTCCATGGATTTCCTTCTTGGATATTGAGCGTTGCTTTTTCACTACCAATCAAATAATGCTTCAAAGCTACATTTGTATTCTATTCTAACTCTAGAAAGCAGCCATTTCCCTTAAAAATTGAATTCAATTCCTCCATACCAACGCCTTATCTCTTTTCCAATCCTTACGGACGTTACCCGCCAACGCAAACCAGTGGGCTAGTGCTAGCTTGCCTTCTTTCCCTTTTATACTTTCCCCGCCCGCTCGCCTCGGTCTACTATCTAACCAACTCTACCTAATTGAATCCCTAACGTCATACTCTTCTAAAGATTTCTCTTATTCAATCATCTAATATTTCCCAAATTCATTTCGCCACCCATGAGTCAATCCTCCACCCGCACAACAGCTTTCTCCATCGACTTTCACTCTGCTACCCTTTCTTAAATGGAGTACATCTGGGATCCTTAGAAACACTACTCAGCTTTCCCCGCCGAATGTTTGTTTCGTCTGCAATGCATTTATCTGTTTCTCATCCCATTATGCGCTTCTCACCCGCGATCAGAATATCAATGCTGGCCGGAAATGAGCTAGTTTTCAATAGCTTAACTTCCCTTGATTTAATTTCCTTGGCAATTCCCGTGTGCAACATCCAGCATGCCGTTCTTGTCTCTCTTTCGCTACTCCTTCTGCTAAAAATGCTTTCTCCATAATCCTCACAGTTTAATTCTAGAATTCCCTTTATATATCTCCATGCACGACACAATTAGTTTGGAGAAAGGATAAATTTCATATACTTTCTCTTCCCCAGGATAAAATTCCCACGCAAGATTTAGTCGAACGCTGTGCTTGGATATGTATATAGCTTCCTTGCTACGATCCTCTCATTTCCCCTTTTGGCGTTGAGCTAGTTTCAAAATTCATCAACCGTTTCATTCCTAGTATTTATGCATTTTATTCCTCACTGCATGGGTGTACCCTGTATAATCATTCTCTTTATATAATCCTATTCCATCTTACAAAGAAGTCACAATTCGTACCAGAATTACATAATTTAATGATCCCAGTTATCTCTTACACTTTCCCTCTCCCTTACTTTCACCGTCTGCATCCATAGTAATCCATGCTTTCTCCCTACTCGTCCGACTTTCCCTGCTTCCTCTCTTTTTCCCTGTATTCCTTGTCGTACTCATCATGGTGCATGAATATTAGCAAGGAGAGAGCTGGAGATTCAAATTCTATTCATGTCTCACATCCGAATTCCGAGTCAATCCCCATACTGTCCTTAAATTACCTACGCTTCGAGTAAATTCTCCACTTCACCCGACCCCTTTTCACATACGTTCCATGTACTTGTAACCTCGGCTTCTCCACAACATTCTTACCTTGTTAGTATCACACGTCATACTTATTCCATCTCATTCCTTCCTCAAGATCAAGAAGACTTGCTCTCCTTCTTCCCAATTTCATCTTCATCCTTGTATTTGTATCATCCTCCTCCTCCACCAACCCCCCTCACTTTCTCCGTCCTCTTATTCACCTCTTCAATTCCATATAATCAATATTATTTCAGCCATTCAAGCTGGATAGACGAATCCCATTCCTAACTCCTCATCTTTACCTCATCGTCCTTATTTCTTCAATTCCATTTCCCTTCAACCCATTACTCTACCCCAAATCCCGTAGATACTTTCTCTCGTAGACATAATCTTTTTCTTTCAATCCCTTTTGCTTTCACCTGCATAGCCTTCTATCAAAAGTTATAATTTCCCTAGAATATTACCAGGCAGAAACACATCCTCCTCCATTCTAAATTAATATCTCGTGCAAAATGAAAACCACCACGCGTATCCTCTTTACTTTTTTCTTTTCGATTTCTCTTTTATTAGGTCTCTCCCAAGCACCTCCTTTGTCTAATCAAGTACCCCGAACCTTAGGTTTCACAAAATTATTTTCTAAATCCCGTATTCTTCAACTCTTATCACCACTTGATTGCTTGATTGAATGAGCGTTAACCGATGATTGCTATTTAGTTCTTGTGTCTAGCAGACAATTCTAAATTTGCTATGACGAACGCAATCTGATTATTCCGTTTCATTTACTTTACAGAAGGACGGGCAATTGAATGGTGGACTTGGTGGACGTACGATGGAATTAGTGGTGAGTATTTGTTGACAATTAATAACTTGCTTAGTTAAGTGAAACATAAACTTTCTCTTCGTTGGATTCACAAACACTATATATGAATTACTCGTTCTGGGGGTTTCTTCTCCCAATGGTGTTCGTCTCTACTGGTATCAAATTCAATCTCTATCCATTGCGTATCCCATTATTATATCTTACTCTCTATGTTACGAACACTATAGTAATTAGCAATAGCGTACTTTCTCTTCTTGGCTGATTCAGGTTGGACTGTAATCAAAAGCAGAGGTGTGAAAAGAAAATTAGATTATAGTTTGTGGAGCGTAAACAAGAGGGACTCCAAGTGTCTTCTTCGTGTATCGATGAGATAAAATCAAGAGATTAGCAGAGACTCTTCCCTTTTAATTAGCAGAGTAAACAGTATCCGAAGCGTTTGCTACCAAAAAGAGAAAGCATGTAGTAAAATGCAAATGCAGCAGCACCACATCCTTTCCCGCTCTCTATTCACTGCAAAGTATATGTCTACAACCATCCGATACTGTATTTTGGCTACCGGCATACCATATGCAGCTCATGAAATTAGCTCTGCGGTTCAATATAATTCATTGGCTGTGTTCACTCTAATTTTTCCGACCATCATCAAGTTTATTTAGTACTCGCGCGGCTATCCTACGTTTCTTCGCATAACTTCACGTTCAACTTGTCATTTGAGCTGAAAATGTAACTAATTAGTCGAATTAATGCATGCCACTATGAACATAAGCTTTCTCTCCCGTCTCATTCTGCCACTTTCACCAGCTGAGACATGCATACTCCCAAGCTAAAGTGAGGAGGGGGATGAGATACAAGATTTTATTAGGAGAACATTCCCATATTTTCCACAGCTCTAACAACCCCACCCTGTGTATCTTCCCCATACTGTCACCATGATTTTACGCGCTTTCTCCTACCATCCTCCTCCTCCTCCGTCCGTACCTAT
This sequence comes from Sminthurides aquaticus, assembly GCA_906901655.1. NCBI lineage: Eukaryota > Metazoa > Arthropoda > Collembola > Symphypleona > Sminthurididae > Sminthurides > Sminthurides aquaticus. The sequence continues at coordinate 3,603,343 of CAJQTT010000004.1, read as the reverse complement.
AGCTTACCATAGGCCATATAGTTCCCATACATCTTGTGACTCAGGGAAACTAAATAATACAACTCGCATGAGACTCTCAACTACATGTTTCCCAACAGAGGTGGGGAGAAAACTTGTTTATGGCATCCATACCGTTTAAGGATGGGGATGAATACCTTAGGCTCCTTCTCTATGCCAAGGCTAATACGGTTCCACATACAGCTAATTTACTCACTCTTCTCCTTCTCTACTTCGTTTCCCTTCCCCTTATTATATCCAATGATATGTAAATAAGCTGAGCATATACAGGAATCGTCTTTGATCTCCAATCTTGAAGAGAAGCAACAAACAGTAGGTGTTTGATATTTAAGAGAAATTCCCCCATCATCATATCCACCATTACCTCCTCAAACACCCACTATCTCTGTTTACCTACTGGTGCTTAATAATTCTCTATCATGGACATCCCTCCTTTCACCAGTTGTATCTCTTTTCTTTGCTCGCTTCCTTAAACATACATAGGATGATTTTCCTGATTAATTAAACATTCCAGATTATTCCTTGCTTTACATTGAAACAAGTTTATGACAACTTCCGAGCATTCATTTGGATATAAAGCCACGTTTACACTAATCCACTGCATATGTAGACTGCATCAAGAACTTTCTCCACTACGCTTTCTCTAGCGCAAAATCCCACTCTACTTTGTATAGTTAAGTATCAAAATGTTTATCGTCAGTCTTCAATTTCTTCCTCTCCTTCTTCCAAGGAGTCATGTCTTGGGGAAAACCAATTTTCTTCCAAATATTTCCCACATATGAACAATACTTACAACACTCGCTTTCACTCCCCTCAGCATGTTTTCCCTGACTATTACGTATTTTTACCAATGCCTCGATATGGCATGTTCTCTAAGACAAGCACCGCTCTCTATACTACTATCTTTACTTTTACGCGGTTTAAGTCTCCCTTCCCTCTGTCTACTTGCTTTCTCCGACACTCTTCATTTTTCAGCACGTCCTGTAAACGCTACGTTTTCCCGTAAATTCCATCTTTACCTCCCCCCGTCGCCTCTGTCCTTCTTGTTCTTCCTCCCTGCAGTGAAAACTTTTCCTACAATTTTCTCTTCCTCTATCTTGTTCTCTCTCTTTCGGCACATCCTCACACATCGCGTCTTCTTCTCTCCGTTGTGTAGGAACCTGTTACTTGCAATTGCAATCGTTTCACCGCCTTCTCCCCCCTTTATCCCAAGTCCCAGCTCCCACCGGCCAAAACCTAAAACACATATCCCAATCATCACAGAACAGAAACCGAATTCTACTTTCTCCAACTTTCTCCTACAGTTCCCTGCATCCCAGCAAACTCTGTTCCTTTACCTTACTCTGTCTTGCATCCTACCTTGTACTAGAACTTTATTCCTCTTTTCTCTTGTCTTTCTGTTTCTACTCTTCTTTGCTCCTGCAGCCTACATCTTCAACCACAGCATTTATGCCCTTACCCTATTCACAAGCGATCCGCTCTTTCGTCTCCTCCGCCACCAATTCTCATCCTACCCTCCTACCAATAACACAGATCCAGCAATCATTCTCACTATCCCATTGTACCCACAGCCCTCTTATCTTTCGTCCAACTCCACCGCTTCTTATCATCGAAATTGCTTCTTCTTAAAGAGAATATTTTCTACACACCTTTGCTTTGCATCTCTTTATTTTCTCCAGTTTCCCAACTTCCTGGAGTCCAAGTCCAGACTCTTTCATCCGCACGCACAGACCAAACCTATTTCTACCAGGTAAATGCAATTCCCAGTACAGCTCCTAGCCTGTACTCTTTCAACTCCAGTGCAGTAGAAACAATCGCAAGACTGGCCTTGTCCTTTTTATTTCCGCTTGTTCCAGACTTAATCTCTCCTCCAGACAGCTGTACATGCCACTTCCTTATCTTTTTTGCTCCGTCTTCAGGAACTTCTGCTCAGCCTGAAACTGTTTCTCAGCAATACTGTCACTGATTTCCCAAGGTGAATACCCTACACAGGCTTGGCTTATCCATTTTCATTTTATCCAGCGTTTTTCTTACAACATTTGTCATCAGCCTGGAACAATTTTTACTGCCTATCAGAATCACCGAATTCAAATTGTGAAAAATGATTCTAACCTCGGTAGATATACTTGGATTCCGAATATTTAAGTCAACTTTTTGGTATGTTTTGATTTCAGATGAATTAAACCCACAACGTAGATGGCAGTGTAGAACACATGGATAGGGGATTCGTTTCATTCCACATGCTTATGTTCGTGAATTTAATGATTAGGCCTATGTAGAGTAGAACCGAAATAACAAAGTTAAATCGTAGCCGAATGAAGAGACCTGAAATTAAACGATATTACCTTATTAAGTAACATAAGATATCGGAGTGAGATTTAGTATTTAGTGCTACATAGAGAAGGAAACTGTAGAGATTAAGTCTGTCTCCATGAAGGAGGAAATGCCTTGTTGGTTTTCCCTCAAAGGATTGTAAAAGAGAGTTTACGGGATTCCCATCAGCCAGTCTAAGAATGGCTGCGCGACTCTCTGGAGAAAGCATGTGTTTGGGACACAATCAAATCATTTTCAGTAGGAAAGTATAAGAATTGACGTGAAGGTTGACAAGGAAAAGTGATAGCGATTTGTATTCCTCACCCTCCTCTAACCTCTTCCATCCACAATTCCCTACCGCACGCCACACAATTTACAGATTCCTCCCAATTACATCTATACCTTTCCAAGAGATAGTCTGCTTTCACCGTCATCGAATATCAAGTCCCAGGTCCCAGCCGTCCCTTATTTCTAGTCCAGCACTACATTGTATTGATTGTACGGTAGGTTTCAAAGCAATAGAGAATCGCCGAGTTGCAATGTCTATGGTGCATCGCTTCACCTCTCTTTCTACACAGATCAAACCAGCTGATTTAACTTTGAACCCCCACCCTAACACGCTCAATTACTCACATAATAATCCAAAACTAGGCGACCAACCTACTATTTGCCCTAAAACTAAGTCAGGCTAGCTAGCTCAACAGAAATTTTATTAAAAGTCGATTCATATTTTAAAAAAAATAAAATGTCTTACTACCCAGTATTAAAGGGTATTAGATTAATTAGAAAATGAGTCATAAAATTTTTCTTTATTTAATCCACGTTATTTACAAGGCTGGAGTGTTTAGAAAATGTATTCCTTTTTGTATTCCTAATTTGGCACATTCCCGCTGGGATTCCAGTTTCAATCCAGCCGGGCATATAAGATAACGAGCCCGCTAAACTTGCAATGCTGGCATTAGCTAGTTGAAAAAGAAGAAACCATATGGTGGATTTGGATGTGTACATTATAGCCAGGGCTATGGAATTAAAGAGAATCTAATCAGTCACTTTGTATGTATCTCAAGTTCCGCTCCGTTCACTCACTCTCCTTCTCCCTCCCGCATCCATATATCTTGTACTCCTGGCAAATCTCTAAAGAGTGATCAACATTATTTTCCACAAATTAGGGAGTCACGGGTTGAGCGTCTCCTCAAGACACTGAACCGCACACCAGTCTAGTTTGTTTCCCCCGTTCTCTTCTTCTTTCTTTCCCTCTGCTCCCCCTTCATTTCTCAGGCCTGACAAACAAAAAACCAGGAACCCAACTTTCTCTTCCGTTGAACACGGTTTCCGCGAATAAATTCCGAAATTTTTAACATACGCACACACCCGTCCCTCTAAGCCCCAGCCAGACATTCCGCCCTCCAACCTCCTTCCGCTTTCTCTTCTCTCAGCTATCACTCCCTTCGTCCCCAACCGCCAACCCATTACGTGGACGATACCATCCTCATTTGGATTTCCCCACATCCTACTACTTACTACCCGGACTTTCTTTTTTGTTCTCTTCTCCACTTTCTCCTCGGGCAAAACAAAGTAGTGGATATTTTTCTCGGCTTTTTAAATAAACTTTATCAAAAAATACAAATCTGCGCGTCACACTATCCCAGTTAAAAAAACGCTAAGCATTGAAATTAACTGTCTGTTCTTCATACAAGAATTCCAATTTTTTCCTTTAGAAATAATCTTTTTGAATTCTTTGAATAAAATTCATTGACGCACTTGATAATCATGCATAAAGTAAGCGTATCCAATGGCAAAAGGCTATGCATAGAAGTGTGATAATGAATTTTAATCATATGCACGCTTTTGTCTTTTATCGGCTATCGACACTATTTCACGAACTGTCCGCAAATCCAATGTTCAATTAATACTTTCTCCTACCTCCCGTTAATAGATTTATAATCCCTATATATATATACGGAAATTTTTCCATCATTTAGTAGCTGCATGTCAATTAAAATGCTCTTTTGTTCCAAATTCGCACGTATTCTATCCTTATGAAACGGCGATATTAATTTTCCATGTGTTAGTAGTATATAAGGCGATTATGGTAGAAACATATTCGCATATTTCCCTCTCTAATGAGAGAGGGAAATGAGAGAAATTTAGCTGGGTAGAATCCATTATAGTATGGACCTATTGACAGGTTTGCCAGAGGAGCACGACATAGGTTTTACATAGAACAGAAAGACGAGACAATGAAGAGCCAAAAGACACACAAGTGGTATATGCCTAAAATATTGCGATGATATTTTATCATTTTGAGCTGCAAACATCCATTTTCACCAGCCACCATCATCCCTCTTCCTTTCTACTTTGCTCTTTTATGGCCCTCTGCATCCATCTGTAATTCATCATTTCCCTAGCTAAGAATAAGCCGGATTAAATGCATATCAACAAAAGTTGCGGGGATTGAAAACGCTTCTGCCCCTGTGTGGAGGAAGGGTTGAAGGAGTGACTCAGTGCGGAAGCTGATCTCTTACCAAATTTGCATGCAAATCTTTCAACATCCTCCTCCTCCGCTCATCCTACAATTTATTCACATGTAAAATCCTAGCCCTCCACACTTGACTCACTCAACCCGTTCTCTGCCCTCCATTTCCGATTCTCATTCTTCCCCGCTACTTTCCCCTCGTCTCTTCCCCATAGTCCTTCCCTACTCCACCCTCACAAATCTATATTCCTTCTCACATCCGACTTACAAATTCATTCTTTTTCTTCAAATTCTACGTTTCCTTTGCAACCATCACCTCCTACTCCCTCCTTAGTCATCTTTCTTTTTAGGAATCTTTTGCTAGGACTTTTAAATTCATTTCTCGACTTTCTCCACTGTTCCTTGTCGTTGCTTTCTCCAGTTTTTTAAAATCTAGCCCACATATATTTATTTACCTCCGTATGTATAAAGCTGGAGACGGAAAAGCGAGCGGTTTTTTGCCCCGTTTCATTTTTTCACTAGCATTTTATATGCACAAAAATGCGATGATTAAGTTAATGTCTGGACAGAAAGTGGATTCTGGAAGTAGAGTTTATCTATGTTCGACTAGACGTATTCATTGCTTTGAATTTTCTATTCTCTCAAGGATCTAGAACCATTTTCAAAGTATTTCCCCCCAAAGAACAGCAGTTAGCGAAAATGAAGAAGAGAAAGGCGATGATGATGTTGCGGAATTTTCTCCAATCACATCAAATTTGAATATAAAGCTCATATCTCCTCATCTTCATCCTTTTCTATTTACCACTTGTGTTTATTTTTGGTTTTTTCTGTGTGTATTTTAAAACTTTGAGCAGTGGAAAGGCTTAAGGCAAGGAAATTGTGATACACCCCATTATCTGTCATTCATTTAGTCTCTGATGGTTCATGTAGTCATTTCATTTAATTCATTCATCCTTTTCTTATTTCCTCCGCTCCGAGTCAACACTCCTGAATACAAGCGCCACAGCTTTTCAACTACAAACCGCCCACACTCTTCCTTCTTCGGCCGTAGTGTCTTGTAGGAATAAATTGAGTGAAAGAGAAAGTAGCGGTGAAAGTACAGCGTAAGTGCAGAAATGCTCCCTATCTCTCCCGGGATCCCCCTTTTCCTCATATTCTCTCTTTTATGTCATACTTACTCCTTGTTTCCGCCTCCATTCTACAGATAAACCTTAAACAATGAGCTTGTCTTCCATTCACTTCTTTTCTTAAAAATGTTTTCCTTTCTTCACCAAAAACCTCCGCACTTTTTATGCTCCCATCATCTTTCCACACAAAGCTATCAAACCAATATTTTTACGCTCCTTCTCAACCCCCACAATCATTCCACATAATCATGTCTTCATTATCTTCTCAATCTACCCCACTAGCGTATCCAACTTTCACCGCACGTTCCATACATGAAGCCGTTTTTATCCTTTCACGGCTGTCTAACTGACCGTTTCCTTCCCCAATGCATTATCTTCTCTGAGGCTGAGTAAGAGCTTTTCACTACATACCGTAGTAACCTTTCTCTAAAGCGTTTTAACCCATGCCATGTGCTGAAACTTGAAACACCTTATGTTTCCTGTTTCCTTTTGCTCTCTGCTCTTCTTTCCTCTTTCTCAGAAGCAGTCTTTGCTTTCTGAAAAACATTTTAAACCATATCCACCACTTTTCCCACACGTCCTTTTCAATTCTGCTCTGCTCTTTATCCCTCTGGTTTATATTGATAAATTGTTCCCTGGCAACTACCATTCGTTACGTTCTGAAAGGGAATACACTTGTATCATCCCTCGCAAAAACCTCTTTTACTGAATAACCCGAATTTTTTCCCTCGCGGAGCCATCACAATCCAGCAGGGATTTCTTAACTGCAGTATCGCGCTTAAATTCAAATTCACAATGAGTCACATTACAACCCATTATAGTTCTACAACCATCCCACACGCTTCAGCTTATCCCTTTTCAAATGATACATACGCTCTTTATTCTTATCTGAATCTGTTTTTTATTTTCCCCAAACTTTATCCGCTTTCTCTACTTGCTCTTCTTTTCCCTTCTTACCACGACTTTCTCCTTACAGAACAGGGAAAAGTTTCTTTTCTCGCTTCCGCAATCCACATTACTAGTTAAACTACTACTTCCTCTACATGTATGACAGTAATCCTAACTTTCTACTTACTTTCACCCATTACTATATTCCCCGCTGTGTTTGATCTAACCAATCACGAGAAGTAGCTCACTAGCTTCCAGTGGAAATGTTGTTACATAATAATCCTCAATTACCCCTGTATAAGTTCAAGAGTTGCTCTATACAATTCAGTAGCACTCATCCATGTCAACAGCTTTTATTCTCCTGTCATCCTTTCAATTTCGTCCTATTGCCTCCTTAACTGTCACGCTTCTCCCCCCCCCCCATGTTTCAATTCTTATCGCTCAAATAAATAAGCATTCAGAAGCAAGTGTTTCATAAATACTTGATCACCCCGGACAGGTGCTGTAACATTTTTTCCTTTTGCAGCTAATAAACGATCACATCACACATCTTGCTCTGTCTACCTGAAACCGTAGACTATCTCAGCCCCCTCCCAAACCAATCCTTCCCTCCCGACAAATTCTTCCAACTTTGAACTCGGGTACCATAAAGCGTTTCATATCTCTCTCAAAATTTTACACCTTTTCTCCTTCCTTTTAATATTTTCACACCTCTTTCTCTTGTTCACCTGGAATTTTCTCACTTTGACTTGATGCTTTTTTTCGGGAAAGTACGGCAGTGAAGAAAATTTTCGCAAGCATCAAAGAACACAATTTTGCAGTCCTCTTGCGAATAGAACCACTTTCAGCTCTTCTCCTTCAACCCCAAGAGTTTCAACACGAAGTGCCTGCACGTCCAACAACTCTTTCCAAAGAAAGCCACGCTCTAACCCCTTCCCAAAACCCGGCCCATTCTCTAAGAAACGTGCTTGAAGAGGGACAATTTTAACAATGCCGCATTCTTCCCCTTGTTTTATGCTTTCTCCTCTCCGGCCTCCTTTCTCTTTGTTTGTACCCAGAGCGTGGAGCGTGTAAGTTAATTTCCTTGTAGCAAACATATTACGCATACTTCTCCACGCATGCATTATCTTCTCGAACATGTATCCTCTGCATTCTTCTTCTTCTTCCCTTCATCAAAACGGAGCGAACTGGGATACGACTTTGAGTAAATTTACTGCACTTTAGGGAGGCATTCCAGAAAATAGCTATTTCTTTCTGCATTCACTAAAAGTCCCAGTAAGTTTGCTCTAAAAAAAGCCATCCCTGCCCAGCCCACATGACTTCATCCAAGCTACTTAAGCTCCAACCCCACCGCATCCTTTTATTCTTCCTCTGCCAAAGAATTCCGGCTGCTATGTATCCTTAAATCCCCTTGTCCGCGACGTCGTCCTTACGAACATGCAGGATCCAAACACCCGGGAAATTATCAGACGACATAGTTTTATTCCTTCTTTCATCCTCATATTATATCCATTCCACTGAAAACATGACCTCTAACCGAGACAAAACCACTCCTCATATAGACTCTCGTCATATAGATTATTAAAACATGCATCTTTTTGGAGACACCTGCTTGTGGAGTGAAAGTGCGAGTAGGTTAGTCGTTGAGTGGGAGACATTACTCATGTGCATACCCATCTTCCGTACCGTACATATGCTGGTGTATTTTAAGACACTAAACTCGAGGAAACGTGGCTCATTCGTGTCTCTAAACTATAATATCAGCATCTCTGACACTGTGCTTTCACCTCCTCCGCTAATCCATAATCGAACAGTTATTCAGCAACAACTTCAATTGTTTCTTACCTGTTCATATGCTCCAAAACATTGGGGAATGCTAAAACATTTGGGCAAAAAACTGTAATAATGTGCGCTATACAAGAATTGATACATAGTACCCCGGATGAGCGGCTGTAATCTGTAGCTTAATTATAATTGTAACGTAGGGAAACTAAATCTTTTATAAATATATTGTTTAAATAACAGGTCCAGCGTTCTGGGGACTGATAAATCTAGAATGGAGTTTGTGCAATAAAGGACGAAGACAATCACCAATCGATTTAGAGCCGGCTAAACTACTCTACGATCCAAACTTAAGACCTTTTAGCATTGATAAAGACAGGGTAAGTTCTGGTTTCTGATAAAATCTTTTTTTCCTACTTCCAAATCTGTTAACTGTTAAAACTTGTACTCTTATCTTAATCCTACATGAATTACTTAAATGTTCACGGCACGGATCTTTAACTACAATGACGCACTACTTTCTCTTACTTTCTCCCCCTTGAAATCAATGCCAGTCACTGGGTTATTACTTTGTCACACTGTTTCTAATATCGTAGTAACGTTGTAACTGCCCTAAAGTCATGCCGGAGATTTTGAGACATGAATAAGAATGGGGACATTTTCCACATTCTACTTTCTCCCAATGTCACGGACTTTCTTTCTCCCAGCTTCAATCCTCCTGTTTTTGGCATCACGGTCCATCCATTTAACTTTCACTGTCCCTTTCACCATGTCTTTCATCTTTCCGTCCCTTGCACTCTTTCCCCTTCTCACGGCATGGAGCCAGCTAGCATTGGCTCAATGAAGGAAACGATTATGAGGGCGAACAAGATTACACCGTTATTTCACCAACACATCTACTCGTATATATTTTTTATTTCTCATACTTTCTCTATTCTCTCCCCTTTCTCTTTCACCCTCATAATGGCTCTTCTTTATTTTTTTATCCGCTCTTCCGGCCAGCCAAACTTTCAAACTTATCATAAATAAGGAAACATGTTAAGAATTCCGAACAACATCCTATTCCTCCCTTTCCACTCCCATGACATTATGCCCCTTAGATAGTCTGTTAACTGTAATTGTATCGTCCTCCACTCTTACTTTTCTCATCGTCTCATGTCAGCCAATTCTCCTACTTTCTTCCTCGTCACCGCACTTTCTCCACATTTCCCGCAATACACGCACTAACTATACTACTGCACTTCAAATCAAATTTCCCATCCCATTCAGTAATAACTTTAGGCATGGCATAGTTGGCCTGGTTTAGTATATTTGCCTCTGAAACTATATCCCACGTTACTCTCTCTCACTCACTCCTTTGTAGACGAAATATTCCTTTGATTCCCGTATCAGCTATAGCCACTACTCAGTATACACAGTAGACTTTCACCTTTTTTAGTATCCGCTTAATAAAACTCTAGCAGCCATAATACTTTCTGATCACATTCAATTCGACTCAATCCTTCTCATAAATCCTTCATATATCCACATAACATTCCCTCTAATACCCCAATGCGATTTAACGTCATACCTTAGGGAATTTCTAATAGAATCACAAGATTTTAAGTCCCGAAATGGCACTCAACAGGTCAAAGTTCATCCGTTAATTATCTTAAAGTATCCTCCCGTTCCATCCCGTCTACAAGCGTTGTCCAGTCTAAGGATCATTTTACAAAATATTCTATCCCTGAGGCTGAAAAATCCCATTTGTGCCTCCCTTCGATTCTCGCCTCATCCCGTCATGAGAACCATATCTATATATTTATATACATATATATATTTCTGCTGCAATATATGTATGATGAGGCACGGAGCTCTGTCATACGTTTCTCTTGGGAGCTTTCTCCAGCACCGTTCCTGAAGATATTTTTGAACTTTGACCTAATACTTTGAAATATAACATGGAATTTATTCTTAATTGGGTTTTCCAGATAAATGGTTTTCTCACAAATACGGGTCACAGCGTAATCTTCTACACAGGATCCTGGGAAGACGAAATAGAGTTGGAAGGAGGTTCAACGTTGTCCTTAAGTAGCAGTAATGGTGGCTCCTCTTCCATGTCGCGTACAGTTGTCAATATGACTGGCGGCCCCTTATCCTATCGCTATAGATTTCATGAAATACACATCCATTACGGTCAAAGAGATGAAGTGGGTTCCGAACATACCGTGGACGGCTATGCTTTCCCCGCAGAGGTGAGTCCATCTGTTTCATCTTAAATTGGTATGCAGTGGGCTCCACAGCGAAATAAGAATTCCAAATAGCCGCTTTTGTTTGGTAGTATATTTTTGAATATTTATGATTAAGTAGAAAATCTATAATATATTTCCAATTAAAAAGCGTTTTTGTAACTGAGAATTCCCCATATTACATTAGATCGCATCTGGTCAGAATGTAGCATCCCTTTGTTTGAAACAAATAATATATTCTAGGATCAAAGAAATTTCATTGGCAATTAGAATTTGTGCGATCGAAAATAACATAAATGTTTCTACGTTTTTGGAATTTCTATGAATTAATTTTAATCTTTGTATGGATTTCAGCTACAAATGCTAGGCTATAATTCGCAACTGTACGGAAATTTTAGTGAAGCAGTACTTCATTCCCAAGGTGTCGTCGCAATCTCCGTCTTACTTCAGGTACTATATACATTCCGAAAAGAAATATTCGTTTATAAATTAAAAATTTACATATTTTCTTTATATTACTCTCACCCTGTTTATCATGGGTGTAAGCACCCCTTGAAATCTCCAAAACCCCATCTGTTTCTTTTTCCACAAAATGATAAATTCCTCTGCTTTATTAAATTAGCTTGGAGATTTATCCAATCCTGAACTCCGGCTTCTGACTGATCAACTGAAAAACATAACATACAGTGGTAAGTAAATTTATCTACATCTTTTCTTCCCCAACCCTTCTCGCTTCTCCAGTTCCTTAGGTGAGCACATGCATGACTTGAAAGTTATACATGTCGCTCCTTAAAGTCAGCGCCTTTATAATTTTATCCTTGTGTTTTACCACCACACTATCCTTCCGGTTAGTTACACGGAAGTTCTTCTTTACTTGACTCATCCAAGATAAGGGAAACTATACAGGAGCTCAATCGAATTTATTATGCAAATTCTATTTGCATCTGTATCATCAACCCCCTTTGACTCTCGCGTAACACCCATTTCCTGCCCTCTTATTTTCTCTCCCTCCCTTCAATTTTTTCATTTCCCCCTTTCTTTCCCCATGCTTAATTTATTTGTAAATCTGATTACTTAAATTCATTTCACGCCGACTTTCTTTCCATAAAATTACCGCAACTCATTCGCCTTCTTTCTTTATACACCCTCCCAGCCTCGCTTTCTCCTACAGTTACTTTCTCTCCTCTCTGCTTTCTCTTTCTTATTTCTACAGTATCCCTTCCCACACTCTCTGAACTTTCTCCTTTCACCACCGCTCTCTAGTCAAATTGAGCTAGCTTCAATGCATTTTAATGTATTTCAGGAGAAAGAGCTCCTGTGCAAAGGCTGTCCCTCCAAGGTCTCCTGCCTAGTACCGATCACTACATGACCTACGAGGGTTCTATGACAATGCCTGGTTGTTACGAGACGGTCACATGGATCGTAATAAATAAGCCCATTTACATTACCAAGCAGCAACTCCATGCTCTTCGCAAAGTCATGCAAGGTGACAAGGAATTTCCGAAAGCTCAGTTGGGAAATAACTATCGTCCACCCCAGCCACTACATCATCGCCCTGTCCGAACAAACATTGATTTCAACAAGGTATGTATTTTAGCTCTACTTCTCCCGGTCTTCGTCTTCGCTTCACCACCACACCATCTCCCAAATCTTACTCTTTTACTCCTTACAACACACATCTATGTCACTTAACAATTTTCTTTCTCTCTTAAATCCGTAAAAACTTGTCTCCACACATGTATATATATATATATATATTTCTTCGAGCTCTTTTTGTTTGCTTTTACTCTTCATCCGCTTCCCAGAGTCATTCCCCCGTCCCGAGCCCTCAACTTTTCCCCACCGTCTTAAATATATATCAAAAGTGCGTACACGTCCTCGTATACCTTCCAACTTTGTTCACACTTTCTCTCTGCTCTCTCCTCTTCAGTGCCTTTCTCATTGCATTCTGCGAATCCAAACCGTTACACCTCTCCCTAGCTCTACAGTATCTAACCAAGAAGATTACAAAAGTTCTCTAGGTGTCAAACATAAATTGATTAGATTGCTAAATATATTGCACTCCCGTTTCCCAAGTTTCATTGACTTGAGAAAGGGAAGAAACTCACACCTGGGTATTTCTTTCTCCCAAAACTTTCACCACCTCCTTCCTTCCCTTTAACCTCCTCAACTTGCTCCTCCACCCAACTACAATAACCAAACCCAACAAGCCCAAAACCAACCCATAAATACACACATTTGACTCCCCCAAAAATGTAAGGATTACAGAGATTCTCTTTACTTTCTCCTATCCCTGAGTTCAACTTCTCTTTCTTTCCCGTTACATTTCTCCGCTTTCTCCACTCTGTGATGTGTGGTTCCATCCAATTTCTCCCCTTTGCTTCAACAACCTACTTTTAGTGCATCCCTTTCTCTCTTCCCTTTACTCAGTGGAATAGCATAAAATCCTTAATCCGATCATGTTAATGCTTGCATATTCATATTTACAATCTTGTCCTTAATATGGTGTTCTTGCACTTGTACTCTGCACTATATCCGAACCCATCCCATTGACGCCACAAACCCTTCAGGGGGATCCGGGAATTTGAATTATTCCAACTAGTAAACAATTCCCAGAGAAGCTCTCTTGCTCTTTCTTGAATCCCAGCTTCATTTCATTTTAACCCAGATTAGCGAGACTTTTTCCATCTCCTCTGATTTTATTGTTCTGGAGCAAGTTGGTAATTCAGGGATTGGAGAAGAATCAACTGGAAGCGTGAGTGTAGTCACAGGAAATAACCGTCAAACTTTCTCCGGAAAGAGCAGAGGCGAATGATCTGGAATGAATTCTTCTTTCACTCCAAATAATTTCCAGACTTTCACACTGACAACATATCCGCGCTTACTCCCACTCATGTTAACCGACTCATCCAGTGTATCTATTAGTTGGAAAACCAAAGCAAAACTAGAAAGCTAAGCAAGCCAACAAAAATTCTAGACCAGTCATCAGCTCCAGGCCAACCTTTGCGTCCGAATGTCTTGAAAGTGATTCCAGCCAACTTGGCATGCATTCCGGAGTCATCATGCAGATTAAGTGTATCTCTCAATTCTGTCCCTCAGTCACTATTTTTGACTCCCGCCGTTACGACTTTAAGCAAGAGCAAGCGTATCTTTTTGCCTTTCCTTCCGCTTTCTCTTTACCTCCCTCCTCCCAACTCCTCTCCTTTTGATCTTCCGGCCTCTCTTACCCATCCATGCATGCCCACATACACACAGCCTCAGTGTTTCCCTGTCGCCCTCTTCCTGTGTCCTTTATCCTCCCCGACCATATCCCCTCTCCATGAAAAATAAAGCTTCCAAGGCATTGTTTCACATACAAGGAACTCAACTCTTCGTTTCATGTGCAAATTGAGAGCTTTCTCAAACTTTTCTCACTTTTTATTTCCCCGTCTCGTCCTCCCTTTTCCTCTTCCTACTCCTCCTTTTCTTCCTGGTTTCTAACTCTATTCGTGTGCATGACATTAACTTGTTCACCATTCTACAAACGATTACGACACCCATTAAGTCTCATTTTTTTTAACTCTGCCATTTCCCTCCTCGTACTCTATTCTTTTTTATTTCAGCCAAACTTAAAGTCACTCTAACACTCGCTCAGCTTTCCTCTTCTTTACAAATCCTACCTACTACTACAAGAATCTCAATGCGTCAACCTAATTTCCCCATTCAAAGAAACTCAGATAAAATTCAACCAACAACTCTTTCCAATTAGCCTAAGAAACTTGAATCAACTCTTCATTCTTCCCTACCATTCTCTCTGCTTTCTCCATTTCCGAAACCCACTCAATTTGGATTCCCTATTCTACTGAGAAACTCTGACGTACTCTTTCCAACTACTTCATTGCCGGCCCCTACTTTCTCTTTTCTTTATTGAACTCCTCCAACACTGAATTTCAAATAAGCTAAATAATCAAAGTCCATTAAGTATTTGGACCTCTCACCAGACATTTGGATTATCTGCTACTTACAAATTTACCTTGTGACATTCACAAGACAAGGCAGTTAAACGGTAGAGTTTCTGGGCCGTCAATCCAACCGGTCTAAGGTCTAACCTGAGACTTTTTAGCGAAACATGTGCACTTCGAAACTGTTGAAATAGATAACAGTTGCTATTTCTATAATTAATCTGGCTCAAGAAACTACGTTCCAAGTCTCCTACTAAAATTAGATCGCAGTAAATTTTTATAGAATTTTTCCTTTTATACGTTTTCGGTTTTTAAATCTTAAATGTAATATCCTTTTACAATTTACATATTAGATGTTATACTGATTCACATAGACTCGAATAATGCAGTTAGCGAAACTATAGAGGTAGATTAATTTCCACGCAACCTAGCAGTTAGCAGCGTATTTCGTACATTTGCTGAAATCATGCTGCTAGTTAGCAGCAAATTCTCACTAGATCCTAAACTTGCTCTTGCTTTCACTGCTGTGGAAATAATTTGTAATAAAACTGATGCAAGCTAGCCCGGACGAAGATAAATTTGCGAATATTGGCAAAATGTATTCAGTCTATGACGGATTAATCCTTGCGTCAAAAGATTCATTAAAATTTAACGTATTGAAAGCAGCATAATCCTATTAGGGTTACGAATAATCGTTAGAACGCATCTCGCTGTAAGGATGAGCATGCTTTCTCCTACATTTTCTACATGATTATAACTGAAAATCAGTATGAGGGAATGCATTGTAGGCTAAGCCGAATGACATTCTGTCTAGAATCCTCCCTCCCTACTTCCTTTGCCCTTCGTCAACCCACAACTATATACACACTGCATTAGACTTCTGTCATAGTGCTTTCTCGTTCACGGTAGGGTTATGAAAGAGATGGGAAAGCTAGGGGACGGATGACTGGGTAAGATATTGTAACGTGTGTCTGGCGACCTATAAAGAATTTACAACAAGTGTAAACCCATTGCATCTGCCGATTCTCATGAATCCTTCCCCTTTGTTTACTGGCTAGGAAATGTGATACTACAACAAATTTCTATTCTGCTTTTCTTTTTCTTCCCGAATTTGAAATGTAATGGAGATTGTAATAAATTTTGTATTTTCAGGGAACTCAATGTCGCACCAGCATGCACACCGAGATGTACTACAAAGGTATTCATTTCCATTCACCTTTTTCTCCTCCTCCTCCTCCTCCTCTTCCCAATATTGTCTTTAGGCCAATGTATGCCTCATGAATATTTTAGTCCCACAAAAACACCCGTGCCTTCAACAGTTGACTGCCTTGGGAGAAGGAGGGTAAATCTATCTCAACTTTCTCCCTACCTCCTAGTCCTTCCCTATCCTTCATCCCCTGTCTCTCCCCTCCAAGACTTTCTCCTTCTTAGCACTCCAAGAGCCAATTTCATCCTCATATTTATTCCTTTTCCCACGTTCAGCAACCATGCAGTAGTAACCAAAGCGGAAGACAAAAATTATTTTATCTAAAGTCTTCCTCCCTTTTTCCTTCAGCCAGTTAGAATCATAACATTCAATCCTGCCGACATCCCGCTCCATCTGAGGATACCTTCGCTCTCGTTATAGTATTACAGAATAGAGAGCGTTATATGTTCCCCCCCTTTACCTCCATGAAATTCATGAGCTACACAACCTGCACCTCTTCCTTTGTATCTTTACTACAATCTCCTCTGTTTTCCTTGTTTTCAATCCTATATTTTCAAGCATACATGTCATGCGGCCTTTGGTCCTCTTGTCACCGCTCTGGAGAAAGGAGGTGAAAGTCGCGTGGCATTTTACAAGGTTATTGGAATTCATATCTTTCCTTGTGATTTTCATGAATAGCAAACACGTGGAAGCAGCCTCACTACCAGCAACAACATCAGCAATAGTACTAAACTAAATCTAGGAATTTTACGGAAGCGTTCAAGCCACAACCTGGCAGCGTCCCTCCGTCGCCTCTCGTCTTCAATCACAGTATCTTCTATTTTTATTTTAGTCCCACCTCACCACCAACCACTACTGAGTATAGAAATTCCCTTGCAAAATTTAACTGTATCATCTGAAAGACTTGTGCATCCAAAGTGTTTCTCCATGTTCGTCAGGACTATATTGCCTTCCCGAAATTTCGGAGGTATTTTAAACATTGAATTTCTCCGAAAGACATCCCCTTAACGTGTTCGTCAACGGTGAAAGTGTCCGGAAAGGGAAGAATTGTCCTAAATTCCTCTTCTACTCTTCCGTGTAACTTTGTCTCAAGGAGTCTGGATAAGCCCTTAGAATTCTTAATTATATGCAACCCATGCGACATCTTCATTACCATTTTATAAAAGAATCGACATGTAATTACGACTAGCGTGTCAGCGTTATTTCCCTTCACTTCTAAGTAATTCTCACGGTGGTTGTAGACTCTCATGCGATTGCTCTGCCATCTGCTCATATGGTTTCTTGAAGGCACTTTCTTTTAGCCCGCTCCACACACTGTATCCTTTCTTGAATCTCTCGGATAAGAAAAGTACAGCTCAAAGACACTATACAAGCGTGTTATCCTGAGATCTGCAGCAGCCTTGCCTTGCTCAAACTTGTTTCACATGGAGGACGTACGCTTGAGGACGCCCACATTCCATCTCATTCATCTCCAGTTTTCCTTATTTTCCCTTCTTGTTAATAAGTGGCGGGAGATTGTGGGAACCAGGAGCATTTCATCTCCCCACATGACCGCAATGAATGGGATTCGTATGTTTCCGAAATGTCACTTAATCATGTTGATCAGTGAGCTGCGAACAATTTATTACCAGCTGACCCCTGGGTATATTACATCCCTTGGAGTCATGCAATGCAGTCATATGTTCCTCTCTTCTTTCACAACACATCACTCCAATCCATCCGCTTCCATCAAATTTTCCTCATCATCCCTTACTGTCGCCTACTTTCTCTTCCACTTTCTCCCCTACTAACATCTTCATCTTTCCGCTCCTCCCCTTCATCTATCTCAACTTTATTGTCTCCATCTTCCCACAGTAGTCTCTCGACTCATGTCCCCAATCCCCAATCATCAACTTCCTTCAAAGTGCTCATAAACTTTAATTCTTAAACACGAACATTCTACCATAGCTCAATGAGTGAAACCAAAGTTCCCGATAGGAAAAAAATACGAAACTTTATCTAAACTTTGTCCACTTTTCTAGCCGCAACATCCAACTCTAAAGGCAGGGCCCATAACATGTATACAGTCTTAATCTTGGCAGTTGAACCAGGAAAAAGCAAACGGAAGAGGTTTCTAAAGTCTACAGTAAAACATGTCGGAAGGCCTCCGTAAAACTGCCCCTTTATACTTTCTCTGCTTTCTCTTGCTGTACGCCTACTTTTCCCACTCTTTTAACCCCCTCCCAGTCCAGTCTCAATCCTGGCCAAAGAAATCCAAACTAAATTATCATCCTGAAATTATCCTTCTTTCCATGGCTCTACACTTGTTAATTGTTATTACTTTCGCCAGCAGAAGGAGCAGGTGCTAAATTTGAGCCATTCTTCAACCCATTACACCATCTTTCTCACTTGAACTCACTCGGATCCTTCTACTCCAAAGTCTGATCATTTGATTACTTCTTTTACCAACTTTTAAATTCAATTTCCCCGAAGCTTTCCCACTGATTTTAGTTGGTTTCTCCTCAGATTAGAAGTAGTAACATTCCCAATTACTCCTCTTTCTTCCGGCAGGCAACTCCTAGCCAAAGTCTACTTTCTTCGTTTTCCTCTCGTTCCTTCAGTCCAAGCCTTGAGAAAGAAACAATACAAAAATCTTTTCGCCTCAGAAATCAGCTCCAGTTGTTTATAGTAAAAAAAATACCTTCACGCTCTATCTATATATATTTCACTTCAAATCCCAAGGTAAACAATTCAAAACTCAGGAGGACGTATTTCTATTTAGGTCCTCACCATGGGTTTGCACTATGAATACCAATGTAAAACCACATAGTACTCGCGTACACCAAACACACCTTGAGAATCTTTATATAAACCCTCAACATGAATACTTTTATCCTTGTTATTAAACCACACTTGTAGACAAAGAAAGTCCTGTACCATTTACTTGTATATCTATCATGTACCATCCGCGTAAAAGTGCTTAAGTATCTTGACATACCAACTTGATGAATACTAGCCACTAAGTTAAGAGAAAGCAATACATAACATGTATCTAGATTATGTATATATATCAAGTTTATCAACTCACGTTTCTGTGACTACTTTGTTATTTCCATATACGTCGTGTAAAATACGTAACTAAATTAATAAACCGTTAACAAATGCCGTAAACATCTTCTCCAGTGCTATTAAAGATTCGCATTGAAATCCATAGAGCTTTTGTAACAAACTTAAATTCTATTTATTCTAGGTTAATTTGGCCTAAGATGTTTTCGAGACTGCCCGTGTCTCCACAGTCTTTTAGAGTTCGCCAAGAGTCCGGATTTAGGACAGTTTTCTCCAGCATACTTTCACTGATACATTTCAATTTACTCAGCAAGTTTAAGCATATGCATTACACTAAAAGACAAGCATATCCTTATGCTCAACAGCTTAAGCCGAAAAAGTTTCAGGGGAGAAGGCAGTAAAATTCTTGCTTTCTCCTCAAGTACAAATCCGTAAACATAAGCACCTATTCCCGCATCTCAAATAACCTGTAGCATATTCCACAGAAGAGTCCTCAAAGTTTTTTCCCACCTATCTTCTGACTGGGAGAAAAGTAAGTGCACAGTTTTAGAGAGCGAGCGGTGGCTGTCAAGAGTGCATACAGAGATGTTTCCGTCTGTTTTAGAATTCTTCTATGCAAGCGTTTGTATACTTGTAGGAGCCAATATCCCTGAAAAAAGACATCTGGCTACTTTCCCCCCGTAAGCCAATGTTGATTTATCACTTTTCTTTCCCTCCACCTTAAGGAAATGTATATATATATTCCTTCCTTGATCTCTTCCACCTTGAATCCTTTCTACAAGAAATCAATCAATATCAAACAAGAGCAAACTTATTTTCGCATTACATCTCGTATTTCCCTTCTGTCATTTCTGTCCCTACCTTAAGATCCCTTTTCCCTTTTTCTTTGCTTACTTTCTCCAAGCAAGCCTTTCTCTTCTTTGTAAACATGCTAGCCAACATCCAGCTTACTCATTCTAATCCTTCAAACAAACTTCATCATCTCTTCAAATTTGCAAAGTAGCCCTCCCATTATGCAATCAATAGCTCACGCTCAAGGGTTCATCCTTTTTTCTTGTGTAGCATCGGTACTGTCATACCTCCTTTGCCATTTTCGTCTCTATTCTTCTTACTCTAAGCCTTCTTTCTGACGCTCCAATACTTCCAGCCCTTTAAATTAAAGCGAATAAAGAAGAACATGAGTGAAGCAAATAGATAATGTATCTTATGCAAAGAAGAGACCCTTGGAATCTGGTCCTGGCTCAGTCTTATAGTCCGTACTACATACTTTGATGTCTGTACATCTGCATTCACCCAGCAAAGAGGATACCGAGGAGTAAGAAGATTACGAGAGCGTTAAAGTATAAGATGCAAAAACATTTCCCTCTTCCCTTTGTCATCATAATCCCTTGCTTCTTTTCTCCAACTTTCTCCAACTTTTACCATCTGCTGAAGCGCCAACAAAATATTTGCTCTCCAAACAACTTCATCAACCCTTAAAGCCAGCCCTTCTCACCCTCCCTCTCACTATTCCATCATCCTTCTTCACCTATAATTTATTCCCTTTCTAGCTGTCGTCTCCAATGCATTACTACATGCATGTCCATATGCGAATCTTTTCTTGCATCCCCTTTCTCCGGCTCCGGTATGTAAACAAGGAAATCCTTCTCTCCAAATCTCACTAAACATGTGTTCCAACAAGGCCAGATTTTAATTCTGTTTCTCTTATCTTCACGTTTACCCCGCAATCGGAGCAAACTTTCTCCTAAATTAATGTTATTCAACAGTAAGATGCTACTCCACAGCAGCTGACCAGATCAGATCCATATGCATAAGTTTCTTGTTCATCTTGGAATACTGCTTTCTCTCACCAAAGTCTCAGTAACTTAACTATAGTTGAACCTATGCTCGTCGCAATATTAACCAAAACAAACTGATATTAGGATTAAAACAAAGATTTAACCATAAGCAATTCCTTTCAGTTACGTTGTTCAGTCAGTATGTATGAGCTTCTACAACAAATCTTTGAAACTTCTACATTACTATATATATACTAGTGTTTTTAATTTTTCTTATTAGAATGTACGTTGAGATTAGAGAGGAGAAGCTACATGTAGTGTATGAATCCGCATAATTAATTTTATTTCCATCTTCTTCCTGCTCCTACCCCTACCCTTATTAATTAACTCTCTGAACTACACAACTCATCTCCCACA
This sequence comes from Sminthurides aquaticus, assembly GCA_906901655.1. NCBI lineage: Eukaryota > Metazoa > Arthropoda > Collembola > Symphypleona > Sminthurididae > Sminthurides > Sminthurides aquaticus. The sequence goes on along the minus strand of CAJQTT010000004.1, from coordinate 3,582,123 downwards.
AATATAGTTATTCCGGATCACAACTACGTAAACTATTCCACAATTACCCAAGCTTATCTATCGTCTCGTGATGAAAAACAGTGTCTTGATAGATTGCAACGGAATGAGGAACTATATATGTATTCGCTATATCTGAAACAGTCATCGCAAAATGACACAATTTTATTAGACTGGTGACGACTCACCCTTTGCCTGCCTCTCATTCACTTGATCCAGTCCTAGTATTTTGCAATTACACTTGCCCAATCCATTAAAACGTCTTGGGTAATCATGACTGAACATTGAGCGTCGACGACATGATCGTCTTAAGACAGAGTACACAATATGTGTCATCGCTTGTAAAATTTCCATAGAAAACAAGCTCATTTCTCAGAGAGAATGATCATGAGAGGAGAGCTTTTATCCTTGGAGGAGCTTTGGAATAATCCAAGATTTTGTTAACAGCCGATAAACTTCCTGCATCTTGCACTTCCCATCCAGCCTTCAGATTTGTCTTAGTTTTTTTCAAAGAAGCATATGTACTACACACTACAACCTTCCCTCTGATTTTTCTTCTTGCACTTTCCTTCAATACAATTTTCTCCCTTGAGCGTCCGAGACAATCGAGTTGTACTATTTTGTACCCTCGGGTATTAGTTTCACTGTATGTCATAAGCTCTCATCTAGGACTTGGGCTTTTAGAGTAATCTTCAATCAAAGTATATTTCCCTCCCAGACTAAAATCACTAGGCAAGTTAGCCACAATCCCTGCACACCCTACGCATCAATCCCTCCTCCAACCATAATCTCATTGTTTGCTCACGCATCACTAAGCTACTAATTTTTCATGACTAACTCGAAGAGGGACAGAAAAGTGTAATACTACCAGATTTACACTCTCCTCGTCCCTACGCTTTAAATTTTGATTTTCTTGAGAATTTCATAGCCTTAGACTGCCTCACAGCTGCTAGCTCCCTTATCAGTTTGGCTGGAAAATTGATAAACATACCCTTGTTTGTGTTACGTCCTTTTATTTTTCTAAAAATATCCCCCCTTATCTAAAATTAAGGTTGAGTATTATTAAACTTCGCTAAGAAATACTACCCAGTCAGTAGTACACTAATAATTAAATTATTATTTCGAACGTGTAGCTCATTCCCTGGACAGACATTCAGATCCGGTCCATTAACCGTGTGTAATCATAGACAAAGTGTTGAAAGCAATTCCGTTGCTTCCATTATTTTCTATTGATTATAGCTCAAGCTCTTGGGACGATAGCTAGATAGATCCCAGAACCTACGTATTCTTCCATTGACGTCGCAGCGTCATCTCGCCCTGAGAGGCCTGAGACCCATGCCGGGGGAAATGTTGCATAAGAAAGAAGGTCTTTCGGATTTACGCATTTGTATCTAACTGCTCCGTATTTAAAAATATGTTTACTTAATTTAACCTGCGTTTGACATCTCTTAATAGTTGACGTTAGTACTTTTATTTGTTTCCCCTCCCCGTCTTACCGTCATTCAATAGCCAAGTAACTACGATGTGTTATCCTGTTGCGATATCCAGTGATGCTGCACCTTGAGAAGATGGTATAGATTCAGGGTCATGAAATCTGCGTCACGCCTCTAATTGCTTAGATGAGGACAGATTCATTCTTTTCCCCAGAAAGTCTTTAAATCTATGAGCTAAACTCTTAATTGCTAATTAATTTTCTGTCATCACCGTCATGGATATCTGGGAAAATATGAATTTTTTCACGACGAGGATCGTATAGAATACTCTTCATTTAGAAAAGAGACCGAGTCAGCATGTTGCACGTAATGAATAAAAAATGAATGCAAGTTTAAAGTTTGATTGAAGTGTTTCTTGGCGCCCGCTTCGCCGTTTAATTGCCATGAACAAATGCAGCCAACTATTTAGCGTTGAATCCTTCTCTCTGTACTCAGCATCCGTGGACAACATCAACAAAGTTGTTTATCAGATCCATTTCAGATTCTGCGGGTGCTTGCATTTCTTGCGAGAGCGTTTTTTAAATACTGCAAGAGTCGTCTTCCACTTTAGCTGATTTCCCTCAATTTGCGCTTTTTTGTTTTAATGTACAAGCAGCCATAGCTTATATTTGTTTGCCTTTTGATTAATCTCGTTTAAAATAGTTTAGATTAAGCTACAGAGCTACAAGGATAATTTAGTGGCGCCGTCCGAACTCATTAACTCTTAGCCACTAACTTGGTCTCCAGATTCTTCCAGATATTTCGAGATATTTGAATTTTATTTACGCATCATATGAACGTGTGCATAAAAGTAAATAAAGGAGATTCAGCACTGAAGGAGCCGAGCGTTGAGTTAAATCTTGAAACGGAAAAGGACTCCACTCCAGCGTCCAGCCTCTTGGCGACCTTTCTCCCCTACGCTCGTAATGTCCTAGGCTAGTCGCCCTATTGAGTACTGCTAGTCTAAGACTGGGACAGTTCTTGTTCCCCCGTTTGCAGCAAATGCATGATTACCATGATTATTAGAAGACGGATCCAAGAATTGTAAGTTGAGGGCAGATGAGGAGAGGAGGAGTAGTGGAATAGGGATGTCTGGTTGTTAGCTGATGTCTTATGGGAGGAACTTATGTTAACAGGATGAATATCTCTCAATTTATTTGCCTTATAACGAGTGGCATGGGTAATTATAAATCTTATTTCTCTCGATCCTCCGGAGAGTGGAGACTACAAGAAAAGTTGAAGGAAGCAGGAGTGTTTTAGGATCTAACAAGAAATAAGACATCAGGACTCATCCCCATAAAAGCTGAACTCTACTTCCCGAAGGACTCACAGTCTTGGAAACGATTCTACTGGGATCAAATATCCATGTTTTTACTACCACAAACCCTGTCCCAGGACAAGATTCCCATGATTCCTTAGAGAGAGCATCTGAATCCAATTTATCTTAAATTGAGTTTTCCCAGTGATACTTCCTTGTGACTATATTTTTGTTGAAACTAACTAAGTTTGAAATAACTTTATCCTTGTTGTGCGTTGTTTGTTGATTAGCTGTATTAGCTATAGCCTCGCTGTTGAAAATGATTTGGTTTAGTAAAAAACGGCTGGAATGGAATGCTAAATTTTGGAAATTCCGTCGCATATGTAAAGAGCTTCGCGTCATGTTTCAATCAGGCTCTAAAGAAATGAAGAGAGCGATTAAGGTCGCGACACGTGCTAGCTTACGACGTTTCTCCCGCATCCATTCCTGGGTCGTTAGTTTGCATCGGGGGGGAAAGCAAAACAAGAGGAGGATGAACCTGCCTATGCCAGCTGATTTATCATCCCTTAAATTTCAGAGTAGGATAGATGAATTCCTTGAGGAATTTGATGACCTCTCAGACCCTTCACCAGATTTCCAGCCTAATTTCCCCATGAACACCTTAGAAGAATCAAGAGATGGCCATAATCTTTCCGCTCATCATCATCACACCCAGAATGCGCCGCTCCCTCATCAACATCATCCACCATCAAAACGTTCTCACGGTGATCTTGAAGGGAATAATCTGGAATCCAAATCCCAACAAACACTACTTTCCACCCCAACAGCTTCAATACCACCCCTCTTACGTCGTGCCTACAGTTGCAATCCACAGACCTCCCCATCCCCACCCTCCTCCCTTGTGAGTGGGAAGGCCCAAACTCCGGGTAATACCCGTACAGGCTTTCGCAAATATTTTCCGGTTCGCCGACATTCAGAATCATCATTATCATCAGGCCATCCCGCATCAATCTCATCCAGATCTTCCGAATCAGAAGACAGATCTATCCCGTCAGAAACAGAAAAATCATCCAAATGCTCTGCTGATCAATTATCCCTCGCTTACGCAAGACCGGATGAGCAGCGAGTTCTCTGTAAGTCCCATCCATCATTGCTCTTCCTCTCTAATGACGTTGCAATTTTTATTTAATCAATTCATTTTTTGTAAATCTTAAATTTTAATTTAATTATTTATTTTTCTTCTAGTCAAGAAAAATTCCGTGCTGGAATTTATTTTTGAGGAACCGCCCACACAATCAACCTTCCTTAGAACACAGGCACTTCAAAATATACTAGAGTGTCCGTCCTGCAGAGACATGATTTCAATCAAGCGTGATGGTGACTCCAAGAATACTCCCGAGAAGCCCAAGGATTCCTGCAAAACGTAAGTTTTAAGAAATTTTGCAATAATTTCGGAGGAAACTTGTTTCGATCTTTGGCTACACACACAGGACCCATCCTGCCCTAGCTGAGTAATTTAAGTTGATAAAGCAGTTTAATTTATTTTCATCCCCGCTCATATATGCCAGCTTAAGTAGTGTTGGGATCAGTTAGCTAGTTTAGGGTTGGGTTAGTATGTGAGTGAGAGTGTTTGGGCAGGAGGGGAGGTTCTGTCTTTTTCCGGGGCTCATCTTGAATGATTCATTGTTAGGGAAAGTCTTTTCAAAAATTTATAGACTATGAAAGTTATAGTTGAGGGAGAGAGAGAGGGAGAGCTCGTTTTCCCCAGCCCCGCCCGCCAGTCCACTCCACTCAGGTGAGTTAGAATTAGGAATCCTTGGAGAAAGAAGCTTGCTGAATTCCTTACGGCTTTCATCCTCTCCATGCACCTGTGTTCTCTGCTACTTTTCTCCCGTCTTCTCGGGTCCCTTGCGTCGGTTATGCTCTGTTTTTCTTCTCGCAACTTTCTCCCGACCATGCAAACCGCCCAGCTTATTTATACACTGTCTTTGGAGAGCACTCAACCGGAGGCCATGTAGGTAACTTGTGGGTGACTTATTATAAACATGGAATCTTGAATTTCCTACGCCCACAACTCTCATCCCTTCTCCCCCACTTTCTCTTCCTCTCCAAACAAACCTGTCCGCTTTTATATGTATCCTTGTCCTCTGCCTTAATTTTTTCTCGGGTAGAGTCAACATTTTACAACTAAACATTTACACACAAAACTCTACCAAGATGAAATTTGTAGCCTCCTTTCCCTCCTTATTCCCGGTAAACATATCCATGTTGGACAAGCCTTTCTAAAATAATTTCAGACCCGGAGCTTTTTTCACCCAATTGTTTTATAAAATTACCAAAGTAAGTACTTTCTCCGTCGACGTATATGTGCGGAGGGACACACGGAGCTCCCAGGTTTCCTTCTATTTCAGAAGGTAACATGATAAATAGTTAAGAGCCTTCGTCTTAACTCAAGAGCAGGCTAATGGTAGGATTTCTCACGGTGGACCATCCTCATGAATGATTCCTGGCCTAGAAAGGTTTCTCAGGTTTTCCCTCCATAGAGAATCTACATAAAACTCCAACTTGTTTAACACCATTTCCCCATGAAAGCCATGACGAGTTCATAAGATTCCTCTCTAAATGTTTTCTCTTGTTTTGGATCAAGGTATCAAGGGTATTTGGACGCTTCCAAATGCCTTTTATGTGAGTGTTCCTACGGGGAAACGAAAAGTTTACTTCTTGAGAAACTTACGACTGCCAAATGGTTCCGTCCGTGTCGTTATCAATCCTTTGGTTGTCAATCACTTGTCGGACACACACTATCCAACGACATCCACCATAATGAAGACGAGTGCAAATTTCAGCCACTTCATTGTCCCTACATGCTCTGTCCCAAAAAACTCCAAACTGGTGCATTATTAAAACATCTCACAGCCGAGCACAATCTGCATCCTCACCAAGGTAAGTTTCACCTGTTTCTCCTAATACTTTCTCCGCTTTTCTCAGCCCTATTGCTCACGCCACGGGAACTCGGCTCTTACTTTTACCATTTTCCCACCCCGCAATCCTCACCCAACTTTCACCACCACCTTTCTCCCCTCCATCCCGCCCCTGTCACAGCATGGCTCTTTTCCTCCCTGTGTTCAGAGTTGTAAAAACTTTTACTTGTTCCTTGAAAAAAAATTTCTAATTTCCGCGCAAAGCCTCCTTGACAGAGACATTTTGAATTCCCAAGAAACGTTAAAATTGTCCATGCCAAGAGATTTATGTCCTCTGCTAGCTTTCACCTCATCCATCAATATCTCACCTCAATCATGCTCAAAGTGGTGTAGTATGACGGCTTTGGATGACCGTTATGAGCGACATTTATTGAATTCCAGAACACTTAAGGTAATATGTGACTATTGTGGAAAGATTGATATTTCACCGGGGACGTCCGTACCTACTCAATAGTTTTTCCGCTCCAAACAAAACTTTATACACTCACGTTTGCCCGCCTTATATGTATGTACACTCACAATAGAAATGATACGCTCAAGCTGAACATATGACCAACCCTCTATATGAACCCTCCGCTTTTCCGCATTCATCTCATCTTCCCCGCTTTCACTTTCCTACCCTTTTCCTGTCCAGCTTTCCTCTTCGGACACCGACCCGCGTTCTTCTCACCCCCTTGCTTCGAAGCATCTTCTGGAGACAGGGAAAACGTTGAGTCTGTGTGCATTCACCTATATCAGATACCTCCAACTGGAGTGAACTGAACAATAGTAACAATTTTCTACAAGATAATGTACTAATAGAAACAACTTTCCTCAGCTTAAACCCAACTTGGAAAGCATTCAAAACTTTTTTTCCAAGCGTTCCGCATCCCGATAGCAGTTACCCGCGTACTCTTCCCGCTTTAGTCAGACTCGAGAATGTTTTCCAGTTTTCCAACAAACTACCACCACAACTCTCCTTCTCCCCTCCCTCTCTGCCCACATGTGAATCACTAAAAACATTTAGCAATGGCCATCCCTTATTTTTTCTTCGTTAACGGAACCCTCCAACATGTTGTGTCAAGAGCGCCTCACACAGGATCATTTCCTTCCTTTCAAAACTTACTTACATCAAGACAGCTTATCCTTAATTTTCACTTTCAGAAAAAATTCTTCCAAGTTTTTTCCTCGGAAAACTTTCAAATTCTGTACGCGTCCACTGTAATTTTCCATCACCCTTTCCTCACAACGCTTAAAAATTAGATTCAGTCCTTCCATTTCAACTTTCTCATGCAATACTTTCTCCTTTCCCCTCCTTCTTCTTTCCTGTCCCAGACTTTGGCTTTCTCAACTTTCCCCGCCCCTCCTGCATCCTCTCTTTCCCGTTTTTCCTTCGGTATGCTAACCCTTCCAAGAGGTGCACGTATCCACGCATTTTCTCCATCCCCGAAACTGAAAATAAGTTATTTTTGTCTCTTCGCGTACACGGCTATCAGCTGTTGCAACCCACAGTAATGAATTTTTTTCAAACCAAAACATTTGTTGCACGTTTGCCTTGTTAATTGTCACAAGTCAGCTAAACATGATCTCCCAGCATATCTGTCGAGGAGTTCATTGCCTTAGCATTATCACCATCCCATCTTCAAAAGACCTTGATAACTGGGAGCGTTTTCTCAACTTTGACAATATCTGTCCGTTGTATAAGACCATCCAGTCATCCCTGTGTACGCTTTTCCAATTACCCATAATGCTGGAACTAAGACTGCGCTCCCTGCCTTTGCGACCGATTATAATATTTTGGTAGAGCAAGTAAAAGCAATTTAGCTTTCTTCTAATGCAAATTCTTTTCGTCAACAGGGCCCCAGAGCGACGGAAGCATCTCATTTTTAACCAGAAACAGGAGACTGGGTAGTCTCCGACCAGATTACGCCCTCGATCCCTGCCTGCTTTTATGTTACGACCACATTTTTGTTTTTCGTTTGCTCCGTCATTCTTCCTCATGGTACTTCTGGGTCTGGTCATTCAAGCCAACTTCACTTTCCAGTCCTTCCCATGAAAACTATTACCACAAGTGCAGTTCACGTTCGAATCATTTCCCCTTCACGATCCGCTTTCGCCGTCAACTCTCTTCCGCAAGCGACTCAAAACTTTCTCCAGATTCACTCAGTACGGAGCTAACAGTCACAGGCATGTCTGTCCCTCTGGCTATAACCACAGAAGAGGTAATTTTTCCCCCTCTTATTTTCTACAAATGTTTATCTTTTACTTGTGGAAATTCTCCTCAAACAACCAATCTCTTCTCCTTCCTCCCGAACATAAATCCTAGTACTAATATTTAAAAAATCTTAAAACTTTTCTTTTCTCTTGTCCCATACAGCTTTTTGAAAAAAATCTTTGTGAGGCGGTACTTGAGCCAGGTTCCGTTTTCGACACTTGTGGAGAATCAAGCGGCTCCCTCACCATAGATTATACTCTAGTAATCCATCCTCCAAGTCCAACTCCGCACAGGACGTCGCATGGACATCATAGAAGACGACTCAACAGCAAAAGTCATTCTAGGAATAATCTCTCATTCAGTTATTTTTAGATTCAACATTTGTATTTCTAATCATCTTATTATATTTATAGTCTTCCGTAAGATTCCATTCCAAAGCAGCTGCGTCTTAGGGGATTGCACACCACCCACCTAGGTATTCCGCTTATCATTGTTAAACGTAAACATTTGTACGAAGTAACTTAACGCAATCGCAGAACACGTGAGAGCGTTTAATTTATTTTAATAAATGGATTTGGATACATACAACGCAGCTAATAATTTTCTTCTCACTTTCCTAACATCTTTCATCCTCGTCTCCCTCGACTTGCTGCCTTGGCTTGCTACAACTTTCGAGGACTTTTGCATCTCTAATACCATATATGGTTTGTAATAAGCTTATTTTAGCAACACTTTCAAATATATAATTAGAGGGATTAAATACATACATGCTTATATGTTGTCACTGATGATTAGGAAGTTTGAAGGGCACAAGCTTTTTGTATACGATGACCTGGCTGGCTACAGCTACAAGAGTGACAGCTAATGCTACTCCGGAGGTCGTGATTGTGCCAAAGTTGGTGTAAGTATATGTGACAACAATTGGGCCCACAACTCTTGCCAGACTTGTCACCGCTGTCAAACCTCCCATCCAGATACCCTACAGAGGAATCAATAAGGATTATAATAAACCGTTATAATTGGGGCTTAAAGTTCTCGTTTTTGGACGAGAATGTTAATGGCCTGTAACTCACTTGCGGACGCGCTCCAAGCATTTTCGAGAACAAAGTCTGTGGCATAACCACAGTGTAGGGATAGCCGATTGTGCAAATGGCGTATCCGATAGCCAGAAGGTAAACATTCAAAGCCGGAATGCTACTGCACCACCCTTGTTCCGGCGGGCACCCATTCTGAACGATTGCCCAATTGTGGTCAGCCATTGCTTGACAGTCTTCCTTTTGGATTACGTCTCCAATCCAGCTTCCATTGGAATTAACGCATCCCAAAATCCTAGAGGGAGGAACGGATCCTCCATACGGAAAGAAAAACAATCTTCCCAAAACCATTGGCACCATCCCTAGTCCTAGAAGAATCTTTCGTTCGTCCAGCCTGGAGATCATTAAAATGGGAGAATCTTTTAAATTTTTCATTCGTAAATACCCTGTAGAAACTTGGGCTAATCACAACATTGCTTAAGCTGAAAAACACAGACGGAGGAGCGATCAGAAACCATGGATCCTTGAGTCCCTTACCTTCTGCATAACGGTGGGATGGTAAGGAAGCATGCGAGGGCGAGTAGAGATGAGAGTGCAGTAGCCATTCCAACTTTTCGTATCGCTTCTTCATCGCTCCATCCAAACTGGTCAATCGTGACCGGGGTAGCTAAGCTAGATCAAAACAAACAGTAGTTACTTCTCGACGGACACCGGGCCGGCCTTCCCGGTCTGGACGCAGCCACCCATCACCCAACCACACAGAATTCCGTGTTCCCAATAATAAACTGCGTGCCAGAAGAAGAGCTGCGTAGCTCTAGTTAGTGGAAAATACGGAAGACAAATAATCAGCTAATCAGAATTACGTTTCCATCAAAGAGTAGCAGAAGAAGACAACAAAAAACGTGTAGACGATGGAGGATAAGCCCAAATAGTCTGGAGGAAACTTGGACCAGTCCACCTCTTTGTCTGTAAATAAATCCACAAATTCCCACATCGCATTCCATTTGAAAATAATAAAAAAGTATAGCCAAGAATCCACATCTATGTACGACACAAAGGGAAAACTTACTTTCTTTCCCCTCTGCGGATTTTTCCATCTTTCGTTTGGCTAGCGTTTCCCTCATAGCAATGTCGGATTCTCCGAATAATTTCGGATGATACAAGACCAAGTTGACCAAGCCCACACCGGCCGCAACCCAGCCGGAAGCTGTGTACATGTTAAAGCCAAGTTCACGGGATTCCGATCGGATTCCCATTCCAATTCCATTCTCTCCCAGCGGCGTCAACGCAACCTGTACAGCTGCATAATTCCAAAAATATTTAACCACTTCCGTACATCCAGTCTCTTTATCCGCTATAAACTACATCCAGTAACTCCGAGAAGATCACCTGGTCCGAGGATAAAGCCGAGCGATTGAAATAAAGACAAATAGGACACAGCTGCCGTACGCTCTCCCATTAGTGTTCCTTGGGTAATGAACGTCCTGCAAACAACCATGCTTCCTGTTCCAAATCCAAACAAAACATACCACTACAATCAGTTGTTAATTTTCTCCAAAAACAGCTCACCTCCCAGCCAAGCCCTCTCCACCCAAAAGACATTACAGCTATTACAGTTCTACTTTCTCTCTACTTTCTCCTTCTCTCATGACTATCTCTCTCATTTGAGTCAGTCCTACCCTCTTTTCTCCACCCGTCCTTTCAAAACATCATGGACGAAAAGATGTTGCAGGAGGCCGGCCAAAGATCCAAGGAAGAAGAATCTCTCCAAAAAATTACTTTGCAATTCAAAGGGTTTAGAGAATGAAGGGGGAGTAGGGAAAGTCAATGCTTTCTCTACTTACTTTCCCCCGCTAACATCATCCCTTCTACCTTTCTCCATCCTTTTCCTTGAATTACATGATCAAAAATCAATTGTTGCCCACCCATACAACATCCACCTTGTTTTCTTTGAGTATGGACCAAAGGAAAATGTCTTACAAGAACTGACAGGATGAAGGGAGACACGGAGGAAACTCAGCAGAGCGACACACCCATAAGATATCCGCACACACACATACAGAGTCTAAATGCCTCGCTCTAACATCTAAAAGCAATGCAGAAGCAACTGACTTGAATTAATGGGTTGAATTAAGTAAGCACCTGAGCTGACTCCGACAAGAAACCGGGAGAGAAACATGTAGTACTTGACGTTCCTTTCCGCAAGAGGCAGGAAAGCGAACCAAATGTTCGACACAATGAATAAGCCAAGGCAGAAAAGTGAAGGTATCCGAATGGAATTTCCACGGATACACCACCATCCAATTAAAGGGGAAAAAATCAATTGACCCAATGGATTAGCTCCAACAATCGCTCCGAACCACTTCTTGGAGGCATCTTTATCCAGCTGTAAGTTCACATCACATACCCCCGCTCATGTAACCATTACATTCCTTTACAAACAATATATTTGTCTACCTAATTTCTTAAACCAACTCCATCTCCTTTCTCTCCGACTTTCACCCTCCTCCTCCTCCAACCTTCTTCAATTACCCCTTATCACACTCCCGTCCCAAATCCCACAAAACCCTTCACTTCCAGCCCTCTCCAATTCCGTCCCAATCCCACTTCTTGTATTTATCTAATTCATCCGCATCTTCCGCACTCTTCAGAAATTTTCCTCCTCTTGTTAAATCCAAGACTGTGCTTGCGACTAAACTTCAACAACAGCTCCCTCATTCATTCCCATTTATTAATCTTCAGCACTGACCTGTCGCAAGTAAGGCCACATTCCAGTAATGACCACCGAAGCCCCAAGGCACTGTACAAATACCGTTAGGTAAATTATCCATAGGGACAAATGTCGTTTTCTCCTTTCATCCTCCGTCTCGAGTATAATCTCACCCTTTTCGTTTGTCGGACTGCAAAATTAGCATCATTACCATTATCATCAGCAATATAGCAGAAATAGGAGAACGTCTTTAACCTTTCTTGTTTTCCGCTTCCCAATTTGGGAATCCCAAACCTGAGAAATCCATGAGAATTTTAATTTCTTTCAACTTCCGCTTTATCGCCTCCTTTACCTCTATCCAAATCGGGCTTAGCCAGCTCAATTCTTCCAAACCTTAGAGCTAAGCGCAACGGAGGCTGTACTGGGATCAAACAAGAGAAAAGCGACTTTCTCGACTTAAAATGCAAGTGGAGCTGAAAATTGGTACATACATATTAGTGTAGCCGTTTGTCTTTCCCATGTGTTCCTGTATCTTGACATGGTTGGGCTCGGCGAGCACGTTTTCATCCTCGCGTGAAATCCCCATAGTCACTCAATCCCTGCAAAGAGATTTAACACCAGTCTTCAGATATCCATCCGATCCGCACACTTGTCAACTGACAGATGGCCACCAAAGAACTATCAAGGGAAAAGATCACTCAATTCTATTCAGCTTCTCCTCCAGCTCAAGCCAACCACCAAATACTCAATCCTTTGTACTCCAGCAGACTTTCCCTTTTACCAATCGTAGTCTGACTTTCCGCAGCGACAATGGACTAACCTCTGTCGGATATGCCCAGAGTTTTCCGGTCTTACTCAATTCTTTGCTCTCTTCTACCAGGATAAGCTTTAGAAATCAGAACCTATCTATATTCCTCTTCCCCCCTTTTCCGTCACTGTTTCCCACACAAACAATCCAAATCCCGTATACCCGCACTCCATTCCCATTCCAACTTGGAATTCAATGCCCTAATTCTTTTAGTTTTTCATGGATTCGCACGTACAATCTTCTTATTACTCCTTATTTGGTATCCGAGCAAAACTTTTCTGCACCACAAACACAACGTCACCAAACCAATAAATAAACTAACACACTGAAGGCCACGCCACTTATCTTCTTCTCCTTCCTTAAGGAGGAATCGAAAAAAATCTCACGTATTCAAAAAATGCTGATCCACAGTCGTATCAAGATTTGCAATTCCTAACTCGGCAACAACTCACTAAAAGTGTAACCTCTTCCGCAGCGTCTCGCGAATGGATCACAAGGTCGCTCACGCTCATATTACATATCATCTCTCTGCCAGAAAGCATGAAAGCATTACATTATCCCCTTTTAATCTTTCATCTTAGTTTTAAAGCATTACAAATGCTCGTCTCATCAAAATCGCGAATCCACCTTGCATATCATTTAGTCTTACCGATTGCGTCTACCTAACCCTAATCCCGAAAGCCCCATAATCTATAAACCCCCAAATCCCCTAATCCTTGACACAGTACCTGATCTGCTGCAACTTATCCAAATCGCTCCGATGCTAGACGGCGTCCATACACTTGTGTACATAGCGGTATTCACTGATCTCATTCAATTCGTATGATTCTCTGACATAGACCTTGCAAATTAATCCTGAGCTAACTCTTGTTCCGGCGCACTTCAAAGAAGCATCATTGCCTATTCTTTACGAGTATCTGGAACAGGTAACGTCCTACCGAAATCTCAGCCGACGTCGCTTGGCCTTTCATTAATTCCATTCCATATTCTATGTTACTTATCTTGCCCAACCCAGCTGTTCCGGGTAGTGACATTTCTTTTTAATTCGCAAGCGCAAATATTTTAAGCGAATCCGCAGATAATCGAGCTACGAAACTTCTGAGTTCATGCATTAGCAGCATTAGCCTAATCCCAGTCGTAAATCTTTATGGATAGTTGTCACATTCATTGCAAGGATTCTCCTGTCTGTCATCACTGACCTGGACAGCTCATCCTCTCTTACTGAAGCATGTCCAGATAAATTCGTGGATAGCTCGATTCCATTTTGCCGAATTAGCCTTCAAAATAATAACTAACTCTCAACCTCCGCCCTTTGAGAAAACTATGTTTGCTCAACAAGCGCTGCATTCATTTTCTCCGCTCTGTACCATTACAAACTGGCACTAGTATCTGACATATCCTCTAAGCTAGATTGATATTACTTCACTCATTCTTCAAAACTTCCAATAGAAAGAAATCGACGGGTTGGACATAAGTAGACCACTATAATGCACCTTTGCTATGGCTCTCGTATTCTGAAATGGTGTAACAAGAAAAGTATTTGCAGTGTGGTATTATTAATGGTTCTTTATAGTGCAAAGCTGACAGACAAATCCAACTGATAAAGCAGGCATGGAAAAGCTTTAATATTCTTCGATGGTCAGTTTTGCATCTAGTATCTCTTCCAGCTTAGACATTACTTCTTTCTTCATCGCCTCGTATAATTTAAGAAGATATTTAACTTGAAGAGCACACCGCTTTTTCTGAGTTAGGCTGACATTGATTCCACGAGATTCATCTTTCAACATGATTGCGTATTCCAAAAACTGAGCTTGACCAGGAATATATGTTTCCCAGAAGTCTACTAATTTGTCTCCCTGACGATCGACTTTCTTGTTTGCCATTTCTTCACCCTGACAGTCACACCAGCAAGCTAATTGTTTTCTTAGCAAACATTCGCGTGCAACCTGTAATACCATAAATGGAAAAAGATATTATTTTCTCTTTAATCTGAACTTTTAAATTAGGAGATTCATGGCTCCAACCAATTCGTAAAATTTCTTCACATCGTGTTTACCTTCAGATCAACACAATTTGTTAGTCGGATTCCATGTTTATGGTACAGGTAGTCTGCTGTGTGGGCAGAATCGAAGAATATTTTCTCCATCTTCTCATTTGAGAATAGGTGCTTCCCAATAATCTTCCATAGTTCCTCCTCACATTTCGAGTTCGGCTGGAATGCCACAACATTGACCACGACAAGCATGTCTGAAACGTTCATGATGATATGAGCACATCGATCGAAGCGGCCTAGCTGTCTTGCTAAATCTAAATAGCATCCCACTTGTTCGATACCGTCCAAAGTTCTGACCTAGTGGACCAAACAACGACATAAATTAGAACGAACAGGACACTGATGTCGAGTTCATATTCACACATTGTGCTGCACATAGACAAGTTAAACATAACGTTGATAAACCAAATTACAAATTGGTTCAGTTCCTCCATATTCGAAATTATAACAGTTTCCATAATTTTCTCATCCAGCAATGCCAGTGGTATCCTTTTTTCTGTTTCCGCCGATTCATTTTGCACCTTTGATAATGTGCTAACTGCAAAGAAACCGAGAGCGACAAATAAATACAACCACACAACATTGGTATATTTGTACACCTTTAGTTCGTGCTTGGATTCTATTGACATGGAAATGATGGCAAAATATCTAAAATAATTATCGGCCCCCTGAGCACATTTTGCTGCAAGTTGCCACAGACTTATTTGTGCATACCTCTTTGACAATGATTTCTGTTGACCACAACCTTGTTCTCTTCTTGCTTCCTCCCGGTTCGGAATCTTCTCATCGTAATTTCGATACCAAACGGTCCTCACAAAACTTTCAATTTCAGTCCCATAGACAAACGCTCAAATTCCACAACAAAAATTAAGACCTGAGGCTATATGCATGATCGGAGAGAAAAAATTAAATTATACGCACACAATTTAGTAACCACGTGTTTCCGGCCTTGCTCCGTACTAATAACAATAGTCACGTGCATCGTCTACTACATTGTATATATACATAAATCCATGCCCAACCGCTGCTTTACCTTTTAAGGAATTTCGGATCCTTTGTTTTCAACCAGGTATAGGTAAGTATAGGCAGCAGGAGTTTACAACTGATGTTAGCGACAGGCCACCGAGGAGGTGTATAAAACGGACTTCTTGAGTTAACCGGTAACAGTGTGTAAACGTTTTGTTTTCTGGCATAGCATTTGCAAGCGTAAAAATCCTTGATACCCATGCGAAAAATTTATAATTGTACCTACCCATGACTGTAACCCCTGAACACATTTTACAAATGTAATGCCCAGATTTTAGGTCGTTTCAGAAATTCTTAAATATAGACGCGACTCGTATTGTTTGTCCTATACAAGTTATCGTTAATAAATCCTGTAGTTCAAGGCCCTCTAGAAACGCGAATCCTTCAGCGCTACGCGCACCTTATGAATAATAAGATTGCAAGTAACTATTCAATTCCGTATTCCGGTGGAACGTAAGATTTATTTTACAGCGTAATAGAACTAGGACCAAATAAGATCCTGACTTGGTAGTACTCAGGAAAATGATTTTTCATTGTGATCAACTTCAATGACGGAGTTTGAATAATAATTACCGCATCACTACACAGTCATAGTTAACTGCCTCTCATAACTAGACGATTTCTATTGACAACCATTATCCTCTCCTTATTCGTCCTTTTCTTGTTCTGGCAATGGAGGGAGCTGGTAATTGAAGAAAACTATACCGGATTGTGTTATCTGTTGAAAAGAAAAAGCACACGATAAATTAATCTATTCTTTTGTATATTATCAATAAAATTAGTCTGATACAATTATTTCGGACTGATTTGTAAACATACGTAGTACACCGTGAAGATGAAGAATGAGAGACCAGCGGCTAACTGAAGGTTGTATTTCCGTTGTTTGACTTCGTAGTCAGCTTGCCATGATCCTTGCGGTACTGGCAAATCATTATAGGTCACCGGCTTGACTTCTTCACCGTAGTGTCCTCCAGACATAGGTCTCACTGCAAGAAAATAACAGCTATTAGTTCGTTGCCCTAAAGGGTTTTGATTCTCTCGGCTGGAATTGCTTCATAATCAAAAAATTAGGCAGGAACCATTGAGAACACTAATAAAATGTTAAATATAGGTCTGTTTCTCATGAGTCTACATTGTTATCAAATAAATTTTTTGTACGGAATGTGAACCCTTTAACTAGTTACGAATCAACTGGCAACGTGGCAACCTCTGCTTCAAATTTCCTTTGCATCATTTGAGTAGGCTGCGAACGGCGCGTTTCCGCCATGCTGAATGGCATTGCAATTATTTCGCTACTTGCTCACCTTTTAAAAACCGTATACTTGCAAATCTTGGTCACACATTTTTCAAATTTATACTGGTCATACATACCCATTGCAGAAAAACGAATTGTATGGAAAAACGTAAGAATCAACATTATCAATAATGAATCCGCTACATCTCATCACTATCAACTATATGCATTGGGCCTTACGGAATACGGACCATTATTTGCAAGTTCCTCATATGAAGTGTGTTGAATTCACAATTGTTTATTAATAAAAAGATGGGCAATGTAATGCAAGTTAACCTAAGTATTGCATATAGTTATACTACGAAAACGTATCCACAACGGTTAATTTGATTACTGACTTTCAGAATTTTCAAAATAAAACGCTCAGAAGCTAATTATTTTTCTTCAAGGCATTTTTGAATAAGACCAACCTGTTCTGCAGACCACCGATTTGGGAGTCACCAAGGTGCGTGCAGCTCGCAAAAGATGTCTGGAGTTCATTTTGAAAACTTATTTCCTCAAAGACAGGAACTTTATCGAATTTTCAGAGGAAATTCAAAATTTTTGCCCCAGGAAATCTTAGCACAGCAAGGACTGGCGAAAATGCAGCACTGAAGGAGTATGCCGTTCATGTAAGTACATATGCGTACTCCACAATACAATATGACGATTGAACTGAATTGGAAGATTCTTGCATAAAAATTCCTAGAGCAGTCCTCTCGCCATGTTTAACCATAGGGTTTGGTTTGGCACTGGTTTAGATGACTGAATGGTTCCTCAAGCAAATCACGTGGTGCACTTCGCTCAAATTCGGTTCAGCTCCGTGGTCCGTCTGCAACGTCGGAACTCGCTACCTGCATCATGTCAATGTGGATGCAGGGAACATTTCAAAAAATGTGTATCAAAGGAAGCTACTCGCGTAGCTTTTGGTACATTGAACCAATGAAAAGGAAAGAGGTAATTTCGAATACTCGAATTCTTCGCCGCGCGGAAATTGTTCTCGGGGAGGGAATTTAACTTTTAACTTCAACAGATGCATGTAGTTTCATGTTATGGCCATAACTAATCAAATCAGAACAAAACTTTTGCGGGTGGTCCTCTTATTTTTCAGATGCTTTTCATTGTTGACATTTTGCTATCACTGAATACTGAATTCTTAGAGGTCGGACTTGCGCTGTTGGTGTGAGTTGTGTTGTGACCAACAACAACAACCGGGCGTTACACCGAAAGTCCCTTAGAGGTACGCAATTTGTAAGAGTGAGTTAACCTAGAATACTTGATAAGTGTACAGCGTTTGTATAGTATTGCTGATATTATGCTTTGCTCAATTTAGCACATACTCAAAAAAAACCATAGCAACTAACATTAACGTAAATATGAAAACATCTGAATATGTGAGCAATTGGGTAAGTCTAAAATCAGCATATGTTATAATATTTGTTGTGTTTCTTAGAAAATGGATTATGACGAATGCGAAGATGATGGCCAGAGCAATGTCGCAGGTGCCGTCATGGTGGATTCAAGGGATTTGGAAAGTATCATGTCAGAGCCCGGAATGACCGCAAAAATCCAAGACTTGGAAGACTGCCCCATTGGGATTTTGGATGAAGCAAATGTTGTGGAAAACGAAGGTTTGACTTCGAGCCAGTCAACGGACGGCAGCCAGAAAGAAGACTTGGTAGAATCTATTAGTGACGAGCGTTTTCGAGAAGCTACTAGCCAGTATCTGGAGGGTAAATTACATCCTGTGACGATCGCTGTACGAGCTTCGCCGTGTCACATTGATTGTAATATAGTATGTTAATTTTTTAGGTGCTTGCACTTTAGCTGATTTTACTGCTGCATTGGAACGTTGCGCTGATAGTCAAGTCGGTGGTGAAAATGTATCTATCGTGACTGAGCCAGAGGAAGCTGATGAAGGGGGACCCAATGCAAAGCGTTTAAGGCTGGGCCAGGTTGACGAGGGCGGTTTCAATTCTTCGATGCTTCCACCGGCATCATCTTGGGAAAACAGGCCAAAGTACACAGCTGATTTTTACAGCACTGGTGACAAGGTATCCAACTTCACCCTTCGGCGTAAAAGAAAAATATCGCCAACGGTTCAAGGGCTGATGGGAGAGGCTCATTTGCGCTATGTCCGAGGCGAACAAAAAAGTGCGATCAGCATTTGCCAGGAAATTATTAAAGAGCGTAAGACATCTTTAAACCATTATATTGTTCATTTCAATGTCAGTTTGTGGAAAGGTATTTTTTTTAAATTTTATTTGTTTATCCAGAGCCTACGCTGACTGATCCATATGCTTTGCTTTCGTTAATCTATTACGATATGAATGAGTTTGACCGCTCCTTGCGATTTGGAATGATCGGGGCGCTACTGGATCCGAAGCATTGCAAAGAATGGCCACGTCTTGCGGAAATGTCAATCGAACAAGGAAATTTGCAACAAGCAATTGCGTGCTATAATCACGGTAAGAAATAAAAAAAGTCATCGGGCAGTTATTCTCTTGTAATTTGTTTCAGTTACTAATGATGATCTGCGTTTCTAGCAATTAGTATTAGCCCTGACGTATCCGAATATTACCTACGAAGATGTGAATTAATGAGAACCATTGGAGATACCAAAGGAGCCGTAAGAGGATATCATAGAATAATTCAAGGTGAGAAAACAGGCTACAGTAGACTGTATAGTAGTCATTGAAGATGATTACAGTTTTAGCGGTCAAGGATCAGAAAAAATATGAATACTTGCAGCGCTGCCAAAGGATGGGAAACTATGCGTGCTTGCCTACAGAAAGATCGCTCAGCTACATTACGCTGAGAAGGATAAAGAAAAGGCCTTTACGGTTTTACAGCAAGCTTTCAACGATTATCCTAGTTATGTGACCAATATCGGTATGATTTTTACTCTTACTAGTCCATTATATGTTAAAACTTTTATTCCTAATGATTAGCTTGTACTTTTATTTTTTCTTGTGGTTTTAGAGGCGAATCTAATACTGGAGCTCATGAGGAAGTTTAAGAAGTATGTCGAATCTATACAGTTGTTACAAAAGCATTCAAAAGTGGAATTCGACCCGCCTATTCGAGAGAACGAATTCAAGTCTCGAGCCACTCTCACAAGATCGTTGTCTAGAAGAAAAAATGTAGTTGTACCAACTTACTTCCCAATTGAGTTAACAGTCAGATTAATGACGGCTCTCATTCATTTAGAAGCAAACAATTTGGTCCAGGTAAGTAAACCAAACCGACACGAGGACTCTACACTCCGTAAAGGCTGAGAGTATCTGTTACATTTTAACCTTTTTTATTGTAACGAATAAAATGTTTTGAATATTATTTTTAGAAAATATTACCCTTGCTTTTGGAGAAGCCGATTGAGAAATTTGGCGACCTGTATCTGGAGATTGCAGAAGCTTATATGGCAAAACAACAATGGACTTCGAGTTTAAAAATCACATCTTTGATTGTTAAATCCCCGAATATGAAAGAGGTTAATATTAACACTCACTATTCATTAAGTAATGCTTTACCTTATTATCTGACACATTTTGTTTATCCTTTTTGGCAGGCATCCCTTTGCTTCCTCAGACATGCAGAAACTCTATACAGTTTACGGAAATATGAAGAGGCTGCAAAAGCGTACGAAACTGTGATTTCCCTCGTTCCAAATCACCACGTCGCGAAACTGAATTACGCATTGATACTGCAGAAATTAGGACGCTCGGAGGACGCTTTATTAACTCTTAATCAAGGTAGTACTCACATTTTACATAGCGTGTTTGCACATGGTTGCATTACGAACTTTCAAATAACCAACTAATGAGTTTGTTGCAGATGATCAGCAAAAGGTTTTCGACCATCATTTCATTATTGAAAAGTGCAAGATATTCATGCAGCAGAATAGATTTCTCGAGTTGCTTGATTCGGCCAAATTTCTTTTTTCACGTCACTGTCACACATTAAGAAGTAAAGAAGACGCTGCAGGTAACGTCGCATTCATTAGGATAAGAAGTCTAGGATTTACACATACAATGGGATACTCAAGCTCTTTGGTATGATTTACAGCCATGGCCTCTACGAATCGGACGGATAAACGATACGAAGCAGTCGAAGTTTACCGCTGCCGGCGTAACGAAGTAGAAGATGACAAAAGGCCAACTTTTATGGTGAAACCAGAACTCCTTGACGTTGAATGGCAAATATACTTGCATATATGCAACATCTGTTACCGAATGGAAAGGTGTGTTTCAAGTTCAAGTCAATGTAGTCTCCAAATCTAGAAATGGTAATGATAGAATACGTATAAAACTCTAGAATTAGACTCTAATTGCGTTGTACGATTACACAGGTACGATCTCCTCCAAAGATTTACATACACAGCCTGGAGTTCGGAACTATTTGGACAGAATCCGAGAATGGAAGCCGCATGTGGATACCAAGCTTATTATGCGACACTGTTAAATTTGGATATGGATTTGGTGGGGCCATACGTGAAACAGCAAAGCCTGAGCGCCGAGGGTATTGCTACGACGATGGCGCTTAACCTATTTAACAAAGCTCTTCAGCGACAAGATTACGTTCGTTATGGCCGCCATCTGAGTAGACTAGTGAAGCGGTATCCCAATAACGATAGTTTAAAGATGATAGTAGCCCACCACAATTTTTCCTGTGGTAACTATAAGTCTGCGTTATCTCAGTATTTTCATCTCTATTCCAAAAACTCCCGTGATCCTTTATGCTCTCTAATGATTGTTTCGTGTTTAATTTCTATTTTAAGTCAAAAAACGACAACAAATAGGTCGCAGTTGGGGATTCAGATAATAGCATTTATACAAAACTACATGTCCGCAAGGGGGAAATGTCAGGAAATGTATTATAATGTAGGTAGAACATTACAAATCTTAGGCGTCTTCCAGGAAGCAATACAGTTTTACAAACAAGCATTAGAAATGAAACCCATATCAGAAACCTATTCCGGTAACCCCGTGATGCTCCCAGACCCAGAGCAGAATGTTTTACCGTGGAGAAGTAACCCTTTAGATCTTAGGCGAGACATACTTTACAATCTTGCAAATTTGTATAGGAGTACGGGTTCACCTTTACAAGCCCGTTATTATTTAAATCAACTCCGTGTATAGTGTTTTAGGTTTTGAAAAATGACATTTTCGTAATTTTGCATATAATACGAACAAAACCGACTTCGAAAATTCTTTAGAAAGTCTATTAATACCAAGAATTCAATTTAATTCTGACAAGTTTCCTACGCCACCATTTATATCTCGTTCTTAAACGAAACGAGTCATACGTGAATGTGAGAGGTGATCCATGCATTTATATCGGGAACCTCTACGTAAGCAATACGGTATGTTCAATTCAGACGTGTCGCGTTCAAGGTGATCGTTTGAATCCTGCTTGCCAGTATTTGAAAGGCATACCAAAGTCAAGTCTTTAATTAAATCTTGACAGATATTAAGACCTACTGATGGTTAAAAAACTCATGACGCTGTGTCCTCAGGACCTTGCACTTATGAATCAGAAAGCACGTGTAGAAAGACTAGAATCAGTTTACTCCGCCAAACTACAACATCATTCAAGGTCACGCAGACAGGGGAACGTGCTCACGCAACCCGGACGGTGAAAGCTCTTTGCAGAATCCGATTTTGGCTAGCTCGCGCTTTTCTCTCTCTCCCCGTCTCCCCCTACGCTCTCTCAGTTCCCTATGCTCTCATTCCCGATCTCCGTCGCATTTTTCCCATCCTGGATTCCACGTAAGTATGTACGTGAAACTTCTCCGTGTAAATCCGCACATCCTTCTATTAATAAAGACTTGACGTCAGGCTTTAGCCTTCCAGGTTCCAAGCCATACAATTGGACTACCAGGTTCACACCACTCTCCGAGACCAATCTTTGCAAGGTTGAGTATGCACGAAAAAAATATTGCACACAACATATTCCTTATTCCGCTTCCCACGAGGAGACCATCCTTCAAAGACGACCAATTGCAATTTAGTTTTTGGAATTCTCTTTAACTTGCAGTCTATAACCTGTGTGCCCGAACCCGAACCCAATTCACAAGCACATATGCTACTCATCCACTATAATATTTCTGGACTGCTTCCGCTGTTGATACACCGACTCAAGTTCGTAAATCCTCAAACTGACTTGTATCCCCTGAGGCCAACAATCACCAATTACTGTTTTCATCGTCGTAGCACCCCAACAAACTGATTAACAGGTAAGCAATAAGGAGCCTGAGCTACAATAAAATTCTGAAGCTCGTATAAAATTTTCTATTTTGCCGAAATCCATCTCCAAAAAACGGTCGTTCCTTAGCGACAATGCAATGGCAGCAGTTCGCTTCCTCCTGCTTCGATAGCCCACCCCTTTGATTGTTTACAAACAAGGAAGGGATAAACCACGTGCGTTCGTCACTTCTTAAGGGTATTATATCGTAACCTTACCAATGTTGGCTTGCGCTGCGCCTGAAGCAGTCGCACTTATTAGTATTTCTTCCCAGCGCAGCGTCTCTAAATAAAGTTAGTTTCGCACAGGCAGGCTACATAATTATTATGAATGATATTGAAGGCTGTGAGAACCAAATAAACATTTAAGTGGAGCATTCTGCAAACGTGGAAATTATGATTATAGATCATCTAGATTTCATAGCAAACAAGTACTTCTGCCGTTTGGTTCTCACTAATTGTAGCTTCCATGTAATTGTGAATCGACTCCTATGAAAACCCATCAATGCCTCTTTTACTAGTGGCAAGCTCAATTTGGAAATTCCCATTTCTATGAAGCATGCAACTCTAGCCTAACTCAAAACTGCTGCAGTACGCTGTGCATGGTAGTGTTGCAGTTTGCGCTGTTCCTAGGAAACGGTGCTTGTTTGACGCTGGACAATGTGCATGCTCTGTCCTCTGTGATTGCTGTTGAACGTCCAATATTTAATCCTAAAAGCACAGGAGCTACCACAGTACAGGTTCCAGTTGGACAGGAATATAGTAACACCCTTTCAGTATAGTTCTGGTCGTGTCGTGAGATGTGATCGCGTGAATGTTGTGGCCGGAATATTTGTGCTGATCAACGCTATGGTTTGTTCCTTGTAGGCATAACCAGCAATTAAAGTGCAAATATTTTCCTCCTTGCGTCATTTTTTACTGATTTAGGTAATAACAATATTTTCGAGCGTTTTAAAATTTCCCCTCCGTATGAATTCCAGACTAAGCAAATTAGATATCATTTTATCAGCGAACTTGGTTTTTAAATGACATACAACCGAAGCAAGATGTGCGCCTGTTGATTGTTTTTTTTTGAGATCAGGACTCACGAGCTTGCTTTCCGCACCGCTAGAACAATTCGCGAAACTCTTGTTAAAAGCTGTTATTTCTATGGTATGTTAGGTTTGACCACATAATTTTGTTGTTTTAGTTTGCAATAACAGCTGATCGAATTCGCAAAATAGTTTGAACTCAATGGTAGCCGGCATTTTAGTTTCAAACCAATACCGAGAATATTGTCATTTTCTAGACAGTGTTAATTTGCTTGTATGAAGTCTCTAGGATTTTCACACTGTGCAATAATAGTAATCACTCTATGAATTTTGTTCCAGAACCTAGGTGCTAGCCCGGCCATTTGAAGTCACTTCACGGATTCTCAGTGTACCTTTTGGTTCCGGAGCACCGAACAGAAATATATACAATCAGTACTTGTTGACTTAAATTCCAAACATTGACTTTTTGCGGGAAGTTGTCTAAACAATAGACTCGCGCTTCCAACTGATACTGATACCCAGATTGCTACCTGTGTAATCAAAGTATTAAGACAGGTGGTTTTATGGCGAAATTTTCTGGATTATGTACTAGATTCCGCTCTATCGGAACGAGCTTTCAGGTTTGCATTATGCATTATAATGTTGATATCTGATCAAAACAGGAAATGCAATTTTAATCTTGACTTTTTAGGCTCGAGATTGGAGAACCATTCAACCTGTGGTACTATGCTCGGAACATACGCATTGCTACAGCACTGCACCTTCAGGGACATTCAAGGTAAGGGAGATTTGCCTTTAAATTGTGATTGCATCAACATAAAAATAGTAGTACTAAACCGTCTTTGTTTTTCTCCAGTATTCTGATTTGCAAGTAACCCTAGCTGGCCCGGATCAGCTAAAACCGAAACCAGATGTATCCAAGTTAATTTTCGGGAAAAACTTTACGGATCACATGTTCGAAGCTGAATGGAGTGCTGCCAAAGGATGGGAAAAGCCCAGTATTTCTCCTTTTCACAATTTGTCTCTGCATCCTGCGTCGAAAGTTCTTCATTATGCTCTCGAAGTAATTTTTCCAATATTCGCTGTTTTGGCAATGTAGTTCTGAAGCGGCTTGTTAATCATGTACTTGTGCTTTTTCACCAGCTTTTTGAAGGGATGAAAGCTTACCGAGGAGTAGATGGTAAGATTCGGCTCTTCAGACCAGATCTTAATATGGCTAGAATTCTTCGCGGTTCCAAAAGATCCATGTTCCCCGCATTTGAACCGGACGAATTTTTGCAATGCCTTAAGAGGCTCGTCAGAATTGAAGAAGAATGGATTCCGCATTCAGAGAGTTCAAGTTTGTACTTGAGACCTACTTTCATTGGCACAGACGTAAGTTTTTACAATGATCCCGCCATATTAGAAACCTTTTAAAATTTAAGTCCATAAGCAATCATCTCCGAGTTTTTATGTGTTAACATGAATTTTTACAGCCTTCGCTGGGAGTGACTCGTTCTCAAAACGCACTGTTGTACGTAATTTTGTGCCCAGTGGGCCCCTACTTTGACACTGGCTTCAAACCAGTATCGCTCCTCGCAGACCCCAAATTTGTACGTTCCTGGCCAGGCGGGTGCGGTGATAACAAGTTAGGCTCAAATTACGGACCGACTATATTCGTGCAAGTAAGTGTCGTATGTTTAAGAGTTTTATATTTTAGTGTAAATGAAATAGATGAGTGACAGAAATACCGTATGAAAGGATGTAATGAAATGTATATGATTTGTGCTTCAGGGAAAAGCAGAAGCTTCCGGATTACAGCAGGTTTTGTGGCTGTATGGTGAAGATCACCAGTTAACAGAAGTAGGAGCTATGAATATTTTCGTATTCATAAGGAATTCTAATGGAGGTAACTTTATGGATGAAGAAACATCATTTTTTGGAGTACCTCTTAGAAACGGATTTTGGTCCAGCTCACCATAATATGTTTTGATATTTCAGAGAAAGAACTGATAACACCACCTCTAAATGGCTTAATACTTCCTGGCGTTACGCGCCAAAGTATTCTTGACCTAACCAGGGAATGGAATGATTTTAAAGTCACTGAAAGATCGATTACAATGAAAGAGTTTGTTCAGTTAAATGAGGAAAAAAGAGTAAGTAATGCCGAGTTTATAGTCCGACCTTTGTGCCCCATTTGTGCAGCACTTGTGCAAAACTTGTGTAGCACTTTCATATTCGTATTTACGGTTCAAAAAACCCGCAAATATTCAATGTTAATCAAATGGAGCACATTTGTGCAACGCTTTGAGATTGAAAGTGTTGGAGTATAAAACGGGGTAGCTATGGTAACCGCACTTATGCGTAGAAAGGGCGGCACAAAGGTTGGAGTATATATTCGGCATAATCTTAGAAACATTATTCCAATTATTTGGGTTAACCAAAACTGTATAGTCATGAATCATTCGTTTTGCTTTACAGCTTCTTGAATTTTTCGGCGCGGGCACTGCAGCCATTGTATGCCCAGTGAGCATGGTTGCTTACAATGGGAAAGAGCACCGAATTCCAACCACCGAACACAGCGATCCATTGTTTGCAAAGCTATTGAAGCAGCTCACAGACATATACTACGGACGAGTGTCACACAAATGGGGAGTACTAGTCGACTAGAGTGAATCCGCAATTTTAACGGAATGTAGTCACCCGTCCTTTTATAACAGTATGCGTAAGTGTAGGTTGTTCTGCTAGATAATCACGACATCGGAATCTCCCTGCATTTAGTTTGATTACTTTTTATAGAACACTATTTTTTTGTAGTTCTGGTAGAATCACATATAACATGCAGAGCATGTAGCTGGTAATCAGATTTAGGTATGTGGAAGGTAATCAATAGACCGCTGATTACTTCTTAATGGTGATACTATTCCCATTCAGCAGCCAGTCGCCGTACCTGGTTCCTGAAAGTATAGTGTACATATACAAAGCAAGACGCCATGATACCTTCAGCGAAACACGCTGCTAACACTTTTGTTAACGGTTAAACTTTAAGAAGAAACGGTATTTACTGTAGGGTACTCAATAGAAGACAGGGTATATAATCCTTAAGGTATTTTTAGCTCTGTATCATGTAGTTGGTCAATTATGACTCCCAGCGCAATGCAGAGCTGTACCATAGCAATCTCGTTCAAGTTTTCATTGATCTGATCACAATGCAATACTTAACTTACTTAGAAGTTATAACATACTAGTTTACGCTCGGGAGAGAATCTATTCAAGCTGCACTACTCCTGGAGAGATTCATGTGAGGATGGAAGAGTTTCTTCCCCAGTTCTTTGCTATCATTATATATAATATCAGAAAACGACTGTGTGACAATATCACCAAAAATTATGTCAAGAAGGAGATTGGTGCTCGAGATTTTGAAAAAACTACATGTTGATTTTTAGGGTGCTTGTTATCGAAATTAACATACGTTGACATGATAGTAATCTAATTTTAGGAAAATGTTAAGTTAGCAATTAATATATGTATCGAGTTCGCAGGGCATCAACTGCGTAACATAATTTAAGCATTCGGTTGTCTAGACCTGAATAATAATTTGGTATCCGAATAACCCTAATAAGACCAGGCCATATAGTAATAGAAAAACTGACACTGAAAAGCCACAAAATGAAAGTGGTACAGGTGCGTGGTTCGTAAATACAGTTGTGCCTGGTTGTCGTCGCAATCCCACACAATATAAATTATGTTATTCCTATTGGTGGGACGCATACTCCTTAATCGTTAATATTAATCGACGGGTGCGCCATGAGTAAAATACAAAGAGATCCTCGAAGACGAAGACAGTATACCTTGGCGCTCTCCTGGGGAAATACTTAGGAACTGTGTAGCTCTCTGTTTTTCTCCAGAAACGTATATGGAATTTGTTCCTATTTCCGCTAAAAGTGCAGTAGACATAAAGTATGATAAATAAAGATTATGTGAAGACAGGTTCTGTTGGCACAACTTCTATGGCAACGGTCCGTTTGTCCTATATTGGTGCCCAAAAATGTGCTCTTATTTGAATTATTTATCTTGTTAAGATCTGGCATAGAGCTAATTTTTAACGTTAGCTTACGTTGTATCATTTACAATGTTTAGGATTACTTAGCTTACTCCATTTGTTGCAGTTTTATTGTTTGCCCACTCGAGTACTCATTCGTATTCGTAAGAAGCGAGCGAATTATGTAGGTTACTACCTTGAATAGAATCTCTGGAATTCTACTTGATGATAATATTATTGACAATCCATGAACGTTTACCCGACAGGGATTATTTTAAAAGTTAATTTTTTTGAACTTTTTTGTACAGCCAGATTGTTTTGTCGTAGCCTTTTAGGTAGACACTTGACTTCTTTGCTCGTTGGCACTCGTTGCCGCCGCAGTTCATGGCTATCTTATCTATCATTTTTCTGCTCCTTAGAACAAAGAATTGTCTTGATGGTCAGTTGTCTAGTCAAGACTGAGAGTTAAGTTTTTTCCTTCTGAAGCTGTAGCTGCCACTTTACAGCTTGAATCATTCTGTAAGCTCGTTACATGATTATGCTATTAAGGTTGCATTCCATTGCCATTTGCTTGGTTCTGATGCTGCAAAGTGTTGTAAGTTCAAAGTTATAGAATCTCCTATCGTTATCGCTGTCTCCGCAGACAGTTCTAAATTATTCAGCTTCTACGCTACGCCAAGTTACCTCACGGTAAATCCTAGAGTTTGTCGTTATTCCTGGGATTCTGTAAAGTACTAATATAATTCAAGCTTTATTCTCTAATTTACGGAAACATTAATCTCCTGCTATTCACTTAATAGCTGTGGCTGGTAATACTGATTGCCTCCTAATATTTGTTTTCTGATGTCAACATCAAAGCAAAACTTACCTCCAATTAGCTCTGTGACTGAAGAGAGTTTAAGCAGATACACTAGCAAGTCCAACAGTGTAATATTCACGAATATCCAACGATCCGAGATGAGCGTTCAACAGGTACACGGTACTTTCACCAACTTTCACCACGTCCCCCTTGGATACACATAATCTTTTATCTCCCACCAAATTTTCAGTACCTGATGAGCATAACTACAGCGTGGGACAAGCACATCAATGAAGGTCCGACCGTAGCAAAGCTCCCAATAGGTGGATCCTATCCATGCTTCATTATTGCCGAAATCGGTCAAAACCATCAAGGCGATATAAACATTGCAAAAGATTTAATCCGCATAGCAAAAGTGAGTAGCCGTTCAAATAACTTTCTTGTACATTCATACATCAAATATCTTTATCAGATTTTTGATTCTGTTTACTCAGGAAGCTGGGGCAAATTGTGTCAAGTTCCAAAAATCAAGTCTTCGTGATCGTTTTACGAAAGTTGCATTGGATGCACCGTATGAAAGTCCTAATTCATTTGGGAAAACTTATGGCGAACACAGAGCAAGGCTAGAGTTTTCTGAAGAAGAATTTCGGGAGCTCCAAAGATACGCAGAAGAAGTTGCAAAAATTATGTTTACTGCGTCACCCATGGATATTGTAATAATATTTTATGTTTCTAAAATCATCTAATCTGAGTGTATGATGATTTATGCAAAGAAATTAATGTTGTAAATCTTCACATCTTTTCGCAGCCCTCCGCTGATTTCCTGATCGGTATGAAAGTTCCATTTATTAAAATTGGATCAGGAGATACAAACAATTACGGGCTGATTGAGCACGTGGCGCAAGCTAATATTCCTATTGTGCTATCCACCGGTAAGCTTTCAATTTCCTTACTCTAACGGCATTCATCTTAACGTTTAAATTCTAGTTTTATGATGTTACGAGTCTAATAAAACCCTGGTTTTCTCCCCAGGAATGTCGGAATTGCGAACAGTTCAACACGCTTACAACATCATAACAAAATACCATAATAATTTAGCTCTTCTTCATTGTGTATCTTCCTACCCAACCTCACCGAAAGATTCTAATCTTCGTGTTATGGACCTATACCGATCTGAATTCCCGGAAAGCCCCATAGGATACTCGAGCCACGAAATTGGTTTTAACGTTTGTGTAGCAGCAGTAGCTCGTGGAGCAAAGGTTTGTAACACACTTGCAACTTGAAGAATATGGTGACTTGTTGATTTTAACCATTTTTATTCTAATGTTTATATTCCCTTCCAGGTAATTGAGAAACACATTACAAAGGATCATACCATGAAAGGAACTGATCACAGTTCCTCTTTGGAGCCGTCACAACTAGCAGCCATGGTTACAGCTATCCGTGAAGTCGAATCATGCCTCGGGGAATCCAGGAAGGTATTTGGTAAAACCAAACATGTAAACTTACTCATAAGTAAAAGCTAAGGCCGTAATTTCCATCTCACAGAAAATTTTACCTTGCGAAGAGCCTTGCTTAAACAAACTGGGGAAGTCTATTTGCACAACACGGAAAATCCCTGCAGGTTCCGTTATCCGAGCAACGGATTTGATTGTCAAAGTATCCAGACCCATGGGCATCAGACCTCAGGAGATGCCCTACATAATTGGGGCTACCATGGCAACTTCAGTAGATGCAGACTCTCCGCTCACTCCAGAAGACGTCATTCTCTAAAGATTACTAGTAAAATCTGTAAGATTTGCAGCCTTTTCTTTTTCATCCTAAACGTCATTATTGTTAATATTGCTAGGGATTAATATTAAGTGCAATAGTTGTCTACATGTTTAATCTATAAACGATTTCGTGGATAAGAGCAGTTCAGACTTACGATTTAATCCACGAATTACTTTTTATGGACAATCGTTCGATTTACGCTACTATAATGCCTCCTGTTTCTCGACTTACAGTGCTTAGCATAGCAAGTTTTAATGCAATAGTGCCAACGATAAGCCTGTATAATTTTCTTTGAATGAGGCATGCTCTCTGTACTTGCTATTTTTTTTGAATCTTTACAATAAGAAACTGTTTGAATAATTGTTATGTTTTGTTATGTGAACTAGCGTATTACTAAGCAAGTTTGCCGTGTAAATATAGGCCAAATTATTTTTTATAAAATGAAGAATTTTTTCATCACTATCTATTTCTAGATCATTTTGTTGAAATCATGCGGCTACATACTCTCCATGCTCTAGGTTTTTTCGACAATCTTTAAAAGTCACGGGAAGGTACGGGGCAACCCATTTCTTCATTTTTATAGATAATTCTTTATATTCGATGCAAAGGTGATGCTAGAAATAACATGGTGTGGAAGTCCAATAGCATTGTTTTCAGTAGACAGATATATATTTTTTATTTTCGGTTCTTGAGTACAAAACGATTCGAGTAGCCCAAATGCCCAAAGAGATTTTAGATTCTGTGTAATGCAACAATGGGTGCTGCGTTGATTCCCTGCTTGTAAATTTTTCTACAATGCTGACTTCTGCAATTAATAAATGCCATGCAGCAATAGTTAGTTTCCTAATGCGTTTATAACCTTACATATTCTTGTGCATGTCAACAGTCACAAACTTGAAACTGGGGTAACTAACTAGCCCAACTCAGCGTTGCAGACACTGTTAACGTAAATTCATAAATCTGAGCGAGCTAAAAATAAGCCGAATCTTCTTGGGACTGAAATGTCTCCAGGAACAATCGACAATGACCTCCAGCAATTTTTGAATCTTTTTCAATACAGCAATCTACTCCACAGCTTGGCAAGACAAGACTCTCCTGACTGACTATAAACTTTTGCGAAACTATCGTTACAGTTTTTTGCTTAATGATAATGCGATTTCCTACGCTTCTAAACTATTTAACGTATCCTTAATAGGATATTGACATTGTCTTCCTCACATCAGAAACTCAACTGACGTCAATCTGACGCATAACAATAACAACTAGGAAGCATTTACGACTCCAGTCAAATCACTAAGTCATGGACTAACATTATTTCTTTCTTCAAGAAACAAGAACTGCTACGACACAGTATTATGCTACATTACTTACAACTATAACTATAGCTTCAATACAAACTTTTACATGCACATAGTTTCGCTTAATTAGCTTAAAAATAGTTTGCCTCAATTATGTATTGTTCAAGTTACCATCATTTGGCATACTGATCAAAAGATCAGATCGAAAGTCGAACAGTAGTAAAAGCATCAAGTAATAGATACGTAGCTCAACATTCTTCACCTCTCTTCCTTCACGGAAATAGCTGGTATGTTAGGAGTATGGTCGCCTTTTGAACATATGCTATGCTAAACAAATATCAGATGTTCAGAACCTCGTACACGCGGTTCCGAGTAGGACTCTCTTTGATTTAAATGTAACGACAAATAATAAGCTTTTGTTATGATTACAGTCCGAATATATTTACATCCTATAATACTTTAACTTAATGTTAAGCACTTGCTGATTATTATGAGTACAGATCTTGTTCGTTACTATTTCCAGCAATTCCTTGCTACCATGATTATCACGAGTTTCAGAAAACACAAACATAAACAGGTAACATTTCAAATCATAGGTCCTATGTTTCACGAGCATATTAATCTGTGAGATTCGACTATATATTTTAAATGGATGCTCTACATAGTTCATAGTTCTAGATAATAAAGCCTCCTTGTAGGACAAAGCCGGAACTCATTCAACTTATGTACTACATAAACATAATAATGAAAATCGTATCTTCTTGAGCTTCGAATGAATCACGGAGACTGCAAACCCTCATACTCTTCGAAATGTGATCATAATAGAAATTTTATGAGCATTACCATTCCACTCCAGGTACGGAAGAATTGGAAGCTTTAGCTTACAGCTACGAACCACTCTAAGTTTATGAGCTTCCATGCTGTGAATCGAAAGTCAGCATGCGAAGTTCCTATATTAGCCATAATGCATATTGCAAATATTTCATAATTACCTGACTTCACTGGGCTGAAACTATAAAAATCTTACGCTAGCAGCAGCATGATTCGGCTAGAATGCTTCAACTCTGAGAACTAACACTGAATCTAGCATTACGAGATTTCGAAGATCATGTTTGCATACATTAGTCATTATACAATACACGATGAACAAGTGAACGCAGTACAAAAATAATTTGGCAACCTCACATACTCTGCAGACTGATTTGCGATTTTGCATCTTTAGGTGGTGCAAACTTTGAATCGAAAACGCTAAACATCTCCAACACAATTATTCTCAGGAGATTGGGATTCCAAGTTTAGCCAAAGCCATTTGCTTTCTTAGTCGAATGACCTCCCAGTAAACATCATCGGTGGACGCTTTGACTAATCCGTTTTTCATGTATCGAAGATAATTCAAAAATTCACATACAGCAGCAATCTACAATCACAAAGAAAACCTCATTGCAAAGTTCTGGTGCAGATATACCATAAAATTTATAATATTATCGTATTCATGTTTTCTTACCCGATCCCTGCATATTTGGGAAATATCGAACCATTCTTCAGAATCGTAAGCAAACCGCATACGATGGTGGCAAAGCCTCGGTCGCTGAAGTAGGGTGCATTCGCTGTATGAAATAAATTTTATAACGTGCGTTTTACTGATATGAGGCATGACATGTGATTCAAAGATATGTAAATAGAAAACTACACAAATGAAATATTCTTACCTAGGCACGTTTCGTTTATCCTTTTCCGGTATTGGTTCTACCCACACAGAATTCTCCTCTACAGCAGCCCGAAGCTTCTTTCCAAGAGATTCATTCGCAAACGATAAGCACGGATCAATGTCTTCAGCTAGTACCCTTAAAAGGAACTCACTTTTTGTGCTGCTAAACGCAAGACAGGGTGATTGTCTCCATTCAGCGAAAATTGTCAGAAGTACTGGATCGATTTCACATTTTTCTCGATCGATGGCAACTTCATTAGATTTCTGACTTGACTTCCTGCATTGCAAAAAAATTATACCCGATTGTTAAGGGTTCTAAGGCAATCCATACTTTCTCTCTCGTAATGCTCGTCATCTGAGAAAAATAAACTTACGATTTTCCATCAACGTCATCTTCACTACGGCCATATTGCAGTTGATTATGGGACGGATATCGTTTGTGCTGTTTCTTGAATATAGAAATCCCATTTCCCCCCAGATTCGGTCTGGATGGAGTAGAGGTAATTAGCAATGTTTTTAAAGCAGCCACCTCTGCTTGCAAACCTTCAAGCTGCATTCTAGCCTCTTTCAGATTCTTCTCAGAAGTAACCTCTTTTATTTTCGCAGCAGTGACCATTTTATGAGCTTCCTGCAAAGTAAACACAATCAAAAGACTGTAGCACAGCTTGGTCAACACGAACAAACAATAATTTATTCGCAAAATCAGTATGTCATTCTGCTCTTACCTCGAAAAGTGCAGCTGTAAGGTCGGTCAATTCCCCTTCCACTTGTTCTCGAATACCCTTAAGGACCTCCATTTCTGCATCTTTAGCTTTTAATTCAGTGTGTGCTTTCCTCAACTCTTCTTCTAAACTTACTCCTGAACTTTCTCGCTCTTCATCGGAAGTACTTGAAGTTTCATGCTCTCCATTTTCTCCCACACCATTTGATTTCCCCTCAGGACACAGTTTAGCTCCATGAGGTAAGCTACTGCTTTTTAAATGCCGCTTCGAGCTATCTTCTCCAGCTTGAGTTTCCTCTTCTGTATTTTCACTAGTTTGATTAGAGTTACTGAGCGTAAGGGCCACAACTTGCCCTTCATCATGACCATTTTCGGATGACACACGATATGACACAGTCATTGGAGCCTGCGGTTCTGCTGCAACGGTCATTTCCTTTTCATCTTCTTGAATTCCATTCTTCAGTGGAAGCATACAGTCAGTCACGGTCACGGTCACGTTATGCACATCAGAGAGCGTTAATGAACTACTAATGGCATCGGAAGAAACTTTTAAAGGATCGGTCTCCCTGCAATCCCCAACTTCGACCTCCCCATTTTCATTGTCTTTATCTGCTCCTTCAGCCATGTCTGCGATTGTTTCTCTTAGTTAAGTTTCACAAACTATGCGGCTAAGTCTTTCACTACTGAGTATTAGCAGTTGAGTTGAGGTAATTAACAATTACATTTAAATATTCCTTCAAATTTGACACACTTCTTTATACTCTTGGATAAGCTTGGAAGACAACGCGATTTCAGTTCTAAAACTTTCCGGAAGGACTTTTGGTTAACACGAGAATATTTCTCCCGAAAGTCGAAGAAAAAAATACCTGACGCTGACGCAGGCAATCACATATATTTCATAATACTGAAAATGTAGATCATTTCTGCCTAAGCATTGATAATCCACTTCCATGGGCCGCACTTGTCAAATGCGGAAGTAGATATCCCAACAGGAAGATGAGATTCAGATCCAAAACTAGTACAACGAAGCACAACACTCGAAGCGTCAATGTAACAAACAGACTCCCTCACAAAGTCAGAGGCAAACTGAGAGTGTTTCCCCAATTCCAAATCCTATAGATTCCTTATTCACTCGTGAACGAGCTGGTATTTACGAGGCTCCGATCCTGAAAATGAAAATTATAAAACTGTTAGTATGTAGAGGAATCTTATTCTGTACCACAAGCGTCATCCATTTTGACATTGGAATGTGTACTAACTTCAGCGCTTCTGGATACTATCAGAACACTTGCCAAGGAGTAGCAAACGAAACATCAAAACTATGATGATTTCCTTCCAAACATTCAACTTCAAGTCAAAAATAGCATAAGATCCATGACTCCCAACTATTCGTAACCCAGCCGTAAACTTACCGAGTTTCAAACTTAACTTCAAAAATCCACGAACCAAATCCCTTATTTTCAAACTACATGGGCCCAATTACGAAATTAGTTAGTATACACTCAGACAGGAAGTAGATGAAAGGTTATAACGACAAATGCCTCAGCTAAAGTCCGCAGATATCCTTTTCAAGCAATTTTTTACTCTGAGGCGAACACAAACATACGAATGCAGGAACGCAACTAACCCAAACGGCTGATGTTGTCACAATAGCATACGAATCTAACAACTGATAGCAAACCATCAAGTTAACTATCATACACATACCAACTTAGATTCTGACACGCGTAGCAACCTACATACCAAGCTCAGTTAGCGTCAGCGCCAGTCTCAGCTCAAATAATACAAACAGCGCACATAACCCATCTGTTTCCCACACTTCATCCCCCATGTCTTTTTGACTCGTCTTCATAATTCCCAGCGATACAGAACACACTAACCTCTAAAATAATTTCCTGGAATTTAACGTACTAATACAGTTGCTACTAATCCATGCCTGGAGATATACTTGGAAGAGAGATCACGGATGCACATAACGCAGAAACTGACCAGAAGCAGATCTGCAAGCACGAGCATACTCAATCTGGCCATGAAATGTCCCTCTCGACAGAGAAGGTTAGGGAAGTATCAACTAGTAGTGAAGAGGTTATAATAAATATCAAACACCTTTCACAATCCACCACCATCCATCCCTTACCATGTTATCTCCGTCCAAACCCCTGCTTATGATAAATACAAGCAAGCATGCAATTATATCTTTCGGTAACAATCAAATTTCAATTCTTCTTACCCAACTATCCAGCCTTGCGTGACTCAGTCCCCCCTCGTCCTTCCCAGAAGAGAAGATACTTATGAGATTATCAACCTCGTCTCCTACTTGCATTTATAGCATGTCCACCACACCGGTTTTCTTGATCATTCAGCTCAGCTCCACAAAATTGTAATCTATAAATGAAAAATTTCCGTCCATTAGTCATTTGTCTACATTCATTTCCCACACGCGAGCAACAATAACCTATCATATTTTCTTCTACTAAAAGGAGAATAGAAGTTCGGAAAAATCATTTCCGAAAATATGGTTATCCCTTTAGCAAGTATATTGATCATATCTTTAGACCCTGCACAAGGGCGTGTAATTCTCCTAATTTTCTCCACAATTCAACAAAGTGTCTCTTCATGCTTTACTTCACCAAGTTGAGTCAGAAAAGCTGTCGTCTCCACCGTATTCACGATTAAAAGCAACACTACATCATAATACGCAAGTCTTTTATTTCTTTCCGAGTAGCTATATGCTATATGCTCACCTTTAGCTACAAATAGCTCTAATTCTTTGTAAGCTATGTCTTCTGACTTGACCTTCTCCAAGCCGTTGTATCTGAGAAACTAGAAGTTCGAGGTCGGCAAAGCAACGTAGTATCACAAAAGAGAATCATTAAATCTCGAGTAATAGCTCAAACCTTCCTTGTTAACATTGGATTTGACATTGCCTCCCGTACTCACGGCCTTCTAAACTCTTCAACACCATTCTCGTTACTTCTAATCCGCTTTCATGCCCTTTAACCTACAGCCCTACGTGTTTCCGTATACTTTTTCATCATTTATGTATCATCCTCATGCATAATGTACTCGAAACTCTTACTTCATTACTCCACTGAGCATGAGAATACTCTCAATTTCTTCAATAATTGACCACGTGTTTAAACATAGTTATATACACACGTTTAATCCTCCGTCCAATACTAAAACCATCTGTCCTGCATCCCCAAATTTGGATTTACTTATCCAATGCAGTCAGCATCCTTATCGGAATCATTCACAGGTCTTATCACAAACTGAAAACTATATACGTTGTAAAACTAGGAAGGAAATCTCACGTATTGAGGCCAATACAGTACACCGAATTTCTACGTTAGCAAAACCAAATGTCAATACCTTTGATCTTCGGCAAGGCTACTTACTCCATCCAGCACGTGGATTTTTACCCAAACAAGCTTAGCTAAATATTTGTTCATAGCCGGCTTCTTTCCTACCTCACCTATATGTGCATTCTAGTCTAGGTATAAAAAAATCCTCTCTACTCATAAACAAGCGCCGCGAATGGAGAACCATAATTTTCTAAATCAAGTGTAGCAGCATCACGTGGAGCGAGCTGCTTCATCCCAATTATCCACACCTGTCCTACGTCAACGACTTTATCCAAGGCAGCGGAACTATTCCTCATAAACTAGCCGTGATATATATATATATATATATATCTTTATCTGACTTTTATCTCCAACAGTATGCGGAACCATAACAAACGGAAATGCAAATAAAAGCTCCCCTTTATTCTGGAATAACCCAATAAATTTTATGGTTTATTGAATGAAAACAGTTGTGTAATCAAGAAACCAGAAATGCAATCTACTCTAATTGGTGTCAAATAGATGCATTAAATAAGCAATTAGAACTCATGCCTATTAAAATCCTGGCCATGGGAGTTAATTACAATCTCTTCCACTTGCCTCATAATTTGCAAAACTTATGAGTTGTATATACGACACGACGATACGAAAAGCTGAAAACAATCAAGATCCCTTTCCCATCTCCGAAGCTCCTTGTACCTCGTACTTATGCTAATTCCATGCAGTCATTATAATAGCCAGCTGGTTTTTTATAACTAGCTTTGCAGACCCTACAGCACTCTGTGTGCAGAGTGTATGCATACAATACAATACAAACCCACCACGATTCCCCTACAGGATTAGCGCAAAGGATTGGGAACACGATCACAGTAGCCCACCGCTGTCTGTATTTCCAATTAGACCACAAATTGCGGTTTTCAAACCGTGGCATTTACCGTGTCACGAATTTCCTACACTTCTTTTGCCTTTATCCCTGCATTATTTATCTCTCCTCCCAGAGCAAAGCGCCAGAATACGGTAATCAGCGCAGCGTGTTCTGCAAAGCAAATGATTTAGTGTGGAACACTTAAAAATTGTCCCACATGTACACACGTAACGTAAACGCTGCTTCTTCTGCATCCACCGTTTGTACACAATATGCCGTTGAAAACCCCTTCTGCTCGCTCCAAATTAAACAAAGCCGTACACAGGAATATATGGCGAAGAAAAAATCGTTTTAGCACACACTATATTACTCCAAAGCCATTAACCAACACTTGCTCTCCACGCGCACACGTATAAACCTTGCTGACAGGTGAAATTAAAGGAAATTACCAACTTTTCCTCAAATTCTCAGTCAGTCTCATCTCACAAGCTGCCCATGTTTTCACCATTTTCGCGCTGGCGTCGTGCACCATACACCCTCATGTTACGCTACGTTTTCGTAGCTAATAGCGAAACCCACTACTCGTTTTGCAAATGTCAATCTCACAATAAATCTCCCCCTTCTATTCC
Organism: Sminthurides aquaticus; assembly: GCA_906901655.1. Lineage (NCBI taxonomy): Eukaryota > Metazoa > Arthropoda > Collembola > Symphypleona > Sminthurididae > Sminthurides > Sminthurides aquaticus. The sequence goes on along the minus strand of CAJQTT010000004.1, from coordinate 3,542,886 downwards.
CGACAAAATGTCAACAAAATCTCCATACTTCCTAAGAAAGATACTCCCCGTGATAAGTAAATACCTGCATAGTTAAAAACATGTATGCAAACTGCTAAATCAATCCCTATTAGCTCCATATAACGATATAGTCCTTTGTGAATCGAAAAAGAACTAACGTTAGTGTTGATTCCATTTCTACTCAATTCCCAATTTGCCCATACCAACTTCCTCCGCCAGCATTTCCCTACTTTCTTCCCGATCTTCTCGTATATATATATGAAATACCAGGAAGGCCATCACCGAAACGAAATACTGGCTGACGACAAGTTACGTTCACACCACCTTCAGACAGTGGTATGCAGAGGTATAACAATACAGAATATTTCATATTAATTTTGAGGATTCCACTCAAATTGCCAATAAACCCTAGGGGCAGACATAAAAAGAGAAACTATTATTACGAATTAGAGTCTGACTGATTGTAAGGGATGAAAGGAAAAGAAAGTGGGTCTGCAGTGCAAAGACAGTTGAGCATTGAACTTGATACGGCAGGGAGAGTTATGCATCCTTCCTTTCCTATCCTGCATTCCTATGCCGTACACACACACACAATAATCTCCTCCTCACCTCACCTGTAATCTTCATCAATCCCTTTTATCTTTCTCAATTCTCAAATGCTACATACGCATTACTCTGTAGCACAGACAAACTACCATAAAATTATTTTGACTACACAAATCTCTCACATTCTCATCAAAGCCAACAAAATCTCTAAGGATAACATTTAAAGCATCAACTAAGACCGATTAGAATCAATACAAAATGAGCTTTTCAAAAAACATTTCTGTAAACTTATAACACAGATTGAACAGATGCTCGAACAAATCCCTACGTTTTTTCGAAGATCTACACTTACTGAACATACTCCAAAAGTCTGTACCCACTGACTACCCTACATGCAACCTCCTTTCTCCGATAAAACTTTATCTCTGTCATTATTCCAACGGCATACTATTGAAACTACGCTATAATAAGTTCGAGTAGGTAGGACTTGTAATTTTAATTGAAGATATATCCGTATCTTTCAATCTTTCCGGCATTACAGCTCGAGATTTCCCCATATCCTGGCCTTCTGTTATCGACGTCTTTACTGAAACCCTAAATCCTATTCTGGTAACCGACCCAGACAGAAGCTTTCAATGAGTATTTCATCCCCTTTATGCTATACATATGCTCTCTACGCCCTTTCTTATTTTTACGCGGTTCAACAGAACCAGAATCCTAGAATTACTGGAACTCTTCCATTTAATGACAAAAGCAGAGATAAAACCATCCAAAAGGGAAATCAAACAGACCTACTAAAAGCTATTTAAATCCAAACAAAACAAGGCTACACATACCTGGAATCTTCGAGAAATCCGAGATCACAGACACCGTCTTAATCCACACGTAATGTCTTGAAAGGAACAAAGATCCGTTCTTCTTGTTTGTACATACGGCTGCTAGTCATTCCCTCGTTCTAACCGTCTACATCCACGCATCCTTCTGTATCTGATATCAAAGGTCAACACGAGATTCTCCAAAGCTCATATAAATTCCCGGTGGTAGTAATTTCTTTCTTATTTGATTAATAAATTCACTTGTCTTTTTAATACTTGAAAATATATATATATATTCTAGTCCGCAGTTGATCAACTTCACAAATTATATCCTTCTTCCTCAAAGTATGTAAACACTACATACGTACGTGTTTTTGTAACACCAAGCTCAAGATTTTGGCAATCCCGGAACCCATATCTTATCACTTTTCACTTTAAGTTATAGCACATCAAAGTTATTGAAACACGAGAGTAATAAACTCCACATGATTCCCAATATCAATGATTAATTGTCTACAAACAACTTTGAAATCAACATATAACTCGTATACGCAACAGCTCTCAAACTGCATCATCCCTTAAAATGCATGAACAGATGTAAGCTAATATCACAACGTTGGCAATTCTTATCAACACTTACTTGAGGAACCCTTACTTGACTCTCCTCATCCTTCTCTTCTGCCTTTAAACTTATTCTATCTCCCTGAAGAGTATTTAGCAACTAATAATATCAATTTGCTGACTATATCGAAAACTACCATTAGATTCTTGCTACTGGAAGCGGTTTTTCTCCATCTAGTACACAATTCCCCCCCCCCCTCTAAAAATAAAAATCAACTGCAAAAATATCCCAGAACTAATTAGTTACACAATCAAGTTCGACATTAGCATTGAGTTAATTACAGTCGTAAAAGAGTTTGGTATGTAGAAAACGTGTTCCTCTCTTATCAGCTTCCTTTGGGAGAATTTTAATGTACCATAATTTAAACGCCAACGTCTTGATGACGAGAGCTTAAACGCTTCTTGTTTAAACCTTATGTGACCTACTAGATTTCCCCCAACAATTCTATAATCTGAACATACAACTGATTCCTGAATAAGTACGTATATATATATTATAAATTGAATATCACAAAAAATCCAACTGTCAAATTACTCCGAGACTTTTCCGAATGGGCTAAATCACAAGAGTTCAAATCGAAGCAAATCACATCACAATTTTACGCAACCTGGGATGTCTTCCGTTCTCAAACGCTTCCTTTTCCTGCTCCTCTTGTCTATTTTTCGCCCAGTCCTTTTAAAGAATGGGAATCCCTACACGTTGCACGTCTAAAACATGTTTATTATTAACTAACTTTGATTAGTAGCTGGCCTCGTACGAGCGCAACACGTAAGAGTATTAGAATGAAAACTACAAGTAGGAAAGGAAGGGAAGCAGCGGCGACAGAACTCAGCTTCTTCAACAACAACTTAACTCAAACTTGGAATCTTCACTGTCCCAGGAGAAAACAACAAGAATCCTTTTACACACTGTGAGCAGGCAAAATGCATTGTTTACCTTCGGGCTGCGATGGTACACACACTGCAAAAAATTTGCATTCTACTTACTTATTTACCATACACTTTCCCGTTTGATCCTATATATGCTTACAGTAAGGGTTTTAGCAATATAAGGATGTAACTCTCCTCCTCGCTCTCTCTGCAAAAAGTTAAGTATTCCTCACGCCACGAGCTATTCCTTGAGTGAGCTTATTCGTCGGTACCGTTCACAATAAACATCTCTTAAAATCTCTCCTCAATTGTTTACGTCTGTCTGTAATGTAAAATGAATAATCCGCAAATGCTTTCATGTACTCATTACACTTTCCTCCAAATAATAGTAAACTTCAAGATACCTGATGTGAATTCCTACATTTATTATTAAGATGCCTGTGGACAGCTCTCGCTGGAGTTAAAGAGGGTCGTCTATAAAATCTCAGTCGCTCTCTCTCTCCTCTCGCATAATAACAATTCGTGGAGATGAGCTATAGAATCCTCAAGTTCATTCTTGCAATGTGGGGGGTAGCGAAACTTGCTGTGAGTGAGAGGATGCGGAATGCGGACTCATCACATGCCGAGGATATGTGTATACAGGTGCTTGTGATCTTCACTCGAAGAACATGCATACTCGGAACTATTCCCCCCCTCTTCATGGAAGTAATCTACCCGATATTTCACTCTTCTTCTATCGCGGAGCCTCTTTAGCTCAGGGGCAGAGCACTGGTCTCGTAAACCAGGGGTCGTGAGTTCAATTCTCACAGGAGGCATCTCTTTTTGCTCCATGATCCAAAGAGACTTCCAAGATTCGGTGCTATCATAACTTTTGATCAGACACCCTTGGTTTCCACACTGCGGCCTACTGCCTACTACGTGCATTTCGGTTTTCGAGGGAATGCTGAATGCGGCCGTTCTACCTCTCGATGTTCCGCGTCTCCGTCCATAAAACTGCTAAATTTAAAGTATTAAATTGTAATTGAATTAATGTAAGCTGTATAAATTGATTGTCGCTTGGGCCGTGTTAACTTAAAAGTTACCGGGAAAATAGTGGTTTAAGGTAAGAAAATTAAAGGATGCCGGCTTCGGCATGTTGATATTGGGTTTGTAATTTTCTCTCACTCGTCTGTAAGTGATAAATGTATAATTCTTGTTTGTTTTTTAAAGGTAGTATAACACAATTTACTATCTGGAAAAACTTGGTTTTGATAATGGTTGTTGGAACCCAGGAAAATAACGAAGAGAAAATGCTTACTGACGATGAAGCCGCGCTCTATGATCGCCAACTTAGGCTTTGGGGAGTAGAAGCTCAAAAGAGGTAGGTTGGAAATAAGGTGCTAATTCTGTCACACGAAACATATCACGATTTATTCATTGGGTGTACATATGATTCACTGGTTCAAAATGTATGTTTTCAAAAATGTCTAAAACATTCTGTAAAAGCTCATGTGTAGATTTGTAATTGTATAACAGATTGATCAGTTCCAAATTATTGGTGATCGGTATGACCGGTCTTGGGGCAGAGATATGTAAGAATATCATCCTTGGAGGAGTCAAGTCAGTTACGCTGATGGACAGCAGTATTGTAACGGAGGCGGATGTGCTCACGCAATTCTTTTTACCTAAGGACAGTGTTGGGCAAAACGTAAGATTGGGAATCTTCATTACACTATTTCATTGTGACTTTCACTGTAGCAGGACATTGATTAACCTTAACTTGCTGTGTTTGCAGAGAGCTGAAGCGTCTGTGGCAAATGCTCAAAAACTTAACCCAATGGTCAGTGTCATGGCTGAGAGTGGTAACGTAGACGACAAACCTGATAGTTTTTACCAAGATTTCACTTTGATAGTCACCATTGGTTGTACTCGAAAGCAAGTATTGCGGCTAAATCGTTTAGCAAGATTGCATGGGGTCGCTTTCTTTGCAGCTGACGTCTTTGGGTTCTCCAGCTACTTGTTTTCTGATCTCGGCGAGCATCAATACAAGAAGTAAGAACTAGGTTCCAGCTTTTTACGTTCTTGTCTACTCATTTAGTAAGCGGGTAGTAACCAACATGTATCTGAATTGTTTAGGGAGGTCATTACAGCCGCAACAAAAACTACTCCAGAAGTCATCAAAGTTATCGATGGAATTCTTCGATACGTACCTTTTCAGGATATATTGAACTTGGATTGGAATATGGAAGAACTAGCTAAGAGAGTGAAGAAAACTAATCCAAGCTTCTTCGCTCTTTTTGGTGAGTAAACAGGAGGTTAGCATGGTCGGTTAGTGTTTATCGTCGGTAGTCTAAAGTTCTGTTTTTTATCATGTAGTGATACTGGAATTTATCGAGCTTCACAACCGTCGTCCAGACCCAAGTAAGCGAGACAGTGACTACCAGGAGTTACTGAAATGTAGGGATGCTTTTGCTGACAGACAAGGCGTATCAAAGGAGAAAATACCCGACGAGTATTTTGAGTAAGAGCAACACATTGTACTATAGGTAAATATATACGTGACTGACCTTCTTCTCCGTGTCATTTTATCAGTGATTCTAATTCATTCATAGGAATGTGTTCGGGGAATTGCCACCAGTTGCAGCTATTACTGGAGGTGTTATAGCTCAAGAGGTAGTGAAAGCCATTTCACACAAAGACATACCTCTCATGAACCTATTTGTTTACAGTTCTGTAGCTGGAACCGGTTATGTCGAAAATTTTGCTATGTAGGTATCAAACATTTTCTTACCTTTACTATGTATCTTTAAACTCACTTTCTTTTTCAGTGGTATTCTTTAAGTGGAATGTAATAAAAGTTTTCAAAAAATGCATCTTTAACGAATTAATTTAACTAACGTTTTGCGTTCATGTGTAATTAACGTGTTTTGCTCTGTGTGAAATCATACAAGCATCATGAAAACTAAGTTTCATTTATACGGGAGTATTCTTGAAATCTATTTTGATTTCTGGTGCATCGCCCTAGTCTCGGCTAAGCCATTTAAATGGCTATGAACGTGTAATCATCTTCGAATACAGCGGCTAGGAGAGGTCCGTGAATTTCGACGACTTCCAACTTTCCAACCGTGAACACTCCGTTAATGAAGAACTAAACACTGCCGTACCATCCTTGCACTCTTCGCGGGAGGTTACAACTGCTCTGTAGCTGGGAAATTGGCAACTCGCCGCGCGATAGCGAAAATACATTATCGAAAACAAAAAGGATTTTAATTAAAGCTATATATACATGACGAAAAATTTCTACATCCATAACGTGGTTGGCGTTTAAGTTTAAAATTCGTTTAAAACTCATCTTGAGTCGCATTTTTCCCGTAAGTGTGATTCTTGTATTTAAATATTTAAATGAGACAAAGTTACCTAAAAGAGCCCTTAACTCTACAGTTATGGGGACGGAGCGAGTAAGATCTCTTACTCGTTGCATTAGAGTAAGAGATCTTGTCTACCCTTACATAGTTTATTTGTAATAATATTTAATCTTGGGTTTGCGTTTCGTTCGTTTCGTATAGGTTATTGTTTGTATACAGCTTTTGTCACTATTTATTCCGCAACCTTCATGCCACTTACTGCTTAATGCCAGAGAATCCTTGTTGCTGCAACCATCGTTCCAATTTGGTTCCATGAAATTGCCTTGTAAATTTGCACAAATATTCCACAAGTTGTTCGTTCCATAGAAGGATAGATTAGAATTATACCTAGCTGGTTGATGATACCGGAGAAAGAGAAAATTATTAATTGTAGTGAATGTAAATGACAAGGTAGTCTTACCGCGTGTAACGTGCGTGTGAAGGGCTAATCTAATGTTACGACTTCTCATAATTAAGTGCAGCCAAAGGGCAGACTAACGTTTCAAAACTGTAAAGCGCTAAACAGTTACAGAAGTCTATTAACATTCTCTAAATTGTTTGGACTCTGTTAAGATTACTTTGTAATACGTATTGTGACATTGTGAGCACATTAATTCCTTGATTAATGATGTGTTTTCTCAACGTAGGAATTTGGACCGACGCTTTCAGCGACCGAAGTACTTCAATCGCATCCTCGTAGAAGGGAACACCATGGTTGTTACAGCCAACATTTTTGGCTTCGGTCGCCACTGGATCAAACCGTTCACAATAATGTCAATAGCTGTTGCAATAAACGCCTGGTTGCAGAAAGACGAGGACGAACGAGCTTCGACTTTTAGAGACCGGAGTCAACTTTACGGAAACCCTAATCGGCAAGAACCGAAGAATCCGCCATCATGGTAGAGAGGGTCTGGAAAGAAAGGCAACAGTAATCAGCGATGTATGGAAGCGCCACGTAAAATCAAATTTCACTACTAGTTCGATGCAATGAATTCATTATTTTGAGTTTTGTTTAACGTAGGACGAACTTCTCAAAGAGGCATGCCTAAATAGTTACACATTAATCTAGGGCATTGCCCTTTTAGAAAATATAGTCATGCTTTAAATGTAGCCAAGTTACGTTGTTAACTAAATAAAGTTACATGAATCAATACTGAGTGCGCCATCCATCAGGAAAACTACATATAGATTCCTTGACTAGCCCATATGGCATCACGTCATTTGATACCTCTGGTTCCGTTGATAACGAATAAATATCATACCTAAGGGATGGTCATACAAGTCATCTAGCATACTAGTTGTTGTACAGATAATCCAAGCATCTGGCGAATTCTTTTTATTGCTTCGGACGAATAACTCATGCCAAAAATTGAAGGACATCGAACAAAAGGAAGTATCACAAACCTAAACAGCCTTCTATACGAACTGCAAATTAACGGCTCATGCAACTTTAATTTAGTTGCAATGAATCAGAAGAATGGTTGCATCGAAACGATCTCAAGGATATTTTCTCATGCCGACGAACTTCCACCGCGAGTCGACAGGATCGTCAATCTTTTCTGTGATTTAGCCGATCGTGGATTTGCATTCTTCACAGTGGAGACTGGAGAACTCAGCTGTCATTTTGAAAACAAAAGCGTTGAAGTAATATATGCAATGTTTAATATTATTTTGTTTTGGGAGGAGGTTATTCAGCACAGCAGGTGATAGTGCCGCTAATGTTAACTTTGAATAAGGTAGGTGACGAAAACTCTTAACGTATTACCTGGAAATGTGTGCTTCCTGGCTATAACACGGGTTGTAAAATTTCGGTTGAAATTTCGTCACTAATTAGCTGCGTGTGCTCCAAAATAAAATTTAAACATGAGTGGCATTAAGTTTGAACTTCAAAAGGAGATATTTCAAGCGTCTAAGGAGCGCTTACATGAGGCCATCACTGTTACTTCATTGGCAAGGAAAAAGAAGGCCCCGTGTTACCTGTGTGTCACCGGTAGCATTGAACGACCAATTCGCTTCACAATTTATTTGGTAAACTTACCCCCGCTTTTGAAACATCAACTAATCCTTTGATTACAGCTTGCAGCGTTTTTAAGAAATACACTGTTATTTTGTAATTGCTCGTAGGTAAAGAGAACAGAGAAAAATTTTAAGAGGAAGAATGAATGGGCTTTATCCAGCTTGAAGGAAGCCAATTTTAAAAGTCAGGTAGGCTACCGTTTCTATCGTCGTTAGACCTAAGTTTTCTGGTTTTATTGAACTCGAATAGATTAAAATATGATGGATATCTAGGATTCGGCTGAGTTCGAATTACAATTGGAAAAGAGTTACCAATGGGTCGCTGGAAGTTTGGAAGAAAAGAAGGCATTTTTTTCGATACTTTATCAGGTACATTAACCTTACATTATCGCAAAAACTATGTTCAATGCACCTGCATGCTTCGCATAATAATACAGTAGTTTTGATTTCTGTTAATAGGTATGTTCTCGAATGCACCGAGGACCGAAGCTCGTCAATTATCAGGCTGAGGACCATGCTGATGGTCAAGCGAATATGGTCATCGCATCGGTACAGAAGGATGCTGCTGAGAGTGATGAAGAAGACTTTGGCTTGACAGAGAGAGAAGAAGCAGACCTAGAAAAGGTTCTGGCAAGAGCAGAAAATGCGGTGGTTAATGCGGATGCATTTATGGAGCAATTAGCAAGAGAACTGTCGATTCTAGATGGGGTATATTAAGCTAATTCCTTATAGTATTCTAAAAATTCGAGAAAGAATGCACATGCAAATATATCTAATAATTGTTTTTCAGGAAAATATTCACAGTATTATGGAATCAGAAAGTCAAGTTAATGCCTTGATTGACTCAATTGACTCATCTATCCTCGTGATAGAGAAGGTAGAAGCAGAGCTTCAGGAATACGAAGATACTGTTATACAAGTGAAGACAGCTGTCGAAAAAATCGAGCAAGAGAATTCACAAATGGGCACTGCTGCCAGAAATCAGCAATTACTGTTCAAAGAACTATCAAATCTAATTGAAACTCTGGATTTCCCTGCTGATGCTGCCGTCATAAACCCAGACTTTAGTACTCAATTAGGCATTAAGAAAGCTACCGAAGCAGTGTACAAACTGAAAGATGCTTTAACCTTTGAGGTAAATACCACACTTTCTCAAGGAGTTTTTAGTCATAATAAACAAGTGTTGGAACTAAGCATTATACGGGATTTCAGGAAAATATTCATCCCGCTTTGCACCGCATGCAAGCTGTGATTGATCAGAAGCGAAGATTGGAGAAATACAGGGTGAAGTTTTCCCAGATTCTTACATCCCATCTGGTAAAGTTGCTGGTACATTATGGAAATTATTCGTCGCTGGATTCCAACTCTTCGATTCAAGGTTTCCGTCTTCCAGTATTAGCTCCTATGCATAAGGAGCTTACTCCTTATGAACCACTAACAGGCTGGCTAAAAGCAATGGATGCAAACAATTTCGAAACTCTTTCAAAAACATACACTTCATGCATCCAGAAAATCTACGAGAAGAATGTCAAAGCGTTGTTTGACGAAGCAAGGAATAGAATATCTGGAACTTCAGCCTCTTCAAAAAGTACGTTTATTGCACACACAAATTTTGAGTTCAATGTATGACGATGCATTCGTAACACATATTTTACTTTCTAATTTTCTGTAGTATCGGGCTCTACGGGTGACTTACGAATACGGGGTCGGTATTTTGGGAAAACAAGAATTTTAGCTAACAGAGAGGGTGGCGATACAGAAAGTCAAGGATCTGGAGAAGGGTATGTATAACGCAATCTAACATCTAAGTATACATAACAATTATCGTAGCAGCGTAGTAGAAATCATCGTTATGTACAGGTCTGTGGATTCCAACGAGCGTCAGCACTTTTATGATGTTTTGGAACAACTTCTTGAGGGCCTTGAACCAGCTGTTAATTCCGAAGAGTTATTTGTGACAAAATTTTTACATTTGATTGAAACCACTCCATCACCAAACGTCACATCTCCATCAAAAAATCAGGGAGGTGCAGAAATTCGCAGAGTGATGACTATACTATTTGGTTCAATAGAAACCGAATTAGTAACCTTTTTGGCACATTATGAAAAACTTGAAGCAAGGTAAGTACTACTGATCAAGAGCCTTTTCGTGCCTAGTGCCATTCTACTATATTTTTACAATTTAATCCTTTAATTATTACCATTTCATGAACTCCACGTAGTTTCTGTATGGGAGCTATGGTAAGACTGGGAAACCATACACTGAAGCCAGAAAATGCATCTACTTACATAGGAATAATATTCGGTTCGGTTTTGGTACAAGAGAAACGAAGTTTCGATCGACTCATGAACTCGTATGTACAATACATCAATGACAGCAGACTGCCACGGAAAGCAAAACCTGGAATAATTGCGTTCGTCACAGACTTTGAGGCAAGTTTTCATGAGTAGAAATTTGCTTACTGATTTTTTTACACGCAGATTTCCATGTATTTACTGTAAATATAATCCTACAGGACTTCGCCTTGATGGCCGAAGCGATATTCAGTAATTCGTCTCGAAGAAGTGACCTGGAAAAATGGTATGTAAAAATGTTAGGTGCTATATTCGAAGGAATTATGCGATTATCAAACGATGGTGGTAAAACCCCAGCCGAAGTGATCAGAATGGAGAATTTTCATCGCCTTCATGCCATTTTGTCCAAGCTCAAAGTCAGTGTTTTAGACGGACAGAAAAGAGAAGCGAAAGTGAAGTACAATGAGGCGCTCAACGCTTATGTAACGAAATATTTCGGACGACCATTAGTAAAACTTAACGTAAGTATGCCGTACATAATCGATTCCTCTCCAACTAAATGACGCATAGGATAAGAATACCATGTTTATGTTTGTAGGAATTTTTCGAAGGTGTGCAAGGCCGTGTCAGTCAAGGAGTTAAAGAATCCGAAATTGGTTACCAGATGGCTTTTAGTAAAGCTGAATTAAAAAAAGTGATAAAGGAATATCCAGGAAAAGAAGTAAAAAAGGGACTAGAAGCATTGTACAAGAAAGTGGATAAACATTTGTCAGAGGAAGAAAACTTATTGCAGGTACAAGAAGAAGAATGGTTTGCCATAAACTTTCGCTTCGTTGGGACTTTAAGCTTCATAAGGTTTATTTTTTATTTTATAGGTGGTGTGGCGTGCCATGCAGGAGGAATTTATTGTCCAGTACAAATCAATAGAGAGTTTAATTTCTCGTTGCTACCCCGGAGCGAAAATATGTCTGGAATTTAGCATTGACGAAATACTAAATTACTTCTCGGAAATTGCACAATCTCATTAGACATTAATGAAACCAGCAGCCGCCGCAACCGTTGTCGTGAGAAAACGTGTTACCTTCCAAGGTCCAAGACGATGCGCATCAATCAAGTTTACATAACTCGAAAGTGGCAGATTACTACTGATTTTTTATTCCATTTAATCTATCTTCAATAATGAGGCCTTGCTATTTTTATTAGAGTAATCATAACTTGTCTCACAAATCGACTAAATCGTTTTGAAGCCGGAAGTTCTGCATTACTGCGCTAATAGCCGTGCCGTAAGATGGTTGGTGCATAATGCTGTTGCTTTAGATTTTATTGTTCATAAATAGTAAGCAATTATATACTAGTACCTAATGGCAGAAATCTCGGTAAAATTCTGCAGTAATTACCTTGAATTACAATCAACAATCGTCCAAGTTACAAACGAGAGTTTTTCTTATTGCTAAAAACGGTCATAAAGTGAACTTTGTTTATCATAAGATTCCGTAGCAGCATCCGTTTCGTACTACCTAATCAGTCATCTTGCTTTGGTTAAACGTGAGCTGATTTCGCATTCAAGGAATGAAACCGACGCCTTCGTTCATAACTCAAGTTTATAGTGCTACCTGGGGCATTCGAAAGACACTTGGATTCCCATAGCGTGAAGCTTCACTTGAAACTTTGTTGTAACGACCAGTTTTGAATGAGTCCTGAGAGTTTTGATCGCCGAAAAGTTACAACACTTGCACTGCACGGGTAAAAAGATTTCACTAGTCATTAAAGCAACTTAGCTTGAGAGGCAGAGTACACTGTAACAACATCACGAAGACGAAAATTTCGGATTAGTTGAAACTCCAGAACCTGGGTCAGTAATGTGAGCAATTTTGAAAGCAAGTTCGAGGCAGTTCTGGTGTTCTAAAGTATCCTGAAGGCAAATATAGATTTCTCTTTGATCCTCGTACAATCTTCCGACAACCCAGTAGCAAACTTTCTTTGGCTTCTTTTTCTTTTTGGATCCAATGCCCTCTTGAATGTAGCATTCAAAGAGCGTGCCATGTTCTGATATCGGTGACATGGCCTTGCTAACCCATTTCCAATCCTGCGCCCGACTTCCTAATTTTCTCTGAAATTTTAAGTGGTCAAGTAAGTAAACTTTTCGTTCTCTTCCCGAACGTTTTCATTTATATTTCCGCATCTTACCCGACTATTGGCAGCTTTGTGAAGTATAGCATGGCACGTAACTGATGATTTGCGAAAGTTCCTTAAGATATCTTCATGTGGGAGAGGCTCATCCCGAACGCTTCGTTCACCAGAGCAGATTAGGACGCCACGCCCATATTCCACGTGAACAAATTCATAAATGTAGTTTCCTTTAGTAACGCTATACAAACGGAAAAGCAATACATTAATTAACTGTTCTCATAAAATGTTTTTCTAGGCAGAGAGTGTATATACTGATATCACCATGGAAGATCTACACAACTCGCAACTGTCAGCCTTCTTTTGACCTTTCATGCTTTTTACGGATCAGAGAAGGTAACTTCCGCGATGGATTCCATCCCCGATACGTTGGATCAAAACCACTGCATAACCTTGAACTATAAACTGGAAACGTTTCTGTGACACAATCATAATGAGCTACTATCCTCCATTATCCCTTTCCCCCTTTCAGTCTACGAACATGACCAATTCGATATTTATGCTTCAAAGCATTCACCACTCTGCTCTAGCCCGCCCTATGTGCAACTGACCTTTCCGACAATATCTTCCAGCTTAAGCCAAAAGTGCTTCAAATACATTTGCAAACGATTCGTGCATACATGAGTGTTATCATTGGCTGGCGGTCAGATACTGACTCGACAGGAACAGGAGCATCACACAACTCTTTTCATGCAGATAAGTTGTCAAGACAGCTGTCTAAAAGTCTGAATGGTTTTAGTTATGCTCACGTCTGAACCGAAAATCTCAAAGATGCCTACACACCATAAGTAATTCCAGACGCGCTTAAGTGCTTCAGTTGCTTTCCCGAGTATTTACCAGGCTAATGCCAAAACGGCTTCATTATTTTTCATAATATTTCATCCCATACTTCCTCTTTACCCCACCTCTGCCTGAATTTGCGAGAAGTGTGAAGATGAGCATATCCCCAAATACAGCAAAGGGAAAGATATAAAACCGGTGGAAGCAGCTTTCTACCCTTCCACTTTTCCTCTTCAAAATTAACCTCCAAAAAGACATCGCATCTTGGCTCTTTCTTCCCTAACCACTTCCTGTATTTCCATACGCAGAGATTCGCTTTAAGCAGTTTTCAGATCCAACCTACTTGTTTTGTTAGCCTCATCGAAAAGGGAATGGAGAAGAGTTATCAAGGAGCCCGTTTCCCTGGTTTTATAATTTCCTATCCATCCAACTAGGTTTTGCATTCTTCCCCTTCCAGTATTAAAGAGTTCTTCCGTTTCATTCATAACCGCAGCAACCTTTGCCTGGTTCTGAATAAATGACGCTTCTCCAGTTCTCTTCCTGGACAATCTCTGCTGTCGCTTTCTAACGTCACCACCAGAATCACCTCCCTGTATCCTAAGCTTTAGCTCTTCATCACTCTGCCACCTATAAACGGAAACTTCACAAAACAGTTCAGTACCTTCAAAATTACCAAACTTATCTGCTCATTCTAGTTCCATTAGTTTTCTCCTATTCCACCCCATCTCTAGTTACACCACAAAGAACCGCTAATATCCACGTAATGCAGTTGAGACCAGCTTGTCTTCTGTCTCCGACGGCTCCCTTTCATTTTCTCCCCGTCTTTCCATTTACGAATCAAGTTCACTTTGATTCGCATAATTCTTGAACTAAGTTTATAATCACTACCCTAGCTTCCCTTGCAACCCTAAAACTACAAGACACAAGTACCTCATATTTCAATGTCCTCGTTGTAGCGTTTAAAGTAGTTTCCCTAATGTGGAGCCTGCTTCTGTTAAATTAACAAACTTACTCAGAAGAGCATCAAACGCAAATGCTTTAAAATTGCAATTCCTTTTATACAAACTTTACTTTTATAATATCCCAAGTCCTTTCAACCTTGGGTTGCCTCAAGTCCGGTGATACAATGAATCGTCGCCATCTGCTTATTTATAGTATGCACTCTTCACCCCAAGGAAACACACACGTTACTAACCGGCAGTTCTCCCTTACAGCAAATACTGTACTAGGCTATCATATTTTGGGATTGTATCATGCCAAATGTGAGTGAGTCCATAATACATAGTATTCTCATTCTGCTGAATAGAAAGATACATTACCAAGATATAATTTCAGGTTCATATTTTTTAACAACAGTGTGCAGTATTCAAATTTACATGTAGAGATGGTTACTTGGTTAAGTTTGGATTTTTCCAATACATCTTCTTTCCCCTATACAGTAATAAATAACTTTTCCAGAAACCACTTTTATTGTCCTGTTCCATCTACGGTCCCTAGCTAAATTATCCACGCGGTTACTTAGTTGGATGACTCTCTGGCTGGCTTGTGAATACGTAGATAGATCCACAATACATTTAACCATGCTTATGCAATATACTTTGGCATCAAGTCCAGGGGAGTATCTAGAAGAGTATCTATACACGAGAGGATTGATGACGCAAAGCAACTTTATTTACTCACAAACTTTGTGTTTAACGTTTTATCCGGATGAGAAAAAGGACCCGGGGAAAAACTTTCTCCAAACTTGACCACTATTCCCGTGTCACCCTGCATAAATATTTCCGCCAAAACTTCATGAGTCAAGGCAGGCGACATGCATTTTATGGTTGTTTTAAATAAAAGCTCCATAAATTTTCACTGCAATATTTTGTATCAAGATCTTCTAGTGAAACTGTCCGGCGTCATTTTTACTATCAGACGCTTAAAACACTAATGCTACGTGCTTACTTTTCTTTGAGTTATCGTGAATTCTTGCTTCTGAGACTGAATAAAAATAACACACACGACATGCAGTAAATTCAGAATCCTTAGTCCGTACCTCTTGTATCTCACCCTTTAGTTAAAAGGCCTTTACACAAAAGTAAGCATAAGGATGAATGTTTTTTGGTTTGAAGTCATGTGTCTGAACACAATTGGCAGCACTGGACCTGTTACGGCTCGGCTGTTTAAGTTGAACTCTGGCCAGCGTGTCAATTATATGTGCTTTAAATCCAGTCTAGGAAGCACATATCTGGCTATAACGTATATTGAATTGTGTTTCTTGCTTCTGCTATTTTAGCTCATGTAGCACGTAGGCACGCTCGTACTCAATTACACTAATGATGTCCATGATCTTACTATTCTATCCCAACTTCCAACTGCCCCGGAACTTTCATTGTCATGCATATCAACTTTCTCCTTTACAGTTCCTCGCACAACCCTATCACTATTTCTTTCATCCTCTACGAATCTAAAACTTTCTCTATGCCTTTCTCTTGCACAAGGAGAAAGTGTAGGAGATAGACCAAAAACTTTCTTCGCCATTCTCCTCCATATATTTTGCTATTCTTGCTTCCATTAACCTTAGTGCAAATTACTCATCTTGGAACAATGAAAATGATGATGCAATATTAATAATTCCATATTGTTTTCACATAATCATGCTATCATTTTCACCCTTGGCCCACATCCCACCCAAAGCTTTTAGCTGCAAACTATAGGTGAACCGCAACGCGACAGCTCCCACCTCCAAGCCTTATATTTAAACCATATACGAATCTTTCTAGTCAAGATCCAAGACCTTTGACTAAAACACAGGGAAAAAATAACGTTACGAAACCAACTATATGTAAAAATCGACATTTACTACTCTTTCATTGCAAAGTTATCGAAACAGAAATTTCTCTCTTCTGATTGGCTATCTCCCAGCAAACTTTGACGGTCTCATAAAGTTACTTACTGTCTTGTACTTATTTCAATTAATTACTTGTCTCTCACTAATTGCATTTGCTGTATTCGGCTAAGTCGTTGGCGTCAATAACACCAAGGGTATATTCAGAAAAATAACAAATACTTGATCAGAAATGATCACTTTCATCTTCATCCTGTTAATTTGCTACCTGCTTATTATTCATTTTTCACTGTGCAGAGGACAGTACGGATGCATCTATAGAATTCTTGATAAGAAAACGATTTTCTTTTACATCTTTTAACAAAGAATTTGCCCTACCAAACAAGCCTTTAGTTCTATTTCAATCCGTTCTCCTAAACAGTATTTTACAAAATTAGTTTACTGCAATACAATCCATTCCTTGCCAATATTCTTGCATGCTACTCCATTTCGATTTAGACGCTAATCTACTCTATACATGGCGTTTATACGTAAGTGTCTGCGTGCTTCGTGCTTGAAGTGGTCGATAGCAATGGAAAACAGGAAGAGAATGTGATCAAGTGGAGAAAAGTGCTTACTATTTCAATTCCATGGAATGAAGATACGATACATGCTAACTTTGAGAACAATACAAAACTTGTGCATCATGTGCCAAGTTTCTACTATTTTCAGCGCATTTACTAAAATAGGACCCATTATCTGTAAATATGTTGTACGCTAGGAAGAAAATATTATTACCTCACGGTTGAAAGATATTCCTGGGGACAATCCAAGGAAGCTGAGTGTCTATCCACAGAGGTTGTATCACTTCCATCTCCGCTCTGAAAATATAATACAATAATCAAAATTTAGCGAAACTGCTCGCTCTCTCTAGTTCTAGCGATAAAAGTCAAACTTAAGCGCCGGTATCCAGCACCGCCTCAGCCTTGAAAGTGAAATCAACGATACTTCTCCCCTTCGGACATCCTCCCTCTGAAGCAGTTACATCTGATTGAACATTCTATGACAACATGATTTTCCCTGAGCTTTGCTCACCCCTTTTTCGTCTCTTCTTATATGTTAGCCTAACGCAATATGTTTCAGTAAGTCCTCATCTCTAACTGGTTTCCTACGGCTGAGCTTTATTGGTGTCGTAACGGTGAACTGAAGTGAAAGCATGTAAAATTTAGCAGTATTTACTTGATAGAAAGAGAAAGCGACACCAGGAAAAGCAGGAAGCACCCGCCCATCTCTCGAGTCTTCGTCAAAAGCGGGGAAAGCACTTCAAAGCTAGGAGCACGCTTAACAAATATAGCCCATTTTGATACAATTCTCTAGCTTCACTTCCCGGAAAAACAAGGCACAAAAGTATTTCAAACTTTGAATGATAAGGAGATGGCTTCCAACTATGATAACATGATTTCCAAGCCCCAGTCTTTGTTCTTATTGTTTACCATAAATGGCGAGGAATGAATTAAGTAGAAATTCAATCCTCGCCTAAATGTGCATTCACGCCGGCTATCGCCCAGGATCATTGGATAATTAATGCTTTGAGTTGGAAATTCAAATGTGAAGGCAAACTCAACTCCCTACAAACTCAGTGAATGCTCGGCACCACGAAAACAGGAGGGAAAAGTCATTAGAAATGCAAGGATACATCCCAAATACAATTCTTCTAAGTTTTCCACCGACTACACTCTGTTGTTTCTCATAATTTCGATAGGAATCCCAAGTTCGCAATTCAAATTTTCCTTTGCAAATAAATCTTCGTTAGAAAGACAAATAGTGCTCTGCCTGTAACCAGATTCCATTTCCAGGGCTGACGCCCCATTCTCTGCCAGCCAGATATTTGTTTCTTTCAGCATCTTTAGTCGCTTCCGCTTCTCTCTCTCTCTCTCTGACAGAATATTATGAGCTTTCCCCGGCATCAATTCAAAACGGATCCGAGAATCTCTTGTCCATAAAACTCAATTTCAGCCATCAGATTTGTAATTTTTTAAGATTTTCCTGCTACAAAGTCGAGGTTAGTATGAAGAAGAAGAAGGGTATCCCACAGCAATGCCCGCCCTTGCACACTACACGCATCAACGAGGTATCGCTCCATATGCTTAATCTTGTCTTGAGCTCATGTGAATAGTGATGCATATTACGATGAAAGTACTTCTCTTGGACTTTCTTCGCAGCAAGTCAACCATTTCCTCCAAAAATCCTCAAAATGTTCTTATTTCTTCGCTCAAGTCTGAATCTACTTCCTTTCATCCTATATATTTCAACGTCAGCTCAAAATGTTTATTCACTTTCTGAATCTAGGTCTACAGCATCAACTAACTTTATATACAACTTCCTCTGGAGCAAACGAAGTCATCTATGCCATGTTCCACTCCTTTTAAACAATGTTCTATCCTTAACTGTAAGCCACGTCATGCCAAAATGTATGTTGCATAAATACTCGGAAATCCCCTGCTTTCCTTGCTTTCTCCAGTTTTTCATCTTCACGCCTCCTACGTCATTCTCGTCTCTGCCAATTTCAACTTATGCCTCAGGACATATACACAACAGCCTTACGTCGCGCGTCGTATCTGATTCATATTGCTTTCTAAACATGTATCAAATCGTATTGAAATAACCAAGTCTTTATATTGTAGATTTCTCATACTACACATTGCGCGGCGCTTTAAAAAATAACTCACCAGTCTTGAAGAACTGGCATCACTACCAGCAGTGTAAGGTCCATTGTTATCGCTTCCACCAGGATCATATTTATCTTGAGCTCCCCCGTTTCCATCGATATGACTAGATTCAAACTCGTCGATTAAGTTTTTTATGTTTGCACTGGCTCGATGGGAGGGAAGGTTGGCGTTGGAGCCTCTGGCAGAGCCCTCTTCACCGAGTTGTCTTCCTCCGCTCTTCCCTTGATTCACATTGCAATTTCCCCTTTCGTTTAGATTTTGACCTGATAAAACCAAAATTATCGACCTTTATCCCTCCCGTCTCAACAAATCCATCAAGAGTGTATACATAAGCTATAATTAGATCGTAGCTGTACATGTACTTGCAGTTTTCCTCGTACTCATCAAAAACTCGTTCTCAATATCTGCTCCCCGCATGTTCAAATTTGAGGGACGGAAGCAGGGACTTTTGCCAACCTTTGGGCTATTCAACAAACTCCTAAAAACTAACGATAGAACTGGTAGCCGCAGTAGAGATTTGGTGTTAACCTTTAGATTTCCGAGACGATGTACTGGAGTTGGACGAGAAGTTTCTGCGGTTCATAGTTGGATTCCTAAGTATCTCCACGCGGTCAGGCATTCCCTCAGCTCCAGTACTAAAGAAATGATTCATATCCGAGCGAACTAATTGGATTAATGACTGTACGCCTTTACGGATCCATGAAGTATCCGGCCTCGCAAATCTGTAAATTACAGACAAGCATGAGTGAGAGGACGGTTGTAGTTGTAGAGGACGCTTATTTGCCCCTATATATTATCCGGATTCACACCATCGAACCCTCCCCCACCGCTCTAACTAACTCCCCAAGCCACCACAGCACAAAATAACGAGGATCATGCACAGGATACTATTTGCCGGATCTGTCAGATTCAAAGACTGCTCCTTCAAGTGAAAAGCACGAACTCAGGATAGACTACGAAACATATAGGTAATATAGCATGATAACAGAGTACATATGTACAATGCAGACGAGTAAGAACTACATGGTGAAAGCCATCCGTTCCTCAAAGCCAAATTTTCCAGGCAAGCACAGACGTTACTCTTCTTCACCCGTCTAAATTCTACCATCGACTTACTTGTCTGAAGAAGATGTAATAGGCTCAAGAATAAATCCCAGGAGAAAATAATCCTGCAAACAAAGCAAAGTACTTGAATGAATACGAACGAACTCGGAGAAAGTAGTTGACATTCCTTAATTCTGCTGCACGCGTATCAGTGTAGTGACTGGTGAATGTGAGTGCATACTCCTTTTAGTTATTTCCACCAGTGACTTTCACCCGCCTCCACCCTATCTTCCTCATCAGTAGTACTCTCATTTATAGAAGCTTTTCCATCATCCGTATAGCTTTTCCACACGCTCCTCTCAACTTTCTCCTGTATCGCAATCGCAAGGCTACAGGCCTTAATTTATTTTTTTGTTAATTACAAAACTGCTACTTTCCAATCAGTGCCGAACTAAGCCAGAGCATCTACTCAAGTCAGACAGTAACTTAAACATGGACAGGAGATAATAAATGGAAACGTCGACTTCTTCAAAGGGTATTCAAGCGCATTAATAGGAATTGTATTATTTCTTCCCACCCAGCAGTACTCAAAAGGACTTCCGCACTTATGTAATTAAAGAGAGCTTAGGGAAGAGAGTAACTGAATGGGATGACTCAGACTCTCCTACTTCAAGAGCGGATTTACTTAGCCTTTCCACAAAAGACTTTCCTAGATTGAATGTCAGTTCTTTTGTACATTATGTAAATGGGCCATGTAAATAAAGTCAAATGAAAAGTAAGCGAAACGAGTTAAACCGAGCTTAAAAGCAGCTTGTTTTCAAGGATTTACTCTAACACAGCCGGCTTCATTTCCTCTTTTCTCTCCTCCTTTCACCATTCCAAACGTATTTCCTTCACGCTTCACCGAGCAACTTAAACTCCATATTCCTTTTATTCCTCCCACACCAACTTCTCATTTATATTGATGAGTAATAACGCCTTCATTCACCAGCCAACCCCTTTCTCCTTCGAAAAACCCTTCACTTCCCGCCATCAGTAGTAGCCCCTGTTTCTTTGTGGTCAGCTTTTCAGCTTTCAACTTTCACCACTTTCACTACAGCACTCTAGCCATATGCAAAGATTCAATTTCATCTTCCTCATCCGCTCCACTCACCCATCAATCTAAATCATATAATCTGGGGGAAAGCTTCATCCACTACGGCCCATGAAAGCTAAGGCTAGGCTAAGCTCGTCTACTCTTGACCCAAAATATCTTTTTCATGCAAGTGCCTCTTCTCTCCCTCCTTCCCACTCCCACTATATCCTTCACGTTTTCCCTAAAATTCACTTTAAATCTACCCTCTAACCTGATCCCCTTTTAAGAGTACAAGTGGGGAGTTCTCCAGTACTTGGCTTATCGTTCCGGTTCACACACAAGAGTCCTCTCATCCTACACAACTTACAGCTTTCACTATATGAAGCTGTAGATGTTCTTCATTCTCCTGTAGCGTAACGAATAGCTAGTAAGTTAGTTTCCAGAGTAAAAGAAAATATTGGCCCCGAAATTTTTTTAACCACTACAATCATTTCCACTCCCCCTTACCCTTCACTTTCTCATTCAAACTTTAATCGTTGACATCATCATCATGACTAGCTGAGCTCGAATCCAAGCAGAGGTATACAACAGGAAGGTATATTTCTGGCCGTTAAACCTAGGAATTCAAAACTGGTAGTAGTTTCCTCTACGTCAATCTTCTCCTTTTACCCGTACTTTCACTTCTACATACTGCAACACTTTTTTCAAATGACGTAAGATCCGGTCAAATATATTTTCTCAAACTTTTTTTTGTGGATGCTTAAGAGGCATTTTAAACCGGACCCTCGGAGGGCTCAAAACTAACTGCGAATACCTTTCCTTCAGTGCACTCTATAGTGTCGAATTTACGAGCTTGAAATCGTCTTCTCTCCCTCTTTTGTCCACTGTAACTGGGAATATTATGGCACGTACGTTTTTGGACAATACTCACAATCACTTCCCAACATCAATAGTTGGATTACGATAAAATATCAACTTCCAAAACGGACATGTCGCAATTTAGCTTGTGCAGCTACCGAGGGATTCATCAGCCAGAAAAATTCTCATTCCACGCTCGCCCGGAACTGATATCTTCCCTTATCCTTCACCGACCTCTCAACTCTCAATCTCTAAAGAATTTTACCTTTCCCTTGCATGCCTGCTAAATATTTGGGACACTGTTTAATTGATAACGATCTATACTTCTACATCCCACACATTATATCGAACAGTATTCGATGCTAGGAGAATCGTAGTCGCAACCAGTTCTATAGATGAACATGGTTGATACCTCCTAAATCTGCATCTGAATATTGTCTTGGAGGAGCCTCAAAGCGGCGTGTTCAACATGTACATACCAGTCCCAAGAGTACAGCGTAGTGACAGCATTTGGATAACGTCTTTTCCTCTTCTTTCCCCGTCAATCCTTGATAACCATCCGCTCCAAGAAAGACGGGCTGCCAAAGTACAAGACGTTTCAACCGAGGCCAATGCGTGGATCGTCCCCATTTGTTTAACTCAGTCATCATCCATGTATAAAATTGACTCTGTACACTCAGTTCCAGATGTGAAGAGATTACTTCTCCCTGAAAAAACAGACAACAGCAAAAAACATTCACTTGAACTCTCAACAATCTCAATAAAGGTGAATGTCGTATCAAAAGCTATGCTTTGGCCATCCACTCTCTAGCAAATCTCTTGCAAATGAGACTCCTCCTGCTAGGCTCTAGGCATTCGTCCTCGTATTTCAACCGTCTTAATTCCATGTATAGGAGGAATGTTTAAAGAAAATCTATTGTACTTTTTCCCCATCCTTAATCGATTTGTTGACTTATGTGGAAAACTGGGCACTAAAACTAAGACTTGGATCAAAAAGACTACAAGTAGATCCCGCCTCCATCCACCAGTGCACGTAAACTTTAAGTCGGGTGAGTTGAAAAAAGCTTGGACAACAGTATTTCGGAAAGGATTTCCCACAATTCATTAGTTTCCATGAGGTTCACAGGAGAAAGAACCCGTAAAGCAGAGACAGTAATGCATAAATAAATGATACTTCAAGTTTAGTTATCCCAAAGGAAAGTTAAACAAAATTTTAAGGTTGTCGTCAATTCTTCTGGAAACGTTATACTTCCACTTTCCTCCTTAATACACATGACGCGGATAAGGAAAAGTTTCTCATCATCATTACACCGTCCGCACGACATTTCCCACAGAGAGATATGTACTTGAACGTAAGAATTACAATACCTTGTGCATCAGTATGGATCCAAGGCAGTGAAAATCCCATGCAGTCTCATCATTAGGCAACCCCGTTGCCCCCCTAGGGATGCCATCAACGTTCTGAGCACAAGAAATAAAAAAATTAGTACCAACTACCAGTTTCTCAAAGAGCGCAAATATTTCCCAAACATATACATCGCCACCCAAAAAACTATTTTTCACTATAGTATTTGAAAAAATGTCTCTATGTGTACACAGCTATACAAACGTTTTCCGTACTTTCACCATTTTTTCCCTTTAATACGTGAGTAACCTCGGAAAAAAACCCTATCTCGCAATCTCACCTCAGAAAAATCGCTTCCTTCTAAGCAGTACAGCAATTCTTCTACTCGGACCTGGAAAGTAACAAAATAATCAGGACCATCTCGCTCTTTCGATTTTTATTGTCCATAAGTCACAGACCAAGGACAACCTCCATTGATATTCAAAGCAAATAGAACAACACCCATTCTGGTAAAAAAAAAACTATTAAAACGAGAGACAGTCTTACGAATATATTCTTTGGGACTAGAGGGAAAGCACGAGGTTGGTTGACAAACAAAAAGTCGTCTTGAGCCATATTTGCCAAGCATGCAACAGCATTCGAAAGAAACCTTCCCATCTCTTTCTCTTTTGTACTATGGAAGGCTCTACGAAACATAATCCACAGAAAAGCCTTCATATCACACAACACGAACGAAAAACAAAAGTGCGAAGAGTGCACAACAAACAAAGAGAATCGCGAGTTAGAATTTCAAAGCCAACCGCACACGATCAACATGCTTAATTTAGTTTTTGAGCATTTGAATTCCGACTTCACACATGCAGTATGTCGTACATCTGCACGTTGTACAGCCTCCGTCCACTCCCAAGAACATACTTACCTTGTCAAGTTACCCCACTTAAAGATGATTGATTGCGTGAGACGAGAAGTAAATCTGGTGACACAATTCTGGGATAGCCTGCAATTGAAAACACAACATTTGGCCACTTCTCTTGATCATCAATGTAGGGTTTTGAGTTTAAGTCTACTAATTACAGAATATTCCATTATCGCATATGCTATTTTAGTCTACCAAGTAATTTCTGATGTTCCTGCATTCCTAATTTAACAAGTACCAAAACATTATTCCCCAAAATGGTAGGAGAAATTCATACACTTACCTTCCGTTAGATCTCCCCAGGATATCATCCGCTAGAGCTACGATGAGTAAACTTTTCCCTTCATTATCGCTTGCATACGAAATATTTGTGATCTCTCCATCAATTCCAACACGAGACCTACACATAAAATGTGAATATATTACTCAGTATATGTTACTCAGAAAACGTAAAACGAAACTTTAAAAGTTACATCTTCAACTATATTTTAGCTATGCGTTGACTGTCTCTCCAGAAAGTTCATTAAATTTATCTGCATGTATGTATGTATGCATTTATTCAATCGAGGCAGCTGATCATCAGCTCTTACGATTATAAGTATTCACAATAGTGATATTGAAATGTAGGTTAAATTGATCTATATCAAAATCTTTCGCGCGGTCTTGGTGACAGATACTTCTAAAAGAAAAAAAATTGGCAAGAATTGGTTTCATTTCCGTCTTCCTGTGTGAGATAATGCAAGACTACTGGGTAGATTTATGCTTATCCAGTTGGTTGCCCGAAATTGCAAAGTTCAAACGAATTATTGCGACCTAAATCCGTGATACATCTACTCAATTCAGGGAAGAATGGACAAAGAGAGAATTCCCATAATGTCACCAGCACAGTTCTACATGAGCAACGAGCAAAAGCATTCCCATTTGCTTTATGAATAATGCATTAACTCTCTGATCTGCATGCATATCTCCCTTCAGTCCTTTCATCAAGTCCAATCCAATAATAAATTGCAGCCCGATTCATTCAGACAACATCCGAATCTCCCATAGCTGTACAAAAGCCCGATCACTCCTTTCCATATTCTCTCATATTTCACATTCAACTGCTGAGTAAACGATAGCAGTTCTTCATCTTATGCTCACCGTCTACACAATTGACATCTGATATACGGGCATCCTGCTAAGATTACACATAAAAACAAGGTTATAATATATATGTCTCACAGTCCATATCATCGGCATCTTTCCTTGCTTTCTCCAAGACTGACTTTCTCCAAGGTTTAAACAGAGCATGAAATCCTTAACCGCAATCCTCTGCTTGGTGTCGTTGAACACCAAGTTTTCCCTCTTTAACCTTGCAGTCTAGAAATTCCGCCTTCCCCGCTTCTGGAGCCCTCCTGATCCAGAACCGTTGCTTCGCTAGTCTCAGCTTTCTCTTTCGTAATACCACTAACATGCTGAAAAATCGGTTCATACTCATTTGTAACCAGCCTGCCACAATCCGATATTTGTACCCCGTGTCAGAACTGCACACATCCCTCCCCCTCCCTCCTTTCATAATTCAGCCATCCCACCCAGCTCAGCTTCGTGTCATCCCACCAGGAGCACCACTTAAATATATATATCTTCCTTTTTCTCCTATTCCTATCCTAAGCCTTCCTTCTCGAAAACTGCAGTCAGTCTGCTCCTATTTTTCCAAATCCCAACTCGGCTAACCTTTTTTATGTATTTTTCAACGGCCCATAATACCCGAGAATAAATTCTGGTTGGATGGAATCTGGGA
The DNA here is from genome assembly GCA_906901655.1 of Sminthurides aquaticus. Lineage (NCBI taxonomy): Eukaryota > Metazoa > Arthropoda > Collembola > Symphypleona > Sminthurididae > Sminthurides > Sminthurides aquaticus. Next base: position 3,516,817 of record CAJQTT010000004.1, on the reverse strand, counting down.
TCCCAGATGTACTCACTCCTTACTAGTGATTGGCACACTCCATTCCCAGTTCAGTCAGAATCGACCCAATCCATGTCTCTCGCATTATTTCACTTCTGTCTCCAGCTTTCACTCCCGCGATTTCATCAATCCAAGCACACACACTGTACACATAATCCCACATCAATATTTCTTTTGTCAACCAACTCGTCAAAACCATACTCTTTTTCCCCATTTCCGTCTGGTATGCTCCATTCCGAAATCCCGATATGCTCTCACTCTCACAACCACAATTGCACCACCAGCTACTGGACCCCTCATAATTCCCACCCAGTCATCACTCAAACCATGCACTTAAAATTTCTAGATGCCTCATTGCCCGGTATGTACTACATACCCAGCCAGAAGCTATAGTCCCTTCTTCAAAACGACTCATTGTCCAATGCCAAGAGTGGAAAAACGTTTCTGCCTGCTCATGCTATTACCTGACTTATGTATTTGTAATTAAACCTAAATCAGGCATTCCCTCAACTCTCTTCTTCCCCTCCCGCAGTGCCCATTCGCCATTCTCCATTTCCAGATATCCATCCACTTTATGTTTTTATCATAAGAAAATTCCCGAAACTTTTCTCCATTCTCCATTCTGGGGAAGTGCCATACGTAATATAATATTCCGTCCAGGCCCAACAGGTGCAAAGAAGCATTATATCCCTTCCCGGCCAAGGCGGATATGGAATTGCCTCCGAGCCTATATGCGTTGTAAATTTCACCCGAACTGCTTTACAGTTAACCCCTAAACTGCCTCATAAAATTTCGGAATGACTTGTAAGATCTTTTCCTCCTGATCTTCGGATATGCCTTATTACTCGGAAACAAATATATGCTCTTTGCAAGTAGTACTCTAGCCAACTCCAACCTCTGTCTCAACCATATCAAAAACTAATATCCTTACAATCCGCCTCCGTCTCTACTTCTCCATACTCAAGTCGGGATAGTCTGCCGCATATATGTATAGCTAGATATTTACTAACATTTCACTCTCAAAATGGAAATCGATCCACAGAGTAATCATAGTTGAAGCAGCGCTTGCAATCTGCAATCGCCCAGCAAAGCTACTGAAAGATAAGTAACAGTGTATATCCAAATTGATTTTTCGATGCAAGGGTTAAAAGGGCAGTTGGCAAGGACTACGACCTGGTCTGAACTGAGGTCCAGAGATTTTTGCTAGATATGGCCTGTGACTTTCATGAGTTTAATATTAATTTTACTTGATATCCTCTGTTTCCCCCCAATTAGTGCACTGACCATAAAAATTAGGTCGTAACATGGTTCAAATCTTGACAAACGCTGTCAATAAGATCAAAGTCTACAACGTTTCTCATCTGCCGTCAGTGGTATGGTAGCAGGATGAGAAGTTACATTTGTGGACAATCAAGGCCATTTCATTTGACATAATACAGTATCCAGTAAATTTATAGGTTCTTTAGCGATAATACGTTTCACCACTTGTAATTCATTACGCAATAAATTAAGATCGTCCATCAAGCTTCCGGCAAAAACTCCCTTTTTTCCCTTCCGAATTTCCTTTCTTTCCACTCCAGTCGGCTATATAGCTTCCTCCCCCTCTTTCATACATGATCTCCTCCACGCCTCGCCCCAGTCTATTTGAAGGTCTGCGTAGGTCGTAACTCCGCGCCTCACCGGACATAAACTCAAATTAGTAAAGCCAACTTTTCATCACTTATTAGTCCCTGCCACAAACTTTTAACGTATGCATTAATTTCCCTGCGAGTATGAATATTCCATCTTCTCCTCCATACATGCCAACATGCCCGTATTCCTCCCAGGAATCTGCGGAATGTCTTTTTATAATCCAGAGAATTGCATCTCTAAGCTCCCATTCCCTCTTCATCCCTGAATGAATGGATGAAATCAGTCCATTAGCATCGTAAAATCCTTGCAACAAATAACAGCAACCGCGCGCTACACAAGTATCAATGAATCTTCCCTCACACCGACAACCCCATAACCATTCTTTCCTGTCCACCATAAAACAGTGCTTTCAATAAAGGGTACAAAGGATTTTTGTACATAGCCACCGCCACCAGGACCGCTTCTCATTTTACTATTTCCACCTAAATATTCGTTTTGTCTTCCTTCCTTTGACACTAACCGCCTCCTATTTCTTCTCTTTACTACTACCATCTGCATCAAACATAATTACGATCCATGTGTTTTTCTCCTCAACATTAAGTCTACAAGGTCTGTTCTCTGTTCCCTTCTTTCCAATTCCCTTTCTTGAATTCATGTGTAACTTATTTACAGAAATGTAACACTTGACAACTCTTCAAAGTCCCCGCTTCCCTTGGTCATTCCCAAAATCATCGTACGTTATCCCAACTCTGCTTCCCGATCCTTAAACCATTTCCCAGTTCTTAGATTACGCCATGTAGATAAAATCTCCTATAAAGTAAGCTTTTTTTGGCACCATTTCATGATTTGCTTCATACGTGGTAGCTCCTAAAGGAAGATCAAATCCGTGGAGCATATGAATCCAACTACATAGTTTCCAAAAAGAAAAAACCCTCGCCTGTCAAATTCCTTTCACTCCCGAAAAAACGGATATCAATACAAAAGCTTTCTTTTAAAACGCGGAAAGCAGGATGGCGCGAGGAAAAATCCCTTTCCCGCATCATCCACGTCCTCCGACCATATGCTTGAAACCCGGGAGGGAAGCACATTTTTACTGGAACGAAAGCAGATAGCCGGGTAACCGTAAAATCAATAAACTAACATACGAGACTGGGTATGAGCCGGTAACATCTTTAAGGAGACGGTAGATGGTTGAGAACATTCCAAGTGAGGAGACGAGTGCTTGAACCGTTTTCGATTTTACCTTCTTTGGCCAGGAGAAGACAACATCTACTTCGGATTCCTGCGAATTTCCAAAAGAAAGTTCCCTTAGATTTCCCAATTCAATTGCCACTGTTTTAAATTTGCTTTTATACACGGGTGTATATATATATATTATTAGTTTCAATATAAAGTAAACACGACGGGTTAAGACACAGAGACCAAGGAAATACTGCTTGCAATTCTTGATTCTCTTTTACCTTCTACAGTACATCCTTCCTTGTCCTTACCTTGATTCTATCAAGACGGGATCTTTCTTTTCCAGCATCTCCCCCAGATTTCCCCGAACTTCTTCCACTTTTCTTATTTAATTTTACGCTTGTGGTGAAGAGGATAGCAAAGGCATTGGAGAAATGATCTGGAATGTGGTTACAGAGGGCAGACAGTGGAATTGAATTCTCGTCTTCAGCCAGTTCCTCCTCATATAATTCCTCCTCTAATTTCCCTTTCTGCTCCAGTTAAAAAATAACATAAAATTTACATGTGTAGCCATAAATTTAACTTTAAATAAGAATCATTTATCCCAAACCCAACCTCCTGCGGCCTTAACATAATCCTTCGTCCACCCCGTTTAGCAAACGCAGATTACAAAACCACCATACATTTTCAACAACCACCAATACCCGAACACCTGTTTAGCCGTTCTCTTATTCCTAATATTCATCCCGGCTAAAGAATTCTTTTACCATGTAATGTACAAAAGCGTTAGTAATTCAATCATATTCTTCGCGTCAACCCGAGTTTGTACTGGAAGAATTAATTTGCAAAAGTTAAAAAATTCTCTACTCACATTTGCAACATCATAATTTCTCCCACCACTCTCTGTCCGGAGGCTCCCCGAATCATCCTCATCTTCAATTAAATGAAAGATTTGTATTCCATCATTTACAATCGACTTCTCAACTTTATCTTCTGCCACATTTAAAACCTCTTCATCCTGAGAATCCTCTTCAGATATTTTGTACATGTCAAGATCCAAAAACGGTCGCCGGTCCTCCATTTCTCACGCTTATCTTCCTGTCACATGATCAACTCCTTTAAAAATATTTTCCTTCACTTATCCCCACCACTAAAACCTCATCCCCTCCCCCATTCAAATCCACTTTAAATATTTAAATTCACAACTGTCATTTCCCAAACAATGTTCTCTCAGTTATTACGCACCTCACTCTCCCCCGTCTCATTCACATTGTTGACTAATAGAAACTTTTGTAAGATTCATTCTTCAGCAGGTGTATGTCACCGACGATTTCCACTGCACACCTCAAGTTCGTCGACAGGTGGACAGGTGCACACTCTTTTATCCACCTGTCGCTCATAATCCTGCCACACTTCCACCTGCTATAGCTGTGATACATTTCACTTGGGTCGCACTGAACTCCCAACAGAAGTCTCTCCAACACCGTTTTCCGTGGTAAATCATTGGATTTCTCCCCAACACTGCATCCTTTTTAACATTATCAACGCCACCCCCAAGCTGATTTGCACATTAAGTAATAATGGTCAATATAATAACTGTCTCCCATGTTGTAACCGTCTGTAGAACAAAGTGCATCCAATACAATTCATGAACTGTATCGTTTCATCCAGCACCCTCTTTAAATCGGTGCAACAAAGCTTGGGAAAGCGCAACAATCTCCAAAACTGTCTGGGAACAGCTTAGCGCAGTCACCTGAAAAGCGCAGAAAATCTTGAATATCACTGGGTGAGAATTATAGTGGCGAAAATTCTACAGCCATGGACAAGTCCGGAGTTACTCAAGTTGGCGCTATTTGCAAAGGAGTTGGCAGGAGCAGGATGGGGTTCTTAATAGCGCTTTCGGGCTTTGGCAGATATAGCGTACGAGAATGTCTACCTCCGCCCGATCGTGTGGAGGAGGGACTGGAGACAACAAAGAAATTGAATTCTTAAAAGATAAGAAATAAAGGCTATACGCTTGAAAGAGAGATGGAATTACCCGTAGATGTTGGGAGTAGGGAAGGGAGAAGAAACTTTCACCAATCCTCTCCCATGTTTTTTTTCGTACGGTCTGCGGGTGAAGCTGGCATTGGATTCTCACGCTTCAATGCCAGTAGTTTCACCACTTTCATCCAGCCAGAAACCGGCTGATACATTCCATCATCATCTCATAGTTTCCTTCATAGTATAAAGTTATGTATGCGGTCATGTAATGTAATGGAGAAAGTAGATTTTCTTCCAGATTTCAGGACAGCATATAGCTCATTCTTCCCTCTCTCCTTGTTGTCACTACTACCACTTTAGTTTTAGGTTTAGAGCTTTTTCCAGGAGCCACTCTTTCTACAGTGGCTTACCCTTTATTTGTGCCAAGTTGAGTAAACTAGTGAGACTGTTGTCCTTTACTTATTGTGCAACAATTTTTGGGAAAGTCAAAGAACTCATGACTTTCTCCGGGGGTTCTGATAGTTTCCTTGGTGAAAATTATCAGTTTCTTGATCAGACAGAGCCCACAATTCCGCTCAACATCTACTTTCTCTTTTCATGGTAGCTTATATAGACGGAGATTTGGTAAGTGAAAGTAATGGGGAAATTCTCGTAATGGATTCCTGTACAAGGCTGTGTAATTCAGTGAACAAGAGAAAATAGGTTCCGATTAAAGGGATTGCTATTGCTATGAGTTATGGGTGAGTTTGCAATGGTCCCATTTTATGTGGTCACATCACATTGTAGTGGTCTTCTTTTTGTGACTTTTAGAACGCTTTTCAAGCGTTATTACTTTTTCCGCGTTCCTCCTCTCTTATTTGCTCTCTCGACTTGAACAGCCACAGCTTGCTCGTCATGTATTCTCGTTGTGATCCTCCCCTATCCTGGAGGATTTTGATCAGCGCCTCTGACTTTATGTCTCAAAGTCTCACATCTGATCTGTCGTCAGAAACAGTCCATTGTGCTTGTCACGACTGTGTCTCCTATTAAATTCCCGCATTCTCTTTGATATATGAATCTGTAAACGGTAGTGTGAAAGTGTTTTGTAGCTTTTCCCTAGGATCAGCTTGAACTGAATGAACGGAGAAACTGCTCATATTCACCTTTATGAGAATCTTCCTCTCGTATTTCGTGCGTGTTGGTCGTTGGTTACTGCTTACACTGAAAAGCGAATTTGGTGGGATGGAAGGGATGAGCGTGGGAGCGGAGCAAGTTTATTTTTCCAACCACTGTTGCTTGTCCTTTGAAAGTAAGCAAAGAAGAAGGCGGTTGCGTCCTACATCCTAAGTTGCTTTCTATATATATATGTACGTTCTTACATTACTTTATTTTCTTTGGTCCTACCCGCACAAACATTTACGCTGTCTCTCTCCAGTCATTTCACATTTTCTGGGCACATATATCAGTCCTTGTAGCAACAGCGCAGCAGCCTCAATCCATAGTCACTCTTTGCCTTTCCAACTTTCTCCACTTAGTTTTTCCGCTAGTCTCCAATTTATCCCAAGCTCTCCAGCTTCCAGGACAGAAGCTCCTTTCATTCCTAACTCGAAGCCAAATTCTGAATGTTATCCCGGGTTGAGCTATAGCTGCTTGACTTGGTTCTTCGTGATGGGCGGTATGGAGGACAGGGACAGTAGAGCTAAATATATATTTATAGATGCATGATTCTTAAGAAAACAAAGGATTCCAAGGCCGACATGAGAGGAGGAGGATGGAAGGCTATGGTCTTTCAAGCTTTCCATCCTTTTCCCTACATGTCTTATGTCACGGCTCGCTCTGCCATGGTCTGCAACAAGAGGAAGCAATTCTTTCCTTGCTTTCCCTGCCTTTCTCCCGGAATTTGTTCGCAGTTAGCATAAATTGCCAGAGAGAGTGAGAGCACTGGAAAGCCGGGCATTATCCTAAAGTAAATGGTTGGAAATGATGTGCAAAACCATAGAAGAATATTTTTCTCTCCTCTCCTTAATCACTAGCAAGACAAGCGTCCCATTTATTCCCCGCAGACGGATGGGGTCCCCTCATTCATCCCAGAAGCCTATACGTTCTTCTAATCCTCCAGCAACAACCTACTCCACATTCAGGAAGGTCAATTGTGTGGAGACGGGAATAAACCACGATTTCCTAATATTTCCAGCCTTCTATTTCCCCCCTCTCAACGCTCCCATTGCTTCCATACTACGGATTTAACAGGACGCGAATGAATGTTCGAGGGATATTGTCTTCCCTGTTTTAAATAAATGTGGTTTGGAATGAATTTCTGGTATTTAGAACTCTTCTATCTGCGTCCCTCCAGCTCCGGCTCATATTAGTCTTTTCCGAATTTCCAAGCTTTCTCTAACCCTGGTTTCCTTCTTGCTTTCCTCATCTTAAACTTTGTGACTTTACCACTAAAGCTTTCTTTCTTTGCCCGCTTTCTCTTCTCTCTCTTAACTTATATTTCCGCCTTTATTCCCGTTCCCATCTCCAACTTGTGTGTAATTTCTGAGGCGCCTTGACTTTCTCTCAGAGAAATTGTTCTTGTTGTAGAAAAGTATCTTCTTCTTTGTCGGTTGAAAGCTAGCACCTATTTGGTATCGCAATTGGTATTGCTATTAGGACGAGACTGTTGGCTGGGAAACTGGTTTTAAAGCGGGCCAAGAAAGTCGTAAGACATAAGAGAAAAATAAGAAAGAGTATACAAAAGTTAAAGTCTTTGGAGAAGAAGACTCTGGAGAGAGGGGAGTAATGTAAAGATAGAGAGAGAAAGAGAGTACGGACGGAGAGTGAAATAGAATTTGGGAAAGCCTCAACTTCCTACGTGTAGAAAGTAAAGTAGTATGTGTTCAATTCGCTTTCTTTTTAGCTCACTTCCCTCGACAACGTGGTTTCTGTCCGGGACTTATAGCACCGCTCCACTCATAGTCCAACTCCAAGAGTGAAGAGAGAGTGTAAGCAGAAGCAACGACAAGGGTCCCGAAATTGAAAGCAGAGCTAGGCAGGCAGGATGTGGAGAAAGTCTGGCTGGATGAGTGTGTCTTGCTTTCTCTTTCCGGAGAAAGTATAGTAATGTGTGCAATGTGTGTATTTGGTGGGTAGGAGGAGTAGTAGAGTAGGCTCCGCTAGCAGAGACAAGAGAGATCGATCGCACTCAGAATGCATTCCCTCCGAGAGTTTAGTGAGAGTCAGTTATAGGGAAAGTTGGAGTATTTCAACCCGTTTTGGCCAAAAAGGAACCAACAAGACCTGCTACCCGAATCCGCGAGTAAAATCCTCCGTCACCCCGCTACAACATACTAAGGCTATATATATTTAGTTGAGAACCAAGTCAGTAGTCAGAACATCCGCCAGCCGTCCCTCTCATCTCTCAAATTCCAACCACTCTTCCCTCTTTCTCTCTCCACTTTTCCAGTAACCTGCTTCTCCCACACTCCTTCCGTCGTGTATTCTCTAGTTGGCAGCCCGCTTCTTCATCCTTCCTCGCCTCCTATAGCTTTATAAAAAAGACAGGAGCCAGGAATTTTCCCATTCCCTTCCAGGGCACTCTCAAGAGCAGAGCGGAGTAGTCCGTACAGGGATTGTATCTAAATCTCGTGAAACTTTCTCCAAAAATCCACGTTTACTTTTCTCTCTCTCTCTTTCCCACAGATCTAGCCACCAGGGTGGATAGAAATTTACTTTTGGTCACAGAAAAAGAGAGAGCGTGAGGGAAAGTTAATCCCGTAAATTCGTAAACCATTTGTCCATGTGCCAGTTGTCATTCAATAAAACTTGTTATTTCCACTCCTTTCGACTAAATTTAAAGACCGGTTCTCTCAACTTTCTCCGCTGGTTCACGATTCCTCACGTTGATCACTACGAAAACAGAGTTGTGAACTGAAGTTCTAGTTCTTCACTCCAAGCAATACAATCTCCAGTTCCGGGAAGAAATAGAATTGTCCCACAATCTGGATACTTTCCAATTACGCAGGTGACTTTTCCTCCTCGACCTGTTGTCGGTTCCCACACGTGTGAATCACAAAGTGATTTCCCCGCTCTAGGATTTCAACATTTGTATCAGTGCTTCAGCGGGGGGAATTTCTTCCGGCATTTAGCTAAGTTCGTGCTGCTCTTCTCGTAACTTTCTCCTCTCAGCTACAGGAGCTTTTGGAAAAACTTGTTGGATCAAAGGGCTTTACAAGCTTTTCACTCCCTCTCACTTGTCGTTAAAGTCTTATATCTTTCAATTCACATCTCCCAGTGTCATTCTCTTCACATCACTCCTCTTAGTTTTGCATCAACATCACCGCTTTCCACGCGACAAGCCTTGCGGCTCAAAAGGCTTCTACAAGAAACAAAATGAAATGAGCCAACGCTCTCAGGCACAAACTCTTTGAGGAACATTAGTTAATCTACTTTACCTTGAGTAAGTGAGAAAGCTTGTCAACGTGTCCCATTTATTCCTTAGACGGGAAATTTTCCCACCAAAATACACAAATTCTTCTTATCCGCCGTCGCTCAAAGTAATAGCTTCAGCAGGGATCCTCACGTCTCGCCCAGTCAACTTTCTCCTTTAAATCTATCTACGTACGCTTTTAACAACGCCCACTTAAACTTTTCTCTTTCCTTCGATTAAATCAGATACAGGTTTCCCCAATAAAAATTCTCGTCCCTCAGCCGTCAGGCTCTCATCCTTCATTTTTCCTACTTTTATCCTGTACACTCCATCCCAATAGATTCCCCCTATCAAATACCATCATCTAAATAGCCAGCACAAGAGCGCTAAATCGAATTATAATTGTAACATCAAACTCTTTCCTCCTCTCAAACTAACTTTCTACCACTTTCCCCAACTCTCTTCATCTTTGCCCATCACCTCTTCAAAGTTTCCTTCCGCTCTAGAAGTGGAACAACATTCCCGGCTTTCAGGAGGTAATTCTACTCTCCTGCGCTCAACTCCAGCCATTTTCTCGTTTGATCCTCATGAAAAAATAATCTCGGGAAAGCTTTCAGAGGATTCCGGAAATCATACGCAATCCTCCAGCCAAGTCGTTGCTGCAGATGAGTGATCATCTTTCAAGAACAAGAGTCGATTAAATTCAACATCTTGATTCAATCACAACTTACGACATCCCCAGTATTGTTCTTTCTCAAAACAAAAACAGCCATCCAATATGACATCTCCAGATCGTCATTAGCAACACTATTCACTTTCCTGTTCAACTCCAACGCTCCTTTTCGCTCTACTTTTGTGCACGTACATGCTCAGCGTAGGGGAACGTGTGAGCAAAAACTTTCCTCGCCAAAGGTAAGTAGACAACTACACGATTTTCTTTTCTCTTCCCCCCCCCAGCTTTCTCCATGAGTAGATTCCGGCCAATTTCCTCCTCCACTTTCTCCTTTCACCAAGTCAATCTGTGGATCCCACGTGAGAAAATCTTTTGCTAAAACTACGCACTCCACTCCACGAAGATTTTTTTACTCGCCCTTCTTTTCCTTCAATCTGCCCTCCATTCCGCCTTCCCGCGACCCCTCGCTGCTTTCTCGCAACCATCTCGTATTTCCTTTGAGTTAGTTCGGTTAGGTGAGGTGGGAGAAGTTGGTGTTGAATTTTGAATCCGGATCTCTGTCTTTATTCTCCAGGTGATGAATGATAGAAACGTAAGCTCGTACAAGTGGCAAGTAACCTGGATCACGTAACCGGGAAGCAATCCAAGCCCCCAGTTGTCTCTTCTTTATTCTCCACCTCGCTTCAACCTTATGTATCTGAGAAAGCTTGAATTATTCACGCGTCCTCTCTTCAGTCACACACATTCCAGGAAACATTGAGAAGCTCACTCATCCACCTTCTCTCCTCCATCAAGAAGTCAAAAAGAAAGAGCTCCTCCCACCCAACCGCCCAGCGGTCCTCATCATAAACTCATCCGCTTCTTGAGTGGCCGGTCGGCAGAAATTAATCGCCAGACCCGGTTTTTCAGACAGCTACCAGATCATAACAAGAGGAGGAGACACTGAACATCTGGAGTCAGGATGGAGAACGACCCCGTTGTGGAGTTGAACGTCGGCGGGGTATTTTATGCCACACAGCTGAGCACTATGCGGAAGGAGCCGGGTCGTCTAGCTGACATGTTTTCTCAAGGTAACTTGATAACTTGTTACTTGTTATCCTCCCCTAGGAATTTTCTCAATCTCTTCTCTCTGTCGTCCATTCCTGTTCCCTACCCTCTGCTTTCTCCAAGAAGAGATCAAGCGAGTCTGTAGCAGTCTAGAGAATGTTTTATACTTCCTTAAAGATGATATTCCTTCAAGGATCATCTTAACCAAATCTATTCTCTTCCCTTGTCCACAACTGTCGCCACTCTCACCACATTACCTCCACTACAGTCCCCCTAACTTCCAAAGTATTTTACCACAATCTCTATTTCCATAATCCTCTCTTACACCCATCCGCCTAACCTCTGCCTCCTCCTTAGAGACCCTATAACCTTCACTCACTCCAACCCCGCCGACCTTCCAACTCATTCCCCTCCGTCCTCCTCAATCTTCCCTCTCAGAGATATACAGAGGAGTAGACCAGCAGACCACAGATCCATTCCCTCATATTAGCTTCCACTCCCTCAGTCTATACTCCTCAAGCATGAGTAAAACTTTCTCCAACTTTCTCCCCGCCCGTCATCCGTATTCATTTCACATCCTTAATAATTACCAGAGTATCACATTAGTTCGTATTGATCTCTCCTTTCCTTGCAATAAGAATTCCAACCATTCCTTCACCCTCTCTTTCCACCTGATTCCCAGTCTCATTCCGCTCTACCTTTCAACTCTCAATTTAGAATTTAGCCTCTTCTATGTCCCAATCTCATACCGTCTTCCCCATTCCACCGACCATTCCCTCTGCTTCATTGCTTTCTCTTTTTTTCTTTGCTATTTGTTCCTTCTTCCCCTCAGCCCACACACACAATGTTCCACTTTCTCCACACTTTCTCTTCCACTATTTTCCCCCAGATCTTACACACACACACACTCTTCATCGGTACACACGTTTCTTCTGTCTACCAGAATCATCCCCATTATTCCGACCCTTTTCTCCCTGGACCTTCTCCCCACACTCACACTTTGAGCGTTCCATCTCCCCAAGTCAATCGTCCGTATCGCCGCCCGTTTCCATCTGCCACCTATCTCCTTTCCAACTCTCCCTTTCTCAGCCCAAAACTTTTCAAATGAATATCTTTTGTCTCACACCAGCAAACTATCATCATCTTACGCTACGCTTCATAAACCTGTTTCATTTAATCCATGCAAATACACAGCTTCGTCCTCCAGCTTTCCAAGCCCTATCATCCTTTCCCTGCTTTCTCCATTCTTCTATCCTCTCTTGAACCTACTCTCAACGTAATCCCCTTTCTTTACTATCTCCTCGAACACGTACTCCCCTCATGGGGTTTTCCATCCATCGTTTTATCATCCAGTCAATACAGACTCAGCACCGTCAAAACTTTTTCCACTCATACTATGCTTACAATTCACCCACTTCACTTACTCACCAGCATTCCTCAGTTAATCCTGACCCAAGTCACTATATTCGCAAGCCAGAACCTACCCCCACACATTTCATCTTCTCATTCATTCCATTCTTCACCTCACCGGCATTCATATAGTCTACTTTCCATTCCTCCACACGATACAATAATCTCATTCTCCATCCCGTATTCTTCCCAGAACCTTATCATCATCATCATTCCTGCTCTGAATAGTCAGCAGTTGAAAGAAGGATCATTCTTCCTTTCGTCACCTATACTTTCCCTCCACTATAACTTCAGACAATACAGGAATGACTGTCGGGAGACTCTGGCAGAGCTTGCAAGTAATCCCAGTGCTATAACCATATCATAACCTCAGACTTGCTATCCAGACGCTTCTGCCATGGAATTTTTGTCTCTCCATGTGTATATACCAGCGTTTTATGTACCAGCGAATTATACCCTTCCTTCACTCTATATCAACTTTCTCCAAACTTTCTCTCCCCCAAAAGTTCCTGAATTATTTAACCCTGGTGAGTTGCAGCAATTCATTTCCGGGAATCTCTGCTATGAGCTCCTGAATCCTTAAAAATAAGGTATATTCATCTATTCCAAAATCTAACTGCACCAGTCTGAAATTAGTGCAATTTATATACTTTTATTTTCAGAAATCCAAAACTTTTAAAACCACTCCCATTCCTTTCACCATTCCCAAATCGGCCGAAACTAGGAAAGAGCCATCAGATTATAACTAGAAAAGGGTTTGATTTTCCACACCCATCTTGTTATCACGATAAATTGTATTTTACCCGCCTCCAGTTTCCTGTAATTTATATATAAACATATTTGAGATATACCCTTTGCGTAACCCCTTATTGTTCATAGCATTTATAGTTAAGGCCAATATTAATCCTGGTTAGTTTGCATGTCCTCCCAAATACAGTTATTTCCTTCCTTGCACGCAATCCAACATACAATTAACCATTTAATGAGTCCGACCATGCTTTCACCTCTCTTTTCAACTTCCCTTTTACCCTTCCCACCACTCGTACCCATTCCGACATGCCGCCAACTAATTTTACCTCCCACGTAGTTCTTTTCTTCCTCATTTACCTTCTGGTTTCTTAGAAAAGCCCCGCCTGCCAGTACTTAATACCCCACTAAAATTAATCGTAGCTTCACACAGCTGCTGGAGAAAGTCTAGAAACTGGCTGTCTGGAATGTCCTTGTTTTCTCCTCTCAGCCGGAACCGCTTAGCTTCCGATTTGGTTTTTCTACATATCCGAAACAAAAATCTGACGCAATCCGTCCAAACTTATGGATGTCTATAAGCAATCCAGCCTATTTAATAATTTAGAAAGGAGCAGGAAGGAAATTGCGGAAAGTTTGAAAAAAAATTGTCAAATAACGTAGTCGAGAGAGAGAGAGAGTACAGCACCAGGCCGGGAATGATTTAGAGTTATGTGCCTCAGGTGGCGGGAGTAGAACTTGTCAAAAAGTTATTTATTTAGCGTGTACTTTTTACGTCATGATTGCAGAGGGAGTTCCTAAGCGGAAGCCTCTCGGAATAAGTCACCTTACCTTACTCACAAGTCATGCCTTAATGCTCTACCAATCATTCCGACGTTTCCACCGGAATTTATTCTGAAAGGGTATCCTAGCCCTAGCCAAAAACTTGCTAAGCCCAGCCTAGTCCAGGAAAATCCCATGGGAAGTCTTCCTTCACTTAACAGTATCTTCCTTCCCTCTTGCTAAACCCTTGTTTGTACTTTCACCACCCATTTACTAGCTTACAACCTACAAGTTGTAAGAGTTTCACCGGAGAAAGCTAGCACCACCAGCTCCACTTTTCCCTCCAAATTCAGTAGTTGGGTGTCAAACCTTATTTCAAAGTCAATCGTATGATGGTATGACGTACATGTGAACTAAAATACAATCGGTAAAAGCCTCAGAGCTGCTCATTCACTACATTTTCTTGATGCACTTGCATAACCACCCAATTTCCTCATCACCTCTTTCTTTCGCCCCTTGTCAGTTCTTGAGTCAGTTGGACACGTTATCATTCGTCAGCTGGCACGAGCCAGCCTATAACAAGCTAACAAAATTACAATTCGATGTATAACTTTCATCAGTTGACGATTATAGCCCAGATTCTTGTCTAAATCGCAATGTGGTACTTCCGTAACAGCCGCTACTTTGCGCTATTTTTGAAATCTCTGTGACATCATAATTGAATGAGAAATGAGACACGTGTACAACCTTTTCACGTCAATCAAACCGCATTCAACATCCCCCAAGCTACAATAACTGTCAGCTCAGGTACACACGAAACACCAGGACCACAAATAAAGTATTAAAGATTGTAGCATGCTTTCTCCTCCTGAATTTCCGTTAATGTAAGAAAAGTACTTTTGAATGCTTAGGGCTTTTGACTCAAACGATGTCTGATGGACTCTAACCGGGAATAAACGCTCATGTACAGGACAGGGAAAGCTTGTCTAGTTTGACCGGAAGAGAGAAGAAGAAAAAGATCGAAGGATTCACGCATACTAGGCAGGATGTCAGAATGTATAACCATGCTGCTATGCTAAATTAAGAGAAAGGCGGAGATTTCAGAGATGTAGGGTGAGAAACGTAGCTGTCAGCCATTTCTCTTATCGGGACAGTGAAACGGAAAGGGGAACTGTACGATAACCTTGGGTTTGACACTGTTGCACTTTTTCTCCCCTTATCTCAGTCATAAGAGACCCATACATCTTACCTTTAGGTGAAAATTCCTGACCTTGTAATATGCATTTATGCACTGATGCATGCCTCGATCCATCTGCGACTCTAGCATGTATGCGCTCGTAGAAACATCGTCCAGGGTGATATAGGCCATGGGTTTGCTAAAATGTATGGTTTTCGGTGCAAGACTAACACAGAGATGAGGACAGGCCATGATGAATGTGGCATGATTTGAATTCGGACATTTGAATTTGTTCAGGATGGATTACTTGCTTTCTCCGGCCGGGCACCCCATGGTGAGAAAAGGCGGAGAAGATAATAAAAGTATAAAGGAGAAAGCCTATTCCTGTGGTAGTATTCTTATTTGTTTATTTGTCTCGTCTTGAGAAAGAGGATTCAAAGTGGTGGCATAAAGGTAGTGAGTAGTGAGAAGTCTGCTGTCTCTTAGACAATTTCTCATCCTTTTTTTCCCGTCCATTTGTCGGATAACAGGCTTTTCGGACAAGGAAAATATTAGAATGGAAAAGTGGTAGAAGCTGGCGAGGGAGAAATTTGCACTCGTTCATGTGCCCCTTTCTCTACTCTATACTATTTTATCGCATTTCTCTTTTCTCATTCAAGCCGATATACTTTCTCTGCTTTGGTTGAGATGTAATACTGAAAGAAAGCTTGCATATAAAATCCTGTAGCGTATCTCTTTAGCCAAGAAGCTCTCCACGGCACGCACTTTGGTAAACGATATTATATCCTCCTCCTGACAGAAACCGGGTCGCTTTCTCCATCACATCCAATTGCCATGACTGGGTGAATATAGAAATCTATCTGCTTCCATGGACCCTTGAAATAGGATGAAAGTTGGTGGAAAAGAAGAGGAGAAATGTGTGATAGAAAGCATACCACGTGGGTTTTGCTTTCCCTATCTCTGCAAAAATTTATTTCCTTTCTCCGTCATTTTCTCTTCCTTAGCAACCCCACTTCTTCTCCCTCCTCTAGTTCCCTACTTGCCACTACTACCACAGTATCATATAGTCTTCCTCCTCTCTCCCTTCAAGATTCGGAAGCCAAGTGATAAATGAGAGAAACGTCCTATGCTTCACTTATCGCTTTCACTCTCACCTCCGGATTCAAGTCCCTTCCTCTCTTCTTACAGTCCCCTCTCATCCCACAGTCTTTCAAAATCTCTCTCCTTTATTTCAACTCTTTTCCACCTCTTCTGTTCCCGAGCTCCCTTGCGCTTTCTCCTGTCGCTCTCGCTCTCGCTCTCACACCGCCCTCAACAATTAGCCAAAGAATACTCTGCCCATTCATCCTTGCCGAAGCGACTCGCTGAGTCTGAATGTATTTTCTCCCTTCCTTTCTCCGACCATGAATGTGTGACATTATTGAAAAAATACCAACTTAACCGCTCTTCAGAGCTAACCACACACGATGATCCATTCTTCCACAAGAGAAGATAGATCTGTCTCAAAGCTAAAGATTTCCATCTCTATTTTGTCCCATCTATACTCGATGTACTATCCCCTCCCCTGCACTCACTTTCACTTCTCTTCTGTACAAGGATTCCATAACTTTTCTAGATTTACAATCCCCGTCCGCAGAATCCATGTCCCAATTTTTTTCATTATTTTTTCCCTGTCCTCCCCCTCCTTTAGGAGAATCCTTCTTGTCCTTTCTCTGTATTTTCGATCTCGAGCTTAAAACTAATATGACTTGGATTCCTTGCGGAATCCTGCGAGGAAAAATATCATTATCCTTCCTTGTATACACAAAGCACAGTGTATATATTCCTAAATCCTTCCCTCGCCGTCTGAGTTGTCCTTGGGGTTTACGGCTTAACCAGTCCATGACCGTAAGATATCAAAGGATTGCCATCCCTGTATAAATAACCTGGAGCCGATAGTAAATCAGCTATCATCTTCCCAATTTTTTATCATCCTTCCCAAATTTCTCTGCAATTCAATTCACATCAATTTCAACCACCCTCCCTCCCATATTATAAATACACACCCACCAACACACACACGCAGGCATGTTCAATTTTCCCTCAAATTTCCCCTTCCTACAATATTTATTCCTTGAACATTTTTTCACAAAAACCCTCGTCTCTACTGTATATATATACTTGTGTGCTATCCATCTACCCTCTACACTACCTACCGTATCTTACCTTTCCTATCATACATGCTGTCCTTTTCCTCTTTATGTGCCATCCTTCTTGAATCTATTATCTATTTGTGTCTATTTGTAGACCTTTTCCAATTTCTCCTCCTCTTCTTTCTTTCATTCTTCCATTCAATTTTCCTCCAGCTTTCACTCCTCCCTCCCAAGCTTGAGGCCTTTGCATTGAAGATGAACCATACCCAGATTAATCAACTTAATTTGGACAGGTAGCGAGAGATTCATGGCTGAAAAATCATTTCGATAAACCCATGTGAACTCAGGAGGAAGGAATAGCCAAATAGCCACCACATTCCGAAACTTTCTCCCAGACATCCAGTCGCCCACCCCGCTTTCACTCCTCTACAATAGAACACAAAAGAAGCCTTTCCCACCATCACATTAAATCTAGAATGGACCGATTTTTCTCCTCAGAATTTAATGCCCGCATAAAAATCCTGGCCATAACTGATTTTTACCCAGTTTTTTACTTCCACTTCCCTAACCACACTTTCTCGGCATGGACGTGCCTCTCACCCGGCACACCACCCATATCATTCTCTTTTATGTAGTTTGCGTAATCCCTCAGGATATATACGTCCTTCCTATGCAGACTTTCTCTCCCGCCATGCCATCCTGTCCTCCACATCCTTCCCATGTTTATCATATTATCCACGTATCTTTTAAATGAATGTACACATTAGTTCCATTAATTCTTCCTCCTTCCTTATCCGACAATCCCAAATTTAAAACATTGGAAACATGTAGCTCGAAGAGAACGTGAAATATCTTCCCCGGGTTCTTTCCTTAATTCCCTTAGCATCATTACTCATTTAATTTTACCCTCCACCCAAGCTTTCTCCGACCAACCCGCCGCTCCTTTATCAATCATATCGTATCCCATTAATTACATGAAGAATAATTAATTTCATTCTCCCATATCCATCATAATCACTTTGCAATTTCCAACCCCTATGGCCAAAATCCATCCTTTCTTAACCCATTGTACGGAACCCATTTCTATATAGTCATACTACAAGAATTTCCTTTTCTACTTACTATCAACCTACGCTTAAAACTCTTCCTTTTAATCGGACAAACTATGAAACCCAATGGCTACTCAGGCTTCGTGCAGAGAATAGGTTAAAAAGTGTATATGTACTTTTTCCAACGAAGGACTCCCCGCCGTTGCTTCTAAGTTTAGCCTTTGCTTTCTCCTATTCAGTCCTCAACTATACTATGCTAGTTCATTTATCAGAGTGAATGTTTATTTCTACATACAGCTCAAGCTCATGATGTTACCAGGGACAGGTTTTTTATGAAGGAGTAACTAACAGATATGCAGAGAGATCATACCAGAGTGTTCCTCAAACATCCCTGTTTAAATAATACTCGTCTTGTCCGGAAGTAACGCACATATATTTTTAATTTCGCGCCGCGACGACGTGTACCATAAATTATCCAAGCGCATTCATGCATTTAGCAATTAATTACGAAGAGTTGTATGGATGATTGAGGGTAGGCTATGTTGAAGGAATCAAGTGATTAATTCGCATCAGAAAAGGCGCTACGAAAGATGGAGCGGAGAAGTAGGAGGAGAGATAACATAAAGCTCAGGATCCGTCCTCTTAATTGTGGCTTTTATAATTTCATCCACATCAACAGTTCCAGGAATAATGATCCTTTTAAGTCTCTCTCTACCCTCTACGTATCTAATCTTGCTCCCGCGCTCAAATTCCTCCGAAGAAAGTTTAAAGAATGTTTCTGAAACTCTTCTTTTTATTTTCTCTTTGAAACGTGCACCATTCCTTTGTCCAGCTTCTTTTGGTTTATAGAGTGAAAAAATTATGTTGTGCACCATCAAAGTGTAGAGTGATGATGGATGGAATATACCTATGTTAAACCAAAGGGAAGGGCTCCCATCCATGCATATATCCAACCAACAAGTTCCATTGATCCTGCTAACCCTCTAGCCTACACAGAGAAAGTTTTTTCCACTTTCTCTATTATATAAACCGCATGCTCGGAATAAATTACAAGAGTTGAGCCTTGTTTAAAATCCAGATTACATGATACACTCTTGAGGCATATAGCCACGTTCCCACAGAGCTTTTATTTTATGGGGGTATATGTATTATACGCTAGTATTAAGAGTGATAATTTCAATATTTAATACCAGATTAACGTTTCACATAACGGCACCAAGTTAAAAATCTTACCTTATTTCCGCATAGAATTGAATATAATTCATAATATCCTCCTCTCTCTCCTTTCCCTTTGCTCCCGTCTTCAAAAGCTTGGAGAGTCTTAGGTTTGCAGCAACTGTCTCAAATTCCCAAGCTTAAAGAGTGAATAGCCAGAATTTTTAATGAGAACCTTCAAAGAGTAGATGAATCAGCTTTCAAGTTTTATTTAAATTCCACCGAAACCCCTATTCATTACATTACATGTAGACTTGGTTATTCAAAGTCGGAAGAAAGTATATACTTTCTCCACGCCGTGAACATGCATTGAAGGAGAGAAAGGTCCAAGTAGGCAAAACTTTCCCTTTATCCTCCATTCCCTCCTCTAACAAATTATACATGCCTAGTTTCTTTAGCTTGAGTAGAGTAGCAGAGCCCAGAGTGATTATTTGATCGTAGTCATAGCAAGCTAGATTTTTTCCTTCCTTTGTCACACAACATGGATGCTTGCTTCCAAGGCTGGAACAAGACTTTCCTGGAACCGTGTCCCACTGTAATTGTCTCCTTTACCTTGGAAAGCAATCCATTCCCCGTTCTTTTATCCTCTTTTCTTTTCGCGTCTCTATTATGTTCCTTCTCACAATCTCCGCCCCTGCTTCTACTCACAGTCTACCTTAGATGAGAATGCCATATACTTTTGTATTTTTTAATACCCCTCTCCTACCCACTCTCTTTTAATAATTTACAATAAACAAAACGGAAAGAGCAGCAACTCAAAGAAGAATAAACAAGGCGGGGGACAGACAGACACTATGGGGGTAATTCTGGAGGGACATTATAAAAGATTGTATCTATAACAGTCTAAGAAATTCAAATTATTTTGAGCAAACGTCCTCCGAAACCTAATTACCTACCATTCATACCATTTTCAGTTCGTTAGTTACAGTAACCCACATAATATTTACCCACTCACTCGCTCTTACCGTTCCTAGTTTTCCACCCTTAGTCAGCTTCATTTGTTTGCATTCATATTCTTGTTGGTTGAATGAATCTCTTCACCATCTCCCTCGTGGTGTGCTCGTATGTAAACTATTCCTTTATCCAATTGAACTAAGCAGATTCGACGCTCGCCGGGAGAAAGCCGAGATGGAGTGTGTGTGTGCTTGAGAAGCTTTGTGTTGTCATGGGTGAAATAGCTTATATAGGCTTTGACGTTTCTGAATCCATTTACAAGATTATTTGTACATGGATTTTCCAGGAAATATTTGGTTATTTCAAAAGCGGTTCAAGGAGTAGGACGACGCGGTAATTTTCTCTTTGAATTCCCCGCACCCCCGTATACGCACACACACACACAATGAAGAGGACCAAGTATAGACTCTGCTTAGTTATATGACATGCTGACAGGTGCGGTATTTCCTAGTGGTAATCAGATTTCACAAAGTTAGCATTTTCTCAAGAGAGCCTTTCTTCTTTCCCTCCTCCTCCTTTCACCCAAACTAAACTTATGGCCTTTCTCTCCTCCTAACGGAGATATAAGAGTGCTCACCATTTACCACCGCCAAACGCTCACGTATTACATCCAGCATGCTTCCTTCCTTCTTCCCTGGTCCCTCCACGGTCTCCAGCTTCCAAAAGCAGCTTTCTCTCCTCTTAGCTGATAATATGATACAGGTTCAACTTTCCTCATTACATCTGATTAGCTCTGCCCCGGGAACTCGAAAGTGGTAGGAATCAAAAAGCTTGTTCCACTTACTTTTCCTATAGTTATAACTCAAAACAAAGCCGCCGCAGCTACAGCTCCATTTGTAACCTAATATGTAAAACTTGTGTAAAGTTTTTCCTCTATTCTTTCATGCACGTACACATTTATATGGTCTTTAAACGTCTCTTCCATGGAGGGAAAGTCGGGAGAATCAAGTTAGTTTTTCGGATGATAGCAGTGGCGTAGCGTAGCAAATGCTTTCTCCAAGTAAATCTCATCTTAACTGCCAAAGTTTAGCTTGAAAAGCTTGTATCATATCTAAAACATACTTTCTCCGTATTTATAGCATCTGCTTTCCTCTAATTTAGTTTTCACTCAATACCTGAATTCTTCGAGGAGAGTAACAAGGACGGTAGTATTGACGCAATGTATACACAATCCTTATTGACTTAGGGAGATGAGTGCGCACAAAACAAACTTTTGTTGGAAGCGCTAGCGAAAAAGAAAACCAGGAAGCGAGGTGACGACAAGGGAGCTTGTAGTATTTCAAAGCAGCGGATGGGAAAGGGAGGAGGGCCATGTTGGATCTATTTTTGTGTAAACTATATAGAGTTGATGGTAAATGTTTGTCTTGGACTGTAATATTTTTTCGTACGTGTAAAAAGTTTTCTTTGAGTTGCCATGGACCTTGCAGAAATGCACAGGTGTTGTAAATTTGGCTTTCTCCTCCAGCTCCGACTACAACTACGTACCACCACAGGAAACTACCTCAAAACTAGGGCCTTATTCCTCTCTAATCGGTTGACACGGGGAAAACCCATCCAAAATCCAGTTTTACACCATTAATGCCTGCCCATCTATGTACCATTTTCAACAGCATGTTTGTAACTGCTGAGTTGTTTACAAAGTAGTGTTTCTTATATACAAACATATGCAAATCCTCCATCTCTCTCTGTCATTCTTCCACCGTGTCTCATTACTTGTGCCGCCCGTTTTTGCATTTATATTACAACTCCTACCGCCTTCTTGTTTGTATACAATTTTCGAGGGGAAAACATACTCTGAGCTCTTCCAACTCCCTATTTCTCAACACCACCGTCTGCGTAGTCTGTATGATGAGTGATTCCGGCAGATGCGCTTCTGAATGTAAATTTCAAGGATAGCGTATAGATAGGAGGGAGTGGTAAATGGTAGGACTGAACTGTTTCACCGTGAGTATCGTTGTAACTTTGGCAAACTTTCTCCTCCATCCAGCTCTGCTTCAGCTCAGCTCAACACAATGCCTAATATTTATCCATCCTCTTTTAGAGTCTATTCCAGGGTGCGGCGTATTAAGATATTTTCTAGCTTATGTCGTATACACTCATACAAGAGGAGAAAGTTTTAGAGGCAGCTAGTGATGATATTTGCTTTATGCATCTAATAGTAATGGTGGAATGATACTCCATTATCATAGTATGCGGGCTCAACATGTTTAAAGGTGCACACTTGCAGTCCAGGCAACATCTAATAGCTCTTCTCTTACATCCCACTTTCACTCTTTGTCCACGTGGAATCTTGATTTCTACCTTTGTGGTTTTTCGTACCCCGTTTCTTGATTGTCGTGCTTAGCCGTGCGGCGGGGACGGACATGCAGGTTGAAGAATAGGAGCTACATATAGCAATCCAGGCATCTTTTGAGCCTAGCCTTGAAGCGAGATAGACTTAATATCGACCAAAAACTTTGAGCATGTGAATCCATTAGAAGCTTGCGTATAACATAGGAAGACAAGAATAGATTTACTCAAGTCAGTAGTTTATGCTAGTAGCTAAATCCTCATTGCGGCACGTAATTGAGTCAAGATGAAAGAGCCCGATAGAATCTTTAAAGAAAATTGTTCCAGATAGCGAATTCGGTCCCATCCATAGCATGTTCTACTAGAACTCTTAACATTGAACACGCCAGTCAGCCAACCTAACTTACCCGCCAGTCCATATAGACCAGAGCAACCCAGGTCCATTGACTAGAGGAAGAAGTAAAAAGGGTTTTACCAAAGAGTAGGAAAAAGAGGAAACACGTCGAGAGAAGAGAGGCAGATGCTCAAGTTGAGGAGATGAAGTACTGTAAGCCTGCTCTTAGAGTATTCCGTTATTTTTGAGTCCTCTGACGAGGAAACGAATGAAATATTTTTCCGACTCTAGTTTCCAGAAACGGAAATTTCTCCCTAGTTTTTCTGGAGGGTTACAAGAAAATGAGAATGGTGAGGGTGAGGAAGAGGAGAAGGAGGAGGAGAGGTATCGTAAAAACATAGTGTTGGATGCCCGGGTTTTACGATCCTAAGAACGCACTCAAGATTTAACACTTGAGGGGGAAAAGTTGAGGGTATGCACGAGAGATTTGTTAAAATTTGAAATGAGTACATTTCCCGTTATGAACCTTATTACGACATTCTGGATGCAAGCTTATTTTTAGAGCCTTGTGTATATTTTCCTTTAACGTCCCGAGGAAAGATGAATCTCCTCCCTAACGGGATGAAAGCTGTTAACTCGTATACTTTTTCTGTGCCCAAACCTTCTCATCCCTTTTCTATTTACCACTTGTATCGCAGTAGCTTATGGCTCCTCTAGTTGATCCCATTAACCTTATTCTTCCGTCATACCTTTTCCTTCCTAGCATCATAATCAAATGTGTCTTTTCCTCATCTTCCGCCACAACTCGACAGCTCTCTCTTTCTCCAGTCGTATCTGTTTAATCCTTTTCCTCCTCTCACATAACAATTTAAAACTTGTGAGGATTACTCGTGAAAACTCTTGCCGCTACATCATAATTAGAGCTATTCTTGGATGATCCAGAAGCTCACATCGGGTTCCTCGTTCTTCCTTTGAGGAAAGAGAAAGTTGGAGACAGATGTGACACTAGCAGTGCACAATAAGTTTGTAATAAAACTCATGATGAGACATTCAGATTTACTTTTGGCAGACTATGGCCGATTGGATTTCAAATATCCTCCGTCTCTCCCCTCACTTTCTTCCCATGGGTTTCAGGAATCAAAGAAATGCAGAGGGATTGTAATGACGTGCAATCCCATGCTCTTTGGAACCATGTGCTCCTCCCAGATATGATGAAGATTCAAGATTCTGCCAGGCTGGAGCTTGGGTACATATAGAGGGATAGAAGAAAACTTTTCCCAGCTTCCCATCATGGCTCTTACCAACTTTGCAAAGTTGCAAATGTCTCCTTCTAGTATAGTGGGCCTTTCGTCAAAAAATTCTTCCCCAACTTCTTCCCGTCCAGCTTTCTCCTTCTTTCTTTTCTTCTTCTGGAATTGGAGGTTTGTGAAAGGTAGGGAAGGAGGGATGGAGTCGGGTGGATTGGTGGGAGCATATGCAATGCGGGTAGGAAGCTCTTTCTCCGTCCTGAGGCTGAGGTGATTGAGCTTATAGTTGATTGAGTAAGTGGGCAAGTTTCAGCCTTCAAATTGATCTATATGAAGAATGGATGACGGTTATTGGAGGCTAGAACAATCTTTCCAAGTTTGATGGGTTCTAGCATATTGATTTGTTTGCCCTGGGAAGGGTTTAGATGACAGAGGGATTGAGTTGGATACCGACGATTCAATCAAGGAGGGGTTCTAGAATCTAGTATTTGAAATTGAAACATAGACCAAACTTGAGAGCACATCTTTGCAAACTTTCGCTCCCATTAGACTCTATATGACTATTGGAGATTGGGATGTGGAGAAAGCTTTCTCTCATAGTTTTCACCATATTTCTTTGATGAAATGTAGCAAGATTTTAAATTGCACCAAAAAATTTCTTCTCAACTACCTCAATCTCTTTCTTGCCCTTATTCCATTTCCACAGGAATTGACATTTTCTTTCCAAGCTTTCCCAACTCATAGCCTTCCCTTCAAGATACTTTCTCCGGAGTTATGTCATACAAAAAGAGATTGGAATAGCCTCCTTTCAAACATTAGTACTCTGTTCTTCCCCTGGGCGTTAAACGGAGTAAAATTTACATCCAAACAAAACTATTCTCATCTCTCCGTATTTCTTTTATCCCATATACTTCCTCTCTTCCCTCCTCGTCTTTTCTCTGTTTTTTCATTCTTCTTTACCTCGGCTTTATCACCATAACCAACTCTTCCTCTGCATTACAAAGAGTTTTATACCTATAACCTTATTCTTTTCTTACCTTTCCTTCATCTTTTTCTTCTCCAATCTCCATATTGCTTGCTCTTGGAAGATCTCCAGAGCTCCAGATCGTATAGCCCGTATTCACACAATTAGTCTTCCTCCTCTCCCATCATGCATTCCAAGTGGAGTCAAAGAGAGAGGGATTCAAAGGATTTATCCGATTGATTCTACAAAATTTTCTCTCTCTCAGCTTTCTAATCTAGCTTTCTTTATCATTTGCAGGCATAGATTTCGTGCCGAAGGATACAAAGGGGAAAGTTTTCATCGACCGAGATGGCGTCTTGTTTCGATACATTTTGGATTATTTACGCAATCAAACTGTGGTGCTCCCAGAAAATTTTCACGAGAAGGCACGACTACGATCTGAAGCGGAATTCTTCCAATTGGACGGTCTCCTGCGCTTCCTTGATGGTAACTATCTCTTTCTTACTCCTATTGTCTTCTTTAGTTTTCAACATGTATTCTTTATTCCTTTCACCATCATCATCATCATTCTTCTTCTTCTTGGCTTACGTATATTATTCTTCCGCTTTTCAAATACTAAAACTTATTCGCGTCAGCACCATACCATTACATGCTCCTCACAAAACTCTTCACGTACGTTCGCCCCAAAATGTATTGATTCCAACTTGATCAACTTCGATAGCCTCTCTCTTCTGCAAATACCGCTCCTCCTTTCTGTCATTAAACTATCTAATAATAAATACATCTGCTTCTCCATCATAACGTCAACCCAACTGTTTTACACTGCACCTTAACTCTTACATCTTTTGGGCCATTTGCTCGTTTAGTTCAATATACATAACGCTGGCACCATAACGCCTTATCTTCCTCATGTATTACTTCCTATCAAGTCCCCGTATTTTCATGGTTCTAGTACAGTCTTTCTGGATAATTTCCCAAAAGAGCTAAAAATTGATGTATACAAGAGTTCCGTAAAACTTTCTCCTTACTTTCACTTGTGTAATTCCATAAATTAACTTTAATCGTCTAACTTAAACAAGTTGAACTTTTAATTTACCATTTCCATTATTCTATAATCCACTATATCCTACTGCCTCCGAGCAGTAGCTGCCCTAGGAGTTATTTATTTGTCCTGGGAGTTGGACTCGTTTGACAAGTTCTGGAGGTTCTTGACTCTAACTGGTTTCCAGTACAGAAAATTAAGATTCTCCCTGTGTGTGTTATTCTCCATTTGTAGTTTATCTAGAGTCCTCTTACACTTCTGAAGCTAAATTCATATACCCAACTACATCTAATCTGCGCCAGCAATTCAGCATGATATATAGCCTAAGTTTCTCGAAAAAACGTACATGTAAGAGTGAGTATGATTTGCCTCCAATAAAAACTGGGCAAATGAAACAAATGTAGGAAACATGGAATCCTTCCAATCCATCCATAATTTTATTAGGTGCGATAGTGTGCTCATAGTAAACTGACGTTGCTCCAAGTAAAGCTTTAATTTCTCCTCGTTCCAAACTACCGATTTAGGGTCTCAATAGCCTTCCCTTGCGCAATTACAATCTCCTGTCTCCGATAAAAAATACTTTAATAGCCCACAAAAAATAATGGTAATTACGTCGCTACTTACGCTTACCACAGTCAAATCCTTCTTCACCTCCATATATGTACTACATTCTCCCATGACTGCTCAACTCTCTTCCAACAGAGGAAGAGGGATGGCCCGCAAGAAATCCACCAAGAGTCTACTGAATCTGTCCCATATTATGCAGATTTATGCTGTCATTTGCCAGGAAAGATTAGAGCGAAAAAAATTCTAGAGCCAGTCGTATGCAAACCGGAAGCCTTAGTTTCGGACAGGAACGATGAAGGAGCGTCGTTGAATCTTCCTTTACCACATTTCTTCAAGGGTATAGCACTGGGGATTTTTCAGAATTTTTATCTGCCGCAAGGATTTCCTCGCTCCTCGCTTGAACTAGCTTGTAAGCTGAGATATTAATTTTCTCTTCGAATTTCATTGTCATAGAATTTTTTAATAAAACTCTCTAGCTTGGTGGTTGTATGGGTGGTCTCTCTCCAAGGCCTTGCTATTTTCCCTAAAACTGCTAAACTATTTTCAGTCCTACAGCTATACACATTATAAAGTCTAGTACTCCCATTTCCTTCTATATACACGTCTCCCAACTTTCCAATTATTTCCGGCAGTTGCTTATGAATCTACATGGGCGTCTTCCTTTGCCGGCATTTAAGTTCTGCGTGTTACGAGGATAAGACAGACCACATTTGAATGTTGGGAATTTCAGGAGGCTTAATAAAGGAGCGTGTAGATGAAACTTTAAGTAAAAGTGCCAAGACTGGGGAGAAAGTTTATCTTATGCTTTATCTTGTGTTAGAAAGAACTTGGGTTCATACTATTGCAAATCTGGAAAAATTAGTTACTGTTCGAATTTTTCCACAAGTTCTACCCATAAGGAGAGAAAGTTGCATGTGGAGGACGACGGTCAAATTTAGCTCAAAATATCCAATGGAATCTATTAAAGAACTCCAAAAATTATTACCAACCGGTACTCTTACAATTTGCGGGTTATTATTTGCCTTGACGAACATCGAGGGATGCTTATTACATACACATCCACATTGATCCGTAGGCATAAAAGGATCCTCTGTAATCCGAAAAGCCAGAGCCCGGGATCAGGAGGAACAGGAAATACAGATGCTCTCCTCACTCCTGGGTGTCTTACAAATAATCTCCCTTCCATGGTTCCTTATCAAATCTTAACAAGGATCCCCCCGGGTCACAGCTGCTATAGAGCCTGATTACCGCGGCCAAAAGTATGTTTCCAAAATGGGCAGACGTGTGTGCTCTTATATAGGTATCGGTTGTGAAGCGAAAAAAATATTGTGCAGAACCTCCTCCTGCTTCCGGAGCAGTATTTCCAATAAGTTCACTGTCATCACAGTTGATGGCCATACCACCTTCCGATTTACCTCATGTTCAACCCATTTACGGACACACATGCACAGGGGTAATATCATCACCGATGAGCTTCATTACGAGCTGAAGAAGGTTGAACAAGATCAGAATTGTGGGACTTGCTCTACTTCTTCTCGGGATCAGTAACTAAGTAAACATAAAAGCTCCTAGTAGCGGCGCTTCTTTCTCAAAGCACGCCCACGAAGGAAAGCATAAAAAGAATGGAGAAAGTTGCTTCATACTTGTTCTGGGTTCCGACGTGACACGGAATATTCTCAACATGCGTCCCCGCTCTTAGCTCGGGAGGGAACCATGCTCAAGTTTACTTCTTTCAATTTATCAAATACTGCTCCGGCTAATTTTTATATTTTATGCCCGCGTAATTTGCACGAGACATTTAGTTTTGTTCAACATATATAATTTTTCCACTCTTGCTTTCGGGTTCAAACAGAGGCAAAGATAGTGGAAAGTTTAGCTGATTGTGACTTTGGACTTAGTATCTAGAATGGACGTGAAGCATGTCTTCCGAAAGGCAATGTCAGGGACACCTTGTTGGAGAAAGCTGTGGTGAAAGCACGTCAAGCTGAGGCTAAGTGTGTAGTGGCAGTGTCTTGGCGTAATTGAACAAGTTTTATCTTCTCTACCGTCGTCTTGTCCTCTTGCGTTTCATTTCCCCTCGATTCTATGCACATGTCCCGCCATAACGTATCGCAGCGTAGCACAAGGCTTTCGCATACCCTGACGGGAGAAAGCTTGAATGTCTAGTACAACATGGAAGCAATAAGTCGGTCAGCTCAGGGGGTCTCCATTTTGTTGTAAGTTCCTGGTTTGGAGCTAGGGCTATTTGGTTCTTGTTCTCGGATGTATGCTGATTCTGTCCACATTATCCCCTTGAATATTACGTTTGGGAGCAACTGGATGCTGTTTGATCTATTTGTTTGTACTTGTGGCTTGGTTTTGTTGTGACCATAGTTGTAGACACAAAAAACAGGACATGTTCCTTTCTTCCACCATATTATTCCTCTCGTTTTATTTAGGTGATACGGGTCTTGATGTTCTTTGACGAGTTGAGCCAAATGTGGCCAACTGCAAAAGAAAAGAAGTATGCTTCCTTGGAATATACCTTCCAGAATGTGTATCACGAGAGTGTAAAAGGATTCGCTCCACCAACTACTTTTTCCGCATCGTCAACTATTTACGACTATATATTAGAGATGAGAATACTTACCTCCCGGACTGGGCTGGATCATTGAAGAAAACCCGTTTTCCCTATTTTCTCTACTTTCTCCTCTATTCTACCATCCTTACCCTGTGCTTTCTCCATAAATATCCCATATCACTCGATCCCGTATAGCCTTCAGCTCTTCCAGTGGCCTTCAATTTTCACTACTGGAGCCTAGTGGGGCTATTAGCAGAGAGAGCCGAGTTTCAAGAGAGAGGCTGCTCTTCAGGAAGCAGCTTATGGATTTTCTTAAAACTATAAGCATTTCCTCCTCCTTCCACTACCATCATCCACCAACACTAAATTCTCCAATCTATCATAGTGACAAAACTAAAATATCTTCCCTAGTCCTTCAAAAGGACAATATATATACCATATGCAAAGAAATCATGTACATATCATGGGCCTCATTACCACATCCTCGTCTTGACTTTCACTCGCCGGGTGAAAGTCTCTCAGACTTTCTCTCCTTCCCTTTCTGGTCGGTCTGTACATAAACTACTGAACCCACAGCTTCACAAACCCACCCATCCTTTGTAGTTTTAAAATATGATCATGAGAATTCATGATCACTATTCACAAGATCCAAGAACAGCAGAGGAGCAGCCATTAGTCCAGCCAAATAGCAGCATCTCCGCTGTAACATCTCATGCCACTCCCTTCATACACAGGATCATAGCTGAAAGCTTGCGGAAACATTATTTTGCACAAGTTTGTTACAATTCTTTTGCGAATCATCTCTCCCATCCCTCCAATTTCTACATCCCAGGAAAGCTGTCTTGACGTAAATTTCAGCCAAGCGAAGGCACACTAAACGTGTCCCTCTGTGCCCTTCTAACGTTTTTCCGTTTCCTCCACAACCCGGATTCTTGTATAATCCGAGCCCGTTGTTGCATTTGACAGGGTTTTTGTATGACGCTACGCTCCCAGAGATTGGCTTTCTTAATGGGAGTAGGAAATATTAAAGATTCAACTCTTGCCAAAAACATCTCCCTCCGGCCTCTGGCTTTAAATCTTTTCACCCTTCCACATGTCTCCTACATTGTCCCTCAAACAAGCCCGAAGCTACTACTGCCCTCAAATCCATCAATCGATAAGCTTTAGTATAAAAGTATGCCACACGCCGCTATTCCTTCTTCTTCATCCGGATGCTGAATCGAATAATATGCCTGCATAATATGTTAAAATATGTCAAATTCAATAGCTGTCGTCTCTCAGCCTCTCCCTTTACAGTCTTCATTGTAGGGCCATACTACGCTGAGTCTAAGAAAACGAGTAAGTGCCTCCATTTCTGGTTTCATGCACATAATAACAAGTTTCTTAAACTTAGTATCTTGTATGTAATATATATTAAAAAGCTGCTAAAATCAGTCAGCTACCTATTTACCCAAGTTTTTAAAATAATTAGACAAAGTAGTTGATGAAACGCCTGATGAAGTATGATTGTTTTCACTTTGTTTTCTATTTCTTCTGTAAATAGAGATTCATTCATTTATGTCTACTTTCTTTTTACTTTTAGGAAGAATGGTTTTTAGACTTGTTGTCAGTTTTCTCTCTACTGAACGGTTGGATTCCAGACTTATCATGTGCGGTGGCGTGGATAAACTTTCTATGCCATCCTTCAAATACATTTTACACACTGCATATCCCACTCTTCCAAATACATTTATACTGTTTCCTTCATGTAGGCAGGAGATATAATTGATATGCACTCCAAAAACAACTTTCACCTTTATGTGCATAATTTGTGGACAAAACTTTTTATTCACATCCTCAGATAGTACATGTTTGTTCTACCAGAGTTTGTATACATGCTTACATGCCTTCACTTGTTACTGCCATGGAGAGAATAACCGAAGATTTGCTCATTCTGGTATTTGTTATATTCCGTATTGAATGAATCATTATTCTATCGGTATATGATAGTTTTTCTCAAAACTTTTCCTTGTCTCTGAGGAATGATTTGAGAAGATTGTAGCGAAGATTTCTACGTAAGCGCTTTCCCCGCTTTCTCCTCGCAAGTTGGGATGCAATCAAATTAAGTATTCAGTAGCTTTCTCTGCCTCTCCGTTCATCCTACATACTGCCTAACTAGTTGCGTATTGAATCAATGAAGATGAAATTGTAGGTGGAGTAAATAATAGAAAAATATTCTACCCAGAATTCCCTCCGTGTCTCACTCGAACAGCTTTACTTCCATTTGCCCCCCGTACTCCGTTTAACCTTTCTTTTCCTCCCTGGACTTTATGAGCAACTAAAATAAGTTGGTAAATAATACAATCGTACATTGTTTCCTAAAACTTGTACGATGATCGTGGATGCTACAACTATGTGTAAGTTGAGCGTAAAACATGTGTGGGTGTTATCCAGCTCCCAGTCAGATTTCACCCATTTTTCTTCTTGCAAAAAAATGTTGGCCCTCCTTCATCCTCAGACATTCAGACTCGCGCTCACTCACTTCATGTATATCCATTCCAGGAGTGCTGACTGAGAGTAAATATTTAATGAAATTATGGAAACATAAACGAAAAATAAGAATCCGGTCTTGGGGATAAGTTCATCTACTACTGTCTCCAGTACTTTCTCCAGTACTTTCTCCCCGAACATAAAACACTATAAGAGCCGTCTAGTTGCGGAATAATTGATCATTAAGGAATGTAAACTTGGCTCCTATCAAGTTATTTGCCTAGAGCCTGTCGAAAGAAAGTGTTCTGAGAAGTGAACTACTCGTGAAATATTTTCCTCCTCAACTCCTCTACTTTCTTCGCCATCCCTTAGCATGTATATGCGGCGGGGAGACCTCCTAGGGCATTGTTAGCGCCAAGTGGAGGAATCGCTCGTTGAGGCGAGAGTGGTTTCCTCGAGTTCTTGATTTACACACCAATGTCACTCAGATCTAGTAGTCTGGAAAATAAGGTAATCTTGATACTTGACCGATTCCACTGGGACTTGTGCTATTCGGGAGAGGTTAGAATTTCACGCTTAAGTTTTGTTGCTAATGCACAACAGCCTCCCAAAATTTGCTCTACGTCTCTACGTGGTTGTACGCCTTTAAAATATGCATGGGAAGAAGGAGGATGAAGGCGGAATCTACGACAAAGGGAGGAAACCCGCCTAGACCTCGGGGTGTGAGCTAGCTTATTGCCGTGCCAAAGATTATTCCCAGAATATTTCCCATCCACTTTCCATCCTCTCCCCCAGCCAGTTTCCACATTATAAAACTTGTCCACAAGCCAACAAACCAAGGCCACCCTGATAGTGAAACCCGGTTTCATTTCTCCCTTCCCCACCCAGCCACGCACTCCTCCTCCCCTCTGCTTCTTCTTCCACTGACAGGCCCTAGGTCCTGAGCTTGATTTGAGCATGTAGCTGGAAGTTGGGTAAATTTTGTTGGTTGAAAAGTCTCGGTCGTTTACAAGTTCCAACACTCTCCACGCACAATATTCTACACAAGACAAGGAGGCATATGATGCAGGTAGGATTTGCACAATTTGTTTGTCCTTGGCAACCTCACCTCCCCTGGTATCTATCCATCCACGAGATTCTTCACTTGACTGTGTTTGTATTTATAATTTATTAAAAAACTGCTTTACTTTCCCAACTTTTGACCGTGGGGATCTTTGCATAACTTTCTGCATTATGAATACGCTAAATAACTACTTCTCTAGCTCATGCTTCATACCCAGGCTTTAATTTCCTCACCGGTAGCAGTTTTCTTGTCCTCCTCTTTAATTTCGCTACGTAGGGGTTAAACTCTGCGTAATTAATTGCACACTTCCACGCCCATATCCGAAGTACCGAGGATTAATGACAGCCGAGATCAGCAGAGTATTTGTCACTTTCTCTTTCTTTTCTCTTCGTTCCCTCCATGTCAGCCACTCTCTATACGTTTTTCTCCGCGTCCTTGCATTTATTTAACGAGTTTTTTAATTCTCACTTTGAATTCTGGTTTCCCGCACATTACCACGATCCAGTCACACTTACCCACCAGCCCGTCTCCCTCCTCCTTGCTCATTGCTCCCTTCCCTCGTTGCAGGCCGTAAAGTTTTGATTGTAAAATTAGAGTGAAATAGAATTGGGCAAGCATGCGAGAATTTTCAGCCCATGGTTGATAGCCAGCTGGAGCATATTTGCCGGAAGTATAATTTCACGCCCCTCTGAGAATTCCGGGAGAGAAAATTCCTCATATCCATGGACGCGTCAGCGTCAGCATGAGTGGCGGCGGTAGAAAGTAAATCAAATGATCATACTCAAAAGGCAAGGAGCGACATGGACAAGAAATCCGAGAGACGCCACCCGTTTCCTCAGCACGGTTGCGTAGAAAAATACATGGCTTCCACTTCCTGAGTGCATTTCTTCGTTTAGGATTTTAATTTCCTCCGATGAATGATAGCGTCCAGTAAAGTAGGTGCTAAAGAAAGCGACACTGTCAAGCTTTCCTTTTTACAACCTCCACAAGTCTTTATTCTTCCCGCCAACTATTTTTTTCAATCTTGTCCTTTTCACCATGCTCCCACCCATTCCTCACTCCTATATTCTCCTCCCAAACCTATGATTCCCAAATACATACATAAAAAAACTGTCATAAAACCGAAGCCTTGGAGACTTACGTGTTAAGGTAGTGAGTTGACAAGAGGCGTGTAAAGGATTTCATTTATAATTGCTACGTTATGTTTACGTGGCCACATTCAATACCGTCCTAAGACTCTGGGGTCTCCATCACTTCTGTATGCACCCCATTGTACCACCGGCTGGCATGAGGTTTTGGGAAAGATTGGAGAAACCTGTCAACTCATTTCCTCCTGTTTCCTCCCACGTTTCCACATCTGTTCCCTCCAATCCCTTGTATAGGTCTGTTAGCGCATAATGGAATCAGATATCACGTGTAGCTTGCTGCTAATGATTACCATTTGCCAGTTGAGCAGGAGTCAGCTACTTGATTATAGCGTACCAATGACCTGGACGAATCTAATCACAAACCACTTTCTCCCTCCGCCTCATTTCAGCCTAAGTAGACCTTGAGGGAATTGATTAATTTGAAGGAGAAAAAAGTTTACGTAAACCTAATTTACCACCTCCCTTGATTTCCCTCAAATTATTTCCCTGTACATGTCACTCTCAGGCACTTGAAGAAACCCCATGCGGTGAGTGGAGGAATCCGATTTTAAATTCTTGCCTGGATATGCATATAATAATGTGCAGTATAGAGACTTTCCTGGCTGGCCGCAATCAATTTCAGTAAGAGGACTACTAGGAAAAGAAAAAAACTCTTTGAGCATACCAATGAGCCTTATCGCCCTTTTTGCAACTTGTTCCACACACACATGTACGGAAAGCTTCTCCCGGCTTTAGCACATTGTAGGTGTAAGTGAAAGTATAGGTGGAGAAAGAAGAAATGGATTTGAATTTCCATCCATTTGACTGGAGGGAAGGGAAAGAAAAATTAAAAAAATAAATTTGCCTTGTATTCGTAATACTCTGGATCTGACATGTTGTTTCCGTTTCTTCCTCCTCTTAGTTTCCTTCACTACGTCTTTCTCTCTCCTCTACAACTTTCTCCAGCTTTTCTTTCTCTCCGAATAATAATATGCAGATCCTTATAAAGTATTTGCGTATCCCCTCTTCATACCCTCATTTATCACCTTTTCCCTCACCTTCTCCCGAATTGGAGTAATCTGTTCTTATTTTTTCTTCAAATCTTTTCCACTTTCTCCATTCAATATTCCCTCCTTTCCGCAACTTTTCTCTTTCCTTCCCAGAAATCCAAGACCCTATTGCTACATCCGCTAACCTGTATTTTTCCAGCCGTATTATTTATTTTCCTTCTTTATTCCACTCTATTTGGTTTACCTTTCCGTTTGTGTATCTTATTATATTCATCATTTTGCTTTGCGAGCGTCTCCGGTTACCCTAAATTACCTCTATTTCCACACATTGTTGACTTTCTCCCCACAAAGGATCAAAGGAGGTCGGTCTGAGAATACAGATCCGGATTCAAACCATTTCAACCATATAATAGTTCACATATCCTCCGCAAAGTATACATAATAACCCTTGACTCTACCTACACTCTACACAAACGTCTAGAACATATACATGCATTTACCAATACTTATTTTTTTTAAAAACCTACATAAGCTTCAAGTACTCCAATCCATCAAAAGATACGAAACTTGTGTACAAAGTGGTAGTCGAAGCCAAGGCTAATCTCATTAGATGCTGGAGAAATTACTAAGGGATTGACTCTTTCTGCTTTCACCCGCGTGATTATTACACGAGCCTTGTAAGGCATTGGATTGGAATCCAAACGGCTTGAGTAGGATTAGTTGATATGCATTGCGATTAATTTGATGTTGTTTGCGGGAAATGGAGGGAGTGTTTTGGAACTATAGCAGTTGCCATCTTACTTGCTCAAAGAAAACTTCAATAAAGCTTTCTTTCTATGGACACTGATCCCCAGGAATGCCTTTTCACTTCTAGTTTCGGTGATTATCACGCTGTAGGCTGTAGGTGTCAGAGTCTGAATGAGTTTCTTTGATATCCGCATCAGACCCCGCTTAGAATCTTATTTTCTTTATTCTCATCCTTTTCCTCCTTCGTCTACACGCCTCTTCACTTTTTCCTAAATGGAGTGTAAACAATGTTACTATCTTCTTCGCCTCTTATTGTTGTTTTCTCTGAGAGTATATGAACCATGTCGATGAGGCTTAATGCTTGCGCAGGCTAGCATTCTCTCGTCATGTAACTTTCATGAGCAGCCAAAGCGAGGTAGACCGTACATGTATAGTTAGTGCAGTGAAAGCAGACTTTCTCTTCCAGCTCATATGAGGCGGAGCAGATAGTTGTATTTTCTTGCTGGATGAACCTCTGACTTGGATTTTTCGGATTGGCTCCAAGTATTACAGCTGCAATCAAGTTAGATAGAATAGAAATAAAAGCGGGCATGGGGGCTACAAGTGTAGAGTCTCGTCAAGGTGTGTCTTTCCTTGTTCAAATCCAATAAATTCTTTTATCAAACAATCCTTTCTCGGACGAATTTCCTTTGTCCCTAGCCTTTTTTGCTCCTTTCACTCTTTGAGAGAACATAAATGGAAACAACATCCCCGTTTTGTATCTCCCACAGTCCCACACATTTCCTTCTAACCCGCTTTCCCCTCCACCTCTTCCTCGCTATCCTCACATCCACAGGCTGTAATGTGGGCCAACCTCCTCCTTACTTCCTCCGCTTATCTTTCTCTAACCTCTACTTTTCCCGGTAGCCCAGCCCCAGCCCATATGAGTAATCTCTTTGATAGAAATTCAATCCATGAAAGGAAGATGGCTGCATATAGATTCACGCATATATTTCCTCTCATACCTCCTGGCTGGCCCGTACCCTTTGGATCCCAATCCACCTTTTTCACCAGGAGAGAAAGCTATCATCAGACTCGTAAACTTCTTTAACTCTTATTCACGTCTCGTCCCTGTCTCCGAATCGCACCTATTTCCCCTCAAAATCCGAAGACTCGATCACTCGATGCTTGCGTCCAGGGTACTCGGTCCATTTTCTTTTCATCCCTTCCATCTCTCCATCCATTCACACAGTTTTCCCTTTTACAACTCTCTTACCTAAGCTATACGTAGCATAACCATCTTCCATGATGCTTTGGCAGAGATGAGTCGGATTCAGATGTGAAAACCCGGAGAGATACTGAAATAGACTGAGGAGCCCAAACTTGGATTCATGGTCACTCTGCTCGTGCTTTCTCTTACCTGCTTTCTCCTGTCCTTCCTCTACCTCAAGATCTGACCTCTGACGTATGCTTTACCACATTCAACTTTCCACCATTGACACAAATCTGCTTTCCTCTGCTCTTCCTCCTAACAATATTGTCTCTTCTTTTGTTCTCCATTTCTTGTATATTTTCTCTCTTGAAAATCTCCTATACCTTTCACCTCTTTATTTCTCTTTTGTTTTCCTCTTCCCTCCCTCCCCTCTCCCACCCATTATTCTTTTGTCTTGAGCCTATTATTGGCCTTCATGTAACCAATAGCTCTGGCTCGTAGTCAGCAACCAGTGGCTTGGAAACTCTTCCAACTCCTGCCTCCTAATGTTCTTTCTCTCCATCAAGCTTTCTCTTTGGATACGCCGCCCCGCATATACTTTTCCATCCCTCCTCCTACATTTAATACTGCAAGAATAGCTCCATCTTGTTTTCCCCTCCCCAATTCAATTTCTCATCCTCATTATCATCAAATCAGCACTCCTAAGCCTTTCAAGCCCTTAAGAATAATATACGTTCATATATTAGGCTCTCTCGCCCTCGCCTTAATGCTTTCCCTCTCCAAAATCTCCTCTCAGTCTGCATCTATCTCTTCGACCCATCCGCCCGCAATTTGTTCACGTATGCCAACGGCTACTTTCCCCGTTATATACCACCTTCTCTTTTTGCTAGTAAAAGGAGAAAATTCCTTAACTTTCACCGCCACCATCTCTATCGGCGGGAAGACCTTGTACTGCTAGTAGAGAAAATACTGCTTTGAGCCTTAGCTTGTGTGTGAACAGCGGAAGGAAGCTGGGAACTGAGAGTGGCAAAAAAAGAGAAAGACAGGGACGCACCTGTGATCTCACTATATTTGTTTCCGTCTTTATATCGTCCTTTGTCCTGCCAACTGCTAATGGCTTGGGAGCGGCTTTTCAATCCTTCAATTCCGTGTGATTAACAAATCGCTGTGGCCAAAATAAGCACTCAAAGGCTTTAAGAGCTTCTCCTTAGGTCAATCCAACTTACTCACACCGCCTCCATCCCGTACAAGCTTCAAATCCTTTGAATTCCCACATTCAAAGTGTTTAACTCCCGCAGTAAATTATTCTTAATGAGGATACCTGGTCGTAAAAAAAGAAATGAGACTCGTTCAACCCAATTCTTCCCATGAAATCCACGACGTATATCCTCGTCTATCACGTGAACGCAACTTTCTGTTTGTATTTAATTCATTAATCTAATTCGAACCCAAATAAACTTTCTATTATGCCACTCTCTGATTCACTCTCCTATACAATTTAATCTGAACACTTGCTCCTTTAGGGAAACATTTTCTGCACTCTCACATAACAACGTCACACGTCTACCTGTCTGTTTGCAACCTTCACCTCTCATTTTCTTCTTGCCAAAAATAACCTCTACGATAGTACATATTTAATCAAATTATGAATTAAAGCGGGATGGGGGCTTATATACTGGTAAAATACGCTTTCCAAAAACCGGGAGAAGCGAAACCAAACTGATTTCACAGTTTCTTCTGGAAATGTTCTTTTCCGGACTTTAATTTCCTCCTCCTCCGCGAAGTTCCCTCATGAAGAAACTTTCATGCCTCAAATTACGCCCTCTAATCTAGTTATGTATAGTTGAAAAAAATTAATTGTGATTTATTTTTCTTCCCAGGGGAGACGAAGCCATCTGGTTATATTACTTTGGGCTACCGAGGAACATTTGCATTTGGCCGAGATGGCCTGTCCGATGTCAAATTCCGTAAACTTACCAGGATAATTGTCTGCGGTCGGGTGGCACTTTGCCGCGAGGTAATGACCTAATTTTGATTTATTTCCTACTTCATTTCCATATTTTCTTCTCTATATTGCGGAAATGGTTTAGGATGAAACTTGACGCTGAAGCCCAAAGTAAAGTTTTTACTCGTAAATTGAGTATATCTTACCAACTTCTCGTATGTACAGAATACGAATAGGGCTAAAGATAGGGAATAAAAAAGGTTTTCACTTAATATCTAGTGTAATTTCGTCATGTCGCCTCAGTTTTTTGCCAATTATAACGTCTATTCTCTGTACACTCGATTAAAACCGGTGTTATCGTATAGCTGTGTAAATAAGACTCTCCGGATCTAATCATTGCTTATCAATTCTGCCTTTCCCTTAGGATTCGTTCATTGAATGAGATGTGAATTCTGAATTGCCCCGGTATTCTCCGAGTTCTGAAAGTTCTGCACCGCAGTAATTGCTTTCCATCTTCCATGTTCACTTTCTCCACATATCCATCATTAGAGTACATATTTTAAGTCCTATATTTTATTCAAGATGGCTTTCGCATTAATATGGGGCAGGGTGTATTGCGCTGTGTTGCAATTCAGGATTCACTCAGCTGGAGAAAGTTTATGATGAGGACGGATGAAATGAAAGTAGAAGAGAGAAAATTATCAACCGCCTGCCTATGCCTTCACACCTAGTTTAGTAGCATGAAACTGTCTCGAGCTGAGTATATGAAGCTGAGTATATGGCGGGCGGAATTAGTTGGGGTGTGTAACATAATCTCTCTATTTGACAAAGTATTACAAGTTGCCAATTTCAGAGTGAGATTAATTTCTCTGTGGGATCTGTTCCTTTCCAATCAATAACTCATTCCTTTAGGAGGCTTTCTCCTTGCGCACCTACCCGCATCCATGTCCATATACTAGTTTTATCGAGAGAGAAACAAGACATTCTCCTTCCCTTCCCCGGATTATTCTATGATTCCACGAAATTTGTCCTCCGTCTCTCGCTCCTCCTTTCGTCCTTTCCTGATTAGTGGTTAACTTGGCTTTAAGTTCATAAAGTTGAGTTTCTCCAGACTGCTTTCTCCGTAACTTCACCACGATTTTAACAACCGGGTCTCGAAGGGAGCTCCCCTCGTGACCACTTAGAGGGAAGCTTATGCATTAAATCATCGACTTGGTCTTGTTTATTGAAGCTCATGCACGCCCTCATTCCCTTGGTGTATCATCTTGGCAAAATTTTAGTTAATTACACAAATTTCTTTTACAAGGGATGGGACGATAAGACTAAGTGGAGAAGCATCCGGTTAGGGCTTGCTCAGCTTGTTCAAACTTTTATTTTGTAGTTTAGTTTCACTCGTGTGCCCGCCGCCTTGGTCTAGTGCCCTCCCAAAGGGTCTCTTCGTTTGTGTCTTAGGTTAATAATTTTCGTCTTGATAACTCATTTAGAATCTCATTAAGGTTTTTTCTGGAAACGAAATGCGGGCTCTCTAAATCTCACAACGGGGTATTCGCGGTTATAGTTGACTATCTAGTGGTATCTACAACATACATATATTCTTCTTAGATGCATAATCGACTATTTCGTCGTTCGTTTGAAAGTATCTAAGTGTCTACCAACACCAACCAACAGCTCAAGACTCAAAGGATTTCTTTTAATCAAAACTTTTGGGATGTTGTGTCTCTCATCCTTACGATGCGTTAGTTATGATTCGAAAATTAATGTCTAAACTCGCTCAAAAGCTCTTGAATCCGAATTTGCTCCGAGGCTGCGAAGATTCGGCATCAAATGAATGCAATTATTTTGTGGGAACTTGGCAAGTGTCTCTTGTTTGTTTCATAGAGAGCTTTCATTTATGAATCATTTTATTCTTTGTAGTAGATGATTGCTACAGGAATGATAAGAGATTGTCTTTTAGTCCTCCCTGATCTTTGTCTGAATACAAACATGTGGAGAAGCAGCGGAGAAAGTGGAGAAAGTCTTTACGCCGCGCTACCGGTCCGAGAAAGCAGAGGAAAAAGTAATGATGGAATCAAATTACCATTGTTTCCTCCGGAAGTTGTTCTGTAATTCTCCTGCCTGATTTCTCCTTTCTACCCGACCACCCGGTTGCTCGCCACCGCTGTCTTGCTCATACTCATTCCTCTGAATTGTTCCAAACCCTATTTCCGGGTTGCCGGCCTCCCAGGCCAGATACACTGGTATCCTGCAGTCTTTTTTGGGATGGTCTAGTATATAGAATATAACCATTTCTGGATTATGTTCCGCCCTAATTTTTAAACCCATATTGAGGCCAGTATCCTTGTATTTCTTCTTTTGCATTATATGTATAAACCTTTCTCGGACGTGTTACAACACGCTTTCCCTTCTCATCGTATCCTTCTTGCATACTCGCCCACCGTTTTAGTATGCCGCATAAAACGAAGGACATAAAACTTTTGCACACTTCCTTTAACCTCCCTTTCGGCTTTTTACAGTTTAGGCTGTAGGTCTAGAAAGGGTTTCAGTCGGAGAACTAGCATAGTTTTCGAGCAAAACTTTTAGTGAGCCATTTGGCATTTACATTCGATTTAAGCAAAAAATTCTCAGAATCTTAATACCTACCCTCGTCAGCCATCATCTTCTTTGCCTATTTTCTTTCTTGTTTCTTCTTCTCAACTTTACTCTGTAGCTCCAGGCAGGGCTGCTGACGAAGTTTCCTTCTGCGAAGGCCACTGGACTATATCCAGTTTGTCCTATATAAACTCATTTTATTTTACTTTTTTCACCCTTTTCATTATACAAGTATAACTGGAAGTTGAAAGCGATCAATTCTTCAGCTCCACATCGATACACGGCAGCATCATTGAATAAAAACTTTCTGCCAGCCACAAATTCCACG
The DNA here is from genome assembly GCA_906901655.1 of Sminthurides aquaticus. Classification (NCBI taxonomy): domain Eukaryota; kingdom Metazoa; phylum Arthropoda; class Collembola; order Symphypleona; family Sminthurididae; genus Sminthurides; species Sminthurides aquaticus. The sequence continues at coordinate 3,474,997 of CAJQTT010000004.1, read as the reverse complement.
TAGCAGCTAAATATTTATTCGGGTTTGCGGGTTCTAGTCTCGACGGTATACATTTCTGTTTTACTTTCAGAAGAGACCCGTGACTTACCCCCAACGCTGCAGTCCTCTTTCTTAGCCTCCAGTAGTTCATATCCAGACGTTTGCATTCGTTTCCAATTCCCTTTTGCGATCTAAGCGTTTCTTAAAAATGGTGCAAAATTTAGAAGACCCAGTTTTTTAGCTTTCAATTTCGTGGTTAACTTTAAAGTTGCCGTTCAAGAGACTGTTTCCAAGTAGCGTCTTTCTGGATTTATCGAAAGGGTTTCCTCAGAGGACTGGAACTCTAATATTTTGTCTTACCTTCCTGGTTCCTCTGTCCATCTACTGTCATCTGCCCACGCTACGGGCAACCTCCAAGGAAGACATCATTGTCACTTTCTCCGGTAGACATAATATGGAAAGCTCTGTATATCCAAGGAAGCAGTTATCCGAAAGTGGTTTATGTATTTTTAATGATTATTCTTCTAAAGCTAAATATCCTATACCACCTGCTCTCCCCGCTTAATTTATCTGAGGTTAAACCGCCTCTAAAGCTTTTAGAATGGAATTAGTAGTATATCCTGCGTGTCTCAAAGCTCGGATTTCTTAAGGATAGTGCCAAGGGTTTTCTCCTACTCTGTGCAGCCCATTCTGTGTTCGTTTTACAAAGTAAGTCTGCTATTTGTGTCATCCTTCTTCCTTAGTAAGACTGTAGCAATTAACCACATGGTCTTGACCAGTAATGGGAGTTGTATTTTTAGTAAAATAGGTTATTTCCAATTTGCGATGTCTTCTACACTTCCAGTAAACTACATTCCACCGTCATGATTCTTTTTTTTTCACAGTACAAGCTTGCACTCTCCTTTAAACGGAATGAAAGGAGCTTTTATGTAGCTTATTCTCCAAGAAACTCATCTCACGATACCAGAAACGGCCGGTATTACTATAAGCTGTAGCAGAGGAAAGAAATCCATTTACTTTCTCAGATTTCTCCTACATACAATCCAAATGCAATTTCCTTGGAAAAAGTTTAGCCATGCCATTTCGTCAATCCTCAATTATTCGAGGAACCATTTATTTTTATGTTCTCTACCTCAGTTATGGCTTTAATTCTGGAATGATACAAATCTTTAGCAAACATCATTACTTTACAACAAGCAACTATCCTACCGCTCTTGCATTCTTTATGAGTTAGAAGTTGTAATCTGTCTCTGCTATTTTTATTCATAACTAAATGAGAAATGACGTCATCATCCTGCACTTTCTTTTCAAAGCTGGCGAAAGCTGTATAATTGCGGGTTTAATACACAATTTTAATAAATGTATTTTGCCTAATTTGTTTCGCTTAAAGCTATTTCCATTTTCTTCTACTGCTTCCATGACTTTAGTCGTCCATAGCGAATTATAATTCTTTCAATCATTATTAGGACTTAATAAGACCTACTTGCCGCAGCTTTCCTAGTAAAACTTGACTGACTTTCTCCTCCTTATACTCTGAATTTATGGTAAAATTTAAAATTATTCATGATTCACAATAAAGCTCTAACTTTGAAATGCTCTCCTGCTTCAATTCAGGAGTTAGGTCAATCCAAGTTTTCATCTGAATCTGAGGTGAAAGTTGCCTCAATTCGATCCATGCATATTTTCTGAACTTTGAGTTTAGTTGCTGCTCTTTCCCTAAAATTATCCTACCTGTTTTGTCAGAGATACATCTGCTATGAATGTTATCAAGGATTTTACGAAGATTAAGCTAAACGGAGACAATCTTTAAAAGTTTAAAGCTACATAGGGTTTTTAAAATGAATGCTTTCTATCTGACGGGCTCTGAGCCCCTCGCACTGTACAGCTTGAGCGCTTGAGATTAAGATTAAACTTGATGGGTTTGACATTTGACTCGTTCGGGGAGAAAGGTTAGTTGGCGTAGGTATAGAGAAGCGTTGAGCATATGGCATGGCTTAAGTATATGCGTTGGCTCGGCTAAATTGGCTAGAAACTTTTGGACAGACTGATAGCTATGCATAATGCCATAGATGTGAGAGGTTATAGAGAAGAGAGGTGACAGTGGCGAAAGTAAAATGAAGAGGTCCATATCTTTCTTTGAATTTATCTTTTTGAATGCAAACTATAAGTTGTTAATTTGTGGAGGAAGATTTTTAGTCTTGCTAATTAATAGGGGAAAATTAGGAATTTGTTTACCCTTGTCCCAGTTACCATGTTTTCCTTTTCTCTCCATCCGGCTTGTCCCGCTGTCTCTTGTCCAGGATATTCAAATTGAAACTTTGTTACTTTAGCCTCGGTTGTTTCTTTTCCCGCAGAAATCCTTCTCCATGTGTGAGAATAGCTGATGCGTATAATCCCTTGGAGTGAGAAGTTAAAGTAGTTACGAGTGTTGAGAGTCAAAGAAAACTCGGAGGCCACAAAAGTTTGATGATGAGCTCCAGAGTATGATTACACCAGCATTTATGAGCTTAGGAAGAGAAAGTATTTTCACTTAAGAAACTCTTTTCTTGTTCATGTATCCCTGCAGCACTTGAAAGGAAGCCTTCACCTCTCCTCCTCTCCCCTTTCTCCAGTTCATTCTAGAGGAATGAGACGTATCTTCCGAGTGAGTTGAGCCAGAGCCTCAGGCGCTCAGGCCTACACCGCCAAATTGAATTAGGGATTCACCCGGGTAAATTCCGGAGAAATGAGTGCTTGATGATTACAGCCATGTCGTTGGTCATGAGTTTCTCTGTTTGCTATCTGCTATGTATTTTCATACATTATTTCCAGTTTATACTTGAATTCCCACTGCTCTCCGTTTGGATACAATTAAGTATCCTTTTATCGCCATACCCGTCATAAAATCCTCAACGCTATCATCCAACTTCATATCAAGTGCCCCGTCTACCGCTGCTTCTTGTCCTGTTCTCATCTCCTTCTCCTCACCTCTTTAGTTCAGAGAGTTGTTCATATCGTAAACCTTTAAAAATGCATGTACATGCCTGTATGGAATATACATATTACAGGCATACCACTTTCACCGTCTTATCCCAAGCCGCACTCCCACGAGCTCTTTTCCCTAATATATTCTTTAAATCTATAAAAAACGAGCAATGAGTTGCCTCAAACTGCATACCAAATGACTAAAATTTTTCTCCGTATCCGCGCAAAACTTTCACCATCTCCGATCATGCTCACGGCTTTCACCATTAGTCCCACCTACCTACCCTCCAACACCCGCCCCTCCAGCTTCACATTCATATTTTAAAATTGGTTAGCAGTAAATGAAGCAAGATTCTGAATTCATTTCCTCCTAGCTTTTCTGAAGTTTCGCTTATAACAAACTATGAATTTGGAAACAGGATTCGAAAGGATGCCTCATTGCATAATTAAAAACTTTCTTTGCAAATATTTAAGTATATCCAAAATACATGCATGTACTCCAACTAGCCTACTTCTTCCCTCTTTCCTTCCCTCTCGCTTTCTCTGCTTTCTCTTTGGGTTCATAATTCCCCCCTCCGCTTTGAAATCCTTTGAATCCATATGCCCATTTTCCTATCTCTCAAAATACGCTTCCAGACTTATTTCTTCAACCAACCGAAGCACAGTCTATGCATTCATGACCAGCCGTCCACGATATCTTCCAGTAGCTTCTTGATGATTTCCCAGAATATCCGCCGTCCTCATTCAGTTTATGCATGGTTTTAGCTTTCTCTACCCCGGCCTACTTTGCTCCGTTCCTAAAAATTTTTCCAGCCTATATATCCTATGAACAATGTCAGAGACTAAAAAAAAATGCATAAAGTATCTCGTGGATTCGAGTATCCGAAGAAATTAGTGATTACAATTACATCAAACTACCAGCAGCTCAGCTGCAGTCGCTCATGAGTTTGCCCCTCTCTCCTCCCTTATTGAAACAATAACTTAGTAATATGGATTTCTAAAATCCAGGGCCAAACTTTTATTTGAAGTAAGCCTTTGGCTGGTCTTTGGTTTTGCCCTGTTCTTGAGTCATGTTGCCACAGATTTTACATGTGTATAAGAATTTGCATTTGGGTATACAGATTATTAGTCTGTGTTGATTTGTTTCATACATTCCCAAAGCTTCTGATTTGTTTATAACTTTGTTTGTAATCCGAATCCATTAAGATAGAGATGGATTAAGATTGTCACAGTTTGTACGTGCTGGAAGTGAATTTCCACGGAAAAGGCCTGCTATTACTTGAATCACCAAAATTGTACCGATGCTTATCCGGCAATATTCTCCAGAATAAACGATTCCTTCAGGATGGTGCATTACTATTAAAGTTTCATGCGTTTTCTTTCCGAGGCTGGTAGAGATAGCTTAAGTACGTAAGTACTCGTATTCCAAAGACTACGATTATTTTCATAGATTTCATAGTTTTATGATTTTCTTCATATCTGTTTCCCCTTTTATTTCCCGAATAGCTTGACATGATCTTATCGATATTTCCCTCTCGATCTTCAATACTTTATCCATTGTACACGGATTTGCTGTCTCTTAATTATATTACTAAGTTATGTCCGCTGAAAAGTGCTGGCGGTGCCTTGTAAATTAACCATGTACTCTGTTATAAACAACAGGGAACAAAGCATATTTAAATAGATCGGCTTGCTCTATCTTCCGAAAGTCATTGCTTTCCAATTATTTCGTTTTTCAAAAATATATACATAGAGAAAATAGAGAAATATACTATAAAAAAAGCTTCGTTGATGTCACACACTTCTATTTTAGTATTTAGAAAACAATATCATAAATACGGGAATCTTAAGAGTATTGCGATATTGACTTGCAATATCTAAAGTACTTGACCTGAGCCCACATTGGGGTACACAGTTTGGGCACCCAACGATCAGATCAGGAGCTCAGTTTGTAAGAGAAAATTGGCAAGTTTGGTCTGAGAGGGAGCGGTAAATGCAGACGGAGAATGTTTCCTGTTTATTTTGTAAAAAGCTTTTGTATCGCCACACAACCAAGTTTTTACGGCTCATTTCCTTTCATTTTCCCTCCTTTCTCAAGGTTTTCGTGTAAATGGGGAGCCTATTATTTGTTACAAGAAGAGCTCCCTTGAATCCTCGCGCTTTATTTTCGTTGATGGCCTCTGAGAGATTGTAAAGTTAAGGGGTGGCGGTTGGGGTGGAATTTTTTGCAAGGAGAAAAAGAAGATTAATTGACGTCCGTAGTGGGGAATAAATGCTCGTGTCGTTAGTATCTCATCAATTTCCTTCCAACTTGTTCAACTTTCTTTACACTCCAAACTTGGGCTGGAATAAGCTAATTCAACTTTTTTCCATACCACACAAGCCCAGCCTCCCTCTCCTTACATCGCTTCACTCTTCCAAAAAATAATGGCTCCATCATATTTTTCGGCATAAGCGCTCCGTGAGTGAGTTCTCAACTTTTTACTCAAAGCTTCAGTTCATTGAGTAAATATTGTTAAATTTCATAAAACCTTCCTTCATCTCTTCCTATCTGTCTATCCAATCCCTTTTTTTACCAAAATTATAATCCATATCCACTAGCGATCCATGGTATTCCCGAGGTTTCCGTGGAGAAAAGTCCTGTACAACTTTCGTCAAACTTTTTCGGAATTTGTGGACTCATTATTTGACGAAAATATACTTAAATTCTGCATGCATGTTACTTTTTAGCGCCCTCCTCCTTTTGCTTGTAATTCCATTAAAAATTATTTTTGACACGCCATCCTCCCACAAATGACCCCTACCGACTGATTTTTGAAATAAGCTGCGTGGCGTACACTACTTCAAGATTTCTTTGTATCACTTCAAAATATAACTTCCCAAAAGTATCATTCCTCGCCCGCCCGCGCCCCATTCCCTTCTATGGTGGCTCTACTTATGCATGACTTGAGAATAATCATCTTTCATTCCTAGATGCCTGTGTATCCCTTGAAAAGGGTAATTTTATGTCAAAATATGTACGCTTATCGTAGCCGCAATGGGGATTTTCCTCGCTTTTCTGTTCAAAAGAATGTGTGTGAATGTACAAAGTAAAGACTCTGATGACAGCAATAACAATCAAGCTCTCATGGGTTAACCAGGGGGCGAATTTCAGAATGACGGATGGCCAAATCCTTATGAGTAACCACCACATATTTATTCAATATCAAGGTTGATATCTAACCCAGGAAGGATTTAAGATGAGTTAGCTGGGGTAACAGTGGAGGATTCTAACCAAATCAAATATCCTCCTTTCCACCATCTTTCACCCGCAATGGGTATTCCAAAATGTTAGAAATACCATTAGGGGCACGTTAACGGCCGCAAGTTCCGGCTTCTTCTTCCAACCGCTCTGGGCGTCATTCCAAAAAATCTAATGTACTGAATAACGTTCTCCATCTTATCATCAGCTCAACTGCTCTTTGCTTATATAGTGTTAGTAGCATACCGTTTGTTTTATGACACTTTGTACTTTGTACCCATGCTTTGCTTGTGCGTTCGAGCTTTCTCTTATTATTCTTAAAAGTATTTTTGGGGACCTGAAATCCACTTAGTTGTGTTTTATCCATCCGGGTTTTAACAATTGTATATACAGTGCAGAGTAAATTGTAAAAATGTGTCACTAACTAGCTCCATAATCCTATAATAGCGATAATAGTCTGTTGTTTAAGTGCAGCTCGTTGATTATCTTATTAAGGCTTTCATCCAGATTTTAGTGGTAAACATGGTTAAATATGAAACAGTGGAACTGGATATGTAAACGAAAAATTTTACAGCGTTCGCATTAAGGGATTCTTCTAAACCGAATATTGAAAATTTTAGACCATGCTTTTGCTTTTCTCCTTTACTTACTTTAATAAGCATTGTATCACCAAAGATTGACATTATAAGGCCTGACCTCGTGGAATTTTGCATTCCTGAACGGGTATTTTCGAAACCATAGCCGTTAGTCTATGTTGTTATATGCTAGAAAAAATGACGGCTTCAGAGATACAGCGGTTATTTTTCGCATTACATCTCATGCATAAATGAAATGACAAGATGACGAGGAACGGCTTTATTCTTTGCAGATAATCCTTCCAATTTATGCATACAGATAGGAAAATGAACATTTTTCATCCCTGCCTTCCCTATCATAGAGTTTCATAGTAAAGACTGATATTCCTTTCATAAGCATTTCCCGCCGTCCGCTTAAAAAGGGCATACACTTGCATTTTTTTTAAAGAAAGACGAGCTGTTTCCACGCTGGTTGGCTGGTTTCACCAAAGTCCTTGTTTGAGCGAGTTAAGGGGATTCGGCTCGGCCTTATTTTCACCACCACATTATTTACCCATGTATAGCATGGCTGGGTAGTGAGCACTCTCCCGTTGCTCATCACTCCGACGCGGAAATTCTCACCGGGGGTATGATGAGCAACTCATCAAAAAATAAAATGTTCCAAATTTCAGGTTTTTTTGACTCGAATCATGTTTTTATAGTGCCTACTGCTATTGTACATGTGTTCCGGGAGTGCCAAGTCGAAAATCTCGATTTTTATTTTTTTTCAGGTGATGAGTAAGGAAATTTTGGTGAGTATACCACGTATACAAAAAATCGATATGAATGTCGTGTTTTACAGTCTGGAATGTTTGGGGACGTAGTGTGATTATTTCAGGCTAGTCTGCATAGTCTACGGACGTAAGAAACGGCTGTTTCTGCTTAATCTGGCTCTTGCATGGTTATGTCCACGTAGTCACACCGTGCTGAATGGTGTTTGCTTTCCATTGCTAGCTGACGTGTCATTCTTGTGCTCATGCGCATTGGCGGGAGTTTGGCTCTTTGTCCTGGCTCTTACTACAGTTGTTTCTGATGATTCTGCAAGCTTTTGTGGGAGCTTTGCTCCTCTAAGAGTATTGCATTGCAGTGCACGATGCTGTGTAGACTTATTCCTGTAATAGTGCAAGTCAAGGACGCGTATAATTGGCGCGCATTTCAATCACTTGTGGAATCATTCGGACACTTGCAGACTATATTTGTTGAACCGCTCAGAAATAATTAATTAATTTCTACATTTGAAGAGACGTGAAGCATTTGACGCAGAAATTATAGTTACAACAATTAGGATAATTCTGTGTTTACTGTTACCAAAAATTTTTTTAAGATGGCAACTCGGCCAAATCGTGCGAAGAAACTTCATCGATACACAGAAGAAATTACTTTTAGTGCAAGTGAGTCGGAAGAATCAATTAATTCGGGTTGTGATGAAGGTGAGAATAGGAAAAAAGGAAACGGTAACACTCCAAAACGACTAGGAGTTGACTACTTGACGATGTTGAAATAATTCTTCCAAAGTATGGCAAGAAAACTGGCCGAAGGATCATGCAGGCTCTGAAGGTTACAATAGAGCGTCAATACTGGAATGTAGAAAATACTCATCAAAACCCTTACAATCATCCCAATATAAATCATATTTTCAACAATACAAATGCTCACATGGTATTGCTGCTACAATGGCCAACTTTTTCGGTACGGAGGAACCGGTACTTCAGAGGATAAGTCCATGGAAAGCTTTCGCTTAGCACCTTTCTACAAATTATCCTCGCAGTCCACTACAGCATCCGGAGACGGGGGCAACCTATCGAGTTGCAGAGAAGTATGCGCGGTCTCTGAATTAAATAACAAAATATCAGTCAAAAAAAACCAAGCAAATGACCAGCACGGTTTCAAGTAGTAGGTCATGAAACACTTAATGGATAAATAGGAACAGTCGTTAAAGGTAATAACTGCAGGTTCGGTTTGATTACCCGCTTTCTTAGCCGTCTTTCCAAGGCGCTCCTCTATGCTTTTAAAAGCCATACGTAAATTATGGACTGCCTCTGGAACATCTTGCAGCTTGTCAACGGCGTCCTGCATTGTACGTAGTCTATTCACCACTTCTACCAGTGTGGCTTGCATATCCCTCTTGTCTCAAATTGCTATACTCGTTTTTCAATCCAACAAATTTACCTGAAGAATCCAGGAGACTTGAGCAGAGTAACTTTGTAATGGGAGTATTCCTCTCACTATTTTCCTCAACTTCTCCAGGGATGCTCTGGAAGGAAATTGAAAGTCGTCATGGGCGGACACTTATTGGGATAGAAGAAAAACCGTGTGGACAGACAACTGATGCTTTTTTCCCTAGCGACACTCTATTTCTCCCGGAAAAATATTACCCACGTCGCTCTAGCGACTTTCTCCACTTTTATCATGGGAACTCCACCACGATCCCGTCCTCCAATCCTGCCAACCTCTATTGCCTGCCAGTCAGATGTGTGACATCTTGGTTCAAACTCCGACTCCCGGCTTCCGCAATCATTTTCTCCATCACTCGTTTTCTTCTATATAAACGGCAAAGAATAACTTGCCCCATCCTCCTCCAGTTTCAATCTTCTCCACTTTCCCCCAACTTTGTCACGTACGTCACCAAATTCAAGCTTCTTCTTTTGCCTCCCTTCCTTAAGAAAATTATCTCTTTTCATCCCATATAACATCTATACCATCTACGCTTCTGCCAAAGCGACAGATCCTTCTTGACCTTTTCGTCACATCAATTCTTCGCTACTTTTTCTTCTCTCGGAAGAGTCTAATTATTCTTTCTCCGGGTGAATTTTCACACGGGTCATCACTCAGATGGCGAATTAATTTACCCTTTCTTTCCTTGTGCAACTTGCCCCCATTGTCCCCTATCCCTTCCAGTAGACTGCTTTTCTTCTCCTTCATTAATCCTCCCTTAACCAACCTTTCTCCAATTACCTCCCAACATCAAAGCCCCGGCTGAGGGCTAGTTAGTATCTAGCCTCTCGCACATTGAGGTCAACATTTTACGGTTACTTTCAATTTTTTATGAAATTCCATCCCGCCGTCTTAAGTTTTTTACCTTTTACCTCCAATGATTAAGCATGTATCATAGCATTCCTTGAGCTGGAATAACATCAAACAGGTTGCACACTGCAACTATGTTTGCGTATGCATCATCTGGAATTGGCTATTTCGGCATCTTGAAACGAAAGTAGTACGCCTCAGACTCAGTATCCTCTGAATAACTCCACCAGCCCATGGTATTTGTAGTTTTTATTGCATTTTCCCCTAAATTTCTCACTCATTAGTTTCATGTCAAAGTTTTAAAGAGGAGCAGAGGAGAAGCATAAGAAGAAATCCTTAACGCCCGCAGTTTCCGTCAAATTTCCTATGTAGTTACAGGTTCTTTCCTTCTCCTATAGTATCTCTATCTTTCTTCTTTGAAGAATAACTAGGTTTTTAAAGATATAAAAGAGCAGGATAGGTGGCTACGGCCAGGCGGAAAATTTTCTCGTTTTAATAAAAGCGAAACCCAGTTTCCAGAGCTTACAGTCCTGGCAGGTACAGGCTTACAACGGATTTACTCTAAAAGTCCATGACTACGGAACGGGATAAGCATATTTAAGCATAGCTCCACCCAAGACACTAGTACGCTAGTCTAGATGTACGAGGGTTATTACAGTATTTAAGAGCCTGATTTATTCTACTTGTTAAAGCTCATACACTCTTACTTGGCTGGCAGATTACCACTGTCCTTTTGGAGAATAAAGTCGTAGCTTCCTGAACGTGCATCTACTTGGTTCAGATTGCAATAAAGGTGCAAATATTTTCCCAGCTGTCTGCGAAACTGCGAATGTGTTGCCATTTTGAAAGGCTCAGTCTTTTATTTCTCGCTCACATATTTTTTCCTTTAAAACTTGAAAAAGGAAAATCTGCAGTTTCTCTCTGCGCTTGCTTTCAACATTAAAAAATGTCAATGTTGTATTATTCTATAGAAACTAACTATGTATGTACTTGCACTTTGTGGCTGTGCTCAGGATGGGGCATTATGCTTCCTGCTTTATCCAAGAGTCTGTTTGATTGTCGCAAATTGGGTGAATCGTCTTAGTGATGATTTATAGGTTGTTCCGCTTGATAGCTTACGATAGAAATAAATTTTCTTCATCTGTCAGAAGGGTTGAAATGTGTCATTTCTTTCTGAGGGAGAAGAGGAATAGATTGGTTTATTTAAATTAAATCTTCCTAATCATCATCATCACAACCATGCTTATTTTTTGATATGCACTAGCAATTCTGTAGATGGTTGGAAAGCGTTTATCAATTTTATCTATTCTAAACCAATAAATCCACTTGCTTGACATCAAGAGAATATAACATTAGCGGCAGCCTATAAATTTTGCTCTCTCTCTCTTTCAATTATGTCTTTATGTTCGTTCACTAGGATTACAGCTGGACCAACTTTCTCCGCCCTCTCATCTATTCATTGTACCCATCCGCATTATGATCTCTTTCCCCGCCTCCCTTCTTTGTAATTTAAGTGTTTCATTCCATAGTTTTAGTAGGAAATATGTCAAAATTCTGCATATACGTGATTTTGCCCTGTCCCATATAAGTATTGATGCTATAAAATTGACGAGTTAGGTTTTTGTGTTTTTATTTTGAATTAGATCATCATTGAAAAAAAACTTTAAGACTCGCATATATGCTATGATAAAAAGGTATATAGCTAGAAACATGTATATGATTCGTTAGCCTGTTTAGAAAAAGCCACGCAACTATAACTTTTCATGCAAAGAGAACGCGCCTTAAATTTTTAGCGGAAACATTCATCAGTTTAAACAGGAACCGGGATCCGTACCTTCTTGGAGGTTATCATGTAATATCTTAGCTTGCATCTCCAAACTTTCCGTCAACCCCTTACTGTAGGAATGCGAGTTGGTAATTTTGGGGAATTTCTTATACACGTACTCCCATCCCATGTATGCAAAATGTGTGGGCTTGACGAGTTCAGAGAGATTGTATTCCCCCCAAACCTTTCAACATCTCTATAGGCGTAAAATTGGTGTAAAACTTTATGAATTTCTTTTCGGATGGAATCCAAAACTTTCCCTTTATTTCCGCTCCAGAGCTATACATTTAGTCTCATCCTCCAACTTTGAATCTTTGATGTCGGAGAAAGTTAAACTGAAATTTGCCTCTTTATCCAATATTTACCTCTCGGCTTTCCAATTCTCACGCGCGCATACAGAAGGAGGAGGTTTTAAAAGTCTTGAAACTCTGATCTGGGAAGGAAACTCTTGGAATCTAGTTGCATGCATATGTTCCTTGAACTCTACCAACCCAATTTCCCGGCTCACATATAGGCTCTGTCTCCCTCTTTCCTGATCATATACGCATAATGGAGTTACTTAATAGAATTTGTTGACCAGGATCCTTTCAATTTGTACCCTGTCAGATTTTCGTATGCGACTTCACTACCTCCGAATATATCCGGCTGAGGATGTGGGGGTCTTAGAGGGTTAGAGCTGTCTCGGATTGCTTCATCTATGCAGCATCAGGTGTAAAAGGGTATGCAGACAGGATGGGGGAGGATGACGACTCTCATTTTTTTCTCCTCACGCTTCCAAAGTGCATACGTGCTGAGCATATGTCGAGAGCTTGTGAGAAAGTACTTACTTGTAAATTCACTTTTGCAAATAGGCTCTCATTCCTCGTCTTTCCCATTACAAGCGAGCTGTAGCTCGCGCATACATTTTCTCCCTTTCCAACTTCACCTCCATCCACCTCTCATCATGGATTTGACTTTAGGTAGAATCCTTCTCGTGTCTTACGCGATAAAATTCAGTAATTGACAGCGGAGCGGATAGGACGTATGCCCTCAGGTCAAAAACTTTTACACAGAATTAATCAGGAAATGTACAAGTCTATTGGATGTTGTAGTGTAAATGCAGGATAATTTTCTCGATAAAGAAAGCTCCATATGTAGCCTAGAAAGAAGGCGATAATTGAGCTACTTCATCTAAGATCCAGCCTTTAAGTGCCTTATCTAAAGCTATGTTGGAATTGTTGAGCACTTTAATGGCTTGCATTAGAACTTTGACCAACGTTTGTACCCGATCGGAGTTGGTTTGAAACTTGACAGTGTCACGGAAGTGAAAGACCAGTTAGCGCTTTCTCTGGGTAAAATAATTATCCATCTTTTTACCCTGAAGAAGAATGTTTCCACTTTCTCCAGCCCGAGGTGTACGGGAGCGGGAGTGAAAGCAGCTCACTTTTGTTTGCATTTGGTTAAAGGTCTGTCTTAATTCCATGTTACTTTCTCTTAGTTAAAAAAAAAGTTTAGGCTTGTCTATTGTCTACCCACCCCAGCTACCTTAACCGATGCGTTCCCAATTCTTTAGGCCCAAGGTCCATCCATAAATCGTAGCTGGGATAGCGTGTTCACGGTCTGCTTTGAGTTTCCCAGAAATTTAGTTTTGTGATGACCATTCTACGTACCCTGTCCCGGGTGTGTAAACTTGAGCAGGAGTTCAGGTAAAAGGTTGGACGGTTGGAGTAGAGTAGTAAATTGATAATGAGAGAACAAGTCCAGGGCCAGGGGATAGAAATCCCTGGCTTTAGAATAATTACATTGAAAAGTCTAGACGATAGTGAATCTCTCTGAACTGTCCATCCAAGACGGAAGTTAGGACTGCGTGGATTGAGTTTGTGGTTGGAAATTGCTTGGCGTGTAGATCGGGAGGAGTATTGGTGGTGGTCAGAGGGTCGGAGTTCAGGAATAAAAGTAGGTTTAACCGGGAATGGAGGTAGGGATAGGAGGAAGGGAAAGAGAGTTGACAGGATGGGAGGGATGGGGAAGAATTTTAATACATTTCCCAAGGAACTTTCTCTTCCATCTGTACGCCTTCCAAATTTTCCACCTCTTTGTCCATTAGCACCCTTTTGAATTCCTGAAGCACTTGTAGCTGTCTTTCTTTCTCTGAAGGGAATGGGTGACAATGACAAGTCTGGGTGAGAGCGAGAGCTTGTAAGACGAGGCGGAGTAAATCCTGTTTCTCAGATTATTATTGTAGAGTAAAGGATTTCAAACTTGGTTGAAGGACTTGTAGATTCCTTTAGGTTAGGATTTTCACAATTTACTCTCTCTGGAATCTAAAATCTCACCAGTGGAGAAAGCCAAAGGATATGAAAGTCTCGGAGTAAAAAAGGAGACAATTTATGATGCAGTTTCTTCCATATCTGTCCCAACCTTCTTCTCCTCCTTTCTCCTGGATATGGGCATTCTCTGCATAAAAATTGTTTTCCCACCCTGTTTTCGAATTTTTAGTTTATTCCATTCCTCTCCTTTTTTTCATCTTATCCTCTTTCTTCTCATTCTTATTTTCCTCCTTTACGGTAATGCTTCGTCTTTCCCTTCTTCAGCACTAGAATTCCTTGAGTCTGACAAGGCATTTCTCCTCCTTTCTCTCCTCGATATATTCCATTCTTTGATCGTCATCTCCCTTATGCTTTATCGACAGCAATCTCATAATTCATCCAAGACTCTGTCTGCAATTCATCCAATTACCTTATGGCCCATGAAAAACATTCACAAAACAGGGAGACATCAAGCAACTCTACCTGCCTTCCCGCTGCCTCCTACTCCTACTCTTCATACTCTATCATATATGTACCCCGTTCGAATTTTCATGATCATCATCATCCAATCGATTCTCTAATGGCTCGTCTGCGCATCCATTTCCATACCAGTTATATCCAAGCATCATTCATTCCGTCTCACTTAATCCCAGAGTATAAACCCTCAGCTTTGTATTATCTATGCCCTTCTCCACCTCCTTTTCTCAACCCTGTAATACCTTCTCCCTCCCGCAACTCTCGCTCCCACCCAGCAATGCCTTATATATGCTAGCGTAGTAGCAGCGGCTATTTCATAATCATAGTCCTTTAAACCCCAAACCTTAAACTCGCAGAATCATTGCCGGTCTAACAATATATCCCCGCTTCATTTTATGACACAGAGCATATCTCCCACTTTATAACCTAGCTCTTAAACTATGCATGCCAGATTTCCTGAGGCGGAAGCGATACCCAAAATCGGGATCAAACTCAGCCTACTCTAGGTATCAAATTAAACTTTGACATATTCAGCAATCCTACTTCTTTTTACTACCCGCTTCATAACCATCCCCGCCAGCTTTCTCTTTTACTTTCTCAATCCTTTATCCCCTAACTCCTACTCCTACAAAGCGAATAGCCCATTTAGTACTTTCTCTCACCCGCTCCCAAGTCCTCAAGTCCATCTTGTTCCCCGCCTCGTCTTTCTCCGAGCCGCACCTCACCCCACCCATTCCCTTATTCTACTAAACTGCCATCTCTTCATTTACACCAGAAAAATTAGCATCCTTTTCAACTGAAACTAGACTTGAAGTCTCACCCCCTCCCCCTATTCTTTTTACAATTACAGATTCTGCCGCCGCAGAGGCTCGGAGTCTGAGCACACATTTAACCTTGGATTCCACCTTGATTACTTGCTTCCTCATTTCCCCCGTCATCATAAACTTTCAGATTTGACATCAACTCCCTCACGTTTTATCTGCTTCCTATTCTCAGTTCCTCAGCCACCCGTAACAGCTCTCCCAGCAATCTGGCTGAACAAAAGAAGAGAAACATCCCACTAGCTTTATGGTCTAGTTTTCCTCCATCGGACCACGTTTCTATCTACAATCTATTGTTATTCACACTTCCTCTCTTCCATCCATACAATCCCGTATGCTTTCACTCACCCTATTCATTGCCACTAAAACTCAGCCGCCGAGAGTATCAATTCCGAAGCACAGACATGCTCTTCCTCCTTTTCTAGACAGAATCTATATAAACTCATTCGGATTTTCCAACACGTCTCTTCCAACCAGTTGAAATTACACAAAACCTCTTTTATATTTGCATTACCCGAGTTCCGAGTTCAAGTTATACCGCTTGCAATGCACAAAGAGAGATAGAATGAAAGTGAGTGAAAGAGAGAGAGAGGACGATAAAGGGACGTGCTAGAGAATTGTAGAAGCAAAGGATTTATAGTGCTTTAAATAGGAGAAAGTCGATGAAACTTTCACTCACGACAGCCAGGAGAAAGTAAATTCTTCTCACACCCTCCAAATAACTCCTTCCTAGTCCCTGTGGCTTAGGAATGGATGAGAATAATAGCGACTCTTCACTTTCTCTACATTCAATCTTCTTTTGGAATATTCAATTTATTCATGCGCTTTTCTGATTCAGGATATGTTTTTCCCCTGCATTACAAACCTAGTTCAAATCAGGTTTCAATTAAATCTCGATTTCAGATTGATGATGTTTTTTTTATTCTTAGCACATACGTGTTTATGATATGAGCAATACTATACTAATTATTATATTCAACGTTTTTTCTAAAAGTCTACTGCTACAAACTTTGCTACTGCATCCATTGGGTGCATTTAAATATTTCTTGCAAATAACTGCACCCTCTTGTTTACTCCATCAGTTCTATAAATCCAACCATAAACGTATTCATTTCTAGAATATACAATTCCTAAACGAATATACATAGTGCAATACATCAATTTACTTATCTAATGAGGACGTAGCCCTGCCACCAGAGCCCCCTATTTCGCCGGTTCATGGATGTAATTTCTGTAATTTACTTGTTTCACCACCTCCTCCTCCTTCCTTAGTTACAAGTACGTGCGGAACGGTGCCTGTCTGAAGCCCAATTGAATTTCCGCTAGATGACAGCCTTAAATAAAATAATTTTTCCCTCCCGCCGCATTAATCCCTTCCATTTGCTCGCAACTTCCGTCTACAATCCGGCACTTCCGTCAAACCCACAAATCCCGAGTGATTCCTTCTCTTGTAGCTCATCATGACTTTCCCGAAATTACCTCATATGCCTCTCTTTAAATTATTTTTTCCTGTCCCACATTTCCCTACTACGTAAGCAACCTATGTAATAGTAAATGCCCGAGCTCACTGCGCTGCTCAAAGTATGCCCTATTAAAGGTACTATACGCTAGCTTCACCCTTACAGCCCATCCTGCTTTCACCCATACTTTCTCTTTTCAAGGGAAAGCTTTTTGACTACCGTCCGACTCCCACTGTTCAAAACGTCAAGTCATCTCTGTGCTGCTATTCTTGGAAACCTTCTACCACTCAAGTGACTCTTTGGCTCAGTACCAACTTGATCAGTTTTCATTTACATCCACCAGAAATCGGTTACAACAGATCCCTGGAAATTTCTCTCTGTGAATTCCAATTTTGTTTTCACTTACCTCCATTTGCTCAACTCTATGCTTCATTACTTCTAAAGCTTATTCAAGTCGGATTTAATTTAACCTGCTACTCTTTATTACCTATTCCCTACAATGTTCCGAGAACAAAAGTAGCCACCATCAGCTCAGTTTCCTTTGATTTCCTCTTTCAGTGATTCCAAGTTCCACATCCATTTTTCTTCTGTCACTTCTGAGCCTTTTTCGTCTTGCTTTTTTATCAAAGCTTACATATATGTGATTGAAACTAGTGGGCTTGTCCGCTACGATAACTGGTGGTAATATTACGGCGTTCGGGCAAACAATACGAAGTTTAAAATTAAAATTGCCCGCCATATTTAAAATTGAATTTATATTTAAGAATTTAATACTTTTTAGCTACAACTTTAAAATTTGAGTTGGAATATTCAAAGTTTGATTTCTAAGATTTGAATTTGAATCTCTCAATTTGGAAATTAAAAAATCTAAATAGAAAAGAATTTCAAATTACATTTTAATAGGTACATATATGTTGAATTTGGATGTAAATATAAGCGCTGAGACATTTTAAATTTTATATTTTTTGCGGTTTAACAAATGGATTTGAAGTGTTAAGTCTTCTTCTGGTATATTTCAAAAAGAATTTTCTATCTTCTATTTCTATCTCAAAAAATTAAAATTAATCATCCTAACCACGATTGGCAAATAACGATAATATTAAAAAAATATCAAAATAATTTGGATGGAGATCCCATTTGATAAGTCTGGCCGCCAGAGTTGAAACTTTTAGCCATCACTGAATCTTCTTACTTTTCTAATTAATGAATTATTTTGTGTAACTTCAAGTAGCGTTGGATAGTATTTGGGTATTTATAGGTTTTACTTGGTTATTAGAAAAGGATACATACAAGGCAAGGGTTCAATAGTATTTTAAGGAATCTAGAAGAGGTTATAGAACGCAACGCAGCGACAGCACTAGTACAAATGGTCCAACATCTCGTTTAACTGTTTCCTTGCAATTAAAATTCATATTTAAGCGAGAGGCATTTGCGGTTATGTTTATAGCGATTCTTCCAAGAATATCTCTCCGGATGATTATGCACACGTTGGATGAGATTTTAAGGAGGATTAAGTTTCCTAATTTACTCAACACTTGTGTAGCAGCTAGAACGTGGGCAAAAGCACTGCGGGTATTAGTTTTCTATAAAATACTATAAAACGGATTCTTTACATACGCATTTGTGGTGGCTCAAGGTAGGATCTCTTTAGCATCAAGCATACGCATAACACATACATACAAACACCTTTATTCTCTTTTCTTGCATCTAAACGAGCAAGATATTCAGCCAGGGAAAATTTACTCCGAGAACATTAAGCCACTAAAACTTTTAGTTCTCCACTTTTCAGACAATTTCTTCTCCCTCTCTTCTTCTTAGCTATTCAACATGTACATACATTTAAACTGGAAAATTTCGGCTAGGATATTGAATGTGTAACCCATCCTTTGTATCTCTTTTACCAGCCAGCTTTCTCCTCCTTGTCTCTGCCTCTGATTTTCTGTAATGGGTTCCAAGCCTTGTGGGAGTTCGAGTTGGGCGGGATGGAAAATAGAAATTACGCTATTTTGGATTGAGGGGATTAGGGAGGGAGAACAAAGGCTTTAGAATATTCAATTTTACAATGATATTTTCACTCAATCTAGAGTTCACGTACACTATGCTTTGAACCTCCCGTCATTTAAATGAAGCCCTCTGCTCCCACCAGGCCAAGCCCGAATTCTACAGTACCTGCTCTGTGTATTCTTGATCACTTTAAACCCTGAGCTCCTTCCATGCAGCACTCGTTAATTCTCTTTAATGTAACGGGTTCCTTCTATTGGAGGACTACTAAACCCTATATATGCACTTATGTACCCATTATGAGAGAGAACCATCATTATGGTCTCATTTAATGCCATAATTTAACAGCTCTGCGGATGGTCTCCCGCCCACAATATCTATAAGTTCTACGAACTATCCAGCTTTCTCTTCCAGCTTGAGGTGCAATGTATATGGGTAATATGCACTCAAAGAGATTGCAAATCAGGGAAGGATTAAGCTAGCCTCGGGCTCGTTTATTCGCAGTGACTATGGTGAAAGGCGGGGGAAAGTAGGAAGGTGGATTGGGGAGTGGGATTTGCAAGAAGATATTTTAATTCTATTGATATTTCTATTAAATCCTTACCTTGTTTATTTTTGATGGATTTAAATCAGAGAAAATATTTTCCCTCCCGCAGTTGTTCCGTCGGGATAGGCGGGTAAATCCTGGATTTCTGTGACCCGCCCGCAATATTATTGTAGAAAGTTCCCAGGATTAGAGAGCACTTCATGTTGATTCAGTTGGCTATAGGTATGGGGGAAATCGGCGCGGGAGAAAGACAGGCGGCATGGGAGTTTATGAAGTTTTGTAAGATGCTCCTTCAAGAGGAGCGTGGGAGGTGTTTGAGCTTTTACAGTTACTTTCAATATGTCAGTCAGAGAACTGACGGGAACACATTCTGTCTAATCCTTTTCATGTTATCTTGAATTTACATGCATATGCTGTGACAGTATACGACAAGGAAAATAGTAAGCCTCTAGACTTCCATCCCACTTTTAGAATAGCCTCCCCCAACCACGTAAGGTCGGAGAAAGCATATTCTAGCCTTACAGAGTAAAGCCCGACTTAATTCGATTCATATGTCCAACCTCCTCCTTTCTCCAAAGGATTTGTGTTCAAGCATATTGTATAATGTAGATAAAAAATATGTAGATGATGCTCGGACTCGGATGCTTTCTCTTCTTCTGGATGCTAGGAGGGCCTATTTAATTCCATGCCGTCAATTTTGATTTCGTTGAAAGGGTTCCCATAGCAACGCGTCTTTTCTACCCCTTTCTGAATACTTTCCTCCCACAATCCCGCCAATTTTTGTGTAGGGCTCCCCCTTCTTATGCCATTTGAAATTGCTCACTTGGTTCGGAGCTACCGAGGATAAAGCTCAAGAAAATGGCAAGAGGATGCAAAGCTCCTAAGGATGAATGTGAAATTCTTTGGATTCATTGTATTTCCTTTTGGGGATCTGGTGGACTGGAGAAAATGGGTAGAGAAAGGGAAATATGTGTGAATATTCGGAGCAGGGACGGCGGAGAAAGTCAACCGGCTTATAGTTGCGAATGTGCCAGACAGAGACCCATTAGAGTAGGTAGAATTCTCCCTCAATAAAAGCTTTTACTCGAGCGAAAAGAGCTGCTAAAGAATAGAAGAGCGAGTCTGGATATTTTCATAAATTTATTTCTCTTCCTCTTTGTTATCCGAACTCTCTCTCTCTCTCTTTCTCCGTATTAATTTTCAATCGTGTCGAGTGGTTATGTGTAATGTGGACTGATTTTTTCAACTCTTTTGTCCCATGATTTTTTCCTTCTCTGTCATTCGGAATTTAGGTAGTATAGCAACCTGGAATTTGCCTCCCGCCTCACCCAGAGAGGTGATTGACGTCAGCGGAAAAAACAAAGAAGAAATGAGTTTCCTTTTGTCAAGATCCCGTCCTATATGCAAGGATAGAGTCAAGTAAACGACGCTTTCCCCACAGGATCACATCTCTGCCATACAAGTTCTACTCACTCCCTCCATGGTGGGATATCCCACTCTTTCTCAGTTGCAACACCTTTCTCTTGATTTCTCCATGCTTTCACTCCCTCCCATTCTTATCACTTTCTCTTCCTTCTACACTTGACTTTGACTAACTCCGTTTTTCAGCTGGAGCATATTGTTGTACAAATGGCGTATATAAGGGAAGAAGTAGAAGTGAAATTTAGAACCATTAGCTATGCAGCCCAGTAATTTTGTTTATCTAGCTGCCGACAAAGCAAGCAGAGTGTGTATGCATACATGTACTTTGGAAGAAAAGAAAGTGGAAGGTGAGTAGGATATTTCCGTTTGATCCTCTCCACTTACACTCCAGGAGGAGCACAGATGGTGTTGAGACACTCTCGAAGTTTATCAATGTCATATAAGCACGATAAGAATGTCTTACGATAGGGCCAAACCAACTTTTTCAACTAGCACCCTAATTATTATAAATCATTATGACAGAATGAAATTCCACGTGCCAATCGACGTCCAGAAGGCTGGGACAGCCAGGAGAGAGGGCAGAAGAGTAGCAAAAGAGAAAGCTCCCTCCATGATCTACGTATTCTTTATTTTCCCCTTTTTCTTAGAAAAATTCTTTTTTCGGATGAAAGGCAGTGGAGTGTTACTATTATTCCTGGAGCAAAACTCTCCGTCCCCATCAGCTACGTGCAGCACTATACTATGACTCCCGTCCAACAAACCTTGCCTTTAAACTCCCCTCCCTCTTTTGCTTTCTCCTTGGAAAAGAAAGTAAATTTGGGTAGCAAACTTGAGATTGATGGATTGTTTCTCCTCCTCTCCAGCACTTGAAAAATAATGCCTTCCCCTTCACTTGATTCGTGTGGAAATTCCTCCCAATATCATCACCTCCCTTTTAAAGCCTCGGAAATTCCCAATAAACAATGTACGAGCCTCATCAGTCATTGGAACTGTGTGGCAGAAGAAAGTATGAAACCATGAATTTTTAACTACGCCAAACCGTTTGTGTGTCTTACCCGGCCGTAATCAATATTAATCCTCAGACTTGTAATACGTTCTGGATCGTGCTTAATTTCCCTTTATTTCTTCCCACCATATTTTGCTTATTTACGCAACGCTTTATTATCCGAAATCATTCTCAGCATCAATTCACCCATCCTTAACTTTCACCTTCTGCCTTATCTTGAAGTCCCATCTCACTGTCTTCTTCCCAGTCTTAACAGAGCTGTCTCATGTATATGAAATTTCTCCACTGATTGGCACTTACTCCCTGTTTGAATTAATTTCTCCCTGTTTCCGTCAAGGACAGCTTTATCAATTAATTCTCTCTGTCTAAACCCGCCGTAAGAATCAGTCTATCCCGGCTCACTGATCAACACAGGCTTGAGTTAATGAATTTTCATGGGATGGATTGTGGCAAGTTTGTCTCATGGTAAAACATAATCTCATGTTAAGCCAGAGTAGAGCCTTTGCTGATCCTAGGGATGCGTAAACAACACAAGGGTGTGTCTTCCTTTTCTCAGATCCGTCAATGTTATTTCTTGAGAGCTATCTAGCTTTTGAGAGGGTGGCATGGGGATAGGAGAAAGTAAATTTTGAGCTTTCTCCCTCATCTCACCTCTGCTTCTTTGTAACCGTCTACTTTCTCCGATAGCTCTTATACTTCTTTACCCAAGCTTTCCACTTACAAGTCCAGCAGGCCGAGGAGAAACAAGTGATTCACTCCCTTTATTGTACTTGATACTGATATTAGGAGAAACACGGGAGAGAAAATTATCCAATATGTATCACGTATCAAAAAGGAGTTTCTCTGGCAATACTTCCTAGTTTGTTACTTGATAATCCTCGAGCCTCCTTCTTGTCTCATATAATACTACTCCCCCTCCCGCCGCAAGCCTGAGCTAGGCAACAAAAGCGTGATTTACACTATTAAATGCTTTTACTTTGTTACGTCTATTAACACGTTGAAGCCCTACGATTCCAGGACACAAGTGTCGCTAGACCAAGCGATTCTACAGTAACTCAAATGGAATGTTTCTCACATTCCATGTTCTTGTTCAACATGTCACACGCCAAGAGTGAGCAATTATACTCGAGTGTTCCAGTCTCCAATTTCTCCCAATTGTTTCACTTCTTTCTTCCCTTCCTTCCGGAGAAAACCATCCCTTTTCAACGCATCCTCTACCCGTCCATCCAGTGGAAAAAATGGGGAAAGAAGCTGACATACATGTGGTTCGAGAAACTAAGGAGATACTTTCTCCAATATTAAATGTAACAAATTAACTTGAAGTCACTGATTTCTCCACAAAATGCAATCAAAACCATAGTTCTTTTCTTTTCTCAGCAAAAACGTATTTTCCTCCATTCTGTTGAAGGCCTACGGTCATATTGGTCGTTTGTCCGTAGTCCTCTTACGTATGCATAGGCTGTCCGCATGTACATAGTTCACATAGTTTTTCATGTATTCAGCTTCTGGCTTTCCGCTTCTTCATTCCTTAATCCATGAGTCCCATCCCATGACTCTATCTAAAGCTGTTCGCACTTACACATGTAGAAAATATGTTGAATCCGATTCAAGTCCCGCCATCAGTACCCCACTTTGGTCCTTTCTCCAGGATACTTTTCCTTTTCCCTTTAACCATAGGCCATCCAGCTTAGGAAAAGTTGAATCTTTGCGGCATGGAAGACGGTCATCATCTGCTTTTGGCGCTCTGACCCAAGTACCCTTCCGTAAAACCCGTGTTTCTGTTCTTGATGCCAACTACCTACATATTCTTTATTATAAGACAGCAGCCTCCACCCAAAGCAGATTCCCTCCCACAATGAATCCCATTTTCTTAAAATGTCGAAAAAATTACGGAAATGACATGTATGTGTGAGTCGTTCTTCATTGGGCATCGTAAGATTCGTGGAAGTTGGTTGACTTTCCCGAGGTCTCTACCGACCTTCCTTGGAGGCAAAGGCTTAACCGCTTAACTACCCCGCAGCTTGCATGTCAGGGTTCCATCTAACTCTTTGAATACATGTGTAAGGATTTTTCAAGTCTGTACAGGAGGATTCATTTTCCTCTTGCCAAGAATCCTGGCCGGAGGATTTAAAAGCAAGTCGCTTAAGTTATTATTAGGGGAAATACTTTTCGAGCTATTTCCCGCGTTACCATAACTCACCTTCTTCGTACATGCATCTTTCAGACCCTGAGTCCTTTTCTTACATCCGTCCTCTTGGTGCTACGCGTATCCTTACTGATGGACCTTTCTTGTATTTTCTCATCCTTTCTACACTCCACACCCTCCCTCCCCCCCCCCCCATGAAAGGGCATGAATTTACAACGGATTTCCTTTGTAAAACTTCTCACCTTCACCCCAACTCGGAAAGACATATGTACACTGTTCTCCCTGTCCAGGATTTTGAGTGAAAGTCAACTTTCTCCCGTTTCATCCTACCCCTCCGTCTGGCTCTTACGAGAGCCAACTTGGTGACCGGAAAGTAAAGTAAGGGTGCTTTTATACCAATCCTCACCTCAGTCTATATGGCTCTCGTACTTGATCTTGGTTTCTTGTGAAACTTTTAAACTCTCATTTGAGGTGAAGACGGAGGGGAAGTTTGGGGAAAGGAGAAGGCTCTCTGAATCTATGAAAATGTTTATCCTCTCTGAAGGACGTTCTACATAATTGCTCTTAGCGTATGCCTCCTTCCATAATTGCCTTGTAAATTGGATTATGTATCATAAGCGTCTGTCTAAAACATAATGGCCTCTTTAAAGAGCATCCTCATCCCTGCTTTAAATAGACTATATATACTTTCTTTCCGCAGAGAGTAATTAAGCAGAGTCATGTTTCACCCCTTCACCCTAAGTGGTTTAACAGATCTTTAATGATTCTGGATGCCTACGGCAAGCTTACTCTGAGTGACGTAATCTCGTTCCACATATTCCTCTGTTTCTCTCTAAGTCAACGATAGGAAGGACGAGTCCTCCCTCCCCGCATATCTTTGAGCACAGCTTTCTCTTCTAGAGTTGAAGATGGGTTGAGTAGACGGGTGGTAAGATTAAAATTTTCGCTCCTCGTGCCCCTTGACATGACAGGGCACGAGGAGCTTCACGACCCCTGATGAATAATCCTCGTTGTCATAAATATTATCATGAGGTTTCTATGTCATGGATACAAGAAAGTAGAGACTTGTACAAGAAGTTTGCTTTCTCCTCATAATACATGACTGTAGTTGTGGGTTCAGAGGGATGGAAGCTTACAGCTCTTTGAACAGAATCCTGAAATACTAAATGACAGAAAGGAACTGTTTGTAAGGGCGGGGGTGATTGAATGATGTGGATGTTGGTGATATGTGATAAAGAGGGAAATTGATGACTGAATATAGGAAGATGTAGTACAAGGTTTTAAGAACAAGTCACATACGCTTCATCAAGTTCAACTGGTGGTGTTAGATGAGGGAACGTCAAAAGAAAGTAGCGCGTGTCAACATTGCCTCGGCAAGTCTACGCTTCATTGGAAGTGTAAACATTCTGACGACTTTCTCCCATTCTCTTGGCCTAGTTATGTGTCATAATAATGTTGATACTAAGCCTGTGCCTCCCTCCGACTTTCTCCTCTCTATATTTTCATAGCCTGTAGAATAAGAAAATCCGCCCTGGAATCATTCATAAAGTAATAGTAAGACAACATTTGAAAAAGCAAACTCATCCACCATCTTGCACACCACACCCATCCAATTCCTCTAACCCGCCCCTCCCCTAACTCTTCCCTTAGACTTGAAATGGAATTGTGGCTTCTTCCCACAACCTTGTTAGTATTTCTTCCCGTTTGAAAATACTTTCTCCAGCCATTACTTTCTCTATCCCAATGCCCCTGTTTCCCAGCTCTTTTCCCCCGGATATTATTTCAAGAGAACATAGCCAAGCTTGGAAATGGACGCTGAGATTGGAAAAATTGCAAAAAATACATGATGAATGAGTACATTTAAAATTCTTCTTCTTAAAGGGAAACGTGCATGAAATCCATTCTCCATCTTTCCTTCCCATAGGCCCCTTTTGCGTTTCCCTTTAGATTCTTTTCTAAATTCCTATTCCTCACCACCCTTTCTTTCTCCTCATCCTTCTCTCTCAATCTCTTCCAGTCTTTCTGAGCTTTTAATGAAAACTACCACTTGTATAGAGAAAAATAAGGAGAAGATGATGATCCTCCTATCCGTTCTTCTTCCCTCTTCTTAGACTAGCAATGAAAAGACAAAGAATCAGCATCTATATACACACATATATATACTCCAATCCATACTTTCTGTTTAGAATATACATATGTAGCAGAATTTTGTCTCAATTTTTCTCCATTCCTTTCTCGTCTAGTATTCTCTTTTAGCTTTCTCTTCTTCAATTCCCTCTCCTTTTCACTCCTTCCTCTCTTACAAATTTCATTCTTCTTCACTTCTGTCTTATCTGTTTCTCTTTTCCATTTCCTAGTAGACGCGCCTCTCCTTGTTTCTTTTTCTACGGGAATTTCTCTTCCGAACGGATTTCATCTCCCCAACCCATCTCATCCAAGGAACCCAATATAGTCGCATTGATTCTACTCTCAGACGGGAAGGAAAATAAAAATGCAAATTCCTTACCAATGTCCCTCCCAAATTCATTCTTCTCTGGCAAATCCCTTGAATATTGCCAGAATCTCATCTCGTCTGGACTTAGTTGCCATGTATGCATAAACTATTAAGTATATGTAGTTGCAAGTATGCAGAGAGTCTAGCCTCTTCAAGTTGCGGTTACGCCAAATATTTATCAGTTTTTGACCATCACTTCCTTCTTTCATCAAGCTCCAAGCTCAATCTTTCCGAGCCCTTACAAGTAGCCGCATAAAATTCCCTTCCTCGTTCCATTCATTTTCATTTGAGTATCAATGGGTATTGTCACTTAAACTTGATATGCTGTACAAGATCCCAGACTTGCTTCTCTGTCCAAGCTAGATAATTCTCCACGTTACCCTAATTTCAACTTTCTCCGGATAATATTAAACATGCTCCACTCAATCATATTTTCAAATCTTTGGCAAATATTTTTTTTACTTTCCCTCCTCTTACATTCATCCTTCAGCAGTTTTGCTAAGGTTTCCACAAAATCTAAATTATCGTTTTATTAATCATAAAATCTAGCGGGCTTGTTATCAAGAGTGGGCATGCGGTCAAATTCCGGTAACTTTGGTTTCAATCCAGCTCATGACATTATTAACTTCAGTGTTCAGAACTCCAAATGTCATTGTTTCATGGACTAATCCTCTTACTGATTTTATCTTTGCAGGTGTTCGGGGAATCATTAAATGAGAGCCGTGACCCAGACCGCGGGCCTTCCGATCGCTACTCCGGGCGTTTCTTCCTTAAACATTTGTTTCTGGAGCAAGCTTTTGATAACTTGCAAGAAGCTGGATTCAAGTAAGTTCTCATGACCACTACCTCCTGATATTCATTTTATTTCAGAAACCACATAGTTTAGCCGAGCAATTCATCTCTCCAGACTACCTGCCACTTCCCATGCAAAGACGCCAGGTTTTTTCACAAATTAAATATTTTTCACCTGTGCCCTTATAATATGATTGCTTGTGATTAAAATATGTTTTCCTGCTTAACCACCGTAGCTTTCTCCACCTTTCTTTGCTCCCCCGTAACCACCCCTCGTCAGCGCAGCAGGGTCTCTCGGTAGAAAAAGATGCATTCTTGGGCTCCGATTGCTCTTTAAGAATTATACACGCCAACTTGCTGAATTTTCCCAGTCGTCCATTTTTTCAGTTCCCCGCAGTTTGTTCTGTTATCTCTATCTAAATCTCATTTTCTAGCATCCATGGTTTTTCTCCTCGCTTACTTTCCCTGATGCTTTCAGTTTTCTTTCTCTAAATCTTTGCAGGCCAATTTCCTTCCTCATTCCCATTTTAATTTCCTGATCCCGCTTTCAATAGAACTGAATTGTTTCCACCTGAAGGAAAAGGATGAATTGGCTATAAAGATACCTATTTTTTATTGCTCGTTTTTCAGATGCGTAGCCTCCTGCGGCTCTGGTACTTCCGGAGGCTCAGTGGATCTCAAGCCAGGAATGGATTCAGAAGAATCCCGCTGGAATCACTACAATGAATTTGTTTTTACTAGAGAATAAATTAAAATACATAAACTATACACAGCTCCAGTAGTACATGACACACATACGCTACATAAACGCCCATAACCAATTTCATGGAATATATATTTCCAAAGCATCATCGTCGAGCCCAAGTACACAGAGTTAGATACGATAGTACTTTTACTTAGCCTTCAGCAAGCTTTCCCGGCTTCACTTTTACATCCAGCTGAGCTGGCTACATTAGACATGATCCGCACCATCAGATGCACTAACTTGGATGGCAAAGACGGTAGCTCTACAGCCGAAATAAAAACTTGATGAAAATTGCCATACTTGACACCTAGTATAGCCAACAAAGCAATGCATAATTATCGGCGTGCTCAGACGTCATTTATAGGTATGGTGAGGGCAGCCATAGGTGTCCGTTCAAGTCAGACAAAATGAAACTGACTTGGGATGACATACAGTAGCTGCCACGTTTGAATTGGACCCTTGGATTACCTGTGCCCGTCTGAAGGTTCAGTTCAAACAGTGGAGAAAGCAGTCAAGAAAAGAGAAAGCTTCCCACATCCGCCGCCATCCTGCCAATATTAGGTTGCATTTAGTTTTAGTGGGTTCCCCTCCTTGCTCACTACAGTTCCTAGCTCTCCGACCTCCCTTTTCTGCACCCTTGAAAAGACCAGCTCGTCCATCTTGCTGCCACGACCCCATTTACCATCTAATACTCCAAGGATTGCAGTACTAAGGGAGGGAAGAGTTGCACAGCTCCGTAGCTTGAGTGAAGGGACCTATTAGGAACATGAGAGATTTTCGAGAAATTCTATTTCATCCCTCGCAAATTACATGAAATAAAATAGTGCAAATTCAAATACAGCTGTATCCTGATTACAAATTTCAGGACGCGAGATACAGGAAAAGCTTTTATGAGTCGGAATGAATGCTGCTTCATATATCCTGTGTACGGACTTTACTGTATGATGTAACCGTGCTGAGCTGAGTGCGATGAGTTTAAGTGAAAGTTTAGTTGGGGAAGAAGCATGTAAATCTTAGGGATACACTATCAAGATGGATATATATTACATATAAAAGCTCCCAGACTTTCAATCTTTCCCTCATGCAGTAGCTGTAGCTAGTGACCAAGATTAATTGTGGAACGACTTGGTAGTAAAACTAGCTTAAGTGATTAGATGAAATATTGGAGATATGAGGTG
Source organism: Sminthurides aquaticus (assembly GCA_906901655.1). Taxonomy (NCBI): domain Eukaryota; kingdom Metazoa; phylum Arthropoda; class Collembola; order Symphypleona; family Sminthurididae; genus Sminthurides; species Sminthurides aquaticus. The sequence continues at coordinate 3,445,973 of CAJQTT010000004.1, read as the reverse complement.
GGATATTTAGATGGATCATTAAATTCCCTTTTATAATCAAGCACAGTCGTGTAGAAGAGACAAGGATTTCCATAAATTAATAACACTCGCTCTCAATCTATAACTATACGCAAGCTTTACAATCTACTCAACCACCCCCTTCGATCTAGTATTGTCCCTAGGGACACAAGTATCAATCTAAATTCATTCCCTGGGTGGTGATGCGTTAAAAATAGTCTTCAAAAGCATTAACATCCCCAATTTTAGAGAGCATTAAACCAAGAGAAAAAAGCAAAAGTTTGCAAATATGTAGCACACAAGGAGTACACAAATCTATCTCATCCATACAACAACTCTCTCCACTTCTTTATAGAAAATAAGGTGGGAGAGGACGAGCCATAAAGAATCACGAGTTACATAACCATTCAGTATTATTATGCGACATCACCACATATAACCGTTCCAGGCAACTTGAACCTGGAAAAGCCGCTGGAATGGCAAGAAAATATTCAAGATGGACGATACATGAGAAACTATTATGTAATTAAGTTCCTCAAATCCGTACAAGTTTTTAGCCATCGCGGATTTTACGTCAGCCATTTTATCATAATCCCTTCCCCATGTAGTAAGATAGCAAATATAATTCTACAATTACTCTTTCTCTACCCAATTTATCGGATGTTGCTATGTGTCATATGCATAATTATAATTACCCTAGGTTAACGTGTAACAATAAAGTAATTACTGTACTAGCGTCAATTGTCGTACCGTTGATTCCTTTGATGCATATCTTAACATGCCAGTTCGCTGGCAACTTACAAGGGACTTTCTACGTGCATGCATGTGTGCTTATTATTATAGGGTGTCTACAGACGTACTATATTAATATTTTACCGGCATCTCATGAGGAAAGCAGTGAAAATTTCGGAATTTTTTGCATGTAGAAGAGGACAGCCCACAGTTTTGTCTGTTGGGTAAGTCAGCAATGCAATGGCTGCTCTTTTTTTAACACAGCTGGAGACATGAAATGGCAAACATCTCCCAACAAACAACAGAGGGAAATGATTCTGCGTTCATTACTGTTATGCAACTAACTAATTCAAATAGCACCATTAGGAATATTCTGGAAGGAACCGTCACTCGCAGAAAAGGATCCTTCGTTTATGATTGCATGGATGGCGCATTTCGGGCGGGTCCCACCCAGGGAAATGCTGAATAACGCATGTCAAGAACGGAAATTCTGGTTGGAGACTAAATGCACTAATAGTGATAGTGGTTCCCCCATGTGAGGAGGACATGTACTAAAAATTTGCAAAACCCTAAAACCTCGGACTATTCTTTTCTACAACCCTGTATCCGTGGAAGTGAAGTTCACCGCTTTCACCAAAATAACTTTCTCTGGGCCTGGGCAAAGGATTGAATTCCTGGATTGACATAGCAACAATCACTGCCGCTTGTTGGCCGCTGCCATTTGAATAATATTTTAAGTGGATCCTTTTAGCTGCTTATTTCCCGGTAATGATTTCACTCGATAAAACGGATCGCAATCCCGGTTTTTTTTAATTGTGTTGATGGAGTCTGCATAACCTCTAGAGGCTCCTGTATGAACTTTTATTTTTAGCTACTAAATTTCGTGTGTGTAATTTGAGTTAAAAGCATTCTTAGCAAACCCTCCAAGATGTCAATTCCAACCAAGGTATCACCTTCGACACTAGGATCCGAAAGTAAGCCAGCTGCTGTGGACAAGCAACAGGACTCGCTCTTTCCCCAAGCTGCTGTGGAAGAGAAGCCTAAATTAACACGGAAGCAAAAGTTCCAAGCTTCAATGAAATCTATTCGACAATTTCTCTGGAACTCTGAAACGAAGGAGTTTATGGGGAGAGGATGCTTTCGTTGGGGTGCGTGTTTCATACGGCTTTCGTATCCTTGTCGTTATCTGACTGAATTCTCGAAAATTGAGCCAAAAGCTCAGAGCAGTTCAGTACCCTTTGTTTCTTTCTCATTTTTCAGCTTTGCTTTGCACATACTACATTTTGTTCTATATCACTATTTTTACCATGGGCATGGCACTCTTCGCAATATTTCTCCTTCATCAACCCGAAAACACTCCCAACTTAAAATGGAATAAAGATAGGAGCTTCAAGAGCAGTTTAATCCAGCAGCACCCTGCAGTTGTCATTACACCTGCCCCCAATATATCTGTTAACTTTGATTCTCCCATGATATGGGTTAACAGTGCAAACGGGGAAATTTGGGGAAAAGACGTCAGCAACTACGTACAAGGATTACAAAACTATGCTAATAATCATCAAAACTGTGAAAAATGTCCTGTCCCCGATCTGGGACCCTGTTTAGGCGCTCCAAACTTTGGCTTCAAGAACGCAGCCCCTGTTTTTATTTTCGGCCTTTCCAAGGTAAAAACCCTACAAAATTTAAGAGGGACTCAGGCGTATAGCGAATTGAAGGGTGACTGGCGTTGACACTCGGTAAAAAGTGCCATTATTTTACAGATTATTGGCTACGAACCGGAATTGTTTTCTTCCGAAGCTGAAGTAGATGAATTTTTCAAGCAATTCAAATCACCTCACATACAACGTACAGCCAAAGAGATAGGTGTCTACGCAAATTTGGTAATTTTCTTTTTTTAAGCACATTGCCGTTATACTCACTCAACTTGAACTTTAATCATTCGACAAGAGCTGCAGTTAAGCCACAGTAAAACACATTTGACAGTATCTTGCAGCAACAAATTTATATCCTTTGCCACGGTGAAACGGTGCTTGATCAAGCAGTAATTGGCTCCATTCAATACTGTTCCAAAAACTACGTTGTGCCTTCGGATTTTCCATTTAGTGATCGGAGAAAGGGATACTTAGCTCCGACCGTCGCCATTACATTCCCGAAGGCTATCCGTAAGTTTACTCTATGTTATCTTTTCAGCTTTCAATCTCAATTAGTTTGAGTAGCTGCAATGCCCTGTACCATGAAAGACTTTTTGGCTATGGTGGATAAAATTTCTTGGGATTCCTGTAATCATTGTATGACTTACGGTTTTTTAAATGTCAAACTTTCAGCCGGAATCCCTTTTGCTATTGAATGCTACCCGGTTCTAAAGGGTTTGAAGATTGATAAGAGTAAAGGTGTGGGATATAATCGATTAGAAGTGATGTTAACATAAAACGGCTTTCCACTGAACACTTTATCCTGGTTTGCATCATCCCATTCATTTAACGCATTATCAGTAAAAGGCACTGTTTTTGATCAACTTGAAGTAATTGCACACATTCAACGTCACTTCGATATAAGTGTAAGAAATTGTGTATAATAGCATTAAAGTCATCCGCTATTTGGCGTGTATATGGGAAAATAAGGGTAAACTTCTTTATATTATAAGACAATCTATTTAATATTTATTCACAAGCACGGTCGGAGTGTAGCACCTTATGTGTATGTAATGTACATTCTAGTTACGGCCGATTCAGATTTAGCACACCTCCTGCATCTATATTTAACCCGCTAGGATGGCTGCCTCTAATTTCTTGTACAAGTTGGCACACCTTCTGAAACAGCGTTAATTCCCCATTCCAACAACCGTCTCATAATATCGATCCCCCCAGTATTGCATCCAATCACATCCGCCTTAGCTCTTCCAACACTTTGCTCCATTCCAAAATTAAGAAGCTTCCTCACTATACATGCCTACTAAATATAAGCGATTTTCCTGATCTCCCAAGCATAGCAAACTCTAATAAGCTTAAATCAATGAATTATTATCTCTTACTCATATAATTTCGATCTAGTTTTCGGAGTCGTAAACGCTAGGCGTATTATTACTGTTTACACAAGCATGGCAGCAAAGAGGTACTTACACTTAAATATAATTATGTTTCTCGTTATATATAGTAATTTATGACTCTACACAAAGATTGTATGAGATTTGGCTGCTATCGGACTTCGTTGGCGAACATCCAATCCAGGTGCCCAGAAGGGAGGCGGGCCGTTTTCCTTGAATCGTCGGTTGTAATCAACGCTTCTGTTTAGTTTCCGTTGCTATTGAAAAATAAATAAAAGAAGTTTCAGAATATTTGTAATCTTCTGCGAACAAGTCAGTGAAACCATAGTATTCTATGGCTTACCTGTATAGTTTGTCGCCATTTATCTGCGGCATGGCGGGCAATTTCCAGTTGCCTTTGCCTCTTTAGCTGATGCTTTTTATAGAAAATCTCAATTAATATCAGCACCAGTCCACCAGCAATACCTAAAATAAAATATTAAAGTAGCAATTGGTTAGAGAAACCTTGCAGCTATATTTGCGTACTTTTAGCTAACTAACTGAACATTAAATAAATAATGATACGAAAGTAGCGCTGCGAAGAGTTACTTTAAAATTATACTCGTTTACAAAAAATCTTGTTTTACAAAAATTTAATTCCATAATAGTAAAGACAAAATCAATCTATTTTTGTTTTCATTTGGTCTTGGACCACGCTCGTGTCCGACGCCGTGGGAGTGTCTACGTTGACCCCATAGCCTGCGTCAAGCCCACCAGTTTCAGCGCTTTGAATTTTTTGGAGACAGAATTCCACCATTTCCTGTTTCGTGAAAGGCTTTTTACTAAATATTCTTTCCTCTTCGTCTTCATCTTCCGTCATGCTTATGTGACCCGTTAAGACAACCTGCTCAATTCCGTTTAAAATTTGCACATGTATCATCATCGCTGTGCATCCTACCACCACGATTCAATAGCGTTCCTCTCGAACTCACCTTTGGCTTGAAAGGGCCACCTCGACTGACTGACTGTACTTTTGGCCCTTGGGGTACTTGGCCTAGAGCTGTCACATTCAGGGCTCCGCTAGCAATACCTTGCCGTACAGTCAGTATGGCTTGCTCCTGCTTGAGTTCTTCTATCCGATTCTCAAGCACGGTTAGGCTCAGCACTAAATTATTTGTGCTTATACCGGCAAGATTTCCTCGGGAAACAGAAAATGAAAGTTAGTCTAAATCTAAGTCCTACCTGCAATGTTTTCCCGGGTTTTTGATTTGGTCGAAGGAGAAGCAAAAAGTTTTACCTAGTAATCTAATAACTGCAGTGTTTTTACATTTCGCAGTATCAAAAGATTCCGTCACGCCCTGAAGAACTTCTCTTAAAAACTCTTCCATTACATCAGTCTGTGGGATTTTCGGAGAGAGAAGTTGACAGAGTTGAACTTTTTACAGCCATAAAACCTGTTTAAAAGTCAAGCTTATAATGGCGAATAAAAATATACCTCCTTTCCTACTGTATCCAGTCTGGTTTGCTCTTCTAGCACGTTCCTGCCTAATCTACGTAGCTCTTTCCTGGAACGGTGTTCCCGTTTTTTATATTCCGTAGCTTCTCTGTGAATAGACTCCTTGAGATTCTGCAAGGACTGTTCCAAGACATCAACTTCGTGGTTTAGGTCCGTTAAGTATTTAAATTCAGCGAAATTTTTTTGTTCTTGTGCTTTGTAAGTGAGAAAAAATGCTTCAAGGTCCAGAGAATCCCCCAACTTGAGTATCCGTAGGAAAGCCTTCTTAAATGCCAATAATAAATCGTCGAGAGCCTTCACTTTTGCTACGAATGCTCTGTGCTTCCTCACGGATTCTTGCTCTAGAACTAATCTGTTCAGGTTTTTGGTCTTTATAAAACTGTTGTTTCGCTCATCAGCATGGAGAAGGCGATGAAGGTCCTTCATTTCCAGGACATGCGTCCTGGAATCTCGCTCGTCCCTTTGAGTTAGAATTTTAATCTTTATCGCCGCATCTTCCCAAATATCGTACTTCCGTATGGTTTGGTTCGTGACGTTATTCATTGCAACCTTGTTCTGCAAGGTTAGAATCCCGATTCATTCAATTGTCTCCCCACATCTTTGGCTCACACCAGATGTCTGCATTCTGCATAGATGGGGCCGAGCAAAGAGCTGGCCATTAGGACTCTAGGGGTCTTTCCCCGAAATTCGGAGAAAGAAAATGAGATAGAACTAGGGACAGTCCCGAATATGTTCTTCACTCACCTCGGCGTAGATTTTCTTGTACCGCTTTTGCTTATTAAAGAATTGCGCCCGATTAATAAGATATTCCGAGATTTCTTGTCGAGTCAATCGATTCTGATGACATTTTGTATTAAAAGACCGTGTAACCCAGTATAGCCTATCTTCGCATCTACTCTTCCGCACTGCCAATTGATCCATAGTTTCCGCCATTCCGTGCGCCGCTTGCATTCGCAACTTTTGCTGTAGAATTCGTTTTACAATTTTGTCCAGCTGTTGCTCAATGTCGTACACTTCTTCGAGATGAGCCTTCATGGCAATACAGTATTCGTCGTAACTCAATAAAATGCTTTCGATAACAACCTCCCAAGCTTTCGCTAGTTTGTGGTTCTGGGGTGAGTCAGCTACATCTAAATCTGTCGAAAGTTCATATTTCTCCATGTTCAACCTCAACGCTATCAGTTTCTGCCTGCCCAGCTTTTCTGTGGGGTCAGGTACGTGGTTGGAACTCCCTGGAGAAGCATCACCTCCCAAGAGCCTATACTTCCGCTGAAGCCTAATCAAATCCTGTTTTTGGAGCTTATCAAATTCCCTTACAGAATCATCTGCCGCGGCTGTAACCCCACAATGTCTTTTCTCAACCATTTTGATGTCGTCTTTCTTGATTAAAATCTACAAAAATTTAGAACTTTCAATTTACAATAGCATTTAACTTCTTTTTTTTGTAAGGATCCTCAGCGTTTGAACTTCTTGAAAAAACTCTTTCACTCAGTTACAACATGATTTCTCCTAATCAGTATTATTCACGATGGTTAGGTTTGCAAGCAGTTAAGAATTGCTGACATTAGTTATTACTCAAAAGTTCTAGTAATTCAATCCTGGCTTACAAAAATCCTTTTCTAAAATAACCTTCCGAATTTTGAATTTACCCACGCGTGAAATTTCTGAAGAGCTTTCATCACTATGGACTCCTAATTCCATAATATCACTACGTGGTGTAGGAGAGTCTCGAACATAAATTAACTTTTAACTGTCAAGCTGAAACTTAACAACAAGAAGAATCTCTGGCCACGGTTTCTTAGCGTTACTTGTAACTCTCGCAGTCTTATCTTTCTTTCAAATTTAAAAAGTTAACGTTCCATGCAAAGAAAAGTGAAGAAAATTGCTAACCCGCTGCGATCAAGATGAAAGCATCGTCCATATTTTCTAGACCTAGGGTTGTGGGTATTTTCTCCTCCGTTGGACAGGCATCTGGTTTGCTGCTGGGATCAGGTTCCGGTTCAATGATCCATTTTTTGTCCAGCTGTTCCATGAACCCACCTAAAACACATAAAGTATGGCATGAGAGTCTTAAACCGGAGATGTTGCTGCATGAAATTCACACAGTCTCCTAACTTCTAAGTTTCAAACTTACTTTCATGGAAGTCTAAGATGTCCAATGTGACATCATTGGACCATGGAGACCCTTTTTGCAAACCGATAGCGTATCCAGAGCGACCGAATAGTTCTCCAGAGGTGATCAATTCACAATTCCTTGCCGCTTCATACTGCAACCGTGAACTGTCCCAAATGAATGCACCCAGGATCCTGTTGATCAATGAAAAGGTTTAAAATGAAGCTTAGAAAGTAAAGGTGAACAAGACATGAAATATCCGTCTGATCATTCATCCCTGACTCCCTTACCCTCTCTTTATATCGTCAATTGCTGCTTGAGCTGTGTCGTAATTACGACGTTCCATCACTCGATACATGTTCGAAAGTTCTACTTGTCGGCGAAAATACATGTCCACCGCTGAGCCTTTGACAGTTGAGTAATTGAAGCTTTCGGTGGGATTCCGAAGCTGGAAAACATGGATATATTCAATCTTATAACGTCAATTCAATACAATCTTAGTTTAATTTTTCTCTACATTTCATAGTAGACTCCGTAGCAGTGCAAAAGTAGAAAAAATCTAAGCTGGGATTAATACTGTTAATCCCATACCCTGTTATCATGTATCCCAGAGAAAACTGTCTTTGGTCGGTCGAGCACGAGGAAAGCAGCCAAGTTAGCAGTATATGAAGCTACAATTATCATAGCGAAACCAGCCCAAACGATTCCTAAAACTCTGGCTGCAAAACTTCTAGGTGTGCCTGCAAAAACGTTAGGATTACTTCAATTCCGTGTCACCTCTTCAAATACTTGTCTATGGCTAATTTCTCTCATTCAATCAGTCGAAAACAAAATCAAGATATTACCTTCACCAATACCACTGTTAAGTAAAACGCCCCATGCAAACCAAATTGCAGAAGATAAGTTCAGAGCATCTTCTTCAGTTCCATCCATATTTGCTAGGCGATATCGTCCGAAAGGTGAGAATCTATCCAGCAAATACAGCACAAGAGCTACAACGTGGACAGATAACATGACCAGGATCCAAAGGTTGCCACGGAAGGGTTGCAAGAAAGAAACTAATGTTGGTTTTCTCGGCGCCTGGAATGAAAATGTTTGTTGTAGCGAAACATGCACATTCACTTGCTGGAAACTCTCAATTCAAAGCACATTTTCTTACCCTTTTGACCAAAATCGTTATGCCTTGATACTTGAATGGTTTACTGAACTCAATGGCCTGCGCCCTCTCGGGGTTGATTGTCAGAGGTGCAACTATCATGTCCGCCCTTTCATTTACCAGTTCAGCTATCAATCCAGTCCACTCTTTCTTTGCTAAAAAGTTCTCTCAGTTAATATTTTACAAAATGATTTAATCAGTGTATATAACATTTACAAAATGTACTTACTTGTTCCGTTCTTTATAGCGTAGCTTCCAAATTGTCCGTCCGGTGAAAGTGCCAAATTGAAAGTAAAATTTCTCTTTAATCTTAACTGCTTCAACAAGTCTATGCAGTAACCTCGACAGCAGTAATTAACTGGAACTACATTTAATGAATACGCAATTATAAAACATTTGCATAATGCCTCAACCGTCAGTTAAACTGCGTTGGCTAAAATTCTGTTTACCGGGGTCCTCCGTCGTGTTAAAATGCGGGCACAATTCTTCTTCAAGTCTGCATTCCGTCTTATTTTCTACCTTCCTCACAAACACAAATGGAATCTCTTCGATAGTCAGAATCTGCAATGGGTAAGCGAGTAGGATCAAAGTGTCCACATTCTTACAATCTAGGCAAAATTGCATTATTAATATTTAACATACTCTTAAATGAGTCGGTATCATTACACCGTCTGGCTTCTTCGGTGAATTGCCAGCCCAAAGAATTCTGCTATCATTGATGTAAAGATCCATTTCCTTCTTTTCCTACAATTCAAAACATTATGAGTAATATAAACTTTTCTCTTAAACTCTATAAAACTTAAATACAGATTCCAAATACCTTGGAGTAGAGGTAGTGCCCAATGGAAGTTAAACTTCCTTTTACACGAACGTTTATAACGTTGTATTCCGCATTAATTCGATCTCCACTCTCATCAAATGCTACTTTGCCTGTCTCACCGTCGAGTAGTTCTTCATTTTTGATATATCTAAATTTCCATATGATTTTCTAGATTATTTTGCATACAAGTCTCAGTAAGTAAAAAACAGACACCGAAAATAAAGCCCTGCTTACTCAAACAATTTCTTTCCCGTGTCCCAAGTAGCCCCTGAAGTGCTACAATCCTTAGGAGCTTCAGTAATGTTGTCCTTGCTATTCATTTCCTTAATTGCAGCTGCAAGTACATGCCTAAAACGCATAAAAAATACTTTCGTTCAATTATGCACGCATAAAACTGGATTAATGAAGCGACATTGGGGGTACTTAGTTCTGCAATCCCACAATTAAAACGGTTGAAAAGCTTACAGGCTGTCACGAATATGAGCAGTTTCATTTCCGGCATTTAGAAGCTTCAAGCCAAAAGCGCCTTGAGGTATTTCTGGCGACTGTAACAACTGTTCGGTAAGTAGCCAAACATGTCCCTCGCCAGTAAGATTTAGAGCCGCAGCACCTCGGAAAATGGCGTCGGCATCTACTGCACTGCAATAAAAACGTCCACATTCAATTATACGCCTTCCTAACATGGAAGAGAATTTTCCTCACATTTTCGAAAGAAAATACCTGGCATATAAAAGGTACACACGAGCCTGAGCATTTTTCAATTCAGCTAATCTGTCAATATAACTGTCTGCTCCCGGTTCCAACTCAATGACGAGTTCTATCTGTAAATATCAAGATGCCGTATTAAAACACATGACAGGAAAGAAGCACTGTGAAGGAAAGCGGTGCTATCTATGAATCACATTGTGTAAACTGATTTTCTCCTTACTTTGATTTCAACGTCATCTTCTAAATTTTGTGCATTATTTTGAAATTTCCCTAAAATTGAGCGTCCATCCGTATCGGAAGAATGGAGAAAGATAACTTTTTGATACTTGAAGTGTTTTAGAATTTCGACCCATACATCAGCTTGATGTGAGTAAGGTGGAACGGTCCGCAGAAATGAAACGTGAATGTTCTAAGATTAAAAGATCAACATGGCTTATTCCTGACTAACATTGTAATAAAGAACTGAATGAGACGAAAGGCGAAGCGGATCCGGAATATCATATTTTATTATAATTCACCTTGTCAGAGAATGCAGAATCCCTCGAGGAAATCCCTATCACGGGAATATGGTAAAACCCCGAAGTGTAGGATACAGCAGCGGGTGAAAGATCAGCGCTAGGAGGATGGGATACGACCACTGCATACACCTGGATGCAATCAAGTAATTTTTTTCTTATCCGTAAAAACGTTATGATGAACAATTCAGAAGTGACCATTCGCTCCTCTCACCTGTTGTTTAATAAGATCTTCGCAAACTTTTATTGCTGTTCTGATGGGATTCGGATCCATTTCTATAGCCGTGGCTACTAGCGACATGCCTTGTGGAACGTAGTGGGGCTTGAAGTTGAGTTGCTACAAACCAAAAATGACATTATTATCGTTTAGTACATTCACTTTACAATGTGAATTACACGCACTTGTTTGTTTGTGTCAACTTACCTCGATGACATCCTTGAAATATGATCTGGATCCATTGTTAGAGAGGACTCCTCCAATTTGGAACGATTTTGGGTTGTCGCGTAATCCACTGATCCCATTTGCCGAGCCAACCCATAGTAAAATCAACCAAGGAAAATAAGGGAGCAAATCGCGAATGCCTCCGTCGTTGTGCATTTTAAGTAGAAATGCTCAGCACCTAACTTCTTTGAAAGTGTCAAACGCTTCTGTCCCCGGGGATAGCTTTGACACTCAATGTACAATTGAACATTGTAGTAGGGATACACTAGAAAATAGGCAGGTTTAATTCTGAAATGTGAGTAGTAGTAGAGAGAATCGTTTAAACTGTCTTCTACAATTTAGAGAGATCATTAGGTTACTGGACCTTGGAAGAATTGGGATGGAAGGTGACCTACTGTAAAGAAGGGAGAAGGAGCATATCCGAAATCGGGCAGAATCTGTGGACCGCGCATGGAATGAATTCAAGATAACATATAGATGCGCGAATTTAGCTCGTCTTTGTATACGCCTCCAAGGATCCCAGTATCCTCACAAGCAGCCAAAGGACTTGCGTGTGCGAATTAGCTGTCGGGATTCGAGCCCTACCGACCACACGATCTTCATCTTTCCACATCCCCTACGGTGTGTAGAGCATCTTCCTCGATCGATTCAATTTGGAAACTTCCAGGTTTCTAGATGTAGTCCCAGTCCAGTGCTAAAGCTCTAAAACCAGATCTAGAAAACATAAGAAGGTCATACTCGACAAGTGATGGTCCCACAGGTGGTTTTAGATTTCCTGCACGAGACGTGCGCTTTGAATAATGAATATCATATTCGAATGCATAAATGGGGCGAGACAGTTATTAATTCACAACTACACTCAATTTTGTCTAAAAATCAGTCCTATTTTCTTTATTGATTTCACCTTTTCCAATCTTGATCTGTAAGCAGCTGACTAACTATACGAACTCACATCAAGACGTATCGTCAGCTACATCGACTTTAGAGGAGCGACTTAGTAGCCGAGTTATGTTAAATACGCCTATTTGGATTATCTTGTCTAATTCTTTTTGAACGCCGCGTACAAGCTCCGGCTCTGGAAACAAGTCCTGGAAGCGATAACTGGAACGAAAAAGGAATCATTTGAATTTATCGTGAACCGTACCGATACAAAAGGGTATTTTCATTAGAAATGTACATGAATTTATTTTACCTCAGCCATAAGTATAAATCGAGAACATCAAAAATGGCTTCTAATTCCACTAAATCGGCTATCGTATTCGGTGGGTCAAACGGCCAGCCTATCTCTTGAGCGAGCCATTCAAATGTAATTGGTTCATTCTTGCTATACTGCCGAGCGAACTGCAAGTAATAACAAAAATATTCGTTCAAGCATGGTGCAACTAAGTAGATATAACGTCTGATACTGCCAAAGTCGTCTCTCTAATTTCATTTTACCTTTAAAAACATCGCACACACAAATGGCATTTTCCGGTTAATTGGAGCGCAGCAGAAAACGTATCGAGCTCTTAGCGGCAAGGGAATATGTTGAATCATTTCGGCTAAGTATTTAAAATCTCCGACATTACACATAAAGTATAATGAATCATCTACAGTGCAAAGGTTTACAAATATGTCCTAAAAACAAAATTGGGTAAATTAATTTCATTCTTACTAAATGATTTGCAGTCTGTAGTTTTGTACACCGGCTTACCATTAAATTTGAAAGAGTCGCATTGGGCAAATGATACGCATACGTTTCAATCTGTTCAGCTGTGGGGTGCAATCCTGCTGCGACCAGAGGCTCAGGCGTGTCTTGCATGAGCTTAGTTAGAATGGGTAGATCGTCGGTTTTAAAAGTAGTAACATACCCGTTTTCAAAATGCGTGCCGTAACGACCTGCTCTGCCACCAATTTGCAATGCTTGAGAAGTGGATATCACTGCAATCTCTCGTTCACCCTTTTCATTCATGACAGGCTTTGTCATAGAATAGAAGATGATCCTCTTGATACTCAAGTTGAGACCCATTCCGATAGCGTCTGTAGCAACGAGAATTTTGCAAGGGTGATCAGGGTCGTTAAATTTTTGAGCTTGAGCTAACTTCGTACCAGGCGGGAGTCCACCATAAATCACTGCAACTTCATGGCCTTGCTTTTCAATCTGTCTCGACACGTGGTATATGTCGTTTTTGCTGAAGCACACTATGCAATCACCGGGTTTCACGTTAGCAAGAGTTTGGAGGGCCTGTCTCTGGACTTGTAGCGTTGTCAGTCTCTCATAATTTCGGACCTCCACCTCTTCGTTTGTAGTTACAAGGATACTCCTGACTAGCTCCAACGCAGCAGCTTCCCCACAAAGGTGTACTTCATCAGCAACGACACCTAACAAAGCTCGTGTCCATGCCCATCCTCGTTGTTGATCTTTCAGCATTTGTATTTCGTCAATTACTGCACATTCAACTGTAAAAACACACGTATTAAATTTTTGTTTCTAACGTATCGATTTACCATTAAGGACATCCCAGCTTACATTTATTTGTGACGGATGTCATTTCTACGGTGCATGCTACGTGAGGCGATGGAGTTTGCTTATCAGGATCAGCTAAGCTTCTTTCCTCACCAGTTACCAAATCACACGGCGTTCCCTATTAAGTAAATTTTTGCATTAACACGTGGTATAAAGTGTATATTCAAGAAAGCAATCCATTGTTTTTATCGGCTGACATGAAACCCGCACAAATTACTTTTTCGTTTGCTTTTCTAAAAACTTCAACCGCTAGGAGTTTCAAGGGGCCACAGTAAACCCCAGATGAAGATTCCATAAACCGTTGAAGTGCATGATACGTTTTGCCGCTATTGGTGGGTCCCGCATGAAAAATGATCTTTCTTTTGATCGCACGAGCTTCAGGATACCTATACAATGTGCATGACAAAAGTTAGCAACATCTTTTCACAGGGTAATCATTGAAACTGCTACATTCACTGTCATCATACCATTGTGCTGGACTCCGAATGTCACTTATATGTTTTAACTCATCCATGCACTTTAGATGGGGAAATATAGCCTGTGCATGTTCCAAAAACCATGGAAACAAGTCATCTACATGAGCCGCTCCTTGAATGATATCACTAAAAAGGACGTGTATTTCCCCCTGCAGATGATCCGACTCCAAGCACATTTTGCGGAAACTTATAAATGCTTGATGGAACAGATAATCTGAAAAGATAATGAATCAATCATTAGAAAGACAAACTCATAGAAACTAAATCCCCTAATCCACGGTCGGGTAATAGATCAATGCATAGCCAACAGCGGTTAATCCATTTCGAACTGTCTCTTCCTTCTAATACTTTTGTCTTCATAGAATTTATGAAGCCAAGAACAGCCATAAGATAAATTTATACTAAACATGAAAATTTTGGAATCTCAAAGCGTTGGTTACTGTCCAGTCCATGTTCGGCACTAAGTAATTTGATTTCGCTTCTCCGGAAAAATTTATTAAGCACTTTCAGCATCTCCTGCTTGTTGAGTGACCCAGCAAGCTCAGTTCCCACATTCTGAGCTGATTGTGGCACAGGCTTAACGGGAGCCGGGACGAAAAGGTGAGAAACACCCTGTTCATTTCGTTTCTTCCTGCTATAGAACCTCCGGAAACACCACTGCCGCTCGTCAGTAAACACTGTACTTTCTTTTGATGATAAATTGGCGGAAGTCCACTTAGAGAAAGTCCTCGCATTATTGTGGAGATACTTAGAGAAATAACTTTGCAAATAGAAAACTTTAGGTGTATTAGTTAGAGATACATTCGAACAAGTAACAGAACGATATCTGCGAAGGAGAGGTGTGAAATTGACTGAATTTGAAACAAATGTTCGCTGCGTTATCTGTCGGTCCAGTCCCATGCGACGTGAAACACCCGAATTTGTCGTAAAGGCATCACAACCACGAAAATTCCCATATTGCTTAGGGTTCCTTAATGTGTTTTCTAACGTTGAATACGGAATCTTCTTCAACATATGACTATTTTGATAGCAGCGGTGCGGATTTTGCAGTCAGTAAATCCCCACGAACGAAGCGTCTGAAAAATAAAAATGACAATATAGTTCAAAGATCAACCAAACTTGTGGATTTTATTTCGCCACAAGTATACATGCTATTAATCTTACATGAAAAATATAATGTGCTTCAAAAGTCTTAAACCGGTAAATAGTTTTCGGCAACTTACTCTGTACCAATGTGGTACACTCTTCTACCCTGTTTGACTATAACTACAAATACAGTGATGCAAACAAGCAATAAATACTTCTGTTTTCCTTCATTAATCGTAGGAGCGCTAATGCTTCAACTATGGATCCAATTCGCAATTAAATTTCGAAACGCGTTATACGATATCTAACCAAACCTGAAGTTTCTGACGAAATTTTATGTCCTACAGTCCTAAGTGACATACATAACGTCCGTACTTTACTCTGACATCCAGTACACATTCCGAGTAGCCATTTCATCAATACGATTGAACTAAAGTCTTGTGCGTACGATCCCTCTTGGGTCTTCATCTTCACCCCATGTTGCATGTGATTTGGGTTTGCCAAAACCGGGGACACGAGGCAACTCATAAAACCCGCCTTTACTTGCAAAACCTAGAGCGGGAACTACATCCCAAGTTTATCTCCATGTCATAAAGCCATTTACACATTGAAAAGACCTTTAGCGAAAATAATTTTATTTTCGTCATACTTAAAATTATATACCGAGTGTAATGTATTCTAGAATTTGTAACAATTGTTACGTTAATTCAGCCTTCATTTAAATCCTCGCTGCATACTTTTCCTTTTTCTCTGTTTAATTTTATTTAGTCTCAAAGCCGTTAGAGGCTAGTTACATTTTCGCATGCCGGAAATTCATAAACTTGAACCAATACCAAACCTGAAATCGATAAATCTGATGGATAGTTGAAGGTAGCTCTCCCCCAAGCTTCTCAAGTTGATACAAACGACCATCCGGTATATCAGTTTTTAACAGATATGAATGTATACACATTTCTGTTCATCTCTTAAAATTCCTGATGACTGTTTCAATCTATATTCGATTAATCCGGTGTGTTAAAGAGGACCAATGTCCAATGAAACGGACATGAATGACAAACGTTTCTGACGGACTCAAAGCAACGAACCTTCGTTTACACAGCAATCTGTTCGGAGATTCTTGTGAGGTTTATTGGACCGACCGGATGAAACAGTCAGTGGGGGAATGAGATTTGTCGGTTGGTTTTAACCCTCACAGCTCTCGTCGCCTCTCGTCTCTGCATGTGCACCTCTAATCCAAGCAGTTTTCCCTCCAAATCATCCCTGAATGCATTTCATACGGCGCATAGGGTCCAGAGGATCACAAAAAACATCAACATTGGTTCGTTCGAACAGTGACGTTGACGAGTGAAGTTGCTGGTAAATCAAGGTTGATCCGTTGTGCTGTCAGGCCTCGAAAGAAGAAGTGCTCAACACAATTTGCTCAATTATGTGAATTATCTCCCCGCAGTTTTGAACTTATCTAGCTTTACTTTCCCGCTGTGTAAAAATTTTATTTGGACCATCATAATCTCTTTTTGCATGGTTTCAAAAGCTTTTGAAAGACTGACTAGTAATAAATAGTGAGGGAGTGGATGAGGAGGATTCAGCGTATTTATTCCGGCCAGAAGAGTGCTATTGTATGGAATTAATTAGATGGATTGTTGGGCTTCCTGTGGTGGCACCGATGGTTACGGACATTTAATAGAAAGTAATATTTTAATATTTATCTTAAGTTATTTATTATTTAGCTTGTAATTTTGACCACTGATTTGAGTTCCATTATTCTAATTAATTGCTGAGTTTTGAATTGTAGATTAGGCTTGTGTTGAGGGAAAATACAGACTCATCATGAGCGACCATCCTGAAGGTCATACCCGTGATAATTCACCCTCAGCCCAGTCTCATCATTCTGCTGCATTAGAATGGGATCCTTCCGCTGACATTGGAACACAAGTTCCAGCCAATACACCGGTACATGCTACCCGCGGTACTGGCACACAACTACAGTTTGATGATTTAAGTACCTTGGAACAGATGGTAATTTCCTTGAGCAAAGGATACGAAATTAAATCACCTAAATCAAGAACTTTAGAAAAACTAACGGAAACTGAAGCTGGAACATCTAATCATGACTCTCCATCCGATTCATCAAATGATTCCAGTTACAAGACGGTATTTATCGTTTGCTCTTGGTTCTTAGTTCTTGCTAATGTTGAACTTCATGAAATTCTTTATTAATGAGGGATCTGTAAATGCTGTAGGCTACCGATGAACCGTCTCCTGAGGTCACCAAATCTAATATTAGCAATTCGTCATGGCAAACATCTGGACTTACAAAATCTGAAATCGAATACCGGAGTAAACGAGAAAGTAAACATGTCAAGTCTTTTTTACTTTAAATAAATAGCCGCACTAAGCTGGCTAAATAATTTTTTTTACTATGGTTTTGTAGGGTCAGGGTCGGATCAAAGTTCTTCATCCATACTATGGGTAGAAGTACATCCGGAAGATCGGTCAAAAGTTTCGCAAAGCACTTCAGCCAACATTTCCATAGGGAAACCTTCATTAAAAAGTGTTGCAACGCAAGATAGAAGCGATGCAGTAGACAATACGGAGAAGAGTAGGAACATGACTATGCCAAAATTGGCAAAGGACAAAAAGATCAGCACGGATTCCAAGTCAAGATCAACGCGAAAAAGTGATGTGACTGCTGGACGTTCTGGAGGTTGCCACTGTATGCATCAAAAGCCGAAGTGCAGATGTCAAGGCCAACATCATCATTGTCATTCGCATGGATGTAAACTCATGTATGTTCCCATGGAGTACTTTTGCCAAACCGGGGTTACAGTAGGGGCAGGAAGTGGGGGCTCTGTTTCGTCAGCACCAAAGAAACACTCAAGTAAATCACGGGATCTGGATACTCAACCAAGTAGTAGTAGCAGCAGTTTACAAACTTGTGACTCGAGTGATATAACGCCAACATGTGAGTTACTGGGAAAGCTTTTAAATGAAGATGATGCTGGTGTGAGAAAATATGGATACGAGTTCCTTGAAATGCATAGAAACTCCCTAGTTAGTAAGATGCGAAAGGAGTTTCATCATCTTGAACGATTGAACAAGTAAGTTTATAGATTAAGTTTGCAGTAAAAGAAAATCCAAACCAGTTAACCAAGTAACTTAACTGTTAATTGTATTAGGTTACTACTTTCACGACGGCTGGTGGTAGAAGCGCAGGACTCCAACGGTTCAGATGCCAATGGAGACAGTCAAAATCCGCCATCAAGTGACGATCAAAATGGAGCATCTGATAATGTACATACCGATGTGCAAGTTTCGCATACAGTATCCTGGACATCTAACGGAACTGGGGGTTCTGCTAATTTGCCGAAACAAGATGAACGGGTCAATGAAAATGTTCACAAACCTAGAACTAACGCATCCCACAAATATATGCAAAACTTTCCAGTCGGAGATTCTCAGAATAGTCTCCCGAGTTTCCAGAAGCCAGTCAGTTATTTCGTCCCGCTTGCTTCAACTCATGTCTATTCTGCTCAGAGAACTAGGGCCCATAGGAGATCATCAGAAGAGGCGCACAACAAAGAAAATGAGAATTATCCTTCCGATGATAACAGACAGTATAACTCGAACAACTACGTAATGTTTGAAAACGAAATGATTCAAATAAGCCTCCAGGTAAATTCAGCCCATGTAATCCGCCATGAATGAAATCCTATAATTTCATATATCTGATACGAATCGATTTCATTTTGCAGCAAGCATTTCAGCAGTATTGTCCCAACGTTGTAGCTAACGTGCAGTATCGAGAGCAAATGTTGCAGAATTTGAAGGAGGAAAGAAAAACAGAAGGGGAAGTAAAGCGTACTTATTTTACCACCCATAATTGTGTTAGTCCAAACGAGAGCCTTAATCAAGCCCTATCACCGCGAAAAGGTTTGCTTGGTTACTTACTGAATTCAAAGTTGTTTCGTGTATTCAATCTTTAACCCCATTTTCAAATTATTTTTCATGATACATAGAACCCAGGCTAATGTCTATGAAGCAAATGAAAAATTTGACTGAGAAAAAGTTGAAGAAGCTACCAGAAGTTCAAGAAAAGTTAGTAAAACGTCGAAAGGAAGAAGAGAAGAAGACTAATAGGCTGTTAACACAAGTTTTTTCCAGGGTAAGTGATGACTATGCATTTAGTTTTTACTTGCTTAAGTTGCCGTAGTATCTGCTTTCCTTTTGAATCATGTTTACTTCGTGCAGCTGGAAAACCCCAGATCCAGTGATTCCTATTCCTAAGGCCTTTGCAGAAACCTTTGTATTAGACCAATACCTCATCGGCTATCCTCATCCTTTCCTACATTTGACTGATATGAAAAAAATAAGACAAAATTTGTGTGTTGTTATTTCAGAAACTTAGACAGCACGTTTTGAAGGGCGATACAAATATTCCATACGCTAAAACACTGATTCGTCATTAGTTCAGGCAAGACACTAATGCGCTTCATCCTAGGTGCGCTCAATCAAAGGAATTTTAGTAAAATATCGCATTATGGATATGGCTTTGCTTAATGTCCATGTGCCGCAACCTGTTCATGCACTTCCATGACAAATAACGTATTATAGAACCTCCGTTTTAAAATATATACATGTATTCAGTCATAGTACTGCGGACTGGGTGCAGTTTATACAATTTTGTATGCTGGCAAGCTGTCGATTTGCCTTACCTGAAGCCCAATAGAAACGCCAGGTTTGTCACTTTGTATTTCCAATGAATAGTATCGATACTGATAGTTCAACTCCTCGAATAAGAGATTGCTCAAGTGCCTTACTTACATACGTTTATGTGTAGATGTAAAGAATGATTATGAAATATCTAAGTACATTAAACTGATTACGATTTAGATGAGTATGATGCATTGAATCTTCAGATTCATGCAGAGGTGAATAGAAGAATGTCGGACATTTTATGAAGAGAATAAAGCAAGGAAGAAAATGAATAAACACGAAATACAATTTACGAAGAAAACCGCATTGTATGGTAGCAGTTTCATTATACATTTTCCAAACCTACGACTTGGTCAACTATGTGTTTATGCTAATCATTATCCTCAGAAAGCTACTTCACAACTGTCTATCCTACATCTTATAAATTATAAATATGCATATATATACAGGGTGATGACTCCTAGTTTGCCAAGACTTCGAGTGTCGCTCTAGACTGTTAAGACATGACGATAAGTTAGGCACTTCAGTTTGGGTCGTAGAGAATTCCATTAGCTACTCATATGACGGTTTTAGGCAATTCCAGTAGTTTGTTATGGGTTAAGCGATACAAAGAAACGAGAGAGGTCAAAACTAAGTTTTCCAAGGCTTAACGCCAGTTTTTTTGGAACAACTTCAAAAATAGCTAAAAGATTTTTTCGCGAAAACATGTATCTCAAAGTAACTTCTTTTTCGGGAATTTTAAAGTCTCATTTGTCTAATTCGGACTATTCTAACGAATTTTATGGCGCTTCAAAAATATCAGTTTTTGGATGTTTTGGAACTTTTATGTCACCTCACAGAGGTAGAAGTTGTTAGCTCTTGTACATTAGATGCACATTAGTTTTATTCAATCAGCTTGAACATACCCTCTTCAGTAACTAATTTCTACACATAATGCATTTCAGTTTTCTAAAACTTGCCCTATAGCCCAGGAAATAATCAAAAACGTAATTTAATATTAACATGTAATTATATGGAGTGGAAAAAAATTGTTAGGCAGCAGATTTTTTCAACTCACGATAAGGATTTACTGACTGCCGAAACTAGACTATTGACACATTAGCGTGTGTAAAAATGTATGGCCTATCAAATGGTGTAGTCATCTTTGCTATTGCTTGCCATTTAGCAGGGCAGAAGAGTTGTAACCGGAGTGGCAAAATAGGAGGCATCACCCCTGGATATCATGTCATACCAGTAAAATAGTTTTGAATATTCTAAACTATGGTTCGTAGACATTTTGTGCTCCTTTTGCGTGCACATGCACACAGAAACTTTTTTAAACCTCTATCTTTTGCCTTAAACGGAGCATCGCCGTCATACAAACTTTCTTTTACCTTTTTCCTAATTCCTGTTACGATGAGGGAGAGTCTCTTTGGTTCTGTGCCAGAAGCAAATCCAATTCCGTATGATTGGTTCTAGCATTGAAAACAAGAAGGTGAAAGGATCAACCGAGACAATAATACAAAAGAATCATTTTACGAACTCACACATTGCAGATAAATGAATGAACCCAAATCCAAGGACGCAGTATGCAAACACTTACATACTTTTATGTACATAAATACAAGGAGACGCGTGCGTACCTCTATACGAAAAACTGGGTCGAACAGAAGAAGCTTGAAAAATATTCTATATAAACAGATATTTTCTCCCTTCTTTCAACAGGGTCTTGTGGCGCAACGGATAACGCGTCTGACTACGGATCAGAAGATTCCAGGTTCGAATCCTGGCAAGATCGTTCATTTTTGCATTTTTGTACCTCTACACAATAGTGGGTTGTACTTTATGTATATAATCGTGTACTAAATGTTCCTATGCAGTTTACATAGTTACTACGAGCACGAAGCATGTTTAACGCTCATTGCGCTGTTACCATCGCAGTAACACGTTGTTGTGATTTCACTTCGTAGGTTACGAAGTAGTAGCAGCAAAGGATGCATCCTCGCTTCTATAAACATTAAGTGAATTGTAGTCATGCTTTTTCTTTTACAAATTACCACATCGCCCATAATTATCAAATACACGAATAGAGGAAAAATAATATCGAACTGATTTTTGGATGAAGTATATCATGTCATGCATTTTATATATGAGAAAATGTCTTAATGATTGATAGGTCTGGATCTACATTCATAGAATTTTATTGTTGAATATTTTCATTTCCGTATTACTGGTTCACGCGTTGTTACAAGTAATGTCAACCTCGAAACCGTCGACTCGTCTCAGAACCGCAAGCACACACACACACAACACACAATATATTTCACGTTTCATTCAGACGTCTCTTTAGATTGTACAACTTGAATAGTTCTATAAACCGACATTTTAAACCTTACAATTCGACCATGTATGATTTTGCGAAAAAAGAGTAACATTCCAGTGTTGACAAGAGAGCACTTGGCAAATACACAAATATCCCATCTTCAATCGTTGTCAGAATCACCATCACTTGAATAGCAGGTTGTGGCAGATTGGCGCATGTAAGGAGTTGACGTCATTTGCCTGTTGGGATAAGAAAGTAATTCGTAAGTTTATTCTTTTATGCCAAAAACGTAGACTGTTAAAACTAGACAGATTTATAGGAATTATAAACGGGATGTATTTTGAGCAGCAGGCGCTTCTTACCCTAAAGTTCGATAATGATTAAGCCATTCCTCTACGAGTTGAGCTACAAGTAAAGGCCGTTTCTGCACTCGTTGACGTGCCATTAATACTCCGGAGTTAGTGTAGCTAAGTTCTAACCACTGACTAAGTATCACCTCTTCATTTCCAACCTGGACAAATCCCAAAACCGGTAAGAATTAAAATACATTACAATTGTATCGTGAATTAAAATACCATCTTTGACTTATCTTACCTCTGCTTGACTAAGGAAATGAATTGGAAGTAAATTCCCATCAACCGTATTTAGTGGTAAGTAGGTACAGCGATTGTTTATTCCATCACTGTCTAGCATAGATGCGGAGGCAACCCGAGCTAATGGATCACAATGTGGCTCTTGAGGAACTAGTGCGGAAAAGTGTCCTCGTGTATATCCAAGAGCTATTGGCGACTTCCAACACAACGAAGAATCCCAAAGGAAAGGTAAGTAGACACCTGTAAAAGTTGTTATATTTAGTTTTGTCGAATTGTGTTGCACTGACAGTTCACATCAGTAAAATTAATATTCACGTAGTAATGAATAAATTCACGGGCAATGTATACAATTCTACTAAATAGTGAATATTACCTTCATATCGTGCAAATCCTAAAGTTTCTCCAAGGTAGCTCTTGACAAATTTGACACTGTAGACAATAATGGGGCGCCGAAAAATATGCGCCAATGCGAAAATGTGTAACTGCTCCAGACTGGAACCCGGTTGACCAGCGACCGACAATAAGTTGTCCCAGTCCGAAGCACATTGATTCTCATCCAAGCTAAAATCTAACATGTGTGATAAGAGAATTTCGTTGTCCCTCCATCGTTGGTAAAATCTGTACCGAAATTCAAAAAATCAATGAAAAAATCTTCACAAGACAGATTAATTGGTACAGGATTATTTGAGTAAAAATCTTACAGGGACGCTGATTCACGAAGTGAATTGGCTAACGATTGCCTTAGACGATTATCCTTGTCAAAAATACCCCATGTTGCTTGGAGGACCGAATCCAACAAACAATCTCCAGCCGAACGATTCCAAAGTGCGTAAAGTCTTGAATTTAATTGTACCGTTACTTCTGGTGACCAATTTATAAACTGACCGGCCTCCAGTTCTTTCTGTACGTCCCGATCTAGAATTTCGTCATACAGAGTTTCTTGGGTATCTGGCGAAAGTTCTTCGATACCTGTAAAAAGATGCGAATTCAGTAGAAACATTGCAAACTCACACGGGTCAAGAACCACTATTCTATAAATGATTTGGTACCTGCTGGTAGAGTGAAAGTAGCGATTTCCGAGGAAAAGTTACATCGAAACGTTCCTTTCCCATAGCGAATTGTAGCCATCACATGATTCCTGATATCCTGATCTAGATCAGGAGCAACATATGAAGGTACCCGCTTGACTACATTTGTACTGCCAGAACAGTCCAAGTGACTCAATAACATAGCTAACGTTTCTTCATGTTGAAATCTAGAATCAATACATTGAATTATTACAAACTGATTGATTGGTAGGTTTCACGGAAGAAAAGCTTGAGAAGGCTGACACAATTTTAAATCAGACTGTCAAAGAACTGCTCATCACCTTAACGCCAAGTGTACTAGTGTATATCCCACATCAAACGCAGATGGCCTGTTAAGTAAAGCTACTTCACTTGAACTTAGTTGCCTAGCCGGATCTCCACCTCGAGAAAGATATTCTTCGACGGCGGCTATATTGCCGTTAACAACGCCTCGACATGCTTCTAGCCACCTGGTATCAGCTTCCAGTTTTCGATTACGAAGCCGTTGTGCGTAACTCGAATTTCCGAGGGTTTCCGAAAGAACGCGATTGTTTTCAATTTTGTCCATGTTGTTATTGCTTTTATCCCGGATGTTCGCTCCATTCAAACCTGTATCACGATAATCACGAATGCTGAGGCACATGCTGCACTTTGATGATGCAGGCCAGTTTTCAAAGGTGCATAGAGGACATGCCCATTTTTCGCCTCCCTCATTGTAAGGTGTATCAATCCAATAATCACTGTAACTAGGCGTAACCACTGACTGAGGGTTGTTTCCAGCTGATTGGTAAACAAAATCACTGTTCACACAAGATCTTGACGACAATGAGGCATCCTGACTGTAATCTGATATTTTTAAAGGTTTCATCGCAGACTCTATACTATTTTCATCATAGTTGACTCTAGAAGTATTACACTGAAAGCATGAGGGAACTTGAGAAAAATTAAGGTAGGTACAAGTTTTGCATGGCCATAGATCGTCTACGTCGCTAGCTTCATCCTTAGAAGTAGAGGTAGTTTTAGTTTTAGTAGTACCCCCTCCGTGGTTATCAGCGTATGTACAAGAAGCTGATGGGGGTTGAATGATTGGAGTATCGTTAGGGCTCTTAAATGTCTCATCTTGTAGTTTTCGCAGTCCCTTTTCCTCCATTTCCGTTTTAACTTTCTCATCGATCTCATCGGAGATTTTATCATGTTTTTCTTTTTCACGAACACTATCGGTAGATGGTACCGAGCAAATCCTTTCATTCTTAACCTCCGCAGGTTCAATTTGATCACAGATACGTAGCGACACTTCTTTGTTCAGTATTTGCTCATTGCAAAAAGTTTCGGTTTCATCCACATCTGGAGCTTTACTTCTTGGGTTACTTCCAGCTTGATGGTCTTCATTAGGTGTTTGGCCCTTAGTATTGCTGTTCCCACCTGAGCAGGAGGCAACAGCTTCATCAATGGTGTTTCCAATTGATTCAGTTGATGACTTCTCATCATCACAAGCTTCATTTGACATTTTCGGATATGATGAAAACGCGATTCCTCTCCGCCAAGCGTTCGAAGCTGTAATATTAAGCAGAGTTTTAGGCTCCTTTTCATCCAGTATATAGTTCTTACGGAATATATATTAATACAAGATGAAAAACCTCAATGCACTTAAATTTTTCTTTCAACTTACCGCTCGCGGAAAAATTACTGGTTGGTTTTTCACACAGAAAGCGCTTTAGAGGAAATCTAACAGAGCCTTCATTCCGAACTGACAGCGAAACTCCAGTCTCACGTTTAAGAAAAAAAGACAGTAATAGGTTTTCCGCAAAGTAGAATATTCATTTTAAAGGAGTATTTTCCAGTTGTTTGTCTTGAGAGCACCCACTCTACGCCTAATATTTATAATTTGGTCTTCTTTCGAGATCACGAGGTCCACTGCTTAATTAAGAGACAAATAACAATTTACAACGCATGCCCTCTCACGAATTACTGTTTGGACGTAAGCGTAACTGATAACCGATGCATACCTTTATCAATAGCTGCTTTCCATCATCATCCAATCCGTGAATTTGTGCGTTAATTACAGTTCCAAATCTTCATAAACGAGTATCCATGTGAAATACTCCAAGTTCATACAACTGCAAAAACACCAACGTAATTATGCAATCAGTTACATGTTTTTCAAAAATTTCCATATCCTCATATCACACTATTCTTGAAAAGAGAGCCAACATCGCGACACCGATTTTTCTTCGATAAAAATTTCACCTTACACTCTACTTTCCTTACTTTTAATATTGAATATACACAATTGTTACGTATAGCATATAGAGAGCTGCACTCCATTCATCACACTTGAAAATAGAACTCAGATTAAAACTAAGGGTGAACAATTAAACTTAAAGAGAGCCGAGCAAAGCGTACTCGTGAATGAAAATTTGCACATCCGTCTTTGA
The DNA here is from genome assembly GCA_906901655.1 of Sminthurides aquaticus. Lineage (NCBI taxonomy): Eukaryota > Metazoa > Arthropoda > Collembola > Symphypleona > Sminthurididae > Sminthurides > Sminthurides aquaticus. Next base: position 3,419,774 of record CAJQTT010000004.1, on the reverse strand, counting down.
CAAAAAAGAAATGTTCTAAACCGTGGATTTTGATGAAACGGATAAAATATAGATGACTGGTCTACTTACATCCCACACCCTTACATTACATGATTCAAATCAAAATAAAGTAGGTCAATTTCCAGAAAATACACATGACCCTTACATCCGATTTTTCACAGCAAAAAAAATTGTTCCTGCACGCATTTGCATGCAATTACATGACTTCAATTCTGTCCTTTAAAATAATTAACTTCCTCCAGCAGCCAACTACTGGTTCAAAGCCAAGCTAATAACTTACTGTATGAGATTTTCTCGAAAGAAATCCCATTAATTTTGCAACCCACACTTGATGAATTTGCGAAACGAGGTCAAGGAATCACTGTTCACTTCTCTCACTTATCCGAGGTTTTAGCATTGAAGGACTGTGGGTTTCGGGTAACAGATATATATATAGAAATGTATATAATTATTTAATACATTTACTCGAGAGCTCATCTACTCAATAATATTTTTTTCGATTCCGCAAATAGGTACAGATGGAACTAAACTTATTTAAGTATATTTACTGGTTGGTTATTACTGAAAGCGTAATGTTGAATAATTAATATTTTTATATATTTACAAGTGATTGCAATTTGCAAGTGGTATTTAAAATAGAAAATCTACGTGAATTAAACGATAAGTTTGTAGAGGAGAAAAGGTAGTAGGAAGAAGAAAGTTGGACACTTTTAATAATAAAAATTGACTGATTTCTGAATTCATGTGTGTAGAATTTAAATGAGGGTACACTACTAGTCTCTCTCTCTCACTCACTAACCACTAGCAATAGGCAGCAATGGTATACTCTCTGTGCTTTAGTAGAGGTAAAAGTGTGTGTTGTTCCACAGTCAGGCTTTATGAATGAGAGAGTATCCCTCCCTATCGTTCATTCCTCAATCCTGATTTTAGCGTATAGACACACACCAGCACTATTTATTAGCACGAGCACGTATAAAATGCAATGTAGTATAAGAAAAAGCAGTAGATAATAAACTTGTAGACTATAGAATTGCACACTCGAAGTATTGGATATAGCAGTACTCAAAAAGCAGCAGCATAGCACTAAGGTTACTACACTACATGATGCAGACACAAGAAACTTGCTTCTTCGCCAATAGCGAGCGACTTGATCTCTAAACGACACTTTTTGCATTTCTTCCTTGCAAAAATCAAGCCTTATATACTAGCCCACCCATATATTCGCAAATCCCTTGATGCTCCTATAGTAAACAATCCCGTATCTTTCACCCATCTTCTAAGAAACCACATGGAACTCTCGGCATCATCCATTGCACTGCTCTGTGTATATATTTGCCGCATTCTGCTAAAAACTATTTATTACACATCCAAAACAATGATTCGCCCTAGGCTTTTCATTTAACAAGGACGCTTCTTCCTTGAATATTATTTTTCTCTCTTCGAAGGGAAATCTCTCCAAAGACTTGCACAAATATCCCATCCATGCACTCCCTCCGTATCACAACACAACTATCCTTTCTATAGCAGAACATTGCCAGGAAGGGAAGCACTGTTCATGCATATGAAATATTTCCCTTTTGTAGGACCTACTAACGATCCTTGTAAAGGAGAAGGATTAATCCAAATCATCCACCTTTTCTTCATAAACAAGAGAGAAATCCAATTTCCCTACCACCTATCTCCGCCTCTAAACGTTTACCATAATTCTACCTTGCTGAAAAAGAAGGATGATTGCTCGTAGGTATGTATATCTGCCTTGCCAATTCAATACCGGAACATATACATAAGCCATACTCACTACTTTACTACTTGCGAAACGTTTCCTAGTTTGTCTTTCTCCGTCTGCTGGCTCGTAGACGTGCACAAATTCCATTTAGTTCACAACCAAATTAACATACCCCTCATTACCTTCACCTCCTAATGAATGAGGATGATGATAACTTTTACGCAGGGAACAGATCTGCTTCGATAAGGCTAGCAACCCTTATGATTTGACTATATTGTTTCATTTCTGCTCATTATGGATAAATTTATTGAGCTTCCTTGATAATTTTGCCTTTCACATTTGCGTTGCGGAAGAAAACTGCGTAAAAGTTCTTCCGAATTTCCCAGGTTGTATAGTTGATTTCCTCCTTGATTATTTCGAATAATTCCGTGTAGATCCAACATATAAAATCTTATTATCAAATGATTCATTTTAGTTTGGGGCATTTAAAGATGAGATCCCGTGTATTTGAAATATTTAAGCGTTTGGAAATGCATATTATATATTTGTTGCGCGCCTTGTTGGTATAACTCGTATTTGCATTATTTTTGGTTCATCGATAGTTACTAGTACTATGTAATTATTCTTAAATTTTAAGTACGCAAGCGTCAAAAGCTTTTCTCAAAAAACCTATATTATACACGGCCTGGTCTGTGCGCAACGTCAGGGTTGAGCGGTTGGGTAATCGCGTGTAGATTTACTTGAAAGGCGCGAGTTTTAGATACAATTACTTTTTCCGTATTTTTCCAGACTTTAGCTATTCATCCCTCATTCTTCTTTCTCTCTCAGGTGATTTCTTTCGTGTAGATTTGTGATTACATCATTATATAATATATTATTGGTGCTCTCATGGTGTTTAATTGCGTTAGTATAAACAGTTAGCTTTATGTAGGGACTTTCATAGCAATTTTGAAATATGATGGGAGTACATTTGTTTGCAATCCGTAATTAGTACATTAGATGTAAAAGATACGATTGCCTGAAACGAAAGAAAACGGCACGCGGAGCTAACTCGTGAAGCTTTATTAACTGTACGAAAGTAGTAACTAAGTTAAAGGCTCTGATTAAATCATCTGGTTCGGTTGTGCTGGACACAGTGCAAGGTAATATACTAAACATGATCTTCCATATATGACAGTCATTTCTCATTAGCTAAAATGAAGAAAATTACTGATATGAAGTAACTTGCGCTTTTGGTCTTCGTGGGTTAGTAATATGTCGTCATTATCAACTTGTACATGGAACGAGACTCTCGGGGGTATTTGCCCACCTGATGGTAGCTACTATAACTTGTAACCTAACGAAGCAATTCTTCCTGTGCAGTGAAGATATTTGTATGTTATCAGGCGTGGAGTTGGCGAAAGGGGTCAAGTAGTCAAGTTCTTGATGCCCGTGTTTGTTTCTTCTAGGAAGACTTTGGAATTTGGTCTCCCTGGAGCGTGGCTGACAGATGCCAGCATTATGTTCGGATGAGGACGATATATTGCTGGAATATTTAGAAGGAGCTCAACCAAATACAAACTTGGACAGTCACGGTATGATAGTATTGCAACAACGAAAGCCAAATCCGGGTTTTCACTTATTATAACCGATTCTCGACAAATAGCCAATATGGAAACCGAAACAGCGGCATTAGGGGCGTTTACGCCACTAAGCGGCTCGAAGCCTACGCAAATCCAAGTTATTGAATGGCACATGATGGAAAAATGGAAATTTTACCCGCTGAGCATGCTTAGTTCCTTTACGATCCGTTGTTCACTGTACCCCTTTACAGTCATCAAAACTTGTATGCAGGTAAGTTTCGATCGGGATGAAACACTCGTCGTTAGCTTGCCGCCAAAGCGTATATCAGATGACTTTAACTCGGGCTTATTTGTTTCCAGCTTCAGCAACACAATAACTTGTACAACGGTATGTTCGACGCTTGCAAGAAAATAGTCAAAGCTGAAGGAGTGGCTGGGCTTTACAAAGGGTTCTGGGTATCTGCGTTCCAAGTTGTTTCCGGTGTCGCCTATGTCTCGGTCTATGAAGGAGTAAGACATGTACTGTATGATAATAATTTTAAAAACAGGTACGTTTAACAAACTATTCCTAAAGCGGTCTGTTTGCATTACCCTAAAACAGTGCAAAAATTAGTTCTGTGTTTATAGTCAGTTTAGAGCCCTGGTTGCTGGGGGTTGTGCTTCCTTGGTCGGCCAGACCTTTATCGTACCCTTCGACGTAATTAGTCAGCACCTGATGGTAATTGGACAAAGTAGTGGGAATTCGAAGTAAGTTACGTTCAAGTTGTGAGCAGTTTTAATGTTGAACCGCAAAAATACATGATTATTGAATTATTTTGTGATTTTTTTTCCAGAACAATTATGAATCCGCTGGAGGTCGACTACAAAGGTCGTTCCCGACTAGAGGTCACAAAACGCATTACGTATGAAATTTACAGGCGTGATGGCTTTAAAGGATTTTACAGGGGATACTTAGCGTCTCTCAGCACTTATGTACCAAATTCAGCCATGTGGTGGGCATTTTATCATTTATATCAAGGTATGACTACGGGATTTTTATAGTAGTTAATTTAATTGCTGTCGCATTCTATGGGAGTTCTCCCGAACCATCTCGTAATTTGTTTATGACATGCTTGCTGTAGACAAACTTGCGAAAATCGTACCGCAGGATACTTCACATCTCGTCGTTCAAGTTGTATCGGCTACGCTAGGAGGGTTCACCACAACTATAATTACCAATCCTTTAGATGTATGCCGTGCCCGACTTCAAGTGAGTATTTCGTACCAGTAAAGTTCTTCTTAACTGCTAAGAAATAGTTTCGAAATTGAGAGAGTATTTTCTATATTCACAGGTGCAAAGGTTGGAATCATTCAGAAAAACCATTACCATCTTATGGCAGGAAGAGCGGCTGAAAATGTTCACCAAGGGTCTTTCGGCTCGTCTAACTCAGTCTGCCGTTTTTAGTTCTGCAGTTATCCTCGGTTACGAAACTATCAAGCGCTTAAGTGTCAAAGAGGATTTTGTAGATAAGGTTAGATGGTAAGAATTATCCACCGTATCTGAGATATTTCGCAGTTGCTGAATGTATTTACTGAAACCTATTCGTTGAGCTAATTTATTGTATTAGTTCGGTGTTTAATATTTCAATATCGGAATCGACAGATAGCTAGTATTAATTTTAGAACTATTCCAACATGGCATTTTATTCTAGGCGTCCAGACTTTTATGTCGCTAGTGTATTTTACAGAATGATTGCAACGTTTTACGAGATTATGGTGCTCTGAATTCGTTTTGAGTATTGTTTAGACGAGGACAAACGTGGTGTTCCTGTGACAATATTGCAACAAGGAATTCAGCTTTCAACGAGACCTTTGAATAATTGCTTTAACGGACGATAATTTGATGTTGTGCGAATTTCGTCTACAGTCAATGTTAGGGAGGGGTTTAGTTTTATGAGAAGAACACTTGCTGTCCTGCAGTGGTGCCTGTACATCACCAGTTCACGAGTTTTTGGTGTACAAGTGTTAATAGCGCGACCCATTCTTTAAATCACGATACAACCAGGTGTTCATTAAAGGATCATTAGTCAGAGCGTCGTCATGAAATCTCTAAATTGTACCTTCCTCGTGAATTTTCCATCTCCTATATCTGAATCATATCCTTTACAAATCCTCCAACAGCTGAAACGTAATGCGGCTTGTATTTATTTAAGAGGACAGTCTTTTAATCTTTAAACTTGACATTGCAGAGAAACTTTCCTTTAAATCACGTGTATCATTGAAATATAATAGAATTGAAAGATAAGTGAAGCAATAGAGTGTTAGCACTACACTAGCACCACACGAATAATAATAACGTCTCATAACGGAGACTGTGTTGTTAAGTAGACACCTAAAGCTGCATTAGACTAAAATATATGATATATAGATAAGTATACTTTATCTGAAGATTTTAAGAAGAAATGATCATAATCACTATGTAGACGCTTTACTCGAAATCTTAATATTCAGGGAAATAAATTTTTATTCAAACCAGCACAACCGATGCATGTATACCGCGGGCAACCCTCGCATCAGTAGCTGCGTATAGCTGTAAACGAATGGCGATGCTGCTTAATATTTCCCCCTATTTGGCTCACGCATTATTTACTGGAAGGATTGGAAATTAAACTAGAATTCGCACTGTTGCGTAGCCTTGAATCATGAAAGGCTGAGCGTTTCCATGTATCGTATTCTTTACTGTATTTACTTCGTGCAGGTGTGATGGAAGGTTAAATCGCTAGATCATATCATCATGAGGGAAGTATATTATTACTCGAGAATCGGAACAAGTATAGGAAGGTTACCAAACGTATTTGTTTCTGACTAACCTGGACCCCTCCTCAGCGTTTAGCAGCGTTATTGGAATATATGAGGATGATTTCACTCCGAGGGTTTAATCTTCAGCACGTAAGGTACAACACGTGGAAGCAGCTCGCGGCTCTTCTTCAAGCTCTTTTGCTCGTAAGGAGCATCGGCTGGAAAGCTAAAAAATCTCCAGATTCGCAAGCAACGCTATATTTTCCGCATTTCAAGTCGGATCTTTGGGGTAATCAGTATATTATAAACCCTAGCTGAATGCTACCGCACCCAAGGAAATACAGGGAAATAGCGAATAGATTGCCAACTGTAGAAGGCAAGGACACGGGATCCTGTATATTATATACCAGGCGTATCCGCAGCCAGCAGGAGTCAAATCTCGTCTTTGGCCGATCTGGGTTCGTTGGGCTCACTCGGAGAATGCAACCGAAATACCTAGCGGAGCTAGTTTTCTCTATCCCGACAGTTCCACATTGCATCAATACCGACGCTGAAAATAGGTCATCACTATCACGTCATTCCAGTTGTATTCCTCTCCAAGACGTACACTGTTTTTGTAAACAATTTTAATTTAATCTATCGTTCTTTTGCGTACTAGGTCATTTCGCCCTCTCTCGTGACTTTGCAGGTAAAAGCAATAGATACTCCGTCTTCGGACAAATTGCGTGCAAAATATTTACAATCGCAGTTCCTGTCAATACAGCCAGTTTGAGAACCAGAAGCTTGGCCAATCTCCCAAAACAAGCAAGTCAATTATCTACTTCAAGGTATGTTGCTACAATAACGTGAATTAAGTTTTATAATTATTATTTACACATCCTGTACTGAATACTGACTATTATGGTGTCATCTAGATCGCCAAATAACTGAGCTCACAAAATAATTCTGCGAGATATTAAGGACACCGGTACACAAGTCTATTAGGAGCAGAGTTTAGATAGGCGCACGCTTCGAGTTTGAGAGGATTGCGGCTGGTTTTGAAAGTAGAATGTGTCATGGATACTGTGTAGGCATTGTTGGCGCTCTCTGGTATCTACAGTTTGAGTCACATCCACTACTTCCATTAAAAGGATTTTCCGCGTCAGTGTCCACCATGTTGAGTTAGCTTTGTTCGTTTTGATGTGACTGCGAAGAATACGGATTGAACATGTAGTTGATTTTTTCCAGTTCTCTTCTTGAATCATATACAGCGTTAGATACAAGAAGATCACACGTGGAGGAGGGAATCTGTTTTGTATCCCTTGCAGCACCATAGTCATATGTTTCTTTCACGCAAAATAACTCTTTAGAAGAGTCAGCAACATGACTTATCCTTGGTAAACTCATTATTTTATGCTGCTACCCGCATGAAGAATACGTGTTTAGTTTTTTACTTTCGACCGGGAAATGTAAATGGTTAAAAATTCTGATTGAAGTATTTTAAGGGGCTGAAATGTCGAAAGGAATTGTTGGATAGTAAGAGAAGCGTCTTACCACAGCACAAGTGTATTTTACCATCGAACTTTTTTCTGTGAGATCTAGTTGAGTTAGTACATTTGTGTTTGTTTAATAGACACGTAGGATAGGGTTGAAGGTCGTGCCGTCGTACATTTGACATTGCTTATCTCGTCTTGAACTAGATCTGGATGAATCAAGTGACTGTTGTCGTTTATCTTTTACTCTTAAGGGAAAATCAGGCTATATGATCACAAGTTCAGGACGCGTCATGTGTTACCCGATTTAATTATTTAGTGTTGGAAGTTAGCTCGTGCTGGAGGATTGTATTCTCCCATATTTTCAAAAGAATTGTTATCAACATAATTATACGTACTGCATAATACAAGAATATTTCAAGCACATAATCCATGACATATTTCACAGTTCTGATATTAACTTATATTCAATTTTTACCAGATTTCTGAAGCTACAAACAATCCGAAGAATTTTAAGCTGCAACAATGGGAATCAACGTTTTGGACGTGAACTGTAACACTGTGAACGCTTTAGTATCACCAAATCAGCGTATTAACCTCGATGAGCCTCGATACGATCAATCGACGTACTGGGGACGGGCAAAACATTTTTTCATAACAACTAACCCTCTAAATTTATTATGTTCCTCATCAGAACTGGACAAAGCTAAAGATATTGTTACGCGATACAAGTAAGTAATTGATTCTCCCAAGCACAGTTTATGTTCCAAGAATTCACTTTTTGGAAAACAATTTACCTCTGTATTTCCTCTTTTAGGAACGGAGAGCAGCTGGATATTTCTGAAGATGACTTATGGCGTGCAAAAAATATTTATGATTCCGCATTTCATCCAGATACCGGAGAAAAAATGGTACTAATTGGACGTATGTCGGCTCAAGTCCCTATGAATATGTTAATTACTGGAGGAATGCTAACATTTTATAAGTAAGATTGAAGTTTAGATGTTTCTGCTACCCCCAAAATCCCTTTCAAAATTGTTGCATCTCCTGTATCCTCTAATATCTTTTCAAACTCATTCTATTGTGCTGAACTTCTTTAGGAGCTCCAAGGCAGTCATCTTTTGGCAATGGTTCAATCAGTCCTTTAATGCAGTTGTTAACTACTCCAATCGCAGCGGGGACTCACCCATCAGCGTTACGTGAGTTTACTTGAAATGAAAATATTGATAATTTTCGGCCGCGAGTATTTCCATGCAGAACTAAAATGATTAACATGGTTTTTTGTAACTGTAGTCAACTCGGCACATCATACGTTGCTGCCACTGGAGGAGCCCTCGTAACGGCTTTGAGCTTGAATTCTTTAGTCAAGGTACATTAATAAATGATTTGGCATAATGTCATAAAAACAAGATTAAGAGAATTTGTTATTAGCTTTTTTGTAATTTCCAGAGGGCGCCACCACTCATTGGTCGACTGGTTCCATTTGTAGCAGTAGCAGCTGCCAACTGTGTTAACATTCCATTGATGAGAGTCAAGTAAGAAATATATTTTTAGCGTAGTTTCTATACATTTAATAGTAAAATTATGATAACAAGTTGCAGCTACAAAAATTCGCGATCGACATAATTTTGTCTGAAGATTCCGCCATGATGATATATTGAAGAAGATCTAAATTGTTTCAACTTTGAATCTTTGATGTTGGAAAAGATTTAAAAAAGCTTTTGTAACACATATTTAATAGAGAATTAACGGAAGGAATCACGATTGTTGATGACAAGGGCGAACGGATAGGTGCCTCAGCTGTGGCAGCGACTACCGGAATTTCAGCTGTTATATTAAGCCGAGTCTTTATGGCTTCACCTGGAATGAGTACATGAAGTTTCCATCTACAATTTGCTTTTGTTTGGGCTTAACACGCTGGTTATTTATTGTGCCTTATGACAGTGAGTTACAAGATGGGACACAAGTTAACAGTGATGACGGAACAATCGTAGGGAAATCCGCTATAGCAGCTCAACAAGGCGTTGCACAAGTCATATTTTCGAGAGTCTGCATGGCCGTTCCTATTATGGGTACTATTTTCACCCTTACTTATAGAGCCTTTCGTCAACTCTAGTCATTTTAGTCCACGAATTTGGATTGCGTTCAGCCAAGTTCAGTTTTCACCGACGCACAACACAATTTTATTTCGCAAGCCTTTAAGTGGCAATAAGTGGCTGTTTAGATATTTCCGTAGTAGTAATATGACTTACGATTTCCGTTCAATATTATTTGAGTTGCTGCATGTCCAAGCGTACTTTTATATTTTATTTATTTCAATAACACGAATCAGGATTTCAGTAAGCTGCTAAACAGCAAAAATGTGAGCGTACGTGACTTACAACAGATGCCCCATTACATTCTATTCACTAATTTCTAAGAGATTATTGTTGCCTGAAGAGATTGTGATACCGGATTTCGCTACAACAGGTGTAAGAACCTGCCAGGAGCAGGGCCGCAATTTCCATTGATTTTTTCTTTAGATGCTAAATGGTTCCCAACGCTTATTTAGTAAACAACCACAACCGTAGTTTTGCTACAACTAGACTGTACAATGTTTTTAGAGAAAGTATTGCTGACCATTGTGGATGACAAAGCTTAACTAACATATAGTAATTTTATACACGCAATTGCTTGAAATGACTTTTTGACTTAACAACTGATGCTTTTGTTTGTGTGTCCTAAAACAAACTCACTATGTCTAATTTTGGTTGCAGTTGTATTTGTGTGTCGGTGCTTAAGCTAAACGCGTGCAAGATGCATGATTTTGCACTTAATTGTTGTGAGCAAAGTAATTGGGGTTGCACAAGCTTTGATTGCAACTTGAGATCAATCCATGTATGTGTATTAACATGATCTCTAAAAATTACAGTCATACCACCAATTATTATGGATCGCTTGGAAAAACGTGGAACTTTGAGGCGTTTCCCAATCATGTCAGCGCCACTGCAAATCTTCATGTGCGGTGTTTGTCTCACTTTTGCAACTCCCATGTGCTGTGCACTATTTCCGCAAAAATCTTCAATCCCGGTATCTAAATTGGAACCGGAACTCCAGGTAAGCCGTTTTAGCTTTTACGATCCTTCTATTTCTATATATTGTATACGTAGACTGGTTTCTAACAAAAATATATGTAACTGTCTTATTTCAGGAAAGAATCAAAAGTCTACCAAACCCACCGGATGTAGTCTACTACAATAAGGGCTTGTAATTCACGTGTGTTTAATATATGCAGTATGCAGATTGTAGTATAACGGTAGTACGATCTAATCTGGACTGGACATGGTTTCAGAAAATAAGCGATAGCTCACTTGATTTGGGATGCCAGACTTAGATTTTACCAGTGAACATTACATGTCATTGGGGGACTTATAGAATAGTTGGGATTTTTGATTATTAGCGTAGTTATTAATTTACTCGAGACACAGTCTAAGTAGCTAACAGTACAACAAACAGTGATTCAGTGCACCTTGTTTGCGTACACCTTGAATCCTAGTGGTGCTAAAAATGGAATCATTGTAGCGGGCTTGACCGTACTTTTGTTTCCTTGGGTCAATTAATTAGTCGTGTCTGGTTTACATTTTTAGCTTATATTTAGAACTGGTTATTGAAGAATCTCGAATTCTATCGTTAAAGCAAAAGTTAGGACTGTTTCCCTGGGGCATAATACAGTTGTTCGGAAGTTAGACCTGAAATAAGTCAATAGTCGCGGCATGCCGTTAAGTCAAATTTATCTTCTCAAAGCGATGCAAACTGTTCATTTGCATAGAGAAAACCTGGGTCCCGAATCCTGTTCATTGGGTTAATGAGAACTCATCTTATTTAAGTTAATCTAGCTTCTGGTCTGGACCTGTAAAACAATGCAATGAAAGCTAGTCTTCAAAAATATGTGCAAGTATTCCCAGAAATTCTTTTGAAAGTTGGGGATTGTAATTTATATGGTAGACTTGAATGGTTTAGCTTTCTTTGTTCAGTAACACTGGAGTTGGGATTGTAATTACGTAATTAGTGATAGAGTAATAATAATTGTCGTAATTACCCCAAGATAAGGTTTCGGCTAGTTGGGGTCAGAAAATATATAGTATAGAGGGTGTATGTGTAACTCAGCACAAGTTGATACTTTAATTGGAGCTGTCATTCCTCTTCATCTGCCATTCTTGTATCTAATCCCAGCGAAAAGCAAGGGAGGGTGTATACCAACTTATCCAAGGACAATAAATCTCTATAGAAGTCTCTCTGATTACTTCTGTTGCCAATAATTTTCGCACACCAGTTAATTAAATATTACGCTACAGCCCATCCTCGTAGAATATTTGCTCTTCACTTCGGTGTGTTGGCCATGAATTATAGGATTTCATTTCAATCAAGACAAGGTAAATAGAATAAATGTTAGACCAGTAGCATCATATGCTCTTGAATCCACAACGATACCTTAATCCATATCTTCTAGTCCTCTTCACATCACATTTGCGAATTTTCTAAACTAAAATTTTTCCCTTACTGAATCCACTCCACGTACACTGGTCGTAGTTATCTTCCTAAACCACGCCATGTACAGCCGTTGCATTACTTAGTTTGAAGAAAGCTAGGAATTCAAAGAATTCAAGAGACATGACAGGGGCAGGGCACACGTTTTCTAGCTTTTTCAGTCCAACTTCTAGCGCATAACCTTGCATATTTAGGAACCTCCATTCCTCCATTGCAAAAACACCAAGGGAATTGAACGAACAACAATTTCTTTCCTTCGTACAATGAGCAGGACTAGGACCCACAACGACAACTGCGCCCTCTACGTTACGCGACATCTTCACCGTGACGGACAAACTGACGGACAATTAAGTTCTGTGTAGGTATTTGCAGTTGCAGCTTCCTTAAGAGCGTTCGGCATTAAATGTGTCTCTAAAAGTACTCTAACGTTGTAAAGTCCAAATATCCGAGTAATAGAGTCTCCTTCCCGAACCTCAGGTGTGTTCCTAGAAGACAGATCTCGGGAACCAAATCTAGACACGATTATTGCCATATTCTACCCTGATTCGTCCTACAAGCCTTCGCGCCCTCTATCTTGGATCTTTTTAAACGTGATTTACAAATTAGATTGAGCTCAATGATTCCAAGGACACTTCCTGAGTACACCCGGCGGGTTTCCTTCCTCCAGCCCGTGCCCTTTTCCCATCCGCTTCCCCAGTGAAACCTGGACAGGAAGAGAGATACATATCTGTGAGCATGTGGACAATGTTTACAATGTGATTCTATGAAATTTATCGAGACCTACCCATCTCCTAGCCAGAAACCAGAGCCCAGCCTTGGGCATTAGGCCAGCAAGAAGCGCATCTTTAGGGAAAAGTTGTAAAAAAGGGCAAATAAATAGCGCCAGTTGGCCAGCGTATATTTTCAGTCTATGTATCTATCTTCAATCTTCCCGCAAGGATAATTTTCCTGTGCCTTACTCATTCTTCCCTCCCGTTAGCGTTAATGCTTAAAAAGGGAATTGCGTTAGTCATGTATATATTTGGACTTATTGTTACTACGGCAGATGTGATTCTCTCAAGCTTTTAAGCTTGGTTTGCTCAAATCCAGGGATTCCCTTCCTGGACGTGCCCAACAAACATGAATGTGGCTGTATCTTATGGATGCGGTTTATGGAGTTGGATCTGTGTATCTTTTTGCAGGAGTGCCGTCCTGTCCCGGCTCTACCAATTTGTAGTAAAAAAGATTTTGTATATAACGTCCATCTAACCACTCCACGGTACAGCGGCGAGAATGGGATGCGAAGGGGTTTTGCTAAAAGCGAGACTTTAAGACTACCCTCACTCTAGCTGAGCTACCTACAGTCTACAGAGTGAATCGCATGGAAAACTGGCCCACATTGAGTTTACACACATTCACAGATCGAGCGTAAGCATGCGATATGGCTCTCTTTCCCCCATCATCTCTCCCTATCCGCTTTCTACACCCGTTTTCCCTTTTTACCTTCCTTTGCCTGTGAATTTATATATATATATATATATATATCGCACCCCAGCTGAAGGAGGGGACGAGAGGGTCATATAGTGGGTAAATTTCGCATGCCTCCGCGTCGAGCTTATATTGTGGCTTTGAAACGGGAGCGTTCCGTTGGGAGGATTCTCCTTACACTCCCTGTATGCTCGTTGCCGATATGTAGCGAATGTAGCGATCTTCATCGTCACGAGGGCGTTTTGTACTCCCTGGTCTGCATATACACACATTAGTCCTTCCCAACTAAAAGTCCTTGTGAAACATATACGAGCCCAAAAGCACAAAATATCCTCCGAGATGGCATAATGATAGAGAATCCTGGTGGCCCGTATGTTCCCTCCTATGTAGAGTAAAAGCAAGCACCAGCGAGAGCTTGCATTTCTGCACCCCTCCTTTCTTTTCCACGGATAGATATGGCATAGCATAGAGATCACATACACAAGGGGTTCTTCTAGACTCTGTCTATACCTTGAAATAGCCAAAAGCCCTCTCATCCTCGTCGTAAACGCTCTTTGAGGATATCATCCCGTTGTTGTATTTCTCTTCATCTTTTCGCCCATCTTTTCCTAGCTCTTAGGGATTCTTGATGCATTCCCCAAAACTCACTCACTCTCTATTTCATCCGCGGATTTAATTTCTCTACCCCATAGCCTACTATCTACCGTAACTCTGCTCCTGGAACGTGTCACCCTGAAGTCCCCCTCAGTTGGTGTAGTCAGTCGGGATAGTAAGTCGGAAACTTCGGAGATGCGTGTGGCGAGTGGGTGGGAGAAAGAATAAGTTGAGAAGAGGACCCAGAGAAAACCAGATCAGACTGAAAGAGATAGAGGAAGACGGGCTTTTACTCCCTATTGCCCTCCCCTCTCACTCTCTCTCTTTCCCGAGTCAAAAAGAACTTGTAGATGTAACGAGAGTGAAAATTCTCCAGAAGTCAAAGTCAAATCCACTCTGTTTCTCCAATATACAATATTATCATCACTTCCTCCAGTACTCCAGTCCACTGGGACACGGTGTAGAGTCTATTCTTCTTCATCCTTCATTCATTCATTCACTACATCTTCATCACAACTACAACTTCTCCTTCATTCAAAACATCATAACAAAACATCACTGCTACCACACCGAGTCTACATCTCGTAAATTTCGTCCCAGTTCCTCCCAAATCAAGTAAGTTAAGCTGAATTTTTTAATTTGTATTTTAAAATTGGCCAATGTAGGATTTCCTTAAAATTAGAAATTAAAGTTTGATTCCCTATTATACATTTAATAGTTGGGTGACTATTGTAAAAACTAAAGTGCAAGCTAGGTTTTGGAATCTTTAGTAATTGTGTTGCTAAATTTTCAAAATAATACAGTTATTTACCACTTTCTTGCGCGGCGAATGGGAACCCGTGGTCAACCCTGTGGCTACATTACAAATCTGTCTTTTGCAAATCGAGCAACACCCGGTTTCAGTCCGTCAACAGTGTTCCCGTTTAATAGCAAATGTTTCTCACGCAGTGTTCAGTGGAAGCAGAGCTTTAGTTTCTAATCCCGCATGTTATCACTCCGATTATCAAAATAAGTAAATTTTCTTCTTAAATTTTTTACTTTGAAAGTTTTTCATGTCTGGCGACATTTAATCTTTATTTTGATAACAAATTAAATATTATTGTCTGTTCCCAATTGTTATCTAAACGGTATATCATATATATACACCGATGCTAAACAAATATATATGTAGTAAGTCTTATATAGAATATTATAAAACGGGTGACTACTTGAGTTTGTAAATATTGATTAAGTTGTACGCTACTGTATTTATTTTAATACAGAGTTTTAAACTAAGGATGAAATAGTACTTGAGAGGGAGATGCGTTGCCTTTTTTACAGCTATAGTTAACCCCTTGAATAATTTAATTGAAAATTTATAAATGCAAGAGCTTCTATTTGAATACAAGGAAATAATTTCATTCTTGTTTGCGTTGTTCTAGGATGAAGATCCTATTGAGTACTTAAACAGCATTGGATTTGAGCAGCAAGGAAAACTGTGTTTAATTGTGAATTCAAGAATATACCATTAAGAAGGAACAGAACCACTTTGGGGTACCGAATTCGTTGATCTAGTTGATTCTTCGAAGGTTTACATCCTAACTCATCCCAATTCCAGAGCTAATAATCTAGCCAAGGCCTCATCATCAGTTAATGACGGAATTCTATTTATAGAAACTTAATCAGTAATTTTCCAAGTGATCAGTGAATCCCCACCTTCTGGGTTGTTTGTCATCACAAGTATCTAGTACTTAAACGTAAAATCAATCGATTCAAAGAAAATCTAACTTCTTCTGTACGATACGGAGTCAAGTCATTGCTCATCAAAATGGGTAAGTGAAGCAATATTATATTCATTTCAAGTTATCAAACTGTTTCGAGCAAGTCCTTTTGTCAAGGTCTAGCCATCGGTTGTAATTAATTCTGCAAAGTTTAGGCAAGTCATGGCAATGGATTAAACGCCGTGGCTGTGTTGCATATGTTGTATCCTTGGCAAAAGTGTTGAATCCTTGGCTCTATCATCTGAAGGGTCTACTGCGCGAGATGAATTCGAATTTATAATTTGCATCCCTATTTAAATCTAAAGGCAACAAATCTTAGTTCTATCTAAATTTTAAAACAGAACCTTCAGTTTAATCTGAGGAATTTAACTGCATACTATTTTGTTTAATATTAACTTAAAGCCTGGAAGGTCGTTTCGAAAAACACTCATATAGCATGTGAGCTCTTCATTTATGATTTCAAACATCGAGCTCTGGTTGTGTAGGTGTCACTGAAGCCCATATTAATTTATTTCTGTACCTTCCAAGTTCCAAGTGTCTTTGCTAGGTTATCAATTGGATTTTGGGTTACATCGAAAGTTCTGCTTAGGTTGGCGAGCATGTGTATAAACGGTGATAGCAATATTATGTTTGATTTTGAGGTGTCCATGTTTCTAATATTCGAGTTCACTTCGACGACGCTGCATATTCAATATTAGGGCGTGAGCAAGTACTAAGCGTATACTGCAATCTTTGGTGATGACAATGACAAAAGTCGATCCGATAGTTCGTGCACTGTAAATCGCATTTAACCAAGATTATGTTTCCGTGTCATCTCATTTCATTGACTATTTGGGTCGGAAAAGGTGATAAGATATAATTCCTTTAGACAAATATACTTTCATTCAGCACGACTCTTAGGCAAGAATGGAAGGAAAATGACCCGCTCGAACTTATTTATAATCTTGCCAATAATACGATATTAGCATCGTTTCCCTGTAACCTTGTGAATTTTCAAACTAGATTTCCATTTATTTGATGACCAATTGAGCCGGCTTAGAAGTTAGACTACATCATTTAGGAACGGATAAAATTTTACGAGATTCTCGCTCGAGTCACAATGGCTTCTTTGTTGTTCAGCGTATTTACGAGGAAAACATTCTTTCTCAGGTTTTGCTCTTTGAGTAGTTCGTGACGCGGAATAATTGTGTCATGTCGTTCAACTTCTCGAAAATATTTTCAAGAACAAGCAAACGAGGCGCCTTTTCGCCTACAATCTAGTAATGTTACGCTGATGCCTGCAAATCTTTGTGGGCAATTCCTGTAAATGTGCCATTTTGGATATGATGATCCTGTAGACCTTTTATTCCACAAAGTCCGATCTCCTCACGCCCAATCCAATAGCAAGGTCCTCTGAATCCTGCTATTAGATACAACCCTTATCTTTAAAAACTGCCGCAAGCCTCACTGCGCGAAATGTTTAAAGCAATATGTGAGTGAGTGAGAATTACTGGGCCTTTTCCATTTGAGCCAATACATACACATTAGGAAAAAGAGATTAGTAAAATCATAGATTCGGGGGAAAGTAATCATTGTACCCATGTCCCATCGAGTATATACCTGTAAAATAAATGATAGTGCATAAAGATTTTGAATGCAAGCTCTGAGCTTTAGCTACCCATTGATTAAGATCCAGATCCAGCATAAAGGGCACTCGCTAACTAATACTGCTTAAAGATTTCCCGAGTTTTTCTTTCTCTTGGATTATTTACCATTCACTCCACACGTTATTTAAAAGAAATACTCAGGAAAAACTTAATCTGAGTGTAAAACGGTTTTACGTCCTACTTTATTAACTCATTTTCTGTGGAGGTAATCAACAGCTCTCCACCGTAGCCGATTCTAGTTGAGTGGATAGTTAAGCTTGTGAAGTGCACAATAACTTGTAAAATCAAAAGAGAATGGTGTCAGGTTCCGCACTTCTCATATATCAAAGGACTGAGAGTTTATTGTGTGAACAAAGGTGCAACTGGGCAGGTAGATTGGACTTTATTCCTTGTCTCAGTTCCGTTTCAATCAAAATGATAATGCAAACACCTGAGACGTCCATTTATTCTCCTCTATAAATCCTGAATGCTTAAAATTTATAATGGCTATGTATTGTATGTGTTATAAAAAATTGGAATAGTTCCGTCATGAAATTATTGAACACAATAAGTCTTCATATGTAATTCAGTTTGATTTCCGTGGTACGTTATCATGCTTCTCTTCTGCAAAATGACCTGGGGGCTTGGCAAACGGAAGTTAGTTACAGCAATCGAATATTTATGATTTTAAGGAGCAGCTATACTTATATACTACCTCCTAAATATAAAATACAGAGGTGTTACTATTACGATGAACCGTGAGATCTGACATTTAAAAATAAGTGTTCAACAATTGTACTGCTTGATATCCATATCCGTAGCGTGGAGAAAGATAAAACTCCGTATCTCATGAAGATCTACCCATCTTCTTGGCTATCCCATGATATAATTTTCAATTACCGGGGATTGCATGTAATAGTTCCCAACCGGACTCCTTTCTCACCTATGCCCAACGTGATCTATCCCTTTCTCAAACTAGAGTTATTGTTATTGCCCAAAATATACGCCAGCCTAGACTAGGACAAAATCGTTAAGTCTGTACGCCCATTTTACTCATGTATTCGCAACATTTTTTAAAACTTAGACCCTTTTATGGTTTCCTTATCTCGAGAGTGACACTGTGTAATTAAAACGACGGAAGGCATTTTGAATGTAAATACACTCCCAACGGGAACTGCATGTCGTAGGAAATTCTAGTAAATGGACACAGCTGGGGCGAGGATGGATGAATGAAATATAATATCTTCCCTGTACGGCACAAACTTTTAACATCATTCAAAACTAGAAGAATGGAAGTCGAGCATCATGTTCTTCATTCGTATATGCGCCATTCTCATTGCACTAGAAGTGCTCAAGAACGTGGTCTCATGGAATAAATTTCCTCGCTCTTTTCTCCCTCTTGTGTTTTAGTTTATGAAGATAGCTTCTTCCCGTACCGGTTAGTTTCAGATAGTTGCGGAATGTTAAATATGTAATTCACTAACCAACTCACTCTCCGGCCATAATATGAGAAGAACGAAAAGTTTTCAGCTCGCGTATGTGGTCATGAACAAGCGTATCTCGTCATTTCTAATATTAGAACAGGCGTAAGGAACTAGTAGAAGCCCAAGGAGAAGGCTCAGAGAGTCACTCTATGCCTACTTAAGTAATTTTTCAAACTTGTTCAAGAAAATCACTACAAACGTGTTTGCTTCGCCTTTTACTCACACCGCAGATCTTGTCGCTCCTTAGCTTAATGCATGCAGTCAGTCTCGAGAAAAAGCATTAAATATACTCCAAGAGTTGTTATTTACTTTACGAATCTCGTACTATTGCGGATGGGAAATACAGAATCTTCACTATTTTATCAACTTCCGCTCCGATCCCCTCCTCGAAAATCACTTGCAAAAATTCAGTTAAATCACGAAATAATATCCGCTTCAAGTTTTTTCGGCATGCGAAAATTATAATTGCTTTCCGAAGAAAATTCAAATTAGCGGCGGTGTCAAAAAGGAAATGACTTTTTGCATTTTTAGCATAAGCAGTTGGAGCCAGAGTGCGGATTTTCTCACCTAAATGTCAACGTATCCGATGTCACCAAAGCTAGGCGTTGCAGTTCTCTTCACCAGTCCTAAATCCAGTATAATTGGCGAAAAGTTTGCATGTTTTTGAGGCAAAACCAGCTTGTCTCGTTATCATCCCACATGTCAGTCGTCTATGTGTAGATGTAAGCGCGAAAAATTTGGCATGCGGTGATCTAACGCGCTGTTATTTCCATCGCTCTAGCGAATGTTCTCCCAAGTACAGGATTAAGCCAAACAAGTTCATATGCACCGAAAAAGATTTTGTGGCCTCTTTCCAATTGAATATTTCTTCTTATTCCTTTGATATCAGGCGGCCACTTTACTGCAAGCACTACATTCATGAACCTTATGATTTATCTCCGAGCTGTCCTCTCAGATTTACTAAGGACTGACGTATACAAAAAAATGTCTTCTATGAATGATTAACCCATAGAAAGAAAATCGTATTGCGACAGGCCGAAGTCATGTTGACAAAATCAAGGAATCAAGATTCATTCTTTCGATGACGCTGCAATTCTGTTTTGACGAGAGAGCAGTAAAATGCAGGTAGTACATATATTCTCAGAAGCCGAATTCACAATCTAAGAATTTATATTTGCTTTAAAGAAGCGATGAATTACCTGGTACTAAACTTAGTACCAGTTACCTTTCTTTGAGTAGCAGTACTTACTTCCAGAAGCAGGGTTTGGCCATCCTTAATGGAATTTAATTTTACTGCCTGGTGTTTCAAAAGTTCGTAAAATTATCGAATAAACGAGTATAAATACTATAAATTTTCTTCCTTCTGGTGTCCTCTTCCTTCGACACAGACATGGTAGTCAACGGGTTTGGGTTTGGGATTTCGCTATTTCATACTTGAGGCATGCGAACTGTTAATGTATGGTTTGAGGGATTGGTAGTAGTTGGTTTGAAATTAATTCAAGCTTGTCCTGTCAGTGGGACAGGCAACTTATGTAGTTTCTCATTGTCTAGGAGTAGTTCAAGCTGTGACCTATTCAGGGTGCGAAAATTAATGTGCTAGTCGAGAGGTTATAGTATCGCGGAGAAGATTGATAAGCTGAATCACCAGCCACTGAACTTAGGTCCCCGCTAACGTCTTACTTCACACAGCGAAATAAAGATTACTGGACTATTTTTATGTCAAATAAGAGGATTAACAAGATTAGGTGGTGTAAGATTCTGGCACAGAGAAAGCCGAGATTCTAGCCGATGTGATTTTGCTTGCAAATGTTTTGTTTCGAAGACATTGCCAGGTTTTGGATATTAACGATTATTTGTAACCCAAAGTCCTTTTAGTTCTGCCTTATTAAGCGTATGCAAAGTTTAGGAAGCATCAATGGTCAATTTGTGCAAACATTGATTTAATTTTAGAGTAGATCATGTATTCTAACGAGCTATTCATGCGATTAGGTTTGAATTCTACCGGAGCATTGCAAACAGTTGCTTTAGACTGTAAACAGGAGCATGTTTCTTCAACTTTAGTTTCCATCCTGTGACTATTCCAATAGCTGTATTACCTACAAGATCCAATGAATCGAAGATTGAAGTTGACTTGCCTCTCTGCTGAGGTTGCTGATAAAATGCGTTCCACGCTCGTAATTTTTATACATCTATACTATAACTGAGAAAGACACCGGTCCGTTTATTGGTAAATCGATAAAATTGGTATTCGAATTTTTCGAATCTCATCGTAACTTGCCTCACCGTTTGCCTATGCTTCTCACTCACGCTAAAAGAATAAAGTCACTTCCAGGCTTTTTGGCTTTTGATGTAAAGTACACTCGGAGCCGTTGCTCCGACCGTTGCTATACATGTTCCTAGTTACTCCCAAGTATTCCCAACGTCGTCTCCTACATCCTCGCTATACGTAAGTATTTCATGTCACCCGAGAACCCCGCTTTGGCTATCTGGGAAGCAAGTTAGAGCTTCGCATCCATTCTCTTTTCCTCTCCGATTTGATCTTGGAGGAAACTTATTTTAAGTCCAACTTCAAGCCCATATGAATACAAAAATAATTTTTCCTCCCCTCTTTCTCCGCTTCGGTTTCAAACATTAGCTACCGAGGGATTGCTGCAGTACAAGGCAGACTTGTGCAGAGCAACTTGTAATTACCCACTACCGCTACCAACTAAATCCTCTCAAGTACTTCCACGGACCATTCTCGTCGTCAAATGACGAGGACCGATTTCGGGCGAGGCTCTTGCGTCTTGTAAAAATACAGTCCCATCTTGAGACTTTTCCCCTTCTTCATGTTCTTAAACCCGACGTTTTTGAACCTCAGCAAGCCTCATTTCTCAAGAATCCGGAAGGGCTTATTATACCAAAAATATTTCCTCAGCTGTCATGGACAGTGTGGAGCCACGAGGGAAAAAAATAGGAAAACGGTGACTGAAGTAGCACTCAAGTTTCGATTCAGAGAAAATTCACAATTTAT
Source organism: Sminthurides aquaticus (assembly GCA_906901655.1). Lineage (NCBI taxonomy): Eukaryota > Metazoa > Arthropoda > Collembola > Symphypleona > Sminthurididae > Sminthurides > Sminthurides aquaticus. The sequence goes on along the minus strand of CAJQTT010000004.1, from coordinate 3,397,766 downwards.
CTAGCATCAACAAGCGTGTACGCTTACGAAAATTCTATTTAGGGTGCAATATAGTTTCTTTCAGTTCAGCAACTCCTCAGCAGCGACTCCAGAAACCGATGTAGGCGAAAATAAAAGCAATAGTTAATAGACTGTAAGCTTTGCCTCCGTAGCCCTAGCCGTGGTATACCCTCGTTCTCCTTGCTTTCTTCCTCACCTGTACCTCCTGAAAGTTTTCTAATAATGGTCCTTTGCACGTGAAGGCTATGATCTAATTTGAAGGAGAGTAATGTGCATGTGCATTGGAAGGATTATGAAGCATGCATGCTCGTTGTTTCATCCACTCCGTGCCCTACATTTCACAATTCATTCCATATCGATCCAGCCCGCTCGTCCCACTTCCTGTGTGCTCTTTCCTAGCCTTGCATTATGCATCAGACCCTTCCACCTTCACCAATTCGTCCATCCATCCTTCCATCAAACGCTATTCATTCGGGATGGAATCCTACACTCCGTCCTAGCTCCTATCCGCTCTCACCCCTTGTCATCATGAAATAACAATGTTTTCTTCTCAAATTCGGAATACGAGAATCCTGAGATTCTTCTTCCTTTTCCGCAACTTTCTCCGAATTGTGGGAAAGTGACCGAGTGTGAGCATATTTACCAGCCTTGTTTTAGTTTCAGTCTCCTCAAGTTACTTGCGAAGAGAAAACTCAAACTAGCAACTATTTCCGTTCCCATCATATGTATCACCCACCGCTCCACAGAAGCATAAAATTCCAGTCCTAAGGGTTAAGAGTACGTATTCTGTCTGTATACTTATTGCAAAGAGTATTTCAAATCCCAGTATTTTCAAGCCAAGTAGAAACAAAGTTTTTGCTACTTTGAAGTAATTGCTTTTGTATTGATTCAATTGAAGAATGTGTGTCATACTGCCGGAGCGCATTTTTAAAGGACTTATTGTAAGGGGGGAGTAAAAAGAATTATTTTAATTTCGAGTGCTTGAGGTATTTGCTAACGTGGGGCGCTGATTTTAGTGGGACGGATGAGCGGCCTTGAGAAGGATGTCATCATGAAGTTTGGAATTATGAAGGACGATTAATATCCTGTATCTCATTAGAATATCAAACATGAGTGAGTGATGTATTGTTTAGTAGATAAAACACCCTGTGCTATATGGAAAGGAAATGCAGAGTCATGTGCCAAACCAGTAAGACCATGCTCTGTATGCAAATCTATTTTCTGTACTTGAATCTCAATCCCTCTTCCATATTATTTTTATCGTACCACGTTCCTATCTCTGCCTCATCCTCGCTAAATCCAGCCCCATCTCTCTTTGCGAATATCAAAACTTTTTAAAACAAATAGTCATCAAGTCTCTCCATCCATATTGTTCCACGTCATTTATCCCTTTGCTGCCGCCTGTATAAGAATAACCTATCTACTCAAGTTTAGATCTAACTAACCAACTTTAGCATTCAGGCTCATGGACCTTCACACAAACCCCCACCTACCGTAGTCTGTTCCTCTCTGCACACATTGATATCCCTAACCAACTCTGGAGTAAACAGGTGTTTACTCACTGCCATCCAAGCAATATTTTCCCCACTTATGCAGTGTTTGATCAACAAAGCGACGGATTAATCTAACCGAAATCAGCGTGCGTGCAGATGCTTACCAACTGGAAGGTTATTTTATTTCAAGAATTACTAGAACTTGTAATATATACTCGCTAAATTCAAAATTGGTCCAATCACTTTTTCGCCAAATGCATTCTTTGCAAGCAGCTATAGAAATGTCAGGATTCCACATCATTTTGCCGATTGCCTTATTTTAGTTTGTGTTTCCTCGAGAGCCTTCGATTTGCCGACTTATTATTAGGTTATGCATTTTAAGCGTATTTCCTCCCAATTTCCCCATCCAGTAATAATTACGGTAATTCATTCGTCTCTTGTTTCCATGTTGCTCTCCCCTAAGATTAATATCTGTTGTCACAGTCTGATGAGAGAATTAGTATGGCTTTTAGCTTAGCATAAGCTCTTTCTTCAGTTCAAAAGTAACAATGCTTTTCTAGCAATAACTGATTTATAGCAATTCTTTCGGATATAATTGCAAAGTCCTGAAGTCAGTTGTATATCTCTTGGAATTTGCGAGCAAAGAAGATCAAGCACAATCGTGATTTTGCTCTCCGTTTGTAATCCTTGAAATCGCTAGCTAGCACTCAGGCAGGAATTAGGATGGGAAAAAAGGTAAATTGGATGATGGCGGGAGTAAATAACTCATAAGTGTGAAAAGGCTTGTTATCATTTTGCCCGGAAACTTCTTTCGCCTCATGTCAGTCATGTGAACCACAGCATGGAAATAAAAGGTGTTCAAGTAAATTGCCGCCCGCTGCGTGAGTTGGTTATGCCCTCCAAATTGCATGTGCGCTAATCGCACCGGTGAATATGATACTTGAGATAAAAACAACAGATTTCACATCATTCTCACATTCATCCCCCATCACTTATTCCTCTTCACGTTCTCTAATCTTCCCTTTATCTTGCATATTTTTTCTCGGGCATGCTGCACCAACAAAATTCTTGGTGTTATCTCAAGGTTTCAAACATCCCATGATAGGCTTTAAATGGGGCGTAAAATGCCTTTTAAAAAAATCGCCAAAACGATCATCAATAAGTCTATCTTAAATCTGTTTACTAGTATGTGTTGAACAAATTACCTTGGAGTATTTTGATGAAGCATCTTATTCGTTTTTATTTGCGAAACTATTGCTGCCACAATGAATGCGTATAGATTTGCAAAACCACCGGAAAGAGGTGCGTAATGCAATGTTGATGGATGACTCCCATTAGCACTGCTTAAAACTGCGAATACTTCTCTCAGTTTTTCGACTGAGACAGCATCAGTGGTTCAGTCTGCTTCATCCATCCGTCTGAGTTTTATCTGGTTTCCGACGGATTAATTCTTCGTCCCTGCCCTTTGTTCACGCTGCAAAGAGTAGGAAATCCCGTTAGAAACAACTTTTTTCAATGAGTTTGCAGACGCTATCCTTTGGATCGGTATGGTCATGGCATACCAGCTCCCGCTGATTTTTTTCAGGAAAAAATCTGACATAGAATGGGATTCAAGAGGTTTCAGGTGTACTTAAGAGCGTGCTTTAATAACTACCGAAGCAAGTCGTAGAATCATAATGGGAATGATAAAAGGAGGAGAAGATTTACTAGCTTTTCGAAAAATCCCACGGTTCCCTACCGGTTTCATTGTTGAGCTTTCAAGAGCAAGATTACACTTGTTAATGCTGTAGTGAATAATTCGCGAGTGGAACAGACCAATATTAATGTTCATGTAATAAGCTGTAGCGAGTCGGTATAGTAAATTGCAGTAGGTTGCTTTCAATGGGTAAATACCTCTGGAATGTGGAGATTTATTTTTCAATTGCTACGATTTATCACGGTTGGAATATTCTATGGCTACTATCATTTCCTGCTGTGAAGATGCGCCCATATATATTAAACGGGGAGTAACGAATCGACACGATTATTGAATTCAAGGAGCTCTATTCATGTAACTCGAAATAATATTCTTTTTCCATGCCACAAAAGAGTTTTTACCTATACCTTCAAACAAATACAATAAAATCCGTAGTTTAGGTTCTTCGTACAGGTGAACTCATTCATTCCTAGTATTCAACTATTCCTAGTTGCACGTATTTCATACTTAAATATCGAGTTTATTTGTATTATACCACATAATTATTAGCCCATTCCTTCGACCTCCTCTTCTTGCCAAGTGCAACATAATAAGTGTTGAAGGATTTCAGTTTATGCCTTGTGGTCTTGCTAGCATAGGGAATGGGCATTTCAGCCCGTGTAGCCGTAACTTTATTGGTGAACCAGAAACGCTAATAAAGCATTCTTCAAGCAAGTAATGTGTGAAGGCGAGAAGACTGTTTGGATTTTGTTTTATAGTTATTTAAAACCCTACTACTACTATCCTCTTTACTAGAAGTATCCGGCATGAGTTAAAATTTTTGAACTCACTCAACCGTGTAATGCAGTATTGTAATTTTAAATTGAATCCAGTTTCCGCCTTATGAGTTCCAAATTATTTTACCCGCAAGCCAACTAACATTACTGAAAAACACCTGGCATTCCTTCGTAACGGCATGGCTTCAAGAAGCCCGTTTGTATAGCTAGGTACTTACTGGTGAGTAAATATCCCGGTCGTGAGTATAACTGGGCTGTAATTCCTAATTATGTTTGGATTTTCCACAGAAATTATATTGGTTATTAGGCATATTTTATTAATTGAATGATTTCATTTCCTCTCAATTGCATCATTCGTAAAGTGAAGGCATGCATATTGATTGCCCCGTCCTCAACTCTGGTTTTGACTGTCTGAGTATAATGAAACCTTGAAGATGCTCCTTCCATTTTCGTTTTTAAGAGCTCTTAAGGCGTGTATTAAATCAATATTTCCGATTTGTTAACATTGCTACGACGTACAGAATCTCTTTTTGAATCCGGATCGACCCTTGAATAATAGAATGCTTCTGCATCACTGTCCTGTCTCATGCAAATTATCGATCCAAGGTGACGAAGCACAATGCAGATTTTATGATCAGGAAGGTGTATTTAATGGTAATCGTACCCAGTCATGCACTATGTGTAAATTTTGACGTATGGATTGTGAATCAAACATGTCCAAAGGACGCATAGTCGTATTTCATCGGCGCAGAGTCGATCTCAACGTCAAGGGCTTCACTTCAAGGACTTCACGGTCAAGAATGTTATCGATTGAAATGTTTCTCATCCTCATGCTCTGAAAATACAAGGTTGTAGTCTGCCCGCCTTCCAGTCGTTCTAGTTATCATCAGTTCAAGGATCGGGTTACACGTTACAGTATCCCAAGAGGAACAAGGCACGGCACTCCTTGCTCCTGGAGAATTGTGTGTGCCTTAAAGTGAGCGAATTTCATGATTTCCGTGCTCGAGTTAGTTGTTGAAAGATTTTTGTAGGATTCGTGCGGAGAAAAAGAATAAATTAGATCGTCTCATCTCAACTAGGGTGGAGGGCAGCATCTTTAACATGTGAGTGCATGCCAGGTTTGTGAGACAATTTTCTTCCCAAGTTCAAGCTTACAGTATCTAACTGGGAAAAGGGTAAAGGGAGGAACGTGAGGCGGGGTTGACAGGGAGACTAAATGTGATTATGGTAGGAAAAATGGAATTATTTTCGCTCCGGTAAAGATAAGCGGAATCGTGCGTTTGCCATTAATTATTCATGCGTTTACTGCCTTTCGGTAGAGTAAGAATAAAAGAAGGACGAAATTGCTTCCCTGCACTTTCATGTTCCTTGCTTTTTTGTCGTGGGGAAAACTGAAGAACCCAGAAGACAGAAGAAGATGGGTAGAGAGTTAGGCTAGGCTGTAAACGATTTACCTATTACAGTCTACCCCATTCTTGTCAATTTCCCCTTAGTTTATACCTCCACGTTCCTAATTCAATCTCATTAATAGCCGAGCAAGGAGCTATCTCTCCGTGGGATGCGAGAATACTAAATCACTGAATGCAGTTTTAGAGCTGTTACTCAAGGAATCAACCAAAAAGCATCGGAAAATAATATCTACTTCCGATTGTGACTAGGTATGCTGCACGTGTAGTTTACATTTCGTAGCCTCAGTCATATATCAACCGGCTTTCTTTATTATTATTTCCCATGCTTCACAAGCGTGGGGGCACAAATAATTGATATTGGTATTATTTTCAATCATTTGACAGATAGATTGTTCCTAGATTTTATCTCTTTGTGCGTTGATGTGATGATGACACAGGATACGCGTGCATAATAATTATATGATGACGGCGTATTGAATGAGGGGAGACCGGTCGAGGCTGTGCTTGAATGTGTGGGGGTTGGATAGGAAGAACCGAAGTGCATGCTGACTAACAATTGTAAATGAAAGAATCTCATTTCATTCTGACTGAATGAATACCATGCAAACCCTCCGCCTCCGCTACGACTCTTGTCAGTTAAGTGGTTCGGCGTGAGGTGTAACAATAGTAAACAAGAATGGAGAGGGAAAAGGACGAGCAGAAGTTAACTATTATAATACTACTACCTCAACTACCATTCAGTCTGTGAGCGAGCCACAGAGAAGAGTCAGTGTAGAAACAGATAGCCAAGGCTGGTGGAGTAAACTCTTAACTGTCGTTACATCTGAGACGGGACGATCAAATGATGAGATGCTGTGAGTGTGAGAGGTAAGCATACACAGTCAGGTAACCTAAGCCGTGTAAGAAGCCTGTGCAATGCAAAGATTTTCCGTTTGAAACTTACGCAAGAGCGAGAGGAAGTGAATTTTGTTTCAACTCAATAGTGCAAGTGCGCCTCTGAATGTGATTACCAAAATGTGTTGTGACATAAGGTTTTAGTCAAGTGTCAGCCCTGCTTGTATTCATTGTTATCCTGCATCATTAGTCAGCGGTAGCGGTGGATTGTCATCATTCCGCGCTACATGTAAACCCAACGTGCTTTTCCCACAGAACCAGCAACTTGTTGGCTCACACTTGCTCCTCACAAGTAACTCATTTATTCTGACATAAATGACGGATTGCGGCTGTGAAACTGAAATTAATTTGCACAATATCTACCTTCGTCAATCCATCTTCATTTTGAACAGTGTCTCTTGCTTATTTGGAGTTCCTCCTCAACTTACCTGTTAGTGCAAGCAAGATCTACAAGGAGTGAAACAAGTAGCGCAGGAGTGGATCCAAGGCTCACGGCGGAACCCCGTGATAGTTGTGTAATAAATATAGCTGCAACATAAACTGCGTCACTCAGAGTTTTCCATTATTTTATCCCTAAATCGGGAGGAATAATAGCAGGAATACACCGCGGAAGCTAAGACGCAATCGCTTCTAGCATCAGTCACACTCTCAGCTTCCATGGTAATCGTTGCGTGGAAAATTTTAACCTTTTATTTTCAACCGTGTCCAGAATCAACTTAGCATGAACCTGGTTAAAATATACTTATTTTGCGTTTCTTATCTCCAATCAAAATACTGTTTACTTACTTTCCTTACGACTTGCGAATTCGTAGCCTGTGAGTGATAGTTTACGGGATAACACTTAAGGTAACCCGAGATAACTTGAATTCACTCGGCCTTTCTTTGTAGGATCGTTAAAGGCGATTTTTCAAGCATGGTCTGTCTGGTCAGGTGGTGCCATTAGAACATATTGTCGAAATTCCTTTCATTTTGTGACACTGAGAAGGTGAGCTTGCAAAAGTATCGATGGAGCATGCCTTGGAATATGGATGAGTTATTAACCATCCATGAAGCAATATCCTGAACCGGTAGAGTGTGAAATCAGTTCAAGGTTTCTGCTTAATCTTCTATACATCTATCCAGAGGTTAATGCCTACCCTTCACATTCGTACCTTAGAAATTTGGCTACCGTTCGATTCATTGCAAGATACAGATCGAGTATTCCTGTAACGTTAGGCATGATGTGTGAGATACTGATTAGTTGAGAAATTAGTACTACCGGCTAAGAATCCATCTTTCTTAAGACACCCCAACTAAATTGACTGATCATTAATGGAGAGAAATCCGGCTTCCCATATCCTCTTATTGAACGGTAAAAGAAGTCAATTTGAGATGGTAAATACGATATAATCCCTGATAGGAAGAAGAGGCTTGAAACTACTGTTCAACTTAATTGGCACATTATATACCGGATATATTTTTCGAAAAACTAGGTGTTCGCGTCCTGTGAGGTAGCTTGCACATTTTACTAACTATGTATGTATTTAGCGTGGTTTTCCACTGTGTTCTTGTATTCTCATGCGTACAGCGAAATTCAAGTTAATTACTTACACATTTCTCTGCTTATAATTATCCGGCACCCAGTTGGTATCTTTCTTTTCCAAGTATGAATTCTTAAACCATACACCTTGTTTAATTTCTCCTCCATGTCTCTTATTCTTGTGTGTTGCCATGTTTTGGATGCTGTGCTGTATCCGTAGATGAAAGCGCTGGTATGGCTTGTAAGGTCCTCGTATGATATTTTACGACGTTTTTATTTTCACAGCTCGTACTAGCCTTCACTATGCTTGGGCATAATTAGATGAATGTATAGAGCTTGGCGCTTATGTTTTGCTGTCTTGATCTAACCTCCAGGGACTATCAGATCCATGACGCAATTTGAATTGTTTAAACATACTTATCGCACATATATTTGCCGTGCGAAACCGTGACACTATTCCAGTGACACTATTTGTATTCTTCTGTATTCTGAGAGTGTGAGCGGAAATGCGTATCAAAGTTATTGGTATTCCGACTCTTCATTAACTGCTTGTATCCTTGAAATATCAAAATCCTCGGATTTATGTATAAGCGAAGCAAGGGATGAAAAAAATATGTCCTTGAATTATGTTAATTCTTGAATTTTTCGTTCGATACTTACCGCTAATACCAGTTGAATCGGCGGGTCTTGCAAAGGATTCGAAAATGTATGACACAGATTGGATCTCTTGTTGTGCTGTCAGAATTTAGCACACCCCTCGCGTCAAACATGGGTAGCTGACATGTTATTGTTCCAAATAATTGCTCCGCGGCAGCATAATCCCTTGGATTTTAGTTGGGCAAAGATGTATAATTCGATTAGGAGGCAGGCACGCTGGCCTGGCGGGCGGGCGGGCAGTAACTACAATGCGATTTAATGACTTGAAGGTAGGATAGTAACGCACATGATTCACGTTTCCCTTGCTTCCCTCCAGTTGCCAAAACGGAGCTTGAGCAATACTTCTTTTATAAAAAAAAGGACCAGCGGCATTGGGAGTCATAGCTGAAGATAGAATCGAGTTAATGGGATCATGGTTGTCGGCAGAGTAAATTTTTAGCGAGCCTTGTGTTATTTTTGCCATTATCGACTATAGGAATTTTTTCTGTCTGAAGGAGTTGATATGTTGAACAGACTGACATTAACGAGCGTAGCCAGATTCCTTTGCGGCGAAGGCAACAATGGGAGCCGCAATAAAATTATTTAATTGTTTATTACTTTGTGCCTCGCCGTCATTGTTTTTAGAGTTCCGGATGTGTATTTGCCAGCTTGCAACACCCTCCCTTGTCCAACGTGTTCTTTCCACCTTTCCGTTCGCCATTTTCTCTTGGCATTCCCCTGTCCGTTCCGTTCTCTCCATTTATTTACTTGGTATTTAGTCGTGCACGAAATCGATCTTTCATTTACAGGAGCGAAATCCAAACCCACGTTACACTAGGGAAGGGAGGCAGTCGACAAAGTAGCTATTACTTTATGAACCAAGATTGATAACGCACGCAAGCAATAGGTGTAGTGCAAGAAAGCATCAAAAATCTTTTAGGGTGCTTATCTATCTGTAGTAACAAAAGCTTTAATGTTGCCCCGCAAGACATTTTCCCAAGAAAGTTAACCAAAATCCCGCGCCCTCCTCTCCTCAAGTTTTTGACAGTTAACTTTTATCAGAACCGCTGCGCTGAGGCTTTTGTAAAAGTTTTTCTGTTGTGAGGCACACACGGACGGGTTCATTATGGCGATTCTGTGTTTCTGGCTCGAAAATGTTGTGAAAATTCGAGATTAGAAGTTCATGATGCACTCATTTAGAGTAAACGGTATTCATGGTTCTTCGGGGTGTGCGCACACCCTCTGTGTGATATCAGATTGAGATAGGCATGGGAGGTTGAATTATCTTAGAACGCACGCATTACAGAGTCGTGCCTTATGAATCTGCGGGTAGCTCCTCTTAATTGATATATGCAGCGTAAAGTAAACTGCGTTAAAGGAGGGAATTAATAAGGGTAATTACCCTCCGGAGTACCTCTGGGTTTTTATCTCAGCGTCATTATATTTCCATCAACTTAATGTGAAGTAGGTCGAGGGTTGTGATGAGAATTCTAATTTTAAGTTTTGAGGGTGTGATAGAGATTTACTGCTTTTTCATATTCCTCCCCAAACTTTCTTGTTTTTCCTTGATTGGATCAGTTGATGAGGCGTATATATACCATCCGCAATCACCATCACTAGATATCCGTTTTGACGTTCAATTCTACAGTTCTGCCGAATGCTTTTTAAAGCGATTGTATATATAGTGCAGAACAGAGTACCCTGGTTCTTCCTGAATGGAATGTAAATCCACCGGGGAAATGATTGTTCTTATGGGAATTGAATGGGGGGCTGCTGGGAAGATCATCTGTCTAAATAGGAAGATCGTGAAGACGTAAAGTAAATACGCGGAACGGGCATATTCTGGTGATAATAAGAGAGGGAGGAGAAGAATGAGAAAGTTCACAACTAAGAGATCCAGGATGGAAAATACCGTGGCATTCAGTCTGAGAATTCAGAGCTGGGATGATATTCCATACCAAATATTGTCCGATTCCACATCTCTTATGAACCTTGACAAGGAACAGTCAAATTCTTTTATCCTCCTTTCATTTTGTTTTTTCAAACCTTTCCTTATTTCCAAAGATCACGTATTCAAACTTCACAAGGGAAGATGCTCACAAAGATTCTCTCACTCACATCAGCCAGAGTGAGTTAAAGGTGCATACAGTTAAGAAGCATTCGCACATTCAAAGCTCATCAGGAAAACACCATGCTTTTGTAAACAGAATTTTGGTTACGCATGTACGATCTGGAGTCTCACAGACGCACACATAACGTCCCGCTTCGCTTCAGTGTCCATTAGCGTAATTGTGAATATATTTAAAATGGAAGAGGAGGAACGTCATTTAGAAAGATGATCCGCTCAATCTTTAGTCTTCACGGAAGGGATTCATATGGGAGAGTGATTGAGCCGAGCCGGTATTTGACAGATAATAGCAGGGAGAAATGAATGATGACGAGGCGTACCAAACCAATGAGGGAATGGAGTTCAACTTTGTTATTTCAATCGTGCATCCAACTTTGAAACTTAACTTTGACTACAAACAGTTTATCCGACGCCCTATCGGGGTCAATCAATGAAATTCTTCTAGGTAGTTTACTTTTTGCAAAGTCCTGACTCGAATTCAAATTCTTTCCCCTACTTTTGCCGTGTGCTTCGTCCTTTTTCCTTTAGGATTTCTCCGACAAAATCATATCCTAATTATGGGCAGGGTCCGTCCCGTAACGAGATTGAAAAGTTTCCTTGAAAATCGATCACTGTTTTTGTCAGCTTCTCCTAGTTATCTCTTCCCATCTTACGCTTCCTTCTCTTCATTCCGCAGTTTGCGTGTTCACCCTAGTTTCTTAACTTTCTGCAATTCTTCAGGATTCTACACAGGACTTGATCAGTTTTCGCCTTCGAGTAAATCTTTACATGTCTGCAAGGCTACGCAAATGGTTCACATAACTGATTGGATCGTCTAGTGAGCAATCGCAATCGTAGGTTCCTCATTACGGTCATTTTGAATTTCGGACGAATGCTAATCAAGTATTTGATTTCGCTGAGAACCCAGGAGTGTGTATTGAGAGTGAATCGTCAGTATTCCTATACAGCCATCTCGCCTTCCTCCGTCAAGTCTTGAGGAAAGTAATTATATTTTTTAAGCTAATGTATACTCTTTACTTCTTCGGGGTCTGCTAAGTTGATTTTGACGACGTCTTCTCCGTGATTATTATAATTGTCAAGAGTTTAAATGTAATCACATCATATGTGCATCTGTTTTTTCTTCCTCCTTCGATCATCACTCACCTAAGCCTTTATTTTTCTTTCTCATCAAGTGTACGTGAAAAATCTTCAGGATCTTCTATCTCCAATCAGAGTGAATCGTTCACCAATGTGAAGTGCTCTATAAAAACAGTTACTTTGCCGGGGATCGTGATATTCATTTTCTAACAAAAACTTGCTTTTCAATAAGCGTAATCGTGTTTGACAAGGCGCAAGATTAATGATTTAATCATATATCTCTCCCTTGCGTTCCTAATATGCGGTCAAAAATTGAAATCAGTCACATACGGAATAGTGGACCCTCTCCACCTTCCAAGAAAACCAATGGACATAGTAGCCACAATGGATTCAACGGAACTCACCAGAATGGTAGCCATAATGGCAAGCAGAACGGAGTACACAATGGCCATTATCCTGAAGCATCGCTTGAACGAAATGGAAACGGAACCTCGCGGCGTTCTAGCCAATCATCACCTTTGGAAATCGACCCTAAGAGTTGTGACATTAAAGTCCTAATTAAAAACGGCCACATTGTTGCCGGGGAAGAGACGCTACCTTTCAATTTGAAACCGAAAATTAACTCGGCTCACAGTACCCATAAAACTGGTAATTATTACTCACCAAATAGCTTTCGGGATTATCATTAGACTTCTGGGCCATGTACATGTCCATCAGCAAAATTCAGCTAATTAGTTTAAAATGGGTTTCCGCATCCATGCTATATCCTCATTTCTGCTTCTTACTACTTTCCGCTCTCAGGAAATCATCCCATGTAGTTTCCTTTAGTGTCAAGCCTACGGCTAGTAACAGATTTTAACAGTGTGGATTGTATACCTTGTAGCCAATTTCACTCGGGATTCGCTGTGTATAAAGAAGTGGTCAAATGATAGCTATCCTTGATTATTTCTGACGACATGCTAACGGTCGTGTCATATCCCCCTGAAAATACTATCATTGCAAGGGAGGCGATTACAAGGGAATTGATGTACAAAAATCTCCTAGATGTCTATGAAATGAACACAGAAAGTAGTTGATAAGTAACAGAACAGTATTACGCATGATCAGCAGAATTCAGCAATATATACTTAATCTTCATTTTTTAAACTAAGGAATTGTCATTTTAATATTCCTCTAATGTTTGCCAATACTAACTCGCCAGTCACAAGAAAATGATTGCTAAATCGCGTTTTTACACTAGGGTCCTTTAAAAATCGGTTATTCTAAATTGATAAAATTTAAATTCCTCAGAAACTTGTTTCTCTTCAAAAGTAATTTGCGAGGTAGTATGACAATCTCATGAAATTTCAGTAGTTGTCCATAAAATCTAAATAGTTTCATTAAGAGTCATCTACTCTCATATCAGTATAGTCATTACTGTAATGTGCAGTAAGTTCCAAAACATCAGGTTTTACAAGGGTGTGTACACGAACTTACTCTAGAGATCCTGTACTTGCAAATTAGGATCCTAAATTAGTACGAATATTGAATTAAATATTCACCAAACCATCAAGTTTTATCGTTTTGGGAACGACACATAAAACGTTACGGTTAAATATTCACACACATGAATGTAACTATTTTACTGTATTTAGTATAATTAGTTTGTGCTATTGCTTTGAATGAATCTGGTAGTCACTACAAAAGTTAATCCGATGGTTATAACGTATACTGCATCAGATTACGAGTACATGTAGGCACTCCAAATGCGAATTTAAGGTAAAAAGCAGCCATTGTAATTTTTGAGTGTTTTACAAGATAGCTTCAGGTATGATGGTATGCAGCGAAGGTACGTACGTCAAAATGTGCGAAAACATGTGTTAAATTACGCCCTAAGGGGAAATGACAACTTTCCTCTGTCCGGAGAGGTTGAGCTAATGTTTAAATAATTATTAGCAGTCCTCCTTCTCCGCCTGTCTCGAAAGTCTGTAGCATTTTACTTGAAGGAAGATGGTTGATAGGATTCGCTGGCGTGGCATTGAGCAAAGTTTGCATAGACCATCTCAAGTCAAGGTATTTGTTTATTTAGTTTAACCTAATAGAAGCAAGGATTGACGTAGACGGAAAAGGTTTTTAAATAATTCCCCCCTTATATCCCTGTGTGCCGCAAGAAAAGAGAAGTGAATGCACATTTTTCACTTGAGTATCGATTAAACCCTCCTCCGTCTGTTTACTCTTTCATGGGGCCTAGTCGAAGAGAATTAGCTGGAAATTTGATATTGGGCACGGCTTTGAATGACGAGGGGTAATGGGTCGCAAGACTCGTAAAGTTAAGCGAGCCAAAGTCATATATAGGATAGGGGAATGTTCAATAATTTTAGGTGTGCATAATAGAGGTAATTAGCAACTTGTACACTCATTGTCTCTCTGCTCGTCCCTCCAAGAGAACAATGGAGACTTCCTTTTTAGGTGCGATTCTTGTATGTTTACGTAGAGGAAAGCTTGAGCTTGGGTGAGGATGAATTGAATTACCAGAATTCATCATAACATCCCTTCTCATACTTACCAAGAATTTAAGCCAGCATTGTTTTTCTCTACGTATCCTCCCATGTGCGCCGTGCAGATATCTTTGCTTATAGGCACAGAAATGCGCTACTTGGTTGCATTCTTCTAGAATGTAGTGCTCTTGAGTTTATAACTAGCGTAGGCTAAATAAAACCTCCATGGAAGTAGTACCCCATTTCACCGTCCTCACTTAAGTTTGACCTTGTATTTTTATTTTTTACCCTGCTCTTGGTAGGATGAGATAAGAAAGAAAAGATGCTTGGCGATCTGGTGCACTTGTTCATACTGCTGGAATACAGAATGATTTTTCTGTAAAAGAACGGATTCATTATGTCTGCGCTACGTTACAACAGACTTTAGGAACTTTTAAACAAGAATCTACCACTACTGCTCTGCCCGCAGGATTTTAATGGGCGGAAGTGTGAATTTTAAAGCAGACTTTTTACAAGAGTATGTTTGTTGTATGTTCCATAGCCATTAGCATTGATTTTAGAAAATAGGTGCGTTTTTTTCTTCAGCTTCCCCTCTGAGAATCTTGTCTTCTCCAAAGTAATGACGGCTCGAAGTTAATTCATTCCTGAAAATGATACCATTCTGAACGTTTTGTCTCCTGCGGTAATTCAAAATTTTCTCTAAGATGGAAATTGTCTCAGCCAACTGCAGAGTAAATGGTCTGCTGAGGTGCTATTAAATGAAGCGGATTTGATGACTTCATAAAGTAAAAGTTGGCGATATCCGTGGGAGAAGCTTCTTTAGAGAATCGAGGAGCCAGTCAAGCATTTGCACGTGCAATCCAGAGGTGGTCCCACATTTCCTTGTTGCTCTCGAACAAGGTGGAGTGAATAGAAAGTTTTGTATAACAACTATACACTCCCAAATCAAGATTAAAAAGAGTTTTCGTACTAGTGGAGGATGGAATTGGTTAACCGATGATGCATTAAAACTAGCTTGTTACAGCACAGCACCTGAATTCTCCAAATGGAAGAAGTATCCCATTATTTTTCCTCGTTAAAATGAGTCTTTAGAATCTCTAATGACTTTTAGCCTCTACAAAAGATGTTGCAGATCTTTTTGCAAGATGCAGAGCTCTTTTCTTCACCAGCAAACATTATCATAGGTATTTATGCCAGTCTTCTCATTCCTCTATCAAATTCTAAATCATCCACCTCGGTTGATTCGGCTTGAGAGTTACCAAAATCTAATTGATTCGCCTAAATTGTCTTGTTATCCTCTTCATATTTGTCTGCTCTTCCTTTTGATATTTCAAGTGTTGTCATTCAGCTGTCTGTCAGTCTGGTGATGAAAGTTTCGTTTTAACAGGTCTCTTTTTCCGCTTGATAAGCGTTAATTTGACAGTGGCACAGGATGTTCCCAACACGATTAGGCCTTTTGCCTCTCAGTGTATTCCTCGCTTTTCAGATTCCTATGCTTGGATTATATGAATACCTTGAATGCTAGGTAATGTTGAAATAATATGAGAGAAAAGTTTAGTTTCTCTGCTTCAGTTGGAGGCTGTATCTTGTGGAAAGTTGATTCTGCTTGAATTGATTCACGCCGGTTTGTAGTGATCGTGCAGGAAGGAAGTCAAGTAAAGCAAGCTGTAGAAAAGAGCTGAGTCACAAGGTATAATTAAGCATTGCACCACTCGGATAAATTATCTACGGGGTTGTAACATTTGACTTGAGAGGCCCATTTCTGCATAATTCATTCTCGCTAAATGTGTGGAGAGGCAACTGTTATTATTGCGCAAAGTTGAGCATAGCATTATTTATGCTCAAAATCATCCGCCTCTCCCCGTCCAACCCGTTCTCTTGGAAAAATTGTTTAATTTAATTCATCCGTAGGGACCATACCATCGTAGAAGTTGTATTCAACAGAATGAGATATACAAATTCGAGGCCCTCAACAGGAGGGCGTGTTTACATTCACCCTCTTGTTCTTCTGCGCTCCTGTTTCATTCGAGAAGCATGTGCTTTACTGATGGGAACGCGGGGCTCTACCATTTAATGGCTTTGATTAGCATTAAACGGAAGTTTTCAAAGAATAAACAACCGCTGGATGACTGATTGACTCTAACTTTGTCAAGGAATTCGTTCCGGAAGTAGTTGCTAGCCATGAAGAATCCTATATTTATTTACTCACTGGACAGAGTTTAGAATGGGGAATCTATTTTTGTTCCGTCGTTCGTTCTCACATGAATCCGCATTTCTGCATACAACGGACTGTTAGATTGTACAATTCCGATGACGAATTTTTCATAACGAAATGAAGAGTTTGTAGTTGAATTCATTTGTGGAAAATACTGCTTTAAGAAGACATTATCCTATTACGAAATCGCCCACATGTTGCTCCGTTAGGTCATGTAAAGAATAATGGCCAACTAAGCTAATCTATTCTTCCTCGCCCTGCAACACTACAACCATATTGAAGAAGCCTGCTAGACAATCGCCAACTGTTTTGCACCTAAGTGTAAAAGTCATTAAAATGTGAGCATTTTCTTGGCGCTTAGTAAAGCTTTGAGGGCGCAGTAAATTACAGTGTTATAAATTATATTGCTCAAATATGGAGATTACCTCTGGTTCGAACAAACTTTTGCAATTCTGGCTAACCTCGACATTAGGATTTATCGAAAGTATAATCATTAATCTCAACAGTTTTGCCCAGTTTTAAAATGGTGTTTTTTAATTTGGATCTCAGGTAAAACTGTTTGCAGTGCCTGTAAGAAGAAATGTTCCGGTGAAGTCCTTAGGGTTCAAGATAAATATTTTCATATAACCTGCTTCAAGTGCAAAAGTGAGTGTTCTGCTGACACATACATATATACAGCTATTTAAATAAACAATGTGAATATCGACATGTTTGATCTAATCATTGTCATTTTTGTTTTAGTATGTACCAATTCCTTATCCCAAGGAGGGTTTTTCCTTCACGAGGGGAACTACTATTGCACTTCCGATTATCAGGAAAGGTTTGGGACGCAATGCGGGGCCTGCAATCGCTATGTGGAGGGTGAAGTTGTGACGGCTTTAGGGAACACTTACCATCAAAATTGTTTCACCTGTGCCAGATGTAGGAAACCATTTCCAACTGGAGCTAAAGTCACTGTTTCGGGGCGGGAGATATTGTGTCAGCGATGTGTACATATTCCCGCAAGTGATACCACGACTTCCGCTTCTACGACAGCTCTGACACCTTCATCACCTCATACGGTCCACGATAATACTCGTGAGTTTTTACACTAATGTTTAATGTATGTCGGTATGATGGTTCGTATGTTTTTTTAGTTTTGACACCGCTAATAACTGTATCTCTTTAACTATTTTCAGCATGTGCCGGATGTGAGCAAGAGTTGCGAGACGCTCAAGCGTTGGTAGCCCTTGAAAAGCATTGGCATGTCTGGTGCTTCAAGTGTAAAGCTTGTGATGTGGTCCTACACGGGGAGTACATGGGCAAGTAAGTGAAGAGTTTTCGGAAGTTTGTCCTGGGCAATTAAACTTAACTAATACGATTCGAGCGTTCACAAACCATACTTTTTACTTTTGCAGAGATGGAATTCCTTATTGTGAGAAAGATTATCAAAAGTTATTCGGTGTACGTTGTGCTTATTGCAGTCGATACATCTCCGGCAAGGTCTTACAAGTAAGTGACATCTTAGAATGAATCACTCTCTCCAGCCAATATATGCAGCGAAACTTACCCTTGTCTTAATTCTAGGCCGGCGAGAATCATCATTTTCATCCCACTTGTGCCCGGTGCACCAAGTGCGGTGATCCGTTTGGTGATGGAGAAGAAATGTATTTACAAGGAACGGCGATTTGGCATCCAAGATGTGGGCCTGGTCCGAATGAAAATGGAACTATTTTAAACGGTCTTGGTCTTGAGAACGGTCATCCAATAGAAGATAGGCCTGACTCTAAGCTTGACCACAGTTGCTCGGTTTCCGAGACACAGGTAACAGTTAATGTACAAACACGTTTTCAGAATGAATATGTTACTTAGTTTTAATCATCCATCAGGGCGATAATTTATTCCCAGTTAGTGCAAATTTACTAACGGCTAAGTCAATATAGTTACTGTTGTGTGGTGTAGGCCAAAAATATCAATGTTAATTTGAATTGCTAGGACATTAGTTGTTATATAATCCCGCTACCAGGATTCAATACTTAATCCTGAAGCAAAAATCTCGGTGTTTTAACTTTTAATTAGTTCAGTTATAATCGATACTGAATATGATTTATATTACGCACTCGTAATTAACTTGTTTGCGTTACCCTGATGACCTCTAGTATGCAGATATGATCTGTTTCGTGGACGGTGCTATAATTATATTATTAATTATGTGTGTAACGAATATAATATTAGATCGGTACGGTAGTTACTAGAAAATAAGAGTAACTGATTTGATTTGATTTTAAATTTGGTGTTTGTTGTTTTATGTTTTGTTTAAAAAATTTAGTTTTCTTTACGTTCGCGAACGCCTAGTCTGAATGGCTCTTTGTGCAGTCCTTATAACAGCTTGAATCGCAAGGTTTGTGATTAGAAATATTATTTACTTTTGTTTCCATTCTTACAGTTATAACTGTACTTAATCTGTCCTTACTCTTGCAACTTGTGTCTGGTCTCCAAATAACGATAGAGAAGGTTTTCTATCCAGCTCTTCTTACCTCGAGTTCTCGTTTCAGTCACTCTCACTGTTTCAGTTTCTTTCATGTTTTGTAATATCATTCAATTTATTTCACTACGTTTACAGTACTCCGGTTACCGCACAAGCAGCCCGGGACTCATCCTTAGAGAATACAAGTCTCCTTTTCCAGATGACATCACCAGAATTTACACGTACAGTTACTTAACCGCCGAGCCTATAACAGGGTACTTGCGGAAACCAATTGATCCATACGATAAGCCACCTACATCTCCTCATTTCCACCGCCCTCCAAGTAAGTGTTTTGGGAATTTTGTCCCTGTAAAAGTCGGTAATCTTTTGAATATAGTAAAAAATTTTAATATAGGTAACTGCTCTCGTACCAAAATTCAATTGTCAAAGACTCACTCGAGGAGTGGAATGAAAGCTATGGTAGAAACTTTAAAATGTGAAACTCCTCGGCCGAAATCACCACATATGAACAATGAGGAACCTAAGGAATTGGCCCATTACCCTGCGGCGAAACCACCAAAAGCAGATGAAAAAGCTAAAATCGAACGTGATGATTTTCCTGCACCTCCGTATCCATACACAGATCCAGAAAGAAGGAAGCGGTGGTCTGATTCGTGGAAGGGCGTTTCCGCATCCGAAGATGAAGATGAAGCAGATACTGTATTCAAACCAGAAGATGATCCAAAATTGAAAAAAGAAGAGGAAGAGCTTAGTAAAATAGCTACAGGAATTGGACAAGTCTTTTTACAAAATGTCAAAGAAAGGGAGAAACTACGTGCATGGAAAATGAGCCATTTGGACCCTCGGAATGCTTCCAGAACACCCTCAGCGTCTAAAGAAGCGGCTGTACGTCTTCGATACGATTCTCCGCACAATGCTTGTAAGTTGATCTGGGATTTTAATTTATAGAAGATGCTCATGTAACTTCTGCAATAGTGTTGATAATCAATTTTTGTAGCTCCATCCAGAAATCTGGACCATCCTCGACCTTGGGAAGAAGAAGAATTGGATCGTGGATCAAGCTATCGCTCGTCAGTTGGTAGATCAACGGGTGCCATTCCGCCATATAATGGTAAGCTTTACCGCTGATTTCTTTTGCTATGGATTATATGGGCATCAATCTCTGGGGCTGCTAAATAATCAGTTTCTTACTGAATAGTGGGGCATTCAATTATACCTAATGAACTTCTAGCAAAACTATTTATCTTACAAGTCTGCTTGTGAATGCGCGATTCAAGTTTTTATTTCTAGTTTATTTTGGATTAAGTTTTTAAACTCAGAAAGAGTCAGGAGTAAAGGAAACTTAAACTTTTTACTGCCACTTTGCACTAACAGTATCCATCAACGAATTTAATGGTAGCTTCAAAAGCTTAAATGAAATTGGTTTTCTGCACATGACTTTAATTCAAAGATTTTTTTGAGAAACGTGATATGATATTTGCAGGGGTAAGTTAGCATTAAAGGGTGACATTAATAAAAAGCTGTGGTATCGTAGATGACTTACCGCATGATTGCTTTGTTAGTACAACGCGCATGATACTAACACTTGCTTGTTTCGTATTGTTGTCACATAACTAGTGGTGTCGTCTCTGCGCACAGTTCCGAAACCAGGATATGGATTGAAATCTGCAACACTTCCGGCCGCTGGCCGAAATGGTGGCCCTGCAGGCATGGTTGTAAGTTTTGTTCGTTTTTTTTATTTGTGTGAAAGAATGCAATGAGTTCTATTTATTTTATTGCCGTTTTGCGATGCTCACAATTAGCATGTACATATATTTCCACACGTTTTGTCCGTTCTAAATAGCGTAGATCTCGTTGTTTCGCTATCATTTTAACGGAACCTTTTTTAGATTTTGTAAAAGTCCTGCAATATTATGCTTTTACTACATTAATGAATCAAAAAAATCAGTCACTGTCACTTGCTAAAATTTCCCATCCCCATCATCCCTAATTTCTGGTGTTGGTGCTGTGTCACCGTATGCTGTAATCGTTTTGTGTTCAGTCATAGTTAGTCTCGCGTATGCCATATGCCATCGAAGATAAAATTAGAAACGTTTGTTCTACAAGCTGTGAATCTGACAGTATCGTTTTGTTTTGTTTTAAATTCTGTGTGAATATTCTGCACTGATTGCATGCGTGACGTCCCGTTTTGTATTCATTTCGTTTTTGTTTTCCTTCACGACTTGAAGACGTATTAATTTTTATTATGATTTGATTTTGGTTTCCGTTTTAAAGAAATCCTTTGAACATGTTTCTTACCATAATTGGGGGCTGCAACCTCCTCGATCCGAGCTTCACATTGAATGCCCCAGAACCAGCAGCAGAAGTGATTATGATGTCATTATTCAGTCTTAAAATTTTTTGTGTAAATGTTATAAATGACAATATTTGATGGGGTGTGACTCGTTTTTGTTAAAAAAGTGGTGAGTTCGTTGAGACAAGCTCCGAAGCCGGGTTACACGCTAGCTCCTCGTTCCCATACATTCAGCAGTGTCGGAGGTGCATCCAGTCAAGCAGCTTTAACTGTAAGGGGAGATCTAAATTAATTTACGATACATACAAAATCATGATTTATTATCTGAAAACTTTATCAAATAATGCAAACGCAACTACTCTTCCCTACCGCGACTAAAATGTGATTTATGGTTCAGTCGCCCCACGCAAACCACTACGATTCCCACCTTTCCCATGTAAAATGTTCTTATCCCACTTTCCTGATTTGTATAAACACCCAGATAAACATACGTTGTTGGAATGTACTGGACCAGATTCGTTTTATAGCTGATTGTGAGATTTGCATTGTGCCTGATTCAAAGTCGGATAGCTGTAACGAATAGAGGCGAAATGTGAATGAAAATGAAACGTTTGAATCTATGTTCTGTAGGCTGATTACCCGTTTGGAGCGATGGGCGAGAAAACTCATAGTACGGAATTCAGCAGTGCACGATCCGATAGTAAGAATGTTGTGAATTATTTTAATGTTGTGCTTAGCGTAGTCGAATTTCTGGTAAATTACTTGCCGAAAATCCATCGGTTACATTATTTCTAGAATGATTCTTGAGTCTACAAACTATCCCTGTGAACTTTTCACATTTTATTCGAGATGCTAAGCCATATAAATTAGGGAATGACAATTTGCCTGCTACATTGAGTTTCCATTACATTAATGTAATTTTCTGTTTATTAGTTTCAACCGGATCAATCACAGATGCTGATAGGCGTGCATTAGTAAGTGTTGTGATATTTTTATCATAATCTATAGGTCTATAAGACCAAAGAAAATCCATTGTTAGCATGCTCTATTTTCCTACCATTTCGTCCATGTAAATTTTTGAAACCTTCGACCCATTCCAACTTGGCCGCCAATTCCAATCAGGACAAGACTTTTAGACTGTATATTAATATCTGGAATTCTTTAGGGTGCCGACATACGGAGTTCAACAACTTATACGGGAATCGGAGGCTTTAGATATCCTTCTGCAAGTCCTCATTTGCGAAGATCGCTTCCTAATATGACCCCAGTTATGTCGACTGAACCACTTAAAGTTTATCCTTACCACTTACTGGTTACTACAAATTATCGCCTTCCTGCTGATGCGGACCGCAACAATTTAGAGGTGAGTCATCTTTAAAATTCCAAATAATTCTAACTATATCGAATCATAAGTGATGAATGTATCGTCCCAGAAGAGGTTACCTCGCTGTTGACTTTTATACCACCCACCTTTCCTGATATAACATACTCAAAACAATATACTTGACGTAAGTATTGCGTGGTGATTGAATTACACTAAGCAAATATTAAATTTTTTTTTCGCAGCGGCACTTAAGTGATGCCGAGTTTGATGCAATATTTCACATGAGCAGGATGGAATTTTACCGTCAACCTGGTTGGAGGAGAAACGATATCAAACGTCGTGCACGTCTATTTTAGACACATCTCGTCACTCTGGGTTTCGAATAAGTATTGAAATCTCGCCCAGCACTGGACCCCAATAACCAGCTATTATTTAGGATTTTCGTTTGAAAGAGCCGTGTGTTAGTTTACGGAGCTTTACGAAGCATCCTAGTTATGTTAAATTCCTTTTCTTTTATTGCTAATGTAGGAATAGTTTAATTGATTTTGGCAATTGTATCATATTGTGTGTACACGTTTTGGCTTTATCGTAAGGTGTCCAAGTATCATCGTGTATGGGGAAGAACCTTGGACCATGAGAATTCCATACACATGTGCGGAGAAAAGTCCCTTAGAGCTCTTTGTCGTTACTGCATCCGGATAATAGGATGCACATGAAGGTTTACACACCGCACAATAATCCCAGTCTTGTTTCACGAACCAAAGATTCTAGTAAGGTCATACATCTTTAATCACACAGTTATACTGTGTTATATCTAGCCGAGGTTTGTGTCTATTCCAAAATTATGTAAATTAGTCATCGTCATCTACATGGGTACTCTGTGTGGGGATCTGTGCAGCATATTTTTGGGTTCGCGAATCATGGGTATCTTTTTGAGTTAAGATTATTGTAGACAACCCTGCTAATCATGAAATTTAACATGTAGTTCAAGTACGTTTATTTTGATCTCCACGAAAAAAATTCGCATGCAAATATTTTCTTGGTTACATTTCCAGTTTGATATAATTGAATAAGAAGGGACAGGATTTAGTAGAGCAGATTTTCAAAACCTCCTCAAACCTGTATTTGAAAATCGGGCAACTGGATTGGTGTATGTAGTTTCTTCAGAGGTTGTGATTTCCAATCAGCCATGTTTAACATCATATTTTTATTACTATTAATTTACCAAGCATTGTGGGATGCTAGAGCTAGATTTCTACGGGCGTTATGTATATGTGTGATGGTTATATTTTATCACATGCTTGAAAATAGTCAAGAAGATAGCTAACTGCTCATATTATTTCTCGCTAAAGATCTTTGATTGCGCTTCAATGAGTATCTTTGAATGAGATTCTTCCATAAGTTAGTTAATGGAGTAGGTAGAAGTGGTCTTCAAAAGTTATTGATTTAAAATCATGTCTATAAAATCGTTAAAGCGAAAAATATGCATACACTGCACCTAGTACGCAAGCAACTATTGTCGTAGAGCCTTTCACTTGGGTGAAGATTTTATTGCCGATTCGCTTTCGAAACATTATATTGAGCACTTCTGGAAGAGGACATTATTGGAAATTGGCAGGGCTAAATAGTCTTAAGATAATTCATGCAGCTGAAAAAATTGCTAAGATATATAGTTTAGGTAATTGTGTGTTAATGTTCAGAAAATAGTGCACCAACTTAGATTCATCTTCAGGAAGATGAATAAAAAAGATAGCTGAAAAGTACATTGGACTGAAGTATATAAAAATTGGAAAATGAGGAGAAAAAGCGGATGCGCAACACGAGTTGCAGTAAACTCGAAAGTAGGTGGTAGCTAAATCTGGTTCCTTAGCCCTGTCGCAGCTACGTTTCTTCTAATATTGGTGATTGTCATCGATCTAGTGCTAATTAAGTTACTGAGTTGACTAAGTCAAATTGTAAGAGTATAGCTCATATAAACAAAACCACTATAAGCAATGTTAAATACCTAAATTGTTGGCTACTACGATGCTAAAATGCTAGACGAAGGTGGCATTTGATAGTAACAGCTATAGTTATAGACCAACATTGTTTATTATAGGTACGGAATTCTTACGGGTAAGGCCTCCCCTATTACATCAGGGTCTTACACAGAGTAGGTTGAGGATATGGTAAAAATATATGAGATTGAACAGTTTGCGCATTGTTCAGACTAACGATTTCGTTTTGAATGGTGTAAGGTTTAAATATGTACGACTTGGTGGACGAGACAGAATGAAGGCTGTAACGAGTTAATGATTTACTAGAAATTATGTACCTACAAGCGCATCATCACAATAGTAGCGACGACTTGGGGCTCATTTTGGCGCTGTTATTTAGTGATGAGAATGTTGCCTTAAGAAGAAGTTAGCCAAGAGGGAGTAAATTAGGAGGAGCAATTCAAAGAAGAGGCTTTTATGAAGGGACAAATTTATATTTGACGTGGTAACACCAGGTATTGTGAGCTTGATTGTTGGTAGCTTGATTGGCTTTCGTTAGTGGTATTAAGAGAGACCTAGATTACAGCAAGCCAAGTGCTATTCTTATTGTTAATTTTATATAAGTTTGCTTGAAACTGTTACCTTTATGCAGCTTTGTTACGATTTGTAAAACAAGGAAAAATTGCAGCAGCTATCCGAATGAGACACTTGTCTACTAGGTATACGATACGAAAGGAAATTATTTATACTGAGAGTTGTAGGTAAAAAGTAATTTGCGTGACCAGTAGCGATCAGAATTACCTCTGCTTCAGTCTGATAGCAATGGAAGCAATACTACAGTACCACATAAGTAACCACTGCAGTATCAGAAGAATGCTTGAACGTGAACATTTTTTACAGTATGTTGAATCAGTTAATGTTACCGGAATAGATAGAGGCTGAAAATTGTTCCAGTGAGATGAAAATTTCATTTTAAAACATTGGTGTATCTATTAGAGATGTGGGCACTCTAAATGAAAATAAGCAAGGCAACTGTAAATACCGTTACACTGATTAATCAAGAGTTTGTTACATCCGGCATGAGAAGAGCATTTTCTTCTCTTAGTGAATTATCCCAGGCTTGTCCTTTTGTCTAAGGTTCCGACTACTTTGTAAATACATGATTGATTCTGGGTAATCGTATGGCTGACAGTTTGTAGCAAGCGTAGATATTTTGTATGTTTGCCGTAGAGTTGAGTGTGGGATTTAATAATACCGAATAACCTACTTATTGATAATTAAGTATACGCATAAGTCTAAGTATTCAGCCACTTTGAAATATTAGAGACACTTTAAACTCTTACCATGCTGAATCCTGGTTTAAGGTATAAAAATACTTGTATCCTTCGATGCGTGGCAGACTATAAATGAAACAAGCAGCAATTGAATGAATGAATAATGATTGCTAGTAGAAACAGTTCAATTCAAGAATAATTTTAAATCGTACACCGCAATCGGGTTCTACACAATTTATAATTTCGTAGTCATCTCCTAAGATCGCCATCTGCTAACTATCATATGTAAATTTTAATTTCCTGGATTTAAATATCTCTATCTATGTCGTCTTTAAAATATATGTGCTTCTTCAAGCTAAATATATATATATATATGATATATATATATAACAATAAATATGAAACTTCTTACGCGACTATAACAATTGCAATCATTGAGTAGGATTCTTGAACGTAACCTGATCTTCTCGATCTGTGTACTGAAGGCATCTGTCAGTGAAAGAATACTAGAGGCAGTGTAAGACACGTTGTTAAGTTTTTTTCATTTCTCTAAGCTAGTGTTTTTTTGTAATGTTATGTACAGTTATAAGGTAGAGTTTGCCAGGGAATGCTGAAACAGGAGGAAGAGTATTCAAAACACGCTATCCATAACTGTCATGTCATCCACCCACTCGCGCTTTGTTCTCGTAAGGTCAAGGATGGATGTGACATGTGTGGATAAAGAAGTGGTATCGGATCGGGTGACATGAAAATCCCGCATATGTCCCTCCCAGATATAAATTTTGCACAGTGGCTGCTTAACTCGTTGGCACTAAGCGCCGTCATAACTTGATTGATTACAAAATCCAGTTCGGGCAATATGATGAAGCGACAGCAGAAACTAATAATTTTCATGATTAAGCAAACCTTTGGAAGAGAAAAGAGAAAATTCTAATAGTTTCAATTCAATTGCGGTTACAGTAAAAGTTAAAGGCTGGGCACAAAAGAATCAGCAATAGAACAAAATGAGACACAAAAGTTTTAAATGCATTCTAAATGATTCGACGAAGCGTACAAACTGCACACGATATGTTTCCACTTGAGACTACTTATATGGATTAACGTGATAAGATGATGATCAAGTCACTGTGTAAGAAGTGTAATTTTATCCTCTCTGGTAAAAACCCTCAACTCAGGAACAACAGGAACAAAGCAAAGCGTTTACGTTTTACAAGATGATACGGTAATGTGGACTTTGGGTAAAAAATCTGATAAACTTTGATACGTTACGCTAGATAATGAATCAAGTGCATCTTACTCTTAAGGAGTTTTCCTCTGAGGGTAGCCAAAGTAGTAAGGGATTACAGGGGCTTGAAGCCGAAGAAGTGTATGAAGACTAGGGACAAGTAGTGCGTGGAAATGATTTTCCTCCGCGATCCGCTCTATCATCTGTGCAAGAAAATTTTAAGTGATGAAGTGAAGATGTTTTACAAAACTATGGACACATGTAAAGTAAACGCACCTTATAGCTACCTAGAAGTTTCACACGCAATTCAACCCTATCAGGTATCAATAATAAGAGGATTCCGCAAAAAAACGCTATTTTGTTATTCTGCTGAATCCTATGTTGACACACCTTTTTGCTGCATCTCGAAACGGAAATGTTTGCACTTGAATTCTTTGGCTTTCATCAGAAGGAACAGAAGTTCAAGATCATGCAATGCGCAGAGATTGCAAAATTGAGTAAAATAATCCTAACTGCTCTTACAGTACAGGAGGATCTTTCATTTTAGCCGCGGTCGTCTAAACGAGAGCTCACAAATCCTCATTTAAAATATTCAAGTTTCACTCTCATCTCACTTCCACAAGCGTGATTTTGCAAAAACTTGATACACGCTCCCGCACGGAAACGCAAAAGATTTCAAGGGGAAAATTTTCGGGAAAGTTGAACATCTTTATCAAATAATTGTATCCATTTTCTCACACAAAGTGAGCCTTCTTTCTTCCCAGCAACACCGAAACGTCTCAATCCTTTATCCCATCTTCATCGATGCAGATGCAGCAGCGCTTGAGATCCTTAAACAAGTTTCGTTATTTTCAATTGTTAGCCTGTAACAGAGATAATGAGGAAATGTCGCAGTTAATAATTCTATCAATGCAGATAAAACACGGTTTTACACAGTCCCTTATGTGCCCGCGAGTATTTGTGGCATATTTGAAATCGTTTTGAGGATACTAAAGACAATTAAGTCAAGTGACAAGGGCTTAAGTAGATCACAGAATGTACGGGCTATTAACCATCTAAATACGCGTTACAAGGTCTTTAATACCTTCGCCTCCTATCTTCTTTTTAAGGATAAGCCACGAAAATATGACATGGTCCGTGCGAATATTTTCCACCACGAAACCATTTTCTCTTTATTTCCCTCAAATCTTTCCATTCTTGCAAATATTCATCCCCATATTTTTCTCATATCTCATATTTCTCAAGCGCATATCTTCTCTCTCACTCTCACTGTGTTGCACAAAGTCCAAGATTTACAAAGATTTCATGGAGTGAAAGCATTTAATCTAATAAAATTTCCATGCCTTCACTTTCATTCCCTCTGAGCCCAAAAGTTAAATGCGCGAGGAAGACTGGGAAGACTCATACAAACCCCCGCGTGTGGCAAGGTATAGATTAAGTTATTTTAATCTTCTTGCTTCTTCGCTTTCGCATATCCATTCCCTATTTTGTACTGAAGCCGCAGAATTTTGCAAAGGGGATTGATAAATTTGCGACCAAGACCACCGTGGGAGAAGGGAATAATTCAGTGTAAACACCATAACTACAACATACAGCTTACAGAAGAAGCGTATTTCAGCGCAGCGTACTGTCGGCTTTTCACTCGAACTAGCTTGCAGGTTGAGCTAAAAGGCCTCAACACCGTTGTAGAGAGGAATCCACCCCTTTCATTCACTCCAATAAGTCTGGCTAATGTCTATACTATCCTCCCAAGGGAAGGCAAGTCGTTCGTTGAGGACAGAGGGAGACTCTTAAAGGATTTTGAGGAATATCAGATGTTGCACTTGTTCTTTACTTTTCATTTCATTCTGAACCACATGCGGAGCATCCGCTCGCGCGCGACTCTACTTACCTCATTCACATCTACAGTTGGCTTTAATCAGTGTTTGGTTTATTCTTGGGAAAAGGACCGCATTGTTTGTGTGAATAATTTGCTTCATCTTTAGTGTGTGCGTGAGACAGGATGATTCTACAGGAACTGTTAATAATAGCGAAAAATCCTGCCGCTTCCCATTACACCGCCATTCTTCCTTACGTGACGCTTTCCCAGGACACTCCTTAATCCAATTACAAAATCCCGCTAACTTCCCTTGTTTTAACCCATTTGAACTCTATGAACTTTAAAAGTGTTTAATTCTCTCCTTGTTTCTTGTGATCATAGCAATAAACTACATTAGGATTACGAGATTACGATACGACGACGACGAGGACGAGTGAGACTTTAGGGTGGGAATTGTTTTGCTGAGGATTTGCTGTCCCAAATGGATACAAAACTGATTTACGCTGCTGCGGCCACATCCCTAGACTCTTGGGACATTGATAATTTGCGTTACATTCGTAAAATCTCCCGTGGTCAACCTCTTCAGATGACGGACGGAGACACGGTGAGCTACATCAGTGAACAAAGTGAGCAGGAAGACATGGATTCCATGATACCCATTCCGAGCCTTGGGGTAATGGATAATTCCCTCCTCCATTCCCCGGATCATCATGCTTTTACTCGGGATTTAGCGGAAAATTTCAATTTGCCTGACAGCGCTGGGCAGAGAGTGTACGAGAAAGTTGATAACCAGAGTTTATCCGGGGATTCTTCCCTCCTTCCTGTCCCAGTTTCTGTCCCTAACAAAGGATATCCGCCACCAACAAGAGTTAATAATCTTGAGGATTGTTATTTACTCGACATTGTAACAGTTCGAAACGAGTCCGTGCTGGCCTTTTCATCCCACAACTACACTCCGCTCACACTCTCTCAAAAGCCGGGTCATAATAAGACCATCAAGGCTAAAAATTCAGTCGAATCTTCATCATCCCCTCCAAGTTCTTGTTCTTCGGCATCTTCGTCCACGGAGGAGCAAGAGCCGCTGCGAGATCTACTAATGATCGCAAAACCAGAGGCAAAATCAGGACGAAAAGGTATTTAAATTGATATTTTTTAGTTTTAAATTGTTTTCAATAACTGTTTAGTTACAAGCAGGTGAGACCATCAGTTACAAGTCGTAACTGATGGTCTCACCTGCTTAAATCCTTAGAACATAGATACCCGGCGCTTAAGATGTTAGTTTCCTATTCAACCAAAATTTAAACCACAATTTGTCCCAATAAACTCTACAGCGCGCCTGGTTTCCTCCATAATAACTTCCTCTTACAGTAGTTTGACCAAAGTGTATCAAATCTTGTTTGCATAACGACAGCAAAGTATACAATCATTTTAACTTTGTTTCCCTTGCGGTCCCTCATGGCACACGCTTTGGTTACACTGTCACGCTTCTGCTTTTCCAACAACCGTCTCCTTTTCCATAGTTTCAATCTAAGCTTGTTAACCGTAATCTCCACAAAGTTTCTGGTAATTATAGGTGCTAAAACTTAATAATCTGCTTGACACGACATCAGAGACAAAGCTTTGTCTTTTATTTTAGCTGCTTGACTTGAGCAATAATTGCTGCGTGCAAGAACATTTACTTTTTTTCGTCACCGTCAAAAGCTTTTCCAATTTTCTAAAACCGCCCCACAGGAGTAAATTGCCGTCAAACTACACAGAATATAGTCACAATTTTCATGAAACAAATTATAGGCTGTCTGTGTAGGGTCCTTTGCTCATTTCATAGTGTTTTAATGAAAACCATGTAAACTCCGAATCAGATCCTTTGCTCCTATATTTTTTCTTCTATTACCACACAATGCTAGTAAGTAGCTGTTCTCTGATGTTCTGAGGTAGGCATTTGACTGACATGACAGGTTACAAGTGTACTAATTTAAGTGCCAAGCCAATAACGCATTAAAGACCGCCACCTGTTCAGGCTAATATCCCCTTGGACGGTAAGCATCAATTAAGCGGCCTCATTCCTACTCTTGTTTTTAAATTGAGTGTAAAATCCCAAAAGCATAGGTAAAAGCCAGGTGGAAAAGACAGACGAAAACTTTCTCTGAAGCCTCCTCATTGCAGTTTTTTTAGGTTTCAAGCAGCCGCTACTAAAACAATTCCTTCTCTTGTTAAAGACAGTCTTAGCGAAATACCTGTCAATTATAATGATAGGCAGACCAGGGTAAATGCTCAGCGTAAGTCCACACATTTCCTCAGAGATCTTCTCTTTTAGCGTAGTGCAATTATCTCCACCAATTTTTCTCCGTATGTAGAGCTTAACGATGAATGCATATTTGTTGGGCAGTGAACTTCAACGATTTCTCGGAACTCAAGTAATTTTGCCTGTCTTAGTACAAGTGCATTCTTCTTGCATTCATCTCACATGCGAGCAGGCCTTTAGTATCCTATGAATCCCATACCTACTCCATCTGCACCTATCTCCGTATTTAATTCTTGTACTAATTTGATTCGCATCACTATCATGATCCATGCCTCCAATAAATGGCATTCGCAAAAGTTTCATTAAATTCATTAACGCAGAAAATTAATATCCGCCTTATGTATTAGCGTGTGACTCTCCCTTTTTGAAGACATGCGTAGCGTGGAGGATTAACTCCTGTTTGCTTACTGTAACAACTCTGTGTGTAATCGAACGCAGATGAGGGAAGCGAAAATTCGGATGGTATTTAATTGTGATGTGCGTGCATATTGGCTTCACGATTTTAGTGTACACCTTAAGAAAATTGGAAGATTACTTTCCGTCACTCTATGGCTGCAAATGTATACCGTTTCTCTTACTCGTCTCAGGATTATTATTATCTTAAGTTTGTCATTATTCCAAATAGAGGATTTGGGCCAAGAAGCGAGCTTACATTTATAACGAAATTGAGGCTCATCATCTTCACACGGAGCATCCTAAACTTTCTCACGTTTCGTCACTAGACAGCAGGCTCATATGCAAAGGAATGTCTTGATTGCCCTAGCTGAGGGGTTAGATTCAGTAAAGCCATGTGCTTTATGTTTTCTTAACCAATTCACGGTTGTGCTTTAATATCTTAATTGTTATTCCGTTTCCTTTCTACGAATTAGCTGATATCATTAAAACAATTTCCACTATGCTTAATTTCTCACGTGGTCAGGTTGAGCTCCGTCCAACTCCAGGGCCTATTCTTTATGTGCGGTGGTGGTGAGAGAAAGTGGTAAAAGCTCACGAACCGTCCCATCTTGTTGCTCTCAGTACGCGATCATCGTGTATTAATAACTATCAAATTGAGAGATTTAATCCCTGGAATTAAATTAGTTTCTTCCTTTGTTTAGCTTTCATTAGAAAAGATCAACTTGTTCTCTCCTCACATGCTCGACTCACCTACATAATCTTCTTACGTACACAACTCAACACTCATTATGATTACACTTGTAACGAATGAAAATTAATTGCCCCTTTCAACAATCACTAACAATTAGCTTCACACCAAGCTGTATTGTAATTATCGAGCGGTAAATTAGTCTCAACTTGAAACCCTTTCAAAAATTTCACTCTCCCTTGTAAATCCTTATGTTTTAACTCAGAAATCTGCAAGTTGATTGTTTCTATAATTTATATATGAGAGGAGCTGCAGCTACGCTCTACCAAATTGATTCCGCACAAATCGGGAACATTAGTTTAAAACGTAGGATTATTGCTATGCCACCTTCTTATCACTCCAAGGTATTCTTCTTCTTGAGACTACAATAGACATTTTCATTAATTTTAATTCGTTTACAATACAGTCCACAAGACTAGGCCATCCAGTATGCAGAATTGGCAGCATTTCAGTACGTTTCATTGTATTCATTAACAGCTGTGCTCGTAGCATTGGAAGTAATAAAAATTGTAAAGGAGTTATTAGTTCACCACCCTTCCGATACACAGAAGCAGGAGGTTGTGAAACAATGTTAATGTGGTTCAGTATTAAGTAATCCTGCGTGAGCTTCCGCCCTTGCGGAACAATGGGTGCTGTTGCATTGGTTACAGCCGAGGAGTGAAATCAAATTGAAGATTTCAACCACACCAATGTTAAACGGATGGGAAATTCGTCCTCACTATTCTCAGTGTCCTCATGTCGAGTCCTCCGCGGTCTTACAAACCGGCGCAGCGGTCAGTTGATAATTTTTTCGCAATTTTAAGACACGTTGACATTAACACTCACGCTGTTGAATCCAAATTATCACACTTCTTGACAGCCTTTAGGATTAATGTTAGTATAAATTGCCGGGAGCGCAGCGCAGGATTACTTCAAATTCTACGAAGTACTGTAGTCAACTCAACTAATCAACAGTGCCATTATTGCAACAGCTGCTAATTAATTGTATCAATGTTTTAACGACAATTCTAGCACGACTTCAGCCGCTGCACAAGCACTGCATTGTCTCATTCTTCCAAAAGTGTGGCAATGCTTAATCTTGCTAACAATAAGCCTATCTATCAAAGAGTCTCCTCAGCGGTTGAAAAGTCTCAATTATTCTGTTTCTTCCACACCTGTCCAATTATGCCCTCTACAGATTTCAACTCAGAAGCCCTTGCTTTCATTCTCATCATAATTTCCTGTCAAACTTCATGACTGGCTAGGCCTCGGTTTCCATAAAATTTCTTCCTCACGCTGCATGAGATGCTTATTTCCATTGATCCAATACAGATTCCAAAACTATTCTTACAAGATCAAGATCCCCGTAGCGAGACTGTAAATCACAGTTTGCAGTTAGTCCAAATCTTTTAAAACTCATTCACGTTTACTTTTGTCTTCACACGCTACGCTCAACTGCACATGCTTATATCATAGATAGGGATTTTTTTATTCCCCTTAGCTTCATAAAGAGGCTGAGAATGAAAAGGAAATCAGGAACAAGTGGACCACGTCAATTTGAATCTGTATTGAATCAAAACACTTTTACATCCTACCAAGTCTAGTGTATCCGTATCCTTACAAACTTAAAATAACATATGCTCTTTAAAAGAGTTCCCTACATTTTCTTATTTTCCGTGTATCCTTTAACGGGCTCCTTTTCATCTTCCCGTTCCGTTACCTGTCTAGCACGCATTGATCTGGAATTAATAAACCGGAGTTAAGTCTCAGTTAGATGTAGTTTAGTAGTTTGGAGTTCTAGAGCCTATATTAAATGGCTTGCCACTCAGATTGTACCTAATTTGTAAACTATTATAGCCTTTTAAACACCTGAGATTAAAGCATTTCCCGAATATATTTCATTCCGCTTGGTCACGCGGAACGTGCGTAAATGAGCAGTGGATTGGAAACAATGGTCAGTTGTACGCTTATCTTCCACCTCACACCACGTTCAAACATACTGTAGTAGCTCGTTTATCTTTGATGTGGTTTACAATCCACTTCGATCTCTGCTAACTCGTTTAAACTCAATCCAACATTAAAACTTAACAAAATCCCGCCCATCTCTTTAACCATCTGTCATCCAGTCTCCGTATCCTTTCTTTCAATGTCTTTCAATTAATCTTGTCACACAAGCCTCTTGTCTTGCGTGTAAACTCTTTGGCGGCTTTCCCTTGATACAAATGGTGCATTGATTTGTTTTTATCATCAATGATTAATGAAGATTTGTGATGCTGGGAGGAGGATGGAGGAGGAACCTTTTGATAACCTTAACACCATCTTGCCCCTTTTGGGCATTTAATAAAGAGAATGTCAAATTATTTAGCACAGGTTCTCCCACAATGTTTCAGGAGTTTTGGACTAAACAAGGTCTCAGGAATCAGAGCTAAATGTGCACTTTGAACAGAAATATCTTTTAATGTTACATGACTATTTTCCAAGTAAGTCATCAGTCATGAAGTCATGAACGGCCTCCATAGCTCTTATTTTCCTAGTCCCTGAACTAACAAGCATCAACTCAGTGGCGGAGGAAATCGCGCAGTTGTGGGTGGGAGTCGAGGGTTGCTTTTAAACCTTTTTTCTTCCACTTTTTTCCGACTTAAAATTTTGTGAAATCCCTGGAAACACGGCGGAAATATTGGAAGGCGTAGGTAGGCGGTTGTTTGGCAAATTCCAAGCTTAGCATTCTTGAAGATTGCACACACAAGAGTGACGGAAGCAGGGTGTTTTCAAGAAAGAGGGTGTAGAAAAGATGAAAGTGTTGATTTGTGGAAATCTCCCCATTCACATCATGGATGAAAGCCTTGGTCTTGAGAGTTTCCTTTTAATCCTTTTGCATGGCTCAATCCCCAGCCATCCGTGTCAATGATATTGTCTGCATTATTCCTTCTTTGAATCTCATTTCCCCAACACTTTTCATCAACTTCTCCTCTTCACTCAGGCAAGACAAGCTGAAAAGCTGCGGATGTATATACATTTGCATCCGTATCAATCGGCTCCAATTAAACTATAATTTGGAATTTTCAGCAATTTCTTTTCTTCATTCATATATAAGGAAAGCATGATGGTGGTATATATGGTGGTAAGCCATGTAGTGTACTGTATACCGTGTAGTAAGAAGAAAACTAATCTGCTCGCTGCTCTTCCATGAGAGAAAGATTGTCTAATTCCAGAATCGCATCATCAATTTTAGAAATTAATGCAGACATAACATGCGGTTATGTTAAGCTTAAAATCATTATCCCGTAACCACAATCCCACTCAAACCTAATTATATTCCTATAAATAGTACAATAGTCCCAAACCCTTTTTAACTTGCTACATATAATCCAAGCTTCTTTACCATCCTTGCCTACATATTCCACCCATTAAAGCTAGCACCAATACAAATGCTCCCAAATAAATTAATCGAAATTCTAGGAACGCCAAGCTTTAAACATCCCCGGCAATGCGAGCGAACCGTTCACCTTAGGTATTTTATGCGCTTTTACAGCTTGCAAACATAAGCTTTACAAACGATAGCGATAATAATTACATGCGTTGTTTTAACAGGCGTAAACTTTTAATTTTATCTATATTTAGGGCATATCATGTTGGAGTTTTGTTCTGAGTGAGAGCATTATTGCTTCTTTAGCCCCTAGATTTATAATAGCAAGAAAGAGATGTGCAAGGATGTAGTCTTCCTTTGTTACGCTATTAATTATCATTTGAGAAACCATCAGCTTGATCGTGTAGGATCATAATTGGAGCTCATCCGTGCTAACATTTGTTGAGTGGATGCTCTTCTTGTGGCTTGAGTCGGTGGAATTTTGGCCTCAAGGTGAATATGATTCGAGATGATTTTAGTTTTGAATTTTTCTGCTTTACAGAACGGGATTTTTTTGATCTTTCCCTGGATAACGAAGACGAGGAGGAAGAAGATACTTCCATTGAATTGAGGGATGATATAAGAGCAGGAAACGGCAATCAAAGGCATGACGAAACCGTGTGGCCAAAAGTTTTAGCTTTATTCTTAACTCTTTTCACAAACTATTCCGCATCCAGCCTGCACGGTACTGCGTACAACAAACAGTCAATTCTTTATTTTCTTTGCAGGGATACTCAAAAACGGATACTTAGCATGGCTGCAAGAGAGCGTCAGTGCCCTTTTTGTGACCATCATTCCAACAATCCATTCTTTCATCATGTGACGTAAGTTTAAAATTAGTCTAATAGTGCTAAATTTGTATTTTGGGGTAATTTAGTTGATCCAAGTCGAATGCTGACTCAATTCACATCTTTTCTAATCATATTGTAATAGTAGCAGCCCTGGAAACCTGGAGGAGGTGAGCATGCAAGGAACTGTTGGAGGAGAGGGTCCTGCGGTCCTACCCAGAAGCCCGTCCCCATATTACGTAAGATTGCGTCGGGATCTTTTGGCGGCTATAACTCCCCCTCCCTCAAACGGAAACGTTGTGAGAAGACCCAGAAATTTCTCCGTAACTCCACAAGGTCAGCTTGCAATAGACTATTCATCCAACTGGCTTGGATTGGAAAACTACGTCAACAATCTTAAACGCTGAAAATATAAGGGACGTGTCTGAAATTACTGAAAGAGTTTAAAATAGAAGACGTGTGGCTTTTTTTAAGGCTAGATTTGATCCCATTTGTATTTCGTTTTAGAACTATTTATCGATATAGTATACGGCGTGAGGTACTAAATAATCCTAACTTTTCGCTACATCACTGTATTCTTTGATATTAGTAACTTCTGGGTAAACATGGTAAGATTTAATAGTTTGTATGTTTTATGTAGGCATTAACAAGTATGTTTTTATCTATGAAACATTTAGATGCTCATTTAGCTGAAATTGAACCCTTTCAAAACGAGTGTCCCCGTTATAACAAGTGCATTACAGATTCTCATTACTACTAATCTACTAGCATTAATTCTGTTTCGGAAAAACTTAGTATTAATAAGTAATCAGCATTTGTTTGGACAGTAAGCAGACACTATGTGTCAGCTATTCCCACCATACATACACTCCCATGTGCAAGTTCCGATTAAGTGTCCTTACAACTAACTAGGGGTTTCTAACGCATCGCATTAGTTCTATGACCCTACCTAGGGTACTTAGAGACGGTTAAGTTAAGCTAATTTTTTCTTGTGTAATTTTCCTCCAAGGGTTTATTTGTCTTGCAGCGTCGGAGCATCACAATCATTGAATCGCTTATTCTAGCCTACGTGAAAGGAAAATAAACGTTATAAATTGCTTATTGTTTACAATTTGACTACCAGGAGTTAAGTTTTTGATTGTGTCACTTTTTTACCAGCCGACGTGTTCTTCCATAAGGTTACAAAGTTGCTGACGTCTTTGTGTGATGATATCCTCAAATTGCATTGCATTTTTTTCTTGCGCTTCCAGGATAGTTGATAGCTCAGTCTCCAAATTCAGGCTGGAACCAATACTAAGGAGTTCTGGAAAAGATTCAAATTTCAAATGATGTAGATTTTAAATACTGAAGGGTAATTGAAACCTAGATTCCACAATATTCGTTTTGTTGAATCGCAACTAACTGGCTATAGGCCATAGTGGAGGGAAAATCTTACCTTTGGAAATTTTGATAGTTTTGCCAATTTCCTTCATTTCACTTTCCAGCCTTTCTTTGACGTCATTCTTTAAATCATCAGTTTCCTTGATTATACAAGCTGCTTTGAGATTTTCTAATCGGATGTGTTTGTATTTATTCATGAGAAACAAAACGTATTGCCGTTTAACCCTCCACAAAAGAAAACAAAGTCGGTAGCCTTGAATAGCAGCTTGTTCTGCAGCAAGTAATTCAGCGTTTTCGATTTTCACATCTTCCGGAACTTCGTTTTGAATTATAATCAGCGCACATTCCAAGTCCTTAATTATTTGTTCCAACATATAAAAATTCCTCCGCTGCTCCAGGGCATATCGAAGGGTAAGCTGTTCTTTTTTCTTACTTTCAATCAACGCATATCTTCTCTCATTGCTATAGTCGCTCATTTGTTTCACTTTCTCCATGAGGCGAGAAATCCGCAATTCCTGAGCCACTAGTTTATCCAGAATTGTTCCATGTTCTTCACTTTTTTTGGCTTTGGAAACCACTTTCCTCCCATTGTCCCCCATACTGCTAAGTGCTAACCCATCCACAAACACAAGGCTTGGTCACTGTAGCTATTTTTGCTAATAATTACTTGTTCTAGTCTGTTTAAATGATACTTTTAAAATTGATTCTGAAACTATTTGTATTTCTGAAACAGTAACATCTACTTTTGAAGATAATATAAACATCATATAGAATGCCACCGGATCGTATACCGATGTCTCAGCTTTAAGTTTGCTTCTAGAGCACGAATCAGTAGCGTATCTTGAAAATTCTATAGTTCGGGTAACATTCGTAAGTTGTGTATTAATATTGCAAGCAATGTGTGTCCTTTTGCAATCATGGTTTTAAATCTGCCACGGTATGCAAAATTCCTTATGAAAATTAGGCATAAAACGAGGCTCCCAGCTCTTGGCCTACAAGAATTTTTGCATTCATGCATTGCTCCACATATACTATAGATTAATACTTACTTTACAGTTTACGGCGCATATGCCCTTCTCAGTATCTATCTTTACATGTATGATCATTAAGTACAGTTTTTAATAACAAGGTAATATTATCTTCCTCGACCATTCTTATATTCGATTTACGCTAGCCAACTGATTCTTAGTCAAATTAAATTAATATTATGCAATATGCTGCATGTATTAAACATAAACAATCCTCCTAGGAAAGATCCAGTCTGCGGCATCGCACATGCGACAATGGGTCCCGTGGGGTCAACCTTCCCATAAATTCCAGAATCTGGGACCTTTGTCAAGATTGAAGAATCCTTTCACAATTACAACCTGGAAAGTATACCATGTATCGTCACAAATGGAATTAAATAGGAATTCTTTTAGCTCTATAATTAGCCAGTAACTGCGTTACCATCATACCTGAACTATTCCGACAATAACCATTGTGCAGGAGTAGAAGAAGGACAGATAATTGACACTATCGTAATTATGCTCTCCGATACTTCGCCCTTTCTTTTCGCGATCTTGATGCTCAGCCTGGAAGACTACTACTTTATCAGTGGATTTTCTGACTTTATCCAAACTTTTCTGGAATCAAAAGATTAATTACCACAATTAATTCCTGGATAAAATATGCACGTTTTAATTTTTAATGTTTTCTATAAATTCTAAAATCACTTTGTTTTTAACATTCTTACTTACGCGAATATCTTCAATTCGTACATGATATTCTTCTTCTGGGATTTCAGTTGAATTCGACGGCAGTATAGCCCATTCTGGTTCATCCCCTTCCTGCCATGACGGTACAATCCAGGTGGACAATCCTATTGTTTTAGTACTCAGAAGATGGTAACCGTTGTAGAAGCATATCTCATAATCTCCCACTTGCGATTCTTCCAGTACGGGAACCCTACAAATGAACCCCTGCTGAAAACGCGGAATCATCTAACAAACAGTATCCAACTTGTTATCTTAACTTTAAACTTACGTCACAGTTCCTTTTGACTCCGACAAGTACTTAGCTACCATTTTGCCATTGGGCTCGTAGAAGAGAAAATCTATTTGTAGGGGTCCTTGGGACGAATCCAGCACTGTGTAAGACACAATCAAAGAATCCGAGTAGTTTACCGGCTGATACGTACAAAACGTTTCTCCAGGCTTTATGTTAAATCTCATTCCATGGCGTTTGAGACAATCACTCAAGTTTGAAAATGAGAGTAATAACCCAACTACCCCCACAATCCCCCCACTCCACGCATTCAGTCTCAAGCGTGACATTTTAAAACTGATGGACATATATATCCCTTCCTGGAATCTGGAGTTAGAAAGCTAGTTACCCTTTATCATTTTATAAGAGGACAAAGTTGCAACGACCTATGTAAAAGTTTAAGAAATTTAAAGAAACATATTTTCGATATTCAGAAGAAAATCAACAACGGGTTGCTCGT
The DNA here is from genome assembly GCA_906901655.1 of Sminthurides aquaticus. Taxonomy (NCBI): domain Eukaryota; kingdom Metazoa; phylum Arthropoda; class Collembola; order Symphypleona; family Sminthurididae; genus Sminthurides; species Sminthurides aquaticus. Next base: position 3,357,584 of record CAJQTT010000004.1, on the reverse strand, counting down.
AGCAACGAATAGTAATGCAAACTATGATGAGGTTAACATAACACTATACATCAGTTTTGGGATAAATTTTCGGTTATTTAGCATCTCGTCAGTTGCCAACTATCATTGCCTTGTTAGCCGCAGGTAACTTTTTTTTCTTCAGCGCAAGTTTGTCGAAGAAATTGTCTCATCACGCTGGTCACAAAACTTTTTTCACACCAAGTCTGGTCGCCAATCTAGAAAAATCTATCGGTTGCATATTTTTCGCTCATTAATAGCATTTCATAACTCCTAGTGTGAGTTCGGGTGGATATAAAAAATAATTGGGGCCGTATAACCGAACCCGGTTACCGCCAAGACGGTTGTTTGAGATCCTAACTGAAGGTTCCTTAATGAGCTTAACCTAATGGAAGAATTAGGATAATATCGCCGGTGGGCCGAGCGAAGCGTAGGCTCCGGTCGATGTATTTTTCATTGCTTTTTTCACGCAAAAATTTTAAATCGTGATTGTGGCCCAACGAGATGCCAATACCGAACGGCACCTCGTTGGGCCTTGACCACTAAATTCTCTATAGTATTTTGGCTCTCAGAAATGGCCATCAACTCAAACAATCCGAAAATCACTTGAATGTACGACTTACGCTTTCCCGGTCTAGAGTATCCCATATCAGCAAAACCTTGTCCCGTCAGGAACTTGTCTTTTACCTGTCAGATTTTTTAAATAAGATCAAGATCAGTACGGTTTTCGTCGTAACTTGGGTAGGGTGATTTCCATAGATCACAGCTCCAAGCATTACTGAGCATGCCATTACTGACTGATCTTGCAATTCGTCCACACTTCCCTTAACGCCCAAAAGCACTATATACTTCCACACTTGCTTCTGAAGATACCCTTGCATGTCTACTCCAAAGAAAAAGTTAAAAAATTAATAAATTGTACACAATCCCGGTTCCTGAAATGAACTTTCTCGCCTCTGTAAAATAAGAACAAGATTACGCAATAGTTTGAATTCTTCCCCGGCAGTATAATTAATTACAAATTTCTCTTCTATTATCTCGCAATATCTTCTTAATTTCTAAAACAATGTCGTTGGCAAGAGAATGCTTCGGAACGTTGTTCGGAGCGTATGGAATTAAACTTTTGATCTGACTAGTAGTTAAAGGGCCACAGTTCTCTCTAGGAAAAGCTGGCTAGCTAGCTGGGAGGGTAATCTTCTGAGGAAAAACTAAAGTTTCTTGCAGGGCGGCTACCGACCTCCTGTCTATGTTTGCCTTGATATCATGAGCATTAATAATGAGTCGGCTTGGATCCGTCATCTAGTACATGATCAGCTTCCACAACAGTTCTTAAACATAATGTCTCCTTAAACGCCACGCTTTCCGCAACATGGCTCCGAGAATCCTAGTTAGTTTAGTTCTGTGCTCAAAGATAGCCATTTCTAAAGCCGCAAGCTATCCTTTACCAACTATAATATATATATAATACTTTTATGAACATTCTCATACCGCCCCATTTATGCTTTACATAACAACGTATTATCTCGTTTCTTTTTCCATTTAAACACCACTTTTGACCTAATTTTGATTTAACTGCAGCGCTGTTAGCAAGATAAATACAATTTATCTCCTTTTCTCATATTGCCTAGGAAGACCTGCATCCTGATCTTTTCAGAGTGTCAATCCATTTCTCAGTTTCATTAAATTGCGTAAACCTGGAACGCGTGTACTATTTCAAGCAACTTTGAAAAACCGCAAAAAAATTCTGATTCTATTCCCCCGTATAGATACGTATAGCTGGACGCTAGTCTTGATGAGCAGATTAATAATTCTTGGATAATTCTCACATTGAACAAGCCATCCATATAAACAGCTAATTATCAGATAAAATTACTTGCTACAACTAGCGCTCAACTACTGCTAGAAGACAAGCTGTAAAATCAATTTCTTACCAGAGTACAAGGAAAGTTGATTATTTACTTAAATCCTTTTCCTTCCCACAAATTGAGTAGCATTTACTCAATCTATATAGTCCATGTGTCATACAAAGATACTTCTTGTTGCGTGCCCCAGTACCCAGTAGGCAAAACGCAAAACCATGAAGCTAAAATTCTTGTGTAGAGGTGATTACATTAATAAGGAACATCCGAGGTTTAAATATAAACTAACTAACTATCCTTAAGTGGGTAGTTATGATGTGATTCCAGGAAAGGTTATGAACAATTCCTCCCCAAACGCCAAACCGCCCCTCCTACCGTAAGCTATTGTATACTTCTTGTACATACTGCAAGCAGTTAATCCAGTGGATTTTCAAGGAAACTTTCCGCCGATTACGGCCAATATTTTAAATTCTTGGCAATTTCCTCCGGATTTCACCAAAGCGGAAAAGCATTGCGGCCATCATTCTACTCGAATAGCCCTTGTTTGAGGATAATCATTAAAGACAAAATACCATATAATTTTACAAAACTAGTCATTTAGTTAGGAGCAGAGTATATTTTCTAGCTTGTCATAGCTCAAGGTAAAATGGCAAAATATTCCGTCTGCCATGACATGACATCACCTTTCACCACATTGTCCTGTTCTACCTTCGGACAAATACTTTTGCCAGGAATTTGATAATAATATGTATTTGGCCAAATTATTCTTTAAAGCCCAACCACCACCATCCTCTTGCCCACATAATCATAACGCTCTCTACTAGCTATACATTATTCTGTTATCCATTTTAGGTGGTAATCTAATCCAGACGAGTGACAACATTAGACGACTCCTGCCATCCATCATAAAACGCATCTCAACTCAAGCTTGCTTTCTAGTCTGTACCGTTTATCCCATTCCTTCCTCCATTTACACGGACATTGTGTAAATAAAAACACGGGTTTCGAGTCTATACACATAATTATATATATATATATTCCGGAGCGGATAAGATTAATTATATCCAACCAGAGATGAGTAGTTAGGTGTGGACAAACGGTGTGTATGTCCCATAACAAGTGTTATGATACTTATTGATGTTAATGTCACTCAGCTCGCCCCTCACTTCTCTATTCCACAGTATTCTTTTCATTCTTATCTCCTTCTAATGACAGAAATGTATATGTAATCCTGTTTGCAGAGTATTAAAGGAGGGATTCACGGAGATGAGAGGGGGATAAATCCATGTTGAAAAGGTAAAAATCACTCATTTCCTCACAAACTACCAGTCTCTCCCTCTAATAGCCAAGGAGGTTTTGAACAAACTTGTAATCATAATATTATTTACCTTTTCATTTTGTTCACATCTTTGTCACTCCATTTAGTATTCCTCCTCCAGTATCCTCATCCCCTGTCCATCATCAGTCCGTCTCACATTCCCTCTCCATCCAGCCATTCATGCGAACCACGATTTTCCTTCGTCCTCCGATTCAATTCATTCCCCCTCTCCTGCTTCTTCTTCTTCTTGGACCCTATCTTGGTACATATTTGGCTAACTTCTAGAATTGATATGGTCACATCAATTATTTACTATCTTGTCCACGGAAATCATTGAGAAGCTACTTGGACCTTACAAGAGCAATTATCCAATCCAGTTTAAGGGAACAACTTTCATCTTAATCTTCCTTGGACGACCTGATACTGGACAACCTTAAGAGTCGACCAAGTGCTGTAAATTGTATATATCTTCCCCAGCCTCCACACGCTTCTTCTAGGCATAATACACATCCCACAACACTCTGAAAATGAAGAGCATGACCACAACCAGTAATTTCCGGCTGTTCAACCATATTATACATGAAAACATTTTCTCGTACTGACCATTCATCTCAGAGTCCGTCGCAGCGCTGATGGTCTTCCGACGTGTCCTTGTACTCTTCTTTCCCTCCAAGTGTTTTCCGTTTTAAAAGCTCCAAAACTATGGCCATGGCTACCGGACTCGTACAGCCCTCGGCAAAAAAATCCTTTCGGATCGACGATTTATTGTGTCAATCCAAGTCCGACAAACCTCCCGCCAATCAACAGCCTCTTCCCGGTACGACCCTGTGCTCATTAAACAGTTTTGAATTAAAATCACCCAACCTCGTGAAATGTGACAGCTCAGTAATTGACTTAAAAACCCATAAGAATTCCGACTCACCTTCCCAATCCAATGATAGAATGAGTAGCACTTCACACATGGCTCCCCACAAAGCTACTTCATCAAGTTCAAGTTGGGGCGATGCGAGCTCTGCTTTTACTCGTCATTTACCCAAGAAGCGTCATTTTTATTCCTCAGAGTCTGAGCAGTCAAAGCATCTCAAGGAGCTCTCCCCCTCCTTGCCATCCTCGTCCTCAGGTGCTTCATCCAATTCCTCAACGCCTTCCTCCTCTCCTTCCGGTTTCTTAGGCCCACCCCTCTTTGCCACTTCAGAGAGTCCTAAAAGTTCCAATCCTTTATTTTCCAACCAAGTATCCTCCCGTTTCCAGGATTATTTGCATCATTTTGGAGCTCCTCATAATACGAGGCCTTCAGATCCGTCTTCACAGTTCCCTTACCTACATTTTTCACCCTTGGCGGGATCATCCTTCAATCCATCCACGGCCTTTCGACCCTTCTTGCCAGTGGAACATTTTTCTGGGGAAGAACTGGGCGCCATTAGAAACTTCACGCATCATGCTGCAGCCAGCGGGATTTGTAAGTTCTACTTATTTCTTCATCTTCTTCTTATGCTAATTATCAGGGTCCTGCTTGACCCCATGTCTAAAGCATCGTACATGGGGTAAACTAGATGGTCTTCTTTGCAGTCGTAGGGGTTGATTTCATACATTCTTAATTATCCCCTGGATGATGCAACTGTTGCGGATAATTCTGCAAACTATGCACGGGAAAAGATCGTTGGGACATAATTACTTTGTCATTACAGTCGATGGAATTGCACGAGAGAGAGTGGAAGAGTAATCGAAAACATTCCTATAAACAGTCAAACTCACCTCAACACTTTTGCTCTAACTCAAACCAGCCACTAGTTGTCAGTTAAATCTCCCAAGTGCATAATTTCCATCTCCTTGGAAATGCAACTTGTTATGACACAAATTGCAAGTAGCTAATTTATACGAGCAAACCCGACAGACGCGAAGGCCAAGAGAGAGGAGAGTAGTCTTAATACTAATACAATTATCGATAAATTCTCCTTAGCTTATCAGAATCCTCTTCTAAACTCCTTGGAGCAACTCCTTCCCTTTTAACATGCTCCATTAAGGAGTAATGTGACAAGATCACGTAATGTGACAAACAAAGGCAAGCAAGTCCGTCCTCCAGGAGCTCACCCAACCGTAATTAACAAAGATTCCCCATAGACCACTCTAACCACGCATCCTCATTACACGCCTAATCTAGGATTTCTTTCCAGGAACGCCAGTTTTGATAAACTTCTATTTTTAAATCTTCTACAATACCGCAGATTATCCTCCGGTCTTGTCTTGTTAATCCTTTCTTACCGTTCCTTCCTCCTGATCTCATGAGCATAAAAATACTATAACGTCGTGAATGACCGTGTTCTGCCAATCTTGTCCGAGTAGGCTCAATAATTCATTCATTACCATCCTATGAAGAAATGTCTCATTCATCATTTGGTTTTTCGTTATTTCCTCTGCAATCTCAGAATTTTCTAAAACTCACAATTCGCTATACCTATAAAAATCCAAAACCTAATTTCGCAACGTTTCCCACCTTATTTCATGGATATTTTTACATCTATTCCCTCATTTATCATCATACAGTGCAGTGGTTCGATAATTACAATCCATTATTACTACATTCCTTATTTAACCTCCGTTTTTAGATCCTCTCCAGATATCTATTCAGCTAATATACAAGGATTTATTTATAGATGATATAAATAAAGACGTTATGGAGCATACGTACGCGCTCAATTACATTGAATCAGGATTAAATGAGATTGATGGGCCACTTGGGAGCACAGGTAGTAATTGTGTTGATTACGGCCGCAATATAAATTATCTCAAAGCAATTAATCCCGTATTAAAGTTAAGAGCTGGAGTGATAAAAAAGGAATTAGTTGTTCTCTCCAATCAGGCTTCTTCCATGAATCAACTAACACAGTAGTGGAATACATTATGTTTATGAACAATACGAAAGCATTTGAGGATTGGAAAACACAGAGTTGAGCGTGCTACAAGCCGAGTGAGCGATAATAGGCCCAGTACAGTAGCCTTAACTACTACTAGTTATGCCGTTAAGCGGCGGGATTTCTCATTAATAGCAATAGCATGTTATGAAGTTATGATTGTGCTTGTGAAATTGCTAATCGGCTCTAGTGACGTCTTTCCCCGTGCCTCATCTCCTTCTTTGACAATGATGGCTTAGGCCCTTCATTGCCAAAATTATGCACCGCAACGAGGCAACTCTGCCAGGTTAACATGAACCTAGACCACTGGGATACTAGGAATATACACGTATATATTCCACCGGATTAAGGTGAAAACAGATCAGGATGAATATACTATTGGAGGATGAGTGACATTAGGAGGAATATTAAAGATAGCTATGGCTTTATGATGAGGTTAGATCTTAGCGTTAGATCATTGTGTTCCCCATAATCCCACACAATCATTGTAAACTTTCAAGTATCCTCTTAAGTGCGAACATGCAATTCTGGTGTTTAGCGTAATTAGAATTCCATCCAGCCCTCTTCACTTTAGCCCTACACCCCCAGATATTTGTTCACAGATAAGCAGGGATTTATGCCCATAAAATTGATTGTTCATTAATCGTCTCTTCGATATCCTAAAAATTCTGGATTATAATTAATTCTAACCCAACAAATTATCTCCCGATAAACCCTCTGTAATCCATGTTGCGAATTTTTTTTGGATTTTTAAAGTCCTTCCAAAACTAATCAATCATATACATGGTCAAATCCAACAGTCCATTACCATCAACCTCTCTTTCTTCACAAGCAAAATTTGGAATTCCAAGGTATTAACTTTGAATTGAAAAATTATCCAATCCTTCTCCCCTTCCTTGTCCAATATTTAGTCCAGGAATGGGGAAATGTGTCAGTTATAAGCTAACCACGTTCCTAGCCTTATCCGTCTCATGCTAGGAAATCTTAAATATATACTATTTAAATAGACTATCCTGGAAAGGGAAGGAAGCGAAAACTGGGACTAATCGGGCTGCCTGAGCAAGCAGAACGGTCCTCATGATTATGAAACAAATATCTGATATGGAATCATGAAAGTAATCGAGAAAATATTGCCGAATTATATCATTTCATGCTCAATCGGCATCCGAGCATTGTTGTTTTGTGCAAATATGGCTTGGAAAGTATCTTGTCATAAAGATGCCGACAAAATACGTAGAAAACATTGCCTTTCTCGATAACCACCACCGCCCACATCAGTCACAATGTACAAACTGCAGACGCAAGTATTGCATGTTATTGCCGATCCTCTCCTTGTTTCCACAATAGATCTCATTTGTACTCAAATGTATCTACGAGTTAATCTCTATTTAACTACATGAGTGTGTTTACCCACCCTGCCTTCTCCTGTTTATTCAAACCATCATATGTATACCTTCTCCCTAGTCCTCTTCATCCAGCTTCCACTAGCCCCAAACATCCTCAATTAAATCTTACTTCCTTTCCCATCTGAGACTCTCAGCTTATGCTCCAAATTTGTTGTGGCTACGCCTTCGAATAAGTTCATTCATGATGGACGCCTGATCCGCCAATTTCCTGCAATATTAAATCATAACACGGAGAATAAACGAGTCTACCGTGAATTCGGACAACCAAAATTGGCTATGCAGGTTTGGAAACGTTCTAAAATCTGCCGGAAACAGAAGCAGACGGCGTTTACTTCACTTCTACGAAAAACGTCGTTCCTCATTCCCTCCCCGCCTTGAAGGAAATTATAGAAGATCATAACGAAAGGAGAGATCGATACCATAGGGTGTAGGCAAAAGACAAAATTTATAATGCATTTTCAGGAGTGCGCATTGAAAATATCAGTGGCACTTTAATGATCAATATAATCATACATGACTCTATCAGCTTGGCCGAACACGCTCTTCATCAATCAACTCACGCCGAATAATGTTAGTCAAGATAAAATGGATTAGGATTTAGGATGATGAAGACAAACACCTCACATGTGTCTCTGTCTAGAATCTAGCTCCTAAATGGATTACGCGGTTTGTGTAAACCCCCTCCCTCCTTCAACTACTTTATCCACTCCCTTATTGCAAAAGACTAACAAAAGAACATGGATACGAACCTAATATGACATCCTGATAATTGCTCCTACCATTTGTTCAACACACTGACAACATGAAATCTTTTCTTATCACCCAGTCAGGAGGTTTCGTTAAGCAAACAGTAACACCCACATTACAGAATCCAACTACCATTCTTCCAGCTGACTTCTTCATTCTCAAATTGATATCAAACGTACTCAAATCAGAATCTCCGCTCCCTCTCTCTTCTCGCTTCCCTGACTGAGTTTCACCTGAGTCATTAAATAGACACATAGATTAAGATGCTATATGGATTCCAGTATAAATGGACATTGGATTCAACTCTTTATTAGCATTAAGGTTTAAACAAAACTCGTTCTAGTCTACCTGAACAATGTGCGTAGTCTTTAGGTTAATCCGCCGATTTGAGGTTTAAATTTAATCACAAATTGCACGATATCCTAAATCCTCGTGAGTCCTTTTTATAAATTCAAACCTTATGTACAACAAAGCTAATCCTAGAAAAAAGGTTGATTGCAAAATATCTTCCCTTATCTAAAGTAATAAGACACCGGTAGAAGCTCCTGTTCTTGCCTGATTAACTCCTATGGTCTTTATACTACTAGGGCACATCCTTTGCCCGTGAAAACAATTTGGGCAAAAAGCCTAAACTACGAACTATTTTGTCGATTCAAGCGTAGAAGTATTTTGATAAAGTACACACTTCACTGAATGCCAGCTTGTGGTTTGGCACACAACTAATAATAAAATAATTCATGACAATGTTGCTAATAAATTTAACAAACTAACACGTAGCAGCAACGATTTCAAAGATTTCGCATCGCAACTATTCAACTCTAGGCTTATTTGCACGTAGTACTTTGATGAGAACATTAAAAAACTTATCTTGACTTCATTTTGGATTGCAGATGCGGCTTCTATGGCGTATCTCGGTTCTAACTCGAATACCTTCCCGTTAACAACCTTTTTAAGCTTGGGCTCTGGGGGGAGCAAACGAAAAGGTGGACAAATACGTTTCACCAGCTATCAGACATCTCAATTGGAGAAATCATTCAAGAATCAAAAATACCTGAATGCCAACGATCGGAAGGCACTTGCGAATTCGCTAGCACTAAGCGACAGACAAGTAAAAACCTGGTTTCAAAATCGTCGCGCAAAATGGAGAAAATCAAGGGAGACGGACCAAGGTGATTATGAGGTAACTAGCGTTGACTTGCGGTTTACAAATTGCATTTTCATATTATCAGAATACTTACAGCTATTTAACATTTGGATTGTTCGTCAACATTATTTAGGACAGTACAGTATCTCCTCTGAGTGATCGGTCATACTCCCCAGACCCTGGACATTGTGATAGTTCTGCGGCAGCGAATCTAGACGCAAACACTAACTGACTTTATGATCAAATCAACAAAATGTTAATTTAAGTTCTATTCTGTACAGATTAACTACTATAGCGTAAGCTTTGCAGAATGCGTACGTACGTGCTAAATTATATAAAAAATATAATAATCTCTCCTGGAATTTGAGAAATAAGAAAAATCATTTTCAAATACATTACCTGCAAAGGTATCGCCACTGTTTGTTACCAAGATATCGCCTAAAATTGACTTTTACACTCTAAAATATACAATCGTCTGGAACTTCATTGGTGACCAGAATATCCTCGTCGTAATCTTTTTCCTCGTCAAAACTTATACACGAGCCACTTGCAACTGATTGAAAGTCAAGTACACTATCACTGTCTTGAAAATGTAACTCTGGCTTTACCCACAACTTTCCTGTGTTCGAGGATAACTTTTTCCACTGAAGTCCTATCAATCTCTTTCGTAACTTCAATTCCACATACTGACCTAAAAGTTTAACTTCTACATGACTTTCTACTTTCTTGAAAAGGATGAGAGAAAATCCATATCCTTCGGGTTCAACACTTTTCCAAGTAAACGTGACCTTATCTTTCGCTACTCCAACTTCGTGCTTCTGCACGTCGTGAAGCAGAATTCTCAAAAACACGTAGTCCTCAGTTTGGAACCATTGAAGTTCCACTTTTTTTAGTTTCCCAAAATTGTCATCATCTTGATTAAGAACCTCCTCTTTCGCTTGTTTCGGCTCTTCGTTCTGCACAGGTGGCTCAACGCCAGACAGATCTTTTGCTTCAGACTCTGGCTTTTTCTTCTCGTATTTCTTTGCTTTCCCGTCTTCTTTAAGCGCTGCGTGACCCTTCTCTTTCATTATCGATTCTGCCGTGGAAATCTTATTATTACAGTATCAACATAAAAAAAAATGCTTGCATTAAATCCAAGAGCTCATACATACCAGCCGTGCTTTTTCCATACATCATCGCCAATACATTTTCCATCATTTCGGGACTCAAGCTAACATCGAAGTCATCATCATCGGATGAACATTCATCGTCGAAGATATCATTTGTGGCTTCAACCTCATCCTCCTCGTCTGTTTCTTTGTCTGCTGGACTCATTTTAGCAATGTAAGACTTTTCTACCAACGTTTTTAAACTCTCTGTTCCCGGTGCTGATTCTGCCAACCCAGTCAGCAGTATTTCGTTAGTTATACTTTTGCTTTCTACGAACATAAACGCATCGTAACCACGAACTCCAAAAATTTCCCCGAGATACTGATGGACAGCCTACAGGAACATCCATTCATATACATAGTCAGCCAATCTGTTCCGACAATAATTATATTAACTGTTTTTTATTAACTTACGATCACATCCATTTCTGCTGGTATGCCGTTATGTAAGAGCAAGTCATTGATTAGAATGTGCACCAAACTCTCCTCTTCAGTCCACTTGATGCCACTGATTGACAGCTGAACAGCTTGAAAGTTAAGCCGTGTTACAAATTTCTGTGGAATCGGGTACATAGATGTCATAGGAACTACTACATCCTTTCCAGAATCGACTAGAAATACTTGGTAATAAAGAAGGTTTTCCGGGCATGTAAATCGCTCTACTATTACAGCTCTTCTGTACCTGTGGAATAAATATTTACCAGTAACGGGTGGTGTTTGAAATATCCGTGGTAAACAAGTTATTACAGCTATAAACATAAAATTTTACCAGTCTTTACAAAGTACAGCTACCACCATTCCTAAATCGTAGTACTCTTCAAAACCGCACACTTCATTCCAGTTACGTTTTTCAGAATCCGCAATGACTGCTGTGGTTAAGTCATTCTCCAAATCCCAAAGAAGTTTAGAGAAATTTGTTAAAACTCCGAATATTAAATTTTCTTGTGTAATATGAGAGATGCTAACAGCTGTAGGAAAGCATTTGTTTTTCTCACAATCGGAAATTTCTAAAAACGACCACTGATAATCTCCGCCCTTTTGGTAATATTGGCTCCGGAAATTCTGATCTGCGTGACACAGAAAAAAATAACTTCAATTCATGCATTCAGTTGTTTCTCGAAAAATTCAGTCTAATCCACTAACCTTTAGACCACAGCAGTTCTTGTGACACCCGATAAACACGACAACTATAACCGACTTTTTCGCACTCCGCATATAGTTTTTCCAAATGCCCGTCATTTTGTATGGCGATGCCTTTCTCCACGAATGCTTTTCCGGCATCCCATATTTCGACATGTTTGTCTTTATTTATTCTCTTCACTTTTACCAGCCTGCGAACCCAAATGGTACTTGGTATGGACAGCGCTATCTAAGAGTAAAGCAAAAATGAACAAAAAAGCACAATACTACTAACCTACCAGTATTCCACGGCAAACATTTTACAAGAAACGACAACACACTTACCTCAGCTTGCAAGGTGCTATTGGCATTAAGTAAATCTTTCACAGCATAGGCTAAGTGAGATCGGAAGCATTTCTCTCCGACAGGAGGCGCCAGATTTGCCAGTACGACTTCTACGCTCAATGGAGGAAGATTTTCTACTTCAACAGGCATTGCATAAACATCCCCTACGCCTACCTTTACAATAACGCCGATATCCACGCATTTGATTACTACAGTTGTAGGATTTCCACGAAAACTTCGTGTCGCGACCTTTACTATTTCCCCTCGAGTGTAGACATGTTGATTTTTATACTTTTCTCGCCAAGGAACCACGACTTTTGTTCCTGGAGCGAAAGTTTTTGGAGTTTTTCTGCAATCATGACATCCGCAAAATTAACAAGCTAGTACTCATAGCATTAATACATTAAAGATTGCCACTTACATATAGTCAGGATGTTTTACTAATTCCTTTATCTCTTTATGCCGCTGCAAGCTCATTTCTGCACAGTCGATAGTTTTCAATACTTTATTAGATACATGATGCCGCCGGCAAAATCTCAGTACTTTTGCAATAAAAACGCTAGGCGAAATTGTATGAGTGATAAATAGTTCCACCTGGCGAGGGGATTATCCTTGATTATTTGACCAAAAAAACACACCTGACACACCTGACACGCAGTTCAAATTTCAAAATTCAAAACGTGTACCTGCCCAGTTGGAGGCAACCCGGAACTCCCGTCGAAGTCCTGAGCCAAAAAGTAGTGTCTTTTATTACACTTGAGTGGATCAATTTGATCGCAAGTTCCGAAGCACTTAAACCCCATACAAAGCTCAGCACTATTCATTCGAAATTCCTGATACTGCAAAAACCAAGTAATACTTCTATTATCCTGTACTATAAATCTCCCATCATAACAGTATCTGGTTCAACCCATCACTATTATATTTTCATAATTAGCAGTACCTGCGAAGCTTTTTCGGATAAAACGTCGGAAACAGTTGCACCAAGCTTTTTTAGTTTCCAGACTATGACGTCTATATCGGGATCTTCATATGGAACAATAACATATGACGAAAACTCCTACAAACAAACAAAAACAACTTTCATATTTATGTTTAGAATTAAAATCGTACTTCGCTCCAAGTAAACTCACCTTACTATTCCTCTGAACACCTTTAGTCCACATAGGAGAGTATCGTATTGCAAAAGTACGAAGTGCTGTCATCGGAACATCGAAATGAATGATCAAACATGCTTTCGTTATATTGAGTTCCCTTATATTGACATCCGTGGTAACAACAATCAGCCGACCTTTATCACGCTTATGCCAGCGTTGTTTGGCATCTGAAAGAAGTCCACGTGATAAACCAATTCGTCTGCACAAATCACTATTACAAACCACAAGAATTCACTAAGCAGCACTGTTGGCTTTTGTAACAACTTACATTCTGTTAGACTCCCAATAGACCCTTCCCCTTCAAGGAACATGGCTTTCACGTTTTTGTCTTGGCAAAATCGTTTCAATTCTCTAAGCTTGTCGAAGTCAGTCACAGTTATTAGGACACGATTAGCATCCTCATGACTCTGGAGTATATCTGATTACAGAATAACATAGTCAAAATTAGTTTATCCACCCGTATCATAAGGAGCTGTTACAATCAGAAGAGATTACCTAATAAGGTTTGGCCCCTGTTCTCCAACTTAGTTCCTACAACTCGAATGTCGAATCCGCAATACTTGAGCATTTGTACTGCGGAGTTAATTATGAGCACAGGCTCCGCTGCAACCTCTTTGTACCACGGTTCCAAATAATTGTTCCATTCACTACCGCAAAATATGGATTGATAAAGGCATGGTCTTCCATTGAATTCTTCTGCATAAGCTTTGAACTCTCTCAAGACAGCTTCAACTTCTTTCTCCCGAAATTTAAGAAGGACGTGAGCTTCATCAAATACTAAGTGCGTCAGGCTAGAAAATCCATATCAGAAGTGAAAATTTCATTCCCAAGGGAACTTACAGTAACTAAACTAACATCGAATTATAGTGTACCTATCGAAGCTAAAGCCGAATCTTTGTTCCTTAATCATTTCCACAGCGTATTCTATCGTGCTGATGACTATGTCAAGTTCACTTTCGCCGATGGTAAACCCAGGAGCTTTCCCATTTTTACCCTTCTGATTTGAGTAGCGTGCATTTTCATGCAAAAATCCTGCTTTCACAAGACTGTCTCCGCATAAATGATACAATGTTTCCTCCAAAGATGTCCCCGTTTTGAAACATGCACACAATATCAAGACACGAGGTCCCATTCCCCGTTTAACCTATAATTGTCACACCGAACCCTCATTATCATCACATCTTTTGAAAACACTATCAGAAGTATACAGATTATAAACTACATCAATTAATACCAGGTGTTAATTAACGTTGATAGTTCCAAATCACACTCACCCTCAATCCCGTCACCTTTGTTTCATTTATAAGAGGTCCGACAATTGGTAGTAAATAAGCTAACGATTTGCCGGCATTTGATTTAGGTGCTCCAATCAAAAAGCAATTTCGTCCAGCCAAAATGTGGGGAGCTGCCATAAGCTGCAATGCGTTCCCATCAATCACGTTTAATCCCTCTTGCAGGCTCTGAATACAAATTAAAATTTCTACCTTCATTTTGCTACAATATAACAATTTTCTTTTATCACACTAATGTGTTTCACGATGCTCATGTTTTACCTCTTTCATATACGCAAACCCTGGTATCTGTGCCAGCGACTTAAATCTTTGCTTTAACAGCCGACCTTCAACATGTAAGGTCAAATCTTCAGCAAATCCAGCCTCTTCATGCTTCTGCTTGAAACGTTTCTCGTAATTCCAGCAATCATATGCGTCGGTCCCAAGCGGTTGAAACTGTTCGCCTGCTCCATTCTCAGCCATCACGTTATATATTCTGGGACGATTAGTCGCTTCTTCCTGATCTTCTGCTGTTGAAGAAACCAATAACAAAGAATTAGTGTGTGTCCTCCGGTTCTTCCAGAGCTTATGTACAAGAATAAACCGTCAATGGTCAAGAGAATAAATAATAAGTCAATGCCTTTTCACGTTTAACACTAACAAGTCTAGCTAAATTTTTAATCTTTCAAATTTCTAAATACATTAGCTTCTCCAAGAATTCACATTTTAACAATATTAATCAGCCGTCCATCCGGCAGTGGATTAATTTCGTCCTGTTGCTGTAAATGAGAATGGTTTAATTTTAAATAAAAATACTATAAGTGTACACCACCCACCCACGCCAAACCATTACTTCTAACCAACCCCAGTTTTATAACTGGCCTAAAAATAAAATACGGAAGTAAGAAATTCATAGTAATTTACCTTTTACTTACCTCTTCAATTAACCGTTACTATCACAAGTATTTCTATTCATTCGGTTGGTTCCAGGATAGACACGATCTCGTTTCAGGATAACAATAAATCGTATTCCGCCATAACCTTGTTCATCAATTATAGGGGCCGTAAAACTTTTTCCATCAACTTATTACACATAAATATAACTATGCATACGGTAATGGTTCCTCTTCAGTTTTTAAGCGTATTTATACGAGTTTAACATGTTTAGTCTTGTTTCTACATTTAGGCAGAAGTCACACTCAAAATTATTCTGAATCCATACTATTCACATACCTTTGGTTTCAATAAAGCTAGTTCTGTCACTATATAATCTGATATCACACAAACCTAAAAATTCTTTTCTTCTAAAAAATTGCCTTCTCAGTCCTTCGTCACGTGGCACATGCTACTTAAAGAGTCGACTTAAACCGAAATGCAGAATTCTCTCCAAACGCGTCGACCAATTCTTGTGGAACACTCACTCCACTACCCTAGGCCGAAGACACTTGACTAACATTCCATTGGTCCCTCAAGGTGCATGGTGAAATTCTTCCCGGAGGCTACATACATATGAACGGCCTGTATAGTAGTTTTCAAAAATGTATAATTTACACTGCATATAGCTAGGCGATTCCCAATGACCCAATTCCAATCAACTTGCAAATTCCCTTACGAAAATCTGTGTTTGAAATTCTAATCGTAGCTTACGTTATCTTCCAGATTTTCCATAAGTTGGAGTTCGAAGTTCGAACTAAGTTTTGATCGTAGATACTTATTGGCAATCTTGACGCGTACGAAATTCAATATATTCAAGGGTTCACTGCTTCAAAACTTCGGGAATGCACACATGCCAGCCCAGGGTCGCACACGTAACATAACTCCTCAGTCCTCATAGCGATGTTAAGGAAGCTCAAAATCCAAAATCTAGGTTGGGTTCGACCTAGTGGTGCGCAGCCTGCCTTTAACGAGGTAACGTTCAGGAGATTAACACCGTTTGGACATTATGTAAGTTACGTAAAACAGTAAGATTTATACAACTATATATTTTCATTTGGATATTTCAAAACATTGGATGATGAATAAGTTTTATGAATTTGCTGGCAGGAATGCATCGTTTAGTTTCAAAGAAAAAGCCAGTTACAAATATGAAACGATTGATGACAGTCGTAATCAAAGTTATGCTGTTCGACGTAGATCCATGGATTCATAGAAATAGAAAAATACAGCGTACAACAACAATGATGTATGTACGCACACAGGGGTAATACAATTTTTCCAATATCGATTGAGTGAATAGCGAAAGATATTGTTCATAATTTGCGCTTTAGTTTTCACGGAAGAAGATACATTTGTCTGTAATTTCTAACATAAGCTACCAGCACTTCTTCCACATTGCCAACCCATCGCCAACGCAGTGTGTTGTAATCTGCCAAGTGAATTCACTTCACGCGTACGTTGGCACTCTAATTAACAATTACATACTGCCTTTTGCCAAATGAAAGCTGGTGAATGTAAGAATAATAACTTCAGTGGAGTTGTAAGTTTTTGTGTTCAGAGTTTATTAACTGACTGATGTTACTAATGTGTAATTTTTTTGTAATGTATTCTATTCCCATGAGAAATAATGAATTAATGACTGAACGAATCGGAGGCAGCAAAAGTAAGGGAACACGTATAGGTGAGCCTAATTACGGTTTGAGTATTGGGAAGCGATCCACGCAAGAAGTTAAGGCTACAAGAAATCTTTAGCTTTACTTCTACTAATAGAAAGGACTCAAGCCTAATGGTTTGTGCAAGTACTACACTTATCGAAATTGTATTGATAATTTCTGTATGAGAGAGGAGAAACCTGGATTCCGTTAGGTGTCAATAGTGGCACAATTGGGCTAATACTATCTCCATCGAAATGCTTAAAGTTTGTATTGTAATTTTGCAGAGAACATTCATGTATAACATGTTCCCTTCCGTATGAACTTTTACACAGTTGTGTGATGTTAGTTATTTGCGATTTCAAAAGTACAGAATGATTGAAGTTCACTGTATGTCAAATTATAGCATCTGGTTAAGTTGTGGGAGCGGAGGAAGCAAGTAAACACAAAAATGCTGCATCAGCCAGTGTTTTACAAAATGAATGAAACCATTTTGCTGAATCTAGGCATTTGAAATGGAGAAGGCCTGTTGTCCTCGCTCTCCTTTATCAGTCCCAATAAAAAAGTCTAGTTGGCTCAGAAACATATCAAAAAATATTCCTACCCCTCTCAACTGAGGTCCTGTGGCGCAACGGATAACGCGTCTGACTACGGATCAGAAGATTCCAGGTTCGAATCCTGGCAGGATCGTTCAATTTTGCAAGATTCATCAATCAATGTGATCATCTTTTGTCTTTCATTGCGCCTTACTAAATACAATCGGGAATTATGGATTAACTATTGACAAGGAAATATGCAATTTTCTTAAACCATAATAGGGCTATGGCTAGCTAGTGGCAATAAATTGAATAGTGGCATTATACACTAGGAATTTGAATACGCGTGTGGTGCGTGAAGTTTGTGTAGCTCACGGATGTGATTATGACACTATTCCATACCTGGTCTGTGTGATAATTATGTCAGTGTAAATCCATAAGAAGTTTGGTCCGTAATAAGCTGTACTTCAGAAAAATCGTTATTGTAATGCCTTCTTCCTCAATGCGCCGAATTGGTATGAAATTTTGAAACTACAACCTTAACTTCTTTGTTCACTGTTGCACCTGAACTTTATTCCTCATTAGAGAATACTTCTTACAAAAAGCTGATTCGTTTATCATTAAAACCAAAAAGGTCTGGAAGACCATTGGAAAATCGAAAAATATGAGGTCGAGACGTAATACCGTAGGGGTTCAAACCGAAACCGCGAGGATTCCGAAATCTGCTTGAAATCCCATTTAAACTGACAGATCGCAACAAACTTCGTTTTTGAGCTGTGTATAAAACTTTGTAATCATGCATAGCATCCAACAGGCTCTCTGACGGAGTATATGGTACTCGACTTGAATTTCTACCAAATCGTTCAACTATACGTGGATGAGGCCCAAAATCCCTGTAAAAGAGAAACCATATTAATACTTCTCATTCTTAAATCTTTTATAAGTTAAAAGTGTTAAATCTACTACTCGCAGTCGTATGACGATATGGTGAACATGATAATTACCTCAGAAACAGTATTCTCCAAAGTTTAGGAATCCTGCCGACTTCGTTCAAGTAGCGACAAGTAAGACGAACATTACGAATGGATTGAACATCACAAGAAGATAGCACCCTCACTAATATTTCTGGAGACAAGCAGACTAGTCCTCGTTTTTCAAAAACTATACCATTCATGGAGTCTAGACATAAAATTGCAAAGGTTTTCTTGAACCAGGAGCCAAATTTTAGGCCATTCAAATTCAGTATTTTCATCCACTCGGGCACACTTAATTTCATAGTTCCTAGCCCTGGTAAGCTACTTCTTTCAAGGAACGGAATGATGTCAATTTCTGCAGTGTGTTGAAAAGCCGGGGCAGTAGTAGATCCGGTATAATTACCTAGAAAATAGTGTATCACCATCAACTCAACTTTCTTTCACTGCATGTTTGAGTTTCATTAATCACAATATTAGCGTGACGAAATAATACTTACAAAATATTTTGATATGATTTCCACTTGGCAAGATTATGACAGAGCAGGGAGAAGAAAGTTGGTATTCAGTCTTAGAATAATACATTTCAGTAGCGGCTTCTGACTCGTTTTCTATCACAGTTTCCTCTTGTATTTTATTTCCTTCTGAAATGCAAACAACCTGATATCCCCACGAGTAGACTGATACTTCCGGGCTGTATCCAGTCGGGTCGACGGTCTTTGCTAGCCTGAAAAACAGTATTCGTAGCATCGATGAATAATATCTTATCACATTTTACACATTTTAAATTCCTTGTTCAACATAGGTAGAGTGCTAACTTTGTGACTCGTTCGTGGTCTTCCATTTCCAGTACTTCTTTAACATCAGCATTCATATGTTGAGGAAAGAAGCCCACTTCGACGAAGCCAACATGGCATAAGAAGGCAAGTACCTCCGTAATGCTTAATCTACGGTTATGTTCTGCGTTATTTCCGGTTGGATCCGATAAAAGTTGTTGAATGTTAGATGGCCATGGTTGTCCAGGTAATATGTCACCCAGACCAAATGGTGAGTACTCTGAAAGATAAGTAGAAAGAATAAATACATGCACAACAACCTTTCACTGCCAATTCATTTATGACGTACGAACAGTAACCTTACTTTTGCTTAATCTGGGAATTGCAATATCTGTGTCAGAAATATCCATCTCATTCTCTACGCCACCAATTGTTGAATCTGATTCTGAAGGGGAGTTCTGAGACACATCAGAACTAGAAACTGGATGCTCGCTCACAAACTTTCTAACGTCTTCCTCTGACATTGTGAAAAATAAAGTCACGTAATATTTTTTAATTCTGAATAATTTTCATCACTGTAACAATTTTTGTATCCGTAGTGTAACACTCAGATGTTCTGCTGATCAGAATTTTGCGTCGGCAAAAAGACTAAAAATGAAAAATTGTATTTTTGTACGTCATGGGATTTCAAATTTTCCGCAAAGTACCATTGAGCAAATTCCGAGCAGCATAGACGAATACGGGAATAATTCTTAAACATGGGGCATGTCAAGCATGGTACGGGGTACAATGAGTCGATTCTTTCCATTATAAAAGATTGTTTTGGGAACAGTGAGCAGGTTCGTCAGTGGACGATTTTACTGCAACGACTTAAGCTTTTTATTGTTATTCTTTTTTCACACACAGCAAAATTGTTGAACCAGGTGTAAATCATCTGTAAATCTTTACACCCCACACAGACGACCCCCTCCTTCAACCTGGGATACATTTAAGTTTCATATTTATGTTAATCAAGTCATAGTATTCTAACTTCTAACAGCACTGGATTTCATTCCCAGCCAAATAAAAGGCTATAATTTGAGCCAAAATGACTATAATTATGTTTATTCTGTGCAGTATCCAAGAAGTTGAGGGAGTGGAACATATTCATTAGAGCAGAAAATTATTAATATTCATGGTTAATCTAATCGTAAAACGTTGAGCGTTTCCATGGAAGTATGTGAGAGCAGAGTTGTTCATTGTCTCTCAGGTTCCAAGGCTATGTGAGGACTGTGTAGCAGAGTAGGCAATGAAGTGAGGTGAAAAGAAAGAGACGTAGAGAAAGCAGGAAGGAGGACAAGAAGGGCGCAGAATGTTGGAATTGGATGTATGCCTCCAAAAGTTTCAGATTTGGAGAAAGAGGAGACCTCCGTTTTTGAGTCGGTGTTTGCATCGAGGTGGCGTTTGGAGTTTGTCTGGTTTTGGGCTAGGCTCGGAGAAAGTATTGCCAGATTTCCTATCTTTCCCTCTTGATTCTCTCCCGTCTACTTCTTCTCTCTTCCTTTTACTTTCTCTGTCTCTTTCTCCCCGCCCGCCTTCTCTCCTCTTCTTTCTTCCTTTCCCTGTCCTTGGCTTTCTCCGTGTTTACGGGCCAAGTCGTTTTGCAATTTTGTTCCACTGTAGCAGTTTCACTCCCTTCAGTTGCTATTCTAGTCCTCTAGCTTCCTTCTCCTTCCACACTCTTCCAGCCACTCGTGTTTTGGATCCCCCTGGAACATTTTCATTACGTTTTTTCTTTCCAATTTTTATTCAATCCTCATCATCTTCTATCCTCTACTTGACTATTTACCTTCCACTATTTATTTGTCTCTATCAGTGCTCCTATTCTCTCTACTCCTATAGTTATAGGTCCCTCAGTTTCAAAATATCAGTGTTAGATAGTGACTCTGTCGAATGTCCCCCGATTCTTGGTAATTAATCCACCCACACCAAATTCCCTTACTAGTAGCTTATTTACAGACCAACTAAAGCTCTCGCAATCAAGTACCAGAGCGGGCGTGACTTCCAACTCATTTCACTACTGTGGTCATCTTGAACGTCCTTTTTTAAAAATACAGTCGTCAACTCGGAAGGAACAACATAACTCTATAATTTTGTATACTTTTTGTCTCCCGTGTTTCCAGTCACCCCTTGCTTTCTCTTGATTTTCTCGGACGCCGTGTGTACCATTAGCTTGAAATTCTCTCTTTAGTCGTTTAGCATTCCCTTGTGCAATCCTCTACTGTAAATGAGTTGTTGATGCTAGTTTCTACTTTGAGCTTACGTTCATTTGAAACCGCTGTTTTTAGATTTCATTTCTTCATTTTCCTTGAGTTAGACAGGGATTATGAGCGGAGGAAATAGGGATTGTATCCTCCAGGAGACAATACAGTATCTGCTTCTCATCCTCCTGGCTCATAAACTTTCACTTTAATGAAAAATAATTGCTATGAGTAAGTCTTTCTCCTAGAAATCCGACAGTCAAATCTTTCTCAGGAGACTCACAGTTAGGTATTTGGTGGAGTGAAAGCAGTAGACGGAATTCTGTTATGGGATAAAATACCTGGGATAGCATTCATTCCTCCATTCCCCAGTCTCCATCATAAATAGACTGGACACATAGTTCTACCTCGGGATACAATGTACATAAATCAGAAAGAGTAAGTTGTATTTGCCATGTGACTGCATAGAAGCTCACACAGTAATTGAGAAGTAACCCCAGCAAACATCCATTTACTCTCGACATCATTTTTCCCGGAGAATCTCTGGAATTTTCTCATCTCACTCCTCACTAGTCCAGCAGCTACGAGACGGGGAAGAATTGAAGCACTAAATTCTTTCCACTACACCAACTCACCTCAAAGGCTCGGGAATATGATGGGATTTTGTATGACAAAATCAACAAGATACTTCGTATAAAACAGGTACGTCAAAAACTTCTTTTTCTTATTGTCTGCCATTTTAGTACGTCTTCTCCTGCAGATTACGGTAGGGTAGGTAGTTTTGGTTCACTAAAATGACGTTGTTGCAATCACAATGCCTCGTGCTTGTGCAAAAGAAGCTATAGATTACGCTGCGGCAGAGGCAGGTAGTGTAATTGGTATTTTAATACCGTTCTCAGATTTGTTATAATTTTCCGGTAACATAGTAGAGAAGCCTGAAATGATATTTGTTTGTTGGGGAGGTGAGGCAAGAGGTTGCGTTATTCTTCCTTGAATCATTTTTTATTAAATTTGGAGTTTACTTATTCTACGCATACCAATGATTATTCCTGGGGCGTGATGATTGAGAGAAAGTTAGAAAGAAAGCATTATTACTTCCATCAGAGTATTGAAGAGGCGAAGTTTTCTTATAACTTGTGTCATATGCACAGATCTGTTACAGGATGATAAAGAATGCAAGATGAGTGGGAGAGGTTGAAATATACGGGATGAATGAGTTGGATCCAGTAGTATTTCCGGCATGTTGTATGTAGTGTAGGCCTTGTCGCGTGCAGATATCCATGTATTTCATTTATTATCTTTTCAACTTTCTCCATTCTCTTCGGGCGGCGCCGCCATGTGGGCCAAGGTGTTGGATACAAGTGAATCATAAATGATCTCCCTCAACCTGCTCCACTCTTTTGCAGCTGTATGTTTTATTCATCTAAAGCAGCCTCTCTCCCTTTATTTCTCAATTTATTTTCTACCCTCCACATTGACACATTCTCATCTCATCTTGATTTTATTTTCTCCGGCCACAGCAGAGTAACGCAATGCTTCAAGCTACAGCCACGACGATGACACTTTATAAAGTTTAGCTTACCTATATTATGAAACTCCTTTTCTCTTAAACAAATATGCAAAGCTTTCGCACAAACCCTATAATCCAAAATACGGGAACAAACTTTGAACTTTCTCGTCAACAGTTTGCCTTGTTATTTTCTAGTGGTGGCTTAAATGTCTACGCAGATTTATCCGTGCAGTTTTGTAATAGGCTCATCCATATCAGAATTAATTTTTTTTAAGGTAAAACAAATCAACTGGCTTTGTATGACTTGCCCGATCTTCCAACTACATGAACTGTGCAAGAAGAATTAATTAGTGGGACTATTGCATTATATAACACAACTAGAATTTATACTTTCTCTTCTAGCGTGAAATGAAAAATTCGCAGTAGTACAGTCACAAGTTATTCGAAGTTCAACAAAGCTCATTAAGTGGTTTATTATACGTGATGAAAGTATGGTAGACTCTAGTAACTCTAGCACTAGCTGCTGCTGCTACCAGGGATGGACGGTAGCAGATGTCATGTGAAAAAGTTCTCGTAAACACCGATTCCAGCAAGTAATGAATTTTCATTAGTAGCAAACACAGATAGTGAAAATCCTGTGTATCCTGGCATCCTGGTCGAGCTCATAAAATTCTCCTTTTGTGCTAATCCCTCATCCCTTCATCTTCAGTTCCATCCAAGCTCTCAATAGAACTAAAGTTGTTCCATGTCATGTCTCCGGGAGGTTTCTTTCCTCTTTTTCCTTTTTTCCTTGACTCTATATACAACCAACTACCCGGCACGGCTGGGCTGGAGCAATCCTTACTGAAGAGCCTCAAAAAAATCCGCAGTTTTATCTTTTATTTTATTCTCTTCTGTCTACATCAAATAGTCTGACTGAACGTAAACCAAAAAAGCTTCAACTAGAGATTTGTGATGCGTCACAAGAATCCAAGAGTATTATAGAACTCCTTCCAAACCCTTCCTTTATATTCTCAGTTCTTGGCGCCGGGAAAAGAAGTTTAATTAATTTCCCTCGAATCTATATGCAAATAGGGAGAGAACAGATGTGTTCCTTGATAAATCTCCTATTGTGTGAGAGGAAAGTAAAATCATGTCTTCTCGGAAGGAACACCCAAAACCTCTTTCTCCCTAGTTACCATACAAGTGCTCCTGGAATTTCCTCTCAACCATTCTTTTGTCCTTAAGAGGTCAGGAACAAGGACGGGCAACTAGTCAAAAGAGAGAAACTACAACCTTGTTTCTCTCAAGTCAAAATGTTTCTGTCATTTCCTACAAGGCCATAAGTCAAGTCATTTATCGGTAAACATGACGTATTAGAGTGTTGCCGTATTTATAATACAGTTATTCCCACGTTCTCTGACTTTCTTACCCATTCTCCCCCCCCCCCAGATCCTCATTTCACAGCACCAACTGATTCATTCGCAGCTCTGTTTCATCTTAATGGATTTTTCAGAATCCCTATCAAATCATTTCGTTCCCGCTTCCACAGCATTTCCCAGTACCATCCATACAGAGAAACCCGGTGAAAGTTGACGCAGTTTCCATCCCACAATGATATATGCTATATTATTTGAAAACAATAAATTTTACTGGGAAAGTATCAGATATTATTTCAGAAAGTTATAGAATGTCCTTGGCTTTCTATTCCTGTTTGCTAGAAAATACTTTGATCATCTGTTTCATAAAACAGATCTGCCGCTTCCCGATCACCGTCGTCTTTCACCTGTGGATCAGTTTTAATCTATTCACCAAGCCCATAATGGTTACCGAGAATCTTGTTTTTCTATTCGCCTAATATCACTCCAGGGAATTGGAAGAGTCATATTATTCTTGAAAATGAGGAAATATAATATCAACGTGATTCCCCTTGTCTGCTTGACTAACAGAGATTGCAAATGATAAGCAATACTGTGTGGCTCTCCTGGTTGCTAACGAGTAAAAGCCTTTGAGTTTGTGATAAGGATGCGTATCAATTAAATCAGGACTTGGATCATATTTCCCTTCTTTTAAATAAGCTTTTCAGCTAAATAGAGAAGCCTTCCCTTCTGTCCTCTGTAACAAGATACAAGAGCTGGAAAGATAACATGGAGGAGCTTTAATGTTTATAATTCTAAGATACATTGCATAGCCATGTGTTCTTGATTTTTGTACGATATTAGAGACATTTATTAATTAAATTCTGGAGTGATCAGTTTCACCTTCTATTATTTCGGATTTCTCAGTAATACTGCTCAGTACTTTATTGTAGCTAATGTTAAATCCTAAGAGGAACGTTTGATTCCTGTTCGCAGCATCTCCGTCTCTTGGAGCGTGCCCTCTGTAGAGACATGAAAGAAAATCCAGCGATTGCTTTTGTTTTTCTAGCCGAAATCAGTATGTGTCATAAGAAAAGTGTTGTAAGACTAGGTCTTGGACTCAATTACAAGGACACTTGAACGCTAAGTTTTGAGCAGCGAGGGAAGCGAGAAATCAGGGCTAAAGATTATGATGGTAGTTATGAGACACGCAATAGTTGGACCAGTAGTTGCTTTCCCCATCCTGTAACGAGCTACTTGAGCTCAAGCTTTGTCTAAACAATCTTCAATCAACGTGTGCTAAGCTAGTGAAAGAGTGGAAAGAATCCTCTGTTTGACTTTCAGTGCAACCATCCTCCCTAATGACCACTAGGAAACGAGGCAATAGGAAACCTCCAACCTAACCGCAGGAGAAATATCAAAGAGAGTCTCTGCGGACAGAATTTGATCGCTTTCTCTCTCCTCCCAGTTTTCACGGGTAGATGTGATACACTCATCTTTGCCAACCTCTCGCTCTCTACTCTCCTGTAACTTCCCCTTCCTTCTTGCTTCCAGGTGTGAGAGAAGCTATTTATGATACTGCATGTAATACACTACATACATGCATAGCAAGCGCCTCACTTGAGAAGAAATCCAGGTATTCATCGAGATAGAAATAGATCCGTTTCTTTTCGACCAACTTTCTCTTTCCCTGCCGAGAGGAGAGCGGATTGTCCGGATGAATGATATGATAAGAATCAATGCCTGAAAATCTGAGATTCACTAAAAAGCTAGTAGGCGGATATACATCTTTATCCCTATTATATGGCGTATGCTGAGAGAGAGAGGGAGAGAGAGTAGAGCTTAATTCCATCTCGGTATGGTTGACGAGATTAAATTGGGCTTTAATGGGAGAGGAGGGAATCATTAGGGAAAGAATTTACTTTCTTCCTCCCTCTGTAACACACTCCACTTCACCCACTTTCCCTCATAGCTTTGAAGCCTCCTATTTTCTGGACCGATTAAGCGGATTTTGGTATAACCAGCTTTCAGCTTTTGTTCCAAACAAGTTTCTCTGAAAAGAGAACACGGTGCGTAGGCAGGACACTGACAGAATCCCATGATTCCCATGGATTTATATATATTTCCAAGTAGATTTTAATACCCCTTCAATCTTTAACTGAGAGATGTGCCAACACATACTGGAACACTTTCTCCATGCTTTCTCCACGCTAGGAAACGAAGGATTCCCGGAACATATTTTAGTCCACGTGATAATTTTTATTAGCTTTTTCTACAGACTCCTTCTTGTTTAATCCATCGCAGTTTCTGATAACCTTCCGCAACTCATCCTGCCTTAGCTGTCCCTGAATTGTTGTTTTCTCGTCTCGAATAAACTTGAGTACGCTTTTTTCTCCTGTAGTGTAGTGTATCACAAGACAAGACAAAGCTCGGAAACAAAATTATTTTTAAGAGGATTTTCAACCTTTTATAAGCTGTGTAGAACGGAATGTCTTGTAGTTATTATGAGTTGACGGGAGTTGACTGTCACAAGAAGCTTTAGCGTTTTGTATCAACGACCAACCATTCTCTTAAGTATAAACTCGGAAAGTTGATCGAATTTCCCATTAAGCTTGTTAACATTAGTGAAAGTCTTGCGGCCTGGTTTCAAAATGAAGAGAAAGGAGGGCATTTGTATTCAGGAAGACAGTCTTGATTGTATATTTTACGCGCTACGAGATTGAGCACTTTGTTACTTTATGTATATACACGCATACATTTAAGCTCTATTAAAGACGTTTATATTCAGATTCTTCTTAGGAATGCCTCTACTTAAGGCAACTGTATAGACTTGCTAACAATTTATAATATTGCGGAAACTTGCTCGGAACGTCATGTCAAGGAAAGTCCACGTGATTCTGTTACACGGAAACCAACTCGTTAACCTGTCTTTTAATCCTCGAGAAATATGGATGGAGAAAATTTGTTGACATAGTCAGAATGAGCCCCGAATCCTGAGCTGAGCTCAAACTAGATTTGCATAGAACTTAACACGAAGCTTGAGACTGGTATCCTGGCAATTCTCTTCTCTACTCTCTCTTGTAACCCATTAGATGTGATATATTCACCATCTCATTGGATCTCTTCAAGTGACTCAACATAAAGGTTTGAAGGGTATCAAATTTATCGATCCGCTTTCTCCACTCCACTTTCGTCATCATCAGGAGCGAGCTTTGATATTGTAGAAATGTGGAGCGAATACAGAGGAGAAAGAGTGAGAGGCTGACTACACTATAGGTAGGAGGACCAATGATGACTTACTTGTAGAGGATGTCGGTAGCTACTCCATCCGCCTCCTTTCATAAGATTCCCCGCTCTTCAGTTTTTCCAAGGGTGGGGAAAGTCGGTCTAGTGTTGGTAAAAATTGAGAATAACTCTCAAACTCTAAGTCCTCCGTCCTTTCACCGCTTTCCTATAGCCTTCAGCGAAATCCTTACGCGAGAAAAACAGCTCAGCCATCGCCTTATCGTCCTTCGTATCTGTCACACTTTCCTCCTCCTCCTACTCAATAAAAATGTATACGCTTCTCAGCTATCTTAAATCCCCGCAAAAATCCATAAACCTACCTCATGCCTTTTCCATGAACCATTGTGTGGAGGCGGAAGTACAGTTGGACTTTTCGCTGTTTACATTTATGCTGTAAGGGCCGTAGGGCGGGCCGCTCTTGGTTCTTTGAAACATTTGTAGAATCACGCTGTTTGTAGTTTGCCGCAATCCCTTTGAGTTACTTTGTATTATTAAATCAAGACAAAAGCTAACTTATTTGTCGGCCTGCTCATAAAGTTCACGGAAATTGTAAATGATTGTTGAAAAATCTTGTAAAACAATAACCCATTTCAATGTGACAGTAAGGACCCATAATACAAGCCCCAAAACATTCAAGAACAAGACTCTAGCTTGAGGTGTTGCCTTTATTCTACATTACACCTTTCTTTCATTTGCAACTCTCTTCATGTTTTAATTTTCTTTTTCCTGTTTAAGGTAGTATATATGTGTGGGTTCTTAAAAGGCTTTAATCATTTCCTCTTCCTCAAAGACCCAGCCTTCCGCCTTTCTGCTTTCTCCCCGCGGTGTCAAGTGTCACAATCAGTTTACTCTTGAGAGAGCGGATAAATGTTAACTTAAAAGAGGTCTTCATCTCATTCTGTCTTCCTCTCTCAGGCCTGAGAAGCACTTAACGCCGCAATCTTTTCCAGTCCTAATTATTGCAAAGCGAGGAAAATTGAAAAAGCTCTCGGATAGGGGATAGGGTTTGTCGTCACATCGCCAGAGGGTGTCTTCTTCTTTCAAATCCCTGTGAAGGCTTTCAATGAATGTGAATAAATAAAGGCTTGTCTAAATACGTCGGCTTCTTTGATTATTAAACATATTACGGACTTTTTTTTATAAACTGTACAGACAATGAATGTGGTGGGAGGTAGTTGTTTCCTCGGTCAGTAATCACATTCATTTGGACGTGACAAAAGCAAAGAGCTTGTTTGAATATACTTTATAAAACAGATTGAGCTAACTGGGGTGGATTGGAAATAGAGCAAAGAAGGGTGGAGTTATGGAATATTGAATAGCATTTAAATCGTTTTCGTGGCCGATGCGAAGATAACAAGGGGTTTCATGGTTTCATTTGGTGAAAGTATCCAGCCATATAATGATGTGGTTGGTGAGAGAAAGGTAGTGGAGCAAAAGAGAGGGATTTGGGTTTATTTCTCAACTAGCTCTTCCCCGAAGGATGAAGAGAGAAAATTGGGATGGCGTTAAATAAACTCCTGGCTCTTCACTTGATTCTTGAGTAATTTGGCGAGACTCCCCCACTTTTTAGGGATTCAAGATAGAAGACTGAAGATGGGCTAAGAGGATGAATACGTTTGTCGTCTCCTTCCCCTCTGCCTCTTCCCATTTCCTATCTGCTTTTTCCCCATACCCGTGGCGTGCTGAACTAGAGACTCAGAGACACAGATTCGGATTTGAATGGGGCTATGAAGGAGAGGAACAAGAGCTCGTGGAGACGCTTGGGGAAAGTTGGTGAAAGTTTGCGGAAAAAATCTCTCTCTCTCTCCATTTACCCACCCTCCAAGCAAGGATCGATGTGAGGGAGGGAAGGGGGAGGTGGAGAAGGAATAAGAACAAGAGTAAGCATAGAGAAAGTTTCATCGGAATCCACAAAGGAGGTTTGATCGAACGCGAACCATCTCCCGAGGAAAATAATATAAAGTGTTTGACTCTTCTTCACCACCACCAAAGCTTGCTTGCTTCCCAACTTCCCCCCAGTCCTTCTCCTTCCTCTCTGTCCCCTTTATGCATTCCTTACATACAATGTATATGCTTACGCGCGGATACAATTACACAATCTGCCCGCTCCCCGGCTCCCCTCTCTCTTTCTCTCTCTACTTCACTCTCACATACTATGACCATCATTGGGGTTACTTGGTAAACTTTCTCCAGAATCTATCCTCTCCAACGACAGAAGCTTTCCCCTACCCCATAAATGTTCTTTCTACTCCAGTTCCGCTCCATCCTATTTCTCTTCCCTATTTTTCAGCCCTCCTCACTCTTTATTGTCACTTTCTCCGAGTAGGACGGGAGCGGAACGGAGAACGGATGCAGAGTCATAGTCACGGAGAAAGTTGCAAATATTGAAAAGAATCCTTCAGCTTTTACCCTTCTGTCCTCCCATTCCCTACTCTCATCCTGAACCCAGCCACGGAGCACAGGAGACATCAGGGAGGGTATCTATCAGACCAGACCAGCCTAACTTGGATGCTCCACACTACGGCACGAAGTATTATTCCTAACACTTTCCCCGCAACTAACCGTTACAGCTCATGTCCAAGTTGGTGCCAACTTTCTCCACGGACGATCCACCATTCTCAAGTCCGATAACAAGCTCCCTCCGTCTCTAGCTATGAGCTGCCTTCCTCCTGCCCGCTGTCTCCGTATTGTGAAGAGACGAGAGTAAAAACGCTCCACACATTCTCATATTCTTCACCCCCTGAAATAATACACTATATAACCTTCCATGCATGTATGACTCCAGCAAACACAAACTTTCCTTTGAGTATAATCATTTACCCTATCGCCATTTCAAAGTGAAATCAACTTCAATAACATCTTCTACTTTCATCTTTCTATCTCTATTTTCTCAACTATCCCAACTTCACACGTTCTTCCTCAATCTCATCTTAGCTAAACAATCACAGCATCTTCGTTTCTCTGTCGCATTCTCTTCTTGGCGCCGTTCATCTAATATACCTTCTCGTAAAGTACGACTTTCTCCAGGCTGTTATTCTACGAACTTGTGCAGCTGTATGTAGCTCTTACTGCAGCATTGATATGAATCCATTCCACGTTCTCTCAGTGTCTCAAGTGTAGACTCTCTACCATTACAAATCCCTTCCCTCAATCCGCTTTTCCGTATCACGTAGACAGAGAAAGGCCCACCGTGGGTTCCATTATGATTATGGATTACTCAAACTACTCCTAAATTCGTACCATTGTCGTACCCTCCTGATTCCCCCCTCGTGTATTGTATGCTATTGCTATTCTCGAAAAAAGGCTACAATTTAACAGAATATTTCCACGACAAATCCTTTAAAACACTCCATTTTCCAAAACAGGCCATACGCTGTTCTGGCGCACCCCTAAACAGGAAGCAAGCTCAACCAAACATACGCTATGCTGTTCAAAAGGATTACAATTTTTCATCATGCATAGACTTGCTGTCTATTCTCTACTTTCTCCAAAACATCAATCCTATGATTATTTTACACTGTCCCTTGCTTTACCCTTTCCTGCGTTGTTGATCAATAGAAGAAACCCGTATTGTTTTCCTTCTATTTCTCTGCTAACCCAGCTACTCACAGCACACTCAAAATTGGAGCCATCGCGGAATACAAATACAAACTTTCTAGAGGAAAAATATTCGATACAAGGCACTCCTCCTCGCATCTTTCACTGTAACTTTTTCCTCAAAGCCTTACTCACCCACATCAATTCTATTTTTTTCATCACCCCCGTCAACAAACTCGAAGACAGGGGTGGGCGGTTTTATCTTGATTCTCACCATGGTTACCCTCAAGTGAGCTTAAGTCCCTGTTTTTATATCCTATATAAGACTTTTCTCCGTCTCCATTTCTTCATGACGTCAGTGAAATCCTATCCAAAAGCTTCGAATTAGCTCAACACAAAATATATATTCTCCTTCTCATCTCATGCATAATCCATGCAAGAGGAGGCTAAAGATGTCTTCTTTTTTGCTTGAACTAGGTTCCGAACGTCTCTACCTGATACTTTTTCTAGGATTTCCTCAATCAAGGATACGTTCTGAACGTTCGGAATAAACTATCTCCCATGCTATACATAGCATCTAATCAAATGAAAGCACAACCTATTCGTTTTCTTACCTACTTCTTCGGACTTTCTCCTATTACGTGTTTATTATCTTAATCCTGAAGGAACACGCGTAAGAATTTTGCATACTTTCTTCTTTGAGTGGACAACTTTCACTGAACACAGTCCTGTGTACTTGTTCTAGCGCAAGTTCCCCCCCCCCCGGCTCCTATATAGCAACTCCATGTTATTTTTTCCGCCTTCCTTCCGCACATTGCATGACCTGGAACGGACACGTCTGTAATATTTATGCCCCATAACAATTCATGTTAGAGCTACGTGGCTCCAAAAATCTTTTCAGACTCCTACGTACATTTCCGGCCCTCTCACCCTCCAATAAATCCTTCACGCTTCTTATGTCTTAAAAGCGCATTATATAATAGATTTTCATCCCGTTTTATTCCAGCTCTAGTCTGAATCCTAAATCCCTTTCAAAGCTCAAATCACACTTCTGCTACTCCACGATTATACTTTGTATACGCTGTTCCACACTAAAAGATTTCCAAAAACTTTCTCCCACACAAACTTTCTCTTCCCAGCAGCAGTTTTTTCAACAGTTTGGCTTAAATATCCCTTCACAGAGCCTACTCTTATCATCTCGAGTCTCTTATCCAGTGTCCCTTGTGATTTGAGATTTTCTCACTTGTTTTCCACATATAGCCTTAGGATTCTCTGGAAACACTTTTCCAGTAGTTAGCTACCTTGATATGTTATTACATGTATATCTCTAGGAATTGACCTATGGAACTCTCGCACGATTCCAAATCTTTTAGTGTAATAAAACGCTCAACTTTCCCAAGAGAATCATAGCATCTGGTTGTCAAATCAGAGAAGGGTTTCCAATGAAGTTACTAGCAACAGTCTCCTCATCTTCCAATCTATCCCGTACCCGCCAACAAGAGGATAAGAAATCGTTGAAGATTAATCTACTAACGTTCCTTGGATCGGCAACTACCACACACAACTACTGCGTTTAAAGCTACTCGGAAAATGAGGAGTAGTAGCCTGCATACTTACTACTCCTTCCTGGTTCTGTATCCCTTGTATTGCTAGTGGGACCTGAGGATTTGATCAGATTATGTCACCAATCCTTGGAGCCTTGGAGTGGTAACTTTTCGTATCACCTTAGTTCTCTAGCAGCATTCTTCTAGCATGACTAATAGTGAATAGGTAGCTAGGATTGGTAACATGGGAGTTTTCCGCCGCTTTGAATTCAAGGCTTAAACACATACCTGGATCTAATTTCTAAGTACCTGTAGTAGGTATTGCAATAAGCGAAGGGGAATGTGTAGGGTGGTAATTAAAAACTTTGAAATGCTTAAAATAAAATGGAGGTAATTTGAATTTTATATCAAGTTTTTAGTTATAGGACAGAGCTTTTGAGTCATAGCCACAGCCTAGATGATAAATATGTATTCCTATCGCGAATGATACAGTCTGTGCGTTAAGCTTGTGTTATAGAAAATGAGTAAGGAAGGTTAGGGTTAATGGATTAATAATAATAATAATAATAGCCCTCCATTCCCCATTTCAAGCTGCCTCTTGTTGTTCTTGCTGGCTCTGCAAGCAAAGCTAATGTGGCACTTGAACTGGGCTTCCTTGGGCTGGTAATATGGTATTAATGGGATTTAGAGGTTGGGAGGTAGAGCTATAATTGAAACGCTTATGATAATGAAATAGTGATGAGGCATATGATGAGCTTATTTGATATGTAGTACGGCATCTCATGAGTTATTTAAGTTAATCCATCCTTTCTCTTGAGCTTAAGTTGTTGAATATTTCCATTCCTTAAAATCCTCCTTCAGGTCTATACTGGTCGCGCTTTACTGTAGAACACAAGTACAGCCAGGACCAGGATATGGAATGATCACATTGCCCTTTTCCCAATCTTGATTACAACTCACCACATTATAACCTATCACCCACACAGCCAGCCATTAAAAAGCTTAAGGACTAAACTCGTGCATGTGAGGTAAGGTAAATGGATAATCCAGTTCGTTGATTTATTTTCAGCTTTATAGGCTTGCGTAATTATGTTTCACAGTCCCTCTATTCTTTATACTTCAGTTTCATCATCAGTATTTCATAGTGCACTAGTGGAGCAACTAAGAACTCGACAATTTGGTCGTTGTCTCCCCTCTGAAACCTACAAATGTTTTTGACCGGGAAGACGCTCTATTCTATAAATACTCGCTCTTATTTAGTTATCTTCGGGTAATCGAGTTTTGTATTAGTCCCACCATAACGGAAGCAAGTTTACCTCTTAACCTTCACTTCCTACTCTAGTATATTTACTTCCCGCTGCTTTCTCCCCTCATCCCAAAGCCGCTTTCCCTCTTGTGTACCAAAGCCTTTACACTTCAACCTGTCAACGCTATTTGTAGGTGTAAAAGAGCGCAGCAGGGTAAGCTTTTGTAGAGATTATTTCATTATTCCGTCAACTTTAGTATCGCTACTTTAGAGAAGTGACTTAGTTTTTTTCCCTGTTCAACGAATACGAGCCGCGTATCTGTGTCGTCTTGAATTTTGCGTGTCAGGAATCACATCCAAGTCCAGATATTTTTGAAATTTCAAATTAATGCTAACTGGCAGCCCACAGTCCAGCCTCGGTTTATGCCGTTTGCTTGTTCCATCTGTGAATACAGTACATGGTAATTTACTAAGTCAACTTAAGTGAGCACCGACTAATTATTCCAAAAACTCGAGTTTTCCCGCTGAATTGAATCCCTCACGAGACGACATGATTAGACTTTTAACTTTCAAGTTCGCTCACATAGAACTAATTGTCGGGTAGTGTGTTTCATGGGAACAGAAGTAAATCCAAAGTGCCTTAATTTTCTCCTGTGTGCTAAAGACTGTTTGTTTTTTCTTAAAAAAGACTGTTCATTTCATGTCAAACATTCCAGACAGTCACGTCAATCTCTAAGATTACCTAAATAGTCTGTATGCACACTCAAAAGTTAATGCACAAGCTCTGTCCCAGTTTTGCAAAAGTAGAGTTTTCATTGCATGGAATTAAATACCCGGTTGTTATTGACAGGCCGGAGAGGAAGTTTCAATTCTTTAGATTTCGTGCAGCTAGGGGGAATTGAATCGCGTGCTCAATCACACAGCGACTTGTTTTCCTTGAGCAAACATATTTTTCTCAAACTTCAAGGAAGGATGTGGCGTTTCTTGAAAGATTATGGCGGATCATTTATATTCTGCAAGTCCTCGCAGTTAAACGGGGAATAGTTACAGTCTCGAAAAGTGGCGGGACGCTATTTTCCCTTGGCATTTATATAATCCGCCGTCTATTTACGTCCAAGCATTGTTGTGATACAGAGTGATAATTGTTGTTCCTTCTTTCCTGTTTTTGCATTTCCACTGGAAACGACTCGTAAACCTTGATTTAAACGGTAACAGTTGTATTTAACTTAATGCAACTCACACTCCAGTAAATGTCATTGTGAACTTGTTAAAGGTGGTGAATCACACAAAACGGGACGATGATACATAATCGTGAGCTTCATCATTTCTAATGTGAAGCTTGTGCTGTGTCAGGAGGGTAGTTCGTCTTCAAAGGAGGATTTGATTGTAAAATATTTTAATGGATTATTTCACCAAGTTGCTTTCTTCTGAATCCTCAACTCTAGTACATGTTTGCAAATATCTAAGCTCACACATTGTGTTTTACTGTTGAAGGAGAAAATCTGTTGAATGAGCATACTTGCTGACGAAAGTCTTTTCCGTCCTCTTCCTCACACCAACTCAATTGTGAATGCGGTGGTAGGAGAATACGATCGAGATTTGCGTGGGAGATGATGATCCGCACAATTGTGTTGACTAGAGTCTGAGCATTAGGAATGAGCTAATATATAAGTGAAAGTTGTAAAATAGTGGGATATATATATGTAGCTAATATACTTGACATTTAGATTGCAATTTTATTGGAACTCGATTCAGTCGTTACGAATCGTAATGCGTTTATAGAGAAGGCTGTGTCGAGCTCGCAATTCCCTGCGGGACTTTCCCACAGGGAATTTATATAGCAAGGAGCAGCTTCAGTCATATTCTGCTCATTCTTGACTAGAGAGTCAAAGTATAACTTTTCCCGTTCTCTCTCCTTAGAAAGTTGTGTATGAATTTTCTTTTTGAACCGATAATTTCTCCTGTTTTAACTCAAAAGCTCATCATAATTAATCGTATACGTTTATTCACACGCTGTATATCTTGTTTCATATACCAAGTTTGTCTTGGATCCAACTGCATGTAGCAATTCCTACAGTCTTGTTAAAAAATTGTATTTTCTGGCATGCTAGGCTTCTTTTCAATCCATCTTTTCCATCATTATCAAATCCATGTGGCTACAATATCAAGTCTTGGGATAACTAATAATACCGTTAAATCTGTCTGCGGAGAAGTCGTGTGATGATTGAATGTGTACAAGGATTTTTTAAAACTGATGTGTGCATAATTGTATAAATTTTAACAATGATTTCTATTCTTTTTTCTATTTCTGTCCATGGACGGACTCTTCTTCACCTTCCTGAACTGGATATATTGTATCTTCAATTCACGTGATGATTTCTCGATGGATCTGGCAAATGTGGGTCTGCATGTGAAAATGGATTTCTACGGATACTGTGTGTGATGATCACCACCTACTGTGAATGCAACGTTGTGGTTCTGTGCTGGTGAAAATGGTGAATTATTATCGTGTGTGGGTGGGTGTGTAATCGTTTACGCTATTAACGACTCTCGTTTGTGCGTCTTGTTGTGTATGAATCCTCATGATTTTTCCACTTGGACAATCCGTGGATCAGGAGAAAGAATGACGGAAGTACATCGGAATCCATCCAGAGTGCGGAAAAAAAGATCTCGGCCATCATTCTTCCTAGTCATTTCACTGACCTTTGTAGCTTTCCTCCTCAAATCTAATGCAAAAGGAGCATTTGCTTCGACAGAGGGCAAGCTCAAACATGAGTCCGACATTATTACTCATCATCATAAGAGAACAACGGAAGCGTCGGAGTTGGTCGGCGGTGAAGCGGAAGGGAAGAAGACGACCACCACAGTCGCTTCACCAGCGGGATCGTCATCTAGTCCACACACAACACTAAGCCCCCCTCGTAGCTCCACATCTATTCCAGGAATACTTGAGCCAAAGGAACCCAACACGACGGCTCCATCAGGACCGTTCGGAGGTAATTTTACTAGGATTCCCATTGCGTCACCACGACTTTCTCTTCCCCTCATTCCTCCTCTCACTCTGATTAACGGAGCATAATTTTTCAATATCCTAGGCGTATGCTACCCACCAGCAGTTGAGCAGTTTCCGAAACCATGGATGTCTCAAAAGATGCGTCTGTACGGAGGATTCATGGTGTATTTAATTGCCACAGCCTACACCTTTCTTGCACTCGCAATCATTTGTGATGAATTTTTCGTCCCTTCATTGGATCTCATGTGCGAAGGTAAGTACCGAGATGATTAACTAACATGAACACTAACACATTAGGTACATTACTTCCAGTTTTCATATTTCTCGATCCTCAACAGTTATGAAGATATCCCCTGATGTTGCTGGAGCAACGTTTATGGCAGCTGGCTCCTCAGCTCCAGAATTAGCTACAGCACTCATAGGAGTCTTTGTCGCAAAGGTAAGTTTTAAGTATTGATTCGGAATATGTTGAATATTTATCCGTAGCATCAATTCTAGGGCCGTAGTATCAAATGGCTCTGATCATTGTATAAAAAAGAAGGGATCTATTCTTAAACTAGTCCTGTGGGCGTGTACACTTTTGACATCCTCCCCTTCCGCCCGCTTCAAAGATGTCTGTCTTTCTGTCTATCTGTAAACCGTAACCGGAGCAGGCTGTATTTCAATCTTAATATCCATCATCCGGAAGAGTTCTAGTTTTCCTCCCTTGTAACCCGAGTATGTAGAGTGATGAGAGTTTGTTTAGAAGATAGGAAAATAATGGTTGATCTCTTCTCCAGTTCAAACATCCGTTTGGATTATATTTCTTGTTTGCTTAAAAGTTATTGGAACACTTTCCTCCTCTTTCTCCTTAGCTGCCTTTAGAGCATACGTAGGGATGGGAATGTCTTGATTTTCCTCTTCTATATTTCAGCCATCTAGGAATCTGTAGTAAATTTTCCAGGTTTTATCTCTCCAGGCTGGTTTCATTCCCTGAGTTTGTTTGTAAATCACAGACGTTCTGCTGACTCCTGTAAAATCAATATTCCCTTGACTTTCTCTTGTTTTCTCCTCATCATCATCCTTGAACATCTTCCCTGTATCCTTCTTCCTTTCATTCAACTCTTCACTTTTCTACATTTTTGTCCTCTGTTCTGTAAACGTCCCCACACTCAACAGCAGTGCCTTTGTCTCATCGCCTAACCAACTTTCTCTCCCAAGAAGGGCTTACGTGGATAGGTTACAGAGTGCTGGAATGAGTCTAGCGTGTAATTACGGAATCCACCATCCCGAAGTGCATGCATACATGAAAATGGATTATATATGGGTGATGGTTGTATAATTATCTCGTCGCGGGTTTCATTCATTCACTTTCACCGCATGATTTAGTGCTAACGACGTCACTTTGCTCACACGTACGTACAAAACTCTTTTATGGTTGACTCGAATCGGGAATCTTTACATACAACAATAATATGGGGATTCTTTAAATACTTTTTAGAAGTAGTCTTGGATAGTGACGTGATGAGGGTTGTTTGGATGGCAGAGGAGTTGTTTCATTTGAGAGTGTGTATAGACACTCTGCTTACAGCGCCATGCCATTTACAGTTTCGTCCAAGGATTTTCTTCCGCTCGTCACAGTCAAGATTCCGCCAGCTTTGCGAGTCAGTCATATTATATAGAAGGGATTACAAAAGCTGTGAAGGCCATTTCTGAGTTTTGCTCATAATTCCAAGTTCGGAGGTCGGTTGGCCTGGAGCCGTGGTGAAAGTGGGAAAAGGATTGAAGGAAGGAGCTTTCTCCTCCTCCTGCATTGTTTGTTTTCTGGAGGCTCTAGGAAGCGGAGGGAAGGAGAGTTCTCACATTAGCACCGATAAAAGCTTTCGTCTAATCTCGTTTAGTCCTCAGCTTCTAGTTTCTCTTCAAGCGAAGATCTGAGCTGACGTTCATTTGTCAGGAGGTCTTTTAAGCGGAAGCTTGATTTTGTTTCGCCTAGAAAAGTTTGAGAGACAACGCACACTTTCACCACTTGGTTGGTCCATATAAAAAGATGGAATAGTTTCAGCTTCCGCTCTTGTTGGCTTTCTCTTGCGCTACACAACGCATTACCCATATCCACACGGACTAGACATGATGAGGATTTGCCCGAATATTTTCCAGCTTTATGCCCCCAACCAAACCAGTCCAATGTAGAAGAATGTATAAAGAAAACTTGACGCCACACTGTAACGTCCCGTGGAGAAAGTCGGGTAATCATCGTTTCCACAGCAGTAAAACACGAAAATAAATTTTATCGCTGGGAGAGAGATGCTCAAGTTTCAAAGGTTTCCTAGCTACCCGATTTTATCTTTCACTTTTTATGCATGCTTTGTTTCTTTAATGACAAAATTCTTCTTAACTGTCCCCATATGCAGTTTTGAGCATATATATATGTATATGCTTTCTCCATCAGATGAGGCGTGCCTTTTTCATACATGGCTAAGTGTAGACCGTAAATAAAGTTACGTCAATCCCCAAGACTTATTACTGATCCTGGGATTTCTGCCGGCTCGTTTCCATCAGCTATTTTAGTCGTAGCAGAAACCGGGCATTCTCTCTTTTCCCTTTAAGCTTCGAATGTCAGTTCTCCCTTATTCTCAGAATTAATAGCCTGGGAGTAATTTATTTTTAACTGTCTTGACATTTCACCAGCCTGCTGTTTTCCCACCCAGCTTATCCTGCTGATAATTGTAAGTTGTTTAGTTATTCAGTTCTTCATTGTCGAGCACAAGTATTGGGAATGCTGGGGAATGGAAGGGTGAAAGTAAAAGAATATGCGGAGGATTTACAATAGCTACTCGTTCAATGCAGAAAGAGCAGTCCCTATAGACTCTGACCGTTCCAATTTATTTCTCTATTATGTCCAGAGGCCAGAGGCAACCCTGGTCATTCAATGACTGTCTTCTATTTATCGCCACGACACAAATCAATTACCCGCCGTTTGGAAGCTTTGTACATCCATTACGACTTTCCCACTTTTCATTGACAACTTAACAAATGAAAGCCAAGAGTAGGATTTTCCTTCGTACCTATTCCGTCTCTCAACTCTCAACTTCACAATTGTACTAGTTGAAGCTCTGCCTCGGGTTTCCTAGCCTATGCTAAATTGTTTAATCTCTCTCTCTCTCTTTCTCGCTGCCGCGGCTTAGAAAGATCAAAAGAAAAAGTAGGAGTTTGTCGTCTCCCTCTAACTCCGAGTCACACTTCTAGGAAACCTCTTTTGAAGCTCCCGACTTCCTGCTTTCCCTCGCTGTAGTCTTTGCAAAGGAAAGAAAATAGAATTGTATAGCTTAATTTATCATAGTTTGATTGTCCTCACACTTTTACTCAGATTGAGGGAAATAGAAAAAATTTACCCAATTCAATTCGAACATTAAGTTAGAATCTAAAAGCAAGCCTATATTCTTTGTCTCCTCCAACTTCGACTTGCAGTCTTCTCCAATTTCATTTTCACTCGCACCCGAATTGGATTACCTCGACACAACCATTCGTGGTATTTTAAATTGAATTTCTACTTGAGTGCAACCTATCAACTGTATGTATCCTTTCCCCTCTTTCAACCTAACTCTATTGCTACGTAACTACCCCCATATTACATGACTTGGGTAACTTATACCCACAAGTGAAGAAGTAAACTTTTGAAAATCCTTTGATTTGTTTTAATTTCTCCGTGACTCTGAACAAATATTATACAGCCCACAACTTTTCCGCGGAATCCCTACACGGATGTTTTCAAAATTATTTATTAGTATTCTGCAAATACTCTTCTCGTTATATATTATTCTGCTTTGTTCGGTTATTCACACGCCCAGCTCGTCATAAATCTGCAAGATGGAAAATTTTAGTTAGAATCCACGAATTCATTTTAATGTAGAGATTGAATTCAAGCATCGCCCACTCTGTTTGTTTGGCGACACATGAGATGAAATTCTTGGACTTGATTCTCCAAGTTTCAATTGACTGTATTGCAAATTAGTTTCGTTCCATTTAATTATGAATGGGCTTCTGCTTGAACGAAAGTTGATTTCTTTTGTGCACAGGAAGAGAGTGCTTTATGAATCTGTCAGTGCTGTGCTGTAAACAACGCACTTGTCAAAGATACAGCCATCTAAGTTCAATTCAAAAGGATTGCTTCAATCGTAACCTCCTCTTTAGTTGTTCCTCAGAATGTTGGGAATGGTACGTTTTCTTATCTCTGAATTTCAATTAAACATTTCACAATCTCTCATCGTCAAGCCTGTCAAGCTCATATTTTCAGTAAAAGCTTTCATGAAGTAGAGTGATAGAAGAATATCTTAGAATGTTTTACACACAATGGCAACTCGTTTTGAGTTTCCTATTTATATTTGAGTTTCCTATATATATTTTAAATTTTAATCATATTTTTCAAGACAAAGTATTAAGTATTAGTTAGCATTATGCGTTATAGCTGTGAGTCGTGACACGGGATTTCGGCCGTCTTTTTTTTTAATCTTCAGTGCATTGAGCAAGTATGATGATATTAAAAAAATTACGACTTAGAATTGCAAAACTTTTAAAAATTTGTTAAAACTACTCTCAAATCAAATCGAAGAAGCATATAACGCTGCCAAAGGTACTATAAAAAAACTCAAAACTTTCACCGGAACTACCATACTCCTGAGTCCTTCTAAAAGATTCTTTTGTGAAAACTTTGCAATTTAGTCAAGAATCAAGTGTAACTTTTTTGCCTTTCCCTATTTTTGGGTAATAACTTGAATATTTTTCAAGCCAAGCTCCAAACAGCCATTCATCCATAGCTTTCTCCAGTAGATTCTCTGAGTCCATGGTTATACGATGCGTCTTCTTTGAGGTTTTACAAAGTTCTTCCAAAAGTTTTTTCCATCTGTTACATGTATAGACTTTCTTACTTCTTCATTATAATCCGAAAAATTCGATGCTAGATTAGATCCAAGATACATCAGAGAAGTTGGGG
Organism: Sminthurides aquaticus; assembly: GCA_906901655.1. Taxonomy (NCBI): domain Eukaryota; kingdom Metazoa; phylum Arthropoda; class Collembola; order Symphypleona; family Sminthurididae; genus Sminthurides; species Sminthurides aquaticus. Next base: position 3,315,603 of record CAJQTT010000004.1, on the reverse strand, counting down.
TAAAAGAATACACAAGTTTTGGCGTAATTAGTTTCTATCGGAGGCTTAGCTTGCTTTTAATTTCTCATTTCATTCATTTGTACATATTTATTAGGCACAAGGAAATCTAGAGAAATTCTTCTTTTTTCTTAAAATAAAATAAGGGAAGTAGAGCATTTGCTCGTATAGCTGCTACGGTGCTGATTTCTTGATAGTAGAGGCAAAAGTAAGTAGTTGCCTCCTCATAGTTTACGGACACTCTGATATCGGGCATGTGTAGCTTAGCTCAAATACAGATTATATGGTGTATGGATCCAAGAGGATAATTTTTTAAGATGCAATTCCTTAATGGCTTTTCCCCAGCCATTGATATAGTCTCCAATCCTACTGAAGCTACTGTACACTACAATATTTTGCCACGTCAGTGAAAATGATGAAAAATTGATGCGGCAAACTTTCACTCTTCTGGAGAGAGAACTAGCTTCTTGAGCTTCTCTTCCTCTGGTTACTTTAACTTATCTTTTAGCTTATTCCGTCCCGGTTCTTGAAGTATGTAATGCCAATATCCATTCCCTGATAATAGAGTCGAACTAGGATGACTAGGGGAGAGTTACTAGGAGGATTTGCTACGTTCTTATAGATCCTCATCCCGACCGTACCAATAAGAGTTTCGAAATCCAATGGCTTCAGTTTTCTCCAACAAGTTCACCAGGTTCGCCTTCCACTCGACCATCGTAGGAATTCACACGGTCATTGCCTTTTTCCGCCTATTCCTCCTAACATCAATCATTTTAATGTTCTCCGCTCAAAAAGTTTCGCTGCTAGGCAACCGACTACATCATCTTATAATGTTATCGTACGGAGACGGCGCCACGGTATGCATCCAAGCCCCATAAAATGAATATACAATTATCTTTCGCGTAATCTGGTATACCTGACATCTCTCGTGTATATCTTCATCTCCTTCTTTTATACGCACTTTTAGCGTGTATAACACTGTCCTTTCTTGATTGAACTCTTGGGCCTTTCATTTTGGTTTTATGCAAAATGTATATACTTTTTAACGGCAAACATCAAGACAAACTAGGATTTTAAGACGGACTAAAGCCTGAGCTGTGTAACGCAAGGACCTCGTTGAATATGCACTATCAAGATTAATGTGTTCGTTTTGATTTCTGTACTCTAGGACGACATTGGCGTTAGCGGAGTGATTGGTTCTGCGGTTTTCAATATCATGTTCGTGATTAGTATTTGCGCACTGCTGACACCGACTCCACTCTACCTCAACTGGTGGCCGCTTGTTCGGGATTGTTTCTTCTACATGGTCAGCATCCTTGCTCTCCTGGGTACCATAGCAGACGAATCCATAGAATGGTAAGTCCGTTACATTTATTTCACAGAATAATTTAGAAATATTTCTCGAAAAACTCTATGACCCTAAACTATCCAGATTAAACTTGCTGTATGAGCTAGGGGTTTAATCGACGTCATATCAATAATTTATGATTGTTATTATATTATTCATGGTCTGCTCAATGTACATTTGTGTGCAGAGCTCTTATACTTTTATCACCCTACCCGCAGGTACGAGTCAGTGATTTTAATCATTCTTTACGGGATCTATTGCTACGTCATGTACATGAACGAGGTATTAGAAGCTTGGGCTCACACACTTCCAATCAAGTTTCCAGTTCACGCTGTTCAACCGGATGAGAATTCTTCCCTGGTAATGTTCAACAAGGCACCGCAGGGAAGGGGGACAATCGGTGGGAATGCTGCTACGGGTATGTCGACGTCTATGGATGAAACCTACAAGGAGACGACGTCAATCAACCTGGATGATTCCGCCTCATTTAATGGTACTTTCTCCACTTTCTCCGTGTGCTTCGCTTGCTCTTCGTTAAGAGATCCTTTTCCCTGTCATCCTCTCCAATTTCTCCATTTCACTCCACTCACTCGCATCTTGCCCCTTCTTGGTTGTCCACAGTTTTTTCTCTTTTCTTTCTCTTTCCATTTTATGTCCGATTTATATGCTCATTACTAGTTTGTTCACTTATTGGCTTACCATTTGAATTTATTTCTTTCTACACATTGTACTTCTATCAGAAGTAAGAGGCCCGTTTGCTCAGCCAGTAGATTTCTCCGATCGGCATCAACAGTTCCGCAACCTAGTGTTTTGTGTTTTATCGGAAATCAAGTCATTAAGTTTAACAGCTTGACCGCTTTCTAGAATGTTTGCCCTTTTTCCTCAAGATAAAACGTATTCCGCCTTGAATTTATTTTCGAGACTTGAACGTTTTTTGGTTCGTTGGAGAAAATTGTATAGATAGACAAATTTCAGCCCTTGAGTTTGCTGAAAAAGCTACTTCTGTCTCACTTTTAAATTTCTCCTGCATTTATACAGCTAGGTTCCATGAAGCTTGCAACTCTTTGCTCAGCTTGATCGATTAAGATGATTGATTTTTCACCGAAATAACCTCATGTTTTTCTCTCTTCCCCATCCGGAGAAAGATGAATTCAGATTAGATAAGTAATTAAGTTTCCTTCCTCTTGAGTAGCTTCAACGACGGTAACAGGCGGAGTAGATGGAGCTGGGGCCAAGAAAGTCGCACCCCAGACTGAGTCTATTCTATCACAGTTTGATCCTCCTTCGGATAACGGATTCAAGAGGATCTTGTGGACCGTTTCCTTGCCTCTCATCTACCTCTTCTATTACACTGTACCGGATTGTCGGATTGAGACATGGAAGGCTTGGTATGTGGTTACCTTCACACTGTCCATGGTATGGATTGCAGTATTCTCGTACATCATGGTTTGGATGATAACCGTCCTGGGTAAGTTCGTTAGAGTCAGTCTCACGCAGCTTCTCTCAATGCTTCAACCAACCGTCAGAGCAAAATGTGATCATTTACTGTTTTCCCCAGGCTTTACCGTTGGCATTCCAGACACAGTTATGGGTTTGACATTCGTTGCTGCTGGAGTAAGCGTACCAGATGCTCTGTCATCTTTGGCAGTTGTCAAAGAAGGTATGGGCTGCATCCAACGTTATGCGCATCTCTTAATGTATTTTTTTGAACTGACTTGCCATACTCCAGCATTGCCACTTGCCAGACGAGTCATGTGTATGATTTTGTAATCCTACTTTCGCAGGATTCGGGGACATGGCAGTGTCCAACGCGGTTGGCTCAAACGTATTTGACATTCTTATTTGCTTGGGTCTCCCATGGTTCCTCTCAACGGTTATTGTCAATCCTGGCGAATCTGTCCGCGTGATGAGCAAAGGTTTGAACCCAATAAGGCCGTGTTTCCCCCTACGAGAATTTAACCTTAATTACCTGCCTCATGAAAATTACTATCTTCCAGGTTTGACCTACTCGACATTTTCTCTTCTCTCTACTGTTGCTTTCCTCCTAATAGCAACACACTACAATGGATGGAAGCTGGATAAGAAATACGGTGTGATTCTAATGCTCTGGTACATTTTCTTCATGACTTTCGCCAGCTTGTACGAACTCAACATTTTTGGCTTCTTCAATCCGCCCGAATGTCCAAGTGACTACTAGCTCGTTAATTCTAGCATTCTAACTGATATCGGCGCCTATCAAAAAGCGTCGTTCCCGCCTTGGTTAGTTTTCTTAAAGTTTCAAGAGAAAGCTAAATGGGATATATCTGAGTGACTTTTCCGTTTCCCCAACTTTTTGTACCTTTATCCAAGTAATTACTGGGAGACTTATTACTTGCTTCGATTAATTATGCTACCGGATTGTTATACGCCATTAAGTACATCATTTCCCAACCTGTAGTTTAATTTCAGTTGAAACGAATGGTGCGGAGCGTGATAATTTTTCCCATAGCTCTAAATACATAAGCTTCATATGGAGATGATCTGATCCTTTTAATGGGCACTACCAGCCCTTGACCCGATGTGAAGAAACCATTATTATAGTACCTTAAGGAATAAACGGTGCAGTTGGAGTAAATTTTGGGAAACGTTAGATAGAGTCGAGATAAAGTTTAGTTAAGTATAAATTATGATAATCGAATTATGTACGTAGGTTGTAACGTCAGCAGTATTTTTCAGCCTATTTGTGATATCAGAATAGTTTTCATTTTTTATTTACGTGATCGCGTATTAATCAATATCAAGACAAAATCAAATCGCTCTTTAGATTATTGAATGTATCGTCAGTATCCAGTTTTACCAGGAGCAAATCTCTGATATGTGTACATAAATATATTTCAGTATAACACTCCCTTCTATCCTACTTCAATAGCAAAGATGACTTATGAAGCAGGTTAACCTTGGATGCACAAAAATTGCTAAAGCTACAAATTTAAATGGAGTTGTAAAGAACATGCTTTCACTCACTGAATCATCACTCCTACACGACACGACATGATGGACGAACGTTATTTGCTAAAAATATATCCTGTACACTTGTAATTAGCATGTATTTTAAGGATATAGAGTATATATGTAACTTATCATTATCTTCGTACTCTCAGGCTAACATCTATAAGCTTAACGAAATATTCGACAATATTAATATTAAATAAGATACACTTAATTAATCTTACAGTTAGATAACTAAGTATCTTTAGTCAGTCAATGTGATGGAAAAGTCGGCACTTCCATCACATTATCTATTCTAAGCTAATTAAGAGTTGCAACAAATATAATGCCCAAGAAGCGTTCCACTGCGCTCCCCAATACACCTGGGCTGTTTTCGTTAATATCATTTAAAATTGGAATTGACGACCCAAGCTCATGTTTCACGCTACACTGCCACAAGTAACATTTCCCACCCATCAGGCCTGTAATGGCCACAGACTTGATGAGTATGGATCACTGTTCTGAGATGAGAGAGAACGTAAAAATACATTGGACGTCGGCAGTCATTGTATTCTTCAGCTCTCTCCTTTCTAAAAGGAAGTGTACGGAGAAAGTATACTTTCTCCAACCCCAAACTATATGCGAAACTATTTACTAAAAAACTAAAATACCGTCTTATCTCTCACTACTCAGCTCATTACGTGCGTAAAGAGATGTAAGCCCTAATTATTCCAGTGCTGTAGTAGAACGTTGTTTACAACTGCGTGGACAAGAATGCATTATGCTTCCTAATGATTGAATTGCGCTCTTTTAATGCTTCAGGCCGGAACTCTCGACAATATTCAAAGGAACTTGAACAAACTATTCAAGACAATACATAAACGTACGTTTTCAGAAGAACCGTTATTCTTAATACAAATGCTGGTGCTTTATTCTTGCGACAATATAAGATAGATGGCTTAGCTTATTGCTTTTATTCAAGTGATCAGAGTATTTTACATTATTATCCCATTTTATAAAGTATTTGCAGTAGATAGTACAGAATTTAGGTCAGAGCACTCTTTTACACAAATCTGATTTCCAGCACTTTTCAGTTTCATCTTGCAATTGACTAGCACACGCACGCACTTAAGATCAACACAGCACGAAACGCGCAGCACGAAGTTCGCACACCATTTGTAGTATGTTTCGAAGCTCCAGACTCTGCGAAAACCAAGGAAACAACTTCCAACTTCACGACGATTTCACAAATCTGATTGTAGTATAATAATACAAAGTTAGGCAAAATGTTTAGAAAACAGGCAATACAATAACCGTGCACCTTGTTAGATTTAATAACAGATGTCCTCTGAATGTTCTTGTAATCCCAACCTTCAAAATAACTGCACCGTTGCACACCCTACACACATACCGTTCCGAAGTCAGACAATAATTAAATTAGTTATAGAACTTGTATATGCTCTCCTATAATCGATGTTTCTCGCAACATATGTACGAGCCAAGGATTTTAAATTATGCCACCGCTGGATGAGTGGTGCGCCATAAATAAATTGTTGCAGGGATTACCATCTTGCTTCCACCCTAGCTGTGCAAAGGATGTCACCCAGCACATCATGACCTTGACATCTTTGCCCTGTCCCTTTGAACAATTCTACGCCTTCATATGTTTACGTAACTACTTAATGTTCAACTTGGCTCCTGAAGAACACGTACATAAATGTTGCACATTCATGTCGTCTCAATTATCTAAAACTACCCGTCTTAATGTAAGCTGTGAGCACAACAATACTTATGAAATCTCAAATGTGTCATTACTAATAACTTATATTAGTAATGTATATGCACTGTAGTTATTTAAATCTTGATGTTACTAGATCTAATTCTACTAGGCTAACTAACTTCTCACCGCAGCACTCACACGCGACCGCTTGCTACATCATGAATAGAACCCTCATCTAGCGGAGCTTTTGAGCTCCGCTAGATTAAACCAAATTAGAATTTCAAACTGGTTCCTCTAGCTTCTAGTCCAATTTAGTATTTAAATCCTTAGTGAGAAAAAGTTGTATGAGAATGTTAGTATCAGTTGAATTCGATGTATTCTGTAGATGTCTTTAGCACGTTACTTGTCGATAAAGTTGATCTGGAACTTGAGCGGTCAAGCATAGACAGCAGTCCGAAATCATCAGGATTTATGACTAGCTCCGAGTTAAATTCCGCTACCTCGAATTCCAAGGTCTCTTAAGAAACTGGTTGCATAAGTCCAAAAAAGTATGATTCGTAGATATGATTGAATGGGTGTGTAACTGTTTGCCTTTGTCATATCTAGTTAAGTAGCTGCTGTTCATTAGTTTACGAATAATTGGTAACGTTAGTAGGAGCTCTAAGTTCAAGTCCATCCTCAACTAGATTTCTGTAATAGCCTATTCAACCCTAAATTCAGAGTTATTGTATTCATTATATTAGGAGGTTGATAAATTAATTAATATTATTATGTATTTAATGCATAAAAATACTTAAATTGTTCAGCATTACATTAGTTCATATTGAGCAAGCACGAAAAACTGAATTCAGTGACACTCTCGACAATACACACTGTAAATAAATGTATCTAGTCACAGAGTTATTAGTGGTTACATGTATAATGGAGGGATTTTTTGTGCGGATGTGTGTTATCCCTTCTACATTTCAATGTGTCTTCTTAATTATTTTGGGAACCAATTACACGCAACTGTTCCTCCAATTTTCCTTGTTGATTAGTTGAACTTTAGGTTACACCAAGCATAATTGAGATTTAAAAAATTTACCTGCGTTATTAGACAGTTATTTGAGCCCCAACTCAATCATATTTTCTGTATAGCCTTAAACTCTCAGTTAGTTAAACTTCCGTCAAGTTACTGAACTTGGGCGCGGAAGCATCTGTTTCAATAAATTAATTTGATTTGCTTGGATGTGTGAAATGAGTGGATTTTATACATTATTGTGCATATTCTGAACATCCGAACCTAGAGAAATTGGTCAAAAATTTGTAGACAAACTATTGGTACACGGAGAAAGCGTCATGGTGAATGGTGATAAGGAAACGTTTTTAGACGCGAAACTGGCGCCATTTTCAAAATTAGTCACGAGGTTGAGGCCTCAACCTCGTGACTAATTTAAATAATACAAAATAAAAGGAGGTAAAACCGGTTTTACCTCCTTTTATTTTGTTTCTTTTTATTTTTTATTTTAAGATGTACCGAAACGAAGTCTATTGGGAAGCTTATCTCGCGACGGCTACATGAAACGTTCGAACTGGGGACCCGTCTCATGTGACAATTTGTTACTAAAAGTTAGAAGGAAAAACAAGAATATCAAATCAATGAGAATTTACATTATTATATGGGCCGTTCCGATTTGAAAAGTTGCATTACAGCTCTGACGTGGTTGCAAAAAAGCGAGTCAAAGTTTGTCATTAAATGGACCGTACCAATTTGCAAAGTTGCATCATAGCTCTGAAGTGTCTGTAGAAAAGGGAGCCAAATTGTGGCCTTCTCTTGGCGAATGAGGATACATCTTCAACACTTGACCAAAAGCTTAATATTGCGGTTGCACCCGGGTGCAATGTCAGTTTCTTGAATCCATTCGGTCCAAACGTACTGGATTTTGACTAAAATTTTTCAGTGCGTCTAACTAAACTTATCTCGTTTTTGAGTTGCTGATGTGGTCATGACATGTTTAGCAACAATTTTGCAAAATTGTAGTCCGATCTGGGCATGTTTCGACCCACAAACATCATGAAATAGTCTTTACACCCCGGGGAGCAACGTCTAAATCGTCCTAAGACATTTCGCGATGAAATGGAAATTTGGGATGACAGTTCGTCATCAATGGATTCACTCTACGCGATTGCAAGTGAATAAATCGACAGAATACAGAATATGAAAGATGATCACTGATCATATTGAACGCATGAGGAATTACTTTGCTAGAGTGATTGCAAACAACATGCATATCAGGGGCTTTCTGCAAGCTACAGTCAAAACCGAACTCGCCGACTAGGCACACTAATTCGGCCCATTGCGGCTGGTTTTTCACCATCTCTCTTTATCCATCGCGAGGCTTTATCTACTATTGGCTTGTAATACTAATCACCAGTAGATCTTCTCCGGGGAGTGACTCAACCCAGAGGACTTCAACCAGCCTGTCACAACGGGACAGTGGTGGACGAAGCACCCGCTCCCTATATCTACTGAGGTTTCACTGAGCCGAGTAGATAGAAGAGTAGGATTAGCATGGCTTCCCGGTGAGGGTCTAGGCTTCGGACCCATTTACGACTGAGTCCGGTGCTGTAACCATTACACCCCGGGGCCCTCGCCAAACCGAACTCGTACCCGTAAGTTACCACCAAAAGAAAAGCAGAGTCCACGCTAAAAAACTAGCTGGAGCTGCATAATACTTTCGAGCTATTATTAAATGGCATCAAACTTTGGGTGTCGGAGACGGAGACAGAGAAAGAACAGCTGCCGTGCCTTTTAAAACAATGTCGATATAACGAAAGCACATCGGAAGAGATTCGTAGTAATATCAAATACGCCGACTGTCGGGACGAAGGACTTCTCCAGCAATATTAACTTTATGAAGGAAGAACTAGACCCAAAAGATGCGTCGTGTATCCCATTTTGGGCAGATATATAAACCAAAAAAGGATACAGTAGTTTTTAGCGCAATCCCATCCAACAGAATGGGAATCGATTCACAGACCATTCCTAAGCATTGCAGATCAAGCGAAATTACGAAACAAGAAGATAATCAAATATTAATTATGCCGTATGAGCAAAATGAGCTGTCATCTGGGTTGTCTGCCAGCAAAGGTTACAGAAACTGTCCTTGAAAACGGATCCCAGACTGTGAACATTTGTTTGATTAGACTTCTCACATCACCATGGGAGCGATTAATCCACGACCACAATGCAATGGCTCATTTGCGCAAAGTTATGCGCGATCATGGTACCATGATATTCTAAAGTGTCCGTATGTTTTACCGACCCGTACACAAAACCCATATTCTGCAGATATATACTGCAAAAGACCGCATAGTTCGGGGTCTTGCCCTTCCAGCTAGTCCACTGAAGTTGTCAGGAGCGAAAGAGTATACTTGTAGCTTAGCCAAACAAGTAACCGTAGAAGGCGCAGTATTTTGCACGGCTTGACCTGGTTTCGCTGCCTACTGCCTACCAGGAAACACCGGAAAAAGGACACTAAATTCGTTGATGCAGGATGTGTAAATAAGAATCGAGATTCCTAGAAATCGCCTTCAGCTGCAGCGCTAATACGTGAAATCTTTATTCTACCGGCCGGAATCATACCGATCTTACAACTAATATAACGTTTTCAAAATTTCAGCAATTACATTTCGTAAATTCATTTCATATTTGCGCTGACTCTCCTTATAACATCAACAAGTCAGTTGTTTTGTCAAAACATCTCAAATTCGTCGAAAAACTTTCTTGTAATCGTCATAAATGTAATGTATTCAATGTTTTCACTATTAGTTTTCACAACGACATCAAATATTTTTCCAACCTTTTCCCCACAGGGTCCCATTTATTTTGTTTTGGATCCTTGTCGGCTTCTCGTAATCGACGATTAAGGGCTGAAAGTTTTTCTTTCTCCATGAAATCAACGTATCTTTCTCCAAAAACTTGTTCACCTTTCTTGTCCTCAGGAGTTACTCCTACTACCTTCACAGCTCGGATATCCGCAACATAGACGACTTGATTGAAAGCCTTGTACATTTCAACAAGAACTTTCTTAGACTGCAACCATTCCGCGGCCACTACTAATGGATCTTTTCGAGTATCAGCTTGCATCGGGTCGACTATTCCCACTGAAGCGCTTGCACTGCAAATTAACAAGACAGGATGTGGATGACAAATTTGCCTTGCTACCCGGCTGCTAGCTTTGCATGGAACGAACATACATTTTGTGACGGCAATAAAAGCACAATTCGATTACAAATACAGCCCCAGAACCGGAACTGTATCTTCACGGAACTCACATTTTTACAGATGATTCGCTTTCGTTTCTGAATCGATCCAACTGAGGTTTGTAGCTAACCATTCCAGCAAGAACCACGATAAAAGTTCTCGGTTCAAGTCTAAACCTGAACTCCCCGGGTAAGTTAGCCAAATGGTGAATATCCACTTTTCTATAAAATTCGTTTAAAATGCATTTCAATACAGTGTGTTGAATAGGATATGCATCAATTATAGCAAAACATACTATAATGCAAATTAGCTAGCCCATTACTAGACATACAATATAGTTACCTGATGTTTCCATGATCATAGGTGTACACAAAATAAACTATTCCATGAACACTGTTTTCCACCAACAAAATAACGCCTCGCAAGAACTCGTCACCACTTTCTCCAATGACAATAACGAACTAAAAATCAAAATCAAAGCATCATCAAGTATATATATTTATATATGTATAAATTTTCTCACCACAGAATGCTCAGGCTTAATTTTACTAGAAAGCATGGCATTGAATTTAGTTTTTTACCATGCCAGGATATGGGTCCTCTTGAAAATTCCACCCTGGAACTCGTTTGTAATAATCAGCGATAAGGCCTTCCAACTCTTCATACGCACTGGGCCGAGGTATCTTCATCGACGCAAATCTTGCAATAACGATATTCTTGCTTAGCACGTGCTCTACCTTGATTTTTCTACCCTTCCTCCTCGGTTTCATCAGCTCTTCCACAATCGACAGCATTTTGAAGTGGCTTAATGTGCTGAAACTTAAATACAGTTCACGAAATAAATTTATCCGCAAGCTTCTATCCAATTCTATTAAACTGAACTAGTCCTCAAGACTTTTTTCCTTTGTGTAAGTAATTTGTTCGCCTAGTGAAACCCTACGCCTACCTTCCCTTCTCACGTACGCACAACGTGTTTACTACCGTTTTCTAAACACCCACTGCTTCAACTGAACTGACATGAGGTAGTTCAGCCGTGCGTATCTCCGAAGTCCTTCTATGACAGCGATGCGAACAAGTTAAGTTCATATTTCGCCGCAATTGGTATAATGCGGTACCCCGAAAAAAAATGCGCATTATTATTCCGTTGACTAAAAACTGAGGTATATATATACTATAATTTGGTTCAAATATTTCACATTCTCTGTGAGTATTATGTACGAAATTAAAAAATATCCCTCATCAGGCATCCGTCCAGTCATAATTTGTCTTGTAACTCCTTATGTTTAATTTTTTTCGATTCATATTATATTTGAAAACATTTAAGAAACGTTCTGTGAGTTTCTCGATCGTGTATATAATGTTTTATCCACCGGCCAGCCACCCTTACATATATTACATACATACATTGCTTAGGTATTAAGGAATCTTGAAGATCGCAAAAAGGTGCCTGTTCGGATTCTTCTCCTTGCAGTAGGTGAGCTTGCATTGATCATTAAAATATCTGACTTTGCATAAAAATCATTTTGTTGATATTCAAATCTGAATTAAGGCATGAGAGATGTCCATTTGTAGCAAATCGAGTTAAAACTTACGGTACTGGTATAGTTAATCTAATGTAAGGAGCATCTCGCATTGGTGGTTCAGTGGTAGAATGCTCGCCTGCCACGCGGGCGACCCGGGTTCGATTCCCGGCCAATGCATAATTTTTCGTATTTTTTTATTAAATTGAATCCATAAATTAGTGCAGCTGACACTTAACACTGACGCCTCAAATTTGTTTGCTGCTCGAGAAGAACTTTGTCTACTCAATTCTTTTGCTAAAATATTTCATGAAAAGTAAATCCTGGAATTATTGCTGGAGAAAGATGCATGCAAGTTTTAAATGGGTTGATGCTAATCAGATGCATCAAACAATGTTAAAGAACGTTTCCGTGCGTCAAGCACCGCATCGGTATGGTAAAAGCCGTTCATGTATCATGAGGAAAAACATCTTCCCATCCAATTCCTCGATAGTATAGTGGTAAGTATCCCCGCCTGTCACGCGGGAGACCGGGGTTCGATTCCCCGTCGGGGAGGTATAATTTTGCATCAAATCAGCATTTTGTTGCCACATGTGCACTAGTTGACAGATTTAGTTTAGCTACAGTAACCCGTGCCATAAGTTGAATTAATTTTGGTTAGCGACGACCATGTGTAATAATTAGCATAGATGGTTGAAGCTCGGAAGAATACAAATGAACTGACTGGAACAAAACTGACCGTAGTTTCATTTATTTACAAAACCAATGGGCTCTACTTAGCCTTGGTTAGAAACAGAAATCGCTGTTTATGTTTTTCTCTATATATAATTAACGTTCAAAGGTTCTTTATTCCAAGAACTTTCCTTTCAAAAGATCAACCCTTTAATCCAGGGAAAACTTATATACTGCAGTACGAAAAATTGAGATAGAACTAGGGAAAACTATCCCTGATGATTTTATCTAGACCACCAGATAAATCTTAAACTAAAACTTGTCTTATAGATTTGGTCATAACAAATTGCAGCTTCAGATAGTCGTGATGTTTAAACAGGAATTATTAATCGTGCGAATTCCAACATTATTATTTTCTATTACTAAACCACACACCACACATGCCTAACTTTTTGGTTCAATACGAGTAATTATTAACAATTTGGCTCCTAATGACAATCACACTCTTAAGATTCCCCATTTCTTTAGAATTCTACCGCTAGCTTCAATCATAGATACAACTCAATTGCTTTCGTCGGCCGGCATGCACACTGTGCGTGAGCTGAGTGAGTCCGACTTTTTCAATTCTTCTCTCACAGACAGGACGGATACACCTAAGAGTATATGTGATACTTAATCCATTTAATGGCTGCGGGAAAAATGAGCTAGGAAGACAGTAAGAATCTTCTTTTAGAATTTACAAGTAAATAATACCCAATAAACGCGCCAGGAAATCATATCGAATGAATCCAGACACGGGCATTTTGATGCTGGAGTCATGAGCAATGTGAAGGATTGTAGCATGGGTCGCAGAATTCACGTTTACAGAGAGAGGGTACATATTAGTACTTTCACGCATTCACGTTATGTTCCCATTGTAAGCCATGTTGCTACAGACTACGAGAGAATTGCGATAGGATAATTCGAAGTGTAAGTTTATCGTCGAAAATATGTTTGAATGCGTACCGATTCTTCAAACTCACAAGGGAGGGGCGGGTGGCCCCTGTTCGGAAATCGGTGGTGAAAGACGTTCTACTAAGTCTTTGGGAATACCTTCTATCAAAAGGTGTTGCTTAGATTGATATTTTAGATCAGGCCGGTAATGCAGCATAGCTTCCCAACATAATTCTTTGAGACTTGGTACAGTGAGCCATATTTTGAAAACTTGATTCGTTCTGCTTGTCGAATTAACGTTCGTCACTCCGCCAAACATGAGCATACAACCACCCTAACCAACCATAAAATTCTTATTAAAAATCCTGAATTCCGTTTTTTCAGAAATTAGATACCATCTCGTTGACTTACCGGGGTCAAAGCTGTAGAGTGAAAATAAACTGGTATTGGCATTGACACGGGTAGTTTTGTCCATCGTAAAGATTTTAAATTTAGTTTCCATAGGTCTATGAAAATTTTCTTGCTGTTGTAACCACCGCAAATATAAACATCTGGAATTTTAAAAAATAATGGATTGTAGCTTATAGTAGTACGGAAACTGAATTTCATCCTCGCAATAATAATTAAGCCAGCCATTTTACCATCTCCGCGTTGTACAGCGCCTTGACATTTCCTTGCACTTGGGAATTTGTTGTGAGAATTTACATCCCCTATTGTTTCCACACTAGACCATTCCTTTGTTTCCACATTAAATGTAGGAATTGGAGTTAAAACGTAAGCCCTCGTCGCAGTACCTCCCCCAAGTACATAGATTTTTTTCCCATCAAAGGCAACCTCGTGTCGATACCTATATTCATGGTATATATACAATTATACCTGATGAAGCTCTTATTTGGTAATTTGTTGAATGACCCATGACAGTAAAATTACCTTGGTGTGGGTTCTCTTGCTTCTCCTTTAGATGAAAATAATGTCTGCCATTCAAAAGTTTTAAGGTTTAGCCTGTGAACATCCAACGAGTAGTCGTAGCCAGTAGTACCACCAATTACGTAGAAGTTACTCTTGTCCAGAATAATAGCCTAAATGGAAGAGGAAATTAAAGTAGAGCTGACGCACGTTACATAATTCAAACAGTGAGGCTCCAGCATTTATACTTCATTCATATTTAAACAGTTAGAAATCCAATGCAATGACTCGAACGGAATATTGCTACATCCTAAAAAAACTAATTATCGGTAAATACCTGTCCATACTGAGGTGATGGTGGTGTACCAGTGGTTACTACTTGTTGCCACCTTCGAGTGCGTAAATCGCACACACTCATCTTATTTGACGAGCTGGTCCCGAACGGCACACCAGTTCCTCCAAACACAACCATGAAATGTCCATGCATTACAGCAGAATGCGAAGCAAGCTCCTTTGGCGTTTCTCCCTCAGTAGGAAGATGTTCCCAGGTCAAACTTGAGAGATTAAATTTCCACAGCTATATCAACAAAGCATAAAAGTTAGCAACACATCCCCTTTAAAATAATACTTTCGAATCCAACTATGTATTTTGGAATCATCCTTACCTCTTCAAACAGATGCGGTATACCCGGCTCATTTTCTTCAAAACTCGGCAGAGAAACAGGGATTTCAAGATAACCTCCAAACGAATAAAAGTTAGCTTCATCACAAACGATGCGATGTCCGCTTCTTGGTTTTGGGACAGTCCCTTCTGTAATAATCAGTTCTAGCACTTCAGCTATAATCAGATCTAGAAAATATGGTTTCTAGTTTTGATTAATTGAAGCAAAAGTAATGCTCTTACTATTATTGGGATGGAGTTCCTTAAATACAAACGGCTTAAAGACATAACCGTTATTCTCCTCTGTTGCTACCGTCTTCGCGCTACTACTAGAACTAGACAGGCTAGTTTGATCCGCTTTGCGGATAGTTCCCCGTATTGCCATCATTATTGACCAGAAAAATTGCTTCCCAGCCACTGCAATCCAACTAACGATATGAGCTCCAACCACCGTTACGATTATATTCCAAGTACTCCAGCTAATCACCAGGAGAAGATGCGCCCCAAACCTGTAGGCTACCTTTATGAAATTACGGTCTCCAGCTGCAACTAGAATACAAAGTATATCAATTCAAGTATACCAGAAACAGGATAACACCGTAACATTCTCTATACTCCATAGAAACTATTTACCTGCTTTTACAATCCGCACAACAAATTGTAAGAGTGCTATGATGAATTCAATGATTCCCAACATTAAGCTAAGATGAAATCTACACGAATTCGTGTGTACATCCTATGATCGTCCCTGTATCATAGATTTTGATGGCTGAAAGCAGGTAGAATATTCACTTCATTTAGTTTTGATTGCTACACCTGGTAACAACTGAGACACAAATTTTCAAACTTGCATCTTAACACGCCTATATTATAATTATAGTACAATTACAAACATACTGTCAACGTCCAGACTTAAATCCGTTAGATCTGTATTTCCAGTTTCAAAGAGATTCACCTACACAGTCAAAAAGACAAGACGAAAAGCAGGAGCTGGCGCTGTAGTCCAGAAAGAACCTGTTTAAAAAATTAGAACATCAAATCGGTCACGATTTCAGCATCAAATATTATAAATTATATTTAACACCAAATGGAAAACGGTAGCACTAACGGCCAATTAATACATGCATTCATTTTGGATTGGTTGATATCCATAGTTGCACGGAGCCCATTAAAATGATGAAAGGAGATCCCAGATAAATTCGATGTGTCTTGAAGTCAAAGGTATGGTATTTATTTACACTGCAAATAAAACAACCATATGATAACATTCCTAATTGATACATAACCAATTTGTACACGATTCACATTGATAAAACAGTCACTTACTTGACGGCTAATGTAAGATTCAAATACGAGAATATTTCTACTGATTTATATACTGTTGAATATTTCATTCATATAAGACTATTTTTTCAGCTATCCATTATAAAGATACTCTTCAAAATCAATTGATACTACAAAAGGTATGGATGGACTAGCCCATAAATCTTGACCTCACGTCTCCTTAGTTACCTGAGATCTAAAATGTCATCCTCACTCTAACTTCCAGATCTAGAATGGCCACCAACACTGCAATTTAACTTAAATTTTACATTTTCGACTCTATCATCTGCTTTCGCAGCAACCGACCTAACCACTCACGGCTCCAACAGAACTAAACTGCTAAACACATACGCTTTTAGTCACTCGTAAAGTGTACATAGAAATTATCGATATATATATAGATAACTGAATTTGAAAATATCTACTTATTTTAGTTTATTACTTCTCTCAAAAAACACTTTCGATTAAAATCTACCTTTCGTATTAAATGCAGTAGAGGCGCAGCAGAGTTTGCAAGGTGATCTCCATCCGTGTATACATACCTAGAGGCTAAACTTGAACTGTTGTGTGTAGAATGCGAACCCTACTGGTTTTCCTTATGTACACCAACAGGAAGAGACTGGCATTCCGCCCTTATGTATTTACGTTATAAAAACGTAGGAAGCGCAGCATATATTGCACCCATGTGAATTTATATACGAGTCAGAATTTAACACAACCCTTCGCCATACTATTGACTATTGCCGTGGTAGAACGCAGGGGTTTAGGTTTGTCCCATAAATTTCAGATCAAGTGCATTGCATTCCAGCTACATGCTCGCTGCTAATTAATTCTTGATTGACAAAAAAAATCCACAACCACAATTATGGAGCGTCACGGTGCTTGAAGACATGAATTTCTAACTCATCAATTTAGTTCGGATGGGCAGGCGCTTTTAGTGACTTATCGAAAATCATAAATGCAGTACTTTATAATAAGATCTCGGAGGATGTGGACCGATAACAATGGATATGATACACATTAAAAATCATTTCTTCACATGAAACACATGTGTATATATATACATCAGTTAGAATAGTATTGATAGCATTTGCTGAAAAAATTGATCACAGGAGATTAGCGTTATTCACCGTTGTTGATGAACAAAGTAAAAAATTACTCGCTCTCGACGAGGCACAATTGAAAGACTTCAGTCTAATCGAATTTAAAAGGTTAGATCAATCAAATTTTTTAGTCTTGATAATGTTCATTATTCCAGATCGTATCTTCTCAGCTGCAACTTGGACAATAGCATATTCGGATTCCTCGAAACCTAGCGTCTGTGGAATTGATTGTAGAAGTTTTTTTCGTTCTTTTGATGGTTTCAAACTGTAAATAATATAAAATAATGACTTCAGTTAGTTTGCGAATTTTATTCTACGTTACTGCAATCGGAGGTGCTGTGCATATGGGATTTTAGTTTATTCACCTGATCGACTCCAGGTAAGATATTAGTGAAACGGCTTTACAATGTAGCCGTCGTTTGAATAAAATCAGATGCAGGTAACGACGATCCGGTGAGAGGAGTTTCATCTCTTCCAAGAATTTACATACGAAAGCGCACGTTTCCTTCGGCACTAACTGATACGGCCTGTTTTAAATATGAAAGTTACAAGGACCGAAATTCCCAAATATAAGGTTAAAGAACAATTTGAATTAGGGCATAACTTACTCCCACGTAGAAGCACCTAAAGATGTTGAGTTCCAAAGCGCAAGCAATTCGTCTTTTAGTACTCCATCCCTTTGTGTCTTATGTGACTGTACGTTTGTTTGACGCACTCGGACTTGATTTCTACTCAATTCCACCTGTAGGAGGAAAAGAGTTTAAAGAAAATCCATTAATAAGGTTCTCGTGTAAAACATTTCCAATTTTAAGGGAAATAAGAGCTAGATTAGATACTTACATGAGTGAAAGGGTTTCTATTTGTGGCAATCTGATTGAAGGAAATACTTTTCTCCCCAAACTCACCCAGCATCAATCCCTGTAAGAAATCAAAAAAACATCAGGATTCCGCTTGGGGCTATATTTTGATTTGTTTAGTACTCATAGAAAATACACTAAAAGACATACCTGAACGAATAATCCTTTCATAAACGTATCTGGTAATGTAGGTAGAACGTATCTAGAACAAAACGCTTCCTGTACTTTACTGAAGCACAGTAAGAATCGTATCACCTGTATAATCACAAATAGGGAAAACAATTAGCTCCCATACGGTAATTGCTTCTAGAACTTTGTATACTTCTACACTTCTACATACCTGGTTAACTACGGCAGCATCTTCCCCCACAATTATGGCACTACTAAATGTAGTCAGAAATGATGCTAGGACCGCATCTAACACGCCTTTGTGTTGTGCCAATAATGGTGGAGGCAAGTAATCTATTAGATTCCCGCAATTAGAATCTTCTACTGCTGCATCTTCGACGTAATGCGGAAGTCGCGCGCTCCTATGCCTTATCTTTCCATGACTCTCTTGACCCCAGCATGTCTTAATCGCTGCTATCGTTTTGCAAAGCTCCGCTGACCAGGAATTTATCATTGAGTTCTGAAGCAGTCCCTGCAAAGTAAAGATCACATTTCTTTATTAACTATCTCGTCAAATTTTATTTAAATTCAAAGGTTAAGAAAGATATGCATTAATATCGTACGACAAATGAACGACATACCTTGCAAACCAGTACTCCTATCTTTGGACTAAATTCGGCTAACCAATTGAGTATCAGAGGACGAAGAAGCAAAAACTGCGTTAAATATTGCAGATTTGCTAGAACAGCAACTGAATGTGGAACATTGCATGGTGGTCGGTTCTTGTCGTTCAAATAAACATAATTACTGGATGCTTCCACGCCTGGATCCAGCGGTACTCTTATCGAAACGGATAAATAGACTAATTGTAAATCTCTAACTATGCATAATGTGCTCCGTAAAGTAGACGGAAGAACGTGGTTCCCATCGACTTCATGATGATCCACAGTGTGATCGGTAACGTATTTCACAAGCCTCCCTAAATGTAGTGGTAAGTTAGCAGGATAAAATGTACTGGTCCTTTCTTCTGTCCATAAATATACACACTGTGGGCCTACTATGTTGTCCCACCGGCTCACGACAATCCCAACGAGCAAATCGTTTTTCTTCCCACTCATAAGATTCTTGACGGATGCTTCATCCGGTATTGCTTTGATTTCAGCGATCGATTCCGCCAACCGTTCTGCTTCATAATTAATTGATATACTTTCATCAAACAAATATGGACTAGGATCCGGTAAGCTTTGTTTTCCAGATAAGGTTTTTGATCTTGCGAAAGTTCCTTTGTTGCTTGGATCCCGGTAGCTGGACGCTTTATTAGATCCTGAATTTACTGAAGCAGCGGCAATCAACTTTGCGAGAGAAGATGTAGACAACGATTTTTTCAAACCGGATTTGGTACTGACATTGTCAGCAGCACTTAAGTGAATCATATGCGGGACTTCATCTACAACTGACAACGCCAAATTTGGACTCATGCAAACTGAGCGTACAACTGGCGTCACAACATCTTGCTCTTCTTCGTTTCCGTCCCCACTTCTGCTTGCAAGATCAGCAAAACGTTCAAATGCGGTTAATTGGCTGCTCATCTTCAAATATCTGCAATATAAGTAGTTTCAGTTACTAAATACTCCGCCAATGCAGGTAAAACTTAACAAGTACACTACGAATTGGTCATGGTGGTAATAGTATTTGAGCATTACCTGACAGGTATATAGGAGTTTACATTCCAAAATCACAGCCTCATTCTGATTTTCAAGGCAAATGGCGATAGCTCCTCCTATAAATACAATTAAAATAATTCTCATTCATTTCGCGAGGACAGTCCAATACCTGAATTTCTATTTCGTTTCTTCAATCGTGGTGGTAAGTTTCAGTTGCATTCCCGGCATTTCCTACGGTATTCTGACCAGCAGTGAATCTATAGAGTGAAAATGCTTGGAGGTGTGTCACAAAGGTAAACGTTTACATTCATAAGCCAGAAATAATGTAAACGTTTACAACTGTGATTCAAAAGTGTAAACGTTTACAAATTCTTCAAATTAATGTAAACGGTTTACAAGTTTGTCACCTAGATGTAAACGGTTTACAAATTATTGGCACCAGTGTAAACGTTAACAAATAGCTGATAGTAAATATTTGCGTATTTATATTTTACACTTTTTGCTTATCAAGTAGGCTAAATCATGGCAATCGCATAATTCAAGCGCATTAAAATTCTATTCCATACGAAAATATTCTGCCTTATAACTGGAAAAACTGACGTTAATTCTCGATTTAAATATGGCTGGGCAGTGCAGCCCTCACTTTTGGTCGTGAATCAGTGGTTTCACTACAATGTCTTTCATTGTCTAACGTCAACTTGAAAATTGTATTTGTCTGTATGTGTCCAGGAAAATCCAAATAAAATTCTTCATTAGTTATATTTTAGCACTTTTAGCGGTGAATACGTTATCCAAATGAAAAATACCGTTCTACAGATAAAACGAATAATAAGGTTCGGCATATAAAGCTATTACTTACGTTCATCTATATATATATATCTGATAAGATATCTTCCTAGTTTTCATAAAATATAATTGAAGCAGCACTAATTACTGAATCATCATGTTGCGTATGAAGTTCGGTGTCATGCCCAACTTGACCGATTTATTGGCAATATTGCGTACATCATCTCAAATAAGTTTGTCGCTTGGTCAATCCGTCTAGAAACCAGCATAAGATGACATGAATTTTAGAAACCAAAAATGTTGATATTAGTACTTAGATTTTGTAATATATGGCGTATTAATAAAATTCCAAGTGTACAGTTGGAAGTGGAAATTAATTACCTTCGAATACAACCATCTTCACAAAAATCGGACAGTGCTTCACAAAAATTGTATTCTGTACTGTTTGAGAATAAAGGGCAGGCGCTTGACTAAACCTGCTGAATAATTGGAAACAGAAACTATATACATTTAAAATTCCTTTGAAATGCCGAAAAACTTTCTTATTTTCAGTAAGAATATTTTATTCTATTGTAGCCTAATTTATTTTAATTAATAACACTCTACCTGGACAAATATGAATATGCGACGTCCTTCCTTAGAAGCTGTGAATCCAATCATCAGTCCACAAGTGAAATACTGTCTTGATTAATTTTCGTCGTCAAAAGTCAGTTTCCTGAAATTAATCCACAATCATGCGAATGCGAGCCACTGCCAACGCAACTTGGAAGAGTTCATGGTTATGATTACAGATATTGTAACTGTCGACTCCCCACAAGCGTTTAGTCACTGATAACTTTGAACTTCACGTATGTACTTCCGTGTTGTTATAATTATTGCTTTGTCTTTAAAAACTCATAATATGCCGATCACTTAAAAAAGGCGACAAAAAGATCATTCTCCGTTAAATCTCATCGGAGCTCTTTCAGCAGAATTCGTCCTCTGCGTCTAAAAACCACAATACTTTGCTGTTGACTGCTACTTTTTTACATGTGGACAGACGTCGTATACTGACAGTGATAGCACATGGCGGTCTCGTCGAATGCAGAAAGGTAGAGATGTGTCATTGGATTGGACCCGGAAAAAGAATTAACTTTTAATATATAATGTATATATTTTCCTAATGGTTACTTGCCATAACTATAGCTACCAAATTAATGAATTTGAGCTATGCAAGGATTCAAACTTACAGCTTGTAACTACCCGGTTATGGCTGGCATCACAATACCATTACTCAATGTTGAATGTTGCTTCATCTAAAGAGAAAATAAGGTTGTCCATAATCAAGCAGTGCAGTCAAGAAAAATCCCAAAAGGACAAAAGTCTTCTTGTTTTGGCAAATAATAAAAATGGCAATTTAATCGTCTTTGTTTGCTGCATGTAAAATTACACGTTCAGTGTCCGGGAACACTTAGTTTTCATATTGTTCTTCTTGACATGATCCGGTTGAACAGAATATATAAAATAGCTCATATCAAAAAAAATAAAAACCGCAAGTATATACATAACCTGGAAGCGTTAATGAATAATAGAATTCGTATTTACAATCATGCAAAGTACAGTTAGTTATGTCGATGTGACGGAATGCAGCACAAGACTTCAAGCCCTTGTGCGGGTCTTCTTTAAAAAGAGTATCTTCTACTACTAACTACTATGCGAGCACCTACATTTTGTAACTACTGTGCGGTAACTATCACTCATCAGTTAAAGGTACTCCTGATTGCATTATAGCTTACACGATGCCCTGCATCATGCTCACATGAAATGGACTTGTAAATACAAGTATATCACAACGTTTATCCAACGACGCCCGGGCGCATGCCCTGTCAGCGTTTAAAATTATTTCGATTCAACGATATCCTCCCGTAGTAGTTCTCGAATGTGCTTGTATATACACCATAACTCCACGGAAAGGCACACACTTCTACCAGATACGAGCATTGCCGTTACTGTAAAGGAAAACAGAATTGGATCACTCGAATCGCAGTAAAATAATTAAATTAATTAGCAATAATAACGACTCACCAAAGTACCTCACGAGAACTGGAATATAGTTCTCCATGGGTAGATGCTGCTCAGCGTAGATCCAGATGGGCAGAACGTGGAGTCCAGAAATGACTACGAACCCAAGAGGTGTTTTGAAGCCATTAGCCATTACTTTTTGTACAAAGGCTGGTGTGGGCAAACTGGATCTCTCAACATGGTCCATGTCTCTCCACTTCCCTCCTGCCCGGTAGTTGCTGAGGAAGGTCATCCATTCCACGGATATGATGAAAAATCCAAACTAAAATACAATCGTATTACCAATAAATTATAATATGTAAACAAACTGGCTGGAGACAACATGGAAAGTTAATTTTTTAAAACCGTGACAGGGGAATTCTAACTCCTGAAAATACATTTGATAACGCCCTTACCCTGCTAACGTTGTTCCAGAGGAGACCTCTACTTAAATTGTCCAGGATGACATCCAACTGTAAGAAATCAGTATTCCCCATGACTCATGAGTCAAAGTCAACAAAGCCGACTGCTCATACATTATGAAATCTTGTGAAGCTTACTAAATTTAAAAATTCGAATATTTATGTATTTGATCAAGTTTTACCCAGGCACCGAAGCTAGAACGTTGATTAAAAGCCCTGGCAGCCCAGCCATCGAAGAAGTCTAGGATGGCTGATACGCTGTAGAGCGTGAGAAACGTGTATCCGTCATTAAGGAAGAAAAAGGCGGCGAAAAGAAGGGCCAGCCGTACGTAGCCTGTAAAATTAGTCGAAAACTATTTGACACATTTTAAAATTCAAGTTAATTCCATTTGGTGTCAAATCGTACCTATTATATTTGGTACGAAGAAAAGTATGTCAATCTCTCTTCGTTTTTGCTCCATCTTCAATTTTCGTGCGGGCTTCTTTCCACGGAATTCCGTAACCAACACAAACAGTTTCACATCCCTTTCGTCTTGTTTAGTCTCCCCACGAACAAAAACTCCTTGAGCTCCGCAGTATCGAACGCCGACCTAACCAACAATAAGCATGAGAAACTCTGCAAGCTTTTCATTAGTCCTTCAACGTTGCATACTCACGTAATCCTCCTCCTAGGTTTATATAATTCCAGTCTGGCTCACACTTCATAATGACGGACAGATTAATTCGTCCAGGGTTTAAGCATAATTACTATCAAGACCCTCGCGCTTAAATCAGTAGTCGTATTTTAGAGCGTGATCGTGAAATGCTTAGGCAAATCCTAACTCCCGTAATATACCCATCAGCGTTACAAAACACTTAAAAGCTGATTACTGTTGCAAACTAATGCAGTGGCCAATATATGAAAGTGTAATTGCGTGTTTCATCAAAGCAGCTGACATCCCAAACATATACAATTAAGGGTATTATGTCCATATATTAGATAGCACATTGTTGTATGGGCCGCGGTGACCTGTAAGAGCATTCCCAGTCCCACACGCACTAAATTGTTCTTCATTGCTACAGATTCAGCTGGAAGGACGGAACAATTATTTAGCCTAATTAGTTTAGTACTCTGTGTGTAATAAAAGATACAAAATCCACAGCTGATACTTTGCAGCCAGAGTTACAATGACTTAGAACGAGAGAGATTCACAATAGGAGACCTTTGGATACCCATTTGTAAGCCCCGTAGAATGTTATTAATCATAACCACATGGAATCAACATCCCAGCTGCGCATTCTCTAATGTTCATCTACTACGGAATTTTGCTTTATTTTGCAACGTAGAGCTATATATATATAAGGTTATTATCCATTTGTAAATGAAAGTCCTGTAACGTTTTACGAGACATGAATCATTTAACGGAATACGATGGTTTTTGTTATGATTCGCCATGCAAATAAAATTAGGAAAAGATTTACATGACGATTTTTGTACGAACATTTTAATAAATTATGCTTTTGTATTCGTTATGCAAGTTGTATAGTATGTATGTTCTATAGACTACTTAACCTCTAAGCACGGTTCTACTGTGTGTATATTTTAAATTTTCTTTAGCCTTAGTACCAGCTTAAGCTGCGGCCTACAGTGTATCCACTGTTCAATTCTTCGTAATACACATGCCACATCCACCTACTATAAATATTAATCCTACTAACAATAATAATTATTGTAATTTTTGATTACAGTCATAGCATGAGTTATATACAATGTCGTATGCATGAATAAATGAATCGTATCTTATAAACTCATTCGTAAAAATCATTCCTGTCTTCGTGGATATTAAAAATATATGTACAGCGTTAATTACACCTTAGTATCTAACAGCTTGCACCGTCCTTCATACTTCCAACCTTCACAAATCTTACGATAGTTGGAGCCTCTCAAAACAAGAAAAGAAACAACCTCGTTCATATTTCATATATTGCAGATTTTATGTTGTAAAAAACGGTAATATTAATAGTAACAAAAACAATCGAGTCAAAGCCCTGCGTGTTTGACATGTCTTCATTTATATGCCACATCCTCCTGTTACACTAAGTATCTATAGTCCATATTAAAATAATTATGGCAATGCGTAATTCTCTCTTAAAAAGTACAGAGAGGGACAAAATAGAAATAAAAGTTGCAATCCAGCTTTGCAAATAGGATGATTGAGAAGTTCTTAAACGTGTTTGGATATCAAATCTTGCAGATATTTTCCATTACCTGATTACTGATAACCTCAAAGATGGAAGTCAGGGTCAGATTCTGGATTATCACTATCGTCGTCATCACTAACTGCGTAACGCTTTTTCTTTTTATGCTTAGATTTTTTGTACTTATGATGATGATTATGGTCCTTCAGCTTATGCTCCTTATGATGGGATTTTTCTCTCTTCCCCTCCGTGCCTGGAAATTTCAATGGGACTATCGTCAACTTCGGAACTCGTACCACGGGCTCAACCTGCAACATATAAGATTTTCATTAGCAAATTATAAGAAGTGTTTTACTTCTAAATAATTCCCAGTCAGCTTACCTTATTTACCGGCGTTGAATTCGATGCCTGAACAATGCATGCGTATTGGCCTCCTGGACCCATATTTGTACTTAGTTTTATTGGAGAAACTTCCGCCGATGAAGTCCCCGATGCAGACGAGGGTGTTTCCATATCAACCTTTTCTTTGCCACTTATAGGGCGAGCTTTGGGGTATTGGAACATGTTTTGATCGATTTTTATCTTCACCGGTTTCGTCTCGCCGTCTTCATCTCCATCTTCAGGATCAATTCGCAACATGAGTTGCTTGAACTGTAAACAAAATTAAGATATTCTTAACTTAAGTATATGTTCACACCGGATCATGCTCATACCCGCCCAGATTCCTATAGCATTTGATAACTTACATGAATGTACTGCTCTACTAACTGTAGCCTGCTCTCTGGAGTTGCACCAGATGGTGGTAGATTAAGATTAGCTAAGGTGCACTTTGGATCAAAGGGAGGTGTAATTTTTCGGTTCACAGGCCTCTCGTAAGTCTTAGTCGCGTCCGAAGGAGAGTATCCGCTAATCCTCCTGGAAATTGTATAGCAACGATTAAGAGACAATAATTATTATTTTATACGAATAAAATATACCCGATGTGTATATAAATGATTATTTCTTACGAGTCCGTTATTCCGTAGCTGTCCTTCAGATGTTGCTTCAGCATTAGCAATAATAAACAGCCTTGCGAACTAATAATACACTCTTCTAATGTTGTTGTATCCTCTGGAACCCTTGTAACTAATGATTCAATGTCATCTTCATCTTCGTCATCCTCCATAATATCTGTGATCTTAATAGGTTCCGGAGTAACAGTTGGCACAGGATTATCTGGATCCACCGGAACGTTCGTATGAGATTCGCTTTCCACAATTTTCGGATGTAGCGGTATAAGAGACTGAAAAAAACGAAACAAAGTTAATATTAACATTGTGGTGTGATTAACTCTAGGCTATTAATTAACATTTCACACAGCGTTAAGACTTACTTCCTTGAAAGCTTGCAAAAGATTTGACCCCGTAACCGATATAACGATATCAACATGGTGGATTATAAATAAAGGTTCGTCCACCACTTGGTACGGAAAGTAGGCTAAGTTATCCGCAAAGTACAGAAGGTCCGCCAGTCCATTTTTCTGCTGGAAAGTACAAACTATTACCATCGTGTCCCCTCAATGAGTGTGTAGAAGGTATCCAAAAATGTTATAACTTACGCTGTCGTCAAACTGTTTCAAGAGAGATAGTGCTACAGCCCGACGTTGAGGCTTAGTCGAGCGAAGAAGAGAGTACAGAAATCCATTCAAAGATATCGGTATTTCTTTAGGTCGCTGGCGGTACCCTCTAACGATAGGAACGTTATGGCGTAAATCAATCCCTAGTTCCGCCAGGCTTCCGATGTGCATAGCTCCATTAATAACGTTGCCTGTGTATCCTTGAAGTATTCGTTGCAATTGCAGAGACAACCTAATGCCATTTAAAACCTGGCTCTGCAAAAACTGAGGATGCTTCTTTTCCATTTCTTGGAGCTGTTTGTCGGCAGTCGAACTGACACTCTGCTCCGGGTCCGTGCTCATACATATGAGATACGGCACAATCTGGAATTCAGTTGAAACAATCAATCCCATTCAAAATCTATATGGCTGTACAACAGGGTGACCCATCGCCACCATAATTTTTTACCTGGATTGGGTGAACGAGCCCTTGCTGCAATACTAATTGTATTACTCGGACTGATGCTAACCGCACTGAAACATCTGAGTGCAGAAAGGCATTTAGAATTTGCTTCAGATAAATCTGCACTATCGTTGATGCCATCCCGGAAGTGACATCTCCCATTTCTTTGATATTCTCCATTTTGCCGCCATGTTTATTCCATTCCTGATCTTGCTTTATCATACGAAGTTCTTCTTCCGTCAAGTATAGCTGTATGTTGTTTAGAGTTTGCACCTTCAGCTTTGTTTCAGAAAATGTTGTAAGCAGTTGATGATAGATAGTCTTTAGCTCTGATTCCAGGAGGAAATTATAATGTCTAACGCATAGATTTCCCAGTGCTTGGAGACTGAAATTCTTCATGTTGTCATCTTGGGGCAGTTGGACAATGAACATCAAGTTGTTGAACATTTGCGCAACTATATCAGCCTGTAATTGAATGGAACGTTGAAGCTGAATAATGAAATCATTAATGGATGTGTTAGTAGTGAAGTACTTACTGGAAAATCGCCATAAACATCAGCAGAGGTGAAATCGAAGTATCTTAGAAACAAACCGATGACATAAACAGTTTTACGCAAGAAAGGTCGATTTTCAGGCTGCGGTTTGCCATCCGGCAGCGAGCTGCAGTCTAGGTTTGTTCGAATGATATTCGTTTGAGTCACTAGAACAACTGAAAAGAATGTGTTCGTAAGTACATGTCTGTTGCTTCGTAATAGCCCGAATCTAAATTTCATTAATAAATTTAGAGCATCAGAGTTAGAATCAATAAATAAACTCACTTTGGAATCGCCGAAAAACATCTCGGACCAAACTATAGTTATGAGTGATCTTGTTAACTACTGATCCGAAACAAGCCAAGCAAGATTCAATAATTCCCCGTTCGTTAGATTTCATTATCAGTTTAACACAATCCTCTTCCAACTGGGATAGAAAAGTTTCTGACGGATTGACTAGCAGAGGAACCACCACTTCCAAAATGTTGCCAATATTTGCCACAGCGTGAAACTCAGCTTGGTTCTAGTAACAGTATCCATACTTTCATTAGCATTGCTCAAACGCAATATATGTGTACAAATTGTACAGTTACATACCTGACAACGAAGACTAAGGTATCCCTCCAAAGTGATTGCATGGTTGACTAATAGCTCGGGTCGAATTTTTGCGAAAAGGTACAACGTAGCCACGCAAGCTACGAAACGGTTGCTATGATTACTACTACTACTCTCTTCTAGACGTAGGACACTGTCTACAAGGCAATTAACGATTTGCGTAGATGCCGTAACAACTGCTTTCGGAGGCTCTAAGTTAACTGTTTTCTCGCGCACATCGTCTTTGTCATCTTTGGGTTTGAACAGCTGAAATCGGGAAAAAAATCTTTGTAGATTCCAGTTTAAGACGGATGACAATTTAAGTATATTAACTCCTTAACTGCAATCAACTTACGCTCAGTAGCAATTGCTCGAAAAAATCGAGGCCAACCGTCTCACAAGATGCTACGACTTCTGTTATGTG
Organism: Sminthurides aquaticus; assembly: GCA_906901655.1. Lineage (NCBI taxonomy): Eukaryota > Metazoa > Arthropoda > Collembola > Symphypleona > Sminthurididae > Sminthurides > Sminthurides aquaticus. Next base: position 3,286,544 of record CAJQTT010000004.1, on the reverse strand, counting down.
CGATACTTTGCGCAATAAAGATTCGGTATCCAGTGGGTTTTCTTTTACTGGAGTAAACCACAAATTCTGAAAAACTTCCATCACAAGCTTACGAATACCTTCCTCATCGTTAACGCGCCGTATCATTTTTACACATATCTCTGGAATCTTTGGAAAACTTGGGCATTCAACACAAATATCTCGCAAAATCTTGATTACTCGTTTTCTCACACTAACACCAGTGTCCTAAAAGAACAAATTACGCACATTTAGCCACTAGCCACGATCACCTTGCGATAAAGCTTGATCCAATGGCTTTCCAAATGAAAGTTTTAGGTACCATTTTCTTACCAGAATACGAAGAGACAAGGTAGCATAGTATTTGTCGATGAGATCATGACAGGATAAAACATATTTTCCCACTAAATCGACAGCGGCTTCCCGCACAGCTGTGGATTGATCTAGAAATGAGTTCTCCACCCACATATGCATATCTGGCCTCGCTAAAACATTTGGATCAGCTTCTACGACCATCGTAAGGCACTTCAGTGCTTTAGTCCGTATAGCGACAGTTTGCTCACATGCGACACTCAATATCTACAACACAATATTAGCTATATAAATTTCGAATAACTTGTAACTTTAGAACCAATCATCGCATGCCTCATCAAATTTCTCACCCTTTTCAAAAATGTGTCGAAGGTCGCAGAGAAAGGTCTTTGTGAAGCTAAGTATCTTGTAATTAATTCAGCACTCTGATAGTCGATAAAAGTTTGTACTACTTTTGTTTTACGTGACGAGAGTGGATCAGAAAACGGTCTGATTTTTGAAACCAAAAATTCCTTTCGTTTTTGGCTTAGCTCTAAGACCTTGTTGTTAAGTTCTTCCTTTTCATTACCGTCATCGTTTTCGTTTTCCGATTCAGAGAAACTATCCTCACCAGAACTTTCACCTAAGATTAGTAACACCAGGAAAGTTAACACTTCAATTCAATAGGACCATGATCTGATGACATCGGTTTGAGAATTACCTTTTCTTTTGCGTTTTCGTTTGCTTCGATTTGTAGTTTTTGGTTGATTTCGACTCACAGCTAGCCTGCTCGTTATATCGACTGCTGCCGATTTCCACCAATTTGTTATGTAAAAATGACGAGCTAGCAGTAATGAAGGATCAGATTGACCATGCACAGCTAAGTAGTCAAGCAGTAATCTCTGTAAGTATTTGATTTTCTCCTCTTCGGCATCAAAGGTCCCGGCTTCTGACAAATGCTATTTTGAAACCAAGCATTATGCGCAAAGTTAGTATTTTTTGCTCAATCGAAAGTAGCGAACTATTTTTAATACATCATCGGGAATATCTAGTTACCTCTTTACTCTCTCCAAATTGTTCTTCTTCGGATCTAATATCAGCTATGATTTTATCAATAGTGTCCACTTTTAACTGTGTTGTGACTGCATCTTTTCGTAGCCTTGACGCCGCAAGCCCAAGATAATCCAATGACGCAACACGCAATGAAACCTCACAGTTCTTATTTGTTAAGTTCTTTACGAGCAAAGTACCAAGCAGGCTTAAAAGCAACTCAGCTGCTGGCCATTGGGGCTTATTTACCGTTGACAGTAAATCTTGGACGAAATTTTCGAACAGAACTTTGTAATCACAATCCTCAGATTTACTACCGCATTTGCTTAAGAACACTTGCAAGAAGCTTCCAGCTGTGCGGAATGCAGTTTCATATTTACCAACTATTATCACATCTTTGTCCGTCTGCAACACAAAAATTTCATTTATTTACCACAATTTAGTCATTACAGTGAGCTTCAAAAGATTTCGTAGCCACGGTCTTATTTTAGGCTGAAGATAACAATACGAAATACACTGTGCAACTTACCGCAGATGGCTCTTCGGCTTCAGCAGAATTCGGTAATTTAGATCCTAAATGATCTGGTATGCTAGTTACGCACTGAATTAATTGTAGCACCTGCCAATAGCAAAAGAGTTCACGAAATGTCAAAAATGTCCATAAATTACTTTTTTTTACCAGAAGTTTTAAATGTGCATACCAATGCCGTTAACATTTGAATGCATTCATCGGAAGAAGCCAATTTGAATGTTCTTAAGCCCCGTTTGCTGCTTGGCAGCCGCGCTATGGACGCAAGGATATCATCCAGCAAAAGCCGACGGTGCTTTTCGTATTGAGTAAAAATCTACGGGAAAATATTTAACGAGTGTAAGGGGAATTCCTCCAAATAAAAAGACATTACTTTGCAGATACATGGATACTTACATTGGTAACAAGCTTGAGAGCAGACAGTTGAAGTTCGGAGACGTTCTCTACGAAAAATGGCGAAACACCAAGCGTGGATAAGTGAAGGACGGTGGTATCAGTTAGAACTTGGACGTTCAACAAGTCAGCAAGCAGACCAACTAATTCGTGTATCTTATTGTAAAACGATTTCATGCTCTTGTCTCGAACTTGGGCCGCATGTGCACGTTTCTTCTTGCTCGAAGAAAATCCATCTGAAAAATAATTAATGTTCGTAATGACAACCAAACATTACATTATATATTATAACGATTGTCCAATACAAGTTTTAATTAACGCATACCTTTTGCTTTAGACTTCCTGTCAATTCTGTAAACTGGGTCGAACGATGGAAAAATTGTATTCTGAAGTTGGAATTTAGTGAAAATGGCGATCCTATCGATTAATTCTTCTAAATAGGCTTTCTTTGGTATATTAGCGCTCGTGAGGATGTGTAATGATGTTAACGATGCTAATACTCCGCGATTAATACTTTCCATTGAAAGTTCAATCCAGAGTTTACTTTCCTCCTCATTATCATCCTGTAAGAAATTTTATCAATAAAATAACCTGAATAATACGTTTCCACTACAATACATAGTAAATGATTAACCCACGAACTCACCGGGTCAGCGAGTGGTGTGACTTTGGTTCCATTGCGAATATTTTTTTCCATAATTGTCAATAACCGGACTATTTTCTCATGAGGCATTGACGCCATCGCTCCAAGAGCTTTCAGTTTCGCAGCTTCAGCGCACAGTTCGGAAAGTTGATGCTTTGAAATTAAATACTCAGAAGGGACGTTTCCGTCTTCATCTTCCATGTCGTCCCGATCACAGTCATCTACACTGTCTAATACTAGGTCCATAAGTTTCAAAAATCGGTGGTAAGTACTGTTGTCGAGAATGTTAGCATCCATCTTTTCTAATACAGGAACAAGCATTCGTTCCACTCGGCGAATCTTCTTCTTGGGCTCTTCATATACGTTTTGCTCCGGTTCTTGCTTAACTATAAATAGAAAGTCGCACGTTTTATATCTTTGGTCAAATCCATAACACATATTACATGCATGAGCGCTTTGATAGGCCCTTATACCTTGGTTTGATTTCACGGAGTTAGACTTATTATTGAGCGTTTTTGTTGGAGTAGATTTGGCAGCGGTATTATTTTGTTTTCGTTGCTCAGGTAAGGTTTGTCCCTCCGATTTGAAGTTTGTGCGATCTTGCTCATCAGAAGAATGCTGAGATTGCTCCAGTAAATGCCCGAATTGCTTCAGTTGGGTCGGGTCTAAAGGTTTCAGCTGAACCTGCAGTTGCGGGAGGGGACTTGGGTTGGCTTTATCAGTTTTGTTGTTCGGATAACTCGGAGGGTTTAGAATGGGTTTCGCCGGTTCAAGAACAAAATCTTGCTGCAATTGAGAGCTTTGATTAGAAAGCTCGGGCAGTTGTTGAAAGGAATGGGTTAGAGATGTTGCAGTACTGGATGGAGACTGTTGTGAACGAAGGTGGGGAAAGCTTTCGCAATTTTGAATCATTTGTGAAGGCGGATGCACCGGTAGTTGCGAATGACCAGGCGATGACTGCGGCAAAGGTAATGGTAAATTCGGGTGCGATAACTGTCCATATACAGCATTTTGTAAAGCGGTAGATTGCATCGTAAGTTGAGACAGCGGATCCGTGTGGAGCGAACTTACATGCCCTTGTTGTGAACCCGGAAGATGACCTGGATGATGTAAAGACATTGCACTCTGCTGCATAACCATTGGGGATTGCGGCAACTGCATCTGAGAATGCAATTGTTGCATGTGAGCACTCGCCAGGGATTGACTTGAGGATTCCCCCAACTGACTTGCGGCGGAATGCATCAATTGGCTGTGGGGTGATGGCATATGCTGATTTGTATGATTCGACTGGTTTAATTGTAAACTATGAGGTGAAAGATGTACATGCTCTTCCCGAACAACTGAAATAAGAGAAAATACATTCATAATAAGATAAAAAGTTTTAGAAACGAATGAAAGTAGTTTCCTCATATATAGTATTAGCGTACCATGTTTTCCTTTAAATACATCAGGTTTTCTTTGGAGGATTCCTCCCAGTAAACTAGGCGAGTTTTCATGATCTAGCTGGATGTCCGCAATCTGATCCTTCAGATCTCTGAAAGTGAAAAGAATTTTCCAAATTACGAGAACTTCTTTTGACTGGCTGCATATTGACATTTAACTTTACATAGGGATACTCACATGTTTCTGGATGATGTTTGACTCAAACACTGTACTAGTTGCGACACAAGATTATCATCATTGACAACAAGCAATCTTTGTGCTTCTTCTGCCACTCGTGGATGAAAAAGTAGAGATTTATTACTCAATGTTTGGGGCAAGGGCGATGGTAGGGGCATCTCCGGCAGCACTAAAGGATATATAAAGTGATTAAAATCATCTGACAATACACTGAGCGGAGACAATTGAACAACATTAACAATACTTACAATCCACCAGGCTGGATACCCCAGCCAGGGTAGTGATAGGAACACTGGGAATTTCCCCGTTCATTGTGAGATCGGATATCTCTCACGGCGTAAGCTTAACCACGGCAAGCAGATGTCACATCATTTCCTTTCGCTATTATAGCAATCCCTGAAACGGATTCAGACATACAAATATAAATAAACACACTTTCCAACACTTCCTCCTTATTTCAAAAATCGTGAAACTTGTCTTCCGATAGCAGTAATTCACATTTAAAAGTTTTCGAAATAGACTCTGAGCAGAAATTCAAGAGAAACCGCTAAAACTTTTGTAGTTCCCTTTAATAATTATAAATATAAACAATAAACCAATCATTTAATATTTTCAACATCTTTCTGCAACAGTTCTACCTTTTCCCACATGTATATACTTCTTTCTAATTAACATTCTTTCGTTCACTTTATCTATTCTTGGACTGCGCGAATTTTTCTGTCATCGTATGAAATGTTCAAACGAGGTAAATGCGACTAAACAAGTTCTTTCCTGCTCCATCTCAAATATTATTTATATGTATGTAATGTCCCATTAGCCAAACAAGGACTTGAACCGCAAATATTCTGGATTCCCAAGCACATTTTTAGAATTCGAAGATCCGACAATCAAATTGTCTCAATTTCATTATTGACATCATCAAATGAATCAGTAGTAGCTCTACCACGAGATTTTCAGTATTCCCACATCTATACTCTTGATCCTCTGAACACATTCACGATCATCGTTCGTTGTTTTCCTCCTGATCGACTCGATAACTTTCAGTTAAGCATCAACTAACAAATGTCTAAATAATACTGCACAATCAACAATTGCTCATCAACGGAACAATGTCCAACTGTCGGTAAACAAAACGCTGAATCTGCACTTGTGATTGTGACAGAAAAATTCACTAACTTTAAGCCTGCATCCACACACGCAAACATTGCGCTTTCTCCATTTAGCAAATCCGTAATACAGGTTGCTAGTTACGGATACAATTTTAGTAATTATTGAAAGTGCGAATAAAGCCTATAAATTAATTTAAAAACAATAAAATACATGGGATAAATAAACGAGAATACATATGCATGTATGACATATAACACAGTCCCCTATTCACTTCCTTCTACAGATAAAAACACGGAAGAATGTATATATATACTCCTTTCACAGGGACTTTTCTAATATACTTCCACTCACTTCCAAGGCTCATCCCGGATTTTAAACACTAATTGTAGATGAGAGAAAAATTGAATGTTAACTACCACGGTTTGTTGAAATTTTCTTTTGACAACTGGAAACTGAAAAACTTATTTTTTTCGAATTGGAAAAATCCCACTTCGCCACACATAACTACTAGATACACTTAAACTTTACCTGTATTCCTTCGTCCTTTTCTCCTCTCAGAGGAGGCAATTGGAGCTAAGAGCAAGAGAGAGAGGAGTGAGAGTTGACAAGAAAATCTATGACGCGCCAAAGCCGCACATACAAAATCTCCTCTCGCGCATCATCTTCCTCCAACTTTTCCCACGTCCATCCATACAATAGCACATCCTATATATACGTTTTTGCCTTTAAGATTCCTCAAAGCTTTTCAGGAGACACTTCTCCCGAATCTCCTCTCCTTTTCCCACAGCTATAGCGCATCTATCGCCTCTCATCTGCCATTAGCCTCCATTCCTCCTCCCTCTTTCCTTTGGTCCATTCTCTCTCTCTCTCCTCCTATCCTCTCTCCATCGTCTTAACAGAATCTTTCTCCTCTCAGCGTTATATTTCACCTCTTCGCAAATCAGTCAGGAGACATGGTTGTAGTGACCATTCACCCGATGAATTCCAAAGAGGTTTATAACGTTATATATTTATTTATTAGTACTGACCCCAACATTATGACACTAATATTCAAGGTAAAACTTATGGATTTAGTGTTTATCTTTAATGTTGACCCGATGTAAAACGGATGAGTTATTTCAAATGGACTTAGAATATACGGGAAGTTAGTTTGTAAATTTGGTTCCCTGCTTCTGAGCACCGCTGTAATTGAATTTGAGTTTGGAGTTATGTCATTTTTTGTCCTGCTACGCTTTCCATAACGTTAACGTTAGCTCTTAAATGATATACGCATATTCTGGCTACGTTGTAAGAGTTAATTGATTTCCTCAATTTCAATGCGTCCTAATTTAAATCCAAATAATCCTTAAATCTAAATCAAGACAGTGTTATAAGTCGTGAATATATTTTTAGCATGATTATAATATTATGAATGAATAATTCATAGCAACATTATTTCTAGGATTTTTGCAAATGTTTTTGTAAATTGTATAGTGAAGTGGAGCTGAAGCTGCCGCCGACTACCCTAACATGTTTTTGCATATAGCTCTTTAACGTAAGCGAAATAAAAGGATGTCTCGGTGTTGGGAGCGAGCGTATAATGCCCTCTGCGGAGGAGTACAATAGGTTTAGCCATAGCATGAAATGAGCCCAGCTGGGAGGAAGAGCTGTTATATGGAGGTCGAGGAGAAAACTATAGGAAAACTCTTTGCGCGGGGAGGGAGGGAGAGAGCTAAGGTAAAAGCCTATGTCTCTCGTGTGACTTTCGTCAGTTCGTCTCAAGCGCTCGCTCTCACTCTTTCAACTGTAGCATCATCTCATAAAGAGCGACTGGCTGACGACTCCATCGACATAGACCGCTATGTAGAAGTTATTGTATTGGGTGGGAAAAGGAGGAAAATCAGCTCCTCACGGAATCGCCGGCACATTTCTCTCTCTTTGGTTTCAAAGGAGTGGATGTTCAAGAGCCAACCCGCAAGATGAGGAAAAGCCAGGGAAGTGTTGTCTCTTTTCTCGCTCCACTTCCCGCAGCACATAGAAAAAAGAGGTTCTGCTGTGAGAGCCAATAGCCAATGAAAGCCCGTACCCACCCACACCCAAATTTGTTTCCCGCAGGCTCCCACCCTGGCCCACAAAATAGCCAATATCTCCCACAAACTCTCCTTTCCCACACACACACACAAAACTTTTCCCTGTCCACATTTGCTCCTAACAAACTCCCAGCGGCGCCCACCACCTTCTTTCCATTGCAAATTCCATCCTGGAGATTTTCCACCCGCAATACTTTCACCACCATTCTTTCCGTCCTTCTCTTGTCGACTTCTCCTGAAAAGGAAAGCTCCTTAATAAAATGACAACCCATATGCATAATAACAGATGAGACCTTGCTTACATACTCTCACTCTCGTCTTTACCCTGTGTCAAGCTTAGAGGATGCAAATCTATGCAACGTTTCTCTCGTTGGGTCCTCTTCGAAAGTAAGTGAGAATGTAAACAAGCAATTGCACAATTGCATTAATGCACTTCAACTTGCAATGTTATTCCAAACAGGTTGCTTTCTTCATCCTCCTCCTCCTAGGCAAGGTATAATATTTATAATTATTTAATTAATGCAGCCTTCTAAAAATTAACTGAGAATTTCTCCCCGTGTTAGATAAGGACTTTATCCCGTACGTATTCTGCAAATCCACAAAAAATCCTGGAACCGTCCTCAACTAAATGGTACAACTAAGCTTATTCCGGTGGTGCTTTTACTACAAGCATTTTTATTTTGCTCCCTATTTCATCTTTAACTAACCCCCGAGTATCGTCTAAGTTATTGTCTTTGTTAATTGAGAGTGTTGGATCTGGAATCCGTCAGAGATTACGCGGATTTTTTGGCAAGTTCTATAACTCAATCTGTTTACCACGATGAAGTCTGTAAGTTAGACTAGGTTTAGCCCTAGAATCCAAGTTAGGCAACTAAGTTTGAATTATCTAGAGGGCGGGAGTGGGAATAACTTGAAATGGTGAAGAAAACAGCGCTTTCTCCTGGTGCCGGTATTATGTATTGCTTTGAAGCTAGACTCTTGTCTACTTTGAAGCGTACTGAACTAATCCTGGAGTTTGGATAGTTCCTCAAATTAGTGCAATCTTTTTAACCAAATTAGTGAATTAATCTGTCAAATATACCATTTTTGCAAGGAGAATTAACTGCATTCAATGGAATACCACCTGAAAGAAAGGAATCTAATGGAATCGTTTGACGTTTCTTTGGGACCGGTGAGCACATGCTCGTGCTTGTGTGTATCGTGTGTACCGTCTCGGCGTTTGTGTCATGTTTGTAAATACAGACAAGCTGAAAAGCTCTCATATGTTTCACACGCGCTCAGTGCACCAGTGCTTGCAAGAGCTAAAAGAACGGGGGTTCGAGACTGAACTCGATCAGCTGTGAGCGGAGATTACAGAATTCGTGGAAGCTAAACCAGTTGAAGTCCTTCATAATAAAGCGGAACAGTTATACTTTATACTAGGAAGCCAGCGGATAAGAATGAGTGGGATAACGTAACGCTTTGAAAGCTTTTCATTTAATCCTGCATTGGAGGGTTATTGAGGAACATGGGAAATGTAAATGTGAGAAATAATTTCTAATTGTTTCACCCAAGTTCTCGTGGACATAAATCTCTGACATTGAATGTGAGGTACTTGTTTTGTTAATTAAGCGATAGGTTCTTGCGCAATGTTAATTAAGCGATAGGTTCTTATTTTCAGTTCTATTGTGGGAAGGTACTTGAGGTGCTGAATTGAAATTGATTAGTGGTGTTGTTGGTAGTTTCATTGCAGGGGGTGTAGAGTGCTCATTATATCCAACGATAAATTACTAGATGACTGTAACATTGCGTTGTTTTTATCATCCTGGAAGACCTCGCGAGGTTATCAGTTCTCGTCTCTCTGCCTTTATCCTTCAATGTAAATATCATTCTTGTTCCACCAGCTTCCACCACGTAAATCGGATTCTGTGAGAGTTAAGCGTTGGCCAAAGTGCAATAAGTGTGATCGGCTAATCTTGTTTTGCAAATAATTCTCAATCCTGTCATCGGAACGGCAGACATTTGACGTCTATCCTCCTGTCTGAGATTGTGGGAAAACTTTTGCTAGTGTCTTCGAAGTGAGTCGAAAAATTCAGAAAAAATGGCTTTGCGAAGAGTTTACGTCGTCGGGGTTGGAATGACCAAGGTATAGTGTTTTATATTGTGCTTATAATTTCATTTCAAATTGCATCGTAATTTCTAAATATTTAATTTGAATGGAATCGGTTTTTCAGTTTTGTAAACCTGGGACCAGTGCAGATTATCCTGAAATGGCTCAAGAAGCTGTTCGCAAGGCACTTACTGATGCTAACTTGAAATATAATGATGTACAGCAAGCATGTGTCGGTTATGTTTACGGTAAGATGTATATTTTCACTTACTATTGTTTTGTTTGAACGTGTTTTCGGAGAATGCTCAAAACATTGTGTCAACTTTTTCAGGTGATTCTACTTGTGGTCAAAGAGCTTTATACGGAGTCGGAATGACCGGGATTCCAATCTATAACGTTAATAATAACTGTTCCACGGGATCAACAGCATTGTACCTTGCTAAACAACTTGTAGCCGGTTCTCAGGCTGATTGTGTCCTTGCGCTAGGTTTCGAGAAAATGGAACGCGGATCACTCGGCTCCGCTTTCCCGAATAAGACGAATCCTATGGAAAAGCATGTGGAATCCATGATTAACACAGTTGGAATGTCACCTGCACCCATTGCTGCTCAATTTTTCGGAAATGCTGGAGCAGAGCATATGCAAAAATACGGCTCTAAGCTGGAGCATTTTGCCAAAGTTGCTTTGAAAAATCATAATCACGGTGTCAATAATCCGTAAGTCATATTTTGCGTTATTTGTAGTCTGTTGACACGTTTCTTCTGTTTGTGCTATACATAAAATATGGAATTGTTTTGGACGCAGAAACTCGCAATTTCAAGTAAAGAGAACTTTGGAAGATATCCTAGGATCCCCGGAAGTCCACAGCCCTTTGACGAAATTCCAGTGCTGCCCTACTTCTGATGGCGCTGCGGCGGCTCTGGTAGTCTCAGAAGATTTTGTAAAGCGACATAACTTGCAAGCCAATGCTATTGAAATTTTGGCAATGGAGATGGCTACTGATAATAGCAGTACTTTTGAAGAAAATAGCGCAATGAAGCTCGTTGGCTACGACATGACCAAAACCGCAACAAAGCGAGCGCTTCAGAATGCTGGAGTATCAATTTCAGATATTAACGTTATTGAGCTTCACGATTGCTTTTCTGCAAACGAACTTATCACATATGAAGCCTTAGGTTTGTGTCCGGAAGGAAAAGCTGGAGAATTCATCGACCGAGGAGATAATACTTACGGCGGCAAATATGTTGTTAACCCATCCGGGGGTTTGATTTCCAAGGGACATCCTTTAGGAGCTACAGGTAAATAATTTTTTGATTTTACCCTTTTCGAATTCGTTTGGCCTTCATAATACATCACGCAAAAGAATTGTCGGTTTTTACTCAGTTACGGAAAACCCTTTAAGAACTACACCTGTAGAAACGATATTTTCTTTTCCATTACTTTTTACGTCATTCACACGTATACATCAGCTCGCAAGGGTCTAATGTTGCAAGAAACTTTTAGGAAGCCTTAAGAGCTTAAACGCTGAAGAACAGTTCAGTTCACAGCGCATGCTCATGTTGAAATATTTCGCAATGCAACATCATCGTCAGCTAACCTTATATTGATGCTCTTTAGGTATTTTTTGCTTACAATCATATTCAAGAAGGTTGCATGCAATAGTGACCGCGATAACCAGCGCCAACTTTATGTTGTTCAAGGATGTAACATAATGGACACATGGGCCTGAATGATGGGAACTGAATTAAGCGTTACACTTTCCTACAGTCTGTATAGTGTATGTCAGTGTCTGTAGTACATCTGTATTCTTTACTATGTCATCCTCTTTCTTGCATAGCAGAAAGCTCTGATGGGGGATATTGTGATTTGTGATGCACATGAGATTGAAAAGATGAAGTAGTTTTAACGCAGGAATACCATAAAGCATAACGTCATGAAGCTGAAACCATTTAGATGCAGTGTAGCTGTATTGTTTTAGTTCTACTCTGACCGTGTGTATGTGATCTGTACTTCGGAATCGTCTACTCGCTTTTGAAAAACGCTTCTGCAACGGCAACCGTTACAAGGTTAGATTAATTTAAGTTTTGCTTTAGAAAACGGAAGAGATTAGGATAGTATTTTTCATAATCGGTTAGAATTTTGGGTATTTAGTTACAGAGTTTACGTACCATAGGCTTTAAGAATGAATGGTGATCCTATTCCTATTTGTACTTTGGATCATCAGGAGACATAATTGATTTTGCTTTACACTAGTACGTCGCTGCGCTAAATCGGTTATGCATTATACTCATAAGACGCAATCGATTAGTTTCCAGATTTGCTGTTTATTATTTGCTCTGGTCATGTGTATTTTCTTGATGTTTGGGATTGTCTTATCTCTCAGATGTTGTTGGTTGGTTACTATTAAGCTAAAGTATTTGGGCGACGGTAATGCGCTAGTGTTGATTCATTGATTAATGGACGGACGTGCTGCGTTTTGTCCAAGGAAGATCATACTTCACTCATCAGTATATACTCTGCTTTGTATAACAACAAACAAGGACAGGCAGGTGTGTTCAAGTGCTGATATTTCTGGAATATGTTTGTCGACAGGACACGAAGACAAAAGAAAAAATCTCCTTGTTTTTAGATAGGCTCAGTTCCAATCAATTTCAGGTCATATGATTCCGCAGTTGTCAACAAGGCTAGATAAATTGATACTTGTCAATGTAGAATGCCGGTTAAACTGCCGAAATAGTAGCTAAACTGAGGTGTTACAGACCTGCAGCGTCAATCAGCTATACTCATGCATCCTATAGATCCAGTAAATTTTAGTGCGACTTCCATTCGCAAAACTTTAGATTCACAGTTATGACTTAATTCATCTTGACGAAACATTCTTGGCAGTACGCGTTGGTGTGTTTTGAACATATTTGCCACCGTTTGATACACTATTGTTTCAACACCCTTGAGAATGCTGGTGACCTTTATTTGGTTTTAGTAAGAAGATCATTGGTTCTAAGGAGGGTGCAGAGCAGTTGAGGTTCAATGCGATAGGTCAAAACCAAGTTTTGTCAATATGAAAGGAAAAAGAAAGAGACGGAAAAAGCGTTATACGACTTCTGTAATATTATATAACCCAACGCTTTTGTAGCTTCTTCATTTCTGTTTATGTTTCAAGAATCGTATCTGGAGCTTATTTTCTTATTCTAAGTTTTTGTTGACTTAATATCCTTGTCTTCTGGTTTGGTTTGATTTTGATGGGAGTAGGAGGATATGTATGTGCATGAAAATGCTTAGTTCGTGCACATGAGAGCCAATGGTGAGCTCTGAATGGGGTTCATCCCTGAAATGCCTCACATTAATAGTGACAGTCAATTAGACAAGACAAGGGTCGAGGAGAGATCATTTTCCAGGAGCTGATAAATATGCTTATCGGAGGAGAGCTGAATCTGACCCCGCTTTATCTACCATCGATCCACTTCTGTAATGTGAAATTCAAATATTCTTTATATATTTCCAGGATTAGCGCAGTGCGCAGAGTTAAGTTGGCAATTGAGAGGAGAAGCTGGACCTAGACAAGTTCCCGGGGCAAAATTAGCTTTACAACATAATCTTGGATTGGGAGGAGCTGTCGTCATTGGAATTTACAGACTTGGATTTCCTGAGGCTAGAGGAAGCAGTGCACAAGGATTAAACAGGTGAGACTTACAACATACTCATATGTAATTGATATTAAACAGTGAAGCACTTAGTGAGCTATAACCAAAAGACAAAATTCTGGTTTACGAGTTGCGATTTTCTCCTGCAATGATAGCCGTGAGAACTTTCCTTGTGTCTGCCTAAACGATGATATATGAGCAAGCGCTACATTTGAATTCTTGCAAAAATCATATAATTGCGAGATTGTGAAATGATTAAAATTATATAAACGACAAGTGATCCATAAGCAGTTTGCAAATTCAGTAATTTATAACTGTCATTTGAGGACCAACCGGAGTCGAGATAGTCGCGATCAGATTTGACGTTAGGGATAACTTTCATGAATTGGAGATAAGTAGCTTTTGTTGATACCGTGAAAGCAAGGTATACTGTAAACAAAAGTTCCAGTTTTCGGATCGTGACTAATAGTGACCGTAAGTGACAGTATTTGCATACAGATTAGATATAAAGATAATCGCAAGCAGTATCTCTGAACACGACTTTCGAGTTTCTTGCTATTTCCATTATATAATTGTGTCCGATTATATTTACCTATTTTAGAACTACAAAACCTTTCAAGAATAACAAAATCGAAAAATACATGTTTAGGATAATGATGTTTGTATTTTTTCAGTATCGCAAGCAATATGACTGGTTCCGACGGAAGCGATTACAAATGCGCCCCCATTTTCAAAATGTTGGCGGCTACTTTGGAGCAAGACGGAGCTAATCTAGTTAAGAAAGTTAATGGTGTCTATGGCTTCAAGGTAAGTTTTTAAAGTTGATCCGACAATGATGCCGTCTCACATTTGGGTCTAAAACTTAGTGAACTAATAACATGTGCATAATTTTCAGGTCACCGGCGGACCTAACAATAAAGAGGTTACTTGGATTGTTGATGTCAAGAATGGAAACGGAAAAGTTGAATTTGAAGGCAAAAGTGCGTTAAACTATTCCGAAATACAATAATTATTATTCCTATTTCATCAAATATTTCTAGCATAAAATTAATGTAATCGTATTTTCGTTTTCCAGCAACTCCCGACGTTGTCTTACAGCTTGGTGACGCTGATCTTTTGGCCCTCATGACCGGACAACTTAATGCCCAGAAAGCTTTCTTCCAAGGGAAATTAAAAATTAAGGGTAACATGGGATTAGCAATGAAGTTGAAGGAATTCCAGTCTGAGATTCAGAAAGCCACCTCTGCCAAGTTGTAATTTTGCTTGGGAATTTTCGGAACGTTTTGGATATATACGTACACAGTGTGCTCACTATTGAAATGTAGCTAGTTTTGCAATATTATTTACGTTGCGTGCTCAAGGTTAGACTTATATTTTAGGCATCAGGGCAATTCAACAATCGCTTATGTATATTATTGGCAATCATTATTTTATTGTTCTTACTGAAGTAATTATTGAACCCGGTTCCTTTCTCATTAGCTTTCAATTCAGACTGTCCAATATGCACTGTATCGCACGAATTGGTTAGCAGTGCTTTCCTAAAATCTGTTTTATAGCACCTTAAATCCTGTTTTTATCAAATTATGACGCAGCCGTACTACTAAAGAGTGGCATAATCATGGCGTCCAACTGTTTATAAAAGTATTTTTGAAAATGACCTTTTATAAATGTGGATTTTGTAGGCCACGGATTTTCTTACTATTTAAACTGAAATGTGGCCATGTAGAGTTTGGCATTAGTCAGTAGTCAAATTTCCTATGTGATTTAATGATGATGAGACCATGGATTAGCGTTAGAGCATGCTTTAATGTAGTAGGAAATAAGACTATTTTCGGTGCGTTCAATCTTCGTTGTGAATTCGCGTTAAGTCAATAACAACTATCGGTCTAGGAAATTTCCTGGTACCGTGCACATGCTTTTCCATTATCAACTCATTGCTTTTATTTCTTGGGTTTAACTTGGAGCAAGTAATTGCAAGCGTCAATCTTTTATATTCGTATGTCTTCCTTTCATAAATTTAATTGCGGGACATACATGCAGCGAAATCAAAGTTCGGGTCGCGAGATTGCGTATTTTTATCAATTTCTCTCTTGTTTTGCTTAATTTCCTAAACTATATTTAGGAGTTTATGAGGAAGCAAATGAATCACGTGGAGCTTATGTACGTAACAACTTGTATCTGTTTGCAGTCATTGTTATGGTAGAATACACGCGGAGTCTCGGCAGTGATAAAGATTCACGAAAACATAATATAATTCCCAGTAGGTGACTCATTTATTAGTCTAAGCTTTCTGCAAGTAGAGATGAAAATGCGACACAAAGACCTACAGTTTGAGAACAGATATGAAAATACGAGAACAATAGATTCAGAATATTTACCCCATACGCTTCCTGGTTATCCTGATACTCCTACCCCAGTATCGGATGTACCCATAAACGTTTTAACATGAAATAGACTTCTCTAAATACCGTATTGACACTCTAATGGCCATTGCAATGTAGCTTTCAGCATGCTTTAGCAAGCTCGTTACAGATGTGACTTTGACCTTAAACCGAGTTCTGTTGCCCGGAGATTTAGAATAGAAAATGACAATTGTAACGAATAGTTTAGAACAGCGCTTCACTTATTGTGAACGGAAATCATTGAGTTTACCTGCAATGAAAAGGGCAAGATATTCTTCTTCCCAAGCAGCATGAGCATGAACACAAGGTGTACACAACATAGTCTTCTATAGAGAAATAAGTCTAATATTAATAACATTGTGTACAGAAGGATTTCATATCCAGTAAATTTGAGAACGTTGTGCAGTGTTTTGGCAACTGCTGGAAGAAATCATTGAATCCATAGCACGTGCTTCATATATTATGTTCACCACGGTTGCACAGTGTCAGTTCCACTGAGTTCATCATGGCTTTTATAAGTAAAACAAAACAAAGGCAATTCGTACAGACGCTGCTACGAGTAGCCATATTGGTGCTGAAAAGGCAGATACAGCAGCGAACGGAAAGCATTGCCCTCTTGATGGAACGTTTGGCTTCGTCATGGGAAATAACTTTATGGTTTTAAATAAGCAGTTGTTTGCAATTTTCCGTCATCCCGCCTTTCTGTCTTTCTGGAGCTAAGCTTGTGCAGAGCGTTTCAGAGTTGGAGGAAGATTAATAATTTATTCACCTTGATTAAAAATTACAGTCTTCCACTCCTTATTTGTGGTTTGATGTTGGAAAGCGGATGGAGAATTAAAGAACATGGCAGATAAGTTCTAATTTTCTCGAAAAACATGTTTCTATCTCCCACAATAAAATAATTAAAACAATCCAAAACTTACAGCAACTCAACTTGGAATGGTAAATCAACCCAGGATATGTATCAGACAAATGAGCTTAAAAATCTATACACACAGATCTCAGTGCGAAAAGCGTAACATGTAATGTTTTACCAAGAAGTCTTTTCAATGTTTACTAGATGCCAATTTTTGTATTTTGTTTTGATTTGATATCTTGGGCGTTTTTAATACAAAAGTATTGATAAAGTAGCGTCCTCCTGATTCGTAAAGACAGACAGACAGACAAACGTTATGGTAAAGATAGTAGTGGGCGGAATGAGACACGAGGGAAATCCTATTATTTTTGGCTTTTGGAGTAGGAGTCTGGGAAAAGCGACAGAGATTGCGAAATTCTCCGAAAGTATCCTCATCAAGAGATAAAGGAACAGAAAAAGCGACAACTTCACCGAATCGATGAAAATAAGCGTCATCTTCCGATGCTTTCAGTTTTCCTAGAATTTAATTTTTTCTAATGAATGTTTAGTCGTCGGTTATATTTTGCCAAGATTGCTGATTCATGGACTTCCTCTACCATCCCAGGAACTTGATTTGAAAATCGAAATCTAATTCTATTTATTTTCTCAGCGTAGCTGACAGGTTTCAGTGCACCAAGGAAAAGGGTAAAAATATTTTTTCCCGAGATTTTTACATCCCTCTCAAATATTAACTCTTCAGGATGGGCTTTAACTTTATTCGCAAGCAGTTTCTTAGAAAGAGTCGACATGGAAAAACTTTCAGAATTTTACCAATGAAGAGGCCCACAATTGTTTGCTATCGTTCACTGTAATTTTCTTTCCAAGCCTGGATTCAAGCAAATTATCCCCTCACCCGTTTCCACACTAGGAAAAAGCACCTAATGCAAAATAGCAAGCTTCTTGTCCGCAATTGCAATGCTCCCACGACATGACGTATATTTACATTAGAACGTTTCAGCATCCTCCTCATAACTTCCGACCGAAGCATAACTTCACACAGTTTGAATTCATGCGAGGCATGAATTTGCGATAATCTTACATGAACGCAGTGTCTGAAGTTTGTTTCCCGACTTATTGCAAATATTCCACTCGACACATATTTTGGGCCGCAAAAACTGTGAAACTAACCAGAAGTTTGACACATCCAACGGCTTCACTCCCTTCCTGATGTCCCTTTTGACTCTTGTCTCAAGTTATATGCCGCTCCTGTATTGACAAATCCTTTGATATGTGTGCCAGAACGGGAGCGCTCAATGCCCCCGCTCTTTCTTTTCCTCCTCCCTAACTTCCGCATCCGTCACTCATTATGCATGCATGAGAGCCGGTCCTGGAAAAGAATATTCGTATCCAACGAAAACAACTCACTAAACCTCGTTTTCTCAGACAGGAAGGAGGTAACTCTGTAACTCACTCCAAGCTTTCTTCCCGTCTATCAACATTTTCTCTCTTTCTCCCCTTCTTTCTCCACCGAACGACGACCTTTCCTCCAAGCTTCTTTCCAAGCAAAATGACAGACGAAGACTTAAACAAAAATTTAGGCACATTTCCTAGCTCTTTCTTTCAGTTGCCTCTATGCATCTCATCCATATTTTCGAATCTAAATTCTTTTCCAAATTTCACTTTACATATTATGCAAGGTCCATGTACCCTTACCTAGTCCATGCTTAAAATCCGAAATTTTTCCCACGTTCCCGGAAAACCAACCCGGAAAGAGGTTTCTAAAAAAACAAATTAATACTGCCTTCCTCTAGTAGCCCGCAGGGCTTTGCCATTGTATTCTTCCTGCTTCCTCTCTACGCGGAATTGGTGTCTGCACCGCCCATGTCTTCTTGATTAAATTTCGCCTCATTTTAGCAAAATAATCATATTGCTTCCCGGTCAACCCATCCCTCACTTCCCTTTCACCTGTTCCAGTATAATGTCCCTTAGAAGCTTCATTATTGTTTTTTATGAAACCATCACAGAGGAAGGCCTTCTATAACCGAATCACTTTGCAAAGTCAACAGCGTTGCATTCCTGTAGCGGAAATTACTTTCTCCGCATCCCGTATCGATTTCACCAGTAGCCTAACTTCACCCCCCTCACAGAAGTCCGCTATGGTAATGTTTGCATGCCGAAGTAAACAAAGAAAAGTACGTATGCCTTGTCTTCTGAATTTTTAGCAGCCTTTGTTATTATTATTCTTATTTATACACCTTGGAAACTCATTTCCCCATCTCTCTAGCTGCTATAGAGTGAAGCTAAATCTTTTGTTACCTCATTTAGCGGTAATAGAGTTGTCCCAACATACATTAGCAACTTCATTCCGGTTGCAATTACAGCACAGCATAAAATTAGAGACGGAAGCACGTTGCTATGGCAGCGTCAGTGTAGCTTCTGTGTACGCTTACTGCCCCATGTTACATTTGCCCCCGTGTCAAGCACATTACTTTTGCCCCGCATATCATCATGTTCTTTTTACTCTCCATGTTACGTTTGCCACAACTGACTATACATCTCGTCTAAGGAGACGTATTCTTTTACTCTGGTAGCACTGTGAACCAATGTGACCCACCCCACCAGCGAACATCTCTTTATGTAAATACAATTACAGTTTCGTAGTTATAAATGTCCCACAATTAGCTAATCGTCAGACGAAACCAAACTACGGCATTGCCTACACATTTTCCGCATCCATTATCTTATCATCAAATACGATTCTTTCCCATCCACCACACACACTGACGACTCCCCTCCCATCTTAGCCTGTCCTGGTCGTGATCCAGCTTATTTACAAATAAATAGGTAAAAGAGATATCAAAAAGACTCGATAGCCATCTAGTTCCTCATTCTTAATTCCTGTTATGATCTCATCACTCCCGTTTCTTTACTCTCACGTTCTTTGGCTATGCGTGAAAAGAAATTAATTGCTTCTTCTTATACTGGAACGAATCTTTTTCACTCTTTGAATTATCTTCTTGTTCTATCCATCAGCTGCTTATTCAAAAGAACAAGGTAGTTTCTTCTCGCATTAAAAACCTCTCTCCTGCTTTGCACATCCGTAAACTTGCCGTATTTTCTTGCACTTTGCGAATTTCTGGCAAAAACACAATGCACCATTACGTCAGATTATACCTTCCTTCCTTTTCTGCCTAATCTCTTTCCTGTCCCTACCAAAAGATAGATCCTACCGCTGCGCTGCCAAGGCCTCTTGGAAATGCAATTTACTTGCAATTAAAATCCCTTTGTAATTTTATTTTTATTCAGTAAAAATCACTAATTTCTGCATGTCTGCTTTGCTGTCTGTAAATAATACAGATGGATTGTACAGTGTGTCGACTGTAGCGCGCACAGAAAATTCATTAAATCCGCCACTTACACTATGAAAATTTTAGGGAATTACTTGACTGCTTTAACCTATTTGACGATGCGTAAATCATCATATAGGATGTCAATGCCACTAGATCCTCATATTTATTTCCCATTCTTGTGTCAGTAGCCTTCCAGAAAGTCATTCATAATATTTCAAGAGGTGTATGCGAATATTCTCTTCCTACTAACCACTCTTCTTCTCGCTCCCCGTCCTCATGTTCATCTCGTATTAAATATCAGAAAGCGCTTATGCATTTCACTATCTCTTCGACATCTTCCTTTTCTTCAATCTGCATTCTAGAGATTCTGGTTCTCAGAGAGAGAGAGAGAGCCGCTTCCAGGATGCATGCGACTAGCAACAGCAAGTTGCAGCTTCAATGCTCCGCCGCTGCAACTATCTCATGTCTAATCCTGCCTTGCAGTATTGTCCTTCATTCAATTCAAATTCAAAATAAAACACACAGACGCGGAATGCCATGTAAAATGATCCCAGGAAACAATCCAAGTTGGCACAAATCTTCCTATAGTAACTTGCCAAATATTAAATACGTATCTCCAGACTCATTTACATTTCTTTCTATCCCACACCTTCTGGACAGGTAGGTAGAGTATGATTAGCTGGTTGGTGGTATAGCAGGATAGCAGGTGTGCAATATCAGTATTCATCACGGAGGAACCTGATTCCATTTCGTTGTTTATTATTCTCCATTTCCATATCCAGTAGCATCCACAAGGGAAGTCATGGAATTGTGTGCTTTATGAATTCATTGCATTCACTCTTATTTTTGTTTCGCCATAAACTACTTATTGACTAGCATTTATTTCATACTTTGGCAGACGTTTCCAGATTTCTTGTGATTCTTCGTGCTTGTTTTGTTCTAGGTAGGCAACTTCCTTGAAGGAAGTGTTGCTGGTTTGGTTGGCATGTGTACGTGGAGATTTCTTGGAACAAGTGTTCTACAAGTAATTAATACACATAATGACATTGAAGACTCATTAATTCCTAAGATTTTAGAGGTCTTCCTCAGATCTGGGCGGTCCCGCTAAAACAAAGCAAATGCACGTAACCAAGTATACAGGAATCAATAGAATTTTGCCGCCACAACCACAGCTTTCTTTTCTGCTTATTAAGGTTCTCAAATTAAAATTAGTTTCTAGCTGCTGCTACAGCCAGGAGTTTGTAGAAGGATTTTTGCAATAGAATCCATAATTTTGAAATAGCATGTACAGTCTGTCTAAACAAGTATCCGGTGTATGAGTATGAGAGGTAAGAATGAGAAAAGCAAGATAAACTCTTTAAGTTGTTATGAAATAGTAAAGAGCCTTGTGGAAAAGTGGGATGAAT
Source organism: Sminthurides aquaticus (assembly GCA_906901655.1). NCBI lineage: Eukaryota > Metazoa > Arthropoda > Collembola > Symphypleona > Sminthurididae > Sminthurides > Sminthurides aquaticus. Next base: position 3,265,119 of record CAJQTT010000004.1, on the reverse strand, counting down.
TGGATAAAGCAAGTTGACTTTGCTGTAGGCGTATTTTTGCACGAAATCCGCCTTTCTTTCTTATCTCTTTCTAGTGGGTTTGTGGACAAAAGACGGTACTCTTGTAAGGTCCACATATTCACGATTATTTAGGTCAGGTGACAGCGGAGGAGAGTAACTGTGTAGAGTTAACTCGTCCTACACTACGCTCGATTAGTCTTGAGTCTTGGATTTTGATTTAGCAAGCCGATAGACTTTCGATGCATTTAGACAAACTCTGAGAGTTAAGCTATTATAAGCATGCTCAGAATTCAGGGGCATACATCTTGTGAACATAAACAATCCTCCCACCAAAGCCTTGTCGTTATCAATTCCAGTGTCGCAGTCCCAGAAGAGTTTTTCCTCTCGCTCGCGTGTCCTTTTTTTCTAAGGCGTGAATAAATTTCCTTGATGCCTTAATTAATTATTTGGCAATCGATTATGATAATTAGCTAATTAGGCATAGCATGTTTTCTTGTGTGGAGTGCTCGCTCATTTGGGTTATTAGAAGGTGTTTTGCGGAGCGAGATGAAAGGAAGCCTGTGTACATATTTTGCGCAACATGCAAGCAATCCGCATGGCTGTTGAATTAGTGAGCGAATTTTTATTTAATCATCTTTACGCTCCCTGTCAGCCTTGAAAGGATAATTGGAGTCAGTGAGTTGCCAGAGAAGCGGGACGGAAAGGAAGGCAGGAGGGTTTGAAAATTCGACCACTAGGTTAAAACGATACACACAATTTGTTATCATATAACTCACGGAAGGAACATATGAGCGGCAAAGCCTCACGTTCAGCTTCGCCATTTTTCGCAATCCAGTACGAAAACCTTCTCGTAAAATAGAAAGCACGTCACATTTAAAATTCCACGCATTATGTACTACAATCCTCCCAATCCACACAGTGATTGTAATTGTAACAATGGGGATGACATGCGAAAGACGTTTATTTGCATCATAATTTTCTCCTAACGATCCCTCGCGCTGGTGGCTGCAATAATACAGTTGAAAAAATCCCAAGCGTCTCTCCCTCACTGTGAGTCGACTGAGAAAAAGAATGCGAATTCTGCACAGAGCAAAGTGTGGCCAAATGGTGAATGGGTGCGTTTCCTTCAGATCTGTCATGAAATGAGCTGTGAAAGTGCTCGTATCTTATTTGCTCTGTTCTATTTATTCTCTCCGAGCCTCTTCTCCATTGTGCTCTGATTATGCAATGAGCAATGAGCCTGTACAAGTCCATTGTTAAGCCTTTGCGTCAAGATCATAGGAAGAATCAAATAATGTTCCATTTCTTGAACAAGTCACCATTCTTCATCTCCCTCCTCCTTTCTGCAGCCGCCTCCCTTGAACAACTTTTAGACAGGCAGACTATGAGAGAGACAGAATGGATAGCATACGTTTCTTCTTATTATTACTTCTTGGAAAGCTGACGGTCAAGAGATTTATGCGAATCATTTACTTCTTCTTACGAAATTTCTTTTGTTCATTTCTCATAATACTAGAATTTAGTAGGAGCAAAGTTAGCAACTTCTTTGAATCTTTTTCTTTATTATTTGAGTGGTAGTAGCAGAATCTGAATAGAAGGGACATATATATATAGAAGCTTTTAGGATTCCTCGGCTTCAGAACTGCCGTAGCCAACCTTCTTTGCGAATCCTTGGGAGCTTTAAATTGAGCATAAGGAATCTTTCAAACCTTATCTTCTTGGCATACATCTATTCCACCATATGTATTTAGAGCTGTAGTCATTCAAGTTTACTTAACTGATTTGGGTAGAAGCTTCTCACAAGAAAAGAATCCGGGATCAATCAGCTGATTACGTTCTTAAATTGCCAACCTATCCTCCTATAAATTGAATTGGTTTCTCACGGCTCACAAGAGCTCTATTGTTCCTGATTTTTATAATGGGGGCCATCAAAGTATTTAGAGCGATTTGTTTAGGCTCCTAGGATCCTAAATGTTTTATTACATAATTTATACTACCCGCTTATTTTGAGCGTGTCTTTCTTCGGAGGACATGTGAGCCTCTCTCATCAACCGAAAAGGAAAGAACAAGGAAGGAATGCGTGTATGTCATCGTCTTTAAGCTGTGAAGCTTCATCCTGGGTGCAAGCTGCATTTACCCGCCCATCCATTAGTCAACGCTCTTGCTGGTGATACAGAAGGAATCTCTGAAGAAGCGAGGATGCAGTCCTTGGAGAAAGTGAAATGACATTCCTCCGGATGACATCCATGCTAAAGTTGACATGAGGAAAAATATAATCAAGCAAAAAGTTTCATTCCTGCCCGGTCTTTTACCTGCTGCCATTTCTGCCGCACAGTCCAGGTCATTCCCCAAAAGCGGAAGAGAATATTCGGAGCTCAGTCGGATAGTAAATATAATTACGAAGGAGATGCGAATATGTGAGCTTTGCCCGTTTTCTGGTTTGCTATTATTATCTACGCTGTTTGTTCTCCCTATTATTGACTTGAGCGCGAATAGTATTATAAAATAAAGAACGGAAGGATGATGAAAGGGCATTGGGTTTGAAAGTGTTGGTAGAATCCATTTGGCGAAGCCAGTAGTTTGCCATTCCCGGGTTTTTGAATACTTGGATTCAAGTGAAATTCATCAAGGAAAAATACCCGCTCGCTCGCCTTACTCTTTGTATCCATCTTTTCTAAGCCAATATATGAGTAGCAGAAGAGAAGAAGAAATAAGTCATTGAGCCCATCACTCTCACTCTTTTCTTAAGCTGGGTTAGCATATCATTATCATCCGGGTAACTGTGGCTAGTTTACTACACCACTGTCTGCTCTGCCTGCACAGTCCAGTACACCTGTGTCAAACATTAATTTCCTTATGTCGGGTTTTAGACAAGCTGGTGACTGGTTACATATAGTTATGAGACGAAGGGTTTATTCCAAGTAGAGGTGCCCTCCTCTCCCACTCATGTCACTCCTGCTTTCTCTGGGAGAGAAACTCTCTTCATTCTCGACGACGGCAACGGCGAGGAAGAAAAGACGGAGGTGAATGAGAATTGGCAGAGGGCGAGGTGGGTATTATGAGAGAGTCTATTATTTGCAAGCCAAAAGAGTTTTGCATGTGCAAACTAAAAGTAAAACCCGATGCATTCCTCATATCACTCCCTTTCCGCCCAGACGAGCCGTTCACTCACATGCGTTTCTAAGTCACCGAATGTATAAAACCAGGCCATTCCATTGACCCCGGGTAATGTTGATGCACTTGAGGAGCGAGGAGTTTCAAGACTATGACAGAAACATGATTTGTTTTTTCTTTTCCTTTCATTCTCTTTTCCCTTTCCTCCTCGCACACTCTCCTTTCATGCTTGTACATTTCCGGGTAATCTGCTTCCCGGGTTTTCTCTCCTTTCTTCACACTACACATGTCATTACTATGTTTACCTTTACCCGGACTCCCTTTCTCGTCCGAAACTTTTTCTCTTCCGCCTTATTATTATTATCTTTCATGGATTATTGACACACTATATTTTTAAGCCTCATATACATCCTTATCCTACCACGTCTTCCTCAAGAAACCATCATCATCATGCTTCAAGTGGATGTACTCTGCTCCTTTTTGAATGTTCGGTCCGTGCTTATGATGAAACTCTGGCTTTTTCTCTTCCCATTTTACTTCCGAGTCTATACAAGCCCGTTACCCGGTACCGGCCTTCCCAGTATTCTTTCTTCACTTCCTCATAACCGAAGCTTTGATTATAACTCCTCCTTTCTTTAAAAAGTTTCCCCTATGAGAAAACTTTGTCGTCACTTGTCTATGTTTCTTCCCAATTTTCGTTACTGCTTATGCTGCTACCAATTCTGTCCACATAATCCCCGCTAACTTCTAAAATTCTGTCTTTCCTCTATTCATGCTTCATCAGGTTCACAGATTATGTTTAGCGAACTTCCGGGGTTTTTCAACTCTAGCTTATTTTGAGTCCATCTTTGACTTTCGCTATCAGCTCCAAGAAACGTGCAATTGAAACAGTAACGACTTTCAATCAGAAACCTCTAGTATATCGTAGGAGGACGAAAGCGGAAGTGGCTTATATGTTAAGCCTTGTTTAGTCCTCCCATACGACCTCATTCTATCCCGCCATTAACAGTTCCAGCAGCTGCCCCGGGTAATTTCTGTAGTAAATGTATTAAGTACAATTCTAATCCCACAAAATAAATACATCCAACGCTTAAATTCATCACGTATGCTTACCCATACCAATTGCTCGTGTTTCGGAACACTGACATTATCCTGATGAATTTCTTTCTTAGGATTAGTGCTCAGTAGTATGAGTTTCGTATTAGCAAACTATAAACCGCTTAGACTAGCATACTTCTTTTTTGTCCTAACTTATTTGACTTTAAACTTAAAACTTATTGCGGCTCCTAAAAAATTTTAGCTGAAAAACAGTTTCAAATTAAAGTAGCTCCTAAAGATATTTCTAGCAATAATTCTTACCTCTATTACACTCCATTTATGCTTCAGGGGAACATTTGTGTATGTATAGTATTCTAACAAGGATTTAGGCGAATCTAGCATTATTGCACGTAGAGGCAATAACCCTAGGTATATTTCTTGGTAATACAACGAGGGAACAGACGATTAATCCTCAATTTATTCGTTCCAGATTGGATCTAACGGTACTGGTACAGGCTGTTTCTGGTCGCAAAAGGCGACGAATGTGTATCCTTCATCTTGAACTTCGTAGCATTGAAGAGGTTGGGGACAGTCGGCATGTTCATTGCAGAGCTGACCTGGACCCTTTACTCCACTCTTTGCCTTATCGTCGTCGAAGCATTCTCTCAATTTACCTTTGTTCTTCTTGTGCTCCAATATTTCCTCACTGCTTATTAAGACGGTGCAGTTCCTTTTGGCCAGATCGGTTACGGTGGGTAACGTTTTGCTGCAAACAGCTATTCGACTAACCGTTGCTTCTTTTTGATCAACCACGAGTTCCTTGAGGACGTAACATTTTGCTTTGCGGCCTTCCGATTTACATCCAGCATCCGAAAAGCAAGTTTCCAAACTTTCCCATTCAGTAGCGTGGTCTGACTGGCAACGATTATCCACGCATTGAAGTTCATCTCCACAAGTCAGATCGATTCCGCGATCGATTCCACAAGGGGACCAATAGTCAAGTAAACATTTATCCACCACATTGTTGATGAGGTTAGATTCACCCTCGAAGGTCGCAATGTCGTTTAGGTTGTCCAGATCTCGACCTTCGAATATATTATCCCGGAAAGCGCGCTTGGAACAAACGCAGCGCTTGTTAACACAACCGAAATGAATTACGTCGAAAAGGCCAGGAGCCTTAAAGATGCAGTCTTCGTTCTTGGTGCACTCTCTGGAGAAAGTTACGCGTTCGCAACTGCCCTTAACGCATTCAGAACCTATACAGGCAACTGTGATTCCATTTTGTGATCCACAGGGCAGGCTCACATCGAGGATCTTGCATTCCTTTGCTTCCATATCTGAATAAATGGGGCTTACATCATTAAACTGGTCACGTGTTTTTGTTTCGTTTTCTTTAGTCAAGGTGCAAGCGCATTTGTTGTTTTGACAGTCAAATTGTATGATCTTCTTCACACCCGGTTGTGCAAAGGCGCAATCACTGTTACTTTTGCATGGTCTCTCGTGAGGAAGGGGCCAACAACCGTTATTGATGCAAGTCGTAGTGTCGCGGCGGCAGACGACGTTAATACTGTTGTTAACCCCACAAGGATAGCCAATCTCGGCAGTGCAGCCCACATAATATTGTTTTTTCACGACAGGATCGTAAGGAGTCCACGGAAGCCCCTTGTTTGCGGGGTCCTCTTCGCAAATGCACTTGTTGTCCTCACAGACAAAGTAGACAGGAATTTGAAAATATGATTAAAAGAATTAAAAATTTCGAATGCATTGTGATCTTGGAGGCAGTCGAGAGCCGACTGGTTCCTCCGTATAACGCTGAAGACTCTTGAAGATAATTTAACTTCGCACAAACGGTTTCATTGTCTTAACAATGTACGCGCGCGTTGTGTAAGTATCATTAATGTCGTCTCATAATCTAATAATAAACGACAAAGTCGATGTACGAAAGGGGCGAATAATTTTGATTTTCGAAACGGTCTGTGGTCCTTATAAGCACCGTTTTACCTACGTTTTACCCTCTCTTCCTGCATGAGAGTACGTTAACTCCCTTCACTTGTAGGTTACTAACACTATGTACATATGTGTGAAATTATGCAAAAATTCCAAACCTACATGAGATTCGATCCCACGCCTCTTTCTATCTCGTGCGCACGCGACGCGGTAACCACTGGGCTACAGGAATGTATGTTTGGAGTCCCTTTCTCTTTTACCCATCCAACTGCTCAGAGCAGGATGTGTGCCCCGTCAGTTGTGTGAACGTACATACCATGAGTTGATTTGCTGATGATTGATAATGCTGAATCAAAATTTAATTAATTATGTGTAACTCCGGCGTTAGTTAACTGACATGGCTGAAAATCAATAGGGAGCATGCCCTACTATATATGCATCTGTGTTCCAAATTTCATCTGAATCCACAAAGCCGTTCGCGAGATATCCTGCGTACAGACAGACGGACGGACGGACGGACGGACGGACGGACGTCACCAACCTCCCTAAGAAGTGGCTTCGCCCCTTAATAAAACGTAACACAGATCAGTATATCAGCCCTCAGAAGCCAATAGAACCGATTTTATTGACTTGGACTAAGAATGAAGACTAAATCGTAGAACCATAAAATCTCGATTATAGTCCTTCTCGATGATATTTATGGTAGCTTAATTTAATTTTACATGTTTCTAGGATGTTTCTTTTATATCTTCTTTTTGATGTATTCTAAGAAGTTTCTAAGATATGTAAGACCATTCAACCAACCACTTGGGTAATGTATAGTCCATGTTGGCAAACGTAATAAGGGGAGGAAAAAAAGAAATTGGAATGCGGATTGTAAGGATTCCCTCTAAAAGGCCACATTTGAAAAGGCCACAATTTCAAAACGCCACATTTGAAATCGCCACCCTGCGTAAAAGGCCACAACATGAAAACGCCACAAACAACCTTTTTAGACTATGTATAGACTATTTTTTTTACGTTTACGGCTTAAGTTATTTTGGGTAAAATATTAATATTATTTTTATTAAAATATTGTAATTCAAGAGTATTTGTTGATGTTTCAAACTGTTTTGCGGAGTCCAAAAATAAATTGTAATGTGGCCATTTCGAGGCTGACACTTGGCGATTTCAAATGTGGCCAATTGAAATGTTGGCGTTTTAGAGTGTTACCGATTGTAAAGGTAACTTGGTTGACATATGGGGAAATGTAACCAAGGGCGGCTACATAGAGTTTGTTACTATAGCCACGTATCTTTGATCTTGCCACCGGAGTTGATGCATTACTCTGTAATCGCAAATATTCCAACTGGTGCTAATCCACAATATCCAAATGAACGATCAATCAATCTCATGTATAAGTCGATTTCAAGCGCTTCAGGTGTCGCTTTGCAAAATTGATGTGAAATGGAGCCAAGAAATACTGAAATAATTTTGTACTTTTTTACGTATCTTTGCTATTTGCGCGCTATCTGCAACTTGAAAAGCTTGAAAATTATTTAATACTCAACCTCATTCCCGCTCTTCTCTTCCCAGACTCACGCATCCCACTCTTTCACAATTCTAACATAGCTCTAGGCAAAGCTTTTTCAGCATCAATCATTCGTCATCTTGCGTTTCTTCAATCATGCCACACAAATACGCGTTACGTAAACATAGCGCACCCAATTCCAAGTTAAATTACATGCACGATATTATATGTGATATTAAAAATAAATTCAAGGGAAGGCTCTAGGCGATAAATAATTTTTTACGCTTTCAAGTAGATTTTTAGCAACTAAATGCAACTTTGTACTCTTTGAGCAAGAGACAGCCAAATTATTTCCCACCTGCCACCTGCACAAAGATCCCTATTACATCCTAGCAGCAGTATCTCAAATAAAAAATAAAACCATTGGTTTTTCCTTGCCTTAATTAATTTTCAATAGAGGAGCCCGTAATATTTCTCCACTCTGACGGAATGACATATGTTCCTAATGCAGGTTATGCATGAGAGGGCAATGTTTCGGAGGGATTATACATACGCTCCGGACTTTCCCTGGATAATTCGGTTCTGCTGATGTATATAATGACGCCAAGAGAGAATAATTGGTGAAATTCCATGTAGCAGCTCTGCCGACTCCTTCTCGTATTACAATTAACTTTTGCATGGAAACAAAGGGAGGTCATCTCCCTTCCGCTCAGGCATTGACTAATGATGCGTATTTTCTCACGGAATCGGGAGAGTAACCACAGCACGACTCTGTCTTCAGTTCCTATCCGTGTCTCTCTCTCTGGCTTTAACACTTGGATTCCTTTATTAGACGTGTGTATCCATTACAACCATATAGTAAGAATCAGTTTCTCGTCCTTTCTCGATACTTATTATGAAGCCAGCAGAACTGATGCACACACAGGAAGGAATGAGTGAGTGAGTGGAGCAATGAGAAAATGTGTCATGCAGGAGGCATGTTGTCATACATGATGATGTGAGAAAGGCGAGTTAAGTTGACGTATCGGTTTTAGTCGGAGGAGACCAACTACTCCTGGTGGTCTTTGGCAACGCCAACGATGAGCATTATAGCGAATATCGAAATTGTATGCTCACACTCCCGATTATTCCTTGCATGTAACTGGAAGCCAGTGCGTGCGAGTGAGCTTGTTGCTAGGACAAGCACAGCCCTCTCCGCCCTCCATCCCTTGGAGTTTCCAGCCGGAGCCGGGGAATATGCGAATCCAGAAACCGCGTGTATCATCACCACCATAAGCGGAAATACGTAGCAATACCATACAATAACCACCCATCCATCCCGTCTCGGGTATCGGACACCGGGTCGATAACCCTCTACCAGGAATCGTATACTCTCTACCACTCTCACTCTTTTGAAAATTTAAAAACCCCTTCAAGTGTGCACAAAATTCCAACCCCTTCTCATGCCCATCCACCGTACAAAACTGCAACCTCATTAACGCGTATTTCCATCATATTTTTTTATCCATTTTACGCACATTCACACACACTCATCCCAATCCAGAACTCTGCTTCCCCCTTCTTTTCCTTCTCCTCCAGCCTTATGGCCTCTGCAGTATTTCTCACCTCCGTCTTTAATACCTTTACACTAGATGAACAAACTTGGATTTTTTGCCTAAAAGACCACTAACCTTCCCCGCATCCCCCAACACGGAACAGGAAAGTCATTAATCCTCCTCCTAGCATCAGCGCCCACGATTTTACAGTCTGCATAACAGGATAATCGGAGCGGTATAGACTTCCAGCTGTCTAATTTTTGGATTTTAATTGACACCAGGAGCGTAAATATAAATTACTTTCTTTTCCTTAATCACCCACCGTTACTTTTACTTTTCACCCGGCGTCATCCCCAGTTTTCCACTGTACGCTCCCCGAACCGAAATTCGGGATGTATTCTTCCTACACCATCTTTGCGGATGGATGACACGTGGAAGATTTTTCCTTCATCCTATCTACCATCTTCCAGTCATAATTTCTTCCTTGAGCACTTTCATATTTGACTCAGGAAGATCACGCTTTTGGTAGCGAGCCAACACAGTGCGTAGCTCATTCAATTCCTCACAAGTAAATAGCCATGATAATTGATAAACTCCAAGAGTAAATATACCTGGGGAGGGAAACCAGCATTCAATACGCACATTCTAATAATTATACGTCACTTCCCTTCATCCGTCAGGGTTGAAGGTAATTAATTGATTAACTTGTAGTAGTGCCTAGTCGCCAGGGGAATAGCTCGTACAGTATAAAGTAAACAAATAAAACAAACAATATGTATGCCAATGTAACCGCCGTCTAGTTCGCCGTCTGCTCCTGTAACCGCTCGTATCCGCTCTTCACTTGTCTTTTACGCTCGGGGGAAGAAGCTGCGTGTGTGAAAATCAGAAAGTCATTATTTGGTTTTCTCAATCCATTTACATGTTTAAATTGCCAAACTTTAATTGTGAATACTGCCAAAGTGAAGAAGAACTTAATACCTGTGCACCGTTTCACGGTTTTGAAGCAGTACCCGAATCTGTATTACGAAAATTTAAGGAAATCGAAGAGAAGATCAAGATGGAGAATATAATTATCGAGTCAAGTGACGACGAGCAGAATACGGACGATAAAAATTCAAACCATCGAGCGGAGGATGAAGATCTGAACTCGGAAATGGATAAGGAGAATCAAATTGACGGTGAGAACAAATTCATTGGTTCATTAAGACACTATGTCAATATTTTTAAGAGAGAAAGGAATCCCGGCCAAGCCGCAAAGTTGTCGATTCCAGTGTTTTTCCCTAAACGGTCCAAGATCGTTGGTGTAGGAAGGGAACACTATAAAACAGCTAAGCTGAAAATCAATTAAAATGATTAATCATTTATCTCTAGATGCTGATGCATCCCAAATGGAGATGGAGGAATTATTTAGGGAGATATTACCTGACGAAGCCAAGGGAGCCAAGCTCAAAAATCAATCGGTAGCGGATAAATTTGTCTCTGTAATGACACGGGAAATTAGCAAAGAGGAGATTGACCGTTATAAGACGGATCTCAGGACTCCAGAGAATGCAGAACTATTGTGTGTCCCTGTCGTTAATCCAGATATGTGGAATCATCCGAAATTTCCGAAGCACCGTAAGCTGGCCGACATTCGTGCCCAGGTTGGGCAGCATTCAGCTGTAAGAGCACAAGTTGCTTTAGCTCAACTCGTGGATTCAATTTATTCAAACGCTTCGCGGATCCCAAAGGAAGTAAGATCAGAGCTGACTTGCAAAGCAATTGCCGCAGCAACAAACATCAGCTTGACTATACGGGGCATAAGCTCTCAAAGGAGGTGGTCATTAAAACCTGAAATGAAACAAGATCATGTTAGTATCTGCTCTGGAAAGTTGAAACACTCGAAGTTTCTATTCGGTACTGACTTGGACGAAAATGTCAAGAGCAGCAGGACAGCAGCTAATTTGCTAAAAGGCCAAGGCCAGCCATCTACACGGTACGAACCGTATAAGAAGCCTAATAAGGACGGAAAGCCTTTAAACTCCTGGGGTCAACCCAACTGGAAAGGAGGAACGAAGCAAGGATTCAACAAGAACCAAAAATCTCACTTCAATCAAAAGAACCACTTCAGCCAGTACAACCAGTCAAGCAATTCCCAGCAAAAGCAACAGTAATGGTACGTCATGCCGGTAGATTAAAGCTATTTCTAGACAATTGGGTAGAGGTTACTGAAAATGAGTACATACTCAATATATTAAGAGGATACGAAATACAATTTAAGTACGGAGAACCTCCGTTTCAATACATTAAAAATAAATTATTCAGTCCAGAACAGAATAGGGTAATCGAAACCGAGATTCAGAGACTTGTTGAAGTAGGAGCTGTTAAGAAGATAAGCACAAGCTTAGCTAAATTCATCTCTCCTATTTTTCTTATCGAGAAAGCTGACGGTTCGTCAAGGTTAATCCTAAACTTAAAAAAACTAAACCTACATTTGCAGCATTTTCCTTTTAAGTTAGAGGACTATCGGACAGTGTGCAACCTTGTTACACAGGGCAGTTATATGACCAAGATCGATTTGAAAGATGCGTTCCTGACTGTCCCAGTGTCCGAATGTAGCTCAAGGTTCTTGTGTTTTCAGTGGGAGGGAGATATTTACTCTTATACTTGCTTACCCTTTGGTATGTCTCTCTGTCCATACTTGTTTACAAAATTATTACGACCTGTCATGAAGCTATTGAGATCCCAAGGTATAAAATCAGTTATATATCTAGACGATTTGTTACTAATAGAAGAGTCTGAACGACGATGTCTGAAAATCACTGACATAACGCTAGAAACATTTCAAAAGCTTGGGTTTATAATTAATTTTAAGAAGTCAGAGCTGACGCCTAGCAAAACGATAGAATATCTAGGATTGCTGTACAATACAGAAAAAATGGTGATAACTTTACCTGATCGGAAGAAGGAAAAGATTCGTAGACTTTGTGTTGAACTTTTAAGAAAGAATAGTTGGCCTATTCAAAAATTAGCTGAGGTTCAAGGTAATCTAATATCGGCTTGCCCTGCAGTCAATTATGGCTTACTTTTTACCAGATCTTTAGCGAGTGTAATCAAGAAAAGTTTAGATGAACAAAATGGTGATTATGACAAATACTCAATTTTAGATCAGAAAACGAAGCAGGATCTAACTTGGTGGTTAAAAAATCTTGAGGGTGCTTACCGAAACATTAGAGTCGATGATTACGACCAAGTAATCTTTACCGACGCGAGTTTAAAAGGATACGGTTCTCACTCAGGTGAGGAAACCTTAGGCGGACACTGGAGTTTACATGAAATATCCCATATCAATGTACTTGAATTGCTAGCTATTGAAAGGGCTCTTGTTTTTTTCTGTAACGAGAAAAAGAATATTAGTATTCTGTTAAGAGTTGATTCAACAACTGCAATAGCATATATCAACAAGCTCGGGGGAGTACGGTCGGAACGGTGTCATATTGTAGCAAAAAGAATATGGGACTGGGCAATGGCTCGAGATATTTGGTTACATGCGTCCTACATTTCCACTACCGATAACTTCCTAGCAGATCACTATTCTAGACTAGAGATCGATGATTTGCATTGGCAGATTGATCCTAAAATCTTTCAGGAGATTATAAGAGTATTGGGTAGGCCAACAATAGATTTATTTGCCTGCTATGAAAATCGACAACTTACTAGATTCGTAAGCTGGAAACCAGCAGTAGAAGCGATCGCAATCGATGCTTTCACGATTGATTGGAGTACGGAGCTAGGATATATCTTTCCTCCATTCAGCTTGATACCTAGAGTATTTAGAAAATTAAGATCAGATAAGTGTGAAGCGATTGTAGTTGTACCCGATTGGCCGGCACAAGCGTGGTTTCCAGATTTTCTAAAATTAAGTAATAATACTTATTTAACTTACGGACCATCTAAATCCTTGTTGAGATCTCCGTTCTCAAAAGCCTGTCATTCCCATTACAGGTCACTACAGCTACTGGTAGCCCGGGTATCCGGCAGAGATATATGAATTTAGAACTGGATCCTAAAATAATCAAAACATTATCAGCATCTTGTACAACTGGAACCTGGAAGGTTTATGAATCATACTATAAGAAATGGATTGTATTCTGTAATTCTTACAACTATAAATGTACGGATAACAACATTAAGCATGTTTTGGAATATTTACAACAACTCTACGATACCAATCTAGGATACCAATCTCTGAATGTTGCTAGGTCAATGCTATCAATAGTTTTAAATAAGATAGATAACGTACCTGTAGGTAGCCATGAACTGGTTGTGAGATTCTTGAAAGGTGTGTCTAAATTGCGTCCATGTAAACCAAAGTACGATAACGTGTGGGACGCTAGTCTGATGTTAGACTACATCAATAAGCTTCCAGAAAATACTGATTTGGATTTAAAAATGCTAAGCATAAAGTTAATTTCATTGTTAATGTTAACAACCGGACAAAGAGTACAAACCATACATTCTATTCAAGTAAATTACTTGACATTCTTAAATAACTCTGTGGTAATTAAGATCCCTGATGCTTTAAAAACGTCGGGTGTGGGAAGACAGCAACCTGTAATTAATTTAGAGGTGTTTAACTCCAATAAGAAATTATGTGTAGTCACGTGTTTAAAACATTTTCTAGACAGAGTCTCAAAAATTCGTTGTTCAGACAAGCTATTTGTGAAATTAGTTAAACCACATAACTTTGTTTCTAAGGATACTCTTTCTAGATGGTTAAAAGAAATGTTAGCTAAAGTTGGAATAGATAAAACTTACGGGAGCCATAGTTATCGTCATGCGAGTACGTCTAAGGCTAGTGATCTGGGAGTAAGTACGGACATTATATTTAAGAACGCAGGTTGGACTCAAAAATCTACAATGTTTGCAAAGTTCTACAAGAAACCAATTGTCAAAGAGAGAAGCGAATTTGGCACGGTAATTTTAAGTTCCGTCATGTAATTAATAAACAATGAATACAGTATAATCAAATAGCAAAATCCAGACATACGAATCCATGGAATGTAAACTTGAAATAAGAGTACGCAAGGTTTGAAAGACTACTTACAGTTCTTCCCAAAAAATCTGCGCGACTCTAAACAGCTACAAGTTAATCAATTAATTACCTTCAACCCTGACGGATGAAGGGAAGTGACGTATAATCCTGGATTACACGAGAACTTACCTGTAAGTTTGAAGTGTGATCCTGATTATAGGATCTTCCTGGAATCCGGAAGGGTTGAACTCCCACCCACCCTCCCAAAATACGCTTGATTTTTCCGAGATCTTTATACTTTGTGAAGAGCGGATACGAGCGGTTACAGGAGCAGACGGCGAACTAGACGGCGGTTACATTGGCATACATATTGTTTGTTTTATTTGTTTACTTTATACTGTACGAGCTATTCCCCTGGCGACTAGGCACTACTACAAGTTAATCAATTAATTACCTTCAACCCCTCCGGATTCCAGGAAGATCCTATAATCAGGATCACACTTCAAACTTACAGGTAAGTTCTCGTGTAATCCAGGATTTATCATCTCTCGCAAGAGAATCTATACACACCTTCTACTTTAAGGATTCCTCTCCTCTCTTCCCATATCCTCACCTTTTCCAATCTTGACAGAGGGCTTCTTAGCTTTCTTTCTTGAGTCAAGAGGCCAGGAGGTCTTTTGAGACTGGCTATATGTATTTTCGTGCCAATAAATAATGGCTACCCAGGTGTGGATGACAGAAAGCTTACAGAGTGAGGGTGAGGGTTCTGCACGGACCACCGCCACCACCCGTCCACTTTTCCCACTTTGCAATCAACTAAACGACAACGCTGCAGAAGAGCTACTTCAACCGGACTTTGACACATGTGCCTGTGTGGACCGAACGTTCTATTTTTTCCCTCGTCTCTCATCTTCCTCTTTGCAAATAATTTTGCGGTTTCTAACCTTCCAACAGAATTTACTATTCCAATTTTAAATTAAATGCATCAGTCCCGTATTCCTGGTCCAATACTGCTTCTGCTTCTCAGATGAATCACATCGGTTTTCGCCAATTTTCCAGCTCGGGCTACAACTTGCATTCTTTGAATCAGCCCTCAAGCCTCGTCTCTTCTTGATATTCCTTGACTAATGTGTGTATTCCAACTGATTTGATCTGGAAAGCCTATTGAAAATTTAAAAAAACTGGACACTCGAAACATGTTCCAATTTCATGTATACATAATTTAAAAAGCATAAATTGTCAAACTCTCCGAACCTGCGGAAGCCCGTACATCGAAGGCGTTATAACAATAATAGTAGATGGACGGTGTAGCGAAATTCCCAGCATCAGTACAAGCGTCAAGCAACAGGATTGATGACTCAGTTTAGATATTTACCTCACTATTTTATAGTGAAAATGTTCGGCAGATTTCGTACAATTGCTAGTGAAGTATAAGTTGAAGAAAATGAAAGGGAAGTTTTTAGTTTGATTGCAACAAATTCTGTGATTACGACGTGAGTAGAAGTTGAAACTGAAACGGGATTTAGAATTAGTCCTTAAGTATCTAATTATTATCTTGCTATTGTCCCATGAGAAAACTACGAGTTCTCCCTCCTTGACCCAATCTAGAATGAAAAGCGATACAGGCGAATATCGCAATTACTACCAATTAAAGTTGATATTACTTTCCCGGGTTGAGTTTCCCTTTCGACTATCCTTGTTAAATTTGTTATATTCTGTGAAAGAGGGGGGAGGAGAAACTAATTGTCGTTCCCTTGGTCCGATAGGAGGAGGAGAGATAGAGAAAGTGTCACATGACATGAGTTGGGAGGAGACAATACGGTTAGATCATTAAATTTTCTAATTTATTATTTTCTCTCTCATATGTACAGCAGTCTGAGGGATTTCCCTTGTTTCCCAGTAAAAGAGGCTTATGAACCAGAGCCTCAACTTGATCCTGATTAATGGACTTAATGACCATAAAATTTTCTCTATTCATAGCATCCCGGACTTTGCCAGTGGAGGAGAGCATAGAGCGGTGTACATATTGTCTTTTTCTTCTTGGCAGAACCATAGGACCATGTCTTTAAAATGTCCCTCTTATTTTTCTTGCCATATAATAGTTGTATAGAAGAGTGGAAAAACTCTCCAATACCACAATCTTATGATTTGCAAGGAGATTTTCCAAAAAAAACTATTTTTTGGTTGTCTCCCTTTTGCCAATTTACCCCCTCCTCCCCTATTACATGCAATCACATCGCATCATCCTTGACTATCAGACTCACCGCACGGTTCATCTCATCTCCAATCTCACGATGATCTAATAATTCTAAAAAGTTATATTTATATTCCTCGGAAACTAGACAATCTTGAGTCAGACGCCGACTCCGAGGTCGCCCTCCTTCGTACGCAAGTATCAATTTGTTAGCAATTGCAATACATTTTTTATCCTCCACCCCCTGCATTTCATGGTCACAAACTCTGGCCGGGGATAATTTTAGTAACAAGCTACATTTCCCCGCATTAATTTTATCTAGACTCCATGACAGACTCTACCGTTTTTTACTTGAACACACGGCTACTTTCTCTATCCTAGTACATTTAATGTCACAGCCCGTTATGTCACGAAACCCGGGTTCTCTTCCAAGATTCACCCTCCGCCAAAAGCATTGCATTCAATTGCTCGTGTCCTCGGCGTCCTCTCTCCAAGACGTGCAATGTTGACTTAGGCCAAATTTTAAATGTTCCTCTCTTGCAATTCCGCTGTCATGAAATTGGAAAATCAGTATAGCTATTTTCTATTTGAACCCACACACACACATCCCACTGGGAGTGCAGAGTTGAAGGATTAATTTGCATGGATTGTAGTAAGTGAGGATTTGGCAAAGATTCAGAAACTACCCCTTTCCGCCCATGACTTCCGAAAGTCACAATTTCTCCCAAGAGATCCAAAAAGTCCCATTAAAACTATCCACCGGAGGAATTGACAAGAATCATCATCACGACTCAAGTTATCCATACGGGAGAGAGCGACGCTGTCACCAGATCTTTCTCTCTCCCTCTCTTCACCCACTTTCATCATGGCCTGGTTTCAAAATCCAGGTTTATCCGGGTCTTTTCCCTGCTTTTAAATACTTTTCATGGCCGGTGTGGCTTAAATTTACTCCAACCGGCCTCCGATAGAATGGGATGTACTTTCATACCAACTGCATTGGTCATTTCCTCATTCCTGGCTAGAGTCCCTTAAATCCTAATTTCACGTCAAGTTAAGGCAAAAGTAATAGTTTCTCCTTATCTATCCTGTTTCCTCAGCCTATTAGCTGGCTGTGTGCCGGAAGAGTTTTCTCAAAAGTAGTCCGGGTCACACTAGCATAAAAGCTATGGCAAACTAGATTTTAATGCTTTCTCTCTGAGATAGAATAAATGCTTCAACTTTGCCTGCCAGCCAGAATACCACACAATCCGAATGATTAATAGCCGTAATCAAAGTCATGACTTAATCAATTACATTCTCTTGGGCTGGGAGTAGTAAGGTACGAGATGCGTAAGTGTAGCCTAGTGCTACAAGTTTAGCCTCTTTCCGTCCATCGCGGATGAGCTTCTCTCCCACCAGCGCCAGCCATAAGTCAAGCTTCATAAACAAGTCGAGCTTTTCTTCACCTTATCTAATTGCTATTAACAACGTGGAATGCGTTAACATGGTTTTACTGGACTGCATTAAAGAGGCTGAAGCAGGAAAGTAACCCGCACCAACCAACGAGCCCACACACACCGTCAGCTTCACGCGAAACAGTCAAAGTAATGCATGTCAGTGATTTCGTTTATTTATTTCCAGGTCAGAGTGTCGAGAAGCCGCTAGACCGACTAGGAGAGGTAGGGAGGGCTATTATGGGTTGTAGCTCATAGCAGGGATGATAAGGAAAGTATGGGTAGTGTAGCCAAATTTTTGCATATTCCTTTCCACAATCTAATTCCGTAATACCTCATTCATCCCACCGTCACATTCTTGAATGCAATGCAATTACTTTGCCAGGACAAGTAGCAGGGTAACGGAAGAGAAACCCGTTACTTGCTCCATCTTCTCCGTCCCTCCCATCATCTCCCCCCACCCGTTTCCATTTCTAAACCTTCCGCCCACCATTCTGGAGCTGTTGGCATTTTTTTCTTATCTCTCTTGAATTAGATTGCAAAAGCTCGTCAGACAAAAATAGGTTTGACCAGCTATAGCAAAAGCCCCTAATTAAAAATAATGAAGAAGACTCTAGCACTCCAACCTCCAACAGGATTTCATTCAGACCTCTTTACATTTACATCCTCATCCAAAGGATATTGTAATATCACTATTCTGCCCCAGTCTCTGATTACTAATGTGTACAGGTGTTGAGTTCTGCATCGAAATCCCCTACTAGCCCAGTATCATCTGGGATCCAGTTCTATACTACTACTAACTGCCTCCCTCATCTTCTCACTTTCGGTTCTCTATGCTTCTCATAAAATATCCAGATATCGTATGGCTGCTTGCAGGAGTACGCTTTCACAAGTTTCATATTTACTGGTACACAGGGACACATGTTTTTTCAGCTGGCATAACATTACAGAGAGCAGAGCTGCATTCTTAATCAGACTGCCGAGCATGTTACTAGGCACTCTTGGAGTTAGATTCCCTCCAACATGTATCCACGTTTCCGGGAGATATAATTTTGAAATGTATACAAGTATATACACATTCTGTATATATTTTCAACCGATTTTCAGTATCCGGTTTTTCTTGCTTCCCGGTTCATTGAGGTAAGCATTCATAGTTGGATAGATTTACAGATTCAGTTTTTGCTCTAAATAGCATATTGTATAAGATATACCTCAATACAATTTTCTCACAAGCTTCTACAACTCGGATGCATCCACGTTCCAGCTTCCATCCACCCACAATATTTTTATGCATATAAACCATAACCATAAGCTTGACCTGAAACCAAGCTTTTTTTGCAACAGCAACCAAGTTTTAGTGTTCTCTTCCTCTACTACTATAGTTGACGGCAGACCTTTTTTACTTTGAGAAAATCTTACCTGTACCAAATACCAAATAGCCAACCCGCAAGGCAGGAAGTATGCATGCAATTCCAATCCATGCCTGATGCTTATTGCACTTTAATAAGCCGTTTATTCCATTTTCCTTTTACGTACCCTGCACCATTTGACCACTATGAGAAATAGGTTGACACAAAAGTCGGTCTACTTGTACGTTGACCGAGTTGCATAACGTTTGTCCTTTGTTCCTTTCTTCTTCCCCGGTTTACAGCCAACGGGAATGAGTATGATGCCAGAATGCCAGTCCTGTTGGACGCTGGAATAATCTCATCCTCCTTCCTACACAATTCTGGCTAGTTCTGCTAGTTTCCATTAGCGGCCAAACCAACTCTTAGCCGAAACTCTTTAACTTACACAATGTTTAAATTCAGATTCCGAACTCCTTTGTACTATCCTTGTTATTCTCCTGATATATATTAGTATGAGTATATACACGCATCTCAATTTCAGCGCAAGCATATTCAAACGTACTTGATTTGACGGTAATTTCACATGTAAATGCTCTAATTTTTGTTTCTACAGCGCTTCAAGGTAAACTTAGTGAGTCATCTATTTCTCACCTGTTAGAGGCGAATTGTACATTAAATTAATTTGGTAAATTGTATCAAATTAGTTTTTAAATTTCTATAATGATGGAATTGTGACGACATGAATTAAGTTAAAACAAAAGAATTATTTTATTTATTAATACACCTGTCATTGTCACTGGGGAAAGAGGCCAACGTAAAGCAGTTCAAGACAAACGCTAAAGAATTGTACCTCATTCAAGTTCAAGCCAACCATCTATTTTTATTCATGATTCTGCATGTTTTTTTCCACTTGTTTGACAAAATCAGGACTGTACGAACATTTTTTTCTCCTCCGAATCCCTCCCATACTATAGAGTCGTGAGGATTCTCATGCTGAGGTTTTATAATTGATTTTGACGAGTCCTCGAGCTGGATAAAGAGATGTGGTTGGAGCTTTTAGCATTGGTACCGTATATGCCACGAATCTGTATTAATTTATGTTTATTAAAGGTTACAAGTGAGTCTGCAAGGTGCATAAACTGATGGTTATTTAATTCACCGCAGTGGCATATAAATAATATCAAATTTAAATTTTCACATGAAATTGAAATATGGATTTGCGCTAAATTTAAAATATCAATGTTTCTTCTCATTTTATTTGTTTGCAAAACATTGAAAAAAAATTTGAATTGCTGCCAGTAAAATGCTAGTACTTTCTCCCAGCTCTACTTCTCTAATCTGTCCATTTGTCTTTCTTCTAGCCCCATCCAGTTAATTTTCTTGCCTTAATTTTTGTGCTCAAATCTTGTGGCTGTTCTTTCTAGGCATTCGAATCCCATCATCAAGAATGTAATGGGATCCCACGGCTATCTCGTGAGACAAACAGGAGAGGTTACAAATAATACACATTTTCAATTTGAAGGAATGGAATTGCTGTAATGATATCGAAAATCCATTCCACCTGCATACAATCCAAAGGCTCTCACAAAACTATACAGTTCTTATTCACAAATGCTCAGACGGAATAGCTTTCAAATACTAAAGTTTCCTTGGAAAATCACATTAGGTTCCCAAAGAAGGAAACGAAACTGGAGATCATCAACACTACAACATAGGCTCGGAGAGTAATTGCAATAGATGTTTAAATCTAATTGTGAGAAAGAGCGCATCCTTTTTCCACATCTTCCTCCGGTTCCTTGTTCCTCTTCCATCAAAAAAGGAATTGAAAATTTGTGTTACATTCAATCCTGCCTTATTTCATTTTCATCTCTCCCCCATCCTCCACCATAACAATATATCCCTGTCCTTCTTATTTCTTTGCCTTCCTTTCAGCTCATTCTACTCTCATACACACACTTTGGTTAGTTTATATTCTCTGCCTGCAGTTTATAGTTTAACTGAAACCCGCTCACAAGAGTGAGAACTAGTACATGATATTTTAACTTGGCTCTTGTCCCCGCAGCCTTTAAATTTTGATAATTTCGACTTGTAAGTACATCATCTTGGCAACATTATTTCCACCACCACTACACACACGACCAACCAACACAGCATCATAACCGGGCAGCAACCACTCAATTTAATTTCCATTCTTACTTTTCTTATGAGCCATGAAATGAAAGGCTCATCCAAGAACTGAGAAAGTCTAAAACTCTTCCCCATCATTTCTCCCCATTCCATTGTCCAGATGAACATTATTCCAGTTTCCCAGACATTTATCCTCCCTTTGGCCTTTTGTTGATGTACTCTTGACTATTGCTACAAGTGTAAAGTACAATAATTATCATCTTCTTCTTGACACAGAAAGAGCGTTTTTCCAACAAGAAAGAGACGGTCCTCCAGGTCCAGGGTCGAGGATGGGAATGAGGCAGGCCAGGCCATGTGGGAACCTTAACTTGTCTACTTCCATCCGCTATAGCTACCTAACACTTACCCTCCGCACAGAGGACCATCAGCCTTTGCCCCCGGCATTCCTTGATTCCCTTTGGACATTTCATCTTTCTTTTTTCTTTAACCTACCCGTCCATCTCCTTCAAAGCGACTACCCACCAAAAGCAAGGGCTTGCTTGAACAAGCATCCAAACATGCACCACACAACTTCCCCTTCAAAACCTTTAAAATCCCAGCCTTTAAAAACCTTTGCGGTAGCATTTTCACTTGTTCATCCGCCCACCCTCGTCAAAAAAGCAAAAACTAGGGAACCTGCTGCTCCCTCTTTACATGGAATCCCTTGGAGTGAAGGAAAATATCGGAGAAAACCAGTTGTGGAAAAATCAACGTCCGAAAGACGAGGTTTACAATTACAAGGAAAACCCTTCAAAACCCGTACCCTTAAACTTTAAGGAGAGATCTAGTGAACAAGATTACATCTTCTCTCATCACTTTCCACTCTACTCCGATCACACGATTTCCCCTTTGCCTTTCTTTCTCAAGGGCTCCCCACCATTTTCTCCTTCGTCTCCCTCCCTCCCTCCTTACACGTAAACAAAACCCAAAACAAGCCTGCAAAGAAAGAAGAAGAACCCTTATTTTTTCCCCATCATCCCTTTAAAAAGAAAGACAAGTGCACCAGGACCAGGAGAGTGAGAAAAAAATCTTGAAAGTCTTCTTCTTCTCACAGCCTCGATCTTCCGTCATCTTATCCCTTCCTCTAGCCACGTATAGTCTAACCTCTCCTTGATTATCCCGTGATTCCGAATCCCGGGTATTAGCTAGAGTATTCTTTGACTGCGCAAATCCCAGTCCCTTAAACTTCAGTGCTTGACTTTCGCTCACCTTAGAGTTATAACTATATGAGCGCTGTTTCAATCCGTGTTGGATTGTAAGCAACAGCTCAATTTCTACAAAGCAATCAAAATCAGCTCCTGCTATTTGTTACATATTTATGGAATCAGTTTCCTCCTTCCATTTATCTACTGCTGTTCTATTTTGAACGCGGCATTTCCTTTTCTGCTCTTGACTTTTATAGAAACTACATCCGAGATCCATCCCGTTTCTTCCAGATGCCTTGATTCTGTATGTTTACCCATCATTTTAGTGTTTATCTCTGGATAATTTGATGCTTAAAATTTGAATTAGAGACTGAGCGATTTAAATATCCGTGAAGGATGGATACAGAGTAGAGGGAAGGAGGAGGAGATGAGAGTTTTTGTAGGACAGGAAGAAGGCCGACCCGGGTGGGGTTGATGTAAAACAAGGCTGGAAAGGAAGAAGCTGTAAGTTCATTCTACTTTTACCACCACCACAAGAAGAAGAGGATGGAGGATTCATGTAACATAATCAGAGAGGATAGTTTTTAGAAGAGGGTTATTTAAGGGATTCGAGGATGGTTTCATGGCTGGAATACAAGAGCAAAGAGTGGGGGAGGAGGTGGATGAATGCACATGGGATGTGAAAGATTATCCCAGTTTTTATCCCCTCTCCGTAATGTTAATCATTTCCTTTAGATTTTAACAACCATCTGTTCCCAATCTTCCATTCATGTTCATCTTCCAGCTTTTTGTATCCAGATCCATCAACGGAATGTTCGCAGCGTCAGCTCATGGAGGTAAAAGAGTTTCAAGGAAGGATAAGAAACGCTGAGGAGAAGAGACCAAGACCAAGGCTATGGGATGCGGGAAGAGATGACGAGCAGGGCATAATTCGAGTCTCCATCATCAAGGATGGGTCTTGTTGTCAATTCAATGAAATTACATTAGGTGGTAAAAGGAAGCGCTTGAACATTTCTCAAGCTCAATAATGATGAAAACCCCTTGGATCCTTTGATGAAGTAAAATCCAGCAATCCTTTCTCCATTCTCAATCTCTGAAAGCATGGATGAAACCAAATCAAATGTGTAAGGAGTCATCATTTGTAAAAGTATATACAAGAATAAGAGGAATGAATCAAACGAGCCGTCCGTAGAACTTTATTACTCAAACCGTCGAACCAACGCCTCATGCCTAGGAGAGTAAAACATAATTCATTCTATTCAAATCATATATTCCACCCTCCAACAAGTCTAACAAGACTTTCTTCTGCACCCCTTTCTTTCTATTAGTTAATCGGGATATCAAAAGTGAGAGAATCAAGGAACTATGAATGGCAAGTAAAGAGTAAGCCAAATTTTGACTCAGCTTCCAGTTCCTTCGCAGTACAATTTTATTGGAACTTAAAGAGTATATATATCATAAAGAAGATGTCTTTGAAATATCTTAGAAACAATGGAAACTGGAACTATCATAAATATATTCCAGGAGGACTATAATCGAGATTTTATGGTACAGATTTAGTCATCGTACTTGGTCCAAGTCAAGAAAATCGGTTCTTACTGGCTTTTGGCTTGTCAGGGCTGACATACTAATGTGTGTTACGTCTATTGAATTATCAGACATTACTGATACTTGCAGAACGCGCGTGTGCATTATAAAGACAATAAAACCGTATGTGCTAAGTTAAATTTACTTAACAAGTCTTCAGCGCTATTCGGAGAAACAGTGAGCTCTCGACTGCCTCCAAGATCACAATGCATTCGAAATTTTTAATTCTTCTAGTCGTATTTTCAAATTCCTGTCTAGGCAGCGAAGAAGAGCCGATAAAATCTTCGGATGAATGGGAATATAAGGACAAGTTTTACCGTCCCTGCCAGCATAATAAGGACTGTGTTTTTAGTATCGAAGGAAACCCTAAGCAAATTAACTTTGTCGGTGAGGACAACAAGTGCAATTGCGAAGAGGACCCCCAAAACAAGGGGCTTCCGTGGGCTCCTCACGATCCTGTAGTGAATGACTGGTATGGCTGCGCTGCTCGTACTAGCTATCCTTGTGGGGCTAACAACAGCATCAAGGTCACCTGCCGCCCCGACATGACTTGCATCAATAACGGTTGTTACGCCCTCCCTCACGAGAGACCATGCAAAAGTACAGCAGTGATTGCATCTTTGCACAACCGGGTGTGGAGAAGGTCATAGAGTTTGAATGTCAAAACGGCAAGTGCGCTTGCACATTGATTCCAGATATAGTAGGGAAGGCGCGAGACGATGAAAGCGGCGTTAGTCCCCTTAACCTACAGGTGGGAGCAAAGAAATGCAACATCCGAGATTTCAGTCTACCCTGTGGAACACAAAATGGGATCACCGTTACCTGTAAAGATTCTGAATGCGTTAACGGGAGTTGCAACCGCGTAACTTTCTCGAGAGAGTGCACCAAGAACGAAGACTGCATCTTTAAGCGTTCTGGCCTTTTCGACGTAATTTATTTCGATTGCGTTAACAAGCGCTGCGCTTGTTCCAAGCGCGCTTTCCAGGATAAGGTATGGGAAGGTCGACATATGGACAATCGACACGACATTTCGTACTTGGAGGATGAATCTGCACTGCAGTGTTTACTGGGCGAGTGGTCTCCCTGTGGAATCCACGACGGAATTAATGTTACTTGCTATAAAACTAATCGATGTGAGCGTAATCGTTGCCGTTCTATATACCATGATAAAACTGAATGGGAGCTCTGGAACATTTGCTATTCTGATAGGGCGTGTAAACGGGTTGGGCGAAACACGTGGTTGATCAAAAGGATGCAAAGGTTAATCTAATTTCTGTTTGCAGTAAAAGATTTCCCAAAGTAACGGAATTAGCCAAAAAGAACTGCAAGGTCGACGACAGCCCCCCATTGGATACGCCCGGATTCATCACAGAAGAACCAATTTAAATCGAGAGAATGTTACGATGACAAAGAGTTAAAGAGTGGAGTACGAGGTCCAGGTCAGCTCTGCAACGAAAATGCAGACTGTCCCCAACCTCTTCAATGCTACCAAGTAGACGACGGTTACAACCCACTCATGGCCTTTTGCGACAAGGAAAAGCCGTGGCCAAAACATTTTAGTGCATATGATTTGCTGGACGAATCAATCAGTGAATCGATGGGATTAAGTAGTTCATCAGATGAGGATTATTTTCCTTATCCCTTTCGGCCTGACATACCAAAATACCTCCATTGAACTTTCGTTAGATTACCAAGAAATATACCTAGGGTTATTGGTTATTTCCTCAATGTACTATAATTCTAGATTCGCCGAAACCCTTGTTAGAATAATATATATTAATACATATATATACAAAACACATACTCCACTGTTATCAATGTGCTTGCCAGCTAGCCAGCACAGCAGGGAGAGATAGTATATAAAATAGGTCGGAGGGAGCAATGGAAGCCAATTTTATGCACCGTCGATAATAAGTGGAATCAAGCGACTTAATTTCCCATGTATGAATAAAAATACATCGCCGTCCTCCTTTTTCCTTCGCATTCATTTCTCCTGCTTCCCTGTACCGCGCTACTCTTCTTCCTATGTATTTCTTTTATTCTCCCGGTAGCCACTTTCTCCATTGTATTGCTTCCTCTCCAGCGGAGTCCGAGAAATGGCTTTAAAAATTACGTTGACCTCGTGCTCTTGTTATCCAGTTACCCGGTTCTTGTTCTGGATTACGCTACGCTCCAGTCCTCCAGTATTCTCCTTCCCACCGTTTTACATCTTGTACACAAGGAATTACTCCAATTTTAGCTCACTGCATTGCCCAATTCTTTTTTTCACACTACAAAGTTCAACGCCAACACACGTATTCCACCAAAGGATGCAATGTAAGTAAATGGACTAAAAGGGCAATGAATTTCTCCACTTTCTCCGCCCATCTTTCTCTTCAACTGCTTTCTTTCTCCACTCCAGTTTTGCGCACTATGCCAGCAGTGTTATGAGTATTTCACGACGTAACACCAACTGTATTATCGCGAAATATCAGGATTTAAAACCAGGGCGCATGATAAGTGCCCCAGTCGTAACACACACTCCACTACGTCTACGACAGCACACAGTCCTCTCCACAAAATCCACAATCAGAAGTTTTGATTTATTCCATCCAGCTAAAATTAGTTTATGGCTTTCACTGGATTCATGAGTGAAAACACTGTCCGCACACTGCGTTGTTACAAAGCGATGACCTTAGTCCTGTACTTTGCTCTCTGTTTTCGCAAATTGGCAAAAGCGTGAATTTCTTCACGTATTTCCGCAGCATCATCCCTGTGCAAGTCATGCAAGTTACGCTTCATTAATCAAGTACGCCGATTCAGAGGCCAGAGGGGGCAAGGATCCAGAGGCTTCTTCTACACTTACTTCTACCCTCATTTAGCCATCTTCCAGACATGACTAGCAAGTTGTATATGAGGAAGAGAGAAGCCGCACTCCATTTAATCTACATTGCTTTTAGTTGTTTGAGGTCAAAAAACGCAATGGTTTAAAGTTAGTCTGTATGATTCTAATCTGACTCAGCCTTTCCTCAATTTTCGTGTCATCGTTTTCTTCTCATCAAATACTCATACTCCGCATTAACGTGTATTCCATATCCAAGCACATTGGACAAATAGATGGGCTCTCACAATTTACAATGCAACACCACCGTCCCTTCCGTGAGAGCTCCCCCGCTTTTTATTATTGCCAACTGGGGTCGTCATGCTTAACCTAATAACTGAACTTCTCATAGCTCTTTTAATCCAAAATATTTTTTAGATCAGTTAAAATATTTTTTCCTCCATTTCATGCTTTAAATTTAAAGCGTCTCTGATTTTCCCATGCTGTACACACAGTGGAAAAGCGTTTATCCCTTCAACTAACTTTTTTCCAACCACCAAAAACCTATCAATTTTAAACTCTCGTCTGAACTCGGATTAAAAATGAGGTTAAGCTGAACAACTCCGATAGCTTTTCATACTTCATCAGCCCAGCTAATCTCAATTACATGTTTTTTCTCATTCATTCCCAGCCTACATTTATTCCACTTTATGCACTTGCTGTTCTATTTTTATTCAACTTTACCCCCATATCCTAATACGTGCCTCCACCAAATAACTGTGAATCAATGTTAGCTGTGCCAGGCTGGACTTGATTGTTATTCATAAAACTTGTTCGGTTGTACACATATGTGGCTCACATTTAAATTACAGTTAGCGCATGTTATTATGAAAGATATTAAAGGGCTTGAAAGAATCTCTCTGAAAAAAGAGTCCGTTCGCCTCAGCTTGAAAATGAGGATTGAAGCTATTAATACCGGACGTTGAAAATGTGGAATCCTATGTTCCAGCCAAAAATCCTATTTATAAGTCACATCAAACACTCATCAGGAGCATACTGAATTCCCCTCCTTGAAGAAACGGTCATTAGCAGAACTGGAACGAGGAGAATTAGAAGAGCGTGGAGGAGATGGACGGGAAGTGATGGCAAGCCCATGCCTCATTGAGTAACCATGGAAACTTGTTGAAGGATCAATGAGCCGGAATGATTTTAATACTTTCTGCTCCCGCTTCCCACCCCTCTCCCTTCATCACCTCTTTTAAATCATTGATGAATCAGTCCTTCTCACTCACTCATCCATCACCTTTTCTTTTGCCACAATTTACCATGTTGCCATGACGCTTTGAGCTTACTACATGTACGCTACCTCCAATGCTTATTCATCAATTTGCCTACCTTTTCTCCGTATCTGCTCCTCCTCTTACTTAATAGCTCCTCGCAGGCCCGCTACATTGGATGAGGATGAGAGCCATAGCTGAATCACCTGTGGTAAAAGCCGTAGTCACTGTCTCAAAAAAAGTTGTGAATCAATACTTTATTTACTTGCATGCAACTCACTCATGATACTTTTCATTTCATAGCCACTGGCCTTTCTCTCTTTACATAAAATCATTACCGTATAAAATCAGCTTCACCTTAGAATATTCAACTGTTGCAATAAAATTAAGCGTGTGTGCGCCTTTTTAATTTTTGCTAAAAGCTTTCATATTTCCTACTTCGCTTTGAAACGTAGTGCGAAATCCCTAATTATTGATAATTACTGTGAAATAGTAGCTTAGCATTTTCCTTATAAGGATACAATTAAATCCTCCTCCGTCTTTTCCAACAACTGAAACGTGATGTCTTAGCGGGTCTTTTCCAACAACTGCGAAAACAACTTTTCTGCAATTCTCGATTATCTTAGCCTTATATATCATGCGTAGCTTTTATATGTAAGTATATTCTCCACCCTATTCAAGGCAAATGTATACGTCTGTTGTTTCTTCCTATCCTACGTAATATTATTATATACATATATATTATCAGCAGGCCTTCGTTCATTATGACCCCCACCCGAAACATTTAATAGCAAGACTGTATCATTGAATGCACGAAATTCCTGGGATGATGATAATTAGTATTTGAAATTGCGAGAAATAACAAATGCTCAGATCATGCCCACGAGGATTATCAGGTGTGAGAGATGATTACTTGTAAAGCTAGAATTATACCATATGCATTATTCTATTCCCAGCGACATTAGAAAACACTCCTTCTTTACTTTCACAGACAGAACTAATTCGCGAAAGCACCACATGCTTGTACTTGATAGATTATGTAAATGGTTCATTCACTCTCTTCTTTCTACAGCGTGGGAATTTTTAGCTCTCAATTAAGAGATGTGGAAAAAGCTTTGCTAATTTCCAACGCTCTGTGTGAAAGCTTTCTACACTTCTTCATGATTTTACTGCTGCAATTTTTATTTGCGAAAATCTCTTTTTTGCAGCTTTGAAAATTAATCCAAATATTTCTAAAGCTTTCAGTTCCATAAGAACTCACAACTATTGAGCACAGTTTTCAATTTCGCGATAATAAAAAAACCTGTGCGTCAGCAATGCGAAACATGCACCACAGATTTAACTGAATGAGCGAATCTGTGCAATGGTGTAGCTCCAATCTTCCCCATTCCCACCCATCTTCTGGCACCGGGTAAAACAATTAGTCCAAACTTTTTGGCATCTTTCACTTAAGATAATCCCGAAAAGAATAATGGATATTCCCACCACCGACTCATAGCTTCCACTTTAAAACCATCCTCCTCATTCTCAAGCCTCAATTCCACTGGCTATTCGCTAATCTATTATTATTACGCTGCAATCCTCATCTGTTATTTGAGTAACGTTGGCGTGAGCGTTGTTGGATTGGCATATAAGGAGAACCAGCTGCGCTCCGGTTATTCCCAGGATTTTAGCCTCACTCTCATCATCCTCTAGCCCATTATCTCTTAAAACCAGTAAACCATAAGCAGCTACAGCAAGCAAGGATCGTATTGTAGTGTGGCAAGAGTAGAATTTCTTGAGCACAATGGCAATGCAAATATGTAATATCCTAAAAAGAATGCAAGATGAAAATAAGATCATTTATCAAATGAGTTTAGCCGAGTCACATTACGAGAATATATTAATGGTAAAAGGAGCAGGGTTGGAAACCTTGCAAATTTTAATGTCCTTTACATCGTCCAGCTTTCTCGTAGTGAATGTGTGTGTGCTTCTGCTTTCCTCTGTACTAACTCGTATTCCTGCTTCATACCTCCGTACAAAGCAGTTACAAGCTTCTCTCATTTCCATTACGTATCAGTTCAGAGGCTTGAATCGCAAGGAAAATCTAGTTAAGCAGGTTAAGATGTGCAAGTATTTTACCTTGGTTAACAAGAAATTCTTCTCTAGTCCTTACTACAACTGTGAATAACTCAGTGCTAAATGATACAGACTCTGATAGAGGAATTCTCTCAAAGGAGTAAAATTTGCATTCTATACTAAAAGATTCTTCTTATCTTTTGCGTATCCGGGAACTTAATTGTGATATCTTCTCACAAATTTCTCACACATTTTCCTTAAGGAGTTCGTATAAGCGGCCTACAGTTTCCACAAATCTCTGGGTCATTGTCTTAGCCCATTTCACATACCTTTTTATCTTTTATGGCGTTAGGGATATTAAAGATTTGCGAATACCCGCTTCTTGTAGCTCACTCCTTCGATTGGCAAATATTCGCGAATTTGTGCCCCACAATTCCATTGGACGAGTACTGGGTTCCACTGAAACTCTAATGCACGCGTAAATCTGTCCATAGGTCACCAAATGACCTTTTAGGCTACCTTTAACTCTGTGGAATCTCGAGTTTGTTCCAGGGCGTAGTAGTATGCAAGTTTTACTTACCCGACTGGTTCATGAAACCGAACAGCTTGTCTCATTTTTCATTTCCCAATAAACAGCCACCGCTCTCATTCATGGGCATCTCCTCTGACTCGTCCTCGGGTTGGGTTTGACGCAGTCCTTCTTGAACGGAATTCGAGCGAAGAAGATACAAACAGGTAATACAATCCACCACAAAAATTGCACTCTCCCCTCCCACCCCACATATACGGTTATCTCTCCAAATTCTCTCTGGGAAACTGATTTGGCTTGGATGGTGCGCACGGGAACTCCGAAGAGTCAAAATCTCATCCCCGCCACATGTCTTCTTCCTCATTACATTTTACCATTCAGATCACATATGAAAGGAAGCATATGATAGGAAAGCGGGAAGGCTACATAAACAAGTTGTGCGTGGTGGGTGAGTGAGTAAGAGGAGAGTGTCGCCAAATTTTCCTTGTGTATTTTCCGCACGTTAAATTTGCATTTTCTGAGTCAGCCATTCCATCTCAATCCCAGACCACGACAGTGTGTCTGCCGTTTTTCATTCTTCCTTCTTGGAAGACAAAGTCTTACACAAGCCCACCTCCCATGGCTATATCTTATTATTTTTCAGAATCGAATCTTACGCTCCTTGCTTTCCTTGAGGAGAAAACTTGGAAAATCCGCCATCTCTTCTTTCGTTTCATCCTCCCGTTCCATGATAGCGACCCTTCAAGAAAAATATATTTTCCCGGGATGAAGCAATATTTTTTTATTTATCTCAACCGCTTCTCCCGTCCTAGTCTAATGATGACCGATTCTGTCAAATAACTCCTACTATGCATGCAGACAGACACAATATAATGTGTTTCCTCCCGACCTTCTTCAAGATCCGAAAGGAGGGAGGAAACCCCCTTATATTATTCCCATCAAACAAAAAGATAAGCATCACATGAGAATTGGCGACGGGATTCCTTTTAGCGGCCGACGTCCATAGGAAAGATGGGTCAAACTAGGGCTGACGCTGCGTCCGAAGTTAATTGCATCAGCAAAGCCCGTCCTACACTTACAGCACCCCCTCCTATTTCCCGTTCACATTGTCAGGAAGAGGAAGATAACGTTCCTTTCTCTCATCTTTTCTCAACCTCTTGTATCCGTACGTACGTAATCAGATTATAATTATTTTTAATCATCAGCATACTGCATGTCCCACCTTGAACGCATTCCTTCTTGATAACCTTCATTTCATTAGTCATTTCTTATTGCTACAAGAAACCAGCAAGTTAGTCATTCTTTTGGCAACAACCTAACGGCTTTCCCAGTCACCTTTTCCAACTCCGCAACAACAGGATGATGACGACGATGATTTGGGTGATGCACGTTCTCATTTTAGGACATGGCGCACCAACTAAACCAACACACACGTCTTACCCGGGGAATATTCCTTTGAAGCATGACTGCTGTATTATCATTGTAATTTCGCGATAACTGCGGCGTTATATCTCGGCCTCACCAAAAACGAAGAAACCGGGGAAACTGAATCGTTCCAACCAGTTTCGTATTTTCGCACATATTTGCATTTAAATATTTGCACACCATTACCCCGCTAAACCTAAGCTGTTTCAGCGGGACATTTTCAACTCTCACCGGGCTATTTAAATTCTACTCTTTGCTCACCCCCACCACTGGGAAAATATGAAGATATTTGACCTAGTCAACACCACCCTATGATAAACAAGGATGAGGGTCAGTATGTGAAGCATGTTGACATTTGACACCCTTCCTCAGCTGTAATTCGACACTCCTTCCAGCCAACCATTACTTCCAATATGATTGCATCTTGAAGAGTCATCATAGAGCTTATAGCGTAGCTATAGTAGACAAGACAGCCCGCTGTCTTCCCGTCCATGTGACTTAAATTTATCTCAGTTAAAAATTCGCCATGCCCAAAGTCAGAAAGACTGGGGCAGTGATTGTATGTTTATATAGCCGGATTTAATTTCGGCTCCAATTAGGAGCGTTATCAGTGCTTAAAGTAAAAGTGTCGCTTGGAATGTAAGCATATAGAGTAGTAAAAGTATATTTTACTCTTCCATGGCTGCTGACTCGGTAGTTAGAAGATGATCAACTACAGTTTGGATGGGACATTAACTTAGGTCCGTTCCCTTGATAGTATTTTCCCTTACGGTTTAATAGAGAGACGTGGATGAGATGGTATGTGTTCCCTTCTCGTGTTTCTCTCTCTCTCTTGACGACACCATTTCCCTGGGACAGTCCACATGATTGATGGAGGAGTTGAGCGTGCAAAAATTCAGTGGACGCTTGGAATATTGATAAGCGTGGATGACAGAGCCTTTGCAGAATCACTTTCTTCTCTTTTCTCCCTTGGTCTTGTATTTATTTCTCATCCTCAATATGATCCTCATCTTCTACCCTTCCATCGCTTACATTGCTCTTTCATCTCTTCTCTCCGCGGTTTCTGAGGGCCAGCAGGCCAGCCATCAAGAAGCTGTTCTCCATCCACGAGCACTTGTGCTATAAATCCAAATCCCATAAAAAAACCCAGCAGTGTAACTGAGGATGAGGGATGAGGATCAAGAGTGTAGTGACAATTTAGATTGGTAATTTGACTCTCCAGATGATAGATACAACGTTTGCCATTCCTTTAGCCAGTTGTAGGATCAATCAAGGAAGTGGCCCTGGCTACGACTGCTTTTCTTAGCTTCTGCTGTATGCGTAACCACTTAAAACTCGAGTGTTTCATATCTGAAACTAGCCTTTACAATCTCTGCTTCCCAGATGTAGTCCACCCCACCACCTCTAGGCAAGATTGCTTTACGCTAGCTCAGGCTGTATATGCTGCGGCTAACGCAGGAAATAATTGAGTGGACGTTAGCTTTCATAGCTTCAGAGCTATGATTGTCATTTCATCCATGTTCTCAAGCAATCACCCATCTTCCTTCCTTATCCTTTCCTCTCTGCTTCCTCGTATTTTATTTTCTAGCTTATACCATCAGCTGTAGCTCTTACAATCTGTAAATGTTCACACAGACGCTATCTTCGTGTCCACTCACTGTCCCCTCTATTTCGCCACTTGTTGTTACTCGACTTAATTCTCTCAATCACTGTCCCTCGCCCTCTTTTCCCGCATCTCCTATAAGCCTCCTCCGGGATTCATTTCTTCTTAAAGCATCCCTTTTAATCTTGTAGAAGAAAAAAAAACGGTTTTGATGGATTGCACAGCAACAGTCACAATCCAAGAGTTGTTCTTGGTTCTTCCGCATCCACACCAACCTACCAGCTCTCCCTTGCGCCCTGTAGTTTCATTTTCATCTTTCTAACCGCAATTTGTTCCACATTTCCAACACGATCTTAAATGCAAAAAATCCTTCTGAAACCACCAACTATATTCGTTGTCATAACATAATATAAGAAGGCGCAAAATGTTCTTCCGGCCAGCCCATCAGATCTGCGAACCAAACCTCTGTCGTAGTTTTCACAAAAACAGGGGTGCATCATCATATTCTATCCTCTTCTCCTGGCTGTCTGTCTGTCTGTCTCTGTCTGATAGTCTGCAATCCCAGCTATTAGGATTTGCAAATTTCTGCACAGATTTCCATTCTAAATTACACGGGCTCTTACGTGTAGGTAGAGACGCTCGAAATTCATATGCAGATTCTTGAAATCCAAAGTTTATTGCTCCAAGTCAATATGTAGTGCCGATCAATGAATAGCTCCTCATTAGTCTCCATCACCGCTTCGTCTGAATACTTGATTGAGAAATATGTTCATAACAGAATCTCCATCTTCTCTATATGATTTTCTACTTGGATTCATCAAAGAAATTCCCGGCATCTCATCAAAAGTGTGCTTTCTCTACTTGTCTACTTCATGCTTAAAAACACGTGAATGCAAATCCGACTTGTGCATAAATACCGTCATCTTCGTTTTGCAAAGAATTGGCAAATCTGCAAACGAATTACATATACCTGCCATTCTTCAACCTCTCCCCTCCAACCATCAGAATACTTTGATTCTTGATCGGATTTGTCGCTTTGCTTGAACTTGAGAAGAAACGGCTTCTTATTGAAATGATCATAACTGTTATGAGCTAAACTTCTCCGTATTGCAATTCTCCTGGCATTTTCGATTTAATATCTATTATTGACGGTGGCTTCCCTGCCTCCTTGAATAATACACGTGAGAAGTGGTTGTCGGGGCAGTCTTCCTTGGAGCCTTTTTCATGTTGAACCTCCTCTCATTCAATCGTTTCCTCTAGCAGACAACACATTCATATCATTCCAGCAAAAGCGTGTGTGTGTGTATGTCCTTGTATCTTTTTGTCTTTCCAGTTTCTTACCCTTAGCCTTGACTATGTAATGCCAGCCGCATTTACTTTTTATTTGCAAGATAAATACAAGTCACTCTTGTTGCCGCCAGGAGATGATTATCGGAAGCCTCCATCATCCTTCACGCCATCCATCTGCTGCCCCATCCTCATAAAATTTTACACCAGCTTCTCAGCATGTCAGAAAATAATTTGCAATCCAGTCATTCATCTATAACCAGAGCCTGCTCCTTCCTTTAGTTTGGCCATTGGCCATATCTTTTTCTTTAATTTCCCCTTCTTGCTAATATCAGAATTCAATCCTTCTGCTCTGATGGTAAATGACTCACTATAATACTGGTTTATGTTTCATATATGGCGGCAACAGTATTCAACATTCATTCCGTTCCCTCCTTGCATACATCAGTACCACGTTTTGAAGAGTCATCAAATCCATGCTCTCATTACCGCTTATTTTTATCATCTTTAATCTTTCAAGTAACTTGACTATGCTAGTGCGTGTGCATAAAAAGCATATAAATCTTGCTAATATTCCGTCGTCCCAATGAGAGGGGCATGGAGGATTTTTGCCCATCAAGCTTTTATTAGCACAATCCTTGTTCCATAGCTAATACCCAGATGGATGAGACTCGGAAGAAACCATGTTTCTTCTCTGCATCCCCTATACTATCTCCTATAGAGACTTTTGCTTCCTCTTTGTCATCATGATTGGCCCTGAGTGAGGTTGCCTTGATACAGGGCGTTTGGCAGTAAGATTATTTGATTATTTCTCTCGTCCATCCGATATTTCTTCAATCTTCCCGTCCGTCTTACGATTGAGCCTGTACCTTTGGTTCCTCTAAGCGGAAAAAGCGAGGATAGCTTTACTCGCATTCTGCTAGTTTCTTAATTGGGAATCGCAATCAGGAACAGACTACGGGAAGGATAAAGAGTATATAGTAATTGAATACTCTGCACATACCTCATCCAAATGTGTCATGAATCATTGATGAGATTGATGGGATTAGCGGAGTGATTAAATCCTCCGGCTTAATTCTAGTCCATCCAGAAGCTTTACAGCTCTTTTTATAGATGCATATGTACACACGCATCATTCTTAACATAAACCCCAATCAATATTAAATGAGAAGGAACATGCTTTAGATCCATTCGAACCTAGTTTCTGTGCCTTTCTTCTTCGCCCCCTTGCTCTTTTTATGATAGCTTCGAAGGTATTCTTCTTAAAGCGGTACTAATTTATCCCACCTTTGACAGATTCTCTCATTATGCGCCATTCGCGAATCAAAGGTAGAATCATGCGTTGGATTGGCAGGATTCAAACCTGTGTTCTGTTGTACAGTCTTTTTTCTCTTCCAAGCAAAGTCTTCGAAATAATGCGTTCAGGAGGATGAGGGTCAGAAGACAAGGAATCGTGTTTTAAGACCAATTTGTCAAATTGTTTTGAGTAAATCCTTTGATTTGTTAAACATGTTACACCATCCTACAATCAATCGCTTTAGGCTACTCTCATCTAGCCCTAGAATCAAATATAACATAGCTTAGCCAGGAGTACAGACTGAACCACAAAATGTAAGTACAGGCACTCATTATTAAGTGTCGAAGACACTTCCTAGGGGGATCGATGGTGTCTGTCTGTCTGTCCGTCTGTCCGTCTGTCCGTCTGTCCGTCTGTCCGTCTGTGCGCACTCTAACTCACGAACGGATGGATGGATTGTAATGAAATTTTCAGGAAATGTTTATACACGTACCAGCACCATCGCTATTGAATCTCATTGATATTGGTCAAGTGGTCACTGAGATATAGGTCAATAACGAGATTATCTCAGGTGAGCGCATGTGATGTACATGCATTTCCTACTCCATGCCGTAGCTCAGTTGGTAGAGCGCAGGCACTAGAAGCGGCATAGGAAAGTGAAGGGCAAGGGTTCGAATACCACTATGTGCATGCGTTGTGGTAACTTTTGCTAATGATAAGCTTATAGGGAGGGGAAAGCATAGGGATGAACGGAGCGAGCGCGGAAGCATAGGGATGAACGGAGCGAGCGCGGAAGCATAGGGATGAACGGAGCGAGCGCGGAAGCATAGGGATGAACGGAGCGAGCGCGGAAGCATAGGGATAAACGGAGCGAGCGCGGAAGCATAGGGATAAACGGAGCGAGCGCGGAAGCATAGGGATAAACGGATGGAACGCGGAAGCATAGGGATAAACGGAGCGATAGCGGAACATTAACTTTTTCTACGCACTATCCTACTTAAAATGAAGAGTAATTCATGTATATTATACAATTAAATCGTATTAATTAAATCTACATGAAGTTACTTGTAGAAAATTAAATCTACATTTATCTTCGACACTTCCGTACACCGGCTTAGCCGTTTATTTATCAGTCAAGCAGTCAAGTGCTCTCGTTTTAAATGTAACAGCGTTTTAAAACACGATTGTCATAATTGTTGTCCCTAAAGAGTTTTTCTTCATTCTCACCCTTCACAACATACCTGCTCTCCTTACTCTTTCGTTTAGATAAATTCCACTTAAATCCTTAAGGATGATGGAGTCAATGAGAAGGGAAAAGCGCGAGAAACATACACTGCCTCTCATCCAGCTCACCATCACCGCACTACATTATTGCAATAAGGTGCAATCTAATCCAATTCCACCTGCCTCTCATCCAGCTCAGCAGCTCTGGCTGAGATTTCTTTGGGTTTATTGGCTTGTTTCTTTAAAGAGGTAGTATTGCAAGGATCCGTGCTCTTTTCATCTACCTTCTATCTGAATAAGAGAGGAGAGAAAGAGAGTAAAGAGCGTCACGAGATTTAACAAGTAGAGTGTAAGAAATACCTGCTCCCGCTTCAAGGAGTTAGTTAAGATTATTTAGCAACAACAACAAATGTTATCCCTTACAACACCCAACCAAGTAACTGGACTGCATCGACCTTTTCCTACTTATCCATCTCTTGACTAGGCCAAGTCTTCCTCAAGTATGTAATCTGTATTCTTCTCATCTTTCTCCCTTCAATCCATACCCTTCTTCAACAAACCCGCGCATTCGCGTATATTTCTCCACTCACACACACACACGTAACCCCACTCCATCTAAGTAACAACAATCATCCCCCATACTAAATCATACCGTGATTCCTCCCTCACTTTTTCTTATTCTGTGCAAATCCTAAACCCTAGCATAATCTGCACTAACCAGTATTTTTTATTTTCTCGCATATCTACTATTCACTCCAAAATCCTAAATAGTACACGTCCTCTTCTTTAAAACAGCGCATTTTTGCAACATATACGCACACGCAAACCTAACGTGCAAATTCCATACACCTTTCACCCTAATTCTTCTCGTCTTGGATTCAAACCTCTACTCCTACGTACGTCCACCCGCCCCCTCCGTGTTCCCTTCCAATGCTAAAGACTTTTCAAATCATTTAAAGGATTAACCACTTAATGTTACGAAAGCAAGTAAACTAAAATTAACTCAAGCTCTACTTAAGGCAGTTTACATGCATCTGTCTAACCCGTCTCCCTGCCCCCTTGCCTCCACCTCCTCCAACGCATTCCTCCATTGTCTTTGACTAATCTCTTCTCGCAAAACATGATTTTCCAATCCAAATATAATTTTCTCTTGAAAACAAATGTATAATTATCCCTCCTTGTTCATCTTCTTCAAATCATTTGCCCTCTTAACTTAACTCTCTGAATGCCCATTAGGCAAGAAGGCGGAACGGACCTATATAGGATTATAACAATAATAAGATATGTACATGGTAAGAATCAGCCTAGGCACGCATCCACTCATGAGTAAAGGCCAAACAAGTAAGTAGGAGAAGTTAAGGGCTTATGAAACAATTAATTACACACTACATTTCCTAGCCACTTAAGCTGAGAGAAAATTAGGTGGAAAGGATTAGCTAATAGTTGTTTAGTGGCTTCTGAATGAGGATCTGATTTTCTCGTCCAAGCATCTTTCCGTTGGATTCTGACGTTATGCATTCATATTTGAAATATGTTTCGCCTGATATTAATCTGAAATCTTCACAAGTCATGTTCTCTTGTAATTGCATTCATAGTGTCAGACTCAAGCAAGGAATCTCATGATTTTCTACTCTGATACTTGTTAAAATAGCTTTGTGTATCACTGGCTTAGTTTGTAGTTTGTACTTTGGTCTTACCTTGGCCCCTGCCTCTTCTCTCTTCTTGACACGGACCACCTTAAATTCAAAGTGCTATACACTCTACTCCCTCTTCAAGTTTGCGTGTGTGCTACTTTTTAAGATTTTTGCAAATGGTTTTAATATATACTCTCAAGGGATTTTTGCAATGGATGCAAGGGGTGCATAGATTGCAAAAACGTTTCCAAACCTGGATTTGCATCAAGTGAGTGTACACATCGACATTTCCCAGCAGAGCGCGCCTGCTAATTTACTTGGTATTAAGGACGGATGCATTTCGTTTCACTTCTCTTCCATTCCGTGGTTTGAAACCTTTTTTTTCACTCTGTTCTTTCTCTCCCAACTGTCAAAGGGCTGGAAAAATTAGCATGGGTTCGCTAAATGGGTTGAATTGCGGCGGGTTACCGCCAAGGATCTAACAATGTCCTGTACCGTTTGGTCTCAGTAAACATCCCGCAAATAATCTCCACCACAATGAGTATCTAATCTCTTGTTCGATATTCCCCAGCCTTCTTATCACACAAAACTAACACACACACACGAAACGATATTAACTCCTTTCCTAGCACTTACCCAGCGAGCATAACAATCCCCTTGTTGTTGTCTGATGTAAATCCCACTAAACTTCTCCCGTATTTCAAATCTGTCACATATTTGCATACACCAGAAACACAGTCTCTCTCACATTTGTTCAGTCCGTGTATATGCAGTGTAATCATCATCATCATCACTTCCTCTATTTGTACTGATTTCAAATAAAAAAACGGAACATTTGGAAAACCACCCCGCCTCCCCGCACACCTATTATCATCATCCTCTTCGTTATTCACCCATATAGCTAACAATCCTCTATGGATTACGTTCTGCAGCGCAATACCACCTCCTTCATGCTGCGCATCTAATTCAGATCCTTGCGCAAAATCCTCTACTTGATTACTTCCGGCTTGAGTCTTTTCCCAGTTAGTCATCCTATTTGTCGTTTACCGCTCCTTAACTTTTATATATATTTTGACTGCAAAGTGCTCTCATATCTTTTTACCAAATAAAAATCCGTTGCTCCGCGTCGGATCAAGAAGGGGCGGATTTTGTAAAGCTTGTTATTATTCTATGCGCTATTAGATTGCCTCAATTCCCAATATCTAGGACACGGAAGGTAAGTAAAAGCCAGCCCAAAGCTATTAACTCTTTTAGTTAATAGAGGAGGAGGAAGAAGAAAAACAAGAGGGAAACAAGAAGGAAAGCAGGGGCAGGTACAAGAGCAAGGATTATTATCCTGTAGCCTTCCCTTACACATGAACAAGCGTAAGCAACATATGCAAGTGTAATAGGTTGTGTGTGTGTGCCGTAATTGTAATCACTAAAAATTACCCTAGTCACAGCATCCATGTAATAGCTTCCATAGTTTCTCGCACAATATTAAAACCATATCCAGCCTTAAAGCGTATAGCTATAATGTTTACAAGTTAAGAGTAAGAAGTAAAGTAAGTAGAGGACGAAGCTCGAAGATTGGAGATCATGTTCGGATAAATTGCAGTTGTCCCATATTACATAAACTTGCGCACATCTTTCTCTGAAGAGAGGCAAGGAAAGTTTGAAAGATTGGCTGAAGGGAAATGAGGATTGTTGGGGTGGTGCGGCGTTTTGTTCCTCCCTCTACTGCTCTGTAAACAAAGGGAATTTAAAGGTTTGTTAGTTAATGTGGAAGGAAACCTCTTTACCCCTGTCCTCGTCCCCTTTCTTCTTCTTACATAAACAGAGACAGGCATGATTTTGGATTCTTGTTGGACCAGACACTGCTAACATTACTGATGATTCCTCATTGTTACACTCACTTCCTTTCCTGCAAATCTACAACTTTGACAGGTTAAACTTTTTGCAGAAACTTCCGACCTGATTTCAGTTAAAGACGGGAGCAGTCCATAGTCAGTGACTAAACTTCGTTGCCCAAATGGCCAGGTAGGTGAGTTGGACAGGATACGGATCGTCCCACTAGCAAGCAGTCGTGCACACTTCCCCTGGGCTGAGGACAAAGGTGTCGGAATAAGTTTTTGCTCAGTTATTTTGCAGCTGCAATTAGTGACCGCCTACTTTATTGCGTCATAGTGTTTCCTTGTGCCCTCTTGAATAATTGTTATTATGCGCTGCTGTATTGAGCTAACCTTTTAAATTACACTGGTGGAAGGAGGGTATGGATGAGATAATGCAGGCTGGGGTTGTGGACAGACCGGGGTTTGGTCCTACATAGCACTGGTGGAAAACGTTTCTTTCGTGAAAGCAAACCTCTTAAAATCACACGTTTCTACAGGCAAAGCAAAGGCAGGTGAGAGAGCGGGGCTATGCTCCATAAATTCACTTTTATTTCAATCTTTATTCTGGAAAGGTGAGGAGGGGAGCACGCGTCCAAATCACCTGCCTCCCTCCCCACCTTCCTGAGCACACTCATCACAGAATCTATAAGAAAGTCTTTAAGAAGAAGGAAAGGAAATCCAGGATGATTATGGTACTCTTTAAGATTGGAGAAAATATTCAAGAACATCTGGAGCGTATCCACAATCCCTTCCTGCCCACCTCAATCTCAATTATCCAGTTTTTCATGATTTTTCAAAATGTTTCACAGCTGTCTAGCCTAGTAGCCTGCTCAATAAGCATCTGCCCCACGGATGATGAGCCGGATCCATAGGTCCTTGGTGCTCTTTAAACTCTAAACCCCCGGACCGCACCTACGCAATCATTGTCTACCTTCTTCCAGCTGTGTAGTTCCACCAACCGTCTTAAATCTCCCTTCTTCACTGTAAGATTCATTGTAAGGTACACTGTAAGATTCAGTCCCTTAAATCCAGAAGACAGCATCCCTGAAAAGATACTAGATATCGTATAGCGTGTGTAAACTCCCATGTAATCCTGTTTCTTGATAATCTTAGGATTATTTACCATTTTTATCCCCGAGTCCCCTTGCTCCCGTCCAGTGCCCAGGCTTGGGACTTGGAGGACGACAAAGAAGTATCAACACAAGATAAATCCTTCGCTGGACACTTGCAAACGAGGAAGAAGCTTATGTAGCATCTCCGCTTTTTATTTCCATACACTGCCTTTTCCCGTTTTATCTTCCTTCTCTATAGTTGGCTATCCCTTGGGATTAAAGTCTCTACATTTTTCTTCTTGGCCCTTGGACGGTCCTATGACAGTGTGTGTATGAAAGAGTCAAATCCTATAACTACCTTCTAAACATCATGGACAATAATAATGATATGCTACCGCATTGACTTTTATACTTCATTTCACAACCTCCAACCTGGCTTCGTAAGATGCTCCGGCTTTGGGTTTTCTCAAAGTGTTTAGTAAGCAACTATATATTTTTATGACATATCCCGAGGGCATGAAGAAAACCGTCATGCTCGGACTGACTACATTTAACACTGCGTCTGCAGCCAACCCATAGGATGATGACCGTGGAATCAGTCAGGTAATCTGTTGGCTGGAAGAGAGAACACAAGGAGCTGTGTATCTGTAGCAGGGTATAGATTATATTCAGAGGCTACCTAAAGGAAGGAGCGAATCGCCTTGCTGTATAGATTATTCCAATCCTTGATGATAATAATATTCTAGCCAAGTCACCTATTATAGCTTCCAAACCAACGAACCCTGGACTCCTGGACCCCTCAGCCTCTCTTGGTCTTTCAAGGGCCAAGTTTTAAAAAGTAGGAGAGTGAGTGAGAGAGAGAGAGAGACTCAAGTTAATAGGACTTCTAAAAAATTAAAGCCCAGCTAAGGGTTGCCTGCTGCTGTCTCTCTCTATCCAGGCATATGTATACTTTAGCCTTGTCAGGCTAAGGGAGACACTACCTCCCCCTGGTTGTCTCTCCAGAGTGGCTGAGCTTGAGGAAAGAAGAGAGTCCCTTGGTTAAACTCTTGTTTAGTGGTAGGTAGCCTTTGATCGGTGGCCTGGTTGTGGGAACAATCAGTGTCTGGGTCTTGGCCAAGCCCGTCTTGTCTCACAGCCTTGTATTCACTCCAGTGTTATGTTGTGTCTCTGGAGAACGTGAGAGAGGGATGATGATCATATCGGACCCTTTACTTGTACAAGACGACAAGACATGATGCTGGTGGTGGGTTGAAGGAAGAATCATTAAAGGATCCTTCCAGGTCTCACACTTGAACTCTTTTCATCCCAGCGCTGGTCCAGAACGCAGTCCAAGGGTTTTTACATTCAAGGGATCCAATCACGCCAGTCCGGCTCAGTTGGACCTTTAAAGGAGAATCTGGGAGGAGAAAATGTACTATATATATAATAATAATAATAAAGAAGGAGTCTACTACTTGGCAAGTAACTATAAGGACAGTGAGTAAAAGAGAGAAAGAAAAAGATTGAAAAATCCGAGAAGGATATGAAAAGAGAGAGGGCCGAATGGAAGGACGACGTTTACCTATTTTATGATTCTTGTTGTTGTTCCACACACAGCGGCTAATCCATTAGTTTCACCATCAAGTCCTTGAGTTTTTGGTTTAACTTACAAAACCAAGCCCGTCCCTAAAGCTTATCACAGTCAGTCAAGTAGACAGTCAGGAGAGTGAATTAAGGTCCAGGAATACAGAGGAACCGAAACCAACACAAATAAAATCTTGAGGAAGAAAGGTGGATGGGGAGAGAGAGAGAGAAG
This sequence comes from Sminthurides aquaticus, assembly GCA_906901655.1. Lineage (NCBI taxonomy): Eukaryota > Metazoa > Arthropoda > Collembola > Symphypleona > Sminthurididae > Sminthurides > Sminthurides aquaticus. The sequence goes on along the minus strand of CAJQTT010000004.1, from coordinate 3,221,232 downwards.
ACGGCGCAGGTAGTAAAGGAAAAGGTAAAAGCTGAGGTAAACCTATAATGAGAGTTTCTCTCTTCCAGTTCCAGCAAGCAATAGGTACGAAAGGTAAACATGCAAAAGGTCTCATGGAGAGAAAGAGAGACGGATCAAGTCAATCCTAAAATATCTATCTGTAGTCATGGCCCGCTCTCTACTTGCCCAAAATTCTCCATAGTTTACCGCCTCTCTAGCAACAGAAGAAAAGGAACAAGGGCTGTATACAGTCTCTGCCTCTAGAATTGATAAAAGTGTAAACTATAAACAGGGTTCAGGACAGTAGGAGAGAAGTGGAGACTGGATTAGAAGCAGAACCTCAGAGTCATGGTCATGGTAAATAAAGGTAGGGGAAGTTTCCCTGAAATGAGAAAATAACATACATGTGCTCTACCTTGATTAGCTCACAGCAAGAGAGAGCCATTCCAGATCCGACATCCCGACCCTCTGTCACATATTATAAGCTAAAAGCAAGCCACAAACTAAGGCTTGCGTCTACCAGCTCCAATTTATCTATCGCTTCTAGAAAAGTTTCTATAGAAAATATTTCCTTAAAGCATTATCAGCCCTGGCCTTTGAATGTTTAGCCTGGAAGAAAGAGTCTCTACATCGATTATTCCTATTAACAATCATCTTCCCCTATATACTTTCTTTAGAACCCCACTTTCTCCCCCCACACACTCTTCTTCTCTTTAAATCTATTTATTTACCTTCTCTGGATTCTTGGATTCGCTCCGCTTCCATTCTCCAATTTCCAGATCGTTGTCATTATTATTTGCAAACCTTTTCTCTTGCCCTTCACGATTAGATTCCTTCATTTTATTATTTCCGTCTCTCCTCCAGTCTATTCTACGTTAAGAACAGACGCTGATTGTGGTGATTGTTCTTGTCGGCAGCGGGAGATGGAAACGTTTTATTTTTGAAATCCTCTCCTCTGTGTGGATTCTTTAAAGTATTCTTTTTTCATTAACACCATTTGATTTTCCAGGACATTTTAGATTTGAGACGACAATTATGTGTAGTTACTAGGCGACCACATTATTCATTTCTATAGTCACCTTTTAATTCTTTCACAGCTTGCATACTCACCTTCATGAAACTTCATTGCTTGAGCCAGAGGATTGTAATTTTGCTTGCGGTAGCATGTATTTCTCATGTCTGCTGACTGACTGGGACCGACAAGTGTTATTTTGGGTTTTCACGCTCTTTCTCCATTTCCAAAAGCCTTTCTGTCAGCTCAGGTATAAAAGTCTTTTGCAGTTTGCCATCATCATCATCTATTTGACGCCTCTGCAGCTCTGCATTATTACTGCATACACTAACTGCGAGAGAGAGGGGGGAGGAACAAAGAAACGTTCTACTTGTTTTACTCCTTTTATTCTTCCCTGCACAAACATATATACTACTTATTCGCTCCCTCATCCAGCCAGACTGCATAGCATCTCACAGACAGCCCACCTATTCCTTCCGCTGCCAACCATCCCCCACCTCATAATCAAACAAAGCTGGCTTCATTTCTCTTGTCTTCTCCTCATCAACGCCATGAATCCTCAAAATGTAAGTAGTTCAGAATCGTTAACCGAAACGGAGGGTATCGTAAAAAGGGCAGCTTCACCATGCAAGCCAGGATTTGAGCCAGCAAAAGCATTGTGAGGAGTGTCTGTATACACTCTGACAACAGCTCCAGGAACATCCATCCAGGGGATAATAATATTATAAACGCCTCTGCTGCCTAAACCCTCCAACATCTCAACCATCACCACCAAACGTAATTACCTATTGCAAACACTCCCTCCTAGCATCCCTTCCTATTCAGAATCATCTAATTTAACATTCAGTCCGTCCGTCAATCCTAAATCTTCCGGCACCTCCGCATCCTTCCGAGCCTTATGCCACTCTCTATATATACTTGTTCCATTTCTTTTTAGCTTCTTCCCCAATTTCCCCACCTCTGGACACGTTTCCTTCTCCGTATTCCCTCTTAATCAATGTTCCATGATGTACATCGGACTAGAGCGGGAGCTAATTTAGTTAGTTGATTTACTTCCGCAGCACCATCGGGCACGTGCATAATATCTCGGACAAAGAAGATGTAAAATTTTTATAGGGCTTCTAAATCCGGGGGTTTATCAAGGGTATCAAGGGCATTTCTTGTGCGTCAGTATATAGGGAATCCGCCCACCCGCCCGCTTCTGAGCTTTCTTTACGAGTAACTCACCAGTAAAATAGCCAAATAGTTGAAAACACAGGGGAAGATTGGGATTTGTGCAAACATTTTTTTGCGGGATCCTCGAAATTATCCCGCTGGCCTTTATATGTGATAGGAACTGTTTCATGGAAACGTGTTGAAGATTTGATGCTTAAAATAGCAAGACTTGAAGACGATACACGCTTCTGCTGTTGAATGTCCGGGAGGTCAGAAGGGCTGCTGTACACATAGCCACAGCTCTTGATCATGTTCAAGAAACAAAAAGTCAGCTGTGAATGGTGCAATAAAAGGAGAGATTTCTCTCGCAACTTATTTTCCTCATCCTCTTCCTTGATGTTGGGGAAGAGGTTGCTGCTTCCATCCCTGGCTCCGAGAAGGAACCAGCAGAAAATATCCTACATATAATCAGCCCGGCTGGCTTCCTTTCCAACTTTTCATCCTTCTTCTTCTTCTTCTTCTTCTTCTTCTTCTTCTTCTTCCTCCTCCTCATCTCTCTTTCGCATCCTATTCTTCATCTGCGTTCCCTATACCACCCCCACCCTTGTAGTTTCTTCCAAGTGTTGTGCCGTTGCCAGGGGGTGAATGTAATGTAATGCATTTTGAGGGCAATGACGTGGTCTACCTTGCTCTTATACCTTCTTCCTTTACAGCTTTTCCTCCTTCTAGTATGTACTACCCTTCTTGCCCACCTTCTCCCCATGTATAACTTTATAGTTAGCAAAGGTACGGCATTATTGAACACTCCTCGTATATACTTTATCTTGCACAAAACCCAATCATATAAACGTATGTACACACAATACAACCGCTGATTCTTTCTCAGCTCTCGAAACTTGGAGAATAGTAGAGATAGATGGATAGCTGCTTTATTTTTTTATTCCATCCACTCGTATATATGTTTAACAGGATTCTAAATTTCTTCTTCTTCCACTTCTTCTCTATACGTCCTGATCCTCGCACAATATTTTCCTATCTTCTTCCCCTCTCTCTCTTAAACATACCATAATATCAAATTGATCCATCCACAATCCGCACAACGTGTAGATACATTCAATTCCCATCTTCTCTCTCATCCCTTCCCAGCCGGTTTCTCCAACTTTTTCTCACCACCACTCCAATAGTCTTCTTCTTCTTTATCCCCATTTCCATTTCTTTACACTTCCCTAATATTCCTATAAGCACCGGCCCAAGAAGATGCATCAAGGATCCAAGTTATAATACTATCCACCCGCCACTCCAACTTAAAGAACATTTACAACTGAACCTACCAAAACTACATCTCATTATGTATTCAATGCCTCCCACAATTGTTAAATCTTCTCCTGCTCCCATAAACAAAAGCATAAACCGCCAAAATCTTACTTGCGCTTCGTTTTACTCACCTGCAGTCTTAAAATTATTCATCTTTCCACAACTGAGGGGTAGAATGACACCGAAGCTTTGGATTTGCTGCATACAGTTGACAATCTACTTGAGATGCTCATGCACGCCTAAATTAATCATCAACAGATGCAGTTCCTTTTAAGCTCGAAATTGAAGCAACTCCGCTTCATATAATTGAATTTTGTGAATCGTTTTCTGGCGTTCCTTGAAAAAGGATTCGAAATTCAATTTCCAAGAGTCTTTGGACTTTCTCCAACCCTATAGGAACAAGGAATTCCCTGAGGAACTTTCTCCAGGCATTACGAAGTCAAATTGTAGTTTACTATATGCATGAAAGTGTTGCACTTCAAGACTTGCTCCCTCGTGTCTTCTACATTGCTTTGTTGCACGTTATGCACAGAAGTAGACTGGAGTGCAAGAAGATACGAGAAATCCGAAGCTTTTCAGTGCTGCTGTCTTTCCTACTTTTTATTCCTGACTGGCTAAAGAACCAACTAGTATACTATGCACGTGGCTTTTGCCTGGATGTTTTACTTCTTTCAGCACTTGAAGGAGGGGCTGAGAAGCTCAACGGAAGGTTTACGCACATGTTCTTATCATTGTCATGTCCATTTTCTTTCAGAGACGCATGTCTTCCTTTGCATAGGTAGGATAATAGAACGAATAGGTGAAAAGTGTTTTGGAGGAAGATACGTGCATGTAAAGAAAGTTGCTGTATACGCTCCGGCAGCGTTATACATTTAAATTTTATTATGTGTTCCTAATCCTCCTTGCAGAATATCAACCTACTCTTCTTCCCCCAGTCCTCCTCCTCCACCTTGTGCATCCTCTCATCCTCCTACGTTAGACACATGCAGTGGGTATAATATGCATTTTCCGACTTTGCATTTGGGAAGTGGAAGCTTTCATCCTTGTCACTTTCTTCTTCCCTTCAGAAGAGAAGCCCAGAATCTCTTCTATGTTCTCCATCCACCACATACATCCTCCACGCATCCCGAATCTACTTCCACTTTCCATTTGCGGAGTGCATGTATGCCCATGTGATAGTCCCTCCGAATTGGCACTCCTTCTTGCAATCTCCCAAGACATATGTGCATCCAGAGAACCCGTGTGCAGTAAAGCTTATATGCATACAGCACAGGAAATACGCAGGCACACACCTTGACTTCCCTGCTATCAGTACTTAATTTACCAGCTTTTGTCTCACCGCTATAGCAGGTCGTATCATCCACATGCGGTTTCTATTCCTGCGCGACCCTTTTCTTTCTTGTACAGTTTCTCATTTCTCTGTATGTTAAAGCTAATAGTGCATATATTCTCCCATTTTTTTAATCTAGTGTCTTCTCCAGCACTCTTCCTCCCCAGTTCCGCTCTGGTAGGACTCTTCTGCCAACAGCAAAAGCATTATTAAAAGAGATGCATGGAAGGAGACGCAAGTATATTCTCTGTCTCCACAGAGTTATTAGTCAAGCTTCTTCTTAGATGATACTCACTGAATAAAGTTTATTGTCAGTAAAGCCTCTGTCGATATTTCCGAGGGTAAATAAGAAAAAACTAAACAACAATCCTCTCTCACCCTCCCTCCACACTCAACGGTGTTTTGCCTCATGCTCCTCCGTCTCCTTGATTGTGTTACTAAGCCTGTAGCGGAGACTGAAAACATATATTTCTAGCAATCTTCCCACCTGCCCTTCTCCGTAGCCTGGCCTGGCCGGACTGGCTCCCTTTTTTAAAGCCCGCGAGGTCTGAAGAAGAGTGATTCCCTTGTATTTGCTAAAAGCAAGTCCGTAGCCAGAGAACGGGATACTGGTCTCCAAGGGATAAAAATCCTTGGAGAGCCAATGTCCTGATCCTGGCTGGGCTAAGTGAGCTCTTCTATATACACCAAGGATAAGCTTCTCTGGGATGAGTATCGAGATATGAGGATGACCACCTCACAACAATTACTCGTCATTAGCAAACGTGGAATTGAGCTCGCGATAAATTTCACCCTCAAGATGTTTTCAACTCAATGTCAGTTAGCTCTCTATGTGTAGGGGGAATAAGGACGACTATTGGCCAAAATGCAATTTAGTTTAGCCTCTGGTAAAGGTAAGGAAACCTGAATGCACTCGGAGTCCAAAGAAGAGGATGCGAACAAAATTGCATCCTCAATTATCTTCCCATTACAGCACCGCATAAAGCCCAGCTATACCATCTACACATGTCGTCCTTCTTCCTCAGCTCAGCATAGCGTATTTTCTTCTACTTCTCCACACACTCAAGAATGCTTTTAAGTAACACAGAATCTTCACATATTCTTCAGCATCCTCTCAGATCAGCATTCTCCTCCTTTCCATCATAACAATCTTACAAGATGTGATAGGTTTATTTGACCACATATATTTATTATTATTTCCCTCGACCATACCACCTCCAAGATAACACATTCTTCCTCCGTCCGTCCCGGATTCGGTTTTTTCCAGGATCAACGACCTAGCTTCCGATGCCACACTGCTCTGAGCAAAAGCCCATTGCGCCATCATCATATTCATGGATAGGAGCGCGAATAGAAAAACTTGTGAGAAATATTGAAAAACTTTTCCCCTCTAACCTTTTCCGCAAGCTCACTCCTTACTTTCTTAAGAATATAAACGCTTCCTAAAAATCTTTGGAAAATTGCCTTGAAACCCGCCTATTTGCTATTACACACCCCACCTCCCACATGAGATTACTTTCTTCCAGTCAGAGGGGCATACACACGCTGTTGAAAAAACTTTTCACTTCACCATATCCATCAAGCAGTTCCTTTCTCCAGTTTAACGAACCTCATTTATCTCTATCCTGGACTAAACGCCACAACATTTCCGCATCAGTGCTCTTCCGTGGTTCCTACAGCTTATTTTACAAGCCGTGTCTGTCCCGCTCTTAAGGTTTCAGCTTAAAAACTTGGATGAAAATCCTGTTGCAGCTCCATAGCCGAACCCATCATGATGTGTTATGTCCCAGACTTGATAATCCCACAATAACCAAAAAGTTGCAAAAATCCCTAAAATCAAAGTATCCATCCACTTTCGGAACTTTGTAATTGTTTAGTTAGCAGCCATGAAACAACTTTAGCTCCAACGTGGCAGACATTTCATGTCCCTTTGTCGCGCCTCCAGGGCGTCAAGTTATCCGAAATACCCTCCAGAAAATGCCTACCCGGTGTCATAAATTCCATGCTAATATTAATGTTAACTCATTGGAATTACAGTTAGCTATATATATCTGAGGATTACAAATTATATAGCCGTGACATGACTCACGAAATACCATGCATTACTTAAACAGCCCAGCCCAAATATAGCTTGGGACTGTAGCCCTCCAGTGCAATTTCTTCATTCCCTACTTCCAAATTGGCAGAATATTGTAGCATCTCCGAACTACCTTCTGGATTTAAATTCTACTGTTGGACGACGGGCTCCCATTGGAAAGGGGAAACCCGGGTAAAAGTAATATTTCCCACGCATCCCCCTATCTTGTTTGCCCCCCTCGATGCGGAAAGAGGGGAGAATCCAGGGAGAGGGTATCTGAGAAAAGTGGTGGAAGAGAGGGTAAGTTAGGGTGGAAGGGAGAAGAGATTGGGGTTGAGCGGAGGGAGCCAGTTTGTGTTGGAAGGGATGGAAGCTAGAGGAAAAAGGCGGTGGGAAGTGGTGTAAGATGGAGACAACTCGGATGGATCCTCTCATAGAAGGATGTAGTTTTAGATGGAGTTAAGGAGGAAGGATAGGTAAAAGATTTGAGTGTTCAACTCGTTTATTTTACACATTTCCCAGGAGCAACCCCAGCCCGTTCGCCCGTATCCTTTTCTTCCCTCTGACTCCCTCATTCTCATCATGACACAATCCTGAGGCTTCTTTCACTTCTTTCCACCTATTCCCCCTATTATTTCCACGGTCTTCCAAGCCTTCTCATTCTGATCATAGAAGAGCCAAGAAAAGTTTTTCCTTTTAAGCTCGCAACCAGCCTTTTCTAACCTTACTCAGCCCAAGACTTTGCCCTCCTGTAAAACTAACTTTTTGCCCCGTTGAAGAAACAAGTGAGGAGGATTGAGGATTCTCTCCCTTCTCACCGCAGTCATACATTAAGAGTACACATTTTCTCCTGCTCTACACATGGCAAAGACTTCCCCCTCTGTTGAGACCACCGAAATCCATCGCTTCTCGGAAGAAAGGAAGGCAGGGAAAAGCAGTGGCTTTGCCGCTCCGATCCGAAGCTACACGCCGGAGAGCTACATGATCCAATAATATACAAGCAGGGCTACGAGTGAGCTAAGGCAAAGCAAAATAAGCTCTAAAGCAGCCGTGCCGTGTACAGAGAGAGAAGGGAGGGAGCAGAAGCAAGCCCTGCAATAGTCAAAGCGAGGCGGATGGAAGGACAGAGGGTACAGTGAGAAGAGGACTGGGATTTTACATGCTACAGCATAGAGTGAGCAGGAGAGGGTGGACAAGAGAAAGGGATTGCGCGACGACGAGGGAATGAAGGCTGGGGCTAGCTCCTGTTATGTGAGAGAGAAGACGATTTGAAAAGAAAGAAAGGGAGCAAGCCGTGTTAGAGCTTTTGCCTAGCGACTGTATATACTTGAAGGGGAGTTGAAGCCCAATCCCTCCCTACTCTCTACACACAGCTCATCTCGTCCTCTCTTCTTTGAGAGATTCATGGGTTCATTGCTAGTCTGGGAAACAGTTGCACCCTGACTTCGTCAAAGAGAGGGTCTTTCCTGACTCTCATACAGGAGGCCCACATAGTGAGGCATAATATACAAGAACAAGTTGAGTTGTACACAAGTTTCAAAACATTTCTTAAAGTGCACATCTTTTTTTAAATTGTGTCAAAACCAACACAAGTGTCGCCCTTAACCCTTTCCAATCGTAAGTAAAAAGTGTCTCTTTAAAAATTATCCACTTCCCTAAAAGCAGGTCCTGCAGGGAATATACCGACTAGCCGGATCTATCCGAGAAAATCTGAAATTCAAAAGCGCCTCTTCTCCTCCGCGAAAATATTTGTTTCCCTTTTTACCAAGCCGTGTTTTCTAGTTTTCTAATTTAATAGCTGTGTGTTCCGTGTTTTTTTAAAAAATCTCTCTGTGTATTTTCTGTGTTTCTTGTGTGCCTTTGCTTCTGGAGTCAGTTGTCAAGTTGCCTCAGTCTGGATGTGGCACGGGAGGATCCATGCTTCTTCCTTGAGACATAAAATCTGATTCGCTGTAGCAGTAGCTACAGGCGCAAAATAGCAGCCCCAACGAACCCAATTTTAATCCAACTCCAGCCCTTTCTTCCACGAATCTTGAAATTTTGTTGTTGTATATATTAACGGTCGTTCTCGTCCACACTGTACCAATTTTCTGTTTTTTCTCCAGTCATTTTATCTACATAAAACGGAACAAGTGGACAGCCAACTTGTACCAAGGATGATTTTCCATACATTGTTTTCCACTAACTGTTCTACTTTTTAATTTTCTTTCTTGAACTACTTGATCTTCTGTACGATTAACTAGCAAACAATTCCAATTTATTCCACTCCAACTTGTCATAAAATCTTTATCCCAGCTCTAGTTATTTTTCATCTTCTTCTTCTACTCTCACCACATCCTTCAAATCAATCCAAATTCTCTTTTCATTTTCCCACACCGCTTAAAGCAAGCTTCAAGAGGAGAGGATGTAGTGTGAATGTATTTTACTTGTTTCAGTGTATCTGTGAATCCAATTGGTTTTTTGTGTCCACTTCCCCTACTCGCTTGAAGAGCGTGCATGAAACCAATTCTTCCCTTCTTCATCCTCCTCTTGTTGTAATCTTCGGATTCTCACGGATTTCGCACCGTTTCCAATTCCTAGTGTCATAATATTGTCCTCTCTCGGCCTCAGTCCGCGCTCGAACAGGTTCTTCAATTACGAAAGAACCGAGATTTACATTGACCTCTCATCCTGCCTAAATGAAAGCTGCTTTTTGTGGGACAGTTATCTTGTTCCCGTTGGAGGATGGTCCCTTGGGAAATACGTTCTTGAACTGTATTATTGCGATACCCTACGACAGAGAGACCTAGTTGTGAGAGACCTTGAAGGGAACATTGTGAATGATATCGGTCCTTTCAGGCTTTGGACCTGAGGATAATACAGGGGATGGTATTAGCTTTGAAAATTCAAGGGGTTCCTCGTCTTGCTAATGCTAGCGAGTCGTTCCTCCATTCAGACCATAATCCCTAATTGTTTTCATTCCAAGGACACTCTAATGCAAGTAGGTCCAGTCAAGTCTAGCGAGGTCGAACGTCGGAAGAGTTACTAAAGAAAACGTTTTCAAATGAGGTTCTATGACCTGTTTGAACGTGTTCGGCTGAAGAAGCGTCCCCATTCCTTGTACTACAATCCAGAGCGTTTGTACAGTACCTGTTTTGTTTAAATGTTCGGTCAAAGTCCATTTTTTCTTGTCCAGGAGAAGTGAGGTCAATGAGATGCTATAACTAGTGATTCACATATATTTCTTATCGAAGACCAAAGTTAACTTAGGATTTTAGTACAGAGAGAGAGAGAGAGAGATGTTTAAGACAGAATTAAAATTCATGGCTCATAGCCGGGCTTTCTCGTCTTGAGTCACGTTGACAAGTCATTTAGCTGGTGGGAACAAGATTATTCTATTGAACTCTATGTTTTGAACGTTTGTTCAAGAATCATGTTAAGAATGTATATATCTCTCATCCCTCCTTAGAATTTGAAGAGCTGTAACTGTAATAGCTTATTGACACTCCTCGGAATTGAAATTCAGGTTTATTGGCCAGCAGAGCTCTAGCTGCTTTCATGACTTTGGACCGTGGTTTGAGTAGGAAAGGCTGGTACTAAAGCGCTAGCTTGTAATCAGGATGCAGCTACTTCGTGCTAGAGAGCTTCCTTGAAGGATTTTCTCTATTTGCGAATAATTCCTATCAGAGGGTTAGTTACTGGTTACTTTTATCAAATCCTTTCGGGTTGTGTGCATAGGTGATGCGTGGTTAGAAGTAGGTGAGAGCTAGTACTAGGATTTTGTGGTTCCACACGTCCGGCTTTGATTGTATAGGGTCATATGTTTGATAATATTTTGTTGAATTTAGTGATTGCCGGGAAAGGATTTAGGATTGATTTTTGTGTACAGAGTCCGGAACATATGATTGCAGTTGTCGTTGTGTCTCTTTTTGGTATCATCTTGGGTGAAATATGATATGGTCGTTGGTGGTTCTTGCAGATACAGTATGTGGAGTCCAGGTGTAGGTTATGACGACGGTGGGCTGTGTGTTTGGGAAATGTTTAAGGAATCCTACCTTGTCTCCTTCCTTCTCATTGTAATCTCCACATTAATCTGATGGGGTGAACTGTGTGTGTTACATTTATGTTCTTCTCCTGTATAGTTATTGTGTGTAGGCGAAGAGGATAGTGGTCAAGTGGTGGTGGTGGTGGCTGGTGTTGCCTTATCAAGAGAGTTTAAGTGACTCATATATAACCTACGACTGACTGTGCATGGGTTGCCCCAACTCCTCAGCCCCATCCGTCCGTCCGTCTTCACTTGACCAAACGTTATGCATCAAGAAACCATTGACCTTAAGAATTGAGAAAATCATAATTACCGTACAGAGATTTGAAGAGGGAGGAGGAGGGATATTATTTTTATGGAAAAAATTCCAAACATGATTTCTTCCCTTATACAATCATCATCTATCCCGCTTAACAAGGGATGACATTCACACAAGTCGTATTCTTACCAAACCTCACTTCTCCTTATTATTATTACTCCATATTCTTCCAAGGGGCAAAAGTGCATTCCTCCCCATCAACTACTATCTCCTTCTTTAATTCCATCTTCCTCCAAACCCTGGGTCTCTCCTTTTCTATACACCTTTCAACCATCGACCAACCAACCAACCCTCCTTCAATTCCTTCATCCAGCCGACAAGATTTACACTCAGAGAGAGAGAGAGAAGTTGGAAGGAAAAATTCTCGTATCTGTATCTTCCATATCTCTCTCTCTGTATTCTATCTGTCTCGTCCTCCAGCCAGGTGTATAACAGAGGAAAGCCATGTCTCCATTGTTTAGGAATTAAGACAGACGAAACCTCCAAATATCTATCATAGACAGGCCCTTAATCAGCCTGCTTTGTGAGCCCACTGACTGAGCCCTGGGAAGGGAAGGAGATGATAATGGTTTGCTCCCTTGAAACTTTTCCACAAGCCATCCGGCTAAATCTCATCTTACTTTGTTAGTGGAGAACAGTAATAGTTAGTCTTGATACTATTCTAAGGTCCGTCCAATCCTCATAACTCAAGTACTCAACTAGTAGAAGCTTACTTGAAAGAATATCTTGTTCGGATCTGCTCTGATTACTTTGTAGGATTGATTTTCATCCGCATCTTCTCTCACTCACTCAGTCAGTGAGTCTGTACACACCATCTTCTATCCTCTTTCCTCCTTCTTTATAAAGCATCTCACTGCTACATCCCTTCATCAACATCCGCCTTACGGTTTGAATTCAGATACATTCTCAATCAGAGTTTACAGAGCTTCTGTGTGTAGCGATATGTCCATCTCTGAAGAGGAACTCCTACGTTTGCCTTTTATTCTAAGGATTAGGCATGTAAAGCTCTCCGTTAATCTTCTTCGTTAACGAGCGTCATCTTCTGTAGCTAACACTCTTGGTTAATGAAGATTCGTATATTTTTTCATTTTACATTATTCCTTCATCCAGCTCCCGCTTCTGGATAATCCGACCCCGTCCAGTATTAGCTTCATTACACTGAAACTTGTAATCAGTTATCCATGTAACTAGCTAACTAGAATCTACTGAAACTCTAAACTTTAAGTACCAGGAATCATTTAGTGTGCTATGAGAAAAACCAATAGCTTGTCTCCATTCCGAACGCATTAGTTTTGAAGTTGATTGTGAAGGCCCCAAAGGAAGAGTAGATTGTAAATCGTATACTGCAACTCTCAATCGGTAATAATTTTGTATGTCAAACGAGATAGTACAGTTAGAAGTAAGTATATGTTCATTGGAGGATATTGTGTGCAGATGTTTCTGCTGCTCCTGAACTCCTTTTCATAGCATCCCGATTAGCCATTCTAATATTCATCCCACGTTTCATCATTCATCTCATTCTGTGTAGATTGGAGAGGAATACGGAAAAGGAGGAAGGAAGGAAACTTGTTGTAACTCTGGCCTCTTTTTGCATTTAGAGCGCGGCTGTTGGAGTACTTTTTAGGACCGATTTGGAAGGCGGAAGTAGGAGCGTTTTAGATAGTAGAACTCTGTATATTTGCACAAATAAAGAAGAGGATATCAGGAGAATGGATTGATTGCGTTTGTTTGGAGTGGGTGAGTGTGAATGTGTGTAGAGAATTATCTTTTCGGCCTTTTCGAAGTTCTAGTTCTCCTGCTCCAGAGAGAGAGATACGTACTTTGTGGATTTTATTAGACGGACATGATTTGTCTGTAGATTTAACAACGTTGTCGCCGAATCTGATGCGACATCGGGACTTCCGCCGTGTCATGATTGTAGGAAGAGAAGGTTTATGAAGAGAGACAAGAATATATTTTTCATTCTTCCGCTCATTTTCAAGTGTTCAGGGAAGGGAACGTTACAAGAGAGATTAGATTAGCTTCAAGCTTATTTAGACTTTGTTAAATATTTCTCCAAGGTTCCAATTTTTTGAGTAGGATTTTGTCTCTTTTAAATCAGTGGCTGTCGTCGTCCATCCACTGGAGTAGTACTTTTTGACGGTCCTCGACGAAAACTTGTTACTTGGCTGATCCTTCATGTGCTTTCATAAAAGGCCGTATCATCCACTAATCCTACCCAATATTGCAGTATTGTTTTTTGGACAGGGAGGCGCACAGACTTCTGTAAGAGAGTTTCTCTCCCTTTGTCGTGTAGGTTAGTATAGTGTGTGTTTGATATTGTCGATTGTTTCTTGGAAGCGTAGCCTTGAGGCTTGTCTTATTGGTTGGTGTTGGCCGTTGGTTGTCTGTCTCTGATGTGACGTAGGAAGAAACGGCTGTAACTTTCATACATACACATCCATCTTTCTTATAGCCAAGGAAATCAGCCTTCTTGACGGCTTTTGTAACTTGGATAACTCATGGGAATGTGGGACACATGCTGTACATGTGAAACTTGATCCCTACTGAATGCAGGCGCTGGGTATGCAATTGAGTATTTTATTTATTCAGTCTCCGGCTGCGGCAGAAAAAGGGAGGAAGTATAATGCTGCTTGGATCCTTTGGAATACAATGAGTGGTTAAAAAATGTGGACGCAGCATCGAGGATTTTATCACAAGATTTCATGGAGGAAGCATGCACAACTTGCGTGGAAACAATGCTCCCCCCAATATACAGTAGATGAGACGCTTTGATTAAGAGAGAAACGATCATACTTAACTATCCATTCCCAACATTTCCACCCTTCATTCCTTCCTTGTTGAATTTTATAATGTTTTTATTACGTTTAACTAATCAGCAACCGTTTTCTGAATATTCCAGGACCCAGAACTGACTAACCGAAGGTCTACTCAAGGGAATATTGAGAGTTTAAGCGAGTAAAATCACATTGTGAAAGAACGGATCCTCCGTACTTTGATAAATACTCAAGAAAAGGGTGGGAAGCCAATGATGTCAAACTTGGCTATTCGAAATTATCCCGGCTGTGAATCTATTTTTTGAGTCAACTTGAGGGGAGAGTGTGAATCTTGGTTGCTACTGAGTCGCGTACAAGTTTACTCGTAAAGATCACAAGAAATAGGATGAGGAAGTGAGTTGATTTATTCAAAAGTAGTAGAGGAAGAAGAAGAAGACGTGGAGAAGTTCGGAAGAAGTAAAGAGGCTGGTGCTGAAATCTTTTAGTTATCGCAGCCGACTACAACCTCTAGTTGGAAGCAAGCTACTTTTCCCCTTCAAATATTTCTTCTAACCTGGCTGGAAAAGAATCAATCTTGTGGGTATCTCTTAAAAGGGGGGAAATTGACGGAATAGTTGGGAGATTTAGTGTGAGCTCCGCTACATTTTTACGCGTCTAACAAGAACAATCCCGGTGATTTCTTCACGAGTTTACCACACTTTACTCCAAGTCGTGGACCGCTCCCAGCGATTTCAAGATAGAGCAAGATTCTTCGCAGTGTTTTTTCTTTCCTTCCCGCAAAACTAGTTGCGTCTTGTGATTGTTTGACGGAGTGGAAATACATAACGAGCCAGTCAACAAGAGGATAATGGTGAGGAGGAGTGCTCGTGTTTTCCCTTCATCTTTGTGTCTCTGGAAGAAAGAGCTCCAAGTGGAATCAACGACATATTTTTGGATTTCTATCCCGACTTTTTCTTTCCTTTAACACTCCAAAAGTGAATATCACTGTCGTCTCCAGATAACAGAGTTCCTGGCTATAGTGTCCTCCATCTATTCACCATCACCGCACAGTTTCCGTGTATGATTTCTCTTTGAAAATAATGTGAGTGAGCTAGTGCATCTTCTCCCAAGTTTTCTGTGCTGTTCTTCTACAAGCTTATCTTCGTTATTGCAATTTAAATCCATTTAAAAGCATCGTGAAGAAAAGCTCCTGCCTGGGTTAAAACGGAACGAGTGTGAGGGAATAATAATATAATAAATATAAATACCGCCATCCCTGAAGCTGGAAGCTGATAGCTGCGGGAAGAAGAGTAAAAGATTGCGTACTACATGCTAGGTTTGGATTTTAGTCATAAATGCAATCTGCAATTAAAGCGAGAGCCATAAGATATGTCTAGTGGAAGTACGGCACTGATCTCTTCATCAAACCAAATGGGTTTGCAAGTAAACACGACGAAATTTGGAGAAATGCCCCTCTCCCGCACGCGCTCCCTCCTCACAAATATAAATGGAGCATCTAGCGGTTCTGGAGACTCTCCTGCCGAGTCCTTTTTACCCCACGTAGTTCCGGATTCACACCATCACAATCTCTTACCTCCCCTCAAAGGATCCGCTGGGATGAGTACAGTTTCCATCAAACCCGCCTACGTGGGCTTGGATGTAGGAGTCGGAGTAATTCAGCGATTACTATCCAATGAAGACTCAGCCCTCTTACCCCCACCTAATGGTAACAACGGCCACGGAGGTCTCAATAATTATACTCACATGTCAGTATCCACAACTCAGATTCAGAGTCAAAGTCTACCACCTGCAATAGCTCGGCCAGCCTCCGCCGACTTTACCGTTACAGCACCTCAAAATCTGTCATCCTCTCAAGATTCTAACAAATTGACTCCGGCCAGAACCAAGTACAAGACGTCACCCGCGTCTCCGGAGCAAGTTATCAAAATGTATCAGACGAGACTGACACCGTACGAATTAACTGAGATTCAAACTTATCCCCAAGTGTATTTCATTGGGCTCGGGGCCAAGAAGCGACCCGGAGTTGTGGGAAGTCCCAACAACAACGGCTACGACGACAATCAAGGCTCCTACATTCACGTTCAGCACGACCACGTCGGCTACCGCTATGAAGTTCTCAAAGTCATTGGAAAAGGAAGTTTTGGTCAGGTTGTGAAAGCTTTCGATCATAAGAATAATGTTCACGTCGCACTCAAAATGGTTCGGAACGAGAAAAGATTTCATCGTCAAGCTCAAGAAGAAATCCGAATCCTGGAGCATCTACGAGATTTAGACAAGGATAACAACATGAATATAATCCACATGTGTGACAATTTTACATTCCGCAATCACACTTGTATCACCTTCGAGCTCCTCTCTCTCAACCTCTACGAGCTCATTAAGAAAAATAAGTTCCAGGGATTTAGTCTTCAACTGGTTCGAAAATTTGCTCACTCCCTACTTCAATGTCTTGATGCTCTAGCGAGACATAAAATAATACATTGTGATATGAAGCCTGAAAATGTGCTACTCAAGCAGCAAGGAAGAAGCGGCATTAAGGTAAATTTCACCACTTTTCCACCTACCTTAACTTTTAAATCGTTAATCAAGAATTAGATTCTAGTGCCTTAATTAGCGCTGCGTTAGCTCAAATATCTTTAGCAGCCAGTCTTCAACCGTTGTTAATAACACGCAAGCCTAGTTAAGCTACGGATACGGGTACACGGGAAAATTGGGTTAGTTACGAGACTTCAGTTACATAATTCTTAATGTTCAATTAGCGTTTCCCTCACTCACTCAGCCTCCCATCTTTCCACCCACTTGGTTTCCCTTCTCCTCGCACTGTCCTGTCCAAACTCGCAACCTTCAAATCATTAAGTCGAACATTTAGCAAGAAAATGACCAAAGGTTAACGGTCAGTTTTCCTCCTCTCCGTTAGCCCTCTTTAATGGGAGCTTGCTTCCTTGCATGCTCGTTCTTGAATTGTGATAAAACTGGGCCAGGATAGAAGCGTCATTTGTCTCTCGTGTGAAATTCTCGCTTGTTGGCGACACGATCCAGAGTCTAATCACTTGATACTTCTCGTTATAGACGAACGGTATCGGAGCGCGGTTGTGATGTCACATAGTACGGCAGTCGCCGTTTTATCATCGTCTGCCTGCGGATGTACGTGGTAGGAAAGATGTATTGTTTTGGATTACAAGAGAGTGACAGGGATTGGGATGAGTGAATCATAATGAGTCTGTGCGCATCATTCATGGTTGCTCCACGAGCAGTTTTCCTCTTGTTGACACTCATTATATCTGCGGATCCTAGGCCTCCTGATAAAGCCACCGACACCCTTTCAAACTCTGCAAATGAGACAGGAAAGCATCATGAACTTGTGTCTCTTTATGTCTCCTTTTGTGATAAGCTTCCTTTAAAGTAACGGTATCAAGCTTTTATCCTTCAAACTTGCGGCTGTATCCTCAAAGAATTTCAGGAAATGAATCAAACCTTCCCATCTCTCTTTATCCTCAAATAGCGGGTTGCCAGCTATCTGCTAGCCAGTTAAATAGCTCCTCTCCTTCTCCCAACATTGTTGTGTACAAGTACAAAGTTCTGTGTAATCCCATTACACTATTGCGAATTGAAAAAGCTTTTATTTATGTCAACACTCCGACTCGCCCTTGTCGTAGCCGCTACAATTCCCTCAATTTACCTTAATTCCCAGAAATTACTTTTCCCAGCTGTTGAACTAAATCACGCAAATCATTTATTGTTCCGATAGAAAATGTTTAGATTCACAAGCTCAACTAGCTTGTTGACATAGGATAAGATTATTTCCCGCCAATCCAAACCATACGTATTCCTCACAATCTGCATCATGTCTGTTTAGAAGCCTTCACCCATTCACATACCTGATGGGAAGCAATTATAGCTGCTTACCGTAGTAGGAGCAATGAGCGCAAGTAAGATATGGTGTATTCCCAGCTTTGCCTGCTTAGATTGCAGTGGCGCTAAATGTTAATGCAGTTCCTGATTGTAGCACTCTGTTATTTATTATCGCGAATCCTCCTCCATGCATTATACATGAGCCTTCATCCACGACTTAGTACCACGATAATTGAGTCGGTCCCTTGACGTTTATCCAAGAATGAGTCCTCTCTCTAACCCAGTTAGTCTATGTTCGTCAGACCTAATGAAAGTCCTCCATCTCTCTCTCCTCTCGTCAATCTCATCCTCTTTTCTCATTCCTCCTCAACCGCATTTTCATCCCAGATTTGCGAATCCATCAGCGGTTTTTGCAATCAGTCCTTGCAAAAATCTGCATAAACTCACTAAAGTAAGTCGCACCACCAGGTCGGAAATATTCAAATCAAGTCAGAAAGCCTAACCGTCTTTGTGATCCCTTTCCAACGCTCGGCTGAATATGTAGCAGAATCATCTTCCGTGCTTACTTAGTAGCAACTCCTCTCAATTGACTTCTCAGCCGTAAAAACTAGCACTGACAACAACAAATGAGGATGAACCTAAGCAATCACGTCCAATCTCTCATTTTTGCTAGTTTTCCACCTTTACTTCCATCCACATTAGTTTATTTTCCTCTTGTTTGTTTTGAGGTAAAGCTCATGAATAGAGAGATCGTGGAGTATAAATAATTATTTTTCCTTCAACTTGCTGAGCCATTTCTCAGATTGTTTCTCCTGCAGAAACAATATTACACTACCATCTGTGTGAAGTTGATTATTTTTAGACTATCATCTAAAAGATGTTTTTCCCTCAGCCCTAAGCGCAAACCAGGGCCAGACCAGGGGATTAAGGCTGAGTTGTGTCCTAGGAGAAGCTTAAGAATAAGCGGAAGGCCAATTCAGTGCCGAAACATCTGCCAGTTATGTTATTCATCTCGGAAAGAGTAATCCAAGACCGCCTTTCATAATATCTTCCACAAGTATTGCATTATGCACTAGCGTTAGCATTTAAAACTTTGGTGTATTTTTAAAGTAAATATGGAAAAAACTGTGAAATATATGTGGACATGTGAAGATGCCACAAAACACGAGACGGTGTAAATCATGTTGAGCGGAGGAACTGTAATGTAGTTAACAGCATCCTCGGCTGTATTACGGAGCTTCTGGCTGCTACAGCTATAAGCCATTCGTTACCCAGTTACCCAGGGATTACCTTGAAATCGTTATTAAGGAGAATGAGTGATTAAAATAAGTGTAATTCAAAAGATGATGTGTGTTTGTGTACGTGTAGCAGCAACTTTTGATCAGAATGCCGTTATTTGGGTGTGTCTCTTGAATATCGCGAATTGAGGGCAAGTAAGCATGAGGGAGCTACTCAACCGTGATTTAGGTTGCATTCAGTTTACGTGTCGTAACGTGGTGTAGGTCATTGTTTTGTTTCATGGGCATTTATGCACACCCACGTCTAGATCAACTCCACTACTAAATCTTTGTACTCTACAGACTGCAGATTCGCACATAGCGGCCTACTATTTCCCTGTCTGCTCCTCTCTCCCATATTTACACATTGCACAGCTTGAGTCATGGCTTTCTTTCCATTCCCAGTTAGTAGGCTATTTCTATTGCATTTCAGCCGAGTTGCAGCAGTTACTTACTAACTTTGCCAGTAGTGCTGCGAATACAAGCCACCCCCTTCTTTGGAAACCGTAATTGTGTTCTGGTCCTCTATGTAAATGACAGTGTCAATTAGCACTTGACGTTTTTAACGCACTTGCTCTACACTTTTCGCCAGCCTTTGTATGCAGGGTACTTGGGCTCAAGATAGAAACCGAAATGAGGTGATTAGCTTAAGCACAATGTGCTAATTTCCTCTCAAAGTAGGTTTCCCCCGGCAGGAGTGAGTGAATGATATTTGCAATGTTTACTCTGTAGATAAGGAAGGAGAGCGCGTTGGTGTAGTGATGCGTCGAGTGCATATTTGTTTAGCTGTCATATACTTCTCAAGAGACTCTCCTCCTGTCATATTCCATGGCACACGCACTCTTCCAGCAGGAGCTTATCCAGCCAAAGACCTCAATCTTCATCTATGTATACGCTAGCCTAATAGCTACTCGGTTTTTTCAACTGTCTAGGCAGGATTTTACTTGGGAATCTTGTATGTCAAAAGCTCTGCTTCGCTAATCAAGCTAAAGGAAAAGCCCCTGTGCAAAAAATGAATTTTGAGATTTCGAAAGTGGCATCAAGCAACTCGTGTACGCTACACTTGAAAATCTATCTAGCACTAATCAAAAGTTAGTTCACGGGGTATTTAAAAATCATTTCATAGCCTAGCAGAGATAGCATGCTGAAGAAATAGAGTGTAGGCTGCTGTAAAAGTAAGTTAAGTTCTTGTTCAATCAGTCCTAGCCCTAGTTTGAGATTTTGTGGGAGGGATTGAGCTCTTGTATGTTATCTAAATTAGTTGGATTGGGATTCAAGTACCATGTATTTCTGTGTATATTAGTGTGATTTGAAGTTGTTAGCATGAATGACAAAGCTTGAGAGGAATAATAATATAATAGAGAGATACTTATTTTTACACAAAGTATAAATCTTGTCGCGAACGGCATGAATAAAGGTGGATGTGTGTGGCGGACAATGGAATCCCTTAACTTGAGGTTAAACCATACAAGGGCCCTGTTTTCATAAACTGTGAGGAAGGCCATGAATATTCGGAAGGTGTGTGTGTGTAATACTGGTTTTGAAAAGATGCATATTTTTCCCTGAGAGTAAGTTAGTATTTTTTAAAATATATATGGTTCATCAGCCGTAACGGGTAAAATTCAATGGTAAGGAGATTATAAATAGGTTTTGTCATCATTATCAAATTTGAGATAGAAAAAATCTGCCAACCGTCCTTCGACGTTGATACCCATTGAGTACGACTCTCAGATGTGGAATACAGTAGACATTACATGTGTACAACCAGAGGTTTTCCTGTGGAAACCTTGAATTATGCTTGAACGGGAAGGTAGTGAGGTTTGAATGAGTGGAGCGCATAGATAATTCTGCAAATGCTTGGACTCACTCAGTAAGTCATTCAGCATCTTGTAAATATATGTTTACAGGGAAGAAGCGAGCTGGGAATGTATTTGCTTCCTTTTTTTCTGCTTGAGTGGAAAGTGGAAACCCAGAAGTAACTCTCGTGCAGTGTTTTATTCGCTAAGTTGAGGTGTTCATGTCAGTTTGCCTCTTTCTTGAGTGGAGGATAGCTGATACCGCTTGGATATTTGCATCAATCTGCGAATCTACCACAAAGTCTTACAATCCTTCCCGCTCCTCTTTCCTATTCCTACACTCATATCCGTCTAACATGTACATGACTTATCCAATCTTGCCCAGGGCCCCTCGTCTTTTATCCCAAACTATATTATAATGCATGCATAATTTTTTCCCCTCAAATGATTCCAATCCTCCGCAGCACGACTCTTTCAGAATTGCTGAGTCAGGAGAAACATTGTTAATTTGATTCAGAAAAATCCTCAGTAAGCTTCACATTTTCTAGATTCTACCCCTACTCTTGTGTACATATCTTCTGGGATTCAAAAACTTAACTTTTCGGCATAGCAACAGCCTGCTTGTCAGTTATAAGCTTATTGCCAAAAGCGCCATAGCCAATGCATAAAATTCACGAGGACAGGAGGAGCGGGATACTGTGTAGTCTGAACGGACGGAAGATGCATTTTTTCATTATGCCAAACCTGAATAGGCTTGGACTCAACGGTGTGGAATTACTTGAATTTAACCGTTTGTCCAACGGCACACGTTCCCCGTAACAAAGGAATTTTATTATAAATTATCTCCAAGCTTAAGCTTGCATCCTTCGACGATAATGAGAAAAAAGGGCGGTGATAACTATTACGCTTGATCTTGCATGGATTTTTAAATTTAAAATCACTTTTTGATCTGTTTTATCTTACTTTTTAATGACTCCTGTATGGCATTGAAGAATAATTCGTCAACGTTGTACAATTTTGAAGAAAAAAACGTTAATTTCTAGCTGTAAAAATAACGAGATGGAAACATTTATTGAAGTTGTCTGAGCAAGGATTTTTTCAAAGATTGATTGCCAATAGACTAATATTTCAAAGCAGCCATAACTTTAATTAATCACTCCCCATTTATTTTCTATCTCTTTCACTAACTGACCAACTAAGGAAACAAAATGAAACGGCAAACGTAAGTTTCTTATAGAAGTTATTCTATGTAATTTCTCTCAAATTGTGGAACGAGAGGTATGATATAACGATGATTAAAAATCTCCTTGGTTACTATCACAATCATTGATGGGTAGCCACAACTATTAAACGTTACGCATTGTTCAAAACGTCCGTTAAGCCCTCCGGCCATAAAACTGGCGCAAGGATTTTAATTGCCGATATAATACTTTTACTTCAGACACTTCTCATTACGTGGTTTCACCCAAGCCGCATGGTCTAGTTGTGCCTTTTTATAATTCATGATAATTGATTTAGAGAATGGGATGCATGTACCTCAACGGAATTTGTGTTATAAAACAGCTAGCCTTATACAGGAGAGCTAGACTCCTCCATACAGTTTGCTACACACGCTCTAGATGCCATGTCATAGACTGCTATGAGTTTCATGATATTCCTATGAAATCCTTTCGCTGTCTTAAACTCACGAAACAAGGCATCGATTGTATTCAAGCAATACGGAAGATAGGTACAGCTATTGCATGCGTCCAGTTTTCCTCAAGGTGGAGTAGAAAAAGTATAAGCATTTCCTTCCAGTTCTCTGCTCTTAGTTGTTATTGATTTTATACGGAATGGGTCACATTCTCATTTACACTTCATGCATGTGGTTTCCTAGCATTGGCATATTTACTGAAGAGGCAAGGACTTATTAGGTTCTTCTATAATTGGACGGGAGTAAAAGTGAGCTTCCCGGGTAGCCTATTACTCTTTGTTTTAAACTGCCAGTAGACTTAAAGTCAAATGCATGAATTGGCAAACAAAGTGGAAGTGTGATTCCTATCTCGAGCGTTTGCTTGGATTCGCAATACAGAGTAAATAACAGCTGACGTTGGACAAGGGTTGGGAGTGAGCAGAAATTGGGAAGCTTATTCAGCTACAAAATGTAGTCATGGATACCAGGCTATTTTAATGGCCTTTGCTGTTAGCACTCCAAGGACACGACTGTGTTTTAAGGATGAACATAATCGGTTAAGTATACATTGCAAAGTTTTATTGCGCTAAAATTTCATCAAGTTTATCTGTATACAACCAAGTGTGAAATCCTCAGAGTTAGTTTCTTGGAGCTTAGAAAGGTACTATTTAGAAGTAGCTTTATAGTGATTTTGCATTTGTGTATATACGTAAGCAAAAGGTTTTTCTTCAAAGACTAGGAATTAAGTAAAGGCCGTTCCCTTGCGTTCTTCGTGATTATTATTACAGTCATTTCAAGCGGAAGGAAGGAGTGAGTTTCTAAAATATCGTTTTTCCTGAAAGACTTTGACTGCTACTTTGCAAAATTAATTGTCTGCACAGTCAACTTTCTGCATGGATGATGAACCCTTTGCCAAATACAGAGAGAAGCTAATTTCAAAATTTAATACGATAGTGAAACGATTGAATGAATCCCCTACCACTTACCAAGGATCATGAGTTTTTAATGTTAGTTTATAGCAAGCACGGGATTTTCTTTTGCGGAATATATTCTCGCTTAATCACAATCTTTGCGTGGATACCGGCGAGCAGGTCAACCTGTTATGAGCCAGGCTTGCAGGAGACGTATTCATATTAAATAGGACGTGATTAATTTTTCGTGGAATAATTGACTAAAAGTAATGAAAGGAGAGCTCTGGCTTGGCCGTTTGCTCCCAGAGAAATGAATATTAAGTTGGTGTAGTGTAATTCTTCTCCTCAAGGTTTGTAATTGACATGATAAGAGGAAGAAAGGTAGTTAGCAGCGGATTGTGCCTTGATGCTTCATATCCTTCCTATCTTAAATCTAGGTAAGAGCATTGAGAATCGTGAGGAGAGAATATGTATATAATTTCTTCTTTTGCTGAATGGATGGAAACTTGGAGAAGAAACCAGATGTTTGAGTTACACCTAAGCCTTTCCACCACCACCCACCCTCCCTTACTCTCACATTTCCTTTTCACTCTCTACAATATTTCAACAATGTTATTTGTGCAAATGCAATGGCCTTTCACGGCAATGTGTTTGTGTACGCAATGCCGTGTGCGGCGCGTTGTATGCGTATCACACTTTCATGACAAGTTGGACGATCAACTCAAGTAGTAGGCAGTAATACTCTTTCGTAATGTGGTTCCTTCTATCGTCAAGTTGTACCACCGCACAGGTTACAGACTGGTGGTCCCCATGCTGTGGTTAGTTTGATTTGAAGATGTCTTCCTTGATAAATGAGGGAAGTGTACATGTTTGAGGCTGCGTAATTGATTTAGAAAGTGGGGGGAAATGTGATCAAAGCTCTCATTTTCACGATTTACTCTCAAATATTTCTCTCCTGTACAACGGGATTGGTGTATGCATAGTAATCATTTTCAAAAGTTGATTCCAAACCATTACGTCCTGATGCATACAGCGATAAAATATTTACTTGGACGCATGTAATCCTCGTCACGTCAGAGCATCATGACTTGCCAAGAATTGCAGGAGATGATTGAAGGGGAATCAAGGGATTTCACTTAAAGTATAATCTCATAATAGATTTTAGCAAGGCGTTTGTGCCAAAAGGTAAAATAATTTGCGAGAATATTATACAGTTTGCTTGAACATTCATGAGTTTCTTGCGTAATCTTTCTCTCTGAGGGCAATTTTTGTAAAACTTGAAGAAATGGCCCAGTTTCTTGATCCGAAAGGGATCTTGACACTAGTGCGAGATGAAATAGGAGCAATCTTAGCCAGAATTAGTTGTAGATGGATCGCGGAGAGTTGTTAATTGGAGCACTGATACGTAATCTAAATGGATGATGCTCATGATTAGGGATTGTTAGGAAGATAGGATGGATGATGGGACGTTTCTCAAGCTTCGTGATTGTTGGAGCCAAGTGCTAGTACTTATGGAGAACGTGTGTGTGTGTGTGTGCAAATTTATACGAAGAGGATTGATTGTTACAGTGCAATTTGGTTCGCGGAACGAGGGGAACAGGTGTTACCATTGAAGCGTTGCGTAAACTTCACCGCAAATAAATCTCAATCTTACTCGACTCCGTTTGCAGCTAGTGTGAATAACATACACGTAATAATGATACAGTGGTTGGAGTTGGAGCAGAAGGCAGAATCTAGGTAATAGCATTATTGTTGCTCTACAGCTCAAGAGATTGTCATTACTCTGTGTGAATTGTGGTGAGCGTATCCTAGATTTCCTTCCACACTATTATTTAGGGATTTAGCTTAGCTTATAATCGTGGATTATTTTGCATGTTCAGGCGGACAGTTTTTTCGTCTTCACTCACGTGGATTTTTCAAACGTTAAGGGTTGACAAGCAGCGCTTGGGGTTTGAATTTTCCGAACCGTTATCATAGTTTCCTAAGGATCATTTCAACTTCCCTGTCATTACTGAGTTATCCCGTAGGAGGAGATGGTTTGGGATCAGATGTGGAACGTTCGAAGCTAGATGAAAATTGTGGTAATAGTAAAGTAAACCGCCATCACTCACCGTAAGAGAGTATGCACTTGGTTCTAAAGCTAGCGAACTTGACGACCAAGGATAATTTTGCAGGAGCGGTGAGCTTGGCAAAATATTGACAGAGTACTGAGTAGAATCTTTAATCAGTAAAATCTTTTTCACACGAGCGAAACGGCGTTCAATTTTTTGCTGTAAACGCATGGGAAAAAGTATTTAATGGAAAATACTTGCTTTAGCGCTAGCGCTTTGGAATTTACCGTTTTAAATTTTCTCTTTAATCCCTACTGTAATTTATCCGATATGAGAGGAGCGAGGAAGAACAACGAAAGCCCGGCGCTCCTTCTTCGGTTAGTTTGGTCCATCTCCTCGAATCTTTAATATTTGCTTATGGAATCCTCCTTTCTGCCTTTGTCCTAACGGCTTTCTGATCATCATCTTGGAGTGAAGTGTGTCTGAGGAAGAAGCCATCATCTCTGTTTGGTAAAACAGGCTTGGATTGGGACTAGTGTCATCATTGGGTTACAAAAGAGTAGATGAATTTCACTGATAACTTGTAACTTCACCTTTGATTGTCGCCAGTCCGCTTCATCTACCCACCCTCTACTGCTCCATCTCATGCTTAGAGTTGCTAGCGTCTACCTCCAATATCTTGCACCTTGCATTGAGAGACAGATATGGGAAAGACTTTAAATTATTACTATTCATTGTTTCGATAAATGCATTACATGATGGGAAGGATGTTGCTTCGGTAGTCATTCCAAGTCATGCCTGTAAGGGCGAAGATGGTGAGGAGGGTTAGATTATGGCCATGCTGACTTGAGCGTTGTCTTTTATCCATCCAGTATTTCTTCTTGGGAAAAACAAAGTGTAGAAAGTGGAATTGCCTTCCCTCTTGCATCACACGTTCCCAATAAGACCGATTATTCGTCGTCAAGGTAGACATACAGAAGGGCAAATAGTATCTGTGCCGTCCGGTGAATACCACTGTATCAAACCAACACTTTCAGCCTTTTCATCAGGTGTAGTAGAGAGAGACTCACTGAATTTATTTATTAATGGATACACAGGGATACAGGGAAGAGAGGAGGGAAGGAATTACTTTTGCGTCCGATTCACGCAAGCCTTCATCCTCTTTCCTCACCAGCCAGCCGCTTCCATTCAAGAAACCTTTTCTCTCAATCCCGCTGATTAAGTGTGATTAAAGGGTGACGTTGTAATGACAAAACAAGTATGGCCAGAAGGATATGAGTTATTAGCGATTATTATCCTCAGACAGGACCAAGTCCCATTCCCAGAATAAAGATGAGATTATAATCATAGAGATTTTCGGTTGGGAAGTATGAAAAACTGCGAAATCCCGTGTATAGTATATGTCATTGAGTTTGTCGTCGTGCACGGACAAAGCGGACAATCATGTCCCTCTTAAGATATAGAATACAGATCCTGATAGAAATAAATAGAATAGGAAGCAAGAAGAAAAAAATCAGGACAAGAACATAATCTTTGGCTGACCTTAAAAGAGAGGAATCGAGGGAGGAAAACATAAAATAAGCCTCTGTAGCACACCACATCAAGAAAACGGACGACTAGTTTTATTATTCGCAACAAGCCATAACCCAGCATAGCCATATGTAGTTGGAGGGCAGAAAGTAAGTTGGAAACATGTTCGGCGAGCGTGTTTCCCAGTCTTGTAGTATGCAAAATATGGTAATGTTGTGTAAAGCCTTTCTAACGGGATAATTTGCAACTATAAGCAAAAGCAGCCTCGGCTAGGACAGCTCAGATTATATGGGAAGGAAGAAGGTAAAAAGATTTCCTCCCAGCTCTTCAATCACCTTCCCCATGTAACTTGCAGTATTACGACGACTTGGGTATTACGAGTGCGAGTGTAGGCGGTTGTAATGAGGTCGACCGTAGATTCCGGATCTTAAACCTGAATTGTTCAACTTTTAAATTCCTACTCAATCATAATACAGCTAAGCTATCGCCTTTGCACTGCAAGAGCATCACAGTTTACCAACACAGTCTCGTCCATGATCAGCCAGTGATTTAAAAGGTTTAAGGTGTTGGCTCAACAAATGGCTCCATCCCGACGTGGTCTGCGAGTCCGCGAGTGGACAGTCGGCGTATTCTCACACTTTTAAAGACTGTTATCAGCACTCTCTTGAATTCAAGATTTTACTACGTGAATCAAGAAAATCTGGACTGATTTTCTTAAAAAACACTTGAGCAGATCAGTGCCTGCATGCAAATTCCAACCATTTCGTTATATTGCATACAAAATTTCTTAGCTCCAAATGTGTGCAAAAACTTGATGGATGTTTATAAAACCGTAGCCTATAAGAAGTTTACCAAGTTGAAATTTACCTGCGGTATTCATGGTTTGAGCAGGCGTTTACATATATGACATACGTTTACATGGACTTTCCATGTATGATTCAATATTTTGAACTTGCTTCGTACCTGTTACTCTGAGATTAACACATCAGTGGAGCTCTGATATATGACCACAAACTGCGGTTCAAATCCGTACAAAAAGGGGCATGAAAGTTGAGCACATTACGTTGATTCTCACGCATTAAAATATATTTTCTCCATAACAGAAACATGAGCCAATCCTTGCCAGCGCCAGTCTTGGATGACGATGAGCTAAATGTAATGACTCCTGCCTGTCATTTAAAGCATTTGCAGATAGAAGAAAATAAACTTAATGCTTAAGGAGAAATGTTAGGGATTTCATTGCCTACAGGAGGTATCTTCAATAAACTTAAAACCAGAAGCAAGTAGAATTCTGTAGGGAGGGAAGAGTAGCGTGAAGTGAGGGAAGGTTAGCGGAAAATTGTTTAAGGGCATGTTAGTAAATTTTCTCCTTGCTTATTTGTTCTTTGTTGTATATGGGATTTGGGTTTGAAAAAAAAACCAAGAGACTTTGCTAATTGCAAGTGAAACGTAAACGACAACGACCTCTTTGGATTTCCATGTATTTTTTCATCATATTCACGTTCTTTTAGCAAATTAGCTTTTTTATCTAGTTTTTTACACACTTGTTCACGTATAAATCTCTCAAAATTCCACGCTTTTACACTTGAAATCCCTAAGGAGCATACGCATCCATATCATTTACCAACAGGGGCTTTACAATCTTTTAAATCTTTTCTTAAGATGTATCTCAAAATTTAGAGTAGAGCGTATAGCACTAGATTTCATGGGATGATGATGGCAACACCTAAGTTTACTAATCCTGGCTTCACAACAAGACACAGTAACGAAAGAATCTCGGAGATACTGTAGAAGAGGAGGTGAGAGAAATTAGGTACGGGTGGGGTGGGAGACAGAGTCAGATAGCAGAGCCATCTGCATCTTACCCATTGTACGGCCACGCAATGAAACCTACATCTAGTGTTATTAGTCAACCTTTAAACTGTACTGTATTAGGAAATCAATATTTTATGACTAGAGATCCCGTTTACCAATAACTCTCAGCAAATGAGCTTAGACAATAGAGCTTGTAGCGACTGACAGGAGTGGATGAAGAGAAGAGGGAATATATAATGTTTGAAAAGGGCGAGGAAGGTTTTTATTGGATAAATATCTGGAAGATGATAATGTTATTATATACTGATCAGAATTTTATTACGAGAATAAAGCTGGAGGGATGGGTGGGTGTTTGTGTTGACTAATACGGCGTGGCAGTTTGAAGCTAGCCCTGCTTTTGTCTCGGTTATATATGAAGGGATGATAGTGTGATGAGTTGAAATGAGGAAGAAGAACAAGAACCTTTTTGACTCCTTTTTCCACATCTACCTCCTCTCGTTGTCCTCTCCATCCAAGAGATGACGGAGTGCAAGAAACTCTTTTCTTCATCCCGATTATTTTATCGCTCTCGTGTCAGTTTTGAGTTCAGCTCCCTCGTAGATGTTCCAAACTTAATTGGCAGAGTCACTAGGCGACTGGGCTGGCAAGTTTTAGTGGTTTGCTTGCACACATAGGGAGACGGAGTTTTTAGCTTGAAACTTTGCTCTTGGCATCAAGTTGAGACAAAATAATGTAATGCATTCAGCTGTAGTTTTAGGCGTACAGGAAGGACATGAAATGCGAATACGCAATGCGTGTTCCTCAAGTTCCATCCGTTGCTCCGTGTTGTGGCTTGTGGCGTATATCAGTTCTTGGTTTGTGCTATCACTACCGACAAGTCAAAGCACTGCACAAAAGGTTACGAGCTTAATACGAGCTATATACATCCGATCCGCTTGTCTCCTATCCCTTGCCAGCGCCGTTTAATAAATGCATCTTTGAAGAGCTTTTATTCTGGTGGTATTGCGGACACGACACGAACGAGGATGCAAGAGCATCCTGAGCTAGTAATAGCGAAGAGAGAGGGAGAGAGAAAAGTAAATGCAAAGCCAGTTACTTACTTTTATTATCTCCTGTCGACTATTCCAGGATAGGGACAGGAAACCAGTAGTGAAGCATGAACTGGGAAGAGATGAGCACTTCCCATGATGATGATGATGATGATCAAATGTATTCAAAATGCGTGTAGATACTTTTCTGAGGACTGACTATGCTACGCTCTCGCATTCAATATTCTATTGTAAAGATACAGAGATTGTTATATTACATTGAAGGGAGAGGAAGAAAGAAGGGGGAGGGATGGTAAATGTAGAGAAAAGTATTTCGTTCCCGTCCTTTGAGTTTGGTAGCTGTAGCAGGTATTATCTACGAAGTAGGAGGCATGGACGAGTCTCCAAACGGTTCATGACCAACCAGCTGTGTTTCAAAAATCCAAGGACCGTGTACAGTTTTTTTATCCGAAATAGAGCGCTGGAAGCAAATCCTGTGTGCGTGCAATTTGAGGCTAATCTCCCAGTTTTTCTCGTAATTTGTTCTGTCCGCCGTCCCATGTGAATGAAAGTGGAATAGCGATAGAGAGAGAGAGAGATGCAAGAAAAATGAGTTTCCTTCATGTCACAAATATGTTCTGACGAGGGTTTTATTCTAATTAGGGAAAACTTGTTCGCCCTTGAACTCAAACTTTAGGAAGGATTAGGATAAGTTTGAAAAAAATACATGTATCCAGATCAACAGAGTTTTTATTTTAGCTCGTCGATAATTCCCTTCCCCCGCTCTTTACTCTCGTCTCGTGGTGATGTCAATGATTTTGTGGTTACTCGTGCAAGTCCATTTTGATGATGGCAAATATCAGATGGGAATAAATTACCGTATTTGCAGATTGTAGGAGGGAGGAGCGGAAAGGGCCGTCACGGCTCTCCTGATTTACTGTTCTTTCCAAAAATCCGCAATCTATATGATTTCTACAAGGTTTTCCCTTGACGAAACTCCCCATCCTTGAACACAACACAGCTCCCTTCCCCAGTAACGCACATGTGATTTGAATCCAAGGGATATTTTGTGTTTTTATGTGGGAGTTGTTCGGGTAGAGAGGAGTAGTGATGATGATTCTCATCTCAGTTTTTGCAAACCTGCATAATGTCGGAACCTTTAATTTCCACACATGTTCTTGGAATTAGAGTGGACTTTTTCAAAGTTTCCTCACGCTTTTCCCTCCACATTCTACGCTTTCACAAGAAGAAGGCAACTCTCTCGTTTGCTCAATTCCGTATAAAATTGCCCGATCATACACATTTGGGGAGCAGCGACAACGACAACCCTCCTTTACTTCACAGACAAAGACAAAGAGAGTACAGATGGCCGGCTTTAAAGCCTGGTGTTGCATCATTAGGAGTGATTAACTTTGAAATTTTCGTGTAAGAAGCATGGGGTGGGGATAAGAAAGCAGTTTGCACTTTTAGCGTAGCCCGTCTGTTGTAGCACAGTAATCTTTTTACGTTACACATGGAATAAAAGGAGCAAGCGCCGGTATCCAAATGTATAGTAACATCAATCTAATTTTCCGCATGTTCTCACCCCCTTTTGCTATTTCTTTAAAAGTAAAGCAATATTACTTTTTTTAAGTATCAAGTGCAAGTGTGAAGTCTAGTAGAAAGTTGGGTAAAATTATGTTTCGCTCCTAGATTTCTTGATTATCACCGCAAGATAATCAATGTAATCTTTAGATGTCTGTGCAACATCTGGGGCTACCGCCACATTTCCTTGCACTCTACATTTGAACCTCCTCAGCCTTGTACACAATCCTTCAAAGACATTGATCATGATTGAGAGTCTGTTGGAATCTGAGTTGTACATCAATCATCAAGACAGTGGAGTAACATGGTCAGAACCATCCGAAAAACGCTGTTCAGTTTAGTTAGGTTACTATGAAATTGCATCAAATCAGCTGCGATCCAATTATTTCTGACATGCTTTTGTATTCACTTGGAATTTACTCAAAAATTATCAAGTTTCTCGTTTAAATTGATGATTTTTAAGAATTTTAACTTGCTCAAGCCATACATATTCTTTAACACATTTCTTATTTCATGTCTACCACATTTAACTTTACAAGTTAATGTTCCTCCCCCCTTCCGTGCGTACAGGTGCGAAATGGTTTGTCGTGACTATTAAATTTTCAAGAGAAATTGAAAAAAATTAAATCCTAAATCTGATACAATGTTAATTTGTCTTTCTTCTTATTTGTCTTCCTCTGGCAATCCTTCATAGTGGCTGGCCTAGAAACCGTCATTTCCGTCTTGTTTTAGATGCAAAGTGTTTGAGCAAAATTCATGTCACAACAACACTACTCATCCATTAGTCGGTCATTACCATATGAGATGTAATTGTAGCTAAAATGAGAGAAAACCCTTAGAAAGAAAGGCAGTTAGGTTAGCCTGAGGCTCTAGGAAATAGAGGAAGGAGTGACGTTCACCCATGCTATTTTCTTTGAAGCAGAAGGGGAAACAGTTTTAAGAACAGTGTCGATCTGCACAACAGTTTATTCTTAAATTTTAAAAGCGAGCGTTTTGCAGAGTTTTACCACCCCAGATATGTAGTGTCGAAGAGTGCATTATTTTAGTTGCATGTGCCTTTCTTGTTACTTTTAGGATGCGTGATAAGCAAGTTCCCTTTAGGTTGGTAGCAATTACTTGCATTTTACGTTTTTCTTCCCAGAATAATTAGTTGGATTCTACATTTTCTGTTACATTTTCTGTTACAAAGAAAATAATTCCTCCTCAGGGCTATAGCGCCTTCTGTAAAATTATATGCCATCGTCTCGAGAGATGGAATAAGTTACAGCTATGGCTGTGACTGGGAGATAGAAAGGGGGAAAGCCAGGGAGGGAGCGGTAAAAAAGATTGCCTCAAGAATTGTAATTTTTAGGCGAGGAAGAGAATCTTGTAAAAATAAAATCCTATTCTTCTACAAAAAGTTTTCAGAAGAGGAGTCAGCAGAATTTTTTCCCCATTAATTCCGTCCCGCTTCAAGGGAAACTGAAAGCTTTAGCTCTACGAAGAAGTAATGCGCTCCTACTCTGTCTGTATTCCGCCCAAGTCTGCTTGCTTGTAGATGCAAGAAGAGTCGGTTTATTATGGCTGGCTTATTATGGCTTTTAGCCTCGTGGATTTCGGAAATGACATTCACGCATCCTCCTGATCAGTGTTGAGTTGGCGGATTCGCTCTCCGAGGGCCAGGGGAGCAACAATGAAGTGACATGCTTATTTATGGCTGGTGGAAGCAAGTGAAAAATATGATGCCGTTCTTTTTCATTCTTGCATAGTTTCTCGATTCTACAAGAGATTTCCGAGGGAAACAATAACAGGGAGCTGACGTGGCAGTTTTAAAGGGAGCACATGTACATGTCGTTTTAAAAGAGAGGGTGGTGATAAATTTATGCGTTGGCGGTCGCCTTCCTTGATACACAATGTACACTCTTCTGTACAACATTTCGAAACTGGCAGGATAAAATATTTCTAAAGGAACAAATCCGTGGGGTTGCAGTGAAAAGGAAGCTTTTTGTGCTGTGTTCTGGCGGGGATATGGATTTTTTGTGGGCTTTTGTCACTGATAATAGAGTCCAGGCGGTGTGGATTTTTATCAACTTAAACGGATCATGATTGGCCGTGAGTAAATTTTGGCCTGGAGGGCATAATCCGTCGTTACCGCAACAGCATCCTCCCAAGGTTTTAGAGCAGAGCAACGTAAGGAATTTAAACGGGTAGAGGCAGAATTGAGTGTAAAGGTGAGTGAGAGAGAAATGTTAGTTGACACTATTAGCGGATGTGATGCTTTCAAAGTTGTGAATGAGAATACATGTTTCGCATGATGTTGGATTACATTGTGAGCGTGGAAGAGATTGGGGTCCACCCGAGTTCATTGAAGATAATTCTTAAAGCGGTAACACATCCCATGCGATGATAATTAAGCGCGCGTGAGGAGGCTGGCCGTTTGAGAGGAAGATCATGTACGCTACCGCTGCGCTACGTATTTTAGCGGCACGACATATGCGCGCGCGCTTCTTAGGTATTAACCATAGCATAAAATAAGTAAATATTGGCTCATACTTATGAATGAATTAATTGTCTGTTTACAGGTAATCGACTTTGGTTCAAGCTGCTATGAGAATCAAAGAGTGTATACCTACATTCAGTCCCGTTTCTACCGTGCCCCAGAAGTGATTCTTGGAGCCAAGTATGGACTTCCGATTGACATGTGGAGGTGAGCAAGACTGTTGTATTCCTTTTCAAGGCTTGTAGGCAGGTTGAGCAAGTCTAAGTGATGGCGTTCAGAAAAAGTTTCGCAGAAATACATGTACAATCTTAGGAGCGGTGTCATAAACTTTGATTAAGTAACGGTGAAAATAATCATGAGTTTTAGCTTCCACAAACACTCACCTCCATTCCTCCCGCTATCCACCTTGATTAGCTTTTATACATCCAACCCATTTCTTGTCTTACCATCAACCTACACTCTGACAAGCTTGTAGTAAGGGGAAAACGCCGTTGCTTTCTCAGCTTTGATGAAGCGCTCTTCAATCCCAACTACAATTTCCCAGAATTTGATGAACACTGATGTTTCTAATCAGTTCCTACAGTTCTTGACCACTTAAAAAACCCTCTTTTTGAAGTTTCAGCCAGCTTAGAACGCTGTGCTTACGAGATAGCATAGGAGATCAGTTGTTAAATAATCCATATTTTTTTATCACAACGTATTAACCTCTCTTCCACTTCGGTTAAATCAATTTCATTAGCCACGGATTGTAAAATATGAATGGAGGAAAGTCCTTTGAATGTTATCCGAGTGGCTCCGTCCCGGTTAATATTCTCCTGTAGTATAATACAAAGCTTAAGGTTAAGCTTCTCTCTTGGTTTTTTTAAAAATTATTTTCCGTGTTTCACATCTTTTTAAAAGCTTAGAAAAGGGCGAGGAGGGTTGTTTAGGAAACAAAGGGAGGAAACGTACATGAAGTAGATAAATTATAAAAGTTGATGATGACTTGTAGTAGTAGTGCGATAATAAACCCAAAAGACGAGATGTGACGTGAGGTTTACAAGGTTTGCAGTTTTTTTTGCAAACTTACCGTTCTTGCCTTGTGGGAGGATATGAAAGGGTATGAGTTTTGAAGGAAAAGAAAAGCTAGGCTTACCCAACACTACACCATCTAAAACTTCCTTTATAAGGGATGACGAGTAAAATATTGTGTGGAAGATTCTCAGATAACGTCCGTATGGCATGTATTGATGCAATTTACCGAGTTATGCAGTAATATGCACTGAGGCGAGTCAAGGGTAAGCATACTACAGGCTTGTTTGACCCTCATATGAATAAAAAGCAACCTTAGGAAAGGTTCCTTAGGATTGTACATGAGGAACACATGATGCAGGAGCGGAAGGCTAAAAGATAACTGGACAGGGAGGATGAGAATATGTTGATGAAGTGACTGCAAAGTGTCTGCATGATTTTATGGATAACAAGTTTCTAACCAATTCTTTCTTTTGTATTTCAGCCTTGGCTGCATTCTAGCAGAGCTTTTGACTGGCTACCCGCTCCTCCCTGGTGAAGATGAAGCGGATCAATTAGCTTGTATGATAGAACTTTTAGGGATGCCTCCTCCTAAATTATTAGAAGTATCAAGAAGGGCCAAAAATTTTATAAGGTAAGAGGGAATTGCCATGACTCAAGCACATACCTTGTCCAAGATTTAAAGAGCGATAATAAAATCCGATTTTTTTATATCATTCCAGTTCGAAAGGTTATCCTCGCTACTGTGAAGCGCAGACGTTAGCGGATGGTACTACGATTTTGAATGGTGGCCGCTCCCGTCGTGGGAAACTGAGGGGACCTCCTGGATCTCGTGACTTCCAGGTACGCACTTATGCCGCTTTGTATTCATGTAGAGTACGCGTATGGTTTTCATACAAGCTATTTCTTAAGGGCCGGAACTAGGGCCTCAAGGTGCTGGTTAACTTGAAACCGCAGCGCTAGTTTATTTTCTGGCCCGTGGGAATTATGTCGTAATAATTCTCTCCTTCCTGACTTCACCCTGAACCTAAATTAAGAATCATCTCTTTTCAGACTGCACTACAAAGCTGCGAAGATCCATTATTTGTGGACTTTATTCGCCGTTGCTTAGAATGGGACCCAAGTGTTCGCCTTACTCCGTCTGCGGCTCTTCGACATCCCTGGCTTCGGAGAAGACTTCCTCGCACTCCCGCCGATAAGGTGAGACTAAACCCTCCTGCTGTTCAACAATAATTTTTTCTAGAATGTGTTGTTGTTATGTACTCGTTCAAGACATCTTATCCTGCTTTCCAACTTCATTCCATACTACTCATGACTAGTTGATTCTTTCGCCTCGTCATATGATCGATATAACTTTAAAGTAGTTTAACTATGTCTGGATATTGTGAGGGGTCGTAATTTTCTATCAGTTTCCAAGCTCTCATTTCAAGAGCAATCTTTTGAAATATTTTTGTTTATGCACTCACCGTTCCTGAGAATTCTAGCCGTAATATGTCTATTTTCGAATCTCTCTTTTGTAACCTTTAAATATTTCGCGAGGGAATTTCGTGGAATCTCTCCTGATTCTCATGCATAGTATGAATTGCAAGTGGCCCAGCGGGCCAACTAGAGTGCCAGTAATGGCGCAAGTTTAACAAGGTTGTGCGAATATTTGGCACCGAGAGGAGAGCAGGAGACGTCTGAGAAATGTTGCAAACTTGCACACCGTCTTATTAGTTAGTTGAACATGTGGAAAAAATGTATTAGAGCGGCGTCATGATTGTGTGTCTCGCAAAAGGGATAAACGAAATGACAAAAGTAGGCTGAGTGGTAGAGCGTTTGTAATTTTGAAATGATAACTAATCAAATTGTAGTTATTAGTTTGACTCTTGTAGTTTCCCCACAGGATTACTTGGCTTTCGTGTGGTATGTAGTTGAAGCTAGTCATTAATCTCGTCCGGCCCTGATGCGTAGCGTAAAGGTAGAGCTAAAAAGTGCAATGAATATAATGCAAAGAAAACTGTAGTATGTATACGGACTGAGGCTATGGTTACTTGTTTAGTAATTTAGCAAATCAGAAGGAGTTGCACATGCAACAGGATGCTACAGACACGGTAGACGAGGAATAATATTTGAAACGCACGATTGTTAGGTGGGGAAATTTTATTTACTGGTAATGGGAGGTGTTTATACGTTTAGATATGGGGAAATTAGTGTCTTTGTCGAATGGCAAGGGAGGAGGAGGATTACTGTAGCTGAATTGTTAGAGAATTGAGAGAGTGGCGTTGGCGGAACTCTATACGAAGGAATTACAGAATTTCATCTCATCTTCGTAGCATGTGATGGCAAAAGCTGACGGATGACTGCTTCAGCGTTGATTTCTCTTAGCAGCGTTTAGCTACCAAAGTATTTACGAGGTTGAGCCTTCATTTGAGTTTGGTAGTCACATCTTTTGTGGTCAAAAGAATTTATAGCCTTTGATTGCCATCAAACTAACCATGTATTGACGGAATAATGACGAAACAGTTGAATCCTGCCCTCAGATAGGGAGAGAGTCAGTGCAAATTGGAAACCTTGACGTTATAAAGAACTTGTAAGAAGAATACAGTGAAAGAGCCTCTGTGTCTACAATCTATTCGGATAGCGTATTCTTCCTATACGCGTCTCCGAACTATATTAGCGGCTGTCCTTTGAGCTTGAACCTCACTAACCTCATACTTCTGTAGTCAAGTTAATTTTGTCTGCAAAGTGTCTCTCTCTCTGAGAAAGCAGGGAGCTGATGAGAAATTTATATTGCATGGTACTGCTCAAGCATCCCATTTCCTTTCCTCCTCCACGATGTGTTTACAATATCAGGCCCAAGTCTTAATTTCTATAGTATCTGGTTATTACTATTGGGAGGAGTGGATACGTAGTTTAGTAATAACTGAAGGGAACACTTGCAAGTCTTGCCTTTCTTTCACTAATCGCTCGTGGAAGCACCCTCCTTAGAAAGTTTCGTGTAAAAAATAAAGAGAGAGAGAGGCCAATTGTTTGTTTTAGTCTTGCAACAACTCGTTGCTTCAAATTGGATTTCTACTTGGATGTTTCTCAAACCAACTTCCCAAGACTAAATGCAATATTTTCCTTGTATTTTCAGAACGATAGTGCCTCAGTTCCCCCGAGTGGCTCCAATGCACTGAGAACCAGCTCGAAAACCAATATTCACAATGGGAACAGCGGGTCTTCAACGTCGACTACAAACGGAACGTCTAGTGGAGACTCGAAGAGTGAACTTCGAGTGTCTTGCAATAGTGGGATCTCTACAAACGGGAATTGTTCCACGCTGACCAATGGCCATGGTTACGGTGGTCATAATGGTCATGTGAATGGACTTGGACATAGTCTTACCAATCACCATGCACCTCCGACTAACGGAGTAACAATCAGTACTATTAATACTACTTCTACGCTTAACGGACGTCACAATGTGATGCGTAACTCTGAAGAAGGGAACAATAATGGAAGTACGGTCACTCTAAATGGTGCAGTCAATGGAATCATTACGAATGGCCATGGGGGACACTCCCTCACTAATGGTCAGTCTCTGACGACGGCAAATTCAACCGGCTCCCTACGCGTCCAGTCTCATAAACTACCCTTGCTTCACACTAATAATAACTCGTAGCCTTTCATCCTCTCTCATTCCCTAATTGTTGGAATCAAACTTTAGTCGCAGGTAAGCAATCAAATTCTACTTACTTACTACATACAACTATCTTAGTGTCCACACAGCCCCGTCCCATTAATCAAGGAGACAGTTTACGGCTGTATGCTCATATGGTAGGGATAATAGATCCCAGAAAAGCCCTTAGGGATTTGTGTTTACTTTTCTACACTTATCCCTCAGACCCCTTTATAGACAAATAAGCTTCCTCCAACCATATATATGAGCCCATGCTAGCTACTCCTTCCAGCCATTTTTTTGCTAGCACTAGAGTGCAGAATAATTGCCAACACCATGAATGAGTAATGGCGTGGCTGGTAGTCCGGGAAGAGTATAAATCTTATTTTAGCAAGCTTAAAAAAGACACTCCCTGAGGAGGAAAACGCGTTGTTCCATATCTTAATTTTTTCGCAAAATGCGTACCATCAAGGTTTACCGGTCATGAACACCTGTGTGTGAGAGTTTAAGCTCTGATAGTAGGAATAACAGAATAATAAAATTCAATTGCAACAAGAAACTTTCACACAGTTTCGCACGGCAGCAATCTCGACAACAGCTGTAGCTTCTCAGAATGATATTATGTGCATTATGTATGAAGCGGAGATAGGGTGAATTACTTTTTTTTTCGGCAAACGTACATACGTACTTTTGATCTCTTGAAGTGAACTTGGAGAAAACATTTTTTACTAGGATCCAAAAGTTCAGAGACGCTCATCATGATGACGAAGTTCAACTTTTTTGGTAGCTATGTTTTGCTCTACAGTAAATAAGAGTCAGTCGGGAGCCAGGAACGAGAGTGCGGGTAGAGAGGAACCAACTTGAGCCGTAAAAAGATAGAATAAGCCAGTCGTCATGTAATGAATGAAAGAGATTTATACATTCTTTTCAAGCTTATACGATCGTCAGGAGTGCATTATCGAGGATTTTATTGCTTGGGAAATTGATGCCCAGACGGTAGTTACGGCTCATTTGATTACCTGTAATGTTTGCTGGTGAAAAATAATGTTTTTCCACTTTAAATTTTCATTTATGTATGATTCTTTAACTTCTCCACGGGATTTAGGTAGTACAACATGATATTTGTGCAAATTCATCAAGTTGC
Organism: Sminthurides aquaticus; assembly: GCA_906901655.1. Lineage (NCBI taxonomy): Eukaryota > Metazoa > Arthropoda > Collembola > Symphypleona > Sminthurididae > Sminthurides > Sminthurides aquaticus. Next base: position 3,181,431 of record CAJQTT010000004.1, on the reverse strand, counting down.
AACCTATTCAGGTATTCAATGTATAATTTTTACCTGTATTCATCCGTCCCTTCACTGTGAAGTAAATATAATTCTCCCGTCAGGAATGATGAACAAGGAAAGATTTGGCGAATAACTATGTTTTCCTCTCCGTTTCCGCTCAAGGAATTGCAAATTGTATGAGTTTTGATGAGCTTAAGGTAGAATTTGGTGTGTAACGCTGTTGCAATTGTAATAGTCCTCCTGCTGTGACAAGGTAGTATCATTCCTCCTGAGTTGGCAGGGAATTTGCGAAATCCCGGACAATAAGATTGCAAAGTAAGAGGCAGCGTGGAGAGGTATGCGAGCTTGTTAAAGCGTTGCAGTCATCTTTGTTTCTTTTGTACCCGACTTTTGAGCTCGGTATAACATTCTCTTTGTAGGTGTGGAGTGTTTTGAAATCATGGATTCCTCCTCACGATCGTCCGCATGAGAGAAGATTGTTGCAGGAGGGTTGAGAATGTTGTCATGATTAGTACTACAAGGATGGAGGAGCAGAGGAGTGATTTGTAAAGAAAGTTTATATATAAAGAATTTCCAGCTGGAAAACTAAGCCCTAGGCTACATCAGTCAAGAAGAGTTTCTTCAAGGGTTGCTTACTGATGAAGATCCATGATGGTTGCTTACAGTCAGGGATTTTAGAGACCCTCTAGCTTATGTTAAGTTGAATTGAAGGTTTGGGGAGACGAAAAGCAAAGCGTCAAGGTGCGTGAAGCAGAGCAATGCACCTGGACGGACGATGGTATTTTGTTGCTTGTTAATTTGACATGTATGTACATTCTGGAATTTTCTTTATATTGTGGTTACAGAACGAGGACTCGAGGAAAGAAAGTACGTTGAATGAATTGTGTCTAGGAAGAAAATGATGGAAGCCACGCGGCGGGATTCTAGCCAATGTTTAAAAAGTAAAGTCCGACTTGGAGTTACTACTTGTACTAAATTGACGAAAGGACTGTCCATACTAATTTAAGGAATCAAGATCAAGAGCACTTAACAGTATGCAAAAACTTAAGCGTATATACCAATATCTTTGTTTAAAACAAGTCGTAGAATAAGTGATGACACAAGTAGGGTTTTAGCCTACTACATCATCCCCTATCTCACCTCTCTTCAACACAGACTCATATGCAAGATGATCACAAAAACGGTACTGTTACCCGAGAAGACTTCTTTGGAATGAGCTATCGTAGGCATCCCTAGTTGAGGGCAGGTATATAAATATAAAATCCTGGATACCGGAAGCATCCACTCATACATTTATCCGATTCCTCTTGAGGTTTTAATAAGAAATGACGAAAAGTTATTACGGATTCGATCATCCCTCATTTAAATAGTTTTTTCACCAATCGTGAAGATTTTAGACAGGAAAAGTCTTTGTTTTGTTTTTATGTCGTTTGAAACGTAGTAGTTACTCATTGTTAAATACTATATGTTGTACCTTTTTGATAAATAATAATTATTCCTTTCGGATCAGATCATCATTTCGGAAGGATTTTGTTAAATAAATGAATTACGTGTGTAAAGCTAAGGAAAGTGCAAGGGAGTGGGCCAGAAAATGGTTGCTTTACTGCTAGGACTGTGAGTACTGACAGTGTGTATGCAGGATGATGATAGACGGGGAGTTGTTGTGTGTGAGATGATAGGAGATGCTTGTGCTGGTATCTTCTGCTTCCAAAACACAAGAGTCGAGAACCGGAAGACGATTCCACAACCTTGTGGATGTTTACCACGGATTCTGATATAGATATGCAATATCAGAGATTGAAAAAAGCTAAGTCAACTTTATTTTACATAAGCGATAAATAGATGAGAAGATTATGTTGTCGGCATTGTCAGTGGGTGTCTTTAGCTTGTGAATTGTGTAAAGGCTATATGTCCTGTAGGATGAAGGGAATCAGATTAACGGCCCGAGTCACTGAGGAGCTCATTGATTATAGCTGGTAGTAAGTAGAGATCCTAATGGCCCTACGTAAAATTACACGGTGACAAAAAGAGAATTCTTCATCACTGAAATCGTGTTTGTGTTTCCAAAAATATGTAGCGTCTTCTTCGGAAGCGAAGAATGTAAGTTAAAAAGAGAGGGCAGGCAGAAGCGAAGAAGGATTACTACACGTTTTGAATACATTAAATACTATACTTATGAAAAAGTTGGATTCTGTAGACGTTGCAGCAATGACCGAATCATTAATCCTGTAATAGCCCTCTTGTACCTAGTTTAAATTTTACGACAGCTTTGGCGTAATATGTATTAAATAGATTCTCTCAATCTTCATTTACACATTACATGCATAAAAAATATTGTACAGTTCCTCACCTGGCAGTGACTAATTTTCTCCATGATTTTATACATTACAGCAAAGCTACTATATGCTCCTCCTCTTAGACTTACAGCACAGTGCAGTTTTAAATTTATTTTCTTTTATAGAATTGTGATGATGATAAAAACAAATATATTATAATACCCTATAGACAATTATGATACAATAATAATATTAATAAAAATCATATACCAACAAGAACACAATAGTAAAAACCGCGCAGTTTCCCTCTCTGTCTCTCTCTCGATGAAATTCGTGAATGTAACTCATATAATGATCCTCCTGAAATCAGGGGTAAACATTTAGTATTCTCTTCTCTTTGTATATTGTTTACGATTTGGCAAAAGTAACCCATTGGCGGGTGAATTGATACCATGGCTTATAAATATATATAAAATCGTGATGATAGAGAAGCTCTAGTACGGTACTGATGACGGAGCGGACGGCGACTATATGTAAAAGTTGAAGATGAGAGGGAATTCTTCTCAAAAATGTGTGTATTGATGTCGTACGCTATATATAAATATATATTATAGATACCTAGTTATCTGATTCCGCGGGAATCAGTTATTACTTGTGTAAGTTTTTACTACTCGTGTGTCATGTGCGCATTCTTGATGGATTGAATGAATTGTAATCGCAGCCTAAATTATGCAACATTCATTATATCAAGCACTGGTGATAAATAAACGAGAAAATACATAAAACCTACCAACACAGAGCAAAAATCAACCAATACATTTTTAATCTTGCTATATACCATCACCAACCGACCCAACTAGCCATCAACTTTATAATAATAAACCTCCCCTTCCATGTACACGCACACACAGTCGATCCGAATCCACATAATTTACCAAACCTCAAAACCCTCAATATCAACAACAAGAACGCCACAAATATACTCTCAGTTTAATAAACCCTTCATCCCGCTTCACGAAGCGTCTTTCTACCTTCCGCCTCTTCTTCTATACATTTCCTACCAAATAATTCAACCCTAGCTTTCACCACCGCGTATCAAATAACCCTCGCTCCTATTTACGTATTGATTCATGATGCCTAACAAGTGCTAATTTTGGACCTCGCATGCATATAAACGTATATGCCTGTAATGAGAACTCTATCCTAGCTATATCTCTTCTCAACCTAATGCATGCCTCCAATTTGTCCATTTCTATTCACCTTCTCCAATTACCGTCTTCTCATATATCTTGAAGCATTGCTGCAGCGCTCATACCATTGATTCTCTATATGCAATCCATACCCATATCATGTCAATCAGTAGTTACATTTATGGTGTGAGGATGAAGCTTCCAATATGGATATTAGGACAAGAAGAGTCAGTATTTTAAAACCTATAACACTCTTTGGAAATCATCAACAGACTAAATGAGAAGGTTAGAGAAAGAGCGACAGCAATGGCCTACATACCGAATTCCGCCAAGCCAGTGTGCGAATTTCCGAGTCCATTACAGTATACACGCTTGTATACACAGTTGTAGCCATACCTACTTAGGCTATGATTAGAGCAAAGCAACGTCCATAATGTCGTCTTTAAGACTCTTTATAGGGTCATTTAGCTAATTTCGTACTAATTGCTGACGCTCTAAGTATTTCCCTTTCCCCATCGTCTCCAAAGTCCAAATAAGCGAGATTATAAACAGAGACTGCGTTAGTTACAATTAGGAAACAAATATATGCTAATATTTCTGGTATGCCATATTGCTCAGGGAACTTAGCGAGTCCGTCGTTCCAGTCTCATACTCGTATGCACTAGTTTAATATCGGCTACTGACTGAAGCTATTTGAGAATCAAGTTACCATGTATATAAGCCCATGCCAATTTCGTAGGTTATGGTTATTCAGGGTTATCGTTACCCTATTACGCATCTAGTAAAAATATTGTTGGAACGAGAAAACTGCGAAAGTCCTAGCTCCCTCTTTTCCCCGTATGACAAATTATGTACACTTCTAACAGACACGATTTGTGTTTATAAACATTTCTGTTCTTTCCCAATCCACAAGGGATGTCAGCGTGAGGTTGGGGCGGTACAAGGATTTAATCTTCCGCATGCCAAACAACTGCGAAGCAATAATTAATTTATTGTCAGGGCCATCTTCCCACCTCCAGCCTGTTGTCCTCTTTCACCTCCTTCCATGAGAGCGGATACTAAGCTTACTTTGACTCGTTGCTTTCTTCCATGAACCGGCCATAACTCCCGGATTCTCAGCTACACACAAGGCCGTATCAACACTCTCTCCGCAATTTCATCCTGCACTATCAGATCACATCAGACGAAAGAATACTTTTACATTCAACACTGCTCCATATATGCAAGGAACACAACTACTCTCGCCGCATGTATACATTACATTCCCTCCAATTCAATTCCCCAGTGGTGTAACAGGAACAAGTTGCATTTGGAAACGTATTTATTACACGCGAAAACTTTCTAGGGAAACCAACGAGGAATTGATTGCATGTAACTCTCCAAAGTCAGGAACTGCCTTACCTTCCAAAACTAACTTTTCAAAGCCAGCCAACTGTGTAGCAATCTTGTTTAATGGATAGTCTAAAAAGCGAGTGGATTAGCAGGATCCACTTTGGTTTTGATGAAAATTTATCACATTCCTTGTCATAGCCCAGAATGAGGATCGGTAATTTGTTTCGCACGCATGCAGCAACTAATTAATTAGAAAATCCAGTGAAGCAGACGTTGGGATTGTTTGGGAGGGGACACCAGGAGGCAGAAGAATAATAATGCAACCACAATAAATAAATGAGAAGCATCCACGAGATGTTATTTTCGCAAAGAGAAATAGAAGAGTAAACCGCGCATATTAGCAAGCAAGAAAAGGAGGGATTTGTGGGAACGAATTTCTTTTTCCTCGTGTAATCTTTCATATGAATTTCGGTTGGGGCAATTGGAAGCTTGCATAAACATATCAGATCCACGACTGGTCAGATCGAAATGAAAGTCCTTGATATCCATAGACATTTTGGTTAGAATTTGTCTGGAGACTGACGAGGTGAGTGAGCCATTATCAGGTCGATAGCTCTGAGAATCCGGTGACATTGACCGTCGGCCAAGATTGCATTACAAGAGGCTTTTAGCCGAAGAGGAAATTATTAGCCGAGGAGGGGGTAGGCTTATGAGGAACCTCAACTTTCTCCACGCTTGATGCCGCCCCCGGAGAAAGTTACCCGCGACGCGACCATTAATTTTGATATCCGATTCCCAATTTATGTTTCTTCTTCCCTCAATTTGTATCCAGATTCTCGTGTAGTATTCTGGCAAACTTTTGTGCCAAAAGCTAAAGGGGCTGCGTGACACTGAGTTATTTCTTACGGGTCATAGTTTTGTGATTAGAAGGATAGGATATGCGTGTCATGGTTGTGCACAAATAATCACAACAAGCAGAGCCAAGTCATGGCGTCATGGCCCTTATCGTCTCAAGTCTTAATTTTATAGGACTGGCTAAAGCCTATACTCTCCTCCAACGAAGTATACATCAAACTACTACAAGACCAGATCGTAAGGTTTGCAATAAAACTCCCTTATTTTTACTCTTCGTGCTATCCTGCATTTATTCTGGGGGTTTTCCCAAAACCAGCCAGGAATAGCCACATCTTTACAAGCTGAAATAATACTAAGATGATGTTGGGGATTTGGCATTAGAGTAGGTTAAAAGGAGGACATGTTGAATTAGTACATTAAGAGATGGTTTGATGATGATGACTTTGCGAAGGAGGTATAAAATAGCGATGCCATTTCACCTTTTGCCCAATCCCTCGTTGCCCCTTTTACATCCATGAAGAGGAACCACAAGTCTATGTATTAATACATACCCAAATTGTAATAATCATAATGGAAAGATGCAGGCAGGAGTAAATTGGCGCACTTGATTTGTAATTTGTAATAATGATTGTATTAATTTTCTATTCGCCATACTTACCCTTCCATGTGTTCCTGCAATCAAGCAAAATAGAATTAACTTGTTTCTAATTCATATGTATCTTCTGCTGAAAATGGTTTTTGCGGAGGAAGCTGGGCCTCACCAGTTGTATTGGGGGCGGGCTGTGCAATTAATTAGTAGACTTAATCATAAATGATTCTCTCACTCATCATCTTGGACTCTTGACGTAGGGAGGGATGAGTGGATGTGGTTGTAAATGATGTTGTACTCTGTGTTCTACATGTTATTACACAGTGTGTCATTGGATGAGCGCATTCTCATTCTCATCAAGTCTTGTAATATGGTCGTCCATGCGGCGTCAGTAACATAATTGTTCGTGCATAGATGCAGAAAGGAAATATGATAATAATTGCAATTATATATATGACTCTCTCCACACGGCTAATTCCGGGCAGCATGTTAAGGATTCTGCGGTATTATAATACGTACCGAGTACTGGGGCGTTCAAGCTGATGCTCTCACACTCTAAATTAAAGCGGACTTGATTATTGTAAATACTCACATGTGCAAGTATTATATATGATATAAATTATGATAGACTTTATTTGGATTTTACTAGCCGCCTCCATGTAAACAAACAAAGGGAAGAGTAAATAATTTATTATTTGCGCAAAAAAAGCTGTCAAAATCGAGAGAAACAGCCTCTATATCCTTCGTAAAGCTTCGCTTTTGGTTGCTTGTATTCGGGTTTTTCGAATCAAGAAAGAATACGGAGAAATGTCAATTATTATTATTACTGTCCTATTGTTATTAATGCGCTAAGTCACTGTACACACTCTGTATACAAACCAGAGCTCTGTAACTATGAAGGAGATGACTGCATAAAATAAAATGTTGCATGGAACATGCAATCAAGTTTCTTTTTAAAAAAACGCTACGTTCCTGTAAAATGGAGCGTCTTTTTCGCAAGCACATTATTCCGCTCATCTTCCCATCCATCAATAGAAATGGCACTGCTTTATTCACCCAACCCGCTAGGAGGGAGGGACATTTTACGGAGAGGGTGTGTGTGGGAGGAATCCCACATATAAAATATAATAATACTTTGTTGAACGAGCCGGAGAGACTTGAATGGAGCATTTCCGGAAATGTAATAGCGTTATCTTTTTTAAGTACATAACTGTTTACCGTAAAATCTGAATGACGAGTAAAGATACACACTGGATTTTAAGGAGGTCGACCGGCGTCAAGAAAGTAAGGATGTATAGTTAGCAAGAAAACCCGCCCGAATCCGGTAGTCCTCCAAGCATACAACGGATAGATGGCCGCGTCACAATGACAAACGAGACTTAAGAAGTTACACACTTAAATCTCCCGTCTTTCCGCATTAACCTTTACCATTATCTTCCTATAGCCCGCAGGTAGGTTAACCAGCCTCATTTCCCAGACTAATAATGTGTGCAAATATAGGCGTGTGAACCTCCTTGTCAGCCCGCAAAATGGATGGTGATGACTAGAGTTTCTCTTCCCAGCCACACAAAGCCCCGTCCTCAGATGTGGATCAATTGGGCGAAAATGGATGACTACGGTTACGAGCACCGCTTTTCCCTGGGTGTGGATCATCTTCTCTCATACAACAACACCTACTTTTGAATCTTACCCTTCTTGTCATCCATCAATTCCTTATAACCAGTTATAAATTAAGCAACCCCGCCTCTCTTCCACACTTGGCCTCCTTATTTTTTAAACACCTCCACAAGTATTCCGTCATTAAGGAAACAACTCTTGAATTAGAAATGCAGCAGGAATCAAACTGCTAACTCCATATCTTTAGTTTTCCCCGAATCCTATACTCTCTCCGAATTTGCACATGGCTGCTAGGGCACTCCTGGACAAGGACTTAAGGTGCATTATTGTTCTTGTGAAATTCTCATGCTGCATTGAAGTTTTCATGAATTTTTTGAAATTTCTTGAAAATCATAAATTGTTTTGCTGTATCAGAAATAGATTGATGCCAAAGTTCCAGCTTTTTTCAATGAAGGGACTCAACTTTTGCGAAATTCAACGGCTTTCTCAACGGCGACGAATCAGCATGAGGATACTGCTAACGGTTTATACCGGCTTTGCGTAGACATTTATAATCATAAATGCTCGCGAAATCCGTTTCTCATTTCCCTGAAACTAGCTCTTATTTTCCCACCATAACTAGTAGTAGAGCTTACATGGAATAAAGCTATCCTTTTAACTCCAGTTACCATTCCCATAGTCACTTTTGCTACAAAAAAGTGGCAAAACTAGGGACATGAATTCGACGAGTATCTTTTCCACATCCCTCCTCTGTATTCCTTTTGCGACCTTTCTTCTATCTTATTTTCCCCTCCATTTATTCCTAATGAGGAAATTTACTATTTTTCCCATCCGTGTAGTACAAACCGTTAGGCTTCGCCTTGCTCCTGCACTCGTTTCTTGTACTGTTGACCCGACTTCATTCCGAGAATATCTCTGTAGATATCCCGCTTTCTCTGCTTTCTCCTCATAACTAAAACCTCAGACCAGACGAGTCTCGTTTGCCTTGGAATATCTGAGGAATTTTTTCAGACAGTATAGTAGTGATTTACTCCTAAATAACTATTTACTCTTGCAACAACACACCATCCACAGGTCTTTGAAGATTAATATGCCTGCTGAAGGAGGAAACATATATTGTTCACCATATAATAGACCCCGTGTTCTGGCCATGACAGTTATAAGACTGCTGTTCCTCCAAAGCCGGTTTGAATTTTATTTACCACACACTGCCACTTACACTGAATACGGAGACGGAACATATTCGGGTGTTTGTTGGGAAACAAGAAGTAGATTTATAACCAGAGGGACTGCGGGTAAACGTGACAAAGTTAGAGTACTACAAGGCTTCGGGTTGCGTAGGTAAATGTCGTGTGGGCTATTTATGGAAAAAGTTAAGTGGATCTCATGTTTTCTATGCGTACGATGAGTCACGCAACTTAATACACTTCCTTCCCTTATCCGCCTGTCTGTCAATTTCACCTTGCTTTATTCCCATCCAGGAGGCAAGTTACATTATACCTGCTGCTACTAAAATGCATTTATGCCTTTACAACTTGCGTTCCTTGGATTCATCCATCCTTCCATTTTCCATCAATCCATCGCTTCTCTCTTCCTAGCTGTAACTTTGATAATGAACAAAGCGTTTAATCTTCCCCATAGTCAGCAGGACATGCATCCGTGTCCCAATCCTATATTCTAATTCCTCTCACACAAGAGCATTTATTGAATGCTTTTTTGAATCAGGTAAAAGGCCAGGATATAGGAACAGGCCGAGGGAGGAGGAGCGCAACTCGTGCGAGCTGTAAAAATAATAGCCATAGTCTATTGCATGTCATCGCATCTCGTGTCAATAACCTAGTAACAAATTGAAGGTAAAAATCCACGACGGTGTCCCGTGTGTTCTGTAGATTGTGAAAGAAGGTTTGTATCCTCTGGCCTAGCATAGCTTTCAACTCTTTCAGTTTGAACCACTTCCATTGCTTCCTCTAAAATTATAGAGGTGACAGTCTTTAAAATCAAAAGTTAAAATTCGTATCACAGACATTATGGATAGCAGTTGATAATGTAGCGTATTGGAAAGAGTTCAAGAATTGAGGATGCATCCTATTTCCTTTTACAGCTCATTCTGAATTTTGCATCGTTTGTGGAATAAGTGGGAAAATTTAGCAAGTAGGAGTCGGCGTGAACGTTTTTGACAGAATTTTCTTCCCAAGAAATTAACAGTTTTGCAAATGCAGTTGAAAGGGATATAAGATTTTACTAGATTTAAAATCCATATCGGGTTAAGTGCGTGGACAGAGAGAATATTATTATCCTTCCCTCATGTTCGTTCACATGAAACTCAGAAAGCGCATCTTTGAATATGTACTTGGGTAGAGCAAATTCTCAGCTTTCCTTGGAAAGATTGCCATCAACTTTCGATAAAGGTTCAAATAAAAATCCAGTAACAGATATGCATACGAAATTCCCTAATTCTCTCGTACAGGGTATAAAGAATTAAACCATTCACTCCTATCAACCAACCACAACCAAATCAACAAAAGCTTAACTACTAAACCAACAAGTATCTCTCGGAAAGAAATGGAATTGGATAGAGTATTCAGTCAAAAAAATAGATACTCATTGTTCGAACGTCTTACAAAAGAAGTTGAATCTGCTCTCTGGATAAAATGCAATTCAAGGATTCAAGGTGGCGAGTCTTATTCCGATCTTGTCAAAGAAAAGAGAAGAATTCAAAATAATCTAACCCGTCATCTCCTATTCCCCGAATCATTAAAGTACATAGAATGGAAACTATTTAAATGAAAATTTCAATAGATGCTAGCAAGACCTTTGGACCCGTCTTTTCGTCTACGTACAATGCTAGTCCGACGCGTGAAAAATCCTAGCAACGTTTGACGAGTAAACGTCCTTCTTGTAATAAAGAAATTGAATATTTTACCATCTTTTAAACACCATACACACATTGATGCTTTTATGGAACATGTTACGAACTTTACCACTGTCTGACTGCGTTGAGTTCCCTCCACACAGGTTACGAAATCTTGGCTTATTTCTCAATACCCAAGAGCAAAGTATACCTAACCTCGGTGTTGGTGTAAAAATCCAGCTAAGGATGAGTACTACCTTGTACACCATTGAATATCAAGGAAAAAGAGCCCATGAACTTTCAATCTTCCGTGTGGATGTTGCAATTTCCGTACTGCGAGCAGCTCTTCTTTCAGTTTCTCAAGCTCGTCTTGGGACTCGGAATAGTGGGAATAATGGCAAAGGGAGTGAGTAACTTTGTAAGGAGATATACCTAAAATCCTTTGTCAATTCATCCCAGGAAGCCAGCTTTAGGATATTCGCAGGCTAAGAATTCGTACCATCATCATGGATTTCCCGCAGCTTCCTTTCTTCCTCGCACTTAAATAACAATCTCATCAAACCACAACACAATCACCTGCCAAACCAACACAAAATTTGTAGAGACTGGTTGTTCATTTTGGCACTCTGTCGTTTTAAAACACAGAGTATCGTTGTCAATCCCCCTGCATTTCTTTTAACTCATGCGGAGAGCGTAGGAAAGCAGGGTTGTACCATCTCCGTTCTCTGCAGGTGTAGTCAAGACAAGTACAATAAAAATCCAGGCTGAAGTTCACAACTTCTGAAGAATCAATTAAAGAACGTGGTCATTAAATTCCTCATTTCTGCCATCCATCCCTCCGCCATCATATCTTAACTATGGTGCAATGTATGGAGAGTTATATCTGCTGTATATGTCGCCGCAGTTGGTTATTAAAAAATCCGTTTCTGGACAATGCCTCAATATATGGATTTTACCCATTCAAGCGCTGGTGAGGTATAAAAGCCCCTTTTTTCTGGCCGTTAATAACTGAAAATAGTTAGTAATCGAATTTAACATGTTTAGTTTTATTCCTACTCTCTAAATGCTAATAGTTAAAACAATTTAAAAATGTTTACACAACACTAGTACTTGTTTTCTGAATCATACATCACTTTATTTATGTCTGAAAAAAATGGGATGAAAAGTCCTGGGATCAGAAATCCTGGGATGAAAAATCCTGGGATCAATAATCCTGGGACCAAAAATCCTTGGGACCAAAAATCCTTGGGATCAAAAATCCGATTACCGAAAATAGAATCCTACAGTGGCTAACGTACCCCGTGGGACTGCTCACAGCAGGAATAGATTGTAACTTTATTTACAACGGGACATTAACGGATACGTAGCTGGTGTTTTCGAATATGGCAAACCGAACCATCTTCGTGGAAGCAGAAATATATGTTTTCAATTATTATTCGCTCCCGCCAATTTCAATTAAACCCCGTGGGAGCTCAAATTTAATAACAGTGATCAAGTTTTTAATTGTGGAAACAGGATTTTACTACAAGTTTTCCTCGTTCCCTTCAATCTCTCCGTTTCATAGTTTACAAGCCTTGGTCTATCCGTGCAGAATCCCAGTTGGCTTATTCTTATGCTATGCATTTGGCATTTTTGATCATAGCTTTTGCAAAATAATCCCTTGAAGTTTTTACCTCTTGTATGCATCCATCAAACTCATGTAACATCCTTTCTGCATAAACATAATGCTAAAACACTCTCAAGTTCATCGCACCATCCACTGCTAAATTACAATTTCTCCACTGTAGATCAACGCTTAGTAGTAACCTGGAGTTATCCGCAGCTGGAATTAATGTAGAAACGTTGAGACAGAACCACTTCGTACTCATCTCATGGCTCTTTCTCCTTATTTTTCTGTATCCACTCTGTTTTTGAGTAAACGGTATTCGACAAGTGTAGCAAAATTTTCGCACGATTAGCCACACGCGCTCTGAAACCTCAAAGCGTCTTCCAATGACTCTTCTCTGGTATGTGTGGTCATTCTCTCGATTTTTTAACACTTTTTAATGAGTCTTCCTAGAGCTATGCAAATTAATTTCTTTGAACCCAGCTCCAACAGCAATCGAACGGTAAATTTCACCATCTCTATCACCACCGTCATTCAATTTGTCATTCGTTTGGATTCTACACCGCTGTAGGTGTACAAGAATCTAAAAGATGACTCGGAAAAATGGTTAGATGGATTCCCCTCTAAGCTAATCTTTGTCAATCCCACAAAGATTTCCCAATTTCTTTTTTACCAGAATTTTATATTCCTGCGCCGTCAACGGGTCGCAGAACAAAGTCCCTGTTTGTTCTCCCGCCCGACAAAAAAAGTACAAAGCTTGTATAAACGAAGAGAGCAGATGAGTGCTTTGAAATCTGTCAATTGGTTTAGAAACGGGATCTAATTTCTCCTTTGAAATCCGTTCCAAAGGTTTTACTACTGATGGGTGAGTCTTCTCTTCTTTGATGCCTATCACAAAACATGGTCCCCTAGAGGAAGAAGGGCAAGTATGAATGATGAAAAGACGGCGCTAAATATTTATTTTTACACTTTGATAACTTCCACTTTGTAATTCCCTCACTTGGTTCGACATTGAACAAGAGGGGGAATGAGACACGTGTTGATGAAATTACCACTACTTTGTTGTCTTTAGAAGCTGTTGATTAAACACACTCAAGTATTTTTGCATGCTTTCCGGTTGATATAGGAGGGATAAATGTTTCTATATCCACTTCATCCACTTTCACCTCCTTCCTAAACGCCTGTCGTCAGTATCCCTCATCCAGGATGCATGTATTCAGGATTCTATTGAATAAATATCAATCAATCAATCCAGGCCTGTTATTTGCAATACTTCCGCTCCTGATTTCTCTCCGTGGCTATGAACCAACCCTAGTCTTTGCAACCTTGAGGCCCTCCCCCTCCAATTTCCCAATCTTGTCTTCATTACCTTGTACAAGTTTCCCTCAACAGTTGTTATCTTCTTCCAATCATGTATTCTTTAAAAATCAAAATGGATTGAACTAAGATCGCTTAGGCCCTGTGTTGTCTACATCATCTATTGTACCTATCTACAACCCTGTCTATACGGCTCCTGTGTGGTATAGACTATACCACACAGGAGCCGTTTCGTTCATAAGCTATAGCTTTCGTATTTCCATGAAAGTAAGTAGAACATGCATCAGTAATGTAAATCTCCAAGAAGTTGACTAACTAACTCAGTTGATGACAAGAAAATGAGCATCTTTCTTGATTGTTACCTCTGTTGGTGGACATGTACAAAGAATATTGCTTTTTTGTAATTCCAGGTAATCAAGCCAAGAAGCACAGCGGATTCTCATGGCTTTTTCGCACAATCTCTAGATAATATACTAACACAGAATAGGGATAGGTAAATCTGAAAGTTAATTAACGGGGCATTGATTGCGAGCCTTGTATCAATTAATGGAATTTTGGCAATTTCACAGTATAATACAGAAGCGAGAGGATTACATCTAAACATTGCTTTACAACTTTCAAAGTTAATTCCTCCACCATTTCCATGAATCCTGTAGTCGGAAAGCTGCACTGTACGTGTAGTCAATAGTATATAGTTTTATTACTTGTTAAAGTTTAATTAATTTGAGAAAAAATGGATCTTACACTGATACCGGCTTGTAGGATTTCAACATCATATAACCGTTATAACTCTTTGCTGGCGGCTTAAATTAACAACCCACTCTCTTTGTTTTTCAGCGTTTCATTTTAATACGTATATGTATATTCCTCCCCACGGAAGTTTGAAATTCCTTTACAGACAATTCAGTAACTAAGGACAACCCCTCGTCCTACATGCAATTGCTAAAACTATTCTCAGATTCTCAATCATTAAATAGGAATGATATTGTCAAAGAATGACGGCTGTCTTCTACCTTGCTATTCTTTTCTCATCGTTCCGGAGTGATTGGCGGCTTAGATTTAAACAGAAAGGCTTTATAGGAAACGTATCATTGAATCCAGGTCGGATAATTAGGTGCGTGTGGAAGTGTGTGTGAATATGTGCGTCTCGCTGGGACGGCTTTCTATTTCTCTGATTTTATTTGCATAAAGCCCTGCAGCATTTCTCTCATCTCTTTTTACAATACAAAGACACACACACTTTCCTCTCTTCACTCTTGCTCTTCGCTTTTACTCTAAATATAAATGCATCTGCTCCCCATTTGCGTAACCTACTCTCGTATCTCGTCCCTTGATTCTGGATCCTGGGATCTGCATTTCACTTCGCAAGCCTTTTGGCTTCAGGCAGCTTACTGCTACCGCGCGCAACATCTTCTCTGTGACAACTCACAGACTAAGAAAGATGGGCTAAATCCCATTATTTTTACTTGCACGCAACGAAGCACCCCTTCCTACTGAGTTT
Source organism: Sminthurides aquaticus (assembly GCA_906901655.1). Classification (NCBI taxonomy): domain Eukaryota; kingdom Metazoa; phylum Arthropoda; class Collembola; order Symphypleona; family Sminthurididae; genus Sminthurides; species Sminthurides aquaticus. The sequence goes on along the minus strand of CAJQTT010000004.1, from coordinate 3,166,315 downwards.
TAGCTTATCTCCTTCTGGCTTCCTTTTCTTCCTTCCGTATAATGTCAACTCAACGCCGAAGCAAGGAATAGAGCAACCACTCATAACGTCACAAACAGAGTTGGCGGATCTGTAGCTGGAAAGACAGATTCCGGGTGAAGGAAAGAAGGAAGCTTGCATAAAAAGTTCTAACGAGCTCTCTATTCATTTCCATCTTCATCTAACCCAGCGCGTTAGCATAATTACTCACTTTGCTTTTTCCATCAACTAATGACATGTGCAAGTTAATCAGGAGGAAGGGAATTCATTTTCGCCATCTCTCCACCTATTTCCAGCCAGCCTTTGACCTCAAACCGTTATAAGTTGCATCATAAGCTTATCTGGCTTCCGCCTCCTATTCCCTCTTCTTCCTCCCTAGTTTTTCAGTGCTGCGGACAGACATACTTTAATTCCTTGCCGCAATCAACGTTAGTTCCTCGCTTGAAACAGGGATGGATGTATATTATATATGTTCTGCTGTTACATCCTAGTTGCACTTCCATTCGGCAAACGCCACCTTGCTTCTTATCGGCAAACAATTTTTGCTCATCTGTCATATTATCTATCTCCCGTCACACTCCGTGCCTGCAAAGCTTCTACACTTGTAAGCCAAACTTGTAGCACAATCTGGAGCTGTCTCTTGAGCAGACAACATTCCGCTCGTCATCCCCTCTTGCATCGCTGCCAATTCTGATTGTCGCATTCAAATTTACCATAAAAGGTAACGAGTCCATCGATTATGCACACTTATCTTTGCATAATTTTCCAGTATCTCCTTCTTTGACTTGTTGGTCTCCACACAGATCAACTTGGTTAATATAAACTGCTCACATTCCAGTGTTTTTTTACAGTTTCCAGGACATTGTGAAACGTTTCTTTGCCGCTTCTCTAGGCTGTAACAATTCAAATGTATGAAAGCTGTTAGCTAGAGTTAGACCTACCGTTACTTGCCATATTTTTCAACTACATTCAACGTTGAACGATGGTTATCATTTCAAACAAAGAAAAACGTGGCTTGGTTACGTATCAAGCTAGCCGTAACAGGTAATTCCAGAATGTGTGCTAAAGTGGAGTATTTGTTCTCACATACACAAATCCTTCTAGAATCTAGGCTAGAAAGAATATAACATGAAATGAGCTATCATGTGTGTACATGGCGGATTCTAGATTTTCAAGCAAAGGTAAACAAAGGTAACAATCAGAATCCATGTAGGGCTTCTCGATTTTCAATTTATCAACGGAACAATAGTGGTTCACGTTTTTCCATTTTGCATCTTCACCTCCGTCTAGAAGTGAAGAGAGGTGGGATGGATGAGACGGATTTTCGGCTTTACATTAACTGATACTTTTGCACTCTCCACGTGTCTATTCTCCAACTCGAATTGGGTATTCTATTCAAGTCCTCATCCCACACTAGCTGGTCCTGGTCCTTTACCTATGCTGAAGCTACGGAAGAATGGTACAGTACGTAGGTAAACCAATCTGTCTTGTCACAATTACACATGTCGTCCCTCTATCTGCCTTCTTAAGCATGCATGCACTCTGCTCCCTTCTTTCCCTCTGCCGTAGCAACGTCAACGTCATCCTTTAGCTTAATCCATTTAACTGTGTTTCGGAATCCTTGGAAATCGCATTAGTTTCCGTCCACGTGCTGCTACTCCTTTGACTCTTTTCCCATAATATTAGCCCTCGACCAACTGCCCTTATGTTTCTTCCCGTCTCTCTCCAATCCCAAACGGTTTTATTCTCCTGGCTCTCACTTTAAAAATATATGTAGAGGTGTATGTAAACGTGTGTGTGTGTGTCTTCTTCACACGTGTCTCACACAGATAAACATAAGCCTTACCTCTAAGTGATGAGCTTCTAATTTCCCTAGTTTCTATTTTTACACTTCAACCCCGGGTACTTGCACTACTCATGTTAGCGTACGCACACAATGTAGAAGGTTGCAACTCTTCCCGTCCATCTTTTGCGGTTTTACGCGGAACGCATCTTTGATTTTCTTTACGTTGTTTATCTCAACTGCACCGGATATTTTTGCCATCTTCCCTTAAATGACGGATACGTTCTTTGCCAATTTCCCTCATTCTGCTATGCTGAGAACCTTCAAGCCGACCTATGGTGTTAAGATATATGGCTTCAAAAGCTTTGATTATGCGTGCGTGCGTAGTAGTGTATTATGCATCAAAACAGATAACATGCTGGCAAAATTAAACTTATTAGCGGATGCATGCGGTAAAAACTCTGTTGCGGTGCGGTGAAAACACCCTTACGGATATGCCAAAATACGATTAGTCAATCGAACTAGGGGCCTTTAGAGCATTCGCGTACACAATTTCTAATTCTGTTTCCGTTTGAGGTTTATAAAGGGTCTTAAACTGACCAAAATCAAAATAGCCGACATAAATGTCACTGCTTGATTCATAATTTTTATTTTGAAGTTACAGTCAATATGCCCAGTGATTGGAGACAGACTGTGGCAATTTATATAGTAGGAGCAAGGTCATCTGTTAGAAACAATAACCAAAGATCGATACCATCCATCCCTTTTTTCTAGAACTATACACACCATACAATGCGGACATAGAGAGCTACTTTTCCTTACAGTTGCAAAACTATTGCAAAACTCTAAAGTCTACTTTTCCCGACTTCCTGGCCTGCCATTGACAGAGATGACATCCAAGTTTTCCTCAAAGTGGGAACACTAGTATTCTCAACATGTACAAACGGGAGTTTAGTGCTTGGTTCTACGGTTCTCGTGTTTGGATGTGACCCGCATTTTGACTTCGTCCTAGCCAGTCGTGGAAAGTATTAGAAAAGACGTACATACATAGATCTAATAAGCTGTGATGCAAGGGGCTGTGGGACTTTTGGAAACAGAAAGTGGCTTAGCAGTCTAAAATACCATTTCAACGTGTTCCCTCGAAAGTCCACCTGACCGAACATAAAGATGAAGTAGCATGTACTGAGAGATATTTTCTTCCATTTTAGTGACACCCTAAAGCTAAAAAACAAAGTGGTCCATGATTCGAGAAGATAGCTTTTGTTTCCAAATGGGCTGTTCAAACTGGGGGGGGGAGAGAGAAAACTCTTCCTCAAAAAACTCGTGGTAGCGTAATCTACAATGGAGAAAGCCTTCTCTTCCAATGGATTCCCAGAGACGAGGCAAGGAGTCAATTCGGACTTGGGTTTATATAACCTTCCTTCCACTCACATCTTCACGTGAATATATGAATCAAACATCCAAATGTCACGCTTGGGTGTAGAAAAAAGTCTCTCTTTCTCATCTCTTTCAGAGCGGACGCAGTAGCCAGTGAGAGATGCATGTCGACATTCCTTTTACCTTGGTATGCATCTGTCACACCTTGTAAAAAATCCTTTAAAATTTGCAATCACCAATCCAGCGCTATGGCATTGATAGGAACCGCTTTATGACTTGGACAACACTTCTCAAAGACTTAGTGGAGCCTCAAGCCTACTATCCTATCCGAAACACGATGACAACTCTTTGACTCAAGGACGGAAATAAAGAAAGAATACCGCTAACTGAACTAGCTAGCCCTTGTAAATAAGCTGGAGTATTCTCTAAGTATTTTAACGAATTTATTTAATTAATTCATTGTAAATACACAATACAGAGCCGGGAGGATCGCTCTGTCAAAGGAATTTTTTTTAAACTGTTTCTAGAATCGCTAAACTGAACACACATTTTAAACTAAATGCGGCAAGAACAAGGAACCAAATTGGTTGAGGGATACTACCTATTCTGTTACCGATTCTCGTGTTGTTTTATCCGTTTTTCCTCGTTTTGCATTTCATTGAAGTGTTGTTAAAGATTTTCTTGGGTCTCCCCTCTCCCATTTGTCCTTGAGCTATGAATCTTTCGGAGAGAATACAACAGGAAAACGAAAAAGCTATCATCAACTCTATCTCAATTTCTTCACTTCCCAAGATCACGTCTGCGTTATATATATTTCTAGGATTTCCCAAGTCCACGTGCCTCTTCATAACTTCCTAGTATCTCTAAAGTAAATACGCGGTTTCAAGAATTTGCAAGGAGATTTTAATTCATTGATAGCTTTTGAGCCTCTAGGCTTTGCCTACCAACGTTCATTCCCTTGAATGTATGTATTCATTTTTCTGAGCAACGCTCTACTCTTCTCTCCAATCCCTACTTTGGTGTATACTAGAGGTAAATTCTATTTTCGTTTTTAGTCCGCGCATTAAAACTTTGACACATTTATGAAATCCAGTGCCGTAGGGAGGGAAAGCTGTAGAAATGTAAGCCCAGACAGGCCAAGCGTCTCAAGCTATGGAAGCCAAGAGATGCCTTGAAAGGATGATCATTCATGATACTTGGAAGTTGGGTTGGAGGAGGAGAGATTCAGTTTCGGGCCGTTTCTTTAAATCCGATGCTGGGTTTCGCCTCGGTATTACCATTTAGTTATGGAGGTATCTAAATCCCGGATTCCCCTATCTTTCCCAGGCCTAACCAACTTAATGGCAGCTGAAGATGGATGAGAGAGCGAGTGTAGTAAAATTGTTATATTTCTCTTCTACTTTCCCTCAATATTCTATCACACATATCATCCTTTGGATCTTTTCCAATCCTCTCAAAAGTTTTCCACAATGAAACCCCTCACTCGCTCTCCTTTCTCTCTCTAAACTTACGCAACTTTCTTAGATCGTTTCTTGAATCGTCCTAACGTCATTAGCAATAACGTGTAAAACATTAAAGATTTCCTCTCCCGTGTCCTTCCTACCGCCCGCCTTTAAATCCACCCGTGTTCCCACATTTCCACAAAATCCGTTCCGTAATTCAAGACCAAGGATTATTTTTTTTTCAACACAGTATATTTAGTTACTGTGTGATGAAAATTTTATTTTATGTAATATTCAAACAGATGGAGTGTATTCTTTTTAAAACTTGTTTTTCCCATCTGTCAGCAAAAATCCATCCCATCATTCCAGTTTATTTCCTTCTTATTCTTTATTGTATCCACTCGGTCGGTCTCTCCGTTCCTCTATGTTATTCATTTTTCTTTTCATCTTGCCTTACGTTATTATTACCCGCTTCTTGAGCCTGTCCCGTACTTAAGTTCCTGGCTTGTATTCTCTTGCTATTCTCATAAGTTGAAGTAAACAAGAGTAATGGGAAATATCAGTTCGTTCGCTTATTCCTTAGTTTACAAATATTTTGCAACACTTTCACATCTTTCAATAAACTAGTAACAGTTCAACTTTCTAGGCCGTAAAGCCATATTCCACCTATGAAATGATTAATTCTCCATAAATACCCCCTCTACTATATTTTGTTTGTAAAACATTTCCGTGCAATTCACTATTTAATTTGTATCTCTTGTTTTGAATCCTAAACCTTATATATATACCACTACCTTGAACCATCCAACCCGTTTTTACACCATCTCAATTCCTTAGTTATAATCTTTTTATTGCAAAAACAAACATAACTAACGCAGTATTCTTCTCTTCATATTTGCTTGCATCCTTTAGTGTATCTTTAATATCCGTATCTTCCGCTTCTCGCGACCAATCCCTCCCATCAAGACCTTACTTGCAAAAGTTGCCAATTTTTTCTCATCAAGTCTACCACTTACTACACTAACAAAAATGTGCAAGGGTTAGATTCGCATAAAAAATTGCATCCATTCAAATCAGTCATTGTCGTATAGCGGTAGTCATTCCTCAAGAGTGTATTATTTGTACGGCAGCTAAGCAAAGCATCAATAATCAGCATTTGCACACCTTCCCTTCCTCACTCCCTCTTGAAGGACATGAATTTAAATGGGCATATTTTTTCGCCACAGTCCTTCATCTGCTTGTCTGTGAAAGTCTTAGCTTGTACGGATTATTGGTGCATCTTGCATACAAATCGCTTGTCCAACATAAACTTATTTGAATCCTAACAGCACTCCGATACAGTTCGTTAAGTAGTAATCGCTCAAGTTTTTGATAAAAATTAAAGGATCGCATAACAAAGCCACTATTTTACTTTTATATCCCATCTGTAGCTTTCTCTATTCCCTTTGTCACTTATCGGTAGAATCAAATACACTTTTAAAACGTCATTCTGAAACAATATTTGTTCATATTCATCTACATTGATCCTATAAAGGCTAATTTCTCTGCTTACGTTTGATCTCTTTAATCTTGGCATACAATATACTGTACTGAATCTTGTAACAGAAGAAACTGCGTTTCAAGGTATTCTACACCAAGTCTCATATCAGAAGAGTTACGATGTTATCCTAACTTAAAAAACCATTACACTTTTTATCCTCCTCAGTTTACCATCTTTGTCAATCTATCAAACTTGCTTTTGCTTCTTCTTTGGCTGGGCTGTCAGCAGGAAGGAGGATGCAAAAATCCAGAATGATGTGATTATCATTATGACGAATAAATAAAACAAGTTGTTATCAATAGCAGTTACCATCATCTCAACCAACAAAAACAATAGCCAGATGAGCAACTAATAGAAAACATGATTATGTTAGCGCGAATCAATACAGTGCAAGGAGTAAACAAAAGACTTAACATTGCTTTATTAGGTATCGGAATACGCACTTTTTTCCAGCTCACTTTTCCATCCAGCAAAGAATATTCATCAAATTTGGTTAGACAAGGTTGCTCAATACGAAAGTTTTTCGGTTTTTTCTTTATCCTTTGACACGATCACTCCTACCTAGTTATTTCCTGGAAGCTTGTGCAATTAATAATATCATATTATCAAAGGTTTTATACTTGAATCACTCCTTTGAGCACCAACTTTTTAAACGAGTTTTATTCTATGGAGTTTTCAGATCCCGGAAACTCGATTCGCAAAATATCCATCCTACAACTGCAACTGTGTTTCGCGGAAACATTGAATACAGTTTCAAGCTAGTCTGAGGGTTTTTTTGTTCATTTCTTTGAGTAATCATTCGGGTATCGATCTCATATATGACACCCTGCCTGCGAGAAGAGCTACCAGTTTCTAAGATTATATGGCCTTTAAAGGAAAACATGCGCAAGTATTATTGACTCCACACTGTATTGTGTGTAATGCTGTGCAACACGCAAGCAGTATCTTAACGTTTACAATACCAGACGATTGACAGATATGAGATAACAGCTTGTGTTAAGGACGCGTCTGATTTTTCTCTCCCAGTAAAGCATGTACGCCAAATCCGGATTCATCCAACTCAGTCATGATCTCCAGTATGAAGCATTGATTCTACAGTGAAGATGATCGATTTTTAGTTAGTGCACTCTTTGAATTTATCTTCATCTCTGTTCAAATAAAAAATTCTTAGCTTGAATCTTGAGAGCATGCTTCGTTCATGTTGAATTAATTTAAAACTGTGACCGATAACTAAGAGCTGGAAGGATCTTTCAAGTGACTACTCAAATGTTAATCCTGATCAAACATTTAACGTAATGTACACACGCTGGATGCGTTATACAACCCCTAATACCTGAGCTGTAGCACGGTATAATATAATAATATTCTATTCAAATCTTGCTGCTCCAATATTCGCTTTTCTTCGGATCGTTTGGATTTAATGGAAAAGGATCAAAATCTTTATTGAATTAATAATGTAATCTATTTGCTTTCTGCCCGCTATAAAGTTGAAAGGGATTCTAATTTTTATATTTGCTTCAAGGGGGCATCCCGACACTCTTTAAACTGTGATGAGTATAACGCTTAAATGTCTACATTTCCCCGGTGCTATCCTTATCTCTCAAATTCCCTTCCCGCAAGGCATAAATATTTCTTACACTGTCAGAAATGATTATTCTTCTTACGATAAAGACCCTTGGTAATGTGCGTTATCCACATGAGAGGAATGAGCTCGGAAGCCTTATTCTAGTTGCTCGGAGTTTTGGGTGAGTGCGGAGAAATACTATTACAACTGTTTACCATCGAATTTACTAGCATTAGGAAGGCAGTCGAAGATATGGGCAAAAGTTATGTAACTTCCGGAGAAAAGTCTGATAAAAGAGGATTCGAGCATCTGAGAGGAAAGCATAAGTTGAGTTATAAATGTTGGCGATAAGAATTACAGGGAATTTGAGAGGAGGAGTAAGCCTGGAACGAGTTTTTCCAGCATGCTATATAAAATAAGGAAAATAAATACAGATCGCGCAAGGTAATTTCAATTCCCCAGAAGCTCCAGTAATGGCCCATTTGCGCGTAAGGGTCCATTTGGGGAGCTATACGCGGCCAAATATTTCAAGTACAACACTGCACCGCGGCAAGCTCTTAAAGTTTCTCAGTGATTACATAATATTTGGAGTTTTTTCTCAGGAACCAATTCTGCTTAACTCTCGGAAGCACGTCCATGTCTAAAGGCTAGCTTTTTAGATTCCTTATATTAGTTACAAGTGGTTTGTGCGATATGCCGGAAATCCTGTATAAGGTGTTACTGAGGGCAGGATTACCACACACTGGATGTCTACACTTTTGGCCAGTATAGCTTCCACCAGAAGTACATTTTCTAGCGTTGTTGCTCTCTTTGAAAAGCTCTAGATTCATTTCCCTCAGATCGATCATTAAAGTCGTAATTGAGAGAGGGAATAGGGATGATGATGATGACGAGTTTGTATTACGTGTAGTAGGTACACGAAAATTACACGAGTAATTTCATCTTTAGTCTGATATATATTCTCACGATTTTATTATCAGTTCTTCTTCCCTCTTCCAATCATTCAGACAGAGGAGGTGAGATAGCAGAAAAGAAGAGAATCCTTTTCCTCTCTTATTTCTCTACTTGTAGAATCCTCTAGCATTGTTTACAACCTCATAGCCGGGGCCATGAGGTTGTTCCCCTTTCATTTAAACCATATCTTTACTAAATACATAAGCACTTGGAAATGAATCCAAATTTTTCTCCGGGCCTTATCGCCTCTAAATCACCTTACCGGATTACTGTCAGCCATTTCAAGCATGGCCATATCTTTAAATCTTTTTCAAAGCATATAAGAGAAAAAAGCGTGCCAAAAATAGCAAAAATCCTTAAACCCCCTCTCTTCTCCTCCATCCACTCGCTCGCTCCTCCTCAACCTGGCAGTTACACTTATCATCATTTCGTATTCTCAGCTCCTTCTTCACCTCCCTTCTCGTTAGCCTTATATCATACGCGATAATTATCCTTCCCGGCCTCAGCCTTCATCTCAAGCTGCTTATCCTCCTTTGTCTTAGAATACAAGTCAAAAAAGCTTCATCCACACCTGTTTCTGTGAACCTAAAACCTTTCATGCTCTTTCACAATTCTCATCCACTGGTTTTCTTTATATCCTGGATCCATAAAGCAAGAAACTTGGAGCGGTCAGAGAGGTATATATGGAAAAGACGTAAGATACGCAGGGGTTTGAGCTTGTGTGAAACTAAAACCAAAGGAGGTGGAATAGCTTTCTTCGTCATCTTTGTTCGTTAAAAGTGGCTCAGCTCAATGAATGATTCAGTGAAAGTTATGCAGCTGCCTCTGACTCTTTAGCTTGCAATTTTTAGTCATGGAATATTTGGCAGAAATTTAAATGTAGGCTGGCATTATTTTCTTTGTTCTAAATTTTCTTTCCATTTAATTTTCCTTTCTTCTATCCCAGCGTCGCATATCACAGAGGGCAGTAAAAATTCTGCTTCAACTCTTTACCACGTTCCCTGAGGTGTAAAATTCACTATGAGATGACATCCTCTGAATATCCAATCTGCATTCATTCACCAACCCCTGGAATTGGCATTCCTGTGACAGGAATCCTGTCGCTGTCACCTTCTTAGTTGTGCCTTTTACAGTTCCTCTTGGTCGTCCTCCTTCCCACTTTCTTCTCTTTTATGTACCAGTTTACTTTCTTTTAGATTTTTTTTTATTCTCCCATCTTAAGATCTGCATTTTTTCAGAATTCCCTGGATGCAAGAGAATCCAGTGAACACAGTCTAAATGGAAATTCAACTATCGATTTTGTACAGAGTACAGGCACCCAGTCGGCAGTATCTGGTCGATTGAGGAGCGATTTGTATTACATTATAATTTGTAATTATTGAAGTCTACAGCAAGGGAAAAGTAGGAAACCCCGGCTTGAGGCATACTTTTCTATAAGCTGAGAATTGCTCAGCTATAGCTACTGACTGAGAGACAGTATATTTGTGGAAAAAAGTAAGGCTATAACGAGAATTTTTGCATTGGATTCCTGTTGAGCCAGGATTGTTATTCAACTTTTTCATTCACAAATCCATAAAAGGTGAGTTATACTAATGGTGTAAGCGGAGAAACAAGAGGGAGGCTGGACTTGCGATAGAGAAGTGTAGGAAAGGGATTCCAAGTTGTTAACCAGCCATAGTTTTTGAATCTTTATTCCATCTCCTTTTTTACTCTTCTTCCCTCGTATTCCCTTCCTCAGCTGGTTGTCTTATGCACAATTCATTACTTGCGGACATGGAGGTAATTTTATGAGCTTTTTCTTCATGAAAGGAAGGGAGTGATGAGATGCTAAGTCAAAGACTTATCCTCCTTCCATCTTTTTATTTAGCAATCAAATCTACATACTTATTCATCCTATCTTCTCCCGCTCCTAATCTCAAGTAATATTCCCTGGAATCCCGTCAAACCCGTAGCCCCTCCTAACCATCCTGGGTAGTGCGAAATAATTTTTATTTCCCTAACGTAAATCTTTATAATCAGTCCGTTACATATGAAGCCATAGTCCATCAGCTCAGCAGTACTTCTATCTTCGCTATATATTTATCTCTGCTCCTGCGAGTTTTTAATAAATATCTTGTGAATCCGATGGCACTTGAACCTACGTACGGCTGCTGTTACTTAATGTAAATTGCTTTCCCGATTTACAGCCATGTTACGCAACTTTTTCTGCTGTACCAGAGCGACCACAGCATTGACTGATTATATTCTAAGGAGTTTAGTCATACAGCAGGACCAGCACGACTAAACTTTTCTGTGATGGTTGGTTCTGCTAAATTCCATGTGTGGGAATAAAAACAGAAGCAGAAATTTCTTCCTAATCTGTCCATGGAACGAGGAACAACTTTCGCACTCTTTTACAGTTTGAGTTTTGATGAGGATTTATACATGGAAGGCTTTGCATGGCAGGGTTCATTGCTCTACCAACAGGGGAAAAAGGAAAGGGGGTAGGAGAAACTAGGCCATTCTTTCATATTCCTGGAATGGGAGGACGAGATGAATTCATTTAATTTTAGTTACATATACATCTAGCGCGTGTTGAAATATTCTAAATACTTTCTCCAAGAAATGAGTTTCTGTCTGTAGAATCGCTATGCATGAATGCGACAAAATTTTGATTACCACTCATTCTTCCAAGTAAGTACTACAAGCTTTGTTCCTATGGTATAGCCACATGAACATTCTTTGAACCTCAAACAGAGTTCCTTTTAACTTTTCAGTTTTAATTCCCTCTTGTAGTCTTAATTTTGAGAATACATAAACAAAATCCAAAGTTTTCTTTCGTATTATACTGCAAGCCTGGAACATTTTAGCCCTGCTGGCTGATATATCGTAAATGTAGTAGATTGAAAATTGCACAATCCTTTGCTGTTTGAGCTGGATGTGAGCGTGAATTAATCCCATTTTGCCAATGGCTTAAATCCATATTGCGATCATTATTAACAGTGATTGGGTTTTCCAGTAACTGTCCGCCTACTTATAATGGGACAAAAGCTTTAGCATGTATGTATGACGGGTGGGTGACTGACTTGTAGAAAGGAGCTGTGAAATGTAACTTTCACTTCCTGGAAATGGTGACACACTTCCCTTAATTTGTATGAGCTGAAAGGGGTAGAAGGAGTGAAAAGCTGCCTGAGAATGCTCGGAGGCTGTAGATTTTCTCTGTTTTCATCATTTCTGTTCTGCGTTAACCTGAGAGTGGGGCAGAGAGCGATAATGTTAGGAGCACTTGAGTAAAAGATAAAAGGAGGAATTTTGGAGAAAGTGCTAGAAAGATACTTGAAAACCCATTTATTAGGAGTAGAGTGCAGAAAAGCCTGGCCTCACCGGGATAAAGGCTAATGAGTTTCAAACAGATACCATAGCATAGGATAGGAAGGAGTGAGTCAGGATGAGGCGAGGAGAAAGTGAAGAGAAAGCAAAGATGTCAAGTGTTTTCTCTCTCTCTTTCTCTGGTGTACTCCAAGAGAAAACCAGTGTATTTCAATGGTTACACTCGATCCCAGCTTACTCCTTGCTGGCTGGATGGAGTAAGAAGGAGGGCGCGAGAGGAATTAAATCTTCCTGTCCCGTCCATAAATATAGAACTGGGGGAAAGAAAATAGAATTTGTGCGAATGACTCCTCAGTTTCCCCTTGCTCGTTACGAACGCATAATCTCGGAGCCACAAAGCGGGGTTGGTAAGTACAGAAAAAAGGATGGGGGGTTGGATGGAGGAGGAATGGAGGAGGCTAAGTTAACGGCTCCAAACACTCCTCAGGCCCACCACAATTCCAGCGTAATAGTAATGGAAAGCTTTACGTGAGAGGGAGATTGGAGAAAGTTAGGCGGGAGGGGAAGGGTAGGGATGAAATGTTGGGGGAATGAACTCTGAATGCTTTCATGCATATGCACGTCCCAGATATTTCTTCCGCTCTCTTCTTTCTCCTATTCTGTAGCCCATGTAGCGGCCTCTTTTCTCCAACTTCCCCTTCTGCCTGCACGCACTTGCTTTTATATGCGTAAATGCAATCCTTGGTTCCAGACGCCTCCAAGTCGTTCGGCCTGTTCCATTATGCAACGAGAGTGCGTATCCCGCCGGGAGGAGGGTTTTCCCGGTAAACAGGGTATGAGAAAATGTGCGAGAGCACGCAACCTTCCGAGGGTTGAGCCCATAGGCTAAGTCTACTCAGCTCAAGCTCTCTTCTGCTCCTCATGGAAAATTTTATCAAGGATTTGAGTCAAGGAAATGTGTATTCTCTAACAGAGGAACCCGTTCAGGTAATTGCCAGTTGGAGAAACTTTATGAACGACACGAGCTTTTGGATGATACGAAGGAGAATAGGATGCCTCTCGTTAATTCAAATGATATTATTCTACCCAATCCCTCTCCTTCTTTTCTTTCCTATCCTTCCGACTACGAGTTAAGGCTCTCACCTTGCATGTGTGTGCACGCTTGCTCGGCAGTCCCATTTCACCTTCTTTATCCAGGTGCCCACAGTGTGTCCCATTACTTGATCAAATCCTCCTAGAGTCGTTGAATTTTGAATGACGATTCTTGAGTATGCGGAGCTCTAACTCCTTTGACAGCAACCGAAAAGGAAGCGGAAGCGAATTCTGTAGAGGAGTGAAAGTATTTCCCGAGTTTTCACTTTTGTATTCTCCTCTCTGCATAAGCAATACAGGTAGGGTAAGCGGAAGTGAGAGGGTTGAGTGCGTAGCGATAATTCTCTCCCACCCCCTACTTTCTCCACGAGCTATATCCTCAACATCTTCCAAGTACCCTGTCTGTCATGGAGATAAACTACTCATTTACTTTCTACTCTTCCCGTTTTTTTCACACTGCTTTTGGGGATTTGACTTTATAAGCTTTGACGTATCTTGGCTACGCATGCATACAGGTCACCCTTGTTCCCAAAAGGAGCAGGAGCAGAGCTCTTGTAATAAGCAGACATGTAAAGAATGGATGGAAATTCAGTCCTAACTCGGAATGTGACTCAATGGGAAGGGGGTAAATGGGGTCTTGGTTTGGTGAGGAGTCGGAAAAGAATATCTGAGATGTGGCAGGATTTGTCTTGCTTTTGCTGGGTTGCTGGATACTGGATAGCTGACCAAGATTTCCTTGTAAGTTCTGAACTTTCTCTTCCAGTCTCTGTTAGACTTGCAATAAATGGAAGGTTGAAAACTAGGCGCCAGTCGGCCGGGCTCTTATTCTCTGGATGAGTGAAAGTTTGAGGGAGATTTCTTCGTTGGCAACAACCAGAAACCTAGGTATGATTCCTAACATGAGTGAAAGTCGAGTACGTGCGTACATTCTGTTAGATTCAAAGTAGATATAAAAAGAAGCCCATCTCTTCCCGAAATTCGAGGATCCATCTATGCTATCCTTACAGCTTTCTCTCGACTTCCTCACTCTTTCTCCCAAGTCTTCTTTCACTTTCACTTCCACCACCTATCCCTCGCCCTCCCTCCAATCTTCCTGGGGAAAAGGGAGGCGTTTTCCACTTGAGAATCTAATGTACGAGGGAAACCATCTACCATCCTGGAGAAGTATCCCAGCTCACAAGAACCTGAAGCAGATTCACGGCGCTGGAAATGTGTGCTGCACGCGTTCCATTTATCGATTAGAAGGGGAACATGTGAGAAGAAGCATGGGTAGCAACTATTCACTACAGTAGTTTCACTCCACCCCTCTTCCAAACCCCTTCCAGCTATCACATCTTCCCGCTTGACAGTCTGTATCGCTCCCTATACAAACTATTATATTTTCAAAAAGTTCCCCTCCAACATTCTCATTTTTACAAGTTTCTATCCATAGAAGTATATTTCTGCAATAATAATCATCTCCCATGCATATTCCGCAGCATCCTAGTTTTTCTATAGCGTATCCTGTATTATTGCTCCTTAGCAGATGAAAGGATTGGTTCAAAATCAGGGATTCTAGCTTAGATGGTAGGATGTAAGAGCTGAGGAAGAAACTCCTTGATCCTACTCCTGCTTAACTGTTGTGTCCGCATAGTATTTTTTTCTCCTTTTAAGATCTTTTACAAACAAAAACATCAACTAATTACATTTTCGTCTTCATCAAGGGAGAATATTTGTAAACAGTTTCTTTTTAACTTGCTCCACAACACTTGTGGGTTATGAATAACGGCATGAGAAAAGCTTTGATGTAGCTTGTTTTACTTGGACAGCTTTCACTCACTTGCCCCTACTCCACTAACTCCAATCAAGGCCTAACTACAAAACAGAGGACCTTTTAGGAGGTCAGGATCTCAGGATTCCAAACGAGATCAAAAACTGAAAACAGCTGAAAGGAAATGCTGCAAGTGGGAATATAAGTTTGAGTCTGCTTTCTCCAGCTTTTTAGTTACGCTCTTTGCCTCTTGAAACTTTCACTAAAAGTTAGTTTTCCACCCAAGGCAAGCTTGCTCTAGCGCATGTAATCCTAGTAGGCTCAGATCTCATCTTG
Source organism: Sminthurides aquaticus (assembly GCA_906901655.1). Classification (NCBI taxonomy): domain Eukaryota; kingdom Metazoa; phylum Arthropoda; class Collembola; order Symphypleona; family Sminthurididae; genus Sminthurides; species Sminthurides aquaticus. Next base: position 3,151,150 of record CAJQTT010000004.1, on the reverse strand, counting down.
TAGCTCCAGCGGTTACAGTTTCCATAGCATTTTCCTTTTATATCGCCGAATATCAGGAAGAGCGTCGAAAATGTTCTCATTATTGCTTCATACATATTCCAAAGTGCTTCTCCCACGCCCAGTTTTTGGATCTGGAGCACGGGCTGTCATCGCCTCGGAGTTTTTCCGCCCCAGCATATTGTTTTCATCCACAGCCTTTTGTTAAGAGAGTTTTCTAGTGCTTTAGCGCTGTGTATGCACTTAGCAGGTGACAACTTTCTCCAGAGTTTTCTCCAAGCATTTGTCATTCTCTCTTGTCTTCAATTTTCCGTGCTAAGTAAATATTTCTGCCGACTTTCTCTAAGCATCTACATTTGAATTATATTGTGTACAGCAACAATCCGCGTTGAATTCGTAGTAGTAGTTCTAAGAGAACTATCGGCTACTATGTACATGCAGGCAGCGCCCTCTGGTTACAGAAAATTGCACTTTCCTCCATCTCCTCCTCTTGCTACTTAAACTAATCTTTTGGATATCCTTCCTCCCAAACAAATAGTCGGCTGGCTAACAAATTCCGGGAATATTTTCTCTAAATCTCTCCAGCACTCAGCTAGGCGGATGGTGGATACAAGGATTTATGGATAGAGCTTAGTCATTAGATTCAAGGATGCCAAGGCCCAAGAAGCCTGTTTTCCATCTTCAATGTCTTCATTAGTGCCAGCGCCAGCCAGTAAGAAGTAGGTCCTATTCCTATTGTATTTTTACTTTACAATATTCATATTCATAGGATAGCTCGCATTCCACTTTCACTTTTATTTTCTCCATCCTTTCTCCCATTTTCTTTAAAAAACTTGAGATATTTTGCAAGAATTCCCAATGAAGTAGTCTTTGCTGTATTGTTGTTGAAAAAAAGCTAGCTCATTACATTTTTCTTAGAAACAGTTTACATTTTTTTACTCTGTATTGTTATATATTCTATTCTTAAAAAAATTAACATACAAGCCAGAGGCATTTTTTGTCAAAGTCGTTTCTTCTTTTACTGCGTACCTCAAATGAATCTCGGCTCAGGACTCAGGAGTCTTAAAGTTCGCCATTCTCACTTATCGTTCCTCGGAAGGACTAACTCGGATCCATTCTGAACCTTTATTTTTCTATAGGATTTGATAAAACCTTAACTTGTTTATAGTAGAAGCCTTCGAGTCTTAGCTTCGTGTGTATACGATCATAATACTTGAGGTAGAAGAATGCGTAGTATTTGATGGTATCCACGAATAGCGCGAAATAGCTTCCGCGCTATTTCATCTTTTCATAATTCCACAGAAACTCTTTCTCTAGATTTCCTCCGCTCATGAAACGGAGAAATTCCTACTTGCAATTTTTTCTACTCATCCTATAATCGGATTAAAGCTTGAAATTCATGACTTCATTCTGAATATTCATTCTTTCCTCCTCTCCACACTGTATCCTCTCCTAAAACGAAATATTTACATAAGTTTATGATTTATTCCCCAGCCCAGATCCCCTTAAAACACTCCCATCACTATCACCGTTTTCTCTCCCTTAAAACTTTTCCTCTTATGCCTTGCGTCTTCTCTTTACATTCCTCTCCCATCATTATATCTTATCTTGCAAACATGAATTCCGTAAGACGATCGAATCAATCCCTCTTTTCCAGTTGAGACCATCAATTTAAAAAAGTATTCAACTGTATTGGCAAAATTATTTGAATATTACGTTAGTAGAGATATTCAAAAACTCTTTAGAGGATCCTGGAATGAAATTCGTTCCAATTTGAATAATTCCATCGTCAAATTTGTTTCCACGCCCATACTACGAAAGCATAGTTGTAAAGGTAATGCTAGAAGCCACGGAACACAAGTAAAAGTCGTATCTTATCAGCAGTTGTGGGCTTAATATACTTAATAGGTCTTGGCAACTTTTAATTCCATTTATTTGAGTACTTGTATTAACTTTAAATCGTTCACCTTGCGTGTGGCTGGTGTAGTGGTGTTCCGCTCCGACCTGGATATTGAAGAAGTAGAGTTCAATTCCACGATCAAGCACAATTTATATATCCTGTGAACTGGATAGGCGACGCAGAGAACTAGGTGCTGTGCGTTTGCAAGGAAACGCTGAAACTTCATACGAATCAAAGTACTGATTACACAGCGGTGATCCTTCCTTATGCTTTGCGGTAGGAACCTGTTCGTTAGACCGGTTCGAGGATTGTTGGGACTTCCGTAGGAAACTCCGACCTTCAATTCAGCGCGCTGTCCGTGGTTGTTGTCACCGAAGGCCGCAGTAGTGTACAGACTGCGTTAATTTTTGATAAATTTTTGCAAATAATTCTAGAAAAACACCAAAACAGCGGTCAATAATTGATTTCCTTTCCTATCACCTTACATCAGGTAAAGCGCAGGACGAATCGGGGGAATATAACAGAAGATAAGGCATTCAATTAGTAATTCGGAATACTGAAAGCGTTTGAATCATACTTTACTTTCCGTCAATTTCAATTTAATTGTGGTATGTCATTCCTCCCTTGAAATCCATACCTCTTTGTCTGCACTCATCCCTTCCGTTTACGTAAAGCTGTTGTGATTGCAGAATACGGAATAATCTTTCACCATTTCCGGTTCCTTTTGCAACCCTTCATTTTCAGGATATGAAAGACAGCTAAAAGGTAGGGAGTTGCCTTTTTAGTGGAAGATGGTATTTTTATATGGATTTAAGGAAGCTTTGCAGGCATATGGTTGCTGACACAAAGATTTTTTATAAATTCCCAGCAGAGTTTGCCAGTTGTAATTACAGGATGTTGTGTTTGGAGAAAGGACGAAAAAGGGTTTGTTGCGAGGCAGGATGGTTTCTATAATCTAAGTTGTGAAAAGGAAACGACATGATGAGGAAATCCGGGTCACATGTTCCAGAGAGGTTTACAAGGGACATGTGTGTGTATGTATGGTGGTGAAAGTGAAAAGGAGTAAAAAGAGAGAAGAAATATTGGAAGACCATTTGGGCGTGAGCTTTTCCCAGTCACGTTTTCATTTCAGGGTTTTCTATACGAGCAGAACGGATGAGAAGAATAAGTTTGGAAGATGCCGGTCCTGGAGCTAGGAATTATAGCTCCACACAGCACAGCCAGCTTTCTCCGCTCCTACTTTTCCATCCGCTCATCTCAAACAAGATGGATAAAGAGGCTGAAATTGGGTGAGGCCTCTGCTCGCTCTGCGTGTAGAGAAACGGAAACGGAAGATGAGAGAAAAAGAGAGGGCCATTAAAAATACCATGGAAGGATCCGGGGAAGCGGAGGAGGGAGAGAAAGTACATCACTGTCAACGTCGGAGGAATGCGTGTGAGTCCGTTAGGGGGTGAAAGTGGTTTGCGGATTTGGGATGAAAGATAGACACAGGAATGTTTTCCCTTCCAACACGTGTCCTGTCACAGTTGTGTGCACCAAATAAAATTCGGCGCTTCAATTCAGCCTGAGTTGAAGGATAAGTAATCTTGTACCTGAGCAATCTTCTTCCAAATGTATGAGAGACTGAGAAATGAGAGCGGACGTATAAGAGCGGGGGTTACTGCCCATTCTTTCTGTAGGAGACTGAGAGAGTGCTGATGAAAAGTTCCTTGGAAAAATGAAAACTACAGGTTTGTAGCTTTATTTTTATTCTGACATGAATAGAATCAAAGAGAGATAGTACGTGGAGACGATGAAACATTGCTGTCCTTTAGTTTCTCGAATTTATATATCATCTCTGGTATTACGTGAGCAAGGAAGGAAGAGGAAAGCAAGTAATTCTGCACTACTATACAGTATTACATGACAGCAAGGACAGAGCTTCTCCAACTTTTCATCTGGAACTGAAGGGAAAGGCGCTCACCAAATTATTTTTTCCACGTGCATTTCTCATTTTATGGATCTTCTTTAGTTTTCTCCTCCCCCTTCTTTCTTCCTCCTGCCCTTGTTTGTTACATCTGATGACTTACTACCGTCACCAACTCAGTCTGTGCAACATTACCATTCCACTCTCCACACTTATATAAATTCTTACCTTTTCTCATTCCAAGATCCAACTTCCGTCTTCCCGTGTCTTGAGAGAAGCTTTGGAAAAAGTTATTAGCAAAGAGGCAAGGACCTACAGTGTAGTATCCAGCTCCAGCATTGGCAGAGAGACAGAAGAGAAAGTAGGGCTACATTTCCGGATGCTTTCTCTTTACAAATGGAGAAAGTTGGCAAGCGGGAATGGAATATACGTCTCTTCCTGTCAACCATCAACGCCATTGAGGAAGCCCACATACACGTCCGACAAGCTTACACCACTCCCCTCAGCTGGAGGTGGGAGAAGGGAATGTTGTCTATTGAAATTCAAACCTTTATTGAATTTGCAAAAATTCCTCCCAAGCCAAGTACATGTTTCCCTGAAGCCTCCTAACCCAATTTCCTTTCACCACCGCCTCCCTTCTAATACATTTCCTTTCAATCCTTCCATTCCCAGCTTCCCTTTCGCCAAGCCACCCCCGTCCTTTACATGTGCATAGAAGACACACGGCTCCTCCTCCAACCGACGACGTAACCTCTTATTTTCCAGCCAACTTCCCGAGAGATTTCTTCATCTCTTTCTGAGATTTCTTTTTCCATTACCAACAAACAATCACATGAACCATTAAGATGCCTAGTTTGCCTTTGCTCTCTGCAACTGGTTTTCCATTCCACATCCATATTCAATAGCCAAGAAAATCGGATTTGCAACTCTCAGAGTTGTATGTATAAAGCTCTTCCTATTTTTCTTGCCTTCCAGTTTCCATTCCCACTTCACCCTTTTCACACCCACCCGTGAAATTGCATCAAAATATATAGGAAATCAGATAGCCCAATTCAACATTTACCGCAGAGAGCGGAAACTGTAGGGAAGGAAGCAGAGGCAAAGCTTCGTGCTAAGACTCAAGACAGCTCCAACACATGATGGTGCAACGTGTTGTCCTCAATTTTGCCGGAAGATCTAAACACGAACTATTTAACTATTTTTCGTCCATCACGCAGCTTGCACTCAAGATCCAACTCTTCTCACCTTGCCCAACCTCTCTTTCATTTCCTTCACCTGGAATCCCCAATATCTTGAGGCAACTGAAAGGAAGGATTGTATTCTCCAAACTTGTACCGTTCCACGCCACGCCATCGCTTGTTCAATCCTAACTGGCAGTTGGCAGTTACATGTACATGAATGAGACGGGTATATAATCCAACGTTAGCTTTTCTCAGTTTCTCTCCTCAGAGCCTCAGAGCCTCAGAGGCAGGCACCTCGGACCCATCTGTGGTCATATCGTTAAGGCAATGAGAGGTGTTTACATATTCCATATATTCGTGACATAAAATTGCACTCGGGGTGGTGCAATTATGGTCTACAACCAACTGCCGACATGTACAGACTGGAAAACGGTTATAACTCTTTCTCTAAAATTGCACTCTGAGCACTTGAGCAGAATCGCAAAAGCATTGCAGGATAGTAAATCGAGATTATCAGTTCATAAGTTTCTATGCGTCTAGGATAAAATGGAAGGCGAAAGGAAATGGATATTCCTTTACGTATATACATAGAAGAAAAAATAGAACATTTAAACCCAAAATCTTGATAAGCTTTGCTTCCATTCTTCCCCGCACAGCTGCACATAGTATGCCAATTGTAATAAATATTTTATGGGTTACGGACTTGTAGACGTGTGGGGGCAATTTATGGGAAATACAGCAGGGGTAGAGGAGTGGAAGCATAATGTGTCAATTTTTCTTATACTTTTCCGTAATTGTAATTACTATGCTCTTAGGAAAAGGCTTTAGAAGAGTGCATAATTTACGGTTGAAGAATTCAAATTCTATTTAGCTTTTCTCATCGTGTATCTGCAATGTGCATTAGGCATATGCGGTGCTGCTGGGTATGAAAGGTTGAAGGAGCATAGGACAAGATTGAATGCTTCCACCACAATAATTTCTCAACCTGTGGCTTATGGATTAACTAGATTTCCTCAAATGATTATTTAAAAACAAGGTAGCTTTTCTGTTTACCCCATGCGTAAAAAGAGCATGTTGGCTCAATCCATTTACCTCCTACCTTAATGAGCTTCAAAGAAAATAGCTACAATCTCCTTCTTGATTTAATGCTCCAAGGCTGATTGAATCTATTGGAGTATATGATTATTATTTTTTACTCAAAATTCACTAGTAGCCATTCGAAAAATGTTAGCATAATCATAACAAAAAAGCGAAGAATCCATTACTACTGCTGCATGTTTGTAAAATCATCATGGTTTCATTGGTGAGCTGGGAATGGGATTTTGTGGAAGGAATAACCATATAAAACTAAAGGGGTTTAGGGTAGTCTGACAATATAAATCCCCGAACTCAATTCCCCTTTATTGCGAGCCGTTCTCCTATCAAACTATTTTGGCCCAATTGACATACCCAAAAATCCTAAATGTGATCACAGCTATGCAATACGAGGTCAGGTATGTCGCACTAAATATGGTAGTACCCAAGATCAAGTCTTACTTAAAGGTTACATCGGGTTACACATCATTCCCGATTTCTGCCTAAGCGGTGCGAATTCCAATTAGCATTACGTGTTTGCACCGTACGGTAGTTAAATTTTTACACAAATCCTTCGCCCCAATGAATTGCATCGCAGCTCATGCTATCAGTCTTTACTAAAACTTCCTGAAACTAAAAGTGCGGTACTGGTTGAAGAGGTTTTAAAATTGAAAGTTGCATTTTTGCCAATATCGCTTCGCTTCCCACCTGTGCATACCGCCATGGCACCTAAAACTTGCTAACATGTTCGTTGCATGTAGCTAGATTAATATCCTCAATATTAATTTACCGGTTTCCTGAATCTAACAAGTTGATCACAGTAACTGCATCCCCATAAATGTTATAATTTCGTTCAGGTGTTAATGAGTACTGAGGCAGACATGTTTAGTTTGATTCAATTGAGTAACAAGTGCACTAGCTGGGCATATGCCGTAGAGATTTGAGAGAAAATAATGTTGAAAGTGGAACAATATTGTCAAATTTTTGGCCTCACTCCTATTCACTTTTTACTAATACATAGAATAAAAGGCCTGACGAGGGTTCACTCAAAAATATGAATACTTATGCTGTTCGTCGCTGTACTCCTTCCTGCAATTCTTGAAGAAACTTCACGGATTATCATCGGCCTTATTCCATGTCCGCCTTCATTACTTCATTTGTGGAACTAGTTGATAGGAGGGTTGTAGTGCATGAAGATAATCGATCAATTCTTGATTTTCTTTTCATTTAGATGACCAACTTAATTGGTCTTACTCAAGAGTTGAAGTAGTAACTAGTCGCTTTATGCACTATGTATTTCTGTGAGGGAGGCAGAAAGGTAAGTACATGGCAAGTGAGAGGATAATATTAAAAGAATGTTATTCCCCTCCAACTTCCCTTCCCGCTCTTGTAATCCAATGGTTTTAATAATGAGTAAACATGTAGTGTAGATAGGCTTATTATATGTTTCCGTTGTTGCGGCCACAAGAAAAGAGCGGCACTGTGTACTATGAAAAAACAATTCTATTTCACTCTCGCCTTCTTTGAACTTATTATCGCAAAAACATTTTTCCGCCATCATCACTCAGCTTGTAAAACATTGTATGCCAGAGCAGACAAAGTATATTTAGGGAGGTGAAACTGCTACTACATCAAGTAGGAGAGTACGCTTCAATCTACGGTTCACTGTAAGATTTAAGAGCAGATTTCATAATTTTTCCTTATTATTACTATTTCATATAGGAGTGCACTTTGTTTATCCACAGAACAAGCTCACTAAATTTGGCACACTCTTGAAAATCCCTTTTCAGCATCTTTCCGCACACTCATTGGATTTGTATAAAAGCTGGCCTCTCATTCTTGGAAATCATCAGTTCCTCAGCTTCCTCCTCTCTGAATACATTCACAGTTTCAAAAATCGAATTTGAATTTCCAAGAAAATCCAATTTCAAAAACTGAAATATGGCTTCCAAAATCGTTCTCAGTGCTCTCTGTGTGATGGCTGTTATTGCCGCTGTCTCCGCTGAAGGCCATGGATACGGAGGACATGGACACGGACACGGTGACTACTATGTAAGACGGAAAGCTAATTACCAACTTTCTAGGCTTTTGAAAATTTGCAATTTTTAACCATGGGTTACAGTCCTTTCCTCATTCTCTCTCTTTCTTTCCAGCAATAGACTATATTTAAAATTCTCTTACATTTCCAGGCCCACCCCAAATACAAGTACGCTTACGGAGTCAACGATCACTACACCGGTGATGTCAAGATGGCCACTGAACACCGTGATGGAGATAACGTCAAGGGACAATACTCCCTCCAAGAGCCTGATGGTGCCTGGAGAACCGTTACCTACCATGCTGACCACAGCGGATTCCACGCCAACGTTCACCGTACCCCAGGACACCACCCCCACGGTCACGGACACGGACACGGAGGACACCATTAAACGGAGCTTCCCATAACGCAAAGCACCAATGTCACCCTTTCGTCTGGCGACAATCCACCATCAACTCGTCCTCATCATTTCTAAGGTTGCAATCCCTTATTAGTCAATATTGCACCCTGTGTACCTCACCCAGCTTTTTGCTCATCTCCTATAACCTTTCTCGTTTCCCAAAAGAGGAGTAATTTCCCACTCCATATACATAGTATTACACTTTCCAAACTTTTTCTACGATCTCTTCTGTGTGCGGAATAATATTAGAATCCCGGTAGCTTGGCTGCCGCTAGTCTCTTGACCACACTCCCGGTGAACTTAACTGGTGTGTAGCTTCTTAAAATAGTACGGCATTTGTGCCGAATTCGGGTCTTGATTTAGTTTTTTTAAACCATGAGTCTCATGTGCTTGTCATTTTCTATACTTTTTTAACGGAATGATTGGATCCACATAAAAAATTGAAATATCTAAAAAAAATTCTCTTGCTCTTGGTCATAATTTTTGCATTAATCACATCAGTGATCATCTCTCAAAAGATTCATACAAAACCTGCAATTTACCAGCAAGCAAGATTAGCCAAGTGTCTCTTTTGCTGTATTACGTATAAAGCCGTGGTGTGGGTAGAAAGCAACTTGCCGCTTGGTGTGATCGATGGGAGGTTCAGGCTCCGAGATAGCAGTATTAGTTACGCTTTGTTTATATTTCCTAGACTACTTATTGATTGGCAGCTTTTCAATAACAAATGTGCATGTTATAAAGGAGGTAAAAGTAACGCATGGAAGAAATATATGAAGGCAAACAGAGGAGCATGTTAAAGGATGCCTCAAACTTTCTCCCACACTTTTCTCACGCTCTCCTGTCATTAGTTCATCACTCCTATCCTAGGAGTTCTCGAATAGAATTTTCAACCGTTTTTTATGCATCTTCTCATATTGGAAGGTAAATATCCTTTCTTAATATAAAAATTTAACTAATGACCACGTATTTCAATATACAGATGGTTAAACATGCTGGAGTGATATATATATATATATATATATACTCCTGAACCGTTAATTACAATCGTCACTGAATGATTTGTACAATCCATGGATAGATTTCTGTCTTTCTTCAAACCAATACATGTATTTTCAATGGAGAAAGTTTCTATTCCTTCTTTACCTTCTTGACGCTCCTTTATAGCAACTAATGTATGATCAGCTCCAGCTGGACAGATTATTTGTTTGCCGTCCGTCGCACTCCTAGAATTTCTGGTATGCAAGAGAGGAAGGTAAAACTCTTGAGGACTTTAAGTACTTGGATGTCATTTCATGAATGCATAATATAAGAAAGTGTCCCCCGGAGCCTTGTCACGTCTTTTTAGTTTCCGTCCTCTACTACACGCTGCTGTTTCTTTATCTGTACCTTGTAAATTCTACAAGTACAACACAGCACGAGTATGAACACTTGCCTTTAGATTCGTATTCGAATCATCCTTCCTCTCCTACACTAGGATTATTCAGCCAATCCCTTGCCCAAACTCGTCGCTCCAAGACCGACCTCGACCTCTGTCTACGACCATGGAATTCTACCGTATATAAATATATACTGCATAGTAACCCGTGGAAAAATATTATGGCAAAGAATACACTGGCATCCGCGGCCTTTCAAAATTCTTCTTTCCCTGTCAAAATCCGACAAGAGTTGTTTGTGAGATGTTTCTTGCAGATTTCCCAGTAGACTTTTTATTCCATTCTGGAAATCCTCGAATTCCCACAATATATACCTATCTTTGTTTTCTCAGCAATATTTTGATTCACAGTGCTCTTTTTCCGTTTCGCTTAGTTCACATCCCATCCCTTCGGCCCTGATTCTAGCACTCTCCGGCTGTTATTGATCTGTGCATGGTTTACTAACGCTATAAGAACCATGATGATGCGTAGAAACGTTCCAACTTGGTCCCAAACTGTTTAAAGTATGTCCATAGTTATGATAATTTTACTGCTTATGTAGATAATACATCTACATACTGTTCATACTTGATATACTTACTTGCGTTCCGAGTAAAGTTTATACACATAACCATGGTAACTTGGGCATATTAAAGTGTAAGTCCAAGCGGGATCATTTGCGGTTGTGGCTCAACTGGACTTGGAGTGGAATGATGAGCAATTCAATTATCTATCAGTAAACCAGGATCCATTCATATGTATTTGCATTAGTTTTACGTCAGAATTGAAAAGTAAAACAAACTTCAATCGTGGTCTTCTTTTCTTCGAGTAGTTATCACTAATTTGAGCGTCACGTTGCATCTATTTGTACATGTTAAATTTTTCAAAATGAAAACTCTGAAGGCTGCTGCTATAAAACAAACGTAGGAGTGAGTGAATACTGGCATTCATTGGCTAAGGTAAATATTAACATTTTACTCTTCATCACCCCCAAATCACTTGCATTTACAATGACAGGGGTTATACGCGCACGTGCTACGCGTGTGGATTTGGTGTTATACTTTCATTAGTAACTAGCACAGTTCCAATCAGTGAGACTGCTAAAACTTAATCCAAGGGGCATACACAATCCTGCTTAAGTTAAGTCTGCTTAACAGCCTCCTCGTTCTGTTTGTCTTTCCAGGTGTGTAAGTTTTATAGGCTGAAAACTGGAAATAATTAGATCGGGTGAATTCAATTTACCTTCCTTCCAGAAACTATTAATTCTAATAGGACAAACAAACCATAGTTTTTCTTAAAACTTGAGTTTCCACATCGTTTCCTCTTTTATCTAGCTTTTTCAACCTACTTTCCACTCCAATAAAGTGAAATACTTAACGGGCATGTAAGCAATCGAGTTTCCGTACCTCCTTCAAATGGAATAAATAAGCTATCCCTATTATATGGACGGGAAGCTGAAGGGATGAATAATTCAAGGGAATGTGCAATTGAACGTAAAAAAGGGTTTCACTTTAAAATTCAACGAGCCTGATATTTACAGAAGATCCCAAAATTTCCCTTGGAAAACATGGCCACTCTTGATGAATGATACTATACATTTTTCTCGGGCTCACATCCATGCGAAAATCATTCAGTGCCCGAAGATGTGAAAATCTGGATAAAAAATTGCAAAAATTCTCAACCAATGATAGGTTCAGCCTTGATCAGGTCCCGGATGCGAGTGGCCGTTAGTTATCCTAAACGACTTGGAGGATTACAATGATTTATAGATTTATCATTGACCACCTAACAGTGGATACACCATTGGGAAGAGAGACCTCTATTGATTTGGATGATTTATGTGAGTTTAGAAGAAGGTTATAATGATTCCACGGAGGGTTTCTTATTTTTTCCCGGTCCCGGTGTGCTAAAAACTAGCGTGATTCTCATCCTTATCTCCCTTTCACAGCTTTTCCTTTGTATTAAGCACAGGGAAGGCAAATAAAAGAGTTGAGCTATGGTTAGTTTGGGCTTCTCTTGCGTGGAACAAGTACCTACTTTACTTGGATATTGGATAGCATAAAAGTTATAAAAGGTAAGAGTTGAGGTTATTTGTTGAGGGATTTCCCTTTGGATCACATGTAATGGGTTCCGTCTATCCACCTCCAGGGTTAAGACTCTCAAGAAGAGGTGAAAGAGAGACAGGTGGATATATCAGATATCCACGTTGATTCAAGGTCCTGGACACAGAATTCGGTGACAGTTCCTAAAGTCTCCAGGTTGTCGACTCCTCCAGCTGAAAGCTTGTCGTTTCTGCCACTGTACTTTCCAGGTTTCTGCTCTCACTTTGACATTTTAGTCAATCAAGAGCCAAGTTAGAGAAAGTGTTTCCATCTTCACACCTCCCTTTATAGCTTCTTCTAACTTTACTTTCTCTTCTTCCACGCGTACTTGCTTTCACCCACCCATAGTGACTGCTAAGGCAGCCCGTTTTTTTGGCATGGCAGCTTTGGAAATGCGGACGGATGAATGAACGATTTGCTTACACGTTAGACTGCAAAAGCTCCACTACATGTTCCATTTACAGCCTGCGTACTAAGTTTTGCGTTTTAAGAGTAAAAGCTAAGCAAGCAAAACTTTCTTTGCGACTAATGAGAACGAGAAATAGGGGTAGTGGAGAAGAGTTTTGGGTACACGGTACACAGGACTTACAGTAGTAGTGCAGCATGATGATTAACTTACTTGTGTAATCTTCATCTTTGTCGAGCTCGGAGATCTTGATTGTATCAAAGGGGCCTGAGCCTAATTAGAAGTATTAATTCCTGAATAAGAGATTCCTTGTCTCCCAGAACTCTCATCTCTCAACGTCCGTCCATGACTCCTTCCAATGTGCTTGTTTGTACCTGTGTTCCCGAACGCAGAGCGTCTCGTTTATCTTGATGGGAGACAGTAGCCCTGGTAGTAGTTAGGTAGTACTATGGTACCTGAAGGTAAAAGTCCTTGGTCTTGAATACAAAATTTGCATCCAATTAGCTTACACGAGACGAAATTATTTGGGAAATGAAACTTGCACATACAACACAAGAGGTGTCTAGTGTCGACGAGATGAGTAGCTGTGCGAAAGAGTATTAGAATAATCAGCGTCAAAGGAATAAGGGAAGGATTACATAACTAAGAAACTTGCAGCGCAATACGGGAAAAGAGAGAAAGGCGGGCAGCCAGGGCACTGATTCGAGAATCACGAAGGCAGAGCATACTTTAATTTAAGCGATTTAAGCCTGGGAAACTCAAGATGATTTAGCATGTGAGCGCGAAGAGGAAAAAAATAATCCCCTATCTTCACGGCCTTCATTTTCCCGTACTTTCTCCATACATGATGAGAGGGATGCTCTGTATTTTCTAGTCTACCATGCATATAAATATGATAATTCGGAAGGCGTGTCACAAGTGCGAAATCAGGATTGCGAATATTCCCGCATCATACCACCTACCCACCACAAAAGAGTTATTGGAGCGAGCTGCAAGAAGGCTTTAGATGGAGGATAAGAAGACTGTATTTACAGCTTCACGCGGATGCTGATCATGATGGAGTCTTATGGACTGACTATGCTCTCACGGGGATTTGAGGTTCTTCATCTACGTTCTAAAAGTTTTCCGCCACCAAGCCCTCCAGCCCCAGCCACTCATCGACTCATCCTAAAGCCACACACACACACAGGTATCCTCACCTTCCAACACACGCTTCCACGTGCACGTTGATTTTCATGAGCGATCCTCTTTTTCCTGCCACTCATCATCCGCCGCGAATCCCTCGCTTCTCTCAAATTAGCATCATCTATTTAACAAGTTCATCTCATCATTTTTCGCAAAGCAACGGATCCTTCCATTCTTCATCATTAGTCAATTCCTCCTCTTTCTTTACCTTTCATTCTCTAAAGGTTGAAATAATAGCACTCCCTTTATCCCATCATTAACATCCTTTCACCTTCGTGATTAAGCTTTCCTCTCCCAATCACTCCAGAGCTTTCAAATTCCCCCTACAAAAACCTCTTTAATTTCTCAATTAAATGCCTCATGCTACATGGGAAGGAAGATGCCGCTGTTTCTCTCTATAATAATACACTAAACCACGGGTTTCACCACCCCTTTCTCAAATTTGAAAATTACTTTGCTTGCACCCTCTGAAAATAGCAAATACAAAACCAGGAAAGTATCGCTAATTTCACCTATTCTGTAGTTCTAGAGTTTCATGGTTTCATTCTGAAGTCTATACGAGGAGGAAGATCCCCAAAGGTGAAGGTCGCCGTGTGAAATCGTGTGTAAATAATCTTCTGCTCCTGAAATAATATTACCTTCGTGTAACTAGTTCTTACATTCGTTTTTATTTTATTCCGCTCTCCCTTCTGCGACGCAGAACCTTTCGCATGAATGATAATTTTCTTTTCTTCGTATTCAACTTGTGGCCTACAAGTAAGCCTCAATAAGAGGCGGAGGAATGGGGGGGGAGAATCTTGCTGAAGCCTTCAAGATTGATTGATACATTCATGATCGCCTCAACTTGACGAATCTTAATCGTCCTTCTAAAATCCCTTCTGCCTCTCTTCCCTCCTCCGTGTATCTCTCTTTCTTACCTTCTGCCTCCCTACTCTACGGATATCTTATTTCTCTTCCGGTAATTTATCACACAGGCTCTCCCTCCCCCCTCATTTCCATCAATATGTCATTTAGCACGAGATGCAACAAGCTTGTAGAACCTCAAACTTGCCAAAACGTTTCTTTTCACTTCTGTACAAGTTCCACAAAAACAAGGAATTATACGCGGTTCGGGATTTACAAGAACTTTCTCCAGGAGAAAGCTGTATGTTTGAGCATATTTCAAGCTACGCTAGGAATCGCTGAATATCCTAATTAACTTTCATTAATCGCATTATTCCCTAATCTTGATCTAATCGATAAGTTTACAGCTGATGCTCTATAGCTAATTGAAGGTATTCAATGGAGCAGTGCTAAGAAGTAGAAGCCCTACATGACGGAAGGATGGAGGAGGAGACAAACCTTGTTGGATACGTTGACAGTGACGCAGGTGGCATTAATTATGATGGATGAAGGGATTCCTTATGCCGAGGATTCTGAGGAGTTGGTGAGATGAATTTTACCAAAACTAGCCGAAGAAGGTGCTGTATAAGCGTCGAAGAGGGATACAAAGAATTGAAAGATAAATTGTGTAAGGCTACTACTTAAGGGGGAAAGTTGATTAAAAGCCGATCGAGGAGTGTCGCTGTCGCTTAAACAATCTTGCGTAAGAGATGTGGCTAATTTGATAATGTTTTTCGTAGGAGGGTTATAGATGATGGAGTTTTAGAGATTCGTGGGCTTTGAGCAATTACAATTACAGGAGGAGCGAGGAGGAAAGCCTGGGCTGGGTCCATCCTTACCTTTAATATTTGATACTACGGAAGGTGGACGGAGGGAGTAAAGTTAAAGTGGTGTAGAAGATGGAGATTGATGGGATGAATTGCGGTTGGATGGATGTTGGACATTAGTTTGGAAGGCCTAAATTGGAATCTTGATGAAGATTACTGCATGTTTGGAAACTGGGTATGGAAGTTGAATTACAAGAGTAGTTTAATCTTGATTCTTGAGGTGGTATCTATCTTCCTGGCCCAAGTTGTTGGATTCCAAAGCCTTGGTTCCCAAATGACAGTACTCTCATTTTCCTATATAACTGGTTTCCTCTAGGAAAGGCGGATGAGGATTTTTAAAAGAAAAATGCCTGAACCGAGGGAAAAATTCTGAAAGGCGAGAAGTAGTAGTGATTCCATATAGTTTGAGTGCCAGGGAACAGATTTAGCTATTCCCAGACCACCTCTCGTGCTTTACTGGTTGTGACTTAATCGTTGCGGTGAGGAGAAGGTAGAGAGAAGAGCAAGTTTGCAGTTCAGAGGTGAATGGGATGAGGGGGAGATTGTGTAATAGCTTCTTTGGCTTATGCATGCTTGCTTCCATTAAATAAACAAGATTTATAAATTTACATCGCCACCAACACCGGTTTTCCCAATTCCATCCTCGCATCCAACCTGCCCCCACCCACCACTGGTATTTATGACACTGTCCATTCATTGAGGAAAGTGCGTGGGCATTTCCTACCTGCGAGCATGTAAAAATCTCTCTCATTTGTATCCATCTTCCGATTTCTACTTACAGTAACCACCCAGTTTAAATTCTACTACCTGCCATAGCCCAAAGCTAAAGTCCTATAAAACCCGATCACTATTTGTTACCACTCTTCTGCCTTTGCGGTCAGTTATGCCAAGCTATACTTGGCCTTGCCAAATATTAAACCTTCCTACATACTCTCCTCTGCTAACTCCCTCCTCCAGATGAGTGCAATGTGGAAGAGAGATGTACATCCTCCACAGAATTTTACAGTCCATAGAATTTCCATTAATAAATTACATGTTTTTTCAGGCTCAAACTCCGGTGAGGCATTCGGCATGCCATTCCATTGAGGAAATGTTGCCATATCCATTTAAAACTGCCCACAAAAGGCATACACATTCCCCTCGTCTAAAGTGTGTCGACCAGCCAAATTCTACCCCATTCCCATACCATTCTGGATAAGTTGAATTGAGGACAGGATTTTAAGAGCATGCTGTTTCTGGAACTAGATCTTGGGGTCTCCGACCCGGAAAATTTATTCCTATTCCTCTGCCGCATTTCAATCTTGGGATTGCGTGCAGGCAAGCAGAGCAAGCTGTTGCAAGGCAACCGCCAACGTTTTTACCTTATCCGTCACCCGTTCCTACTTCCTTTCCGCCGAAACGGCTATACCTTTGACTAATTGCATCTCCATCCTTAGTCTCCATTCTCCATCCTCCTCTCCTCCTCCTCTGACCTTCTTTCTCCCTTGAATGAAGAGCACGCAAAGTCCTAGTTAATTGCACTTTTCCAATCCACATTTCCTTATTCACATTGTCTTTAAATCACTTATCGTTTCATCAGTTTATCCTCCCAATCTTAAATACCGTTCTCCACAATCCCCTCAAGTAAATAGGAAAACTTGTATATAGTTCCGCCCGATTCGTCAAGTCAAATCGATCTGTTGCTATGAATTTGTATTTAAGTTTGAAACTATATCCTATGGTCTCTGAATGTCTCCATGCTCTTTTCGTAAATCTACTTTAGTCTTCCAATCCACGTCCAGCAGCCAGAAGCTGCGTTGTACTGGCTAACTTATTTGCCAGTATCTGAAAATTTAGCACCTTGTGGATCTTCCATGCCGAGCCTTCAACTCCTGGCCTATTCCAAGCCAGGAGCATCCTTCGTAGCATAGTAAAGTTTGAGCAGCTCCATAACGTATAGATTCCCAAGTTTGCTCCTGATTATGCGTGTGCTAATTCTGGTTCCTCGTAGCAGTCTTAACTAACCCGTCTCCAATCAATTTTGAAATCGCTAAAGTACATGCGAGCGCGTAACTTGTTGTGCAGTATCCTCTCCACCATTCTTGACCAGTTGTGAGCATCTTAATTAGCGGGAACAGGAGCGTTAGCGTCAGTCCACACGGGCGAGGCGTGTCACTACCAGAGCCTATCTCATTACTCCTTCATGATCTGCCTTAGAGCGGATCTAAATTTTTTAAATGCACTCAAATCAAATTGCTGTTCTTGTGTTTGAATGACTCGAACAAGTAGAACCCAACAAAAGTTTTGCAGAAGCATCTTCCAAGGAATTATTCATAAGTTCAAAGCAGGCTTCCCTTTGTTCTGCATCCTTTTCTCTACTCCACAGATAATGCGTTGTCAGTAGTCTTCTCAGTTTTCTTCTCTAGCTTTATCACAATTTCTTGCAAGTGGCAAACACTTTTAGAAGTCAGTTTAATTTCTTCCCTCCAACTTTGCACTTACATGTAGTACAGACCGCAGAATATACTTATACAAAGTTTTCTCACTCAAAGACAAAAGTAATTTATGGAATAGCGCGGCTGTTGCAGCGCTGGTTGTCTATCTTCAGGTCTTGATATATGACAACAACCTTCTTCCAAAACATAGTTTATTTTCCATGTTCCGTATATAGGTATATACGCCAAAGAATATTTATTCCTAGTTCCGGTACTTTCTAGCTGCTTCGCACGCTAGAAATTATGTTTCTTACATTTTCTCCGCCTGATCTCATCGTACTTGTAGCTACATGTATTCATTGTTTCTTTCTCTCGTCGGGATCACAAAGAAGCAGACCGCTGCGTCATTTCTCTGCAATTTAATAGTCAGTGGCCTAAAGCATCCCGGAAGAGGTACGGGGAGCGTGTATCGTAAGAGCAGAGCCGGTTCGGAAAACTATTTCAAGTCTTAAGTAATTATTGATGGTAATAGCTGTAATTTCCTACTCCTCGTAAACTAGTTAGAAACTCCACCATGCCATTAACCCTTCATCTTGATAACTTGCTTTCTCATCTGGATGGTCACACTCGGATCCTGGATACATTCTTACTAGTAAACCTACATCCTCCTCTCAACTTAAATGCCTTAAGCGCCGCATAAAAAGGTGCCCTAGTTCCAAGTTGTGACTTTCCTTACATGTACGCTTTTACTTGCTTCGAATATAGTGTACGCAGCTCTTGCAATCGCTATCTCAAGCCGCAACACTTCAAGAACCTTGAGTTGTTGCAAAACTCTATGTGGGAGCGCAGCGCCCTCTATGTAAATACTTGAAAGTCTGTTTTTATCCAGAGCAACTGATTTGCAAAATATTGATGGTATCACATCTGCATTCTGATGGACTCTTTGCAATGCTATCTGTAATATGGAAGCGTGAGACAAGCGGGTAACCTATCATGAGTCTCAAAGTAGTCAAAGTTATAAATCGGGGCAATCAGAGTTGAATCTCGAGTTCTATGTTTGTTTAAACACGCATGTGACAAATATTTGCATTATATATAGCTACTTGCAAATTCGCAAAACTTACAAGTTCGCCTTTTGTACTTGAGCTCCAAGTATAAATTACCTCTTGCTCTCTCCAAAAGATATAAGCAGCTATGGCTGTCATTTAGGAGACCCATGTACCCGCTTTGCCGCCCTTGACAAACTTTTTACATTCTCTGTTTACATGTTGTATATTTACACACATTAGTTCGCATCTCCGGTAAAAGTAAACAATTTTTCTTTTTAACTTATACATAACTAGTTTGCGAAAATAGTCATTCTGTTTATCTAGCAAGAATCAGTTTCGAGGCTAGCCCGTTGTTTCATTTGCCCAGACGTTTGCATTCGTATGAGTGAGCTGGATTTGGTATCTGTGGCTACAGCCATTAAGGATCTTTGAACCTCTTCCTATTTCTGTGGAAACGAAAAAACTAGAGCAACCGTTAGATATCCGCACCATTACTGTCTGCTTCCGTCATTACATCCTGTATAAAATCCAGAGCACGGTCAGTTATTACGTAACCTTATGTAATATTTGAAGCATGGACCTACAGTGTATGCACACCTCCAAAACAAAAGCACCCTGCTCATAGCCATAATGTGAATAATAGCACGTAGTACTAGTATTCACATTACCTGGAACACGTTCTTTCAAACAAGCCAAACAATGTGAAACTGTGCTTGCCACCTAAACTTTATATACGATAAGATTCTCGGTGAAAAGTTTGCGAAATCTTTCTTTGCAAAATGAGGTAAAATTTTTATCTAGATCCGAGATGGAATTTAGATTTATCATTCACAGTGTCATTGCAGGATGCGTTGTGAGAACTGATTTGCATTAGCTTTAGATGGAATCAAGCAATAACAGTTCAGCATCAGCCATTCATACTTCATGTTACCAGATTCTTAACAAACCTTTAGCCCGCCTCTGCAAGCAGGCTTAGATAATTGATGATCTGATGGTGAAAAATGACACACTAAATATTTCCTAACTATTGTTAAAATGCTGATATTTTTGCATTTCATTTGTTCCATCGTCATCCCGCCATTCATCAACGCCCCAGTAATTAAAGTAAGCCCAGGGTGGTGAGGATACGAAATTGAGATTTTCCAGATAGCAGAAGCTCCCTCGTTCTCTACTAACCGTCGCATCTAAGGGAAGAAGATTCTTCGACAAATTACAGTCAAGGGAATAGAGACAGCCAGAGAAAGGATTGTCACGTTTTACCGGAAAAGATTTCTTAGAAAGGTCATGGTTTATTATACTTGTAGGGAATCTAATCTCTCACCATACCTGAGGTTCTCATCATTACCCGCCCACATTGTTCTCCGGATCACATGCCCGTAATGTATATGTAACAAGGGTGTACGCTAGCTAAGTCATCGTGTCCTCCCCCATTCTTCACCCTATCACATTAGGACGAGAAAATGTTTCGAAATTCTATAGCCTTTTCCCATACTGTATACTTCATTCTGCTAATGTCCCTCCTCTTTTATCGTTTTTCCCCATCTATTTTCCCCGACCTCAGGTGACTCGGGTCATCTGGCATATAAATACTTGTCACTTGTCAATTTTTGCACGACAATCTAACAGATTATTTTACGTTCCCTGTACTGGTTTCCACGAACTCGAATAAGGATACAGCAGTGTCCTTCGTAGACAATCGTGAGCTTTGCTAGACGACGATTGGCATCCCCTGTCGGGAGCTATAGTGCTGTACACGCAACCGGAAGGGACTAATTAACACCATTAGTAAATGGATACGAATACCTTGACATTGTTTTACACTGCGGAGCAATTAGCTCTTCCGCAAAAACAACAACACAGTTCGCTTCCTTTTATTCGTGTTTTACTCTATCATGATCATCACGTAGGAAGCAAGTATGTATATCCTCCACAATTGAGCTTTGCTAAAACACCTATTACTGCCGGTGAGTGACGAGTGAAGAGGGGACGGGTTGATACGAGAACCAAGGATCATGACTGGACTTAAAATCGGATGAAGTCACTTTTATGGCGTCCTTGAAATTCTCTGATGTCATTTTTGTTTAAGAAGGCAAAGCACGAGTTGAGCAACAATAAATCCAGCATCTTGCTTAAACCCAATTACGTCATCGTCAATCTTTAATAAACCTTGAAGCCATCCTACATATGATTGCCAGTAGGGCAGCCGTTATTTTCTTTCAGGGCTCGTTTACGTTTCCCATCCGCTATTTGCTCCTGTGTAAGCACGAAAATTTAAAGTGAAAGCACAGATGCAGAATGAAGAAATCCAATACCCTGGACCACTATCATCCCAAGTGGCCAACTGACCTTGGAACTTGAGATATTCCTCAAGAGGAGGCTTTTTAACAACCCCCATTTCTCAAGATAGAATCCTTTGAAAACCTTTTTGTCTCTATATGTATTCTGTCAACTCTCCGTTACATTTTTCCAGAGCTTTCTTCCTCTCATCCAATTCAGGTCATCTCGTACATCGGTTCTGCGAATGCGACATTATTTGTACAGTCCATCCAACACCGATATATTTTAATCAAACAAATTTCGGACGGAGGCTGTGGAACCATGAGCTTTTCAGAAAAACGTCGGATGCATCATAGTAGAACAACTACTCGGATTTGGTTTCGCTAACGTGATCAAAAGTATCTTCTTTTCTACTCTAAATATGCATTAACCAAGGGTTTGAAACCATCGTATATCTTAGAAACAATGTTAACTTAAACTTAACTACCATCAATGACTTCGAGGTGGACTGACTACAACCGAGATTTTATGCAGCTACCATTTAGTTATCGTACTTCCAAGTCAATAAAATCGGTTCTATTGGCTTCTGAAGGCTGACATGCTGATGTGTGTATTACGTCTATTGGATTATGAGACATTAGTCATACTTATACAACTTGCGTTTACATTGTTACGACAATAAGCAGTTTGTGCTAAATTAAATAATCTTCACGAGTCTTCAGCGTTATACGGAGGAACAGTCGGCTCTCGACTGCCTCGCAGATCAGAATGCATTCGAAAATTTTAATTCTTCTAATCGTATTTTCAAATTCCTGTTTATGCAGCGAAGAAGAAGAAGAAGAGCCGATAAAATATTTGGATGAAAAGGAATATAAGGACACGTTTCAACGCCCCTGCCAACATAACAAGGACTGCGTATCGAAGGAAACCCTAAGCAAATTAAATTTGTCTGTGAGAACAACAAGTGCACTTGCGAAGAGGACCCCAAAAACAAGGGACTTCCGTGGACTCCTTACGACCCTGTCGTCGAAAAACAATATTTTGTGGGCTGCATTGCCGGGATTGGCTATCCTTGTGGGGTTAACAATAGTATTAACGTCATCTGCCGCAGCGACACCACGACTTGCATCAATAACGGTTGTTGGCCCCTTCCTCACGAGAGACCATGCAAAAGTAGCAGTGATTGCGTCTTTGCACAACCGGGTGTGGAGAAGGTCATACAGTTTGACTGTCAAAACAACAAATGCGCTTGCACCTTGACTAAAGAAAACGAAACGAAAACACGTGACCAGTTTGATGATGTTAGCCCCATTAAATCAGATATGGAAGCAAAGAAATGCAAGATCCTCGATGTGAGCCTGCCCTGTGGACCACAAAATGGAATCACCGTTGCTTGTAAAGGTTCTAAATGCGTTAACGGCACTTGCAAACGCGTAACTTTCTCCAGAGAGTGCACCAAGAACGAAGACTGTATCTTTAAGCCTCCAGGCCTTTTCGACGTAATTCATTTCGATTGCGTTAACAAGCGCTGCGTTTGTTCCAAGCGCGCTTTCCGGGATAAGATATGGGAAGGTCAAGATCTGGACAATCTACACGACATTGCGACTTTCGAGGGTGAATTGAACCTCATCAACAACATAGTGGATAGATGTTTCCTTGACCATTGGGCCCCGTGTGGAATCGATCGCGGAATCGACCTGAAATGTGGAAATCAATTTCGATGCGTGGATAATCGTTGCCAGTCAGGCCGCGTTACTGAATGGGAAAGTGAGGAAACTTGCTTTTCGGATGCTGCATGTAAAGCAATTGGCCGCAAAGCAAAATGTTATGTCCTCAAAGAACTTGTGGTTGATCAAAAGGAAGCAACGGTTAGTCGAATGGCTGTTTGCAGCAAAACGTTACCCACCGTAACCGAACTGGCCAAAAGGAACTGCACCGTCAAAACCAGCAGCCGGGAAGTATCGGAGCACATGAAGAACAAAGTTAAATTGAGAGAATGCTATGACGACGATAAGGTAAAGAAGAGTGGAGTACGGGGTCCAGGTCAGCTCTGCAATGAACATGCCGACTGTCCCCAACCCCTTCAGTGCTACCAAGTTCATTACCGTAAACGCTCACACATCGCCTTTTGCGATCATAAACAGCCTGTACCAGTACCCTTAGATCCAACCCGGAAGGAATCAACAACCTCATCTGATGAGGATTAATCTTTTGCCTTCTCCGCCTTCAGTATCATCCACTTGCTGACCAATAAATATACCTAGAGCTATATCCTCTTTGAACACTTGTTATAATAGTATATAAATTGTTTCACTCTCTATACAAAAGTTATTGTTTCTTTGACCTAGTACTGTTGGCAACTTAAGAGATTATGGCTTACCAAGAAAAACTTGGGCGACTTACTGCACGGAAGACTGACATGCCTCTTCGCATCATATCATTGGAGTGTCACTCACTAAAGTCAGTAAAGTCATTTCCAGGGGAAACTAGTTAGGTTTAGTCATATCCTAGTTACAATTTTCTTTCATCCTTCAAGCTTTACAGTTCTTTTTCCAGTTCCAAAGGAATTATAGAACTTTGTTCACTCAATTCTGGGTAATATGCTACGACATGTTTAACTTTGCTAAAACTTGTTCTTAACTTTCACGGACAGGAAGAGTTGGATTTGTATTCACTTTGTTTCCTGCTATATTTTCTCTTCAATTCGAATGCATTCCCTCCCTACCTAACAGTTTCATCCTTGCCTTTTTTTCTACCCCTTTCTCTCATCCGTAAAACTATCTTCTTGGTCGCTATTCTGCCCAGTTTGTTTCTCCCAAAAAGTTGCGATTAAAGTATAAAATTATGGTTTATGTAAGCTTCAAGCCCAATAGTTGCGGCAAAGAAATAAGTAATAAACATGGATAACTGCGTCATCCAAAATTATCTGGATCAAGCTCACCACCATGCTTTTGAATGTTCATCATGCAAATCCCTTTGTCGTGCTTCCAAAGACAATGTAATAAATAACCGTGGTTTAATATTAATTGAAAACGCATCAGACCAAAACTTAATGATATGCAACGGAGCAATACCAGGTGATACGCATGGAAAAAATACTTACACAAAAAATAAAACTAGTGTCCTCGACTACTGCTTGATATCACAGCGTTTGTATAGAGAAACATTTAGATTCGAAGTGCTAGACCAAACAACCTCTGATCATCACCCTATACAATGGACGGCCATGAAAATTACTTCCCCTAAGATAATAGTCCCTAAAGTGAAATGGATCCCCGAAGGAAGACAAGTGTATCAGCAACTCATATCTACGAAGCTCCAGACAGTACAAAGCTCAACTAACATTAACCAACACTACGAGGGAATCCAAGAAGCAATAATTAACACCCTCACGCAAACCCGAATGCTTTACAAAGTTGACGTGAACAGAGTGACCTTGAACAGGTGGTTTAATAAGGAATGTAAGGAACGGAAGCGACAGTGCAAGAAACTCTTGAGGCAAATCAGATCAAGCACAATTGTTACAAACTCACTACTATCTGAATATACTAACAGTAAAAAGTGTTACGTAAGGGAATGTAGCCTAGCAAAATTGCAATATTTTGAACAACAACGAGACATTATTTTGGAAGCAAAGAACAGCGCAACATTCTGGAAAAACATCAACCAGTTCAGGAACTCACACAGTAACACTATTCCCCCAATCAAAAACCAAGAGTGGGTTGATTACTTCACAAGAATTTACCCCCCAAGAAAGCTAACAATGTTCGTCCCAAGCTACTCCAACGATAGTGTACTAGACAGAGTCTTCACAGCATTCGAAGTTAAACTAGGCTGCAGGAAGCTGGCAAATAACAAATGCCCAGGGCATGATATGATTGTGAACGAGGCACTTAAATACCTACCGGAAGAAGGACTAGAGAAACTATCAAACTTATTTAATGCCGTGCTTGACTCGTCAACAGTTCCAATCGATTGGCTTAAGTCAGTGATCTGCCCAATATATAAAAAAGGTGACAAATACGAACCCGTCAATTATAGGCCAATATCCCTATTACCAACCACGTTAAAGCTATTCACGGCCATCCTTAATGACAGACTAGCTTCATGGTGCGCCAAAAAGAATCTGATCTCCAATTTTCAGGCAGGTTATCGGCAAAATCGAAGCTACAATCACCATCTCTTAACAATTATAACCGCCATACATAAATTACTGGATCGAGGGAAAAAGCTGTACTGCTTCTACGCATGCTTTTGAATGTTTATCTCAATTTGTTTGAAACTTGCAATAAAAGAGCATACTCCTTATGTTATGATTCAAAGATGCAAGAACAAAAACATCGATTGTGTCTTACCCATTTGGGTCATTTGTTTCCTTTCTTGCTATGTTTGAACCAATATTTCTCCGTTTTCCGACTAATCTTTCTTCAACTGTAACCTGTAATTTCATACCGCAGAACTTCCAGGTTATTTTGGTTGCGATTGCAGAACGAGAAGATTGCTTCTGGAGATAGGGCATTGAGAAAATAGTTCTACCTTCCGGTACTACATTATCTGAAATAATTCTTTAAAACAACTTGACCAATTCCTGGAGAAAGTTGAGGTAGGAAGGAGGTAAGAAAGAAAGTAAGGGTGGGAAAACTCCTCCTTGGTAGTACTTTTTTTGACATGCTAAGTTAGTGTTACTTCATTGCTCCGAGACGGGAATGCTTTCTCCAGTTTATGGGCTATACTTGAGAGTGGACATAACTGTGTCAGGAGAATGAAAAAATAAACGATACAATTGCATGCTTCGCATTAATCTTTCCATTTCCTTTCTCTGTAAGCCTATTTTCCATCACAGCCGCAATACAGTATTGATTTACGGAGGGACTGAAATTATTCACTGTGCTTTAGATCTTTGGTCGAGATTAGACCTTGTCAACTCCATGCAAATTTGACACTGTAACCCACTTCATAACCAAAGTTATAAAATATATACCTTGCGAAACGGGGACGTCCTCAGAGAAGCAGGTCTCGCTTGTGTTTAGTTCGGCGTCAACAAAACAATCACGTATTAACCTGGGGTGCCAGGTGGGGTTAGGAAAAGTGGATAATGCTTTTACATCTTGTGACATTTCAATTCCCTTCTCTGAGTTTCTCAATTAGTTTTTTATATTCAGCTGTACGAGCGTCAAAGTTCTATACGAGGTTTACGTTTACACACTGTAGATTGTTGTGTAGTTAAGCAAACGCAGAATGAATGCGGGTTCTGGGGCATGGAACTCAAGATTTGATTACGTTATGTCATTCAATTCGGTACTAGAAATATTAGCTCTGCTTAAGCTTGCTGGCTACGCAACGCAACACGTATAGAGTTTTTAGGCAAGTTTTGGCACTGTTCATGATTAACTAGGTCGAGGAAGCTAAGATGATAAGAATACGAAGTAATTAGATTTCCAAGAGTCACATGTGTACTCTTTTATTTATTTTACGACACTACGATGGCGCCCAGCTTAAATTACGCAATAAACTATTATTGTGTTAATTAAGTCTTCTTACTTCCAGTTTCCTTCTGAGCACTGTATTTATAATGATTCACTAAGACTACTTCAACTCTTAAGTAAAACATTATTGACTTTGCACGTTAATTACAGTAGAATCGACAAGTTATTCGCTGCGTAGATTACTGAATTAAAACGCCTAGCTACCGAGTTGACAATCGCCGAGTTTTATATTTTACGCTATTGAGATATAGCGAGGAAATGATTCGTTTTCACTGGAGATCAAGAGTTTTCATCCACACAACATAAATAGATCAGATTCGCGACGTATGTCACACATCATCACAATAGTAGGGATAGTTAATTGATTTATCAAGCGCGAAAAATCTCTACTCTTAACAATCGAGCTTCCACCAGCAATCGGTAACCGATAATCGGTTAGGCCGATTTTTTCCTCACAATACAAGCAAACCTTCTATTCTGACCCCTCGTTTTGTACCGGCAACATCCTGTTTATCCAGAAAAGTCTGCCGGCTAACAACATATCGTATATTTATATGATTTATATGTATAATAGCATTAGCAGCAAGAGCTGCATAGAAACAGTAACGTGACGACTACAAATAGTTATTTCCAGAACAGCGGAACGCTACACTTTCTAAAATTAACCTTTCTATATTTGGTAACGCTTCGTCTTGGAAGCATCCAGCTTCTATATTTTAGATCATTGTATAACTAGACAGCTTTAAGCTACTTAGGAATGATTTACCCACACTGCTGTGTGACGTTCCTGTGATTAATCAAGGGTGATATGAAAACATTATTACAGATAAATGGTTCAGGTAACTTGAGCGATATTAAAGTAAATTCAAGGTAGAGTTGTAAGAACAACCTGTAACTGCTGTATCGATGTGAAAATATGGAATTGATTCAAGTTTGATTTGTAATCATACTAGCAAGCTCATTAAAACATAATCTGCAAATATTTTTAAAAATAAGCTGAACAGAGATTTCCTACCGGTACTCTTTTAACTGCTGCCAAATGGGCTACATCACTATGAATCCACGAGTAATTTTCCTGTTTATCCCAGACCCGTATCATCGCAGCACTTAACGCGCGCTTCCTTAGATTGCAGGCTCAACTTATTGTTGGTCTGTAAAACCACTCCTGGCTGCTGGCTACACATCCCCGAATTCCACCGAAGATAACGAGCCACTCTGCTCTTCATCTTCAGGATGCCTGTCTCGACGACTTGAGGACTTTCTTCCGCGGATCTTCTCTGGAATGTGCATTGGATAGCCCAAACCTATTTCGTGGCCATGACTACCTTGTCGATGATAAACAAGATTTGATGCGGAAGGTGCAGGTTGTGGTGGGGGCATGAGCACATTTCTGAGATCTTGTATTCCCTACATCAGAAGTAAAACATATAAGTTAGGACATTTTCAACTTGAAATACACCGCTTGACTGAACTACGATATCTACATTAATATTAAAGCAACCGAGTCATTCACACTGATTACCTGATGTATAGACAAAAGGTGGCCCAACAATGCCATATCCATTTGCCTTAAATGGTGCATGTCCTTCTTAAGTTGATTTAGCTGCGTGTCCAACGTCGTTGATGGAGCCATAAGATGATGTGGCCTAGATTCCGAAATTAATCGTAACTTGTTTTATATGAACTCAAACTTTTTTAATTCAACCGTATTCCAAAACAACTTACGATTTCACGACCCGGACAAATGCTCGAGGTTCGTTATTGCTGCTGCTAAAGCTATCGGCAGAGCTTCTACCCAAACCGCTGTCAATATTATGAGGACTATGAGGACT
Organism: Sminthurides aquaticus; assembly: GCA_906901655.1. Classification (NCBI taxonomy): domain Eukaryota; kingdom Metazoa; phylum Arthropoda; class Collembola; order Symphypleona; family Sminthurididae; genus Sminthurides; species Sminthurides aquaticus. Next base: position 3,122,782 of record CAJQTT010000004.1, on the reverse strand, counting down.
GCTGGAAAGGCTGCGAGCTGGAGATGAAGTCTGCCCTTTCATTTCAGAAGCATGTTGCTGAATTGTTCTAGAATAACAGCATAATGTAAAATTAAATTTGTGTCAGTTTGTAGCAAAATATAAAAATAGTGGCAAACTCAAATCTTACCTATTAACTGAGTAATGATGTTCGGGTGAAGAATGACCATGATTCATGCCTACAAACGCGGAAGAGCTGCTGGAAGAGGAACCACTATGGCTATGTCGATTACTGCGGTGGTTATGACTATGAGGCCTCGGGGGAGGAACGGGTGGAGGTGCAGAATTCGCAGGTCCTGGAGAAATCCGTCGAAGATATTTAATATCTGAGCCAGTTGATCGCATTCCTAATGGAGAATTCTGAGGGTACTGAAACTGGGAAGACGCAGAGGCATGTGGAGATGAATTTACTCCTCCGTTATTGTAGCCATTAAGACTTCTAGGTAAAGGAGGTAAACCGTTGAGTAGCCCAACTGGATAATCCATATCTATAGATCCCCAAGATGGAACTTTCAATTTAGTCTTGAGTTCAAATCACAATTTGCTTCAAAGTAACTATGGCTATAAAATCACTCTTAAATCGTTGCAAAGAAGCCTTCAATAACACTTTTCGTTGTCATTCATTCTCGAATGGGTTCAGTTTAGTACGGTTCGATTCCAGATGATACCCTCGACACATCACAATTTTAGTACGAACATAATATTTAAAACCTAACATGTAAAGCACAATATTATTCAGACTTAAGGGCCCATTTCCACGGCACGCTGGAATGAGAAATTATTTATCTGCAGTGCTATAAATCATTTTATTACGCAATGCTTGCCAAGTCAGCAAGGGCAGAACGCATTCGTCGTCGCAGCCATAACTGTGAATGGAAACAAGTAAAAAATATTAGCGTCAATTAGTAGAATGCATGACTGTAAAACAATTACTGTTACATTTAAAAACACTTACCAAATGGACAATTTTTCCTAGGAACCTTCTAAGATGTGAGCAATCACCAACAAACAGAATTTACCCTCCACAAAAGCAACAACGAACTTCATTGATTCAGTCACTTTCTGTCGTTCTGTCTAACTCGAGTGCGTCAACACAGCCGAGTTGTACCTACCTATTGAAAACGTTAGGTACTCCTGCTTGTACTTCGCATATACGCTACATATGGGTACCTTTTACTTTAAGCAAAATCAGTTAATGGTCGCTACAACATATAATTTGCTACGCACATTTGCACTCGAAAGTTTATTTACGCAATTGTTTCATGCTTTACATTGTAATGATCTTATCGCTCATCAGCGCAGTGACCACTTAATTAAGACTGAAGCTCGTTCGGACTGCGAGACCGTTAGCAACGAAACCTCTTCTGTTAAAAAATCATATATTATTTAATTGGAATGACCGATTGTGTTAAGATTTGTGAAACCACAGACTCTTAGAATCTAACATTGCAAATTATGCTATGTATCAACTAAAACAATCGTAACGGAAACGGGTGCTTGAGCGGAGCTCTCTGTGCACTTCCGTACCGATAGCTTTAAGTTGGCTCTCAGCTCAGATAGTGTGTCATTGCGCTCACCTGAAATTCGACATATTGTCAAAACCAAACCATTCTATATAAAAAATTTCAGTTCGATTTCAGCTGCTTATTAATCAGTGACTTCTATAACTGAGGACGGTTACGTTTATAATGGACTGTTTTAGACGGAATTCATTTTAGCTTTTCCCGTGGGGCAATACCAGGATGCTCCATGGTACATATATACTGTAGTAGGTGTGGCTCCATTGGAACGCGGCCGGATACGGCTGAGTCCGCGCCCAGGATTTTCTCCCGTAGACTAGGCGGAAGTTTTAAATTCTGTGCAGATTTCGGATTCGACATATTTTTCGCCCAGCTACAACTAAACATAAATTAAAGCGAAAATTTGGGATGCAGCATTAAAATCAGCTGACTAAAAATTATTTGCTTAATCTTCCCCTAGTGGTCACCAATTCTCAATCAGTATGTGGTGAAAGTTAACATTATTTTTTACATTATACAGTCAAAGTTTTTGTTCACTATACAAGTTAATTTTACCTGTGCAGACCTATTGTGACCGCGGTCCCTCGTCGCAAGATGGACGGGGAATTAAGCACTCCTGAAAGAAATGGGATTTCTAAAATTCGTGACCTCATCAGACGACAAAGGCAAGAATCGGACGGTGGGTGTGATGACACCTCATCAGAGCTGGATTTTGTGTACGATGATGCCGACACTTATTCAAACGAAATATCTCAGCTCTACAGCTACACTGAAGTTCCCGAGTTCAAGAGGAATCAGACAGCGTATGAAACACTACTTAATCGATGGGGACTCCCGATTGAATGGCAGCGTCACTCTCCTGAAATGCGGAAGTCCACAATACTTCGTCTTCTGAATAATCTTGAATTATCAAACAAAACACAAAGGGCCGAAGCAGCGAAAGCAATTTTGTACATAGCGCAAGTAAGAGTTCAACATTGTTTACATTGTGTAGAATTTGAATGTAGAGAAAATTCTGAATTTTACCACTAATTTATACTATCAATATTTGTAGGGATGCTGGTCAGAAACTCAGTCAGAGGAAGAACAACAGGAATGGACAAAGTTCAACATAGCGCTTCTTCTAAAAAATGGAATTTTTCATGCCATTGTCGATGTACTAAGCCTAGAAATGGAGTGAGTGCATCGAAATCATGTGATTCATTTGTGATACTTTAGTCTGTATAACGTGAGATTATTTTCTGATGCATATATACTTTCGAATTACAGTCTTGGACCAATGTCAGTCCGAAAACCGGCAGTGAGCCTCGCAGACTCGGCTGAGCTGAGAGTTGTTTTAAGTATTTTATACACCATAGTTGAGACGTTACGAATTTCAACAGAAGAAGGCGAGAGTGAAGACTTCATAGAATTAAGAAAGAATTTTCGGGCAGAAATAGGTACAATTTTTATATACTAGGATTGCAAAATCTAATCTGTCTGGTAGTGTAGTCTAACTGTTATCTCATGCTATTATATATTGTATTAATACAGCTCAACCTGTAAGAGATGAACTGTTGGCGATAAAACTGTTGAACATGGTTACGAAATTTTGCGGTGGATCAGCACCACATTTCCCTATCAAAAAAGTTCTCTTGTTACTTTGGAAGATAATCCTGTTCACTTTAGGTGGCACAGAAGAACTTCGAGAGATGAAACGTAAGTATTAAAAAAAGATATTCCCAGTTTAGCAGATAGAAGTTGCTTTGTATTTTTACGATTTTTATTTTTACATTTACAGAGCAATACAGGGCTACAGCTGGTCTGGCGCCCATGAAAGAAGATACACTGGAAATTTCAAAACATATGAGAGCATCGTCTCCGCCTGCGAGTGCTACTGATTTGATAGATAACCAGAATGAGAGAAGAAGTCTGCGACCTTTGAGACGGGTTAGTGCTGTAATTTGTGTCGAATCAAGTATGAGTATGGTTAAATATATGATTCTTTTGTACTGCCTACAGCAAAGTCTGATCAAGCAAAGCAGTTTGGATGAATCCGCTGCATTAGACCTGGAAATGAACGATCAAATTGATGATGAAATGAAGGAAATAGAGGAACGTCGAGCTATGGAAGAATCGGGAGAGCTTCCACAACCCCCATCACCTCGTCCCATGACTCCAATACCGACTAAGAACAGAGGTTTTTGCAAATGAAACATTTAGCTTGAGCTAGAATTTTTTTTCAGAGTTTGAATCAAACCAACAATTGTGGTCATGTAGGGCTTCCATGGACTCCAAAAGTACGGCAAAAGGATTTGGATGCTTTCTTGGATAACTCTAGAATGAAGTTTGTCGGCTTTCCAGTTCAAGGAGACAGGGACACTCTTGCAGGTCTCCCAGCTCCAATCCATGAGGGAGTTAAAATTCTTAAACAGGTAATGATCGAATTTAGTTACGTCGTGTGAACAGAAACCTATCGCTTACAGGTTAACAGTAATAATCTTTTCCGTATTTTCAGCACATCTATGTTTCTTTGAGCGAATGGCAAATGAGTAGAGAAGAAGAATTGTGGAAGTGTCCGCTTTCACGACGGGAAGGAGAAATCGAAAGTTGTAATCCAGCTGTGGAAGCTCTGTACGCAGCAATGCTACCGAACCTGCCACAATATATAATTGCATTGTTAAAAATTCTTCTAGCAGCTGCTCCGACATCAAAAAGTAAATCAGAATCCATCAACATCATGGCGGATGTTTTGCCGGAAGAAATGCCGTAAGTTGGAGTCATTTGTCAAAGCAGAAAAATCTGTCAATGTAATTCTCAATGACTACAATACTAAAAAAAGTTTTTTAAATTTTGCAGCATGACGGTGGTACAATCAATGAAGCTGGGAATCGACGTCGCCAGGCATAAGGAAATAATTGTCAAGGCTATTTCAGGAATAATTTTGCTTCTGTTAAAGCATACAAAGATAAACCACGTTTATCAGTTTGAGTTTATCTCTCAGCATTTGGTTTTTGCGAACTGTATTCCCTTGGTTTTAAAGTTTTTCAACCAAAATATCACGGCGTATATTACTGCAAAAAATACGTAAGTTACGCAAAGTGATATAAAAAGTTTTGAGCGTTGTTTTCTCTCAGTTATCCACTCATTATTTTTCGCGTTCCATGTATTTCAGAATTACACTGACAGACTTTCCGGGATGCGTCTTAGAAGAACTTCCAGAGTTAACACCAGAGAGTCTAGAGCTTGGAGAACCACAACCGTATTGCTGGAGAAATCTTTTTGCTTGTATCAACCTTTTGAGAATCCTCAATAAATTGACTAAGTGGAAACATTCTCGAATAATGGTACAAACATCTATCATATTTTATTTTTATCCTCTATCAATGATACAATTAATTTGATTTCTTGTAATGTTCATTCCCCCCTGGTGTAATTACAGATGCTGGTTGTCTTTAAATCTGCGCCAATTTTGAAACGCTCCTTAAGGGTGAAGCATCCTGTTCTTCAGTTGTATATCTTGAAGCTGTTAAAGATGCAAACAAAGTACCTAGGACGACAGTGGAGGAAAGCTAACATGAAAACTATGTCTGCAATTTATCAAAAAGTCCGTCATCGCCTAACGGATGATTGGGCCTACGGCAATGGTATACTAAACCTTTCAATATATTTCTTAACTTTTAGTATTTGTTGTACTATTATTTGAACTACTTTCAAGAGGTTACTATTAAACGTAAATTTGTATTTGTAGATCTTGACGCAAGACCGTGGGATTTTCAAGCAGAGGAATGTGCATTACGCGGAGCTGTTGATCGCTTCAACGGTCGAAGATACGGTGACGCTTCAAAAGTAAGTTGATAAAACAAAAATCATTCAAAATTTCGCGTTGTAATTTTTTTTATTTATTTTAGCTAATTTATGCCTTCATTGTCTTTGCAGTTTCTTCCGGATTTCGAACCTGTGGATCAATGCATTACAAGTGTTTTAGGTCACCCAGTTCAGTTAACTAGTACCTTTAAAGAAAATTACGAGATTTGGTTGGAGCAAGAAGTTTTCAACAATCCAGTCGATTGGGATGAATTAATCCGCACCAATGGTTATTTATAATTTAAACTGACCACACATCTTGCCATCTCTCTCTCATGACTCATATGCTTGCATATGCATGGTGGAGTCGTATAATTTTACTTCAACTTTTCAAATCCCTTGCATTCTATGTAAATGCGTTGTAATTAACAATTTTTTATGATGCGTCCCATCTTCACTGTTTGATTGGTCTTCGGATGAAGTATTCTGTGAGTGTAGTCAGCAAACTTAATAATTCATGAATAGAAATAGCCACCCCCTCAGACGAAGTGAAATACTGTGCAACAGGAGGTTTTGTCAATTTCAGTGGATTCGTTTAAAACAAAGGATTTTTAGAAGACAATGACTCTTACTTAGAGCATAGTGTACCCAGCTTTTCGGCGCTTGAAACGGCAAATTCCGAGTGTTCAATGTGTACATAGTAATCGGATCGAAAACAAACCTTTATTACAGTTAATCGTTAACTATTCAATCTAATAACCACACCTACAAACGACCTTTTTGAATAGTTTCAGCCACCTTTTAATCCGTATAGACATTATTTAAAGTCAACCAACTTAAAACAAGATCCGTTCAATGTTTTAGCCAAAGTTCCAGCGCGGGTGTACGCATAGAATGTTGTCACAAAAGACGGCAGCTTTTTGGCAATCCTGTTGCCATTTTTGTAGATAATACATACAGGACTGCAAACTCTTGTTTTTTCTCCAACACATAACGTCGTCAACACATGTTTGTGCGACAAGGAGAGCAGTATATACACTACGCATAATGATAAAGAGTAGTATGTAATCTTAGAATGTAAGACAACTAATTTCCTATCGTGCTGTTGTATTGAAAATAAATTATATGCTAATCGTGGCATTACCCTTATTTCAGTGATTGCAGCAAGGAGAACTCACGTTACCGCTATGTTTGCTAGAATTATGATAGTAATGTGTAAGCATTTTAGTTTTTTTGCTTGCATTAGCCTCAACAGATTTTGCTCATGAATGTTGGATCAGGCTGTATCAAAAATGGATACGCAATGCCTACCTCCGCCATGTGTTTGGTTTTGCATTCATTGTGTGGACCACCACCCATCGCATCGCAACATAGATGAATGCAAACTTACTGACAGCATGCGAAATCTGTATTGAGTTACAATCGCATTCTTACAATATAATTAAAAAGTTTTGTCCCCTTCTATTACCATTTTGCCACCAATCTCTTCGCTGCCATTACATACCACATGTTTGGCAAAAGCCCCACTTGCCCACGTCCCCTACTACACGTACGTATCGCTAGTATTCCCCCGCTTTCACCTCTGGAAGATTCCGTTTGTAAAGCAAAATGCATGATGCAATCTCCTTCAAATTCAAGAGCTAGCCTTCACAAGGGCGGTTCTAGATTCAAGTAGGAGAAAAACCACTCTCCCTTCACCAAGTAGCAGAGTGGCGCAGTGGAAGCGTGCTGGGCCCATAACCCAGAGGTCCGTGGATCGAAACCACGCTCTGCTATCTATTTTTGCATTACCTTGACTAACTTTTGCACGGTGTTCCTTGCGAAAATGCATCATTATCCAACATAGTAGAGTGTACCTAACCCATCATTTTGAAGAATTCATTTATTATTAGTTAACTTATCTACATTAGGGAGACAAAATTATAAAAGTTCCATTATATTTTAAGAGATGGCGAAATAGGTAATTCTTTTAGCTTTGTTCCTTACACAAATCATTTCGTAATAAATTCTTTAATCGGCAGCTTCAATAATTTGTCTTCCCAATATAACGGTTCCATCGTTTAGCGTTGTCGACAAATCCTTGTATTCGTTATTTTAGCTACGGCGTAGTTAAAACGCGGATCGGTGATTCATGGGGCTGCATTGGCTCTATGTGTTCCGGGTAGCGATGAGGGAAGCCGATACTAGATGTAACTCAAGCCGGGAACTAGGAAAGCTCGGTTGGAAAGAAGAAAACATGATGGGCTCCAGAGAAATACCCGGAGATTTAGGTGAATCACATGTTTGTACAATCAGGTAAGTAGGTTACTACGACGTTCCAGTCGCAAGACTGAAGGTCGAAGCGCTGTTGTGCTTTTCTTTGCTTGTATCCAATTCGCAATTCCGGTTAAATGGATTAATAGAAAAGGAAAGAGCTACTATCTTTTTGCCAATAGATATTCCCTATCACGAAATTACCTGCGTGCATTAAAACCGGGTTATTGGAGAACCTTAAAAAGCTTGTCATCAAATACCTAACAAAGAATCACATGTATTCTCCAACTCTTCAAATAAAAACTTGGTTGTCGTGCCCTATTTCCCCTTTTGTTTTCCACATGTTCCCGCGGTCTCTCCCTTTCTGATTTATTTATGAGCAAATATTTGACATATTCACTTAACCCATCTGCTTGTCTTTACACCTTAAGCTCTTATGACCGCCGACCGCCTACGTCGGAGAAAGCAATTTCAATTTGCTCAAAGTGTATTCCAACTACTGCTAGTGTACTAACGTTGTAAGCTGTCTCTTTAAGTTTCCGCCCTTCCTCAACCGTGCTTGACCTTAACATGTTTGCAATTCCAAGAATAGTTTCACAACGTTGTCACTCGAGCTTTGCCGTCCTTGTGCTCCAGACGTTCTTTGTCATATAAGATTGATGTAATTTTATTGCTTTTATTATCATCGTTTTACTACGGGGCAATAATGGTGAACAATCTCCCTCGTCTCGCTACACTATTCCAGTGCCCGCCTCAGTTTTTCATCCAATCCACACAAATTTACCGTTTACTTTTGTGCGTATTAAGTTTTATCCTCGGCTAGACATGGCGCTATTTGTCCAGGTCGCAATTCCACAAACCGTTTATACGGACAATCCGGCAATGTTGATTTGAAACGGTTTCATTAGGTTACATCCACGCTGTCATACCACACCTCCGCAGCAGATGGCGCTACCGCCCTTTCTTCTGAAATAGAAGCAAATTCATTCAAGTCCATGGAAGTACTTACTGAACCTACCCATGGAGCTGGGCTATATATTTCTTACATATATCTGTTTCACAAGCATCAAAATAGCAGCCCATGTTGCTTTACCAAAAATTCATAGTTTTTCTCTTGAAATATGAATGAAAGGCATACATTAGGCTACAATTGCAATAGCTTCAGTCAACTCTTATTGTTAGTAACCGGTAGGAAGTAGGTTAAGTAATAGGCTAAGAAGTAGGTTAAGTAATAGGCTAAGCGAATTTGTAACTACAAATACCTTGTATGATCTGTGGATGAATCGGGGTCTGAGCACAATAAATCAATCAATAACCGGTAGGGCAGAGAAAAAAGACGAAGGTATAATTATTAGAAGAACGTCGATAGTAATTTTACAGTAACTGGGAAAAAGTCTTGGGAGCAAGTTAATTTATACACTGTAAAAGAAAATAATAGAGTTTTTAATGAAAATTGCCACGAGAAGCAGCCGTTGAATTTAAGTATTTCTTTATTACTATTTGGAACTAATAATTTTTGGTCATTCCTAGAAAAATAAGTAGGTGCAGAGTAGGAGGTTGGATGTGAAAATTGGATGTAAATTACAGGTAGAAATTACCATAACGGCAAAATCGTAGAGAATTCCAAGCGGTGCTCTTGTCCAGTTTTTCAAGAAGAATTTTTAACGTCACTGAGTCTCATCTCAGTAAGCAAAGCGAGCAGTTACGAAGAAATTACTCGAGTTAAATATAGAAATATATGCAGAACATGGCAATATTTCTCTGGCACCGCACCGCCTCCCCGCTAACATTGAATTCATCTTCGACCTTCAACTCTGAGGTTTTTTATGATTAATTCCCAAGAAATGTTTTAACATTGATAAGCGCATGTAATCTCAGACTACGCTTCTGTGTCCACCTAACAAGACAAAGCGAGATGGATTGTTTAACTGGAATATTTGATGATCATCTCTGAGATAAATTACTAGTTCCACTTTTTAATGGCTTCGAAAAGCTGAGACAAAACGCGTCGTCGTGGTCGTCTCATCCTGAAGTTTTCCAAGTATATAGGTAAAGGTATATGTATATTCTATGGGATAACTTTTCCGTCCGTTGCTACTATATGCAGGAACATTCTTACTAATAAGGGCGGAGACATGGAAGCCGGATAAAGTCGTGGTCACTGGATGCTTTCTGGATTTGTTCCGCATCTTCCTCCACGTCTTCGAGCTGAGAGTCAGTCATTTAGTCAGATATTCTTCTGATCTGTTCATCTTTGATCTTTGAGATGTTCCTCCAGTAGTGGCGGTGGCGCTGTCCGTTTCAATTTGCATACGTGCTTCGCATCCCAACGACATCCCGCTCCTCTTTTTTCTAACAGCTTTGTCCATTAATCCACCTGATGATGTGTATAGTCCTCCTTAATCCAGAGACGAGCGTCGGCAGATTGACTTACCTTGTATGCATCTCGTTAGTATCTCCTTAAAGGCTTTCCCTCTTGTCCCTCTCCATCCCGTCTGAATCTATTAGGAGATGAGTAAAATACTTTTTACAACCAAGGAGCTTCAAATCCAGGTAAAACAAAGCAGTGGTCATTTCATTCCTAGCCGCTCCTTTCATAGTAAGTAGAAGAAGATGCTGGAATTTTTATATAAAACTTCCTCCCTCCGCGATACAAGATGAAAAAGATGAGGGGAAGGTGGTGGAAGATGTTGTTTTGTAGTAAAGTTTTTTACCGTCCGGCCTCCGCATTTACCATCACCGTCTTACTGTCCGGCCACGCCACACGTGTAAAAGTAAGTGATGAGGAAGAGTGGAAGAAAATGAGTCTACGTTTCTTTTTCAAGTGGCAGTTGAAGAATTCATCTTCTCTTTTTATCCATCTTCAAGGAAGAGCCACCGAATGGAGGTGGTACATCCCCGGAAGAATGTGGATCTCGACCAACTAAAGCCAACATGTTTCTATCCATGCCTTGAGGAATCATAGTTACCATAGGAGCAGGTTTCTAACTTTTCCAAAGCTTTGCTTCTCATTCCTTTTACAAACCGCTCGCTCTCTATGTTTACCTTTACACTTACCAAATCTCTCCGGCAAACATACATGCTCTTCCAGATCCTGGTTCCAGTTTTAGTCACTTGTTATAAAAAACTCATTTTTCTATTCCATCAACTAAGGGTCAATTTACATCCGATATCTCCCATCTTTCCCTCACCGACCGCAACTTTTCAATATACTTATCTCTAACTGGGTCCTAAAGTTACTTAGTTTGTAAATATGTGTGGGAATTTAAGAAAAAAGTTGAAGGGGCCAAGGAAGGGCTATTTCTCCACATTATTCTTTTTTCCCAACGAACTGGAATCTCCACCTAACGAATCCCCTCTCGGAAAGGGTTAGCCTTAAGCTTTTGAAGAGACAATCCGAATCTCTGACCCAGACAGAAATACTATATGCGGAAGAGTCCGCTTGGATTCTTAAGGGTATAGGCTTGGCGGGAAGTATATATGTCGGGGTAAAATGGAAACTGAATTGTGGAAAATAAATTTCTGTCTAAAATCTTAGAGGTCACCATAAAGACTCATATACAAAGCTAGTTAAAAGAAACGTTTACCTCTCCTCTCTATTAGGGTTTTTATTCTATTAAAAAAAGAGCCGGGTGGCCATTGCTGTACACAGGAATGTTATGGATCCTGGAGGACGTAGCATCCCGAGTGAGTATCTTTTCTTTTCACGACAACATTTACACATAATTACTAAGCATGTGATCATAACCTTTATTACATTTACAGCCTGTTTATGACATGGGATGCGGAGAGATTAGGAAACATTTATCCACAGGGCCTAACGCCGGATTCCTTCCTGTACTTAGTGCAACCTTTTTTTATCATTTTTCTCAGACTCTCGGAGCATCTTTCTTCACCACGCGTTTCTTTATTAGCTTGTATGTATCCTACTTTCACCCTTCCTGTCGCACTTGGCCCGAACCTCGATCCCGTATATTAGTACGGTTCTAATACTTGTAAAGGCATTTTAATGTCTCTGCTTAATGAGTGAAGCTTATGGGGGATTCAAGCCATAAGACAAAGCACTAAAGGTATTTAAACGGGACTTGTTTTCCTCACTTTCTTTCATTTACCAAAGGAATTTTTCAAAATCTCCACCACTGGTCTACTAACAGATTGTGTCCATCGTCCACCTGCACCTAGGTTGACGCGGGAAGGCGAATAGGATGAGGGATGTATTTTGCGTGCGTAAAGACCATTTAAGAGTTTGAAAGGAAAATGTATTATACTTTTGAAGGACGTTATCTTCCTTGGAATTGAACTTTCAATGCTTTCCTTTTGAAGGGGGTAACTTATGTTGATGGTTATAGTGTAGAAGCTACCGTCAATTTAATTTTTTATGGTGCGAAACTCTATTTACAATTTAAATTCTCCCTACCGCCTTTTCGAATGCAGACAAAGAGGAGTGATGGCTTTTTAGGCCCGAGAGCAATAATAAAATTAATGCGGCTCTTTTCGGCGAGACGCAGACGGCAGACGACTTGAGAGGATGGTAAACTACATGTCTGGAATAAGTAAAGTAGCCACCACCGCCACACAGCCTTCATCTTTAGGCTTTGGCGTAAATCAGTTATTTCCATGGTGGTCAGCACCACCATCACCACCAAAGAATAAAGCCCACATTATATTATCCAAGGCTTTGACGAGGGAAAGGAATATGGAGGGGATAAGCTTGATAAACTGCGCTTCTCTCTCAATTCCCTGTAATTCAATCCTTTTACAATACATGCCCTATCTCCATCCGCTCGCTTTCTCCTCCTCTCTCTCTCTCTCTCTCTGCTTCCAAGAAATAATGCAACTATTATATAGTCTTGTACTATTTCGTATATCATGTGAAAGAGCTGTAACGGTTTGTCTGACTGGTGAAGCCAAAGCTGAAAAAACTATATGGAAAATAGCAAGATTGGATGATGCGGTGTATCCCCGTGTGTGTTTGAGCAAATCCCTGTTTCCTCACTTCCAATCTGCCCCCTGGTCTTCCTCGGTCGTCTTTTACGTCCCGGTGCGTGGTGTGAAGGATAAGTCAAGAATTTTCTAACTGGACAAATCATTCAAAATAAAGCGAGAGCTATCCAAGAAAGATCCGTCTTCTATCAGATGTATGTATACCGAATCCTGCGAGACATTTCATGTACGAGGAGGATTTACGAGAAACATTTGAAATCCGTGTGTCTGTATGCCCCGCAATCAGAAACCTAACTTAGCAAGAAAGAGCTCATCTTCTCCAGTTCTCACCCTTATGAAAAGAGTACCCGTAATATATAGTTTTACCAACCCCCGGTTTCTTTCTGTCCGGCTCTATTTCTTATGCATGAGTTTTTACTAAAGCTGTATAGTTGGGATAAGTTGTTTGAGAAAAACTGCGTGGCAATGGCATTACTTTAGTTATTCCCCTTATTTCTAAGTGGGTCCTAGGAAGAAGAAGGCTTGTCCGACTTGGATTTGGGTGGAGGATTTTTAGATTCCAAAGGATTCTTGTCAGAGCGTCTGACAGAGACTTCTTTTCTTGTCATCTTACCCCACACTACGTGTGTCTAATTTGATGCTAATCCCGCATAACTCTCTCACACAATTCTATTCACGGATCATTCTTATTTGAAATATGTATAGTTTCTTTATTTTCCTCCCATGTCCTTCTCCTCCGGCTTCATCCAGCCTTACACAAACCAGTAACAGGGCAACGCATGTACAACCCCGCTTATGTACTTGACACTACATACTTTTTTCTCAATCAACCTTATACCGATTCCATCTCCCCCATTTCTTCAGATCCTCCTCAAACTCCAGCCATCACTCAGCCATTCACCTTCATCCATAGCCTCAGTTCGAAGTCTATCTATGCCTCTAAATATTATACTTATGCCTTGAAGTCTGTTCAAGAGATTTACTCGGAGAAAACCGATCCGCCCCATCACGAGTCCCTTCAACTAAGACACCCGTCCCAATTCCATCACGGATCCGTCCGAATGTCATATTTTACACAGCACTCCCGGCCTCCACTATTCCGTCTCCATCCTTTATGTAATCTCAGCTTGACAAATTCTCTCAATTACTCAAACTATGGAGTTGATATTATGTATTCTCTGCCATTGAAATGACGGCCGCCTTCAGGCACTCACTCGCGCGTAATTTGAGCCAGGAATAAGAGTTATTGAGCTGTATCTGGAAAGCTGGACTTGCTCCCCGCCACCCTGAAACCGTGATCGGGCATGAGTCTAGCAGCATACTTCATTTGACAGAATTTTCTGGGAAACAGTTACACGAGTATTTAGTTGATTTAAAATTTTCTGCACCGATGCAATCCCTCTCTTTTGACTATTGTTACAAATCTCAGAATTCCGGCAATCTATATCTGATTCTCTGTAGCTTATTTCCCTGTCAATCCTTGTTTGAATGGTTTCTTCTTTCTCTGTCTTGTGTTATGTGTGAGGAGCTTTTGTTTTTCTTCATCCGTCCCTTCTCACCAGATCAATAGCGGATATCACTTGCTCAAGGTTTCAAATTTAACACTTGTTTCAATAGGAGAAACGATTACGGAAGGGGAAAATAGAGGACTGCTTCCATGCGTTCCACGGTAAAGAAGTGTTATTTGGTGAGTGTGGCCTACAGGGTAGATGGTGGGAGGAAATGTTTTTTCGGAATGTTTATTTTACTTGATATTTCCAGGAATCTCTTTAAGGATTATCATGTTCCTTTCTCAAGTCCATTTCCCACCCTATTCTGTAAAACTCCATGGATGATTTCATCCTGGAGCGGTGCTGTGATGGACTTGGACAGGATCCTGATTAAATTAAATGTATATTATTGCTTTCAATTTTTTTACACGGACGCCTTCCCGAAAGTTGGGTAGGGGGCGCTGGGTGTGTGAGAAAATGTTGAAGGGAAATTGTTCTTCTCATTCTCACTGTAATATTCAAGGGTTGATTCCAAAGCATCTTTGGTTCTCTCCGGCTATTGTGTTGGCGGGAAGATTCTTGCGTCATGGTCAACAACGTAGCTGAGCATGTATATGTTTTTGTGTAAAGAGTTACACGTGGTAAGAATGCAGGTTGTTAAAGAGGAGAGATATTTTCTCCATACACACATCACACATGGCTCCGCGTACATATGCTTTCTTGTAGATGGGAATGTTTATGCTTGTAGCTTGAGGCGTTTTCATGGCGCAAGAGGGGATATTGTTATTACGAACGACAACATTACAACAACAAAGAATAAAAACTTTTGCTATCGTAGTAGATACGAACAAGCGTAAAAGATGAGCTCAAATAGTACAAGAGTCTGTCCGTATCTTTATATATTCTAATAGCAACGTGAAGAACACTTGTAACGCGGAACATTTTACGCTCTGGAACCACGCAGAGCTTGCGGTCTTGACGGAATGCTCAAACGTTGTTACAAGAGGGAATCTGATTCCATGAGAGTAACTTTGTTGTCCCTAAAAAATATTCTCTCTCTCTCATTTCATTTTTTCCTACTTTAAAAGTATATAGTAGAGCAGTGTGTTTCTTTGAAAAGATTCCAGCATTTCTTTATTTGTACATACACAACCTCTAAATACTTAATAAACAGGTGGAGGTGGTTCCCTTTATTTTACTTGATGAGTATAATTTGAATGCAAACCTCAGAGAGAAACGCTTTTACAATACACTTTTTTTCTCCAGACAATTTCAAGTTCACCTGAGTGAGTAAGAGTACGATGCTCTTTTCTCATAGTTGGATGACCGCTGGAATTTTTTATAGTTTCCACACCTGAGAGAGCCTATCGCACTTTCGCTTTTCTCTCTCACCAACTATTCGTCTTCTTCTGTCTATTACTCAACCCTTTTTGAAATTTGTCTATCCTCATCTACACTACAGCCCTACGTCGCTGTGCATTATTTTTACGCAATTCCAGCACTATCACTGAACTCATCATCATTCAGTGCCCAAAGGCCAACGTAGTAGTATTTGTGTAAAACCAGTTCCGTTTTCTCTAACAACAATGGAAAACTCAATTAACTCAAAGGGATGAGAGCATTTTATAATATATGTAAATGAAAATATGATTTCTTCCTCCTCTGCCTCCTTGAAAAATTTCTCTCGAAGAGTCCTCTGTAATCATTTTCAGTTTTAAAAAAAATAATCTTCCCTCTACCAAGTTGCTGCCAACGGTAATTTTTCTTCAGAGTGGTACATGTTGGAAAGCAGGGAAACGTTCTGGGATTCCGGAATAGTACAGCAGTTTTAAAGAGGGTGAGGAAAGTAGATGGCGCCTCTGGTATGTTTGGAAGAACCCCATCCGCGTCTGTGAATTCCCTGTGAACATTCACTATGATTTGAGTACTGGGACAAATCCCAGCGGTTAATCTATCCATCATATGACCAGTTCATTTGAAACTTTTGGTATTCCCACCGATCTTCCCAACAAATGTCCCCTATGTCTCTTCTGATATTATCAATTGACATTAGGTACGCAGTCAGTCTGATTATGTGTCCACGTCGGGGTTTTCAGTGACCACAAAAAAAGAATCATTTACAGGGATTAACCAAATTCCTCTTTGAATATTATACAATATTTGTTTGTCATTTCTCAGTTTTTCACTCGCCTTTCATCTTTAATAATAAACGTTATTTATTCTGCAAAACAATAGACCATCTTTAATTCAGTTGAGCTTCTTGGAAAGCCATGTCGTTGCACCTCCTTACATAAGCGAGGATTCTACTCGCACTTATACCTGTATTCTTCGCCTTTCTTGCATCGTCGTGAAGAGGACAGTTTTAAGCCTTTTTACACTCGCTATTATTATGCTCAGTTCCGTGGTTACGCTTTCCACCTTCTCTATCTAATTCCTCTAGTTGTCAAACATGGGATCCATTGCTGAGAAATCCTGAGAGAATATGAGTTGGAGTGATAGTCAGCCGCCGTGGTACAGGTGCTTCTCCCTTGCTCAAGACTCCCAGATTCCCAATGAAGCCACCAGAGGAAAAAACTCATTATCGTCCATCCATGTCTTTTTCAAGGGGCAATTGGGCAGCAGTCCGGCAAACTAGTCTGACTTCAGAGACTCACCCATTTTGTACAATACCGAAAACAGTATTCTTTCACCCAGTCTTCGTCTCGTCTACCCTCTTCTTTCCATAATCTTAACCATTATTCTTCCATTGCAAGTACATACACTATACTCTGTACACCCACGCAGCCAGTCAGCCAGCATTACCCGCGCACTTTTTAAGAGGCTATATTCCGATTTTTCCATAAAAGACTTCCCGCCCGCCAAACGCACCAATTACCATCTAAGTGCATGATAATTCTAAATTTCGGTACACAAAACAAGGATTTGTATACACGATTACAAGTTTTCATGCTGTTTTTGCAGTCACCAAAGAGTGGCTCTTAAGACTGACAGGGAGAGGAGTTGAGCGTTGCAACTTTGCGACGCTTTAGTAAATCTCCCTCCCCCCTCTTTGCCCCTCTTCCGTTCCATTTCCTTTTACTAGAGAAGTACTTTTAGAAGACGCGGAATCTTTGTGAATTAAGGAAGCAAGACGGATCATTTCCCTTCTACGTAGGTAGAATCCCCCTTACTATAAACTGTATTTAAGGCTACATATATTTTTTACAAAGCTTCTCTATTCTTCCTTCCTTCCAAAGCTACTGTACCCTCCGCAATGTCTCCTCCTTATCCTTCTTTATCTGCCTGTCCTCCTGTTTGTCTCAACATCCTTTGGTTAATGCCTCGTCATCATTAGAAGAAAACACAGCTTGGAGTTTAATCCGCGGGCTTGTCGCAATTTTGAAAACCAGCTTGTCATCCGTCCTTTGCGCTCCGTCAGTCAGTAGCTGGACGTTACACGGTGAGATTGAAAATTGTATTATGAATTAAAGAATGATTACAAAGCTAGGCTTTCACAAGAAGCCACCACCTTACAATAGTCTTGTACAAAGTCACTTTCAGTGACTACAAACGTAAATCCGCTGATCTCAGAGTCTGGAGAATGTTATTCAGCCTTCAAAAGGTTTAAGAATCGTTTCAATCCGATCTTCTTTTCTCTCATCCCGTTTACTTCTTGTAGTCTATGGACTTTCTCCATGCGTTTCTCTCTTCCTCCTCTCTCTCATGTCTGTCTACCTTACCTGAGAAAACTTTAAAATTCTAAAGCCTAATAGTTTTCAAATGTCCTCCAAGTTTTCAAGTATTAGATTGAATTATGTGTACTCAGTTACATTTGGAAATATTGCCTGCAAAACGAGGGATTGCTTTTACAACTTAGGGCTCTTATTTGCCCGGCTTCAGATGTTCGTCATCACGTAACGGAACTGGTTACTCATTTTGCTTCTTATTTACAAAACCAATGTTCTTGAACTTGAATGATCAATGAGTTGCACGTTAGCCCTTGTACTCCATGCAACGTGTTGGAGGATATCTTCTTCATGTTTTGTAAACAAGTTTGCCCATAGCTGAGATATTGTGGTGAAAGTTGGAGGTTCCATCAACGGAAGACCTTGAGGAAGGCTTAAATGCCAAAGGTGAGGAGGAGCCATGACGTGAAAGTTCTCTCTACAACTCCACAGTCAGCTGATGGCAGAAGATGCATGCAAATGTCATATGGCGAAGTTTCGTCCCTCAATCCTTCTCATCTCTCCTCTTTGGTTGCGCTATGGGGGTGAAAGGATTGTGAAATTTCTGTTACTACGTTGCGCTCCTTGGAGTTTTTGCTATGAGCAACCTGCTTCCGGCAGTAATAATCCAAGTATTTATGGCCAGCGTTTGCGCGAAAAATCCTTAGCGGATCAATAAGTGCATGCAAGAGCCATAAGGATGGGATGCATGTATTATTTCTTGGTTGAGAAACATGCTTTTTAAGAGCATCTCGTCCTTAGTTGAGTGGAGATGGTGCTCTCCGAGTTTACGATCTCATTCAGGGCCACTCTTCTAATCTTCATGGCTTTGAGTTTACTACGTCGTTAATGCAAAGGTTCATGGACTCCTCTCCAGCGGATTTATGCTCCGCCGCTTCAGCTTTTCCATCCAGGAGCAAGACAATTGAATGAGATTATGTGTTGTGAGTGAGGAAAACATCTAGATTTACGCCATCAAACTTTTACTTCACACACAACCCTCCAAATATTCTTACAGTACATGGTTTATGCTCAAACACACAATTTGGCCACGAATTTCTTCGTCTTCTCCTCTCGTTTTCTGTCTTACAATTAGGGTTCATTTTAGTGATAAGAATTACATACAAATCAAAAAGAACTTTAAACCGCAGCACCCCTACATTAATTCGCATTTTAGATCATTATTTTGAAATTTTTCTAATTCCAAAGTTTCCATTCGTTTAATCCACCTGTTTTTGCACAACAACTTACAACCTTGAGGATACCGTAATCATCCTTACAATCATCTAATAAATAAATACACAACACATACCCTAGACACAATCCTTTGAAAATTTGACAGCATTCTCACTTAAATTATCTCTGATTTGGTCGTCTCAATTTCTTTGGCTCCGTACCCTAGCAACCCAGGAAGCGCCTGGGTTACTCGAGGCGTAAGAAGGAAGTTGCGGGTTAGGAGGGTTAGTGGAGCAGGAGGGAAGATGGGAGAAAGTAATCAGTTTATTCACTATAAAAAAAGCCTGCTGCGCAGTTGACAAAATCAATTTCCTACAGATCGTCATCGTAAAATACACTATGCGAAGAGTGACTGTAATTTCCCTTGAACCCAAAGAAAGTTTTATTCAGCCTTGCAAATTTCCTTTCCTTGTCCTTACCTTAACTCTGGCAAATTACTCCTTCATATGGACCTTGAAGCGAATACAAATGCATCGACCTAATAAAATACAAGAAGTTTTCGTGCCATCTGCTGTCAATTTTAATACAGGAAAGTTGGTACGATCCAATCTCGAATCCAAGGCCATCTAATACAGAGAGTTATCTGCTAAAATCTTAAGTGTCAAGGCAACTTATAAGGTTACTTTTCTACAATTTCCTTCAGCTGGTATCCTTGATTTTTACAAGTTAATCAGTATAGCATAACCCTCCTACTTTTTGTTTGCGTGGAGTGGATAGAGAGAGTATCGTTAAGCAAAATGTCAAAGAGTTGACGTCCGCTGTATATATCCTTGTTTTATGTAGTTTTCAAGTCAAATCTTGGTATCATTTGATAAAAATCATACCAGCTGCGCCTGATTTATTTGCATTTTACTTTTGCATAAACTAATAGTTTTAACGGATGAAACATTGAAACGCTGCTGTCGCTGGAATTATTATTATTAACACATAGTTTGCACTCCCTGTTCCAGTACTGGGATTGTCGTACGTAGTCGAACAATGTAATTAATTTTACTTGGGTTTAAAATAAAGCCGGCTTTAGTTTTTCCCTAGACCGTACAAGAATACACTGAACGGGGATTTCTGCTTTCGTTTCTGCACGCAAAAAAAGTGCTTTGGCAATAGTTTTTACCGGTCCTCGAACTGCAGATAAGCTTATCTATGGATTCAGTTTGATCTACAGCTCTGGTTAACGGATCTGTTTGTACTTTCTCCGTAGCATGCTTTATTGCTCCCTATCATTGACGCTCATAACAACAAGGGTTTGAGACCCGGTGAAAGAAATTTATTATGAGTCGCAAAATCATAACGGGTTGGTTTACAAACAGAAAACAAAGATCGTAGGCCACAGTAAACAAAAACAACAAATCTCGTTATTTCTCTGACCTTTTAGCATGATTGCGACGTGTAGATGCTCGTTGAACAGCATTGACAACATCCTGGCTTATTGATTCTTTCTCTTTGTAAATCATTTGTGCCGCTTTCTTCTAGGTACGGGTTTATTTTTTCAAAATTGACTAGCTCAACCGTACACGGAAACATGCATGAGGGACGACACAGGAGATGTAGCGTGAGGAAAACAAATATATAGCGTCGAAGATTGTGAGGAACATACGTTTATTTAAATCTTAGCAGCATGAATAAACCATGCCTTCCTCCATAACTTTGAGAAGCTGTATGTTTTCTTGAAACTTGTGACTTTTGAGGTTATTTTCCCTCTACATAAAAGAGAGAGTTTTCTACAAAGGTTTCCAAGTCTAGGGCAAGTTCAAAACCCTCTGTTGTCTTCTTGGAATACTTTGCAAAAAAGAGTATTAGCTGACTGAGCTACACAGATGCTTGCTCCTTTTCCTTTCCAAGCTACTCTTAAGCGAGGACGAAAAAAGGAGGAGAGTAGCGTCTGTTGCTTTCTCTCGCGAAATCTCCTCCTCCCTTCTGCTTTCTCCGTCTCTTTTTTTGACCAAAATATAACTTGTTTCCTAGCGTGTCGTTTAAAGTCGACGCTACGTGAGCCTGTGGGCGGAGTAAAGTCCACCAGTTTAATAATAAACGCTGACATTCCCTTGTTTGTTTGTAATATGGCTTAGTTAAAAGGATTCCCAGGAATGACGTTCATTGAAACCCTTCCCTACTCCCAGGTGACTTTCTTTCTTCCCTCTTCGAATCTTTTGGAAAGCGTGGGCGGCTCCAAGGACAAACTTGTTGACGTACATTCAATACTATGCAGCTTCCAGAGTATTCGCAAGATTATTGAGCCATTTAAATTTTTACATTGTCATTTTACGTTTTGAATTCACAAGTTTTCCTTGTATCTCACCTTACACTTGAGCTCATATCCATCTGAAAATCAAATGAGCTCAACAAGTTATACACCATCACGTTGGAGGAACTTTCGTTGGGACTCAACTGCAACGCAAACTGATAAGCATAGCAATCGAATCTATAAAACGTTGAGTTTAAATCCGACAACGAACTCCATGACCTGATTAATATCATATAACCTTCTCTCTTTCATTTAAATCCGAGGCTAGTTAACGAATCCTACGTTTCTTCTCGTATCATAATTATGCATCACGAAGGATGAAAGTTTGATTGCTACAACGGTAGAATGATATGCTCAAAATTTCCCTTGCAAAAATTATCTACTGTTCTATATCTGAAGCGAAGATGTTGAAAGGATCTAAATCTTCACTTTTCCAAGCGCCCCCACTCTTCGGTGGATAGATGGCGCGGGGAGTGTTTCAGAATCTAGCTGGATGAGCACGCAGCTCCAATATTCATCACTAGGAATTCACAAGAGAGCGACAAGGATAATTTGGGATTTCCTCTGAAATGAGTTATTTTGACACTTGCTGATAGGTTTTTGAGGGAAAATGATACGACAGTTGGGCTGTTTTAAATTATAGGCTGCGTAAGCAGTTAACAATCCGAATTTGAGTTTTACTTGTCATTTTATTATTGTCCCACGCATTCTCTCAACTCTCGGCCATGGAGAAATTAGTGATGGAGTGAGGAAATAATTGGGTTGCTTAGAGCCAGAGAGACAGAAGAGAGTGGGAGAGAGTGAGAGAAAGGAAATGAGAAGTAGTGTGAAGCCAGAGAATAAAATATAACTTCCTTCTTTGGATAACGTAGGATATTTGTTCAGAGGAGGGGAATCTAATTGCTTGATACGATTTGTCCAGCCTTTTTCTCTTCCCCACCACCGGCTACAAACAACTCTTGACATAAGCTGGAGGGAAAGCACTACGTTATTTGTCCGCCGCAGCCCTTTAAACTCATCTCTTCCTATTCTCTCTTCCCTCCGAGTGTATTATTTGTTGACACTCTTTTGCACTATTCCTCGCATTGTATCTCCCAAACTCTTTGTCATTTAATTGTGTATCCTCCTTCCTGACTGTCGCCTCTCTCTTCTATGCCTCCAGCACTATTCTTCCTGTATCTTTTAAATACGGTTAAAAGCTGACCGTTGACTCATAATCCTAATTCAGAACGTGTACACCGGTCACTACATTCAAGTCTGTATACTTAGGACCTCTTCCCCTGGACAGTCCCTCGCCTAATGTCCGCTTCTCACCACAGCCTTTTCATGGTCCAGCTCTGCTCAAGCTAATGATTAGATTAGAGATAGCCCCGCAGGTGGTTTCTTTCTCTCTTATTCACACCGGAAAAAGCGTGGAGGTAAACCCCGACTTTCACACGTTCATTTGCCGGGAGTAGTTCCGTCCGACCTGGACAGGAGGAAATAAATTCCAATCTATACCTATTATGTATCTAGCTGCTCGTAGAATTTACCATTGTCTCTTTCTTGGATCCTGCCTACAAATACACTGCATACTGTATGAATCCTCTCGATTCTTTCGTTCTTGTCCACTTTCTCGGCTTCAGGGCAACACGCTCCCTATCCATGGGTTTTACTTAACGTTTCGTGACACGAATGTCTCATTGTCGCAACCGTGTCAAGGGTATTCTCTCAGCTTCTGTCTCTGACATAAACTAATTCAATTTGATCATAGCAATGAATTTATACAAGACTATTCTACCACGTTCAATTCTTGAAATTGTAGAAAAATATTTGTTATTGATAGAAGCAATATGTTGAAGATTTCCAAATTTTTCTCTAGCATGTCCTAACTTGACTAGCAGTCATTTAATAATTTTTGGAACAACGCTGCACCCTGTGATTCAGGTTATCCTGGCAGTATCAGAGCGATAAGCTCTAAGCTATCCTTAAGTATGTCTCCCCGTATCAAAGTGCGAAAACCCGTAATTGTTGCTTGCTATGATCATATGGGACCGATCATATAACCACAGCCGTCATAGCCAATACTTGCAGGGGTATCGGTATCCGGAAGTCAAGCGCCCCATAGAGGAGAGCAACATGCCTATTTACCATGATCCGGCAAAACTAACTATTTTCAAGCATTTATGTAATCGACTGAAAATATTAGAATCTATATAGCGTAAATCATTTAGTAAAGGGCGCGCCGTGTTCCTCAACCAACCGGTATCCATACATGGTTTTGATAGAGGAACATGAACATTTACTTTGCCTTCAACACGTGCAAAACATACACGCATAACATAAATATTGCAATTTTTAATAGTTTTATACAAGATTCTCACTAATCAGAATATTGGTCTACAAAAGTCACGACATTTGACAAGCGTCTCATTCACAAATGAGTTCTTCGTAGACTGCTCTTGAAATTACTGCTTGGAGATTGTTAAATGGAACGTAGAAGAGTGAGCTACATATCTGAAGCCAGGCATTATAAATCGTGGAAAAATCAGTTTCTGAGCCAGATCTTGTAAGAAGGATAACTTGTCACAACTCGTTTGTTTGTGGGGTGATATAGGCATTCAAAAATAATATCTGAAAATATGCATTTGTTCTTTTACGAAACCATTTTGCTCTCCGGCTTGCTCCATTTGACTCAGTTTAGTTGAACAAATCAGAATGAGCCCACTGAAATTTGGGACTTGCCGAGATTTCTTGATCTAGTGGAAATTTTTCGGGATTGTGATATATTTTTATTGACATCCGGCTTGGAACTGGAAAGCCTACGTTCAATCACAAGTACATCCTTTTACGTCTACGATCCACCCAAATTTTCAGAAGTGGTTAGTTATGAACCAAGGTTTCCTGAAGCTACTGGAGGAATGGACAGGTACAAGAGGCTGGTTGCTGCCAACGAAAATCTGGAATTCAGCCGCTCAAGAAACTGTAGGGCTCAGTTTCATTTCACCTCCAGGCAAACATATTTACTGGAATCAGACTCTAGGATTCTGGATTTATTCTTCTTAGGACAGGCAGTACATACTCGGTTTGTGATGTTGGGATATCACGGCGCCCGTGATATTTGTAGACTAGGTTGTGATATATCACACAGTTAGTGATATTGCAGTTTTAATATCACAACTGTAGCTAACTTCACGGGATGTTTTAGTTGAGATGCTGTGGAAATTTTATTTCTTGGCGGATTTTCGTGTTTTTTGTTTTAAAACACATCTGAGGTCTCCTGTACACAATAATCCGGGGTGCAAGGCGCTCTAACCGCCATTATTGTGAAGGAATTTAAAGTCAAAGTGAGCGCCATCGTAGAATTTCCCGCTCCCATAAGAGAAGCATTGGGATTCTCACGCGCAAGCAGGCTCTCCGCTGAAGAGGAGAACCGAAAGTTTCTGAGTTCCCTTTCCAATTACTCCGCTCAGGAGCGTCCCAGAGTCAAACGGTTCGGCTTGTTGGATAGCTGAGTTTGTTTTCTCGATTACATGTAAAATTTAATCTCTCTAGGTCAAAGTGTGAAGTGGCTGCAACGCTTACACTGAAAAAAGTCAGGTTTCTTCGGCAGTAGACTTCCAGCGTTGCAGTATCTTCCAACTTTGACCTAAGAACAGGGAATTTAGTTTAAAATATAGAAGAAGACCTAGGCTATCCAACAATGCAAACTGCTTGGCATTGTGACGCTCTTGAGTGAGGTAATGGGTACAGCAAGCCCAGGAAAATCTTACGGCTATTTACTGTCCGTATTGCCCCACTTACCGCGATATCACGGGATCTGTGATATCACGTGATATCATGTGCTTGCTAGTACTACAAATATGTGACAATTATATCACAGGGCCCGTGACAAATTTCGTTATTTATGCTTCTTGTTCCTGGCTGTAGGAAAGGGCGAGTCAGTATTCATGTACTCCATTCTGGTTACGTACGTCGAGGTTTTCAGGCTGAACCCCAACTTTACCGACTTTTATGCCAATTATAAACCAGAGAAAGCTGAAAGAGCGAGAAGATACAACCAATACTTGGTATCAACCAAAAATGGCATGTCAGAGAGCTTGACTCAAAGTGAGCTTGGAGGACTAGTATTTGCAAAACTTCAACGCAGCTATATTGTGATTACATCGGATAATGCTGCTATACAATTTACATCAACATCAAACTCATATGACTTGGAATTCTTACAGCTTTTCTGCATTTACTCCGATTTGAAATTGTACTTCCGTAGTAAGAGCTTGACTGAAAGCGGGGGTTTATTAGCCACCATCGATACTTACGGCACGATTGATGGATTAGCAAAGTTCTTTCAGCCCATATATCGAAGCATTACAGTCACAGTTGGTCCTGTAACTTCCGAAGTTCCTGAGTTTTTGCCTCATGGAAATTACTACCAGAGGAAAATTGACGACATCCGTTATGTTACCAAGGTGAGCGGTCCCAGAAGCGTTTTCGTGGAACGGAAGAAGTGGCCCGCAGAATTTGTCCAACTCCAGATTCTAGCAGATACATTTCCAAATACTACTTTCACTACCTTAA
Organism: Sminthurides aquaticus; assembly: GCA_906901655.1. NCBI lineage: Eukaryota > Metazoa > Arthropoda > Collembola > Symphypleona > Sminthurididae > Sminthurides > Sminthurides aquaticus. The sequence continues at coordinate 3,097,032 of CAJQTT010000004.1, read as the reverse complement.
GCCAGGGCCAGGGAACACCAAAACATCTCCTTAGTTTTTTCCCAGCTATATGGGGGCCTACTATATCACTTATACCGCAAATACATGCTGGTGTGTATCGACCTGTGCAGGAGACTTCTGTTTCCTTTGTTACGTGCTCTAATGTAGCGTCTCATCGATTGACTCGCATTTTCCTAAAGCCCTTCGACCTTTATTCTTGGTTTTTCCTAACGGTGAGTATTATTGCTGTTACTGGAGCTTTATCCTTGACGACGTACTGGATGAACGGATGGGATACAGTATGGAGGATCGTTTTGGTTCTATTGCGGATCCTTCTCGAGAATTTCCAGGAACACCCTTCAAAAATGGTTAAACGGAGAACGATGGCTTCGAAGCTCATACTCCTCATCGCTCTTGTCGGGATTGTACTGTCCAATGGCTACAAGGGGGTTATCACTGCAGATTTGACCACACTAACGACCATTGACGGACCTCAAACATTTGAAGATCTTTTGAAATCCAATGTCACGTTTTACTCTAGACATCCATTTCCAACTGGAGTTATGCCGCCCATATCGAAACTAATAAGAAGTAAAGCACCCACGCTGTCACTCAAGCAGCTCCAAAGTAGAACATTATGGGAAGCATTTGTAATGTGGCATTACTTGAATCTATATGCTATGTCTGCGATCCGTGACCCCAGTAAGGCAAACAAATATTGAAAAGTTCTTCGGACGTTAAATAATGTAGATTACTTTTTACCTCATAATATGACGGCTACCGATGCGTTTTCCCAATGCAATAACTCAGCCTTTCTGCAGTTCACCCATGACCTGGGTAATTTTGAGGTTTCACGTTGGCGTGTAGGAACCTTGACAACCCGTCCTTTGTACGGACGGACAACCTTTTGTAATCGGGAAAGAAAGGATCGCCCTGGGACACGACAGTTTACATGGTCCACACTGGGATGGAGAGAAGGAGAAGTGTGCCATCATTAAATGCATAGAAGCCGGGATTTTTAAACGGATAAAATCCTTGATGACTGGCTTTAATCCATCAGCTCTAACATTGAACCAATGGATCCTTTTACTAGAAATTGTGTCCGAGAGACCGTTGATCATGTCACAGCCGCTAATTGAAACTACATTTTACACATGTATAATACTTTTAGGTTTTGCAATGCTGGTGCTTGTCGGTGAGCTCATTTTGTACTACGAGAAAACGTGTTGCACGCGCGGGATTCTGCGGTTCCGATTTTTTCTGGAAAATGCTGGATTATTGTGGTTACGTTCATTTTTTGACAAGTCTGAACAAGTTTGAACAACTGGCTTTCCTCTTGTTTTTCAATCCATGTTTAAGTGCGTGGAAGCTTTTTATAACCTAACGAACATAAATAAAATCTGTCTTTAATTTGCCTGCAAGAAAAAGTGAAGATATAAAAACTGTTGAAAACCTTTGCATTCCATCATTTGAGTTGTAGAAGCTAGGTAACCATTATCATATTTTGTCATAACTTGGAAGGGTAGTGGGTGGTATCGGCGCGTTTGTAAAATGTTCACCGCCATAGATCTTAACAAAGGGACTTTGAGTGAAAGTTTCTGGGACCATTTTCATGATTTTGGTGATGATATGATGCATAACCATAGATTTCTACTTAACTTTACTCTTTTCTTTTATCAATTCTACTCTTCCCGCATGCGAGGTTGGCAATCTATCTATCTGTACTACATAATTCAAGCCTGCAACCTTACAAAGCTGCGTTGCGTGCTACTACAAGAAGAAAGTACTGTTCATACTCTTCAAATATTCCCTACACTTGTGATGAACTAGTTCTTCAAACGCTGAACGACGAGCGAAACTTAAATGCTCGCAGTTTGACTTATATATATATATATCCGCTATCAAAACTATTATCGGTGGTTACTACTTACTTCAAGAAATGGGGGATAAATGATGAAATGAAGAGAAAATAAAACGTGGCAGGAAATTTGCATGCTGGTACCTGGAACCCTATGCATGTGCATCAAATATCTATCGAGTACTTTCACCATAAACAGATAAACTCCGAGACATAGACCTTCACCCTTTCATCTTTTCACACTCTCTATCTACTTCATTTCAGCATTGCTCTCTCTCTCTCCTTTTCCGATCTTCCGCTTTCCTTTAGCACAACTTTCTCCCCTGGATCATCGCAAGAGAGAAGGTAAAAGTAAAAGGGTATTACGCAAAAGACGGATGGAATGAAGCTGACATAAACGACACTTTCACTCTTGCTTTTGACACCTGTAAACCCAAAGTTCATCAGGTCAAATCTGATAGATAGAGAGAGCAAGAGCAGCGCTCTCTCTCAACTCTGGACACATACGAGGAAGGATCTTACCGTATCTTTGAATAAATACATTCCAGCAAGGATAACAAAATGTTTGTTACGGGGTCAACTGACTGAGAGCTGGAAAGTAGGTGATGCTTTTGCAATTCAATAAGATGCTTCAAAACTCGCTCTTCTAGACTATTGCTTATTTCATACATGGACATGGACAGGTGCATATATTCTGCCATTTTGCAATCACACAGCTGCCTAACAGTATGTATTGACCCGTCTAGAAAATAGGTCACTATGTGTCTGACTTCCTTTAACCTCTAGAGAAATCTGAAGGACAACATCCGTTTGCTTAGAACGCAAAGAAATATTTTGATGGCTAACTAAAAGCTACAGACTCAAGGTGTTTGTTGACGTCAAGAAAATAACTTGCATATATACTTTGTGACTAAGTTATCCTCCTAATTCCTAAGTTTAAAATTTATCGAAACTCTAAACCTGGTCAGCTTATGATGGTGCAAAGCAACGCATGGGGAAGAAGCTGTGTTCTGTATTGATCACCACCCAAGTCCGTCGTAGCTGTTTATTTTAATTGTGATTGAATTAACATTTAATATTGGTAAAGACCCCCATCTGCTGCAGCAAATAGCTTTCACTCCGCGTCTACGTCATACAGCTTCAGCATGCCTGACTGCAGCCTGCAGCTCACTTACTATGAGTCCTGGGCAGGAAACCAGGAATGTCCAGTACGTTTCGCAAATGCACGTTCATACCTGTCGGATTATGCAGCTACAAAATCCAGCCTGCAGTCTATTGTATCACCCTGAAGTGATAAAATCCTCATTTGGACCCCAACTGCTGAAGGGAAGAGGCTACACCTTGTGATTGCAGATCCATCGGATAGCAGGACATCTCAGAGTGGACGAGGAAAATGTTGGCATAAAGTAAATTGAGTTTGAAACCCTCAAGCTGGAAGATGTATACACAGAAAGGCTAAAATTGGGGCGGGAAGGGATGAGAGGAGCGTCGAAGAACCCTTTCGGGTAATAACCGGAGCGGAACGGTTACAGCTGTTCCGTCCTTTATCCCTACTCCCTAGGCAACGTCCACCAGTCAGCGCTGTAGAACGTTTTCATTTTTAAAATAAGCAGGCACGAGCCAGTCGGGGGAGATTCGAATGTTGTATTCCCGATAAAATCCACAGTTTCTTTGTCAATTGGATCCTCGTGTAATGGGAATGGGAGCAGTGTTTAAATTCATTTAGAAATAATGCTACTACCCGAAGCGGGCAAGAGGCGGAGCAGTACGTAAGCATTACCGTTCCAATAGTGCCCGTACTGTGCAAGGGTGAAACACGCTTTGTATTACAAACGGATACTCCGAAAGTTGAATCAAACCTTCCCGGAATACTATACTATAGGAGAATACAGAATAAAGGAAGGAAACAGTGCGTAAGCTGAAATTCCCTGTAATTGTGAGGGAAAGGTAATCCCCGGGTTATGGGAACGCAGCGTCTACTACTCCGGCTCCTCCTGTCCCTTCAGTTCATCATGACTTGGGTCCCTTCATCCTCGCGTAGTAAAAGGATTTGGGCAGAATGACATAGAGACGAAACGTTTTCCAAGAGATACACACAACACATGGAGACTGTGTCCTCTCTCGTAGCAATTTCTCAATCCGCCAGACCTTATCACTCTCCCTCCCTACACCTAGTTTCTCTATGAGGGCTCCAAGAGCATGTTATTCTTTGCCACAGGGAGGAAATAATGGAGAAAAGTAAATAAGGGTACTCATTTAGCGGATTCAAACTCTGTGGGGATGCGGGACTTGGGCGGAATAGCGATTGGATTGATTGGAAACCCAAAGGAGTTTGGGGGATAAAAGCATTGCTTTTCCAGGAGTACCATGTACAAGTTACACGGAGGCGGCAGCGTACAATTTTTCCACAAAACTACAACCAGTAGCACGGGTAAGAGCGCGGATTGATGCACCCTACCCGGGTTCTTCCCAAGCGTCTGTATCATTCCATCTAGGAGGAGGATAAACAACGGAATAATAGCAATTCCCGCAAGCGGGTACAGACAGGCTCTTTAATTAACGTTCACGACAGGGTTGGAGGATAGACAGGAGGGAGTTAAAAGTTAGCCTTGATTTGAGGTGATGTAATGAGGGGTATCTGCGCGTGGTTGGATGAGATGATTAGGAGGAGGAGGACATGAGTGAGGCGTATGAGGAAGAAAGTATTTTTGGTGGCACTTATATGCAGCTGGATTGTATACTCTGCCTTATTTAGCAGACTAAACACCTAAGACTTTTACATTGAATGTCAATGAAGGGCAAACATAGCGTGCCCTCATACACTGTCTCTTTCTAGGTCTGTCTGGCACTGGCTCTGGTCTGGCTAGACAGAATTTTGAAGCTATTGAAACTGTGTGGATATTTCTTGATTTTGTACACTGGAAGGGCAGACGCTGCTGGCTGAAAGTTGGGTGTTTCTACAATCTCTTCCCGCTCCCGCTCCCACTCTGGAACCTCCCCTATAGGATGTTACATCTTTAAGGAAGATTGGATATAAATCAGGTTTAATGTACGAGAGTAGAGAATAATAATGCATGAGCGTATGAGTATGCGTAGCGTCCTAGAAAGAAGCAAGGTTTTGTTTACTCTTTTGGTCCGCTGCCAAAAATGTGATCTAGAGAGATCTAGAGGAACGAAAGCATGGGAGAAAAAAACCGTTCCACATACTTTCTTTGGCGGCCGGGTATTTGACACTCTTTTAGCCGGAGTCTTAATGGAACTGGCCTGGAAAGGAAGAGGACGGGAAGGATTCATAGTTTTATCCGGCGATATAGGAAATGAATAGGCGAGGGACAAGCAGAAGCCCGCTTATAACTTCCATTCCCCCCCGCCACCAACCTCCCCTCTACCTCTCACTCTCTCCATCTCTGTCATCATCATCTTCTTCTTGCAATATCTTTTCCCTGGCTACCGACTCCATGTATGATACGTTCATGAGGATGTTGGTCCTCTAAAAAGCACGTGTACGTCCCAGGAGTGATAAATAGATTCCATAAATTAGTCTAAATTCCTGTCACTTGTAACTTTTAAAGCTTGTACAAATCGTAGGAATATATTCCTCCAAACCCCCCACCACAAACTACCTCCCCTTCAACTGTAGCTATATTCTCATAAAACACACACACCCCCTTTTTTTCTCCTATCACATCTACGTGTCTTCTCCCTTTCATCTCTTCTCCCAATTGTCAAAGTTGCTTCGGTAGCTCGTGCCATAATTGAAAAAAGTGATTAATTCCTCTCTCTCTGACAACTTAACCTAAGAAGAAAATACTTTTTTACGCATTCATGCTTTCATGCATATACGTCCTTCTCCTCCTCCGCTACCTCTGCTTCCTTATCTCTCCCCCTTTGTTTACTCCTCACTTTCACTTTATACCAAAAGCACTCGCTTCCCCCGCCCCGCACATATCTTTACTCTTTCTTTACCTGCCTGCTGTCTGTCGGCGGCCTAGATTCTCCAGATCTGCTAACCATCAACCCAAGAATTTCATCTTTCAATCAAGCCAGAAGCCCAAACCCCTCTTCAATCTTCCAGTCCCATTTCCCCCCCTCCTCCTCCCTACCTGTAAACCTGACATTAGTAATTGATTCCTCGGATATTTTTGGAATTACCAACGGTACTTGCTCTACGTCGCCAGGCTTTTTCTCCTCCGTGTACTCGTATTTCCAATCATTCTTTATTCCAGCTAATGACACAATTCCTCTAAGCTGGGTTTTCTCGCGTATTTCGCATATTGCGGATTGTATTATACGTCTATCATAAAAAAATCAATGAATAATGCAAACCACTCACATCTTCTCTTTCCACTTTCTCCGGAAGGGAAAACTACGAAACACGAGGGAATTGATTAATGATTGATTCCCAGTGAAACTAGATAATATCATGTCTCTGGCTGGCTAGTAGAACCATCATCTGTATCTTTTCATCATTCATACGGCTGGCTCTGTATTCCCTATGCCTATAAATTCCCATTCAGTCAGATTTCTCCAATATCCCCAATATTACACCCCCACAACTCATTGATTCTTTCTCCGCTCGCTCCCGCGTTTCTCAATATTCCATCATTCTATTAATTCTATCGATCTATTCCCCCGGTATCACTGTATTCCGTTGAGACCAGGTTATGGAGAAACGTATTAATTTACCTAGTGTCCTAGGCTAAATCCACCTGAATATTTCTGACTTGCTAGTCAGTCCGTTTTTAGTACGTAGTACGTATATAGCATCTGCTCTGGCTCTGGATGTCCTGTAGCATAGTAGGGGAATCTTGCGTTATACTGTAAGTGGATGAGGTTTAGTGTCAGGATTGGGTAGTTTTGTAATTGGAGGATGATGAGATCTGGATTTTGTGGGTTCTGGATAGTGTAGATAAATGGGGAGTAAATTGGGAGGCGTTGAGCCGTCCAGAAGTTTGCTGGAAGCAGAGTATTGCGGTAGGGTGAAAAGAGAGCCTCTCTAAATTAATTAGATCTAGTTGGTTTCAAGTTCCGGGAACGTTTACACGTAGGCGTGTACAGTATAAAACATTCCCTTGTCTCACAGTTTCACTCATTCCTGGAAATACAAAAGGAGCAAATGTATACGCTTTTACGCATACACAGAAAACAACGTCTGTATTTTCTTTCATTCTTCCTTTCACTCCCGCCGTCTCCAGTGTCTCCTGTGTAAGGTTATAGTATACAGGCTTTCCTTGTTTACAGAGTTGTGAGGACGACAAAAGAGTTTTGTTAGCCACAGAATAGAAGACTGACTGGACCGCGTCTTTCTCCTCCTCCTCCTCCTGTCTATCTTTATTCTATTAGACCAGGAAGAATCAATTAGGGATTGGATGATTCTAGCGGAAGGGTGCCTCTTGGACTTTGGTGGACTGGATAGTCGCTTGGGACAAAGTAAAACATGACTACCGCTTGTAATTCCTCGAGGCTGCTTTTCCTGGATTTTCCACACCAGCTTCGTTTTAAATTACTGAATCAAATTAGATGAAAGAGGTCCGAGTGGCATGCCTTCCCGTATGATCCTACACAGTGATCAAGCCCTTCTTTCCACGATGACCACAAGTGCGGGCGGAGAAGAGAATCGGTGGTCAGATTCAGCCGAGGTGCCCACATAATATCCGGTAGATGGCGCAACCGTATGCGGAATCGCGAAAAGATCCAGGATCCTCTGGATGATTGTATTGTTTCCGGCTAGGTCTTACTGGATCCCTTTCATCCTTTTACACTCTAAGGACTTATGACTTCTTTCTCATTCTCTGTTATGATAAACGTTAGAGGTAAACTACTTGATGACACGTTTTTGTATTCTTCCTCTTCTGTATCATTCCTGTCACATTTATAACCTCTCATTCTCCAATGTTTACAACAGCATCATGCGTTTGTTTCCTACTAAATCCCCGTCTTTTTCTAGTTTATCATTTCCTAGGGTTTCTCTAATCTTGAATCGACGCTCTCAACTCACACAATTGTCAATCCTCAGCCAAAAAACCACCGAGGAACACTGCAAAGGAAAGAAGCCTCAAATAAGAGATTCTTTATTAAATTGTATTCTCGACACGATCTTGATACACGAGTATGGGATCATGATTCTCGTTCCTCACACTATAAAACGTGTTATATTCAACCTAATTTTCGACCAGAGCCAGGTCTTGCTAGTTATTTTTTCTAGCTGGCCTTACCAAGTTGTGCCTTATTTGAAAGGGACGTGACGTGGATGGTTAGGAGTATTGGTTAAATGAAGGTGGAATGTGATGACAGCTAATGAAATTAATTTTGTAGCCGAAAACTGAAAGAATCTTCCGGAGGGCAATCCCAAGGTCGTACTTTATTTCTCCTCCTTCTTTTACCAAAAGCACACATGGGAATCACATTTTCTTTTCCGGTCTACAAGCTAGCGGGGAAACGGCGGATGAAACAATTACAGAACGGAAAAGAAATATCAATCAACCATCCAGTTCTAAGAGGAGGGGATCTTGCTTCATCATTTCAACTCTGCTCTCCACCACCTTGTCATCTTCCTTTTCAGTAGGAGCTGAAACGCTTACAGTTTCTTCAAAATTTACAAGGAGTTAGTGTGGAAAGCTGGTTTTGTTTTAGTTTACCTTCAATTTGCTCCTTACTACCTTTCATACGAATTTGTAAAAATGTTCAAAGACCCTTTGCTTCTGTTTACATTTACTACTAAATAAACTGGGACTTGTTCCTAGTCCGACATATGCCTAGCCCAGTTCTGCTCTTTGATTCCAGCAAATTAAGGGAACTTGAATCGTATGGGTGGGTTTCTGACAAGGGAGGAGGACAAGTGAGTTGATGAATTTTTTCATCCCACGCCATTCATATTCTTTCCCTCCAAACGTCTACTTCAGCTTAATTTATCCGCTTTGATAACTTGTCATGGGCAGAGGGCTATTTAATTTTCTCCCTTGGATAAACAGATGACAAGCCTACTGGGAATGCCAACGTGGATGGCAGTGCGCGTGTTTTTATGTTATGAAGACCTAACCTAATCACCAGGAAAAAGCCATTCCTTTCAAGTTTCAACCTGCCCCGGGTCCACGTTAGGCCTTATGCTCTATTCCCTGCCATATACTATTTAGCTACCACATTCAATAACTTACTAGTACAACCATACTTGCTAAATACTAAAGGACCGAATCCTTCCATTTTATTCAGCAATCGATTTCCATAACGTTTCCAAACCCTCTTGTCCACCAACAGAAATCGCCTTCAGTTTGCGTAATTTGTAGCCCCAAAACCAGCTTCCTGTCTTTTTTCACCTAAAGCTTCCAAATAAGTATTAATGTAAACGACCTACTATGTACGATTCAATCGGTTGCGAGAGACGCTGCAGCACAAGGCTGGCAATACAAATCCAAGCTGTGGGGAAAAAGGTGTGGAATAAAATAATCCACGCCTTTTCTAATACTTGAGCAGGAAATTGTTATTCATCACCTCCTGAAGATCACGTGGCGTGGCCAGGTGGGAGTTAGAATTCGGAAATTAAAATTTATTAAGCATCACCAGGAGGACGGACGTGCGAGGGGGAGTTGTGTATATACTTTTTCACTTATTTCCCATCTACGAGCACAACCATAGCAGTCCATACGGAACGGATCATAGTTGCCAACCCTGGTAAAATAATTTTAATAAGGAAGCGGTGATGACATCTAGCCACGCCATGTCAGATACACACCACAGGCTTTGCCTACACTTTAAAGTACAAATTACAATGAGACCACCAAGAATTCAAAACCTTTAGCATAATATCTCCCATCATACATGCAGACTTCCATCCCACCAACTTCCTCTGTCTCATTTTTTGTAAATTTTTCTAAATGTTATTCAACTTTTTCTTTTGTCTAGCCTTTCTTGTCCTCCTCAGAGATTTATGTTCCTTTGAATGCAGAATAGAGTTGAGGAATGATGTATTTCTTCTTTTCTTCCCGCCTCCCTCGTTTTAAAAACCAGTACAATCTCACAAGCTTTTGTCCGCACAAACTTCTAGGCGTAGATACCAACACCAACCAACCACCTAGTAAGAAACCCACCCAAACATTGCACCTTGCGCCACAATACTTAATTTTTTGACATATTCAATAACTCGTTGAGAAAATTCTGTAAAAACCCTACACGGCAAGGCCCTCATCTTTGTCTAGGCGCGTACGCATCACACACACTCGTGCAATACGAGATTCTCTTGATTGTCTTCTTTCTCCTAAGCATAGGGTTCACCAAGGAAGCAACCACTATGGAACTAAGCCAAACGGAAATGCTGGACCCTTACTACTTTTCCACCATTTGCACACACACACACCCAAGAAAAGAAAGACCAGGAGAAGAATATCGCTATCGTAGATTTACTTGGGATCAACATGCAGGACATCCTGAAATCATAAACTTTTATAATTTATAGCTTTTAAATTTTTTCTCCCACACTAATAATTTAAAAAGTTGATAAAAGTATCATGTGAATTGGGAGATATTTTATGATTATCACACATTTTTATCATCAAAGCCATGGAGGAAGTGTAGTATTGAAGAACAGGGACTGAAAGATGGGATCCTCTCGTGTCATCATCCCCTCTTAGCTTTAGCTTATCTCCTCTCCTTCTTATCAGCTAATCGAGTTAGATATAATAGCAAAAGGAGGATTCCAAAAGATTCCATCACCACCACCCGAGATAGCCATTACAACGTTACACAACCGGAGACCATCTGTTCAGTGTTTTTTTTTTCAAACTGTATATATCGCTGGAGTCATTATTGTGCAATCTCGTAAAAACCTACGGGGAGGAGGAAGAGTAGCCGCTACTTATGTCTTAATATTTATCATCCCTCCTGTATTTCTCACTCTATCCTCGGCTTCCTCTTTCTCCTCCTCCGGAGATAAGGATATACATTTACACTTGAGAGCGTGGTGGGGGAGTGAGAGAGATATTTAAAAAATATAAGAAAAGTGAGGAAGTATTAATGAGATGATTTGCTCCTCAAAAGTACTCTTCGGCACTTAGTGAACAACTTGTATTAGTAGCAGCCAGAGCCTGCTGTTGGTTACTACAAAGTTGCTAAAAATTAGAGCATGTACATGTAGTCTAGGTCCATAGCTTATAGTGTGTGGTAAAAAAAGTAGGTGGGACTCAAACTAAAAGCTCTTGTGTTGGAACGTTCATCCACAAGTGGATATTGAGTTTTTATTTCATTCATTATCCTCATCATCACCATTATCATCAACTTGATGACCACCACTGAGGATGGCTTTCTCCGTGATTATCAATACCTCCGCTCTTTTGCCCCTACCCGCATTTCCATCCGTCCTATGCGACTAAGCATATCCTGTATCATCATGCTGGGTAGCATTTTGTTTTCTTTAGATTCCACACATTATTTTATTAGGTTTTCAGTGCATAAAGAATGTTTCGTCCCCAACTACTCCGCCTTTATAGCCACAGCAACATATGCCAATTCCTCCGATAATTCTGATAAGCTATTGTGCTTCATTTGGTACCCGGATAACCTATGCTTGTTTATTTAGCAGCGAATGAGGAAGGAGAAGAAATGATGGTTTCGACACATCTAAGGCGTACTTACTGGGATAAAAGGTTTGGATTGAATAGGAAACCATCCTCTAAACCTCATGTTAAATGCTTTAGACTTGACTCATTAATTCTATTTCCACCACACAGGTGATTCATGCCGTCTTAATGAATCTCCAGGCTAGTGTATGGTCCATACTTGAAGAAGCCTTCATTATACTATACCTTCCTCTCAGATATCATCTTCACGGCCACCCAGTTCTTCTTGCCGCTACTACTATACAAAGAGCCCCTCTAGCGCATTATCTTCCTCCATTCACAAGGTTAATGTTCCCAAAAAATAATGAATGGGTATTTATTACAGGAGGAGGTAGTCAAGGAAGGTGTTCTCTTATCGCCCGCTCTTTAAAAGCTTTAATTTATTTCCGTAAACTTAGTCGCTATCCCCTTGAGTTATTAATTCCAACGTATCGTACACGTTTTCGGAATTTTTCCACATACGTACTCTTCAGGACTAGGACACGGCTTAACATAATATTTTTAGGATTATCTACCACTACATTATACAGAATAATCCTAAATTCAGTATAAGCTGTATCAAAAGTCAAAAGTTCTCTTAGGGAACTTTGGCAATGTCAAATGCATCTCTAAAATATAACACCTTCAATCTTCTCAATTTTCACAGAATTTAGGAAGGAAACATCACTATCATCGCCCATCTATCCAAGCATTTCGAGCAAATATCCGGAGAAACATAGAAGAAAAAGTTAAAGTTGAGCTGGGTTTACAAGGTGTAGTTCCTCCTCATCCGCTTTCTCTTCTTACTTTCTCTTCCATTTCCATTACAGACACTGCTTGTCTTTGAAATGGAAATCCTTTTCGGAAGTCTTAATGGTCATTTAAATAAGAAAGAAACTTGATCTTTATTAGAATAGCGGAGATAAACGAAACATTTCGCTGGTGCACTTCCTTCTAGCCTCCCATAATTTCTTTCTTGTCCTACGCATAATTATAATGCATACAGCACGTTAAGCAATTAAGGGCTAGACTCATTCACTCTCTAAATTCAGATTACCCTCGTTATACCATGTAATCTGGATTTTAAAAATAATCCAGATCATTTTCCTCATTCTTGTGCGATTGTTGTTACCCGCAGTGGAAACTCGACATTGTATTCCATAATTATATGTGTTTTTCAGCTAGTAAAGCCCTTAGAATCCTTCTCTTCTATTCAGTTAGCACTCCAGCCATGTGTATACACAAGTATGACATTGTTCCTCCGCTATAGAATGAGTAAGGGAATTGATGAAGAGGGCACTTGAAAGGTTAGTGTTCTCCTAAGAGAGTTTATTGTAGCTCTTAAACAAGTGTTACTCGGTTGCTGAGGGTGCGTTAATCCTCACCCCGAATATGTGGTTTAGCTCTTTTATGGTTCAAAGAAGTGCTAATGGTTTCATCTTTTCCCCATATGCTTTCCGGCCTCATCTTAATTTTGTTTTCATCAATAATTTTCTCTTAAAGGTTCTCACAGTTATGGAGCTTGGTGGGGGGTTTGGTGGCAAATGTGGAGATTATATAATCCCTCCCTCCTCCAATCCTTTCAACTCCCACCCTCGGATTCTTCCTCGAATGAAGCTATAAAATCAATTAACTTCACCCTTTACTTTCCTTGAGCAAGTGTTAAGAGCGCATATGAGATTTATCCTGGACGTACACAGTATATACATGCACACTAACCTTATTCTTCTCGTTTACTTAACACCGAACAAATGCCATCAAATATGCATCTCTCTCTTCGTTTGATTCATGTAGTCATGGTGATGCTTTGCTCGAGGATTTGGAGCTGAATGTTTATGCAAGAATATAGGTTTGCTGCGCATATCGCACTTCCCCGTTGTGATGGGAACATGAGCTACTGACATAACCTATAGCTTCTGAACTGAATGCTGCCTACTTTGGTGACGAGTCCTTAAAAACTTAGTCGTTCCTAAATGTCCTCAAACCATATCTATGCCTCCTTGTAAAGCCCACAAATGTAATGGCCACTCATTTCAATCGGCTCGTAACTGTCTTGAGAGTAAATTGCGAGGACGGAATGAAAGGCTGAGTTAAAATGTGTTCAACTCTAACAAACTTGTCACACACTTCTTCCTACCCTGTAATAACTGTCCTTTCCACACATTTGAAACCACATTAAACTCCTGTGGGGTGATTTACGCCGTTGAAATTCAATATGAAATGCAAATCCTTCCCGCGTTATTTATACACCCCACAGTTGCTCCCCGATCTTAAATTCTCAATCCTCTCTTTACACCCCTCCATCCCCCTCAGTATCAACTATTACCTATCAGGAACAGAAGAGAGAGATGCTTTCTTTAGGCTGGCTGGCCAAGAAATCAAAGTCCTTCAATTGAAATGGGACATTAAATCCTATTATAATCAGTTCCAACAAGTTCCATACCAATTCCCGTCCTCAACTCCGAAGCTGTTCCATTTTCTTCTTTTATACTCCAAACCATATGCAAGCTCTAGTATTCTTCAATGATCTTCGCCAACTACAAAACTTTGTTCTTTAATCGAAATGAAATAATTTACACTCATACTAGGCCTGAGTCTAACACCCTTTCCACAAATTATTATATCACCTACACATACCTAGCCACCCTTCCCCAGTCATCTGCTCTTCTAACCTTCTGCTCCAACTCCAACTCCATCTCTGAATTCAGTTTCTTTTTGGTTTGGTGGAATATTTATTTAAAACTGACTTCTAGTCAAAGTATGCTCCAAGAAAACAGAGCCAGCTACAAATTCAGTCACGTTCCATATACTATTCTTTCTTTTCCTCGCTTTTTCTGAACATCCTCCTCCAGACATCTACAATCTTCTCCTCCTATTTTCCCCAACTCTAATATGAGAGGAGGTTAAGTAAATTCAAAATAACTTAAGAGACTCATTTTAGTTTGGAGGAGTCAAGAATTTAATTTACAAGCACTCCATTCCCTATACACATTCACCTTAAAGAGCTTTCTCCTTGTAAGGAGATTTCCATTTCTTATTCAATCTTGATATTATCCCTACATTAACCGGAATGTCAATGAAAATAATTTATTCACTCCTTTATCTCTCTTACGAGTGCCACTTGTCGACTTTTCTCTCTTGTAACATGAGATTCCACCAAGTTCTAGCGCAACTGCTTGACTTGAGAACTCATTTCTTCCCACCATCCAAATTCAAGCAAGGCTAGTTAATCAGAGTTAGCGTAAATACTCTATAGGAGCACGTGTGAATGTCTTTAGCTTGCCAATGACCCGTCTCCGGTACCCAGCACGATGACCTTCCTGCGGAAATACTCCCTTTTAAAATGCACACAGATTGTCGGTACAGAGCAAATCTCTAGCAACGTCAAGTATGAAGAAAGTTGAGAGAAAACACATGATCAATTCGCATATTCGCGAAAATAATTTTAAAAAAAACGTGTTTTGCCTGGATTTTTTTAATGCGTTTCTTCAGTGACCAAATTATACGGTATTCTACGAAAACGTACACATTTTTTATACGATTGTAAATAATGACGTATAATATACGATTTCGTATACAAAATTATACGGAATCATGTATTTTTGTATATGAGAACTCCAATATTCACAACAAATTTTGAAAATAAGTTTGAAATAAGCTGAGTTTTGTTGCAAATACATGCTTTTCCTCTGAAAATATACAATGGGAATATGGGTGTATTTAGACAAGTCTAATTTTTTAATATTTAATCATTTACTTAAATTAAAGAACTGAGTTTTTAATCATTTCACTGTCGGCAAATATACGGAATTAATAACTAAGTATTTGAACACAGAAATTATGCCCGAACGGGAATTAAATCAGATGAAGTGGTAAGTTTCTGCTATAAAAAGTGATATTCGACTGTGCGATACTATTACTATCGTTATCCATAGAGGTGGGAAAAAATGCAAGGAAGCAATTACATACCACTGTCGTCTAAAAATTATAGCTCCAGGTCATAGTCTTTAATCCATCTTTAAAAATGGTCGTTGCGACGTGACAATGACAAGTGCGCTGATCCGACTTGAAACGTTTTGTCATTCCCTTAGTGTTATTTAGCAGTGACAAGCCCGGCTGTTGGTTTGCCGGTGTTGGCGTTAGAGTATGGTGATGATACGCACTTTGAGTCATTGGATTCCTGTAAAGTCAGTAGTGGCGGGACACTTTTGCCATTGATTAATGTGAGGGGTGAAATTGAATGGAAAGGGGTAGTTGTGTGGGTGGGAGTGCGTAGTGTGAATGGAGCCATGATACAAGTTTTTCCTCTTTCTCTTCATCCACGCCCAGCCTTTTAGAGCTTGTCTCCAGAGGTGCCGACACCAGCTGAGCAATTAATCTAGTCTCATTAAAAATCCATTGATTCTCTCACACTCTCGCGGATCTTTTAAAGAGGGCGACACAGAGAAAAATGCCCAGCCTTCCTCTCGCCTCTCCTTCTAAAAGCTCTCTTTTCGCTCGTATTATCTCTCTTACAACCAACAAATTCAAAGCCGAGGAACAAAAATCCACCGTAGCGCATATCCGTGATATGGAATCCGTGCATATATCCCGCTTCTTTTCTCTTCCGCCTTTCTTCTTGTACATATACTGAAACTGCTGCTTTTCTTAGCTTCGGCTAGTCCTAAGTCAGGGGTAAGAGATCCGTGTAATTTGATTCGCCTCATTCCTGTTCTCAACCCTTGTTGTGTCCTCCTACCCTGAGTCTCTTGCATTTATCCGAATTTCTTCCACGTTCCATGCAAATTCCCCACCATCCTCCTGACATATTTACGAGCAATTAATTTTCTCATTCATTACTCCGAGTCCTAGGCCTCTTTAGCATTCTATCCACGTCTTAAACTTTGACACGGTGGTTATACTCTGGCCAAGAGAAGACGGCAAGGATCACCATATAGCCACCTTTATTTCTCTCCACTTTATTCCGTAATTTACAACCCGTCTTTTCTTTCTCACATCCACAACCTACCTATAGGGAATGCTAACAATTTGTCTTTCTAATAGTTTAACTGTCTTACTTGAACTACTTACCGTTTTGGAGGAGCCGGCCCCTTAGAAAACTGAATATTGTTACACTTCTATCCAGATTATTTGGTAGCCCAACTAAAAGTGTTTTTCATGTAAAATGCAGCAATAATCTTTTCCCTTTTGTAATTCTTGCTTTTCTTCCGCTCTTTTTGTATCTATAAAAAATCCTAGCCACTTTCAATACTTCAATTTATTTCAATTGAATTAAAGATCAAAGTCGTTTTTCATCTTCAATGAGCTATATCCCCTCTGCCCCAAAAGTTATTGCCGATAACGAGAACAACTTGTCCTCGCCGCAAAGAGTCATCCTTCACCCGTTCAAGTGTCATCTATGTCTCGTGGGATCATATAATCTATGACTCAGTTGGAAATCCTCTTTTCTGTGCCATACATTTTTCCCGCAAAAGTAAATAATTGGTTTGAATATAAAAAAATCTCACAACGCTTCCTTAAATGCATATATCTTGAAGAGACGAATTTTTGTATTCTATGTCAGTCCCAAAACTACGATAGAACTAGCTTATTTTAATTGTACAAATATTCGTAGATGTTAGTTTAAATCCCGCCTGCTTTCCGGCTGGGTGGTTTTGTAAGATGACGTTACCATTTTGGATTCATCACCCTAATTTTCCTTTCGTAAGGGCGGAGGACTGGAGGAAGACGGGTAGGATAGTACACAGTATGAAAAGTTTTTTTAAATTGAAATTATTAAAAAGATACAAGGAGGGTACTTGAACCCTGGAACTAATTGCTTCAAGTGGTGGGTAAAAATTGGAAGAGTTTTTAAACCTTTCCTCCGTCTAGTACGCTCCGGATTAGTACACGACGGGGGCCAATTGTAGAGCTAATAATCTTCAATTCCTAGTCATTATAGAGTTATAAATTGATGTAGGGTTTAGTCCACGGTTTGATTTCATTCAATTGAGTGGATGATACTTTTGAGTACGTTTAGAGAGTTTCGGTATGGGCAAAGCCCCGAACTTTCCTCCATAATCCCATCTCCTCAATCCCCTTTCAATTCACACTTGTAACTAAAGCATCTATTCTGCTGGTGTGTGAGCCGTAAAGCCTCTTCCATACATCCGACCCTCCATCCCGAAGAGAGTCTCTCAATTTCTTTCTTCTGCCTCCCATCCTCTCCTCAGTTGGTTTAATCCCTTCCCTCATTCCATCATTGGACCATACCTTCCTCTTATTATGAATCTCTAGATGCATGCATCCTCTTCGCGCAATCCGAACAATGTCGTTTGCTTGGATTCAGCTGGAATCTATCCAGAACAACTAAATAACTCATTGAGAACAAGTTCAACTTGTCCTTAATCTTTTCCCCAAAATCTCTTAATTAACAATCAGCTATATATCATCGTATTTAAACATATTCTATGTCCCATAATCCCAACCTATAGATGGCTGGGTATGAACAGTGGATTCCCATCCTTTGCATGGTGTTGTATGTAGCAATCTTTGGGAATCCCGTTAATTTCACCACGCTGCTTTCTCCTCGCTACTTTCTCCACCAAGGTCCACATCAGCTTTCACCTTGAACTTTGGCCCTGAATCTAAATCGTGTGCGAAAATAACCTATTATAAACCACTTCTT
Organism: Sminthurides aquaticus; assembly: GCA_906901655.1. NCBI lineage: Eukaryota > Metazoa > Arthropoda > Collembola > Symphypleona > Sminthurididae > Sminthurides > Sminthurides aquaticus. The sequence goes on along the minus strand of CAJQTT010000004.1, from coordinate 3,078,941 downwards.
CACCAAACCAAGGATCTCGCACCAAGCACAATTGAATATATACATTCCTTCCTTGGAATTCTCCACGGGGTGTTCAACAACTCTTTTATACGTACCTCCCTCTTCCCGGAATATTGAATCCTCGCCAATATACTACTATATTGAATGGAGAAAGTCTCTCGCTGCGTCAGAATGGTGCGGTAGATCAAACTAAACTTGATAGAAACCCAGAAAGGCATGGTTGAACAATCTACAAACAATCCTGAAGAGATTTTGCGAATATTTCTTCCCCCATCCCTATTTCTTGGAAGCCTTCTCTCAATATTGCCTTTTCCAGAATATCTTGGTGGCGTACTTTGCAAAACCTACCGCCTCATTTCCAAGCAGTTCTTTCCCTATTCCCTCTACGGTCTCTATTCCGAAAAAATATGAGCGACAATCCTTAAAATCAGAGGAGAAAGGGGGAAAAATGAGGTATATATCTAGTATCCGCCAGTATGATGGTAAAATTGAGTTTATGAAGCGAAGCGTGGGAAGTTTTTGCTCCATCAAATCCCCAAGCATGCTGGGCCTGAGGCCAGGGTTTGATTCGTAGAAAGAAGAATATATTAGAATGTTTAGGAGAAGAGTGAAGCCTCTGCCAGCCCTATCCAGTTGACAGTTGGCATGAGTTCCGATTATTTTCACAAATAAATACTCCTCACTCGAGAGACTATGGATAAATTCAATCAACTCTTAACATCACCACTAGTCAGTGAGTCACTGACCGTCCTTCAATTCCCAATTCAGATTTCGGGGAGGGAATTGTTGAGAGAAGAGCAATTCAGTTGCCATCACCACACACCACTATATGCTCCCATCCGCTCCATCCTCCTCCAACCCCTCCCCCTCCTCATCTTTCCCATATCCTTTTGGCATTTCCCTCGCAAACTTTCCCAGCCTGCCCCTCTATTTAGATGGACGTACTAGCTTGTCCAGGATCAAATCAGCCCAGCCCCGCTTGGACATATGGTCAACCTGTCTACGACATGCCCCTGCATACATTTGTATTTATTGTATTTATTTATATTCCCTAAATTTTCCGCCTTTTCTCTATTGGTCCGTTGGGACGAGCGGGTAAATTATTCTACGACTTTTTCATCCATAGTATGATGTCAAACTTTTGTCCCAAGAATGGCTTACTTTGTATTCAGAGCTCAAATCATTTGACCAAACGCTAACATCAAGTAAAAGCTTAAACAAGCTACAAGAATCCCAGCCGAGTCCTCTGGATATCTTCTTCATATACTCTTTACGCCTCAGAAAAATTTATGATTCCCCTTTCCGTCTGGTTGGTCACTACAGCGCCGTTGCTCTACAATAAGTCAGCCTGTCTCATCTGACGTAAGTCCATTCCTGTCCTTGTATCTACATGTTACTTGCTGATGGGGAGCTGAAAAAGGATGGCAAATCCATGATAAGTTAATTTAGTTGCCAACTTCATGAAGCCACTCCTTACAGAGTTGAGGAGAATATTTGAGCGGCATCCTTCAGTCTTGCTCCTTCACAACGTGTGTATATAAAGTATACGAGCCAAAATGACTTTAAAAGGCATGTGAATCGAGGAGAAACATGTTGGTTGCGCGCGTAGTTAGTTGGCCATCCAGTCGACTCTGATTTGTCTCTACATGGAATACATTTCATTCATGCATGAAACATGAATGACAGAAGGGATAGAATAGGCAAAACAGAGTGTAAGCTTGATTTGAATTGATGAATAAATCATTCCATCTTTTCTCCATACCAAACTCTTCTAAACCATCCACCAAATTTACAAAATCATCCTCATATTATTATTCTTTTCTACCCGCTTCAAATGAAATGCACATTCTGCTTTCTCCATCTTCTCTTTTTGCCTACTTTCCCTTGATTGTATTATTCTCTCCCTAACTTCTGAGACAAGCATAGTCATAACCTTAGTCAAAATTCGTAGCGGAAGAGTCTAAGTCTATGTCTGTATCCAGCAGGATTTCAAATCCAGGAATAGCATAAGCGCGTCATTAATCCATTTCCCAATTCTTCAAATTTCAATTTTCTTTTGCGCAATTTAGCCTTTTTACTACGTTTGATCTATACTGGAGATGTACAGGAAATTCTCGGATGCAGGACGCAGTTTTTTAAAAGCTATTTTAAATTCATCTCAGAGCTTCTGTCAAAACCAGTTACTAGGGTTTAGCATACGTTTGCCAATTGGTCAACTAACTGCTGATGACTTGATGTTCTTCTTGAATTAAAATATTTGATTTTTCACATTGGAAAATGAATGATGTGGATTTCTGGAGAATTTTTATTTGTACTTCTTTGATTCAGTTATAAATAAGATACGTCAGATTGCCAGATTGATTCCGAGAAGAATTCTTACAACCACATTTACTTTTCGTTGCGCGTAAAATACCACAATACATCTATGTTTAAGCTGCTACAAAGATTTTTAGGATGGTAAGGGTGGGGCTCAAAGAAAGACTAAGATTCAGCAGCAGAGGTAACGATCCAGTTCCTCACCAGTCAGTCCATGTTTTTTTGTTTACACTCACAGAGTAGGATAACAAAAGATACAATGAGCGTCTGCCGCACCGTCTGGTTTAAAATCGCTCCCTTCCTTTACGAAATCAGGCAGCTCTAGCTCTGAAAAAACTTTCTCATTTCCTCAGTCTCTGAAGTTTAGTATGCAAAAGGAACAGGATTTATGCTTGTCATTGCATTAGAAATGTTACACTCCAAGATTTCCTCACCTTCAAAGCTTCAAAGCTTGCACGTTCGTACTCCAGCCGCTCCTTCCGCAGCCCAGACAGATCAAGTTCAAGCATCTCATTTCTTGAATAGTAATTATAATTCATGAGCTTGAGTTCTTTGGTTTTTTACTATCTACATTTTTAAGCACGTAGTGCACCCACTGCGTATTGTGTATAGCCTTCCACGCATCTGTTCAACCTAATAACTATGTACTCGGTTAGACTTGCAGTGGTATTGTGTAACTGCTAGACACTCTATAACTTCCAAAACCAAAGCAATTGTTTTCGCTTGATTGTAGATTTCAAGAAAATCTACATTCAGCTCAGCAGCTGATAGTATGCTCACAAAACTCTAAGGCTCTTTTTCCTCGACTCTATTATAAAGTTTTTCTAATTATTTAAATTTAATTGTTGAAAACATTCCTATATTTTATGAGTTTGAAGTTTGAATAGCGACAAACATGAGAAAACATATTCTAACGGGTCATCCCTGATTGTTTTCCTTAATCAGGTTCCAAACTTCCTCTCCACCAGCTGTGTTTTGATTTTCTCCTTTCAAATCGGTGAGGTCCTTTGCATTTATTCTCTTGAAAATTAAAATTTTGAATTTTATGCCAAATTGGAATTGAAAATTTGAATTTAAGATTTGTATTGAAAATTTACCCGAAAAAAAGTGGCGGGGGATTTCAATCCCGCATTTGCGGCCGTTTGATAAGTAAAAAAGACGGACTTGTGTTCTATTTATATCAAAGTCACAGTGTGTTGGTAAAGTAGACGTTTCCCATTATTTCAAAGAAATTGCGTGTCCGGCCAATCTACAGAGTTGCCAAAGTACTCACGATTGAGTTGATTCATCTGAATTGTCATAGCGAAAGAGAGTATGCACAAAGTAGCACAAGTAGACAAAGAATCCCACGACTTACCTATCAATCACGAGGGAATCAGGGTAATTTACAGGTTTACCTCCTTTATGTGACTGCTGGGACAGTTTAGCTGTGACACGTGTTTGCATACCATGTCTCGTTATGGCAATCAAAAGTGAAAGGTGGCTTTCTCCCAGCAGCCGTCAGCCGGACAATGGTTCAGTATCTCTCAGGACAATTTACGGTAGAAAAGGCCAATGCGTAGGCGGACATCGGAACTCAAAGGGTTGCGACGAGCTTATTTATTATGCATGAAAATCCCCAACATCTTACCTTGCGAGTCGAAATGACTTGAGAATAAAGTCACTCTGGTCTGAGATACACGACAGAGTAGGAATGCAATCAGCATAAAATGCTGCTCTTTATCTTTTGAGCTTTATTCTATAGAAGATTATTTCCGAAACAGAAGGGAAGACTCCAACATTTATTTCGGCTCTGTGAATCAAGTACCATTCAATCAATGTTATCAGCAAGGGCAAGCAGAATCTTTCATTTGCAACAGATTAAACCTTCAGTGTTTCTTTACAAGACAAAAATAGAGCAAAAAAGGGCAAAAAAGGGAGACGTGAGCATGGCATTTGAAGGGGTTAAATACAAACTTTGAAAAAGAAGCCAGAAAAACACGTTATTCTCGTTACAGAATTCTCGAGGAAAAAAATTACAGCGCCCTCTGCGATTCCTTCCCGGGCTAGTAGCGGATTAGTGGTCATTATGTCACGTGAAGAAAAATTGGGTAGGTGGAACTTTCTCCGAGCCTGGAGAAACGGAGAACTGTATAGAAAATTGTTGTTATAACGAGTACAAGGACAGCGTAGAAAATGAATCTAGCTGGGACAAAAGATAACTTTGTTAAGTCTGTGCGGTAATGATGTGTTATTTCGTTGTTGTAACTTGGGGGTGTTCCTTTAATCCCATCTAGACGTAACAGTTATTGTGATACAGCCTTCCCGACCTCTTTTCTGACAAGTAACCATGGATGCTTGTAGGCTGTAGATGATAACCGACCTGATAGGCAGGTTATACCTTCCCTTTTGGTGTCTCCATCAGTATTTTTGTGGATTTGTCCAAGTCCGATACGCCCTTTAGCAGTCTTATAATACAAGGAAATAGAATCATGTGCAAGAAGAAAAGGTACATGAGAGGAAGAATGATGCTTGCGGAGGACTTAGGAGGAGAATGGGAAAGTAAGATAGGAGAAAGCGGAGGAGCGTGGAGAGAGTGGGATGAGAAGTGAAATGAAGAAGAGAGGATGGTTAATGGAGGAAATATTTGGGAAACTACAGGGATTTATTAATGAGAAAGAATGGTGAAGGACCCTCTTGAACATTTCCCGGAACGGCAGGGACAAATAAATGAGAGATAAACTGACATTTTATGAGTATTAATGTAGGTTGCTTTCGGGGAATCCTTTCCCTCATTTCACTTGTACTTTACGCAATTGCCCTTTCCAATCCATCTAGATTCCTATCTATTATTCCACCACCGCTCCCTTTCCTCTACTCAATAGAATACACGAAGCAATTCATCCTACCGTTTACACTCTTCTTCCCACCAAACCTTTATTCATTCCACCATCCACACAACCCCGCCTCCCTCCTTAATTCCAAAACTCTCTCCATCCACCAAAGACACAGGCACGTGAGCTCATTTCGCATTCGTAAAGGGTTCTTCTCCATCTACTTTCTCCGCCCTTCAAATCCCAAAGATTTCTAGTCACCTCCGGGAACATTGTCCGTCTAACATCCAACCACCACATCCTCCAGTGCACTACCACCGTTTATATATTTCTAACGATCATAGTTATGAATATTGTCCCATTAAACCCAGGATATTTCCCCCATTTGCACAGTAATAGAGTCATCCAGTAAAGTTTTTCTGCATATGTATATATATCACTGGTAAAACAGCCATCTATACGATAGATATCGTTTTATTTCTCTGTGCATGCATATATGTCCCATGCAAAATTCTGGTCTGGCAAATTACCCTACTGGCTGAAATTAAAATACTACGCCAAACGTTTCCTAGTTGAGTAGGCGAAACGCAACACGTTGGCGGAACTTTCACTCATTCCTTGTATTGCTAATCCCCCTGTAATTTTCGAACTGTTTTATCATAGTGAATGTATATGAGGCCGACAGCTTAATGACCACTCCGGGCCAAAGTCGACCCACACGGAATTGTTTAGTCTAAATTATATACACCTCCAACCCACAGCCAGGAAAATAATAATTTTCTACACTACCCTCTTAATGCTACTGCAAGCCTGATGAATACCTATGACTGCTTTCTCTCTCTCTTTCTCCTACTTCATAACAATATCTTGGTAATCCAGTAATGTTTGGGAAAATTTTATAATTAAAGCTTATACTTTCCATGAGCACGAGCTAAGGCTGGAGGAAGGAAGCTTGGTTTCATTAATTTAATTTTAATTATTCGAACAGGTATTTTCCCCACTTTGTTTCCCTCAACGAATTCACCCTCACTCCTCCATCCTAGCTTTCTCTATAATTTCTGTAGTCCAACTTGCAGTCTAGCTTCTTTGTTTACTCGGCATAAATTAATCGGATTCTATTTCACTCTGGAAATGACCTCAACGGCTTCTTTCATCATAAGTAACAGAGTAATCTGATTCTGCCACGTTGATACGGGGTCACAATGCACACACGCTCACCATCAACTTATCCATATGTAAATTAGCTGTCAACAGAATTGTAAATCCACAACTTTATAATTAATGGTCACAGTGCCAGTTTAGTTAAATTAATAGCATACCCGTGGTTCGACCACCACGTAGATTTTCGCTCAAGCTTTTGTTGATTTCTTCTACGAGGAAATCCTCCGACTGTGCTCTTTTTGCTCTCGTGATCATCGTTTACGCATTATATGCTCTACTCAACAAATCCTGAAGCCGTGCGTGCATAGGATTTGCGGGTTTCAAGAGTGCATTTGCAGCTAAAATCGTTTACGTTTTTTCCCTCCTCCTTTGTCTCGCCTGCAGATTTTAAATCTGCTCGAAATCAATTCATCATTAAGAGTATATTATATTGACTCATTGAATGCGGAGGCATGTTCCGTAATTAAAATCTTGTCCCTACCTAAACAGGGCTATACTTGAGAAAATCAGGGCTATACTTGAGAAAAACAGGGCTACTCTTTGATTATGAGCTAAATGTTATGAGGCGCAAGCCAGCTCATGGTTGCTATTTAAAATATAATATTGACCCTCCTCGCATCACTTTTTAGTAGTTGCAGAAACAAGGAGAAAGAAAAATATGGGATGTAACACGCCGCATATCCGCGCTCAGAATCACTTTTGGTGGAAGCAAAATCCATAAATTTAAATGACAGCAACTTCGAGGAGGATTGTGTTGAGAAGCTTTGAAAGGCTTGCTGAGTTCCTGAGTGTTCCCGTAAGCACTCTTAATGAACGTGAGTTTATGGCTGGAGAAAGTTAATAAGTGGAGAGGGAGAAACTTTCCTGCATGCCTTCAGAACATTAAGCCGCCTTCATTATGATTACATGGAAAATGAACGACCTTGACAGAAACCAAATGCAGGGAAATGGGCGTAGTGGATAACAACCCTCCAAGTCTTTCTTTTTTGATTCCTTTGCATATTTATTACTCTATAGTTGGGTTCAGCAGTAACGGAGACCTCGTTCTGCTTTCACCAGGCATGACCATGTGTAAATTACACAGAGTAGCATACATACTGTCTCTGTCCTGATAATTACTAATATTTGCAATTGTTTTTGCTAACTTCCACCTGTTTTATTCCATTGCACCTCCTTGATTACCTTCGCAGGCTCCTGGCTACGGAGCCGTCCAATTCAAGCTGAGTGCAACACAAGCAAGTGTCAAGCAAGGACTTTAGCATGTGTGGAGCTACGACGTAGCGTGTTTCGAGCTATGACTTAGCATGTGTGGAGCTACGACGTAGCATGTGTGGAGCTATGATGTAGCGTGTGTGGAGCTAAAACGTAGCAAGTGTGGAGCTAAAACGTAGCATGTGTGGAGATATGTCTTAGCATGTGTGGAGCTATGATGTAGCATGTGTGGAGCTATGACTTAGCATGTGTGGAGCTATGATGTAGCATGTGTGGAGCTATGATGTAGCATGTGTGGAGCTATGATGTAGCATGTGTGGAGCTATGATGTAGCATGTGTGGAGCTATGATGTAGCATGTGTGGAGCTATGATGTAGCATGTGTGGAGCTACGACTTATATGCATGAGTCACGTGTGTCCACGGACGGACAGACCGACGGACAGACGAATGGACGCTAAATTCCTTTTAAAGTGGATCTTACCCTTAATAAGCAAACATACAGAATCCCATATTCCGATAGACTCAGGAATAACAACATCGTACATTGAGAGGCAGAATCACGATATGTGTCATATAGCCTAGTAAGAATTCCAAGCAAACTCATTGAGAACCAGTCAAGGCTAATGTTACTTAAAACCATCAAACAATTCATCAAAAATGGTATCCTTATTTTTAGAAGTTCAAATGTTTTCCCACTCTATACTAATACCTGTAATAGAATTAACCGACGGAGCTTGACACAGAAAATGTAAGTTCATGGTTTAAAGTCACTGTTAACTTTCCTGCTAATTAACAATATTATTAAGAATAATTATATTCTGATTTTATCGAGCAGAAGAACATAAATTAATCTAAACAGGACATTGGAAAAGCAAAATTAATAGAAACAGAGCTCTTCAAATTTTTGTAAAAAATGGTTGAAGAATTAATGCAGTAACATCATCATATTGACAGAATTAAAGAGTTTGGCAAATCCTGGAATTTCGATACATAAAAATCCAAATCGAACTTGTCATGGATAGTTTAATGCGCCACAGAAAAATTATGAAATATCTAAGAATTTAAGAAGTTATCACACTTACGAAAACGTTCCTTTTGGAAGATTTTGGGTGGGTTTCTGGAGCATATTGAAGATCTGTTCTGTCTCATAAGGAACATGTAGAGTTTGTTATCGGTGAAATGTAAGCGATTCTGAGAATTTGGATCTTGCTGCTGTCAACAGGATAAGATTAATCTGCTGCATAGTAGACTACAGTCTAAACTGAAGCTTTTCCACTTGAATTCCACCGGATGCTGCTCACGACATTGAGTAACGAATCATTTGAATATAATATTTTTAGTATTACTGCTCTAAAGATACGACGCAGAATTAGATCATAACTCGTATTATTTCATACCGTGATTTATAAGCACAAATTATATGATATATATGTTTTCAGGGTCGCATTTACTGTGCTTCACAAATCCAGAGAATAGCTTCATCAAGGTAGGTGACCCCACTTACAGCTTTATATATGCATTCAATTATCGGTCACCACCATATCCGGTATGAACGCATTCGTGAGGAAGAAATTGATGTATACTTTCAAGTTGTAGAAGCTGAGTATAAACAGCTTCGTCTACATCCTAACGTGCCCGTAAATGGTCAGCTATAGTATATTGAGAGCATACAAATCTTGACATAGACTTGTTATATTAATCAAATGATCACGTTTGTGTTTTTTTCTCTGGGGATCTAAACAAAAATAGAATGTGAGTTATAGCTTTACGGTTCCTAACCAGCTAAATTAAGAATGAAATTTATTTTCTGTTTATGTACAGCTATATTAGCATTTGTCTTGGGGGATTTTCGTATTTTTTATTTTAAAACACATCTTAAGTCTTCCGCACACAATAATCCGGGGTGCAAGGTGCTCTAACAGCCCGGAAATTTTCAGGAAATAAAAATTAAAGTTAGCGGCATCACCAAATTTCCCACTCCCATAAGAGAAGCATTGGGATTCTCACGCGCAAGCAGGTTCTCCGCTGTTGTGGAGAACCGAAAGTTTTCTGAGTTCCCTTTCCAATTGCTCCGCTCAGGAACGTCCCAGAGTCAAGCAGTTTGGCTTGCTGGATAGCTGAGATTGTTTGCTCGATTACATATAAAATTGTTTCTCTGTAGGTCAAAGTGTACAGTGGCTGCAACGCTTACACTGAAAAAAGTCAGTTTTCTTCGGCAGTAGACTTCCAGCGATGCAGCATCTTCGACCTTTGACCTACGAGCATGAAATTTTATTTAACATATAGAAGAAGACCTAGGCTATCTAACAATGCAAACAGCTTGGCAGTGTGACGGTCATGTTAGTATTCAATTTTTGAAGGAAAATAACGGGTTTTTCAATTTTTAATTCCACCTCTCAAACTAAAACTACAATTACTTACAAAACCTCCAATCTGAGCTGCATCTTCATCCTCTCTTACCTTCTTGCTCCCTCCGATCTATCTGAGCCTCACCATATCCATCTTGTTATAATAATTGAGTGTAAAATTGGTTCACTAATTAAAATTGAAGTAAACAATACGGTAACTTAATCTTGAAGTTAATATTAATACATGATCATTAACAGAAAAAGAATAAGTATATAACTCGTCGTCACTTGTTTTGTAATCCTAAATGTATCTTTCCATGTAGAAGTCAATTGAAAATTTACGTTGTTTCTCTAGTTCGTCCATATCGTTGATTTGTTGACCTTTAATTGCGTTGATGCGCTAGTTGGTTTTCCCCGACTGTGACCTTCTTTAAATCTGTAGCAAATCTCTCTCTGATAGTGATTCCATGTACGTTCTTTTCAGTCGTTCGTTTTCTTCTAACAAGTAACCGCACTGCTGTACGAAAGTTGCAGAGACGTCTTTATTTGAGTGGATTTGTAGAGATTAAAAAAAATGTAGTCGAGCGTTGACGTATCATAGTGTGGAAGGCTTGGGAAGGGTAACTGCGTAGTTGTGGTAGACGCTCAGATACTTGCTTTTGAAGCCGTCTGTATGATGGTGACCTTTGCGAGGTCGCAGGGTGGAAACGGCTGGTGCGAAAGTAACGGAAATAAATAGGCTTCTGGCGTAGAGGCTGTGCCATAGGATACTGCAAACCGCATGTCAGTACGTGCTTCCGTTAGGGAGATCTCGTGTTTACGGACAGGCAGACAGACAGACGGACACGAAGCTCCCTATAACTCTGCTACAGCTCTGCCACTTAATAACTATTACGTCACATGTACAAACCAAACTAGTAGTGCAGGCAGTGGAAGAGGCATAGAAAATTAGGTGAGAATTTGTACGTCATTTTACTTTCACTGCTTTCACCTTTTCAGTTACAAACACGAGTTTCTCGCAATATGTAGTTTATTTTCCTGGATATGAATCTTTTTCTAAAGTATTCTTAAGTTACTGTGAGTTCTAAAGTTTAATTATATATTCAGCTTTCTGTTTTAACTTTCTCCAAATTCTGAAATAGGTATCTTTTATAGCAAACTCGTTTGTGTAATCAGTCAAGGTTCTAGTACTGCTCTTCCATATCATTAATTCCCACCTCTAGAAACATTTGATAAAATTAGATGCTCAAGTTATCATGGTAGATAGCAATTTAGTGACGATAAGTTAAAGCAATTGAAGATCCCGCGAATCTCAGACCGTTTAATAGTTTGCTGTTTGCTACAAGGAATTCAAGTGAATCTGAAGGAATGAATGGGAAGTTATCACTTGTAACAATAATATTCAGTGCGGTTAAGATTTGGCTGATCGTGCGGTCCTAATTATGTGACTCAACACCCGTAGCAATGATGCTTGGAGGAAAGTATGCATCATGAAACACCACGTCATGTGAGAAACTGGGAATGCGGGGGAATGCGGTAACGCCATTAAACCTGTGCAAAATTGCATACTCGGCAAACTTTGAAATTCCAGACGATGGTCCCCATCTCGGATATGGGTGATGTGATATGTACGTTGTCCTTGCAAATTCCAGGGGTTTGCGCACTCAACTTTCTCTTCGGTCTCCAGAATCCAAGTCACGTTTTTACCAGAATATCAGTATATGTGTCATCCCAATGTACACGACCACGCAATCCCTCCCGCCCAGCAAGGACCAGCTGGAGAAAACTCGAGACGAGCTTTTCACGATGCATGAGCGTATGAGAGTATTTTCTTCGGAAACCGTAATGATTTGATACCAGCCTCCTCGGATTTATTTGTGAACATGGGAAAGAGGGAAAGTGTCGGATGACGGTGTAGGAGGGGAGGCGTGGGTGTGATGGATTTATCTAAGCTGGCACACATAGTATCCTCCCGGATAACTACCGTATTGTAGTACGGACGTAAAAGCATTCGGAAGTACGCGTAAGGATGATGCAATTCAACTGGTACTAACGTCATCATTTTCCTTCCATCTGTTTCTCTCCCGCTCCCGGGCATCAGCTGCGTAGGTAAGTATAGATCCGGAGAAAGTGAGGAACAGCTACAAAGCTAATGAAGCAAGCGGAGGATGGATACTCATATATTTCTTTTGCCTAACCCCCAATTTCCGCAACCTTAGCATTGACCCGCAGAAGAGAGTCAACAATAATCAGGCTGTTTAAACTAGAGCTTAACAGCCCGCCATTTAGTTAAACGAGTGTGGGAGCTTATGCATTAACTCTAAATTTCTGTCCTATTTGTTCCCACTATTTTCTCCAACATGGCCCAGGTTTCATCCCCCAAAGCTATTATCTTTTACTACCCTTCCTCCACGTTTTCTCATTCTCAGAGATCAGAAGGTGGTAGTCGTGTAGCATTTACTCTTTACTTCCTCCACGTCCTCTTTCGGCCTTCCTTCCGTCTAACAAAACAAACTTGTTCTCATTTTGAAGCTGGAAGCTGTACTAATTTTAAATTTATGCCCTAATTTCCGTCATACTTTTCCTCCCACATAAACCAGCTTTCATTATTTCAACCTACCTCTCTCACACCCTCTCTTTAGAGCTCAGTCCACTGACTCTACATACAACGGCTAGCCCATTAATCCGTTTCTTTTCCCACCGCCACCTTGCCTTTTCACTTGCAGTAGTACACAGACTCTTGCTCTTATCCAAGCAGAAAAAATCATAAATGAGGACCTCAAGCCCCAAAAGTCCAAGTTGTCATACTGTATTCACCATGGAAACGGAATGATTTCCTACATAGTACACAGGGTAGAAAGTTCAAAGATGTACGGCCGTAAACACTGAAGGGAAGCTGTGTGTTAGTAGCGGCAGCGGCCCATTATTTTTCAACAAGTGCCTCTCAATTCTCACGAATCCCTTCTAATAAAGCGACTTATGGATATGCCTATTCCTGCTGCACTCACCAGATTCCCTTGGATCAATATGCTTCCAGTAGGAATTCCCCGAAGTTGTTCCGAAGATATTTTATACATTTTACTTCTGTCCCTGACATTGGATACGCTGCCGTAAATGACCTCTCTTTCACCATTCCCAGAAACCATCCCGAGTTTTAGTTTTATCTCTTGGGTAATTTATCCTCCCGCTTATTCCCACCACCCTCACCCACAATCACCCAGCAACAAGCCTCTTGTCCCATCTACCTCTACCCACACACCATACATCCGAAACTCCTCGTCTTCTTTATCCGAAAGGATGAGAAAGGAGAGGATACCGTTTTGGGGATTGAATAGATAATCTTCTTCAATTTTTTATATTGTTTCCAACAATAGCGTCATTTAACTTGTAGGAGAATACACATCTCTAGAAGACTCTTAGATAGCTACCACATCCCTCAGCTACTACTACACGGCGTTAAAAAATCTCTTTTACTTACCTCCAATTTTACAATCTATTACACCTGACAACTGTATTACTTTTGAATATTTTGAATTGGATTTTGAATTTATCCTGAATCCATTCCAGAGATTTCCTCCAATTTATTTCCCCTTTCCATTACAACCCGCAACAAATCACAATCAGTCAATGAGCACTTGGATTTTATTCTCTTCTATCACGTGACATGAGCTGAAACTGGAAAAGCAAAGACAGGAGCTGGATGAGCTACATGACGAAGCTTTTGCACCCATACGGACGGAAATAGGAAGAGCGAGGATGGGATGAAGGAAAACCTTGGAAGAGTGTGTCATTTCCTTGAGTCTCTTGAGGATTGTAATAAAACACACTGAGATTACAAAGATTTTATGGCAGCTTTCCACTCTGGGATGTCATCTGTACTAGTTGTGGAATAAGTGTCCAAAGGAGGTTGAACAAGCAGTCCATCTCTTTTCAACGAAGCTGTGAATACGGGAAGAAGAAATGACGTTGAAGAAGTTGTTACGGGATTCTCATCCGGATTTCGCTTCCCTGTAGGAAATATGATAGGATGATCCTGAAGGGCTTTGGGGGCAGCTTTTAAGTGGATCATGATGAAGAAAATAGTGTGGCATTTATGCTGGAACTACCACCTCTAGTCCTTGGTCTCCTAGTTCCGCTTCCATTCAGAGCCATCGCTTACTATTGTAGTAATGACCGATTGGCGAGCTCATAAACGTGTCATAACTTGTATAAATTCTCCCCTCTTAGTTTTCTCCGCCAAAACAAGCCAACTGTCAAATCCATCATCCCAGATACCATCTGAATTTAAATCCATTTCCTCTCCGCTTTTACAAGGCAATTACCTTAAGGCTTTCACGGATTTTCTCCTCCTAAATGTCTCTTTCCAGCTCGCTTTACGTGTACTACCAGGGTACAATATGCTGTTTCCAATCCCGCTTTTTGGCTTAGTTGACGCCATCTTATATATATTCATCCTCCGCGTTACCCTCAACCCCCCCTATAAACTCTTAAGCATCAACATCCCTGTCTTGGGCGTATTTCTCCGCATGTTCTTTCTTTGTCACCTCTTCCTCCAAGCTTTAGCTATTACAAAGCTCAGCCTGTTTCAATCCACTGGCTCCTTCTGAATAAACACGCTTGTTTCTGCCCTCCAGGGCAAGGAAGAAAGCAAGAAAAGGCTATGATATTTTCGTCAGAGATGAGCGGAGGGTGAGGCTAAGCTTGCATCATCACACCCCCTTCGTCACAATTTCACAGTCCATCTTCCTTTCCGCATTCATTTCCTGTAGGATGGAAAAGGGCTGATAGCTGATCCCACGGAATTAGTGGTCTTCATTTATTTAGGTTTGAGGTCAACCTCATAGTTTATGGTAGTTTGATCCCTTGCCTTAATGAAGAGAATGTTTCGTTTCTTCTTCCCATTTTTTTAAGCTGCCTTCATTTCCTTGAACGATTTAGAGGAGACATTTAAAGCTCATCCATTCCGCAACTTTAAGAGTTGTGGGAGATAAGGAGACCATATTTTTTCCCTTCAAACGTTAAACGAAGAGAGAAACGTTGAAAGATGGGTCGTAGTCGATAGTTAATTGGAAATACATTTGTTGTAGTTACGTAAGCACTGATTTTAGGATGACTTATCCTTGTCTCTTTGACTTGTGTACTCGGTTCTCACTCAAGAGGACATGAGGTTTACTCCCAGCTCTTCTACGTTGCGTTGACAACTTCTACTAGGAGAGTCTGGAATCACCGTAGCTCTACCCCAATGCCCATCTGCTCCGTTAGTTAACCCTAACTTCCCATGGATTTCCTAGGAATCCGAACAAGGGGGAGAAGGCGTTAAATCTGATACATACAGAATCTTGCATTATCTTACAAATGATGTAATGTACCAGCTTTACTAAGAGTGCTTAACAACTAAGAGTGTTTCTGATAAGATTTTTAAATGTTTAGCTGCAACTAGCGTAGGATTTCTGATTTTAGACACTAGACTTTCCAAGACGTTTTGAAATCGTAACGAATAATACAATCGTTGTGTTTTTTCTCACCCAACTCATCTCCCCTCCCAGGATTGTTATAATATCGATGAAAATTAAAGTAAAGATGAGCTTTTATTCGTAGACCTTGGAAATCTTCAAATCAGCAAAAAATGGGTTTACAAGCTTCATTGAGCAAAGCCACTGTCAGAGAAATAGCATTCCCATCGCTTACAACCGATACCGTTGGTGCGTTAGTGGTGACAGACAAAATGGTTCTCTCGGGCAAGTCCAGATAGAGATTTCTCGCTACATCATACAGCTGAAAATATGGGTGCAGTTTAGTCTGGTTCTTGAAGCAAAGGATCATTGAATGCTCGTTTGGCCGGCATCATAAGCTACCCAAAGTCCACGAGATTACAAGACAACCCTTCCAATTTTCTTTTACCCTCTAAGCCTACAATAACAATAAAATTTTAACATGGATTTCTTTAATTCTTTTTAAAGCCATTTACGCAGGGATCATTATCAGTTGGGCGAGGAGTTGTACTGTTGAACTGATTTTCTCCCTCAACCGCATTGATTTACTCGCCAAGAGCCAAGAACAGTAATACACCACGCGGCCTCAGCCTTTCATTCAAGCATGCATGGGACTTGTAAGCTGGCCCATTTCACAGTAAAATCAATCCAAGCGGCCGCCCGTCTTTGAACCCCCCTTTTTTCATGTTATTCTTTTTATTTCTTGCTTGTTTAAATTACGTTTCCCGCTTCTTTTGAGTCGGGACCGCAAAACCATGGCGGTAATCATAATAATAATCTTCCGAACAGATTTTCTTAAATCTTGATAAGCTTGTTTCTTTCAGCTATTGCTCTCTGGAAAGGCGGCAAGATTATATGCTTTCTGCATGGCTATTTACAGTTTTTTATAGGCGGGATTGACATTTTTCTTAAAACTCTGCTGAACGGAAATCCCTAATATGCCCGTACCGTCGGCATCATTATCAAGTTCAGGGAGAATCCGGGAGTATCTACAAGTGGGCATTATGTAACAGCTGCTAATGCCTCTTGCCCTCCTTCAATCCAGTATTGAGTTTCTTTTCCAAGATACCCGCCTTTAAATATTTTGAAACGGGGCTATGATTGCACCAAGCGGTAGGATTTATTTAACAAACAGGCTTGTATTTCTCAAGAGAGCGTTTGAAGTTATATTGAAATGGGGATTGTCGGGGGAGATGGTATTAGTTATAAATTCTCTTGAGAATTTGAGATGCTGTACAAAGTAGCCAATAAATAAATAAATACTAGTCATTACGAGCTAGGCAGACATTAAGGCATTCATCTTGAACTTAAATGGTCCATGTTAATGGCGTGCAGAGTGGGTTGGTACAACTTCCCTCAGGGCTACTATCCATAATTTGTGTCCAGACAACTTAAACATTCCAGCTGCAGGAGCAGTACTGTCTATACTGAAATACTGTGAAAATTATTTAAATGAGCAACGCCATTTAAATTCATGCCAATTTTACTTTTACAAACCTTACATTCAGTAAGCTATAGAGCCTTTACTACACATCTGATATCTGATTAATTCCCCTCCTGCCCCCTAAACTCCTCTAGTTTCTTTCCTTATCGATTTTAAATGGATCATTACAGATAATACTCCTCGTGGAAGTAGTGGAGATAACTTTTTTCTCAAAGAGTAATAAATTAAATGCGCAACTGTTCGCTCCTTTTAAAGTTTTCGCCAAAGCTTCTAGCAAAGACGCGGAATTGAAAGAGCGGTACTCACTAAAACATTTTCTGCTGGCACAGGAGCACACAGAAACAAAAATAAAACTATGAATTTTATTTTTGCCTTTCTTCTTGGTCATCATATAGAAACATACCAACTTGCTCACAAGGATCGAAGCAAGTTCCATGAACCTGATTTGTTACTGTGGAGGAGAAAGCAGGACAGCCCATCAGCTTATCAGGTCAAGCCATAGTACCTGTCTGTACGCCTCTTTTATCACGCTCTTAAACATCCTCCTGCAGAAGAAGAAAGAAACTGATTTTATTTTAAATCATTTCTCAAAATGAGGTTTATATATATACGTACGTATTTAGAGTGAGACACGGCAGTGTAGAAGTAATAACTAGCCATGGGATCATAAGGATAGTAATAGCATGCATTTGTTAAATTTCATGTTTATTTAGAATTGGGATTTCACATTAAGGGCAAGGATTTCTTATGGGATGTAAGGGTAAACCCTCGGGAAGAGAAAGAGAATAATGCCGCAGCGTGTTCAGTAAATTTTCTCCAAAACATGCTTTGCTCTCGGAGAAAGTGAGAACATTGTATTTATTTCCCTGACTCTTCGCCCCCACCTTAAAAAAGGTCAGAGGATTCTTTGTATTATTTCCCGTCTTGTTTTCCGCTCTTCTTTTGCAGTTGCTTTCTCTCATTCCCTTTCTGTTTGTAGTTGTGGGTCCAATCATCTCGTGAATTAAGTGTGAATGGCATCAAATTCATGCGACAATGATGGAGGATTGTGTTCCCCATCACGGTTATAGTCCTGTAGTTCCTGGGAGAAAGCGAGGGAAAGTAGGATCATCCTGTATTTCAGTCATGTTTACCTTTGAAGCAAGAGTAAATTCCCGAGTCGTTTTCCCTCAAACGGTGGCCCTTCAAATCCCAAAGGTGCGTACCGGAATGAGGAAGGGAGATCCTAGGAACACGAACACGTGAATGAAAGCGGACATCCAACCCGGCCTCCCTGTATCAAGTATCCTGACATCTCATATCCGTGTTATAACTAAAATCCCTCCTGGTTCCCTTTATCATTGACCATTATCCTTGCACTTTCGCTTCTTGCCTTCGTCTTCACAAATAATGACCATTGGACTTGAAGAGCAAGGAGGTTTCATGTGCAGGTAAAAGGTTGTAGTGTTCAGTCAGTGAGCGTATATGGCAGCAGTGCAGTGGTTGTATATCTAAACAAAAAAGCGGGATCAACTGGAGAACATAGATGGAGCTCTTTTCCCTCTATACTTTCACTTACTTTCTTTCTATATTAGCCGGAGCGCACCTTCCATAAAAAAATTGACTGCCGCAAATTCCAAACTGAAGTACATGTATGTATGCTATCATCATTCTTGTAGAGGTAAAACGGATCTCGATTAACTAACTGGTATATACTGGCATCGCTTTATCTTACCCGAGTCGAAAATCGGCGCAAAATAAGTAAACGCCACTTTCGTGTTTACGTGCCTCTCCTTGGTGACCTGAGGTCAACAGGGTCAAATCTTTGACCGATTTAAGTAGTCTAACTTAAATGTAGTCTTACCCTTTAATTTCAGCTCGAGATCTTTGTTACAATTAAAATAACAGAGTTATTAGTTAGAGGAGTTTTCTTCATTTAATAACATGCATTTTCCCAATGCCCTTTGGATTTTTCATTCCTATAAAATGGAAAAAAATTATTTTCAACCTTTACTAATCAAGGTACAGTAGATAAAAGTACAAATCACGTATATGCCAAGTTTTGAAGCCAGATCTACGACAATTGCTCAGTTAGCTAAGTTGCAAAATTAGTGCTTGTAGGTGTTCGCCACATTTAGGACCTTCAGCATATGCAAAGCATTATAATACATACCAAATGTGGCGAACACCTACAAGCACTAATTTTGCAACTTAGCTAACTGAGCAATTGTCGTAGATCTGGCTTCAAAACTTGGCATATACGTGATTTGTACCTTTATCTACTGTACCTTGATTAGTAAAGGTTGAAAATAATTTTTTTCCATTTTATAGGAATGAAAAATCCAAAGGGCATTGGGAAAATGCATGTTATTAAATGAAGAAAACTCCTCTAACTAATAACTCTGTTATTTTAATTGTAACAAAGATCTCGAGCTGAAATTAAAGGGTAAGACTACATTTAAGTTAGACTACTTAAATCGGTCAAAGATTTGACCCTGTTGACCTCAGGTCACCAAGGAGAGGCACGTAAACACGAAAGTGGCGTTTACTTATTTTGCGCCGATTTTCGACTCGGGTAAGATAAAGCGATGCCAGGATTGCCTGACCCCGGATAATTACATGTAACTAACATCACTGGATAGCTCACTGAACGGGGCATCAAATGAGACCACTTTGAGGGTCACACATACACTCGATCGGGAGATGCGAGCTCGCATTTGAATCGTGTATTACGTCGTCTAGCAGATTATTTACATAAGGTAGTGATTTGGACAAAGTTTCCACTTGTTCCCGCAATCATGTATTTTAGAAATTATATGCATGAATTAATTAAATTTTAATCTTTAAAGGCGTTTTTGGCAGCTCTACGTTACATTGGTTTTGCGTCTGCATTGTTTTGTTAGTGTTAACTTATAAAAGAAGAGTATTATTAAAAGTGTAGAGTTAAAATTGCTGTGGAAATGGTTGGATGAAGGTGAGGAATAAGAAACACGAGAGGAAGAGAGATACGGAGAAGGCCCGGGAGCGAGCTGCTGTGACTGAGAGAGAGTGGGAATAAGGGAAGTGATCCCCTCATCTTTTGGGTCTTCCTATTTTCTCTTATACTTTCCCCATCGCTCCCAAATGGCCCATTTTCCCTCTATCCAATCCACCTTCCTAAGTGCACATGGCACGAGGTTTTAGAAGAAGAAATTTCATCCGTTTCGCATACAAAATCACCATACGGCATGCTTTCTTTTCTATCTTTGCACCGACTTTCCCCCCTCCTTCCGCTTACTTTATCCCCCGAACATGATCCCTGCTCCATCCGCAATTCTGAGTACGTCTGCATATATTTCTTCCCACACCCACCAGACACTCATACACGCACACAGACGCCACACACCCATCCCACAGAATCTGACCAAAAGTATCGATAACACTCGGAAAATATCTCTAAATCCATCCGTATTTAGGGATCAGGGAAAACTTTTTCATTTGTCACCCCTTTCGTCCTTTTCATTCCATTCCGCTTCCTTTCCCTCCATCCCATTTCTCGCTTCCTGATCTCCATCCACCACCGTATAATGTATGGCTTCCGCACTCCCAGCTTTTTCCTTAGCTCTTTGATTTTCTCATCTTATCATTTATCTTTATGTGAGATGTAATTCTGCTTTTTATCCTCTGTACCAAATAACATTTACATGCTTTCTCCTTCCCCTATCCGTATTTTTCTTCACCCTTTCACCCACCACACACCACTCCTTGTGGTTACACAAACGGTTTTCTCTGACTTTCTCCTCATGCTTTCTCTTTCCTACTATTCCTTTCTTTTCTACTTGAAAAGTCACGTGATTTTATATCCAATAGACATTATCACTTCATATCCTCTTCATTCCTCCTACCTCACACGGCCTCATCCCGAATCCGACACATCTTCACAGGATGTTTTGAGCCGAAAGGTAAAGATTTCCAGCTCTTGTGTGTTCAACTCCGTCATAGTCGGCTTGATACAGTACTCATCCTCTATGTGCTCAAGAGCTTTGAGCTTCTCATCTCTCTGTCTGTTTTGTTTGTATCCATTTCCGACTCTTGCTTTCTCTTTCGTCTTCCCTTTTATGTGGCCGTCTTGAAATGATTTCAATTGAAGATGAGAGTCTTTTGAGTAGGCACTTTTGTGGTTTTCACTTTCCAAACTTTCTCCTACTTCTCTTTTCCTACTCTACTACTCACTCACTCTGTCGTCCAACCCAATTTAAATCCTTTTTTGCCGCAGCTTCCAATCCTTTTATCCATTTCACTCTTATTATCTCCTATCCAGCCATGGCTCCTAACTCTTACCGCAACAACCAGTCCTATAGTTTCCTGCTCAGTTTCAGATAGGAAAGCACAATGCCGAGATGATCCTCTACGCGCCGTTAAACTCCTTTGGAAATCTACCTCTTTTATACGTATACAACCTACAATTCATGTTTTGTTCCTACAGTTTCCGGCTAATTCTACCTAGTATTTTACTCCTTCTGATAGACCGTAGACCAGACATGAATGACGAATCAGTTAGCGGTTTTTCGCTTACGCATTTCCTCAAACTTAGCCAAAAACTTTTACATTAAAAGCTTCTTTTCTTTCCGATGCCTTAACCCGATCTTCAGCTGTGTCTAAAGCTCATCTTTCACGGCTCGCATCGCAAGTTTTCTCCTCTCCACTTGTCTTTTATCTCAGTGATTATCCCATCTTTTCTCATCAATAAATCCTCGGGATCAAACACTTGTTTTCATTCCCATTTCGGGTGAATGGGATTTGGATGGAAATGTTGAATGAATTTCCTGGAACGTTCCACATTTACCAACAACAAGGCATATCTCTAACAGAGTTCAAAAGAGCGGATTTGTTTCTTTGATCCCAAGCACGAAATAAAGCTTTCTCTTATTCCATTCCAGGAAAAAGTATAAATATATACATCATATGCTCTTTTTTGGTTTCTTTATCCCACCAGACTTGTGGCATTTCTCAATCCGATAAACATTGACAAATTGCAATCTCCAGCCCCTTCATTTCCCCTTTTACAAGGATATACAACTCGAAATTCAATAATGGGGAGAAGATGGGAGCGGAAATCAAATCAATTCTTGTATACAGGAGCGAAACCCCATGTAGTCAGTCAACCACTATGCGGATCCAGCCAGAAAGAGGAACAGATCTAAGCTCTTAGTATAACCCAAAAGAAATAAAAACTCCTATTCTTGTTGCATCTTTCAACAATTTCTTCTGTCTCGACACATAGCAGATGATCTTCAATCCCCCACATGACAAATGCAACAATATATATAGCAGTCAGATTCTCAAAAA
Organism: Sminthurides aquaticus; assembly: GCA_906901655.1. Taxonomy (NCBI): domain Eukaryota; kingdom Metazoa; phylum Arthropoda; class Collembola; order Symphypleona; family Sminthurididae; genus Sminthurides; species Sminthurides aquaticus. The sequence continues at coordinate 3,056,847 of CAJQTT010000004.1, read as the reverse complement.
AAGGATTCCCTTTGATAGAGAGAGGGTGGGAGTGTGGGAGGAGAAGTGTAAGCCGGATTTTCCAGTAAACATCAAAGATAGTGGATAAAACCAGCTATTTTTATTCTAATAGCTTGAGACAAACCCACAGTTTTTGTATTCCATTTACTTTCGTCCCGTTATTTTGTCGACTTGGATTTTAAAATTATTACGCGCTCCATAATTACGTTTGCCCGCCGCGTTTTTTAATGTCAAGAAAGGAATTGACTTTTCATATATATAAGTGTATGCTTTTATACATTTTTCATCCTTATTTTTCATCAAATCACGTACCTTTAAAATTTAATTCCTGCTATTGTTCTCCACAATAGCTCTAACAATGCTCATTCTTAATTGTTCTGCTTTTAGGCCACAACATAGTCAGCGACTACTTCGGTGGAAGTAGGATTCAACCCAAACATGTCTCTTTTTATATTTTGTTATTCCTCTTACCGAATTTCATGGAACAAGCTGTACATGTGCGATTGAACTAATGGAATTTAACCAGTCTTGACCGAAGAGGGTCCAGTAATCTGCCGAAGCGGAGCTACTATTCTTGAATAAACCAAATCATTTTAAGGTAATCTTCCATGAGTCTGCTGCGTAGTTTCCGGACTTGGATGAGTTTCGATAAGTAGGGAATGTCATCCCTCTTCCCATCGTTCAATTAGAATCAAAGGAAAGGTTACACTGGATACATTAAATCAAAATTCCTGGAGATAATGGATGCGTTCGAGTATCCGGAAAACTAAACACAACATTCCTCTTCCTTGAACAAATGCTTTAAACGCGACTAGATGAAAGTTGGCAATGTTCATTTTATGTAAGAGAGGACTTGAAGTGCGACGATGGAGATACGAGGCCTCTAAAGGTGGAAGGATGAGCTCATTTGTTACCACCACCATCAATGACTGGACGACGAAGGGGTGAAGAAGTGATTGATTTGATTCCAATCCGGAGGAGCATCCGAGAAATAATCGTGGAATTTAACGGATTCCACCAAGGCTTTGAGTCATAAGGACGACGTCTGTGTACTTCTATCTATCTTTCCTAGTCCTCAGGTCTGTATACTTTTCTCCATCTCCTCCACCACGTTCCCCGCCCCATTTTTTCCTAGTGTACTTTACATGCATTATTCTTCCATCCAGATGATATTTGAGACGCTTGGATGGCTCTCCGACCTGTGAGGACAATGTAGATGATATCGTTTTTCTGGATGAATAATAATTTTACCAGAATCCCTTTAGCCTCATCCTCGTATCTCCCATCCAAAATGTTGCTCTTTCTTGCAGGTTCTCTATTTCCTCTTCCCTTCCTTCTCCCACCACCACTCTATTCCTCACTCGAGCAACTTTATCCGTATCCCGCTTTTCCAAGCACTGTGCTCTTGCAGGAGCCAAGGATGGAAGAGGGTGGTGGCGGGTTGGATGTGGAGATGGATAGCGCGAGAAAATGGGATTCTTCACTAAGAATCTGTTTAAAAAACATGAAGAGAGATTCATGAGCAACTTTTTGAGTCAACATTTACATATACGCATAGATTGTTCAACAGTATGCATCATTGTCATCCACCTTCCAATCTACCCGTACATCATGTTAACTCAATGAGCCTCACTACTTTTCCTCCAGCCCATTTATTTACTCTGTACTTTTCTACTCTAGATTCAAAATACAGTCCCAAAATATACCTACTTGAAAACCTTCTAGCACTTTGTATTTTTCCTCCCTCTCTGCTGCTTCCCCTTAAATCCGAATCCACCCGTAGCTTCTTTCCCATTCCCGCGCCAAAAAACAAGCTGTGTGTCTCACTAGCTTTTGTATGTATGCTGGAATTTTCCAGTAATCGAGGATAAATTTTCCAAAAAAAAATCCAGGATTTTTAGTTCCCAAAAGACTATTAGGAACCAGAGATGGCATGGATCGTGGCCCGCGTGATCCATGGATCGCGATCCACTTTTGGGTCACGATGGGTCACGATGGGCCACGTGGCCCAGTGGATCGCGATCCATGTAAATCACGTTTTCTGGATCACGCCTAGTTTGGATCACGGTTTTGGATCACACCACACTACTTTTTCTTCTTTTCATATAACTTGAAGCGTAGAATTCATGAAAATGAAATTTCAGCTATTTCAAAGGGATTGATGTATTCTAGTCACGTGAATATTTGTGTATATACCTTAATATTTCTCCTCCTCATCTAGCTGGTGCACTGATGGTAAATATTCTGTATTTCCATAAATCGTGACTCAGGCGCTAAAACTTGAACCCTACCCAGTGCTCACCCTTTACTTCATGCATGTTGCACGATCTTCTTTATGTTTACATGCTTGGCTTCCCACATTCCCACAGTGGTTTCGATGTACTCAGTTGAACACGTATAACAATCATAACTGACCTACCCGTCTCTAGTTGCGGTGAGACCCGTGCTACAATAATATCTGTTATTAGTTAATTAACAGTAGCATTAACCATTATGGCGAAGCAGTCGAATATCTCCAAGTTTGACACGGAATTGGGGGAGACGCCTCTGTTCTCGGAGGAAGTTGAATTAAGAAGTGTGCCCTGTGCATCTCAATCGTTACCTTCCGTCAAATATGGCTTAATTTTGACAAGGGTATTTTAGGTGATAAGTGTAGAAACCAGGAAAATAGAATTTCAGCTATTTCAAACGGATGGATGTATTCTTGTCACATGAATATTTGTATGTATACCTTAATGTAACTCCTTCTCATTGAGCTTGTGTTCTTATGTTAATTAGTCTATATTTTCATACATCGTAACTGTTAATGGACTCGTGTAGCATGTAGTTAGTGACATCTAGTCTACCGGTAGGCTGTATTTCAAGCGAGCGTCGTGTTTTGGAGGAAATTTTTGAATACCTATCTAGGACGCAGAACCACAGTGGTACCATGGTGTACTAGTAGCATTGTCAGAGAGTACGTTATAGCATTCATGATGCATGACTACGTATTTCCAAACTTTGCCTCTTGGCGTAAATCACTTCTGAGTTGATATGGATGTGAGGCAGGGCAGTAGAGTCGGAGTCTTAAGAATGCTATTAATCGAATTTGCAACTCTCAATTAACTGGGATTTCATAGTTTTTGGTTTTGTGACGCCTCCGTTATGCTTGTTAGTTTCTGCAGTTTAAAATTGTTCGATTCGATACCCCGCAATGGCAGAAAAGAAATAGTCGACGTTTGTGAATCAATACTTTTTTCTAGTTATGAATGTTCCGAGTTTAAATCTGAATAGTAGCAGTGAGGACACGGACAATCTTTAAGAGGTGACTATGCGGAAAGCTAAAACAAAAGCTAGAAACATAACTAAAACGAAGGCGCAATCACGGTTACGTTACATTGTTAAGTTTAAATCTACCAAACTCTGGCTGGGTAAACCAAATGCTGAATGCAGTATATAAGACTTGCCGTCACAAAGATTTATTATGTTATATTCGTCAGTTTTTGCAACCGCTATTCGTTTCTTAAGAATCTGGTGGTAATGCTTAATGCGGTATGTTCGATGGTTGGAATAGTCAAGGAAATTAAGGACTACTATTCACCGCTTTGAATTATATTAATATCGAGTTCCACAAATGCACTGTGTTATTGGAGCTTCGATAATTATCTGATTCTCATACAGGAGTTTACTTAGCAACCAAGATTAGAGAATCATTAACAAAAAACCGGCGTCAAAGCAAAGATAGATACGACATTAAAGAATGCCTTCTGTGGATTATGTACAATCATCCGATAATAAAGTGCTGTGTTGTATAACCCGTATTCAGTCCCACTGTAAGTGGATCCAACTTGTTAAATGGCATTGTTAAATGGAATATTAAATGGTATAACTTAGTGCAAAATACTGCAACTAACGCTAATTATGAGTCAACGCAAGTATTTGTAGGAGAAAATATTCTTCTTATCCATGAAATGTATGATGATAATAATCATCTGCTACATTTGGACGAACCTCCTCTTAATTATGTAGCGGACCGGTGGTCTTGCTTGTTAGAAATTCTTGACGTTTCCAACGATCATGTTCAACATCCTTGTGTAGCTCGTTCTGCACAAACCAGCATCCGAAATACAAGAACCTCGAATTCAATGGATCAATGCAGCCTTGACTCATTCCAATTGACTAATTTACATGTTACTCAAGCTCAGATCTGGTGCGACGAGATTACTGAAACCGCTAGTTACTGCAGTTTAAGTCAGGTGTGAATCAATAGACGAATCCACTGTGGTAGAATTACAAACCCAATAAAATGTAGTTTATAATTTGCTTTCATGACGCCCTCAGTCACACTGTGTTAACCAAAGGGCAAGCAGTAGGCTGAATATGATGGAGTTTGTACTAAAATATTTCGCTATTATTGCTGTTGAGTATAAGATGCGATGGATAAGGTGACTGTGAAAGCAAATCCTGTTAGACATGAATATGCCTTCAATTATATTTGGCTTAAGGTAGAAATTATACAAGTGTTGAATGCTTATAATGATCACGCAATCCATAACTCGAATCAACAGGATCTTGATAAACAACACAAAACCTCGCAGTTACTGTGAGGTCGTCAAGGTTAGGCACAAGTATTAAATGTGTTATTACAGATCTCCTCTGTTTAGTTTTGGACGCTAACTTGCCGCGTTGCGTACCATAACCACCACAACGATGAATAAAATGAAAGAAAGCAGTCCGCTGGTAACCCGGTGTGGAGACTATCTTATGAGCAACGCTTCTTAAATACATCAAGTGTAAGCGCATAGTCTTAGAAACGTGCTGACATCTTCGGTACACACATTGTTTACCGATAGCTAATCGCAATTTATGAGTACACCTTAATAAAAGCGCTCTAATACACGGGTAGCTTGAAATAATAGTTAATAGCTTTAAAAATGTTAAGGATTTATCATGCGTTTCACAACTAAAAGTCAATGAAATAACCGGTTTGTGAATCTTCGTTATTTCTCAGGCGTACTGTGTAAGTGTTATCCACTGGTTGGTTTCTTAAATTGGATTCTCAACATACCAAACCAAATTCTTGATAAAAGCGGGATTGTAATTAAGACATGTAAGATATTGAGCGCTCGCAATGAAATCTACTCCAAAAGGGTTATATAACAGTCTCATGCTACACTTAGTACTGTACAAGTACAATTTGATTACCCTGAAGAATCACTGATTCTTTTGGAAATTTTTCGTCCGGTGTTAATACAGCTTACAGAATATGTTACTCGTAGGTACGTTAAAACGGACAAGAATCTGTATTTTTGTCACAAGACAACAAAGTCATTGCTATCAACATGTCACTGCTTTCAACCATTTTGGAATCACCTCTTGCGTACTGAAACAAATTAGAGTATTTCAGCTACTATCCTTGGTTGCTATGACTAACTATTTTATTTCTTCCACCATCCACAGTGAGTATTTACTACCCGACACTATTCGAATCACGGATTTTTGAAAATAGTTGTTATTACTTGGCGCCAAATTATACTTACACTATTCAGATGGAGCTTCCATATCCACTTCTTTTGCTACCTCTGCAGATAAACTCAATTAAAATTTCGGTACCAGGTTAAGAAAAGCCTTCACAAACTTTTTTGTGCGAAAGCTATGCTCCGTAACTTTGCAATTCCTTTAGAGCATCCTCGCTGGTAACAAGTTTAGGTGCTTTGCTTCACATTGTCAATACGTTTGACATGTGTTGCCAGATTCTCGGTTGATGACGAAAGTGCGTAGGAAATATTGGACACAAATGAGTTTCCGCCGCTGTTTGCCGTTTTCAGCAAACAGTAAAAAAACTAGCCACTTGAATGAGTATCACATTAAATATGCCAATAAATATTCCAACTGCTAGTGCATTCCCGACCGCTGTGGGAGATAAGCGGACATAGCCACACTCAACCACTGTGGAACCGTGTGGATGTATCGCAAAAGTAACTGAAGAGTAAAAACTAGGAAAACTTCGTGAAAAATGTGGAGTACCGCCATCATAGATGCTGATTGTGCTGTAAAAATCCAATGTGGACGAGGGTGTACCGCAGACCCGTTCAACCGCTCATGGGACTGAAAATGGAGCAGCAACACTATTAATCAATTCAAAGTACATAAGGAATTGCATTTTGCAAGGATTATATGCAACACTCATTTACCTTGTCAAAGTGCCGCGTAAAGATTACAGCGGTTCTTTCGCGAATAATGTATAGGATCTTTACGTATGATTTATCAAGTAAACCTCCTTTGCAAATAACGACGATTGGTTTATGACCCCGTGACTTACTAAAGTTCTCCGTCACCATGATATCCAAATATTTGTGACCCAAGTAAATAAAGCCTCGCCGTGCAACTGCGTTATTGTGCTGATACAGTAAACAGTACACTAGCTTTGGTCGAGGCCCACTCCAGCCATACATGTCATCAAGTGTATTAACAAATACAACGGTTTCACTTCCTACTTGTATGACCGATCCAGGAGTGGAGTCCGACTTCAATAGGACATGTGCCGTAAAAACAGTTTTTCCAATATCTGTTGCCGTGATTTGTTCTGGTGACACAAGTTGAAATGGCAATGGTCCAAACGTCTGCGCTTCAGATTCACCCGTTTGTACTACAACAATCGGACCACTAGTTTCGGCTATTTCCTCGTACTTCCTCCTAGAAAGCCCCGCAGTATCCGAACTATCCGAAGTTGTCCCGCTGGAAGTACCACCAACACTACTAGACGTCTGTGAATTTGACGATAAAGATTCCTGGGAAATAGTAAGAGGCTGGGAATACTGAAGTAGATCACAGGAAACTCTTTCGGAGGGTAAGTCCATTCTGCATTCCGAGCTGCCATTAGGTTTACACCTTCTGGGTTTTGCAGCAACATTCGCTTTAGTAGCTCTTGACCTAGACACAACCTTACTATTACTGGTCTTTCTAGCCTTGGATGTAGCTTTCCGCTTGCTGACCTCTTGAATAGAATCACTGTCCCCGTCCCCACTACTGTCATTATCATCGTGAGATTGAGAACACTCGTCACTTGAAATAATTATGGATTCACCAAGGTCACCACTGCTTTCCGCCATTTTGGTAAATTATTTTCAAAAAAAAGAAAATAAAAAACTATTTCGTCAGTTATATAAAATATGTGATACTAGCACTTGAAACACAGTTATTTAAGAGAAGCGAATTAGGTTGGTAGCACTGTGGAGAGTCCAATTCAACTGATCAGCCGCACGGTCAACTCTCAAATATTTTATAGGCTACTGTGGAACAGTAATAGTACAGCTGTTCGACCGAAGAAAATATATTTATAATATGTATACATGGCCCACAAATGGTATGGCGCATACTAGACGGACCATGTATAATTGTACCGCTGTACCACTGTGGTTTCGTGTATGCGTTACGTATTTCAAAAATCGCGCCAATACAAGACAATCTTGTGAAATACAGCCTACCAAGTGACTTTTCACCATCAAAACATCAACCCCTTGACAGCCTCAACAAGTTTCTTCGACTTACAATTTACTAATTGTGGATCACGGATCACAAAAATCGTGGCCCAAAAGTGGATCGCGATCCAAAATTGAAGACAAATTTCCACCCTTCTAATCCCTCACTTTCATTTTTGTTTGCCTTTTTTGGATCACGATGGGCCACGATCCATGCCATCTCTGTTAGGAACCCTCAACCAATGCTACTACTCCCTGCGACATAGCTTTTAGTCTCAATACTTTACATTAAGATCTAATCCTAAAAGTTCCTCATGTGATGGTTTTTTAGCTAGTAGCAGTGACTTGTATGCTGGAAAAGGGAATGTATGTACATTTGATTCACACTTGCCCCTACTCCGTCTCTCTGCCGCTGCTTGACCTTTAATTCCTCCTTGGAATTCACTTGCGACGAGGATTCCTGGAAACTTGTTTGCTGCCACGCTCGCCAAACTGGATTATCTTTTCCAGGCTTCGCACTAAATGTAGCTGCTTCCAAATCCGAAGTGGTGTCTTGTTGGAAGCAACTACGTTCCTCCCCAACTTTCTCCGCGTCTTTTTCCCCTGGCAACTTATTTCTGCGCTTTCTTCCGCTATTTCGACCACGTCTCCGACACAAGATAGATGGCTCCACAAACTCCGGAAGAGGTGGAAACTGTGCTGTATCCCATTTTTTCTACCGCTTCCATCTTAATAAGTGTATAAGTGGGATAATAAAGTAGGATAAGGGAGGATGAGAGATGGAGGAAGATGAGAGGAGTCCGGTGGTTAAAAAATACTTTGGAGATGTTGATCCAAGAAGATATAGGCAGTTAGTTGGGCAGGATTACTCACCATCTTTCTTCTTTTTAGCTCAACCTACACCAGTGAAGCTTGCAGAGGAAGATAATAATAAGTGATAAGAGTGATAAGTGGGTGGAAACGGGAAGAAAATCCTTTATCGAGATGGCCCTACGGTTTTTTCTTTCTCTCTCTTTACTTTCTCTTTACTTTCTCCTTGATGTGTAGACGGGCTTTCTCTTCTTCGCCGGTCCTGCTCGTCCTTATTATTTCTCTCTGTATTTTTGCTACAACATCTTTACTACTGGCTCTATAGTCATTAGCTGTTCCTTACTACGTTCTCTCCTCATATATGCTTTGAAAGAGGGATGTCCTTAAACGGTGCAGCTTCTCCTTTGTAAGTTTTTCTCTTGGAGAGACCTACATTCCGGATTTACCAGCAGAGAAATATCTCCCTCCCTGGAACTCCAACTCTTTTTCTTACATCCTCCTCCCTACTCCCTGGTAGGCAAATAAACCATGTCGGCCGAGCGGAATTCAGTAAGTATTGTTTTCAATCCTCCCTCACGCCTCTTCCTCTACATAGCCTGAGAAAACAAGCTTCTCTCTCACCATTAGAATCTCGAGCGAACCATTAATCAAATATCATTTTATCTTGTTAGATTTCTCACCCCCTTAATCCACGTCAACCTCAACATGGCCCTATCCTTCAGCCCAGTCTTAATGATTGACTCAAAATAGGGACAACATCAACATCTTCCCTATCCATAAGCCTCATCCTCTCATCCTGAATAAACAACCCCAAGGAAGAGGAGAATTTCCTCTATTTCCTTCCTTCACAACCGAGGAAATATCCGTTTTATCAACCCAACCGAATCACTCATAGATTCAGAGACACGGCCAGATTGAGAGAAAGCGTCTTTGTGACTATATACTTGCCTAAATATATTTTCCTCCTTTTAGGTGACAATCATAAATTGAATCCTCTTGTATTTCCCAACCCATTTCTCACCACTAGTTTGCGAGGCCCATTAGTACGCACACTACAAGCTCGAGCGAGATGAGAGTGTCGTAGGGAAAGAGTGTGTGTTCAACGTGTTTAGTATTTTGTATCCCATTCCCACATTAACACACGCCAATATACCGGATATCCATTTCACCACCACCACTACCACGGAAACATAACATTGTAAACAAGTGGAGAGACAGAGACAGACAGGAATTCTCTTCAACACTTGCCATTCATTAGCTCGAACCCGTTTTCCATCTCTTCTGACTCTAGAGACTGGATGAGCTGATGAAACGCTTCAATCTGTCCTTTAATTTAAAAGACGAGGCTCCCTCCTCCCTATCATGTTTTCTCAGTTCCTACTCTCTTACAAACAAGAAACCCCAATTTCAACCTCCCGTAATATTTCAGTCAATTAAATTTGATTTGGAACACGTTCGAGGACGACGTTTAAAAATTAAGTGAGCTTAAAACGGGGTTGGAGGGGTTTCTTTCATTTTCTCATAGGAGTTCGCAAGCTTCACGGCTCATTCTTCTGACCTCTGAACTTTTGAATTTTCCATCCTTTTTCAAACTGTTGCATGCATTATGGATGGCGTTGTAATATAATTTTACAGCTAGAAACAGAAAATACTGTGACTGATTCAGAAGTGGAGATGCAGGGTCGCAGCAGTGAAAGGAAATGGGCCGGAAAGGGAAGGATATTTGAGATTGAATAAGTCTTTTTTGTATTGGGTAAGAACATGTTGTAAGAGTATTTGAAAAAAGTTTCTCCAGATTTTTAGTATGCACTTTTAAATGTCTATCATGAAGGAATTCTCAATGTGCATGGATAAATAGAGGGAAATAAAAACTTACAAAGCTTGTTCTCCTCCCAAATCCTCATGAGAGGCATGAGAGAAAACTCGTCCACCCAATAAGGCATGCACGAGGGGTGGGATTTATTCAATTGAGCTTCACATATTTTTTACGACTCCGGAAGAGAGTTGTAGGAAACAGAAATTTACCCTGTCACATCTTGAAAGGAAACGTCAACTTTCCTCTATTTTTTCTAATTCATGTGCACCAGCTTCCATCCCAAATAGCTTTCCCCAAATCCTTTGTTCTCATTCCGGAGGAGTAGCTTGCGAATTACTTTGGCTGTCTGCATAAGCATGCATCCACGTCCACCCTGCTTTCTACCCGCTCTCTATGCATTCATAACGGACAAAGTCCCACCATCGCCTCTTACGTCTGTTGGCCCTACTTTCTCTTTTCCCATGCAGATGCATCTATACAACCGGTTTGATTATGAATGCAAATCTTACTTTTCTCTGCTACTTTCTCTTTTTACTTACACTCTGTCTATCCTTTCCCTCCACGCAGTAATCCAAAAGAAAAGTTTAAAAGGAGGATCATAAAACTTTTCCTTTTTACTATTATTCCTTTCGTAGTTTACTTAATGGGATAGCTGGCGATTTTTTCTCCGGACAGGGCTTGCATGAATCAGAGTCGATTCTTCTCTTATCCTTTTATCATCATGGCGTTAATATTCTGGAAAATTTTATGAGCTTAGCATATAAAGAGCCTTGTTCTTTTTGAAGGGTGAGCCTTTTCCGAGAGAGCAACCTGTCAGACAATAAATTAATCATGGGTCAGTCACTCCTGTCAACTACAGGCAACCCTAAATACAGTTGGGAGGAGATAATAGCCATCAGATGATGCTTGTACTCCGAGACTCTGAATTTCAGAGCACACTTTAGATCTCACACATATTTCGATTAGCTAAAGTTGGTGTCCCAAACCTACCGCTAATGGAGCAACAGCCAGTGACGAGTGAAAGTCCGCTACCCGCAACATGGTGAAAGCCTGCACATGTCTCGTATGGTCCCCTTCCTGTGCTGCCAAATTTTCTCCACATTTTGTTCCACCCGTCCGGAGATAAATCAGTTTGCTGCTCCCGGAAGAAACACGCACTTTCACTCCCATAAGTCCCACCTCTCACCACATCCTAAGCCGGGCTAAATCAAGACCCGTCAGTTAACCAGCTTTGCCCCAAATTTCCAACCTTTCCCCAATAATATCATTCACAAGGCTAAGCATTCTCGCTGGAGAAAAATTCCAGAACATGAACCACACGTTCATACACAAAGGATAGTGCTTAAGGAAGTCTATTGGGATCCAATAACCATCCAGTCCACCTAAAGGAATTCATTCTTAAGCAAAGTCACTAAATGAGCAGAAGGCTTTCACTCCCGTCACGTGAGGATCAGATAAATGATACAACAAGGGCAAAGTGTACACACCCGTCTTGAGATAAGTGCGGAGGACGCATTTTATGACAAAAGAATCATGAAGACAGGCATCAGTATCACCTCGTTTAACCCAACTTGCCCTACTATCCAATCTCTCCCGCTTTCTCCATAAGTTTTCTCCTACAGAAAGACCAGAGTCATCCACACACACACACGCGAGAGACAGTGAGAGAGAAAGAGAGATTTAGTCTATTTGTCTCCCGGTATCCTTTCCCAGGGCCTCTGTCTTGCCTTTTTCTTGCTCATACAATAAGGGGGGCTACTCACATGTTCACATATCATCCCATCACATTCCTTTCACCGCCCGCATCTTCCATTCTCCACGCTTCGTCGCACTTTCTCCATGCTTACCCTTTTGTACAACAAGAGTTTTATCCATTCTTCACTCTCCATGCTCATACAAATTTCCATGTACACACATACACTCGAGAAGCATATGAATCTCGGCTCGGTTTCCTCCCGGTCTGTCTACTTACTGCCTACCCACCTTTCTCCCAATGGATGTTCTGTCTTCCCCCTATAGCTTTCTACTCGCTTCACCTCAAAATATCACTCCTCATACTGGGCTCATTCATCCGCAATTTCTCCACCCAGTAATTCCATGGATGGTTTCGTCTTTTCAAAATCTTTGAGCCCGTTTCAAAAGTTTCCATACCATGGATTTTAAAAGTCCCCATCACTTTATCAGATTCTCTAGGGCGTATACCCTCTAATGAAATCATACCTAACCATCCATTCACAAATTTTTTCACGGATACCATGATTGCCGCTAACCGAGCGGAAGCACCTTTCCTTTTCAAGAGCGTTCCCATGTCCCATTACCTTCCCTCCTTCCTCTGCTTACAAACCGGAATCAGGGCATGTCCTCACTCTCAGCTTTCTCCATTTCGTATAAATTTTAGCCATTTGCAGCCCTCGGCTCTCGCTCAGAAAGGCTAAGACATCCCTCTCCTTTCCCGCTTTCCATTATTGTAAAGAGTATTCCCAAAAACTCTTTTCACATCTTTCACTGTAAGTGAACTAATAATTCCTCTCCCGAACCCCATCCACTGTAGTACTTATTATGCAAATTGCTCGAATTTTCGTCTAGTAACTGCCTTCTGACTACACAATATTCTATTCTATTCATCGCTTTCTTCTTCATCTCTATACTCACTAATCTCTACCCCACCATCCTTAAAAATGTTTATTAATTATGACGGAATAGTGTTTTTTTGCCAGACGCGACTATTTAATGTCGCATAAGTTTTTACGCCAAAGCTGGTTCTTAATACTTGTGAAAAGGTGTATTTAATACCTGAGCTAACTTACTTGGAAGAGATAATATTATAGTGGGAGAAACTGTCGGGATCCGGGTACTCAGGGGACCCGGATTCGTTCCCAAAAATGACGTAACGGAGGGACGGAATTCCGTCCCCTGATATGTGACTGACTGCAAATGAAACGGAGAATTCTGACGACCATACGTCCCTACTCCAAAACATACATATTGCGTTGAACTGGTTGCTGAGCAATTTGTATAACAAATCTTTTCAGAATCAAGTTTTAATTATTTAGCTGCGATTTGGCATTCTAATTAAGCTATTCCAGGTAAAAATCTGACAATATAAATCTGGAATTAGTACATCAAACCGTACCATAAGCTCATTTCGTCCTTGGACATTACGATACGCAGTATAACGTATGCTGCAGCGTAGCCGCAGCTCTGCATTACATTAAATAAGTTTTGATGAAGAACAACTCAAGATCACTATTCTCCCCTATTTTGCTAAAGAATCTTCTGAATTTGAGCTCGTTCGGCTGTCTAATTCTTCCTCCTTAAATCTTAACAAAGGCCATCGGAAATGTCCATTTCCCACCAGTTTCCCGCTCGAGGGCTCAGCGGGATTCGAGTGTTTGCAATTAATGCGCTTGATATATTATAGCGTCTTCTTCACATCCCTAAATTGTTTTGATATGAGGTGGAGACACAATATCAGTTATATAAGGGGCCAGTATTTAGTTCTTTCAATAGACACGAGATAAGGAAACAGATTAAAATTTAACTAGCCAGGAATTTAGTTTTTAAGCGACAATGAACGGGACCTTTCTTGGCTGGTGTGAGAGCTACATAAGCAGGGATTTAGAGGAGTTGAACGAAAAAATTCACTTAAACAGACTCATCAATTCTATTGTGTTGTGTATTCTTAATGGATAAGGGGTTTTGCAAGAATAAAGTTGCCGCAAAGAGCTGATGAAATGTACATACAGTGATCCTAATGCCCCATTATAATGGGACTGATGCAAGAAGAGGGTAGAGTCGGTGTCGGTAGAGATAGAGAGCGAGGAGGACGTTATATTAGACGAGAAAAAGTAGAGTCATGTTTGGAATACTTAAAAGTGCGACACGAGGGTTAGAAAATTTGGAATTCAAGTCATGGATGAATTGCGAATGTTATGTGAGGAAGAGGACAGTTTCCATTTCTTCATTCCGTCTTGATCTTTTGAGTTTTACACATGCTTTCCGGCACAAATTGTGAGAATCCGATGGTTTCTCTCTTTCTCTCTGCTCTGTCTACAGAAACGTATACACAACAAACGGATATAGCCGGTTACAGTCACTACTACCTTCCTTTCTCCTCCCTTGTCTTTACAAGTTTGGGAGGGTAAACTTGAACTATGTATGTAAAATTTCGCTCTTGTTTCATCTTTACCCTTTCTCGTAAGCATGTTCTTTTCCCTACTAGACAAACACAGGGATGTTTTGCTGGTTGGGTGAAAGCTGAGGATACACAAAGCAAAAGAGGGCAGGGGACGTCTACACAACTTTTTAAATGTAGGCGAGGAAATTTCGCTGAGAATGCAACATGCTCTCATGAATCTCAATTTGGTTATGCGCTTCCTCTCCTCCACCCTTCCTCCTTGGTATAATCCATCCATTGGCTCTGCAGGAGTGAGGCTGTTGATAAAAAATTGTATTTTTATTCACAACGTCTTCTTCTCCTTCACCAAACTAAAGTAAATCCTTAAATTGTTCTCCGTAGCAGCCCCAACTTAACTTTTTCTCTTTCCTTTGCCTCATACCATCTGTTCGAATTAAATACCGTGTAAATCTACATAGTAAAGACTGTAACAAGGATTATAAATTTTCTCAAAGCTCCTCATCCACATTCCTTCCAGCTTTTCCTCCTTGCTTAGAGAATTTGCTTGCTTTCTCCACAATTTGCTTTCTATTTCCTTAAAACCAAGGAGAAAGTGCGGCACTCCAGCACATTTCCAGCTTGTAGATGCACTCTAGGATTTCTTTATTAAAGCCTAAAATCTGCATGAAAAAAGTTTCATAAAAATTTATAGTCAAGCCTTCCAGCTGCCATGGTCTTTCTCTGGAGATCAGGAGGAGTTAGTTACACTATATCTCGAGATTAGCTCTGTATATATGTGCCGATAAGGTATTTATTTTTTCTGAAGCTATACACACATATGGTCGTTTGTGTATAAATTGCGAGCCTTGGAAGGATTATCTTTCTAAGATGCTTCACCTAAATCCGCTGTAACATCCCAATTCACTTAGTCCTGCGAAACAAAGTTTATAATTCAAATCATGGCTCGCATTAAATCTGTCAGCTCTATACTCTTTCTTCTCAATTTATTTTCTCAGCATAAGTTAGATTATAGAATCGTAGAGAAATAATTCGTAGAGCTAGAAGAGAGAGAGGTGGGATGAGCGCTTATGACGATACATAGCACTGATACAGTTTTTTTCGGAAATTCTCTTCAAGAGAATCTCTTGACTCATTTGCCCTTCAGCATCGTTCTATCCTTACTGACTGGCTCTTGCCTTCATGTCCTGCTCAATTTTAACGAATATCTACAGGTTTTTGAAATTTTCATCAATTTCAATTTTAAATATATTAGAAAATCAGGTAAATTAAATTCAGATTATCTTTTTCTTCGCGTTTATTCACCTTAGCTTTAGAATCCGATTAAATAATGTAACTAAATGTGTTTTTCATCCCTCAAGGTTTCAGCAAAGTATTGGCAGGCGGTAGGAGGTAAATCGGCTGTTTGATTGAGTAAAACAACACCCTGTGTAAAGGATCCGCTTTCTCTTCCGTCGTCCTTACTAGCTGAGAAAGCGCCCTCAGCCACCAGGAGTGAAAGCTTTTCCATCCAACTCAAAGTAATTCGATGAAGGCTTGGGTGGGAAAGAGTACTGATGTGGTAGACTTTAGTTTAGGGTAGATTTACGATGAGAACATGAGATCTTCCAGCACACCCCGTCGTGGAATCATCCAAGAAAGGTGCGTCGTTCCCCAGATCCTGTAATGAAATCAGCTTGAGCTGAATCAGCTGTGGATTTAATGGATAGTGTACGCGAGTCTTTTGTAGGCGTACTAAAAAACTGGAGAAAGTTTTCCAAAAAGTTTTCTTCTCGAACATTTTCTTTCTACTTACTTTCATCGAGAATCGTTTCAAAGCTATTGCATCGCGAATGCTTTTACCGGTAGCAACTCAAGCTACACTATGAAAGCTTTCGATCTGCAGAATGCTATGGGTCTATTTCACTTATAGCTAATTTTATTTCTCTACTAATACCTCGAAAATGCAACCGCAGAGCATCACGTCGATATAATAACTTCAGGTCGCTTTCTCCTGGTGATATCTATAACGGGATGGGGTTACGGAATATTTTAAGTAAACCATTAACATTTCTGACTTTGATAACTGATATTCTTCTGAAGGAATGTTTTCCTTGCAGTGTGAGGAAACAATTACATAGCCTTCTTAATAGCATTATTTCCAGATTGGCGATGAAAGCTGAGCAAGGCGTTTGATTCTATTTCACACAATGAACTCTGGCAAAAATTACGAGCAACAGGTCTTGATAAAGCCTCCGTTGAGAAGATACAGGCTCTTTACAACAACGCTACTATGAGGGTACGGACATCAGAAGGATACACAAACAAAATCAAAATCACACAAGGAATTCTACAAGGTGAATGCACATCGGGAACTCTGTTCAACATTTACCTTGCTGACATAGTGGACTGGTTTAAAGAAGCAAACATCAAAGGAGTTTTAATGGGAAGCCATCAGATATCCATCCTGAAATACGCCGATGATATAAGAACTGCAGCTGCAACTCGATGTCTTGAAAGACTTCTTTGAAAAGTATAAACTAAACATAAATCTCTCCAAAACTAAGTGCATGGTATTCAGAAAAGGAGGAAGACTTCAAACTAACCTGAATTTTAAGTGGGGAAACAGTGTAATAGAAATTGTAAACAAATACACATACCTTGGTATTGTCTTCGGATCAAGTGGATTGTTTAATGCGACAAGAGAGAGTATACTACAGAAATCTTCAGCAGCAACCACTAAATTGTTTGAAATCTTCCGAAAAGGCAGGATAAGGGATATCAGAGTGCACGAACAGCTCTTTAACTCTCTTGTCGCATCAATTGTACAATATGCGTCACATGTGTGGGCAATCCAACCGACTGATATCCTGAAGCTAGAAACTTTTCAGACCCAATTTCTACGAAGGCTAACCGGTTGCAGCGCTCTCACACCTGGTTATATAATTAGAACGGAAACTAACTTTACCAACATTAAATATGCAGTTGTTAAAGCTCTTGCGAAATTTATGATCACAGCAGCAACGAAACCCCCTACTAGTCTGGTTAATATCTCCTACAAGTTCGCGATGGAATCTACAAATACAGATATAAGATACAACTGGTATCAGCAAGCTATGAAATTGCTACAGGATTTTGGCATACAGGATAAACTCGAGCAGCTCATCCATCGTTACGACCAGATCAGTTTTGAACTTCTAATGCATTCGGTGAAGTTAAAACTTAGAGAAGAAGATGTGAAGAGACTCACTGAGGACCACCGATGGACACAATTAAACTCCGTCATCACACATATAAGGGGAAGTCCGCACTATCGAAACGTCACTTCGTGGCACGTTGCACAATTTTTCCAAAACCTACGAATCGGGGAGCCAAGAATTGTGATAAAAGGGAAAGCGACAAACTTAAACGCCATTAACCTAAGGTGGAAAAATAACAATAACCCTCTGTGTGAGCTGTGTGATCAGCAGCGAATTGAAGATTATTTCCATATACTCGCCGAATGCCCATCATACCGAAAGCTTCGAGAACTCCTAAACCCGATTATTCCCAGTGAAACTACTATCACTAGAGACAACGTACAAGCAGTGTTTGCTAACAATCGGATCAGTACAGATCATCAAACTATTATATACAGCTTCTTCTCACAAGTTATCAGGAGAAGAGCGTGGATCATTGATATGCAAAGTTAATGCTCACCTAACCCTATCTTAAATTACAATTTTAACACATCGCCAATAATTATGTAATTATTCTTTTTATAAATCTAATCACTGCGCGCGTTTGGAAAACGTATTTTAACCGTTGTAAGGGCTCATGCCACAAATCGACGAATAAACAATTACTTACTTACTTACTTACTTACTATTTCCAGATTGGCGGTAAAGTATTTTGGGCGTTCTTGGTTTTCTCCAGAGGTTCAGGATTTCTTATCTGTTCATTCAAGAGTGTCAATTCATTTCTGAGCCCCTGATGTTTTTATCCCGCAGCATTTGTTCCTACTTTACCATATCTCATCTGTTCATATAAAAGCTTGATATACTACGAAGCCAAGTAGCAGACGGGAATCTCCAATTGAAATAATTCTTATTTTCGCAGACGTGGATCATTTCCTTGGTATTTGATGAAATAAGATTGTATAGACCAAGTAGTGCGTCGGTATGCAACCCGAAGATGCTGTGGAATGTTTCTATTCCCAAGTTGTGGGAAAGCGTTGAGAGAATGAGATAGCTTCGTTTAGTGGAAAGATGGAGGGAAAGATCGGAAAATTGGATATAGACCGTAAAGGGGGAATGTTAGTAGGAAGAAGAGGGAAGAAGAATCTCAGGACCCTATGGTCTGAAGGTGGAGAAAGTTGAAAAGATGGGCATGAAGGAGTAGAGAAGATGTGGAAAGTAAAGAAAGTAAAGATACGATGAGGAGAAAAGAGCGCGAGTGTGGAGAAAGTGAAGGCATAAAAAAGAAGCAGAGGAATCGAGTGAGTATGAGTGGAGGGGAAAGCTAGGCTAGATACGACGAAGGAATACAAAAAACCTTGTCTGGTTTTTGGCTCGATGAAAAGTGTCGACAGCTTTCAATTTTTTCTTCTCAGTAAGATATTATTTGACATGTTCCTTTCACCTCCCCGTCTTTTATTCCATGATTTTTCATATATATATATATATATACTTTCTCCCACTTTCACCCCATCACTCCTTTAAATACGTCTGCAAGCACTCCGGCTATACCTTCCTCACTTGTTCTTGTTATGCTTCATAGGCAGTTTACTTAACCTTGGCGTCACCCTCGTCGCAGTCGTAGCTTTCTAACATAAAGCTTTTTCGGAAACTTACTTCATCTGTAAAAGTAACTGAGCGTCTCTTGGCCTAAACTTTCTTTCTGTCTCACTGGTTTCTTCATCATGTACCAGAATTTTCTCTCATCTTTTCATGGCCTCTATCAATCTATTCTACCCACCTCAACAACAGCTCTCTCATTCAATCACCCCGTAAACAATCAATTTTTCAACTACTCTCAAACAAACAAACTTTGCCCACCACTCATAAGTTCCTACCGATTCCTTTGCTTTATTCTCCACCGAAAAATCATTCCACCAAAACCACTCATTCACATCTTCCATCCCTCTTCATCTTTGAATTCCTCCAACCTTTTCTTTCCGTCCCTATTATTCCTGTTTTCTTTACCATTTATTCAACCCACCCGTTCCTCAAACTTCCCTGTCATTATCCGACTTTCCCCTAACCTCCAACTCCAGAGGAGGTATAAAACATTCATCAAGAATCTCAGAATCCCTAAAATCCAACAACCCAGTCGGTATACAATTCTCATCGTAATCTCTTCAAAGCTTACGTATGCAACTTCTCAAGTACTACGAAGATGGAAGAAGAAACTTTGCTGAGAAAAATATTACGCAAAATGTACCTGCTACACATTAACTTATCAAATGATACAAGCGGGATACCCAGGTTCCGGCTTGCAGCAGCCCGCTGTATTTCATGATTCTCTGTTCCGCTTGGAAGAAAGCCTGTAATACAAGAGAAGAGTTTGTAAATATTGGATAGAAATTTCTCTAGAAAAAGCATGAGGAAACGCTTTAACTTGATATCCGTTCTCTTCTCTCTATGAAATGCAATTTCCGATTTAATTAATTGATGAGCAGAGCGATAGAATATCGTCTCCTCCTGTCGAGCCTTAGCTTTTCTCCTTAATCCACAGCCTCTAAAGCTAAACTTGGCCGCATAGGTTTTAAAAGCTCGCCTCCCTCCTCATCTACTAGTCATTTCCCGTCTACATTTCCCCAAAGTCCTACATCATAGCCGACAAAATTTCCCCAAGAGTAATTAAACTTGTCAATTTTTCTAGTCTCTTCCCCGTTGTGATGTAATTTTAGCATAATTACTTTAAAAATCCGGGATGAAACCAGCTTTATTCCGTGGGGAAAGCTAGTTTTTTGCCTCCAACTTTCTCAGCTCATCAAGCCGCCTATTAGTAAGTGACACTATTTTCTCATCACATAACCCTCCCCACCCTCTTTGAAAACAATAGAGGATTTTTAACCAAATTTTATCTCATCATTTACACTAGAATGCATTAGAAGATTAGTGTCAGCAAGGAATATAGCATTGTCATTCTAAATAATCCTGGGTTGTACTCGGGGGGCTGCTATGGATGAAAGAACTATTTAGCTCCATCCAGGAGCGCCCTCTGGAACGTGAGCCACATTTGCATTCCCTGTCTCTTCTCCAGCCAATAACTCCTATATATAGTCTTCTCGAGAAAGGAAAACATGAGGTAGAGGATTGAAGAGGGGTGAAGAATGTAGGCTAAGGCTAAATCGTCTGCGGCATCCTTGAGAAAAGCGATACATGCACACACGCACGTGATTCGTGGGAAGCCGAGAATACAATTCCAAGTTCAATATGCTATATCATCGATATTTTCCCATTCTCCTATCCTTCACCACCACCATGGACTTTCTCCAGCTGGGATGCTACACTACCAGGTCTTCTAGCTCCAGGTTTTGTGGAAGAGAGGTGCCCCCGGAGAGAGAGAGGGTTGGTTAGGAAAGGAGAGGAAGGTGGAATAGAAGGGAAGAAAGGAGCTTCGACTCCGCCAGACAGTCAGTCCCGGTGCTAGCCGCACTCTTCGCTTTGCACTATTCGTTCCTGTCCTCAGTCTTATACTACATATAGAAAAAACCCGGGTAATATATCCCGTCTAGAAGGGAATGATACGAAGATGGATGTTTTGCGTTCTATCCAGACTTTCTTGTTCATTCTGGCTACTCTCCGTCCTCCTCTGCATCTGGGAACGTTCCCGCCTAACACCCGAGTCAATAGAGGCAGCCAGACAGAGTTCCGAGGAAGAAAACAAAGCCTCACACTCAGTCCTTCTCCCTCTCCCGTGTTTTCTTTTTTGAGAGATGCCTTTGAAAAAGCAGTTATCCGAGACACGAGAGGAGGGAATCAAGCATAGAAGAAGGGGGAGCACATCCAGAATCCAGGATTCTCAGAATATATATGTAGCATCCATCGGGAAAGCAGGAGGGGACGAGGGGAGGAAGAGAGACAGACAAACTTTTTGAGGAGAGAAAAGGGGGAGAGAATTTATTTTGACGCTCCGACCGGGGTGAATGCCCGGCTCGTCTGCTCTTTCCCCCCTTCTACGCAAGTTTCTTTCCAGTCCCGCTTATTTCACACACACACACATACACTCTTCCTTCCGTCTCTCCCTACTACCCGCTTTTTCCCATCCCGCTTCTCCCCCTCCCCTCCCGTCTCTCTCTCCCAGCAATCCAGCCACAATCCCGTCTGTCTGAAAGAGTCAATGTGTAAGAACTTGTGGGACAACAACCTCACTACCCATCCACACCCTTCACCCCAGTCTTTACGCACTTTCTACAAATCCATATATCCCCTTACTACTCCTGTCTCCTTCCGCCACACTGCCTTCCCGGATTTCTATCCACATTGCAATCCTCCTTCCCGTCGTATTTTCTCCTTCCCGCTCTCCGCCTGCTCCATCTCCCGCCTTGTATTATTCCATGATGGAAGGGATGAAAACATTGGTGAGATGAATCCTCGGTCGATACGCTCCTGGAATATATATACGCTGGATTGCATAACTCCGCCCAACCTTCCTCAGCGCACCAACATACACATAACCTCAAAACTATGAGGCCCATCTTTATTCTCCCGTCTACACGTGACGTTCCCATCATAGACGCAACTCTAATCACCAAATATCACCGCTTGGTACAGAATGGTTCCACTCAGTCAGAGTATATAGTATGCTCTCCTTCCCTCTCAACTTTTACTCCTCCCGCTACTTTCTCTCTCTATACATCCCGACCCGGCCCGCTTTTTAACTTTCATGAAAACTACACCAAATCATCACCTTTCCAAGAAAAGAATATCCCAAAAAAACTCCTTCCGTACACAAATCCTCTCTAAAAACCAGTACACGCACACAGTATACTATACCCCCTTCTTTCACCATCCTAATATTTGTATACCTAGTACTCTCCTGCTTTCCCAATCCTTCAACTTTCTCCCTCACATTCACCGACGGCGTTCTCTTCAACCAACCTTTTACCGCAGGGATCAAAATCCATGTAATTAGACTTATGGAACGACCCCCGTAATGCACGCGGCGCGTGCATCCGCCACCACTCACACATTTCCTTTAAAACGCTTCCTCACCACCCGCATCACATGACGTAGAACGTATCTCTTATTACTCCTCCACCACAATCCGCACTGACCCTTGGCCTGTCAACACCGTCCCGGCACAGAGGCTCTCCGAGCAGATTCTTCAATGGCAATATAAATACAGATAATTCTTCCTCCCAGCCTTCAAATTTCTATAACTTCTGTTTACCCCCTCCTACAAAACAAACGAAACTGCAATTTGATTCAATTATTTCTCAACTATGCCGCAGGCTAACTACTCCTAGTACCTTCACAACCCTCTACGAATCCGAAGCATACACTACAATTCCTAGTCAAACCAAAACCAGCTTTTCCTTCTGCTTTTTAAAAGCATCTTTCACTGGAAAATCAACTTATTCTTGTCAATCCTAGCGGAAGCACTACAGCATCAGTGGTTTCTTTTATATGTTACCCACTTTTCGCAATTGTTGTTCTTATAGCAAACTGTTGTGATTGTAGCAATAGCGAGCATATGAATTTTCGCCTCCTTTCCCCTTGTCAATTAGGCCTCATCCACCCAAGCGGAAGTTGCCGACTACAACAATTGAGAGCCTGGATAATGTTCGTTTCTTTGAAGCAGGTTTATAGGAGACATGTCTAATCATTCAATCAAATATGTACGGTGATGAGTCTCGTTTCAATGGAAGACAGACATAATCATAGCAAGGAATAATGCCATGTGCATGGGAACAAACTTTAACTAAATATACAAAATCCTGCAAATATTATAAATTTCCCATCTTTCTGACGTACAAAAGATTTCAAAAGTGAAAGTTTGGCGTTTAGTTAGTATGGTAACGGAAGGGTGGACGTAGATACAGTCCATGGCTGGTGAAAGTATAAAGTATGGAGAAAGCAAACTGATGAAATTGGACACAGGAATCGAAATAAAGAATATTTCACGGATTAAATCTGATAGGAGATGATTCTTTGGAATTCATTTAACTATCCAATCATATCACGGTATCATTCAACCCCAACTGACGTAACACTGTTACAAACTATTTCTATAGACTTTTTGGCCATTATCAGCTTGATTGTTTCTCTTCTGTTTAAATCATAAGTCTGAAAAAGATAGGAGGAATGAATATGTTATTCTGTCTTCCCAAGTGGAATTGAACCTTTAAGGAGCTACAGTAGAAGATATGACAGAGGCAATGACAGAAAACTTTCTTGGAACTTATATGAATGGTTTGCGAGTGAATTTTCAGATTCTCAAAAATGATTAACAAAAGTATTGGTAGCACATCGTCTTTTGAATTCTGTATTCTGTACCTACATGAATAAATCAAACTAACTAACTACTCTGTACCAAATCCAAGCCTAATGTCCATTAAGTATCTTCTCTAATTTCTCTTTCATGAAACCAGTGGTAAGTAATGCTTTGCTCAAAATGTTTTCTTTCTGCTTTCTCCATACTATTTTTATTACGACTCCTGCATTAGCAGTCCTGCTACGTGATAGAGTTTCAGTCAGTAAATTTTTCTAAAACTTTTCATGTTATAGTTTTCCATTTTAAGCTCCTTGTATTCACCACTTTCGTCTGTCTAGATGAATCCTTGTGAATTAATTCATCTGCTCCTATGTACTTGCAAGCTTGGCTGGCTGTGTTTAGTTTCTTTACACTCCTACTGGATATTATGGGTCATTTAAATGCTAATGGAAGAGCGGGATACAGGGAGCTAGGGAGGAGGAGTAGGAGAAAGCATCCTTTTCCCGCCTTTCTCTATTTTTACCCAAGTTCTTTTTTCATGATAGGGCATTCCAGAAAATTAGCCTCTATTAATAGGGCTGTTTAGCTTGAAAAAGAGAGATTACTTAACCCAAAGGTGAGTATAATGTTGCGTAAGGGAATTCCTTCAAGTCCTGGAGCTACCAGTACCAGAGTTTATTTTATGATTGATAGCCATTTAGAGGGAATTATTGTCCCTTCTCCGAATATTTTCTCCATTAGCTCAATTGCTCTACCTCGTTCTCCCTCTAGCTGCCTTCTATTCTGCTCCATTATATTTCCTGACTTTCCTCTCAGTATGCCCTCATATTATATATTCCTCGCTCTCTCTCTCTTCGGATAGCGTTCTTGAGCAAGTGTACTTTTTGAATTCTAAATGACGTGTGTGCCGCCAGAATTCTATTAATATAACATTAACCACTCAGTCGTTCCGCGGGAGTAGGGCACATTTTAATATTGAAATTACTGATTCTTTCAACCCTCAGAATTTAAAATCAATTCTTGTTTTGTCCAAACCTAATTTTACTTCCAGTCACCTAAATCATCCATGAATAATTTCTCTTCCATGTTCCTAGTTCCCTTGCTTCCTTATAGTTGTCTTACCTTTCTCAGCATTCCATATGGTTACCTAACAGAGTTATTCTTCCAAGCCATTTTTCTTCCGCGTACCCATTACATATCCTTTACTCCCTCCGCCAATTTACTCATTCCTACATTACTCATGCAGCTTTCTTACGCACATTTCCACTTATGGAATATGCGATGAGTTTTCAGCTCCTCTCCATTTTTTCAATAGATAATGAATGAGAGCTACCTATTCCAAAATCCTCTTTTCATTCTGTTCATTACATATATGCGACCTCGTTTATTTACTTCTCCACTAGCCCAGGGCAAGCCCCCAATGGGCGCTTCGCAAACACAAATTCAGGCAATAAACCTTAAGAAATAAGATGAAACAAATTTTGGGTAAAAGCTTTCTGTTTGCAAACAAAGTTCGACCGCAGAAAGAAGTAGGTATAAGATTTAGGTATGTATGTGGAAAGAACCTCTGCGCCATTGCTTTCTCTTTTGCTTTCTCTGTGAATGCTAGCATGTCCGGGTAAATAGTATCTGTGAGGCGGGAAATTCCTTGGACCTACTACACAGCTTAAACAAGCATAGACAGGAACTAAGTACCTAAAATAAAACTTTTATTCCGTTGAGATTCAACCCTGAAATGAGCTCAAACCACACTAAAACAAACAGAAAATTACTAAATGTTCTAAACCACGTTGCTTTCCTCCCAGTCCATAACTTATCCTCAGTCTGAAACCTAAATACGAGGAAATAGACTACGTCTTACTTAGGACTAAGAGTTTCTCCAGGACGCTATACCATCAAAGAGGACAGTTATGTAGGCAGGATGGATAGAAGATAGGATGGATGAAAAGTGCATCTATTTTAGCCACCCTACAACCTTCCGAACGAGCATTGAATTCTTGTGAACAATGATAAAAACTGCCTGAAGGTGATGGCACTTGAGAACTTGTCATGACGCTCTTTAGACTCCTGAATATTCTTCAAGAGCATTGCTCAATTTTGACCCAGAATCCTCCTCACTAAATTTTTTCCACCATCATCACTACTACAACATGTCGCACGCTTTGACAACTTCCAAATTGCTCGCTCCATACCTTTGCCACGTGATTGAAGCAAGGATGGAGGTTGAATAAAATTTCAAGTACAAGTCTTTCCTCCCACTCTACCTTATTTTTCCGCCTGGAGTGAAAAAAGGAGGAGGAGAGGGGAAAAGCTAAAGTGTGTCCCTCTCCAGGCTTTATCATAAAAGCTTTCCAATCATTTCTCGTCTTTTTTCAGCCTCTCCTCAGGATTTTGCATATAAAGAGCATCCGGGGCCTTGATGGATGTTAACGTTTTCACAATGATCCTCGAAGAGATTCTTGGGGAAACAATTTTATGCAAAGGAATCAAAATAAATGCCATGGCCTTTTCTTGGCGGAAAAAGCAAAGACATTCATCTTTTCCCTCCATCTCAGTACTTTCTCCCCCTAGCTTTCACCGATGCATGCTTTCACTCAATAATACAACCATCGGTTTTCCTCCCACCCTCATCATCCCCCAAGGTTTTTACCAAACTAACTCAAACTCAAACTCAGCACGACAATACTCGAACAATTCAATATTTCCTCGCACTCATTCAGCTTCGGACGTGCTCAGGATAAGGAATCCCTCATCCTCAACTTTTACTTCTTGCTCATCTTTTTTCTCTTCCCCTCTTTCTAAACATGTCTTCCTGTTTTCTGCTACCACTTTGAGTCGTCGTCCCTCTCCAACGTATCCACACACTCATAACAAGCATTCCTTAATCCACAACAGTCTGACCCCCGTCATCTTCTAGACTAGCCTATGACTTTCTCCACTTTCTTCTTAGCTTCCATCGAAAAAGTTTTCATGATTATAATAAATAGTTTTTCTCCCGTGCCTCACAGTTTAGCTCCCTATTTCTTGCTCCGTGAAGTATGTTAGGAGGAGGAGGAAGAAGAGCTATTCTGACGTTGTGACCCCCCTGTAGACGAAAGCGGAGCGTATACTTTTGACTCTCTCAGACAAATCCCTACAGGGAAGTGATAGTGGGTACGTATAGATGTATCTCTGCTCATTCCGGTGTTTATCCGCTTCCTGGAGAGGGAGCGGTAGGCGGGTAGCAACAGTGGCGGGAACCGAAGTTTTGGGGTTGTAGGTTGTAGTAGCCGACCACAAAGGAGAGAGAGAGTGCGGGAAGAAGGGGCCAGTACATATTTGGGCTTCATGTTCTCAACTTTCTCTAGTAGGGAGACAAGTATCGTTCAAGTCCGTCAGTTGAAATTGTCTTTTTGTGGCAAATCCGCAGAGAAGACAACCATGATGGCTCATACATAAGTGGGGATGAATACAAAGGTTAGAGAGAAACTGGAGGACGGAAGCCGTGATGGTGGTCGTACCCGTTCTGAATACATAATCTTATCTTGGCCGAGGGACTGGATAAAGAGAGGGAGCCTGGTCAGAGGGAAAGAGACTATAGAGGAAAGAAGAGAAGGGGGAGAAAGGAAAGTGAGCGAACGTTGTCTTTTCTCCAAAAATCCTCCGTCTTCCTCCTCCTCCTCCTTATTCGTACAGGACCTTGTTGTGTAGCCCAAAGCGAGCGGCTTTAGTCAAGGAATTCCCTCATTTATTAGATATTCCCGCCACTAGACTAGCAGTATATACGTACACGGACCTCTCAGCTCTTCTCCTCTTTCTCTCCGTCAGATCCAACTTTTCAATCCGCTTTCTCTTCTTTTCTCTTTCCTTCTTCCTTCCCTCCACTGTCTCTTATTCCTTTCTCTTCTTTCCCCATGCTTCCAGGATTGGATGTCAAGGAGCAAAGGATGAAAACCCATGAAGAAGAAAGCTCAACTCCTTCCCTTGGCGGCACGTGTAACCAGATGCGTTTTCCGTACGCACGCACTCTACGCTTTCTCCCTAGATTTTACCTTTCCCCATCTCTACAGACTTGGTTGTGCAGATAGGAGCAAGATATCATCCTCCACGGCCCCTTTTACTTTTCCTATCTCTTGCAATCCACCACGTAATTTCCGTATCCGCTTATAGCTTTCTTGCCCCTTTTTCCACATCCTGTGTATGTAGAGTAAAATTTGCTCATTCCTTTTGGCACGCTATTTAATTTCGACCAAGGATCCATGCAGGACTCCTACAACAGGAGGAGGAACAAGTGAACTCAATTGTGAATGTATCATCATCAACTTTCTCTTCCTTCTTTTTTCTCCTTTCTCTTAAGATCCCCCCCCCCCGTCTTCTTTGTCGACCGCCACTCTGGTTTCCTACTATTATGACTAGCCCTTCTCAGAGGTTCTATATTTTCTTAACCGTGATATTTCTTTCATTTTCTACTTCCTCTCCTCTCCCGCTTTTGTCATTCATCCCTCCCTTTTCAGCTCGGAGAAAGTTGGAGTTAGAGTGGGATTTTGGACAAGGTAGAAGCTGTGTAAGGCGGGTAAAAGTCATCCTTAGGAAACTATTAAGCTCCGATTCCTCTTGTCTCCACACCGCGGAGCATTAATAGCTCCATTTCGACCCATTCCTCCTGTCTTCTTTTCTTCCATCTCCGCCATTCCTTATTTCATACTCTCTTCCAGCGAAGACCATATTTCCTTAAAAGCCAAAGTTTGAGACAAAATTTTCTCGCAATAATTTTCCCTCTACAAGAGTGAGTGCTGCGTAAGAGGGGTAAAAACTCTGAGGAAACTACCGGGAGAGCGGGACATTAGAGTGGAAGGAGTGTTGGTAACATGCTCTCGGGAGACTCGTATTTTTCCTATCCCTTGAGCCCTTTGAGCGGAGGCATATGCAAATCACATTCTTCATTATTAACTTACAAGGCTTCCACAAGTAATTCAGAAGGCACTTTCATGTCCCCAAATAATGTCATTATACCACTTAAGAGCTCTACATGCAAACATGATTCTTGACACATATAGCCCCAAAACATGAGTGCACCCTCTTAAATAACATGGCCCACACACAACCAAAATAATTTCATAAGCAAGAAAGGATTGTGTCAATCCATGTTCCAAACGAAGCAGAAATAGCCATATACCAGCCAGCCCACGAAATAAGTACTTGCAAGTTTTCCAAGCTTTCTCCTTGACCAGTTTCGTGTATATACATGCACACACAATCAGACACTTATTTATTGCCGCCCACCCAATTCGCTTTCTCCTTTCCTTTTGTTTTCCTCTAATTCCCATTCTTCTTTCCTTCCCTTCTCTTTGTCATACATCAATCCAATCCATCCTGTTCTCCTCAGTCCCTTGCCCTACCTTTCTTACAAATTTTCTCCATCTCTTACTTTCTCCTCCCAACAATCCCCTTTGTTTCCTTCTATCAAGGGGTTGTATAGTGAATCAATCTATCAGCTGCTACAATAGAGGATTGATCAAAGGTTTTTTTTTCACGGAGAAAGTACTTTGTAGTTTAGCCGCAGCTTATTTGAAACTGATTTTTTTTACAACTTTTCCCTCCCAGCAACCATTGAAAGAGCAGGGCGTGAATGACAACTTTTTCCTTAGTCATCCAATCGCCCATCACTGTTGTGTTGTGGTAACTTTAGCGGTTTCCTTTCCCAAGTATCATTTCTAGTGGATAACTTTTGAATTTCACCAGGACAGTTAGTAGTTTGGGGTGTTGGAATTGAGTTTCCTTCCTTGAAATTTCAGCTTCTATCTTAATAATAATGGATTTGCGCCACCGTATTTCCTTGCATCAGTAATGACGAAAAGGGAATGCTTTGTTGTACTCGGCGGCGGGGAAAAGCCTTGTTGTAATTCTTTCCCGTCTAGAAAATAACAACTTGTTTACTCTTTTACGACCCTCCCAAGCGTAGTATATGCGAAAGTTAAACCCATTTATTATTATTGTGTCTCCGTACTTGAACGGGAATTAGGATCTGCCGGATCAACTCCTCCTCCTTCTCTCTCTCTCTCTCTCTCTCTCGCCTCTCTTTTCTCAACTCTTCTTTCTCTAACATTTTTCCTTATTTCCTTCCCCGGGAATTTCTCTCTTTCTTGCAACTTGTTCCCTTCCCACTTTTAGCGACATGGAGACTTCTCTAATCCTTCCACTCTCCTTTGTAGCAATGACGGAAATGAAGTCGGAAGAAATGTCAACATTTTCCATACATTTTTCACTTGTCAATTACCGAATGCTTGAAACTGACTCCAACTTGTTTTATTCTCCTTCAAGTACAAGTTCCCCCTCCTTCTCGGCTTATGCTCAGCCAAAACAATTCAAGTCTAACAATTTTCTATTCTCCCAAATCCCGCTAAATGCATAGAGCACAGCAGCGCGTCAGAGAGTTGAGAGAGTTAAAGCGGTAAAAATATTTTTTCTCACTTGGGTCGACAAGAAAAAATGAGCTACTTTAAAAATTACTTGAAACTTGTCCTCCTTCTACTTTATTCCATAAACTTCCACATGAACTTCTCCTTTCCTCATCTTTCTTTTCTTCATCCACATTTTGACTTTATGCAACGCAGCCTTTTAGCGTATTTCCAAAAAGTTTTCGTCTCTACCAGCATCCAACATCCGTTCTAAATTCTCCCTGAATTTCCCGCTAAACTTGTTTACTTGTAAACAATTTAACTTCTTTACCGCTACGTACCGAAGAGCTCTATATACTTTAATATTACTTCTAAACCTGATTTGAACGGTGCCCAACTGCTGATTACTTTCTCTGTTTTTGTATTTCCTTGTGGATTACCTCCTGCGTATTCAGCTAGTAAAGAGTTGAAATGCGACTTACCCCAACGCATCTTTTTTGCACCGTACATGCTACCATTTTGGCCAGTTTCGCTCAAGTGAAGATGCATAGAAGAATCCAGACAATCAGACAGCTCGTTACATTCACATGTTGTCAAAACGAAAATCAGCCGCGGAGTTGACCTCATGAGCTCCTCATGAAGAGCTGGCAGATTCTCCCTCTGTTAAATGTTGCGCGAAATTATGAATATGTTTATTGTTTCTACTTGTAGACTATACATCCTGCATAGACCCTGGAGGAGTTTGCGGAAGCGGAGGAGGGCAGGAGGGGTATACAAGCCTGAGTTTGAGCTCACGCTTAATGGAGATAGGTATCAAGTTAAAGGAAGGAGAGGAAGACGGAGTTAAGTCAAGCCAATCCGGGAGGGGATGTGTATGAACAACTGTCAAGTCTGTTGGGGTGAACGTCCGCGTGTAAACACTTTTAAAAGGACCAAGTGTATCTATACACACAATAGGGAAAGCGTCAAGGAAGAAAGAAAGAGGGGAAGAAGAATAGTGAATAAGGGAGAGGAGACGAGAGAGGAAATATAGACGAGGCGGAAGCGAGAGCGGTAAGAGAGGCCACATAAAATGAACAAGTCAGGTATTGATGATTAGGCCGAGGGGCGAAGAGAATCCAAATATACACACAAAAGGAGAGTGGGGGCGACGAGACGGAGACGACAATCGTCCCAAAGAAAACAAGTCCCGGTCTGGAGTCTGGCCCGAAGAGAAGTAGTGCTGTTGAGCTAAAAGGAAGCGGGACTCGCTACATCATGTTTGTGTAACAGAGACAACTGGCCCAGAAGCGCCTATTACACGCGCCGTAGTAGTAGTATTTCCATCTCCCAAAAATTCTTCCAGCTAATGTGTCAACCAGCCTGCTCTTGCCACATCCTATTGAGATTTAAACCCTTGCACTTGTCAAGCTCGCGACTCGGAAGAAAAGTTGTTCTCTTAACGATCCGTGTAGAGAAATATCAAGGCATGTGTTTACACAACACTTTATCCATCTAACTTGACGACCACCGCCAATCCCAAGCCGACTACATATCATTTTCATCTCGTAATTATCACAGAGAAAGATACATGTTTCCAGGGTTTAGCCCAGGCAAACCTCACAATATTCCATCGTTTCACCCTGACTCATTTCTTTTTTTATCTTCTTGCACGTCTATATCCATCCCAGATCTCAGCACCCATCCGTTCTCCGGTTTACCCGCTCCTACAACTTATTCAATCTCCCCACCCCCACCACTAGTCAATCTTGCAAACCCCCTTCTCACCTTCCTCACTTTTTACTTTCCCCACCAAACCAAAACTTTCTGTCCTCTAATCCGTATAATCCTGAGTGAAATCCCGGTAGTCTTACCTCACCCATTCCCTAACGCAGCTGCACGCATTGAAGAGGCATGAGGATACCAATGAGAAAGCCGTATGGGGACAGCGGTAGATTGTCAAGTACTTTCTCCCAAATGACTTTCTCTCTGCATAGACATAATAGTCGGCAAAATCATCTCAGGCCCTTAATGCTATGATTCATGTATTTCCCAACATCACAACTGATATTTTGTTCCCACCATTCTGCTTTCTCCATAGCATCACTTTCGTATATTCCTAGAAGCTCTTGTATTATAAATATGGCTAGTGCTTACTATGAGAAGCTAAGTCAAGTTTCAAAACGTGAAAGCCAGTTACCGATTTCTGTATTGCGAAAAATATTTCCAACACTTGCTCTTCCCAAATACAAAAGGCAATATATAGTCAATAGTCGTCGAGCATCATATTCAAAGGTTTCAACTAAATCCCGACTAAAACGTGGATGATCAAGTATCATTTCCCTTTCAAGCGTCATATTGCATCATAGCCTTTTCCAGTACATAATTTACTTCAAGATCAAAGCACAATTTCATATGGAATAATTTTCAGAGGTCGTATTCATTCATGTGAATCCCTCCGTTTTCCAGCTTCGCTTTCACCGCTTCCCAAGTCTACCTTCATTTGGGTTAAATGTCTCGGATTAAACAAATTCACTCATTCATGGTAATTTAGCCATATGAAGGAGAAAGCGAGTCGGAGGAGGAGGTACACGTAGGATACAAGAGGAGAGAAACTTGATAATGCTCTCACGTTTCAAATTTACTCAAATCGCCCTTACCCTTGGCCACTCTTGCTTTTCCCACTGGCATTCCCACGCCATGCTTTCTCCAGGAAATATGATCAGCTTCTAGCGTGCTGTGTATCTTGTAGTCTTCTCCCTCAGTTTTCAGATCACAGTGGTTAAGATTTACAATTGTATTTTCTCGTATTTTAATGCCTACGTATTGCAGAATAATTCCCTCCAACCACAATCTTGATGACTCTTGAGTAAGAAAAGCCTTCTCAGTTTACACAGGTGTTTCCAATGGAATATCTGTAGTACTACTAAGCTGGAACTGTACATCCCCTGTCCACCTCTTCAACTCCGGATTCTACTTTATTCAAGTGGATACAAGAGAGCCTCCGGCATTCACCGTCTTCCTCAAGTTTGAAGACTGAAGAGACATCAATTTCCTGTCTTGTTCTCCTCTCGAGCTTGTCACTGGAAGATGGAGCGAATTCTCGGAGAAAACTGTTGCACACAGGGGTAAACATTGATTTTACCTAAGAAGCCAATGGAAGCGGGAACTCAAGGAACGAGGATAACAGGATGAAGAGCGTCTAGTGCTTCATTTATGAGATAGTATTGACAGGAAATGTCAAATTAGACTCATAATTGTTTCATTAACAAGAGGAAAATTCCCTCCTTTTCTACTCCTCAAACCTTCCTTCCTGCCCTCTTAAGCAATCAAATCCTCGCCCTCCAACTTGGAGGCATCCAAGCAACTCAACCCTAACTTTCACCTTTAGCATCTTTTAAAACCAGTTCCGCGTCATCACGTACAATCTTCATTGATTTCGATAGCGTAAAACTTTGTTACACAATTTTTCCTCGGGGAAACGTCGTAGTGTGTGTGTGTGAAAGCGCTTAAGTTAATATTCGAATTTGTATTTTATGTGTAATTCGTTTATAGGGGAAACGCATGGCTGGTTTCATAGTGGTAGGGATGGTTTAATCATAAATGAGAGGTATCTGATAAAAGGAAAGCATATAACTATTCAAGTAGTGTAGTTTTGAGGACGAGTAAAAGCAAAGCTACTCCCTCTCGTCATCGCTTGCTTTCATCACGAATTCAAACTTGCTTTCTCTTTTTCTTTCATCAATCAGGAAATTTGCCTTCTCTTCTCAACTCATCAGTCCTGCTCAAATAGTTGATTCTTCCAAGTATTCCATCATGACAATGGATGAATCCAACTATCCCCCTTATGATGAGCTTTATTTGAAGGGAAATTAGATGAGACCTGGAGGAGGCTACAAGTCTCGTCCTTTAGCACGTTCTTCTCAATCCCCTCGAAAAAGATTGAACTGCTTCCTCCTCCTGTCCTGAGTAGCTGATACCGTCTCCCCATCTCTTGTCTTCCTTCAGCTTCCTGAGTACCTTGACTGACTGTCGCTTTATTCTCTTGTTTTAGCTAATGCTTTCAAGCGGATGAATAGATGAAGACAATCGGGGTGTTGGGGCGAAAGGAGGGAGGAGGAGTGGGAGGATAGAAGAGGATTTTCATTCACACCTTCTGCAGTGTCTTTTAGAATAGCAGCCAGTCAACGAGTCAACTCCTCACGTTTATTTCATTTAAATTTCCAGCTCTACTCCCATCGTAGTCAGAGACTCGGAGAGGTTTCCAAGAAATATTAGGCGTCTACGAGCTGGATGTGCTAAGCAAGCGCTAACCCCGTATCGGTAGAGGAGGAGAATGCAAAAACTCTGATTCGTTATCCAAGCACGTAGTAATTAGTTAATGTGAGTGTGGAGGAGAAAATTAGGGATTTTCAAGACAGAGTACCAACCCTCGAGGGGTCAACAAGGAAATTAGACGTGAGGCCCAGGGATTTACACATGTACTTCCCCGCCTCCTCTCCTATAACTCGCTCCTCAAATCCTCCAAATCTCTTGTAATTACCCGCTCTACTTTTACTGCAAAACTTTTCAAAAGTACACAACTCCGCCAGACTTTCACAAATACATACAATTGCCCTTCCACCCTCAACCGCCTACTACTCAGCAGCTTTCTCCATCCTGCTTTCACCCTGTCCCCAGTCCTCCCCAGTGTTCTCGATTTTCTTGCTTTCCCTTTTGTCTCCTCGTCCCCTACACTTACCGCACACACCGGAGAAAGCACTCCGGCTCCTCTTTTGAGTGCCCTAGCCTCAATCCCCCCACACACTGCCAAAATACTTTCTCCGCTTATCCAGTTTTCTCCTTATCAAGTTACTTCAATGGCATGAAACTATATAGCCGGCTGAGCGACGCCTCAAAATTTAGCATCTTCCTCCTGTAAAATTTCCACTAAGCTAAACTCATGGGACGCCACTGAATCCGGGCTAACACACAAGTTTAGAATGAATTTAATTTATAAATTAAATCCAGCCTCTCACTAACTTATCCGACCGTAGTTATTCTTTCTCATCTTCTTTGTAACTGGTCATCATAAGCTTGAGTCCACTCATCTCCTTAGTGGCTCTGCTCCGCATCCTCTTTAAGCGCCCCCTCCTTCTCCATTACGCTAATATAAGAGTCCTAGCCTGTATTTGACAATTTAACGTAATTGTTAGTTTATTCCCTCCTTTGAAGGCCAAGAGCATTATTTCATGGCGGCGCCTTGATTTGCTATCGTCCTTTGTTATTTCCGTTACTCTTTCCCTCTCTCCAACTCTCCCACCACACCGCAGGATTCCCACTCTTTCAGTTCTTCTTCCCTACCTCCTCTCCATAGCAACCCATATCTCAGAGCCAGGGATTGACTCAATGGACGCAAACAGTTTCATGGATGTAATGAATGAAACTCCTAGCATTCAATGATAAATTTGAAACTTTCTCTCACATATCCTCCTCTCTTCCTCAATATTCATTCCCAACTTTGTACTCGATTAAAACAAAAGCGAGGAGGAAGGAAATGAATACGATTCAAGCGTTGATAGTCTGGCGGAGAAACATTTAAAAGTGGAAACAGTTTTA
The DNA here is from genome assembly GCA_906901655.1 of Sminthurides aquaticus. Classification (NCBI taxonomy): domain Eukaryota; kingdom Metazoa; phylum Arthropoda; class Collembola; order Symphypleona; family Sminthurididae; genus Sminthurides; species Sminthurides aquaticus. The sequence continues at coordinate 3,021,270 of CAJQTT010000004.1, read as the reverse complement.
CGCACATTTCTCCCTCACTTTTCCACTTCCCCACCCCTTCCAAGCCAAGTCCCTCTCTCCTTTCCTACAGCCTCAAACTTTGAAATTAGTAATTTTAATAAGTAATGTGCCTAAAGGGTTTTCATTCCCGTTCTACTTTTGCTCAACGCATTTCTATGGAAATTTCTCTCAAACTTGTTTTCCTCTCCATTCTAAAATGTTCTACACCAGGATTTACCCCTTCCAATTGCACACGCCGCTCACAATACACGCTGAATACGGGTAGAGGCTGAAGCTGGAAAAGCAGTTCCACAACTTTTACAAATTCAACTCAGTCCATTCATTTTTACATACGCTTAAAGAGGTCCATTTCCCGACACACACATACTTCCCCCTTTCACAAATGTTCTCCACCCTCTATTCAGTCCTAGTAAACTTACCTCCCGCCCAATAGCGACCTGCCTATCAATCCTGCCCAAAGAGTGATAGGCAGGAAAGCCAGGAAGAACTGAAAACAATCGGACGGAAATTATCTGCTATTTGAAATTTCCATTAATTAACAACACTTTAATCAAGTTAAAGATTCCTGATAAAATTCTACATTCAGTACTCAACTTTTTAATCAGCCTTTTATGAAATAAATACTAGGAAAACAAAATTGAGTCTACAACTCTTCCCTAGAGTTTCACTTCCAAAAGAAACTTTCTCCCATCTTACCGCCTCTTTCTCTTATGTGCATCCTCACCAATACACATGAATTCTCTTCTCATCCCCCTCCATTCAACCCCAATCACTACAGTTTCCATCTACTCATAAAACTTTCCTCCCTTCTCCAATCTACCTACTACATCCTTCAGCAAGCATATAATAACTTCACTGAATCCATCTAATCACAGGTATCCTCATCACCTCCTCCACATCACATGTTCTCAATCTTCTTCATTATCAATACTATATAAACGCAAGCTTGAGTTATCCGTATGCCGTATGGATGAATCGCTTTTAGCTGAAGGCAGGAGACAAGCTTGGATTTTCTCGGGATTCTCATTTATAATATGTAGTAACTAAATTCTCTTTCCGGGAATCTACCTGAATTATTACATAAGAAATCCAGCCCGTAGTTTTCGTATTAATTATCTTATAGCATTTAAAACATGAAATTCAAGTAGTCCGAAGGTATGTACGTACGTTGAATCCGGAATCCAGGTTCTGCAGGAGAAAACACGAGAAGGAAAGCTTCCAAGAAGGATATAGCGCGTATGCAGATTATTATTCTTGGAAGGGGAGGGACGTGTGGATGTCGGAGAAGTGTAACTGGAACTGGGTTAAATGAGAAGTAATGTGTGTACAAGAATATCGTTTTAGAGCCGGAGGTTCAAGTGACATATTGGAAGAGCTTTTATTTTAAAGGGTGAATGATGAGAGAGATTTTATCTAGAAATTTTCCGACGAAGCCTTCTGTATGCCTTCTGCATCAGTCAACTCAAACATGTCTCACTGCTAGGAGGAGTAAGAGCTTTTAAAGAGAATCATACACGATTCCTTGCTCTCTTTGCCCAAAATTTCCCCCGCTTCTTTCTTTCCACCTTCATTCCCTTATATTTTTATAAAGAGGGCTGGATCAAGAGGCTTTAACGCACAAAAAGTTATTGGAGTCTTGGCTTAGAGAATCCTGACCTGACCCTTGGATTCTAAAATCCCAGGTTCTTAGTTTAAGTGTATAGGCGGAAGAAGAGGGGGAAGATGCAGAGACTTAGAGGAGAAGAGGGATTGGCACATGCTTAAAGCCAAGTAATGGCAATTGTGTAAGATGAGCTCTCCTTTAAACTCCTAATAATCCTTTCCATGAAAAGTTACGCATGAAATCAAACAATTTATAAGGAGATTATAGAAGGCGCTCCTCATCTCAGTCCGTACGGACATAAGGTCGGATTGTTTTCTCCCCTTCCTTCCATCCGTCTTTCCCGATTCCTCCTCCCTCTTTCTCTCCTGTGTATAAGCTACAGAAACGATTATAAATTTGAATAGGGGTCTCAATTTCACTCTTTGAGTCATCTGTCCCGCTTCCTTTATGCCCTCAACCAAACCTTCCCATCCATCCGCTTTCGCAGCTTGTAAAAGGCAGCAAACTATATGTGTGAAACATAATAGCTTCCTAGCTTCCAGCCACACCTCCCCCCTTTAAATCCTACCTTATCAGACCTCGACCTCCCGCCCTCTTTCACTTCGGATAAGGGAGTGCTAATATTTGAGAGATTTTCAAGTGTCTTATTTTCCTTTCCCTTCGATAGCCTGCATTCTCCCTTTCCTCAACTTCTCTCACTTCCCAGTTACTCATAAATGGTAATATTTTCTCTTCCAGCTCATACAGAAGCTGTTTCACAAGTCTCTTTTGCATCTTTGTCACCCTTCTTGAACCAGGGATGTGACTCTTCCCAATTTTAGCTTTTCCAGCTTTGGGACCATCTGAGCTCTTATGATTTATTTCCATGCATTTACAATCACCAGAATGACACCAGCTCCCCGTGAGGCTGCGCCCATTTATTATGAATAACCTGATAACTTGACGCAGATCCCACTTGGTAGCTCTTGGGAAATAGAAATCTTATTCGGTTTTAGTCAGACCACGGCCCAAGAAGCACGGAATATGGGAAACCAAATACCAAATACACTACAGGCGGGGAAATACTATAAACTATACAATGTAATTCAAATTCCGAAACACTAACAATTTGAGGAGCCAATTTAAGGAAACTATTTTGCTATTTTCATTTGGCTAAACCAGAGGTCTTGTCCAAGTCTGCTTGTCTGCTTCCAAGTCTGCTTCCAACAAGGTACATGTCCTCAAAAAGGGGTTGCCTATTGCCTGGCAGACTACGGCAGGGAGACAGACAGAAAGATGAGTTTGGGGAAGGAGCGACAGTAGAGAAAGCTAGTTTATTTCCAAGAAGGGCTGGTGAGTAAAATTATTATTATTTTATGCCTAAATCCCCTTTAAATTAGAAATAATTGAGTGTTCTCCGTGTTATGATTTGAGAAAGGCGGGAAGGTGGATAGTGGAGAGAGTTTGTTTTCCTTGTGGAGAAAGTGGGGAGCATCAAGGATTCGGAACAATGCTTCAAGAGCTTTCATCTCCCTTGATCACATTTGGGGGAAAGCATCTATTTCTCTGAGCTGGTCTATCCCTCCCGGCGGAGAATAAGCTCTTGGCTGTATCAAACAAAGTGAGCAAGATGGAAAGTCATAGCTTGGCTGGGCGGCGGGCTTCGAGACAAGAAAAGAGATCTCTGAATGGTGTTTGGAAGAAGTGAAAGTGAGATTTCCCCATCTCTTCCGTCCTTTGAGTCTCGAGGAATAGTTAGGGGAAGGGGTAGCTGTAACATGCATTCCCTCCTTCTCCTCAGGATTTCTCGTAGGGATCCTAAGGGGGGTAGTAAGAGGATTTTAACGTACGTTCTATCGATCTCAAGTCCGAATGAGGAGTAGGAGGGAGAGAGTTTTCCTACTGGCACGTGGGATCTCTTTCACTTTTCCAATGTAATCAGAGTGGAAAGGATGGTTGGTAGGAAGGAAGGAGGGTAGAGACTCTGAGCCAGGATATATTGGGAGAAAATATTTCTTCACTTTCTCCCTCTTCCAAATTTTTTCTCGTCCTCTTCCTGTGCTCTCACTCCTTTTCTGTCTTTTCCCTCTCAAAGGAAAGTATCCAGACTTTCTTTGGTAGTCAGTTGAGGATTCATGCCACGTTTCAAAGATCCACATTACAGTATTCTATCGGAGGAGGGAGAGAGATTGAAGTGGATGGGTGACTAGGTTTTTGGCTTGTCTTCCAGTTTCTCCCGCCACCATTCGCGCCATCCGCCTCTCTTTCCCCGCCTTCTGAATCCTCTCCTTTGACTTTCTCCCGCTTTTTCTCTTTCCTCCTCCTCATTCCAATTTTTGCTTCTACTTTCTCCTCCAAGTCGTCCCATTCCCCGTTTGGAGCATGTAATAACTTGTTATCATCATGTTATTGTTGGTTCCTTGTCTCGTTTCTCCCTGGTTCCTTGCACATGTGGAAGGTTTGGCACGCTATTTTTATTACTATGATAATTCATGAGAGAGAAAGCACAAAAGTAATTGTAAACTCCTTCTTTTTCCGCCTTTCAAATTGAGCCATTTCTCCCAATCCTAAATCTACTCTATCTTTATTCACTTTATACGTCCCCATATGTATAATTTTTTATGTACTTTCTCAAACTCTTTCCTTTATACCCAATCTCCACGCGGCATGTTCCTTAATCATACAAAAGCGTGGAGAGAGTTCCGACCAATATTCAAACGTTTTCCATCTTTAGCGTTGGAATACTTATCCCGGGTAAAATACTAGATTTCACACTCCTAGATAGAACTGAATACTGGAGTGCATATGAAAATAATGTTGGGAATTCAATGGAGAGGAAGATGAATTGTAAACAGAGGTGAAAGTTTATGTGAGAGATAAATGTGTAGCGGGGATTTGTTCACGTGATTTTTCAGCCAACCTCTCCCAAATTGAATCCGCACTCAACTAAAGGAATCCTTTCTTCCTTGCTTTCACTGCTTTCCCTTTTTGCAGCATTCCCTCCTGGGCTGGATTCCATCTGGAGTGGAAAAGATATAATATGGAAAATGGTGCGGGAATAAAAATAATGCTATACGAGCTAACTAAAAATGCGGAAAATAGGATTTACCACTATTGCTTCCTCCCTTTTGCTTCCTTCCATTGGTTACACTTTCTTCGGGCCAAGTCCGCTTTCATCTCTCCCATAATTTTCTCTCCCCGTCTCTGTTTGCAGTTGGAGGCAACATTCTGATGCGCAAACTAGCCAAAGGAAAAATGATGATGTGGAAGGATGAGTAGAGGAGAGAGGGAAAGGAAGGAGGGCTAACCAATTCTTGTATCCTCCTTTTAACCCTATCAGCCATCCGTATGAATTTAGATGGAAAGACTCAGCAGGAATTTGTCCGTCCCTTGAGTGAAGAAAGCATGAAATAGAGACGAAGAGTGCTAGATAAGTTGAGAGTCATTTTTTAACCTTTCATTTTTTTCTGGAGAAAGTATTACAGTGCGGGGGTGGTGGTTACTCAAATTCAAAGTGTGTACAACCAACCTTCAAAGCCTGAGGATACAAAAAACCTTGCAAAGCTTCACATCCATCCATATCTACACTCTTTGCCCTCTTTCACTTCCAGTTCAGTCTAAGCTATTATTTTCTTGAGCTTTTCCTTCCTCCATTTCAAGGGAAACTCCTCAACTTAGCTTCACAAGAGCAAAGAATAGGCCAGCATTTGCCCTTTACCTCCTCCTTGCCTTTCTCCTCCCCAGCACAGTATTGTAACCTCTCCATTTCTCTTTATCTCTCCATTCTGTTTCACAATTTCTTTTACTTTCACCTCCTTTCTCCACAGACACTATAGCTTTTCATCTTTCTTAGAAACCATCAACTCTGCTAAAGAAGCATATTGATCTTGGTTTAGAGTTACAAACATGAAGGGTGAAAGCAAGCTTAAAGTTGCTATTTTTTTGAAAAAAGCTAGCAGACTGGACACTCCTCTTCTGTCTACACGTAGATATCTGCTGCTTAAAGCATTTACAAACTCTCCAATTCCTATCCTCCATGCCACAGCCATTTATTTATCACCCAGCCGTCAATAAGTGTACGCAAAATAAGAAACCCCAGCTGGGTGAAAGTAGAGAAAGTCGCACATCAAACTTCCTAGATCAAAATAATGATCAAAAGTCAATGTCTTAAGGGAAAGGAGGACAAGCGGAAGAAGGAGAAGGGTGAGAACTAAAATGGGAGCAGATGGACTACTGATTTTAAGAAATGTCCATAAAAACCTTGACTCACCCTCTTCAAGACTGCTTTTCCACCTACACTCACAGATTATGCATCTAAGTATCCTTACCTCCCCTTCCCCACCGACCTTAGCCAACCGCGTGTGAGCGTGTATTACTTTCATCCCATGGGTTTCAGCTATGCGTACGGGGTTTGGAGACAAGAAGAAAATTAACCTCAGTTCTAGGAGAAGGATAACATGTTTTAGTCTTTGCTTTCTCCATATGATTTCATACTTTTATATGAGATTTGAGCCGAGTCCACCAGCTTGGTCAAGGAATAAAGCACAAGGAAGAGAGGAATGGAGGGTTCTCTTTTTGGTTTGTTTTTCTTGAATTTATTTCCAGGAAAAAGTGTACGAGATGAATGTCATTCATTTCCTTGGCCACAATTTATCCTCCATACATGAATGGAACAATAGTAGGTAATAATTCACCTAAACGACTCTGAGTGTTCATTTAACGGGGAAGCTGCACCACTCCACAATCCGCCTTTCCGCTTCTTCCCACATTTCTCCTTGTACCTGCCTCGCTTTCTCCTTTCTACCCCTCCAAGTAAAGAGCTGAAACTCCTCAGATTTGATTTTACCGCTTTTTCTACAATATCCATCCTTGTCCTTTCTAATGAAATCTTTCTCATCCCTTTCAACTTTCTAACATAAATTCCAACCCCCGACTAGGCATAGTTAGCTTGGTCCCCCCAACCAACACATCTAGGAGGAAACCTCCCAAGTTTTGATTCAAAGCTCGCCTTTCACAGTTGTCTTCTTTTCTGTTTTCCTTTTAAATTCCCCCAGGTCACTTCTTTTTTCTTTTGTGATTCCCATTCTTGCATCATCCATGCCATTCCATGCTTTCACCAAACCTTCATAGCGTTTGTCTATTTGGCAAGTAATGGTTGAATTGATTCCCTTTAATCTCTCCTTTATTTTACCTTCCTTAGACCTTAAAAATATTGTACAAACGGAAATCAATCTTAAGATTTTCATTTCATTCATAATCTCCATCAGATGTCTGCTTCTTTTTTCTTGCAGCCACTTTCACTGCTCCTCCACTTAGCTCTTGATTCATTTCCTTATTTTTTCTTGAACACACATTTTTGGTATTCTTTCGCTTTGTTTATTTGATCATCAACCTCTCTTGAAATTTAATGAGTTGACAGAGTTTAGAATATTGGATTTCTCTTCCAATTTCGTCATGAAATCCTTGAGCTTCTTCTCCATTCATCTTTCTCTTCTTTATCTCCTTTCTTCTCCATCTCAACCTTCTCCTTATCACTCTTTCTATTGCCTCCTCCTTTATTAGTTATTTCAACAAAGATATATTTTATCGATCAAAAGGAACTAAGTAGTTGAGTTGGGCGCTGTTCTGAATCCAAAATTTTCCACTCAACTGACTCAAGGATGAGAAAGTAGATCTTGTTGTAACGTAGGCAATATATTTAGTTCCATCTTTTGATTTCTCATCCTCCTGGATCCTCTATCTCTTCTTTTCCCGGCTGAGCTCCTACAGGGAGGAAGCAAGGAAGCGTGGAGATCTACTCTAAATAGTCATGGAAGCCGAAGCCAAGAGTCTAATCCAGTGAGGCTAAGAGAGAGACTCGGAGACATGGAATGAGATTTAACTCTGGGAATATGTTTTAAAACCAAAGAGATTTATGAGCTTGAAAATAGAGGCTGTCGGATTTGGAGAATCTGTTTTTCTAATCACAATGATTTCATGGCCAGAAATATTCCAACTCATCCATGAACATGTCAAGAGAATCATTCACGGAGAAAGTATCTTCCCTGTTTGTGTTTACAAATTGCCATGAAAACAACTGCCGAATTCGCATCCAGAAACCCAACCGCATATACAATCCCGCCTGTTTCCTCTTCCTCTCCCGCCTTCCGCATCTCTCATCCGCAGCTTTCACGTCCGCGCTGTTCCGCTTATAATACAAAATATTATAACCAACAGCTGAAAATTTCTTTAATTTTCAGTACATGCATATGGGAAAATCCTTATTTTGATTCCAGTTGCTTCTTGGACTCTCTATCCCAACCAAGAGTACATTCTCCTGTATCCAGAGAGGAAAGATTTCCAGGATTTATGAAGTTATCAGGAGCAATTGTGCATGACAGTTTAACCAGAGAGGAACCCTAAAAGGAGGATGAGTTTCCCTCCCATCCAGTCTGTTTTAGACTCCCCTCTAAAAATTTCTCCGCCAGTCTAGATAAGTATCCATGTAGCACTTGTGTTCTCTCCGCCAAGTACATGACCAATGCTTGAACAAAACCACTTCCTCCCTGTAATCATCCCTAACGGATTTCCCCGGCAAATTTTTTCCATCATCCCACACAGTCTTACCACGCGCCAGTCATCACAATCAATAGCATCCGTTGCTTTGATTTCTATAATATTTTATTTTATTTATTTATTTAATAACAGTTCCACTTCCTGTCACAACCCATCCCACTTCTCCTCCTATTAAGTCTTGAATCATAGAGCTTTTATTTTCCAATTACTTTCCCATGAAAACAATCCTATTACTTTAACTTTCCTCTCCTCTAAGCTATCTATCCTATTACTCTCTTTAAATCCTTACAGATGCCGATCTTAACGTAGTAAACGAGCATAGTCTTGAAAAAAGCAGAGAGCACATTCAGGAGGAGAAAGCAATAATATCGCTATCATTCATATTTTCCGCCATCTCATAGTTTTAATGTATACAAATGTTTTTTTTTTCACATAGAGGATTTTTCTTTCAATGAATTTAAAAAATCTCCACACTTATGAATTCTAGTGTGCCGTATTCAGAGAGAAAGTAACGTATTTCTCTTTAAATGTTCATACAAATTGAAGGATTCTAGGTTTACCTCCGAAAGGCATTTACGGCATGCATATTCTTGAAAGAAAATAGGTAATTTGAATTCTCGCACAGATTTTAGAGAGTATAACTCAGATTCAGACCATGTTTTTAGCTGCTGATCAAGATTGCCAAATGACTTGTGAGGATTTTGGGAATATTATATAATGCATAGGATGGTGGTGGATATTTGGTGAAAGCAAACAAGCCATGAAAAATGGCGTTGTCAGAGTTGTGGTGACGGAAGTAAATCCTTTGTATATTTTAATACAGCCGTGTTATCTATTTGAATGTGCAAAGACGCATGTAGATTGTCCACAAGTGTATTTAATCTAGCCTCTTTCTTCTTCTTGATTTAATAATTTTGGCTTTCGCCTAGTACGAAAGACGATAAAGCTCCTTATATGTAATTGCCTGACTTCTTTCTATCCATGAGGTAAGGGTTGGATTAAGAAAAAAGCGATATTGCAGATCATACACACAGACTACCGCGAGTAGCTTTCTTGGGCATAAAAAGTAGCAGTTTCGTGTTCCCAAAGCTGCGGATACAGATAAAAGATAGGGAAATTGAGCGACGTGTAACCTTATTCCTTCAAAAGCCTGAGAACTGTGTGTGTAGATAGTGGAGAGTTTTGTGGTGGTGAAAGTTGAATATTTATCAAGGATGGTGATGCATGCACATAGTAGTAAACAAAATCACATTTCCTCCTTCTACAAGTTTAAATGGATATTCCAAGGGATAAGAGAGAGATTTGAAACACATTATGACTTTGGGAACTTATATCCTGCGGCAGAAATTTGAGACTGTCTACATATTTCCCTAAGACTTTCAAAGAGGAGAGGGGAATTCTTTTAATACGATTAATCCTCCAACAGCTCACTCAGTAAAGTCAAACTAGGGAGGCATCATGTGTGCTATGCGGCGGTTTTGGAGAAAGCAAGCACGGAAGGCTATGGAATTGAGCGCGCGTCACTGTAACCTGTTGTAGCACACGGTCACTCTTTGGACTTGTCCCAAGAGAGCTGGGGAGCCACACTTTTTCCGTGGCACGTGCTCACATGATTCATCATAAGAGAAAGGGACGGAAGGAAGAGGTGAAATTTGAGTAGAATCAACTGAGTTAAGCTCAAGCTTGTATCGAAGTTGAGCATCCATAGGAAATCCACTAAGGAGTCATGAGGGAGGGGAGCTCCACTCTTGCGATGAAAGCAAAGCTTACTTTAGTTGCTTGTTTTCTCCCAACTTTCACGATTAACTTCAGATTAGAATTGATACAGAGCAGCTTTAGGGCATTGGAAAGTTGGACTCGCGGAGAAAGGTCCCCTAGAAAATTATAGTAAGATTGGAATTGGAGGAGGGGAAAGAGTAGGAGGTTGAGAAAATGTTCTCCTATTCCAAAGTAAGCTTCACTCTGCTAAGTTTTTCATTCCACTTTTACTACGGCACTACAAGGGGACTGCACTACGGCAATTTGAGCGTGATGGAAGAGGAAAGCATGAAAGGATAATATGGCACATCTTTAATGTGTTGCGGGTCATTGAGTACACGAGGTAAGACAGTCCATTCAATTACTCAGGCTCAGATGAATTTGTTTGTAAGGAGTGGCAGTAGTAGTAGTAACGTATCCCCTCTTCCCGCCAGCTCCTCAGCCGTCATCCATAAGAACCTTTAAAATGGCATTTCCCTCCTTTCTCTTCACCATCTTTCTCCACCGCCCTCCCTACCGTCCCGTCATAATAATTTGTTGAATGATTCCTCCTTTTCTCGTAGTACTATACACACTCAGTTCAGAAAACAAAACAGTTTCTCACCACATCTCCCTTGATCCGCCTGTGTGGGTGGATGGAGCAGCCAGGTCGGTATTAGAAGATGACCGCACTAAGGTTTGGTTGTTGGGTGGCTAAGGGGAAAGAAATGCTTTATTTCAGTTGAATCACCGAATCAGTAGTAGCGGACAACTGGTAATAGTACCAAATTGCGTGATCCAACTACTGCCATATTCCCAATGAATTGCCCACTAAATGTCCTCCGTGTTTCTCTACCTTCCGCTATCCCCGCCGACCAAGTCCCTTCCCACATTCAGCATGCATACATACGCATAGCAGATTATATATATGGTCTACAAAACGGACTTCAACATTCCGACTACATGGAATACAAAAGGACAGCGGGCAGTTTCACATAACCAGAGAAAGCGACTATAGTCGTCGCCCATCTTCCCCTCTTCCCCCTCTCCCTTACACAAGGAACCCCGTCTTTATCATTTCCTTCCGGATAATGGTATGATAATATTCTTAAGTGCACCCGGAATCCGTCCAGACAGGGCGACGACTCCTTCCCCTTTAGCCCTAGTGTGTACACAAAGAGACGGATACTGGTATTTGAACTGGGTGTATCTTTCTTGTACTTTTCAACTTCCCTTGTCCGCACCCCCTTCCTTCCCATCGAAGATTCCATCCCACTGCATCTTTCCATGATGTGTGTCTTAAGATACTTTGAAATCTTGGTCCAACTTTCTCTTTTTCTCCATCCCTGCCTGTAACTTTTTCTCTGTCCTCTTTTTCCTCTCTATAAAACCATGATTCTCTCTTGGTGTCTCTGTATTTACTTTCTCCATAAATATGATTGCGTGTATAACTAAACTACTAGAAGAATTTAGCATTATGAGGATTGAGTTAATATATTTATTGCATTTTGGAGAAATAGTGAAAGAAATTTTCTGCAACGTCTCACACGCTCCAACCTTGACTCTGCCTATCCTCCGAAAATATGACAAAATACCCTCGCCTTCCTCCCCAGACCCACTCCTTCCGTCTATCGCCACAAATTTCTAAAGCTCTTCTTTACCCGGAAGACTTTCCCCACTTTCTCCACTTCCAGAAAAGCTTAAAGAAGAAGCATTAATTTACCGGGATTTCCGAACTGTGCTCATTTCCCCATTAGATTCTATCCTTCCCCGCCATTTAGTCCATCGGGATTTCTCGGCAAGCCTCGTAGATGCATGTGGGTTTGATTCGCATCAATTCTTGAACTTGTTCCTTGAGGTGATTGTGATGGAGCTGAAAGGGAGGACATGTGGGAAATGTGTTGGGAAGAGGATGAGGCTGTTTTTTGTAGGCAATGAAATGACGTAGTCGTCGTGTAACAATTTCCGCGGTCCCATTATCCTGCTGCGGGTAGAAGAGGGGGTGCGGAGGAAGGGGACAGGACAGGAAAAGCTGGGGTGAGATGGGGATAATGATGATTGTAGTTTTATGTACGTTCTTAAAGATTTTTAGTTTGGGTGTCTTAGTTGAGAGTGCGTGTCCGTGGGTTGGTTGGCCTATTGATCAAACAATGGTCCATAGGATTTGATTGGACATTTATGTGTTGGCTTGTGGAGGGAAGACATTGTAATGGCACACTTGTCCTTTCTTAAGCTCATTCAACCCATTCATCCATTACATGCTTTTCAAATTCCTTTCCTTATTCTCCCATCCCCCAAATGTTCTCCGCCACCATCATCTCCTCAGCCCCTCTTTTTTATGAGCACATTACTGCATCATAAAATGTTTTCCTTATTTTCTCTAACAATGTGCTGGAGAAGAAAAAAGGCGGCGGAGAGGAAGGTGGAATCCGAGAGGACGGGCCGGAGAAAGTCTCTTCTTAACCTGTTACACAATCCGGCTCCACCACCTATCTTATTATTTTCATGTCAACCTCTTCCCATATCCAGCACCCGTTCAATTTAAACAACTCCAAAAGCTCCTATAACATACAACTGGCTCTTCTTCTTCCGTCATCTTCCTCCCTATTTACCTTCTTAAGCTCTTCCTTCTTTCTTGGTTTTACATTTTCTCTTTTATTGCCCTTTCCTTTAACTCCATGCTGACTCTCTTCACCTTTAACTTCTCTCCCATCTTCTCTTATATATAAAAAGAGGAAAACATTTCAAGTGTCCCATTCTCACACTTTCTAAAACCTCCTTAAACTTGTTAGCGTTTTCCAGAGTGAGTGTGTGTACTCTCTCCGCTGCTGCCCTGTAAAATTACTTCTCTTTCCATTTCTTTTCCCCATTACTCCTATTACTTTCTACACGCCTTCTTTACTTTTCCACTTTCTTCATATCCTTCCCATTCACCTAATACCGTGTATATGTCGTTTTGAAAACATGCACTCTCACACAGCAGCATGTCCCTATAAGCACTTTCTCCAGCTTAGGCTTGGAGAAAGTAGGGGATGAAAATATATACGTCCTATTCCTTCCAACAAAACTACGTATTATGGGGAAAGTACTAAACTTTCTTGTCCTTCCTCCACCTCCCCAGAAGAGGCTATATTAGACCTCTCCTCCTCGCCGGTGGTACATTCTAGTTTGGGTTTGACAATAACGTTTTTCTCCCCTGAAAGCACGACCAAGTAATTTTGATCACATTTAATCCAAGGAAGAAAATCTTGACGTGATGAAGTGGTCCTTACCCTTTGCTTTTCTTCCATTGTAGTATCAAGGGCTATTCTTGTTGGCGTAGAGGGAAGAGGGGAAATATAATATGCGTAAATCCTCGTTACCCCCTCGCCTCAACTCCTCCGCCCCTTGTTCATCATATAACTTTCACTTCCCACCCGTACATACTTTCTCCAAGTCTAGGACTTACACTCAAGCTGAATCTTCATCTACACAATTCCTTTCCTCCGTCTTGTACATAGGCTAGTTTTTTCACTGCTCTCAATCGTAATAAAGCTTTTCTAGAACCGCATGCAGGTCTCATCGTTGCTTTCACCATATTCTATGATCATGAGATGAGAGGATGAACGCACTTACTTGATATGCTTTACCCTGGACTCCTGGCAGCTCAACTCTTGGATTAGCAGTTAGCAGAAGAGCCTATGCCCTGAACCTTGGATTCCTCCCTGAATAAAGATCATGGATGTTCCTATAGCTGGGAAAGCTCACGCCTTTCTCCTTCTTTTCTCATCTCTTTATAAAAGGACGGTCACATTTTTCTCCAACTTTTATCCCGCTGGAAGAGGATGCTTGTTAGTAAAATTAAATGTGGAGAATAGGGCAGGAGGAATGGTGGAAAGGAGGGGGAGAGTGGGTCTCTTATTTCATTTACTTGAGAATAATGAAACTAATTAGGAATTTCATCACATCTTTCTCGTTTCTTTCCCAATTTTTTTCTATCATTCTGAGCCGTTAGATCTTAAAAGACGAGCTAGTTTTTGTGTGGATGACACAAGCGAATAAAAATACTTGATCCTTACGCTGCGCTTCTCTTCTCCACCCCTATTCACCGCCAAACACATTTTCTTCCACCCCAAACCTCTTCTCCCATTTTTCTCCCCATTATCTGAGAAGGGTAATAAAAGAGAAAAGGCAATGATATTTTCCCTCTTGAAATATTTATAGTTGGTGGACTTGAAATTGCGAGAACGTTATGCTCCACCATCCAATCCAGTTTAGTGCAACTAACCGGTCGTACTTTCTATGTAAATCTACCGCCAAGCCAATAAAATTTCTCCTAAGACTCGTAGTTTCCGGATTATAGTAAACTAGATATTTCTTCCCGGCTTCGCCCGGGGATGAAGATTAAAACAGAAAACTTGAAAGCAAAAACGTTATTAAGATATCACAGTTTTGGAGCAGTTTTTGGACACACAGACAAAGTTTCTCCCTTATATTGCAGAATTACAGATAATTACAAAAAAGGAGCTAAAATTTGCAAAATTAATACACCCTCCAAATATCCACACAATGAATATTCTCAAAATTCACTCGAAATGATTTCCCTCCAAATTTCTTCAAACTTCCCTCCAACATCGATGATGCTTTCGTTTTTTGCAAAAGCTTCAGGGCTGGACAAATATTATTATTCAAATGGGTCTTTTTAGCTGGACCGAGACGAAGTCTAAGGGAAGCTTATCTCGAGCCCTCAGATTTTCGAGTTAGGCACTTCTGGTACGGTCCAAGTTTATTTAAATTTGTGTCCAAAAGTTAAAAGGCACAAGAAGAATCAAAACGTTCCTGCTGTGGCCGTAGAAAAGGGTAAAAACTTCTATATAAATGTAGAAATATAGAAATGTAGAAATATAGAAATATAGAAATATAGAAATGTAGAAATATAGAAATATGTAGAAATATAGAAATATAGAAATATAGAAATGTAGAAACATATAAATGTAGAAACATAGAAATGTAGAAATGTATAAACTTGGGCCGACCCAAAAGTGCCTAATTCGAAAATCTGACCCTGCTGTGGCCGTAGAAAAGGGTAAAAACTTTTATATAAATGTAGAAATATAGAAATGTAGCCACGGGAAATGTGATCGGAGAGGGAAATAAGAAAGGAGGAAAGTTTACCCAAAAAGCCCAAAAGTGACAATAATTGGAATTTGAAATGTGAAAGCCAAAGGAAATGTGATCGGAGAGGTAAATGAGAAAGGAGGAAAGTTTACCCTTTTATAGGCACACCATCACCCTCTTTATGCAAATTTATGCTTTTGGATCAGCCCAAAAGTGAGCATAAACGGAATTTAAAATGTGAAAGCCAAAGGAAATGTGATCGGAGAGGGAAATGAGAAAGGAGGAAAGTTTACCCTTTTATAGGCACACCATCACCCTCTTTATGCTTTATGCGAATTTATTCTTTTGAGATCAGCCCAAAAGTGAGCATAAACGAAATTTAAAATGTGAAAACCAAAGGAAATGTGAAAGCCAAAGGAAATGTCACCCTCTTTATACGAATCCTTGTACCTTTCAATAGCACATAGCTTTTCGAAGTTCTCAAACTTCCCGCGCGAGTTTCAAGTTTACTTTACACTAGGCTGAAGCATCGCTTTGCTTGCCTGCAGCCTACCGCAGCCTGTACACATGGTTTGAACTGTAAACACGGCTTGCGCTATTCACACGGCATGCACTGTACACACGAATTACTATGCACACACGCTCCAGCGTTTTATTCATTAACTGACAAAGTCAGAGGGTGACGAGTGACTATAAAAGGGTAAAAGACTTTCCTCGCACTTTCACATTCCTTAATGCCATTTATGCTCCTTTTTGGGCTGGTCCAAAAGGAAAGAGGCACATTAAGAGGGTGATGGGTGAGTATAAAAGGGTAAAAGACTTTCCTCGCACTTTCACATTCCCTAATTCCATTTATGCTCCCTTCTGGGCTGGTCCAAAAGGAAAGAGGCACATTAAGAGGGTCATGGGTGACTATAAAAGGGTATAAGACTTTCCTCGCACTTTTACATCGATACTCGATTACTCGGTCCAGCTAGTTAGTTACAGTGGTGGCTTGGCCTAATTTTTAACTGGACCGAGACGAAGTCTAAGGGAAGCTTATGTAGTGCCGGCGAAATGCCCGCATATACTTTTGGATCAGCCCAAAATGGGACATTTGATCCCAGAAACTTAAGAGGAAAAAGGTGTGAAAGACACAGTTTCACAATATTACTTTCACATTTAATAATTCCTTTAATGAGCCATTTTGGGCTGATCCAAAAGTACATGTGGACATAAAGAGGCTGATCGTGTGACTATAAGACGGTAAATCTAGGCTTTCCTCTTGCTTTCCAATGTTCACATCGTTTTACGTTTCCTTTTACTTTCACATTTCGTAATTCCTTTAATGTGCCATTTTGGGCTGATCCAAAAGTACATGTGGGCATAAAGAGGCTGATCGTGTGACTATAAAACGGTTAATCTAGGCTTTCCTCTTACTTTCCAATATTCACACCGTTTCACACAATATTCAGACGCACTGTACACATCATGTTTAATTTGCTATTTTACCCTAATAATTTGCCGCACAAATATTTTAAAGGGTATCCATTATCTTTGGTCTTTTAAACGGCTGACGGTTTATTAGATTTTACTAGTAATGCTTAATCGTATCCATGATTTCTTTTGTTTTAACCGCATTAATGTAAAGTAGTATTCTGTATCGGCACCTTCATCTTATTTCCATTACTCGGTCCAGCTAGTTAGTCACAGTGGTGGCTTCGCCTAATTTTTCATTTGGGTCCTTTTCCATTTGGGTCCTTTTCCATTTGGGTCCTTTTCCATTTGGGTCCTTTTCCATTTGGGTCCTTTTCCATTTGGGTCCTTTTCCATTTGGGTCCTTTTCCATTTGGGTCCTTTTCCATTTGGGTCCTTTTCCATTTGGGTCCTTTTCCATTTGGGTCCTTTTCCATTTGGGTCCTTTTCCATGTAGGTACTTTATTAGTTAATAAATTTTCTCGAAATTCACTCGAAATGAATTCCTTTTCGAAATTCTCTCTAAAATCGATGATATTTTCGTTGTACACACTGAAACAAAAGCTTTAGGGCTGTATATAGACAAACTTTCTGATTCATAGTTAAGAATTTTCAGTTGTTTTCACCACGACACCTGTTTGAAGCAACCCAAAAAACAGTGCACCTTCTGAGGGAAATTTTTATTATAATTTAACAAAATCGCAAACTTCGAAGACGATTAGCATTCTCAGGAAGAACGGCATATGAATGTTACCATAAGAATACGATGTATTTTAAAATCCAGTACAATTTATGCTGATTGATCTATAAAAATAGTTCTCCACTGCCGTCATCTCTCTCCTCGCAACCCATCTTTAGAGAAAACGAGAATATTTCAATGAATAGGATACGGCACGTTTTAATAGGACTAATAAATTATGATGAGTATGATTATTCGGCAGATGTCTGTTGAGCCTATTTTCCCCCGATTTTTACCGACGGCCCAACCATACTATCCCAACCAACCATCTTTTCCCTCTCCTCTGTTTACCCTGTCCTCGATCAGCACTGTCACTGTCCCTTTCTCTCTCGGCCCGCCTTTAATAATTGATCCACGCTCTCGAGATTCGTAACTTGCGACGAATATATTCAATGTCAGTTACCATGTGTAAAACATGTAATTGCAGAGTACGTGATCCGAGTTTTAATCATTCTTCATATGCCCATCTTTTCCAGGGCCTAAACCGTCAGTCCCAGTGCTTCTCTTCTAGTTCCAGCCAGCTTCGTATCACACCCATTCTTCTCGACCTTCGTTCCGCTACTTATGTACACCCTGGAGACTTGATACAAGAAAAAACCATCATCCCATCATGACCCATCTCTACCACACACTTGCCCCAGAATTTTTATCCAGCATGTTCCAGCCAGTGTTCTGCGTATTCTCCAGCAACTATAATGTATCCAGCAATCCAACAGCTGAGAATCCCCCCATACTCTGATCTCTCTCTCTCCATCTATTTTAACCCCAACTCACTCCTCATGTATGATCTCCGCCACTCAGCCCTCTCTTTCATATTTTTTACCACAGAGCATATTCAGTCAAAGCCCCGTTAATTGCTATTCCATGGAGGAAAAAGAGGATCGTTAATAAAACTTAAGGGAATATTGTACATTTGTTTCCCAAACCCCTTCCTCCGCACAGCACCCCTACCAGGATTCTAGGTTGAACTTGATCACGAATTAATCTATAATGAATCCGGATTCCTCCCCGCCTTTCTTCTCTCATTCCGCACTCAGCCCGACTTTCACCTTTTTCTCTCAATTTTCCCAACAAAGCGTACAAGCGCGTGTACCGAACTCTTAGAGACAAGCGTTTGGATGATTCGCCTATGACCTATAGATGATGACCCGCCAGCACCCTCTCTCTTTCCTGCTCATTACACCTATTAGGAATTTATGGGTTGTGAAGAGGAAAATATTTTGTCTTCCGCCTTTTCAACTTTGATAGCAGCGCTAATGGAATCCCTCTTTTCATGGAGATTCTATAAAAGATTTGCCAAGTTGAAACCTCGAAACCTCTCTTCTCCCTCGGCCCCCACCCCATCATCCCAATCCTCTCTTTCTTCTTTCTCTTCTTACAGCTGATCCTGCATGCATAATCGCCTGAAAGTGTGTCACTTCGTAGCTATTCCTCCGTAGCAACAGTGAGAAAACAGAAGAAGCTACGGTCTGGCCTTTATTCCCGGGATCTCTCCCCGCTTATTTCTCCTTGCTTTTATTCCATACTATATAAGCTCTAACTTTTCTACCACCTCGCACCACATCCGTCTCCCGCTCTCTTTCTCCTACAGACCGTCTCTGAGATTAGTCTCTGAGAGTCCATCATTAGACGTGGCTGTTAGAGGTGGGTCACGTGGTTGGAAACACAAATTCCTCCCCTTTGGATCCCTTAGTTAAAAACGAGCATTTAATTAGTCAACACCTTGGAAGTGATAAAATTAGATCGGGAACTTGTTCCCCGGAATTCTCATTCTTTCCTTGCCAAAAAAATGCGGGAGCGGGCATGAACACGATTTCTCATTCTGCTCCATCCTCTTCTACATAATTCTTTTCCCCATCTTCTTTGGCTCTCTCTCTCTCTCACGCTCTCTATTTCTCCCATCCAGTATTCAATCCTGTTCTAGCCAAACCCATAAAATTGAGAACGGAATATGCGTATGTATAGAGGAATCCCTATACCCCGCTCCCGCTTTGTAACCTGACATAATAATAGCATCTTTCACAGATTCTAGATTGGTAGGAGAGTGCATGAACCTGAAATATTCTTATTCCCTACTTATTAATCACTACTCCTTCTTCCAGCTAGGTCCTAGGCTCTTGTTAATACTACGTAATTACCTATAGTAGGAATGCGTTACCGGATCTGACACTGACACGAGACTCTGGCTCTTTGGATTCTTGGGTAACATTACCCAGAGTTACTCCTTGATCGCCTCGCTGCTCCCAAGATATGCAGGAAACTGCATAGTAGTAGGATCACTCTCTCTACGGACCATTAATTTTAGAACAGAGGAAGAGGAAGAGCCCTGCATAAAGTTCCCTAATTGCGAGTAAGTGATGTCATCCTTACAGGATTTTCTTTCCGGATTTCCGCTAATGGAACGCCAAACCAAGATTCTTGTTTTATACGCTTATCCGCCTCAATTAAACGCCAAAGATATTTCACCCAAACCCGGGTCAAGCTTATCCAACCGTTAAGTGCTCAGTCATAGAAAAAATTTCCGGTTTTTACGGATAAATACGGAAAGAACACCTCTCTCTAGAAAAGCCTTTGCAGTGAAGTGAAACAAGGCAAGAAACCTGTCTCCCACCCATCATACTCCTTGTTTGTAGCCGCCTTGTGACTTTTAGCCGTGTTCCTGCTTCATGCACGTCTTGTCATTGTCATCACTACTACGCGCTCTCGCAAGAATGACGACATATTGAGCCGATTTTCGATCCGGGAAAGCTCTGACCCACCAGGAGAAAAACATTCTTCCCAGTAAGTAGCAGGCCATGCCAAAATCCTAGTATGAGTAGCCAAGCTTGACTTTCTTTTCCATGTACACTAGGTTACAGGGGGCTGTTCTAAGATTATTACAAATGGCGGGGAGTAAATTATGACTTGATTCCTTTCCTTTCTCCATCATAATAAATGACCTTTCTCCTTTTATGATCGGTTATCGGGTATTAATTTTTATATATATTCCATCTCGTTCCAACGCACACAGAAGCCTACAGATCCCTCCACCATCTCGCCCTGGCATATTCTGCCATCTCAGTACTCTTATTCCGAGAGGATGCATATACATACCCGCTCCCATTGTTTCGTCCCATTGTTATTTCCTTCCGAACTCCACAGATAGTGTTAAACCACACCCCTTCTAGGTAGGTCACAAGATATGCTTCCAATGCGTCAAGTGCTTACTAAGTATTAGGGTCAAATATATGTATTAAGTAATGTTCGCATAAGTAGGTATATGCTTTGAGTGTGCTTAAAAGCTTGGGAAAGTGTGCAGATTTAAGTATATGGAAGGGGTTCGGATGTATCAAGATGACGTTTTCCGGGGGAAAGAGAAAGCATGGTGCATAAGAGAGGGTAGAAGACGTAGAATAGTACATGTGATGGAATCAAAGGAATTTCAGTACTTGGGCTGTATAACTAGGTAAGCACGCAGGAGGCTCCCAGTTCCCACCATCCCACCCATGTGCGTATTGCGTATGCTGAAAGAGAGGAAGAGAAAAGGCGGGGATCGGAGTAACGCTGGCTTTATTTTACGTGTGGATAAACAATCTGTTTCTCGCGATCCGATTCCTTTCTGTTTTTTTTCCGGAATTCCTCCTCCTCGATCACTTGCCATAACATTGCTTTATGTTATGTGTAACGTTGTTTCCTCAATATTATCCACTCAGCTTTTACAACTATAGTCCTTTTTTCACACCCTCTACCCGGGCGTCTGTAACCGGGTAGTTTGTCGTCTTGTCCTGCTATTTCCGTCCATGCAGCAGAGATCTCATCCTGATTTTAAATGAGAGCGTGCATGAAGTGGGACTTTATGGAACATACCAAAGTTAAAGCACCCTTCTTTGACTAATGCTTCTGGATTTGCTCCTTTTTTTAGACGGGATCAAAACGGTATAGTTGCCATCACCAATATCATCAACCCTCCCGTACCTCTTCATCTTTTCCCTGCGGTATGTGTCTGTGTTATTTTTAAAATATTCCCACGAACCCTCCAGACTTGGAGAATCCGGAAAAAAGGGAATAAATGATACCAAGTGAAAGACAAACGTGAGAAAAATCCTCCTTCATGAATACTAAACTCTGTCTTTGCCTAATGTCCCTTACATGTCACTAGTTCCTTCCCTCTAGCCCGATGCATCAATGAGTCAACTTACAATCACGTTCTCTTTCCCCGCCTATCCAACTCCCTCCCAAGCCCTTCACTTAAACTTGAATCCCACCACCACACCACATACACACAGCTTCCCATCCTCCAAATCATCTTGTATCCTAATCCTCAGGATATATTCTCACCGAATCCTACCCGGCAACCACTATTATACCATCTCCTCCACTTGTACTTGCTCTACTTGCAATAGCTTTTGTCCTTTTCATGAATGTTCAATCTATTTCTCCTCATCATCAGCACCCTGCTCTTCTCCCTCAAACCCTTACAAACGCTCACAATAGCCACCTTAATTCCCCGAACCGAAACATGAGTTCAACAACTATCTCTCATCCCCTGTTTTTTTTCAATCCTATCTTACCCAGCACCATCCCTTTGGTCTGCATTACATATTAGCCTTAATCAATACATTGTCTGCTCCTATTTTTCCAGATTCCTTTGCTATCATGTTAAAATTCCAAAGGAGGCACCAATTTCCAAACGCATTAATTTTCTCTAGCCCGCCTCTCAGTTTCGTACTTTCTCTGAGGAGCATTTCCCTTTATTTAAAATCTAAGATGCTCTCTTTTTTCGCCCTTTTTACGCTACTTTGGCAGGGCAGGATGGAGCAACTATTGGAGGTTTCGTAATCGAATCCCCGAGGCTAGAAGATGTTCCCCCTTACCGGATTACAGGTTACACTGTCCGTTAGTTAACCACTGAACCGCAACGTCAATACCGATAAGAACAGGTTCCAAAAACACGTGTATGTATACATGTAGCTACGAGAGAAAACGTTTTAGGATTTCTTTTGCCCTTTGATCTTTTCATCCCTTTCTCCGTAGTCATAGCATATTTAATTGAGCGTAAGAAGTTCTTTGTTAGTAAATCGGTTAAATGTAGGTAATTACACGCTTAATTTTGCTTTTACTCTCAGCCAAATCAGTGCAGTTGTCCTATTGCTGGATTTGCTCTTGACTTTCCGTCTCTTCTTTTCTTCTGTCCAATAAGTCTTGAGGGTTTAATTTTTTATTTCCCGCTATTTTAGTATTCCAGAAGCGCTGAGGCCATGAACCTTGACAACAATGTGTCGTTTTCCTCACAATTCCGTTACGATAGCGTCATCGTTTACAAAGTGATTTCCAGTTCCTCGCACAATCTTATAGCTCAAAACCGCGCAACCTTTCAGCCTTTGTGCCCATCAAAAATTTCCATCACGCTTTCACTCGATGCAATTCAAGAACGTGATTCTTGAATGCGCACTACACATTGTAACCACAAACCAGTCTACGGTTAGTTGGAAAACTCATCCACGGTAATTTTCCTCCTCTTCCTCGAATGCTTTTGGACCTTGTTTTCCGCATCATACAAAGAGCTATGAAACAGATGGGTGTGGAAATGTCGGGGCTTTGAAGAAGGAAAACGTTTTCTTAGGATTCGGTGTATCTTTCTTAAAATCCAGGAGTAATTAAATATCACAGCCACAGCATGTATAAGCAAGTATTTCGATTCTCAGGAATTCCCTTGGGGTTTTTGGAATCTTTAGACATGTGGGAAAGTGTGTAATCTGTGTTCTGTTTCAACTTAGAGCAGGCTTAAGCATGTACTGTGAGACTCCTAGATGCAGAAAAACCCTGCAATATGAAATCCTGCACCTCGTTTTCCCATGTTAAAATAGGGAATTGAAATCGGCGAGAAAATCCGTACGTGTACATGACTATATTCATATTTGTTGCGCTGGATCAGTGAAGAAGGGAGCATAATTGGCTACGTCAAACAAGTCTGGCGTGACTTGTCTTGGCAAATATTATAGGAGCCAGTTACTAGACACCCTAAATCTAGGGAAAGAACCTAATTATGTGATAATTGTTCGCCTCAGGGATCTAGCTTTCAACTTTAATTGTAAACAGGATATTGCATTAGCAACTCCATCAGGCACGAGACCCGGATTTCCCATACCTTCCTCTCGCTGCCTTCCTCCTTTCTCTCCTTTTCATCTCAATCTTCCTTCAAATTTCCGTTCTCTTCTAGAAGCCGCTTTCCTCACTTTCCTTGAGAAAATTCTCTGCAATGCAATGGTTTCTTCTTCTCTTAGCCTAAGGCGGACCCCCGTAACATATCCACTTTAGCTTTAAAGTTCTTTCCTAATTCCAAACCTCCTGTTTGAAACCCTTTTGAAACACTAATGATTCTGCTGCGATTTGGCTCCTCTTATACACGTGCCTAAACGTTGTGTAGAGACACAATAACTCTGAGAGATAAGGATGACCATTGAGCATAGGGGTATTGATAGAATTTAGTTAATAGGAAATTATGAATTAATGCCGCACTTATTTAGATATCCGAGAAAGTTACACCGCCATATTGATTGTCTCACGGGTAATTGTAATTTACGGAATTTTATATAAAAGATATTAAAAAGTCTTGTTGTTACGAGAACAGCGGTCTTGAGTGATAATTCGTTTGCTAAAAAATAAGACGCAAAAAGAATTTTGTTTTTACTTTTTCCTACTGCTAAAGCGAATAAAAGACTAGAATTTCTCGCGAATATAATCTATGTCAGTCCATGTGTTTAATCCAGAAAATTATAAGGCTACACGTTACTTTTAGGGTGGGACGTAAAGATGTCACAAACACATAGTAAGTATACGTTGAAGAGAAGCACTTCTCATACGACATCCGTACTGTATATACATTGCGCTTGTTCAACTTACTTGATGATTGCAAGTTTCCATGGCTCTCTACGTGGACTGCAGCATGGCCTACGGAAGCATGAGAAGCTGCTACAGGAAGGATCAGATGAAAAGAGGAGTGTCTGATACTCATCAGAAACGGAACATCTGTTCCTTAATGGCCTTCCGACTTACCTGATCAACATTTTCCAATCTATCCGTCTCCATTTATTACACTCAAGTCACGGAGAGTTCACCTCTCCCTCGCTCGACCTAACCTCAGTTTCCGTCCAGACTCCATCCATGCAAGCCTATCGTTTTATAGGAACGCACCAGGGATTTTAGTTCAAACCCGTAATGTGCAACTTGGTTTCCGTATGGAAACTTACTCTGCGCTGGATACGATCATATCTGTGGAAGTCCTCAAACTGGGGGGGTTCATAGCGCCAGTTTGTAATTTGTAGATGGCTGTTGACGTATTTTAAAATCTTCACCCACACACATACACATGATCCCAGAAAACTTGTTGCCATACGGGAGAGCGTGCACGTGAGGATTAAAAAAAGTTACTATAAACATTGCCCACTTTGATGGAAAATCAATATTCGGCACAGAAACATGTTAGCCTTCTATCCAGAACCCATCAAGTCGGTACTGCTCCTCTAATATATAGTGAACACCCTTCCTGTCCACGCATCTTTGATCTAAATCATTTTCTCCCTCTCCCCCTTTGCCCTTCTGGATCACTTTGATCTAGTGCTGTTGTGTTGCACTGTAGTTTACTGACGTATGCTTGAAAAAGTTGTGCCCACATGTGGCCCCCACGATTTGTCCGCTCTAATTACCAGCTGGAAATGAAAAATTGTTATTTTTACCTCCTCCCGTTCAATCACAAGTATGAATCAAACTAAACGCAATTTCCCCACAAATCAAACCTCCTTTTATTTCAACTCCACCCTCCAACAGTGAAAAGAGAGCCGCTTACTAACAAGCTCCTCCAGATTCGCAAAAAGTGATAGTAAATCATGAAAACTATAATCTTTCCTCAATGTTTTTGATAATGTAGAAACACACCCGGCATAGACGTGCAATATTTCTTGAGAATACAATTTAAAAGGATTTTTAAAACAGTTTTTAAACCAGGTTCTCTCCAATATGAATAGTTTTAGTTTATACAGAGTAGGCAAAACATTTGAATGGCTGCGAAGTTAAAAGTTGCCTCCTTTGATTATAGGTTATAGTTAATTCCATACTTTGTATGATTTACGTGTATCATTCCAATTGAGCAATAAAGTCAACTTAGATAATTGAAAATGATTTATTTCATGACCTCAAATTGGCTCCATATATTTCACTTAATTTCAATGTAAACAAGCTACGGATAAGCCCTTATTTAGCAAGCTCTAAACTCTATTCAATCCAATTCAATGGCGATAAAATTAAACGCCACACAATTTTCACAGTGTTTCTAAATATTTCACTGCGCCTACCCTACTGAACCACATGGATTCTGTTCTCTCAGCAAGCTCACTTGCAGAAAAACATTGTAAGGAATTGAAGGTACAATCTAAAGAGTTGCAAGAAAGGCCTTGTGAGTATATTTTTGAAACTTATAAATTGCCATATACTGTAGGTATAAGAGAGGCAGCGATTGATTTATTTTTCAACATTAAGAGGTGCAGGTGAATTCATTCAATTGTGTTTGGAAATTTACTTGATACCATGACCTGAATAATAAATTCAAGGCATTTAAATATTCGTACTTTTAGTTTTGAAAAAGAGGAATTGAAATATTAATTTATTTAAATAAGCCAACATGAGAATAATTAAGGGATAATTATTAAGGGATAATTGAGAAGTTCTGCATGGGCAAATGGATTTAAATGTTTCCTCCATTTTTTCTAATTTAAATTAAACAGTTAGGAAGCTCGATAATTTTACCAAGAAGTATTTAGCTTCCAACTGGTCTATATTTATGTGCATAAAGAAGAAGGTGCTTTCTTCGTGAATTACAGGGTTAGTCAAAGTTAGAGCTGCAAGGAAGGTATGAATTGAGTTATTCCACGGAGAGAAAGGAGGAGTAGTAGGGATGTAATTTAGTTAGCGTATGCGCTTCAACTTGTCACCACCACGTCGTTGAAGGGAAGTGTAGTAATACACACATCAGATATTATATACCAAGACCGAGGATATTGTAGACAGAAAATAAATTGCCACACAGTCCGAGCAACTTTCTTCCAAGTTGCTATCGAGGTATTAATGTTGAGAGAACTCTGCAATGAAACCTGAAAACTATAGGGCAGGAGAGAGAAGTGAGTAGTGTAGTACTTGCGAAGGAGAAAGTAGGCATTTCTTACTAGTTTCATAGACAAGGCTGGTAGCGCCTCCCTGTCGCCACGCTAATGACTATTTGGACACTTGGCACATGCAAAATTCATAAAAATATCACATGGTTTCCGAGAGTCGAAATTTTACCCTACTTGACTAACTTTCCCAGTACGAGCTAGCCACCTTATTCCTCGAATTTCTCACTTCCGCACAAGCTAAATAGCCAAAGCCGCACATTCAACATTAGGTCTCCAGTCCTCTTTTTCTACACCATTACCATTTTACTGTTGTGCCAGGTAGGGAAGTGGGGGAGTATACAGACTACAGGTTTCATTTATGTACGGACGGATACCATTCTGAGCTGACTTTGACGGTTATGTGCAGTACAATCCCCTTCCAAATATCTCGAATCTGCTCTGCCTTCATTTATTCTCCATGTGCATGCACTTAATTTATGCTCCTTCCGATGCATGTATTATGGATAAATGTAGTTGGTTGCAATAATTATACGTCTTTTGATCCTATCTCTCCACGTGTTGACAACATATTCCTCCCTTTCAGTCCCCTCTACTTCCATGAATCAGTTATCCTTGCCACTTTCCGTAAACTTTCTCCCCATTCCTTAAGGAGACTAGCCATATAGCTACACCGTTTGGACAAACTGTCAACTGTTTCCCCATCACATTTTCTCCTGAATTTCATCACCGTATAATTTGCATTTCGCAAACCCACCGGCGCCAGTAGTTGTTCACTCATTCCGAAGAAATATATGCAACGCAATGCAAAATACTGCTGTCCGGAACTCAATGTTTCACCAAGCTGATAACATTTCACTACTTTCTTCATAGCTTCTTCCAGACAGCACAGCACTTACGTAGTTTTCCATGTTCACCTCACCAGATGAGCGTTACAAAAATATTTTAGAGATATGCTTTTAAAACTGAGCTCCAAAATCAAACTCAACTGCTTTCTCTTCTTTTCCAATAAGTATGCACTTTAGCCTGTGTGGAATCTCCGTGTGCTAGACTTTCTCTTATTCCTTTCACTCTTGCCTTCGTTGATTCAAAACCCAGAAGGTGTGTTAATGAAAGCCCCTAAGAACGTTTATTACGTAAATTACTGCAAACACGATGGCAAAGAGGGAAGATGTGAAGAATAGCTGGAGTTGTATCGGTGAAAGTCGTCCTTTCATCAGTCTCATTTTATTTCCAGCTGTGATAAAAATAGTTTCCACGAGGTAGGTCAAGTCAGCGCTGAGGTATGCCATTGACTTTTGCCGCATAATTCTCTCTATACGTGTCTTCTACGATCTTGTCCGAGAGTGAGCGAAAGCATCTCCGACAATATTTGCCTCTGAGGAAGCTTTCACTGACAGGATTACCCGGATTTGCCCTAGGTAATGGATACATGTGAGAAAAGAGTTCCATGTTTCTTTCCAAGCAGAGTTTTAGGTAGTTGTTATCGGACTGAAAATAGTACACCTCTCTCACCCACTCCAACTGGCATGCTCTGTTATGCTAATGAGCTGACTCAAAATGTGGGCCATGGTAAAGTAAACGGAACACGCGGGTAGCCCGGTCAAGTTTTCTCTTCTCTCCCCCTCCCCCCTTTCACACTAGCTTTCCCTGTGCCCGCCACACTAACCTTGCTTCTTCATACCAGTCTTGCGTTTTCTTATTATATCTTCTTCTCCGCACCTACACAATACCATTGCGTGTCAACTTGACTCATTTTATAAATAACAGGCGGTTTATGGTATATAGCAACTTCTTACTCGGTAGGAAGGCTGGGTCGTACAACTACAGACTCTACTGATTCTGTGATAAGGGAGAAGTGCGACAGAGAATGGTCACAAGAGGGAGTGTGAAGCTTCAATTTTGTTAGGTGCAAAGTCCTTCACAGGAGCAGAAGATATGATTTCTAAAGGCGGATTTTAATAAGTTGTGATTAAAGGGAGCTTAAATATGTAAGCTAATGATGTATTTTTTGGTGCTATGCTTTCTCCAAGCTTGATAATAATTTAGGCATCACGTCGTTTATTACCCAGCTTCCACTGCATTTCGAAAGAAATATATAAATCAGCTCACATGGAACCAGAAGGACTTGATCATCCGGGCTCTGCATGGAGCGAGCGGGTGACTCAAAACTTTCTCCACGACTTTCACCTACATGAGACAATGAATTTTCCAGAATCCATGACAAAGTTGTGTATGTATTTGAATAACTGCAGTTATAAACTACCAGCAGGGCAGGAGCAGCAGGGCACATAAGTATAGGAAAGTCCTTATATTGTGATAGTGATAAACAAATACTTGTATCCTTTTAAGCAGATAATGTGTCAGTTTATTCCTGTGATCTACTGGAGTATTGATAGAGAAACACTTTTGTGTCCAAGAATGGCTTAGTTACGTAGGAGCACATATGTTTACTACCACCAGCACTCAGCACACCAAGAGGTAATACTGAGCGATAAATTATCCCCTTTAGCTTTGCTATAGCTTGTCACTTGATTCTCGTAAGAGGATTTAGTGAAAGTGGTAGCGAGATAAATAGGTTATAAAGTGAAGTGAGATATTTCCAAGGATTGATTATTTATCGACTTTCTAAAAGAAAGAAATTCGGGACTGCTGGTAAGTGCCTCGCGGAGAAAGTTTGCGAGTTTGATCAGTGTTTGTCGATCTTCCAGTAGGAGCGTTGCTTTCATTGTATTGGAGCATTCTTTTTCAAATGATAAGTCACATAATAAAGAAAAGCGAAAGAAAAAAAGAAGGGACGAGAGAGTAGTAAAAGTTTTAGTTGACGGTACAATCGAGTGGAAAATCAGCCACTTTTCTCTACAAATGATTTCATGCCGGAGGAAGTAGCTTAAGAACTGGATGCGGAATGGGGAGGAGTTGGTTGGATGACGGAGAAAGTAGCGATGCAGGAAGTGATTTTCTCCAGAGTGTGTCGACCGAAAAGACTTGCGTACCTCAATAGCTTCTTAGAGGATACAGCTTTCTCCTCACATGCATACTTCATGTACTGTTTCCGTGCATAGTGTGTAGCCTAAACTCGAGTAAGCGTGTAGTGAAATTTGAGCTCCGACAGAGGAAAAAATGAGGAGAAGAATGCTCAGAGTTATTAGACCTGAACAAGGAAGAGATCAGGAGGGTAGAATGGAGGAAGACTCAAGTAGTTTCAAGCATGAACATTCTCCCAAGTACATAAATCTCTTTTGACTCACACCCAAAAATAAATTCTATGATTTCCAATCATGCATTCGGTCTCAATCATTTTCGAATCTTTATTTTTTCCCTACATTTCCCAGCCCGGCCTCCTTATTGGATTTTTCCTTCCTCAGGAACATATTACATTCCCGGTGGGGTGAGAGGGAAGAAAAAGGAATGTAGCACAGGTCGGAGGGATTGGCGGCTGGGGCAATTTGTTAAGCTGGTAGCGGGATAAGAGAGGGGAAGTGAGGGTAATGGAGGTCCATGGAAATTTTCCTCGATCACTTATCAGATTATTGCCCTGATGCAATTCAATCTGATGCTTCTAACACAAGCATTTCCCTTCGCTTTCCACAGCATGTTCTCTGCTCCACAGCTCTACATTTGCCTGACCATAGCAAATAGGAATTGTGGCATAAAATTGCAGTAGTAGGGCCACTACTTTCTCCCACTTACCCGCCGCACTCCTTCTCTTCGTTTCACCCAACTTTCTTTCGATACAACCGACTAAGCTCAGCTTCACCATATAACTGTATCGTTGTGGAGGTGAAAACAAATACAGCACAACTCGCTTTCCACGCTTTCTCTCTCTGGCCCTTGTATTTTGATCGTGTCTAAATCCAATAATTACAACTTGTCCATTTCCGGCCGGACTGCAGTAGATGGAATAAATTGCAGAGAGGGGCGCGTGCAAATGTATATTATGTTTCCAGATAATAATCATGATAATGTTACGAGTAAGCAAACGATAATTGGAGGTTGTAAAGCCTCCTGTCTCTCTCCTACTCTTCACACGTAGAATTCCCTCCAGTCCACACACTTGCACCAATCCCGTCCTGGCACTAATGCCTCCTATCACATTATCCTCGAATTAATTTGCACAAATACACACTTATTATCAACATTTACAGCATAGTTAACACATGGCAAAGCTCGGACTTTAATCCATACATAAATAATATTGCTGCTACTACCAACTAACTTCACAACTACCCCCACTTCTCATCCACACTCACTTCCACCCACTCACATTTCCCCAAGTTCACTAATTGCCCTTCCTGGCTCTTACTCCACTTATGGGTATCCCCCCTAAATACTTTCACCAACTTCTTCCCCGTGAATTAGCAACAAAATATTCCTCCTTCCAAATCATAGCTTTGGCCAATAAAACCTAGGAGTTTGCAATAGACAATTCATGTGTCAGCCTTATTTTGTGTAAATCACAACATAATCCAATCGTATCGTATTTAAATATCCCTTTTGTTTTCCTTAGTATTGGTGTGGGAATGCAGTTCCATTATTATTTTGAAACCTACATCAAGGCCCGCAAATATTTTCATTTCATACTAATATTTTTCCTGTAGCGTCGCCAATCTAGTACCATGACACAGCGTGGCAGAGCTTTTGTACTTCAGCGCGCTTGCTTTTGCTTGGCTGGAGAAAGCACAAGTCGCTACTTGTGCTTTCTCCAGCCACCGTCTTACCCTCCATGACATTTACGAGCAGCGTTGTAGCCTAGTAGTTAGTTGGTTGCTAAGGCTAAGGTGTGGGGGATTGGGTAGTGTTTTTTTTTACCTTCAACAGCCTATATAGCAAGTTCCGTTTCGTCCTATTTGCTTTCCTCCACAGCATTTTCCATCCCATTCCTAAAAAATAAGTAACTCCATGAATCCATCCAAATATTTTCAACTCCATACATCACTTTTTTTACATGCACTTTAAATATTCGCCTCTACTACGTACGTACATATTCCATCTTGTTTACACTTTTAGAAGTTAGCAAGCATGATTCCTTCTTTGCCAAAGAGCTTTTGAGCGTTTGTAGTGTATGTGTGTAAAAATGTGGGGATTAGGGGGGCGAATACGTTGAATTCTTTTCCCTTTCCAAGAGGATCCCGTTGCGAAACTGTCGTTAGCTCATCTCGTGTCTCTTGCAGAACGGAACTTGTTATACCACCACCACCTTCATGTGTGTCACCTTGGGAATTTTCCCAACTTCTTAGGGATTTCTCCTGCAATCATGTATGGATTCTCCCCCTCAATTATTCATAACAGCTCGTCACTTGCCTCTCTTTTTTTGTACTGATTGCCACACTCACGCTCTTGGAGTCAGAAACCGACTCTCCAGCTCAGCACAGTCCGCACTACCAACTAGGAAATCAGCGGAAATCGACCTCACTGACTGAGAACATTAATATAGCTCGTTTTTTCAAATACCTAGTGGAATTTTTTGCCTAGACTACAAATTAGTTTCACCAGATACAGTACCGACTGCAAGATACCTTTGTATACTGCATCAATAATATCCTGGGACTACGACCTACTCATTTCTCTGTTTCCCCTTCCGCCTTCGTCATTTGTGCCCTTTTTTGTATGATTCCTTTAGAGCTTTTCGTAAATAAGGATAGCATTAACTGAAGGAGGCATGGATGATGATGGATTGGGTCTGTGTGGTGGGTGGGACTGGTGGGAGATACGAGAAATATACAGAGGGATTATGTAATCCCGCTTCCTAAACCAATTTAGGCCAACTATTATTCCTCATCCAGTTCCGTTGACTCTCATTTACAAAGCACTCTTATGAAAACAGTATTCTCAATCCATGTTATGATTTATTCCAGGCTTGCCTATATGTCATCCCGCTTCTCCTCCATCTTCCAATTTTCTCTCTATTCATACTAAAGTGGAATGGACAGCATGAAAATTAATGCTAATAGCCCGATTAGCCATTGCAGTTTCTCCTCGTAGAAACTAATAGCTCAACATGTTACCATGTGACTGGGAAGAAAACTTTTCCAGCTTCCTCATCCCTTCCCCCAATCGCAATCACTCTTTTAACAAAAGTTTCCATCGAGACCTTCTTTTACTGCTCATCATAATGGACAGGACATGGACACAGAAGATACGGCCACGTCGCCAAGTGTCAGAGGCACTCCTTTTAATCTTCAGAGATACAGACTTATTTTAGCGCTTCCAATAAACAAGGGAGGGATTCGCGAAAAGACAAAAGAGAAACGAGTTTCTATAACTTCATTAACTCTTCCCCTAATATTACTATTAGCGTGGGAGCTGTGACGGTGTAAAACATTTAGGATGTGACAAATTATAAAATTTCTTAGCAAATAGTTAAATCATTGAGTATCAACAGCTTCGCCTTCAGAAATGAGATTCTTCATTCTTCATGTCGGAGAAAATGGTTCCAGTTTGAAAATCTGTTCGCTGAAGCTGTTACCCGCTCCCGTTCCAATAGAAATGTAAGCGGAAAAAGCATGGAAACAGTAAAGAAATTGAAAAAATATCAAATATCGGCTCCAGAGTAAATTCTATTTAATTCTATACTGTGTACGTGTCTCTTGGACAAGAACCTCTGATAGACTGGCCACGAATAAAATGTGGACCAAGTTTAAACTCGGTGTTTATTCTGAGAACTGACGCACACACACAGATCCAAGTCACTGCATTCCCATCCAGTCTCGTTCCATCAACTCTACACTATCACCAACACCAACCCAGGACAGCTTTCTCCTTTCATTCTCATAACATAGAGCATAAAGTCTCCTTTCTGAATGTGAACAAACTTTTGAGCATCTGCTCAATCCAGCCCACACTTCCTCACTTCTTGTCGATATGACACTTATAAACTAAAATTGAAACTGAGTGAAATCAACGTTCTGATTCCGGAAAGAAAACTTACGCAAAACTCTGTCCTCTTCCTCCTCTGCTCTCTCCATTAAATCATATATCCCTCTACTTTCCCCACTTTCTCTTTCATCTTCCCTTTTCTCTACTGCAATTTCTCTATACCTCTCCGTCTTGATTCTTCCTAAAGGTTCTTCCTCTTATTTTCTCATTGTTGGCCGTCCTCCTTCTGCGTGTGCAAAACTTTCTTTTCATCCCACAGCTTAAAGAAAGAAAGCATGCTCAAAAGCCCCACAAAAGTCTCAAACCTCAGGCACTTTCACAACTTGTGAAACGAAAATTTGATGCTCCTTGAACTTCATCTATACCTTCTTCACACTCGCTTCGTTCTTTCTAATATTTCTCTGATTTCTCAATTTTTCTACCTTGATCTCAAAACCTGTTCACTCAGACTCCTACGCTTAATTCATGCATCCTTTCCCTTCAGAAAGTTCAAATTTGAACTTAAGCAGCCTGGAGTAAAGCTGTCGAGGATTGGTAGTAGGCGTGCGTTTGTACTCGTGCTCCTGTGTGACACCAAAGAGAAAACATTCTTGGAAACCCTTACTCTAGCCTCTCTCTACAAAAATTCCAAAGGAGCTTTGAGCAGCATATGAGAATTCTTAAGGACGATAGAAATTCCATAGAACTTGCATACAATTCCTCAAGGTTAAATCCATGTGAAGGGACGCGGAGGGATAAGGGCCGAAGGTACTTGCTTTCTGCTCTGTTACACCTCTTTTACAGATAGATGGCTCTTGCGCTATGGTTTTTCAAGCTCTCCAGTCCCAGCAGGATCATATCTGCTACAGCAGAAGCAGCAGCTGCAATGTTACATGGAATGGTTGGATCTAAAAATTTCTACTGAATTTGCAACACATTTACAATTTCGAGCTCTTGCACAGTATTGGCGAGTTAAGTTCAAAGCATTTCCTATATACTTTCTTTCGGTCTTCAACGATTGTAAGTTTCGTATGAAATTATCAATGTTTCTCAAGAAAACAACACACATGACTCTGGTATGCGTTTTCTTCATGCTTCTCCATCTCCTCCTTACTCATTTGTTTTCTTCTAGTCCTCCTCATCTTCGTTTCATCCAAGGGCCTTGAGCTCCTTGACTACGCTACTTAATAAGATGCTTTCATCATGGAAATCAAGTAATCTTGAGCCCCTCCTTCACCCAGCACTCACCCCTTTCCTAGGAGAGGAGGTTGGTGGAAAGCTTTCCAAGATTTTTACTCGGCTTAAAATCTGGATAACAACTTTAACGGGGAAGGTGACGTGAGCTGTTAGGATAATTTCCGCGAACTTGAAATCGATATCCTTCCTTTATCTCGTATAATTTCAAAGCTTACCAGCCAAAGCTCCATCCAGTGACTCCCTCCTTTTCAAACTCTACAGTGTTTACATGACAACCAGGTCCAAGGACAATCTTCCCTCTCACATAACAAGGGCTTAATAACAATGTTCAGATTTTTTTTTGAATCCATCCTCTCCATTACAAAGCTTACCCTTGAAGGATGACAATTATTTTCTAATCGTCCCACCTCCAGTGCACACTTTTCCCCTTGAACAAATTAGCCCTACTAGAATTCCCGTTGCCATGGATTCATATTTATTTCTTCTCCCCACATATACATAACAGGTACATTATAATTCCTGTTATACCCGACCCAAGTTCAAGGCATCAAGTTTCCGTACCTGGTGCATAAATGAGGCGATTTACGAAGAATCCGCCGGATCCAGCTCTGTAATAGCGTTGTTTGAGAAAAGCAGAAACTTATTTTACAGAACCATAGGCTTTTCAAAACGAGGGATAAGTGTTTTCTGAGGAGGCGGCTATGGGTACGAGAAAATGGTGGTATTATTATAACTCGGAAGAAAAATTGTCGTACTCTGTTAGGATTTTTGGATTAGTACCATCGAGTTCTGGTGACAATGAGGTGATTAGGCGTAAAAGGAGTAACGGTACTTGCTTTACGGATCCAGATGAGCCATCGGAATTCTTGCAAGACGGAGGCATACACACGTTATTAATTTTCTCCTTGGGCTCTACTCATTCATTTTGAATCTGTCTCTTGTCTACTCCTGCCCGGATTTGTCTATATATTTTGCCAGAAGGACGTTGGAAGATTCCAGCTATTTTCAGATACCAGTCTTTCACTAAACTCTTCCGTGATAGCTCATTTGTAAGTAGACTTATGATTCTTCTAGCTCGCTATAGGCGCTTCCAATGATCTCCTCCCGAGTTCCACCAGAAATAATGACGATGGGGAGGGTAATAAAAGTTTTTGACATGACTTAATGGAGATAAAATAAGGGCACGTGAGTTGTACTCAAGACAGAGGATAACAAAGTTGGAAGATTGAGAAAACCCCTTTCTCACCTCTTCATCCTCCATCCGCCTTACCCTCCACCTCCTCCACCGCCTCCTCTTTCTACTACACTCTATTCTCCTAACACCATCCTCTTCCTTCCACCATCCCTCAAGTTCCAGGTTCCTCCAGGAATCCTTAACGGTCCGTAATACAGGACCATTTATCCCTCTCAATTCCATACTTATTCTCCTCCACGGATCACTTCCCGTCCCCTCCGCATCCCACCACTGCCAACAATATCCTCCAGTCCTCCCTCCTATTCTTCTTCCCACCTTCCCCCAAACTCATTACCATGTTTTTCAACTTAAATTTAGATTATCCACATCCAGTCTGAATCTCATCTCTAAAAACCCCGAATCTAACAGGCAAGAGTCCCCGGACATCTAGCCAGCCCAAGGCTCCCTCCATCTGCATCCTCTCAAAACAAAATCCCTTCGTCCTTTATCTCATCCTACTCTAAACTCAGCTTTATTCCCATATAAATTTGACATTTCCCTCCTCCTCTCTCTTCTTCTTCTTCTTCTTCAAATGCTAATTCTCTACCACCTTAAATTCTCTTCCGTCCCCTCATTTTTTTTTGAATATTCTCCTTTAAAACTTCTCTCGTCTCTCCATTCTTTTCCCTTCCTCCCTAATTTTTCACTTTTCTTCCCTCTGCCAACACTCCCGAACATTCCCATTAACCACTCTTCAAGTACACGCGTGGAGCATTCTACTTTACGGAACCAGCTAGTCCGCCTCCAGGCCTTTTCTTAATCAAGAATCACAAACAGTAAGGAGACGCTCCCTGGATTCAGTTCACATTTAAAAGCACATTATCCTGATATTTTCTCCTCCTCCGTATTCGCCATACCGCCGCCGCCCCACCCAACCCCGGCCCGTCCTCATTCTTTAGTTTTTTTTGATTCCCTAGTGAACTTGTTATAGGAAGCAGGCTAGAATAAGAAGATGCCCAGCTAGTGATTTGCAATGCAAAACCTGCACTGCAGCCTCTTAATCTTCCGTCACTTGTTCTTACGAAAGGAGACGCATTTAAGAGTTATATGCGCGGCATGAATCATTTTAGTGCGTTATTTGTTTGAACGCTGCAATTCTTGTTCTGGCGTCCAGTGGGCAAACTAGTTCGCTATTATTTCCTACGCTGGAATTTTCTCCGCAAATCCCACTTGTCATACGTTTTTTTCACAACAAGTATGTATACCGTAACTTACGGTCCGTAAGTGAAACGTACTCCAAGATTCATAAAGAATTGATGCCGCTTTTTAAAGTCCCCTTTCTCACTAACGTAATCCATAAAGCTTTTAAATATGACGCTGTAGTGGACTCGTAGCTTATAAGGAGGACAACAACTTGGAATAAACTCTATAGTTCTCGCCGAGAGAGACTGAGATATTTCCAAGGAGGAATGACAACTTTAGGCTCTCCAGCAGGGGAGGCTATTCAGAACAATTCTCATCATCCCCGCCTTCCTGCTACGCATTATGCATCTTTCTAAAAAATCCTCTTCTTCTCCGATTCCGCGTTTTCATCTCAAACTGAAATCCTATCTTCTCTTTTCTGTATGTATGCAAATCCACACACATCTTCCTTCCTCATCATGTCTTTTAAAAAATCCACACACACACACAACCAGAGTTCCGCTTAGTATCCCGTTGGCTCTCATTCTCTTTTCGTTTCTCTTTTCTCAGGGGGGCACATCCTCGCCTTCATCTTGAGGAAGCGACCCCCCTTTGGTACTAACAGGATACCCTGCTGACAAATCTCTCTGAGCTCTTAGCGGAATCTGCTTTCGCGGTCATCTTCTTCCAAGCACTTTTCCCCTTGTAATTTTTCTGCAAACAACTCTGCCGTTCGCTCCTCCTAGCGTCCTAGCTAGTTCTCTAACCATTTCTCTAAGCAAATAATCATAAAAACCAACACACACACACGTAGGGTCCTTGTAAAAATCCTGTCAAATTAACATTTACCACATATGAGGTCAAAGTATTAAAATTACAGCCATGTATTCAGGCCGTAAAAGTTACCACACCTTTGTAAATGCCATCATATAATAATCAGTAATTACCTCTGTCTCTCTCCTACGAAGGATATGTCCTTCCTTCTTTTCCTTCCCGTGTGCAAGGGTTAAACCAATTATTTCTATTCATCAACTCTCAGTATATCTTTGCGGGAGTCTTTGAAACTTGTGTGTTTTTAAAAAATTCTCAACATTTCCCCGCTATCCTCTCAATTCATATCTTTGTATAGTGATGGCCCCAGATCTTGATTCCATTCAGCTTAAACTCTTGTTTCCTTACTTCTTGTAGCCACATTCAACCAACCACTAAGTCATCACACAATATACATTAGTCGGTGAGGTATTGAATATCTGCAAATCCTTATAGCAAAAACAAGGCCTGCGCGTGCAATGAATCTTGGCATTTGTCTATTCAATTTTTTGTCGCCTATCTCGGATTTCTCCTCCCTTATCTTCCGGTTTCATCTTCCCGCTATTCCAATTTCGCTCTCCCGCCTTTGTGTCAATTTCCTTGCCCTGAATTCCAATCCACTTCCACGTGCACTATTCACAGCTGATCCACGATCCAAACGTTCTTCTTTATTTTGTAGATTTCCTAAAGGCACGCACCCTGGCAACGCGTGCCTTTAGCCGTCGTCTTCCTGGCTTTCCGATGAAACTTTCTCTCTGCGAGCGGATATTGGTTGCAATACTTGCTCAAGAGAGAGAAACATGCGAAAAGCTGCAGTAGGATTCATTTCCCTGGGATGTGATGTAATACCAAAGAAAGTGCAATTAAATGTAGTGAAATAATTCCACGCTCAATGGATTCTTTAGCTTTTAATACTCTTTCATTCTTAATACTGTATATAGTCTTATAGTAGGGCGAAGCCAAGGAATGATTCGCCATT
This sequence comes from Sminthurides aquaticus, assembly GCA_906901655.1. NCBI lineage: Eukaryota > Metazoa > Arthropoda > Collembola > Symphypleona > Sminthurididae > Sminthurides > Sminthurides aquaticus. The sequence goes on along the minus strand of CAJQTT010000004.1, from coordinate 2,982,762 downwards.
AGAGGGTGAGATTGAGAGAGACGTTTAAAAAAAGAGGATGGATGTCCTTAAAGGAGATTCCGTGGCGGTATCATAGTAGATGCAGTATTTTATTTCGGATGGGTAAATGCTTTGAATGAGGGGCTCGTCGTCAGTGAATTGTCATTTAGTGCGTTTTCAAAGGTTGGCGGCGGCGGCGGCGGGAGGCGTATGGATTTAATGTTATTTAACTCTGTCTCATGACTTCATCCAGGCGTGGATATTGCGGCTAGAAAAAGTTAAAATTGCAAAAGAGGGGGAAGCGGTGAAAGAAACTAAATTAAATGTGCGCGGCTGGAGTTGAATGGTTGCTCCGTGTTTGGAAGCGTTGTCCTTGTTGTATGAGCCGGCTCTAGGACTCTGTTTATTGTAAGTCGGAAATGAGGCTGGAGGAAGTGGGATATAGCGGACTTAAGAAGGAATGAGGAGGCGGGAAGAGACTGGATGAACAGGGGCATTGATCAAAGAGAGGGAAGGAAAAAGGCCAATTTATCCTCATAAAACGAATCCTGGGCAATTAGTCGGACATAAAGAATAAAATCAACTCGTACGCCTCTGTATTTACATGAAAATTAAATACGAGCCCAGCCGTTCCTTCCTAATGTCATCCCCTCCTCCTCCGCAAGTATCATTACAATCCGCGTAATTACTAATTACATTCTCCCGTTTTTTTACCCGCAAAAATAACCATGAAACAAAATGATGACTCTCTTCTACAAGAACATTTCCAAAGGATAATACACACATACAACATTACCATCAACCACGGCATGAATAAAACCAAAAGAGTATCATCCCTATCATCATCCTCCATGGTCTTTTCCGTCCCATATTTAACCGCCTCTTCCTTGTTGAGTAGATCCCTGGCTGTCCTGTCATTACGCCCTCCTATCGTCATATCTTTACAGACAGTATTATCCATCTCCTCCAGCCGCTCTCTCCATCTCTTTAAAATTCTAACCACATTATTCTTTTCGCCCTTTCTTATTCTCCCACTTGTTCCCCTCTCCCTTTTCTTCCCATTCTCCTCCTTTAGCCAAAAGCCGACTCCTTGGCTTTTCTTTTAATTATGATTACGTCTTAATCCAAGCCGGAATAATGAAAGGACATTGAGGAGGAACATTAATTCGGATGTGATTCCCATTTCAGCTTCATCCTCTCTCTCTCTCTCTCTCTCTCTCTTCTCTATCTCTCTCTCTCTCTCTCTCTCTCTCTCTCTCTCTCTCTCTCTCTCTCTCTCTCTCTCTCTCTCTCCTTTCCGTTTCTCTTTACATTCCCAATTACTATATATTCCATTCACAATATTTAGCGCCTAGTTCGTTAGTTTCTCAGTGAGCAGCGAATTATTTCTCCACCATTCAAATAACTTCGCAATCTTTCCAAATGTTATCATCTTTTTTACTATCTTTTATCCTGCCTACCATTCAGTCTGTGTTCTGCAGTACGTCCTAAACATCCTGTATAACATCTTTGCTTCAGAAGTATCAGGTTTCCACCTTCGTGGCGTAAGAAGACCGGATGAAGGGTGGAAAAATGTGGTTGGTTTCAAATAATAGTTTGATTTATTTATTGAATCCTCTGCACAACAAAATTCCGTGTGACTTCCACCAATTAATAGCAAGCAGCTACAGTTCGAACAGTATTTTTCCTTCGACTATCTGTCACCTTCTATCTTTTAATAGCAAGTAGCGGAATGACCTGTACTTTGTTGGTTTCTTCTGTAATTTAAGAGCGTATATGCATCCTTTTGACCAACTGTTTTGCACAGAATTTTCTCGAGTCTTAAAGGGATTGCTATTATTCCAACTAGATGCATGTTTTTCTACATGAAGGAGTTGGTTAGGTAGCGGTAATTGGTTTGTTTCCTAAAAGAAACGGGAGATAACAAGTATATATATATATATATACGTATCAGACGAAACGGAAGACAGATAAAAGCTCTGGATTCTACAAATCTTTGCTTTCTTCCGTTTATCCTCTTTGCCTTATGGTGATTGTTCCAGAATATATGTCGGTGGTCGTAGAAATGAAAATGGTAGTTCCCTTTTGTGTAAGCCTCGCAAATAAAGTAGACATTTTTATTGTGCTCTAAATTGGTTTTAGACTATGATTGGCTCTTATTTCACACTCGGTCACCCAAACTCGGTCCTTTCCCAAAAGGATTTTATGAGCCAACTTGTTATCACATCTCCAATTTTTTATCCTACTGTTCAGCCTGCTTCCAAACTTCTAACTTGGATCTTCACAGCTCTTTTTTATCCACATTTCCTTTTTCTCTCTTCCCCAAATATTTAGCAAAGCTACATATACTAACTTTTCTCTTCCAGAGGTTTTACCTTGTATCCTATTTCGTGTGCACCGCAAATAATATTTCTTCGGGTCGGCCGGGAACCAGTGCAATAATCTTAAACACTTGAATAATCCAATTAGGTTCAACGTGGGAGCGTGGGACATGGTAGGTTCCAAGTGTTCAGAATATTGGAAACGCTGCAAAAACCACTGCTTTTATAATAAACATTCAAATTATAGTTTCCTTGACCTAAGCTTTAAGCTTATTTCGCCATTTTCCTTGTAATAAAATTTCGCATTTGCGAAAACAGCAATACGTACTTATTTTAAAATTATTTTCCTTGCAATTTTTCTCAAGTTACGCAGCTACTCAACTACATTTATATTACACACCCCTGGATCCCTCCCATTCTCCCTCTACTTGATGCCGACCTCGTCCATAAATTCCGGTAATTTCCGCGAATCTCTAAATTATATGCTGTGTATCAATATTATTCCTTAGTGTATACCTTGAGGATTCATAAAAGTTACTAGCCTGTCTGTCCTCCCATACTGGCTATTTCGTTTAGATATGAGGGCTTGGGGTATGTCGTTAATGACAACAAATCTAAAAGATTTGCTGTCAGTCTATTTGGTTTTGGAGCAATCTGGGAAAGAACATCTACCTTCTTTATAGCTTTGCGTTTGGCAAAATTTCAGCAATCGACTTTCGTGTCTTGTGAGGACCATGTTGAGTAAGCTCATGCATCATTTAAGCTGTTTCTTATTTGACCAGGATGGGCGCAAAGAATCTGCGTAAAATTACGTATATGACTGATTTTATTCCTCCGTTCCTCGTTGCCATCCAACAAATAACTTGGATTTGGAAGGATCGCAAAGGGGTGTTTCGAAATAAAATTTCATGTTCAACGTCCTCTAGTAAATTTTTATATTACTCGCAAAATAATAAGATGAAACCTATTTTCTCAATCTCGTTTCCCAATCCTTTGATTTAACCCGTTTCCGAAGGAACCATTCTGGACACTACCCGGGTAACAGAGCTGTTACAGCGATGTGTAACATTATTCTGTGAAAGAGCCATAGCAGCGTATGCATTGCAGTCTTTCTTATTTCTCTTCCTTGGATCTTATGGAACGAATTCAAGTGCGATTGGACTACTATGCTACGATAATGCAGTCCAAGAAAAAACCATCCTCCTATCCCGCTTGCTTATATCAGATCAGGATCAAGACTAGGATATATTTGCTGTATAGTAGATATAGGAGCTAAAGATCTCAATATTCTCAGCGGCTCAGAACAAATCCATGAACATACAGAATTTATAGCGGCCGTATTAGGGGCTGGCAAAATAGTAAAACAGAAAATATCTCCAACTTCACAGCCTTTGATAGTATGAAAGGGAAGGATATGAGCGCGGAGGAGAAAGTCCAGGATTCCTCCTGCTATGGGATGACCATGGTCTTTTTGTTTCTTAAAAGGGCTGACGGAGAAAGCCGCCAAAAGACGGAGTTGTGACTGCTACGTTTGCTGAATGCCCTGATCCTGTTGGAAAAGAAAGTTTTAGTAGAAAGAGGAGCATGATGGTAGCACGGGACTGTGACAGTGAAAGTAACAGCAGCTTCCCGTGCCGCACACAACCCGGACACTAACGGAGAATGAAAGAAAAAAGAGAAACATGTGATTGAATTGGACTATTTCCAGAGTACTTTTACCATGGCCAAACTTGTTTCCCTCTACTCCCTCTCGTACGCTTCCCTTCTATCAAAAACCCTTTCCATTCCCATTTCTCTACAAATCTTCCAACTTTTCCCTTCCTGTCAAGTGCAATATTCAGGAGAAAATGGGGATGAGAATTGGTTAGACTAGACCACAATGCTCTAGCTTTCCCCATGAATTTCTTTCCGTATTTTTCCATTCTACTTTCTCCATCAACCCATCCACCACCAACCACCACCACCATCATTTCCTCTACCACCATTTTCTCCTTCCTTGTTCATGCATAAACCTGTCAGAGAACTGAATTAAGTCCTCCATGTAGGTAGAGGCAATAAAACTCCGCTTGTAGAATCCTCTTCATCTATGCATATATTTTCTCCCGAATCCCAAAGTCCTTCCACTCCTCGTTGGATGGAAGAGCATTCGTCTTAGAATCCCGGCACACTTCCACTACCATATAACTCTGGGTTTTCATGTTCTGATCTAATACAGATAGCATAAGCCTTTTTAACGTTATCCGAATTTAGCGCTGTACCTTCGTCGCAGTTACGCAGACATAATTGAATAATAGTGAAGGAACTTTTATTCTTGCAAGCTAATTTTCATTTGCATAGTATGTGTGACGGTCTGACCTGGTTCCATAAAATCCTTGGCGCAAATAACAGCATCCAGCTTTGAGGACCAGGATAAAGAAATAAACTCCAGCTCATCCGGTCAATAAGTAAAGGTCATGCAAGCAGATCTGCGGTCGGTGTATCTAAAAATGGTTTCAGACAAGATCTACGGCTTAAGTTGAGAGGCATCTAATGGTTACATTACCGAAATAATTTTACCATCGGCAGAACCGTTATCCTCTACTGATGCTCCGCAATACTCGCTTAGTCACACAGTTTCACAGAAAAAGTTTACTCGAGGCTGCAAATCTAAATGGCAGAGGTTGGTGGGTGCTGGAAAAGGGATTCATTCAATTTGAGCATATCTTTTCTTTTCTAATTATCGTTTCATCTCTGGTGTGGAAATCCAAGAGCCACATGTTCCTGTCCTTGTAGCTTAATCTCTTCCCTTGAGATCAGTTGGGAGTTATGTCGTATTTTGTCCACTGAAAAATAGCAGACTTCCCGAGCAGAGAAACCCTACGCTAAAGTATCCAGCCCCGAGATCCTAAGGGATTTCGTGGCAGACTAAGTGTATGAGAAAAATTCTCCATGATGATTCCAAGGCGGACGTTCCTCTAGTAGTTGCATGTAGAAAATCCATTGATGAATCCATAGTGACAGATGGGAGGAAAGTGTCATGTTTACAAATTCACTTAATTGCCAAGAAGAGTGGGATTTTCTGAGGTCATTCAAGCTTGTAGCTTTCCCTCGTATATTCTAAACCATCATCTTACCAGCCAAGCCAGACCGCAGAGGGAATCTACATCACATCTACCATCTAATGACAGTACCAAAGATACAGACCCAGATCATCCAGCTTCAAAAAGTGTAAGCGGATACTATTTCGGATGAGCAGCTTGCTCCTGTATTTCAACTTTCCTCCGTTTTCAACGCAACTGTATAGAGTCTACAAAACCTAGCCGGTGCCACATCCGTCGTCTGTCTCCTGTCTAAAATTTTGAGGCCGGGGCAGTGATGCAAAAGGTGGATTTTCTCCCCGAGTTTTGACGAGAACCCGCGTGTATATAACTGTGCAGAGTAATTAATATCTTTGATGCTGACATAAGGATAATTAAGAAAGACAAGAGCCCTCGTTTCCTTCCCCTTGTCCCATCTTCTGTGTCATCATCATCCTTCCGACTTTCATCTCGAGATTCTGAAGCTAAGGAACTCACATCCTACGCATGAATTTTCCTTACAACTTTTCGAAACATTGACTCATGACATCCTCCAACACGTGCGTTCTTTAACGCGCCTTATTATATTCACGTTCCAAGCGAAAAGAGGAACAGAAAAAGATTTCCTACACAACAGTATTATAGTAGTCACTTTGGATTTGCTGATTGCATTATTTTATTTGTCAAGGCTTACGTTTAAATTTCCTTCAACACTCCAACACTTACTTGATCCCGGAGCATAGCGTATATAAATCCTGGATACCAACGAATCAACCAGCCTCGTCCCATCATCACCCTTTGGTGACACACAGCACATCATTTTAACGCTCTCTGGCATTTGTTTATGTGACGAATAGCTGTGAGTCAAAAATCCCTTCTTCGTAACGCATATTGTTCTATTCTATAAATGCGTGATGAGATGATCAGATCAGACTGATCATCGGACTAATCTTCCAAAATTAATTTTTACCTAGTTGAGCTAGTTCCATATTCGATGATTTTGTATCACAGTGTCTGCAAATTATACTTGAAATAGTAAGAATAGAATAAACTAATATATTCGATGCTCCGCATTTGATTGATTTTAGCTTTCTAATTCTGAAACTTTCAACCTGCAATGCAGCGTAGATTTCACCTTCTGATAGTTGTCTGCTTTCTCTTTTGTTGCATTAGCTCCCATGGAATTTTCCAAAACTTTCTTTTGAACTTTTTCGTCCCCGATTGCACTAGTTCTGGCAAGGACTAAAATGAATTCCTAGTATTCTTCCGTTACCTATTATACCAGCGTATAATTCAAACTAAGCCCGTAGACCTCCTTCCCTCCTCATGCTTCGCATAATGTGTCACCCGGAATCCGAAGCTAGCTTTTCTCTCCTAGCCATCCTTCCTTCCGCTAATCCATTTAGGATATTCATTGGCGAGCATTAAGCATTATAATTTTCCTAAGCCTTTACCCAGCCAGGACCAGAGGGTAGCCTTCACTTTCCCCTTTCTAATATTCACTAATCTTGACGAATTGCCCAGGAGTTCAAAAATGATCTACAACTTTCCCGCTTCCAGATCAGATCTGTGGCATATACGTTTCTACCCTTCCATCTCTCAGCTCAGGTTAGGCGTAGGATTTGTTGCTCATCCTCGTGCAGAAAAAGGATCTGTTTGATAAGAGAACGTGTGCCCAAACCATAGAGCCCGCACCCGTATTTGAGTATCATCATCAAGGAGGGCGGGCAGAAGGAGGGAGGAAAGGGAAGATCGGAAACCATATGTTTCACACAACCCTATTTTGGACCTCCTACTCCCCGTAAAATTAAGACAAGTCATCCTAATTCCTTATCCTGTCCGTCGGCTACTCCATTTGTCCCAGTCTCCTCTCTTTCTCCGGTGTTCAAAGCATATATTAAAAGGGTTGGAAGAGTTCCGGGTTACAATCCATAGAATACGAGTAAAACCCTTGCTTATTATGTGCCATTACTGAAATGAATCAAGTCCACCATCTTGCAATATGGACCAGCTTAATCTTTTCCCTTCACGTGTCAAAGTTGGTGCCTTTTGTTAATGCGCCTTAAAGCACTGCTGAGCCAGTGCTTGCATTATTCCAACTAAACCAAAAGTATTCTGTACGGTGACCGCGGGAGACACCCGCTAGTATTTTCACGCTCCGAAACCTTTAACTTGTTACACTTGTGATAAAATAATGAGTATAGTTTTCTACAGACCCTTTCTATACTTGTCGTCAATCTATGAGCATCTACTAGCAATCTAGGAAGCAATCAGCAAGCTACGACACACAAGACAACTTCTTCCACAGTAGTAAGTAGTTGATTATACTTCTTTCTCTTCTAAACCCCTCACGTACAAAATACAGAGAGTGTATAAGAAGAAGCGTGGTAGAAGAAGAGCTAAAATTTCATCATCTCATCCACAAGTCGGAGAAGCATCAACGAGTGTTGAGAGAAAAGACGTAGAGCGTGTGCTTCTGGCCAGCACGTGCCTTAAAAATTTGTTGTTCTATGACTCGAAGAGAAAAATGTCTTGAGACGACTTTGTTTACATTTAGCCATTCCATTATAGGGGCTCAAGTCCAGGCTTTTCATCCCCGTCCTTTTTTCTCCCTCTCTACAAGCCAAAAGTCCTAGCAGCCACAGCCACCCTTATTTCTCTCCTCATCTTCGTCTCTTCATAATGGCCAAAATCAAAAACGCAGAAGCCAGGGAACAAAACTCCTCTCTTCTCTGTATCTTTGGTTGTAGTCGTAATCCAAGGGAGTAGTGTCGTCCGTAAAGCTCGTTCCCTATAAGGTTTTTTCTCCACAACTCCATACTTCTACGTAGGTGTCACTTTTAGTGGTTTATATTATTTCGGTAGTCATGACGGCGGGACTTGTGCCTGTAAATAAACAAGAAGAAGCGTGGCCAGCGCTCTCTTAGAATCATCCCCCACCTGCCCTTCTTCATCACCACACACCAGTCAGTTGAAGCAACATCATTCCGACACAACCATCCCTTGGATACAGGGCATAATTTTTTCACTGAGGCGATAAGGAAAGAAGGGACAAAGCGACTACATAATCTTCCTACTTTGTCGTCACACCGTCGTCTAAGAATAAACTTCCACTACCAGAGTACTTAATGGCAGGGACCAAGAGACAGATGAATCCAATAAGTTCTATACTGGATCTACAAGGCCTTCATCCTATTGCTTTCCCCAATACTACCAAGTGAACTGGTAGTGTCCTTGTTACTTGTTGATGGACCAGGTGTTTCCTCAAGACATTTACTTTAATCTTTTGAAATAATCAAAAAGCGCACACTTCAAGCTCTTATTCTTTTCTTGAACACAACCATAAAACGGGCAAGACAAGCTCAATAATACCACCTCCACATTCTATCCTCAAAGAGCAGCCTCATCAACGTGACAACTTCCCCATTCTTTCTCTACTTGAATTCTAATGAAATTTCTTCCGGGATGAAAAGCATCTTTTCCCTCTTTATTCCCCCTCGTAGTTCTAGTCATTCCACATTGTTCCTCTATTGTTCCTTGGTATTCTTCTTATTCTAAGAGCAATAGCCATAATCCTATACTAGAAACACAAATTAGGGTCCTTGTCGTCGCCAGCCAGTCACTACTATTATGTACTACATAATGTCTTTAACATTGTTGGTCAGGTAGGCAGTATAGGACTTTGAATGCATTGACCACAAGTAGCTTAGAGTTTCAGCTAACTTTTCCAACAATAATAGCCTACCATCCTTATTTGTTTTTCTCCGCCTGGAATTCTTCCTTTAAATACATTTTAACCAGAAGAATGAAAACGAAATAAACATGCAGTAGATGGCAGGGCGTGAAAAATTATTCCATCGATAGATATTAAAACATCCCATTTCCAGCCGATACGAGACTTGCTATTTATTCTGTTGGTAATATAGAGGCAAAATCGGACGTGTTTTGGGTCCAGGAACGAGCATATTTGAAATTAGGAAAATAGTTTTGATGTAAATTCTAAAATATGATCCCAGTTCTATTATCCAACTTGCCCCTTTGTCCTGAATTTTGAAGCCGCCAACGATTCGAGACGGTCAAGAGTCGTTATGGTTCCAGCTAGACTCAAAACTGTTCTGAGTAGACTGTAAATTTTCCACTCTTCATTCTTCTTAAGCCACGATAATTTCCACAAAATTATGAACATTTCTGATGCAAGAGTGCAAATATTTGCATACAGTAATGTAGTGGCGAGTGGCGGCTGAGTAACACGAACTCCTAGCTCCCGCTTTCTCCTGTGTGCGTGTGTATAATTTGGTCATAAATTCAACAGCTTGTCCTTGTCCACACTCTCCAGACGTGCATGCAAGTTATGAAGGGGTGTTTGTGGTTTTTATATTTTGCCAATTCGCCATATGATTACTAGGCTTTCGTAATTGAGAAAGGGCAAAACAAGGAGGCAGACTGGAGACAGACGGAACATGAAAGGTTGTGTTGTGTGACAGAAAGCATGAGTTTGCTTCAATCCAGGCAAAGTCATGCCATGCCAAAAACAGAGCATCCAACAGCGAACTAGCCCTGACAAGACGAAAGAATTATGATGCTCAGAATATAACTATAGCAATCCCCTCCACTGTGCTCAGCCTTACAGCAGCGTCTTTGTTTTCTATCCAGTCCAGGAACGGGAAGAGAAGGTGGCCATGATTTCCCCCTTGTTTCACTCCATCCAACTTCTCATGAATATCTAATTATAATTCAAGCCAAGAGGACAGCCCGCAACTTGACCATGTACCAGGGAAAAGTAATCAAGTAGGTCAGCAAGGCCTCCCTCCTCCTGACTTCTCTGAAGTACATGTATACGACAGCCCTTGGAAGGATTCGCAAAATAATTTACCCTCTCTATATTTCCTCATTTATTCCATTACAGCTGGGCACCTCCTCCGCCTCTCGGCTCTCCGCTTATTCTTAGCTTAGCTTAGCCTAGCTCAACCTCTTTGAATGAGCCTGGTGCCAGAATGAAAGAAGAAGAAATTATTATAGGCGGGATAGCCCTGACGGAGTCAGAGTTCGTGCACCCGCACATTTGGTTAGCATGCCCTCAAACTTTATGTTAACATGTGGAATTTACAAATACACAATCATTACCCATCCCCCTTCTCCTCCGCCCCCCTTTCTCGTCCGTCCGTCCGTCCGTCCGTCTTTCTCTCTCCTTCCTTTAATTTTCCATCCACACACATTTCCCTTTCTTCGCGGATTCCGCAGTGAGTTATGAGGAGAGGGTGGTGAGAGGATGGGGCATAAACGTCTCGGAGAAAGTTATCTAAAATACGGAGATGAGGTAGGTCGCAAGTTCCGCTATTCCCCTTTAACACTTGTTCTCCCCTCTTTCCCTCCTCTTTTATCATCCCTCTCTTCGTGCTCTCCTCAATTCCTCCTCCATGCAAGGGAGGAAGCAAACAACTAAAGCCGCTGGAACAGTTATAGCGGGTCGGCAAGATAAACGAATCCATGCAAAGCGGAAACGGCGAAGCAGTTGCAGAATCGTATATAGAAGGATATTTTTACAAAAAATCTAACGCTACTTCCTAAGTTGCTTCCTACTTGCCGCGTATAACAGTCCTCATTACACCTTATTTTTCTTTTAACCCTCTCCCTGTCTGCCTCACACATGGTCATCACTCAGTTTCACCGGCTACTGGCTACCCTGCTACTACCTATCACCAACCAGCTCACCTATTTTATTTCAGTCACTTGCTCCTCACCTTTTCATCATCTGCTCTACTTCCATCCAGCCTTGGATCCTCCTCCAAGACAGCAGTTATTCCCATCAAGTGGATTAATGCGGTAAGGATTCAGAGAAGGGATTTTTTTATTTTCTAAATCTTCTCTTCTTGCCCCCTTATCTTTCTCCGCTAATGGGAAAGAGCGTGTGCCGGTGTGCCATCCAAGGTTTTCTTCCCCTTATTTCTGAGAGTTGTGTAAAAGCGGATCATGAAACTGCCCTGTAACGTGGCACTCGCCACGCCAGCTTGCCACGTACCAAAACAGAGACAGCTGGTAAGTAAGAAATAAAAAAAGAAGCTTCAAGGTCCAGCTGAACCTCGGAAAAGCCACCTTGATCTTGGATAAAAATCTCTAGATCAGATTCTCTCTTTAGTTCAATACTCATGGAAATTACCTCTATTCGTTTAAGAATGAGCCCATTTCCTCTTAATTCCTCATCTTCTATCACCGCATCACCATATTTCACCGCCATCTTTTCCCTTCTTCTTATCCCAAATGTAGTAACAAGCAAGGAAGCAGCAATTCCATCATCCTTAATCTTTTACCCAGGTAAGCCCGCGTATGTAGTGTTGTTGTCAGCCAACAAGTTTCTCCTCATGTAAAAGGCCCTTCCATCCAGGTAAGAACAGACTAAGAGAGAGGACAAGTAAGTACAAAGCCTGAGGTTGCTTGGATGTTTGGGCCGGCTGTGGATTTATAAATCCTTATCGCCCCATATACAGGTCTTGATCGGGATCCGATAGACCTATAAATTTTACCTTGAATTTTTTTCTTCTTTTTCTTATAAAACATTCTTTTATTTGATGAGGAACAATATGCTCTACTTTTTCTTCAACTTGAACCTTTTCCTCCACCTCCAGGACTTTGAGGAGCACAAGTTCCAAGGAATAATAAAAGACCTCTGCTGTCTGTGTCTGGTGGACCCTTAAACTTCCTAGTTACCTTCATCTTTGGAATCCATAGCAAAAGGCCTGAGTTTTAACTGAGAACCACCAGCCATCCCTATCTTGTACAACACCGTGTTTTATTATTTTCTCAGCTTCTTTTCTAACCTTTCTCACCTGCCGTCCTACTGCCCACGGGCCCGAGTATTCTTCATAGCCAATGCAATGGCTCCTCCAGGCGTGCAACTAAATAACTAGTACACAAAATACAATATATCTAGAATCTAAAGTAAACTCCATGCTTTGTCTTTTTACTCAACACCCCACACCCATTCCATTATTTTGTCCTTGAGTGCCTCGAGTCTATTCTCCCTTCACCACCATGGCTGCTTTGTAGCAATCGTATGGCCCTCAAGTCTTTTTATTATAATATTTTAAAAGATGTATATTTGTTCCTCCCGAATTTTTACTACAGTCAAAAGATTATGTTCAAGAATAATATTGCACAAAATAATTTTCTAATAACTGTCCCCAGCGACCTTCTTCGTCCTAGCCCTGTAGCCTTGGAGGAGGACTGACTATTCCTTGAGCAATAAGCTCATCCATGTCCTCTTCTCCATCGATCCCGAGCTTACAGTACAGCATCTTGACTTGCCTCCATATCTTCCAAAGTTGAATCCAAGAATCTTGCACCTTTTGCTCTGAATTGTCTGAATGACTTTTTCCCTCCCTATTTCAGAATCTCATCTTCCCTAGACTCTGGACAGGAGAATGCATCTTTGATGTCCTCTTGTTGTTATACTGGAGAGGACAGAAGGATAATAAGAACATGAAGGAGGGTGTCCGTGTAGCATATGATTCTATTAAATCCCTCCCTCACGCTCACGCCTCAACTTATCTGACTTAAGAATACAGTAAGGAGGGCAGGGGACAAAGGATGAGAGGGCTAAGGAGCGTGCCATATGGACTCTACAACTCTCCATCTGGCCAAGATCTTGGGTGGGGGTGTGGGTCCAAGTGGGATTTATTCCTCTCGTCTTCTTCGTCATCATCATCTTGAATTCTTGAATCTTCTCCTCCTCCTCCTCCTAACCACATCCCAGAGTCCATATGCTATTTCTACTCAACCGTGTCCAAACTATCATCCTCTTTGAAATCTGATCCTTCTTGTAAGTTTCCACCACTTCATCTCTCTCTCTCTTATCCTTTCCTTACCCTCCTCCTCCTTGAGCATCTGACTTTCTCTTCCTTTTAAATTGCTCACATTCTCCTCTTCCACCTTCTCCGTCCATCCTCAAGGAAGCTTGCAAACCGTCTCCTCATCTATCTAATCTACCGCTTCATCATCATAAGAATAAGAGAGTTATTGAAATTAAAAAATGCACTGTCTTTCTTTCTCTAGAACACCTCTTATTCCAGATTCCAGCTCAGTAAGTCGACTAGAAAAAGGAATTACGTGGATTTACATATAGCGCCTCCTATTAAATCCAGAATCTGTTTCCCATCCATCTCGCTCTCTCTACTATATATTTCGTCTCTACACTAAATGGAAAAGTGCGCTGTATAGTTTTCATGAAATGCTTTATCCTGGCTTCATTTTGAGGAGGATGAGAAAAAAAGAAGCTATGATTTCATGTCAGGATGAGTAGTAGCGTTTACAGAGGGGATGAGCGTGTGTCTGGATTTTTTTTCTTAATCTTTAGAGACGATCCACACATGTGGAACCAAGTTGTAAATACTGACAAGATGAGCACATGTGCCTAGCCAACACCTGGCATTTTCCGTGAAGCTCCCTTCATCTACTCTCTTTCTTTCTCTCATCTTTTCTCTAGTAAAACCCACAAGGAAGGGTGTCTCCTACCGTCCTACCCGACAACCAACCCGGCCCATGTAAACGGCCGATTTATTCCAGGAGGAAGAAGGTATAGGATTGGAGGGCATGGCACAGGCTACAAAAACCTTGTCAGTTATGATAATCATAAGAAACATGACAATCTTTTGTATCGTCCTTAAACGCTCTTCCCAACCTCCTCAACGGGTCCCGCCTCTTTTTCAATTCACATTTTCCTTCCCTGGATTTTCGAGAGCAACTCCCGGGTTTTTAAACCATCCTAATTCATACCTATTCCTATTCATTCTACAATTCCTACCGTCCCCTCCCATTTCTTTCTTAGGACTGTGGAAGACATAGACAGTAAGCTTTGTTCCCGAATCTCCTCCTCACGCGTACCCACCATTCCTCCGTACAGAGATCTATCCGAAAAGAGTAGGACCCGCGTCCCTTCTGTATCACCTCGCACCGACCATCATAATTTAACAGTCAACAGGAGTACAGTTGACAGTACAGCGCGTCGAAATAGGAGCTGCTTTCTAGAATCCTACAAGGTGAACTCAAACGTAATAATATTATAGCTTCCCCGAGGAAAACGCATCGGTCAACAAGGTTTAATTCTCTATCCTCCTCCCTTGCACTCTATTACATGATGCATCAAAAGTCTTGGAACCCACAGAACAAGAGCCTTGCACTCATCCATGGACATGTGGCTTCTCCGTTTATTTCCCTCTCTAGTCATAGTCTCTTCCCTCTTGTCTTCCATCATCAATGTATTGACAATATCTTAGAAAAAGCAAAGAATAGAGTCCCTCTTTCAAACTTTTCCTTTACGCTATTCTCTCCTATTCTTTTGGATTATACAGGAGTCGCTGCTCAAGAACAATGGCCAGGGCTTTATGTTCAATCAGTCCTCCTTCCGCCTACTTTCTTTCTCTGCCGCCCTTTGGCTCTTTTACGAGCTGCAAACTAGTCCACCGACTTTAATCCCTTCTCCCCATTCATGGTTAACTGTACGTGGAGCAGGCTGATCTAGTACAAGAATTCTTGTATCCACAATAAACATTTGCCATGCCAAATCCCACGTGCGCTTTCCCGCTCACCTTGATTCAGTCTAAATAAATACTACTCTCCTCCTCCAGAACAAGCCCTACTTCCCATTCTTTTCTATAGAAAGTCCGACTCCTGTCCGCCCGCTATGCTGTACTAGTTTCTCGCCAACAAGCTTTGTCATCATCTTTCTTGTAAAAATATCCCGCACGCGACAAATACACGCTTTCAATCCCAGATCCGTCTGCTTCTCTCTCAACATGCCCTGCCCCCAAGCAACCTTCTTCCTCCATAAAACTTAATAGGAATAACAGAAGGCCCTTCCTTGAACACAATTATATAAAACTTGAAGCCTGAGTCAGTCTTTCAGTTTCTTCTAGGTTCCCGCGTATTAATGATAATCTGAATCTAAACATCCCCTATCTTCTTGATACAAAATAATGCCTACAGGGATTCTTCTACATTTCTTCCGGAAGATAGCTGGAAGAAGTTATGAACAAGGAGACTCCGTTCCCCCAAGTCACGCAACAAAGAAAATAATAGCACATTGGTAAAATTGCTATATGCTCATAATAATCTATTTGCAGCTAAGAGCCATGTGAATGTTTCCAACTTTGAACTTTTATCCCTAAATTCCACGAGTCTCCTCTTATGTACCTTCTCATCCCCCTCCAGCACACCTTCAGAGCATAATGGAATCCTAACTGATCACCCTAGCTGACTTAATAATCTATTTCAAGATAATCATTTGGTGCATGCAATCCGATTACCTAAAAGTAATGCTATCATTATGGCATTTTCTACTACTTTCTGCAGTACTCTCTCCTTTGTTGGACTCGCTAGTTGCTACCATCCTTCGCTCAGCATCTGTCCTCACGAATTAAAAGAAGCAATATAAACAGCCTTTTCCTCTTCATCTTATTTCGCCCGAGTCTACAATTTAATTTCTTAATTTAATTTTTCTCTGGAATTTTATAATTCCTTCTCTTCACCTCACATTTTTTTATCCAGGTCGTAACCAAATCTACTATACTTGCTCATCCTCAATAGAGATATAGGTTTCTGTAGATTGTAATTAATGAACCTGATCTCTTTGAAGAGGGGGGATATTCTACCGTTTTTGCGTACAGGTTGCGGAGTACGCTTACGTCAAAAGCTTATTGTAGCAGATGGGAGCACAAGTTAACTGCCGCAGTGTTGGGCAACTTATTTTTCATCCGCCGTTCCAACTGCAACGGGCCGCGAAAGAAGTTAAAGAATCGATTGCTTTTTTGAGCTAGTTCTCTTCTTGTTTCCACAGCGTATGCTGAAACACTGATTGCCGTGAAGGCAAGCCTTGTATTTAAACTTGCAACACTTTGCCGTTTTCACCGCCCCGTTGGAGACTTGTGGTAAAAAATGAAAAATAAACAAGCAAAAAGAGAAAGCGGCGGCCAGAAATATGAAGATTTTGTTGGGCTCGGAATAAAAAACCTTTAGTGTTCCACTTGATAATTTTACGAGCGGTCCTTCATCCCATTGGATTTACATAGGTTATAGCTAGCACGCCCGTATGTTAGAGAGTTGTTGCGCTTGAAAAAGTTAATATTGAGAATTCAAAGAGTTTAATGATGATTTATTACATTCTACACATTATCATCCGCAATTAGTGAGAGAGACAAATCAAAATTAGGAGCAATAACTCTTTTTCTACACCTTAACCATCAATGATGCAAATGGCACATAAATCTAATTCTAATTAACAATGGACAAGCTCCGTTTGTCTTAAAACTCCATCCCTTAGCTTTGCCGCTACTCCACTCCACTCTCATACTTTAATATAGACAACTATGGATGTTTCGGTTTTTAGGGAATCCCATTTTTCTACCTGCAGTACTTGCACAAAGGCTTTGGATGCTTGAGAGCAATACTTGGATGGTTTTTTCGTAATTTCATGCCCCTTGCCTACATTTTCAACATCCAAAGAATATATCTAAATACAACACAGCAGAACTGCTTACATATACTCGGTAATACAAATAATGTAACGCTGTAATTAGACATATTCTATGTTTCCATTTTTATCCTGCAACATTTGCACTCACCGTCAACATTCGTTGAGCATGATGTAATGTGTATCCCAAGGTTTTTGAATTGCGTATCCATATTCGTGCCCGCTAAAAAATTGTAGTATCCTTAGCTAGGACAATGTCCGTGGGGCTAGCTTCTCAAGGCATTGTCCCAAGGCACGCGACCAATTCCGCCACATGGTAAATGGTTAACCTTAGCGTTATCCAACTTTCTTCTCCTCTTTGACTCCTCCATGTTCTAAGGTTTGTCCGGCCCGGCCCTGCCAGTAACCTTATTGGTTCTTCCTCTATTTCCTTTGTTGCGGCACGAGAAAGGTATAATTTAATCATTCTTTAGCCACCTTCATATTTTTGTATTCTCCTTGTACACACGTTGCCCTCACTCCGTTTCCACAGGAGAAGCAAGTGAGGAAACTCTGTAATATTGCATGTTAATTATTCTCGTCAAACATACTTTTTCATCTCTTTTTTGCATTACATTTCTTTGTCAATTCCAGCATCTTCCACACACGTTCATAACATGGTATTATCACATTGTTAACCCAATACACGAGAACTACGCAGGGTGTTTTTTTCTGTGATCTGCATCCCTCTAAAAACTAGGAGCTTGCTTAACTACGAAGGGAACGTACCCATCCCATAAATTATACTTGAGATCCATACGCTCTGGATCATTATTCCGTCTTGGCTTTCACGAGCATACAATCGCGTTCAAAAATTCAGCCTTAGGGAAAGGCTGGAAGTTGTTGTTAAATTAAAGTAATGTCTTGTTTGCTTCCGACACAGGATTCGTGGAGGAATTCAACGCAAATGCCGTCCACTCCAGAAACATCCTCCTGTAACTCTTTTCACCACTTCAGCTTCATCCATTTTCAAAGCATCTTCATCTCATCAAACGCCTTCTTGAATCTTCTTCCTCGAAACTCTTTCGTCTTCTTCTTAAGCGGAATAACCAAGGAGAGCCTCAATTTTACCGACGGGAAATGCTCTCTTCATCCTTATTATTTGCTTCCCTAGTTTTGTTTTTCTTGAGCAGGAATCATTTGAAACTCACCGTAGCCCAGGACATATAAGGTAAAATAAAATAATGTTTGGGCAGAACCGATCAAATCCTAGCAGAGGTGCTCATCTTCTCCCCTTATTCTATTCATCTCATTATGGCTATCATATGGAGCTGGTTTCGGCTTCACCAAAGTGCTTCACTTTACTTCCATTTTTCTCTATCCGTCAGCGATAGGGAGCGGAGAACAGAATAAGGCCGAAAATCTTCTCAACTTAACGCAACCCTCTTATAAAATTATTCCTTTACACAATCAGACTAAGGAGCATCTGCAGGGCATACGAAGGAGGAGTAGGAGTTTTCCTTTATTTTCTTCACTTAACATCTCTCTACACATCAAACTTAAATCCTCTTCACCCCTTCTTTCTGCTGTCTTTCTTCCGCTTTTCCGGAATTCCTTTGTAAACTCGCGTATTCTTCTGTTAAAAAGGTTGTAGTGTCGTACACTTTGAATCAACGAAGTCCGCCTCCGTATGAAATCTCCCAAATCTCTGTATATCTGTATGGACAATCGCTATCATACGACTGAAAGTGATGATTACATTAGGATTCTTAGCGATTACAACCAGGAACTACTTTCACTTCTTTTCAATATCTGTACACTAGCAACCAGTGGAGAAGGCAGTTTGGGATTTACAAGTGTTAAATAATAAAATCATAACCTTCTAGAACTGTTTCCGTGTGCAGAGATCCTGGATTTAAATGATTATAGATCTAGATTATCCCATTAGCTTTTAGATTGGGACCCAGAATCCAGAGTGTGTTTAGTGTTTACTAATAATAATTTCGGCCTTGCTTTTCGTTTCCTATATTAACCATTTACACATAACGTACAATCAATGAGCTCGTTCCACCTTACAGTCTGCGCCTGGGTAATTGCTGAAAAAGAGACGCGAAGGCAGACGATAAGATTCCAGATAAATAGAGGTTAGTTCTTACGGAATTTTCACTACCTGTCTGTCTCACTTTGCCTTCCTCCACTTACTTCAGTAATAATAAAAAGAGGGAAAAACCAAGGGAAGGACAGGTACGGACGGACGTCTGCCACATGCCACATTATGTATAGCAGCCTCATTCACCGCCTCGGCGTTCAGCGTTACGACCTTATACGTTATTATGTGCGTGTAGCGGGCCGATCCTACGGATTTAGAGACACTCGCATCTGTCTCTAGAATATTCCCTTCCGTGAGAGACTCCCAGCTCAGAAGGAAGCTTCTACCCTTAGCCACATCACCTAACTCCAGCCCACAATTTACAAGTGGTATTTTTCTTAAGGAGGAAAAAATCCTTGGATTTTTTCTTAGCCTGAATTATTCCATCCCTTTCGGCATCTCATCCTATCCCGTCCCGCACTTACCCCGCGGTACTTGATTAGCTCTACGGTAAACTCCTGGAAGAAAATTACAGAAATGTATATTATACACATAAACAATCCTCCTTCCCCTTTCAGCCTTCCGCCTATTTCTCTCTCTCTCTCTCTCTCTCTCTCTTTCTCTCTCTCTTACCTTTGCCTTTCTTCATCTTCTTCATGTGTTTTCTACAGGTTCTAACAACAAGCCTCCCTATCCGCCCAATTCCTTATTCTTACGTCTTTCTACAAGATTTACCAAATCCTAAAACTTCTCGCTTCTTAACTACACAACCACCTCCAGAGCCTTTATGATGATACCCTTTTCTATCCCTCCTAAACATCCCGCCGGCACACTCCAATTCAATCAACCGACGCATATAATCAGATCCAGCAAAGCAAGCAAGAAACCAGAAAGAGATTTAAACTAAACGCTCCACTTTTTACCAACTTTTTTCTCATCCCGTTCCAGAATTTTTTTTTCTATCAATCCTCCTACCGCCGCTCCACCTCATCCACCTTTCTTAAATCAAGCATGCATCTTTTACATGAAAATCTCATGGATTTCATCAGTAAAGATCAAGACGGAATCTAAATCCTCATTCCTTCCTACCTGTAAATCTATGCACTACTAACCCGGAGTAACCGGCCTAGTTCTTCCAGTTTCTAGTCGTGTAAAAGCCTCTTTCAAATTGTAAAACAATATTCACAGAACGATCTAACATCCTTAAGCCTTTGTACAAAAGGGTGCTGATTTCAGCGGTGTATCTTCTATTTATTAAATGGTGAAAAATGTAAAGTATTAAATTTCCCGCCACTCCTCAATTTAATTTTAAAGGCGAAAATCATAACTTAAATTTTTAAAGGATTTTCAATTCTCTAAATTAAATTTATTCCAACTTAAATTCGGCGATTGGTTCAAATTTTAATAATTCAATTAGAGTGTAAGGCGGGAAATTTTAAATTCCGTAAAATTGTATGTCATTATAACGATGTATTAACCCCAGACTTCGTAGCGGACAGAGCCTTTTTAATAATCATTTAAATGATTAACACATTATCTTGAAAGTTGTATTTCTCGTATTATAATAAGCAGGAGCCATGAGTAAGTATGTATAATCCTTAAAGTACCGTCTTAATATTTCGCGGAGGTTTTAAAAAGCTCATAAATATAAAATATTTTCGTTCAACAGATGTTCACATCATCTCATTATAATCTCATCACCTAGTTATCCTTGTCTTTACGATTTGTCGTCATCCATTCCCCAATAGGTTACACATGATTTCTCTGACGCTGGTCTGTCAAAACATGATCATGCTTTCATTTCATTTCCTCCTTGAGCTTGTCTTTTTCTGTCTAGGATCTATACTTTGATTAGATGATTATACTATACAAGTCGGTCCCAATCTCTTTGGAGGAATACAGAGAATGAAGCATGTCGGAAGGAGGGATAGGGTTTATTCCACCTTGTTGTATACTGTTATTTCACACTTTCAATGCATGTGTAAACTAAACTCGATTGATTACTCCATCCTTTTGTTTACGCAACAAATCAAAAGTACCCGTAACACCTGGCCCTCATTTTCTCATCCACGGACAAGGAACCACTACCCCCCTAACGTTCCACCTTCAGTTTCCTTCCCTCTACCTTGAGACACTTTCAGCTTGATTCAATATCCTTACACATGTAAGCACATGTACTCGCTTCGTCAAGGTGTACCACACACCACACCAGCCACCGGAAATACTTTTTACGGCCATTATCCACACACATTTTCCTCACCTGCTCTTTCGTCTACGATCTAACTTGACTCGGCTCAGCCTGTTTCTGGTTTAAGAACTCATATCTCTAAATTTTGAAAGACTTCCTCTATCAGTCTCCACTCCACGCTGTAGACGCCTAAATATGCAATCTGGAGTCCATCTACAAAGTCTACGCGCTATATTAGCTCTTATAAAAACCCATATGCAGCATCTACATGTCTTTCTACTGCTTTCATCATTTCCGTCCTAAGTTTATCTCCCATATCTTACCTCACCTGCTGATCCATTTTAGCACCATATCAACTAGGCCGAAAGTTAAGAATCTGTAACAGTATTCCGCAATTTTCCTGTCTACAAAATAAATGTTGGTAAAATTTATTGATTGCATTTAATATACGTACTTATGTACATCTCGGGGTTTGTGTAACCTCACATCTATTTCCAATCCGTATTTCGCTTTGCAACCATTGTTTTACTAGCATTATAAGATCCACGGAGACTGGCTTTTACGCAGTAATCGGATTGATAGTAACAATTCCTTATTTTTACAATCAGGAGATATTGAAAAGTTTTTCCACTTCATTGCTATCATAACTATTAATAAGATGATTCTAAATATAGCAACTCTGGTTCAATATCCTTTATAATTTTGACATGGCGGAAGCGTAAGGGAAGGTAGGGGCGGTGGGGGTGGTTGGGGATTGAAATTCTGAAATCCTCCTCTGCCTAATAAAGCCCATCAAATCTGATGACTGAACAAATTTATCCACGTCTCAGGAATCTGGGTGAGATCCAAGATACTAACTATCATGCTAAATCTGTTTACCAGCCAAATATACATTCTATGAGTACAACTTGGAAACATGTACACGACGATACAGTGTACAGCTTTTGTAGGAGGATATTCATTGAAATGGGCCCTGACTTTGACGGTGAGTGAGCCCTCCATACACCCCCCCTACAATATTGCAATGTGGTGAAAGCATGTACTTAATTTCCTTCGCCTGATCCTCGCCCTCATTTCCGCCTCCTTGTCAATCCTTACGTTCCTTCTCTCCCCACACTACGTATTCTTTCCTTCTTCCTTCCTAATACGCTTGATAATTTACTTGGGAATGAATTCATAAATTTAAAAGAAATCCTTCAGTACGGATTTTGCTAACCTGACTACGTGCTTTCTTTCACGGCTTCAGCGATGTCTATTTCAAGAACGAGCTAACAAGCGTTACTCTGGGTGTTACTTTTAAGGTCATGAGCCAATGTATGTAACACATTCTTTTGCTGTGGTTTCCACATGTTTCTTATGTTTCACATATTTCCCTCATCCCAGCAAAGTGTAAGTGAGATCAAGGTTAGGCGAATTCCTACTGCCTACTGCTTTCACTTGCTCCATTTCTTTCCCTATATCAGATAATCCAGCTAACGAGGAATTGCATATATGGGCTGGTCAGATTCACAAAGATTTTATCCTTGATATCCTTCCATTAGAAGCATATTAAGCACCCAATGAAAGCATTGCTATGAACCAGGAAAAGTCGATCATTGATTTGGATTAGTATTACGTATACATGCAAACGGTAAAAAATACAAGGAATCCGAGAAATCCGTGTCATGTACATGATATAAAAGGTTGTAGATATTTCCCTCGAAAGTATCTTCACTTAATGCGCCAATAAAATTTGAGTACCCTTCAACTTGGAATCTTTTCTTCCATTTCATCACGCTAATGGTAGCTCAATGCATACTGTATTTAGCGAGTAAAGTATGTTTAACAAGAAATAACTGACAACATCTGAGCAGTAGCCATAAAATCCTCCGGCGCCCATGTAATGTACATTTACGGAGGCTGAATGCGGGCATACGACTCCTTTCTCCGGAGAAAGTTATAGGTAATCACGGTTCGGTTAGCTAAGAGCTCTTTCTTTCATTCTGGGAGGAGCTCCATTGCTCCACCGGGTTCCAGCTTCATATGCTTTATATTTTCATTTTAGCAGTCTGGCCTAGCTCAATTCTACACACTCACTATGTATTACGTTCTGCTGGACTTCCCATACGTACGCTTGCTCAGAAGATCACTCACTATTGATTGAAAATGAGAGGAGGGAGCAGATTGAAGAATTATTTGGGCTTATGGATTTAGGTCTTAAATTCATTAGTCTGATTTCCATAAGTGGGGATGGATGCATAGAGAAAATCTTGGCTAATCGTTTAAGACTTTCACCTTGAGAAACTTTTCCCAGGATACTTTTAAAAATTAGTTCTTCTTCCCCCTCCTCATGCATCCACTCCATAGCTTTCCGCATAAACCTGACTTGCGGGAATACTATTAATTCACTTAGGAGAAAGTATATATAAGCGTATTTATTCCTGTCTCACCTACTTAAAATTCAAATTCCATTACTTGAATACCCAGGATATTCCTGGGTGAAAGTAAAATAGGTTTCAATCAAATCTTCTTCTGAGCCCGACAACTATACGTTCTTCTGACTTTCTTTTCCAATCCCCTCCCGTCCACATCCCTTTGGGCTCCTATTCTAAAATTCCAGCAGTAGACGAAGGAGCCGGAAGGCGGGATTCTGCAAATCAAATCCGTGCATTTACTTTCAGGCTTTTGTTAGCACGCGCGGCCGACATACGCAATTCCGGAAAGACCTTTGGGAAAATCCGGGATGATAGAGGAGGAAAGAGGATTTGTGGAGTTGATTCAAGAGGTTTGAGGAAGCAAGTATATGATTTTCCGTTTCCCCTCCGATTTTCCGCAGATAAAAGGGCAAATAGATGAGGGTCGCGGACACACAATAGGAATACATGAAGAGGGAGGCGTAAGGATTTTTTGAGCCTTTGAAAAAACTCACAATGACACAAGGACATAAGAGGAGGGTTTTTATGATTCCTGACTTTTACGATCCTGGAATGAGGTGTCGCTTGAATAGCAAAACGTTTCACAAGTCCCACATCAACGAAGCAAGCTCTCTCTCTGCTAACATGGGAAGCAGGCAGACGAGAAGGCTGACAGTATGAGGGGACTCCAAGGAGAAACCCATAAGGAGGATAACTAGCGCCACCTAAAATAACGACAACCGCTATTCACCCGCCCTCTTTCTTCGTTTATCCTATACCACTATATTTTTTTCCTATTCACTCACCTCCAGTATTTACACACTTGAAGAATAACTCATTCAAGGACCATCCTGAGGCGAGGAGGAATAGGATAATAGCTTGGAGGGATTCCCAAAAACGGAACGGCATTTCCCTTGGAATAAACAGCAACCCTTGATGAAATGGCGAGGCTAACGGGTTCACAAGAGGTTTATAGCAGAGGTCTTACGCGTTTTCTATCTTTACTGCCCCTTGCGAAATAGCTTAGCACACCACATCTCCCACCTCCTCCAACTAGCTTGACATTTATTTGCAAATAGCTCCTTGAAATCACTTTACTCCTACCCTTCCCAGGTTAATGACAGCTCAAGAATGTGAGTTAAACTACGACTGTGATGGTACGTAGGAGATGAGAGAGATTTCTTCTTTCACTTTCCTATTATTTCTTTCATAGCCGTCCTAGTCCTGATTTCACCACTAAACTAGACCCATTAAGGGACACAAGAGTGCTAAGATCTGCAAGGACTATATAGAAATTTTTTAAACCCCTCCCACCAGTCTCTACTCTTTCTCTTCCTCCTCCTCCTCCTCTTCTCCTGGGTAATATTTCTTTAAGGAGTTTGGCTATGCCATTCTACGTTTATTTTATTGCAATATAAAAGCGGACGGACATATATTATTGCTCATAAAATTTTTGTAGCCCTCCTTGACTAAGAAGAAGGAAGCCGCTATGGTGGTATACCATTATTATATTCTTCCCTCCTTCTCTCTCTCTCTCTCTCTCTTAATACTATGAAATTAGCAAGCACGCATTTAATTTTACGCTTTTTTCTTTCTCCTCCTTTCCAATTTCTTTTCAATTCCCCAATCCCCTCTCTCTCTCTCCCAACTCGCTCTCCTTTCATTCATTCAACCCAGCCTCATTTAAATTCAGTTAATGTCTCAACTACCCAGCTTAGCTTTTCTCATGCCTTCCTCCCTTTCATGAGCTGAACCACTCAGGAGGAGGAGGATGTACTCTGGAGGAATATAAAATAAATAAAAATCAAACTTCAAAGCCTCCTTAACGTCATCTTCACATGTCCAGCGAGGGAAAATAAAATGAGATCTCCAAGGTCTACTTATATATAACTCTCCATATTCTTCCTCTTCGTCTTCCATTTCAATTTTAAGCCGGATTCGCAAATAAAGTAGCCAGCCAGTACGGAGCAAGATCAGGAATCCATGTTCGTTCAGCCAGAATCCGAATCAAACTAGCAGGATAAAATGGGACATGATTCCCAATTTGGACCTGGACGCACTACTTCCTAGTTGCTTGGTTCATTGAGGAGGGTCCATGGAGTATTCATAATTTATGGTTACATAAAACTCTGGGGTTGTTGTCAACTTCCGTCCTAGTGAATTCCCTTTCCACACTCCACCTCCCCCGCACAATTAGATCGATATCTACTTATCAGCCAGGCCGGAGCTTCCATTAAAGCCTATATGTGACTTGAGAAGAAGGAGAGAGAGCGACAAGGAGAAATCACTCAACTACCCGCACTCGCCTCGTGCTTATGGAATTCCTTCCTTGTTGTATCCCATTGTCCGCGTCAATTTATTAGTCCCTCCACTACATTGGCGGCGGGTCTCTTCAAAGAACTTGTTCTTTCCATCCTATCTTGGCACATTTTTCTCCTACAGTCATACCTTACTATTCTCAGCATAACTTCCCATCCCTATTTATAAATTCTCTTGTCCCGTTCAGCTCATGCCCAAGTACTACATTCTTGGTTTCTTTGCAGAATATCACTCTCCTAACCCGAACAACGCCTTCCGCCCTTTCCACCTTTAATCCACACCTCGAACATGCTCTGCAGCAGAGTATATGGTGTAGAAGAGAACCGAAATTATGGAGCCCATCGTCCTCCACCCTGACTGTCCCATTGAAGTACGCAAGTGATATAGGTGGGACTTGTCATCCCTGTCGCATCTTTGATTTATAGCAAGGTGTATAAACAAAATACCCGTCTTCTTAGTCCACACATCCTCTACTTTAAACTTGCATTCTTCTACTTTTAACTCTGAGTTTTCGGCTACTGTTAAGAATTAAGGTCGCCGCAGCAACCCACAGCATAGCCTATAGAATTATCATACCATATGGCTCGGATTCTCAACTAATCAGTCTTAAAATTAAATCACAGATTTACATGTAAATGTTTGAATTATCTGTTGAAAAGAATTTTGCCGTACCGTGAAAATTGCTAAGATGGCTGTTATCGCTATTTATCTTTTAAATTGAGTACATTGTAATTTTACTGATTTGTGGTATAATAGAGCAAGGTACGTCCGTCTCCTCAGGCTTTCAGCTCATTAGCCTGAGCGATACTACTTTTTTTTGACTCCGTTATAATCTCCGTCTTGACTATACACGTTTGCATTGAAACATTCCGCTTGCTACCATCTTATAAATCTAATTGGGCCAGAAACTTATGATATCTACCACACATGCACTGTTATTCATGTCCCGAAAGGTGTTAAGCCTACTAACTACGATCCAGAGCAATTCAGAGGCTCTGTTTTTCAAGAGGCAGCGGGGACTTTTTAAAAAGATCTTCTCAGGCAGAGAAGGTTCGTTTACAAGGGGTATAATTCGGGATCTAAAGTGCAAGATTGGTTGTCACTTACTGGTTGGAGGATGCCATAAATTTGCTTCTTTTCAGTCCTCGTTACACTTCCTCCCCTGGTTGCTGTCCTTCTTCCCGGGTTGTATATCATTTTATTTTGTTGGGGCCCTAAGGGTAGCGTCCAAGAGCTCCTCGGATACCCTCCAAAGGAGCAGCACCCTGAGTCTTGTCTTCTATCGCCCCTCTCTCCCCGGCTTGGGAGTGGGACAAATAAGAAAAATATACAATAAACTAGGGTAAAAGGTGGGGGGAATGGCGTAGGTTATGAATCAAACATGTGGATTGAAGATGAGATAGTTTATTCCTAGTTTCTCTAACCTTCTCTCCTCTCCTGTCTGGTCTGGTCTGGAGACGACATTACATTCATAGCGGGATTTACATCTAGTTGAGTCTGACTGCTCCCCATCTTGACTCCATTATGATTCTCTATTCAAGCTCCAAGTCGTAATGGTTAGCCCAGACACAATAAGAACTAAAGAAGGGGTCCAAATATTTCAATAGGATCTGATTGAAGTCCCAGGTTTTATATGCTCCAGTATTTCATATTGCCCCCTTCCAAGTAAGTAGTTCAAGTTATAGGAAACTCTCTTCCTTTACCTGTCCTAATGTAAACTAAGTTACGCAAGAAAGATGGGCAGCCCTAGCCTCAATAATACATTCTTATTGGAGCTAGACTAAGAATTGTAAGTTAAACAAGTAACTAAAAGAAGGACTCCTGGCGAGCGGGAGGAAGCACTCGGCACTCGGTTAAATTTTCAAGAAGTAAAGGGCAAAGGTTGGCTCATCCATTGAGACGACAGAGAAGACGGAAAGGGATTTGTAAGCGGATATCTTCCTCCGCCTTGTGTCAAAGGTGTTGTATAATAAAAGTCGTGGAGGATTGCAGCTGCGTGCATCTTATAGATTTATTCCTCATCACCTAAAAATTCAATAGATTCCCGCATCACTAACCCGCCAGCCTTCCGTCCTTTCCAACAATCCAACAAGACTTTCCATTAAAAAGAGGTCTAGGTCAGGTCAGTTCCTTTGATGAAATTCAATTGATTTCGGGAGGGTGTAGCAGAGTGTAGTATTGATGAAATAGCGTCACCTTCTTTCCCCATCCTCCGTCTCACATTCCACCTCATCCCGCTTCTCTCTTCTCCAGTATTTTGAATACAGGATAGAAAATGGTGCAAGTATCCATCCTTACTCGTCGTCGTCGCATCACATATGTATCGTCTATCTCCTCCTTTGACCTCGCTGTAATCCCTTTATTCATTTCTGGGATGCACTTTCTTTTATCTTCTTCTTTTGCATCTTCCATTGTGCTCCTCCTCCCATCCTCCCGTTTCTTCTCCCTCTCCTAGTTACCTCTCTACCTTTTACTAAGATTACCTTCTTCATGAATGATTCTCCCTAATAATGGTGCATAATTTACAGAAGTCTCGGTCACCCGCTTCTTGATTCATTCAACATGGGTTGGATATGTATCCGGGCGGGCATGGTTGTTGGTACAGCGGGTGAAATATTCGTCCTTTCTCGATGTATTCCTAGTTCTTCCCCATTTCCCCCGTCTTTCCTTAACCGTACATTTCTTTCACACCATCTAAGTGGATAACTCATTGTATATGAGCCATATTATTCCTACCGCATTCTTCCTATTCTTCTCAGTCGAATAGTTGTCAGTTTTACGGGAGAGCTTTTGAAAGAAAATGTCTTAAAAATAGGGATCATGCATGCAGGTACTAAGAAGGCAGGGTTAAAAATCATCAATGTCATTTAACTTAGTATCCAACTTGATTCAATAGCCCCGGTGCCCTACCTATACGCACGTTTTCACTCCCTCTACCACTCCGCACCCATTAACACCCCTTGTTCTCCAGGCAGTAAAAGTCAGAGTCAATGAGCCTCTCTTCATTCATGATAGCAAACAACTCTTTTCCCTCAAATTATCTAACCAATTCCCACCTCTGCTAACAAAATCCAGTCCCTCTGAGCACCTTTAAATTTTATAGCTGTTTTCAAGAGTGTCGTGTATTGTCACCCCAACCGACACTCTTTCAACAGCCCCTTGCCCTTACAGCCTAGTCATGGCAAAACAAATTATTAAAATATCGTAAAATTTATACAATAGTCATCGCCCTACAGTGCTTTCCCTACTTTCTCCCACGCGTCAGACGGCGGCTCTCCTTTTCAAGCCTACTATTTGGAAAGAAAGCCCGCGCAATGTAGTCGCATCGAGTATTCATATTACCGTCTTGGGGTTTCTCTAATGCACGTATGAAATACCAAAATGAGAATTTTCAAGGAATAATACTATGCGTGTAACCGTAAAACCTGAGGCTCACGACACTGTGGGTAGTAGTTAAGCTATATTACTCTGGAGAAAGCCGAGAAGAAAGGAGGCGGAAGTAGTGTTTTTTTCTTCCGTCTCTCATTTCCCATGATTTTTTTCTCGTAGTATCTTAAAACATTCCGAGTATACTTGAGAGTTGAGGATCCGAAAGGGAAAAGAAGACTTTTTTGCTTTCTCAAGAAAGCAGGACGGCCAGAGTTTTCCGATTTAGCTGTGAAATTTATGAGGTTTTTTTTCTTGCGGTTCCTCTTGGGTGTAAACATTGTATTCTCAGTGGTGATTCCTGGTACAGTGGGCCAAATGTTGAGGAAAATTTTATTCGTTTAGACAGACACCCAATTCTTTTTATTAAATCCTTACACGCTAACCCTGCTACAGTAAAGAAAAGTTCCGATTTCCCCAGCTTATTTATATCTCTCTCGCACTCCTGTAATCCCCGGACCACACTGAAGTAATGGCTCTTGTTCGAAAAGGTCATCTTTTCATCCCACAGTCAACTCAGTTCCCTGCTTAGCCGGTTCGTGGTGGAATCCAGAAAATTTATAATCCAGAGGCAAGAAGACGGACGTGAAACGTAACGAAGTAACGGATTTTTCTCTCACGTCCGTATAGGCAGGCATTGAATGTAGGTTACAAAATGTATATATACTCTGCTCCTGTTACTTGCCCCCTTCACCTCTCCTCAAGGTGTTTTAAGGGGAATTAAATTCTGTGGGAAACGATATCAGAGCAGAGCTTTCAATTAACCTTTGTAAAACCCAACCGTATTTTTGTAGCGTTACCCCGCACTCGCAGTCAGTCTGTGTAGTATCATATTTTCTTCCATAGAATTATGATTCAGTTCTGGGAAAGCCCTCCTACCCACCCTTCTTAACATGCCTACCTAACAATAATATAGCTTCACTACTACCCGTTTCCCCCGTTACCCGCTTCCCCTTCCATTCCAGGTCCTACCATGATCTGATTTAGAAAGGAAGGTGCCTGCAACACCCCAAAGAATCGAGAATTTCACTCAGCATCATAGCCTGCTCCACACTGTCTACAATAGAAGAAAAGATATCAGTTCCACGAGTGTGTATTTATTTACGGGAATGTTTCTATGGGAATTTTTATTTTTCAAATCCGATTTGGATGCATCCACACAGCCTTGAGCTTAAGAGGGTCTTGGCTAGAGAAATATCGTGCATTATTGTATTGTCCTTTTCTCCAGCCTTTAGATTTTTATCCCACCCTGCCTACCACCACGTTCCAAGATTTGAGGAACAAGCTTGCTTATTATTAGTTTTCTGCTCTATTTCTGTACAACTCCTCGCTTATTTTCTTAATCTACCCATCAAGAGAGCACGCTCTCACAATGGGCTTCTACTTACTCTACGGTTCTCGGCCGGGTACAAGATGAAATTAACAGTTTCATTCAGGGTTGATTTTAGTCCAGCTTCTATTGGGCGCAAAGAAAAAGAGGGCAGAATCTAAAGCATCTGATAAGACGTGTGGAACCTTTTCATTCTTTCCTTGCTCTTAAATGGCTCGTGTTAAACTGGCCAGGCCAGGTGTCTTTTTCACCTTTTCTTAAGCTGGAAAGTGTAGCAAAAAATGGTAGGACGAAACTAAATTGTCTCCTATTGATGCCGGTGTGAAAGGAGCGTTGTTTTTCGTGAGGAAGACTGAAGTGAACTTGTAGGGAGAAGCCCCGGTAAGTCGGTTACGTGTCTCATAACATTTATCCCTTGGTCCTATTTCTCTCGCAGCCTTCATCTCCATGGAACCAAGGGATGGCCGTCGGAAGGAACTCGGTTCTTATAGCAGTTTTCCACAATATAATAATGTTCCCAATTTTTCTTCTCAACAATACAGCCATGATGCTTCCCTAACGACATGTAATCGTTGAATCAACTACTTACTTGCTGATTCTCAGCGGATTTTAATTTTCTTTCTCTTTGACTCAAGCGTTTCATTCCTTCCCTCCTCACCTCCCATCACTTACCCTTCTTTCTCATATCCCACCCCTCAAAAGTCTGAAATTTTCCAGATCCCAATGTAGACAATATTATTACCCAGCATGCCTCTTTTTTCGGTTACATAGTATTGTTGTAATTCCCCCACACACCATAACCACCACAAGGTTAAACATTCTTTTTATCTTTTAATTTACGAGCAGAATAATTGTATCCAGATTAAGTACATGCAATTTACTAAAAGAAGCAATATCGCTCTTACAGCTCTGTTAATGTACAGATTTGCCATGCATATGCATGCAGTAAAATGCATGCTGTTTGCAAGAAAAGCTGTCTGCTATTCATAAATCAATTGTATCCATTAGATTATTGTCCTTGTAGAGAACGAACATGGTTTTCACATCAGAAGCTGGACTTTCTCCATCCGTCCCTTCTCACTTGTTGAGCCTCCTGTCCTGGGGAAAGCTTAGAGCGGTGAAAGTATTAGTGGAGGGAGAAAGCATGAATGAAGCCCTTCCCAGTTAATCAAGCCATTGGAGTGCATTATTTTTGGTGTTGAGTAGATTTTATCCCGGGCTAGCTTTCTCTTCATCTCAAGGAGATACTGGCGGAGTACTTGAGGAAATGAGGGGGGATACAATCCGTGTAAAAGTTTTCAGGCAAGGAGGGAAGAGGAAGCTCGTTGAGACGAAAGAAGCTAAATAAATAAAAGCGTAAGTAGAAATAAACAGGTTGAATCAGTGGATTTTAGCTAGCCTAGCCTTTACTTTTGGCATCAAATGTTTTGAACTTTGTTTGCGGGAAAA
The DNA here is from genome assembly GCA_906901655.1 of Sminthurides aquaticus. NCBI lineage: Eukaryota > Metazoa > Arthropoda > Collembola > Symphypleona > Sminthurididae > Sminthurides > Sminthurides aquaticus. The sequence goes on along the minus strand of CAJQTT010000004.1, from coordinate 2,950,772 downwards.
GGGGAAATCCTACCACCTACTCTAAACATCCATAGTGTATGAAAGCAAGTGACACTCGAGTAAATCACTCTTTTCCCATCCCATTCTTTTCCCGCTTTCCTTCCTTCCTTGTTCATGAGTTTTTATCCTCCTATAGCTTAGCCACCACACACACACAAGTCAAATGTCAGCCACTTGTGGCTAAAAGGGGTCAAGTTCTTACATTTATGGTTCAATCTCAAATAAGCTTCTTCATCGCCCCCCCAAAGTCCCATCATCTTATAAGCTTTCTCCAGAAGGGCTTATTCCATTAAAAGTGAAAGAAACTTGTTCCTCTATTTTCTTCTCGCCATCCTCATCACTCTCCCTCCCCTCTCCCTCTCCCAACTCTTTCCGTCAGAAAGGATGGAATCCAACTTTCTCTACACGCGCTTTCTCCCATTCCTTTCTCCTTTTATATTACCGAGTCAGAGCTCGTGTCTTCCATCAAAGTCTCTGTCCTAAAACCGTCCCGTTTTCTTTTTATCATCAAAAATTACAAAAGCTGACATGAACATGTTTTTTACTCTTTTCCCACGTTTCCCTACTCTCTCTACTACAGAAGAACACGTAATCTCTCATTGCTGATTTTGTAGCCCTGCCATTGGTTTTATTTCTTATTTCCTTTTCTTCACCTTCAAATGATTTTATAGCTTGTTATTTAGTTCTCACTCCTTGTCCGCCTCCTCCCTCCTCTCCTAGCCTCGTATACCCTTTTTCAATTGAAGCTCCTTCTTCTTTAGCGACTATATAGACGTAAGACATACAGTTCCCCTTGCCTGATTCCTGCTAGTATGGCAATTGTAAAAAACGTTTTCATATGCTCGGTCGGTAGTCAGTACGTTCAGAAGGGGTTATTATGGCAATATCTGGATGTTGGGATTAGAAATGTGTCTCTATCATCTTCATGATTACTTTGAAACAAGGTATCTTTCCGTGTGTGGAGTGTGGAATAGAAAAGACCGCCTCCTCTTATTGAAGAATGAGAATCAATTCCACCAAAAGCGGCCCTGCGTGAGCGTTCTTCCCAGCATGAGACACGGATTTTCCAGTCTCTTTTTCAATCTAGCATCGGTCCTTCCCTCGGCAGGTAATTTGCGAAGGAATAACAGAGCAGAATGTCCGTTATTTGTAAATAGAGACAGCTCTATAATTTCATCCTTAAATTCTTACGCTCTTAATCCTGAGCGCATTTTCATGAGGCCCAAATGAAGTCAGAGGTCGGAATGCATATATGCATGAGCTCAATAACTTAACATCCTACCCAACCTCCTGCCAGCCAACCCACGTGGGCGTTATCATTTCCACGCATCCAAATCACTTATCACTTGTGTCCAAGCAAGGCATTAACGAATCACTTCTACACGTCCCATTACAACCATCCTTCCAATATTCATTCAAAGCCATTTAAGGCCTAATCATATCCAAGTTAGTGCCCCAAGGATAATCATTTTACAAATTGAAAATCAGTATGAGACTTGACGAGCATCTAATCATTCTTGTCATCATTCTCGTAGCTCGCCCCTACTTATTTTTCAACATTTAATCTGTTAGCTCCATAGAGTCCTTTTCCCAATTCAGATACGATAACAAGTAAAAAAAAATGGCGGAATCGGAGGAGGTTCTTCTCTAAGTAGAGAAGAAACGTCAAGACTTGGTTGGCATTTAAATCTTACAGAGTAATCGACCCTAGGTTTGTCAACCTGTAAACATTTGATGAGTGTATCACTCGGCCTGATTTTTAGTATAGTTTTCATACAGTAAATGGAGGAGCTGGACTGAGGACATTAAGAAAGATGAGGCAGTATGTATGGTGGTGGTAAGAAGTCTTCTCCTGTGTTACTGCGGCTACCAGGTTACCCATCCGATCCCGGATTGTAACAAATGAAAGTTTTGCCCCAAAACTAACCTCCCTGTCACCCTCCTCATCCTTATGGAGAAAGTTGTGGGAAGAGAATCCAGAGTTCGGTATACCAATTTTCTATTTTCTCAAATTGCCTGTAGGTGGTGATTTATTTAGCTTCTGGTAAAATTACTCCTCTTGTCTCTATTCGTCTCTTGGCTACTACATTCCCACCATTCATCCTCAAACTTGTATGGTTACAACATATTGAAGGATGAACGTTATCCCTGCTCCTTCTCTCTCCTTTCTCCAGGCTTGCAAGGTAAATAGTAGAAGGAGTAAATGACAAATGGGAAGGCTGGGGTAAAAGTTTGCTCCAAATAAACGCAAGGACGATGGATCTTGATGTTATGCTTCACTTGGAGCGGAAATGCTTCGGAGGGATTGATGAGTGGTTGCCCATAGATTATAACTTTCTACGGAAAGTAAAACTTTCCGCCGCCAGATTTTTCTCCTCCACCTTCTGGGGGGAAAGTTACTCTTTGCTCCTACTACTATAGCAACCTAAAAAGCTAACTCCTAAACCGGCCCGCGAACCTTCCCCATATCGTATTCATATCCCTTTCCTCTCCTTCCCCTTCCGCATCTAAATCACCTCGTCTCCTAACATCAATATCCCGACATTAAAATCCTCCTCAGACTTTTAAACCTTTGTCCTCCCGTCATCCCCTACAGCCCTCCCTCTTCTACACACACGTACTGATGTACTCCATCCATGCTGAAACTCGCGAATCATACATCTTTACGGGGGGTTAAACACTAAACTTAATCGTGGTTTTCAACTTTATATACAATTTAAACTTTGTCCCCGAACTTGCTGCATTTTCGGTTTTATTTTCGGCCAACTTTTGCCTCACACGCACGACTGAACCCTGTACAATGTATAACAGATAAGTTACATTGCTCCCTCGATCTCAGTCCCAGCGCCGCTGGGCCAGTGTAGTGGGTCCTTTCAACAATGGCGGACGTAACCAACGGCACCAATGCTGACCATGGTCGTTACAGTTACACAATCTAACTTGTACTTTTACTAATAGATCCAGCATTTACATTTATGGGACGTGACGGAAAAATTAAAATTTGTTTACTCTTCCACTTTCTCCATTGTGTCTTTTATGTATTCTGTTCTTCGGAACAAGTACAGGAAGTTTGCTTCCATTCATATACCACCACTGATAATTATGGATGGATATACAGAGTATCGAATTCCACTGTTATGCAACATGTTCTCACTCTGGCGTCCTCACAACACAAAATGCACACTATACATTCTCAGTACAACAAAATCCTGTAAATACTTGTTTTCCAGGACTCTCCTTGAAACTTGTTAATATCTTAGCCTTCACTATAAAGGCAGCATATAATTCTACAATGTTATGTCGCATCATCTCTATGTAGCTCGATGATAGAAGACACAACTTTCGCAACTTTCTCTTACACGTCCAAAAATATTTATGTCCTACGCATCAGTATTACTAGTGATAGTTTAAAAGCATACACGCTTTCTCTTTCACAACACCACAGTTCTGGATAACAAGAAACTGAATGGAGCATCCAAAGTTTTAAAACCCCCGGGGGTGGGAAAGCTAGTTGAAATTCACGCACTGTTTCTCATGATGTAACTTTCTCCCGCACGTGTGCTCGAGCACAACATAGCAGCCTTCACGGTGAAGTGCCCTCCTGTACATTCTATAACCCGAAAAATCAAACTACAGTACAATGTGGCAATCATACACCCAATGCTTGTTTTACCCATCGTTTCAGACGGAGTCGCCCTGTATACTACGCCAGAAGACGAGGAAACTTTGTCGGTATTACGGATGGTTATTATTATATACTACTACAGTTTATTTTTCAAAGCTATAGTAAGTAATTAACACGCATGTATCCTTGATTTCCTCCACGTTCCGTCTCTTCAATAACTTTCTCTTATGGACTTTTATTCCACTATTTAACCCAGAAACTGCTCGCTCCTGTGTTGAAAAGATATTGAATTTCTCGAGATTATCTTTATTTAAATTGGAGCAAGAAATATGTATCGCCTTTTCTAAATGTAAAAGCGAGCTACATGCTAAGAGACGTTTACAAGAGTGTTGAATGAGGAGGATAGGGAAAAGGTGTTTCACTTAAAGGCCCAGCAGCAGCGGCTTGTCTCTCCATCTTCGGGTTTTTCATTTCCCACTCGCAAGGCTTTAGTGAAAATTTTATCCTCCTTTCACCACCATAACGGAAGGGATCAAGAAGGGTACTACAAGTTAGATGGATCGTTCAATACGTGTTTAGCATAGGGATGAAACTTTATAGCTCGGCTTACAGTCTTACACTCAGAAACCGCAAGGAGACTTCCTAACTCATCTCACAATTCCAAGAACGCGCCAAATCTCTTAAAAAACTACAATCTTCCCCTCCTTTCCTCAACTTCCTCCTCCCAGGCAAGGAAGCAAAAGCACCTTCACCGCCCGGTTAGCTGTGTGTGCTGGTTGTCGTTGTCGGGAGCTATCTTTTGATACATGTACGAAAAATAGGTAAACTTTTTTATCCAATGTATTTCCCCCTCATCGCTCCCAACAAGTCTTCAAACAACTTTTCATTCTCTCCCGGATTTTCTCCGCCAATTTACTCAAGGAGGTAGAATACCCGGGAAGGGTACTTACATAAGATGGTGTTTACATGTGGTGAAGTGAAAATAAATTTCGTGGCCAACTTCCCTGTTCCCTCCTCCTCCTCCGCAGTATCGCATCATCCCCCAAAATTTCCAACCTCTTTTCCCTCCTTCATCTTTATTTACATGGCTATTTAAATAACGGTGTATCCCCACAATCCGAAACTCTCTTGGTACTTCCTCCTTCCATGATTTTCAAGCTCCTACCCCCTCCCGTCCATGTCAGTTACTCCAGCATCTTTTTCTTCATGAAACACTGGACTGGAAGAGGAAGTGTACGGAAGGGTTTTCTCAACATGTTTTTTCTCTACAGGAAGCCACACATCCCTGTGTGGAGAGACAAACAAGCAAGGTCATTACAACCAAGGAACCAACCATATCCTCCACACACCCCTTTTTCATCTCCAATTTTTCTACCCGGATCCATCTTCTCCCACAGCCTCTCTCTCAGCGGATGCTTTCTTCTGGCTGGAGTAGTATACATGTTCGTTGGGTGGTGAAATACTCTGATTTCAATTCAACCTTGGGGCTTTTTTTAAAAAAGAGATGAGAAAATCAGGGCTTCAACTCTTGATATCCCAAATCAGTCTTGTTCCATCCAAATCCCTCACCCATCCCACCGAAACCCCCATCTTCCACCTCTCAAAGCCCAACAAGTACTGCAGTGCGTTAAACCCTGAACTTACACACCTTTAGCAACCAAGGTGTACTCACAGCTTGCATAAGAATTAATATTTTTTCCTGTATCCCATAGTTGATTAGTCGGAGAATGGTTTGGAGGGATGTTTTTATTATTATACAAGTTCTCATACACTACACACAAGCATTTATAAAACGTTTATTTCCCTTCCATCATCTAACAACTAACTAAATCTCCGTTGAGCTCCAGATGGAAGCGTACTCCTCCCATCTCATCATGGCGCATCGTCGTCGTCATCCCTTCAAATCCATCCTTAAATTACATCTCACTCAAGGGCATTTGCGGAAGCCGAGTGATAACCAATTTAAAAAATAGTTGCATTCCATCTAAAACTTTTAACTAAACTTACATCCTGACTCCTCCCCCTCTTCTGTCTCTTCCTTTGCAAAACTTAGAAGCTGTTATTCCTATTTTTTGCGTGAGCCGTATTCTTTTCGTATTAGAGGCCCTGGAAGAAGAGAAAACTCTTCTTGAGGATTTGAACTCTTCTTCCCATCCTTCCTTCCAACCCAGCTCGTGCCTGCATTCTTCATCATGATGACATCATGAGCTGCGTTTTAATGCGTTTCAATGCGTTCCAAACCTATAACTCATTCAGCATCAAAGCTTTTGTAACTTGGTAAAAATAACAACAACAATAATAATAATAAACTCATATAGATTCTCTAGTCTAAATTTTCAAGACAACGAGACCAGAAACTCGACAGCCTCTGTCCAGATTCGTTACCCATAACTAATTTTTATGAATTGGTACAAGTATTGTGGGTGAAACCTTCTTGTGCCGAAGGAAATTCTTTTCCTGATTCTTCCTGAGGAAATCTTGTTCTTACCACAGCGAAAGGAGTCCCGTCTCTCCCGCACTAGCTTTCTTGTATAATTAGAGGAGAAATTGAATTTCTTTCCACCGACCATCATCTTCTGACATGCCGTCTCAGTGATGATACCCTCTCCTGCATACAGCATGCATGAAAGTAACGTGTCCGTCGGACAGAGGTAATAGTGGAGGGTATTTTTCTCTAAACCTCTGCACTCCCGGACGGAAAGAAGACAAAAGGGCAAGGGCCCACTCCCTTGAGCAGAGACCCGTAGCTTCCGTGATCTTGTTAAGGATACAAGCCGGGTGGTCGACCAAATTTTAGTTTTACCTTCTTTTCATGGCGTAGTAAAATAATATTTCTCTTTTAAAAACACAAGGGGACCTAATTCCACGTAATTGTCGATCCTATGCCCTACCTTCACTCCCTCCCTTGTACATTTTTCAACAACTAACGGAACTAAATCTGCTTGGATATTTTCTAAACCACGCGGCGCTCTTTAAACTGTTTTATTTCTCGCCCTCCTCTTCAGTCCAGTCCTCTGTAGACCAGCACCCCTTATTCCATGCCATGTCCCTGGGTCACACTCCCTGTTTCCTTGTACAATATAGGATAGAAGTTGAAAGCTTTAAAATGATTACTTTTTAGCGATTCTCTTTTATTTTATTATTTTACTGTTTCCCATTCCATCCAGTAGCGTCTGTTCCGAACAGGCTTCCAGAAGCAATGAACAAAACTACTACAAGACCATAACAATTCAAAAGGACGATCATATCCACAACCCCCAAATTACTTTTTTCTTCCTTAAAAGCCTGCTTGATTCAATATAAACTTTATTTTATAATACGGTCGACAACAATATAAAATATGTGTACTAAGGATTTACTCGATTACTCTAATCGCAATTTTTAAAGGATAATTTCAACTACCCCTCTCCTATAGTTTCATAATAAATATAATAAATTCTGTGAGTGACTTTCAGTTGCTACCGTTTCACACTTTAAGCGAAATCAATAAACATCAACTAACTACACTGCCATTTCAATTTCCAAGCATTGTCTCTGGTGAAACCAGTACGAATGAGGGTTTGCGGTATGATGTAACAGGTTGACTTGGATTTACCTCGTTTGAAAAGCCTTTTTTTCCAACAGTCAGCCGGTACTGTATTAAGGTAACGCTGACTTAATAAGGGCAATCGGGCTACATCTTCTTGTTTTTCTCTCTCTCTCTCTCTCTCTCTCTCTCTCTCTCCCACACTGCTTTCTCCATTGCAAGCCGGATGGATTGCTTTATATGGCAGAGACAATATTTTTCCTCTGGACTAGGAGAGGAAGATCATGACCCTATTGTGTAATCCACCAAGCTGTCATTTCTATCAAAATAATCTATGCAAGCATGGCCTCTATAATTGAAATCAGTTCACACATTCCTTGACTTTTCCGACCTTTAGCCTTCGGATTCGTTTTAAATTCACATTTTTTATTCCCCTAAACCATGAGTTACTGTTATTAAAATCCCTGTGGATTTGAATATCAATTTTTTAGTTTCTCCAGCCGGAGGTATACATACCGAGTGGGATTGCTCCTTGAAGGGCGGTTGTACAGAAGAATATACTTAGGAATGTATATTTTATAAAAATCTATCTCAATAATCTCGATAACCTTTGTAGCCGGCGGAGTAAACATAAAACACCTGCACAGGGATCACTTAGCTAGGTATGCAGAAGAGTAGGATCGGGCTTTCCCCCTGGGGGAATGAATGAAGATATAGTGTAGTAGATTATTAGATTGATTCTAGTATTATATCGGAATGTTGATAGCTAAATGACATGACCTTTAGCTCGGCTCTCCCGGGGTGATACAGTTTCCCCTTTCTTTGGTATTTCAGAAGGTAAAGTTTATACTCCTCACACAGTGTGGAGTCCACGCAGAGGGATAGGAGACAACACAAGTATTAGCTTGAGGCAGGTAAAGAAACAAGTCCTCCATCTAATAATCCTTTAGCCTCTAATAATATTTTCTAAAGCTGGCATCCTCTTGTACATCCTCATAAAGAGTATCATGTATCGTATTATTTGGAGCTCTTCATCATCCTCCTAAATATGTTTCAGCTTTAATCAATTATCAGTCTCATCATCCCCTTAAGTTGCCGATTAATGGCTGTATCAAGATGTGGAAACACATTTAGCCTCTGGGACATCAAGTGTTGATTCAGTTGTCTATTAGGGAGAAGGGATATCAGATTCAGAGGGAGGCCCACGCAGAGAAGCTAGTAGTTGTTGGCATTAAAAATCAAGGGAGGCCGTAGGCCCATTAGTCTCTTGAGAGAAAAGCCAACAAGTATATATATCTTCCAGCAGCTTTTAAAGTTGTTAATATTTTTTACAGTCTCGCCGCTCCAATCCTAAGCTTGAAGCATTCCTTCATCTTCGCAGGGAAGCAAGCTCACGATATATATTGTGAAGATGGATTTATAAGGAGATAGCTTAAACAATTTCTCCAGCCCCGAGAAACGAAGAAGCTTCTCGCCCCTTCAAACCCATGATAATGACACGTTAGCATTTAGTAACTGTCTTACCCGGAACTTGTACCCCTCAAAACAGGATTAATATAGAGTATGTCTAAATGCTCCTATTTGCCTCCTTCTTATGCTCGCTGCTGCTCGCTTCATCCGTATTTATTCTTGTGTTTGGTAAATATGCTGATATTTTATAATTTATGGGATTGCGGAAGTTGTGAAATGAGGGAGAGGGCGGGAAATCTCTATGAAGCCGGCTACAGGACCGACAAATACGAAATTAGCTTTTTTTTCCGCCTCCTCAAACCCAGAGTCGTCGGGGGAGTGGAGTGCAGAGACACAGACTGCATATTTGTCATTATTAATTGGCGGAGCCATTCCTAGAGCGGGTCGGTGATGTCTGTCGGTCTGTCTGTCGGTCTGTCGGTCTGTCTGTGCGCACGATAACTCACGAAAGGATGCATGTATTGGCATGAGATTTTCAATAAAGGTGTTTAAACAATAGGGCATCATCGCTATTGATTTTGAGCCACATTCGTTAACTAACTTCGGAGTTATAGATAATTATAGTTAATGGTAAGTTTTAACAGGCCATATAAAACATTTAATGTACATACGTTCCACTCACAAGCACACATCCAGCTGAGTAGGAAGAGAGTGGAAAGAGAAAGGAAAAACACACACACGCACACATTCCAGTGGCTTAGTGGTATAGAGCGCGCGAGGGAGGAAGAGAGAGGCATGGGATCGAATACAGCTGGATGTTTTATTTTTGCATTTTTTTATCCATCGAGTATAAGTCTTTGAGTTTCAGCTTATTTTTTCATCTCCCCCATCATCAGCTATTTCCCTCAACTTCCTGGATTAATTTGATAATGAGGATGATGGGTGGTGGGTGGGGGGAGGAGGAAGGATGACGGTCTTTTGCAGTTGCTAAGCTAGTGAGGATGCAAGTTCTGTAAGCTCCTTTTTTAGCTCGAAGAAGAGAGTAATTAGCTCGTTGTGAGTACAATTAATATTTGAAAACCGCATCATAAAGTTCACAGAATTATGATGCAATAAATGGTGGGGTGGTTGGTTGGTGGGTTAATGAAAGCAAGTCAGTTAAAGTAGGCGAGGAAAGCGGAGAGTGGGAATGAATGATTTGAATGAATGAGAGATTCTATGGAAAAGGGTTGGTTGCTGGGTAATCCATATATCCTCTATCTTCCAAGTACTCCCCCTCCATCCATTTCAGAATGAGGAAGAAGGCTGTATGGTAGGGAGTGGGGGGAGGGGTAGAAGAAAAAGTTTCATAGAAAGAAAATAAACAGAAGAGGAAATGGTTGTAGAAGAGAGAAACGGAAGGGATGAGTTTTTTTCTCCAATCTTTCCCATTATGCACACCCGACGAGGAGGAGGACGACACTATATACATACACCCCCACTGGATTTCCCATTTCTCCCCCACCCCCACTTCTTCTCTATTCAAGCATCTCCTCTTCAATCCGTTATGTTCTCAGATTCCTATTTTCCATCTTGGTTCGTTGAAACGTCTGGAAAGAGTTTTATGTTTCATCCGGGAATAGTTGGAGGAGGGGTTCGTCTTGGATTGATTCCTCTATTTGTATTACTCCTCTACTCATCCCGTCCACGTCCACTGGACTCTCCTCTCACTCATTCTCTCTCTCTCTGTCCTCCTCTAAAATCTCGAGGCCATTCAAATCCAGCCCCAACTAGATCCGAAGGACATGTTAGCATTGGCATTACTGGAACAATACATCCTGCCTCTATTATGCACAACAACAACTAGTTTCCTATTCTGTCTCCCCACTACTGTTCCTCAATGAGTGATTCATGGAGATTTCCAAGTAGTTTTACCAGAGATGAGGGCTGAGAAGAAGGTGACAAGCTGTAGAGATTTCCGTCATGAGCCTCCTCCATCTTCATCCCTCCTCCTGAGCTTCCATCCTACACTAGCTTCTAAACTACGAGGAAGAAGAAGATGCGGGAGGACAGATCCTTATTCCCGGACTTAATCTCCCACCCACACCATAAAGCCATAGCCAGAATACAAGACGGAGATCCTGTCTTACCCACAGAGATTCTCAGGCTTTAGCAAAGAAATACGTGGCCATGTCTATGCCACACACTGCCACAAACTGGGGAAAGATCCCGCTGTAACGCCACCACTCCCACACCAAACCGCACCAGCCCCAGATCTGTGTTTCCCTGTTGTAGAGGAAGACGAGGGAGGAGGGGATGAAGAGAAGAGGAGAAGAGGTGTATTTCCTCCACTAGATCTGGATGGAGATGATGGAAGGACAATGTTGAATAATCCTGTCTTCCTCCTCCGCCTTGGCTATTCATGTCTTGTTGGGTTCTCGTCGTGTGTGTACTGAATAGATCACCATTTCCGGTCTCGCCCTTTCTTCTTTTCCAAGACATCCGCAAGGAAGGAGGAGACCGGGAAAAAATTCTAGCATCCCTCAATCCCTCTCCTACACAAAACCATGCTACACAACACACAACTGAGGTAGATTACAACAAAGGCCATAGCTTTTTTCTCAAATCATCTCTTTTGTTTTTATTCACAACTTTTTAAGTGCCTGTCTCGTCTTTCTCTTTTTATTCTTCTCCTCCTCATCCTCCTCCTCCTAATCTCTTCACATCAAGTACGCAAATTCTCCTCCAACCCTTTCTCCTCTTTTTCTTGTCCTTGCTATAGTCAAGGAAAGCACTGTGGGAGGGAGGACAAGAGGGCTACACTGTTGTGCTTCAGAAAACTCCCGTTTTTCTCCTCCTCCGTCCGTGTACAGGATAACATTCTAGCAAAGGATTCCTCTCGATAAAACCCAGACATTTATTGGTTGCTAATGCTTTTATGGATGTAAACATTCATTCTATGAATCCTTATTCTCGTATTTTACGTCTCATTGACGAACTACTCACATCTTCCGCCTCCTCCAGCCAAGCCCAGAGCCAGACAAGCCACAAATCCGACAAAGTATATCGATTCATAATAGCCCGCTTTTCCTCACTCCAACCACATACACTCCACTACGCTAATATACAAAACCTCCGTTAAAAGCCCCTAATCTCCATCATGAGATCCTCAGAAAATACAAAATACATTCCAAACTAAAGTAGTCATCGCCTTTTTCTTGCTAAAAATTCTCACATCCTCATCGCCAAACTAAACCTGTCAGGCTTTTCTCTTTCATTTAAACATGGTGTTTATATATATATGCAAAAACCCTGGGTTTCCATCGTACCCTATATTTTAAAAAAGGCGGGAAAATACAGTACTGCATTAAGAAGAACGCAAGGCCGCTTCTCGGAAGAGGATACAACCATTTGTAAAATTGAGGAAAATTCAAGTGGAATTACGTGGGCGTGGGTAAACAAAGTTCTACACAATTCTGCATGCCACCTGTGTCGTGCCGAAAAGAGGTAGCCACGAAATGGCGAGCTCGAGATCTTCCGTTCTGAATTATCCACACATGTTTTGACACTCTGTTAGCTTGAAAGGAGGATGTAGCGGGAAGCTTTCTCCGTGGAGTCTTTGTTTTAAACGCACGCTTGTAAGTATGTATCTTAATTCCGCCCGGGTAGCTTCTTTCGTTCGCATTTACTGAAACCGTCTTAAGTAACCCGCCAAGGCAAAGACTTGCTTAATTTCCCGTGAATATTTTTCACTTAGCTTAATTCCTAATTCAACTTGTGAAAGCCGGGGGAGAGAGCGGGAGGGACTTTTAATAAATTAGCTATGCGCGTGTGAACAACAACAATATTTTATTTTCCCAGCGCCAATTATACACGAAATTAATGAGAGCACCATCCTCACCACCACAGCTTCTTCATTATGGTTTATACAACAAGTTTTGTTCGCACAGTTCTCTCTCAGTCCTTCCCATCTCATTTAGAGCCTTCGTATACAGGCAATTTAATGCAGAGAAGAAGAAGATCGAGAGCATTGTATGTATCGCTGCCTCTGCGTGCTAACCGGGTAAAAATCAAAGGATTGCACAACACCCATATCCCGCACATCACTCTACCCCGGCTCCCGGTGCGGTTGATTCTAGTGTCGGCAAATCGTCTTGACTTTACGTACATCCCGTATGCAAAACGCATAAGTTTTCATCATAAATTACATTCTGGAAAATTAAAAATATTTTAACCAACATGCACTTAGCTGAATTCATCCCTCACTTTTCGACTTTCTTTCAAAAAACTCACGCACACACAAAACCCACCCCAGCCTTCACTTTTCATATTCTTGTGCAATCTTCCAGCCCGTGTCATATGTGCTGACACGTACAAGGAGAAAAAAGCCCTACTTTCCTTGCTCACCAAAAACCCTGCCACGCAATGCTCCATACATAAGCCTTCTAGTCGAATCTTTTTCACCAGGAACACTTCAAGTGCCAGCAAAAGGACGCCATTTCAGGCCTTTGCTACGCACATCCAAAACGTTGAAACGCAGGGATCCCTTTCTTTATGTACTGCGAAATACAATGAGTGTTCAACACAAAAACCCATTCGCTCTCATTCCAACTTAATCCGCTATCTTTCATTCCACTTCCATAAACATCAAGAGTGAGTGCGGAATCCTATTGTTTTTCCCTCCCTGCTTTTCCATCTTTCTCACTTCTCTTCCCCGTGATTCCCGTCTGATCTTCTTGCACAATCGCGTCATATGCTATACATGGACCATACGGCACGGCAAAGGAATTCTTTCCCTTTTCCTCCATATTTTCTAACCGCAACGTGTATTTTTTTGCGCGGTCAGCGTTTCCCCCACACAACGCAAAACTGACAATCGTCGCGTAGTAACAGCTAGAAATGTCAGCTTGCAAACATATCCTTTGAGGTCTTTGTACTCCAGAGAGGATAGTCTAGTACGTAAAACCTCAACTTAACAATCTCGCAATACTCTTTAGTTTGCGTCGTGCTAACTAAATTAACAACACAGCTACGGCGCTACAACTCTAGATTATTTTACTTCTCCAATCCATTACTATACACAAACATTTACGCGCAAGAATTTCCCAAAGCCAATGGCCACATAAATTCAAGGCCGCTGTATCCGTTCCGTTTGCAAGATTCAATGCGGGCATCACATTACAGATATGCCGTAATCCTTTATTATAGTTTTCTCCTTATCCCCTCCTCTCTCCCAGTCATAACAAACAATCCGCACCTTCCCACCTCCTCTATTAAAATAAGCAAACATTTCTCCTTGAAAGTTTCATAGCTTTGATTCTCTCAAGATTATAAATACCTACTAGGCACACGCAACTCTGTCCAGACAGCTCCGCCTCTGCACGACCCCTGTACTTGAAACGACTTTCACCAGAGGTGAAAGATGAACATCTAAAAACAGATACCCTCTTTCGCATAAGAACTATAGCTATAGTGATTCATTTCCATCACACGTACTACTTTCTGACTGGCCATTTAGTAGCTATAGCTGGAAGCGAAAGTGTATATATCGCATACTTGTGCTTGCTTTTAAGATCTTTACCACCTCCTTTATGATAAACAGGATAGGAATGTAGGAAGGATGGAGCTGTGTGTAAATGTTGCTGTACTGAAAATATACTCGAGAGAGGAAAGGGGATTGGATTGAGGGGAACAGAGGAATATCTAACTAAATGCATACTTGACTCCGGTTTAAGGAGCATTATTATTACGTTGATCTTAATTGGAGATAAAGGCACGTGGTAAATCCCATCCTAGATAATAATATCTTTGTGTAGTCCTGAAAAATATTATAGTTGTCATAAAAATTTAATTCATTTTTATTAAATTTTCTCAAAGCCTCTTAAACTTGCGGCTCCTGCTCCACTCCATTCCTTCTCTCTCATTGCCCTCTATTTTATATTGTTCTCTCTCTATGTGTATAAGAGGCGGATAATATATATTTTCTTGCAAAAGATCACCCATAACGCTCTATTCCATTTTCATATTTCTTCATTTATAACAGATTCCCCTACTATTGTCTGCTCCATACTGGCTCCAAAGAATTCTCTCTCTATAAACTTGATTTTCTCCCCTTCTTCTTCTGAAACGTAGAGCAAATCCCTTATTACCCCAAGCGTACAGCTGCATGTATGGTACGTGAAGAAGGAGCGTTTTAATCTCCTGAGTCCTGAGATGACTCTTGATAATATAAAATTTTAAGTCGCAGATATGTACACGGCCGACTTTAAGAGTTTATCCCCCTCCATTAAAATACGTTTAGTTTCTTCAAAAAAACATGCGAATAGAGGTCCTAACTCTCGTAATTTTCAATTTCATTCCACAGTTGAAGAATCTGAAAGGTGCTTTGCAGTGTTATAGGCAGCATATAGACTTTCCCCCCTAAAAAATTCTGTCATCCGGCGGTGTTCAAAAACTTTTTATTTCAAGAGGTTTATGCGTCCAATTTCGTTCGACAAGTACGCCAGAGGATACGTCGTTCGACGTACGGCAATCTAAAATTTTCCATTTGTAGAAAATAACTTGTATACATCTCGAGAAACTCAATCACACATTATTTCTCCAGGTTATCTCTGCCATGAAATAGTCATATTTTAGCTTGCTGTAGATGAGGGGTTTAGAATTTTAGCTGCATTTTCATGGCAATGGAGTGAAGGATTTGATAGGGAGCATCGGGGAGAAGACTGAGACGTAAAGGATTTAAGTGCTAGTTTACTTGTTGAGAAGCCCAGGTTGTGATTTACGAAGGTCACCTCTTTCAAGTGCTTTCAGCCTACAGATTTAAAAGTTTAAATTACATTTTTGGCGGAAACTTAACCGTGGATGTAAGCTACAACACGACCAATGCACTTTTTATTTGAATTCCAACGTTATTGTGAGCATAATTTAGTTAGAGCAATCTCCATTTGAGTAGGAGTGCATCCATAAACTTAAACAGTTTCTCTGCCTCCCCCGAATTCCACATCCCTCTTAATCATCCCTTTACGTTTTCCTCTCCTTCACAAGTATGAAAACTACTACTACGGGAATAAATACTACTTAATCTAATAAAAGGAATTGATTTAACGTCTTTAAAAAATATTTGTTATTGTGTCTAGTAGTTTGTGTATAATTCCCTGTCTTGTTCTTTGGGTGGAAAGATGGTAAAAGTGGGAGAAAAGCTAGTTTCCCACGCTGGCTACTACACAGAGATTAGTCCCGGGGAATGAGTGAGACGAGGAAAATAAGGATGAGATTCCACTTTTCCCAAAAAGCTAACAATTCAACCAGAGCGAAGAAACCAACAATAGGTTATGTATTTCTATTGATCGTTTACAGCTTATTGGTATTAGCTCCCGGGACAAGACAATTCCCAGAACACACCCTCCCACCAACCCTAACAACTTGAATCTCATCCTCATCGACCTTCCTTCTCACTTGTTCTTAAAAAACTTTTCAACCTGTCTCTCATCTCCTGCATTTCAACTTTAAGGAATTCCTGGGAGAAACACTGGACGACGACGGTAGAATTGAATGGTGTAAATTGCATCTATCCTCAGAGGATGCTTCTTTTTATACTTCATTCAACCGGCTCCCGTTGTCATCTTCCTCTATTCTTGGCCAAGTTATTTCGGCCTTAGTCTGGACATTAACGGACATTGTGTGTCCACATTCTTTCCCGCTTACCTCCATTCATTAGTATTAAAATCCTCTATCCTGCCGAGCATCTTTGCAGAAGAAATAATCAGTCTTTTCTCTCCCTAAAAGTAAGTCACCTGAGCCGGGGTTAATTCTGTCGCCGGGTCAGACGGGATTGTCCCCATTCAAACTCAATCTTTTACGTTTATTAGTGAAGAGGAGCCAAGTCTTTTGAACTCCTTGGCTCGGATTTCTTTAGGTTTCAACCAAATATTTATCTCCTCGGGTTACACGCTAAGCTTAAGTAGAGTAGAGTATGATACGCTCATCATTGTGTCTATTTGTCCTCTCCTGGTTTACCCCGCAGCTCAAGAACTGAGCAAGAATGCAAGACTACTTTGCTCTGCTTTTAATAAAATTTTGGGTAAGTACTTGTGTGTTAGTTCTACTGCAACAAAGTACTGGAAGAAGGTATATTGCAAGCTTCCTTGTTGTCTTGTATCTTGTTGAGGTAGGGGTTAGTATTGCAGGTCAGTCTTTGATTCTTTTTGAGGTAGGAGATGGTGTGAGAGAGTGGAGGCGGAGGAATGTCATTTTCAATTGTTCATTCTATTCTTTCCATTTTAATCTATACACCCTTGGAGGGAAATAATGACAAGAGGGACATGGTGTACAACCTTTCCTTGACCCTGACCGTGAATATGAATACGAAAGAGGAAATGAATGGTAGCGCAGAGTTGGTTGACGGTGGTGGAATTATAGGCGGATCCAATCCGTTTTTCCATAAATCTTTTTCCATTCAACCTCCGCTGTTGCTCCTTCTACACCTTTTGCGTAGAACGTACATATATGTATTTTCCCTTCGCCACTTGAAGAAACTGTAATAATGTCACATTCCGCTTGGTTTTTCTGTTCTATTTAGATTCCAGTCCCTGACTTCTACAACATTCCAACTGCCCGCCACCACATCCATTCTTTTACCTCTTCCATGAATTTCCATGATTGTCGAAATTGTCCATAAGCTTCTTATTTGTCCGAAACCCCCAAATTGTATGCATCTCTCCTAGACTTGGTCATTCCTCACCAGAGTAATCCAGCGTCTCTACAGGTTTTCCCTTTGGATAGACAGTATAACACTCGCTATTGCGTGAGTTTTAGTGTGCTACACATGTAGTCTTGTTATGTCCAAAGAATTTGCTTTCGGTCAACCATTATTTGAATAGTTGCCTTCACAAACAAATGAAAGCTCATCGTTTTTTTCATTGTACTCCCGGAGACGCTTCGTCTTTCCTTAATCTTCACTGTTAAGTCTGGTAAAATCTGGTGGCTAGTTTTACAGGCTGTACATGAAATGCACATACGTATGTAGAGAGAGGAGAGGGAAGTGAAATGTTTTCAAGACCCAATTTCAGTAGAATTTCCCTTCGTAACCAGCGAAACCACAGACATATCTACCAAGCAATGATCCTTAAGTCCAAGCCCAACCTGTCTGGAGATATGAGCGTAGATGTAGGTCCCACCCAGCAGAGCAGCTGTATTTTAAAGTTTACACAACTAATCTTGTTGAGTCTGCCATTTTGACCTTATTATTCTACTGAATTCCTCCTTGTATCCGAAATCCAAAGCAATAATAGAAGAGTAAAATGGTTTACTGCGCATGTAGGGTTACGTATTACAATATATTACAACGTCAAAGAGCACCAGATTCACTCTACTTTACCTAGCACCTCCTTCCATCCTTTAAAACTTGTCAATGATTTTCCAGTCAACTTAACGTCTCTTTTGCTACAAGTGTTCCCTTTTATGGAGCAAAATTGTCAAGTCCGCAAGTCTGCAAACATGTCGTCGTCATTATTTTGGAGTAAAGTATGTAACCTTCTATTGTCCTCCTGTCCTCACTCTCCGCATAGCAATACATAATCAATCTCTGTTTGGCTTTGCCCTACATGCATCCTGGTGAAATACCAGAAAATCTAGGGAGGCGGATTGGCTTGATGATTATCTAGACGATTTGCCAGAACATCCACGTCCAGGGTCACAGCTCGTTTCTCGGCTCAACTGGGTCTAAGCAAATGTATTAAAAAATGAGAAAACTGTATCCGTACTTTCTCCAATGCTGTACCACCATTCCCCTCCATTATCCATTGCTAAGACCGCTGGACTCTTTCCAGGCCAAGCGTGTGAGCGTGTGCTTGAAAGTTTGCAATGCCAAGCATGTATTTGCTAACCATAGGAAAAAAACGTATTCTATAAAGTGATTACTGGAGAAACGCTAGCTGCTAGTGCGGACACGTTGGGAATTATTTTATCCGGAGCGTTATCAGTTATTCAACCGACTTGGGGTACTTCCCTCTTGCATACGTTTCATTGAGTGAATTTGAGGAAAACCTAAGACCTTGGAAATAAACCTCAAGGAAGGGCAGCGTCCAGTTTGAAAATTTTCTACGACGCTCCCATTTGAAAATCACTGAGTTCCAGGAATATTATGTCTGATAAATAGTTGAGAAATATTAAATGTGGTCACATGAACACAAACAGTTATTTTGTCCTTGTAACTTTGGTAACAACCCCAACTTCCTCCTCCTACGCCTACGATCCGGATCAATAGCAACCTGGAATTTAAGTTAGTCGCGTTGGAGTTGTGTGACTCCTTGGTGTATGACATGTTGTAAATCTTTGAATGATGCCCACCTACTACAAAGTGTACAACTAGCAAGCACGCTGTCCGGAGCAACCATCCGCAAGTGTAAGTCGTCGGGGAGAATGTAGGCGGCTTGTTTTAGGAAACAAAAGCATGTATAACATAGGTGTACTAGGGGATTTTACATTTGTTTAGAGTTGATGGAAGAGAAGAAGACAGAGACGTCTGGCTGGTGGTGGAAGGTAGATCGTCAAGAGTCCATGTCCACTCAAGTGTCGGCAGTGATGAAAGAAGTTGAGGTAGGTAGAGAAAGAAGGAGGAATGAGAGAGCTTTTTACCAGGAAATCCGTCTCACCGCCGTGTATATGTATGGTAGAATTCTAAAGAAAAATATTTTCTCCAATACCCCCGCACCGCTTTTAGCAGCTAGACTCTAGCTGAACCTGGCGTTCTGATCAAATGATAGATACAGAAGAAAAACTTGAGGTAGATGCGGATTGTGGACGGCGCGGGTAGGAGGAAAGGTGAGTAAGGGAATTTTGTTTTCCCAGCCACCATCACCATGGATCCCATCCCCTCTTTCTCAGTTTCAAACCCGGAGAAGAATAACCCAAAAGCCAGACTTTGTAAATCCGTCTCGCTCGCTCTTTAGCCTATTCTTTATACCTTGTCCGCATTTTTTCTGGGCCTTCCTCTTCTCCTTTTTCCGTTTTCCTCACCACATTCAATATTATCCGAGAGTATACGTGAGCGCGTCTTTTCCAAAAAGGAATTTTTTTACCTAAATTCGGAGAAGGATAAGAGAGAGGGAGAAGAATAGATTTTTTCATTCTTTCTTACAAAATGAAATCGGCACCCTTTACGTACTCCTCCTCGACCCTCTTGAGCTCGCTTCTCCAGGATCTTCTCAATGATTCACTCACTCTCAGGAGTAGTACATATCCAGCTTCCAATCTTCTTGGACGTCTTCAAAATCTTTTGACCCGATCATCATATCCCTTCCGCTCCGGTCCAGACTCCACGCAGAATAACCGAGGATTCTTTCTTACCTCCGGTTGAGAAGGTCAGGCTTGCCGACTTTACCAATCTATCCCGGGGCACTCTCCAGTCACTCATCCCCAGCCCTTTTTCTCATTCTCTTCTTCTACCCTACTTGTTCCAATTCCCAGCCTCCTCATTATCGAATAGCTGTCTCGGCATTTGAACTTTTCAATATTCTCCCTCTAAAACCTCTTCCTCCCAGGAGTTGCTGTGTTGTTTCCGTTTTCATCTCCAATTTACAATTCCTTTTCTCAATAAACTTGCTCCAGACTTATTTCCTCCCTTTATTTAGACCGCAGGAGAGGGATTGTCGTATTTTTTTGCGGTTTCTTTGCAAATTCAACGGCACACGAGTCAGTTTAACCTCTGAACGCTTGTTGAGCTACCTATTGATTAGTTAGACTTCTTGCTTTGAAATGTTCTAAAGCCTAAGCGACATTTTTCTACCTTCCAACCTACCTCATCAGAGACCCTGTCGGGAAACCAACATACAGAACTCATCTAATAAATACAATAGTAAAATATCACAATGCAACGATGAATATCATCCCTCACTGATGTAGCATTCTATTCTTTACCTATTGTCTCGTATATATATTTTTATCTCGCAACATTGTTAACAAGGGTTCAAGAAAACTGGAACCTTTGAACCCACTAAATTCCCCTCCCCCCTTCCTACTTAAAAGAATCTAAATCTTCGCTTAAAACCTTCCCTCTGTTTTCATCCCTCTCCGCATTCTTCTACAATTATCCCAGACGGGGGAGAAGCCAAGGGCGAGAATAATGAGAGCGGAATTTTAAGCTATTTCTCCCATTCTAAGAAGGAATATAAACAGATTCCAATTTTAAGCGCAAAGGAATCTGGCGGCTTTAGCCCAATGGAATTAGGATTAGAAGAACTTGCCAGGCTTTCAAGTTTCAATAATGCCTCATCCTTCTTTATTCCGAATACACGGACATTCTAAACTGAAAATAATCAAGAAAAACCAAAATTTCCAAACCTAGTACGTCATCAGCTATGGAGTTACACCAAGGAGTCCATCTTTCACTTGCCTAAAGTAGTAAAGTAACGTAGTAACGTCCTTCCTGACTTAATCTTAAGCCGAATTCCTTCCCACGTTAATCCTATTTCTTCTTAAGCCATATCCTTTTTCCACAAAATTGTAGATACATTTGATCATTTTAACGCATATCATTCTGGATAGAGTTTAGCTAAGCTAAGCTTCCGTTCGTTCTCTGGGAGTAGACCCATTAGCATCATTAGAGTAGAAACTGCACAAGTCCGGGCGCATTTAAAAGTACATGAAAAATGGGAAGGTAAGCCGGAGTAAAGCCGAATTCCAAGAATTCGCGTATTAAAAAGCCATCATCCTAAACACTTTTACAATTGGTTTTCCCTCCATCTTATTCCTCTTCTTATCATCATCATTCCCCAGGGTGATTATGGTTTAGCTTTAGAGGAGAGTGTTGAGATTTTAACGTATTCTCTTGTAATGTATGCGCATACTAATTACTATTCATTTAGATAATTAGTTTCCTTACAACGAACCTTCCCCTGAATTCCTAATTAAGGCCCCCACCCACATCCCCGGCTAGCTGACCTCTGAAAAGTAAATGTAAACAGTGTGCGGAGATATTTACGCATTCATTCAGCTTCTTCCCTCCACCACATAGTACTACGATTTAGTTAACGATAATTGACACTTACGCATAATCCAACCATATAGTCTTTTGTCTTAACAGGAGAAGAGCGTATTCAACAACATTATTCTCATCTTCACATAATGCTTCTCCTCTCAGTGAATTAGTTCCCTAAGTATAGGCGGAAGAGGATTGCAGCTTCTTATTATTATTATAAATTCTCTCTTATTGCTTTTTAGCTCATCATATCTTTCTAAAACCCCTCTTAAAATTCAACGCTCTATATCTAAAAGTACGTCAGCATTAGTATATGCAGTGATGCTATTTGTCTTATTTTTTTCTAATCATCTCGCCATCTCTTCCGTATTTCTCATGAATTCTTTGTCTTATCGTTTCCTCCCGATTGTTTTCCCAGTATCATCACACAAGCTCCCGGTGGGAGCAGCCCTCTCTTGAAACATATCCCTCCTTGTCTGCTTCCCTTTGACGTAAAATGTCATAATAATCTCGCTCCTCCGCTTTTGAAGACCACGGAAATCCCTGGTCTTCACATCCCAAAGAACCGGATGTCTTTCCAGATAAAACTAATCCAGAACAATCTCAAACATTAGTAGCTGCTTCCCTCCGTTTCTTCTTCCTCAAGTTCTGGACCTTCTCCACCAGAGACACTTAAGCAACGGCGTTGGGCTAAAGAATGCCTAAGTATTTCTCCGGATTATTAACTCTATTTTCCTTCGCACCTATAATCCCGCTTAAGATTTTTGGCATTCAGGGGAAATATACGAGATGAGAGTCGTTAGTCTTATGTAAGGATGCGTTATCAAAATTTCTCAATGAGTTCAGTTTATCCCTTAGAGTTTTGAGCTTGAAACTCGAGTAAATTCCCCAATCCGCTACGCACAACTACGCACCACACGCCACACAAGCTGATGATAACAAAGTCAAGCTTGTCACATCGAGGACCATGTGAGGAGAGTTGGACAGCTACAAGGAGCTTACACAGCTTCCCATATTTATGATTCCAAGTAATCCACATTCAACCATTATATTTTCTTCATAAACAGATAACGAATTCCCAAGAACGGAATACGAAACAGCCCTCCGCGTCAGTCAATAATAGTCCTCTGTCACTAGTCCTTCGTCCCTAAAATATTTCAAAGCTTAACCATGTTTTCTAAACCATATATTCTCTCATCCTATCTTGAATCCCCACATTTTCTTATCTTCTTGTTCAAGTCCCTAGTTTCCATCTAATAAACTGATGATCCTTCCCAGGGATTTGTCATGAAGAAAAACGCATGTTTACTTCCTCTCTCACTTGATGGTATTATCGCCCATTTCTCCGTCTCCGTTTCCCATTAGACGCTCCGTTATGATGAGGGAAAAGCTGTAATTCTCCAGTCGGATATTTGTCTCACTGTCAAACTAAACTCTCCATCCATTAATGCCAGGATGGAGGAGGTCATTTTCTGAGCTGATATCCGCATTCCATCCAAAAGTAAACAAACACAATCTCATTCCTCCCTCCTGCTTTCTCCTCTTGAAATTTTAAAACTAGTTCACGGCTATCTTCCTCTCCTATCATCAAACCGACGTGATTATGCTCGTATTCTCTAATGTGTCCTAGTTTCCAATATTTACGTTCACAGCTTTAATATTTTCCGATCAGTTTGTGCATCATAAGTGGTTGTACTTTGCTATTTACTTGAATATTTTGTCTTAAATTATTTTTGGGGCTTTTAATTGATGTTGGATTTGAAATGCTTTCAAATATGACGTTATTTTATGCTTTTATTATTGAATGTTTTATTATTTACGGAAATATATGAAAAAACTAATGATTGATCCGCTACCGAGTTACAAAGAAGCTTAAAAAGAATAATAAAAATGCATAGAGGACTTGCTGATAAACAAGAAAATATTTTTCCGTGACGCCCCAAAAGAGCGGGAAACCCTGATTATACTCCGGAAAGATTCCATATGAAAGCAATTATTGATTTGTGGGAGACGTGCTGGAAATTCCAGACTGGAACTCTGGAGACTCTGGTGGACCATTGAATGGAAAGTGAGGGTGTCAAATATACTCTGTTTAATTCCATGTGACAACAAGGGGCGTAATTTAATTAAGACGATTATAAACGTACTAATTAAGCGGATAGAATGTATTTTTCCTAAACGTACTTGAGGTTGTCCAATGTCAGAATCAGAACCTGTACTACCAAGAACCATGTAGCCTGGTAAATGAAGCATGAGAAAGAGAGAGGAGGGACGAAGGAGCGTTAGACACAAGGTTGAGAGTTGAGAGAGAATCGGAGAAAGGTGGCGAGGTGGGATTTGCTAAGGTTTCTTTCCCCCGGTTGAATCTGGGGGTCTCATCAAGTTACATATATTTGACATACCCCTGAGGAGTGTTGAATGAGAATAAACTTAGGCGTAAGATTATGAAGACAATCAATCATAATAACAAGGATGGAGAAGATTATAAGATGATGCAGGAGGGAAGGGAATGCTTGCTCCTCCAGGACAGACAAATGTATAAGTTGATGGCATCATAAAATTTCTCCCCTCATTTCCACGGGGCTGTGGACACGACATTATGCGTTAGCCTCTTGTCTGTGAGCTAACTAGACGACTTGATTGCCCTCTTATTCTCATAGTACTAGTCCACACATCTTCTACAGAGACAAGGGAGGACTCCCTCCTCGACTTTTCTTAATTTCCTCCATATTCCAGCAATCATCCAGCCAGCCAGCCATAACCAACTCACCAGCCCTCATTCACTCCTTCTCCTTTGAGTAGTAGTGAAACAAAAATAGAATTAGTAATTAGCGACTCTAATTAGTGGTCGCCTTCCTTTACATGCCATACTATTAAGGAGGGACGTCTCTCGGAACTTTATGAAAAGAATTTACCCATTCATTTCCCCTACACTAGAAGTCTGCCAGAAGAGCGGCATTCCGAAACCACTGACTCTCTCTCTCATTCACTCCCGCAGAAAAACACTTCCGTAGAATGCAAGACTTCCACCAAACCCCACCCCTCCCTCTTCTCCCTTTTCTTGCATGGCCCAAGAAAAACTAAAGAACCAGAAGTAGCAGCGATGAAGGAGCAAGGAGCAGTGTATAGTGAGAGAGACTCAATGACTTAAATGAGACTAATCACAGAGACATTTTACAGACTTGTAATGCTAACAGCAATTCCCCGTACAAAACTCCCGTCCTTGTGAAACGGGGTTGGATCCGCGGGGATGGCTGGGATTCCTGCAATGTGTTTAAATTTCGGATTTTACTCTGAAACCACTAAAATTTAGGAAGAGGTGGGAGGACTAACTTTAGCTTTCTACATTCCTGTAATAGTTTCACTTTCCCTCTTCTTCTCCAAAACATCTTCATTCACGGCTCTTTGTAGAAACCACTGCCTCCTCCACCCACCCTTACTTTTTCGCCTTGAGAAAGAATTCTCATCTCGACGGATTTCCTCTAGCCTCCTCTTTCATGTTCAACGCTCTGGCTCTTGGAGAAAGTTTCTCCTTGGAGTGTAATGATCTTTTTCCTCATTTCCTAATTATTCCTGTTGTCGCAAACTTTTATTTTTAGTGTAGAAGCTTTTAGCTCCAGAAAAAGTTTCTCTACTTCCCTAATCCATGCTAATTTCATTTTAATTTTCTTCAAACCAGTTCAACCATCTTCTCAGCTTTTCTGGGCAAGGCCACTCATTTTTAATCCTTCCGCCCTCTGTTACAAAATTTGAATCTGCGCTCCTTCCTCTGTCTGCCCTTTTGCAGCTGGCCTTATTAGAAAAATTCTCAAATCTTTCTTAAATACTGTACGCAAATTCTAGATGCACAGCTAATTTTCTAGGTAGACCATTACCCGATTATGCTGCTTTCACCGGGACTAGCCCGTCCCCGCTTCCGTAGAGACAGCGGAATTTAAAAAATTCGCTTCAGAGCGTATAGAGTGACGCTAGTATGGAATTCTTGTCTCTACATACAGTTCCGTTATCCCTTGGACGGACCACCGTACTTCCTAGTGTCGTTGTCGTTGGAACTGCTGAATCTTGAACAAAACCACACAAAGATATAGTAGACTTTCACCGACTCGTTGATTGTAGCCATCCATTTAAAAGCAATCAATACTGCTTCTTGAATGACATTCATTTCATGTCCAACATTAATTCACACCGCCCCTCTTCTTCTTAATTGTCACCTTCTTAAAAAGATTTGCCACTATTAAAGGAAATTAATAATAGCTCTCCTTCCTATAAACTCATCATCCACACTGGCCCCAGCCAGCTCCCTCAATTTCTTCTCCACATACCACATAAATAGCCCTGGGCGATAACTCTTTGCAAATTTGCGAATTCCTCATCCCCGCTCCTCCTTTTAATTTGCAAAGGTAAACGGTCAAGCTAAAAGAAGCTGGTCAGATACGTAGTTGTTGCTCCTTCCGTCACTGGTGACGCATCGCATCTTAGCCCTAACTCAACGGTCAATCTACGGTCAGTTACTATGGTATTTGTACACAATCCTGGTAGTGTGTATGGTACAACAGGTTGATACTCTTCCTTTGGAAGATTTGCTGAGGACAGGTAGATATAGGGCTCATCTTTACGATGAGATCCTGCGGAAAGAAGCGGAGGAAGAAAGAGTTCGTTGCACCTTTTCCCTCTTCTCTTTTACATTGGAGTCACATACACACGCGCTGTATCCATCACAATAACACTCAATCTTATTCTTCACATCCCTTTACACATCATAAAAATCTGTCTTCTCTCCTATTCCTAATATACACCTCTGAGCTTATATACGCGGTAGCCGGAGAAAGAAGCGCCCAGGAGAAGGTTAACTCTCATCTTAACTACGCATCAGACAGAATATGAAGTAGTTGAAGAGAAAAGAGAAGCGAGCTCCTCTCATGTGTCCAAGTCCCTTAAAAATCCACCTCCCTCAACTTTCTCACACATCCTTCTTCACCTGAACATAATTTTTTAAATTTCTTTATTAGTTTCCACCTCTCATTATTCCAATCCTCTACACTTGAACCATTCATCACCCTTCCCTCCCTCGGCCTCAATCACCCCCTCCCCAAGTTTCTCACTCATTTTCACCTACCACAACGACCATAGATTCATCTAGCTATTATTGCATAATCTTTGACAGAGATCAATGACGAACCTCGCCCATTCCACGCTCCTACCATACCTAACTTGAACCGCAAATAACCCTTCTCCATCTCAACACCGCTACAAACGTACACATCCATTTAATCTTGGTGACTTTAGTTTCGCACTCTTTCTGTACATTCATTCTCAAGGATATGCTTCCCCCATATTTCCCTGTATTTGAAATCCATAAATTCCTCCCTGTTTTTACATCAAATATCAGTTACGCAGAATTATTGCGAAAGCCCCCGGACATGTTTCCTATGTTAATTACCTTGTTTATTAGCGTGTAGGGATATGTCTTTTCTCGCACTTTTGTAGCCTCAATAAATGTTTTGTTGCAAATATTATTCATATCGACGTGCAAAGAAACCCCAATATTCTGGGGAATATGGAACAGAAACATTGTTTTTTACACTTTATATGCGTTTCCCTACACTTCCCCGCTTCCAATCACCTTAAAATCAACTCAGAATAAATTTCCCAATCCATAAATTTGTCTCGATATTTTTCTTATATAATTTATTAACTTTGAAGCTTAGCTACGCTACACGTTACGTATGCACTTAGCCTTAATTCAGAGAGCATAAAAAATACAATGACATTATCCCTGGTAACCATGTGTGTGCCAACAACCACCTGTAAGCTCTCCTCGGGTGTATCTTTCCTAACGGTGACATCGTCTATAACCTTGGAGGCTCATCTTGATTATTTATTATTTTCCATGGGTACATCTAGCTTGTTTGTTACATAAGCAAGGAAGGAGGGCAGATCTCACAAAAACTGACTATTCTCCTCCCGTCCTCTTCAATAATCATGCTTCGACCAACTTATTTTTGGTTCATTATTTTTCTCTCTACAAGATTCTTTATTGACAGGGACGGCAGTCCTTGTCTTGTCAGCCTCCATGATTATGCTCCCATCGGTGCCAAGATTCCTGCTTTAGAAGCAACCTTAGCGGTGATGCGGTAAAAATTTATTGCAATCTCTATAACCAACGACGAAGCTCACCCTTGTTGAGAATAAGCCACAAAAACCGCACATGTACTACCCAACTCTCTGTCCTCCTTTGCTCTCCCGTTTCAATTTGCGAATTCTTCCGTCAGAATCATCTTTTTTCCTCAAAAACAGTTCCTCCGTGTTACATATCCATAAGAGAATGAAGCTCTAAATTTTTTAAAGCAATGCAAGTTTCTACGGATTCCGAAAACAGCTCTACTTTAATCTAAACGTATTGTCCAGTTCAAATGTGCTGAGATTAGTTAAGTTGAATTGTATTATTTAGTTGATTTCCATTAAAGCGTAACTTTCATTGACCCACCCTTTTTAGGCTAACTTCTTTATGCTTTCCAGGGGTCCAGGGATCCAACAGTCTATCATAACGGAGGGTGGGTCATAAGGGGGTTGGTGTGTATATTATTTCAACGGGCAGCGTTGCCAACGCTGCGTTGGATGATCAATGAATTAACTCTACAAATATTTGAATTCAAAAATGTTCTCTAAAAACTTTGTAAGTTTACGAGGTTTCAAAAGTCTGCCTCCTATAGAATTCCATTCTACGGACGGGGAAGGCTTAAGGGTTTCTTCCCCCTTCCTCTCCAATCAGATTCCTAAAAGACAAGTCCTCCGAGGATAAGAGAGCAATATAATTTTTTAGTAGTGAAATTTAAATTGTGATGGAACAAGTCCACACATCCGCACTGATGGGGACATTATGATAGGATTTTATAAGGGAAGTAGAGACAAGTGCTCACCTTTTAACAGGCGAGGAATTAAAATCGTAAAAGAAATTTACAGAACCCTTTACTTACACCCCTCTCCTCAATGTCTACTTAACCCTTGGCTGCCTATCCCGTATACAACTTTTTTTTTTCTTTTATCGGAGTAGAAACCTTATAACAACTTGAATCCACTTCTTTTCAAACTTTCATTACATGAATACGATTAGCAGTAGTTTATTTTAGTAAAACGCAACCTACCTGTTATTTCCCAGCAGTGTAGAAATTGTGTGTCTTCAAAAAACAGTAAGTACAGACAAAAAAAGAAAAAAATTCATTCAGCTCTTCTGTCTACGAAGTCCGTTCCCGCTTCATTTTTCATTTCCTAGTTTCGCCTTCCTCCCTCCATAATAATAATAAGAATAATGTTAATAGCAATAATGGTATTCCTTGACCCTCCACTTCCACCTCTTTCCACCCAGACCGTGGTAAGCAGCCAATCTTACCTACAATCCCAACATATATTTTATGATTTCATGGTCGTAAAACGTTTTTTCAAGAAAAAACCTCACTCATTATTATCACCCTCTAAAGAATGAGTACTGAGGCTGGTGTGGTGGGAGAGTGAAACAATAAAGGATAACTTGATTAGATATCATGTATAATATAAATCTAGCTGAAAAAATATTCTCTCCTTTAAAAAGTACGAATATGCACTACAGACAGACGCACTTTTTCCCTGTCATTGTTCTCATATATTACATTTTCATAACTCATCTTTCCCCGTCTACCCCTTGTACCCGCAACACCAACCAAACATGACAAAAGACAAGCTCAAAGATTACATGCATACATTCCTGCATATTTGCACACCTACTCTATGAGGATGATACCAAGCAGTTAAACCGAGTTTCACCGGCCTTACAATCATCATCACTCCTGCTTTTGCTATCACCCGGGTCTCTGACCGTGTGTATCCGGCTTGCAAAATTTGCCAGTTCCATCCATGTCGCCATTTTCCTATCTTTCAGCCAGATTCTGCCCTCCTCAAAATTCCCGCAACTCCGGAAATGAATTAGACTTGACAGAGTAAATAAAGGGGATTCATTTGATTGCATTAGCATATGTATAATCCTCACCTTCTCACGGTTCCATCCTTTTAATCATCCCAAGTTTCCTTCTCCCTGCCTCCATATCTTCCTTCGCCTATATTGAATCAGAGACACTCCCCTGTACTCACTCCCCCACCCCACCCAACTGAATTCCTTATCATTGAAAAGTCCACACAATATTTTGTCAATCAACCGCGCTCTTACTCATACTGCCGTCAGTGAGCGGAATATAGAACGCCATAACATTAAGAGCGTTATGGAGCAAGTCTCGTTCTGGCCCCATCCAAAATAAGTGTTATTGTCGTCTATTATATGCGTAATGCGCGGTAAGTTGCCCAAGCCAACAAATACATTCATTCCTTCCCTTCTAGCGTCTCTTTTCTCAGAATATGTTTATCATTCAAACATGAAGATTCCAATGGAATTGACCTCTTTGGAAAGTCCATATGTAATTGGTGACAAATATTTGTTTTCCCTCCCCCTGCCCTGAGTCCTCCCCGTCTTTCTCATCATTGCTCATTGCTCTCGATCATCCAATTCCTCTATTACTTTACTATTCTAGACATGAGATGCTGCACGTACTATACTCACATAATAACCCAAGGGTTTTCCTACACCTTCCCAATCCTCCTCTCTCTCACCATGAGTTAGCCAGCTAGTATTGATTTATCCCACCCACATTCTCAATTCTAATGGGTCTCGTTCTTGTGTTTATTATTGTCATGAGGTGATGTGAGCACAAATATGCCTCATCATATCCCTGCCTGCAGAATCAGAGTGTTAGGAATGTAAGGTGGTTATTGTTTTCACCTATAACCTAATAATAACCTCCAGAACAGAATAATCAGACAGAGGGCGGGGACTGGGGACATGTATCATAGAAGGATAAAGAAACCTTATGTGTAACAAATGTGTTCCCAAAAACAAATGGATTCCAAGAATTCCATCCATATATCCTATTCACGGGAAGGCTGAGTGTGTGACTGGGAACTCTCTTATTGTCATTTTAGTCATAACAAGCTTATTCTGGATACACTCCTTTTGTATACATGATTTTATTTGACACTAGGATGGAAATTATATATATGTGTCTTCATCCACATAATACGTCATCCTTCCGAGAAATCCGCGTCCGTACTTCCCCCAAAATCTCATCCCTCTACTACAGATAACTAGATTTAACTGGATAACGCATAGCGTATCTTATTCGTAAATTGTCTCCGCTAAATTTCTTCCAAGAAGCCATCATTACAGGAAAATGTATGCAATTTTCCAAGGTAACGCGTTGCATGTAGCCGTCTAAACTGCGCTGAGCTACTGTAACGTCCTGTAAAACTGCGTTACGAATCTATGCAAATATATTTTACCTTTTTCAAAACCTCTTTTACTCTAAGCCGCCGCCATCCCATTGTTCTTCCTAATTCTTGCTTAATTTACTAAAAGTTTCCCTGAATTTCCTATCCATCCGCCCCCGCAATTCTCTTTTAGCTAATGTAGAATAAGTAGTAGTAGCATTAATGGAGGTTGTGAAATATTTTATTTCATCAATGGCAACCAAGCTCTATAGCATACGAATCTTCCACCTCCGTTTTCCGTTGTTATATGTCTTGATGTATAGGAAATGAAAGTTGTCGTATCCTTTTACACTCTGCTACATATGCTCATCCACTCCACACTCTCTCTTCTTTCTCCACCCTCACTTTGTGCCACTTGGCTGATTTATTCCACGTTCATCCCAGATTACTGTAAATATATCAACAGAGCTCAGGAGGGAGAGAGTCTCTCTGTTGGATGAAGAGGCACTGTTTCTAAAATTTTCTCGAGTTCACACGTGTCCTTCTCCTCCACACTATCTTAACCGTAATAATAACAGAGATTCCAAATCCTTCTATTACGCTTTGATTAAACCCCCATCATCTTCGCCACGCTTCTCCACAAGCCCTCAGGTAAGGATGAAATGAGCGCCAGAGAATTTTCCTTCTCCCTCAACCCAGCACAAAAACCATTTAATCTGCCTCTGTTTCTTGAAAAAGAAAGCCACACATTTTCTCTCACATATATTGCGCGGGAGAAAGCAGAGAAAGTCAAACGCACCCGCACATACATTTCATACATACGCTACAATTCCTCTTTCTTTGCAAAGCTTTCTCTTCCCCACTCCTCTTCACGGCACACTGTAATCATTTCCATTCAAACTGTTTTCTCTCCCTCAAACACTACCACAAACTCTGCATCTTTGTATTCTGGTAAAGCTTTCTTGTAGTATTTACCAACATTTACCGCACAAAAGCTCTAGACAAGACAGGTGGTTTACTCATCAGAGATGGCATGGATCGTGGCCCGCGTGATCCATGGATCGCGATCCACTTTTGGGTCACGATGGGTCACGATGGGCCACGTGGCCCAGTGGATCGCGATCCATGTAAATCACGTTTTCTGGATCACGCCTAGTTTGGATCACGGTTTTGGATCACACCACACTACTTTTTCTTCTTTTCCTATAACTTGAAGCGTAGACTTCATGAAAATGGAATTTCAGCTATTTCAAAGGGATGGATGTATTCTAGTCACGTGAATATTTGTATGTATACCTTAATGTTTCTCCTCCTCATCTAGCTGGTGCACCGGTGGTAAATATTCTGTATTTCCATAAATCGTGATTCAGGCGCTAAAACTTGAACTCTACCCAGTGCTCACCCTTTACTTCATGCATGCTGCACGATCTTCTTTATGTTTACATGCTTGGCTTCCCACATTCCCACAGTGGTTTTGATGTACTCAGTTAAACACGTATCACTAACATAATTGCCCTAACCGTCTCTAGTTTCGGTGAGACCCGTGCTACAATAATATCTGTTATTAGTTAATTAATATTACCATTAACCATTATGGCGAAGCAGTCGAATATCTCCGAGTTTGCCACGGAATTGGTGGAGACGCCTCTGTTCTCGGAGGAAGTTGAATTAAGAAGTGTGCCTTGTGGATCTGAATCGTCACCATCCGGTAAGTACGGTTTAATTTTGACAAGGGTCTTTTTAGTGTTAGCAATTAGAACATGGAATCACATTCCGTCAAACAGTTCAGCAAGCAACAAGGAATTTCAATAAACTTTTGTATTCCATGAATTTCATGTGTGGGCGGAAAACTGTTTTTTCTAACTGAAGCAGGTACTAGTACTACAGTGGCAATTTGGTCTCCAGACAATGACAGGGAGCGGTTATTCGGTAATAAATTATAAAACGATAACAAAAAAATGATTTATTCAAACAGGTAACAGTGTTTCATTGTTTTGGAATGCAGGCAACACATCTGATCCTTTGATAGGCGGTCCACTGGAATCTGGGCGTACCGATAAGCTAAGAGGTACACGTATGGTTCAATGTGTATTATAGTGCACTAAATATGACAATTTAATTGGTTGTATTTTTCGCAGAACGGACTCGTGTACCCATTTGGAAGTTGGAACAGCAAGTTGTTGCTCTTGAAACAACGGCAGTGGAAAATCGTAATCGTGTCCTTGATTTAGTGTCTACGTTATCCAAGCTAAGAGAAGCCTTGGTTGGTACAACTGTACTAAAAAACTCCACTACGGGTAAGAATAAACATAGAATTTTCCCCTAATCTATATTCTAATCGGAGGTCGTGCGTCAAAATCTTTGTGGTTGACCTTAGGCCTTAGGTCAGAACGTACCGCCAAATCCTTGTCAATGGGAATACAGAATTGGGAACACACGCCGCCGGGCCGAGCGAAGCGTAGGCTCCGGCCGCTGTGTTTCTAATTTTTTTATTTCCATTGACAAGGCATTTAGAGGTACGTTCTGACCTAAGGCCTAAGGACTCCTCTCGCTTCGCTCAGGTCAGATTATTGTAGTCAACCTTACATCGACTTTTTTTTGTTTTCTGTTAAAAATTCATTGCTGCGTTAATACAATGTTGTTGTTTGTTGTAATCCTCAGTTTACCCTGGGACGAGCTTTGAAATATCTGGCACTTACACAGTGCGACTGCGAAATGATGTTTCTTCGAAAACTCGTAAGTTCTGTTGTCTTCTGTCTACTTAACGAATATGCCGTCGATAGCTTCGGCCTGAGACGGTGCTCCAAACGGATTTTCAGGAAAAACTAATGGAAACATAAGAAAAATTAAAGTGTTCGATTGTAATTTACTATACAATGCTATTCAGGCAGCGTGCGCATACCTGTATGATATCTTTGGAGATAGTTTTTTCTCTTAGGTGTGAAAATCATCGCACCCAAATACAATTCCGTACGAAACAATGCAGAGAAACGAAAAAGTAACTGTTCCATCAAAGTGTCTCGAAATTTTATAATCACATCACTGGGGTCACCAGGTATTAGTAGGAGACCTGAAAAACAAACAAAGGTTAATGACCAGCAAACCACAGTCCCACTGTGGAGGAAGGGGCAATATAATTAACTTACTATGATAAACATGAACGATTTCGGGTATCACTTCATGAACAGTGATGCCATCACGTTGCAAACGATCAGTTGAAGTCGAGAAGGATGCCAAGACCCGTACAATGTTTTGGAAGAGTAGATAATCTTCAGCCTGGGGAACCGATGGTAGATGTGCTTTGTTGTGACCATGTTCATGCTCAAACGTAAGAATAGCTACGACGGAGCTAAATACTTTAGGCTGCAAATTAAACAATAAAACACGAATAAATAATATTCGCAATTGTTAATATAGGAAGCAACGTAGTTAGGTGTTACCTCTAGTAGTCTTATTAAAGTATCCACATGTGAGTTCCATCTTGTGGCAACTGATACTATTAGTCCTTTTCCAGCTAATTTCTTCAGTGTATCAGAGATGTGGATCCGCTTTCGACAGCAATAAATCAAACGTCTCGAATATAACAAAGCAGCTTTGATCCATTCATTACGCGGGTCTTCAACCGCGGCGCGGATGCAGCTCTGCAAGGAGTGGGCTACACAACGATGCTGAACATGAATATTAGCGATATGAGTATTTTCCAACAGAGCATGAGCTTCAGTCACAGTGGCATCGTCCAGAGAGAATAAATCTAACGGTATCTGTTGTTGGTTGTTCCTTTCAAAGGGTTCCGAGGCTTCATTATCGTCACCAGACAGCTCCGTCGATTCAGAGTCATTGCTATCACCATGTTCTGCCACATTGGATTCCGCTGTTAATCTACGCATGGCATTCAGCATATTTGACCCGCTGTCAGTGAGACTAAAAACACACTATAACATTCAAGGAATGAAATTAGACGATAATTGTAATAAAAAGGAAGAACTGTCGTAATGTACGGAAATAAAGCGACATTATCAACGCACCTTAGCATTAATACCAAATTGGTCGAGTAAATCCCTGATTTTTGATGCTAAATAAGCGCCAGTATGAGACCCAGTCAATTTCTGTAACCCCAGTAGTACTGTGTGATGACGGCAATCACTGTCAATGTATGTAAGGGCGGTCGCTAGGATCCCCTCATTCCCTCGACTAGTCCATCCATCTGACATAACACAACAAGCCTTCACTTCTTTGTGTAGCGTATCCTTAAGCACAGATTCCTAAGGCAGGTCATGTCATAAGTTAAAACAAATTAAATGTTTTTTTGAATGTTTGTTTGCAGAAATCGTGTATAACGTACCAATCGAATAAAGTCTGTTACTAATTCAAGTTGTTCACTTCGCGACAAAATAGGAGGCCCGTCATCATTGACGCTGCTGGTGCTGTTACAAGACAAGGTGGACGAGGGGATACCGCTGACCTGTTTATACCGCTCATGGGTCTGAAAATGAAGCAGCAAAAATATGAATCAATTCAAAGTACATAAGGAAATGCATTTTGCAAAGGATATACGAAACACGCATGTACCTTGTCAAAGTGCCGCGTAAAGGTTACAGCGGTTCTTTCGCGAATAATGTATAGCATCTTTGCGTATGATTTATCAAGTAAACATCCCTTGCAAATAACCACGACTGGTTTATGACGCCGTGATTTACTTAAGTTCTCCGTCACCATGATATCCAAATATTTGTGACCCAAGTAAATAAAGCCTCGCCGTGCAACTGCGTTATTGTGCTGATACAGTAAACAGTACACTAGCTTTGGTCGAGGCCCACTCCAGCCATACATGTCATCAAGTGTATTAACAAATACAACGGTTTCACTTCCTACTTGTATGACCGATCCAGGAGTGGAGTCCGACTTCAATAGGACATGTGCCGTAAAAACAGTTTTTCCAATATCTGTTGCCGTGATTTGTTCTGGTGACACAAGTTGAAATGGCAATGGTCCAAACGTCTGCGCTTCAGATTCACCCGTTTGTACTACAACAATCGGACCACTAGTTTCGGCTATTTCCTCGTACTTCCTCCTAGAAAGCCCCGCAGTATCCGAACTATCCGAAGTTGTCCCGCTGGAAGTACCACCAACACTACTAGACGTCTGTGAATTTGACGATAAAGATTCCTGGGAAATAGTAAGAGGCTGGGAATACTGAAGTAGATCACAGGAAACTCTTTCGGAGGGTAAGTCCATTCTGCATTCCGAGCTGCCATTAGGTTTACACCTTCTGGGTTTTGCAGCAGCATTCGCTTTAGTAGCTCTTGACCTAGACACAACCTAACTATTACTGGTCTTTCTAGCCTTGGAGGTAGCTTTCCGCTTGCTGACCTCTTGAATATAATCACTGTCCCCGTCCCCACTACTGTCATTATCATCGTGAGATTGAGAACACTCGTCACTTGAAATAATTATGGATTCACCAAGGTCACCACTGCTTTCCGCCATTTTGGTAAATTATTTTGAAAAAAAAGAAAATAAAAAACTATTTCGTCAGTTATATAAAATATGTGATACTAGCACTTGAAACACAGTTATTTAAGAGAAGCGAATTAGGTTGGTAGCACTGTGGAGAGTCCAATTCAACTGATCAGCCGCACGGTCAACTCTCAAATATTTTATAGGCTACTGTGGAACAGTAATAGTACAGCTGTTCGACCGAAGAAAATATATTTATAATATGTATACATGGCCCACAAATGGTATGGCGCATACTAGACGGACCATGTATAATTGTACCGCTGTACCACTGTGGTTTCGTGTATGCGTTACGTATTTCAAAAATCGCGCCAATACAAGACAATCTTGTGAAATACAGCCTACCAAGTGACTTTTCACCATCAAAACATCAACCCCTTGACAGCCTCAACAAGTTTCTTCGACTTACAATTTACTAATTGTGGATCACGGATCACAAAAATTCGTGGCCCAAAAGTGGATCGCGATCCAAAATTGAAGACAAATTTCCACCCTTCTAATCCCTCACTTTCATTTTTGTTTGCCTTTTTTGGATCACGATGGGCCACGATCCATGCCATCTCTGTTACTCATCCTATTTTCTTCACTCTCATTATTATTTCTCTTCTAGCGTCTCTCTCATTCTGTACTCTGACAGTCTTTTGAGGTTGTATTATGTACACATCTCTTTTAAATACACTTTATTCTCTGTCTCTCTCGTTACTTGTCTTTCCACGGTTTTTTCTATTGAAATTTCATCCCTAGCATCGCAACCCGTATGATAAACCCAAAAGATGCAAAACATACAACCCTGTTTCGCACTCTCTCTCACTCTATCTCCTCTGCACTGTAACTTGGATTATCATATTGAATTCATCCCCTTCGCCTCCACTCACTTTGTTGCTCACCTGTTCAAATTCCTATTGAAATCTTTTCAAGTCGGAATGAATATAAAAATTAGTTTTACAAACACTCTGAAACAATGGGTAATCTCCCTTTATTGTCCACTGGCCACATTTTAATAGCCCCCCTCTACGAGAAGATGAATGTAATCCCACAAGTCTCATATTATTATTATGACGTCTGTTTACATTTGATTAAAATTTACGAGGTTTTTCTAAAAATCTTCACAAATCCTCTCATCATCATCTCCCCCCATTCCCAGCCAGCCGGTCACTCATCCGCCCCATCTCCCTCCCGCTTTACATACACCCCATCCACCTTTAACTACTTACTACAGAACTCTATATAGGAGTTGGAGCCCTAATATAGCTCCAGTGAAGGCCGCTATTTATTATAATTTCTCTCTCTTATTTCCGCCAAACGGAAGGCACTCGTTCCTTGTTGCTTCCTTCGTACTCTTCGTTCGCACACAGTCAGAAATTTACGAGCTTCGGAAGGGTTCTCTATTCTAAATTTTAACAATCCTCAACCACGACGACGGCCACAGCCAGCCGCATAATTTAAGCATAGCAGCCATAATTTAAATACGTTATACGCTCAAGCAAAACATTTATTCCCTACACAGTCTCCACACATTCCTCTCACACTTTTTTACTCCCCTTCTGTCTTGTAGACATGTGAAATATGCTCCATAATGTTAGATGGTTCCTACCCGGGTGAAAGCACGTAGTAGGTGGAGAGAGCGAGGGTGCTATGAATTCTCTAGGAAAACATTTCATACAATCAGCTCCTCCGCCATATCCTTCTTTGCTTAGTTCAAGACTTCAAGTGGATGTTGGGAGGAATTCAAAGAGTAAAATATTTACATCCATAGTCAAACAATGGAAAGCCTTTGACAGAGAGCATACGGATTCGAAGAGATCCATATTCCACCCTCATTCATTGAGAACACGTAGAAAAGGCTGCGGGAAAACTGAGTTGGAATCATTCCTCATGCACTAACAATGCCACGTTACAACACATTCCCACTATCACTTCATCCAGAACGCATTCCCCGCACTCCTCTTCCTCTGACACGCGTATCATTATCGTATTCATTATGCACACAATCCCTTGTATCACACACTTGGATTTGATAGGAAAAATATATGGATTATAACATGTTCCCCCCGACCATTAATACATTACACATGCACTCATCATCATCCTGGCCCGGCTGTCATTCTAAATGTCCTCCTTATGTGTCCATCCGTCCCCTGTCTGTCCTTTTCCAATTACCCCTCGACTCCATCCAACCCCTCCTCAGAACATGTGTACTAAACGTTGCTTTTTTCGGATGACAAGGGGCTGGAGAAGGAAGCGGACTGGGTGGCACCCCCTTACAAACCAAAAGCAACGAAGCGCGCCCCCGCTTCAAACCAACCTGGAAGAATATAGCGTGCCGAAGACTAATTACAAATTAAATAGCTACCAGCCTCAGGCTGATTGACAGAATAAAAATAAGATTGCAACTCTGATCACAATTGTCACACAGGCCGGCTTCGTACTTCCCCGTATACTCATTCTCAAATTTTGAGCCCCTCATTTCAACAACCTCATCCTCCATCGCCTCCTTCCTCTCTCATTTCCGCTTTCTTGAAAAAACCTCTCTGAAGCTAATATTACCCCACCGCCGCCAAAGCTCGTTATCCCACCTGCATGCTAGTCCCGTCCCCTTTTGGGCGAACTAATAATCTTAACCCGCGCCCACGTCCTCCCACAAATATTACCCTTGTTAATCCAAAATTTGCTGGACAAACAGAGTGTAGTTGACCCTCATGTTGTAGACTGAAAAGGGGGAAAGGACAATCTCGTCCAGTCACTCACCTGTCCTTTGTATTCCTCGCCAAAAGGAGAAGACGGCGTGAGGAAGCCGCAAGTATATACAATGTAATTTAATCTCAAGGTTCACACACTGTCCAAGTTCTTGTTACCTTTCCTCCAGGGACTGCTCTAAATCCAATCCTGGTTGAATTTGATTCCTATTTATAAAACGGTAAACCATAATTTTCCTTATTTAAAGTACCCGCAAATTCCAAATGGCCCAAAACTTAAATTTAGAAATTAAAATTAATTCAACTTTAAACTGGACGAGATTTAAATTTAAGGTGGGGAAAATTTTGAATTTGATGGGTTTAAATTGAAAGATAAGAATTCGAATTTAAGTCTAGCGTAACGATCATAATTTGAAAGCGGAAAAAATTCAGAATTGAATTTGGCGGGAAATCGGCCGTTTTTGTCCGTATATTGCAGGTGGTGGTTTTGAGCTGTGAAAATGGCCATCATTTCTGGACTAACTGTAAAATTATGATTTAGAATTTTTACCTCCATTCAAACAGTCGAAAAAACATAGATTTTTTTAGTTGATTTCCCGGATTAAGCCGGACATTTCATTTCCATCATATAAAACAATCGTTTCCAGAATATCTGCGAAGATATCCTTGCAATTATCATACTGAATTTAACTTGAATAATTTGAAAATAAATAAATAAAAATAAAGTTTCGAGAATAATTTCAGCATAATTTTGTATGATACCCTTCTAGATATCCTTCTAGGTTAAGTTCATATAAGGATA
Source organism: Sminthurides aquaticus (assembly GCA_906901655.1). Taxonomy (NCBI): domain Eukaryota; kingdom Metazoa; phylum Arthropoda; class Collembola; order Symphypleona; family Sminthurididae; genus Sminthurides; species Sminthurides aquaticus. Next base: position 2,910,950 of record CAJQTT010000004.1, on the reverse strand, counting down.
TTGAATTCATATCATAGGAGGAATATTAATTCTCTTGTAAGATGTCACCAGTATTCGCGAAGGCAGGTGAGTGAAGCGTGATGGGGATGTGGTTTGAGAACAAGTGCATATAGGAGGGATAGAGAAAAGAGACGCGGAGGACTTGTTAGAGATGTCTGGCATAAAAAATAGTTCGAAGAACTTGAGGAATGTGCAGGCTCTAGAGAAGAGGATCATTGCCCTCGTTACATTCCTCCCATATTTTCGATGGCAGCAGAAACGAGTGGGTAAAGCAAGTAAGCTCCAAGGAAAATAAGCAAAGCAACAAAGACGGAATCTTTTCACATGTACAATTTACAACTCAGCCAAGAAGAGCAGCGCTGGGCAGAGCCGAAGCTTGCCTTCCAACCCAGCTTTTACATCTCGTATTTTTTCCATCAATGAAAATGAGTAGCGTTCTTAGGCTTAGGAACAAATTCAATAGGAAACGGCGTAGCGCAAGCCCTCCTCATATTGATCTCATCTTCTTCTCCTCCATCCAGCAGATGCATACAAAACCACTTGTTCGTCATCACAACAAAAAACCTTGCACACACACATACACACGCAATTATCCGCTCCTCACAGTGCATCCCTCAAAACTGCATCCTTTCACAACCCCTCCGCATCCTCTTTCCCCTTTCTCAACATTGCATCTCCGGAACGAATCCACCTTCTTAATCCGCATAACATCACAGCTTCCCACTAACTATAAATCCCACATATTTCCAAACCAACACTTCCCAACGTCCCCCACTACTTCTCTGTATTGCTTCTACACCCTGTCTCTTACGCAGAAAATTCAATAACCCCTGCTATAACTCCTGCAATTATACGATTAGCTTTTACTAGTATACCACTCTCATCCTCCAACTTGTTCATTCAGCAAGTAATTTTTAAAAAAACCGGGAAACTTGCAAGGATAAACATTCTAAAAGAATCTACAACAAAATCCGAATTTCTCCTTTCTTGGGATCAACTCACTCGGCTTTTATAAACGTTTCGTCTATAATTTTTAAAAGCATCATTTCCCTGCCTCATCGCCAAAATTGTACACAAAGCGTACTAAACTTCAACTCCCGCAAATCTCACTCTCACTACTTACTCCGACCGGGTAGAACTCTGTGAAAATTACACGGGATTTGCTCCTTCTTAGCTCTCCAATATATATTCTAAAATGTTCATTCACACTTCGCATAAAGGAAGGCCGAAGCTTTTAACTTTCTTCTTCACACGTCTTCTAAATCTTCAAAATAGTTGTAATGAGTGCCCCTTGGAAAGAAAACAATAGCTTATTAGCATTCCATAATCCTCATCGTATATTACAGCTCACTTAGCATCTTTGGCTCGTCCTCTAGAATTCACGGAGGCCCTCTTCGTCCTTTCTCACTTGCTTCTTTTCTCTTCATTTTAACCATCAAACTAAAGCTTTCTTCTCAACTTTTCAAATCTACACTTCATCTCCCCGCCTGTCTTGAGCAACACATCAACGTTTCTTCTCTAACCGCCAGCACCACATTCACCCCTCCTTAACATAGCTTCTTCTCAACCTTATTCAAACTCAAGGCTTTGAAAACTTTTAATTATTCATACAATCCTTGTTCTAGTGATGATGATCCTTGAAAAGTTGCGGTTTTCAGATATCATCATTTCCATTTTCTCCCCCTCCCATCACTCTCCTCATCAACCTTCCTTTCTCCTGTTTTACCCTTCTCACCCCGTACACGCTATTCATCCCTCCTATGTATCCATCCACGTTAAATCCTTCTTACCCTTATTTCTAATCCACTTTGCATAAAATCCTTCTGATCGCTTATCAAATTTCAGTGATTTGATACTATTGCGACTCATATATTCCCGAAGAGACAGCGTCGTCTCCTCTGGCAATAAAAATTACAAAATCTTAATATCTTCTCTCCCCTTTCGCCTTCTTGTCTTCCTCTGCTCTGCCTATCATCTTATCCGTCACCCATTGTCCCATTTCCTTAGCTAAAGCTCTCACACTGTGTGTAGCTCGTATTACCATATTCAATTCATACCAAACATATTCCTACACGTGATCCGTATTTTCATATTTTCCGTCATCCTTGTTTATTCCACCAACTTGTTATGCATATTTAATTACTTTTGTTCAAGTATCTGGGAATGAGCTATGCATGAATGCATAAAGCGTCTCCGGCCGAATTTCTTAAATCCGTTTTCATACCAGCTCAAAAATTATGTCTTTAGAAGAGAAGCACTCTTCTATTTTCTCATCCGCGCTAAATCCAAAGCCTTATCCTCCTTCCTGAAAGAACCTCCATCCAGTTTGAAATGCATAGAGAGTCGAAGTTGTGTGAGCTGTCATAAATCAACCTAATTATCTCCTTATCAAGGCATATATAAACACCACGGACGGGTAGATAAGAGAATAGAAGGGAGGGGTGCATAGGAGAAGAGCGTGGAAGAGAGTGGATTTTCCTATGCCACAGAGACCCTATTGATAAAACAATACACTTTCCCACCCACCCATCGTGTGTATAGTCCTTTCATTCTACCAGACATATTGTCATTTCCAGGAACCCTTCTCCGTATTTAGCACAGTTGACGCAAATAATCCCGGAGCAGTTCCAGTGACTAGTTTCATTTGCACCCTCTTTTCTAGTGTCCCCATTTTCTTTCTTCATTCCAGCTGCTTTATCTTATATTATATGCTGTATTTGCTTATATTATATTGGCTAAACTGTCTGGCTTCCCGTCACTTTCCAAACAAATAAATTCCAGTTCTGACAATAACTATAGAAAACATTGTTGCAAAGCTAACCCTCCCTCTCATTGCTTATGTTTAGGTTTTTCAGCCTGCGGATATCATAGACAGCAATGATAGAGGAGGAAGTACATGCCGATATTATAATAATGGTTTGTTGAAATGATAGATCAGCATTAGGTTTAAAAGGAACTCAGATTCAGCTTCCATTCGGCAATAGGAAATGAAGCTCAGTTAATTCCACGGCTACCTCTTCGTCTTCTATCACGTATTAGCTTGGTAGAGGACTTATTCAAGTTCATGTGACTGTTAGGCTTGTACAATAGAGTATTGCTAAACTCTGATATCTATTTTATTACAATTTCGAAGGACAATGGACAGACTTGAATCTGATGAGCCAATCAACTGCACCATGCCCTATAAAATACTCCCCAACTCCAGAAGAAGTGTTTTCCTCACCACGGATTGAAGAACCACGTCCCCGCCGATCTGGTCGAAAACCCTCGTATTGATCCAGAGTCCGTCGTTGTTGAACTTGTAATTGCAAGTATGATATTTCTGTATGCTAAACTTACAGAATGGCCTATTTTATTATCATGTTAAAGACTTTTAGCTGTACCAACGACCCCTCATGCCTTGAAAGTCAAATATTAACTTTTGTGGCTTGTGGTTGTAATGACTTGTTAGTTGAATTGACTTAATATTACATTTTTATTTACATTTACAAATTACTTCGTACACTAACTTTAATGTTTATTGGCAACAATTGCCGTGGTTTGTAGCATAGTTGGATACGTTTTAACCTCATATATTAATTAGGTGTAGCCGTTTATTGTTGGAATTCATGTAATTACCTGTCCGTCCCTAACAGTAGTTTTTTATCGTTTGAATCAATTCGAAATGTCCAGGAAAGTGAAGGTTCTGACGACTATCTTAGAACAAAGGGACAACTTATTTTCTATAGAACATGCAGTCAAGTTATGTTCTAAGCAAATCTAAATGCGACCTTCCCGAACAGGAGGGGTTGATAGACATATGCCCTAGTTTCTGTCATTATTTTGTCGCGAGTAGATAGCATTCATCTGGATCACATACAGAGTCAATATCTGCCCTTCATTCAGGAGAATATTGCCTACCTGACTGAGAAATACACTGCTCTTGTGTAAACCGGAAGTGGGGTGTTAAATCTTGTAAATCCCTCCCTTAGCTTTAACTTTCAAGTTTGAGTCATGCTGTAATAACTGTAAGAGGAAGATCGGCTATGATGAGCTCTAAAGAGTGGCAGTCCGAGATTCAAGTCAGCTCTATTCTCCGAGCCGTGATTGGAGAAAGTAAGTTTCCTTCATGTGAAGCCAGCTTGGATAGTTCGCTATTTACTTGCAAGGGAAAAGAGAAAGTAAGCGGAGGAGAAAGAAGCTTTCTAGAGATACATGTACAAGGAAAATATTTTCTCACAGGATTACATTACGTGCATAGAGTTATTTCACGGACATTAGGCATTTTTTTTCATGAGCTCTTTTTATCTGTGATACCATTAGATTGAGTTTTGAAGGCACATAACATCTTTTCTCGCATGTATGTACCTAAGAAAATCTGTCACCATATATTACTTTTCATTCTTTCCGCCCTCTTCCCTATAATCCTTCTCCTCGCTCCACGGTCTCATCTTTACCTACTTGAAAGATTTGTGTAAACGGCGCAACTTCCGTTCTCCTTATACACTTATATCCTTCGCTTTGACAGGATCTCTAAGGGTTTTCTTCGGCTGATTCGCAAGGCTTTTTTGCTAATATATATATACTTTCTATTTTCTCTCAGAGCTTGATGAAAACTCTCATTTGCTCTGTTCTACTGCAGTATATATACCTTGAGCAAATCACAGTTTTTGTAAGCGTTATTCCAAATTTTCTACTTTGGCCAAATTTAAGTCCGTTTATTACGCATATGTATGACTTAAACAGTATGAGTATCCCAGTATGTTATATTATAAAATCAGGTGCAAATTCTGAAACGATTGAAACCAGACTAAAATCGTTGTGCTACTTGCAGCTCTGCTGCAAGTATCACAACGAGCTTACAAATGTGTGTAATGTACGCTCAGCTTACATGACACTCTTAGACAATGCCGTAGGAGAATACTATTCATTATTGCTGTAATTTTTGTAGAGGCGCTACATTTTGGTTGTTGAGTGAAAGTCTGGGGGACGAGAGGGAAGCAGGAGAGTTGGAGCGTCGTAGTAGGAGTCCCCATTTCCCGTGAAAGAAGGTGTGCAAAGGCATGGAGGAGATGGTAATGTTTCCCGCAAGGATCGAGGTAACGAGTCAATTTCAGTCTTCCGACTTTGAATCAAGTCCCAGAGGGCATTCTTGTGAGCATCCTTTTTCCATTCTCTTCCTCTCGTAAGTGTCTAATGATTTTTACCCGGGCTACCGAAATGAGTTGTTTCCTCCTTTATGCATACATACATGGCGTGATACAGTGTGGAGCAATGTGACGGGAGCTCTTATTATGAACCTGACTGTGACTTTTGTCTCGTTTGGGCCCTGTTTTCTGGATTGAGCGAACCGCGACCAGGGTACTTTCTACATGTCCGGGTAAAATAGAAGCCGGTAAAATTTAACGTTATGTACGTAAACGAAGGTATCCAGGAGCTTAGTGGGTTCAGTGAGTTGTGGTTGGTATATGCTGGGAAAGAATAGAAGAAAATGATGGTGCAAACAAACTTTGGATCTCTTTCCCTAATTCTCAAACTAGGGGTCTTTTACACGTGTAAATGGATTGAATTACGTGAAAAGACTCATTTCACTCACTTTCCCTTCTCTCATCAAGCTTAAATTAAATCCCAGTCAGCCTCCTTCCCTCTACCTTATATTTTCTTCCTCTCATTCTTTCCCACTGTAATCTGCTTTTCATTCACTCAACTCCTTCCGCGACATTTTGACGTGACTCCCAACTCACTCCCACCGTTAACTCTTCTTTAAACAAATTGTTGGATTCATACAAACAATAAGACGCACATTTCTAAGGTTTTTTTCTTCTTCATATCCCTCCCTCCGAAATCTCGGTCCCCTTCCTCGTACCTATACCCTTCGCGCCCGGCAGATATTCCCCCGAATTCTACGTCTCCTCGACGACAATTACACACAGTACTTTTCCTACAAGCTATAAGCCCTGGAGAAAAGTGGAATTATCTCATTCTCCTCCCTCCCGTCATTCAATTCCAGAGGAGTTCACATTCTCATGTCTTCATACGTTCCCCTCCCCTTGTTTATCGGTTTTTAAAAAACCCTCCCGGGATTCCTTATTCCCACCCCTTAGTCCGTCACCTTAGAAGCTCATCGGAGCTTCTGCCTTTAATCTTTTACGCATCGCTTCCCGCTATTCCACTCTTAGTATCCCAGTATCCCTTCCTTATCCCTCCATGTCGTCCATGTCTGCTACTACAATCCCCAAGTGATTCCATTCATTAATTAACCATTAATTGTTCTACTACCTACCTCGGAACACTCCAAGGGATGAATGAAGGCAAGTTACGAAACGAGCATTCTTCCAGTCATTCCTCCGCTTGAAATTTCAGCTCAGTCTACCCGCTTTTTTGGATTGGACATTATTTCCCACCGTTCTATTCTCTTTTACACAATTTTTGAACAATACACGCATCGTATGCCCTACCTTTTCACCCTCTTTTGCCGTTTCCAATGTCTCCCAAACTCATCTCAGCTTGTCAACCTGTTTAACCCCGATACAAGATTTTTTTACAAACAACTTGAATCCTGTCTCCCCTCATCTAACTCACCTCTCTTATTTGCTTTCATTAATTAACCAAGAATCTGACTCATTTGTTTTCTGATTTTCTAAACCAAAGCTGATACAGCCTTCAGAGTTGATGCTCGAAAGGTATGAGGAGAAAAGTTTCAATGACATTGACATTGAGGGATTTACGTAAATTCAATGCCACCTCCATGTAATCCTTGTCCTTCCTTCTTTGATCGTGTATGCCTTGAGAATGGCCTTCCTCTTCGTCAAACTTTTCTCATTCTTCCCCATATGTCGTTCCGCGCAAATACAAGTTCCCTCTATGTTTTGCAAACGTTCCATTTCCATATAAACTGCAATACTGTGTGTATTTGCCTTAATAAAATCCTTAACCAACTCGTTTTCTATCGTAAAACCAATGAAGCACATATTGCAAGTTAACTTTAAACTTGCAAGTTATTTGCCCACACTAACTATCCCCGTGACATAAACACACACGCTGTAAACCTCCTTGGGGATTCCATTCAAAATAACATTGCTTACAAACTTAGGAAAACTGGAATTTATTTGGAGCTAATTGTCTAGAATTTCTTGGTAGTATACTATGTCCCTAATACAGACGTCGGGTGAGTGGATGGATGGGATTGATTCAAAAACATTTAGACATCATCATCATCTCATATGTGATGATGATCTCACATGTCATATGTGAGCCACAGGACAGTCAAGAGTCAAGCAAGAGAACCCCAGAAAACTTTATAGAGGATCAAAAAAGCAGGCTTGCAGCTGACATTCATTTTACTTCCTTGTTTTCCTACACTAGCAAATGCAAGGACTTGAATAATTTACGATACGGATACGATAGCATAATGACCACCTTTGCGAATTGCTATCTTGTCAAACATGATGGAATCCTTTCTCATTAATGTATTCCTCTCATTCGTTTTAGTACAAGCGTATTTTCAATCTTACTGTGTTTCTCATTCGTACCGCCACAACTAACCCTGCATTCTTATTTAAAGAAATAGCAAGCATTGCTTCGCGTCACATGCCTCCGAAACTGTATCCATCTAAACCTGCCTCAAGAGAAACTACCGGAAATGAGTTCCATCAGCTTCCTTTTACAATCGTCACATTTGAAGGTTCTGTAGTTTTTATTACGCCTTCTCTAATCAAAACTAACCTGATCAATCCTACATCATCTATCACGCCTCTACCACCTGTTTCTTAATTTCCACATGCATCTTCTTCTTTTCTCTCACACAGGTTTCCATCCCGCGATTGCGTGTATCGCTCCTTCTTATATGCCTTTCCTTCAATTAGGAAACATTTTTACATGTATCCTACTGGAAACAAGTTTGGGGATTATTTCCATCATTCTTCTACTAATTATTAGCCTTTGGGTTTTGAACAACGCAGTTATTTTCACTCATTCCGCAGCAACTCACACAGAACACAGAAAGTTATCAGCAAGTTCCCGCTCCTCTGCTGAAGAAACGGAAAATCTGGCTGCGACTTGAAGAAACTTTCCTTATCTGGATATCCCTGGTTTATTAGAATATTTGAATATTCTCCGGTTATTTTTCAAAAGTATGTGAGTTGAAACTACTCACTTTTCAACTTGTTCCGCTGGCCTCAGCTCTTCATTTCGGGTTTTTACGTAATCCTATTTGCTGACCGTCCGTCATCCGTCACTCATTCAAAAACTGCGCGTCGGAGGAGGTATCCGTAAGATGTTGAAACGTTGAGCATTATGCAGAGACAAGATTGCGTTACAAAGTCCTTGGTAATTAAAATCGACTTCGTGTTTCTTATCACAAGTTTCAGGCGGATTGGTCTGGGCCTTTGGAGTATTACACCAGCTTCAGCTTTTTGCTTGCTCCCAGGCAAACCCGCAAATCTTTTGAATGCGTAAATTACTCGCAAAATCTTTCGCATAATATATATACATTTTGTAGGGGTTTCCTTCCATAAAGTTCATGTCTCACATTTAAAATATGCATAATCCATCAGAGTTGTTGACAGTTGCGAAAGTTTTCCTTATGCTCTCTTCACCCGTGCCGTGAGCTTTTTCTCCATAAACATATGGTCCTCAATATATGTACGTTAGCTTGTACGCTGTACATTTGAATTCATGAAGGAGAATGTGAACACTGTTCCTCCAAAAGCTTAAAGTTTTCATTCCACGTGTTCAGCGATGAGGACCGCAAATAAAAAAATTGTGGTAACTTGAGATCACAGTCTTTTTTCTTTTGTTGATTTTTCTGCAGCGCCAAACATGTTCACATTCCCCTCTAATATCATATTTCCAGTTTGTGCAATTTCTGCAATTTGATACAAGATCCATACACGTCAGTGTATCATAATAGCCTCATTTCTTTATGCAAATATGAAATATGCGCCCCTCATTTCAATGCGGGAAGATGATTCTATTTGCTACGAAAGAATAGTTGATTAAATGTTTGTCGGTTTTAGGAGGACGGAAAAAACTATTCCGAATGTAATACCAGTTCCCAAATTTTGCAAATCTGACATGAAACTAATTCTTTTTACAATCCTGTTTCATCCATTAATTGGTTTTTATTTTATTAGTTTACAAAGATGAACCGTAAGAGTAAATAAAAATAAACTCTCGGTTTGAAACCCGAAATTCAGCTCAGCTCAAAGCTGAGTTCAAAGGAGGAGGAAACTAGAACTCTAGTTAGTAATATATGTATGTCCGAAAATAACGTAAGCTGAGTTTCGATCCACAGCCGGACGGATGTCACTTTTAGCCGTCGTTAATTCAAGAGGATGGCTCCCTTAAATATTCTGTTACGCCAACTATTTGGAATGTTACGAGAGTTGACTGGCTCCATCCAGAGTATATAGCCCCTTCTTTGGGATTCTTCCAAGGCTCTTAAACTTAGCTTACACGCTGCATCATTTGTCCAGCTTTTGGTTTATTGATTACTATACAAGGAATTAAGTAGAGTCATAAAGATTGGGATATTCGGCGGGGAAGGCTACGCTAGGATTTGGGGGAAATGCAGATAAAATTCGGATCTCAATTTTTATGTCTTTTCTATTGTTCCCTTGAAGAGCGCAAAAATTCTATTAGGTAGATTCAAGGATGGACTGGGCTACACTTTTAGCAGTACCCGGAATTACCGGAGGAGTAACAATGGGCAATAGAGGACGAGGGTGGATTTTACGACGGAAGAAATTTCCCGGCGACGTAACCCAAGTCAATTTCTGACTTTTCCCCATCTCCGTCCTTCCTATTACGTATCCCCTTCCACTCTTTTCATTAATTCATGAACATTGAACTAGCTGATTATCCTCCTGTGTTAGTTGGGCTACAATTTGATGAAATTTTTCTCCGACCTTTAGTTTTACGCCTTTTCTACCCGGATACAACTTGGAGTGCCAGGAGGAGCGCAGGGAATTCATCAAAGCAACATGTCCGAGGTAGTTTGAAGACCAAAGGGTCCATTCTCTACTTTGAGGGAGGCAATGAGATGGCCGCCGATATTTAGGGACGCTTTTTGGCGGCTGACTTATTACCCTCCCGAACCGGAATAACAAATGTTAGATTTCGGAGGATTTTGCTCCCATGGAAAATATAGGGAATAGGAGTGAGGATGGCTGATTGGCGGCGTGTGTGTGAGTGGTGGGTCGGTATTATGGATCATGGATCATGGATGAAGGCCTGGGAGGAAATAAATATAAAAAGTGGATTTTTTACGACCTGCCATCTCTGACTTTTATATTCCGATAACAAGATCAATCAGGAAAGGTTGTAAAGTTGGCTAAAATACAGAGTAATGAATAAATTAAGGGGTGACGGGCTTAGACTTTCTAGTGATTGTTGTGATCCGTCTTGAAAACTGATTTCCTTGCATTATTTCCCATTCTCTCTCCACCCCATCCACCCTTCACTACTATTACAACTCTGCTAGTAAAATACTAAAATTTTCTACCATTATAACCCACGTCTCTATCACAGACTTTTTCACTCCCTTAGTTTTACGAGGAGTTGATGATGTAATATCAAATATTATTCTTCCCCATCTCTCACACACTTTCCCACACATTATTCCCTCAAATCCTTTGCTCAAGGATCCATAAAGTGCGTTCACGCAGTAGTATCTTCCACAATGACCCCAAGGAACGTGAATAAACCCGGAATCATTCCCAATCCTCCCCCGTATCCAGTAGTCCTATGTATACTCTGAAGGCAAGAAATATTCGGTGGGAGCAGTAGTAGTAAAACCCACATGCATAATCTAGCAGCCCACCAATCCAACCGCAGGCAAGCCCCAAAGTCAAGTCTATCATCCATCCCTATCGCTAGACACACAAGTCACAAGATATTCCTTCTTCCAATATGCTTTTGTAGGAGAGTATTAATTTTGCATGGCGATAAAAATGTAGTGCGGGAACCGTGAGTACATTGCGTAAAGCTATAAACTTGCTAATCAGAGAGTGTAGAATCATAAATCAATCCTAATGCAGGAGAGTGAGTCTAATACTAGGATTCCAACAAAGCCTTCCCCACCAGCACATAATAGGCTACGCACTCGGGTCTGCAGTCAGCACATCCCATTTTCCTCTCCTAGAGTCTAGAGTGTCCCGCTAGAACTTTCTCCATGTAAATCTCGTATTTTCCTCCGCCTCCTCCTCCTCAAAGAAAGAAACTCGTAGAAGTGTTAAGAATTCTTTTATTACCCAGTTTTTTCATCTTGACGTGCACACACATCCCAGGATTTTCCCCTTCATTTTTGACAGCTCTAAAAGCTCAACAACAAGGATTCTCTCATGTCAATTCCAACCCTACTCCCACCTATTTATTTATCTTTGGAGAAGCCAATCCACCAGGATGGAATAAATAATCAATTATTAGCAAGGTTTTAGCTTGCATCTTTCGCATCTAATACGTAATTCTAAATCCGGAAACATAAGCACGTGGACTTTGACGGGAAAAGAGTCCGAGAACATGAATGACCACAAAGTCAAGGGAGATTTTCCAAATACGAGAGCAAAGTAAAGTAACTCAAACCAAAAAAACCCAGAAAAAACAAATGGTCTTGTAGAGAAGCTATGCTATGAGCTGTATAACCTTAGACCTTAGCCTCCTCTGGAAACCAGAGGGTAAGCCGTGATAAAACCTTGGCTAGCTAATTAAGCCGCTTGAATATTTTATCCCTCTGTGGTCTATTTTTACTCGCAGGGTTTGTTGTGTGTGTGCGTTTGTATTCAGAGACGGAACTGACTGAGAAAACCCAGATCAATCACACTTCGCACTCTCTCTCATCTCACATATCCCAGGTGCAACTTGTATCCTTAGCTTTAGCAGTGAGAAATGTTCGCGAATCATAGGCTACTGTACCGAAAGACCACACAGACGCGTAGCCACCTGTACAGGTTTATGTACAGGCTGTGGCTGTATGTAAAGGAAACATAGCTGATCTTAAGGGAGTGTATCCTTCTTCCCGTTTCACGTGTTTCAAGCTAAATGTTTGTTTGAACAGAGGACTTTCCAATTGTAAGCCTCTACATCCACACAGTACATGGTTATTATCGTCATGAACGTTTCAGGATGAGAGTATTTTAAATTTTTCACCGCGAGTTTTTCTTCATCAATACCAGACTAACCAGACGATCGGAAACCACCTCAGCTTGAATATGAGGATAGTGGCTCCTTGAATTATTTTAGATTGTACAATTCAAACCATAGTTCCTTGAATACAAACCCTACAGCCATATATTTACCCATATATATACCCATAGGCAAATCGGCTATAACTTGATTGGGATTTTTGGATGTGGTTGGAATTTTTTTTTCCAATATCCTTCCCACTCTCTCGCTTCTTTCTACTACGTTATCGACTGGTTTCCGTCAGTGGAGGACTAAGAGGACAGGGGAGTGTTCTGTCTGATGAGTCGAGGGATTAGATTTGATGGTTTAAAAATTTGCAACCTTTCAGCCTTCAGATTCATTCCTCTCTTCCTATTCTGAGGACGGGGTGAGCAAAAGGGAGAGATAAATGTTATGGCAGTACTAAAAGGGGTTTCCTCATCAAAAGTTATGTGAGGACGGAAGTAAATTTCGCGAATTCTCTCTTCCTCTCCTTCTTAGTTCTTGGAACTCGTAGAAGCCCATCCCCGTTACATTTACACATTCAGTTAGATTCTTCCTGCTCAAGTTTTGACGAGTCCTCTCCCTCAGTCAATCTCCTTCACATTCACTCCTGCTCCAATATTGAGTTGTATGACGAGTGAAAGAAGTAATATAGTTGCAGTAGCACCAGCCACCAAACGGACCAACTGACTTTTATGTCTTGATTTAATCTCGAGATACTTGGGGCGGATTGATCACCCTTTTTTGCCCACAGCAATATGCTATTCACATTCCACAATTTATGCCTCGCCACATATATACAGCAACTCTCAGCCGTTTCATAGCGAATCCTCAAACCCCAGGCACACACCATCGTCCATTTACTACTCAGACCATAGCATTATACTAACTCTTAAACTCCCTCCCTTCTCTGCAACATACAGACATCAACCCCCCTCCTCCGCCTTAACATTCCACGTCTTCTCCATTCAATTTTCTCTCCCCCATAATATTTTCTCACGCTTTCTCCTCCAAGCCCTTTACTAGTTTCCACCCAAGTTAACTGCCCTCAGTCTGGTCTGCCATTTAGACGGCATTTCATTTCACTTCCTCTCAGTTTATTCCTAAGGAACTAAAGGGGTACAGCGTACAAGTGAGTATGTACAGAATATGGTGGAAAGGATGGAAGGGACATTCCGTTTTCCGTATAGCTTGTACCCCTTAATTTCTGGAATTTATCCAAAACCCAGACCATTACCCGGATTTTATAAATGTCGGTTTAATCGTCTTCATCTGCGGGCAAAATACTCTTTTCTAGGGTATTTTTGATTACTTTCATGGAGAAAATTCTTGGAACGCTAACTGTGTGTGCTAAAACTAATATATACTTTGATATGGGAAGGCTGAGCTAGTGGTAGCAGGCCGAGCTAGATATTTTTGTAAATTGAAAAAATTCGCCAGTTTTCGCAGATTTTAAGTTTACAGTCACTTGGGGCACCGGGGCACCCACGCCCCACAAGTTTAGACAAAGCAGACCAGGAGAGTAGAGTGCAAATATTTCGCGAGTGTCAATACAAGCTGACCGAGGAAGAAAGAGTTAGAGAAAGGGAGCTTTTAGATGAGAATAATGGGTAACATGTGATTGCTATATGCATTCAAAATCTCCCACTATTCAGCTCCGTCTGTCTTGCAGGCATTTACTGGTTGGTATATAGTCGTGGCGGAGAGTAGAGAGAGAAAGGACGGGAAGAATAACAGCACTTGCGAATGTCTAGACGGATTTCGTTGCAAAATGCAAGTCACATCACATCATTAGTTAAATCTCTCTTTCTCCTTGGGATGTTCGAACCTCTTCCTCCTTCAATCCTCTCTTCATATCACGTCTCCCTGTACTCGATCGGAACGGTATTGAAAACATCCGACTTGCTCGCTGCTACAACCTCACAACACGTTGCACATGCATCCTCGAGTAGCTTTGACCCTTTAACTCCAAGTCTAGCCACAAAAACAATCCATCTCAAACTCGCCATACTTTCTTCTAACTATGTAGACTCCAAGTTTTTTTCTTTCAAGAAGAATAAAAAAGTGGATTGCACCCACCTCAGTGAATGCTATCCCTTTTACACGGTTCGCTCCTCTACCAAAGTCCGATAGTTTTTTCTCTCTTTATTACTTACTGGTAGGTCTACTGCTCATAGACCAAAACATGGGCCGTCAAGAAGTTCTATTCCATTAACTTTGCACAATTTTCCATCCATCACTGCCCTCCTCTACCCGTTAATCTCCATCTTCTAACTCATCTTAAACTTTCCCCAGCATCTTATTTTGGTTGTTGCTACATTCATGTTTCCATCCCCCCTTGCACTGCTGGTAATTTGGCCGTTAGGCGTGCATTTTGCGAATTGCAAAATATAAGGGCTTCAATGTTACCTAAAGCATTCCTGTTGGGGTAGTCAGTCAGGTTTAGGCCCGTTTAAAAACGTATTAAGCCTCCGAATATAAAATGTCCACGGGTTTAAAATGACACTTTTTGTCCTAGTCTAGAAAGAAATACCTAGTATGATACAAATAAAACAATTTTAACATGCTCAAAAACTCTCAAATAATTTATAATTTTTAGCCGCAGAATTCTCTCCCGGGTCCAAGATACCCGGGCATGCTACATTCCTTCCACAGGCTCAGAGCAGAAAGAGAGCATGAAAGCGGATTGAAAATAATAAGAAGATGACGGAAAACATGTGATACATTGAGGCAGGTTTTGATGCCTTGAATATATTTTCCCCATTTAATAGAGGTGGGGCAGATGTGGAGATGGGATGCAAACCGGGAAGACGGATGGAAGACGAAAGGATAAACACATGTATAGAGGTAGGCTATGGTTTCGTCCAAGGATTGGGATGAAGTGAAAGCATGTCATCAGTTTACAAGTGTGTGGTAACCTGCAGGGGGTAAGACTAACAGCATGTACAACATGACTGACAGATATTGCACTCCACAAACAGAGCATGCAACCTTTCTCTCCCTGCCTTGCCTGCCTGCATCGCATTACATCTCTCTCACCCCATCCCCTCTAATACACTTGCTTGCTATATTGCAATATTTCATTACAACCATCCATCATCTCTACCCCCGATGCAGATATTTTCCTACATGCAGTCTATCTTGCCTCTTCCGCTAAATATTTTTGCCAATTCCAAGCCTACCTACTGCAGAGTCATGGATCTGTCTCATGCATGGACCTCTCTGTGTAGCTTTCTCCCTGAAATCTATCCGCCCTGTTGTTTTTTTCATCAATTCCCTCATCATCCCATCCTCTTGTCTTCCTCCTTGTGGTGACTGTGTTATCTAGATACATCCGCTATAATTTTTGCACTGGGCTAGACTCATGCGGATTTGTGTATCATAAAGAAAACTTCCGCAAAGCGACACCACTCTCATGTGCCGACGCCCTGTTTTTTTCTCCAACTCAGCTATATTCCTTACTCAGAGACAGGAAGGAAATGATTTTGGGTCGGTCTGCATCATCCTCTCCTTCCAGATTCCGTATTGCAGAGTGCATTGCCCGATCTTCTGGGAATCTGCAAGTATCCACACACGGAAGGAGTTCAAGTATCTCCACTGGAGGATTTCCCGGGAAAGCCTCTGCTATGCATTGCAATTTTGTTAGAAAACCTCCCGGAAATACAGTCGTGCAACCCTTTCTCGGAAGAAAGCTATAATTCTTCTCTGAAAATGCTATCCCGGGGATAAATGACACGGAAGTACTCATCCTCTGCCCCATCATTCCCTCATCATTTTTCTGCAGTTGATCCCAATACTTTCCTTCTGCTCTCATACTACCTACTACCCTAACGGACATTACCACAGTCTAGTCTAAAATTGTTGTATAATTTTATAGTCCACCCAGCTTCAGCTTCATTACTTTTTCTATTATTTCCTACACAGTTTCTCATTAAAACCCTTGTAAATACAAACTTATTTAACTAGTACTCTCGTCACCTGTTCATTATCCCATCATTCCGTTCATCATCGTATTCCTCTGCCTTGTAGTGCATAACGTAAGGTTTTTCTACCCGTACGTGTACTGTTATCCGTTGAGGATTCTGGAGAAGAGCAGATAAAGAAGTCTATATTATATGTATGTTCATAAGTTACAAAAGGAGCGCGTTGATCTAGTTTGCAGTCAAGCCTAAATGTGTTTCGCCATCCGCTTCATTATATGCCCATAGTTGGCCTAATCCCCAGTTTGCCCCGTCTCTATGATTAAAGGACTTACTCAGCCTTCATCATCATAGAGAATTGATAGCTTTCCAATGAATTCCCCAGACCAGACTATAGCTGTGTAAGTGGTTCATCACGGTGTGTGTAAGCAATCATTTTCTGGCAGAGTAGACACAATAACAACCAGGAGAACTGGCCGCCTTCTTTCTTTCTATACCTTTCCTCCAATTAGCCTTTCAATCAATACGGACGGATAATTGGCACAATAAATGATAAATACCTTCCCACCGCAACCTCCGTTCCTCCTGCCCCCAAGCCCTTTAAACTTAACACACATATCCTCCCGTTCTTTCCAAGCGCGATAACTAGCGTTCAGCGGCATTCAAAATCTCGTATACGATTTCAATCCTTGTGTCTCTGCCATATCTGGGATAACTAACCAAGGGAAGGAGTCATTTCCCGTTTGGTATTCTATTGTACCACTCATCCCAGCCCGTCACACAATTTGTAAAAACTTAAACCCTTCCGCCCTGCTAAATCCTTCTTTTGCTTGAGCAAATCCAAGCTTGCCCATGCCTCAACTCTCTGTCTCTTTAATCTTCAACCAAGCCTGCATCAACAACTCTTGAGTTGGTCAATACCTTATAACATTCCCCAAACCGATTTCCTTACCATACCGTATTTGGATGCTTCCATATTCTCTATGATTGAGTCCTTGCTTGATCTGAGATTCGCTATTATGTCTTCTATCTTGTAGTATCGTCTGCCCTACAAATTAGATTGTCCGTGCTCCTGTATTTAAAACTCAGCAAAACGGATTGGGGCTGCGTATTCCCTTGTAATTGTACTTTTCTTTAAGCTGTTGCCTTAAACACGATTTGGTAACTCTTACTTCTAAGGGCATATATTTACCGTTGATCATGCTCCTCCATGCCAGAGCCAACAATCTACTACTCAACTCTCTCTTTCAATCTCATAAACTCTTAACAATCCATATCATTCTCACTCTCACCCACCACGAAACTAGTACAATGTCCTCCTTGGTATTTAATCCTCCCTGTCTATATAACTAAACTAACTATATGCAACTCATTTGTTAGCAAACTCAAGAGCATCTTCTGCCTCTCATTCTTCAGTTCCATACGGTAGAGGCTCTTATCTTAACATCTTGACTGCTATTGCCCTTTAGGAATGGTGTTGCTAATTAATTTTATTTATTTATACAATCTCAGTAGTATTATTCCCTCTTTTAAGTTACAATGCAATAATACAATCTGGCATGCAATAGTCCAAACTCACGTTTCCTGGAAACGACTTTTATGAGAAACAGGTATCGTTTCATAAGGAAACTGCGACTCGTTTCCTCTGACACTTGTAACATTATAAGAAATTATTATCTCAAAGATATTAAAATATGAATTCTCACAAAGTTTCCTTGAACATTTCAAAGAGAGAAATCCCATACTCCTCCCTCGGACCTGATTACGTTTCATCTCTATTATTAGAAGAACATGTTTATAAAATAAAAGTCCTTGTTATTAGTCATATGGCAGTTTTAGTTCCATAAAACATCTTCCCAACTCTCCACCCGTCGTTCCATGCCTATTTACTTGAAACTTTAATCATTAAATTATGGCCATGGGAAATATCCCTTTGCAACCTCTCAACAATCACCTCCTTTCGACCTTGTCAATGTAAACAGGAATTTATTTTACCCTGATTTCCATAAATTACATATCTTCGGTTATTTCTAACTAGTAACTTGCTCCTTAATTAAACCTTAAATTTTTAATATGGCTAATGATACAAGAATTTGCAGTGGCGCTTTGCATATGTGGTTATCTCACACCAACAGTAGTATTTGTATCTCCAACTGGGAAAGCCTATTCACATTTAATTACATTCTGCCCGAGGAATTATAATTCGGAATATCAAGGATAGGTGAGAGTAAAATCATGGATTGTAATTGTCTTTAAACTTTGCTTTTCACATTATCTGTCTCTGCAGATTTGTCTTCTGATAACCAGATCTAAGTTTACTTACCGTGGCTAATTGTCCATACATTTATATTTATGCTTATGTAGCTTATTTAGTAGCTAGCCACACAATTTTTCCTTCCATTCCAACCGCTGTCATTCCTGTTGACTGCAATGGAACGGACTATGAAGTCTGTGACGCTCTTTACGACTTCTTCCCGTCTCCACAACGCAAATTACACTTGTGCAAAAATGCAAAAATAATTTTAACAGGATTGAAGCTGCAAGGCTGCAGAAATTGTATTTTAATGCTAAGCATCTTTATCTTTATTTTATGTACTTTCCATCCTTTTAATAGATCCAGCTGATTCCTTATTAATTAAAGATAGTTTTGTAATGATGAAAATAATTAGTTCTCCCGCTACTACCATATAATTAAAATAATTCCACCCTTCAAGCTCCCGCCTTCCTCTCGTACTAAAATTCTCTTCAATTATACATTGAACAAGACGCGTCGTAATGATGATAAATATGATTAGATTTCTTCCAGCCTCGCGTCAACTGTCACTCTAAAATTAGCACACATAGATAGAAGTTGGAGTGAACATGGTATATAATCCAGTCTCTAAAATTATCATCAAGTCCTTATAATGTCAGGAGCGGAATGTTGGGAAAGAAGAACATGCCGTGTGGATGACAAGACAAGAGCTGATAATAATAATTACAACCTTGTTGTCTCATTCTAATCCAAGTAACATCCAACCTGCCCCTTGAAAATTTCGACACAATTTTCCCTACTTTACACGATTGGTCTACAGCTGGATAGCATCTTTCTAATCCTAAGCTTACAACAAGCTCAGGCCTGTTCCCTTTCCAAAGACAAGTGTAGCCTGTGAATTTATAATTGCTGATCTGCCGCTGATCCGCTATGAAAATATGCTCATCAAGGTTGGACATAGTGCCTTCAACATTCGCACGGCGTTGTTATTTTAAATCTGACCCATCCGAATTAATTATTTTCGTCCCGCGGGTTCTTACCGCTTCTCCCCCTATAATTACACTGGGAGCAATCTGTAAGGTTCTATAGTTTTTTGCAAGTGTAAACCAACTACGAAGCAACGTCACCAATGTAATGAATTTGGATGGGTGGAAATAAAAGAAGGCCGGCCTTACGGCATCATCATGTCCTACGTTGATCTTGATAACTTTTGATAGATGGATAGAATAGGAAGGATGGTCGTGAGAAGTGTGACGTGCAGGAATTGTACACTTATCTTTTTATATTTACCCTGTCTATTAATTTTGATCGGTTACACGTCAAGAGAGTTAGCATTTCAAGTGAAATGATTCCTGCGTAGTCTGCACAGTTTCCACCGCACAATTTTTACCCTTTTCCACTTGTTCTCATGTCCACTGAAAAATGGCGGTCAAGGAAGCTCGCTCGCACTTTTACCAATCCAGATGGGATTCTTTCATTCTCACCTGTCCATCATCCAATTTTCCTCTTTGCTCTCAACTTTCTAATTTCAGCATTATTATTAGCCCGACAGTTCCTTGCTCCTCTTGTCTTGGGCTTGAGTAGTAGCTTGTCTGCTGAGCTGAGATAGCAAGGAAGGTGAGCAGCAGGTTCTTGTATTGGCTTATGAAGCAACCAGGGAAGCAGCACCACCTTTTAAAATTAATTAACACGTCATAAATAGGAACGCTTTCATACAGAGTCACCGCCCGCTCGTTAGTTACTCGACATTGCTTCAAGGAAGGAAAAAGTTACACAAGCCGTTTCATCAACTCCCTTCTTTCCAATTAACAGTGTACTTGAATAGCTCATAATTGTAAATACACCATGTGCTCATTTTGGTGACCAACGGTCATCTCTGTACTCACCGCTGCATTATCTCGTATAAAAATAATCACTATACTCCGTTCTCTAGTACTTGATTGTTAGCCAAGTTGATAATATAAATATACATAATATAGCACTGTGCAGCGTACTAACTACTTGTTAGTTAAGGCTTCCGACGCTTCCTTCCTCTTGAAGCGCTGTCAACGAATTTGGTATCCCTAGCTGCCTTCATATCAGACAACTATAAGGTATATAACAAGGCTGATGATTAAAGCAAGTGTTTAAATTAAGCGTTCACGCAGATAGTATTTAGAAATCAGCATTGTCAAATTCATCGAAGAGAGGCTGTACATGTTCCTTATTCCTTTCTGTCAAAATCTACGGCCTTCTCTTAATATCATCTTGCCTGTGAGTCAACTAATTTTGCATTCTTAATGAGGATTAAGAATAACTCTAAAGTACATATATACTCACTCAAGCTCTTGCTCCTGCTAGCTAAGAGTCTATTAAGTCCAATCCATGTTCAATAATAGTGATGCAATTATGCAAAGTTTATAGTCAAGCTTGTTTCTCTAGTGTTTATTGAGAGCTCTTGCCTTAAACATGGGATCTACGTGTTTAATTATTGACATGAAAAGAACTGATGAATGAATGGCAGCTTGACAAGTCTGTAGTTACTTTATTTTTACCCCCAATAAAATTAGGTAAAAGGCTTGGGGAGTCGCTTATTAGATTGCATGAAAGCTAGCAAGTTGAAGAGTATTTAGCATTTGCAAAAATTCATTCTGTGCAATATTTGCGGCCCTACATAACTTTGGATTCCAAGTCAAGAGGGCACAAGGAACTATTTAAGGGTAAGATAAGAAAAGAGTGAGAATCGGTCACTCTTCTTTAACAACCGAACATCTCTACTCTAAGCCCCTTATTGCGTCTTCTCCTCTCGCCCTGGCTACATAATATATTTCATGACGTATCTCATCCCATCATCCTATTTGTACACCTCCTTGTCCTGTCCTATGAATAGAGAGAACTGAAGATGAGATGATAGGAAATGATTACAAGATGATAGAACATAAACACGCGGCTTCTACAGAATTCAATGGGGGGCAGGCAGGATGGTAGTCGGAAGAGGGGAAAACACAATGGAATTGAGCATAGTTATATATATCGTCAGTCCGCTTCTAATCTCTCCATATCCCGGCCATGTGAAGCAAGCTCAATGCTTAACGGCAACTTTGCAATTCACGACCACCTGTCACGGCTTACTCAAGATGCCATACGTTATACCTCGATTAAGATATTAGAAAGGATTTTGCCCTTTGGCTTATTGTTGGTAAACAGAGAGAGAGAGAGAGAGATAGAACTGTTAGTTGAATGCATGCATCCAAAGTTTGGATTCCAAACCCCCTCCTCCCCATCCTTGTTATTTTGAAAGTTGTGCATTTAACACCCTGCTGTGAAGAATATCTCGGTATTTATTTCGCCCTGCCCCGTTTTTCCCCGCATCATCCCTATTCTTTTCCTAATAAGGAGCCAATCTCTCACGCTATTTCACATTGACACCATCCCTGTCTTCAATACATGGCGCTAATGCTGTCCTGTTAGTTATTACTACTTGCTACATGATCACACAAACCATGCGGATACAATTATAAACTATTAAAATCCTCTCGCAGCTTCAGATTTCCCTGGCTTCCTCGTCCTTCCATCAATCCCAAGGAGAATCCCGTAATATGTAGACCAAGGGTGGTTAAGTTTATTTTTCTCTCAAGCAATATGATGTAGAGAAAAACCTTTAGGCACACCTGACTTGAATATGGACATACTTGATTCATTTTACATGGAATCGGAATCAATCCCTCCTGGAAACAGTTTATTTGCGCACCCCAAAGTATGTATATATAGCTTCTATAAAATTCTTAGAAAGGAATTTTCCAGCTAAAAATAAAGGTTTAATTTCTTATAGCATTCAAATTTAAGGTTCCACTGAAATCCCATCAACAAATCACACAGCTGATTCTTATGTCTCCTTGAAGCAACTTCTTAGTTTATCAATGCTATCTCTCCTTTTCCTTTGAACTTTTCTTCTTCTTGTATTGTTGATTAAAGCTTTCATCGTGTTTGAGAGAGAGCTGAGTTTAATAACAAAAAATTCCAGAATCTCAATTGACCCTTGGTACTTGACTAATCTCTACGTTCAGCATCATGCATGGATTCCCGTCCTACATTCCTGGTTATGAGCGTCATATGGGCCGGAGGAGGTTGGGGCTATATACTCTTCTATGTCTTGCAAATATCACTCACATCATGTAACTGGCATTATTATTACGATTGATTGCATCATAGAATTCTAGTGAAAACTCTGGCAATTGTCGCAAAGATGAAAGAGATCTCTCACATTTCACCTCTCCCCCTTTCACCCCCATCTCTTCCTTGAACACACACTTCCCCGTCCATCCATATGTCACAATATTTCCCTTTATCTCATGCTGATATCAGTAGAAATTCCCACAAAGTTTACTAATATTGGCCCATCTGGCATCCATTTCCAGGACGTCAATCCTTGGAATGTTATTGTATTTCAATCTGGGAATTCTGAGTATACTCTCTCCTCCGAATATTGGCACACAATGTACAGGCTTATCTCTTGGTATTCCCTGATTAGCTGTAGTCTCTGCCTTGCGCTCATTCTCACCTTCAGTATCAGTGGATTGAAAATCCTGTAGATTATTTATTTTCTTCCCCCTTAACTATCCAACAACCTCCCATCACGTCCGTCTAATTCATTCATTGATAAGCAGTTTCCTCCCCACGGTCACTCTTTGTTTTGCTTTCGCTCTCTTGGAATATGGGGAATATCGCCATTGTGAGATTTTTACCTTAAATCCGCAATCCACAACTTGTTCCGACCAGCAGGAACCTGTTGACTCTCTGCGAAACCTGCGAGTCTAAGCCCATTTAACCCCTTAGGCACTTTTACCACCGCAATACCACCGAGGTGTTGATGATTTAAATAATTTCTCAAATAAATTACGGGCGGGATGAGGGATCTACAGAGATCTTGGATTTGAATATTGATAGAATTTTGTGTTTCCATCATTGGCTTGGTTTTGATTGACTGGGCGGAATGCAAAGAGGCAAATTATTCAGGTTTATGATGAGTATATATTTCCGTCCATCGTGTTCTTCCAAGAATAAAAAGCCCTTGCATCCTTGGTTACACACCTTTGATTTAATATAGTAGATGTAGTGATGACGGAGGTAATGTAAGGAGAATAAAGCGAGGTTAGATGTAATATGATCTCATTTCCTCACCAATCATTACCCTTCCTCACTCTGCTAGTCCTTGTCTTCACGCGGATATAAACAAGATCTTCAATTAAAATATATCAGCTCGTCATTACAGTGAAAGATCTCATTTCGCATCCAAATCTCCCACTTTTGCAACAATAACAACAACAAACCAAATCCGCTACTTTTCCTCCTTTTAAATACCCTTTACTCACTCAGACACACATCCTGAATCAGTACGCTATTGCTTTCTCCTTAACTCATTCCCAGTTTCAAAGCAATGACACTTTTCCACTTTTTCATTAGCCTGCGTCAACCTGTTTCACAGCCCTGTCAAGTGAGAAATGGTTTCGCATTCGTGGACTTTGCACTCCAACTACGTAACCAAATCCCAGAGAGTGATCCCAAGCAGAAGTGCCAGGAGCTATGCTATGATCCTGCTCATCCTATATATCTTCCAAGCAATCTCCATCACCTTCCAACTCTCAATACCTAGGATGAAGACAGAGTTTGCAAATTATTCCACCTTCAAAGCTGCTTCCATCATTTGAAAGCAATTTCTTGGGAATTCTAAGACATTAACACTTGACACAGAGTCTAGTTTTGCTTGTGCGCATTCCAATTCTCCGTGACTGACCACCTCTACACTCTACAGGATTGTGAGCAGTGAGGAGTCCTAATGAAACTGGGCTCCCAAGAACATGCAGTTATTTAAAATGTTTTCCTTATTATTTTTTATCTATCTCCTCCTTGCTGTCATTCAAAAGTGCACTTTCCCAAACCACCTTCCTTTCATCGCTTATCACGCTTCTTTGCACGCATATGCCACATGCATGGAACAATTTTTGCAGTAACCTGCAGATTTGACACCAACTATTTTCAGGACAACCTACCTATTTTTCCCTTTTTTTAAAGTCTCCGTTAAAATACATGGAGTAATCCAATTAATTCCCTACTCTTCAGGCTACATCTTCGGAGGAAGAGAGGGATGGGCGTGGGTCCACTTAGAATACGGCTCTTGCTGTCTTTTTATACAAGGTCGTTGGAAAAATTCATCACGTCCGTAACATACATCTCTATTCGCATTGTCCATCCATTCTTCACATTTTGCTTGCCCTAAAACCTTCCATTCGCTGCACCTATTCATCCTCTAGCTTCTTGTCTCTGTCAAAGGCGTCCTTTCCTGTCCTGCAACTCCCTGCACTCAATTGAGCTGCATTACTTTAGCTACTATTCATATGCTTGATCCCAGTTTGCACTACACTGTGTGATTATCTGTCTGCACCTATATTATTCATAGCGCAGAGCACAAGTCCGCTCCTAACAGAATTTTTGCGTACCGTGTAGCTAATTATAACTTGATCAATTACAATAATTATCATTACACCTTTGATGTAGCCACCAATGTTTGAAGGTGTGTAGTGTAGGAGCGATAATCTTTTGCATAACCGCAAAAGCTGTTGCCATTGACGGATGTAGGATAAGGAAGTGGTAATAAGTGTTTCTGCAAAGTTGGGATCAAGCTAAGTTAATTACAGGCTCTCCACACACACGAAATCTTTTCCTGATTCTAATAATTTCTGCATAATAGCGAAAAAGTTGTGTCACGTGCAAAACTTTTCAATATATAGCTTTGAATTTCCGGGTTCCGTGCACTTCCATGAGCCTGAACTCTGATTCTTTGTGAAGGAATGATCCAGCATACAAGTTTTCATTCCACCAGCCACCATAACTGCATCCAAACCGATCTCAAATAATCACCCAAGCCTAATTGTTAATTAGCAGTAGCGTTGAGCTAAGTTGAGAATCCGTGGCAATTCTGCCATCTCTAGTATTCCTTCTTATCCTTGAATGGATTCAGCTTGTTACAGGGAGAGAGAGAGTTGACTGAGTAACGGTAGATTAATCACATGCATCCGTTTCTCCCCTCTTGTGGAATTTGCAAAGAATGCAAATCCGTTGAAGTGAGGGAAAACTAGGCGTCAGTAAGGCGAGCTAAGGATTGTCACCATCTTTAAGAATATTTTCCATAGTTAACATTCATGAGGAATGCAGACGGAATATGCATCCATGGAGGGAAAGAAGCGCCGAGTAAATGAAATTCGGAAAGATAAGATATGATACGCTCTTCTACCAGAACCCATGTAGGGCATGCATAACCAACTTCTTAACATGCAACAAAGCTTTCCCACTTCCTTCAAATACACCGCCATCTCTTCCATGTATACAAACAGTTCTCATCTAACTAAGTATGCATACCTAGAACATGCCTTTCCTCCTCTTCTTCTTTTCATCTTTCTCCCTTATCTCCAGAAGAGTTAGAATAAAAAACAGGATCCAGCCAGGGAGCGAATCATTACTGGAAAAACTTGTCCGTTTTCAACGAACCAAGTATATTTTAGCGTAAACGAAACAGGTCATAACGGGAGGTAAGGTCCCTAGGTCATAGTTGCGTCATTTCCATCAAGACTCAAGAGATAGTTTTTGCAATATTTTGCTGCAAACAGTCCAAAGAAGATACATTGCCACAGTATATACAGCCAAATCCTGCATGCCGTTGCTAACTTTCTCCTTACGCAACCATAAGAACTTTCTCTTCATACCTCATCTCAATTCTGGAACGCAACTGCATCCTTGGTTGTACACGAACCTCCATGTGGCCACCATTTCATTCTGTTCTGGCCTTTCTATCCTTGGCTTATGCATACTGTCACATGTGCTTATTTTCTCTTCATTATCCACCAGTGAGTACGTATTACCCATGGCCTATCGCTACAGCATATGTGTTACAGCATAGCTTCTAAATATATTCTTGGAGAAAACGATTGCATCGCTCATGCTATCTCTTTACTTTCACTTCTGTTTCAACGCAAGCTTTCTCCAAACGCTTTAAGTTACGCTGTACGTTACACCTTAACATTTGCGTTTGAAAATTCCCGAATTTCTCTCCAAAGCATAATAATATGATCACCCAGTTCCCTTTCTCTTCCTGTTCAACAGCTGCGGCTCATTCCCTGGTATTGTCTCATCCTTCCTCGGAGAAGCTTTTAATGCTATACGATACTCGCGCTCCTCCTGTCATCATCAATTTATGAGCCAAATTTACTTTCCGTCCTCGTTTATACTGTATATACACAACATGTAGTATCGCAATTAGAGTCATGAGATATATATATAAACTAAACTCTAGGCTGCAACTATCCTGAACAACATCTCTTCCCAGTTCCCGCAACTACAGCTTACGCATTTTCATCAGTTTATACGATTACCTCCCCAATTTCGCAAAACACATAACCTTTAAGTATCCTATACTTATCCTCTTCTGAGTCTCAGAGCTTGCAACACTTTTCGCAAACCTGCTCCTAACCCTAGCGCTAGCTTCCCCAAAGCGCATGCATCTTCTTATGTACTCGGAACTACTACTACTACTACTGATTCAATTAACCTCGCTCAAAGAGGGCCGTCCCACCTGCGACTTGAAAGAGGGAAGGAATTCAGAGTATGTAATTTTCCTCTCAAATCCCAAAATCCCAAGTCAGTCCACCACTGCGTGCACCATCCTCTCGTCTGCTTTAAGAGCCTAAGGTGAGAAAATGCGGTTTGCTCTTAAAAAAACTACGCGATAGGAATTTCTACCCCCAGACTTTCCAATAGAACTCATCAATTTACCCTCATGAAATAAAAAATACGCACATTCCATTTCATATCCCTGCGCTTCCCACATGTACCAAATGTATTCGCGAACCTCTTCTCTGCGTATACCTACTACTTAATACCCCTTCGGTCGTTCAACTATACATTTTGCAAATTTAGTCTACCTTTTCAGCAGCCTAGTCAGTTAGTTGGAATCCACTCCGGCGCCGTTGATTTCAACCATATTCGTCTTTCTTATTCTTTGCATGGATGACAAATTGAGTATTCCTGTGAAATGACATCACTCTGCCGTTGAATCATATTCGTTACCTTCATAATTTCTTTAGTCCACTCAAGGAGCTGTATGCTATTTGAATTAAAATTAACTTAAGCTTTCCTCATTCACTTAACTATCATTTAGCAATATATTTTTTCAATCTTATTCAGTCTCATAAGCTCTTGTATCTCTAAAGTATTTTATAATATCAATTTTACACGATTAAAAGGCAAAAATAAAGATAAAATCTCTTCATCCCCAAATAGCACTTTAAACACTGTACAAAACCCAAGACTATTCACAGTTAGCACCTGTATAGCAATCTGCTTGACTTGTTCCTATTCCTATCCTACCTGGTTCCTTTCTTATATCTTTGTGTTAATTTCCTTTTGTTTTTCATGCTTGAACAAAGCGAGCTGCTCGTATTTGTCCTCGGAGGATTCTACTGTTTCCTCCGAAACATCTCTCGCTCTCTCTCTCCCTGTGGTCACATTCCGCATTCCTGTGGTTTTGCAAATTCAAGAGAATTGAATCTGGGAATCTGCACCATTCATCACAAGTTCACAAGTATGATTCCATCCAAGCACATCCGAGTGAAGAATACGCTGACGCTTTGAATACTTTGGAACATAGCAGTAATATTGAGCATAAAATAATAGCCGCTATGAGCTTTCAAAATTCCAAGAGACTCTCTCTCCATTCAGTGAGCCAGCCATAATTCCCATAGCCCACACGTATAACCCAAGCTCTCTCTACTCCCTTGTACATAACATCTCAAAGTCCATCCTTCTTTATTATAAACATTTCTGAGGAATTAGGCTAATATGTTATATATACATGGTTGAGACTCCTGCCTTAACTTTGACATTACGACAGCGTCGTATTTGTGTAGTGTAATTAAACTCGCAAGGTCATTCCTTTCTTGCATCCAAGGTCTTTTCCAAAGCGCCCCCTATTCCATAGCCATCCGTCCGTTCAAATGCAAGTTAGCTCATTCAATAAATGGATAATCAAGAAGGAGGAGGAGGAGACATTCGTGATGAAACGTTACTCGCACCCAAGGTGAATTGCATCAAGCCCAAGCTTAGCATCATATTATCTTACATAGAATCTTAAAGGATCGCCTCCTCCTTTGCCCTATGCATAAATCTTTATATATAGCCCGCCGCAAGTACGTCCCAGCCCCTCGATATCTAGCAAGAGCAACAACACAGGGAAGCAAAGCAACCACCACCATAACAAACATAATCTCTCTTTGGGCAGAGAAGATACTTATGACTTCTTCCCGCAATTATAATCCTAATAATAATGATAATAATAAGTATGACAGGAGAGGAGCGGGATGTGTGTCTTGTAGTAGGCTAGCAAAAATCAAAACAGAGTCCACCCCACCCCTTCATCTCTTCTCTTATCCTCTCGTCTCACTCAAATCCTTCTCTCCTCTGTTTACGTGTGTAAAAGTAAAAAGAGCAATCTGCGTCGCATGTTTGGCACGCACACACAGCTTTATTACTCACCCTTTAGTCAGTGAGACTGTATAGAGGATACAAGTACAAACCTTGCTTGAGAATTACCAGGTAGCTATATTAGCTAGGAGTAATACCAAGTAACCAACCTTCCAACGTACCTCTCTTCCTTCATACCTTTCATATCCTCTTGTATTTCCTGGAACCCCCACCTCAATCTCTGAGTATCATAGACCTAGTCATCATCATCTTATTCCTCTTCTTGTTGTGATTAAACAGGAGCTCATCTTTGTACTCACGTAGGTAGACAAAGGCCCACGCCAAGCAAACTCAGTCCAAATGAATCTTAATCATATGGAACATGACTCCTCCTCGAAATGAGTCAAGCCCAGGCAGCCTACAGATTCAGATGATGACGCAAAGATTTGGAATTAATTTAAATTCTAATTATTGCAATGAAATTGGCAATTTTCTCTCTGCCCCCTCTCTTCCTATTCTCAGTGCTATAAACAATCAATCTCGACATTCTCGACGCCCACTGTCTTACGTCTTTGATTATACGCAAAATGTTTTCTCTCACAGGTCACGCAAGAGCTTGCGTCTCGAAGTGGCTAAAAATAGTCCTGTTAACCAGTACGTTGTCATGCCAACTCATCTAGGCAATTCAGGCAGATCAATGCAGGTTCAGGAACTGTATCGTCCAGTTCCGTGTTGCAAATTTACCGCGTCAAGTTGAAAACTCTTAATCCTTCCATATTATTCGAGGATCTTAGGATGGATGAGGTAAGGGAGGTTCCGTCAATTCAGATTGAGTCATGAACGTGAAAGTTACAGTGGATGTCCGTTTAATTTTTAA
Organism: Sminthurides aquaticus; assembly: GCA_906901655.1. NCBI lineage: Eukaryota > Metazoa > Arthropoda > Collembola > Symphypleona > Sminthurididae > Sminthurides > Sminthurides aquaticus. The sequence continues at coordinate 2,881,264 of CAJQTT010000004.1, read as the reverse complement.
TAAGACTGTGTAGAGATGTAATCTCATCCTCCGCCAATCCTGCCGATGAGGGCCTCTTTAATGTTTTTTCTCTAGCTCTTCTCTAATTCCAAACATTACATAGTCCCGTCGTCTCACTCACGTCGGATGACAATGCTTGGTTATCGACTATTGTTTGATTACAACAAGAAGGACGGTGTCTGGCCCTCTCAGACCAAGAACGGACTGTATTCATGCGCAGCTGATCACAATATCTGCATGACTACAAGAGATTCCGGATTCGAACATGATTCCCTCCATCCCGGGGACAGACAGACGTAGAGATGCATAGTAGCATCATTCAATCCATCCACCTCCATATGTAGGATGGGAATGAAGGGTAGGTGAAAAGAAGATGCGGAGATTCTTGGTAGTAGGGATGGAACGGGATTGTTGTGAAAAGTAAAGGGGTCATTAACGGTATAAAGTTACCTCATTTCCATGGATTCACTCCTTGGTTTCACACATTTAGCTTTACAGGTAGTCGGTACTCGTGACAGGACTGAGGAAGGGATGAAGAGTCCGAGTGCGAAGAGCTATGCCATACTCTCTGCATCATTTCACAACAACGCAGCAACCTTATTCCGCAAGCACCGTCTTCCGACCCACCGTAATTGCGGTAAAATATTTAGCACACATTCCAATCTCTATTTTTTATTCACCTTCCTTCCTCCTCACTTCTTTATTTAGTCTCATTCAATCTTTCTCTTGCACAAATCTCCTATTTCATAGCTTCGTCTTGAGGAAACGTTAAACCTCCTCCCCCTTTACTCACTCCCACCCCTACTATACTAAAGTTGTACATGTATGCATGCCATATACTACTTAAAAAATTGTCAAGCTCTTCCCTCTTATTTCCACACAGAGTATCGTCCGTTTCCTCTGCAGCGATTCCGCACCCGATGCATCTCTCAAATTCAGTTAGCGAAAAATAACTGTTTCATCTCAACCGTAAACATTCCTTCACATATTTGCTTTCTCGTTATTCCCTCTCTCTATTTCTCAATGAGAACTTCTCCTCAGGTGTGTATTCTCTCAGCTGTTATCTCTCTGTACTTTCCTTACAATCCCTTCCGTAACAGTAAATACTTCATTCTTATAATCCGCGAGCTTTACTTTGAGAAAGAACTCGAGTCTCTCTCACTACCTCCTCCATTAGCCTTCTTCTCTCTGAGTCAGCGGCTGGGAGAATGTATACATGAGAATCCCATTAAACTTTACCTCTCTGTAACCAGATCTTGATCCACCCGCATCCTTTGCAAAAATTCCTCGAATATCTTCCTCTTGGTTTACTCAGTCCTTCCGCTTCCTCCCCGCCCTCTCCTTTCATCTTAATTCTTCCCCTGTCTTCTTGCTTCCTCTTACTTTTTTCATATAGCTTTCTTGGTTTCCCACATGCGAATTACTTCATCCCTCCCACTAGCCGTTGAATCCTACTCGCAAAATCCATCTCTGCAGAGATTACTTTCGAGAGTCAAGTTCCAGACTTTTGTCTTCTTGAGGATCAAAGTGAGATCATCTCTCATTCGCGAAACTTTTTGCAAAAATTATTCACCACCGGAAACTCCCTCTGGCTCCAAGCAACTCTTTTATCCTTCCCCCGCCCATCTTTCCCTCCACGTTTTAAATGTTCCATTCCGGAAGGTATGGCTGGGAAAGCGGAAGTTTCATCCCTCCTCCACATTTACTTCTACTCTGGATTCGAGCTATGCGAATGCTATGAATGAATCTGTGAATGGATGGAAGGTGAGATTTTGATGGATATTTGCAGACGGAATAGTTGGTCATATCTTTTAAACACACTTCCTTAAAAAATCAGCCACAATACTAGGGATTCATTGAATATATAGGAAACTACAGCCTCCGCTCTCAGCAACTCATCATCATTCATTTAGTAGCTTTGGAAGGATGCTATCCTAAAACCTATTCTCTTGCCCCTTGTTGACTCAAGGATGAATGAGAGGTTAAAGTACAACAAGGGATGATGATCCTTCTGTATTTCCCCACACTCACTCACTGAGCAATCAAAGCTCAATCCCTCCCAACTCGTGGGCTACCTTCCTCCTGATCCATAGTAATGTAACGGATTGGGTGGTGGTGGTGTCGTGTGTACTTGGTCTTCAGAATTCAGTCACTGGGCTTCTATTGATCTACACCAGAGAAGAGAGGAGTGAGAATGAATGAGTTTTGGAGGACGAGAGAAAATATACAGGGTAGGGGAGGAGGAGGATGTGGACAAGTGTATGGATGAATTAGGATGAATGAACATGCCATGTTTGCATATTTTTTATTCAATAGAAATCTTTTTTATCCTCGTCACCAGAGACTCGGGAGCATAGCATCCCTCGTCCTCCGAACTTTAATTCATTCCTCCATGCATTTCCTCCACGTCCTCGCTCTTCTCACTGCTCTTCCACACAGTCCGTAAAAACTCTAATGGGATTATCTTATTGCACATGGTTTCAGTTCCTCATAGTTATTCCCAAATCTTCGTCCGCTTCCAGCTCCTTTCATTCAAAAATCCTGAGACAAAATCTAGAGCAGCGGGCTAATATTTCTCTCTCCTCCTCACCAAGATTTCTCCCTTGAAGCCTGATGTGAAGATAATAACGTTTCTCTCCTCAATCTAAAGCTAAATCTTGGGATAAAGTTAACATTCCACCACACTTTAAAAATAATATAGACAAGAGCAAACTGTAACCTAAAAAAGGCTGGCAACTTCCGTATTTTTCTATAATCTTCCTCATCTCATCATCTATCTCTTGACTGTATCTGGATTAAATAGCAAGGAAATGATGGTGTTGATGATGGTATGTTTAGCTACCACTCACAGCTGACTCAAGGAACACAACGTACACAGCTAACTTGCAAGCATACGTACGCTTGCAAGTTAGCTGACTATAGTTTGCATGTTTAGCAGGGTAGTTTTTGTAAGAGCCTTCAGCCGTTCGCCTTTCCTTGTTGTGCTCTTCCATGCACTTGCTCGATGGATACATGTTTAGTTTCTTGAATAGGAACATGTTGATGTAACGTATATTTACAAGATGCAGATTTGAGAGACAGGAAGTTAGTGAGAACACATGCGCACCACTTGTTCATGGTGGCTCTTTCACCATCCACCCCCCACCCACCCTCACAACACAACCCTACACACACACACACACACACACACACACAATAACAACGCTTCCCTTTTTTCTCCTTTCTGTGTCAAGACCATTTACTGATCCTGTCATTTTGACCTACTTCTAATCCAAGCCTCAATCAGCTCTGCTCTATCCCTCTCTTCGCAATCAGCCTAGCAACCCTGGTTTCCCTATATGCTCCTTCCTATCCTTATCCCAGTCCTATGATAAAAGTTGCCGAAACCAAAGGACAAACCTCTCCACCAAGGCACATGTATGAAAGCTATTGCATGCCTGCATATTTTGGCAAAGACGTAACTTGGAAGGAGAGACTGACAAGGTGCTCATTCCGATACAGTTATCCCATCTTCTTCCCTCCCCCACCTTTCCCTATTCTTTTCCTACCTTCACTCACTCTCTCTCCACAGCTTAGGAAGACTGTGAATCCAAACTGTATTCACAGTTTGCAGTTAGAGCGTTAGAAGAAGCAAGGCTTTGGAATCATGTTAAACTATGTTCCTACTGCGTCGTGGATTTTCTTAACTCTTGTGTATATTCTCTTTTAATCTTTTCACATACAGACAAATCATACTTTCACACCTTCTTCATTTTTCACGGCCCCTCGCAGTATTTACAAACATGAGATTTAGCAATATACCGTTGGCTGTTTCCTTCCTCCACCAGCTTGTTCATCTTCCTCCTCTCATGAATGAGGAATCATCAATGTTTTTTACACATGTATTACCTAAATAAACAACAACCCCTTCACCCAGTCAATCCCGCTATTCTCATCTCCTAATTTGCTTATTAGGATGAGGGGGGGGTTGCTGGAGATGTAAATAATCTTGCCATCAACATACAACTGAGCCAAAAGCCTTTGCCTTTGAAAGAAGGTAGGAGGGAGAAGGAGGGCAAGTCGCAAAATCCGTCAACTTAAACTATTTCCCTGAACTCAACCTCTGCACCCTGGATGACTCAGGAAGAGTTCCAAGGTTTTCTTCTTGTTCGTCATCATAACAAAGAGCGATATATTTATTTCAAAGAGTTTCATGGGTAATAACTCGTTTTCTTCGTCCTCTTTACCTTAAGAGCATGCTATTCCGTAACTTATTATTACATCCGTTCAAAGTTGAAAACCTTTTATTTTTTCTTCCTGTGAAACCCAATAAAATAATAATATCCGAATTTTTCATGATGTGATTCCTTCCATTCATTCCCTCATTCATTCTCCTCTGTGTCTTGAATTTGTGCGAATTTTGTTTCGCTCATTTGCGGTTTTCCTCATACCCATTTCCTCTAGAGTCCTTGAGCCATTCAAGCGGTTCGCATCAATTCCTTGCTGCTCTGTCCTCTGCTTAACTACAAACGTGCGGTCCAAAACGTCTCTTCCTGGATTTGCTAACCGCGTGGGCAGCCGTTTTTCTCACTCTTTTACTCTTTCTTAAAACGTATATATTGGAAACTTTTCCTAGAAATCTGGCTCTCTCTCACTCACAGACACATAGTTGTTCCTAAACAGCTGTGATTCTTTTCCTTCCCGATGAATACATTTCCATCCGCCGCTTCCATTTTCTATTAACTCCGAAAACACACACACACCAACCGCCCACGCATAAAACCACATATTTCCGTCCAGATGTCAACATTTTCCTCAAATCCTTGGCCGGGGAACCGGATTACTCATTCTCCATTCATTAGGACTGCTGCCCCTAGCCTAATACATGATTACACATCCATTTACTTGGTTGGAGTTTTGAATTTTTTGCACAACCCGCCCGCCTAACCCGTCATCCTTTGAGATTCGTTACAGCACGGCCCCTGCTCCTTGCATACTCTGCTTCCGCTAATCCCCATCCGGGTTCCTACCGGGCAACCAAGCAGGAGCGCTAATAAACTCTGCTAGCATGAGAGGATGCAGAGCTTTCCTCGAGCGGGAGGCTATACAAGGTATTCATAAGGATCCACTCCAGCCAGGGAGCTCCTGATAAAAATAAATGCATTCTCATTAGAAATTTTCTTCCTCTCCATTCGTAGCATTCCCCGCAGCTCCTCGCTTTGAATTTTCGCGAGATGCTGTTCTCGCAAGCCATGATCTCCTGATGCATTTCCCCCTCACCCATCCAGTCATCCTTCCCATCCCGGCGCCTTATCATATGATTGACTTGTGGTGTGGGCCGTGTGATGCACTCTTGTATGATGGAATTTTCTCTGCGTCTTCCCTCCCATCCACATGACACATTACCGCATCTTTTCTATGAGGAAACAATTATGCAAGCCAGGAAGGGGGGTGAGAGAAGATTCTGTCATAGAATGAGTGAGTAAGCCCATTCATTCCTCATCTTCATCCCCCCTCCCGCCCACCTCCTCCTCCTCCTCCTCCCTCTACCTCTCTTGCATAAGAGGCTGGCGGAGGGAGGGCAAGAAGAAGAAGAGATGATAGATAGAGAGCGTGCCAAATCTGTGGAAGTGGAGCATAAAGTGTTTTATTATTAGGGACATTTAGTCCTTCTTCTGGGAACGGAGATGCACTGAGCACAACAACCACACCATGCACAATTCCCACCAAAATCCCTTTCCTTGTGCATCCGAGTCCGGACATGCTCTTTTCTGACCCACTTCCCGCATCCCTCCCACATTCTCCTCCACATCACATCATCCTCTCGCTAACCAACAATTGCATCTAATCCCAAGTCCCTTTATGTAACAAACAACAAACAGGAGGATTGCGTCTTAAAAAATTAAAGTCGGCTCCACTCCAAAGAGTCATTCAATCCGCAACTACTCTAATATACATTTAACTAACCCTCTCTCTTCCGCCACCTTGAAACACCTTCCAGCCCAGGAAGCCAACTTCCCATTTAGAAAACACATGCATATCATCAACAAAATCCCATTTAATCCCACAATTACTTTAATGGCGCTCCCGTAAATTAGAAACGGAAAGTATTTGGCCTTGTCGTCACACACCTCCACATGTCTCTATAATTCAGCCAAACTAAGCTATTCAAGCTTGAATTTGATAGCCTTTATTTAATATATGTAATTGCGCCCACGCTACCAGCTCTAACTGTTTTTCTTCGTATATATAACCTCTTTGCAAAAGCGCCATTATATCTTATTCTCCGCTATTAGCTCCACTATCCCGCCCCCAGAGTACATACAGCGGACAGTTTCTTGAAGTATAAGCTACTTTTTAATTTCATCCTTACCCACAACCGTACTTGAATAGCGCACTCTATAATTGCGAATTCCCGGCTACTCAATCAATAAGCTCAACTAATAGTAATCCATTAACGTTTTATTGAAAACTTTAATTGCCTTTAATGCAGCCATTGATTAATCAATAGTAGCGGTAGCGGTGCGTGTAGCTTAGTAAACTATGTAAAAATTAAAATATTTATTTTCCTGTATATGTAGTTAGAATCATATGTGGCTGTCCGACCCAATATTAATCTGAAGTACGTCCGATTATACTAATCATAAATCTGTAATATCTCAATTGGCCCATCACGCTGCGTGATGTTCCAGTTTATGCTTCATTGTAGGAAGTTTATAAACGGTTCTTTGCCACCATCCCACACCACTCTGCATCTACTATAGAATCCTATATTGCACAAAACATGCCTTTGATTGTACTATCCAAAGGCAATAAAATCAAAGAAGCTAACAATAACACATCCAACCTTTCTCCTTCCCCCTTTCTCCTCCCAAACCAGTCCAGACCAGCCTCGGCTTTGTTTCTTTGCTAGGTTTGGCAGACTATTTGCACAGCCATCTTTTCTCCCTCCTTGACGAATATCCCCTGTCAGGTGTAATAGCCTGCCAGATGAGTATTCTTCTTCCCATAGGTTTTCCACAGATTCTCTCTTTGTGCATTCCGGGCCAGCTGTTCATGATGAATGTTTCTTTCGTTCCGTCTCAACTCTTTGCTTACATTCTTCCCCCATCAATTCTGCAGCCAGCCTCTCTGGAATGAAAGAAAATGGAAACTGTTTCACATCCCTACACCATGTTCCGTCTCCTCCTCCTTGCTATTATTCCATCCATGTGTGAAAAGCAGCCATACACACATAAGCGATTCCCCTTACTGCCCAAGCACAGTCCAAAGTACATATGCTAGTACAGTATTATATGGATAAAGCAAAATCTCAGCTACATCCCCTACTCACCAAACAGGTAAATGACGCATGGAATCTCCTCCCTAACATTCTAGGCCATTATTTTTGCTACATGCGTATATTTGTTATCTTCGCATGGTCCATAGTCAGGCAGGGAAATAATATATACAACTGCTTGCTGCGTATAAGACAGAGATTCAAAATAGATTACAAACAAACAGATATATATGCCTAGTCGCCAAGTCAGGCAATGATTCTCGGAAGAGCTACTGACTCCTACTAGTATAGTATCATCTCCTCTTCCCGCCCTCACCTGTCCAACCTGCTGATGCATGAATATATATGCATAATATGTACTGTACAACCATTATGAGAGCTACCTGCTTCTTGTAAATAGCTCGCAATTCAACAAAATAATCTTCTAGAGATTCTAGACTGATCAAACCTAATGATGATTCGCGTACAAATACAGTACTGAACTGGATGAGGAGGATTATACACTGGTAAAAGGTCAAAGAAAGTTTACAAGAAACACGAGACTGAGGACAGGAAGATATGTAGCAAGTTTCAGTTTCCAATTCTTTGTCATTTCGGGCAAATAATTAATTTTTTCAAGCCCTCTTTACGACAAGCTCAATACAGAGACAGGTGATATTAATGCAGACACAACGGGCTAAAAAATCTTACCTTGACTTGTTCATGTACATCCCTCTTCTCCTATATTACGTTCTAGCTAATATATTCCTGTTCACAAGGCTTGAAGAGTAGCTTTGTCAATATGTAGTCTTCTACACTGATTCTTTTCCACTGCCTTCGGAGCAATCTCAGCCCTCTTTTCCCAGGTAAATACAAGTAGCATATTAGCTATAGGCATAGCCATGTAAAATTTTCAATTTACCCGACGAGAGTTAAAAATCCTTATTATTCCTCCTCAATTTTTCACTCTTTCAAAGCGAGACAGAACCCTTATTACCTTACCCTCCTTCCCAACACCTTCTATGAATAGTCCTCCAGACCAGGCAGAAGATAGCTCAAATATCCTTGTCTGTCTTCCAAAATTCCATCGTGTAGCTGTTATCCCTATTCTTTGAGTTTAATATATTCCTACAAAGCCAACTAGCCAACTAACGACTGAGAGAAGAGGAAGCCTTCTAGAAAAATGAAGCATGGTGTATCTGTCTTTAGCAAACATTAAACCTCTTTGAGTCACTCATCTGAAAACGTAGCTGCTCTACACAACCACTTCTTTACTAGCACAGCCAGGCACGACGACGACTGCTTGTAAGATGGTTTTTCTACAGCTTTCTCTCATGCCCCCTCCCTCCAACTCCACCAAAGGTGCAATACATCCCACCTGTGCTGCTATGACTATGATTTCTGTTTATAAAAAAAGGATTTTTCCCATTCATTCCTCATCTCTCACTCCCCTCCACAATTCCCGCCGTCCCTGTCCCCCTTTCCGTATTCTTTTAAATTCAGCTCCAGAGATTTTTATGCAAAAACTCCCCGGCCCACCCATCTCTCTCCTCTTGAGTGCGCTTCAATCCCAAGGCTTGAAAACTCTTATAATATAGTAATCTACACACAATCTTATACTATAGTAATTTAACTCTTTTGAATTCCCTTTGTATATGCATCCGTTTAAGAAAAATACGCCGCCACCCTCAAAGTTCCTGTCACGCAACATGAAAATCCCAGAATAGTTTTACACAATTTGGAATTTCCTCATCGTGTCGTAATCACTCGCTCTCTATTTTAAATTATTCATTTTCTTGTAGAAACACAAGAGTTTCTCCCCTTCCATCTTCCTTATTTCCTTTTCTCCATATCCATCTTCCAGTGAGGAACGGCAATGATTTGGCATGTATTTAAAGCTTAAGCCAGAGTGCTGGACCCAGCCTTGTCAATCTCGGAGGATTACTGTTAATTCACACACTGTCATCCTTGTTTTCACTCAATCTTAATTAATGAATCATTTGCCAATTAGAGCCCTAGTCACCATCTGATTATGCATACTTGTAAACACATTTACATAAATTAGCAATGATTGCCACAGAGCACACAGACAAGGGCAGGAAAGAGTTGCTAAGAAAAAATTCGCAGCCAACTCTTATTACATTCGACCATATTCGCTCATATGTGATACGAGACATTGGTACAGTTTCTTAAAATTTCATAAGGCTTCGGTTTCATTAATTAGCAGTTATTGGGAAAGAGGAGCGGTTGCAAATCTTAACCTAGAATATATAATCATTTATGGCTACGTTCAGAGGCAGTGATTTAGGATTCAAAACAAGTACTCATTGGAATTGCATCATTCATTCCGTTATACCAAGTTTTCAATACAAAGGATTATGGTGGCTGATTGATTTGGTTTGTATATGGGGTTGCGCGTAATATTATTGTATTTGCGCTTTTGCCTTCCATGTGTTTTTCGCATCTTCTCTTGTTCCGCTCAGCATTGAGAGGAGGGTGGTGGTGGGTGAGTCGTAGTGAGTAGCTCCTTACTGCATGTACTGAATCTCATCAATATATAATACTAAACATGATTCAGGAATGAAGCAATACACTGATAATGCATAGAGACGGAGAGAGAGAGAGAGAGCGAGCAACTAGGAGATGAGTGCAAAGTCCAAGTGTTTTGAAAACAAGGAATGGATTCATATATGCCTCTATATGATTCTTTCCACATTAAATCAAACATCCTTGATCATTGATGTTAGTATTGATGTTAAAATGTAGGAGCATTAGCCGCTCAGCCTAGCCAGTTAGCCATCATTATCATACACATACCTAAAAGGAGGAGGAAAAGCCTTTGACAGCATCGTTGTATTCACATCAGACATGAGCACGTCATTTTGTTTGCAAACCTCTTTTCTTCTACGCAATTCATGACAATGTACATCCTTCTCATTCTTCCCGAACCAACGATACACTGAACACGTCTGCATATTTGCTAAACCATGTGTGCCTACGTAAACGCTTCTGTAGTAATTCTTGTATATTTTCTCCAGTTCCTCTATAATAATGCTCCGTTTACAAATATCTGTGGAACAAATGCTCAAATAAAGCTTAGAGGACGCATCCATCATTGGGGATTGTGTGACGCTGGGAAATATAATAGCAAGTCCCTTAAAAATCTGCAACTCTTTCCAGAAATATCAGGAATCCCTTTACGTCATCCACCCCCGCCCACAAGCATTGTGAGTTCACATTATACTTGATTTTCATCCCAACTTTGGAACATGTGCTATGTTATAGTAGGTATTTAAACTTTGTTTACATGAGAGTCCTGAGAAACTAACCCGTGTCTGGCACCGTTGAACCGAATCTCTCAGCTTTCCTAACTGATTTCCTCCTCCATGTATGCTAAATACATTCCCATCCAACTAGTATTTAAATGTAATTCCATATTCTGCCAAATGCAGGGTCGTACATGTAGAGAAACTAACTTTCTCCAGAACTGGAACAAGGGTTCTATACCACAACGCCACATTAACACCTACGCACACACCTTCTTCCGCTCCTGTCATTTGCATAATCAGAGCAATTTATTCTAAAAATAGGACGTCATCCAAATATAAGTTTTCTACTTTCCGTACAAATTCGCAACCGAGCAACCGACTTGGGTTTGGTTTCGGCATCCAACACATCTTCTCCTTTCACTCCCTGTTGAGCGGGATGGGAAGTGCAAATCTGTGAGATATACTTACTGCTCCAGATTTCTTGTTGAACGTAGTAAGTAGTAGATTTCAATAAGCAACTCATTAATTCTAAATTGTTCCATCCTTTTTGGTTGAACCCCTTCATGTTTATGAGACGTCAACTAGCCTTGGTATTCTACGTCTCTATTTCCGTATCAATTATAATTAACTCGTAGTTTATAAATATCAATTATTCCCTCGCCTCCTCCTCCTGACCTTTTATTCAGCGATTAATTTAATTTGTTTCCGAACTCTGAATGAGTGCTTTAGTAATTATAAACTTGTGTTTAGAAATGAATTAACAATGATTAATACATTTTCCCTCTACAAGCTAAGCTCCAACTATGTCTTCTTTTCCCCATAGACCATACACTTTTACACACACATTCACATACCTGCCTTTCAAATCCTGGACCGTCCATATGCAGCTATGTGGTGTAGGCGCCTCAGCTTTCCCCAAAGTTGCTGGCATTTTATACGTGTTGCTTTATAAAAATGGTCAATAACTCTACTGCCTTTCCCAAGGAGTAGGAGAAGGGTATGTCACATGAGCTCATAGTTTTCCCTCGAGGGATATATGCTTATTAATTAGATTTTAATTTGCACATTATTAAGGACAGTGATACGTATTCATGCCTGGATAGTATCAAGTATATGTTATAGTCAATCTTGACTTATTAGCTAGCAATATGGGAGAGGAGCTTGTAAAGGTTCACAGTTGCTTTAATATTGTGTTACGTATACAATGGAATTCTGAAACGCCCTTGCTCTAATTTTAATTAACCTTATAAGTAGTGATAAAGGGTTGCTATATACAACTATTATTCTAGCGGATGAATTGAAAAGGAGAGAAAGATAGCGTCTGGGAGAGATATGAGTATATTCGATGATTTCTATGAACGATTAAAAAATCTTCGCATTCTTCCATCGTCCCTTCCCTTATCCCATTCATAGTTACCCTTGAACTTCTCCGATGAGAGATGATCTGATTTAGCCCCACGTATTTTCCCAATCTCAATGATAACCCTTGATTTCTAATACGTATATTTATAAACAAGTTGATATATTTATTATTGGTATCCACACTACGGCTCTATACCTACACAGAGTGTCATAACAGAGAGAGTCAACAGAGGCTCAAGTGTGTAGCTCCAAGGGTAATTCCCATCTTGTTTAACGCAATATATTTTGTCTCTTCACATTTCGCCTTCTACTTTCGCCTGTAACTATAAGGTATAAAGTGTGAGAGTTTTCCTCACTTTCCCCACCACCTGTACTTCAATTATACACGCTTGCTTTAGTTGATGCTTCCTTGAGAGAAATTTGCATGAATCTGGAAGCGAAGTGACGATGGATTGTCTAAAATGTAACATGGATTTCCCACAATCCTCGAAATAATTCAAAGGAATGTCGGTTAAATCTCTTTCAAGTCGCTTTTCGCTTGGATGGTTTGGGAATTATCTATGGTTTTGTTACACGCCGCTCAAGAGTCGAGAATGATCCAACAAGCGTGGATAATAAGAGTAACTCTTTTGTACAGGTGTCGTTGCGTTGTAGTAACTCTACAACTGTTACAATCGCTCCCCGCGCCATCATCATCTACACTATTTCATTCTTGTCTTCCGTCTCGCCTCGCCGTTTTGTATGTTGTCACCTTGAGACGAATTCCTTTCCGTTTAACCACTCAGCTCAACATTGTATTCACAGAATATGTTTGCAAAATTTCTCATCCAAAGCTTTATCCCTTGAGTTACTCATCCCTTGTTGTTTCTTTTGTCATCCTCCACTTCTAACTCGTCCCTTTCTTTACCTTCTCATCCTTTTAGTGTTTCATCCACCGCAAATCAACTCTTGGCAGTTTGTCGCTAATTTTACAGAGAGAATCCCATAAAAAAGGTGAGTTTACACCAGTCTGTCTGTTCGCAGTGTATTTTGAAACATTTGTAGTTTGTTTGGATATGCTTGCAAAAGCTGAAGATTCTGGCTCCGTCTTTCACTTACCGCTTCTCACACTCTCTGGCAAACTCAACAGGGTTCATCGGGGCTATGCATATATACAATTCCGATTTTGAACCGAGATGCTACATAGAGTTTCATGAGCTAATTTCCTTGAGATAGGAAATACAGGAGCTAGGAAGGAGGGCTTTAACGAGGTATGGATGGGGGTGGATGGAGGGGAAAATTATTGGCTTGTTTCTAAATAGTTTCTCTAAATGCGCCACTTTTTATTTTTAGTAGTGATCCATCATTTGTTTGCCGAAATGACAGATTAGAGCTTCTGGAGAAGTTCATATGTGACTATCAGAGCTTTCCACATGACTAGCAGAAGAGGAGACAAGATTACGCTGTGCAGGTTTTGTATGACCCGGGTTTGTATAATAGCGTAAAATCCTTTACATAACGGCTATACTTACTACTCTCGTGGTGTCTGCCTCTTTGGGTTTTTTAGTTTACTCTTCATAGCTACCATCCCACCCACCCGCCTTACTTTTTTGACTACTGATTGGGATTGGCACGGGATTTGACGGGGTGAAGGAAGGAGTGAATGAATTTAATTGAGGATTCGCGCGGATCTTTCCTCCTTACAGGATTCAGTAGTAATTCATTTTCAAGCCCACTCATCCTCGTTGAGATTATTATTCTTTAGATTATTGTGGGGCTGCTCTTGTGTCATGATGGCATGGCGGTTGTGGTGATAATATCGGAACGTTTAGTGTAAGTAAGATAGACGTAGTCGGAGATCACAGGGTTTGTAATACGTAACAACTCTCTCGAGTTTTTCTCACGACACACACAAAGCATGGGTGAAACAATCACATTGTCGCCACTGCCACTTTAAAGTAAACAAAATAACCACGGGATTGGGATAAACCAAGCCAAAGGTGATTATTACGGAGGTTATAGGCGAGTGTATATCCGGGAAGGCGTGGTGGAGCTTCACTTTTCCACTGACTGTCCCAACAAGTAATATACAGAGCGATTACCTCAGACTTTGGGCAATCCCATTTACAATACAATTTCCACGAGCCTATTTTCTATAATCTACAATAACTTTCAAGCAAGATTCCATCCAAGCAAGCTGCTGCTCCTATCTCCGCCCTAACAATCCGTATTCCATTTAAAAGATAAACGAGGAGAAGCCAATGACATTCGTAAAATTCATATCAAAAAATCCCTTCCATCTATCTCACAATCCCCACCTGCCAACCTATCCATTCATTAGAGCAAGTTATTGGGAAATTCTAGCATAGCTCCATGATTCTACTCTAATAAATAATAAACCCTAATGCGTAAGCTCCTAAATTCACCGTCATAATAGTCAGGAACGCAAACCTTGTATTACGCAGAACCCTGCCATTATCATTATTATTATTATTTATTCCTCTTATGCAGACTTACTCAGCGATTATTTCTACAAGGTTGGCCCGCTTAAAAACTTGTATTTATTTACAAAATCCAAGTATTTTTATGGCTGTGAATATTTGCCGAGTTGGCGCAAATGTATACAATTCGCGGAATTCGCAAATCCGGTTTAAACAGATTTTGCGGTTTTCCAGAGAAAGTCATCGGCTATATTTTTCCACACTCTTGTTGCACGAGTATATTATATTCCTTCCCGTTTCTATGAATTCCTCCCTCTCCCGATTCTTGCGGAGCAACGTGTGTATCATTCGATACATGATTGAAAGTAGTGTGAATTTTCCCTTATGTTCTCATTTCATCTGCCCTTAATAGTATTTACAAATCGTGAGCTAGTATAAGAAATAGTAGGAAAAACTACGGGAAACTCAAATGCAGAGGGCCACACCTTGTGCTAATTTTTCATTCACAATTCTCGGTCTCCTAAAGTACAGTACTCGTAGTTTCGTAGTACACACACACAAATTACTACGACTCTCCAATATGATAATGGCCATGTTATATTCCAACGCTTAAGGAAACAGGCTGGCTGAAGAGGGAGTTGCTCCAATACAGGACAGCATGTAATATCTGTGCGTATACGTAATAACTGAAAGCCCTACACGGCTCATGCTGTCCGATTCACACATGGATAATTGGGATGGTGAAACTTGTTTTCTTCGCCGTAGCCACTTCAATGCAGACTATGCAGCTCATTTCTTCTTCTTCTCAGTTTTCCCTCTGGCCCCTTCGCAAAAATCGGTTTTACCTTCAACCCATACCTCATCCATTTATTTCACTTCCAGAAACACATGGCATGGTTTCTGCAGGCTGCTGCAACAGTTCTATTAATCCAAGTCTTATGAAATCCGATTACACATCCTGTAACCGTCTTCTCCGTCGTAAAGTAGCCATTTTCAATCATGGGATGCCCCACGCTACGTAATCCATAGCTCTCAATTGTCTTCCATCCTACCATCTTCCCTTTCTCATACTATCTTTCTTTCTCTTATTTCTCTTATTTTCCAACTATTTATAACGCACATGCATGAAAAGACCTGTACGAGTTCCATAATTAGCATATACCCTTCCTTTAAATTTTTTACTATAAAACATCTTTAAATGTATGATACAGAAATTATTCAACTTGAGAATATTTTTCCAGGCATTTTCCTCCACTCTGCTTTTGAGCACACTAACGCAGCATTTCCATTTGAAAGGAGGTAATGTAAACCTCATTAACGGCTCTCCGCTGTAATTACTACAATATTAATTGCTCAATTTTTACATCCATCTGCGGAATAGCTGGCTGATACGATTATTCTTCTAAAACCTTGAATCGTACGGAGTCTTGAGCTCAATACCGCCGCATGATTAAATTTCAGTTTCCCTCACTGCGTTAGTGTAAAAGTAATAACTCCTCACGTCCTTTCCCGGAATGGTAACATTATATTTTTATGTAACACTAATGTCCTTGGGTTTTGCAATAACTTTGATAACAGAACCCTGCGGTTCTCAACCTGGATGCAAATAAAGCCTACTCCAGGCAGATGCGACGGTGATTATTGGGTTGCATCAAATAGATTATCTCCACGTACGTATTCCACTTCTGCTAATTATGCAAGCATGTGAAAAGAAAGCAGCTAGAATTTTTCTAGTTTTATAAGAGGGCGTGCGAAAAAGGTTATTATTTACTTAAACCTAATAACTATAATAATCATCCTACGTCACGGACCATAAGTCCACGTGTTGGCAATAATTCATATATTTCACAGACATATGTGCATGGAGGGATACCTTCAAAAGAGCCCACCGGTCCAACCTCTTCGCGAAGACATATCATTGAGTCATTATACTTTCCCAGGTTAATCAACAAGTTTGCTAATTAATTCCCACGCTTTTTAAATGAATATAAATTAAATCCTTCCCGATTATTTTGAGTATGTAAATTTTATAACTTCTGGATTAGGTGAATACGGAGAGGATGGTTGTTAAGAAACTAAATACAGCCTTCCGCCCGCTTCATCAAGCTTAATTGTTTGTTTAAGATCACACAGGAAGCATAGGCCCAACACGTGTACATCCTACGCAATGGATTCTATTACCGTATCATATTCCATCTTTGAATTACGGCTGTCTTCCTTGAGGATTGATGTCTAATTGTTTAATTCCATTCAGTGCTTACGTTTGAACTTTACGTCAAAGTCGGTGGTGGGATTCAAGTAAATCCATATGGCTTATGGGTGGTACAAAATGCCGCATTGCTGGGAAATTAATACAGGTTTTTTTTTTAAAAAATAATAAATAGCATGGTTCTTGTTAGAGAATAGCTGTACGTCAGTTAATCATCCTGTTTGCGCAACACATGTGTCAATTACTGCGGTTTCATCCGTCACACACCTGTAAAATATCGATTTAACAAATGTTCATACTTACTTTCCAGCAGCCTCTCCAGTACAGTAACATTCTACTACAAAAGTTATGAACGGATACACGCGCGCTCACACCTCGCAAAATCTCCGACCTTCTATAGTACTGCTCATGATAAGAGCCTCATTGAGTATCCAAATTTGAAACGGAACTGTAAACCAGAACCTATTCAAGCCAGGCCTGTTCCTTGGTGTACAAAGTGAAAGCACGTCGCGCCGGCCGCGTGGCAGTCCGTTAATAAATTTGACGTTGACATATGTTAACCAATTACTTTATCCGCAAAACCTCGAAACTAATTTTATGACATACTACCTGTGAAATGTACAGCTATCTAGTGGAGCGTTGCTAGGCTCATAATTAAAAATTAACTTCCAGCTTTGCGGTAACATTTCTCAATCTCCCATAGGTAGTTTAATTAATTAATCCTTCATTGGATTTTCGCAATTCTGTCTCTTTTAATAAATGCCAAGGAATGAGCTAAGGAGTCTGATTGATTGACATGTGTCGGGGAGTGGAGATGCTGAGGCCAAATTTAGTTGTAAGGGAAGGAAAAGTAGGATGGAATGATTAAGATGGAACTATGAGATGAATCCAACCTTTTCGCCACCCGCCAACCAACATATATTCTTCATCTCCTCTTTTATCTCCGGCTTTAATGATTCCTCCCCGCTTCGTTAGTTCTATCTTGTTCTACAATAACATCTGGCAGACTCCATGACTTTTTCCTGCCTGACTACCCATACAGCCCCGCACTTGTATTTTTCATCTCGAATCGGAATGCCAAGAAAGACAATTTGTTACACACCACACCAGAACCATCCCCCATTTCACCCAACACAGACACTGTGTATGTGTGTGTGTGTGTTATATTGAGACTCTGTCCATAAGAAGAACCAAGAATTAGAAATCTTCTCAAGTGAAAAATAGGTCTTCACAAAATTCAATTTCCATCTATATCCACAAGATCAGCTCATGTGCTCGTACATGTAAAATCCGAGTTAACTAACTTGGCTGCAGCAGGGCAGAGGAACGTCTTGGGGTGGGATTTTCTTAAAGCTAGGTATTTCTTGTCCAATTTAGCCAAGCTATGTACAAGTTTATCCCGGAGATTTCTTCCATTTCTCACTCTCCTTCTTCCATCCCTTACCATCAAAGCGGAGCGGGATTTTTTAGCACAGCATTAGATATTTTAGCATCATGGATGAATCCAGCTCGACATTCACAAGAGTCACACAACATTATCAACAAGCCAGAAACTCAATTCCATCCTGCATTAACAAGACCACCTCACCAGGAAAGGAAATATGTAATCCCTGTTTCCTCTTCCCTTGATTACTTGGATTTGATCTCTACTACAAAACCAAGATGCACTATCATCCTCTTGTCACACTGCCAAAGAAAATAAAGATAAGTTTCATCAACACCACCACTACTAACCATAACCACCAACTCCTTCATTCCTGCTTCTTCTTCTTCCAAGGAGCGGATCTCTTGTTTTTTTTTCTCTCAATCCTCATCTATCATCAAGGTACTTTTCTATCCCAGCCTAATTTGCTTATGTAGAACATTTCCCACTTTATTGCCCCGTCCCCGCTGTAGCGCTATTAATATTTTTAACTACCCCTTTCGATTCAATTAGTTTATTTCATTTCTCCCGCTCGGGGCTTTCTTTTCCGTCGTAGCCGAGCTCGCATATGCATGTTATCTCCTCATACATTATATAATACCCGCTTTCCTTGAACCCTCGATCCGATGTACCTTTTTACTCATGCCCGAAAAAAATCCTGCTTTCACTTTTATATCATTTGCCTCTTTTCATATGATGTTGTGCTCCTCCTTGTTCCTGCATGCTGCATATTCAGCCTTGGTCGAAGTCGAAATCCTTCCATGCTTCAAAAGCCATGCTTTCTCTTCCACCCACATGTTAACATTTATAAACTTGCTTGCGCTTTTTCCTCAGTTTTTGGCTGCTGCCTTGAGCATTCGAGCATTTGCTCCGCTTTCCCTAATGGACGCATTTATGAAATTCTCTTTAGCTTAAATATCTTTTTTAATAAACTTTTGGCATCCACTTTTCTCTTTCATCCACCTTCACCCAAGTCTCACCCATAGCTGAGCCTCTTCTACCTCTAATACTTCCTTAACTCCTTATCCACCAGCCAACTCTGTGATCTATCTAGCTTCTTGTGTAAATGGTCCGCTCCGGAAAAGTCCTCGATTCTTCTCAGCCAGCACTAGGAAACAATGAGTTATGCTAAAATTAAACGGTTTTCCTCATCTCATACTTAACTTCTCATCTTTGACTACAAGAGATACATATTTTCTCATAGAGTTACATTTTACCCCAACTAGCTTGCAACTAACAGACGCAAACCTCTCCTCCAGTTCATGTTATAAGAAGCACACACAGGATCAACAACTCCTCCTTAAACTTTCCGCTTCTTCCACCATCACTATTACCCCTACCAGCCCGCGCCGCATTTCACCAGCCAGAGACCATAGATCCATAAATCCCTTCCACTTGGTTTTCCAAAACAACAACGCAGCTCATCTTCCTCTTTTCATTTTCCTTGTACGTCTCTTAATGTTGCATAAATTAAAAATAGATCTGCATCCTCCCCACCACCAGCCAAGCCATTTCTTCAAATCCCACAATCTTTTCTCCACGCTACATGTAAAACCCTGCTCTAGTTCCCTCCTAAAGCACCCATCCGCCCAGCACATTTTCACATCCTCACCCTTCCCATGCACCTTGTCCGTAATTCCCCATCTCATCTGTTTCATGGGTGCCTCTCTTTCCACCATCTTTTCCCCATATTATTCATAAATTCCACCTGCATCCATAAAACAGAGTGAGGAAGCAGAATACGTTAGGTCCACCTTCTCTCTGTTACCCGCTTCCATAATTTTCACAAATAAGCTGCTAGTATAGTATAGCCACCTGGCTGGCTCTGAAGATTCGTATAACTCTACTAGGGTCTAGTCTAGACTGCCATTTATGCCATGTACTGGATTTCAGCGTCCCACCTTGTTCAGAATAACTTGGAAAGATTAGGCGAAGAATAAGGCGGGCGGCGGATTTTTGTGGATGGAGTAGGAGACGAGTGATATACTTTGGGTGAGTGATCCATGCCAATTGTGAGAGTCATTCTCCCCCTTCTTCCTCTGTCTCATTCATGACTGACTCTGACCTCATCTCCTCTCTGTAGAAGTTTGAAAGAAAATACGGATTTACATTATTTCCAACCATCCTCCCCACTTCTTGTACACACCTCTTTTTCAGCCTCAATCCGTGTCACTCTGTCTTCATGAGCCATCCTTCCCAAAAATATATTAGTCTGTTCCTGAAATAAGAAGGTTTTTTTCAAATCTTTTCAAACATTTCACATATCTCTCTCTCTCTCTCTATCTGCTCTGAGATATCCCGTCATTCCACCTAGTCCTTTCCAATGATCCCATTTCTTTCTCCTCCTCAATAATCTCTCTATCTTCTCTCTCTGTCTGTCTCTTCCGTCCTGCTCCCTTGCCCGTCTTCTTCACGGATGATATTCTGACTGATTCCTATCTGACACTATCCTCCTATAAACTCCTCTACTTTTCCCTAGTCCTTCACCACTGCTCCATCCCTATCCTAGTCGTCAAACCCATCCATCCAAACATTATCCTCATAGTCGTGGACGTTGTATGAAAGGCGGGATGCATGAGGCTCTTGATGGGAATCTGCGCTAGCTTGTGATGAATGAACTTGAGATTTTGACAGGTCTGGCTGGCAGAAGAGGCTGCTTCGGAGATTTCCCTGGCTTGTTTCTCTCCTGTAAAGGTTGATGGCGGAAACGAGGATTGCCCTCCTCCTCCCCACCACGTTCCTCTGCGGCTTCTCCTGATAAGCATCAGCGGAGAGTATTTTAAGAAGTGTTGCTTACTCTTCTTATGAATGAAACTGCGAGGGAAGGTGAGTGTGTTGTGTAGGTAGGCTCAGAGCTTGTTGCGGAGCGTAAAAATGTTGTGGTTCCACATCCACTTATCTTGATTTTAATGAGGCTTTAGCGATAAACCGCAATCATCACTGTATACAATCTTCTCGGTTGAAAAATAAAACATATATTACACAACTTTACACGACTCCCAGCCCTAGTAGTGTAGTAGTAGGAGGCTTCTTTCATTCCACCATGTAGCCGATCATCAATCCGATATGAAATCCACAAGATGTGAATGATGATGTGAACCACATCACAGCAACACCAACCTTTTTCTTGTCCTACACACACAAAAAACCGATAGAGTAAAATCTATCCTTAATTTTTATTTTTCGCCTTCCCTTATGGCTCGCTCTCCAAATTATTTCTAATATTTCAAGCCAGAAAAAATGCAGGAGGTGAATGCATGTTCCGTACCTGAGACCTGCGGCACTGCGCTAACATGTTTATTTACATCTCTTCCTATATCTCCTTATTTTACCATGTCTTCCTTTTGTGAACCCCAAAATCAAGTCCATTCACACAAGAATACAATATTTCCCCAAGATAACAATCATGCTGAGAAACTCCCGAAACAATTCCTGACATGATTCCTCATTACTCTTCTTAAGTTTTGCCATTTTCTTCCTCTCATCACCATCCAATCACTGCTAAATGTGAGAAGCGTTATGAAATAAATTAGCCATACTATTACCTTACCTTCCACCTTTTGCAATTCACAACTCCTCCGCCATCCCGCTTCCCTCCCACGTCACTCACCTTTGCGGTCAGCTCATAGTTCAGAGGTGTAACGCTGTAACAGGGTGTGGGCAGGCAGAAAGCCTTTCCCATTACCTTCTTGAATGGCTACTAATACATGTGCTTTCTTAATATGATCCTCCACCTCCCACACTTCTACCTATCTGTGATTGACTCCAATAACTCTTATCATCAGCTCGTCTCTCTTTTAAGTTTCATTCCACCTACTCCTCTCATCGCCCCAATTCCTTTATATCGCAACACAGCTAAAATGCATAGATGAATCTAAGCTAATAAAACGTTTGCAAACTCAATCATGAAATGAACCCTACCACCGACCTCCCAGCGTTCTAATAAAGCTTTGGTCCAAAATTCATCTTCTTCTTCTTCTTAACCGTTATCCAATCCATGACTTATTCTTCCCCTGAAAATTCTATTAAGCTCGTATTCGGAATTCGGATGCAGTCAGTGGCATTGCATTTTATACAGATTTTGTCAGCTCTTCTCCCAACCTTCCAGCCTGTGCATTCTAAGGATGTGCCAACTTACAACTCTTTTGCATCCTCACCCTTACTCCCATTTCTCTCATTTAATGGTATAGATGTATTTCATCGCCCTTATTTTTCTCTCATTATCCTCTAAATTGCTAAAAATAAGACTCGAGAGAGAAAACCCAGAGACTGGAATCTTATTGAGGACAATCGTATTCTACAAGAGAATCTCCGCAAGTCCAAACTACTTCCCACCCCTCATTCCTTCCCCCCAAGGTCCAAAGTGTATAGTAAATTATTAGCACCCGGAGCTCCTGAGATAAAAGTTTCTACTAGGTCTTTTATGACTTTCACTTTTATCTTTTGTGTGAGCATGAAACTTTCTAGCATGTACTTTCTTCAAGAACTCGGCCAAGAAATTTCTAGCCTCTCATTATTCACTTGCTATTTTCTCTAACCCGTTTACTCGATTTTTATTTTTTATGTAACATCATTTAAAAATACTCCATTGTATTTTCATACATTTCGTATTTTTGTATTTGAGACATTAAAAAACAAAGGCACTATTGTTTTGTATAAGTTACTGCAACCTATTACTCTTTTGAACTGAACATGTTACTTCAAGTCAGAAGCTCTGACTCAGAACATGACTCGTACAGCTTGTAACAAAATAATTTAAAAATTTGTTCCAGTCCTACATTAACGTGGCTGTGAATAAAATCTTTCATTTTCCACATACGCTAATTTCTTTGAAAAGAATGACACCATTGTGTTGATGCTGTAATGTCTCATCGGCTAGTTAGTGAGTTTGGTCAGGGTTCTAGTAGAGGAATTGGGGCAACTGGGAGTAAAATCTGAGAAGAGCAAGGTTAATATCCTTTTTCCGCGGCCTAATTATTAAATTACTTCCTTTAGTTGGAATGCGCTGTAGAGTTGTACCTCACGAGGCAAGAGGACTTGCGCAAATACAATATTGCTAAACTTTACTTGCTGTTGTAACTGCTAATTTGCATGGACACAATTACTTTTTTTCAAAGGATTCTTTTACACTCTTCTTCAAGTTTCCAGCACTGCCTTGGGGCTGGATAGTTGCAATGGGAAAATACATACACTTTGCAAAACCAATGTTTTTAGCCCATAAATCCCTGGTTTTCCCTGCTTTATTAAGTCATTAAGATTCGTAAGAAATCAAATAATTATTTAAGCATTCCCAACCTTCTTTCCAATTCAGAGGTATATACTGCAACCTTGCACTCTTTTTCCGTTTTCTAGTATAGAAGAATCCCATTTGTTTTTATTCAATAATTGCACACCTGTTCCTCGAATGGAACGTCCGTATCACATGTTCAACAGGATGGAATTGTTTTATACCTACCTTCGCAATACCTTGCTCTGGAAAAAGAGTATTTGGAAATTTCGAATTTTTTTTCCCACCAACAACTATAGGTCCATAGGGAGGAGGATGAGATAGGACTCACAGCAAGTTGGAAGCAACCTCTGCCCTTGTGTGAATGATTATCACATCAAGCGTTTCCCACGTGTCCCTCTTTTTCCTCCTCTTTTACCGACTCTGCCCAGCCTCACGTCCTTCCTTAGGAACTAGGTCATGGTTTGCACTTGCAACCGTAGTTTACAATTTAATATCCCTTTCTAACCCTATAACGTCCTCCTGAAGCTTCCCAGCCAGCACCCGTGCATCTCCTGTACAATCCTGAACACCATGAACTCTATCAATCATTTTGCCATGCAAAAGCCAACCGGGACTTAGCCCCAAGGTTATCAAATCCTCTTGAGCATATACCTTCTTCCCTATTCCCACAGTTTTCCTCCTTGTTTCCAAAAGAAAGCCTTGGCCCTGATCTGCTTTAGCTCCAGTTGCAACAAAGCCGGTTGGAATTTATCCGCACTCTAGTACTCGGCCCAGTGAATTTTCTCCCTCTCTCTCGCCAAAGTGCCAAGGTCTTTGGATAGGTTTTGTTCCAAGCATGCCTTAGCCTAGAATGCATGGTATGTGCAAGATAAAAAGAGATTTTCAAGACTAGAAAGAAATCATGAACAATTTAAATGAACCTTGGAGCAGAGTAGTTCACAAGCTCGTACCCTTCGGACCCATCCTCACTGCCTCAAGTGAAAGTCCAGCCATATTGAATACTATAAGTTTGTGTGACTTTCTCCACTACACTCTGAACGCGGAGTCCGCACCGCACACTCCTTATGATGGACTCTTTCATGTCGTCGTAGTAGTCAGGTGATACGGGAATATATGCATCTCACTCATTTTATAACTGCTTTACAGAAGGAGCACACACACGTAACAAAATGTTGGTGAAAGTTACGTAAGCATCATCTACTACTACTGCCTTAACCCATTCCTACCCCTTACCTATACCCATGACGTAAGTCTTTACGTAACCCTCCCGTGATCTTATGGCTTTCTTTCTATGATACATGCCAGGGGAAACGTGAGATGGTTATTCATACGGGAATTCCAGTATTGTTTAACAACAATTTTCCTCACTGCCCCTAAGCATCGGTTCGCTTTTTTTCTCCATTCAACTACCTCTATTTGATCTTTTCTCCCTCCGTAAGCCCTACGGCAGTTTTCGAGACAGGCATAATATAAATCCAGCGTTTATACTGAACTAATGAGGTTGTACGCTGAGAGGGTGGCCAGACTCGTTGCATTCTTTTCCATGTGGTTCAGCAAGACCTCGAACCTTCTATCGCGAAATACCTGAATTCTCATTTAAATTGAATTTGCAAGTAATTTTGGTAAGCTCCACCTCCGCATAAGTAATTACCACGTGGAATTGAAAACTGTGACGGAAGTATGTAGTACAATATTGTAACCGCAACTGTATTTCCAATCGATTCCACTATTTACATATACTCTTCTCAATACGCGAACCCTTTCCGTCAGTCATTCACCGTGCTTGCATGACACGGCATCTAAATACATATATACATGATGCTTTGGAGTATGATGAATATGAGCTGGTGGGAATAATGATGATCCTACTTACTGCTGCTGCTGAATGAAATGCTTTCTCGTCTAGTTGTTTAAAATTACACCCGCTCTGCTCACAAGTCCGGGTTTAGCTCATCCTCTCCATGTTACGATCCTTGCATCCGTCCCTCATTGAGCTGAATTGATCGAGATAAATCAGTCCGTCCTTAGATGGGCAGGTAGAAGCTGAAGAGTGTGGGCATATGCCGGAGGAGGTGGTTGTTTTACGCAAGCAATTCTCTTACTCTCAAACAGGATCCATGTGACTCCAGGAAAGAATGATGATAGTATGTTTACATATGGGGTTTCAAAACGGCCAACAACCGTAAATATCCTAATGTTTTTGACACGTCCCGCGTATGAATATGAATGTATGAATGAATAGATGAATGGAAAAAAATGTGAGTATTAAACAAAGGCACACGTTTTCTTTTATACTGTACATGACATTTATTGCATTGCATATGATTTTTCGGGATATTGGAAAGTTGGATATTGGTTTTTTTATAAAAATACCTTCTGTCTTCAATGTTTCCATCATTATAATAATTATTAATTAATACTTAGGATATTATTATCGTAAAATATTACAAGGTTATGTACACTTGGCGCACAAAACTTGTCTAAGTCCATTGTAGAAGTGATCATCAGCCTAGGAAACGCAATTCAAGAAGAGGCGGGGATGTGTACGGAACAGAGTTTATAACATAATAAAAAAGTCCTCAAGTTTCCCTCTTCAGTACCACTTTTCTTGCTTCTGTCCATCTCATACCATTCCATGTACCTCTCTGTTTTTAAAATTATAATTGCAGGAACATTGGTTTTTTTTAAATTTCAAAATTTTTGCCTCTGTAGTGTCTCCAATTCATTAGCTCTGTTTTTTTCTTCTTCTCATCAATTCCAAATGGATACTCAGAACGTGGGTGTACAAGTGAAAACAATGTCACACTGGATGTACATGTACCTCAAATAAATAATAATTAATTTAGATCATTTTCTCAAAAAACTTACTCAAATTCCAAGCGGTCACTCTGATTTAAATAACCTTTCGCAAATACTTAATTACTTTCAAATTAATATACCATACATGTATATATTTACACATCTGCCATCCGCTACTGCATCCAACCAACGTCCCACAGTAGCTTTACCAATATAGATAATAATACACAATGTATTTTAATTATAAATTTCACTCGCCTTTACAATTACGATAATCGAATCATAGTTACCAAACCACAGGAACATTTAAACATGGTACGTCCCACCTCCTTCCCTAAAATTACTAGGCATCAAATCCCATCCTCCGACAATGAGTAAACAATTTGATGTTCTCTTCTCGCTCAAAACTTTTACGGACTGTGCTGTGTTTTGATTAAATATTTATTTATATATAGAGATTGAAGTCTATTGACAAGGAAATGTAATTGGCGACTGCGGATTGAGAAAGTTACAATAAAAAAAACAAAAAAGAGCTTTTCATTCAAGTGATCCAGGGTTTATTATTATGATTTTTCTATGAATAAATATATATATAGTCTTTCCGTGTGACGTTGTAATTATAATGCTGAGAAAATATTGGAATCCCAGTTTTAAATCCGCTGGAAGATATGTTAATCGTACTACTCTGACGTTACATCATAATACAGATACATACAGTGTATATTTTTACTACAGTAATAGTTGTTTAGCGTTTCTTAAAAACGGGATGGAAGAAATAATAATAATAATGGCTGACTACCCTGAACGTTACCATCTGCAAATGACTGTGTCTCAGAGTTAACAAGTGGATCAAGTAAGTACGTTATGTATTGCAACCAGGTGAGCGCATACTACATCTAACCAAGAGTCTGGGATTAGACAAAACACAAAAATAAAATTAAGTCAAAAATTCTACTACTGCTGCTGCTCTTAATCTTCTCTCTCTATATCTAAATTCAGTGCCTGTCATCATAACTCATACTCAACCTTACCACTTTCAAAAGAAGGGATTCGGTAGTAGAAGGGGTAGTGGTGGTATAAGAAGGACGATATTTTCTTTAAACGATAGTGACTGCAAGAGAACGGAGAGCAACCAATGAAAGTTACGAAAACCTTTCTTACGAGGCGCTCTTTCAAATTAACCTAAGTACAGAAATAATAATAACAATATATATATATATATATATATGTATTCTTCTCGTAAGTTTTCCAAACCTGAAGGAGATATTTGCAATAAATAATAATTAAGTTCGTTTATTATTATTACCTTTTGCTTTTTGCGTGTGTACAGGTAGAAATCAAGTAGGAGGAAGTAGTTTTTAGGGGGTAGCCTGTGTTTAATCTGACTAAGTAAGCTTTCTACTGAGTTTTCAAATTTTGATTCCCATTCTAAACTACAACTACTATTGTTGTATCAGTATCAGTCATTACATTTTTCGATCCAAGAATTAACGAAAAATATATATATTATATTCAGTCACGCTTTTGAATCAGAGGATTGACTCAAAAGAAACAAAGCAGTATTTAGAACGGATTCATAACTTATATATTATTCTCCGGCCCAACCAACTTGTGTATAGCAATCTGCAATGTAGCCTGTAGTAAGTTTTATAATCAGCCATTAATTGTGTTCAATCATAGAGGTAACTTTGTCGGCGACGGTGAGACTGGCAACGAAAACTCTAACAGATTTTCATCCTCCCTCCCACTCAATAATATCCACCGGCTAATGTCCGCTCCATAGAGCACAACAATAGCCATAACGAAATATGATAAGCCAACTCTAGCAATCTTTCAATATCCCTCATCCCATGCCATACATCGCATCTTTCTCTCTCTCTCTCTCAATCCTTCATACTCAGTTCTTGTAAAGTCCTTTCTCCTCAATCTTGAAACACTGTTATTAATGTCTAATTAAATTCAATAAATACAAAGAGCGATGTTGGGAAAAGAAGGTTTCCCTATCTGCGAAGATAAAAAACCGTGTGTACATAATGAGCAAAACCATCAAGTTTTGCCAAAAAGGATTATTAGGATTATTTTGATGAGCGAGCAAATTAGTTTCCTCTTGTATATAGTATCCAAGGAACGAACGAACGAACGACGGTAATAAATTCGACTCTTATTACGCAACCAGTCTATAGTGTACTCCATCCAGTGCTTAAAAGTAATAGGACTCAAGTAACGTTGCTGTAGCTACTAAATAATAGCATTCCAAAGAAACCATTTTATAAAGCTCTCCTTCCCTTCTGGAATATTTCAAACCAAAGATAAACTGTCTCATTACACACTAACCTCTCTCTAAAATCAATCTGTATTCCGGCTCCTAAATAAAACAAAAGCCAAACTCTTATTATTAAAACCTTTTGACAGAATCTGTTCGTTGTACTATATTTTTGCAAAATAAATTGCAACTCAAGCCTACCTACTAGGATATTATATATATATATCTGTGATATCAACTGAATCAATAGTTAAGTGAGAGAGTTTCAAGAGCGGGATATAATTAAAATCTACTGCGGTACTGATCATGATTGGTTGCAAAGCGAAAGGGATTGCGGAAGTCGATAAAGTATACTGCAACTCCTTAACCTTAACTGTATTTCTGCAAGAAAGAAGAAGGGGGAGGGGTCGAATGTTTGGGAGGAGAAATAGCCTATTTTCGCTGCGAATTCCATCCGGTTTTTTTTAATAAAAAAGGAACAGTTTAGAAAGGAGGGAAGGAGCGGTAGGTGGAGGAGTTGCTCCACGACGATTGAATCATTTCGTTACGTGTAATAGGAAATCGTTTGAAAATATCTCTGTAATGTAATTATAATGCGAGCAACTCAACAAGCATGTGCTGTCCGTCCGCCAATCCTAACCTACCTTATTTTTTAAAACGAAAACGATGAGCACCATGTATTCGTCGCTACAGTAGAAGAACGCTCTTCTCTTAAATCTTGTACTAAACTTATACAACTCAAGCTGTGTTCAATCTTCGAGTCCTTCCTACTCTGGAGCATGGTTAAAACAACTTTGGGCGAGTGTATGAGTGGAAAATGAAGCGAAACTTGGGCCAACTCTTTGAGGGCAAGGAGAGGCAGGATGGATTTAAAAATGGATAGTACTCAACTTGGAGTCAGCTCGCTACTTGCCACTCGAAAAAATAGCTTAATCATAATTGTAGTAATAGTTGTTCTTCTTGTATAGTAAACTGAGCACAATAAAGCCTATCGCGGAAACAAAACCGTGTGTCCCTTGAGTCTGTCCCCTATGTAATGCATTAAGTTGATACAATATTAACTAGGAGGAGTACCAAAGATTTCTCCAAACACACTAGCCACTCTTCCACTCTAGGCAGCACAAATATACATTACTTTTATATATATATATATATATACATTCTTGTATTTGCATAGGACTTATGCTTTCTATTATGGTTACGCACCGTGTATGAAATACGTAATAATTTCCTCGTAACAAATCCTAAACTACGCTCCCAATTAAATTTTTTTCGTATAGAAGAATGTATTATGCACATGGCTCTTAATAACAGGGTGAAATCATTCAATAGAATCCTTCCTCAACCAAAGAGACTACAAATCAACTGTCTTCTCTTCCGCTTCACCGATCTTTTTCACACTTTCAGGATTTTCTTTCCTCTCAAGCTGTGGGTAGGACTCGTCGTCGTTTACTCCGCTTTTCGCTTTTCTCTCATTCCGACGACAGGTCTAATGTGTCCTCCTCCTTGATTTTTTCACTTGTTCCTTCCCTTTTGAATGAATGACTTCTCCCACTGCTTTAATCAGCTGGATCTGGCTTTTGGATTCCGTTATTCAATTAGTTGTTCGACCATAGGTTATTTTGTGTGCAGCGCTTCGCCCTAATGTACCTGCCATAATCTTCTTCGAGAGATCAGACCTACTACTTGCGTAGTTCATACTACTAATCTCACATCGGGCTTATTCAACATTCTCCAAGTTTAGCGGCAAGAGGATTGCCAAAAACTACAGATTGTCTCCTTGTTCTACGTTTAAGCCATGTAAGAATAGTACAGATGCATAATTTTTACCGTCTCTATATCTAGGAACTATGTAGTGTATAGTTGTATAAATATATCGTATCTCTTAACTATTATTTAAGTATTACCTTAGTTAGATCCTTACGTAACAATTATTTTTCCTAATTACCTTCAACCTCAAGCTTTGTCAGGAGCTATTGTGGTGTGTGATAAAGGCGTTGTCGAGCATGCTGGAGAGGATACTGATGAGGCCACAGCAGGTAGGGTGCTAGGGATTCCAGGTGCAGCTCCGGGTTGTTGTTGCACGGCTCCGCTGCTCGCCGAGGAGGAGGGGGAATGCGAGGGTGACAACGAGGGTGATGGGGATGGAGATGTGGGTGGGGAGGGTGTGGAGTCAAATTGTACCTTCATCCAGGAATGATCAAGGATATCCTCCAGGTTTGGTCTGTCCCCGGGACGCAGTCTTAGACACTGACGAATCATGTCTTGGCATTCTGGAAACAAGGGAATCAAATCACAATTACACTCAGCTCTAGAAAACAACGTTAACAAGCCATCAAACTGACCCATCATCCAACCATATAGCATAACCCACTTCTCATCCCGACTACCGCGAGCCAATACCTTTGTTCTCTCTCTCTGTCCGTCCGAGGAGAGCAAAGATAAGGCCTTATAGCTTGGAATGAGAAAGTTTGACACTCTTCTCACACAAGAGACACCAGAAAAGCGGAGGAATGTAGACGTGAAAAGTGTAACAAAATCAAGGATAACGTACCATGGGTGACTCGCGTCCGAAAACTGATATCTGCTCTCAAGATCTGTTCGTCTTTTTCAAAGGGAATGTCTCCACAGACCATGTCGTAGAGCAGAATGCCCAAGGACCAGACGGTGGCTGCACGGCCGTTGTATTTTCCGCATCGAATCCATTCTGGTGGAGCATAAACTCTAGTTCCTGTAACA
Organism: Sminthurides aquaticus; assembly: GCA_906901655.1. Lineage (NCBI taxonomy): Eukaryota > Metazoa > Arthropoda > Collembola > Symphypleona > Sminthurididae > Sminthurides > Sminthurides aquaticus. The sequence goes on along the minus strand of CAJQTT010000004.1, from coordinate 2,850,313 downwards.
AGCATAGTAATCAAACATTAGATTCATCATTCCCAACTCCTTTGATTCATCTGCATCATATACTGCCAGCGCAGCGTGCCTTGATTATTTCAACAACCTCTTCTTAATATGCACAGCTCATTCATTCTCCGCATCTCTCCCTCTTTGAAAATATTTTCCAAATCCACCCAAAACCCCAACATTTCTCCATCAATCAGGATTCCGGTAACAAAGGAATCAACGTTACTACACTCAACTTACTCAACCTGTGCAAAAATTCTCTTCTTCTACAAGCACTAAGGAAAGTTGATTGCTCCCAGCCTACTCACGTGCTCCCACATCAAGGAGTCATCCAGTCCTCCACACTATTGCCAACTCTTCCAGCCATTCCATGCAATTCTTTCCATCATCTTATCCCTCTACCTTAGTCAGATTCTTTATGGAGAACCTCCTCTTGAGAGCTCTGAGAGAGAGACGGAGACAAGGAAAGACATGCTAAGCTGCCCACCAGTCAAGGTCGGTTACGCTAAATCTCCATTCAACTCCCATTCTCTTCTGAATCAGCTCCTTAAATTCCATTAGTATGCATGCATACTACACTCTGCAAGTAAGACCAACAAGACATTTCGCCAAACATGGGGACAAGTCGCTAATACAACTGGAATAAAAGATAAAAAAATCCAGACAACTCATTACTTTTCCTCCATAGTCACTCAGCCATTGCTCTTTTCCTTGAAACCACCAGCCCACCTACACTCTGCAAGTACAGAGTCGTCCCTCGCTAGTTTTACTAGCGCTATATAACCATACTCTTTTTACAATCCATAAGACAATCCTTTGTAGCACAGGAGGAAACTACCTGCCACAACCAGCATGTGTAAAAACCAATGTTTAATTAACCAATACACTCCCACCATCACGTTAAATCCTCAAATTTTTACACCAGGACTCAACTCCCAAAATCTTGGATAAGCTCTTCTTTTATATCTTGTGCTTTTTCTAACGTACCTTCATTATTGCCTTCAAGGAATACTTATTCACAAGGGCAGCCACCTCTTTGTTTCCAGCTCATGAATTCCTCTCTCTCCTCCATCCGCTCCCCCTCCATATCCAAAACACTATACCTTTTCTGCCCTACCATCATCATCTTGACTACTACTAACACATGCTGCTAAGCAGCAAGGTGGTAAGCAACAGCCTCGCCAAATCCCAGCAAGTAGCAAAAGCCTTCCGCAGCCTGGACTCTACTACAATATACACCTGCTTCTTCCATTTACGACGCACAACAATCCTCCCTGGTTATCAAGAGTTCGTCGAACTAGATCATTAACTAGAAGAAAACGACCTTGTACGAGCTCCTTACAACACAACACCTTGCCTCTCTCGCCAACAACCCTAACTCCAACCTCCATCCATATCTTTCTCAGCCCTTCCAGTACAACCACCCGATGTTCCTACTCCTCCCTACTCTCTTCTTTTTACTACCCAAACTCACCACTTTGAATATATTTTATCCGTTTACTCCATTGTTATGGGAAAAAATTCACATATAATAAATTCAACCACCACTAAAATCCACCCAAGTCTACTAATTAGCTACTTCATTTCCCCAATTGGGATAAATAGTTTCGCTTAAAAATCCAAAGGTCCCCTTAACTTCCCTTATCTATCATCTATCTTCTTGGAAGGATTCAAAGCCGAGTTGTATTCAATCACATCTCTCCATTAGAGATTAAATACGAATTCAACAGTCTCTCCTTCATTTAATTCCTCAGGAGACAAAAGCTTCATTTACCAGATTACTCCTCTCCTCCTTCACCAAGATTAACTCTAAGCACACACATACTCACCCAGGAATGAATTAATTCCAGCGGAATCGCATTCCCAATTATCAGTAAATCTTCTATTCATTCCATGTCATTCATTTCATTCATTTCTCTTACACACTATTGCATAACTACCACAAACTTTTTTCAATTCATCTACTCCAGAATCCAGGATGGGTTCCATTAACTTCCAGTACTGCGAACTAAATTCCGGGTACTCGCTAAATCAGTACTTGGAATCATATAAGCAACTCCAAAATACGTCCCATCTACTCTTTTCTAGAATTCTCTGATTCGCCTGCTCCACAGAGTCGGTGAGTCCCCTCGGAATGTAAACCATGGGAGTATTATATGCCTTATTGAATGAAATTCAGGATTTCGCCTCAAGCTAAGCTCTCCAACCAACCTGTGCACATAAACTTGAGAGCTAAGAGGATACAAGACTGTAAACAACATCTGTTTCCATAGTACCAGCTTATTGTCCAGGAAGAGCAATTCCATGGTTTTGATGACAATAGAGAGAATATCTATCATACGTACATCGATTTAGACGTAATGTGCACACCTTTAGTTTGGAAACAATGCGAAACGTTTCGCAACACTCAGCAAGTATTTAAGGAAGGAACCTTGGCGACTACCATGTACTTGACGTCACTGAATCCTTGGATTACATACAGACAGCGCGCATCATCATATGCTCTCTGTTTATTTTCCTCTCTCCACCTGACAATCCTCTCCATTCACTACATCCCTTTTACCTCATTCAAAATCTATTCTTTGACGTATCGCTTTTTATATTTTCCTCTGGGTAATCCCCCAACCTGATTCACAAAATCACAAAGGCGGTCCAAAGCAGTTAAATCCTAGAATTCAGACTAGCATCTAAGGATTGCATAGTCGGAACGCCGTTTAAAATTCCTTTCATCCCTTAACTGGTGGGAGTGTAATGCAGACATAAGAAACAATCCCTTATTCTCATCTTGCCTCCACCTCAAAAATGGTAGTGTTATAGATGGAATATTTTGCAAACCCAACATGATTACAAGTCCCCGGAGGAAACAAGAAGGAACGTCAGCGAGCGGACTGCTAAGCCCAGCTTAAAGCAAGATTAAAGCCTCACCGTTACTCCATCCACTTTCTTTTAGAAATAGCAACAAGCTGTTTGGAAAAATGATTCGCATTTGAGGGGATTGTGGAAAAAATGACGCCTCGTCCTCAAAGCCCTTGTTGCCTCTACTCGCAGGACTTGCATAAAAACCCAGTTAAACAAGTGGAGATCTTAAAGAGAAAGCCTCTGTAGGTTGAAGTTTTGCGTCGTACTCTGACCTCAATATCAAAACCCATGCTACACTGATTGCAAATAGGTAAGTATCTATCCCTGCACCACCCATCCAAGGCACAACCATAGCAGCCAACAAGGCATTCACTCCCTCAGTCTCACCTCTCACTTAAGGAAAGGCAAAGCTAGCGTCGTTCTTATCATACACAGACCATACACACGTTAGCTCAATCTAAACAAATCCTTTTCGTACTACTTAATCCAAAGCTCCTCAATAGTGTTTACACACCAGAACCTCAGTCAGACCTCAGCTCCCACAACACAACTCATAGGGAAAGGCGTCTTAGGAGCGCATTCCTCTTAGCAACATCAAACTCACCTTTCCCACCTCATCATCTTTTCACTTACTGCTGCCCGCCGCTTACACAGAAAAACACAGTTAGGAGTCCTTGTTCCCCCTCCCCAACTCTAAATTCCCTACACCAACTCACTTGCAACTGTATATTAAAAGTTTTTGAAAGGTGTGTACTTACGCATTCCATTCTTCACAGACACCTAACTGTTCTCCTTTATCCTCGCATAACAAATCAGGTTTGAGGAATTCACAAACTCTTCCTCCACCATTCACCACCACAATGCAGCCAGAATGCAGGAGCATACCTTACCGCTATATCCCCCATTCTCCACCCTCTTCCTCTTGCTAAATTCAACTTTACGCATCATCCATCCATCTCCATCTTCTTGATCAGCATACCAACTTTTGCCAATCCTTCTCTGAAACCCTTTAAAAAATTCATGTTCCCAACAAACTGCGCACATGATATTTTTCCATCCCATTTCTTTCGCCTATAAAACGTTCCTCCTTGCATGCTCAACATCCCTCGCACGGAATATTACGTGCAAATCCTGATTGAATCTATCAAAAACCCCATCCATGCGTCCAGTATTTTTTAGAAAAAGAGGACTATGTATGAGCTCTGAAATGTCTCTTTCAAATTCTTTATAAACAAAACAAATACACGATGAGCAAGCTGATAACTTGAAATTCCCAGTATTTCCCCATCATCATTCTACAATACAGTACCTTTTTACAAGATCTTGAACTAAATACCAAGGCCTTTCCAATTCCCACACATACAACATAATCTTTTCTAATCCAGCTCGATTAAAATCCATCTTTTGATAATCTTCTCTAAATTCAAACTCCATCTTATCCATCACCACACTACCCATAAATACTGCGTCATGTACTACGTACTGTCATCACTCCACCACCTTTAGGCTTTATCATCTTCCGTTCATCCTCGTTCCCATCCCTGAATAATCTTTGAGACACACTGCACACTGGACTAAATTACAATTACATTGCTAATGAGGACTTGGAACTTGAAGCTTACCGTCAAAGTCTGTGTACAGAGTCTCTCTCATGATTGCACCAGATCCAAAGTCGATGAGCTTCAGACTATGAGTTTTCGCATCCACTAGGATATTTTCGTCCTGGAAATAGAAAAATGAAAAGTTTTTAAATTTCATCACACATTATTAATTCTATCATTTCCACACATCGGCATTGCCCTTCTCTGAAGGGCACACTATAATGATACGAGGAGCGGCCAGCTCTCAAGTCCTTACCTACTCGCTCATTACACCTCCTCCCTCCTCTTTAGCTCTTTACCTAAAAGGATGATGGTGTAATAGTTTTGATTCTTTTTGCTCCTGCCGAGATCAAAGTGTGCAAACTTTTGCTTTTGACTTCCATTTGCCATAATTTCATAGCAATGTCACAGATTCCCCCTTCCTTTGCACAACCTTACTCATATTCAAATAACTCTCATCATCCACCCCAACTTACTCAATATTACAACCAATACCTCTCAACCCACCACCACGCTTCTCATTAAACTCATATTGGATTCACATTAATTAGACTTGCGTGCAGTAACTCATAGGTTTGTGTCTTGTGCTTGCGCAAATCCCTTCACTGAGCATGTCTAAACTTTAATAAAACCTTGAGATTGAAGTGCATCATGCAATGATACACGAAAGGATCATAATCCCAAGCTTTCCTAACATTTCAACCTTGTCCAATAAAATCCACATGATCAAACGTTAGGGAAAAAAACATGATTACTCCTCATCCTTACATTCTCATCTAAGTCCCTATCTATAACCCATGCCACACACACACAGCCGACCAGCAAACCCTACCGTTATCTCTTCAGTAAATATACACACACAAGCATCAGAGTCATAATAACACAACCAGTTCCCCAACTTCCTTTACTTCCTGAACTGCTGAGTGTGTAAAAACTAACCTTCGGACTCCTTCCCAGCTAGTTATTGAAGTCCATATGAGCTGTATTTCTTTACTGCCAAACAAGCTTGGACCTCTTCTAAACTAATATTATCCGGACTTGCGCGCATCTACCTACCATTAACTAGTAATCTCTCCCAGACTTTGAATTCTTCGCACGCAAAATCTCCATTCCTTCTCCTCTAGGATAAGAGCATCTTGAATGATTCCGCATTACCTAATCCTATATTGCAACCCCCTCCTCTTCCTACCATATTACGAGCTTCCTGCCTATTATCCAACAGCCTTACGAATTTCTCTTTCACCCCCACCCCTCTTCCCTTCCTTTGAGTTACTTTCCAAAGGATATCAGCAAAAGTCTGTTGCAATAATTCCCCTCGGAAGAGAACGATAACGAGTGAGAGGAGCGCTAGCCAGGAGCAAATCTCTCAATGACAGAGGAAAACGTTTTGGAAAATCCCATACGCTCATTTCCTACCACCTACCTGAGTGTACCTCTGCAGGATCCCAGCCACCACAACTAACATATTTAACTAAACTTACGTGTCCATAATTGCCATCCAATTCCACGCGCCAGCCTACCTACAGCAAGCAGAGTAGCATACAACCAACCTACGCCTTTGACTCCAAAAATCGTTTTCAATGTGATTCCTACCAGCAATTTTTTAAAACTAATGTAATTACTTTTAACCTTCCTCTCCCTATTTAATATTATTCTAGATATATTCTGTATTATTCACTCGCAGATTTGCTCAACCACTCCACGGTGGGATCAAAGGGATACCATGAAATAAGCTAGTAAAAACCCTCCTGTAGAAGCTAATGAGACCATGTTTCATGGGAGGACGAAAGGTTTAAAAAAACATGCTTACCTTAATGTCTCTGTGAACGACTCCAGCTTTATGGCATAGAATTAGTGTTTCCACAATCTGCCGGAAGAATGTTCGTGCTACTTCCTCTTCCAGTATACCCTTCTCTGTTATGTAATCGAACAAATCTTTTACGGGTTCTGGTCTCTCCATGATGATGATAAAGCTGTCGTTTCTCTCGTAGTAGTCAAGAAGCTTGATGACTCCGTCAATGTGAGCTACTTTTCGCAGTAAACACACTTCCAGTGGTACTTTATGTCCACTCATCTGTAAATGAAAAACAAAATTTTAATTAATACAACTCGTCCCGCTTCATTTTGCCTCTTACAATTGCAACACTTGAACCCCTTCACCGCACCAGTTCCAGTTACACCACTCTCTAAAACCTTTAAACCTTAATCCCAGTCTGTTACTCTTGCGTTCTGGCTTGTTTTATCGTTTCATTTTCGTATTTATTTCTCCTGAATTTACGCAATCTTCATGAAATCCACAAGTTTATCTTTCTTGTTCTACTAACTGTCATCAACTAACCAAGAAATCGGCAAAAGCCAAATGTTATCTTTGCCATCCAGAACAGTCATTTAATTCCTTCCAAGGAATACAGCAAAAGCTGACTGTCCACCAATCAACCATCACGTATGGAGTGGCCTAGCAGACGTTCTCAGAAAACGATGACGCATTCTACCTCTTCGTCTCCAAAACGTCACTGCTTTTAGAATCTTAAAAACTTTCCAGAAATTCTCTTTGAAACATCAGACGCCAAGTTGACATTAATCCGAACATATTTTGCAAAGGACATTGCGCAGGACGTCGCTGTTACTGCTCAAGTAAACAAGCCTAGGGAGTTGTACTAGGAGTTTGTACATGTGTGGGTGAGCTGAACTGAATTGAGGTAGGAGGGATATTAGAAAGGAATTTGATTTCCACTCTTTAATCTTTCCAAATATAATCCCTCAGACGCCTCTCTCGTCCTTCGTCATCATCCCTTACTGCGAAGTAGTAAAATCCACAATCCTCCCCACCCTCACAATCTTCCCCATCACTCCTTTCAAGCCAAGCATAAAACGAATGATTCAAGCCCATCTCTTGAGTCACAATACAGCCCTATACACTATATCCCAAAAGACGTCCATCACACTTGGAATATAGTACTCTTCAACTTTCCCATGTTCTTCCTCATCTCCCAAATTAGTACGCTGAGACGAGCGGAACAGATCGCGAAACATATTACTCATTCTCCTCGTCATCCTCGATCCCTTATTCTGTATTGTATCACCAGGTTATTTTATTTCAAAGTTCCGTTCTCCTGTCTCTTATCAGCCAAAATCCTATCACTTCAATTCATACGTTACTGCAAAGCAGCTTGGGACAGACAACGGTGGACGGATTGTGCGATCCAATGCTCAGCAGGGTAGCAAATTTCCTTATAACAAGCAATTCGTCCTCAAAGGAAATACCACTCTCTGCCATGTAAATGTACAATGCAGCAACAACATTCTGGCTCAGACAAGGCCGAATCCAATATACTAATAATAAAGAGACGGGCTGTTGTGCAAGCCTTACAGAAAGTGCCAGAGCATTCCCAGGGATTCTACCATGATCAAATATATATATATACAGGAGGACCTATAAGCACATTACCGTCTCACCTCAATGTTTGTAAACACAGGTAGACTTTGCCTCTGCAAGCTCAGCTTATGACACAGCCTCGTTAAATTGTATATTGTATCCAATTGAGGTTGAATTCCAATCCCCCTTTGATGCCAAACTTATATCCATCTCCACCAGCCAGCCTCCCTTCACCTTTCCTTTTCCCCACCTCCAAATCCATCCAATCTCCTTGCCTCGTCTTTTCAAGTTGAAGTATGCAGTTACGTAAGTAAGGAATTAAGCGGTCTGAAAACTTCCAAGTTTATCTTTCTATGCCAAGGATGGAATTGAGAGAGCTAAAGTTATAAGTTTGTTGAGCAAAAGTCATCCTCGTCCTTTCGCCCCTACACCTATTTCCCAGTAACCGTAAAATCAGTATTTCCGTCTAACTCTCCTTCTTCTACGCTTCATTCATAACCTGCAATTTCATTCAGAAACGGAATTTTCATACATTTCCACACGTGCCTCTCTCTTGAATCATCCATTCTGTCTGGTACACCATCCCGCTGCCACTTGCGAAAAATCAGACCAAGCCATATAGTCGCTCTCCTACCTCTGACGTTCTTCGTTTGGAGCACTTAGGAATTCATGACATAGAAATTACTCGCCCATCTTAGCCACCACCACTACCACGCAACGTTAGCATGAACGGAAACATAATTAAAGTTAATGCTCCATAATAGGCCAGCTTGGAGCTGAGCTCTTTATGCAATCCTGTTGAGTAACAGCCCATCAGCTGTTCATAATCAACCTCGTCCTCCAAGAACAAGATTCATTGCAAAGATAGCTATACAATAATAAAGCTTAGTCAGCCACGAGCTACATATTACTAGCCACCTTCTGCACACAATTCACTGCCCTTATAAGCTAAAAAGTTGGATGTTACATGCTCCCTCCGCGACACTCACAGACGGACCCATTCATTGAATAGAGACAAGTCCCAGTTAGTACCTGCCCAATTGCTTTTATGAGATTACCCTCAAACCTCAACCTAGCCACCGCCACTCTACATCACTCCTACCTACACCTTCATCCAATCCCCCACATCCTTGCGCCCAGACAGGATGAACAACGATGTAATCATGACATTCAATCTTTATTCAATTATTCCAACTATCCCATAGAGAAAATGAATGAAACTCACCTGAATCCACTCTGTGACTTTGGCTTTCGATACATGTTTAATGGCCACCTAGAAAACCAAACAAAGATCATTTATATTAGTACAGGACGTAAAAACTCCCGAGGAGGTTTAATATTAAAGCAAACACATAAAGCAAAACGGCACACTCTTCAAAACAACTTTTACTTTGTACCCCTTACGACAGGAGTAAATCTCGCAAATCTAGCCAATCTAGTTATGACATGAGCATAAACGAAACGGTTGGAAGTGCAAACCTAAATTAACGACATTCCTTTCAACCTGCACTTAACTACTTCTTTCTGACCTATATTTCTCCCCATATCCCCAAGATCAATAATACTACGATCGATAACTCTCGTGCTACTCGTCTACCTCCCGCACTTTTGACTTCCCCTCTCATATTTAACTGTGCATAATAGACATTATGATCCGAAGAATTTTACTCGGGTCTCTCTCCTGCGTCAACGTGCATTTAGCTCTTGTAAATTTACACCCCTCCCCCATAAAAACTCAGCTTAATTCCCGCATGCTGGCCCCTTTTCATCATAAAATCCCTCTTATGACCGATGGCCTACATAGAAATAGAACATAGCCTTCTACGGACTGAGAGAACCTTAAGATTCTCACGCCAATCCACCTACTAACTATACAACTAAACTTTTAACTGCGTAGTGGCAGTCGCTACGGACCACCGTAATCTCAATCTTATTTCAACTGCCCTCCTCTCTTTCATCCCTGCTATCCTCTATCTGCATGACTACAAAAGTAGAGCAGGAAGGATATCATAATCATATACTTCCATCCCGTCCACTCCTATCTTACTCTAATAAATAATCTCAGTCAGCTCAAATATAAATTCATATATATACATTTATGATTTTCTAGTTTCAAAAATATAAAACAATGCCACAAAATCTTCATGATCCTCTCAAGCAAGTAGACGACAATGCGCTTTCCCCGCAAGCAAGGGAAAACAACCCCTTACGTCTTATCCCAGGGCGGAAACGCGATTACAAAACTGCGTTGAAATAGTAGTAAAAATTTGTGTTGCTGTGTACTTACGGGTGCTCCATCCCTTAGTCTAAATCCGGCATAAACGGTACCGAAACCTCCCTGGCCCAAAACTTGGCCCAGTCTGTAGGCTCTTTCGAATGGTTCCCGGGACGGCATTACTGTAAAAATAAAAAAAGTCATAAATTCATTATCCTTTCCTTTATCATTAGTTTAGGTTGGCGCACTTGGTTCATTTCATTCCTACAAGTCTTCAACTCCACACAAGGCTTATCTGTCAACCACTTTACCATCATATTTTCTAGAATTTCACAAGAAAAGCTAATATTATTCTCCTCACGGCAGCCTCTCAAGTGCACCGTAAAATTAATAGTAAAAGCACACACACACACACACCTGATGACGCTAGAAATGAACGGGAACTATTTACTAGTCTCAATCGTTTACCTCCTCCCCAAAAACCTCTCCGTCACAACCAATAATGTCTGCTTGGCCGGAGCTCCTCTCTTCCTTTTACGTAGAAACCAGAACAGGTGTTGACTTGGTTGACGAACTACCTTTTGACGTTAGAAGCAATATATTCAACCAACTACGACTTCCAACTACACATTAATCAATAGTTCCAATTTCAGATATTTATTTACATATACGCACTATCCAGTTCCCGGAAGGTATTCCCTCCCATAAACTCAGCCTGTCTCACCTCCACCACTGCTTTGTATATATACGTTCATTTTACTTGCTTACCTAAAATTATCCGCGTCACTCAAACCTTGAGTGTTTTCCTTCCCATTTAATTTCTCTACACCTCGGAGGATTCCTAACTGAAAATCCCCGTGTCAATGATTCTTCTTATTGGCTTTTAAATCCTCCATATGTCTTCTAGCAAACTATAATTGAAGCTATTATATTTTCCCAAGTCTTTAAAAATTCACACGCATCATATTTCACAATCTTATAAAATCCCTAGCTTTCACACGACAATGTCCTTTGCTCAGAAGACAAGAAATTATATTTTATTTTCGACGTCCTCACTTTGTTACTCACGCGGAAGAATTGTGAGTTAAACTACATTTGTAAAAGCTATTCCACAAGCGTAAATAAACAAACGGCGTCTGCATCTCTTGGTTTCTTATTTCAATCGCAAGAAGAATATTTGTTTTACTTGATTCATTTCCTCCTCTCAGCTCTTCTTCCCTTGAATCCTGTTAAACCGCACCTGAGCCTAGATTACCTGAATCCTCTTGCAATTTGCAAACACATTGCGACAAATACACACACTTGCACTCACTGCTCTATTCAAGCCGGACTTTGTAAGGACTCGGAGGAATACGACGAGGTAATTGAAGCAGGAGCAAGAAAGGAGCAACTTTCAGTCAAAGAATTTAGGTCATTTTCCCAACGCAATTCCTTGCCTCCATTCATTCATCGGAGGAGCAACTTTTCCCTCAAAAGTACTTGGTACAAGAATAGTACACGCTTCCTTTGAAATCCTTAAGGAAACGTCGTCTTTAACTCATCACACAGACATTCAACTATATTCCAAACATGTATTTTTTTGAGCCTAGCTTTGGAAAAGAACATTTTAAAAATATCCTTCCTCAATCCTAATTAACTACAATCCACAGCTCAATCAGCCCAACTTCCTCAAGCTGAACGCATATCTTGTACAGACTCAAGCATGTGAATCTATCTGCCCCAAACTAAAACACAATCTTGAATTGCTCTTAATTATTTTTATTCAAAAGCAGGACTGATTGAGAAAATCCTCATCTCACTCAGCTCACTCACTACTATTTTATAATGAATGAATCTCTGAACATTATTTTCACTTTATCCCATTTCATTCGTGAAACGAAAGAGTCATGAGACTATAAACGTGAAATTTCATTCATCCTTCGTGGTTTCCAGTATCGCGTCATCACTCTATTCCACTCACACAATTGCCCTAAGACACGACAAATAATTTTTTGATTCAAAATCAAAGCCTTGTCACACTTGCACCACTCTTGAACGTTTCACTCCCGACTTTCTCCCTAACTTATTTTAACCTGTCACCAAATTTTCGAACGTGTCCAAAAAATCGAATTTCTCAACCGTCCCCTACCCAACACCCAACGTCCATACCGCCTTCTTTCTCAACTAGCTGTCTTGAACTGTCACAGAATATTGTGACTGGACTTGGTAAATTTTTGAAAGCCTTATGTCCTCAATGTAGTAGTAGTAGTAGTAGGTTTATTGATATAGGCTCTTCAAGCTTCTTCAATATCCAATGTCCTCAATGTGACTTGATGTAACGTGACAAATGGACATTATTCTGTCGGGTAAAAACATTACCTCAACGTTTCCTTCCTCATCACCCGTCCTTTTTATTACTCGCTCTTTCCTCCCTGTGTTTACATTTTTGGCGCTATTCTCAAAACGCCCTTGTATTTTTCTGCGTCCCTAGCTAAATTGTTCTCTTTTCCTTCTTTAAAGCAGAGACAGACAGATCCTTCTTGTTCGTTCTCGAAGAGGACACACAAGATTTGAAAAGTTTTGTAAAAAAAAATATTTGTGATCAAATAGTAGTCAAACCTCCAATTTTGTCTTTATCCATCATACAAAATCCTATATTATTTGAATTTATACAGGAGGCAGACATTCCGTGATGATGATTATTAGAACGAAATGAGGCTGGGTTATGATGGTGGTGATGAGTTAAATTATTATTTGGTAAGATGGTAGGCGCTGTTGAATTATTTGGCATTCTCGTAGATAACATGTCCGCATAATAACAATGACTCAAACCGTTATTGTTCCTATTACTGTTGTTGTTATTATTATTGGTAATCATTTCATTTCACAACAATCTCCACACAACTTGTCTTCACTTTAGAATTGTAATCCCCGAGAACAACTCTATAGTTTCCGCTTTTCCGCAAGTTTTCACTCGTACACTTTTTCCAATCAATTCACCATGAGAATCAACCACACACTACTATTTGTGAGAGCGTTTTGATTTTCCACAGCTTTCACCACTTGAACTCCTTGTAGGAATATTGAATAAATTCCGTCTTCTCTTCAACGTTACACAATTCTGAATTACTAGATCTCTGCTCAAGTCTAGTAATGTGTGAGAATAAATTCTTGGGTAAAACTTGCACTCTTTGTAAAATGCTGCCAAGTAATATTCACTTCCGCTTTTGGCGAAAATTCCAGTAGAACACGGTTCGTTCTAAACTGGTTTTAAGAAATTCCAAAACAATTCCTTCCTCCAGCAAGACACTTTCTATACTGAGCTCTCCCTGTCAACTTGTAAAACTTTTTCCTCAACTTTCCTTGTGACCAGCAGGAAAGTGAAGCGCGTGTCTGTCGTATGTTTACAAACTTTGTAAATTCTCCAAATCCACTTTGCCAACCTTTCAAGGATCGGAACAGCGTGAGTCCTTCCTCTGCGATAGCAAAATGTCAACTGAGCTCTGTTGATTTCTAGTGCAGCAAAGTTACTGAACTTGCCTCCCTCGTCTCCGTCTTTCGCTCCCTTCCTTCATACCCCTCTCGGTCGGTCATCCTCCTCTCCGCTCCACACGTTCATTCCTCTCCTCCTCCGCGCGCCTCAAAACAGAGTACCCTATACACTCTCCCGTCAGCTGTACCTACGTATACGTACGCATTCCCTCTCCACTCCTGACGTACCTAAACCAAGGATTCCTCCCTACCTCTACACACGCTCTCCTCAGCCCATCATCGTCATCATCATCATGAACGTCGGTCGTCGTCGTCATCATCATACTCTCTTCCTTCACACGCCTCGCACAAAATCCTCCTCATGTTTGTGTTTATACCCCCCCCATACCCTATATCCCCTTCCACCCTACATACATACGCTCCTCGCTCTCCCCATTGCTCCTAATAACTCCTGCTCCACTCTTACAACCAACTACGTAGTACCCACACATCCTACGCTCAAACTCCTCGTCTTCGTCACTCGTGGACATTGACCGACCGTTTCTTTTCAGCCCCCCCCCCCCGCCTAGCACTACGAAGGAAACTCTCTTCGCAAACGTTTCCACCCTGTACACACACAACTCCAGAGAGAGGCATTCCCTCTTTCACATATAAACATTCTTCCCGTCGCCTCTCATTCTCATCCTCCTCGCTCCAATCCATTCGTTCACTTCTCTCATACACAAGAACTTTAGTCGCTCCTCTTATCCACCTCCGTCCCAGTGCACAACTCCCGTAATTAACAACACCATCTAAACATAGTATCTCTCTCCTCTGTTTGGTAACCCTACTCGTCTGGCGGGACGCGTGCCAAGGTTTTTCTCCCCAGAACCTCCCCTGAAATTTTCGAGTCTAATCCAAAAATTGATGGGATTTTCAAAACCGTTTTCAAAATTTTCGAATCCCCCCTCCCCCGCCCCCGAAAATGAGCCAGACATAGGACTAGATGGTATGCTGAAGGAGGACTGGGGGTTGTTCGGTGAGGAAAGTCATGAGGAGGGAGTCTCTTTTCATCCATCCACCTCCATTCCCTCTTCCTCGTCTCTCGCATTCATCTACAGGGTATACCCAAAAAAAACTTCTCCTCCTTGGGGGTACTCTATACGTACATATACTACAGAGTTCTCCTCCTCTCTCTCTCTCTCACTCACTCGTCCTTACTACAAAGGAGAGATGAGAATGGATGACATTATAGGATTCCTTCTTTTGGATTCTCAAAAATCCCTCCACTTATACCCCTCCCCCTGCATCCTTCAACTTTTACTACACATTTTACCTCAGAATGTTGGGAACTCTTTCTTACTCCCTCCCTGAGACGGGACCTTGTACTTGGTGTACCTCCAAGACTCCCACCGACCTAAGCGTCTTCTTCTTTTGGACCACTCGCACTCTCTCTATGTACCCTCCTCCACACATTTGAGCCCCTCTTCATGCTGAACCTAGTCGGAGCTGCATCCAGTACACGAATTTCCTGAGAAGGCAATGCACTCCCGCCCAGCCATCCGTATGTACACCTTGTGTGGTGAAGCTGTCCTAACCTTTTTTCCCCCAAACATTCATCTCTCAGAGGGAGGAGGAGGAGGAGTAGTAAGAAACGCGCCAGTTTTAGAGAGCCGGGGAGGGCGGGAAAGGATGTATACATTTGAGAGAGAGTGTCTCAAAGGGAAAGATATACAGAGATTCCAATGAGAGGGGGGTGGGTTAGCGGGTTCATAGAATCCCTCCGCCTCAACCAAAGATCTACATATATACACGTGTAGTCGTATGTAGCTCCTGTGGAAGATTCTAAGAGGAGGGATTGGAATGAGTAGCGGGGTTCGGGGGTCCAGGGGGTGGGCTCGAAGTTGCCATTGAATCCACGGAAATGAGTCAAAATCCAGCGACTATCATCCCGCATGTATGCATGTTTTCGGAGGGGAGGAAATCCAAAACAAATCCATATGTCGTCTCGAAAAACCCTAGCTCCGAGTTTCTTTTCCCAAAAGAGGAATTCATTCTCTCCCCCCTTCCCCCTTTATGTAACCCTCCTCCTTCCCGTACATATTTTCTACAGGGTGCTCTATCCAAGCTCCCGCTCCTCCTCTCATCGCATACATGATTCATGTACTGAGCCCTCCGTTCTCCTCCGTCCAGAGACCATGCAAGTCAGTCTGAGTCCCAGCTACATGTATATAGGGAGAGTAGCTATGGAAAGTGGCGGGAGCGAGGAAGAGTTGCTCCTCGAAAATAATACTACCACCACGAAAACTCCTTCCTCCGGAGTTCAGTCACACTCGTCGTCCAAGGCTAGAGTAGTAGTAGCGTTGGATGATTGTTGTAGTAGTAGTAGTCCCCGTCATGTGCTAGTACTCAGGCACAAGTCCAATACCTAGAACCCTCCACGTACCTCAAATCCCTCTCCTCCGCGCATCCCTCCTCCTCCTCCTTGCATTCGGAGGAATACAGAGGGCTACCACCAACGGCCCGGAGCACCGTACCAGACTCACTCAACACATGGTGTCATCTTCCCTCTTTTTCCCCCAGCCGGGCACAACTCCGCCAGATTTTGAAAGAGCTTAAAACCCATTCCCCTCTTCCTCAAGGTTTAGGTATACACAGTGAGTCCCCCGCCCCCACTTCCAAAACCTCCTCAAACCATCAACCTTCCCACGCACGCACATCTCAACACATTTCCACCATACACTCCCGGACTCCCGCCACATCCTCCTCAACTCCTCCAAGTCTCCTCTCAATTCGTCCCATCCCATGGGCTCTCCTCTTCTGTCTTCCCAATTCAAAACATTGCTCTCCTCTGAAAAAAGCATGGATGTAATGTAACCATCCATCCACCTCCAGCTCATCTCAGCAGAGGAGGGCATTAACTCATTTTTATCAACAAAAGACATAGAACTGCATTTTTACAGCAACTAAAACTGCATCATTCACTCACCTCCGGCTCATCTACCCCATCCTTCCTCTAAAAGCAATGCTTGAATCCATACATGCATGCATGACTCCCAATACTAATGAGAGAATCCAACTGGAATCTATATTCCAATCCCAGAGCCTCATACCGGATGAATCAATCTAATCATTAATGCAATCCCAGATCTAAACCAGAAGCCAGCATCATCCTCCTTTAGTTTTAGTAGCTCAAGTCGTCGTCACTGACTGCTACTTGCTACTACAATAGTAGTAGCTTCCCCTCCTTGCACATGTGGAGCAGGGAGGGAAGCAAGGAAGCAGGCGGACAGGCAGGTGATTCCAATTAGCCCCAAACACTTTTACCTTTATACCTCTCACCAGCCTACACTTTGAGCACATCTGCCGCATGTACTTTTATTCAAATCCATACAATTCATACAGTTAAGCGGATTTCAATGAGAACATTACAAATCTATATACAATTCGAACATTTTCACAAGCATGATATTTGGAAGCTAATTTACTTGTACTAGATTAAAGTTAAACTTCCTTGTCTACATCTACCTGCTCTGCTGCCTTTGCCTCTTTTCGTTTTGTGCATTTAATTCTCCATAATTATTTCCTTGTAGCGGACAGAGACAAGGAGAAGAAGGAGTAGACTGAGGATATGTAAGCTCTAAAGTTTTTTCTCCATATTCTTATTGTAGTAGTAACCTCTTGGAAGCAGTAGTATTCAAATGAGTTCCACCTTTTGGAAAACTAGTATTTTCACCTTCACGAGCCACCAGCCGCCAGACCAGACTTGCACAAGAATTCTTGATGATGAACAGATTTGAAGATTTAGGAAGGATGCAGCAGCCAGCCAGCCAGGCCAGACTACCTCCAATCACAATGTTTACGACTCACCTCCGAAGGTCAGTGATCTAGGAGGAGGATTGGATTAATATCATTCCATCTTTTACCCCGTCCACCTTCCTAGTTCCTCCACCAATTTACAACAAGCCTCTAATACTCTACATATCTCCAGATTCCTACAACACACACAGACATTAATATCAACCTACATAAGCAGAGAACTCCCAAGGTAAAACTTAGGAATGAGAGAATATACTATATTCAAAAAGATAAAACTCATTCCACCCCGATTCCATCTTATCTTATTGTAGCCCCATTAAATTTTTACGTTTCTACCACGGGCACAACAAGAACAAGTGTAGATTTCGTTTACTAGCAAAAGCGTCCTTCACTTGTATTCTCCCGTATGAAGAAAGCGTCTTGCACACAGGAGCTATAGTACAGATATAGCTCCTTCACATCCAGACAGTTTTAAAAGTTTGGACTAAAACCTCAGGACAGTTGTACTCTACAGTGAGAGTTTAAGTTTAACCCTTTCCACAAACCACCACCAATCTTTTTCACATGTCTGCAAACATGTAGAAAACTTTTCCGAGACAGGAGGAGAGAGAGAGTATTAACTTGAGAGAGCCAACTACCAAGGAGCTACCTGCAGAAAGAGAGGACAGGTGAGAGAGCAGATAAGATTTCCTTGAATCATTCACTTACTAGTAAACTCTTTCAACTCACATCCTCCTCCTCCTTTCCTTGGTATACCATCAAATATACGAGCCGCTCCATGCAACCTTAATTCCCATCTCTCAGTCAGGAACAATAGCTTCTAATTCATTCACCTGTACTCGGGTTGGATTACAGTACGTAATTCCTTCAAGCAGGCTTTTTGCCAAGCTCACAGTTAGCAGGAAACCCTAGATAAAAACTTGAGCTTACTTATTTTCCCTAGAGTTAGCAGAATTCGGAATGTATATGCTCTAGCTTGTATGTCCATTGAAATGAATGATGTTATTCTAGCTCAAGGTTTGGATTTAATGCACAAATTATTTTTATAGATTTCGATATTTACGTTTTAAAGGTGTGAGCTCAAAGCGTGTATTCTATGCTTGGTTCTAGTCTGGATTGGATGCATTAGAGAACAAGAAGAGTGATATTGGAGAAGAAGCGTTATTAGTTTAATGTTTACATTCTGTCTGCTTTGTTTTGATACTGTGAGCGCCATCTATACTCCAGACAGTGCAAACTAAACCCAAACAAACCCAAAAGGAGCGGCATGGGGCAAATGGGGCTAGAAGAAGAAGCATTGAAGAAGCATTCAACTCTTATCTTCCTTTAGCACCACCGTCTCCTCGGATGGAAACAATAAAGCTTGGGAGAAAACAAGTTGCTTTGTGAAAGAAGGTGAGTCTACATGTTTGCCAAGGTGAGTCCTACTTAGACTTCCCGTCCAACGGCCTTGTGTATGTTAAACAATAATTTTTAGGACTGGACAAGGAATTCAACCCAATATCCCGTCCTCACCACTCAAGCTTCAACTCTTAAACTTCTCTTAGGCCGTTAGCAGTTTCTCCTTTGTCTCACACACCGTCTTCCAACGACCCAGACAGACCCAGCTCCAGCTATAGACACTTTCCTCACCAACCCTTCTCAAGGTTTCCCTGCCTCTTTATTCGCGAATTCTTGTTGGTATGGCCTTGCGAAAAAAGACACATACACTGTAATTAAATCAAGACTAGACAGTGATGAAATTCCCCCACGTCCTATTTCCTTCCTAACCACCACCCGCCAGCCTGTCCACAAACCAGACATTCCCCTCGGACCTCACGTCCGGGTTTCCTATATCTCTTTAGGCCAGACTTAATTCTTAATTATCTTTCTCTATTACAAAAATAATTACTTTTGTATCCACGCCAGCTTTCCGCCCTCCCCTTTACTCCCCTTGGATCCTTTGATCACAAGTGTACACGTAGTACGTCTTGAATCTGTCTTCCTCCTCCTCCCATCCCATTCTCGTCGTAATCTGTATTCCG
Source organism: Sminthurides aquaticus (assembly GCA_906901655.1). Taxonomy (NCBI): domain Eukaryota; kingdom Metazoa; phylum Arthropoda; class Collembola; order Symphypleona; family Sminthurididae; genus Sminthurides; species Sminthurides aquaticus. The sequence continues at coordinate 2,830,969 of CAJQTT010000004.1, read as the reverse complement.
TGTACCAGTTTCATTTTACTCCAGTAAAAACCTCATCCAAGAATGACGGAGGAATCTTCCAAAAAGAAAGCCTCATAGCTCCTAAAAACCTTTTCGGTTATATGGTAATAACAATAATTATTCTGAGCGTTTATGTGGCTTACAGGGAGTTGGGGGCGATACGAGTCAATTTCTTTAGTGGGATAAAAGAGCGGGCGGGACTGTTCTTAGCTCGCCCCGTTTGAGTAGGTTATTTCCATTATTCTCCCGCTCCTCCTCAACCCCCCTCACCACACAAGATTATTATTACTTTAAACAATAGGGATTATTTAGTCCGGTGTCCAGGGAAAATAAAGTGCGTGTGAGCAAGTAAGTAGGTGAAACGTAATACGGGATGTGAGAAAGATGTTAGGGAGGTGAAATGTTCGAGACGGAACAGCGATCACGCTTTCCTTAAAAACCCGCTCTCTTATATAATAGGTCCACTCATAACAGTTCCCACCACCACAAACTCATATGCTCTTCACTCCACCTTTGCATCACCCTGTATTCCGGTATTATATAGCCCTTCTTCCGCACTGAATACCGACATAATAAACTATATAAATATGCAGAGGTGAGTTGACTTTGACTTTGACCCAGATGAGATTATTGGAGCTGAGACTGTGGATGAATGTATAAGCGGGGATTTGACGGAGGGAGCAGTAGGGTTTATACGTGTTCCACCTTTTTAAATTAGGGAAAGGTGGTAAGAAGGTCTGTAAACTGTGAATATAGATCTAATTATGTATTCCTCTGACAGCTTAGCAAGTGAGTAGAGGTGGAGTGGTGTGGGAGATGAGAGGCGGGATGGATTGGGGCGAAGAGAGCTGGCAACCAGGAGGATTACCGGATTCCCGCACGTCCAGTGTCTTCTTGGAAAGCAAGGACGACGATGTTATAATCTCCCAGAAGGTGCTGGTCTTGATATATTCCAAAGAGAGGAACTTGATCTCTGTTGATGGGCGGAGGGTGGAGTAAGATGTGGAGAGGATGGTAATGAATGCGGTTTGCACGGAACTTGAGAGAGCATCATGTTGATTATTATGATTATCGGCAAGAAATTCTATGTCTGACTACAATTATTTAATATGTAGACTTCTCTACCCCTCTTGTCTCATTCTCCTCTGTCTGTCTGTCTGTCTTACATCCAGTTCCATCGCGCTATGCTAGTTTGGTTTGGTATAGATAGATAGACGGAGGGATCCAGTAAGGAAGGAAGCTGTAGTAAGTAAAGGAGCAGTCAGTCAGCTCTTTTTCAGCATCCACAAAAGTTTCACATCTTCCCACCAAATCCCGACAAACTCTACTACATCTCTCAAAGAGATGCACTCATATTCTGTACAGAGATGGATAGAAGAAAAGCCTTTGCTCTCTCTGTCTCTCGCTCCGTCTTTTCCGGCTCCCGTCGATGAACCTCCAAGGTCTTTCTCTCTCAACTCCGTAACAGCAACATTTTCAGAAAAAAGAGTCAAAAGAAACGACAGACTTGTCTAGCGCTTTCCATTCCTTTTCTTCTTTCTACAATCCCCTCCGCCTCCATCTCTCAGACTACATTGAATACCGGAGGAATCCCTTGTATAATGTACCTTAGAACAAGTCCCATACCTAACCATTTCATTCCAGCTCCAGCAAAACCAAACGCTGCATTCAATATCATCCACACACCCACATACACAAATACACACGCGGATGCACCAGGAGATTTAACCGGGTAAAAAGGATTCATATTTTTTCTAGACATGTTCCAAAACTTCTCAACAACTCCTTCACTTCACTCCAGCCTCCTCCTCATCATCCCAAACGTCTTTCTCTGTAACTTCTTGGCCAGACAAAATTTCTCTAATAGTTAAATTCCAGTCGCTGACATCTAACAAATTTTCTCTCATCTTCCCCTCAAAACATTCCCTTACCTTCTTCCCGCTCTCCAACTCCAGCCATGCTGCTCCCCCGTCTGACGTCAGATACATAAAGAGTGAAGCACCCAGCATAGCTGTCTCATGCTCATCCTAGTTTCCGTGCATAATTTCTCTTTCATCTCATATAACCCCTTAGAGAAACTAAGGAGACAGGAAGGGTGAAATAAAGAGAAAATGTAATTTACCTTTAAAAGTTTTCAAAGGCAACGTATATACTACATTTCCCTGTTGATTTCATCAGTATCTCACATCTTCTCCACGGCACGCCTTCAAAAATATCCGAAGCGGGCGTGAGGGAAGACTGGCAAGTGGCAGACTCAAAGTTTTACCCGACCGGGTTCCCGTGCATTGTAAAAGGGATATTCACACAAGCGGAGTTGGAAAAGATGGCGTTCTTTTTTCTACGTTTTTGAAACTGTACTACTACTACAACTATTGCCTGTCTGCGTACAAATTAGAGACAAGTCTGGGATGTTGCATCTACATATATCCATTACTACACGTGCGTGTATTTGAAGCAAGTATCCGTATCATCACATCATATCCGATGATCCAGTGCAGTTTTAAATACTTGTCAGTCGGAGAGAGGCACTATTTACTCCCGACCCTGGCTTTAAAACTCTTTGAAAGATCCAGAAAGTTTTTCTCATAGTAGGTATGGGATTACAAGAGAGTGCGTTCAGGTTAAGAAAGACTTGGGAAAAAAATATTCTTCCTCCATGATCTCTCTCTTCTTTTCTTCTTCATCATCTCCTCCAAGTCCTCCGCCCGCCCGCCCGCCCACTTGGCTGCCCTCTTTATTTTCTCGGATTTTTTCCCTCCACTCCAGATATACGTGAGCTCGTGTGTGTGTGTATGTGTGTGGACTGCTCAGTGGAGCTCATCCATGGTTTTTTACACGAGCCGCAAGTAAGTATATGGAAGGAAGAAGGAGGAATGAGAGAGTCTTTGACTTGAGAAGATTCAAGATGATTATATGATTGTGGTTGGCGGGATAGACGGGAAGAGGATCAAATGGTAAAATGTCACCAACTTGTTCCTCTTATCTCCTTCACTCAAGCTCAACGAGTCTGTGACACACGTGAGAGATACAGAGGAGTCTTGAGGAGGATTCAAATCTTACACAGTTCACTTTCCCACCGTCAACATCATCCAGAGTCAACAGTTTCCGTAGCATCAGCATCACACCCACCCTGTAGCTCAGTTACTCAAAGAAAATAACCTGCAGCCCGTTCCAGTATCTCTCACCCAGCCCTAGGAACTCATCTGCCCCTTCAGCCATCCACCTCTCTGTCTAAATTCTGCATTATAATGTAACCATTGCCAATTCCACGAGCAATCAGAATCCCCGTCAACAAGACGTCATACTACCACGTGCATCTCCCACACCTGCCTTTCTCTTTTCACTTTCTCTTCCATTACTCTCTGCAGAGCTAGGCAGTGGCAGCTCGGAGAGGGTGATACTGATAACGTAAGGTGATACACATAAATAGTGATAGTTTATACTTTATCTTTTTTCTATTTTCCCTTTACTTTCACCAGGTAGCTGGGATAATCCTTAAGATATGAGTAATCTGAACCAAATGGTAGGAATACTGACTGAGCTATAGCTTGTTGACGGTTAATTACATTAAAAATTGACCGTATGGGGTTTGCATCGCGAAATGCAACACTATTGAATGAGCAACTTTGTGCTTGGAGGAAATCCCAAGTCGTTAAGTTTCATCCAGCGTATGTTTCGCCCAGGCCAAGCAAGGGTCAGACAAAACGGAAGATAATCAGGAATTTCCTTTACCCTGCATTCTTTCTCTGAATTCTGTGCTGAAGACACTCGGGACTAGGGTAATTACAACAAGGACGTCATGTCATGTTGATCATTTCTGAGCCGGGAGCTGCACCCCCGTCTGCCGCAATTAAAACTGACGAGATCCTCTTGTATGCACACATCCTCAGGAGGATGTATCAGAAATAGTTAGCTAATGACGCACCCCAGTCTCATGACAGTTTCATTTCAATCAGATGACTAACTTAACTAGAACCAAAGGAACCAAGCTGGTATGAGTTAGCGAGGAGAAGGAAAGAAGGGCGAGTAATGAAAGCTGTGTGGTGGGAAGGAGTAGAAATAATAGGATTAGTTGAGATCCCTCTGGTTTCATCCCATAGATCCAGCCTTAATTTTTTCACTACTCGACCAAACTCGCGGAAGGCAAATGCTGGAACTAAGAATGAAGATGAGCTGATAAAGGCTATCCGGTCCTCGTAGTGGAGACCAAGATTGAAGACCAAGAAGGAATTTGTGGTGGGAAAGTTTCTTGACCGCGGACTGAGACCTTGAAACTAGAGTTTTCCGCACTCTATCTCTCATCACTTGAGGATTCAGCACAAGTGTGATGCAAAATATTTGCACTTCCAAAACGTTTGAGGAGAAGGGGGTGGGGGAAAAGGAGTAAGCCAGCTTGGGCAGGTGAATACCAAGGTGGTTCCAGGTGCAAAAATTCCCTGAGTCAGCCATCCCTGAGAGAGGTATGAAGGAGTAGCGTGGTCGGTAGTTAACTAGCAAGCAGATCAAGGTGGGAGCACTAGAGTGATTCACTACAGAGGAGAATCCCAGTCAAGGAACTCTGAATATAAAAATGAAAGCTCAGATGGAATCCTGAAGAACGTTCATTCGCATCACAACGTTTCCCTCCAATGAGCCCTTACCTTCCATCCTTCCATGTGGTCATGATCATATTACGAGAATCTTAAGGCACGAGAAGAAAAGATGCATATGTTTACATGTATATCCATTCTTGAACATTTCCAACAAGTTTTTAAAAAAAATCTTATCCATGAATCTATGAGTACATATTATTATTCCGTGTACTCCTCCTAGCTCTCCTAGTCTGTCTTTGCCTCGAGGCAATATGCATTGCATATCCACCCCGCCGCAACTTGTTCAGCTTGACCGCCCAATAATACTTTCGAGTACGGAGCATTTCTGGAAGCAAGCATACGGAGGAATCTTTCCTCACTTTTCCTCCATCATCCAAAACTTTTCTTAACCAACATCTACAGATACACGCTCCACATATTTACATTTCAGCTTCATCTCCTAACCTTAGGAGGATTAGGATGGAGCAAGAGTCTAAAATCTTGCAACTAAAACGGATGCATACATGTATCCTTGAGGAAGAATGTCCTCGGAGAAGAGACGGACCAGCTTACCTAACCTTAACAACCGAAGAAGCATAAATGATCTCCGAAAATCCTTCACTTTTCTCTCCTCCTCCTCCTCCTCCTTCAACCTTGCTGTAAGAGAAGATTTTTTCAAATTAAGGACACGTATAACGTACCTTCTTGGTACACAATTCGCTTCCTTTCCCACCTTCTTCTTACATCACCCCGGTTCTTCCAAATTCTCAATCCTCCTTACAATAAAGTCCCCCCTCGCCTTTGACTCATTCTCCTGGCATCTCACTGACTCAGTAATATCCGAGTAACCTAATGAATTCTTACGTAAATACATCTTGTTCACCAATCTCACCTTCTTTCCTCTTACCTCCTTCTTCCTTACATAACTCCCCCCCCCCATTCCCTTGTTTATATGCCAACACTTCTCAATTACCGTCTCTTCAGCCTTTTATTATTATTCAATCTCCCTTAATAGACTCACGACCTTAGTGCCAACAAGCTTGAGGGATCCTCCTCTCAGCGCCCACCAATCACCCTTCTTCACTAACTGCAATGCATAACCACCAAATTGCCTCTGCACACCATCTTATTCAATTCATCATACCCTGCTCCTGCTCCATTACCTTAATCACACCTTACATAAGCATTTCTCCTCCATAATACGTAATGCTCTATGCCGAAAAGTACAGTACATTTGTTGAGTGGAAAATCCAATCATTCTCAAGTCCAACAGGTGTTTTAATCCACCGCTCAATACATGGTAAGTACTATAGTCTAAAATTTTTGTGACACATTCCGGAAACCTATCACCTTCCTCCAATTACATTCCATTCCAGCCCCCGTGCAGATTTTCAACCCGTCTAGTTTCAAGTTGATGCAAATGATGATTTTTTTCTTCTTCTTCATTCCAATTTTTCTCCTCCTTCACTTATCAAAACATTGCGGAGCTAAAACTATACAGGAAGGAGGAATCTTTTGTTTCTTTTTATATCTATCCTACTCGCATCCTTTAATTTTTTTACTCATTTCGAAGGTTAGCTGGATATTGAACCGTGTGTAAGAAAGAAAGAAAGAAAGAGTTGGATTACTCCTTACACCACATTAGCAGCCACATCCCTCGCAGAAATATTCAAGCAAGCCCCAGGAGAAGAAGATGTGTAGTAAACCTGTAAAATGTTGGACCACAAACTTGGACGGCTTCTACTACTTCTACCGCACAGCTTACACACTACCATTATTATTGTTATTATTCTCTTGGAAAGTGTGTGTGAACAATTCTATCCAACACCACAAAGCATCCCACCCTCCGTCTCTGAGAGTCTAATTTGATCTTGAACTTGTTACATGTACCTCTAAAAGCTGTGCACAACCCAGAGGAACGTCGTACCATTACTCTTACACAACAACCTACACACAAGAGAGCTGGATCATGTAGAAAGAGGGAAGGCCTTCAGTCGTTTCTTGATGATACAACAGTACTCTCGTACACACCTTCCATTATTTCCAGGAGCATCCATAGGACAATTATATAAGATGGAATGGAATGAAGCGGAATGGATGGAGGAAGCTCTGGGACAAGATTTCTCTTTAGATGCAACAAGGTCTTCTATTTGTAGGGCTTTTATCTTCCCGCGACCCTAGCGGGTTATTAGGATGGTATGCTACGAATGCAGGGGCTTCTTGAGAGAGATTGTTTTGTATCCCAGGAATTTTCTGAATCTTCTTTTCCCTCCATATCCTAAATCCTCTTTCTCTTCCACTAATCATTTCCTCCCAACTTCCCGCGCCATATGTTGGCCCATTATTTTTCGAGTAGCCTCTGGAAAAGCCATTGATTACATGAAACTATCAACCCGTTTCATAGCATCTCTTCTAAAAGGTAAAGCTTGTAGGTGGTCGAGATGAATGGGAATCCTCGTTCCACTAATCTCAAAGAAAACCATCCAGTCCACCACCATCCCAAGACAACAAGTACACTGCAGATGGCTCTGTCTTAAACTGGTGAGCAAGCATCTTCACACCTTCCTTACAGGAATAACATGCTCCATGAGCTGAAATCCCTCGAATCTTTACTAAAAAATAAACAAAATATATAAAGTCATAGGTGCGTTGTTCCTGGAGGAAACGTCCTGTTGTAAGGTAGCCGTACGTAGCAAGAACGGCAAGAATTATATCAGATCTGGGGTAACCGTGGAATAATAGATGCTCTCGTCCTTTCATTCACATCCCTTCAAACTACAACCAAGAGCACGCAACCCGCCGAAGTACAATTATTCCCACCATAGTATTGTCAAGCACCAAGCAAGTCTTTCATCTTTTAGATGAGACCATAAGGAAATCTTATTTACTACATGAACCTTGTAGTATTTTACAGGAAATGGGCGGAGTTTTTCAGCTCTTCTTTCCTGTTTCATCCTTCCGAGCTTGTCATCATAGAATATATTACTGCCAAATTCAATCAATCCCATCCCTCCTCATCCTTGCTTCCTAGGTAAGACAACAGCTTTGTTTTTGGACACCAACAACGCGAACGGCGTGTCAAAAACCGAGGAGCATCCGTTACATAACTCAATCAAACCAGTTTTTGAATCTCCATATTCAAATATGAAGCCACAATCATAAATATACACTCTTCCCTTGATAGCTATAGACTATAGTGTGAACAAAGCAAGTAAATTAAATGGCTCAAATATCGTAAAACCGCGGCAAGTTAACCAGAAAATCATCCAGATAACCTCTGATTTGACAATAAAGACAACGGGGATTGGGTTTACAGAAAGCCGGGATGTGGTTCCCTATTTTTCTGTCTCGTTCGTAACGTACGAAGGAAACACGTGAGAGACAAAACCATTAGCCGGAATTGACGTTAGCAAAGTACTTTAGTTTCCTCCTGATAATAAAATTCGTCCCTTTCGCTGTAACTGTAGACTGTAGCCTCATTAGTGCAAAATCAGTATAGTTATCTCTATCGTTTCCTTGGAAATCCTACTAAAGCTTTTCCTCCGATAATAGAATAATAGCTTACTGAATTCAAATGAGTCTCTACAAACGCCCAACTTTTCAGCATGGCTAGTCCAGCCTTGTATAAGCCTTATCCAGGACGAGGAAAGAAAGAAATTGTGAAAACAGAGGAAGAGCAGTATCAAAAAAGTGTAGGGGAAGCTTATCAGCTTACGTGAAGCCAATACCACATTGACGCATTTTCCAGAGAAAACGGAATAGAATATATCGTGTATTTTATCCACCGCTTATTCAGAATTTTCCTTTTCTGTCTGCTGACTGCTGAGCGTTCACCATCAAGCAGCCATGCATTCACGAGATGTATTTTTCCTCTTTATCTATCCTTCCTTCCTGATACTGGGCGGACGGAGAGCTTTCCAAGGAATCATAAACAGAAAGAGCGTATCCTTGAGAGAGAAAAGTCAAGTGCCAACGAAGCGAAATCCTCCTCTCACTCAGCCCGGTGACTGACCAAAACTGGGGAAGAGAAAACGTTGTGCGAAAAACAAATTGCGATTCTCAACGTTATTTTCTTCTCCAAATGTCCAATGTATGTTAATAGAATCCCAGTCCGTCTCCGTCAGACACATCATCCTCACGAAAGGAATGTGAAACGAGATGCTGAGTCGCTACAGATCAAAAAGTATTCCAGACGGAGGGAAGAACTGCATGGAATGATTCAAATCCTGCTCAGCGCCAAGGGTAATTGGAGAAGGAGCTTGCAAAAGGAGAGTGCAATAGCAACGGAGAGAAATCGACACTCATTCAGAAAATTGCTGCAAAGCTTTTACAGGATGAGATAGCTTCTATAAAGCCCTGCAACTGAGAGCTTATGAATTGATGACTCAATAAAAATTACCGGCTTAATTCCTTCAATTGTAGCTGACTGGAAGGTCGTGCGGAGTTCTCAACCAAAAAAAAAATGCATTTTCATTCACTTACGAAACAACCATGAGCTCCCTCACTCTTTTTCTTCTGCACTCGACACAAGGATGCACTACTCCCGACCTTTCTAACAGGGAGACGCCGCAGTTGAGTGGAAGCTTGCAAAATTTCCTCTTCGTCATAGAGAAACGCGAATCACGTGCCTTTTCACGACACTACATGTACTGGTGAAAGCGTAAAAGCCTGAGCTTTTCCCACCAGCTTCTATCTGCCGTGTAGCCGTGTTCTATTCGTACGCTAGAGCTAAAGCTGTATCCAAGCAACGCTAACATTTCTAGCAAGTAGGAAAAGCGTGCAGGTAAAAGCTACTTGGGTAAAATACAAAGCAGAATGTAAATGAGATAGTAGATGTATAGAATTGCGGAGAAACGGAAAACGTCAAAATAATTATCCCTTTTACGTCTTCACTCTATTCGGAAGGTCATGTAAAGGAGAGTTAGCTCACTAAACATGCATGATCCTTGGGCGCACGTGAGAACTGGTACAGCTAAAACTAATACAGTTAGTCAGTAATGTCTTCATGTATAACAACTACGCCTGGAAGAAATAAGCTTGCAAAAATGACTCTGGAAATACAGCTACGGGAGGGAAAACATAGTAGAATGGCGTTAAAACATTTTCATAACATTTCCACCGCACTCTTACTTATTCCTCCTTCCGTAATTGTTAGGAAGGAGGGAATGAAGGAGGGAAGTGAGTTGAAAAAAGTCGGGAAATATTAATTCAAACCAAGCGGATCTAAACTATGGGCTCTAGGTGAAAGCCGAGGTGAAAGGTGACGTCGATGTAGAGCTTACTCCTGCTACTACTGCTCCACTAACCGCCTCCGCTCCGGGAAAACATTTATTCATTCAACAAACTCAGTGCCGGTGATGAGATGGATTTCCCTGGAAATCACTCGTTTATGATTCCACGTGCCGAGTTGCAGGATTTTCCTAGAAACATGTTTTCCGGAAAATAAATAAACCGACATTTCCCGCCCACAATCACGAGTCAACGAGCGCTTCTCAAAGACGCAGTTGATGGGTAAACAATTTGCAAGGATTCCACGTAACAGGTATATATATGTGGTGCAACGGTAATTTCCCCAGCTTTCCTATCTCTCATAACTCCACGACGACGTAGATCTCCTCTGTAAGAAAAAGGGCGATCCGGAGGAGCTCAACGGCATTCCCACTGAGATTTTTCCCGTTTTCCCTCCCAAAGTTTCAAAGTCCTCAATAATATCATAAGCATCCATTCATAATCCTCCCGTTTGGATTAGTCCATGTTGAGTGGTTACATGAACATTTTCCTCCCTCTTCAACTACTGTCTAATAACCAGCAGCCATGTATAGCATTTGAGATTAGTGCTTTACGCATTTTCCCCCATTCAATTAAATATTTTCAAAGTTTCAAAGTTGATATTCATTAAGCATATGCATTTTCTATTATATCGATTTTAAGTGCTGGAATTTATATGTAGACGGCGAGTTTGCAACTTTCAGTTATGTGCATCCGTATACTTCATGAACCCCTTTATTTATTCATCGCAGCCGATCCTTCATGCATCGCCTATGAATGAAAAGTTCTACAAACTGGTCTCCTTAAATACATACATTCGCGCAGGTCATTCATTACTGTACTTGTAATTTCTACTTGCCCAGGATTTTTCACTAGTGTTCCATTCATTGTTAATCGTCCGACCATTCCAAAAATTTGAGCAATCAATTATCAACTTCCGGTCCAGAGCTTCGTTTATAGCCTGCTCACCGTTTACATCCAATCACATTTCTTCAACTACCACACAGATTCCTATCCAAGCCATACAGTACGGCCCATACTTTCATTGATAAAACTCCTCTTAGGATTCTAAGACCTCCGAACAGAAGCCGTGGAACTACTTTGTCAAATATTGCAGTAATGCCGTGTATCTTATCTTTAACTGCATGAATTTCCCTAAGAATTTGCACCCCCTTAAACAACACTTGCACTTACTTATGTAGCTTGTACTCCCACTCCCAGCAATAGCACTCAGGAGGTCCTTGGCCTTATTCACTTTAACGGCATCGTCCCAGAAAGTGCAAAATACATAAAAAAAATTCTCTCCAGGGACTAATGATTGATTCCTCCCCGTATTTTCACTAAATACCCCAAGTATTTATGCAGACTTAAGCTTGAGGAACAGTGAAATGTAGTAAGCAAATGAGCCATCAAAAACTAACGAGGACCACGCCTCTTAACAAACGTTCACTGAAATCCTTAACGTTCGTCACGAAATTATAATAAGAATTGGTAAACTCGTGTTCATCCCTGCCAAATGCGCTTTTAGTTGAAGATGCAAAATTATTTACAGCAATTCCCTGTAACCTCGACCACGTGTTCTACTATGCAAGATTTAACGAGCTAAACTACAATTTTTAATTATCATCTCAACTACAAGGGGTATGAAGCCGAAAGAAAAAGTATTTTCCGGCTACTACATGCTTTTAACTAGATTCTTCTCCTCCATTAACTAGAATCCTTACGTAAGCCTTCCCATGTACACTTTTTCTCTGGTAATCCAGTCTGTTAAATACTAAACAAAGCTCATCCTTGTATCTTTGCCGAAGAAGATTTGTCTTCTGAGTCACAAATGTAAAGATTCTACCACAAGAGAATGATTCATTCCTTTAAGAATGATCACAAGGGAAATGGAGCGTGTAAGCACATGGCTTCAAAGTTTAAAAATTATAGCTTCTTATCGCTCAACATTAAATTCTCGTATAAATACGTAGTGTTCTGCATTCTCTCATCCTCCCCAGTTGTTCAAACATCCTGTACAGTGTACCGTCCTCCACAATCTATCTGCTGTGTCCCACTGGAAAAGCTCTCCTCCAACACACTTGCCCAGACTGAGGCGCTCGCGCCACCTACCGAAGCTCCATTAGAACTACCTGTCAATTTTCATGGCGTTTTCCTAAGAACGGTTGTCCGTTATGCTAAGAACGGTTTTCCGTTTTCTACAATGAAATTTCCAATGAAAACAAAACATGATGAATACGCGCGTTGAATATATTCAAATAGTTTAATCAGGTCATAAGAAAATGAGTTTCCTGTGCTTTTGTATATACGGAGATACGGTAAGGATAGAGTGAAAGCTCCGAGCTTGCCAGATAATTTACACTGTCATTACTTAAGGATGGATGATTAATGAAAACATTATGGCAATTAATCCTCGGACCAAGACTACAAAGGGAATTAGTTAATGAAACTACAGGTTTAATCATTTCATTTCATTAATAGGAAGAAGACAAGAGAGGGATGTGGGGAAAGGGTGATGCTGTAGTAGAGCCGCTATCAGTTGTCTTTGGACAAATGAATTTTGTTATTGTCTGGTGCCTTGACTCGCTACAGAGTTTCTGCGAAGAGCTTACAGAGATAAGTTAAAGTTTGATTCCGGCTGGCTTCAACTCCGCTCGCACATTCACACATTACTGACGCAAATTGGGTGTTCCAGGAAAAGCCGTCCCATAAAAGATAAAGATAGGGACGGAAACCGCATGATTATTATTGCCATTCCCATTAGCGGGTTTTGGATTACAATGATAAGTTGTCCTTCTCCAAGCACGCTAGATAGATCCATCCCAATTATCAGCGTTACCAACCTACCAACCCCTCAATAGCGTAACCTTCAAGCTGTGAGAGTTTTTCACTATTCAGTCTACAGAGAGGGGCAATAATAATTATGATGGAGGAAACAAGGAGTAATTGCAAACTACTAACCAGCTAGACGCTCAACAAGTAGGTAAGAAGTGTTTGGTATTATAGTTATCGTATCGAGGCTTTTCTAAAGAGGAAAATCCATTCACTTGAACGGCAATCCAACGCTATTTGCCCCTCCAAACACTTGATCATTCATCATCCCCTCCTCCTAAGTACACAACAAATTAGAATTATCAATGGCGAGAATCTTGTCACCTAATTGTTTTCTCTGTTCCTCCTCACTCATTAGCTCCCAAATCAGAATAGGCAATTCAAAACAGATTATGAATGTGGTGCGTGAAGAAGAAGATAGGATGGACATTGGAGGAATTTAAAAACTTGTATATTAGTCCGTAACGATCAACAACTCAATGCTGTCCCCGTCCGTACCATCTTTTGGCACCTTGAATGAGTAGCTCTTAGCACTATACTTAACTTTAAATTCCATTTACATTTCAAAAGAATCAATTATTACGTGTAACTCTGTGAAACAAGAACCTCTGTAATTCTAAAAGCAAATTGCAAAATAAGAGCGGTTTTTACAAGTAACACTACTACAATAATTATGAAGCAGTATTTTAGATTCCAGTAGAATAATATTCGAAAATTGAAGCGTTATTCATGCTCCAAACGCTAAAATTTAAAATTTATGACACTACCTCGGTCTACGACATATTATTGATTCATCTTATCCCAGGTTCAACTTGGCTAAATCCCGTTAGCAACCATTTCTCCCTCTTGCCTTTTTTCTCTTTGGAGGAGCGAGGAGCAGGAAGTCCAAATTCTGAAGTTCATGTTAGACATGTTTTTAGCAAAGCTTCAGTAAGCCGTACATTTTGTAGCATATGCGAATTTTTTATCGCACGCGATTGGATTATCATTAATTCCAAAATTCTATAAAACTCTCTTTATATCGTCCACTAAATTGATGGGACCTTGCATGCCTTATCTTTTTGACAAATACTTTTATGCTTGCATGCTTCATCCTAGGAAGCCATTACATATTGTATGACTTGCAGTACTCGGAAATTATTATGCCCGCGCGCTACTTTAAATTTCCAGGATTCCAGTCAAGGAGCCGCCAAAAACTTTCCGCGTAAAATTCCGCTCCTGTCTACTGATCATAATATTTCTATTACAGGGAAACAAACATTTTAATCAATTACGATTCTACTAACCCCAGTTAGCGCTGGGAAGAAGGATAAAGTGGATTGAAATAACTGAAAAGGTAGATGAGATTTAAAAGCTACTTGAGAAATATCATGCTCGTAATTTGAACTTGGTATCCTCTTCTTCCTCCATGACTCATCACATCATAGCAACAATAATCTCGGATTATAATTTAGTAACACCACACACGCATTACTCAGTATCTCCCAGCCAGCCAGCTCTTCTCTGTCGTAATAGTACTCATGAGCGTTAACGTAATTTTAGTTAATCATCCCCTTTTGGCTTTATCAATCTACTCATTGGACCAGAGGAAAGACCAATAGCAAAGTCTACGTACAAGAATTAGAAGGAGATCCAGAAATAATTTAGTCAAGCCCTGACAACCTTTGGCTGGATGGGGTTCAAGTAATAATATCGCTCTTGTGACGTATGATTCAGCCCCCGTCTTCACTTTTAAACATCACTTCATCATCTTCCTTCTACAGCCTATTAATATTCCCATGTCAAAACACATTTTGAATCCTCCAGCCTACTTCTAATCTGGAGTACTATACAAGGTTATATGAGCGCTCTATCCTTCAAAAAATGAAACTCAATCTAAAACAAAACACAGCTGTCATCCAGCTTGTTTACAATTCCTAACAATAGATTAAGTCTTTTAAACTCTCCTCAGAGAAATAAAACCATATCATTAAACAGCCCCATCAAGTAGAAATCGGGTGTGGGCGATTAGAATTTATCAACTACGTACTACTCCTACTCCATTAAGGCGGTGAACATATATGAAGAAGCATTTATCAACAACTTCTGAGAGCGCAGGGTGAAAGTCCGTGGCCTGTTCCCAAGTACTCTTTTACTCTTTTTACATAAGTCATCGTCACAGCAGTATCCTTGATTCAATAATACAGGAAGGAAACTGGGCCAAGCTATTGATTTGCTTGATAGCTGCACTTACTTCCGCAGTCTTGTTATGCCAACTACGGTTAAGCCAATCCCAGAATCTAAACCCTATTTCCAATCCCGTATTTCCTTTTACACATTGTACCTTCTTTTCCCGAATCTGTCACTTATATAAGTATCATTATGGCGCCGAAAATCTTGGAAAATCCTAGCACATGACCAATCAATAATAGCCAGTAGCTATCTGCAGAGCCATACTAGCTCACCAATTGACACCTTTCCTCCCACAACTTTGAGCAAGAGCCTAAATTGAGCTTAGCAGATTCATAGGAAAATGGTAGACTTCGGTCACCCAAAGTATTTTCAGGTGTGTAAAGCTTTGATTCCTACGAATAATTCTAAGAGGATTTCACTCATTTTTACCGCGTATTTTTACTATTATGAAACCTTCCAAAAACCCATATCTATGCACACTTACATGGCCTTTCCTTTAGTCTAAATCCGCCCTTCTTACTGCTTGAGCCTCTTCTACTTCCTAGTATCCTAAGTCTATACAAATCCGTGTTATGGTCATGTGTCATTTTATGAAAGTGTGGACAGCGCCCTGTGGGAGTTGAGCAATAAACAAGACAGTATAGCAGCCGCTGGATTTACATTTCATCCCTACACCCAACACACTGACTCCGTCCTACCTACACTTCATAGACTAAAAACTACTATAACTACGAGTCATCATATTATCACCCAAAAGAAGCAACCAGCTCAGCCAGCTTAAACTGACCCCAGAACAATACTTATAAGAGCACTGGGTTTGCTAGCAGAGTCCAAAGTTCATTCCAATACACTTTGTCTCACTCTCTTATTTCCACGTTTATTAGTCTTCATTCCTTCACGGATTTACACTATGCTAGTAGAAGCAAGCTGAGAATTGCAGACGAAACCACGGAGACCCTGAAAGAAATAGGTTTTATGTATCCGGAAATGATTCTAGTCTAATTACAAGCATCGGCCTTTACATTCCCAATCATCATACTAAAAGCTTCAAGGATCTTTTTCTTAGCAAATTCTTCCCAATTATCAACGCAACTAAACTAATCAGTTTTAGTGTGAACCATGCTACTTTTGCGACATCCATCTAGTGAGTCCGGTCCTATTCTACGAAGCTTTTAGAGGTTTATTATAAAATGTACTAGAATAATCCAGGTCTGGGTAAAGGGCAATTGGACGGAAGGTTTCTATTATTAACTCCCACGAAGGCTACGCATGCATGGAGCGGATAGCTTGGAAAGGATACAAATCCTTGAAATTCCAAGTCTCTAACCCAGTTTTATAACAATCATCACCACCACTACACTCTCTACTCTATGCCGGATCTTATCCATCTTGGTTCATAAATGTGGATTTAGTTTGAAAGTTAATAGCATTTAGTAGTTTGAGGGACGAATAGAGGTTTGACCCTTCCGTTTACATCTTTTCAAAATTTGAACATGAATACGCATAGTGCGCCAGAATCTGGGGCTCGTATTTCTACAATTTGAGAGGCAGTGCATGCGTATTACCTTCCGACCGAGGCGTAAATATTTCTAGGACTTGTTGATTGACACCAGATGAAAACAGGAATCCTGGACTTTTACGACGCTTTCCTGGGAAAATCCTTGCCAGAATTGGAAATAATACGAGAGGCTGAGAGGGAAGGGGGGAAACCCAATTGGAAAGTCATAAGCATCACCTGCTAATGTCTTCCTGGGAAGTGTATACGCGCCGACGCCACACCAAGGATTATTTACATTCCATACACATCTCCTTCCAGAGGAAGCGACTTTAAAATCTCAATGGAATTTCGTCATAACTGCATCATACCCAAAGAACCCAAAACTTGTAACCTTCCTCTCACAAATCCTTTTGCGTAAGAATAAAAAGACGCTTATATTCGCATTAAAGCCACAAATCCTTGATTATGACTCAAAAGATGATTCATAATGCACTTCTTATCCCTGCTAAGAGAGTCTCAATTATATGATTCTTGGAAAGCTATAGATTACGAGAGTGCAAAGAGATTGAGTAAGTAAAGGATACATGGGACGACATGAGGGAAAGCAAATATCCAGCATATCCATCCCAAACATGGATATGTCTTCATTATAACTCAACATCCTTCCTTGACGTTGACAACTCAACAGCCACACATTAACATCCACCCAGGAAGGAGCCATATGACTTGGTGACAGTGCTCTGGATTAATTATTCATGACAGCGGTGTAGATAATTTCGACAAGATTCTCATCATCTATCTGTCTGTATCCTTCATATTACAGCGTAGCACAAGAGCATCATTCCTACATCTGCGTCTGCCACTAATCCAGCTAACGCCACCTACTATCCCACATGCAACATGAGGAAGGAGGCACATCGATCTAAATCTCAAAACCGTTTCCAGAACGAACTCATAGAAGGCTGACCTTTTTCGATACTCAAACTACAAACTAGAGCAACAACACTAATTCTTTATGAGCAAATTTAGAATCCGCTCTGCTTTATATAATAGCTCGACACGGTTTAAAAGCGCGTTAACTATTTTTGGAGTAATGCTGATTTTATTCCATCCGGCCCAATCCAGTGAAATTTGAAACCTCAAGGCAAGTCTGGATTCCTTCATTCACCGATGAGGCGCCATTGCGTGGATTAACTGTAGGCTCTGAGACTACGTGGAGTAGGCGAACCTTTTCCTTCATTCATCAATTCATTCATTCAGATGATGCTTTTCCAAGCCTTGCACTTCCCCAAACTAGCTTCCCAGGAATTTCATGAGGCAATAATAGCAAGTTACTCACTCAGTCAGCTTTAACTACCATCTATACTCCTCAGCAGCTTCCCACATCCTCCTTTCCCCATTACCCTTTCTTTCACACGTACATTAATTTTATCATAACGCAATTTCTCTTATTAGTCAACCCCCTCAACTAACAAGTGTACATACTTTTATTCCCAGCGCTAAGCTTCTCTAGAACGGATTCATTAGAAAGAGAATTTCACAGATCTACACTCGCCCCTCTTCCCTTCCATACTGCACTGACCCAATCCCATTGAAATCCCTAGAGCAAACTTGCACGGTCAAAGTCCATTCTTCATCTTAGTCATATTCTTTTACGGGCCCTGAGTCAGGGTATGCAAAAGGAATCTCAAGAATAATGTCAGTGCAACTGCACCACACTGATTATCTACTGGAGTTAACGAATAAGGAAGACGAATCAGGTCTTAAGAGTTGGTGCGCTATACGCAGTTACGCGCAGAGATTCCCTTGAACTTTAACGGGAGTATAGGACAGATAAGAAATGTTTAAAGACTTTTGGAGGAAGGACGAAAATTTAAACTAACTATTTTTCAAGGGTCTAAAGGAAGACCTGTCTGCTTGCTATGGCTGATAAGGAAAAACGGTAGATTTAGCCAATATAACATCAACTACGGCTTAATTTCCTTCCCTTCCTTAAACTCTTTCCTTATCGGCAAACCCATAAGGGAAGCGGTCTATGTATTTACTTATTTACAGGAACAATTAAACTATTAATTCTTGGACTTGTTTTTCTCGATTACTGCGTTGGATAGTACGCTTCATAGAAGTTTTCCGATACGTCTTTTCCTTATTTTTCCTATGGGCAATCAGGGCGACCGTAATTTAAATTGCGTATCTCTTTAGTTATACCTGTAGGATTATTTGCTGATTATAACGGTCTAATTGCTAATTTGATAAGAAGGAATCAAACTGTTATTTTTCACTAGACGATTTAACTTGGGTGTTAAATATACTAGGATATAGACTAGAACATAGTCCTCAACACAGCTACAACTAATAATCTTCCCTATTTAGCCAAGAAAAAAATATATCATGAAAGCTACATTTGGACGACCATCTGTAATTGTTTTAAAAACGTACAGGATCGTAACTAGAAACGGTCACACACATACATTCTAACTGTAAATCTTGGCTGCTGTCATAACAATAATAACAGTAAAGCATAACTATGAAGCTGCATCCGTAATCTACTGCGCCACAAAAGTCCAGATAGTCACATAACTAACTGCAATTATGGTCACTCGTTATCTCGAGCAAGTCGCATAAATCCTCGCTGGACTTGAGAATGATTCCTCTGTTTATTTAGCTGCGTCAATCCTGTCCACACAAGACGTTGAGAGAGAGATGGCCAGGAAGAGACCATAAGATTATCATATCCATCATCCTCCCAACTTGACTTTATCAATGAAGGATAGGTCGAGTTACTGAGGGCAGTGTGAATCGGTTAATTTCTCCTTCATGATTAAATTGCATGCAGAATGCGAAGAAGCTATGAGGAGCGGGCGGACGTGGAGCTCAGTAGTCAGTAGTGCAGTATTGACGGGAATAGCGTCAACTATGTGCGCCTTGCAAAGTGGAGCCTTGGCAGGTTTGTCCCCAACAAAGGTTGCAACATATTATTCCCTAGCTCAGTTGCCACGTGCCTTTTCCAAGAAAAAACTATCTCCGGAGGGCTAAATTTGTTATTTATCCGACAAATACAGGGAAAAGTAGTACAAGAATGATCTGAGTAATGATATGTGAGGCAGTAACATGATTTGATACGCGGCCAAACAAGTGAGAGAAAAAAAATGATTAGCCTCATGATGATAGTTGGTGGTATAATATAAAATCCTACGTGAAGGATGTCTCGTATGAAATTCTCATCTCCCCCCGGTGGAATGCACATCATCTTTTATCTTGCAAACACGATGTAGATCTCCGTAGATTTGCAAGAAATCAACCTTCTCCACAGTCAGTCCCGTTACCCTTTACACGCGCAACAAAGGATTAGCACACACACACCAACGCCTCTTCTTCCTGTATCTACCAAATAAATTCTCATAAGAGATGCACGTCCTGCAATCCTAACACCTCCAATTTACTTCATTTCCATGTTAACAAAATGCAAAAGTTGAGCCCAACCCACCATCAAAGCTAGGGAGAGGTGCAGCCAAAACAATTAGGCTGCACGAGGAGCTTGATAACATTTGAGACTCGGCGCTTTCTGCTGAGCAGTGGAAGTCTTGATTGTTTTCCACGTGTGCATATTATCTAGGAATTAAGCACCTTTAAAGAAAACAACTGCCTCCTGCCTTCCACCAAGAGATGCTACTTCTCTCTCAACTACGGCACCGCTCTCTATGCTTTCCCCACTTGCATCATTCCCTTATTCCCTCTCACCATGAAGAAGTATGTTCACGTGCTCCTCCATTCACTTGTCAACAAAAGAGATAGTTTTAGCTGAGGGAGAAAAGTTTGTTTTCAAACAATCCCTCTGCGTCCACTCAATCTCTTACAAATCTTCCAGATTCCCTCCAACTACAAAAATATTTTCAACAATCAGCCACGCCACAATCTTTTTATCATTCATTTACTAATAAGCCGGTTATTCTCGCCAACGCAGTAACCTCGTTAACGTGGCAAAAAATTACGCACTTTTTTCACAAAACTCTTCCTTAATGATAGAAATAAATAATCATGAGCTCTCCTCGGCTTTTCGCCTTGTAGTTTTAAATCCTATAGTAAACCTGCCCAGCAGCGACCCAAGCACGTGTCGCTGAGCGTTTACTCATGCAGAAGGTGAATGAAGTGTGACGAGGATGAGGATGAGTAGCCAACATTAACCAAGATTTACGTTTCCCTCGTATATTACAATAACACCAAGGTTCAACATTAACTATAACTGGTCAATCCAAATGAAGGGGGCAGAGAAAGGATCAACGCTTCTTGGTTAGCCATTACATTGCCTCATCCTAATGAATATTCCCTTCTGCTACAGTAGCTGCATTTATTCCTTTAATCTGATCTGGGGCAATGCGCATATTTCGCCAACCATGTATGGATCAATCACATATTATTAAGCGGGAACATGTGTTTCACATTTTGTGCCTCTCTAACATTTATCGTATTCATTCAATTCATGGTTTTACAAGCAGAGGGGAATCTTCGTCCTTGAAGAATTCTTTATTAGCCTTGCATGGAGATAATATCCTAAGGTTTCCCAACTCGATATGTAAACATCAATCCTGTACCACACGGAAATAAGGGTAAACCGATCTAACAGTTGGCATTGTTTCCTGTGAATTTCAAAACGGGAGAAAGATGAGGTAAAGAAACATCAAGCGTGGGAACTTACTTCCAGTAGTACCAGAAGAATATGCTGATGTCCAAGGAGGTGAAT
The DNA here is from genome assembly GCA_906901655.1 of Sminthurides aquaticus. NCBI lineage: Eukaryota > Metazoa > Arthropoda > Collembola > Symphypleona > Sminthurididae > Sminthurides > Sminthurides aquaticus. The sequence goes on along the minus strand of CAJQTT010000004.1, from coordinate 2,809,887 downwards.
AGTAAAAGTTTCCAATAAACGACCCAGCCATCGACATCCCAAGATCGAGTAGGAGAAATAACACATATGCAAGAAGCCAGCTGAGCGAAAATTATCTCAAAAACCGACTATACACTTGCCTCCAATCCTTTTCAGGGCTTTTGCAGGTTATGGGAAATCACCTTGTCCCAGAGCGAGACGGATTTTTAAAAGGGGTAAAATCGAACTGACATGAGGTCAGGACAGGATCCTAAAACTGATTCATCACTACAACCAGAAAACACCTGGTTTTTATCTCCGTTTTACGGAACAATTCCCTTTTACCCGAACATCCCACTTCACCTACAGATTTCTGTATTCTGCAAGAAACCTTAATGTTTACAAGAAAATTTTCCGGCTACACAGACAATATGACCCATTCTCCTCGCTAGATTTTCGTGAAAACGAATCAAGTCTAGTCTAGGTTTATGTATGAACCCCTGACACTACCCTTGGGTCGGCTATTGCACAGCGTGAACCCTACTCACTAGTCACTAGCTAGTCTTCTAGTCAGACTAAAACTATCGGAGAAACGAGTTAAGGCTTATGCTATGTACGTGTCAAGAAAGTGTTTGTTAGAAGAGACGGGAAAAAGGATGGGAAAAATGGTGGCTATGGAAACTATAGGGTCTGTTCAGAAATTAGGTGAGTTCTCTTTTCATTAAGAGAAGGTTTAGATATTGCAGCTCCTTGGGTTTAAAAAGAGAGGACGACGCAGTGCTGAGTGCTGGCCATCTTAGGTAGGAGGATTAGGATGGAAGAAAAATTTCTGGACTGTGTGAGCACAGGTAGATTGGAAATGAGTTGATACATTTACATATGTATGCATTCTGGGACCCATTGTAGATGGGGAGTTTATGGCTCCTTCTCAATGATTTTTATGGTACGGAGTATTCAAAAGGTTTGGAAAAGGGTCATAGAGAGCGTCGATCAAAAACAAATAGAGCAAGCCTCGCATCACTGATTTTACAGGAGCTGGGTATATGGTAAGACAAAGGGTCGGGTTGTCTTTGAAGATTTTTAGTTTTTAAGTAGTTTCCTACGGTAGGCAACTGTGAACTGACAACTGGTCGTATTGAAGCTTCTTCAACGAATCCTCGGCATCAGTATGCATGTAAACAGATTTTGAGTGAGAATTCCAAGCGGTTAATGACATGTGCCGTTCTATTTCATCGCTTCTGAAGTCGATAGTAAATCGCCGAAAGGGGGAAAACACTTTGCTGTAGCAGTAAGGAGAGGAATCACGGCCGAGAATGGAAAGTAAGCAAAGGATGAAGAAAGTCAAGGGATAGAGTAGGAAAACATCAAGTTGACTTACAAATACAAGGGAAAGCCAGAGGTATCTTGAACCAGGTTTTGATTAAATTTCACTAATGTCAAGACGACATGATCGCTTGACTCCAAAACCACTTTATTGTCCAGGGAGCAGATAGCTTCATCATGACGAGTTCTTGACCAGAACCGATTGATGTCACTCTTCCGCTCATGAGTCCAAGGAATCCGTAGTTTGACCTAATGAAACCTTTTCCAAATTAGTTTAAAACCAGGAAGAGCGTCGTCGAAGAGACGCCGATACACTCGGTAGCTCTCTAGAGAGAGAGAGAGCAGGAGCGTTTGAGCCTTACCGAATTGCAATACGCTGATTGTGTGGATTCAGAGTCTTGCAGATAAATAAATCCCTATTGTTCCAACCTTATGGCGCAGTATTTTTCTAAACCCTTTTGCTCCTTCTGTTTGTATGCTACAATTATTCCTACTCCAGAAAGTCACAATAAACAATGAACCAAGCCACAGTTTGAAAATTAATTGCCGTATTCATGCTCCCTTTGTAACCGTACTCACGATCTTAACTATAGTTTCAATCCCCTCTTCCTCCTACGCAAGCAGGTCAATTAACTTAAATGGCCTACACGTCAATCGTGCAGGAGCTTTAACAGTCTCACGGCCACCTAACAACTCCTTTCCCGGGTGGGTATACCGTGTCTAGCATCAGTATCAATACTACACCGAGAAAAATATTCATGATCCTACTGCAAACTTGAGACCTGCAGGAGCACAACTAAACTCACAACTAAACTTAGCTTTCAATACATATTCCCAATCAGCCGATCCGCAGCCACCTCATTAATATTTTAGTTTAAACTAAACAAGCTCGAGCAAAGCGATTCAATTGCCAAGCCAACAGAATTGTCTCTTTAAATATTTTCTATATCAATCCTAATTTTCAATGAGGATTCTTTCCAAACAAATCAAGTTCATTCAAGTATGTATAAATCTTTCCTGTATTTGCTGTTCATGACCTAGTGATTGTATCGTTGGAACCATTTCTGGCATAGAATATAATAATTATTCTACTCATCCTTCAAAATTTTGAATATTTGACGCCTTTTTCGTTTCCGTCTGATGGGCCGAGTACTTCCTCCAAAATGTAATTCGTACAGTAATCTGATATAGCGCCTTAATTTCACATAGGTCCACATTTATTTTCGTGGCTTTCCGAATGCAAAAGTACAATAAGAAGTTGTATAAGAAATAATTATGAAAATACTTTAGCGGTCGCATGTTTACACGATAAAACAATTACAGATGTATACGTATTATAAAAACGTAACATAACGCAGGATTGGTATAGTCTATACGGCACAGCATGCATCATTCGCCCATAACAGTTCTGTACATCATTACTTTTTAAAACTTGCCTTCCAGTTGCAGCAACAATGATTAGAGGCACTTAAAACTAAGTAGCTACTTGGATTGATAACATGACAAACGTAAAACTGAGGCTAAGATAATTTACATAGAGGACCGTCGAAATTTCTACTCTTCAGGGCAGTCATGCGTTGGCGGCATACGCCTTACTACCATCGCAAAAATCGAGGTCATAATCTGCTTTCCCTGATGAGATCAACATTAAACTCGGCTTATGGCAACAATATTTCCCTCTGGCACTGAATAGATATAAACAAAAACCCGATACAGCGGGATTCCCAAGCCACTTCTGCCTGCCGACTGCAATACAGTAAAGATTTGCACACAATCCTTGTAAGTCTACAATTAAGCAAGGCGCATTTTACATCACGTGTTTGCATAAATTATTAAATACGGTTCACAGTGCCGGTTGCTTATCCGCTCTTTTTAGCAACACTTTCCACAACTATTGCTGCCATATAATTAGAAACAGATCCACAAAATCAATTTAACAAAGTGAACTTCAGCAGTCAGCTACAGTTACTACAATTTCTTTGAATCTAATCTATTCAGATGTTTCTATTAGTAGGAATTCTCTTGTTTGGTCTGATGATTGAAATATGCGGTAAGCTTGGAGCATGTGAATTAGAGGCATGCTTCATGAGACTCTAACTACAGAGTATAGATGGGTTTCCTTAAAGTTATTCTTTTAAATCCACGAGCTAGCTGAAGCCGAGTTTACATAAACGTTATTCACAGAATAGTACATCCACAGCAACACGTCTGCGGATAATCAGGAGCAAATACTCTTTTATCGAGACCATAAATATAATAGCTTCCAACATGACGTTTCCACTGGTAGTCAATTATTGTCACCGGTACCATACGGACTTGATGTCGCTGAAATAAAAATACGTTATATTACTCCTACAACTGAGTACATATACCAAGCGATAAATGTCTATCAACAATTTATCTTTCAACAACCGGAGCTACTCTTACTTGAGCAAGTAGAAGATTTTCAGCATTGTTTTCTAAATGGTCACTAATTAGTTGAGCTGATGCTATCGACAGAGTTTCATCAGGTATGGTATCAGCTGGTAGAGGTGATAATTTAACTCCCGATTCTTCCAGTCCGATTTCTCCATCTACTTGCCGAATCAAGTCCGAAGGTAAATCTTCCCCGCCTGTAACATGTTCTCCTACAGCTACTTTCCTGTAAATTCCATGCTTTAATAAACCGAGCTCCTTCCAGGATAATTAAAAGTTCAAATTCGGTTATCGTTCGTACCAGGAAATTGTTAGTTGTATAAAGCATTTTAGTTGCCCGTAGGAGTCGCAAACAGAGCAAGAGATTCTTCCTTTGGCAGCACACCTGGTACAATCTTGTCGACCATGTCCGTGCGAGGAAGCGCCACAAACCATACATCTTTCTCTAGATTCTGACCCAAGGCCATATCCTTCGCCATGACAGGCGATGCATCTCGTCTGTGAACCAAAAATAAAGTGCTCATGAAGCATTTCTCCTCACAGCTTCTGAATAGACAACGAGAGTGGAATATTCATAAATTCTTCCACAAACCCATCCTTTCCCGTGACAGTGGGGACATCCAAGAGTTCCAGCGCCTTTACACCGGTGACAGGGTTTCACGGAAGCAGTGTGCGGAACCTATGATTCATAAACCGAAACAAATAAATTTTCTCTACGATTAACCCTGCCTATATGAGAAAACATGAAATTTTGAACTTGACTTCATGTACTTACTTCTATACATTTCACTTCACTTTGGAACGGTTTTGCTGGAGCTGCAGAAATATCCCAAGGCGATGGAGCAATCCCTTGCTCAGGGCCATCCACATCACCACCCACATGCGGAGACCATGCCCATCTAGCTTCTCGCTTTTCCGTAAACGTGTATAAAATATACTGCCCAAAAATAATTGCATTAAAATCCATGAAACGATATTCGAATCGACGAATTGGCTAAAAACTGGTGACTGCTTTACATGGTATGCTGTAGTATGGCGAAAATTTGTTATAGACATATTCCTAGCTGCACCAAGACCCCAGCAGCAGTGGTTCTTGACATGAGCCAGTAAGGACGCCCTCACCATGGATTCTGTCATCTGCATATAAATTCAACACAAATGTTATCCCACCATGTTTCAACTTGTTTCCTTCAACTTGAAAGATAGAATCTTCAAGGCATGTTAAATCATAATAATATCAACCTGAGGGTAGGTAGAGCGTAAATAATGGTCAGGACTAAATGTCCATGGACTATCTTCCGAAGCTGGCACCCGCCAATCATAGTCCCGGGTATTAAGCGGAGGAGGACACTGAACTAAGAGGTATAAAAACATAGCAAAATTTCAGTGCCAATTATATTCAAGGTAATTTATATATAAACAATTAGTCATGCAGCTTTCTTCTGAAAAATCTGCGAGAAACAATAACGCATACTCAAAAGTCAAAATTCTGCTCACCTGCGTCAAATGACAAAGTTTCATAACCGGCGATAGGATCTAGAACTTCCAAGGGTGGTGCGGAAGGTATTATGTCTCCATCATCACCTAAAAGACAAGCATTAAGAGAAGGCATTTTATTCAGAGTCTCATGTCTCCCGAAAGATTTGTACACACAAACCGATCCCATGACTTTTCCTGGTCCGTAAACAAATATAATTCACCAGTGCTTGAATTTAGTGCACCGAATGTGCATGGTGGGGAACTTTTTTTGTCTCCGCTTGCAGAAGAGTACATTCGTGTTACTTGACATTAGAATCAAACCGAAGTAGCTTCGTAAACTTGAACCGGAGGCTGACATCGGAGGAAAGAGATCCGAGTTTCCCATTTGGCTTTTTGTCAAGACAAACTTATCATTTCGAATTCGCTATTGTTGTACACAAATTGTGTAGAGTGAACAAGAGTTTATACTTTATCCCTTCCTCCGAATTAATTTCAATATATGAGAATCTTTCATGCTCTTTGAACCTCGTTCCCATAAATCTCAGTTCCTTTCTCGATTTTAGCGAAAATAAATCCTACACTTTACAAATTTCCTACTCAAATACGTTTTTGCACCACACTCAACGGTAATTTCCTATACTCTTCCTTCCAAACAACCTCAGATTTTCCGAACAACAAGCCAGGAGCAAGAGTTATCGTTCAATGATATGAAGCACATCAACCGTTTTATATTTTGTCCAAACCTTTGTACGCGAAAATATCGCTCCACTAGTCTGCTACAGCCACGATCCCCACTCTTTCCAAAAAGGATATTCTTCCTACTAACCTAATACTTACTTTTATTGCTAAACACGTTACGTTACCCATTCTTGAAAAAAGTAACGCTAGCGATTTGCAATTACCTGCCACGTTGAGAACAAACTTATGTTTATTAGCTTTAGACCTTGGCCGATATCTCCGATTGGCTCCTCCCCGATTAGGGTCAAGAAATGTATCGGTAGAAGTCTGTGCCCAAGCGGTATTCCTAGGTCCACCAGGCTGTCTAGTATGTTTGTTCCTTTTCCTGAACTCGATTCGAGCCCTTGCCCTTTGACTTCTCTGACCCTTTTGCTTCATTGTATACCAATCTATGACCTGCCTTCCAGTCAATTCCCTTAAGCGCTGTCAAATTTTCAAATACTTCTAAGAAGCACTTGAGCATATATCCTGATTCCAGCCACACAATGCACCCACTTTGCAGAATGTCCCAAGAGAGAAAGTCCTATTCACATTCCACAAATGCTAAAACGTAAGAGGACGTCTCATTTGCTTGCAAAGGGAAACCAATGTAAACAACTTTGCACAGATGAACCCACAATTCTTTCCGTCACTTCTTGATTTAATTGGAGAGAAAGTTTGAAAGGAATTTTTAATATGCTCGTGAAGTAGAGAAACGTGTCGACAGGGAAATGAAAACAAAACGATCCAGTTAATAATCACTCAAGTGGGAAACTAACTGGGATGACGACGAGCGTAATGTCCTGCTACCCTGTGTTCCGTGAACGGCCAACATTCCAATGACATGTTTTCCCGGCCGCAGCCTGAATGAATTTCCCTTGGAACGAGGTAAAAATTATTGGAGAGCAAAGAAACGAATGCTATGCGTCCGGATGTTATTTCTTTGAGGGAACTTGTGTGCCCAGCGCATGCTTTTCTCGGTAAAAACACCACTTGATAATAATATCTAAGGTAGCTAGATATGCTCGGAGTTTCCATAAAAAACAGACCAATCCTACACTACCCCTTTTACAACTACTTACTATTCCCGCTCCCATACACGGTTAATGTTACTAGCTTTAAGCTAAGCTCCGACCGACCTAAAGGTGCCTAACAGTATATCGTTAGAATTAGCATCTTCTAACTTTGAGTTTTTATAGATTTACCATCTCGTTAACGTCGTATGTTACTCATCACGATCATTTCCGTATCATGCATAAATGTGCGCAGAAAATAGGAGAATAAAGAGCATGACATAGTATCGCATCGCTACTAATCTCAAACAACGACCCTCTCCAAGAAGTCTTAGTGGCCAACTAATCAGTTACACGCATTCATGCATACAGTAGTTAGCTTACTCCCCCAAAAACATCGAGAGATAGAGAGATAGAAAATTTTGATGGAAATCTACCGAAACTCCACAAGAACCTATAAACTGGCCCTCGGAGCACACAACCTCACAAGTCAGAGAGGAAGTAACACACACGGGGGAAACACCACCCAATCGGTGGGATAGGACTGACATAAGACACAGCTTTCCTATACACCGAGAATCCGGAATCCGGTGAAACACGCGACGAGGAGCAAACCGACCCTAGCAAAAACAACCACGCCAAAATACATAACTAGAATGTTAGGGCCAGGGACCATGTTGAACTCATCAATATCATTAAGTTTGCGGGAAGTCACACCCTCCCCCCTAAGCTCAGCTCTAACAACCTTAAACATGATGGAACTCATTATAAACATCTGCCTCCGACTTTCAAAAATGCTCTCAATAAAATTCAACCAACGACGCTATCCACACCATCAGTTTTTCTGAATAATTCTCTACAATTTCACATTTCCATTGCAGTTTGCCTCCCCCCATTGCTTTCTTTTAGCTCAAATCTCGTTTAACTTCCGCGTCAATTTTTAATTCGAACGATATTTACCTTCTTGAATTATAACTACTGTTACATCCTAGCAAACTGTCACCCTTTCAAAATTATAATCCAGACTATTCCGGTCCCAGATTCTACATTCTCTGCCCTCGATTAACATGTAGAGTTAATTTTTGAAAAAAATTTACACGCTATTAACTTTAAATTCCGTATACCTCATTTAGTATGCCAGGACTTTTTAAATACTTTAACCTATTAACCAGGATTGCCAAAGTGTGAAGTTAAGCGACTTGGCGAAACCTCCTGGATTCGCCAGCCCTATTTTCTTTTCTCTTTTAATTTCACCTGTCATTATTAATGTCCTAAGTGTAAATCATCCATTCTTCTTTGCTCCACTGCTTCTTTTTTCATCCGTCCCACCTTCCCCTCCTCCCCTGCCATCACCCCTCCCTCTTACTACGACCGACCTTTCTGGCAAACAAAATCCTTACAAGCTCGCTGACACCAACTTCCAATAAATCAGATTCCTCGACAGAACCAATCCAAGAACATGGTCATGCAACATGACACTAAGTCTAACTGACAACTTTCCTCCAGCTCCAATGTTCAAGCAATATCAAGGATTTGCCATTGTCTCTAAAAAATTCGCCCGAGTCTTAGTTCCACATATCCCGTCTAAAAATATAAACATTCGCAAGGTTTCCAGCCTCCTTCCACCCTTTTCGTCGAGTAAACTCCAACAACTCCACGACGGTACGTTGGAGCCTCTTTGAATAACAAACCTGTATGAAAACCATCCCGTGCCCTAACAGAATTTTTTCCGAATCAGTTTACAATTACAAGCCTTGTCTGCTCACCCCCTCTTCCACCATAATTTTGGCGAACAAGGAACCCAATTTCAGCTTCGTGTATTCCCAATCTCTTCTCATATAAATATCCACATCCACACTCCTGGCGGAACCCACACGCGGTAACCTCAGACAGATTGATGGATCCAATACCTATTTCAGTTATTGCTTCGCCCCACATCCACAAAATCCAGCTAACTTGCAAGTAAATCGCTAATGACTCCCACTAGTGAAAAAAATTGCAACTTCATAGTCGGTAATAGTTCTCGGAATGAATATAAGAAAACCCCAGAGGTAGATCGACGCTAGCCAAGCAAGTGATGAAAGCTTTCACAAACTCAAACAGCTTCTACTCCCTCTATTCGTTAGTGTCGAAGCTAAAAGTGTTAGCAACCATGTTCCGTTAACATAAATATTTATTCCCTATAGTTTCTACGTTGATCAGTATTTAGCCCAAGCGTGTACGCATTTTTCCTTAAACAGCACCCACTATTTTACTTGTTAATATTCCCTACACAGCATCAATTTTTTCCCAGGTGTCGACAGCTTTATCTTCTCCTCGAAACTTGTACTTGTTTCCCAGTATTATTTATATACAGTTTTTTCAAAGAACTCCCAAGTAAACTCATTACTACTTATTACCCTTTTACCCGGATAGGTATCCAGAGATGACTTCTACGCGCTAGTACAGCTTTCATACGTTTCTAGGTCAAGTGGAACTAAATAGGTTTGCTATAACTGTAAGTAAACATGGGTATCCACTATCACTAGCATTATTTGAGTATTGGAAAATGAGTCACAGGCATTAGAAAAAATTGCTGCCTCTTTCATTCACTATCCATTGTTAGGCGTTCGCAAAAACGTATTTACTGCCGCTAGCTTTAAGAATGGGTCGAGTGTAATTAGCCAAACTAAACCAACAAGTAGAGCTCTATAGAGAGAAACAAAATGGAAGAAGCTACATGTCTTATTGAGCATATTTTAAAATTAGCTCACAGCCAAATAATTCTTGGTCGTTTAGAGCGGAAAATATAATCCTATGCTTCAATGCCCATTATACATCCTTGAAATTTACTTAACTAATATCCGAAAATTAGTTTCAATGTCGGTTTAAATTGCCAGAATTTTTTATGCCTTCAATGAATCTTTTAAACATTAGCTAATAAAAGATAACAAACTCTCTCCACTTATGCCTATTGCCCCCTCAGCTTGTAAATTGCAAACTCAAGTATGCTTCCATCAGCTTTGACTACGTACAGTTCTCTACTCCTTATGAGACGAGCGTGGGTTTCTAAATTTTTTTCCCAATTAATTCTCTAGGAGCATATTTCTCTCAAGAGTTAAAATAATTTACCGGATACAAGATACAAAGCAGCACCTGAAGATACACACGGTTCCTTTGCAGTTTAGTAATTTCAACACTAGTTTTCCACCTCCAAGATCGCTAAAAAGTTAAAATAATCTAAAATACAATTTACGGTGGAATAAAATAGAGAGTTTATACCAGATAAAATGTCTGATTTGAGCAGCGTGTTGTCAGACTTGATATTCAATCCATCTAATTTACAGATGAAACTTACAGCCATCAGGCGAGAGAATTCTTATATTGCAACACGGATTTTAGGAGCAAGAATCTGGTGTGAAAGAATACGAGTAACATGTCAAATAGATACGGATCAAGTGGCGAAAGCAAGCGAGATAAAATGGTAGCGTGTGGGTGAGAATTGCGGAACACAATGCCTCTGTCAATGGGTTGAGTGAGAGATAAAAGTGTTAGGGAATTTGTTTAAAGAGTGTAAGAAATATAGAAAATCAGATAAGAAACTAGGAACAAAAAGTAGTTTACATTTTCTTCGGCGAGAGCTGAGACGACTGGATGTTCGCCGAAATTTCTTGCTCGACATGGCTTTGACAGATACGCGAACCACTAATTAAAGTATTGTTAGAAGAATAACAGAACCGTTTTAGCATTCCACGGAATCACTTGCTTACAAACTGAAAACTGTCTCAACAACCCCTAATTAGACATCCCTCATCTTCCACGACGAGGAAAAGCCGGAACATATCTCTTAACACTACTTTAGACCAAAGCCCACCGCCAATCACGTTCTTACGTAGAACAAGCGGTTTAAGTTTTATACAATGTTTCTTAAACTTTTCGCACAATTCTCCAGTTTCAGAAAGCGGCTGCTTAATCGTGTCAGTCCTAGGAGCATGACTCCTACAAAAATGGAGGGTTCAATAAAAACTCCAAATAAACGATCACTCCGATCGGCAATGCGACCAGTTCCTGCTGGGTATAAGTTGGTAATAGTGCCGAAGTAAAGTAGCATTAATTAAATGTCCGTATAATAGCCTCCATCACTGTCTCACTTTGCACAAAAGTCTAGGATTCAGTAAAAATGTTGGGGTAGTCGCAAGCGAGAGGAGGAAATGTGGAGCTTAATCGAATTTGGAATGATGGCATGTCTCGGATGAACCAAGCGTTAAGAAGCCAAGAACAGGATGACAAGTCCGGTAAAAGAGAGGTGATGAGGAAGATGTTCCTTTGTCGTCTCTAAGGTAGACACTGACTAACCGAGACATGGTTCTGCAATAATTTTTATCGATGTAATAACACAATCTCCGAAATGAAATTGCCGGAACGGACAGTCTACATCCATTCGTCACTCGGATTTCGCACGCCTCCCCATGCCAAAAAGTTGCGGGTGTACTGCTGCTTCACTAGGTTGCCAAAGCCTTCCTCAAGTATCCGCAATCCAGGGGACGCTTAACTTCCACGTTAAAAGTTACGGGAGATAGAATATCTGCATCCCACCGCTTTGTCCTCCATCAACTTCAATGTTAGCTTTCGAGAAATTTTCGGGGGTGAAGCCTGAGTGAGTCTCATTGTATTCCCCATCCATCCAGCTCATGGTTTGCAGTTGGCAGTTTGTAGTGTAAGAGAAAAGCGAGCAGGACTGAGGATTTGCGAAAATTCCGCACGTCTCCGAAGGAGAGGAGAGAATTTAAGCGTTTGCAATATCCTGACACCTTGACACTCGACTCCTAGCTCGTCTTCAGGGTAATCAAGTCCACCACTCCTTTTCTCATTTTCTCTCAAAGCTTCCATTAAGACCACAACTAAGTCACTCATCGCCCATCTCTCACCCTAGTTCTTTCTCTCACTTTTCTTTCAATCACCACCATAACACCACCACGGAGATGCTTTCCCCAATGGCTCCGAGAACATGTGCAAACTTCTTCTCCACAGATTCCGTCAAAGCAAACATTTCCCATCGCACATCATCCCAAACTCTCTGACTTCCTCAAATCCCACACCCTACTGAATTTTGAAGCTTCCATCTTCTCTTACAAAAGCAAACAACGCAAAATCTCAAGTTCAGGTAAACGTTTTAAAAACCATATAATCACTCTATTGTTTCCACCAAGTCAATATTTTAGGTCACACAAACTGGCCTCTCTGTCCCAATTTTTCATCCTTAAATCTATCGTACTTCCGAGTTCCAACCTGTCAAGCGGTACACCATCAAAGCAGCCAGGCCTTTCAAAGTGGCTTTCGGAAGAGCGATTTTTGAGAACACGAATTAACTACCAGTTTTTTGTGTGCAAAATAACCAACAAAACAGCACAGGCGGTACTCGATGAATCAATCTTTGATTTTGGCTCAACTGGAGTAAGATTACAGGACTTGCGGAGTGATACACCAATAGCGGATAGAACTAATTCAATTTGAATATATACAAAAAACACGGGCTTTCCTAGGATGGAGGATGACTTTGATTTCTTTTCTCACTCTCGAGTTCCGGCAGAGGCAATGATAAAAGAGGATTGAAAACCAATCCGTTGCCAGTTTCATTGTCCCGGCTCGAATAGATCTCGCAACATTTCTAAGTGGCTCAAGAGGCAGCCAGGCAAGAACTGGAGGTCAATTATGTAGGTAAGGAACGAGAGAAAGGAAAGCGAGTGAGAGGCTCACAGGCAGTAAAAAATCTTTCACAATGCACTACCGCCAATTTAACCGCATACAACAGGAGATACAGGGCAATAAATGATATAAACCACCACATTAAATTTGCAAGTCAGATGGCAATCAACATAGAATGTATACCATGAACTGTATCCAACTCCTAGCCCCAGCTTTCTCGGAGCAAGAGAAAGTAGTACACGCGGGGATAAGCACATCCTAAACCCCTTCTGTTTCCCGTCCCCCCGTAGCGTATCCTGCTACAATAGAAATAGCAGAAATCCTTTCTTACGTGCATGCCAAATGTAGATCATGCTAAACTTTCTGGGATGAATGCTTGCATTCATATGTGGTTCAATGCTAACACCACCCGACTTTTTTCCCACAGAGTGCATACGATGGCGAGAGGAGGGACAAAAAACCGAAGGTGATCCTCTCTACATAACAAGTACGAATAATCTACCATATATAATGTCGTTCCTTTTTGCAAAGAAATTCTAGCACTAAGCGCCAAACCCGGGATTCCCTGTTCCAGCACCGTAGCTTCCCCACACAATCACATCATTATTCACATAAAACTTCTTCCGTTTTTGTAAAATCCGCAAGGTCGACGAATGCAATGCAAAAAATAAAGTAGCGTAGATTTCGCCTCAACGTTCACCCTTCCGTTCAAGTTAGCTTTGGCGCGCATGGACTAATTGCCCGATACTGATTTAATATGAATATATAATTGCTTCTTCTACATCACAATACAAAACCTCAGCCATTCCGTTACGGAAGCATCTCTCGCTATCCCTCTTACGCTCAGTCAACACTTTCTCACCACAAGAAACAAAAGCAGGATAGAAAATTACAGGAGCATAATGCAGGATTCGCAGGGATTTAAACAACCTAAACAAAATTTGCGAAATACTCTGACATTGGAATTTGGCACCGTCATCACTATCATTTTCGCGCTTCCCATAACCTACTCCCTACAGGACTGTCGACTAGAATCTGTAATTCCAAACAATTTACGCACACTCCTTCCTCCATATTCAGTATCTGGTTACCATTCCAATACCTTTACGATCCCCCTTCATAAACTCCACTTGTAGTGATTCTTTTCAAATAGTTCTTCATTACTTGGGTATTTAGCACCAGAGCATCCTTATGCATACGGCTTGCAGTCTTGGAATCAAGCAACCAGTTAATACCAAAGAAGCTTGCCCCTCCAATCACAATTCATGCCTAATCCTTGTGTCAAATGTGGTAGCCAATTGAAGATTTAAATAAATATTTTCCGCTGAATCGAACCGATTCCCCACTGAATGCTGACGTAGTTGTGAAAGAAGGCACACTTGGTCCCTTACAGGGTTTCGCACTGTTTTGCAAATCCCACCCATACTTGAAGGCATTCATAGTTTTTTTAATGAACCTGAGCACATACAGGAAGTATGTTTCGTTAGAAATACTTGGTTTCTACACTCGATTGTATGCATTTTGGTGAGAATCTATTTGGAGAGCAAAACCTGCTGTCAAGCTTTGAAAAAATTAACGGCATGTATAATTACAGGAGACAATCCCGCGGGGGACTTTGTATAAGTACGTGTCAATTGTAATTTCACAGCAGATTCATACAAAGCATGTCATAACGATATCATTTAAAACAGTACTCATTCTGCTCTAAGCTCGAGAAAAATATTGACTACAAGCCAAGGAACAATAAGAATGTTTTCCCTCTGTCTTTTTTCAACTGTCATATTTTCTTCCATCCGTTTCAGTATCTAATCTTAATAGTCTATCCCTTCGGCTTCCCTCCATCCTAATATAATAGAAACGATTGGGGTATTGTGGTTAGTGGGATGATTTGGTAAAATCGGGAGAGCCCATGTATCATTGCATTTTTTATCCATCCCACGCCAAGTCCCGACAAGAATTACTGATGTGCTTCTCAGCAATTTTGCGTGTAGAACGTATCATTAGGTTAGTAGTTGAATTGAAATATTGAGAAAAGAAAGTGCTTTTGATACACCTACGACTCTACTTTATCCGCACCTACTTTTCCCTGCAAAAGAAATAAAATCTCCTCTAATTCTTTATCTCCTTCCCCTTCTTCCCAGAGTTTGCAATTCTAGCGGAACCAAGTCAAGCGCTGACTGTAGGATGTGGGACAAGATCGAAAATATCTCGTAGCCCTTGATAATATATTATTTTCGAGAGCTTTTATTATTTATTTATGAGCTTTCGGTGAAAGATGGGAGGAAAGCATTGAAGAAAGTAGATCGCATATGCAGGAATGAGTAAGGAATTGATGACACCCCTTTCTCACCCCTTAATAAACTATAATGGTATTTGAATTTTGAATCCACGCCATCTGCAATTCATCAAATTCCTCCATATTCCCAACACTCTACACCACCACCAGCCCCGGAAACTTATCAATTTACGCTCACGTTGAAAGAGAGCGAAGAGACCGGGGTAAGTAGGAATGTAAATCATATTTTCAGCTCCTTCAAGTGATACATGGGTCATATTAACAAAATTATTAACCGTTAGTGCACCCACCGACACCGAGATACCGCTGGATGATAACCTCGCGCCAAATATTTTATACATGTTCATTTTTCCCAATTTCTCGCTCCCCCCTCTCCTTGTACTCTTCCTTCCACCGTTCCACCCCGTATTCTCCGATAGTCAAGCTATGATGCATATGATATTTCATCCTCCAAAAGTTATAATTAGCGTATTTGATGCTCATATATGCCCCATGTTATCCCCTTTCCTTACGTTTTGCATCATATATTTCCTTGGTAGAAATTCGCATATTTTTCACCAAGGACCTGCGCCAGCGAAACATGAATGTATTTTCAACATTTATCATTTTTTATATACATTCCGAACATCAAGACGACTAAATCCAAGCTTCTAAATAACGTTCACAATCTTCACCTCCCCAAATGCATGCTCCTCCATGTTCATAACCATCCGCGTCAAGCGTACGCATGAATCATATTGTATCCCACAATCCGCCCTTGTCACCCCTAATCCTCCTTTGGCTTCGGAAGTAATCAACTCACACTAGCCAAATCCAAATGAAGCAAAAACAGTTAGGGTTTTCACTAAAGTGGCAACAACACCACCTGCTCCCTCGCATAAAAAAGTCTAGCCTTTTTCAACCCCGCAATCATTAGCCAGCATACACTTCTGTCCTAGTGAATCCAATATCCATGTTCGCAAATTTCATGCAGAAATCTAACCTCTTTAAGACGAGACTTCCCTTACTGCTAGCCACTTCTTTCGACGGGAAAAGATAAATTCATTAGCAAAGAAAATCTTTTGGTTATAGAAGAAAGAACATGGCAAACATTTGCCCACAAAGATTGCCAATATCTTGCCCTTCAGAATTGTGTCGAACCTTAAATAAATCAAATCTACGATTAGCATTGTCATAGACACTATTAGCGTTCCCACTGGGATGATGAACGAGAAAACTTGGGATTTATTGCAAGCACCGTATCTGCCACACGCTGATTCCCATGTGGATCTACAATCCTACCACTGTTACCAGTCTTTTCCTGTCGTCATTAACATGCTCCGCAGACAAGGAACAAGGGTATGATATAGTATTCCACAATCAGCCATACACAGCCCACCCGCTACACACACCCTGTCACACAGACTTGGAACCGTGACCTTTTACTATTTAAAAATATCGGTTCCATCATCCTAAGCCCTGACTACTGACTACTACCGCCACCACCTTCCTCCACCTACCTTCCTCTCCGCCATTTCGAATCCACCAGACAAAGTTGTTCTAACAGGGCTATTAATCCGTTATCGACATAAATTCTCTATTTTATTCTCAAATCCCGTCTACCTTTTCTCCGATTATTTTTCAACAGACTCCTGGGACTTTCAACCCTCATCTAATACAGCCTCTCCTCTTCTTATCTGCCAACACCAACAACTTTAATTTCTCCCTGTCAAAGATGTAAAACCCCTGCCTGTTTCACAGCTCCAGATTTTCTTCAAAGAAAACAAAATCGCGTTAGCGCGTCAAATAATTGACTGACTCAAAATCTAAACAAGGAATCCCTTGATGAATCTTCATAGACTTGCACGAAACATGGGAAAACGAAGCTTGCCAAATTCAACAATATTAGAACATGACGTTACGTAAACAGATAAAAACGTTATTGCTCTAAAAGCTACCTGCTAAATGTTTGTGGCATAAAACTTCATGCTACACGTGCAGTAGTTATTCCCAAACATTTTACTTGAATCCATAAAAGATCACTGTTTCGCTGCATCTTGTATCCATATGAAGGTTCCAACTAACAACAACGTTCATTTGCCAATTCAGTTGCCTTTTCGATGGAACAATCCTAGCGTTTCAATAACTCCCTTTGTTCGCTATTTTAGTGACTCTGAGCTAAGAATAAACCACCAAGACTATCCTAACGTTTAGTAACCAACCCATTTTTAACAGCCCTATATATAATTAGCATGCATAAGATTTTGTACCATCACTATTTAATCAATTAAAAATCCAACTTCAACTTTTAGGTTGAGTTAGGCGTCTAAAAGTTAAGAGCTGGGGTGGGGTGACCATTTGTTCAATTTTTCATAAAAACCAGATCTTAATTTTTTGCATATGCATAGCTTTGAGATTACAATTTCCTACACTTTTCATGAAACAACCATAAGCTTGTTATTCATTAAGTCTCTTGAATGCTGTTCCTAGGTCAGCAGCATAAGACATAATGGGGTAGGAGTACTGGTGAAAGTTTAAGAGCTTGAATTGTACTTCAAATGGCTTCTTCTCCGGCCACTTACGACAGAATGAATCACTCTTGCACTACTGCGGCAAACGTGATTACGATTACAGCCCCGAGATGCATACTAATTGGATCTTAATCGGATCACACACGCAGCCTTTACCATGTGCGAGGGAAGCGCAGCATAAACTGCAATCTAATTAATTGATATTGCATCCGTTATGTCTGCACACTTGAGAGGAGTCTCAGAGCAGTAGCCTCATCTGCATTCCTGTCTCACACTACTGTCTCGAACTGCAGCAGTATCTACTTGTTGTCAACGGACAAATTTTTCTCGATCCTGAATGCTTTTACTACATGTTAACACAATCCTGTTTCGCTTCCGAGCCGTATACCGTCTTCCAAAGAGCTTATTACTAAATTGTTACGAGATGTAGCAAGAAAGCAGAAATTAAAATTTACATAACTTACATGTCACCTTTTCAACCATGGGATGATGCTCGGCTTCGACAGGAGCTTTAGTTCCATGAGGACGATGCAAAGTACCGGTTGGGGGTGGGGCGCTCGGCGAAAATTCTAAATCTTTTAATAGGTCTCCTCTGGCTTCTTCATCGATGGTAACCTTTTTTGATTTCCTTCCCATCTTATCTCAAATTAATAATTTTCTTGATGCTCGAGCAGCGGCTGAACTGAATTTGTGTCGATAATATAAAGCTATTCCAGGAATAAAGCTTCAGACTACAATTGCAGAAATCAAGTGAGAAAGGACCCCGAAGGTGCAGAAAAATACTGTTGATTGCCGGATTTCCATTTATTCCTGCTGTCTTCCCCCATGTATCGATATTACCTGTCCAGAAACAGTTAAAATCAAACGTCATCTCCTATCCCGTAAATATACAAGTAAAACATCCTGAAAACACGGCGATTAGCGCACAATTTACGCCGAATAGATATGTTATCTATATAACTCTTATCAATTGGTTAAAGATGTGATGCACTATGTACACAGACTCTCTCCCTCGTGCATTCAACTAGTCCCTATTCAAATCTAAGAGCTGTCAAACAACTGTCTTTACGAAGTTGATGTTAGTCTAAAATTGCTCAGAGTAACGAGAACGACTTGTAATTTGCAAATAGCTTGTAGTCATTGCTATAGATTCTGAGTTCAATGCAGTTTTTACTCCGTCTTCATCATCATATTCCGACATTCCGAGATCCTCTAAATCCATTGAGAAATACAGCTGTATATCATGTTAGGTTTGAAAAATTCATGAACTTCTACACACTCATGGATATCATCGTTAAATTCAAAGACTTCAAGTTATGTACGATGATGATACATAGGAAATCTATAACTTGCTCTTAACCGAACGAATCGTATACTTTACTTCGACCTTGCGTTAATTTCACTCCACAACTCGTTTCCGCAACTTTTGATCATCTTAATTACGATCAATAGCAAAGCACATGAATCCGAGCAACAACAATAACATTAAACATGGCAAATAATATGTAATAATAAACAAGCCATTGTTTTTCCTTACCAAACGCAAACCCATCCAAATGTAATAGCGGTAAGAGTTCAAAGCTTAAGGTATTTCCCCAATGCTTTACTATTTCCCTTAAACGCACGCTCGGCTACTCAGAAATTCGCACATGGTTCAAGCCGTATCAATTCGCACAGAAGCCTCAACCATCACATGTGCTTTCGCACAACCCTTTCACCTGCAAAGAGCCGGGGTAAGGCAAACTTCTATTTTTGGAAATGTGAGCCCGTATTTTCAAAGCTGAACCGAATTACACATTACACCACAGTATCCTGTAAAAACAATAAAAAACACAACAGAATTACTAATGTATTCCAGTTTTCAACCATTGCTGTTTTTAAAATCTGATTAATTCAAAATCTAGCTGACAACATTAAATTTCTATGACAAGACGTTTTAAGAATCAAGTTTTTACATACTGACAACAAAATACTTCTTCAGTAAGTCCACTCCATCGGCTGCTTCATCCCATCCCCACTGCAGAAATGAGATTATTTGAGGAAGGGGTCCAGCCAGAAAGAGATCTCCATCGAAGGGTAGACTTGACTGGTTCCTATGTGTACATCCATGGGTTCTCTACAGAAAACCACTGCCTGCAAGTTGCACCACACAAAGCATCAGACACACATATGATGGAAACAACAAAAGCTAAATATGATTGTGCGGATGCATGTACAGACATCATACATAGATAGATAGAAACAAATCTGCTGGATCATATTGTTTGAGCATGTCTCACATGTAGATCACGATATATGATATATAAAAAAAATCTGACGGATCTTTACACATCAGGCCAATCAGGGTTTAAAAACTCTTCTGGATCTCTACAGAAATTGTTCAGGAACACGCATTGGGATAAAAGTAAGTGCCTCGAGGTCAATTGCATGCTACTTTCATAATGTCGGGTTCAAGATAAAGACTAAGAAGCAGGGAATGAGCCTAACCTCAAAGATTTTACTGCTTGTCATTAGAAATGCTAAAGATCTACTTCAACAAGGAAACTTATCCACAGATGAATCCACAGCATCCTCGAAAACCCCCACTATGTACTCCTTTCAATCTGATGACAGGCCAAAGAGATTCTGGCTACAGCCTTGCACTACAAGAAAATCGCAAATTCATTACAGAGCCACCACGGAACCACCGCATTATTATCCGAGAGACTTTGAGTGAGCGGACGACTGCGCTACTTCTTTCTTGACAGAGGCTGATCACGATAACAGCACATGAACATCTTTTATTCGGAAAAGTGAATATTTAAGGTAGCTTCAACCGTTACAATCCATGGGTTACCAATACAATAAATATAAAATAATTGGCAAATGAGTATAACTGTTCAATCAGAAGCCAATTACGAAACAAAAGTTTTAAATCATCCCTGTTATATATGTGTTACGAGGTTTCAAAACTGAAGTGAAGCAGGCTCGCTCACAATCGAAGCTTCATCAAGGACTTTTTACCAAAGCTGTACGCTTTTCAGAATTAGTAAATGTTGATATGCAACGATATAGTCATCCTCCTTCATAAATCTCGTCTGAAGCCTAAGTTCCTTAATGTCCGATTGCGGGTTTCTGCCTGCCGTGGACATCGTCAGCAACCACTGGACCAACACCAGTACACCCGCCGGCAGATTTTTATCCTGGTTTTGGCCTTTTCTCCTTCCCTTTCCTTAAAACGCATTGCCGTTAAAGGGATTGGGAAGAAGTTTCCCTATTAATGCAGTCATCCTCTACTTTCTCCTTCCATTTCCCTAAAACGCAATGGCGTTCAAGGGATTGGGAAGAAGAAGTTTGCATATACCAGAAATCCTCTACTTTCTTCTACTATCATCAAGGCCTTACCTGTTATCATCTTATTTATTTCATATATTATTACTATATTTACTATTATAATAATATATATATATAATGTGTATATATGTATATATACATTCAATTTTTAATTATATTCTCTTTCTATTATTTCGTTGAGGGTTTTGTTTATGTAATTTTTTGGATTTTGCTTCCATTATTTTTTTGGGTTAATATTTGTGGGACCTAACGAAATAAAATGTATATCATAACTACAAGCCAAAAAATTAAGATACATGAAATGATTAATATAAGTAAAAAAATGAATAATAAGTGAAATAATAAATTAAAAATAAATGAAAGAAAATTATTGAAATTAGTAAAACAAATAAAAGAACTAAAATTAATCAAGTCATGCAAAGAAAATAAAATGAAAAAAATAGTAAGTAATAAATGAAATAAATAAAATGATAAAGGATGGAAAAAATAAATAGAATAAGTAACATTAGAAAAAGTAAAATAATTTAAAAAACTTAATAGTTGGATTTTTTTCTCCCCTCTGTCACATCGCAATTCAAAATGTTGTCTAAAATCATAGAAACTCATTTAGCGAGTGTATTTAGCGACTTTCTCTGCTCTTCATTGATTTTCTTTCCCAAGCGTAGAAAATATATTTAGATTTTCTAGAAAATGCTTTTGTATTGTAATTTTTCTGTCAAAGTTTATAGTAGCTTTCACGGAGAGCTTATAGTTCGTAATGGAAGGTATGCTCTCAGTTAAAAATAATATATTAAAATGACTGTAAATGAGGATGCAGAAAATCGTGATTTTCTTGAGAACCCCAGAATTTTTCATTCCATACCTTCCGGCCAAACTCTACTCTTTACATGCCCTGTCGCTCACAAAAATATTAAAGTTTGCCGAGCACATGTAGAGCCACAAGCACCCGGGAATAATCTGTGGGTTTTAGGGTTTTGCACGAGGCTAAATGTCTCTACTGTAGTATATGCTGTCGTTAAATAGTAATCACGCGTGGTGTTGCTAAAACCGTAATTTCATTGCAGCTGATATAAGCAAGTTCGTACCTTTTGCGGGCGTTTAAATGTGCTTCCCTGCTATTTGTTCGGCTTAGTCGTAGAGCAGTTACAAATTCCAAATTCTGGCCCGACCTCCTTGTTATCCATCGACTTGAATAGTAAACTAGAGCCGGTGCCTGAGCCGTTTAACGGTTAAGTGGTTGGTTTTAGCATTCAAACTTCAGATTCCAGTTAAACCAGTTGAAGTAATTGAGAAGAAACATTTTGGTGCTCCCTTAGTGGGCATAGATAAAAGCAGTAAGCGTACGATATTCATTTGTAAATACATTTGTATGCTGCTGTAGCGACTGAAAATGTGGCTACAGTCTATGCTAACTTTAAAGTCTTGCTATACTTGATAGGTCGGAATGGAGCAAATTGAGTCAATGTTTGCACAGGCTGAAGAGTTGGAAACATCGTGCGAATTTGACAAAGTCATCGAAATAGCTCGTCAAATTCTACAGATCGATCCTAGCAACATCCGGGCTCTTCTTCTTGGGGCCTCCTGTTATGTCAGCAAAGAAGTTAGTTTGAACAAATTATAAATGAGCTCCGAGTACTCCAGGCCAGGGAAAAAAGAGAGATAGAGAGAGTTGTGTTCCTGTTGCCGATGACCTGCATTCGTTTTATTGATTTAAGTCTATGATGATTTCAGGGTGACGAAAAGGATGATGACCTCGCAATTGAGTGGTATAAGAAAGCAATTGAGCTGGAACCGGATTCCGGATACGACAAATTCTTTGCGCTTGCCCAAATAATTGAGGGTGAACAATCTATACAGTACTATGAGCAAGGCATTAAAATTCTTGATGGAGAGATAACCCGATCCAACGATAATGAAGCTAAAGAAGCATTCAAGGCTGATAGAATAGAAGGGTTACGCTCAGTAATAGAAGTTTTAATATCTGACATGGACGGTCCCATTTATCTGAACAAGGCTAAAGATATGGTTCACAAATTGCTAAAAGACGGTAAAGCAGAACCCAGCGCTTATGACATTTTTCTCCTTGCTCAGATATATGACAAATGCGGAAAGCAGTTCAAATCCGTAAGTCACCGTTATTGCAGTTTATATTCCAAGCCTGATAATGATTTAACGTCTCCCGAAATGAATAATTTATTCCTGTAGGAAGTGAAAATCCTTTGTGAAGCCATAACGAGGCGTCTCTTGTCTGAAGAAGTGGACAATCAATCAGATGAAAAGACGGGCAATTTCGTATCTCGATTCGCTTCATTTTGTATGGATTATGGTTTTTTGAGGGTTGCCAAGTATATCATCGATAGATTAGGATTAATTGGAGGCAAATCCGCCGAGTACCTCTCTCTGAAATCCCTATGCTACAGGCTGCTTTGTGATAAGATGCTTAAAAAATGCAATTTTTATGCTGATACATGCATTGAGGTATGTACGACACTTCAAAATTACTGACTATTTAGTTTATCATGATCTTAATGATTAAGGTTTATACGTTTTTAACAGTTAATAGAGGAATTAGAAGAAGAGGATGAAGCAGAAGGTCTAGACGATGTCAAGCAAACGGTAGAAGAGATCAAGACGAAAACGCCGCTGAAGTTAGAAACGTTGTTTAGTGCAGAAATTAATGGGGCAAAAAATATGCAAAACGGGGTTATTGAAGCTGACGAAGATGAGGATGACATCGAAAGCGAAGCTGAGAGCGACGATGAAGATGAATTTCCATTATCTAACAAACCTATTTCCGCTAAGCGTTACCAAAAATTGTGGGAAACGGAAACAAAGAAAGTTCTAGAACTGTGTCGGAGAGATTTTATAAATACTGACGTCCAAGATATGGACATAGAATCTTAACGAACTTCTTTTTTTCGGAAATTGAGATCATAAATAATTGTTTACCCGAATTTCTTCCTGTAGAAAAATGTTGACTATTTCTTCTATTGGTTTTCCTTCCCGAATGTATTACTTCTGACATTGGTTGAGTAGTATGGGAAGTATGCTAATAAAAGCTTTCACGTTCAATTGAAGATTTTATTACAATTGGTCGCAATTGCTTAGAATTTAAGGACATAACGTGGGAACCTCAAAAATCAGTTAAAAAGTGCGTGAGTTCAGCAAGTCACAATTGGATGTACTTATCGGTTCTCAGCCCGATGAGTACGTTCTCGTGGAACATATAATCAGTATAATAATAATCCAGAACCAACCTTAATTACTCCCATACTCGTAAAGATACTGCCATTACTTGAAAATTTATGCAAACATATGATAAGATGCCTTTGGTCAAAACAAATAAGCTAAAGTAATCTGACCGAAAATGAAGTTTCATTATTATATCCGGTCAGTCATAATTTACGACGGTGTTTAGATACCCACCTACGGACTCTTCGCATACACGTGAGACGTAGATATCGTAAAAATGAGCTACAGTATGGCTATTTTCAGCTGTACAACTTATATCTAAAAGTCGTTAATCATATTTAGCCAGCTGTTACGAGCTTCTGATGCCAAGAGCCTGCTCTAGCTCTGCTCTCTTCTGTTGTAATTTTGAGTAGAAGTATCTACAAACAGCTTCTCTCGTCCACTGCTGTGCGTAGAAATTAGCCCGCCGCTCTTCTTCGGGATTTCCGGTTACATCCGTCATGGTCTAAACACACAATTTCAGTTGTTAACTCATTTTCTTCACTTCATATGAAACTGAAGCACCGAACGAAGCAAAAGTGCTTACCTTCAAATCTTTGCTAGCGGAGGTAACCCACTTCGTTATGAACTGCTGTGGGTCATATGAAAAGCTTAGAAAGAAGTCTCTGTTCGTCTTCAATTGGTTAATTGTTTCTACTGTGTCATGGATTTTGGAATCAAGGTTCTGCAAAACAAAATCAATTCTCAAATTTAGTCATTCGCTTTAAATTGTGATATCGTCGTTAACTATAGAACCGTGAATGAATGCTCACATGAATTTCCAGTTGACTTGCGGTTGACAAAAGAAAACTATTCATTTGAGACTTCAGTGTATCGTCCACTTCAACTTCAATATCGTAGCACGCGGTCTTTTTCTGTTCCACGCCTTCAACACTACAAGATCATAATATTTTCCAATTGATTAGAACTCATTGAAACTAATCTTTGGTATATTTGACGGCAGGCGCAGCACTCGCAAGGCATAATCGTCTTACCTAATGGTGTGATTGATCACAATTGGATCTGGTGGATGAAGCAACGAGTTCAAGCGCTGCGGTATTTCCGCGAACTTCATCCTTGAAACTCCGAATATTTGTTCCAAAAACTTGTCACAGTTGATGAACTCACGTTCGTGAGAGTCCTTAAATTGGGAAGAAGTATTATTATACATGACGCACTCACTTCTTTTTTCAGCTTCTTATTTTAAAATTTCAAGATTCCAGCCAGTTACCTGCAGTCGATGAGTTTTAACATACTGCCATAATGCAGAGATAATCACCGGCCTAGTTTGTGTATGAACACCTAAAAGTCTTGCTAACCTAGGGTCTAGCTTAAATTGTAGCGGCTGGTAATCAAGGAGCAGCAAAATCGTGCATCGTACGTTTTTATCTCCTGGCCGCTTGACCTGAAATTTATAAATTTATTAATTGATTTAAGTCCAACAATCAGCGTAAAAAATCTTTCACGTTCAGGGGTAAGTTAAAAATACCTGAAATCCATCCGTTTCTTGAGTAGTTGGAGTACGATGCCACTCTACAAGGTGATTGTCCGGTCCATACAAGTCTTTGTCGAGTTCAATCACCAGACTTTTAAAGAATGACGAGAATTTCCTCTTTACCTTACCACAATTTATATCTCATTATAGGTAAAATTTTCAAACATTGTAGCCTGTATCAAAGTGAGAATTTCACAAATTCTAAAATTACCTTATTTGGGTCGTTCTTAGAATCATCTAAAAGCCTGCCTTCAACACGAAGCTCCCAAGAGGCAACAACTCCTTCTTCAGCATCAGTGGGTTCTTTGGGCGGGAAGAAAGTATTGGATATAAAAATTCTTAACTTCCGTTTTTGCTTCATGGGACGCTTTAGAGCTTCTTGAATATCTAAACGCTTCCTCATTATCGTAGCATCTAATTTCCTTTCAAAAGTTAGTAAATCCATGTACGCCTTTGACTCTGGCACCAGATCGCGAACTTTCTGTGGTAGAACTCTATCCACTTGCTTTTTCTTTTTCTTTGCTATCGGTTCCCTGAAATAAGCAAGAAGTGTTCGTCTACTTTCCACGTCAGTTCAAAGCTCAATGCATATGAATTGGAATGAACATGGCTTACGGCTTCTGGTTCCCTGATCTCGGGTCATTAGGCCTTTTCACTGCTTGTTGACCCATAGGTCTAGGCACAGGCCCTGGTCCGTACGAAGCCTGTGGAGGAGGTGGTCTGGCAGGAGGAGGGTGATTCCCACCACCAGGAGCCGGGCCACTGGTCATAGGCCTTGGCTATAAAACATAAATACATGTTGCATTTTGCCTTACGGACACACACACACCATTATTTCAGTTTCGTAAACGTCAAAATTACCCCCATTGGGTTGGCACCAAAGGGTCGCGGCACAGGCCCGCTGGGAAAACGAACAGGGTAATTGCCTCCCCGATTGCTATCTCCTCCACTCGGTGGAAAAGGGCGCTGAGATGACATTTTAGGGGATTTGCTGGGATCTGACGGCGAACTACTTCCTTCACTTTCTGCTAATCTGGCAAGCTTTTTCATTCCCTTCAGCCTCTGTTCCATAGCCATCACGAAAGCTTAAAATATCACTGTAGAAGAAAATTAAGCACCGGTTGAATTAAAATTTTCACAATATTCAGCAGTGATATGAGAACAAAATTTGTAAACTGCATGACCAGGTGATTATATTTGTGTCTCATAGGACTTAAATTAATAAGTAAGAATGAAGGGCTAAACCATAATATATTATTTACTTTGAAATACGAAATTTAAATAGAAAATGGAATGAAAAATGTAATAATGCGATGAAATTTAAAGAAACTATGCTAAAGCATAAATAATAAAAAAAAGCAAATCATATACCACTTCAACAGGAACAAAATAAATATTTTCGATAATTTGAAGACAGGAAGATAATGCCAAAGCGGCAGGCGTAGCTCCGGATTGACGGAGTAAGTGAAGTGTGCACTAACTGGGCTTCGTCACAAATTATATAAGTCTCATTTCGGTATCAATACAACAGTGGATTCAACTACACACTACAACAAAAATTTTCAAAATTAAAAATTGGATTTCAAAATTTTTGATAGCACAGCTACTAGCATGCATCACCGTGTAGGGTGAATATGCTTAAAATAAAGAGGACACGCAATTAGTTGTTTAAACTAGACTCAGCACAACTAAAATACTTGATTCAATTAGACTTTCGGTTTTACTTTCCACAGCCGATTTTGTGCCGCTAGAAAATTAAATTGAAATTCAGTTAAGATAATAAACGGCGGCTTTTCTGAGTTCTCAATTCGAAGCAACAGCTCATATAGCATCGTCAGTACTCATTGAAGTACATATGCAGAGGGAAGAGATTGACTGATTTTCGAAGGTATAGCGCTTTGAGTTGTAACCACTGCTCCCTAGCGTCTTTTCCTTCAAATTTTCCGTTCAAAGAGGAAAATCTATATCACTCCTTTAAAGCCGCGACTATATCCCCTCCTCCAAAACACATCGTTTAAGGAGATCTTGTACTGTTGCCTCCTGCTATAGTCTCGTTCTCCAAACATCTTCGTGTGCATAATTTCACGCACCTAGTTTTAGACTATAATACATGTGAAGTACTAAAGGACTTATGTACATACTCCCTCTGGTTTTGTCTAAAAAACAGGCAGTGAAGCTACTGAAGTGTCATGGACACAATTGGTGGACACGTCTATAGTCATAGTTTTTGAGCGGGTGAATCAAGTGTTCAAGCTTGAGTAATACTAAAATACAGTCTCTACGAATCTCACAGAACACTCAATCAAATCAGTGCCGTTTCAGCAAAGGGTATTGCTAAAGTGATGTGAATCGTCTGATTCAGCTGCAAGTCCTTAGCTCATCGTTAATTGCATTAGATTAAAAGCATTACCGAAGATATTGCACAGCCGTGTTGTATTAATTTTTCGACTTCAGGTTCGTAGTTATTTATTTACTGCACGTAAATTATTCTTGAATTATGGAATGAATACGTTAAAACATTAATTGTGGAATAAATTTTGTGAATGACTCGTCATCTTTATTTGAAACACGTGCTGCTGATATTAAATTGTACTATGTATTTTGCAGATTGAACAAATTAGTCGACTTTTGGAACTGTTGGAGTATCTAAAGGAGCAATCAAAATGTCTGGACGTGAAGGTAAAATTAAAGGATCCATCTTAAGTTTATAGTTATTCAAAACGATTTCGTAGTTAAGGCCTCTAACAAAGCATTTTTGAGTCGAAAGGTGTAAAATACGGATGAAACAATTGGTTAATATAACATGCTTAAAGTGTGTTCTGTACCACCCACTCTGTATAATTTATCTTACACGCTATATGCAGTGCAGGTTGTATTCCGGAATAGAATTACATACGTTTTGAAGAATTTCCACGTTTTAGTTTGCCGTGTAATTTGGGTTGACAACGTTATCTCCGAAACTACATTACAAAATTTGAGGGATTGTTCGTTTGGATAAATTCGAATGTTCCTGTAAAAACGATATTCTTTTTCATTGCAGGAGGAAAGAAGAAGCCTTTGAAGGCTCCTAAGAAGGAAGGAAAGGAACTTGATGAGGCAAGATTTACCAAATGTCTTAGCTGCGTCTCCCATACCTAGAAGAATACTAATTGATTAAAATATTTTAGGATGACATGAAGTTAAAGCAGAAGCAAAAGGAAGAACAAAAGGCATTGGAGGCACTCAAAGCTAAAGCCGCCCAGAAAGGGCCCTTAAGTATGTATTCAGTTTACAATTATGGTCTACACTAAAAAATACTTTAAATTTTGTGGTGCGTAGCAACTTAAATTCTAACTTAATTTGAAATTTCAGCTGGAGGTGGAATCAAGAAATCTGGAAAGAAATGATGTCTCGGAGAGTTAAACCTGATCTTGGAATATGGCGATTGGGATGTCTTCCAGATGCCATGGTCTATCATCCCTGGATTTACCCCTGCTTAAACAAGTTTCTGGGATTTCAATTTTTAAATTTCTATTATTGATAAACTTGAAACACTATTGTGATCACTGATCAGATTTTTATTGTTCCTAAGTTGAATAAACTGGGAAGCAAGCGCAACAACTAAACGTTGAACGTTTTTCTTCCCCTCCCCAACTCGAGTTAAATAGTAAAATTACTATAGTCTTCACATTCTCCACAGTCTTCCGATATTTGGTGTTTTCTAGATTAACAATTGCTGTTATCAAAAGGTAGCTGCGCTTATCGGAATTAATGTACGCCAGAAAACGTCGTAGTAGAAGACAGCTATATCGTCTCGAAGGTTAAAATTATACGTAATCTCAGCAACTTCACCATCAAAACGGCAAAGTGTGCAAACACCTACAACACATGTTGTCATAAGATGAGTTCTCGTTCCAGCTGGTAGGTTATTTTGAGAAGCGTATCAGTTTCTGGCGTACCGTAACAATTTTCAGAGTTAAGGATAGGATGACATTTGGATTCTATCGGTTGTTGTAGGTATTTGATGCAATTATTTTGATGCCGAAGTGATGTTTCTTGGCTGATATTTTGCGTATTGGATATACTAGGAGCAAATCTAAATTGAATCCAGTACTTGTACGTGGTTGCGATCGGAAGTTTCCTAAAGAGTTGAAAAAAGATGCAGCCAGGATGAGACAGAAGATGCACTCGGGGATTCAGATCACCTCGGACATGTTATTGTTGGTTCAAGAGCATCTGAAAAGGATTTGAGATGGAAGAAGTCGAGTCCTTCCGAAGTGCCGACTGACTGAATGTAAGATGACTTGCTCCATGGTTTGTACAGTCTTACTTGTAGTAGTCCTTGATCCTCTACTGGTATCTCAAGCTCTTAACTTTGACTTGTAGAATTTTTCCTTTCAGAAGTTTTGTATGCAGTCTACTTCATTGGGGGAACAGTATACGCTCATGCATTCAAGCTTGCCTGAAGATCGTACAACAAGGAAAGAAGCGAGGGAGCTTTCTGTAGGCAATGGATTCTATTCGGTCTGTGAGCATCATCCAGCCCCTTGTTTCTACCCTTGGAGTCTGTTAGCAGGAGAGATGATTCCGCCAGCAAGACTCAAAGTATCCATCAGGAACATAAATATTCTCAGTTGCATGTGTGAACTCTGTGAGAATGGTCTGAGAGAGAGCGCCAGGTAGGATTCAGATCTTGGTATCAAAATTAATATTTCTCTTCAGGTGTGATTCTCGTCCAAGCATAAAATCTGCTTTTGCACTAAAGACTGCCTGCTACGCTTCTGGTTTGTAGTGCAGCTTGTAGTTGGTTAGGACAGTGGCTGTGAAATTAGTGTTCAAGTATCGAAGCGTTAAATGTTTAGCTGTCGTTGTCATTGTTGTTACCACAAAATTCTGGACCAGACTGTAACTGACTGCAGCATTTTAAGTGTTGCAGGAAACAAAGTGGAAGTCTCCTCATAGTTTTAACTACCAGTTTGCACTACGGATTCCTTGCCAGCAAGTGCAATTTGATTCTATATATTCTGCTTCTGACGTTTTTCTCCCCGCCATCCTCTATTCTCGGACGTATCCAAGCGTGTGAATCCCAACAATTTGCAACTTGGCAAACTATTCATTCCTCTTCCCAAGCCTGGAGAATAGTTACTCGCCTGCAACTTTTTTGCACGTCCATGATATCATCAACTTAGATCTCCCTGTCTAACTCAACGTCAGTTTATCCTACAGCCAAGGTGGTGTACCCTACTAGACCGACCAGAGCTACAGCTACAGGAGAAGTACCACATGCCCTTGCGAATCCCCATTAAGCGTCGGCTTTAGTTCTGTGTCTGTCTTGTGTTAATGATATGCAGCAGTGGCAGTAGAGATTCTTTCCAAGAAGAATAATACGAGGAGCACAAGTTTTACTTTTGCTCCCAAGTCATGCAGGTGGCTAATCTTATGCAAAATTTCGTTTCGCAAAAATTATAAGCGTGTAATCCTTGTGGACATCCATCCCATAATTCCCACTATAATCAACGAGTTGGATCAGCAGCATCCCGCAGATATCACGGAAGATTTTATGCAACACGATCACCAGTCACCGAGCAAGTAGGTACCCAGTAATTCAGATCATGTTTCGTGATTTCGTGCACCATTTCCCCACAGCTTCTAATTAAATCAGGAGAGACGACCGTTCGCAAATCTCCACGCCTGTAATGAGCCGCTTATTTTCCCGGCACAATCTACGTATCCGCCCCATAATCTTCTCTCTTCTCTCATTCCTTGGATTTAAGCCCTATAGCATTTACTTCGGCTAAACGGGACTAGTAATTGTAGGGCCTTCGGCATCTATGCAAAACTTGACTATTATTCGCCCTATTTTGTATTCTCCTTTTTTGTCCCTATCCAGTCTATCTTTACCCTTAAACTGTTTTTCTCCTCAAGAGCTGCTAAATTGCTTCACCATTTTGGAGCCAAATATATATATATATCCAACTTGATACTCATCATTCGCATACCAATTTGGGCTTATTTATCAACGCTTCCCCCGCCATCACTCTCTAGAATTAACACCTGTCAACGGTCATACCAGAAGGATAAGGTTCTTGTTCCCAGTACAGTAGACACTTGGTCTCATAATTGGGTGCAGAGTTAATGGAAGTGGAAGCAGTGGTAAAACAATTTGCACCTTTGCGAATATTAAGAAGACTGTAAAAATTTTCCCAACCTTTCTGAACCTTAATGACAAAGATCTTGAGGAATGGAGGAGTGCAATAAATTCTAGTGACAGGGCAGCTAATGATTTTTTTCTGGTGGTAGCATTCGCGGTTGAAGGTGTCATCACAAGATTTATGGCGGGTTGTCCAATACCTGCTCTCAGTCAGTTCAGACTAATCCACTTGCAAACTTGCAAAAAGATGCTCAGGCAATTAAGATGATGATTGGAGCTCAAACCTCACTGCTACAAATCTTTAAGCAAGTAGATAAGATTATCATCCTCTTTTCTTCACATTAAGATTCCAATGCATAACCTTTAAGGCGGCATTTGTGCATTGTATCCAAGCTCTTTTTTTACCAATACGAATCCTAGGGTCAGGTGGTAGAAGGTTGATTCTGAAATCAACCTAAATTCGCCTCTCGGCATTTCCCTCCCAATTTTTTGATTGACCAGCTTGACCAGATCACCAAGCACACGTACTCTGTACTCTGCTACTTTTGTGGGGGCGGGAGGTGGTGTAAACACCTGGACAGAATTACGGCAATAATATATATTTTCACCAACGTATTCCTTCCGCCACATAAGCCAAGTCCCGATTCACGTCCCCACCTTTGCAAAATCATTTTTTATTTTTTGCGAAGGTGGACTTATGAGTTGGACGTGCTGGTTGGAAAAGTAGAGTTTCCCAAGACAGGCTTACTATGATTTGCCGTCTTTTAAATTTTTTCTACCTTTTCTGATTTGCACAAACTGATTTGTAAACATAAGATTTGTGGGCATGTCAAGAATCTCTCCACCTTTTTTGAGTTTCTTCCCTCGGACTCTGTTTGTGGGAACATGGGTAGAATGTAATTCTTCTTTTCAACGCCTAGGCCTCAGGAAATCCCTAATTCTTTATTCTCAGACACTCTCCTACATTCTTCTCAAGTCCAACCTCATTTAGATGACTCAATGTATGATGCACCATTATTACTCTCCGGCCTCGTTTAGCTTTGAGATTTGCGAATAATTTCTAACTGCTTGCTGCTACAAGGCAGCCCCTCTTCTTTAAAAAGGTTTTTGGGCTTTGCATTCTTAGTCAACCTCTGATGGTTAAACGAATCTTCTGAAGCTTGCATCCATCAGATATCAAGAGCTTCGGCCAAATCTGTTTTCTGGCTATGCATATAGAGCTTAATCACTGTTGATGTTCATAATGAATTCACGTTAAGGAATTGTTGTGCTACTACACGGGTTCTTGTCGTCTCTACGAGAGGTTTTCATTCCACCACAGCCAGAAGCGTTAGTCATATTCTTAAAATCGGTAGTTGTATAGACGAATAGTTTTCTCGCTTCGGAATGATTGACAACTGATTCCAAATCCTCTCAACTTTTCTCTTCATCTACTTCTTCCGTAAGTTTTTTCTCTAATTGCTTTTGACTTTTTCCAGCTACTCTCGTCAAGTGAGGCCGTTGGAACCAGACTACCGGATTACCTCTGATTCCTCCTGGGTTGCAGACACCAGTGTTTTAATAAGAAGCCCCATTCAAGCTAAATAAGTTGATCACTTCAAGTCTTCCTTGGATCAAGTGAAAAGAGTGAGTGAGCGAGCAGGGAGTGATGGGATTGAACAAGAATTGGATGAGCATTTAGAACTTAAAATGATAATCAGAATGAAATGAGTGCTCCATCCTAGAAGGTCCACGAATCAAGACAAGAATGTGTTCTTCCGTCCTTCCCCGTTTTCTCGTCCTCCTCCTAGGAGCAACTTGCTACATAGATTTTGTTCTCAGCTTCAACCTTGAACCAACTTTACCTGTCATTAAAAGAGGTGATCGCAGTACATACTTTGGTTTCTCTGTCGCCCAACATTCTACTTCGGACGGTACTCCATGGTAAGTTTGAACCAAGTTTCTTTACTCGCCTTCCTTACAACAACTTTTCTTAGTTCTATCTCCCCATCTCTCTCTCTCCCTCCATTTCTTCCAGAAGACAACCCAAAAAGATTTCACCCACCAAAACCACCATCATCTCCAATCTTCCTATCCCGAACAACCGGACTACATCCCACTTACAAATACCCTCTTCTCCCCTGTACTTTTATGCTATCTACAATCCATCTAGTGTATGCAGAGAGAAATCTACAATCCACAGGCGCGTAAAACCATCTCATGTACGCACAGTCTCATCATCATCTCATGTCCACGAGCATGAGTAACTGGGAAGACCGCAACGTGAAGAACGTGTAATATATCTGATTCCATTCCCTATTCTCGTCCTCCCTTCCCATCCCCCATACACAGTTTCTATTGTTTCCACCGAATTCTCCAGTCTGGAGAATAAAAACTTTCTAAAAACATTTCCAAAACACTGTCCACAAGGACCGGTTCGTGGGATTCCATTCACGATTCACGATTCCTCTTCCAGCCAAAGCGCCGCTGCTCTAACGCTACTCTGGCAGTGCAATCCTAGCGCTTGTAGCTGACTCAAAAAATTATGAGTCTTAGACTTTAAGATGATCCACGTCCCCCCAAAAACTAGAGCGTAACAAATACCAGGGATACTCTTGTGAACCTTTTGCACAAGCCTTCGGTTCAAGCAACTATAGCCAGGGGGGCAAAATCCGAACTTTCTTCCTCATGCTAATTTTGACACAGTTTTTGGCGAAGGCTTTGAAACTAGCGTGTTTGAGAATACATTAAGTATTGAAAATACTCTAAATTACGTTGCCAATTCTGTCTGTTGGGATAGAAGTGACTATCTTTGCTCATCAACTATTTTTTATGAGTTTATATTTTGAACTTATTCCATAATCATCCCTTTTTGAATCCAAAACATCCTTGTTCGTCGCTCCCTTCCGTATGATGATAACCTTCAAGTAGTATGCGTCTTTCTAGCCTCATTGGTCATTTCTTGCAAGAAGTTTATATTTAGGAAGGACTTTACGTTTGCTCTAGATAATTTAGTCTTATTTTCTATTTTCCTTCATCATTTCGTTGTGCTTGAGAAGCGATTAATCGGTGATGAGAGGTTCACATTGTAGTTGTTAAAGCAAGATGTGTTTCCAAGTCACGCATCCAGATAATTTCCCGCTTCCGACAGAATTAGGCTATGTGCTTATCATACATAAATTTGTAACGAATCCCCCGGAAGGCAAAGACCCAGGAAGGGAAAAAAATTGTGAGGAGGCAAACTAAAGTAGAATGCGCCACCACTCAGCTTTTGACAGCTAATATTGTTGCAGTTATGAGCGCGTGTATGCTGGGAGGGTTAGCGCATTGTTGCCCAAATGTTATTGCTCCATTGTCTCCCTCTAGTCAGTCACTCAGACGGTAATGACTGACTGAGTATTAGCAAAGATTATTTCTCCGGGGAATGTATACACCTCTTCCATTGGAGCGTTCATTGTCAGGAGCGAGCGCTACGGTTTCTGAATGAGTGCAAAGGTTGAAAATAGCAATGCTTACCTAACTAACGGCACGAGATTTATTCTTATCCTCTAAGGACATGCAATTCATGTTTAAAGAATGAATACACACGCTGATTCCTTTATTGAATTACCGCTCGATACTAGGACGCTCATGTTTTAAATTCATCATAATGAATCCATGAGTCCCAATCCGTTTGTAACCTATTCAAAATATAAATAATGCCACGCGATTCTTGTGTACTTGTTCTTCTTCGCAAGTCTCAACAACTTTGCTCATTGTTCCTCCATGACGCGGCTTCCATGTTTCCTTGGCGATCTGACTCACATTATTCTCTTCTTGTAATCATCCCGTTAAACATTTAATTTCAACACGAAATCCCTACCATTTTTAACAACAAGATTCCTTCATTAAGCTCGAGCCAATAGGATCAATCAAAAGCTTTAACCAAAATGGTTTCCGAAAAATCAGGCGCTATCCTTTGCATTCCAACAGTATCAATCCGTGCCTTACCATGTTAGGTCTGCTAATTTTGTTTCTCTATTTTAAGTCCGCGTGTAATTTAAATCTTAAAAACTCGTTAAAAGCCTTGTGCCTTGCGTGTCATCCGCTAATATAATCCTTGCCAGGATTCTGTTAAGCCCTTCTTGAGGATTACTTTGGCGAATCGTGAGAGTCGGGTTTGCATCCCACGCTGTATCGATTGTTGATTGAATTCGTTAGCGTCTTGTAGTTGGCTTTTCTTATTATCCCGCGCCATGTCTCTCGTCATCATTCTTTTCTCTCTTGTGCACATTCTCCTTCCCTTGCATATTGCAATCCGTGGGTAGGTAGAACTGAACGATAAGAAAAAGAAGACGATGACCTAATGGCTCAGAGTTGATAAGTATAGTGATCACATATTGCCGGCTTGTTCATTCATTGCCATTGGAGTCGTGATTGGATTTTCAATTGTGCCTATCCACTTCAAATCCCAACATGTTTCCTTCAGTCCGCGGCTTAATCATGATATGACACAAGATATAAATCTATAGGTTTTAAGCCATTCAAGGCGGAGAGTGTTCAGAACGTGTGTAAATATCCATCTTTCCCATGTGCTTCAAGTACGTCCGTCCTCAGCGGACTCACCACGTTGCATATTATTCCTTTTCATTCGCAAGTCAACAACAACTTCTGAGTTCATTTCTCAATTTATTTGACCTTCGAGACAAAGATTATTCTTTAATTCCATTGCAGCCGTAGTTCCATTGCAGTACTTGTAAGAAACTCCTGTGAAATGAATGAGTAAATTAGGTGTAGATAATCTTAGTTTTTCATCAAGGCGAAGAATACAAGGAAACTAGTTCTGTGCAAGAGGCTCCTCCAACTCCACGCTACATTTAATGTCTACGTAATAATCATAGAGACTGTCAGCCTTATTCAATGTTACTAATGTCCTTGCTCACTCTTTTGCCTCTTTCATTGAACGTCTTTATCCACTTTACTTGTTAGGATTCTACGGTTTTGTACGATGAATAACTTGTAGCGAAATGTGTGAAACATGTGTTAAGCCCTACGCGCGAGCTTCAAGTTAATGCAGTTTATCCCATATGTAGAATATGAATATTTAAAGTTGCGGGTCTTTGTCAAATTAACTTGCTTTACTCTGCCAGCATTAAACAGAGTAGCGCGGGAGTGTGCAGGCGAATCCTTTTACATCATCAGCTAGTCTTTACGATCTTATGGTTTGCAAATTTACAAGACTGAGCGTTCGTACTATTTCCTGAATTTTCACGTATAATGAGCATCTTAACGGAGGGAAATGGAGGGTATATTTCAAAGGCGTTTCAAGAGAACATAACTTCCCTGTGACAAAATCCGCTTTTAAAGTGTCTCCGTGTCCACACTTTTATTGCGAATATAACCACGGAAGCGGCAATTCCGCAGATGTCTTGTGTGGAGCTTAGAGTTGTTAAAAGCCACTCCTTCCTCCTTTCCCACTTTCAAGTGTCTGAGTTGAAAAAAATTAGCAAGGGGAAGAGAGAGACAGACGGGGGATTTGTGTGAAAAGGGAGAGCTCTGCCCCAGTTTGTTACTGCAGCTCATGTAGAATACACGTTAATCCTGATATTTATTTCCCTCTGGCCTCTGGCAGATGTTAGTTTGCATTTCATCTTCTAAGTTGCTTTGAATAGCGGAATTAGCGTGGGAGTAGATTAAACTTAATGGAGTAACATGAGGCAATTACTTTATGCAACCCTATCATTTTAATCCGTAGCGAATCTCATGTCCCTTAAAGCTTCCCATATTTCTTCACCGTATGCATTCCATCTCCCGTAACTTTTAAATTCAACTCGTCGACAAATTCATGTTTCCCGAGAGGTAGCTTATAGATCCGAAGCCTTAGAACGTCCAAGCTAAAACTGGAATTGGATCCTTGAAAAGGAATTTGATCTCATCAGTGTTATGGCTCATAGCTCATAGTCGCTAAGTTTTGATTTGTGGGGAATGATGGGATGATATGGGCTGTAAGCGTGAAAGTATTTTAAAATCTTCTCCGCCTCACGTTATTTCTACTCCCTGGTTTGAAATAGTAGCTGTAATATAACGTCAAAAGGATTGCAACAACTATGAGCACAAAGGGCGGTTTCTGCAGTCTGTACAGCTCTCCCCATTTCTCCGGAAAAGAATTTTTATCCAATGGATAGAGCAGATGCACACGGGACAGGCAGGAGGAGGGAATTTTATGAAATTGAGCCGAGACTGCATATACATAAATATGGACGATCGCATCATGTTTCCTCCACTTGAATCCTGTGAAAAGTTTGTTAACACTACTATCTTTAAAAAAAGTGAATAATTTTAAACGTGATACGGATAGGAAGAGCAAGTAAACAATCTCATCCGACTTTCTTCCATATTCACTCCATCCATTCATTGCGGAGCACGTGTAAAACGTTGATACGGATGGATAAAGTTTTTTGGTAATATCAATTAACTCGCTCCTATCACCCTCTTACTGCGTCTCATTCCTCCTTTGGCGGGGAGCATACATGGAATATTTCTTCACACCTTTTCTTCCGTTTTATCATTTAATTGTTGAGTAAACATAAGAGATAGACGGAAGAGAGAGAGAGAGAGAGAGAGAGAGAGAGAGAAAACGGGGGATGAACACGTGAGAAAGAACAGTTATTCGGACGGCACCTTTATTTGTCCGCTGTTATCATCCGGCCTGATGCTTACTTAACGTTCATTAGTTTATCGGTCTTGAACCGGTCCGATGCTGTTCCCTTCCCCCTTTCCCATCGAAGTGTTCCAGTCTAGTATCGACGTAAGACTTGATTCAAGTACTTGAAACACTTGAGAGCGCCCCTTGGCAGTTTTTCATGCAAGAATACATTTTGGGAGGAAATTAGCACCGTCACAGCATCCCGAACAATTTATGTGCCTTGAATTTCCCAAAATGGTCACATGAGCATTATTCAGAGTAAATCTTGGGCCTGAATCGGTTTGGATCCTGGACAGAACGAGAAATTCAGCTCCAGCAGCTAGTAAAGACAGAGCTGGAGGGGGTTTCGGCGAAATATGAAACGTTAACGTTATACACTCCCTCATGAACTAGTTTTGAACTTGTAACCAGCCATGCAATGGCCAAGTCACAAACAGCGTCTCTCTGAAACGTTAGTCCAGAATCAATGCATACATAAGTACCAGCCAACTTTCACATTTCACGATCCTCCAGTTCCCTCCTGCTTTCATGGTAGTTTTTTTTAAGTGCAGGCAAAGCCGTTCCTTTGATGATTCAAGTAGGTGTTTTAAAGTTTGAGTCTCTGGTTTCCCATATCCCCTCCTCCGACCGTGTCCAACTGGAAATCCTGGAGAGGTGTAGCGTGAAAGAGAAACCTCGGGGCCAGGTTACATGAAGAGCATGATGGAATAATATTCAATTGTAATAATTTATCAAACTCTTACCCAGCATTGTTTCCTTAATTTCCTTGTAATACATCCTCTTTTTTTCCATCCCGACAAAGAAGCCGAGAGGTCAATTCAAGCGGAATTTTCACGCTATTTAAAAATTCATTTCTTATTTAGTTCCCCCGCGCGCCTCAACCCTCTCTGCAACCCTCCCTGCGTTTCACCCCTCCAAATCCCATCATCGTAGTCAGCGAAATTCTTTCCCCTCGCCCCTCAGCCACAAATAAGGATCGCTCCTCAACCCAGAAATAATTGCACAGTTCTTTAAAAACTTAACGTAACCCGCATCCTCCTTCTTCCATGGCTCCACATTCACTTGTTTCTGATTCAACCCTTTGGTATTTAGATTGTCTTGAACCCATCCTGTTTTCACCCATCACCCTTCCCTGTAATCTAACGATTTGCTTCGGCTTGCTTTACCATCGTATCCTCCCCAGCTAACCCGCACACTATCCTTGGAATTTGTAGCAAATTGCATCCCAGCTGAAGGACAAGAATATGACGTTGCAATTCCTTGCTAACTGCACAGGATTTAATTAGGATAGGATTATCGTTATGCTGATAAGCTAAGTGCAGAATGTTCATAGCACTCAGCAAGAAAATCTTGGAATTCTAAATACTTGATGCAGAAAGGCAATTCCTTGTTGCCACTCAGCCACTTTTGAATATTTATCTTTCCTCTTCGTCTCCATGCATGAATATTCTTATTCTCTAGTCTGAATCATGTACTGGCTCCTTGGCTGGCTTCGCTACCCCTTCCACATTCCCCTCCCCCGTAATGAATGACATGCGAAAATGTCCAAAGTTGAAGTTTACGCACAGATGTGATACGCTTTGCTTCCTGGGTAGAGAATTTTGTGAATTTTTGCTCTAGGAGGAAATCTATGTGGTGTTTATACGCTCCTCTTCCCATTTACCTTTCCGTCCCGTCTCCAACAGTAAACTCGTGAATCCATACACAATCCTAGTTTTCTCTTCATTTCCCCCTTTACTTCTTCACTTGATACTACGCTAAACTTCCCATCCTACGCACATCATCAGTAAACCAGGAACAGGAAGGGTGGTTTCTCGTAGGAACAACGTCCCAGAGTACACAAACCCAATGCTGTACTACTCATGGAAAAGCGGAGGGAGAAAAAGTGTGTGCGTTAAAAAACTCGTGGTTTAAGTAACAAGATAAGTATAACCCAGAAAGCGGAGCATGTTTTTCAGAAACTTGCGTAAATGAATGCGTCTTCCATGTCATCGTTTCAATTTACATCCCGCCATGTTTCTCCTCAACTTGTGAAGGTGCAAATGCGTGCCTCATTTCATCGTCCCGCTGCTGACCATTGACCCTCCTCTTGTAGCGAATTATCCATCCACTTCAACCCACCCAGTTTGAAATGAGTCTTGGCTGGACATACACGCGGATCTCATGCCAAGCGTAAGCGTATGCTAGGATTCCTCATGGATTCATGTAAACAAGATTTTTTTCCCGAAATCAAGGGCCGACATTTTATTCTCTCTACAAGGGGCACGTGAGGGTTTCATGTTTCATTCATTAGCTGCAACTAACCAAATCAAACCAACCACCACCACTTCTCCTCCCTCCTCCCCTGCATAATCCAGGTAACATTTAATTATAGTTATTCACTCATCTCTCCTCCGCCGTAGAGCCAGTTTCACCCACAAGTGATAAATACCAAAAGCCGTGTAGGTTCGGCCCAAACATCTTCCCCCACCCTGATTTGATGGGAAACAATGCGTGTGTCTGCAGAGGAAGGAAACTTGCTTTTACTGGAATTCGTTAACCTCTCATTCCGTCTAATAGTCTCGAGTTTCATGCTCTAAGTAGATGTAATTTGCAAGGAACATGCAGCGCTATGGAGGTTATTGCTTATTGTGAATAAGGCGTGGCACGGCATAATCCGCCACCCTCGGACCCACCACCGCTCCTATCTCTCTAATTACATGATTAACATGTGTAAACTGAATTCCGGAATCACTCGTAAATACTCTTTCCCACTATTTTTAATACTCTTTTAAAATCATCTTCTCCTTCTTCTTAATCTAAATCACTGCCTATAAGAGGCATTAATGACCTCTTCATCCTCATCATCTCCCATAACGTCCCATAACTTCTTAACTTGGCAACCAAATTACACGCTTCTTCCGTGTCTCTCCATTATCCTATCCCTGCAGCATTGCATTTCCATCTTCTTCTTCTCAACGGAATTGCACAGCTCATCTACAATATTTGATCGTTAATATTTGCACATGAGCCTAAAACCAAACCGCAAAACATCTCTTTCTTTGTGTACATTCCAACGGATTTGCGGTTTAAAACAAGATAATCTCCATGTCAAGCTCAACGAGCTAGAAAGGTAGAACACGTTCCTCGGAAATCAGAGCTCTTTGGGCGGGAATTATTTATCTTTGGCAAGTACTACTCATTCAAATTGGTTTTTTAAACCCGAGTAGTTAAAAAGTTACATTTCATATTTACTATATGTTGCCAAAAAATTTACACGCTTAGCCCTACCGCCAATAACTTGCTCTTAACAGCCAACATATTGTCGTCTATTATTGATATTACCCGCAACGCGGATCCTTTTCCTCCCTCCTTTCTCCCGTTACTTCCTCTTTCTCTCCTTTGAGGGTTTCATAATATAAGTGATTTGTTCGAGTGTAGTTTGCAAATTCCTTGTTGGTAATAATCCATGCCGAAGGGTTTTTTTATTCTTTACTGTATTGCGGTATGTGAGGGAGGAGAATATATCCACTTATCCTCATGAAGAGGCCAACGATAGATTGAATCCCTTTGTTATTTATTGTCTCCAAAGAGTCGTATTAAGCATACTGTGGTCTATTAAGAATTAAGTGTCCTACAGATGTACATACTCCTTGTTAGCAGTGAAGTTTGATCGTAGAAAATTTTAGCCTTTAGGCAGCAAGCTTTGAAAACTGCCATTGGATACCCAGGAAAATCAAGCATGCATTTGCAGCTCACGTTTTGAATATTTTCTCTAAGAGAAACCCTGCAAGGTGAGGAAGAAAAGTGTGAAAAATGCATTCGTTTTTTTTAAAAATCTTCCGTAGCCGCTGCCGCTGCAAACTTATCGGCAGCCGGCAGTGGCAAAGACACCATAGCAGATGCAATTCGCTAAAGCGGGATATGACGAATCGTCGTTTCTGGATTTCCTAACAGTTTTTAAGAGGATGTGAAAGATTTTCGAGAAACTGTGACTAAGAGCACTTTATGAGGTAAGCAGTCATAGACACCTAGGCACGTCTCAAAGCTACACCTACCTGTAATCCCACTCTAAGAAAAACAACTTCAAGGTGGAAGTCGATTTAGTAATTGGCCAGGCATGAGCTATGAGTTTGATGACTAGTTTTGTATGTGACTGTCTTGGTCGGGAAGGAGGAGGCAGAATTGTTTTCTTGTGACGACGATGGGTAGTGATAATTTGTGTAGCCGGCATCCAAATTGATTCTTTATGAATGACGACGGCACCAGGTACAAGTTCCTCGGGTTAGACTTCCTCTAGGAATAATAATACCAACCCCTGGCTGGGCCATTCCCCCACCTTCCTCTCCGTGACTCTGCATACTTTGTTCAAGGAAGGTCCTCTTTGAGATTTTTTATTAGGCGCGCAAGCTGGGAGGATTAGTATTATGATGGTGTAATATTTATTTTGAGTATAGGGTCAAAAGCTCACATTGATTCATCCCGGTGACATAATAGCGGGTTCAAGAAGGAGGCTTAATAAAAGTCGGATGCTCCCCGACATAAATATCCCTTGAGGAAGAAGACGTTCACGGGACTATTCGGCTTCTTACGACCCTAACACATGCACCCCAACTAAGCCGTATTGTAACTGTTGGAAAGGTGGATGTTGCTGTTAGAGAAAAGCCGGTCCTTTCTTCCTCCTTATCCCTGCCGCACACACATCTTCCGTCACTCTCTCCAAGGCCTATGGAGAGTATAAAGAAGTCAAATAAAAATCTTATCTGACACTCATTGTCGGTCTGATGGGGGATTTACATGATTATCAGATCAAGGGGAAGTAAATTCCGGCTAGAATCCGAGCCGTG
Organism: Sminthurides aquaticus; assembly: GCA_906901655.1. Classification (NCBI taxonomy): domain Eukaryota; kingdom Metazoa; phylum Arthropoda; class Collembola; order Symphypleona; family Sminthurididae; genus Sminthurides; species Sminthurides aquaticus. The sequence continues at coordinate 2,766,812 of CAJQTT010000004.1, read as the reverse complement.
TCTCAAAACTTTACGCTCTACACTCCTCTTTGACGGGCAACCAATTAAAGGGAGTCGAGGCAAGGCAGAGACAGATGCATGCACTCTATAAGCATCTTGAATCCAACCTATATAATATGAGAGAGGCTTTTAAGATTTTGTTAGCAGCGTAAAACTTGGACGTATCCGTGTAATGTGGCGCTAAGATTTTGGGGTGACATGTCCATAAGCATGGCTAAGCATCTCTGCGGATAAGTTGAGGAATCTCCCTAGTTTTCCTATTGAAATCCATTTGAGATAGTTAAGTTTTCGAGTGATTTCCGTTACTAGCTCAACTCTCCCATCTTCTCATCTCTCCGCATTGGCTGCTTATCTCTTCGAGAAGTCAGTCAGGGTAATGATGGAGATACGGGAATGCCTTTTCAATGAAGCGATCCTTGATGCGATTTTACGGGAAGAGTTTTAAGGAAGGCTCGACCCTAAGTGCAGAGGAGAGCTGAGTGATATTGCTATGGATGAGTTGGGAGAAAGTGGATAAACAGGATTCTGAATCTCCTTTAGCATCAAAGAGAGATTAAGAAAAGTTAATGAACGATACGGGCCATTAAGTTGTTGAGAGCCTGGAGAGGGGTCGGGTGGAAGGAGGAGGATAAGGAAAAGCGGGTAGTTTCTAATCCGGAAGCTTCAAGTTTCTCCGGGAAACTTGCTCCACGCTCTGCGAGCAGGATTGCATAGGACGTACAGTTGTTGATTTTGAGTGTGATATTTAATGTAGCTTCGTTACGATGAATGAATTTAGATAATGACAAGAATGAGAGGTCTCTCCTTCACATTATTTCACCACCAGTCCCTCTTTCTCCGCACAAGAGTTATTTCAGTTTGAAATGACACAGGGGAAAGTTATGCAACTTTACAAGACGAGAACTGGAGCACCGTCCATGTACCAGCCTTTATTCTAAGCCTAACTCTGGTTCTAAAGCCGTAAAAAATGTTTAAAAGTCCGCTTTAATTCTACTCTCAGACTCATTCTGTGGAACACAGAGACTCTCTCAGTGTGCGAAGCACATGAAATTTCTTCATCTTTCTCCAAAGAACTGCGAATCATTAGAGCGCAATGTTGTTCTTTCTCTCCTACAAAGAGCTACAAACTTGAATGCTTCATCCTTGGGTTACTTGGAGTATTCCTCAGGCTCGCTTTTCTCGCTCATTTCCAAAATCCAGCAACATAAATCTTTCCACTAATGTAAATACAAGTAATTGAATGAAGCTATGACGGTTTAAAAGTGAGCAAGTCAGAGCGGAATCGGCTAAGCACGGGGCTTAAAACATTAAATATTGGCACAAGGATTTCGCGACGACCATCCTTAGTATCCGCATCCGTTTAAACTGTACGTTGCTCTCCACTTCAACAAGAGCGACTTTTCAAGAAGCGTCGTTGTCAACGTTGTCAAGCACCTAACTCCACAAGCAACAAGGAGAAAAGCGCTAGAAATCCTCTGGCAATTTCCTAACCACAAGACCCTTACATTAACAAGACAGATGATGCGGATGAGGATGGAGGGTGCGCTTGTATGTGTGGACAATTTTACAGTTTGCATGTTAAATATTCAAGGTTAGATTTATGTGGTGCATAGAGCACGCTTGGCCATTTATTTTCCCACTTGCTCTAATCCTCACAAGATGCGCCTCATGGAAAGGTACACATTTAGACTTATTGGCCAAACCTTCCTTCCGCTCCCCACCTCATCCTAAGATATCCCCGTCAATCTTTTCACTTTGGCCTAGTTCCCAAATTCCGCATGGGACTCGATGCATTCTGCTTAGTTTACCATCCAACCATCAAGTAATTGTGGTACGAGTTATTCATCCTGTATCGCACACACTCTTCTCACCAACCAATGTAACCAATATCCTTCCGCCAACAACAACCCTCCCAAGGTAATCCATCCTTTTGGATTTCGCATTCTTGTCCTCCGCCTTCAAAGGAAGCCGACTTCGGGAGTAGGTTACGGCCTTTATAGTGTTTGTGTTTATGAAAAAACCGGGACGTTAACAGCTCCTTCTTCTCCCTCTGTAACAAGCCTTATTATAGCTCCGGCCCTGGATCATAATGAAAGTACGTGTGGAAATGTTGATTTTTTACTCTACAGAGTGCTTGCAATAGACCGCTAAATTAATGAATCCGTCTTTTCTTGTGCCTTACCTCCTCCTCGTCAGTCTCTCTTCTCCAGGTTTAAGGTTACGTCATCTCCCTCTCACAGTGAAACACCGTGAGATGAAAGCCTCTCCCAGCACCGTAAAAGTGTTTTTCCCCTAGCCACTTAATTACAGAGGGAGTAATCTGCGGTTAGCTCTCGCACCCACAACATGATGCTATTTAAATAGAAGGAGTAACCAGTATTTAAAAGGGGTATGAAATATCCCTGTGTCACAAAATGACACGGACTGAACGGAGCATTAATTCTCATTATGAGCTCCCTCTTGATGGATCTTTAATGGAATCATGCCTTTTTCTTTAGTGTCCACTTGAGACACATTTATTATTATATTTCTCTTATTCATCTTCACCACCACTCCCGTATAGTAAACCTAATATGACTCCCCCTATGTAAAGAAGAAGAAGAGAAGGAGGGTGCAAGAATAAATTCCATCCAACTCCATGTAGCTTGCCTCTTTCATTAGATTTCATTTGGACAAAGGCTCTTGATTTCTTTTGATTTGTCTGTTTACTCCTTGTCATCACGTTAAATATTAGAGGGCCAATTTATGAGCTGATGAAGTTGTTTCTCACTCAGAGTCAGGAGGAGAGCTAATACAAAGTCGTAAGCCTCCCCTCCTCTAACCCTCTGATTATATTTCTCTTATTTTCCTATTCTTCTGTTACTCTCTGCTTTCCCCGCCTTGTATTTGCATTGATTCATTAAAATATCCTGCCCAGGCAGAACACATCTCTAAAAATCTTTATTTTTCTCCCTCCATCTCCCACCCCTCCACACTTGCACGGAACTTACTGAGCTTTGCCCAAGTGCAAACCAATCAGCCTTTTTGGTGCTTCCGAGCCGACTAAATCAGTACGTTACGTTCTTGAACAAATAAAAAAGTGTTAGCTCCACGCCAGCAGCGGCTATTGTAGGCTAAGGATAGCCCTACGTCGTAATCATCTCAATGTCAGTTACACAGAGCAACATTTTGAGGGAAAGTAAACATGTGTAAGCTTCACACCTATTATTTCACGTCCATGGACAGGGGTCGTCGGCGGCCGGTCCGTTCTGCTCTATCTATCGATAATGTCCAGTGTCCACCCCCCTGCCTGATAAGCGAAAGCCAAGGGCGATCATGAATGAAGACCGGGGACGGACTGGTGTTACATTTGCTGTGTTATTGGGATAAAAATTTATTGCTAGGAAGTTAGGGTAGAAGAGGGATTCCAAATTTGGTGAATTCAGAACGAGAGAAGCCAGCGGACGGATGGGGGAAATCCTATTGGGGAGGCCGGAAGGACGGAAGAAAATAAGTGCGTTTCCAATAATCATATCAATCTTCTACGCTCGTAGTTTCTCGTCCATTTGTTTTTGACGGATAGGGGCATAAGAGAACTATGGAGGATGTCATGGAGTGGGAGTGGGTGGGAGGGATGGATAGAGGATGAATATCAAGAGAGATAGAGAGACAAAGTGCATTAACACACGTATAATATTATCCAGAAGTCTCTTCTGATGCATCCAGAGGAGGGAGCGGACAGGCTGTCGGTTTGTGAGGCTCGTTTTGATGGCTTTCCAGTTGACATTTATCCCTAAATTACATGAATATCTCTGTAAGATGCATTCAGAGCAGTTCCTCTGCCTGCTGCGGTTCATTCCGTCTCATTCTCATCCTGCTTTGCCTAGTTGGGGTTATGTTCAGGAAGAGGGTAGGATTTATTGGGAATTCGTCATTATGAAAATTACCGAGGGTTGCTGGATTATAGAAGCAGTTGCAAGTTGCAATTGCTTTATTCCGACCCATAATCCAACTCTAGCTCATCTCAAGCTGCACTTTACCAACCTTTGGTCCCCGGTTTCTTCTTGAAGTGCCACACATTCTTATTGGAGTGTGTGCGGAAGTTGGATTTTTGGGATCTATTCAATTTTGCTCTGGATTATCCTACAGCTCTCCTCGGCACACTACTACCGAAGAGAATGTTGATTCTTCTACCAGCAGAAATAGCGTCCTTCTTTCATGCCAGGATAATAACGGCCCGGGTAGCGGAAAATGCAGACGGTTCTACAACAAAGGAGTGCCAGGCTTCTAGATCACCCGCTATTCCTCACTCCAAGCACATAGTATCTCCTGACCTTTATCTTTCTATTCCCCTTACTTGCTTTTCCAAGAGAGATATCGCCAACTAATTCACTCCTATATACTTCCCACATGGCTTCCCGGCCTAAGCCTTGTACATCCTCCCCAAAACATATCCTCAATTTACCCGTCCTCTTTTCCTCTGTCCCTCCAGCGTCTGACCAGGCTTCTTCACCCGAGCTTCCACTCCACCTCCCACTAGATTTCATCATGCTTAGCTGATTTTATTGGAATTCTATTTGGCCGACCCATAGTTTTCCAGTAATTTCCGTATTTGTCCAAGGACTGAAGTCTGATTCATATAGCTGGTTTCTGCTATATCAACTCTGGTATATTGTGCAGTGCAGCGTATTATGAAATTCAGCTACGGATGTACCCTCCTTGGATCCTTGATTGCGGCTCATGACTGAGTTTCATGCAGACAGTGCAGAGAGGGATCGTGCCAGAGTGCAAATTAAGTTGTTGATTAGTTTCAGAAAGTGGAATTCAGATCAAATTATAGAAATCCAAAAGGTTTCGTGTTCCACTTCTACTCCTCTTGGGATTTATGTGGTGAGCGGAAGTGCTCCCTTGGGGAAAGCAGGGCTGCGGTGAAACCACTGCACTTTCTCTTCTTGTTATCGCTCGATTTAGCTCCGTCCGCTCCTCCTCCTCCGATTTTCTGTGTATTCCTTCTCTGGTTTTATCTTACTGCAAGTTTGAAATCAATTCCTATTTCCGTCTTTAAACCATGATTAATACAAGCCTTGATTGTGGGATTTAAACTGTCCGTTTAGAGCAAGTATGATAGCACTGTGTTGTGTTGTAGCAATTGTTAAAAGATTCAGCAACATTAGCATTCTGCAAGAGCGCATGCAGTAAAAACATGTTCGGACAGCATGGAGAGTTGTAGAATAAGACCTCATCCATCTTGTCACAGTTTCCTCTATTCACTCAGCTTCTTGGCTTTTCCTAATAATGTTTTGTAAATAAGGGGATTCCTTTTAAGGTATTAGTAAATAATGTTTGGGAATGCATCTCGGTTAGTAGTGAATGTGTGGCTGATGTATTGTGCTCCAGCTTTAGCTGTCGTCTCCGCTAAATGAGTTTTCCAAGGGACGAGGCGGAGAACAATTAAATTGGCTAGTGTGATGGAAGGAGTCGTAAGGAATCCTGTTGAGTTAGGAGCGATGGATTTTTTACGCGTATCGAGATGAATGAATCCTGAATAGATTTCATCATCAAAACCCCTCCGAGTAATAGTATCGATGAGTAGACGGACGACGGATTATTATTATTATTGGCTTTGGACGGCGTGCGTACATTTATCCCTCCCTATCATTCTAAATCTTGGCCATCATACTTATAGCTCGGAATGGAATTGTAAAAATAAATGTAAAACATGTCTGAAGATATTAAAGGCGACACTGATGATGTGCTATTGTGTCATCCTCGGGAGAAATGAGCTCTTCCACAAACTTTTAATACACATGAGGGACTTTAGTGCGTGTATATTTTGCGGCCCCACTCCTTGAACCCTATAGGAAGCGTATTTAATAGCTGCCGTCTCTTCCTCTCACGGTTAGTTGAATTCAGAGTGTCAAACAGTAACAAGGTCCTCTGATATTTCTGAAGAGCAGGACTCGCCCGCTAGAATCGGCCGTCGCTGTATTGTATTATATAGTGGTTTGATGAAGTGGAAACATATTTTTTAGCACGGATTTTACTCGAGGCTGTATTTATTTAACGATTCTCGAATCCAAGCGACATAACCCTTGAGGGAACATTATATTATTGGTAGGAAAAAAATAAAAATGTGATCAACATTAGTAATATTATGGCATCCTCTTTATGTTTACGAGCTAAGAAAGGTAATAAATGATGAAATTAATGTTGGAGGATTGCATATTACACAGTTACTCCTTCCCGCCACCACACTATAGCCTCTCAAGTAATTTTTCTAGGATCTTTTCCACCATCCAAACAGTAAATAATCTTCTTGATTTTTTCTCTCTGCAATTTCCCGCTTGTTAGTTACGCAATCCAGCCCTAGTATTAATTTAAGTCCTCCATAGCCTATAACCACAGCCATGCCACAAAACCAAGCTGACTACAAGCTGTAGAAGATGTAAATTTAGCCGCGAGATTTACAACACAAAAGAAGCGTGGAATAGGCGGAATTATCTTCATCAGAGTACAAGAATGGTTCAGCCTTCTTTCTGTCCACAAGTTATGGCTTCTGCAAAGTCGTAACTTGTATTTCCAGGGAAGGATGAGAGAAAGAAATAACCATTAAGCTAATTACTGGATTTGGAGGGTAGTTGATTTGTAAACAAATTTTAAGAGAATTACATATATCCTCATCCTATCCTACAATTTCTCCTGATAAGCGAGGGAATCTTTTTAAACCTTCAAACTCTTCTTATCGCCCACTTATTTTATTGACCCACCGTGTCATCTGCTTTCCCATCCTCTCTCTCCTTCCCTCCACACTATCTAATTCCAAATACATTCTGAATGTCCACAACACCGTTAACTGGCCCGGAGGAAAGTGTTTACAAAACGAAATAGATTTCTCCTCCCTGTGTATCTTTTGTGGTTATACAAAGAGAGTTAATGTGGATCTTGTGAAATGTATCCATCTATTTATAGTTAGTTTTAGGGAGTGGTAAATTTGCCAACTTTAATAATTTAGCTTTTTAAAAGGCGCGACACTTTGTCCCTCACTCGTCACTTGTTATCACCAACTATAGCATAGCCTCATCTGATTCTCTCTCACAACCTCAAGACCTTAGATCAGCTCTCGTTAACTAACTGTCACCAAAAAACGAATCTTGGTCTTCAAGTAGATGGTGGAGAGGAGACGTCTACGCTTCAGAGAACATCACAGTCCGTCCAATGCATGTCCAAGGGTTATTACTTTAACAACGACAACATCTTCCTTGTTTTCCTGTACTAGCTTGTAAGTGATGCGCGTAATCAGTCCATGAAGACAAGAAGAATTAGTTTAATGGCCTCGTTCTCCCAGAAGACGAACAAGGGTGAAGGGAGGACTCTAATGAATGATCTGTGAATAAGTGATGGGAATTGTAGTTGAGTGGACACAGGGGCTGGAAAAAGAGGTGTTTTTTTCATCCAGAGTGTGTTTGTTTTAAAAAATTCCTAAATGATGATAAAATGCCATCTCCACCTTTATCCTGGAGGGCAATTTCTTCTAAAACCTCTGTGAGGCTCTAATGTGAGTGCATTCTCTCTCCATGCACTACAACGTCAAGTACGCTTGAACTGTAAAATCCATACAGCTTGTATTTCATCTCATGTATCCCAGTTCTCTTTTCTCCCCCAGCTGCAGCTATAGCTATTCTGGATTGTACCAGAAAACCATTTTGATATAAATTCACTTACTCATATCCTTTTGCTACAAAGCATGTGCCTCACATTCACATTGACTGGAACGAAAACAAAATTCAACAAACTTACTACAACATTGGAGGATAAACTAAATAAGCTGGATGCAGCCCAAGTAAAGCCAATGATCCAAAAACAAGTTGGACTCTTTGAATATATATTATATTCAACTTGAATCATTTTTCTCGTACAATCAAGCAGCCAGCCAGGCGTAGCAAGAATTGCAGTTATCTCTCTACGGAGCCTGCTCGCAATCTCCCTGGATGATGTATGTGCATGGTTCAAGTGCATCTTTGAAATTGCTCTGCTTGCTTTTTTGAGCTAGCGATAACGGATAGCTCGTGGTAAAGAGCAACTAAAAGGGATCCCCGCCCTTAAATTCATTTCGTGCCTTCAAATTCATCACTTCTCCCTGTCCACTTATTATTATTTAGTATATTTCCAGCCTCTTCTCTTCCATACTCTTCCCAATTCTCGTTCCCTCCACTCGCCTTCATCATTTCAATCCTTTAAACCACTCCAGGAATTCCTAAATTCAATCCAATCCTTCCTATAGAACACGAATCATCCTATTTGAATTCAAGGAAAACAATCATCCCGGACACGTTCCTCTAACACGAGCAAAGCACCACCAATTTTCAAACCTACACACAAAGTTAACCAAGCTTGCATCTCTTCTTTTAATCAATATCAGATCCTCAAAACACATGTTTTTCTCACCGCTTCGGCTAATAGCCTTCTTGCATTGCATCTCATCCACTGCGTACACTTTCACAAGTTGGCTGTGAAAACAAGCATTTTTAGATTATTCCGGCTGTGTGGTGTCGGTCGGTCTGCGGTTGTTCAAAGCTCCTAATGCATTATGCACTAGGAAACTGGGAAGAAAGTGAAGACAATTTCAAAGGCCGCTGTATTATTAGACACGAAGCCCATATTTCTCTTGTGGGTGTGTTTGAATTTTGAGTGGAAATGATTATTTTAAGAAATCCACGGTTCTGAGCCCGCTATGCATCAAAATTCTCTCACACTTTAGTAATTTTTTAATTCCCAGCATAATCCATGGTTTTGTTCTGTTCTTGTGAGTCTACACAAGCTTGCTTTTAAATTCAGACCGCAGCCTCTATTCACACATCTTGATGGGAATGTATGAAGTCGTTAGGAGGGAATTCCTGCATAGGAATCCTTGAATTAGTACTATTATTATGCGCCATATGGGAGAATTATAAATACAAAACGATGATGGTGAGGGGCGAGGGGACACTACACGTTTTAAAAATACGGATGCATCTTGTAATCTCCTCTCTTTTTGCAATCATTTGAGCATCTCTTTACTGTTATCTCTCTCTTCTAGGTCGGTTATTCCTCTCTCTCGTAGTATTTACTCTCAGTTTTCTCAATTTCTCCTTCTGCTTCCAGCCCAATAAATCATCCCGTCTTTCCTCCCAACGAGAATTCGCAAAGTCGCTCAAAACATGCAACTTTCTTCCCTCCCTGTCTGCAGAAATATATGCTTCCGGAAGAGTTTCTTCTGGGAATCCGCAAGCCGCGCATCTCATCAGCATAATCGCATCTGACTTTGCAATTCCTGCAACACACATTCAGGATTGGCTAGCATGGAGCAGGGTTCAGAATGCAAATAACTGTGCACTACTCTCCTCCTAAATTTAGCATTCAAGAGAACTCCAATTAATAACGATGCCAAGAGAAGCCCACTCTGTATAGAAAGCCATTAGTGTCCCTGTATTATATACGGTCCCGAAGTAACATGTGGATCCACTTTAACGTGGAGGAAAGTTTGCAATTTTAAAATCCATGCACAACCTGTGTTCTGTGTACTCTCTCCAAGCATTTATGTCTCTCATTTTCTCAACTAATAATAATTGCCATTTTAATGTATAGCCGGAATGTAGGTTAACGGTGTTGGTAGATTCCACAATTTCTCCTGTTCTCTGTGCCCATACTTCTGTTTTGTATTTTTACTCGCTGTTGCGCTAACGAAATCCTTTACCACCACATAGACGAAAGAAACGTTTTATACAGACAGCACAAGCTGACTCATTCTTCTTTGGTATTGCTTCTGGGTTACTACATCATTTGTCTTCATTACTGTTCCAGAGGGATCTTAATTTCTCTTCATGACTGGGATAGACTGTGGGGAGGAAGTGTGTTTAATTTGAGATTGATTAGAAACCTGTGCTATTTTTTCTCCTCACATTCTCTTGGCTCTGCTGCCTATCTCTTCGGAGAATCGGGTAGAAACTATTATTGGCACAGCTTGATACAAATGAGGAATCCATCCACAGGTTACCATGTCTGAATGTCTTCCCTAGATTCCTGTCGGATTATTTAGACAAATGAAATGAGAATTTAGTATACTCCATTCCTTCAAAAATGACCTCCAAATTCAGCCTAATGTAACATAATCCAGCAATTGGGGATTCAAAGAGTCATAGCGGGCCTCGAAGGTAGTTTTAATGAGGATAAAGCGATTGCAAGCTTAATGCAAGGTAACCTAGCTAGAATCCGACGAAACAATTCAAGTTAGGAGCGTCATGCGGTGGGTGAAAATGTGGTCAGTGGAAGGGGCAAATGTGATTACCCAACCATATTGCATTGTTCAGAGAGCATAGGATACAAGTGTGGATATAGTGTATAGCGATGGGTTGATTTGATGATGTTGAATGAATTTAATTTCCCTGTCATAATCGCGTTGAACTGTTGTCTGGAAAGTAAATTGGATCCAGGATGGAACTGGACAAGCTGCCTCATTGAGTCCTATTCCAGCTTCCAGCAGCCATGTAACTGTGAAGGTAGTTTTTCTCTTTGTCAGCTAAGGTGGTGGTAAAGGCTGGAGGCTGCTCCAGTCCAGGACCAGAAGGTGCAACCATCCATACTTATGTACAGGTCTTCAGCAGTTTGGGATGATTGTGGAAAGGAACGAGTGAGAGGGACGCGTCCTTCTTGTCAGTTTTCCCTCCAATACCTTCACCTTCCAGGTTTATCCAGTAAAACGGAGGAGTTGTTGTAGGAGTAGAGGTCTGCTGGGCTGGAAGGCGGTATTCTGTGGGATTAGTGTTGGAGAGGTGTAGGAAGAAGAAGGTAATATCCGGAGGGAAATAGGGCCGGGTATGTTTTCCTCGCTACATATAGGAGAAGACCAGCGGAGCTGTCACTGGGGTTAAGGGCTATTGAATAGCAGTTGGTGGTGATGTTAAAGCTGTATGAAGAAGGTTAAGAGGTAGAAAATACAAGTTAATGAGGAATGGGCAGAGGAAGAAGGGTCTCTGGGAGTGTGTTCCCGGGAAGAGTTTGGGCGTCGGTATGAGTGGAGTTGCATAATAGGGAACACAAAGAGTAAGTGCATAAATGTCATGTGAAATCCCTTTGTTAAACAGCTTGAGAAGATTAATAGGTTGAAGAGGTCTAATGGAAAATCGGTGAGGATTTTTAATAACCTGGAGCCTGGAGCTAGCTAGCTTGAACGTATATATTCTGAAACTCCTATAGCTATCTCTTCACAAACTAATCATTGCTAGCAATAGGTCGAAACTCATGATGGCAAACCTTGTTCTTTCACCTTTCCCTCTCTCTTTAAGTCCATTCAATAGAGTTGATTCTTAAAATAATGTCTGCTCGCTCAGTATTTATGTATCTAGTATCTATTGTCTAATGTTTTCTTTTTCCTGATGTGTTTGAAAAATATTTTAGTCCGTTCCCCAACATTTTATCTAGGATAAACTGTTTCTCCTATTTTCACCTTTCTCTTGGATGTCTTCTCTTTACTTTTGACTTAACGGATGTTTCTCCCCGTCTCCCCTCCATTATCATCTACCAATGTTCCTGTGATAACATATTCTCTATAATCCTAATCCCTTCCCTAAAGATTGCCTTTTATCTGTTATTTATGCTTTAACCGCTTCTCCAATCATCTATTGATTTGTTCAACCCTAACTTCTTATCCACTGTCTTTCTTCCGATTAGAATGACTTTGTCCACTGAAAGTTTTTTCCTTGTGGTCTTTTGGACCACAACCTGTGGTCAGATACAGGCAGTTCTTGTTCCCCCACTTTATACTTCATGGAATGATGAAACTCCAGACGTAGGGATTAAGACTGGTTTAACTTCCTTTGATTAATTGTGTGAGCCTATTTTGATAAAGATTCACGTCTTGTTGAAGAAGACTTCTTTGGAGTGGCTGTGTCTTGGAACTTGGCCCTGTTTGTTATATAGCAAGGTGACGAAAGGTATATAAATTGAGCAAGTCTCTGGAGACAAATCTGTCTCCTTCTCCTAACTCCTGGAATGGGGTATATGTCCGACATTTGAGATCATCTCCTCGGTCTGGAGTGGTGCTGGAGTAGAGATAGACATTTTCTCATCACACAACCACGCTGGCGACATTCCACCATGTGGAGGACCCTCTGACCACTGCTATCAGAATCAACAAGTCCTTTTGAACATTTGGAGAAAATTATCCGTGAAATGTCTTTTCAAGTACCTTTCTTATGTTCTTAGTTCTTGTCCCTGCCTTGCCTAGTCTCAATAGGTGTGTTCTTCTTTTACCTCTCTCTACCTTTTCTCTCCGCTCTCTTCATCTCCCTCTCTAGCTAAATCTCCCTAATGCCTATGATTTCCCTCCCTAAACGCGTATGCAGCATTAATACTTACTGAGGGGTTTAGGAGGGTGCGTTTTGTTTGTGAATATCTCATTTTTTGCTACTCTGAGATTATAAGTACAAGTTAAACAAAACCACGGAACCTAATGTTGGTTTTGGGCAAAGATCTTCTTTCCTTGTCTCCTCTCCCAGGCCCAGCCCTTCGTCCAAGCTATGAGCAATTGAAGGAGAGAGTTTTCTCATTTCTCTGCCTCTATCCAAGGTGACTCATCTTATTTTAAAAGGTGTTTTAGTGTTTACTTATAGAATTCCACGTGAATTGAATTGAATTGGGAATAATAGAAAGACGGGTAGAGAAGATGCTTTTTACAAGTATTCCTCTTTCACCTTCACGGTGGTACTTGAACAAGGATCCTTGAATCCTCCCTACTGTAGTCCCTACTCCTCCTCTCCCTCATCCCGTCTTCGGTTCAAAGTGGATCCGTGGATTCTTTACAAGGGATCCTACAACCAACAAACAAGCTCCCAAAAACCCACCGCCGTCCTAAACGCTTCCTTACTTTTTCTTTACCACCTATCTATCAAAATGAATGTAACTGCGTGTATGAAAGGGGAAAAAACTAAATGAAGTATTCATGAGCCGTTGAGAGGGATGAGTTCGTGAAAGCTTTGCTTATCACCCCATAATTACTGATGAGAAGGAAAGGGATGACAGCATCCTCTTCCCAAGTCGGTGGCGGTGAAAGTCCTCCCTTGTATCATTTAGCCAGAAGATTAACAGGAAAAGCGTCGCGTTCTTATGAAATGCTTCATTCTGGATATTTTTCTACCACGCATTTTCTTTGAGGATTTGAATCCATTAAAGCTTAATCATAGATGCTAAATGCTATAAGATGGGGGTGGATTTTACTGGGTGTTGGATTTGTGTCAAGGAAATTGTTTCATGAAACAGAAAGTTTCGAACGTCTTGGCGCTATCTAGTGACGGCCTTGAAAAGGCGCTGAAGGGATTTGCTTGTGTCACCCGGATGTTTCGTATCCCTTCTCCCTCCTTGCTTAACCCACGATACATATGTTCATGGTTAAAAGTAACACCTCTGAGAGCCTTGGTGCGGACTGCTAAGAGCAATGAGACGTATTGTGGAGGATGGCGAGAATTGATTTGCCGTGTGAGATTAGGGTGTAGTTGCAGTTGCAATAAGAAACAAGGTGAGAAGGAAGAAAGAGAAGGAGAGGTCGTAAAAGGATGTGAAAATTTATAACAAAATTTTATTGTCTTCTCCAGTTGTATTGTAAGTTTGAAATATTTCGCTCAATGCACCGAACATGTTAAGATCCTCTTACGACTGCTTAAAGTCTACCTTCTTGCTCGTATCTTCTGCTAGATTCTTGGAAGGTTCAAGCCGACCCATTGAGAGTACGGGAGAATGAAAATCCTATATTTCCCCGTATATATATGTTCATTCACTTTTATTAGTCGTCAATACGACAAGGCTGGACAGTTGGATGGATGGGAGGGAGTAGTCATAACAGAATATGTCGATACGTATGAGATTGCTGGTCGGATTTTTGGTATTGGGGCAAGACTAACGGTGAGGTGAAGCAACACGGGGTAAACTCCCGGTGTAAAATGTGGCAGAAGGTAAAATGTTGTATTGTTGTTCCTTGTTTGAAAAAATTCTTGTTTGTTGTTCAATATTATTGAGCATGAAGCCCGTGCTTTCTCTCAGTTCCCTTTATTCCATTTCTATCCCTTTGAGAGCAAACAAACAAGTTAAATTAATGATTATATCAAACTCAATCTTGTGTCCCTTCCTCCTTTCACATTTCAAAAGTCCGGCTCTTGTGGAACTGATGGATGGGTGGAGTTTGTGTGAATTTCGGGTAAATTACGGCTTAGGAGGACAAAGATAGAGAGAGAGAGATTTGTTCTCTGGAGAAGGGAATTGTATGAATTTGGGGAAACGAGTTTATAAAAAAGTGTTGGATTCATGTATATGCTCACGTAATTGTTTTTGTTTATTTCCAGGCTACTTGTTGGAGCACCGCAGGGTCAGAATCTTCAACCCAATACGACAAGATCAGGAGCGCTTTTCAAGTGTCCCATGACTGGAACGGAGGGAGACTGTGAGCAAGTAGTGACTGACGGGAAACGAGGTTAGCATCCACTTTTTGACTTACTCACTTTCAGTTTAATTGGACCCCATTCGTTTTGTCATCCCAGCTCATTTATCAATATATTCTCCGGCTCGCTCTTTTTTGTCCCACTCATCAATCTTTCTTGAACACAGTTTTCGTGACTATTTAATGAGCTTCCTCCTCAGGCTCCACACGTACGGAAACCGAGAGAGAGAGAGAGAGAGAGAGAAAAGACAAGCGCCACGGACAAGAGTAAAGAGAAAAGATGGACACTGATTTTTCCGTGTGGGAGTTAACCATAGCGCTTTAAAATAATGAGCAAGTCGAGGAGAATTGAGTGGGACCAAACAAGAGTAGAGCGTGATGTTAGATTTTAACTTACGCGTTTGTAGTAAGAAGCACAGCGAATAGTTTTGAAGTTCCTCTCTTTAAATTGTAAATTACATGTTCAAAATCCCAGTTATTGTTAGCCCTTTTTGCGCGAGGTTCCTCACCGGAAAATATAAACATGCTCAACGATTCGTGCTTGGCAAATTATCATTACGCGGCGCAACAAGCCACACGCGCCGTCACTGACACTACGTGAAGAGCTACACAATTTTCCAGTGAAAATCATCTACTACACAATTGAAAACATGCTCCACACGGAGGTGGAGCGGCGCGATTTTTTTACAACTTCACAGATTTATGTTGACGCGCGCTAGATGATGGAAAGATATTGATTTTTTTACTCGCGCCCCATTTTGTTTTGATTGGATATACTTTATTTTTGATCCAATAATTCTGATTATGGTATCCATTTTTTGATTCTCTCTATACAGGATCACAAGGAGATGAGGTTGTCAGATGTAAGTTGAGTGTTTGCTAGTTGGTAATGTCATTACCGAAATTATTTTTGAGTGCGCCTCTTTTCTGGTTTTCCGCAACCTACCCTCATAAGTTTTATCCACGAGTTTTCTCGGCCAGTGATTTGCTTATATTTTGATCCCCATTTGATTTTATTTCAATCCCGTTTATCCTAATTTACAAAACACAGTCAAGTTTATTTTATTTATTTATCATCAGAGTCTTTGATTAATTTCTCGTAGTAGCCCTTGAACCTTTTTAGAAGCAAAATTAATTTCGTATATAACTCGATTAATCTTTTATAACTTTATGAGTTTGTATTCAATGTTGAAATTGAAATATTTACCCTTTTACCCATCTCATACTCCTCATCAAGTAATCACTTATTGTTGTCACCACAACAGCATGCCTTGTTTTCCTTCAATCCTAATTGATTTTTGGAGCCAGAAAACTGGTATTTTTTATCATTTTTAACAATACATAATTATAGTAATATTTTTGAATACTTTTTGAATGAATTTGGTTTTGCGGTGTTGGGTTTTTGAGTGACATACAAAGCATGATGAGTTAATAGTTTTAATTTCTTCAACTACTTTCCAACTTTTCGTAAGCCTTGCATGGTAGCAATACATGCAGTATTATTATGTATACAGTAATAATTGTGGTGATTGAATTTCTGAATCAAGTTTTGCCTAGCAACCTTTTGGTTTTGGTCATGACATTACAAGCACTAGTATTTACATGGACTTTGTGATCGTCGTTGTCTTCGTCTGATTATTAAAACTTTTGCATGCAGCTTTTTATTTTTGCCGCTTTTTTAAATTTTACAAAAAACAATATACGACTCTGAAAATTTTTGCAACCAACTTATTAAAGTTCCCATATGTTTGCCCGATACGTCTACCCTTTACACTTTCTCACACAAACCCCTTCTGAATGAAAACAATCTTTGACACAGACAAGAAGACAATATTCTCAGAATCCCTTTGTAGTTCTTTATTTTTGGTGACAAGGGCTATAGAGCATGGATGGGTTTAGCCAAAGGTTTTAAAATTGCAAGCAATTTGAGCAACCCATAGCAACCTTATCGCCTTTAAGGTTTGAGCAGGAAAGACTCATGGACAGTTGGTTTGGCTTGAGCCTTAAGGCATTTGCACGCAGACATGGCTAAAAGGTTGAGGTTTTTAGAGGTGTGTGGGAGTGGAGAGCAATTACGGTGTTTGGCGGTATGGGGCGGGTTAGAGACTTGTCACAACGGACAGAGAACCGGAACTGGTTAAATAGGAGAGGAAAGGGGGCGGTTAGCTATGATGGAATGGTCACAGAAAAAACTCCTGGGATCGGAGGGCCATCCTGTAAAATAGTATTGTTTTTTCGCTGTACATTATTATTAAGTTCCTGGATTTTTGCGTATTATTGCATTGATTTGCGCTGGTTGTTGGGCTGATTTGCGGTGGGAAGGCAGTAAAGATATGTTGATCTGCCGGGAATGAATTGCTGTATGAATTATTATTACTGTTACCTTATAGTTGTGCACAAAATGCCAAATGCAACATGACTGACTGCATTCGCAGATTGTAAATTATGAAAATATAAACACTACTTCTTGCTAGTCCTGTAGCCCTTTCCCCTCCTCTATGTCTTCAAAATGCTATTTAAAACCATGGCATGATTGAGGGGGGATGGATTGTAAGGATATTTAAGGGAATGTGTATAAACTGTAGTTACTCTGGGTTTTGGAATGATGGATGGATTTAAGATTTTTGAATTCTCTTGGTTTGCTCTTTGTTGTGTGGGATTGGAGTGTGCGTTTACAACAGCATGTGGCACACACGCATTATATGGATATGATGAATTGATATTCCAGTGCTATATATAGTCTTAATCATTTACGAATGTGTACAAATTACGAGTTGCCTTTTGCTTAATATCCTTTGCCTCGATCAATTCAAGAAGCTAAAAGACATTTATATGAATACAGTGACCACAAACTCGGATCTCTTTCCACCCATGTTTGCAAAAGAAACCAAAGATGATCAATGGCTGGGAGTGACTGTAAGGAGTCAAGGTCCTGGACGTAAAGTAGTGGTAAGTTATAATAAAAAAAACAAGAGCTGCTTGCTAACCCTGCCGTCTTCTTTTCAGCTTCACGGATATCCCCCAACCCTTATTCAAAGGTCGCCACCAAGTCATGACGTTCACGTATTCGCGTGCACTTTTGTAACTAGCCTTAACGCATTTATGTGTTAAGAATGGTTACATACATCCTTTTGTAAGCTGCAAGCACATAAATTAGTTGTTGATTACATCACAGCGGGCCTGGACAGAGTTTCCGTGAAATTGTTTAAATCCCATCAAAAAATTCACTGAGAAGCCATGAAAGTAGCCAAAGGCTGGAGGCAGTGAAGGAAAGGGTGCAGCCTCTTCCTCCTGTCCGAGAGAGAGCGGACAAAAAGCGTGGTTCAAAGTACTTGATTTAAATAATGTCCCTAATATTTACTGAGCTTATAGAAAATTAGTGAGGGAGGGAGAAGCGTTCAGGAAGGAGTCAAGGAAGAAGAGGTTGTTGTTGTTGTAAAACTTACAGCCAGGTTATGCCCCCTGTAACCACGAGTTTGAATACTTTTAAAAAACCCAGGGCATGCACGTGATGAGGAAATCAATTTACTAATTAGGTAGAGCATTAGCAAGGAAGTTTACCTAAAAATTTTAGCCGCTTTGGTTATCTCCAACTTGAATGTTTGGTGTATTTGAGGAGGCATCTAGCAGCGGTTAATTACTCAGTCAGCGAGTGCTTTACCTTGTGTGTACCTTGTTTGTATCGGCTTTTATGGTCACTTTTACGCGGCTTAGATTCCTCCTCATGAAGGAGGTAATTTGTTCACTTTCCAACATAATAATTATATGCATAAAACAAAGGCGTTTTCCGTACATGTGGAAAGTGGTGATGAGCACTCTTTGATTCTAACTGTCCATCCAAGTTTCCTGTTTCCTCTCTTCTTATCCCCAAACTGCCAGGGCTGGCTGGCTGTCCGGAAGGAAGATGTTTGATTCAAAATTTAATCCGGCCTCTTCCCAAAGGACATGAACAGTCTCGTTGTAAAAAGCCGGGATAAAAAACTTATTCTCTCTGTTGTTCCTCTCGTAAATGCCTTCTGTCCAGGGCTCTTCTATCCATTATGCAGGCAGGGAATCACATTCTTGTCTCAGTGCCCCTCCATCATCCGCGCCCATATTCCTATCGTCCATCCAGTCCAGAAGATAACCAGGGAGTTGACGGACAGCAAGCAGCGTGGAGTGAGCTTTGATATCAAATCAGTTTTATTCTAATGGAATCCCACCTACCAGCCCCTATCCTACCTGTATACCTCTTTTTAAATGAATTGCAAAAACTGTCAAGCGACTACGTAGACCAGAAGAACTTGGCTGACCCTCTCGAACTGGGTGGAAAACCCTGGGGAGTGTATCAAATACACCCTGTCCACATTCCATAAGTTCAGATTATGAATAACTGGCGATAATTTATACTTTAAAGGATTTCAAATACTTTCCTCCCATCATAACTATAGAATATAGAGAAAAGTCCACGTGTAAGAATACAAGCACTGTCACTTTCAAGAGGACACCTTCAGTCTTCGTAAGAATTACCTAGGCTAGGCTACTTTAGCTAACCAGGGTTGTGAAATAAAATCTCTTTTATTTTCACTTCCATTGAAATCGGGTACTGGTCAACTTGCCAGCAAAGCTGTTAAACAAACACAATTGTCGTCGTGTTCAAGAGAGAAATCTACTGTACAATAGTTTCGTTGACCGTGAATTTCTGTGTAGGCCGCCGTAGCAATTCCCCGGTCTTGGTTCCTTCACTACCACCCACACTTTTGCGGTTATTGTGTAATGAGCCGTCTGTGAGCTTCAATTGATTTCTCCGCAGAGGTTTTCATTGTCTCCGTCCCTTGGCTTATTTGTAAGGAATTTCCAAGTGGATGCGGGCAAGGTCATGAAAGAAAGGGAGGAAACGTAAAATCTTTGCAAGTTGTGGGATTTTACTCCATTCAAGTAAGACCTGGGGGATAGGAATTTTGATACTCGCAGGAGTAAAGAAGGGAAAAGAAAAGGAGTGAGGCGGGATTTTATTTAAAATCTAAAGATGCGTAGCTCGTGGTCACGGCCAATGCGAGAGACGGCTAATAAACTTGGGAAGGAAAAGGCGAGGTGAGTGGACTTTACGTCTGTGGGGTGTCTTGGTATAATTACGTCATGTTTAAGACGTCCGGACGGAGTGGGCAGATGCAAATATGAATCATTGCATCGTTGATATTGATCACGAATTTTAACGAAATCAAATCTCCTCCTTCCTTCTCCTCTCCCAAGAAACGACACCTACCCATATGCAAAACAAGCTTATAACACTCCTGGAAATTCTGTGAATTTCTTTGAGGAAAAAACATGCTTCCTTAACTCTTTTTACTGTGAAATGAGGCGTGAGGAATTGACGGATTTAGGAATTTTCTCCATGGATTACGCACATGACTTGGTGGTCCGACTCGGGGTTTCAAGAGTTTTGGAAAAATCCCCTCTCTTCTTCAACAAGATCCTGCCTTTGAGTCTTAATATATATAAACCCGGTTATTTACAAGCTCCGACTTGAGGATAAGTGTGAAAAAAATACATTTTCTCTTTCAACAGGTCTGCGCTCATCGTTACATATGGGGTGGAACTGCTGATAATTATCGTTGGGGTGTTGGTCTGTGCCATTTTCTCACAGACGCCCTCGACTACGCAGAGTCCCGCACCCCATGCAGCGGTAAACTGTCACAAGGATTCGAAGATGAGGCAGTTTGTCAGGCAGGCACATCCGCAGCTCTTTTGGGGGATGACACAGCACTGATTGGTGCTCCTGGAGCTTATACAGCGCGCGGAATGATCCACGGACATTCTGTTCTCGACAACTGGATTGATCGCTCTCGACCCTTTGAGTCCCCTATCATCGTGGAAGGTCATGACAAAGGAAAATACGTCTACCTTGGTATGAGTGTTGTTGGTGCACAATTCTTTGGAGACGAATACACTTACGCTGCTGGCGCACCCAAAGGCAGCTATATTTCCGGTCAAGTATTCTTCTTTTCCAAGGTAATTTCTTACTTTATGCCTCAATTTGTCAAGGCTACGCTGTTATTTGCTTGAATTGAATGAATCAATCATGAACGCTGAATCAACTGCATTCCGTCCAAAAGACAAATTGTTGGAATAGATGCAGACAAATCTGTACAATGTATTTAAAGAAGCTAGCATTCTTACAGGCTGTCAGTGATAGCATCAAGTTTTAAACACAACTGTTGTCTGAATGAATTCCAAGAAAAAACAGTTGGTGCAGAGGAGACAGAGTTGATGTTGTGTGGTTGTTAAATTGGAGTCAATTTACTTGAGTATTTGAAATATTTAGAACAAGTCCAAGTTTATTTGTACAGGGTTTTATGGGTGGGCTAAGTCAAAGAACGATTTTTCGCATCCCTCCCACTGCTTTCATATTTGCAACCATTTACTAAGTGAAATGTATACAAACTTCTTTGCATCTTGATGTCCCTTTGCTCCTCTTCCTTGAGCGCTGCTATCTACTGCATGTCCGTAAAACCTTCAACGGCTGGAACCAATAAATATTCGGGACTATTACAATTGTTGCAAAAGTTTTGCCAACTGCTTTGCAACATTCTCTACAGTCTTATAAAGCGCAGAAGTTGGAGAGCAAGTTTCAAGTTCTTAAAAGAAGTAACGGAGGACTGATTCATGTTTGGGATTTGTTTGAAAAGAATTGTGTAGGCGGTAGACTAGAATCCTTGTTTGAATATTTAAATCCCCTGTTTTCAGAAGCTTATTGCTTTCCCATAAACGAACGCCATGAGATGACAACTTGGTAATGACAGCAGGTTTTTTAAGCTATGGTAACTTTACAATTCTTTCGCTCAGTTTGTTAAATGCGAGTTGACAAATGACGTGTAGGAGGACTGTCTACTAGCCGGGCAAGTTTCAGCTCGACCATAAGAGGATCCGGATCTGTTTTCTCTCGGTCCTGTCAACGAGAGTGTAATGGTTGGATATATAGTGATGCTTTGATGGGCTGGGATCAAGGTGCACCCTCTGTGTATAACTGATAAGACAGGTAGAGGGATGGAAAGAATAATAGCTCTGCGCGTAGGTTGAATCAGTTTTAAAAGTTTTCTTATTAAACGCTCGTAACTGCGACCAAAGTAAACAGGAACAATAATAGCATTTTCAATTAAATTGTAATAGCAGGAGGGTGCTGGAATAATGTATTTGTGTAAATCAGAGTGTGGGAAGATTGGAGTTTGTATTATTTATACATTCGCCTCTTCCTTCCGTGTCTCTATCCTCTCATAAAGCATAAAAAGATCACATTGTGTGGCAGACAGATAGGCGTAGATGGTGAGATTCATTGGTGCATTGTATTCGGGATGGAATGATCGAATCCGGGATATTATAGAATGTCTCCTCGGTGTATTAACTTCTTCTCCTATCTTAATGTCCATCGGGGAAGGTGTGCCCATCTCTAGATTTCGGGCAAGCTCTAAGGCTCTAGGCTATAGCTCGAAGGAAGGAGTGAAAATAAATGTCATAGAGCAGCATCTTTACCCTTTCTTTATTCTTATCCTATTTTCTGGATGTATTAGATCACACATCCCTGTCTTCCCGACACAATAGTTAATCTCCCTTCCGTCCTTAAATATCTTCCATCACACTTTCAAACGTCCATCTTACGCCTTACAGAGGAGTAGACACTTAAGATTATGAATCATTCCTACATATGGAACAGCACATTACGCACTTTCCATACAGTTTCTCCTATGGAATGCCCGCCCGCTTCGCTTCCTATCGCCCAACTTAGTACCAACAATTCTACTAGAAACTTGTGTCCACACAGACTTTGTAGGATTATGAGAATCTGTCACGACACCAACTCCGTATCCTTTACATAATCAGCCTCTGAACTAAAAGGGGGTGAAGATTCTTGAATTCATTCTGTGCTTCTACTACGTGTGACAACTTTCTCCCTCTTTATTCCTAGTAGTTACTATAACAAGTGGCAGTCATATGCGGCTCGTTTACATATAATTATCCAGCAAACTCAGGAACTGCAGCGTTCCGAGAAACTGAACATACAAAATATCGTGTTGGTTGCGAAGGAAAATATGAATATTGTATAATTCTTCACCACTCTTTCCTCTCGCCCTCCGTTTTTATTTTTTTCCGTTGCTGTGACCACATTTTTTTGTGACAGGCGACTCGGATTCTGTGCGGGAGAGAGGATTTTAAGATCTAGGACTATTTCTTATTTTACTGCATGAGGGCAAGGCAGGCCAAGCCTCTTTGTTGATAACAGTAGGCTGAAGAAGAGAGAAAAAATTACGAGATGACAAAACCGGTTGATATGCATCTATGCTTGCTTTTGACTTAACGTCGTCAGTCATTTGAATTATGTCCTAATTCTTTTCAACTTACAATGGATCATGATTTGGTAGAGTATTGTTTTCCGATATGCGGTAGGTTGAAAATTCTTGTGTGTTCTGTCGCTGATCCTCTTTTATATTTTTTCTTCTACTTTCTACCGATACATGAAAATCATTCCAACTCAGTCAACTAGAACAGAGTAACAAGTAGATCGTGGTATGGTCTCGATACCGCTCAATGCTCAACCTTTCACAATACTTGGAATGCACATGCCACTAAACTTATCACAGACGCTAACTAGTAGTGGTTAACATATTGCAGTAGGTAAGGGTAAGAATACGTATAACCAGAGACTTTGGTTATTTGATTAGAGTTGACATTTTTGATGATTTAATTAATAATGATTAAGCGTAACTATTTGAATGTTATTTGGGATTTTTTAAAATTTTATCATTTCATTGAATATTTGAATTAGACAGCTTTCGATTTTTCTCAAAATCAATGAATTTTGAGTGTTTTAATTCAACGGTAGTTTCTACACCAGAAATTTATGATATGCCCAGAAATGATTACGTTTTTAGAGCTCAGTTCCATGGACTGAAATATGGACCAAAAACAGAGCAGAGACCAATATTTTCTGACGCCAGTTAAATTTCATGACCACGCGAAATTTCAAAAACGTTTGGAAGTATCTCTACTGTACATACAAATTTCCCATGAGGATCACAAGGGAAAATCTGGATGTAGTCACAGATTTAGTTCGCTGTCAATTGCTAAATGCGGTCAAGATGCAGAGATGTTCTGCTAAAAAGACATTATGTACGAGAATCTCTATTTGATACAATCCCTAGTCCTTTAAATCGGTAGCGATATTTAAATCTTAGCCAACTCAGTTCCCCGATGTTTGATGATTCAGTACTTTTGCGTATGCAAACAATGATGTTGTAAGAAAAACATGCTGAAGGAAGAAAATCTTCTCTCTTCTCTACTTATTCGTATGCGTTCCGCATGAATATTTATTTAATATTGTTCATGTTGATATTATTTCAGGGAACTTCAATAAACTTGGAGGTGCGAGCTGTTTTGACGGGTGAGGGTTTTGCCTCCAGCTTTGGCTACGAGCTTGCAACACTTGATCTCAACGGTGACAAGTAAGTCTCTTTTTGCCTTTTGTATTTACACGCACAGCTTCTTTCTTTACTTGTGCCCACTTATTGTAAGATGCGCGTAGCATGTGTTGATCCTCTCGTCATTTCACACCACATATTTTACGCTCTCAAATTCGGCAAGCGTTAAGAGTCGTCTACCAGTAGATGATCATAAAACCCGTGATTTCTTCACCATCCTCTCATCTTCACTCCGAACTAATACTACTCCGACTATGTTCAGATTCCGCTCAACATTCCGTATTTTAGGGTCCAGAACAGAACCCAGACGAAGTAAGCACAGAGCCACGCTGTAATGATGCTGAGAAGGGAAGGACATGTGCATGTAAAATGTGGTCGCTGGAACCCTGGAGCCTAAGCCATAAAGCTCGTAGAAATTCTCACCCTGTGTTTATCAAAGTTTGAAGCTTGGAAACTCTTGAGTTTTATTCGGAATTCACCGGCTGGAACTGCTGGAATAAAGATGAATGTGTTGTTCTGCTTCCCTTGCTTGCGGCGGGTTGCAAGTTTTGTTCCAGACAGGCGTTAACGTAAAGTTTGCATCTAAGAAACGGGATGTACAAGGAGGAAAGAGTTGGCCCTGGTAGCAGGTCGTCAAGTCTTTCCGTACTTACTGGAGTGTTGGTGGTTGGGAAGGGTGGAGATTTTTGTCCTGATGCAATAAGATAACTTGTCGAGTGGATTTCATGCAATTCCAGTCATGTGAAGCTTGACTAAAAAGGATCGTGCATTATGGATTGGATGAAGATGCGCGTAAAATGAGAGAGCGTGAAGGATCTTGCTCAAAGTTGGGTTTGGGTCGAGGAGGGATGCGCAAAGGGTAAAACTTTGTGTAGAATCTCTCTATACCGAGTCCCACCAGGTCTCAGTCCCGGTCATGTGGAGAGTATAAAATTCCACAAGGGTGGAACAGAATTTCTGTAAACTTTGAATCTTCTTATCCCGCACTCTCTACCACTAAATATTTCCAGGATATACTCTCAGAGGATGGGCTGAGAGAGATTTTACTTTCTTTTTTGTTTTCCTACACAACCGAATTTATGATTCTCATGACAACTTTTCCTTACACATCCACTTTGAGTATGTGGACGCTGACAAAACTGACGCATGTTCCATCCTCAAGAGAATTGGAATCAACTTTACGACGACGACCCTCGCACACTTTTCCTCCATCCTCTCCTCACACAGCCCCTTCATAATTTCCTCACAGATTCTTTCGTATTTATCCTAAAAGAAGTTTCAAAAAACTTCTGGCAAAGCAATCACACCTTTTCCGTAGACACGCTCCATCAGACAGAACATCTCTTCCTTTGTGGTACTCTTCCGTACACGCACTCTCTTCTTAGATTCCAAACAGAGATTTGTTTCGCATTATTTGATTTGAAATCAAGACCGCCATTGTTTGGCTGAGGCGTAGGTGTCTTTGATTTTCCATTTCTGAATTTAATCACAGGTCATTATAAAGGCACTGGCCTCCGATCCGATTGATCGGGTTGCATGCCCGAAATCGACAGTTTTCTCATTCCCAAGATTCACAGCTTGTTCCAGCCCACAACTTGTAGGTAGGAGTTGGAGGAATAGAGTAATAGAGGGATGACCGTCACACATCTCTCCATGTAATCTTCCATGTTCCATCCATCCGCCAAGTGAGGACTTGTTGTTTGGGAAAAGTTGGTGATTTAGTTAAAGTATTCTCTTTCCTTGCTTGATTTTACAAGATGGCTTATCGCTTCTTTGGAAGAGAGGGAATCCAAATGATTTATAGAGGTGGATGCAAGTGGAACAAGGGTTAATCGCGGGTAAGACAAGGAAGCAGTAGCGGGGGTGGGATCTTAACAAGCACTCTCGTCTTCTTTTACTTTCCCTCGCTCCATGAATTAAACGTGTACAAGGAAGTCTTCTGCAAGATCTAAATTACTTGCACATCTTCTCCGCATCCATTCGTCGAAATCTTATCGTTCGTTATGTAAAACAAGCATGATAATCGCTAGTTAACATGTTGCTTTTATAATCTTCATGGAATTAGCATTAAAAATGTTATCTATAACGTTTCAACGCTAACGTTAGCAGCTAATAACGTGCTATCTTCCAAGCTGGTTGGATTTCAGAGATGGATTGTAATGAAGCCCTTGGCGGAACTGCTATACGTAGCAGCTACATTTATAGCTTCCAGTTTAAGCTTGAGCATTATAAATGGAATATTCATGATTCATGTTTCATGGTGCTGACTTAATTATGAGCTTCTTTTATGCTCGAAATCTAAACGAATGTTATCTGATCTCACCATTTCTTCCTTCCTTGCCACGTACATATCTTCTGCGTCTTTTCGAAGAGGAGAGTTGACACGTAGCGTTTTACTTTCAGCGTTAAGACTTCGGGGCTGTTATGCAAGCAGAGCTGTAAATAAAGATTCATCTTGTTGGGAAAGAGGCTGAAAATGTCCTCAATATTTTGCATGTTCTATGACATAATCCTGTTCCTTCCAATCCTTCTCCGCATAACACATTAAAGGGGAAGGCAGGCCAAGAAGCGGTGACTGGTAGCCTTTACGCATTTTTCTGACCTTTGCCTCAACCCTATTGTATTCTTGTACGTGACCGGGTAGGTTTCATTGGGATTTTATTGGTGACAGGATAAGGAGGAGGGAAGCTGTTATGATGTTGACGCGACTTTTATGCCCCTTGTCTGTCGTCTCTCCTGTCAGTAGCTATTTAAGAAATCATGGATATGGAAGGGTGTAGGTTTGATGATCGAGCCGTGCTGTGTGATCATGTTCCGTTTGGCTCATCTGGTCAATCCAAGATGTGGAAGCCATGAGATGTATATTTGTTCCCCTCTTTGCATTCTCATTCTAAAGTTTCCCACCCTTCTTATTCTTCACCCCATCTCTACTCCGCCGACCGAGTAAAGAATCGAAAAGGAGACACACCTCAAGAAAACATTTTCCAAGCTTGAATCAAATTGTACACAGCTTGTACGTTTAGTGTGTTTGAAAACTCGGTGCGCCTTCCGCTAATTCTCTCACTCCTTTCCTTGATGGTCATCCGGCCGGATTCGCTTTGCATATATATATACTTCCTTCACCATAGTGGATTTGCCCTGAGCTAAGAAAGAATCATTGGCCGAGAGGCTTCCTTGCATTAGATTTGCTGGGATTTTAGGTTTCTCTGCTCCTTTCGGGGATTTTTCCCATCCGTATAACTTCTCCCAAGGGAGGAGATGATAATTGCACATTTCGCTCTCTTCTCATGGATTTGGAAGAAGGAGGCGTGGGTGTTTGCTCCTCGTAGCGCTGGGCAGGAGCGCGAGCTCTACTATTATGTGATTTTTTCATTCGTATCCAAAAAAGTTTTCACAAGAGAGAGCTTGCCTTGCTTGCTTGTCACTTGTTTGATCAGTAAAAGGCGTCTCGGAACGAATTTTTATTCGGCTTCAACTGATTTTTTTTCACGTCCACTCCAATGGTCATTCCAGCTAACCATGTTCACTGAACGAGATTAATTAATGAGGGACGGCTACAGGCTTTTCCTTGGTTCTAAATGTGACCAAAATCCGGTCCTCGTTTTCTCCTATTCTACAAACGAAGAAGCAGAGGGTAAGGCGTTGGGAAGATTTTTTTCAATGGGTTCCTTGGAAGCATGCTTACAAGTATGTTCCTTTGGCTTTCCATAATTACACGTCCTGAGTTAGTTGTCATTTTGGCTGCCATATGTGGTTGTAGCACTTGACTTTCCCTTTCTATGGGAAATCTGTGTAATGAGTATGCGGTGATACAAGAGGCTCTTGTCTCCCGCTCTAATGATGTGATGCTCAAGCAAGGGAGATTTCCTTACTCGCTCTCCGTCTCTCTCAATCCCTCAATGAAATTCAGAACCCGAGAAAGAAACATGTAGATCTAATTTCAAATTCAGGTCCACACATGTATCCAGATCATGCCCACTTGAATGAGAAAGAGTGCAAGTTGAATTAAAAAGAGCACTATGGCAGGGGTAGGGTGAAAGAGTAGCGGAACTCTTGGTTCACAACTTCGTTAGGGTTGTATTATTTAATGGAGCGCGTGGGAAAAAGGTAATTGGGTATAGCGTGTAACTGGCCATTATGAATTAAGAGTTGGCGCTACGCGGGGTAAGTTAAATGGTGGTGGGTAATTGATTAGGGAATATAGTTTAGTGTGATCAGGGATGAAGAGATAAGATGCTGAGGATGACATTAATGGCTTTTCTCTTTTGATGAGCGGAATGGAGGAATTGTAGGATAAACAGGAGTAGGATTTTACTCACTCATGACCTCCTCTACTCTCTTTTATATACCTTTTCTTTGCCCTATAAGGGAATCATGATTATGAATAATGTTTTTTCTCCACCGAGTATACAACACGTCCATCTGAGAAAGCATTTACGAGTCTTCTGCGAGCTGGAATGAGACTAGCCTTCTTGTATTTTCCCAACAGCCGGCCATGGATTGTAATTGCTGTCCGTATTGCTTAGGCTCATCATCAGATAGGAGATGGATGCCCGTCTGGAATAGACAAAAGAATGAGATCATCATCTTGAACCCTTCTTCTTTAAGCTTCTTCCTTCCTCTCCGCCTGTAGTACTAGAAATTCACTCGGCTATTACAGAAGATGTGTCTGTGTAGAAAAACAACTCTTCCCATCTGTATCAAAGTTTTCATTCCCCAAAGAGCAGGGATCAACAAGGGCGAGCTTTGAGTTTTTTCTGAACCCATCCTCTGTCTTCTCTATTCCTCGAGAAGAGAACGGCTTTCTACGTCTGTTTATTTGATCAGTAATTCAGTTAGGTTAATGATACAAAAGTAGGATTTATTCCTACTCCTGAGTCAAGGTTTAGTTTTTTTTTAAATCAGAGCACATTCCAAAGCTGTACCCATTCCTCACAAGGTCAGTATTCTCTGTGTAGGAGATGGGCTCTAAATTTTAAGATTAGCCTCAGGTTGGTCAAATGTGTTGTTCTTGGCTTATGGGAGATAGTTTTATACGAATATAAATTACGGATTATCCAGAGCAGAGATGTATAATAATGAGCCATAAAAGTGTCTGTATCGCGTGCCTTTGACTTTCTTTGGTCAAAGCGTAAATCATCCAATTTCTCGCCTATCTCCCCCCTACTTCACTGCCAGAATCCTTATGTATTAAGTCAGGACACGTGGTCACTTGTATGCCACAGCGCAGCGTCCTCACCTTTTCCCGATTCCAGCAAACGTTTTAATGACAATGAGCATTGAGCTCAAAATGAGAGAACCTCCCTCCATTTGTCTTGTCTCAGAAAGATCACTTTTAATAACAGGGTGTAGTACTGGAGAGGAGCTTGTGTACAAATTCGCAAGCATCAATTCATCCCTAGGGTCATTCAAGGAGGAGAGATGATACAGATAACTATGGGCTGGCTTTCTTCCTTTGGACAGAAGAGAGTATATCAAATTGATGATTTATAGCATCTTCTGTTGATATTTTTAATGATCCTCTCAAGGCTTGAGTAATTAAAAAGCTAACAGATATATGGTGTAGATACTAAAATGCCGATGTCCCCCACACGCGCACGCCATTCATCCCACTCTATCATCACCCCTATCCTCCGTAATTTGTAACAATTCCGAACAACTCTATAATTAGAGAGTGTAGGTATTAATTACTCTAGAATTTAATATTCATCGAAAGCTTATCTTAATATCTGCCACCTTAATTCATTTTACACGTGCTCCATGTTTTGCCCGGATACGGGCATGCATCCTTTCCTCCCGGTATTCCTAATTGTATATTGTCTTGAGTAAATGAGTGAGCAGGTGCTGGACAGCTGCCGAACAGGATAATTACTGCCTCCAATGTGTGACAAGAATGGTGATGATTGGAGCCATGAAGCTTCAGTAGCAAAAGAAGATAGGACGAGGTAGTAATTCGGGTAGTGTGATTAAGATTACACCTTAGATATTTGAGCCACATCCTCGGGGGTTTTCATTCTTTTATAATATTCTTCTAATTACTTTTATAATTTAAGATACATCCGCCAAGGTTTTACCACTCACTATTTTCATTAACACTGTAACCAACCACCTTGATTTTTCCCAGGTGTAGTAGTAATCCATCTTAGTTAGAAAATTCCTGTGCAGACATTCGGGAGATGACGGGGAATTTGGATGGGATGCGAGGGAATGAATGAAGGTGGAAGAGTAAAAACGGACATGTTACAGTGTAAAATGTCTGGTAGTTGGGATATGTCAGTTGGTCCTACAAGGAGAGTGACAGGCGAGAAAATGTTTTAAATGCCTTAAGGAGACTCCATGTGTTGGAAGGAAGCTCCACGGATGAAATCATCCTCACTTAGAGTGATTTAAAGGAGTAAAGTGCGTAACATGTATAATTTATAAATCCTTTCTCGTCTTAAATCTCGGGTGAAGCTGACGAGAGTGAGAGCAATCCATCTTGAATCTCACACATTATTTAGTTTAACACTCGGCAAAGTTGGGAAGCAAATATTGTCTTTTTTTGGTCTTCCCTCCAAAGTTGATGTATTCAGCTTGTGGAGGCTATGCCTCTCTTGTGAGTGCATCATGCATTAACGAGGCTAAGGATTTAGATACAGCTGAGAGTGTGTGTAGTTGTAGCAAACTCGGGTTAAAAGAACATCTGTTGTCGGCTCGAAAAGAGAGAGAGAAAACCGAGAAGGATCTTATCCGACGAAACGAAGCTGAATTTAAAGACATTCGGGGATGCAAAGGATATCCTCAATTCTAGTACATTTTGTATTCCCTCTTCCGCGTATTTCAAACCATTATTCAATTGACACCTGGAGATCTTTACTGTGTGCAACAGTCCTTTGCCCTCTGCAGGTCTGATGCTCTTGAGCCAACTAATCTTACTACTGAATAAGAGCTTTTTCTCCCTAGCTTCTTCAAGTGTGCATAAACTCGAGCTCAAATTATTATTACTCGTGTAAGCTCTGGTGATTGAGGAGAGAGAGACGGATTTGGTGGAAATTGTTAACAAAGGAGGGTAACAAGATGATGGACATGTATACTTTCTCCCTCCCACCGCCTCCCACCTCCACCTCAATCCCATCTGCTTTTACAATTCCGTGGGCGCAATCCCCTCTTTTTATAGCGAGAGTAAAAGTTTATCTTGATTATTTGAAGGAAGCGTCCGCACCCTTGAGTGCACACAGTGGCTGGGTGTGCATAGATGTTTGCTTTGCGGGTAGAGTAACAATAGGAGGGCGGGTGAAAGCAGGAATAACAGTCTCATGGAGGCAGCGGTCTGGGAGACGGTGAGAACAAATGAATTAAGAGCCTGCCTCCCGGGTTTTAGGTGGGTGGGGAAGCATATATAAGACGAGGACTTGTTTGTATTGAAATGTGTCAGATTTGTGGGTGCTATATGGTACTGAGGCATAAGACTTATTGGATACATTCGTGTGTGGAATGTTTGCTTTTCCTCGATGGACGGCTTGAAGAAGGTTATAAATTGCGCTGCTGTGCTTGGTTCAGATTGAGACTATACGAAAAATACGAAGAGGTTGGAATAGAAAAATAGATTCCTGAATTTCCTTCCGTATCCAGTGGTTGGAAAAAATATGTTTTGTTATCGATACTTATGGCCAGCTGTAATGACATTGTCAGGTGATGTGTGATACACCCAGAACACTCTGTCCGTGCTTTCTCTGTGGCTGGGCATGCTGGAGTTTGTTGTATTTCACTGATGGGATGTGTTATCCAGCTGGTGTTTTGGTGACAGCTTAGAAAATTGAGATTTTTTCAGTGAGTGATGGGAGGTGAGGAGGATATCAGAGAGACGCCTGTAGTGAATCAAAGCAAAGCTTGTATATAGTAGGTAATAATGAAGGAGTAATGTGATGGCTTTGTATAATAGATGAATGGGATATGGACTGGAGTAAATTTAAAAGAGTACATAAAAAGTTCCGTCGTCCCGCATCATCATCATCCCCAAGTATTGTAATAGAGATATAATCCATCTGCCAAACCCGGGCGGCTCCTGCTCTTGTGGACGTCAATAGAATGAGGGTCCGGAGTTTTTGGGTCCCAAATAATTCCTATTCTTTCTCTATCCGCAATTGGCATTGGTGTGGAAATTTTATTGACATGTAAAATAGATTCCGTCTTCTAGTTTGACAAGGGATGCAAAGCCGTTTTGAGCAGTTAGTAGGAGATCATACAGGCCGCTTCCACTGACTCAAATCTCTGCCCTGCATTTTGCGGGTTTTCTACATATATATAGTTGTGTGCCTGTATGACAACTACGAGATTTACGCCCACTTTCGGCTCATGTAGTGTATATAGGGTCTTGTTTTCATTCCAGATCATAGGCCCGCGTCCCGACAGAGCGTGTATATACGCTTTCAGCTCCTTCAACATTATTTTTCCGAGGGATTCAGTAGGTGTGAAATGAGGATGTCATCCTCATGTTTTTGTTTTCAATCCTTGGATTTTTTATCCCTCTCCTCTCCATAAACTAATGGAATAGAAGCTTTTAGTCATCAATCAGTTTCTCATTCTTTTGAATGAGTGGTGGACGTGTGGAGTTTCTAGAGGGTCACTGTCGCGTGGATTTCTCTCTGATCAAATACACCCCTTCTCGCACCCCACGCTGGATCAGAACCAGGATTCCCGGAAACATTTTAACTGGATAATCAAGTAAAAGTAGGAAATGCAAGGGAGAATATTTGCATTTACATCAGCACTCATTATGTAAAAGCACGCCAGCTTGAACATTTTCTCGATTGCGCTCCAATGAATATGCACTCTGTCGATAACTGCAGCTGCTATGAAGTTGCCAACTTCCATAGCGGTTCCATATCCCTCCAGATTTTGGAAACTCATCACGCTGAGGGATGGGTGAATGATTTAAGCGTGTTGGTGTTTAAAGTTGCATTAATTAAAAGTCGCGTCATGTTTGACGTGCGGAGTGAGGGAGGAGATTCCTGGAAGATGAGAAATTTTATGATGCGATACGTTCAGCTGAGCTGTTGGTAATATTTTGGCGAATTTTTCTTCTTCCGGCAGAAGCGGAATTGATGATGGTTAGGCGTCGGGGACAGCTTTTGACAGCTTCAGTTGCATCTTGCATAGCTAACTAAATCTGACGGCTCTAGCGTTTCTACGGAAAGATGATGAATGGATCTTCTTTGATGTTCCCTATTCCATGGTCCATGTGTTGAGTATAGTAGGGAATAGGGGTTTGCGTATTGATGGGATGGGAGGAATCTGGAGAGTTTGAAGAGGATCTCTTACTTTTCCTGATTTGATTTGGAGGAGGAACACTAAATAGCGTGCTTTGTAGCTATTGTAACCAAAGTCTGGCTACCAGAGTTGAATCCGCCTTGTTAATTTTATATGAGCGCATGTGAGTTTTTTCCACTTTAAATATGGAGAAGGTGGTTAACGTTTGTTAAGTGACGAGAGAAGAAGTGAGCTTGTCGTGTATTTCTGGAGTCTCTGGAGGAGCTGCTAAACCGCACTCCACCGCCTGAATCCGGATATGTAGGAGGATATTGCATAGCCCGGCCTGCTGCTATTATGCTAAAACTCTTGGGGTGGAAATGTAATGGATGAGAAGGGGATATTTAAATGAGTTTCTTGTTTATTTTGAATTAGACGGCCGGACTTGGTTGTCGGCGCACCGTTCTACATGGACAACCGAGACTCAGGAGGAGCTGTTTATGTGTATTTGAATCCTGTTGATGGCTTCGTAAACGATACACCCTTCGTTCGATTGACTGGTCCCAGTGAATCTCGTTTCGGCTTGGCCATCTCCGGTGTCGGAGATTTGAACAAAGATGGATTCGATGACTTGGCGGTAGGAGCCCCCTATGCTGACGAAGGGCATGGAAATGTGTACATTTATCTTGGATCCAAAGACGGTGTCATTAGGGAGCCTTCCCAGGTTAGTTGCTGAATTTTGGCCCTTGCATACTACAAAAACAACGGAGCTTTAACGATTATTCCAGATTTTATTTAATTTTAATGTTACCTCCACAGGTGATCAAAGGCCGTGAACATTTCTCCGACATTCTAACCTTTGGCTATGCACTTAGCGGTGGACTGGATCTCGATAAGAATTCCTACCCGGATTTGCTTGTTGGTGCTTATGAATCTGATTCCATTGTTCTCCTTCGAAGCCGTCCTATAATCGACCTCAAGACGGATGTACGAGGATTGAGTGATCAAATTGATCCAAACAAGAAAGGATGTTCCGACGATCCTGGCGCTGAGGAAGTTTGGTAATATTTTTAAAAACTGTTATGTTCTTCACTAATTACTCTTGTATTAACAGTAACGAAATCAATAATTTATGCTAAAAAGGCTAATTTGATATTTCAGCTTTGGTTTCGAAGCTTGTTTCGAAATCCGAGATATAGCACACGTGCAGTCCGCCACGCTCGAGGTTAAGTATAACATTGAAGCAGAGACATTTGCGGATGGGAAGAAATTTTCCAGGGTGGTTTTCAGAAACGGTTTGGAAGGAAGGTTGCAGGTGCTTGAAAAAGTTATTCGCGTCAGAAAAAACCAGGCCAGCTGGCAGTGCTCAAACGAAGTTGTTTACGTTAAGGTAATATTTAGTCAGGAGATAACCAAGGAGTTTTTCTAGTTTTATAGCTTCAGGTTAGTACTACTGCTAATCTCTTGAAATAATTCTTTTCTTTGCAGAACGGAACCAAAGACATTCAATCCCCCATTGCCTTCAAGCTCACCTACACACTGAAGCAAAGCAAGCCCACATATAGACGGAACTACAGGGAATTGCCATTAATACAAAACTATCCGATTTTGAATCAACAAGAAGCGTCTAAAATCTTTGTTGCTCGCTTTGAGAAAGACTGTGGCGCTGACGATGAATGCATGAGCGACATCTACGTTAAAGTCATGACTGATTTGGACATTTTCAATGCATCTACCCACTACCAATTGGTTCTCGGAGAAAGACAAGAGTTACAGCTTAGTGTGGATTTACAAAACTTTGGAGAGTCTGCCTACGAAGCCATGTTATTCGTCAGCCATCCTAAATCAATGCCCTACATCGGGATAGATACACAGGTAAGAGTTTCAACAATGCTGGCATCAATACCGTATTGTTCCTCCTTAAAATTCATTAATTTCTAATCGGCGTGTCATTTTTCATTACCAGGGAATGACAACAACCGTAAGTTGTTCTCCTGCTTCTCAACGAACGGATCTCGTGAGCTGCTCATTGGGCAACCCTTACAAAAATCGTAGCTTGGAGACTCTCAAGTTTCGATTTGCTGCAACTAGTTTACAAGACATTGAATCAACGCTCGAGTTCAAAGTATGGGCAAATTCTACGTCAGCTGAAGATGATATACATAACAACGAGGATAGAATCGTAATTACAGTTATCAAGAAAGCGGAATTAGAAATTTACGGGTAAGACATTCAGATTATCGTCGTAGCATAAATTATTGAACAAACGGGTTCATAGTAATTGAAATATTCTTTCATTATTTTAGCAAAAGTACGCCAAGTAACGCTTATTACGGAGGGAAAATAATCGGAGAGTCTGCAATTAAAAATACAACGGAAATAGGTCCTAAAATTACCCACGAATACAGTGTTTATAATAAAGGCCCATGGAAGGCGGCCCTCTTCAAAGTATATATCATGTGGCCACATCAAACTGAAAATAGAAAAAAACTCGGCAAGTGGCTACTCTACCCTGAAAGCATGCCCATTGCTGAAGGTGATGTCAAGTGCACTGTTCCGCCGAATAACATCGACATCCTCAACGTTTACAGTCGTACAAAGCGTGACGCTGAAGAAGAGGAGGAAGCGCTGGACGAAGTAATTGTAAGATCGCAAACCGAGACAGGTCAAGATGGGAAGACCAAAACTTTTGTAGATTTGGTAAGCACAAGTCTTCGTAACAAATATTTTGCAACTTATTTCAGATTTCTCATCACCTTTAAAAATATGTATTATTATCCTTTTTTGCTTTACAGAATTGTGCGAGACCCACTGCCAAGTGCTTTAAAATTGAATGTACGGTTAGGAACTTGTTAGCCAAAGAATCTGCAGTAATTAAGATTACGTCCAGGTGAGCTTATGAATCCCACCCATTCGTGTACAGATTACATGTATTATAATAATGATTTAGGAACAATTAATCTTCAAACTCACATTATTTTTCAGGTTATGGAATGCAACATTAGTTGAAGAATACCCAGCCGTTGATGAGGTTAGGATTCGATCCACAGCGACGATAGAAATTTCAGACGACATCCGGCAGGATCGGAAAAACGATGTCGCCATGGCCCTCACCACCTGCCTTCCAGATTTAAAACTTAAGGGTGAATTTGAGGGAATACCTTGGTGGATTTATGCGGCATCCATTGCCGTTGGTATCCTCCTCCTAGCCTTAATTATATATTGTCTTTACCGTCAAGGGTTCTTTAAGCGTAGACGACCCGAACCAACGCATACAGCGAGTGTACAGAAAAAATAGAGCGTTAGACGATAAAAATATTTATTTATTCTGTAACCGTGATATCCACTTGTGCTTACATAGAATACTGGAATAGTTTCGTAGCCATGCGCACGCTATATATTCCTCATAGTAGATTGTGTCAGAATATTTCCTACTAGATACAGTCGTTCCGTGTCTAGGTATTCAATATTTTCAGAATTCCATAGCGTTTGCCTTTGATTTGACAAAAGCAAACTGTCTTGGTTCATGCAGAGACTGCCGTTTAAGCATCGAACTCTATGTACTGAGAGAGTTGCAAAATTTTCGCGTCCAAACTGTAACAGTGTTCTCAAGCTGAGAAATTGAACACACACGAGCTTTCATAATTCTTATTAGGTAGCAAATAAATGTTATAGTATTAATTTTAATTAATTTTAAGTTGCTCATCATCCAAAAGTACACTTGTATATAGGAGCAAATCCTTGCGCTAATTTTAAAACGTATTTATTGTGATTCTACACAAATTCATTTCAAATAATGTAGTAGTTCTTACTGCGATAATTATAGTTACGTTATAGTATTTCCTAAAACATACTTCCCTCAAATTGGCAAGATTGGATTCTCTCATTACGAAAATCGCTGCGTTAGTTCCAGTCGCTTTCAATCGACACATACTATGTAGGTATGCAACGCTCGCGGAAATCGACCGTCTGCAACTATGTATTAATATAATTTTTTAGAGGTAAATTAGACCAGCTAACCTTGATAGCTCTGCCATATGTTAAATAATTCGTACTGTTATTGTTTGCTCATGTAATTGGAAATTGTCTCGAACGGCAATCCTTAACTCTCCTTTCATAGCGCTGTATAAATGAGCGAGAAACGTTTTTTATTTCCACACTGCATTATTGGATCCTGCTCCTATTTTCGGATCCAGGCAAATTATCAAAAGCCAATGAGCTAATTAAGTTTTCTCAATTCTCTTTTTTTGTTTATCGCTAAATAGCGCAAAAATCTAGCGGTTCTAAAGAACTCAATTCCGTCTACAACGTACAAACCACGCCGGTATGCACAATTTCCTTATTTATAGGCTACAGAATGAATGTTACGTTATCTTCGAGTAAGTATTTAGTGTGATATGTAAACTAAGGAGCCGATGTAAATGATTAATTAAGTTAAAATTTTGTTTAACTAGTCAAAGATTTATGTCAGGAGATTACGAATGTGACTTGACACAATTAAACTAGGCACCCCTTACGGAGCTTTTTTGAATCCATATTTGTGTATTCATTGAAAAGTATTTAATACGAGCTAAAATATTATTAGCAGGAGTTCTTTGAAGCATTGGGTTTATCGGCATGGACTTTGTAACACACACGTGTGCATTTGTTTCTTTATCATAATGCATGCCTTAAGGACCTAAATTCTTGCGAAGTCAACTATAGCAAATTCTATAATAATCTCGACTCACTGATTCCATCCTTAAAAGTGGTAGAATTCATTCTTTAATCTCACTTATAAACGCAGCAGCGGCTCCGAAGTGTCCACCTTCAGCTTGTAAAGACATGATATTTGGGGGTTCTTCCCGGGTAGCAGCCGCGCTTTCATAGCATGGAATTTTTGCATACGCCTATGTATATGTTGAGGTTGCCAATATCAATTACATCCTCGATAGGATGCATTCTTCCATCGAAATCAGGTTGTTATTGTTGCGTATTCGACGTTTTCTAGAGTAATTCGGAGCATTCGCATTATTTCTAGACGAGCTATTAGCTACGACACGAGTACTAGCCTCCTACGTTGCAATGAGCAACATAATGTGCGAATGCGAGGACTCTCAGATCGTTTCGAATCGAAACTACACAGGTGGCGAACGATTGGTCCGCAAAGTGAATCACATGAGAAGGAAATCCAATAAAAAGTAGCGTGTTTTTATGAAGCTCGGAGTAGCCACAGTCCGAATTCCCTAGCATTCTTTATTTTAAATGTAACACCCTATAGTACTAACAAGGAGCGGGCGGTGGGACATTCCACGCTCTGACTCTTTAACACGATAACTTCTAAATTGTAATACAACAACGAGTCAGTGTTAATGTTTAGTCCGCGTAGAGAAGCCTAAGAGTCACGTAATAATTAATTTACAGCATGCTTTAATTTATACTAGTGCAGTAATCCTTACACTTCAGATCTTGGTTGAGTAATTGTATTGTCTACTTATTAGACAAACGGAAAAGCGATGGATAATTTGGAGTTTAAAAAGAAGCAGAGAGTAGCACATGAGCCGAAGCACGATGGGACACCGATCTTGCTTAAACTCAAGGTTCCCCAGATTCAGGTAAGAATTATCCTTCTTTTTTACTGCTTAAGGAAAAATTCCAATTAGGATATAGTGATTAAAACAGTGGTGGTTCAAGCCATTGGTATGTATTTATTTCTCATCCGCTGAGCTTTAATTGTATTACCGGTTACCATAGGAGACTGATGGAGCAATGCCTAGTGTTCCGCGTGTGCTCGCAACTGGCACAGTTACGAACAACGGAATGCCACCGCCTTCCTCCGGTAGACGAAAAAATGTGTCCAAGAAGAAAAAGAAAAAGCCGGATAGTTCTGATGACGATGAAGATTTGCATTTCGAGATCGATAAAAGCGAAAGCGCTTCGCTGGTCAATCCAGCAGAAGGAATTCCAAATGATTCCAATACTGGCGGTGGAGATACTTCGCGGAGAAATCGAACAGAGAAATACCGTAATCTGAACGAGGCAGATTTGTTTAGTGATGCAGTGCTTCAGGCGGGAATGGAGATATCTGCAGCTGAAGAGGAGAGACGAAAAAACCGAGAACAAGCAATGAAGCGAAAACGGACAAGCGGCAGCGCTTCAGACGAGTCAGATTCTGTCGTTACAACAGCTAAAGAAGTCATTTTGAAAATCTTCGAAGTAGAGGCAGAGGAGAACCCTATTCCGGATACTTTAATCAGAGAATCTGATACTATTCTCGATTGGGACGAATACTTGGTCGATCATAAGAATTTGAGGAACGTGCCATCCGTCACTGCGTTTAAGAATGTAAGCCGGGTCTCATTACCAGCACGATATGACATGTTAAACGCTGATTTTTTAAAAATGACATAAGTGAGCAATGATGAAATAGAATGATGCATATATGTGTATTGTTTATCCAGGCGCCGCTGTCTGACTGCTGGCAACAGATTGCTGTAGTCGGACTCGCTATTGAGCTACGGAATCCTTATTTCAAAGGACCTGAGGATGCGTATTGGATAGGAACAATAGTTCATTACGCAGGTGTGTTAATTTTTAAAATGTAATTTTTCTTGCCGGTGGACGTACATGGAACAAAGCGAGTTGACGCTCTGATCGACAAATTTGTTTGTTTCCAGGCTATAAGGCATTAGTCCTTTTTGAATCCTTCGGGAGTCGAGATCGTGATTACATATCGTGGATAAGCTTTTGCAGTGATGTACCGAAACATCTTGGATGGTGCGCCAAAAACGGAAAGAAGCTTTTGCCAGGCCCAAGTAAGCGACGTCGTTATGATTTCTAGAGATTATCCTTACCTTAGAAGGTACTGCTGTATTCATTTTGCAGTATATTTTGTTTCTGATAATTTAGTAGTGGCCAACAGTATATCGAAAGAAATGCTTGACAAGAACATGAAGTTATTTCAGCAGAAGCCTACCGTTAGTGAACAACACTGGAAAAACATTGTGTTAGGATTGCATCGATGCAGAACTGCCCTTGCCAAAGTACCTATGGTTGAAGCTTTAGACCTTCATGATTTAGATGAGAACAGAGTTGGGAAAATTTCTTTGATAGTGGGAAACAGAGTTCGCGTCAACTATTTGGATCAGGTAGACTCCAAGTCCGTCTATTCTGGAGAATTTTGGTTCAATTTTAAGTCTGAGCGGTTGCATGAGTTTGGCTGGTCTGATACTGTGGGGGTCAAGCGGAACGGCATTGACCCGGGTATTAAGCGTTTTCCCTTACCGCGGGATAAATTCCCAGTTTATCCTGAAGAACTTAAGATCGAGGTTGGAATGAAACTTGAAACACGTCATCCTACTCGTCCTGATCGAATTGTTGGTGCTGTAGTCATCAAAGTTCTGAAATACGGCTACTTCGTCATCAAAACAATGGACCTTACTCGAAACAGACGTGCCAACTACGTGTACCACGTAACGAGTCCCTTTGTTTACCCGGTGGGGTTCGGATCATCCCACGGTATAATTGTTGAGTTTGCTGATAATGGCGGTTCTGGAAGAACGCTAGACTTGCATTTGCTTCCTAAGGTGTGTGTAGTTGCCAAGGTTAACCCCACTATTTGACTGAGCACAAGTATTGAGAAGATGTTTTTCTTTTCAGAGATCTACGCACAATTTTAAAGTCGGAATGAAACTAGAAGCTGTTGATATCGTTGAATCGTTTTTCATTTCACCGGCCACAATCAAGAAAGTAGCGGAGCATATGCTGCTGATAAAGTTTGACAACTTTAAGGACGTCGAAAGAAATTATCAGTGGGTTGACTCAGAAATCAGTGATATTTATCCGATTGGGTACTGCGAGATGTTGACCATACGCTTTCATGGACAAGTTAGTTTAGATTGAACTTAGAATATAAGCAGGAGGAGGATGTTCGTACCATGGCTGGTGTTTGATAGATTTCTATGGTATGTTGAAACTATAGTTCCAAAAGAAATTCAAACCACAAAGATGAAGCTTAGGCTACCGAAAATGTTATAAGTTTATAGAAGAATTTATAGGCCCTGTTTTGATGATAGAAATTATAATGCTTGGCTATTTGTAAGAAAGCCTTTCATAGGGCTGCCACTTTATTTGGATAAGGAAAGTACAAATTAATGTTACCAGTGAATATTGGAGAGCTCTGAGCCCGACGACAAAAATTAATCCATTCTGGTTCTCAGATTCCGAATTGTGACTTTATCCTTTTCACTGCAAATAAATTAATTAGACATTATTAGTACTGAATGATGATGACTCCAATCAAATGGCTGCAAAACTGATGTAAACGTATTTAGTAACATACATGATGTAAACTTTAGCTCCCCAACCAGAAATAGCATCACGGTCGCAAGCGTTAACCAAAGCTTGTGAAATTGTTTCGAATAGGTCGTCCGGTGCAAGATCAGGTTTCCACAACGCTTCGCACATACCGTACAGTTGCTCTTCACAAGTGCCAGCAAGTACAAAATCCTCAGGTTCGTTAGGGCATCCGATCAAATCAAAAGCACAAAGATATGGCTTGTTAGTTTTAGGATCCAGACCAGCTATAACCGGTTCCACGAAGTAAGGACCGAATCTGTAAAAATAATACAATAAAAAATTCAGGCAGTTGCACTTGTACGCCTAGGTGCACCAAATACATTGCAGAATTTTCGAATCCGATATTAATTATTTATTTGTACTTACCGGTGTTCATATAAAAAGTTGGAAACCATAGTACTAAACACTTTGGGTGTTACTTGTCGGTTCTCCTTGAGTTCGTACATGTTAGTACGGAATCGGAGACGCTGGTAAACAGTCTGAGTGTCTGTTGTCAAACCCGGTATGCCAACAAACATCTTATCACTCATCTTGAAAACTCTTTCCGCATCCATGCCAATAGTTTGCAATTGGATACCGTAGCGGCGGTCCGTAGCGATTGCTACGCAATCCTTCCCCTTCATGGCTACCACGCAGCCACCGTTATATGACATAATCGACTACAGAAATATAAAATTCATAGTTAGTAATAACCAGCATTACATGACTTTAAATGCCCTTGCAAATTTAATGATTACCATGATGAGGATGATTGAAAAGACACTGTCCCAAAGGAATACTTCAGTTTATCTGAAAAGCATTACAAACCATACACTCAAAATAGAGGCATTTACTTGAACATATAGCAATATAAAATGTATATGTCACTCATATCTAAAATATTAAAATCCTAGAAAACTACTAACAGAATTATAG
Source organism: Sminthurides aquaticus (assembly GCA_906901655.1). Taxonomy (NCBI): domain Eukaryota; kingdom Metazoa; phylum Arthropoda; class Collembola; order Symphypleona; family Sminthurididae; genus Sminthurides; species Sminthurides aquaticus. The sequence continues at coordinate 2,724,437 of CAJQTT010000004.1, read as the reverse complement.
CAATAAGAAATTTATCTGCTACATATCTATGTACTCATTTTTAAAATTTGAGTTTCTCTGAAGAATTTTAACCGATACTATAAATGACGATACCGGTAAAACTTTTTCTGTCGTCAAAATTTGATAACATGGTCAATTAATGCTTATTTAAAGTATAAGAATTGTATAATAAGCTGTAACAAAAATTTACTTACACTTCGAAGAAGTAACTACACTTTAGCTCAAAGCAAATAATTAGTTTTTAACTCCAATTAGATTTTTGATTAAATGTAATTACCCACCTCTACAGCGGAATATCGATGACGATCAAAAGTTTGCCGGAATGACTTGTGACTTTCAAATATCGCGCTAGCAGCACCGCCTGCTAAAACCTGCGACTTCGAATTCCGCATGTTTTTATTTTCGTAAAAACCAAAACCGCGGATATGAGAGAAAAGGGGGGTTTTAAAAATATTTCATGACATTCATCTCGCGGGGACGTCAAAAAAATATGCAATTATATATATAAATCTTGGACTGGAAACGGAAACTGTAATTTTGTGTGACGTTTTAAAGTGTAGCCTGCATAGTCATGCGTGAAGTTGTACCCGGAACACGTTATAATTTCCAGGGTCTCGCATAGTAGAACCTCAAAGTGCAAAGGGTATTTATTGCAAACAAATTACAATTCTGCTTAAAGTACTTATCTTCTTATATATTCTTATCTTCTTATATATTCATTTCTCATTTTGTTTCTACTTTCTCATTGATATTGTTTGCAGATCTGCAGCAGCATACGCGAAATGCCGTACTAGCCCTTGATAGAACCGTCGGGTTAGGTAAGGTTAAAATACTCGGAAACTCTCGCATCTCATCACTTAAATTTCTGTTGCTATGTTTCCCATTGTAGCTCACTGTAAAGCAGCATATCTAGCGTTTAGTTTGTTGACAATTGATTCCCGCAGTCAACTTGAGAATAGTTTATTAATATTTCAAAGAAGAGTCTCCACCTACTCAGAAGGAAGTACTCAAGATTGCATAGTAGATTTTTTAGAATTCAAGCAAGATGGTATACTAGCATTCGTAGGTTTTGTTTATCTCATTCCTTAGCTGACACGAGCTAGAATCCCTAATTCGAATGTCAGGCCATACGTAGCTAGTCTTGAGTCGCTGGCGATTTCACAGGCTTTTAGGAAATAGGTAGTTCATGCATTTTCAGGGTTAGATTCAGTATTAACTAAAGCCAAAGTTTTTTAGGGAACATAGTTAGACGTACGTTTGAAAGTTGTTATCAGTAATCTTCTTTGTCATCCTTACTGACCAATTATAACTATTTTACTAAACCGTAAGGAACCACAATTTTATTGATTGTTAAATAAGATTTTAGGGAGCTTCTAAATAAGATTGCGGTATCACGATGCACTACTCAGAGAATAATGTAAATATAGGCTGCATTAAAGATATCAAGGAAATATGCGTGGATCATTTCATCGGCGATGATTTAAAAGCCACAGCTTTCTTTCTTTCCCATGCCCACACAGGTAGGTAAGTCGTTGCAATTAAGTCATTAGATGTGTTTCGCCCAGCTGTATTAATTGATGTCGGTTTTATACTTTTTAGATCACATGGTGGGGTTGGACACGCAACCGTTTTTAGATAGACTTGACGAACCCGGAATCCGACTGTATTGTCACAATTTAACACCCATGCTTGTTGGACATTTTGCGAAGTACCTCAGAGGTAAAGAAGGAATTGAAGATTTTATACGAAGGGGCAAAATCATACCACTGGACGCTGGAATTCCACAAGTTCTTCGGATACCACGTGGCCATTCATTTATAAATGTGTCAGTGACGCTTTTACCTGCTGGTCACTGTCCGGGTTCGGTAATGTAAGGGATTTTTCGCTGCTGTGTTCCGTACGCATGGAGATTGTAAGTATTTTTGTAATTGTGCGTTAAGTATTGCAATTATTTCTCTCTTAATAGGTTTCTATTCGAAACGGAATCAAGAAGAATTTTATACACAGCTGATTTCCGGTTAAATCTTGCGGACATAAAAGGTATCGAGCAGTTGCATATAGGATCCAAGCCCAACCACATCTTGAAACCGCTAGATTTACTTTACATCGACACAACATTTTGCTGCCACACCGCAGAAAGTTTTCCGGATCGCAAATTAGCTTTGGAAGAGGCAATTAGCCATTTGAATGAATGGATAACCGGCAGTAGCTTTAATGTAGTAAAGATAGAATTCGCAGGTAAGTTTTTCTCGTCTAGACACACTATAGGTAATCAATTGCTATTCCTGGTATAGCACTGTATTTGCCAGTATTGATATGTTTTTATATTCACAGCTAGGTTCGCTCATGAGTATATTTTGAAAGAATTGTACAAACGGTTCAGCAAACGAGTTCATGTGGATGCCGAAAGGTTTGCCTTATACCAGCAAATACCGGGATTGGAAGCTTGTGTTACGTTGGAAGGAAATACGCCGTTTCATTTTTGCAGAAATAAGGTACTTTTCTACTGTTGCGGTGCTCACTCAGTTCTGTTACATTAGTAGCATTAGTTATGCATTAATCTGCTACACTGTCTTTTTTATGCAGGCGTGTTTTGAAGGTCAAAATTACTTAAATATGAAGTTAACATCAATGTGGTATACATCAGCAAATATCGACACAAGAACTTGGGTTTCGAAAACAGGAAGCATGCTGAAAGTCTGTTACGCCATGCATTCTTCCCTTGGAGAAGTTGCTGCGATTATTGATTATTTAAAGCCACAAGTTGTTGTGCCTCTAGTGAATCCAGTTAAGGATTCTCTAGCAGAAGTAAGTGGTCTTCTGTAACTTAACTACAAGTAATTTGATTCATACTCGGTTGATGTTGATATAATGTAGATAAATTCGTTGTTACCTGTACCTATATTTTACTTGCTAGGTGGGAAAGCTACTGAAACAGCGGTGTACTTGGAATTTCGATTACTTTGAAGACGTGTCCAAAGCGGATTTGAGTTCACCACGAAAGTATCCAACTTTTGCATCCAGACAAAGTAAAAGGAAGGATTCTGGATCAAGTACAAGTTACGATTCTCCGGTGAAGAAGTCGAAGCCTTCAGAAGACAATGAATGGGACTATGCGTTGACACCTTCCCCTACGCTTGGTTGTAGTAGTGGTAGTAGTAGAGACAATTCTCAGGAGCTGATGGTAGACAGCCAAGGATGATTAATTAATTTTGTACTTTACAATGGTGTTCAAAAGGGTCATATTGGATTCAGTGATAAGTAAGGTGGACAACTAGACTTTTTAATCCACTAATTTACATATTTCAAGGCATGCATCGTGCATATAAAATCATACGAATCATTTAGTTTTAATACTTCTCTCAAGTTGCTAGAACAACGAACTTAAATCATGGTAGTGTTCTTTAGCCTTTATTAAGCGCGGCAGACTGTTTTTAAAACATATGATCCGGTAAACTAAAGTATCGACTGTCAATATTTAAATTAGGTCACAGTCACTCTTGAGCGCTCAGATTTAAATAACGGTGAAAATAGAACGAAAAGGTTTTTGCAAGTAAGCTCTTTATAACTTTGTACTTCATAAATTCTATTTACCTTAGCACATTTCGGTGTATTTTTGTCGTACCAATCATGAAACGGAGTAAAAGAAATATATTTAATCTGCGTTTGCAAAGATAATGATAGAACTCTTATTATTGCCTACGACTTGTACAGGATGTTCAAGCTGTGCGGTAAACGCAGTCGTAACACGTCAGGTCTTCTGGAAAGCGTTGAGTCGTATGTTACGATTACTGTTCTTAACTTCAAAGGTGTTGTTCATTCCATGCCTCGGCACTTCAGTATCGCTTTCTTGAGTGTAATAGGCGACATTAATGGGTAAGTTATTTCTTTGTATTCGGTTTAAGCTCATAAGGGTTAAGCTTAAAGCTCAGAACCAATTTAACGCCCATTGACTCCTTGCCTTGGACAGCCCAAAAGCAAGGTGAACAAGATGGCATATCCACATCCAAGGAAAAGTCAAAATTGGAATTGAAGCAACAAAAGCATCGGAAGCCATATTTAAACAATCTTGATGACTCTTCAAGCAAATTGACGCCTTGGCTCTTGGGCCCGGATGCAAGTGTAACAGGAATACCCGAAACAGAAGCTAGTTTCTACAATTTAAGTTCATGTGAGTCAGATTATGAATGAAGTACACGTAGTACGCTATTTAGTCGAAGAAGTAATTTATGTTCATTGCACTCGCTTTCATTTAGCAGCGTCAGAAGTTATTCCTGAAGAACTAGCGTGTCTACTGCATCAAACGAACATTAGTTTTCGCGCTTCCCTTCCTCATGCAGGTAAAATATGTTCATATTCTATGATTTTTGAACCCTCGAATAATTCGTACCAGGAAGTTTCATTCTAGCCGTCTATTTCAGTATCTTACGACGCATATGTGAACCGCCACTACACTATAATTAATCAGTTAGGTCATCGATTGTATTATGCTGGAGAAGTTTCCAACCAAATTTTGGAATGGTGCTGTAACGGTCATCGTCCCTTCCATATAAATTTTTTTGACCGGAGTGGAAACACCCTAATGGTAGCTGCCCAGCTCTGTACATGTGGATTATTTTGTTGTCGTGGAGAATGTCATGGCGCTGTAAGCAATTCCTTGCGAAAAGAATTTGAAACTCACGATACTGGATATCAGTAAAGCTACAATCTTGAACACTTGGTTTCGATTGCTTGTTCTAGAATATGCAAATGTTAATGAAGAGCGGCGAACTTTTAGGGTCCGTGACCCAGAAATTCACTTGTTTCAGTCCTCGCTATTCCATAAAAGATCCAACTGGTCTAACGATCATGAAGGTATCGGGTCCTAGATTCGGCGTATGTTGTCAGTTTTTTGGCAGAACATTCCAGATCCATTTAGTAAACGTCCCAGGTAAAAAGCAGGATGTATATCTGGGATTAATCCAGAAAACAACTGTTCGTGTACCAAAAGAACTTCCCGTTCAAAATAAGGCACTGCTTATAGGAATGCTCTTCTTCATTGTAAGGAAAAGGTTTGACTATCACAGCATTGCCGATTTTTATTTCTAAATGCAACTAACTAGCTGTTACCTTGTTATTTTTACAGGAATTTAACTATTATCAAAGCAATAGAACATACTGCAAACTTTTTGTGATATTCGGTGCCATTTTTATAATTTTATGTTGGTGGAGGGTCCACACAATTAGTTCATTATGATTTATGATACATATTGTTAGAACCAATTTTCTATTTAACTAGCTTGCTCAACTAGTATCATTGTACTTTAAGTAAGTTCCCATTGTAAAAATACTGTACTTATAGCTTAATGATCTGATCGCATTAGAGTTGCTATACTTTATTTTCTTGTAGATTCTGAATATTTTAAGAATTGGTTTGATAGATATTTGAATGCCCCTGTGGCAATGTAGACCTAATTGCTTCAATCGTAATGAAGAAATATCCAAAAGAAAAGGTATGCCTTTCCTTAAATTTGTGATGTGTTTGACTTGTTATTGCTTCTATGGCCAAAACTCGCACGCATCGATCGCTCTTGCACAGATTTCGTAAACTCCTTGTTGAGACGCCTGGCTGAATGGCGTCAAAACTTTCCTGGAGAGAACCATATTAACTACACTCAAGTATGCCGAATTAAGATTTTTTGAAAACGATTTCCACATGATAGGCGAAATATTTACAAAAGAGGAGAAAACTTACGCTTCCTTCAGGTCGTGTTCTGCCACTCGCATGTCATCCATGCTATCTAGTATATGATCCTTGAGATCTGCTATTTTCTCTTCAAAATCCGAAGAGATTTCAGCAGCGATGCCACTTCTTCCGCTTTTATGGTTAACCGCAGACGTATACATTTTCTACTCTCACTGTTTTGAAAAATGAATTTCACTGCTTTCAAAAATTTGCAAGAAAATACACCAAACGACAATCCGTATGTTTGAAATTTTTCGCAGCTTCTGGCGACTCGATTTATGGGAGATAGACGCCACTAAACCCCCAGCTCTGGACTCCCAGAGTCTGGAGGAAGGTTCGATTTGTATCCCTAGTAATTCCACTAATTTTACCCTTATATGAATTCAATGCAAATCTTATCTCCACCCAAGATTCGTACAATGAATTTGCATGTACTCCTTATGCCACAGGCACATTACTTCGCTTTATTTCACTCCGTTCCGTTCTGTAGCAAGCCTACAACTTTCCAGAAATTGTATTTGCTTTTCTCATTTTACGTTTAGTTCTCAGAACTTGTTAATACAATTTTAACTATCTTAGGAGTGATATATATATATATATATATAGTAACATCTCTGGCTACGTAAGATTATTTAATTTAATTATACGTGCTCTCCTTTTACCAGAATTTGTGGACCCTGTTTAGATAAAAAGTGTACAAAGATGAGCACCAGTGGCTCTACGAGTGCATCTGGATAATGTGTTATAACTATGTGTAGAAAGCGTTTAACTCTTGAGTATCTTCAAACATTACCAACACAAAGGTTGTCAGCTATAGTCTCCGTTCCATTGCTTCTTTTCATCTCTAACGCAGAGTGCAGAGAAACGATCCGTAACACTTTGGATCTGAGCTGAGTACAGTAATGATCTAATTATACAGCTGCCAAAAGTCCAAGTTTAGTTTAAGGAAACCGTGAAATGACGACTGCGTTATGCATGAGCCAAGGAAATAAAAGTAAAAAGATATTAATTTAAGTTTATCGAGACTAGCGCCCTCTAGGAGCTTGACAGTAATAAAACATCTTTTGTGATGCTCAGAAAACAGAATGGAGGTTCCGCTTGCGGATTCTCAAATCATTGATAAACATACAAATTTTGTCCATGCGTGGGTAATTATAAGGCAAATTCTTTAACCTTATGAAGGTATATATACCGATTACACGTGTAATTTAAAATTAACTCGGTCTCTAACATCAGTTTTAAATGCTCGATCCAGAAAATATAGAATCCGCCGATTCCAAAATGTTAAAGTAAAACTTTGCATCCAAGCCAAAAGATCATCATTGATCGAAAAAGCCTGGAGTAACGCGAGATTCGCGAAAAGATGTTAAATTGGCAAATCACATTTCACATTTGCTTTGCATCGCAAGGTACGTAATGACTTCTGGGAGAATTGGGTTCGTTGTTTTACATGATAAAATTGCCATGCGAAGAAGTTACTGTACAATATTCAACGATATTCAACTAGTGTTTGGTGACACTGTTATCAAATTAACAAACTATCTGTGTATTTACCATCTGATTATTAATCAGTGATTAATCTATTACCATCAGTTAGACTCCAAGGAGGTTCAAATGGTTTGATGCCCTGTTTCGTTACTCTAGTCACGTCAACCTTGAACCTTTGACATCTATGACCCATGAGGGTCAAGAGGTGTTGTTGATGATGATTTAGGAGGTTTCTTCTCGCAATTACAGCGATCTTTATACCACCTCCTGAAGGCTGTAAGAAGGACACAGGATACAACGAGAGCTGATCCAAGGTAGCTTTTCCAGTCAGGTGTATCATGAAGAAGAGTGATTTGGTAGAAGAATGCGAGGACTATGTCCATGGTTCTGTTGGAAACGTAAATGCAAAATAACATATGTAATGTTCTATGCTAAGATAATTTGGTTTTGAGAGTACTAAGACAAGAATTACCTGGCTACAGCCACCGGTCCAGCATTTTCAATTTGGAGAGCTTTGGTGAGGAGGATTTGTCCAAAGAATCCGCAAATACCAATACCGATGCATTCAGAGATTTGGGTCCAGTCGCTAGGCATTCGGAAGCCGTCTAACGCAATGGTGAGGACGGCTCCGAAGAATGTGAGGACTGATGAGAACCAGAAGACGGTGACAGAGTAATGGACATGTTTTAACTGCCTGAGAACTATGAAAGCTAGAGCTGTGAGCATGGCAGCAGACAAGCCGCAGAAAGTTCCACCAACACTCATGAGTGATCCGGAACTGATGAAATCAAATGAAGGCTTTGACACGAGCAGTACTCCGATGAGAGTGGATGCGATCATTGCCACATCAAACCAAGTACACATTTCCCCGAGACAAAGGCAAGCGAAAATGGATACGAATACTGGAGAGGTGAAGATGACAGTGGCTGCATCCGCCAGCGGAATCAAATGTATCGAAGCAAACGCCATGACCAGAGCCACAGAGCCCAGGACTGCACGAGCTAGCAACAGGGATTTTGACCCTTGCGGTATGAGACTGTTTCCGGTAGAGAGAACTACTGGAAGTACAAGTATACCCTGAACAAGGCCCCGGAAGCCGAGGAGTTCCATTGGGTGGAGGTCCGAGATTTTAACGATGAGGGCACTAGTCGCAAAGAAGATGCAGGAGACGGCAGCTAGAAATATGCCAACGGAACATTTGCTCCGACCCGGGTCATCCTTCCCGGAGAGGCCACTTCCAGTAGAGTTGTCCGACTCGCAGGACCCTTGTTTCCTCAGTCTTGAGCTCAAGATTTGATGCATTCCACCCGTTTTTACTGGTGGCTTTATTAGCGGATCCCGGTCGTGATCATTGTCCATTCCAAAGTCTTCAATCGCAGATTGAAAGGGACTACTGCTGGAATAATGGTCGTCCTCCTGAATTCCAATGATTGTGGATGGGTTTAAACATTTCCGCCTCTTCTCTCCAGCGCTGATATTCCGACGTTCCTGGGCCTTGGTCGCGTTAGACAAGGATGCAAGTAAGGAAGGGGATTCGTTCAGAGCACTCGTTAATTCAGCAGCTATGTTATTATTATCATGGCCAGAGAGAGTATCTCCATCTGGGGAATGGGATAACGGGGATAATAGTCTGGACGGGGGAGATTCTTCGAAAATCGTATCTGTAGGCATTTCCGTTTGGGAATCGTTATGCGGATTCGTTGTAGTTACAATCCCATCTGCAATCCCTAGATGGAAGTAGCAGTCACAATCTTCATATTTCGATGCACATCACAATATATTTATTTTCTTCACTGTAAAACTATAGCCCCAGGATTTTCATGTCGATCAACAACGGCTTTGAACTCATCACATTTTCTTCTGAGGTCATCATCACCTCTCTTTTGAAATCTGTTCCTAGAAATAATTCATATTTGCCATTAGTATTAAGAATTTCCTGATAAAAAGGATGATGCCGTACAATATCTTTCTTCCCTTCTTGATTGATCTTTGCCTCAGTTAATTGCCGTTACTTTTATTACTTATTAGCTTCTTATTGGTGGATACAGACTCGAGAAAAATCCATAACACAATCCAGTCATCTGAACTATCCAGAGTTCCCAGAAGTTGTGAGCATTTATTTTGCCGCTAATTAGGTGAAATATTTATTTAGGAAAATATTTGCTTTACACCATGTTTTTTTCTTCTCAACTGCACGAGCTTATCCTAGTATGAATAACGCCTAACTGTCAATAGTAAGACAATGTCAAATGCTGTAGCTAGTAGCTCACAAGAGAGACATCGTACCAAAGTAGACATGCCTACGGTTTGAAATTGATTTGAATAAGCCTTGTGCGGAAATTCAATCGATAACTTAATGACTCTTTCTCAAGGAGAGGAAGTGGTCTAGTTGATATCCGAAAAGAGGGCAATAAACAAGCGGAAAGGTTGACCAAAGGACCTAAAGGCCTACTTCCGTTTTGACTACCTTACTCTTGTCGTCGTCACGCTCAAGTCACAAGACGTAAACCAATAGAACATAATGACCATGACGTCTCTCATGAAGAGCAACGCAGTATAGAAATTCGGGTAGGTCTTTATATGCATGTTCCTAGTTTGTGCGCGTCTATATTCATGTAAAATTTAAATCTAGCGGTTCACATAAGCCTAAGTTTTAACCGCTATATGTACATGGTCAGAGAATTATAAGCTAGGGGGATCCAATTAAGGTTTGAATAATTTAAAATAATTTCGAGTTCGATATCTGCAGCAAACGCGCTTTGACAATAATCACACTAGTTTTGATGGTTTGCTCACTTTTAGTTTGAATCTGGTGGAATGTAGTTACTCGTCGGCGTTTTTTTAAATTTTAATTAACACCTTCATTATCTATAAGCAGAAGTTGCGTGGTCAAGTAAACAAAATATTTTAGTGATGACATAAGACAGGCTAGAAATCTGCGCGGATTTCCAATCTCTCATCGTTACCTAATCCATACCTTTCCAGCACTCTCCTGTCGTGTCCTTGGACTTTGATTCTGATTCCAAGAAGTGTTTGATATTTCTCAGACTTTTTCTTCTGGAGATCACCTTTTGTAATTAATTTAAGGGCTTAATTACCACAAGCTAGACCTAACATGATAAATTTATTTCTGTGGCCTAAGCTATGTATCACTGAAAACCTCTAAGCTGGTAACCACAGCCTATAAATAATAGCAAGTTTGGTAGTGACTTACCTTGTGTCGCGGTTCCGAGATACTCTTTAGAAATTAGTTCCGGTTTTCGGAAATGTTCAGCTTGATAGCCGGCAGAGTTGGTTTGAAGAAGGTTGATTGGGAACTAAAATAGCGAAAAGGGTTGGCCGGTAAAGAGGAGATGAAAATTGAAGACTGTAAATAAATATTTAATACGCCTTAACAGAGTAGAGTGTTTGACCCATTTTGGTGGCCGCGTTTCCTCCAGTCTTTCCCGGACAAGTTGCAGAGTGGTTCTGAACAGCCGTTTTTACTTTTAAGCTAGAGAAAGGCAGAGAGAAGAGGGAGAAGAGAGAGAGAGAGTATCAAGTGTGGAGAAAGTTTATTCCTTTCTCCGAGCTATTCTCCCGATCTATATTTCCATCGTATTTCCTGCTTCTCCAGCCTAACTGAGAAAGCTTTCTCTCCGCCAGCTGGGTTTACTCAACTCAAGCTCCTATATGTCTTGTATCCATAGATTCCAGAGCAAGAGCGTTGATATATTCCAGTGGTTACGGCACACGTATCAGAGTAAAAGCCTGGAGGAGGTCGGGAAACTTGTCTCTTCAGCGGCCCGGCTCTAAGGGGAAAAGAAAGCTGCATGCTTTCTTTTCCCCTTAGCTTTTATGGGCAGAAGAGTTTCCTGGCCGAGTTCCTTCCGAGCGCTAACGTCAACATGGAGAGGCTAGAAAATATACGTCCCAGAATCATCCAGGGTGGCCGGGATAATTTGTTGAAATTGCATCTATTCGCAGGAGAAATCATGTGTGACACTCCACAAGGGATTCCCTAGGTAGAAGAGGGAGCGGAGAAAGTTTTCAGCGACTTTCTCCAAATTTACTCCCCGCGCTATTTACTTCTCCATCTATCCAGAGATCCGCTCTTCTCAGGGATCTCATTGTAGGTAAAACCCTCCATTGTCCACTGTCTAGTACGGCTTCAACCTCCGTCCTCTCTTTAGTCAAGTCAACCTCATCCCTAAGCTCAAGATTAATCCTAAATGTGTCCTTTTCACAACAAGCTGGGATAAACGTGTGTTTGAGTGTGCTGTAGTAGCAATAGTACATGGCATCAGCTACATTCAACAAGACTTTGAATCCCAGAGATTTATGGTCTCAGCCTCGGGTTGAAATTGCTTGATTTTACCTTCTCAACTCCGTAAATGGTGGAGGAGTGCGGTGGAGTAGGAGCATATTATTTTCTCCTTCTTCCCGTTCCTTATTGCCCTGTCTTTGTTTATTTTAAATTTTTTCTCACAGGATTTATGTAAGTGTCTCCCATTCCGGCAGACTTGTACTCTTTTCTTGCCGTCGCATAGCATTCCTCCACTCAACCCTTCTTCTTCTTCTTCTAACTCCTCACCGTTTCTTTTGATTTCAGTGACAGTCTTTGAGTTATACCTTAAGGATTTTACGAATCCTTTGTCATTAGTTACTTTTCCGGCATTCAACATTTTACGCACTTCCAAACGTTTTTTAACCTTTACACACTTTTAGCACCCCACAGAAATTAAGTACTTCACAGTTAGTACCCCTCACTTATTTACTTACTCTAACATAATATCAAAGTATATGAACCATTAATGATCCCTTTACTCCACTTCCCCTCTTCCACAAAGCTTGAGTAAACAAACAAGCATGTGCGCTATAACTTTTTTACCTACTTACACATCCCTTCTTTGTCGCTTTTAGTTTTTACAGTATATTTTTAAACGTTTGAATATTCATCTCTTAACAATTCTACGTATCTTCTCTCCTCCACAATCTTCCCCTCTTTCTTCAGTTGAATGTAAATGCTGAGTTGGTCGGGTTACTTTTACTTCTATATATATAACGACGGCCAGCGTTTTTCCAGGAATTCAAATACTGTAAATACCATTGCATCAACTTTGGTCCTGGATTGTATGGCTTTAAAAAATGATTCCTTTTTTATTGTTGTGTTGGGAGGATTGGATGAAAATATTTGTATGTTTATGTGTCTTCTTCTTGAGGTTTTTTAACTCGGACGCAGTGAGGAAGACAAGCGTGAGAGAATATTTGAATCTTACGCTTTTTGCTTTTAGAAACTCCTACAATCCCATGCATCCACCACAGGCGTTGTAGTAGCCCTTCCAAAGGATAGCTCCAAAAGTCCTTCTCCCAGCCAGCTTGTCCTTTGGATAATCAGAGACACACTGCAGTGCTTATAGTGATGCTTGGCTTTATTTACTTTTTTCTTGGACGCTTTAGAATATTCATGGAGGAGAAAAGAGGATAAAAATAAAGTGCATCACAGAGGATCTACAGGAGAGAAGAATGGAAGAAAGGAGATGAATAAGTACAATGGAGCGATATACAGTATCATTCTAAATCTTGTTGTGAGCCACAAAACTCACCGCTGGAAATTCTCCTATAGCATTCGTCATTTTATATTTCTCTTGTCCGTCCGTCCGCACACGGATTCGGTACTGTAAAACGTTGTTACTTGATAATGGAATTTGTGTGTACGCAAACATGCGTATTCTTTTACTTTTGTGTCTTTACTTGTACTCGAATAAAGAGTTTAAAGAATGTATCGAGAAAATAGGAAACTCGGAGAATATGAAACTCGCCCCGCGATATTCCTCTTCGGCCCGAACCGACATCAACTGCGAGGACATTTGAAAATTTCTCAATTTTCACTTCTCTTAAACTAACTTTGCATAATTAAAACAACCGTTAGTCAACCTTGAGCCTAGTCTTCTACTTTCACTCACTCATACAACACACTTTACGTTATCAATTTATACTGCATCAAGGATCAATCATATTCTGTGAGTGTTGGGAGCGTTACTAAGATCCTGGATACATTAACCAGCTTTGCGTATCCAAGGGATTTATTTGTTCTTTTAATCCAATTCCCATTATCATCTCCCTTGTCTCCTTGATAATAAGTACTAGAACAAAGAGTCATTCCTTGAGGTTCTCTTCTAGACTTTATGGGGCAAAGTTTAACTGAGTGGGCTGGACAGGAGAAACTATTGCCGGCTTGTTAGATAATCTCGGTTGTAAGCTACGTGGATGCATACTTTACAACTGTAAGTGTAGTATGAGAAAATCATGAGGAAGAATGAGGTAGATAAATGAAAAGCGTTTGTGCGTGTGCTTTATAATGAAATCTTTGGAGAAGACTAAATATAATTTATTATCATGTTTTGTTTTTCATCTTTATAGTGCCGTGGCGGGAGTTATTTATTCCTTGTATTATTACCCTTAATGTCTTCCAGATACTTGATTTATTCTCATAATAATAGGTAAACACGACAGCTTTTTCCAAGGGAGGAGTCAGAAGAAGGCTATTTTAAAATAGTGCTGCTGGAACCATGTATGAGGATGGTCTGGTTATAAAAAACGTTGGTCAAAAAACTTGAACATGATCAGATTTGTGCTCTGTACGCACTCCGTCCAGCTAAGCACTCGAGTGACTCCAGTGCCGCTTCTATACTCTTTTACTACATATTAACATCATCGTGTCCCACTTGATTTAATCCAAGTTTAAGATAAAGCTCATACTCAGTCATGTAACAAGCCCTTCCTCAAGGTAACTAGTTGCCGGTTTATACATAATATATAAATGAAGGACAAGGTAAAGATAATGAAGGAATCATCCATGTCCTGTACACAGTCCTTGTCCCTTGTCTCCCATCCACCGGCCCATGCTGATTGCTAAGCCACCCAGAATCTCATAATGACCCGGCTCGCTAACAAAGATGAGATCCGAGGAGAGCTTTGCTTCCAGAACTTGGAAGGATGGAGATTCATCCGTATAATTGTGAATGTTTTCCCTATTTCACGCTCAAGTTCCCCGAGTACAAGCACAGAATTCCGACTCTAGAGAATGACCCGTGTCCTTCCGGGGATATTACCGGCAAAGCCGGGATTGCATTCCTGGATTACCCGGTAAATTGGTGAAATTCCCAGAATTCAAATGACTATGATAAATTATTACCACTGGTCCGTAAGTATCTTGAAAACCCTGGGCATAAATATTCATTTTGAATTCCATTTTGAGCTTGATTCTCCAATCTATTGTCCCATCCTGGTGCTTTACCCGCTGAGGAAAGGTTATACTATATACATTCAGCTGGTTATAAGGTGATTGAAGGCATAGGCATGAGGGACTATTTACGTAAGGATGGAAAGGCTAGAAGATGTCTCAATTTACAGCTTTTAGGGGGAAGAGCTAAAAGGGAGTGGGAGGGGGAGATACATGTGGTTATAGAGAAATTCACATATTAGAGACGAGACTTGACGCTTCTATTATGCTATTGATTTTAATCATATAATTCATCCTCGCCATGGGCTTTTGAAAGCAGGAGGGAAACCATATATAAGTATCCAATAATTCGGTAGAATGATGTCCTACACGTTTGAGCCCTCATCCTGCGGTCTAGTATCCAGTAAACTACTGTTGCCACACAAACCCACAGCATTTGCTTTCTGAAGTGGCCCATTACGGAATCAATGAATTGTATCCCATATATTTTCACTCCAGAAATTCAATGAGAATCCTTAGCTTCCACGGATGAGATTTACTTAAACGGGTCCCCTGCCTGGTTGGAGACCCTTGAGGGAGACAATGCGTTTTAGATCTTTGCTAGATGCTCACTTGATTTCTTCTATTTTCCATTCAGAAGAAACTTGCTCCAGCTGGTTTTAAATCGGAACTATGTACACGTTTTGGAATTTTGAAAACTCGGATTCGGAAAATACTCTACCCATTTCTTCCTCAGGAGGGTAATATTGCAGTATCATTTACCAGTGTTCCACCCGATATTTTGGGGATGTACAAAATTTAAAGGCCAGATTTGGTATGTATTAAATTAGCTATGGATCATGGATGCCAGGAGGGTTGCATAATTATTTGATTTAGTTGGTTTAACGGCGTAAAGGCATAGCCCTAAGAGAATATTGAGTGAAGAAGAAAGGGGTCATGTTTTCTTCCCGTCTCTTCCTTGGTGGAACAACGTTTCCGCCCTCGTCCTTCCTCCGGCTTCTGACCTCCCAGACGAGTGTCAAAGTAAACGAAACTTGTCAAGGTTCTTCCTCTCTGCTTAACACTTGTGAACACGTAGTAGTCTCTGGGCGTACACGGATATACTTACATGGTATCATGGCATCTTAAAGACACTGGATTCACGAGACTCTTCCCGGGGTTTATGTGACATGAATTTTTCACTTCTCGCCTCCCCCCGCAGCATTGTGGAAGCGTTGTGGACGTGCCTTTAAAATTTCTTTCGTCTTTAAGCTGAAATGACAACAGGATCGCAGCCTGAATTACGTGAAAGCCCTTAGGATTTTTTTGCTCAGAAGGAGATGAAGGGCGTTTTCGGTAGAGGAAAGGGCGGGCATGTTGCACAATCCCCTACAAATATGGGAAAAGACGCTGGCAACGTTGACATAACGGCTGGTGGTTACAAATGGCCGTCGAATTTCACATGTTGGCTTGTGCGCCTTTACTTCTCAGAGCCACGCCACACACATGAGATTCCTTTGTCGTCATAACCTCTTGCTGGAAGTAATAATAATCCTTTGAAAACTACATATCCTCAAGTTTTACACCTGTACGTTGTGGCTGCGAGAGGAAGCCGAGTCTCGTCTGGCTAATGTTGTTGCCCGTCATGTTTCTTCATGTATGTAGGATTATTTCTCCTTAAACGTTGACTATGATGCTCGGCACGTCAGCTCGACCTTGGGCTTCGCCACTACATTCCCGTCTGGATATCATAGCAACTGTTAAATCGATGGTGTTGTAAGAAGCCTTTTTGTGGAAACTGATATTTCCAACTTTACAAATTCCTCCAAATCTAGGAGCGCGTACGCTAGTATTGATTAAATACTTGTGGGCAGAAGAGATAGAAGAACAACATCTGGGTATGGAAGGAGGAGAATAAATCTGGGATTCATTCCCGGGGAAGGAGTAGTTGCGGATTTGGGAAGTGAATTTTGATTTAGTGAAAGTCAGTTAATTATGTCAGGGGAAGTATTGAAAGAGGAGGAGCGGAAGGAGGGAGAAAGCGAGGAAGAAAGCAGCTTAGAATCCGAGGAGGAGGAGGAGAGCATCTCTGGAGACGATGTTGAGAACGACGAGATTGGATTCCAAGGGACTTCCTCTGCGGATTCTGAGAGAAAGTTATCCGCAGCCACCGTAGAGAATGAAGCCTCTGGTGAATATTCTGGGAAAAAGAAGCGGAGTCTAGTATCTAATTTAACCGCTGCCAATTCTCGATCAGACTTGGGAACTGTGACAGTACTCTCCTCGGATGCAGAGTCTTCGGATGAGAGCGACAGAGAAAATTGGCAAAGCCGGCCCACATCCCCGGATTACCCGCCCGAGTACTGGCACGTGCAGCGGCTAATCAAGTACATTAAGGTAAACGTAGGGAGAAAGTCGACAAAATTCTGACTGTCACCAGCCCCAATCAAACTACTTTCACATCTTCCCCTTTGTTCACTTGACAACCGCAACGCTTCCGGCCATGTCAACCATGTGGCAAGATGAGAGAGAGCGAAGCAATTTAAATGCATGTGCCCATGATGTCATTTCACGTTTCAGGCAGGCAATCCCACAGCGACAATAATATCTTTATCATCCTTGCGGGATTTAAATCTACAAGATAAATTCGTTCAATTGGCAATCAAGGATTCGAATGGATTGGAAGTACTACTTAACATTTTGGAGACGGAGGAAACGCGTTGCAAGAGGGCAGCACTCCAGGTCATCCGTGAAATAACAACAAATTCGGACATTAGTCGAAATTTATTCAACATGCGTGTGAGAATGATTCCTATTTCATCTTTCATCTTTTTATTACAGTGTCTTATTCAGCCTCCGCCCAAAATTCTCCACTTTTTCTCTTCCATCCACCATCTCTTCTCTGGCTTTCCTTCATCTTTCATAACCCAACTCTCAAATTTTCCCTTACCGTAAAAGTACACTGTTCGGCCTCCTAATCTTTCACACCGCCATACTTAGGCTTCCGCAATTCCAGCTTTTATTTTGTTATCTGTATATACAGCGTTTATGTCAGTATAGTTTCCTTGGTCATCTCAACGCAGCCTTCTCTTAAAATTGTTAGTTGAACGTGCTTTTTGATTTTGAGAGAAATGCTCTTAAGCAAGTCTGGTATGAGTGCGATAGAGGGGGGAATAACAAGTGTTTGATTTGAAAATCTCCGCAGGGACTCGAAACACTGGTCCAGTGTTTAAAGGATCCATCCAAGGAGCTGAAGCTTCTGGCTGCGGAAACCGTATCGAACATTTGTAAGATAAAGAAGGCAAGACGCGCCATGAGAAATTCGGACGGGATTGCACGCTTGGTAATATGATTATCATGAGTCATTGCATTCCACACCACCGTCTCAAAGAAACTCCCACCTTTGACCAGCTCCCTCCTGAAGATCAAGTCAGAGCTACCATATTCACGCATCCAAGTTTGAAATGGATTTGCTTCCTTGGATTTTTTAAAGGTGGATATGCTGGACGTGGAAGCGGCTCTCAAGAGCCCGACAGTGTCCAGCGACGGGATAGAATCCGACTTTGACGTTGCTCGTTCCGGTGCCCTTGCTCTGTGGTCCCTGGCGAATTCTTCAAAGAACAAGGACGCGATTCGGAAAGCGGGAGCGATTCCTCTCTTGGCACATCTCGTCCGAAGCAAGCATGTTGGGGTTGTAATACCCGTGGTGGGTATATTACAAGAATGTGCTTCCCAAGTAATTTAAAATTTCTCTGCTTGTTCTTTAATGGAATTCTGGATGAGGACTAAAAAATTGGAATAGCTTGGACACTCTGCGGAATACAAACCTCTTGATTCTCTCCCTTATGGGTCGTAGGCAAATTTTAGGATAGCAATCCGAAACGAAGGCCTTCTCCAGGAATTTGTTCTCTGTCTTAGGAGTCCCAGCCACGAGTTGGTTCAGTTTTGCGCCAAAGCAATTTACATGGTAAGTTCTTGGTTCTTGTCTTCCTCTGCTTGAGGAAACCACCATGCAGAATGCATGCCGCAGCCGCAGCCAGCTATTCCTCCATCATTTTTCATCCTTAGTAGATAAGTAGTGAAATGACATAAGCAGACATTCCAGAGTAGCCGGGTTTCCGGAATCCATGCTGTAGGTTGATACGTAAGTGAAACTAATGGACGCTTTGACTGATGGTGTGACAGTGTGCTGAAGACAGGGAATCACGGGAAGCAGTCTTTAATTTGGGTGCAATAGATCCGCTTCTTCTGATAATTCAAGATCCGCGTCTCCGGAAGAACAAGGTAACTCAGGAGAAAGAAGAGAGACAGTGGCTGTGGAGGGCACATTGTTTGGATTCTCTCTCTCGGAGAGATTCTCTCCCAACATTTACCAACTTAACCCATTGACACATTATATCAGTGCAAACTTTGAAGGTTTTGCCATATAGTTAGTCCTCACCATTCCTTATCATCCCCGTCCCTCCAGCCTGTCAGCGGATGCGCATATCAATCAAACTCGTTTCTTGATTGGCAGGCGTTGATAGCAGCAGCAACGGGAGCTATATGGAAATGCTCTTCCTCTATTTGCAAAACTCCAGTTTATGTAGAAAAGGGGCTGATTGAGATTTTGACGAATCTACTGGAGGACGAGCCGGAGGACATTTTGGTGAACGTGGCGGGAGCTTTAGAGCAGATTGTCCGCTCTGACGAAAATAATTCCGTCCTTGTCAAGAAGGCCAATGCAATAAAGCCTCTCATCCGCCTCTTGACCCAGACTAATTCCGTGAGTGAAAGTTGCTTTCGCCCTGGAGGGGCTTTCGCAGTCCTCCACCCTGCTCATGGCTTGGCTGCCTTGTTTGTGAGACGCTCCCTCGACACACGGCCCTGCTACAAAATCCTTCCCTGCTTTCCTCATTACGCTCAAAGAGGGAGGTGCGGATAGGGATAGCGATGGGTTATATTGATCTGTTTCATGATTGATGAAGTGCTCCTGTTGATTTGTAGGAATTGCTCGTAAATACGATTAATACAGTTGGTGAATTAGCCCGGGACGAGGAAGCGAGGCTGGAGATGGAAAAACTTGATGGTTTTCGTTTAATCTGGTCTTTACTGAAACATCCATCAGGAGCCGTCCAGGAGAGCGCAGCCTGGGCCATATGTCCATATGTGGAGAGTTCCCTGGTTTGTTCAATTTCTCTTTCAACAAACCTTTATTACTTCCACTCCCCGCAAACTCTCCTTTCACTTCATTTGATGCACAGAGTGCCAGAAACTCCATCACAATATTTGGTTCCTTAAAAGCCTTAATCCGGCTCTGATCTGACAGTTGCTGAAATCCTTTATTTTCAGGAGTCTAGTGACATGGTGCGAAATTATGTGGGTGGATTAGAAGCTTTAGTTCATCTACTCATGTCTGATGACATTCATGTCCAAGCAGCAGTCTCCCAGGCGGTCGCAGCAATAGCTCTCAACAATGATAACCTTGCCATCATGACGGACCATGGTGTGGTGGAATATTTGGCAAGATTAGCTCCGACAGTAAACAATATTACTCTTTATCCTTAATCTCTCTACGTCCTCCTCAAATAGTAACAGCTATTTAGGCTCAG
Organism: Sminthurides aquaticus; assembly: GCA_906901655.1. Lineage (NCBI taxonomy): Eukaryota > Metazoa > Arthropoda > Collembola > Symphypleona > Sminthurididae > Sminthurides > Sminthurides aquaticus. The sequence goes on along the minus strand of CAJQTT010000004.1, from coordinate 2,704,429 downwards.
CAATCCTTAATCCGGTTCCTACTAATCCATAACCCTTCCGCTTCCCCGCTATTATTTACTATGGACTATGGACATGTTGTCCACACGTTGTTGTCGGGTTGATGCGCTCTTCTCTTTCTATTAGTGGCATTTGTAGAACTTGTTTCTCCTCGTTTTATTTACACCTTGTCGAATGTCCCTCTTCCGCTGCAACCTTCTCATCCTCTCCTGAAAGTCCACCTTATCAATGTCAAGAGCAATTATATTTACTTGATATTTCTATGTGCTCTAAGCCCAAAGGAGACAATGACTTGCTCCGGAAGAGCATAGCAACAGCCATTGCGGAATGTTGCAAATTGGAAGGAAATAGCGGTGAATTTGGAAGGAGAAATGCAGTGAGTCCGATTTGCTCGTATTTGTCATCCTCTGAACCGTTAGTTCATCGCGCAGCTGCCAAGGCGCTCTGCGCGCTGTCTGTATATCCGCGAAATTGTATAATTATTCATCAATGTGGAGTGGTTCCGGTAAGTTTGCTCTTGGATTTCCTACATCTTTACCGTCCTTTTACCCTTTACAAGCTCAAACTAACTTTGATTTACACAAGTTGGTCTTGTATTCCAGTACTTGATACGAATGAGCGGTTCTTTGGACGAAGAGCTGAGGAATTCAGCAGCAGGGGTTATGGCCAATATTCGTGCGCTAGTCCTTTGTGCAGAGCGGATTCGACTAACGCGCTAATATTTGTATCCGACGTGCTCACAGTCTATTACCAACGCAACTTTCTGTTATATCGAAGCGAGATTAAGCCGAATTTCTTATCCGTATATATCTTCAACTCATCAATTTCTTTACGTAGATCCAGTTCCGCAGACAACGAGAACATATCCTTGTTAACTACATGAAAATTAAAAGGCTAATAAGGATCTTTTAAATCTTATCTGCAGATACGTAACTTTAATCTAGTTTTTTATCATTCATTAATTTGCATTTCTCCATCTTCTCCATTAGTTGTTCCAACTGGATTACCACCGTCTTTTACATTTTCTCACGGGATGGATCCATACAGGAAACACGAACTTTCTCACTCCATGATCCATTTCATTCCTTGTCTCCTCATCTCACTCAGCAGGCTATCATCTAAGTCAATCCTCCATTCTCTTCCGCATCTTCTCTTAGTCCAAAGTCCAAAGGGTAACTGACTAAAACGTATTATTGATTCCACGGGATGTGTCTCGCACTGACTTCAATTAAGCTTGTACACTACTATCACGCTTTTTGTAACTCATTCATACTTGCACACACTCGATGTCTTCCTCTCACCACTTTTCCCGCTTACATTATTCACTTTCCTTCTTATCAAAGATGACAAATGGGATACAATCAACCCAGAGAGTTTTTTCTTCAACCCAACTATCAGCGTTTTATCCTGAACTATGCAACAAATCCCTACTTTTAATTTCTCATCACCTAAACCTGAATCCCTGTGATATATACCAACCAGCAGCAATCCTTTTGTACGTCATGCTCATTTTAATTTATACTTTTCTAATGCATACCTCTGTACTTAATACTCGATCACTTTTAATTGGTCAATATACAAGTATGAGCTAGCCGCTTAAGAATTCCAGTAATTTCTTCCAAATCAAACAGGTTTTTAACCCATTTCAACTCTTTCTTCAAACCGCATAACATGCATTTCCATTTAATCCTCCTTCAAGTAGACAGAGGATTGATGAAGCGGGTTTTTTTCCTTGCGAGCAATCAATTAGTGCGATATTATCCGCGATCATAAGCATATATTATCCTGAGGAGAACATGGTCAAGCTCTCATGTCATGGAAAACTTGTACAGGTTTTTACATGATACTTTTGATTTGATATATAACGGCATACATTTCCGTTTGTATTTTTTATTTCTCGCATCTGTCACTGTTTCTCACTTACTGATTTCTCCCCGGATCTTTACCTTTGACATGCTTCCCTCTTACCTCTGTATTTTCTTGTCCGGTTCAGAAACATCACAATCAGTATCTCTCCTCTTATTAAAATGTCGGCCATCGGGCTGGTTGATGATAGCACTTCATGAAGAGGAAAAAGTATATAGTATGAGTCTGACTTGAAAATTAATAAACTCGGACACTAAGAAGCCCTTGTACAGAGTGTACAAGTTGTACTGTTGTACTCGGGAATGAGGGACGGTTGTAAGTGTCTTCATACCTTATGATTAGACACCTGAGAATAATATGATAAATAAAAAAAATGATCCTAATCTTCCCGCACTGCTTTTGTCCGGGAGGAAATTACATTAAAATAATTGCGATAAAATAATAACTATTACGTATGAAGGATCTACAGGAATGATAACGTATATGTCCAACACTAACAGCGAACTCCCGATCCTTCTGTTGTAATTTAGGGTCTGCCTGCATTCATTCCCTTGTCAGCAGCTCCAGCCTTGCTTTCAGTCATCCAGATCTTAAAATTAATGAATGAATCCTGGAACATACTACCGTAGCCCCTTGGCCCCTTTCTCCCTCCTTCAATTCATCAAACTTGTTTCTTTATTCCTTTCAACTATATGCTACTCTAAATTTCTTTGACTGTCTTCCGACTGGTAGTTTTCTCTAAGATGGATTACTCAAAGCACACCTCGTTTCCTACAATGTGCATCCATCCTGCCATCTCCCCGCGTTATTACGTGGAGTAAAAGTTAAAATGTGGATCAATGGATGATTCTTGTTTTAAAAGGAAGTTTCTTTTCTTTCTACTACTACCACACTACGAGTAGTAGTACAGCAAACACACGATACAATGTTGAAGAAAAAAGTGAAAGAAGACAGGGTTGTATAAGAGTATTTTTTTGTCGAGAATAAGGAAAAGAAGGGGTTGGTGGTGGAAAAAGTAGATTTTTTACTCAGCACATATAGCTCCTCTCATCCTTCTTAATCTTCCTGCCATACATTCAGCACGTATTTGGATCATTGTAAATATGCTAGCTGAACTTCCAGAGTTTTTCTATTCCTCAGATCCATCACCATCAGCTAACAACCCACCTTCTTGTCCTGTGTATGAATAGTAAGACGCGTCCTGAGGATAGCATATGATGATGGGAGCATCTTGTTAGGATTGAATAGAGGGAGGTGTTCACCTTGTCACTATTCTCACCCCCACCATCTCACACGGCTTTCTTCTTCCGCTTATATCCTGTAATGAGTTGAGGAAATTGGTTTGTTGAGCCTCAAAGTAGTGGGGAAAAGGTGGGAAGCACGGTTGCTGAGCAGCGGCTGAATGGCCGGCTCATGAGTCGGGAAGGAGTAGCTTTAATCCATCTTCCAGACCAGAGAAAAAGCTGATGACTGAAATAACAATAAAGCTAAGTTTAATAAGATTATCAGGTTGATTGGTGGAAGACCATCTGGCACTATTTTCCTTCGGGTCCTTCCTTTCATAACTTGATGATAGACGGAGTCGGGAGACGAGACTTTTGGATAGATGAGGAGAGTAGTAAGAAGGAAGTGAGAGTTGTAAATTAAGTATATAATTTAAAAAGACAACTAAAACTTGAATGTTAAACTTGCAATTTTAAAAAAAAATCTGTTAGACAGTATCTCTTTAACTTTGAAATTCTTTCACCTCTTCTCCTGCAACTCTGATTGGAATCCCAGATAATGTTGACAATGGTAGCTTCTTGTAGCGGATTTATTGTGTCCGCTTCTTTAAGTTGACAGTTAGTGCAGATTTTGACTGGTATGCAAATTCCACTCAGATTTTTTTGCCTTACTCTTCAGTACCTCACGGGAATGTAGATTACCTAAATGAATTCATAAACTCCTTGTAATTGCCCTTACAACGTCGGACAGCTGTGTTGGATGGGGCTGAACTTGAGTAAAGTCTAGCTCGGGCTGAGAAAGATGGTGTCGTAGATGGATACAAAAGGATTTGACTCTTTCATCCTTCTAATGAAGAGTAATTGGAATTTGTGTTAATTGGAAAAGAATTTCACATATTTCCAAAGCCATTTCTTATATTGTTTCAAAAGCTTTAAATTTTCATCTGTAAGAGTGAAGAGGTTTCGGGAGGGAGAGAGCGATGTAATTTCCCGGCGCTCACTTCACAGTCCACCCTTGTATCCCATGGAAAGAAAGGAATCTAAAAAGGCAAACAAGATATTTTTTAGCGGTCATCATCATATAACGACGGCCCGTGTCCCACCTTTGTAACGGTCTTCTCGAATCCTAAGTGATTTTCTTTTCGGGTCGGTAGAGAAGCCAAGGGTTGGCGTCTTACGTACTCATCCCTGGATTTAGCCCTAGGCTCCCTTTCCCACCGCTGTTCGCGTCCTATCCTAGGTATAAACGCTCTTCGAGGAGGATGTGTACTGTAAATTGCCTAAAGGTGTGCACACCTCCCAAGTTAATGTTTGGGGAAAGCACCATTAGCGGCTACGAGAGCGGAATTACTGAACATAGGCATACACATAAGAAGATGAGAGCAGCTGTCTTTACTTAGCCATGTGATGAAAGACAAGTCAGTTAATATGTCGGCTTTCGGCTTCGTTTAAAGTAGCATCTATATAGCATTCACGGAATCAAGCTCTTATATTGGATGCCTTCCTTGCTGAGGATGAGTGCGGAAGAAATATTGTAGATTGAGCTTACTTCATACATGCAGAATATTTCCATTTTCTGCCTACTATTGTTATTGCTTGCTACACACATATTGTGCTCAATCCTTGGCGAAAACGTTTACGGAATTTCCTAACTTTCCCTCACCAATAATGATCCATCAATATCACATCCCACATTTTCAACTAGCAACCTTAACTGGAAACAATGGATCGGCACGCTGGTTGTTTAGTTTTTACGTAGATGCACGCACACTGTATGTCCCGCCGAGTTTTGAATTCAGCTAGAGCTACCCGCGCGCCGCTGTCCTCACCTATGCATGCGCCCCTTCAAAGACCGATCAATCAGTCAATAACCTATTGAAGTAAATGAGATTTGTCATAGAAGGACATAATCTGTCATCTAATACCCCCTAATACAGTTTTTCTGTCTCGGAAGTTTTCCTCCGGATTATCTACTTATCACCTCTTGCGGAATGTACTTTAGGGAATACAATTCCGGGTGACAGGAGAATCGCGCTGTGGGCAGATGGCCGGGATGTACATACCCTTCACTACAATTCTCGGGTTTGAAACCATTCAAAGGACAGGGTTCACGTGCTAAAGCCTTAAGTGGGTTTCGAAGCCATTATGCTAAGCAAGACTAGAATTTCACGCTCACCTGGACAAGTTTCATGTATCGCGATTAGTCGCTATGATTCTCCCGCTCTATTTTATTTTAGTGCTAAGCTATAAGAGGGAAGGTCACGGTTTGGTTATTCCTGAAATTGGTAGCAATACGCCTCTTTACTAAGTATTCATCTGTCCTGGGAGAAGCGATCCTTCCTGGAACTGGTTGGCTCCTGGGGGAGAGATTTTTGAAGTGTCACTATATTTCATTGATTACGTTAATTTACATAGAGGTGTGGTGGGATACTGGATGGAAAGGTGAGAGGCTTCTGAGAGTCTTACGCGCTTTTGAGGTTGAACCCTATAGGAATCTAGACATTCCGCATCTCTAAAATACTGGAATCTTAAGTCTCCTCCAAAAGCTACTTCTTTTGTGCCGTGCCCAAGCATTGTCTTTCTCTTTCCTGGAGAAAGAGCTCGGGGATGACACCGCACGGAAGTGTATAGCTTTTGAAAAAGAGAACACACACACACACCCTCCCAGTTGGGGCATTGTGTATCCAATTGTGCGGAGATGGACGAGGAAATGCGCGGCGTGGTTCTTTCAACAAAGTAGCAATCAATCACATGTTAACTAAATAGTCGGTTATTTGACAAGTTACAGCTTCATTTTCGCTCTACATTCCCCGGCATCTTCTCATCTCCTTCTGCCTCCTCCACCACCACCCTCTTAATGTGAATGAATAGATTACGGATGGAGGAGGAGGAGGACAAGGAAATGGAATCCCTTCTTTTCTCACAAAATAACATTTAACTCTAACCTTTTACGATCATCTATTCTTCTCCCACCCCACCACAACCTTAGGATGAAGAGTCTCAAGTCTCTCTTTCCACTCTCTCACCTCCGCCGCACAATCCGCCCCCCCCCATCTCCCGTCCTCTCCTCAATCCGATACATTCCATTCTTTCCTTCATCCAAAAACCACCTTATTCTAGCATTTCTCCGCTCATTCCAAGGCTTAAGCTATGGACTGACTGGAAGACGTTATGCCATGCAACCTTCGAGGGGTTACTTCATGAAGCTATAAGGGATAGTACGAAGCGCTTTTAGGGAAATGTGTGTGCCGGCCATTATTACACCCCGGATCATTACACGGGCCTTGGCATTCACCTTTGAATCTAGCTTACTGGAAGTCCCTTGAGAAGAATTCATGTTTGTTTTCTTATGTATATTACCAGGACGGAGGATATTATTCTCCCGTCCTATTTCACCCATTGTCCACTATTCATCTGAGCAAGCGTTCATGATACTTAAACGCCACATTTATTGAGGGTAATAGCCCGGTCATAGAGGCCAGACGCCTCCTCTGCCACTCTCACTTATTCAATAAAATCTCCGCGTCCTTAACCCTCCATAGTTCAAGTTTGCCTCTATCGTCTTCGCTGGAAGGATCAAGGATTGACTCATTTTCCTTGGTTCCACACCTGAAATGCTCAAAGACTTGTGGCTTATGTAAGTAAATCCTCGTTGATCTCATGCGGGTTCTTGCGGGATTGCTGTACCATGGAAAACAATGCCCCCGTTTGCTCTGAAAACGGTGTAGCACTTTCTCCACATGTTCCAAAGAAATAGTAGTATGGTCTTGGAGTTTACTAGAGATGTGAAGTGCTCACAGAATACGGAGATTACAGGAGAGCAATGTTGAGCGAAAGCGAAGAAAACAATTATTTTCTGGCGCTGCCTGAAATTAGTAGACGAAAATCATATATAATATTATTGCAAACTTTCTCCACGGGCGTGGCGATATTCCAGGAAAAGCGGAATGGAGAGCTTGTTGGAATTTCTCGTTATGCAACTATGTATATATACTTTGTCAGTATTTTCCTCCATTGAAGTGACATGAATGAATTCACCAGATTTTCTTTGCTAATTCATTCTCGTTTCGGAGCGAGGCCCGTTTGCATTTTGCCGTGCCTAGAGTACAGCTTTCCCCATGTTTACCTAATATAACAATGTCGGTACTTGTTCATTCAGCACACATTTTCCAGCTTCATTTCTCACTGTAACCAGGAGCCTATTTAGGTTCTTGAAAGCCTTTCCAGCTCGACACTCGGCACGTTATTACCACACCATCACCATAGAATGGAAAAGCTTTTCTTTGCCTATAATGAGTTGAGTAATAATTTTCCCGAATCTCCATTCCAGAAGATCCATACCGGGATCCCCTAGCTTTTTAGCTCGTTGAAGGACATGAGGAAGATAGGATGTTGAATAGGTGGGCGGAATAATCCACGGGTATCCCAATTTCTCTTCTTCTCTAGCCTAAGGTGTAGATTCCTCGTGAAATATTTATTTGAATTTCCCTTAAGATTAGGCAATTTTCCTACTTTATTTAAGTTACTCGGGCCGTCAAACCTTGGATTTTCCTCTCCCTCAGAGCAGAGGTATTCTCTTCTGCCATAGATTCGTTTGTATTCACAAGGTTCTCACATCTAAACAAGGCGTGGTTGTCGCCTCCTGGACGTGGAGGTAAAACCTAATTTTTCACCCTCACAAAAATGACACTAGGAGGAGAATGAGAAAGATGCATGGATACATTGAAAATATTGGAGTTGGAGCCCTCCAAAAAGGCGGAAGTGTCATACTTGGTGGGATGAAAGCGGGATTAAGGATGAGTATAAAGACTGGTGCGAGCAGGTTTTGATGATAAAAAAACAAGAATTGCATCTCTCTTTCTGTATTCTCTCTTCCCTCAATTCCTCATGTCAAAAGAAAGGATTGGAGCGAGTGCGGGAATCTTGGATACTTGGATCCAGAGTAACTAATGTTGAGCATGAATAAAAAGACAGACACACGCTTTCCAAACATATAACACTTCTCACTCCATATTTTAAGCCCCCGCATTATTTTCACAATATATTTTAAATCACGCTTCTTTCTTTCCCCTTCTTCCATCCATATTCACGCTATTCTCCATCTTCTCCCCGTATTCAAGCTCCACACACATTAGTTTGGTCTTGCTCAGTCCGTCTCTTCCGCATCTGCATTCCTCTCTTCCCACTACTATATTTCACACCGTATTCCAAGATCGATTCCGACGAGGGCAGAAAACTTTGGGAATTCCTTGAGGGAATACAAAACTTATTCCTTTTTTCATTTATTTGTTTCTCGTTTGTCTTACTCTTGTATGCTTTATTCTTGGAGTATTATCCTCTAACTGCAGATAGGTATGAATGGCAGTAGCCCGGAAACGCCATAGCGACGTTGGAAAGGAACTTGTAACGTTCATCTACATCCAGATACAATTTTTGGGTGAAAGCAGGGTAATCTTCTTCGGCAAGGTACCCTCTTCTATTAAGCACATTGAGAAGCCATTAAGAAGGTGAAAGAATATTCCATGTACGCTCATGAAACTCAAATCAAAGGAAGAATCAAGTATAGGATATCGAGCTCTGAAGAAATATCGCATTTGAGGTAGAGTTTGTGGCCTGAGTTGTTTAAATCTTGAAAAAAATCCCGTTTAGCAGTCAACAGGCTGTCATGTTGTCAGGTATGTTGGATTTGTTTGATTGCCAAGGATAATTATTACAATGGGCTATGGTAGCTAGTTTAGTGACTTTAATGTTGGCAGTGTATCAATTTGATTCAGTTTTACGCGTTTACCAATTGCCCTCACACAGACTGCATTGGCTAAACGGCAGACTAATGGAGTATAGGAATATATAAAGTTGTGGAAGAATGAGTAACTTTTCTTGGGATTGCTGATCAATGTACAGGTGAAATAATTGCTACAGTTAACGAGGATCACCTACATAGTAGAAGTTGCCAAACTCCTCAACCCTTCAAACCAGGAGCAATTCCTTGTGATTACTCGAGTCATTTTAACAAATGTTCCCAGGAGTCTCTGTCATTAATCTTATTTTGTTTAATTCCATTGCAGGCGGGAAACATTGAGAGTCCCTCTGAAAAATACCTCACCGCGCCTCCAAGATTGCATTTTAAGTATTCATCAAGAGTGAAGCCGTTTAGTTTATAGCGTTCCCTGTTCTTGCAAGTTCAATCCTGCGTTTGTCTCTCACAATTTCCTCGCAATTCTGTGTCATTAACGATTACAATCTCCATACTACTTGTCTCCAAGCTGAGCAGTGAAGAGTTAACGGGGCTTGTAACCCGTGGTTAAAAGAGTACTAGATTTCAGACATTGACGTGTTTTTAACCAACACTAATAACCAGAATCTGACGTACATGAGTCAGAACATATGAGTTCTCGTCAAACCAGGACCGTTTCCTCCTCGGCAACTCATCATGTTATCATATGGATTTTTAAAATCTGTAGAGAGGTCCCTCAAGCGTCATTTAGTCAATCAGGAGACAGCTTTATATTAAAGCATGTGAGGCATTAAGACTTTCAAGCAAAGATTATAGTTCTCATCTCCTCCGTTCAGATCCTACCCAATCCTACAAGATAATCAAGATTTCTCTTGGTTGCCATATATCTTTATGATTCTTGATCATTTTGTGGTGATCGCTTTTGCAGGGCGCACGAGCCCGACCAAGGAATCTAATTGTGAAATTCATGAGAAGCACAGCATGCTCCCGTCATCCCCAACATGTTCAACAATCAATCTTTGTTATCGAGCCACTGGACTAATAATGAAATCCTATGCTAATTTATTCCATTAACTTGCACATAATTTATGATGTCTAAATATTTAACAATCTTTATTTAATTTCAAGAACATTAATTAATTAAGTTACAGCAAAAAATCCATCATCATCCCTGTTAGTTGGCTACTACCCTTAGGAATTACTCATCATGAATAATTACACATCCCTCTCATCATCCCCACTTATCAAAATCCTTTCAACGTCTCCGCAAGAAGGTTCAATTTTCTGCTCACAGAGCACGCGCTAGTTGTGCTAATTTTCAGCATAAATAGTAGATAGGGAAGCTCTTGTATTACGCCCTCATGATGCATCAATGAGTGGCCCTGGAAAATTCCGAAAGGACAAGGATTTACTTTTGCAGCCCTTCGGCCCTTCATCCCTGTAGTTTCCTTCAGCGCTAATCAATAGCATCATCATCATTGTCTTCTCTACTTTGTATTTTATCCGCATCCGTCCGTCCTACATCCATCTTAACACCAGAAAACAGGAACGTCATCGCATAGTATCGCGCCGGTCATGGATTTGTATCTTTGAAGAATCTCGTGCAGAATTCACAATGTATGTACGCATGGATCTATGCATATATGCTCTTGAGAAAGTCGTAGTTTTCTTGGAAAAGGGCGTGCGGAAGCTTTGGATTGTAATTAGCATAATTTTAACACTTTTCTTCAAGACATTGGAATTATAACAAGAGCGCTATGAAGAGAAGCCATGCACTCTCCTTACCCTCAACGTGCACCTCACTCCATAAATGGTTTTCAAAGAGGGCGCGCATAAAATCTCGATGGAATCCCTAATCATTTGATCCTTATTCCTTGCTCAATTTATGGAAAACCTTCCCCCCAGGATTCGCAGGAATTGTCAGATGGGTCATGCAATTTTCCTCGATAAACTATAAAGTGGGCTTTCCCCCACAAACTATAGCCGCTCGCAACGCAACCTCACTTCAGTCCAGCTAACCTACAAAGCAAGGTTCAATCACTAAAAAAAGATGGATATTTTTACACTCATCTCCTGATTAACTGAGAGGATTGCTGGGATGGAAGAGAATAAGCCTCCCGGAGCATATCGTTGAAAAAGTTGGTCCGCTTTAAATATTGGCTGGGAAATTGAGAAAACACTTGTGGTAATCTCCTGGAGCTACTTCAAGGGAGTTAACTCGTAATTCGAGGTTGAGCAAACAGAGTTTGGCGGATGAGATGAGTGGGATTATAGTACATAGAAGTGACATGGCGTATTTTAAAGGAATAGCATCATCTTCGATAGCCAAAGCCTCAGCCTAGTGTTAATACTGTCGTCGTCTTTTTTACTGTGTCAAGTCAAAACATCATCTGAACAAGACGGGGTGAAAGGCTTTCCTTCAGACAGAGGCAACCAAATTGGTCTGCTCATTTGTAGATTGCCTTGATGAAACGCTCCAGCAACTCCGATGTAGATAGATCGATAATAATGTCAGTATTACAGAGTATAACCCTTGAGATCGTATTTTGGCAATGGGTTTATCCCTCTCCACTTCCACCCAACCAACCACATCAGGATGGAGATAATTTTGGATTTATCTTAAGCTAGCAGTTCAAGTACTGGTTAGAAATAGCTCCTAAATCTAATCAAGAAAATATTCTGAAAAACAATCTGTCTTTTCAATTGTACACCGTTTTTAATTTTGTTTGAATTCACAGCTCTTCACCACCTCAATGAGAGACGGATTGTGGTGAGCTAGCTCAAGAATTCTGCTGATTTTCTAAAACTGAATACCCGATTCCCAGATGCCCGCAGAGACAGAGTTGTGGGAATTTTGTAAATCCTCCTGATTCTTTTCGTCTTCTTGTAGCTCACCAGTCCTTGTCCCGATATTTCTTCTTCCAAAAGATTTCTGATAGATGCATTCCAGGAAGAAAATGCGTGCGGTCCCATAAAGCCTATTCTCTTGTTTAAATTAGCGTAAACGCCATTCCTCTCTTTTAATGGATCGTAGGAGTTGAGCTGAGCAATAAAAGAGGTATAAATTCCTCTGCGGAGTTGTTATCCTTTATTTGTGCTTATTATTTTTGTTATTACGTTGATGGAATGTCTATGAATCTGAGGGGAGAGCCTATAGAGTGTACTCTCTTCGGGAGGAATGGCAGATTTGTTATCTTTAGCGGCTTCACTCTTGTTTGCATTAGTGATTACTAAAGGTGAGATGTCCAAACATTTAAAAAATCCTCTGGGTGTGGATCATCATCATAGCAACTTACCTTTCAATCTCCCAACTCCAAGCTTGCCCAGGATGAGCCATGTATCGGAATCCTATACATGTTGTATACCCTTTACTCCCGACTTGCAAGTTGAATACAAGATGCTGTTTGAGAGCTCTACTATTTTTGTACCATCCTCTATCCCTTCCCACCCTTTCATCATGAACACCCCATAACTCAAAGTCTGAAGCTACGTCGTTCTTACGTTCTATGATTTCCAGAACGTCATTTCCGTTTACTTCTAAAGCAAGACCAAAAACTGTAGTAAATATGCAAGGATGCTGGCGGATGTGGATGAATTATTGTTTTCCAAAGCGTGCAACAGTTTTACGGATGGAGATGAGATTAAAAGTTTATTATTACAAATTAATAATATTTTGTTCTTTCCATCCCCGCGTACACACGGACCATCAAGATAATAATAATAATAATCTTCCTCACCACGCTGCTTATGTACACAAAAGTGACTTACACTGGAGGAGCTTAAGAATTAGCGTGTGTGTTTCTCTCTGTGTGTGTGTGTGTGTATTGTATTTGCGTAAATCTGTGTAATTTTCTTCTTATCAGTGTCTCCCTCTGGAATCATAACACTAAGCTATGTACACAATAAAGCTCGCAAGGGTGCTTTGGGATGCAATTATATCTTTGTGGGGGCAGGGAATGTATCTCAGCTTTGTACATCTCATGAGATGAGCACAAGAAAATATCTTAGGCTTACATAATGTATTCTCCTTACCATCCACAATCCATAATTTGATTATACTATAAACTACACACTAAACTGAGCTACGAGCTAACTTAACTACAAACCTATACATAATTAGCGAGCATATCAAAAGGTTAGACACGTATTATTATTATTATTATTATGCAGTTGTAAAAAAAGTTGATCAATTCTTAATTTTAGTATATTCATTTGTTGGTTAGTATATTTATAAAGTATGGTTATGAACATGATATAGTATATTTCCATGTTAATATATATCTGAGATACATAGTAACAGGGTGGAATCTGTGTGCATATATATATATATTAATCATTTATATTTTGTATACAATGTATACAGACACACACACGAGCATAAAAAATTTCAGTCCCTTAATTATCCTAAGTAGGCATATTTCTTTCATGTGGTTTCAGAGAAAGCTTGTTAGTCTAGAGTTTTACCTCGAAATTAAACACACATCTCTTCTTCCGGATCCCGTAAACATAAAGTGAAAACAGGGAGGAAGAATGGCCATCCGCCACCCTTGAATGCCTAAATTCCTATCATGCTTTCTGTTATTAATGAGGATTTTCGGACGCTTTAGTAGGTTAACTCCTATAATACTGGCTCACTTCCTTGAACATTTGTTTGCTCTTCTCTGTATTGTGTATAAATCCTATAGTTTCTTCTTCTTCTTCGTACTGGGTTGGTTGCAACTAATAAAGAAAATGAAGTTAGGGGTTGGTGGGTCTGTAATGTATGGAAGTGAGAGACAGTTGTGTTTCCTCTATTATCTCGTATGCGTGCCACACTGCCTACAGTAATAATAATAATAATAATAATAATAATCTAATCGTAGCTGTAAAGGGCTAGAGGTAGAGATGGTGAGAGATAAGGGGAAAAGAGAGAGACATGCAATAAAGAAAAAACTATGATAAAAAAGCCTTTGGGGAATCAATCATCTCAGAAGAGGAGGCGTAGGAGGACTACAATTATATAAGTATATATTTATAGCTATATACTATAGCTAGATTACGACGCTAGGAGTTTTGAACGGAGAAAGTCGGAAGGAATATATATATGTAGATTACTTTGAAATTCTCCGTCATGAACACGATTTCGGGTGAGCCCGAAGAAGAAGAAGCTTAGCTCTTCTCTTTTACTTAACTTAACTATACTACAATTAAAGTTGGCGGATACATGGGCTACTCTCCCAATCTTGTTCTTAGGATAAAGATAATTACATATTGTCGTGTAGCTAAATCTAAATATGGCATCGATCCACATGCACTATGACAAAATCGACACTATGTGAATGAACAATGAGGGTAAAAAAATTATTGTCATTTCCAGCTAACAACTGTACAGCTTTAGAAAGAGTATATTATGTAGGAGAGGAGGCGGAGGAGAGTAGTAGAGGAATAGTATAATAATATATGCTGGACAGAATATTGCTATCTTTGAATCCTCCTCGTCTTTCGATGATTTCTATGCTCATAATTAGAATAATTAACTACTAGGAGGAGGAGGATGAGGGACGTCGATAGAGGGGAAATGGTCCACTATCCTCCTGGGGGCAATCCGGGTCCCCGTGGTGATGTCGATGCGGATGGTGCTTCCCCCTCGAGGATTTGCATAGTCGGATTTTTAGAAAATCAAAACACTGTGCATGCCTTCTGTTATTATTATTATCTGTGAATCGTATAGGACTTCCATTCTTATTAAAACCCATTCTCCAGTCTGGATTCTTCTTAGAAATGAACACCGTATGTAGCCCGTCTTCCCCGTATTCTTCCTTAAATTCACAGAATTTCCCACTGCTTTTCGCCTTTTTCTGTGGAAGAAAAAAAGAATTTGAAAAAATTAGCCATCTTTCACCAAACTCCTTTCTCCGTTCTTCCCCTTATCTCACGTCATATCCTTTGCATTCCTTCTCTCTTCCAATTCACCTGTCTTCAAGAATGAAGGAATGGAATGTAGTTTGTGGCCGCTTTCTTCCAAGCCAAAACAGTGCTCCACGTGTAAATAAAGAAAAACCCCACACTCTTATTCTTCCCGAGTTGTCTTCCCTGCTCGCTGACAGGGACAAACACATGTCCGACGAGAATCCTATGTACCAACAACATTACCACAAGGTTCACCATCATCCCAAATTGAGATTTCCCAAAACGAATTTGGTTATTTCCCAATCTTGTGACACGTTCAACAAGTTGTCATGCACATCCCCTCTCGCTGATATAACTTTAATATACTGTAACTTGGTTCTCAGCGTCTTGAACATGTCCCTGCCAGCCTGGTCGAATGCAACTAGCCATGCAGTCAGTTACATCTGATTCTCTTTTAGTAACCAACGTTTTAGCATCTGAACCCTGGACCTCTATTATGGAGACTCTGAAGAAATCCACCAACACCTCGTTTATAGAGTAAGACGGAGACAAGGGTTACAAGGGCAGCTCTCTTGGAATGTAATCCCGCCATCCAGAGAGCACGTTGTTCCTGCCGGATTCGTTAGTCACGGACATAAATCCTCCTAGATGGTGTATTAATTGTCCCCACACACTCAACACAATCCCCGAACGTGTGAACTCTGGACTTGGAATCTTCTCTAACTCATTAGAAAAAATTCACATCCGCTGACCCTCCGACATATAAAACTAACTGCACTGGGAATTGACTAAAAGTGAGTCACATCTACAGTTGTAGTTTTCCTCTAGCTTGCTAATACCTTGAATGAATTGTCCAACGTAACGCAACGTGACCTTCTCTTCCAACTGACCTTCCTCCTACCGACGTCAAGAGTTTCCTACACTTCACATGCACAGCATAGCAATAATTATTATCGAGGTTCAACCCATCTGCCTTCTAATGAAAACACATTCAACTTGAACTTGAAATCTATGACCTGCAAAAAAGTAACTCTTTAAATATGTTGCACAGGAACAAGTTATCATGAGCTGTGAGGTAAAATCTTCCTTGCTCCTTCACCTTGATAATCTTATTATTAGCAAGGAGCATGGCCATCTGTCCCTGGAGCAAAGTCCAGAGTTATTTGTGTAATCTCTAACACAGTTTATCTTCGCATCAAGCTTTAAAACAGTTTCCTAATTTTTTCATCCTCTGGTAACCAGAGCCTGGTTACACACGCGTACACACACGCATGTGAGAAATAGCGTGAAACGCCATATTTTACTACGAACATCCAGGCTAACCCAATCCATCTCCTTCTATTTCCCCCTGGAGCAATGAGATGAACAAGTGGTCTCTCTTTAAGCGATTTAGCAATTATGGAGTTGATGGACGGATTGGTGAACGGTGAAGTTTGTAAGACACGGCTAATCTTGCGCTCCCAAGAAGACTCAGATCTGTAAAGACGATGGAATCTCAATCCAATTCTTCATACACGACTGAGCTAAATTATGTTTCCAGGCTTCGTTGTGCTTCATTTTTACTTTTTAATGCATCAAAGGTTGGGTCTAGAGGCAGGTTCACAAATAAGGAAATGTATTGATCTTCCGTGATGCCATAATTAATTACCTTGACCATCATCTCCTCCTGCCCTTTGAACAAGAATCATGATGCATCACAAGGCTGCTAACAACAGTTGGAGGATTTGAGAGCAAGACCTTAAGAGAAGAGAGCCGCTGGCTTCGTCCGAGCGAGCAAGCCGCCATTTGTCTATGAATCCTTAAATGCCCTCTTCCCCCTCCCCTACTGAAAACTTGGTGGAGCGTTCTTGTTGTTGTTGGTATCCATCGGATTCGGATTTGTTCAATTACATGCTAATCTTCTCTTAGATTGGAACCCATAAATAGTTTAATCGTGTTAATCACTCGTGTTCCCAGGAACTCATGTCAAGTACTTGTATTGTGGCGAGGAGGAAATTGCACATCTCTCTATCCTATTGTTTTCTCTTATCACGTCCCTAAACTCCGACCGGGGTCGTCGTCGTAAGTGATAGAAGATTTAGAAGAGTATTAGGAATCCGGTACTTACGCTAGGCCTTGTCACAAGTCTTCCCTTCTGATTAAAACAGATATATCTTCCAGATGCGATTCCCCGTATCCGCACTTTCGTCGTTCCTGGCCATTCCCGGTACGCCTCCAATTCTAAGTCAACTGTAAAAGAGAAAAACAAATAAAGGTTATTCAAATACTCAATTAACTGGATGCTCAAAATGGATTGGGGTGGATTGAATCACAGTTTGGAAATCATTCAACGAAGACGATATTTTACATGAGGAAACGTGGTTGGATGTGCAATAATAATCGGGTGATAAATTCGCCACAGTGAGTTCAAAACACTTTAACCCCCAGCCCGTTCGTAATCTGACTCTATCCGCTTGTCAAACTGCTGCTCATGCTGGCACATCCCCCCACCACAGCTAACTGTGTCCTGGCTTTAAATAATTTTAACTGCATGCACAGTATAAGCTGATCACTTAGCATATTACTTCAACCGGTACTTGAGCTCTGATGTGATAGGGACCATTCTTTATTTTCAATTCGCATCCGGGGGGAACGGTAACGCAATTACAGTGAAAGCTCAGAGCAGTTACAGTAGTGTTCACCCCATCCGTGGAACGCTAAGAATAAGTATCTGCAATCCATGATAACAAAGGCGTAAGGTAAATATTATTGGTAGGATTTTGACGAGGTTCCAACCGGTTGCATTTTCCCCTCTTGTAGTTTTCATCCCAAGGATTTTTTTAAAAAGTCGAGAGACTATCAAGTGTTGTTATTGTGGATATTGGGGTTGTAATCGCTTATGGAAACAAGAGGTTCATTTATAATTTCCATGGAATTTCCTCTGTCATCGCCCTTTCTCATCCCTCCCATGCTGCGCATGGAATGATTCTTCTGAGTTATGGTTTTTAGCAGCCCAGCCAACTTTATGGTTTTCCCTGACTCGGAGAATCACATCCCCTCATCCTTTCATGATTAAGACTAAGCAGGAACTAAGAGGGTGCGCGTGAAGCGGCCGCCACATCAGCCACACCACCACAATAACAAAATCATATTTCCCCATCATAAGAGATTGAGTGTGAACATTCTAATGATCTTGGAGAGCTAGAGAGAGATAGAGACAGAGAGAGAGAGAGTGCGGGGATGGTGAGGAAGGATTCACTTTATAATAGAGCTCGTAAAACGTTCCAGTTAAAATTATTATTTACACATCCCTAGCCCAACAAATTCTTCGTGGTAGATCATCCCAATTCTGTAAGATTTCATTTTAAATCTTTTCTCCTTCACCACCCTTCCAATCCGTTATTATTATGTAGCCGGGAATTTATTATTTCATGCCTCTTCTCTCCGGGGAGCTTCCACCAGTTCCTCGACGACCAAAAATTTATTTTCATCCATCACCTCCCTGACGCTTAGGAGCGAGAATTTATTTCAAAGGTGAGACTAACATCCCGCCCGACTGTAATTAATAATCCCACTAAAAAGAATGTTATTCTCTACACATTTCTTCCCCCGTTCCTACCTATACCGCTATCCATGTCCTAAAACTTCATCTCATTTCTACATTTAGCTCTTCCGAGTCGTCTCGCTATAGCTTCAACTTTAAAAATAATCTCAATCATATTCAACCCTTCTACCCTTTCGTTACCCCTTTCCGACTTGACTTTTAGTTTAGCTGCAACAACCCTAAAAACAAAAACCCTTGCATGCAACATTCTGCTTTCTCCTTTCCTTTTAGTTTTTCTTGCACCGCGTGTGCACATTTCATCCTGCCCCAAGTGACATTCGCACTCTTAACCTGTCTCGTTCATTTCTCATTTTATGCAGAACATTCATTTGAATTCAGTTCCGAGTTTGGTCCGGCCTTTGGTTGCCAGCCACACTTCCGAAATGACTTAACAAATAAGGAGAGCGATGAGGGGAAGACAAGCTTTTACAGTGTTTAGTCTTCATTTTACGAGATTCTCATCCTGATCCACCATAATTGGCTAGCGGCTCCTTGTCAGAATTGAGAAATGTATTATCTTCATCCTCGATCACAATTTCTTTCTGTGGCTATCGGGAAAAAGTAAACATCCGCCAGCCAGCATCCCTCCTTTAAGTTGAATTAACTGCCAGGAACCTGAGCCCATTTATGTATTCTCGGAGAATTAGCAGGAAAATAAATGTCCGCATCCCCTTTGGCATTTGGCGCCATCCCTAATCTGTATCATGGAGGAATAAGAAATGCAACATATTCTCTCTCTTCCGCCTTCCTCTAATCTATCTATATGCAATGTAACAATTTCCACCAGCACGTCCCAACAACAAGTTCACTTTACCTCAAGCTTTTGGAGGACCTAAATCCAAGTTAATCTTGCGCGGATACCTTATAGGAATGACTTTATTCCTCTTGGGATTCGCATTTATGAGAGTAAAAGAATTCTGTACCAGCTCATTATCTCATTTGGAAGCCTCGTTAAAATGATTCACGATCTATTTTCCATTCCACCTTATTTATTCCCTCTCACCTTTCCACCTCCCTCGCCTCACCACCAAAGCACATTGCCTCCTTCCTTTGACTCCAAAGGCTATATTTTATTCCGAATTCCTCTTCCGCGATTAAAGCTGGTGGGTAAAAGCACCTCTTCCCCGCTAAACCAGGTGAGAAGAGGAGCCTAACAGCTCTGAGGTTTCTCCTAATTATTCCAAACAGAAGAAATCCTGAAGAAAAGTTTGAAGCGTCGTAAGAGTCGCAACGGGATGCTATCACAGGTGGCCTCAGACTCATTTTACATCAGCGTCAAGCATCTCGTTAGCAAGGATAAGGCGCTTTTGAAATTACAAGAGAGAACTCCACGTGGTTATGTAGTATGTCGATCCCCTGACTCTGGGCTCGGGTTTACAGGTCACTCCATTTAAAGGTGAGAGGAAGAAAACAATGGTCTGAGCGTCTGACACATGTCCTACACGAGGACGTCAAATCCAGTAGATGGTTTTTAAGAGGGGCAATCTCTGGTGTATTTTGTTAAATGTGAATGGAAGATGATGTCATCCTCTCCCCACTAGTAATAATCCAATTAGGCTTCCACCATCCCTCCCGCCCGCCTGTCCATCAATTAAAGTGTCATTATGACAATCATTCATTCACAACACGGAATGAGCTCATCCAACACTACCACCACCCTGGCTGCCATCCCTCCAAGCTATCTTTCTTCTTCCGCCCCCCAGCATAGCATGGATTTCCTTGGTATTTTGTAATTCCTTGAAACACCTGTCATTACTACCTCCATCCAACCACCGTCCCGCTATGCCACAATGCCTAACACATCTCAACTATTGTGTATAAATGTGTAACAGGGATTTCTCACTCACCCCCTACCTAATCGTGACCGCTACACGTGACACGCGTGCCCTTGTTTGTTTACCTTGATAGCACCGAAAATTTACCTCCCAGCAAGTGAGCCAACTTCCAAAGGAACATCAACTTTCCCCACCCATAAACAAGGATTTTTTTCGCGGGAGTGTGGACAAGGAACTGTGTGGTCAGTTCAAGTCATTCATCCAGCAGCTGAACTGGCACGTGCCCTCTCTCACTATTTTATTATAAACATTAAGCAATTATGTAGCCGTCAGACAAGTCTGCCCCTCTCTCCTCACACAACATTACTCCACATAGTGTGTGTCTGTGTTTGTAGCTGATATTAATTTAATTCACATCATCCACTAACACATGCTCATACATACAATGGCTACTTACAATGAGAAGATGATCTCATCCTTATGATACTATATATTAATTTATTACTTGAATGCGCTACCTCAATCATGATTTCATTCATAATTTCTCACCATCCTCACCCTGGGTCATCCCTCACTTTATGAATCATCTCGTTTGTCAACCGGCCTCAGTTATAATCTGCATTCAGCCCGACACAATTTTATCACAGGACTCTCCCGATTTTCAATCATCTCACTTTTCATTTTCCCACACACAGTCAAAACAAAAGCTTATTCCTCCACCCTTAATCCAGCCAGCTCAGCAGACAGCTCCCAAGAGTCGTTGCACTTTCTTTCTCTCATCATCATCATCCTCTATCAACAAAGCTTACGTCTTTCCGGTCAAATATTTTACTTTGCCCAATAGAGCTCTATTCTTCTACACGTCTTGCACATACCTTATTCTCACATTACCTCCTTTGAAATTGACAGCAAGGCCCATAACTTTTCACACACTCTTATCTCACTTCCAACCACCGCTTCTTGCAAATATTTATGTGCTTTCTAACTGACTCTCCGCAAATCTGTAAGCTAACATTTTCTTTGTCATCCTTCTCCAGCCCGCATCTTCTCTACATTCTGATGCATAATATGTTGTTGCATTAAAGCCCTAGTGTTTTTCCTCCCATCCCTTCCTTTCACCCATTTTACACTTAACCTGATTCTTTAAAATCCGCACATGGTTTCCTAATCCACTCACAATACCTACCTGCCCAGCTTCCACCTGGCAAAATCAACCAATCAGCTCCTCCTACTGTCTCTTCAAGTATTCCGTCGAAGCACTTGTAGTGCTAGTGCCCGAGGAAGCCGAAGAATGCATGTTATTTTGCATAATGGTTTCATGCGTCACAGGAAAATAGAACTTGGTTGTATAAATCCATTTGAAAATGCTTTAATTAATGTGGATTGTATGGGAACGCTTTCTAATCAGAAATCCTGAGAGATAAGGCGAGAGATTCAAGTGGATGGGTTGACACTTGTAGCTTAGCTGCGCAGGTGCAAATTATAAAATTACCACGTACCTCAACTCAAGATACCAGGAAGTTGACTTGTATATTGACTTTAAAACACTTTGAAAATGTCAACTTGAAGGCAAGAACGTATTGTTTTATGCACTCTTCCCAACTATATCATCAACTTATTCAAGCACGAGTCAGAAGGTAGTTTCAGTAACCTCCTTAAGTATTTCGTTATAAATTACAAAAGTATTTGTTTAAAATTTCCAAGAAAATCTTATCTGATCCTAGTTATCGAAATGTGATCTGAAATGTACAAACACGTAAGGTCTCTTCGTTCAAGAAGTCCTTCTTAACATGTCTGTTAACCACAGTAAAGCATGACACCAAGCAGATTTGTCGCATAGGCTGTAGTTTCAACAACCGTCCTCTGCTTCCTTCTCCACTAAAGCTGACGTTATGAAAAGGATTATACAAACATAATTATGCCAAGATTTGATGAGGATGAGGGAGGAGTGAGTCTGCCTGCACAGTAGATTTATGCCCTGTCTTCTATAAGGCCATGCTCTGGTGACAATGGATGAAATATGGATATCCTACAGGTAGTATACCGATGAGTTGGTTCTCATTTACAGTGAATCGAATCCTGAAGTGCAGGTGCATACTAGGTGTGGACGGACAGTATATTACGTAGATGTACGCGCAATCCGCATTTGACGCTGGCTACTTGGAAAAGAATTGGAAGCATTATGAATAATATGATTTATGGTCACGACTTATCTCCTCCGAGTTAGCTTACTTAGCAATTGCGCTATCATTAAATACATGTATAATTCATCCCATCACTGATCCTGTCACTTTCGCACAGTAGCACCTACAAAATAAATAAACAAATCTCCATGCTACTATGCTCCGTCCGTGTAGTAGCGACGGATAGATGGGCTAAATTATTATTTGCACCCAGCTATTACGTACTATAGAACCATCTTCTATCAACGCTTTAGCTTTAGAACCCTATTGTGATTTTTCCAAAGAGTAGAGTCCATTCTGCCTCCCTGAATAGCTTTCGGAGTTACTTGGAGGGAAGGAGAAGGTGAGGTAGCACAAAGGAAGCGGATGGAAATGTAGATTCCATGACTACCGAATATACAGCATTCACAGGTGAGAACATGGAACAAAAATAACTCTCCAAACAGTTCTAGAAGCTATAACCCTTGAAGAATGCTGTATCTTCTTCTACACCATCACTTGACTACTTGTCTATTCCTCCTTCCCACTGTGACAAAGCTTGACGCTCATCTTGTCAATATTTTTCATTCAGTTCTACGAGCAAGTCTTCAGCATGTGTCCATGCCCAATGAATATTCAGGGAGAGGGAGGATGAGAGTTGACGGGAGAGACGGGGAAAGATATATAATTGAATAAATTCATTCAAGGTCACCAATCAAGCATACACGGACATATAATTCTATAAAATATCCAACGAACTGCTAAAATAACCTTTGCTTCTCACCTGTCCTCTTCACTAAAGTGTGATGATTCTCTCCGCATCACCTCGAATCTTCTTTTTACCATGAGAACTCTCGGAGTCCCATCCTCCTCACTCGTACAATCCTACGCGCCTTTACAGCATGCATGCATGGGGGGAAATTAAGAGAAAAAATATTCAAAATTCAAAATTATGTCACAACATGAATATGAAAAACTTGAAATTTCTCTCACCCCTCTCCCTTTCTCCCTGCTCACATGTTTTTTTATCATCCCTTTCCTCATCTCATCGAATAAACTATGCAAGTGTTTTTAAGGAATTATTAAAATACGTTCAACAATTCCGACCTCCGTGCGGAATTCTCTCTTTTCGAGAAGCAAACTGTCAAATATCATGTGAAGCTTGAGTTCAAATCATATTTTACAATTAATTATAGTACATAGAATCTAAATCATTCGATAAGCATAATCGCTTAATCCGCAAGTTTGTGAGACAGTCATGTACAAAGTGTTATTCCCTTTTTGCTCTTGCTCATCTTCGTCTTACTAGTTCTTCTAAACGCACAATCCAGCCTCCAATCCTGATAGACTGGTGGTGGTTACATTATTCAGGATTAAGAAGAAACAGAAGCAGCCCTTGTATCCCTGCAATCCCCGTATGACATATCTTTAAAAAGGTGTACATGCTAATAACAAGTAGTGACTTAGTATATTAACCCTATTTTCGCGTGGGACATTTAAATATTTTATTTTAGCAGAACCGTTACGGTCTGCTTGATTCCAGCCGGAGCGACGTGCATATCCGAGGCTGCTATACATTATTATCTCTTCTTCACATCCTCATAATGCGTACTCTAATCTTTGAATAATTATCGTACATCACACTTAACTTGGAAGTTTGAAATCCATAGATGTTATTATTTCCTCTACAAGGAAAGTAATTACGGTATCAGCCGTCATCCCGCTTCACCAAGAAGACAACCCTGCGGAAGGAACTGTAGGTAGGAGCATTATAATAATCTCATCTGTAGAATCTCACATAAACATGTTTCCGATAAGGAGGAAGGGACAGTTTTAGTTGCCTCTACTAGGAATTTTTATCTGTCACCAAAACCGTAGCGGCACGTCCTCATCCAACCAGGGTGGTTAATGGCGATGATAGGATGAAGAAAGTAAAAGCTGATGACATTTACGGAGGGAATTTTCATCCTTTTTACTAACCCAAAGCCCTATATAACATTCACCGGATCCTATGCCTATTTCCCGTCATCACCAACTACAACAGTCACTCACCGTCTCCCCAACGTCACACCATAGTGCAGGCTGTACAGGAAGAGGATGATAATTGTTATAATAGTTTCCAAGGGAAATGGACCTCATATCTTCCTCACCACGAGACTTTATCTAAAGGGTCATAGAGACAGGCAATCCCGGAATAGCTCTACGCTATCTACTTGCATCATCAAAAAATAGAGATAACCTTATATATTCCATCTTCCCAGCTTTCGTCGGAGGGTCAAACAATTACTACTTGCTCCATGTTCCTCTAACGACAAGCGACGAAACAATCCATTCCAAATGAATTGCATTCCTGTACTACTACCAGGACTCTTTTTTCCTAGGAGTGTAAGAATTTTTACTTTTTCTCCTAGTTATTTGTACAATTTTTTAGCGATACTGAGATATCACTTAAATCATTCCATTATCTAATGTCATCTTCGAACAAAATACCGCCTGCTCCCACAAACAGGAGAATTCTTCTTCAAAAGTATCTTAAAAAATGTTGTCCCGAAAAATCCTTTAACTTGAGGATTTCACGATTATCTTTGTATTGTTTCTTCCTTTCCACATGTTTTTTCCCAATCCTTCTCTCAACCATCTCGTAGATTAGTCCCTACTGAATGTTCTCAACTTGTTCTTGAGCAGAGGATTATTACGTGTAGGATGACGGTTAGTAGTAGATTTGTTTTAAAGAAAAAAAGCATACTTACTTTTACTGATCTCATCCGTCTTATTGGCCCTTTTTATTGTGGCTGAGATTTTAGTTGATTTACTGGGAACTTCGACAAAGGCTTTAGAGCACCGGTTGTAGAGACGAGCAATGGATTTCATCGGAGCTCTGGAGTTGAGGAATTCTTCCGCAAAGAATTCTCCAGGGACTTCTCCAATGTGCCGACTCCCGCCTTCTACTCCTTCCACTGCTAATGACTGTAAAGAAATTCAAAGCATTCATTGGAATTAAATCATTCTATTCCGCATTCTTTCTTCCACAATAGTCACCCACCCACACACAGGCACATGGAAACAACAAACAACCACGCGTTACCTCCTTTCCCTACTTCACTTCCTCCTCTCAGTGTTTCTTCCTCTCACCCACCCAGAAACAATCCAGGAATTGCTAAGGGAAATTCCTGCAAGTGTTATTAATTTCTCTTTTAATTAGTATTTCCCAGCTCTCCCCCCACCCTTAGCGAGAAGCATCATTGTCTTCCTTACATAAAGAAACCTCAGAGTCGGTTGTCTAACCAATAAAGAGCCCTGTCATAATATTATTATTATAAACCGTCCTAGCAACTCCTTCAAGTCAAAACGTGGAGCTCATTTGATACAGCTCCTTAAGTGAACAAGCAATCTGAATGATACTCAAGTGCGCCAGCGTCGTCCTTGAGTGACTTTAAATTACGCATAACTTTATGAACATTACGTCCATCATCTCACAAGCCACGTAGCTATTTTTATATTCACCATATAATACACTATCTCTCCTTACTACTATTACAAGGAATTTTATTTTTCTCTGCTCTCTCACAGACCATCTATATTTTCTTGCTGTCAGTCCAGTCTATAAGAGTACATTAAGTTCAAGTGTTCCGACCAGGGAATACCTGTGACGCTCATTTCCTAATCCTCCTCTTAAAGTACATCTCCGATCTCATCTCCCTCAGAGATCTGAAAAAAAAAATCATTTTGTCCTCTAGTCAACTACATAGTCTGTTAACTTTCCTGGCTTTGACCTCCTCCGGTCCTATCCTACACTAACTAACTACAAGCTGCTGAACCCACTAGCCCTAGCCTCAAATTCATCTCATCTTCTTACAGATTTAACTCCTTACTTTTTCTTTTAGATCACCTTACAAGATTACTCCTGGAATATCTCTGCGCCATGTCCGCCGCTGCTCATCCCATGATCCTTCAAAGAGTCCCTGCGCTAAACGCAGTCTCCGAGTACCCTCTATGTAACTGCTCCACCCAATCCCTTAGTAGCTGGCGCAGACAGCGTTGTCTACACATGTAAACCTACCGGGACTAAAGTTTTTCCCTGTAACTTGTACGGAAACTATCATTGTTCCATCTTTAGTTGTCCTTTTCTCAATAACCTGTAGTGGAAACATTTTTTCTAATTTCCTCATGTAAAACTTGTAAACGGAGCCTTGATTTCTCAAAGACTCAGCCATAACATCCTCATAACTTTTCACTGATGACCACAGCGTCAAAACTTGTCTTTGATCGTAATTCATCTACGAAATCCAATCTCTATGGGTCGCCGTCAAAGAGATAATGAGATGACGGACGGCAGCTTCCATCCCTGTCAAATTTTACATGATATTTCAACAAATGTTTTACATTTATTTGATCTTCTGTACTCTGGACTCTGTACGATAAATACATTGTGAAATTTCTCTACTTTTCAATTGGCTTTTGAGCCTTTAGCCCTGCCAATACAGCTTAATTAACTTTGGACTGTTCAAGGAGCTGTGGTTGAGATTATATAGCTTGAATTAAGATGTTCTTGTTCCTGATATAAATCTTGGAATCGTTTTAAAAATTAAAAATCCTCCTGCATTTATTTATTATTGTACCCAGCTTCTTATCCTTCAATCAACTTACTTCATTGATCTGTCTAATTGGAAATTACAATTAGTTTGGCACGTGTTTAAGACTCAGAGCTAGCATCATTCAAACCTTTTTTGTGTTTAAATTCTCGCATGCTGCAAAGTCTACTAGTAATTTAGCAAAATGTCAAATGTGTGTTTTGCTGTTTTCTAGCAGCCTGGAGGCTAATTTTTGTTTAAATAATTACTAAAATAGCTTCAAAGAACACATCACATAATTGGAGATTTAAGCGTGTGCTTATTTTTGTCTTCATAATTAGCCCATCCTTCAATCTCTGCTACCACATGTCTATCTTTTTTAATTCCATCCTAATTATTATGCGTATGTAATTGTGTGCAGAGTAAATAATCCTGATTGCTTATCACAACTTTGCCAAATCATCTATTCTCTTGGATAGCTATACAAGAATTTACTACAAGCGTAAAAAGAGGACCAAAAATTAATTCGCAGACAGACTAGAAAAATCATTTGAATTCCCCCCTCGGCAACGCAAACGCACTCCTGGGATAGTACATCTTTTGCAAATAAATCCTGAATTATGCATCACCTCCTCTCTCAGCGCACTAGCTTACATCACAACCTTTTTAAAAACGTGTCACTTTCCCTCTAGTATGTTCTACGTAGGTATACGCTTACTTTCGCTAGAAATTACTGCGAATTGCAGAAATATTATTTTCGCAACTTGAAGAGAAAGGTGTTGGAGAAAGTGGCTCGCTGGGCCAAAACATATTTTGGGTTTCGTATTTCGCCATGCCTACCATAGTGAAAAAATCCTAACTCACCTGAGAATTATTAATTAGAGGACAGAGGAAGACTAAAGGATGACTCGTGATTCTTGTGTATTGTATTCTTAGGAACTGGGAAGAAGATACTTTATGTTCAGTGCTGCATATTGTTTTTGTGTCGGAACACTTGTCGTATATTAAAATACTTGAACTTTAAACAGGGCATTTAAGAGGCAAAGATTCTATTGATCATATCATTATGCAAACGCAAACTCAAGTTGAATATCTCAATTAGTTTAATCTAATGGTGCAACGGCGCCGAAAACATTCCTTGGCATTTTGAAATGCAAGTTCTTTCTGAATCTCATAAAGATTGTAAATGAGGGAAGCATATGGACATTTATGACTCGCTCCATCCATCCTACCTGCATAAAACTTCCTTCTTCGTCACCCTCCCTCCATCGCATGCATCATGCATCCACCAATTATTCCCTGGTAACGAAAATCCCCAGCTAGCTATTATTGTTTTGTTAGCTCCCAATTAACCCTCAAGTATATCCTCTCTGACCCCGAATCATGGAAGAATGTACTTTTATTGGGAATCACATGGATCATCTTTTTGAAAAGCCAGTTTGTGCGGACCTAGTCGACAGGTGTTTTAATTAAGGTGTCGGCATCTTTGACATTTCATTCCCCTATAAGGATCATAATCCCGCTTGACTCAATAGCTGATTGATTGATGAGTTTTCCCTGGCATAACATAGCTTAGGTGGGAATAAGTTGAAGAGTTTTCTAATTATAATTCTCTTTGCATTTATAGCTGATATATTATTTTGATATAACAGTTTAAAGTAATAACTATACTACGTACCATGAGTGTGATGATTATCAGTTGCAAACAAACCAGTAGAAATCTGTAAAAACAAAAAGCAAAACCATATTTAGAATTATTCAAAAGACATTAAATTTCTGATAATATTCATATCACAAGCAAAGAATGGATAGGATCACAACGTTTAGAAAGGAAGAAGAGATGATAGAACTAGAAGCAAATCAGGGATTAAAATTATCAATCAGTATTTGCAATGCCATACCATGAACTTGATGATCATACAATGAACTGTAAATTGAATTCAAGCTAAATTATACAGTGTTTATTTTAGTTTGGAATTCATACTCGGAATGATTTTGTAGGTTTTCGCGAAAAACCCTTTTATATACGTACATGCATATTGCCTACTCTATCTATTTCCTAAAGCTCTTCGTTTCCTTATGCATTAAATATTTTCCTTTGAAATATACACTGACGTTTGCAATAATGCAATCAAACTTATTGTCAATTCTTCAGGAACCGTGTTGAGTTGAACTCAATCC
The DNA here is from genome assembly GCA_906901655.1 of Sminthurides aquaticus. Lineage (NCBI taxonomy): Eukaryota > Metazoa > Arthropoda > Collembola > Symphypleona > Sminthurididae > Sminthurides > Sminthurides aquaticus. The sequence continues at coordinate 2,675,447 of CAJQTT010000004.1, read as the reverse complement.
ACGTTTAACTGAGAGTATATATACTAGTATCCAATTAATCCACGTGATGCTTCCCCCCTCAAAGCACACTGCATAAATCCTATACTCATTCAATAAAACTTGGACGAAGGAGGAACAGAGGAGATAAGAGTTGGGCATTTGAAGCTTAAACAGCTCGTTGATTGACGCCATAGCATCCATCTTTCTACGCCTCAGGTAGCCGGGCAATCCCTTGTCCTCTCAATCTACGGTAGCGGATGCCAGTAAAATAGCCTGAGGACTATTGTAGACTGTCTGATTACTATTATGTTGACGCAGTAGAGGGGTGATAATGCAGACTGGGAATTAGTTTGATTAGAACTCTATATTGAATGTGAAAAATGTCATCCTTTGTACATTTCATTTCTTGTTCTGGTTTGAAATAATTTGGGGAAAACATCTGGGAAGAGGAATAAAGGTTTTGTGCAGTAATTATTCGGAATGTGGGGAGAAAAGAATAGCCATTACATGGGGAATGAAAGTGTTTAAGGATAATAATGGAACCGGTTTTTCTTAGAATCCTAATGCGGGGCCATGTAGAAGGACATTTGACATGCAATGTTTCTTGTATTTAATTCGGAATGAAGGTCATCATATCCTAGTTAAAGATTACATTTATTCCTAGTTAAAAGTCAGATTCTCTTGCACAAATTATCTTCATGGTTCAATCTCTTGGTCTGTATAGACGTTCCCACCATGTCTTCTCTTTAGTTCCGATTTCCCCTCAGAATCAGCTTGCCCGCTCTGAACTGAAAGTCCACTTGATAAATTGACCTGCTGTTCCTGGACCCAGATTCCCTCCAACGTTTGCTCCTGCTAATATAGCGTGCTGGCTGAATCGTGTTAAAAGTGTAAATGGCTTTTTGTCCCCGCTTCCTCATTTCGTTCTTAAGTTCATTAAGTTCAGCTCCTACCAGTTTATAATTTGTAATCCTTGAATTCAGTTATTCGCTTTTCTGGTTTGATGATACATATAGAGGACGCAAGGTGACAAGTTTCTGCGTCCAGATCTTTGATAAATATTCATGAGATTTTGATGGATTCCAAAGGCAGGCTAAGGTTATAATAAAATCCGTAGCATTCGAAGCTTCTCAATAGTTGAGGAGGATGATGATTTGCGTAACATGTCTGTCTACCATGTCACATCCTTGGTTTCTCTGCAAAGTTAGTTAGGACAGAGAGATGATGTCTCCTTTACGCACAAACTCACTTTGCGTTGCCACCAGCAGATGTGTTCCATCAAATCCCCAAAAGCTAGAGGACGCACAGGCTACATTACAGAGTCCAAGACTTGACTAACCGACTTGGCGGCGATGAAGAGCTTAACGGCTCAGAGTAATTTAGACCAGAAGGCGAGAGCAAGTAAGACAAGGGAAAAGTTGTGTCATCTTTGAAACCAGATATGGAGGAGGACGATATAGACGAGACGAAGACGACGGAGGGATAGAAATTAACACGCTATGTCACTTCCAACATGACTAATTCTCTTCGATTCACTTCACAAGATCCGCATATCCTACTTAGGCCGATGATCTTCCTAATCTTAAAGTTAACCATTTGAGAGACGCCGCAAAGTGGTTTGCAAAAAAATTAATAGGGGTATACTTACAATGTCCATCTTGAATGTGTTAAAAGAGGAGCCACCGCTATCCCATTCTCCCTCCTACAGGTGCACATTGCAGCAATCCCAGGTGAGTAGACAAGATGCCGCTCTTAAAAACTTGAATCCCACCATTTTGATTCAACCTTCCACTTCCAGTCACCATTTCAGAGTTACTGGTTGTTTTGCTTACAAAAAGAGTTGTGTTGTCTGGACTTTGATTAAAAGATTTGTCTAGTTATATTGCTTTATGCGTGAGAAAAAGCAGTTTGCAAAGTAATTTTGCAAAAATTATCACTTCACTTTTAGATTGATTGTGCCGCTGGCGCATAACGCTGGAGCGTATACTAACAGCCAACCTTGCTCCACAAAACTTTCTCCTCTCTTTCCTTTCTTTGATAGCTCTTTAATGACATATATGCTGGACGTTTGCTTCATTCTTAGTACATAACCATCCGATAACCACGTTTTGCTTCCGATGATTCATCCACCTTGGTCCTTGTTATATCTCAGCACTATGCTACCATTTGAATCACTCACTCACTCACAGAACGACGTTCAGTCAGTTACAAACAATCCTTATTGTCTGTAATTCCAGGCGGATTCCATTCTCCGAAAGCCAATCCTGTACACAAACATTCCATTCCTTCCGGAATTTTTATATTGGCCTTGAATAAGCAAGAATGAGGTCTTGAGTTGAGATGAGCGGGAGTGAAAGTAGTGTTCCTTCGTGGGTAAAATTTAGAAATCCCGGCTAATTATTCCTGTAAAAATCTCAGGATTTATTAGCCTAGTTTGATGAATGATTTAATTCATCTTGCCCACTTTCAAATACTTTTCCTCTCCTTTTAAAGAATGGTCCCGTGAGAAAGAGCTAATCAGGAGGAAATAAAGATTCATTCATTCTCATCTCCCATTGACGCAAGATCCAGCAGGCCCGCGACCCATACAAACCTCCGACGACCCACACCGCTAAATAAACAGGAGCGTAATCACGCATATGCAAACGTGATTCATTCCCCTTTCTATAATCTTCCCGTTCATGACACATCCAAAGAAAAATGCAAGCTAAAAAGTCTATTGTGGACGCCTCATAAAAGATTCCTCAACTCCTCGTCCCCCCCTCGTGTTCTTAGATTGAATAATAGTAGACTGGAAATAACTGAATGAGCAATGTGCAACAAGTTTTCATTTGTTATTATAAATCTATTACGAGTACAACCACAAGAATATAACACTCGGATGACATTATGGGGCAAACCCAATCTTTTATTCCCTCCCACGCCTCAACCCTTTAATCACCGGAAGATGCATAGCCTCAGACGCAATCCTCCTCCTTCCCACCTTCGACAATTCTAAATTTTTTTTCTCATAATATTACCCGGGTTATCCCAGTCGAGGGTTGATTGATGATTTTTTTTATTTGTATGGGACATTTCTTTCCACACCAGACTTCCTCCCACACTCTCGTTTGCTTTTACACTTACTTACTCCTCTTTGAAAATAATCTTCTTCTATCGGCTTATTACACTCCGGTAAAGCTGTATCTCTACTATGGTTGAATCCGTATTTTCAGGATGCTATCTTCTAGGCCTCATATATTAAATGATAAATGACAAAGGAAGGGGAAGATGAATCCTCCCAAGGCCACACACGGCATTACGATTATTTAAGTATGTATAGTAGCCCGGTAATTCCCTCAGTCAACGGTTCACAAAGGAAATACTATAGATAATACAGTGAAAAGATATGAGAATGTATGGAGATACTTGAGATCTCTTCAAACTTGCTACTTGTCTCCAGCACAGTCGCTATGGTTACATGGTGGGACGTTTTATATTCCACTTCCTCCATTTCTTCCCCTCTGTCTTCCAGCGTACAAGTACGGGAATATAATTAAAGTTTGCTTCCATCCAAAGCTCGAGACGACAATACAAGCCCGCCAGGAAAATGCATAAATATTATTCTCATCCCCAACCTCAATAAAGCCATTCTTCCGGACAGAGACGATGTGCGGAGAAGGTTTAAAGTTGTATACACCCGTCCCGGAGCAGTGTCCGTTGGACTTGGATGATTATGATTCAAGAGCGTGAAATTGTCTAGATAATCTTTCTTGTCAAGAGCGGGCTTTATGAGGAAAAGGGTAGAGAGAAAGCTGATTATCCTGTGATGAGATGCACACTCATCTGCATCGGGGATTCCACCACCAAGAAGCTTCCTTCCGTCATAATCCTCCCAATCTCTCATAGACAACCCTCGAGAAAAAATGTTATGGATACAAAGTGTACTAATATAGACGTTACACTCACACAAGTACTAATAATCTTTATTTTTCTCCTCTCAAAAAACATCCGGCCATAATTCCGGCTCTTACCTTGAATCCCATGCACCTGGGAACATGAATCATTTCATCATGTTCTGATTATGATATAAGGAAAAAAGACTTGAGTTGCTCTATAATCAAATCTCAACAATATGCAGATGAGGATAGTTTTCCAAAATGATTTCCCCCTCTCCTAAAGAACCCCTCGATCCCCCTCCTGGAATCTCCCGGCATGTGTGCTGGAGATGAAACGTTCTGAGTGCTCTATGTATTTTCCAATCCTACACCGGATTTCAATTATTTCCATAACTCTCAACTTCCCGACAACCTCAACGGACAGGAAAGGTAGATATCACTTTATTTCTTTAGATGAGAAGAAAGTCTGTGAACCTTGTACTGCCTCGCTCATTCTCAGACCCGACTTCTCAACCTCACGGCAAGGCATCATCCGTCCATATGACCTTTCGCATTAACGGAGGACACAAGTTTTAACGGCGGATCTTCTAACTTTATAATCAACTCCATCAACTTTCTCATCAACCCTGTATTCTTATCTTACCCTCCAGAAAGCTAAGCTTGTCTCGAGTTTAAATAAGCGGTTCTATTACAAGAATCCAATCCTACCCTTAATGAGCAGTCCACGATTTCACTTGATTCCTCAGCTTTGCATAATAGTGAGCACGAAAGGAGTGTGTGCCAAGAGACAGGGGAGCTGGTGCATTTACATGCATTTATAGTCTGGGATTTTTTTAACAAGTTGATGCCAGAATCGAGAATCCATTCAAGCTGCGGAACCCGTGAATCCATCCAAGATGAAGCATTTACATTTAGCCTTGTATGTTAAATCCTGATCCTAGACGAACGGGGTGATGATCATAAATGAAATTTTTTTCATCAGTCATTCTCCCTTTGCGCCGACATAAATCAAATTGGAAAGAAAAATTGCCATGTGTCCGATTACCGGGGAATGTGTCCTAGTGAACAGACATAAATTCCCATACACCTTACACTCATTCTAACCACAGACAAATTATAGCACCATAGCTCTCACAGTTAACTCAGAGAGTTAACCCTCTCATTTTACCTGTATTGCAATCTACTTTGTTCTTCCTGTTTACCGCTAGAACACAAGTTGGATTTCTACCTAAAATGTATATAATAATTCCCTATAAAGTTTACAACACAAAGCAATGTAATCTTTCCCTCTCATTTAAATATTTCATCCATTCTCCAAAACGTGGAACATGTTCATCACATTTAACAGTTTTTTATCCTGACAATTTTACGATATTTTATATTTCTTTATACGTCAATTGGGGCACTTAATCCCAAAGAATGAGAACCATTCCAGTCAGTCAGCATACCCTTGGTATGATTCATGACTTGATTGCAGAGTATAATCTTTGGTGAAAGTTATGTCTGTATTCAACTTGCTTCCTCTTCCGGTGTCCAGGCCATCTTTCTCATCGCCCAGCCTCCTTAAAATCCTGTACAATCCTGTAAAAAACAAGCAGTTTTCTCTTCTCTTTCTGTGCACTTGAGCATATTTGCTGACTGAGCTGAGTAAATGGGAAGGGAAAACGCTGTTTTACTACTATTTGAATAACTTTTCTCTCATCCATCTACAGGGATACCTCCTCAAATGTTGCATGCGTGGATGGTTTGAAAGGTCGTGAACTTGATATTGAACTTTACCTACCTTCCGAAGAGGAGTGAATCATTTAAAGTGTAGGAGAGGGTCCGCCTTTATAGCTTAGAAAATCAATACATTGCTCCATTTGTTGAAGGAAAATGGGTTGGAACACACTTATTTACGTCTAACCTTGGTCATTTCTGTAGTGAACCTTCATTTGAGCTATCACCTGAGCTAGCAGCTTTAGTTTGACTTTAGCTGTTGTAACTCTCGTCGCCGTCCTCGTATCATACTAACTTTAAAGTAAGTATTACAGTCATAGCCACCAATCCAACCCGTCCTTCATTCCACCTTAGAAAAGGTATATCTTTGAGTAACACATCCGCAAAAGACGGTGAAGAAATAAAAAACGCCGTTACAATTACTACCGGCCGCGTATTCTATGGGCTGAGGAATGGAAAAGTCAAAGAAATCTTCCGTAGAAGCCAAAGGTCTATACAGGGTTGAAATTTTTAAGAGAGGTAAAATATCTGTGGATGTCTGTAAAAAGTCCCATGTGCTTTTCTTACAAGTTGCTTGCTTTTGGGTGGGTTATTAGAGTATTTCATTCGTGGATTTCAAGGATAGAGGAGGGTAGAGAGGGGCTTTAGTATTCCCCTCCTGGCTTAAGTAAGACATCATCCCGAGGAAGGTTGACCATTCGGACGGAGAGGAGAACAATGCAATTTACCCCGAGTTACCTTTTGACACGACTACACAATGAGATGAAGCCCTGAGAGTACTTGCTCAGCTCTCGCCCCACACGCTGTTTTTCTCGCCGGCACAAAACGGGAAGATCAACACCACTAAAATAACAGCGGCCGCTTTTGTTCACCTTGTCCAAAAGAAGAGCTTCCACCTAACCTCTACATTTCAATCCCGCTTTTTCTTCCCCCACCTTTCCCATTTCAAACATTATCCACGCTGTCCGCAACTACAACACTCCTAACTTCTCATCAATTAATAGATGTAGAGCTTAACTCCCACCAACCAGCCTATGCCTAGCAGCTAGCTTTAGTACACACACGACTTCCTCTCTTCGTTTTTCTCCCCTCTTCCACAATCCACACGTTCCTCCGATTCCCTTTCCTAGAATACTTTTTAACAATTTTATCCTTAGAATCTAAAATTCCTTCTCGAAAAGCACATTTCCTCTTCTAAAACCTTCTTTTACTTTATTCTTCCACTTGATTCTACGACGAGTTTACCAAAAAGAGGGAAATTATTTTATTCTACCAGCTCGGCCTAGACTAATAAGCGGGGATTTTGAGAGGAAATTAAAACCGGGACTGCATTCCCTCCGCACCTCCCGTAATAATAATACACTGTCCTTAAAACTCCCCTACAATCTTCAGCTTGAGCATCATCTAAACCCCGATTCCTCCATCTGATTATGAGTCCTAATAATAATCATTCCATCAATAATAGTCTGCTCTACAAGAGTAAATTATGTGATAGACACACACGAGTTTGTAAATATCAATTTAGGTAGGGGTAATCAGCTCATTTCCCTCCTCCTCCTTCTCCACCTTGCATTAACCCTCTTCCGGTACATCGGGGTGGATATCATTATCTTAGCCAACCCATTCCATTTAACCAGTTTACCTTATTTCCTTGTGGAGGGGTGAAGGGACGAAGGGATTCTTGAAAGGATTCGTTAGTGGTAGGCGGGTTGAATGGAGGGGTTGACGGGGATGCCCTTAATTAAATGAGTTTGAATTCCTTTTATTATAACCATGATTAGTACGTCTTTAGGATGTCGACAGGAGGTTACTTTGAAGAAATTCGGCATAGAGTATAGGTCCGCTTGTCTTATTATTATTATTATCATCATTGTCCACCACAATATATCTCAAAGGTTTGGGAGGTCAACATCGGTCTGGACTCTAACCCGGTCAGGAATCCTTCCAAAATATGCACTCACGTTGCCTGAGACATCTCCGAATATAGCACATTACAGGCTGTACTATTAAGCAAAGTATTATGCAATACATAATCTGCTGCATGTACGTACATTTCGTCCCTGGCCTGCCTCCCTGCCTGCCCTTCCAACTCTGGACAAAATAAGAGCTGAAACGGATGAGCAAGGAACCTAGTGACCCAGAAGCGTATGCACACTGTGAAAGGCATGCCTAATTGCTCCACCCTTCCAAACATGATAATTACAAGAACCTCTGAGAGCATAATTTAGTTCTCTTACCGAGCTAATTAATATCATCATTGCCCTCTGCCAGAGCAGTCGGCGCACTCACACACAGCACACCGCAGCCATGTGTCAAAACTTGAAAATAATTACACAACTCCATTTAAGTACGTTTTTAGACGCCCAGCCTCTCTTAAAACTAAAAATACAGTGGATGGATACAGTGTTAGCGAGCGGAAATAAAAAGTATCCGACATTGCATAACTTTCTTGCATCCTTGTGACAGAGCTTCGCCATTGCTGGAAAACTCGCGTTTTCTGCTACCATTCATTACTGTCAAATCAATGCGCATTCACAGCCAAAGCCGCGGCATTGTTTCACAAAGAAATGCAAGTTTTTTGAGCGACGCTGTTCATACAAAGAGCAGTTGGTGAAATGGGATGAATAATTCAGCTATTTCCTTGGTTTACACTGGTGAAAGAGACAAGATTGAGGGAGATGGAGTATCAGTTACATTTATCTTCTGCTTTCACCTTAAACACAATAACGTAACATGCACACACGCTCTTTTTATCTTGTTAATCTCTGGCCATCGCCTCCTATTGTTTTCAACTCGTTGTAAGTTGACATTATTACATTTTGCAACGGATTTCATGACGGGGGCATGCAAATAACTAGCACTACTAGTCACCTCCCTGTTAACGTACTCTCAGCCAGCTCATTCCGTCGAAGGGGACCACTATCTCCACTCCAATCACCCATATAACATGAAACGTAGGCTCAGAAGGACAATTTATTTTCTTAGTTCGCTTGGAGAAAGCCTTGAGATTTTATTAGGATTTATTGCTTTTATTCGTGTGAGGCAAGATTTTTGTGGAGATAAAATGCAAATCCGCCAAGTTTTTTTTCTCATCAGGATAATAATTGATAGACGGAGAGTAATAATCCTAATAATTTGCTACCCTTCTTCCATTCTATATATCCACAATTCATTGTCGCCAATCTTGTTGAACATGTATGGAAAACTCAACCGTCTCAAGCATTTGAGCATCTTCCAGACACACAAGCTTGACCACCAACAGCTAATCCGTTCAATGACCATCCATGTTGTATCCATCTCATTCCGCACAATGAAATTCGCAACAATCCTTATCTTTTAGCAGCTCTTAGGAAACCTTCTTCCCAGAACACAGTAAAACATACAGCTCAGGTTAAGCGTCCACATTTACAATCTTGTTAGCTTTCAGCTTAACTATACTCCATGTCTGCTGGTGCAACTGCCAAGAACCAACTTTACGGATTATGGATATGAGCTTCAAGGATGGAGTAGTAAGACAAGCAGTGGGCACACATGATTTGACTGTGTAACTTGTAGTTAGTAGGTGACACGGAGGGAGGAAGATGCGAATACATTTATCATTATGTGCAAAAACTACATGCGTCTCTAAATTGGCATGAGTGACTTGGACTGCAGCAAGCATCTTCAACCCGCTCCTCGCAATCCTATAATTCTATGCACCTCCCCGTCTCCTTGTTGCAATTATTCTAATTTATTTCCTCAAAAACTCGTATCTCATCCTATAAGTCTAATGCTGGTCATCCGTCCGTCCGTCCGTAGCGCTTAGCTCCATTGGGTGAACAAAAGGGGTGGAAATAGAATATATCAAATATTTTAACTGCACAACAGTTAGTTAGCTCTTGCTCTCAGCTTGTAAATGCGGAGGATACGGAACGGAGGGAAAGCAGGTGTTCTTCTGTCTGATCAAGAGCTTATAATCCCTATACAAGACTGAGAATTAACTGTAGAGATTCTGGTCATCTCATCCTCATCTAGAATTCATAGCTTTGTCCTTCTCCCCCACCTCCCTAACATGTTGACGACAGACTAGAGTGTTCTTAGCCCCCATGACACCTTCCCCCTCCTCTCTTCAAATTAAATCAAGAGTGTAATAAATATTTTGCGAAAACATTGTCGGCATTCACACTTTTAACATAAGAGAATTGCTTTGCAAGTCCTCCCAAAATCAGGTAGTTTTCTCGCGTAGAGGGAATGCACACACACAATTCCGTCGCAATTTATCACCTCGATGCAGCCTCCATCTGTGCATCTGTCCCTCCGCTTTTTAAAGAGGACTCTTGGAGTACAGAATGAACACTTGTAAAGATGGTTTATCAGGCGAGGAATATTTTAAATCCTAACCTGTACGTATTTGATTATTCCTCCTACTGTTTCACTCTTTCCACGTACATGTTTTCACAATTTACCTTTATCGTCTCAACTTGTTTTCTCTCCCTGAGTGCTTGCGGAATTGTTTAACGGAGGATCTCATTTTAAACAAGATTCCGCAGCTGGATTTAACACACATTTTTAAACACTGGATTTTACAAAGCTCTCTTAAACTCTAATACAGTTTTCTTAATTTTGTTGGGAAGAAATGGAAAAAAATCCTATTTCCGAGGGAACGGAGCTAGCCATGTCCAGATCCAGGTGGAAGCATCCTTGTTTTAATGGTAGCCGGGCTATTACGTTTAACACCATGAAATCACCCTCGTTCACACATTAGAATACTAATAGCCGTAAAACAATCCTGGGAAAAGTGCATTAACACAATTCCAAATTAAATCCCACACACCAGCCAACCATCCCTCCTCTTCTAACCTTCTCTGATTCATTGTGACATTAACGGACCCAGTTCCAGCTAATGTAAATAACTTCCCACTGCGTTCAAGAACCCCACCAGCCAGCTACCATAGTTGCTGCTACAAAACATCATTTACCATCCCCCACCCACCTCCATTCCAGAAATGTTTTTGATCCGACAGACCCTTCCATAGTAATAGCTAACAGCACAGCATAGCTTCATCCCCCATGACTATGCTGAAAATCACGTATTTTCAATTCAGGTGGGCCAGAGGAAATAAGTTTAGTTCTGATTGTTTTACAAGTCTACAACCTATAAGATGAACCGGAGTGCGATACACAGGAGAGCGAGTGGAGAAAGTTTGAGGGAAAGCCAAAACTGGTAGCTTTATCGGTAGCTTCTTGTCCAGAAAGATGCAGAACAAGCTCCTAAATCGTTCCAAAAGACGGGCGGAGATTTTTGCCCCGGTTCTAGTTCTAGGTCAACAGGTTGAAGGATTATAAGATGAGACAATTATTTTTCTCTTAATCCAGAGCCAGACTATTTCCTATCAAATATGAGTTACGACTCAGACTCACTTCTCGTCCTCCCTGAATATTTATCAGACTCCTTTCTAGGTGGTCTTTATCTTGACTAGCTAAGCTAGTTTTATCAACGAGTATTGTTTTTTATCTATTCAACCTCCAGTAGGTCCAGCCCTACGCAACACCTCAAATCTATAAAATATCCCATCATCCTAATTAATGCTGTTACAAATCCATTATTGATTTACGGTTAGTCCGCCCCGGCCCACCCTCCACCAATTGTTTTAATCTCTCATTTTCTCCTATTATCTTGGATTCAAACGAAGCAGAAGAAGATGAAGCAAGGAACAGAGGACGTTATTCAACGTCCGGAAGCCTAGTAGACCTAAGCATTTGGAATCCAGCATGCATCAATCTTGTCTTTGTGTAAATAATAGACGAGATGCGTAAGTGCGTAAGGTGAGGAGGAAAGCAGTGGCTGGCCAGAGTATTGGATTGGAGGACGTTTGAAAAGGCATAATTAAGATTCTTTTCTTTCTTCACAACGCCTTGAGAATCCTTTTGTTTTTGTCACTTACCCTACGCCCGCTACTGGTTACTGGTTGGTACTTTAGCGAGTAGATGATGAGAGTTGAATGTAAAAATAATAATTTAACTGTGTACATAGACGGACTATTTATTCCGCAAATATAATTCCACCCCGATCTTGGAGAGCAAGACAAACCCCACTGTTTACACTAGCCACACAGCTTCTTCAATTTCTCTTTTCCACACAGAGAGAGATGAAAGAGAATGGATCGTGTATTCAATATTGAACGTCCCTCATCTTCCCAATATTCCTCCCGAAATACTACACCATATCTCTCCTATCCTACCACCACCTACCTCTAAATCTTCATTTCTGCTACTTCTTTTACCCGGCCGGCCTCCCCCTCATCATCCCTCCTACTACATACTAAAATTCCCTATAGATTCTTCCCGCCAGAGTAAATATAAAAGAAAACATAGACTCTCTCCTCGGTGGGACTGGACTTGATCATTCCAGTCCTACATACACAGGTAAAATAGAGACATCATCGAGGAAGCCATAATACATGAGGAAAGGAGATGAGGCCCAGTGAGGATACGAAACGGGTAAAAATATATATCTAGCTCGTCTTTACGCTGCAGCTCTTCACATATAGCTTTTACCTTGTTGTTCGTCTTCACTGCTTCCTGGTTACCTGGCTGTGATTGTGATGAGAGTTGGGTTTCGCTTTAGCAATCAATTGATTCCCTCAGCATTGGAACCCATTAAATAAGTAATAAAATACTCTTGTAATGAGCTGACCCCGTCCTACCGACTTTTTTCCCCACTCGCACAATTTTAATAGGCAATTAGCTCCTGTGGTCTAACATGACTTGAGAGAGGACCTTGAGAAGGAGCTAACAGTTTTACACATTTAAAATTCTCCCCTCCTCTAAAAAACGCAAGGCTCAAAGCTTAGCTTGCCCACCTCGTCTCCCTGTTCAACCCTTTCTGGACGAAGATTGAATTCTCACTCTGCGGAGGAGATGATGATGACCAAGGGAAATGTCAATTGACTCCCAGAGCTAGGCCCCCAATGACATCTACGGAATGTCTACACTAAAAATTCATTCCCATCATATACTCAACAATAGTTAAGATGTTCCTCTGTGAAGCTATAAGCTACTGGCCGCTATTCTCTTGTCCGCATCTTGAAGAAGCAGTCCTCTGTATTCCGCCCATGAGCCCGCATCCTCTAGTTACAGAGGACAGTAATAATAAGGCTAGTTCGGTAGAGGTAAGAAGTCCGGCTGAGACTGGCTGTGGGAGTCATACTTTCGGGCATCCGCCCGGAGCGTAAGAGCCAGCCTATTTACGTAAGCTTCTCAGGTGACGGGCGGTTTGAGAGGTAGCTCTCTTTGGAAGTACATGTCCATCAAGAACTGTCCTCTGTCTCCATAAAGTAGCATGTAGACGTATGCATTGACAAGCTTTTTATCTAAATAGCCGTAGTCTGGATGCCGGGAAAACGTGAAGAGGATGAGGGGAACATCACATATGAGTTAATTTTGGGAGAGTATAGGATAAAAGCCGGGAAATAAAACGTGTGAGGGATTCCGGGGGAGAGGAAACAACTGGAGTCTATTCTTATATATCCTGGAAAATCAACGTTCAACCACTAAAATCTCGTTTCAAGTTTCAACGAGCGACACTGGTAGCATCCAAGTCCAGGTATGTAAACGTTGATTCAGCTCATCATCGGCTCAGGATTGGAACCAGGAAGAAGACAATTTTTTTCCAAGTATTTCATTTGTATTTTAAAAAGATTTCCACGAGAGCTCTCGAGGAATAATATCTGCTTATGGAATGGCTTTGAATGGTGTACGGAGGAAAACGGAAGGGATTCACTGCATGGTGGAGATGTGGAGGAGCCTAGGGTTGGAGGGTTGTAGTTGTTTTGGCCGAATCTTGACAAGATAATATGTTTTAGGTCGGTGGGGTTAAGTTGTGAAGTGGTGGGATATTTCGGCACGGACTGAAAAGACAGGAACAGGGTTAGGACGACCACCTGAAAAATCTGTGTACAGAGAGACGCAGACATATAAATCAGGAAGAGGGGAAATTTACTCTGCTCTTTCTAAAAGTAACATCGCGTTGGAACAATAGTTTTCCTCTCCTAATGTCCAGGGATGGATACCTTATTTCCTATTATTCTTCTCCCTTTCCCTCATTTTTATCTACGTACGTTATAAAGTAGCTACTTTGTCCATATATACGCTCCAGGCTCTCTTAAGACTTTTTCCTCTCTCTCTCACCAAACTCCAATCCACACAACCTTATAGAAAAGCTATAAGGAAGGAAGAACGTGTGAGCTTGAAGTATTTCTGTTTGGCGGTTCACTAATTCCATCCTCGTCGTCTTCCTCCAGTCTCTCCCCGCCCGCTTAAAACACACACACAGAAGAGCGTAAAAAATGAATTCATTCTTAGAAAGCAATGTGCTTTGGAGGAGGGTAGTAACTCATTTTTAAAGGAATATATTTTATTCCATTTCTCAGGTACTTGATGACGGACCCCAGATGAAGAGTCAATTCCGAGGAATCCCATCTACAGGGTCTCCACTCTCCAGGACTACTTCCTTCACCCTCATCCTTAAATGTTATCTTCTTGCTCTCCTCTGTATCTTTTCATATTTAGCGTAGAGGAAGCGCGATGAACTACGATCCAGCATCTCAGTCTTGCACTTGTTCTCAACTTACTTGCTTTTCTCCTGTGGCTTGTGAGCTAACAATAATATCCGCGCATATCTTGCTAGGAGTTTCAAAAGATTTTGGTCATCTATGAAAAGCATAGAGAATATCCATGGAGGTTCTCCATCTTCATTCCCGGCGGATCCACCCCCACTCCACACTTCCCTCCTCCAACTCTCAGGTTGAACTTTAGGAAATGAATATAGCGCACGAGCCTTTCAATTAAACCCCTTGGAGAATATTGAAATAAATCCGTGTGATCTTTCCCACCCAGTCATATTTTTGAGAGAGGAGGAAGCGAAGGGTCTCAGAGAAATATGCGAGGAGACTTTTTCGGACACGAGAACATAAATAAATATAGTCTGTATCTTCATTCCTCATCTCCTGCCTTCCGAAGATGGTAAAAGAGCTCCGCTGGAAGAAGCAGTCCAAGGATGGACGAACGGCAGTTAGAGGTAGGTCTAAGGCTATATTCTCTTTGTCACTTTGATGTGATCCAGCCCTCTAAACATTATCCCTTCCCCGAGAACATGGCATCAATTAAGATATCCATCCCCCATCCACATCTTTGCTTAACCGTCAAAGTCTAGGGGCAGACTCTGGCTATTTATCTTCTCATCTCTCCTCCACATTATTATGAGACCAATAAATAACTCTCCACCCATTCACCTATAGCATTCCCTTTGCAATAAATCCAGCATTGATAGTCCCATCCTGGAGGCATAACACAGCCTCCGCCCGCCCTCTCCCTTATCCTCAAACCAATATTCATTCAATCCTTTTAAGAAACCATGAGAAGGCCTCTGGGGAAAGCAGGGTGGTGAAAGTACGGCGTCGTCGTAGAATGTATAGAGTGTATAGCTACCCTTTTTCTCTCATTGCTTCTCTAGCTCACTTCCACCCTTTATCTATTTATCAACGCTTATTCTTCCCACACCTCAATGATAATTGCCAAAAAGCTCCAATTAGCATGTACTAGTATTGAGATCAGGAGGAGATTACATTTATTCAAGTATGTTAAAAGAGACGAACCCGCAAATCACTGAATCCTCTCCGCCGTAGCTTCCACCATTCTAAAAATCAACAGGCTACCATTTACCACTAACACGCACGTGTTTGTAAAAGCAACGTTTTAAATTGTTAAACCCTCATCCCCTCCCTTTGAGGCTTCATTCCATTCCGCGACGCATGTCAAAGGCTTGCTTTGAATCCATTACCATTGAAACCATTCAAAGGAGCCAACGGCATTCACACATTATCAATATGGAGAGTGTGATGCGTAAGGACAGATTTGGAATTGTAAACAAGGGATGACTTCCTCATCAGGAGGAGCACATGTTAAATGGATTGTCATGCGGGCCATGGGAGGAGAGGGAGGAGAAAAAGGTTATGATGATGAGTCTTTTGGTGAAATATTTTCTCGCAACGTCTTCCCTCAATCACTTTCTGCTTGCTAAGCTAAGAGAGTGGATGAGAGTGAAGACGAAGAGTCTTGCTCCAACCAGGACAACAAGTAATATTTTTCCTTTGGGAAGACGGAGGACTGCATAAATCTTGAAGGCTTACAAGGAGAGGGGCTGGTGGCTGTTATGTGGATAAGAATTGACTGATTATTAGTGCGTCCCGCGTGTACGTTCTACACACAAGCCTGTCGGAAGAGTCTAAAGATGAAAAGAAGTGAAGAGAACAAATGATTTCTAGAGTGTGGAGAGATGTACACCATTTGTCATAAAAAGAGCAGAGTCACGGATGGTGCGACATGAATTCTGGATTTCCTCTTAAATCTTCCCCACATCTCCGACACATTATCAAATACTTATTTACTATCACTCCATTCCCCAGGCTTCTTCCCCACCATCGACTCCTCCTCCCTCCCTTTTAATTTACCTTAATCTTTGCACTCTCTCCCCCTGTCTCCATCCGTCTGAGCCAAGTCATGTTATTTTATTCACCTTCCTCCACCAACAGCAGAAAAACAGAAGAGGACTTGACATGCACACTCGCAGATTATTTAAGACCCTTATCATATACCAACAGCTGTACGCACCCATTTTTCTTACACTTAAAATTCCCACTCTATGCATTTGAATACCTTTGAGAATCTCTTATATAGTCCAATCTCAAACTCTTCTCATGTCTCAGTCAGTTCTTCTAGTCGGAGTCCAGTGGAGTTAGTGAAAAAGAAAATTGCAAGGGTTATTTATTCCTATCACTTCTGCTGCAACGCAAATAGGTTTCGGCAAGTAAATGCAGAGTGCAACAATAATTAGCTTGTCAAATTTAGCATTTCATTTCAACTGCCACGAGCATTCAAAAATATTTCATTAACTCTATTTTTTGCATGACCACCACCACCAGCCCTTTAGCCCTTTACAACCCCCCGTACATAGTATTTAGAATATCATATCATATATTTCAGCTTGAGCATTAATATTAAATTATATTTTAAGTTATTGTAACCTTTGGAACAATTTACAGACGTCATCATCTCAATTTCCATCCTTTTCTTCAACCCCATAGAATTCGTAGAAGAATATTGCACAAGATACGATATAATCTTGTTGAATAATGTGGAATAATTTAGTAACATGGATGGAATTCCCTTGGGATGAGTATTGCAGTGAATGCATTTTTCATCCCGAAGCTGTAGGCAAGATGTAGGGAGAGGGCGCAGACAGTCACGACATTTAACGGCACGTGTACTGCACTTTTAAATTGATTCCCTCCCTCTTCAACGATATCCGCCTCATCCTTTCTTGCAATACTGAGTTGAGTAAGTTAATATTATTGTGGGATGCGAAGGATTGGAAACTTTCTCTGGACAAATACATAGTTTACGACCACGATAAAACAAGGATGATGGGATTTTGCTTATTCCGAATAAGTTTCACGACTCCTCATTGGAAAATCCTCCTCCTCTTCCAAGTAATGCAATCGAAGGATGCGGCTCTAATGACTAATGCAGTTGTCTCTTTTTCTTTCCCGCAAGACAGATAGGAGGTTATAAAAGCGGAGCGGGAAGAAATATGGTTCACCCGGCTACCTTTGTACACTTGTGTACTATCATCACGCCTCCATTACATCCCACAAACTACAAGCCAACAAGAGTCAGAGGATTAACTCTCACTTTTCGGCACATTAGTTTGTAATTCATCTCATGGATGTTGAATGGATAGTAGAAGTGGATTTGAATAAAAAAATTAATTTGATTCACAGCAGTCTCTCAGCCTCAGATCACATGATTTAGCTTGATGGACCAGCGGATGGATGGAGACTGAGGGAGTGAGTCCCAATTCTCCGCATCATTTCCCACAGACTTGTGCGTTCAAGGAAATGCATCCTTGTATTTTGATCAAGTCATTCATCCTCCCATCCTGCCTGAGTGGCTTCTTCACTGAAAAAATCTCCTTGACCACAACCTGTCCCCAGCATCACTGCTTTCTTTACTGGTTTTAATAAAATTGTATTCATGTCCTCCTAAGCAAACTGGCTTCAACACACACATCAACTGATGAACGGGTTGATCACAGAAATCTCATGTCTTCAATTACAGCCCTGCCCAATCCACTTTAATTTCCTTCAACCCACAGAGATGAAAACTTATGACTCTTTAATAAAATCCTTTGGTTTGACACACAGCTTGCTTTAACCCGGATTCTATACCCCTGTTCCGGTAATGCAGCCGGAATAATTAACAAAAGATGCCGATAAATTAGATGAGATATCATGAGTCAACAAGAGGGAAATGAAGAAAAGAGGTTGAAAAAATGTGTCGGAAGATACGTTTGATCTAATTTTTTTCTCAACCTCAACCATCATCTCCATGTCATCTACAGATTAGTTAAACAATCCTGGGTAACCGCAACCTTGTGAATCCAGCAACGGCTGGGGTTCTATTCATCAAGTTTCTGTGCCGGAAAACATGTGTTGTCTTATGCTCTAGTGGTTAATCTTTGAAAGGAGATTCAGCGGGGAGACACGGGAGAAAGCGGGACGCAAATGCATGCATGTCCGTTTGACGTGGTCCCTGGATTTCAGCCTCCTTGTTATTGCTGAATGATCAGCTGACAAGTGAGGATCATGACTCTTGACTCTTGTGATATATTACTCGTTCTGACCCGGGGTCAATGGTGGCTCTTGGGTGAAGAGAGGGGGAGGCATATAGTGATATTCAATTGTGTGCATAGTTTAATGCCAGTTATGATTACAATTTTTCATTTGTTAATGACGATGAGAGAGCAGTTTATCGGCGGGACGGACTACAGGCCTTGAACTCGCTCCATCAACTGACAGTTCGCAGCATGGTTTAGAAAATGAAAATATGATCAGCATGATACTAGAATTTAATTTGTAAGCCACACAATAATCTTCCGCTGCATTCTTCTTTTCCAGCGCATCTTTTCCAGCACGCTTCTTCTCATTTCCTTCATCTCTTCTTAAATATTTTTTCCATTCCCTCGTCTACCTTAAAGTCCCAGCCCGTAAACCAACAAAGCTTTCAGGAGCACCCAACTTCTGACGTCTACAATTTCATTTTCCCTCCGTCATCCGCATATTCTTCCCCCTCAAAAAACTTTTCCTACCAATTAAAATCCAATAAATCTAAAGGGAAATCTTCTTTCCGTCTTTTTCGGAAGAGCTTAGAATTTTTGGGTCGGGTCCCACAGGTATGCCGCTGCTTCAACTGATTTAAATGGCACTAAAGGGTGGGATAATTTTGTGCGAATCTGTATAAGAAAGAAACTTTTAACGGCACCGTGGCACCTTCCCCCCGCTTAATAGCATGTGCGGCATCCAAGATGCAAACTCCTCTCTCTCCCCCATGCCCATATATGCTTCCTTCTTCCACAAAATAATAATCTACCTGCAATAATAGTAGTAATAATGTCCTACTCTGGATGTGTTTTCTTTAACGATCCCTCCCCTTCCTCCATTAGCTAACCCTCCCCTTACTAATTTCCCCTAGGTTCCCAAAATTAAAAGGGGCCAAAAGAAAGATGCGCCTCTATAAAACTAAATATTAAATTCCCAATATGCCAAGATTTTTATGGTCTTGAGCTCTTTGGAAACACCTATAAACTGATAATAATATGTCCACTCTCGGGGGGATGAGAGGAATGCGGCGGGGAATACCATAACAAGAACAAGATATCCTATCACTATTACTCGGTTAAACTAAATTCTCAAGAAGCTGTAGATCTATCCGTGGAGCTAGAAGCTACACAGCTAAAGCTCAGAAAATGCAATCAAGAGGAAGACAAATAGCGGGACGTAAGCTGATACTTTTGAAACAGAGTCGGTGATTCAAACGCATCTTTAATGCTGTCTTCGGGAGTCGGAACCCCTTTTAGTGGTCCTCCTCCACTTGCCCCCGTCCTACTGTCCATTCGCGCAGGAGTTAAGTGTCATTAAGTGATAAAGGAGCCGGAGGAACTAGTAGCGCTGAGTAAGGAAGATCCTTGGCTACCTAGGCCTTTAGGATAAGAAGAGATGACTAAATGGGGTGGTTCTTGTTAAGAACTTGGAGGAGTTTGTCAGACGGATGGGTTTCATTCCGCGATATGATTCACAATCTTGTAGAAAAGCAATCTTTTTCTTTCTCCTCCGTGTCTTGAGTTCTATTCAAGGTGTTCAACTAATGTGTGTATAATAGTTTGATAAAAGGACAATTCTTCTTCTCACGGCATACTTTTTCACCCCCCTCCTCAACCCTCTCAAACTCACTCACCCCTTGACAAATGTAGGCTATTAGCCATAATTTTAGATCTTTTGAGCTTCTCAACGGCGCGGCACAGAGATTTCACACAAACCCAACCTTATCACGCCACGTAATTGCAATATGCATTCCATCCAATCATCCTCCACATTTCCCTAATCCCTTCCACCCTCTCCTCCGGATGGGGATCTCTCCGTGTTATTCCAAGCTGGCTTCCCTTCCGTCCAGATCTGTCCTCCTCACAAAAGCTAAACCACTTGAAGCTATAAGGCTCTTAGCTTTTGCTCTTTGACTTGAACTTATAGAGGAATTTAATGAAGGAAAAAATATCTTGTTAAAAGACAGAGGGGGGTAGAAAAGTGTAGAGAAAAGAGTAAAGATAGACGGAGAGAAATCCCGCATCCCCCGACACCAACAATCAGAGACGGTAGGAGCGAGACGTGATCATCCTCTGAATACAATCACAATCCCACCAGAATGGGTCAAGCCGTATAGTATCAAAGATTTTATACATAACCTATGACAAGGAGGGTGTTTTTGAAATAATCTTCCCGGGAGGATATTATTATTGTACTGAGCTTTTTCCAAGGTATCCGCATCCAAAGCACATGTTGAGCAGCAACTTCCTCAAGTCAGCCACCTCCATTACAAGGGGTGAATTATGCTATCCCTACCCCAATTTATAAGAGTGAGATGGTATAAATTTTTAAGGCATCTTCACGGGAGGGATGTATTATGCGGGTCAAATACTTGGAAACTCTTCTGGGGCAACGTTTTTTTTTCAATGATATCCGCAGAAACTATGAAGTCCGTTAATCGTTATTCAGAAATATAGCCCGGATTCCAGAGGTGGGATACGGGTCTGTCTGTTCTACGTCCAGCCTTGAAGTTTAACTACCCCCTTGTTTCTGTATAAATATTTTACTTTTATTTTACAATAAAACTTTTTATACAGTTTGTTCCGTTTGGACTACAAATCTTAGCCTGGACCTCGCACGAAGAAGCCGAATAACTTTTTCTCACCTAGCCTCGAGGAACCACCATGGAAGAGACTGTTGGTGATAGTAGGTGGGTTTCTTGGATTAAATGATTTGTGTATGGTGTGAAGAAGAAGATGGGTTCTGTTCTGTATCCTCCCGGCACTTCCTTTACATTCTTCCCGCAAAGGAAGATTTGTGGAAGTCTAGTGTTCATTCATTTGTAGGAAGCAGGAGTCAAGTTCTCACTCTTTGAGTAATTCCATTAGTTTGGGATTTGTAGGTAAAATACATCAAGAGTGAGGGCCTTCTTCCAACATCCCTGATTTCATTTCCCATGACGTCTCTTCAAACAACTACCTTTTGACTCCAACTCCTGGAAGCTATTCAGCCTCTACACACATTTATTTTCCAGAGATGTTAAACCCAATGAGGAAATCCAAAATTTCCCCATAGAATAACCAAGGGGTGCAGGAGCACCTTCCTCGCCACGTTATTATTATTACTCTCCAGCTCTCCGCCGCAACCCCTTCAATCTTCTTCCCACCATCACACAGGTAACCATACAGCTACAAGAGTGACAGGAGAAGATGATTCCACCACAACCACTACTGAACCAGCTTCCTTGTCCACCAAGCCTGGAGAAGAATAGTGGGGGGAACTTGATGAAAATATTGGAATAATAATTACAATTCCAACTTATTATCTCCTACACGTCTTCCCCTTCATCTTTACAGGAGGAGTCCGCCCTGGATCTCTTTTCTTCTTCTTCGTCCTCGTTTTGATTATGAGGTGGACAAACTAAGACAATGCCTCCGTACGCACTTTTCACTAATCAATTCATATTCTCGTCACTACTGTTGACAGGGCTAATTATTTTGACGAGCCTACATGAGCGGATGCTTAGTATGCGCTCCCTCCTCTAGCTTTCTCCCTCTCTTCCCTAGTCACAGCAGCACCGTCTCGGCCAGCAAAATACACGGTCCTTGAGGCATCCAGCCAGAACCACGTCCAAGTCATATTACAGCGAGGTGACACACCTGACATGTCAGTTCCCAATGTAAATGGCGTCAAATTAATGTCCACCCATCATCATCATCCCTATCATGCATCTCTAAGACAAGATGGAAAGATAATGAGAGGTGAGGGAAGATGTAATTTACTAGATTTAAAGAGACACATATCCCTCCCACCTATTCTCTCCCCTTGTTTTATTATTCACACATTTATCTTCTGGCAATTTCCACATTTCAATCCTTTTTAACCCTTCCTCACCCCATCCCTTGGGTCCCATTAAAATTCTTGCTCTTTTTTAACACCCACTTCCCCTGAAAACCACCAAGAAAGAATAGCCACATGAATTTTCACCTACTTTTTTTCTCCTCCATCAATCTCGGATTCCTCCAAACCTTTTACAGATTCTGTCCACACGGCGTCCCGCACCCTCCACAAAGCCCCAGAGTCTCAAGAAGATGCTCAAGGAATCTTGGCCCAAGTAAATATTTTTTATTTTCAAATATTATGACACTGTCTCAATCATTTGTAATCAAACAAAACCTTTGTTAGTCGGCCATGGAGGAGTGAAACAAATCTACAAATCCCCTATATGTATTCTCTACCCTTCTCTCTCCACATTCCTTGTATTCCTCCAACCTCCCTGTGCGAGAAAATCCTTTCTATTACCGATTCAATCCAAACCCCATCTTCTCCTCTCACCCTACATGCCATCATAATAGATTTGAAATTCTTTCATTCATCAATTGTTTTCCCTCCGTACAACGGGGTTCGTATCCTAACTTGCTAACATGAATAATACAACATTTTTTTCTTTTAAATCAATATCACTATCATTCACCTAATTCTATTATATTTTACATGTAATTTCCGTAACTTTCCTACGCAAATCAATGGAAGCTAATCTTGAATTTCAAGTATAAATTTCCTGTTAATTCTCCGAGTGGTTGTAATATTATCAGGAGATGCAACAAGTGTTCTTCCTTATCACTCTTAAGTGTATTAAGTATTCCTTTATTATGTTGATTCGCATATGAAAGCTTGTAATGGAAAATACTCCCTGCCTCCCCTTCTCACTTGTCCATCTATCTTTAGCATTGCTATCTAAAAAATCTTAATTTCTCCATTCCAAGCTCTTTCATCAACTTAAGTGTCTCTCAAAAGTTCTTCCCCTGCTCGCATAGGGAGCATGTGAATAGCTCCACAATCTTTGCGTTTTGCTGGAGGAATGTGTGAAATATTTGCGAAAATCCCTCCAATACACATCTGTTTGGAAATGTCGTCAAGATCATCAATCAACCTTAGGATAATTGCAATTATCCACGCAGGCACGCACGTAAATGAAAATATCCTTTGTCAGTAACAAAAGAGAATTTCCAGCGTGTTTAAATTCTTGGAAGGAATTTTGATGTGATGAGTAATAAAATGTGGAATTAAAAACTCTAGAAAAATCCTACTTTTTGCCACCTTGCGCAGTCTCTTTCTCTGGGATTGATATGTATGCAATGCAGTTGGACTGCATTGGATTGAGAATACAGTAAATCAGACAGCGAGCATGACATGGAAGAAAGGATTGTATTCGCAAGAAGCATGAAAGCCTGCTTGGTGTATAAGTAGAGAGAATATAGGCTGATAATAAACCGGATTGTGTAATCGATTAGTTTGAAAAAATATGTGGATGGTGGAGGGATAAATCCTTTTCCCTACAACTCTTACCTTGACGTGGTGTGGTGGACAATAAGAAATTGTGAGTCCTTACATGTAGCACACATAAGGATCAAATTGGAAAGAAAGGATGCATGTATCTAGTAGCAGGTTGGAGAGAATAAATTTGAGTGCGGCAATCTGCAACTCGACTTTTTTTTCTCAAGAAAAAATTAATAAACACGTTGCACCATGTATCCCTCAGATTTAACGAGTAGCATCTAAGCTATGAGCGAGCATTCTTGTTCACACAAACTCGTTCAAATTCATTCCATCCCAATCTGGAGATTGGAATACAGTTTGCAACTGCAAACACTTTATGATTCTCCTCTCTACTAAATCTAATAACCCAATGAATCAACATTGACACCTACATCTTACAAGCAGCTATAACACTTGGCGAAATTAGTCACAATCAACGCAAAGGTCAGATCCAACGGCTTTATTTCACCTCTTTTACTTTTTGCCTCAACTTGGAGCAACAGTATGCAGTAGCCTTTCAAGCCTTGTTTTTCTTCTCTTCTACTTTTATAACTATATTCCGGCATGTTGGCCTCCGGACATGAAAATTTTGCAATCAGAAATCCGATTCGCCATCCGTCAAACAACTCCCACCACTTACTTTTTCCTGTCACCAATAGCAACTAATGCGAATCCAAGTCTATAACTTGTATCAAAACCTATCACTCTACCCCCTCTACTTTCCCCCTCCTCCTGACCCAGGAAGATTAATCATAATGTTATTCATAGGGGGTGAGCAATTTGACGGACTTTTAAAACTTTTCATCCCACTGGAAGGGAGGGAAGGGGGCAGGCTGGCGACAGGTGGAAAAAAGTATGAAAAATAGCCTTATATGATTTCAAAAATAACGACTATTCTGAATCACCTGGCTGACTTGCAATCCTATGCCTGGTACTTGATAACTGGAAGGATAATTGTACGGTGTTGAGTGGGAGTGGAATGGGGTGATGATGATTCTAGAAATAAGCGGTGTTGTGCCAATTTCCCCAATCCCACCTGAGTCACTCATGTTCAAGCTTGGCTTGCAGGCACCTCTTGAAAGAAGAAAAAGAATGGAATGAGGAAATTGTTGGAAAATATAAAAGATATTTATTATCTCTTTTTCTCCCTCATCAGGCTTATGGTTTTAATTAAGCTTGTTGTAACAATTATGATTGCTTTTAATTTTTATTGTCATCGCAACTACCTCCTCCTTCCACCTATAAATCTGAGTTGGGCAAATATACTTAGTTGTTCCAATGATGAAATTACTACTCCTCCATAACAACCATCATCTCTCAGCTCTCTCATCCTCTCCTCTTATCTCTCAAACCTATCCACCATAACTAAGAATCCGAAGATAATGCCACTGTAAACTTGGTCACCTTCCTCGCCGCATCCTTATCGCACATTTTGACGTGGATATATACGACTGCACCTCACCTTTTGTTTTCCCAATGACAATTCCACAAAGATATGGTGCTGATGACCGGAGAGAAATTCCATGTGCCACCATCAATCCCATGTACAAATCCTCTCACCTCTCCCTCCTCCCTAAATAATTATATTAGTAAACTTATTCCGAGAGGGAGAGAGACGAAAAACATCTCTTGTGCTTGCTCTCCCTCTGTCTGTCAACCTTAACCTCACACATCCATCCAGAATCCATAATCCATGACACAGCATTGTCGTCTACGAGAGACACATGCATAATAGCTTTATCCTAAAATCTACCTTTAATTAACTTATTCTGCACAGACCATAGGGACATGTAGACAGGGGGTTGGAGGGATGAGGAGAGTTGCAAGAGAAATTGCAATAACGCTGCGACTATGCTACAAGATTTACATGATTGTTATTTCCTCCGTCTTGTCTGCAAACTTGTCAGTCATTCCATTCCACTTCCAGAACTACCTTTCTCTCCCACAAAAACCAATCAATAATCCAATCAGGTAGTTTTTCTTGCTAGCTTGCCCACCATAACCTCTGCCTTCCTCACTAATCCATTAAATGATTCAGAGAGGAGGCTATGGAAGGTGGTGGATGAAGAAATGAGGAAAATTATATATTCCTTGCGAATAACACAGAGCACATTATTTACAACTTCCCACCTCCACAATCCCATCCTTTCTCACCTCCCTCCTCCCCCAATTGAAATCCCTCTGTCTCCTAAGCTCCTGACGAGTCCTGAATCCTTATGATTACGAGAGGATGTGGTTGGACTAATAAGCGTTCTTAAAGAAGATTAGCAGCTACTGCAGCGTCATAGTGTCAAGTCTGTCATTATAATTTTTCATCTTTCTTTTTATTCTCCCGTTAATAATCATTTCCTCTCCCTGTAATCCCGCTCAAGCTATTTAAACTTGCTCATTCTCCTCCGACCATTTAGAGAGGGGCCATAATTATTACTTGGAGCCATCCACCACAGTCATCCTCCCAGCTAGCTCCGTCACCATGACCCTTATGACCCGCTCTTTTTTTAGCCTTTCATCATCCTTTCACCTTTGGTCTCCCTGGAGAATGCTG
The DNA here is from genome assembly GCA_906901655.1 of Sminthurides aquaticus. NCBI lineage: Eukaryota > Metazoa > Arthropoda > Collembola > Symphypleona > Sminthurididae > Sminthurides > Sminthurides aquaticus. The sequence continues at coordinate 2,649,330 of CAJQTT010000004.1, read as the reverse complement.
GGAAGACTGTGACTGGAGTGTGGTTTCAAGCCTTGAGTTTTCTATATGATTGATGTATACTTGCGTATATATTCACTTATCATCCCGGAGCGTCCGGCCTTGGAGAGGAGGTGGATGAGGGCGCGCTGTGGACGCGGCGGTGGGGACGCCTTGGAGTCAGCTTACGGAATCTTGATTAACTCTTCAAGTGAAGCGAGGACGAAGGTTGTCACAATCCTTTGCTTGCGCTTGGCTACGCGGAGGACAAGGACACAGGAGTCCATGTCACGTCCAGACACCCCCACTTTAGTCACAGCGCCTTTCTGTCCCGCTTCCCGAAACACACGGCACACACGGCTCGTGTCTATTATTTAGATTTACCTCCATGCTCCATTTACCCAGAGGAGAGGACGAGGACAAGAAAGAGAGAGAGAGAGAGAGTGTGTGTGTGTGTATGTGAAAGAGAGTGACTCTTCTTGTGAAGAGAGAAAACCCAGAATAAGGCTCCCTTGAGTATAGAAATGCCCTTGTAATTTTAGCAAGCCGACAATAGTACAGTAGTTTTGAGAAGAATTGAATATATACAACTGTAGATTTATTTCCAGTCCGTCACAAGAGGATAGAGACGCCAAAAGAAAAATTGCGGCGCTATCACTTCACCTGGATCACATCCAAGCTGCTGTCCAGGAGAGTTTAAAATGTGTCCATGTGCTCAGTCCAGCTAGTGGACGTCTGTAACCATAGCCATCAGTCCTGGATGACTGGAGGAGGACAGGAAGGAGAGGCTGATTTGCGTTATAGCTTATGGCTTCTCTTTCCAGTCCACCACCCTCTTCCTTGGCTGGAATGGGGAAAGGACAAAGGCTCGTGGTGATAAAAGAGGATTGGGACGGGTTAGTGTCACATAAGTAACTGAGTGGGTAATTGTCTTCCCTTCACACAGGTGAGACGGATGACATATGAATACGACATTATATACACCTTTTAATCTTTACTACACTATCCTTCCCTATTCCTCTCAGTCATATTATCCCTAAACCCCTACCACCACCACCACCTCCCCTCCTCCTCCTCCTCTTTCTCTCAATGAGCATCTTTCTCACCTCAGCAGAACTTCTTCTGCTCACTACCTTATACTCACTCGGAATCGTGAGCGCACCAGCTACATAATTAAGTAGCGCAACGTCCCTTGAAGTTTATCCCAATTTTACGGAGGACCTCAGAATAACTTTTCAGCCTCTGTCCGCTCCCACTCCTACAGATCCCCCAAAGGACTCCCAAAGATCAACTGTCCATTTGAATGATACGCTTCGCTTAAATTCATCTCAGGGGGTTCTCAATTAAAGTGACTCCTGCCGGAGGGATGATGCCGCCTCTGTTTTTGTCTCTGTCCCCGTCATTAAAGTTTGAAATTATTTCTAATTTCTTCAACTCTGAAGTATGAGCGAGCATGAGGACACTGCGAAAGCGGTCAATTGAAAAATTACGTCCTCTGCTTCTCCACTGACGCTTGAAACGCTGGAAGCTGGAAGAAACTACTAGCTCAGCTCTTACCCTCACCTCCTTGTTTTTTCTACCCGTTTCTTTTAGCTTCGGTTATTCCGGATTGGATCAAGTACTACATCTCTTAGCTCAGCCATATGAAGAATAACATGATGCTTCCTCCTTGCTCTTCTTTTGTGTATCACAGAAATTTTTCTTCTTTAACGTTTCCCTCAAAAACAAAGCAAAGATTCCTAAATCTGTAGGAGGGCGTTAGGGAGGATTATGAAAGTCTTTTACTGCCCTGCTGGCGTGGCCATAAAATTTCATTACACCTCAATGCCGAACTGTATAAATATATACCATGTCCAAAGGATCACACCAGAGCAAAGTTCACACACAGCATCCTTCAAACGTTCAACCAAAAAGCCTCACCACTACTCTTCCGACCCAAGGCATCCCAGCTTGATGTACCTTACTCCAGTCGGATTCTATTTATTATTTGTCCCACCTCAATGAAGGTCCTGTATGGATGTTACTACGTTAAATGCATCCCGGGATTTCCTCCCCCACATTCTTGCATTCTCTTCTTCTCCCACTCATTCCCACCTTCTTCAATTCTCAAATCAAAGATACTAGATTTCATTACATTTTCCCTAATCTCCCCGCAAGCCATCCCCAATGTATGCGTACGTGCGTGTGTGTATAAAAACTAATGTCCAGCTTCACAAATCCCGCTCGCTCCATTTAAATTGTTTAAATTCTATAATTCCAAAGTTGGTGCACGCCTGAGCGAGCAAGTTGGGATTATTTCAAGGGTCCACTCAATGTCCAGCAAGGATATTCTTGAGCAAACAATTACCAGGTAAAGTCTGTATGGCAAAAGGCGTTTTGAGCATTTGACCATACGTATTATTTTAACAATATCCTCTTCGCTTCTCTTCCTCAGCCTTTTCCAGCTCTCTCACAGCCTCGGATAGAATCTATGGAATTTTGTAATGTATGCATCCAGTTCACGGGTACGAAAACACCTTTCTTATGGTCCTTTCCCCGCAAGCCCACCCCCTTTTCCTCCCCTCTCTCCACTTTGTCTTCATCTCCTCTTATTCTCTTTCCCTCCTTCCTTCTTTAAGATTATGCCGGACTCTAAGCTTAACTGGACAGAGGATGTGAAGAGGCGAGGAAGCGCTCACGACATTCACACGTGCATACTTTCCCAAGAAATCAAACGGAGGGATTTAACTAGTGGGCAGTGATTTTACAATCAGGGAAAAGGTGGACGGATCATGTGTTGAGAGGATAGGAGGGGAGTAAGGTGCATTGATTTCATCCGCTACGTCAAATCCAATCTGGTTCTTTGACTAAATCCGTATAGATTTCCCAAGAATCCATACTAAATAGCTGGGGCTTATGCAAGGAGGGGGAAAGCTATAGGAGGATATGATGGTAAAAGGCCTGTAAGAAGATTCTGAGTGAAGGAGACTTCAAGGTTTCACCACCCGACCCACCACCACCACCAACCAGGTATGATGATCGTCTTGAGTAAATTGAAAAATCCTTAAACGTTCTCACTTCCAGTCATCCGCTAGCTGATAGCTGCTGCAATCCTGTTTTGAAGCGCTTAGCGCACTAAACATTACTTACCCACAAACCCCTCCCCACTTTAAGTCACAAGAAATGGTGTGAAACTACAGGGGAAATTCTCTCCACCGCTCCTCAAATTACAACACCATCTTTTCATCCATGAAAACAAAAATTCCGCTACCTGTCCTCCAGGAGGAATCCAATAGTCATTTCTCGAAAATCTCCATAGGCTCCCTCCAGTATAGCCCCTTCTAAATACTCAGTCAGCTCAGTCTGATACTTGGACTGAACAACTCAATTCCGTCAAACAGGTAAGATAATATTATTACAGGAGTTTCAGCAAGGAGAACATGTTCATCTACTCCTAGCCGATATCCATCTATCCTCTTCCACGGAGCAAGCTAGTATTAGCTACTGAATTTCCTCCCAGGCTGCTACCTTGACCAGGAAGTTTTACAACCTTTTGTATTTTCAAACGGATTGTAATCCTATTCATGAGCTTATGTAGTTAGCTACACCGAGTTTGTCTTTAACAATGAAGATATCAAAGGAATTGAGGATGGTTTGCACAACTAAATACCTACACTCTGCTGCCGGCCCTCCATCTAAATGATCACTGCAGCAGCACTCTGCATCCTATCTTCCAAGCTTTAGACCATGTCACGTTCGCGTTCAAAATTAGTTGTAGCCACCGTGTGCATGTAGCGAATAGGGAGAGAGATAGCATAGTCAATGATTGATTTTGGATTCAATTAAAAACTCAAGAACCGCCACCCGAAGGAGGAAATAAAATAAGAAAATCGGAAAGTACTACTGGAGGAAGAGTAGTTGAGGATAAAATTATTGAGGATGACTTACTTGATGTCGATGTTCATGTGGCGCTTGTTAGGACATTGAGTCCCAGCTTGTGGGAGCCTGGAAAAAGCGGAACGGCTGTGAAACCGCCCGCTTCTCCTGCGCTGCACCACAGCTTTAATGGGCTCGGGAAAATGTGTCCCTTGTCCCGGTATCCGGTTCCAGAATTGTAATAGTCTCGTCTTGCACACACACCACTTCACAGATTGCTTTTCTCCACATTGAGCTTTAATCTTTTACTTGATTTCCAAAAGATTCTCTCACCTCAACTCTTTCTCTTCACCCACCTCAAGTACAAGCACCACAAATCCACACGGAATCCTCCCACACACACTTTCCCTACAGTCGGAATTGGCTTTCTCCCCGAAATTCCCACCCCCTTGAGTTCCACACACACACTAGCCCGATCGATGAAAAGGGTAAAATTCTTAATCTCTTGTTTCTTCCGCGAGAGACAGAGACAGAATGTAAAGCGAGTTAAACGGGAGGGGAATCTTCTTCCACCATTAATTCCCGACAGAGGAAGACAGCTCCAGGGATTTGCCTAATTTTAAGACACGCGTGTTGGAAGATTTCCTTGTAGAGAGTCTCAAGTCTTCCGGCTTGTTTGAAGCAAAAAAATTCACTTTTTCAACTCCAACTCCGCTTCAATCCCTCCTCACATTTGTCTTTTCTTCTTCCTCAAGTCTGTAATCAGTCACACTCGTTCCCCTTAGTTACCGAGAAGACGGAGGATGGTGACGACGGTATGAAATAAATGGCGCTATTTCTCTGTTTATGGTAATCCAGTCCTAGCTCTGATTATTATCCACCCAAACTTGAGTTGAGGTAAAAGCTGGGTCTTGTTGAAGAGAGAAAAATAATAATTTCAACTCTCGCACTATGCAACAAGTGAGTGAATGCAACTAAAGTTTCTCCCAGGGAAGAAAAAGACGGGATAACTGGACTTTGGTTGCATACGTGGCTGGGGATCACTCCACGGTTTGGTTGTATTTATAAGTATCAGTTGAAACGCTAAAAGATAAATAATAATAACAATAATACTATTACTACTATTTTCCTCTCTTCCTACATACACTAGTGTCTCATTCCCACCAAGCCGGTGGGCATTATGCCAGAGCCACCAATCAGTAGTAGGAATAATAAAAGCTCTTCCAGAGGTAAAACTCTCTGCAGTTCATTTATATTTATACACGAGTAGGAAAAATCCAGTTAAATCAATCCAGGACGGCCGAGTCAACTTTATTATGTCTTTTCCTCCTTCTCTTCTTTGCTCACCTTCACCACTTGTTATTTTTCATTAGAGCGCAAACACAGAAACAGAGAAAACTTGAGCACTTCTTTTTCCCATCCCAACAGTAGAAAACAGTCCTTGGAAAGAAAAATCCTCCAGGCTTCCATCCAACAAGCCAAGAATATGACCCAGATACCAAGTACATTTGTTTGGGAATGGAATAGAGTTGACTTCAAAAGCGCGTATATTATACCCTCCTTCTTCTTTCACTCTTTTCCCCTTTCACGTCATTAACATCCCCTTTCTCCAACTCGTTTAAAAATCCCCACGTGTGTGTGTGACTTCTTTTCACTTTTACACAATTTAAAGTATTTAAAAACTCACTTTCGCCGCAGTCTAAGGTTTAATAATGCTGGCATGTATTTTCTCAAAGAATATGGAAATTCCTTGAAAAATTATTATTAAAATCCTCCCGCATCTTTCTAAGCACTCACAACATTTTTTCTCCACTCACATAAAAGTATATATTTCTTCAAGAAGAGTTGGATCATTTGAACCCGGTCGCGCTATGTATTCCAATTGAAGGAATTCACTGTATAAAATTGATTTTCCATAACATGGAAATCCTCACACTTTCACTGTTGATTATAATTTTCAGAGCGCTCGCTTGGCATTTACATTCGGATTTTCTTGAGCTGCCCGAGTTTTCTCAGCCTGCTGCAATCTCTTTTGACAACTCCCTCTGTCCAGCTCATCATCATCTCTGCGGTATCCTTTATTTTTCAGATAGCTTCCGGTCTGTGGAAGAAATGAAGACGGTAGTGCGACGGGGTCATAATTTGACCTAGTATCCCCAAGTTGTAGTACTTGCTTTTTGAGCAAATATGTGAAAAGTGTCCATGCTCACTTGGTCGTGTGATCAACTTGCAGAAAGAAACTGAAGGAAAGGGAGGTCTTAATGAATTTTGGTTTTTAGGAGCCCGCGTCTACTTGGTCTTGTGGACTGGAGGAAAGTGGAAAAGCATTTGAAGCTAGGTGGAAACGATTGAAATTTTTCCCTGTGCTTGCTTGTCCGCACGGCTGCCACGACTAACTAAACTATTCCCTATCCTCTCGTCCTTACTCCCAAATCCTCAAGTACCACCACTACCACCAACACTACTACAAAACTAACTTACAACCACGAAACCAAACTCTGACACTACACTACTTGTGCTGTGTGGCTCAGAAACCCCCAGCCCATCGCTAGAATTGACCAGCACAGCACACAGCTATTCTTCCTACCTAAACTACTAGGAAGGACGAGTCTCTAGTATCCCCACGAGCCGGAGATCTCTGTCCATTCGTCTCTTCATCTCTTGGAGGTTGCGGAGAGAGGGAGAGACAGACAGGGAAGAGGGAGAAAGAGTGATGAGAGAGGATTTAAAATAGTAGCGATTCCCAATCTGCTTTATTAGCTTTCTCACACAATCACTTCTCCTCTGATTCCCTAAAATTCTATCGAATATCAGTTCTGCCTCTGCCGTCCGACGTGAGGTGGTCCGACTTCCGACATCCATTCCATTGATCCATTCCATCCCCTGAATTTGACGATGCGGAGAAAGTAGTGATTTCTTTCAAACATTTTTACTCTCTACCTCTGCCTCTACCTCTAACCTCTGGAAAAGTAATTGAGTTAATTTTCTAGTGGATTTTAAATGACTGACATTGCAAAAACTTTCGAGTGGAGAAAGGAAGCCTTGTACTTGTAGTGATTTCACTTTGCCGGAAGGAAAGTTGTTGGTTGTTGTTGACAATGTGCTATAAAGGCAACAACAACTTGTTGTTGCCTTTATAGCACATTTTGATAACGTTTCCTATTACAATAAGGGTCAGAGCCGAGGCTACCGCAGAAAGAGACGGTTATTGTCAAGGATTGATGATTGCCCCTTAGAATGACCAGGAAAGAGTGATCAGAATCAGTGATTCCTCTAGAGAAATCCGCAAATATTTTCAACACATTATTCAAGTATGTCATATTTATTTGCATGCAAAACTCGGATACAAACATTAATTTCAATACTAGGGTTGACTCTGGAAAACTTGCGGGCTTCTTCTCATCTCCTCAGAGTAGTAGCTTCACTACTGTATCTTTCGGATTCGTCCTTTATTTTAATGCTCATCCCAAGGTAGAGCAAAAGCTCATCCTCCCTACATACTCTCCTTCATCTCCTTCCTTATCTCTTCTCTGTGATTAGCTTACATCAATTCACCTCCCTGTGTTGATTTTCCTCACACACACAAACACTTTATCCTTTATCATCGCCCGCAACTTCACACTTGCATCAACATCCCCATCTTACAATAATGTATTCTTTCCCTCAAAAGCCTCCTCCAATCCCTCTCATCTTTTATAACGCCACAACTCTTAAAAGTCCGAAACACTTTTATAATTATCACTCAATATCCCGCTACTCCGACCGCCAGCCAGCCAGCCAGCCAGTCCACCTTACGCATTATAAAACCTAAACTCGGATCCGTCTGCCTCAGTCGTTTGTAGAACACCTTTTCACCTTTATCTCACATGCCCTACGGATGAGAGCTCTCAGTAGGAGATTATTCAAAAGAGCGCACTTTATTATGATCAAATTATAGCCAAAGTCAAACCTAGATTAAATTAATCGCCCCTCCAATCTTCCCTTTATCATCAACACCCTTCCACAACCAGCTTCACTCCCCACAAATCATTCTTGTCAATTCATCATCATCTCTCTTCTTGTGTAGAAAGTTGAAATGCCCGGTCCTTGAAATTATAGATAACTCTATCCTTTCGAAATTAACATGTAAAACAATGTACTGTACAGATTATATGCTCTTAATCCTTTATCGGATCCCCCCATCCAGGTTCAAAAATCTCCTCCGCCTTTCTTCCTCATCTCTTCATCAAGTCTTTGTCTCGTTTCGTAAACGTCTTTAAAAGACCAACAAATCCTTCCTCCCATAAGCATCCGGTCAGAGTTTCTGCCTTCTGTCCTCCAATTACCGTTAATCCTACTCTCTCCTCTCCACGCTATGACAATGTAGAGTACAACCTTTGGGAAAATTCAATACTTGTATGCATTAGTAGCCTCTGAATTTTGCATAATCATTTCTGTGTCTTTGAAACCTATTCCATGCCGTAGAGTGGGATTTTCTTCAGACAAGAAAAGCTTCATGTAATCCCATTTTCATCCGCAACATGTGTTCCAACTCGTTCAACCATTAAATACTGGTACATCCTATGCTCTGACTTCCGAGCTATGACTTATGACGATGTTCTTGAACTTCCAGCCTTAGAGAAAGCATGAGAAAAATTCAAACATTGCATACAGCTTCTACGGTATTTCCTCCTGCAATCCGTCACAACTTGATGTAACTCTTAGCTTTTACCGTCAAGGATCAATTTGGCGATGAATATGTCTGGAATTAATTGCCAACAAGGTACAGTTTAAGCTGCATAGCCTGTTATGCCTCTTTTCAAAGCAGACAGCCATGAATTTAAATCCTCCTTAAGGCTGGAAGAAACACATATCGTCTTTCTCTGCAGGACGGGCATAATCACATTCCTCATCTCTTCATAATCCCTAACGACTGGGCTGTCATCCTCCAGGGTAATTGAACATGAAGAATCCTGTAATCTGCATTCAGGTTTTTTGCTAGGTCATACAATATCCTTGTAGAAGTTTCCAGACAATTCTCCAGCCGTGCACCTATTTAAAACGGTAAGTTATGTCTTGAAGACGAACGATCAGGTTAGAATTGAAGATCAAGTACGTACAGGAAATCACAGTTTCGTTTTAAAATATATAAAGCTGTACCTTTCAGTGCTAGTCCCGCTTCGTTACATTGCGATTAGGACGGTCCCCTCAGAAATTTCATGTAGCAGACGTTATATCACCCAGCAAGGCTTCGTCATGTTTAGGGAAAACTGTATTCTCGGGAGGAAAATACAGAGAATACTTGAGAATTATTTGCATACTCCATGAAAATCGATTTTACTGGGTAAACTGAAAAAGGTCGAAGCAATTTCACGCAATCCCACCGCATTTACAGTTTCCCATGTCTGCCCGCCCGTACATGATTGACATTTTATGATAAAATGAGGTTAAATCCCGTTGTAGATTTCCCAGATATTTAAATATTAATTCCTCATTACTGGGAGCGATATGAAAAGTAAACAAGTTTTTACATTTCTTCCCTACAGCTTTTGCATAGTATAAAGCTGCATTCTTGAATCTTGAATGCATCTCCTGGCCCTTGCTATCTTTACTTACGCTCCTTTGCGTTGACATGAGTTTCTTGGAGGAAAGGAAGGAAGCCTCATGCTATGCTGATTAGAAATGACTTTACACGAGCTCAACCTCAGTGTCATTATAATATGCTTCTTCCATGCTTTCCAATTTTCACAAAACCAAATTGAAGACATGATGGGAAGTAGGTTTTTGGCGGATAATAAATTAAATTTCAAGAAGGGAGGGAGGGTGGTAATATTTGGTTTAGCTCCGGGATCTTATAGTCTTATTGAGCCATGTAAAATTTTAATATTTGATATTAAGAGGCATGCGGAAGATGCAAAGTTGATGCTGGGGGAGGAGGATTTCTCCAAGCATCTCCTGCGGCGGTGAAGCAAGTGTTACATGTTAATGAATGTTATCAGGGGGAAGATTTCATGTTTCCCTCTATCATTCAATTGGATATTGACGCCCTCTCTATATACCCTCAAATTATGTCATCACCTATTCGCATATTAATGTAACATCTTAACTAGCTCCTTCTCTTTTTTCCCCTCACTCACCACAGGATACAAACTTTATTTCCTCTCAAGATGCCTCCTCAACCCTTTTATCCTCTGTCTTAACCTAGCTTTTGATTAGTGCCACACAAGTAATCAAGTATGAAGTTAGAAGGGAGGGAGGTGAGAGAAGCGGATGTTGCATCTTGAGAATGAATTGTACTTTGTTGGCTGGCGTTTAGCCTATTTAAACGTTAGAATTATAAAAGTGGCGGGTGGAATGAAATGCAATTTAATTCTGGAAGATGCGCATCCGTTCCCGTCCAGAGGGACAGAATATAGCCATGAAGGCGGAAAGTATAGTAGGGTAGGAGATTAGTGGAAGAAATGCCTGTTCCTTGTAAAACTAAATTTATGTGAAATTCCGTTGGAAAAGTTGAAGCTGGTATAAAGCTTTCTCATTAGTAAAAGAGGACAAGTTAATCCATGCACATGTGTAATCACCTCCAGGTTTTCGCTCCTCTCCCACTTCTCTTCGAAAAAGTCAATAAAAATAAAGGAGCTGGAAAAATTAACGTCAGGAGCTCTTCAAGTAAATTTGAGCTCCAGCCGGCTGTAGCATCATGTGGAGTAAATACTTTTCCCTCTCCAACTATAATCCAGCTTTGTCTTTCTTCTTTCACAAGGTCGGCTTCCCATTATTTCCGACATAAGAAACACATTGCTTTTTTTACAAGCGCACACCTTGCCCAATTTTTTACCTTTTCTTTTTGATGCTATAGAAAGTCAAGAATCCCTGCCCGCCGATGACCGGCTTATCGTCCAGCTCAGCCCTACTTTGGAATAGATGTATACATAGTACAGGAAGGAGGAAACGAAAATTGTTTTAATAAGCTCCCGTTTTAAATTTTAAATCCCAGTTATTTTATAAGCGTCCATTCACATCTTCTTGAGTTAACCCTCTTATTTCTTCTACTCCAAGCCTTCCTCACCACGTGCAGAGCTTAACCGAGTGTCCAGTGGTCACTATCCTGAGAGGATTATTTCCGAAGCCTCGTATACACTTATAACCTCTACACCACTCCGCTGTATGTCAGTACAAGGATTTTCAAGATTTGCAGACACATGGATTCATATGGAAAATCTTTGCAAAAATCTCATGCAGAGTTGTCAAAGCGTGTCCCGCGTGTTACGCCGCGTCTATAAATTTTTAAACACAAAGAAAAGTGATAGTTGGGTGATAAACGTGACATTTTTTACAAGCGGTATGTACGCACAGCTTCCTCACGATTATATTATAATTAATTTAAGCTGGCAAATATTTTTTAAGCTCAGCATAACTGTCGTACCCCTAATCCTGCCCAGGGCCAGGGGTACTATAGAAGCCGGCCACCTTCATTTGCATGGATTCAAAGGAATAATAATGATTAAGGTCAAGTAAATTTATTCGCAATTATAGGAGACATGTGAGGAGCTGCGTGTACACGTCTTGTGCGTGGTAATCCTGCCTTAAAACCCGCGATTGCCACTTGAAGTGAATACACACAAGAGGTGCGAAGGGGGAGGGGTAACCGCAGGGTGCCTGGATTGATGACCAACATGTTCGCAAAGCTTGCTTTTGCTTTTTTCCATTTACTACTTCCTTAGTTAAAATTGACAGGAAGAGCGTTAAAGGAAACTGTGTAGAGGATTTATAGTTCCCGACTTTTGAAAAAATCTCTTTTCTAGCCGCATCAAATCTTCTTATTCACTCTTTGCTCGAGAGGTGAGACGGGAAAAGAGAAACGTCTGCATTCTGCATCTTCATCTTAAGCTATGGGTCTAAAAAATCTTTTTTGGAACTTAATGTAAAATATAAACTCATTACCACCGGGTATTTAGTTGAAAAACCAGCAAATAAAAATTTTACGCCTTTCTTTCGCTCAATTTTATGATGGTAAACCCTTTTGTGAATCATCAACTAAACTTCCCAAATCTCACATCCAATCTTTGAGAGCTGGAGAAATGCAGCATGTTTCACACACTGTTGGAGTGTCGTTTTATATGTACACATGTTGGTTTTTCATACGCGTCAGCCCTTTTAGAGATTGACTCATATAGCTCTGTCGGACAGTAAGTTTTTTCTGCAGAAACTCCGTAAAATAGATGTCATGTATTCTAGCAAGGAGTAAAAACTTCATTCATTTTCAATCTATATTAAACACCTAAAGCGGAGGTCCCGGGAAACTCATTTAAGGAGTAATTAAACGTGTGTCTTTAAGGTTCTGTTTATATTAACGAATCCATCTTGTAGACTATTGTAGTAATGAGCAAAAAGTGTCAAAAAATGTTTAAAATCCCCATGCTTAATAGATGCTGATCTGTGTCCTCTAAATTGAGAGCTTTCCGCCCTCCAGTGTATTGGACCCATCGTACCATTTAAATCCAACGCCCTTTTACGACGCTGACACATTTGTTGAATTATATAGAAAGAGCCACTTACAACCTACGTCACGTCTTAGTTTTACTTTTTATACCTTGGATTTCTTATTCAATTTTTCAAGAATATCCAGAACGAATCCCTCCTACCCGTTATTATCTCATCTTCTCTCTTGGTAATCCCACTTGTTATTTGTTCCTGGAAAAATTGCACTTTTACGGTGCAGCGAGTGTCATACCGTCATACTTTCCCACGCGCCCACAAACTTCATACATATTTACTTCACAGTGCTATAAAATTAATTTATAAAAATGAGAAAGTGCACGTCATATCTTAAGCCTTTGTCATCTCGTCCAGCTCTTCTTCTCCCTCACTCAAGCTGCTGCCAAAGTAAATGTATCCGTGCAAGCATAGCTTTTAGTTCATCCAAGATAAGTCAAGGAAATGAAGGAAATGTTTCGAGAAAGAGGCCACAAGGAATGTGCAATTACAGGGACTCGTAAACGGAAAGAAGTTCTTTGAGTATATCATCATTTTCAAGCACAAAATAGTATAAAAATCTCTGTATTTGGAGGAACAATAATTTCTCTGCTGGAACAGTCCCACACCCATTATGTTTCTACTAATCCGAAGAAGTGGTTTCGCCATGTGTCTACACCTCTTGTTATTGTTGTCTTCATGAAATCTAACTTCCGGATCAACCTACTATAATATTTGCTAGCTTTCTCAACAGTATTCTCAAGAATTCTATATTCTCTGCTCAAAGACCATTGAAAATTTTGATTATGAGAATCCAAAAAGTACAGCACATTCTACTTTTGAATCTTGAGTGAAAGCAGGAATTAAAGTATACGCGTCTTAAACAATTAGTAATAATTAATAGCAAGGAAATGCATGGTTTTTTTTCACAAAATTATAGAAAACCTTCTGCGCCGAACGTGATCGTCTCATCTCAAGATCAAATACAGTAATGCAATTCATAGCCCAAGAGAGAGACAGCTGAGAGAGGGGAGGGGAATTGGATGTTGGTGGAGGGATTTGTGTATTTGAAAATGATCTCTGCATAAATCTAGTTTGGGGCAAGGGAGTTTCTAAACGAAATGAAACGAAAAATCTTTTGCATCATTTTTAAGACAGATTAGACCTCCCGAGATGACCTGCAGGGGGTCACTTGAGCTACCACACCCCCTTCCGTATTCTTTCTCCTACAACTACATTTGCATAACACGTCTGCCTCTCTCTCTCTCTTCTTCTGTCTCAGTCTTCTTCTTGAAGAACACATGTATCTGCCTTTTACTTCCTCATCTCCTAGGTTTCTCCCAGAGAAGAGTATTGAAAATTCGGATGATTCCCTGGGCCAGCTTATCGATTATGCACCGTGAATACGCCTCGATAAATACACGGTGGAATAATAATCGTTATGCCGGACTGTTCAGACTTGGAACAGAGACAGCGACGGACAGACAGAATCGGCAAAACCACTGCTGGAGCTACGCCCTTTACGGATGGCTTCATTATCGAAATTTTACGCGCCGCGAGAATCAACCTCTCTTGTACCTATTAGTATGCAGAGCTAACTGCATTCTCCACCTTAGCAGAGAAAAAAGAGAAAAAATCTTGAAGCTTTAAGAAGACGTTAAAGGAATTCAAATCCGTGTAATCACACTCTAATACACATCTCAGAATATGGATTCCTAAATAACTTTTTACATCCCCTTAACACATCCTTGTGCATGACCAGCTATAAAATACTCGAAACTGATTCAAAGTAAATATCCTCTCTTTCCCACTTCATCTCCGAAAACTTGTATTATTATCAGCGCCTCTTGGGGGGAAGTAATAACTTTATATATTTACGCATATCCTCCCCCACCCTCCATGGGCATGTGGTCTTCCGTATTAAGGAAAAGCATGAGCTTTAAGGATTTATGAATCAATTCTCTTCAAATCAAAATTAGCAACTATCACGTCTTCTCCGCCAACCCTTTCCAGGTTTTCTCCCTTAAATCCTCATCCCTAGCTCTCTATGTTTTATGCATTATACTTTTGCCGCTCTCTTTCTCTCCCCCCTCCAAACTCTGCATCCCATCATCCCGAGTCCTTAAAGCTTCCTTCCCCCCTGGGCTTTCACTTCCTTCTCGGTCTCTAAGCTTTTCGTCACCTTATTCGTAAACTCCAGAGTCACGTTCTACTCCCATATCTGGAGGCTAGCAATTGATTTCGTGGAACAATATAATTGCCCCAGAAAAAACTCAACACGGCCAAAACAAACAAATCTATTCAATTCCGGTCCTATTTGTGCAAATCCAATTTCCTTACCCTCTTCCATTACTAGCCCTAATCATCTCACCAAACTAATCATTCCCGTCTATCCACCAACCAACCAACCATGATTTCCTTACTCTCCTATCATCTATCAATTTAACCCTCATTCTTAATCTCTTTCTCCCTTCCCGCCCTTCATCATAAGCAAGGATTTCAATTGCAGAACCTTCCTCTATCTTCTTCTAAGATCACGTCTTGGTTTTTTCATTCAACATCCACCCACATGCCCCTTTTCAACCTTGCGCATAATCTCTTTAAGCAATTCCCTGTGCCGACGTCCTGGATTCTGGCTCTGATGCTCCAAAGACAGATTAAGTGTGTCCTATAGCTATACTTTGGAACACATTCATAGACGACACGTCAGTTTTGCCGGGTTTTCATCAACCACGGCAATCAGAGCTTCAAAACTCTTCCGAAACAAATAAGTTACTTCTATGAAGAAATTAGAAAAGAGGTAGAAAAGTAAATTCAATTCAATGGATTCAATGTTTGTAGTAGTCGAACGCAGAGTCGTAACTGAAAATACCGTTTTCAAATAGTTTTTTAGAAATCTGTTACTAAACTGCCTATTTTTGCAATTATATCGGGAAAATCGCAATGATTGGCGCCAACTTTTTTTTGGTAAAGAGCAAAGCAGCTAAATTCTGTACACATATTATGATTAAGATTTATCTTTGATTTCCATCCCCTTTTCCCTACCTACATTTCAGTTTTTTTTAACATTCGAGTAAACGCTTATTACGCACATTAGTGTTAGACGACGTAGTGAGCAAATGCGGATGGGATTACGTAAGGAAAACAGATGCAAATCAGGGTGGGTCCTTGTTTCTCACGGCTTAAATCCATAAAGCTGGCCTGATGGAAGAATAAAATTTTCACTTCCTATGCGTACCTTACATACCTTACTTGCGTTTCTCTGACAAAGCGGATATTTAAACACTTCGTTGAGTTATATTAAATCCGTACTTCAAGTATTGCACACCAGCTCCGACTCCAAACCTAGAATGACTGAAGACGTACTATGTACATACAAGAGGAAGAATTACAGAGAGCGTGGTTACATATTAGGAATTATATGCTCCTTTGTCATTGCCAATGAAGATGGGAAACATTTTTTTTTACAATTCTAGGAAATGCCATGCTGCCACACTTAAGTTGGGAGAAATCCGGGTTAAAATCCGGGTTTAGCCAATTCTTTCTTTAATAATTCTTTTATTCCTCCCCTTGGCCTTTCTAAAAGCAATTAGTATAGACAATACTGATACAAGTGGGACTTGCATTTAAGTTTTAGCCAAGAGGGCTACTTAATCCTTCACAACACTACGGCTGTAGACACTGTCAAGCACAGGGCTCTCATCACCTTCAGGATGAGTGGGGCTTTATGGGAAAACAATTTTCGTGATAATAATGACGCACGAGGGAGAAGATTCTCGACTTTAAAGCATTTTGGTGAAGAACATGAGTAAAATTACCATATTAGCCATACAAGTTTACAAGAGAGGGTGTAATATCTGGCTCCAAGGGAAAAACATTAGGTGGTAATGCTTCTTGCATCCCCTGTCTACGTCAAACACATCCTTAGCAAGCCATATAAAAACAGACATTATTCCATGAAACATGATATCCGTTTAATTATCTACAAATCTCTCTTGAATCATTTCTTTCCAAACATGCAACCTAGCATGGAGGTAAACAATATAATATAATAATAATAGCCCGCTATCATCAGCTTTGTATCCTTGCCTCAAGATGTTGAAACTTGATTTTTAAACATAATAAAATTCATGATTCTAAATTTAATTCCTAAACTGGATTATCCATTGTTTCTCAGTTTAGCTTTAGGCCTCTCATTTAATTGGAAGAAGAGAGCAATTCCATTGAAATCTTAATCTTTGCCAACTAAACAAATGGGATATTTAGGAATTTGCCGGCATTATAATTCATGTTGAAATCATTCGAGCAAAAAATATTGTGCATTTTTGCAGGTTAAAGCTCAAATCAATTAGCAAGTTTATTTTCAATGTGTTCCAACTTGTTTTCTATTTGTTTACCCAGACCTTCAAATTTTATAGATGGGGAAGCCAGGAGGACAATGTTATGAGCAGTGTACATATATACTCTTGCTTCCTAGCTTTGTAAATATTTTCACAATTTTTTCTTTGATTATTCTGAAAGCCCTGCTATTACGAGTTGCGGCTGGGGGTGCAAGGTGGAATCGGAATATAGGGATAAAGCTCAGCGAGAGATCAGTGTTAAACTAAGCATAAGCTTGAGAAACCCAAGCATTGCAGTCTCTTTCCCTACTTATTGTACCAGATCAAGCTGAGATTCTGGCAATGAATTCAAGAAATCAGGATTTGTTCGAATCAATGTGAAAACGTCTAGACACTCAAACAACAACATGGGTGCGTGAAGCAGAAGGATTAAAGAATAAATATATTAAAACTTGTATTGAATTGAGCACGTGACTATGAAGAATATATGCAGGCGAAAAACAGCTGAAAGTTAATTAGTGATTCACTAAATAGAATATGTTTCTCCCTTCCACATTAATTATTATATTATTAATTCCATACCACCCTTCACTATCCTTTCCGCCTAAATTTGCACCCGCGTGCTAATTTTTACCTTAGTTTTTGGCTTGAATAAAATTCGAATGCAAATTTTTTCCTCCTCAGCCCCAAACCCATATCTGTCTGTATTAATTTCCATAAAACCTTCCCAGACAGACATGCTTCGCAGCGGCCGCAATACATAGAATAACGCTTCTTAATTTTGCTACTGCAATTGACGCTCACAATCTTCTCACCCGTGGGTCTTGTATCCGCAGGAATTAATCTATACGATTTTACGTATACTCACTTTGCGCTTACTCATTTGGGCATCCTACTTTTTTAGCGCTTACGCAGGATAATAATGGATTAAAACAATATAATCATCAACTCTTCGCAGGGCACACCAGTTAAAAAAACGATTGTCAACACATACCTTTGCATAGCGAGGGGAAGTTCAAAGTTGTTCTTTTTTAGCAACGTTTTATTCGACACCGCAATGATATTCTCCACTTTTGCCAAACCATCCTCCCATCCAGGCTTTTCTCATTTCCGATTAAATATACATCATTGGCAAAATCCTTGTTTTGTATTTATTAGTTGTTGTTGTTCATATTTTGAGTCTGCACAACTGTGTTCAAATTAATCTTCTTCAGTACAACTTACGATTGAACTTTATGAGTCTAAAGTTCAAATTTCGCGAGTCCAAAAGGTCTCCCCAGTCCAACTTTATCATGTATTCACATTGGTGTAGACAGATTTATTTGCGTGTTGAGAGCTTTATTTGTATCAGAGTTTTTGATGCAATGCTCTAATGCTACTATTTTTCAAGCATATGTCATGGGTCATGGTCAAACCCTTTGCCCTTTGCTCGGATGGTTTCGTAGGTGTAAAATTTTTTGATTTGTTTTTCAATCCTGTTTCTGGTAATGTCATTGAAAAGTTGACAAAATACGTTTAATTTTCTCCTTGGTTTTCCGCCAAACACACCCTTCTCGTAACTTCATTTCAATTAGTTTATAAGGAGGATGAATTAGGCATGGCTTTCATCCTTAAATTTATCCATTCCGTTAAATGATTTACCGATCCTTGGCTCTACACCCTTTCCGCTTGCATGCCATGCCATGTGGATCAGGAATGACTGAGAGTAGTTAAAAAACGAGTGGTCGGAAAGCTATTTTTTGTTTAAAACCTCGGGCATTTCCCAGACTCCCACCTCGAACTTGGAGCGAACACACACGCTACAAGCTTGATTATAGGCGGTGAGATATGTAGCAGACAAAGTGCCTAGGAAAATTATGATGAGAGGCAAGTCGTAAAGAAGTTGTTCAAAAGACCACCAATGTGAAGAAAGGCGAGCCTAATTGCTAATTGCCCTTCGCCAGGTAAAGATAGCTTTGTAGTTGTTTGGGTTCCCCTATTTTTGGTTTTTAATTTCTCCTCGCAGTTTCTCCCATCTTTCGTAACCTTCGCAAGCCATCCTTTACGTTCTCCTCCTTCCCAAAAATTTTCTAACCTCCGTTGTAACCCGCAACAGGTGGTATTTTGAGGTAATAACTCTAAAAAGCAACACTTCACATGCTCGTCTTCATCTGCCCTTGTCTTTCTCAGCTCAAAAATGTACAATGATTTGACAGCTAGCGCATCAAGTCATTCACAATCAGGCCGTGAAGCTTTCACAAACTGAAAATTCAAGTAAATTATGAATTTCTCAAGTTTGCAAATATTCGATTAGTTTAGCATTTCAAACTCTGGATTTTAATACAAATCTATAGGTGGAGCTCTTGAAATTGAAGACAGGTATTTCCAATTTAAGTGACTCCGACGGCACCATCAAGACGCCAAGTAGACGGTGGCGGGTAATAATGAGGATCGACACCCAAAAAATGTAGCCTGGTAAAGCAGTTTGACATGCCACTAATCCATCAGTTCTGTCGCCAGCTCTTGACGTTAGTACATTCGAGATTATTAAGAGATTTCACGCTAATTAAGCGAGTGTCGAGCACTTTTCAAGGTGTGAGCTTGACAGCGATGTTTCCATTTAAATCCACGAGATTAATAGCTAATTCACGGAATTTACTTGACGCGGATGTTAAGAATTGGGGAAAATTGGCATTGAAATTGCAAAATTGTGTAAACACCATAATACACCATTATTGCTTTGCTTGTCTTTAGCTTTACCTGTCACAGCTTACTATTCTATCCATCTTTAAGTCACTGGCTGGCGCCTATCTTCCACATCCTTGTCTCCATCCCCTTCCCTCCTTAAGACAACTACAAATGATGTTTTAATTTGGAGTCAGTAAACTTATTTTGGCGTCTAAATCTACCTGCGCTAATAAGTATGCGACTGAATTATCATTATTTCAAAAGTCTTCCAATAACACACAGAGGGAAGCTTATGCTTTAGGCATGTGCGCCGCCAAGGGATTTCATGAACTTGGGCTTTGCCTATGTAATCATGCAAATAAGCGTCTCATAATATAAGGTAAACAATTTGTTTGCGAATCTCCTCTCCTCAGGGTATCCAAAGTGCAAATCTTCAGTGGTCTGAATAAAAAATGGCAAGCCAATCTCGTCTGCACACATGTAAAGACGCCGTAAATATGACCGTAAAGATATTTTACTAAAATGTGTAATTTAATGCAAAAATTTTCTATGTCCATTTCATACGCTTTCAAGAGACCTTAAGATGATCTAAGTAGCGGACCCTTTCGCGGAGTCCTAAATTAGTTGATACCTTGTCCATGTTTTTTGAATTCACATACCCAAGACAGCTCAGGCACCAGCATCTCTGTAACCACCGCTAGCCCAAATGTGGATATGGCTTTAAAAGTTGGGCTGATTTCCACATCATTTGTCGATTTCTATGCAGTCTTTCCTTCATACCCCATCCACCTGACAGCTCATCACATCACAGGCAGATGTGCCAAAATTATTAACATGTGAGTCTTGGAACAACACAAAACCGTCAAATAATACAATACTAATTTCGTTTCTCAAGGTCTGAGGACAGAAAAAATCCGGGATTGCCACTAATACCAAATGTCAAACTTTATATCCTCAATTTAAAAATTTTAATCTTGGAACACAAATGTTTTTATGATAACTTTCAAGCTATCCCATTAGAGAAGGCAACTTATTCAACCCTTTCGAGTCACGGGGATTTCAGAACGTTTCCGTTCCAGGATAAAGGCTCAACGAAGCGTCAATCTATCATAGAGACAGAGTCTAATTTCCATAGGCATCATAACAATTCAACCTTCCTTGGTGCACCTCATTTTAAGTCCCAGCTTTACATAAACATGCTTATTTATAACGTATCTTTCATGATAATGTGTGTGCATGTTGATATTAATAGAATATTTTCAGACTATATGCTTGAATAGTTTCTTTCAAATTTTAGTGAAGTACGTTTATGATTTAAATAAAACTCATATTAAAATCTAGGCTAACGATTTTTGGAAGCCCTTGTGCTGCTCTCTATGAATATTAGGTAGAACTAATTTTTTCAGCATTTGTGTCTTTATTTAGAATTGATAAAATGATGGATTCCATAAGTTTACAGTACTTGACCTCCGTGTAAAGTCCAAAGAATCATGTTAGTTGGATCAAGTTTTCTGATTTACACTCCAATATAAACTTGTTTACGTTTGCAGCACAAAGACTTATTTCTGTTATACAAAAAGATGATGTATATTGAAAAAGGCTTCCAGTCCTTCCAGTCAGTATTACATTCAAAATTTACCTTACTAAAAATCGAACATTCATTGCATGACCTTCACCAATGATCGTCAATATAATTCCTAAGAACTTGCTCAGTTCTGAATAAAATCACTTTAGATGCTTCGCAAGCAAGCAAAATCGTACCACTGCAATAGTGACTGCAACTGCAAGGATGTTAGGCAGATATTTAGAAAACTTGTATGGTTTTGAAAGAACTCCGTTGTTACTCCTTATCATCAAGTTCCATCAACTAGTTTTTACAACTTTCTTCCTTAACTTTTCATCCGCACACCATTTACTTATAAATAAACAGCAACTGCTAAAGCACTCGGCAGTTTCTGTTATGTAAAGAGCTTGCTCTATAAGCTTCAAAATTGGCAGTAAAATCTTATCGGTTATCAAGGACCAGACACCTAGAATTAGTTTGAAGCTTTTCCTCCAAGATTTATTTTTACATCATGTACATGTTATTCCGGCTACAGCTAATACTTGTTATCCTAACCGGATACTTGTATTCTTGTGCATCAAGAAGACTCTACATAACCGGATGGGGTAAGGTCCATTTAGTCGCTTTGCTACAATGTAGATTCTTCTCCTAAATTCTCAAAATAGAAGTAGAAAATCCGTTAGAGTCATATAGGATAGAGGGACTTCAAATCTGCTTAACCATTTGGCAAAGGAGCATTCATTTCTTTTGCATAAGTCACAGAATTTAAATACACCAGTACATACTTTCTTTTGAATGGTTATGACTTCCTAGGCGCGTGCTCAGACTGCGGATACCATGGATATTCCTACCAGTGGTGCAAGCTTGGGCGGAAGGTTAGTGACTGGGACTACTGCTCCACAACACCAGGTTACAGTACGCGGGAGCACAAGTGTAGCAATAACTGTGACTATCACGGTTCTAGCCATCGATGGTGCACGCTGGAAAAGGGTGGATGGGATTACTGCTCCCTCATCGAAGACCACAGCGCCACCTACTTCACCCGGTGGAATGAAGAATGTCAAAATTATTGTGACATAGGTAGGTACAGAGTACAGAGATAACAGTACACGCTAATCAAGATTTAAAGTTACCGCTCAATGTGCGTTATTAACATATATTCTCTTTATTTGTGGTTCACTTGAAGAATCGAACGGAGAATACCAATGCCGCACCACGGATAACGTGAATCAACAATGTTCCTTAGTGAAAGATTTGACAGCTGCTGGAGCTCCTTGCAAAGCCCTGGCTAATTCAGAAAGTAGCGGAGAAGAGAATTCTTGTGGTAACCATGGGAAGAAGTATTTGTGGTGCTGGACCGAAGGGAGTTGGTATTATTGTTCGAACCCTTCGAAGTCACCAGCGTATTTTGGTACAATCGCACGCTCTGGCAGGGAAAAACGATGTAAGTGCCACAAATACGATAATAATTGAAAGATTGTAATCATACAATTGTATGAATACAATCAGTGCTAAAACGCCAGCTTTAAATATTGGAGTTTCAGAAGGCATGAGGCTACCAATTGTTCAAAAAAGTAATTCAGCTTAACTATACTAGCAAATAGACCGTCCTGGACCCTAACCAGGATCCAAACTACAGACCAGCTTCGAAGGGGAAATCGACGTCTCCGAACCTATGTCGCGTATGAGGAACCCAATCCATCGGCAATATTATCCAGAGCTAATCAGCACCAAGACCACCGGCTGGATGCATACGCTTTAATACTACGATGGCATAATCGACATGAAGTTGGGTCCGTGACTGCAGATAACGAAGCCTCGCATATTGTTCGAGAGCCGAGTGGGTCCACTATTCGATTGGATCGCCAACGTACGGGGACTAATGCACATATATCATATATATGGTACCTGACATTTGTTTGTATACATGACCCTCATCTAATGTATTATTCATCAACTAGGTCAGGTGATACGAAACGGTGTCGTTTTTGTGAATTTTCAACTTCAAATAAACGGAAGAAATGTTCCAAGACCTTCCACAATCGCTGCGGTATTCATCGAAATTGGTCTGGTAGGTGAAGAGTTGAGAGGCTTAGAAGACATGGACGAAAGAGCTATACGGAGGCATGTTGTTACAGCTCTCATGACAAGCCTGAGACACTCTGCCAGAGTATGGGTATGGCAGGACCAGGTCGAGATCGAGAACAGGAATGGCACTGAAATAGTCAGGATTATTCCTCGACGCCAACCTTAAGCGTAACATAGTATGCTTACTTTATCTGAAAATTGTGGTTCTGATTGGTTGTTGCGATTGAAAATGACTTAACAGGAGGAGGATCGAGCTATTAACTTTAAAATAAAGAAAATAGTTTAGAGTAAAGGAGCACTTAGGAGTACTTCATGCAAAAAACGGCAGCAATCGAGAAGCCCAACTTACTTGAAGCGCCTTGCTAGCTCATATAGTAAAATAAAATAATCAGCATAACGCATAAACTTGCATACTACCATCTATCTTTACGGTATTATAGGCTGTCACAATTTCAACACCACGACCATTTCATTGCCTCAATATCACTGAACGAGCGTGAAATTTAAGGTGTATTCTGTAAAGAGATCCCGAGTTTTTGATGTTCCGCCAGTAAGTTGACATCGTTTTACAATGATTTCGTAGGCTTTCTCATGAACGCTCCCTCCCTAGCAATACAATACAGTTTTATTACTCTACTCTACTGTAGTGGCCACAGCCTACCCTCTATCGAGTATACGAGGAAACACTTTCTGTACTGTGCTGCATTAGCTCCCTGAGAACCTTAGACATTAGAACGAAATATTGTGTGGAAGTTACAACAAATTCCGCCAGATGAGTCTCAAGAGCGAAACCAAATCAAACTCACCTTTTCGTTAAAATACACATTCAATTACACGCTACCTAGTGGAGGAATGGCCTGCTATGATGATCAGTCTTATTTACTCTGCATCAATCAAATAAATTATTTCTGTTTTTAATTAGTGACGGGTTTGCTCGTCTCACATGTCCGTCAATTGTAGCAACTCGCAGATGTAACGGTCACAATATGTAAAATCTCATAGTTTTTGTGCAGAAATATGAGAGATGTAACATGTACGCGACGGAATTTCGCCTGAGGAATATATAAGTGCTATTATTATTGCTATAATATTGATTTTGACAGAAAATTATCAGTGTCCACAAACTTGGCTTGATTCTTGCATTTTCGGTTTGCCACAAATGTATAAATAGCATACCAAAATGGGCGTAAACTGAAAATATATACGACTTGAGATGACTTGAACGAGCCCCATCAATGGTTACCGATTATTCGCAAAATACAATTTATTACTATACGCTGCTCTGGCAGGTAGAAAAAATCAACAGAATTGTTGCGTATCTGGGGGTTCACGGCTAAACTTTTTATAAATGCTACCATAGCGGTCAAGCAGTCTCTTCTGTGATTCTATCAGTACAGATCGAGTGCTAATCCATTCCTTTCATTCTTTAATCATTAATCATTTCTACCTAAATCAAGATTGTTAAATGTTTCCTTTTGGGTACAGTGAGTGCAAATTGTAGCGTTTGGGAAGATGTTGCGCATCCGCTGAGTACAGTCACACTATAGGGCTTGCCTTCGTTGGTGACCCGCGTACATTGTGAAGCTGAGCATGTAATTATGGATTTTGTGGACGGAGAATACAGTCTTTGAGAAGGTTTCTTGGTGTTAGATTTACCTCTTTTGGAAGTACATAATGATACATCGTGAGGCTTTGATTGAGTATTCTTCATCAGAAATTTATTAATGAAAGAAACTTTCACAAGGAGTAATAAAATGGGGTTGGCAGATCAAAATGTACGTATGAGAGAATGGAATAGATAACTTGATATTCATTCACAAGTCCCAACGCTGTAACTGCGGTCTCTCGTTGAGTTTTGCGTCAAGAAAAATCAAGTTTATACCTTTCCACAATATCACACTTATTACTCATTGTGCAATCATTCCGTGCCAGTTTTATAGCGGAGTACATATAAAAGTATCCACTGGACTCTTTATGTTTATTCTACAATTCAATGCAGTCCATCTCTGAACTGCAACGCCTGCAACTCCAAGACATCTGAAAAAGAAAAAGTCACAGTCAAGCTTGTTCGTAAATATGAGCCCTTCGCTTCGCTCAGCGAGAAGTAATTACTCACCTGAATGAGAGTTTATACAGGTGAGTTAGTGCCGCAATGAGAGGGTATAGTTCTAAATAAGTATTGCTAAAGTTTGGTAAGGTATGGTATATGACTGTGCTTGCCGGTTAGGAGGGAATGCAGGGAGGTTGAGTGAGTATAATTGACCCATTAGAAGTTTTTACAACTTTGCGTGTAGTAAAGGGAAATTGAGCACAGTCAGAGATGTATAAGTAATTCGCCAATCTTTTACCTCCGTCTCTCCCTCTTGTGTCTCATCCCTTAACTTAATACTATAATCTACAAGGCATAAACCTGTTTTCCCAAATATTCACGGTCATTATCTTTGTTTTTTCTCTGAATTGCGCAATCCAATCTCTATGACATTTCCAATTAGCTTCATTATTGTAGCCCTTGGTGGGATACCCCAATACTGACAGCTCCTCTTAACGCAGTTATTAGAGTATTTACAAATACTAGATACGTTCCCAAATGCCACCTTTTATTGTAAAATCCTCATCAAGTACATCACGGAAAAATATATACAGTAGTTCACTATTGCAAAATGTTTGCTTTTGCAAATTTTCAGCAATAAAATCTTCCGTTTTGACATGCACGTGAGAAGATGTTGAGCATCAGAAATCCTCGCAGTTTTCATTAGTATCCAATGGCTGAAAAAAATGGTTTTCTACCCCTTTACTTTCTTTTCAGTGATTGAACTTGTGACATGGAAATAATTCAGCGCGGTGGAGTTTGTTCGTACGGATTGCGCAACATGTATGCATTTAAATTTTATGCACTTTCACCACCGAGCGATCTTCCTGCTTCCACGTGCGTTTCGCTTTTGTCTGTAGCGTAAAATAGCCACACACGACCAAGATTAGCGTGATTTTAGTTAAATTGTTCATCTGTCAACTCAATCCAAAGCTTATCCGTCTTTTAGTTTTATGGTCGCTTTAAAAATTACAATGAAACCGTGCATACATTATGACGTCTAAAAGCTGCAATGACTCTGTGTGCTCATAAACTGCGTTTAACGTAATGCTAGCTTAAGTTAATCCGTTTTGCATATCGTCCTATTCCTATCCGATCGACTCGTTGCTGAAAATTCCCAGACCTTCCAGGTAAAACAAGCATTTCCTTCAGAAACACAATGCTGGAGGACGTGGTATTGGCTGCAGCAAAAAGGATCCTAACTACATTTCCTTCGGAAAAAGATCCTGAGAATTTTGTGACTAATCAAGTTCATTTCAGATGAGAGACTGTCAACCTGTTGTTTTGTCGTGGCCTTGACAAAGTGTGCATGTGGTTGCTCCTGACTACTCCTGCTATGATTGTTATTTATGCATTTATATACAAAAAGAAGGCTAATTAAAGTAGTTCCCATCCAGTACCTCAACATAGTTGGTTAGTAGGACATTAAAAACCTTTCACCCCTCTGACCGCACTTAACTTATCCATCAGACCTATTTGCAAATTATCACTATACAAAGGAGCTGCTGTAAACAATTCTGCAAACAATGCTCACTAACGTTCCCACGTGGATGAAGTACAAGCTCAAGGGATACGGGTACATATGCGCTCGCGTAAAAACCATAGCAAGAGTGCATCATTATATCATCATTTCGCTGCCTAACGGTGCAAAAGGTGAGATCGGCCCTTGTGCCTTACAACTCGCAAGCATAGACGCTCACGTTTCGTACAGCCTTACATGCTTGCCCGCTCTAACTTGTTGAAATTATTTAAAACTTAAAAGACAGAAGCTCATTCGGTCATTGAGTTGAAAAGGGAAGGTCTCTCATTCATTCTTCTGCAGTTCTTCAAAAGTGTCCCAGCCATATTTGTTCAGTGCATCCCTTTGTTCGCAACGAGTAACGAGTGCTTCTGTTCTGTTAATTTGCTAAAACTTGGCATTTAAGCTTCAGTTCGGGAGTTTTGAGCTTAAATTCATTTTGAAACAAGGAATTTGTGAAACTTTTTTCAATATGGGGCATAAAATACATTCAATACTATTATTGACATTATTAAGTGGATGCGTGACATGGGCTCAATTAGAGGTGACGACCACAGAAGCTAGTCCAGCCACAACGGCAGCCGCGGATTTCAGCTCAGAAGCAACCACTACAGTTTCACCGGATCTCAGGCTGCGGAATGCTACACCAACTCCGGATTTTAGTGTACTCCAGCAGCAGCTTATCCCTATTCTTCTAAACGTTTCGGAAAATGTAAGTCCATGTTGTATGCATGTATCCAGCTGGCCTCGCTCCTCGGCGGCAATAACTAGAGCATAGGAACGCGTATAACTCTTGCAAATATTTTTACAGGTTGTCACCCAAAGGGACAAAGATAACGAGTTGTTGTCCTGGGAAGCTCCACTGGATCTTCAAGCAAATTACCCGTACTACCTCAGCGGGTTTGATTACGAAGACCGACCAAGTTAGTGCTAGTAATAGAAATTCTTACTTACATAATAAATATTAACCTTGAAAGTGCATTTCTCCCGCGCACACACACGTTCCGCAAAATGGGACAACTGAGAAGGATTTGTCATACTCGTAGCGTTAATTTCGGTTTTGAATTCTTAGTTTGGATCGCGGAACTGGGTAAATGGAACGTTCGGAAAGTGATTGAGACGGGAGGAGATACATTCAAGAACTTTGATAAATATGTGCAGCAAACGAGGATTCGAATTACCAAGAGCCGTGCACTTCGGAGTACTCCGGATCATCCAATCACGGAAGCAGTCTTCATTGTGGATTTGGATCAATTGGACTTGGCTCAAGTAACATCTGTGCCAAGTGAGAGAATATTAGATCATTTATATCCTAAATTCATTTGTTCCGGATCATTTCCTAGCACCCACACAAATTCACTTTCTTGTCGCCAAACCTCTTCTCTTCGCTAACATTCATCGTTTATACTTTTCAGCCGTCTCCTACATCCTAAATCTAGCTAGGCAATACAGGAAACTCCTGACGGAGCACACAGGGGTCGCTGTCGTAGTCAATGGTAACCTAAAAAAATAAATGATATAAGATATTTTGGATTTGTTCAAGTAAAACATCTTCTCGATCCACCAAGTGAATCACTAAATTTCCATTTCTCAATTTATTTTGTAGCTAACTTTGTGGCGGAAACACTTGTGAATCTCATCAGGCCAGTTTTCGGCTCTATTCTGGAGAAGACGGAAATCTACGGAACCAACAAAGCAAGATGGCTTCCGAACGTTCTCCGTCATTTTCCTCAAGATCAGATTCCCGAATGGTATGGTGGAAGCAAAGGTTACACACCCATCAAGGTATACGGCTAAATTTAAAATTTTGCCAATGTTGCATCCATGAGCGAATGAAGTCCTAAGGCGATTTACCTACTCTGCCAGCCTTGGGTTAAAGCATCATAAGCAATAACTGCATCATCGATTGTATTTTCTCAGAATCTTAGGCTAAGATAGAAATAAGCTAAAAAGAATCTACCACACCAGAAGGTATTTCCTCGTGTCTCTCAACTATGTTCAAGAAAATGCTCGCGTTTGAAGGAAATAGGAATTTTTATTCTCAAGATTATTTTTACTTGGTTGTATTTTGTACTTGCGTTTTACTTGTTCTTTCATTTTACGAAAATAGCAAATGTATTTCCATATGTCAATGTTTTGAATTTGACCAGAATTGTTCTACTTCTTCTTTATTACATGTAAAGCAGAGATGTTAGCACATGATTACACTGTATTATGTATGCGTACACATATACAGTTTAAAATAAAAATATTTATTTAATTCCTCGACTTTAATTCTAAATCCTCTATTCCTTTGTTTCATTAATCCTCTGCAATTGCTTCCTATTGCGCTGAAATATTTCCAGGGTTACAGTGCCGTCATTGACTGCGGTCACGTTAAGGGCACTGTGTGTACCCTCTGCCTTCAATTTGATTCACACACTTTTCAAGTTCGCACTTATTTTCTCAGCGTAGTTATAATTCATCCCTCAGCTATTGTCTGCTCAATGAGCTTTTTAGCTCAATCAAAAGCCTGCGATTTAATGCTATCCCCTTCCTTCTTCATTCTTAGTGCTCTTTAAGTTGATTTCCCTCTAATATAAACCAATGACATTTCATTGGAAACTGGAAGTAATTAATTTATATACTCATCCTTCTAATTGCGTTTAACGGGATTTTGATTCCTGAGAACACAACTCTTTTAAAACACAAATAGCCTTCTGTTTCTCCCCCTCAAGTGTCTTGAGACAAGACAAGGCAGACCCTTCATGACCCTTGAAGAGAAGAATATTGCAGTATTTTTTCTCACAATGCTGAATTTACTAAATTCAATACTTGCACGTAACATTTACCGCATCTCCTTCCTTCTTCCTTTGTTGGGATTTCCTTGATGAAGCAATTTTCTCTTAACTAACTGGCACAGAGGAAGGAGGAGGAGGAGGGGTGAAAGTTTGTAACCATTGAATTTCACAAATAAGGTCTGGAAAGTTAAACTCCAAAAGGGATTTTGCATAGCTCATTTTGTATTTAGAAAGTGCGTGAGGTTTAGTTAGTTTGAACGTGAAGACGTGAATCTTTGGTTCTCTGACACTCGAAGAAGAATGGTGATGTAAATTCAAGTATTGGATAATGACATGAAAGGGTTGGACGGGAAAGTTTGAGTTGATCAGCATATAATGATTATTATTATGCCTGATGAGGTGATCACATTAGAATATCCCTCCCGGAGAGGGACTCTCATTGGTTCATCAAGTTCTAATGATAGCCCGAGACTGGATGGGATGATAAATGAATCTATTAGATTCCGGGCCTGTACGCATAATCAACTAAATTATAATTTGTTCATCTCCTATCGATAGTGAACCCTCTTGCAAATAAAGTGAATCAAGCAAAACCCTAGCGCCTTCTTATGTATAATTTATACCCTTTTCGCACTCGTGCTGCTTGTAATCATGGTGATCATTGGAACATTTCCAAGGGTTCAGATTTCTTTTACCCCCGCTTCCCCTCTGTCGGAGGAGTTCTATTCCCCTTTGACAGCCTTGATTTCACGTGAATTATTACGGTCATCAGACGAAATTTCTGATGACGCTACGCTTGGGCTGGAAGGAATTTTTGGCCTTGTTGTTTCACGACGATGCAGCCTCCTTCCTTGGGGCGATTCTGATTTTAAATCCTCATTTTCTTTGAGCACTGTTCATAATAATTGCCTTTGTTTCAACTGCCTGCGCTTTGACTTCAACAAAGCAACGCTAGGGACACACTGCCAGTGCTAGACTACAAGGTTTATTTAAAATCCTTGCAAAACATTCTCACGCTCAATTCGCATACTTCAAAGATTTGAGTCAGAGGATTTGGGAACGGTATTTAATGAAGGCAGTTGACCAGGGTAGTAATTAGTCCCCTCTCTTCACGCATCCCTCTATTCAAGTAAGCAATCCAAAAGGATTCAGCCCATGAATGATTGTAATATTGATTTATATTCCTTGCATATCAGGATCTAATCATGATGAGCGCCTATTTTGGTGTGCATTGAATACTTTTGGATTTCGCACGCACTTCAAACTGGTACTTAGGGGGAAGAGGAGCAATCCATCCACATTTATTTCTTGGCAGATCGACTGTGTGCTTTCCGGCCAGAGTAACTGTAGCTTTTGGGATTCCTTTCAAGAAGGAATGATCGGGATGTAATAATGATTGAGAGAGGGGGGCATACTGTTACTTTGTGGGCTGGTAATGGTGGGCTGTGCAGTACCTTGACATAGAAAGAAGCCATAAGAACTAGTTGGAACCACGTTTTGACGCATGTGAATGGGCTGTACGCATCTCTGTCTAAAGTGTGGGTTGTATTGCATCAAGATGTGTAATCTACAAGACAAAGTCTGCAGAATTGCATCCCCTCCTCCTTTCAAACATAGCTCCAGGTTAGTTCCTTAAAAGCGAATTCGAGTCTGCCCAAAAATGGAGAAATCTATGCAGGATCATTTAGATTTCTTGCGGGATAGATAGAACCTCCCTCGTATTATCTCCTTCTTCTTTCTTCAATCCGACTTCCATTTCTCAGCCAACCTTTAAGCAACGCAACAGCCTCCAATTCTGCTTTTCTCATCAACCCGCAAACATACTATCGCGCCTGTCTCACATCCTCCTCGCATCTTCAGCCTTCTCATCTTTCTTATTGTACCATCAACTCAACCCTCATCAGCCACCTTATCATCAACACCAGTCCAACTCAACGGGTTATGATCCTTTAGATTAACATATTTGGAAACTTCGTTAGACCAGAAGTGTGCAAGGTAAAAATACACGCACAATAGTTTCTCAAGACTGAGATTCATTTGAGCTGACATGAATCGCCAAACCGTTGAGCCATCTGTAGAAAATAACCTGGGCCCCTGGTTCCGCTAGTGTTTTAACATCATGCCCCTGATGTCTTGCTAGGAAAACCGTTGTTTGCAATTGGTAATTTCTCTCTAATACACGCACAATAGTTTCTCAAACTGAGATTCATTTGAGCTGACATGAATATTGAGCCATCTGTAGAAAATAACCTGGGCCCCTGGTTCCGCTAGTGTTTTAACATCATGCCCCTGATGTCTTGCTAGGAAAACCGTTGAACGGTTTGGAAGATATGAGCCTTGCCGATATTGCGAGGCATATCGTTATTTCTCTCTACGCAAGCTTAAGATATTCGGCAAAGGTTTGGGTATGGCAGGAACAGGCCAGGCATGAGAATGGTCAGCACGCCATAATTCCTCGCTCATAGCAGTAGGTAAATCAGTGAGGTTCAAACTGCTAATTCGGGTTCGTTATTTAACCGATTGTCTTCATTGGCTTAATTTCTGTCGCATGACATTCAATGTGGAAATTGAAACATTGAAAATTGACCGTAGCTCTTATTGAAAAATGCAAAGAGCTGAAATGTTCTAAATGTAGAATCGTGAACCTGTTATTGGCATTGCTAAGTAATGCTCATAAATACTAATAATACAAATAAAGTTATACTCCTCGACTCAAATGATACATATTATTGTGACTATTGATCAAATCCTAACAGATTGCTCCTCGCGAAACAAAAAATTGTTGTGTTTCTATCATGCATGGCACGAAAAGCTACCAACGAGATCCTTGTGCATAACAGGCAAGGCAAACGTGCAGATTCTTTTATTAATTTCACAATTACTTGATGGCGCTCATGAACCAGCTTACTTTTTTCTAAACAAGTAGTTTCGTAAAATGATTTGGGGTGAGGAGAGAATACTGCTGCGACTCTGGACTGTAGTTTTGCTTGATGGAAACGTTTGAAATATTTCTGCCAATTAATCACCAATATGTGCTGTAGGCGCGCAAAGAATTCCTTTACCGAAAATCCCTTAAAGAATTCTGTCTCATCTGTCATGAAATGTTCAAAGTCGCCAAACTACTGGTAGGAAGAAGAAGTGCCATAGCCTGATTCGGAAGTCCGTAACGATGTCTTTTCTCACCTCTGGCACACTTGCTCCTCTTCAACACTTTTCTTTAATTATCTCTTCCATTCCTTCACATTGTTATGCCCTCTTCCACTCTCCATATTCATCTGCTTATTGCATGTCTTCATTATGGCTTTTATGATCCATCCAAAACTCTTGCTAGTAGTAGTCAATTTGTCAACTAATATTCTTGCCATTCCATAGTGAATGCATTAAGGTTGTGATTTGAGAATGAGGTTTACCCTTTTAGAGGAATGTGTTTAAAAGGTGGTTGAGGATTCTTATCCGTTTCCTCCATTACTGTCCCACGCTTTCTCTCCACCATGATTAGGAAATGGACAAGCTTGGAAGCTGCCAAGTAAAACAGCGGGTTTTTACAGCGGAATACAATCAGACAGCTTGTATGTGGCATAGCGCTTACTCTCTTCTCATTAATTTTCGAGATGTGCTAGTATGAAGTATTGGTTAAATTAGTTGTTGAATATGAGGAGTAATGGAGTGTTGAATAAACGGATTCATTGTCGTTGATCCTTTCCACGTCTAGCGCACCCCTCTATTTGGCATTCACCCTTGGTTTTTTGCGGGTTGTTGTGGAAGCATATCATAGGGATGTATAAGGGAGGGTGGCGGTAGTGGGTGGGAGCAAGAACTGACTCCGTCCTGGTATGCACAGCCCCGTACATCCCGCTAACACCCGCCTGGATGGGAAACAAGTGCATGCGATAATAAATCTATCCATGATTTTTTGCTCGTTCCTTAAAATACGCGTTCTCCTTTTACAAGATGGCAATATCCATGTACAAGGCTCAAGGAAATGTGAGTTAGAGACTTGAACTTTGGGGATATTTTTGGTTGCGTTGCTGCAAAAAAAGCGACTGTCTCTTTCCATGCTCCACTAGGGAAATGTATTTCTTGGGAACAAAGTTGACATTAATAGGCTTAGCTCTCGTTGATTCTGTCGCCAATAATGATCCCAGGATGGAGACTTACAACTCTGAATTGCATAGTATTATTTAAGAGCATCCCTCAGTTTCTTTTTCAACATCCTCCAACCAGGATACATATCAGCACTTTTTATTTCTCCTCCCAAAACTTTTCACAACTCTGCCACTTTTGTAGGTTCCAACAAGTTACCCGAATTCCAGTCACCACCATTCGGAGGAGCACAACACAGAACTAGCTGGTAATCTCATTCCCTTTGCTTTCACTATGGATTCGGGCTGCATAGTTTACAACTTGCTAGCATGAGATGTGGATCTATTTCGAGCAAATTCCACCCTCTTGCAATTAATTCCCATACCGATTCCCATGTTCTCCCGTCTCCTTAATCTTGTATCAGAAAAGTGCATCCTTCAATCCCAAATCCGCGCTCATCGCAGAGTTCAAAGATTAGGATAATACGCCTACTACGCGTCATTAATCATATTTGGCGGCCGTGAGACGCCTTAAGTTTAGGATGATTCCTATTAGAAGCTTTTCAAAGGTCGGAAAGAAAGGCGGAAGAGGATTGTAGAAAATTACCCTTTTTTAAAGCAGTATATTTTATGGGAGTACTCAAAGGGGTTTGAGTTCAGAAGAGCCTATGTATTTGCTTAAATCAAAGAGCGTCACTTGCGTTTCTTAAAACCATGTGCACCCTGTTGCATCTCTCTCTGCCTCGCCTTTGATTTTTGACACTGAGAATTTTAGCGATGGGCTGATATAATCCCTACATAACTTCCCAGCATTCCATACTTTCAGCTCAGAGCCGAGTCTGGTAAATGCATTTACGGAGGGAGCAGAGCAATGGATGGAAGGGCGAGACTTTTTAATGCATAAACTTTGGCTTTAAAGATTTATTTTACTTTTGAATACATATTCATAAGCCAATAGTATAAGTTGGAAGGAAGCGTGTGTAGACGGAACCAAGGTCAGCCTATAGTGATTCTCCTCTGAATGAGCCGACAGGAGGGACTCTCCCTAACCGTCTTGTCCAACACCACCTTCCATTTCATTCTTGCATCATTTTCAAGGGTTGCCAGCTAACGCAAACCTATATTTGGAGAGGCACTCAAAAAATAATATTCTTCTTCTGCTTACTCATTTTCGTCACCTCAAAGGTAGTCTTCGTCGCTGTGCCCAGTGCAGTGTTGTTGTAACCAACAACACGCCTTAACTTGGCAAATGTGCTTAGGTCACAGAATAGTGGGAAGAGTGTGACATTACTCTTTCTTCACCTTTACTTATTCTGGCGCTATACGCAAACCGAAATCTCTCAATTTAAGGAGAGTGGAGTGCTGCGTTTTGCATTCTGTCATGGATACACACAGACGCTTCCTCCTTTGTTCAGGACCGGCGTCATTCAAGACTCAAGCAATCCTTCAACTCCATCCAGACACAACCCGACCGACACACCTTCAACAGACAATTCCTATTTACTGACTTTGCTCATGGAAACTCCCCGTGTCCAGCACATGCTTTCTTTGCTTACCTCGACTTTTTCTGATACGAAGATGGTTTCCAACTTTTTTTCTATCCCCCGGATTCCATAAAGCATTTCTTAAGTGGCGACGGCTCTGAACATAAGAGCCCGCAACTCTTTCGGAGCGGTTCTTGTAACAACATTACTCTGCTACGCTCCTGCTTCCTCATCTTTCAAGACGCTCACACTCGATGAGAACATCTCCAGGAATCCATGCTCCCTTGTCCTCCAGGAATCCCAGCAAGTCGCGACGACAATATACACTCAATATTCTCCCTCCCCGAGAACCAAGCCTCCGACGACTCCGTGCCGTGGTCCTGCATGAGAAATAAATCTTTTAGGGCCTCCACTTGTTGCGCCAAGGCGGGTCTGGGACCGCCATAACAATGATGAAGAGCATGCTAAGTGTTTTAAAGGGCGCATAAAAATCCAGCCTTGTTAGAATAGCTACAGCGGTTACTAAAAACTTCCTTTGTCCCATCTCTCCGTGTGATCCCTAGGATCTATTTATTCCCTTTACCTTCTTCTGAATCCAATGCTGTAGTCTCCAGATCGTTTCGGACTGTGGAGGTGAAAATAGTAATTTCAACTCTGCCGCAGTCACACACGGGGAGTAAACATTAAGGATGCGGAGGAGATAAGCTGTTTAAAAAATGAGAGGAGCACCTGAGAATGAGATGAAACTGTGGGTTGAAAAATGTCTTCATAGATCTCTTGGTAATGTCTGCGTAAACGCATTCCAAACTTAATCTTGCCCATGTAAGTCATAGTTGAAAGAAACTGGCAACTCGGGAAGTCTATCTTCTCCTCTATCTATAACCGGATCGGAACTTGAGAAGATTCTATAGCGTCTTCATCTATATCCGATTATGCTACTTTGTCCAGCAGAGGATTTGTTCCTGGCTGAGCAGGATTAAGATGCGTGTATTTCATATATTCAATCCCTACGCCTTTCCCTAGATCATATTTCCTGACTGACAGGAAACAAGTAAGTTTAAGATTCAGTAGCACATCATGTACCAAGCAGAACCTGTGACCGGACCTTAGGACCAATGGTCTGGCGGAGCAATACATGGGATTGCGAGACTTGATTCAACTCATTAGCATTTCTAACATGAGCTCTGGAGCATTAAATGGAAACTTTACACTGCCGGGGTAGTCCTGGGATGGACACCTTCTTTGAATCATTTTGTCGTAATATCCTGTTTCAGCTCAATCTTTACGACAAATCTTACAGGTGGGATCGATATGAGAGTTGAAGGAAATGACTTTTCTTGGTGGCACTTTTGAATACATTTAGGATCATGCTCTGTTCTGTTGTAACGCATAGCACGCGTTGGAAACTTTTAAAATTTTATAGTTTACAACATATGTTTTATCACCAGAGTCAACTCCTTCCCTCAGTACTGTACAAAGTTCAAGGTTTATAGGCAATATAAGGCAGGGCAGGGCGTAGAATTTTGGCAGAGCAACACAACAGTTCATTCCGTGTTTGTCTCAGTGTATATCATGCACAAAGCTCTGTGTGTTTCACCACAACTGCAATGATCTGCCACCAATCCCTTTCCCTCTATCAGCCTCTTATTCAGGCGTCAATCATTTCCTGACTTGAGGTCAATTTGTTCTGCTACATAGGATGCGTAATTTCCAATTCTGCAACATCGAACAGTATGCACAGCCCTGGGCAAGACTGATATTTTGTAATTACAGATACCTGATACAGTCTATGAGATTGGCTCTTCCTGAGTTTTCAGTAGACATGGAGCTCAGACAAGATGAGAGTTAACGTTGTCGCATAACAATTGCCAAATTACGCGTCGACCGAGGAGGAACCAATTTCAGAACCTAACTTAGCAACTGCTGGACAACTGACTCACAGGAATAGCATGATAATATTTGAAAAATTCGCAACGTACTTGTACGTATATGTCTTGCTAAGCAGTGGCAGATTAAGGGAGTGGTTGGTTTAGCAGAAATCGAGGAGCAATTCACATTAAATTGGCTCTTGTTTTAACCTCTGGTTGACTTGAAGTTGACTGACGACAGGATGGGGCGAGAGGACGAGGATTAGCAAATATTTACATACGAATGGGTCTGCATGAATTAAGTTCACCTTATTACCATCCAAATGTCAACCGTATTCATAATAATGAGCCGTGATGAATGCCAGAGTTCCTTGGGCGCAACTTTTGCAAACAGTCTGATTGTCTGTCAGCCATAGGGTTTTAAGTACAGGAAAAATTATTGTACACTAAACCCAATGGAGAGCAAGAATCGTAATCTTATGAAGATGAATAATCCAGTTACTAAATTGCGACTAATGTCAGTTCTCCGTGTATACGCTAGTGGGATTGGAAAATTTTAATCTGAATTTAGCAAGTAAAATTACGCGTTGAGAAGATTTTGCTTTACTTCCCATCCATTACTTGAATCCGAAATCAAGAGTCAATGGGTTCTGCTTTCACTACTTTGATGAATACATCCATGCATCGTAATGAAGGATTGGATTTTAAAGTCCTTGGAATAATGCTTCACTGTGAATTCTGATTTTGATTTTCATCCAGTTCATCTTGTTTTTGACTCCTGGGAAAGTAAAGGTGTGGCTGGAAGCGGTGAGCGTAATCACGGATAGAAAGGATGGATAATCATCTCGAAAATAGTTGGTTACAAGCTCTTGTAAGGATTGGAGTTGTGGGTGGGGAAGATACGTTGTTGATAAGGAAAACATGGTTATTTACGGCAATCTGCTTGTAGCGAAAGCAAGTACAAGTTGGAATTTTCCTAGCATCCGACTTTCAACTTTATCATTTCCTTCTCTTCTCGCCCCCTCTGGAACAAGCACTCAGATTTAGAATGCTGCAAAGGATTTGCTTGACTTTTAATTTTACTTTTAGTCATATGGTCGCCCTCAAGCTTTCAAACAATTCACTTTCCGTTTTTGTAAGTGAGCAGCTGAGGCGCTATTCATCTCTGGGATGCTGGGCTTTGGTAATTATAAATTTGGTGTGTGCACAGATTTTGCATCCTGCATCTGTACTTAACACGCTGCATCTTCCATTACGTGCATCCACAGATTTACACTGAAGATGAACAACATTGAACTTCGGTATGGGATTCCAACTCATCCCGCACCCACACAACAAAGTGGGAAGGTTTTTGGGAATTTTTGAACTCATGCTAGAAAGATTTCATAGAGGCGGAGATGGGAGAGATTCTCAGGGATTTAAAGCTAAAAGAAGAATAGAGACAGAAGGGAGGAATGAGAGATGAGAGAGAGAGGGAGATCACCAAAAGATTAGAACAAGATGCTCTTTCATTTCCCTTTTCCCGTCCGCTCAAATCCTTGGAGTCTTTAGTTTCGTGCCCAGCACGTTCCGAGTAACATCATCTTCTTTAAAGATATTTCCAGGCGTTATTCCCTCGCTCTGCTCGTGTTCCTCTAAGGAAATTCAATCTCAGAAAGAATTATGAACGGGAAATGACATAGAAAGTGAGGAAAATAGGTGGCAAATATTCTCAATTTGTGCTTCAACGTTGAACACATATCCCATTTTCCTATTCTTACTTTCCTCCACCGTTATCCCTTCAGTACTTGCTCCTCTTCAAAGTGTAGAGTGGACTGTCACAGCCTTGTTTACCATTCATTTGGGCACGGAAAGTCAAAGGAAGTGAAGATCATAAAAGCACAGTTGGACTCCAGTAGTCGGGGGGAAAATTAAAAATACATCATTCACGTCCTTGCTGGTAAGCATTTTTGAAGTTATTTTTTCCTCAGCACTTTTTTAAAAATACTCTTTCAATTAAACCATAAGGGGAAGTCAAGCCGTGGAACCGCAGCCACGCTTTCTTCCCGCAGGCCGACGAAGCAACCAAAAGTCATTTATTGCAATGATTCCGTGTCCCTCTCGCACCTAAGCGTTGCCTTAGCCTCCAGGTTTATTTCATTCCTATTATTATTTATAACATTCCTAGCTCTGAAATATCTTGTTAGGATTTCGCTAATGAGCGA
This sequence comes from Sminthurides aquaticus, assembly GCA_906901655.1. Taxonomy (NCBI): domain Eukaryota; kingdom Metazoa; phylum Arthropoda; class Collembola; order Symphypleona; family Sminthurididae; genus Sminthurides; species Sminthurides aquaticus. The sequence continues at coordinate 2,610,363 of CAJQTT010000004.1, read as the reverse complement.
CGGTGTCGCCGAATCTGCACCTTCAATTAGCATTACTTATCACCAGTTGATCTCAGAGTAGTTTAAATTTTTAGGGATGGATAAGCTAGTTTTAGAATTTAGTAAAGGATATCCCATAGTACACCAGGAATATGAGCAGGCATAGACACATAGGCTTAACGCCGTCTACGACCTAAGGAGAGTGTGGACGAAAAGATTGGATAAGATGATAAGGATTGATTAATATTTGGAGAAAAATGTAGTTAAATAGAAATTTATGAGTCACGTTGGAAATGCCCTTTTTCGACTTCTCAGCACGTACGAAAATGATTCGGGGTTTCGTATAGGAATTCATGAGGATTGGCGTGTATAACACGAGGAGAGGCTGAAAGTTAATTTGGTGGTATGATTACACGTTAGGAGTAGAGATTCGTGTCTGCTGGAAGTTCCGCACCTTGATTGAAATATACTACCTGCTGATTTGTAGAGGATTCACAAGAATTGAAATACTTTTCAATCTTCGTCGCCCTCTACACAACACCACAAAAGAACTGCGTGCAGAAAGTGCGGGCGGGCGGGGAGGATGCTCATTTGATTCTCGTCACGACGAGCTACGTCACAGCCTTCCTGTGCGTCTATAGCTACGTTAGCCAAGTTAAATAAAATAATGGCAAGATATTGTGCGAAAACATGATGCTAAAGGTTTTTAAAATCTGCTGTGCCAACATACACAATTTACATGATCTTTTGTTCCTCTGATTTTGGTTTACACTCATTGTGTAGTAGATATTCCTCCTACTGAAGTGTTTTTCTTTTCAACTCATTCTCAACTATACAAAGATTAATCCCTCACGATTCCGAAATTTTATTATTCGTTAAGAGCTCTCGCAGGTTCTTTGGCTCCCACTTACCTAATTTTTGATTATAGGCTAACAATATACAACAACTGCTCATCTAACGACAGCTAACACATGCTCTCTTTTTTGTGTGTAACAGGATAAGAAGATTTGGAAGGAGTAAAAAGAACATTGGGCTACCTGGCTGCTGGTGGAAACCTACCTCAAGCCAAGACATCTATAGCCTTGCTATCATTACTTTGCGGTTTGGGGTCCAGCCTTGCGCGATTTAATTCTACTCATCTGATTTCGCTTTGATTCAAAAGATACAGAGGAGGAGCGCATGTGAAAGAGATTAATCACTCGTTTTTCTTCTTCGTCCAGAGTGAATCCAGAAGACACAGGGAAGTGGTGACTGCCAAAAGATTAACCAAGACCTTTCATTCAGCCAGTACAAGTTGATGCTTCCTTGAGAGAAGTCATCTCTGTTTTTCTCTCCTCGCATTTAAAATTGTGGTCTCCTCTACCAAACACTGATTCCACAATCTCACTGTCAAATTCCACCCGTCTGTACTCTGTATTTACGTTTACCCTTGCAAACGTTTTAATTCCTTAATCCATATATTCCCGTCCGTGATGGACAGATCAAACGGATAGTTTCGACATTCCCCAGATTCTCTCAACGTAAATCTTGACAACTGATTGATCCAGAAGAATTTCTCTTGTTTCCAACCCGCATCCCAGCACAGAGTTTTCTCGAAAAGAATTGTTTTCCCCAATAACAACAAACACGGATAGTGTGGCAAGTGTTCTGTATATCTCTCCAAACCGAATACCGGAATAGAGGATCAACCCAAGCCCGCCTTCTACTGGTCTAGTAGTCTTGCTGTTGTATTCGTGAAGAGGCCAGGACCTAGTTATTCAAGGTCTTGCTTCTCTCACAGTGTTTTAGTGAATTGAGTTTCTTCCGGGACATGCTACTTTCTCGGGGAATGTGATCCAAAAGCGGAGGCGATCTATATTACTATTCGTCCTTTACAAGCCATGTGCCTCAGACGGTGATGTTGATGCAACCAGGAATATAAACAAATTCGACGCAAGTTTCTCCACAATTCAAAATTAAATAAACTCTGGAAGGCACTTGTGTGAAATAACCCAATTTGCCAAAATGGTTCGCGTAAACAGTTGCTGCTATATTGCGAATTTGCGAGCAGGAGCCAGAAACATTGCCATTATTTCTATGGTAAGCGTTTCGTAAACCCAGTGTTTGAGCTGGATGTCCATGATATTTATATGTTTTTAAAATTGTGCTTCTTCTCAAAGCCCTAGTCTGCCAGAGTAATAACGATCATACTTGGTTGTTTACACATGTGGACATTTCAGAGATTATTATGACTTTTCCCTAGTTTCCAGAGGCTAAATTTTTAATTATATAATCTATCGACCCATTGGCCAAAGTTTATTTTCTTGGAGCTTCACAAGTAGTTCACCCTTCCTTTGAGATTGTCCAGACACTTTTTCTGCATATTCCCTATCCTTGAGCTAAAAGGATTGAAGAAAATAAGACTTAAAGATCCATGTCATATGGATGGGGGTGGTAGAAAAGAGGGTTCTTGTGTAATTTAGATTAAACATTTACATTTCGCGAAACAGATGGGTATGACCATTCTCAACCTTTTGAATAGAGCTCACGTCATATTCAGCTTTTAGCGTTGTCAAGTTGGAGCCATATCATTAAGACAAACGACCCTCTGCGCCTGTCATGCCAACGAGCACCACATGAGCAAAAATGACAGAAGAGCACATGAGCAAATCTTTCTTAGATTGACTTAAAAACTTTCAAGGTGACTTTGTCCGCTCCTGTATACAGCCAGCAGCGTTGACTTAAATACAATCATTTTCTGACACAATATTAGCATGAATTAAAGCATGTTCAAGCAGAGGAAAAAAGCTAAGAGTGATGTTATACCCAAAAGTCTTACATTACTCCGTTCAGTAGTGTGTATTGTGTAATCAAATACAAATTCCTTATAATCCTCAGAGCGTATGCTCCCTTGATTTAGAGAATGTATAAGAATAGGGAAAAGGATTAACTAATCGCAGTACTATTTTCTTAAAGTTAGAGCACTTAATCTTTATGATGCTGCAGTTATTCACCTGCCATGTATTTGGCTAATCTGAAGTCATGTGTGTGGTTGGCCTACTCTTTGAGTTAGCTAACCTTGGAGACTTTGTCCACCCTAAGGATTTTACCCAGGCTGCCAACTTTAAGCACGATTCAATGGTCTTTTCTTTTGTGCAAAATACTTTCCATCTCCTTCCTAAAGATTCCTAAAGATGAGTCTTCAACCTTGGTGGATACGCTTCAAAAATCTTTTCTGCACTCAGTCAGCCGAGAAAGCGAAACTTACTTTTAGCAGAATCCCCTCTTTCCTCCGATTTCATGTCGTTATCCTTTGTACACACTGTCATTCTGTTATCCAAAAGTTTTGTTTAAATGGCTACAGGACATCCATTCTCATCTCCAAAATCTATATGCTCTGTTGATGAGGGAATATTATGGTCTGCCAAGGTCGCTGTATAAACCATGACCTTTTTAGGCAAAATATCATTCCTGATGCGAAATTTTGCTTCTTCTTGCTCATTTCGCCGGATAATCTCGAATAGTGATTCACCTTCAAGTTTGTACTTCTCCCACCTTATCAAGTGCAGAATATTTCGCGAATCTCACCCATAAAAATGAGTTCTAACGACGTTAGTAAAAAGCAGCCCTTTTCACTCACTCTGGCTCTTAGCGGCACTACACTCTGTAGGAGGTACTGGACTGGATGGGCTTTCAGGAGCAGTGTTTGCATAGTTTCATGAATTCGCAACCTTTTACGGGTGTTCACATGAGCGCGAATGCTTCGGAAACAGGGCGGAACCTTGACTGGAAAGCATAGCATGTCTTTATCATGATCCGATACTTTTATTTATTTGCGTAACCTTGAATAATACGTCTGCTTGCACAGGACCAGGTGTTTTATGTTTCCATTTCCCCTACACCCTTATTTTATTACACAGTTAATTTCGTTGATGGAGGAAATGTGTAATCTAGAATTGCTCTAGGAGATTTCCATGTGATTTCATTTTACAAAAATGCTGAGAAACCAAATTCATTTTCCATAATAGCTGTGTGTATCTAGTTCCCCGAGTATAGCATTCATCAGGTTAGACCAGAAGATGAAACTTGAATATACCCGGGTGAATAATTTCCTGGCAGCCGCTGCTAAACGACACCCTTATATATAAGCTATCACACCATTTCACGCGGCGTTGTAGTAGCATCATTACATGTTTTGCACGATTGAGAAAGAAAAACGGAAGCATCCTTGTGTTGTGAGCCCAGCCCAACCTGCTAATCTTGAGGATGAACGATGAATCCGTTCAGGAGAAACTGGCTGACATTTAGGTTTGGTCTGCTTTTCCCTCTTCCGTTTCCTCAGAGGTTTATTTATGTAAGGAGCTTCCTGACGTCAATTCGCGAATATTGTAGTTAAGCTCGAAAAGATTACCTGAAAACCCATGAGTTTACATGCTCGTAATCTACAAATTAACTGAATTATGAAGAACAAGATAGCGGCTTCTCAATATCTGGTCAAATGTCGTCTTTCAAACTTCCCATTAGTAGTTGGTGTCGTTATCATCTGTGTAACAACATTGGTACAGGAGATAACATAGCACGTAAATCTATTCGCCCGATCCGTCTATTCTCGGCGGGACTAAAATTGCCCACTTCTTTTTAAAGGAGGAGGCATACCGTGAACCGGGTTTTGGTTTATCGAGCGGTAGGAACTGGGCCAAGGATACTAGTCAATGTCACCTCTTGCAGAATCCTCCGTTGATCCAAGAACCAATATACATTTTTGAATGAGATCTTCGTTTGCTTCTTGAAGGAGAAAATTGCCCTCATGCTCCTCCGTAACGACGTTGCGTTGGCGAAAGAAGAAGGATTTATTTATGCCTCCTCCCTCCCTGAGTTGCATCCTTATAAACTTGCACCTGACCCTTGTGTTTCCTCTTATTTCACCTCCAAAGATTACAGTAAAAAAGCTAAACTGCGTAAGGAGATACATATGTAGCGAGCATGGGCAGCATGCCATGTTCTGCCTCTAAGCCTTGATCGCTCCAATTAAGAGCATGTGTCCCTACACATGAGCAAAGATTTGACCTCCTCACCAAAATTATACGGAGCTCTTCAATTCAGCGCTACCTACATGGTCTCTTCTGACATTTGACCAAGGTGTTGTTCTCTCATCGCTGTATCTTATCTTAATGGAATCTAATTGTAAATTTCCTCGAAGGTGGTCTCCTCCAATGAAATATGAATGTCATTCCGTAAGAAGATGACCGCTTCCTTGGGATGTGACAACATAATAATTTAAAATTCCAGATACATTCCCGTTGCATGCTGTTTCAAGCTGCAGGAAATAATTGGTATCAATTTCTGTTTTCGTCTGTTAGTAATTTACTTATGGATACCGGGGAATCGGTTTTTTTCAAACGCTCTCCATAGACACAGTAATACTGGCCGTGGAGGACATTTCTATTTTTCTGCTATTGTGACATGGCTCTAAATGTGCGAGCAATAGTTCATTCCCACGTACGCTTGTAAAAGCCCTACCCATTTGAGTACAATTTTAAAGTAAAATGCATCTGTAAGCTCCCCCGCGTTTGAATTGTCATGTAGTTTCCTATTATCAGTGAGAGTGGGGTAATTCGTTGAAGCTAGCTTACATGTATGTACTTGATATGTCAAAACTTTTAGGTCTCTGAAAAGCAAAATGTGAGGCTTTGAGCAGTATAAATGTCATGTTAGAATACTTTTACATAAATAAGTCATGGCGTACCTTGGGTTGTATGGCTTGTATACCTTATTGGCCACAGGCCCCTCTGTAATGATTCGTTTTAAAACAAGATCCAAATAGTTTCAAGGATTTTCTGAGTAGAACATTGACTCAGATCCACTTCTGAAAGTCTTCGAGGATAAAGCATTATTAGCTATAACTAGACGATTGTTATTTGCGGTATGTGTCTGAATTTGTGTGCTTGCGAATAATCAAATCTGAATTTGAATTACGTTAGCGCTGCCGCGGAGCATTAATCTCATCTTCCAGCTGCGTTCGTTTGTGATACAGTTGTTGCGGTTTTGCGGAACTAAGCTCCAAATCTAGGTTGGGTGCAGCAGAAAAAGATCATGTTACTGCTTTAATTCTTTGTTCCGGCGAGGAAAGGTTTGTATTTAGGATGAGCACGTGGTCTATACTTTGAGGAGTGTCTCACCCACTATAACTGTGATTTCAAAAGATTCTGTGGGCGAATAGGTAAAGGTCTATGACCAGGTCTATGACCAGGTCTATCACTGATTTCGTTACCGACATTTACGATTCACAGTATCTATTTTGGACTGGGCGTAGTATAACTGCCTAATCCTGATCATATACAAGCTTTTAAGAAGCAGATTTTGTAGATGCTTACTAATTTAGTCAAAGACAAGATTTAAACCATTTAAACTTAAATGTACTAAAGACCCACCATCATGGTCCTCCATGGATTTGTTTTGTTCTTATGACAAGATTGCTGTTACAAATGGCTGTAATTCACATCTCTGCAATTTACCTCAGTTCATCTACGTATCTTGTATCCTTCTTCATCTGTCGGATTTAAGGTTTGTCTCTCACTGTTCCAAAGTAAAATATATCTGAGAGTGCACAAAACTTTAGCTCGTTGTCGACGCTCTCGATGAGCTATTCACCTTTTGTTTCATCTTTCAAAGTAAATTAGCAACGCTAGTCTGCAGAATCCATGCATTCCACGCTAACACAGAGTAGCAAAGATTGAATTTGATCTTCCGACGGCTTAGTCAATGACAACTTTATACAAGACTGTCAGTCCAAAGAGATTAATGTACCCTGCTGTCCTTGGACATTTAAGCTGATAGTTGTGTAAAAGAAATATTTTCTCCGGATTTGGTGGTGTCGTGACAGCCTTGTCCTTTATTCCTGTGTCACGCATGCCAGGTCTTGTAGAAATCTCAGAGTAATCTCATCTTTCCCCCAAGTGATTCCAGTTTGATCTTGGCCACGTAAAATTCTCTTTCCTGCCAATTCATACTGTTCACTGTGAGCATGGACAAAATATCATCTTGTGCACTAGTGCTGCAATATGCTGATGAGACATATTACTGCTTCCTAAGAGTTATGTTCCGGAAGGATCTTTAAACGATTTGACATTTGTTGACAAAATGTTTCTTACTTTTTCCCTTCCATGGATCTTGATGAAAGCTATAAACTTTGATCTTTCCCACATAATCGTAATCCTGTGTCCAACAAAGGCGGACAGCGGCGAGAATTGCCTATGGAAGCATAGTTTTACATTATTTTGGAACACAATTGAAAAGTTTAACTCGATCATTCTGTTTCCCTAGGGCTATGATTTGCTTATGATGGCAGCCCTCCTTCTGGTACTTCTTTTGTATGTTCCGAAATTGCCATGGATGGACGATCCAGAGCCGAGGATTGAAAGTAAGCTTAATTCATTTGACCATTAAATCCTTTTCCCATACTTTAGCGCAATGAGAAATCTGTGGCTCATGCCGTGCCTAATATTTTATTCTATGAATTTTTTCTTTCTTTCAGTTTATCAGATCCTCCTCATCGTAAGCATCACAATACGATCTCTTCATTTGATCCCCAGCTTTATTCTTCTGTATTCAACCTGGGGGGTAAGTTGTCATTGAGTTCATTATTGAATAAGTTAAATCACATTACGTACAAGAGGTTTAACGTGCAGTAAGAAGCGTGAATGCTTATTCTGCTCTTGTGATGTAGTACAATTCTTTCATTTGCGTTGGCGTTGAAAGGATTTTATTCCTCCGTCGTTGTGCTGGAGGTCATTTTCTTCTTTTTGAGATTTTATTAATTACTGGGAATGTTGTAATTTGCAGCAAAATTCTCGAGGAGTTACATTCTGGCTCTTTTTGGCTGTCTTGGATGTAATCCTTCACTTAACATGGACAGGAGTGCCATTTTTAATGAAATGGCCCTTGGATAAAACAGCCATCTTTGTCTCACTTTTGGTCTTCGCCATCATCGTCATCCTCTACTTTATTGCCTGCATTTCGAGCTATGGTGCTTGGGTTCGCGAGAGGCATCTTGATCTTAAGGCCAAACGTCGACTCAAAGAGGATTATTAAACGTAAACTTGCACTGTTTAAGACCGTAACCTTCAAGTATTAAACAACCCAGAATCAACAGTTGCTGTGAGTGTCAACGTCAACCAGGGCGTGCATGAATAAATTAATTGGAATTTAAGTACATTCATGAGCAAGTTGAGTTAAAATTCTGGTTTTGAAAAGGCATGGCTATGTGTAAATCTTCGTTTGGAAGAACGGAGAACTCCTTTAAAACTCTAGTAAATATCTTTGAAACTTACTTCAGCAAAATACTTGGATTATTGTCAAAGGTTCCAAACCCTGGAAAAGTCACGGAACTTGTAAATTCAAGGGAAAGCTGATCAAATGAACTACGTTTCAATATTTCGTTAAATTGTTAAATGTTTCAACTTAACATAAGCGATTTTCTTATGTAATACATATATAGATTATCCAAGACTGTAGTGTGTATTGATTAATTGTGTGAAATGTGAGAAGAACCAGACGAAAAAGAGGTATCACCGATAAGTGCTTTAAAACGAAATGTCGACGAAGAGTTGATGTATTGTCTGTAAATACCTTGTTGTGACATTTGCTTTTTCAACTGCTTCATTTCCCTCCAACTAAACCCTGAAACAGACTGGAACAGTCATTCTTCGACTAAAATAATTAATGTAATTTATCCTTGCAAGGTGTTGTTTCCATTTATTGAGCATGAGCAATATTGTCTTTAAAAATATATACTCGCACCGACTATCTTTAGTTCACTATTCATTGTAGTTTAATTATTGCAAATCATCCATCTGTGAACGAATCTCGTTGCTAAATACGTACAAAGTTTGCAATAAATGTGTAATGAGAAATTGTTAAATGACCCTATTATTTCTGCTACGCTCCCTGACATATATACTGGTTCTACTAATCGATAGAATTGCCTTCGAGAAGCAGTAAATACTGAAGGCGACGATTGGATAAATAATTCGCATTTGAAATCCTGAAATCTGCTTAAGTCTGTATACCACACAACCAATATTAGCTATTCCACAAAACTATGTCTCTATTAGTTAAATCAATAGTAGACTAGAAGGTATGTTAACAGGATAAATGGTATAGAGATTATCAATGTATGTCTTATTTTCCCCCTACAGAGTTCAAAACGCATCAAAAAATAAAACTCACGTGGACTTGATCGATGTCGGATTGGCCTAGTCATATAAAATGACTTCGATCATTTTGATCATTTTGACATCATTATTATTTTGGAATGATTATAATTATATACTGATTGTAAAGCCGCGGTTGTCGTACTTTGATAAACTATGTATTTGGGTATGATGGATTCTAATTGCTCCACGTATGAAAATACTGTCATCATTCAAGACCTCTGCTGGGCTATCTTTGCCTAGCTAAGCTCCTTTTTAATTTTTTTACGGCTTTTAGGCTTCACTCCCCACGCATTTCCGAGCCATCCAGATCCATTCCCCCTCTTTAACGAAGATTTTCCAACACGGGCCACCATTCCTGGGGCAAAACTTGGCTCAAACGATACATAATCTTGAAGACTGTCTCTTGAAGCAACTTGCTCTTCTATAACTGCAGAATCAGGCAACGTCAACTCTTTTGCAGTCTTTGTACTCGCCTCCGACGGATGAAGGGGTGTTGCAATTACAAACAATGGATCAGCTTCCCGTCTATATTTAGGCACTTCTATGTTAAGGAGTTGCATGACTTTCTCCATGACGCCATCACATTTTCCGTTTATCTTCAATGTCGCAAACTGATCTTTTGGTGTCCACTGTAGATTTACGATACACAAGGTTGGACGTTGCTTCATCGGTTTGTCCATACACCATAGCCACGGATACCGACGTAAAACCTGTAAACAGAATCAGGCTTGCTAATCCCAGATTGTAACAACATTTTATTTGTACAGTTAAGGGTATCCTTTAAGTTTAGATCTACCTTTAAACTGGACCCTAGACACAGAATTACGTCAGCTTTTCCTGCATTATACTGAGCACCCATCCAATTCAAAGGCCATCGAAGGGACCCCTTTTCCCCAAAATGAACAATCGTATCTTTCAACAAGGATGAGCAGTTATAACAAATTCTACCAGTTCGGTGTTCATGGCGTCGAGTGTTTTCCGTAACGTCAAAAAGTCTTACGTATTCTCTATTACATGTCGCACAAACTTCTACGTACATGTTTCCATGAACTTCACTAAGAGCAACTTTAGATACACCAGACCGCAGATGCAGTCCATCACAATTTTGAGAAACTACGTGCTTAATAATTCCTTGGCGGTAAAGCTCATAAATTGCCATGTGAGTTAGCGTTGGATCGGCCGATGTGAGCAACGTCTGATTTTCTGAGGCCAAACTCTTCCCTTTCTGCAGCAGAGTCCAGATTCCGTTAGGTCCTCGATAATCTGGTATGCTGGCTGATGTAGATATACCAGCACCAGTATACACTACAAGATATTTTGAATTTCGCAAAATACTAGCTAACGTTTCACATTTCTCGTTGAGAACATCTTCTGGATCTTCAAGTTCGCGCAAGCGGTCAACTGCAGTTGTCCTCTTCATTACACGCTTTTGAGCTTCAAGTACCAGTCGCGGATGGGAGTCAATTTTAGCTTTCTCATCTGGGGATCTTGCGTCTGGATTTTTCTTCAAGATTGCAACAAGCTAAAAAAATACAGAGGGGCGGAAACCCAAATAGTCATTAAAATCATTAGTAAGACACAGTATTATTGAAACTATTTCAACAGCAAAGCCGTAACGTATATACTTTTGTAATCGTCGCAGCTTCATACTTCTTCACACAAAACGTAGTTTGTGATTGCAGCCGGACAGATTTGCGCCCTCCATTGTTCATTTGTCGGTGTATCCTCAGTGCGAGGGCTCTATCATCATCTTGGTTCAAGGTAGAGCTGTCCAAATCTTCCAATTCCTGAACCGTGGTATCATCGACATTCGGCATCTCATCTCCCATCATTACATTCGATTAAGGCACAAGCTCAGAATACTTCCAAATTATGCGATGCATCAAAAGTTCTGAAAAACCGATAATTTAACAGGCTTACACTATATTTCGATAATGATATACACTTGACTTTTATATAAATTTGGCTAATATTGTAAACAAAACTATAATGAGAATGCAAATGCGTTTTCTGAAAAGTTGTACAGTGTCTATAGAACAGCGGGAAATAGAAAGAAGCAATGAAGTTGTGCTTATGGCATTGAGCAATCCTGTATAGAGATAAGATTGACATTCGATTAAATCAGGGAAAAGCGATGAAATTACTTGGAAGACGACACTAACTCTCCTACGGGGCTACCGGTTAATATTTCCTCCTTGCCATAAACGTAATAGCCAGAAGTTGTGCGCATTTTTAGATACGCCTGTGATTCTTATTTCTTTAAAAATTTTGACACGTTTCACAACTTTGAGGGACGAAGCGGAGAAAAATGTCTGAACCACCTGGTAACGATAATGGGGAAAGAAGTTGCATCGCTGCTCCAGACTTGGCAGAGAAAATTGAAAAAGAGAAAAAGAGAAAATCTCTCAAGGACCTTATACTGACAAGTGTGGTGGATCTTCGTGTTGCTGAACAAGACCTGAAGCAAGAGTAAGTTTTCCCTCTCCCGTGTCTTTGTGATTTTGGCATATGATAAACTGTTAGGATTAAACTCCCATGAGTTATCAATTCGCTAATATGGTTTTCTCCAGGAAAGTTGTGCATCCATTCAGCCAAGAATTTCAAGGACATGTTTACGCAATCTGTGCCAGAGCTATTGGTACGTGCCAGTTTTAGCCTGAAGAACAATAAAAATTCGATGGATAACGACAATAATTCAAGGATAGGCACATGTCTTTCGAGCTGTATTTTTCTTCATTACGCTTGAAATCACAAATTCACAAGGAGATAATGAAATATCGATACGTGCCGCCTCAAAAGAATATTTTTTAATAATTCTAAGAGTAAGTATCATTGCACTGATGAGGTAAGAATTCTAATTGTAAAAGTCTAATATTTATATATTAAATGATCCGGCATGATTTCATACTCTGCTAAATATTATTTGAAGTACCTACCATGTATTATGAACTGATCTCGCGCTAATATTTGGTGCTTTCATTTCTATTTCTATCTACGCGAATAATGAATGTCTGGACTTGCCCCTATTTACCTAGTTCGCCAAAAATTTTAAACTATTTACTGTTGTTTGATAAGCTAATTCCCGAATGAACTGCTTCATACAGATTTGAAGTAGTTCGTGCTCACACTTTCTGAGTCTATATACTGATACTGTTCACATCTACAGACCTTTAAGTTACATACCCTATATCAATATTTTCTGAAGACACGCTCGGTTGACTGAAAGTGCAGAACTGATGCGAAAGTTGCACTAAGTTTATTATAGGTGTAATATCAAGCTGCTTAAAAACAACGGATCAGCGAAATAAACTGCAGCACTGCAAGAATCTCAAAAGATGAAGTGGGATGGGGGAACATTCTCAGATATTATCAACATATGATTCTTCTTCGGATTTTCAAGGGAGTAAAGCCTTAATGTTGAGATGAAGGATACCGGTCTTACAGGTGGACTGATTACAATGCCCACTACCTGCAGCAACATCATTGTTGTAGCTTTTGCTCACATTCCACCTTCCAATCATTCCCTTAACCTGTAGACGCATCTTCAAACTTTTGCCGCTTTGTCCTTATCGTCATAGACATATGTACTATTCTATTCTTGAAGATTTAAACCTAAAAGCAAGTAATTATATACTTCTTGTGGGGCCAAATATACGCAAATAATTCAGTTCATTACACGACGTTATGGCTCATTCAATCAGTAACAGTAATATCTTACCTTCACGGCGTAAATCTTGTGAAGATGAACCTCCAGAAAAGTTATCCAACGATGAGGTCGTCCCGGAGTCATCTTCCATGTGCCTGAAAAGATTCATCTTTCGATCAAATTCAAACGTAAAACCTAGTCCCCAAGATCACAGGGATAACCATGACGTGCTAGAAATTTTCATACCGGAAGTAAGACTTAACTGTCGTGAAGGACACGCGATTATGCCTTCATGTAATTTTAAAAATCGCTTAAGACTTTCGATTCTTTTTTCACTAGCGCAGTAACTAACACTGGTCGAGGTAGCCGTACCAGCGTATTAAGTGTTTCACGTTAAATATCGTGTACTTTAAGACTGTACTGTAAGCTATTAACTGATTAACAAAAGAAGAAAGCATATATAATTTAATTCGAAACAAATCTTTGTTGTTGTTTATATCGAAGCGCATGCAAGCCAATCCGTATGCATGATAACATTTGCATGGTATATACGTATTAGTGCTTATTTTGAAGTATGCTATAGCATGTAAAACTGCTGGGAATGCATCCTTGCCGACAAAATAATTTACCTCGTAAGTTGGTAGGGCTACGTCAGTACATTATGTCCACCGCAAATTAAAACTCACATTGACTTTTTTTGCATTTAGAGGATGGAGGCAAGCTACGGACTATACGTGTGGCCATGTGCACCTATCCTAGCATGGTATTTGTATGAACACCGGGACTATCTTCGTGGAAAAAAGGTAAAAAGTTAAAGACCATAAAGTTACAATATATATAATTAAAATCTCACGCCCGTTGTTTTGATGATTCAATTTGTCGAGTTTTATTTCCTGAAGTGATTAAAATTCCACTCAGTCCCCCACTATTATTCTCATGTATATAACTTGTTCCTGTTGAAGCTTTCGAAACATTCGATATTCTACCTTTTAATTTTCTGTTTCGTAAGATATGAGGGTGTTCGAAAACATTATAACTGGTTGTTTTTGGCATATTCAAAGGTTCTGGAATTAGGAGCTGGTACTGCACTACCTGGTATATTGTGTGCACTGTGCGGGGCGGAAGTTACTTTATCAGATTCCGGCAAACTACCTCATTGTCTTGAACAAAGCAGGAAGAGCGTTGAAGCAAACGGACTGAAAGGCAAAGTTAATGTCATTGGATTAACTTGGGGACTATTCTTGCACGATCTCATAAATTTACGCGGAAAATACGACATTATCTTGGGTTCTGATTGTTTTTACGATCCATCCGTGTTTGAGGATCTCCTCCTGACAATAGCCTATTTGTTCGGAAATAATCGAAACGTGAGTAGCACTAATCAACCTTTCACAGATTACGGATATTCAGTATTTTGTAATACATGGGAATCCATTTGTTTGCAGGCCAAATTTTTGGGAACCTATCAAGAGAGAAGTTCGGACTGGTCCATTGAATATCTGCTCAAGAAGTGGGGATTGCGGTGCAAGCACATCCCGTTAAACGACTTGGCACGTTCGGCTGAAGTGGATGTTGTCCAGTTGATGCAGGATCATACAATACACTTACTGGAGATATCTCTGATTCCCGAATCTGTGTGAAGGACGTCACAATTTCTACAGCTGTAATCAAAACAAAATGGCAGCTCGTAGCGGTTTCAGAGTCTTCGCCGGCAATTTACCGTGGACAATTGGCAGCAAGGAGTTGAGAATGTTTGCCCAACAATTCGGACCGGTGAACAGTGCGGTAGTTATTTTTGACAAAAAAATCGGAATGAGCAAAGGCTATGGTTTTATTACCTTTGCAACGGAGGAGGCCTATAAAGTTGCTGCTAGTTCTGGCAATGGCTCGCATATTCTTGATGGAAATTATGTTAATTTGCAACCAGGAAACCTTCCAACATGAGAAACCTCAGTCCACCTGACTCATTAACTGTAGTGTTACCTTGAGCCAATCTTAATATGAAACTTTCGTAAGTAGTATTGTATTAGTTGTAAATACATTTATGTTATGGACGGATTTTCAATTGCAGACAATTAAAGTTCGTTCAAATTTATTTGTTGTATTAATGTTTTTTAGATATTCGTGAATGTCGTGAATCCCTTCATAATACTCTTGTCATTACGTTTGAAGAATACATGTCAAAGTATTTGAATCTTCAAGAGCCATCAATATTTTCAGGGATTGTCCCGGGCAACTTTGGGCATGTATAGGGTATATCTACCCGTTGAATTTCTTTGATAGTCCTATCCTCCATATTAAATGGCGTTGAAGGTGGAGAAGGGAGAACAAGTACGGTTGGATTCGTGTTTGGCTCAGAGGGCGTAGTAACTTTTTCGGAATGAAATGGCTGAATCGGTTCTAAATTAGTGTCCTCCGGTATCAGAGCTAAATAAGTACCTGTTTCAGAGGTGACACTTCCTCGTGATGTACTGTAAGGTGAATAGTAATCTTCTATATCTCTGACTGAATCACGGTTTTGAATGTCGTTATTACGAAATATTTGTCTGTTAGCCTTAGAGATTTTCCGTATAGGCTCAATGACTTGTTGCTCTGGAGAATAACTTTCTTCAGGAATACCTGGTGGACGATAGGGTTTATCTCCTTTTTCTTCTAGCCTCTTCAGAGCTTCTAGAAGTTCAGTTGCAGCTTCAACTTCAGTCATGTGAACGTGAATATCTAGCATCGGGTAGAATTTGCTGTGCGTGTCAGCTAAGGTGGTAGTACTGGATCTTCTGGAGTTCGGTCCGGAGTTAGGGAGCGTCGTGATAACGGTTCGGTCAGATGGGCGGGCTGAGTATGGGTTTCTTGTGAATTGTCGACTTGCAACTATAAATAGTGGAATTTGGCCATTCGACGTAGCTATCCCATCCCATCGAAATTTCACAGCGGTTGGGGCTGCAGGGTAAAATATTCGCGGGGGCATAGGCCGAAGAGGATAAGGCTGTATTTCTGCTGCACCTCTGGACCAAAAGGGTTCTCCCGAATAAAAACTGGGGTCTACATAAGGTCCGTTGACAATACTACGCTTTAGCCAATTTTTCCTGCAAGAGCAAAGAATAGTTAATACGATGTAATAGAATTTAAGAGTGTAAATTTGATTGACTTTTTCCTTACAAATGAAAGCGTCCACAGGTCAGTATATAAAGCAGGTGGTGCGGCACATCGTAGGCCCAACAGAAAAAGAACAGCAGCGACGCTCCGATGAGGACTCCACATAAAAGTCCAACAGCTACTGCTAGCTTATAAGTGTCAGAATAGCAACAGTAGGGACTGTGGTCGTAGCGATCATATTTTGAGTAGCAGCAGTAATCGCTAACGGTCCACTGAAAGTACATTGGACAAATGATGGTGGAGTTTATGGGGGTTCCAGAAAACGTTATCAAGTACTTTCGTTTTGTACATTCTGTTGCGGCCTGAGCAGGACGCCAAAATATTGTTGAAATTAAAAAAGAAAAAGCTGCAACGTAGAATATTTCCGTTGTCATCCAGCCCCATGAGGGAAATCCTAAGAGGTTGTTCCTCATGCTGAAGCTACAACTGTCCACATCAAACTAAGAAATTTCCACGCTTTCAGTTGTCTTATCCAGCCAGGCCATGAGTGGATTGAGTATTAGCCAGCGATACTTTTCACGATAGGTGCATAGACAAAGGAGATCATCGATTCAAAGCAAGCGCTTCGAACGATGAAACACTCAACGCCCATGATAAACTAGATGGATAGCCTTTTGGCATTTCCAGGAAATAGTTTTCACACACTGACTATGAATTATAAAACGCTTAAAAAGTAGATCGAGGAACGGTGTCACTAACCGAATAGTTTGTCCACAATTTCCGCAGTAGAATGTTCTAGTTTCGAGTTATGTCCGGAAATCCTGTTCCGCCGTTCCGCGGTACTCTTAAGGGCAGATAGGTGAGAAACCATAGTAGTTTATGCTCAATATCGAAGCATTCCAGGCAGATTGCAAACGTTCTGCCTCAATATATCGGCTCAAAGAGTTATCCGCTTTTAAGCATCGTTAACCGATTAAAAACAAAACAATTCAAAAGAGCTTGCAACTTTGAACAAGAACTGCTTGATTCAAATGATTTTCACGCAAAGCTAGACACGAGAAGGATAAGAGCGGAACGACCGAGAACTGGAAACATTCTCTGTTCATAGTGCAGGTAGGCTAGATTCGCGACTGTCCTTGTCCTTGTGTAGTACCATTTAGCAAACCACGTTGACAAGAGTTGCCATAATCCACCTCTGTATTTTCCAATATTCTGGAATGAGCTTGAGTATTGAGTTATAGGTGAGCTATACAGCTCTCTTACTCTTAACCCAGGGGAGAGGTCTACCTACAACAACACGAATACAGGTGGGGGAGGGGGAGGTATGCTATTTTGTAAGGGAGCAGTAAAACCGGAATCGATTTTACCTTTCATTTCATCCCTACTTCACCCGGAAACTAATATTCAACAGTAATTGCATGTCAATCAATAGCCGTTTGCTGTCATCATTTCGGCATGAAATGTCATCCGTTCCTACACTTTCTCCCACACCAGCCTAGCATTACTCTAAACCGTGAGGAGTTGGCCACCATTGTTTTTGAAAAGAATCAATTCATTCCCTGTTTTCAAGAAACTACAATTACCCCTTCATTTCTAACTGGTACAACTTTTGAAGTTGTATTTGACAAATTTAAGCTTGCCAATCTCATGGTTCCACAAAGCATTCGCTTAAAAGGGATACCATTGATTTACAGTATTGTCTACAGGAGCACTTAAGGATTACTGTATGTGAAATCCAATGTAAGGCTGTGCGCATCCGCTTCCTCGGTCTAAACGAGTTGTTTGCTAAGGGAATCTTAGCGTATTTGCAGAACTTTTCGCGACTCCCAATCACTGTTTATGTTTCCTTTAATCTCTTCAGATACATCACACATGACGCACGAATAATGTGATACTCCATCGTTCGTTGGACGTCACGGTTATGCCGTCAGCCTTGGATTGAATCAGGAAATTATCCCATAATTTATTCATCTCGTAATTATGTTTTGCAAGCGGCGCTAATAGCTTATCCTCAATGTATAACATTACATGTCACCAATGTAATAAGATGTGTATTACCGGGTTTTGACAATACTCTAACCCCAGCACAGCTTTGAATTTATTTGTCACAACACGCTTGTTTGAGTGGATCGATGGATTCTCTCTGCCTCAATAATTGGGGGAAGAGTAAGATTATTTGCTAGTTGACCAGATAGAATAATATGCGTCTCAACTGTTGTTCAGGAATTCCGGGGTCAACTATTTCTCACCTGCATGAAACAAGTACAAAATTACGAAACCAAATTAAGTTGTTTCTGATCGAGCTATCATCTTTTACATTGCGTGTAATTTCTAACAGCTGAAATTGTTGCATAATGTGCGTTGAAGCAAATACATTACTACGATATTGTGCTTCTAATATCAATACTAGCCTTGAATTTTCTAATCTGTTTAAATACATTTCAATGTTCGGCTTCCTAGCACAGTTGTTGCTCAAAAGTTCACTTTTAGAGGAAACGCCGGCGTGATGAGAATATAAGAATTATTGACGTTTCTAATGTATCGATTTATTGATTGTATATATATTTTATTCATTCAGTCATCTACTGCAAACTGCTGGAACTTTCTTTACCTTACAATATTCTGCAAATAAAGCCGTAACGAGGAGGAGAAGAGTTTTCTTTGCCCCATACTTGTTTATGACATGTATTTCTTATATTCCCATAAAAACTTTTTTTCTTTTTGCTTCCCCAAGAACTTTTCCCACGAACGTGCATGAGGGAAACGAACTGTAACGCTAAAAATCATTGAGCTATTAAATGGACTCCCCACTAAAATATGACTGATGCAAACTTAGAAGAAATTGTTGAAGCAGGCATCATTTTTAGATGTTTAAAAGTTAACGGCTCAATGTAGTTTCACGTTTTACCAGTAGTTCCATAGAGTGATTGAGGTAGCGCAGATACTTTCCCCATCTGGTGGGAATGTGATTCATTCTCATCTCTCATACCATGCTTTTAGCTTACCCAAGTTGTTCAATACAAGCCTCCCCTTTAATTTGAAAACTAGTATTGTGAGCTAATTGCTGTCAGTATTTTAAGAACTCAACTAGTATTCGTAAAATATTTTAATGCCTGCAGACTGAATACTATGGGCAAGATTTGTATTTAAATGATTGGTTAGTGGTTCACGTGTCACAGTAACCTCACACCAATTAAAAGACAGACTCCGTTGCCTTGGGAACTCTGTTATTAGAAATGCCCGTTTTTAGAGTGCGGGATTCCATGGAATTGTCTTGGAATGCGTAGAACGTTTCACTAGGTTTCAGACTCGATAACTACAGCTAAAAAACTTGTCTTGCTTCTTTCCAGCCACATCCCTATCGTACACGTAGGTTCACTTTGAAGATAGCTCCGAAAAGTACAAGTGACTGTTAATTATAAGGCTTGTACAAAGAAATGGGAAGTAAGGGTGAACAAAGTACGGAATTCTTTTCAATCGGGATTCAGTGCATGGAGTTGAGCATAGCAGATATAGAAGAATCAGTACGAGATTTCATAGGAAAAACAGATCAAGTGTACGCTCCGTCTTGGAAATATCCTACAGTAAAACTTCATGCTGTTCAAGTTCATCAGATAATAGACTTACTTCGAACTCGAGGGTTACCAGCAGAGAAACATTACCTGGAACTGCTTGAAATCCTTCATGATCGTCTTTATTATGGACTGCTAGCCTTTCTCAAATTCCTTGCCCAGATGATACAAATAGTTAACCCTGAAAATATTGACCAACATCGGACAGGACTGCACATTTTGGATAACCCTTTTTACGACCCGGTAGCGAATTGTGTTCCTTGTGAAGACAATGTAACAACAAGCTGTAGTGTGGGACTGGTAGTCCGACAGCTTCGGACCAAACTTCTCCAGTTAAATGTTACCCTTAAGGTATTTCCTTTGCATATATCCGTCTTGGTTTTAGACTCATGTTCCTTGCACGAGTTTCATAATCCGTGTTTTATTTAGCATGTGTAAAATCCATCTTGCAGGAGCGGGAAGTCCGGGGTCCGACGCTATCGAAATCCGGAAGGAAACAGGTCAAATCCACATCCGCTCGGCGTGTAAGCTTGCTTTTATTTACTAATGGCATTAACTAGTAATGAAAGCCGTGTATAGCTATCGTACACACAGCTATAGTTAAAAAACACGATGAAATAGTGTAAAGCTGAAGCATGATCAGGCTCCCAGCGAGCACCAGGTTACCAAATATTGCTCGGAGTGGATACCATTAAAATTTCTGTTTCCGTTTCTATGATGTCATTACAAGCCTTTGTTTACAGGAACTTCGGAGTTCAATGGCAACAGCGGTGCAAACTGATGAATGTTTCGCTCAATATTGCGATTCTTGCGTAGCAATTCTAACGACACTGAAAACAATCGGAGACACACTATGCGATTGCCTTCGTTCCATTGGCAAAGAGGACTCATCGCTAGCGAAGACAAAGTACACACTCCGTACATAATGTACACGAATATTCACATAAATAAACCCACGTTAATCATCACTATCGATCACTATATGTGATATGAGTGTCCGAGTTATCCTCACGATCGTTGTTCTCTTATACAGGGATGACTTAAGGGCCCAAATGTTTTCGCTAAGCCAGTGGAAATCCGTTACTAAATGGTGCGACGCCTTACGGGAGGATTGCAACACCGTTGTATCTCATGTATCTGCAGCTTCTCTGGCCAACGAGGAAACGGATGAGCGCTTGAAAACTTTGAGTTTACACTTAAATAGTACACTAAGAGATCATAAGTTAGCACTAGACCAAAACGAAACTCAGAGGAAAGACCTGGAGCAAGAACTCATAAATGAAAGGAATTTAAAGTGTGAAATGAAACGTAGAAAAGGTGATTAAAAAACAGTTTTACCTGGGAATGGACGTATTAAGATTATATCAACGCATTAACAATGCGATTTGCGAATCTTTAACAAGAGTTAACAGAATCCCGATGCATGGAACTTGAGGAAAAGCTACGAACCAATTACGAAGCACTGAGCCGAGAAGCCCAAGAGCGTACAAAGTTGGAAATAGGACTGGCCTCTACGGAAAAAGCGTATACTCAACTTCAACAAAACCACATTGAATTGAACAGGTCTTTTGAAACTATACGATCTGAATTAGAAAAACAAATTGAATTAAGAACCTATCATGAAAACCAAGTACAAAAGATTCAAGAAGAATTAAAAACTAAAAATGACGAACTTCACCAACTCTACGAGGCTGGGCCGTTGTTTGAAGTTTTGAAGAACGAGAACAACATCTTGGAAAATACGGTCGATCAGCTGAAAGTTAGTCTAAACATTAATTTTTAAAACACAAAGCTACGAAATTCCCTACTAACAAACATCTTTTATTCATTAGAAAAAGGCAGCAACCTTGTACCAGCTGGTCAAGGATGACAAGTACCTTATAAAGAAACACAAAAATGAAATTCACAGGCTGGAAAATCTCTTGGACAAAAGTAAAACGGACCTGGAATCACTCTTGTCTTATCCAGACTTAAACGGCCCAATTCAAGCGCCAGACCTAGGTACAATTTGTCATTTGTTTTTTCATAATTACTTTCTATAATTCTAATTACAGTATGTATAAATATATAATCCTACTAACCAAGCAAGTCATTTTGAAGCAGGCAATATTTGCCTGCCTTGCGATATTTGATATTATTTACCCTTTCAATCTTCCACAAAGTGATCAACAGCTGTTTCTTTAATTCTCTTCTAGATCCCACGGACATTCTCGGTAGTATGGAAGGTCAGCTGAGAGCAAATCGAACGCGGGTGGAACTACTTACCGAACAAAATGGTCGCCTGGAGAAAACAATAGACAAATTAAGGGATCATCTTCAAAATCAAAAGCAAGCATCATCAGAGTCATCTCAAACTCAGCTAAGCGGGACAGCGTTAATGAGTTAATTTTAATACGTCACCTTTATTACGTGAATCCCGTTCAGGAAGTAATTGGATTGTTTTAATTGGACAGTATTAATTTAAATGTTCCTACACTAGGACAATATATATAGTTCTTAAGATGAAACATATAAAGTGTAATGAGTCAAAAACTGGAAACTGTGTTAAGTTTTAAAACGTTTTTTATGTACTAATTATGTTGGGTGAAAGTTTAAACGTAATGGGTGAATTTAAATCTAATTAAAAAATAAATATTCAGATTTGCAGCTTACGAAACGTTTTCAGTCCGTCGCGTCCATTTCTGCACCTATAAAAACGTAGAAATACATATGCGCGCATGTGCAAAAGCTTTTAATGCATCATCGTTTCCCTCGCCTCCTTCCACATTCCAGTTGGACTCGGACATGATGACTTTCGTCTTTGGCTTGATATACTACAGTGTAAACTATCGTCTTGGTTGGGGCTCCTTAATGAAGGTGACCGTTTCTTGCTTTATATTACCAATTTATTACTGGCACTTTAATAAACATAACGTATGTACATACTTGAACGGACGGGATCCTCCTACTCGGTGCTGTTACCAAAGTTTGCCAGTATTGATTTGTTCTTCGAGGAGAGCGGATTAAGGGTGAGGAAGTTCGGAATTTAGTTGATGTGTGGAGTGTTGATTAACTGTGAACGGTTGAAGAGATTGGAATTTCAATCAAGATTGAGCTATTTTTACTCTGCATAATTAAATTATACGTTTAATTAAAGTATTTAGGAATTCCGAAGTCAAAATGTGAACTTACATTTATTCGGATTTGTGTGGGTGGAGTAATTAACGTTTCCGTGTTTAAATGACTCTGGAGTAATCAGATTACAGTTGAATTAGGACTGTGTTAGAATTGATTCTTGGCGTGAAACTTGTTATGAAACTCAATTAGCAAAAGAGCTACGTGAACTCAGTTTTCGGGACAACGTAATTTTATCTTTTTTTATTAGAAGGTAAACTGTGAGTTATTTGATTTGAAATTCTTGTGTAATTCTTCTTGTAATGTAAATCAAAGTATAGCTTAATGCGTTTGAGAAGCGGTTGTTAGTTGTAACGGTCGTTGGGCTTAGCATGGCTTCATGGAGGGAGAGGAAATTGGCATG
This sequence comes from Sminthurides aquaticus, assembly GCA_906901655.1. NCBI lineage: Eukaryota > Metazoa > Arthropoda > Collembola > Symphypleona > Sminthurididae > Sminthurides > Sminthurides aquaticus. The sequence goes on along the minus strand of CAJQTT010000004.1, from coordinate 2,587,362 downwards.
AAGGAAGTAATTTCACTCTGGAGTTAATGGTGAACAGGTTCAACTCTAATTTCGGCGCAAAAACTAACCGGAATCAAGTAATATATACATTGGAAAAATTGCATGAAGGAGTTCGATTTTTTATTTGCAGTCGCATAATTCACTTTGCGAATCAAGCATGCCCATACTGCGCCAGCAGCGTCGGGACATGAGACCGAAGCGTAAGGATAACCGCCTGTTTACGTTGACACGCGAGTCTCTTGAAGCCGTATGTTCGCTGCCCGCGGGGTCGATTGACTTGGTAAGTTTTGGTAATTTAGTTTGGCTGGTAATAATGTGTTAATCTGTTAATGATCATTGAAAGGCAATAGCATATTTACTCGTCATGCTTATTCAATTTTAGCGAGATCTGAAAAAATCTCTGGAAACTCTGAAGCGCGACGAAGCTCAAGAATTTAAGAAGAGGATCAAAACCAAATATGAGTCCCTTAAAATTGTGACTCAGCCAAGTCTTACAGCTGAACAGACCAGAAGACTACCGTTGCAGTTTCAAAATGCTCACCGGTTGGTGGGAAAGCTCCAGATGACATGTGATGCCAATTCGGTTTCTGTGGAAGAGCTTTCGGATGTTATAAAGAATTGTTCAGAGCAACTACCCGCTGTTGCCGTCGGAGACCAAGGATATGCTCGTTGGTCCTATGGAGCTTCCTTAAACGAATTCTACCTTAAGTGGGTTATGCATATTGGAGTAAGCGAGTTACTTTCAGCTTGGTTGACAGCGGCCGCCACACAAAATTCTCTGTCTCGAATCACATCACTTGAAGTCGGTCAGATTGTAGCTGTCGAGTCCGATCTGGACGAAAACTGGTACCGTGCGAAAGTTCTGGAAATTCGGCCTACCAATGTAGTGCGCTGCTTGTACATCGATTATGGCAATACTGAGTTCAATTATATAGACAGGTATGGCTTGTGCCTTGAATCGCTAACGTCAAAATTAACAATCAGTACATCAATGAATTGCAGATTTACGCAAAACTACAGTGCTAATATTAATGGTTTCGATTGCAGGATACGAGAAATCCCGAAGGAGCTGTCATGGATTCCTCCATTTGCCTTTTGTGCTAAGCTCTACGATCTCAATAGCAGCACAGATAAAGTAGAAGGCATATACGTTCTCAATTTATTGAAGGCTCTCAAAACTGCAGAATTCTTTGAGTGTAAAATCAAAGAGTGTAGTGAAGTAAGCGGCATTTCTAGAGTACGAGTGCGCCGAACTGACCTTGTGACGTTTACGGAATCTATGAGAGACATAAAAGATTTCGCTACAATCTCGGAAGACGACGTCTTTCCATACTACGAGGATCATCCTTTGAACGAAGAAATTCCATTAATGGTAAGCTCCGTTAAGGATATACATGTGTATTCCTTTTGGATTGATATACGGATTAAGTTTTTCTTTCGTTTTATGTTGACAGAAATATGGAAACCAAGAAATCCAACTCTACCCACGTCCTCCTACTGATACATCAACGCTCTTAACATTTGTTATAACTCATGTCGTGGATCCAAGCGAATTCTATGTAAGAATTCGTAGTGAATCCGAACAGAAAGCGTTTGAAGATCTGCAAAATTCGATGTTTGACTTTTATCAGTCAAATTCAGCAAATCAACTAAAGATAGTAAGTCGTGTTTTCCTTTCAGTACAATCGCTATAATTACTGATTTTACAATTGCTTCTCGGCTAATCCAATTTTATTGCCCTAGAAAACCACCCGAGTTTTGAAGGACCGTATGTATGCTTGGCGAAACCCGGGGACTGGCTTTTGGGAGAGAGTCATTGTAGAAAGAACTGACACAGCGTATGGAACAGCAGTGACACGACGTATAGATTATGGAAACGTGATTATTGTAAAGGTTGATGAGATGATGGAAATGCAGCCCGTGTTTTGTCACGTCCACTCTATGGTTCAGCCTGCGCATATGGTTCACATTAAGCCTTCTGGAAATCGAAACTACTGGATGGCGGAGGAAGTGGCCGAAATAAAGCGATTGATAAGTTTGGGTAAGATATTCTGACTGTTCGTTACAAACGAAAAAATACAATGTGAGGAAACTAACGAGTAACTTCTCTAGACGCCAGCTTTCAAGGTCTCGTCTTAAGTAAATCTGCTGAAGCTTACGACTCCTCTTACGAATGGAAATCTTTAGGAGTTATTTTAACCTTTGGTGGAGAACCGGCTCCATTTACAATTCAGGCTATTTTGGTCGAACGTGGTGTAGGCGTAGGGACAGGAATCGGGTAATAATTTAGCTATTATTCGATGTTATTGCAAATGCAAGTGTTTTCATTGATTTGAGTTTATATGGTGTAGTGTCGGAAGTCCATTCTTGCTCGCAAATCTAGCAACCTATGTGCTAGAGATGGAAATGTTTAGAATCAGCAGCGCTCCTTCGAAGGATTTAGTGCCACTTGAGAATGGTCACAATTTATTCTGGGGAAGTGCATTGCCAGCTGCTCCAGAGGAGAATCATGGTAGCATTGCTATTGTTGTTGGCGATATTGATGAGCTACCCAAGATGGGTAAACTAAAGATAATTGAGCAGGGTAAGGTATTTCTAGTTTGTATCCTTATCAGTCATTGCTTTTCAATTTGTAAGTCTTACATCTTCTCATGTTTCAGATTTGTTACGTCAACGAATACCGTCACTGATGCGCCAAAGGATGGGATGGATGGAATTCTCACATATTGTAGGCCCTGGAAACTTCTATGTACAGATGAAGCATACTTTGCCATTCTTGGCAGTAATAATGAAAAACGTCGCAGAAAAAGTACACGATAAGATTGTTGAGGAGCACCAAATCCGAAGAGGCGAATTCTTGGCTGCCCGATTTCGTCACAACGGACTTAATAAGATAGTGTTTACTGAATCGTGGAATAGGGTGTTTGTTTTGAAGTATGACTCAAACTCTAAACATGCTCAGGTAAATTCACTCGTATACTTGTTTTTACGAAACTAGCATAAGTGTTCTATAATTCAAACTGATTCTAAATTTGTCATAGGTCCTGCTGGTAGATTTTGGAATAGTGGCTTCTATTCACAAAAACTGCCTACGGAAACTTCCGTCATTTTTTCTCGAAATACCTCAATTTTGTCAGCGTTGTCACTTGTCAAGCGCAAGCTTAATTCCTGCCACGGGGAAAAAATGGACTGAATCATCCAACAGGGTATTCAAGGAGTATCTTCAAGATTACAGTATCGAGTTTCCTGTGTACTTTGCCTACCAGGCTGCACATACTGACCGGGTGAAATTGCATCACTATGATCAGGTATGTTATCAATAGTTATGTCTACCATTTAATTGTGTAATCTTATCCCTGTATCTTGAACTTTTCCGGTAAAATAATTAGCACAATTACTTACAATCATAATTGTTTTACAGGAAATGATTTATACAGGGGATAAATGGGAGCCCGAAAATTCTTGTACGAATCCTAAAACTGAATGGATGTCAGAATACCGGCGACATCCCCTTCTGCGTAACTTCTTTTACTCACTTGGGATAAGTGTTGATTATGAGATTGGATATTCCGGACCTAACAAATATGACTTCCAACCGGTCTGGGATGCACTACAAGTGCATGGATACGCAATGACACGAAGAAAAGAAGTTGTTGGGAAGCCTATGAGCGTACCAGTCAACAATCAAGTTGACTAATTTCAAATCTAGTAGTATTATTTTTATGAAATCCTGTAGATATTAGTGATTACTCGCCTAGTTGCACTTTAGACAAAGCTGTTTCGTAAGGCTCAATGTAGTTATCATATGAACTGAGTTGATCCAGCCCTCCGATGCTGAAGGAATATTTATAGTTGTTAATGTTAATTTTGTTATGCTTGAGTACAAAATATGTATTTACGGCGAATCCACGCACCTGCTAGAGTATCGAATGACTTAGTGAGTCCTTGACTTGATACTACCCGTTTGTATATTGTTATGTTACAAAAAAATCCCGCTAGTAATGATTTTTAGTAGTGGTCATTAGTGGAAGTTTAGTGTACATTTTTTGTACGTCAATTACCCACCTTTGGTTGGTAGCGTTGGTGTAAACTAGAAAATTGTTCTGAGTTCATGATGAAAAAGCTGGGGTCGATCCAAGTAATTCAGAGAAGCAACTTTAGGATTGTCGGTTTATTTTTTGTGAAATAACGTGAGAAATGTAACGGAAATATATACGGACGTTGCGAATTAAAGGATTCTCTTTCGTACAAGCAGAAGAAGGGGTACTTTGTGTAGGATTTGAGAGGATGCGTTCGGACGCGTATTCATTATGTCAAATAGTGGGTGAGTGAGATAGGAAGGAAGGGGTACATGCACCTCATGCCTACGGCCAAAAGAAATGTAGGAAGGGGGTTGGTCGAATAATGTGCGGAATTCAAAAGTATATACATACCAGCAAATAAGGAGGGGACACCTGTGGATATTTCATACTTCTTGATTGTTGCTTGTTTCTCTACCCAAGTATCTTATAACAGATGCTGCTTCGCTGATTGCAGGTAGTATGTAGTGAGGGGTATTATGATATTCTTCTTCGTAATAGGTACATAATGACATTCCATTATGTGTTGCTCATGTTGTTGATGGTTACTGTGTTATATTGTGAAAATATGCTTAAGTCTTGCTCCCTCCTTGATCCTCTGGTATGTATCACAGGTAAAAGAGGATGGAGTGGCTACTTCTTGAGACTCGTACCACAGGTGAGCGACTCTGCTTATAGGAAGGTAGTAAGTGGAATTGAGTATCTGTGGTGTGGGCAAATGGAGGGATGGTATTTGGGGTGGCAGCCTCAGAGGAAAAGTTAAAGTATAATATACGCTGAAAGGAGGAAGACCACGTCTCAGAATTTATCTCAGGCTCATGTACCGACATAGAATTAACTGTTCTTCCTCTTTGTATTTGTTTCTTGTGTCATATGGAATCATAATACTCGACAGTAACAATCAGCTTCAAAACTAATATGGTCAGAATCAAGTTTGATACAGCAATAGTAACTACATAATATTTGGAACTGTCCCTAATCTCAGTTTAGCAATTTCTCTTGGCTGTGCAAAAGTAAAGTCTTTGGAAGGAATTCCACATTGACTGTAGCTTAAAGAGTGCTAAGTTATTGCAAATTACGATATGTCCAGTGTTTCCCCTGAGTGACTCAAAGTGACATAAGAATTTGACCCAATCAGTGTGAAGAGCTTCCTGCAGCTTATCAACAGGTGTTTCGTGGATGTAGGGGTACGAACATCTTGGAGAGGTGATGTGATAAATAAGAAGATATGTTTGAATGAGGTGGAAATAATGTTTCCCTCAAGACTCTACTGCTCCAGCTAATTAGATGCGTTGAGTGCATTAGTGGAGTGTAATCGATTTTCGTTAGGAAATAGCACGAAAGGAAGATGGAAAATCTTAGTTCAAAGCTCGCATTAAACATGAAATCTCGTCAGTATCAAGTCATGGAGGGCAACAACGTGCCAGATCGAGTGGAGACATTACAAATTGGAAGATTGAGTCCCGAAGATGGTAACTACGAGGATAGACCAGACCGAAATCACAATTACAGGAGCTCAGATCGTCATAAAAAAATTCGTGACCCAGGAGCCGATATCGAAATGACGGCAGCCGTTTCCGGAGTCGTCCCTGACGGTAACAATATATATTTTCTTTCGCTCTCTTCTTCACCCGTTGCGGGAGTTCTCTTGAAACGGTTTAAAATCTGTAGGATTGTCTGCGTTGCTGGAACGATTGTAATCTTAGCTAGTCTAACTCATGACTCTGAATGTATGCTGTCTCACGCCTCGAAACCATTATGTTCGCTACTAACCTCCGCATTAATTAATTATGTGCAAAACAGCAATCCCGAAAGCATTACCCTAACCGAATCTGTACATTGTAGTACTAGGTCCTAGTGAATATATCTCGCACATTTTGACTGTAATGTAAATGATCAAGTTTAGGAGGTTAAGATACGGGGCATATGAAGAGATCAAGTGATGCTAGTTTAGTTTGTATGAAACCGACTACAAGCTTGTTCGTTACACCGTTTCAAATTTCTTTTTCTTGCCTGCCATTGTTTCTGATCATACACTGTGACAGTCTCTGTAGGGCCCCGCGTGTGATTGAATTGTTGTCTCTTTAACTGAATCACTTTCTTGCGGGCGAAAGCTACAATGGTTTTCCTTTTTACCCTAGCTCATCATGTGCAAGCATTTTCAGAAACAGCATTCTTGTGATTCAGCGATTTTCCTTACGAAAATGTTTGTTTTCAAGGTTACGGCCTACTACTCCAGAGAAGAATTATGGAGTCATTCTTCTTTAAAATCAAATGATAGAAAAGTTTCGGATTCATAGATTAGCTAGTATAATTCAAATCAAGTTACCCTCTATTAAAATACAGCAGAGCCTTAAGCTCTTTTTAAGTGATATCCACTCAACACGGCCTCAAGTCGCAGGCTACAGCGAATCTTTGAGTGTCGTCGTTTCGCGCTAGCAATTTTGCGCCTTATGCCTCTCAAAAATTTTAGCACATCATTCAGAGGAACTGTAGCAAGGAAGCAGAGAATATGTAAGTCACACCTGTACAAACTAACCAACCCTTGGATAGGTTACAACAGTTAACCTTCGTTTTAATATTCCCTGTCATTATTACAGCTACTTAGGCGGTCATTAAACACGTATTTCGCACGAATTGTTCCACCGGCGTAGTCACGGCATAATGCAGAACGAAATCAAGAAGCTAAAATGTTGAATAATGTAGTTTTCATTTACGAAGAAAGTTTAAGCATAATGGCCTTCCTAACCGACAATCTCCACCTCCATGACTCCGAACTTTTCTTCCTAGCAATGATCTAATCTTTTGTTGGAATATAAATCTTGCAGAGATACCTACCTGCCTTTAACTTGAGAAGAGTTTCTCATTACGAGAGGCAGTTGTGCATTTTAATTCTGCTTGGGGGGTTTCTAACCTACGAGCTTAATGAATTCACCACCTTGTGGCCTTCGCCATGTGCCGTACCAGAAGCGCACATATCTAATGTCTCCAAATCCTCCATACACTCATTAACTTTGTGACTGTTACCTTAGGTTACCTATTCCTAAACCCTGTTGTCGTAGCTCTATATAGATGACACGAAGCTCTCACTGTCGTTTTTTGTAACTTAAGAGATGCATTCCCTTTTCACCCCCATTCTATTCTACCTGTATCTGCGACAAAGCGAAGCTAAATCGATTAGCTTACACTGTATGAAGATGATCACATCCGTTGACATATTGTTGATAAAGAAATCAGCTCCGAAGAAAAATGAACACAATAACCTCTCAGAGACAATTTAAAACACATTTAGCGCTCAGATCTACGCAGAAGCTAAGATTGTGACTTCCATAATCTATACGGTTTACCTAGCATGTTTATCAGTCTTAACTGGATCAGACATCAATGATTTTTCAGTTTAATACATACGGTATCATAATTGGATGGACATTTGACGCAAAGTAAGAGCATCCTTCTTACCGTTTCCTGTGCCCAAATGCAAATGTTTCCCTACTCTAAGCTTTCCGCATATATATCGACTTTTGAGTGAAATAACTAACTGTTTGCACCTGATGTATGTTTCATTCAAATTGCACTCACGGCATCTTCTAAAAAGAGATTTACTTTATACTGTTTTAGTGTCAACGATCCCTACTTTAAATTCAGCTAACTGAGCATCCATCTATCGTAGATAATTATCAGGATTTAGCTTGAAGCAATGTAACTAAGTATCAAGGCGCTTGAGTTACCTATTAGGTTTTGATTCCTAATAACTAATTTCTAGATTCTCGTTCACTTGATTTCAGATACATTTACAGTTTCTCAAGCAATCAATGCTCTTGGGTTTGGAAAGTTTCAAATAATGCTTTCCGTTTTTACGGGTCTTTGTTGGATGGCTGACAGTATGGAAATGATGATCCTTAGCATATTATCACCCGCTCTTCATTGCGACTGGAAAATTGATAAGTATCAGCAAGCGTTTCTAACCACGGTAAGCTGAGGGCAAGCATAATTTCGCAATTATCTATAAACTACGTCGTGTTGAATTGCTGTAAGACAAAGTTGCATGCTCCTAATGATTCCCTATTTGAGGTGTCAATAATTACACTTGAACATGAGGATACTCAAGAACTGTTTCCCAAATTAGTGTTGGAGATTAAACATTAGGATGATATAATTGCTGCCGCGGCACGCGAGGTCTATGTATGTACACTAATGCTGATGCCCAATCAATGTAACATGATATTTTTGTAAATTGCAGTCAGTATTTTTGGGGATGATGCTCAGCTCACCCTTTTGGGGAAACTTGAGCGACAAATACGGCCGAAGATTAGCGTTATGGGTTTCCGTGGGACTTTTATATTTCTACGGGACATTCAGCTCCCTCTCGAGAGGCTATTTCTGGCTGGTTTTCCTTCGATTTTTCGTCGGCTTTGCCATTGGTTGTGTCCCGCAATCGTGAGTGGAACAATCCACCTATAATTGGAATTACTATGAGATGCATTGATACTTTAGGAGATTATATTTTGATTTATTATCTTACAGAGTTACACTCTACGCCGAATTTTTACCAACAAAGCAGCGAGCACGCTGCGTCATACTTTTAGATGTGAGTAAAGTTTCGTTAAAATTCCCATCAAATTGAAAAGGGGAGGAGTGTTTAATGTTGATGAAATTGTGTTTTCAGTGCTTTTGGGCTCTAGGCGCCTGTTTGGAAGTTCTATTAGCTCTAGTCGTTATGCCTACTCTTGGATGGAGATGGCTTCTCGGGTTTTCGGCGCTGCCGATTCTGTTTTTCTGCGTCATGTGCTACGTAAGTTTTCAAGTGATAATTCTGGGAATGTTAAATGTTTGCGGTATTCCCTGACTTAGCTTTTTGAATATTCTCAGTGGCTTCCGGAAAGTGTGCGATATCTTGCAGCCAGTGGACAGACAGACAAAGCGATGAACACACTGAAGCGTATCGCGAAAGACAACGGGAAACCAATGCTTCTCGGTCGACTTATTGTGGATGACATGTATCCTCAAGAACGTGGGAGAATCAAAGATTTGTTAATGCCCGAAATGAGAAAAACCACATTACTCCTTTGGATAATTTGGTAAATTTTTTGCTATGCGGTAAAAAATTAAATTATATAGGAAGGCAGCATCTTAATGTAGAGGTTATATTCTTTATTTGAAATTTTGCAGGATGGCGTGTGCTTTTTGCTACTATGGCGTTGTCTTGATGTCAACCGAAAAGTTGGAGAAGTTCATATCGACTCCTCCGGAATGTTTAGCAGGTGCTTTAAACTCTACGTTTACATTGGGTAATACAACGGAGTCCCCATTTAATGTTCGCGCGGTTGATGGATTAAACCCAAGTGCCCAGATCGGGAACATTACCTGTAACGTTGACACGTGTAGACCACTCACAACACCTGACTACGTAGACTTGCTCTGGACTACGCTGGCCGAATTCCCTGGTAAGTAGTATATATATATATATGCTTTGACATCCGTTTGAAGATATTCAAGACTGGCGGACTGAATATTAAACTGCAATGAACTACCTTTTTTATAGGAATCCTCATCACCATCTTTGTCTTGGATAAAATCGGTCGCAAGAAGACAATGGCGGCTCAGTTTTTACTTTTTGCTGCTACGATATTTACGTTTTGCTTTCACATTGAAGAGTAAGATTCCGTACATTCTGCAGTTCTGCTGCAATAATCGCGACTAATGTGACACTTGCTGCAGGTGTTAATCGTGTAATTTTCTGTTTCTTTTCATGAATTGGTTGGATCAGTCGAGTGACAATAACCATTATATTATTCATGGCGCGAGGCATAGTTTCTGGAGTATTTCAAGCTGCCTACGTCTACACACCTGAGGTAAATTTTAACTAATTTGATTTAACTCAATGTTAATGGCTAAAATTATATTGTACGGACTGATAATCATTGAATTATATGCGTCAGGTTTATCCTACTTCTATGAGAGCCATAGGAATCGGAACCTGCTCAAGTATGGCGAGGATAGGAGCCATGATAACACCTTACGTAGCTCAGGTAATTTAACTGATACTGTATTCTGTACAACTGGGAGTAATGATGCAGTGTTATTTTTAAATTTTCAAAGTTTGCTTTTCAAATATTTAAACATTTGTTTAAAATATTCCTTTTTTATAGGTGGTATTCAAAAACTCAGAAACGCTTGCAGTTTGCTTGTATGGCATGATGGCCATATTTGCTGCGATCGTTGCGTTTATGCTGCCGATTGAAACAAAAGGAAAAGAATTGCCTGACCGTATCACAAAGGGCTGAACCAGTCAAATATAAGTTCAGCATCAGTACTAGTATCAGTACCGTACTTAGGAGCTTCACGAAATAGTTTCGTTCACAAACCTCGTATTTATTTCGAGATTATATATAGTACCAAAAAAAACTGCTCCATCCTCGACCTTTATTTCACTTCAAGTTTTGACTGCTCGCAATTTTTTGGGAAACCCTTTATCACATTAACACTGATGCATGAAAATAATACCTCGTACCTTTATTAATTTTAGTCCCCCGTAGTAACTAATGATGCTAGGTTTGTTAGAATTCTCGTTGCCAAAAGCTGATTTATTTATCCAAGCTTTGATTAAGGTGCATTATCAGTTTACAACACTGATATATTTTGTAACTAATATACGGACCATGTGCAAATATAATTTATTCTAATGCCAGCTTACCTGGCCCAGGTACTTTCGTACCTTCTCATCGTCAGTTCACGACGGGTCATCGTCACAAGTGTTTGGCAAGTCTCGAACAAGCTTTAGCGTACTGTAGAGTCAACGAATGTACTCGTCATAAATTTTGTCAATCACAAATAAAACAGTATGAATTTTCGTAATAAGTTGATGAGCATATCTCTAAATGTTATTATTGGCATATAAATATATATGAATGATAATGTATTTTCGCATCTACCAAATTTCACCAACGTGCGATTAGCATGTTAATTTTTTATTGGCCTTCCAAGGAATCAGTTGGCTCTGACCTGGTCTTGAGAGACTCGAAAAAGTTGGAGGTATCATGAAGAGGAGTAAAATGATTAATCCTAATGCGTGACTGTATATCCAAAAAGTATCCTCATTTTCATAATGCTTCAAGAAATAATAGTTCATGTAAGAGCAGAATCAGTAAGTCAAGGTTTTCTTCTTGATCCTGGAGCAGCTGCACGTGATAAGTACTAAATTTTCCTGGCACATTATGGTTATGCAACCTGTATCCGTGAAAATCAGAAGCTATTTGTCTAGTTTTCACCTGTATCAGACATACGAGTCGATTACAGCGATATCCTTATCGTGTTCCACAGTTTAATGAAACGAGTTTTGGGGGTATAATAGAGACTGGTATTGAGCATGCAATTTGGCGAACCTATTTGCAAACATGCACGATTCCAGCCAGCGTCCTACATTATCTTGGCTCTTCCAGCAAATCCGCCAAGTGTTGCTAGAAGATGCAATAGTCGACTGACATATTCTTTCTTCCCGTTCAAGGTCATTTTGTCAAACAGACTCGACCAGAAAATCAGGAACCAAGTCTGAGCGGAGTGGAGTGAATTGTAAATCACAGGTAAGCTATATTATAATTTCAGACTTGCGAATCCTTTTACAGCACCCGACAATTTCAACTCTTCTGCTCGCTTATATGAATCTGACATTTTCAGTAGTCCACATCACGCTATCTATCTAAAACTCTACAGTCAGTCAGCATGTAATGTTGAATATGAAAGGGTGGTGTAATAATTAGCTAATTGAGAGGAATAAGATGTAGGAATTAAGATGCGAACATGATCTCGAGTTTAAAAATCCTACGGCCGCCTAACACAAACAGATTTTTCAACCCATAAGGAAAAACAACAATAGTTATTGTAATCATGAGACGTCCTAGTCGCAGCAACCACCTGCGTGAACGTAACCAAGGATTGAATCCATCTTCAATATTCAAGAGGACCCAGAGAGGTGAGCAGAAAAAAACAATAAATATTATCGTATTGTTAAATAAGCTCAGGCGTGATAAGAAATATATATTTCTGCGAAACATTCCTCATTGATTGTCCATCCATCGGACAGCAAGTTATGAATCAAAAAGATTTGTGTGAGCAAGATTCTTACAGGTACATACAGGCACCAGAGCCCAGTTTCGGGTTGCAAATTAAGCAATAAAGTACCATGTTCTATTGAATCTTTTGTCATGATTAATGAGAGAAATGACGACAGCTAGACATGACTGAGAGAAGAATCTGACTGACTTACTAAACCAGTAGCTTCAATAGCTAACGTGGATTATGAGTATTGTTGATAAACGTCTTTATGAAACTGCAGAATGTGCAGGAACCCGGGTTAGCAGTTTTTGCGCAGATTCTTTAAGACTGCAATCCGGAATTATTAGCTTGAGAAACTTTCATATTTTGCAAATCTTCAAATACCCTTGGCTAATGATAATCTTCTGACTATGATCCCAGGAAAAGCCTAATATGGAGATCATTATGGAAAATTAGCTTGCAAATCTACCTGAGTAGCAATACATGTATCAACAGGTAATCCGACTGAGGGGCGCCACGGAATTAATCCTGACTCGAAGGGATATTTAGAGATCCTTGAGTACGAGCAGAGGTCTAATCTATTGAATTGGCAAGAATGAGTAGGCATGGTAAATAAAATTCAAGTTACTCCATAGCTAGCGCAGACAAGAGAGTTTATTTATTGTTGGCAAAGTTTAGCGCATCTTTAGTCTCCTTCAAGTTTCCCTACCGGCAACTTCCCTCATTTTCCCTTTCATTCCCAAAGGTGTGTGTGTGTGTCCATTGTGTTTGAGCATTTCATTTTCAATACCATAGCCAGGATTACCTTCGCCCTTCTCAATACAAGACAGTATCCATTACAAAGACACGCATCTTCAATATTAGCCCCCTTCCAAGTCTCACCAGCACTTGCAAAAAGCATGCGAACTCAAATATCTCCTTGCTCATCTGCTAATCTTGTCCCAAGAGGGTAAAAGTACAGGGCAAAAACAATCACTACAACAACAATTCTTATACCTTCTCAGTCTATTCCCATCCTTCGGAACATCATCCTCTCTCATTTCTCACAGTCACACAATCCACTCGTCACTAAATTACCCGGTAGTGATCAATTAACCCTTGGGGTTACGACAAGGGATTTAAAATCCTCCAACGTTTTGCTGGAAACAAACGGGCTCTTTTTCCTTTGTACATGAAGTAGTGTAACAACAAGAACACGTGTCTATTATTGTAAATTAGTGTATGTTCCAGCATTATAAAATTGAAGGCTCTTCGGTTTTTTGACTCTACAATTTTCATGCATAGCGTGAGGTGAAGTCTTGAGCATGGAGTGGGAATCATCCTTGATTTTGCGCAAGTAAGTAATCGTTTTGAATTGTATTCCTGCGCCTGTTTAAAATATCCTGTGTCCAGCATAAGCATTCCAAAATCATGAGTATTCTGTCTCTCCGTCCTGGAAACCGGATAATGACTACTGTCCAGCACACTCAGTGCCGATGTAGGTCAGGGATGTTTCTTCTTGTATTGCGTATGAATGCAAGTTAATCTCCTCTTAAATAGCCTTTTTGAGAAGGAGGCTTCGTGTTTTTCAGAGATGTTGCATCGTAACGAAAAGGAAAGCTTACCGTTACCTCTTATGGAGTTTGCAAGGATCCTGTTCCTAGCATTTCCCTTGGATTACGCATAGTAAAGATAGCGTGCGAACTGATGTAGAAGAGGCGGGAGGTGTGTTACCTGATTCACACAGGAATGCAAGTATGCTATTCGTTCACCGCTGGAATTAGCATCTACCTGCCTGCCTACCCACCTGCATTTACTGTACACTGGGTTTGCGAGGATGACGTAGTCCTGGTCTCAGACCTGTTGTATCATCCTTTGGACAAGTGTCCAGCAAAGCACCCTATCCTCCGGCGAACATGGCACACTGTGAGAATATCCAGAGAGATACAACATAACCATTAAAGACGTGCTTTGCAATTCTCAGGAAAAAAAGAACAATTACAAGCCACTCGTGTAGGAAATACCTGTCCGCTTCCATCCAAGCCAACATGCAGGTGGAAAGCACGGAATCTTAGCGACTTTGCACGCTTAGATTTGAAGCCTTCCAGCATCCTTTCCGCAATCTTTCCATTTAAGTTGTTCTTAATTTGTAATCAGGCCTCAAGTTTTATACTTAAACTCTGGATTATTGCTAGCCTTTTAGCAGCTTCTTCATACTCGATGTACTTTAACCTATAGGTTCAATGATTTTTCTGTGGATTGCGCCAAACTTAATACGATTTCTTCTGCTATGGTAGGGCATATGGGATGCTAAATCCCTTGAGCTCTTTTGTTGCTATTATTTTTATACATTTTATTATTCCCTCAAGCGTAATTGTTTCCAAACTAATGAACCTCGGTATGAAACTCTGCTTCAAAAGGATCTTTGTCTTTCCATGACGTAATCGCAATAATCTTGTGCGAGCAGTCTGTAATGCGGAATATGTGCGGGTATGATACAGTCACGTCGGGCTGATTGGAGTTGAAGTTTTGCAAATTTATGCTGCCAAAGCACTTGTTCCCTCTGATTCTGAGCATCTTCAACAAATACAAATCTGCTATCCAATCTATCCTCAGGTGCTCATAAACTCTTCCAGCTCTCTGAGATTTCCAAGTTCAATGAAATCTTCAGTTGTTTCCTTATAGAATGTTTCTGCAATATATTTAAATGTTTAGTTCAAGCTTTTAAACACAATAACATAACTGGTCGCATATTCTTCCAACTTTGCTCCTTGGACATAAATTATCCTTCAAGCGAAATACTATAGTGAGATGTAGATCCCTACTTTTGAAATTATTTTACGACTAAAGTTTTGTTATTGGCAGTTCTGTTACGCTCTTTATTTGGCTTTTTCTTAATCGTCTTAAGTTAAAGCTTATTCAACTTGAGTTAGGATGATTGAAAACGAAACTGCAGCTAATAATCCCCTATAAAGGGACATTAAAGGTTTTGACAAGTCTAGGTACGGATTATAATCAAATTTCAATCCAAATTCGGCCTCGGTAAAATTAGCTGCATTTAATTATTGTTGTAAAAATTTAATGATAATCTCAGTGATGCAAAAAAAGAGTTTGGATAACTGCTTAGTTATACCGTTCTGTAAATACTAACAGTAGCAACAGGAAACAAGCATACTGTGACGAGAATGCACTTGTTGTACAAGTTGTAATTTACTTTTCGCCTAGCTTTGCTACTTTTGAGTGAAATTATACTCAAGTCTGTATCCTTGAATTCACAGGCTGGTACGAAATGTTCTCACGCAATTTAGCTGCATTATCCTTGCAGTCATCTTCTGGATAGCAAGAAAGACAATAACGATAGTTGTATATATATTTGTACTTTGTTACAGTTGTTATGCATTAAATGTTGGTTTAATCAATGCCACCGAAAGAAATAACTATAAATATGACTGGATCATATTTGAGATCATATTGATACCATGATAAAGGATCCTCCCTACCACTACCGTAATTTCGCAAGCGTTATTAAACAGGGTAAAATCCGTGACAAAATGCACAAAATTGCAACTTGTCCATCCATTTTAAAATTGTTTATATTCATGTCCTTGCCTTGAGTTGAGGATCATCCTGTAGTTATTTCTGTAGTTATCTTCTACAAGATCATTTATTAAATTGTTAAGTGGGAATTGCATTCCTATTCGATAAATTCTACCTAGGAGCGGCAATTTAAGTAGAAGAATCTTCAAGGTACTTTCTCAGTAGCAGCCAGCTATACACGACATTTACCCAGTTCAAGATTCAAGAGTAAAGGTAAGACTCTTACTTTAAGAGAGGCAAAGGATGAAGTGGGTAAGGTGGGATAGTGGGATGGATTGGGAATGTGTCAAAAGTTGTCACTAGAGCATGACTGGATGACAATCGGAAATGAATTACTACTAGGGTTAGGACTAATTTGAATACGGATATAATAATTAGTGGGAAGGGGGTGTGAAGTAATTCATGACCAAGGGATCGCTTCGTGTTCTTCCTTGGCTAATTGGTCAATTAGAAAGAGGAAGCTTGTGAGTGAGTACTGTTGGACTGGAAACAAAAACTAGGAAGCGTCGTTGTCAGTTGACAGGGCAAACGTGGCAATGAAACTTGTGTGCACTTGTAAATTCTCAGCGCGTTGTCTTTCTACTTATCCCTTGGCACGAATCTACTCGTTCACATAATTTTCGTTTGTCCCATTCCATTAGGATTGTTTACGGTAACATCCTTTTGCTTGTTGTTCCCCTTCTTCCTTGTATGTCAGTCCGCCATACTTGCTCCACCCTGCTTTCATTTTCTTTTAGCACAAGAAACAAATCCGTTAGTGGCATTAAATCAATTCTCACTCGGCTTGGACAAAATTAGCGCAGGTGTATTCACCGGATTAGCACTCGATGGAAAAAGAAACGTTTGGAGATGATGATGATGGAGGCTGATATGCTACACAGGTGGGTGTAGAATTGGCGTAGCGAATAAGCTTCAGCTCAAGGGCTATGTACATACCCACCCATGTTGATTTTCACGGACATTTCCAATCTCGTATTGCATCTCTCATTTATTTTCTATTTGTACACCTTTCCCTTTCCTTCCAAACATCCAAGCAAAGAAGCGGACACTCTCCCTTAAATCCTGGTCCTAGAGGTTAAAGTATTAGCCACCTCAATTACTGCTGAATTCCAAGCCCACGCTCATTCTCTGAATTTTGTTGGTTAATAACGTTCCCCACACTCCTGCATATTGACCGTTGGTCATCATTGGGCAACATCTGAAGTCAGGGTGGGTTCGCCAAGTCGGTGACTGTGCTTGCAATGCTTGCATTAGTATGAACAATTGATACATTTCATTATACTGCATCAAAGATGGGGTGGGGGAAGAAACAATAGTGAAATGGGATTTAGTTGCTACTTTCTACGCAAGAGACATGAGCTTGTCAATGTCCGTCGCGTATCTCATAACTCATACACTCTTACCAGGGTTACTGATTTTAAGTCTAGGAAGGGATGACTCTAATTTATACTATAGCGTCAACTATCTGTATTTTGTATGCATGTCGCCAGCGCCTAGCAACCCTCGGGTTTGTATCCATAGCGGCAATTGGCAACATGAGAATTTGGGTCATGAATAGGTGAGCTCTCCTGATCGGATTCGCGATGCATGCATCTTCTATTGAATCCCAGAACATCAACCGCCTTGCCTCTACCCCACAGATTGCACATACATTGTTCATCCTATTATCCAAGTGCACGTCAATGGGTCTTGGGGTTAGCAGTTATGATAGTCTATGAAATGGAAAGCTTCTTTGGCTAAGCATCCTCCCAAGATTATTTTTGGATTTGGTTATAATTGCACGGATCCGATCCTTCTGCTTACCGCCGTACAGGTTCGCAGCGGACTGCAGCAGCTTCTGTACCTCATTCATTCATACCCGGCCTGTATATGTATTATTCCTTGAGTCAGACTGCGAATCCTTTGCCAGCTAGCTATAGCCAGCCAACCTTCGCTCTGTGTAGCCCTCCATTCACTCCGGACTCTTCCCCGGCAGGCATGCTAATTTAAATTCGCGAATATCTTTATCAAATGAGAATAATTGAATGTACAAAGACAAAGGGATGAGTGAGAGAGATGATTACTAGGACTTCCCACAGATTTTCTTGACTTGATGCTTTAGCATCCCTCACATCAGAATAAGCATGGGGATGAAGAAGCTTGAACAAAAATTGCGAAAGTTACATCAGGGAAATTAGCTCAGTCTACATATCTTCCTGGCTTTGAAGATAAACAATTTTACATTCTCTTTTAGATGTTTAAAATACCTGAAATAAAATCCCACTGTATTTATAGCTCTTCAGAAAGTAAATTACTGAGGATAATTGAGGAGAGTATGGAAAAGTATGGAAACTTAAGTTTTATATCATGATTCGTTTCCGGAATAGTATTATTTTCCGTATTTGAACGGAATCCCAACTTGTCTTCGCCCTTCACTCCCTCCCGTCCCGACCCCCCGGTTTTTGCGCGTGTTTCTCGTTTCTCCTTTCTCCAATTTGAGAATGATAGGGTTTTATCAATCAAGATCTTGGCTATTCGTCATGGGGTATAATCCCCGTGTCGTAGATGGTATCAGAGGGGGATGGAGAGCCCTCGGAAGGGTTTATTGAAAATTGGTAGTAGGAGTGCGGACTGGATTGGATTGATAATCGGAATTGTAATTGGGTGCGAGTGACAGTGACAAAGAGTTTAAATTAAAATCAGCTTAGCAAATATGGCTTTAGGGAACTAATGAGGGAGATAGGAGGAGGATGGGAGCCAGTTTCGGACATGAAGAATCCACGTATATAATAATGGAAATGTGCTTTTGAGATGGCCCTATGTGTATGCTCTAAAATCCCTTAATGTCACGTACATTTAGATGGTACTTTGAATTTATGATCATCCCTACCACGCATTTGGCCCAGTTTATATTCTCGGCAGGTATCAATAGAGAATCTCATTCTTAAATTTCAAATCCATTTCTGACTACTTAACTATATCGGTTAATCCGCAATTATATAGAAAGCAAGAGTTTGCTTGGAGAAGAAGAGGCAGAGAGGCAAGGAATTCAGTTACTAAATTCTCCTTTCTTGATCTCTCGTTCAGAGAGATGATTATTACTATATAGGATTTAATAACGAAAACCATATTATCCTGAACCACAAAAGGGGGTTTAGCTGTTTGTATACAGATGTGATTTTTCTCGAAAAGTGGGTTTAAAAACAACTCTGCCGCACGCTTATTAGTTTTTGCTGGCAATAATGACGGAATAGGATGACACATATTTAATATGGCTGAAAACAATTACGTATATATATGCATTTGACAATTTTTAGGTGTTTGTATGTTTTCCTATGTGGCGTCATCCTCCTCTCAGTGGTTGCGCAAGACGATGACGGAAAGAGTTCTCATCATAGGTGGAAGCGACAAGTGACGCCCCCAAGCTTACCTTTAATTAGAGAAGAGGATGTGAGGGACGCGGTGGCCCTGGCTCAAGAAACTGCAAATCGAAGACTGAATTTCATACAGCCATTG
Source organism: Sminthurides aquaticus (assembly GCA_906901655.1). Classification (NCBI taxonomy): domain Eukaryota; kingdom Metazoa; phylum Arthropoda; class Collembola; order Symphypleona; family Sminthurididae; genus Sminthurides; species Sminthurides aquaticus. The sequence goes on along the minus strand of CAJQTT010000004.1, from coordinate 2,568,160 downwards.
ATACACAATGCCGGTAAGAACGTCACAATCCTCAAACCTTTGAGATGATAACAATAGGACATGCTCGCGTAAACTCTGTCTTGTTCATTTCCTTGGCGTGATACGGCAGGTGTACGACATGAGATTGGAACGGCAGAGTGGTTTATGGCAGCGTCTCACATGTCAAATGCTCAAGCTCAAAACGTAACATCAATTTCCTTGGTGTCTGAAGAAGCGACGAGGCAGATTTCACAAAAGTAACTTGCACTCTCATTTAAAATTATTTTTAAACCTCAATTTGTACAGAAATATGCATGGAATTGTTAATGTAGTTTTAAAGCTCTGTCTTTTCCCTCCACCTCATTCATTGCATCATCCTCAATTATTTTTAAAGGTTTCAGCTGAATCGAGAGCAGATTGCATACTCTCTTCCAAACTTAGACATTCGCAAATCCTCTCTGAGTCAAAATTGCTTTCTTAAGTTGGATTTCCCTTGCCAGCCAAGAAAATACCGAGCTTATAATGGCTATTGTAATAATGTTCAGCATCCGCACTGGGGCGCTGCGAATATGAGATATCTTCGTTACCTAATGCCTCACTACGCTGACGGTAAGTTTATGCAAGTGTGACCCCTTGCTCCGGAACCCTCCACGCCGCAATAATGACAATACATTTATCGATATTACCCAACTCAAATGTACTCGCTAACTTTTACTAGGTATTTCCTCTCCGAGGATGGCAGATAACGGTGACCTACTCCCTTCGGCTAGGTCAGTCTCACTGGCTATTCACAGAGATTCTGATAAACCTCATGCTCATCTCATGGTATTAACTGCAGCCTGGGGGGAGTTTGTGTCCCATGATATGGTATACACGCCACAGGTTTCCGGCTACGAAGGCTCTTTCATCAAATGTTGTAACGTAACGCTCGCTCAGTTTCATCCCGAATGCTACCCTATACGAATTCCGGATCAAGATCCTTATTACGCCCAGCTTGGAGAACGGTGTCAGGAGTACGTTCGATCCAATGTTGCTCCCCGAACGGGTTGCACTTTAGGTGAGCTTACATTCCTATAGCTTTCTCCATTCTACGTTAGGTCTAAGGACAAGGTCATAGAGTTATTAAACCAAAGGAATGATTTACTTCTAGTATATTTATTCTTTTCTTCCTCCAGGACCACGAGAACAAATCAACCAAGCCTCCAGCTTCCTTGATGCTTCACATATTTATGGGACAAGTAAAGAGAAGACTGATGAGATTCGCTTGTTTCAAGGCGGACTTATGAGAACACAAGCTGGGCCAGGGGGTGAATTACTTCCCTCGAATAGGCAAACAAAGTATTGTCGGAAAAATGCCGCGAATTTCAGGTGTTTCAAAGCTGGGGACGATCGAGCCAACGAGCATTTAGGGCTTGCAGCATTGCATACCTTATGGTAAAATAGTATTTGAGCTTGCTGCATTTCACATTTTGTCGCAAACGTTTGAACTGCAGTAATGGTATTTAACACTGTTGACTGGTACAGGATGAGGGAGCACAACAGGGTAGCCAGGCAATTATCTGGACAAAATCCGCAATGGTCTGACGAGATTTTGTTCCAAGAAGCACGAAGAATAGTGATTGCAGAAATCCAGCACATTACTTACAACGAATTCCTTCCAGTTGTCCTCGGACAATCCATTGTCTCGCAGTATAGTCTGAAGCCTCAGGCTTCTGGATTTTACACTGGATATGACATTAACGTTAACCCTGGGATTTTGAATTCCGTCGGCGCGGCTGTCATCTGGTTTTTTGCATCCCTCATGCCAACAACAATGGCTTTCTTCGATGAGGTAATTGGCCTCTGGCAATTTTGTGCCCGGTTTGATTTTCAATTATGTGCTAATCGACTCAATATCTAAGCCTTACGGCCTTGGACATCAATCACAATAATATAATTCGCTACCGGTGCAATATGCAAATGTAGAATAATTATTTGCTAAAAACTTTTACCAGTCCCCAGCCCAGTCTAACAGTAGAATCAACCTTGCATCAACAAGATTACATCAAGTATGCAGTTTTGGCTTTGGCCTCAGGCAGGGGGTGCTACTTAAAGTCTGGGCATCAGCTACGCTTCACCAAGCATCCAAGTGCTGTTATTAACTATTAATGAATCCATGTTCATCTCCTACGGTAGGTTGGAAGAAAAGTAAACGAGAAGAGCATTGTGGACTCCTTCTACGCTCCCTTTGACCTTTATCGAGATGGGGTTCTTGACCAACTTCTTAGAGGACTCCTAAGAGGAAAAGCTCAGAGTGAAGACCAATTCATTAACGAGATTATGACGAATAAAATGTTTTTGGATCCAAAGACAGGTACGTGTTCATCACTTGTGATACTCTCTTGATATGTTACTCCAAGTTATGTTGCAAAGACCTATAATTAAATCCTCCTTAACTTTAATCATGTTTAACAGGCTTGGGTTTAGATTTAGCAGCACAACTTATACAGCAAGGTCGAGATCATGGAATCCCAGGTTACGTATTTTACCGTCAGTTGTGCGGTTTCGGAAGAGCTCGTTCCTTTGACGCTTTGAACGTTACGATTCCAGGAGATGTCCTTGAATCCTTGAAACGTGTTTATAGGTAAAAGATGCTGTTGTCAGTGTCAAGTTCCACCTTTTTAATTTTTTAAATGTACCTTTAATTAGTGGGAATGAAGTCAGCTGAACATCTCCCTCTTTTTGTTCCACCCAAACGTTTTACCTGCAGGGTTGTGGAAGACATAGACTTGTTTACTGGAGGTCTGGCGGAGCGCTCGCTAGAGGGTGCTGTGGTAGGTCCCACGTTTGGTTGTCTCCTTGGGATTCAGTTCCAAAAGTTAAGGAAGGGTGACAGATTTTGGTACGAGAACGATCTTCCGCCGTCAGCCTTTAGTTCCGGTAAGTGTGTGCTGAGCCATGCGGAAAAAATGTGTCAAAGTTGTGCACAAGTTTCCTGTAAATGTCTCACAGTACAGGATTAAGAAAGTCACGGAGTGTGATGAGTGCTGTTCTAATACATTTGTATTAAAAATGTATAGATCAAATTCAGGAGATTCGGAAGGTAACATTTGCTCGCGTTATTTGCGACAACAGTAAAGCATTGGAGGAGACTCAGCCCAGCGTATTTCTGGATCGTGATCCGTTTTTGTAAGTTTACTTTCAAGGGACATTTGAAGAGACTAGAATTTAAAAGAGTTTGAAGCGGCTGCTATACTGCTACAGGAGGGTGATGAAATACTACATTTGAGTTATTTTTTGCAACTACAGAAACGCGCCAATGCATTGTGACGGTGATGCGATCCGAAGGATAGACTTTAAGAAATGGAGCAATGAGCAGACACAAAGTTTTCTTCCCTCAAGAAAAGTTGCAGAGGCAATTCGGAAAGCTAAGCAGGATGTACGAACTCTTCAATCCCACGAGGTTGATTTATGGAAACAACGTGAGTTCATTATTCATTTATCCATCATTCTTCCCATTTTTTCTCCACAAAAAGACTCTTCCATAAAAGGATGATCCTCCATAATTTCCTTCCTCACTGACAAATAACCATCATTTACTAAAAGTTGCTTTCTCTTTTTCTGGATACGCTGCTGCTAAAATGCAGAAAGAAACGTGGATCCACTATCCCCTGCAGGAACTGCCTTTGGCTTTAACAAACCAAAAGCTCAGGCCTTGGAAATTGCCAATACTTCCTTCCTCCTTCAATTCGCCACCACCCGATTCCTCAACGGTCTCTTCTCGCCCGGGTAAACCGCTTAATTTAGCAATTCCCTCCTGATCACCTCCTCTCTCCTGGGGCTTATCTTGATTCGGATATGATGACACTCATTATTCTATTTACAGGGATGAGCTTAAAGACAGCGAAGGATCGCCATTGGCTAATGGAGATGTACGGGAGGTGATTTCACTACTAAGTTCCCTGGATATTTCCGGTCTAACTGCTTTACCCAAACACCAGAAATGTGGAGAGCATGATTTACCTTGCGACCATACTTCCAAGTTTCGCTCTGTAACTGGTTGGTGCAACAACCTTCAAAACCCCAACAAGGGCAAAGCTTTTATAGCATTCCGCCGCCTCCTTGATCCAGTCTATAATGATGGTATTTTCTTAGCTTTTTTCTTGATTTCAAAAGCCCTTATTCAGATGAAATGCATGAAGCAATTCTCAATTTTTTTCTGGCCATCTTCTATCTTCTTGGAGGAGGATAACAAATCTTTTTAAATTGTAGGGTTGCAAGAGCCAAGGATGGAGAGCGTTTTGGGGGGTACGCTCCCCAGTGCACGTTTAGTATCCACTGAGATTCACGATGATATAAGCGTTCCTCATCAGCGTTATACGCTTCTCGTGATGCAGTATGCTCAGTTGTTGGATCACGACCTCACTCACACTCCCATGAACAAAGGTAAATTGGCTTCCGCTCCTTTTGCTTTCTCCGGGGTAAAAGTCATTCCTGCCCTGCCTGCCCTGTCTCATCCGGGTAAGCCAGAACAAACTTTCTATTTCTGTCTCAGGCATCCGGAACACGATATTAGACTGTCACGATTGCGATTCCAAGGAGACTCTGCATCCTGAATGTTGGCCGATAACGGTACCTGTCGGAGATCCTTATTTCCCGCCAATAAATCGGACATCTGCACAGCCACACTGTCTCCCCTTCACTCGATCTTTGCCGGGTCAATTGACACTTGGTAAGTGAGATAAGTTTTCCGTGGGACTCGTGGAGTTGAAATGGATGAGTACATTAGGGACTTTTTTCCCTTTTCATCGCATCTCTTTCTCTTGTTTGACAGGGACTCGGGAGCAATTGAATCAGGTGACATCCTACGTGGATGCGTCACATGTGTATGGTTCTGACATTTGTGAGGCAAAGAAGCTGCGATCTTTCCTCCGTGGCAAACTTAATGTGACAACACACCCATGGGGAGGGAGATTGAAGCCACTTTTACCCAGAACCCCAGATAACAAGGAATGCAAAGCACCTTCAGGTCTATGTTTTGAAGCAGGTATGGTTTATATGTACTTAACTTTTACCATCCTACTCCTACTCCTTTCCATGCATGCACACTTTCTCCATGCTTTCTCCGACCGCCGTCGACTTCTACTCCACAGTCATGCTCTTCCTCTACAGCATCTCTTATTACTTTCCCATACACTTTCTCTCCTATATCTACTGCATCCTTGAAGCTTCTTTCTAAATTCTCAACTCTTGCCAAATTTTAATACTTGTTCCTTGCCTGCATACATACATATACTTTAAGGAGATTCTATAATTCCAGGTGATTTACGAAGTAGCGAGCAGCCAGCATTAGCCGCAATCCATACGATATTTTTGCGAGAGCATAATCGGCTTGCGGAAGAGCTTGCCCAGAAAAATCCCCACTGGAATGACGAAACGCTATACCAACATGGTCGACGGATTCTATCAGCAGTCACTCAGCATATAACCTACGCAGAATTCCTACCACGAATCCTGGGCTGGGATGCAATTAACAAGTACAACTTGGAATTGGTCTCTGATGGCTTCTATGAAAACTACAATCCCAACTGTGACGCAACCATCTTTAACGAATTTGCTGCTGGCGCATTCAGATTTGGCCACAGTCTCCTAAAGCCTACTTTCAAGAGACTAGCAACAAATTTACAAATCCGGGAGCCTAGCGTTCAACTCCGACATACTTTCTTCAATCCGGATTTACTTCTCCAGCCAGGGATGATAGATGAGCTTATGTTTGGCCTCGCAAATACTCCTATGGAGACACTGGATAGCTTCATCACAAAGGAAGTGACTAACCATTTGTTTGAAGACAGGAAAACATCATTTTCCGGCATGGATTTAGCAGCACTGAACATTCAAAGAGCTCGGGATCATGGAATCCCAGGCTACAATGAGTACCGATCTCTTTGTAATTTGTCCAGAGCTGAATCATTTGATGATTTGGCGAACGAGATCCCAGGAAGGATTATAGCGAAAATGAAAAAAATATACAAATCCGTAGACGATATTGATTTATTCCCCGGCGGATTGGCAGAGACTCCGCTTCACGGTGGAATTGTGGGTCCCACATTTGCTTGCATAATAGGCAAACAGTTTTTCTTGCTCCGTTCATGCGACAGGTTTTGGTATGAAAACTCGGAGCCGCTCACCCGCTTCACGGAATCTCAGTTGACTGAAATCCGAAAGGTTACCATGGCCAATCTTATGTGCACGAATGCAGATGATATGCGTATCATTCAACGATCTGCCTTTGATGTCCCCGAACCCTTCTTGTAAGCCCTGGTTTTTTCCTATTAAAACAATCTTATGCAACGTTTCACATTTCACCTCATCACCCACCACCACCACATCCTTTCTTCAAGTTCTACATTAATCTTCTACTTTCTAAGCCTTCTCTCCTCAGCGTCCCGCTCTCCTCCTCCGTCCTTTCTACACACACACATGTATGTTCTGATTCGGATTAACTGTTGATATTGGAAACTTATAGAAATCCTCGAGTTCCTTGCAATACTCTTCCCAAGTTGGATCTTGATGCGTGGACGGATCGACAGGATTGCGTAATTGGAGGGAAAAATATTCCTTTAGCGTCCGCCCAGAGGATTTCTCCTTGCGTCATGTGTACATGTACCAAGGAAGGGGTAAGTTTATCCGACCTCCTATTACTTACATCTTAGGCTTGTGCGTCCTATTGTCGCTTCTTCCGCAATTTTATCTTTATTCTCAAACCTCACTACCACATGCCAATTTATTTTCAGCCAATGTGCCAATCCATGAAGATTGACAACTGTCTCAACCTCTCCGAGTCATTCAGTGCCAAGGAAATCTTCTCCGACCACGTCTGCAAAGTCCAATGTGCTTTCTCCTTCAGACTCTTCCCTCTCAAATTCCCCGAGACTCGCTCTTAGCTTTCCTCCTAAACTTGGCTGCTGTGGGGAAGGTGGAGGAATGCAAATTTGTCTTCTATCAGCTTTCAATTAATGTCATTCTTTTCTCCCTCTTCTATGATTACTTCAGTATGTCATCTTTTCATTTGTACAACTTTCAAACTTGGGTAAGAAATTACATTCCTTAAATCCTTGTAACTTGCTCGTAATTCATATTCAGCTGACAATCCAATTCACATAAACCCTCCAAACAGTTTATTCTCATTTACAAAGTCTGCAATTTTAAAGAATGAGAATGAAGGAACAAGGCAACTTGATTATCAAGCCTGTTTTCCTCTTCAATTATCAACCGTCACTTTCTCCATTATAGCCAGGTAGATACCCACTTTACTTTTTCCTACTATTATATTACGACTTGTGTGTCTCCAAAGAAAGTAATTATCTTACATAATTTATCTGCATACTATTCACTGATTAGTTATGACAATTAAGTTGCTCTTCTTTAGACAATGCGTTTCAGATCTGAACTTTTCCGGGATACCAGATCCGTTATATAAGAAGTGTAAACTGGTATTATGTGTGATCCGCCTTTTGTGTATAACCTACGTAGTCATTACTATTGTCAAAGTTCTTCTAGATTCTGTAATTCTCACGCAAATACGTCGTAACGTTTTAATTTCTCTATTGGCTGTGTATCCTAAATGATTATTGCTCGGCTACTCCATCGTGTAAATATTTACTTTACAGACAAAGTCTACAATTATAATGTTTGAGAATGCATGAATTTGAATGATAGATTTCAAGGAATAAAAGTCGCATTTTTACTCACACAGTATATATTTTAAATACGCCTGACTCCTTATAAACTCGCCTTATAAACTAACTCTGATGACCAAGAACAAAATTCTTACCTCTACTACTGCCTCATTTCTATCAATTTAGTTTTTACCTGCGACGAACGTTTTAGCAGTATTTCCGAATCGCTCTTAATCCTGCCCATCTTAGTTTAGATTTATACCTTTTCCTTGATTCCAACTCCAAGAGAGCAGATTGTAATGAAATATGGGTTGGCTGTGATGCATTAATACGTATTACTACAACGCTGGTGAGGGAGTAGGGATGGTAGGTGAGGTGAACTGAAGTGATAAAAGCTTATGGAAGCTTCCTGGGGAGGCATGTGACAAGAAATCTCGGACTGCAATTGACATAAGAGCGTAAGTAAACAAATGGTGTAGTTTGATAGTTATTGTACCGAAACTTTTGGATGCTGGGATATTGAGTAATTATGATCTCTTCTGGTTATTATGTAAATCAATCATGGAGGAATCGGAATGAAAGGAAGAAGGGGACTTGCGATAGAGTGAGTTGATTTAGGGAATATATAAGCAATGTGAGTATTTTCTAGAGTCCCCAACCAGGAGCTATTATCATCTGGCTTTGTTGTTCATATTTGTCGTACTTGAAAGAAGCTGGGCGAGATAAGAAAGCTAATCTGCTCGGTCATTCAGTTAAGTTTTCTGGCCGTTCTCACTCTATTTGCAGCATGCATATGATGACTGATAATTCTTGTTGGGCTGGAATATAAGAAATATACCGAAATATTCCCTTCCTTCATGAAGTCTATAAGCATCGAGGTTAAATATTAAGTACAAAGTGTTGAATTACGAAGCATCACATGCCTTAGGCTTCAAGACACGTAAATCCCTTCTATCCCGCCTCCCTCCCGTGTCTTTGAACAAATTTATTATTTAAGTTCGTCATCATCAGGAGGAGAGGCGTGAGGCTTCCGTCTTTACAGTTATTCCCACCTAAAGCTGGAAACGCAGTAATTACATTTACAAAAGGTGTGCCCAAACTGAGCCTGGTAGTAGAGGCTACATTTTTGAGAAAGAGACCAGAACCTGTTGAAGAATTATTGACCTGTGTTTTAAAACTTTGGTGGTAATAAAAATAAAGAAAATGTTTTCCGAAAAATCTCGGCTTACAGATAAGCGGGAGAATCCGTTTTATGGAAGTTACAAGGAGTATTCAAACTTGGAGGAAGCACACTGGCAAAATAAGTAAGGAATCCAGGAAGGAAGTAACTCTCTCCGAGAGCTTATCCCTTGTCGTTTTCCGGTTGTAGGTAACGATGTAATTTTATTTTTATTTTCAGGAAAAAGAAGCAGCAGCTTACTATTGTGACTGTGGTCGTTCTAGTATTAGTTGCCCTAGCTATCGGAATTACCTTAGCTATCACATTACCATCGATTTTAGGGCGAGAGGATTTAGATCCTCCAAATCCGTTGACTTATTTAGGACCCTCCCCATCAATTCTAGGTCAGTACACAGAGGCTGGTATTAGCACAGAAGCAGAGGAATGCACGGAAATTGGGAGGTAAGTCAGCGGGCAAGCTTTCTTTGGTGCGAATATGTTTACTCTTGTTGGATTTTAAGCATACATGTCTAGGAGAAAGTAGCGGGTTGTCTTTCTCCTCACCGCCCTCACTGGCAGTTTGAGAGCTTGATATAAATCTAACAATTTCAGGAAAGTGTTACAAGATCTGTCGGGTTCAGCTGTAGATGCAGCTGTAGCTGCAGCCTTGTGCATCGGCGTCGTAGCACCTCAAAGCAGCGGACTGGGAGGGGGACTATTTATGACAATTTATGATCCGGAAACAGGAATCCACGCGCTTAACGCCCGTGAAACATCACCGATGCTCTTCTCGGAATCTGAGGCTAGTGATTCTGGGGAAGAGGAAGGAAGGACGAGACAACGTAAATTATAGTTTTTGATTTATTCTTTAGCTTCTCTTTAACTTTGTTTTCTGCATTCTGCACGCGTCTGCAATTTAAATTACCATGAGCCAGACGTTTTGCATATATGTAGGCTGCTAGTTTCACAAGAACTGGGGGTTACCGTACCTTTCCCTCCCTCCCGTTTCTTCTACTTCCTTCCAGCGGGGAGCACGGCTTAACCGATTGAAATACAGAGAGATTTTTTAATTTAGGTGGAGCAGCTGTAGGTGTCCCTGGAGAACTTGCCGGTTTATATGAAGCTCATAAAAGATTTGGTAAAGTAACATGGGCTGAATTAGTAAAGTTTTCCTCTGACCTGGCTACAAACGGCTTCCCCGTTACTTATAATCTTGCCGACTCACTCAAACGTCGGAGCTCTACTATTAAATCCGACCCCGGTTTAAGGTAATGCGGCAATCTTTATATACACTGTACAGTCTTACGTCAGCCATTTTGCAAATCTTCTACACTTTTTCAATCAATCTCCCCTTTGTAATTTCTCCCCCTCCATGTAACTTTCTATTTTGATCTCATTCTTATAAAGCTAATTCATTTTTTGGAAATTAGCTCCGAGTTTGTAAATCCAGCAACGGGAGAGGTTTACGTGGAAGGGGAAATCCTTAAGCGACCTAAACTAGGAGCTACATTGTCAGCAGTGGGAAGCTCAGGCATGGACGCCTTTTACAATGGGACCTTGGCGGAAATGATTGAGGAGGAACTGTCATCCCTAGGAAGTCTCGTTAATCGTGATGATTTAGCTGCATACAGGTAGGAGAATATCCGTAACTCATCGTTTCATTCAAATCAAATTGAAAGTTACATAATAATTATCCTACAATGTTTAATGAAAAATTACTTTACAGCGTTGATTGGCAAGATCCTGTTCAGTTTACCATGTCTAACAACTTGACCATGTATGGCACATCTTTTCCCTCTGGCGCTCCTGTTGTTGCTTTAGCCCTCCAGATCTTGGATGGATTCGGGTAGGAGGAAAAGTTTTTATTCAATAAAAAAGTTATCTAGAGTTTTCCTAATATTAACTTGTAGTACTATTTACTATTTATGATATTTGGAATCTTAGAAGGCAGCAGCCACTAAACATGTCCCTTGTTGAGAGCGCCCTAGACGCTCACCGCTTCGCGGAAACTTTGAAGTTTGCCAGCGTACACAGATCCCAGATCGGAGACCCGGAATTCGCTTCTGACCGAATGGATGACGTAGGTTATTGTTGTGCCTCTGGTCTTGTGTTTATTTTAGCCCCTTCTGTTTATCTTTGAAGAGAGAAATCCCAGATGTGGATCCAGACTTTCACTACTTTCACTTTACTTGCTAAGAGTGATAACTTTGGTGGGTGCGTGGAGTGCGTATGAGGCTGGACGTGTACAAAAGGGATGACATGAAAGGTTGTATATTTATCCTCCCTTTCAGCTCCTCAAGAAGCTTGTATCAGCTGAATACGCAGCAGAGCTTCGGGCTCGTATTGATCCCTACAAGAGTTACGACGACCCTGCATACTACGGTGGAGTATTTGGAGAAGCGACCGATTCCGGCACCGCACACATTTCAGTAATTGGGCCTGATGGGGACGCGTGTTCATTAAGCACGACCATTAACACCGGGTAGGTTATTTACTCTTCCCCAATTGAAAACCCTGGTGGAGAACATTTCCAGCATCCTTCTTTCGCTTTTCCTCCCTCCTCCTGTTTTCCTTATCATTAACCAGAAGCGCCTTTCCATCCTTTCCTCCGGTCACCTTCCTCCGTCAGCAATCAGCAAGCCAACCTCTATGTTTTAGCATCCCTTTTTCGCTAAATTCCAACAGAGCTTTCTCCATAAGCTTCCAGGACTTGATCCTTCTTTCGGCTTCCTTCCGCTTAAAGTCTGTCGGAATTAGAACACATTTTCCATCTCTAATTTTACAGGTTTGGCGTGGGCTACATGGGTACGAGGACGGGTATAATTTACAACGACCAGCTTTATGATTTCTCAGTAGAGAACGTCACTACGGTTTACGGATTACCCCCGAATCATTACAATTTCCAACAAGCCGGTAAGCTACCCGTACACGTTATTCTGTCCCCCCATTATGAATTTCCTCTTTTACACATGAACATCATCATGTTTCACGGAGAGTGAAAGCTCCTCTTGATTTAAGTCTTCCCTTCTTATCATTCTTCTTCGTCTTTTTTACAACTCTATGTGTCTCCAGCTTTCAAAGGTTTTTTTTTAACCTTACAATCTTCTTTTTTTTTAAAATATTCCCAGGTAAAAGACCAGCCTCTTCAATGGCTCCCCTTATATTCCTCAACGAACGGGAGCAACCAGTATTTGTGCTAGGTGGTGCAGGAGGTTCCAAGATACTCCCAGCAGTAATTTCGGTACGGTGGATCTTTAATACTCGACTCTATTTAAAAATGGCAGTATACTTGTTACATTGACTTCTCCAAAGATGACATGAGGAGAATGCAGACTCCAGCTGCTTCCTCAGAGGATCAGGTATTTATAGACTAATGGAGTGTCTGGGGGATTTGTTTTGATTAGACCGCATGGAGGGCTTTGTATCGCGAAATGGATATCAAGGCTGCAGCTGATTTTCCCAGATTCACTGTCTCTTTTGATCCTTCCGAGCTTCTGTATGAATATGGAACTCCTGCCCCTATCGTCACAGACTTGGAGCGCCGAGGACACGCTACAAGGAGAGTGGAAATGGATAGCTTTATCGGTAACGTCAATTCCGTCTGTCGCACCAAACGTTCCCAAATCATCCTCGCCAACGCTGATTATAGGAAGCGAGGGTCTTCCGCTGGATTTTAATTTTTAATTTTACTTTAAACATGAACCCATATTTTAACATTTTAAAAAACCATAACATCCTTTTATCCCTTCCTATAAAAATTTGTAAAGATTCCTGGAAAAGTCTATCCAAGTTCGTATCACTATTCTACCAATACTAGATATTTCTGGGTGTGATTTTGAGTTTCTCAGTGCTTTAACTGCTGCTGTTTCATAAGGGTTTCATAATTGATATTACTGGGAGAATAAAAAAATAAACATACTTCTACTACGCCACTCGGACAAAAATATTTTGTGGGCGCGTCATATGTACTTGAGTATAAAATGTACTTTATACATTTACGTCGCATTTTCAGTCGTCTTCTACCCTCTTCAACAAAACGGAAGGGATGCAAAGATTTTTATTTATTATTATATTAGATTGAGCTTCGTTAAAGGAAATTAGGCATCTGGTCGGAAAAAATCTCAATAGAAAACTACACGAGCTGTAAAATCGTAATCGTTATAGATTTATTCATTTCGATAATCTTGGAGCTGTTTATAGGGGGCATCTTTATTTCTAAACTGTTTAATGGCTGAAATGAATAAATCAGTAAAATCTTCTTCTCCATATCACGGTTCAGAGGTAAAAAAGTAGAGCTTTTTGTTACGACTTCAGCAGAGATCAGAATCCAGCCACACTCCCATCTTTTCTAAAGTCAGCATTAGCAAATAAAGTACCGTTCCTGCTTCGTTCTACCCCACAAACAACAGAGGTTCCAACGCCGAATCGATGCGTTTTATGCCCAATTTTCTTTAGGCCGTCAACCCATTGCTGAAAGATGCACACGGAGCTTGCAACTTACATATTTCCATGAATCCATAAAAATGTAAATTATACAGGCTGGCGACTCACGTTTAAAAAGCCCATTTCATATTGCACTTCCATGGGGAAGAGTTGATGATGTATTCTCCTTGCATCTATAGCTTCCTTGATATTTTCCCCAAACCATAGATTCCTCATGGCAACCTTGAAAGGATCAATCATTAGTTTTCTCATTTCTCCTGGCGGATTTTGTATGCATTAGTAATAATTCTGAGAATACAGCAAGAAAACATACGTAAGAAGTTGCTGTTGTAATTTTGGTTCCACCTGCAGTTCCAACTGCAAGACGAACGGATCCGTCGCTATTAGTAAAGATGGCAGGTGTCATGGAGGAGAGGGGTCGCTTACCTAGTAGAATCATTGAAGCAATAAAATGATAAGGTTTTATAACAAATTTAAAAAATTCAAAGGGTTGCAATGCATACTAATTCAAACAACAAAGGGCTGAGAGAGCGTATGAAATTGTATATTCAGGTGGGTTAATACATGACATGGTTTTTATCCAGTATCTGGATGAAAGAGCGCGCAGGAAGAACGGGGAATGAAAGATGTGTGTGTGTGTGCGTGAAGGTGTGTGATTAACTTGCCTGGAGCAATAAAGTTATTGGGAGATGGCGGAACTCCAAAATAATTGGTAATATTTGGAGCGGAAAAGTCATCCATTTGATCATTGTAAATGATTCCAGTTCTCTTGGATCGAATTTTCGCTCCAAAACTGTTTAGTATGCAAAAATATAATCTCAAGATTAGTGACCGTAAAATTAGATTCTCTTTCTATTCTCTATACCCTAGGAGTGAGTTGAATAAATCTGGAAATGGCAAGTGTATTCAACTGTAAAATCACACTGAATCCTGCACAACCTACTATAAATTAACTGTTGTCGTCACTGCAATTGCATTCCCGTATTGGTCAACAATGGATAGATGAGCCGTTCCATGATCATCCGGTGTGTAGTATTCCGCACCGTAATACTCCCAGGTATTATTTGTGGAATTCGGGTTTATCAACTTTTTAATATCCTCAAGATATTTTTCATTTTCTGTCAAGTCGTGCACCAACTGTAAAAACACAGTACAAGAAAATGTATCTCGTAGCGTACACTGTAATACTGTTCGACGAGTATTTTATGCAGACTTTTATTATGTACCTCAGTGACGGATTGATTGACCTTGGGGTCATTGGGGTCACCAAAGTAAGTACGCTTAGCATAAGCGTGTTTAAAGGCCTCAGTGATGAGTTGATAAGTACGTATGGCTGATTTGTCATCTTTAATTGATTCTCTCGTAAATTCGTAAGTGCTTAAAAGCCGTAGGATGAATCCCATGAGAGCTCCACTACCAGGTGGCGGCACTGCATGCAACGTATAGTTTCCGAATAAAGCTATCTGGATTGGTTCTGGGTAATCCACTCTAAAAAAAACCAGGTAAAATAATAAACAGTTGCCCCCTTCTTGGCTGAAATTCCATCGTATTGATGGGGCATTTGTATAACTTTACTTGTAATTAACGAGATCTTCCATGGTCAGTATTCCTTGAAAATCCTTTTGTAAGTCTTCGACAAGCCATTGAGCTAGTTCACTGTCTCTTAAATAAAGCAAGTCTCCGCCATGAGTTGCATTAGCAGCTATCCGTTTTAAAGTTTCTGCGAGGACCGGCCTCTTGACAATATCATTGAGTTGCTTAACGTTCCCAGTATCAGGGTTAACAAAAATGCTTCGCATCGTCCCTTCTTTCAGAATATAATCCCGCTGGGCGAGGAGTGCATTTGAAGTATGCGTATCTACAGTGAAACCTTTTTCGCAAATATCGATTGTTGGTTGCAAAATCCTTGCCCAGCTTGGCCCTCCTTCTCTGCTGAAGGATCCAAATTTTTTGTACATCTCCCAGTATCCTTTCATTTCTCCAGGGGTTGCAACAGCAAGGCCTCCTGCCTGAGCCTTCATTGCATCACCGTGAAACATCCCCTGAGTTGCTGCAGCAGGTGCTGTTTCCCTCGCATTGATTACCTAAACATGCATTCCATTATTTCATGCAAGGAACATAAAATCTCCGAGTGGATCCACAAATCATGTATAAATGTATATATATATATATATATATGTATATATTTACTACATGAGGCACTCATGCAAGCTTACCGTGGATTTTTTTGTCGCATAATCGTAATAAACTGCTAGAAAACCTCCACCTATTCCCATACTTTGGGAGTGAATAACTCCCATACATAGCATGGCGGCAATAGCAGCATCCGCCACCGTTCCATTCTCTTTGGCCAGGATATCTCTGTCCAATAAGAAGATTCCCACTCAAGTTGAGACTAGAATCCCTTCAAGTTTAGTCGTGAAAACATGTTGTGAAACTCTTTCCATGTCTCTCTTACCTTGCAATTTCTGCACATTCGGGAGCATCGCAGCTGATGGCGGCTTGGGAATATCCAAGCATCGGCGTTTGTGAGGGTCCAGGTGATGTAGTGGGATTTGGTGGGTCTAAATCAGAATCACCATCGTCCTTCCCCTTGCTATTTACGCGCCAAACGATGACAGCAATTGCTCCACCGAGTGCAACAATTCCCACAAACGTCCCGAGAATCGCCATATTCTTCCGCCTGCGAACGTTTCCACAAACATTGCAACAACTCTTAAACCCAAAGAATTCAGAAGGCTTTTCTTCTCACAACCCATTGTCATTTGTCCTCAACTAGCCTATCTCTCTTCCAGAAGACAAAATCAGCTTTGCATCCCTTCATTCTATTCCTCTCTGCCTCCAATTCCAGTTCTTGGATTTATGAATGTAACTCGTGACGATATTGCTTTTGAAGCCCGTCAGATATGCAAACCTACGTTTCCAAGAAAGAGATATGATTGATGCCGACATTATTGTTCCTATTTATAACAGGGAGCAAGTAGGCTATTGAAGTCTGCAAGCGTCTTATTGATCGTCTACAAAATGCTACACAAGAATTTCTCATTGTCCATGTTTCATTCCGCTTCCAGATCTGAGTAAAATAATGGAGTATATTATAAGTCAGCAGTAGCTGTCGTTGACACACCAGTGAGGCAAAATGCTAAAAAATTGCCGCCTATTGAAAAAATTTAAAATTCGAATTAACCTGAAAATATTTTGAATATCCGACCAAATTTAAATTTAATGGGGACATGGAAATACGATATTTTCCCGTTTAGCAATAGATAATGCTTACTTAACTAGGGTTTAATAATGCCTGGCTACTCATTGATAAGGTCTAGCATAAACTCAAAATGCTGAGTCTGACTCATTATTATTTCTCACTTTCTCCAAAACTTTCTGTAGTCGAGCAAATAATTGTTTACTTACTTGTTCCCCATGATGATGCTGTTTTAGTTCCTACCTCAACGTTGAACTGCAGGGGATACTTCCTGTATTGGACTGGAACAAATATACAACATTGGAGCGAATAAATAATTATTTCGTACCCATAGCATTGCAGTTCTTTCATGCCCTTTTGAACTCGGTACTGAACATTTTCAATTCGTTAGTGACAAACTCAACTACAAGCAGAGTTTCTCAAAGTGACTTATTTAGCATTTAATGAGTCTGAATTTTGATTGTTTTAGAATTGCAATAGCAGACACCATCTTGAGCTAAACAACTGCAGTGCTGCAGCTCGTTGCTCACTTTAGAGAAATACATTCGTCCAGTCATGATTACAGTGCAGACAGCTCATTTATAATTAGGTTAAACCAAATCTGGTCATTTGCATCCGTAGCGTAGTAATTCAAGGTTCAGAAGATTCCACCACAAAGCTTGCAAAACAAGGTTTTTGGTGGATTAAGCTACCTTTGCATTTGCCTGGAGTGTTTTGCGGCGTTATTCAATCCACAAGTAGTTTCTGTCTTACCAGCGACGTCACGTTAATTAATCCCAAGAAGAATGCAGTTGAATAAAGCAAAACATTTGTACCGAGAACCAGCTTACGATTAGCTGAATACTAGACACTTACCTTGACTAGAATGAGCTCTTGAATAAAGCAGTAGCTTCAAAGTCTCCCCCAGATGAAAGCACAAAATGTGGCTCCGTTGGGAAAACTGGTTTCGGGAAAATTCAGCGTCACGTAATTGACGTAATGGAAAGAGGGTTAACTGGGTCACTAGAGCAGGGCTGGGTCATATATTTTCCCGAGTCACTTTTATTTACTAGTTAGCTCCAGCTTTGCTATTCCTATATCCCGAAAAATGTCAAATGACTTCTGGTTAGCGTCTTCCCTTCCCTTGTAGAACTTGAAGCGGACATTTATTTTTCCACCACTCACTCCAAAGCTTGCACGTCCAAACTCCAGAAAGGAAGAAGAGCGACTCAGAAAAATATCGAGTACATAAACACCTTGGCTGTTAAAAGGTAACACGATGTAAGGAAGACAAGAAGCCAAAGTAGAAGAAAAAACTAGGAGCAAGTATCAGGATAATTTGCTACACACACACACACCTCCACTCCTAACTCCTAGCAGCGTCCTATCAATCACATGAGCGAGGTAAGAAATTTTAGCGAACAAGATTGGCACTCTGCTTCACTTCCATGAAATGCCTTGACAATCAGTTAAAGAAAGCTTCAAACCGACTGTCAAGATCCTGAATACCAAGAGTTTACTCTCTTTTGTCGGCTTCAAGTATCTGTCCTATTCCCTATTGTAAACTTATATTACAAGCCCAACCCTTTTACACAGAGACAGAACCGAGCACATTGACGACGCTGTACTCGTTTTACAAATAACAGTTATTTTTACTTTATTTCGGTTCCCTTTGGGTAATAAATTGATTTATGGCAAGGTAATCAATTTCCCATCCGCACATCCCCGGTTAACACGTTTCCAAAAGGATCTATTTAAAATTAATATCACAGCCACTTAAGGACACTGGTACCGAGACAGTTGGAGAGTTGAGTTAAAAGGGAAATATTAGGTTGGGGATGTGAATGTGTGTAGGAGTGGAGAAAATAATTTTTCTATTTCTAGGACAGAAATTGATTTCTTAGAGTAGGGTGCGGTGGGAAGATGAATTGAGGATTTAATGACATGTAGTAGGAGAAGGAGACGGAGGTTTTATAGGAGTTGATCCTCTTGGCTTGTGGACGTCATTAGTGTGTAGTATTCATTCCCGTTAAATGTCGTAGGGGAGATAGTGAAACGTGCTACTAGGGTAAATATGGGTAAATATTGTGTGATAAAAAGTAAAGATGCCGCACGGAATTCATTAAAATTCTCTACTATTTATGCTCAGACCTCTACGCCATTACTTTTGACATCCTCTCCTCAACCATCTTTGAACTTGTACACACACTTGTTATTAATCAAGCCAGCTTCTCATCTCCAGCGCGATTTTCCAGTGCTTGATAAAACCTAAAAGTCACTCGATCACTTCTCTCGTTTGTAATAAAAAAGGAAAAACAACTAAAACTAGTTTCACTACAGCGCTTCGTAACTGTGTGCAATAATTCACTTTACTGTCGGCATTCCATTCCAACCAAGTTTCCCCCCGTTTTTATCCGTTTTCACTATAGTATCCCTCTAAAAATCTTTCATTTTCTCCACTACCTACCATCTATACATAGACAGCTCATTTCCGGTAAAACTCCAGCGTATAAAAATCAGCAGGAGGCAAGAAGAAGTGATTGAGGAAGAGCACAGAAATGGAAGACTTTATGGAGCTTATTCCCACCCACGTAAGGACTCTACAAGGGATCCGAACGCATGGGAAACAAGTAATCAGCTTCGTTAACTAAACTATGGAATGATCACTATATTCACCTCCTCTCGTTCTCTCTCCTCTTGATACACAATGGCGGATTTTTCTGCTGCGACAGGCTTCTTCTCAGAAGTTTAGCAGGCTTAATATTTGGCGAATTATGTCGCGTTCGCGGAAAAATTCCCAGCTTGCTAATTTCTTCTCTCAACAAATGTAAACTTCACAGAATCTCCAATTAAAACCAATGCATCTCACACTCCATAGTTGTTACTCAGTCCATGTTCTGCTGAAATGGAAGCTGAAATTGCACGTGACTGTGATTCTTCGAGTCTCTCAGCCCATCTGACACTACTCCGAGGTTTTAGGAAGGATGTCAGTTGTAGCAGCCGAATAGCCAGCAGCGTTTAATTTCCTAAATGTGTAGTATACATAAATTTAGAGCATAATAAACCTATTCTAAATAGGTTTTCAAACACAATTGAGATTCGCATTATGTTCGATTGTTATTTTCGTTCTTCTTTTTTTCCTTCCACTTCAGCCTACTTATGCGTTGATTACTTTGGCATCATTTCTACTCTGAACAATTGCCATTTTCTATTCACTCACTTACCTTTACCCTTACCCATCATTCACATAGCCTGGGGCAGAAGATCACCCCAACAGAATGTGAAGGCATGTATAATGCATAATAGGATCTTAAATGCACATGTGTAGAATCATGTGGTTTGAGTGTGATAACTTCTGTGTATATCCGTATGAGTGTACTCTTACTCCTCTACATAGTTTGTGCTTACTAGGTGTAGTTAGCTTCTAAAAAGAGAATGCGGTAGTATACATGCTATGGCGTATGAACGGTGGATTGGCGTGGTTAATCTTGAACGCGCATTTTGTATTTGCCAATGACAACGTAGTTTTTCACTGGTTGGGGTGATGGAGTAAATCCTCGAACCGGATCTCCGGAAATAATCATTACAACGTCAATGTCAGTACATGCTTTTATGTTTTCCTCATTCATACTCATACATGCCTAAACTTAATCCTGATAAGGTTTTACAGAGGAAAACCAGTGCTTTTTGGCTGCTTTGCTAACTAAATTGCAACAATTTATTACCTGCTTTTATGGTTCTTGACTCTAAGCTAAAATATATATAATATAAGTAGAAACAAGTATTTTTTTCTGACGAGTAGTGAAATTCCTGCCAAATATTCGTCATGAGTATAGTATATGCTCCAGTCCTAGTTTTTCAGGAATGTTTCGAGTTCCGAAGAATTCATATGGTAATTGGTTTTTTAGTTGTTAGCCTTGCATAGTTTACTAGGAAGCTTAGCGACCGGTTGTGAGCAGATTTGAAGCTCAACTGTGTATTTAGTCCAGATTCTTCTAATCTGCTCCCCTTAAAAGAATTTTGTATCTGAAACAAGATCTTCTGGTTCATCCAGAAAGTTGTTCCTCAGAAGAGCTTATTAATTCTTATCTTACCCGAGAGTTTCTATAATTTCTTCCAGCAATAAACTTACCACACCTACCTGAATAATTTCATCTGTTGTGATAATGAGAGCTGGAATCTGCATGCTCCTCCCAGGATTGGCTTGAAAAATTAGATAACTTATGTTCTTAAAAAACAGTTTCGAAGATTTTTTTCTCCTTGGGTGTCTGTACGAAGAAAGAAGCTAGAAAACTAAAAGAACTATAATTTCAGACTTCACGACCCCCTTTTTACTCGTTAGTTTCAAGGAATGAAACTATACGAAGTTGCGTGAAAATGATAATGAAATCTGATTAACATTGATCTCGAGAATAAAGACATAATTTAGGTCAGAATATGGGTAAGACAGGATTTAACGAGAATACAAGTTCCGTCACTAGCTACGTTCAGCGAAACGGCATAACCAGCGATATTTTGTTCAGAATCGCGCGTCATTCTGTAAACCGGAGTAGTAACGTTGTTGAATTTCTTCGGATTATATCTCTCTCTGTATAATCGTGTTAACGAATTACCGGTGACGACATTCTCGCTGTCAGCGTTTTCGTTCACATGCAGTCAACGTTTCATCAGATAGTCCTCAAAAAAATAAGCTGTAAAGCCTGTTTCCTAACAACAGTGTAATAATCAGGGTAGGTTTAAAAATCCGCTGTAACTATTTCACAACTGCTTCAATTATTATCTAAGAAAAATCTTACTCTTATTGATCCGGAGCGGGCCTGGAAAACACTTTTAAAAAACGTACATCTTCGAATATGGAGCATCATTGAAACTTATCTTCAGTTCCAGATATTGCCATGATTGTACATTGTACCGAGTCTTTAGTGGCTTGAGATTTCCATCGGGTTGCAATTCACGTTTCACGGGATAGGCCCCAGCTAAGTGAATGAAGACAATTAGCATAATCTTGTGCAATATTTAATGAGGTGAGCGATGGTGTGAAGGAGGAAGGAAGGTGGATGCCCAGAAGATCCCGACTCTGAATTCCAGAGGCGTAGAGCAGAGATCCTTCACACGTTGACAGGATCAGAGGATTTATCCAAGCTTTATTAGAATTCCATCCTTCCATGTCACCTTGATCTTTGAGACTGGAAGCATGTATGACTGGCTTATCCCGGTTGTTACGCAGCCCTCTCTCCCTATTCTCTCTTCATGCCTTTCTAGGGTTGAACGACACGAAATTGGCATTGAGGAAATTTGATTTAATTACTTCGTTATGTATGCAGCACTCTGCGTTTATCCATCAAATTAACGTGTCTAATTGGGCCGGCCTTGCTTGTATGCATGAACTTGGGCAATCAATTCTAGTTCTAGTTTCAATTCGCTTTGCATCCCTAACCATGAATCGTCAGGATTTGGGCAAACTGAAGGGTTTGAGCGCTTCTGTTTTATCTTTTATGTCAAATGCATGCTCATTCATCCATCCGTGTTTCTATTCAGATGGCTCTACCTTTCCTTTAACGAACCTTGACACAGAGCATCAATTTTCAAGAGGAGCGTTTGTAAAAGGCGGAACTAAACTTTATTTAAACACAATTTAAAACTTTTAGCTCGCCCGCTTACCCATATCTCTGTGTGAGATGATTGCGGAAGCTGTGTTCATGACCAGCTAAGCTTGTACGAACTGTCCTATTTTTAATTTCTATTTTATATCCAGTCCCGTCTCGATGATGCAGAACACGGCCGACCTGAAAACCCCGCTCTTAATCAACAATAATCCCAGAATGGCCTTTATTTGCTTTTCTTTGTAACAGGTTAATGTTATACCCATGATTATTGATAAGAAGAAATAACTATATATGAACAGCAACACATTAGGGAACGTTCAACAATGATATCATCAATTTTCGCGAGTTTTTGACCCATCCACCCTTGTATCATCAGAGAATCATCAGGGCTCAAACCCACCCATCAAGTTGCCATGATGATATCATCAAGGCCTATACCCATCAGTTAGCAATTAAAGTATTTAATTATAATTAAAATTAAGTTAAAAATAAAAATTTATAATCTTCAATACGTTGTTCTACCTAACTCGCTGAGGGAAGCTATTACGCTACGCTTACATGTGTAAAGAATTTTATATACTCGATGCATTATGATGTAACAAGTTGACTCTGCTTAATATTATTATATATAGCTCTTCCATCTTGGATTTTCTGATTACAGTAATAATAAGCATTCATATATATATATATATATATATATAAATATATATATATATGTACAGGTACATGGTATTCCGTTAGAGGATCAAGAATTATCATATTTGACCGGAGTAGGGCATTACGTTGCGTTTATCCACACGCTTCTTTTTCCTACATGTGTTTCATTAACTGTTCTCCATCGTAGTTCACATACAGGAGTTTACCGAGATGTGGGAGGGAGATAATTGACATGAATTCCATTTCTTGGAAGATTTCCTCCCCTATATACTCCATTAAAACCTCTTTATCTTTCCCTTACATATCTGAACCACTGAGATAATCCGGTTCTTTTCGAGCTCAAAATGGTCGTAACAGCATCTGCCATGAGCGCAATAATTCATCAACCTTCTACTAAGTATCTGCGTATCTCACTTACCTTGTCTTTCTTTGCTTTCTTATGTTTTAACGACTACTGTCTATACCGTCTAATCCAAAAAGAGCTCTACTTAAAAAATTTCAACGGATTTCCAGCCATGGAACTTACTCTTTTACTTTTACGGCAGTTAAATACGTATTAAATACTGTCCTCGTTTTCGGATTAATTATAATTCTCTCTGTGACATGGTGCAATATGCGTATTCTATCCTTTGACTTCCAGAAGGAGGAAAGCCATCTGTATTGGATGCATAAGGAACTGTATTTCATTAAAATATAATTTTTACCTCTTGTTGCAGGTGGTAAGGCTAAAAATTGTAAACGTTTAAAGGGTGGTAGGAGTTAGCACCGAAATGATTATGAATTTTTAGATATTTGTAACGGCGGTATTCTATGTAAGAAAATTATTATTCCGCAAGTCCACAGATATCGACGACCTTACAAGGACAAGAACGAAATTTTTGCTAATGATACCAGTAACTATACCTTCTCATCATAATTACGTAAGCTCATGATACAGAGCTGGAGCCCATGGTACACTTTGACGTCTTTGCCAGGAGAGATTGATTGTTCAGTTTGATACGCTATAAGTTACAGAAGGTACAGTATTAAACATGACTAGATATAGCCTCATATGTCCTGCATCACATCTGGAGCTTCAGATCTGATTACACACATTTACTTGCACATTGTGCTCATTTCTTCTTGGTCATAGGAACTGAATTATGTAGCTTAATTAAAGATATTCAATTCTTCCCTTGAGTTTTGACAACTGGCCCATAGATTACGATTCTGTTAAATAAACTTTTCGTAGGACACAAGCCCCATTAATTAAATTAGATGGATGATTACTCAAGCTCCAATTCCAGGCTTAACCTCAGCTGATTCACTCATGTTTAAGGCGAGCCTTTTTACCCTGTCAGCATCCCTAATTCTCATATATCTCTTAAAATAATCTTTCACTCAATTGAGTATATATCTACATACGTAATTATGTTAATGAGTTTTACAGACAAATGATTTTTAATGTTGTCCCTAACAAGAGAAAACTGAAGAAGGATATAGGGCTACATTTTGTTTGCATGTTGATCTATCGCGGTTTATCCATTGCTAACTAAAATCTAGCTGAGACTAAAACCCTATTAAAAGTTACAGTTTCTCGGATTATATATCATTGTCAAGTTATCAGGTGATTTTTGTAACGCATGTATCACAATTACTATTCCTTGTTAACCTATGTATAATCACTTGAGTGTATCATGGATGTAATGCTAGAGTTGGCGGATTCTGCGTGAATATTGTACAGGTACACGTTCTTGGAGGAATTTAGCTTGGGATTAGATAAAGAAAGTAGATTAGTGGAATTACCGAGCTGTAGGGAATAATGATTAGGGAATACACTTGTGCATATAGTCAGTAACATTAATGTTGGAAAACGGCTGGGAAATAATTAGTAGTTATGGCAGGTACATTATGGATATTATGCACATGATTATTTGAATCTACACGTTCTGTAAAATTTAAAGATTTGGCTTTGTGAAAATAAGTAAAAACATTTAGCTCTTACACATGGCTGGAAGGATGTCTTTGGTCGAATGCGCCATAAAGTTTTCTCTTTGACTTCCCGGCTATCTTTTCCTTTTATCTTCCGGTCCAAAAGAGGATTTAAGGTGAGAAGACAGTGGGTATAAGATATTCCATCATCTTCTCTTCCATCCAAGATGCTTCAAAAACGAAGACGACTGGGAGGAGGAAGCAATTATAATTCCTCCCTCAAAGATGAAGTAAGCGTGGAATGAGAAGAGACTGAAGAGAGCCTTCCAGGAAGATACACGTTCTGGGTCCTCCTTATAATTTTCTGAGTATTTTCCAAGCTTTCACCGCACATAGTCTCCTCTTCCCTCCGTCCTTCATCTGTTGAGGAAGAGAGGGTATAGTTGTTTTCATCTCGCTTCTTCCCCTTCCTCTGATAGTTGCGGAGTGAATTTTAGAAGGTAGGTGTCTCACACTTGAAAAGATTGAACTTAATTAAGAGGTGATGAAGAGCGGGGGAACGGAGCTTTTAAGAGGTTGTGAAGAGAAGGGGATTTTTTCCCTCCTCTGTTCCCATGTTGTTGAATCTTCTCCTTTCTCCTCACTCACGCCTAAGTCAGACGCTGCCCGGGTCGTTCTTGATGACGTCAAGCATAGATTTGTTGCACGTTTACGGAGTATTCAGAGGATCTTCTGCAACAAAATACATGAGCACTTAAGACGGAGGAGATAAGAGAGAAAGCAAGTACGAGGACAGGACGAGTATAATTTAGCAATACTATACTTAAAGCTACAGACAGAGACATATTATTATCTATATGGTCTATAAAAAGAAAGAGCGCTTTTGGAAAAATGTAATAAAGGCTTCTTCATTTTTCAAAACCCGCCAACGCGTCTCTACTCTCTACTCCCCCTCAATCCAGCAAGTGCAGGTCCATGGCATAAAAACAGCAATAACCTGTATCAGACTTCTCCTCCCATTGCCACACGAGAAAGAAAACAAGGGAAAATTGCAAGTGCTCGTAGCAGTGTATTTCAGTACAAGTACACTAGCTACAATAAGTGCACCTGTGCACCCAACTGAATTACAGGTGGCGTGCTGTTGAATGAATCGTAACTATAATTTATCGGCTAAATAAACAATTGTCTAGGACTCTAGGAGGAATGCCAGGAATAGACGTAATGTGGAAGGATTCTGGAAGGCATATTCCTAATTCCTACCAGCTGTAGAGCTCCAAGGAATAATTGATGTAGTCTGAATAGACTGAATCTAGAAAAGTTGATAAAACTTTTAGTATCTCCCACTTTCTTTCCAAGGAACTGATCCCACCCAAGCTCTCCATCGGTTCAGCTTCAGCTAATGATCACTCTATAGAGCTGGTTAAGCATTTAGGAATTTTAAAATGGTTAAGATTTCAAGACTAAAAAGACACACAAAGGGACAGTGAAGGGGGTGGCAAGGTGCATGGATTGTAACAGGCAAGAGGCAAGAGGAAGATTAGGAAAGGACAGGTGAGAAGAAGGAGGAGTTTGTCAGACGTCTATTATTATTAACACTATACATTTCCCATACTTGGTTCCTTTTCGTCCGCGAGAAGATTCAATCTTGTGGAATGGATTTACCAATTTCCATGTGGCATCCGCCAGCTTCTTTGATTTTACTACAGGAATAAAGACATGTGCTTGTCTCACCTTTTCTTCCTTTACTTGTGAGTAAGAGTGCTCGCTTTCATGAGCAAGTACTGTATGTGTACACGTCCATGGATTCTTGCGTGCTGTGCATTTTAAGTCGGAGGCGTGTGGGGTGCGGAAAGGTGTACGCGTGGGTAGTCCATCAAGATGAAGTCCTTTAATCAGCTCCAGTCATTACCGCGAAGCCGTCATCCTTGTCGTCGTGGTGCTCAAGGGATTGTGTTTGAAATTAGAGCGTTGTGTAATGATTATAATCAGGGAGGATGAGCAATCCCTGAGTATAATTTACCCATTCTTTCCGTCTCTTCCTCTTTGTTTCAAAATCGTCCGTTTGGTCTGGTACCTTTTGTTTAGGGGATATTTCCTACAAGTGTCATGCATGTAGTGATGATGTGTCGTGCTCCCTCACAGCTTGTTCAAAGAAGGATGTAAAGTAGTGTTTGTGTAAGATTTGAGTCGGTGAAAATAGGAGAGCGGAAGGTGTTTGGTGTTTATGGTGGTGGGATTTGAGGTGATGGATAATTTGACAACTAGGTGTAAAATGAGTGGGCCTTTAAAGGCTTTGTTACTAGGACAGCGTGAATGCTGTAGCGTTGAACGAAATTCAAGGACATGACCATTACAAGGAGGAGGAGGTCTTGCGTAACATGTGAGGTATCATAGAAGAAGAGGAGAAAGGTGAAAGGAGAGTGGTTGGTGGTGGGTGGCAGATGTGCGTGGAATTTTTTAGAGCCGTTGCTCCACATCTGCACCAGGGTTGATGATGGGTTTTGAAAAGTGTTTTTTCATACTGAATTCATGAGTGATGACAATAGTGGGTGATCTGTTGGGACGCCGGAGTCCTGACCAGAATTCTTGCATGTCCAGTTGCGAGGGAAAGCTCGGGATGTGGAGAAAGCTTCGAACTTTTCGAGTCATAGAGTTGGAGCCCGTGTCATCGTCGTAGTAGGATCGGTCAGGTCGCTTTCTTCCCATATTGTCCTGAGACGGCGAGCTTGTAAGTATAAGCTGATTCGGGGGAGGTCGAAGGTCGTTTGAAGAAAGCCTTCGAGGAGGTGTCTGAGCAGGGGAAGAGTTTGGTGATGGAGTTGATGAACTGGTGGGGTGAAAGCCAGTGAGCGCCAACGTGTCGTTCAAGGAGGAGCAATCGGTATTAATAATAGAGGTTGAGTTGTTGGTTGATAGGGCGGGTTGTAGAGAGGTAGCGAGAAAAAGAATAAAATATAAACACAACTCAATCAGAAATAATATTCATATTCGTTCAAGTCAAACATCTAGTCAACTACTCATTACATTATACACGGAGGAGCAACGAGCTGCCCAATAGCCATCAGTAGCCAGTTTTAGTATACTCAATCGGTGTCAGACGTGTGGGGTTTGATGCCATATTTCCGTACACAGTTTCGTACTAAACTTTTTTGAAATTTAAGGTTTTGAGTAAATTGGAAATTAAACCCGAGGGTTACTTTATACTTTTAAAACTGCTTCGGCATACCGGCGGGAATATTTTTTAGGTAAAATAGGGTATATACGTGCGATAGCTCGTGCTGGATTTCATTCCTTCATTCACCATTAATTCCAACCGTTATTTACATGATATCAAACAGTTAAGCGTCGGTTATACTAGGGAATAAAAATAAAATAATTTAGCACGAAAATATATTTTCGAGATTTTCTATTTATACTCAATGGTGAGATATAGGAGGATTCGAAAAACTTATTTCGCGCTAAAGTTTTTTCCTTACGCTCACTATTCGTGAGATATTTTATGTTTATTCCCGAGTATAAACGACGCTTTAGATTGTTTTGCATATCCTTTAATTCACTAGAATGCAAGGTTCATTTTGTCCAAAATATTTGAAATCACCAGGTTTCAGGAAAGGATTATGCAGCGGCCTGCAGAAAAGCTTTAGCTTTCTCTTTAAAAGCCTGCCCTAAAAAAACTCCTACCGTATTCCATCCAACAAAGCGCGCTCTATTTCCCAATTTATAGTGATATCGTTGAATCTACATGAAATGAATATTTTTACGGATTCAAATCCCGGACGATCTTGAGGCATGCATACTGCCCGGAAGCGCTACTGTTACGGAATGTTTCAGGAAACGACAGGAAATGTTTCTTGTCAAAAAAGGAATCTCCGTATAAGCGTTACAAGATTTCCCGAGCTTCTCACATTTAATGTATCGAAAAATAGTATGGATTGAAACTAGAGGAATAAGGCTGGAAAGAATAGAATGCAAATCAATCGCTTCTATGCGTACCTAAGAAGAATTCCTAGAATTTAAAACTTTGCAAAAGCGAATCTGATTTCCCGAATTGCAAAAGTGCGGAAATAGAATCATAATAGTCTCTCTTTCTTTGAGCTTCTTTCATAGCTTAGCTAAAATAGAAAAGGCCCGACTTCCTTTCTCCTAGTTTTCTATAATACTTTTTTAATTTTAGATAAGAATTCAATAAATTCGATAGGAAAGGAATCAAGATTGGACGTTTGATTTTGCAGAATGATGCGTTTTCAACTGGAGGAATATGGAGACGAATGCGATGGGGCATGAAGCTTAAACAGATATTCCATTTGTCTCCTTCTTGGAGTATTATGAGCATCGGCTGGTGCTTTTCAGGATGTTCCTTGCTATTGTAACTTTTCTTGGATTCACAGCGTACGGAAGCTGTGAAAAGAGAGGGCCATGTGCATCGACAAGGATAGCGATATGGGCCGGAAGAGAATGAAAAATGAAAATGATTCTATGCGAAACGGAAGGAGGGAGAAAGTTTTAAAGAGAAAAAGTATTCAAGAGAAAGGGAGTACAAGTAAGGTAGGCATATAAAGTCTGATGGGGACGAGTAAGTACTATGGGATTGTTGGAAAGATACGTAAGAGTTGTGTAACTTACCGGAAGCTTTTGGCTCTAGAAGAAGGCCGTGGGGACCCATCAACAGGTGAAAGACGGTTTTGAATTTCGTTTTCAAGCGTTGTATTCGTCAGTCGTATCCTTAAATAACTTTTATACGCTGTGCGAAGGGGTCGAGCCCGTATTCCGTACAATAAAGCGTTACAGCTTGGCATTGCGAATAAACTCAGAGAACCAATCATCATGAGGTACTCTGGCGCTACATGGTTCCGAGAAAATATTTCTGCTATCTGAAACACCAAGGCCAGCACAAATCATTATCCTTTTGCCATTTCATCATCACCTCCGTCCTAACCCATTTCCGATTTGAATGAAACATACTATCCTCTTCAGCCTATTACACTTACATACCACCAGACTAAGTGCATACTAAGAATGATGGGAAAATGGGAGGGTTTAGTCGAGAATAAATCTACGAATCCCGATACTCCTCCATTATCAGCTCCAGCCTTTTCCGTCCTCTGGGATAGATATCCTACTCTAATCAGTTTTCGACAGCCTGACATATCCCATCTCATAATTACGGGATCAATCCTTATCTCCTCGTCTCCAGCGTCATGTTCATCCATATGTTCCATCTACTCAACATCCCAACCCTCCAACTTTCACCCTGTATCCTCCACCAGCTAACTTGGAGCACGTAAGAGAAGCGCTCTAAATTTACCTCTGCCTGGGAGCAGGGAGAAAGTAGAAAGTCTGAGGGAAAGTGAAGCTTGAGATTCGCATGGATCCATTAGCAAGCTTGACTACTGCAAAACTGATCCTGCTTTCTCCATGCCATCGGGTGTCGCCACAGCTAGCACACCGCTGGAGACCTTCTCTGCTGGTTTCGAAAATTTTCTTTTTCTGGAAGCTTGCATTTTGAGGGCTTACCTACTAAAGTCTACCGGGCCTTACCCTAGGAAAAAAGCTTTGAGGAACGGACTCGTAAAATAACTTTACAAGTCGTATCTTTTTCCTAGGGTGAGGAGCGTCATGTAAATGCGAGACAAAAATACTTTGCCACACTCACTCAGAATTATGAGCACGTCAATTTCAGTCGGCGGAGATGTAACGACCGGGATTGTTATTCTACACGAATCCAGCTGCTCCCTTCCTCTCATCTTCCTTTATGATATTTTTCAAAAGTCTCTCCAAGGCAGTCAGTACTGCGCTGCTCTCCCTTTCAAATGTTTCACTGAATTCTCTTTTCTAGTCTGGGGTTATTGCAAACGTTTGGAGATGAATAGTAAAACAGTAGGCTCCCTGAGTCCCACATTGAATCCTCTCGGCTGGACGGAGTCTGAATACTTTCTCCATTCCTCCCAGCAAAGTCTGTCGTCCTAATATTTTATGAGTTTTCTCCAAACTTTCTCCCTCATCAAAAACCCAGTAATATCATTTACGTTATCAAAAAGGTGATATAAATGGATATGCTCTCCGTAGCAGAGGCCAGAGGATGGACACAGCCTAAGAATGTGATCAACCTCTTTAAAGCACAAACTTTCTCCAGGTTACATTTTGCAGAATTGTTTTCTCCTGACCTGACCTGTTCTTTATCACATTGGTTAAAACACATTAATATCTATGGTAATCCCTCTTCTACATTCCAACTTACTACTAATTATACGGCGAGGAGAAAAGAAGATTTGGACTTACAAGAATGAGTATGATGGGACAATGAAGTAGAACTAATGTGGTCACATCTTCCGCAACGGCACGGCAGGCGCGAGACCTTGCAGGAACATTATTAACCCATAGACCGGTGGGTGGTGCAGGGGCCATGCCTTTGCTCCGAGTCACCGTTGCTTGAGCCGTTATTGTCACCATGGTCATGGCGAGTAGGATTCGATGAGACTGTCTCCTTGCGATTGATAGCACTGCCAAATCACAGACGAGTAGTACGCACATGGGAGCGATAAGAAGAAAAACGAGATACTCTGACGTCCACACTACACTCGACCAAGAAAAGTCGTACACTTTGGGTAGACAAATCCCTAGGATAGGGCGGAATTCATAGGACAAATCACTCCGCCCCTCCCTAATTAACGGTCCCCTGAATTCCGGATTCTCACTGTCTTCACTTATGAACGTACCACTCCGTGTGACCTCACCATTACTTCCGTTAGTTCCGTCCCGATCATCCATCCGATAATCCGAGCTACCCTCTCTTTCCGCTTCCTCCCGGGAATCCCTATCGTTGTAATTCATCACTGTTGGAGGTAGGAGCATGGATGAAGAAGATGAGGAAAAGTCATCTTGGTCCACTTCTTCTTGAGCATTAGCGCTATTAGGTTTTAAATCGTTTACTATACCTTCCCAGCTAGTCGAGTTACTACTACTGTTATTAGTCTCTATTCCCAGTCTAATACCACTGCCCCCATCTCCGAATCTCTGGCTGTCATAACCTGACGCTGCGTGAGCGCTTTCGTTTTCTCCCTGTATGGATTTTGGTAACGGCAACAGCACTAAATCTTTCAACTCCTCCTTCCCACCAGTCCTTCGGAGGTAAAACGCCGAGTCCAGCTCTTGAAATGACGAGAGGAACAAGGACGTCATCATAACAACTCCACTTAAGAACCATACAATTAGAAAGTACACTGCGATCCGACGGGACGTTGCTATTTGTGAGTATCGAAGAGGATAAACTATAGCGATTGCCCGATCCGCACTGAAAACATGAAAAGAAAGCAATCATTTTTCAAAACTTTCACCATACCTTAAAACCGTCACTGTCTGTATCCACACGAACTTGTAAAATCAGGCTAGTATTGATTTCAAGTTCGAGGAAATCTGCAATATTTTTCTGACAAGTCAAAGATTATTCCAATGATATCTCATCATTTTACGAATTTCCCCTGGATCCAGAAGAATGGCGAAAAGTATGATAGGAAGGAGGAGAAAGTGAGTGAGGAAAGGAAATGGACGTAACAACAAGGGCTGGCTACCCTTTACCTTAATGCACAGACGGACCATACAGTTGCAAGTTGTAGTATTAATAATCCGGAACCGCAGATCCCGCAAAACGGAGCTAGGGGTGAAATGAAGACAAATCTTTTCCCGAGTATAGACGGGCTTAAAAAGCACAGATGGAAAAGGCTTCCTACAAATCCGCACCAGCTCAAATGAAGCAAGATCCATTCGCTGCTCGTTCGAGTCTGAAAAAGAATACAGTATATGTACACACTTATTTCCAGCCCGATTTTCAACCAACAATCCACTCTCTACAGTACTAAGCTCCCCTTGAAAATTTCCCTCCAACCCGCAGCTACCATGTATCCTAATACCCGCTTCGTGCAAAGCTCTCCTCACTCAGGATTTCCTCTGCTTTCTTCCCGGATTTCTTTTTCTTTATCTCTATTATCCTTTACCTCATGCTGCCTTTCTAAAACCAGATTATTCTCTAAATTCTCTTGCAAGGAGACAGAAGAAGGCCAACCTCTTCCCCCAATGTTCCAGTCAAGCCTCCTTAGAGCCTCCAATCATTTACACTCCCATCTAACCATGGACCGAAGCAGCTGGTCAAATGTCTTATTTCAAAAAGCTTTCGGACGGTAAATCCGTATACACCAAACTTTAGTACCCCCCTCATCCTGCCTGACACCCTGCGTGACCACAGACTCTTTCCCTCCGCAAGCAAAGCCCTATTCCCTCTTTTCATTGAATTACTTTTTGACGCCTCACGCTGTCCTTCACGCTCTCATCATGTCTGCTGATGGGATAAAACCCTTAGAGCAAAACACGTTGTATTTTCCCCACTTTCATCCTCTGTCTTCTATTCTGTATGGTTTGAGAATCTATGGCTTTAGACTCACGTTGTCTGGACAAAGTATTACAGTAAATCCGGGAAACAGATTTCATAAGCTTTTAAGTTATCATTCTTGGCATGCTACGAAAAAAGTTTTCATCAAAATTCTTCCGTGGGAACTGGGAGGGATCATGGGGCGAGAAAAATGTGTGCTGTGCTGAATAAGGCAGAATGTGATCATACACATATCTACGTCTCACATGTCGGGTATTATTAATTTCCGTGCAGCAAACCCTTCTTGCTGACAGAGTTCAACTTTCTAGAGGCAGTAAGCCTAGAAAGGATGGAGGGAATAGAAAAATTCAAAAAAAACAACACATGAGCGGGAATTAAATTGCAAGTAGTAGTCTAACAACGTCGAAACATTTCTTCCCGGCCCATTTTAATCTAGGTGATTGAGCACGTTTAACCTATGGAACTTAAGTGTGGTTTTAAAAAATGATTACAGCTCTTCAAGTAACGAAACTATGGGACTATGTCTACCTCTGGTAGCATGGGTCTGGTGGAGGGCAGCGTAAAATGGAGGCTGAGACCTAAAACTTTTACATGCTCGTATTCCAGGATGCTGGGTTGGGTAACAAACTGGAAGAAAGTCACTCCGCTGCCCTATTAAATATTTTAAAACATAGTATTCACTTTAGGTGGATTCACGTGGAAAATTTAAAATTAGCATTTGAATGTGCGGGAGAGTTTTAAATTGTTGAGGAGATGAAAAAAAACGAGTCTGCTTAAAGTGTTATCCCAGGAGATTACTTAGCCAGGCCCCTGCCCTCCTCTTCTGCACCCCAGGACACCGGTATCCTGCTGAATATTACCATATCTCCTTTCTCCTCTACTCCCATCCTCCCTCTCCTTATACTCCAGCATCCAAAACTGGCGGTCTCCGCATAGCTTTCTCGGAAAGTTTCTGGTGAAAGTTGTTCCAACTGTTGAATGCCCTCCAAACTATACTACCTTTGCCACACTTTACTTCCCCTTCCCATTCACCCTTCATCCTCCCTTCTCAGCTGTATTCTGTCTGCTTCCTCTCAACATCTCACCACCACCATCCTTGACATAACCAAAAACACAAAGAAACATGTAACTTTCACCCCTTTCTCCGCAAGTCAGAAAGTAAAGCAAAGCTGGAGAAAGTTTACTTTTGAAAATGCTTCAAGTAATTTAGGAATGACACGCCAGCCTCTCGAAGGACTGCTTGCATAAAACTCGGGCAAACAAGGCCAGTACCATATCCTGTTTTCTCTACCAACTTTCACCCTGAGCCTGCACAGAGAATTCACAGCATGTCATATCTCGCTCTCCTCTTTCGCCAGCATAGCATAATGCATTAAATTCTATTGCGGCAAACTTTTCAAACTTATTAATGTCCCTCTCATCCAACTCCAGTCTACACCAACTTAAGATGCCATCCCTGGTTAAGATTCCAAGGATTAGGAATAATTGAAAATTCATGACCATATTCTTCTAATCGCAACTTAATGATCCCCAGTGGATTTAATTCTCGTGTTTCCCCTAAGACTCCTCCTAGGCTAACCAACTGCTCCCCAGCGGTAGGCGGTAATTACGCACATTTACCTCCATAAATGATTATCGTTATGACAAGTCTATTTTTAGTTTGCAAGAGCGCAGTATCTCCGTAACACGCTTCGAGCATTTGATTACCCCCACTGTAATGCAAACTCGGAGAAATGGAACCCTTACATTAACCACTGTGATACATGGTGGAAATAAATGAAAGCGGAAGAAGAATGTAGTTTATAAATACATGTTATCTACTCGATTTCTTAGAATCAATTCCCAGTTTTTAAATAACATGATTCAATCCTCCTATTCGAACGAGCTGGATGATGCTTTCTCCATTCCAGCCTGCTTTCCTTTTGAAGCTCAGCATATGAGAATTTGAGTTTTCGAAGCCCCCATAATGGCAATCCTAAAGACGTCTAGTGTAAACTCCGTGGCTTGGAGCTGAGGCCACTAGGCCACGCTGTCGTATACCCTTAACCAAAGTAAACCGTCTCCTTTCTCTCCTTCCTCTTCCAGGATAAATACTTGCTTTTAAGCCCCAGTTCATTCTGTTTATGGCAGGAGGACGGGAGGAGTAGCTTTGTAGTAGCATTAGAAAAGATGCATACATTTCCTTTATACATTCCCTTGAGTTGGTACAAGGAAAACTAGTTTTATTCCCTACAGAAGCTCTTGCTCGAAGGACATCAGATTGTAATGAATTCATGATGAGGCCGCACAAACTTAGGAATTGCGTCTTGAATTATCCACCCGCTCCATCATAATAAAATGGATCCAATCCTCATCTTCCCTACAAACAACTCCCACCAACTCCTTTCATAAATAGTTGAGTAGTCTCGAAGAAAAGTCGAAACACCTTAATAGTTTTCGTCTCTTCAGTTTCAGGGTAAAATCCAGGAGCGTCTTCTTCTCCCAACCTCTAACCCACTCATCTCCAACCACATTCTTGCATCTCCGCTTTCCCCGGGATTTTCTCGAATACTTAAGCTCTCCAACCTTGCCTCTACTAACTCTCCTTTCCAAGCTTGATCAAATATCAGTTTTCTTCCTTGTTTACTCATCTTACAGAATCTTGTCGATCAAAATTGAAACTTTTTCTTCCATGGATTTAGCTCTCTCCTCAAAGAAGAGCTCCCAGGTCAGAGAGCGGCTAGTCGCTCAATACTGAGGAGTTAGTGACGGGCCGCCACCACCGCTAGCCTTGGTGTTTCATACAGAGTACGATTATAACAGCATCTTTGTGAATAGATGAGAGGCTGCTAAATTCCGGAACTATACATGGATTACAACTGTACACGTGACTTTAAGCCAGCTCTAAAGGAGCTCATCAGTGTGCAAGCTAGCCGCTTACATGAACATGTCTGTAGTGACTAAACCGCAAGTAGAACCACGCTACATGGAAATATAAGGCGGGCTAATTTTCTTTTCTCCTCGCTGCTATAAAAAAAGCAGACACGTGGGAAAACATGTGATCCGCCATACGCCAACCAACAAATGCTCTCTACTCCTCTTATGATATTTACAGCAGCTTTTTAATCCTTCTCATCCGAATTTTCTCGCTTCATTTTCATGGCGCTTTATCCTCTTCTTCCCTCCCTTGTCTATTGTCCTCTCCAACATAGCAAAAATTTTCGAGTTGATAAAGAAATATGCGGCTTCAATTAGCTTCAACGATTTTTCATAATTCTGAGAACTTGTTAAAGAATTACTAACAGAGGCTTTACAGCTTTGAAATCTTTTAACTCCATGGACATTGCGTAAGAATAGTTGTCTTGCATAGCTTTCTCCATATGCTAACACATGTTATTATTTTATGTTATTATTATCACAGTTAAACATGACGAATTTTACTCTAACACGGATTGCGTCATATTTATTTTCTTCTACTATACTCAGGTTCTCGTAAATGTGATTATGTCCTGCTAAGCTTGACAGCGTCATCCCAGTATCGCCTCAATATCTGCCATCTGGATGTGAATCTGCGAAGAGAAACATTCCAATATTCAGGGGGAGAGAATGGTAAGTTTTTACTCTAGAAAAAACTCTGGAAGTTTTGAGCTATATTGCAATTCCAGTTTTTAATAGCTCTAGAAAGAAAACAAGAGATAAATTGAGACGAAACATTGAATAATTTATTTTTTCTTTAGTGACGCAGAGCTTTGTTTAAAAGGAAGGAGGACACTGGATGATGTCGTCCTTGTTTTCATTGTGTTTTTCCACTCTCTCCTTATTGCATAAACTTGAGGCTATTCTCGTCTTAAATGCTTGCAATTTCTTTTTAAATTTGTAAATAAATTGCGTTGGAAATAATCCTACTACGACGCTCATTGAAGCAAAGGTAAGCCTCACCTTGGAATTTTTATGCGTCATTACTATACACTACTCGGTAGGTCCTACAAGTATGAAGTATGCAAGACTGCTGGACGGAAAAGGGGGCACCTCTCTCACCGTGCTCCTCCAAAACATGGATGGCGAATTTATTCCAGTCGGGTGGACGGCGTGTTATTGGGATTTTACCCGCTTCCTCCTCGCTAGGATGAGAATAAATAGGAATATGGAGAAGGAAAATGAAATAGAGCTATATATAAGGAGTAAACCCATTTCCAAGAACCTGTCAGCTCATCTTCATATACGTGTTCATTGTCTTTATCCATATTTAAATGCATTAGCTTTTGGCTATGTATAGACGAGATCCCAGAAAATAGAGCCCTTGTCTTATGAGCTAGCAAGATGAGACTAAATATATTCTCTACTCATTCAATTTATGCCAAAGCACAAGATAATAACATAGCCTCTGGTTTCAAGTCGACCAACCAGCGTCAACCGCAACGACCTTAGAGCCCTCTTCGAATAGGTTAAGGCCGAAAAATCTGGAACATTTCTCACAGCCTGCCCCTTTGCTAAAAGAGATATTCCATTCTCTCCGCTATGATGCGTAGATACTTGTAGCTACTTTCTCCTACAATAAAGCTTTCACCCAATTTACAAAAGATGAGAAACTTTTACTCTGATTTATTCCCCTACTAATTTTCTTCCAGCTTTCTCTTTGTATTCCTCCACCCAGTAGTATGAGCCTTTTCACGGAACTTGAAAAATGCAGTTTGCAAAAGATCAACTACACACTGCGAACCGGCAATGAATGTCAAGTTGGAGTGTGCATCACACATGTATTGTTTCCCTGGCATTCTCTTACTTGCAATAATTTTATTCCCGCTCTAGTTTCTTCAGTTCTAGCTGGGTAAAATACATGCATTTAGCTTGGAGGAATAGTTTATTTTTGATTCCAAGGAACTCATTTCTAAAAGAGATGTGAACTGAAATTTAAGTGGAGTGAAACAATGGGGTTATCCTTACCTTTTTATTCCAGAGGAGAATGACAAGAATGTATAGGTTGGATAATATTCCGAAAACGCCCATAAAACATCCCAGGATACCAAGAATCACATGAATCATCTTCGGGTAATGTAGCAGATTCGTAGAATGATGATCCTCTCTAAAGTCTTTTTTCTCTAGTTGTTCCTGGATTGGTTTCTCTGCTTTCTGTTTCGGAGCAAGTCTCTTCCGTGGACCGCCGCCTCCGCTCTTGTTTTCCTTCCAGTCCTGAATACGAATAGAAGGATAATTTAAGCAAAAATCATGTACCAAGTGTTCATCATTCCTTTTATGAATCGAATTCCTTTTTTTATCATGAGTCCATGTAACGGGAAATACATGTGGGCCACCGAAATCACAAGTCAGGAAAACTCGATCTATGTATAGACTATGAGGAAGGGATGATGACGTCCTCATCCCTATTTTTGTGGGGAAAGCTACTTTCCCTTCGCCTTAGATAGTTGGTTACTTTTATGCAAGGCAGAGCTTTTCTGCCTCTTCATCCCTGATCCTTCTTTCTCCTAATCTGACCAACATTGAAAAGGATGAGGTAAAACTACATGTACGGCATCCTAATCGTAACTCATAACTAGCAGCATTACTATTACTATTACCAAAATCCCGGACATAGATTTTCAATATATCGTTTTCTGTTAGGAGGATTAACGAGCGTCTGCTTCCATATACACCCTGTCAGTCAACAAAGTTTCTTTCTCCACACACACACACACATACCTTTTACTTTCTCCCCACTTTCACTGTCATGGAGTCATCAGACTGAGTAAATGTGTTTTGAGCCGCGCGGTTACTTGACTTTCCCATAGATTTTCCTTCCTCCCGCGTTCAATGAGGGAAACTAACAAATCATCGCACTTTCTACATCCTTCCAACTCTATTATCCGCTATCAATGCTCTTGAATCTTTTCAAATTTATTCCTTCCCCAAAAAACGGAAAAACTACTCCTTAGAATTCCCTTCATTTTCGAACAGAATGGAGCCTCCGGGTTGAATTGTCAACTCATTGTATGGAAGAGACAGGAAAATCATTCAATTTACTTCGCCTTCCCTCAATCTCAGTATTAATTCTTCCCTTTGCTTCCAGCTTCCATTCAACTATAACATCGTATTCAAGACTTTCTTCTATCCCCACACACTCCCTCATACTTTACTGGAGTAATCTGTGACCACATGTAAGGGAAGGGGTGAGTTCTTGAGTTTATTTGGTGTTGTTATTGCAAATATTATTAGGGTTGTCGCTTGTCTAGCTACATGGTGAATTTTCTCGTTTCTCTCTCTCATCCCTTCATCCCCAGACATTCTTCCTTATCCTCATGGGACAAACCATATGCGTCGAGCTGCAAGACCTAGAAAGCGTGTCACTTTCCATTCATTACTCTCTCCAAGACCAAATTCTATACTCATCCCAAATTCCTATTCTACGAGTTAATTTAATCTCAGTATTATGCAAATCCGCTGAGTCGTACATCTCAAAACTTCCAACGGTTGGAGTCCTTTCCAAATATTTCCCTGGAATTGTCTTTTCTAAGAAATCCCTTCCTAACGGACGGATATGTTTCACGCTTTAGAAGTTTCACGAGGTTTCATTCTAGTTTCATACTTTATATTTTATAATAAATAATTTCTTTTGCAATTTTCCCTAGTACTTTAGAATTCAGGCTTGAAAAATTCTGAAGACGTAAAGACCTATAATTTCTGTTAAAAGATGATACAATTATTATTATTATTTCTTTAATAATGTTTACAGCAACTGTTCGGGATATCTACACTCCTATGATACACGCCTCGGACTTATATTACTAAGATGTTCACCTATTTTGTTGATAAGAATGTAATTATTAAGTTTGAGTGCTTGAAATTTGTCATGTAAATAAAATGGGAGTCTTAATCGGCCTTTGGCAAAACGGATTTGGAACACAAGACTCATGTTCAAATTGGAGAATCCTCTTTTGTAAAACGGAGAGATGAGGCCTCTTTATTTCAGTACCACCCATACACTGCCTGTTTTCCAGGGTCTATTGATGGACTGGACTTGGAAAAAGTTAGAGTGGTATAAGTATATAGTAAGGATGGACTTGCTCCGGACTATGATGATACGATGGAAAATTTATTTCCTATCTCGAATTTAGTGCTCGTAAAGACGTACACTTGACAGAAGTTGGAAGGGAGTTAGAATCTGAAGCAAGAATCATGAAGTGGGAGATATGACTTATATAATCCCTTCATGGTCCCTATCAGACTAGATGGGAGGTGACTGACTTCTGTCGGGATACCTCCTCCATATCTTGGCTTCTTGCAACTTTCCCTCTGCTTAACAACTTGGTTTCCCGCTGTAAAATCCTTGCGGTGAGTGAACAAGAATGTGCGGGATGTTCATGAAAGAAAACATCTGGACGTTTGGCATAAGGATCTTTTCCCTCCCGCAACAAATTCCACTATGGCTACAGCCAACGAGCCATTCTCTTAGGTTTCCCTTCTCCTTTTCCCCACTAACCAACTATCTAAAAGTGGATCACCCGGAGGGAAAGTTTTAATCAAATTTCTTCCTCTCCTCCTCCTACCAAGTCTCTCCCCTTCCCCTTACGTGCATTCCTCATCATAGACATTTAAGCTTTACATTCTTCTTCGTCTATGACCATTTTCTGCTTCAAAATACTTTCACCCGGTCATGTACGATAGCATGACCAACGTGCTTTCTCCATGGCTTTCTCCGCGTTCCCCGTGTCCTCCCATCTGTCTCGCTATGATTCCAACCTTTCCTACAAAATACCCTACGTATGACACGACCAATCTGTATAAAGCCTACTAAATGCCGGCATTTTTCACGCGAAATACGCTACCGTTCAGAATAATTATATCACAGCTTGTCAAATGTCAGCACTTGCTCAGTATATGATTTTCTCTTCCATCTACTTCACACCGCGGTCTTTATGATGCAACCATCCAGCCTCTGCCATCTCCGAATCCGCGCGTTTATCCTCATGTTAATTCATCTCCTGAAATTAATTACGCCTCTAGTATTGTACGTACTTTCTCCTCGCCTTCCCAACGGCAGCCACCTCATTGCAGCTAATGGTAGGAGGCGGGAGAGAAAACGATCCTCATTAAAATACGAGCAGCGTTCTAAAACAATATTAATGCAAAACGAAAATTCCTACATCTGTATATCATCAAGTTAGAGCTGCCAATGAACAACGTTTAGGAATATTATTTCAGCATCTTACTGTAATTTGACTCCTACTACTGAACCACTGTGCGTGCTACCTTAGGTTGCTCTGTACATTTTGCGAAAATATTTTCCTTACATTCGTTTTCAAATATCTTTTGGTGCAGTTCATATACTTTCTCTGACGGTTTCGGAGCAAGAGTCCAGTAGTAACGATTAAAGCTGTTACTTTTCGATTATAATTGCTTATACAGGGTGAGTATAAACTTAGGTTTTGATAAAGAGTTCGAATTAATCTTCTACGCGTTAACCAATTTTATTCAAACGGGTATTATTTGGAAGCTAAAAGTCTGAAGTTTTGTTTGGTGCACATTTCAGTTACCCAACTTTAAGATGAGGCCCGCTATTAACGCTCAAAGTTTTGAATCAGAGTTCCAAGTCAGCGTTTTGCAGCATTTCCACATTTACCGATTGAAGGCTGCAGGTGGTGGTTGCTGTGGATACGCTGCTCCAAGGCACTGAATCGGAATTCTGACAGGCAACTTTGCGCGTTAACAGTGGACATCGTGCTGCAGAAGGGTAACTGAAACTTGCACCACACAAAACTTCAGACTTTTAGCTTCCCAGTAATACCAGTTTGAATCAAATTGGTCAACGCGTAGAAGATTAATTCGAACTCTTAATCAAAACCTAAGTTTGTACTCACCCTGTACTAATAATGTGGGATCAACCCCGGCGGGTCTACACTACTACAACTGCTACAAAAAGAATAGCGTTTCTGGTTCAAAGCTGTGAGATCGGTCAAAGTTTTTTGAATTTAAATGCATGATTTTCAAGAAAATACGAGTTAACTGTTGTCAATCCATCTCCTTCTCAAATATGTATCGTTTTCATGTCTAACTTTCCAGCTTTTTGCATGTTGAAGGAGTAGTTTTGAAAACTTTACTTGAGGGATGAAGAAACGATGATGTCATCAAGTTGGATAGCAAAACTTGATGCTAAAATCCTACAGCTTGTAGTAGTGGCTCAAATATTTTATCGCAACTGTCTTCACCGCATCAAAGTTTTCCATCAGCCAATTATATGTAGAATCTACGGCACTTCTTGAATACTATATCCTTATTTCCCGTCATTCAGCCCGTGTTTAATATGCCACCACTTACCGCGACCTAAGTTGAGCCCCATGTAGTGAATCCCGAAGTAATCCGAAACATCCACGTGTATCGTACTTGTGGTAGTTACAGCGGGTAGTGAATTAGGATGAATGGCTTTCTCTATGTTCAGCATCAACAAGTTTTCTCAATGTTGTCCTTGAGCAACAACTTTCACTTGACACGCCCGTGTACAGCTCTTTAGTAAAGATATTATTATCCAAGTTTACACTGTACAACCTAGTCAAAGGGTGATGACTTCCAAATTGGACTTTCCAATCATCTGTCACATTTTCTAATATACTGCGCCTACATGAGATCGGTGTGGGAAGGAGATAGCTATTCAGCCAGCTAATAGTCTTTCTCTCCAAGAACATTTTCTTCCTTGTACTCAAGGAAGGCAGACCTGGACCACGTTTCATATTTGCTGATGCGGACGGACGAAAAGAAAAAGGAAGCAACACTCTCCGATTTGCGCACAGAACTTGAAAATTATTCCCTCACCAACAATTCTCATTCTCTTGTTCACTCTGCTCTCCTAATATTTTTCCTGTTAAGTAAAAAGCCTTTCTAGTAAAAGTAATGAGAATTCACGGTCCATGGAGTTTATGTTTGTTGGAGTACCTCATCGTTACAAGCCTGCAAGATACAAACGTTCGGGGTTTTTGTATTCTCATCCGAATCTCAAGTTGTCTTTCTCCTGTAATACGAAGTGTGGTTGAAAACAGGTCCTTGCACAAGTAAAGCCTCTGCAAGTATATACCTTCCTCCAACTTATCTGAAAGGTGACGTTTGATGAAAATGGCAAATTATCTTTCCTGTCCAAACTTCATAGAGATCCGTTCAAACCCTTTAGTAAATCAGAGCCAATATATGGCTTTCTCTATTTTCTTCACAGTGTTCACAACTGAACAGCCCAAACATGATATACTTTTTCAGACCATATTGTAAAAATTGTGTCGTAATGTGACGAACAACACTTGCTTATTCCATTCAATGTTAACGGAATAACTCACATATTAATTAGCTTGGTTGTTTCTTTTCGCAATTTTTCGATTACAACAGCCTGAAAGAAGACTGAAGCTTGTGTACAAGAAAGAGTTAACAGCAATCCAACATCTCGAAATATTCCGTTACTTGAAGGAAAATGTAATAGCTTCTTTGAATTGATTGAACTGTTGTTCGTTGTAACTATCGATTTTGGTTTCGCAAAGACTGGAAATTGCTTGCGCAAATAATTTAAGAAATCCAAAGAGGTTACAGGATGAAATTGGACCTGGCCATCTATGTTATGCTGAAATTGGAGTGCATGCGCCCGGTCTAACTAATAATTTGCCTTTGAGATTTTATTCCTCGCATCGATCCATACATCTTTCAGTGTGCACAGCAATCTGAAGCTTTCATGTAACATGAGTTTCGTTTTACGGAAGGAATATCGCTGTAATATAATTTATCTTTGAAGAAACGTTTATCTGCTCCACTAGGTTCAATTTAAAAGATTTACTTTTTATCTTAAGTGGAAATAGTCTGGCATGCAGACAGACTCTTACTTATTTGCAACTCAGGCAGAATTTTGACTACTCACATCTCCGTTCCAGAGAATTAGAAGCGTGAAGAAATAGTGGGAGAGGGAGAGACCAGGGGAAGAGAGAGAGAGAGAGAGAGAGAAAGCTAATCATCGGTCACTTAAGGCTTTGAGTGAAGTTTTCCAGTGATTGATTTGCTTGGCGCTGAGTTAGGGCTTTATCCCCGAAAGATTTCAGGTTGAAATTCAGCTAATAGGTCAGTCCAAGCATGTGGCAATTACTGGTTCCATGTGGTTGGTTCCACTATTCAGGATAATAGCTCCTCGAGTACCGCTCTGCATTAATAACATTTCATTCAATTGATTGAATTAATTCTCTTGGAGTTTATTCTCCAAATTCCTTCGACTCTCCGTCGTTTCGAGGACGTGGAGAAGAAATGGATCCGCGTTGGAAGAAAATACTTTTGAATTTTGTTTGGAAACAGCATTTAGTGATTTTGCATGTTACTGGATTTTGTTTCCACTGCTTACATTGTAGCCTTTGCTCTTTGCGGCATTCTTCTTTCATTATGCATGGTTTTTATATTTTTCCACAAAACCATATCACGCACGAGGGAAAAATGGCAGATTTGATTTTTCCAGAAGTTGATAAAACAATACGAGTTATTTTTTGGAGTGATAACATCCATTTGCTATGATATTCATTCAAGGGAAAGGACTTCTCAGCACATTCCAGTGCCGTCGTACTAAAAGTATTGCCTAAGCTGAGCACGGAGCCTTATGGAAATGGAATTGATAGTTTACTAGCATATACCATACAGGAT
Source organism: Sminthurides aquaticus (assembly GCA_906901655.1). Taxonomy (NCBI): domain Eukaryota; kingdom Metazoa; phylum Arthropoda; class Collembola; order Symphypleona; family Sminthurididae; genus Sminthurides; species Sminthurides aquaticus. The sequence continues at coordinate 2,523,558 of CAJQTT010000004.1, read as the reverse complement.
TTTCGCAGAAGAAAGCCCAGCTCATGTCCTACTGTATGCATGAGTCTGAGAATCGTGAGTGTGCTAAGAATATTCTAGCGGCCCCATTTCAGTGTTCTTTGATCTTCTATTGACAATAGTAATAAATTGATGGAAAAGACAATTTGGTCATCAGGACTATTCCTTCCTCCGATGACTTTCTCTCCAACTCCTATTTTGACTCTTACCCAAATGAGCTTTCTCCCGGATTTGACGGCAAGACAAACCTTTGGGTGTTTTCTCTTCTACATTTATACAGACGCAGTAAGTCCATAAGCCTCGGAACAGTGAACAGAGGAAGAAAGTTGTAAAACCAAGAGAGTACTTCCAGCCATGTCTGTCCCACACTCCCTCTGTCCAGAATGTGTTGAGAAAAAAGGCCGCTACAGTAGTGAGATACACTATACCTGCCGCAGACTGCAGACTACGAGCTGTTGTCTTGTACCACGGTAAAATGAGGAGGTAACGTGAGCAAGAAGGAGTAGTTTTCTTTTCCTTTAGCTGTCCTTGTAAATGGTTAAACTGATTGAGAAATAGTCATAATCGATGGACCTAATATCCTCCATGCGCACTTTAATTTTATTCCTGTGGTATGAGCTATTTGCATTCCGCAAGGTAAACGATACTGCCTTGAAGGAATACTATTTGAATGTCTCAATAGTTTCCTGCTCCTTGTTCCTTCTGCCTGCTCTCTTCCCATCCTCTTCTTTCTACAGCACTCTATAAGTTACTCCCCTGTCCTTTGTTATTATGTACTCGGCTGATTTCCCCAGTCAGCCTAGTTCGGGGAGAAAGCATGGCGGTGGAAACTCTTATCTGAAATTAATGTTTGGCAAGGCCAAGGTGAGTTGGAGCTGATTTTGGCAGAATTGACTCTGTCTTCTTGTCTCCACATTATTATAGTCCGTGCATGCAGTGATGCCGTCTGGAGGGGTTGTGAGGACATGGAAGTTAAGTATTAATAGAATCCAGCTCACTCTACTTTCTCCTGTGCTGAGCTGAGCTTCTTTCTCAAGATGACATTGCTCAATCGTGTTTGAGAGGACTTTTGAAAATACGCCCATGCTGAAATCCGTATTGTTCCCTCGTATTTATACCTTGGTCTCCACATTTATAATTAATATTCCTATTCATATTCATCTTCATCCTGTTTAATATTATATACGCTCCCCACACCCATCCATCTCTTGAATTCGCAGAGGATTTTCTCCCTTTCTCTCGTACACCTTCCTTATTTCTCCTCCCCTCTTATGTGGCGGTGAAAGCAAAGTAACTCAAGCTTTCTCTCAACAGCTCGTGGACTAAATCGCACTAATTTTGAGTAGTCGGCAATTTTCTCTAATATGTCATAATAAATTCCCTTATTTCTACCCGCATTCTCTTTAAAACAGGACCGGGCTTTGCTTTGGCAATATACCTAGGCTTGATTTCTTAAGGTTTCGGCCAGCGTGTTAACTTCCAACTAAATAGCTATGTAACCCTCCAACTTTCACCAACTTTCTCCTTCGGATGTTTTGTTAACCTTTGACCTCCTTGTCAGTTTTGTTGACTCCTCCTCCCGGGGTTGTCTCATCTTAATTAGAGCATGTCTTGAAGACAATATTTAGTGCAGCGTGGACTATTTTATATATGCTCCACTGAAGCCTACGACATGTAGTTGACCTTGAGCCCTAGGCTGTTGCGCAATGTAATTGTGTAAATGCTGCTTTCATTAGCGTCAGCCATCTATCTTATATTATATATATGTATTCATACAGTTCGTCGTCGCCTTTTAAATATGGGGCAGGATTTTGCAAATTTTTAGTTTTCCAACATCACTCCCGAGGGAGTTATAACTTATTCATTCCATAATTGCCTTCTGAATTAATAAACATTAAAAAACCTAGAAAACGTTACGTTAGGCATTGCCGCAGACGGCTAACTCACTTAGCGGAAATTACAAGCTCTGCTGGATTGCCGAGATAGTTGAACTAACCTTGTAAAGGAATCTACTTCTTTTACAGAAGCTTTTACCTGACTGTTTCAGGGAGAGAGTCATAAATCCCAGGGTATCGGCAACAAGCCCACGCTATCTTTAGGAAACACTCTATTAGCATGTAGACCGTGGTGACCGCGGGGAGAGGAAACAATCGTTTAGGCTAATTCCCACTGATCCTTTGCATGTTTCCGCTCTTCCTACAAGGAAACCTCCGCCTTCTGCACGAAGGTAAACAATTACTTTTCCTCACCGCACCTGTCTCGTACCCATCACAACTCCATCCATCCCCTCACCTGACACTGACGATTCCCCTGGTGACCTTTCTGATTTATTCACCGAATTCGGGAATCAATTACTTAATTACAGTCCGTCCTCCTCCTCTACTCTTCAATTCTCTCAAGGGAATGTACTATATATCTGTATTCTAGCGCTGTATTTGTGTTACCAATTGAAATGGAATATTTCAAATATTCGTAACATATCAAGTGAGTTTTTTGCACTGATCTCTTACGTAATTTTACTAATTTTGCAGTACTTTTGCCGGATTACTTGTTTTAAACTCGTAGCTGATCCTAAAATCTTGTCAGTTTCCACATCATCAACATATTTAGCTAACGAAACATGAAAAATGCAGCAAATAACAGTATGTACTTTGTTTCCACTGCTCTCATCTTCCACCAGGGAAGCTGTTTAAGTTCCCAAAATATAAATCCGATTGATCTATTTATCTCACCTCTCTTTTTGTTATTGTCTTTCAGCCAGAAAATGATATTCTTATAAAAGAAGCCTAATGTTTTAGAAAAAACAGCCGAGTCCTAAAAGCCTAAAACACACTACATCAGAGGTCGTTTCAATATTTTTATAACGGTGTAAATCAGTACCCCAATATTAGTTCTTGGGGGCTCCTTTAATGGCGTTCAAGGGCTTTCTTTACTTGCTCAAGTTCAAGTTCAGAGCTACTGTATATAAATTACAGTTTCTAATTCGCTTGCTTTGCATTTAATATAGATTCTTATTATATCCATGCCGCTGGCAAACTGTGGATATGATAATGAATGGGCCATACGTCCTCGTTTAGACCCGCTGCCAGTTTTGGCGGTGCCAAAATGTTCAGTGTGTACAGATTCTGTGTATTAGCAGATTCAATAGTTGGCAACAAAAGCAAATCCATTTTCCGTGATGCAATTTGGTGTCACAGACGGTCATCAAATTAGTAAGCCTTGTTGTATATACTCAGGTTACAGAAGCATTGCAATAACGTTTGCAGGAACAGCCTATACGTTCCTCTATGAATGCATCTTAAAACTTTGTACGAAAACCCCATATGCAAGAGCTTTTATTTTACTAATCAAGGAAAATGAACTCCACTTTTAGCGGTACGAGATTCCTCAATGTGTGCCCACAAAAAGAGAAAGCTACATCACACATTGAGACAAAAGATTAGCAGTTCAAAGTTTATCTACAGTGAACAGATTCCCACACCATGTAGACTAATTACACTTTCATGTGTACACAGCAGCATAAGAGAATGTATTGGTTGGGAATTATAAGGAAAATAACAATTCCCATTGGAATTTATGTAGCTTGTGTACATACGATAGTGAGGAATGAATGACACTGCTTTAGTTGATTAAGAGTGGCTAATATTTCATTAACTCTTGTTTGATCGGCTCAGGATTTAAGATTGACTTTCAGGCTAGAGTGGTGGATGAGATGGGGGGAGAAACGCGAGTTTCATTTCAAACGAAGCTGGAGTAGGGCAGAGATACAAGCTTGCCAGATTGGTGAAAGTAAGTAGGGTGAGAGAAAGTAATGGTTACTATTAGGAATATCTTGTGATTGTGCGGTTTGAAGCCTTGGAAGCTATTGGATACAGAAACGGGATCTAAGCGACTCTTTTCATCTCCTTCACAGTATTTACACCCATTCCCCTCGTGCTTTCTCATGGAAACACTAGCAAAAACAATAGTAGCGTATAGAAAGAGAGACTTCTATGAAGAATATTCTAGAAGCACTCTATATGGAGAATAAAGCAGAGAAGCATAGAAAGGGGAGGAGGAGAGGAACATAATGGAGTCGAAAATCTTTTGTGGAAAATTGGCTGCTGACGCTCTGTCGTAAGAGATATGAGGCAATCAAGTAGATAAATACAATGGATAGAAAGCATTTGAATCTTCGTTTAATCCTTTCTTCTCCTTCTTTTGAGGGATGAAGAAAAGCAAGTCCGCCTTATTATTGCATTAATACTCACAAGAATTCACCCCGACCTCTATTTTATCTTACAATTTGTATCACACACTCCCGGTTAGGATCAATCAAGCTCTACTAACGTATCCTGACATTTCATCCCCCGATTTTCACTCTCTTTCTCTTCTCTCCCTGTTAAGCTAACGCAATAGCAAATAGACGTACCGTATAACGGCAACCTGATTTACTCTCCGTACGGAAGTTCTTATAAACGGCGTACTCACTACAACTCCCCTTCCGTAATGTAAGGAAGGTAGCACGTAGGCTTAATTAAGTCCTGGGATTTGAAGCTACACCGCCGCAACATATTAAGGCGGGTAAGGGGGTAATCAATAGTCACAGACATTCAGACAAACTCCTCATCTGGTCTCGCACACTTTTCCATAATCGAGTGCCATTGGGCCACTTTTTAGATATACATTATGGAAAATTAATGAAGACACATACAAGTATTCCATCCCCTTTACCCGTACGTCTTACACAGGTTGTCCTCACCTCTAGTAGATTTTACTTCTACCTCAGTCAATGTAGGCCTTTAGTGAGTGAATCATGTTTTGTAAGCGTGAAAACTTTGGTTAAAAGTTTTACTTGGGATTCCAAAACTTGAAAAGATTTAAAAAACTTTTTTTCTCAGACTCTAAAGTTTTCAAAGAAGATAATCATAGCACCAGCAAGATTTTTACCCATGTAGAAGAAACGCGGCATTCTGATAGCCAGAAGCAAGGGTTACGTAAAATAAGGCTGCGGGTCTTTTAGACAATAAACACTAGGATGACGGGAAAGGTTAAGGGATTCTGAAACATGGAATAGCAATTGAAGCACTTATTCCAAATATCCTCGAAAATGCTCGTTACTAGCGCTGACGCTAGCTTGCATTTAATTTTGAAAAATATATCAATATGGTTTCGTTAAGAATGTTTCGACGAAGGAGCTTTTATTAGCATGTCAGTCTTATAATCACACTTTGACTTTATCCTAGTGAAGGTAAAATATTACATGATCCTCCTTTGCTTCAAGTCAATCCGGTCCTTTAATATATTGTGGAATTCGGGCAGTTGATGACGTCCCTAGGATGGAGCTAACGTGGGAATCTCTTCAAGCAAGAGCATGCGGAGAGTTATAGATAGGATTTACATTTCTAAGAGTAACCACATATAGTAACTAAGAGGAAGGAAAGACTTTAATTCAAAGTAAAAGTTCAAAAGCTGATTCCGTGAATCACTAAAGCTTTTGGTTGGCGTTACTACTGACATGATCACGGATTTGCTCGGATGTATGCACATGTATATACGACCGTCTCTCTTTTGGAGCTTTCCGTGAGGGAATTGCTTGCATAAAAATTGTTTCCTTCCCCGTTTTTCCCTCCCGTAGGTGGGTGTGAATTGAGAAAATTGCTCTCAGTTTTTACTTGGTTCTTGAAGAGATGAATCCGCTTCGCTTTCAACCGAGACAGGTTTCTTTATTCTCTTGCAAAAGGTATTCGCTTCCGATGCTGACGTCCCTGACGTCGTATGAAAGTAAAATCATTGAAATACAGGGATGGTGGCGGGGATAAATCAATAATTCCTTCATGCTTAATAAGCACACAATGAAAATTTTAAGGATTTCCTCTTTCTATCCTCCTATGTATGAATTCGGAATCTTGCTACGGATTCCTTCACATTGCAGCCGCTCCTCTGTGAAGCATCCCCCGGTATTTAAGGCAACAAAACTTGTTTTGTCATTTCTTCTAGAGAATCCTACGGGTAGGAATTCCTTGGTAACCTTTGGGGAAAATTCAGCATCCCTGATAACCTCCAGTACGGACTGAGTCAAACTCTGTGTATTGTTCCTGAACCAGTTTTTTGAAAAGGTGAGTGTGGGAGTAAGTTAAATCCTCGTCCTGGAAGGAGATTTTTGGGTCAAAGAGGAGGAAAGAGCTTTGATTTTTCCCATATATTTAATCTTGTAGCTTGTATATTTTCTTGTACATTATCTGCTCGTGTTTACTACTACTTTCACATGCTTTCTCTGCTCGTCCCCGTCCGACATTCAACTCCCCAAGTGCATAGCTCCCTCTGACAATTGACCCAGAACTGTCCACTCCTTGTCCGCAATATATTCTCACCGTGATAGCTTCTTTGGGAATTGATAATCAGTTTTTTTCGGTACATGCATCAATGCCAGATACTTTATGGTTAAGCATTGATTTAGTACACTGGTTTCTGGAGGACGTAAGATCGAGGACTGTCTAGCTATAGACTGTTGAAACGGCTTGCTGTTGCTGGTGACAAGTTCAAGAAGTATAAATTCGAGTGTAAAAGTTTACGTCCGAAATAAATCTAGCCCTTGAATAGCTAGTGATTGGATGCCTATTATTGCCTCTAGCTGGACCGATAGTTGTAGTTTGAAAACTTTTTGCTTACACCTCCAACTTTCTCCATCCATTTTTCCTTATGTCGCGGGAGGTTTTATATAACCTATAGGTTATATAAAAATAGCTAGCTATCCATCGAGTATGTACGTATGCATTTTTACGACACGGACTATAGCTCTTCGGAAACATATTTCAATCAACACGGAAATAGTCATCCGAGTATGTTAATTTCACCCTTGTATTCTATATACTTCTTTGGCTATTCTCACTCTTGGACGCGGTGTGTGGCGGTGGCGGTTTAGTGTCCTTATATTTTCTAACCTAGCTAGCTTCTAACTCGCCTTGCTTACCTGCTGCCTGCTGCAGGTGTTTTGATACTATTTGACCTAGAAAACAATTTCCGAGTCGGTTCTGTACCTGAACTTTCTCTCAAAAGGTCTTCTTCACATGACATTGACATAGTTCTTTTGAAAGAGGTGGCGGCGGCACTGCTTTTAGCCGCTTCCTATAATGTTTCCCTATCTCTCCTCTCTGACAGCTCTCATCTCACTCACTCTTTGACTCAGCATGACATGAACCACATGAGATCAAAATATGAAACAAAAGAGCTTCGAAGAAATGAAAAAAGCGAGTTCCGAGAGTGAAATACCTCCCATTCCATCATAAGTTCCATGCCCTACCGCCAAGGCGGAATCCTAGCTTTTCTTCCGTTAGTTGACATAGTTTGTAGCACAACTATACAAACTAACTTTTTGCCACTAAAACTTGTTCTCTTGTTTCACTTTCATCACCCTTACTTCTCACCCTCCATCCCATAAATACATCTTGATTCTTTCCCACCGAATAGCACTCTGATCATTATACTGTTTCATACTTTGTTTTCGGAGAAAGTTGTGCCACATTCAGACGAGCAGCCCTCTTTGTAGTTTCTCTCCCCTTCCTATTGCCCTTCCCTGTTATTAAGCTGCTCTTCCGGACGTATATATCATCCCATATGCATGTATCCTTCCTCCGTGACCCTGGATGTTAGTATGGAAATGAGGGAATTTTTGAAGAGGAAAACCACTAACTATTTACCCCCTTAAAGATCTTGGGTGGAGAGGTTATTGATTAAATGGGTTGCCCCTCGTGATGGGGGGAATGAAGTTGAACTTACTTAAATAAGATCCTCCGAGCATTCTTCAGAAAGGTGGAAGGAGGGGTGTCGTATCCTTGCAGACATTGCTGTTCACTCAAGTCGTTTTACTCAAGCAGTACACGAATCTAAGAAGGAACTGTTATGACCAAAGGAAACGAGAAGCATGGCCGATATCCGGCGACTGGAAAGAGGAAACTATTGACTTCCAGCGTTCCAGCACCACCCTCCACTCGGTCAGTCAAACGGGAATTTAGTGAACACAAAAATTACTTAATCGACATTTTCCACAATGGTCCATTCCTCCTTGCCCATTCCCGTCACGTCCTTTGCCAAGACTGAAAGCTATTGGAGGGTAGCACTCGAGCAGAAGATTTTCTAATCGCTCTCGTGCTCGACTCACTTCTTCACACACTTGTTCTTCAGAGTCACGGCAGCGGAAAATAATACTAAACTTGTAACTTATCACAGAATAACAACGAAGACCTTGACCAACATACTCTACTTTGTCGTTTACAGAAGCGCAATTTTTTTATTTACGCTTTAAGATGCAGTTGGATACCCTATAGTAGAATGTTCTGCAGGATTCTCACTTTACTCCGATACCTGGGGAGACGGCCGATGGTTCACAAACAATGCACAGGCACAGCCTCCTCTGATTCCTCACCAGCCAGCCGCCGTTTATGCAGTGATACCACCCCAGCTCTGTCAACTCAAATATTCATAAGGAATGACTGAATTATGGGATGCGGTAATGACGGTTGTTTCTCAAGGGGGTGGGATCTTCCGTCCCTAGGAATCTAATTAGTGGGACGAGTGGATATTTGAATTGACTGATGTTGTCTGAGGGCACGGCTTCTCTATGCCTCTCGCTCCAGAGGATGTGGATGATCGGAGATGGGGTAAGAAACTAGAGTCAATAGCATGCCCTACCTGTCTACTTGTGGAAGAGAGTATCGAGAGCTCTGGATACTCTGGAGACAAAATTGGAATACGCAAGGCAGCAAGGCAAACCCCTGCACCCACGCTCCTGGAGGCAACCTTCTTCCACTTCCTCCTACTTGCATATCACGTTGCCGGCTCTTTCTCTCTCCGCCAACCTTATTTCCTTGCTTTCTCCACTTTCGCCATATCCTCCAAACTTTCCCCCTTTCGGGAACAAGGAAGACGAAACCAAGGGACGTAGGACGTATAGACTCCCGCAACCTTCCTTTAGTGTTTTCAAATTTCCCCTCTCTCGTTCCTTCATCATCATACTGCGTAAACAAAAGTTTCCTATCTGTTTCCTACTACTGAAACTCTTGAAAACTCTGTGAGGGTCCGTCATAGGAACATTGAGTCTATTCTCGTAATCAAGCTTGCTTCAAAATCCTGTGGGAAGAGAAAGAATTTGTGCAACTTTTATTACCTTTACTTGAATTGGAATTTAGTTAATCGCTCCTCTCTTCAGTTCTCGTCAAGTGTTAGAAGCGGAGCATGTATATATGGCTACAAGTATCAAGTTAAGCATCATCTCTTCCATGAACTTGCTTAAGCTTTTCCCCAAAGGCGTTCGAATTACAATATGCGACCTTTTAAACTTTGCATAATTAATTTCATCGACTTTGATTAAGACTTGCCTTCTTTCGGGCAGCCTAAGCCTTTTTAAGTTTCCACATGCCGGGTACTGTTTAAATTTACCTTCTATCCGCTTTCCAGTCCATGAGCCGATTAAACAATAGAGTTTATGTAACGCCGCGCGAAGAACAAGCGAATACTGGGCATTTTACCTTTTTAAATATTAAGCAAATTGGAACAAGTAGCTATCAAGTCTAAAGCATCATTTTCAAGCAACTTATTCACATATCTCGAAAAAAGACATTTTACATAGACATACATATACATGAGTCTCTCTTATGTCCTTGAATAAGAAGCGCATCGTAACTTCTTTGACAGCTCTGGAAATGGGGAAGGAATGAAATATATTTTCTATTCCGGACCCAGCCACACCTCGAGGAAATTGTTTTGGACGATTATGTGGTGGTAGGAAATGGTTTTGTAATTAAAATATGCATTGTCTTGGATCGATAACTAGCTATTTATTGGCTCTTTTAAATACCGTCATTGCCCGCCTATTCAGAAGAATCCACAAGACACTTTACCTCCCATAGCTTGCATTCATAAAGACAATGAAAATGACTCTATGCAAGGGTTTTAGAAGATGAATTTCATTAGATACTATATACCATATGCATAAACCATATCCGGCACTACACCGGTTCCAGTCATCCAATCTTGTGAGATGTGTATTGAAGTTCCAGATTGTAAGTATACTTTATCAAGTGCGGAAATTCTTCTCCCTATTTCATCCCTCCTGTACTCCATCAGACATTGCATCATGGAGATGAATTGCTGGTCTAAAAAGAGAACATGCCTTTGATTCTTGTTTTCTCCCACTTCTCTCTTTCCTACTTTCCCTTATCCATATTACTTTCATGAAAAGCTTTTCTAGGCTGATCTCTCATGACTCTGGAGAAGAGACAAGAGAATTGTTTGTTCCCTCAAAGAGAGACAACTACAGGGTGAGGGTTTCATTCATCTTCTCCTCCTCATCTTCATTATCTTTTTTCCAGGCTTTTCAACTTCAACTTCTTTCTCCTCTTTCCCTTGTCCTTCTCATTGTTTCCCACTAAATGGAACGAGCTAAATTGAAACTGAGACAAGTATAGTGTATAAACTACCCGAATAACTGAGTAAAAGTATGCGCTCCTCCGAATGTAGAGAGAATCAAAGCTGCATTTCCTGGAGAAGTTGGTCATCTTCCTAAGACTTTCACCAGTCACGCGTCTCCGTTAGCGTCTCCTTTGTACATTCTTGCTCGGCAGAGTCTCTTAGTCTCTTGACTGCTTAGTGAGGACTATGTTTAAGTAATTGAGTAGAAGTAGAGTGGCACCTGAAAATAAATATACACTCTACTCCCTCCACTTGGGAGGAAGGTGAATACCAGGAGAATGTGTTTTAGAGAAATGTAATAAAATCAAGCCAGAATTTGGTTCTGATCGCATAACCAAACTTTATTGAATTAAGTAGGCCTCAATTTCTGTAACGAATATATAATATATTCTTTGAGCAAAATTTCATTACTGCTTTTCTTCAGAATTCCTAGTCTGCATCTCATAAATAATTTTCTCCTCCTGTTCCCTCACAAATGTGAACTGCGTGGAAAGGTTAGCTTGGGGAAATTCTGAAAAACTTTAGTAAACTGTTCAGTCTCCTTCTAATTTTAGACTGAAAGTCTATAAATTGATTTTTTCTAGTTATCCGGAATATGGTATCTTTCTCTGCAGAGGGTGAAACTGGTATATTTTGTACCGCTTTTTGACCATTTCGCGTAAAATTTCGATTCCCGCCAACAGTGCTCGCCGAAACGCCGCTAATAGTAGTACTTCCACCTGGTCTGTTAGATAGATTTGAACTTTCTCCAGGAGGAATTTTTGTAGCCAATCTGGCATTAACTCTCGCGCCCATTGCGTTAAAAATAGCTCCCACGCTTTCGGTACGAGGGTCTTCAACGGCAGCTGTATTACTGAGCGGATTCGTTCCATTGCCAAACCTCTTATTTCGTTCGATATAGTGCTGCGGACTTTTTGAAATGTCCATGCTTTCATTTGACTCCAGAGCTTCACTAGTTTCTTTGCTAGCATTAGTCTTGTAAGGCGTGGCGATTTTTTCTGTAGAGATCCAGCTGTTGGATTGGACGTCGTATTCAATCGTTGCTGAGTTCGTAATTGCTGCCATCGATTCTGGATTAAAAGAGGCTTCAATTGAATTTCGTTTCGATGATTCAAAAGCCTGCTTTGCCGAAGTCTGGAGTGAAGAGCCGTTTCCAAGTTTTCTTGTAATGTTCGATTGCGTTGCGTATGTATGGACGGTTGGATTCTTCTCTGGAGTCCTACTGGGGGGTAGCGTCCAATGAAAGGGTGTTGCTGATCGTCTCTGAATTGTTTCGTCAACAAATGTTGTTCCAGTTCTCCCAGTGTCCCAGGTGTCTTCCATCTTTGCATTGTGTGAATACGTTTTACTTGTCGGTACTGCTGAACTCTCGGGAGTGGTTGTTCCACTCCCTTCGGAACTCCCCGGCTGGGTTGAGCTTTCTGGTGCAGCAGTTGAGGTGTCGGGCTGGGTTCCATCGCCAGGAACTGCCGGATTCCCTGGGGAAGTTCCATCGCCAGGAACTGCTGGATTATTTGGCGTAGTCCCATTCCCTGGCGAATTTCCGTTTCCAGGTATTGTTGGTGGAGTTCCAGTCCCTGGAGAAGTTCCGTTGCCAGAAACTGCTGGATTTCCTGGCATAGTCCCATTCCCTGGCGAAGTTCCGTTTCCAGGTACAATTGGACTCCCAGGAGTCGTACTATTTCCAGGCGAAGTTCCGTTTCCAGGTACAATTGGACTCCCAGGATTCGTACCATTTCCAGGCGAAGTTCCGTTTCCAGGTACAATTGGACTCCCAGGAGTCGTATCATTTCCAGGCGAAGTTCCGTTTCCAGGCACTGTTGGATTCTCTGGCGTGGTCCCATTCCCAGGCGAAGTTTCGTTCCCAGGTGTAGTATTTGAGTCGCCCGGGCCCGGGCCTGGGCCTGGCGTCGCTCCGGTTTCAGGTGCAAGCGTTGTTGTTTCCCCCGGTAAAGGTGGATTACCGGGTGAAGCTGGATTCCCTCCGGTTGTTCCATTAACAGGGTTTGTAGTTATAGTGTTGATGATTGTTCCGTTTCCAAAGTCAGTCGTAGTTGCAATAGTCCCATTTCCGAAATCCGTTGCTGTGGTGATACTTCCATCAGCATTGGTCGTAGTGGTATTGGTAGACCCAGTACCATTGTTATTAGTGGTCGTAGTAGTGGTTGTACCGTTATTATTATTGGTAGTGGTCGTGGTGGATGTTCCATTATTGTTGTTAGTGGTAGTTGTTGAAGTTTGGTTTTGCCTATTACTGTCAATAAAGGGAAAGGTTGCGTTGCCAAGGGGAATTAGGTAGCGATATGTTCGGGCTAGAACATAAAGTGCTATTCCAATTCCTGCAGCAGTCACAGCCGTACTGGGCCCGGGTCCTAAAATACTTCTACCGCTACTTTCACCGGAAGTATGCGAAGACTCAAGACCAAAAATATCGGTTTCTGTGTTTACTTTCTCCGATGATATCGGCACATCCTCGTCCTTACATCTTGCGTCTTCATAGTGTTCATTGGGTGGTATTTCTATAAAAAAACGAGAAAGTACAACGTGAAAATTTATTCCAGAAGAATAAGAGAAATTCCTATAACGTGACATCTGTGACGTCATTTCAATTATCTTCACCTTCTTCAGTTGTGATTCCTCCAGTCTCAGCAATCTCTAAATCTTCCATGTACTTTGGTACCTCCGCACCTTCCTGCCCAATGTACTGATTGGAGTCTTTGAATAGATCAGAGCGTCTTTCGAACCTGTTTCCGCTCCTTTCTCCATTTCCGTTATATTTCCCATTGAATTTTCGAGACAGGAAGAATGAAGAGATAGCAATCCTTGAGTTTTCTTTTGTTCCACTAGGTTCTTGTGACTCTGAGATGTAGTTTGGAGATGACTGAATCTTACGGCTGTCATTTTCACTTTGAATATCACTTTCACCGTTATCTTGATAGCTTTGATTATTTTTTTTTCCAGGAGCGTTTTGCCTAGTGAAGAAAACGTTTTCCTGGCCCTGGTTTGAAGTAAAATTAGTTGAAGCCGACACAGTCAAATTACAACGAGATTCCTCTCCTCCAGGAAGGGCATACCCAATTTCAATCAACGCCAAACTAGATGGATCCGGAAGGCTTGGTTGGGGCAACATCTCCTTCTTGTCCTGGATTCTTTCTCCACTTTCTTCATTGTTTTTGTTATTTGCTTTTGTCACAGGAAAAGCAATCCTATCATTTCCCCCCTTCCTCCCACTCTTCTCATCCGTCACATTTCCCAGAAATTCGCTTACGAACGTCCTCAAACCGTACCTTTTTTTATCTTCATTTGATAACACTTGTCCCTGTCCAACCCTCTCTTTTGTATTCAATAAACTCGAGATTTCATTTGAATTCTTTTCTCTCTGGGTTTCCACCAAGTCGTCCTGGGATTCACCCTGACTCCATTTCCCTACCTTACGCACATTCTCCTCCAGAAATTTATTTTTTACAGCTTTATAAGATTCCTCTCCCCCCGCCCCCAATATAACATCCTCTGTAAGGCCCTTCGTGTTTCCACTTTCTCCAGACCTAGTTTCCACGACCGTGTCCAGGAATTTTGCTCCCTCTTCTTCTCCCATTAAAAGCGAAACGCTATCATCTTTCAGCCGTCCAGCTCCAGTTTCCTTTCCATCTGGTAGCGATGGTAGTCTATCTGTTTTGATCCCAAATCCAGTACATAGTAACGTTGTTTCGCTCGTCTTCAGTTTTTCTTTCAGCTCCCTGTAACCATACAATCAAGCACCTGGACTTTGGAAGTTGCTACAAGTATTAGTGTGTATGCATACTAAATCTAGATGCAAACTCATGTTGGCTTCTAGCATTGCTTCAGCAAAATATATTCACAAAGTCCGTGATTTTAAAGAATGGTCGCAAACTATAATAAATTCTCATCAGCTGGCAACACAGACGGACGTTTCTCTGGTCTTCCTCGTATTTCAATGATTTCCCCAAGGAGAATTCTCTTAGACGCTTATGCTTATTTTTGGAGCTGTCACAATAGCAAGGCAACTAGCATTTGTTCTCTCTGTCTTGGGTTACATCTACAGTCCAGCAGAGTCCAGCTACAACAATAGCCTAGCGTCGACATCATTAGAGTACCACGAAATCCATTTTTTCTTACCTGTACTTGTGTTTTGCTTCCATGTTTTCCGTTACTAATGGAACTGATGATAATAATTCTAGGCCATGTGCTATTTCGCTTTCCCCTCTTCGTCTCTCACTTTCACCGCTTTCTTTTGTTCTTTGTATGAAGCTTGTACTTTCTTGCCCAAGACTATTAAGAACCTCCTGGTGGTGAAACTCTTTACCGCTCGCTGCTTCAGTAACTGTCCCAGTCAATGCAAGAATTCCGATGAGTAAAAGGATGTGGTGGTCACAGTTCTAGAATACAAACACATAGATATACATGAAGCATATTAAATCACAGCGTGGTCAAACAGCCTGAGGAATGTAATAAAATTGCATCTTCTATGACCGTCCTTTGTGGTGGAAACCGCTACTACGAGCCCTTAGTTTGTTTCTGAACTTTCTCCTATTTTGATTCTCTCTCTCTTAGCTCAGATACTAGCTCGGAGCTTTCGTAACGTCGTAAGCCTTGATTACGTAAGCAGGTAGGGGCTCAATTTTCATCCAACTTCCATACTATACTAGGTAGTAAAGTGTGGTGGCATGGAATATATGCTTATATTGAATTTCGGCAATGCAAATGATGAAGGCATTTTTTGGCTTAGCTCTCCCACTTGGCATTATCTATTCTCTTGCTAGGACATGGTTGTATTAGTCAAGCCATAACATATAGCCAAATAGTTTAATTAAATTTCTTATTAACAATTTGCAAACTAATAGGGCTCTCCTTAACGTTATTTTATTTTTCAACATTCTCCACATCATCATACGACGTGCTTGAACTTGGCCTTTATCTTCGTCCACTTCTTCTTCTCACTCATTTCATGTCTCTTCTTTGGACTACACAATAACGACTATAAATAAAGGAGGCCAGGTAAACGATTTTTCTTCCGAAGCCCAGCGCATAATATCTATAGTTATTTGGTACTATTTGCCCCCGTCCTAGTGTATTGTAAATGCGCCAGAAGACAATTTAGGAGGGCAAGAAGAAGTGAAATTCTTTCGCACCGCCCGAGGTTCCATTCCGTGGCAGGACGGAACTAATATATTTCTAACTTTCTCCTGGCTTGAAAATATATCCACTCGGTGGTTGGATTCATATTTATTGATTGACGGGGGACGGAAGAGTAACGCGGATGAAAGGAACCTTGGCTAAGAAGAAAACCTCTTTGATACAACACAATTCTCCGCCCTGTGGTTGCCCTAAAGGAAATACTTTACCCCTATCAGCTCTTACCTTTTACCCGTATCAGTTTACTTCTTTTCCGGAGTCAGTCTGGCATGTCTACCGTACATTTGCCTGTCTTAGCCACGAATTTTCGCGTCTGAAAAGTCCTTGTATTAGTTATTATTAGTTTTTATGCGTACAATCTCTACTCGCATACCCTATTATATAGTGGGCAGGATATTCGACCCATTTTCCAAGACAGCCTCCAACTTCACCCTAGGCATCACTGTGTGTGTGTCGCATCAGCGGCGTCATTCATAACTTTCTACGTTTTTTGCCCTCCATTTAGTTCGGAGGTTATAGGTTATCTCCATCGAAGACATAAAGTTGCTAAAAGGCTATATGTACAGATGCTCATTGTGTGGATTTAAAATTGCGTACCCATGCGGAGGTACTGTCCGACATATTTTTCTGAAATCATGCGCAGGAGAAAGTTGGCTCAAAGGGTTTGCTAACTTAATTTGTAAATAAGTCAAAAAAAATTTCAACGATGTAATACTGTAGTTCTGGTTGGTTCTAAGACAATTTCAGTTTCTTTTTCAAGCTGCTCATATTCGTGTAAATATTGAGAGTATCCTCCAACTATCAAAATTTTGGTAAAGTGCGTCATAGTTATAACCAGAGAGATAGCTGAGAGAACGGAGCTCAGAATGAGAATAGGCGGTCGGGAAGGAGAATTGTGGGTCAAAGTTCCTAAGTGCTTTTCATTCCAATATCCCTGTGCCTGTTCTTCTTTGAGGATATCGGCTGGACAGGGGTTTCACTCAATGCTATCATCATAGTTTATCAAAGACGGCTATTACTGCTGGTTTATCGGAGGATATTGTATCGAAGAGTAGAAAAAGTAGGCGGAGGACAATAGATCCATGAAGATCCTTGGAGCGGTTCATTTTTTCCTTAATAGGGTTATGCATTTCCCTTGGAGAGGAGGTGAACCGAAGGAATCACTCAAGTCTTGGGCAACGACCCGCTTCACGGATGACACAAAAGCATACATCGGGCATGCTACCTAATGGGGCAATGTCTGTATTTCAATTTATACGTGAGTCATTGTTTTTGCTCAACTGTGATTGATGAAAAGAAAAGAAAGGAATACTTATGGAAGAGCATATACATGCTCTCTTGCACAATTATTTTTTATTACGTTATCTCATACAACCGACTTCTCCCCCTCATTTTCCCCTTTCATCCCTCATTTCCTTTCTTTTATCTCCCGAAGGATCCTATAACTTGATGCACTATTATGGAAACAAAATATAGAGTCAAACCTTTCCCTCATTACTGCGCAATATATTTTATAAAACACCAATATCCCCCCTTTATTAATTCGACTTTCTCCCATGTCTTCTTTATCTTATAACAGCCGTTCCATGACCTGTTTCTGCATTTTGTTCTGATTCCACGCCTTCTTTACTCTTCCATCAGCATGATCAGGAAGGATGGTACAATAACGAATATATACTTTTACATCTCTGTCATTCGTTTAACGCTCACATGACTGAACAACATCAGGTGGAGAAGTCCCGTTTGTATTACGTATTGCACGATGCACGTGTTCCTTCCTACTAATAGACGAGACAATTATTCCAGAACTACATATGGTTTACTCAAGGGACATGCATGACAACTTGACATTTTTAGCGGTGTACACAAACGTTTTATCTGTTTGAATGCCCTTACGAGTGCTAGAATTTTTCCAAGCTTGTCCTTACCATCTTTTCTTTTATGTCTTTTGATTAAGGGTAATCGATCGGATTGCAATGTATATATGTCTTGCCCAGTGCCTGCTCAAGGAGTATACAAACTTCAGTAAGGGAATTAGTTGATTAATAGACACACAGCTTTTCCTATCCTAAAGTTAAACTGTCTTGTTTGAACTAACAGAGGGGAACATAAAGGTTGGATACCTCCTTCCAGTTCAGTATACCAATATTTTGGTATGAAGTCAAAGGTGAAGGTTTACTATACATTACATCATCTTGTTCTTCAACTCTTATCACGTTCATCATCTCTTCATCAAGAATGTAATATCATCCCGTGCAGTGTCAGGGTTTTTACCTTCATTAGCACAACATGAATCTATTTCTATGATTTTGCTAACTGATCAGCAAATCCCTTGAATGATAAAACCGTGAAAACATGGTGAAAAATCGAAACATCTTCCGTACCTTGGATCTTGGTTTTGACTGTGGGTGGTGGCGGGACTGAAAGTGAATAGCTTTCTCCATGGTCGTGGAAATGGGCACGTTACACCGTGCCGGTGTACAACCTTTCACCTTCCCACACAATTTGATTTCCTCTGTAGTCTTGGCTGTACACATTCGAAAAGGTTCTACTAGGTAACGTCAGAATTATTTTTATCGGCCAAGGGTCTTCTCACCAGCGTCTATTTCCGTTCCAGATAAACATTTCCTTGCATCACAACTAATGTCAAAAAGTTCTCGGATCGCACGATAAACTTGGAGGGCTTCAACCAATTCTATATTATATCTGAGGATAGCGGCCAGTTTTACTTTTAGCAGATAGAGGCGGCTTGCCAATCAGTTCATTTTCTGTCTATAATTAGTTTGCGATATTTTCCTGGAACTTTGCTGTAGACTCCGGAACAGAAATATGCCGTTGTTGGATTGTACGCTGCAGCCCCAAGTATTTATCACTACCTAACTAGAGGAAATTAAATTATTTCAAACTCTCACAATGCGTAAAGTAATTAGGTGGTTGATTGAATCACAAGGTTTCTCGTTTTGATTTGATGCAAATCACAAGGAAATTGCGTTTCTAGCCCACACAACTCATTTAAACTTTTGGTATCCTCAAATCCAACAATGTTAGAGATGGCTTCCTCACACACAAAAACACTAGCACAGCCTGATAAATGAAGATCTTGTGGCTCGGAAGACACCTTTTTTCCACGGAACTAATATTTAGTCTTGAACGAATTCAGAGCGTTCCCTTGGACATCATTCTTCCAGACGGATTTGAGAACTGACCAGAAATGCAGTACCATATTCAACATTAATTATTCAAAAAGTAATGCTCAGATTGTCCCTCGGAATAAGCAATGAAGAGCGGTAGTGTCCACAAATGATATGATATTCCATGCATCATTTACTCGAAACCAAATGCTCATTCCCGTTTCAAAATACCCCCAATCTGTATTCTCGCCATTTCTACATAAAGTAATAACCTATATTTGAATTTACTTTTATCAATATTCCTTCTTTGAGAAAGCGAAAGGTGACAATTACCGCTAGTTTATTACTCATCCCGTTCTAATCTCCTCGTTCGTCAGCCTTTTCTGTATTGAGACATCCTTTTTTGAACAGTGCTCCGTATAGTGTTTAACAATAGCATCAATTATGATCACCTTAGCAGCTGAATGGGACCCTTTTCCCATCCATGCTAGTTGTACACATTTCTCAAAAGTTATCGTTGCGATGATATTTTTTTGCTAACTTATAGCATGTGCTATATAGCTTACTCTATTCTTTTCACGCTTTTGATAAACTTTATTGAGCGCACATGAGGTTTTTCAAGCAAACCCCATACAGGTTCAATGTCTGCTCTTGCCGAGTTCTATTGCCCAGCAATTGCTCTATTTTCCCATATATTCTCGCTCAATGGCCTTTTGCATTTATTGTCTTTGTACGCTGATCTACAATTTTGTATTTTACGATCTATTCAGCGAATAAAAGTCCCGTTTTGTACCAGAATACGGCAGTGTATGCTTAGTCATCATTTGAATTTCAAGAAGGAAAGGAAAACGCTCTTTAGAACGGATCAATAAACAAAATTCCGTTTAAGAGGGCGTCTCAAAATAGTGGCAGACAGGTAGATAATCAAATGGCGGTGGAGTAAATACAACATAAACAGGCAAGGAGTAGAACTGTAGAGCACATCCTCCTTTTATCACGAATAAAACTTAAAAACTTTATGTACAGCTCTTTTGTTAATCGGTCTCTTCATCAATAAATCACAAGGTCAATACGACACATGTCTAATAATATGGCTTTTGAGCAAAGTTTTATTCTTGTTACTCCTATAGCACTATTTCATATTTCTTGTCCCTATAATGAGCCTTTTGCTTACCTTTACTCAAGACGTTTTCAAATGACACTCCTATTGTCTATTCTGTATTAAATTTCGTGCTGACGTGAGCTACTACGGAGAATTGTTGTTCCATCAATATCGTTTCTCTTTTTTTTCATGACTATTCCCAACTTTTATATTTGAAAATGCCTTAAGTTCTGGCTTGAACTGATTACATATTCTTTATTATAAATAATTTTCTACTTGTAAGTATTTTACATTTTCATTTACCTCCCTCCCGTGGTCAAATCAAGGGGACTATGAATGTTGTAATCGCCGAGGGACTTAAGAAAGCCTATTGCTCACTAATTTTTACCCGTTTTAGCAAGGTTAGCGTCTTACTACTAGGCTAAATGGAAACCATTACTTGTAAAAGAATCCATCTAAATATAGCCACTATATGTAACCCAGGAAGCCTGAAAAAATATTCTGACCTACGCAACTCCTTTTAATGAAATTCAGTTTCTACCTACGCAATAAGCCGTCCTCTCGCTAAATCTCAGCCTTGCCCTCCAATTCTGTATACACCGAAGAGCGAAAATCCTGTATTTGTTCAAAGAGTTGTTGAAACTACTGAAATGTATTATCATCGACTCCAACAATGGCATGTCGCATGTCCTTGAACGATTAGGACTAAGACACAAAATACTGCTGTAATGAGATTTTGAGTTGAATTCCGTAGAGTTGTATATACAAAAGGGGGTAGGAAAGGAAATGAACAATTCTTTGTAGTCTGTTGGATTTCAATGTCCGAGAATATACTTGCGCTGGATTTCATAGAGTCTTTCTTTACAGTGCCCCACCGTGCTTACAAAAGACGTAATACAGAGGCCGGCTCGCGGTATTTTGCCCAAGATTAAACGAATAGAACTTCTTTGTTATGCGGGCGATCGTTTTCAGGAAAGATTTAAATAAAGCAACATGATTTTCTCTTTTTTATGCAAAAAACCGCGTCTCTGTAGCTGTGTGAATGCCAAAGAAATGCAGTGCAGAAGCGGGTGCGACCGTTTTGACCCTTTACAAAACGGGACACTCGTTAAGGGTCATTTCCGCGAAAGTTAAAAGCTAAGAAAATAACGTTTCTCGTAGATGGGTGCTTAATATAGTTAATAAAGTTGAAAAAAGACGGGTTGCTAAGGCTTTAGAGCTTAATTCTCCAACTAAGCACTGTCTCCTTAAAGTTCTGATTTCACGTGTCCTTAAAAAATTGACCTACTGACCTCTAGGTGTAACCCATCGTCCCAAAAAGATATGTACAGGTTAGCTTAGGCTTTTACGCATACATTACAACGGGAAATTTGAAAATTGAACTAGATCAACCGCGTGAAATATTGACTACATGTTGTGTGTGAGAAATATCGACAATGCGAGAAGCGCAACTATCGAAAGCAGAATGAGACCTATTCAGAGGGTCAAATTTGTGAGTACATTACTGCACTCGATGTAGAAATGATTAAGCTACAAGATGGGACCGGAGAAGAACGAATTTCTAGCTTAAAGAAAATATTTCAGGTTCGCAAAGATAGGGTCGTTGAAAGGGACAAGTTAAACACGACTTTCATGGTCCATGCAGCGTTAACGGGAATGGGTAGTCTATCGTTGATCTAAGTTCCTGCAAAAGTAGAGGTCATCGGGACCTACTGTGCTGAGAATAATTTAAAGCTATCATTAGTGAAATTGCTCCCAAAATTGTATTTGAAAAGCGGGAAAGAGCAGTCGGTAACTATGATCTCGCCTTCTAGTTACACCGCTAAGGTTCCATAGGCCTACGCTAACGATATTGAACCCATTATAGGCTTACCCATCATTTCAAATTCCCTAGTTGCTAGAGACTACCCTGATACTAACCTTTTGGATTTTAAGGCTTGGTTACCTGAAAAAACGACTATTTGTTCGTAAGCTTGTTACAGTTGTGTGCATTTGGAAAACTTTAATGGAGGGGTAGTCCAGAATCGATAGTCCTACAATCGATATAATATTCCAAGTATCGAAACAAAAATATGCTTGTGTTCGTAAATGTCAGGGCTATCACATAAAGTAAAGAAAATATAGTTACGCCACGTTTATAAACCGTTGATTGATACCAACGCCTGCGCAAAATACCGCGAGCCGGCCTCAGTACAATATCACTCCACGGATCCTGCAATCAAATCCTGGATCATGACATGAAATTAAATTCCTCCAAGGTCAACCGAGATTCAATATACGAGGAAACCCCAAGGCCCCTCCGGGTAAGCGGGGGACAAGCTTATCTTCCTCTTACTTATTTAGCTACAACCACTGCATACTAGTGATCTAGGGGTCTCTTTTAAGACAAATGTTTTTCCCAAGTCCTCGAGAGCGAATGTATACATTTCGTAAACGCAGCAGTAAACCCTTCCAGCGCTCATCACGAGTTAAAGTACTTTAGATCCAGATCCTATTCTATCGATTCGCATAGAGATAAAAGAGGCAATTCTGGAGGATGCATAAGCAAGAGGATGCTCTTCGCAAGCCAGACACCTTACATTCTTCCAGGACATAAATTCCCTTGTCTCTCCGTCAATTTTCCCGTTGCTTTCTTTTAAGTACATCCACACAGCTGGATTGGAAGGCAGAGCGGTAGCGACAGACAACTGGCCAATAAACTAAAATAAGTGCGTGAAACTTGGATAAAAGCTGAGAGGAAAAATGGTATCGTGAAAGCATGTACGGCTTACTTTATCCTTTATTGGAGTTTGACCCTTCCATTACAAGTTCTCTACCGCTTAAAGTTACAAATTCAAGTAACTGCAAAAATCCCAATCGCTGTAGCTTATTTACCATTCAATACCGTGTACAGGCAATCTCAGTACGTATTTTCAATCAACAGAGATTCAAGACTTGAATCTTACAACCGTATTGCCAATTAAAAAATTCTTCTTTCCCCAATTTTACACCAGTTAGATCAAGTAGCTACATCGTTCATGCATCAACGTCTTCCGGACTTATTGCTTCTTGGAAGCCCTGTGATTGGCCTAGCTAAAACCTACCGTAAACAAAGCAAAATTTCCTAATTTGCAGTTCTGGCTTTACACGTCAAAATCATGCATTCACACCAGTTTTTCTTTGAAGCTAGAATTTGTTTTTCATATGTATGATCTTCTTGTTTACTCTGGAACACGAACTCTATGCGACCCAAGTTATACGCTTCGAACGTTTAAATTCGCTTGAAGATATCGTAAAAGAGGATTTTTGTACGTCGATACGCCAGGTTACAGCTATTAAACTTTTATCACATTAGATTTTCTAATCAAAATTCGATAACGTACCCCGTAGCTCAGGGCTCAGACGTTAAGTAAGCGAAAAATTGGTCGCCGGCTAAATCCAATCCATTTATCGGATTAAATCCGATTACATGCTGTAAATCTTCATTTATTTAAAGCGTCTGGGAATGACTGGTTAGCACGCGGGCTTGGAATCCCGTCTCGTACTCGAGCACCCAAGAGTCGTCGTGACACCCTGCACAAAAAAGAGACAGGAGAAAGTCGAGACGGGGGCTACAATTGTCCTTTCCCTTGCCAGTCCTTTCCCTCCTTGACTTTCACTTCAGAAGCAGCACGAATCATTCTTCTTCTCTGTGCTCTTTCTCTGTTGCGTACATTCTGAAGGAGGATGTCTGCTGACTGAATCTCCCTGCTAACTTGATTATGTAGCACTAATGCCTCACTGGGGACAAATTGAATCATTTTCCCTATTATGTAGGTATACATACTTGGATTCCATCTTTCTCTCTATAAATTACGACATGTGAAAATTGGAACAGGGGAGTTACAACAGCTCTGAAAATAGTGCAACTACACCTTACCAACAAGAGCTCCTTGTCCCTTGTCCCGGGATCCTTATTATTCTCCAACACGAAACCTGGAAATTGTCTTGCTATACTTGAAGGATGTTTCTTCTCAACTTTAGCGACAGGTTTGTGAGGCGGGGCTGGAGGATCCTTGGAATTTCATAAATATACAGGCAGCATATGACCCGGGAAAAGTTTTCGGATTAGCCCTGTCCAGAAGTGGTGGTGCAGACGTTATATTTATAAGCGTGTGTATAGTTTCCAACTTTCCAGCTGAATGATGCTAACCTCGTGTGACACATGTTAAACTTTTTCGAGGAACGTCGCCTTCACATATGAGCGTGTCTCATAAATTGCGTGAGTTATTGTGGCCCGCCAGCCTTTATTTATTCCATGTCATCACCCAACCGTCTAGGTGATGAACTACCCGACAGTCTACTCGCTTCCCAGTTGAAATAACTTTTGCATGTTTCACACAAGATTGATATGCTTGTTAACTTTGATTTACTTAGAGTGCGTATTTCTATTCCGCTATAGCCTTTTAGTTGTCACCAAATGTTCTTCTTCCTTGGTATGGTAACCCAGAATTGAATCCCAGAAATTCACATTTTAATTATCGTAATGCAATACATTTCTCAAGTATGACACAAGTAGTATCCAGCTTAGCATCTTGCTATATGACACGAGTGAAAATGTATTTTCTACTTTTAAAGTTGGGCCCTCCATCCTCTTCGTTCTGAATTACCCCAAAAGGCCTCCAGCTCCGCCTGTCGGAAGGCTGGAGAGCAATCCACCGACCTGAAAAGGAAACGGCTATCAAAGAAACGTCCTCTGCCTGCATGACAATCCTCTCCTGAAACTCATCTTCCGAAGATGATATGCAAATAGGAATCAAATTGACACGCTATAATTTGTATACCTACCAGTCCATTGAGCGAGTCCATGCTTCCATTCAGCGCCGTATTGACTCCACCCAAAGTGTTTGCCAAACTTCCTACAACTCCCTAAACAAAGAATTCATTCCGTGAATTACGTTATAGTATCTCTGGAAAAATGCTAGTTACCCTCAGGTAGATGGTATCACATTCTATCATGCATCATCACTCTTCATTCAAACCCATAAGCTTTTACTGACTATAACATTAGATGTCACAGTTCTTCTGTCCAGAGATAGCTTCCTTCATTACGCCATTTTAAAGACCTCTTATTTGAAACTGATGACTTTCACTCTAGGACCCTGTGTTTTGTTATGTAGACTGTAGTACATGTATGTTATTCAAGTACTATATGCGGAGCTTACATTAAGAAGATTTGGAACTCCAGCAACGGTTGAACTCAAGAGTTTGTTCACGCCATTCATATTTGCCCGAACAAAGTCCATGACTCCTTGTAATGGATTTTTGAGGTCAACAGGGGCTCGTGGAATGAGTTCGCCAAGAATTGTTGTCAATTGTTGAGCTGGTCTTGTCTGTAATTTTGGAGTGATTGAAATTAATCTTCGCTTAACTTCTTCCTTAGTTGATAACTTAGGTTTCAAAAGACTTGAGCAGACTTGTCCTTTGCAAATGACTCATAGAGGTTAACCCCATATTTGCATGCGTCATTCGATAAAAGTTTTGTAGGGCCTGGTAGGTCTACGTTCAAAGTTTCAGTCCTTGCCGAATTTAAACCCTGTACTCACCCTGTTGCCACTGGAAGCCAGGATGGTAGGAAGAGCAGCAAAAATGGCGTCATTCAGTTCTCCAGCTTTAACGGCAATTTGAATTTCCTTGGCGTTTTCGCGAATTTCCACGGGGATTGATTTCGCATTCTTCCGGGTCATGGGGAGTAGTCCCTGATAAAAGGTATTTATTAGCCCTCCATAGTTCAAGCTGGCTTTCATGGGCTTGGGAGGGGTGATTCAGCTATGAAGCTTGCATAAAGACGTTAGTAATCTACATGATGAATCTTACTACTTTTTTATACGTTTCTATTTTCAAGGTCTCATTAAAAGAATTTACGCATTGCGGAAGCCTTTTACAGCGACTCAAGATAATCTGAGCTCTTGCCTCCTACAAAGCCAGTATATTTCCAAATATAGATTCTGTGTGTAATGGGATTTTAAAATACGTGAAGGTGATATTTGGATATGAGTCTTTCAACTTCCGCAAAGTTTTTCTATGGTGCTGAGTGTGATAAAACTAGAGAAAGCATAGTTTGCATCAGGGCTTGGAAATTGCAAAATAGACTACTACACGGAGTTTACCAAGAGAAAAAGTAGCAAAGAATTCTCACCCGTGCGAAATTCTTCTCCAGTTTCTTGCTTGCTTCTCGAGTGCCTTTCACCAAATCTTCCCTGCTCGCGGCCTTAATTCTTTCAGCAATCACCCTCCCAGCTTCCATATTGTTGCCGCCACCACTTGGATTCTTCTTCTTAGCCCCCCACACAAATCCGACCTAAAATCAACAAAGTCAAGGCCCATACTAAAGTAGGAAGAAGCGAGTAATATTTAAGGAATTTCACAGAGGGTCCCATCATAGCCCTCTAAGTTTGCTTTCCTTAACTTCCGCTGCCTTATGTATTTCAGTGAGGAAACGAAATCTTGTACAGCTTTCTCTAAATCGCACCGTCCCCCGAGGAGAGAAATACAAACATTTGCTACTCCTTCCTACCCCTTCCTCTAGACTTTGGATTTGGTATTCAAAGTTAAAACGCGTATTAAAAAGTATCTTTATGAACATGGGAAGCTAAGGTACACTATGTAAGCTTTACAGTAAAGTCTCCCTATGTGATTTAAGTCAACCATATGCAAACCTCTCTCCCTTTCTTGCCTAGCTTTAAGCTGCACGCAAAGTAACTACTGGAAGAATTTGTTCAAGGTTCCGCCTACATAAAACTAGAAAGAAAATAGGAATTTTACGCCCTAGGGAATTTACTTTTACATTCAACCTCAAATCTCCCCAGTATATATTTCACTAGCAAACCAAAGTAAGCAAGCAACCGAACTTCCCATAGAACTGTAAGTTGGATTTTGCTACGTAACTTCTCAGTTACTCACCTGGGTAAGGACAAGTATGACAAGGAGCCGCCCTGACAAATTTGAGAAAAACATCTTTTAAGGATCCCTTGCCGTCGATTTTGAGTAAAGCTCAAGTGGTTTGTCAACAAAACTTTCGTTTACAGATGAGGTGAAATCTACTTTCTGGGAAGAATATCGTCTGATGAGCCTCGTCCTGATCTATGAACTGTCCTCCTAGGATCCCGAGAGTGAAAGCCTTCCAGATCAAGGAATGTTATCCAGAGTCTTCTCAAGTATAACTGACGATAGATTAGGCACGTTTTAATAGAAAAGCTATACTTTACGTCTTTTCGCCAACTTTCCTATCTCAGCCAGGATTTATTTTCTAGCCTGTTCCACGTTCGATAAGTAGATGCAAAATGCGGAAGGGGGGATCAAACCCACCGGGTTTATATTCCTTTTCCCCAGCGGCCACCTGCTCCACTCATGATTCAAGGGCTTCTTAAGGATTCGTTTTTTGTACTCGGAAAAATAATAAGGTTGGCTGCAATAACCTCCTTGGATATTTTATTAGTAGGAATCAAGAAAGCTGGAATTATGGGGCCATACATGTGTCAAATGAGGCCGGAAAGTCATGCATACATTTATGCTTAACGTTGGGCTTCCTTTTTGACTCTGAACCTAGCAATTCAGGCCGGTCATCCAGGAAGTTTGTAATTTCGGATAATCGCGTAAATCTTTATAAAATGTATGAGCTCGTGCTAAAGGTCAGAATGAAGTTGCGAAAAATGTTTTCGAGAATTTTACCATATTCTGAGAAATGTCCGTCTTTGCGTTCTTCGTTTCACAGTTTCTCATGTCAGATCCTGGCAGCTAGACATGCCCTCTTTAAATCCTCGAGCTGCAATACTTGATCTGAACTTTGTAGTTTCCTCTGCATTCATTCACCACAAATCTAGCTTGTATTTAAAAACAAAATTCTGAGAAATTATCGTAAATTCGAAGTGATAAGATGATATTCTCTCTTTGTTAGTGCGCCTACTCTAATACGGAACATTTCTTGGTTTTCCATATTAAATGAATCTTAATGTGCGTTAAACGCATTCGAAGCTACTGAAATGAGATTTTCTTTTCGGGATGTATATAATAATAATTTTATTTAAAATGGTTTCTTATTTAATATATGTATTTACAATACCCACGGTGGACAGAAGAATAACTCGACAAAGTTCAAATTATAGCATCATATCAAGTTCACATCACAAAGCAATTAACTTGTCCCTGGAATACTTGAAACGCTGAAGGTCACACAAAAAATTTCGTCGTTGACATAAGTTAAAATCAGGGTGGATTGGAACCCCTGAGGAAAAAGGTTGAGGTCGATATTCACAAAAACATGCAGACCCAGATATCGCTAACGCTGTCGTTTTAAAACTTTATTTTTTGCTAAGTCGAAATAAGACTTCTTCCTGATCTGCTTCGACACGATTCAGGCTTTCGTGATATAATTTGAGCCTTTCCAGTTGAGCTTGCTTCTCATTTACAAGAGCCTCCATTCGTTGATGCAAGGAATGCCGATCTGAGGTTACCATCAACAATCGGCTCCGTTTACCGATGACATCTGTCCTTTCACGATCTGCTGTTTCCGCCATAGCTGAGAGTAGCTCGATAAAATCCTTGGCCATATTTTCAAACTCTTTTGCCCCTGAATGAGCAATAAAAGAAAATTTTTAAACCACCATCAGCTGCAAGTGAACAGTAATTTGGCAACTCCTCAACGTGTATACACTAAATGATTGAATGTAAAACGTTTCCAATGCAAAATTTGTGGAGAAAGTACAAAATACATAGAGAGAAATAATCTGTGTTGATGTGGGCAACAGTTTATTACCTTGCAAATACTCTTCACATTCAGTTATCAAATCCTGGGTAACTTGGTGTTGATCAGGATGTAAAACGCGTAACCGTTTAGTCAGCTCGTCCAAATACAGCCCACCTTTGTCAAGTACTTCGTCAGCCATGCTTTGTTATTGGTCGAGACTTAAACTTCTTTTCTAGGACTGTTTATCACTTATTTATTGTTGGTTGTGTTTGTGTACTGGATTAATTCCGTAATCTTCACAAGTGTATTGATCCTGCTTCACTGTGCCCCAGTATATATATCTATCCAGGAGTGCTCGATGGTTCGCCAATGTTTGGTGGGACTTTCAGGATTCAAATCGTCTCCACACCTGAAATAAAAGAATCCATGCGCAAAATGAATACTATTAGTGAATGATGTTAATATCGGTACTCACATTATAAATCACCTTGACATTGCAATTTAAAATCTCACTTAAAAATGAGTATAGTTTAGCTGGATACAATATCTCATTGAGGTGTTCCCTTTTTTATGAAAAGATTTAAAGTCACAGTTTTTAAAGTGGTTAGAAAAATTGACGTAAGTGTTATATGGGATTCATTGCGGTGAATGGATTGTTGGTCAGTTTATATTTGTAATTAACCTAGTTCAAAAATAAAGAGCAACAAATAAGTAGACTCGAAGAATTACCTGGTAATTAGGCCTTCAGGTTTGTCTGCAGTCTTTTGGCTACGAAATTAAACTGTAGATGGTCGGATCTGCAAGGACGCAGTTTTCTTGGTAACTTACTTTATTTTGTATGCCCTTTTGAAAGAGATGTATGCTTTATTCAAAAATTTAGTGCATTCACAAGTAACGTCACGGTGTTTCACTACAGAATGGAACAAGTTCAATGCTTGGGTAGAGTCGGAGATCCTTATGTTTGTTCTTGTTTCCGTAGCAACCGAAACCAATGGCGGAAGAAGATTCCATAACGCTTCGTTACGATGAAGTTCAAGACGTGATAAAAACGTTGACTAGTCGGGATGTTCGCTTTAACCAACAATTTGTCATTCCTAGAACATGGGGTCCAATCGCCTCGAGAACCAAAGAAGAGAAAATCATCGAAGGCATGTTCGAAAGCTGTGCCTTCAAGTCTGTTATGAGTTGTGTTCTCGGTATGTATAAAGTGTCATTCCTGTAAACAATTTTTTAATATACTTTTTTGAAGTTTGGTAATTGAACTTGTACTCTGTTGCTTTTAAGGATATGCGTTGGGTGGAGCAATTGGATTGTTTTCGGCAAGTGTGAACCCTAGTATTACAGGAAATGACGCTAAGCAACAAACAGCCCGTGAAGTTTTCAGAGACATGAAGGCAACAACAGTTAGTCATGCAAAAAATTTTGCTGTAATAGGGGCACTCTTCGCGTCTATTGAATGCGCCATTGAATCCGTAAGTCTCGATTCTCTAAAACAATATTCCCTTGGTATTGCTATGTTAAACTGGAGCACATTTTAGTTGTGAATATCTTAATTCTTAGTATCGCGGAAAGCATGATTGGCAAAACGGCACACTCGCTGGAGGGGTTACTGGGGGTCTCATAGGATTGCGTGGTAAGTATTTTAAATAGTGTTGCAGATACAATGCAATTATTGGTGAATTTATATACTGACATTACATTTGATATATAGCTGGCGTCAAAGCGGGAGTAATCGGTGCTGCTGGATTTGCTGCATTCTCTACAATAATTGATTATTACATGCATAAATAGAGGAATATGAAGTTTATTGTTGTACATACGCTTAGTAAAAGTTAGGATTTCAAATAAATTACAATTGTGTATCACATTGTTGCTGACTCATAGTTTTCTCTAGAATCTCATTTCATCAAAAGTTAGGTTATAATGCACGATGCATTGCTACATCTATGTAGTATCTACCGATATTTACTTGAACTAACTATTCTAATTTATTAATATCTTAAAATTCCGTGTCTTACTAATATTTTTTGAAACGTTGGCGTAAATTTTCGCACTGCTACTATAAAGTTGAATGAATTAAAATAGGGTATTGTAAGATAATTTAAAAACAGAAGGTTAAAAAGATTGGTAAGGTCACGTTGTTATAACTCGCAAGCTGAAATCATTTGTTTTCTGTATAGCTTCTATAATTTCCAGCAAGCTCTAGCAGGTACTTATCAGGATTATCATTCCAGTCGATATTGGCTAAATTTATCTTCTTTTGCTTTTCAGACTCCTTAGCTTCCCATTTCTTGTGCTCCACTTGGGCAATTCTAAAGCAAAGATTTAGTATATCATTTTGTAAGTCAATTCAGATTATAAACTTTGATTCATCAATGAAAACTACTTACTTTGTCGGTGAAGGTGAGCATCCCCAGACAGCGATCTTGATTAAGCGACAGGGTATTTTTTTGAAGTAAACATACTCAAAATCAGGCTTGATTTCTAGTGTAACTTTTTTAGGATCTCGACCCATCTGCATACCAAATGGATACCCACGGATAGCGAAATTAGCATAGATGCATTTTGCACCAGCTGAAATTAACCAGGTAAGTAAATATGGTGAATTCAGTCAGAAAGTTCTAAAACGCCCTGAATAAAAATAGATTACTCGTATTTTGTAGCTCACTTTCTTCGATGCGGAATTCTGGTTTCAGCTGTGCTATAATGCAGTGTTCTCCTCCCCAGAAATGACAATTTTCTCTCCATTCTACATCGATTCCTACCAGGAATGTGTAACCACCTTCGCAAGTGATGAACATTAACGTCGGTCCTCGGTAGTTGAAGACATGAAACTGGAATCGATTCACGCTCAACCCCTGTTCAACGCTATCGTAGAGCAAGGACCACTGTTCTTGTTCGTCATCCATGTTGATCTGTAAAAGCAACGTATTAGTTTAGAACACGTGAACATGGAATTTATTCGTCAATTCGTGCCGTGGACCTTTACACCGCCTGAAATTTTGATTTCTCTTCACATACGAGATAATGTGAAAAACGCCATGAAATAACGTTTAATCTTCGTAAGCGTTTTATAAAAGACTTACAAATTTTTTGAGCAGATCAACCGAGTTCATTCTATGCAGTTGTTTGGCCCCTTCCTTTTTTTTCTGAAATAGATTCAAGTAAGTGGATGGCAAAGTTGCGAGCAGAAGCCACATAAGTACCGGGTTAATCGTATGTCCATCATCCCTTGAGCAGCATGCACTGGATTCGCTTGTACTCGGGGATTCTCTAGTAGGAGTATTATCCCCTTCCACAACGTCAGGGGATATCTTCTCAGGCTGGTGGTAAAAGAAATACGCCATTTAATATTATACTCCATGATTATATCCGGAATATTAGCTAAAAGACGATAATTATTTTTGAAATCTTACACTACTTCCTGGTAGGTTAGGCAGTCTGGCGTATCCCACAGTGAGCTGATACATGAAATACTTATGCATAGGTACGATCAGTCTGGGCAGGTTCGTAAGTATCCAGTTTGATACAAAAAAAACTGACATTTCTTCTTTTATATGGAACTGGAGGGAAGAGAGACATACATACGCATACGTGTATTAGCAATATCAGAAGTATAATCTAAACCATATTTCAATGTTCGCATAATTATATAGCAATCAATCATTAGCTACGAATGCGTGAATGACTTTCAGTATTCGCTCACTGCGATAATGATTTACACCTTTGATTTTTGATCCAAAGTAACATCTGATTACTTTCCTTTTCCAGTGTATCATCTGTTGGCGTGCTCAACTCCAGCAAACCAACAATAATACCCCATGCAAGATTGCCTAAGACCATTAATTGAATCTCAGCAGCTTTTACAAGGTCAAAGTAAAGATACTTTCAGTCTAATGACTCCCACTCTGTCTCTTAAATCATGGAGTATGTAAATATAATCAGAAGCTTCAGCAGGAATCCGCTCAAAGCCAGCCCGACTATATACTTGCGGAAGATATGAACACAGTGCTGCCAAACAAGTCCTGCAGCAAGACATAGCACCTAAGTTAAGACCCTGTCAAGTTTTAACCCAAAACTATTCCCACAATTACCTTGCAGAAATCTCTGGCTCTGATCTCAACACGTTTATCCCTAATAAGTGGCTTATGAATTCTATAAGAGTTTGTTTCCAAGTTGTTTATGTTGTGACTTACACATGATTTTGCTACGGATTCAATCCAAATTTTGCCGTCAAAGTCTTCGCTCTCATAATCTGGTTCTTTGGTAGGTACGGCTGGAGGTTTCGCAGCAAAGGAGCCCGACGAAGATGAGGATAAATGGTAGGCGGAGATACATAAATCTATGAAAGATTTTCGTTTCAAGATATCCGTTCCTTCCGCGTACACCTGTATAAGGAAAGCATCATTATTTTAATGCATAATGTTTGATAAGGTTTCCAATAGATAGGGAATATACACCACATATATTCTTGGCATGCGTACTATACTTTATATAAGAGAACAAGAAGCGTATTAAAAGCCAGAAAATTAAGGAGTGGAATCACAACAACTCATGTGTAATCATTAAAAAGATGACCTCGCGTAAAAGAAGAACTTGTGTTATGAGAAGCCAAACTTTGCCACTCATCTTCGTTCAATAAAATGGTGAAGATATGAATTTAGTACATATAAGAAGAGTCTGAACCAGCAGTATTAGCAAAGCTGGAAAGTTTTGATGCTCATCAACATACGAGGTGGTAGATAAACACGAACTGACCTTGACATAGAAAGAGATTTGCTCTTTATCCATTATAAGGGAATTCATAGTTTCAGCACATTTTACAAATTCACCAGGTTTCGCTCCTTTTCCAGCATCGCCTTTATACCCACTAAAGAAATTCCATAAATATTTCTCCGCAATAGCACTATGAGGAACCATGTGTCTCTGTAAAGAAAAATACAATTAAACTTTCTAATATCCAAAAAAGATCTAATGTAAAATTTGTTTATATCCAAATTTACGACCATCTCTTATTTTTCTGATTACGTAACGTAATAAATTACGTTACAAACAAGAAAGTTACAACTGTACTGAGATGTTCTTCACAATCCTTTCCCGTGAGTTTAAGTAAATAAGTTTAAATGTGCGTACCTGGAATATGTGACGAGATATTGATTTATCCCCGCCATTACTGCTTCTTGACAGGGTCACAAGCTCTTTTGCAAGTTTTTCAAAATTGAGTGTCATTTTGGATTTATCTTCGGAATGGGCCGTGTCCTCCTGATTATTAGATTCTTCACTTTTCTTGTGGTGCTTCCAGGGTGAAAGCTGTAATGAGAAGCGCCTAGGCTTTGAAACTTTCTCCGCGCCGTTTCCCGTGGAGGTAGGAGGTTCCTCAATGACGACAGAGAGGTCTGGTACAGTGAAAACAACAGGAGATGCTTTCCCTCCGACCTGCTGCTTTCCCTTTTCCTCTCCTTCTCCGCCGTTATCCTGGTAGGATTTAAGGTCTAAAACATTAGACAACGTACTCCGTCGCCCTTTATTTCCATTGAAGAAACTTTTTGATTTTTTTCCTTCGTTCTCCCCGGAGTATACACGCACACTTTGTGATCGCTTCACATCACCTTTAAAACTAAACTTATTACGCTTTTTGATTCCTCCGCCACCTTTGTCGTCCGACTCTGGAGAGGTTAGTATACTGGCTGTGGTTGGCATATCGTTGCCTGAGGTGCTAGTTGAATGTTGATTCCCCATTTTTTTTGTCCTTCAAACACTCACGCTTCCTTCTCAGAACACCGGATAGAGTTTGCACTACACTACTTTAGATTTCAGCCAGTCCCATTACCCTAATCTACTCTCTTTGCCATGTATGATGTATTAGGAAGGAGACAAGTGAAGGAGTTTAGGAATTACGTCTTCCAGCTTCAATTCTGCTGCAGTCAATCGGTTTGGATTCCTCGTTTCCAGAAACTTTCCAATTCCCACAGCTTCTGGAGATTTAAATCCTGGCTGATCTTTAACTACTTCCAAGCTGTCTCTGCTTCAGATGCTGATCTTCTAGACTGCACCTGCATAGGAGCAAACACAGAGATTCATTATTGATATTCAACTGCATGCACTTGAACAGCGGCAAAATACTTATAGCCGCAGTGCTTCGGTTTCCCTTAGAGAGTATCCCGCATCCATTATTCATACACATGTTAATTGTGACTAGTTATACATGACACTCCTCTGTTCTTTTCCAGAAGAGTGCTACGCTTTTATCCCAAGTATTATATTGCAGCGTTCCTCCGCTCTTACTGCAACACAGATTGCTCAGGTAATTACAAACCTAGCATTTACATCACAAATGCGCGTTTCTGCCGTAACCACAAGAGTTTGTCGTTGTTTTTTGTGTACAAGCGCTCTACACACATGCTATACGTGATGATCCATATTGTTTATATTTTTCACACCCTATGTATTAGTTTGTATCATTACTCAAATATCAATCAGCCTGGATTCATTGGAGGTAACCCGTAGTAACTCCTAGATTGACTCACGCTATTCCACTATTACATACGATAACGGCTGGAGAGGAGATCCCTTGATTCTGTGAGTCTGATGATTTTCAAGCAGGTCGCTAACGACAAATACATTTCTTGGACAGATAATTCTGGGTAATAATTGAAACGAACGTTTCCGGCAGAATAAAGAAAGAAAGCCCCGTTTATTTTTCACTTATGTAATAATGACACATCAATCTGCCTATCGTCTTGGAAACATGGTGAAGCTTGATCTCGAAAATTAGGTTGATCTAACGAAAATTCTGCGCGTCTTCGTCGAAACAAACTCCGGGCTTCATTCTCCAGAGTCTACTCTCTATGCATGATTGTTGGAAGAAGGGTATAGTTGTTTCCGTGGTACAATATCTGGGACTGCTCATTATCCTAAGACTGTTTCGACCTTAGGTTTTGAGGATACAGTTGACAAGCTCTTACTATTGAAGGGTTTTATTTATGTTCAGGTGGTTCCCTTTCTGAGCTGTTTTGCCTCCTTATTCAAAGTTCAAGGAGTCAATTTAGGAAGCGAAAATATTTACCTTTCTTCGCTCTCCTTATTAACCAATTCTTATCCTCCACCCCTGCTGCCTTTGAAACCTTGAGCAACTAAAGGATAGATAGTTCAATGCTTCCGTCCTTGCTTTGTGTACTCTTTTCCCCCTATTCTAATTTTGCCTGTCTTCCAGTATTACTTTGCCCCAAACAACATCCCTAAAAACTGTACGAAGAATCGTGAACACTGAGCCTCAATGCACAAATGTGAACATCACATCCTTTATGCAAATCAGCAGAGCTAAACTATCGATCGTAACTAAACACAGCACTCGCATTCATCTGAAAGCATTGGATTTTCTAGTTAGGCTTACGCAGCGTAAATTAATTGTTCTGTGAAGATTATCAAACGTTAAGCTTAACTTGACATTTAAAAATTAGTTTGAAACGTTTATCCAACCCAACAAAGTGGAATAAGGGATGTTTAAATTTTATGAATGAAATTATTAATTACCGGCTATTTCAGTTGAATGAAACAATCCAGAATCTGGTCGATCCAGGTGTAACTAGACGTAAATGAAGCAGGTGGTCCCACTTCCACGGCGGCTAATGGAAGACTGAATGTAAAGTCGACAATGCTCATTGGAAGCATAGGATGCAAATCCTTCAGGTGAGGGACCGTTCCTCTCACATAGAAAGCTATTGCTGGTGCTGGTTAAGGCTTTCGTGCTTAACTCTACTCAATGTTTCACAAACAATGGCTGATGGTGCATCAAATAATGATTAAGAGTATCTTGTTGTTGTACATTTCCTTTAGCATTTATTGTAAATTGTGAAGGGGCTGAGCTGACGTTATGATGTTGTTTCTGGAGTGGATGAAATCTGGGACAGGGGAAGCCTTTATGTGGAAAAATAGTCCCTTTATCTTGCATTGGCACATGTCAAGCGCGATATCACGGAAGGCGGAAACTTCGCTCCATCATTACGCTCCTACGTTTTAACCACATCCTCCCGGGCTGCTTGACGTTCTACAATTTGTTCCATGAAATAATCCTAGGGATATGGATTATTTTGTATTGATAACCTGGGGACACCAACCATAGTAGTATATCATATGACCATCTCGGCCAGATTGCGTGAGCTTGAATCAACTTTGGTGTGGAATACCAGCATAACGTCGTGTTTGGAGTGAGACTTGTTTCAATGGGTGCACACTCACCTTTCGGATTTTATTGCAAAAAGTACACAAATATTGACATCATGAAATATTTAGCAATAACAAGTATTATAGCAAACAGCATACGAAAAA
This sequence comes from Sminthurides aquaticus, assembly GCA_906901655.1. Lineage (NCBI taxonomy): Eukaryota > Metazoa > Arthropoda > Collembola > Symphypleona > Sminthurididae > Sminthurides > Sminthurides aquaticus. Next base: position 2,486,693 of record CAJQTT010000004.1, on the reverse strand, counting down.
TATGGAGTAGTTATGTATTAAAAACATTAGTATAGTTTGCGTACAAACGCTCATCAGAAAATAACGCTGATAGATTAAATCAAATGCTAATAAATAGTTCGACATAAAATTATCCTGCCATCATAAACCTTGTCCTATTATTAATATTATAGCCTAATCTACGATGAGCATCATCGGGTACCTCACGTAATAATAAGAGCGAGTTTTCAGAGATGAATTGACGGTGCTAGAGTTCGACGAGCACAACGCGTTTAATCAAGTATAGGTAGAACATGCTTCCAACTCGTAAGCCTAGCAAATTCACCATAAAGTTAGTTAGTTTCAAGCTAAATTAGATCTACTCATGATGTATGTTAATCATAAGGAGCACAACTTACCTCAAAGACAGACTTTGACTGTGTAGCAACGACCAACGAAGACTCCTTTGAACCATTTCCAAGAAATCTAGCATTCGACATTGTTACAAACTTCGACTCGGGTAATTCGATCTTTTCGACGCCGATCGAGCTTTCGGATGCACTGATCCGAGATTTGGTAAAGCTGTTGGGTCTCAACGGTATAATTTCAACGGAATTGAAATGGACTACGAACAAATCGGGATGGCGATAATCTGAAATTTAAAACATGTAAAATATAGAATCTTAAAGAAACAAAGACACTGAGACACTTAAATAACTTGATTTAAAAATACTTACAAACACCTAGCGGAAGTTTTGACCACATAATGTCTTCGGAACGAGAACGACGACCATAAGCGTCAACAAATATGGCCAAGTCAGGAAAGCAAAGCAAGTACTCGGTAATTCCGTGCTCTCCTTCGTATTCCACATTGGAATCTGTCACATCTAAAATTGCTACCGGGAAATGGACGGACTCACGGCAGGCTAACATTGCGTACATCATGGAATCATCGGATTCATCCATAAACTCTGCAAAATTTGAAGAACGTCATAAACTATTTGTTCCCATACCTTTTCCTTCGAAAATCGAAAATTCATTACCTTCCATAGTGAAGTTTTTAACATCCAGCTCAAATATCTTGTTACAGCCAAAGATGACTGAGTTTGGTGTAGTAAGCATGCAAGTAACAGCTTCTGGTGTTTTGAGACTATGACGTAGCACTAAACTGTCCTTTTCCCAGACGAGGACATTCAAGTATTTCTGTAAAGCAACCACAACGAAGGCAGCACCATCAGAAGATTCTTGTGTGCAAAAACTAATGCAGTTTTTGAGATCCGGAATGTGTTGAAACTTTATCTTCGGTTTAGAACACGCTGCTGCCTCGGCGCACGCTTTCGTGAGGTTCAAGTGAGTCCATGCCAACCTTCTATCTTTACCTGTTGACGTAGGAAAAACAAATTGGAAGTAAGCATATACAAACGTTTCACTCTTTCAACCCAACTTTTAAGAAACCCACCTTCGATGAATAAGGTAAGATTGATAGAAGGCATAAATTCTATCTGGTAAACGGATTCAGGGCCCTCGATGGTCACAGCATAATTTGTTGCTTTATCATCACCGACTTTTCGTGAAAACATTCCTTGTTCACATCCAAAAAGATAGACGTTTGCATCCACATGTTGAATACAGTTGATTTCCAGCCGATCGAAGCCTTCTTCTTTGAAGATGCATTTTTTGCTTACACCTACATCCTTTGGCGGTAGAACCGCGTCAACATGTACTTCGGATGGACATTCTTTTTGAACTTGCAGCTTAGCCAATTGTGTTTTCAAGTTTGCGGCTTCCTCTTCAAGAGTTTTAACCACTTTATGTTCTTGTATTAGTCGTTGCGGCGTAGCAGAAAAAATCGGCTGTAAAACAAATGCGTTTACCCATGTTACGTTGTAATATTTTGTGTCTTACATAAATTTGTAGTTGCGACAGATACCTTCGTTAAATGACTTAATGGAGTCGTTGGCTGCTCTTTGTTTTCCTTGTGGTCCCTAGAAAATAGTTTTCCTCCAAAATGTTTTTTCTTCTTTGTCGACAGAAGTTCATTCTGGTCACGCAGATGTTCAATTAGCTTTATTTGTTGATTCAAGGTAGATTTCCATCGCAAGTCTTTCTCAGCTTGTCCCACTTCTAGCAATGCCAAATCTTCACTAACTGACTCCAATCTATTTGAAAGCATCATATAAAACATAGCATTAGTTAGATGGTTATCTAGTTAGATGGAATCAAATAATCGGAAGTATTTGTAAAGTTCAGTTCTTACTTATCCTTATAGGCTTCACATTTGGAGATGGCTTCTGACAACGCTGATTTTAACTCCATGTTACTTTCCTTTAAATTCATGACCTGCAATATGGAGCATGAAAAATTGTAATAAATACAAAGCAACGGAATAAGTTGTCTAGAATATGATTAGTCACTTCTTCTCTACCTCTGTCAGTGTTTTTGTACTTTCTTCTTTAAGCAACTTATTTTCTGAAGTGAGCTGTTCACATTGCTGTTGGAACGTGTCGTGCGCATCTTGAAGTTCATCCCGACGATCGAGTAAGTCACTCATTTTCTCTGTTAGAAGGTCGTTGCTTCTTTTTAAGTCTACTATTTTCGTGTTCAAGTTATGGATTTCGTTGACCTTCTCAAGTTCTCCCGTCTTCATGGTTCCTTCAACATCGGCCAGCTTCCTCTCAGCATATACTTTAAGGCTTACTGCCTCGTTTAATGATATTTTGACTTTCTTGAGCTCCTCCTCCACTGCGATGCAAGATTTCTCCGCAGCCTCTCTAAAACATCATCATAACCCAGAAACATTAGAGGCTAATTTAACGACAAAATAAAATACTACGTGTACTATTTAATGTACTTACTTTTGTGCAACAGCCCTGTCCAGTTCATTTTGATTTCTTTCCATTACTGTTTCAAACTCTCTCAACTGGTTTTCCAACAGCATGCATGCCTCTTTTAAACGTTTTGTACCCTGAAAAATAAATAAAAAGTAAATTTAAATACAATCAGATTGGATTTAGACCGAAAATTTAAAAAGAATGTAAGACTTACAGTTTGTAGCTTATCAATAGACTTCTCTTTGTCTTCAATTATGCTTTCTTTCTCTTTCAGCAAATTTTCATACTTGGAACAGTCTCCGCGCAATTTCTCCATGTCCACGACTGACGCTTTCGAATCTACCAGTTCTAAAATCAGAAAAAAGACACCAATGATTTTCCCGAAGACGGGGTGGATAAATCAAAATTCTCTTGGAATCCCCACCTTTCTTCAGCTTCTTGATTTCTTCCTGAAGTGTTTTGATCTGCTCTGATTGTTCTTCGATCATCTTTGTTTTCCTTTCGCATGAGCTCTGCAAATGTTTTATTTCCTGATGTAAGTCTGAAGCCTGCTTTTCAAGTTCAATATTCTTCTTCTCAGCCGCCCTGCGTGACTGTACAGCTTCCGAAATCTGGTCCCTTGAAGATGTTGAATGAGCAGTTTCTTTGGAAAGCTTCTCTTCCAATTCTTTCTTCTCCCTGGTCAACAATCTTACATCAACTTTGAAAGTAGTCAGCTCCTGTTCAACTGACGAGAGAGCCTTTTCCAGTTCTCTATTCTTGACTTTTTGATCGCTCAGTTCATCCTTTGCTTGCTCCCATGAGCGATGACATTTATCGAGTTGGTGTTGGAGAACCTCGAGGGCACCTTTACTGGCTTCAAACTCCATGGTTTGAGACTGATAATCCTTTACGTTGTCGACCAAATCTTGTTTCTGCGACAGCATACCATAGATAATTAATTTATTTGTTCATTGCATACTTCAGAGCGGTCAATTATATCCCTCCGGTTCTCTAACTTGCTTACCTCATATTCCAAATGGTTGACATAATTTTCCAATTCCTTCAGCTTCATCTTCAACTCATCTATCTCCGAACCTTTACGACTGAGGTCCTTCTGAGTACTCTGCAGTCTAGTAATGAGATCCGTTCGCTCGGATTTCATCTTCTCCAGCTCTCGTTCCAAGTTTTCAATTTGTGAAAACGTATCCACATCACGTTCTTTGACCAGGGCTTTATTGCTTCTTTCAAGTTTTTCTATGACTTGCTGCATTTGTTTCAGTTGATCCAAATGTGAATCCTGCATTTCAACATTCTTCCTCAACGCGGCATCTCTGGAGCTCCGAGCTTCGTACAATCTTCCCGTGAGGTCCGAGATTTCCTTCTTGAGCTCATCCACCAGATCTTCAGTTTCTTGAAGCCGCTTTTGATTCTCCTTGGCCATCGCCATGTTCTCAATCTTATTCATGCTTCCAAGGGGTTTAGGACTTGGCGTTGTGAACACATAGGCGGAAACCTCTTGGATACCGGAATCTCCGGATCCCTTCCCTTTGTTCCTACTACTATAACCATCCATACCTGGAATCAGAACATAATTTATTTCACAATTCCATCCGAGCTCAACCCTTCAAGCTGGCATAAATTGCACTCGCTCATTGCTATGACATTCAGTTCTTGACAATCCATCAAACTTAAGTTAGTCTTCCGGGAAGGCGCTCTTCAAACTCTTTAGTTAATCAAGATTATCTACAAAAGTTTAAGCTGCTATAGCACAATGGCAATGAACAATAACTTACCGATGGCTCCTTTTTACCGAAAGCTTTATGTAATTGATTGAATTTAATCCAAAGTATTCGTTGCCTTAGTTTGTCGTAACCATGAAAAACTTTGCGGATTGCTTATACTACTGGACGGTGGGGAAATAACCGTTGACTTAAATTAATGAAAATGTCAACACAACTTAACTATACTAGGTAACACAAACACTTATCCACAATCCATAGCACAGGCTGTATAAAGCAACACAAACATTAGCCCGGTTATTTCACTATCTATCCTGTCATCAGTAAACAAGGATTAACACTTTTATAGTTACGCAAAATTAAATGTCAGTGATTCCCCCAATCACTGTGGCAAAACTGTGGATGCACACATGGAAAATACAAACACTCTACTCTCCCTCCAACGGACATCAAAATTAGCGGGCCTGTCTGCAGTACTCGTCCTACTCATTTTCAATTCCTCCTTCCCTCCTCTGTTAATAATCCGCGACGCCTGAACTCTTGAGTCTCTTTCGTATGAGCTTCAGACGTAACCATACGACGAGGTCTGCCCGCCAAAATTCTTACATGAGAATAAACGGCGGGCACCAAATACATACGTATACATGCAATAACGTAATAAAACGGATCCTAGCGGAGCCATTCACATGGTAGGTTTGCTAGAACTACAATTAAAACTAACAATGCAAGAAGTAATACCCGGGTTTTATGAGCTGTGTGCGACTAAAGGAAGTGTATGCCTCATTCTAGTTGTGGTCGCATATCATTCTACAGGTTTACTCAAAATTTACAAATTCATGCAGTCCTTAAACAACTTTATAATATTTAGAATTTGGCCTCATCCAACTCAACGTCCATCTAATCTGTCAGTTGCTCCAACCGGGTGCTGAGGAGCGGGAACATGTTGCTGCAGCAGTAGCATATAGGATTGCAGCTGTGTGCGTTGTAAGATGTGTATGTTCCTCATCATACCGGATAAATTGGATGTCGCTCAGTTTTTACAGTACCTATTAATTACAAGGAGAGGACCATTTATACATGTACACGCCATTGATTGTAGGTCAGGGGTCACCGTTGCTACTTGATAGATGCAGAAGCAGCGAAAACGTTTCGGGTGCCCTAATTGTCACATACGACATACAACAACTGTTACGTGCATAACGCAACATAATAGAAGCAGAATCAGTTTGTAAATTAACTACTACAAGACAAGAATAATTGTAGATATTTATTATTAATTATCTAAAAGAATCCCGAACTACCATTGGATAAAGCCAGCAGAATCTGAAATTGGTGGAGTAGGATCATTTGGTTAGCTAACTGTAATTGGGGGGGGGGGTAGACAAGAGTGACCCCGCCCAACGGATGCCGGGGAAGATTTGATAGAATTTATAAAATACACTGCTGGATGAACAAATAAGCTATTGAATGATCTCAAGTAATTGTAATAAGTCAAGGTATTTTACAATTTCAATCTCCGTTTCGTAGACACGCAGTCATTGAAGTTACAAATTGAAGGAAACTCATTAATTATTATGTAGGCATTATTAGCTATAAAAAAAGATAGAAAATATTTATACATGTTATAGCACATCAGTTTCAACAGCTTACACATGTGACGCTACAGAATTCACACAAATAAGTACCATAAATTACAAATGAGTTATGACAATTATATACTTTATAGACAAATATGGTTAGGAGGAGTATATACATAGAAGAATGAAATGGAAGTTGCTATGAAACGATCACCATCTGTTTGCTATCAGTAAATTAGTATTTGTAATATGTTCAAACCCAGACGATCATTCGAGTGCAATGCAATCCAAACGTTGAAGGAGAAAGTTTACATATCGTGTCTACACTAGATCATTCTACTTCAGCGGGCCACATATATGCTTGAACAAATCAATTATCTGTAATGCCTCCGCTTAATTGATACTTGACTTCATTAATCATTGCAATCCACCGACATCCATTAATTAGCAGATCCATGAGGTATTTAGCGTGGGATTCGTGTACAACAAGATTCCTGCCAGTATCCAAGCCATGCCAATGACGAGTAGCAACGCTCTGTTTGTCGGTAGCGAGGTCAAGTCCAAAATATCTCTCCAGCAGAATTGATGAGGACATTCATAGAGCGCATGCTGAAGCCAAAATCTATAAACGTACACAGCGGATAGGATGATTAGAAAAAAGGGACGTAGTGAAATTCAATATACACAATTTAATTATTTCACTAGTATTTAGCGCTACCTGCTGAGCTCATTCTTCAAAGGTTTAATTGTTGGTGTAGAAGATAGTTTGATGTAGAATGAAGGTATGGGCGTCACGGTTGCGTATTCTCGGATAACGTGTCTAGAAAATCAGAAGAAATGAGACAAACATGTAAATTTCACTGTAGTTCGTAGCTTACGTTCGGCCACGACCATTGTTCTTCTTCTCTCCGTTTTCTTACGGAGTATTAAAATATATAGCTGCGTTACTAAAGTAAGGCCTACCTGTAATGTACTTCCACGAGTTTCCCGCGGTAATGAAATGCGTGTATAACGAGTCCCAAAGGTATATTCTGGCAATTACTGGGAAAACTTTCATTTAATTTAGTTTCGCTTAGTTCCACTGTATTGCTGCTTAGTGGGGAACTTTGCCTGAAAAATTTCAAGGATTATTACCGTTCTTTCGAAGCTTTACTTTAAAAACCATTTCTTCTTATTCACTCTTTAACTCTAGAATCGAAACCCCTAAACCCGAGTCTAAACTCTACGTGCCGGCTCACATCCACAAAAAGCAAATCGCAAGGAAGTATTGGCCGAGAACTACTGTCTAGACAGATAATCCGGAAGAGACTTACTTGACAGGAAATTTAAAGGAGCGCCTCCTAGCGTTTCCTTGCGTCTCATTTACAAGTAGTTGAACCCAAAGCTTTGAGAAAGCATGGAGAAAGTACCTAGAATTTCGTATTAAGTCAATCAACCACGTTTGCATCCCTACATGTTGTAATTCAGGGAAGTGAAATAAGGATACCTTGCTTTGCTACACGTATTCAGTGTTTCCTTGGGTTTTGGTCGAAAATTAGCAAAGAAACTCACTGGTTGATGGTCCAGATTCATAATTGCCCAACCTGAAATTAAAAATCCGACTACATTATTTCCTAGTAAACTCCGCTTCAACTCAATTCACAAATGTATGAGTCCAATATGCTAGCGTAATGTGTCATTGCGAAAGCTTTCTCCGCGGCATAATACAAATTCAAGGAAGCATAATTATGTAATTTATTTCTGTCCATTCTACCCGACTTTACTCTTAGCGTTTCAATCCGGTTCACATGGCTGGATTGAAGGAAGAAAGACAGAAGATGTATGTAGAGCGAAGGAAATGGCATAAGCCGGGAGAAAGCTAACTTTCTCCCGGTATCCCAGCTTCGCTCCACACCGGAATGAAGCGAGCAATCAGTAATTCTAGCCGACAGTTGTTGCTTTCATCTTTCCGAATTTTATATTCGGCCATCCATTCCACTTAGCGTCAAGCGTATGCAGACGCAATCGATTACCAGAAGCTGTTTTCTTTCTCTTATAGAATGTATACATTGTCTGCACAGGAATTTCTCATGCTCTTCCTCTATCAATCCATTTACTCCGTATGCTCAACATCAACACGTTTTTTCTTTCCAATGCTCTCTAAATTAATGTCACCAAATGCATCCTCCGAGAATCCCTTTCATCAATCAACCTTATTAACCACTCCATCGTCACTGTAACGGAACCATTCTTTTGGCTTCTCGTACTTACAGAAACGAATATATTGGCATATATTTCTACTTGAGTCTGCGAAGAATGCAATTCCAGTGGTCATAGTCTCCGAACCTTTACAAACATTCTCATACTTGACTTTGGACTATAGTCAGATCCACATAACTGGACCCCATCAATCCAAAACAGTTACGAGTTGTTACGTTCTCTCAGCCCAGTTCCTCCTCACTACATTTCTGGACTGTTAATAACCCTGTTGCTATTGAAATTTCGTTTAGAGCATTTTCAGCGGCATTCGTCGTTTTCCTCCTACGCATAAATAAATAATGACCTTGAAGGTCAGATCAGACTATGACGTATAGTCAGCAGCTAGATTTGTAACTGTCACAAATTTTTCACATTTATTGCTGCCACCAACGCTTCACTATCAGAAAGAGGCTCTTGCCATCTGAATTCTGAATTGAATGCAACCGCCCCCTTACGTCTAGTATCCCACAAAGTATATGCTGTTGATGTTGATTAAATCCTCTAGTGGAAATAAAAAGTATTCAGAGGTGAAAATTACGCATCACTAATCGACGAACACAGACACATTTTGTAATTAGTAGTAGACATCCTAGATGTGCATAAAAAACCTACAAGAAGTTTATGAACATCCTGAAGTAAAAAGACTGCTTCTAACAAGCTGAATACGGTTGGTTTGCTTTAATAGCAGCGCTTTTCTTCATTTCAAGAAGGTAGTACATACACAACAATTGGATTGCGACAAAAGCGGAATGGGCAAGCTCTGTTGAGAGAGATAAAGTCAAGTTACAAAGGAACATATTCCTAAAGAACAAACCAATGAATCTCATTGAATATTTCCAAGATTGCGAAAATCTAATGAATAACATTCTCCCTTTAAGGAGGGACAGCAGACATAAGTACAATAGTTACAATAGGCAGTTATTGAAGGAAAACTAAAGGAAAATACAGCCACATATATAAATATGGGATTTGCTAAGAATTACAAAGCGCATAGTTAAGCTTACTGTTCATATTGTGCTGATGTTTTATGTTTAAAAGCAACTGTACATTACATTGGATACTAAAGGATAACGTAGCCGGAATTGTTGGAAAGGGAAGTCATATATATAGCGCGGTCACGCCTGTTTGTATTTTCTCCATGTCCTCCCATACATGTGTAAGTCGTGGAGTAAGCCTGTAAGTATAACCTAGAAGCTTGAGGATTCAATTCCCTCAATCCAGAATCTACTATTCTTCAGTTTACTTATCACCCGTCTCCAGGCCATCATGTAGTTAGGTGAAAACAAGTTGGAGAAATCATGTAACTCAGTGTACATTCATTGGTTAGGATTCATCTCACGTCCGCTGTAGAAAATCGCTTTTTCCTTTCGCCAAAAGCTCCTCTCCTATCCTCTTCTGTCTTGTTCTGGGAGCAGAGCCGAGAATTTGTGAACGTCTCTGCCTCCCTCTCATTCTACTGCTCCCTGTGAAAAGGGAAGAGTGAGAGAAAATATCCTTGTCCTAGAAGAAGAAATTTCTTGCCCAACCTCCAACTCTCCCCACCTTCACACTTTTCCAGCATCCCTATTTTATGACATTCATCCTGAATTTTCCAATGTACTAAAAAGTTGGCGAGGAAGCGGAAATACCGTACTTTGAACGCATTAAATTTTTTACATCCTCCGTCCCTTCCAGCAGCATAAATTAAGCTCACGTCCAACATAACAAGCACACACATTCTCCTGAGAGTTGATACAGGATAAATAAGATTGTCGGATCAAATTTTCAATCAAATGAATGCTATTTTACACCAGCCCATCACCTATATTCCCCAAGCCCCACCTCAGCCTCTCCGCAATTACTTGTAGGCATAAATAAAGTTCCACAATCCAAGGACCAAGGGCGTTTACGGGAAAACCTTGAAGGAAATCTTAGCAAATTTAAGAAATTAACTTTTTCTCACACTCTCAAAACTTTGTAGAAGCCGTAATGTCTTTAGACTGAGAGAAGCCCTATCAAATGAGTTTCCCTAAATCCGAGCAACATTTCTTCCTGCCTCTTCCACACCATCGCTTTTACACATCCATCAACACGTGAGTAAGCCTCCCGAGAAATCTCTGTCCCTAACTTTACGACTTCATCATCACAAACATGACTGACCGCAAGTTATAGCGCCTAGGACAGTGACAGAGGGTTTCGATTACGTTAAAATCTTGCGTAAACTCTTTCTAAAAAGCCTTCCTCCCAGTCTGTTTACACGACGCTGGAACGATGCAAGCTCAGCATCTGCAAAAGTATTCCCATCTTCATCATTCTTCCGTAACACATAGCATCTAGGAAAATCCCTTTTTACCTATCAGACTCATCATTGTCGGTCTCTGTGCCTTCCATCAAATCCGCCTCCGCTAAATCTTTCTTGACATCATGTCTCACGGAGTGACACTAAGAATGTAGCACTTCCATTGCCAAGCTGAACCTTTGGGAGAGAGAACAATAATCATCAATTCACCTCCCGTCCTCCTCCTAGTCTCCTAGTGCATAAATTTCCTTGAGCCCGAAATGCCAAAGCAACCTATCTCATCTTCAATTTCTTGCTTTTGCTTTCATCCATATCTGAATGATCGTAGTAGCAGTTTCCGCATACAAATACGTATATATATACAGAATAGTTGACGCAATTCTTTATATTTTAGCCTTCAACATTCATTATCCCCACATTCTCGACAAAATCCAAACTAGAGGCTTAAATCTATTTTCCAATAACTACCAGTAAAAACGCAACGACTATTCCGACCATCTTCCGAGCCAAAAATTCCATCTCCATTGGTAAAACTCCTCTTAAATTTTCCATCTCAGCTCCTATCCACCCTGACTTATAGACGAAATTCTTAAAACTTTGCGGAAAAAACCTTTTGCTCTCATATGCTCTTCAAGTAGGGAGAGAGACTCGTTCATATATTCAAGTTTTGATCCCCGAATTCCATCCTCTCCATTGGGATTCTCTCCAAGCACTTTCCCTACACCTCCTTTCTCCCTTCCATACTGTGCTGTAGCAATCTCACAAATCACCCGAGAAGAAGGAGTACCAATTTATTCTTTCTCCAACTAGATCCAATGTGAATTACAATTGCAATACCTATAGCTCGTTAAAATCTACCTTCACCCCTCCATAGGACAAGTGTCTCGACTTCCAAGGGTTTACTTTCTCTCCTCAATTCCGAATTCCACATCTTCCAATCCTCTTTCCTTCACCACAAACAGGATTTTTCAGTAACAAGATCATCTGATCCTCCTCAACCTCTTCTTTACTCGCAGTTACACGCTCCGGAATGCCGAGAGTCCCCCAACTTTCTCTTCCTCTTCCCAGATGAGTACAGACAAAAGGCTTAAGTTGACCTAGTAACCAGGATTCTTGATACCTTTTCCCTTTATTCTTTGACCTCCACCTTGCATGGATGAGCATGTAATTCCGTTTCCTCTTCCTTCTTGCTTCCTCCATCATACTTCCTGGGACTATCTCTAATGCTTTCATCATTCTCTTGCTATACACACACACCTATTACTAGATGAGCTGGTAAAATTTCGTCACCTTTGCTACAACCAACCTCTTTATCGGTATAAGTTACTAAAGGTTCTGATGAAACTCGTTGCTGTAAAACTGGTTGGTTCATAGATTTTTTATAGATAATGTAATGATTGCACCAGAAAAGGCTATCCAATTAGCCAGAAAAAATGCATCCTTGACAAAAGCAAGGTCACAACATGTATGAACAAGCCGTCCCATTTCCTTATCGAGAGACTGGGGAAAGCAACATTGATTATCGACAGATAGGAAATGAGGTTATGTTTAATCCGTTACTGAATGGACTATGGACTGTAATTTCCACCTGGACGAGCGGAAGAATAATTTAATCTCCCATAGTATCTTTGATTATAAGCCTATTTGGAGAACGAAAGAAAAGATTTCATCAAGAACCTGATAGATAAATGTGTAAAACAAACTCAGAATCTGGAAAAAATCTTTTTCTATCTTTTATAATATTCAATCACAGAAAGAAGACACACTGTGCTTTTTCGGGCTCATTATTTTAAAAACTTTAACAGGTCTCTAAACAGTTTGTTTTTAAACTCTAGAATATCACATTGGATCACCGTTGCTACCTTGATTCTTTAACCCTAGTCTCTTCCTGAATACTGCTTATAATTGCCTCTCCCCTCGACGGAATCCTCAATCCCGATCTGGGACTCACTTTTTCAAATGCAAATTAAACGTTCTAAATACGCCAGAAGCGAGAATTTCATTACTTCAGTCATCCCGTCGAGCTTAATAAGCATGCATGGAGAGAATTCTTTTGTTTTAGTCATGAATAGAAGTCGGAATAATACAAGGCGTCATCACCTTATTATTCGCGCGCAGTAATTCCTCCACTGCCTTCTTTTCAGCGGGAGAAGAAGGCGTTGTAAGACACAGCATGGGCTTTTTTGCAAAACACAAATGGCTATCGTAATGATAATAACAAACGCTATTCACAGGCCTAGAATGAGCTGAATCCAAAGAGAAAGAGGAAAAGAGGAGCGCCTTTTTTATTATTCCCTCTTATGATTCCAGAAGCCCTTGCTCCCTGGAGAGATCCGTGTACACTAGTTGGTTAAAGCAAACAAGGATAACTTTTCATCTATTCCCTCATGACAAAGGTATGCATCAAATTAAGCCTCCAAACAAAAATTCAAAGACTTGTGCATCCAACGTGCCCAAACTCTCTACGTAAACAAGACAAACCGCCCGAATAAAAATTCTTTACAACCGTGACTGCGAATAAATCTTCTTCCAACCATGTTTGACTCTCAAGTAAGTCGCTACGCATGCTAGCAAAGGCTCTCAATCAGGACAATGAAGATATTAAAGGGAGGCTTTCTTTTATTCCAATCCTGGATTCCAGATAGATTGCTCATATGACTTACAAATTCCTCTACCAATGCAGAAAGAAAGCTCTTTTACCCTCAAACTTCCTTTCACGTGTCCCTGAGCTTCAGCCCCGCGTCATCAATCTTCTCATGAGGCGAATTGTTTTCTTTCACTAATGCGCGTTAGCAAGAACGCTTGCATATACAGAGTATCACCAAGTTATCGGATTTGCATACCCAAGGGGAAGAGATTAAAACAATAAAGGTAGCACAATCCTCCATAATCCCTTCTTCTACGTAAAGGCGGGTAATTATTTTAATGAAAAGTTTTAAAAACCAAGTAAGCTATAAGTTGCTGTCTCGACGTCAACAAGTCTGTGTAGGTATGAATAGAATGTTGACTACAAATCAAAGTTTACTTGCGACTTTCTCCTTATTACACTAATTGCTTTCGAAGAAAGGTTTTACATTTTATAAAGTTAATGAAAAATTGGTAGTTTATAATTTTGGAGAAAGCCGTAACAATGTTGCAGAAGAAAGTCCTTCCTAACAGATTTTCTGGAAGCTTAAAAAAACTTGGTTTTACATAATTTACAGTAGTACTATTAGGTAGGGCGAAGAATGTGATTATAGATTAAGTCTCAGGATAATCCCGCTTTTGTATGTAGCTGAAGGGACCATGATTTCATAAAGGAATTCAGGTTCTATGGAGGATTGTGTCAGCTTTATTGATTGATATTAGAGATATACTTTGATCAAATCCCGTAGTTTGTTTATTAACTTGCACCGGAGCTGATTTGAGGAACTTGGATCGTTGTTGTTGTGTTGCTGTTCACTACTATGAAACGGCCCATTCTTGAAGCCATTTCCTTCATGTGTCTTAGAGCTGTAACCAGGAGCGTTTATTAGACAATTCCTGTGGAAACTGACTAGGCCGGGAAGATAAAGTAAATTGTAAAAGAAAAATATTTGGGGCGAACAGGTTGGAAATAATAAAAGCTGCGGGATGAATTATAGGATGGAAATGCACCCCAATGGCCAAGTTAGGATGATAATCCAATCCTTGGAGGAAGGAAGTAGGCCAACTGGCTTTACTTTAGTTCCGTTAGATTACACGAAGCATAAATTTCACGCTACAAGATTATTCCCCCGCCTAGACTCAAGCTTCTCACGGGAGTGACAACAATTTCCTCCTGGTTTTCTCAACTCCGACTACGAGATTTACTGTGCACTTTCATACTGAGGTAATAGAGCATCTAAAACGGAAGGAGCCAGAAGAATACCGAGAAAGGAAGGACCGGCCGCGTGTGTGCCGAGCCCAGCCGCATAACTCTGAAACAAGTGTAGTGTTTTAAGGCTTGTGGAGAGCAACTTGGGGAAAAGTTGGAATTGATGTCCCTAAGATACGCATTTCCTGTCCGTCTTCTTTCTCATTCTCATTTCGCAAGATTGAAATAAGATGGTTAGCAGTTGCCGGTAGGGAAAGTACAAGCTCAGGGAATTTTAGAGGAATCCTTTACGATGATAGAGTAGTAGCTAAGAAGGAGCGTTGCACCGAAAAATCTTCCCCTCTTCCCAGCCATCAACACGTTTTCCAAAGTAGGGGAGTAGAAGAAAATTGGGAAGTGAAAGTGTATTGGAGAAAGCGTTAATGCATAAGAGAGAATAGTCAAGTCAAGGACAGGAGGAATTGGAGGACGCTGCTGGAGGAAGGACTTGTAGCTTGCAGGAAGAGAACGTGGATGATATAATATTTTTTATTTGCAACCTGAACCTAAAACTTCACTTGGTTGGGCCTTCCGTTCCGGCATGGCTTTACTCTCTCTTCCCTTGCTTTGTATTTGCTTCTGGAGATTCCGAGCTGAGTGCCGAAGAAGGGAGCGGGATACTATGCGTTCGTTTTTCTAGGTTTCGGCGACGGCGGAATGGGAGAAACGGAGAGACTAAACGCGAGGAAGAGAGACTGGAGAAACTCTCTTCCAAAGATTCATGCACGAGTCAGACTCTCGGAGTGGGGCAGATACGAAGCAAGATTCCAGGGAGCGCTTGCGTCTCCAATCTCTCCAAGGTTCCAAAGTATTCCACAGATCAGTTATAAAGTACGACACGAACCAACTTCCCAGCTCAGATTTTGTCTGGTAGTTAGCCATTTATGGCTACTACTTTGTGAATTGTTCATAAATCTATTAAACCTTACGTCACCCTGGCTGTAGTTGTATTAACAGTGATTTAAAAAAAATAGCCTTTCCGCTCGTTCAAACTCATATTCGGACATTCTATATTCTGACTCGAAAAGGTAAGTAAAAATTATTCCTGTCCTATCTGTCTATTCTTTTCCGGGATGTCAGTATCCATCTACTTGGTACGGCCTGACGTGTATCTTACATTGCCATGAACTTTCTCCATCTTTCTCCGTCCTCTGGTATTCCTTCACCTGTATCATCCCCGTGTCGTGCCTACATGAAGATACAATGGAGAATTACGGAAAATAAGGTGAAACTACAAAGCCTGTTTCCTCCTTTCTTATATTGCGATAATACCTATTCTGCATCCCACTTGCGGGGTTGGTGGTGTGGATGTAAATAAAAGGATTTTCAAAAACCATCTCGTGTACTAGCCAGAAGCAAAAGCCCGCAAGCAGACACTTGCCCTCCTGCTACGTGAAACTCTAAAGAAAAGCAGCAAGCATTATTTTACACAAGCCCTTTTCAAAGTATTCAACTCCTTTGAACAAACTCAACGGGTTTCTATAACTACATCTCCCTGCATCATCTTTCTCTAACTTTTCAAGTATATTCCACCTTTTTCTCAGCTTTCCCCCCTCCTTCCAGTTCATATCTGTCTCGCAATTAAGCCAGGAAAATAATGAGAGAAGGCGACCTCCACACGTACATTCTTTGATCTCGTGGAAACCAATGAAACTCCTCAAATCCTTCCCACACACCTTCTATCATCACTCACCACAGGAGTAATCCGGAACTAAACTTTCTCTGCTATTTCTTTACCTCACATATGCTTCTTGAGGGGCGTAAATCAGGGAAAGTATTGCGTAAGTCTGCCGAACAATCTGCAGTCAATACTTTTCCATTTCCGCCGCTCATTATCCGCCTCAGCACTCTTCTTCCATGCCCCTTTGTACTGGTGGGTAGGAACGGAAGAATGTTTTAGTTAAATAAGAATAGTTGCGCCTAAACTAAATCATTTACGTAATTTATAGTTCTCTGCCGGTGGTGACAGTGGGATTCTCTGAATTCAGTACTTTATCAAAATCAGAGGGGGTAAAATGCCTCAGTGACACACTTCTAAATCCCATACAATTTTGAGTGGTCTCTTCCAGAAGCTTTTCCCAGCAAAGTTCTGTCACAAAAACTTTCCTTAAAATCAATAGTCCTCAGCAATGGGAGAGAGTAAAGGGCTCAAAGAGTATTCTTTCACCCTCCCATTCTTCTTCATGATCGGAATCGTTGGAGAAAGCCTAGTTAACAACCTTCTCACAACTTTCACTCCATTTATCTCCCCCCTTGTCCTTTCTCATCCTTTTTTCTTCTTTCCTTGTTTTTTACCTCTTTCTCCTATTCCTTTCTCCATGAACCACCGTATATACCGCCACGATATTTTTCCAAAACTTTCACCTCTCTTCAAGCTCTATCCCTGCACTTTACCCTGCCCGGTTTCCTCCGTTCCGGACGTATACACTTTTCCTCATTGCAGATTTAAACTTGAAGACTTTCCTCCTCAGACCTCCGACCCATCACACCACCACAATGCTCAACTCTTTTTCCCCTTTCCACAGTCTGTCAATCCAAAAGTTCCGCAGTCAATCTAAGCCCATCCTTTCCACGACTAGAAAGAAACTCAAGGCAATAAATCTCCGGTTCCGTCAGGGTCTTTTCAACAAACTCATAATATGCTTCATATCTTTGAAAACTTTGAAGGCGCGGTTCCGGAAATCATTTAAATATTTTACTCATTATAGCTTAGCTGACTCTTCCTCTTTTTTTCTTCCGAATACTCAAAACTGGAGAATCACATTTTACCAGCCATCTTTCCGTGGCTCGCATCTTTCACTCCTTCTTGCAAAACATCAAATAGATTGCGCACCATAATAATTTATGCTACTCTATTTATATTTCTTTTCCGAAGTTTATAACTTGGATGTAGTGCACTAAAACCCACGTTCCAGCTGAGACTGGAACAGGACATGAAACGGCTTGTTTCCATAACACAGTGTGTTTTAATGAGTTCAAGTCGCATAACAGAGGTCTCTTTGGTAATAGTCTGCGAGGCTATATTGAAAAAAAACAAGTATCTAAATGTACGTGTATGTAAGGAACCTTGCTAGAACTAAGAATGTGGAAAAGTCTACTAAATATTTTCAACAATCCCCTTCGCCGGACTTGCTCGAATAAGTTAAGGACATGCTGGTGTAGTGTGGAGAAAGTGGTGAAAGTTATTCAAAAGAAGATATTTTAGATTGCTCCATAGTGCTCTTTTTACGTTCCGGTTCTTGGAATATTTCCAAATGTTGTATAACATTTGCCAAACCCATGCGTTATATTGAGTTGATCTATACTTTTCAATAAAACCCGGGTTGATGACGCATAAAATTGTTCTTCTTCTGACTAGAAATATTTTCGCAGCATTAAACTTTATACGATGGTCATGGGTTCGCAGGCTTGAAGTTTTCCCATAAAACCCTCCGCCCACCAAATTTACTTTGGTATTAAATATATTTTTATTAAAAGTATCAATAGTCGCCAACCTCGTAAAGTTTGAGCTCATGCATAATTGATTCCGTGTTTTTGCTCCGCACAGCCATCTGCTATGTAGAAATGAATGTTTGCACAAGTGCGAGGATTCGGGTAAATGTAGTCTAGAAAAGAGGATTCCTCCAAAGAAAGCACTAGATTTACTGTTAATCTGAATTTTAAATTCTTTCAGAGCTGAACACGAGTGAATGATGAGTGAAAGCAGTATAGGAGTAGGAGGAGTAGGTGAAAGAGTGTATGCAGCATTTCGCAAAAATGCTATCCAAGAAATATCTGAATATTTTAGATACATAAATTCCAGTCTTAGTATATCAGTAGAGTAGACAGTGTAGCAAATTTTGAGAAAAGATGGAATTCCATATTTCATGAATCCCGTTCGCACCGAAGGATCAATATCCAAGGCACACGCGTTCCTTTTAAATTTTTTTTATCCAATACATAAGCAGATATGCATCCAGAAGCAATTCTTGATACAAAAATCCCTTCAGTAAACCTTATTCCCTCATAACCATTGAGCATATAGCGTGCTTAAATGCTGATAAAGCATAATAGAGGAGCCCAAAACTCACGCAAACTATTCTTTCGTCATTCAAACCCTTATTGCGTAACATTTGCCAAGGGTAAATTCAGAAATAAGCCAAGCTTGAATGTTGAACATCCCATGACAAGTACACCCCCGCCCCATCTCAATCCTCGCCTTGCATCCTAACCGTAATACTTTCTCCGCTTCTAAAAGCTGTAAATACATACAAATCAGGCGGCGTAGGAGAAAAGTCTTGGTAATTATATCCAAATATTTTTGCTTTTAAACAAGAATCCCAGGAAAGTTGTCGAGAGAGAGTCGTATAGCCGGTATAGAGTATTAGTGTGAGAGAAAGCTCTCGTTTGGAGGAGATTAGGGCAGCTGAGAGTTTTTCTCCTTCATAGCGTAAGTGCTTCTTTGCACTAGAAAAACATTTGCCCTCAGAATATTGGAAAAGCATGAGGGTTATGTAGACTGCATTTTACATACAGGTCATTCCCTGCCTTATTTAATAATAAGTAGTGGGAGAAATCCTCGGAAAACTCGCACCACAGCTAGCCAACTACTTATATATTATGCATCCCCTCCTTGGCTCAAAGCTTTCCCTCTCACATCCTCCACATCCCTTTACATCAAGCTCGAGGATTAGGAACAAACTTCTCCCTTCAAACTATACTTTCCACCTTGTAGATACGCAACTCACTCACCAGCAGAACAGTCCCTATTTCTCCTCCACAACACACAAACACCAACCATCCACGAGGAGAACTTTACGACAAGGAGAAAAGCTAAACTGAGCTAATTTGACTATGTTACCCACCTCCCAGCCCAAACCCTTCTGCTCCTCTCCCTCTGATTTATTTCTTTTTCTCATGCATAAGAATGCCTTTTCTCATTCACTTCCTTCCGCCCCAGCTCATCCTTCATATCTCTGATGGGAGTTAATTCAAGAGACATGAACATGCATCACTTCCAAACCTTCTTATTTCTACAACTTATCTCTACCTTATACTCTGCTTTCTTTTCCTGTCTTCAGGACCACTCCTTTCAAGCCAAGATCCCACTTCTTCTCTTAGCATTATTAGCACAGTATCTCTTTTTCTACTCAAGTGTGTAAGCACAGGAGGACCGCTCATCCTATTTTTAACGACTCTCTCCTACTATCACCCTCCTCCACCATTTGAATGCAATTTTCCTCAACCTTTGACTTTCTCCACTCTTTCTTCTAGACAGTAATGAAGCTAATATCTGACCTTTACCCTCCGGAACCCTTCGCAGCAGCTGCACATGACTTTTCACATTATAACCTGCTTACTCACATTACCTTTATCACAGAGACAATTTGCTCGACGGGCTAGCCATAATTTAATTAGGTGTAGCTAATCATAAATTGAATTCGGAAGATCGAAAGCACACTGACTTACATTCTGCGGCGAAATCTTTCATCGAAAATTCTTTCATCTACAGAGGCTATTTCATAGAATATTTGATTCGATTCCTAATTCTGGACCAGAATTTCTGGTGGCGTAATAAAATATTATCAATAAGCATTCTCCACTTGCTTTCTTCATTATATTTTGATTCTTTCCTAAAACCTTTAAACTACGTAATATAACTGCCTGGTTAATCTCATGGCGTAACCCATAAAAATTCTATATCCGTATGCAGTCATTGATGATGCTCAACGTTTACGAAACAATCAGGGTCGGCCGTGCTTTTAAGTATTCCCTTCCTTATTTACCGGATGAATTTGATCGTACGCCAAATCTGTTGGCATCAGACTGGATCCCAGATTTATGGGAAGCTATTGAAAGGATATTCCAAATTAAATAGCACTTATGCAGAGATTAGTTTTTCCTGGAAATCATCCGATTTCCTCAAGAGATCTTTTTCCTATTTGGAGTGCAGAATATACATCCTGATAAATTGAATCCTCAAAATGCAGTCGCTCTTTCTATGCTTCCGTGTGTTCCTTGGTGTTCACGGAATTGATTTCTATGAGGATTTTAATCACTTGAGCCGTCCTCAAATCCGGAACATGTGTAAGCAGTCAAGCCAAAACACCGCCGGCTAGAATACCTCAAACTTCCTACAGTATTTCCATTCCCGGCACTCTCCTCCGCTATATAAAATCCCTTCCATCGCTTAAGCTAACAAAACTTACACAAGTTCCTCAAGTCCTCTGAGCATGCATAAGCATGCAATTTCATGCCTCATTTGCTACAGCTTTCCCTCAGCTTTCCTCTACTCTCACCCTAAAACTTTTAGTCCAAACAAATTTAAGGGAAATCACAAGTTCATATCAAGTACATGCAGAAAAATCCCCTCTCAATTCCAGTATAATATCATAACATCTCAGCTAGGCTGGTACTCATTGGTTACGGTTTTAGATTAATCACAATGGTTATATGCTATAAATTGAGCGGGTGGTTTTTATGTAGCCTGTGAAATTTTGGCGGAAATAATAGTCCTTGAGCAAGGTAATTTAGAGGAATGAAGATTAATTACACGAATTATGTACGTGAGCATATACATTTTTTGACGAATCATTTCCCCGCGTTAAATAAGGTTTTCCAATTTGAACTACTCTAAGTATTACAACACAAATTCGTCGTGGACGTCAAACAGGATGCGACTATAATAGCCTTGTGTGTTTCCAAACATGCGATGAAGTAGCAGAGGGATTCGTGATACTTTCTCCACAGGAACAATTCCCTTCGCTTCGTATAAAGCGTTATGCTCATGCCCTACAAAACATGGCTACTCTCACCTTTGAGTTCCGGGATCACAAGTGTGGAAGCATACGTAATTATTTTCCGCCAAAGAATTCGTTTCGGACCAGAAAACTTCGGGCATATTCATAAATGTAGGTGAAGACTACAAGAAAAACTGTAACAGTAAATATGGAGGTTAAAGCGAGGAAATTCCTGAGTCATTTGGGAACCAAAGCACATTCGGGTAGTTGAAAATAATTCAGATTGCGGATGTCGCATTTTTCCGGTTGAAATATCTTCTTGAATACCAAACATGAGTAGGAGAAAGTTAAGTTCTTCTTCCTAGCTTTCTCCACCATTTTATTCCCCCCTTGCATCCTGACTTGCTAACTCGCAAGTTTTAAGTAATTCACCCACATTCCTGACGAATCCCATTAGTTTAATGGATGGCTTCATATTCAGAAATGAGGGAACTCTCTTGAGGACAATACATTCTGGAGTACACATCCAAAAAGAAGGAGTTAGGAAACAGGAAGGATACAAAGGAATCCCTCAAGAATTTCTTCCTTCCCAACTCAACACGCTTACAAACCGGGTTAGCATAGGCAGAATCACGTATTTCTCCTTCCTATCTCCCATCGATTGAATTCCCTAAGCTTCTTTCTCCCAGATCGCACATGTGTGCCAGAGATAATATAGGAAAATCTCTGACGTTCTCACTGCTCCTACAGCCATCTACCACCTTACCGTCCCTCATCCATTCCTTCAGACCTACAACATCAGTTCTATCTACCGTGCCGTGCTTTTACTCGGTAGTTATTTCGCTTAAAAGAAACCACCTTGTTCGCTAAGCTTTTCCCGGTCTGTAATATGATTACGCCACCTTACCTATCGCACCCCCCGAGTCTCCATCATTCTTTCCATGCCTAAAGCACTATGCACGTGTGTATAAACTTTCTCTTCTCGCTACCTTTCTCTATTCCAATATCTCATCATCTCCTTTCACCTTAGTAGCGTATGTATGTACCGGAGATTCAAAATACTTAATGTAACCAACCTTGGCGGATGAATCTTTCCCCAATTTCCTAACCAGAAGTGCTGATTATCGTATCCTGGCTTTTCCATCCCACCTTCCCTCTCATTAACGCTATCCTAAGATTCCTTCCTCCAAATAAGGTCATTTAAGCCGATGACTACATTTCCTCCTTATTACGCCATCCATTCTCGTTTTTCTTCCTCCTCTCCTCTTTCCCCTTCCTTTCTCTTAGTAGTTAATGTCAAAGCACCAATTACACTGTCGAAGAGCATACATTTCCCAAGATCAACCATCCATGAGTTAACAGCTCCAAATTATCATAGTCTACAACTACCTACACTGCCGCGATTACATTCTCTTCCTTTCTCATGACTTTCTCAACTCGACATATTCCTAGCTTTCTCTCGCTTTCTCCCTATCCCAACAAAATTCAGAGTCCGAGAATCCACACAGTGGGAATTTTCCAGCAACTTATTTTTGTAGCTCACTGTAGTAGTCAGTTAGATACAGACAGTGCAAACAGCACTGTGAAAACTTTTACCCTAAAATGACTAAATCTAAAACTCTACAACTTTAAACCAACAATTTAGGCAGACGTCACATGTGGAAAAATCAATGAATGTGACGCAAGGAGGCAAGTCTCGCAAGAGAGTTATTAAGTTGTAGATTTCTTCCAATTTTGCTTCCCTCCAATTTTCATTTAAAGATAAAGTCCATATCCACTCTCTCAGGCACTACGAGCCTAGAGACAAAGAAACCTACCTTGAATCACCGATACAATCTTGAACCATCCATTTATTTAATTCCATCGCACAGAATTCTCTTGCATTTAACTGATAGCGTCTAATCCTCTTAATGCCCACACAATCATTCCTCCCTATATCCTAACCTATCAGTTGGCTTCGGTTAGCCTCCCCCCAGGAAGAAAAGGGCAAGAGCGGGTGTAACAAGTTATTTGTGGTGGGCAAGAAGAAGCGTCTATTTTCCCCTACAATTTTCTCTTCTCCCTCAGTCGTCCAACTTGTCTGCCAATTTCTACATCATCGTGTCCAAGCACTTTCCGTTCTCTTTGTCTCTCAGTCAGTAAACAAGGTCAGCGGGAGTAAGGAAACGAGTGGAGAGTGAATGATTAGTCTGGAAGGCTATTCACGTCCACGTAAAAGCAGCCAACTTTTGACGAAAGTCAATTTCCGAAAAGCCTAAATGGCACCATATGCATGTACACACCAATAACATTTTTCCAACCATCAGCCCGTGGCAATAGACTACTACAACCTGCATCAATACTCGCTGCTGCTAACCAGAAACTAGAGGAAGACTTGAAATCCCTAATGGTAGCTTTTATGGATATTGAGGTGCACAAAAATTGTAATCGGATACTGCGTGTAGTTTGTTGAAGGAAAATGATAATGAACATTATACTTTTACACGGCATCCTCCTAGGCCTCCTATATGAACACGGCACAAGCTTTCTTCCGCTCTCTGAGGACGTATCTCATTATTCTTAAAGTCTCAGTCAAAACATTCTTCAAAGACATTTCCTTTCTTCTTCAAACACGTCCCCATTCTCTATCTTTACATTACTTCTTTCCGCTCTTCCTCTCTTCACTTACCATCCGTCCTCTCTTTATCTTAACTCAGTTTTTGCTCTTTTATTTTCCCTCCCTCGCTTTCTCCTCCTCGCTCTCGTCCCTTACAACCTCACCTTTCTGCTATGCTAACAGTCTAACGTTACCTTTCACTTCATGAGTTCTTCCATGCCATGCAGCTCTCAAATCCTAAAGAAACCAAGAAAGCTGTGCACAGCTTTGTAGTTCATAATTGTGGATTCTAAGCTCTGTACTGCAAACAACCCTAAATCGTGCAGCTTGGAATTACACGTCGTTTCAATTCCGTAATTTCTTTTTAATTCTTTAATGACCATAATGACCATAGTCAATGAGAAATATCCACCTTGTGAATGTTTCACACACGCAGATCGGTCCCAGAGGAAAATATGAGGATTGATGAAATAACATACGTCCCTCGCGCACAATGCTGGCATACACATTAAACAATGTCCCCGTTTACAGCAACTTTCTCCACTTTCTCCACTAAAAGTGGCCGAATTTCCTACAGCCCGCAATTCCCCCCTTGCTTTACGAACCCATGCCTTTTGCCAAGCTTCCATTCCAAATTGGTAGAAAAAACGGAAAAGATTTTATTGTGCGCCACATTATCATTCCTGACTAGTTTATTGGCATAAGAGCAGCAGGAGCAAGTGAGTTTAGGTAATAAATTACTTGCCTACTCTTCTCTCCTCATAAACTCAGTTTCTAAAGCCAAGTTAGCTTTATGTGCAATACGTATTGTATTCATCTACACAATAGCATGTTATCCAATCCACTGACTAGTTGCATGCTTTCAAAAGCACCTACTCTACTGTACCAGTTCCCCATTTCCACGTGCGATTTCCGTGGTCAGCCTGCAATTCCATTATCCTTCCAAATATTTGCACACATGTTCGGCCTTCATTTGCACCTACACTTTAGTCTCCTCTCCCTCATTGTGCGGATAGTCTCTTTTTCCTTCAGCACACTCTCTTCGCTCTGAGCAACGAGTAATCAATCCAACACATTCTAGGATACAAGCCAGCAAGTCTGGGTCAGGATAAAATGGTCCAGGATTACAAAACCCTTATTGCGCAACAGAAACCTAGTAAATAAATCCAAAACTCAACACATGGATATCGATCAAAGGACGAGGTATCAATCATCAGGTGGTAGTACTCTAAAATACTCTAGCTAAGCTAGACTAGCTTCCTCTTTAAGCTAGAATTTTCAACCAAGTTAGCTGGAATACAACTTTCTTCTTTCGACTAGGGCTTTTTTCTAGAAGCGTCTACGTGAAAACTGTGCCGCAAGAGCATTCTAACCTTCCGGGATAAAAATACGCGTCACACTATGAATATGAACGTATGTCGAATTCCAAGCCGACTAATTGCAGTTTCAAGAATACTTGAGATGAAAGTACGGAGCGCCCCATGTTTGCATTAAAATTTACCTCCATACCACACGAAACTTTCCAATCTCCTGGGAAATTCTCCTTTGGAGAAAGCAAAGAAAATAATCCTGCAATTTGTAATGTAAAACTTCTTCATTCAGGAACTGAAACATGGATGATTTCCCTATTTCGCTCACGCCTTTCACCTTTCCCTTTTGTACGAACCGCGAAGAGGGGGTATACTCTCGGGTTCATAATCCGGAATACCTCCATTCCAACCCAACTCGCCGACACACACCTACTCAAACGAGGAGCCACACGACAACTACTGCCCTAAAAATGTGGGCGTTTCCATCCTACTACAAGAAACAGGGCTACAGCATGCACCGATACTTCCCACACTCCCACCCCTCCGAGGAAACAACATTGTCCTCATTCTGCTTTCACTCCCAATTCCAACTTCTTACGGCAAACTCCTATTCAATTATGACAAGCTGAAGCTATTTTCTCCATAAGCATTCTCTCGTTTGCATTTTGCAATAAGCTTGGAATGGAATACTATTAGCTGACGCTAACGCCCGGCTGACAAAGAGCAAAGAAGTATCTGGAACTTTCATTTTTCTCGAGCAAAAACGTATATGAACCCTCGAAACTATTATGTGGCTCTTCTACTCTCTGGGTTTCCATCTCATTCCAAGTTATTGACACGAATAAGAAAATAATAAAATGGGATTCTTATTTTCTCCGTCCGCTCTCTGAAATCCTCATAGATTCAACGACGCCCTTCCTTTCCCAGCTGCTTTCTCGGTTTATTCAGTGTGTGAGCTTAAAAAATTCTTGCAATTTTTTTCAAATAATAGAATAGTCGAAAATATGTCCCCTACGTTTTCCAATTCTGGCCTGGAAATAGCACAGACATGAAAAACGCATGGCTGGATTTACAACCATTAGGAAACTTACGGTGCTAGGTTCCAGGCCTTAGACACCTTAATTCATTCCTGACTTTAAAGTAAGCAAGATTTGGATAAGGAAATACAGATTCCTAAAGAAATGCAGAATGCAGCACCAGCACTAAAAGTTCATGGAGGTCGTAGCTGTAAACCGCTGGAAGAAAATAATGTGCAGAGGATGGAATGCATACAGGTGAGCATGCCTTAGGACTATTTGTTATGTTGGATGACTGGAAGTAAAATCTGTAGCCATCTCTGAAAGGGAAGTTAAGTTTACCACGCTAAAATTTCACACCGATATACCCGCGCAGCAGGTAGGCATGCTCAGAGAGAGAGAGAGACACGCAACTCTATGACACACAGGATACAAGAACCAATTTAGGAATCCAGCGTTAATGGGATACCTAAACTTAGGGCTTTCCCCCAACCCTAGCTACGTTAGCTATTAAGACTATCACCTATTCTTTCAAAGCATACTTGGATAAATGGACCAGCCAGCCATCCGCCAAGCCGCGCTGGGTGGGAGAGAGATGGAAACGCTTTGCTTTCACCCGCTATTAGGTTTCCTCCGTCCCTTCTCCTCGTTACATGAGACATTTCCTATAGAAGCTATTCTCAACCACCTGCTTGCTTTCCACACTAAACAAAACTCGAAAGAAAATACTCCACTCAGTCTGTGCCACTGACGCTGTTACACTTTCTGCTCTTCCTTACAACTTGTTGGAGGTTAATAATGTCGGACTAGGAGAAAGCTAATAGATTACCTTGGCTATCCAATTCCAAGGAAACGATGAGAACCTTATGGTTCTAAATTCTCTGTACAAAGATTCATAACACCCAAAGACTCATTTTAACCCTGCTACTTAATATATACCACTCTCATTCGATGTTGTCGCATAGGCATGTTCCACACATCGACTTTGAGTGCCCACAACAAGTACTGGCAAAATTATATACTTCTAGAGCTTGTCCTCGTACACAAACATCATTATGCTCATTGGAACACATGGAAAATATGTTCTGCTCCGAGAATACTAGCTGTTCTCGTGACCAAAATACACAATTATTCTCCTCCTCCCAAACTAATCGTTTGAGTAGTTTGAAACTATTCTCATGGAATATTGTGAGTGAAAGCGTCATCCGTAATTTAAGTGAAGACTGTCATTTGCGCAAATGTTCTGGAGGATACGACTACAGATGAAATCCAGTGCATTTACTTTTAGGATAATCCGCTTTCGCTTTATCATTGCTTTAAGGTAGGGAAAATAGTTGATGTAGTGAAATTACATCCTTTCTCTTCGGTCGTTAGTGTAGAAGAGCGCAATATGATTTGATGGTTTGAGTTTAAAGCAATTCATGAAATGCGTGGCTCCAGGTAAAACTTTGCAATTACTAGCTTTATGAGGCTGTTATAATTCGACTGAGGCGATAGTCCATTTGGGGTTCATCAGGAGCAAGCTTAATCCCTGTATCGATTTTAGTGAAGCGCTGGATAGATTTTCGGGTTCTCTCGACAATTAACCAGGAATTCCTAATCTTTTCTTATCATCTTTAGCTGAGGGCAGTTCTTGAAATTAGGTTTACTAGCCCCCCTTCAAGATAAGTCACAAACTGATCTTTGCTCTCTTAGAATTCTGGAGTAGCCATGCATTAAAAAAATCCTAAATGTACGGCTAATAAGATTTTTTCTCTCTCTCTCTCCACTTCACTCTATGTATACGTCTAGCTTTCCTTTCACCGACTTTCATCAGCAACGGCAGGATGTACTCTTGTAAAATCCTCCATCCAGGTTTAAAACTTTCATGTACTCATTCCACATGTGCTTGTTACCTACGTGGCTAGTGGAAATTTCCTAGAGAAACAAAAAGACTGCACTACAATCAATTCCAATAACCCACCAACCTCTCATCAACCACGGAACGTGCCATGCAACTCTAAATTTGTCGTGGTTTCGAAACGCGTATTTTGCGAGTGGTTCCATGGATCCTGCCCAGGGTTCAGGACCTGAACCCTGGGCAGCTACCGAATTGCCTTTCTTCAAATGTACAAAGGTTTATATTTCCGCTCCCGCTTCCCACAGATCCCTGTATACACTCTTCCTCATCCCCTCTCGTCTTCAATCACATCAATCAACTACAAGTACTACTTGAGCTGGAATAAAAGTCAAGCTACACTCTAGTACAGCAAATCAATAAATTTTACAAGCATACATGCTCTACCAGAGTCTCTCATTCATATATTTCCCATCCTACTTCCTCACAAGGTGGCCAACAATCTCAAGATGCAATCCTCTGTCAGACTTTGTGTCAACAACACACAACCTGGTTTCTTATGAACGGTGAGAGTGAGACTAAATTCTACTCCGAACGCCAGCCCAATTATTTCTTTTGCCATTTCTTGCTCATCGCATAGACAGCTATAAGTTCCACCCATCCTTCGGCAGGCATGGCCATTTTGTACCATAACCATAGCTGTGCCCGCAAGAGCCCAGAGCGCCGTAGTATCAACCACAACCAGTCATCATGAGACCTCCAACTCACCAAAATTCGCAAAGATAACAATTTGCTTTGCCTCTAGAAATTCTAGAACCCGGATTCTATCCCTTCCTCTGTTTATCTTTGCAAGCACCCTCCCTTGGCACTCTGTGTGAGTTATGCTTTATTATAAACTTATTAGCATTCCCAGCTCCTGACGCTATACGAATTCCTAGATTCAAATCCATTATTAAGGGAATCCCCTGGAAGGAATAATCGTTAAAATCAAACCAGGAGAAAACTTGGAGACGCTGAGGCAATCAGTTTCTCCTAGTATTATCATTTTCCTCTCGCTTACGGTCTTACGTGTCCAGGAAAAGCAACTCAAGCTTGAAATTGCATGTTCACAAACCTTCCGATTTTCCCACCGACGAAAATCCAGCTCGACTATACTTGTTTCTACGCACAATAAATCTTCGCCTATCCTAGAATTTTCCCTTCCCTTATAATTAAATGTCCCCCGGCTTCTGAAACAAAATTATTGATCTACTCCCGACTTCTCACGAGCCTCCATTACAGTGGGTGTAAAACACTTGGAGTCCTTTCATATTTAAACACTGTACGCCGTCACCATCATAAACAAACTTTATCCAGGCATTCCCGCTGGCCTGGCCTTATGAGCCCATGAACAAAATCAAGAGATGTAACTGTTATTCGAAATCTTTAATAAAACCCATTATCTACAGGGCTTGTTGTTGTATTCCTCAGAAATGGTAACGCTGAATCATATTCTGACTCTCGAGTATCACCAGTAGCTGGAAGATTGTGAATCATTATTATTATTCCATGAGCTAATACAGAAGCCACTGTCGTTCAGGAGCTGGAGCTGCGTAGTTAATTAACATCAGCGTCCTGTGTCCCAAGCTTCTAAAATCTAAAGCTGCCTTCGGAAGGACAGAACTAGCAAATCTGGTGCGAATCTCCATGCTCGTAAAAACATGACAATATAGTGCTTCTTTCCCTCCCTCTTCACTCTTTGCCCTTCACCAATAATTTACTGTAGTACTTACCCAAGAATCTTGAATGTTTGGAGAAGAGACACCGATGGCAACGGTCAAGTAGGCTTTTTAAAGCATACATCTATCCCAACTTCCTAGCATAGTTGTCAATCTCATACAGCAGTACATATATATACTCGTGAATTTTGCAACCCTTATATCAGCTCTTCTCAGAAATGACACTATAATCATGAGCGATGATGATGCTCTAGCATATCGTTGCCATTACACATTTCCCTTCTCAGTGTTGTAGAGCGATCGCTGGATTCGCTCAGCGTTGTCCAGAGAGCCGTATTTTGAAAACTTGAGTAAAACTCGTTACGACAAGAAATTCAGAGTTCTGCAGCGACCACCGTGAATTGCAAATTAGAATCAGCACCTGTTCTCTTGTTTTATGGTTTCTTCAAAATTACATCATATTCCCACTGCCGCGCCATTAATACCTCCACATAACTTCTGCCATTGCTTTTCGCAATTCAAGTTTGTAAGCGGCATTCTTCTTCTGCTCCTAGTTGCCTAATTATACGTACGTGACCTTGAAAGTTTTCTTTTTGCACTTAAACATGTGCATCCAATTTGAGCATATCCTCGGTGATATATCCAAGGATATTGAATCTCTTTTAAATGACATGTTGACATGTATAAGTACATGGAAGGAATGATGGAGGAGAAAGTTCTATCCAACCTTCATTTCGGCACACTCTGTCTGAATACTAGTTGCAATTGATAAGTGTCAAGGTAATTCGTGTGAGAGCTAAAAGAAATGGATTTTTTTATATTTCAGATGTGATTGACCAAGAGCAAAGAGCTTTTTAAGGACGGGTTTGCAGACAGGAAAAAACACTAAGAGCTGGGCCATATTTGAATTGAATGGAAAGAGATGAAGGGGGACGGAGGGTTTTACGTGTTTCTCATATTAGGGCTTGTCCTAATAGAGTCCAGCTTCGCTCGTCATCTCTGCCCCAAGAAGATTGACCCTTGCACGTGTACCGTGAAGACGAAAGGGCTCGTAATAATATGCGAAGGGACGAACAAGGACAAGATCCTCCCCGTCATGAACGAGTTTAAGAAAGATCACGGGGTAGTAATCAACTACATAACCTTCCGTACAAATGATATGGCCAGACTTCCCGACCATATATTTATGGGTGAGTACTTGCATCCTTTAGAATACGTAGTCAACTTTCTTTTAGTGACCCTCCTAAAAGGAAACAGCTCCTTACGCCCACCCAACGTACTATGTATGTCCCCTTCCAGGCAATTTAACTTTCAGACAATACTTTTAATACTGCATACACCCGTCGTAATAAACACATTACTCACCCCTGTCTAAAAGGACTGGAGTCAGGGTAGCGGTGGAGCGTGAGAATAAACTTTTTATTCTCTACTTTCTCTTCCTTTGAATCTTTCCCGGAACTTTAATAACTTATCTCTTCCTCCGTGATGGATGATGTCCCTCGGACGCCACAACTTTGTCTGGGGAATAGAAATCTAGACTTAAGGGATTAAGAGAATGTTTCTTTTCCGCGTCACTACTTCCTCCTCCTCATTCTCCATCAAATCTTATTTTCTTTCCTCCATAGGAATGGATATTCGGCACCTTGTCATTATGCGGACGAATCTAGCCGTGCTCGAGTCTGGATCTCTAACTGCTTTAGCAACAAAGATGGAAATCCTGGATTTGATTCAAAATGCAATCGAAAAAATCCCTACCAAAGCTCTTTCGCCACTTACACTAACTCGTCAGTTGACGCTTCCTCAGAACCGTATTACAACAGTCGGTCCAAGATCTTTCGAGGGAATGCATTCCTTAGAGCGCCTATCTCTCTACGGCAACGCCATCACTTCAGTGGATGAAAATGCTTTCAGAGGCGTTGATACGTAAGTGATCCTACTTTCTCAGCTCACTCATTAAATCATAAAGACTTTCCCCCCACTTTCTCCCAGCCCTTTCGCCATCCGTAACTAAATCCTGTTATCTTCCGCGAGAATTATTCCGCCTGAGTGCGATACCCACTTAGAGCAGGAAAACTATAGCATCTCTCTCCTTCCTCCACTTTCATTCCACTAGCCTCCTATTAGCAGCCCCTTAGACTTAATCATGAGTAAAGACTAGCACCATCCCCGCGCCACCCTATGCTTTCTCCGCTTTCTCCAGATGGGGAGCCATGTATGATTACTGCATTACATAAATTTTCCTCCCGCAGGACTCTACTGGATCTTAATTTGGGTGGAAATAAGCTTCAGGAAGTACCAACAAGGGCGGTCACCAAGCTTCCAAACTTAACAATATTGCAACTTCAGGAGAATCAAATTAAAATCATTAAAGAATCTGACTTCGCCGGTAAGTGATTTCCTCCTTCCTTTTCATTCTTCTCCGCCCGAACATTTAAGGGAAAGTAGTGTAGAGCATTGTTACAAACAAAAGACGAGCACCTTTCTTCTCATCCCTTTTCTTCTTTTCAATTCAAGCAATCCTGTCAGTCCAGTTCCTGCCAGCTTTCTCCTATACACTCACCTCCAAAACAACTTTCCCACCATTCAATCTTCCTCCTCCTTCTTCCCTCTATTACATCGCATTGAGGTCAGGTGAACTGGGAGAAAGTTTACTTTACACGCCCGTTTACACAGTATCAATCCGAGTATCCTTTATCTCCTCCCATGCTCCAATCCCGTCTTCTTCCAAAGAGCATCTACCTGAGTGTCTTCCAGAGTCTGTTTGAGCATATAATTGGACTTAAGTTGAAAATATTTCGAACAGGTTTATCCCATTTGGACTCGCTCAAGCTAGCTCATAACCAGATTACGGAATTAGGAGCACACGTATTCCGATCTCTGCCCAGAATGAGCTCTCTGGATCTGGAAGGAAATAAAATCATCCGGATCGATGATAAGGCATTCAGCGGGCTTGAAGGTAAGTTTCTCTGAAATATACTATAATATCCAAAAACTTTCTCCGATCATCCATGTATGAGCATGAGCATATAGCGCATATCGATTTACCCTTGGACCTCTGTTAACGTATCGTAAATAGCTTTGAAATGCCGTAAAACTTGTAACGAATATTTAATGCTCTCTTTTCCTCTTTTACTGCCTCTTATGTATATGAGTTCTCGTAATACTTTATGATGTCCTTTTCCCCATTAACAAAATACTTTAATAATTAATTTCTCCTCAAACACTAAAACGGTTAACGGCTCTATAAGTATATACTCATCTTCCATTACGTTAAACCTATCCCCAGTGTGCCCTATGGACTTCCCCCGGTACTGAATGCACCATTCTGCAACTTAGAACTTGTCTTCCTAGAGCCTAGCCTTTTTTGATGCCCAGCATACATTTCCCCACTGAGCCGTGATGTTTTTTGACAGGAATCGGTTGTATAAAAACATTTTGGTTCTGAAAACAGTACATTTTGGGAAACCTAGCTTCTTTCCTTCATTGAATTAGTGCATACCTAAGGTTTACTACCTTATACTTGTTGCTCGTCTGGAGAAATCTGCCATAATATTTGAAAGCTCAACAACGTTACATGTACGCATCCGGGTAAAAGTTAATGCTACATTGAATTGAGGTTATAAATTTCAGAAACCTTGGAATGGCTTAAACTGGGTCATAACAGCATTCGAATGGTTCCAACTCTTGCCCTCAAGAAGATGCATAAGCTTCGGGAATTTGATGTCAAGTTCAATAACATAACCCTCTTAGATGAAGATGCTTTCGAGGGATTCGGGAACACGATCAAATATCTTCACCTCGAGAACAACCAGTAAGTAAATAACCATATGCCCCAGCCTAGCCTACCGCCACCATCTAAGCTTCAATATGACCCATCAGCCTCCAATTACCTTTTCAATCACCTAACACGTCATTATCCCAAGTGTCCCAAGAGGATTACTGCCCCGGTTATACACCTTACTCTACTCTGCGCGGCTCTTAGCCTGTCTCAATCTTAATAAACTTCGATATACGTTACGTGTGATAACGATAACGCGTCGTACATCTGACTCTTGGAAATTGCACATTCCCGCCTCTCAAACACTGAAATCCTCTAGAAGGGATCATAACAGATAAAAGATGATTGATTTTTACGATTTGTATATGTGATTGTGAGACGTGGAAGTGTGTACGACAATTTCCGGATGTGATGAGCATCAGTTGGATCCAGATCCAATGTTGATCGGTCTGCGATGATGCTGCTGCAGAATATGCTATAAATATATCTGTCTACACTGAGCTTATGAAGGATTTCATCTTGTTTCCAGGATCGATAGCTTGCCGATGTCAGTATTCTCAGATATGCATTCTCTGGAGACACTAGCAATGGGAATGAACAAAATAAAACACGTTCCAAAAGATGTTTTTCAGCCCATTATCGAAACAGTTCAAGTCATCGACGTGCACGGTAAGAATAAGCTTTATTTTGTTTTCTCAATCTTTCCTACTCTACCATTTTAGCGCTACTTGAATCCGCGTCTATCTTTGAAGAGTCACGTGCGCGCCGTAATTCTGATTCAATTACTAGAAGATTGTAGCGGATTTCCATCCGCTTCCAACGTCACAACTGTCCTTTGTAGCCTCATTATTTATGAAAGATTTTTAGAGCAACTCGAAATCTAGATTACGGACGGACTCATGCTATGCATCCAGCTGCTGGATTCTAGCAGCTGCATACAATCTTTTGATTGCATAAAAAAAGGATAACAACTTGTGAAAGACATAAAAGTGTATAGCGCTTGAGAGCTTCCTTGTTTTTAAAGCAAGGACAGAAAGTTTATTATGGAAAGTAAATTGCATTTGTTGATACAATTACGACCAAGTTTAATTCTCATTAACTCGTCGTGTCATTTTCAGGGAATCCACTTAATTGTGACTGTGAACTTTTGTGGTACAAGCGTTGGATAATACGAGCAAATACGATCAACGCTGACAAAGTAACTCACATCCTACTAAAAACAAAATGCTGGTCCGAGAAAGACAGACATGAGTACATGGTGAACAAGGTGAGTGTACTGCCTTGTGCATCGTTTCGTTGTTCAAGTCAGCTAAAGCGTGCCTGTCCCACCCCTACGTTCCCTTCACCCGAGAAACTTTGTCCTGGATGACACGCAAAATAAATGATAGAATAATTCTCGTATAAGCAAATAACCTATTTCTCTCTCTGTCTCAGAGGCACCATCAAAAAAAACATTTTCCTTGAAGGTTATAATGTACCGCATCGCAGGGACTTGCTCCATATTTCTGTCCCATTTCTCCTTACAGCAGCTTCTATTAAAACACAATTTTCTCTTATCTCCTCTCCATCTAAACTTCCTGGACACACTCTGCCCGTAATTCTCAGAACTTCCCTCCATCCCACTTCCCACATCAACATCCTGAAATTTTGCACCACATACATTCGTCAAAGACCTTTTCCTGCAACCCTCCATTGTATTCTACTCTTGTTTACCGAAATCCCACCTACACATTTCTATTTACCACAGATTTAGTAAGGGGGGGGGGGTGAGACATTCCGGACAGTGTGGAACCCATAGTGTGTAGTGTAGTGAAGCTCATTAATGAGGACTAGAGGAAAATATAAATTATTCCCTCTGTCTGACTTTCTCCTTTCTACTCTGCCTTCTTTTCTACTCAAGCCCCGCTTCTGACGGCGTAGTATTGTGTAACCCTCCCACACTACACGTACATTTTACCAATTAGTTTTAGAAGCTTCAGGCTCCAAAGCAACAGCTTTGAATATATATTTTCCACCCTTTTTAATCGTAGTAATAGCTTCATCTTTCAGGGCATTTTTCCATGGCAAAAGTCTCGCCAGCTCAGCCGCATAACCGGACCTAGTTTCCCCCAGATATCAGGCACAACAAAAACTCACAATGCTCCTTCTTACCTTGTGTACACTCTGTCCCAGCATGAGGCAGTCATCTATTCGAATTTTCAAACTCCTAAGAACCTAACTTTAGTTTTAATAAACTTGCATGACTTTATTTTGGAAGATGCGCTATTAGTGGAGAAGTGCAAAACATGTTAGAAGAAAGGCCAGGAGAAAGCTTAAGCCCACGCTATTCATTTAGCGCTTAGTCCCGAAACAAGCAAGGCTTTGTATTTCTAAATAAGAATTCTTAATTTATCCATCCATTAACATTGCCACGGGGCATAGTTTCAGATAGGTGTAGGCTTTTTCTTTCCCTACATCCTCCGTCTCTTCTATTTCTACCAGACATTTGGGGGAAGAAGCAGAGAGAAAAATCGAGTGAAGGCTGGTAAACTTTCTCTTCCAATTTATTCCCCCAGCACCCACGAAAGACATGACAAGGAAGAGTGAGGGAGGTGGATATAAACTACAAAAGAAAGGTAGTGGAGGAAGAAAGTTGAGATTTTAGCTCACACACAAGCCCAAAACTAGTGCTTCCTGACTGAGGCGCTCAATCCTCATCTCCGTGTAGAATATGGGTACGGGAATAAAGGGAATGTAGTAGACTCCATCTTTTGAACTTTCCTGAGTGCCGCTAAGCCTACTTAATGAAATCATACAAAGAGCTCATTCTCACACCAATGCTTTCCCAACTATGTAAGGTGAGGTGACAGGGAGAATAAATCCGATTTCCTTCATACTTAAGTGCAATAATCCTCCTTCCTCACCTCGTTTCCCGCGTCGCCAAGATCAAGAGTATAGAAGGCTAAGCAGTAAAAATTCTTGATTGCTTTCTTATCCTACCTCTCCATATGCTCTTCCTCTCCTATACGAATCCTTACAGTCCCAACCACATTTGCCAGCCAAGGCTCATACGAGGCGATCGGATTAAAAAACAATCTTCCTCCCACAGCTGCTCCTTTCACCATCACCACTTGCCTATAACTGTAAATTGTAGTCGAATACATTTCTTTTCTCTACTACTTTAATCCATATGACTACGACAATTTCGGACTCAATACAATCTTGCTTCCCATATGTTTCTCAAAATCCGAAATGATCACTTTCTCTTCCTTCTGTCTCCTTCAATTCTAAAGAGGCAGCTGTGTAAACACTTTCTCCATTTCTTTAAACAATCCTTTCATCTTTTTCCACAGGCTCCCTTGGAACAGCTATACTGCCCTGAGCGAGGCGTGGGCAAAGGAGAAGTAGCCCAAGGAAGCTGGCTTACAATTTTGCTGACCAGTTTAGCAATGGGTTCCCTTGTCGGAAACATCCGATTCCCATTGTAATGATTTTCTAATAAGCGAATAAAAGAAGCGGACGATAGCGCTGAGCGCACATCAAGAAAACCAACACTTTAGACAAAAACAGAAGAAAGCCAGCTACTACAAGGGTTCTGGAGAAAGTTACATATCGGGGTGGCGATGATTTTTGAAATTCAGTTGTATTGCTAACATGTAAAATGCACCAGCTAATCAAGTAGAGGTCACGTAAACTTGTGGAGTTTACAAAGAAATTTAAAATTTCTGGACGATGGTTCATTATCTCCGTTCGAATCATTCAACGCTAACAGCCTTAAACATATCATCTGGATAACTTTTTTAACTGCAGCTGATCATGATGAGTGTAACTCATATTTCTCATCATCATACCTCAAAAAGTATGGAATTTTAATCAGCATACAAAGGACAAGGTTCAAGGTCACCGAAAACTACAATGCAGTTGGAACGAGTCATATCAAACTAAATTAGCCAATGTAGTCTATTCGCGTAGTGTTTCGATTCCACTTTCACCACAAACCGCTAATAGCAGTGTATCTAATTAGGATGACGTAGTAGTAACTTGTAGAGAATGCATCCTTGTCAATTCATGTGTAACGCAGGAGTGGGAAACTTATAATGGCGCAAAAAGGGTAGTCCTCTGAATATTGTGGCACAGCATCTAACCAGGACAAAAACGAAACCAAAAGAGCAATTTGTTCGGTTATTGTAATCAAACGCCATCGTTGCAAAATCTTAGTGTCTGCCAAACTCCCTTCTACAGCCAGAAAATTTCCAAATGGACGAGAGTATGGATGACATGAAAATTGTAATGGTAGTTAAAAATCTTATTAGTCAACATCTCTGTCAGCACCTACAACTTCTGCTAAATAGCCATTAACGATGCATAAGTAGTTGCAATCACAGCAAGCTTTTAAAAATCTTGTACTAAATATAATCTGCACCGGAGTTGGCGGATTTAGAATCTACTTGTAATTATCGATGAAACAAATTAATATTACCTATACAAAAGTTACAAACACTCAAAGCTTTAAAATACTCCCCCTTCCAAGCTATTGTGATTCCTAACTAATTATTGTACAGTGCAACTCTTTGATAAACGAGTCACACATCCAGAATCTGGATTATTCTGAGTACTTACAAACAGAGCGCGTTTAAGAATGGATTTTTAAGTTCAAGGATTTGAATAATTAAGTTGGGTTTCTCCTCTTCTGATAGAAAAGCAAGTCTTTGAAGTCTCCCCCTATTGAGTATGCACGCGTCCTCACTGTCCTTCTTGTTGTGCTGAATGTTGTGAGAGGTGCAATGTATGAGCTACTAATTGTGAACACTGTATAATCCTATGTAAACCTAATTACGGTTCATACTTATCTTATGTAGCTATTACGGATATTAGGTTAAGGCAATATGCTGGAGCATTTATTAATCCGTCACTACTTCTAGGTACGTAGTGCTAAACGTTACGTATTCATTTTTACAATACGTCTTTGCTACCCATTTACTCTGTAATAATACTGTTATCAACAAACAACTACACATACCGTAATCCCGCACCTGATACCTCGTCATCACACATGCATCTTCAAATAATCTAGGTATATATTTTTATACTCAAGGGCGTATTCATACACTTTCATACAAGAAAGGTCGTTGTCATGACATGATCCAGAGGTATCAGGTGGACGAGATTCCGTATTACATAGCCCTAGTCCTTAGGTACTTTCACCCAATTGGTTAGATACGTTGCCCAAACAAGTACCCGCCGCACAATCAAGTGCAAAGTAAAACCAACACCAACTAACATTTCCAATTAATTAGTCTATTTTCGTTAGTTTCCCCTCCTGCTCCCGAACAGCAGACTCGACTATTTAATCCTGTAATTCAATGAAGTTGTATGCAACGAAGCACTTCATTTTCCTGAGACATATCAAAATATCTGCATGGATAAAAATTTATCCAGGCCGAATATTTAATAATCATGAATGTGCAACTCATTTGCAGAGCGTTCAATGCCGTCTTTTCTTAACTTAAAACAACATATCAATCATCGTACCTTAGGATCAAAACTGTGTATATTGTAATCGACTAGATTTTAAATTCTTCTCAAACCAAACCAATATTCGCATCTTCTATTCATAGAGCTGAGTTTCTATATTATATATATATATATATATATATATTTATAAAACCTTCCATTTTATTTCCTATTGACCGGGCTACCTTAACTTACTTGGAAGAATGGAAATAGAAAATAAGAAAACTGAACCGTTTCCCGCAAATCTTTGCTCTACGGTTTAATTATCTTGTGTGTAAATTAGCCATTCCTTATGCTGGTGTATGCAGCAACCAAATTAATTTATTTATACTTTTAATTGTTTATTACTAGCAAGCCTCATAAAAATTAAATATTGTGTATCCACGAACTCATTTGCCTACTTGACTTTTGGTGGTCTGATAAGAAAATTGGGAAGCATCATGCCAAGATAAACTATAGTATATTGCAGTGCACCACTTACTTTACCAACGAGTAGAAAATAAATAAAAATATGCAAAATACAGAAAAATTAATTATGTCCTCTGCATCCATTATTAAACATGTATATTGCCAACTGTCCGCCCAGGACTAGAGCACGCTCCGCGTTGAAACAAAATAAAAAATTAACTTACCTAATTCTAAGGCATGAGGCAATAAAGATAGCTTCTCATTCATTTTCCATGGCTTCATTGTTTTGTTGGTTACAAGCAACTTTTTCCCGACCTCCACCGTTTTCGTGCTAAGAAGTACATTACAACAATTATTAAAAGTCACATGTAACTGTGCCACTCATGAATTATTTCCATAGCATGCATTCTTGCTACAACTCACCTTAAACATAATTTATTAATCATAACTTGACGCTTGACCCGGCTCTTGTTCTTCGAAGGAGATATCGTAGTCTGCATCCCGGGTTTCCGAGTTGTCGTCGACGTACCGTTCATCTTAAGGGTGGCATTCTTTGGGAAGAGTCCCAATCTAGCTTCCTCTTCATCCGGGGTGCAAGGGATGTCAACTGGTAAATTGTTGGTCCAAGCGTATGGCGCTTTCATTACTTTCCCCACATCCGTAAATCCAGTTTTGGGCCGTTTCCATTTGTAGTAAGCGGACGTATGACTATTGTCCAGAACTACACAGAGGAAAGTAAACCATGGCTGCCGAGCATTTTGAATAGCGTCTTCACGACCACAAGCCCAGGCAGTCTTCTCATTTAACACTCGTTCCTTTAGTTCCATCGAAGGAAGACCTCGAAGATTTTCATGAAACCTTTTCCGATTTCTACACCGATCCCCATACAAGGTATTTAACCATGGCTCGCCATCCTTCCCGCCTGGAAGCTCGCAACCGAGGTCACAAAAACAACACTCCGCGTCACAGTCGGCTTCTGCCAGCACGCAAGGGCAAGGTGGTTCAAAAAAGTATGGATTTTTAGACCAATTTCTAATTGACACTCCTGTTTTATTCGTTGTATTTGGATTTAGCGTTGTACTTTCTGTGCTTTCTATTCCCCCAGCGGTTGTTGCGGAAACTGTACTCGTGCTACTGGTTATCGAAATTTCGCTAACGTTTTCACTGTTAGCAGTTAACGAGTTTCCTTGAAGCAAATAAAGAATAACACACATAATTCTAGTATGAAACATGGCTGGTAGTCACTCGCTAGATTTTTCTAGCGTTCCAACAGTCCTAGTCCACGTTCTAGGTTGACTGCGCTGCAACGTTTTTCTTGGGTGTCAGAGAAAATGCAACTTTTAGCCGTGATTTGCGTTAGATTCCATTGGAACTGTACACTGCAACCAGCTTTTCCGCGCTTCCGTATTTCAAAATGACTCAGGGAGATTTCCGCATACAACGTAAGTGAATTACTGTCCCTCTACACAATGAGCACTATAGGATCAGAGCCAACACCCAAGAGCGTCAAGATGTCTGTGGACAGCGTTGAGTCTAACAGATGCTGTTCTATACAGGGGAGTTTCTCGGAAACCTTCCGAATCACTGAACTATTTGCTTTACTGCTGTGTCTTTACATACTCTTGGAATAAGGATAGGAAGTGGATGGAGGTCGAGCTTTAATAGTTAAACAGACTTTCGTATTTCGCAGGTAGAACAGAAAGTTTGCTAAAATCCTTCCAGAGAACTAGTTTCAAAATTCTGAACGTTTCTGAAGATAACCTCAAGACTTGTCACGGAAGGAAAATTCTGAGCGTCTAACATCTGAACACCAGAAGCCAACTGAGAAAGTGAGCACCGCATTAGAGTCCACTGTTGTGAATAGATTTTCCATGGAAACCGAGGCTTACTTCTAAGTATTTTTTTTCGTATTTCCATTGTCATAGGGGATTTCTGGATTATATCGTTGGAAGCTGAAATTTTGTTTCACGGGATTTCTGAAAATCAGACTCTAGTATTGCCTGAGTGGGTAAGTCTGATTTTAACCTTAATTATCTACGTAACTGGGCGTGTCTCCTCATTAGCTTAATGTAACATGTAACTGTAGCATTTGCGTAACCTGTGTTGTTCCACGAGTGCAACAAGAGATTTTGTGAATTTATTCTTTCCTTCACGTATTTTCTACACTTGTCCTTTGAATTATCTCAAGCATAGCCCACTTCAGTTGACTGCACTTTCCTGTGTCCAAATCAGTCATATAAAATTGTATTACAATTTGTTATTTTAAATTATATTTTCAGATTTAACGGAATACGTTTGAATTAATTTGGCTTGGCGTATCTTAATCTTCCCAACTTTCAAGATGAAGGGAACCATGTTCAATATCGATAACGGATACCTTGAAGGATTATGCCGTGGCTTTAAAACTGGAATCCTTACACAGAACGATTACTTGAATTTAGTTCAGTGTGAAACAATAGAAGATTTGAAATTGCATCTTGCTGGAACTGATTATGGGAACTTCTTGGCCAATGAACCAAGTCCCATCTCGGTTTCAACCTTGGACGATAAATTGCGGGAGAAAGTTGTGGCGGAATTCATGCACATGAGATGTCACGCCGTGGAGCCTCTGTCTACATTTTTGGACTTCATTACCTACAGCTACATGATTGATAATATTGTTTTGCTTATTACCGGAGCTCTTCATCAAAGGCCTCTTCAAGAACTTCTTCCAAAGTGTCACCCCTTGGGATCTTTTGAACAGATGGAAGCTATTCATATCGCCACAACTCCGGCTGAACTGTATAACGCTGTGTTGGTCGATACACCTTTGGCACCGTTCTTTGTGGATTGCATCAGTGAAGCGGATTTGGATGAAATGAATGTGGAGCTCATCCGAAATACTCTGTATAAAGCTTATTTAGAAGCGTTTTACGATTTCTGTATCAACCAACTTGGTGGCGAAACTGCCGAAGTTATGTGCGAAATCCTAGCTTTCGAGGCTGATCGCCGTGCACTCATCATCACAATCAATTCTTTCGATACGGAGCTGACCAAAGAAGACAGAGCGAGATTGTTTCCTAAATGTGGCAAATTATATCCCGATGGTCTGGCAGCTCTGGCACGAGCAGATGATTACGAACAAGTTAGAAGCGTTGCTGAATATTATGCAGAATATCAAGCACTATTTGCTGGAGCAGGAAATAATCCAGAAGAGAAAACGCTAGAAGACAGATTTTTCGAGTATGAAGTCAAGTTGAACGTGAATGCATTCCTCCGTCAGTTTCACTTCGGAGTTTTCTACGCCTACTTGAAGCTTAAGGAGCAAGAATGCCGAAATATCGTCT
The DNA here is from genome assembly GCA_906901655.1 of Sminthurides aquaticus. Classification (NCBI taxonomy): domain Eukaryota; kingdom Metazoa; phylum Arthropoda; class Collembola; order Symphypleona; family Sminthurididae; genus Sminthurides; species Sminthurides aquaticus. The sequence continues at coordinate 2,444,015 of CAJQTT010000004.1, read as the reverse complement.
GGATTGCCGAATGTGTTGCTCAGCGTCACAGGGCCAAAATCGACAACTACATTCCAATTTTGTAAAAATCTCCTTTAATCGTCAGTGTCATCTGTGTTATCCATTCCATTAGTCTCATCCTTTCACGCCAATTTTGATTTTATTCAACTTCAGATATCATTTCTCCCATATGTCCGTTTCTTATGCACATGAAGTGCTCGCAATCGTGTTTCTACATCCACAAGTTGCAGGGGAAGCATTCATACAATCAATCACTTAGTATCAATATTTTGGAACCTACGAATGCTTTTCAATATTGTGCTGAAGTAGTACCTGGGTTCCCGCAGTCCTAGTTGTGAATGATTTATTTTTAGTGATGTTCGATAGTGGTCGACATGTAGTTATGACTTTCAATGCCTTTCATTTATTTTCAACGTATGCGCGTCGTGGAGGGTTCAATCAAGATACAGCAGCTGGTCAGCATTCACAAGATACAGTAGTAGCATAGAGTTCCAGTGATTAAATCGTGCTGTAAATGTAGGCTCATAGTGGCCTGTAAGTCATTCGATGTTAATAAACGTAACGTGAATGTAGATTTATTTGATCATCCAAAAATTTCAATGTTTCTTCTTTATTTTACGGCATTCTTTTATATTCGCAGTGCAATGCATCGAATCCCGATTTTTCTCAAGTACCGAATTGAATAACTACATTTTCTACAACTACCGAAGTCTCTTTCCCAACAAAAATCTTATTTCAGTAAATAATCATCACAAGTGTACGTCTTTTATCACATTGATCGTTGGAATTAAGTATCAAACAATGCTCCTTTGCATTAGGCTACAATGGGTCTACTTCTTCACAGGTATTTTCCACATTTGGGGATCACATTTCTTACTCAAAGTAAATAGCCCGAGCAAATCTCATTTATATACGTCATGCTTAACGAATTAATAAATGTTTGTGGTTTACAGACTATAAACTAGCTTGGAGAAAGCACTAATAAGTAGATAAGATCTGTAGAAGCCTAATCCTTGGAACCTTACTTACAACCATGAGAGAGATACTTCGGTGATCTGCCGCGCCTTCTCCTTATAGACTCTAATTTCAAAGAAAATAATAATTTCTTATTGCGAAGCTTTGTGACGGGTTTGTGACGGATTATAGATGGACGTGCAAACTTAAAGTTTGTTTGGTGATACCCATTTATAGGAGCCATAATACTTAAAGTTACTCTTCGCAGTCATTTCATCAGCCTCTGGAGGACCTCTGGAGCCGTACCTGGAAATTGATTCGATTAGTAACTTTTCGCGTTTACCATTTCAAAACCACTAATGCTACCTTTATATTTATGCTCATACTTGTACGGAGTTGGTCTTAGCTTCTCAGTTTCGATACGTTGTAGTAAAGGAGTGAAGATGCGCCAAGCTTCCGCAAGTTCATCGGATCGGACGAAATGCATTTGAGACCCACAAAAGACATCGAGAATAAGGCGTTCATAAGCATCTGGAAGCTTAACGCCCTGTATAAATGAAGTAAAATAATGAAAAAGTGCGATTTTCGCCCCGACCTATGATAAAAGCTCTATTATCACAGCCTCACGAACCTTGTACCGATGCCCGTAAGTGAGGTCAAGTTCAGTTTCTTCCATTTGGAAGCTGATACCCGGAGTTTTGGAGTTCATTTTTACGTATACAGCTTCTCCAGGTTGAACCCGGATGACCAGTTCGTTTCGTTTGGCTTGTCCCCCAAAAATGTCTCCAGGAACATCATGGTACTGAACTCGGATCTCCGCTTTGCGTTCATTCAAGGCTGTGAATAAAAGAATTACATCGATGCAGCATAATCAGAGAAGTCTTCATATTCCACATGATATTCCCTCTTTGCCTCTTAGGTTACCTTTGCCGCATCGAAGTATAAACGGTACACCATCCCATCGTTCGCTATTGATGTGGCATACAGCCAAGGCATAAGTAGGTGTGTTTGAGTTGGTAGGAACAGTAGGATCATCAAGGTATCCCTTTTGTGCGTCGCCTTCCCCATTTGGGTCTCCAACGTATTGTCCCAAAATGACATCCGAGACATCCAAGGCTTTCATGCACTTGAGAACTTTGACCTACGGATTAAGGCACAAATTTATTACATCATCACCTTTACTTTATTCTGTGTCCCTGGGCCTTTAAATTTTTTGGATCATACCTTCTCGTCACGGATATCATCTGGGTGCGTCGAAGCAGGCTTTTCCATGGCAAAGAGGGACAAGATTTGCAGTAGATGATTTTGCATAACATCTCGTATGATCCCAAACTCATCAAAATATCCTCCTCGTCCATAAGTTCCAAAAGGCTCTTTGAATGAAATCAGTACTGATGCAATACTTTCTCGATTCCATGTGGGACCAAAAATCCTGTTCCCGAATCTATAATTCAGAATAAATATTTTATTAAATGGCACATTTTCAACTGAAGATTATACATCTTCACACTGTTCTGTCTGTATCGTATCAAACCTGAGCGTCATCAGATTCTGAACCATTTCTTTGCCCAGGTAGTGATCAATTCGATAGATTTGTTCTTCCTTAAACAAGGATGCCAAATGGTTGGTCAACTGAGCAGAGGACTCGGTATCCTTGCCAAATGGTTTCTCAATAATGACTCTGGTCCAACCTCTGTGAAATGAAAATAAAATAAATGCATTCATTTAATGAAATATTTAATAACATCCTCATGTTTCAATCTTTGGAATCACCCTCTCGCACAACCACTCACCTTTGAGCCATGCTTGTGTTACGAATGTTGGACGTGACAGGTTCAAAAACGGAAGGAGGTAAGGCCAAGTAGAAGATTCGGTTAGCAGCGGAATTTTTCTCCAGCTTGGTAATTTCTTGATTGAGGAGCTCAAAATCACGCCGAACGTCGTAGCTACCTGCAACGTAGCTATTTACTTTCCAGAAATTCTCTACTGCTTCCTCTTCTCCAGGCTTAACCTGTGACAGAGAATACAGTAATTTATAATAAACAATTAATTACGCGGTGACTGGTGATTGGTAGAAATGATATATTTTGCATATATAGTGCCTTACACCCATATATTGCTCGCATTTTCCTCGTACATCTTCCATTGTCATCTTTGACCTAGCGTACCCCACAAAGTATGTGTTTGCCGGCAAAAGTCCATCCCGGAAGAGCCACCACACAGTCGGGTAAATCTTCTTTTTGGCAAGGTCACCCTAAAATAAGATATTTCATAACGTTAGGATAACATCCCACTTTCCCATCGTATTCAGAACTATGAAGAAGAAATCTGACACTTACCGACGCTCCCATGATGACGAAAACATGCGGTATGGCGTCCAGGTGTTCCCCCACCTTGCATGACTTTAAAGACTGTCTAAGCATCGCCAAAGCGTCTGCCGGGAGATCACCACCTGAAAAAATTGTATTCGTAAATAAATAAACGCTTTACTTGACCAATTCGCACATTTAAATCCGGAATCTTTCACAAATTTCCATTTTTCAATTCGGATTTCATACCAAAAATAAACGTTTACCACGCGAGCTGGTTATCACTTGTTTACACACACACACACACACACACACACACACCTGATTCTGAATACAAGATAGACAAGGAACTCTCTCAGACCCACACACTACTGCTCTCTGCCTTTAAAATGCAAGTCACCGGCTCTACTATCTCAGGATCTGACGTCTTCCGTGATGAAATCGGGAATTACATACCTCTAATTATCTTTCTTTTTCCTACCTTGAGCTTCTAAGGTTTCCCAGGTGAGCACAAGCAGACTAGCAGAACCCGTAAACTCAGGCAGTAAACGTAACTGACTGACAACTTGGAGTCTTTGAGAGCATATCTTCAGAACAAGTCTATCGTCTACTATGCACTGCGAATTCTCCGACAATGTTTACAAGTTCAGGGTAGCTTCCTGACCAGATTCCAGATTCCCCATCCCCAATACACGTTCCAGATGAAATAGCCTTGGAACTTAGGGAACTTCCCACATAATATGCACTGACTCCCATCCTCATCATCAACACCCTAACCTGATTCGAACACCTTATATAAGTAGTACGATTCCCCACTCATTCTGATTATATAGATGTCCCGTCAAGATTTGATTACATCCTTCCACACAAGTGCTCAAGAGCACTTGTACTTGCAAGTACATTAAAGCTCACATGTATTTACATCTACAATCCTAACATGCTTCCATGTACCCTCAAACATGCATGTCTCTCAAGTATAACTATTGGCAAATATCCGCAAAAACATGCGTTCCTGTGCGGTATGAAATTATCCTCCGTTTGCATTCAATTAGCACGCCTCCTCCAAGTTCTCCCTTGTCCAGTACATCATAAGAATAATGAGAATGACACACTCATTGAAGGAAACCATCTAGTAAAAATGTCTAGTAATGGTTTGCAACACCCTTTAAAGCCCTACTGATTGAATTCCGTGGGCTCAGTCAGGATTTTTTAAAGCATTGCAGGCAGAAGCACCTTGACTAAAATTCCTTACTCGGTTTCTATATTTTCTCTAGGAAAAATTGGTTTCTTAAACATGACTTACTACTTTGTCTAATAAAGTAAAAGTACTTTGAATTTTTTTGCTTTCCTGGCCATAATTCTATAATTACCTCTCCTATGCTCTAGCTTTCTCAGCTATAGTAAAACTGTAAGCTATAGATGTTAAATTGTTCTTGCCTAGGCTAAATCTTATCCAGGGGTCCCACAATTATTCTTATCATACGATACTCTGCCAACTTCAACTCGTTCAAGTCATTGTCATACAAAAAGTTATAACGTCACAGCCAATGAGCTCATTCCTTCCTCTAACTTTATAACTGCATTAAGTTTGCAGTCCCACTCCCACTATTCAATCCGAAGGTAACTCTTACATTTACATTCAAGTCATATACGATGATAAGCAAATCATCAAACAATTACATTAAAGTCAATTGACCAAGTGCAAATAGTCTCACTAAGCCTAGCCTATATAGTTGACGTGCTAAAATAGGTAAACATGTTCAGTAGCATTAGTTGGGCTGCTTGGTTCATTTGACACTTGACTTATTTAAGTTAGTATACACCTAAGAGGAATCACCTGCGAATACTAATTCTCTGACAATTACTTTACAACAAAGCATCCCACCGTTCCTCATTTGCGTATCCGTCATGCATAACTCTGCGCCTTCCTCCGATCCCAGGTGCAGATGCAATGCTAAACTCGAGCCGTAGCAATCAGTAAACCTGGCGTTGAAGATGGCTAGGAGAAACTAACAGAAACTTACGCAAACCTACTAACTAGCTCCGGACACTTCTCTCTCTACGGATTGTTTCCGTATAAAAAACAAATTCCTCATTTTTTACCTCTTCCCCATCTCTTCTGCACAGTTATCCAGTGTGGTACAAAACCATGTAATTCAAGGAACAAACAAGGCCGCACCGCGTCAAATGCAGTATAAGATTTAATGCGAAAGCAATGTCCAAACTCGAAACATTTGATGAATTCAGGTTCTGAAGAGGGAACTTAAAAAATAATTGTAAACTCTATCCAATCGCAAGCACTCTCGTTTGACCAAGAGATGAAATTCAGACTAATAACTTAATAGGACCAAGAAATTTCTCAGTTGTTAAACACATGGGCAACGGATGAGAACTGTAATCTATATAATATGAAGGTGGATTATGCCAAGATGAGGAAATAATGTTATGAAACGTAATAAAAGCATTTCATTCCCACTGCCCTCCAATACGCAAGTACACAGATCAGATTGAACCATCCGAGCAGAGCATTTCCTTGGAGAATTCCTGTGCGTGTGACGCAGTAACTTGCATCCGTGGATCACAATGATCTAACCAGGTAGACAGGAACAAACTCGACCTGAAGTTGGAACGGAACTGCGTCCAAAATCCCTTGTTCATAACATTAATGCCTGTTCATATTCATATGATGATGATATGAATGAGGAAAAATACTCTGGACTTATTTCCCATTCTGTAAGTTACGGAATCAATGGGATGTTCCTGATGGAAGTATATTCCTTGAAGAAAACTAGTTTTTACGAACATCTCCTAGTCCATCACGTAAGCTTATTGGAAGAATTGCCTATACTCTAGTTGATAATAGAGCAATTATTCATATTACACAGATATTATAGAACCTTGGATTAAAGTCTACCTCGGAAACATTCAAAGTAAACAAAACGAGTACCGGCTCGGTTGAACCATTCTAGCTAAACGATGCTAGAATCCTGGAACGTGGAGATAATCCACTGAAACACCAGGCGACAGAAGCTCACCCTAGCGTCAACCACTACAACTTCCCATCTGTCATTTTTTTCCTCTTATTTACTTCAGCACTATGTATATAATGTATCTCAAAAACTTTCATCACAGCTTTGTAATCTGGCACGCCCCTCTTCTACCTAATTATCATTACTTTGGAAAATAATTAAATAATTATCTTACCATTACGAACTCCAGCCATGGTTGCCTCCCCGTCGATAGGACTGACACTTTTCTCTAATTGAACTAGAGTAGAATCTGCAAAAAATGTATGAAGAGTAACTGTCAAAGAGCGACTCGCGTGCCGCCCGTCCTTTGCCAAATTCTCCAGATGTGTGCACAAATTTGCAATACACTCACCCGCTCCTGCGCTCCTAGAGGACAGCTGATGAGCTTGCGAATTGTATTCTGCTAAATTGCCCGCGGCTTCAAGTAAAGCTGATGAGTTGGTTCTTTCTTCTTGCTTTGGTGGTAGTGGTCCAGGCGATGGGCTCGTGACGACTGAGGGTAAGTTGGGTATATTTGATAATCTTTTCTCTTCTACTATGGCCACTTGAGGATTGCATTCGCTCTTTTCTTCTGCCTCCACCTCCAAAGAAATATTATCTTGAATCTTTACTTTGCATTATTCTTGTATATGGGCCGTTATGGCCCATGGCCTATGGGAGGAGACGACGGCTCTCCTCATAGCCTTTACGCACTCTTCCTGTTATGATTCATGGCTCTCGCTTTTGACTTACATTATCTTGGGACACATTTTCATGCTATATACTACTCTCACAACTCACCCGCTTCAGTTCCTGGATGCCCGCTCCCGAGTTGTTTGTGGTTCCTTGACCCGCCTCTACCGGGAAGCGTCCTCCGACCCCACCCGCCTCACAGCTACACGTAGTTCCCAGTTCGAAATCTTTACCTCCTCACGCACCTAATTCCCTGGAAGTTATTAGAATGTCAAAGTTTTAAATTAACCCCAAGGAACGCGACAATTCAGTCTTATTTCCACAAAGTGTGAGTAGTCAAATTATGTACAGTTTTACAAAACATACATACTTTTAGCTCCAAAGTGGGAAATACTCCCATTAACCTCTGCATTGCCAATTCATTCGCTAGCGTTAATTTAAGTTTGCAGACTTTCCTCTTTCGACAATGGGCAAAAGCTGTAGCGCGACATCGTTGACTGTAGGCAGTATTAGAGGCTGTGCTCAGTCTCAAGGCTTATTATAAGCATATAATTTTCTATCATGGTACAGTAAACTTGGATTTACTACTGCGGTTTTGCTGTCATTTAAACAGCATTTACTTAAACTCTCTGCATTTTTCTACATATCACATTGCAATGTACAAGGGAAAATCATTAAGCAAGTTGTTTCTATATATACGCGTGAAGAATAGCATAAGCTTTGTGTACAGAAAGATTTGGGCAAATCTAGCTTATTATTCTGCTTTTCTGTTATGCTAAATATAAGCAGTGATATAGTTTCCACTTTATTAACTTGCTTCAGCAGATGGGATATATGTAGGAACACGTCCTTCTTTGTTTTTATACTTTCGCTTCAGTAGCTTTTACTTTTTGTCCTCACAATGCTTTCATAATGAATAATATATGTGCACATGTACGTAGTTACAATCCTAGCGGCAGTTGTTCATTTTTCAAAAATCTCATTACAATTTGAGAATGGCATATATAACCCTAATTTTTCCAAATTTACTCGCTGTTCCCAACAGCCCCGGCGTTACCTTATTTTTATCGTCGCAGGACCAACTGTACTACGCTTTGTAAATTTGTAGCCATAACTTATAACAAACCTAGATTCCATCATTCTTTATTTCAACAAATCAATGTTCTCAAAGAATAGCTTTTAGAAAGCTGACTCTGCATACACTGACTTTTAAAATAATAAATCCTCTTCTCAAGGAAGAACAAGATCAGGTCTGCCAGCACAGGAGGCAATATCATCTGTCAATAAGTTTCTCGTAAATCAGCTCAAGGATTACATTTCTAATTATTTAAATCCATCTGTATATAGCGTATTTATCCTGCAACCACATTCTTTGTAATAATATATATTACATTATATATAGATGTATGCATATATATATTAATATTTTTTCTTATTATAAATCAACTTTTATTTCAATCAATTCTCTCTCTCAGCAGTAGAATCCAGCGTTTAACTTTCGCGTATTTGCCATACTTTCTTGCCGTCAAGCCAGTGAAATTTCACCTTTCACAAATCATCTATTGAAAATCACGATCTACGTTTGACTAATAGAGAAACATTGTATCCGAAAACTTCCTGTGTTCAAGGCTCACTCAGCAAAACTGTTGTTCATCATTCACCCTGCTTTTCCTAATTAGCTAGCACCTAAATGCTCTTGCACAAAAATCTAACGTTGCCCCGACAAGAGTTACAATTGCTCTTACAGAACATCTTTTACCTGTTCCTGTTAGGACTCAGCGTCTCTGATGGTTGAGAACATAAAACATCATTTTCCCACTGAACCAAAAATTCTATCCCAACTATCCAGCGACGGCCGAAATCATTTGCAAATCCTAACATATATCATTTAATTTCACTCTATAAAATCCTGCCTCTTCTGCTGTTCTATGCACACTCATCAATTCAATTCGCAAGCACCCGCTCATATGGCTCATTCCACGTAGTGTGATTCCTATTCAAAGCCGTAGAGCATCTGTATCATAAGCTGAAGAAAAACATCCGATTGAGATCACACCACACTCTGTGTTGTGTAGCTCTACAGCATCTTGAGAATCAACTCCAGATTTTCTATGAGCTCTAAAACTCTTACGTTTCCAACCCTTCCCTCTGAATCTCAGCCCATGTCATTTCGACTAATACACTTGACGTTCTCCACAAAAGGATGCGTTGGAGAAGTCAATTAAAATCCTTGTCAAATTAAGACGTAACCTCGAAAATTATGGTGCGAAACGTTCTAATGAATCCGCTTTCTTAATATTCCTACGAATTACAAGTGCAATCACCCTACCTGCGGACCTTAGCGAATTTGAAAGCCACAATGGAGCAGTTTATTATTCCTCTGTCCCTTTCCTTGTAATATTTACTCCATAAACCCACGGTTATGTCCATTTGAAAGTATGTGTTTACTCATTAATTTCTAGTATCCGTAAATGCCTTACCAAACAATATGCCAGGAGTGTTATCGTGTTTTCGACGTAATTTGATTTTCCTGTAGCAAGAGAGTCGTCCACTTGTCGAGTATGGATGCCGATTTCCCCTTCCCAGTAGCAGTACTAAAATCCTTTATCGTTTTCCATTTGATTTGAGCAAATAATATCTGACGCTTCAATAGGCAGGCAGTGCACACACCCAAAGTTTTAGGACCGGAGGCAAAAATTTCTGTATAACACTTTCCGGATTCCAACTGGTTTAAATTAGTGCGTTACAGCAATTTCGTTCCTGTTGAGTAATTGCTGAAGAAATTACACGGCAGGACTTGAAGCGTGCACCAAGTGTGCGATAATTTGCTCGTAACTTTTTTTAAGTATTTCATAACAATCTTCTGCTCCTTTGTTTAATCTGAGTCAACGAAACGTATACTGATTAATTTAATACTATTTATGTACTTTTCTCTCTCTATCTGACTCCTGTCTTTCCTAAGCATGAAGGACTTGTGATTGTTCCGCTCTTTAAGCGAAAATACATGCCGGATCCTTGAATTTTCTCAGCTTAGACCTTCTTCTAAATCTCCTCTCGATTCCAATGTCTTCCCTTAGGCATCTCTGCCATCCCAAACCACCCCCACCTTAATCCTACAACAATGAGCACAGCCAATTTCTCATAGCCACTGTTCTAAAAGGAAACAGCGCTTCTGGTTCCTTTGACGGGGATGCTTTGATATCTTTTTGCAAACTCCCATAGAACACATGTTCTTGTCCCATCTCATATAGTAATTCCTCAACCCCTGTGTAAAAATAACTAGTGTTGTGCATCAAGACTACAAAGCATGAATCAACAGCCTCAGGCCTATCAAAGTATCAAAGAGGTGTGTAACTATGGACTCAAAAGGAGTTGCTTGCCCTCAGTTATATCGATTTGCAGGGGGAGGATCCAACTCAGGAACAAATTATGAGTCGAAATCACTCTGCTACTCAAGTCTCAAGAGGGGTACCAAAAGGATAAGGATTGCAATCATATAATGTATATACACTTCGTCAAAGCAAATCCCAACACGTTTTTTCATATCTTGTTCAAGCTCTTTTATAGCGCATTTTTCTTCTAGGTAGAATCAATCGCAGGTCAATGCTCAATCACCGCTGTCTTTCCGTCTCAAAAAATGTCTTATGAAATTCTAAAACAATTTTCTCTTGAATTGGAGCCTCGTATTTTTATTACTGACTCTGGCCATTTTCTGAAAGCAGTAGACGGGGAGAAAATTACAGCGTTATGTGTATTTCTTCTTTCTCAAGGAAAATTCCCTGTTATCTATGCATATTTTACATCCACATCAGAGTCTATGGAGAAAACTTTCGAAGCCCTGGCGGAAAATTCTTACACAGAAAAAATTAGAATTGAGTAGCAGGGGTCAGGTAAAATAGAAGCGCTTGGAGCACGAAGAAACATACTGAAGAATTTCACGTTAAAAGCCCAAGCTACGCTCAAAGAGTTTTGGCATTCCAGGACCATACCATCGTAAAAGTTTTAGGATGCTCAGTAATCCCTGGGGTATTCAAGTTTCTCTTGTAATTCCAAGCCGTTAGGCTTCATTCTACTTTCTCCTCAATATCTCAGGCTCCACTGAAGATGCTTTCTCCAGCATTTTGCAAAAGCATCAACTCCACGCTGCTGTTCCTCCTCCGAAGAGATCCGGAGGATTTCCTCCCTAAAGTAGCAACAGCACATCCCTCGCAATCTTCGTCCCGACCAAGCTAGTAGGACGAGGATGGAGGAAGATCATGACTTTACGCTGCCTGCGCATCTGCACGCGCCGTAACCCGCATCGATTTCAGTTTCAAATCTTTCTCAACATTCAGGATCACCCTGAAAACATTCTTCTCACCTGCATTTCTCTAGCTGATCGCTAATCTCTCTAGAAAACAGCGCAAACAGTAGTCATTCACACAGTCTAAGGATTTTAGTTTGATCACAAATTTCAATTCAAATTCATGTCACTTACGACAAGGGATTATTAAGTATTATCAACTTTTCCCTGCGAGAAGAAGAATCAGAACCGTTGGATCAAGACTTGAGCCCGCATCATGTATAGATCGTTGGTAAGACGTTGATTTTGTGGTACAGTAAAAAGCAACTAACCCATAAATTCTATACGGCATATTCTTAAATTCTTAAACTTTTGTATCTGTTTTAGCACCCAGAACATCGGGGACTCCGTTCTGCCTGGTATAATTATCGTGACGGTAAAAAGGGGTCGTTTGCATTGGAGCAATGCGACTGTATGCGAGTGCAGTACAGATACCACCTGGGGCTGTTTAAGAAGTTAGCAGGTCTTATAATATTAGTAGCTTCTTTGGCGGTCTTCGCTTGGAATGAAGTGAGTGCACACACAAGATTTCATTGAAATACTTTTCATTCTGTAACCTCTGAAATTATTTTGCTATGATTTTACGAAAATTCGAAAATTTATTGCATTGGCAAATATCTAATCTTGTAAATAGTGTTGCTTTCATGGAAAATCTTTAAGAATTTACTGCATGCATACAAAAAGGCTGAAGAAGGTTACTTACTCCTTCAGCCCAGCTTACAAATTACACGGATGATATTCGGGTGTTTTGCTACAGCAAGAGTTGAATGGAAACAAGAGGGGACAAATTATATACTATGGTAGAACTACAGAAGGATAACAGGAACTCGAGCAGGACAGGTGTTTGCGTTAGCTAATAACGCTTATCTTTTGCCAACTATGTCATCAAGTAATCTGAGCAAATTGCAATGCACCCCGCTGATCTGAAAGTTTTTGTTTTTTCCATCATACAGTTATTATGGATAATCATAACTGATCATCATATGAGGCACTAAGGGTATAATTTATTTATTTTGACGCCCGTGCCAATTACAGACCTCGCACTGATAAGATGTACATAGGTACTGCTGTGAAGTTGTAGCGGAGGTTACTTCTTTAGCTTTGGTTTTACGTGAAGTAACACCTTCAGGGCATTCTGTTCGTCAGACAAGATGTGTATGATCTGTGTTTCAGTGCATGAACAAGAGTAAGCATGAAGCATAGACTTTTGCATATAAAAAGTTATGGTTGATAAATACTTACAGGAGATGTACGAAACGTTTTTCAGAAAGTAGCAGTCGAGAATTCGCGTTCCTATCATGAGGGTATTCACAGCATTAGAATCCTGGACAATCCGGACGAAGTCTCTCCTGCTAATGACGGAAAACTTGTGCATATCAGTGGATATCTGGATGTTCACGAACCATTGCAAGATCCAGTGTACGGAGTGTCAATCCGTGCGGTCAAACTGAAACGCCGTGTCCAAATGTTTCAGTGGGTGGAACGACGGGACAGGTATGTATGAACACCCGAGGTTTATGTTTACTACATTGGACAATAAGCTAGAGTAAACATGGACTGATGTGCAAGTTACATAAATTTTCTCGATTTTACTAGCCTCTCGAATGATTTGGACAGCTCTTTACCAACGGCTTTCACCTATACAAAAGCTTGGAAGGATAAATTAATAGACAGCTCCAAGTTTTTTAAGAGAGAGCACAAAAATCCAAGGTAACAGCTTCATTTGCGGAACTGTTTTCGGACATAATATTCTCCGATATGATTCTTAATATGTGTTGCCACTTGAAATGATATTTTAGAGAATTTTCGATCCCAAGTCAAGTTCGAGTAAATCCAAGGGTACAACTCGGAGGGTTTATCCTCGGGCCGGAACTGAAGGAGAAATTCAGCGGCTTTATTCAGTTCACAAGCGGTGAGCGCCCGGAACAACTGGATATAAAGATGCATATGGGTTTATATTACCATACTAATGATATCTGGAACCCAGCCATCGGTGACTTCAGAATACAATTTTCGTTTGCCGGTCATGCAGATTCTTACGTACGTGAATTCGCTATCAGTAAACACAGTGCTTAGTTTACTCTAGCATCCATTTTTGGGTTCAAACTAAAAATAATAATAATGTGAATGCTGTTACTTTGGCTCTGGATTATAGGTAAGTATCGTAGCGAAACAAGTGGGAAACGTATTGCGACCGTACGAAAATCAAGTAGGGAAGACCCTCTCATTCATTCACGAAGGAAAACGTAACCATGTGGAAATTTTAGACAAAGAACATTCTGCTACGACTTTTACATGCTGGATGTTTCGATGTTGTGCTTGGATTTTCACCATATTTGGCACAAGCATGGCGTCTACTGCAATTACTTTTATGAGTGAGCACCAATTCTCCGACTTGGAATTCTTGTAAACTCGTTTGCAACGAAAATAATCAATATCACTCTCCATTCTTTTACAGACCGAAGGAATTTTGTAGTCCAAAATCTGCTTTCTATGGGGCCGACTAAATTCAATTTTGTGTTCGCATCGTTCCTGTGTTTGTCTGCAGTTGGATCTATTTGGTTCCACCATAAGCCCCTCTTCTCCACCCTTGTCATCATTTTCTCCTGTTCAATGCTGCTTTATTGCTCGTTGGTGGGCCCTGCTGAAAATTACGACCACGTTCGTTACAATTATCCAGGGAAACGACAATATTTACCTAGGTATTTGTCCACATAAAGACGCAAACGTAGATTTACCTATTGCTTGATGGAGCTGCAAGGTTTCACATAAGCTTAAATACGCTCGTTAAACTTGTCAGTTGCAAGCCATGAAAATCTGTGCATGCTGGAGTGCGATTTCGCGTCGTTCTTGTCAGTCTTTACGAATTATGAAGATACATGTCACTTCCTCATCAGTGTATTCGCACGGGTGCTTCCTTAAAAGCATAAGATTATGCATTATTCCACAAACCTACACAGCTGTAGATTAGTCGTAGTTCCGTTGGTAAATTGTACTAGACCATATAGGTTTACCTTCTGTTTTATCAATACAAAGCTACATTTTTGCTCAAAGCCACACATGTATGAGAGAGTCCCCTTTCTGCTCAGGAACATGTCCCATACCATATTTTTGTAAACAGAATAAACTAGCACTTACTGTAAGACTAATGCTATGGAAAAAGGTAATCAGCTTAACATATTTTTCCACCCGTACGCTGGCGATTGGTTGCTGCGATTGCTGTTTCTAACCATGAGTTCCTGTTCTTCTTCTTGTTCCTGAAGCTTACTGATTCCTAGAGTCAAAGCTTTCATCTTCTCTTTTTCCAGCCTTTCATCCTGCGTACAGAAAATCAAACAATGAATAAGCCAGTTGAAGGCATCAAATCCATTGTAGGCATCAAATCCATTGTAGGCATCTTTTTCACTTCATCTTTTTTACTCATCTTACCTCTTCTCTTTTTTGCATTTTTTGCACAAATTCGCTGTCCGCTGGAACCGGCAAACTTTTGTAGTTTTGCTTGTTCCCTTTACGCGTAATTAAAACGAACTTAATGGTATTATCCTGACGGTCACCGGAGTCACCTGTTAGCCCCAACCAAAATCAATATAAAGTTTTCTCATATTAAAAAGAAAGGATAGTAATTTCAAAATTATCAAACCTGAAGTTTCTTTAGAAGGATCTCTAAGCTTTAACGGTATGGAAATATCTGTATTCATCCTCTCACGAGCCGCAGAGTGTGTCGTTTCTGAACACATTCTGTCGCACATTTGATTAAAAGCTTCATCCTCTTCATACTCCGCTTGCGACTTTTCTGGTTCCTGCATAATCATACAATATAAGTATTACACAGATATATGCATGCTCTCCCGAATCACGGTTAAAAAGGTCAAACCTTCTCTTCTTGGACCGTCACTGGCGTATCGTCATCCATGGGATCCGGATAGCTCGCTGTTGGGTCATTTACCCAAGCTGTAACATCTACAGCAAGAATACACTGTAACAATAGCTGTAAACAGAAGCGCTGCAATGCTAAATTGTGAAAGTCTAATGCTTTATGTACCTCTGGCTTTGCTAAACGTAAGATTCTGGTCCGAATGGGAGCCAACACCATTGCCGACAGCAGCTTCAGTCCCCAAGGGCGGCTCTTCAAACAGATCCTCAGCATATTTCACCATTTTTGTTTCCAGTTCCTGCACTTCTTCACACGCTTGTTCGAAGGAGATAGGAAATTTTCCTTTCGGCTTTAACCATTTGACTGTGTCCTCCATCAACTCCTCTATTGCAAATGGGAAGGCATTCTGCTCGTTCCATATTGGAGACTGTTTTTTACTCCAATAATACCGCTGAATCAAAGTAAACATAGTGTCATTAGTGAATTAAATCAAATAAATATCAAAATAAATTAATAATAACTTCATTATTTCGAGTGTCAATGAAATGCAGGCAAAAATTTACCTGAAAGTATAAGAGAAAGCAATTCAGCTTTTTTTTACTGAACCCATGGTTTAGATAATCCCCGCAAGTTTTCAGCAATGTGCAAGCAAGTCTGATTCTCATCAAGTCCTGGGGTGGATCCATGTGGCTCCAGTTTGTCGGTGTATGTATCACAATGTCGTAGCAAATGAGAGAATACAATGTCTGCATAAAATTATAAAATTACCACAAGTAAAAACGATAATCATGTACGAATTCAAAAACAGATTGTCAATTTGATTTCGATGGATAATACTCACACTGAAGATTGAAGTGCTTCCAACCAACTTATAATTGTAAAGTTCACCCAAAAAACGAATCACTGCGATGCGACGATAATTTTCCGATATTTGAGGCTTTTCCAGACCATTATAAATCATTTCCAGTACACTATCAGTAAGTACAGTCTTTAGTTCAGGCTGAAAACAAAATTTAGAACATCTTTAACAAATGGACAAGTTTTGAAAACTTGCATTAAACCAAAGCCATTTAATCTTACCCTAACATCTAGTACGCCAGCGGCAAAGCTGGCCAAGTACCGGATCTGATCAGAGCCAGCTTCCCAAGGTTGTAGTAAAGTCTCGAGCATGTTAGAAACAACCTTTGAAAGCGTACAATTTAAATATAGCAAAAGAGGACTTGTATAGATGTTTTTTAGTTTCAGTTTTCATAAAACATTCTGAATTCACATTACCTTCTCGTTACCCCAGTCCAATCTTTTCATAAGGGCAATAGTGGGCTCCAAATTTTCTTTGTTCAATTCGTCGAGTATTAAAGTGCGCATAAACGCAACAGCTGGTCGTTTTCTTGAAACTGTCCGTTGGATTCCCTCACGTGGGCAAACGAAATAATATGCATGGTCCACCATTACAGTATACCGTGGCTCCATTACCATCACAGTTTTCTTGCGCATCATTTCCTCCTTCAATGGGGAATTTGAATTTTAGTATAATGGAACGTTTGTATCTTACACATGGCAATATATATGATATATGATCCTCGAAATCGTGAGTAATTCGGCTGACTGTGTAAAAAATTTAAACTCACGAGATAAATGGTCATCCTTCGACGTGATTCAGGAGATCTATGAAGCATACGCCCACAAGTTTCCACGAAAACACATGCCATTTCAATTTGATGGAAAACGAAATCCATTAGTAAAGTCTTCAAGCAAGCAAAGGCATCCGACTTGGGAAAAATCCGAAAATTCACAAGTTCGCCGATAAAGCGGGTGATTTTTAGTTTCGTTTCAATAAATATATTGTTCTTTTTCTTGACTAAAAACCGAAAATCACTTTTGAGCAAGGCACAAAGCTCCATGCTAATATCCGGCATCACTGGAGCAAGAATAGCCACGAATCGAGACCACAAAGGTATTAAGTCGATTCTCTGTCGAGGAATGTGAAAAAGAGTTCTGTAAATTCAAAAGTGCATTCATGTAATTTCTAGTGTTAAACAAAATATTATTAATATCAAAGTGCACGCGCTAGTAGGTGATTCATACCTGGTTAAATTCTTTCTATTCGGGCGATTATTGTAATTAGTGGCGAATTCCATAGCAGCCTTATCTATCATTTCTCTAGTAACACAGTTCAACAAATTTGACAAGAAATTCTGGAATGACGACTTAACTTGCGGTTCTTCGCGCTTCTCTTCATCTTGATCTACACGTAAACAATCCTTACTTAGTTTGTTCATTAATTGCGGATATGACATAAAAAAGGAACCACTCCGGTTGGCATATGTACCAAATTACACTTACCAACTCTAAGGGAAGGTGGAAGCTCCTCCTGTTCCACATCTTCGTCGTCATCATCCTCATTATCTAATTTCTCGTCAGCAAATTCAGCCTGAACACTATCTGTATCCATATCAGCGACCAACTTCTCTCTTTCTTCTATTTTCTTAGCCTGCATGAGTGGCATGTTGTTATTGTATGTAAGAAATAAGATTAATAGCGATTTATAGATAAAACAATCTAACCCCTTACTTCTTCCGCTGCCGATAGGATGTTTTCTCTGTAAGCAACAGGAGGTAAATAAACTTTTAAGTCAGGTAGGTCTTGATAGAACGCTCTCGTATCTTCATCTTCAAAAATAACAATCCCAGGCACTGGAGCATTTGGATCATCCGCAGGAGATACGCAGCGGTCATCAATCTCATCGGGAGCTATGAAATAATAGGGTTGAGGGTAAATGAATAAGATCTAACGCAAGTTTAATGTCAGATTTCATTTGCAGTACCTGGAGGTGGCAGAGATTTCAGTTCCGGCAGCTTTTCGTTCAATATTTCAGCGAATTTTTTTGCATTTGTACTGAACTTTTCAAAATTTGCTTGTAAATCTGAATGAACTTGCATACGATCCTCTGGAATTTCTCCGCGCGTTCTCATCAGTCTACGATTATGCATTTCAGATTTCAGCACTTCGTCATGGACCTAATACAAAATTTAAATAAATACTCGAAACAACCCATGATTTTCACAAAAACTTTCAATAGCTCTGCATCCTTACTTTGACCAAAATTCCACACACAAAACTGAAATACTCGCAGATATTTCTTTTCAAGAGCATCCTCTTGTCACTAGGTACGACTTCGTATCTGCTTATTTTAATGGAGTGTTCTTCGGAGAGTTTCATTATGTTGGAAGGCAATATTCCAGCCATCGCATCCCCGACACCCTTGCAGAATGACAGAATAGGTATAACGCACTGCATCCCATCTTTGTCAGCTATAATGATATTTCTAATGGAACATAAGAGCAACGAAAAAGCTTCCGTCGAAGGCAGTACACCAATTGCAATTAGCTCTCCAAAAAGTCTCAAATCGCACGTCATTTTTTTCAGGGCCAAAGGACTCTAAAAATACAACAAAAACGTTACTAGCACACAAACAATTTGGTAAGAGCAAAGTATTATCCTGTAATCCGTTTGTAACACATGCTCAGTAATATTTCAAGTTTCTTACAGTTTCAAGTTTTTTCTGCGGCATGATTTTCTTGAAATTTTCTAATAACATAGGTGCAAATTCAGGGTAGCGCTGATGCAACGCCGAGCATATACTCAAAATCCCTTGCAGATCGGCTACCTTCAGTTTAACTTCCGTTATTGCTGTAGCTATTTCTCCTAAATACTTGGATAGATTAAGAGTCTGAATTTCCCTTTCGATCGACTCCTTTTGAGCTTCAGAATAGTTTTTCTACAGAAAATGAGATTCAGTTAAAAAAATTAAACTTGTGTTATACTTGGAAATTATGGGAATTAGCCAGCGCTTACAAGTTTCTTTACGAAGCCAGTGCATTTCTTCAAAGTCGCATCCAATTTTTTAGATTGTCGCAAGTTGTCGAACTCTTCGTAAGAAGGGTTCGAATTCTGCCTCCGGAGTTCCATTTTGGTTCTATAAACAGAGTCCCAGGCATCTGCGAATGATTTGAAGCTCTCCTACAAAATATATTCAGTGGAATAATGACATAAATACCAACTACAATCATATTTTTCAATAATTTCTTTCTAAACTCACCAAGTCTGTGGCCTTCCCGATTAGCTTGTCAAGAGATCCGTCAAGCTCAGCCTCTACGGTCGGATTATCCCCACTAGGAGGTACCACAGACGACAATGCTTTCACCGGCACACCGGCAATATTACTCGTAGTTGCGGTACCCGGTATGTTGTTAACGCCTGTGTTTGCCATAGTGACACTCCCCGCGGCGCTTGAGCTGCTGACTATAATCTTGGAGACCCCTTGTGCTTTCGGTGCTGCAGATGGTTTAGGATTGTCCACTGGCTTTCCCCCAGTGCTAGGGAAATCTAAGCGCAAACCAACTCGCCCGTTCCGTTTCTTTCCCATGGTTAGCTTATCTCTGATTGTGTCGAAATCTTTCTTTGTTTATAAACCTTGGTTATAAAATCCTGTTATCCGATGTACCAATATTAAGTGAAATTTTTGAAAGTTCTTCGCCCTTTCTTTCACCCGGCGATAAGTAAAACCTCTTAGAAATTCGTCCAGAAAATTGAAACAAGGTTTTTTCGTGTTTTTTGAAGCCTTCATTCACAGGTTGTCATACGGAGACAATGGTAACACGTCGTGGTGTGCTAATCTAAATTCAAAACTCGACATCACCAGCACACTAAGTATAACACTAAATGTTTTAACTGGGATTTTGCAACCGCAGCTACGTCGGTTAGTGCCGAGAATAAAATACTCATGGACACAAGTAAAAACACAGTACTGAGAGTGCGTTGCATATATGTTTATATCTATAACTTCCGCCACTTAAAACTAGATAATTGTGCACACTTGTTATATTTAGTTACAGCTGTGCTCTTTAAAAACATTATTTGCAGCATTTTTATTCCCAAACTTAAAAATTGCAAAACCAGCAATCTCGTTCAATTTTACCTCGCTTTTATGACTAGCCATAGAAATTAAACAAACCATCGATTATCTTACGGGAAGGTATACATCATATACATCTTCCCAATGCCCTAAAGCATACCGTCACCGTCACCTATGTACACACAATGCATGATTATCTTATCAACATCATGATTAAATATATATCGCATCATATTTCTCATGTTTAATAAGCTCAGAGTAAATCTCAATTATAAAATAATTTTACAACACGATTTAGCATAGTCATTATGTGTCATCCCAAGTAACCAACTTGTAACGACGTTGACATGGACATGCACCCGAAATATAAGTTAAATGCGATGAAATTATCTCATACGCTTCACCTCGCATTCATTGCCAGAGGGTTTGATTCTCGCAGTGACGATTATAAAAGAGAAAGCTTTTCCCAGTAAAAACCAGATTCCTTGTCCACCTGGTCTAGCGAGCAAAAATGCAGCAATGAAGGCAAACTAGTTTCAATTAATTCATAATAACATTTTTGTTTTATTGCCACAATAGTCTAACTACATGTGCATAAAACACTAGATTCTACATGTTATACATCAACATGGGTACTCTAATATTCCTCTGTGTTAAAGCACCAATTACTATAAAGGTTGCTTCCTGCCAATATCACAGTGCCCCAAAATTCATTGTTGAATTCAGTTGACCGGGTGGCATACATTTGCATAATTTGTGAAACTGTAAAATAGACCGATCGAAAAAATTGTACGTTGCTACAAATATTATTGTGTCGTATGGCGTTTTCGTAAAGATGGTTGGTTCCGCATTCCATAAAGATTGGAGATTGAGGAACTAGTAACTTGGCGGTTTAATTACATGGAATGTTATCGCTCGCTTATAGCATAATAAGACAAGTTGTTAAGACGGACATTTCGTTTTTTTGTTCACGATTAAAAAATAGAGCTGCGGTTAACGGACTGCGTATCATTCTTTCAGCTCATTAATGAGGTCGCGGAAGTCAGTAACGTACCATTTCGCTCTGTTCTTCACTTCAGCTCTATAAGCATTTCCTCCAAATCCTATGAAAAGAAAAGAAATATTGACGTCATTCACCTAATGACAAGTGTTGAGGGAAATAATAATAACAATAGTGTAGTAAATTTCCACGATGTTAATGTACCTATGAAGAGATCAGCTGGAGGACTGGCTTCCCAATCAGTAATCCCGTCCCCAATCATAACGACGCTGTCGTATCCGTACTTATCCATTATATCCTGCACAGCAGCTGCCTTTCCTCCACTGCGAGACGTGAGTTGACTTTCATCAAAACCCGCATATGTTCCTATTAGTGAATGTATTAAGTGGTTCATTCATTAAACTTTGTCATTGCTGATAACTACGCGAGATTAAATGTAGAGCAGGCAATATCCTCCAGGATTTCATCATTCCCCTTACCATCGTAAAAAAACTTAAGACGATTAGCGTATATGTTTACTGTGGGTATATTCAGGCTTGACGCCACAGGTTCAATGATGCTTCTGAATCCTCCAGATATCAAGAATACTTCTTTTCCGTGCTTATGGAGTTCGTGTATCAGCTCCCTGTAATCATATTATACAATCCATCATTCCATCATGAGTTTGCAATTCGTTACCAACATTCAATTTCCCTATCCTCATCCGCATCCCCCTTCTTATGAATAAAGAGAGCCATTAGATGTGGAAAATCACTAAAGAATCCAGAGTTTACACAATCATCCCTTATCCAAACCGTTTAAGACGGATGTAGCTTACTCAGTAAATCTAGTAATACTGCATGGACTTTGACTACATCTCCTTTTCATCCTACCTCCGTATTGCATACTATTATCTAACATATTTTATCTAGCTGCATGACAAGGGTTATCACTTCATTTAGCATGCTCCACAGGCGTACATCACGTGCACAATCCGTATGCGCGTATCAACATCATGGTTTTCACTCGTGCTCCTATATGTAACTTCATCAGCCCCTATACGTCATGTCCCATCCCCCGCTCACATGATCACATCATCTTTCGTGACCTTTCCTCTCTTTCCCTCCCTCCTTTATGCGAGTCTTTCCTTTCGACAATTAACACAGTCAAGATAACTAAGTATGAAGTAAGCTAGCATCTCTCAAGTATAACTACTCCAGTCACATCCCACCAAAGTAACCAATCCCAAGCCAAGGATTCTCTTTCATCAGACACACCTCCAAAGTTACGTCAATCTATTCGAAAGAAGGCTTATCTTTTTGCTCTTAAAAGGTTACAGTATCAATGACATGGAGATAACCTTTGAGGCAGTGCAGGACAGGGAATTTTACTACAAGGCTGCGCTCCTCCTATTACACGATCTCCAGGAGATGCAATTAAAAAACGTCGTCACCCAGCGATAAGCTATACATTATGACGCCAGATAAGACCAAAGACGCTTAAAACGAGACAGAGGAACACAAAGTTTACTAGAACGTTGCTTACTTGACACATGGTGTAAGTCGCTGTTTCTGGGTGTTGATAAAGTTGCGCAATTGTGTTTGTGAAGGATGTATCAAATCCAGTCGTAATGCCAATGCATCCCGAAATTCCATTCCTCCTTTCATCGCTTGGTTGGTCCTGTAAAAGAAAATTTTCAAACATAACTTTCAGCTCGGAGTCATGTCCAATCCCATATGATAATGAAGTGTCCAATTTGTCAATTTCAATCAATCATTGCCCTCTTGCCCTGATTTTATAAACATTCAAACATGCATTCCCTAGAAATTCCACCTCCTGCAGGTTAATACTTTAAACGAAAGTGAAATCAATCAAGATAGTCTAGCTGGCCCATCAAGTCTTTAGCCCTTGTAGTTTCGCGTACATTGTGATTAGGAGACGAGACTGAAAATCGCTGTTACGAGGGACAACATGATCCATCGCAGGAGCCAGTGTAGTATAATTGAGTAGAAAATGAGAAAAACTTACAGGACTTGGACTTCTTCTCCTTTTCCGCAATAGTGTGCGAGCTCATCGATAGCTTCGTCTTGAATTAGCGTGGAGTCGACGTCAAAGCAAACAGCGTTTGAGTTTCTCCAAATATCCTTAGCTTGAGCGAGTTGATTCATGATGACTTTCCTTCCAGGGTTCTGATCCGTGCAAAAAGTGCGTTTGCGAAATATATATTCTCGAGAATTCGATTGAGAAATGCGAATTAAGGGAGACAAAGTAGGGCGCGAGGGGTAATGCGTCGAGAGCGTGTTCAAAATTAAACAAGACGAACGAAAAGAAAAACAAAAAACAGAACGAAACGATGTGAACGAGAGAAGCGATGTCATTCAGGAGTGGACCAGAAGTTGTCTCGGCAGCGATCCAAGACTAAAAGGAAAGATGCAACTGTGGGAAGGAGGTTATAAAGTTAATTCTTCCCTTACACTGCTGTATATAATAGCATAGAGGTTCTCTATTCTATACCCAGCAACTAGGGGAGGTAACTTGGTCGACAAAAAATATTTCACCCAGAAAGAACAGCTGAAGCGTTATGTATTGTATTCAAAGCATTGGCATTGCTAGCACCGAACGAACCCACTCCCTTTAAGAATGCAGAATGGATCAAGTCTATTCCTAGGCTAATTATGTAATTTTATTTTGCATGCAAAAAACCAAGGAACTGAAAACTTCAGCATCAGGTTCAAGTCTTCAGATTATGTTACAGTAGCAAGGAAATCGGACCAAGACTTATGCGTGGAATAATTTTACTACTTTGAAAGTTAAAGTAAACGTCTTGTATCTTCAATCTTATCTCATCGTCTCAATCTTAATGTCATCTGTAACTATCTGCAAACATCGATTTTTGCGAAAATCTATGCGAACTTTCTTGTTACTAATTTCCCTTCAATGCCTTGACCACATAACATGTATATATTTCTTGCTGATGTGAGACTAGTTATAGTTTCATGTCGCCCAAACAAAAGCCGCATGTGCCTATCCTGACGACTGTTGTCATTTAGAAGCATGTCAGTTATGAAGTTTTCAGAATTTCACCGTTCAGAATTTCACCGTTCAGAATTTCAAAGTTTCTTGCATTTGGAATTCATTTTTGAATTATGACTTTTGTCCGACAAACCCCTGATATCCTGTTCTGTATAACTATCCTGAATGTGATACCTGTTTAAATAGTTGCCGTCAGTGGCAATCGCAGCGGTACGTCTTTGTCTAAAGGATGACATTTGGAACTTTAACGTGCTTCAGGACGGAGCTCAGTTCTTCGCATTATTTCGAAAATTTATACATTGCGATAATCTACTAATTAAAATGTTTGTACTTGGTTTGCCGGTAAGGTGCATCTGCTAAAAAGGGTCCGTGAGTAGCATTTGTCTGACCAAATTTTCTTCTATTATTATTCACTCTATCGTCTCTACACTACCCAACCATTTTTCAAGGCGTAAACTTAAGATGATAACGATTGCACCCTGCATTTGGTAGGTTCGACGCTAGATATAACTTGGAACATGTGATATGCTAAGAATTTATATGGGAAATCAGTATATACAACCTCCCATGCATCGGGTCTAATAAATATGCAGACATTTGGTTTGCTTAAATTTAGTTTTCCATCCTCATTTCTACAGACGAACGGGAAAAGGACCCACTGAATCAACATTGATTTGCAACACACTGTGAATTAGAAATCGCTTATTATTTTAAGCATATATATACTCCAGTGTCCGACTGCTCAACTCAATGCTGCATACTCTCTACCGTACCGTGACTAATGGTGCATTAATCATGACAGGACTACTATTAATTTGCTTCAGTTGAACAAGCCAAGGGAGGTTAACTAGTTCATCTCTCTCCCGGTGTTGTGACATTTTAAGAGACTACTAAAGACATATGTGGAGTTCGCCGCTTCATCGGCCCAGTGACAGAATTTTTATGGATCTTCGTGCCAATTATTAATTATTCGCAAGCCGGTGTGCTCATAATCCAGAAACGAAAAATAACTGCAAGTTTTAGCATAGCTTCAAGAACAGCGTAAGATTGGAGTTTGTTATCGATTGAAATTTAAGTTTGTTACCAATTTTCTCAAACTATTTACTTTTTCTTTTGCTGGTATTTATAGCCGAGTTTCAAGATCCGGTAATTTGGTGTAATTTTTCTTGGAAAAGATTTTGTCAATCCCGTTGTTAAAATTTTGTAGACCACATAACTAGGCATTAGTGTTTTACACGGCGGAAGATATAATATGTGGGTGGCGGCTTCCGGTTAGGATGTAGAGTAGGATAACCCAAGGAGCATTACTCACTGAATGTCTTGCTTGTAAAGGCGTAGAATTTAGTAAACTTGTCTACATTGCAAATGAAGGAAGAGGGTAAAGTTAGACAGGCGCGCCCTGTCGTTCATATTTAATCACACTTTGAATATTTTAGGTTTTACTTTGGCGGGGTCGGATTTCATCAACAAAGCCTCGGTATCGAAACCAGAAGTTGTAATAACGTAACTGTTTAATGCAAACTCACCGCTGGCGGAGTAGCGATAGGTTAGTAAGGTATACATTTAATGGACAACTTTTCAATATCGTCGTTTTTACGAGACTAGAATTTGTACCAATCGATTAAAATATGATTTCTGATTTGCGCAGGATTTGATAACGTGAAAAATTCCTTTAATCCGGAGTCATCAGCATCATGGTAAGGCCTCAGTAGAAATTGATATGGTTGATATGGCTCATTTCTGGCATAATATATGACTGCAGCACATCGTCACTATCGGTGTAATCTTGATTTTCAGACACACGCCTTAGGCCCTTACTTAGATGCCGTTCGACACACTCTGACGGCTGCAATGTGCCTAGAAAATTTCTCCTCTCAAGTAGTGGAAAGGCATAATAAGCCAGAAGTTGAAGTCAGGTGTGTTTTACTAGCATAATATTATTATTATATTTATGAATCGCTTGTTGCTGAATCTTGGATTAGAAGCGAAGAAAATTATATGTTCCTGTGATCCTGGGTTTTTACAGAGCAAGCAGAGAGTTGCTTCTGAATCCTGTAGTCATTAGCCGCAACGAGAAGGAAAAAGTTTTAATTGAGGCTTCCATTAACTCCATACGAGTCAGTATATCGATTAAACAAGCAGATGAAATCGAAAAAATCTTGTGTCACAAATTTATGCGCTTCATGATGATGAGAGCCGAGAGTTTTGTAGTGTTGCGGCGGAAACCCATTGAGGTAAGCCCAAGGGTTACATTGTTGGAATATTGTGAATGCTTGTCTGTAGGTTACACCAGTTTCTAATAAGCATTTTGGCTCTTCAGGGTTACGATATCAGTTTCTTAATCACCAACTTCCACACTGAGCAAATGTACAAGCACAAACTTGTAGATTTCGTAATTCATTTCATGAAAGAAATCGATAAGGAAATCAGTGAAATGAAATTAGCGGTAAACGCAAGAGCACGAATTTGCGCAGAGGAGTTCTTGAAAAAGGTAATTATGACTGCAATGAAAATTCTGGCGTAAAAAAAGACGTAATTCTGGACTTAACTTCTAATACTAAAAAACTTATTTGTTGCAGTTTTGATTCGAGCATTCCTGGTTCTAGGTTCCAAGGAACATTTTTCAACATAAGTACGAAGTTAAGATTAATTAATTATGAGGTTTGAAACTTTGAATACGTGTTTCCCCTGAGTTTGATTTCTTAGGTTTTACAATCAATTGCTTACGAAATAAATTTGTCAGCACATTGTGTTCTATCGTTAGCCAAGTTTGAATAATTCCGTGTTTAAGTTTAAGTTTAATGATTCAGCGAACAGTGGGAGCACCAGATTAGAATTTTTTAAAAAATGTCAAGAATGTTTACAGAAAAATAATAACCGTTGGATCGATGATAGCCAGTACTGACATGCATACTGAGCTATATGCAATCGAAAAAAAGTTTTAATAATGATATCACTACACGAACGAATAGGATAATCATAAGTTTGGAGTAGCATAATTCAAAAACTTCAGTGCTACTTCGTAACCCATGAAGCAGGCAGCGTTGGCTGGGAATGCCCTTAGCATTACAGGACCACATCCTTTAAACAAAGCCTTGGGACCCTCTTCCTTCATCATGTGCTTGAAAACATCACGGACGCCTCTTGGGTAACTACCTTCTGGGGCTGTAATGCAATGAATGTAAAATTACAGCGGCACTGCCACAACCCAAGATATCCATCCACTCTGACAATAGAACCAACTTAACACTGTTAGATTCTTACCAGTTTGGATTCGGCTTTTCATTACGTCTGCTGGAATTGCAACTGCCCAATTCAACATACCAGCGATACCTCCAGCAAGTAGAGTTTGTAAAGGGCTTAGAGAGGTGGAGTTCGCGGGAGTAAGAGATTTCTTCAGAATTTCGTAACTCATGAAATACATACCACTTGCAGGCACATCTACATAAAGGTTAATCAACATTTAGGCGAGCTCTTTATCTGAGTGGTTAGTTATAGAACTATAAGTACTGCGCATCATATCATTAATTAATGCTATCTGGTAGTAGTAAGAGGGGGGCTTTCACACTGCTAGTGAGACAATGAAAATGTTGAAACAAAATGGAGTCCGCGCGTCGCAAACTAGCCTTGCATACTGGTAATAAGAGATGACAAAGTTTGCTACGAGTTGCCCACTTTTAAAACTAATAGACATTATGTTCACAAGGTTAAAAGACGTACCACAACCTAAATAGTAACTGTCGGAGCTGAAACGCAAAGTTAGTCCCAATAAAAACATGGTTCTGAGAATTATGATCTTTCTTTTATCTCGTATTCTCTCCATATAAAACTCCTGCATTACGTTATCTACGCGGCTTGTAGAAGTCCTGCTTCATTCAATCCTAATATTCATCGAACATATAGCTTATTTCTTCATAGAATTAAAGCTATGGATCTAGGATCCCAGAAACCAACCGCCGAAAGTGCGGAAGTCGGATCCGATAAGTGTGAAGGAAATGTTAATCAGTCTCAACTTCCTCCGACGAGCGATCTCATTTCACAAGACGCGCTACCACGCTTCACATTCCAAATCTCCAGTAAAAACAAATCATTACAAACTAACTCATTTCCCCAAAAGGAATGCGGGAATCAAAAATGGTTTCCGCTGGGTATTTTCTAGCGCTCACCGTTTACACGGTCGTTGCCGTAACGGAGGTGGGCCACCTATCGAGTTTCACGTTTAAATTCTCTGTTCGTAATATAGAACACTTATATTCAAGTTTTCTTCTGTGACGTTCCAGATATCCAAAGCTGAGTGTCCGCAAAACTGCATTTGTTATGCTGATTACATTACAAACTTGGCCTCCTGGAAATGGATCGAGCCTAAGGATTCTGCTCATCAAAACGAAAAAGAGGATGAAAACTTCAACCCTTACTTGGAGCATAATGAGGTACGTGTTCGACAGCTTCAAGTTATACATTCTCCTTTGATTATGTTTCAAACAATTAAGAACCGTCTCAGGTTTACAACAGTCCACTGACTGAATTAAAAAAGAAAACAGGAACGTTACCGTTGCGAACAGTTACCTGCATTATACGTAACACTGAATCCTCAACCCTGTCCGAAACCCTTGAGGAAATTAACGTAGACGTACAGGTACGAGTCATTTATGTTAATTGTAGCCCCGCATTTCTTTTCTATGAACGTTCTCTTTCTCCTTACTGGCCATAATCGGAGAATGCTGAAATTGCAGAGACTCACAGATATTTACCGGTTTACAGGTTCTATCACTTCTGCAAGCCCCAGGTTCAGGCAACATTTCCCTAACTTTGGATATTATGCTCAAATTCCCCCTCCTGATGGGCCTTGAACTTCAAGGAGTTTCTCGGCACCAAGGAGACCACCAAGTCGACACTTTCAATTTAGAAGCTGACGCCTTATCGAAAAACCAGAATTTGGTTTACCTTAATCTTGACAAAGTGCTCATTCATCAGAAGCCAGCAACAAAAGAATCTGTACTTGATGACGTTTACATTAAACTCAGCCGTGTTCCCGCAGAGGAATCCAACGATGTTTCCAACGATATTAAGCCTCAGTTACTTTATCTCGCGCCAAAAGAGAAGTCCGAAAATGAGGTTGTTTCCTACTCTGATTATAAGGAAGGAAAGCTAAACGATTCATTTCTGCAGGAGGTGTCATTCAAAAGGCTTCCTCAAACTGATGTGATCGAGCCGAAGATAAGCGTCGCCTTTACAAAGCTCAGTAATTTAGTTCACCTTCGTATATCTGGCTGTGAAATGCTCGATATCAGTTGGGACATGTTCTACAAACTCAACAAGCTGAAATACTTGCTTCTAGACAAGAATGAACTATTGTTTCTGCCCGATTTTGTTTTCTACGCGACCCCGAATCTAACAGCTCTGTCACTATCCGGTAATAGAATTCTAAACTTACAAACTGTAGGATTAGCTGGCCTGCTTTATCTTGAGAAGCTAGATGTGACACACAATAATATTACCCACTTATCCGAATTATCTCTTCCCCCCTTTCCTCACTTGCAAATTGCTGACTTCCGTTACAACCCTATTGAAACGATTTTCCCCAATACATTTGAGATTATGAACACAACAACTACCCTGCTCCTGGGAAGCCCCACTGTACCTCTAGAATTCGTTGCAAACTCATTCTTTGGGCTATCATCATTGACACGACTGGAGATCCTTAACGTTCGCGTGGGCACACTAGAGCGCCCCATGTTCAAGGGAATGCCGATGCTCAAGTATTTGACAATGGATGGATCCATTCCAAGAATATCATATGACGCCTTCAGTGAAATTCCCCGCCTAGAAAAGCTAGTTTTACGGAAATGTGGCCTTCGGAAGATTTCGATGGACGCCTTGTTTGGTGTCGCCTCACTGCTAGAGTTGGATTTATCTCATAACGAGCTCTCTGCTCTCCCTCCTGGAATTTTTGACGACCAGAGTTCCCTCCAAGAATTGTACCTGAGTCACAACCGTCTAACCACACTACCACCTGGCATTTTCAGTAGACTTCCTGCTAAGATGATACGGCTTGAACATAATCCGTGGCACTGTTCCTGCGACATGGCGGATTGGAATCCCAAAGTCATCAACAAGATAAGAACCTACTATATTCCGAAGAACTTGACCCATTGTCAGCCACAATACGATAAGGGAAGTATGTGTACAGTCGACGCGGCCAATTTTCAAGTCAAATACGTCTATGAAAAGAGAGTTGCACCAACATGCGCTTCTCCAGTGAAGCACATGCAAAAAAGCGTCTTTCAAGCTGTCAAAAAAGGCCTCCACAACTGCATTCCCATGAAAAAATCATCTATCATATATACCCAAGAAAACAATACAGCAATGGTAACACCTGAGAAAATTCGAAAACCGAAACCTGAGGCAGACATCCCTAAATTCAAATCTAAACCTTCAAGTCCGACAATACCCTTGCAGGCTGTCGAAGAAAGCACTAAGCCACGACTAACGTCTCATTCCCCGCGTGTTGGTCTTCCTCAAACTGAAACTCAAGAAATGCATTCCCGTTTCGGACTCTCGGACATAAAGTCAAAACTAAAGGCTAAAATGAAGTTACAATTGCAGGGAGGCGACAATTCTAAGGATTCTTCAAGTGGATCTAACTCTTTCCTTCCTTCTGGAACTCACATTCAAACCAATAATCCAATCGGGGCCGGTTCCTTACCCCTGGTTTCAAAAAAATCTTTGAAGTTTGCTAAACAGCAAAGATTGCTTGTCAGAAGCTAAGTTTCAGGTATTTAACAAGTTGGTCAACAACATCCTATTTCGTACAAGTGTCAGGTTTCTTTATACGGGCTAGTAATTACGCTAAGCTAATATTAATTGATTAAACTAAAATATTAGTAATTTCTTACCCCGTAGTAACGTTGCACAAGTTCCCTTGTACATTGTTCTGATCCCACCTTCTTTAACGAGCTTAACTGCGCAGTCCACAGGACCAGCATACTTAGCAGCTGCAGCACCAGTGGCGCCCTGCTGAATCTAAAGTAA
The DNA here is from genome assembly GCA_906901655.1 of Sminthurides aquaticus. NCBI lineage: Eukaryota > Metazoa > Arthropoda > Collembola > Symphypleona > Sminthurididae > Sminthurides > Sminthurides aquaticus. Next base: position 2,412,876 of record CAJQTT010000004.1, on the reverse strand, counting down.
CGTCAAAACAAGAAAAAAACTGTAGCCTTGTATAAATAAACTCAATTATAAAGTAACTAAAGAAGTAAAGCTCAAACTTCAACGCGAAATTTTGTAACAATAAATATTCTAAAAGATATTGTATAACTGTAGTTACTTGAAGCAAACATTTAATTCTTTCTCCGGGAGTCATAATGACCGTTGTCATAACCCCAGATATAGTTCCAGCAAAAAAAAGCTGTAAGCCAGTCAATTCTTCATCTGGATGAGACCGAATAAGTTGCTTACCCAACCCGTAACCGAAAAAGCTCAGGGCGAAAATGGGAGCCACACCGACAATGGGAGCAGCCATACCTGCGAACAGAGAGGATTTTTTAACTTCTTCATATTGCACTGGTTTTCATGTAACTTCAAACCAGGAAAGTTGAGTGAATGCCAGTTCACCTTTGTAAAGTCCCTTAAAGCCTTCATTTCGAACTATCTTTTTGAAGCAATCATAAGTTCCGCTATACAACGGCAATTTACCCGGTGTTGGTGTTGGCTGAGTTTGAAGTCGTACCTGAAAATGTGTTAAATGTGCTCAAGTTAGTGCTTTCTGTACATCACAGAAATAGAGAATCTCGGATGACGAAAAAGTAGAAACTGACCTTAATGGTATCTAAGGGATGACCCGCAACAACTAAACATACTCCTCCAAAACCTCCAGCAAGGAAATTCTTGAGTGCGCTAACGGGTGCTGGCTTTTGACTCATCTTGATAACCTTAGACTACAAAAACCTACCATGCAAACAAGTTTACAAAAATTTTGCTTCAATTAGTTTGACACGTTAGGTAAGATTCACGAGATTAATAACACCGTATTATATGCAAAATATGTTCCGGCAGAACCAAAAGCGATGGCACGGAAAAGTTGTTGTACGAGCACAATATCGCAGATTTGTTTCGTAACATGCGTGCACCTGAATTTACAATATTTATTGAAATTTTGAATTTGATGTACTTACCGGGCAGGATTATAATGTTGCTTTGCTGTCAATCGTAACAGCAAACGACGATCTTTGGACTATGTAATGGACTATGACCGTGTTTCTTCGTCAACCTCCAGCGGTTATTCGAAGGTTTGGTATTCAAGTTTCAAGCGGGAAAAATGTGCGCATGGTTCTCAAGTTATGTTAACCGTGGAATGGATTTATATATACGTGCTTAAATACGTTGGGCACACACGCTATAGCCTTATAAATTTATGCTTTTTTCAGGTTTTGGTAAATCTGACATTTATCGCGAAATGTAGTTAAACTTGAATTCTTCATCACCAACGGGACCCACGTTTTTTAAAAAGAATGATGCATAGCTCTTGCGAGTAACCCTGGATGGATCCAGTATATTTTTATTCAAATTCAGTATAAATTATTTCAAGACCGCTAGTGGCGGTTCTAGTTTTGAACATTGTGAATTTTTTGGAGTATGCTTCAAATAATTTAGCTGTAAAGTAGATACGTCTATACGAAAATGAGAGTAAAACGTATATATATTTCGATCTGAGTACAACGACACGAAGTTTATCATTCCCGACAGCATCGTTCGCAGATGCCAATTATGCCATACAGATAAACTTGATGACCACCTCCTGTTTCTATACATTTGGGAAGTTAACTGCTGCTTCTGGAAACAAGACGCCCACGTTTCTCACACTTCCCTAAATGTTGGGTATCGCGCTTGGCGCCCTCGCGCCAAATCTTCTAGGTAAACATTTTAGTCGCCAGCCTAATTTTGATTTGATGTGGTGACTACATACCCCCTGTCAAAAGTACAAGAATTTCCTGTAATTAGTTTTCTCGCCAACGATTAGAATCAAATACTCGAATACAATTTCTTTATATTAGTCTTGTAAGTATACCTTCCACTTCTGTATAAATTTCTTCTCGCTGCACGTTTTCACTCGGACAGGGTTCTAAGCTGTAAAATTTTAAAGGTTTCCATTATATACCAGTGCCAAATTGCAATTCCTAATACAATAATATAAATCAAGCAAACGCCACAATTAATTCCCAACCTTTCAAGATGTTTGGTTTCAACATCTCCTGTAATTACTTCAACTCTTGTCACGTGCTCTTCATCTTCGCCTTGTAAATAAATCAAATACCTTCTTGAAAATTTGTATTCGCTTTCGAGCAAAATATTAAAATCGAAGAAAACCATATTTACCTGACATCATTTCAACAACTGATGACTCAATTTTCGCTCTATTATCCCTCTTGTAAGCTTTAGAGTTTCGTGCCCTGTAATAGTGGTAAATAATACTCTTGAAACTTGCAATACACTCGCCCAAAGCTCATGGCTGCAAAAGTCGGACTGCAGCTAAACTCTGAAATAAACATAAAACTCACGTTGACGTAGGGGCCCTTCGTTTCGGTCCTCCACTCCGACTTTGTACTGCCTGTCCCGGACGTTTATTAACCTTCATGATATTCTGAGATGCAGCTAATGCAGGAAACGATAATGCCCACTGAAATAACGCCCCCACTGGAACAACAATAACAAAAGTGCAAAGTTACTCATTGTATCGAATGTTATTTACCATCTTGATATTTATACGTAATTCTAATAACAAACTGAAAATTATGTATTGCTTTTATAATTACGCTTATAACGTACCTTTGTGCTCCGTCCGTGCCAATCTATCGGTCAGTGCTTTATTATTCCGCTCTAGTAGAGCTATTTTTCGCTCTAAATCTTTGACGTTATTTGGTGCCATTGGTAACCAATTCATAAATGCCACTTATTTTTATATTAAATGTCGAAAAAAAATTAGATCACGAGAGAAGAGGCTCAGCTTCAGGTATTCCGTCTTCCGGTTGTCTTATTATCAATTGTGTTTGTTAATATCAATTGAAATTTGACACTCTTTTCCTAAATTCGTAAGAATTCTTTAATTATTCCGATACCAGAACTAAAAGTTCATGTTTATCATTGATTGTTGTCAAACAGAACTGACTACGCCATGAACGACAACCGTTGACGCGGGAGGATTTTCGTCGACCCAAACATTAAAATTGGTAAAAGGACGCACTCTAGTACTACTAGCACTCGAGTCATCTAGCGGAGAAACGTAGAGCTCATTTTTGTTCACAATCATGTTCTAAAACGTTTTAGATTTGCTTGCCTTGAACGGCTACATTTTGCTCGCTGAAAATACATTATTTGCGTTCCAAAATGAATGAGTATTGATGCCTAGAAAATCATTGACATTAATTACAATAATCTCCATCTAAAGTGATCAAACTGTAAAAGTGTACGACCACCTGTTTTGGGGGTTTTATCTGAATGTATCAAAGTTATTATTGTGTGATTAGAATTTGTTAATGATTGTAGTCGGTAAACATGGTTATAGCTACATTTATGTATGACAAACGAGATCAATGGTCTGACAGCCGCTGTGAAGGAAGGGCTGGTCTTATAGGGGGAGCAATTTCCTCCTCTAAATCTCAAGTTTTGAAAAGTTCACATATGTCATTTAAAAAATCCGTCTACGAGAGTAAGAAACTTGCATTATACTGTGTATAGTAACGATATTTATTTGTTCCTGTAGTATACCTTAGAGCAATTATTATATGTGTTGCTATAGTGTTACAGTCGCTTTTAAATTAATTATTCTTTGCTGCAGTGTACAAAGAGGTTGACATGTATATAGATTCTACATTGACTGCTTCGGAACTATGTTTTAGGCCAGTCGGTTGAATCAATACTGCTACTGCTATCTTTAGCCAGTATCTACTACTCTCACCATTGAAAGAACAACGTTGCCCATTCAAGACATTGGAAGTCTCTGTCAGAGATTAATGTAAGATATAATATACTTAATTCTCCATAATTGAGAATTAAAAACACCGGGGGCAATAATTTGTGAAATCTCCATTTGTGTAAAACTGGATACTGGAATCGCAAACTTGAGGGGAGTTGGAATCCAGCATGAAATCCTACCGATATCTTCTGCGGACAAAAGCAAGAGAATCCTCTAGACCGTGGTATCAATCAGTCATTTCTGGATTAAATATTAATTAATTATCATAGACATATGCTCCTCAAACTATTACATTTTAGCCCGTTTGCACAGGTTAGTGCAACTGCCTTCAACGTTTTCTCAATGCATTCAACAGTGCCTCACATCCACCAGTCACAAAGACGAGGCAGGCCAATTACAATAAACCTTTTTGAGAAAATTCTCTGCACTGGCTAATATTTGTTCATGCACTCCTCGTCATTCGCTGTGCACAGCTAACATTTTAGGGCTGATACTGGAACCAGCCAAATCTCATGCTTTCACTCAACGTAGGAAATCTACGCAAGCGACAATATGTCTTCAGTTCCCTTAAGTTTCTCCTCAACTGCTGAGATGCTACACAGGGATTTCTGAAGTTATAAACTGGAAGAACAACAATGCAATCAATAAATTCAGGACATCTGTCACAACCGCATCAAAATGTTGTCCTGGACTGGATCACGAATCTTCGAGGTGGAAAAATCCGGAGTAATTTCTTGGCTTTGACTTTTAGTTCCTAGCAAAACGCTTCGCTTCCCAATGATTGGCACTGTAGGCAGGGACTGAAGGCTTGCGACACTTCTCACATGTGAAGGTGACCAACCAAAAGGTGTTGCAAAGGGTGCGGTATCCACAACAGGGGATTCATCGTTGCTTGTAGGTGTGACCCTTCGGATTTCCGGTACTGGCACCTCTAAACTAGCGGACTGCTCAATTTTCTCTGGACTACAGATTTTCTTCCCTTTGAGTAATGGAGGGTTTCGAGATTGGTGTAGGGCGTGGGAACGACATAAACTTTTTGGCGAAGGCGGTGGGTATGAGATTCCTCGATGGGTGGGACTTAGGGGTGACTTGGGTACAGTTAGGGAATGATGATACGAGTAAATAGATCCAGCACAGTTTAAAGCCGAGGATAGATTCGGCAAAGATTGTCCAGACAAACTCCGAAGAGGTACTTCAACAGTAAGGGTATTCGGCGTTGGGGATTTTGCAAGGAAGGACCGTCTGAAAATAAGCATGCCCTCAGTCAGACGCACGCTTCATACGTAATGCCAGAGGAAACAAAAGTTAACTGTATTAAATAACATGGAAACATACCGCTCTAATCGTGGAGATGTTGGTCTTATTGATCCTGGGGTTTCTCCACTCTTTTGGTTTTTGAATTCTCGTCTCTTGTAGCCGATCCCATGAGCGTCTGCATTATTCCCTTCGTCAGAGCTCACGCTCGAGCCACGAAGTTCCTGCTCAAAACTGATAGCACGACTAGAAATGGCGGACTGCTCATTCATCTCCATTGAGCCACTAGAATACAAATAATACCGTCATTAAGAGCTTTAAAAGTGAACAAAACAAAAGAATTATGCAGAGCTCTCGTTTATTCCTTATCACTCCGCCCGCAAATTACCTATGAGAATGCCGAAGACTAGAGAGCTGACTCCCACGACTTGAATCTCCACCTCTTGGACTTCTGGAAGATAAGTAATTCATTCCTCCGCCTCCTTCATCCTCCCCCGCCTCTAAGTCACTCTGAAAATTCAAAGATATCCAAACGATATCAATTTTAGCAGACCTTTCAAAAATCTTGAAAACTCAACTCTCAACCCTGTACATATAATTTCTCGCAAACATACCTGGGCATTTTCCTTCGCTTGGGAAAATAGCGTTTTCGCTTTCCGAATATTTTCCAGCCAAAGCCTAACTAGTTTGGGTTCATTATTACTGAAGAGGGTGAGGGCAGCAGTAACTGTTTTGTACTCGTTTAAATACACTAAACTGAAAGCATTAGGGTCTTTGGGGAGATCCCGGCATGTTATATATTCAACCATCATCGGCTGTCGCGTGACTTTCATTTTCTCTCCCTTCCTCCCAATCGGCTTACATATTAGCAACATGTCCGTAAATAAGTAACAGTGAACATCCATCTGCGAAAATAAAAAAAAAGTATTCACAACATTATCTCTCGTGTAAGCCTGCACTATTGCGGTCACGGAATATTGACGTGCCTCCATCACCATCCTTACCTTGGAAGAGAAAGAGTCTTTTATTTTTAAATCTCCTTCATAAACTAGCCAACGTTGCAAGTTACCGCAACGAGGCATAGGGTGAAATAGGTCCAATTTTGAGTAACTTTTTACGAAAGCTTCTAAATCGTCGTCGCGAGTTTCCTGAAATTCGCAAAACAGAATGAAGATGCTTACTTTAAGTTCCCTCGGACGGGCATCACGAAGCCTCAAAGCTTACCACGACATCGTAGCTTTCAATTGTATCTGCTATTGATTGCAACCTTTCCGCATCTTGTCTGTTCCTCAACGTTCCATTTACGCTTTTCACAAAGCGTTCTACAGTAAGTATCTGGAAAGTCATAACGAGTTTCCAACATCAAATTTTGACTCCACACCCTTCCAAATGCATAAACTATTCCGGACATTCTCCAAATTACCATGTCTTCTAAGTACGTAGCCTGAACCATATCTTCTGTGTGTCGAAGTATTGCTTTGAGTAAAAGTGAGTATTTGGTCATCCGCTGCATCGGTCTTACAAGGATATCCATAAGTCTTAAGCGATTGCATTCTTTTCTTGTTTCACACCACTGAATTGAGGAGAAAAAAATTAAATCATCCCAAACCATTTTGTTTTCTTAACACCGGAAATGAAGAAAAGTCACACTTACAGCTAGATATGCTTTGAAATGTTCATTCTCCTGAGATTTTTCTCTACAGTATTGCTGGCATTTTGTTTGATCCAAACAGTATTTTGTGTATGGCTGGAAAATCGTCCCAAACTGGAAATAACCAAGGAAGCACAGCGTGCATTTTAGATCTTTCTTTGTGTTTTGCTTTCTCCTCAGTTCACAATAGTATTAAGTTTTCCCCATTAGAACTCCCCATTCCGATTTCAGCAGATGGTGTAAGTCCAGGAAAAGCAGCAGAATTACATGCACAAAACTACAACTGGTTACATCCTATTTACTTACATTAAGGAAGCCATTGCGAAGGTCCTCAGGTTGAAGAGGTTTTTGAGTATCTCTTGCTTTCTCAACCATTGGAAGTATGCATTCAAGCCAGAGAATGCGATTTGCTTGATATATGTCGGAAATATTGCTGAAAAGTCTATCTCGGTCGATTTCGTTTAGAATATTTGCTGACTGAAGATTGTAGAGGCACGCTAAAAATAACTATAGGGTACAAAATATATTATTCAATTTAGGTTTTGGTTTACGCCATTGCTTCGAGGTTAATAATTAGGAGAACAACCACTGATATCACTATTATTAAGCATTATTCGAGGGAATCATTGAAAAATACTTACATCAGTTATGACTTTAATCGTCTTGATGTAGACAATTTCCGTCTCTACTAATTCCCAAATTGCAGTTTGCTGCTGCCTTGCACTTTCGCTAATCCCACTTACAAGTCTTTGACCTAAAACACCCCTCCAGTCTTCTTCTAGACAATATGTCGCTGAAATTTTTAATTACTTATTAGTGCACATGTAATCACCGCCACTTACCACCTTTTGCGTAAGGTTGCTGTTATTTTACAGCATGCACAAGCAACCTCGGATTGCGCAGTGTATTTATTGTAATCATTTATACAGTTTGCAGCTCTGCTATATTTCTAAAAAAACTTTGAATAAGTACGATGAAGTGTCTGTCAATAGGTTCTCTTACCTTCAATGTTATCTTCACTTTTTGAAAGAATACTAGGCAACGGAATGCCATTCTTGTCGTAATGTTTTAATTGCTCGACCAAGAGATCCATTTTGGAATTATCCTATTGTGTGCATAAAAATACTTCCCGTTAGACTCTCACATATAGGAAGCATGACGCGCTTGGTATTATTATTAAGTAGCTCCGTGTCACGCTTGGCAAGATGGTGAACTATTACAGGGAATGTTCCCCAAACCATTTCCCATAATATCCCTAATTCCATTTCCCAGAGAATCTCCATATTAATATTAGTGTATTGTTATGACGCACGTCTTACCCAGCTCCGCGTCTGAATTCTACCGAATCCAAAGGCTCCATTGTAAGTTCTGAGTGTTACAAGCTTTGTGAGACATTCTTTGGAGACGTAATTCTTTTCTAGGAATGGTTTATTCTTTAGCCCTGATTTTTGTCTCTTAAGCTGCGGCTTTTTCACTAATTGCTTAAATCCCTTTTCAGGGTAATTCTGCCTTCTCGTAGTGGGAGCCATATTTCACTTTCCACTCAGCTAATAACACTATTAATGTTTTTCGCGGCAAATCCCAGAGCATGGAGAAAGCTTAAAAACCCAAAAGAAAGCAGATGGAAGAAAATACGGCCTATATATTCCCTAAATCCAAGCTATTCCCGCCTAGCGCGTGTAATTTGTTTCATAAACTAGCGCCACGGTAATTATTGTAACCAGTTTAAGTATCCGTGGAAATTAAACTGCACCATTACCTGCATAGTAACTATACTCCCAGTAATAGCTGATGCGATTAGTTTAATTTAACGATCTTTGATTTACCTTAGAATTAGAGAAGAGGCCGCCCCATCGATTAATTTGTTTAGTATTTTTTACTTTAATGGACCCTTCATGTGATAATAATCCGGAAGTGGGAGACAATGAGGATTGCCAGGTGAATGAGGTTCCCGGGGTTGCTGCTCCCGGGCTACTACTATTTGTAACAGTAACAGAAGACGATAACAAATCCTTGGCTGCGCCATCTCCACTCGCTGTTCCACCACTCAAATGAGCTTCTTCTGTTGATGAACTGAAGAATCTATGGCCTCCCTTCTATAAATTCATAAAGAGAACAATAAATTCAAACTGCTTTAATTACGGATTAAAAGGAAGCAAGCAAAGGCTTGTGCGCTAACCTGTGATGCTTTTCTGGACGAGTGTTTAAATGATCTGATATGAAACTTTGAATCATGTTCTTTGGCTGAAATTCAAACACATGATAATTAGAAACGCTTCCTTCCAGTAGTGTAACAAACCCAACTTATTATGGAACGTACCTTGTACTATCAAGTTTTTCCCAGCATAAACGGTAGTGTCAGCATATATAGGGGCTGGTGAAGGGGTAGACGACGAGTCGAGAAAAACATGTACCTTGTCCAGGTCAATATTCTTCTTATCACAGAGGGGTCGAAGCGCTTCTCTGAAATTATAGAAAGTATTCTAAAACTTTCTCCACGTCATCAGCTCCCGGATACTTTTTCCGAATCCTTATGCCACAACTCACCCCAAGCAGACACCTTTTTTGGCAGGAAGGATTTCTCCAAGCCCTCCTCCGGCATCTTGCTCAAATCCCACATAAAAGTACTCCGCACTAGTCACCTAGAAAGAGTCGTCGTCATTCATTTCATGATTAGCAAATCTGCATTGTTAAGCGCATTAAATCCTATGACGTATTTTTGATTGCCAGAACTATTGCGAGACTCGTTATGCTTCTTTTGCAAGATTTGTATATTATCATGCAAGCTCTAATCGTTGCGATCATTGGATACTTTGCTCCTTCCATAAATTATGTTTACCTGAGATCGAACCAGTTTCTTCCGGCGCGTGTCACGGTTTTCTAAACTAATTCCTCCTAAAAGTAAGTCATGTGATGCATCCGGTTCGGATTTGCTATCCATTTCTTCCTGTCCATGCAGCATGGACGAGTAAAAATCATCAATGAGGGTCAGACTTCTTGAGCGTCCCTGAAAAGCAGTGAGGATGGATTAAATCCTGTCTTCATTCTCATCATTATTACACACGCAATCTCTTCTTGTATTCCTATGAACATGGGTACTAGGAGCTTTTATATTATAGTCGCAAAAGAGCGACACTTAAAGCGGAATGCTCATCCAGGCTGAAATGTTCTTTAAGAGAGTTACACAGTACGAACAATCCCTAGGATGCCAGCGACGCTTGTTATACAGAAGAGCAAGGGAATGAATGGCCTACGGACTGTTTTCCAACGTGGCTACTACAGTACACAGACTTTCACACTTTCTCTCGATTCGGCTTTCATTGAATCCCGTCAGGTTTTTTCGGGGCAAAAGAAGAAGACGTATAATGCTTATATATGCAATGACGGAAGACTTGGATCTCTCCGCCATGCATGCGTTCATTTCTGCATGGATTTCTGCATAGACACGTCGCAAGGCATCCTTTGCATTTGTGAACGGGAAGAGAAAGTTGCATAAAGATTTTACCTCCTTTTTGTTACGATAGTAGGCGTTTCGACGTCTCAACTTGGATGATTGCCTATTGCTGCTTCCACTAGGTGTTGTAAGGATCTTATTTTCCAAAGTTTCTTGAGATACTTGCAGGGATTCGGGTTTTGTTTCGCTATAATCTTTTCCATCATCACCAACAGCATTAATTAGCGGTCCTGGGCTCAAGTATAAAATTCGGGAGGAGGGTGAAGTTTCAGGAAGAGGACAATTGTTATTGTTATTATCGTTTCGGAGACTTGGAGAGCTCCAATCTTCGGGAACGATTCTGAAAACCAGAAATAATTATCACAAATTATCAGTCTGGGTTTCCGCATAAAAAGTAGCATGTGTATCGTCCAATAATCTACTACATATAGCAACGTTTTATTTTGGCAGGTACGTTTTATTTTGGCGCTGTAGAATTACAAGTATAACTCCCAGTGGAACTTACATATCACATTCACTGGCCGGCCCAGCATACGACGCTCTTCGGGCTTGACTTTTCCCATACGTCCCACCTTTCCCCTCTTTTATTGCAAACGAGATTTTGTCCTTGTAAATCCTCTCCCGTCCGTCCGTGCATCCAGTAACTAAATGAATATAATGCCAGTATGTAATTCATTCTCAAACCATTATTCAGAGACCAATATAGTATCTACATCGGATTGGCCACTATATTGCATACTTTGAGACGTGTATATAAAACAATGTAAACGTCCAGGAAGTTGGAATTAAGTTTACCTGTTTTGATTCCGAAGCCAGTTCGTACCGTCCCTGTATCCGTGTCCACGTCAATGTTTACCGGTAAGAATCCGTAATCGTCACCACTGTTGCTACACCACGTGACTAGAAACTTGATAGGATGATTCCCATTGTTGTTTCCCTGATGAGAACAAAATTATTTAATGGTATTATTTATTTAATTATGCAGTTGGGAAACTTTGATTGAGGAGGAGGAGTGGATATGAAGCCCTAGTGTGGGTCACCTCTGGGCCAAGATCTAATTCACTTAAGTATGCCTGTGTCTGTGAGGAAAATTGGCCTCCTTCCCAGCTAGCTGGCCATACAAGTTTAGTCTCAATCTTGTAAAAGCCATGATTAATATTTGCGTTCGGAAGATTCATTGATGGAATAGAGATGAAGTAGGGGGAAAGTTGGTGGACGTGTATACTTGGAAAGAAAAACATTTTGAGGCGTGACGTATTCATGAACTGACGCTTTTATTCCAAAATTAACTGTGATTCTGATCGAGGAGTGGGCGAGGTGGAGGTAGATCTTAAGGCTCGATCACAATCAAGGATGACGGGGTGTTGTGCTGGATCACAGCAATTCCCAGGAAGTTGGCTGGAAAAGTTTCTTCTCCAAGATGGACTACCCTGATCAACAATTTATTTAGCCCATCAGAGTTCCATCTATTTTCTTCTCCTGTCCACCTAATTGACTTTGGTAAAACTTTTTGCCCCTCCTACATTTCCCATTTCCTTGTCGCCTTATACTTTCCCCCTCCCCCATCCATTTTCCTCTTTCCCCACCCCACCCCCTATTTGAACCTGTTTATTTTCTCGTCTCGTATTTCCTCTCTCCTTTCTCTGGATTTAACCCGCTCTTGTTTTCATTTTTCCAGGCTCACGTACAATGTCCCAGACTTTAAATCCTCTTTCCGAGGTGACGGTGACACGGCACCAAGTGGCTAAGCAGGAGACCGGGAGGCTAAACTGAAATTTATTCTCTCAAATCCTACATTATTCTTTCCAGGCTCTCAGCTTTGGTTATTCCGTCAAAAACTTTTATATGTATGCATGCACAGCTCGAAGAACAGAGGTCTGTGTAGAGGACACTCCAGTCGCTAGTCTGGCGGAAATTGTTGTCTTATTTTAAAAGATCGGCCGCTTGCTATCCCCAAACTCATTTCCCCTACCGTACACAGCACATAGCCTTTCTCTCCGTGTGGATATTCTGAATTCTGAGGGAAAGGCTGTCTGGCGATAAAAGTTTCTCTAGCAAGGGCTTAAAATAGCTTGTGCGAGGCTAGGATTTTGGGGAAAGTGCCGGTGGGTTTCTTTCGGGACAAAATCCAAACTGGAACGTTACGTTAGCTAAGACTTGGTGCGGTTTGAGTCCCATTTGTTCCGCTCTGCATACAGCAGCACTCACATCAGAGCTTTGTATTCAGGATTGCATTACGCTTTTTAGGAGAAAGCGGAGGAGGACGTCATTGGAAATGTAGGAGAATCGAGAGGTGCACACACACACACATATAGGGAGTTTTGGAGAGAGGGGAAAGTGTGGAGAAAGTGTAGTTGCTAAAAACTTTCTCCTCGCTATCTGCTCCTGGCGAACACATTCCATACGTATGCGAATATCCTGAGTGTACATCTTGTAGCGTACAGACGGGCCAGGGGCCGCATTTATTGTAATGTGTCATGTGAGAGACACATCCCAGTTTACCCATGCATTCATATCCCTTCTTCCTTGTTGCTCCACCAGGTCCAGGAGACCACTACCATAACCTTTACCCATGTATGCAATCCCTCGTAGGCTTCGCATGCTATTTCTCCACTAACCGCTTGTATTTTTTGTTTTCCAGGAGCTCAAAACATGAATTCCTCTCTTATTATGCACCCTTTGAGCGGATTCCTGCTATTGGTCTGGTGCAACCAAGAGAAAGCAACAAAATACGGAGGGATTACTAGTTACTAGTTGGGAGAAATCTACTACCTGCACACTCTCATTCCCACAAAGATCCACCTGCCCCAAGCCCAGAGCTTCAAGTCTTCCCGGCTCCGGACTTTTAGCTATCTGATGTAGATTTAAGCGACCTTCAGTGGAGTTGCTGCAAAAGAAAATGGCAGAAGCCCCCCTCCGTTCCCGCCTATTGCACTTTTCACTGTATCCTCTCCACACGTCATCCTCACTACTGCTTGTCTTCAACCGAAGAGAATTTAGATCCAGAGAATTGCAGGACCTTCGAGTAGTTCCGTGCCATAATCTCGATACACTCTTCATGTATGACTTGACGCTTCCCTTTGTATCAAACACGGGTTTTAGTTCTCCCGTCCGCGATTCCAGGGCTAGAAGATCCATGTTGAAAAATGTTGGGATTTTCCTCCCTCGCCCACGTCTTCACCTAGTCACCCTTCATTCACCCAGCAACTCATCCATCTCCCATTGTAACATCACTTGACTCACTTTCCACTCTTCTTCCAATACCCTTCCGCCCGCTTTCTCCACACACTTTCACTTGAACCATCCAGTCAATTCCGACTAGAAGGAAAATTTTCTCTTATCGCAATTATACCCACGCAACCCTTCCTCCCTTTGAAATTCCAAACCACCTAACGAATTCCACCGCACACACCATTATAATGCATTATATTGATTTCCTCCTAATTTAATTTTTACACACTTTCCCAGCACGCTTTTCAGTCTCACTTTTCATCCCTTGGCGTAACTTGTTTCAGTTTCCATTCCATCTATGTGCATCCTCTTCCGGCAGTTCCAGAACACGAGGACGTTATCTATATAATCTATTCCTTTGCTCACCACCGTTTATCACTTTATATTCCATGACAGGAACGCCAAGACGAAGCTCAATTTCCTATAATCTAATGAGACACCGGAACGCAAGATTTTTATACCCGCCTTACACTACCCGTCTCTCCCACAGACTCTTCTTAATGAACCCGGGTAAGAGCCATTTCCTTCCACTTCTCCAACAACCCTTTTCCACACACACACATACCCACAGACAGACTCATGCTCTCAGCTCCAAGGAGAGAAGCTACGTTCCCACTGATTCAATTACAACTGACTTGCACGGTTTCAGTCAATAATATCGAACCCACCTACTACCCATCTCCATCTCCCACCAAGACCAACCTCACCATTGTCTAACAGAATCGGAGCTTAACGGGAAGGAATCATTCTTTTTTACAGACGTACTTGATAGTTTTGGAAACAATGCTTGCGTACTGAAAAACCTCCTCTCTCCAAAGATTTCTCTCAGTCTTTTTTGTGCCCTTTGCTTTTGCTTACTGGGATGCATGTAAGTGTTTCCGGTCATGAGATATCCTCAAGCAAGTATTCTCACATTACCCTATCATTCTAAACCGGCTGCACTCTACTGACCGCCTCCTTAAGTCTGTCCCGTGTCGCATCTTTCACATTGCTTGTTAAACCTTCTTCTTGTATTTTGTATTCTAGTTTGTTCCATCACCCACTGCCTTAATGAGAGTTCCCCTCCCCTTTTCTCAGCAGTGCGTTTTCTCTCGGTTTTGCAAAACTTACTCTTTTGTCTGTTACTGTGCCAACACGACCACCGGTAATCCTCAACGACGTCAATGGCCTAATTCTCATTAGCATCTGTTTTCTTTCAGTCCTTTACTTTCTTCCCTCTTCAATAACCTTAGCTTCCCTCCAACAGAGTTTCTCGGCTTTCTAGCTCATTCCTTGACGTTCTCTTCCCTACCGTGTCCCTGTAACAGAATGGAACTGAATTGCACCGCGTGATTGATTTGGTTTTTGCCCTAAAAGCACTTGTTTACTGTGCATAATTGTTACTAACACTGAAAAACCCAAGGCTAGTTAGTAGTAGGTTAGCTGTATATATATTTATCCCGTCCTGATCTAAATATTAGCGTTAGTTGGTTAATGAGAAATATTGAAATTATAGCCCATGTGCTGGATACTCGTTATTTGAAAGGCCATTAAACCATGACCCCACCACAACTTCGGCCTGTGTACGGACACGACGGATACTTAATTGAAAACAATGACCAGCCAATCTAGTTGCAATCATAACCCATATTACCTATAGTAAAGAAAAGGTTAATAAATTATGGGAAACAATTAATTTTTCAACAGAATGAAAAGCACATCATTACATATAGAGAAACACTCCTTGCTGTCAGACGTGAGCAAAGAGCAAGATTATTATTATTTCATTTCGCTTCTTCCTACTCTCATCCCTGTCTTATCATTTTATAGACCTCCAATGCTGACCGTTGAAACTGCCTTCTAAACGTGCTAATTAACCCAACACACCTTTCTTGTTCCTGTTCACCGCTACCGCTGCAGTTGTTATCCGTAAGTGTATAAGATTTTTCGCAGAAATGATACAATTTATCAGGTAAGATTCCCGGATAAGTCATACTCGTAGAAAAGCCAACCCTGGTTAGCTTGTCACTATGACAGCGCAAAATCGGTTCCGTGGGTGGGAGGACGTACTTGTATATATATATGTAATCATAAGAACACCATCTTTGAAATGAAAGTACGTAATTAAATTTTTATCAACATGAACAAAGTGATAACCTGAGAACTACTACATAAACGTTTTAATAATGGAGGACAGACATATGTAGTACAACGCTAAAGCTTGATTAGAGATGTCAGAGGCATGAGGGAACCTATGGATATTGGTTGTCATAGAGATTATAGATGAGTTGACCGGGATTGAGTTGAACATAAGGACGAGCTAGCCAGTACTCAGTAATCTGATATGAGCTGTCCGTGTGCTAGCCAGTGCCCGAAAATCTTGTATGAGTTGTTTGCGTACAAGTTAGCCGAACAGCCACCACACACTTGTCAAGAAAATCCCTTGTTTCTTTTCTCTCCTAACAATAATCCCATTCTCCCTCAATCTGTTTCCCTGTCTGCCGACGTACATGCATTGTTCATCGTAATTATAGTGACCGGAAATGCCGGCATCTCCCACCTTCCCATGGCCACGCTTAACCTTAGTACAGCGAGGAGGCTTAGGCGTCAAAAGGATGCAATTAAGCAAGGATTTAAGCGTGTAAACTCCCAAGTCCCTCTTTCACCTTGTCTTCCCATCAAACAAACCTCATTACACCTCGTTACTCTTCCTCGTTTTTGTCTTGGACATGTGAACGTTTTACTACAACTCCACTGACAAGTTCATCCGCTTCCAACTCTAACCTGCAATGGAAGCTTTGAACAAGTTAGTGTCAGGACAGTGTATCAGATCCCCCACACAGCACCTTAACAGATCCACAACACTTATGCTGTACCTGGTTGCGTATGGATTTCAGTTGAGGAGTATGAGTACAAGTGGCTTCCTCAAATAATAGCACAGGGCTTTCTCGAGCAAACGCGTTCCTTCACCTTCTCGCTAACTTTCTGGGCCTGCCTTTAAATAAGTAAGCTTATTAAGCTTAATTGACCTCTCCTTAGTGGCTGTTAATGGGCTTTGTACTATCTTGTCTTGGAATATAAGAGCTTCTAGCTTCAACTAGTCAACAACGGATGGTTTTATACATTTATCCTGCATGAGACGGTGAGGGAGCAACTATCCGTCCAGAAGGAAATATGTGGGTGGCTATAAAGGATATAAGTTTTCACTTTGTAACACTTCCGCCAACCATGCTTGTCTGGAATAATGCTTCCCTGAAAATCCTCACTAAATAGTATACAAGTAAGTACGTATAACTGTTACACTACTCTTGACTTTTTCCAACGTCTCCAAATCCGCGAGCCATTGATGTATTTGCAATGTTTACAAAGAGTTGCTCCCCGCGAATCATGCATAATTAAACCACGACATCCTAAATAATTGGAGCATTTACCTCTTTTCCAGAGGATGGGCTATATGTAGAAGGAAATAGTCGTGAATTGATGCTATAAATTTCTTTAACCTTTCAACTAACGTCTCTGCACTCTACACGGAGGTAGAGTGGGTATAATTTATCAGGTACTCTAAGTAAGGTTAGAATCTTCTAGTGGATAAACTCTTGTCCAAGGACTTGTGACTGGCATAGGCTGACTAGTTCTATTTTCTGTATTCCTTTCCTCTTGATGTAACTTTTAGCAGCCTTTTGTATTTTTGTGATTTGTGCATTAAACTGTGGTGATTTTTCGATGTTTTAAAAAAGATATACCGAATAAATCACCTTCTCCTTGAGATTATTTCAAAACTAGACCCGCTGTTATATTTTCTACTGTTTTCCTAGCTTTCTCGACAAGTAAATGATGTTGTGGGCCATCGGATTAAATATAGAAATGCCTCGGAAATTAATAATAAATTGACCTAGAACTTTGAATCCTTTTCTAATAAATGTTTTAAAGAAACCCAATCTTGAAGCAACTAGCCCTATAACTTACAGTAGTAAACGAAGGAAGTCTAGGGTTGTCTACAGTACCGTTTTTAGGCTTGGATTTGCGGGATTCACATTATCATAAATAATTCTCATGATTTCTCCAAGCAAATCATGCGAAGTTGAGAGGTTAACGATAATGTGAGGATTCATTATTTGCTCTCACTCTTCTGTCCTTTTCCTAATTCCGATTGTTGATGTAGGCCAAGGGAGAGCGGCTTGAGGAGGAGGTTAGGAGGAAAAATGTAGTTTCCGTCTCTTTCCCCCTCTCTCTATTCTTGTTTATTATGCTCGTATTGGAGCTAGTTGGGAAAATAAATGCCATTTCCTGACCTTTTATTATCATAACGTATAATCTTCTTTCAAGAACTCCACCGGACATACAAGGGCTGACAAAGGACGAGGATTGAAAGCCATGTCCCCTCGTCTCGTCATCCCTCTAATCCCTCTTTGTGCTAATATATCTCCTTGTGTTTGCAAATAAAAAATCAGTTTCTCTTTCCTTCCTCCTACTACTGAAACTGAGTATAATGTATACATGAATGTGTAACAATTGAAGAAGAATTTGCTGCTTTTGGTATTTTAAAAAATGGAACTTTCCAGATTTTTAACAAGGAAGTAAACTAATAGCTGCTTGTGGTAGGCGCATAAATTATTTAACTATTATTTCGGCTCCGATATGTATAGTGAAACTCAAAATTATTCGAGAGCACTTTCTCTTTGTATAGAATTTGCTATTAGTTCAAGTTAGACGTTCTGAAGCATTGCAGGTATCATTAGCGTCTTTCAGAAGCTTCTGCAACGACTTGAAAGGTAATAAACCCGAGAAATAGATATGCCTAATGATGCGATACGGAGCGTGCTCTTTTACTATTTTTTTCCCCTTGTCAATTGCCAGAGGTCCAAGCATCATCCAAATTCTCCCTGTCTTCTTTTATACTCAATCCAGCCCCAGCCCCAGCCATCTCGATTCGCATTCAGCCCATACAATAGTCTACACACCTGGCGACTCTAGTTTTTATAACTATGCTTTAGTTTTCCATTACTCGCTACTCTTCTCGCTTCCTTCCACTCCATTCCCCGAATTACTTATCTAAATTGTGGAATAGGCGCATAGGAGGAGCGGTTTTGGTAGATGATGAACGGAGAGAGAGAGAGAAAGCTCTTTAAATGGGAGAATATATACAGTAAAAGAAGAGGAAGCGAATAAGAGATACTTGCCCAATTAACTCATCTATATCCTTTTTTACCTTTCTTTGGCCTCTCTCCATCCGACCGCACTACTGCATGAACTCTCGACTTTGTCCCAAGGATTCATCCCACTGCGAGAATCATGGAGAAAGTGGGCCATTCTGTATGTTCTACTCAAGCTTTTTTATCCCCTCACTCCTCCGCCAACGGGAGAGTATTTGATGAAACTTTTTTGATCGGCTACAAAATCCACTCTCGGTCCTCAAATTCTTTTTCACACGATTCTTTTTAACCTAGTGAAGAACCTTGTTGCAGAATCTGTAAGTTTTAAGGCTGCAGAATGATTTTCTGATATTCTTCTCCATCTTCCATCCTGCCCTCCACCCTCCCGAACATCACCTCCACTTAGTTGACTAGATAAATGGGGTGGAGGAGGTAGGGGAAATTCTCAATTTTCCATCATTATCCCATAACTCCATCAGGGATTCTCAGAAGGATCGAGAAGAGTCCACACGCGTGGAGGATTCGCCTCTCTCCTGCCCGTTAGCCCCTCTAAACGATTTCCTCTCCACACAAAAGGCAAGAAATGCACAAAATGACACAATCCACATACTTTCCTCCATACATTCACTCCATGTCTACTTCACTGTTTTCTCTTCCCGGCTTTCACTATTTAGAAAGAACAACTCATTCAGTGCACACAGAATAGGATCGGTAATAACCAAGTGGGTCGCTCGACATTCTCAGTTCATTTATGGAATTTTGGCGGTAGGAGATGTCATGATGTAGGAAGGCAAGGGGAGGAAGCGGGTGAGCTAAACCCGGGAAAACTTCCGCATTATCTGACCGGAATTCGATCCATTTCCTTACGCTAAAGTTTCTTGTTTCCGGAACTGAGGACGACAGAGCAGGGTTAGAGAGGACGCGAGACGTGCGTGTCGGGTGTCTGAGATCTCATATGTCGTGTTACCTTGGCATTGGCAAGCCTCAACTTTCTCCAGCCGGAACATGACATGAGAGAGTATATGTTTTTAATAACATCCTAATGAGTAGAGAGAAGGATTCACTTGACACCTGTATAAATAAACGCAGGAAATCCTGTGTTTTCTCTATTCCTCCGTCTCCAGACTTGAACTCCTCCCCCTCCCCTGTCGCCCTCTATTCCCTTCATTTCCTCCATCTTTCCTATTTATAATCCATATTAACTGCTTATTTTATTCAAGTCTACAAGTTATCTGTCTACCGCTCAATTCAAATCCTCAAACACAGCTCTCGCAACCTCTCTCTCCAACCTCCCCGTACAGTTCTTCCTCAAGCTTTTGAGTGGATTTGGATTTGGACGACTGTGAACAGGAGACAAGGCAGCTACAACCTGCAACGGCAGGGATCTCATTTACCTGGAATGTTTTTCTTCCAAACCTTATAACGTGCGGTTTTAGCCTAGAGATTCAATTGATTTGTTGCCCCCTGGCTTGTTGCGTGAAAGAAGAGACTTGTTTATAAATCTGTCGTTGTCATACTGAGAAACTGGGTTACTTTATCACATTCCTTTTTGATGAACTCGAGACTTTCGCCCGCTTTCTCCACCTCTTCTCTCTGTCCAGTATATTCTTTCTTGTAACTATTTACGCAGTCAGCTTGTATTAATGGCTTTCCTCTTAAAACCTCAGCTGAAAGTGCTCACTCAGTTTCCTTAAGAAGATTATCAAATAGAAAGCATCAGAGCTTTTATAGCAGCCAGAGGCAGAAAACGTTAAGTACGGCTGGCGGATATAGAACATTTCCCCCGGCTTTCCCTTGCCAGATTTGACTTGGAATAAGCTGTAATTTATTTCACATCAATCCCATCTAAGAATTCTAGAAGTGGGATGAATGAAGAAATGAATGGAGAAAGCATATCAAAAGAAAGTATCTTTATATATTTCCTCCCGGATTTCAACTGCCTACGTCAGGTGTGTGTGTATGCAACCTTTGAATCTTAAAATACCTATGTTTTCCCTTGGGGGAAAGCTCCTCCTTCGGCCATGCAGGAGTCAGAATAGTAAGAAACACTAAGCGACGTCATCTAATACACTCGTGTATCATGCCAGCCAGCATTCCAGATCCTGGCTCTTTATAAAAAATGTAATTGGAAAATGAATGACAGGTGAGGAGGAAACTCTTTCGGGAGAAATTTTTCACACAAGTCATACAACTAGAAGTATCTGCTTTTATCCATGATATCTTTTCTATTAAATTGTTTTATGAACTAACAAACGGTCATTTAGAAATGGTTCCTGAATTGAAACACTATATTATTGGCTTTTTCAAGATAGTCTTCTGGTAGCCCTTAGAAATCGGAATACTAAATCCGCGGAATATATATGACCCAAAATTCAGTTAGTCTTTCAATTTACAGCTGTCTGTCTTTTCGTCAAACTTTTGAGCTTAATTAATCTTTAATTAAAAATCCATCCATATTTTTAGTTATACACTATTTTACATGTTTTCCTTGGATTTTTTTCCAATTTCTGCTTAGAACCCCCGTGTAGATGCAAGCAGGGTTAATGCGAATCGTTACAGTATTATAGTCACGTCTATGTATGACAAATCTGTTTGATAGAGCCCAGCTGCTCCGATGACGTTTTCCCTCCTAAAACCACTTAAATGCTTGGCTAAACTACAGCTGAATAATTTGGGGCAAAGCAATTGAGTTGAGAGGAAAAAGTTAGTTACTTTCCCCGTTCCTCTCCGAGAAATATTATAACTTTCTCCAACTCGGGGAGTCGATGAAAGGAAGGTTGGGTAGGAGGGTTCAAGTATTTGGTCTTGGAGGTAACTGTGGGATAGCGTGTAAATAGGAGGGAAGCCTATGTCTGCACAGGCTCTACATTACGTTCTCCCCATTTATTGATAACAATCTTGCGATCTTGCCTAGCATGCTTGGCCCTTTATCCATAAAAACTTGGTTTCCTATGCAAACAAATCAGAAATAAGACATGGCCCATTTCAAACTACTCGAGAGAAGAAAGCTACAACTTGTAATTTCCTTAAGGCTCATCTCAGGATTTTTATTGATTCTCTTTCCTCGCTTTCTCCGATTACTTTTATCCGCAACGTCTTACTCGGGCTACTACTCAGAAAGAGAAGATTGACCCCGTCTTCTCTTTCATCCTACTATCTCTTCACTTCACCAGCTGACTTTCTCCAATCCTATTTCTGTAGGGTATCTTCGCGATACTCTTTTTATAGTTGATTCTCAGAATTCCTCGCCTGGATTCACGCAGGCCGTATACCTCTCACTGAGCGAGCCGCACTACTCTTGCCCTAATTTTATTTCATCTATAATCGTTTCAATCGCACCCTCAAAAAAACGATTGAAAAAAATAAGGAAGCAGGACGAGAAAAGTCATCCTCCGCACCCTTCCCGTTTTACTCCCTTTTTTCAGCTTCGAAGGTTAGCAGACGAGGCAACTGATTTGAATCCTTAAAAATCCAGCGCCTTGATCCACTGCAGTAGAAGAAGATTCGGAACAATTCCCTTCTTTGGGATGTAGGAAACTTTGCCACACGTATGCATGCAAATTACGTTTGAGTAAACTTTTCCTTTATCAAGAAATTCCTGGACGAAGACTCGTATTTTGATGGGTAGCATTTGGTAGACGGACGGGATTTTCTCCATTTTCCACGACCGAGCTCGGCCGTTGTCCTATAAATCACACGTTTCTCAGCTCTATATAATTATGGTAGACACATGAAAAGAATTTTTTATTTTATCCAATCTTAATGCCCGGTTCCCTGCTCCTCACCTCCCCCTTGCCTACTAGATTCAAAATCCTGCATCATACATATGCAGCTGCTTTCCATCCGACTCTCCTTGTACTTAAAGGCTTTTCATGGAGCCATAGCCAGACATTCTCACCATCACCTCTAAACCACACTAGACTGCACTAAGCCCATCTATCTAGAAAACTCAGCCTCATTCACTCACTCATTTATCATTACTATTATTTGTGAATTGAGTGTAGCTGTCTAAAGAAATCTTTTACGACTCTCCCATTACCACACAACGCCGTAACATTCACTCTTTCTCCTTTCCTCCCTCTGACTCTCATTCTTTGCCAGAGTAAGAAAGAGCTACTAGCCCTCCGATTTCCGCCCTCATAGTTTGGCACATGCTTTCACCGTCATCACTAACGCCGCCTGCCTGCCTCCCCGCTCGCCATACTATCAACTGCTCCCATCCCAGATTTCTCCAAACTAGGTTTTCGCCCAATAAATTGCCAATAATTACACCCTGTATGGCTCCCTCATCCCGTTTGCTATTTTCGTGCCTTCCGATGCATAAGCAAGCTGAGGGAAAGCTGTGAGAATGAAGGAAGGGAAATAAATATATTCTACATGATCCGGGAGCTCCTTCAACTTTGTTCATTTCTCATATGAGGGAGAGTAGTTTTCTCCTTGATATCCTCCCTCTTTATGCCCAGTCATGAATGTGTGTGTACCAACAACTCACTCAAGGCGGCTTCAGATATTTTCTCCCGTATCTCATCTCCAACTACCATATTATTATGGCTCAACCGATACAATTTCCTTCCCGCTTTCTCCCTCCTTTTATGTATTAAATTCCTTCGTCCTACTTTCACCCAAATTTTATCCATTCATTCTACTTCTTCCCTCCTCTCTTTTATCAGTTACGCACGCCGGCACTCCTCCTCATAGCTCCCATCGTACATGAACCCCGTCCGAGAATACTTGTAAACTCTTCACAAGAATTTGTACTTTCTCTTCCAACTATTTTGACTGCTTTATCATTCTATACTTTCATCCGTATTTTTTGAAAGGAAAGTTAAATTCTACTTCTACCCTGGCTACGTTTTATTCCATAGTTATTTTTTTCCCAATACTACGCCCAACCTTAAGGAATCCGTCTTCTTACTCTACCTATCCTCATTTATGAAAATTAACATAATTTACATCATGCAGCTTAATCAATATGTAATTAACATCCTTTTAGTGTATATATATTTTGATTTATTCCCGTTATTGTCGATGCCACTGCCATTTTCTCATTGTTTTACGAGCTAAATTAATTCGTGCTATGTACACGAGACTGACTCAATCAGTATTTGTGCGTTGAAATATATTCCTTGGAAATGCTACATTCAGTTCAAGGTTACTTGGTTTCTCTTTCAATCTGAATTCAGTTGATTTTCTTTTACTCGAAGAACCTTATGGATTTGACTGCCAACAGGCCGGCCTTTCATAGGATTTTAGAGAGTCACCCTGATCCACCTCTCTACTTTCTTTCTAAGCGATCGTTTTTAACCAAAGAGTGAAACTAGAGACAAAGATTTATAGCAATTAATCATCCCCTCAAAATGTTTTGTCATCTCAAGGAATGTTTGCGAGAATCAAAAAGTTTTACAGTAGCAGATCTTATTAGTCCATTCCCTTGTTCCACTCTGTCTGGATATAAACGGAAGCAGAAAGTCGGGTTTTTAGTTCATTTTCAAGCTTATTTATATCTCTCTATATAACTCTCTACAGAGCGAGAGAGAGAGAGAGAACTGGGCTAGAAGCCAAGGGAAGGGAGATGTGCATGTGGGAATAAAGAAATTAAATATGGCTCTCGAGAGTAATCAATTTGGAAAACTATTCATATCTACTCATACTTTTGCGTTCCTCTCCTCTCAGACCACCTTAACCATTTGTAGACATTCTGGTGAGGAATATTAAGCAAACACTGCCTTGGTATTTCCTTCCAAAGTTTTAACCAATCACCCTGTCTGGTACGAAATTCCTCAACTTTCACCACCCATACCCACCGCAGAGAAAGGCATATCTACTTTTCCAATTACCCCATTTCGTATCAGATAGTCATAAAGAAGGAGAAGAAGGGGAAAGTAAAGAAAAAGAATTTTTACTCATGTCATCCGCCTCTGTGTCTAAGGAGAAAACATCTTTTTACCCAAACTCCACTAATGAAAAAGTTAGGATTATATATTCCCCTGCATTATGAAACTTTCACTCTATTCTGCGGATTCAATCGTCCTGATTTCCTCACGCTTTAACTCATACTTTCTCCGCCCGCTTCTCAGTACATACCATCCACGTACTGACACTCCACTCTCACGTTCAACTCTTCTTTCACCACCAAGGGTGGTAGACGTTGTCGTTTATGGCATAGGGAGAAAGCGTACGTTTTGTAGAAATCATATAAGCCATTTCTTTCCTTTATTTCCCCGGAACATACATGCAGGGAGGGAGTAATTTGTCTCAGAGAAGAGAATATTTAGTAGGAGGGAGAGGCGATAAGTATGGGATTATAGAGAAAGAAGACTGGGGAGTAGGAGAAGGAGAAGCGAGTAAGCAAAAAGAGAATGAGCTACAGACATGCTCTGCACCAAGTGGTCCGTGAAGTTGACACTTTGCGAGCGTGTGTCCGGAATCGGGAGTAGGATTTCAGACGGAGGAGGACCACAGGAAGGTATGGCCTTAATTTATTCCTGTTTTGTCCGTCTTTCTTCACTTCCTTCAGAACAAGTAGAGGGGAGAGCCGAATCCCGCCTTAAGACTTTCATTCCCTCTCCCCAACCCTCCTTCCTGCTTATCTCCAACTTCCCCGGCCAGATTTTATACATCCGCGTCCTTCCCCCCATCCTAACAAATACTTGTATCCCGCCAATAACAACTCAACCTTATGTAGAGTGCTAACTCTAATTTCCCCAGTTTTAGAAGTATTCTTGATTTGTATTCCAAACTCTGTAAGATTAGAAACTTTTCCGAAACTGTATAACCATCCTCCCGCCGCCCCCGCCCAACTCAACTCCCTCACTCTCACTGATGAGAAGAATGAGCTGAGGACTGAGGAGAAAGTGGAAGCTAGCTCAGGAATAAGAGGTGCAGTGAAAAGGGAAATCAGTTGCTTTCAGCGTATTTCATCAGGTGACAGTTGTACATGTTTCTTCCCGCTTACAGATCCAAAGAGCTTATACACTCTACCTTCTCACTTGTATCTTTTACTTGAGTTGAGCAGGGATTTAAATCCCGCTTTCCTTCTTGTCTTTTATTTCATTCACCTCTCTTTTCTCTCTCTCTCTCTCTCTCTCTCTCTCTCTCTCTCTCTCTCTCTTTCTCTCTTGCATGTAGCCTGACTGAGACGATGGGTAGAAGAAAGGAGGGAATACAAGTAAACTTTCCTCATGATTTTCTACACCAACAAGCCAATACTTTCACTCGAGGCAACAGAAGGGAAAAAGTAAAGAGTAAGTAGCTTGTTACAAATGCTTGATTTCATGCTTGGAATCCCTCACCCATCTACATTCTTCCATCTCTTCTTATCTTCCCTCCAACAAAAGAACTCTTATTTCCTGCCGGACCAATTCCATATGCAACTTTCTCCTGATACCTCTCGCCATACATACTTTAAACTCCCCATCTCGCACACCCTCCTATCTTTAACAATGATTAAATATATTTCTCTTTCTCACTCCTCAGGCCTGCACCAAAACACACACACACACATACATACACACTTTGATTCAAGCGTACCCAGCACCCAGCAGAACTTCCATAAGATGTGTGAGCCAAGCCTGAAAATATAAGGCAAGTTGCATCCATACAGCTGGTTGGTGGCAGGTTCGTCCCTAGAGAACATTATTCAATATAATCTGCAAACACAACTCATTCTATTTCTTCCACACTATAGGCTTCAATAATCTTTCCTTCAATTGTCATTCACCTTTGCTTGCGTTATATAAGCGGAGCTAAGAAAAAACTTGTCCATCCGGCGAGCAGCACCTTCCCTTTTTCAAACTTGAGATTTGCAATTATGTATCGATTTCAGTCACGTCAACCACTCGACTTTTCCCCGCCCTACCATAGGAAACAATAGGGCAATGCTTCCCTTGAATCCAATATCAGACTTTCTCCATCCAGTCTCCTTAAACTCTATCAAGCAAGGAAAGTCAAGGAGTCAGCAACCCAGCTAGCTAGCTTCCTACCTTAGCTTCATTCCCTCTGGACCCAATCATCTGGAATTGCTCAAACATAATTATTGAGAGCAATGGCTCCTATATCAACAAGGAATGAAAGTGCGCTTTCTCTTGCAAAAATAAGCCCTCCTCCAGGTACTTATAAGTAATAACTTTCTCTCGGATAAAAACTTCCAAGTTTTAGCCTGTATCATGCACAACCTCCTCCTCAGTTATATTAATCGATTTTCCTGATTAAAATCATTTCTGTATACCTTCCCCGTCCTCCTCTTCTCAGACACGATCAACTCAATCCTCCTCAACCTCCTTGAACCGAGCTAGGCTAGACGCTTAGTCGTGGAACACCTAAAGTTACAACATGAAGTGGGAGGGAGGAGAAGACGAGAAAGAATTGTATTCCTCCTCCAGTTTATTCCTCCTTCCTCAGTCTTAAGATCCCTTGATTCCATTAAGAGACACTTGCTTTCCTTCTTCCTCGTCAAAACGGAACTCTCTAAAGGAAGAGTCAAAGGTGTGGATTGAAAGATAATGAAATGGACGTTGTGTATGGGTGTGCCGCTACTCTTGTGTCTCACTATTTCACCAACTCGGTTAGTCACTCATAGAATCGCGGGTAATCCTTAATTTCTTTTATTAGATTCTCCATCGACCCTAACTCCGCGCTTCTCCTTCATTTATTTAGTCCAAGCATGAACAACCCCCCGCTCTTTTCGATTCTCTTCAATGCAGCTACACTCTCTCCGACTTGCTTTCACCACCGCCATCCTTTGGTACCTGTCCACGCCTTTGGCTTTCTCAATTCCTCCGTCGTCCCAGTCTACTTTCCCTAAAACCAGGTATGTTTCGCTTTCCTTCTCCTCCATACACACCACCATGCCGCCGTCTTGTCCGTAGTCATTCAGCTATTCCGGGCTCAAAGAGGGGAATGACAGAAGAAATAAATGAATAGAACCTACAAGATGGATATAAGGATTTTTACTTCTCACTAACCAACCACATATGGCCTAAGAATTCTATTCTTGAAGGTAGGAGACAGAGACAGACAATGAGCATTCTCTCATGTCATCCGTACTCCTAGCCCCAGCAGAAGCAGCGGCAGACCATATTTATCTCCGTTCCTCCTCCATCTCCACTTTCTCCACCCTTCTTTCTCGTAATCGAGACCAGACACAATGTCGATGATAATCACTCATCCAAAACCTTCACTACCTTCTATTTGCTCCTCTATATTCGCTCCATCTCAACCGGGAAAACATGCACGAGCTTATCTTCTCATTCAATTCCTTATCTATTCATTTTTTTTCGCCAACCCTTTAGGCAAATATCTTGAACCATCTAATCTGTACTGAGTAGGTTAGAATCCCCAGGCTACCGCAATAATAATAGGGCAAGGCGTAAATATTCTAGAATTTACCTCCTTTATAATGGCTTAGATAATTCTCTTCCATCATCCTCTCCGCTGACTTTCACTCAATGGATGTCAAGACCCATTCATTTGGGAACCAATACACAAACATCAACTTTCACATGTTATTCTGCATTTTTTTCAATCCCAATCCGCACTACATGTATTCTCGTTTTTGCCGTGTGACAATCCTATTTTTCTATTTAAATCCTCATATTTTTCCTCCGTTTCCTCCACGGAGATGGACTGATGAGAATCCCCGATATCTTCTGGTGGTATTGATGTTGTAATCGATTCCTCTTTTTCACTCATCACCTCATTCTTAAGGCTTTCTCCCCAAATCCTAACAATAATTTGCTTTTCAGCACTAATCTCTTTTTCGCTTTCACCATTAGCAATCATTGCCCTAGACTGGCCTGCATTAGTCCCTGATTAGTCTTTAATTACCGCTCCCACGCTTTCTCCCACGGCTAGCTGCTTTCTCTCTGCCATGCTTGGATTCGTACTTTCTCTCAGCATACTCATCTACTTCCCTTCCACTTAGTGATTCCTCCCAACTTTCTCCAAGCTTTCAACCTCTCCTGCCATTTAGATTCCGGCTGGTCCATCCAGCTTTCCTTGCACGGATCATGCTAGAGTGGTCTAGGAACAGTCCATCATTTAATCAAATACGCAGATATATATACAAGGTCTGTACAGTTTTCCATCATCATTTAGTTTTCAGCGTTTAATCAAAGCTCGGAGTTTAAAATTGTGAGTGATAGCAGTGCAGTGCAGTCAGTCAGTATGCTTATGCCATGCTTATGTCATTTATACTTTCATCACCTTGCAGGCAGACGTAAATTCAAGTCACGCTAGTCATTCTAATGCATTCCCCCGCCGCATCTTCTCTTCTTTGACCAGCCCTAGAAAGCGTTGCGTACCAAGTTCGGAACCGGAGGGTTCTGTTTTAGCTTATGATGTAAATTTCTCAAGCGTTCCTCCGATATCTTTCAAGGGAAACCAAGGAAAGTTATCCTTTTTGTCGCTTCGTTTCGCCAGTCTTCCTCCCTCTTTCAACCCCGACCCAACCAACTTGTGGCCACTAATCTTGGAGGATTCGGTTTAAGCGTAGGTCTTGAAACAAACGAGGGGTAAATAAATAACCTGCACCAGCCTTCACTTTCCATGCATAATTCATGCCCCTCTCAGTCTCTGTCCATGGCTATTTTCTTTCAAATCTCGGGGTATGTAAGAAAATTCACTTCTCCATACATGCACGTTGGAACCTACTCAAGAACACATTCAACCCGACCCAGTATTTCCCTCTGTGGCCCTGCCTCTCGTTCGAAAAGACGCTCACACTACGCCCAACGTACATGTAGTTGGAGGTTGAGGAACGCTGGAATCGACGGAGAAAATACTAATTATGCAAGCGTCTCATAAATCTCCACCCTCATTTCTCTACTACTATGAGATCATCAGGAGTGTCTTTTAGCTCAAAAGGTCTCGCACAATCAATTTCCCCACCCAAATCCCAAAACAAGGCTCAGGGTCTAGAAAATAGGTTTCGAGTGCACCGGAGCGGCTTCATTTCTTACCATTCTCCCCTCTCCTTCCCCATTCCTTTCTCTTGAATTGATGTATTTTCTCGGGATCAATAAATGCTTCACTTTTCTATTTTCCAGCCTCAATCTTGGGAATCCTACCCGCCTTTTGCCTTTCCCCCCCTGTCCCTGTCCCGTCTCTATTTTTAGAGCACGCGGCCATAAGTCAACTTAACTTTTCCATCCCTGGAACTTTCTCGGCGTGCCCTAAAATTCTTTCAAATCCGTAATCCTGTCGCCCTTTTTATTAATGTTCCCTATAAATACAATATACTTTTGCCTCAATTTTTGGTACAATCCCAACATTCGTCGTGTTTATATTTTTCATCTCACTATTGTTCTAGGATTATTTTTTAGAAAGAAAAGTAAAGATACGCATATATTTACCCAGGAATATTTCCCCGCTTTCTACTTTCTCCACTTTCTCCTGCTTTTACCTATCCTGACTTCGAGCTCCCGACTTAGCTAGCACACATACGTATGGCGCTAAAAGGTTTACTTATGGATTGATGGCTATAAACTGAATAAACTGATTGATTATGGAGTTCAAGTTAAACGGAATTATGTGCCCAGCTCGTGATGAATGCCTGTGCTCCTTGACTCCTTCCACACTCTCACTGGGTGCTCCGGTTATATATGAGTTGCAGAGTTTACCCAGTCCATAGCCCCGCTTCTGGATGCAAATGTATGTTTGTTACTTGCTTTTTTCAGCTTTTTCCAACCCTTCCAGCCTCCTTTTGATTGGACGTTCAACGGATTTCTCTGATAAACGTGTAGCATACCAGAAGATTACTCTTATGCTGCCTTTAGCCGCGTAGGTTGAAGCTTATAGCTTTGCTTGCACGTAACTTTTCCAGTTTTTCCTTCAAACTACCTACAAGATTGAATTTCCGGGATTTTGTTTATGACCTATTTCGTACAAACTCTCCCCCTACGTCAGGATATCCCGTGTGTTCATCTTGATTAATGCCTTTCTGCCTCTACGTATTTTCCAACGAATGCTTCTCTATCCACTCTCATGGGCCCCCATTAACTCATCTAATTACACTGAATTAATGATTCTGATTTGGATACTTTATCATTGCAAAATCTGATTTCCATTATGCTTCCTCTTCTTTGACGTCTAACGAAACTTTGCATAACAGCAGGTTTCCCTTCCCACTCATCTTATTCCCCTTCCTGACTTTCTCTCTCATTTATCCTCCCCATCAAACTTCCATAACTCCTAATGGCTGCCCGGCTGCCCCCTCTCCGACTTTCTGAAACAGATATTCTCTCTCATTTTATAGTACTAGTTACATTCTGGCTTGAAACTCTGGAGTTCTACTACGTTATGTTTGAGAGGAAGCTTACTTCTACTAATAACGTTTAATCCTGTTTCCCGCCGTGTTCGCAAAAGTATTACTCTGCTACTCTGTCCGACAAGCAGGTGCGTACCTCATTTCCCTCCTTGTGTTAATCAACTTTGTAGTAATATTTCTTTTTTTACGAAACACGTGACGCAATCGCAGCATACCCATCCGCCCATCCACCTGTATAGTTTCCCCAGTGACAATTCAAGATTTGTAGCTGTCATTCATAAATCAAGGGAACGCCTGAATTTCCTCTCTTTTCTCTCCCTTTCTCAACCTCCACCCTCCCTGTCCTCCACTTGCACTTACGGACTATAAAGAGAAAGGTGGTGGTGCTAAGAGGAGTAGTATGAAAGAAAAACTTCCCCCGCGAAAATCCTGCCTCAAACGTCACACTCGAGAGTTGTTGAAGGTATCGGTACTTTCTCTTGCTTTCTCTTTTCCCCAGCGTGCCCAAGAACCGGAAATCTCCACATTATGACACGGACTGGGGTTGTTTTTATAGCCTTTTTTACCTTAAGTACGGTTTTACTTACCCAGAAATGATTCCGTTGAACTTAAATCCACGTAACTCTGTTGTTAGCACCAAAGCATACTAAAATGAATTCTTATTGCGTTTCTTAGCAGGGTTAGTTGGGAATTGGGAATATAATTATTTAAAGCTGGAGCGTTTAAAATATTTTCTTTCACTGTACAGCCCTGTTTTTGAAAGACGATGATGGCTCCGATTCACGTTTGCTTAGGTAAAGCGAATCTTTCACTTAACTTTTTGAACAAATCCCACTGGACTTTCTCCCTTACTTCCACTGATAGAGGTGTAGCACATGGCCTAGGCCTAGGGAAGTGTCATTTAACTCATAGTGAGTCTTTTCTTACTATGAAACAATGGAGCCATTATAACATTGCTGTCGCTTCCCGTCCTCGGTAGAAGTAATCCCATTGTATAGGCCGATTTGTCGAGACCTTAAAACTCTGAAGCTGTGAGCTGCATAAGTTAAGCATCCACCACCAACGTTTCGACCCTCGATTGTGCCATCTCAAGTAGGTAAATCAGCTCGAGCTTCTTGACATTGAATTAGCTATAGCCTCCAGCTACGTCTCACTCGCAGCTCTGGGGCCCATTGAAAGATGTTGGTTGAATCAATTCATTGAGAAAGATTGAACCAGGATGAGAAGCTTAGCCAAAGAAATTGGAAAAGCTATTTTCCGCTTCTCTTCATGAATCAGGAAGTAGATGGGGGAACGTAAGAGAAATAACAATATGTTTGCCTTCTTTGCATTCTGGTACTTTGTTCTAATATTCTGGGATTACACATGACGGTCGGGGATTTTGGTTCATACTAGCCACCCACCACATGTGCTCTTCGTTAGCCGAAGCCCCAGTCATCATTAAAGAAAGTAAGGGAAAGCTAGGTAAAATGCAGGGGTTTCCTCCGGGATAACACGAAATGATTAGTTTGATGCATTAGAGAAAAAATTGGGAAAAGGAAGCCAAGGTGGAACTATAACTACAAGGTTTAAAAGTCCACCACCACTCCCCCGTCTGCTACCCACCTATCCATCAGCAGCACATAGTTAATAGTTATGGATTCCAAGGCAATCCATCCTCTAAAGGAAGAGAACATCACCATAGTCACGTTTCCAAGGAATGACTTGTAGGATATTTGGAATGATTAAAGGAAAGTTTGGAACATGTATGTTGATTTCCGAGGGACGTGATCAGGATCCAGATTTTTAAGATATTATTTAACCGTCTGCACCCACGTATCTCAAATTAATGTGTGTGTGAGTCTGAGTGTGGGGACGGAGCGGGCAGCTGTTTTGGAATTTTACCCGCGCCCTTCTCTCCATGGACCTACCAGGTGCGTACATCCGTACATCCAATCTACCCAGGTACACAACACACACGTACACTTAGAGACACACATGTATATCCCGGCTTCAATCCTCATTTCCAGGAGAAGATATCATGTTCACAATTTCCCACTTGCTTTTTGAGAACACTTTTCACTTTTTGGAGCCTATTCAAATAGTTGACTCACTCAGTCCCGCTTCGTAAGTCCTTGGCTGAGCACACAGCAAGGACTGCCGCCGTCTCGGAAGGGATCTTGGCATGGATATACATTCTCATGCCCAAGCTCATTGTATCTCCCTCCCTCTTTTCTCTCTCTCTCCAGGAGGTACTTGTCTTTCTGCCTCTTTTCCCTCCACTTTCACCACACTTTCTCCTCCCAAGTATTCCTCTATCTCAGATAGGACTCAGGCTACCGCGGACTCTGTAACAACTTGTCTTCTCTCAGTCCCTTTCCAGCTTTCTCAACTGGATCCCTCTTTGACTTTTACAGACTCATGAGCCAGCTCCTTTCATTCTTTCCATACTCGGCCCAGAACAGGAGCGAACTGAGCAACGTTCCCCACTTTCCTTCCCATACCGCGCCCCCGACTCTCATCCCCGTTCCTTCTTCCTCTTTCTATTTTCTATCCAAGTTGAGGAGAAACCCGCTGCTGCCCTCAGCTTTCCCAACTTTCACTCCTCCCATTCTTCACCTCCTTTGACATACATCCATCCACCAAGTCCAGGACATCCCTTGGCCTTCCACTTTTTCACTCTCACTCTCTTGGACTCTACCTTCGTCATCATCCTCAACTTCCCTGTTGTCCATTGAACAAGGCGTTCATGGGCTGCGAGCATTGGACTTGTTTTGGATTCAAACAATTCTCCAACTTATAGAAGACTTCTTTCACGACAATCAGCCTTCTTCTACTGGTATTTGGCGTACCAGCTGTGCTTGCTGCGAACCAGAGCTAAAATCTAGGCTATCTAAAAAATCTTTGACCGACTCCGATATCCTCCCCAATCTCTAATGGTGAAGCAGCCTGTGGCTGTCCCGCTTTATTTCCTATAGACTATAAGTATATACCAACGTGCTAAAGGATTGCCCCCAAGTGCAGGAGCTGGATAAAAACTACTTGTAAAAACAACTTTGTCAGATGTTTTCTCGCAGATTACACGCCTCTTCATCATGCAGCCTCACATTTACACACTTTCATCCCACTTTCTTTCCACGACGACACTCATGCCCATTATGTCTAGAGGCGTGTAATAAAAGAGTTGCCAGTGTCTTTGGATATCCTGTATGGTAACCGGTTTTAGCCTCAAACCGTTTTTCAAATACCTCAATCTCGTTCCACATGAGTAGGCCCATATATATATATATATATATATACTTTGCTTTCACTAAAGATGATCTTTCCCCAAGTAAATATACACGGTATGAAAAGGAATGTCTCAAATCTACGTCAAACTTGTTCTATCCATCTCGATCTTTTTGTTCAGGTTAGAGTCCTTTGTACAGATGGAACTAGTGCAACTCCCAAGGACGGATTTGAGAAACCAGTAGAGTTTAAAGCTGGAAAATCGAAGGACAGGGGATATAAAGGTCGGGTGGCCTATGAGGCAAGGGAAAGAGAGAAGATAATATGAAAATCTCATACGTTTCTTTTATGTTTCCTAATCCGTATGAATGCAATAAACTGGTGAAAGTCGAAAAAGCTTTCTCTCTTCCCGAACTTATCCTTTTCATGCATAAAACTTTCATATCCTCACGAGTTGATACTTGAATTTAAGGTTTCCTTTGCATCTCGTAGCGTATACTACCTCCTCTAGCCCGGGTGCCGCGTGCCCGCCTTCACCACTGGCCTAATCCTCCAGTGCGTCCAGCCGCATATGTAATTTATATACTTTCTTCTCTTGGTTACTACCCTTCTTGGTTCCTTCAGAGCAAGGAACTTTCTCTCCTGCCTTTCCTGCCAGTCATGAATATCAAATCGAGTCTGTTCTGTGATTCTCAGTGAATGTATGGATGTATCTTATATCCCCCGTCAACATTTAGTTCAAAGTGGAGCAGTTAACTGTTAAATTGAAGAATGCTCTCATATTACATCATCCCTGCCAATCTCGCCCACGTACACGAAACAAGCTATCTAAATTAAAATTATACTCGATGAAAACTATCATATATGTACAAAGGCAAACTTGAAACTCAAGTTTTACTTTTGTAAAGAATAGCGACAGCAACTCTCCAAAAGTGAAAGCCCCGAAGAAGAACCCTAATATCCTTTCACTCTGGTATTTTGTAGCTGGATTGTGACTCTGGTTTAAAGTTTCAAAATTTGCAGTTGATATCGCAAGCCTTCAACCTATCATCTTCTTCTTTGTTGAGAACACTCATTCTTGACTATTTTTAAAACCGTGCTGTCGTCTCAGAGCTGGAGCTGGAGATGCCTCAAGGTTCCAAACATAACATTAGGCTGAGCTGGCTGAATGTCTCAATCACTCAATCCTTCCTTAACTACCTTTGCATTATTATTTTTCTCAAATTTCATTAGCAACTGCATTTCCTTGTACTTCATAACATTTTTTCTCTTTCTCCTAGCTTTAGATTAGTTATTTCCTAATACAATATAAGCTTTCATATTTGATTAATATAAATTTCTAATCTCATTCTATGTAGCTTCTACCTTTTAAAGGAATCAGTATTGCATGTAACCTTTCTGCATTCCTAGAGACCTAAAATTTGTAAAAATGAATAAATAATCCTGCTTTGTCCTTTCACCTTGAACAAGTATCAGCGTGGCTGGGCCTGGACTGGACCCACCGTTTGCAAGAAAACGTTTTCGTTTGACGGATCAGAGGACTGAAACCAAAGTTGGATTGCGTAAAATATGACATTCTTTTCACTGTTCTTGGAGAAAAAGGAATTTTTTCAATGACGGCCCAGTTTATTACACTTCACAACACCAGTCATCCCCGCTATCCTCTTGCCAACCCGGGCTCTTGGTTCCGCAAAATCCCCTGGCTTTACGTAATCAGTAGCCCAGAACATCCTTCACATCCATTTCCTTTCAAGAAAGGCTGGAATTTTTACTTTTATTCCTTCAAAATTCCGACATTAAATTCTACTTATGCTGCCCTGGCTACTTGTAAATTCTATCATATTTCCACAGCCTTTGAGCCGTCAAGCGCTACCCCGTGCTGGGAGGAAGCTACTATTCCGTGAAATCAATGCGGGTGAGTTTGTAATATTTTTTCGGCCAGGATTCACAAGCCTTAAATTCCGCCAACTTTACAACCAGGAACCCGAGGAAATCCAATTTTATGCTTCGTCCAACAATCTATCATAGCTTTTATCCAACAATCCTCTTCCCCGATTTGAATAAAAATCCCCTTTACCTTGACGTACATCTCTTTTCTAGAGCTATATAGTTAAATTTTTGAAATTTAGAATTACGTATTACAAATATATTGAATTGAAACATCTGCTCCGGAACCTTCTGTCCCCTTCTGTCCCCTTATTTTACCTTAGAACCTGAAGCTTCACCTCTACCAATCGGCACACACTGCACTGGCATTATTTGAAGGATAAAATTTAAAATTTAAACCGACTTTTACTTCTCGAACCCAAAAATTAGCTAATTAACCATTCTTATATACTTTAATCCAAAGTATCTTCAGGCTTTAAACTTTCTTGGTAACTTTTTTTTATCTACTAGAGTTGCATACAAATCATCTAAAATTCCTCAAGCTATCTGAATTTGTTACTTTTTTGACTCTTGTTAATTCTATGGTAGATGTTTTCTAGTCCGCGGGCTTTTCTAAGTTGGCTTCCAAGTACTCGTCATTCTTCTCCAATTCCAACTATGCCAGTAGATTCTGGAGAAAGCGAATCCACCGTCCACGCCTCCCCATTCCCCATGCCTGTTAGCTCTCGCTTACCCGCCGGTCGGTCATCAATGAAACTGAAGTAGGTTGAGAAGGAGGAGGAGGAGGAAGAAAAGTAATCGTTCCATGTTTTTGTAGCCCAATCAATCCAAATAGGGACGATGAAGAAGATTACTGTGGAAACGGAACGCAACCACAAGACTCGCCGTCAGCTTTAGTTTCCAGCACTCGGCCTTATCAAAGAAAGGACAAGTGAATGGGTTGGTGGACAGGAGAACAGGGGGAGGCGAGATGAAACCATGAAACTGTGAGTAGGAAATACGTAGAATGTAATTATAGCTAGAGCTGTCGCCGTATAGAATTCCTTTAAACTTTTCAATTTATTTTCTCCGCGTCGTGTGTGACGCTGGTTTTGGAAGGACTGACGCAGGATTTACACTTTCCATCCCCGCATGTTTTGCACCACATATTTCATGAAAACACACACATGCGGCTTGCTCCTGTTCCCTTGATTTCCCATTCCAGGAGAAGCTCCGTCCGAAGGATGCAAGACAGGACTGGGAGGCTATATAATGCCTCCTTTTCTTTTGTCTTTTCTACAAAGTCGGCTGGTTAAATCAAACTCACTGGATTCACACTTCTCATCCTCCAATCTCCACATCAGTGACAATAAGTCCCCTATCCTCAGAGACATACTTCCAATCCATGATTCTGGCTCTGTAAATACACCACACACATTTCCTATTATCTATTTCCCTCCCTTCCAAACCTATTATTTCTCCCGTCTTACATCCACCATCCACCCTATCTTTTTCGCTTCATCAATTCCATCTACTATCCATCTTCTTCCAATCCATCCTATTTGCTTTCCCGCCCTCTACTTCTCTTCCGCTTACTTTTACTATCCTTTCTTAGAAAACCTACATTAGGAAGGCTTGTAGCAACACTTGGAATTCCACCACTTCAATTCTAGTCTTCATTCCGTGGGTTTACGTAAACTATCCTTGGTTTCATCTCTCATCCACTGCATTCCTCCATATATTCTCACCACCTTCTGACGTTTGCGAATCTTTGTTCCATCAAAACTATATTGTACCACCACCCTCATTCCCTTTTGTCCCCAAGTGCTAATGCTGCGCTGAAAAATCACCGTGTGCAAATTATACATGCATAAACTTCCTTCTTTGAGCAAATCCAAAGCTTTTAAACAAATGAGAGTTGCCTTTCACCTTTTTTCCGTCCCGTTGTAGGACCGTTATTGTAACCACGAAGGCATACTTTCACCACTTTCACTCTACTTGATTTTTTCTCATTCATTTTCCTCCCGTCCACATCCCTTGCTTTCTATTTTTTCTCCGTCCCTCGGATACATTCTGGACTTGAGGAATTTTGTGCCATGGTTTTACTTTCTTTCTCGGGGTTCCCAGAAACTCTTTCGTAATGATAAAAATTGCCATGCTATAGTAAGATCCCGAACAGACCTGCATCCAACCCGCACCCACTATCTCTCATAGTTTTGCCCACGTCCTTATTAAACTTAATTTCCCTTTCATTATCCATAATTCTTCCTATTTACCGCCTCCACCTATCTCAAAACATGGAAGCCACGCATCATTATCATCCTCCTCCAGTTACCGTTACCAGCTCTTTGGAAGTTATTCAGTCATTATGATTAAAACCGAAAGGAGAGCGTCACCGCCAGGCCATCCTCCTTCATCTTCAGCCTGCTTTCTCTAGCTTTCTCCACTTGAC
The DNA here is from genome assembly GCA_906901655.1 of Sminthurides aquaticus. Lineage (NCBI taxonomy): Eukaryota > Metazoa > Arthropoda > Collembola > Symphypleona > Sminthurididae > Sminthurides > Sminthurides aquaticus. The sequence goes on along the minus strand of CAJQTT010000004.1, from coordinate 2,374,583 downwards.
TGCTTTCTACCTGCTTGTCCTTTTTCTTCTACTCGACAGAGTATACAAAACAAGATGAGCTTTTTTTATCAGGTCCCAAGAGAAATTAGCTCCCATAAACTTTATGCCTCTGAATTAATACCTCCCCCAGCTTTTACCACCGCTTCTCGGCTTTCATTTCCCCTTCATCCACTTAACAGCTGTTTCCATATTACCTTGGAATGTCTTCCTCATACACTAAATGTAATCCCACCATCCAAGTACTTTTTCTTGAATCTCCACGTTTCTCTAGCTGTCCCCTCTTTATTTTCTATTTTACTATATACACAACACATTAGCTTAATGCAAAAATTTCACATATCCTCCTTCTATGTGAATACTATATTTCAAGTGTTTATCCAAGATCTTATCATCATCATCATCACTTTCTCCTCGGTTTTCTTTATTCTTAAAAACTGCTCTTATTTAAGATTTTATCCTCTAATCAAGAAGCAATTCTTCAGGGCCGAGAAAGAATTCATTTGGAAAAAAATATTTCAACTTTCGAATCAACTCCCACTCGCGGCGCCTTCCTTACTATGTCATCTGATATTAAAGATTCGTAGTCAAAATATGAGTGCGCGGAATATCGGTGGAGAAGAAAATTTGAATACTGCCAGAAGCGAGGAAGCTGACAAGAATACCTGGGAGGTCCGACCGAATATGATTTCGAAGGAAATCAGTTCAAGAAGATTACTGACTGAAGGTTGAATAAATCACCATTTTCATAGTTCGGAAGGCAGGTTGGAAAATATTTTATTACATCCAGATAACTTTGCACACACATACGTACGTGATGAGCTGAGTTCGGGGGAAACTGCCGGGAGTATTAGCTTGCTCATGTGATGGCATTGGCTCTACTCTCTGCTCCGCATCGGCCAATAATGACATAAGTTATGAAAGAATAAAGAATTCTATTGCATCTTCTTGCGGAATGTTATTTCCTGATTTATAGTGATTCCTCTCCTTCTTCTTTCACCGTTTCATATTTTCAGTCCTACCCTCCTACCTGGCCTCCGGCCTTTCAGAGGCAGACGCTCCGACGTTTACGATCCGATTTAATCTTGTCTCTTCTGCTACAGTCCAAATCTTTCTTCTTTCGCTCCCCGAGAGTGGCAGTTTTAGCCAGCAGTGGCCAAAAATAGAGTTGAGCATAAAACCATGCACATTCGCACCCTATCATCACTACCCTATTATAAGAGAGCTGGGCCCGCACCATTTCTCTGAATTTTCCGCGTCCTGCTGATAAGTTTGGGTAGTATTTTTTATATTTTCCATTGAATCTTCTCTATAAGCCCCATAAAACTTCTCATACCTGAGGCATAGTGACTTGTTAGACCAGGCGGGGCCTTTAGGGCAAGAGAGAGAAAGGAGGGAGAAAGTTCAAATTGACGTATATGATGTTATTCATAAATCAGTCGGTATCAAATCTAAAATAGCGTCTCTAACTCCATTTCCGCTCAATGGGAGCATATCAGTGGTATTTTTAATATTCGGAAATTGGATTATTCACTTTCTTCCTTCCCGTCCACCCGACTTTACTCAGGCTTTCCCCACTTCATTTCCCTGGTGTCTTGAGCTTCCCAGGCGGAATAGTGTGCGTGCGTAGGGACAGTAGATAAACAAAAATAGTCTTTTAGTAGGAATAAAAGGAGTTATTCATTTCTTACCGTCTGCCAAGCATCTTCTTCTCCTCCTTTTACATCATCCTTGGACCCGAAATGCCCTTGTGGGTGTTGGTTTACTCCCGCAAAATCCCTGTTCTCCGCTTCTCCTAAAAGATATCAGACGATAGATCGCTCCCAAATCCTATTCATCTGTTTTGCATCCTTTCTTATCCTTGCCTAGGGTCGATATCTATTCTATTCTAAGGTCCAAGCCATTTTACTTTCTCCCAACCAGCTTTCTCCTAAGACTGCTCTTTATATTGGAGGAGGTAACTTGAACTTGATTTTGTAAAAGGAATGTTTTTTCCTCCAGCTCTTCTACTTTCTCTCTCATTTCCACAACTCCGGCAGGCTTTCTCCAATGGAACTATCAAGAGCTTTCTATTTGTCATTTGTAACCTTTTACATGATTATTTATTTTCACTTTCTCCGGAATCACATGTACAGCAAGTACAGGACACCAGGAGTACCAGGACACTAAATTTCATTTTTTCTCTTTAAAAAAAATGCTATGGCTTTTCTTCATTGTATCATGGTGGAAGATTGCTTGAACGCGCTCGCTCTGGAAGGGTGTATCCTTCCGTCTCACGTTAAAAACATTGCCACTTACTAAAACTGAATAAAGGCTCGTCTTCCTGGAAGCCAGAGCCAGCCATTCTTTTTTGAAACAGAAGTTTATGCCAAATTCCCAGCCATTTTTGTTCTTGAAAGCCTTTTTTTGCATGAACCACTTTAAAAATTACATTTAGATAAAACTCCACCAGCCCTCTATCATATATGTATACGTAAGCGTCCCTTTAGCTGCCTTATTTTACAGCCATGTAAAAACTAAAGGGTTATCAGCACTGATTATATCTATCATATTCCATTTTACAAGCTTGGGGAAATTGCAGAAACCTTAACTTGCCAGCCTTTACTTGACTCTCTATATTAATTTTTAATTTCCTTTTTGAAATGCCCACTATTTTCTGCTTCTCACCAAATTCCATATCAACTTGACTCTAATGACTTGAAGTAATTTTTACGACTTAACTTAGAAATTCAATTAAACGGAGTAAGATGATCTCATAAAGGAGATATGTTTACCATCTTCCCTCTTCCAACTCCCAGAGCGGCTTCCATGAAAGTGTTGGCATCCTCCCCACGTATCGTGAACTGAAACAAAGTTATTTTCCTTTTATTAGCTTAAAATCGTGTCCGTTCGTATTCGTAACTGAAAGACTTTCTCCATTTTCTCTCTCCCGCCATTTCCCAGCCAGTATTCCTAGACTCGTTCAAGTATTTACTTCCTCGTCTCCTCCCCCTCCTCGTTCAACATTCTCTACTCTCAAATCCCTGTTTCTGACAAGGAACAGTAAACACATGCTGCTCGATGCTGTTTTTAAGCAAAGCGAGCATCTCCAGCCTCAACTAGCGTGGAACAAATTACGACCCTTACTGGCGTGAATAATATTTTGTTCGACCCCTATCCCATCCCATCATCCTCCGGAACAATCAACTCCTTCTTTCTCCTTATTCCTCTCTCTCGTTTCTTTTATCAATCCAGGAGAAGCCTCAAACCTAGCCCCGCCGTAACCGCAAGCGTAGGGAGCTCTAATGCTTGAATCGAGGACCATAAAATAAAATTTTCCACCCAATTTTCTCCTAGTGCATGACAGAATTACATTATTTGCAATGAGTGGAAAACTTTCACCTAGAAATAACTCTCTACCATTTTCATCCAAGTATTTTGCCACAGCATGAGCTTTTATCCCTGCCTCGGCCTCTATATTTTCTGTGATATTACATACTCCACTCGAGTACGAAGCTCATAGTCACCGACCACACGGAAATAGCTAAGCTAGTAAAAAGTGGCCTTCCTACTCCATTTCCCTCTTTATCACATATAGCTCTCTCCATTCGACTTTACTTATTGCTATTTGTCATGAATCCCATTAATAAAATATCAATTTAAATCTGTATTCATTTTCCACCCTACCATATGTCTTTTCACCTTCATCCCTCAGCCAACTTTCTCCCATCCGCATAATTCTCCACTCTTTTCTCCCATTCCATTAAATCCTTGACGGACGGGAGGAGACGAGGCATTCCTCCATCTGCTTTCTCTTTCCCGCGTCCACATGGACCTGCATCGATTCTCCCACTACCCTATATATAGCCCACCCGCTTTCTGGTTTGGAGCCTTACTAGCCCGTTTAAATTTTTCATCATCATATTAGAAAATTGTAATAAACGGGTTAAGCTTCATAGGTTGACAATATTTGAATCCCTTCATCTCCTCATCCCTTCCTTCCTGACGTTCATTAATGGCTCATCTGTTTCTGCTTTCTCCAAACCGAGATCACGTTCCCTCCTCTAATCTATCAAATTCTCCAGCCTTCTGGCCCCACCGTAGCCCTAAACTTATCATTCCTCCTGCTGCCTCACTCCATTTCTCTCCTCCGCCTTTGCTGGATAGTTATATGCCAGAAGAGCTTAACTTACTCCCCACACATTTCTTCTTTCTCTTCCTTGGGGCGTATGGAGTGCGGGTATTTTCCTCTTCCTCTTCTTTTCCTGTCGTCATATTTGCACTGGGGTTTTCACCCTTTGATTAAATTTCCTCTTCCACAAATATCACATAACTTTTCTCCTCTCACTTTTTTTGGCGACGCACCTAAAATAATAATCGTCACCCCAGCCCAAGAAGTCGCAAGTGAAACCCCTGGAACTTGCACTAAAACGCGGGAAGAATTCCAAAAAATCACACTAAAGCTCCACATATAACTTGAAATATGTGTATACCAACTGTGTATTCCGTCCACGAAAATGAATCCAAGCCTCGTAACTCTCCTCTCATCATCATACACAAGGTCCTTATAAATTCCCGACAGAGGCCAAGAAGCCAAGAACACGACGGAGTAGCTAAAACTCCAGGGTTTAATTACACCTGTTGTAGCAGCTCACTTATGTTAATGGGGGAAGGTAACACGTGGATTCAGCTATTCGTACACACACGCTACGACCAGACTTTCACCGGGAGAATGAAGAGATGATTACACACGGGAAAACATTTTAAAATCAGTAAGGGAGCCGATTAACCACCAGAAGAGCACAGAAATTATCTCATTCTAATTGAGGAAATGATGATCAAACCCTATGTTCGGAGTAAAATCACATGCTAGCTATCATCGAGTCTTGTTACGTTCGTACCCCATCCATCACCCTATGCATGCGTTACTGTTCCGATCCAATGGGATGTGAAACATTCAAGTACCGCTTCCCTCACTACTCACTACTACCCACTGTACATACCATTAACGACAAATTGTAGACAAGAAATTTATGCAAACACAAAAGGGTGAGGAGGCAATGCTACCAAGATGGAAGAAACTAATGCTATTAAAGTCATTCTTTCTTCCCCGTTCCTTAACCCCGGGAGTCATCCTTCTTCCCCACATTTGTATACACTTGCTAACAGTATCTCTCGTAAAGCCATAGATTCCCGTTCTGCTCTTCTTTTTCTACCTCGTTTTACAAACCATTAAGGACCCAAAGTTTTATAATATATCGCTTCATCCCTCGTATTTTTCTACCTCATTCCTTTCCTTTTCCGACTCTACGAGATAAATCCTTGGCTACTCTTCCTCCCGATCTTATGCTAATTTTATGGTCGCAAGCAGTTAGTTAGATCATTTAACGTAATGGAAGAGACTGTGCTGCATTAGGAGAGTAAGCACCTCTCCGCTTAACTGTACAGCCTGCTCTTGTAACACAAGACTTATAATAATGGATAATTGATCACAATTCCCTTTCAGTTTGTTCACAGAGCATCACGAGGAGAAAAGCAGCATTCCCCATGTAATCAGCCTCAATCAAAGAAGAACAAGAGGAAACAGTTTAGTGAAATGACACGTCTCGCCTTTGTAATGGCTACACTCGAGAAAAACAATTGCCATACCCATCCATTTACAGAGGTCGATTCCCTCGTGTGCCCCTTGCTTTATAAGCGATTTAACAAAATCATTCAATTCCTATTCACATTTCTCCAACGTTGTTATGGAATTAGTCTATAGTCTCCTTACCCTTACTTGCTTCTGTATTCCTCCTTCTCTAATTACCTCTGATTATTATGTGAAAAGCACTAATAGGATTGTATGTATTCTTAATCGTGAATCCGGCAATTAAATCGAATCAATCGGAGTAAATCATGATTGTTTTCAATAGCGTTTAAAAAATCTAATTTCCTCCCAAGCAGCCACCAGTAAAGTCAAAAGTAATGTTTTCTTCCTACGAGAAGTACAACAACTGTGTTTGCCATTGCATAGTTTAGTTTAATTTAGCAATTATATAGCAGCATTATATAGGGAGAAAATTATAATCGGTTTAAATTACCCGTATTAAAACTAGCACATTTTCCTCTCAAATTAAGATAATCTATTCATTTTGTGGGTAACAATTTATTTGTATAAAATACTCCAGTCTTGAATCATAAAAAACCAGTCTTGAAATTAACATTTAAATCCAAGGATACGGCTATTCCTATTAACTCCAGAATTATAGTATAACCTAGCGTAACTGTAAAGGAACCCGCGGTTGGAAAAGCAGTCTCGAAGCAGATTCTGTAGCCCTTCATTGCTCCTTGACAGAACATGTAGTGTAGAGTAGGAAATGGAGGAGAGCTACAGGGCCTTGAACATTTCCCCCCCTTGCAGCTAGATAATTTAGCTCTGCTCTGCACCCTCTTTTCTGAGCATTTTTTCTCTTCTTTAACCTTTGTTTCCATGATCGGATTTGCTTTTTCCCCGAGCCGTTACCTCATAGCAGTCGTCTTTATAGAACGTTGTTGGACTGTTGAAGAAACTTTTGTAATCGGAGTGGAAACGCATAAAGCGTACGGTACACATGTACGCTTCTGAATTGAAATCCCTGTTATAATTCTTATTCTTCTTCATCTCTTCCGCATCCATCCCCTAATAGTCTTAGTTCATCCTGGGGTTGAGCTTTTCTAATCATTCATTCTCACCAGTCAGCATGACAAACATTAGGATTGAGTGGCTTCTTCACATTCGGTAAAAATTCCTTCACATTTCTCTTTCCATTATCCCGTAGTGCACATAGGGCATTAATTATATGTCCTTTCAAGGCGTCTTCAGTGCCGAGAAGAGACTTTTCAATCTGCATAAATAGTGTTGAGTTCAAGAGAGCGTTAAGCTTCTCCATCCCCTACTACACATTCTCCCATTTTCTCTCTCTCTCTCTGTCTCCATTCTTCCAATTCGCATCTCTTTCATAATAGTCCATCCCCACCCACCTTTCCCCTCCTCGCACTATTCCAAGCGAATCCATAGTCCCTCCATCCCAACATCTTCCTACCTAATGTACAGTACATAGCCATCCGTAAGCACATGAACACTTTGCTATCCCAAACCCCCTTTTACACCCTCTCCTTCCGCTGAAACAAAGATTTCTCGCGAATTTCAATAATCATGTCCTATTTCCCGGTAAAAGTGTCGCGTCATCATGATCCGCATCCCTCTCGTCTTGGCTCATTCTGGCTCATGTTCCTCCATGAGCCTTAACTTGGCCCTCATCTCATCATCTTCTCATCCTCCTCCCTCTCTTCTATTACTTTTCCTCAATGTCCCTCATGAAATCTTCTCGGGCTTAGGATTTCTATAGGATTCTAACAGTTTTCCCATCATAAAGTACCAGCCACCACGTATATGTACAGCTGTGAAGAGAACACAGTTCCACTAAATCTTCATTCAACCTCTCAACTTAACAATTTCCTGCCCCCCTTCCCCATCTACCACCAGTCAGTCTTTTCCTTTCCATTAAAACATGTAGCGAAATCGCATAGGAACCTCGTCAGCTCAGGCTTCTTTCCACTGCCACCTTGCCATTCTCTTCACTGGCAACCAATTCATGTGTCCTTCTCTGCCCTCACTACATATATCAGCTCAGCAGCGCCTTCCCCCAAATCCCGCCGTCCTTCCTTCCACAACAAAGTCCAGACAGGGCGCAGTATTGAAAGTAAGCAAGTTAGGTTTCCAAATCACGCTAAGATCTTTTACCATATCCCATTGTAATTTCTCATTCCCGTTACTTTCACCACTACTTTGCTAAGAGGACCTCTCAATATCCCACCTTTAGGAGCCGATTACGCAACTTTTGCTATTCCCGTACCTATTTTACCATTTACTATCTCTCCGCTCCCCGCTTCGAATCGCGCGACTCTAGTTTGAAACAAAACTGGAGGCTGTCCGTGGGTATTACTACAATAGTCATTCCGCCCGTTGAAACATGCTATTCAGCTTCCTTTTCAGCACTCCGTTAAGCATCATTCAGGAGGAGTTGCCATAATCATCTCTCGGAGATTCTCTCATACTTGTTCTAGTCTTGCAGCTTTCTCCTCATCTTCCTCTACCCCTCCATATACCCTCGGGAGTTGGCTGGTTTTATCAGAATCCTTTCTCGAATGAGTGAGTGGCCATGAACATTGAGCTGAGAGAGGGGTGAAGAGACAAGACGTGGAGGAGATCTTCTCAAGTGCCCTTGCAACGGCCGCAAGTAACAGTTTGTCCATACGCTTCTCGGAGATTTATTATCTTCGCCATCCCATGTGTTCAACCCTGAACTTAAGGAAGAGAGCTTTTCTGCAAGTCAAAGCTCTAGCGGTCAGAGGAGTGTGTTACTCATTCAAAATTTGAATTTTATGCATAGTTGAATTAGACGAGGAAGAGATGACATTGAATTATTTTAGAAACATGGGAGCTCGGAGGAGAAAGCATTTCAGCTGTTCCCTCTCTCTCTACGTCTCCGGCGCCGCCTTAAGGCAGGAAACGTTTAAGAACCGGATTTGGATAAATCGTGTGCACATGACTAAGTTGTAAATCTAGCCCTCTAGTCTAAGGGAAGATTTTTCCAACTGACATTATCAAAGTAAACCTGAGTATAGCCCTCAATTCATAGTAATTTTAATTGGCTGCCCACTTTTACTTGAAATATATTTAATTTTGAATTTACTACATACATTTGAATCCGACATCATTCACGCGAGTAGATGATGACATCAAAGGAAATTTTGACATTTAACGAGGTCATGGAATTTTTAATTCCACTTCCCCTAATTTCCTGTCATATTTCTTATCTTTCTTTGAGGTATTACAAACGTAATAGCCAATGGGAAGAAACGGGAGGGGAGACCGCCCACGGATTCCTCCCTCCTTACGCGTACTCTCTCTGCCAGTTCATCATAATTCACAAAGCCATGGCAGAGTGCTGCTTTCACCACTTTCTCTGATTTTCAAACGACTTCTTTTTAATTTTCTGTCTTGGCCTAATGATAATGTATCTAGGAGATGGGCTGCTTAGAAAGAAGAACTAGGTTTTTCTTCAGCTCCCTCATCTTCGAGGAAGGCTGGCTGAATGTAAGACGCGTACAGCCACAATGAAATAGAGATGACCTCTGGTAGAAGAAGATCATTAGCTGGGTCCTTCTCCCGTTCCAACTGATTCCAGGCTTTGGTTGGGAAGTCGTTCCAGTTTTCCTGGGTCATTAGCTGCGTTCCGTCCAGTCGAGTCTCCAAAGGTCATCCATTGAGGTTTCATTCTCCCTTGTACTTTCTCCAATGTTTCAAGCTTCTCCTCTAGTTTGTTCAAGCTGGAATAGGTAAACCAATGAAAAAACACATATTACGTCTTCAATGGTTTAGCAAAAGGAAATATTAACTACCAACCAGGTGATTCACAACCAGCTCACGTCTTCTCATCAGTCGGGATTCCGTAACAAACTCAATCCCTATGCTCTCTAATCAGCCTACTAGAAACAAGGCGTACAGTTTTATTGTGTGGAAGCTCGTTGGAGTCAAACCTTTTAGCCACTATATAAGTTATTTGTAGTAGAGGAAAAGGAGCCTACTGCAATTGTTCTATTTTCCTCCACATTCTTTTCATCAGCTATTCCCGTCCTAATCCCAATACTGGCAGTTTTCTCCAAGTGTTCTATTCGCGGCTTCAAATCCCCTTCGTTACTAACTACTACAAAGCCTATTTTCTGTCTTAATTCCAGCAATCTCGTAATACTTTCTAAACGTACATCAGGAGCGGGAGCAGAGTACACCATGTAAGAGGAAAAGATTACTTGCCTAAGAAATACATTCCGAAATCCCGGAGGAGGTCTCTGGTGGCCGTTGATGACAAGAGATCTAGTTCGGATGGCTTCTTCCATCTCTCTTGCTTTCATTCTTGACTCTGCTTCCGCCTCTTCCATTATCTCAAAAGCACCTCGCACACTCTCAAAGAAGAATCCTTCTCTTCCCCCGTTCCTCCCTCTATCTGACCTCCAAAGGATCCCTGGCTCGCTGTCCTCCTCCCGCCTTCTCCCGACCATCAGTCTTCCTCCTTGTTCTCGTATCATCTGTCTAACGAGGAAGCTGAAATTTGAAAAGAAAACGGCCATTCCAATCCTTATTACTGAACTGAAATTCAGAAATCATCAGAGCGCTCAGTAATTCAAAATCTCTCTTGACACTTTCCCAATATCATCGGAAGAACTTAATCTTAGGATTGCTGCATATTCTGTGATTAAAACAAGTGGAATTGCAATAAGAAATTTTGATTCAGGAAGCTTCGTCTAGGAATTAATGAAAAATTTGAAGCTTTTTCTTCAGCTTTCTCTTTCAGCTTGGGTGTCCCTGTCCATGTCAGAATTTCAGCATCTTATCCTGTCCCTACCTCCGTCCACCGCCCCTCTTCAATCAGTCAGTCATGAATGTCAAATATCACAATTTCTATTGTAGTATTTCCATTTCCATTACCAAAGAATACTGTCAACACCGTGTAGGATTCCCTCGAGCTGGAGTTGTCACTCTTCTTTTGACGGTGATAACAAAATATCAGCCGATATTCCGACTACACTCGTAAAGTTTGTAAGCTATACTCGCTGTCGCACCTCACCTGTGCTGAATAATAGATGAGCATTAGCATAACAATCCTAATATTTTTTTGTATCAACTCTTGATTATTTTATCATAGATTGGTATAGTACTACAGATAAATATCACGCCTGCAAATAACCACCAATCCCTATCTTACCTTGTGGCATAAATAAATTATAAGTAATAAATTGTTAAAATTTGTTTCTTTTAAAAAAGGCATACCTGTTTTTTCGAAAACTTGCTACATTTTGCATATACTCGGACACGGATTCAAGGATGAGGAGTCGGCTAGGCCCGACTATGATCCAGCTGGAGATGGTCAGTTCCTTATCCAATTCTTGTTCAGTCCACAATTTTTTCAGCCTTTTCTTTCCCCGTTTGCTGTAGAACGTCATGGTTAGTTTTGAGCTTTTGAAACCCCAGAAATTGTTTCTCCTTGACCTCTCTCTCTCTCTCTGGCGGTCAGCCTATGCTCTAAGCCCTGTCAGTGAGAGGATTGCCGAGAGGGACTAGGAAAAATCAACTTACACGCTCACAACTACTGGCCTGTCTACTGACAGAGACACCCGTCACGTTCACAAGTGGCAGGGCAAAGATCGAAAGATGATTCCGTCCGGTACTTGGGAGTCAACAATTAGTGCGTGGCTCAAGTGGAAGTAGGTCTTGGAGGAAGAGGTTTGTGTGGGAAAGAAGAGAGGGTGAAAGGGAAGGGAGGAAGTCATTCATTGTATCATTTGTATTCACATGAGAGAGTTCCCGGGAGATAATAAATAAGCTTCCCGCCGTAGCCCTGTGCTCATTTTCCGGGGTGAAAACATAAACAAAATCAAGAAGAAAGGTGGTTGTAAAAAGGATTCATCCTGGCCAGAATGATAGTTATAAAGTGTGGCTTGGTGAAAGTGGGATTCTGGCAAGGAGTGGCACACACGTGACGCGCATTATTTTCGATACCTTTTTGATTGTATTCCGCCCAAACCATGTTTCCAACAAGTTCGCCAACAGCTCTGTTTATCCGCGAAAATTCTCACCGTCCCCCCTCCTCATCATCATTCCTCATATCTTCCTCTCTTCACTAGCATTGAATTAGAATGATACCATCAGCCCGACCTAGTGCGGTGCTTCTCCGTCATAATTTAGTATTCATTCTTCCCGCCCTGTCCCCACTTTCTCCGCTTGCACTACTTTAACTTTCACATTATTCTCCTTTTAACACTGCTCCACTAGATTACAAGGTGCGAAATGAGGGGATTCCCTCTTTATCTCCCATTCATAGTTCTTGATTCCATACTTTGTGACTTTATGGCTCTGTTCGTACTCTTCTTTCTAGTGTTTTTGTAGAGGAATTGGAAAACCTAAAAGCATTTCGCATCTTCAGTTTACCCTGACATCAATTAATGGTGGGCTATTAATCCTTGAAAGTTATGCACTATTTTCAAACTCTTCTCTACTAGATAATGAGTTGCCCAAAAACTTTCCCCAGCCCATTGTTTTCTACAACCCCCGTCAAGCACTCCAATAAAGCCTTATCTCTCGTAAATAAATTTTTCTTCGTAGTAACCATCCCTGTTTTAAAGATGCCATCCAGAAGAATCCTGTTTACACACGGAATTATGTCCTGCTCTTCTATTACTCAAACGTTCAGCTCCTCATTCGCTTGTAAATGTAAGGTGTGGATGGTTATTTTTGTTGGTATCCAGCATCGCTGTTACAATCATCCCGCTCTTTGCGAATTTTAAGTAATATTCTCCTAGGTTTACCAGAAATAAATAACTCTGATTAAACCAAGCGCATTCGTTTTTATTTACTCTACATCAAGTTTGATATATCACCCATTGTGTAGGACAGCGATTCCTATCAGTGTAAGTCAAGATTCAATGTATTTCACCGCCTGTACTTCGCTAATACATACTGGAGAAAGCAAATTAGTATTTTTGATGGATGCTTGAGATTGAGGAAAAATGTGCCAATTTAATTCCTTGTAAACTTATTCATTATCCTCCGAAGCGGTTCTTGTTGAAATTTTTTTGGAAGATGAGTATCTGAGACTTGCTCGGGCTGTTAAATATGGGTCCGGAGAGAGATGAATCCAGATTGGAATTTCATGTGAAGTTTAACACTTGACTAGAGTTATGATTGGTAACCAGATGGAGAGGCTAGTTTATTGATTGAACAAGTCACCCGCTTCCCCTTCTCTCGGTTTATTAATGATGAAAAGGACATTGCGATGGATGCTTTTTGGAGGAGCAGACTGACTTTCTCTGGAGGGCAAGTCTTGAGAAAGGATTCTACGGAGACTTTCTCCCGAGTTTCCTCTCTTTACACCGTTTTAACGCCATGTCATTTCCTGTGCATCCAGTGTGAAAATTCCCCATGAAAACCACTACAGTCTCAGTGAGTGAGCTCGATGAGGCTTGTGCTTGGTTTGGAAGGAGGAGAAAGTCCCGGGAGTTTGACTAGACCATAGGGTGCGGGCGTGTGAATGAATGAGCGAGTTTTCCAGGGGAAGTATCACATGTATTCTCTCAATAGCGATATTATCATTTCCCAGAGCAGGCATTCAATGAAGGATTCACTTATTTACACATGTTCAAAACTGCGTGAGAGACCATGTGTTAGGGAAATGATATTCTTTTCCGCTATTGTCATCCCCACAAGTCCCAAGCCCGGTTAGACATTCTCAGAGACTGTCCTAGAAAGACTCGTTTTTCTTCTCATGCATCTTATCTTGAAACCTCCTTCTCAAAGAGGGCTACAAAACTTTCACCAGCATGTCTTTTCGTCTCCTTTTCTCTTTAACACTTTTATATTACAAGCATAGCTTTCTCCTCATTCTTACCGATACAAGTCTACGTTACTTGTACGCCCTTCCCTCTCTTGTGTCATCCAGGCCTCCGTCGTTCTTTTATCCTTCCAAGTCCCAGCTTTCTCTCCCAGCTTTATCAGCTCTCCTGAAAAGCTGTACTTTTTGGCTTCTATATAATATATATCACTTTACTGCTCCATCACATCAGCGGGCGTAAGCTATACATTTCCTCTGAGAAATAAACAATAGTTCCCCGTATATTTTCACATTCATCCTCCTAAACCAGCTTAGCGGCTTGCCCCATTTACCTTATCCTTCCCTCCTGCATTGCCCATATTATCCATCCGATCGAATATCTCTCTCTTTTTCCAATTTTCTCCGCCAACTTAGCGCAACTTTCACCATACTAGATCATCAGTCCCTCCAGACCGCTTGCTTTCTCCCTATTCCTCTATTATACCAGCCTGTATATATATTTCCCCAAACTGCGTTTATGTTTCCTCCATATTAGCATGATTTCCAGGGATAAAAACATAACAGATGTAATAGCCCTCCTATAGCTTCATCATATTCCACTCCACTTCCCAAGCCAGGCCGACAGTCTCTCTCGCTCTCTCAATATCCGTGTATAAGTCTACCAGAACTAGATGAGGTCAATAGAAATAAAGTTTATGAAATCCGATTCCACCACAATATAGCATTTCTCCCTTTTTGGGATCTGGTGAATTGAAACATTTCAATTTGGAATAAGCTCTTGTGTATCTCATTCCCTCTTCTCATATTCTTCTTCCATTATATTTTGCGCTAGTCTCTCTGTTTCTCTTCACTCACGACCCAAGTCATTCACTTTCACCGCATTCACCCCCCGCCAGAAGTACCTGTCAACCTTTGATCCTCTCTCGACTAGCCTTCGACTGTCCAACGCTGTCCGACGCTTATATAATTAGTTCCTATACTACTCGAAATTGTCTCGTATTAAAAATGCGTCACACTGACGCCTGTCCTTAAATGCTCACTTTCTCTGAACCTTAACCTTCAAGCAGTCTCTTCCCAACGTGTAACATTATAGCAGAGCATCTAAACCTGCCCACTGTCCACCACATGCACTTGACCTAGTATCGGCTCCGCTTTCCCTGCTTCCTGAAATAGTAGTGTCAAAATCTTAAATCCATTTTAAGTAAGTATCGCAATGACACCTGCAATCCGCCATTTACCGATTTGTTCTATTTCCAGACAGGCCTTTCTTTGAGTTGCCTCCGGCCGAGCGACTCCGCATCTTCCACTTTTGAAATTCTCATATCATTGGTTCATTAAAATCTTAATGGCCATGTAATTATCCTTATGCAATGAGATTGCAAATGGTTCTCTCCATAGCTTATGTTTTATGCTTAACATAAGAACGGCATTCTGTTGCTGTGTTTGTAGCCGGACAAACTCGTCGAGAGGCAATAAGTTGTATTTTATACACGAAAAAGCGTTTAGAATGCTAAGGTGAGCTCCTCTCGGTTTCCTGATGGAAATTTTGGTTTGAATTTTTCTGTTCGATCCCGTCATGTCCACTAGACTGGAAAACAAAGACGCATCCCCTTGAAGCTGTCATTATTCTTAAGGGACTGGGCCTACAGGACCGGTGCGGATGGAGCTATCTTTTCATTTGCATAACGGAGAAGCTAACGGAAAGACGGTTTTTCCTATCTCAAGCAACATCAATCCAACTTGAGGCTTTTCACCTTTTGATTGATGGGGGATAGCAAGAGAACGGAGGAAGATCCACCTCTGGTGTTCACTGTACGAATTACCTGGGGATGGGATCCAAATTGGTTTACAGTCCTGTGCCTTGCTCTGCCCGGGGACTTGCGAGACTCCGGCGACACCTTCCCCTCCTTGATTCCAACTTGACTCTTTCTTCCCTTCAACTTGATTTGTACTGATGCACTTTCCCCCATTGAGACTATATTTTTCAAAATCCCTTTAAATCAAACCATAAAGTTCCCTGTTGCTGTCGTTTCCCTCCGTCGTCTATCCTCATCCTTGGTCATACGTTCTTGCTACTACATGACTTGTGACCATGTATCACTTTCCCTGTAATTCTCCCGCGTGTTATTTCATTGACAGATGAAAAATAGAATTATTTCTAAATTTAATACTTTTGGTGTACAAGCAGGAAGCACGTAGAGGCAAACTTTCAGGTCTGCTGTTGTGGTGTCCGGTAGAAAAAGCAATAATTTATTTTGTCTCAACTACACCGTCGGACATGTGGAGCAGTAGCGTTCTTAATGTTATATTTGCACAACAACGTGCGCTGCAGGTTCCTCCCATCAAGTAAAAAACGATACTAAAAATCCCTTGCTTATGAATGATGAAACTTGGATCGCATTAGATGTTAGACATAATAATCCACAATTATATGAAGAAATATGAGAATGTGAAACGTCTTCCTAGCAAATGTCTTTAAGAACAGTGCCAGACTGAAATTCACCACAAAGAAACCAAGTAACATGTGAATTACATACAAGCTTGCCGTTTTACCGATAGAGTAGCCATGCGTTTAGAGTTAGGGGTGCAAACTACGAGAATTTGCGTCAGTTCCTTCATGGGGTTCAAGGACAAAGCAAAGAATCCGCCAACCTTAAAGCACTCATGCTCTTCTCTTATGTAATGCATGTTCCCCTCGACGTAATTTCTAATTATGCGTCTTCCGCCACCTCCAAGACCTATAACTCTCGTATATTTTTTCATTTAACTCTTTAAATCTTGACCACATTAAATCTTACAACAATTCAGAGTGCCTGAACTAAGTTTTAAAATTTTTTCTATCTGTCCAACCCTTGCTTCATTCCTTTAACTTTCATCACACGTTAGTATTGCCTTGTGGTAGAACCGTGAAATCCGCTATCTTTCGTGAGTGGACTAACTTGGAGTGTTGAACAGGAGTTCCCACACATGCTTAAGCTTGCTCTTTGTAGAGTGCTCTAAAGATGGTGTTAACCTGTTGCGTCCCATAAGCTTGGCAGGAAACATTTAAATTCCGCTCCTAAAGGCAATTGATGTTTGGGCGCACAAATATGTTACGGTTGTCATGGCCATAAGCTCCCCCTCGCACAAATAAAAGACATTCCCACTGCGAAATTGATGTTGTAGAACACAACAAAAAGACGGAGTGGCAGCCCATTGATATGTTTTAAATAGTTTGAAGTTCTAACTGCATGGTGTGTAGGTGGAGATATTTGGCGCCAATTAATAACAAACTACTTTTGAAAATCCATGTTTCGAATAGTTGTCTACCAGTGAATACTGACTGTGTGAAGGGGGCATGAATCAAATAGTCAGTCATAGCAACCAGGGCTAGAAACTGGAATACTCTCATTTGTGTTAGTACGCAAGAGGTTAATTATCTTGATACGCTGTAAAATGTTCCACTCAGTGACTCACTTGTGTAATTCCTATATTCCTGCATACGACTTTAACGTCTTTACGGCAGTTACGAAAAGTAATAAAACTACTTTTGTTTTCGCCTTCCTTATGACTGAACTAAATGCTGGATTTATGACTAAATTAATTTGCTGTTTATCAAAATTGTTTAATCCTCACGGATAAATTGACACTTTTGCCAGCCCCACGTGAAACGAGCGGCTATCCTGATTTTTACAAGCACTTGTGCATGAAAAACATTTCCGCTGTCAGTAACAGGAATGTGCTACGTGAAACCCTATCTGACCTACCGCACCTGTATCAAATTTATTTCCTTATACCTCTTAGAAGAGGAACTGTATTCCTTCTTGTATAAATGTGTTACTCCGCGCCAGCCTCAAAGCACATGGTGGCAATCTCAAACAGGTCTGAGAGGATCGTAATTGAATGAACTCCTTGAGTGTTTTACAATGAAGGCTTCATTGTGAAGCGCAAGCCTCTCATCCGCCTCTTTGAATTTGGTGTGCGGGAAAATTAATTTATGGGGAATAAATGATACAAAAGTGAGTTATAATACTGATGTATTAAAATTAATAATCTTCACTCCTTGTGTATTCACACAAGTGCGGCAGAGATAATGCAGCCGCAGAAGACCGGAACCAAGAGTAGCTATAGTAGCTGTCTAAGCCTTTTCATTGTGTAGATGTACATGTGAGAAGCTCGTGCATGTGTGGGTGAAAGATAATTTGGGAATTGTTGCAATAAAAGCTACCTGTGGTCTTCAGCTTGAGACTCGTCTCGAATCCATGTTTTGTCCTTTACTGGATGCGAGCATTTGGTGGAGTGCACGTGGTTGCTCATAGTTATTCGCCTCGTTAACTCTGCATGCTTCCTTTTGTAAGATTGTTTCAAGCATTTCCTCACTCAATTGCATAATAATTTTGATATTTTTACCTCTATATGACAATTAGTGTATGAATGTACTTTAGGTTGACTGCCTTTGGAATTATTTAATATAAGCAGTTTTGAAAGCCGTATAAATTCCTTGATCATTTCCCATTGCTTTCTTAGTTGTTGGGAAGATGTGAAGAGAGGAAGAGGGAGAAATAGTTGGAGTTGAATGTGGACAGGGTTTGAGGGCCGTAGTTTGTGAAACATACATTTAGAGGAAGTGCAGAATGGATTTTCGGTGGAACTTTCTCCATGGTAGCCAAAGTGAGCCGAATGACTACAGTTGACAAGGACGGGAGATTCGGTGGATTGGGGGGCTGTTAGACATAAGAAGAGCGGACAAATTTCGTGAGTGATTGACAACTGGAGAGAATATGTCACCATCCTTAATAGCGTCCATACTGAGTGGTTACAACAACAACCGGGATAACCGTGTGCGTGCGATAAGTATAGGCGGGAGTGGTGGTGGTTCGAGGAATGGACATAAAATCGATTTGGTTCCAAGGTGTACTCTGTTTAATTTTGACACGGAAATTCCCGTAGATACTGGAAATCCTGGAGATTTTGGAGGAGAGGGAAGAGGAAGTGTTGCGGGAGAAATCGGGGATCCCAGAGGAGGAGTCGTAGCTGGTCGTCAGCGTGAAAGAGAATCTGATGACAAGTCAGTTGCTGGACTTGGTAAATTAGGTGGAGGAGAAAATAAGGGGGGAGATGACAGTAAGACGGGAGGAGGAAATGGAATGTTCACAGGTAGTAAAATTCAATTGTCTGCCCTCCATGGTGTTCCCGGTCAGACTTGTGGATGGGTGGAGGAGTCGTCGGGTGGAGAGGTTTCCAACGGAGAAGAGGATTCTGTGATACACATGGAAGGTTTCGAGGGGTTGGGAAAATCGGAAACTCGGAAAGATTGTTTTGTAAGTCATGACGAGGGATGGATGGATCGAAGTATTTTGAAAAGTTCAATTTTCTACTCCTATGGTATCCTCTTATTCCTATCTCTTCTCTGTGCCTGGGCTCTGAGTTGGTTTTACCGATATTTCGTCCGTGTTGCCCTCCTCCTCCTCCACGGCTCCCGTATTTGGCTCATTGGAGAACCGCTTGATGCAATTTGGGCTTATGAAACTGAATTTTCCAGCTCAAATATTGTCTTTGCCCTGAGATGTCAAGGTGTGCCGGATATAGATCGAATGATTGATGATTTCGAGAGAAAGGTTCTCAAACATCGAACCCTCATGAAAGTGCAGAAAAGCGAGGACGACAAGGACGTGTTTTACAAAATGCACACGCCCTATGAAAAGCTTACATGGATCGTCCGTTCAAAGCTTCTCTTTTACTGTTGGGAGAAGGATGAGGAATTCAACGTTCGGAATCATTTCTACATTGAAAAGGTCATGGATGAGGGTGAAAATCTGGAGGAGCGGATCCAAGCCGTTTGCGAAGCTTACTTGGAGTGTCAACTGGACAAGTCCCGGCCTCAATGGGAATTCCGGGTAATAGCGCCGGTTGGCGGGGAAGGGTCTCGGAACTCGGATTACGGACTCATATTTTGTGTACACCATACCTACGGGGATGGGCTATCTTGGATGCAAATGTTCACGCAATGCTTTGCGGACGACGTAGTTCCCCTCCCCTTTGACCCCATGAAAGCGTCTCCGTCCAACCCAAAACTCCTTCAGCGTTCCTGGTTTTCTCAACTTTCCGCATCTCTCCTTCAGAGCGCTTCCCTCGTCCTCCTCCTCCCTCATGCCTTTGCATCCCAAGTTGTGGAGATGATGGAAGAAAAAAACGATTTCCATGGGCCGTGTTCGACGGGCTCGAAAAGCTGCAAATGGTCACACAAAAGCGTCCCCTTGGCTAGCATCAAAAGCCTACAGTCGGAGTACAAATCCAGCAAGCGCCCTCTTCTCTTCACTTCCATTCTATTGGCCTCCATCACTTCCGCCTTTCGCCGCTCCGTAGAAAGTATCCAGGGAAAGATTCCGTACCAAGTCCTAGCAGGGATTCCCTACGCAGCCCTTCCTTACAAGTCTCTGGAGCCTACGAATAAGTTCACAATGGTCCTCTCCCCCCTCCCCGTTCGGATCGCCAACAACCGAGATCTCCGCCTCTGCTCTGTCAACGAGTCTGTTATCCGGGACTCGTCCCACCTTAAGGTCCGCTTAAACAGCATCCTCACAAATATTTGCGGTTCCTTGATTATTCCTTTTATTAAACTCAGCGTATCTCAAGCAGCTCGCTCTAGTCTCTGCATGTCCAATTTACCTGGACCTAAGCGGGCCATCAAATTGTTTGGTGGTCAAACAGTGAGTAATTTTCTTTTATTCCCACCTCTAAAGTACCACACGGGGATAATAATGGGTGTCCTCAGCTACGACGATTTTGTCAGTTTGTCCATAGCTGTGGATTGTGGAATTACCCAAAAACATCCCACATTTGCTCCTACATTTTTAAAGTTTGTAGAACAAGAATTAAGTGATATCACCCACATTCTCACTAACAATAATGACGATAACAATAACAGTAAGCATCCTCCAGTATCGTCCCATCACAACTACGCTTCTTAGCCTGTGTATAGAGTGCAACACTGTGACCAATCTTCTCTTTCCTTCTGCGTCTAACCGTTAAATGCTTTATTTAGGTATTTATTTTATGTTTGCAGTACATGCATAAGTTTATACGTAGATTGCACACAGTTTGTGCTAAAACTTGATATTCATAAGCTAATAAATACATGGAATTTGTTTCTTCCTTATGCGAGAGCTTTCTTTACATTACATTTCCAAGAAATTTCGCGCGAAAATCTATCCCCCTTTAAAAATTCAATTTTGTCAGATTGATTCAGCATAACAGTTAGTCCGCACTAAACTTAGGCACTCCGTCAATTCACTTCTGCCTTAATACTCCGTGTCACGTGGAAATGTAGAAACAGAACAAGATAATTGGAGTATCGACAAATTAATAGCAAATTCTTAGAGAAAGCGTACTATTTTTATGAATGTATAGTTTGTAGCTATCCATTGATCATGAATGCAAGTTTAGTTTGAGTCTTTGCCTGTAAAATTGCCCTGGACACGATTATTTATGATCCACCTCCCCCAATCCTCCTTCTACTACCCCTTTCCCTTTATTCATCGAGCCTTCGAACGTTCCTAAATATTTCTCTTCCTAAAATTCCAATCTTTAGCATGTCAAACTTAATCAAAATCAAGATGATAAGCGAGCATTCCTTATCATTTCTCTTAGGAACAACAGAGGCCTCTCCTACTCCGAGCCAAATGATAATCCCCAGAACGGAATACAGCCTTTGAATTCAGCCCCTTCAATTATCGCTAAATTAAAGGATCACAATCAAAAATGACTAGTCCCAGCGGTCCAATCTATAAACTTGAGAAAAATAAATCATTCCTGTCCTCCAGTGTTCTCTGGCAGATGTGGAACAATTTTCACCCAATTTCCGTCTCCAATGCACCCTAAGGACCATACACTACCACCACATGATCCTTTTGAGCGCAATCTCTGAATCTGGATCTTCATCTGGGGACCCTGATAGGGGCCTTATTTGTTTGATACGGTAAGCACGCAAACCACGTATTAGCGCTCTCTCTCAATCTTACAGACTTGATGGTATTTCCTCCCCGCCATGACTTTGGCTGTGACCTCAATTCTCAATCTACAACATCCGCCAATAATTGAACAGTTCTTGATAAAGATGAATACACTGCTGTTGAATAACAAGTTGATAAACTGGGATATGATCTCTTCCGGTACGTAGGTAATACATTCTAAAACACTCCCTCATGTTTTCTACGTCAAGTACAAATAGGGCTTGTATCCACACAAACTATAGAAGCTATAAGCAATAACAGATAGACCTACTTGAAGAAACTAAATGGTTTGAAGCATGTAACTTACTTTTCATGTTTCCCGAAACACGAACAAGGTATAATTAGCTTATCCACAATGAAATAAGATGGAGAAGACTGTTTCTGTTTTGGATAACGCTAGACGTTCAAATTGTGTAACTAGGTCGAACCTATTTCCCGGTTTATTCAAGTAAGGTCGAGCATGAATTCACCTCCCGCTTCTTTTCACCACAACCCTCAACCTGAAGAAACCAAGATTTTCATCCATACTGTAGCATTATGTAGCTCAAACGCGGTGTAAAGAAGTTGTACGTTTAAATTTATGACCGTATTTCACTGAAAGTGAGTGTCGCCATTTCAGAATATATAAAGCTCCAGGGCTTTAATAAACCTCAAGGGAATTGTGAGTCAAATAAGGTACCAATTTTGAGGCGTTGCCGGTATCTCACATAAAACTCCTTCATGTGCATTATATATATTGATTACCTGGTTTTGTATTAAAAACCGGGCAAGGTTTTCGGGGACGCTATTTTCAAATTTTGTGGCAGCTATAATAAACTCAGAGACAATGAGTTTGCTAATTAAGGGTTTCCTTCATAAACTCGTAGCTTTAGAAAATTCAAAAATACTCATTCTCCCTTGCTTTTTCCGTCAAAGGACTTGTTCATTCAAGGGCAGTGTTAGGGTAGGATTTTGTGATGATTTTGCTGGTATTTATCTTCAGCATGCATGTGACATGGAGGATGTTGTCCAAAACAAAGGTTTCTTCAGATTGCTGAAGTGGTAAGGTTTAGAAGAGCCACATTTATTATCGAAGCAATCAGTGTTTTGATCCTTGAGACAATAAATTGAAAGGTCAGTACAGAGGAGGTTATTTATACTACTCAAAGTTGAAGAACGCCACGGACCCGTTGTGGAGTTTCCACTGCTTGCAGCTCTGGAACAGAAAGTGTCACATTCCTCAAATTGGTCTCATTCGATACCTAGTTTAACTGCTTACTCGATGATATAAGTTCGGTACCAAATTTCTAGATAAACAATGCCTAGTATCGCTCGACACTGCCAGCGCAGAAAATCGGAGCTGGCATGAAGGGGCTGATATGAAGTTAAGCTATGCATATGCATTCAGTAATTGACCCTGGTGACCTCGGCTCACCCAGGAGAGCAGATGAAATCCTGAGGCGTTCACCAATTTTGCTCCGATTTTTGGCGGTGGCATTGTCCAGCGATACCAGGCATTGCTTATCTAGAAATATGGTACCAAACTTAAATTGCCGTAGTAGCTAGTTAAGCTACAGTTTGGCAGTAGAGATAAACATGCTGTTCCTGGGCATGAGGTGCGCTGTTCTGTATTGCAGGGCATAGACCTCGTCTCCAGGTACATATGGTGTAAGCGCGGATACATTTTGTGTATGCAGAATTCAGTTTTCTGGGTTCAGATGCTGTGGAAATCTTCATTACAAGCGGATTCTGATAATTGTTTTTTTCAATCGTATCTACAGCTCACAACGCACAATATTTCTGGGGTGCAAGGAAAGGCAGCGCTTATGGTTAAAGAGGAAACCATGATAAAAGTTTGTCGAGCGTACAACTTTGACGTTAGACCCGCGTTAGCTCTCACAGGGAAACATTTCGTGATTACATAACGTATGCTCTCCGTGCCTAATCGAAATGTTTCTCTTTTTGCGCTCAGTGTATCTATACTACCAACTGAACTAGGTATCGAATGAGACCAATTTGAGGAATGTGGCAATTTCCGTTCCATCCAGAGCTGCAAACAGTGGAAACTCTACAAGGGGTGGGTGGCGTCAAATTTGAGCAGTGTAGTAATGCAGGCAGCAGGTTGTTTACATGAGGAGTTTATTTTTGGGTCGCGACCATTGTCCAGCAAGGTCAAGACAGCTTCTAGCTGATGGAAATAGGTTCCACGCTTAAAATATAACGAACAGGCTCTGCAATTCGCTCAAGGGCAAATTTCAAAAACCCTTATCTCCAGTTATGGATTAGTAAGTGAAAGTTTCTCATTGCCATTGTTTTTATAGATAGACCTTTAGCTGTCACGGGAACAAGTGTATTGTTGACGGAATATTAAATTTAGGTATAGGGGGTCAGCTACAATCTACCCTGGTCCTTCACTTATTCCGCCCCATCCTTCCAAATTTTTCCATGGATAACAGCTTGGAATATTTGAAAGGATATTTATAATAATCATAACCCTTCCAGTCATTTTCCCTCGGCACTCCATCAACACATGTGGTCAAGTTTTTCCTCAAGCGGTTCTCCAGTCGTAGAAATCCTGTAGAGCAGTCTTGCAGAACACTCTTCAAGATTCCATTGCATCTTAATTTCGGCATGTCTTTTCTGGAAGAATAAGTGCAACTAGGAGGATCTTGAGGGAAACAAGTTTGGAAATAAAATTGTGAAACCATGTTTTCGCGAACAAGTGGCAAATTAGAATTTGACAGTAACGTTAACGTTGTAGACACGGCGATAAATGTGGAGGATAAGGACGGAGAGGACTGCAAATCGTGTTGCGTGGGCGTTGGTGCTAGCGCTCACGGTAGAAAGCTGTGGAAGACAATTATTTTCTACGCGTACGCTTTTATAATTTTGTCGAGTATTATAGCAGTGTTTTTCGTTTCCCTGGTTCTCCGAAACATAGTGAGGTTACTGCTCTTGATTTTCTACCGGCGGAGGATTTGGTTGATTGAGGACCGGAACGGTGTAATTTGGGGGTACGAGTCAACCCGTTCAAGTGCAAACATTGTATTTGTTCTCCGTTGTGAGGGTGTGCCGGATTTAAAGCGAATCATAGATGATTTCGATAGAAAAGTCTTACAAGCTGGAGCTATTAGTTCAGCTTGTAAGACGGGAGAGGACTCATCCAAGACGAGCGTTCCAGCTCCAGCCGGGACTGGGGAAAGCCTTTACGCTAAGCTCCGTTGGATTATCCGGAGAAAGTTCCTTTACTTCTGCTGGGAGGAGGATAGGAATTTTGTGGTGGGGAATCATTTTTTCATGGAGCAAGTCTTGGAGCAAGGAAATGATTTCGAAGAGAGAATTAGTCAAGTATGCGAAAACTATTTGGAGAAACAACTAGACACTTGCCGGCCCCAGTGGGAGTTTCGAATTATTTCGCGAAAAACATCAAGGGGCACCCTGGGCAGAGGTTACGCCGTTGTATTTACCGTCCATCACATCTATGGTGACGGTATCTCTTGGATGCAAATGTTTACACAATCCTTGGCTGACGACGTGGTCCCGCTCCCTCTAGACCCTCTAAAAATGAGCAGGAAAAGACGAGAGTACGCATCCAGATTTGTCAAATTATGTCTTTCCGCCAAGAAAAACTTTCTCATCTTTCTCTCCGTGCCGAGCATCTGTCTTGGACAACTTGTGGACATGCTGTACGAAAAGTATCCGAGCTGCCCCAGGCCTGAGATTGTAGACACGGCGAAGCGTTGCAAATGGGCAACTCATAACATCCCTCTGGCAAGACTCAAATCATTACAGCGAGTGAACAAATACAAGAAAAAGCCTCTGTTGTTTACCTCCATTCTCATGGCAGCAGCCTCCAATGCCTACTACCGATCTATGGAAAGTCTCAAGAGAAAAATCCCGAAACAGATTGTCTCGGGCTGTCCCTACGCTCTCTACCCCTACAAATCCCTCCAGCCCACCAACAATTTCGTCCTCACCATCCTTCGCTTTCCCGCCCCCGTTGCCTACGGTGGTATGCCCGCCCTTCATCCCCTCAATAATATTGTGCATAAGGGCTCAACAGAGCGACGAATTGCAGTAAATCGAATCGGTATTTTCATGGGAGCTTCCATGCCAATTCCCTTAATGAAGTTGGTAGTTGCCCTTACAATCCGTTGTTCCATCGGCCTCTCCAATCTTCCAGGACCAACCAAATCCTTCTCCATCTTCGGCTCCCAGGTAACGAATTTCAATTTCCTCCCTCCCATCAAATTCCAAAACTCAATCATCATCGGCGTCCTCTCCTACAATGGCCATCTCCATGCCTCTCTTGGGGTCGACTCCCACGCCTTGCCCGACACTTCCTTCCCCTCAACCTTCATCCAGTACATGGAACAGGAATTAGACTACATGACCTCAAATCCCCATCTTCTCTCCACCGATTCTGACTCCGCACTGACCCACAATGGTAACGCCACCAATAAACCCTCACCACCGCCCGATCTTCAGCAAGTCTAAAACTCATCTTCTTAACAACTCAGAACTTATGCTATCGTTTATAGTACAAAACATCGCAACAGCGATTACATTTATTCAAAAATATTTAACCTACGTAACATATTGATTATCTCTAAGAAATATATACTACTCATCCTGCGAAACTTGCCTCCTCCCGTCTCGATTCGATCGCCGAATCTTTATTGTTTTTAACAATTCACCTCGCTCAATTTATATAGTATTTTTAAGACATTATACCAATATGCTACTGTCTCTATTTTCAGTTTAGAACTTAAGTCATCTTCTCCAGGACATCATTCATGTATCTCTAGTTTTGTCCGTAAATATCCATGCACATCTACTGCTTATGGCTCAGAGCTTGTTAAGTAATTCTTTAAAATCTCAGCCGTTTAACCTAAAAACTTGTACGAGGCTCGTAAAATTACACTTAAAGCTAGCAGAGAACGTTGCGGCATAACACGCGGTATGTGCGTTACATGATGGCTAGTTGCGTGCAAAACTCATGTATTTGTAACATGTTACACCAAACTTTATGCTCGAAGAAGCACACTTAATTTTACGCTGTCAAAATAAGTTAACAGCACATTCCACTTGTTAAGTAATCATATGAGACAGATAAGAAGAAAATGTGCGTAACACTCTGTAAATACATAATTACATCATTTCGGCGAGCACATTATGAGTAATTCAAAGTCCAGTTTAAAACTTAAACGATTCGAGTACTATTATGTAAATATAAAGTAGCAAAAGCAAAATGTTGTTCTAGTTATTATTATTTAAAATGCATGCGATGAATTAAACCTCAAATATGTGTTGCCTTAATCTTATTTACTGTGCATCATGCATACAAATGGTCTCTTTTCATTCAACCGTTGTTTTAGAAAAAACAATAGGTATGCACTCACAAAACATGACATTTTTCATCGATGACGTTTCAAAAATTTACTGTCTTTCTTTGTATACTATTAATTTATTCCTAGGGCAATATGCATAATGAAAATATCAAATTCCAGACGTTATAAAACAAAGCATTTCCCCGATATCTGTTATCATTTTTTGAGCAATGAACGTGAATGAATGAGTCTAGGATTGGAAGGAGTAACCAAATTAATTTCCAAAGGATCTTGAATTATTTTACCAAAACTGAGGAGCAAAAGCTATCCATTCATTCCTTACAAGATTTTACAACAGGATAATATAATTTATGTATAGCCTCAAGCGATAGAGACATGGGTAAAAGTGGATTGACTCAAAACTTTGAACATCATTAGGAAATGGGCAGTTTTAATCTGGAAGCTTTGTTTTTTTCGATCTTGTTATATTAGTAATTAATTAAAAATTCTTGCTGCTGAAAGGATAAGATGAACCACAAGCTGCTTAGCCATAATCCACTAATTGAATTGAAACAAATTGGTTATTTCAATCGAAAATCCTCTTGAAGCCTTAAGACTTTTACTTGTTTACTATGTTGGCTTCTAGTTTAACTTATTTAAGGATCATATGTAAATTAGTGATTAAAATATTCACATCAACACTTGTATTCTACCGAGTTTATTGCGAATAAGTTTTCCTTCTGGAACGTCTCGTGTCATTTTATTACACGACTCTGACATGATTCACATGAAGGTTCAAGTCAGGTTTAAGATGGAAGGATGGGAGAAATAACTTTGCTGAGACATTCTATACGAAAGCATACAGATTGCAAGTGTCAGCGTCCAATTATCCTGATACCATCATCAATGGATCCGTCTTCTTTTTCCCCCTTCCGTTTCCTGGAGAGGACGAGGAATATGCATCCATTGAGGAGGTAGACAAAGAAGACAGACACGCCCATGTAAAACGAGAATCCTGAAAAACGAGATCAAACCAGAGCAAAAGTTGAAATCAATTCTTGTTTCATTTTTTTAGGGAAAAAATAAATTCAGAAGAGAGAAACAAAAATATCATGACAGATGATGATGATGACGAAGGTAGGATATACGTGCAAAATGGGATTCTTCCTCCAGCATCCCCCATTCCTTCTGCACCCTACTTCAAAAGCCCTTCAGCCCCATCAGACCTTTCTCCCGCGTCTCTCCATTTTTTCAATACAGCTTTCTCACTCTCTCTCTCTCTCTCTCTCTCTCAGCCTTCACCCGGAACTTGTCCATATTCTTGTTTTGCTTAGTAGATTCTTTTGAATCCATAAAGGGAGGAATGAGAGAAGAGTGAGTGGTTGGAGAAAGCGGGAGGGCGAAAGCACGTCTCTACCAACAACTGATTCTTGGCTGCCTGGCTGACATAGAGTTTTGATAGAAGGCGTTATAAAATCAATGTGATCCTCATTGAATATCACGAGACTCACCATATTGATACGTGGATCCTTTAGGATGATTGAAAGGCACATGACTTTTTTCGTACTGAACCAGAGTAACTGTCACTTCCAATACGACCAGGATAGCAAGGGCTATATAATAAATTCCAACAATTCCACATAACATTTTCTCATCTCCCTTTGCCCTCGCTCCTTCTCTCTTCTTCTTCTTCTTCTTCTTATTCATGCCTCACCTCCTTCTCCTCCTCTACACCCCCTTCCTGTCTCCCCCCAAAATACTAACAGATAAATCTCCAGTTTACGTCTTCGTCATTTTACCCCTGCCTACACTTTTTAGTCCTCTTTCTCAATCTTCTCGGTCTCTCTCTCTCTCGCCACCCTTTACTCCATTCTCAATTTTGACATCATTGAAAGCCCGAGTCATTTCTTTGAATCCATCTCCATCCTAGATATTGTCCTCCTCCTCCAATTCTCGAATCCTTATCTTCAAGAAACGCTCTTCTTTCTTCCCCCAATATACACAATCCTCTCCTCTTCTCACCTAATTATATCCCATCAATATCAAAAATATTTTAAGGGTTACTGATAGCAGTAGTTACAATTCTATCCTGGTGAAGTTACGATATCTCAACGATGTGATTCCCCAGGAGGCTTATTTATATTTTGTAGTTACGCATTATGCACTCGTTTCCCTCCCTTGATTATAAGATCTCGCTAAATTATATGAGAAAAAATCTACTCGTAGCATTCACGTAAGTAAATCCTCCTGTGAGCCTATGCTGCTTGCCGCTATATTATATTCCCTATTCCCTGGGGCGTTTTTACCATCTTTTAATTTCTTCAACTGCAATATATCTGTAGAATATTTCTGCAAAGATAACAAGTATAAAGGATGGAACAGTTTTCTTACTTGTAATAAAGTATAAGCCTGCTGCTAGTCTTTTGTAGACGTATCTTGAGTTCTTGAATGTGTAGAAGGCGGCAAAAATAGACATAATCATGGCAAATAAGCTGATAATGGCGAAAATCGAAACGGTTCTTGTATAGTCTGTGGAAAAGAGATTGAACAATAAGCAAATATGCTTATTATTATCTTTATAGTGGAACATTTGTTATTACCGGCTTGGTCTCCCAACTCTTAATATGAAATGCACCTTGCTGACAATCAGTAATTAATGAAGTAGGACTATTTGAAATTACCAAGTCAACAGCATAATCCCTTTTGAATTCGAATCACGCTCTTATTCTTTTCATATTTAGCAATCAGTACTAGGAAATAATGGCTGAAAAATAGCTGAAAATAGCTTTTATATACTGTTCCTTCATTATTTACAACAACTAGAGTAAACTTGTAAACTTATTTTGAGGACTTCATAACCTCGGTCTTTGTCGCCATCTTCTATTTATTACCGGCAAAACATACTGAATTTAAAATTTCCCGCCCCTACTATTTAAATGGTGGAAAATTTTAAATGATAATTTAACGGGAAGTGTAATTTTTAAAGGCGGAAAATTGCAAATTCGGGATTTCTTTCACTGTTGTATAGCCAGTTCATGTAGAAAGTAAGCACACTAGTGCTATTTAATATCTCCTTTAAGTTTTTAAGCCTTCCTTACATTTCTCAGAAATATACGTTTATACGTGCCACTAGCCATGGGGTATGCATTTTTAGCCAGTTTTTGTATTATGCCGGGATTAAAACCAAGCCTGCCTGAATACGAGAATGTGCCAGTGTACGAGCATATAATCCATTTAGTAAAAAAACGGATATCGTGCCAAGAAAGCTTTCCCATTTAGTAATACAAAATCCCGGAACAACCATCTAATTAACTAGATTAACTGGGATAGCAATAATATTACGACGCTAAAGTATCCTGAAATGGCTCAGTGAACCCACCAATTTTTTTATAATTTAATCTTTCCCACTTACCAATTACGTGTTGATTTAAGCTTGGATCCCTTTCAACTTGCTCCTTATCCGGGAAGAGTGTATGAGTTTTGCACCAAGCTATATAAACAAAAGTCATTTGATTGATCTGCATAGTTTGCACATGATCCTTGGCATAATGTGCATTTAAATGGAGGACATTTACAACGGACGCTTCATAATATTTGAACCGGTAGAAACAGCGAAAAAATATCTCCTCTTTTGTCCAAACAGTTTTACTGAAAAGGATATAGCCTCAGCAACTAATACCTTCCTACATCCCTAGCACGATCAAGACTTGATGAAATTGACCTCTTCAAAGTGTGCTAAACCTGTCGTCGCTCGACAACGCCTCTTATCGTGCTCTAAACGTGCCTTATCAACACTCTCCCTATTTTCACCTTTACTCTGCCTATAATATCAATATTTATCCCTGTTAATCATTTCGCGAAAACTCTTAAAGATTAAGATGTCAACAAAGTTTTAAAATAGCCCCTTGTGCTCTCTGCCCAGGTCATTACAGCTAGTCGCAAACTCTGTGAGCTAGTTACGCCATGTAACGGATACTGTGAGCGCCATCTATATAAACTACACGGCACTGAAATGTTCTATTTCACTGCTTCAGCCAGCCGTCACACATTTTAGCGTAGAAGTTACTGAACAATTTAAAAGGGAATTTGCGACTCATGAAACTACTTTTATAATTTAATGCCTTTGCTGCAAGTAAGTAGCATGGTTTTACAACGACTCCGTAACAACATACTATGACACTATGAGAGTCTTGCATGGTGTGGCCGCACTTGGATTGTTTCTCTATGCTTTGTTATGACGATTTTTAACTGCGTCTCCTAAAATTAGACGCGTCTCAGCTAATATTGCCCCAACACGCCCCATCATTCGTCAGCCTTATTTCATTGGGCAAATATTTACTATCCCTTTGAAAGTATGGATTCAAGTATTCATTCAAAGCTCTTCAAGAAAAGAAGCAACGAATATCTATACAGGGTGCTACAAGTAGGAGGGAAGTTGATCTGGTATCCGATGACTTATCAAATCCTCCAAAGATGCGACCTTCTTTCAAACTCGGTGCATTGTAAACTTGAAGCAAAGAATCAGTCCTAGAAGTTCTATCAAGAAGGGCATCATTTCCTTTCTGATTTTTTGCCTGAAATTCTAATAGCTGGGGCTGGAATACGAAAGTCAAATAAAAATATTTCCTGTCAACCACACGACGGTTTCAGTTTGCCCAAAGTCATGTTTGTCAAAGGATTTTCTTGAAGGACTGCCCTCCTTTAAAGATAACAGGAAACGCGTGTTTCTATTCAAATCCTACTTGTCCACCCTCCACCGGCTCCGACATCTTCGTGAATGTCTCCAGTCAGAGAGGAGGTAGACATGTTATCCGAACTTAGAGTTCCGGAATGTGGAGATAGATTAATCCATGCCATATTTACGTTGAGGGAGAATAGCGTATCACTCACTTTCGTCGCTGCCATTCGCTCTAATCGTCCTGCAGGTTCTCCAAAGTCCCGTATGACTAGAAACGAATACCCGACTCTTGACTTGCCGCGTTGTGGCGTTATTACCCGCGTTATTGCTCCCTCCTAGATCTGCTGTCACCCCATACCTGTAAAATACGTATCCTTCAAGTACTTTGCCAAGCGTGACAGAATGTCAAACAGACAATTTTACGCCATGCCTCTTCACACTTGAAGCTGAAGTAGGAGTACTATTGGACTCTGAAGTCTGACTTGTTCACTTCTCACTTGATATCATCTGGTTGTAGGTAGGTAGCAGGGATTTGTGTCTGGTTGAATAGGAAAGAAAAATAAATAGCGCGGGTGAGGTGGAGAGCACTTACCAGAAATCTGTGCTGACAGCAATGATCCAAACGAATGACGATATCACAGCAAGGCAGGAAGAGGCAAACATTAATTTTCTTTCACATCGGATTTGCCGTATTAATTTTTCCCGTTTTTCCTTCGCACGAGCGATCATTTCCGCTCTCCGCTGCTGTTTCTCCTTTTCCGAAGGATGGTGATGACTGGATTTGCTCGTAGACTTTTGTCTAGAATGAGATTTCAGTGAAGGGGGCACCATTGACCACTCGCTTACTGGAGCGTTGAACATGGATTTCTTCATACTGTCATCCCGGCAGTCAGTATTTTCGGCCTTAAATAAAATATAAACATTCAAGCGTTTAGCAACGCTTCAGTCAGTTAAACTTTACACTTATACAATTAATTATTTATCGCATAATTACTTACCACAGCCACAGCGTGAGCAGCGTATTTAATAGACGCCATTATTATTTCTTCCAGCAATTCTAGTTGTATAGAAAACTTGTTAATAACTATTCAAGCTATACTACGATGATCCCACTCCACGCTTGATCAATCGTTACTATCCTTGTGTTTCAGTTCCTTTAATCATGGTCCTTCAATTCAATTAGCAGGGATTAATCATTCGCACATTACGAAACAGTAATGATCTAAACCGAGTCATCTTGCTGCGAAGCTCTTAATTTCTTGATTCGATTAGGCGATTAAATACTAAATACTGCTATAAATATATACGTGTAAATCACTCGTCACTCAAGCACATATGGATCAACACTCGCAGCTATGATAAAACGTTTCACAAACATTGCACTTTCCAGAAAATGAATATCATTCACAATGCGTCTGTGATCCTCGAGATTATCTTTATTAGAATTAGAGTCAGTAAATCTTGATAATCTCCAAAACGAGAGATTGAGCCACGCAGGGCTAGATTCTTTCTGAGCAAGACTTAGACACGTGCAAGTTACTTTGCGGATAGGCTGAGGCTTGTATGGAACGTTCGATTATTGGATTAGGAATCCCAGCTTCTTCTTATTTTGGCACTACGCGAAAATCATTGGTAGTGTAAAAGAATAGTATCCGTTTCTCAGCTTTAGGTCTTGCTTGGGTAACTTGACTAAAAGAGTATTTTCCTGGGCGAGGTGACAGTGAGGACGGAGCTGTGAAGCGCTTATGTGTGCGTATGATGTGAGATAATTCTTGCAAGGTTTTGGAAGAAGGTCGTCTCCGAAGCTTTCCCAGGGCGAAGCTTTTAAGTGCCAGGATAGTGTAAGGAAGAAGAGGAGAAAATTACTGCGAAAACTAAGGAAGCTGGTTACAGCTTTCGCGAATTGCGAATAGTCCCTAAAGAAACGGAAGTTGTCAGCTCAGTGGAGAAGGAGATCGAAACTGAAAGTATTCTTCATCCTCCCTTATTCTCATCATTCTAAAATTAGATGCCTTAACATTCTCAGATATTTTGGCAACGAAATTAGACCACCTCACTCCCTTAGATTTAGTGCCTCTTTAACTCTAGTTTTGGAGAGACTCTATAAGTGTAAGCTACGGTGTATAATGCCCTCTCATCCCACTGTTCCGCAGTCTCTTACTATTTTTAAATATATCCATTCCATTATGCACGCTTTCCTGGCGATTTAACACTTATTGTAAATAAAGACGTTACCCTCAGCTTTAATACAAACAAGTCTGTCCTCTCTCAAGTCATAAAGAATCATCCTTTTCCTCTCCTTCGCAATTCTTGTAATTTCATGAAACAGTCGTCGCCTTTAGCATCCGGATTGGAAGTTACGCAGGAGCTACCTAAGTATCACATACATGTAACACCAGCCGTGAATGTTGTGAAGCTTCAGATTAAGCAATGAGAGAATTTTTAGCGTAAGACAAACGTTATTTAATGATCAACAAGATTAACCATCAAAATCCCCGCCAATCCTAATCGCAACGGTGTCTCTGTATATACATAACTATTTTTTTGTAGGTGTCAAATAAGCTTGTTTCGATAGCCAAATTAACTTATATCGCTGCGGCTGCGGGAACGCATATTATTTAAACCCGCATAAAAGTTTAAAAATCAGGAATCCCACCCTGTATTTAAAGCTTGAAACAGTCACATACAAATGCTGAAAAGCTTATAGATTATATGAGAAAGTAATTCTAATTACAGACCTTCCCGTCTCATCATCCTTTACTAGTTGAAAGTTATTCTTCACATTTTCTTTCAGCTTTCAGCCCTTCCATTCAACTCGGCAGTACACGGGTAAATCATAGAAGACGGGGGCTACGGGTGGTAGAATCACAAGTATTTATATCGTACCTTAGTATGTAATGTACCCGGGGAATTGGAAACGTCCGCCCGACTTCTAGGCAAATAGTATGTGGCTCCAAGTAATTTAGCCGTGCTTAGCCAGCTACCAACCAGCCATAGCTTCACGGAATATTTTCCGCCGTATCCTCCTTTCTTATGCCTCCTTTTTGCAATTTTCACGCTATGATCCTTAGGAATGAAAATATTGTAAATGCATGCAAATTTTTACGCTCCTCTTTCACAGTTTTCCTATTCCTCTCTCCTCTTTCAAATTTCAGGATGGGAATGAATACTGAAACGTGTGCAAATGTTCTCCATAGTGCAAATCGACTATATACTTGAGTTTTTCCACTGGGTTTCTTCTTATAATACTTCTTTCCTATCCTTGGTATTGCGAAAATAATAACTGCTTATTGCCAGATTCGGTAGCTGATACCACGATGGGGAAAACAAGGTTTACGAAGCGAACTGTACAGCCTAGCCGCTTTCGAGTGTCTACAATGAGAACTTGACTATTCAACGATACACTTATTACTATTTGATTGAGTTTGTCGATTTGTATAACCAATACTGATTGAAATTAAATTGATGTTGACGCTTCATTCTACGGTTTAATGTTTGTAAGTAGTTGCATTTAACTATTTACAAATGCGCTAACTAACTTCGTTGACTTAGTTTTCCCTTTTAAATACGTATTTAGCTTCAACACTAAACCAGGCTTGGAATTGCATAGTTCAGAAATTGTTAAAGAATTCAATTCGCATAGAATTAATAGAAACTAATTTACATAGCTGCAGGTTAGGAGGGCTATATTTGTTAAGTTTTCCCTATTGAAAAATCCGACGTTCTTTTCTTTGTTTTTGAAGCGCGCATAATTTATTCCGTAATGCACTCATATTGGAGCTTATACCCTCATTTAGGTTTTACCAAAACTTCTTGAACTCGTCCACTTTCCCTGGAGATGTACGCGGTTTTTGGAGCGGAAGAAACATTTATTTCCCTTTCCGAATATCCGAATGCTCGCCGCTCTCATCAGTAGTACTTCCCACCGCTTCGTCTCTCCACTTTCTCTTGAGGAAATGTCCATTCCCTGTAATCTTCCGCACTACCAGCATCCACCAGCAATTAACAGAGGACCACAAATCCTGGTCTTACACAAATCCCTTTAATTTCTACCCAATGTACGCTAATGCCTTTTGTAAGTTAACATGAAACCTTAATGGATTCCAGCTCTATCCATCTTCATTACCTTAACACGCTTTCTAACATGTTCCTTTCTTTCAGTTTCCTACTCTTCTTTCCTTCACTTAATTCCAAACTTTACCCAGATGCAGCCCAGTCCATACCAAATGTACGGTACTTCCACTCCTAAATCCGTTTGCAATTTTTCACTCAACGGTTTACATTGCGATTCTTTTTGAGTAATTTCAGTGATGACTACAAATATACCTGGATAATAGTAGTTTCACTACTCTATGATGAAACCTCGTTCTTCTCACATTTCATTCTGCGAAAACCTTTGAAATGTTTTAGTTTGAAAAGTAAGTGAAAAGCCTTTGCAACAGTTTCCACCTTTTCATCAACAAAGTGCTTATTTTCGAAACATTATAGAATCGTTAGCGAATAGCTCGTAGCCAACTTTGTATTTATATCTTTCAATATCATTGCAAGAAGCAAAATATAATGAAGGTAAAAGTTTAAAGGTTGTTGAGAATATAACTTGTGCACAACAACAGTTTAGTTTTCATAAACTTTGAGGGGATACAATTAAATAATACCTGATTGCATTATAAGTACAAATGTTTCATGTGGACCATTATGATTAGTTGCTGAATCCTAAACGTGGAATCTGCTCTAGGGTTACATTATTCGATTTTGATTCTTTGTTACAACCGGATAAAAATTAATGAGATAGCTATGGTTTCGTAGTTGTTTTGTATGGTGTTGTCAGAACAAAATGTAATACACTGTTCAGCATCCACAACGTTGGTTTGGTCTTAATAAAATAAATAGGAGCTTGCATAATCTTTTTAGCGTTGACGTTGACACGTTGCATTAAAAGTCTCAGCGAGAGACAGCGAATGGACTGGAGTTTTTTTTAAATATTTGACATAATTTGTAGGATTTAATTCAAGAATCTATTACAAAAACTTAGTTTTACAAAATAACAATACATTCTTGGCAAGATGAAGGAGTAGATTGCCGTGAAAGAATATAAAAATTCAAGTACCGAAACTATAGGCATGCATGCAAGAAGGGGACAGACAAAATGTCTGTGAAAGAGCATGTCATTTGTAGCCTACCGCTTTAGAAAGGTGATGAAAATACAACTACGTATCTGTTCATTCAAAAATGCATAATCTTAAATTGTTGCTAATGACTTGCTCGGTATGTTTGCATAACAAACCAGAGAGCGTTTCGTACCAGCATGTTTTATAACTGGCAATTAGTTTTGACACATAAGAAGAGAAAGTTGTCTACTCGGATTAACTTTCTAATGTGAGGAGAAAGTATTTATAAAAGTGTCCCCACAATAAATTCTGTAAAAATAAAACGCAGTCTTTCTAGGAATAAAACGAGTTGACACGGTAAGTTATGCCGTCTTGTATTCCTTCTTAATCACTAGTTTGTATCTTAGTCGAGAAAAATTTCATTAAGGATTTGTAATAATTTATCATAGTTATGTCAGCGACTATACAACAAGCTGTGTCTTACATTCTCTCCCGCCAACAACTCGCAGGGACACTCTATGCAAGCTATAAGCTAAAGAATGAATTATTATAACTTTCTCCTTGGAATACATACGGGTGTTCTATATCTGGACTGGAATGATGTTTATATAATATAAATAGCTGTATTTTAGATTTATGAGGAATGATTCATAGTTTCCGTGTACACAATGCATCAAAATACTTGTCAACAGGCCTCTTTCCTCTATTCTATATTCTGTCCTTAATTGACATAAACTTTCTCCTTCTCTCCTCCAGCTTTTTCTCCCTTCCCTGATTTCTTTATGAGTTTTGGATTAGATTTTGGATTAGAAATAAGAAGGTCCCTTATTTAAATGTTATTTTCTTTTCGGATGGTTCCAAAGCTTTCCATTGTGGACGTGGTAGGGATTTTGGAATTGGTCCGGAGCGTTCCGTATGGATTGTTGCTCCTTTCGATGGTTGTGATAGTGACTTCTGAGCTGATATAAGACTGCGGTGGCATTATAGCAGGGTCGCAAGCTTGTTCGTTGGTAACGTTGTGAGGGATACCGTTTCCACCATTCATACCGTTTGGTGGTAGGCCATAGCTAAGACCGTGATCCAGACTGTGCCTTGCCTGCATGGTGAGATCAATGTGTTCGGCATTAAAGTCGTTGCAGATATCGGGATGTTGAGGTTGTTGGACGTGGAGGGGTTGGTGGAATTTATTGTGGCCGTAGAGAGGACCGTTGTTGATAATGGGGCCTTGCTGACCCTGTTGGCCGTAATGGTGATGATGGTTATTGGTGGGGAGGGTGTGGAAGTTATTTCGAGTTTGATTATGGTGATGATTATGGTTGAACTGAAGGGTTTGATGATGCATGTTGTGATGATGGTTGTTGGTGTTTGGCCCGGGGCTGGTGACTATGGTGGAGGGGCTAATGGAGGTGGCCATGAAAGGAGAGGGTTCCTGTCGATGGAACGTAATGACATAGTGATTTGGTGGGAATTTTCTAAAGTACGCCGCCATGTCAAAAAGAGCAGCCAGCTCGGAGAGACTGAATGATAGGAGGAAAAGATAGAAAGAGTATCCGTATTTATAGCGGTAGAATGATGTGAGCCTCTGTTGATGGTGGCTGTATGGCATGTTAGCTTCGAACTCGGAACCGATCTGGGTTACGAACGTAAGAAGAGCTGTTGCTTGGCATAACCCTGAAAATCAAAAAATCATGATATTTACTTCACGTGTTCCCATCTTCCAAGAATCTATAAATTTAAAGTTCCCAAGCCTTGTCTTGAGAGCGAGTCCGTCAGACACTTAAACCTAGTTGAAGTCGGGATACTTGAGATTTACTGCATACACAAGCAGACACATTGAGATGTAATTTACTTTCTCCTCCAAGTCAACATATTGTACATGGCTTTCATGCACTGTACTTTCAAAGCATGCTCCAGGCTCTTTTCCTTCCACCCATCCATCTACAGCCCACTCCGTTTAAGTGTCAGTAATCCGCAAATGTTATGGCGGCCGGAGTCAGAGAAGCTACTATTTTGCACATATCTCACAGAACCAAGAATTTCTGCAATTTTACGGTGTAATATTTCTATCTCACCGACACTGGCTCAATACTAACTTATTTTATTTGGCCCTCCTGCACTAAGAGAAACCCGGAGATCAAATTGCAAAATCAATAGTAGATTATTTTACACCAGCATTCAATTCACTCAGGCAGTAAAAGTATAGAATCCTATATATATGCAAGTTTCTCTTGGTCTGCTTGTGGTGAAGAAATTTGATATTACGGGCGGTAATATTACCTGCTAGGATGAGCATGCTGGCTTCTATGATCTTCTTGTTCTTCTGACAGAAGTGGCCAAAAGTCAGGCAAATAAACGAGGCCGAGGTAAACACCACAGAAAGTCCAATAAAAGGTAGGGTAAACCTGAAAGGATTGTAAATTTTCATTAATTACCAGTATATAATAGTCATCTAAATTTCAAATTTCCACCTCCGGCTATACATATAATTCCATTTCTGTGCTTCTCTCTTGATCTTGTAACCCAATGTAGATTCCACTTTCTCTTTCAAAGTTTACAGCTTTCTCCTTGGCAAAACTAATTACCCAGGCCAGGCTTCTCCTAATTGCCCTTTCTCCATACCTAAATTTACATTTCTTTTCCGCTAATGAAAGTTTGCACATGTTACCTAAGCAGTATATTGTTTAGTTTGCAGAAAACTTTCTCCATCTCTTTGTAATCTACCTGTGGAAATACTGTATAGACTTATTTATTATGAGTATCGTAATACACATATGTTTTGAAAAAAACTTTGCTAGACTATTAAGCAGCATATATGCAGCCAGGGCACTGTGTGAGTTGAGTGGGATCTATGTACTACAAGCTTTGTTGCCCCATCTCCGGATAGATGGTGGTATTGACGGCTTTCTCTTGGCTATTTGCTCTAATCAGCCCCGTCGTTTCAATCCCCTTTCTTCATATATGTCACCACGACCACGACGTACTAGATTCCAGGAGCCACTGGAATGAATACCGGATAACAAATGAGAGATACTCAAGCCTTGTTCCACTTCATTATTGTACAGTACTCAAATTACACACGTCTCCTTGACATTCACAGAGAAGCTTTCACTTGCTCAGTCTCCCTAATTGGATGCTGCTGCTATAGCACGTAAAATCAATGGATTTCGTCTCATCTGAAAAGTATGTGGAAGGATGGTGAAAGGGGAGGGTGATGGAAGGATTGGCATAAGTAGGGGTTTGAGTAGTGTATGGATTCAAAACTTTCTCACGTCTCTGTTTTCTGGGAAAGCGGGTGGGGTAGCTTGACGTGAATTCTCTGTTCCATTTCCTACCCTCTCCAAACTCCGGCTACGGGGGTTCGCATGCATTAATTTATGGACCGGTGAAAAGGCTATTTATACTGGCTCTGACATCTGAGGATTTCCGTGCATGTCTTGAATGTATACAAGAAAGGTTGAGGCGGGAGCCGCAGTCTCGGATTGCAGCTTACCTTTCCTCCTACAATCGGCTACTACGGCTCACCTCTTAACCACAGACAGAAGTACCTGTTGTCTACCTAAAACCTTAATACTCTCCTCCTTTCCTCAGAGTTATCTAATTGTTCTCCGGGAAAGTATGGCTTAGAGTGAAGAGTGAAAGCAGAGTGAAAGCTTTGCCAATCTTCCGTCAGAAGATCATTGTGCATATAAAGAAACGATGAGCTCGACATTGGGAACATTTCTTTCTGTCATGTATGTACATAGTCTACTCCATCATGGATAGTCCTTTGGAAAGATTAGCCAAGTAAATTACAGCTAATTTATTAACTTACTTGAGTTTCTGGACACAATTAGCGATAAGTGCAGATGGCATTTCAGGAGTTTTGCGTGAAGAGTCAAAGTTGAATGGTCCAAAGTTGTACCAGTCCAAATCCTTGCAGTCTGGTTGACTATTTCTCTGTCCACTTTGGAGACACATTTTGAAGAGGCCGAATTTGACTCTTATAAGCGTTGGCTTTGGCTCTTCATACGGTCCTAATTTATCCAGCTCTAGCTGATCAACCTGAGGTTCTTGTATAGAGACCCAATCCACTGAAAGCACGGCCATCCAGAGGACGGCAAGAGCTGCGATGCAGCAGAGTGTACCAAGTACAGCGAGGTGCTTGTAGGGTTTCTTCATTTTGTTTTCGTCGTTGGTGTCAGATCTTAGGTTTATGTCAACTGGTAATTTCACTTCCATGAATGTAATTTCATTTAGGTTTTATAACTTCACTCCAGCAGAAATTGTGCACAGCCTTGCGCTTCCACACTCCCAACAAATGTTAAACCTTTCTTAGTCTTCCACTACTGTGTTGTCAGTCGTGCACAGTTTTCATGCTTTGGGAAGTCTAACCCGTCGTTTGACGTTGCAACAATTGCTTATTCTCCCCCGACATAAAACAATCATTAACCTGAATACAAGAACAAATGGCGCACTACACTAAACGTGAGCTTCCAGTCCAGACAACTCAGCCTCGCTTGTACATGTTTCCAGTCTGACAAAGTCTGTATTTCCTTCCGCTACATGTATTACAAGTGATGACACTCCCGGCCTTTCCCCACAATCCTCAGGATAATCTACGAAATAATGGCAGATAATGTTCACTTTATTTTTGAGCGGACCACTGAGTCCGCGCGTTAGAGTTTGTATAAGTTGGCATTTGAATTCCAAATT
The DNA here is from genome assembly GCA_906901655.1 of Sminthurides aquaticus. Lineage (NCBI taxonomy): Eukaryota > Metazoa > Arthropoda > Collembola > Symphypleona > Sminthurididae > Sminthurides > Sminthurides aquaticus. Next base: position 2,333,420 of record CAJQTT010000004.1, on the reverse strand, counting down.
ATTACTTCTTCTCCATACATTAGTCCTGTGAAAGCCAAGCCTGGGATGACAATGAGGAGCAGTGGTTGACAAATGAGCAACTCTTTGGGGTGCTCTTCCCGGTTCCGGTAATTCAGCTAGAGAACAAGTTTAAAAGTTTTTAAGTACGCGAAACTTTTTCCGGACGTTTCCTACCACAAGACAATTTGGCAAAATACTTTCTCTCTTCATCCGTCCTTGTTTCTCCCGTCTTCCTCGCTCGTAGCTTTCTAGGACTGGTGGCTGGCACTTGAAATTTCTAATTTAAACAAGGAGCGTCCTGGAAAAATGTATATTGTCGGCTAATTTGGCACGTAATTCCTTTTAACGCTCTCTCCACATCCATTCACTGCACTTCCCTCGCGAATTAGTTTCAAATCCTCTGCTTTCACCTATACCAACTTGCAGCTTTAACGAGGAGCATGTCCTCACAGTATATTCAGCGTGTTGCGGCTACGTAAAACGTCCATCTACTCCGCCTCATATAGTATTCTATTGGCACCACGGGACTGAACAAGATTTCCAGTACTTTCTCTTCCCGCATATAAATGCGGCCTCTTAATGAATATTCCGGCTGCTATAGTTGTCGGATGATTTTTCGTGCGTGACTTACACTTCATAACAATCTCGTCAATGTTTTCACACGCCGCTAAACTGGACAACTCGGGGAAAATATATGTGCTTTGACTTGTCTCCGTAGGAAAGTAGCTTTCTCGACGACTCATTGAGGGAGTCTTCTTCCCCGGAGCGCTTCTCAATTAGTCGCAACAACTCTTAAGTACAGAGCCCAAGTCGTCAACTCAAATGACGACACATGTAGGTGAGCACGCTTCACTAACTTTCCAGCTCTTGTCTTTTGCTCGGATGACTCATTGAGCTGTGTGGCACGGTACTTGGGTTCAACTTTCTCTAAGCGTCTCCCCTCTAGAAAATTGTCTTGTTCCGCGACAATGGATGGAGACTGGACTGGGCCACGTCTAGGGTCGGAATGCTTCTGGATTTTTGAAGCGTGAGAGATAGACTGTCAAGTCAAGGACTAGGCTCAGAGACGTCTACAGCTTAGCGCTCTCTTGGAAATGAGATGAAGAAAAGTATTTCAAAACGCGGGTCAGTCACTGAGGAAGAAACTCAAGTGAAGGAGGAGGGTAGCTATAAACTTTTGCAGTCGTACCTTTCTCCTTTCACAATTTATTATGACGTCGCGGAGGAGTAGTGAAAATCAAGATTTTACTTGCACAAAACCTAGAGCGTCTCCACCAGCCTCCGGCTCTCTTACTCTAGCTCCTCGCCGGGACTTTCACCTCTCATCTTTCTCTTGTCTACCTGACTTCCTTCCCACTTCCCTCCTTTCTCAAGACTCCTGGGGAGAGCTACGCTACAAGCCGTCCTTTCACTCAAACAACCCCTTCTCCTTTCTCCCACTCTGCTTCTTCTTTCCCAACTCCTCGTATCTCTTCTCCTCCAGCTTCTTCTTCCTTAACTGAGCTAACTTGGCTCTGGGAGCTTTCTCCTCAGCCTCTTTCCTCTTCCACGGGCTTTTCCTTGAACTTCCACTTTATCCCTCCTATTTCTCCCTTCAATCCAAGACGCACATACACTCACACGTAGAGGCTGACAGGGCAGCTTGAACAAAACTGAAGAGAGCCTCTGAACTCGGCATCCTCGACCTCCGCATCCCTTCCTCCTGCCCACACACTATTCCGCTTCCCCCTTCAAGTGCTGTGGAGTCAGCTCCCCGGATTCTCATACAAGTAGTATTAAGTATCTCACTTAAACCTTCCCTTCTCAAAGCTGCTATAGGAGGGAGCAGACAGGGGAGGCGGGTAGTTTGGGCTTCAACTTTTACTCTGTAGTTACACTTGCTCCCCTCATTTACCCACAACCACACAAGCCTGAACCTACAACATATATTTTCTGCAACCCTGACAACGGGGGTTGATCACACTGCATGGTAATCCCCCGCTTTCCAACTCCCCCTCACCCTCCCTCCGACCGTAAATTTGAGTTAGGCGGAGAGTGTTGTTTCACCCTCCGATTTTCCCAACGTCCCAACGTCCCAACCCAAGAAAGAACTCATATTGTTCGTAAACGGGATGCTTCCAACTTGAAAATTTTCTCCAGCGTGTCAGCTCAAAAAGAGGGAACGCGAACCTCTCATCAACTATCTCGATTTTTCCATGTTCACGGCACGGCTGATTGGAAGAGTAGAAGAAGAAAAAACCCTTGCTCCGTTAACCCCTTTCGCGGGATCAGATGGAGAAAATGTGTACAAAAAGCAAACGCAGCATTTTGTGGCCCATTACCAGTCCATCCTCATATTTTCTAGAGGAAATTCAAATCATCTCGAAAAAAGGGAAATTCAAGTATCTGCATTTCTCTCTCAGTCAGGAGCTAAGCAAAATTTCTGGATTCCACACAAATACAGGTCCTCCTCGTCTACTCAAAGGTTGAGCAAGTTAAAATTCCATGGAAGTATTTTGAGAAGCGGAAGAATTCAGAAAGTATTCAATAATTCTTTCCGTATGCATGCAATCCTCCTGCGAGTAAGTGAGCGTTTGGCGTTCAGCCCGCACTTACGTCCTGTTGCTAGGAACAAGGATCATTATTTCTTGAACCCGGGCAATAAATTCCACAAGTCTTCCCATAAATCCAGTCACGCCACCCGACTACCGCACAAAAGAGAGTCTGCAGAGGAAGAGAGCCGGGTAGAGAGATGATGATAAAACCGGGTAGGAGATGGGATGCAGTCGTGTAGAGCGGAGAGAGTCTACGGGGACAGGGAAAGTTGCGTGCGCTACTGCTCCTTCCTACTACACTACCCATCCGTCCGCGAGTTTCATAGCTTACCGGCTTCATCCAAATCCCTGAATTCCCTTTTCATCTTTCTTGTAATGGAGCGTATACGAAGTAGAGGGAGAGAGAGAGAGAATAGTGGTGGAAGTTTCACTTAATTTCCAACCCATCTCTACTACACCACCGGAATAAAATCCTTTCCATTTACTACATGCTCCAGGACAGTGAGTGGGAGCAGGAGGATATGAGGAGGATGCAATTCTAGGAGGGAGACTGTCAGTGCAGGGGTAGATGTAAAAGGTTGGCTCATACCCGGTGCAGATGTAGGTAGCTCCTATATACTATCCGGGTATTACACTCCAACACTCCCAACATCCCATAACCCTACAGACAATGGAATACAAGAAGAGGAGCATTTACATACAGGATCATATCACGGCGCTCCTCTATTCTTACAGTCTCCAGCAAGCTTGTCGCTGCACTTGTGTTAGCTTTTCCCTTGAACCCCAAAATCTCTCTTGAAATTCATTGTTCTCTCTCTTCTTATTTTCTCTCTTACTTACCTACTTACCCTGCGCGATTGGTACACCACCAACACTCAAGCTTCCCCAATTCCCCATGGAAGTTACATATATGTAACGTATAGTAGTAAGTAAAGAAGTTGCCTTCCAGAGGCACCTCTGTCCCTTCCAATGTGCCCTTCTAAGAGAACAGCTTGTTTATTTGGATTACTCTGTGCCGCGCTGCTCTAGGCGCGCACAACAAAGCCTTTGAACAAGTAGCCTTCCTCATCTTCTCGCACTACCCGAGGATCCAACCAAGTTCCACACTTTCTCAGTCAAAACTCGATCTATATACTTGCCATATATTGCTTTCCCTTCCTTACTCTGTGGAGCATATAGGAAATCGTGTTGAATCTGGTTTCTCTCTCTCTCTCTCGCTCACACAACTCACTTTCTTTTCTTCCAACGCACCCCTCTTTCTCTGTCGACTGTCAAGCATTATGTGAGCTTTCAACTTGCTCTTACCCTCTTTCCCCAAGTACAAGTTTTCGCAGAGTTGAATACAGGCAGACCGGGAGAGAAGATTAAACCACAATCCACATCTCATTCTCTCTCATTTTATGTACACACACGGACTTGACTGAATTCCTCCCAATTTTCTCTCTCTCTCCATCCCGCCCGCCGCTTGCCTTCTTCTCTTCCTTTCTACTTTCTTTCTTTACCTACTCACGTTTGCCCCAAACTGGGATTTACTCACATATATACTCTTTTCCTTTCCTCCCTCCCATAACAAGGGCAACAATCCATAAGCAAATCAACTGGCCCTTTTCGTTCCTCTAATATTCCCAATAGGACACTCTTCCGAACCGCTATACTTGTTTCTCCACTCCGAACCTCCTTGCAGTGGTCTAGTAGGAAGTGGAATAGTAAAAAAAATCCAGAAAAGCTTCTCTTTATATATATGTTCCTACGTACCTTGCCCTTAAAATTATTCCATGCATAATGGAGACGGACGCTATTTAGTTTGTCATTCCCTATATTTCCATCTCTTCCATTTATATTTTTCTAAAGAATTCGCATTTTCCCCTCGAAACTTTCTCCAAGTCCGTACGGAGCTGACATTTCTGAAATCCATTGAATTACATGAAAGAATGTTGAATGCATTAGGAGAGCCGGTTTCCCATTCAAGCTCCTCTTTATGCTCTTAGCCTTTAACCCTGGAGAAGAATGAATTTTAAGCTAATTTCAAATCAATTTTTATGAGCTCATTCCGCTTTCATCCTCCATTCTTACTCTTTTATGCCTTCATATTTCCATTGCCTCACCTTCATAATTTGCTTATTCTTTTCTTCCGCTTTTGTATTTGGACGCCATGGAGTGAATTCCACGAATAGGTATTTAAACAATGGCAAATATTCCCCAAACGTCTCCAATTTGTTTTTTTCCTCCATAATTCTTCTGCTTATAGAATTACAGCATGATGCCATTCTTTACAAAAATAAAAGTGACATTTTTACCGCAGCGCCTTTCTTTTACCGTTTGCTCTGTGGCGTGTTCTACATGATTTAAATTTTCAAGTTCCTTTTGCATATTCTGGATTGTTTATAATATCGCCCCGAAATTTTCTTCTTACACTTAATTATCGTCTTCGTTATTTGTTAATATGATGATAGCTTTGTGATCCGACATTGCAACCACTCATTAACTTTATAATTAAACAGTAGGAACGAAAATTGCTTTTACTTGACCAGTAGGCTAAATTTTGATGTGTTAAAGTTTGTTTTCTGTCAAATATTCTTTTCAGACAATTATTCCTGGTTGCATTTTCACTTTAACTGTCCTCATCTATTAGCTTGAATTAGCGTTGTTGTGTGTCACTTTTCATTCGCTACAACATATTGCTCCCAGAGGAGAAAATACACGCAGAGTCGTAGAATAAACTGTGGAGATGGAGAAAGTATCTATGCTTCTGGAAGGGCTACGCATAATGGAAGTCTTCCGACACTCTTATCTTGTTGCCAGCTGCGACCATTTGACTGGTTTTATTTCCGCTTCTATCTTTATTTCAAGACCAAGAAAAGGAGAAAGTATATACCTTTCTACCGTAATTCGTTTACGTGGAAGCGAATCTCTGTGACAGGAACGTACGTGTGAGAAGCATTCAGGAACAACTTTCTCCACTGACAGTCATCCCTCTTCCTGTAATGAATCTACCTACCAGAAGCCAGTGTGCTTTGCTCTCTATCTTTTCAGGAACTTTCTCCTTCACCATTACCGCATACAAACACTGTCAGAGCCACACAGGGCAAATAGATGAAGAGGAGGAGAATAGAGTTGACTTGAAAGTGTAATTTCCAAGGAGTGAAAAGCAGAGAATGACGTAAGTTGGCACGAACTTTACCTACCTGAGTTCCAGCCCATGAAAGCTCACGTGTAGTTTACTTCACCTGCATACACGAAAATGTTTCTGTAACTTTTGCCATTTTACGTTTTCAACTTGGATTACTTGAAACTCAAGGAGGAAGAATTCTTTTTCAGTATGTATTATTCCTATTTTTCTCTTGGCCGCCGGTGACTTAATGGAGGATGTCGTATAGCATTCATTTATTTCCTGATATTCTTTACCGCACTTGACTATTTGATGCTTTCACCATCTTCCCCGGTTGATTAATCGGAAAAGTGCGCTAATGTTGCCATAGGAGCTTCTAAAATGTACCTGACCCGGGAATATCGCAAAAACTTTGTACCATTTAAAAGTTTTCCAATTTCAAACACCGCATCACACCCGTTTAATTTCATTTTCCACATAAAAACTTCAAATCAAGTTTCCTCAGCCGTCCCACGGTCAACCAGAGGAAGCCGCTAGCGCCAATCCCTCCATACGACCTCCTTTATTGTGTATTTTGCACCTCTTCATCTCTTTTTTCTATCATAACATCTCCGTTTCCCCTGAGCTGTATGCATACGCTTTTACCTCCAAGTCTCCACATGTAGTTTTAAATTGAATAACTTGTCTGTCTTGCAACTATATTTTTGAAAATAAACCCCACTTAGGTCTAGTTACAGAGCCGAAAATATTTTATTTCCCCAACTTTTAAAAAAATTCTTATAAACCCGCCTACGTTTCACTTCCGACCGAGTTGGTAAATTTGAGAGACACTTTTACTTTTTTCCAGTCAAACTTTTAAAAATTTCATCGTTCCTTTCCCCCTACCTTTTTATATATTTTTCTTTCGCTTTTTTCCCATATAATTTTTCAACTGTAGCTTAGCTATCTTTAGGAGGCAGAATGGCTATTGGCTATTCCAGGGCAGACATTTCCAGCAAGGATGTCCCATAAATTCTTTTCCCTCTTTCATCGTAATTTTAGTTTACAACTTCCATAACCCCTGCCCTGCCCCAGAGTCTCCAGAGCGGAAGTGATCTCACTCCCCTGTACAACAAAATTTTGAGATATAAGCCACAAAAGAAGCGTCTTGTTTCTTGTCTGTTCCATCAAACTAACCGCCGGGACGGCACTCAGATGCATCCGTTTTGCATGAAGAAAAATCCTTGGATCAAGGAAAATGTGTTACAGAGAACTTAGCAATGTTCCAGCACCACGCACCCTGGTATTTTATACCCATGCAAATCATTAATAATGAGTAGGAGGAATAGTAAGGCCACGGTAGACGCGCAAATCCAACATGATTATCTTGACAACGCCGCTTTGGATGAACAGGAGACGGATAGCCGGGATGCGAGGCAAGAGACGTACACAGTCAAGACGGAAGGTGAAAGCTATCACCCGTAAGTAACGCTAAAACAACATGACTTTCTCTCCTCCTTTTTTTTCTTCTCCTCCTCCTCTCTCATCCACTCCCTTCTACAAATTTTTATCCACAAACTTGCAAATCGTCATTAGGTTGCCAGTATCCATTTTCTTCTTGGAAAAACATTCCATGGAAAAAAATCCATGTTTACGACGTGCAACTTTCGCTTCCTCTGGTTTTTACGTCCGCTCCAAGATTTTCCTTCAGCTCCCAAATGTATTTACGATAAGCCAGAAAAAAGCTGGGCTTCGGGATTCAACACTCAAAAATCCCATCCCTTTGACTTGGTTGAATGGTTCCTTGGAAATTTGTGAAATTTCGTTCCCATATACCCAATGCAATATCCGTAACCAATTCGCTGGGAGTTTTTGTCGACGAGACTCCTTTTATACAGTGTATGTTTGAGAATCTGTGCAAATCCAGCTTCGTCCTTATCTGAGTCAATTTATCATGCCATAATGGCCACAAGTTGTCCCTTACACCACCACCCTCCGTTCCCAATAATCTTTCCTATCTTATGTACCCCTTCCTTTTGCTCCGAATCTATTCTCATCTCACTCCCATTCCCGGAAATACCCGTGTTAGCAGCTTTACATGGGATTATTCCCTTTTTCTCACTCTTTCATCTCCTCACCTCACCCCCCCCCCCCGTCCAGCTCATGCATCGACAGCACTTGGGCGGAAATGGCATCTATAGATTCTTAGGAAATCTGAGTTCTTTATACGCTTGTAGTGCACACACTTGATTCCTTTTGGAAATCCTATAGGGAGACGTGCTTTCTCCAAGTGGAGCTTACGTAAACACTTTTTCAAAAAAAATATTATGCTTCCAGAATCTGCGCTGACAATTCTCGCTGATTTTTCTGTAAGGGCATCTTTGTTCTCTTGAACTCATGCTTTCACCTTATTTTTTTCTTAACAGAGTGTACTTTGATCGATATTTGATCATTCAGGATACTCAGTTCATAATTGTGCCGAATGGAGGGACGGGGGATTGCCTGTTTAAGGCCATTGCTCAGGCTATATCCGAAGACAACATTGAGGGGAATCACGTGGGGATTCGCTGTCAAATAGTAGACTTTATTATAGATAGCTTGTGGGACAAGCTTAAAGAGTCTATAGAAATTCAGCATATTTCCGGGAACGAAGATCTCTTGGAAGAATGGCGCGAGGATTCCGTTGAGTGTTACCGTAAATACATGGCTTTATCCGGGACACAAGGATCTTTTATTGAGCTCACGGCCGCCGCTCAGCTACACCGCTTTCACTTTTCTTCAATTCAAGAATACTGCAAAGATGTGAAAACTTACCGGATAGAAAACTTTTTCTTTTCGCCACCCGCCTCTAACGGAAATCAGGACCAATTACCGAATCATTATTTTCTCTTTACTGGCGATTATGAGAGCGGCCATTGGGAGTACTTGGTGCCGTTGACTCTGGTGGATTCAAAGTATGAGAAAGTTTTAGTTTATGCATTCCCTCACTATTTCTGACTTTGACTTGTGTCCCTGCTCATCATCCCGCTTTCTACTTTCTCCATGCCTTCACCGCCATTTCAACCATCTCTTTCACTCCTCTGACTCCCTCTCACTTGATAGATTATCTCGCCCTACTTTGATTAACTATATCTCTTCTGGATTCCAATGCATCCCGGAACTTATTTTCCATCATTCCTCCTCTGCCTGTGTACTCAATTTTAAATTCTGCATGACATTTTCCAGAAACTACCTAAAGGACGGCATCTACCACGGCATCCTCTACCACGTTATTAATGGGACTGTGCTTACTTTTGATGACTGGTAGGTATTTAGGCGTGAAATCAAGATAATATACGTATCCTCCTGAGCCCATTTCCCCAGTCTGTAGACTCATTTCCATGCAAATTTTATGTAAAACACGCTAAAATCCTTTATGCTCGGATAAATTCCAATTGTTATTCCTTGTCGTGCCTCATGAACTCAAACGTTGCAGGTTGTGTGAATTCGAGGAAAAAAATTACTCGAAGCATACGAACCAAATCCCCTCGAATCCCACCACCCCCTCCTCCGCCAGGGAGTACGCCATTCCAACTCGCTGCCCTTTTCCAGAGTCAGCCATCAACCAGAGAGTAAACAGGGGTAGAAGTAATAGCCTCAGTACTGGAGGAGACTCAGATGCCCCTTCGAAGAGGTGTCAACATGCTTTCCCACAACAGGCTGGGATCTCATCCCCGGAAGATGAGAGTTTCGATACAGCTCCACGCCAGGAGCAGTCCAATTCTCAAAGGATTCCACTTTGCAACCATCTCCAGAAGCTCACTCTTGAAAATGATAATGAGAATAATTTGATTCCCCAGACGAAAGGAGGAGATTCTGTGGAGAGATGTTCCAAAATTTTATTTAATATTCACAGAGCTCCAGACTCTAAAATATCCCTACTCACTAAATCTAATATGCAATCAAAAAGCCCCACCAGGTGAGCCCAATTCCTCCTTTCCTTCTATCCTCATTCACTTCCCGCCCAAATTTCCTATCGTCCACGCTTTCACCCTGCTTTCTCTTTCTCACGTATACTTTCTCCTCTCTCTATTTATACTTATCTCCCTTCCGTCTCTCTCTCTCTCTCTCAGTAATTTATTGTTATCTACATCATTCAAACCCATGCCTCCCAGGCTTGGCCAAATAAATCCCAAAAAACGTTGCTCTACTTTTTCCCAATATACCTACCGATCTCCACACTTGCACATCCTCTTCGTATCGTGTAGTTTTTCTTCCGCAGTCTTCACTAAGCTATCCAGGAGATCTACCAACCCTCTCATTTCCACCCCTTCGTAGCCCTGCTTACTTATTTAGCCTTGCCATTTTTTCACAAGGGTTACACATGTATACACAGACTTGCACAATGAAAATATTGCGTAATTTTACAGAAAAATTTTCCTTCCAGCCAATCCGCGCATGAGAGAAGGATTAAGGAAGGCTTTGATGAAGATCACAAACTGGAACCGGATCAGAAAAAGAAAGGATGCATAAAAACTTTCTTCTCCTATCTGAGCTCTGCTCTCCGGTAGTGGCAAAATATTTCTGCAAATGCCTTCTCACAGAAGGAGGTGCTTTCACAATGTATTGCTCTCTTAAGCATCTAAGTTTCCTCTTTACTTTATATTTTTGACGTCTCCCATCTCTTCTAGATTCAATTATACATACTTATGATCCATGCCTATTCTCTGTTTTCTTAAGTACGGAAATATATCAAAACTTGAGTCATGTCCACACTGCTCTCCCCACCCTCCCTAGCTTTCCTCTGTATTACTTTTAATGATCCTCAGCTCAACTTCCACGCCATTTAATTTCTATTTCTGTCGTCATGCCTAACTGAATAAGTAAATAATTGATAACGAAATCCGGCCGGCTTTTGTGGTATATGTGGTAAAAGTTTGGATACGAAAAGTCTGGAAACAATTATATTTTTTATTTTTCAATTTATACATACATGCTCGAAACTTTATTTCTACTTAAATTGAAATAATTCATGGCGTTCTTGTAGAAATGATGACACGGTTTACAAAATCCTACGCTTTTAGCCACAAAATCCTTGTCAACAAAACTCTACGATACACACTGCATTCCATCCAGCCAGATACGTATTACACAGCATTGCAGTCCGACAACTACCAACTTATTCCGCTACGCTGCCCCATCTATTCTTCAGTCAGCACACTAACAGAAAGTTGGAAGAAAGCTTCCCATTCCCATGGTGCAGACAAAGGGGATTTTGTAAAACGACGATGAGAACTGTCTCCCTCGCTTTGGCTCCTATCCTTTTACCCCTTGTAACGAAATAAGTGATATTTAAGTCTACGTCAAACAAAACTTATTCAAGATGCACCATAATTTCCTGTGCAAAATCTACAAACGTTAATGTGTGACAAAAGAATTTCGCTGTCTCAACCATAAAAGGTTACAACTGCAACAAAAGTTTCCCTAGCACCGTTAGCCTGTTGTCTCCACCAGCCTTTCACTTAACTTGATTAGCAAATATAGCACAACTCCGTTTTACATAATTCCCACTCTATCTTTTAAAATTGATAATTTTCATCAATAAAATTCATCGTCTTGATAAACCTAAAAATCTTTCATTTCATTAGATTTAGCAAAATGAACACTCGTATCTGACAGCTGTCAACTGCTTAGGCTAAAGTATAGAATTTAACATTATATATAAAGTTAGCGCAAGTCCGTACACGGTACGGAATGTAATATTAATCTTTAAATGTATTGCTATGGAATTCCAGGCCTATAGTCGATCGCATCGGTCTTGATCTTCTTCCCGGGGCCTCCTTCTGAATCTGAAGGTGGGATACTGATGCCCCATTCCCATGGCAGAAGAGTCCATGGCACAACTGGGAAAAGAAGGAAAATTAAGGATTGAGAAATAATTTTTGAATTAAAGTGATTAAGAATTAGCAGGGAGACAGGTGCATGAGTACGGAGGATTTGAAATTCTAATTAAAAATGTAATCTTACCATCCTTGTGAACTGAGGAATTGTAAGGAAGAATGCGCGAACGGAAACCGTTTTATGCGGCTTCTTTCCGTACTTAAAGGACAAGGTCTACAATGGATACTTGGCAGGATCTACAATTAATATTTTATACTCTCAAGATGATTACAAACACGCTAAATGATTGTCTTGATACGGAGTATTTGGTACAAACAAATATGAGCAAAACGCATTTGTATAATTACATAAGGAGCGAAATGAAAATTAATATTATATACGTAATAGCAAAGTAAAGCGTTGGCTTATAATTAATTAAGACATACAAATAACTGTTTACAACTAAATGTAGGGTGACTTCCAGATCACCACTACTCTGGGTTTAGCATCAAATAAATAAGTAGGCAGGAGAACTGCATGCAAATCTTAAAATGTTAAATGAGCAAAATAATAAAATTTGAAAACTATAATATATTGCAATTTATAGAGGATGTACAACTAAATTAAATTGCATTGAAAGCATTGTTGTGAATGCTAAAAAAAGCCTTGCTGGCATTATATTAGCTTAAAATTTTAACGTAAATGGTCTTAAATTTAAGTCTAAAAAAAATTTAAAAACCAATAATACATGTATCGTAGGGTACAGAGAATCAAGTATGATAGCTAAAGTGTAAATATTTTGATTTTCATACATGCGTTTTCCCTAAGACGAGTAAGCTTAAATTAGCATAGCATATAAACATGGATGTGAGTTAAAAAAATGTAAATTGCTTTGGGTGCAGCTCGTTTATTTCCCGGTATCTATAGCTTGGCTCTGGTTTTGAGGGTAGAAGAATATATAAATCCATTGTTATTGCGCGATAAGATTTGATACGGGACAGAAGCGGGTAGGAGAAGCTATTTTCCGGATGATTATTTGCAAGGAACCGGCGGATCCTCGCCCCATAAATCATACCATGGACCACAAAGATTTCCGCTTCTCTCTGATTTTTGGTCTAACTTGGAAGTTCTCTCTGGATAGTAGAGTCTTCTATGTATTTGAGCACTATAGTCGTACATTAATTTTTCATTGCCCCTTCTGGAATCTGCCACACCGCCGCCGCTGCCGTTATGAGGCTGGGAATCTCCATTTCGAAATTCCCTACTCCTCCGCGAATCCTTTCCCTGAGCCTTGGTAGTGGATGATTTGCGAGACGGGGTGGAAGCATGATTTGAATTACTGCCTCCTTGTTGATGATGCCCGTTTCTATTTCCGTTTCCATTATGTCGCTCTTCACTCCCATTGTAATACTTGCTGTGCCTTTCTCCAGAACCAGAAGAAGAACTCATCAGTCCTCCTCCCATCTCAGAAGGATATTCGTGGGGATTTTTCTTGCTTTCACTCTTCCGGGAAGCACAAGTCCCATGTCCGTTTCTACACTGCTCCTCATCTTCGTAATGCTTACGGTTTGATTCCTTCTGACCGCCATTCATCCGACCTCCGTTATTACCGTTGGAGGAATGATCTCCATTCATGTATCCAGAAGCAGGATTTGATTTTGAGGATTCTCTCTTGCTCTTTGATTTTTCCTCTCGCGAGACGCTTAACGAAGCGTTGGCTACTACCTCTATCATATCTTGATGATTAAAGCTACGGCTTTCATGAACGTGAGCGTTTCCTCTAGACGGTAAGGAAGAATACGTTTGTGATCCATCCATATCGCAGCCCTCGTTAACATCATCCATATCAGCGATAAAGACGCTGCTAGCGTTTTCCATTTCGTTATCTTCGTATATTCCATTTTCCTCTTCATCAAAATCAATGATCTCCTCATCCACATCGTATTCATCTACATCTAATTCCGCTTCTTTCTCTTCGTCGCTGGTGTACATGTACTTTCGAGATTTCTCTTCTGCCTTGGCGATAATGTAAGTTCTGCTAGTTTGAATAGACTTTTCGAATCCAATTGTACTTACAGTTCCGTTCTCTACATTTGCTTTGCTCTCATTCCTCCCGCTCCTGTTCCCTCCATTATTCTTGCTTCCTTTACTCTTGGAGGACCTTCTCTGATTACTCGAGATGATGCTTCCGCTATCTCCCCTTGTTGAACTGTTGATTTGATTAACTTGTCCGAAACTTTTCGTCTTGCTAATAACTTTTCCCAGGTTCATCTCAATGGGAACAATGGGAGCTTCAATATCGTACAAGGACTCTCGTCTTTGAATCTCGTGTTGTCGGGACGAGATCTTAGGGTTTGAAGCGGAGCGCTGACGATAACCCTGCACGGAATTTTCACTTTCTCCGCCCTTTCCAATATTTGCTTGAATCTTCTTTGATCTCATCTCACATCCAATATCACTGGACTTTGTGGAGCGTCTTCCCGAGCGTTGCGACCCCTTTTGCTTGGCATGATCGCTGATGAAGATACAGCTCTCGTTGTTCAGGGGTCCGATGGTCCTCCGCTCCAGCGTATCATCCGTGCTCATAACCTCTGACAAATTCTGAAGACTGCTCGTCGTGCTTGTAGCCTTATTGTTTTGATGATTCCGGTTCGACTTTCTTCCTCCCTTTTCGGCTAGTCCGGGTGGGAAAGGCGGTAGCGGAGGTGGGACGTTTCCACCGTTCTCAATCGCCATTTCCTTCATTGGAACGCTTCTATGCCGAGTTCCATCATCGATTTCATGTATTTTTGATAAATCATGCTGGACTTCGTCGATGATCGTGTCGTTGTCGTTATCGAAATTCTTGGAGTTTTTTCCAGCCAGCTCTGTGCATTCAACTGTATCGCAACTCGTATCAATGAGAGAGGCATGGGATCTCCAAAGTTCCAGAGAGCTACTTGAGCCAGCACAGGAAATAGAATCGATCCTATCCAATCCGTTCCGCTTCCAAATCAAAGACTTTGTTCTGTTCAAAAATTTCTTGATGGCGCCATCTTCTTTTCCGATCCCCAAGGCCGTGTCTCGGCGTTGGAGTCCTGTGTGAGCATCCACGGGTCTTCGTTGATTGCTGTAGGGGAGGTTTGCATGGGGTAGCTCATGCCTGCCCTTGTACTCGGCAGGGTCCCTTGAGCTTGACCTGACGGGCACACGGGGGGTTGTACCTACACCGGAAACGTTGCTGAAACTGAGTGAGCGCCTTCTAGTGATTCCTCCGATTCCTAGTCCACCCACGCGGATGGATTCGGACATGTGGTATCGTTCCATGAGCCAGGCGTCACCCGTCACAGGCGGCGTACTATCTCCCTCTGCTTGTCTTCTAATTTCAGCTTGTCTCGCACTGCTTATGCAAGAGGTACGTCAAAAAGCATGGGTAGGAAAAGGGTGAACAAAAACAAATAGGTTAAAAAAATAAAAATAACAGAAGCGAGAGAGAGTAATTTGCAAGCAAACACGTGTGATTTTTGCCAATCTCAACGTCAAGTTAATAGCAAGACCAAATTACCAAACGCCTACCGGAAGCGTGGTGGTGCAGGACATACTAAGAATCTACTATACCTATTATGGAGTTGGGAATCATCATCAGAGTAGTCAATGTCCGGCTGTGGAGGAGGATAGACCCGTCTTCCATCGTTGCTGAACCCACTGTCGTTACTACTGTGGAGAGAGTCGGAGGCGCATTGCTGAGCGTTAGGTCCTTGATTGTAAGGACGTCCTCCGCCAGAGGGATTCTTCCCGCGCTGTCCATGTTGTTGATGTGCTCTCCCGGGTACATTGAGGTTATTATTGACGGGATTCGGGCATTCCGGATTGACAGGGGATGTCATCATTTTGCCGGCGGAAATCCCACTCGGGGTTGTGGGATGGCTCCTCATGGACTCCGGCGTACGGTGCACTATTACATCAGCTAAGTTGAGTCTCCTTTGATGAAAAGTAGATGTAGAAGAATTACTAGAGCTAGTTGGGCTATAAGTACCATGACTGTGACCGTGAGCGGTCATGTGACGATGGGATTGCTGCATGTTCATGTTGTTCATGCTAACAACGGAAGGAGGAAGAGGGGCAACGGTAGGGACAGGAGGTGGGATGGAGTTAGACCCCCCACACCCTGGAGGGGTCTCTGGCAAGTTTCCCGACATCACCTTTCCTCCAAGATCCGGGGTGACCTCCGTGTAGGCCACCGGAAACCATCCTGTCTTCTGCGTCCTCAGATTCTCTCCAAATTGCCATCCCTTATTCCGCTCACCTGCGCCACAGACACACAGACACATGCATAAAGCCATGAACAGTTGTATATATATTCCCGTCTACACTCTTCACAGCTTTCAGCCATCTTCTCATCCCTTAAAAGGGTAAAGTAGTTGTGAATAAATACCAATTAAACTGAGAATGTCTCCTTCAAGGAAGCTCAGCTGATTATCCCCGCTTGAGAGGTAAGCATACAGAGCTTTAGCATATCCGTTAGTAGTAGATTCCGACGCGACAGCAAGTGATTTCGGTCTTTGAACAATATTGCCAGATGGTTCAAAGGATTCCTGGAAATTACAGTTTCCACCACAATTCCCACCCCCCGATCCAACCAAGTTTACTTCAGATTTAGCTCGGCTTATATTGTTTGGCCCCACTGAAAGATGCATATCCCCACAGCCAGACTGAAGATTCAGTATTTCGCTCGCATCCATGGATTTTGTTTTACGGAGCTGGGAAGAGATCGAGGCCGTATCGTCAAGAGCAGTCCCGGGTTTCCTTGGACTGCAGTAAATACATTCTTCTTCCGACCCACCCTGCAAAAGCGCGGATAAAAAAATAATGTAATCTCTTACTTCCCACTCAATACAGCCTGCCCCCGAACTTGCTGTTTTCTTCTTCTCTCATCGGACAACAAATTGTGGAATCAGATTCCAATGATTTAGTAATCCATCCAGGATCATTCAACTTGCTCAAGAGGAAAACAACATTTCCAAACTTGTTCTCCAACACATGTTACATTACTATGCGCTCCGTCGCAGAACTTTTACTTTAGCCATCTTGTCTATCTTCCTTTGGAGGAGGACAACCATTAAAGTACGGAATCCTGCTTGACAACACACTTGTTTGGGGAAGAGAAAAGGGAACTTACTTGAATTCGTTTAAGAAGCGAGTTTTGAACGCATTCTGGGAGCGACTCCCTTGCCTTTGCTACAGTCAACCAGCTTTCTAGTTTCGCATTAAGATGAGAGCTTCCCTTGGAGTAAAATGCCAGGTAATGTTTGGCAAGGGAAGCTTGACGTTCCAAGATGAATCCATAACGACGTCGTTCCTGGGTGAGGGCCTGAAAAAATTCATAATGTCACAAAGGTCAAGCTTGCAATTTTCCTCGTTCTTTGCAAATATACATGGGTAATCTAGCAACTTTTATCCGTCACGAAACTTTTTAGTCTGAAATACAATATGTACAACAAGTACGCGTCCTTCGTGACCTTCATCCTCTTAGTATTCGTGAGAAAATTCTGCAAATTATAAATCCCCAGCAGGAAGCATAATACCTTGGGCTAATAAGCACTAAGAGGAAGAGGATTGGGAATTTTTGAGTGCAAATTAAGGCTAGACTCGTCCCTAAATTTATGTAATATCTGCCTTGCTGCCAGAATTCTCCAAGTTAATTTTTCAATCCATCGTGTCTCTACGTGAGAGAAAAAGTAAGGTGATTTCCGCAAGTGGAATCTACTTGCCAAAACCACTTTCAATTATTTAGAGGCAGGGTGCGCTGCGGAGCGGATACATAAGCAATTGACAAGTTACAATAAGTTTGTAACCATTATATCCCTCCACTTGCTTCTTCTACCCGCATATCTATCTTCTACCCAGCAACATCTCGTTCCTGCACCCTGACATTACCTCCGGTATTTAATCCTGACAGATTTTTAATGAAAAAACGTCAGTGTTGAAGTATTTTTGCGAATCTTCGATTAGCAAACTTACAATCACGCTCCAAGCTCTAGGAAATTGCAATATATATATCTCCCATCCAACAGTATCCTCCAGATGACTGTAGTTAGCATTAGATACACCCTTCTTATCTCCTCCCATAAAAATCTTTTATGAAGAATCTAAAAGACAGAGTATAATAAAGAATCGCACTACAAACCCAGGTTTGGAGGGTTGTGCCTCATTAGTCATGAGTAAAATCGTCTTCTTCTTGAACCTCTAAGCAGTTTCCATTAAAATTCATCTACCTTGTCCTGTCAAATTCGAAATTAATTTAACATGTAACCTCAACCCCTCCGGACCAAAGGACTCAAGGTCGATGGCGTTATCAAGTTTGTGTATTTTGTATTCTGCCATCACGGAACGACGGAAACTCCACATCATCCAAACCGCACTACCACCATCCGACTACAACCCTGTAGCCATTATTCACCCTTAAAAGCTGTTACGTCAACTCTAGGGTGAAATTCTAACCAAAATCCAACTGTAATATTCTTCACGTTATTATTTCTCTTCTTCTTCTTCCTATCTTACTCAATCCTCCATCCTATCTTCCATCTTCAATCTATCCTCTTCCTCTTCATTACATTCTTATGCCCACCGAAAGCTTCCCGTCTTGGCCAAGCAAATGCCTTCTTCCATTCTTCCCAGATTCCATCACCATACCCTCTTGTACCCGACCAACTAGTTCAAACTTAATCCATGTGCACACAGCACACGCACCTCCCTTGTAGAAGATTTCATCTCAAAACGAATTCATCATTCGCATTTTCTCTCCAAGCCAAGAATGCAAATTTCTCTCTTCTAGCTTCTGTCTTTTACTCTGAAAATCCCAAGATGACCCGCCTCACCCTGCACATTCTGTTGCATTCCCCTCTAGCAATGTCTTTTCCATAACACGAAGGTATTAAGAACTAAGAAACCATTCTATGGCTAAGGTTATGCACATTGGTTTCTTGTCAACGGACATCTGCTCCTTCGCCCTCGGGGGTAGCTTCCAGGAAAAAAATGACAAGTCGGGTAAGTTTGCGAAAATTTCCTCCTGGTCGATTCCTATCTCCCTCTCTGTTTTCCAAGACATTAGGATCGGAATCAAGAAGAAGCATGCATTGAGAGTTGGGAGGAGGAGGATTTAACGGAGAAAGGCTAATGCGAATGCCAATAGAGCTTGGAGGAGTTGGATGAGGAGGACAAGAAAGAAGTATTTATACGGCTTCAACTTTTGAAATTTTTTCTCATGTTCAAGGGAGATAAATGGAATAGATTTCGCAGTCGTTTTGAGCATTGACCGAACCCATATAAAGTGAACGACCGGCTACAAAACCCGTCTTCCACATTTACATTACATTAGTCTCTTGAGCAGCCACACATATCCAGAATAATATCGCATAACTATTCCTAATAAATTAGCAGCCCCCTCCTCCATTCTCTTTCTATCCATATTCTTTATCCTGTGTTCTCTTTAAATGTAGTATAGGGTCCAAAACAATCCAATATATTTCTTTACGCTATTCTTCTCGCCTGGTGCCAGTCCCTCTCTCTCTATTCTTTCTACGTACGTTGGATACTCCCCGTGTTCCTGTATTTGTCAGCCACCTTTACATGTACTTTATTGTCAATTATTATTATTCTCTCCATCTCAAACCTCTGACCGCTCCCCTCTCCAAGTTCGCAAGTCAGTGGGAAATGTCAAGGCAATCTCAAACAATCCCTGGCATTCTTCCTATCTCGGATGGCCCTAACTCCTCACAGCTACACGTTTCATACGTAGATACGTATATAGGAGCGCTTCTTACAATTAACTTTACATCCCCCTCCCTCTTAGCACACAACCCTAACGTCTTATATCATTTCCATCATTCACATTCCTTGGGCTCAATTACATTTATAACGTGTGGCATTAGCAAGATAGGAATCCTCCACCTCCCAAGTAGTAAATCAGTGGGACGCGGGCGCGATATGCTAAATTGACTTACTCTACGAAGCTGTAAAAGTGCTACAGGACAGAATTAATGTCGCTCGGTTTTCTCCATTCCAAAATTCCACATCGCCCTCAAAGCAGGCTACATAATTTAAAGATACTTACCACTGGAGTGTGACTAGCCAAATCTAATATTCTATGACCACATATTTTCACCTTTCTCCTGGAGAAAGCATGTATGCTTTTCTTGGAATTATACTCGACCAGGATAATGAAAAGCATAGCTACTACGCTAAGTTACTTACGTCTTTAATTGATTTGTCACAGAAGGCTTCCAATTTTGATCGTTCCTCCTCCATGTTTTGCATCACCTGTAAAAACAAGCATATAGTTATTAATTGTTATTGAATCATGGGAGCCGTTAGGCAAATTGAGGCGGTGCTTTAATTGCTTGGATTATATAATATACAATCTGTCTTTCTGAGACGCAAGTCTTTGAATATTGTATCCGTTTTCATCATCACATTTCTTACCCCAGTAGCTCTTTTTCAACAAGATTTGCATGCAACTCTGGCGCCGCGAGCCATGGAGTAATTATCTTTTAGCTCCGTTAGATTATTAAAAGCATGCAAGAAAGAAGGGAATAAAAAACATTTGCCCGACTTTCCACCATTATTGATTCCTTCCTTTACCTTGTGTACCACTGACATAACTCGCAGGTCTCTACAATGTTTGAACAGCTCAATCGGTGCTCGTTACTCGTGAGCAAAGTATATGTTATTTGATTTCTCGCAAAAAGAGCTAATCCTCATTTACTCCAACTTTGTAGCCACTGGTTTGCGTATCTGTGATGGAAACGTAGCCCAGGGAAGTTGATTCAATTAAACTCTTTGTAAAAGCTCAATTCTTATTCCTGGCAGTAGTTGAGATTCATCTTAAATCCCGTTTGGTTAAATCCAGTTGATGTATCATTTTATCAATTGAATAATAGTCCCGCAGCCTTTCATTTTATTTCCTCCCCTTTGCAAGAATGCACAAACTAAAGGAGTTGCATAACAAAGCCTTGCCTAACAGAATACAGAATTAAAGAGCCTCATAAAAGCCTATAAGGCTATTGGTATCAATCCAAGGATGTACGTCAGGGTATGATATCCAAGGGTTATTATTTTGAAATAAAAAAGATGACGGTTTGGAGCCCATGCCATTTAGCATTTTCCCTTCTCCACCTTAAACTGACACAGTGATGGTTTAATTGCATGCAGCACACGCAAAGCCCGGTTTATATGCGCAAACTGGGAGCAGCATCTTCTTGGTTACGTATCTTTGCCATCAAGACTCACAACGACCTGGGTCTTAATACCAATGTACGTAACATTCATTGATCCATCCTACGCTATGCATTGCTCTTTCATCATTCCAACCCCCATTATTAACAGCACTTCCCACAAACTCCGTGCCGGTATCAAGTTTTCAGTTGATCGGAATGCAATTAACCGAGGGAACGTAGGATGGAAGAGAAGAAAGAGGTAAAGGACGTGAATTTGACCCATCCTTCCTTCCCACAAGGTCGAATCTTGAGTCCTCCCCCCTCATCTCGCAAATGCTTGATACCCTACATGGGATCATGATCAAGGAAGAACTATCTCATTCTTGGAATCTGGCATCATGGCATTCGAACAGTTTGGATTTCCTCTCTGCTTCAAGTTTGAAGTTGGAACAAGCCGTGCTTAGACCCTCTTGCCAACTCCCGTCGTTGTATTTTGCGGAAGAATTTACACATTTTACCTTGTAAAATCTACCACCCTCCCTCCTACTCTTATTGTCCTTACCTTCATCTTTCCCACCTGCCCAGCAACTTTCCTACAAGGGCCTTCTCAAAAAATAAATTCTCCCGCTAGTTGAAAGTGGATTTCTTTATAGGATTCTATCCTACAATCCTACCTGGTATCCGGCCCCTCATGTTTATGTCCTTGAAACCAAGCGTGCTGTCAAATGTAAACGCAAGCACCCTCTGCTACATGTCACTCCATGAAATTATAGTATTCACCTAGAGCTATGGTTTCTCGAGTCACAAAATCCGAGTTTTGTTGACTAAATCTGTCTCATCATAGGATGAGCTATTATAAAAGTTTTTGTGTATTTGAAAGTTTTAGATTGAAAGTTTTCATCGCTTCTAACTAAAATGTAGAAAAGACTTTTGAAAAGGGTTTTTTTCCTACTAGCTTCCTGGAAGCCTTCACCATATTCAATTTGATTCTGTGTCTGATCTACTATGCATCACGGCATCGCCATCCTTCCTTCCTAGAATCCATCATCACCATTCCTGTACATCTCTTACGGCCTAGCGAGCATATGAGTCAATATCCACATGTGAAACCCCCAGACAGAAGACTCAATTCCAATCTTGATCCATGATTTCCTTTGGACTTGTATTCCCTTGGAGCTAAAGGGAGAAAAGAAACGGAATTTGTCATGGGTCTCACCGGGACGCTCATAACGCTTCTATAGATTCTCACAGAATCCGCACAGTTTAGCCTAGTCGCTGCCATGCGATATTCTGGATTAATTTTCAAATTCAGTAATCCCTCCCTAGCACTGAATTTCCCTTCGGCATTCAATTCAAATCCCATTCAAATTGCCCACTCGTCTACACCTTCCAAATCTTCATCTTCTTCCTTGCGAAATATACAAGCCTATGCACACAGAATCATCTGTATTCCATTTCACCAATACAGCAGTCTCATCATTCATTCCTCCATCCGTGTCAATCGTCACTCTCAGCGCTTGAGAATGTGTAAAGGATAATTATGATTACCCGGCCGAAGGCGTACATAAAAATACATCTAGACAAAAACCTACTCGGTTGTGTGTATGCAATTTCTTTTTCAACATGCATCCATCGATAATCATAGATCACTGGACGTTAACTTATTTGCAGCTTAATCAGCATAATATCCATGTTGGAATCAGGTTAGTATAAACGTACCACAAGCCGAATCTTGCCTCGGCAGATATAAGGAAAGAAAGGATGAGGATGATGATGATAAATAATGGGTTGGAGCAATGCAGAGAGTATTTTATATTAAAATCCAGTAAAAAATCTTTACTTACTTTTATCTCTTTATCCAACGTGGCTGCAGATGGATTTGATTTTTTTGACTTCTTCCTAATTTTTTTCACTGTCGAGGCCGCTTTGTTGTACGACTCCATTCGTTGTTTATGGCAAACCATGAATTTTTTCTGCTCCGTCTGTTAATTTTAAGCGTGCATATTAAGTATCAGTTATCCACTCTGTCACGAACTCCATGCAACAATCCCGTAACTAATTCCCTTCCTTGCATTTTATTTTCAAGCATGTTTTTTTCCAATCCGCTTCTCATTTTCATATTGTATTTCCATTTAGTTTCCTATATAGTTACTCTCGTCATTCATAATTTTATTTTAAACCTCACTTCATCACGTACTATTTTTCCTATTTTCGTGATTTGTGCATGCATTCCTCATCCTTATACCAATAATTTTCCTATCAAATTTTTTAATTGACCATCCTACCACTCAATTATCAGATTCATTGGAATAAATGCATTTGGTCATACATGCATCAACCCGAGATACTACAATTTGAAAACTCCAGAGTGCCTAAAATCTTTTTCAGTTTACTAGAATTCATCCTGCAGAGTCGACGATGTAGCTCCGTTACATACACACTGGATTCCTTTTTTCCAATCACAGTTTTAAACAAATATATCTGGTGGAAAACGGTGTTGTACACTCTGAAAAAAACTTAAAAGTGTCGTCCCCATGTAAGAAGGCCTTATTCCTAATTCCCACTGATTGAGTGAGCATGTCGGGATAGCTTTCATTCACGTTAGGGTGGGCATCAATCATCATTTGGAAAATCCCTAGAATTTACTGCAAGAGGGCGCATACATGGTAGATTCGCTTTCCCCTCCAAGACATTCTTGTTTTTTTAGGATCTCTACTATTCCTCTTGTGTGTGTATGTATCTTCTATTGGCATTCCAGTTGATTGTTATTAATCATGATAAATCACCACCCGACTCCTACTGTTTCTCCCACCCTCCCTTCTGTTTCTGTCTCTTCTAACCGCAACAATTCCCTCCATCCATAAAGCAATAGATTATTCATTTTAAAATGTCTTAACTGCAGATTCTCACGGCAGAAGTGAAAGTAAGTTTGAAAAACCGCAACTTATTCATTTGAAATCTCTTGGAAACTAATAATATGCCCAACTGGTCATAGACATCTCATTGCTGACAATTCTATCAGCTAATGTAAACAAATAGAATTGAGATTCACTATTAACTCTATCATCTGCATAATGCATCATCTAAACACAAAGGCTTTACTTGGAAAACTTCCCTCCTGGGCTCTGGGGCTCTGTGCACTAAGTTTGTTTTTCATCAAGCAAACAGAGGATATGAGGATTGTTGTAAGCGTCCTTGATAAAAATTATTGCGGTGAATCAAGTGGATGTTTCTGCTAGCCACTGGCTAGGCTTTGCAAGTTGTAAGCAAACTATTCTAAATATTTCTTAATACCAGACAAGACTACAAGACAGTCAATCATCCCCCTGAGGCGGCGGGTCAACAGGGCCTTCATACTCATTACGCATGATTATTTCCAATTGCTTTATCTCACAAATATATTATTATCATTACGCCTCTTCTTGTCCCAGTCCCTGCAGCGTCCGTCCTTTCAAATACCTCATATTTCATTAGAATCATCTTCAAACTTTCAGCTCAGCCCGTAGCGC
Source organism: Sminthurides aquaticus (assembly GCA_906901655.1). Taxonomy (NCBI): domain Eukaryota; kingdom Metazoa; phylum Arthropoda; class Collembola; order Symphypleona; family Sminthurididae; genus Sminthurides; species Sminthurides aquaticus. Next base: position 2,309,236 of record CAJQTT010000004.1, on the reverse strand, counting down.
AGCAGCACAAACTCTGATATTTAAGCCGTCTTTCATGTAATGGATTATAAGTTTATATAGCCTAAATTTTGTTACTTGTTGTAACCTCAGACGGCTTCGTCTCAAGAGGAGGTCAGTTGATTACAACAGTTTAACTCAAGCCTAGCTACGTGACCCTTAGCCTTCTTCGTAGCGTCCACCTCCACTTTCACTCCACTCAATTCCCTTTCCTACTTTATACTTACATGAATTGCGCTTTCGTGAGAACTGAAAACTTGAGATGGCTCTTAATACCTTCAACTCGGCGCTCCGTTCTCACTTTTCTAGCGCTACGTCCTCCTCCTCCCCCAATTTGGGAATTGCCTATTTCTACAAATTTTATTGTCTCCTTCAATTCTAATGTGAGATTTACCCTCCGGCTTCATTATTTCCCAATTCTTAAAACTTAATGTAACCTTCAAAACGACAACTAAATTAACTCAGTGTCGTGGATTGCACGAAGGAAAGCTATGAATTTGATAGTTTAGTTTGACGTGCTAATTTCATGAGTGCGTTTAATTAAGGCCTTGCTGTATTGTATTATTATTATTACTGTAGAAAACTTGCGTGCAGTTTTTATAATTACCTGAATAACACGAGTATCCTGCTCCAAGTTCGTCTCCAAAGGCACAAGGAAGTCTACATAGAAGGCTTTGAGCTGAAAAAGTAAAAATGTAATTTTAGCAAAGATGGAAAGCTGGCTGACTGTTAGAACTGAAATTGCCAAATAATAGCTATGCGTCTCTTAAGGATCAAAGTTCATTTTAGAATTACTTACAGTGTTTAATTGGAGTGTATGTATTTCCTTGAACACTTCTGTGATTTGCATTAAGCATGAACCTGGAATATTATTATCAAGGTAATTACATGATCGTCAACGCCCATGATTAACATTTTGCAAATAACAAACGCTATTATTCTAAAATATCTTACCGATATCTCCAGAATTTCCTAGCGTGCTTTGTTGAGCCTGTCGGGATACCCGGACAAGTGTGTCCAGATACAAAGAAGATGCTGCTGATGCTCCTATATTATGCAAATGTTATTAATAATATAATATAAGACAATATTATACAAAAGAATAATCTTTCCACTATACAGAGGTATACATTACGTATAATCATTCATGACTGAAACTTTAGACCTATAGGACTCACCATGTAAAGACTTGAGATAAGCTTTTCCCGTTGTTATCATTTGCCGGGAAGCTGGGTTGAAGCTCTCCAAGATGTTCTATAAAAATTAAAAGAAAAAAACTGATTATTTATTTTGTTTGCCAAATTGGTTATCAACGTTTGGAAGCTTGCGTTACCACCTCTGAGCAAACTGCTTGAAACTTTTTGCACGGATATATCGCCAACCATTTCATGAGCGCATTTTGAGTAAATGTTCAGTCAAGGATGTAACAGTAAATTAATTTCCTTGAAGGACGTATAAGCCTTTGATGGAATTTTAATAAAAAAACAACCCATGTTCCTCAATTTCCGCAACCCAGAGCAACCGCATAATCAGCTCAGCATTAGTTCCACACTGTGTGGTCGCCTATTTTAGGATAATTTGCTCCTCTTGCCTGAATTTTAATTTGTTCGCGTGTATTTCATGAACATGTGAGCCGCAAGCAAGTAATAAAAAACATTTCATCGATTAGAGGCGCTGTAAATCCAGCGCCTTGTTATATTCGCTACATAAAACTCATTTTCTATTCAACAGGAGAGCGCATCTGAGATGCTGTTGAGGGGAAGTTCCTGTCTGCCTGTTCCTCAGTTTCCTCCTCGTTCAGCCCTGTTTGGCAACTTTTGCAATTAATTCCAGACTTTTTTAATTCCTCTCCAGTCTTTGCTAACTCCATGTGGGCTAATACAAAGGATTCAAAAACGAAATGTTAAAAAATGAAAAATGTTAAATTCAGTCGCATATTTTCTCATACAACCTCACTTGTGTCTGTACCTACTACGTATTTTTCAAAGCTCTCACAGCTCGCAGGTAATTTTAAATTCAATCTAACCGAACACATTACCTAGTGGCTTGAAGACGAGCTAAAGCTAAAGGATCCAAAGCAAGAGAGCTTATTGTGTTACCCGTTAGTTCCGGGTAACAGAATAAGCGTCTACACTATTATCTTGTTAGCATATTATAAAATGAATTAGGAGGGGAAGAGGACATGGAACGGTCACAAATTCCTGCATCTGTAATTTAATTCAGTGACGAATCCTTTTGTTATTTCTTCCGTGATCGGAATCTGTAATCGAGTCTCAGAGAATATATCCATCCTTAGATCCCCTACACCACCCTCTTCCTCACGCCTTCATCTCCCAAATGAATTCCTGGGCTAGTCTCATCTTCTCCTTCTGGTCTAGTCTCTCTAGTAGGTCTATGAAAGTCCCGATAGACTTTCAGCTATTTAAACGATTCCACCCTTAGCACAATCAATCATTCATCATAGCTCTGTTATGCGAGGCGGCGGATAAAAAATATTTAATTCATATGCTAATGTAAACACACACACTTCTTCTTGAGCAGTCCCTTTGAAACGTTATAGTCTTAATATTATATCTACTCTCTCATTCTTATTGTTTCTTCAATTATACATCTCCCTTTATTCCCTCTTGACATGCTGGAGGTCACAGAGGCACATTATGAAGATCTGGCTGGCTGGCAGGTCGCACCCATCACCTTCACCCGGACAAAAACCCTTTGAGGTGTGTTCGTAGATTTATGCGTGCCGCTGCCTGGCGCTTAGCTTACGCATAACCTCTGCATTCTATAGCTTTTGCCCCTGTCAGTGTTTCCATGCCAGACTAAAATACCAAACGCATTTTAATGTACCGTACTGAATAAACTGGATTTTATATAAATAATAATAATTAAATATTGAAGTTTACTCAACCCTGTCGCCACAGCGAACTGTCAACTCTTCAACATACGAGCCTTCTTAAAATCTCTTTATAATACGATAATTCATACATTTTTAAGCTTGAAAAATTTCTTTGAGTGCTAACCACAGCCCACGCTTGGCCGGAAACGTTCAAGCCCTTTTGCCGACGACCATAAGACTTTGCGGTCAGTGCGGACGGAATGGGTATAATCGTATACAAATATAGTTTGCATTTTCAGATTTGGAAAGTGTGAAACTGGGCTTGTCACGATTATTCCTACAAACAGACAGGGGATTTGTAATGGAGGATGGTTAATGGTAATGGGGAATGAGAATAATGGTTTCCAATAAGCCATTCCATCACATCCCTAGATTCCTTCTGATAAATCCCAAGATTAAGGCCTTGGCAAGAATCTGGGATAAATGGATAACAAAAGGGTATTCAATGGGGATGATTTAGAAGAAATTTATTTTCCTCAAAATTGGCCGACTACAGCAACCTCCAATAATCTAAACCAAACCAACCCTTTAGCGACTACCTCCCTTGAAAGACAAAAGGGATGAAGCACATGGGCGAAGAGACGGGAAAGAAGTCTTAATGGTTCATATAATATTGCACAGTATTGCATCTCTGTATGGACTCTGTCTGCACTAGCATTACCTTCATTTCATATTCCTCCTCATTCTCATGGTCTTTTTGCGCTCCTTTTGCAAAGCGGCGAAAAGCACGTGTGTTAGGGCAGACAGACTGGGAATTAGGAATCCTGTTTAGAAATTAGTGAAAAGTTAACAAGGTTTTAAGGTGTGCTCACCACGATTGATCACGACAGCACTAGAAATGAGTAGGGCATTAAATAAAAGCGACTCTTAATCAATTCACCCCCTTTACTTTTTCCTCCAATTCAATAAGGAAACCTCCTATTCTTTAGCTCGCTTCATCTCTCTCCGTCTCATATAAAACTCATAAAGAGTATCATAATCCCTTGTAAAACGCTTCCACTTCCCCTCATTCCCCTGTAGTTCCCACAGACACACTGGCAACATCTACCAAATATTACACCTGCTTCCTCTGTCCTCGACGCTTCCCCACTTCCCTATACGCTTTGACTTGGTAAACGCTTCTATCATCCACCGACCGAACATGTTTTATTTCCCATGGCTATAACTTAAAACTTCCATCATCTAGCGCTTTGAGACCCCATGTATACAAGTTTAGTTTAAGTCTGCAAGATTCCAATGAGAGCCAAAGAAAGTGGAGAGACTTGCACCGCAGCGCAGTCTATATGGCCTTTTCCGCAGAATACGCAGCGCAGCGCCTTTTTCTACATGGCCCTTTCCTCTCCCTTGTCCGCGAAGCAATTTGTGTAAATTACGCTCGCAAATTGCAATCAACAAGAACAAAAAGAGGTCACTTATGAAGAAAGTGACACGTATGCGCGTATCAACAATTGTCCATAGCATTCTTTGGATGCACAAAGGTGAAACTGAAATTAAAAAGAATGGTGGAGGAGGAGGGCCCCATCATTTACCTTCCATCTTCTCATCCCTTCAGGCACACACCATCAACTAGCTTTATTTCAAGACCTGCCGTACATTATGTCTTCTTCCCCATCTTCAAGTCATTCTCTTGCAACTTTTGAACACTCTGTTCCAAAGTCCGGATTGCTCTACGCAACCCCACACGATCTACCAATTTTTCACTCAATCATAAATTTCTTCTTAAAGAATACTAGTATTTATCAACATGTGTCCATGTGCAAATCCATGGGTTGACGGCATAGCTTTGCGGAAAAAGGGTAGGGAAACGGTCATCCCACGCATATCGTAACCTCCGGTGAAAACCATTGATGAGCAGAAAACGGGGCCACGAAACATCATGTCTTTTCCGTTTCTGTAGTTCCTCTAATTAGCATGATTTAGATAAGATTTGCGAAGAAGGTGTTTCTTAGTCTACACATCCAACTTGATTTTTCTTCAGTACTTATTAGCGATTATGCGAAGATTGATTCAAATTAGCAACTCTCTCATCCCTTCACACTTTGTCCTTACTAACCCTCGTCGTGTATTGCAATTATAATAATTTCATCATCAAACCATCATCCAACTGGTCCCCTCCCCTAAATTCCACAATTCATTCCCATATTTTCAAATCATTGGTTTTTAAGTTGTAATTCTCACTGTTTATCTCCACGGGTTTAATACTCGTTGGCCCAGTGGCTAACACGCGTGCACATTTTCAGAAACCGCACACACTGCAAATAATGTTCGCGAATGTGTGGTAATATTGCAAGCCTTACATCGCGAGTAGCAAGTAAAATTAATTTTTTTATTCTTTTCTCACTGCTCCTAGCATCTAAAAACCCCTGAGTTGCAAACCCTAGAGCCTGTGATTCAAACCGTGCAGTCTGCCGCGGAGTGAATTGCTGAAATTTGGCGCTATTTTTTGCACACTTTTTAACTATTCGCAACTTTAAACCAGAGCGTTATTTCATCCTCTATACCAAATTAGATGGCTTCCCTGTGGCTGTCGGCTGTTTTTTTTTTAATTTCGTTTCCTTCCTGAGCTCTTTACTGCATGTACGCCGTTTGTAGCATGACTTTTACCCTCTATTTTTCAAAAAGCTTTGCGCTAATTACTCAGGTGAAAAGAGAAGAGGGTGTCTCTAATATACCTGAATGAGGTGCATGCATTTTATTTATTTTACATTCGCATCCTCCTGTGACACACTCCCTCATCATGTCTTGCTTGGAAGTAATCAAAAGCAGACATGATATAAACATGCTATTCTTCATTCTTTTAATCCTTGTTATTTATTTTCCCCGTCCACTTCACACATGCAATCCTCTTTTGATGTTACTATCTGTCCCGCATCTTCGTCTATATCTCCCAGCTTCTGTCACAACATAAATCCTACTTGAACGAGACTCAGTCCCATTTACCAAGACGGAAGCCGGATAAATCCCTACGAGCATTGGATTTGGCAAGGTATGTATTCATTTTCCCTTTTCGCTTCACTCCCTTTCACACTTGCAGAAAGGTTTTAGCCTACGGGGTCCTTTCTTGGCCACTCTAGCAACACTTATCACCATCTAATTACTTATTATCGTTTATCCTATTATCCTAGGCCCTCAATTCGCTTGAGAACAAATGAACCATGATTTAAGCCATGTATACCACAAGGTACAAACTGTCCCCGTCATCCCTCTCCCTCTCTCTCTCTCTCCAACTGATCTCATAGTGTCTCATCATCAGAGTCTCTGAGCAACTCATATTCTCACTTTTAAATTCTCTATTAGTCCTCGTCATTCTTATTTTTTGAAACGACAGAGGACACTTGCAAAATTGCATGCCTTTGCCAACTTACATTCAGTATACAGTTTCACATTCTCAAAAGACTGTCCTCTTACTCCAGGCCATACTTGAATGATCATTACCGTGGTGTTTCTTGGACTGGTTAGACTTTCTTCTGTAACTGATTCTTCTCTGATTTCTCCTCCTTGCGGGTTGACTAGACCCTACCGAATTCAGCATCATTAATTTCCGTTGTAAAAAGGGAGACTCTACTCAATGTGAGCAGTTTCTTTTCTGTTTGGATCATGCTGCGCTGCATGAATGCAACGGGTTGTGGTCCGCAACATTCTGATCTGAACTTCCCGTTGCATTCTCAGCAATGTGCATGGAAAGAACCGTAATACAAGCTGCATCCTAGTGTAGTATTTCAATACTTCATTATCTCTATCTACACGTAAACCGAGCCTGGATGTTTCTTGATTAAGTGAGCGCAAGGCTTCGTTTTGCGAACACTCTTGAAGCAATCTCGTCTTGTTCCACCTTGGTCCATCACATCGTCTTGAAAAAAACAGCGTTGCTCAATCGCTTGTCCGCTCTCTGAGTTTCAGCAAAAACAAATCTTGTCCACCACTAGACAGGGCTATAATGTTAAAAAATTGGCTACCCTCTTTTCAATCTTTCTGTTATTACAAAAAACGCTGCAGTTTCTAAAAATAGACACTCATCCCGGTGATCCTCGAATCCTTCCATCCACTGTCCATGATTCACCAGTGCATTCTTGCACGGCTTGAAGCGGCCATTTTTTTAAGAGGATTCACACAAGAAACTTGTAAATTGTAAGCGGAAAACAAGGAACATCCTCATGATTACCAAGTATTTCACAGCTCATTTTCCCTGTCGCCTACTTGATAAAGAGCGTCAAAAGATTACATCTTGAAAATGTGCAAAATTATGATCTGAATGAAGGAGGAGTAGTGAAAAGAGAGGATAAGGGAAAACATATCCATCTTAAGCCACTCAAGCTCATCCTCTTTAGTTTCCCCTTTCAGTTTCACCAGACCATGCATCATGTAAACATAATAATTTATTTGTTACGCAAGAAGATAGAAAACGTTCATTCCGTCCTGCATCCACCCACTTCTTCCGACACCTTCTTAAGTCTTTTCGCTTTCCATCCTTTGTCCTACAGTCCGGAGGTGCTTATAGCTAATATGACTCTTATTCAGATAGAATCGCAAATCACACCCAAGAAAACAATTTCTCCATCCCCGCTCGTCGGCGGCATACTTAACCCTCCATCCCCTTCCATTTTATCCATTTTATCCATTTCCGTTCTGCCCACTATCTTCAAATACGGTATACTTATTAGTTGTGATTCTTGAAATCCTATTCCACTCTGCCCCTTCCCCTCCCCATCTCATCATGTCCGTAAACAAACGCAAATAATAATGGCAAACATTGGATTTACTTTGAAAGTTTCTCTTTTGAAACACATGTAATTCCACTTGTTGTTCCCTCTACAACCCTAATTAGATTCTCGTAATCTCCTCGCTTTAATATTTGCTTTTTAACTTATTCCTTGTTCAATTCTTCTGTACTTGTAATTACTTGGAGCAACCTTAGGGAGTGTTATGTTCATCCATGTACTTTTCTAAGCACAATTTTGATTGTATACATGTTTCCTCAATCTCATCTACTAGACAGACTGACAGGGAGATGGGATTGTGGATTTTAAATTTCTACTCGGCTTCATCAACAAATCAAAGAACGTCTTCATCTTGTGTCTTAAAACTTGAAATTGTTGAATTCCAGCTCGATCCCTGTAAACAGTCTGTGTCAATTTAACTTCTTTGAATACGTTGTGGAAAATCGCAAGTGTTAACTCTTCATCCATTATTTTTATACAACTCGAACGAAAATATCCGCAAACTTATTACCATCACCATTTGAGTTTGCAAACAAATCTTTTATTATTTGGGGAAAGGCTTTGGTTCGTTTCGTAACTTAAACTAATAATGTACGAGAAGGATGGCAGGAGTGACGCCTTCTGAGAGGCTGAGTAGAATCACGTTGATTAACGTGACGGAGAACAACTATCAGCTTTAGAATATATTTTCCATTCCGTATTTAGCCTTCCCTGACATTTAAAGTTCCGCCTTCTTTGCCATCCAAGAACCGCCGTTGTTTTAGTTTTTTGAAACATTTCACGGAGCGTTTCTTTATAAAAGCCAAAAAGGTTTTATTTTCAAAGGACGCGCGTATTATTAGTAAAAGTGATAAGTAGTAATTAAGCGAGAGGGTTGTAATCATTTGCAGCAGGTTGGTAACCCAGTGAGAGTAGATGAATCTCTAAAAAGCCGTGCGGGCAGACCTCACCAATCTTCTGACACTTGTCGCCCTCTTTACAGAGAGCGTCCTCCTCAGAAAGCATGTATTTAAGCGCTGGGAGGAGTGAAACCATAGACAAGACAGTTTCACTCGGCCCGTAGGATTATGGTGTGGTGTTCCGGCTAAAAATTGCAATTATATATGAACAGAGTGTAGCAATTTTCTCCAATTACCCTCTTGTTATTGCACTAATTATGTACGTGTTAGAGGAGACGGAGGGAGTAGAATCTCCGTGTAAATGTGTCCTTATAAATGGGGGGTGTGCAATACTTTAAGTCACCATTAAGTGGACACGGGCAAGGAGTATTAAGCCGTGAGACAATAGGATCATGATGATGAAAATCTTAGAGGAGTCGACCCTACAAATTAATTTACCCTCCTTATGTTTCTTTTGTCTCCTCCAAAGGGATAGTTTGTCCCATTTGTGCCGTTCTCAGCTAGAGAGAGACGCGGACCACTACGCCAAACGCTCGCTCGTTTACACTTGTTTTTCAATTCAAAACCATCGTAAACACACATTTTTGTACGTTTGGATTCACTAAATACCTGAGAAATATCCCAGCTTGGGCGAAATCCAAGCGTGGACTTTGTGAACCCATAGGTTTCTATCGGACGTATGCGAAAAAGTTGAAATTCAAAAAAGAAGCATGGCGCATAGCAACGCAATGGAATTTGGCGCGTGCGCTAAAATCGCGTAGCGAATATCACTCGGACAAAGCTGTGGTTGCAGTGTCAATTTTGCTTGAAGAGATTTTTAGAAACAGTAAGAGCCGGGAGAGGAAAGACGTAGAAATACATATAGGTTAAATGGAGGTGAATTGAAGCGAATCAAATAAACAAAACGAGTTAGCCATTCAGTTCAATAGCCTGTCCTCTGTCACATTGAATAATGTTCCATAATGTAACCTAACACGATCAGGCAAAGCTCTTTTGGCTCTAGTCTCTGCTCTGCTCCAATCAGACTGGGCTAGTCCTTGCTTGAAATAATCCCAGTGTTACCTTTACAGGTTTCACCCGTAATACTTGCCACACACGCTGCTTCTTAATTACAGAGCAGTGGGGCAGTAGTCGTGTACAACTCCCGTAACTGTAACGACCACTGCCTTACTGACCGTTGTTGTCATATTTATTTTATTTCTGGGATGACTAGTTCTCCTATCATAATAAGACTGTTTACTACATGCACTAGTATTTAAACCGTCTCCACTCCCCTCTACCTGCTTGTCAACTTGACGTTTTCGGCATCCGCGTGTCCCCACAGAGTCGCTTATGATTATGATGACATTAGTCAATTAATTCAACGCACCTCCATCTCTTCACGCTCTAATATTCATGTCAATCACACATCCTGGTGCTTACATTCCCACCCTTTTACTATTTTATCTTCATCCTCCTGTCTTAGGATTCTCCGAGGTTTCATTTAGGTGCTTATGCAGCAGTCATTATCGATCTAACTGTGGGACTCGTTTCTTCCTTTTATATCTCCGTGTAGAGCCTAACCTCTACTTTATCCACGCTTCCTATTAGGTCCCAGCGTAAAAGACTTGTTTTGACCCATAATATTGCTCTGCTAAGTAGGAAAAAAGTAGGAATGAGGAGGAGGGCTATCAATATTTATGAAAGGGATGAACATATAGAAATTCAGGTGAGCGTGTATTCTATCTCGTTGCACACATCCACTTATATGCTTATCTAAACGTGTGTAGTAGTTGAGCCTTGCTTCTCTTGAGGATCCCAGCTACAATGTGAGTCTACCTCTCTACAAAGACGGAACGAAAGACGGAATAGTAATCAGTGGAGGTGATTTCTAGGAAACAATGTAAAATCAATTCCAATTACACCCAGCCTGCATTCCCCCAGGTGTATCCTCTACATACAGCCCTTCATCAATCTTAAACCTTTGCAATTCGCCATATGCCCTGGAGGGAATACACTTCAGTATGCTTTAGAATTAGCACTACTAAATCTCTACTCATATTTCACAATTTTGCCAAAATATGTCTATAGTTTAGACTCGAAACATCTTAATCCAAATTATCAATTGATTAATCATTCACTATCTGTAGTAAACTTGTTAAACACGACTTTGTCTTCATTATAATACTTTCTCATTAGAAATCGATTGGGATTACAATTATTAAGGGAAGATTTGCAGGTGGATCTTCATTTAGAATCCATGTACAAAAGAAAAATACGCTTCTCTTCTACTCCTTCTTTATCTCGTTCTAATAAAGATTAATGATACTTCCTAAAAAGGTGCACTGCTGCAACAACATCTCTAGCTTTTCTCTCATCCGCTCTTCACGCCTCCGTTCTTTTGTCTATCGGACGAACAACAAGTTGCAGCATCCTTATATTATTGGACGAGTAGGATTCTATTTCGAAATCACATTTTTCTAATTCAACAAATCTTTAAAACGTCCTTGTGCTTTATTATTCTGTGTGGCCCATGCTCAAAATCATGTAGCTAAAAATCAAGACCACTGAAGACATCAGCTGCTAGGTTAGTGTGTCCTAGTCCTGCTTGTCAAACATGATCGTCTCCTATTCATCACTCTCACCCTTCAATGCCAACATGTATTGTGTCACAGAATTACTGATATTGCTACCCTTTCTATAGAATCTTGTTATTATCCTCTATGGATGACATTCTTCTTATTACCAGCATTCACAAGATCGAACATTTTATTTTAAGCTTCTTGCTAAATTTTAGCGTGATAAAATCTCGCGAATTTAAAGTTGGAATTCTAATCGTGATTGTAGCAAAACGATACGTCAGTATCAAAAGCCATGAAATGATTGAAATTCCCTGGGTTAAAATTTTTAACTAAAACCATCCAAAACCTATCGAAAATTTGTGATTACGTCTTAACGATTCGCTAGCGCCAAAAGTCACCTGCATCACTGACTTTTACGCAAAACTCTGGTCGGCATATTAATAAGGTATATTGCAGCTTTAAAAACTGCAAGGCTACAACGTGAGGAAAACGTTAATAAAAATACATAACGAGCAAAGCAACGCTCTTTCTATAGCAATCACTGGGAGTGTTATTTAGGAAATAAGTGATCTGACAAACATTCTGCGCTGCAATCAACAGCCAATAGCTGCTAACAGAGGCTTGCAGAAAAACGTTAGCACGTTCTAAGTCCAACTTGGAGATCTGAGTTGAAGAATTTAGGATTTGATAGGTTATGTATAATTACCAAGGATCATGTTAGTCACGTAAATGTGTGTGTACTTTGTCGACATCCCATGCACCTAACCTTTCCCTACGGCTCTATCCTTCTTAAGAAGGGCCTTCTTCTCTACCAAGTCTTCTCCCCATCCACCCCAGGAGTTAAGGTGGGAGAGAGTTTGAAAGGAGTTTCTTTTATATTTGATTAAAGCGGATTGATTCTTCCCACCGTAATTACATCTTTTGATAATAATAATAACACATGTTCCCTTGATAAAGACTGAATGTTTAGGATAAAACGTATTAAATCTTGAGGTAGCCACTGCAAAGAGTGCCTACTCCAACACGTAGAACTCTTCCCAATCTCTGAGGCTACAACAAAGGGGAGAAGTGACCCCGAATTCTCCATTCCCGTATATCTAGGTCAGGCAGCCCTAGCAGAAGCACACGGCAAAAGAATACCGCATCATCAGCTTGAATCCTTGTTGCATCTCGCTCCTTATCATCAGATAACTTCTTTCTGCTCCTTTGCTTAATCTCTCCTCTAGCTTCATCCCTCTCTCATCTTTAGTCCCTTATCAGCTCCCCTCTCTGCCTGATTTTACTTGGAAAAGCTGTTTCTTCTTTTCATAATCTCTTGCAGGCCAAGACTAAAACTGCAGAGGAGCAAGGAGAATTATAACAGTAATAAGGCTTTGCCCTCCGTCCGACGAAAAGTATCTAAAATAAACTCTCATGTCGACTACAGCAAAATAGCCAGTGTCCGACAAGAGGAACGGATTTGCAATCCTTCCCTCCCTTCTCCCTCTCAGCTGACGGGCTGAATCCATGAAAGAATAAGAGGATTCCAATGGTTTGAATAATTATCAATAGGTAACCTTGATGCCATTTTTCCTAAGCCATTCACCCCATACACAATAGTAGCCTTTCCCAGCTCCAAACTTGAGACAGACAAACAGGAGTACAGTGGCAGGGAGTAGGGGGATGCGAACTTAAGTGGAATCTTCGCCCATTCTATTACCTTCAAAGGTTTCATCTTCTTTTACAGACAGTCAGCCAAAACCACCTCATAAGCCCAGCACCCGTCCCGCACTATCGCCATTCAAAGAAGACCACAATCAAACCGTCGTAGCTAAGGGTATGCCAAAATCAAAGGATTTAAAATTCCCCAGTTTTATTACAATCCCATCTCCCCGTACACGAACCTTCTCACCGCATCCATGCTACATACACCTGCTGCTCAATTAATCTCGCATTTTTCTAAGCTAGAAGTTGGCATATTGAAAAACTATCATGTGTATATTTCTCTCTTATCTTTGATACAAATTCGACTTTTCTTCGGGGCTATTTTTAATCCCGTTCCTGCAATCCCATTACCAATAAAATAAGCTTCTCAACCCTACCTGATTCAGTGTGTACAACTAAAGCTCAGGAGAATATTCTGATACTTAGAGAAAAATTGTATTAATACTCTGTCGTACAGTCCACGAGAATGCAGAGGGGATAGCGTTATTTGAATTGTGTTTTTTATCTATTTCGTTAACCCTGTTGATAGTAAAGAGAAAAATTACACGAGAGCATGTTCAATGGCAGCTAATGATCAAGAGGAGTGAAACATAGGAGCATTTTGAATTATAGGGGGAAACGTTTAATTGAATGTCATGGGAGTTGAGTTAAAAATCTGTCTGGGTTTTATGCGCTTCTTTCTCGGATTTATATTATACTTCCTTGTAAAAAAATAACAAGGCTATGACGACTCCAAGTCTTTTGAGATGCAGGAGTAAGGAGCGGTATCAAAATATTTGCATTAACTTCTGTGATATACTCTCTTTGTATCAATGACTGACATGGCATAATGGATTCAAATCTATTCTTCTCATCTCTCTTTCGATGAAGGGTTGTCACAAAACATGGCCTTCCATAACTAATCCATGGGAATAGAATCAAAGGGAATTCAGTTCCATTATCTTGTACGTATCATCAACTCTTCGCTTCCACTCTGTAGGATGAGCTAGAAGATTCATGACATTTAATCAGGTCTTGTAAAAGTGTACGTGTAGCAGGATAGGCTGTGCTGTGCCAGTGCCGTGAATGCAGAGACGCAAAATTATGTCCCGGGGTTGCACTTTGCAGGTGTCATTGCCGCGTTAGGAATTTTAATATGAAGACAGCTGTTCGGAATTTTAATCAATCCTCGAGAAATGTCACATTACTAAGAAGTTCATTAGGCTATGCCTAATTTTCAATTTTGTTTTATTCTAACTTTATAGAAACTCTATGCTTTATCCTCCCAAACGCTTTCCAAAGAATATAAAAAAGATGACACAGAGTCTGGAATGCCAGTAAATAATTTTTCTAGCCCAGCTTTTGAAATTGGAATAATTTAGCCCGTTTACCTCTTGGCTTTGTCCTAGTCTCTTCCTGATTGTGATTTGTGAATGACTCCACTTTTTGTCTTTCATTTATACTACTCCATACTAACACATCCTCAATGAAATGTCTATGTATCACTATGAGTATCACAAAAACCAGCCTACTTTCCTTGGAAAAAGTCAAAACTTGTATTTACTTAAGAGTTTATAATCCTCTGAGAGTCAATCAATCACACACACGGTCCTATCCTAAGATAAGGTGTGCTAAATCCTTGGAGCTTCTCTGACTCGCACTTCCGCCTGTAAAACCTTTCATTCATCCACTCTGCGCTCTGAGGGAGTCAATTTGATTCAGCAGGTAGCTTTGAGGACAGATTGATCAGGGATTATTATTAATTTGCAAGTTGAAATTAATTCAGTGTTTAAATGTTGGAAAACAGGTATTCTCTCTTTCAACTCATTCTTAGCTGAATCCCTTGTGAATGTGAAGGTGTATTGGAGGGGGAGACGGACAGAGTATTGTCATTAATTGTGTATTCCTTGGAGAAGTAACTCTAAAACTACCGGAGGCAGTAGGATAGAATTGTTTCCCCAGAAACTGCTATGCATTGTATCTCCTTCTGCTCCCATCCCACTCCAAGAGTTTCTACTTTTCTGCAGGTGTTCAGCTGCAGCATTTCGACTTGGCCCACAGCGTGTAACCAAGTAATTAAGTAGATAATTCGCACACTTACTTCCCTTCCCCTTACTAAATTACTCAAGTCCGAGTTGTATCTCTCTCTTCATAATCCGCACATTTCAACCCTCCTTAATATTCCGTATTTCCTATTCCCTACTACATTCTCCGTCATTTATTGCCTACTTGAGTTGAATAAAATGTTCCCATTAATCCTCGCTTATCTTTCACCTGAAACAAAGTTCTCAAACAGTTGACCGGAGGCCTCAAACACGAAATGTTTTTGTATTTTTACGACGAGAATATGTCTGTGCCCTTTAGCGCAATGACAACGGTGGTATACTTGATACTCAATATCCACAGTGTTTGTTAAATATCATTACTATTTTCACCTAGAATTTACAGGTAAGTAAGAGGAATGAATTGTTCTCAACTGTATGAATTTCTATATTCTGTACCGTCTGTAATGTCTAATGCCACAACCTGAAATAACATGAGAATCCCGACTATCCTAAACTGTCACATCGGATCAATGAATGATTATCTTGATTTCCTTCGAAGATAATAATTTGATCATTAACGATAATGTCATCTTTGCCTCCTTCTCTCAGCTTCAGGCAGAATTCAAAGTGCATCCATCCATTCCCTCTTTCTTGATGAACAGAACTTTCTTTGCTAGTATCTGAGAAGGACATGACATTTTACCAATTCTTGAACAGTACATGCACAGTTAGCGTTGTAGCTACTAAGAATAAGAATACCATCCAGGCTGACTGTACAAGTTCGTGCGTAGGCGTGATCCCGGAGTTCTACTTTTACTGTCGCTACACACATTTCCTCCTCGGGCTCTTCTTACCATTCGTGGGTGTGCAGGGGATGCTCTTATCGCAACTTGCGTTAAGTGCAACAATGACAATTCAATTCGTCAACATTGTCATTACAGAGAAGAAGATGGGAGGATGGTAAATAGCCTGGGACTCAACCCCTCCTCCATCCTACATGCGAGCCTCACATCAAACCAAGACTTGGGGGATTTGTATGAACAAGCCAGGAGAACTAGCAAGTGATTTATGGAGATGATACACTCCAAAGCCAATCATCATTTATCCATGCAATCAATCATTCATTCATTCATTCATCCTTCCCCACACATGATTATTCCTGGTCTCGTCACTGCGGCACAATCCGTTCCGAATCATCTTCCTAGTGTTTGTCTCTCCTACCGCAATCAAAGTTTCCAATCATACCGAATTTCCTCTCCCGTTCTCTCAAGCTATTCTTCATTCTATTGTTACCCTCCTCAAACTCCGAAGGAGGTAAACCCGTTATTTACATAAATAAAAACTGGGATAAAGGTTGAGAGGAAGAAAGGAAGATGAGAGAAATGGGATCCATCAGCAGCCGTCTTCTTTCTTACCACAATGAGTCTAGATATTTTAAACACCGCTTTGCCTCCACAATATGTCTTCTTCTTAATCCAGAATGGGAAACAACAGAGGATGCTTTCAACCTCTAATTTAGCAACAGCTTTCAAAGAATCCCTCCACCCATCCATGCCCTAGCTCACCTTCCTCCTTTCCTACATGGATGCTCCATGCAGAGGAAAGGAGGAATCTTCCATACTTTTTGATTGCATCTTGCAAAATCCTAATTTGTCTTGTAACAGAAGATAATTACCTCAAGTCCACGGGGCGAGTATCAAATATTTTTCAATACCCTGTCCAACGTTACAACATCCACACATGCTGATTTGCACAACTGCATGTAACACCTAACTCCGTACAGATCACAGCTAGCTTTTGGTTTTTTTTATAATCAAGCCGCCTTCACTTAACTTCGTAACTGCCTGAATCAATGCAGAGATCGTTCTTGGTTTCACGTGTGTAGATAAAATTCCTAATACAATGATCAAAATCTGCTTGAGGACTTTATTGTATTCATGCTGAGGGATTGCGTTGCAAAATTGGAATCATATTACACCGCAAAGGAGGAGATGGAGGAGAGAAAGGTGCGGAAATTAGGTACATTAGTTACAAATTCCATGACTAATTATGCATGTTCATTGCGTTATTTATATGCATGTATGCTTAAAAATCCCATGTTGGCATTTCCCCTTGACTTGACTCGCTCGATAAATAACTCGACAATCATATTCCCTCCCCGAGGGTTCTACGGCACCGCAGAGCAAAAGCCGGACAAAAGAATTGCCTTTCTCAATAATCACCCTTCTTCTAAACCAAAGACGAGTGAGGCTAAGAATAACTTTACCTTTTTTGCAGCTCAATGTTTTGTAGATTTTTATTAAATATCTAATACGTTCTCTACCTATTTTCTCCCCAAAGTTGTGTAGACGTTTTCTGGAAAACATGGAAATAATTCTAGGAAATGCACCTTAAATTTTTGAAAGTACTTTTTCCAGATAAACGCACAAGATATATTTTCATTTCCAGGATATTTTTTCTATTTTTACCACAAATGTCTAGTCGCTTTTAACCCCTTTGGGTACAATTTCCTACTTTTCGATCCAATCACTGACGGCGCTATACATGTTATAAATCATAATACAGAAGCCGTAGCAAAGATTAGAGATAACAGCATGTATATAACTCACAGGTAAAAAATTCACCTTACAATTAGATGTGCTTCTGTTCCGCTGTCAATTAATTGCTTCAACCTACTTTTTATTCCATAATCGACAACTGACGTACTACTATAGCTACCGCAGAGATGTGGATCTAATTTAAATGCACTCATAAGCAATTTATTTTTTTCCATCAAACAATCTAAATTCAGAAGGAGACCTTCTTAAGCACTCAGAGAGTAACTCGGAATTAATTGTGTATTTCGTTTATAAATTGAATTCAGTATTCAAATCTTACATTCATTTACTGTATACAAGGTTTTGTTTCTAAAGATTATTGAAAATTCAATTTGAGCGGCTTGAAATAATCATGTGTAAATCAAAACAGAGGTGACCGAAGCAATCATAGTCGTAGCTAAACTGCAAAAAGAAACCACAAACTGTTTCCACTTATAAAGTCTTAACCTACTACAGCTACTAGTGTGGCGAACAGGTGGAAAGGATTTCTTTTATGAACACCCTAACAATTTCCGTCCATTTAAATAATCCTATACGTATACTACAAACTCAGCATACATCCATCTGTCTTGCAAGCCCATTTGCCCATTCACTCTCCTCAAGCCTTGTCATCTCTCCCCGTTGCTAAGGAAGGAAGGGGCTTAAGGGTGGATTTTAATGAAAGGAGCCGAAATTAAAGAGTGCGCAAAACAACATGAACATGAACGAGTACGTGCAATAATGATTCCCACAGTAATGCACTCTCACAGTCAGCCAGACTCAGGGACTGCTCTAGGGCTCAATGAAATGCTGTCCTTGTAGTAGCTCCGAGCCACGAATCTTCCCGCATCACACTGCTATTAAAACAAGTAACAGCTTCTACTTGGATTAAGAATAAGACTGCCCATATGAAAGAAAAGTGAGTTGGTGGGGAGGAAGAGAAGAAAACTGCGAGGTTTTTAATGGAAGACAAGTTAAAGGATTGGACTGGATTGCACCCAGTAACCGCCGTCGCTCCACCGCCACCACCACCGCTATATCATCAGATTCTAAAATTTATGAGCAATGAGTGAAAGTTATGTAGAGCGCACCAGTTTTCTAGGTTTGAGCAACCAAGAGCCATAATAATGAAATCCACCCAAGGAAGGAAACTCAAAGGAGTCCATCCCGAAGAACCAAGAACAAGGTGCGTCCCAGAGTCCCAGCTGTGCAAACTAACGCACATTGTATTCTTGCCAGCAAGCCTCAAGAGCAAGAGGACATAAACTAAATGCACCACCGCCCCTCCCGCTTCTTTCTTGTCCTCCTCCTTCCACACGATCTTAATGGAAAGTAATCAAAGGAAAATCCTGTATTTTCCTCTAAACACAGCCCTTTGGGAAAGTTAAATACACCCCCAAGACACTAAAGAGGATCAACTGGTATATATTCCTCTCGAGTAATTATCTGCACTTTTAGCTCAGCCAATAATTTCCTCACAGTTTTGGCCCAATCAAGCCTTTATTTTTTTAATCTTGTCTGCTACCCCCATCATCTGCTCTAGATAATTCACTCGTCGTCCAATACACGTTCATCTATTCGATCCTTGGATTGTATTCAAGGAAAATCTAATTATGAATTCAATACGGTATCTCTTGGTATAAATTATCACAAAAGTTTTCATTCCACCTGTTCATTGCAACTTGTTACTTGTTGCGTAGGACCTCCAGTAAATAATGTTGCCCCTCATTTTCTTTGCAGTTTGCGTCTTATTTCTTTCAATCTCGTTGTAAATCTCAAGCTCAAGTCCTGATGGGCCAAAGCTTGTTGCTAAAATATGAGTGGGATGAAAGAGAGAAGGAGAGTAAGAAGGGCTCTTGACTTTGAATTTCACCTTCCTTTCCGTAGTTATTAAATATAGTTCAAGTTAAATAAGTTCTCAAGCACCATTTTACCATGTAACTGCCCCAGATATTCGCCTTTTCCTCGTTACTCATCCCACCGACAAAGTAAAACCTTTAAAAATAAATTATCAGGGCCCTTCCCTTCATCAGCTATTAAGCCCAGCTCGCAGAGGATGAGAAAGGTTATGCTCAGAATAGAATTTACTAAGCCTTGATCACGATTACTATTTCATGATGCTTAAGCAGAAAACGGTGCTAACGGTGAGTTTTATGGTAACACAGTGAGTACAATAAATTGGCCTTGTATCCGCGCTTCCCTAAATCTATATCATCTCAACAGCATGGAGCATTATATTTTCGATCTCTTTTGATTAATCTGATTCTAAACATTCTGTTGAATAGCTTTCACAAGCTCCTCCTACATCTTCGGCAACCCGTTTCACTGTGCCGACACAAAATTTCGATTTCCATTCTTTCCCACAGTCTAATGAGTTCAAAGGGCAAGTGCAAGTGCAAGCTGATCTCATCTATTTACTGTTAACGCACTACATTCCTCCTTGTCAGCTGACCTTCTGTCTAGGTTTGAGGTTTCGAACGTGTGAAAAGTTTAATTCTCACTTTCCTCAATGCAGTTCACTTGGATTGTGGTGGGGGAGTTGTTTGATGTTCTAACTTAGATTTGCAATTCCGCTGAGAGGGTGTGTTGAGTTGAGTGCAGGTGGAGAGAGACAAAAGAGAGATTCCTTTGATTTCATTCAAAACTTTTGACGCTTGCAATTATTTCCTCCCAGCGCATACATTATTATGAGTGCCGTCTCTCTTAATTTGCATTTGTATCAAGTCTACTCCCTTGATTATAAAATTTCACTTGTCCGCAATAAGTATGTATGGAGGAATAGTCGGCGCAGTCTAGATTTCCGAGCAGAAATCAAACGGACAATTGTCTACCACCGAACCATACCAGTTTAATTTTCTCTTCCTCTGGCCACTTGTCCGTCCGTAATTCACTTGGGTTTTAACCAGCTTGCTTCCCGCTTCCCTATTTACAAGCGTCAGACAAAAGAGTGCTTCCCCTAGGACGAGAGTGCCAGACATAGCGCCACGAGACATTAAATGTAATTCATTTGACTTATGAGACGTGGAAATCGCGGACGGTCTAGGAGAGCAGCATGCAACCGTGCTTAATCTTAATCAAGGGGCTACTCGGCAACTCAGCACCCTTTCCTCCTCTTTGGGCTCATCATAAAAAGATTGATCCAATAACCTGGATAAGCACACTTGAGTAGTAATCATGATCAATCTGAAAATGATATTGAATCTGTATTTCTGCGTGTACAAACCCAACCATCAACTCCTCCCTCAGTCATTTCAACTCACGCGAGTGCTTAACTAACTACTCAACCGGCCTAGTCAACCTCATAAACGACTACTTTACTAATATTTCTTGCTCCTAATCAAGATCAGGGATTATAATATTTCAAAGAGTCGTATAGCATTGGTGGCGCTGATTAATTTATTCCATCGTCTTCTTCCTCTTTCCGCATCATCTTCTGTATTCAGCCTTGAAATTTGAGTGTAAACCACCTAACCCCTGGTGATGAACCTACTTGTAATGAGATGTTAGTTTTAACGCTTTCAATAATAATTCACAACTTTTACTCCCTGGCTTCCCTACTTATCCGTACAACTGCATCTCTTTCGCAAATGGAATTTATGCAAGCTTCCTAAGACTTATCCTCAATAAATTTTTTTATTCTTTGCAGACTACTGGCTTAAACAATGTCCTGCAATAACAAGTATTATTGGGATTTCGGACGCGAGGAAAGGAAATCATGTAGGTTTTCTTCATTTAAAAATGATTATTTACTCTTTTTTTCGGTCACTCTTCCCGCCCACCCTTAACTTGCTGACGAGAGTAAAAACCACATCTCAAAGAGAGAAGAGAGGAAGAACAAGTTGTATTTTTTCAGGAAAAGTTTTAAAAATCTTCTCAATAATTTCCCCGCGCGCCACACATTCCATTTCCAATAAATTTCCATTAACATACAAATGTTCATAGGATCGGCTTTCAATCCACAAACTTCTCTCCGCCCATTATAATCCTAACCAGAAGAAGTCAGACTACGAGCTTTAACCCCCCTCTGATGCGGCATAGGTATCCCTCTAAGTACTTGTTGGAAGATAAGTAGCCGGAAATTTCTAAATTAACGTAAAATCAACGTTAACACATGTCTAAATTACTCTGTGCAAAAAAATCAAACCGCCATATGAATACCGATCAGCTTTTCTCCAAACCATAAGCTCTCACGAGCTTTGGCCTTTGCTCTTCCGATTAGTATGCAAAATACATTTCATATTCATTCGATTTTCACCAGATTTGTCTACCAACAGCTTCACAAGCTTCTGTCTATACATCATTTTTAAGCTCTTCAAGACTTGCTCTCCCTCAACCATTTGAACTATTCGCCATTTGCTAACTCATATAAACTAACAAAGTTCCAAAACCCGCATCAAGTATCTAAACAGCGGGAGAAGATATTATGAAAACTTTTTTTTCGTAAAAAAAAGTGCCAGCTATTTTTTACCATGCACATCACTTTCCGCCTTCCTTCATCCGCATATGGAGCTATACAGAGCAAGCAATTAGTTGGTTACTTAACTTAATGAGTGTCTGTGTGCATTACTCTAAGAGACTGCTGTCAGTGTGAGGTGAGCAAAGAAATTTGAAATGTGCATGTCAATTACTTGGATTAGTTTCTCATAACCAGCTTTTCGCATTCCAACAGCTGGATTCCGCATTATTCCTACTCTGCCTCCAATACTTGAGTTAAATATATTAATCTCAAGGCTGATCATGTGATTGCGAAAATATTTGTTATGTTGATTATCACAGAGCGGCTCCCCTCTATCGTTTCTAATATCCAGGACCAATATTAACCGCCCGCCGCCGCTGCATCCCTTTTAACTTGCTTTCTTGTAATACTTGCTCAGTCCGTAATGAATTACTGCTTTTATCTTGATCAACATGAGTGACACGCTCCGCATTCCTTTCAAATTGGCAAAAAGAATGACTTCTTGTTAAAAAAACTCAATTTGCAAAATTAACTCTAATGAGGCTTTTAAGGTCGTATCTTTGATTTTAAAAAATAAACAATACAATCCCGACAAGTTAAGGCTCGCATTTTCTTTTTAGTATCCCTTCCCTTCTTATTTTAGACTAAGGGCTTTATCACGCTCATCAGCCAAATCAATTTTACATATCCATACATAGGTACTGAAAAATGAATGTGTAAACACAACCCACGCACCTGAACAGGATCGTACTTACGGCCGCGGAATGCAAGGAGATTATATGAATGTTAAGCAAAAATTGATTAGATTCTCAGCTGGGGTTGAAACATTGTTATTGTATTTGTTTGCAAACAAAACAAAATCCGCTACAACCTCTTTTATAACACATAGCTATACCAAGAGCATTGTTTAATATCTTATTTAAACATTTTGCTTTTGGACCATCTCAGAAAATTTTAGTTTAAAGCTATGCAAAATCTTGGTAAAATAAAGATAATTGACCTCATACATACATTCGCCAGTTTCTTTAAGGTAAAATAATCATTTAGAGCTTGCTATTTTGTACACATACTGCCTCACTCAACCTCTATATGTTTCTGTTTCAACATATCACCACTAAAATCAACTTTTCTTGTTATCAATTGTACAAGGGATCACCAATAATGTATTCTTTTATTCTCTGATGTTTCTGCACGTACCTTATAATTTCTTCATTTGATACTCCATTCAAGCCCGGGGCAGGACTGATGAAATCATTTTTATTTTATCCTCAGTAAGTAATAATGACCTGTACTTTTCATTCATGGAAATATGCATCCATGTAAAGTCCACTCCTCCTCTCAGTAACTTAACCCTTGGCCTTTACATCAGAACGTATTCATGCTCCTCCGGGATTGTTGCAAATTACTTGCAAAATTAAATCCTTCAAGGAGACTTGTTGATTTGCCGGACACAACCATTCTCATCCCTTGCTACAAGTCCTATGATATTTAGGAGCTGTAGCACTGGCATCTGAATGTTTTCATCACCACCGTTTGCAAAGAACTGCACAGTCAGAAACAAGTTTTTAATACATGCTATTTACAACATTTAAAAATGAGCCTCCGGCAAACTATCGTGTTCGCTCCCCTCAATCGTAGTGGCTCTTCTAGTGTACTTCCTCTCAAAGCATCGCGCATATATTTATTCCTTTAATGGTTAATCCCTAAATCACCTGTCCCACCAAGTCACATTCCCGAATTCCTCCTTTGACCCTTCCCTTGTCCTTCTGTACTCAAGCTGACAAGAATCATTCAACTCACAAACAAAACTACCCGTCACATTACCTTCGGGCAGGCTTTTTCTTACTTAGCACTTGCTGGATTTTAAAACACTTTGACAACCTGTCTAAATTAAATCCAGCCGTGACTGTTTTTGATTCTCCATGTTTGATGCACTGTATATGCTTTTACTTTCTCTTTGCCATGATTGAGGGATTCTCATTCTAGTGTTTCCGTTCCAACGACTTTAAATCGAACCGAAGTTTAATGCACAGATTCTGATAGTATCTGATTTTTAGTTACCTTTCCTATGACTAAAACTTATTCCTGTAACCACAGGCTTTGATATTAAAACTTCTGCTTTCCCGACAGGGATTTTGATGAAAGGGACATGTATTGTATGGCTGCAAGACAACCGCAATTGTTGCAGTTGAAATGCTTTGCGGTTTGAAAGCCCTTAAATACGTAGCGTCTTTTATGAGTTTTTCCTGCTACACTTCTACCTCATGCCTATCAAACTTGTTACATACACACCTCACCGGAAGCAATCAAGATTGGAAGTATATTTGCAAACATGAGCTTGACAAGTATAAAAACAATTTAAAATAACTTGAGTTATCCCATTCCAAGACTACTTAGTTACTGAAGCTAGCTATAGTAATGTGTCTGATACATGCGGTAATTTACTCTTAAAATGTTTTATTTAAAGCGAAAGGTCTACAGTATTGTTTGAAAGGTTTTCAATTTGACTGAACCGTTACCTCAGAAAGCACCTCAGAAATTACGTGCTTTGAATGTTGACAACCTGTTTTACTGTTTTCCATCATCAACTGTGAGACACAATATGATTTGACATGTTTTTATATTTTGCATACCAAAACATCTCATCTCTTTACAATCGCTTCTAAGCTCTTGTAACAGCACACACCTGCCCCAACTCCCATGAAAACGTATACATCCAACCTCTCATTTCCCACCCGCAGTTTCCGTACTACGGAAAACATGCTTTTAGCTTTAAAGTACGTTTAGGAGAAAGTTGATAATATTTTGCCAACTTTTTTTAATTTTTGGCACAGGTAAGCATTTTAGATATTTATTATATTGGATTCTGTTTCTCCTCTTCATCCACATTACAACTGAACACTAATCTCAAAAATACAAAACATTATAGTCAAAAATATATAAATGAATCTTATGCATGCAGTATGGTAGAAATTCATTCTCTCTTATGCATATACAGTAGAAGTACAAGGCATTTTGAAGTTATATACTGTCTGCAGTTTCGTAAGGATATTCTTTGGAATGTGCTATCATCTGATTTATACTTTCCATCATGCTTTCGTTTTCAACCAGTTTCTAAAATTGAAAGATAATTTTTTTAAATATCGTGTTTGTGTGTGACATTCCACTTGTCAATAAATCGCCTCCTGGTTCTCCACCAGCAGTGTAAACCGTGGAATATCTTTAACGTTTCAAGGGACGCGACTCGGAGAAAGCGCATCATGATGGCCTGGTTGGCGTTCCGTGTCTCACAAGTAACCAACGAAAAATGATCCGCGCTTGACATTTTTGAAAAATGCTTACCTTGTAAACACCATCGATCATTTTAGTGACTTCAGTAGCTTCCATTTTGGAGGATTGGAATTGGACGGTGTTGTCAGTAGGATTGAGGGTGTCAAAATATAAGGAAGTTCCAGAGAATCTCCAGAAATTCAGTTCGTCTCGCCCAAGCTACACATGAGCAATGTTTGTAAACATATATCCCCTAGTACTTTGTATGTCTTTGTCACGCGGGATCACTCATGCTTGTTACATAAAATCACAAAACTCAGGCACAATTCACACGCATGGACGAAAAGGGATGGATACGAAGGCGGCCTTGTGAAGTAGAAAGATTTTCCTCCCGGCGATCATCACGTTATTGAATTTCCTCGTGTTTTCTATCCAGGATTCGGTTCTTCTGCAATAAGGATCTCTTGTAAAAAGACAACCGGGAAGAGCCTCTCGGCTTGATTTTCCAAGGAAGCACTTGGCTGTTGTTCTCTAAGACAGAAGAAGACAGGTGTAGTAGGGAGCGGACAGGATGGAATTAACAAGCAGGTAAGGATGATGATGGTAGAGGAATTACTCACAAGTTCTAGCACGTTGTACAACAGGAAGACGCTCCAAGAGGTCCTCTTACTTGTTCAACGACATTCCACCAACTGACTTTAACTGATTGTTTCTGAATTGAAAATGCGTTTCCCTGTGAAGAGATGGGGAGGAGAGGGAAGGACGAGGGAGGGACAGGGAGGGAGAAACTCTGTGGACTCCTTTTTCCAATGCTCTTTTGCGTGCCTCTACCTTCACGTAGCACTTGCTTCACTTCCCTTCTCAAACCCTTCCAATCTACTGGCCATTATATTCTTCCTTGCCATTTCTGTGTGTTAACTTTAAGGAGTCTTGTCTCAAGAACACGACTAGTATCCAAGGAGCAACCTCACTCAAAATCCCTGTCGTCCTTTTGCCGGAATACATATAAAATGGAAAACATTTCATTGAATCTATTCCTCCGAGCTTTCCGTGTGTACTCTCTCCTTCATTTGCTTTCTTCCTTCCTGTCTTGCTTTTCATCCCTTGTCCCTTATGTCTTATCCCGTCATCCCTACAGCTTCTTCCCCACTTTGTCCAAGCCACGATATCCCTCCAGCTTTCCCCATTTCCTTCCCAATCCACTACTCGCTTCCAAGTGCTTTCCCCATTTCCAAATTCCTTTTGTGTCCATCCTGCGGATGCAGGCAGAATGATTACTATACATGTGCCGTCCTCCCAGAATCTTGACAACTAACGCAACAAAAATCACCCTCCTCTATTCTTGTCGAATCTATGAATTGAGGAGGTTCAAGACGGGAAGAGGGAATGGAAGCCACACGCGACATGCATTCACACAAGACCGCCCAGCTTCTTCCTTATTTTTAGACAGAGCCCTCGAACATTTCTCCGTCATCAAGATGAAAAAGTGTAGAGCGGGACAGACATGTGAGCAATTTCCGATATCTTCTAGTCTCCAAGTTGGAGATGAAGTCCTTCGCATCACCCGCAAACTTCTTTCTCATTCTCATCCTCCAGGACTTGTTCATTTCCGAAATCTCGTCTTTCCCTGCTCCTTGAATCAACACAGGCTAAGTTCAAAGTTGGAACTCTCAACCCTGTAGTAGAGTCTCGAGGGAAACTAGGGTGACTTTCTCAATCCGCCTCATTTTTCTCCCCCATCTTCCCATCTGAATTTCTTAAAGAAAGACGAGTCGTAGATAACTATCCCCCCTCATCTTTTTGAATCTATGGCTCCCAAGGAAATAATCCTGCGACAGGGGCAAAGCAACCGCACTCGGTATTATTAGTATCCAAGGGGGGAATTATTCTTCTTGAGCCTCAACCAAGATAAATCCCTCAACTTAATCATCCCCATTTACGACCTTTTACAGCCAACACATCCACTCCATTATCTCATCTCCTTCCTCTGTCAATTCCTTCCCCACTCAGCTCACTCTACCTCCGGCCCTCAATGCTTTTCACCAGCTTTCAAACACTAGCTTTCACATTATTCCAGTAGCACTTTACCCCAGTCGCTGTCTCCCTCTGCCCGCGCCCGTTTCCATCCAGAACTTTCTCCCACCCGCCTATATTTATGCACATATCTCAACCATTATGCTCTCACCCTCCCATTATATTTTCCTCTGAATTCTTTTTCTCAGAGACTCAGAGAACACCAGCTCAAGCTCATAGATACACGGACGTATATTGACTAGCTATCACCGCTGCAGTCCAACCAAGGAACCACAATCCCTCCCTGTTACCCGCATTGTAAGGCTTCCGTTTCAGCTTGTGTATACAGTAGGGAATTCCACCTACTTTTCCTCTTGGAATTCTTCCTAATCACCACATCAAACCCTGCATGCAGTCCATAGCAAATCCTTGCCAGTCCACTCCTATTCAACTCAACGGTCCTCCAACGTACTTTCTCTTGCATTCCACACCATATCTAAAAATTATGTCACCACCCTTCGGAATCCTCTAAAACTCGGGTCTCCAATCTCCAGCTCGGGCAAGCTTCAAACAAAACTCGAGCTTAAGTCAGCTGCTGCATAGTAGTCATTTTCATACGGTGCTTGCTCGCTCCGAGGCATGCAATTCTACCCCACCCTCAAGGACAACGGCAGGTGCTTTTTAATCTAGGTACATCTACATTATTCCCGGCGGATACGCACCTTGGGAACCTCCCATCCTCACCTTCAATATTCCTCCCTTACTTTTTTTGTCCATCTCATGACGCTCTTCCATAAAATAGTATGGCTTATTATTATCGATATGCTCCGCGCTTTCCTTGGTCTTTCATTTCAACATTTTATTTCAATAGTTGTTGGCAGGAAACAACGAGGCTCATAGCTAAAGTTTTCAAAGACAAAACTATTTTCAATTCTTCATTAAAATGATCATGATCTTTACATTAAGGAAAGTATTGTTAAAGATGAGATGCTCTTTTATGGATAATCATTTAAAGAAGAATGCTACCCGAAGAACTGCATAAACGTTCATCCATGATGACACTGCAGAGCTACTGGAGACACAAGAGTTTTCCCTGGAACGAAAGTTGGTGAAAGTTGAGTCTGTGGATTTCCATCTCTTTGGAGTATCGTCGCTCACGGATTTTAGCCCTTCAGCCTTTTGCACTGCTAAAAAACACAGAATGTGTAGTATAAACACATACTGGTTGCATGCGAGTTAAGGTGTACTGTGCACGCACTTCGATATTCGAATGTACTTCCCAATCTCAATTACATAGTACATGCACGCAGCACTTGTAAATCACAGACAGTGTTTCCATGTCGTACAATTGTCAAGTTTGTCATTTGAGTGTATAGCTTAGCAACAATACTGAAAATTTGTAGCCCTCGCCCTGATCACGCATTACCTGAGCCAATTTTTGTTCATTTTTAGAATCTGTTCAAATAGTGTCACTTTCTCCGCTGAAATAACTACGATTGTTATAACTTTGATATAGTACTTTTAGGAGTTAGGCGCCTGAATTTTTTAAACTTTTGTATTTGGCTAGTACGTTATAGGTGAAAACGTTTTTGTAGGATTTGTGGTTATCTTTGGCTTCTCTGTATCTAGTATAAACTGAATGTGGGAATCCAGGGTTGTTTAACAGTTTTATATAAATTAAATGTTCTTTAGGATTAAATAGAAGCACATTCTAGTGTACGCTATCTTCTCACAAATCTAAGTCTGAAAATGAAGCTGTAAAATTATCAGCTGTTTTATACATGATTCTGTCTTTTTTACTCATCTTCTTTTCTTAAGTCTGCTGAAAACTTTATTGTGATAATCATACTTTGAAGTGATTCAATGTATATTAAGTGTTTTTCTCACTTTTAAATCAACTTGAGATATTATTTGTTATAAAAATACTGTTTATGCTACAGTAGCACATTTTAATGCAAGCGATTAAGAATAAGGCTACTTTTTATCGTACGAGTTTCACCTGTACACATGGCATTTGTCAGCAAAGCTTCTTACGATGCACGTGTATCGCAAGTCCTAATTTAGCAATGCAAGTTTAATAGTAAAAGTGTTTCCAGTTGGTTGTGAATAATGGAACCATCTTTCTATATGTTCACGAAGGTTAAATTTATGGCTGTAAGGAGGTTGTGAAACCGGAACCGGGGGCTCAAGGCTATTTTGATAGTCTACATATATATATTTACTAGAATAACTGCTCAGGTTTGTTATAAAATACTTTTTATAATGTGAGTCCATCTGATTGTTATAAACCACATTCATGACGAGACGAAGTAGGACCAGCTCGGAACGGAGCGGGCCATCGTCAGACATGCCATTATTGGAACCAGAGGTACGTCTAATTAAGCATTTTTTAATCTAGTTACATTTTTGCGCAATTCATTTGAATGTGAACCAGTGTAATCCAATAAAGATTCTGCCTATAATTTCGTATCTAATTTCAGAGGGGTAAATTGGATCTTGAAATTAACGTCAATGGCATCGTCGATGAGAATGTGAAGCAAGTGGTTGATAAAATCCAATCTACCGCTGAACGGGTACTATTCCACTGGAGATCATTTCCCATCCATCTTCCTGTCTCTATTGTTGACAGCAAGGGCTTTTGCATTAAAAACTTGTTTATTCTTCCTACCTTCGATGAATTGGATGCTTTAACCATCGATTGTAAAGGGAATCAGAAGTTTCTCAGCCATAATCAGCTTCAATCAATCAAGAGAAAAGGGTATTAGGATAAATAATTTTCATACCTGTTGTGACAACATGCTTTAAATTGAACTAATGAGCTGTTTCCTTTAAGCACTTATGTAAAATTTTATCTCTTTATTGCAGACAATTCAGTGTGCCTAGTGTCAATTTCCCTGGGCAGATACACGTGTGGAAACTAAGTCCACTTTTACAGAAGGGGATCGACACTGCTCGAGAGGAATATTTAGATGGTATCGCTCTTGCTTTGCGGATTGTCAGTGTTTATGCATCCAAGTTAATCAAAGCGGAACAGCTAAGCGTCAAGGATGCGGGACGTCATATCCAGAGAAACCTCGTGGAAATCATTGGTAACATTTTAGAACCCAGTGCCTTACTATGAATTCTGTGTCAAAAGACTCGTAAGAAAACAAAAACTTTTGTTTCTATACAGACCTACTTGTGGGGGCTGGGAAAGTGCATTCGCCTAATTTAGAACGGAGGATACAAGATGAAAGGTGCAAGTTTTTGGTAGCTGAACTAAAATGCAAGGTATAAAATGCTCGCAGTATAAAATGCAATACGACGCATATCGTAATGCTCGCATTATGTGAATTGCTCTTTACTTTTCGTAGGGTGATGGAGCAAAAGAAATTGGACGATACGTGAGGAACCAAGCAAATAAAGCCATGAGAGAAAAGGTCACAATGGCAATGGAACGTCCACCGTCAATTCCGTATAGATTCATTAATCCAGTGTCTCTAGAAGTAGATCTGCGGCTTTTCGATAGGTACTAAAAAGAAATTCTTTGATACTTTACGAGCTTCAAAATATACTATACGCTACACATAACTAATTCTCGTAATTTCAGAGATGTCTTCCGTAAAGTCGGCCCACCTCTGATGCGAATTTTAGAAAGGTCTAGTAGGGGATGGTTTCTTTCATTTCGCGAAAAAGTTATTTCGGATCTCAAAAATCGGAAGCTTACGGAGTATGAAACGGAAATGGTATTGGACAGTTATAACTCGCTCACAAATATATGCAGTCTAATTTGCGTGGGTTCATGACTAAATGTTTATTTCTTGTAATAGGAAGCGAATGTTATGATTATGGATGAGTACTTGAAACGCGTTTATATGGCCGTCAGATCATGTGATGAAATTGTTAGCGTTGGATCTGACATCGACAAATTACTGATTGAACAAGCTCATCTTTACGTGCTGATGCACAGGTACACACTTTTAGTTTAATCCACCAGTTCAATCTATGCGGAGGCCTAAGGTTTACGGGACCCAAAGGTTTGGGTACCGTAAACCTTAGGTTGGTCGTCAGTCCCATAGTAACTATAGTCCCACAGTCTCAATTAAGTCACTAAACGTGAAGCAATACACTGTTCTTATCATTTTCTTTGGGTCCCGTAAACGCTAGTACTAACCATATAGTTACTATGGGACCGACTTAAGGTTTACGGGACCCAAAGGTTTGGGTCCCGTAAACCTTAGGCCTCCCAATCTATGCAGCGTATCGGTGAGCTAATCGATAGGTTTATTATAGAGCTGTGGATACAGTTTCACTAAAAATGGAGGCTGTGTTGCGCGATGTGAAGAAGTTTCTTGTTGGAAACTATCCTATTGTTAGCCGGGATCAAGTATGGATGAATACACAAATGGAAGCTGCACGGGTGAGTACCAGAACTCAACATGCATGAATTCGATATGAGTTCTGAGCTAATTTCACATGAACATTAACTTATTTAACTATACACATGTAAACTGTATTTTCTTTGTACAGAAAAAGTTCTGGGAAGGAAATAAGTGGCTACCCCACGAAATATCACTGGAGTATTTCAAACAAAACATGCTTAAGCAGCACTCGTACTTTCTGGGTAGAGATCTTGTCTTCATGAGAGATGTAAGGCTAAAAACTAATGTAAATATAAACTATCTGGTAATGCCGAAATGTACATTTGAATAATTAATCAAACGTTTGGTAGACTGAACCCATTCTTCGGAAGGAATTGGGGGCGGATAAAGTTCCTTGCCGTGTATTCGAATGGAAGACGAGGATATGGCGACCAGAAAGCTACACCGTCACTCGAACTTTGCATGGCCAAACAGAAGTCATTCCAACTGTCACTAGTAACATCACTACGTCAATCACTAGCCCTCGTACTGACCCTTATCATGTTAGCTCCGCTTTCTCGGCGTTCTCATTACTTGATCATACTGTACTCCGATTTCATAATCGAGATGTTAAATTCTGAATCAAAGTATTTTCCTTTTCAGCCCGTTTTCAATATGAATCAGACAACTACGCGAATAACGTCAACCAGGTGGCCGTTGTGGAGGGTAGCGAATTACTTTATGCGGTCGTTCACCTGGATACTAAACATAATGTTCTTCTTGGGTTACGTGGTACCCTGGTGCAGCCCGGTCGGACTTAGAGCCTTAGTTTATAAAAAACCTTTCTTAGCAGATGTGGAACTATCTCAAGTTAATGGCACATTGTGTCCAAAAAAATCATCAGTAACCTTCACGTTAACTTCAAGATTGATTTCAATCTGGAGACAAGTTTCAAAAGCAAGAGGACGATTTGAATCTCAACCCGATACCGGTTTTTTGGGAAAGGGTGGAAATCGACTGTTGAATCAGTTATGGAACTATGTTGTTAAAGGAGGGATGCAATCTATAGTCCTGTTGTTGTGCTTCCCGTTAGGAAGTATTTTCATTTGCGCTGCTAGCGTACTTCTGGCTGCTACATCTGTAATATGGTAAGCCTATGAGGTGTACATGAGAAGAAAATGTCTAGAAATGTAAGTCGATTGAATAATCGAAATCTATCATTTATTTTGTTCAATTCACAGGGTGCCGCTTACAGTTTTGGTGTTTCAACTGATTTGCTTAATCATCTACGATTTTGATTGCCCTCTTCCCGATCGCTCGCCAATCTGTCCTTTATTTGTTACCATCGCATCTTTAATTGTTCAAGGGGTGTCTCAGTTGATCTTCTGCGTTTTTGGAGCTTTCATTGTGTGCCCTCTAATTACAGCAGCAGTCGTTATATGTGAGTTACCCGTGTTGCATGAAACATATCCTGCTAAATTTTTTCCATGTCTTCAAATTTATTATACCATTTGAACCGATACTGTTTCTACAAAATAGAAGTATGCAATGTATGTTGCGACCAAAATGCAAATTATTTATCAACAGAATGATTCATAAATTTGTATCCTTTATGTGCGTTTTAGGGACAGCGGTCAACTATGTGGTACGATTAGGCTGGGATTCATTAATGTTCTATGCGGTGATTAAGCCGAAAGGTCGTTTGCCAGCAGGAAACAGTTGGATTGTCAAGCGTATAATGGGCCCTGGACTAGCACCTGAGTTTTACTTTGAGGTAAGGAAGGGTCAAGAGAAAGTTGTTGTAACATTTTAACGAGCATTCGAAAAATGCAGTGTTCACTTACGTGATATCTCGTTGCAGATAAGTCCCCAGCAAGCCCTACTTGCATTACAAGCGCGATTGGAACTAGAAGAGCTCAGCATCTATCATCTCAAACTCAACAATTTGATATCTCAACCTCAGTTGGAGTTCAAATCGTTTTTTCAGTCATGCTTTCAACCTTTTTCTGCAAAATTAATTGAATCAGAAGGGAGATACAGCGATTTGATTCGTGAAACGGCTGCTATACGTACGATGCTTGACGAGAAAGTTATGAAGAGGCGACGAGACTTGGAGACTGGGCTGAACGTTTCCACGCGCTCAAAAATTAGAATGAGGAAAATACAGCTTGAAAGAACAATTGTCGGTGCCTGCAAGATAGCTAAGAGTTTTTACAATGATCGAATCTTTCCTAAGATGAAAAGTGATGAAAAGAAACAGTTTTGGGAAACGCGAGGGTTGGAAACGAGCGACTGGATGAATTTGTGCATTATGCTGATGAGCGAAATATTTTGCCAGGATTTCTTGACTCCACTCGATGAGGAGGATGTGAGTTTTCATCTTCAGGCAAGTCACAACCACAGTTTGTATACGGAATGTCAACAAAAATTAACGAGTCATTTGAGCAGTATTATTTATTTTCATTCGTACTAATACATCTATTTGCAGATGACCACAAAAAGTAATCACTTTCCCATGGATGAGTTTCTTAATGGTTATGACAGTGACTACTGGTTAGGAGACGCACCGGTTACAATGTCTAAGATAAAATATCAGATTCACTCTCCTTTCTTAGACATCTCCGCCTTCAACCCAGTTGTTAAATCACCATGCTTGTAAGTTTATGCATGATTTCATAGACGGAGTGACTGCAGGGCTTTTCCAACTCATGATATGTCAATTTACTCCTTGTGCTGCTGTTCTTACAATTGCCCGTCTTAATCCGTAGGTTGGAAGACAGGCTGGCAACAAATTTGTGCATTCCTCTGCCTATAATTCACCCTGCGTATATTTCGGTCATCATTCACAACCGTGAGACCGAAAATCCATTTGCCATCGATAATCCAGTTTGTCAAGCAATTTTGAAAGCTTTGCAGGTAATTTCTTTGCTCTTGAAAACAAAATGCGGAATAGGACTGACATTAATTAGTCATTCTTTTTATCGCAGGATTCTGGCCCTATGTTGAACCAAGACTGTATTAGTTTGGACTTCGAAAGTTCAGTGTCTTCTTCAGAAGAAACGAATGCTCGAAGCACTCCTACCAGGGAAGACGTGATAGGAATTGATTCACCATCGCCTCTTTCATTCGGTCAGCCTATGCACCAAAATCTAATCAGCATGAACTCCCATCGTAGTTCTAACAATATGCTCGGCACGAAGTCCATCTCGCTAATCGGATCAGCATCATCTGCCAGTTCACACCTATGTCAACCAAGCCCATCTTCTCCCGGTGCTCCTAGAATAACTATTAACGCAAACGGCAGAGAAAGAATTCGCCAAGGAAGCAGTAGTGACATGATGCCATTTTCCAGTGGATCGGAAAGAAATGGAAACTCTTCTGCACACGAAAATGGGGTTTCTTCAAAGGCGAGTCTTGCCTCTCCGGAAACGATTAATTTGGAAGAAGTAGTTTTGGCTACGTACGGAACGTCAGTCTAATCTCCCGTAGCTATTTTATTTGAATTGGTTTACGCAGTTCACGTTGCCTGTACCATGGGGAAATGTGTACATGATTGATTTCTGTTGATGTGAATTTTCATACATCTAGAATCATATAACCCTAATCAAAAGTGTAAAATAACTTCACGGTACTAGCGACCAGAATTTGGTTATAATAGCCAAATGTGACGCAGCTTCGTAATACTGTCTTTAATTAATGTTTTGCCTGATACCAGGTTTTAAGATCCGAAGCGGCAAAATGAGCATAACGTTTGCTAACGCTTTCATAACCAATAATAACTAACTTCAGAGTGCACTGATTCTAACAGTCTTGAAATGGTATGTCGAATGTGCCTGATTTATCTCTTACGTTTGACTATGATTACTTCTATTGAAGTTGAGAAGGCTGTACCATTACCTGTGCACAACGGGGCGTACTAGAATCTCACGAGCCATGAAAAACTAAGAGATATATAATCACTATAAGATATTTATTCCCGTTTCAATCTACGTACGATGCGAACAAATTTAGTCAACAAGTGATAATTCTCGTCCTTTTTGTTAATCAAAGTACGCATCGTTACCTAAAAACTCTTAAATCTACGTTACGTCGATCAATACACTGAATCTCAAGTTCGTAATGCAAAGTAAGATAGTTAAATGAAGGTAAGTTTTGCACATGCGAAATTCACAGAATTGTGTGGGTAAATAGGTGCTACGTTAGTATTACACTGTAGAAGCAAATCTAAATTTGTGAAAGCAAAAAACTGTTAGAGCAATACATGGTTAAGGCATATTAATTCGATTAGTACGCACATAACTGGTGGTTGGTAGCCTTCTTGGAAGTCAGCTAACTCACTCATTGCTAATTAAGGTATTATTTTTTAATTTCAGGTTATTAGCTTTGCAATATTGAGGCAACGAATCCAATATTTCAGGCGATAGCAATTTCTTACGCGCATTTGTTGGTAGTGACGAAAGTTGTTTCATTCTGAAAGCCTGTAACAATTTGTAAAACTCATTTAAAATCCGTAGTCCGTTTCGTTTTGCGCACATCTTCGATTCCGCTTTAAGCTCACTTTATGTTATATGCGTGGTAAGAATCCTGTAGGTCTATTTTGTATCACCTGTTATGTAGTAAGTTAATAGTAACCACAACATTATGGTCTCATTTTCCCTAACTTGTGAAAATTAACATTCATGAGTATATACTGAAATCTTATCCAACTATGATATTGCAGGCAGCTTGAGTGTTTTTGAATTTATATATTCTCGAGAGCAGTAATACGTTCTGGAGTAACTTGACTGATTTTATGCTTCCTCAGTTCTCATAGCACAGCTTTCGCATGGCAATGCAAAAGTGGTATATTTGTTCGTAACAACTCAGAAGTTCAACAATAAATACAATAAACTATAAAAAAACCGCACAAACACAGCGAGTTAAGAATGGTTTGTTAGTTCTATTCTTTTCAACACTGCGCGAGTGTTGGAAAAGTGATTTATTAATAATACTATCCACGAAGTATCACCTACAGTAAAAATAAATGCGCTAACATACTCTGCAATACATTTCAGTCGTTAAAAATTTTGCAGTATTGGAATGGTACAAATAGTACACGCACGTGGTAATCGTTAGCCGACTCAACCACATCACTAGCACGACAATAACAGCTTCAGTAAATTAAATCTTACCATAGTGCATTCTAATTCAAGTTACATTAGTTTAATTCAAATATTTCCGGCATCGTCTGGCTCCACAACTGCAAGGAATCTTCTTGTCGTAATCTTCCAAAGCAAATTTGTAGTCGTAAGTCAATTCTTCTCCTGCAAATATCCTTCTTTCTGCAAATATCAAAATAT
The DNA here is from genome assembly GCA_906901655.1 of Sminthurides aquaticus. Classification (NCBI taxonomy): domain Eukaryota; kingdom Metazoa; phylum Arthropoda; class Collembola; order Symphypleona; family Sminthurididae; genus Sminthurides; species Sminthurides aquaticus. The sequence continues at coordinate 2,272,443 of CAJQTT010000004.1, read as the reverse complement.
GCTTCTTCCCCAGTATTTCGACCGCCTTGGACTTGCAATTTGGCTATAAAGAATTCACCCAATTTCGGCATTAGGTCATTGTGATTAACTAGCACATCCAGTAAATCCTTCAGTTACAACGTCTTACCTCGCAAGAATGATTGATGAACCGAGCGGCGTTTCCCTTCATAGTGGCATCTATAATTATTTTATCATCAATGGTGAAAAAATAACATCCGATCCCCTTCGATTCATAGTACTTTTCACGCAGATCACTGAGTACGGTTCGTATTAACTGAAATGTTGGAAGTTATTTATTAGTCAGTTAGTTTTCGTGCAATCGGCAAGTGTGACGTTGCAAGCAAATCAAAAAGTTCTTCCTTAGTTTACGCGAAATGCTAAAAACAATACCTCTCCAGCGTATTCTATGATCATTTCGCCTTCCTGAATTTCTCTGCGGGTGAATAAACCCCTGCCATGGATAGCTGAATAGTAGACTCCTAGAGACACTGTTGATTTTTCCCGAAGATTTCGATATCGCATAGCTATCGGCAGATCTTGCTGACTCCAATCTGAGAGACTGTGCAATGGAGAAAGATATTAGCGAAAATCCTAAGAGTTTGCATTTAGGTCTGTGTCTACAAAATTTCTATTTTGTAACTCACGACTCCTCCAATCGTGGGACAACTCGATGTTTGGAGGCAAGCCACCCAAACATATCAAATGGCTTCCTGGACGTAAAAGGCTCGCTCCTTGCACAACCAGTGCAATTTATGGGCAAAGGTGCTTCATCTCTATTGGGTTCGTGAAAAACAAATTTGTGCTTGTCTATTACAGAATTCTTTCCCGGAAGCTGTTCCAAGAGAAACTGCACAGCTTGATGTGTTACACCAAGCATTTGCAAGCATTCCGAACGACCCGCTCCGTTTCCTAAAATAATTGAGTCAGATTATTTACTACTACTCATTTCATATTTAACAATCCCCTAATTCGCAGTCAATTTACCTCTGATGAGTTTTGAGGTGGTTGGGTAAGATAATGAAGCCAAGTTGAGGTTTTCACGAGCTCCTTGAACTTTCTCGAATATATAGCCCCAAACTTTTTGCACATTACTTGATCGAAATAATGTTTCGTTCCTAGATTTTACCTCGTACACGATGACCGCACGCCGCACCTACAATATATCATTATGTGTAACTACGCAACCTCCAGTAATCAACAGGAACAACCGACTCAATTCCTTTACAGATACATACCAATCTTGTGGAGGCCCCACTTGCAGTTTCGCTTCCAGTCTGATTTGAATTTGTGACCCTGTTGGACTTACCACCTGTAAGTTCGGTCTCATGCTCGGATACGTTCTCCCGTTTAATTGAAACAGTCTCCAGTGCCGGTTCAACCCTAACACAGGTTGTAGTCCCTTTTTCTTCTCCTCCCATGACCCTGGCACGTATTTTGAGACCTGTCATTGCTCCACTACTGAGAGAGGGAGGCTCCGTGATATTTTTAAGGAGATAATGATCTGCTCCTTCCGGATGGTGTACATTTAATTTTAATTTGAAGCCATCAACTGGAAGCGCTTGTGGAAGACTTTCCGCACCTGTTTCTCTCGTAATGCTAGAACAAGAGTTTCGGGTACCCAATGGACTTCTGTCTTGATTGAGATTTGAGGTAGCTGACATTGGATTTGCTTTGACATCATCACGTTTGTGGATAACAGAATCTAAGTTATGAGTCCCGATATCTTCCACTCTTACTCTGACAGGTTGTGGAGCAATTGGTTTCAGGGAATGGGTAGTTGGTAAAGTAGTATTTGCACTATGCGTGGTTAGGATCGCCTTTGTGTCACTAACGGAACTCACACTGGTTGGAATGAGTGGTTGACATGGTATTCTTGTCAAATTTAGTTCCAGCTGAGAAATCTGATTTGACATTCGCTGAAGCGGGTTTTCGAGTGGTCGGACAACAGCGACATTGGAGCTCTGATGATTCAATCTTCCAGCCGCAATTCTTCTGTTTAATGTCTCCACATCGGATCGTTCTAGAATAACAGGTTCAGAGTTAACATAAGTTGCACCGCCAGACAAATCCAAAGACGGAGGCATCTGAGTCTGAGGGACGGTAGGCATTATTTGTGATTCCGGAATGGCAGGTTCTGTAGCGTTTGTGAGGGCTGGGTCATAACTTCCGCTCGGTTGCGGTACGGTATTAATGCTGACAGCGTTTAGTGGCATCTCCATTGGAAGAGTAAAGATCGAAGTACCGTCTAACTGTTGTCGGATGGTTGTGACCGGCGAAAGCTGCCGCGTCGACATAGGATCACAGCAAGAGTGGTTGTGGTTATTTTGAATACGTGTGGCATGGTTTAGCAAATGGCCAAGACGGAGAGGAGATCCCTGACAATTGCCCAAAAATGAAGATGCCTCCACATTATTTGAAGATTGTGTGAAACATGGCCCTTGTCCTGGGTTCTGATTAAGCACATACGGGCTGCCCTGAGGAGTTGCTGAGTTGAAATTGCTAGCGTTAGGGTTGATAAATAAATTTCCCCTCATCAAACTTGCTATGTTAGGATCGGAATACTGACCCGCAGCGTCTATCATGGCATGTTGCACAGAATTTGCGGATGAATCAGCCGCGTACAACATGACATTACTGCCAGCGGGTGACAACGCATTTCGCATTTGAAGAGGTACGCCAAAGGAGGGCGACTCCGAAGACGCTAATCTTCTGACGTTGTATCCAGCAGGACCTTCGATTCGTTGGATTATCACAGGTTCTGACATCGAATTAGGGATTGCTCCCATGCTAATGCCGTAACCACCATAACTGTTCGGCACGTTGGCAAAGGATGAGCGACCCACACTATCCTGGAGACGCATTTCAGTAGGAGCTGGGTTCATAGGGCTTGTATAGTACACAGTGCTGCCAGCAGCACTTTGTTCAACATTCATGCCGCAGTAACCATGTGAGACTCCTGAAGGACTACAATCTTGTTGCAATGCTCGTAAACCAGAATTTTGATACATTGAATAGGCTGGAACGTTTGATGCGTAGCAAGATGTTTGTCCGACACTTTGGTTGATTGCGTGAGAATTATTTACCCATTCTCCTTGGAATGAAGTGAAGTTAGATCCATCAGATTTGGTAAGTTCCATCATAGTACTCATACTGGATCCACACTGGCCTGGAAATGCAGCTGAGCTTTGCTGCTGTGGTACATTTATTGGCATCGAGTACATCGAAGTCGACACAACCGGCTGTTGCATTAAGATAGTCTGACACATGGATCGGTCAACTGCTGCTTCATGAGTTTGCAGGGATGCATCAAAGTTGTCTCGCGTATTCAGAATTCCGCTTTCTTGTTGATCCTGGCTGTATTCTTGCGGCATGGCAGTAAACTTTGTGTAGCTTGTAAATCCATTTTCCCCTGTTTGACCATTTACATTCATCAGTGCGCCATTTTCTACTCCAGCTGATTTAGCAGAAGTGCTTGCAGATGAAACTGTGACTCCAGATTGAAGAGAGTTTGCAGAAGCCGCCGTGATCGTTTCAGTCGGTATCACTGATGTCTGTATTGGCGATTCGTCATTTCTTGTCGCGAAACCCAGTATTCCGTTGTTTTGCATATACGGTAAACCTGGGTTGGCATAAAGGAGACCATCTCCGCTATTCAAAACCTCATTAATACTTCCAGAATTAACAGTATCCGACGGTTCATCATCACTCTCAGATTCAGTGACAGCACTGGCGTCAGAACTACTGTCGGGAAAACATTGCTCCAAATGACGGAGGTAGCTTTCATGAGTTCGGTAAGTTAATCCACAAGTTTCACAAGTAGTTGGATCTTCTTTTCCTGAAGCATGTGGAGTCGACATAGCCTTTTCATTCTTCGGATCTTCTGTTACTGGATTGCTTTCCGATCTTTCATGGACATTTTCGTTGAAAGTAGAAGTGATATTAGATTCGATTGTTAGTTTGGTGCTACAACTTCCCCTATTCCTTTGGACGACCTGAGGATCACCGATAATAGTATTAATAGAAGCACTTTCATTCGGCTCGTTACTTCTTCCAGGAACTTTTGCCGAATTCCGGGTTCTCCTCATGACAGATGCACCAGGCTTAGGATAAGAGGAGCTGTTAGTTGCCGTGTTATTTCCACATGATCGTTTATGCCTACTTAAACCGGCTGGACTTCCAAATTTTGAATGGCAATTTTCGCATTCGTGACCGCTCATCATCTTCTTTTGAGTTTTGTTAGGAATCTGACGACCATTATTCAAAGTATCCCTATTACGTGTAGGGTTGAAACGCCGGGCTGGTATTGTTTCCTTTAATCGACTTCTTGTTACTCTCTGAGATGTACGCTGAAAGTCGTCGCTGTCACTGCTGCTAGCATTGGCTGCTGACTCTAGGTTTTCGTTCGAGTCTTCTTCACTAAGCCCTGTGACAGACGAACCACTTGGCGAGGAAGAATCGGATGAAGAATCCACTGCTCCATCCACCATACACAGAAATAGTTTTCGACAAAATTCTGGGTTATTTCTTGCTTTCTCGTGCAGTATGTTTGATGTTAACTTGGCTTTACTTTCCGCCGAACGTGTTTGTAGCGAAAGTTGATTAGGTTGCTTGATGGGGCTTAGCGGTATTCTAACATTGCCTGCATTGACAACCTTGTTATTTTGCTTGATACCAAGTTCCGGAGGCATCTGTTGGTCTAGCAGGCATCTCAGGTTTTTCAAGCGCAAGTATACTGCCATGTAGTCCTGAAAACTGATTGTGGAAACTGGAGATTGATTAGCTTCTTTGTGAATCTGAAACGGTGTCTGCTTCAACGGAGTCTCTACCGGTTTCATCGTCATTGGTGCGATGGCAGACATTTTGACCGCATACGGTGGTATCCACTCAATGTCGTTTTCATCGATGTACACTGGGACATTTCTAAGCCAGTTATGAAATTCTTCCACAACTTTTGCACTTTTTTCTCGTCTAATTGATTCATCAGAATGATCAATAACAGCATTGAAGTCATTTATCTGTGGTTGCGAATGCATATGAACGTTCATAAATCTATCAACTGCTGTGGAGATGGTATACAACTGCATGCGGAGAGGATCGTCAATTGACCAATATATCCTTGAACAGCGGAATTCACTGGGAACTAAACATGTCGAATCATTGCTTCCACATATATTGTCACTAAGTGGAGCAATAGACCTAGGATTCAACACACCGAGAGCATCAATCCGTAGCGCACCGATAAAGACTTTGATGGCACCGGACTCTACAGGTTTTTCTTTCTTTCTTATCCATTCTGGGTCTACAAATACTCTTCTCTGAACGTGAAATTCGGTTTGAATCCGGTCTTTTAGGATGCCATGAGACTTGCAGAATATGCTTTTGTCTTCTTTCATCGCGCATCCACTCTTTATGGCACATTGGAAATGATAGCTGTGCTTGCAGTGACTTTGACAGCAGGAAACACTAGCTCCTTTCCGCCCGCAAAGTTTACACGGGAGATTTTTACTTCTTGCTAATGCTTGACTGACTTGTTGCAATGCGCCAGATTCTTCTTCCCAGATTTCCGATGACCATAAGGCACAGTTGACATGGATCCACTCATTAATTCCTGCCCATAAAAGTCTGCCTCGATCATCGGCCCTGAAATCACCACTGTCACCGCAAAATGAACAGACACGTCCGTCCCTTTGATCTGCATCATCCCATGCGACAGGTTTGAATGGATTAACACATAAAATATTCTTGTAAAGATTTTGCGAAGACGCATTACTTTCGCACAACTCCTGAATATCACATTTTAGTAGCTCCTCGTTTAACCAAGGGAATACTTGTTTTAAAGCTGACTTCATTTCTTCTAGCCATTTCAAACGTTGAGGAGAGTCCACGTCGTCAAAAAAATCGGTGAGTGCATCCGAAAGCACAACAAAAAACTTAGAGACGGAGAAGCATAACTTCAAACGGGAATTCAATTTCAACATTTCTATAAAATGTCCAACTTTTTTCAAAGGACTAGCAACTTTTTTAGGAGTATTTAGCTTTTCCTCGGAGGGAGATTCGTTCACCATATCAGTATCCAAAGGCCTATTCATCCACGAACGTTCTAAGGATTTGAGAACATCGGCACTGGCAGGGGTTTTTGGCACAGGACTTCTGGCTTGTGTGAAGGTTACGTGAAGATCATCCTCGGCAACTTCTTTAGGCGAACTTACACACGATTCTTGTTTGACAGTCGCGTCAGCTGACAACACGTCCTTACTTTCACTCAGAAGTTGTGACACTTCTCTGGTAGGATGCTTCATGACATCTTGAACGTACACTTTGCACTCCTGAATATTCACTAAACTGCCGTCCAACGTTTCAAATAGTTCTGTCCGGTTTCTACCGCCTTTTGTCAGAAATCGGGAAGACCGTCTCCGGTGTTCATCTGCTTTGTTCTCACTAGTGACCGTGGAGACTGCTTTTTGAATGACGACTTCACTTACTGTATTTCCCTGCCCGTCCACGGGCGTAATATCGGAACAGCTAAAATCCGAAGTAAGATCAAATGTCTCATTCATCGGGTCATTTTCATTAAGCTTTCCCTTCTTTGCAGGAGGTGATGACATTAGCTGACAATTTTCACTCTCACAAACTTCTTCAAAATCATCGAACGTTAGCTTACGGCGTTTTCGATTTTGTTCAACCAAAGCTTTAAAAAATACGCGAACAGCTGCTTCACAGCCAGAGCTAATTTCCAAGTTTATAGCTTGCATCCATAAGGGTTGACCATCAGTTTCATCACACAACCTAAGTTAACACAAAAAAACATGGATTTTTCTCGGTTATTATCCTTTACGAGTGCGGTTTACATGCATTTAAACCTAGGCTTCTGCTTACCTACATACGAACTCCACACATTCAGGTAAGTGACTTAAAACCTGATACTGCTCTTCTGATACCTCCTCACATCTTGCATGTACCCAGCGTTCACATTTAGCACATTCCATCATCTGTGAATAACACAAAGCAAGTGCACGTTACAAAGGATCCTTATAGAAATCCAAATTTAACCGTTAATATGATCGAAGTAGTTTTGCGTACGACTTACCCTAGTATCATAATCGTCATCGTCGTACGACGAATTGCAAACAGGACAGTAAGATCCTTTCTGAATTTGTTTAAAACAGTCTAAGCAAAGCATTGATGACTCAAACAGCTTTTTCCTAGCGTATTTCTTCTCTAACCCTAAATTTTCAAGTTTTACTCCACAGCTTTTGCATTTGACACAGTTATCACAGAGCCAGTTTGCGGATTCAGCATCCTCCACATTTACCCCAGAAAAGATGCCACTGTACCACTTTCCAGCGCAAGATGTATGGAATGTATTTCTACAGTTTTTGCACTGAAAGAACTGAAGCTGATCCTTTGTCATATCGAAGTTCCGCGCTCCACCACAGCTGGCGCAGTTCCAACATCTATTACACTTCCATCTGCTCAACAGCTCTGTTACATTTTCTTGTCCTGCCTTTTCTGTTTCAACGTTTGCTTGTGCCGGATGTATTTCTTCCTTCAGTTTCACAAACGTCAATGCGAGGGCAGTGTCCCCAACACAAAACGGATGGAACGGTTCGCAGCAAGTGGAGCAAAACACAAGCTGTCAAAATTAAATTCCATTGCTTAAGACGGATGCGGTCATTTTTAAAGGATAAATGATATTCAGGTATCCTTATTAGTATTGAAGTTCGTAAGCCGAAGCAAAATCAGTTAGGGCTTTAGAGCATCAGGTACATTGTTCGTACTTAGAACAGCGTTCACAAATAACAATATTCAGGCAGTTTTTTTCCAAAACCAACAAATGCAGAGCTACTGATTTGTGCTACATTATACATACTATAATATCAATAATCCTATTATTAGCAAACTGCAAAGCACAACGTTGTAAGGAGACACCGAATAATACTCAGGTCCTTTTGGATATGGCTTTGCTCTGTCATATTTATTAATGTTAAGAATGGCAACGGTAGCAGAAAGTGAAGAGCATTAACATTACCACCACGTGTGCCACTTTCAAGTGGACTTATGCATAAACTAAAAAGCCATAGTTCGCAGACCAAGTTACAATAGAAGCATAGATTAACAGAAAGCTCATACCAGTAAAACAGGTAAAACAATAAAATATTCAATACTTGATCGATTCCAGCTGAGCCGCAAAGAAAGCAGAGAGGTCTCGGTGGCGTTGACTGAGTGACAACAACAGCAAATCCATTGGAATTAATATTTTGTACGCTGCACGGGAGAATTGCTCTAATTAGGGCTCCTGGAGTTGATTCACATCTCTGCCTGCCCAACAAGATCTGCCATCAATATTGCATTTATCATCAATTCTTGTCCCAAATATTTGGTATCAGGAAGCTGCGTTGTCAGGAATGAGTAAGAAGGTGATAGCTTACAGCAAGATTTAAAATTAGGAAGTTGAACTTACGTCCTCGTTGAATTTTCCTAACTCTGCCGATACTACGGCATTCGATTCATAGGTTGGCGTTGGAGGGCTTTGGAGGCATCCATGTGCACTGTTGCCGTAGTCGTCGTATTTCTGATCTGCATGCACAATAAAAATAATCCGTAATGTCTAATTTAAAATAAATTCCACTTCTCCATCCCACCGAATAGCATTACCCCAAGGATACTGGTCCGGCAAAAATTTGTCGACGGGTAATGCTTGTCCTGGACCACCGCGAAACCTCACTGCCTTAACCCGTGGTCCATGCTTCATTTTATCAATATTTGTTTTATCGTTTGGGTGGAGTACGCGTGCTGTAAAATATTAGTAGCAACCTAAGAGTTATTTGACAAATCTACAAAAGCAATAATAGCACAAAGAAGACGTATGCTTACCTAATCTGTTCGTCTTCGGGATACTTTGAAGTGCTGATTTTACAGTCATTTTATGAATCGCGGATGTTTGATTAGTATCTATGCCAGATGATGTTGTTTCGAGGTCCTCCTATGTAATATTGCATAAAATTAGGTGAACGTTTGTTCTTCATGGTCCACAATAAGAAAAACATTTATTCCGCAGTATCGTTCATTTGACAAATATTTTGTACCTGTGTTCTTTTAACTGCTACCCCAGATTTGGGTAGCTTGTACACGGACTGTCCAGACTTCATCATTCCAATTATATCAGAGATCTCGCTAGTAATGCTTTTATATTTTTCGAGACACTGGATGCTTAGCGGATCATCCTCGTAAAATCCTTCGAACGTAGTGGCTTGATCGACTTCTTCTTTTATTTTCTCCAATTTCTGAAGGCATGCTCGATGAAGCGGATCATCTGGCGGGAACCCTATAAATGCTTCTTCAGCAAGTATCTCACGGTTAATAGTTTCCAGTCGTTGCTTGCAAGTTCTATGCAGTTCAGATTCCAGAGAGAATCCAATAAACTTCTGATCTAGCTGTTCGAGTGCTGCTGGCTGTCGTGTCTCTACTGACACTTCAGCCGGCCGTTTTTTAGGGGGTCTCCCAACAGGTCTTTTGATCTTATGCAGGATCTCACCGGCACCTTCACCTCCTCTAGCTTCGGTCGAGTCTAAAATCGTCGACGACGTTTGACTAAGATTCTTGTTTGACGACGATGAACCCGGTCCAGGTATTTCGTTCACACTTGCTTCTATAATGTTCTCGCTGTAGTCAGGTAAATTTTTATTCAATCGGAGAGCCTTTGACTTCCGAATTTGCATCTCCAGCAATGTGATTTCTTCACAAATCCGATTTCGAATCCCTTGACATGATTTGACCAACTCGTCAGACCGTTTGAATCCGGGGTAGTTGTTTGGTTCAGTGCTCTAAATGTATTACAAGTGTTGAATATAAGTTTTGGTATGAAGGAATGGTATTCTCCAATTTCACAATAATAAACTTACCGATTCATCGTCCGCTTTGAAAAGCTGCCGAAATGCCCGAAGGTTGGATCCTGCAACTGGAGTTTCATTTTGGTGTACCGCAGGGCTTCCCAAGGCTTGACCTTTAGTTGCAAACATGATTGGAAATCCCACCGGTTAAGTGGTCCTTTAAACGACTTCAGCAGTGTTGAAGGAATCGCATACGGATTACTACAAACAAAAATCGTTGTTTTACTTTAATATTATTAAATATCAGGGCTCGTAGTAAGTTTCCAATATGTTACTTTTCACTAGTACACATACATACGAATAGATTACACTCCTTACAGTTGTGTAAATGAATCAGTGGGTACTTTAAATACTGCATTTATTAACTGTCATGAATTGCAAAACCGTTAGCAGTAATGAAGTGTAATATCTTCGGCTTGTGTAGTATTGTTAATATAATTGTGCTTGCATGCACAAGAGGTGCATGACTACCTCACATAATAATGTCAACAAAAGCTGAGAATCTTAACGCTAGTTCGCTAGTATATATACAGCTAATATCTTAGTAACGGTAGCAAATCAAACAACTGCCTACCAAGTTCGAAAATTTCTCCTTCAGCTTCGGAGTTTCCTACGAGCTACGAAACTAGTAAAAATATGGGATAACGTACTCCATAGACTTACTCGAATGGATGCCTTTTTAATTTTATTAAGTATATATGCATGCACGAATTATATTGAATGTCGAATTATTAGTGGGGCATTTTTCCACATACGCGCACCTCTAAGTTAGCTAATTAACTTGTGCGTATCAAAATTATTTCCAACTAGTCTTATCTTTAAGTGGTATTGTCATTCACTCAGCTTATTAAAAATTACCAGTAGCAGTAACTAGAAGCAAATTTGGTTACCTTACTTTTGATGTAATTAAGGGGAAATTGTGCTCGCTTGTTTCAAAAACGGGCTTTTGCTTTGTTTTCTTTTTTCTAGCGCCAGTAAACAGAATCACAGTTTTAATGCAGAATGGTATATACTCATCCCAATTCTACCACACACAATGTACATCTAGTGTCTCGGTCTCAACCTGCAACCGACGGCTCCCAATCTTCATGGGAAAATGCACATTGTGGGATGCGGGAGGGAATAAATCAAAATTCTTCAACTGTGGACAAAAGATTTACCCGCAATTCTATTCAAAGCATTTCATTGGCGCGTACTGCGCCAACGCAAACCATCCATTCTTTCATCATATGTACATATAAATGTATGTATACATATTATTTCCTACTTAAATACATGTCCCATTTTAATATCCCTTTGCGATTCTTTTAATTTATCAAATACTTCTCACCGGGATTTATTCATAGCATTTAATTCGTTTCAACTAAGTTAAGAATTATTTATAAAATTGAATAACCGTTTTTCACAGGGAGTAGTTGTAAAGCAAGTTCTGGTAGCTTAGCAAGTCGATCCCGTCGACAGTCGGCTAAAGAAATACCCGTAGCTGTGGATAGCGGTAAAATTCAAAGTTGGTCTGTCGAGGTTTTTTCATACACTCCATAATATATCAACCGGAAGATCAACTTATGCTATACATACAAATGGCATGAATCGAAGGTGGATAAAGTCAAGTCCCGTCCCGTAATTCGCATTGCATCATCCGTTTGTGTGAATGCTAAAAGTCTGTTGTTAACTCTTTAATTATACGGTTTTAATTGTATGCGAGTCATTTATTTCGATTTAAGATAACTGGCACTGGCAAGGTAAGAAATTATGATTAGCTCACGTACTACGAATTTTAGGTTGACATACAACGCTGTTACGAGTTACAGCTGTTTTTGAGATATTACAATATTGTTTATTAATTTTAGGTCTAACAACCAGCCCGACTGATTGGTCATTAACAACTACTTTCACTAAGAGCGCTATTGCAGCATTAAAAAGGTAAATTATTTTAGAATTGTGAGAAATAATTTGGATATTGCGTTACATAAATTATCCGATTTTTTTTCGCAGGAGGAGCATAATGTCAGGCAAGAAAGGTGGAAGCAGCCCGGCTGGTAACACCGGTACTGATGAGGAGACTAAGGCACGTTTGAAAGCCGAAAAAGAGGCAAGGAAAGCTTTATTTGAGCAAACTCGAGGAGCTGAGATCGCTGCCCAGAAAGCTGGCAAAACTAAAGGAAAACAAGGAAAAAGTAAAGGTGGAAGTGCCGGTCCTGAATCAAACACCCCAAAGTCTCCAGCAGGGGATGGCAAAATGGTGGGGCAAAAGAAAGCCGAAGCGTCACCTAGAATTCCATCATCCTCAGTTAGTTCTAAGCTGAAATCTGAAACACAGGAAAAAGTCGATAATAACAAGAATCCGGTGGAAGCAAATGATTCTAAAGGAAAGCAAGATACTCTTTCAATTGATAATTCTTCAGTGAAACCTGCAACTACGGCAGTCGCTGTTATTGCCACCAGTATGGCTACGTTAAAAATAACTGACTGTAGTGAACCGAAACAAAAGGTTTCAAAGCCAACTAAATCCTCAACTGCCCAGAAACTGGCTAAAGAATGTAGGGCCCAGTCCCGTGTCCATACATTATTCGATCATCTACCAAAAGGGATGGAACCGAGTAGACTGTTTGATGAATCAAGAGTGTCCACAGAAGGTGTTGACCCAGGATTTTTAGCACTTGGTTTAAAGTATTCCGAAGGGCAGATTCAAGGGTCGAACAAACGAGTAGTTGCACTACTGGCTTTAGTGAAAAGTTTCATCGAATCATACGTGACGACCGAAGATAGTGAATTTAAATACGATATTGCAGCGGCTTTTAAAAGAAATTTGATGTTTTTAAGAAAGTGCAGACCGTTTGCAGTAGCTATGAATAATACGGTTGAATTTATCCATGGAAAGTTTCGAGATATCAAAATTGTAGAAGGTAAAAGTGAGAGACATCTCAAGGACGAGCTGATAAGATCATTAAAAGATTTCGAAGAAGAAAAAATTAAGAAAGCTGTGGAAGCTATCCGGGACATTGCAAAAAGTAAGATAATGAAGAATGACGTAGTTTTAGTCTTTGGTTACTCCGAGCTTGTGACTCAGATCATTGCTGAAGCAAGCAAACAAGAATCCTTTTCAATAGTCGTAGTCGATGGAAGACCTTATGCTACGGAACGTCGTTCTAAAGGTCTTGACATTATAAGCCAACTCGGTGAGTACTCAATGCATCATATTCGCACAGCAATTCGTTACTAAAGGTATGTTTGCTGTAAGCATCATTTGTTTATATTCTTCTGAATTTTTAGCACCTACACCCGGAAGCGAAAAAGGAGTGCAGCTTATCAAATACACCAGTATTACGGGATTAAGTAATGTGATACGTGGGGTGACCAAAGTAATCCTTGGAGCTCACGCCTTGCTTACGAACGGTGGTGTTTTAGCTCATGCAGGCACTTCTGAAATAGCATTAATGGCTAACGCTAATAATATCCCTGTCATTGTATGCTGTGAGACTCTCAAGTTTTGTGACAAGTGTCCCACGGATTCCTTCTTCCTGAACGAAATTGGAACTGGGTTTGGCCTTAGAAAAAAGAATACGGAAACGATTAGCCCGGAAAGTGAATCCTATTTGGTTACACCAGTGATCAAGTATGATGTGACCCCGGCCGAGCTCGTCACGGCTGTAATTACGGATGTCGATATTTTGCCTTGCACAAGTGTCCCTGCAGTTCTCCGGGTTCAAGAAAATAAGCCTATGCGTTCGTAGTTTTCGATTTACGACGTCAGTCCTCCCTGAAAATAGCCTGGTGCTCGGTGCTTATTCATTATAATTACTAAAGTATGAAAGTTCTCGCAAATGACGTCTTGCTATTCAGCCCGCCAACTCTGCATTTAATTGAGTACTATATGCAACCGAATTTATGCAAACGAAGCGTAATTGTGTAATGATACTGATGTAAAATAACCATATTGTTAAGAAATTGATAGTTGTAGTATTTCTGCAATGTAAGATTCGGTATCGTAAGTTTTTATGCAGTGCGAAATTTAGCACACAAGAACCAGTGCTCCATACAATAAGACTCCGCTGAAATTGAAGTAAAGGAGATACTCTTAATACTCTTCTCAGTTTATTTCTTGTCAAAGATCTGTAATTGCGTTCTATGTTATACCCCAAATCCATGCTTTGATTTACACGGCTGAATGCATCAGAAGACTCATCGTCGGCAAACGCTTACAAGAAATTTACATACCGCCCTACTGGCTTGGTTTGGTGGTAAATTATTTGACAGATTTGTAAGAGCACCGTTATTTTCTTCGCCCTCACTCACAGCCTTTCATGAGGCGGGAATCACGTTCATTCACTCGCTGTGATACCTTCTTACAACAAAATGAATCCTTCCGAAACCCCTCTTGCGTTCATATCCTGCATACTTTGGTATCGATTCCCTAGTTGCGTGGCACAGTTTCACCTTCATCAAATATAATTTATGAATCTTCTTAGCTGCATTTAACATTATGCCTAAATCCCTTCCTCTCAGAGAAACATTTTCTGATCAAGCTGAAATTTGTTGCAGCAGCCTAACTAACTACAATCGTGGAGGAGAAGCAGAGTGAAGACATACATTTTTGCTCTTCCACAATAATAGCCAAGAGTGTGCTAGTGCACATCATGTCATCCCGCTTTTGCCAATTACAGGGTTCTTTAGGTGGCTCCCACAGGCTTTAATACACCTTCACCTTGAAACTATGAGGGGCAACCGCAGCAAATAGCGTCCATCATCTATCTGCTCATTGCCAAGTTCAGGAACACGCTAGTTCATACCAAGCCATCACGTCGCTCTTCTTCAGTCTCTAGATGTCCGGGAGGATAATTACCAAGTCAAGAAATTCGCGAAACACCCATCTATCCTTGCAAGATATGCGTAGCACTACATACTTCTGTTGACTTGGGTGTATCACATCAATTTCTTTCCTGTTTACAATTCCTTGTAATTGAGTAGGGATTTTTGACGAGAGCTTATTTTAAATTATCTGAGATGCAGCAGTAGTTGAGAGAGGCAGGGTAGTGGACGTGCATACTTTCGATATTGATTTTATTTCTCTGGAATTAGCTCAAGTCTGAAGATACCAAGATGAATTCAGCCTTACATTGAAAACCGTATCATACGTAGAGGTTTTCCGAATTCGCAAATTTCAGAGCTTAACAAGTAATATGTGCGTACAACATGCTTCAAATAATTCTTTCCTATAATTACATCCTCGTATTTTTCCACGGCATAGTCTAGACTGCAAGTAGCATTATGCATGGTCCAGAAGATAAATCTGGGAAGTTTAGAGCCTACTCTACTCTTTAAGATGAATACCTTGCATACTTGAACGAGAGGCAGGCTTATTAATCGTGCTTGATAAGCGTCAAGTCTCTGTATGTACAGACTCACGCAGTTTGCGAATATAGTTCCCCGTGTATTGTATTCCCCTCCAGGCACTTGATATCGTCATTATCTTTTTCTTCTCTTGCCGGCCCGGAATCCCCGCAAACGCAGCCCTCTTTGTAGCATTCATACCTGCTTCACTCTGGAAACACCTGAGCTTTCAAGGTACACTGTATTCTCCTCCCCATAATCCTCTTCATCCGCTTGTGAATTTCAGAGTCAAACATTAGGTGCGTTAGTTAACCTTGTTAATCCCTGTTTTTTGGATTCAGCTTGCTGAAACACTGTGTGGATTTACACTACCGCTGACAATCCGCTTGGCTACAGCTTTAAAATCTTGGTAAGAAAATATTAAATTAACTTCTTCCCTAAAAGCTTCTCGGTTTTTTCTCTTTAAATTCTCTTTGTTTGCGGCTACTCTTCCCTGTAATTTCAACTTTGTAATTTTATGTATAGCTGTTCCACGGTCACGGCCGCTAGCTTAAGTACTGTTTCCCAAGTTTACGTGTTTTAGAGCAAACTGTCAAACGCTGTGTACAAAGAGACAGGTATTTCAGGACTAAAAGGCTCAATTGTTTGGTTTTCACGTGTTCTAACTTGTGAAGCATTAATTGATTCAAAACTTCAGAGATTTTCCGAATCTCACATGTAACCTTGACAGTGTTGCCCAAAACACGAATCTTAACCGTTCTTTCTTGGAAGCATTTGTTTCTGCAATGCCCTGCAAATCTCCACGTATATAGTAGTAGAAGCAGAAACTTTTTTTAATCCTTTTCATTTTTAAAACGTTACAAACTTTTGATATTAATTTGCATGAATTATTTCACTACCCTATCAGCTCTCAGACCTCATGCATGTTCCTCTTCTATCAAGTTGCAGAAGCAATGTGAGCCGTAAAGAAGATTGCTCAAGCACAGTGCATAAAGTAGTATTCTTGATGCATTTTTCATATTGTGTCATTTCACTGTTATCGCGTCCAGACTCTTGTCTTCTGATATGCAAAATTACCGGCATATATCTACAAAGATTTGTTCATGCTCGCTAAACAAGCTTCTTTTGTTTCTTAATAAATAGCTATAACACTTTCAGTGCTAGTACATGCTCGCTCGGCGTTTATCCAGATAACTTTATTAAGTACAGCCATCAAAAGACATTCACAAACTCCACAATTGGTTGTAATTCATACCTCCTGATCTCTGCGTAAAGTACGCAATGCCCAACCAACCTAAGACTTAATAGGTGAAGCTGTGAATGGCTACATTTACACACTTTTAAAAATACAAGTTGGAAATCTTGACACCGTTTGTTGCGTACTGCCAGCCATAGTTGATGCATTTTATCCTTCTAATATGAAATCCTTCAGCCTGCTGTTGAACCTACCAGTCCCGTCATTGACGATATAAGCCTCCATCTATTACGCCGAAACTTAATTTAGTATATTTCCTCTAGAATTTTCTTGAATCATTCGTTTTTGAAGCTCTAATAGGAATACTGACGTTGAGGCTTACTTGTGGCTTTTATAACCACTTCCGATCTTTTTGCTAATTTCTGAAGTATGTGTTTAGGTTTATGTGTCTGCAAGTCTCCTATTAATTTAAGCGCTGTATGTTCAAGCCTGTCAAACTGGAGGTAGTTGCGAAATGCCGTAGTAATTTCCTCTTTTAATCGTATGTACCTTCTACGAGCGATATTACTCTTAAGCATGGAAAACAAGCTTTACAATGAAACCTTATCGCATTCATGGGGTACAAAATCCATCTCATCTTATTTTGCACCTTATTGTTGGGTAACCTACAAAAGACAAGCTGCAAATTTTTACGGATTTGAGTAAGATTTAAATCCGAATGAATCACAAACCCCTGCATAAGTATTCCTTGGCAGCTTGCAACTGTCATCTGGATAAGCTGACGCAAATCCCTAGGAGGAAATAATGATATGTACTAAATTGTGTTACTCATTGATTTCATGTTCTTTGGGGGGTTCCTTTGAAACTATCTCCTCACTCCTGCGCCACAAACTGCGTTTATCTTCCTCTATATATGATGGCTAGGTCGTGGAAAGAATGAATTCAGAACCGCACAAGAAACGAAGCAGGATGGGCTCTTCTCTCGAACAACTTAAAAATTATACGGTCGTCGTGGCCGACACCGGTGATTTTGAAGGTATTTAACCTACCATCTTGTTACTTGAAATTAAGGATTAATAGTGACGTCACAATCCAAACGGGTCTTCGATGACCCCTTGATATCAACCGGGCATTTTAGTTCCAGTGTCATCGGGCAGGGGAAGCTGAAGCTGCGAGCATATTACAGTAGTTAATAAGGTCATGTTTTTGAATCTCTTTTTATATTTTTCTAGCAATTCAAAAGTACAAGCCTACGGATGCGACGACAAATCCTTCGCTCATTTTGGCGGCTGCCAAAATGCCGCAATACCAGAATTTGATCGACGAAGCCATCGTTTATGGAAAGCAGAACGGAACGTAAGTCTGTTGATATTCACCTAGCTCGGCATCTACGCAGTGAGGAGTCAGCAAAGGCGAAGCCAATGTACAGTAGCATGCCTTCCCTTGTGAGTGACATGGAAGCGTTTAATTTCTTATAACCCATTGCTTCCGTTTAATTTTCCTAGGACTTTGAAGGAGCAGGTAGAAGCGGCTGCGGACAAGTTGTTTGTCTTATTCGGAACAGAAATCCTGAAGATTGTTCCAGGCCGTGTGTCCACGGAGGTGGATGCTCGCTACTCGTTCGACAAGGAAGGTTCAATCGCCAAGGCGAAGAAGTTTATCCAACTTTACGAGGACGCTGGTATCTCTCGGGACCGTATTCTAATCAAGTTGGGCTCAACATGGGAAGGAATCCAAGCTGCCAGGTAAGGGAATTTAAGCTACATATTATTGTAATGCTGCCACTACTCTACATTACATCAGAGGATTAATTTAAATTATGTTTTTCCTCAAGGGTTCTGGAGCAAGATTTTGGGATCCATTGTAACCTCACGCTCTTGTTTTCCTTTGCACAAGCAGTTGCATGCGCAGAAGCTGGGGTTACGCTGATTTCTCCATTTGTTGGTCGCATCCTGGACTGGTATGTGTCTAACACTGACCAAAAATCCTTTGAGGCTCAGGAAGATCCAGGAGTAAAAAGCGTTACCAAGATTTACAATTATTACAAGAAGTTTGGTTACAAGACCGTTGTTATGGGCGCCTCATTCAGGAATGTTGGTAAGTTGGTATTTTGATATAACAGGACCTCAGCTTAGCGTTTTCTCAAGTTTGTCACGATATTCTACGTCACAATATAGTCTGAAATGTTTGTTAATGAATTATCTTTTGAATTTCAGGTGAAATCAAAGCTTTAGCCGGTTGTGATTTGCTTACGATTTCTCCGTCTCTCTTGGAAAGCCTGGATTCAAGCCATGACGTTGTCTACGAACAGCTGAGTGAGAATTCAGGTAAATATTGATCTACTTAAATTGGTCTTATCTTATTTGCACCTGATGTTAATTTACAAAGCCCGACAGAAATTAAGAAAGATATTTCATCTTTATTATTAATACACTTTGTCTCATTACTTCCAGCCAAGGACTTTGACATGGAGAAGATTGAGCTGGATGAGAAGATGTTCCGTTGGTTAATGAACGAAGACCAGATGGCTACAGACAAGTTGTCGGATGGGATTCGCAAATTTGCCGCAGATTCCATTAAGCTGGAGACAATTTTGAAAGAGAAATTGGAAAAAGCTTAAATGCTTTTTCGGGCGTGTCTCCAGTATTGAACATACGCTACGTACATCTACATGAACTCCCTTATTGATTTTTCCAGTCCATCCGAAAATCCGAATTTCCCTGAGATGGGAATATTTTAAGTATTTGTCAGAGTGCTATGGTTCCAAGAATTTGTGATATCTCTGAGAATGTAGCCTTAGGAATGCCTTATTTTTTGCGAGCAGAGAGAAATATCATTTCCAAATAACTTGTAATATCCGTAGGCAGTGACGCAATTAGCGTATCCATCGTATTCTTTGAAGCTACCACTTTATTAAACCGTGGAATAAACGTTATATTGTGAGACAACTGGAGACCCAGATGAATTTTACAATTTATTTCTTGCTCCTCCAACTCAATGATTTACCTGGTTATTGACAATACTGAAGGTATTATTTCGCAAAAATGCAGCCGGGTTTGAAAAAATTTTCTCGTCTCATTTTGAATTTATTGGGACAAATCTCGTCTTTAGTTTTCTTCAATATAATAGAATACAGAACAGCGAGCAAAATTAATTTTCTCGTACAATGTCTAAACCGGAACGGCGAACGAATATATAATATTTCTACATATATGTATTAACTGCACACATACAAAGAGTGACGAGTAGGGACATTAATTTTCGACCGGTAAAGACACGAATGCGAAGCTTTTTTCTATCCAATACATACATTTCCCTTCATTAGTATTTATATAATTAAAAATCTAGCGTACGAATCCTTCCCAATTCCTTCCCTTCTCTCTGCTTTCGGCCCGGAACAGGTCATTCGCATATCTTCAATCTTTGCCTTCTTTACTTAAACTACCAATATTACTAACTCGTGCGACTACGCGAAAAAACTCACTAAGGAATGACTTTCAACCCAAGGTGGATCATTATAGATAATTCAATCAACTCTTGACTTAAATCCTGGGATGATCTACATTCAAAGGGGTGATATTGATGCTTCTCTCACTACATTACACACTGACTACTAATGATTACTTATTTGTTATTAAATTACCACACAATTCCACCATAAGAATCTGGAGGTTAGCGTCGTCCCGCGTCGCAGCTCATAGAATCTGTTTCTGGTATATTACATGGATTAAATCATACAAATCCTTAACTAGCCACACATTAGTTTTTTGCTTCATTATATTTATCTTGTTAACGATGAGTGAATCTGAGAGCTATCCCATTACATTTCCAGCTTGTAACTTACATCCTTCAGCTTCCATCCCCATGAAATCCTGTTTCTCTTTTACGTTTCTTTGTTCTTCCTCCTATATTTACCACCGTATTGCTTTTGCCCCAGTTCTTCCCTTGCCCAGCAATACTTACATTATGTGCTCAGCATTGCCATCGCTTAGATATTTGCTTTTCTGATATTTGCGCGCTTTAACAGAGTATAAAAATTCACTACAGCTAATTAACAAATAATATATTTTCGGGGAAATGAATTCCATCTGCACTCTGCACAGCAGTTCTTATATATGGCATAGAGTGTTTCGTTTTTGAAAAATGACACGGGGCAGGACTATACACGAGCGTGTCTTATATACGGGGTTTGTTTTTCTTTACCCGAATAACAAATGCCTGAAGACAAAAATAGTAGCCAATACGTAAATTAATTTCCCTCAAAGCTGTCAAAATCTTCGCCAAAGCTTGAATCCACGTCTATAACTGCATCCTCCTCATCAGGAGAATTCAGCAAAATATTTTCCAGTTCAATATCCACCTTTTTTCACTCCCGGGCCCTAGAATTTCCTCGTCATATGCGTGGGTACCAGCTTTTAGAAACCCATTCTGTATAGTGGAAATATCTATACCATCCAATTGTCCCACTGCTCACGCAACCTGTCTTTTTGGGCTTATTTACCAAAATATCTAAGCGTTGGGCTAGTTTGGTCAATCCTGCTTTTCCAGTTAATCGTAAACACACTTTCTACCCCGTTTGCTACGTTGAGAAGGATCTCCTTGCTTGAATTTTAGCTTTTATCTAACCATCTTAAATCATCAACAACTTATAAATAGCCCAGTGCGACTCTAATTGCCATACACTACTAAAACTCTGACGTCAAACAATTTCAGAGTAAAAGCCAATATTGACACAATATGACACATTTCTTTTAAACGTACTACAGACAGGGCCAAGCTAGTTGCTGCAATCAAAACGCGCCCTACCTACATAGTATGTAATCATGCATGGAGTCACTCAAAATATCCCAATTCCTTCTCGTACGTTTCCCAGGATTGCATCTTTTAGCCTATCGCGTCTGCGAGTACTCGCAAACAGTTTGAATAGCATATTCATGTGTAATAGTTGAATTTTCTCATACAAAATTATCGTCTCGGTTAAGCTTATTCGAAGCACCCGCTAATAGATGCTAACAATTTCGACAAAACATCGTCTATTGATATTAGCAATCACGCAAATATCCGCAATTAGTAGTTACCGGTGTACAATTAATCATGGAGGATGCATCAACTCCTAAATAATTCTTATCGCTTAGTTCTTTTACGGATTTCCATTCCGTTTTCCAATTAAAACCCCCCCCCTCATCCAATAAATCTTAGCAAACATCACAAACATAACTAGGCCTGCAAGAAGCTGTGTAGTTTTATAGCAGCGGCAATTAAAAGGACGCATTATTATCATCATTAGTGATGGACTTTGGATCTTACAAGTTGGATGGAGCACCAGAATGTAGCGCCATTAGTTGATATCTTTAAGTAGTATATATACATAGTACATTATAAATATTACCGATTACAATCATCACAAATATCAGAAGTCGTATTAATTGTCTTCATCCAATTCGGTTAACAATTTATCCTCATTAAAATCATCTATGTCCCTACTTCCTCAGTATCTCCTTCATCTCTACAATTCACGTGTCACAGGATCACTAGCATCGGAAAACTAACTCAACATACAGCACTGCGCAATGACTCTTACAATTTTAACTGTGATTCCCATTTAGCTCGTATCGTTTAAAGCAACAAAGAAAAAGCTCGATCGAGTGTGTTGTGTGTATTAATGTTTTGATACATTTGTGCAGTGTTATGTGTGTGTCCAAGTGTGTATAAGTCAAGCGTTGAGTTACAATAGGTCCAGCCTTTTTGAGTACGATAAGATATATACGCGAGCTTGAAAAAAATAGTGAGCGGAAAAAGTATACATTTGTGTAAAATTAATCCTTAGAAACTCAAGTTAAACTAACGCATTAAAATAGATTTAAATTCCTCCATCGATGCCTTGCCTTTTCATCTCCTGTCCGTTCGCCCCATCTCATGAAGCCCACAGACCGTGGACTGATGAGTTAGGTGTCACTTTTCAGGACCGAATCCGCGCGCGCGGTTCTTATGTGTAAATTATTACATCCACATGCAAATTTTAACCTTGTAAGAGCATAGAGGTCGCTTTCCTACACGTTTTAATCCAACTTGGCGTCTGTACTTGGAGAAAAAATATATATTTCCAATATTCATCCACGTGAGTAATATCTTCCGAGACGTAATAGTTGGTACTTAACAATTCAATTATAATAAACTTAAACTATGTTTTCAGTTTGCGCACAATCATATGTGATCACATTTTGGCACCTAAATACATTGCAATTTTCTGATTCATCTATAGATATCAAATCCATGACGGGTCGTCAAGTATAAATTACACTCGTCATCACAGTTTCAGAGTTTCGAGTCCTCCTTCTCCTATAAGTGACATGAAAAGAAGATATTATTATATTTTCTTTACATGTTGAGTAAGGCATTAAAGTTGTTTGCATAAATAAAAATTTCGCAACCGCAATCAAAACATACGCTACTCCCCCTTCTGTTGTAGGTTGTAGCCTAAACTAGGAGGTATTCCAAACAATCCTTGGCATGATCACAACAAAACCAAAGTGCACGCACATCCCAAACAAAGAAGAAGCATGCTACAAGCACGCCAGCTTCCGGTTCCCGGTTCATGAATCTCAGGTCAAATCCCAGGCAATTAAGGTTGCTAACTGTTAGATTTGGAGAGCTATAGAAATCCGCTATCACCACATCAATTACCTATCATTTATAAGCATCTCAAACCTTGTTTACAATATTTGTATCATTGTTTAAACTTGTTAATTTTCTTTAGGCATCAACCTCCTGGCTATCTTTTAGACACAATTCCCCTAGCACATTGGCTTTTCCTAGTGAACTACTTAAGGAAAGAGATGTTCAATATGTTAGCATGGCCTTTTACGTCCATCAGCTTCCTGTAAGTGAATGTTTACTAGGCGTAACCCATTATGAGTAAAATGTGCCCTACACTAGCTGAGTACAAAATATACGTAGTGTATGCCTGGTAATCCTATAATGTGCTTTCCGAAGTGGAGGAAAGAAGAGTGGATCCGCGAAGTGAAAAAGGGAACAGATTAATCCGAAAGAGAGTAATTAAAGTAATTAGCCTTCATAATGTTCCTGTCCCACAAAACACAATGTTTCACACAAAGCAAACCATGTCACTATAAACCCTCCAGATTCCTACCCTCACCATCCTTTCCGAGGCGACCCGGAGAAAGTCGTTGGAGAAAGTTTAAGTGAATGCCTTCTCAACGGAGGCTCCACGATCATTTTCGCCCTCCTACCATCTTCCTTTTAAGTCCCTATCATCGCACATCTTTTATTTGAGCTATACTTTCTCTCGAAAACAAAAGAACCATTAAATGTTTCCGCTCATTAAATTAAAAGCATTCAAAACCATGTTTTTATTGAAACTATTAGCAGAAGGACTCGCCCATATTCCCTCAAAAAGATTCACTCTCTCTATGTAAATTCCTCGACCACCTCTTTCCTGTCTAACTAAAAGTATTCTATCCGGATTTCCATTCTATTCTTCTGTCTTTAAAAGCCCTCGGTGGGTTGGCGGGATTCCATAACTTTTGGTACAACAAAGCAATGACTTACTCACGCATTCTTCCATCTTTTTGAGCTATATATTCCTTCCGCTCTTCTCCCTTACTAGGTTAGGACGGAAAAAGCTCCTACTAGATTTCTTGTATATACTAGACGCTTTTACGTAGGACGAAACAGAGCTGCATGTTCTTGTCTATGTAATTATCTTTGACAAGATTACTTGCACATAACTTGTTCATTTCTTAACTATGTCTGCATATGTTACTACGTCCCTGTATAATATTTAGAAAAAATCTATAAAAACTTTTCCCCTCTCTCCTTTTAATCTAGACGAAGCTGAATTTTTCAACGTAACTATTGTTTTTATTTATTTTTACTCAATTACAGATTTCTCTGCCTTCTCTTCAGAAATAAGGTAAAGGTTGAAAAATATAAGGGAGCTGGAACTGTTCCTCGCAATTTAATTTCTCTATAACATTTGGTAACAAAAAATAAACTTAAACTAGCCAGAAAAAAGCTAAGTATGCCGGCAATTAATTGAACACTTGAAAGAATACACAAGAGTAATGCCACCCGTTCCGTACTTTATAGTACATACTGGCTCTGTTCTAAATTATCTTATTTCATGAGTGATAAGTAGTAAACTTTTATTATCGATTAAACTGGAAACTTTTTTACCTATCTCCTTCGTCAGCTCCAAAATGTCTCTACTTACTTTGTATATAGCATATTCTACAAGGATGTATGTATAATCCTTTAGCACAAGAGTTTCCCTTCAATCATCAATAGACCTGACCCTTTCAATTAGTTCTTACGTCAATCCTCGTCACTTGCTCCACTATAAGCATTCTGGTTTCCGAGATCATGTTTACACAGTCATCCAGCATATCATCATGATGGTATATGCTGGTATTCACCTTGAAGCTTCCTCCCTCATTTATCTAATGCATATCGTATTGAGTAAAGTGAAAATTTAAAATTTACTTTCACTCCGACTTTCTCTTATATCTATGCGAGTAGAAACCCTCACACCATGGGAGTTGCCATGGTATTCTGGAGGCTATATATGTTTATTATTTAGCATTAATATGCACTTTGGATTTGGATGTCATGTCAAGCTTGTTGGAAGGAATGTGTAGCTATGCGGATTTAAGTTTTGCTTGGACTGCAGTGTATGTACAAATGTTATTACGTACAAAGCTAAAGCTTCGATTTAGAGAATGTGGTGTGTTATTCTCCTCTTCGATCGTCTCCATAGCATCTTCTGTGGATATGGCAACGGATTCCGTTTTCACCGGCCCTTCCTCTTTCTTACGAGTTTCCTCCTGTATAAAATTGATTGGGAAAATTGTATCAACTCCTCATCATTCTCGCACTCCATGGTTTACCTGAAGAACGTGAAGGACGTGGAAGTACGAAGCGCTCAAACTTCTCGAAGCACATCGAGTTTCATCCTACCGAAATATTTGTGAATTTTTTAAGTTATTGTTTGGACTGTTTTGGAAATTCGTGGAGGAAATGTGACTCTCTTTAGACTCTTTTAGTTTTCATGATGAACTCCTCTCCTTAATTATACCTATCATTCCCACACCCAGCGTCGTTTTACACAACAGGGGAATAAGTGCTTGCAAAATGCATTAAAAATCCTTGCTATCATCCTACCATATTCCCATCCAAAGATTTCTGGCATTTCCATACATTTAATTTATGCCTACAAGCCTTATTATTCTATTGTTTAATGGCTTCCTTTTGATGCCAGAGTAGGATTTATGGCCCATCGACAATAACTTAAAGTCTACGTATGGATTCTGTTTCGTGTAATTAGCTTTGCCTCAGTTGTAAATTGGGGTAACATGTGTAAAGGAATTGTTACTCCATTCTATCTCCTTCTCAAGAGTGTTAATACTTATTCACTCTTGAGTTTGGACAATGACTTCTTCGAGTCTACAAAATGTACAAAACGCAGGAGGAATGCCTATGCTTGGCAGCTCTCCCAACTTTAGATTCCATAACTTCATTCATGAGCACTGTCCGACATGATTAAAGATGGGATAAAAAAACAAATGGAATCTGAAGCCGGGTTAGTAGAAGGGAAAACGGATTGAGAAAAATACGAACGGTCTGTCCACCTGCATGCCATGCCATCTAATTCTGTTTGGGAGAAGTTTGTGAAAGCTAGCTTATTCCGGTTAAACATGTGATGTTTGTCTGCCCTATTTATTCCGTTTTTAATTAGTACCTGAGAGCTTTCTCCAAAGTATTAAGGACGCCTAGGCAAATTACTTTTGACGTTTGGGTTGGTTCTGGAAAGTCAAGATCTGTCCTCGGCAGTAGTCATTATTACTGGAATCTCTTATAAAGTTCTCCCTCTATCAAATCGTAAGTCATGACCTGGCAGGTTCCCCTCTCCTCCCAATTCCAATCTATTGTTCTTGAGCGGGGTGCTTAATTGATTTTACTCCCATTTCCCATGATGATGGTTAGCTATTTATGCTGGATAAGTATAAGAGACAGGCTCATTTGTGCTAAGTTTGATATGATCAGAATAAAGTTTAATTAGATTCTTGTTTGTGAACAAGTCAAGGGAGATAAAAGGGAAAGGCTTTCTCCGCCAATCTCTTCTACTTACTAATATTCCTACGCTTAGATATTAAATATGTTTATGCGAGCTTATTTTTCTCTTGTATTCGGCTTGCGGGGAAGGAAGGAGGCATGTCTGAAAATGAGGATCTAATTAAGTTTACGTGCCTGAGGGTAGTGGTAATAGAGAATCTAACTATGAATTTCACAACTCCATCCAAAGGGACTATCCACTTGATGTGCTTCCTTAATTAGATATTCGTTTTAGGAGAGTTGGGAGAAAAAGTTTGATTTTCCTAAGTGATTTCATTTACTTAAGTTGATTGGGCAAACACATTGCATATGTGTATTCCTGCCATGCTTTCTCCCTCCACCACCAATACGTGTGATGCCTACACACATCTACATCTTCCACATTTTCTTTTCCCTCGTAAGTATTTTCCTCCCCGTCTCTTCTCAAACATCTCCAATTTTCTCGTTTAGATATTCAGTTAACCTGACTGCTTTCACCCTTGTTGTAATGGGGTTTTGCATAGTATACGCTTTTCTTCCGGCCCTTCCTCCCAGCGGCCTGCAGCTCTAGCATAATTGGCTTCCTTCTACCACTATGTTAGTGATGGAGTATAAAAAAATTAACATACACTCAATTCTGTTGCCAGCCTGTGGCTCCTAGGAGGAAATATGAGGAAGGTAATGCTAAGGCTGGAATGGGAAGAGTGCTGAAGTTAGTTTACTTTCTCTTTTGCGGATACTTTCTCCTCTGGATAAAAATTCCTCCTGTTGTCTTCCCAGTACCTCGCTCCACTTTCTCCTACCTTATTCTTAAACTAGAAACGCCTATTTGTTCGGAGAAAAGGTTTTCTATCACAACTTTAAATTTCCAAGTACCAAACCAAACGTTCCTTGAGGAAGGGTAATGCGAGGGAGCTATACATCCGGCTTTTGAGTATCTTGAGCGCCGTATTTTGAAAATAGTAACACAATAGTCACGGTTAAAATGGATAACCGCCTATAAAACTAGTACTACTACAGTAACTTTTAGTTGAAAAGGGTCTACTATAACCATATGCTCCTGCACAGCATATTGCTAAAAACTATATTAGCTGTCGTCCTTGCTCTACGATTTAAAAAAAAACACTATAGTTATGAGGGTCACGTCAGGATTTTGTAAAAGGGTTTCATTTTCTTTAGGAACTGTGCTTTGTAATGTAAAACAAGGGTCGTTGAGCATTCAATTAAGTTTGGTGAAGGTTAAAAAATTAGGGAAGAGGACAGGTAAAAGTGAAATAATGCCCTCTGCTGAGGGGCTGACAAGTTGTGATTTTCAATTTACCTTAATGACGTTCATCCAATAGCGATGATTGTCCTGTAAATGTTTAGTCTGAAGACAAATTATTTTTCTTTTGACCTTTTTCCCCTCGCTATTATCGTCCGAGTAGGAGGAATCATTCTCATTGTCAGTCTCTTGACAACTGGAAACTTCATCCCCGGTCTCGTCCTCCTCCTCCCAGAATCCGGGGAGTATTCCTGCCTCAGCACAAGCTTTACACAACGGAGCCACTAAATGGTTGATGAAGGATTCTTGTAATTTTGCCAACTGAGGATGTTTTCGATCCATGTAAGGTGATATTGGAAGACCTAAATCCGCTTCTTCATCTCCTGAATGGTTAAAAAACAAGAGGGGAAGAAAAAAAGGATTAGTCCATTAGTTTTACATCCTTAAGCTTCTTCTTGACTCGTTGTAGTAGGAGGAGTACAGAGTATATACACCACAACAGGGTAAGTATTTAATACATGCAGCATGCTCCAGCTTTCTCCTTCCCGGATCTTTTATTACAGTAATTACCTTTCCCTTTATCCCTCGAACTGGTCACTATTTTAGGAATAATTTGTTTTTATTTCATGTCTTTTGTATGAATTTAGACGGAGGAAGGGATACCGCCCTTTTGCTTTTGTAACCCCACCCTGGAATAATTCTCTTTTGATTTCTCCCGCATCCCCTTCCTTTGTAGGGAGGAGGCTACACAAAAAGTCGGTTTCTCTGACCAGAATAAATACTACATGATTTGAATAAAATCGATACTTTCATCCTCCGCTTTCTCCCTCCCGCCATCCATGACATCCCAAAAGCAGTAGGTTCAATCAGAATAGAAAATAATAGTCCACCATCAGGTTCTTTGTTATCCTCCGTGGGTTACTTTAAGACTTTCACCGCTGGGCTGTTTCAGATTCTTCTTCCCTTTCCCCTTCTATCGAAAGAAAGGAAGGCGGAAGGAAGTAGTTTCGGAATTCGTAGCCCTTATCAACCAGCATCTATGCTTCATCCCTGTGCATTCTTAGATGCGTCTTACTTTCTCGGCAATCGCGAGGAGTTCCATCAAACTCCTTACGAAAACCATCTTTTGAAAAATAATCTTTTGTACTAGAAGACCCGAGTCTTCTGTTCTAACTTGCCTCACCCGCCCCCATCTCTTTTAGTTTGACCCGGGGTTTTCTGAATTTTTACAGTCCAAAGTCCAGGGAACGGTAAAAGGGGTCGTTTGTGCTAAAAAATTCTCGTGTAAACTTTTCCCTTCTACTGTTGCAATCATTTTTATGTCCTCCAATATGTCCATATTGGCTCATAACTACAGAACTGGTGGCCATCAAAGAAAAATAGTAACAAATACTTTTTTACATCCTCTTCTCGCTTACCATCTTTATTTGTTTTATACACAAACCCTTATACGTATCTTCTGCCACATCTTCCGTTGTAATATAGTATCTAAACTTGCTCCCTCTCAAACCTTCACCCTAACATGAATTTGTTTTCCCCCGTAGCCGAGGAGCCCATTCCATTTGATTAGAGAAAGCTGGAGAAAGCAGAAAATATAGGGAGGAGAAGGGGGTGGAAAGCCCTGGTTTTACCTTGCTCATAAAACTCTTCAGCAATACGATACGTCCATCGGACATGAATATCGTGGAATTTGCATGGACCATTGATATCTGCTAGTTTTATGCACATTTCCATCACAAGCAAACGATCTGCTTCCAGGTTCCAATCGATCCCTGGAGAGTCGTCCTCATTTGCTTTTGCGTTGAACTCGGCCAAAATCTCAAAATGCCTCTTGAGGTCTGTTGCTAAAATAGCTTCGATCACAAGATATCTGAAGCGCTTGAACTCGGCTTTGTCCAAGTGCTTGAGAAAATTGCAGTCATCACTACTCAGGAGGAGCGACCATGCTGCTGCTGCGTGATGATTCTCCAGAACAGAACGATCGTTGTAAAGTATCGCCTAAAACAAATACAACAAGAATCATCATTTCATTGTTCCTAATCAGTCCTCAAATCAAGCAAACTTTTATTTTCAAAGTCTCTGAATAGCCTTCAATATAAATTCCACTCGGACCGTCGTTATAGTAACATTTCAAGCTTATCCCTCCAACTTGCTCCTCAAACCGTTTCCCATCTTTGACTCCCTGTAGCATTAACGTTCTGCCTTGTTTAAATTTGTCTCTGATTTTTTAAACTTTCATTTCGTTTTAGAACTGTTGCTATATCCTGCCGAATTTTCTAAACTTTTTCACGCTTCGTTTAAACGATTCTAATTAAAAAACTTTCTCGCTAGCGTATTTGATTATCTTGCAAAAAGATTAAAGGTTTTTCTAGATTAAAAGAAAACATAAATACTTTTAACATGCTAATGTACACGATTTGAATGAATAAACGATTTTCATAGTCAGCTCCGCAACTCCCGAATAAACATTTTCTTACCGTGTTTTTACCAACCAGAACACGCAGTCCCGATTGTCTCAGTATGATTAATGACCTCATAAATCTCTATCTCGTTTATATCTTTTATTATAGAAAACTGAAATGGAAAGATTCCTAGCTCCCATATTTTATACATAGCAATGTTCCCTATTTTCTCCATAATAGATCATCTTCTTAAATCGACCTACAGAACAAAGTACAGACATATTTTTACAGTCTAGCTTTCTCTCCTATATTTTTCTCAAATCACGCCTCCACCTATTACAACCCCTTTTTCAACTCTCCTCCAAGCCATCAACTTATTTTTTACGTTATTCCTGCAAAACAACTTTCTCCGGCTCTCAAACATGCGAGCACTTTTGCCCGTTTTCTTAAGTTTAATACAGTTTTTTCGATAAAATCCATATTTTCTTGAATCGTTTCTACTTCTGCAATGTATTGTATATTTTGATTTCAATCTATTTGTTACAAAATACCTGCGGGGCATGTGTGGTGACTAAGAAGGCATTTGTACGTCCAGGATGGTCAAAGTCATGCATGGCTGCGGCAGTGTACATGGCCATAAGCTCTAGTGCAGGAAAATTGGCTCCCATGATCCCATATGAAGACTCTTCTACGTTGAACCAAGCTCGATGACCCGTCGCATCTGCAACCATTAACAAGAGCATGTCATTAAATTTCCATTACGTAATTTTCCTCCAAATCTTCATTTTCTCTCCCTACCTACTTTCTCTTTTCTTCCGCATCCTCTGCTTATATCTTTATAATAAATCAGCTAATGTGTCCTTATCCATTCCCTTAATTTATCCTCTTTGAAGATTGCTCAAGTAGCAGCAGAATCCCTTTCAAGTACCCTTAATCCATGGTCTTATCACACACACCATTCTTCTGTTAATTGTATTCGCTTCTCTACGACTTGAACCATATTGTCCTTGTTTTCGCGGTGAAGTTTTGGAGGAGTGAGGTTTTAAAGATATTCTCTTCTAAGGACCTTTGCAATAACCCGAAGGCTTAAGTCAAGTGTGTGTAATTATCGTACAGCGATTAGTGATAGAATTCACAAAGTCAATTCGCTCACTTTGTATTATATATAGGGTAATAGCAGGTTATAACTGAGAGAAGAAGCTTGTTCTACAATCTTTGATATAATTATAGAAGCTTATTTGATCGAAAATAGGTGGCAAGGTACAGGATATTAACTTACTTTACTTTCACTTGGTTAAAACTATCAAATCTAAAACAGTATCTAATTAAACCTAATACAGTATAGATAATGTATCGCCATGCATTTCGACTTCATAACCAGGAATCAATAACTCTTCTTTAATTAATGCGCTTCATCAAGGTATCAATAAAAAAACACTGAAGTAAGAACGATCTCTGCGATAATGATGGAATTCCCTCTCAGCTTGAATGTTTTTATATCAGCTTCAGGCCTACCTTGTGTTATATACATTTCCATCTTATCCTTCTTACCCCTCTTCCCTCTGTAATCTGTTACAAGATCATTGCTATTTTGGTTTATTTTAGGCCAGTATTCATCAGTTTCTTGGGTAACGGCAAAATATAAAAAAGAGCATGGCAGAATAGAGTCTTATATAAAGTTTTGCAAGCTTTTCCTTTATTCCTTCAGCTTTCTCCTAAGCCCGCGCGAGAACTCCCATTTCCATCCCAGCTTTAATAAGTTTTCCGTTAGTGTCAAGTAAAACGTATGATACAGCGTAATGAATTCCTAGAATGGCGCTTTTGCTTGCGTGTATTTAGAGATTGTATTGCATACATATATTCTTTGCCGGAGAAAGTCTGTTGTGGTAGTCAAGTAGACACCCCTAACTTTGCCGTCGTACTCTGTGGAAGTTTGCCAAGAAAAAAACGTTTTAAATGATTTCATCTTGGCGCACAGAGGAGAAATATTTCTTGCTTGTTTCAAGATATAGAGGGAACCAATCCGTTCCTTTTATATTACCCGCTATCTCTCACAGCTCCCTCTTTCATTTTGTATAACATTTGAATGGATTTCAAAGATTTAGAGGCTGTTTTCTGTACTTGCATCCTCGAAAGAAGAACTTGGGATTTTCGTACATATTCCCCAAAGGCGAAACATTCTCGCCCTTCTTGTAAAAAAAGAAACGGGTGATCACGTGTTTTGCTGCTACTGCAGCACCATTCATTTTACTAAAGCGGCTTTGATCAAGGCTCTCTGTTTCATAAATTCATATTTTGTTGTCACCGAGGTTCTTAATGACCTCCGGATAAGCTAGCTTGGTACCGCTGGAATTGTTCGCACCGCAATCAAGTTACAGCAATAACTTATAGCCTAGTGACTAAATTCCTTGGGTTTACAAAGAATTTAAAATGAACTGCAAAACTGGAAACAGAATATTATTATACGTCCAGAACGACCAGAAGTCTGGTGCTCTGACCCCCTCCAGAACCGTAAGATGGATTTCTTTCTAATGTGTCGCCCATTCATACTTGAGAATGTACTATTCCTTAAAAGTTTTCAATCTCTTCTTCCCAACTTGCTTGAGGTGGTGGCTTTTCTCTGAATCTTTGCAAAAGTATTCCTTCTGATTTGCTTCTACTTTTGATTCCTCTGGCTTTATATTTGACATGAGTGAGAGAATGGGACTGCCAGTCTGTAACTGCTAGTAAAACTCTTTTGGAAACTCCTTTTCACGAGTACATTCAATACTCTTTTCTCTACTCGTCTCCTTTCACTTTACTTTCTCTTAGCTCAGAAGTTGCTACCACTCCGCCGACCACAACGGCCTAGTTTCCCCTCTTACATTCAGGTTCTTCCCGTTCATTGGAAAATGATTGACTCTCTTTGGTTTCTCTTCTCCACAACTTTTTCCAGGAGTTGAACACTTGCGTCCAACTTTTCTAACTTCCTTAATTGAAATTTTCTTGCCCATATTCTAAAAGGGAGGGAGGAGAAAGTTCAATATTGATAAAATATTGCATACCATATATTATATACTCTGTAATCTTGACGCTGGATATTCCTCTAGATTCTAGAGTCAGTTGCACACCCACCCCTAACCTAGCTGGTACTGCATATACACAATAACGGTCCGCCCACTAAAATGTCTCACTCAGTTTAAACCTCAGTCTAGTGAATATACGGAAACTCTAAACCCCTCGGGTTTGCACCCATCATGAATAGAGTGAATCCAATTTTTATTTTTTCAAGCTTCTACATATAAGTCTGTCTTTGTTTGTGTACTTGTAGTAGCGTACTTTCTTGCTTCATGTTTGAATTCCTTTAGGCTATCTTACAGAGTTGGAAGAGATTACATTTTCCTCCGCTTCACCCCTTCCTTTAATCTACAAGATCATCTATCATTCATCTTCTATATTCTTTGCAATTTATTCCCATTCTTTGAGCCGAAACGCAATTCTACCTCCTTAACTCATTCCCATGCACATTAATCCCTGCTTAAGCTTTACCAACTTTAATCTTTTTCAGTTCAAAAAGATTGCTTTCACTTCACGTAACCCCTTTCATCCGTAATAGTATATTCTGTGTATTGTGTACTACTAGTTTCCTAAAGTATCTGTCATTCAAAATACCAATCTCGAGTAATCTGAATTCGTAACTGGCCTACCGTTCGCCTACCGTTCCTTCCTGCACAGAAGAGTTGAGCTGATGATAACAAGGCAATTAGCTTACTTTCATCAGCTTGTTAAATTTTTGAGTGAGATAAAAAAATACTAGCTTACGGTATACGTTTTATTGAAATCCAGAATATAGTTTCGCTTCAAAATTCAATCCTTACAATGCCAACTTTTTTATATCTTATTGACGTCTTGTTCACGGAAGCATTATTGGATTATCATATTCGATCTGCGAATATTATTTCTAAAATATTTTGTAATGGCAACTCTAAGCATTTTCAAGTGTGAAAAATATTTTTGAATTTACGCATCGATGGAATTGTGACTTTTTATTGATATTTTCTGGCGTTATCAGCGTCTCAAAAACTTAAAGCCCATACTAATTTTGTCATATCTCTGCTCCTTTCATATTAAATCCCTATAGTTTCCCTGTTCAACTTGTTAGAATTACCGCTCCTCCTGTGTTACCACTTCAATGCTCACTTTGGGAAAAACATTGAAGACATGTTGAAAATGGAGCATCACTAGCTATGACTCTTAATACAAATAATAGAAATGAGGGAAAGGAATGTAGTTTGAAAATGTCTTTGAACGTTACCTAACTTACCAGTAGGACAGGGCGTTTCCGGATCGGAGAGAAGCATTTCAAAACCTGGTATTGGTTGTGAAGTTAAATAGAAGACACCGTGAAGAACATCTGCAGCGTGCATTCGGTTATGATCTGTATTAGAAAATAGAGGAACAGAT
Source organism: Sminthurides aquaticus (assembly GCA_906901655.1). Lineage (NCBI taxonomy): Eukaryota > Metazoa > Arthropoda > Collembola > Symphypleona > Sminthurididae > Sminthurides > Sminthurides aquaticus. Next base: position 2,237,808 of record CAJQTT010000004.1, on the reverse strand, counting down.
GAATAAATAAAATATTAAAATTTGTCTCAAATCATATTACGCTTTGACATCATCCTCTGTCCTTTGAAGGACTTTGAAAGCATTCCGCATGCCAGTTTTTGTTACTGGTTACTCGATTTTTAAATCCTATAATGTAGAGTAGTATTTGTTTGCAAAGGTGCCTTGGGTTTTGTCTCCGGCAAGGTCCCTTCCACCATCACACACAGATAATCCATCCAAGGGTAAATCCATGAATGCGCATTCAATATTTGAATATCGCTGGAATCAGATAAGTTTGCTGTCTTGGTTCGTATTTCACACTTGAATCTTCAAGAGTGCTGTGTAAGGGAGGTTTAACCCAGGGTGAGTGAAGTACAGCATAGTTTCAGCCAGCTAAACGAGGTATAAACGTGAAAGAATTCTTTTAAAATTCTTTAAAAGGATATCTTCCAACAACGTCCTGTCTTCCGGGAACTCATCTTGAAATTCAATCTCTTCTGATCCAGTGGAATCACATATTCTCAAATTGTGTTTTTTGCTGTAGTTTTAATACCAAGAGGATTGTATTTCCATTATTGTCGTGTCAATGAATCTTTAATCTATACCACACATGCCTAAACGCTGTACTCTTTGTAATGAAACATGATGCTCTTATATCTTTTCTCTTAAACTATTCCCAATATCACAATGTTTGCAAATATAATGGCGGGTGAATAGGGTTAGGCATCCCGTGATTTGCATATACGTACCCTTTTCTCTTAGTGTAAATGGATTGAAGCGTAAGTATGAAAAACAGGTTTAGCAGCTCCTATTTCAGCATTCAAATTTCACAACTATTTGGTGTATACACCTTAAGCATAATTCCCTGCCACAGAATGTGTGAAGTCAGCTTCAACTTTCTCCGACGGTGAAATCGAGAGAAAGTGAGGGAAAGTGTAGTCGAGGGATTCTCAGTAATTCGCTCAACCTCTCCTTTGTCCTTCTAGACCTTCTTGGACTTTCTCTGCTGTAGATGGATGGCCGAGTAACAAGTTATTTCGTATGATCACATAAACATTCGAATTTAAAGCTCATGTCTCATACACCCATACTCGTCTATCTCGCCACTCGACCAACTAGCACTCTGTGTTTGCAATTTAAATTCCAACTTATCGCTTCATATCTCAGAAACAGCTTTCAACACTGCATTTCTCTCTTCCTCTCAATGAGCGTCATCGTACCGTTCTCCGGCATTTTGACTATTAGCTAACGTAACTATGCCTTGATCCCTATTGTTTTGTAAGTCATTGGCAATAATTGCGTGAGTTTAAACATTTTGATTGAAACTAGCAAACATTCCCTTTCATCGTAATTCCGCTGAATCAATTTAGAGCAAACTTTAATCGAATGGTAGAACTTGAAAAGCGTTTCTTCTTCCCCGATCCAACGAACCACTGTGTTATGTCTACATCTTATTCATATTTTTTCCCAGGAAATTCAATCTCGTTTCAGTTTTCCTTCGAAAACACACAGTTTGGAACGTGACTTGTATGCTCTTTTTCCAATCAGTCCTGCGGACCAGGCCCCCTTACGGATCAATACAACTCTTGCGGCAATCCCTTCTCTCGACATTCTAAATTCTTACGATACATATATGATTTAAAGCATGCAGTAAAGTATACGCTATCACTCTTTCCCTAGAGAGAGGACAACCCCCATTTTTGAAAGTCCGTAAGAACAGGATGTGTGTCACATTACGGTGGAGACCACATCCCAACTTTCCGTCGAATCGTAAATAGCCACCGAGTAAAACATACGGTACATTTTCATGGGGTATTTTTAATTCGTCCAACAAATCTATTTGCTTTTAAAAGTCTTCTTTCCTTTAAAATGCGGAACTCAAACAGTCAAAACCAACAAATCCTTTCCTGTTTCCATTATTTCCCCCTATTCCTGAAGATCTAAAGGCTGAGAAACATTCAAAGGGTTCGTTTTTTATGTTCCAGCATGTTTATCAGTCTATCTATATACCCATCAGCATTTCCCGTGCTTAGCTGTAGTGACGTCATATTGGGCAATAATTCTAGCTTTCTTTTTCTTCTGGCTACCAAGATAGGCGGGAATCGATAAAAATTACGATCCTTTTATTGTTTTCTCTGCTTTAACTTGGGAATACAAACAGGATTAGCTGCTTCCTATGTCCTAAAATCTGAGCAAATGCCCTACTTTCCACACAGCCGCATTCCACCCTCGTGAAAAGAGATTTTTTCCAATCCTAAGACGCTGATATTGTTTTTTGCTCTGTCTTTTGTATCTGACATATGATCGGATTTCGCTTACGTAACAAAATTTCTTATAGGGCATAAGTACGCTTACTGTATAACCCAGATATCCTCGTATCTTGGAAATCCATAGTGGAATGGATTTCATCTGTGGATTGTTATGATCCCAACTGTTTTAAGTCCAGTTCTTATGGCTAGTAAAAAATACACTTATTTCTAAACTTTAAGATACTCCCCAAGTAGCCCCATCATTAGTCTGAGCCTGATATTTAAGATAGGAGGGAATAATGTATCCTACGTCACGTCCGGAGGCAGTTCCACATGCTTTTCAAAGAGCACATACGTTTACATCACATTTGTCCAATCAGTATCAGAGTGAGTGGGTAGCTTTCGCTCAACCCATATTTCCAGGAAGTCCCTCGGAATATTTCAAAAACCATCCATATAATCTCATGACGACCAGGTAAGACATGCTATTGGAGAAAGTTTCCATTCGTTACATGGCGGGAGCTTATGCGTTCAAGGCCTAATAGACCTTCATGTGCTTTCACCTGAACCAAAAGGCCATGTTCTTCTGCATATATATGCCCATAGTTTGATCTTTCCTTGATTCCCTCTCTTCTCCTGACTTTGCATTTATTTTCGCCTTCAAGGCATTTCTTTTGGACACTGGGAGTATTCTTTAATTCCCTTCGTTCGTCCCTCCCGTCCGTGTCCATCTATCCAGGAGGACAATGTTTTTCTTGTTTGTACTTTTTGAAATAAGCTTATTTTCTTGCAACTTTCATCATTTGAGCGTGCATCCTCCTTTTGCCTTTCGTCAGCAAGTTTATGTAGTGAGCGGAAAGAAAGTTTCTCTAGGAATTTTCTTATTCTTTTCTTACATTCTCCTTATTCTTGTCTCACGTAAGAAATCCAGTCACGTACTTTCACATTTCTCACCTCCTCACCACGTATACATACTCACTACTCCTTACGACCACCTTTTCACACCTACATCATCCCACTCCGTCATATTTTTTCGCAGGATTTCAACAAAAAGCAAAAGCCGCTTTTCCTCCCTCCCTGTTTCCCTTGGTTCCCGTTTTTTCTTTTGTGATATGAAAAACTCAAAACTTTTCACCAAGTAGTTAATCCAAGGAGGACGAATGGATAATACGGCCACCAATTTCCTTCCCTGCCTGCATGTGGATGGCGTCTAAATTCTGTATTCGAGGTCGGCGGCGGGTGTCTCAAAAACTTTAGATTGCTCCCAACACTTTTCCATTAAGTAAACCAAATAATTCCGCAAGCCAGACAAGACAGAGGATGATGCAAAATGGAGTTTCCATGCAGTATTTTCTCCTCTATATATATATATATTTAAAGAGGACAAATAAGTTTTGGTATGCTCCACTTACATGGCTTATCTCGATACCCCATTTCCAGGGCGTGGAAATAGTTAATAAATTCTGTAACCGGAATCTTGAAAGTTTCAAAAAGTCCGACATCAAGGAACACTTTGTAGCACATCTGCAACATAGAGAGAAACGCAAAACTTTAGGACCAAACAGTATCAAAGCCTGACGGAGGAGTGTATATATAATGTAACGACTCGCAATATTTATCATGTCCTTCATCCCTTCTTCCATTTCCAGCTTTCACTCCTCCTTTAGGGGTGAGATATTTTAAAAGACTCTCTCGAAAGCAGCTATAGCTTTCAAAGCTTCAGGGACAACTTTTCCTCAAAAAGACTCTTTACATTTGTCAGAAAGTGTGTTAAGATAAATAAATTATACAAATCAATGTGAGTTCACATGATAGGTTTTTTCCTTGGGAAAGCTTTTCCAAAATAACGATGTATAACAAAGTTTTTTCATGCGTAAAGTGAGGCTAAAAACATTTTTCAATGTCCTGCTACAAACTTGCAAGTCGTCTACTTGCCTGTATATGTCTTACTCGTTCTTACCCCCTCTCGCATCTGTCACTCTCATTTCGCTTCTTCCTCTCTCCCTTTTATGTAAATAGATTATGTTAACTGAATTTCACACCCGCCATGTATTCTTCACACGCCCAACCCATCTATTAGCAAAATTTTCAAGTTAAATTTTTTGACACTTATGCTCGACACACTAAGGAATAGAGTTTCGTAAAATTTGAATCAAAATGAACAAAATTGACCTTTTTACAAAAGCTTTAAGTCCAGGAATCATGACCAGTCAGTGATCCTCCATGTTATTAAATAGAGAAACTGCCGAATTACATGTCTGACAGACTTTTCTGATACATAACTCCGTCAATTTTCTTTGCCTTGATTCGAATTTTACGAAATTCTATTCCTTAGTGTGTCGAGCATAAGTGTCGAAAAATTTAACTTGAAAATTTTGCTAATTGTAGTTTTGATTGCAATTAGAATTAAAACTACCTAAAAAATGTATGCGTTTTAACGGCAACTTTGAGTTGAATTTGCTACTAAACCTGCACAGCTAAAATTTTCAAATTTTCCACACTAGTTAAACTACTATAACTCTTAAAGAAAATGTCTTTTAGAGTAGTGCTTGAACGCCATACGAAAAAATATTGCATATCTTTCCCTTCCCCCCAAATCATCACTTGTCTTCATCCTCAGCTTTTACTTGAACTCATACCGCACTCCTTTTTTCGCACTTTCTCCTTGAGATTAAGCGTCTCAAGGAGAAAGTATACCCTCCTACTTTTCTCTACTTGCACAATTTTTAATTGTTTTTCTGCCTGTACCTATAGTTAAATAATTGTGCTCAATCCGCCTTAGAATTAAGCCCTGCTTCATTGCCTAAGATTTGGACGGAGGATTAGAGACTTGAAGAAGACTTGAAGACTCAATCGTTCATTCATCTATAGGATTTAAAAGAGAAAATGTTTACTTACATGACTGAGTATTTGTGTACGTGAACTTAGCTCTAAATCGAAAATAGGATAGTCCCACTCATTGAGTCGACAAAGGTTAGGATCGGATGCTATAGACAGCAGATCAAATCGCACCCCATCGGACGAGACGATGACATTTCCGAACTGAAAAAAGAAGCAATATTAAAATCAAAAATTAAAATTAATTTGGATACGCATTTCAAAATCTTTGTGCAAATGCTTTGTCTTTTTTCGCACACTCATCCAAAGTTTTACAACACCTTTAATGGGAAGGAATTAATAAAATTTTGACTTCTGCAGCTTGGATATTTTTTTAGAGACTTGTGTGAAATCTACACATCCGACACAAAATTCGTGAATAGGTTTTTATCATATTTTCATCGCCATTTTCCAAATACGTCATCTTATCTGATGCCGCCCCGTATGAAGCACTCTGAGAAAACGTTTCACTATGTATCACGGAATATTACAAGTGAAAAAGTAGAGTTTCTTATCAAATAGCAAAATATTTACGATATGTAATTTTTGTAGGTGAAGAGCTTCCAGGGAAACTAAAGAATTGAAAGAAGATTTGAGCTACTTGAAGTTGAAGAGAGATTGTTTGGGGATAAGATGACAGGAATTGAATTTTCTCATGCATTGCTTTCACTTCACTGGGAATCGTTTGACAATAGTTTTCTTTTTGGAGCTAAGTATTTGATACTTCATTCGAGAACACTTTCACCCACGCATTTATTCTAAAACACACATTTCTCCTCATGTTTTCACTCCTCCTTGACAAGAGTGGGTGGAGAGGACAAAGATGAGTGACTACAAGGGAAGATGAATCTTGTGGAATTGCCACACATGTGTATCTTTCATCTCCTGAATTTTCCCTACATGGCATTAAAATGGCGAATCTCTCTCACCCCCTCCGCAGATTTCTCTCTCACTTTCCTCAAGTATTCCAGTAGTCCTCTCCATCATGACTATTCCCAGCCTGCACTCTTCATCCTCTCCATCATTCTTTCCCACTCAACGGAATAAGGTTGGAGGGAAAAAAGGGAAATCTATTATTCTCTTCCTCCTTCGTCTCAGCATCTGTAGGAGTAAAAGCAAGAATGGATTTAACCGATCAAATATTCTCCGCGTGTGCATTCCTCGCCGCCATACCTTTTTTTACGTAGAATACTTTTGGAGAGGCGGATGAATTTAGAACCTAGGAATGGCCAGCAGAAACAACTCTCACCATTAGATTACTAAACGCTTTACTTTCTCTTTACCTATTTCCTTTCCCATCTTTCAACATTTTCACGAGCTATATACAAAACTCAGATTCTTTCTTTGCTTCTAACCCCACCCCTACTTTTCTCAATCCCCTTTTCCATTTTCTACTCTTCGATCCTCCTTTCAGATTCTCAATTTGGATTTACGCAACTAAAAGATTTGCTTTCACTCGCTTTGTCTTCTTTTTTCCGTTTCTTCCCAACCACCACACGTTTTTCTTTTCTCTTTCCCCCTGGTATTGTTCCATCCCCCAAGCCATTACGAATAATGTGATGTTCAAATCATGCTTTCTCCATTCTCTCTAAAATTGACTCTGACTCTCTCACCTCTTTACACTTCCATCATATTTCTACTAAATATCCTCTTCCCATTACCCGACAAATTGTATTTCTCCCGACTTTCCCTCCGCACTTATTTTCTGTGTAAATTTTGCCCCTACCTAGCTAATCTTGAGCATTTCAGCTCAATGCACTTTTACTCTAGGTTTTTTAGAGCTTAAGCTCCCTTTATAGAAAATCAGTTCACAGTGTGAAAAGCGAAATAGGAAAAGTTACTTGCATTTACGGATTTAAGGGACACTACGTGGAATACTATTTGCTTTTGATTTACCCTGTAGCATTCTTCCGCTTTAGTGCACACAACTCTGAACTCACAGCAATACGGCGTGGATTTGCATCTATAACTTCAACCATTTCCCTTGTCAATTTCTTTTTGCTAGCAATTTGCACAGCCGGGAGTTTGAAATAGAGAAAAGCAGTGTCCTTTGATTTCACCTTCTCGAAATTTCTTTTTAATGCTACCAATCCGCTGTCCACTGCAAATCCTCGACGGATATTTGTATTGACTAATAAACGGAGACATTTTGACTGGGAAAGTGTTTTTTCTAGTCCTTTACATTAGTGTATCTCTGTGAAGAAAAATATTAGATCTTGCATGGGATTGTAATGGGCTTAGTACATGTATCCATAATAGGTTTGCAAGCGCTGATTTTGATGCATGACCGTGAACTTAGCTTAAACTTTCCGTTGGATCGAATTCGCGATGAATGCGCACTACATTCGTAAAGCTGGATTCAAATACTGTAGTAATGTTGTTTTCATCGTTAAATTCTGCAGCCATCAAAGGTAAAATCGTTTTTTTGCTTCTCGACTTTTGATTTACTGTACTTTCCACTTTTTCAAAACTCCTAGAAGCCTATCTGTCCACTAATACGTTTCACATTAAATCTTGAAATTTACTCACGCTCAACGATCTTTGCCTTAATAGAGCACCAGGTACTTAAAGATGAGATTTAAATCAACCTAGTATCCCTAGGAGTTTTCGCATTGTGTTTCCTCGAGCAAGAAAGGGAATTTCAATCCATTTCGTAGTTGAGGAATGGTCGTAGCCAATAAATTTCCTGGCTTACAACAGGTGCCTTTTGTTTGGGAAACTTAAGCGACTTTAAGAGCTAGCTTTGTTATCGTACCAGCTCCCTAGATTTCCCTTGCTTTTACCAGCTTGAAAATACGGCATTGGCCTCCTCGGGACTTTCGTGTTTTCGCGAATTGCTACTTTTTGAACAGTATGTTTTTCATTGTGTAGGAATCCTAAGGCTTTCATACCCTCCAAGAGCTCACAAGGGAGTTCTACTTCCGTTCATCTTTATATAATGAACTGGATGTTTTGTGCACTTAGCGTGGTATCGGGGGGAGGGAGTAGCGGTAAACGGCCTCTCACTGTCTCGCTCCATCATTCTCTAGCAAGGAAACTGCTGCCTACAAAGCAGATTTTGATGCTTTGTTTGCCGTTGCCCCGAGGCATTCGCTTTCTTACCGCCAGCTTTTCTCAAACCTGTAGTCGCGAAATCCACTTTCTCCACCTTTGCTTTCTCCTGGTCCACTTATCTTGATCCTGAACTCCAGTCCCTTTATTGATGTATGGCAAGACGTTCTAGCTTTTGAAACCCTGAACTGGATTAAACTTTTGAAGAAAGCTCAAAGAAATTGCTTAGGAATCGCATGCATATCTGCCTCCGTACTCAGAGAACGATAGATCTAGTGCTGAATCTATTCCATCTTTGACATTCTTCTAACTTTCCCTCCCGGGTTTCAATCAAAATGTTAGCAAGAAAGCAGCTCAGACCTTTCAATCAGACCTTACAGCTGATCAAGGCCAGCATAAGTTTCCTCATTAATCCTTCTTCTTTCACTCCTCCGCCCGCCCGTCTCTTTTTTCATCCCATCCTCTATTGTAGAAACCGCCATTAGAGTTCCAAAGCTCCTGGATCACTTCCACTCTCACTAACTCGAGAAAGAGCAAACGCGAACTCTCTGCCCTATAAAATCCAGTGAAGAAAGCATGTTGCAGTCATGAGTCATATGAGTAATCCCCAAGTTTGGAAAGTGGATAGTTTCACACGTGTCTAACAGCATTTAAACATTTTCCAACGAATATCGCGTGCTTTTGTCAAACTTTGACAGTTACCAAGTCAGCGTCAAGCTTATCGCGTGTGTACCATCAAGTGGGAACCATGGAGAAACAATCTCCTACTCCTATTAACCTTTGCTACTAGTATTAATTACTTAAGCTAAATTTCTGACAACTATCTAAATCTTGGCTAATCTCAGTAAAACCTTGATGACATTTTGACCTTCCACGCGTAAATCTGTCACTTGATTCCCTCCCCCCATCCTTCTTTCTTAACCTCTTTTACCTCTCTTTCTTTCCTTGGATCTCATCCTCCTCGTTTCCAGTGAATTAACAGGAAGTTAGGAAACCGGTCTCAACCCGCAATCAATCATTTCCCTTGGTTTCCTTTTCCTATAAGATGCCCCTATTCATACATAGGGCTCGCTGTACTCTTCTCGCTTCCTTTCTCTCAACGCTTTCTCCCTATCGCTATCACGACTCCAGCTGTAACTAAACGTTCTTATCGTCTACAAAAGCAACACTCTTTTCTCCAACTAATCCATACGGCTGCATCTCAAAATAAGTTCCCACGCTTCCACCCAAACCAATCAATCAATCCTGTACCAGCTAAACTCGCTCTTTCCAACAAGTAATAGTACCCCACACTTTCTTTGAATACAATCAGCCTTGCTTTAAGCGTTCTTCCCCTCTCGTAAATTCATCTTAACTAACTTGTGAGATCCAAAAGGTAGATTTTAGTTTGAAACCGTGCTAAAAATATAAACGTACCGGAAAAAGGAAATGGTATGTCTCTTAGCACACAAATTAGCACAACAGCAGTTTAAATCGAATTGATCACTGCGGTATAGCATGAGGTTGTAGGAGCTACTATTTCTAAATCATGAGTGTAAATTTTTCTCCTTGTCTTCAAAGGGTTTTCTGCAAACTCTTCTACTCATGTAAGTATACATACGTATTGGGCTTCGCTGGGGCTGGGAAGAACCGCAGGAAAGGATGCTTTTGGCAAGGCATCTCAAATAGTAAAGCTCTGAGACTGACGACGATACTATAAAGTTGCTCATGTTTCCTACAATGTCAGGATTTGATTCAAGGGAGCTGAATCGTAAATCTCTCTCATTTCTGATTGCACTTTGAAAGTTAAGTAGAAAGCTTGAAGGAGTAACGTCAGTTGAGGAGTGAGTGGGTGGGGCGGAGAAGGATTTAAGTTGGTACTTGTACTACACACAATCCATGCCTCTGGCAGATATGAACGTTGCTGTCTAACCGGGATTGACAACCGCAGCTGAATGATTTTCTCGGAAAGTGAATTACAAGTCACTTGCTTCCTCATTTCTCTCTGACACGTTACGTACTCTTGGAAAATAACTCTAGTAGACCTGATCTGAAGCTTCTAGTTGCTAAGCCTCTTGCCAGCGGCTTTCCCATATACGTATAAAATCCTTCTTACTCTTATTTCATCCCTTCCACCACCACTTAATCAAAATAAGCGACGTCCAAGCTTATTCAACCCCGAATATTTCCATCTCGTCAAATACCTTATACTGTCTCCGTACGGGTGCAGTTGCACATCGTCCCCTAGCATAGTAATAAACTGAACATGATTTCCTCAGGTGTTATGATGACAATTTGAAACCCGGGAGTAGTCATTTATTTTGTCGGTGATGTAAATCTTTGATTTCCTTATTAACGCTTACCGCTTCCTGAAACCTTGATAGTTAAGAAAAATAGAGAGAACTCGATACAGTTTTTTCAGCACTACTCCTCGATAGCTAGAGCATGGACCAAGAAGATAAACCTCTGTCTGTACCACTATCCGATTTCCGCGAAGACTTCAAACTTTTCACTTTAACCTCGCAATTTCAATTCAAGGACTTGAGTGCTTTTAGATTTCTTTCCTTTCATATAACACAATGAAATGATGAAATTGGAAGATTTATGACGTCTTACAGAAGATATTGATATTAGACGTTTTATCGATATCCATTATTACCTTCCATTGCTTTCCCTCTGCGAGGCTACCTAACTTTCTCCACCACAAATACTCGTCCCAATCTTTCCGTTCACGGTAGTGCTGCCTAAGCTAATCTGGTCTGCCAAACGGAACTGAAGATTATTTAGCTACTAAAATCGCACTAAAAGTTTAACGCATACAGGGAATAACCCTTAAGCTTCCTGCGTCATCTCTTTATTTCTTCCTTCTTTACTTTACCTAATTGTATCCATCCTGAAGCTACTCTGGCTGTTTTTAAATTGCTTCAGCTTCCGCTAAAGCTTCTTCGCTTTTTATTTTGTGAGTTGTACATCATCTCTCAGTCAATGCCCCATGGGCATTGGAAGTAATTTCTTCGCGGATTCCACTCGTGCAAACGTCATTGATGTCATCACTAAAAAAGCTGTAAGAGGGCGCAAAACTTTGGATGTGAATGAAAAGGGAAAGATGTTTGGAGAAGTACTCCAACTGGCCGGAAATCCACCAGGGCTACACTACTCGAACTGAAAAGGAAACGCTTACCTCTTCCTCATGTGCGGCACACGTTTGGTAATCAATTGGTTCCTGAAGCGTAAATGTAACGGGACTGACACGAAGTGATGAGCAAACTGGTCCAGCAGTTGACGCAACACTCCCACCATACAAGTTTTCATTGGAGTAGGAATTAGGATTAGCGTGTAACGGAGGTCCGGGTCCATCGCCTAGAGTACTTGTAGTCGCACAGCTGTCGTCGTCCGGATTTTCTAGATAAGTTTTCCCTGGGCTTCCGTCTTCTGTTGTCACTGCAAATGAGGAAGATTGAGGATATAAATTTGACCTACTCGTCCGATCCTGACCATCTCCGAAGTCTGTCATACCTCCTTGACAGCTACTACTTTGATGATGAGAATTGTGAGGTGAACGTGCAGATGGACTAGGGTCTCTGGAGGGAGAGGGGGATTGGAGCGGAGATGGAATGGGTGTACCGGTAGGAGTACTCCGCAAAGACGAGGAGGTCAACCTCATAATTGCTGCGGAAAAGGGATTATTATTGGAGGAGTTTGCGGCAGCGAGTGCGTTTAAACGGGAAAGGTCGGATTGGGATAACGGATGTAGGCTACAAAGGGTTTTACGCTGACTGGCCCCGAAATCTTGCTGACTGTATCGTCTCCGGTTATCTGTTACATAGAATGGAAGTATATGAAACGAAGAGGAGCGGCAGCGACAGATTCGACCCAGAGTATTAACCGGGAGCCCGTAGTGTTTATCCGCCCGCCCGCCCCAACATTATTTGTGATAATACGCAAGGAGGGCAATATTATAATAAAATTCCCGAATATACGTCACATTTCATGACCCAGCAGAGCATTTCATAAAAAACATGAGGAAAATTGCCAACGTTTTCACAAAGTTTACCCATTCCCATTCATTATTATCATTCCCATAACGTGGTTTCAATATGAATGGCCAGAGAGAGTGGGGAAGAAGGTAAACGCGTTGAGTTCACATATTTCCCAATCAGTTTCAAGGGGTGTCCATCCGAATCCCCATCAGATTATTGTTGTATATGATCCGATTTTTGGGATTCACATCAAAGTAGGCACGGACATTGTTCAACATCATCACAATTCCCAGTCATCATCATCGTTATCATAACATCCCGTTTGATCCATACCAAAAGAACCCGGGTATAACCAAAGGTTGTCCCGTGTACCGCATTGTAGGGCAAAGCGGCATATTGTGATACGTATGTACAAGAGTTGGGGAAACACATGGTATGATGAACAGAGAAAGAAAGTTGTGCCGAAGTCAAATGATCCCCACAAAAGACGACAAGAAACCCGAATTTCAAATCATATCGAATCCCACCCCGAGTAGTAATTTAATTTTAAACGGAATCATATTTTTTGCAGCGTAAAGAAAACGTAATAAAGAAAAAGAAAATATTATTATTTGTCGGCAAAGCATAGTAAATTCAACAGCCATTTAAGTAATAGACAATAGCAGTCAAAATGTAATCACATTCCCAGATACAGAATACAAGTAAAGAATAAAAGTCATCACCAACGAGAGCAGATGAAGATGGCATGCATCAATTTAGCAAAAAGAATCCATTATTCATAATCATCACCGTTTTGGAATTATTTTAGTAAAAAGAGAGAATTAATAGAGAGAGCCAGCGTATGAATGACCAAACCAACCAGCACCAGAGCAATGTCAGTCCACATTCCGCATTCATCAGTCAGTATTTAACATGTAAAAAGAAAGAAACCAAAGAAACCAATGTAGTTTCAGACAGATTCGGCCCACCTCCAAGCTTACATTGCCAATTGCATTTCTATTCCTTCCATCCGGAATGCACTAATACCCTTGTACTTTCTCGTATACTTTCACCATCCAGCTTTTATTTTGGTTTTATGGCACCTATGTATAGGGTCCTGCGGGAAGCCTCTGCACTTTCACAGCTTTCTCCACTGCTCTTTCATGCCATATATTTTTATTTCCTCTATTTCTATTCCTACGGATCCGGACTTGAACCCCCTTGTGCCTTTTGAGTTTTTACATGTGACTGGATTGTGAAGGTGATTTGGTTGAGTTTGGAATAAATTTTGCATGTTTTCTGCTTCTTCCTTCCTTGCCAATATATCCAAGTTTCTTCCTCAATCTCCGCCTTCCACTCGCGTTAATATTTATTGAACGATTCCTTTAGGAATTGATTTTCATCTTCACTTCCTTCCACGCTGTCTCTTTTCCTTTCTCCGTCTATTTCTTTAAGTCGATTCACTCCGTCTAGTCCTCCCCCTTGTCTAGCCCTTCCTCCATGAGCCAATTTTTTAGTCAGCTTTCTCCTCTTCTAGCTAGCCGATCAATGCAAATTCCTTTCACTCTCGTACCTTCGTCCCTGGATTTGCTCCTTCGCTTACTCCATAAAATCTCCCCGCAATCGATAAGTTGAGCCTAAACAAGGGATATATATACACACGGTCTTCTTCACTCTTCCCTTTTTAATCTCGCTTCCATAATTTTCTACCGCGAATCTTCACAAGCTTCCGTATACTGTCGTCTCGAAATTTGTCCATCCCAACTCAAACAGTCTCGACGCCCACAGCTCCTATATCATTTTGTACGCGTTCTCATCCTTGGAATTACTCTCATTAACTTTTCGATTTTCAAGTGCTTTCACTCGAAAAGTTAATAGGAATTCGTTAAAATCCTAAACCAGTGAATAATTCTCAGTGTCGCTTCTCATTTCATTCCAAGCCCTGCTGAACCTCTCTAATTTAACCCTTTTTACTTTTTTATTCCATTACAATTAAAACTAACAGCTATTAAAATTATATTTTTCATAAACGCCGAAACTTATCCTAAGCTACCTGCACTTTCGCTATTTATTTTATTTGGTCTACCTATAGTGTCCGTATTTTCGTTTGAAATCCCGTTTCCATCCGGATGAATCGCCTTTTAGTATACTACATACATAGTCTCCATTTCTTTCGGAACAACTGCTAAGCATTATGGAGAAGAGAGGGCTAAGAAAAAGGGCTTGAGCTTTCTAGTGTCACTGGGATAAGTCGGTCTCTTTGCTCATGTATGAATCTCGAAATCACTTTTTCTACTTGCATGGGCTCTGAAGAGAAAAAGCTTGATTAAATTCTTTGCAACCGGAAATAATTTCCTCTAGCTAGTACTACCAACAGGGAACAATTCTTTCTCTTCTTGCTTTTTCTCTCATGTGTCTACTACACGAGCTGAATGTAGTATCCAGAAAAAGCATGTCCTTCAAGGATTCTGTACTCCAAACTCTATCTTGTAGTCTAACTCTTATGAGTAACCCAGTTAACCCGGATGAGGTGACTTATGATGAATTCTTCCCTCTCACAGTGTTCTTCCTTCCCGAAAATGGTGGGTTTCATCACTTTCTGCTTCAACGACTTCTTCTATCCACTTTCTCCCTATTCCTTGTCATCCTTGACTCAATAAAGTTGGTATATATACCAATTAATACTACTCTTTCCACTGCCTCCATGCCGTCTTTGCTTTCTCCTTTTTTTGCCTTCCTTTTTCTCCATCTCATCATCTTGACTCATGAGCGACTTCCTAATTCGTTACTTTCCAGGAGGAGGAAAACTGTGAAAGTCTTCTTCCACGTATTGCTGTGATTATAACGGGGGGGGATAATTTCAGCGATGTGCTGTAGTCGTTTTCGACAAACTTTCTCCACAAACTTGTGTCCGCGACTGTCAGGAATCATTAGAACTGATTCTGAGTTGGGAAAGCCAATTTTTTCTTTCATTAACTTGAACACTATAGAGTCCAGTTAAGTATCTGCCACTACTATTATCAACCCTTCAAAACCCCTTCATCAACCATATGGTACTCTCCTGTTTGTTTGTTTCTCTTAACGATGATCCATCCTTCTGCCTGCTCTCAGGTTTCCCAGGCTACTCTTCCGGTTTTCCCAGTATATCATATTACCTCCCTAGTTGGATTCGGAGAATGTTCTAGCAAACCAAGTTTCGTAACTTTGCTTTCCGAACGCCAGCCAACCGTTTAAAATACCTATATAGAACCTGGTTTTAATTCCAAAAGCTCCGAGCGATTCATATTATTAAAATGAACAGAATAATGTCGGGTCTACTCATCGTCAGACTCTTGTGCATATATCGGATTGCGTAACTAACTAATGAGGATAATCCCCGTTTTCTATGTAATACACCACTGTGGGTGGGTAATAATAAACTAGGGGCGTAATCCTGTCACAAATTTCAATTAATTCCTGGCGTCCATAATTCCTCTTTTGTCAATCAGTGAGCCATCACGTCGGAGAAAATTTCCATATCGAATTTCCTACCAAAGAATTATTTCCCCTCTTTTCTCTTTCTTTCATCCTTTCACTCTACGAGATAATAGAAGCGGGAAGAAGACTTGCGAAAGAGCATTTTCTATTTGTCAATACATTTTGGCATTCCGTCTCCGCCCACCAAACATACGCCACCCCTTTTCCCTCTCCGATAAGGATCAAAGTCTGTATTCCTCTACACAAAAACATGTATAAAGCCAAGGTTTTACTAATTACAGAGCTAATGAGAAAAGGATTTGGACTCCTCCTTCTCGGATATGAGGAAACAAAGAAAATGCCTGCGTTCAGTTTCTCCCTTTCATTGTACTAAATAACTTTGCATGATAATTTGGAAGGAATGGAACTTTTCCCGAAACCTCTCTCAATACATTTTTCAGTGCCTCTAATTCCCTAATATCCGTCAAAGTTTATTTCCACGAATCCGTCCCTCCATTTCCTTTTCCGGCTTTGCTCTTCCTTGCGTCCATCGCATGCTAAACTTAATGAATCAAACGAGAAAATAGCTAAAACGAACATGGTATTGTATCACCAACTTGTGACGCAATCCCATCATTTTCTAGCCTCTATTAGAAACTATCCATTCTCGTTGATTGAATGAAGGAGGGATAACATTTTCGCATCAATAATCCTGCATCATAGTAGATAAAACGAACCCTAGCTCACTAGCTGCACACCACACACTATTTCTTCCAACTAGAATGTCATGCTATAGAATGATGATGAACCCTGTAGTATCGATCCTCCAAAAGCCCATTGAAATTAGACAGAGGAGCAAAAATAGGCTATAATAAATAACTGTTTCCATAAGTTAAAATGATGTCTAAAAATTGCAAAGTTTAACTCCATTTCACATTTAATTTAAATGGAACATATGGAGCCTTTTTACGAAATACTAGTGCAAACTCTTATGACCTCCGCGTATTTCTAAAACAACACAAGACAACCAGGAAAAAATATTTAACTATTCTATCCCTTTTGGTACTCTGATTCCGACCCTCTTGTCATCAAAACCCATTCCCATTCCTATAGCAAAGCAAGCCCCTAAATCCTAAAGCGTACTTGTAAATTAGCAACTCCCAGCACCTAGCTTTGTAAATTAGTGCCAAGCTCTGCGTGATTTAGAAGCGGCATCAATTACAGCCTAGTTTAAATGGATGCTATAAGTTTGGATTAAACTGCTGATGCGACTAAGCTATAAAGTAGCAAATATAAAATTTTGATTTAAAAAGTTAGAAGAAAGCAAGATATAATTAGTATTTATGTGGTTGCTGTTTAAAAGATACATTTTAATTATTATTAATGGTGTAATTGTTTTAACTCTAACGAATTCCTCGGATCCAAAAGCGCGTCACTTACAGTCAATTATATATACAAAATATTTGGTCTACTTGCGTGCTGGAAGGACCTGGCAGGCAGGAGGAGGACGAGACGTTGAGGTATATTTTTGAAAGGCGTTGCAGATCTTTACAGCAATTAAACAATATCTACCAAAAGCTCTGGATTCTCAGACTAGATCTAAAAGGTTTGCTATAGCTATTTTGCTTATTCTCAGATTCCTTTAATCTCCAAAGCTGGTAGCAAAGTTTTGCACCGCAATACAGACACGAGCAAATCCTTAACGAGTACTTTATAGTGCTGGAGGAGAGTTAGTTTTGTTATAGACATACAATTAATTAGAAATGTTTTAGTAGGATTAATTGAATTAATATTGCAAACCTGAGGAAGCGTAAAGAGCATTTGCTGAGAAGCTGCGAGATTTGTGAGAAGCCTGTAAGGCAGCGTTGGGAGTATGGGCGGAAGAGGAAGATGAGGAAGCGCCACCGCCACCACCTCCCGAAGATGATGACATTCGCATCACGACGTTCTCCAAAGGAATTCCATAAGGTTGTGTTGGACTACTCCCGGGTGTCCCGTCTGCAATACGTTGTCACATTCCAACCGTCACACAGATAGATTTCACATCCCATCTCATTATCCCCATCTCATCATCTGCCACTACTAGAAACACTGACCTCCAACGACATCATCACAGCACAACAACTAATACAACAGAACAACACCCTAGCATCAACTCTACCACTGAGAACGCAGCTCCCCCCAAACAGCCAATTTTGAAAAAATCAAACAAATTTAACATTTCGAACTGTTATACTGACATTTATCATAAAAAAATATTTTTCATCCAAATCAGAATCAACTTTCTCTCACATTTATCTAAAGTAAAGAGACACTCAATGTTACAGAGCAGGACAAGGGCAGAAAATCACAATTCCACACCCCATAAAATATTTAAACAGAGGACAATCCTTCATTACTCTCTCGTTGTTCGTTTTAAAAAATTGACTCGGCTCAAATGTTTCCCGCATTTCTAAAACCTCTTCAAAGAGCATATTTCTATCTGCTTCCTCTCTACTGCCAGAAACTACAATAAATTGGCTACTAGCTCCTATGTACGTTCATGCCTGTCTTCCATGTCACTTTCACATCAACTTTCCCGGTCATTAAGTGAGGCTTTAGACTATTTCATCAGCCTTACAAGAATTCATGTACGCATGAAAATCTGTGTGATGCGTCGTCAACTTTCTCCATGATACGTGCTTTCCCTCTGCTTGGTTTGTAGCAGTAGGATGGGAGCATGAAGGACGACATTACTGGCCTGGAAAGAAGGAAACTATTCCCAAAGCTCAATCATGCTTTATAAATTTTGGGAGTATATTCAACTAGATTTAGCTTCCCTTCTGGCCCTTGTTCTTATTCTCGAATCTCAAATGCATGGGATAACATGCATGAGAAGGAGTAGAGTGGGTATGTCTACAAGGGAAAGAGAGGAGACATAAACCTTAATGAGTTTTCCACCAGAAGCGTAAACTTTTCATTTTATGAACACCGACTCTGTCCTGATGAGCAATGTCTAGCGAGACATGATTGCGTCTTCTTATTCCTCCAAGGCTCTCGTCTTCGAGCTTTTCCAATCCTTTCTCCCTCCCCGCACACGTAACAGACGGGGTGGTTGCTCTAAGCACATTCTATTCTAGCACTCCTCTATTTCTCCAAGCATTCCTTCAAAGCTAGCGCATTACTAAAAGGGAATGAAGCCTTTGAGATTTTCAGATACACAGAATCAGAGCTTTATTGTCTTCCTTGCCGCCAAGGCCATTTTCTCCTTTCTCTTCTCCCCTCTGCTCTCGTCTTTCCCCTCGCTCTCTATTTTCTCCATCCTCCTCGTCCTTTAACTTTCTCCCACATTCCGCCCCCACCAGACACAAGGAAGGGGATACACATGACAGAAGAATACAGGGAAACAAGAATATAGTACACAGAGTAAAGTTACAATAGCCAACGCACACACGGTCCCCTTCCCTCACATTCCTTGTCCAACCATCCAAGACAACAATTCAACGCCAAGAGCCTCTACAAGAAGACGACCAAGCCAAAAATGGGCCCGCCATTATTCCAAGACGACACAACACCCTCAGAAAGTTGTCAATAATAACTTTCTTTACTTCTACCCGTATTTCACACAACTCCTAGCTAGTTCTAGTCCCGACTAGGAAACGCTGCTTTCACTCTCTGCTTTCTCCCTTCTTTCCCTTTTCTCACTTTCTCCACAAAAGTATCAACGGAGTTTCTCCAAGTTCTTTACCACCCTCACGATTGCATTACTAGAATTAAGCAATTCTCCAGGAGTAAAGTACCCCATTAAACGCTTTAAGTCGTCCCTCTAACTTTTCTTCCTACTTTTCAAAATATTCTCGACTACTTTCACCAATTTTTTTACAGTTCACCTAATTTTCTCTCTTGTATACATTATACATACATTGAGTCCCAATCCCGCACCATTTGTACCCGCTCCTCCTCTTATCTCACTCAGTTTTCAGCTTTTTCTCACTCTTCTCTTATATCACCCGGAGCAAATAAACTGAGAATTATGAATACTATGTCCTTCTTGTCCAACAAGCTTATAGCTATACAATTTGGCCAAGATGAGCAGGGTAAGTCGAAAGTTGTGTAGAGCTAAATTCTGATTTCGAGTCTTGAATCTTCTTCCAGGAACTAAGCTGGTGTATCGTCTTCTAAGCCAGGCTGGTTCTCTTTCGACTGGGGCAATAAATAATCCAGGTCTTATTCCAGTTTCCATCCCCCAAGAATCAGGCTCCCGGAAGTAATTTTTCCCTTTTTCTTCTTTGTCTCCCCCCTGCTTAATCCTCATCTTTCCTTACTTCTCGCAACTGGGACGAAAGAAAATATTCTTTATCATGCCTCCCACTGCCTTATATTTTATAAGCTCAATGGCAAATATCTTTGTTTCCCTATGTTATCCCTCTTTGCACTGTACTCCTTGTCTATATATCCAGAAGTATATTTTTTCTCTTTCGCCCTTTAGAAGACTTCTCTAAGATTACATCATCTCCGTATGCTCCCTCTCCCGCTTTCTCCAATTTGTATTTCTTGATCCGAGGAAGAAAGCACGTATTCAAACAGAGAATCTTAAGTTTAAGGGGTTATGTCCGCTAGCTGAATTCTTCTCGCTCATTATTCTCTTGAATTACAATAGATTTTTGATTTAAATCCCAGATTTGCTTCACGGCATTTGACCATGTACGTCAGTGCCAGTACACTCTGCGTCTTTCTGTGAGATACAAGATACGCTATAAGCGGTAAGATTGTAATCCTAGCAAAATTAATATGCTTTAGACACTATAGCTTAAAATTTTACTCCCTCAGAGTACATTCTACTTAAGATTTAGTTTTTCTACCGGCTAGATCCTTGACGTCACGTCATCTTCTCCTTGGCCCTTGAATTCCTGCTGTTCTACATTGGAAATGATTTTTTTTCTTGTGTATTCCTCATTCAAGAAGCAAGGAGAGAAAGAGGATTAATCCCGTCACACTTAAGCTCCCAGCTCAGCCACAGCCCACAGGAGTGAAGGTTTCATATCTCTTCTCTGGAGGAGTTTTGGGTGCAGAGGGAAAATAATTAAAAGCTGTGGGTACAGCGTGAAGCAATTAAGTTTGGTAGCGATTATGAGAAAGCGATAGCGACGAGAGGAAACATGAGCTTCGCGTCTGGCTTCTGGCAAGGCAATGGGCAATTAAAGAAGGGAGATGCGGAGTGAAGATAGCGGGGAAGAAGAAAGTAGAGTAAGAATAGCCGGCTCTAGAGTTTTACATGCCGCTCCTATACACTCCAACTATATTTATATAATGAATAGTTAGTCTACAGCCCATGTCCAGTTTAATAATACTCTAAGAGTAGCGTAGCTTAAGCTGATATATAGATCCGGCGGACAGATAACACCAATTTGAGACATGCCATTTTGTATTAGGTTCATCGATGATGAAGTAGAGAAATCGCATACGACTTCCATAATACTTTCTCCTAAACTAAGGCAACTATGAAACTATATCCACTGGAGAATCTGAGCGTACAAAATTACATGGAGAAAGTAAATCGGAGGGAAAGTTCAAGCCATTCAGAATCACATTTTATAGCCTGCATAAGTAAGGAAGGGAAGAGCGCTAGAAAATGCGTTGGAGAGAAAGTTCTACGGGACATGATGCCCAGTCCTGTCTGTGGCTTCAAGGTCAGTTTAAGCATGTATTCAAGCAAGGAGCGTTGAGGAAAGCAAAGGATTTTTTGCACATTTTTTCTCAAAGCTTTTGGATGAGCGCAAAATAAAGAAAAGAAGACAAATAATATATACGTGTAAGCATTTTCTTGGTCCGCATCCTGTAGAGACAGAGGGAGGATGCTTTCTCCCTCTCTCTCTCTCTTTCTTGACAAATGGGGCGGAATTTCGGGTTGACTTTTATTGCACAAGAAATTTCTAATACGCCACCACCATCAAATCCTCATAGGCTTACCGATTGCTGAGCGGAATGAAGCTGATCGCCGTCTCCGTGCATGAGGTTGAGGTTCCAGGGTTGGCATCCCAGTAGCGCTTGTCGTCGTTGTCCATGTGCTTGTGGACATCCGGCGGAGAAGATTTGCTGAAACGCTCCCTTTTTTGCAGGGTCCGGAGTTTCTCTGAAAGGGGAATTGGAATACACTTTAGTAATTCCATTCCAATAAATTAGTCACCCAACTGCCCACACCATCCTTTCCCTTCTATTCCTCCAACCATCCATCCATCCTTCTACTCCTGCCTCCTTCCTCTAAAACTGCCTCTCCATCTCGTAAGTAGGCCACTTTCTATATACTTTCTCCCACCCTGTATACATTTATTATTTCCTCCCTCCAACCAACTACACTACAACTACTCTCTGCTGGCAATATCATATCCTCCGTCCATCTCTGATTCTCTCCATGAGTCCTTGATTTCATTTCTACTTTTACAGAGCCCTATTTGGATGTGCTTAATGCTTGCTTATGTCCTTGGCTCAGCAACTATAGCTGGCATGTACTGCCCACCCAGAGATCAGCTTTCTCCAACGAAATCAAACCAGAGCTTTTGGATGTCATCGAGTTATATTCGTAGATTTAATTTTTATTGTCAGATGATTCATCTTGTAATTCAATCAATTCACTTTCTCCTCCAGGCTTTCATATCATCCTCATACTCCTCCATGACAATCCTCTGTTTCAGATGCTCTGAATTGTATAAATCAGAGAGCCCATCTCAGCTATTTATTGCATCCTTGCACACACAATATCAGCTCGTCCTTTATAGCTTCTCCAGGCTGTGAGGCGGTTCTTCCTTGCTACCACTTTATCCATGCCAGGATTCAAAAAACAAGTCAGTTTTCTCCTATAAAATCGTCTACATCTCGCGCTTCACTACACTCTAGTCCATACTAAGCCTAGGGATATGGATTCATTCTCCTATTTCTTATTCTCCTATCCTATCCTGTGTGAAAGTTTTTGGATTTAAATGGAATGCATGCAAGTTCCAGCTTAGAATAATCCAGAATCATGTTGGAGAAGGCTCGAGACCAAGGAGCCAATCCTTGTTGTATTTACAAGAAATAGAATTTGGGCATGTATCCTCTCTCCCGTATCAGAAAGAGGAAGAAAAGGATGTATGGAGTGCGCGTGGATTAGGTGGTGTGTGTAATCCCAGATTTAAAGAATCCCTCAGAATTACTTAACAGCTATAAATATTCTTGTAGGTGTAATGACGCAAGAGAAACGTTGGCACCCCGATTCATTCGCATAAATAGAATCACGACGGCCTATTTAGTATGTAAACCCTCCGCCTCTTTGAATCCAACGTTGGCCAAGTTGCCTCTCCATCCTCCATCTCCCGCTTATTATCCTCTCAGTTTCATTTCACACACAACCCCTTACACTCTAATTTCCCAATTAACCAAATTAATTCCCATCATATAAAATATTACCCATTCCTTAGCTTCTTTCCTGGATTTATTTTACATTTCTTAAAATAATAATGAATAATTCCTAGCTTTCTCCTCTATCCCGCCTCAAATCCATTTAAAACTACAATTTTCATCCAAAGAATTATAATCCGTGGATGAAATTGCATGAAATTATTGCACATCTTTGAATGGCCTCCACACGCTACAATATATTGCATCTTTGGAAATTGTCGGCTTTTGCAATTAAAATTAATGGGCTCTTGCCTAATAAAAATAAAAATCACTTGACACTTGCTCCCTCCCGTTGAAATTACCATAACGTTGTCTCCCTCTTCTTTCACCTTAAACTTCCCCTAATCTCTCTCCTCCTTCCGTTCCTATTTTTAGCCATCTATCACTCCCTTCTCCTCCCCCCGCTCTTTACCCAGGTTGTAAAATGGAAATTTCTCACGCACCGCTACGTAAATCTTCATTATTCATCATGAAAATAATTAATCTCCTTTTATTCCTCCTAAGCTCAGTTTCAAGTCATAATGTCCGCCTCCCTAAGAGTGACTTTCCCCTAAATCCTTACAATGACAACCTGGCCCTTTCTTGTATCATTGCGGTCGGTGTAGCAAAGTGTACCAACACCTCCTCTCTCTCTCTCTCTCTCTCCCATATCCTTCTTCCACTTTCTTTTTATCCACTTTATTTCACAAGAGCCCTAAGCTCCTTCAGAGGCGAGAGAATTTCTCCTCCTGCTGTGACGTCGAGATTGGACAAAAATATAAAAGCCTTCAACTTTTAGCTGTTCCTCAGATAGCTTGATTCGTACTACTTTCACAGCAAGTCCAGACGAGAGCGGCAAGATTGGGAATTGTATTGTATATATTTCCCTCATCTCTCTCTCTCTCTCTTCCGGGACTCGCATGAGGCTTTGGGTAATTCCGCATATGCGAGATTATTACAGCTCTCTGATGGAGATATCACCCAGAGATTTCCTCCCTCACCACACATGTGATCACTTTATTCTCTGTCAAACTTTTACCTCCCTCTTAAAATTTATCTTCCCGGAATGAGTTCTCCATCTTTTATTGCCCTCCCAGCAATAAATGTACACGTCTTTTCCCGCTTTCCCGACCTTTACGCCTCTTCCATTTACACCATTCCAGCCTGCCTGCAAGCCACCCACACAACCCAGCCAGCCTTTATTCTGCATTTCCTATCCCAAAACAAATAATCCTTCTCTCCATCTACCTATAGTTTTCTCTTTTCTATCTCCCTCCATAGTGGAATCCATGAGGCTAAAGATATCACTACATCCAGGACAAGGTTCTATTCTCATGCTCAGCCGCCACTTGAAGAAGATTTCACGCAACCACTTTAACAACCTAAATTACACCTCTATGCTCTCCCATAATTTATGTAATCGCCACTGCATCCTTCACTTCAATACACTCTCCTTGTCTAGTTCTTTGGACCGTTAATTTTAATTTCCTCTGAACTCCTCTCTCAAGTCCTTATGCTCATCCCCCTGAATTCCACTTATAACTTTCTCCATTACTTTCTCCCTCCCTCCTATTTGACCAACTGGATTTGTATGATAAGGAAACATCTTGATAAGGAAGCTTGATTCTCCTCTAATTGTTTGCGTAGTTAGCTAGACAAGAAGTTAAGCAGTTTTCCGTTCCTTGATGGCCGTAGATGATGGACTTGAGGAAAACCTCTGTTCTGCTGTAAGCTGGACAACGCTTGTAGGAAAAACTTTGCCATTTTATCTACCCATTAAGACAATAAAGCTTGCAGTTAATTCATCTTTGCAATTTCCTCAAGCTTATTAATTTTTTCCTTGCTTTCTCTTGCTGGGTAAGTGCCGCCTCTGACCTAAAGTTTAGAGGAGTTGGTATAGTTTATTCGTTCAAGTTCCATCTTCCATCTGCTGTCTCCACACTTTGTACTTGGACTTATAAATCCTAAAGATTAAACTGCCCTCTAACATCTAAACTCCTGGCATGAAGCTGAGTTGGATATGATCTAATATTGAAGTTAGAGCCAGTAAAGCGGAGGGGTTGGGTGTAAAGAGAGGAAGAGAAATGTTGTATGAGCAATAATGTTGAGCTTGAATTGCTTTCATCATGTTGGCTTACCTTGGGCATGGACCAGATTTTTTCTCCTGTATACGGTATTTCATCAATGTCTGACGTGTAATCTGGGTCTGTGGACAGCATGAGAGGGGCTGGTCTTGGACGTGGGTTCTGATAATGTAAAGGCAGAGGTGGTGGGGTGAGGAGCGTAGCCAGCGCTTTTAACCCGGCCACAATGTGAGCGGGTAAAGCTGCATGATCCATGAGCATGTCTGTAACAAGTCCATGAGCCTCCAACAACAACGCTGTATCCACTCCAGCTGAGCCCTGTAATTTAAAAAGTATATACCATCTTTTATTAAATTCTCTCGTACTTTCTCCAGGAGGACTTTCTCCACTTCAACTCTTTGGCCGGTCAGCAGCCTATTAGGGTTTATAATTTTTTCCCTGATTCAATGCAAATGTATATTTACTAAAATCATTCTATCGTTTACTCCACTCATCTAAGCTGACTAATTTCGACGGGTCGATGATTATCAGGGGAAGGTGGGGGTCAGTGGGGGAATATAAGGGGGGAATCTAAAAAAATGCTGTCCCGATAGGTACATTCTCTGTATGAGCGCGCAGGTATACAGCAAACAGTCGATGGGTATGCAATGATACCACGTCTAAAACTCGGCAGATTAAAGATGCATTCCAAAGCTTGGTACTTTCTCCACCAGCTTATACAGTCGGCGAAAGCGGCGGAGAAAGTCCCTAAATTGTTTTCATGTATTCTCGTTTTAACTGGTTCACTAGTCCTTTCCCTAGGGATTTCAAAGCATAGGGAAACTGGGAAGCAAAAAAGAGTCGCAGTGACCTGCTCATAAATAAGTGGAAACTTGTCGAGTTCTACATCGCTCTAGGAGTTCTGTGCGGAGATGCTTTAGGAATCTCAGTGGTGTATTTGACATAGGATCCAGACGCGCTAGCGTGAAAGAAGCGAGCTCTAATTAGACATATTATACCTTGGGGACCACACTAGGAAAACTCGTTGAAAGATCTGACCCATACTACCCGGAGAGCCTCTTCCACACAGTCCAGATCTACCTCACCACAGCCCTGTTTCCAAAGTTCTAAAGGAATTCACTGAGCGAGCTGACTGAGCGAGCAGACTGAGCTAGCATACTTTCTCTCGCTTCTGTTTACACCTATTTACTCTCTCGAAAACTCATTAATCCCGGTATTGAATGAACAGGTATGAATAAGATTCAATAGACACGACACGATATGGAAGACAGGCTTGTTTTGTTTTCTAAACTCGGTAAAATATAAATTCAACCTGGAATACTCTTTGTATTTAAATCCAACCTCTTTATACTACATCTCCTTCATCTGATTCTTTGCGTAATGTATGTCAACCTCAGCTGATGTTTCGCTTTCTCTCCACATCTTTAGCTTATATGATGCATAAATAGTTCTCCGGATTAGTCAGGCTATCTTCAAGAGTAGAAGGTACGGTACTGCATCGTGAGAGACATTAAGCGTACGCAAGTATGCAACTCAGCCCTTTACTTCCTTGTTGTCAAAAACTGTGCAAAGAATGTTGCTTGAAGAGTATCCAGAAAAACCCTTTAACCTTGTTACCCAAGTCATTGAAATCCTAAGAGAAGTTGACAACTTTGTTAGACTGAGAACAAGGAACTTCACTCAAACTCTTTTCTCCTCTTCCCTAGTATTCCGCACAACTATTACAGTTAACACGAATCAACACTTGTAATCGTATTTTTATATTATATCAGCTTACACAGCTCTCCTTTCACCTGTTCAAAGTGTCACTCACCACTCCTCTATCTGTCATTCCATCTCTCTCCCGAGTCAAACCACCTCCTCCCAACTTCTTATGGTTCTACACTCTCTCAAGTTGCTACTTTACTGCCTTCCTGGCTGGCACCGGCCCTGGCAGACTTGTCATACATTCAACCTTCAACGAACAATCCTCTTTCAAATTTTCCCATTTCCTTCATGTAACTCATCTCTCCAGGAACACAATGCATTCAAGCTGCAGCTTGATTAAGTAAAAGCACAACCAGACCGATTGTCGCCCACTCTTAGTTCCTCCCACCCAACCCAGGTTTTGCACTTTCTCCTCTGTAATGCTCTAACTTTCATACCTTCTGAACTCTGATTTTAAATCTGAGCTGCTCATGCACGTTTTAAGTACCTACGAGGCCAGAGTTGCACCTGCATAATTAGAGACAGTTCTTCATGCATGTGATAGGTGGCTAACCTTTTCACATTTGTATCCATGTACTTTAGAAACTTTCAGTGTACGATGTAAAATCTAGCACCGGGACGAAAGTGCACAAAGGTCTTAATTTCTAGCTTACGCTTTCCAGATGCAACTTTTATGTCAAATACATTCTTAATCCTGTATTCTAATCCTTTCGAATAGTTTACGCGGTAGTCGTATTTGTGTAATTGCAAGCACGACGAACGAAAGACGAAGACGAAGGTGTAACGAAGCAGATTTAAATGCACAGTGAATGATTATAAGTACAGGTAACGGAAGGAGAAGAAAGCGCGAGTGCCTGCAGCTGAAACTCAACAGTCCCATTCCATCTAACTGAATCCATTTCACTGGGGCTAAACCTTTCTATGTATACATAGACCTAGCATTTCCCTGCATGGTTGGATGGTACTGGTTTTTTTTCTATGCCTCCTGTATCTGTATTAATGATATGGATTAAATCTCATGTCCTCCACATCCCGTTCGCTTACTTCGTTTTCCACCGTCCTTGGAATATTTGGATCACGTCTTTAGAAATTGTGAGATACAATATCCTAGGTTTGTAAATTTGGTCTAAAATTTTCTTCTCTGTGGTTTCCTTTCTCATTCCCCTTGCTTTCTCCTTCTATTCTTCCTTTATTGAGCTCAAGCTTATTCCTGGCCTGTGCGTAGGCAGATTACAGCTGGAGAAAGCAAGAGCATAGAGTTTGAGGTCACGTAAATGTTTGGGAAGCCTAAAAATATTTGCTACCATCTTCTCCTTTCGCCTTACCCAAACATGAGCATTGCCATCCTCGAGTCCACCAGCTCCACTCCAATCCGTCTCGCTTGTATTTTCTCCTCCTACGCTTATGTATACTTGAAAACCTGAAGCTAATAATTTCCCGGTATGTTTTTGCTTTGGTTGTACTAGGTTGAGCGGCAAGCTCCAGGAAGACAAGGATGTATGAGTTTGTATGTGCTGCTGCGGAGGGATGAACTATATACATATCATGGAATGGGTTGAGTACTTGTTAGGTGAGCTTTACTAGTTAGTGATAGGCTAATGTAGAATCTTGCCACGCTCCATTCTCATGTCTGTTGCTCTATTCATTGGTAGAGGAGAGATTTTAAAAGTGGCCTGGAATACTTAACGAGAAGGCACAACTCGTGTAATGGCCTTAAATGATGAGAATACTTTCTCCCAACTTTTTCTACCCATTTCCCCAGCCCAGGCTTCTCTTCTTAGCTTTCCCTTCCCCCTCCACCCCCGTCTCTCTCTCTCTCCTCCTCTCACTTAATGCCTTAACACCAAGATTCCCTGCGTAACTCTCTTAAAATTATAATTTAAGCACACATAACCCTGGGGAAATAAGGAAAGCGTCTTTAGTGGCTAAACTTTCTCCGACTTTTACTTACATGTCTTCCCCCAACTCCTCCATACTATTTCCTCCTTTTCAAACTCCAACCAAGCGTAGCACTATTTAAAAACTATCAAAATCCAGTGTCTCTCTTTCGCCTCCCTCTTTGGCTTAGATTCTCCCTAAACTTACAATGTGAAAAGCCCTACGCGAGCATTCAGATAATCTATGGAATACTCGGAAAACTTTGTTCCGATTCAAGCATCCGCCTGAGCTTTAATTTGGTTCTCCTCTTCCGTTGAGCTGACTATTGTCAAACTCGGCTTCAGACTTATTGCATTCAGTACTTGATGCTACGTATTTTAGTTTTAAAAGTTTACAAACTTTTCTAGCACAGAGATATATACAAGTTAGAAAACATTTGAAACGAGTAAGACAACGAGTGGAACATGAATCCCACCATCAAAGCTGTTTTGAATTAAAAGGAAAATTTCTTAGAATTTGCCCCGACTTTCTCTCTAACCCACCTCGCGTCGGATTTGCAACAAATGCATTCAAGTAAACTCTCAAAAACCTCCTTGAAAATAGTTTTACACTATCTTTCCCATACAATGAAAATATTATCTCTGCAAGACTCTCTCAGCTCAAGTAGCACCGCACGTAGTAGGAATCCAGCATTTTTGTAGCATCCGCTTTCTCCATGCCTGCAGCTAGTCAGTTATCGTGTCCGTAGCGTGGCAACCTTATTCCGCTCCCTAACATCTTCTCACTCCGTATATTCTTCCGGAATGCAAAATTCCAACATATATACATATGTAGGGAATTTAATAATCTAAAAAAATGTCCCACCGTTGCTTGAGAAAATTCCAATTCTAGAATCCTAGCAGCAGCCAAGCCAGGGCCCATAACCTTGTCTTTATAGCCTGGAGCCTTAGCTGCGTGGCTATCGGGTTTCTGGTCACTTGCTAAACTTGATGTAAGTAGGAGGATGAAGAGGGGAAAGTGAAAACAAAATATGTTTTCACCACATAAAACTTTCTCTTCGCTATAAAGTTTTCAAAGCTAACGCTCGCGTAACCAAGTTGACTTTCTTTTTCAGACTCTCCCTTATTTCACAGTCTCTTCCCTCTGACCTCGACTACTTCCTTATGCTTCTTCCCTTAATGCATTGGCTAACCACATGCTTCAAGGATCACTCTATGCCAACCCTGGATAAATGCGGTAATTCAATATGACGGGCGTCTGCATACTTCCCCGTGCCTCCCTCAAACTCTGACGTATATTTTGACAAGTTTTTCCTCCCTTCACAGTCCTACTCCCTGATCTCGGCTATTGTCCTTCCTCAAGCCTCAAGCTG
The DNA here is from genome assembly GCA_906901655.1 of Sminthurides aquaticus. Taxonomy (NCBI): domain Eukaryota; kingdom Metazoa; phylum Arthropoda; class Collembola; order Symphypleona; family Sminthurididae; genus Sminthurides; species Sminthurides aquaticus. The sequence continues at coordinate 2,207,825 of CAJQTT010000004.1, read as the reverse complement.
GATTGTTCTACTTTGAGCATTCCATTCCTTTGGCACTTCCCCTCCTGCTCTTCATTCCACTAAAACTCAACCTACTTCAAGTCTCTTTCAACTCTTTCCTGTGAAAGTATCTAGAAAAGTTTCTATTGAATTCCTCAAACATTCAACTTGAAATCTAGTACAATTTTCACTTCTCAACTATTCACTTAAGTCAACATTCTTTCCACTTCCTTCCACTATCCACTTGTCTCCCTCGGCGGCCTCGCTTCTCTTCCCCAGCTTGCACAGCTCCTTTACCTTTCACACCCTCCCGAAATCAATAACAAAACAGATTTCCCTCAATATATACACACACAGAGTATTCCATTTTGTACCTTTTTCCAGTCAACCATTATCCATTATTCCATTTACGAATTGACTCTCCTTTCCTCACACACTCCTGTCACCTCTTTTCTTTGGGGCGAGTTCAGCCTTTAACTTATTCTGTGAGCTTCATTCTAAAATGTAAAGTTTTCCTTAGGTTCCATTTTGGCTTTCAAATGCATTTGGCAGGCTTTCTTTTTCAGCCAGCCGACGAATAAGGGACGATAGTGGGAATTTTCCAGTTACATATGGCAACATACTTTCCTCTGTAATTTAACATGGTTGCACCCTATCTAAATTCTATTTGGCCGAAAAGTAACTTTCTAATTGGTTCAGGATTTTCTTCTTATTTGATAGGTTCCTTAGAAAAATAAAATATTTGGCAGTGAACGCCGAACGGTGATCATGCCAAACTTTCACTTGAATCCAAAGCGGTTGGAGAAAGTACTTGGGAGATGAGTACAATTACTTTCCATCCAAACCCACTGGATCAAACTTTCTCAAGGGAATCTCATTTGAATTAACTGTATGTGAGCAGCTTTCTCTCCTCTATCGATTGATTCAATCAGCTACCATTCAGCTTCCATCCTTAAATCTCCTCTCTCTTTCTCCGATTCTTTCCTCACATCCTTCTCCGTCTCCCTCGCTCTCAATACCTTTACCGCATTCCCACAGACTTTATCAACATTCCCAAACTTGGGATTCCCGGCTACCCATAAGCTATGCGCGTAAGGCAGAGCATCTCCCTGCCATTTTCAATCCGTCTCCAGCCTGGATAGCTCTAGGTGAGTATGCGAATTTTAGCTTTACTTTGGAAGCGGGTTTAATAAACCACTTGAATTTCCGCCATATCGTATCGTCAGAAAATTAAAACTAGCTCAATCTAAAAACACTTCTTCAGAATCCTACCTCACAGACAGCTGGGTGAGCTCAGCTTTGACTTTCTTGTAGAATTCTCTCCTCTGCCTCTAACCACAACCTCCGATCCGCTTTCCGATGGAGTCGCATATACTCAGCGTTCAAATAAACCCAAGGAAATTCCAACTCTCACGTTTTCCTAGTATTTCTCTTACTTGTTCAACTTGTTCTGCGCTCAACACAAGCGCTCTAACTACTCTGCAAAGACTTTATCTTACTCTACCAAAGGGTTCGTTAGGATTCCTGCTACAGCGGATTACATTTTCTCCGAACGTTATTCCCCCCCTCCTACCTTAATGAATTTAACGAGTTCCAAGTTAGCAGAATTTCCTCTTCTTAACATTCTTTGGCTTCCGAGTTTGCACTCACAGTATTAGCCCTCTGATTCCCTATTTTTCCTTACTTTTATTACTCTGCAAACGAATTATCTCCACTGAATACCTGGTAAAACAAATTAAATATCAATTGAGCTTAAAAGTTACTCTTTGCTAAAGTTTTAATGGTATTTGCAAAATCTTTATTTGATACAGAAGCCGCATTAAAACTGATAAATTTTTAAAAAACAATATAAATAAATCAAATAAAAGATAAAAACAATTCTGCTAACAAGAAATATAGATTTAAATGTTTGATAGGATAATACTATAATAAATACAAATGTAGGTCAAAAGCAGCAATATTCCACCAACGATCCCTGCTGTCTATTTAGATAACTAACTATGCAAAAGGAGTTGGTTATGTATTATTCGCTTTGCGTATACAGGCTTCTTCTATTTTGGAAAAATACAGGAAATTATACTCGGGAAAAGGACACTCAAAAGGAGCTAGTAATGTCTCAGGAATAGGCTTGTCAAATTAACTAAAAGAAGTGAAAGAGGTGAAGGGAAGTGTTATGGGAATAAAATATTCAAGCCGGACTACAGAAAACTTATACACTACTTCTAATAATAATGCGAATTAGCGTTTGTACCATCGACTGACATGATAAATCATAATCATTTACGTCACCTTCCTCCAAGCCATCAATCAAGCCTTGTGGAAACCCCCTAACTGCTTTGAAATGTAATCGTTTCACTGCATGACTGAACAATCGATTTATTCCTTCTCTTAACATTCTATATTTCATCTTTAAATACAAACAACTGCATACTTGTTGCACTAGTTTTCCATTTAAGTAACTTCCACGGGTATCCACGTCCCACATTCTCTCAAAAAATGTGATACAGCCCCTCGCTTAATCCCGCTTTTTCTGTATCCTTGGAAAAGTGGTTGGAAAGGGCGTTGAAGAAATGAGTGATGCGAAAAGAATGACAGCTACGAAGGAAACAGAGCAATTTTGACGCTAAATGAAAGATAAGAGGCAAAGCTTGGAAATGTTAGACCTTAATAACTTCTTATAGTCTCAAGATTCCTGTTCCCGCGGCCAGCATCATTTAAATTCTCACTGAATTACTCAGGTTCTCGGGTTGACAAGCTGGGTGGTGGGACATGGATGCTTTCTACACATCTGCTCGCTTACTCTGATATAAGATGATAGCTGCGGCCTCCCCCTTCTGGACGCCCTATAATCTTCTTTCTTTCATTTTTTCCTCCACTCCATGAAAATTACCAGTGACACTGAATACAACGACTAAGCCGCTATTAACTGGACAGTCTGGATCGAAAACAGACAGCAGAATCGGGTATCAGAGGAGACAAGTTCTGAGAAACGTAGGCCTCCATCATCCTCCTAGTATCACCACCTTGTCTTTTCTTCTTCGCCACCATTATTTACGAAACATAAACCTCTGTGACAGTAAGAATTCAAAGGAATGACAGCTAAGCAAAGGTGAAGCAATTTTACGCCGTCCTCTCCTCAGAATTTGTCTTGTTCCATCAACTTGCTTACGCCGAGTCACTGGAAGTGAACTCCGTTTAGAGAGGTTTCAATTTATCACTTATTCTCAGCCAGCTACATGTCAGTCAGCCTTGCTTAAAGTGCAGAAAAATGTGTTCTCTCTACTAATAATAAGTCAAAGAAATCACGCAATTGTGTCCTGTAGCTCTGGATGAGATATAGCTTTCTGGACAAAGAATCGGATTGAGAACAAGGGAAATGCAGTCTCGTTTTAAAGTTCAGCATCTGATCATCTCCACCTCTCGCTATCTCTTTTACTGCAATGAATTTTACTATTAATATAATCCTGGCATTCTTTGGGGTTGATAAGTAGTCTCTATGTTACAGCAGCAGGAATGAAATTAGCAGAATGAAATGAAGGAGCATTGTAAATTTGCAACAGTAGGGTTTTACGTATACGAGATACATATGAAGATACATTTGCATTGCTGCAAAAAATAATTTTGTTGGGAATAAATAGTACTTGGCCCCCTCTGTCAAAACTAGCATCCAGGGGACAGAATAAGGAAAAGTTTCTCCTGCATTTACATGTTAGAGGAGTGATGGTGGAGAAAGTATTAGAGAATTCGCGAATTCCCTCCAAGACCTTCACAGGACGAGTGAGTCACATTCTACTCATGAATGTACGATACAGAAAGAAAGCTGGAGTATATATAGTCCCATTTCACACGTCACACACTACTTCTTCTTCCTCTCCGTCCGTACTCCCTGGCAAGGCTGGGAAATTTGCAAGCAGACTGTAAACCAGGAGTCAGTATGCGGAGAATCGAGGTCTCTGTCGGGGTTCGGAGTGTTATCGTTCCGCCTTGAACGAGAAGAGGAAGCTCCTCCGGTTTTGCGTCATACAGTCGTCACGGGTCTCACATCCTCCACCAAGAGGGAAGATGCATTGTGAGTGAGATGGAGAGGGGGAAAGAGACCCATAGTATTCGCTACCCTACATTCCCGCAACCTTTACCTTTCTCCTACTTTCGCAACGCTTTCTCTTTCTACTTTCTTCTTCTTTTCCCTTTTTCTCCTCTCATCCTCTTTTCCCCGCTTTCCCTCAATAGCCTTCCGACCAACATCTTTCCTTCTCACACTTCCTCTAAATCTCTCTTCGTTCTTTTCCAAAGCCCTCTCATCCTCTTTCCTTATTGAACATCCGCCTTCCTTCTGAAAACTCCTCAGATCTTTTCAAGTTTATCATAGGCCAAGAATTTCGGAAAAATTCTTTGTCAAAATGCACCGAAACCTAAACTTCCAACGGGTTCTCCCGCAGAATCCTCTGCCCTAAGTTCCACATATAATCATTCTAGAGCTCTATATTTTGAACGGACACACTAGAAATATTAATATCTGCTTATATTAAAACTTTCTACAAGCTTTCTCTAAGAGAAGCAGGTGGAGTTTAAACGGAACTAACATCTAACGCACCTTAAATGATCTCTCCTTCCGCTCATTTCCGATGGCATTGAACTACCTTAATTATGTTTACGAAGCCAATCTTTGACCCCTTGACCATGCTGCGTTACTGCTTTATACATAATTGTTCTTTGGCTCAATCCACGTCTTGTTTTTCCCTTCCACTCTTGGAGGAAACTAAGGGATACATTCTTGGACGACACTACTACAGTCAAAGCGCTCCCGGTTGTTTAGATTGGGATTCATAGCGCCTCTCCTGTCTTCTGTACAGTGCAAGCAGCTCCAGAAGATTTTCTCCATGGGTGCAAATATATTTTCTTCAAAGGTTCACGTGAATAAACAACTCCAGCCTAAACCCTTTGACCCCGTTCTCCGCCAATTTCTGAGAATTTAGCTTGCAAACACACGGGAGTGACTAAGTGTTCTCTGTAATCTTTTGGTCGGGCCACACTGCCTTGCCTGTTCTCTTAAAGGTTTCATCCGCTTCCGCAAAGGGTTTTCCTACTTTGTGACGCAATTTTCTGTATTGAATTTCCCTATGATTCTCTTATCCTTTTCCCTTCAGTTTTCCTTCCATATAAACGCATCCTAAAAGTTTACAAATCCCAAATCCCTTTAGTAAAGTACAGTAAGGCTTTCCAGGTTTTCAACTTCATTAATCAGGCAGGCTAGACCTTTGAACCCTTGTCCCTCGGATCCATCAAACCTTCAAGGAGAAGTAATTGCAAAATGAAAAATTCTCAATCCTTCTCTAGCTCTCTTATAAATTCCTTCCATTCCGACCAAGAGGAATATTTTAGAGACATAATCAAATCCTTGATCGCTTTCTTCTATCTTGCATCCCTTGGTGGGACATTAAGAAATTTTTCTAGACTCGGCTAATGTGAAAAATTTCGCATTAGCTTGTAGCCTTTTCCAAGTGTATGTTTAAGAGTGGGAAAGTGAAAAGTACGGCACTTGGCCATAATTCCATAGCTTTCATAAATGCCTCTTTCACCCCTCCAAACCCTCCCAGCTTTCTCCTTCCACTTTCACCAGGCACGTGTAGTATGCTTACTCTGCTCCTGCTAGATTTACTTTTCTTACACTTCTTGGAGGAGCAAATACCATCCCAAGGTTGGGTTGGAAACTGTAGCCGGCGCGTAGGATTTTTGTTCCAATTTCACGAGTATCTCTGCTCCCACCATTCCCAGACGACGCAGTCCTGAGACTCTGAAATAATTTTGTACACTTACACTCTCCCTTTATATGCAATGGGTGAAACTCTTTACTGTGGTGTTGCTAACCTTTTTAAAGCCAAACATTGTGCATGGTCCCTAGCTTTACATTCCCGGGACCTTTGCGTACTTTTCGTTTCCTATGCATCGATTGCATAGTTTAAGTTTCTGTTTTTAGTCCTTGCCGATAAAATGATTTTAGTGTGTAGTACTAAAAAGGAAAAATAAAACCCGAGAGACAAAAACCGGGCAAAGCCCGACAAAAGTTCAGTTAAAAGTACTAACATTTGGAAAACAAGAATGCCCTAATTAATTGTCTAAATCCATTCCTTGGCACTCTTCAGGTCAATCCAAATTTTCATAAAACTAAACTGAACTGCGCGAATATTTTCCACATTCAATCTTAACACAATAAACACGAACAGTGGAGAAGACTCGCGCAGTTCAGTGTAGTTTTATGAAAATTTGGATTGACCTGAAGAGTGCCAAGGAATGGATTTAGACAATTAATTAGGGCATTCTTGTTTTCCAGTATTCCTCCCATTTGTATGTATTTCTGTATCGTGCATATATTCTTTTTTACATTCCCGCACATGGACTCCACTCGACCTACGCTGCTTCCAGTGGGTTTTAGAATTAGGCTAGTCTAACAGCCGGCCGCATGAGAGGAGCTACAAGGAGTCTAGTGAAAGGAGAGAGAGAGAGAGAGAAAGGCTTTTATTCAACATATTATTCACATAGGCTACATATTCAACCTTATCCTTCCCGACCAGACAAGACGATCCCAGCTTGTAAAGAGATGAGAAAGAGTGGGTAAATATTGCAAGTTGAGAGACGAGATGTATCCTAACTTTCCTAGCCACCTTCTACCTCTTCCTCTCATCCCTACTTTCTTCTCTCCTCCATCTCTGCTTTCCTATTTTTCCCGTCTCGTATTTCGACCCTCCCTTCCATAGATACACAGAGCCTCGAACTTGCAGACTTGAAATGTCTTCTTGTTTCCTTCTTCTCGCTTTCTCCACCAGCTTCCCTACTGCCCTCTCTCCTTTCCGCATATATTCACATTTCTAGACATTTATGTGTCTAAGAAACGATATACAGCTCAATCCGATACTCTCATCTTTATCCATTCTAGAAAAACCATTTACGAGACTAACTATCACTTCTGTGTTTCCTTTCCAACCGTATGCTCTTCCAACTCTAGGCCAAGCCTTTGGATTTCATAAGTCCAATCCCGTGCGGAAGCGTTATACCCGCCCGATGCTCAAAAATGAGAGCGTGGAGAAAGCCGGAAGAAGAGAAGGTATTAATTCCAGTTATATTATTCTACCTTGAAACAAACACATTTTGAAGTATCAGTTTTTGCCAAGTCCTTTGCTTAACTTTCCCCAGCTAACGTGAAACCCTCCGGCCCGATCCCACGTTAGATATCGCATTACTGTATGTAATCCTCTTTTGTAATTGGAAACCGGCTTGATCCATTCTTTTCCCTGCTTTCCAGGCTACTCGAGCTTTCATTTCCTTAAAAATCTCTATAGCAGACACTATTACCCGAAGCGAATATCTAATAAATCATCACTAGACTCTTATTTCCCAACTCCTTCATGCTTGTCCCAAAAAAATTCGTGAAGGAAGGGAATGCTAACCGTCAAAAAGACCTACTTTCAAACTTGTAATCAAATTTCCTACGCACTTACGTCCGCGTTACAAGTAACTTGAATTCGATAGTAAATTTTTGGACGCTTTCTTCTTAGACTGACGTCCTCTTTTCAACTTTCTTCTAGTTGGCACATCTAATAAGCTATTGAGCTATGTTAAGCCACACCTCGTCCTCTTCTTAATCATGCCACTTTGGCTAAGTGTTCATTTAGTAATTATATTTGCCTGCGTCTAGCACCATACCAGCAAGGGTTGGAACAGAATCCTTGTAATCAAGTTTTCTTATTTGTATCAGCAATCAGCAGCTGAGCTCACTTTCTCATCTTTCTCCATCGCTTTCACCATACGAATAAGAAATCAAATGTAAACTTCTCTGTGCTTTTACTTAAGCTTTCAGTCCTAATCAAAATGGCATCCACGAATCCGAAGTCCTCAGACAAAAAGATCTAAAATAAGCTTTGGAGAAAAGTCAACTGAACAAGATTCAGAATCAGACTGAACTCGTGTTTTTCCAGTGAAGGGAACAGGATATTGATAGCATTAGGTTAGCTACATGGACATATGTACTAGTCGTTCAAGGAGTACAAGCTACCTGAGCTGTGAAAAGTGATATTTGTGTGGATGGAGCAAGTGATTTGGTAAAATAGCTCTACGATTAGATGAGCGTTCGACCAGAAGGGTCGATCAATACTCGTCATCGATAACGTAGACATGGGCATGATACTGGAAGTAAGGTAGGGAGAGAGCATACATTTATAGTCAGGGAAGGTTCATAGCGAGAGGAAGCAGGGAGGAGGAGGGAATCATACATTTCTGGCTTGTGCCATGTGTAAAGAAAAGTTTGTGGTAATTGAGCTCATATGTTTGTCATTGGGTCAAGAAAAGTCCAAGTCTCGTCTAGCTAGCACTTGGATGTAGGTCGGACGGAGTCAGAGGATGGAATTGTTTAAGCAAAGACTCAAGGATGAGCCGCAATTGAGCATAGTGGGAAGAGTGAGGAAATGGGAAATGACGTAAAGATATTTCCGGAATCCTCTCGTATACGTCAAGCCCTCCCGAAAAGAATTGATGGCGGATAGAGAGAAAAGGGAGAGAAAGGAAGAGAAGGATGCTGTTGGGATTTTATCTATTCCATCTCTCTTTCCGCTTCTATCTCCATGATTACTCTCCGATGAGATGATGAGCACGGTCATCATCATGCATGAATTCCTCCTTGAGAGTTGTTATGTGGTTTTGGAATCCCCTTGTCCTTCATATTTCAATTCCTTTTCTACCAACACAAAACTGGTATGCATTTCCTTCCAATTTCCTACTTGATCCTCTTTCATCCCTCCCTTTTCTCTCTTTCTCTCTTTCCTTTCACTTTCTCCATACTTTCACCCCCGTAGCTCCCCCCTCCACCCCCCAGGATCCTTTTCGTCCTATTCTATCTTACATAGATGAAAGAGGGCCATGCCATAAGCAGTCTGAAAAGAGGGAAATATGCACATTCATCGATCAAAATCAAGCTCACTTTCTCCACAACCCACTGCTCCGTCAAGTAACAGTTGGTGGCTTACTTTCTCCCACTTTCTCTGACAACCTTCTCTCTAAATAATCCTATTCCCTCCTCTCCTACTTGTTCCGGAATGCGGAGAGCTGGACAGAGTCCCATTCACTCCAACTCTTTCCATCAGACTCAGTCATGTATCCAACCTAAGATTAAATGACAAAATTGTCATCCTATAGCCACCATACTCTTTCTCTTTGTCCCTTCACGGATTATGTAACCCGACCATGATCTCACGAGGTCCGAGATTAATCATGTACCACATGTTTCGTCCTCATTAAAATTTTCTCCGCTTATTCCTCTGTAAAATATATACGTCCTAGGATTTACGTTCCACATGATTCTACAAAACATTCTCTTCCTCTGACAAATCCCAGCTTTTCTTCTTAAACTCCCTCCAACTTTTAACATCCTATTGGCCAGTGTAGAAAGTCTTCATCAAAGTTTCGCTTTTCTTCCTACGTCCTGTGCAAAATTGTAGTAGTGTCTTTCCCAAGAAAATCGTTTCTGCCCCAAATAAAGTCGGAGGGAATCAGCTCTAAATTTCTATTCAGAATGACCATATATAGGTTCTCCTTAATTTGAAATTATAGGCTTCTACAAAAAACAGTTGTAGCATTAACTTGGTGCCACCAAGGCTACATCTATGAAACTGCGTCTTTCTATACGATTCATAAATAAAATGTTAACCCATGATGTCAGTAATAAGTACCATAATTTATATGTATATCAGGTATTAAATGCTCTACTTCAGGGGTGACAACTTAGCATACATGTAGGAGTAATTTGGTGCAAATATTGCTGCATCCGTCATGTGCCAACTTTTCGTACCCTTCTTGTTTCTCGTACGTATTCGCATACACTGTTGTGCTATGTCTGCTTTTTCTTCACTTTTCCTTCTGAACATTCATTGCAAGCCAACATACCTCTTGTATCCATGATCACAGGAAGATTTTTGCATGGGTTTGAAAATCTAGTAATATCTCAATGATTTCCCAATAATCATGGGATCTTCATGTCACATTGATGACATCCCACGCAATAAACGGAAACACAAATACTAGTTTCGTCGTCTCCCGATAGAAACTATTTTTGCTCTATCTAAATAACCCTTATTGATTGTATCACTAACTATCCGCATCTCTGAGTCAGAGACTCTCACATCAACAGTTACCACAGATATTTGTTGTGTATCTCTACGCTCACGCAATATCCGTTGTAGATATGATTGGAGGCCGTGAAATAAAACTTACAAGCCTTTAATGTTCTCAATATTCTTGATCATTACACGGTTCACAGTTAATCGTGAAAATTCAAAATTGGACCCAGTAACCTATATGTTAGAGCAAGATGATAACCTTGTTTCTTTGATACACTTTCTCCTTCCCACAACTCAAACCAAGACGGATGGAGGAGTAACGGAGAAGAGCAAGTTTTGTTTATCTGACTGACTTGTAATTCTAATTTGTTTCCATCTTCAGGGTCTTCTGGATGATTTTCTTTCGCACGAGAATTGGGAATTTTTCAGGAAGACACCAGTCAACGATAACGATTATGACTGCGCACACACTTTATACATCCTCTCCCGAAGCCCCATCCTCAAAGCTACCTTCATCCATTTGGCTATTAATAACTTTCTTCTTCAACTACCCATACAGACCTTCCTTGTCCTTTAGTACATTGAATTTGTGCTCAAACTCTTTTTGTATATAAACTCAATTTGCATATTTACTCTTCAGAGTTTCTCAATTTCTATTTCCCACCTTTGCAATCATATCAGGATAATCCAGCTACTGTATATCTTTCCAAATATTTCTCACTTTATTTACCCAAGGATGAAACTTAATGTCTTTACTAACCGTGGAGTTGATTCTCCCCTCAGGATCAACATCTCTTTTTTGCATCACCTCTTCTTCAGTTAAGCAAATATCTGTCTCATGTCGGACTCCGTGTGTAAAGAAAGACTATATTGATAGGTTTAAAACTGTTAGCAAATATTGAATCCTATTCAAACTAATCCACTTGCTCTGCTTTCTCTTTCCGCAATTTTGGCTCTACGCAATTTTTTCTGCACGAGTCTGTATTGAAAGAAACGCATAAAAAGCCATGCTTTTACTCTGAAACTTTAGTAAAATGTACATGGAGCACAGTAGACAGGGACTTTGTTTCAAGTACATAAAATAACAAGTAGGCCAGCAGACTTTTGGGTTTTCTTTATCAACTTGTACATCCTTCCCCCATTCCTCCCAACTCGTTCGTAGAATCTTCTCCGCTTTCATGTATTCCGTTCCAACTTTCTCCACCTTTCGGCTGCGTGCCTACTCGCTGTCTCTAGGGCTCCCTTATTGTGGTGTGGAAGTTGGATTTACAATATATTTCTGCAAGGGACCATCCCGTGGTTGCCCGTACGTTGAGCAATCCAGTAGCAAGTAAAAAGGGCAGTAAAATTACCAGAGAATACATTTGAGCTTTTGCATAATTGTTATTGTCCTCTGGGTTATTATTTACGTAAGAGTTGTGTAAACATCCTTCCCAATTCCACCCGTCGCCCTCACATCCTCTTTGTTTCCTATAATCCTGAAACTGATGGTTACATATACAGAGTGTATGTGTGGATACCTGCAACAACAACTCGGAATGTTGGGCGAGTAGGACTAGCTGAAACAATTGAAGCTCTGCGTCTTCTTCCCCTCTGCTCAAAGCATATGCTTTCTCCTTGGGAAATTACCCTTGTAATGTAATGGCTCCTTCCTTCTCCGTGGTATTAAGTTACAAGGAGAAAAGGGGGAAAACTTTCGGGAGTACACACACATGCATGTACAGGGAAGAGTATGCAGAGTCAAGTCACGGAGGAGTTGGCGTGACCAGGGAAGAAAAAGTAGAAAAGAAAACGGGTAAAGCTTCCTCTTCATCTAATGTTCTCCCATTACTCCTCACTCTTCGTCCTTGTCTTCGGCATCCAGAACATACCAGTGTAATCCGAGGTTGGAGTGATGTTGGTGCGGTGGAAACTTATTAATTGCCCCCATAATTTACCCCAACCACAAACAGTTATATACATACTGCCTGTATTTTTCAAGGAGGGCCAGCCATCGTTATTCCCTTGTTTTTATTCGAGCCGCTATCCTTTCTCTGTAAAACTCTAAACATATCACAGTACTTGAATTGAAACAAGTCAAACATTATTAGATAGTGTAAGAGCTGAATGTACGCTCAATCAGTACTACTTTGAATTTTGTCCATATTTTTATCTACAGCACAAACCTTTCCTCTCTCCTTGGCTATCCTTTGAATACTTTTAGAGCTCTATTCGGAACCACTTTGTATTCGTATCTTCATCTCCTCCACAACGACTTGTATTTATTTTGAATCTTTGTCAACTTGTTTCATCTCTTCAAAACCAGGCATCATATCCCGCTGAGAGATATAATCTGGTTTACAACTTTCGAAAGAAACTAAAAGCTCCAGCCTTTATTTGCCAGATGATTCTGCGAAGATTGCAGGATAATTACGCTACCGTTTAATAATTCCTATACACTGCCTTTCATCTAATCTGCTTTTCAGCCATGCGGAAGATATGATTTTGAGAAGTAGTTGTATGCTGGAAATGATTCGGACCGCTTCCAGTAACTAGTAACTTAAAAAGCCATGGACATGGCTAAAAAACGTTGCATACAACATATCCCACTTTCTCTTTGACTCTCTAGCTTTCTCCAGACTCTTCCCTTCAATAGACACTCCAGTGAAGAGCAGCGTACGGCGTACACGCATTCTTGTGGCTCGTCTACACAGACATGTAATACTCTCAAAAGGGAGCTATTATCTTCTTCTTCTTAGCATCTTTGACGTCATTTAAATTGCTTAAGTTAGCTTTAATTTTCTATATAATGATAATAATTTTCCTCCATGCTATTTCTAACAATTAGCAGCTCGTAAAAATGGAGCTCGTATTCTTCTGTACACAGACTGACGAGCTTATTTTTATCCTTTAGCGTATCCTAAAATTATGCATCCTCGCCCTTCCTTCCGCTCTCACATTCATTAAATAAGGAATGGTTGAGATCCCCAAGGAGGAAAGAGGATTACATATAGAGATAGGCCGGGAAGCCTAGCCTTTGAATATGAACAATTTCTTCTTCTTCTTTTCTCCTCCCTTCCTAAGGCTTGCCTCTTTGCTTTGCTTCTTCCTTCATGAAGAATTAATTAAGAGCGACCTTGACAGGCTATTTCGGTAGCTCTTTCATCTATTCCACCTTTCCCAAACTCTCACTCCCTTTATTAGCCAGATCAGGTGCGAGATTTTCTTTTCCAATTACGCAGCTAGAGTGAGGAGGAGGAGGGGGGGAAGCTGTATTGACGTCTAGTAAAATCATCCATCCAAGTAAAACAAGTTCATGCCCGTTCTTCCTAACCTCCATCCCCTCTGCCCTTTTATGTTCTCCTCAAAGAAATCCTAGTAAAGGTTTGCCAGCCTCTGAAAATTCTCTCCCACTTTCTAGACAGCCAATAAGCCAGGAAGAGAAGAGCAACTAAAACTTGTTCCTTTCGTCCTCCAAGTAATTTCTCTTCCTCTATTTCCAAAGATTATTTATAAATGTAATTGATTTTACTCCATTTTTTCCTACAACTCAATAAACCCATCATCAACGATCAATTTATGTTGGAGAGAAATACAACCGCTTGCCAAGCCACAATGTCCTTGATATTTACCAGCATATGTTCTCAGGTTACTTGCCTTGGCTGGCACTCCTCCTCAGATTATTGTAGACTAATTAAATGGATTACCACTTAATTACACACGTTTAGCCAATCCCCACTACCCTCTCCGCCTTTGAATTTTTTGATTGCGAGCATATTATATAGCAGGAGCAATGTAGTATTTATTTCCCTCTTTCATCATTTAAAAATTAACTGTTGTTTCTATTTCGCCCCCTTCTGCCCCCGTACTAAACACTACAAAATCAACTTTACATTCTAACCTTAAAAATGTCGTAGGCTTTCACCCGGACGCTAGCGAAATCACCGTTTACTTTATACTGTCTGCCCCATTCTAATTTACAGCTTGTTTTGCAAAATATTTTATTTCATCGCCCTTATATTACTACAATGACTCTTGAAACAGTTTGTTCTCAATGCGAAGGATATTATATGTAGTGGGACATTATTTGGCGCTCGAATCCTCCCGAGCGTACCCGCCGCATTCTCCTCAACGAGGGTCTTCTTGACGACTTGAAGCTGAGAAGCTTGCTGGGAAACGACTCCACTCTAGGTTGCCATGACCAAAGAGCACTTGACAAAGGTATTTCTATTAATTTAATATTAGCTCTCAGATACTTGCCAAGAGAAGCCATCTCATAAAGCTTCATGGTCCTTCGGATTGAATTCTATTCTATCATTTATACTTTCAACTGCATCCTATCTGTCAGAAAGCGTATATTTTGAATTTAATCCAGCCCAGTGCTTCCCACCCATCATGACATGACTGTATCCTCACCCCCATTCTTCACACCCAGAGGCTGTCTCCTCCCGGGACAACTTCTTCGTACCGTACAACTCGGATGGAATTCTACAATCTGGCACTTGCTTATCATCAGTTGAGAAATTTTTTGTTACTTATCCTTGGATCTCCACCATGTTCCAATCTCTGTATTAGTAAATAAAATTATTTTCCTTCTCTCCTTCCTTCAAATCTCCAAGATAGCAGTTCAACCGACGAAACGGCGAATTCAAAATCGCATTCATAAAACTTATCCGCCCCTCATTCCATTCGTTCAGAACGAGGAGGAGAGCCCGTCCGTTAAATGAGCTTAACTACTATACTATAAGATCCTACCTACGTACCAACACCATGCCTCCTCCGGCCCAGCTATTTCTGCGCTAAAATTGCACCAATATCCCATTACGACCAGGACAAAATTAGATAATGGATTTTAGGAGGCGCCAATCTTAATTTCAATCATATTTTTAATCATTCCGAAAAATATGTCTGAACTACAATTTACCTGACCTCCAAATCATCTATACATTTTCCTCTTAAATTGCTTCCTTTACAACCAAGTCCTTTTTAGAATTGTCCTAAATTGTTTGCTTATCTAGTTATCTACGTAGCATATATATGATTTACCCACTAATGTGGTAAACCAATTGACTTTGTTGAGAGCATTCAGAAAGGGATTTCTATACTTTGTTAACCATTCATTGCCAACGCATTTCCCAAATCACAAGCAACTGAAATGAGTTGAATGAAGGTGACAAAAAAAAGAATAGTATCGCGTTTGCACAACCAGAGTTAGCTTGAACCGCGTTCGCAAGCCCATTGAGTCAAATATTTAATAATTTTTCTACATGTTCAAAACCCTTCACCTCACTCTATTCCGTTATCTCAAAATGATTACAGTAGAACCTACATAGAGAGACATTCCTCGAAAAATCATTTCTCTCAGATATCATCATCAACATTCAACTTGTCAAAGAGGACCGCCGCCCCTTTCACAAACCGTAAGCTACTCTTAGAAGAGCAGACTCATTCCTTCCGTTCAATATTCATCCCAATTTGCAACACATCATAAGCTGAAATGTTATGATGCTTTGGGAGATGATTCTTTGCATTTCAATAGCTAAGCAACTCAATAAGATGCATAGTCCTTGGGTTTTATGCCTTCTTCCTTTTCATTCAAATCATCTTCTCACTCTATTCCTACTCCCCTTCTAACGAGGAAACATGATACATCTGTTTATAAATAGTTTCCCCTCCTCCCATCCTCATATATTCTCCAGTTCTACATTAATCTCAACCCCCCTCGCAACTCATCCTCTACTTGCTCTACTTTCTAACTCCTCTTGAAAAAATTTCGCATGGATTTGATACTACCACTACAACTTTTCCGTCCCGGTTATTCATTATGCTCGCTATATTTCTCTCCTCCTCAAACCGAAATTCTGATTTTGTCACCGTAAAAATTACTCATCGCACTGCTATCCTCTCTAGTCTCTAAATTTCCCCAAACTCTCACACAATCCATTTGAAAATGTCCTCTAATATTCATTATCTTTATCTCTTCAAAGGTGTCATCATAAAATCTCGAGCTGGCATACAAAAGCAAGTTCATAAGCTCCAGTAGTTGCACCTCCTCTTCCTCTTTGCATGCGAATTAAGTCTGCTGTTGTAACGAATCCAGTAGCTTATTATTTGGAAATTAATCTCATAATTCCGCTTTTCTTGCGCCTAAATTAATTTGATTAAACGGTTGAAATTGTTTTACACGAAAACTCCAAAATGCTAGCAAAGGACTTGCCTTGGAGCTAAGCTTTCATGTGTTATTCGGCAAACATCCAAACCTAAGATACGTACAAGAGAAGCGCAGAGAAGGTACGATAGAGCGCAGTTTTAGACGCGTTTCCGACGCATCCGCATGCATGTAATACCCTTTACATGGCTATTCAATGGAAAAGACATTCGCAGAAACGGCTTTTTATCATTCCCTGATTCAATTTCATCCTCTTCTCTTCTCGACTCGCCCAGCTTTATTTTATAATGAAATACATAAAAGTCCTTGAACTGAATATTCTAACAGAAGCCCAAATCTAGAATTAATTAATACTACACGCACTAACTCTGAACATGATTTTATCCTAACATGTGTTTATTTCCATGAGTAGATTTCGCTACGAGTCCCAGCTCTGTTTCTAGCCTAGATTCACCTTCCAGAATCCTTCAAGCTATTAGCTCTTTAATTTCCTCTAATAGCTTAGCTCTTTTCTAATGACGCCCCTTTTCTTTTAGCATCGCATCATGTTGTCGGTAATAAATAACATGATGCGTATGTGGAGAATAGTGCCTTAAAATCCGTGCTTTGAAATAAATTATAAACTTCCTCCTCCGGATATGCATCAGGTAATAATTTTGCCCCCCTCTTTAAGTTTTGCCGTCGTCAAGTCAAGATAGTGGTTAAACGCGTTTGTGATGCTTTCCGGAACACAAGAATCGGCAAAAGGCTAGTGGAATCGAATCCCTTCTTGACTTTCTGCATTAACTATATCCTCTTTCTCCAACCTATCATTTCCTCTTTCCATGTTTCTATCTGCCAGTTAGTATTATACAGTCCAACCTAATTAAACGCTGCTTTTACTCTCTTCGATATCATATTTTGATTTATATGTAAACTTATGGGTTCTGTAGCTAACGGCGAGAAATCCATGATCAGTTCCACATCTTTCCATTTATATTCTCAATGCTCCTGGACTGGACTCATTAACTCGAAACTCTTGAACTCATTAATATACGCATACCATAGTACGTTTAGATCGTCCTGCGTAGTATTTATTTAACGAGCATCACAAAAATCTAGTGTACAGCTCTAGGTAAAAATGTACTCGCCACCTTTCCACGCTGCAAACCTTCTTTGATTGTGCTAATGGCTAATATAAATCGGTTTTTACCCAAAAGCAATACGGAAAAACTAGTTGAGGGTTCTATTGCAGTTCTTCTTGCTGCGTAAAACTAGCATTGAGGCAAATATCCTCTTTTATCCGACTTAATGTAAAAAAATTTAAAAATTAAAACTATTGAAAGTTTGATTTTCTCGCGGATTTTAAAATTTAAGTTAATAATTATATTTAAAATTTAAATAACCTATTACATTTAAAATTAAGAATTTCGTATCATATTTAAACTAGGAGTTTGTCGGCAGCTTAAAACTTGAAAAAGAAGTGGCAAAATACATTTTCGTATTTTTACCGTTTAATCAATAAAACTAATTTCTCATTACCTATTAAATTCCAAGTCCTTGAAAATGAGTGTTTTGGGACCTACAGCACAGCAGCTTCGTGTATCATAAATAGCTTTGCATTTCGAGAGGGAGTACTGTATAATATACTATACAACAACCCTTGCATGGAACCATAACGCATAACGCGCCGCACTTACAAATGTATGAATTACAATGATAATTTTGCCTTTATACTTTCCCGAGTTCTTTCTGTTGCTGTATCTACTTTAGCTTCTACTGCTTTTAAAGTTCAAGTAAAAGTGGGAAGTTTTACGGATGAAACTGATATTCCCACTTTTCCATGCTAATAGATGGCGAAAAAATTAGAAAGATGAGCGGAGAGAAGTTGTTGAATCATTATGCAAATATAAAGTTTATAGCCAGGGGCGGAGTTTTGAGAGTTGGATTGGAATAGGTATATATATATATATATATATATATATACATTTGCCAATTCTTTTCCTCATCCGATATGAATAATTTATTTGAAGCTCAGTAGAGTTGTTTTCTCTTGAAATCATCTTCAACTTCTATCTTTGTCCTCGTCAAGTCCGTCAGGAATTTATGAAGAGAAAATCCTAAGCCAAACTCATCGTGAGACTGGCACTCTCGGAAAATGCATCTTTTATTTTCCTTCCGATCCCATCACGCCCGCTTGGATAAATTCTCTCCTTACCCTCATTCCCTCTCCCTCTCTGTCTGTCTCTCTTCTATCCTCGATAAATAGTGCAGAATAATCAAACAAGCAGAGTTACTCCATCTCCTCTCCGGATTACGCCATTTCTCACCACATGCTCCAACCTTGCTAAACTTACCCGCCGCACTCTACTCTTTCCTCCGTCATCCTGCTCTCGCAAATTTTGCAACTTTTATCTTTCCAAGGCTTGAATTGGTAGCAGGAGCAGAGGCTGACATCTCTACAACTTGAGTATTAGAGAGTTGAGTAGTATATTTGCATTTATAGATCCCCGATATTCTATCCCACGCACCCTCTTATTAACCTTACTCATCCTCATACCCGATTTCCTCTCGTGACCCCCCGCGTTTAATAATGCATTGACAACAACTTGCGTTCCCAACCCCCTCCACCCAAAATCAAACATGGAAAACCGATATTCCTCATCTTCTCCTCCTCTCTCTCTCCCACCTTCATTCAATCTCTCTTTCACATGCGATGATGCATGATTGTGCAGGAGACAATTCCCAACTTTCCCCTCCAACAATCCACCCCTTTTCCTCTATTACGTGAAAATAATCAGCTAAATTTATGGCGGAAACGCATGAAACTTTACTATTCCACCTCAATTTGAGATACTAAGATATTATTATTTCACTGGGTGAAATGTTTTTTTCTACCTTCTCCTCCTCCTCCGCTTATGTAGCTCTCCCGCTCTAAAAAATTATTGTATAACCTAAAACCCATGCAGCTTAAAAGTATAACGAAATTGGTTCAACGGATTCTCAATTTCTCTTCTCAACTTTGTGTTTCTTTCTTAACTTGAAGCTCACATGCGATGGAATCAATTACGTGTCGTCACCATCCATTATTTCTCCTTCCGTATTATCACCTCCTCTTCCCGATTAGATACAGTTTAAATTTTCAAGTGTTTGACCGCTTTAGATCTCTCAATTAATTGAGTAATTCAAAGAATAATGAACACAGTTTCATCTTGTCTTCATAATTCTAATCTTTGACTTTTCCGATTCCTATCGCTCTGATAAAGGGGATGGATTCATCTTCCTCTATCATCACGGAACCTCTTCATTATCGTATTAGTAGGTGAGTATGTACGTTTAGTTTCATTTGAGTCTGAGGTCAGTTTGATCTAATTCCATCCAGTTAATTATCATGTCCAATAAACTCAAGAGATGCACAACCACCATTGAATTTTGAGCCTTCATCCTTTGTCCTTGCATCAAAGCATCATTCAGCTATGTATGTATATGTTTAAGCCTGGTCGAGATGAAAGCAATTAGATTACTCTCGTCTCTAATACTTTTTAATGAAATCTATATTAATTATCGCACATTATATTTCCTGGCCAAACCACTAACGTTATTCTTAACTCCTGTAGTTGACTTATTGACTTTCGGGTATCTTTATAGAAAATTCATACATGTAAAAATGAAGCTACACACTTGATTAAATGAGATTAATTCGCGTGTGAAAATTCGCGAAAATCAAAATTATCTGTCAGTTCATTGTACATAACTTCTCTGTTACATTTCAGGATGCTAAATAGCTATAACACTTTGCTGTTGTAGCAGGTAATAATTATCCAAAGACGTAGTATTCATTTATATTAGCATATGTAAATGACACACACCTAGTAACTACATGTGCTGCTCTATGTTGAGAGGTTAAAGTGAGCAGCCTCTAAGCATGCACATAGTCCCTCCTATGGTCCATGTAAACTGGCCCTCTCAATGAGCGCAACGATTATGGGTAATGACATTATCATACGTTATGTGCATGTTGCGTAAACATAACGTAAGCAATTTCATAATGTTGCCAAGGGTAGCTATTGGCTAGAACCTAAATAGTAAAGGGGGGGGGGGTGGAAAAAGTTCCAAAAATGGTGGGGCAAACAGGAAGATCCTGGACTATTTTTTCCCTTTTACTCTCGTACTTTCTCCTTGGAATGTGTGGGGTTTCCATTTTTCGTAAGAGTCGTTTTTAGCACGTTCTATCATTGCGGAAAAATTGTACACATGTAGTAGGAACGAGTTAGAAGATCGAAGAGCTCTAATGATATTTTAGGGTATTTGGTTCTATGCATGTTACGCTTTCCAGGTAGTGACGTTGCATGTAGTGGAACTAAAGGGTTATGGGAGGAGATTATGGGAATATGGGTGGGAAGGAAATAAGGGGAGTTGTATGCTAATATTAACGTGAAATTCCTTTTGACTGACTATTATTATACAAGGTTTAGTACTTACATGATGAATATTGAGTCTCTGCGCAGGAAGTGCAGCTGGTAAGGATGTTCGCCTCATTTTTTCGATTCCGGCTCCTTGATGGCCACCAGGATGCGTTACTATTTGTAGAGCACTCTGGCAAGGACTGAGCGATGAAATGGAAGGTACGCTCAAGCTCCGTTTCCCATTAGGAGGGAGACTGATGCTTTCAGTGCTTTTGCTTAGTTTTGAGTTTTTCAAACTGACTTCTTTACTATATTGTAACGCTCCTGAGACTTGGCTGGATTTCTCCTCGTTTTTCCACTCACAACTTTCTCCACTGATGTCACGGCACTCACAATCCCCAGCTTTAACCTCCACAGTCTCTCCTCCTCCCGATAAGGTTTTGATTTTTTTGAAAATCTTGTCACTTTCCCCAATCTTTGAATCCTTAACCTGTAAACTAATTACCGGGGAGGGCTGGCTATGTACAGAGGTGCTGTTGGAATTATCTACTCTATTTTCCTCCTCGCCGGCACTCGTATCCTTAGTACTTGCTTCAACCCCAGCTACTGGACTTGAACTAGTTTCCACTTCACTCACGTCAGCACTCCATAGGATGGAATCGCACTTTTGAAGTCTAAGCTGTGTAGTCGCAGGAGGAGGAATTATATCCCCATTTGATAATCTTCTACTGGGATTGCCATTGCTGCTAAGATGATGGCTAGTGCAAGTACAGGTGGATTGTTTATGGGGGAATCTTTTCCGGAATGCCCCAGGATGAGGTAAATCAGAAGCTAGCGCAGACACGATTAGTTTAGAGAAACCGACTCCAGCGAGAGTGGCGAGGCGCGTGAGGAATATGTAGGGGAAAGACTTGGAGAAAGCAAAAGCTCCTACTTCCCGTACCCAAATGAGGTAAAGCAAGAGGGTGACGTGTCCGAATTTGACGCTATATTCCTTTGTGTGCTGCTCGTCGGGGAATTTGATGGATGGCGGAGTAGGGCTCCTCGCTTTGGAGGAGTGTGGTTTGTTTTTATTTTTGGGATTGAAGATGAGCTCTTGGCCTTGCTGAAGCTGTGTTTTCTTTTCCCTGGAGGAGTTGATCTCGAGGAGGAGCTCCTCTTTGAAGGAGAGCCGTTGACGGACGAGAGAGATCCAGAGATGGATGATGGAGCTGGTCAGAAGAATCTCCAGAGCCCAGGAAGCCCAGTCATCAACACTCACTTGACAGTTTGATGAGAGTAGGCTATTCACGTAGGTTAGGATGAAGGAGAGGATGTAGTCTGAGAGGGACAGAAGCCAATATAGGCAAAATAAGTATTTTTCGACTTGAGAGCCCACTTCCCTCCTCAACTTGTCACTCGTTTCCACATTGTCCTCCAAATCCTCGTCTTTCTTCCCCAGGAGCCAAACGTTTTTTTCATCACGACCGTCCCAGTCCTCAACGTGTTGATCATCCTCAGAGGACTCTTCCCCCTCCTCACTACTGTCCTCTAACTCCCCCACTCCCTCGCACCTTTTCCCCCCACTTGTAAATTGAAACTCCTCCTCGTTCTCTTTTCCACTACCTAATAATAATTCTTGTCCGTTTATATTAAATTTATCCCTTTCTCCTAGCACTGCTAGCACTAAACCTTTTTCTTCTTGTTTTTGCTTCCCAGGATTCTGATCTTCTTTCCCCTTTTTCCTTTTCTTCTTTTCATGCTCTGAATGGCCGGCTGTTGTGTCTCCAGTGGTCACAGCTCCAGCGGACTTGTTGTTGACCTCTCCATTTTCCTCCAAATAGTTTTCCCTTGTTGTTTGTAGGTTTCCAAGTGAGGGACGAGTAAACTCTTCCTCCAGCTTCCCATTCAATGGGTCTTGGTTCCGAGCCTTGAGAAATTTCACTTGCACAATCCGAGTGGGTGGGAGGGATGATGAAGAATTCTTGAACTGATTTATTTTCTTTTCCTTCAAAAAATCCTCTGGGAATTTGACGTTGTCCCATGCACGCGCTCCACAGATTTGGAGAATCCATCCGAAGGAGAAAGCGCACGAGGAGAAAACTAGGGCCGCTACTGCCCCGATCCGCAACGGCGCTACAACCGTCCCAAGCAAGGCTAACCCAAGAACTGAGAGGTTGGTGGATTTACTTGGATTCCTTAGCCTTCCCATGTTTCCTCCTCCTCCGCCTCTCCCCTCGTCCTCCTCGTCCTCCTCGCGCTCCAAGTCTTTCTCCTCTCCTCTCAACTTCCATGTCTTTCTCCTCGAGTTGGTGGTGGAAGAAGCTGGGGATTTCTCCTTCTTTTCCTTTCCATCCACTTGTTTCACTCCACTATTCCCCGAGCTGACGGCCGCCGCCGCCGCTGCCACTCTTCTTTCTCTTTCACCTCCCAAACTCAAGCACCCCATTCCGTCCATCACTATCACACTCACCTTTCCTCTTCCTCTCCTCCTATCTTCAAACTTGGAACCATTATTCTTCTTCTTTCCAATTCACCAATTCAAACCGCCACACTACATCAGACCCACTTTACAACTTTCCCAGCCCAACTTTCCCCCACCGATTCACCAACAACTTCCACACCATTCTTCCCTCAGCGTCCTCCACTTCTCCGCTTTCTATCCCCACCCACCCTACAAACAATTCATCCAGATTTCACCACACTGAAAATATACTTTCTCCAAACAGTCCCGGGAACAACTCTCTACACGCCCTGTCCAGTTTTTCTCATGTCACGAGTCACCACCACTACCGTTCCCGAATCCCTCCATCCAGTTCCTCCACGTCTTCAAGTTTCGTCACATTAACAATCCAGCTTCCAGCCTCCTGGGCACGATTCTAAACCAAAGTCCAACAAATAATTCATCATTCATACGTATTAAAACTTTTTACACCCGCATTTCCTTTAACCAGCATCGCATCTTCTCCATATTTTCTCTCCACAATTGGAAGAAAAGTCTGCTGGAAATAGCGCAATATCAGCGTATTTCTTTTCTCTTTAACCAGCCTTTTGAAATTCCCAAACTCGCTCCAAACTCTCTATTTGACTCATTTTTCTGACTTCGCCTGAACTCACTCTCTTGCACTGAGCTCAGCGGATCTTTATCCCTGAATAATTTTTAAGGCAGGGCAACGAGAACAATAGGCTTGCAGCGCTAAACAAGTTTGAACTTTATCCTTTCCCCTTTTCGGATTAATGAAGTTGAGGATCCACAGATACATGTATGCCGGGTTTTGATAATACTGATTATAATGAGATGGGCCTCCTACCAATCTTATGATTTTTGCATTGTGACCATCCAATGTGAAATGTAGGTAGCTCAGTATAAAAAATATCTTGAATACACTCCCCTAGCCGCAATATTGAATCCAAGCTGACCAGAGAGAGCTGGCTTTGCTCCGAAAAAGTAATTTTCTCTTCCTTCCCGCATCACTTCTCCGGCCTCCATTAAAGTTGAATTTCCTTCTCTTGGACACTCTTCCTACACAGGGAAACTTTAGCCGTTCATCAATTTCTTCCTTGGTCTACCCAGCTTGTAGTGAGGGACGACCAGGGAATCCATGAAGAAAGTAAGCTGGTCAAAGAAGATGAGCCAGAATGGATAACATCTGATCAGGGAAGAGACTTGATCCAATATAGATTTTTCTCTCTAGGCCCTCATACGCCTATGTGCTTTCTACTGCTTCTTTCCCCTCAGTTATCGCCTAGCCCCACAGTCTCCTCTGAGATAACAATAGTCCCTCCAGCTTTTATCTTCTCTACCATACACACACATACTCTCTCTAACTTTCTTTAAACCTTTCCCCGCAATGGCCTCCCCTTTTACACCATCATTGCCAGCAGCCAGCTCCCGACACTCGCCTTCAGTATTCGTCTCCCATCTTTGCTTTCTCTTTTCTCCTCTTCCAAATCTAACCTCTCCTGTTTAAATAAAATCTCTTCCCATCTTTCGTAAAACTTGAAATCCTTTTCTCTGCCCACCACATTACCCATTCCTCCAACTCTCCATCCTTCCGCTCTTTCTTTCTGTCTCTCTCTCTCTCTTTGCCCTCATATTCTTACGTTCATGCTTATTTACTTCACAGCCTCAATTCCATCTTCATGTGTGGGAATAGCAAAAACATGCTGATTTCCTTCGTGCTGCCTCTCATCCTTCCTCCAACCACCATATTCTGTTGATCCCACAACAAAAGAACCCGTCTCGGGCCAAATCTAGCCTACCCAAAAGAATTTACTTTCATTTCCTCCCTACTTTCTCCAGGAGGCAGCGAACCCTTTTGTCCTTTTTATACTACCCACAACAGCCTCCTGCCTAGTTTTCTGCAAGGTTTGTTACGAGTATTCCTTGATCATTGCGTTTTACATCATACGCTTTCTCCCATGTTTTTTGCTCCATTGATTCAGCAAAAACTAACCTATCCTAACGTTCTCATCTCAAACTTTTAGGCAGAGTGCAAAATTGTTGGAAGATGCGGGAAAATGTATGAGCACCGTGCTCCGTGCTCCTACACTGCTCCATCTTCCTCTCCATATTCCTATTATGTTCCTCTTCATAAACGGCCCAAAAAATTCTCTTCACGTTATATATATATGTATGTTGATAAAATTTAAATTTATTTTTGACTGTAGTTGTTATACTACTTAATCCTTTGAGTATTTATTCTTTGATCAAACATCTCTACCCAGTTTTCCTTCAAGGGTTCTCTTTTATCCTGCACCAGTTAATAAATTCTCTTCCCATGGTCTAGTACGCAATGCTGTCTATCGTGCATAGAATATGCTTGTACATGTATGTTGAGAATGTCTGGCTGGGTATTTGATTGGCGGAAATGAGATTTTCCTTTACTCATCATCTGCACATCTAAGAAACTTGATGCATCTTCTTTCTCTATTTGATCTTTTAAGCGAATTATCATGGGAATGGCGGAAGAGTTTATTTCATAAAGGTATAAGAAGGAGGCGGAAGTGGTCAATGATTTCGTTAGTGCTCTACACTTAATTAAACTTCCATCATCCAGCTTCCACCATTAGGCTCTACCAATAGGCTCTACCCTATTTCCGGAAACACTTTATATAGTCTGGAATTTCTCGGACCACTATTCTACTTTCACCCTATTCGTCCTTCTCCTTCTTCTTCTTCCGCTCAACCTAAATTAAATATTCCATTTACCCTTTTATTTCTACGGCTAAAACATTCTTCCTGCTCTCGTCCATGCATGTTATACTATTCACCCTTCCAGCTTCCATCTTTGCCGATATCTTTCTGTACTTGTCTTCAACTTTCTCCTCCCTTTGCGTTTTTCCGACTCTTCCCTTCATACTCTCTCCTGTGACTTTCGTTCGCGCTGTCTAATACCGCTATTGGCAAATAATTTGCTTTCTCCCAGTCCTGCTAAGCGTGTAGTATTTGGCACTTGGAATTTATTTAGCGTATATACATACAAGCTTAAAGTGCAAAATTTCCCCCTCCCTGCCCTTCAAAGAAAAAGATGCATTACGTTAATCAGGTTCAAGCTCATTTAATTTTTACGATCCATCGTATCTCTGGTCATGGTTCAGTCCACTGCCTTTACTGTCTCAACTACTCAATCCATCTAATGGAAAAGGGGATGAAGAAAGTCTTGATGATCTTCCCGCAAGAGAAACTCGAATTTAGAGAGTACTCTAAAAGATGAGCCTGGATGAGAGAAGATGTTTTTTCTATGATCCTTTGTCAATCTAAGTAATAATTCATGCAAATCTTGGCACATTATACCCTTCTTTTTCTATCATCCTCAAATATTTTCTAATGGCGCCTTCAACCCCAAATCATCCATTCTGTTTAATCTACGAGATCAGAGATCGACCTGAGTCTTCTGGTCCCAACTAAAATTGTTGAGTAAACCACGTGAGAAGCGCAAATCAATGTTTAGTAAAATGGTGGAGTTGGAGCTTCGCTTATTTCGAGACAAATCCGATAATGGAGATGAGCCAGGATCCTTGACAAGGGATTTGGAAGGATAATCTCAGATACTATATATCATTTAGATAGAGGAGGGTATCAAGTAGATGATGGCGTGGGAGACACGTAGGGAGGAGACTTGATTAATTGCTACGTTTAATTTGTTTAAACAACAATTCAAGAACACTGTTCTTCTATGTAAAACCTGCCTGCCTTCCTTCCTGTCTTCTTCTTATTAGTTTCTTCTCCTTTCCTACTACACAACTTCTATGAGTTTCATCTTAAAATTGTATCGTCTTAAAAGCAACAAGGTAAACATCAAATCCTTCCACCAGTTTTCCCCTTACCTACAAAACACATTGGCGTTTCAAAGTGACAGTAAACTTTGCTTCTCTAAGTCTTCATCCTCATCGTGATCCTATTGTTCTCAACCTCAATTTGTCATTCCATGTCTTGAGGCTGTATGCTCAACTCGGATTTATCACTCTTCCAGTCAACTATTGAGACGCTTCATCTACTGCCACTAGTCTTCTGGTATTGCGGACACTGCGTAGATACGGAAAAGAGACACAACTTTCTATACTTTCATCCCACCCGCATCCCTTTTATCTCTATTCTCCCTGCTTTCTCCCGAGTCTTCCACGGTTCCTCCAATTTACACAATGAGCCTCATCCTTTGTAGTGTAAAACTAGCAATATTATGCTACCTGACTACACAACTGTCACTAACATCGATACATACTCATTCTCCTTCTCACTTTCTCCATTTTCCTTTAATAATCCTGGTGTACGGTATTCTTAATCACCAGATTCTCTTCATGTCCCTGTAATCTGCCTACATGGACAAAACCCTAGCTCATGTATCGGTTCATCCTATTTTTCGCATCTGTTCATAGCACCCTTTATGTCCTACTATCAATAACCGCATCTTACCACCCTAACCTTTCTACATTGCTCTTCCCTTTTGCCTTTAAGCTGAGAAACTATAGACATATCTAGCTTACGCGGTCTTATAGGTGACAAGATGCGTTTTTAGAACCGGGTTTAAATTAAACGATAATAGCTAACGCACCTAAAGGTCCCTCCATCCGTTTTGCCATTAACGATGCTGTCGATGATACAATATTTACACTGGCGCCATCTCATAACCCAAGATTTATTGAAGCATTTACATTAAAATGTGTGTGGTTTCTCTTATCGCCTTCAAGAATGTAAAAATCCTAGTGATCACATGACTGAACTCCAGTGTCTCAAACTATTACTTGCGGTAGTGTCGGTAGCAAAATCCTAGAAGAGCAAGAAATCTTTCAAGTCTAGAAATATGAGCATATAATCCTACCTGTAGCCTATGCTGTGAAACACGTTGCTCTTGACACAATTTTTGGGGAAATTTCATTAGATTCGCAATAACTTACTTAATATTCTGCGCTATGAGACACGGATAATAATGTTTCTCACTGTCAAATTTTGCAGACCGGTTGCGGACACTGCTCACTCATTATAATTATAAAGCACTTCACCAATACGTCTGCGGATAATTGAGCAGGATTCCAAACAAGTCAAGTATCTAGTATATGGGCCAGCTGGTAATTATTCGCGTCAGTAGAGAGACGACGAGATACGCGTCATTGTCGTCACATTAGTGTCATTAAGAATTTGTAACTGCTGCACAGATTTCTTGCCTTGTCCTTCTTGTCTCCATGTACACAAGAGTCGGAATGAAAAAGCCCTTGAAAACGTTCCTTTCTTGGAGACTAGAAGATAGGAGGACAAATGAAATGTTTTGATGGTTGACGACAGACAGGAGTGGGAACAGGTAGAACTTTTTACTCAAGATGTCACGCTTCTTGCTTTCCCATTTGCAACATTCAGTATTTTTGCAAGCTTCTTCTTCTTATTCATCTACTGCTGCACTCTCGAGCGTGAATCTTGATTTTTTATAAACAATTTTTATCACACACACAACTAATACAGGCTACCACCACTTTTCCACACCCCGACCCAGTAACTACTCGAACACTCTCACGTTTCACTTGTTAGATTTACTCCTCCTCTCCACACTTACCTCTAACTTGGGACTTGTCTTTGCCTTTAGCAATTTTAATAAAGTATCAAATTAAAACGCGGCGGAATTATCGGAGCTTTCCAGCAAGTTTAGCAGGCTGGTGGAAAGTAATGTGAGGACTGGATGATGTGTGCAGATGGAAAGTTTAAGTAGACATGCAGAAAGGTTTGATGAGAAAATCCCCGTATCTTTTTTCTCTTTCCATTACCTGCAGCCGTACACAATGAGATTTCACGTGCCACTAACAAGTTGTTATCTTAGCCCGAGAATATTTTATCTTACAATGAATCCACTCACCACGCATACTTGTTGCTCTCAACTTGACTCTCCTTCCCATCTTCAATCTTGAGCCTCGGCTCTCAATTCTTACAATCCACAAACTAATTCTCTTGAAACCGCACCAACTTGATACAAAACCTCTTTTGCAGTTTCCACTTCTCTCTTAATTCTTCTCCTCTGTACTTTATACCTAACCACCAGAGTTCCTTAAAGCATTCCGTCTGCCGCCGCAACCTAACTAACCTACAACTTCTCCAAGGAACCAATACAATAAGATAATTATCCTCAAAATCCTTTACAGAATATTAATAATATTTTCTAGAAGCATGTCCCTATCCATCTTTCAAACTTACACTTTCTTATACTCATCCTCGATCCTTGGTAACAACTGGCAGCGCAGACAGGGAAATCTCTGAAGAAATGTCTAGCAACCACAGTATTTGTGCGCAATATCTTGACCTCTTCCTCAATCCCGTAATATTGTCAATTCTGTCATTATATATATCCACGCACGCATCCGCCATTCTATCCCACTAAAACATCCTCAAAAGCTTACAACCCATTCCGCCACAATCCCTCAACTCTCCTGCCAGGAGTTTGTTAATTTGCTTCTAGGTATTCGTTAATTCCTGTACGGTTGTTATGTGACGCTTTTAGCTGGTCGAGATTTATTGTCGGGCATTTGAATCTTGAGATTAAGTAATCCATAATCCTTTGCGCAAGTCCACGCAGAAAGCTTTTACCCTCTTATTTTCCCATTAGAGGCTTAGCTTTCTATTTATTCTTTAAAAAGCGAATACAATCCATTAGGAGAATCTTATAAGGCTCATTAAGACGACGGGGTCCGGCTCCCCAATGGGATATTGCGGGGTTTACTTTATTATGCTTACTATGCACTCTATCTGTTTCGCTATATTTTAGTTGCTACTTCCCCGATCGTTTCCTACTACATGAGATGAGCCATAATATTCCCTCGCCCTCGCAGTCATATTCCTATCCATTATCCTATCTCATTTCCTCCCATTCCCATTCTCTTCCCCATTACCTTACGCAGCGTAAGTTACGCTGCCTCATAATACCATTTCCTCCTCTTCAAGCAATAGTTAGTTCTTCCCAGTATATGAATAATGTGCAACATGTTTGCAACGAGAAAACATAAACTATTCGCAAACTACGCATGTAACGTCTTTATCGATACAATAACGAACTCCATTAGCAAAGTGTGCGATGGACTGCACGTTTGTTCCGAAAATCCCCGTCGTTTGCGATGAAAAAGTAATTTTTGTTTATTTCCCTACTTGATACGCTGCTTTACTAACGTTACTTAAGCTTTCAGTTGGGATAAGAAATGCATTTGCTACTAACAGTTAAAAAGATCGCGGGAAGGCAGATCTTGGTATGTTGCAGCTCGTTCCAAGAACTTGATACAATAAGAGTGCTTGGAGTAAAACTTGATTAAGACGACCAACTGCTGCATCTGCCATTCCAATTTTAATTACTCCCTCTACCCTATCTCATTATCTCCTTGTTTTCCTAACATGCCAATTTGAGCAAAGTCAGATGTCAAAAGCTTGGTTGAACGAAAATTGTGGACGAAACTGGAATTGATTTAGTAGGAGTTGTAATCATGGATTGCAGCTGCTCAGATTCAGTCAACTGGTGCTGGAGAATTGCAATATTTTAAAGAATACTTGTATTTCCAGCTCAAGGTTGACCACTCCTATATTCTGCGTCGCAATCTTAGAATTAATTTTAAGAACCCATGTATTCTGGTGTATAAATATAACGTAGGCTAGAAATATAGGAAGAATACATTTTACCTCTTCTGTTTTTTCTATTCATTATCATTACGACCATCTCGGATACAACTTTTAGCCTGCGTGGTTTGGAGTGTAAAGTTCTCGGACATTACGAAACGTTTAGCCGCATGGCTATTACCAGTAGGGGTTATTTTAAAGCAGCGCTAGAAGTATGGCGCGAACTGATTGTAGCGACGCACCTGTACATGCAATCTTGAACTCAATCTTGAAACCTAAACTTTTCCTAATCCGACGAGATTGGACTTGCTAGATCTTATTCCATGGAATAAATTAATCTTAATCGTCATCCTTGTGTCTTCTAAAGGCATTTACGTGCATGTAGATTGATAAACATGCTAGTAAATACATGTTTCTTCTTTGAATCCGCACAATTAGGTTACACATGCAGAGCCTGAGCTCATTGCCTTGGAGTCGTTCCTAGAATTTTCCCTTAGAAGTATTAATTGATACTTTTAATAAGTCTGTAACTAAACGCACATTTACTACTCTAGAAAAATTGTAATCCTTTCCACATTTTTCAACTGAGTTATTATCAGTCGTGCATCATTATTTGTTGGGCGGATATCATGTTACGTTTCTTTTTGTCAAACCGAATCTTATCACGTCCACATAGAACCTTTGAGAGACCTATAGCCCTAGTACACTCAAGCGCAATTATTCTTGACACTCCGACTATCTCAATTTTCGTCTCCTACGGAAACGCATGCTCGCAATTCGCAATCGAGTCTTTTTTACGAAATTCCGCAGATGGAAACAATAGCTTCAGTCATGATTCTGTCTGTTACCCACTGCCTTCTTTTTTCTCTAGGAAAGCTGATCGTTACGTTTACTTCAGGATTAGACTTTTTCATGGCCACGCGATGGCCATGGCCACGTGGCCATGAAAAAGTCTAACCCCTACTTTACTCTGGCGAGCATTATACCGGTTTTTTATCGATGCGCCATTTCCAGATTCTCGTCGCTCTTGACCAAGACTGGAAACGAAAAGATGTCTCACGCACTGCATCAATTCCTACTCGAATTTAAAATTATGTGGATGATTTATTCAGATTTCAAATTATTTTGTTCGGATTCTTTCGAAGAAACATACAAGCACATTCAAATTTCTGGTGGTCGATTCTTATTTAGTATTTGCGTAAATTAAGGATATCGTTTCATTTTCTTTACTTGACTCTTTAGTTAACATGGTAAATGGTAAATCAATATATTAATAGAGAGTATTTTCACATTCTTAATCTATTATCTTTGCTTCCGCCTTCAATACCTGCTTTCCAGGACAAATTGTACACGTATACTCTGACAAGCAAACGAAGTATACTTGCATAGTTGAAAAGTTTTAGAAAAATCTATCATGTTTCGTAATTAATTCTCCACATTGCTTGTCCATTTCATTTACGGCTACTGTACTGTAGTCTACATTTACGTTCTTCTCGTCGAAAAGGTAAGTCTGAAATAACTATAAGTACATCAACAAGGTCGCAATACGTCCGGTCAACAAAAAAGTTTTCTTCCTGTGAGGATTTTTATCTGCCTATATACTCTACTTCAAAACAGTTCAGAACGTAGACAAGAGAATTCACCAACTCAGTCAGTAACTGTATACCATTATCGTATTGGCGGGCATCATTTAGATGCTTCCTCTTTACCCTTCCAGTTGACAATTTTCGTCCAAAATTCACAATATTATTCTACGCAAAAACAATTCTCAAATTTGTTTTGCTGTCCCAATGTACCAGTTCCCGTTTACAGTCAGTCACATTAACTGATGTCTATCGTTTTTGTGTACAAGAGTGAAAGGCTTTTCTAGCTAGGCCTCAGTGTATAGGGTCCCAGATGATGAATTTTCAAATTATTTCAGCATCCATCAATCTGCATCAGTGTGCTAGAGGAGCACTTGTTCTATATATTTCAAGTATTTTGTTGAATCATTTTGCATTTTGATGCGCTCACCGGCGCATGTCTGATCATTCAGGACTACAGCTTAACGTGTAGTCGTTCATTCATATAGTCGATACTAACACAGGCACACATCCAACTTTGGAAGGATTTTGTGCATATAGCAACCAACTCTTAATAATAATTTAAAACTAATAGTCTCTGACCAGTCTTAACAGATGAAAAATAAAACAAGGTAAGCAAGTGTCCGTCAAAATTCCATAATGTATTTTAACACTTTAGGAATAGTATCAGACATTATTTCGAATTAAATATGCAAATCGAGTAATTTGAGGCCTGTTCGCGTTCTAATGCCTTGATTGCATGTAAAATTCTTAAGTACGTCCGCATATCTCTGGAAGACGGATAAAACCGTTAAATTTAACAACATAATTACCACTGAAAAGAGTTTCTCTTCGAAGAAATAATCTGTAAATTGCTGTGTAATATAGCATCACACTACGTTTTCCAATCGAAATGGAAATAAAAATATCGACACAGTTTTTAAAACCGTACATCAACGGTTAATCACGAGAACAAAAGAACAAGATAAGGTGCCGGGGAAACAAAAAGTAACAGGAAAACAAGTTATAAATTTCGATGAAATTTATAATCACAAAATTATACGGCATTTTAAAACCGCGACGAAAATGTTGCCTAAAATTTTCGACGTTTTTGAATGAGCTGGTCAGTACTTGAATAAGAAATTAACTCCAGAAGCTATAAAAAGTCTCAGTATAGACTTCAACCCTAAGTAATAAGCTGAAAACTTGATCACAAACTTAGTAATAGTAAATGCTCGATGAAATCATCATCTGGTTTTCGGCGTATAAAAAAATTACCTGTTTGTACAGGTAAACATTTGCAATAAATGCCATTTGACACATGAACATCATTAGTAACTTAAACTAACATCACCCATTACATCCACAGGGCTATTGATGGATTCGTTAACAGTTGACTTACGTTTTCCCTGGTTCGTGTTTAGATGCGCAAAACGCTTCGCGTGATATTATACAGTCGTCCATCTTTTGGGTTCTCAAACTAGTAACTAAAGAGGCAGTACAAGAGTATCAGACGAAGATACGTGGGGAGCGGAATCAGTAAATCCACTCAGTCGGTTGCTCCTCCATACCGGTAGTTAGAGCTCCAACCAGGATTTTCCGGTTGATTTTGATTCCAAATATCGGAAGTAAACGGATTGAATCCAAGTCCAGCCTATTTAGCAAAGGTGATTTTAATACAAAGTTTTGCACGTGGGAGCCACAAAGAGGTAAAGGGTACCGTAAACTTGTGAACAAATACATACCTCAACTTCTCTGTGACTTTGTGCAACATCGGCGACACGGCGGAAACCAAGCTCACCAACGCCGACAGTTCCATTTTCAAGGCTACTGCCAGAGCTAGGTCGTGTTGGTACAACCGGAGTTGTTACAGGAAAACCATGTGGGATAGATGAGCCATATGCAGGCCATTTAGACGCTGTAGTTGGCACCGTTTCCCAAATCTCTGGAGCAGCGGGACCGGCTTCCACTTCACTAGAATTTGCAATCGAAGTTGAACTGGTAGTTGATGTCGAAGATGCAGTAGCAATGGATGTTTCAGGCCAATTTCCGTATAATGGATTAACAGACTGAGTAGAGACAGTTGGCCACTTCGCTGGGTCTACTGTATCCTTCGAACTATCAGCTGAATTCGGGCTCAGAGAAATGCGACTTTGCGGTTCCAGTGGGAAACAAGAGGGAGCTCCCCATTCACCTTTTCGTAAAAGAAGACAATTTAATTTCATGCCTAAATCTTTGAACGTTTTTCAAATCTGTGATGAGTTACCCGTCGAAAACCCACGTCGAGATGCTGGATCGGACCGCATTCTTTGCAAATAATTCCGTTGGGATGAAGAAGTAATCGGTTGCGAACTTGGATTCATCGTAGAAACGTATCTCGAACCGTCTACTGGTAACCTACTATGATTTTCGTAAGGCGTGTAGCTTTGCCATACGTTATTTATTATCATGTCGGTACTGGAAACGTTTGCAGGAAAAAGGAAAGAAGGATCTGGGGTTGAAGCCATATTTTTAACTCTGGCGTTGACTGGTGGAAGGAACTGATGAGTTTGTCCGGCAGGCACGTGTCGGGGTTTTAAAGCTTGTTGTGAAGAAAGGTGTCCGTTGGTTGATGGAAAGTATCCATTTGCATTGGGGTAAGAAGTAGAAGAGTCATGCCGTGGTCCTCGGTTTATGTAACCACATGAAGTCGTTACTGGTGCAAAATTAGCATTTTCGATTGAATTTTGTCGCAACCATATGTCACATCCATTATCAGGCAAAATCTCATTACCCCAAGTCTGATTCGGACCAGATTGAGGATTCGAAGGTTGCCTAGAACCAGTTGACACTGATCCCGAGTTTCCAGCGACAGTCATTGGGAGAGCAGAAGTTAGTAGTGATTCCATAAATGAAGTTTGTGGAGAAACTTGTCGGGATGAGGACATCAACATTTGAGAATGCAGTCTGTGCTGTCCGATTACACCAGCAGCGTTATTAATGGATTTCCTATTCGCATTGCGGTTGCTAGTATTTGAACCTTGAGGTACCGATCCCATTCCGTATTGATGATTTGAGTGCATGAGAATTGGCATTTGGCCTTGTCCACCTAGTGCTGCGTTTGATGATGAAAGTGAGTCACGTTTTCCAGGTCGATTTAAAAACTCTTGAGTTTGAGCAGCTAACTCGCTTAAGCCTTCACCGGGCATGCGTGGCGAATCCCACATCGTTGGGTCAAATTTTATTGGCGAAGGCACTGTGAGATTAAAAAATAATTTGTTTTAAAACGTGGAGAACATGAAATTAGACATAAAGCCCTATTTCATTTACTTCTTTAGTCAGAACTTACTTCGTCTATTGTTGTAGTCCTTCTTCTTCATCGAATTTTTCTTGGTGTATTCTTCAAAGTCAATAGGAGAGGCAAATGCATTGTTAGTGTTTTCCTTGGCAGACCCTTTTCGAAAATCCTTCATGGAATTCTTTGGTTTAGACAAATTGTAGTTATC
The DNA here is from genome assembly GCA_906901655.1 of Sminthurides aquaticus. Lineage (NCBI taxonomy): Eukaryota > Metazoa > Arthropoda > Collembola > Symphypleona > Sminthurididae > Sminthurides > Sminthurides aquaticus. The sequence goes on along the minus strand of CAJQTT010000004.1, from coordinate 2,172,097 downwards.
GTTACTACTCCCACTACTTCCACTCTTGCCACTATAACTTCTTTCTTTTTCCCTCATTTCTTCATCACATCGAGCCATCATTACTGCCATCATTACATCGTCAGGATTCGAGCTTTCTGTTGTTGTTGACGATGTTTCTTCTTCTTGCTGTTTTGAACTGCCATTGGGTACCTTGCCTATTGATCCCAAATTCGTTAAATTGATCAATGACGTGCTTTTAGAATCTTTTCTGCTAGATGTGGCTGACTGGTTGTTTTGAGTATTATTTGACTTCTTCTTCCTTGAGTTTTCGGAGGATTTCTTCGTAGAAATTAAATTCGAATTTGTGATATGGGTTGAATGAAATGAAGATGATGGAGAGTCTTGAGTTAAGGTGCCGGAACCGTTGTTAGATTTGCTGCTAATAATGCTACCGCTGGTGGAAACTGATTTCGATAGTTTGTGCAGAGGAAACGAGTCACATGAAGACGAATTCAAGTCCGGAAGGTTAGAATTTCCCTTCTTCTTACGGTTTCTTAATGACGAATTCATCAAGTTTGACGATGTTTCTTTCGAATCTAGCACAATGGAAGCTTGCTTATGGTTACAATTGCTGACTGAGCCTACAGCGGAAGACAAATTCACTGGCGATGTACTTGTACTAGCAGGACTTTGACTTTGGTTTCTCTTAAATCGATTATCAACTTTATCGTAAACGGCTTTTAGATCCAACTTTGTCGTAACTTCCTTGGAATCCTTCATCATATCTACGAACCCAGTTTAAATTTAAATCATCTGTTGCTTACACCACCAAGAAATACATTAAAAAAAGAAAGGCTTCAAAAGTAGCACCTGTTCTACTATCCGCAGGAATGACTCGGACAGTAGCAACCACAGCAGACGAAACAACAGACCCAGCTTCAAAGTACGCCATCAGAGCTGCTGCAATCATCGCGATTATGATTCCTGCCGCCAGGAGATACTTTAGTACAGGCTCCCACGACGGGCGACTGATGATGGCCGCACAAATACCTAGCATTCCGCTCGGGACCATGGCCACCAGTGAATAGTTAAATTGCTACGTTGTTTAACAATCAATTAGTGCTGAAAGAAAATTGAAATGTTTATATGCGTTGATATGTATAAAAACTTACCCCTCCAACAGAATCCGTCAACCGAAGAGATCGTACTACCCTTGCCATTGTAAAATCGGGTGTAAAAGCAATATCAATGGAATGAGTTTGATTTGGCAACAAGGTAAATGGGTAGCAATTTAAAATACGAAATCCATAGCCTTCGCAAGCGTCCAAGTGGTTTGAAAGTGTGCTGACAGCTGAAGACCACAACGAGCCTTGCGGTGGATAAACTTCAAGAGATCTTATTTCAAGGGGGATTTCTCCTACATTTCTGGCTATAAAAGATCTCCGCACAGTCAATTGCGGTGGTAAATATTTGCTCGACTGTTCATCTAAAACAGAAATGTCTCGGTTAGTAACACGCGACTAATACCTAGCCATTCTTTGAGAAAGAATGATCCGCTTACTTTTACTTTTACAACCAAGCAATAGCCTTTCCGTAAGCTGGAACAAAAGTGAGGAGCCCGAGATGCCATTTCCTAGCGTAAGCTGACCAGTTCCAGCTCTCCCTCGTAACCAGGTTGTTTCAATTCCCGTCAAATTGTTCCTGTTAAAACATTATTATTATAAGGCATTTTGTATTCTTCGCCAGCAACATCCACTAAGTTCTCTTTTCATTCAAAAGGCTCACCGTAGCAACAACACGGTTGACGTTATTTCTTTAACGACAGGCCGAAATTTGGCTCGCAGGAAGAATTTGGCACCCGGTTGCAAGAAGAATAGTATTCCTGAGGAGTTACTTATACCCAACACATCGTGAACGATTTGTCGTTGGACTTGAGTAAATATCACACTTCCATTCGGATGACTAGAAGAAGGCGCAACTCCGTCTAAGGAAAATGCTAAAAGAACAATTAAAGGGAATAAAAATTAGAAACTTCGTCCTTAAATCGTTTATATCATACTTACTTAAGGCCGATTAGCATTAAAATAAGAATACCTTCGTTCCCCAAAGAAGCGTTCCCAATGCTATTAGTGCTGCTGATAAATTCAGTCCACGCTGGGCCATATTGCCCGGCAAGCACAGCTTGCACTATCACTGGGACGTTTGAGGGATTAGATATTGGAATATCAATGACTGTTTCATTTGAAAGCGCAGTTAATGGAAAGAGGACAGACTTGGAAGAGTGCAGTTTGGGCCAGGTAAAGCTAACTTGAGTCTTTAGTTTGTATCCAGTATGTTCACTTGTTTCGACCCATAACGAGGTGTTAGCAACTACAAATTTAGATTTAAAAAAATTTGAATATTGACCAGGATCATTAAAAGTTTGAGATAATCCCAATAAGGAGAGCAGTGATAAAATACAACTTACGCGTCATTTTCTTTACGCTCTCAAATCTTTTAAAAAATGTGGAGTAAATTATTCGATCTGAATCAGCTGTGTCCCAGTTAAGATCAATTCCTTTAAGCCATTGGAGCCCGACTAAAAAATAATTCCCAATTTTTTACCATTCATAGCTAAAATATGTATTTCATAGCATATTACAATCACACTTACACACTGAGTCCATTGTGAATCCTGAGTAACAATGCAATCCACAAGCTTTCCTTGGATCTAAATGCACTTTACCAACATAATTCTTACGATGAGGAAGAATTTCTCGGTCTTCTTGTGTTGATGCTGCTGTAAACCACATTAAAGAGGACGGCCCCGTGTTCACCCCTTTAAGAGTCGTCGTTTGATTAAATGTAGATGCCAGATATAACTTCTCAAATGAGATCTTTCCCTAGAGTACCGAGAAAATTACATTAAATGCTGTCTGCTTTATAAGAAAAATAGTTTTATAAATGTAATGAATACGAATACCTACCGGAAAAGCTTTTTCAAATTTGATCGTGTCCGATGTTATACAGCCTTTTGCAACGGTGAAGCGAAATGGGACTCTTATAATCTGATCATGGTCGGTAGTAACGTATGATTCTCCCCAAAAATTGCCTTCATTAGTGGGCTTCTTGATGTCAATCGAAAATACTGCCATATGACCCGGTTGAAGAAATAGCTGGAAAATAAGATATGTCACATAATTAATACCTTAGTCACTTAATATTAGTCAAAACTCAATACTATTTCACTCGTGAGTATTACAGATTTTTTAAGGTTGTCGAAATCAGTAATAGTCCCCAGTTCATCTTTATTCCCCTTCCGCATGCCCACAAGCTCCACCTGAGCCCACGAAGAGTTCGAACCCCACGATTTTAGCCTCACTTCAACAGGATTAGGATTGTCGATCGAAAAATATTCGGTGTGCAATGATAGCAGTTCTATCCGTCCAAAATCCACTCCAGACGTGTCCTTTGTATACTAATACATAAAAATCAGGCTCAAATATAGTGTCTCGTCGTAGAACGTCTTCTACAGCTTTAAATCGTCGTAATTAAATGCTTACCAAGCGCAACCTTCCATCGTAACATGTAACAGGTAGCCGTAAATTTGTGACATTGGTTTTCAAGAGTATTTGTATACCAGCGTTTGAATCACAGAGATTGGGTTTCTTGTTAACCTTCAGCTTAAATACGACTTTTTGTTCGCCTGGCGAAATAATTTGAGAGCTGTTAAAATTTGTCACTTGTAGTATTTCCGGATGGCTCACATTAACTTGGTAGACAGCGATGGAAGTAGTGAAATTATTCCGTATACTGAGAATTCGCATTAATTAATTAGATAATATCATTCTGTATCAAACAACACTGTATCAAAGAAATAAATGTAACCAATGAAATCTCACCTGAAGTTACGTGGCGGTATGCTATCAGCTTTAACAAAGAAGCCAAGCGCAGATGCGTTATATAGCAAGTCTCCTTGTAGAACCGTTGCTCGGAATGGTATATTTATGAGCTGTCCACATTCAGTGCGAATTTCAACTACCCCGTGTGTTTGTTTCAACGTTTGGGCTGCAAATGCTGCAAAAAAGAGCGACAATATTTAGCACCATCTGCATCTGAAAACTTTTGAAAAATTTACAGGGTGCATCTCCTTACGCTCAAACGTGACCAGAGCCACTACAGTCGATACTCCGCTGTCAGGTTCAAGCACTAAAGGACGAAATTCAATGCGTACGGCTAAATTGGCTTCACCTCTTACCGATACAGACTAAAACAAACATAAGAAATATCAGAACCACGTTGCATACATCAAGAATTCAGAATAACCGCAGCAAGGGCTTACCTGAATATTCACAGATGAATGGTGCGCGTTTATAAGCGATAACGACAGCGTCTTTGATTTGTCTGACTGCACCAAGAACCCAAAATCGAGAGAATCCTGAGGTGAATATATTCTTGCCACGGAACTGACTTGCACCTCTACTGGGACGTACAGGTACTCCGACGACAGAGTTGTACTATTGACTCGGATTCTACAATCACCGGTCGTCATTAACACATATTCGAAGCGTATTGTATATACCAGTAAAATTCCAACAAATTCTCTTTAAGAACTTACTTAATGTATCCGGAATGATTTCCTTCCGATCGTGCATGAAAACTACCCTTCATAACAGACTTAGTTTGAAACGGTTCGATAGCCCAGGCTGCACCTTCTCCTTCCTCTGGTACACCATCAGGCAGTTTTAAATGAAAATCAGTTCCACTGGAAAGCATTTCAACAACTTGGATTCGCGTGCTATGCGGGTTGTGCATTGTTATTAATGGCTCATAAGTCCCATTGACCGGGATACGTGCACCCACCAAGGGTCTCAGTCTATATGGATTTGGTAAGCCAAACCCGCGTACCTGAAAGAATTTAATTCGTATTCACTTTCGTATTCTAAATTTAAGTTTCAGTATCAAACTGTCTGTCACACAATTTTAGCTTCGACTTACGTGATATTTGAACAACCCCTTGGAAGTATGTATGTACAAGCTGGACTCTACAATTCCTTCCATTCGACTTAGAAAAACCACATCAAATGTTGTGTTGCCACCAGGATTTATGACCTGGAAATAAAAAAACACAATGCAAGTTTCGTTTCGATAAGCGCAATCAGTGGTTTCGTAAATCAATACCTTTCGAGAATTCGATCCAAGAAGGTTAGTGCATAAAAGTTAATAAGTTTACCTTATCAGCAAAAAAAGAAGAATGGAAGTGGACCGTATTGCCCGAAATTGAGATCAATTTCAAGTTCTCATCTTTCAGTCGGTTATCCACCCTGACTACACCTAGACGAGGCATTCCCACAGGGCTACAAGGACCAAAACAGCGTTTTGTTGTGATACTGACCTTTCCATTCTTTTCCACAAATAACTCTTTAAGCATATAAGTTTTTACCTTTCCTTAAAGTTAAAAGATTTTGGATGAAATGAAACGACGGAACTTCCTGATGACTGATGATTTTCCGATCCTGAAGCTGTAAACGCAGTCCTGTCGTTATCACTTTCCACAAGTCTGTGAAGATAAAAAGAGACTGGTAAAATAAATTTAATAGACTAACGTATGTATAAAATTCACAGTTAGATCTTAATAACTCTTAACAGATGGTAACATTACCTTACGTGCTCCCCAGGGAATTGATGTCCCATGATGAGCTGGATCTCATCTTCTTCATAACCTATTTCTGAATAAAAAAATCACATTGGTATAGAAATAAAATTCAGTTCAAACTTCAAGAGAAAATTGTACAAGTTCTTTCATACCACGAGCAGAATGATCCAAAGCGAGGCATCCGATTTGAAGGAATAAGATAATTAAGTATCTTTTAACAAGAGTCATTTTGGTTCCAGCGGTTCTGGGACACAAACTGGGATGCGTTCGGTGCCGAAAATAATAGAACCTATTACTTTCCGCATCACCCTGATCGTACGATGGGAATTCCTCCATCGTAAATTAATCACTGACTGCATAAAACAATTTCCACACCGCACTTGCTACCAATCTCTCAAAGAGGAACACGGATGAAGGAAAAAAATTATACTTTGTTAATATTTGGCGACACTTTTAATTTATATGTTCTAAAAATCAGCATTGGCATCACTTTGATTCCATGTCGAAATGGCACACTGTTGCCCCAAACAAGTCCAGGCGTTCACAGTAAAAACAGAATAACTACAGTTTCAATCCGTCCCACGTTTTAGCAGTACATGTATCTGTAAAACAAAACAATTTCATCAAAACACGAAAAATGTTGTTTCTAATCTTTGAGAAATAACTAAAGAATTCACAAACATCCAGATTCAGGAGGCAAAACCTACAAAACCACGACAATGCTGAATCATACAACCGGAAGGTCAGATTCCCAATGCCAAAGATATGATCCAGGCTTGGAACCTGATCCTAAACTATGTAGCGAGTAAGCATCCGAATAAAGGCAACCTATTTCCCATTATCTCTTCCTCCAGTGACCTCGAGATCATCTGTGATTTCTGCTATTGTAATGCGCCACATGCTAGCTCAAAAAATAACAATAGCATATGATCAAGACGTTTGACGCAATCCATAAACTTATTCTACTCCAGCAAGGAACTGTATATATAATTGCGATCACAGTAAATCCCGCACAGCTTCCGAACTATGCTACCAACTTGCTAACTGCGAAAATAACCTTCTATTCAGATTAAATATTCTACTCTGATATTCTCCAACAACTTCCCTAATTCGCATTTGGCTCTCCACATGTTTGGATTTGTTGTTCAGATTTCGATCATAACAGAAGAGGAAAGCCTTAAATCCAGACCTAGCCTCTTCCTGGTAGTCCAGTAGATCTTTAATCAACTTGCGCAGAAATTGGCTACAGAAATTGACAATTAAGCATTTCTACAATGGAAATGAATTCGGTGGTTTAACGGCAGGAATTGCTTGTTAAGTATTTAAATGTTGATATAAACGAAGACGAAAACAAGCCTCGTCATTCCAACTCCTCCCGGACACGATTTCGACAACTCCACCGATAACTACTTCCGTTAGATATACACGAATACCATCCGCAAAATATATTCCTCACTCCTCTTCCTCCAATTTGCACTCCACGACTTTTTTAATAACTCCAATTCCGTCTTTAGGAAAGAAATGTTGCCCTTTGGCCTCGCCTCCCTCAGACCTCAAAGCACAGACCCGCCTATTAGGTCTGAGCTGACCAGGACCAGAGAAAACGTTCTTGAACTTAACCCTTCAAGGGTCTTCCGCTAAGAATTATCCCGCCTCATTCCGCCCTCCTCTGTATCATCACAAAATTCCAAACAATAGCCGCTCCGTAGTATAATATACAACCCAACAGGGTTAATCTCACTTCTAAACAGAATCAACATTAATCAGCTGACTAATGTTATTAATTTCTCCTAATCCTCTCCGTCTAGTTAGTCACTCCCCTGTAGTCTTGAGTCTTGCCTTACCGGAACCTTGATAAGAGACTGGCGTAACACTTTTAAAAAGAAAGGCTATCAAATCCGGATATAAACACCATAGTAATACGTCGTCGTCGTCCTATTTCCGTTAACACCCGCGTGGTCTGGTGGCCACCAATTCTTTAAATGGATATCAAAAATCCACACATCTTCTTACATTTAACTTCCCAATTAATAACTATTCGCCTTCCCACTTTCTTCCAGAAGTGCACAACTTTTGAAACTTTACGAAAAAAACGCGTGCCGTCTTTAAGAGTTAATTACAAATTTTTACTTCTTCCGTCCGTCTTCTTGTTATTCTTCCAGGGGGGTTTATGTATTTTCTTCCTTCTTCTTCTTATCCTTCCTTATTCCTTTTCACTACGAGTACAGTTTTGCCTCTCTTTTAACTTGCTTATTCTCGTCCCTCACCTCGTTCACAAAAAAGCCCTAATAAACCCACACTGTATTTTCCTTGTCCCTGGCACAACACACTTTACAGCTGGATTCAACAATGCATCTGCCTCTGCCAGCCTCATTATGCATCATATTCCCCCACGCCTAAAGCCTCCATCTCCTCGCACTCTATCCATTCTGCCACATACTTCCCTCCGGAGCTCCTCTATAGTACATGCCCATATAAAAATGATCATCTCCCACTGAAAATTCACCTACACAATCTCTAGCGAGCGAGAGAGAAGCATGAGCCACATGTGAGTTCTTCTTTCATCCCTCCAAAGCCATAGCGGCCTCTTTAACACAGGCTTTCCTCCTCCTTCCCCTTCCTTGCCACTCTTGCCACGGACGGCTATTCTGAACTTTTGAAAAGAGTAAAAGATAGAATAATGAAATTCAATTTACATCCATCTCCTCTTCCTTCCTTCTTTTGCCGCGCAACGGTGCATGCGTACATACAGAGACCACACATCGGCAGTCCTCCACCTCTACACTAAAATCTTATCATCTTAAAGTCTCCTAGACGCAACGTAATATCCGCCCTAATCATCATCTACTACTAAAACTCCTAACAATAAAAGTCCTTGACACCTAATCCCGACAATCCATGTTTTTCTCGCTAGTATTTACGCATCATTATCGCAATTAAACCCTCCCATTTATTCAATCCTCCAAAATAATCATTTACATACACAAAGCTCTTACCGTTTTCTATCTTCCTTTTGCCTGTAAAGGCAATCAGCGTAGGACTAACTACGTTGTGTCTTCAACTAAAATACTAGTAATATTTAAGTAGTCTCATGAATGGGAGATAAATTGGCAATTAATACATCATATCAGACACCAACCTTCCCCAGTTTATTATCCTGCAGTCGCCGTCAATTTATTATCTTGGAACATTGTATGCAAAGAGGTTGAATAATAGCATTTACATTCCCAACCCAATTATGGTCCTGAGACCATTGAGCGGGAAAGGATGTGAAACTTGCGACAAAAACTTTCTCCAAGCTCTCATAATAACTGAATGAGCTCGGAGAAAGTTTGAAAGAAAGTGTATTGCCGATGAATGGGCTTTTACGCAGGGAGAAATCAAGTAGGAGGCGAGGCGATAGTTAACATACGTGTACATCTTTTGAAGGAGCTTATCCCCCCTCCTCTACTTTTCCATTGACCATAAGACTTTGGCTGTAAGACGTCTGGTGAAAGTTAACTCCTAGCTGCATGCACCATCACATCTGTCTCCAGCCCTCGCCCTGCCATCCCATCCCTCTTGCCCTAGCCATGGTAGTCTACCTGTATATTTCTAACACCGCCGCCGCTGTGGTGAAAGTCTACCTGCTAAATAAATCCCACCTCCTCAGGCCCTTATACCTGCCCATAAACGTTTGCTTCCTATAGCTATTTTCTGTCTCTCTTAGGCTAAGAGTCTTGGAAGCGAGTGAGATGAATGCATGTGCAGAAAAGCTTTGATGGCAAGGAAACGGGGAAATAATTGAAAAATCTCTGCTTCTCTGTATCAAAGCCAGCCACGCTGGTATTATGCTAAAATTGACATAATCGTTGCACATAGTTTAATCTGCCTAACCATCTTCTCAACGTTTTCCTGCAGTCCATTTTCTTTCTAGATTAGTTTGTATAACTTTCCCCCACCATTCACCTAAGATTTTAAAATTACTTACCTCATGTCGTCGTGCCGTGCCGCTTGTCCTTCTTCACATTATAGCAGATAGCAAAGTAACATTTTGGCATTCACTTTAACTGTTTCTACCAGATAATGAGTCTACAGTTGTTCAAGCATGTCTCTATTTTTTAATTTATATGATACGTGCCTCTTTTTCACACAATTTACAGGTATTAACTGCTCTTTGCTAAACCAAACGATACTTGTCTCTATCGCACCTATCTTGGCATAATCAAACATTGACCTATCGTTTACAGACGGTCGTAGAGTGTTTTTCCGTTTTCCTCCGCTTGCTCCTTTGTGTCTTCATGCGCCCGTCGTCTATGAATATATATCTATCGTTCTCTCAACTTTTACTCCCAACTCTGAGGCTAAAGTTAACGTAGCGAAGTAATTACCATTAGGTAAACTTGTGATGAAATGTTGTAAGAATTCCAACCGTTTGCCCCCTTTTCCTTTACCACAATTCATAGGCTGCCTTATCCCCTTGTGTTCAACATATCCTTCGAATCATATGCATCGGATTTCAAGATTGAGTCCTTTAATAGCCATAGGTACTTCTGTGGGGTACTGCCAAGGCATCTGCCGGCATGCAAGCCTTGATAGAGATATTTGCCCTTGATGTAATGAAGCTGGCTGCCTCAAGTTCAAAATAATTTTGCATTCCATATTCTATGAAAAATGTTTTTGCGCACGGACTTGTTTTGCAGAAACCACGAATCCTTGCAATGCTTACAGTGAAAAAAAATGCAGTGCAATTGCAACTGATGTCCAACTTTTACAAAGTGCGTAAAATGTTCACTGCAACAAGCTTACGGAAGCGATCTAACTATAGTGAGAAACGGAATTTTTGAACCCCTAACTGAAACGCGTTCTTGTATCCTTGTATTGCAAAGTATGCACTGTACTGGGCTGAGTTAGGTTTTTGTTACAAAGAATTTTGATGGATATGACAGTTATTTCAAGAATTTCGACGGTTATAGCTTCATTTATATATTTATACTTTTTCAGTAGTAACGATGCGACTGCACATTATACATAGCAGGCATATATTTTCTCTTCATACTTTTACGCAACGTGTACAGGAAGTGCGTTACAAACGCCTTTAAATACTTGATTTTCGTGTAGTTGCCCACTTTGAACTATCTGATTTTAGCGTTTAAATTTTGGCCTTTCTTAAATCAATATTGATTATTTTTTATAAGTAAAAACAACTATGATAACTCGAATACTTATGAAACAGAATGGCTGATCTCGATACAAATTAATTCGCTTCTAGTAGTACACCGAAAGATCTGGAACGCCTGCAATGTACCGTAATGACAGCTTATAGTATTCGAAGAAATTTTTAGCAGATAAGAATGAATACTTAAACCGCACTAACCAATACTCACAACATGATACGTATAAGATGCTTGCCTAGGTTTATATTTGAATTATGAAAACAAGATCTAACGTAGCATCTACTGTGTACTCGTAATTTACAATACAAGCTTATGCTTGCTTCAACAAAAAAGTATTACGGCTACGGCTAGGACGACAGAGTTTTTCCTAGTTCAATAAAATTGCAAGTTCTTTGGTTTCATAGGATTACGTGACAACGTTGAGGCCATTAAGAGTGAAATACAACAACGACAACAATGACTATGATGATTCGAGTACATTTAGGGCTAAACGTCTAATCTTTGTAAAATAGATTTTTGTCCAGTGAGTACTATTACTTATACACAACAGAGAGAGCGTGAACGTAGAGAAACCAACTACTTGTACTCTTAAAAAATAAGTTTCGTTTTCTAAAACAAATCTCAACAAATTCAACCAAGTTCCATGCATCAAACCATTTAACTTATTACGCGGTCAATGGAAGATCTTTCGAAGGTAGGCCATGCTTAATACCAATAAAATAAACTTAAAGAGCGGTTGAATTATTTCGTGGTTTTCTTACAGTTGTATCATTCTCTTCGTTACAATCTAACTTAATTTTTGTTCTTGTGACAACGCTTAGAGCTGCAGTTCGATCAAAGTCAATTGTTGCGTAACCATCGCCGGGAGCAATTCCGCTGTTAACGGTAGTTCGCGTCATCTCTACATGACCTCCACTCGGAGGTAGGAAGGAATCGTCACGGGCACACTCAAAATCCGGTTTGGGCTTCCCAGCGCAGTATTGTTCCCCTAAACTACTACCCATAGCACTCAGTCTTATTTTTTTCGGATTGGAAACTTTGGTCACCGCATTAAATGCTATTGAAGAGGAATTCAAGGTAACAACTTTAGAATCGGTTTCCAAGTCTAACTCGGCGTAATTTACTTCCGCAGGTACAGTACCGTCAACAAATGTTGCTGAAGAAGTCTGCGTTGCTGACACAAGTGAGCAGTCAACATTTGTGTAATAAACCGAATTATTAACTACGGACAAATTTGTATTACCACTTGAGATGCCTAATGAACTACCTGGGTAGTCAAAAGAATTTCCGTTGCACTGAAACCCGAGGCGAGTTTGAGCTTGGCCGTTGCTAAACTGCGTATGAATGTTGCTGGATGGTTTCGTTAAAATCGGTTTGTCCACGTTCATGTATAAGGGAAAATTATTGTCCTCGGACTGTGAAGGATTTGATACTGGTAAGCCGACAGCTCCCAAGCCAGGGTTAACTTGAGCGCAGTTCTCGATTTCCGTAGCGGGTAACTGTGCTGATCGATGCTGGTTTTCGGATATATTCACATAGTCAAACGTAGGACTCATACTACTAGGATTCACTGCAGGCGTCACAGGGGTTGTAGGTGCAGGAGGAAGAGCAGTAGGATTACCCTGAATTTTTGCTTGCAGCAAGTTAAATAGTGATTGTGCTCTGCTGCATTTAAACGCATATATTCCAGGTCCCGAAGGACATCGTCGGCCAGATTCAAAAGAAAACAGATCCTCATCATAGCCGTAGCGTCGAAGACAACGTAGAGGCCAAGTCATAGCAACCTTGCCGCTCACATACAAAACGAGATCTGCATCCTTCACTTCCAGCTTTCCAGGTTGTAAGTGACGCCCCATATCGTCTACATTCAGAACAGTGAAAATATTTGACCGCCGGCGATGCATACGTCCATGGCCAGACGCTAAGTCAGCTAAATGGCTGCCAATGCAACCCATGTCATAGCCAACTAGCAGTTACCTTCCATACCAGCTGAGATCAATCAACGACTGGAAACAAGAAAATGGATATATAAGTCATGCTCTTTTTGTTTCTTCATATTTCCACCATGAATAGTAATATAGCAATCGCCTCCTTCCTCCGAAGGTAGTTACACTGTGACCTGGACTTTAGTAAACGAAACTTACCTAGTTCATTAGGAAACTTTCGCTATAACGTGGACTTAATCATAAACCGTACTTTAATTGGATTTATAGTTTAAACTGCATGAAGACATTCCACTGGATCCAAGTTCTGGCCCGCTACGTAGAGCCATTAGACAATATTCTCCGCAAGTTTCGGAAGCATTAGAAACACCATCGCAGCGGGCACTCAGCTGAACTCTTTCCTTCCAAATTATGTGCAGAAAAATGTGAGGTCTGATTAGCAGACAAGAACAGAACTGAGTATCCAAACACTAAGTCTGAGTCTCTGACACGGACATATCTTGCCTGATTCCGTAAGAACAAGCATTTTACACTAAGGATCATTTCCAATCATCAGAGTGCAGAGCGAAAAACGAAGTGGCACCCCTTGTATTTGCCTTCTGAAAAAACACAGAACATCATCCATTAAGGTCCACAAAAATAGATTACAATAACAGACGTGCATCAATTGTAGACGATGTCATGTCCTCCACATACATCAATGTAACTGTCAAAATTCATACATCAGAAGAGCAGACGGTCAGTTTGGTGTGAGTAAATACATATACGCGCACTGAACAAAAACCTACTATCCTGGTTCATACGAACTTGTTAAAACAATCAAACAAAAATCCGTAGTCACCTGAACTTACAGTGGTACGATAAAAACAGCGTTTAAGTGATTCAGGCAGGAACATCTTTGATAGAGTAATTTGGAAATCTCGAAAATACCTTCCAATCCATTGCTGAGGGATGAATCCACAAACCTTGAATATATTATTCTTGTTAATTTCATATTACGGTCCTCCGCCCTACTGATGATTCCATGCTCATGTCAACATCCACACCTTTTACAATATACATACAACCCAGTCTTGAACACCCAGTACATACAAATTAACCAAAATGCAATAATAATTTAAGCATGCAGTTTCTTGCTTACCTATATTCATCATGAAGTGGATTCGCGCTAAACAAGAACTGACCTCATGATTCACAGCTAACTTACTTTATCAATTTACAGTTGGAAGTATTTCTCCACTGTAATTTGCTCCAGTTTCTTCAATAAGTGTAACGCAATTAATTTCTCAGCAAGTGTGTGAATTCATTGCGAAGATTATAAAAAATACTAATTTCCCGATAGCTCACAATATTCGACATGTTTTATTTACAGTTTTTGCTTCATGTTTAATTCTTTATGTCGTATATCAGCATGTGTAACTAAAGCTATTGCGCGAGTCATTCCAACATGTGATGCCATTCGGAGGGTCTTCATGTGTGGTCCTACACAATGGTCTATTCTATACGAGAAAAGTTTGCCTTTTTGAACAGCGTAGCGTAGCTACACCATACACTGATGATACACTGAGTGCTCTAACTTTGCCGCTGTAAATTGGTAGAAATAGTCCAGTCGAGAACAGCAATGTACATATATAGGTTTTAAGCGCGCGAACCTCTTTTTCGTCCATAATACCCATGCGGTATGGATCGTCGGTAGTAACGTATTCGCTCCTGATTCCAAGCTCGACGGTTGGGTTTCGGCTTGGACATTTTGAAAGACCTCATAGCCGCTTTTTAACTTCGATAGTTTACACGTTGTGAAAGTACAATCTGAAAACGATTGCAAAAGATCGCACCTAATTTTTTGAAGCCCGATTAACAAGCGTTGGTTTTTTCAGAGGTGTGTAGTAAAATTAAATTCCATTTTAAGTTAAATAACCACTTAATTATAGGCAGAAGCGAACCCGTTAACTTCAGGCTTATGAAGTACCGGCATCTACATTAATACTACGTAACAATCTGTACAAACCTAGTTTATATCAGCAGATTTTGCTATGATCATTGCAACACACGATGATTTTTAGCAGTAAGTAACCAGGTGATCATATTGAGTTTTAAAATTCTGAATGTGTCTTGTCTTTTAGGATTGCGATCCAAATCATTCAAAATGAATAGGACGGCAGAAATAGTACCTTTTGAGTCTTGGCATAATCGGGAGCTAGATCCTTCCAATGGAGTATCAATCAAAGGAAGCGGATTCAATCTTAATGGAGCAGCTGATGGTGAGTAACGACATTATTTTTTTTTCATGCGAATAATCGGCTGATTCAGCAGGGTTGACTATTACGTATGGATACTCTTTGCCTACATTTAGCGCAGCGTTCTCTTTAACAGCACGTGGTTTTAAAGTTCATATTGTAAATACATATTATCTGTTTTTAGCGGAGGTATTGGTGGATATGATCCGCAACCAAAAGCCCATGCTGTATCTTGAATTAGAAGGTAATACACTAGGAGTTGAAGCAGCTAAAGAAATAGGCAAAACATTGGAAAGCAAACCCGAAATCGTGGCGGCGTTGTGGAAGGATCTTTTTACAGGTCGGATGAAAACGGAAATACCTAAGGCACTGGTAAGCGAAGGGAATACACAACGCTATGGTTAACCCAACGATATTAATCGGATGTACAAGTAAATGAGCCTCGGTTTGTGCCTCTTATTAGGAATTTTTGCTCGGGGGAGTTGACCTAGCTGGCGCACGATTAACCTGCTTGGATTTGAGCGACAATGCTATAGGTCCAGTTGGAATGCCAGGTCTCGTACCTTTCTTCAAGTCACGAAACAGTTACTCACTAAAGGAACTAATTTTCAACAACAACGGTTGGGGTCCTGAAGGGGGCTCGGTAAGTGCAAGTGAATGTCACGTAGTGTCTACCACGGAAGTGTCATCACAACAACTGACGTATTTTTTCTTACTTTTAGATGCTCGCGGATGCGCTGCTGGCTTGTTATCGTAGAAGCGTTGAAGCAGGCGGTGAAGTGTTTCAACTCCGAACATTCATATGTGGAAGGAGTAGGATAGAAAATAAAGCAGCCATAGCGCTTTCTAAATTTTTTAAGGTATGGGACCAACTGAGAGCAAGGATGGGTATAAACTTGCCGTATTATATACCAATCTTCTTGTAATATCATTGAAGTATCGCGAACTCATACATCAAAGTTCTTAATTTCAATCCGTTTTTAGGAGGTCAGATCCCTAGAGACAGTTCACATGCCTCAGAATGGTATATACACCCCTGGAATGGATGCTCTAGCCGATGCATTCAAAGAAAATCCACATTTGAAAAACTTGAATTTGAGTGACAACACTATTACTCCCACGGGTTGCATCAAGTTGGCTCAGTGTTTAAGCACTCTTACGCATCTGCAGGACCTCAACTTGGGAGATTGCTTGATTAAGACCGAGGGCATTCAAACTTTGAGTAGTGCACTTGCGGCGTGTAGAAATCTGGAAAAAGTTAACCTGGAATCCAATGAGATTGAAGATGATGGAGGAATGGAAATTGCTTCTGTTTTAAGTAAACTACCCAAGATAAATGAGGTTAACCTCACAACCAATGAGTTCAATAGTCGAACCGCTGAGGATATCGCACGACTTTTTGGAACAGGAGTTAATGTATTAGTCGAGTGAGTCATGTTTGTAGCAGCTTTTACGATCTTAGTCCACAGCGCCTTCTCGTAATAATAGTTTACATTATTACTTAGTTCTGAAGACAGTGATACTGCCGAGTGGAAAACTGGAGAAGAGTCTGCAATTCGAGAGGATTTGGACGAGTCTTCGTCATCCATGACTGAAGACGTAGACGCCAAGGTGTTTTTAAATTATCCAACAATCCAGAATTTCGAAAGACTTTTACCGGATCCAGTTTCTCGTCTTACAACTCATTTGGACCAGCAGGTACATCATTGTGGGAGTTTTCAAGAAGTTATGAGATAATACCTTTTTGCAACCGAAATAATCAATCGTGTTATTGTTTTTGTCAGGGAAATGCCTCAACTCCTATGGCTGAATCGTGTGTTGCACTAGCGTTTACTATTTCTTCATTTGTGAGCAATTCTGCATCAGAGTGTGCTATTGCCTTGCTAGAAAAAGCTGTAACTGACAGATTCATCGCCACCTATTTGGTTGCCAGGCTTGGTTTGATTCAGGTATCTTATTCGTTATATCATCTTAAGAATTGTAATAATTCTGGGGGGCTTTGGAGCTACCAACTACTCTTAAGTTAGCATGTCAAGTTTCACAATGATACGTCATGCTAATTAGTTCTGAAACGAACAAAATTGCATTGCATATACTTCACGGTATGAATTTTTTAGGTTGAAGATCGCCCCAAAGAGTTCAAATTGAAGGATGTTCAACCTAAGACCCTTACGATGTTGTGTGATTTTGTTCGCACACATCGGTTGTCAAACGCTCTTCTTGCCACGATACATTTTTTCTTACAACGGTAATTTCTAAACTTGAGAAATAATTCGAATGACACAATGATCTGAATAACAACTAAAACTTTACTCGCTTCACAGGCATTTATCCGACACGAAGGAGGAGATTCCGCAAGTAAATTCATTAATCGGCATAGTAGACAAAAAACTGTATGATTGAGAAGTATTAATGTGCTACTGTTTTTACATCGCTTAAATATTTCATGAAATGTGGAGGTACGAAAATAAATTCGAATTGCTTGTACTGAATAAATCTAAGATATTGTATGGAACTCTGTCTTACAAACTATTGTTCTACGCTAAAAACGAAAAGAAAAACAGAAACTTCCATTAATCCTTCATGGTAAATGAGTCCGTCAAAAATTTACCGTGAGTCCCGGGAACCAGACCTTGAACGGCGATGCCGGGGAGATGAACTCCTGGATGGCGATCGACTTCTTGACCAACGATCCCGAGGAGATCTTGAGCGACTGTAACAGTAGAAAAGTTGTAAGCATGCAAAATATTCGACGTATCACACAATCATCAGCAAAAACGCTCGAAACGATACCTCCTATAAGCACGCCTTGGTGGCGGTCCTCTGTCGCCTCGTCCTCGACTCCGACCTGAAGACATTTCTACCCTGACTCGAACCCCGCACATCCGACTGGTGACAATTCATCAATGAAAAGTAAGATTAGGCACAATAATAAAACATACATCCATTCAACTATAGATGCATACTTTCTGAATACGGACAACGAATTATTTCAACATGGGTTTCAACACGTTGCTTCTCCGAAAACCTAATGCCCGTGCCCTACTTAAAAATAACTAGTTGACAACCAACAGACATTATTGAGATCGACTTGCTATCCTTTATGCTTAAGATTTATGAATAAACCTACGATAGAAGTTTGATTGTTGTTGATTCAATACAGACGTTAATTTAATCTCCTAATCCATCCTTCCTTCCTACTGATTGGTAAGAATCTTGCCAATCCTGCATAACTAACTATATCACCTCATGATGAAGTAATCGCTTTCTGGCATTACTGACTGTGATCGATGTACTACATATAACTGTTAATTCAGCTTTAGGAGAACGGTATTTGTACATTGCCATTTTCCGTGATTTTGTCACCTCTCGAAACGTAGGGAGAACAACCAAGGAGGTAGTTGTGAAGTGCGTAAATTCTTTTCGACCCTGACGGGCACTACCGTACCAATTTTCAATTATTTCCTCCGTGCATGCACCAAAAAGAATGCCTTCATTGCCTTGCTTGATACTGCTACTACTGAACTTTTGGGTAATCAAAGCTTCTGTGGTTTCGTATTTGCATCGTTTCGAAACTAAGTACCGCAGATACAAGGTAGGCTCATGTCACGTCGATCTCTAGTTCTGGCGTTTCTAGACTTTCGCTTTGGCTGGTAACGATGCTGATGAAGAAGAAGATACTGTTGAGTAGGAAGTAACGATGGCAGTAGAAGATGACGAAGTTTTCTTTGAAGGATGTAACTTAGTAGAAGAAGAGGCAGAAGCTGGTTTTGGAGAACAATGATGGATGATCGGGAGCTCAAATGTTTAAAACAAGTTGTTTCGCTTCCAAAAGTAAACAATAGGTAAAATAATACAGAAAGCATCATTTCGCTCAAGTCAGATTTTAGGGCAGATCGCTGGCTGAACGAGGTTGTAGGTAGGTGTACAACAATCAACAAGTTGCTCATGAGGAGGTGTTGATTAAAAGTTCATCTTACGTTCCATCTAAATGGCGGACAGCGTCCTCAGCATCCCGCGGATCCTCGTACTCAATAAATGCAAACCCTGGAGGGTTTCTAGCGACCCATACGTTCTTCAAAGGTCCATACTTACTGAATGCTGATTCCAATTCATTTTTGGATGCATTATTACCAAGATTTCCCACGTACACTTTGCAAGCCAAATCCCAATCTCGGTGGCGAGACATGACGAGCTTCTGAGATTTTCCGATACTTTTCCCTATCGACTGAATTATGTACCTGAATTATTCTTTCAGTGTCAATCTGTAATTCAAATTATGGTAATTTGCACAATTTAGTAATAAATATAAATACATTGCACATGGATTTCAGAAAGTTTTGCATACCTAGAACTAGATTACCGCCCGTTCCAAAATTACTCACCCGCAAAACTCATGGAGAAAATTGATTGGCAGTTTTCTACCCGTGACAATGTATATTAATTAAAATTAATTAAAAACTTTCCATGATTGCGACGAACTAATAATATCAACCCCTCGTCGGTACCTATTCTAACATGTAAGGGGCTATCAATACGTTGCTTAAGTTCCGAACTTCAGTCTGCAATATGTAAACTATATATAATAGCATGTAGTATATAACCGTCACTGTTGAATTCATAACTTGCTGACGCAGCTTAAGGTAAGAAAAGGAAAGACGGAAGGGGGAAACCAGTCAACCCATATACAACTTTAGCACTCGTTTTTTTAAAACTTGGATGCCATCTTATTTTATACATATATGGGGTTATTTAACTAGCTTTCTTTCATACTAGTTAAAAGCCTTATAAACTTTGACTTACAACCGAGAAGTATTTGAGACTAGAAGTGTTTGCTTTACGACTTCGGAAAACATCCGGCTGGCAAGTACGGGTTTGAAGTCGAACCTCGTAATTGGCATTTCGTGCCTCAGTCCGGTTTGAAAAGGGTTCAAGTATAAAAGCCTGGAAGTTTCACATCCAGACTAGAGTATTTGCTAACCTGAAAAATCGGTACTTCGAAGGCATAAGCTGGAGCAAAAACGTCTACTAAATTATGGTCGTAGTATGTCCACAAAACCGATTGGCTCACAGTATTGCTGGATGTGCAGTGTCTAGTGTACGTCGATTTCCCTCGTCTTGTAGCGTTGCACCAAAAAGATTCAATAGTCTGACGTGGACTCTTGTATTTTAGAGCTAGAAGTTTCCTGCTTAAAAAGTGCAAGAGTTTTGGTATTGTAAGGGTTAATGTATTAGTTTTGCAACCCATGTGTGAGGCAACGGCAAAGCAACTACACCGCGGTACGTGATAAAGTGCAAAACAAAAGTGTCAGTTGTTTCATAAAGTTTAGTTTACCGGAGCAAAACTTTGAAATAGTTTAAACAGTAAGTACCGGGTTACCTGGATTTCGTCCGTACTGCGGGTATCATTGCCAGCCTCGGCTCAAATTTAGCATTGCTCCAGTTGAAAAAAAGCAATGTCTTCCACGTTCGCTGTCACCACCATCGATACCGGTCATGAGGACATGATTGTAAGTTTGTTGATATATTGCATTTTTTAGAAGTCTAAATTACTTTTGCACTAATTACAAAAATGTTTGCTTTCACTTTGCAGCATGATGCCCAAATGGACTTCTTGGGCACTAAATTGGCTACGTGTTCCTGCGATAAATCCATTAGACTCTTTGATGTGAACTTAACCACTGGTTCTCAAAACTTCGTAACTGATCTTAAGGGTCACGAAGGCCCGGTACGTTGGCATATTAGTGTAATACATTTTGTTCAAACGGTCAAATACAGTATTATCTAGTTTGCTCATTATATTGCCTTGTTATTGACAGGTGTGGCAGCTTGCATGGGCTCATCCTCGGTTTGGAAATCTACTTGCATCGTGCTCTTTTGATCGTCGTGTCATTATTTGGAAAGAACAAGATAACGGAAAATGGGAATCGGAATTTACATATGAAGGCCATGATTCCTCAGGTGAGATACTGACATTTGCCGCGAGATTTACTTAATCATTTTTGCGTCAAGTCTGTGCTTTGACTATCTATCTACTAATCTACTTTTATTTTTCAGTGAATAGTGTTTGCTGGGCTCCTCCAGAATGGGGTTTAATGTTAGCATGTGGTAGCTCAGACAGCAGTATCACCGTCTTAACTCGCGTCGAGAATGCATGGAGACCCAGTAAAGTACCGAATGCCCATCCAGTAAGTTCAGGCAATATCGTCTTGTCCGATACGGATTTTTTTTTCGCTTATCACGATTTAAACTTACGCGCAAACCTTACGTGGCAATTAAATTAATGTATATTTTCTTCTCTATTAGCTTGGTTGCAACGCTGTGTCTTGGGCCCCAGCATCATCGGTTGGTGCTGATGGTCAACCGGTCAAAAGATTTGTTTCTGGAGGTTGCGATAACCTGGTTAAAATTTGGAGGTACTGTTCATATTTTCAATGTACTCAAAGCACTTATGCCTACATTATTACTGGTAATCTTGTGGAAAGGAAAATGGATCCATATAGCAAGTGTTGAACGTTTTACAGAGAAGAGCATGAACAGTGGGTAGCTGACGGCAAATTGGAAGGCCACTCTGACTGGGTTAGAGATGTCGCCTGGGCACCTTCTGCAGGAAGTACTAGAATGAAAATAGCCTCCTCTTCTCAAGTAAGTATTATGGCGATGGCGAAGTATGGAACATTGAAAAACAATTATTGCTAAGAAAATTGTGTGATTGATTTTTATGTTTTTAGGATCGAAGGGTAATTATTTGGAATAACGTGGATGGGGATTCCTGGATACCGGAATCTCTGCATTCTTTTGAGGATGTAGTTTGGCACGTAAGCTGGAACTTTGTGGGAGATGTACTTGCTGTCTCTGGCGGAGACAATAAGGTAATTATCCAGCAGCCTCCCATCAAATTAGTGCTTAAGTATTGTTATGATTCTTCTCAAATTGCATGTGATGCTCATTCCTTATCTTTCATTAAAGAAAGTGAATGATTTTCTTTGTTTTCTTGAATACAGGTAAGCCTTTGGAAGAAGCAGGAGAGCGGCACATGGGAATGCATAAGCGACTCGGCGAAGACACAGCAATCTACAGAACAACGAACTTTATGAAGCTCGCAATGATATTGCGTTACCTAAACCATTGGGTCTCTTTGAAACGTTTCCTTTTTCCATATCCCTACAGTGCGCCGGTTCCTCCAGGCAAAGATGCGTCAACTGTCTAAAATCACGTAGCAAATATTTATAAATATGGTTGATATAATTATTTGCGTTTAATACTTTCATGTATAAATACACATTATATTATTGATTAAATCTCAATCGTCAATCGGGTTACATTCGGAGGATCGTTATTCATGTAGCAGTAGGGTTTACTCAATGGACGAACCGAAAGTTTTCGAACTCATCACTGCTAACCAGGCATCCTGTCTTTGATTTTGGTTTACTCTTTCGGTAAACACCGACTCTAAGAGATTTCCTTAAATAAGTTCATATCTTTTAACTTCAGAAAGTTTGTTGGGTGCAGCGCAGTGTCTTCTGGTTCTGGTAGTCAAAGCTAACGCGCTTATCATGAATCAAGGAACATTTTGTTGGTAAGATTTTCCATTACAGACACCCTTGTAGCAGACGGGTATTCGGCGGGATCAGACGATTTTGCTGCTCTATCCCGCACCATGTGTATCGGGATCGAAAAGTTTTATATATACTAGGCTGAAGGGCTCGCTTCGCTCGCCTTCAGCCTAGCCGCAGCCTGTACACACGGCTTGCACTGTACACACGGCTTACACTGTACACACGATTTACGATGTACACACTTTTTATTAACATCCGTCAGATTCCCATCCCCATACAATTTTCGAAAAACTAATGCTTGCATCGGTTTCGGTTTTGAGAGGGTTTTCGGTTTTAGTTGCGCTTAATTATTGCTCACGCCGCTCGCATCATGGTAATTTAGCTCGCTTGCGCTCGCTTCTCAGCATCAAATTTAAGTTTACCAATAAGCCCACTTCGTTAGCTACCGTGAATGAAACAGGGATTTCTTAGTGAGCTTTGAAACCCATTATCACTAATTCCTGACATTAGTTACGATGCGAAATTTCAAAATCCGTACTCCCCCTCTGAACATTGAAATATGCAGGAAAAGGTTCAATTTTGAGTTTCGCGCTGAAATTTACGGCTCTTAATTCATGTGAGAGTGGGCTTGAAAACTCTCTATTAGGTTACACCTGAGTAAATTTGAGTTTCTACCCAAACAGTTTAATTTTTCAACCCACATTCTTCAGGTCAAACAGAAATTAGGTTCCACCGGTTAGGGGACTCAAGGTTCTGAAGAATATACCTGCTCAACCCATAGTGATCCGCGATTCCGAAACTGAATCCATAAGGACGTGTAAAAAGTCAATTTAGAGTTTCAGGTTCCATCCTATACACACGGTTGCAATACATAAACGATTTACCCTGTACACGCGCTCCAGCGTTTCTTCTTTAACTTTTGCTCTCAACCATATTCCGTGCAAGTTTAAAAATTCACTGAGGCGTTTACACCGGATTCGGTATTGAAACGGTTGACTGTTCGTTGATTATGTTTACTAAAAAAGCGTTCGCTTCGCTCACGCTCAAGATCGTTGGTCTCGCTTGCGCTCGGTTCTCAACTTATCAAATAATTTTAGCGGTGAACTGGCTTCGTATCGCCAGCGGTGGCAACTCCCATTCATAGGTAGAAAATGTGAAATGCAGTTGCAGCGGCGATCAGGGAGGAAAGTAAAAACAACATGGGGTGGTAAAAGTAAAGTTGGCTGAGGATTTACGATAGCGTGAGAAACCGCTAACGGTTTGCTGGGACTTGAATACTTCGATTATTCTGGACAGTGCAGAGGAAAATAGGAAAGCAAAATTAATGAGGGGGGTTGAGCAAACAATGAATGACTTTTCCCCATTACTACCGTGTATACCGTCGTCATGGAAACGTTTATTGCAAAGAAATCATAGATTGCATGGTGGAGGGAAAATTCTATGGCTACGGAGGAGGCAGCGCGAAGGCTCAAAGCAGGTCCAAGTTTTCGCCGAGCTCCAACAATTAATAGAAGAGATTCTTTTATAGTTTATACTATTTGATGTTCCATATAAAAAAATGAGCATAAGTCTTAATCTGTAGTAAAATCGTTCTTCGTCCTTTTGCCTTTGGAAAGTTGTATTGCGATAATTAATTTTGGCAATATTAAGCATAACAGGTAATTTCCGTATTTATGTCGATCGAAGTCAACCGACCTAATTGTTTAAAAAAGTATACTCCTTTTGCCTTTTACCTTCATGCACATTTTATTTTGAATTTGATTAATATTAATGTTTTTTTTCATGAATTACGTTTTATTAGGAATGTGAGCTGGCACATTGATTTTGGCGACGCCCGTCATCTAATTAGGCCACCAAAGACGCGGCACTTGAATTTGGAAGTTGTCTTCAGGCTTAAGCAAGGTTAGTCTTAAATAAATCAGAATCATATGCATTTGCATGTAATTTGCATTATATTGTATTTCGGGAAGTCATGCAATTACGGTTACGGTTACAGTACCGATGTACCGAGTAGGGTCAGGATATCGCGGCTCGCAGTACTACCTAGTCACCACAGCGTTGTACCGCAAAGATACTTTGCTCTTCATTGTATAAACACAAGTGGCCCGGTTCAGAATCAAAGTAAATTGATATGGTTTAATTTGTATCTGCCCTTCATGGGTCCCTGTCAGTTCACAGTTTGGACGGAAGGGTTGTATTTGAGCAAAGACTAAATTGTGAAAGGATGAAAGTAATATGTCCGTGCAGCTTATTGGCATCGACTACTGAGACGTCAAAAAATTGCTCCAGAAAATATAGTTTCAGTCAAACGGAAATATCTGTTGTTTGACATTGATATGGCCTTGAATTAACGAATCGTTGTAATGCTATAAGGGCCATCAACACTCAACCTGCTTTTTCGATACGTTTTGATTAGCTTAATTCTAGTACAAAGGAATACGAGTACTTAATTTATGAAGTAGATCCTCCTGTTGTCAATTTAACTAGAAGATAAAAGTAGCTCTAATTTTTCATCAGATAAATTGTATGTAACAGGGATTCAAGGAAGTGAATTACTTTGCGCTTTCAAATTTTTAGGGAAGCGTCTGTTGCAGCGGGGTCATATAACAACGATTATTAGGCAGAGAATTTTATAACATTACAGCAAAGTACTGACAAAATGATACATGTACCAGTTCTAGTTGGTTTACAGATAGTGTATCTAACGGCAGACTGTAATACAATGCTCGAATGAAGCACGTTGTAAGCATGCTAGAATAAATTTATGCATTTATTCACAGGGGATTGTCGAATTTCAGCGTAGACGCTTGACAACTGCGTTCAGGATGAAGACATTGCAAAAATTTTACCAGTACTCCAAAATTGTGACGAAGGATACACCGTACGCCAAAAACATGCAGAAGTTACGGGAAGGCATATTCGGAGAAGTCCCGTCTCACATTTCTACTAAATCACATAAGGTACGACCATGTTTTTAATTGTTTCGTAGCAAGATTTCTTTTATAAGCAGTTTTATGAATACGAGCTGTATCCGGTTATTATCAGTTGACTAGAGTAGAAACTTGAAGGGTGTAAGTCCACAGACGACGCTTACATTAACTGGTAAATGTTTTAACTAACACCGCCAATGTTTAGGCTTCCGTTTACGTTAGGCTATGCTACTTTTAGTAAACTCGTACAGGTTTGTGACATGAGACCAAAGTTACACAAATTCCAAAGAATTTCAACATTAATTTCAAATACCATAAGTCTAATGAATATTCATGCTTCCTCAGAAAAGTTATTTCATCTTTCAAGGCCTATCCTTCTGGATTCTTAATTTTAAAAGGCGTGCTACACATTTAGGAAATATATCACCTTGTTGCATTTATTCAGATCTAACCTATTATTGCCAATACCATATCCATATCCTATATGCCAGTTACCTGGGCCATTCTAGGGGCAACTTATTCATAGCCATATGCAGGTGCACATGGTGTGAGAACGAAAGGGAAGCAAACGGTACTATGAGCGCCCAAATTAGCCAACAGGAACTAACGAACGACCTGTATTACAATAGCAGATATGTTCCAAATTCAAGGATTGAACTTGATTGAAACTGTCTATTTTAGCATTCACCTTAGTTGAAAATTGGTTAGTTTGAGATCATGCATAATCATTATTTCTTACTCATCAAATCCTCTCTTACTTTAAGGATTAAAAAGATAACTGCCATGCTATGTGCAGGTATTTATGCGTGGCTTATCCTTACCTATGCGAACTTTACACAATAAGTATAACCCTTACACGAAAACATCGATCATTTTAGCCATAACCGCAACTCTCAGCTAATATAATACATTAGAGTTTACCTCTCATGTGAGTCCCCTTCCATTCACCTTCTCAATCTTCTTTACATTCACCTACCTTGAGTTACAGTAGTTAGCGAAGCTAGAAAGCTAGACATCATAACCTATACATTGCATTCGAGCGCTTTTGGCGAGTAATTCCTCTTCTCTAACCAGACATATGTTTTTTGCGATCCTTTCAGGTTTACAGGATTTTGAGCGTTGAGCCGTTTGACAAACAAGGGATCTACGCTAATTATTATCCTCGCCATGTTGAGACCAATGCTTTAACATTAAAGCTCCGGGAATACGGACTTTATCGGTGAGATTACTATTTTTCTGCTCTTCTGCTCGTAAAAAAATTTATTTTAATCATGTTATAATTTTTTCCGTGGTCAAAATGCGATTCACGGGTGCAGCAGTACAGCGACTTTGACCGACAAATTAATTTTAAACTGTGCGAAAATGGTTAACAAGGGACATGTGACGTTGCTTTGTTCGACCCAGCATTTTAATAATACCTGTTCTACTGTATTAGAGATATATACACTCAAAAGGCATGTTGCAAATTGTAAGTCTTGAATGTCGGCAACACATATCATTGGGGTCACTTGTTTGCCTACCACACTTTCACGTTAAGTGATGTGCCAAAGTGTAGTCTCCCTGATCCTGTGCTTCTGTTTACCTTACAAGTCTCCCAATTACAGTACCTACGTCTGTTTATACTGAATGTCAAGTTCAGTGATTGCAGCCCAAGTTTGCGAATATACAGTTCGCGCTAAAATACAGTAGTAAACAATCGCCTGCATGAAGAATGCATGCATGTTGCGCCTGATAAAATTCGGGGGAGCGTTTCGTAGAGTTCGCGAGTGTCGTCATTAACGGGGCTATTAGGAAGTATTCTTGTCATCATCCAAGTCTGTGAACATCCCATATATCCTTGTTAGCTAGTGAATAGATATCCTGCCGGAAAAGTTAATTAGTTCTTTTTATAGCGCGTGTTGTGCACTGAAATAAGTCTTGCTGGTAGTAGTGATTTGGATATATTGCCACGTAGTTCATGTCTCGTTGTGAAAGAGACTTGGCATTGAAATACGCTCTCGTAATTTAGGAAGTGGGACACCGTTGGTGGACGCAGTTTTGGAAGTAGTTGTAAATCTATGATCGATCAGTTTAGATCAGCTCAATCGACGTTTAATTGATTTTTCGAGAATTGATTATGTAGCACTATGAACAAGAGTGATGACTAGTAATGCTAGGATTGGGCTAGCGGCCAGTAGAACATGGTCAACTCAAGTTCACGCGCATAAATTAGCACAAGTCACATTGCTGGATCGTCTGACATTGTGAAGTGCGATGCCCATCTGAGTCAAGGATTTTGTAGGCGGATAGGCACGCATTTCTATTTCCGTACCTGTGAGACGAAGTCTTGTTCAAGTTGTGTTGCAAAATCTTTCCCGCTTCCTATTGTCGAAACTGTCATACTCATCATTTATCAAAATTTGCACGTTTCCGCAAGGGTTTGATGGCAGTATTACTGCCATCGTCATTTGTTATTAGGAGCAAATACTCAACTGAGATAATCTTACCAGCATGATCTTCACGCTCTACTTCATTGCCTTAGCTATTCTTTCTTGTATAGATGATTTTATGTCATCCGAACCTGTCTAATTGTGCACAATCTTCCCATCTTGGCGCATGACAACATTTTTTTACTTAGTAACTATATTTCCCCACCAGTCGTCTCAGCCACCTCTTCCTTCTCGCAGTGAATGCTCAGAGCATGAATGAAAGTTAAGAATATTTTTAGAGAGAAAGAGCTACTCTGAACAACGCCTGGGTCTGGAAACATACAAGATGGTGGACTGAAATGGCTGAATGTGAAGTGGGTGGCGGGTAGAGACGGTAACAAGGATTACTACTTTGCTTGTTTGATGTAATACGAAGCCGTAAATCGGGAAGAAATTTAATTAGTTCAGCACTAGCTTGTTTGGGAGGGTTTCAACGGGGGAATGCTTTTATGGCGTGCGAGTTCCAACATTCTTCTCCATGCAGTCTTTGCTTCCAACATGATAATTTATTATTCCTTCCCGGAATATCTCTGATCACAATCCTGTGGTCGCCTTTGCAAACTAACGCGTATGCTCCCACTAATAGAGTCATATGAGGCGGTAATTGCTTTTAATGAAGAAAACGATTGATAATTATGTCTGACTTTGCATAAGCATTTGACACTGTTGCTTGAACCGAGAATTATATGAGTGCATGACCTTACTTCATATGAAAATCAAGAATAACTGGAATAACAGAACTTCAGTTCATTTGTTGTGCCGAGTTCATTGACTGAACAGTCTTAATTTTAAGGCATTTGAGGCTACTGAAAAATTAAAGTTTGGTGCAGGTGGTGGACAACAGATTACTTGTACTCTGCTCAATCCAGCTGCAGTTCTCAGCGTTTGTCTCATTAGTCGCAACTACTAATTAAGGGTGAGTTCTATCCTGGAATTATTCCATAAGAGCGTCCCTTGTAATCTGTTTCATCACTTAGAGAGAATGAGAAAATCAGCTTCTACCGAAAAAATTAGGCAATCCTTGCGGTAGTCACTCGACTTCGTGCGTCATACCCACGAATCATGTTAGCACACTTACGTACAAACCTCAAATGTTGCAAATGGTGGAAACTATCCCGGGCATTAATGCCTGTTCTTGCACTTTTCAGTTGTGTTATCCCACTGTGGCTTGCATTGTAGACCATTTGACTGAAGAAGCAGCTAGTTACATTTTTTGCGCACTCGAGCATCACTTTTAAAATTGCTTTGGCAATATTAGATCCATATTCTTTCTAATGTTTAAAGACTGCATATAGGTAAAACTCTGAAGTATTTCTTTGTTCTTTTAAATTATTAATGCTACTTCATATATTCTTCAAGAGCTTGTAGACTCTAGGCACATAGCATGTTGCTCCGGTTTTAGAATAAGTTATCAGATTGAAGTATTTTAGTCCTCCCAGAAGTTTTCTTGTAGCAGAAACACAGTAATTACTTTTGGCTGTGATACACATCTTTGATTGTTCATGGGAATTAATTATATTTGGAATAGCGTCATAGGTTTGAATTCTTTAATTTTCTCATGGACAAAATTCGTTTCCATTCATCTATCGGGGGCATTTATATGCTTTTCCCTACGAATAGTAACAAAAAGAGTATATTTCCTGAGAAGTTTTTCCATTGCCACGTTCGCAGTTAAATTGTTTCGATATCACGTCATAGGTATGATGTGGAATTTTGCAGGAAAGCTAAGCAAAATGTTGGTTTCCACGGTTAAATGCTGTTAAGGACGCAATCAAATACCTTAGCGTGTGATTCATTGATCTTGGAGCAAGAGCCTTTGCAAGGGAATGCCGTGAAATGATTGATGTGTTCCCAATTACAGTGGCATAAATTGTTGTATCATGCTTTGGTAATAATATATTACGTTCTTCCAGTGCCGGAGGCTTTAATTAATTACACTTCAAAGGTTGATGAAAAGGAAGGTTGGGTTTTTCCAGCCATTCAGAGACGGGGGCTTGGCTGTCTCAGCCAATAGGATGATTTCCCTTCCTGCAAATTCCTGATGCAACTTCTTCTACAGTTTCTTAACGTGCTTGGGATTTAAAGTATTCTCGCGTCGTACGAGTCTTGTCAAAGAACTTACACGATACTCCGCTATCATTCTTCCTTAAGTTGCTGATGAGGATGAAACTGCAAAATCAAAGCCAGACTAGCGTTTTACGAGGCAATAACATGATCAAGGACGTGAAGCAGTGTTATCCCAGCTTCACATTGTTTCATAGATGTTTTGTAAATCCGCTTATTCCGGGTACAGACATTTCTTTAACCTGAATTCTTTTGGGCTCATATTTAGCACTTTTAACTGGGCGTCAGCACATTTTTTGTTGTGAACTTTTGCCTTGAAAAGTTTATCCTGGTGGTGACCACCGGCATGTTAATTATTTCTGACGTCCACAAGATTCTCTCTCTTGGTTGCTGCCTCAATGAGTCTTGTAAATAGATTCCGAGAACTGGACCGAAGGTAGATGCTAGTATCAATAAGTTAGTACTGCATAAATAAGTTTTCGGAGAATCAGTTCGCAATATAAATAATCCTCTGTGTGCAAACATGGCTATATGAGGATGTTTGTAGACACTTGAAACAATTCAAGCGATGGAGTTATGATGTAATTCTGAAGACCCTGTGACCGAAGCTGTGTATGCAACTGTCTTGAGCTTTAGCTCCATGCCAAATCTAATTAAAGGTCTGAAAGGACTGGGCTGCGACAAGGGCTGATGGAATGATTGTCGAATTTATTCTGTTGTACGGCAAGCAAAAGTTGCCAAGGATGATAGATCTGCCTGCCCAGTAGTAGAGGGTGAAAGATTATGTATGAAGATGTATTGATAATGGACTTGTCCCTTTTATTATTTCCTCCCTACAATACAATGCTAGCAAAGACTCTCTACAGGCATCATATTCCCACGTAAATTCAGCAGTGCCTTTCGTCATTTTGCACACTCTTCCGACTGACTGAGGTACAACTGACTGTGAGCTTGGCACGAGGGGAGGTGCATTGTCAGTTGAGTCTTGGCATAGTCGGGGTGTGTTGGCTGGTCGTCTGGCAGAAGCAGTAACCAAAAACTGCCAAGTGCTTGAGTGGCAGATCTAGTAACGCTTCCAACTTCTCCAACGTTTTATTCCAAGACTTTCTTCCCTTTACGTTTCCTCATTTTCCTCGCTGTCTCTCACGCTGTTTGAGATTATTTTCGGGTAAAATAGTTACCACAGACTCAGGTACGTTTACGTCTCAGAGATCTAAGCCAAAACTCAGGTACGTTTTTATTTTTATGAAAACTTTCCCTAATAGTAAACATTGTGGAGCCACTGAGTTTTTCGTAATTCGAGCTTCTGAATTTGCAAACGAAAATATGTATGTGCATATTTGGTTTATACCTCGAATTTTGTACCTGGAAATCCCGATACTAGCTAAAAAAATTGGCAAATGGCGAAATGCAGAAGCATTCTGAGGTGCAATAGTAAAGCCATTTTACGTGGAACCATTGTCGTAAAAGCTTTATCTTGACTTTATAAAATTACCCAGAATCTAAGTAAGGATTTATCGTTGTTAAATGTGCAACCTCGAGGACCTTTCTTGCTGATCATGTATGTCGCAAGGCATGAGCTTGCAGATAGTTTTGCAAAGATTAGCTGTTACATATAACTATTTTTGTATGTAGACTCAAAATTGAGATAGGACTGGACTTTTACAATTTCCCATCTAATTGGATTTCATGGATGTAAATCTGCCCATCAGGGCTTGACGAGCTAACCTGTAAGGGGTACCTGTGTAATTAGGGATCTTAGTTGCTTTTTCTACTCTCGTTCTAATAGTATTTTATATGCATAAGGAACGAAATCCTTCACAAAGTAGAAACGGCAGCATGAACACAAAGAATCAATTTCAGTCATTTTAATCAGTGGTGAAAGAATTATT
Organism: Sminthurides aquaticus; assembly: GCA_906901655.1. Lineage (NCBI taxonomy): Eukaryota > Metazoa > Arthropoda > Collembola > Symphypleona > Sminthurididae > Sminthurides > Sminthurides aquaticus. The sequence goes on along the minus strand of CAJQTT010000004.1, from coordinate 2,140,252 downwards.
ATTTCAAGGTTTGATTGTAACTGCCATGCATTTTTTCTAGAAGCTATCATGTTTTTGTACTACAAATGAATACCTACGAACTTTTAGTTACACGTGCCTAGTCATTTTGTCTTGTAAGGTTGCAGGTTTCTTACAGAATATGTAGTTCTTTTGTCTTAAACGTTTTCGCTTCTGTTTCATCCTATCCTTTATCGATGTGAATCACATTCTGAGCGATTGATTTCATAAGTCTGACGCCTTTGTATGTATTAGAGCTAGCATTTTAAATTTCCTTTCTAGTGAAGGAGGCACCTTACGAGTGTCTGACAAGCTTCATGAAATTGGTTTTGCATTAATTAAATCAGACCTATAATCAAGTACCGTGTAATTGCGGTGCACTCCGCAACTATAGGCGTTTCAAAATTCTTAGCAACCTCCAAGTCGAAAGTAAGAATCCCATCGATTATTAGCTTTTTTCCCTCTCATAAAGGAAATGCTGAATTTTCTTAAGCGTTGTGTAAGTAAGTGCCTAGCGAAGATATTGAAGTTCGAGATTAGTAGACCTAATGATTGATTGTTTGTTGATAACTACTTACAAGTATAGCCTAACAGGAAGTGATTGTAGGATGTAATCGACAATCGGGAAGAGATCATAAACCGGAAGATTAGCCTCCTATACCACAGGATTCCGACTTTATTCTCTTCAACTTTCCATGGTCTAACCTTGTACAGGCGTAACTCTGTTCCTCCTTCTGAATTTTCAATTAAACAGTATTGTGAACTGTACTATAACTATGTAGTCCATTATAACGGAGCCTGGTGCGCTATAGCTGAAATATCAAATGGAGGTGAACATACCCGTATTCCATGCATGTTGACATATTGCAAAACTTGAGAATGTCAAGATCAAGGCTACTCGTATTAATACGGAGGAGCGTCAGCGTTAATAGATTCTCGAGTTATACGGCTTCATCTTTCTATGCTAACAGCTTCAAATTAATGCAAGAACACGGGTTTTCTCGACATTCATCCGCAAATTACGTGGTTAAAAGTTGAGAATTTGTGCAAGCCGTGTTTATGCTTGACTTGTTTTGAATATTGATGTGTGGATTGAAATCTGGAAGTTTTAATTTTACTGAACTGTCACAACTCTGCACTGGAATTTTCAGGAAAGAGTTGCGAATTTAAACCCCAAAGTATTTAGATCGCATGCCATTCATTTTTGAATCGGCTTCTTTTTTATTTGATCGCTCGTCAGTATATTTCCTTGAATTTGAAAAAACAGAATTGAGTACCGACAGAGTTGGATTGTCAAATTGATTTTCTTTCATGCGTGTCAGTTTGGAAAGGAGGGAATACCAATTAGATAAATAGCTACGTAGAATGACATGGACTCGGAAAGTTAGGAGCAGAACTAGTTCGTGTTTCATTCCTGCGTAAGCTATAATTTGGACCTAACAGTTTTGCGTGTGCAAAACTCTGTTTTACGTTACTTTCTCAATTTGCATGCAGATAATTCATAAAATCGCAAAGAATATTGACAGAGCCAGACATCCTATCGTCTACTTTTTCGGATACTGCGAAAAGGTAATTGCTGGACGGAGAAAAAGTTAACACGCCTAATATTCTGTGAAGCAGGCTGACTTATATAAGCACACGCATAGGGCTTTTACAAATACATACCTAGCAAAATCTTTGCCAGCGTTTACTTCCAAGAAATCTCACGGGAGATTTGGCAAAGTTGTTTCTTTTCTAATAAGTGAATTCAAAAGGTTTATGAGAGCGTAGCTAAAGTCATGCCAGCCATGTCGTCATTCGCGTGAATAGGGTCATTTAAGATGCGGGTATTTTGAGTCGGGAATGGGAAACACTGTTAGTTTCCATCCGGCAACGTGACTAATGTATTGAAGCTGATGATATTTTTCTCCAAGTACATTTCAAAAGGTTTTGTCGGTCGAGTTTGCTACCCTGGCTCCCTAGGATGAAATGATAAAAATACTGATTGAAACTCTTATTTGTTTTTGCAGTGATGAACACGAAGATTTTAGGGAGGAAATGCTTCGAGTGAGAGATCTGCGGGGAAAGAACTGGATGAAAAATCAAAAGATCAAGCATGGCAAACTGAAAGAATAATCAAATCGGCAGTTTTAGTAGTTTTTGAATAAATTCTAGCATTTAATCAAATATTTACCACCCGTACCTTCCGGAAGTCAGTAGTGCATGATTGTAGTGAGTGACCTTGTGCAATGGTTTAATTTAAGACAGCTTGTGGTAGTACCCTCAGTTGAATCACAAGGAATTAAAAGTGTGTCGAGATTGAATATTCAGGAACTCTAATATTTACACGTGTTCGCAGAACATACATGTTGACTAGTTTGTGTTCCTGGTTACTTTCTCAGGCAGACACGCGGATCGGAAGTTAATAAGTGCGTACTGCGCAGCGTCCATCGCAATTTGAGGTTACAGTTACAAGTTTCGTATGGGTCTTCATCTTCAGGATTTAGTTTCATTGAACTCATGTCCCCGAGGCTAGTAATATGCTCAGGTGAATAAATCAAGTTGTGTCTGTTCATCCCAATCTAAACTACTGTCAGGAAGCTGGTCCACAATAGTAGCCAGGCATCTGATTCACATCTTCCCTAACCTAAGCACACATCCCTGACTTTGAATAGGGTGGTGGGTGACCAAGAATCATTTTTTGTAAACAGTGAAACTCCTGCAATAAAGTTATTACATGTCATTAGCAATTCCTAGCTTATTTAATAAGGTCCTACCAATTCCACGTGCTGTGCTACCTTTCAGTGTTCTCAAAAACAAACCAAGATTTATTAACCCCGGCCGTGGTCAACTAACTTCTTTCGTCTCCTAACGTCAAATATGGGATATCTACTACGCGCAACGGGATTATAGCGTCGCGTCCTTTTGTTTATCCTCTTGAACGTTCATCCGTGTAAGGAAATCCCACCGCGCTGGGTAGACGGATTGGCGGCGTTGAGCGATTCAGCCTGTTACCTTCTACATTGGTCCTACGAGATTGTGGCATATTAAGCTGGTAGTAGTAAACCACTGGGCGCCAAAATGACTTCCTATAGTCTCCAAGTCATGCTTGTTGGCATGGTAATACTCCTAATTTCCGTCTGCCATGTATATTCCTCCACTTCCCCGCCTCCTCCGTGTCCAAGGTGAGACTTGATGTTTTTGCTCCCTTTTTGTATAGTCTGGAAATCTCATAATAATTTGGATTTGTCTTACGTTCTCCTAAATGTTTTCTATTCTCCCTTAAAGTTTTTATTTTCCCCGGGAAAATGTGGTATCCCCATCAAAGATTACCAATTTTAAATCCCACAGCAACAACTGTCAACGTACGTCAAAGTTGTCCGTGACCCTCCATTTGTTTGCAGTTACATTTTTTGCAAGTATCCAGTCAAAGTATTTCAAAAAGCTGTATTTTAACTAAGAGTTAGGACACAAGCTTGCATTGATTTTGAGGATTTTACCCAACTTTTGGGTACTTTTAACTTTCCCTTATAATTATTAGTGGATAGCATGTTCACTCCGTTTAAATCCGAATTGTATACCTTCAGAGCCTCAAGGCTAAAAAATTCCTCGCCGTTTAGCATGCTTATTTCAGAATTCTGCTAGATTTAGTTTATCGACCAGGGAAAATTGCTACTAACCTTACCACGCAAACTGACCGTTCACGGATGACTATTACTACACGGAAGCATGCTGCTAAAATCTTGCTTCTGATTTAACGCTGCCAATACTCCAATACTCGTCTAGTACGAGGACTTGATGTTTGACAGGACATTCGCGCTGGAATATAAAAGGGAAATCGAAGCGCTATCGGGATCGGGATGTACAGAAGTAAGATGCGCTTGGTTTTTCTTTGCAGCTCCATTTACTGTCAAGGAGAGTTGTTACATACTGTGCAAATGGCACGACTTTATAAGGATTCCAAAACGTTTGTTGACAAGAAACTCAAGTATCCACCATCCCAGGTTATACAAGAGTTTGAGAAACTGAAATCTAGTCGGATGGATTTAAACCAAAGTGTGATACGGGAATTCGTGGACAGAAACTTTGACCCGGAGGGTTCTGAGTTTGAGGAATGGATTCCTAACGATTGGGTAGAGAAGCCGGACTTTGTCTCCCGTGTGGCAGACCCGGATCTTAAATCTTGGGCCCTACAACTTCACTCTTTCTGGAAGGAGCTGGGTCGTAAAATAAAGGTAGACGTAAAGAATAACCCAGAGTTGTACTCGATCGTCTACGTTTCGCACCCTTTTATCGTACCTGGGGGACGGTTTCGGGAATTTTATTATTGGGATTCGTACTGGGTAATCAAGGGCCTTCTGCTTTCCGAGATGAAAGAGACGGTCAAGGGGATGTTGCAAAACTTTTTGGAAATGGTCAACACAATCGGATATGTACCTAACGGCGGTCGCGTTTACTATGAACGTTCTCAACCACCTCTTTTGATTCCAATGTTCAAATTGTACATGGATGCAACGAAGGATCAAAATTTCCTAAAGAGCAGCCTCCCAGTTCTTGCTAAGGAATTTAATTTCTGGATGGAGAATCGAACAGTGCCTATCGTACACAAGGGCAAAGTTTACAAGGTTGCAAGATACAACGTGGAAATGACCGGACCAAGGCCTGAATCCTACAGGTGAGTGCATCATTTCACTTTTAAGAAAGTATCCACCTGTGTTGTATCCAATTCTTATGTTCATCAGGGAGGATTACGAGCTTGCTTCCCATTTGAAGACAGAGGACGAAAAGCATGAACTGTATTACAACTTAAAATCTGGAGCTGAATCTGGATGGGACTTTTCATCCCGTTGGTTTCAACCGGAAAATGATAACGTTAAACGTAATTGTTTTAATTTCGTTTTGGGATAGAATCATCATGTTTTTGAATATTTATAACGGTCTGAATGTAATACGAATTTTGAATGTTATTTTCAGCGGATCTTGGAGTCACCAAAACTCGGGATATTGGCCCTGTGGATCTCAACAGCTTTTTATATTTAAATGCTAAAATCCTTGCGGAGTTTTACAACAAGGTACGTCCGCAGGATGTGTAAATTTTAACTTGGATTACATGTGTTGCTTTTGCGAATGTGAATTGATTTTATTTCGTTTTTTGTCCGATTTCATTTAGATTGGAAACTCTGGAGAAGCTGCCCATTATGAAAACGTAGCTAATGAGTGGAAGAGTATGATAAATGAAGTTCTTTGGGACGAAGACCAAGGATCATGGTTTGATTTGGATCTCAAAAACGGGAATCTAAGGAGAGAATTCTATCCATCCAATATTGCACCCATCTGGGCAGGAGCCCAGAACTCGCCCATTGCAATTCAAAGATTCATGACATACTTGAAGAAATCCACGGCCTTAAAATTCGTCAGCGGAGTCCCAACCTCATTGATTACCTCTGGAGAACAATGGGATTTCCCGAATGGATGGCCACCATTGCAGCATCTTATTGTGGAAGCGTTGGATCAATCTGGCAATCCTGAAGCGCAAGCACTAGCATTCGAACTAGCTGAAAAGTGGATTGCGACCAATTACGAAGCTTATTACCAGAGTGAACCCAACCACATGTTTGAAAAGGTAACAACGGTTTCTATTATTGTTTTCGCACATTCCTCTCATAACTAATTTGCACGGCATCATGTGGTGATGTACTGAACTTACTTTGTTCCCTTTTTGCAGTATGACGTGACTATACGAGGTCTACCCGGAGGTGGTGGGGAATACGACGTCGTCGTCGGTTTCGGCTGGACTAACGGTGTAGTTTTAGACTTCTTAAGTCGATACGGGGACAGGCTGCAGGCAAAGAAAAAGGTTGAAAAGAATGGACAAGGGTCAGTATCTCCAACTGTTATAGCAAGTGTAGCATTTTCCGGATTAGCTTTAATCTTGTCGAATCTAGTAGGGTGATGCATCATAAATTATTATTTGACGTAGCCCATACAGTGTTAGTAGATAATAAACAGTCCCAGCTGTTGCATTTAGCATTTTAAACGGATCTGCAATATTTTGTGAATAAGTAGTATTAGACAATCTCGGCCTGATATTTTTCTGTGACAGAGACATTACTTGGGTTTGAAGCTTTTGTGTTCGGATTGCAAAAGTTGCCCTAAGTAATATTTAACGATTGCCTTCATCAGGAATGAAGACTTGTTGTAATGCAGCAACGCTTCTACTGTAAAATTAAGTTTTAGTCTTAACGCAAAGCAATTTCGCCGAGCAGAAGGCTCATTGCGCGTGAGTGCGGCTGGATGACAATGACATTAGATAAGGGGAAAGACACAATTATCGAGTTTCAGTTTTTTAGTTGGTAGCAATGGCTTCTCCAACAGCTTTCTGAGATTATGTTAATCGTGTACGTATAATTAAAAAATGGTGGCCTATATTGCTCTTTTTAGCTTTAAGAAAAAAACATTTAGCATTTCTCTAGTGTGCCAACATGTTGCGAATGCAATTTAAATATCCGTGTTATAATGTACCTAAATAGTTGTGATTTTAACGAATGCAAACGCATTATATATGTGAAGCGCAAAATTGTCTAGATGGTAATTAATTGTTTTAGCCCAAGTTATTTAAAGTTTGAGATTAATCCAGTCAGCCTTAAGAAGTAGGCGTCTACATTTTGTATTACTTACACTATCACGCTGTACCCAATATTCATTTTGTAGTAATGAATATTCATCTTTGATGTGATAATGCTTTACCTCTTTTCCCAATCTATTGCTCCTTAATTGTCGCAAGCATGAAGGAGGCCATCATACATACGCCTCTCAAAATATCTAAGGCAGGCGATAATAATCAGTGATAAAGTTATTACACAGATTACGAAAATACTATTTGCTGTTGAACAGAATAAATGTTTATGACGTTATACAAGTCCAATGTCAGCATTCGCGTTCTGCAATTATTCCATGCGTCCTATTTTTGTACACACTGCATAGCGAATTTGGAATATCAAAATTGCTTCCGTACAACTTTGAAAGTTACCCAGATTTGCAATGTGTCATGTTTAGGCTTTTGTTTTTCGGGAGGGTGTTAACGTGAACTCTGGATTAACTCGATCCTTGTGTCTTAATCACAACTCGCAATGTAGGCCATGGACCTGACCCCTCCACAGAGAGGTTATTTACCGCTCAGGTTTGTTTCTTGTAGCAGGTCAACTAGAAGACAGATACGATAAAAGAGATCTATCACCCCAAGAAGAAAGGTGATAATAAAATATAGTAAGAGGTGACAGAGAGCACTCGTGTTTTGCTCGTCCAGTGTGTCATTTTTACGACCACCAATTACCCTCCAGCTTGATTGGGGTCCACGCGCCATCTTCACAAAGGTATAACGTAGCGTAGCATCAAATGGTAGTCCTACAGAAAAGCTAGCCAAAGGTATAACAAAAGTACAATATAATTCAAGGGACGACGAACTGCATGTATACAAAAGTAGGATAACAATACAGGGAGAAACAAGGAAATGCACCAATGCATGAAAATCTCATAAAAATTAAAAAACAAATAGCTAGTTTCCTTCATCTCGGTGTGGAGGGGGTGGGGGAGGAAAAGAGCTGAGAGACATCAATCAATATGCTCTTTCTCTCATAACTTGCTGTTGTAAAACTTTTCATTTTCCAGCATCATCCCTCCCTTTAAATACAGCTTTGATGCTGCTACGAACTTCTTGAAGCGCCCTCTGTCCATTACTGCTGAAATACTTGCGTGGAGTGAGAAACTCATATAATTGATTGTGAAGTATATTTTATTAATTCATAACAAGCTTTGGAAGGATTTGGAAAGGTGTTTTTCATACAAAAACGTGTGTATACAGCATTAATTGTGTTTATAAACACCAAGTTTACCTGGATTAATTGTCTATACAGTGAAATTTGGATACAGACTAACTTCAGGGGGAAAGGAAAACATACTTTGGAGGGATTCACGCTATATATATCGAAATGAAATAACATGGTCGTATTGGACTCTGGGATTGCTATACGGGGGTTTCACTGTAATTCAACACATCCGCATCAGCAATCTTCTAATCCAGTTGGTAACAATCAAGGAAATCAAAGAAAACTGGGAATAATTGGTTACGATATGAAAATGATATATACTTTCTGCCTACTTGGGGCCTACTATTGGGCTACTCCAAGAACGGTTTATTATTGTTCTAGATCTGATGCTTTCGAGGTCAACTACCCGTCCTGCAAACGGTTGTAGACAAGCAGAGCAAATCGATCTATCATGTTGCATCGAAGAACATTGCGGTCGTAAATTGCTCCCCAGACAATTTGCCCTCACCAAAATCTTCTTCTTTTCTTCTTCTTCCTCTCAACTCCAGCTTCTGCTCAATTGTGTATCCCTTGGGATGAATAGGTTCATCGGAAGAGAAAGTCCGTCCTTATGTCGTGCACAGTTAGTTAAGCCGTTACTGTTGGGGAACCTTTGGCTTGGTTAAAGGCAGAGAATAGCGTACGCTTCTTAATCATAGCCACTCAGTCTCAAACATGAATACAGCTATCATTTAGCCTTCCAGACTTTAAATGTGTAAGCGCTGTAGTCTGAGAGTTCCTTCCAAATAATATATCATCCGTAAATGTAGTACGCAATCCCGCGTCTATGACAATCAAAATTTGACTTGAAACTCACCTCATAGACCTGCTCCCGTTGCTCTCACCTCCACCTCATCCTCATGTACCTTTCGTAAGTTCCGGTTTCTGAAATAACCTCAAATCAAGAAGCTCATCTTCTTATAACGGTTCTACCTGAGCAACCTCAATTCATAGTAGTAGTTTCTGGTAGGGTTCCGCCCATCTGAGCTAAAAGTAAGTCCATTAGGGTTGTTGAATTGCGAGCGAGTTCCGTTTTTGTCATCTTTCACTAAGGTGAAAGCAGGGCGGAAATACTGTTACTGCACAGCAAGTCAAGACCTCGCTGACATTATAAAATCGCTGAAAAAAGGGCCAATTGTATCTATATCGCGGACTTTCCCCATGCTTCGATTTAAGAACGTAGCCATGATAAATCGGATACAATAGCGATCAATAAGATATTTTAAATTAGCTTCAAATCTGAGATTTCGAAAAGGAATTTCATGTTGCAAAGAAAACATTACAAGACTGGGATAACAAAACCACACGTATGATGGATGTAGCTCCTTTAGTTTGTTTTTTAGCCCTACTAATTAATCATCATATTCTTTCCTTGTGTGCGGCTTTGGAGTTACCTGAAGAGAAAAAGGTTTCCAGAACGTTCAACGTCGACAAAACCTTTCTAGGAAGTGTTAATGAAAATTTCCACACTCGAAACGAAATTTTCCAGGATTTAATTCGTCATTCCTCAGGATTTCGGGGATTTACTATGTTGGGGGCAAGAGCCGCGAGACTAGATTAGTTGATTCAGGACAAGGTTTTGGATCATGTAAAAAACGTATTCAAGGACCACGTTCAAACATGAATGAATACCTGTCCCTGACTCACCGGTAAGGGTCGCGGAGGTTACAGGTAGGCACCTTTCCAGGTAAGGGTTAATTTGTTTTTAAAGGAATTACTGACACTAAATATGCTTTTGTTCTTCATGCCTGCCGATGACTTTACACCTCTTATCTACTTAATACCTTGTATTTTACACGTATTTCTATCTCGCACCTACGTTTTACCTTTTTCCATAAATTAGTTTTTCTAATCCAAACTGCCATCTTTGTGCCTACTTTATTTGTCTAGATCTTCGCAAGTATGGAAAATTGTTCTTTTTGCAGAATGGAGCAAAAGTTTATGCTCTCAGCCTGTTTAAAGCCTTCCGCTAATTGTTTTAGTCAATTGGTTTAGTCGTCTCGGGTGAAAATATTTTGTAACGCTTGCAACAGTTTGGACTCGAGAGACACTTGTTATACATTACGATAGTTTGATGGTTCTGTTTTATAGATTGCCCAATTTTTACTTGATTAGGCTTCATTCGCATAGTTTTCGCGTGAAGCTGGAGATCTTTGTAACCCAGGGCATTTTAAGCTTATCTCCATCTCCAATGCGCTTCTAGTCTCAGCTGTGTCTACCTGAAGTTTTTGTATGGGGTCTTCTACAGAGCACATTGCTCTGTTTGACTTATAGATCATAAGCGCCTAGGGTTTTGGGGCGTGTGCTCTCAGACTAGAGATGGAGTCATTTAAAGCTACTACTACTTGCTAGTAGCAAGTTGCTACTATAATTCCTCACCCCGGAGAGCATGAGGTGAGGCTGCTCCGCACTCAGGACTCGGCCCTACTATAAAACTACTGCCCTTTGATGATCTGGGTGCAGTATTGTTTCTGGCGTACCTATCGACTAGTGTAAGTGGCTCGTCAATCTGAAGCTGAGGTGGAATAGACTGGGTAGTAATGATCCTGAAGTAGTAGATCACTCGCTTCGCACCCTCAGTCATCAGTCCCAGCTCTCAGACGAGTGAATCCCGTGGAGAAATCCAGGACGAGGACTGCTTCTCCGCTTCCAGTTACCAGGACGACCGCATCCAGGACCTTTTCTCATTCCCTCCTCCAAGTGCCTGGAAACTCAGGGTGACACTTGCACTGGCCCCAGTATATCTCGCAACCTCTCAAGCGTCCGTCCGTCCGCCCCTGCTCCCAAGATTCTCGCCAATTATCTCTCACGCTTGACGCAACACGTCCTCCTCCAACCCTCCGATTCTTCTCCGGATTCCGGACTCGTCTCTTGTATTCCTCCAGTCGGAATCCCCGCCAGAGGAAAATGGTCTTGGTCTCAGTTTTAGTAAAAGTGGTGACTGGAAATGTGTTTTCAGTGGACCTGTACCTCACGCTGGCCTGTTTCGCAGTCAGTCTCCTTGTGATACGGGCACTGCAGGTGTACGTTGGTCAGAAACAGCTTCCGCCCGGTCCTTGGGGCCTCCCCTTCCTCGGCTTCCTCCCCTACCTCACTGGCGCTCCGCATCTCCAGTTTCTTGGACTGAGTAAAATTTACGGATCCATTTTCTCCGCCCGCTTCGGATCTCATCTAGTCGTCGTCCTCTCGGACTACAAGCTCATCCGAAGAGCCTTCTGTCAGGAGGTCTTTTCCGCGCGTCCCGAAAACGAAATCACGGCGCTCATGGAGGGTTACGGTAAGCTCAAGTTTTTAATCGTCTCTCGAATCTAAGTTTCTGTAAGTAATCAATGCATCAGGTATTTTCAAATTCAGTTTGGCAGATCATGTAAACCCCAGTTGAATTAGGCTCTAGTTTCATTAGGATTTGGGATCCATGCGAATACAGTTAAGAAATTTACGAAGGCTTTCAATTGGTGCAGCAGTAAAGTTCCCATCGGATATTTGTGGCTAGTTTATCAAAATTAGTAGGAGTAGGGCTTGGTTCCAATTAATAGATCTGAAAATTAATAGATCCGTGCAAATATTGAGTGAAGCAATTTGCAAAATCTGTAATGCAATGTAGACACAATTGTCTCAAAAATAACTCCTCATTTACGCACACGATGCGTTGAGACTCCCAAAACAGCCTCCGCGCCCACCAGGTGTCTCTCAGGATACGTACAAGGCAGTAAAGCAGTTGCCATTTCTTAACCATCGCGCTGCTTTCCTTGGTTCACTCGATCGATCCTCCGCGCGGTATGCAAATAAACTAGCGCAGGCTGATAAATTGGCATGGCTCGATGCATGTAGCCAAGCAGATCCTTCTGTTGCCATAGGAGCGGAAAGCTCCCAGCTGATAAGGTGAGAAGCGTCTGCGTAAGCGTAATTCAACTTGCTGGCAAAGTATAGCCGAAAGACTCGTTATCTCACTTTGTGTGTGGAATGTTTTCGCGCAAAGGACCCTCGTGGTCGGGCGAGTCGTTGTGGGGTGGATTCGCTTCTGTAGTAGCTCCTGCAGCTACAAACGAGATGAGACGAGAGGGTGCAGAAAGGCTGATTCTGATTCTGTGGAGGGCTGCTGCGCTACACCGCTACACGCACCTTGTTACCTCTTCACCTCTCAGCTGCTTTGCCTCAATCTCTCAACGAAGGATGAGGGATGAGACGAGGTGAGGATGAATTAATTTCGCTAAGTTATGTGCACACATTTCGCATGAGTGGAAAGTCTGCAAAACTCCAAGCCAATACACTTTGCTACTCTCTCATCGCTGTCATAATCTTGCGACTACGTTACATAGTTTCAGAAGCCTTCTCCTCCCTTTCCTTCATCTTCTTCTTTCCTTAGATGATTTGGTCGTTTTATTAAAATTCTTTTTATTCTGCTACGCGCTACCGTCATCCAAGGGAGGCCACTTGGATTATTTGCATATTCATTGCACTGTCAAACTTTCGGCCCTCAATTGATTTATAGAGCGCGGAATATAATAAAATCCAAAATAGCACGAAGGAGCGACTTTGGTATGGCTGGATTCACTATTTATGGTTCTGCGCCGTTTTGGACAACTTGATCGCCTTTCCAGAGATTAGAAGTTACCTATTTTGGTCCACAAGTTTCATTCACAAATGATGCTGCATGCACGAACGTATTTACCATTTCTTGCTCAGAAATGCCACAATATTTACGCTTGTATACATAATCCTTGGAAGCCGCAAATGGACGCGATAAGTCAGCCGTTCATAGCTGATAATAGTTGTTATGGGAAGCTGGTAGAAGTATTTCCTTCCATTACAGGATTGATTTCCCTGCTCTTTACCTACATATTGGTTTCAGAATGGAAACTGTGTCACAGCCTTCTCAAGGACGGCTGTGCGTTTTGCACATTTTGCCTTTTCCTGAGACATGCTCAAAGATTTGTGTACGCGCTATTTCAAGTTGGTCAACAGTAGTAAAAGCGTTAATTGTATAATCAGGAACCCCGGGTACGCACGAATAGAAATCTAAATTTAATGGCATTGTTGACACAAGAGGCCTTGAGAGACAAGGAGACAGTTTCGGGAAGAGCTTTGTAAACAAAATTAGGACACTGGGCCGACATGACAATTGCTAGGTCGACTGGCTTGAAGAGTTATCTTTGCGATTAGGACTGCCGTCGCGTTCCTCAAAGCCATGTCCTGTGAGCTAACTTTCCTATCCTTCACAAATTCATGAGATACCGAAGTAGGACAGGGTCCTGTGCTTATTAGGACAAGGGAATTGTTGTGTATTATATGCGTATGCGCCTTTCCCTTGAATTGGTTCTTCAGCTTCTGAAGGGAATGTCGTTCTTGAATTAAGTGTTTACTGACAGCCAGCCAGGTAGAGCATATCTTGATGAAGATTATGTTTGTCAAAATAATATGGCGTAGTGTAGGGTCCTAGTAAAGCATATGCATGTATACATTTTATCCTTTGATTGTCAAAATCACACCCTGTCTTCAACCTTAATAGAATACGCTTCCTGTCTTTGCCTGCCTCCTCGGCGAGTATCTGAATCAATGCTGATTAGTTGACTCTGCCTTAATTCCATTGATTGCCTTGTTAAGTAACGACTTATCCGTTCGGAAGACTTTGATATTCTGAGAATAATTCATGGATGAGTCAGTTAAATGTTTTTAAAACAAACCAAATTGCTAAAGGTTTTACCCCAGAACAGATTTAAGGCTCTAAAGCCGCTCAAGGGATCATTAACCGTCTTATAACATGCCCTTGGTTGAGATTGTTCCTAAGCCTTTCCCTTCCTAAATCCAAGCACCTTTCTGCTCTGGATTTCGTTATTTCGTAACCTTCATAATCCTCGCAGTTCTTATCTTAAGGTCATGTAGTTCCGGTCACGTGCTCTCAGCAGGAAGCACCAAGCTCATACCAGATCAAATGCACGTACATGGAGCCTTAGGAACTGCATGATAAGCAATGTATGTACACTGATTCTTTTAAATCTTATTCTTAAACTATTATTTGTAATTACAGGTGTGATCAACATCGATGGGCACATGTGGAAAGATCAGAGACGTTTTCTCCATGACCGTCTACGATCCTTTGGGATGAAATACAGCGGTAGCGGAAGAGACCAGCTTGAATCGAGAATCATGGTAAGAATTAAGAATGGTGAAAGTTGGAGAAAGTTTCCACATGAACTCACACGACAGCATCTTCTCTAACCTAAAGCCTCTATCTCCTTTAGGTTGAAGTAGAATCTTTTCTACAAGGACTTGCGAAAGCTCAAGGTGAGCCTTGTGCACTGGGAGAGAAAATATCCCTGAGCGTAACAAACGTTATTTGTGGGATTCTGATGAGCGTTCGCTTTACCCCAGAAGACGAGCGGTGCAAGCGCTTCATGCGTCTAATCGAGGAAGGTTTCCAACTTGTCACTGCTACCGGCGCTTCTAATTTTATCCCTTCTCTAAGAAATCTACCACGTATTCAAGAACTAAACACTAAAATTAGACAGGTACATATTTGTTTACCCATATCATCTTCCTGTAAACAATCTCAAATATCGTATATTGACGCTTTCTATTCTTTTTTGATATTTCACCAACTGACTTTTGTGTATACTTTCCATGTACAGAATCGAGAAGAGATGCAAGGATTTTTCAAAGAAATCGTTGATGAGCACAAGGACACATTCGACCCAAATAATATTCGTGATTTGGTAGATTCGTATATACTTGAAATCGAAAATGCAAAACAAAGCCAAGAAGGCGATCTTCTCTTCGCTGGAAAAGATCCAGGTAATACATTTCGCCACTGAACGGACCGATCCTCCAAAAAAGTACCCTGATTGTGCCGGACATTAATGAACGTGCCCCTGTTTATGTTTAGATCGTCAAATTTACCAAATCATCGGTGACCTGTACAGTGCTGGGACGGAGACCGTGAAGGTGTCGTTGCAGTTTGGAGTCATTTACATGCTGCACCATCCCGAGGTCATGAAGGCCGTCCAAGAGGAGCTCGACCAAGTTGTAGGTCGAAGTCGCTTACCCACAGTCGAGGATATGCCGTACTTGCCATACACTGAGGCAACGCTGCAAGAGATTCTCCGACGTTCTACCATTGTTCCCATGGGAACCACCCACGCCACCGCAGGGTAATTAGATACAAAATATCACCACTAGGTGGCAGTTTGGCTGCAACTAAGCATAAAGTTTGTCTTTGCATTCCTGAATCCAAATTAAAATGATTGTTTACTTCATCTCACAGAGATATTACTTTGGAGGGGTATCAGATTCCAAGGAATTCCTCAATCATCCCACTCATCCACGCCGTTCACATGGACCCTCAACTCTGGGACGAGCCGGAAAAGTTCAATCCGTCCCGATTCATAAACAGCGAGGGCGTCGTTACCAAGCCTGAATACTTTATTCCCTTCGGAGTAGGTCGGAGGAGGTGTTTGGGAGATGTGCTGGCAAGAATGGAATTATTCTTGTTCTTCTCTTCTCTCCTCCACGTATACGATCTGGAGCTTCCGGAAGGAGCACAACTTCCAGACTTTGAAGGAAGTAGCACAGGGTCGGTTCCACTAGCTGATAATTGTCCGGTAAGTAGCGTCAGTTTTCCATTATATAAATGTTGTTTACTTGATCCTTGCTTAAATTGTTAAAATTGCCAGGAACTGACGTTCAAATATATTTTCGTTCTGCAGGTACGAGCCGTTCCTAGAGAAATCCAACTAGATTCCGGGATTGGAGACTCTTTGGCGGATTTTACAGAGTCGGAAAGAGTATTGGCAGCTTCCTGCTGAAGAATAGTCACAGTATCAGTACAAAGTGATGTTTAAAGTAAAGTTTGAACTGTCGAGAAAGCCGCTTTGTGATGTTAGTTTTTTAAAGGGGGTTGTGCGGTGAGATGATAGGAAGACTTGTTGTTTGGACTATCATTGTTTTTCGTCTTTCAACTTACAGTATTCTAGCGCAAACTGTGCATCTATCTTCGCACGGAAGTAATTAGCAGTCTTGCTTCTAAACTATGACGTAATTAATTGAAGAGATCTCCAAAAGATTTTATTTTTGTTTGCATTGGAAAGTGCGATGAGGAATGGGGGAATGAGCTCTTGAGTATCTCTTGGGACTTGATTTTAAATAGAAATGACGGATTGAAAAATGTTTCTCACGCATAATAATCAAATGTATCTACAAATCTACTGAACAGAAACAATTACCGAATACTATTATGCAATGCAGTGTTTCTCTGAATAAGTTTCATCTATACATGTAGAAGAGATCAGGTATGAATAATGGTTTCTTCTCCATTTTCATACTTGGAGTTGAGAGACTGAGTACTTTGTGGTTATAACGATACATCACAGGGGTCAGCATTATAGTCTAGCTTTCCGGTGACAGAAGAAAGATATATAATATAGTTTTAGCTGCAGGCATATGTAATATAATAATCTATTTTTGTTATCAACTTGTCATATGAATGATTGCAGTTACCATGATATTAATTAAATCGCTAAATAAAAACTTACTTTTCGCAATATTTCTCTTGGCGTCATTATTGAATTGTCATAGGAATCTCAATGTTCCTCGTTGATTGAATCCCTCGCACAAGTTTGTATTAAAGTTTCTTGACCGCGGATGGATTTTCGTGGAAACAAGTTAATAAAAAAATAAACAGCGTATATAACACTGATTTATACTTGATTAAGTTCAGGTGTAGCTGAAAACGTGAGTTGTTTTAACGAAACCTGCGTTTCCATGCAACCGATAATTTTCAGTACTATGTAGTTAACTGGAGTATACTTACGGCATAAGTGTTCGCTAAAAATGGCTAAAATGGCTACTGTTATCCTTATTTTCAGAGGGAAGGAACAAAAAAATATGTTTCCAATCCTATTTTACGCTGACCTACAGCAGTTACAAAGAGTTAATTGTTACGTTCCTGATTAGAAAGAATGGATTCTCTCAGCTTTCGCCCCTCCGAAACAAGAAAGATGCATGCAAATTTTTAAGAGCCTTAAGCGTTTAAAATCACCTGTTCATCATCGGGACGAGGAGCAGTGAGCCAACTGCTAACTAGTGTGCGGTGGAGGTGAGTTGAGGAGAATTACGTGCGAAAAATGTTTGGAGGAGCTGTGCGAATTCAGCACAAGACAGACGCAGACAGAGAGGTGAGTAACCGTCCTTGCAAAGATGCTAGCACTTATCCCATTCCTCCTCTTCATTTCCTAAGGCATGAGGTTATCAGGTAATTTCTACCCTCAAGACAAGAAAATACAAACGCATTTTCCCACAACGTCGGCCCAGGTACGGAATACCGTATGATAAAACTCATAACACCAAAATATCCAGAAGATTGGTTTCCGTAAAAACCCTGAATAGATTAAGTTTACAGAATGCTGGAGCGTAGTAGCGGTGGGAAGGATTTGATGCTCTTCCAAACGCATCTTTTGCAGAAGTTCTTGTGTAACAGAAAGTGGGATGCCACAGAAAGGAGCATTTAAGTTGGCTACCTACCTGTTAATTGTTTTCCTGGTTCCCCTCGTTTCGGACTCAATGAAAGAAGAGTTAATTAGCTGGAGACAAATTTTGAGGATACATTGAACATGATTAGGAGGGATGAGTTGTGGGGAGTTAACTGAAATTACTAAGGTAATAATGATGATTAGCTCTCTGTGTGAGCCTTACGCGGCCCATTCCATATTTCTTCCTGACTAACGGCATACTTCCCGGAGGAGGAGTGTGGGATCCAGGTGAGTATTGAGGCTGAATCAAGCATGTATATTTAATGGCAAGCCTCTAATTGTAATGCCACTAAGTGGATTGATTCTTGGCTTATTTTCCAATTGAACACGCCCCTCTAAAAATTTCTGTTCCTTTTAAACGCTCGCCGTTCTCAAGCTATATTATTATGGATTCCCTCAGGGACAGTTTTCGACAAGTAATAAAAGTAGCTATAAGGATTCCTTCATCTCGATGGCAACATGCACTACCGTACTCGGCAAGTATTTAACACAGTGGCACATATCCAAGGAGGCCAACAACCTCTGGGTTCACTTTCAAGTTTTTAGAGGACAAACACCTTTTAATTATTCGTCGTTGACACACAACACAATTCCCTTCTTGTCATTCCCTCATTTCTTGAATACGCAACTCTACACAATCCACCCTTCCCCTCCACCCCAGTCCTGGGTCCCCAGGCCGTAAATGCCCGTTACCCTTCTTGCCCCATCCCATATAGTTTGTCCTAAATCCGCTTTAAGCTCCAGCCCTGCCACCCTCCCTTCTTCAAGTCCCAGCCAGATCCGCAGAAACACTTGGAGAAATCTTTTTGAAACATAGAAACTATAGTAACAACTTCTTCCTACTCCTCCCAAACCTTTTTTACCTGTTACAGAGTGATGCAAATGATTTTTGCGCGTTTCCGTCGTTTTTTTCATTGTCTGTTTAAGCTTGTACAGTAGCTAAATCTAAACTCAAGAAACCGTGTCTTTCTTGAAACCCCCTGGCCTGTCCAGGAAGAGAGGTCTTCACTAAACCTCTCTTCCTTCCGTGGACTGGGTTCTAATGAGGAGGAGGGAGGGTATGTGTATTTATGGGGTTGGTGGTCTAATGAATGTTTTGATTTATTTACGATTCTGCGGATTATTCTGCGATAATAGGTAAGAAAGAGGAGGAACGGAGGAGAAGGAGGAGGAAGGGAATCATAAGCACTGTCAACCAACCCCCCCGCAGGACATGGTTCCTTGAAAGTGAAAGTACCGGGGGCGAGAAAAGAGTTTGAACTCCAAAAGCCGGAAACGACAGGCGAATAATAACAAACTGAATTGCATAACTTTGAACACCCCAAAATTATGTAATCCCCACCCAAGGAAGCTTTAGCTCTTCTACGCAAGGAAACGCCTAGCTTTGTCCTCCTCTAATCCCTTCTCCTCTGGGGACGATGCCTAGGAAATTCACACGCTTCAAAAAAGGTTGAATCAAATGTGTACGCACCAAAAGATGCCCTTCTTTCCAACCGCTTCCTAATTTAATAATGAATGCTAATATACATCGCGATAATTTAATTCACAACGTCTGCCGCACAATCCTTACACCGAATCCACAGATGGTACTAACGAAAAGGTCTGCAATATTGCTGTACCAATAGATCACAATAATGCTTAAAATTGTATTTTGAGTTTTAGTATAAAAGCCAATATTTACAATTCGCATTGCAAAGGTCTGCAATCAGCTGATGCAGTCCTTCCTACCGCTACCGTGTCAGACAGAATGCTACATTTAGTTACCAGTTTTAGCATAAAATCCTGCTCTAGTTTGGAGTTGTCACTTGCGTCTTGCGTATTCTACTAGAGGTTCCAGCGTGGATGATTTGATATGGAATCAAAAACGTCCCAGGAATCATAAATCATCCAAATTTGGCTTCCGTGGATGGAACTCTAATCGCTATGAGATTTCGTAGCTTCTGTCAAAATAGGCTAGGCTAACGCTATAGAGGCTAACGGCAGAGGGGTTGTCGTCCGGAAAATTGGATGGGACATGATAATAATGTAAAGGGAATATAGGCAGAATAGGAATGTGCGAAGCTAGTTAGGGATAAAATTATGTAACGACATTTATTCCGAGTACAAGTAAATAAACGCTTATTCTGTGTTGGACCATTACGCAATTTGACAATTTATTGACCACACAGTTGAGGAGACAATCAAAGAGTCAACGACCCCTCGCCCATAAATACTTGGGGAGAGAGAGAGACGCTCCACATTTGAGTAATCGACCCGGTCACAAACCTGCAAGTCATAATACTTTGAAAGCTACTAAGCTACTAAGCTACTTAAGAAGCACAACTATAAAGATAAAGAGTATCAAGTAATCCCTGACTCTGTTCCCAGTAAAATTGATCCTTGATTTCCGTCAGGATCTCCTCTCGCACCTCCTCATTCATATGCCATCATACCTCCCCACTCCCCTGATCTAACTCTTAATTAGTTTTCTTTAACTCGTCCCTCTCCCACCTTCTCTTCCCTTTTGATCTTGGAGATCACGAGACGAGCTAGTCTCCGTTCCCTCCTGCATCCTGTCTGAATTGTGTGTCACAAATGTGTCTATAGTGGATTTGTCTTGTGGGTGCGTAAGTTTGTGAACGAACACATTGTTGTCGTCCACTTTTGCATAGGGAGCTTCTGGGGTCTCCTCGCGGCAGCGGCTAGAGCCATTTTATTGCTGCTAGTCCTCCTCCTATTATATTCCTATTCCCTCTACTTCTGCAATTCTTGCTTCCACTCCTATTCTTTTGCCTGGCCATGGAGAGCAAATCAAGTGAGGCTCCTCCGCACGCAGGACTCGGCCCTACTATAAAACTACTGCCCTTTGATGATCTGGGTGCAGTATTGTTTCTGGCGTACCTATCGACTAGTGTAAGTGGCTCGTCAATCTGAAGCTGAGGTGGAATAGACTGGGTAGTAATGATCCTGAAGTAGTAGATCACTCGCTTCGCACCCTCAGTCATCAGTCCCAGCTCTCAGACGAGTGAATCCCGTGGAGAAATCCAGGACGAGGACTGCTTCTCCGCTTCCAGTTACCAGGACGACCGCATCCAGGACCTTTTCTCATTCCCTCCTCCAAGTGCCTGGAAACTCAGGGTGACACTTGCACTGGCCCCAGTATATCTCGCAACCTCTCAAGCGTCCGTCCGTCCGCCCCTGCTCCCAAGATTCTCGCCAATTATCTCTCACGCTTGACGCAACACGTCCTCCTCCAACCCTCCGATTCTTCTCCGGATTCCGGACTCGTCTCTTGTATTCCTCCAGTCGGAATCCCCGCCAGAGGAAAATGGTCTTGGTCTCAGTTTTAGTAAAAGTGGTGACTGGAAATGTGTTTTCAGTGGACCTGTACCTCACGCTGGCCTGTTTCGCAGTCAGTCTCCTTGTGATACGGGCACTGCAGGTGTACGTTGGTCAGAAACAGCTTCCGCCCGGTCCTTGGGGCCTCCCCTTCCTCGGCTTCCTCCCCTACCTCACTGGCGCTCCGCATCTCCAGTTTCTTGGACTGAGTAAAATTTACGGATCCATTTTCTCCGCCCGCTTCGGATCTCATCTAGTCGTCGTCCTCTCGGACTACAAGCTCATCCGAAGAGCCTTCTGTCAGGAGGTCTTTTCCGCGCGTCCCGAAAACGAAATCACGGCGCTCATGGAGGGTTACGGTAAGCTCAAGTTTTTAATCGTCTCTCGAATCTAAGTTTCTATAAGTACTCAATACATCAGGTATTTTCAAATTCAGTTTGGCAGATCATGTAAACCCCAGTTGAATTAGGCTCTAGTTTCATTAGGGTTTCGGATCCATGCGAATACAGTTAAGAAATTTACGAAGGCTTTCAATTGGTGCAGCAGTAAAGTTCCCATCGGATATTTGTGGCTAGTTTATCAAAACTAGCAGGATTAGGACTTGGTTCCATTTCATTAGATCTGCAAATTAATTGATCCGTGCAAATATTGAGTGAAGCAATTTGCAAAATCTGTAATGCAATGTAGACACAATTGTCTCCAAAATAACTCCTCATTTACGCACACGATGCGTTGAGACTCCTAGAACAGCCTCCGCGCCCACCAGGTGTCTCACAGGATACGTACATCTAAGGCAGTAAAGCAGTTGCCATTTCTTAACCATCGCGCTGCTTTCCTTGGTTCACTCGATCGATCCTCCGCGCGGTATGCAAATAAACTAGCGCAGGCTCATAAATTGGCATGGCTCGATGCATGTAACCAAGTAGCTCCTTCTGTTGCCATAGGAGCCGAAAGCTCCCAGCTGATAAGGTGAGAAGCGTCTGCGTAAGCGTAATTCAACTTGCTGGCAAAGTATAGCCGAAAGACTCGTTATCTCACTTTGTGTGTGGAATGTTTTCGCGCAAAGGACCCTCGTGGTCGGGCGAGTCGTTGTGGGGTGGATTCGCTTCTGTAGTAGCTCCTGCAGCTACAAACGAGATGAGACGAGAGGGTGCAGAAAGGCTGATTCTGATTCTGTGGAGGGCTGCTGCGCTACACCGCTACACGCACCTTGTTACCTCTTCACCTCTCAGCTGCTTTGCCTCAATCTCTCAACGAAGGATGAGGGATGAGACGAGGTGAGGATGAATTAATTTCGCTAAGTTATGTGCACACATTTCGCATGAGTGGAAAGTCTGCAAAACTCCAAGCCAATACACTTTGCTACTCTCTCATCGCTGTCATAATCTTGCGACTACGTTACATAGTTTCAGAAGCCTTCTCCTCCCTTTCCTTCATCTTCTCTTCTTTTCTTGGTCTCTGTTGTAGCTTGTTTCAATTGTTGTCCTACGCGCTACCGTCACCAAAGAGAAGGCACTTGGATTATTTGCATATTCATTGCACTGCCAAACTTTTGGCCCTCGCTTGATTTATAGAGCACGCAATAGAACGCAACACGTTATGATGCGAAACGATGGATTGTGTACACAATTACGCGACAAAGGGAGAACGATACACTTAGAAGCAATAGTTTGGTTGTCGAATTCTAGAATGCTAATCTTGCTCCGGAAGTGAACACAACTTATTGTATGTTCGGAACATGACGAAGAAGTCTCATTGAGCTTCGCATCCTAATGCTTGCATAGTCTGGAAATTGGTTTGACAAAAAATGAATCTTTCATTTCACAGCAAATTCCGAATTGTTCTGTTTTTTCTATTGAGTAGATAAAGTCGAGTTACTTAGGTTTGATTTACCTACAAAGGAGTTCTTTGGATTTTACGAAATTAGTTTTTGTGAAGCTGTATAACGTATATTTTCCTTGTGGATTTGCCTTTGTGATTTGCCCCGTTATATTTTGCCAACAAACTAAGCACATTGCTCAAACTATGTCAAACAATTCTCAAGGACAGCAGCGTCTTTCGTGCCAGCAGCATTTTCAAAAGCACTGCTTGTTGCAAATGAACTTATTCGATACACACTCTCTTGAGTGTATGGCTGACAAACATAACTTGTCTTTTGTAGAATTATGTACTGCTAAGGCGAGAGCTGTTATCATATTAAAAGTATCAGTAGCGCATTTTGTGACCTAAGCATTATTATTTTTTTATTGTAGGTGTAATCAACATTGATGGACACATGTGGAAAGATCAGAGGCGTTTTCTCCATGACCGTTTGCGACATTTTGGAATGAAATACAGCGGTCGCGGAAGAGACCAACTCGAATCAAGAATAATGGTAAGCCTAAATTATATCAAAGTTTTTGCGATAATTGATCCATAATTACGATCCGAGAGAATTTCGTTCAAGAAATCTGCTCGAGAAAACTTAGCTTCATGCCGTGATATTTATGCTTATACAGATTGAAGTTGAATCTTTTCTGCAAGGATTAGCAAAGGAAGAAGGTGAACCTTGTCCGTTAGGGGAAAGTATATCTTTGAGTGTAACGAATGTGATTTGTGAGATTCTGATGAGCGTGCGATTTACGGCGGAAGATCAGCGATGTAAACGGTTTATTCGTCTCATTGAAGAGGGATTCCAATTAGTGACCGCTACTGGAGCTTCCAACTTTATCCCTTCTCTAAGAAATCTTCCCAGAATCCAGGAACTCAACGTAAAAATTAAAAAGGTGAGTGGGTAGATCAGAAGAAGACGATAAATCTACATTAGAATTTCCGATACCACAGAGATTATAAAGTCAATTTTTTTAGAACCGAGAAGAAATGCAAGGATTTTTCAAAGAAATCGTTGATGAGCACAAGAATACATTCGACCCAAACAATATTCGTGACGTTGTAGATTCCTACTTGCTCGAAATTGAAAATGCCAAACAAAGTCAACAATGTGATCTTCTCTTCGCTGGAAAAGATCCAGGTAACACATTTCGCGTTTTGAACAGACCTTTTCTGCTATACATTTGGTGCCTGTTTTGGAGTTGCCGCGCGGATTGTGCTCGTTAGTGCTCAACCGATCCTCCGAAAAAAGTGCCCTGATTGTGCCCGACTTTAATGAACGTGCCACGTTTTATTCTTAGATCGCCAAATTTACCAAATCATCGGTGACTTGTACAGTGCTGGGACGGAGACCGTAAAAGTGTCGCTGCAGTTTGGAGTCATTTACATGCTGCACCATCCCGAGGTCATGAAGGCCGTCCAAGAGGAGCTCGACCAAGTCGTGGGTCGAAATCGCTTGCCCACAGTCGAGGACATGCCGTACTTGCCATACACTGAGGCAACGCTGCAAGAGATTCTCCGACGTTCTACCATTGTTCCCATGGGAACCACCCACGCCACCGCAGGGTAATTAGATACAAAATATCACCACTAAGTGGCAGTTTGGCTGCAATTGAGCATACAGTTTGTCTTTGCATTCCTGAATCCAAATTAAAATGATCATTTACTTCATCTCACAGAGATATTACTTTGGAGGGGTATCAGATTCCAAGGAATTCCTCAATCATCCCACTCATCCACGCCGTTCACATGGACCCTCAACTCTGGGACGAGCCGGAAAAGTTCAATCCGTCCCGATTCATAAACAGCGAGGGCGTCGTTACCAAGCCTGAATACTTTATTCCCTTCGGAGTAGGTCGGAGGAGGTGTTTGGGAGATGTGCTGGCAAGAATGGAATTATTCTTGTTCTTCTCTTCTCTCCTCCACGTATACGATCTGGAGCTTCCGGAAGGAGCCCAGCTTCCAGACTTTGAGGGACAAAGCACAGGCGCCGTGCCATTGGCGGACAAGTTCATGGTGAGATAACTTATGAAAACGTTTGGTTAGACCTGTGGAATCCCTTTACCATATCGGGGCTGATTCAATGGCAGAAATTATAATTAATGTAATAATTACAGGTGAAAGCTATAGCTAGAGAGATGGAACTGGACTCCAGCACCACCGCAGTGCTTCAAGAGGATTTTCTGGAGTTGACAGCTGTACCTGCTGCGTTTTAAATAGTCATCATGCGCCCTACAAAGTCGTTCAATATTTATTTTTGGGCTCGAGTGCCACTGTGATTCTTATCGGTTACCATACCCAAGTATGGATCCTTGGACACTAATTATTTGTTGCTCTGGAATTTCATTGGAAACTCCCAGGACGCCTGATCTTAAGTTTCATCTAGTAACCATTAGTATTGCCACCCGGCTATGCCTCAGATCTTATGTTGTTGTAGCAAAATCTCTGAGTTATTTATGTATACGTGTAATTGTTTTCACTGCGTGTGTTAAAAGTACAATTCCCCGGAATTACCTTGTTGTTTTATATCAAGTAGTCACGCCGATATTAAAATAAATAAAAGTGATATTGATGTGCGTAAAAACTTTTGAATTTAAATCCTGTAATTTTCGTACATTTAGATTGGTATTTTTATTTGACACGCAACGTTTTCGTTTACGCCACACTCCACTTGTAGTGGCTAGCAGGTTAGCCTTTGAACAAGTTACAAGTGACGAGGGGAAACGAGCAGCTAGTGAAGAAAATTAACTGATGTATGTGTGGATTGTGTGTGAGTGCGTTTTATTAGCTTGCACCTTGAGCAGAATGATGAAACAGGTTTATCAATTCAAGTAGAATTTATTGCAATTTAAAGTTCCAAAATAATAAAGTTATTGTTTGAAATGAAAATTATAGATTGGAAGGAAGCAAAAATATATGGCAACCGAAAAAAATAGCGCAAGTATGGAAATTGGAGCAGAAAATATATAAAGCCCAAGAGAAAGTACAAAAAATGCCTTAACATAAGAAACTTAGCGCCGCCGTGGAGGGTCTCACAAAATTCATCTATGTAAGTGGACTTGAGATGAAACAGCTTTCCCCGAGATATGAGTATTAAGCACAGAAAATGTAAGATATTCCAAAAAGAGTAGTTCCTACTTTGCGCTAATTGACTTTATCGGGTTCCATGCAAAAAATGTGACGAAATAGCTTTG
The DNA here is from genome assembly GCA_906901655.1 of Sminthurides aquaticus. Taxonomy (NCBI): domain Eukaryota; kingdom Metazoa; phylum Arthropoda; class Collembola; order Symphypleona; family Sminthurididae; genus Sminthurides; species Sminthurides aquaticus. The sequence goes on along the minus strand of CAJQTT010000004.1, from coordinate 2,114,506 downwards.
AAATGAACAGGAAGGTAAGGAGAATAAAGCGTTGAAATTGCTCCAAAAAGCGATTCAGAAAAGAAGCAAAATATTATTAGGATTGAATATAGAGCTCGTGGATGGACTGTTAAAGCGTACATGAATATCTCATAGAATATTTCATGCAAGATTGAGAGCTGACAAAAAGAACTCTAATATCGTCGTATCAAAAAATATAACTGCTTTATCACAACAGTCAAGCTCCATATACATTCATTTTTACACTTCCTTAGGCAAGGGATATTGGAAAGGGACAAATGGCTTAGATGCCCCTGCACATCTTCTGTCAGTAGAGCCTGGCGTGCAAATAGGTGGACACCGAGGATCAATTGTTCCCGGGTAACACAAAGGCTTTTTCGTTGTTACTTCCTCCTGTGGGCATCGCGGATCCGTTGATCCTGGGTAGCATTGTGGCTGTGGCTTTGGAGTAGTTTGTGGACACCGGGGATCCTGAGAGCCTGGATAGCATCTAAATTGAGTAGTTGTCGTTTGTGGGCAGCGGCGATCAGTGCTTCCTGGGTAGCAAACTGGAGCTCGTGTTGCAGGAGGTTGAGTTGGCTGAGGACAACGCGGGTCGGGAGAACCTGGATAGCATCTCAAGGCTGTTGTTGGAGGTGCTGTAGTTGTTTGTGGACATCTTCTGTCAGTTGAACCAGGAGTGCAAACGGGAGGGCAACGTGGGTCAATGGAACCAGGATAGCATTGGAATTGTGTAGTCGGTCTGGTGGTAGTCGGCTGAGGACAGCGAGGGTCCGTTGAGCCTGGATAACATCTAAACTGTGTTGTCGTGGTCTGTGGACATCTAGGATCTGTAGATCCAGGATAACATCTCAGTTGTGTGGTAGGAGGCTGAGTTGGTCTTGTGGTTGGTTGTGGACAACGTGGGTCGGTGCTGCCGGGATAGCATCTGAATTGGGTGGTGGTTGTCTGAGGACATCTAGGATCAGTGCTTCCGGGATAGCAGACTGGCGCTCGGGTTGTAGGTGGTTGCGTTGGTCTTGTTGTCGGTTGCGGGCATCTCGGATCTGTAGATCCAGGATAACATCTAAACTGGGTAGTTGGCGGTTGGGTTGGTCTTGGAGTTGTAGGTTGTGGGCAACGACGATCTGTAGATCCGGGAGTACAGACGGGAGGACATCTAGGATCTATGGTTCCTGGATAGCACTGGAATTGTGTGGTGGGCCTGGTTGTTGTGGGCTGTGGACATCTTGAATCTGTTGATCCAGGATAACAACGGAATTGAGTAGTAGGTCTCATTGTCGTTGGCTGAGGACATCTTGGATCTGTTGACCCTGGGTAGCAACGGAATTGAGTGGTGGGTCTAGTTGTTGTTGGCTGAGGACACCTTGGATCTGTTGACCCTGGGTAGCAACGGAATTGAGTGGTGGGTCTAGTTGTTGTTGGCTGAGGACATCTAGGATCTGTAGATCCAGGATAACATCTGAACTGGGTAGTTGGTGGTTGTGTTGGTCTTGGAGTTGTAGGTTGGGGACAACGACGATCTGTAGATCCTGGAGTGCAAACTGGAGGACAACGTGGATCTATTGTGCCGGGGTAGCACTGGATTTGTGTTGTGGGCCTAGCTGTTGTGGGCTGTGGACATCTTGAATCTGTTGATCCTGGGTAGCAACGGAACTGAGTCGTTGGCCTAGTAGTGGTTGGTTGTGGGCATCTTGGGTTCGTAGACCCCGGATAACATCTGAACTGTGTGGTCGGTGGCTGAGTAGGCCTTGGAGTTGTTGGCTGCGGGCACCTCGGATCTGTTGATCCAGGGTAGCATCTGAACTGAGTGGTAGTAGTTTGAGGGCAACGTGGATCCGTGCTGCCAGGGTAGCAGACAGGAGCTCTGGTAGTTGGTGGTTGAGTGGGTCTGGGCGTAGTTGGTTGTGGACATCTTCGGTCAGTGGACCCAGGAGTACAAACTGGTGGGCATCTTGGATCTATGGTCCCAGGATAGCACTGGAATTCAGTAGTAGGGCGTGTAGTTGTAGGTTGAGGGCATCTAGGGTCAGTACTTCCAGGATAACATCTCAGCTGAGTAGTAGGTGGCTGAGTTGGTCTAGGAGTAGTTGGTTGAGGACAACGTGGGTCAGTAGAGCCAGGGTAGCACCTGAATTGTGTGGTGGTAGTTTGTGGGCATCTGGGATCCGTGCTTCCAGGGTAACATACCGGGGCTCTGGTTGTTGGAGGCTGGGTTGGACGAGTCGTAGGTTGTGGACACCTGGGGTCAGTGCTACCTGGATAGCATCTAAATTGTGTTGTTGGTGGTTGGGTCGGTCTTGGAGTCGTTGGTTGGGGACAACGACGATCTGTAGATCCAGGTGTGCAGACGGGTGGACATCTAGGATCTATGGTTTCTGGGTAGCATTGGAACTGTGTTGTTGGTCTAGTGGTGGTTGGCTGCGGGCATCTGGGATCGGTAGATCCTGGATAGCATCTGAACTGTGTTGTTGGTCTAGTGGTGGTTGGCTGCGGGCATCGTTGATCTGTTGACCCTGGGTAACACCTGAACTGTGTGGTTGGTGGCTGTGTTGGTCTTGGAGTAGTAGGCTGTGGACATCTGGGATCAGTTGAACCTGGATAGCATCGAAATTGCGTTGTAGTTGTTTGCGGGCATCGTGGATCTGTGCTACCTGGATAACAGACTGGTGCTCTTGTTGTTGGTGGCTGTGTTGGTCTAGGAGTTGTAGGTTGTGGGCAACGAGGATCCGTTGATCCGACAAAGCATCCAGGCCTTGGTGTTGTTTGGAAAGTTGGCCGTTGTGTGGTAGGCTGAGGGCATCGCCTATCCGTAGATCCTGGAGTACAAACCGGAGGACATCTAGGATCTATTGTTCCTGGATAGCATGTAACCGTTGAGCTTGGAGCTTTCGTTGTTGTAGTTTGTGGGCATCTGGGGTCGGTACTACCCGGGTAGCAGACTGGAACTCTGGTAGTTGGCGTTTGAGTAGGTCGAGGAGTAGTTGGTTGGGGGCATCTTGGATCGGTTGATCCTGGATAACAACGGAATTGGGTTGTAGGCCTGGTTGTTGTTGGCTGAGGACATCTTGAATCAGTTGAGCCAGGATAGCAACGGAACTGAGTTGTAGGCCTGGTTGTTGTGGGCTGTGGACATCTGGGATCGGTTGACCCTGGATAACACCTGAACTGTGTTGTGGTTGTAGGCTGAGGGCATCTAGGGTCCGTACTGCCTGGATAACAACGGAATTGAGTGGTAGGAGGTGCTGTTGGCCGAGGAGTGGTTGGTTGTGGGCACCTACGATCCGTAGATCCCGGAGTACATACTGGTGGACATCTGGGATCTACAGTACCAGGATAGCACTGAAACTGGGTGGTAGGAGGTCTAGTGGTAGTCTGAGGGCAACGGGGATCGTTGGAGCCGGTGTAACAAACTGGACCCCTTGTTGTTGGTGGAAGAGTTGGTCTGGGAGTTGTGGGTTGGGGACATCTTCTATCCGTAGATCCGGGTGTGCAAACAGGTGGGCATCTTGGATCAATTGTTCCAGGGTAGCATTGGAATTGTGTGGTCGGCCGAGTTGTCGTTGGCTGCGGGCATCTTGGATCGGTAGATCCCGGATCACATCTGAACTGAGTTGTAGGTGGTTGCGTTGGTCGTGGAGTTGTAGGCTGGGGACAACGACGATCTGTGGATCCCGGGTAACATCTGAACTGGGTGGTTGGAGGTTGCGTAGGTCTTGGAGTTGTTGGCTGGGGGCAACGACGATCCGTTGATCCAGGAGTGCAAACAGGAGGACAACGGGGATCGACAGTTCCCGGGTAACACTGGAATTGTGTTGTTGGCCTAGTCGTAGTGGGTTGTGGACATCTCGGGTCCGTAGAACCAGGATAACATCTGAACTGCGTTGTCGGTGGCTGAGTAGGCCTTGGAGTTGTAGGTTGCGGGCATCTAGGATCCGTAGATCCTGGGTAGCATCTAAACTGTGTTGTAGTTGTCTGTGGGCAACGTGGATCGGTGCTTCCTGGATAGCAAACTGGTGCTCTTGTTGTAGCTGCAGTGGGCCGTGGAGTGGTTGGTTGGGGGCAACGAGGATCGGTCGACCCTGGATAGCAACTAAATCTTGTAGTAGGCGGGAACGTTGGTCTTGGTGTTGTTGGCTGAGGACATCTTCTATCAGTAGAACCAGGAGTGCATACAGGAGTACATCTAGGATCTACCGTTCCAGGATAGCACTGGAATGGTGGACGCGTGGTAGTTGGTTGCGGGCATCTTGGATCAGTGCTACCAGGGTAGCAAGTAAAGCGCGTGGTAGTAGGCTGGGTTGTTCTAGGCGTTGTTGGCTGCGGACATCTTGGATCGTTAGATCCCGGGTAACAACGGAATTGAGTAGTTGGTTGCGGGCATCGAGGATCAGTGCTACCAGGGTAGCAAGTGAAGCGTGTGGTAGTAGGCTGGGTCGTTCTCGGTGTTGTTGGCTGCGGACATCTTGGATCGTTAGATCCCGGGTAACAACGGTATTGAGTAGTTGGTTGCGGGCATCGAGGATCAGTTGAACCGGGGTAGCATCTGAACTGTGTCGTAGGTGGAGCTGTGGGCCTCGCGGTTGTGGGCTGCGGGCATCGAGCATCAGTGGAGCCTGGGTAACATCTGAATTGGGTGGTGGTTGTCTGAGGACATCTAGGATCAGTGCTTCCGGGATAGCAGACTGGCGCTCGGGTTGTAGGTGGTTGCGTTGGTCTTGTTGTCGGTTGCGGGCATCTCGGATCTGTAGATCCAGGATAACATCTAAACTGGGTAGTTGGCGGTTGGGTTGGTCTGGGAGTGGTAGGTTGTGGACAACGACGATCTGTAGATCCTGGAGTACACACAGGTGGACACCGAGGATCAATGGTACCAGGATAGCATTGCACTTGAGAGCTGGATTGTGTTGTAGTTTGTGGACACCTTGGATCCGTGCTTCCCGGGTAGCAAGCAAAACGTGTTGTAGTAGGCTGGGTTGTTCTCGGTGTTGTTGGCTGCGGACATCTTGGATCGTTTGATCCCGGATAGCATACGGGAGCTCTAGTTGTGGTGGGTACGGTCCTTGGAGGAGTGGGCTGAGGACATCTTGGATCCGTTGATCCTGGGTAACAACTGAAGCGGGTCGTAGTTGGGACGGTTGGCCTAGGAGTTGTAGGTTGTGGACATCTTCTGTCAGTGGAACCTGGATAACAATCTGGAGGGCATCTTGGATCGATTGAACCTGGGTAGCATTGGAAAGTTGTAGTTGGACGAGGAGTCGTCGTTTGTGGGCACCTAGGGTCATTACTTCCAGGGTAGCATCTAAGCTGAGTTGTGGGTGGTAGCGTAGGTCTCTGAGTTGTTTGCGGACAACGAGGGTCGGTAGATCCTGGGTAACACCTGAATTGCGTTGTCGTTGTTTGTGGGCACCTTGGATCCGGGCTTCCAGGGTAACAGGTAGGTGCTCTTGTTGTTGTAGGTGCTGGCCGTGTTGTTGTTTGTGGACATCTAGGATCCGTACTGCCAGGGTAGCAGACGGGGCCTCTGGTCGTAGTAGTTACGGGTCTTTGCGTAGTGGTTTGTGGGCACCTTGGATCAGTTGATCCTGGATAGCAGCTAAGTCTGGTAGTTGTAGGTGGGAATGTTGGCCTTCGGGTAGTTTCTTGAGGACACCGCCTATCAGTAGATCCCGGGTAGCAGTCTGGAGCACAGCGAGGGTCAATAGAGCCGGGATAACATTGGAACGGTGTAGTTGGCCTTGGAGTAGTTGGCTGTGGACACCTTGGGTCGGGACTTCCAGGATAACATTGAGGTCTGGTAGTAGTTGATGGTGTTGGACGGTAAGTAGGTTGTGTTTCCTGGGGACATCTTGGATCCGTAGAACCCGGATAACAGCGGGGTTGTTCAGGTCGCTGATTCGTTGGACACCTGGGATCTGTAGATCCTGGATAACAGACTGGCTTTCCTGTGGTTTGTGGTGGCGGAAGTCCGTGACCATCGTTGGATTTGCAGTCTTCTTCCTCACAAGCATCTTTACAGAGCTGAAAGCGTAGCAGAAGGGTATACATTACATATTCTGATATTAAATTTTTAAAAAAATGACTTTAAAATGACCCAATCTTTAAGAAATCTATACCTCAATATTACAGGTGAGATGTACATTATCAGAATCGGGGAATTTGAAAGCAGTCATATTGGTGAAAGCGATTGTGGTCGCTCCAGTTTGACCAGTCTCGTAAGTTTTCCTCCATTTTCCAATTAGTTTTTGTTTGCTAAAAGGGTTGAAAAGTTGAATTTGTCAATGTAAAAAGTGCATTTTAACTCTGTAGGATTTTCAATACAGGATACTGGAAACAAGTTTAAAACTTACATGACACATCCATCAAAACCGGTGAGCTGAACTTTGTTTGTGTTTGGGTCGTCAAAGTTCTCGGAATCGAAAGCGTAGCAGTCCTTGACGCTCACGTCATATTGTCTATCATCGTCTTTCAAGTAAATCAAAATACTGAGATCTTCTCCGATTTCTACTTGGCCACCGATGGGAACAGTCTAAAAATTACCCGGAAAGATCAATTGTTAGTTTTCCTCAAAAATGTCGGTTAAATTTGGCATGGAAACAGCAGGAAAAACTAGCAAATTGCAAGTACACCAATTACACAAGATTAAAACTTACATCAGGGAAATTTCCCTTTTGGATATCCATCCAGCAGTTGAGTCCTTCACTCTTGAAAGGTTGGTGCATGACGTCGAGCATGCCGACAGTAAGAGGCTTAAAGACGACCATTTTCCCTTGCTTCCGGGATCCCTCAGTGTATTCGCAGTTAATGTGTTTGGCAGTATCCCAAATTTCCTTTAAAGAATCAAATCCAAAACCATGTAAAATTCGTGTAAAAAATTGTGAGCATCATTTTGCAACATCGGCATCGGCTAATTTAGCTTACCTGGACTTTTTCGTCCATTTGGAAAATGAGAACGCTATTAACAGTTCTCGCATCATATTGATGATCCGTTCCGCACTCATCATTTGGCACCAAGAATGAGTAGGATGTCTGATTAGTATTGGCTTCGACAAATCTGCGTATAAGAAAATCCAATCAGTATCAGAATTCGCAACTATGCAACTTCTCCGCACCCAAATCCTTTTTACACTCCATCACAGCTAATTTTTCTTAAAAGGCTTGTCCGGCAGTCGAATTAAAAGCATGTAATTAATTAAATATTGATTTTTACATCTAAAATTCAAACTTTCGTTCAAACGGTCTACAATGTCGGAATAGTGGTAGAGTCTCAAGGTTTACCTTCCATTGTTTTGTCAGGAAGTAGAATTTAAAATTTGTCCAGCTTTTGTCTCTATTGTTTCATCTCATGTCTCAATCAAGTCAACAAATTAACATCTCCCCTGCAGGCATTGACCAAAGATGATGTAATTATGCGGCCTATGGTAATGGACTTGTTCCGCACACCTTAGTCTGGGTGGGTCAATTAGTATGTATCTCACTATTATGTAGTTGTTTGACTATTTTACCTGCAATTCCTATTGGAAAAGTGCCCCTTGGCATAGATAAGACCGCTGAAAGGTCCGTCGAAGTCCACCGTCACTCTCAGACCCGACTTTGAGCATTGAGCATCCAACTTTTGAATCTGAACATGATGATGATGATGATGCTCGTCATGTGTAGCTTGAAGGGCTTGCGAATCTGTGGCTTGTTGGTACTGTAAGTTAAATGCTGAAGGGTTGACTTCAGCTCCTACAGTCCATATCTGTAATTAAGATGATTCACGTTCTTTGGCATTTGATTTTTTAATCAAACAAATATCTTCATACAACCCGGAGGCGGTTTTAACAAGTTTATAAATAATTAGGTATTAATGATTTCAATTAATTACTTACCAACAAGACGCACAAGCACAGCGTCAACGACGCACTCCCCATCCTGCTCTGTACCCGTGCCGGGTATCTTCAGTGGTTTTCTGTGTATTCCATAATTTTATTATTAAATCCCGCTTGATGCTTGGCTACAGTTTTGAACAAACTACATTTTGCCAGAGAATAGGTCAGCTCTTCAAGAGCACCTTAAATAGAACTCATTAGGCTCAAGTGGGGAAAGTCTGTGCGGGCCCTAAGGTAAACTATATAATACGTATATGCTTGGAGGAGAAAGTTTCCTAGCACAGCTAAAGATAGGCTTGTATTATTAGCATAGATGGAAAACAAAGAAAAGTAAACGGTACATGATTGCATAATGCGCAGAGTTAAATGTGCGCGACGTCCTTGGTTAATGAAACTATCGTTTAGAGGAGCGTGTGTAGGTGTGGATTGTGTAGCCATATCATAGAAAGGATGACCAGGAGGTAAACGTTGCAGACTATCTGCAGCCGTTACAACGAGAAGGAAGACGCCGCTGACTCGCTCCTGCAGCAATACACAAGAAACAAGTCGCAAAAGTCTAGCCTCTGGTCATCGAAGGCTTTACAATACCTGGCTCGCTCTACACGTGCTACAAGATAGCTGATGAAGCGGCAATGAGTGATGAGTTATTGTGCATAATTATTCCTTGTAATTAAGGTAGGCAACTCTTAATGCGGATTCCGTGCGAGCTAATAAAGACTTGGCTGATGAAGGATTGACGGCTGCTAAGCATCGATATGTGGCCAATTGACAAAAACAATTATCATGTTTAAGGTGTTGACACCCTCCTCGGGTAGGAAAATAAGCCTTGCTTGTATATGTTTTTGGCTACAATAAAATCATGACTGCTCGGACTTAGCACCATTCCCTGTGCCTATATTCCGATACCTGACCAAAATCCATCGCATAGTAGGCGTCATCATCACCTCCCCACACAACTATCATTATCTCGTCATTCCATGCTAGACTCTTTGTGGTTGAGTCAAGCTTTATAAGAAGAAGCTGAAATACTAAAGCTGTGATTAAGCCATCGATTATTTTGGTGGCCGAAAATAATCTCTGATGTAGCACCTAATGTATTCCAGCTCCAGCAAGGATTCAACTCACACCTTCTCAACACGTTATATTCCTGCGTTTTTTCTATCTTGTTTGCTAAAAACACGCGCGCTCCCTGAGCAAATACGCACAGATGAATTTGCAAATTCGCAAATTAACGGTAAACTCAGGATTTCGCAACTCTTCCAACAATGCAAATAGAACACGTTCACATGCTACAGTGTGTTTCAAACCAAGAAGACCAAGAGCTTCGAGTATCCCATCCGAGATTCAACTTGAGAGCCACCTTCCCAATTCCCTACTCCACCTGTCGGCAAATCCGGCTACGAGTGAAGCCGGTTTGAGTCCGTGAAAACAACAAACACACGCACTGAAAGAAACGTTTTCCTCGAGATATTTATGCTTCCGTATGATGTAAACACACCGCGGATCACACCGGACACTAACAACTTGAGAGTCTGATAATAATATCATCTAAAACACCGCTTTAGCACATCTGCGTATAAAACTACGAGTTTGGGGGTATGCTTGAGGGAAACTTGAGACTTTCTTTTTGGAAAGAAAATCCGAAATTATTCACTTACACAAAGATTTTCTTCCCGCTTTGAAAAATTAGTTGATTAATCCCGAGAGTTGCTCAATCCGGATTGGGGTGGGTAGCCAGGATATGATGAGGAGGTTGTCTTGTTTAAGTCTTGCTCAAATTGATTCCCTGTAGTTGGATCCACAGGTAAGAACAGATCAGGACGAGTGTCCAACGATCAAAGCATTCTCACCACGAGTTCCATCTTCTTTTAAGCGGCTCCATGATGGGAAGATGGCATCTTGATTTAGTCAATTTCATTCGTCTCTTCTTCTTCTTTGTACTCATCATACTTTGGCCTGCATCTCATCGGGATGAAGAAGCATGTGCAAAAATCCAATAGCCAAAAATTCTGCAAGTACAACGGAGAATCAGGTGAAGGTGTCCCGTAAGAAGGCAAGCAAGCTAGGAGGTAGTAGTAGCTGTGCATCAAGCTGCATAAAACGTTTCCTATAATCCGCTATCCCGCGCACGCTGCGCACCACCACCATCATATTCCCAGCTAGTTCGTAGCTAGCTAACCCCTGAAATGTTTCCATCCACCACAAATTTTCTTCCCTTTTCTCAATTCTTTCTTAGCGACACAAGCAAAATGCTCATTTAATTGTAGCTCCTACTGCTATTCCTCGTCCACGCAAGCTCAGAGGATATATGACTACCAGTATATGCGTCTTGGTCTAGCGTAGTAGTAGTAGTAGCCTCACATACATTCATCCCTTCACCGCCCCGTTAGGGATGCACACTCAGAAAGAGCTCAAGCTTGCGTTATTAAAGATACATTACAAGATAGTATCTATTATTCCTGAGGAGTAGCGCATCTTCTCTTTGTTTGCATATTCATCATTATCACCCCAGTCAAAGGGAATAGAGTTAAGAGTGAGCGTATTCTTGATTATATCTTGAAATTCTGTATCTTTCTTTTCATTTCAAGTCATTTATGGACGTAATTCATCCCTCAAGTACTTGCCATCCCTACGCGCACTCATTCATTCATTCATCTTCTCAATTACAAAGGGACGAGCTATGAGGTAGGTAGTCAATCCTGTCCTGTGATCAGAAATGAAATCAGCCAGCCGTCCACACGACACAACAACAGGTTACACCCGCACTCCTCGTAGTGGTCATCGATCGCTAGCCACTGACCGCCCTGCCCTTTAATCCGCATCTACTTGGAGCAGAAGGCAAGAATACAAGAGGAGGATACGAAAAAAATCCCAAACCCAGCAGAGCGAGTAATTGATGCTAAGCCAAGGAGTTAATTCTTATTTGGATCCATAAAAGTAATCACTATTTTAGCACTCATCATGTACGTTGAGAGTTGATTCTTTTCCATACTCGTTATACATACCACATGCCTACTCGCCTATTTTCCCTTCTTAGCGCAAGACCAGAATTAGAATCAAAGAGGCGTAAGATTTGATTAGTGTTGGAATTCGGCAATAATGAGGGAAGAGAGAAGGAAAAGAGGAGACAACACCTTTGCTGAGATAATAGGCTATCCTCTTGAGAGGATCCATCCCCGTCCTCACATGGTCAACGATTAGACACATGTTCATCTTGGACTTGGTTGGAGACAAGCCTGCGTTTACCCCACCCCTGTCCTACGAAATCCTGTTCGCCGAATATTAATGCAAGTGTCACAAAGGAGGGAGGGAAATGCGGACACAAGTGTCCACTCGTAATAATTTTAAAACATGGATTGAGGCTATTGCATCCCTGGTTACGTTATGTTGGACAAGGGAGTGAGGGAGATGACAAAATCATTTGTCCTCACTAAATCTTGTACACAATTCAAAGTAGTAACCCTTCTCCCTCGCTAATGTGTGCTTATAAGTGTGGGACAAGAGGGGTAAGTACCATATAAATGTGCATCTCCCGCATCGCATCTCAGCACTTGTAGATTTTAATCAAACTCTACAGACCAACTATTAAAGCTTGCGCGGAGCATAACTGTCTTAAATTATACACCGTCACCAGAATTCGCAAACATTTTGCATACTTGCTCTTCAATGCGGAGGATTTGTCAAGTGAGAAGTGAAGCGGGGTTGGTTATTATTATTATTAGGCTAATGTAATAATTGCTTTAACGAACCCTTATATTATTCCATATTTAAAGCTGACCCATCTCCTCAAGTCCTTTTCCCTTTTTTTTCATTCCTTGTGTCCACTACTACCCCCTTTTACCCTTGTCTCTTTCAATTTGCCATTATTTTTATAAATTTGGCAATCATTCCCTACGTTTCTTAACCATACATGTACAATCAACGCTGAAATTAAAGTTTTATAAAATATTCATCAATACGCTCCTTGCAAATCTCTAGTGATTTACTAGCTGTTAAGCGCCAACAAGACAATGCCGTGCTTTTCCCTGTTACTGTCTATAGTGTGTACTTGGAGCGTTAATTGCAGCCATCCTCGCTCGGAATGAAAAGTGAGGTCCGAGTGGATTCCATTCATGTGATTCTGTCGTAGATCCTGAGGCCATTTGACTCAGTGTCGAATTTCCAAAACTACCTCATCAATGATCAGAGAATGAATAGGGAGAAGACGTTGGATGTCAATTTGTTTGCCGTGTTATGACAATTATTAGCAGATCGTTTCAACAAAGTGTCTGTCTTACGTTCTTCTATATCCTCTAAGGAATCATATTCTGCCATTAACTATACACAGATCCGATACGCAACCCATCCCTTCGTACTCCTTTCGTAGCTTTCATCAAATTTGTCTTGATGAGACAATAACGGTTAGGTTGAGTGAGTAAGCCAGGCAGGAGATACATTACGGCGGCCCTTCGGCACGCTCTTATCCTAGCCGCCGGCCATCCCATCTTCATTCCGGTGTATGCCTGTGTATGACTATGTTTTTCTCTTCCCCACCCCATCATCCAACCTGTATATAATAGAGGTAGTATGTTGTCAAGGTCGTTGGAAGGGGCAGGGGGAATTGAGAATTTTAATTAATGCCAAATCATCAATTCAAAATTTACCCTTTCTCATACATTTTCCCATTCCTTTGCCAATTCTGCTTCCATGTAAACAGTAAAATACATGTACTTCTGAGCTCAAGCCAGTCAGACAGGAGTATGATACATTATATGCATAGCAGTTTGCCGTTTATTATCAATTCATCAAGTCTCATCAAGACTGTGAGCAGATGCCATTTTGCGGCACGTCTCCTAGGCTACTTCTCTCCCACCAGATCCGGTTATCACAAGCATCTTTTACTTTGCCTAACATCTTTGAAATCATCCATCATTTTGCATACAAACTTACCCCGTTTTGTAAATTATTTTATTCCCGTAATCTTACAAGATCATCCTTACCATTTCAAGCAAAAATATTCCGTGAGAACAATTCACAATTGAGCAGTGGGACAGTTCAATTTGTTTGCATTGCTCTTCATTCCATCCAGAATTAATTTTGTTTCTTTTGAATTACAATTTCTCTAGGAAATTCGCATGACCAGCTTCCCTCTCCCCTTTTTTAACAATTTGACTTGCTCTCTTATAGTCTTGCCAAAAATTGCTCCAACCTCGACCATACGTAATCCTCAGCACGTTAACTATTATACCAGCATTGATTGATGCTAAATGAGATTGACTACACTGAGGTAACTAATCTTGCGAAGATATTCTTTATGATTTTTTAACTAAACGCATCTTCTTCTCGCAGAGCTTCTTGAAGCTTCTTCTAATAAAAATCCCTACTGATTCTCACTCCAGCCAGTGGGCATCGTTTTAAAGAATTCTTTTCCCATAAACAGGAATCTTCTTACAGGATCTTGCTACACTTTTCAACACTGGCATGAAGACATTAGTAAAAAATGAAATTGATGCATGCCAACGGGGATTGTTAGCACGATTCCAACCTTTTTGAAGATGAGTCGGGTCGTGGGTCAAACAATTTTCGTGTGCGTCCTTGCTTTTATTTCAAGGTAAATTCTGCTCTTGAATCAAGCTATTATGATTATCTTAATAATCCTCTTGGGTATGTATCCAGTCATGGTCAAAGCTTGGTCTCTGTATCTTATTCATCGTGGTAAAATCTGTAATTTATTCCTTTTAGTCCTTTTAAGCTTGCGCATCTTTACTAAGCGTCCGCCTCATCATGACAAAGCAATATTATTTTTGACTTGTTGATGCGGATCAAGGAAAGCATTTATATAATTTCCACTTTTTTCTCTCATCTTCTTCACCAACAGTAATTAAGAATTTACATTCATCTTCCTTTCACACGTGTGTATTTAAAATCCAATGGTTTTAACTCTTCGGGTCAGGGGTCAAAACTTATGCATAGCTATGGGAAGGTATAGGAGATAGAGCTGTAACCGGTTAAGACAAAGTAACGATTTGGCCGGCCATCCATGCCACAAGCCGACGTGTGCGGTCATCTCCAATCACGCGTGTGTCACGTTCCGTTACGCAAATCCCTACAGTTATATGAGTCTGGAGATGACTGTAATTATAATATTATACGTCTTCTTCTTCTACTCTCTCCTCTTTCTTTCTTATTCCAGTACGTTTTGCTTTAGCATCCCTCCTTCGAGCACCCATCCAATAGCATGTGCTGAGGCGACTTATTTGCCTTTAATGAGGGTCTTTACAAGAGAGAGAGAGAGAACCAGATTTCTGTTTTGTTCCGCCTTCAAAATACAAAGTGGAGACATTTGTAGAAGGTCAGGTAAAATATAACAGTTTGCTCAGCCTTTTCCATACTTTTAAAGCTTCATCTTTTGCTTTGCAAATATATGTTTTTAATTTCAGCAAACTGTACAAACGGGGTCTCCATGAATGAGTACCGCTCCTCGTTGCCAGCTTGTCTGTCACGTCATCTCACGGCAAATCTTATTTCATTTCTTTGCTTGTTGTTTGTATTTTTAATAAGTTGATAATTTTTCAATCTTGTCTTCATCTCATCAACAATGTCTCTTCCCACCCCATAATTTTTCTTCATCGCTCTTCTCCATGTCCTCCCGCTTCTATTGCAAAATATTTTTGTATTATTCATGACTCGAAGATCATTATTATGAAGGAAGCTTTGTAAAATGATATTCAATTAGGCAGCCGGCATATTTACTCCGACTTACAGTTGCAGCTTGTCTTTATTCCCATCTTGCATCCATATAGTTTTTACGAGCATTAAATTCAAATTATTGCTCAAACCTATAGTCTCTTCCATTAAGCTACTACTCTCTGCTAAAATGTTTTAGTTAAGCCGCAGACAAAGCTTCCAACTGTATATATTTCTAGAACGCTCAGATTGACAAAATTCAGCATATGACACAATCATATTACAACAGGTTTTCTGTTACCACTATGTACCTTATAATACAGTTTAGTCGATATTTTAGCCCAAAAACTTTATAACTTTGAGATTGTACGTTAACCCCGCGATTATTTGCAACTAATGGAGGTGCTCTACTTGGTTATCATTGAAACCTCATCGTATATTGGGAATGACAGTTATTATGACCACGATCTTCGGAACTTGATTATTGTTTATGAGTTGCAAATTTAAATTAAATTCAGCTTGTACTTTCCTTTGCCTTGATATGTTGAGAGCAAGTGGATTAATTGACCGATTGGGATTCTATAAGAAATCTGGGGGGAGTTTTGATTATAATATTCTTGTTTTCATGAGTCTTCCAACATTTGCGAGGCATTTCCAGGAAGGGCGCGGGCTCTATGAGTGAGTAAACCCCTTACTGTTTTTAAGCCAAGGCTTGTTTGGAACAATCGCTCGTTTTAAATGCAGTGCAGCGTAGCAAAAACGACGAAACATTGCTGTTGCATTACATAGGGGAATGCAAATTCTGTATGGGGTTTGAGCATCAGCAGCGCGTAAAGTGATTAGATTAAACAGCCCAAAATGACTTACATCAGCCTCCCACTTATTGAGCATTAGTAGCTTCTACAGAGATAATCACAGTTGTTTAGATTTTTGGCGTGCCTCCCATTTCTGATTCTTTGGACACGATCCCGATGATTATTTAAATAGAGGATAATCCGGTGTTGATGCAAGACGTTCCATATTCGCCACAACTGCGTCCTGCCTTCTATAACTCTTCACCTAATTCATCATCTAAATATCCCCTTTATTTGAGTCTACAAATGCTACTACACTGTATCCTCATGCATTTCTCACTTGGTTTCGGCTAAAGGGTTTTTTGGTTTAGATGTAATTAACCAGCCGCTGGTTCCTACCGCCCAATCCGTCTCTCCACCTTTCCGCTAGTACACCTGCTGTAGGCAATTGCCTCCAAGCGTCTTAACTTAATTAATGATTGCAGCATCTAATCCCATTGTCAGATTACACACATCCATCCCCTTCTCAGGTTTCTTGTTTTCTTGCGCTTAATTTTTTAATTTTAGCTATTGCTTACAGTTTTTTTTCTTGAAATACGTCTGCTATTTGGATGTGGTCTGAGAAAAAAGGAATGTTGCGGAAAATGCGGACGGATAGGGCAAATAAGAAGAATCTTCCTCTTCGGGGTGTATAATGAAAGGCAGAAGGTTTGTTGGAGGGATGGTGGGCGCGTGCAGGTAATTATACGTGTGCGGAATGTGTCAATGGAATAAATTGAATAAACTATTCAGAATCCCTTCACCAGATCCTGGTCGTCGTAAGATAATTATATAATTACCACTTTACCTAATTTTTTATGGAGAGAAGACCAAGAAAGAAGGATCGCTGTGAGGAGTTACATGGCTATATCTAAAGTTTTATTTTCCTCCGCGCGTGTTTCACCGCTCGTCTAACACGCCGTTACCCATCTCATCCCAATGTCCCCCTCCCACAACCCTTCATCAAAGCAGCCACCCTTACGACTTGAAGCACAAGAGAATAATTAGATTCTGCGAAGAAGGTGCCGCTACTGCTAAATGATATTATGAGAGAGTTAGTGATGGAATGGTTGGAATAATGGACGGCGATGTCGAAAATTTCTTTTTTGCAAAATTCATCAAGGATGATGATGAGTTTTGTTTTGGCAACATCCACTAAAGCTTATAGCCATATCTTGGTATTCCTTTAAACCAAGATAAGTATCAACGTGTGGTTTTAGAGGGAACGCCATCCGTCTTCCTTTACCCCTTGGACCACTTCCATGTCAACTCATCTGTCAGAGGGCTTATTACATCCTGATACATATATGCAAGCAGTTGACAATCAAGTGCGGTATTAAATGACAAGCTGCATTCATGCAATCCCGCAGCAGCACACGCTTCAGCCTCTAAGAAATTTCCATTTCAAGAACCCTTAATGGCTAAAATGGAGGGAAATACGGCACTAATGCATCTCGCATGCAGTCCTCTGCAATTAAGAAACTTAACTTAGCGGCACATATGTAGTGGTAGCTGGAACGAGCATGTTAACATTGTAAAGCAAGAATGATGATATCGGCAATGGATTTATTATTATTCATGCAGGAGGGATAAAAAGTCCCTTGGGGACTGATTAAGTTAATAATTTACAGCCGATGGCTATCTGTGGTTTCAGCTGCTAACAGGATGATTGCAACATCTAAGCTTAAATCACACTTACGGTTATGAGCATTATAACCGCAGGCACGAGTCTCTAATTCCATACGCTGTAAGTCCGGCAATGTTATTATTCATTTAGGAGGGAAAAAATACCAAATTGGAGGAAACTTACTCAATAACCTTTGTCTATTTTCAATGCCTTCAACTTTATTATTATATACCGACGACTCCTTGCAAAAGCTCCACGCGGTGAATTTGCTTGCTCCTCTGCCTTAGCTCAAAGGCATACCCAAGAAGCTTAGCGAAGGAAAAGTTTATCTTCTTCCGTGGAGAATCTTTGTAATATATTCTTGACCAGGTGTTAAAAATGGCACAGGATTGGCTTGTCCATGAGGTCTTACCAGCAAGCAATCAGGATTACAGAGTCTCATCTCTTGTACAACACATATATACCTATAATACATGGCTACAGATACACGGCACAGCATGTCAGAAATTAATTGTGAATGCGGCAGTAGAATGAGAAATCCCTCTCTTCTTCTTCTTAGAGGATGCATTTTTAAGGGAGGGAAAAAATTAGACAGAGTTGATGAAGAGTTGGAGTTGAAAATTGGCAAAGTGATAGAAAAAAACTTGGCACGTCCTCTGCTTACGGAAAGTGAATTATAGTCGTAGCATGTGTCCGTACATTTAGTGAATAATCTGTGGTGTTGTGGTCCGGTTTGTGGAGGATTTAATTTGCAAAACTGAAAGTAAGCTTGAGCTATGTAGCAAAATGGAGAGATTATACGGAACGGTAACTTTCCAGCAGTTTAGCAAGATATATATACTACACGTGAGTTCATCTCTTTCTTTTGGGAGTAGCAAGAGGCAAGCAGGTTTAGTTCCGTCAACTTTTTGAGACTAAATCAGTATGACCTTCTAACAAGGTAATTCTACGTTTATTCTATCAGATTCTGAGCTATTTATTGTTTTATTACATTATCTCTCCCCACTCTTTTAACTCGTCTTTCTTCTCTTTCTAAGTTTTCCTAGCTCCATTTTGCATAAATTATGAGATGACGCGCTCCTCACTCCCACCACGAAAACATGGAACAAGTCTATGATAGCATCATCATAATCACATAATTGGACTTTAACGATGGACCCTGTCGAGATGACAGGGTCGCGGGGTCCTAGACTCCTCCAACCCCAGCTAGCCGTCTTGTCTTGTTCTCAAACCAAGCGGAGCGGAATATAGGTTTGTGGATATTTGTATATGACGCTTAAATAAACTTATTGTAGTTAAGCAGTTTTCGTAATCCTCAAACACGAGGCTTGGAGTAGTTTGCAGTGAGGGAATGGAAAAATACATGCAAAATATTTCCCCAATTCTGGTACAATATCCTAAAAGTATGCCATAATTATCTAGCATCTCTTTAACCTAGAGCAAAATCCTAACACTAATGCAAAGATGGTTCCTCCATAATAATCCTTCGCGTAAACAGGTACAAATACAAATCACAATTAGACACAGTTTGCCTGCCTGGCTGGTTAGCACAAAAAATTGGTGATGGGTTAGTAGGTAGGTAGGGAGGTGTTTTCCATAAAACGTTTGCTGCAAAAAATTGCAAGTCTATGAAATTTTCAATCTTACTCATCTTCAATCGCCCCGCGGTAGGGAGACGTTATTACTCAGCTATAAGGTTGAAGGTATATAAGTATTTAATTTGCGTCAGTTTTCCTATAGCATGCAGTGTGGAGGAATAACAGTTAGATGCATAAGCTGGAAGATTTATTTTGTCGTTTTCTAAATTCATTCTCATTTACATGGGAAAAGTAGAAGAAATAAAAGTAATTAATTAGGAATTCTCAAGGAAATCTACTTAAATCCCGCCGACCACTCCAAAGAAAGAGAATGTGAGATGATGATCTCTAATTCTCCAAAATATATGTACAGCAAAAAGCATGTGGCAAATTTCGGGAATGTAATTAACATGCGCTGCACATCCTCCAACTCCAACAAGCTCACGCTCTTGCTGCTCATCATCGTGGAAAAAGAGTAGTAATAGTACCGCAAACTAAACCTGTTCTTGTGAATGCCTCCGCGCCGCGCTTTTCTTCTCTTTTCCCCCAGGTTTTTACCTCCTTCCACAGCCTCATCACCTAAACTTCGGTAGCTTAAACTATCAGTTATATATATGTTTGTTAAATACACAAACCAAATCAAGAGAATTCGGGTGGATTTCCCATCTGTTTTCTGTATTAATTACTGCTTAATTTCGTGGTAAATTTTGATGTACGGATTTCTGTTTCCATGCACTCGCTTACTAATATATGATTGAAGAGTTTGCGTCGACTCCAAGATTACACACCTGATGAGATACAACAGTTAGGAATAGCGCTAGTCCGCTCTTTAGTGCTAAACGAAAAGGACAGAGTTCTCCACTAGTTGCATAAAGTCGGGTTGAGCTGATTAAAATTACAGGCTCTCCCACGACTACAAGTTAGTTACACTGCATCATATGTGTAGTTTTTAATAAAATCTTTTATAAATGCCAGAGAAGTCAACAGGTTTTATCCTTATTTGGTAGTGTTGCAGCAATCATCCTCTACCACTCTTGTCCGTATCTTCTTCCAACGGAAGCAATTAGAATGTATTCCTATATATGCTATAATTTACATACAAGGACTTGAGAAATAATCAATCAATTTTCGCATTGGAATCCTTTATTAAATCCCACGGAGCTTTTATGAGGTATATGCATTGAATCTCTCTGCATCATTCACATTTCAATTCCACAATCTAATTCTTTGTAATAACTTAATAACTAATTAAATATCGATCTTTTCCACATGATTGATTACAATTTGAAATTAAGCACCTCGCTTACACAATCTGCTCATCACTTATTGATCCCCTCCAAGTTTTGATTCTCTATGCTCATTCGCACCTTTGATTCACATGCTTTGAATGCTAGACGTTTTGTACTGGATATTTAATCCCTAAGGTTCTGCGGGCTTTGATCATCATACATCCCTGTAATTAGTAATGATAGAGAATTGGATGATGGTAGATGAGGGCTAGGGTACGGTTCCGATTGCTGGGATTGAGATTACTATCGTATACGGTGTGAAGAAGTTCTTGTTCGTCTTCTCCTCCAACCGTTTTGAATTCGTTTACGGTGTCAAGAAAGAGTGACATGGATGGATTTGTGTTCCTTGGCTGGGTGAAGCGGTCTGTGTGAAGTTTGCGTTGATTTTGATTTTCTTGCAGTTGTTTGTTTTCACATAAATCTTCCTCTTTCGTCTTCTTCTTTTTTCCTTCGCTTATTTCTTTCTTCTCCTTGATGGAAGATTGTCTAACTGTTTTTGCATCTACTCTTACACAACTGTCGACGGAGTGTTGCCGCTTAGACTTGTCCGTCAACCGGCTTGGAGAAACCAAGGGTTGACTTATCCCTTTGAAGAAGCTTATTTGGTTCATGCGAGCTGGTACAGATCTTGTGAGTCGGCGATTGATGCTAGTTTTGCTTTTGATATCCTCTTTCCTGTTATTGTCCCCTTGTTTTCTCGTTTCATCGATTGTCGTCGTCGTCATATCTTTGATTCTGGGCCTTGTCATGGCGGAAAACTTGCGGTAGAAGGACAAGTCATGGACATACCTTGGGGAGATGTTCTCCATTTGCATTCCATCACCACCGCTTCTTCTTCGTCCATCTTGTCCAGCTTCCTCCAACTCCTCTCCTTCGTAAAGATCATCTTCCAGAGAGTCGCTATAGTAGAAATTGATGTCTGAGCACGTTTCCTCGTCCACCCCCTTCTCATCCCTCTTCCCCCAATTGTTTTCAGTGTATTTGATTTTATATCTTTCTGACTCGAGATTATTCGCCAAATCCTCGATGATTTCACTCATTTTCTCGACACTTGTTGAATTCAACTCTGATGAACTGATCGTCCTTGGTAAAGATGGTTCTCGTCTCTCATCCAAATCCTTGTCTTGATCTTTGCATCCGTCCTCATCATCGTAATCATCGTGAAGCACTATAAATGACGGGTAAGAGTACCTACGTGGTCTTTCCACAATTGATGAAATCACATGGTAATGAAGCTCCCCACGTGGAATCCCTTCAGTCATCGAAGTTACAAGCGCTCCTGGAATCCGCAAGGGTGGAGGGCTCACGGATTTAGTATTCTCAACCTCTCCTTCAAAACTGGACACTGCCACTGCCTTGAATATGTGAAGGAGAAAATCCTGGAATGGAATTGCTTCTTCTTGAAATCTCCCAACTCTCTTCTTGTATTCACTGTACATTTTTTTAACAATGTGATGATTTGATCACATGGAAAATTCACTGCCTCTAGGTCTGTGCTAAAGTCAGCACTTATGCAAGCACGGATTATCGCATCTCCACCAGCGTCTAGCCTGTCTTCCTCCTTCCTGTTAGTGTAATGTTTCCGGGAGGAGGAAGCATCCTCTTATAAACTCACCCGATTCGGACTCATGACCTTCGTGTCCTCAAAACTGCGCAATCGGGTATTTGGGGAATAGCTGTTGTGTGTTCAAAAAATTCATAAAAGTCGTTAAATCGTTATCCTTCAGTCATGGAGCTGACCTTGGAAGGATAGCACGACTGGGATGAGGATTCGGTGGAAAATAGATAATCAACATCTTTAATCACATTCGTCTCCCTGTTTCCATTATCTCCCTGGAACGCACGTGGTTTCTGGACAGATTGATCGATGCATCCCATGAATTGAGGTAAATAGACGACCAAAGGAGACTGCAGGAGGACTGGTTTCCTAGAAAACTCATTTTTATTTAGTGTGATGCGATACATGTGGCTGTTAAAAGCTGCTTATTTTTTTCCACCGTCCTGAACCTGGGTCTCAGTTATGCGAGACATTTATCCACGCAATGCAGCCAGGTTCCGAACACAATCTTTCTGCCGCTTATGTCCAGACTTTTATAAATCCAGTTTTCCAGATCGTTTCATCAATTCCTCCTCTCTGCCATCCAACCTTCAGCAGTTTACTTTTACAAGGTTATAAAAGTCCTCTTGTCTTCCCCTATTTTACAGGCTTGGTCGGAGCGGCTGAAAAGACGAACCATTATTACGTGTACCACCTTGTGCTATCTGCTATTATTCTAAGTCACTCCTCTCATTTATAATCAAGACCAAGTTCAGTAGTCGAACCGAATATTTTCAATTCCCGGTACTGCGTATCTTGCTTCCGTTTCTGTAGTTCAAAGGAATTCAAAAAAACGTGACAGTTCCTACTATATCTGTCAGCCCGTTATCACTTTTTTCCGCATGTTTGCTCCATACAGTCCCGCGTCAGACAAAGAAGCGATAACAAGCTGTTATAGCTAAATGATGCATGATTTAGTGGAAATACTGATTTAGGATGCAACCACAAAGCAGACAGAAAATAAAGATGATAACAATTAGAGTTGCGTTATTCCTTCAACGTTTTCTGGGAATAATAAAGCATTGAATTCCTTCCTAAAACTCTGATTATTGACTGTACACTTTTCAATATTTGATTTATTAGAGTGATTTTGTATAATTGAATTAAATTGGTCTCTGGATCTGTCTATTCTGTACGTAACATATGGAAACAATAAAAAAACATTACATGTTCCGTATACTTTGGAATAAATTTAAATGCACAGAAACAAGAAAGACAAAGCAACTTGTGCAGGTAAAGCTTAGCTTACAGAGATTGTAATAAGGTACGGAATGATTATCAGCAACTTAAAGTGAGGAGATTACATTTCGATTAACTCTTACTATTGTCCTTTCATTATACATAGTTAATAAATTTCGCTTATTGTTCATATTTTGCGTTAGCTGGATATTACTTAGCAAAGTTAATAAACTGCCGACGGGCTCTGCTTGTTCCTACACTCTCGATAGGAATATATCCGAAGCCTTTTTGAAAAAATCAAAGTTGCGCAAGGCTTGAGCGGATGTACATAAACGGGAAAAGTTCCGAATCCCTTATAAAGTTGGTCGCTCGTTGTGAACCAGTGAGCTATATTTTTCCAAAACGCTTATCAAAGGGCTGATAGAGGATGGTGCGCAGTGCTCCGCGTTTGCACTAGGAAATACACTTTGTATCAGAATAACCAAGCCCGCTAGCATTAGGATAATGGAGAAACATCGTTGAACCCCTTTCACGCTTTGTTCCCAGTTCCATGGCCATGACAATTCCCTAGGAAAAAAATCATAACTTTTGTCATAAAATCTCTTGTTGCACAGTAACCAAACAACGTCCCATTTTAGTTGCCCATCAGCACTGCTCTTCAGCAATTCATTCGATATTATCTCCTACCCAAAGTTTTTTCCCTTCCACAAGCTGACCTTCTCCTCTCATCCATCCTCCCTAATCATCTTCACTCACATTCAAGTAATTAATCCTAATGCTAATGTCCATCGGAAGTAAAATGCGTCAGGCCATCCTTATTTATAATTCCCATTAGAATAATCTACGACTTCAACCTCCACAAATCAACTCAGACGAAAGTCTGCCAGGAAGATAAAGGAAGGTAGATTAACAAAGGTTGGACCACACAAAATTTAATATTCCTTACTATGCCTAAAAAGTATGAGCTCATAATGACTACCGCTTTTAAAATGATAGCAATCATTCCTTTGCTCTGCTCATTCAGGAACCACTCTTTTGCTATTCTGTATTCAAATCCAGGACTAACTTTTACAGTAGTTGCAATTTTCTTGACTTGACCCCATCCTTGTAGGTGTAGGTAGGACTGGTCTTACGAAGGGCAAGCTTACGTTATTTACTCGATTTATGTATTGCTGTAAATTTCCATACTGTGTTCATCTCCTTAATTCGCTTCACTGCACATCTTCTGTCAGCATTTCAATTATTTTATACTTGCTCATTTCCTTCAAATCCCTATTTTGTCTGTCAATTATTTTACCTTTTATAATGCTTTACTCAAACTCGTTGCTCAGAAATATCCTTGTATTTTAACACTCTACAAAAACGTTTACTGTAAATAAATACTTGCACGCAATTCTATCTTTTGCAGAACCAGTACCATAACTCTCCAGAATAATTCCTAACCACTGATCCCATCTACAAGAGAGAATGATTAACAGAATCCATTATGGTCAACTTGAGGAGCATACTTCAAGAATACAAGCTCATTATCTAATGAATATCATCTTCAAAAGTAGCATTAGTGCCAAATTCAACACATACGTGTTTCTGTAATCATGGAAAACCGGTCAGACGACCAAAAGATTTTAGTTCCTTATTCATCTTTGCAATACAAGCATCATCTTGCATAAATTCATACTCTATACCACGAAGTGACTGCATCCTCAGATGGCCCTTCTAAGATTTTCCCAGCGTCTTACTGCCTACCTTCCTTTTAACTCTTCCCCTATTCCTTGTACATTCATCTCCTTTGCTTTATCATACATACTGGACTGGAGCATTAGATGAGTAAATAAGCTGGTGAAGAGGAATCACAGTGTCAAATAAAAAATGTAGTCTTGTCTCACCTCTTCCATTGACCTTCACCCAAATCTCCAACGCGGCTCTCCTGTGCAAAGAAAAAAAATCATGTGCATCCTATAATAAAATTAATATTGTGACTCAAGAGCATACAAATACAATTTTAGGATACATTTACTTTGCATAAACACACCATTTCATGCTAAATGTATTTACTGTTATTCTCAGCCAGGAGCAATCAACTTTAACGTTGCATAAACCAATTACCACCGTAATCACGAAAAATTGCTCATCTTTTTAGTACAGCAAAATAGCACTTAACCAACGAGAATAGGATTGAATCCATGCTATGCTAATTACAAGTACACATCCAACTTACTTACGTATTCTCCTTCAATCCTGCTGTTATTGCTGCATGTAATTGCAATCATCAAACTTAATTTACTAATTAGCATCTGAAATTTTGCCACTGACGCTAAATTCTTTCCATTTGAAGCCTCACATAAAAATTTACTTAGAACGGAAGCGATTAACTCTGCGCGCGCGAATCCCAAGCCGTGAAAGAGATTCTTTACCCAAAATCTCACGAGGAAGTGTGCAAAATATGCAATTAGAACTTTCATTAGGCCCTACCGCGATTTTGACATACTTTATGCAGTGGTGTGTAACATTTACAAAAGCTTCAACATCTGTGCTTACCTTTGATTTTGAACCGCTTGGACTCAGCCCGTTCGATCCAGTTGATCCTTCTGCATCCTTTCCATTCGTGATCCTCCTAATCGGACAATCAAAGTAAATCGGATTATAGCAAACCTAACATACATTCGCTATTAACTCCTCCAGCGCATTGGAGTATGCACGTTCCATGCATCTTATTCCAATCGCACTGTTTCAACAGCTCTGCCCGAGTCATTAGACTAAAAGAAGCATGACTTTCTCAGCCAGCAGTCTCTCCCTAAGATGCAAACTACAGAATCTTGAAGCGTATTCGTATTGGCAACTAGATTTATATTAATTCCTTCAAGTTTGAATAAACAGTGATTTTCCATTAAATCTGTCCCTGTGAAACATTACATATCTGGTCAGCATGTCAGTCGTCCGTCATCTACGACAACTTTAGCGCGAACTGCATCGCGTGAACAGACATGAGTTACAGGTGAAGTCATAATTAAATATAGCTACTCTAGGATCAATATCCCATCATTCATAATTTAAGGTTAAATATTCAAGTTATTTTTGTTTTTAAATGGTCATCTACGTTGTGTCACATACTTCAGTCCTGTGAAGGATTAATGTGCGAGATACTCGATTTCTTCATGCAAATATCTATTGTTTTCGCGAGCTAAACTGCTTGACGTTTTGGGCCCGCGCATGACACATGACACTGATGAACGGTGCTGCTTGGATTAGTTTTTGCATGATGGTCACCAGTGCGGTACAGCAGGATAGAAGGTACCTCCGAAACTATCCCCCTCTCCTTACTGTCATTGTATGTATCAGAAAGATTTCCTTGTACTTACAACAAGCAGTATCGCTTCATTTACGAAGGAGAACTACTTCACTCACTCCTCACATAGACACTTACTTACTACTTAGACAAACTAACATTGAGATTTCGAACAGGTAACCCTGAATTTAGCTGATTTCATTGCTTGTAGGTACACAAATCTGCAAATCTGCGGTCGTTTCAGTTGTTATTTATACAAAGGAACGTGCTGTAAGCGCATTAGTCTTACTGCTCACCTATCTCCAATGACGGATGTATACCCTAATCTTTCATATTTAATTTGAAACAGCACGATGTGCAACTTAAGATCGGTTAATATAGCTAACTCAGTTGGGACATCTATCACGACAATCCCTGTTTACTTTCTAACGGACTTTCCACCAGTCTCTGCTCTCTCAACGCCCACTCATTCTGACAGGATTAATTGGTCTTAACATGAGCATTGTGACGAAGCATTTCGACTTAAGATTATGTTAGCTGTATGCGAGGAGGAAGATGGGCACCAATTACGAAATACCCATTAGCTCATCTTTCATACCCAGTTTCGCACCTCTTGTAAAACTTGTTACACACCGTGTTAGTTTTAATTCATGCATATCTACAGAACCCCAGCTTCGTTTTCCTATTCAGTGAATGGCATTCACTTTTCTCAATAAAGTTAGCACTAGCATTTTAACTCCAAACGCAATAGCCTGTCAATAATACTCCTGCTCATAAACGACATAATAGGAACCTCATAAGTCTGAATTAACATTTCCATCATTTTGCAGTTATGTTGTTGACAATAAAATTTAGTTGAATAATTGAAAAAAAATATTTTGAACTGCAGCATTGCCAAAGTTCAATTTCGAAAATAATGTACACACACTAATGACACAATCCGCATGCAGTTACCCTCAATTCGCAGTTCTATAGAAACATATTTGCAGGTGATCGGTAGAGACCCAGCAATGAAAAATAAAAACTATGTTGTTGATTTCTGCAATTCCTAAAATTTTTAAAACATTCTGATTCCTAAAATTTAACCTTTTCTGATAACTCCCTCCAACTTTCTTAGTAAGACAACCCTGGAACCAGAGGAATTGGTAAATCAAAGTATCAGTACTTACTGGGAATTTCCTGGAGAGATTTGTCGATCAGGATTTTCAAAATTTCGAAGGATGTGAACGTACATTGTCATAACTTCAATCATTTTATACATCCTTTTTTCTAGATCTATTCTTCCGACTTCCTGAAAAACCAATACCATTGTTCAAAACTATGAAATCTACTTCGTCCATGCTTGAAAACTAATTCAATATTGCGCAGATGAGCTTACCTTAGCTTTTTTAACTAATTTCTGGGTATACTGCTCCAGTTCCTCTGCTGCTTTACCTACAGACTCTAAATCTTGAGGCCCCTTACATCTCTGAAAATTGTTACAAAAGAGATAAATCAATTATAATTGCCAATTGTAAATTAACCTATGTCAACTTGACCTCTAAGGTTCTGCTTACCTCTAGCAAATCAATATTAGCTTTTACTCTTCCTTCAGCAAATTCAAGTTCCGATTTACTACGTTTTTCTCGTTTATCTAGAGTAGCGTGGTCCGATTTGAATGTCATTGACAACTCGGTAAAGCGTCGCTGAAAGTAATTTGCAGACTAAATATGATGTGTGTACCAAAACACAAGTGTGTGTAGGAAAGGCAATAATAAATACTTACGCTAATTTTCTCAACATCAGCTTTGGTTAATTTGTTGCTGTAAAATCAAAATTAATTTTGAAATATTAAGGTTTGGTCATTTATACTCCGAGTAATAGCTGTAACTGAAGTACATGTGACGCATTTACCTTAAATCGCCCTGCACTTCTGCTTTCATGTAACTCTCAAGACTTAAAAATAATTGTTCCGCAAGTTTAGGATATCCTGTTTCAAATAAAGTTTTTTCCGCTTCATCATCTAAATCAAAGATTCCGCGGGACGGTCCAGAGTTAGCGTCTATGACATCACCTTCGCCGCCTTCCTCTTGAGCGTAAGTTTTATTGTATTTCTCCATTTCTTGATCAGTTAAATCTCTTCGCAAGCCCCTCCAATCCGACCGAGGAAGAACTTTAGCTTTTGGGTCTACAGATCTTTGAATTGGATCGTAGGCATACCTTTCAAAAATACACTTATGAAGTTACTTCGAACTTGGATTTTCAGTACTGTTTGAACGCGCCTCAGTAGATTTACATTCTTTTACTATATCACATGCTATCCAAAATAGCATGAACATGCATATGCTAAATATTTGTTCTTACCTAGTCATCCTACTTTTGTCATTTTCGTCAACAACTCCTTTAAAGGTTGAGGGATCTTGACTGACTTCATCAATAGGCAACATCAGCGATTCGATGGGGCGGTTGCGCTAAAATATGGCAATCAGAGCAAAATGAAATTGTAAAGTCTAAGAATTACATTTGAATAGACATAAACAATGTATAATCTGATACTCACTTTTCGTAGCGGACTAGAACTTAAATTTGATGTTACTGGTGAACTTGCATACGCATCTTCGCCCGAGTGATAATCGTTCACTGGTGTTCTGTCACCATCATGGTTTGTTAAAGTTTCCTGTAGATAAATTCAATAACAAAATCACAATCAATGTAATAAGACTTTACACGGTATTTCTACTCGACGCAGAATAACTAACAAGAAGCTTTCCTGATTGTATCCCAGAGAATGGAGGTACTACAAAAATAATTTGAAAGAGCTCACTTCTCTACGGAGAAAATAATTTGTAAGTTGCAAGATCATTCTAAATTGTCTTTCATAGTGAATTATTTAAGGAGAAGACTGTATACTTTTGCGAATATAAATAAGAATAACTCAGAGTAGCCACAAAATATTCCAGTTACAATCACAAGCGCAATTCTCTCGCAACTGCGCAAAGCGCAAGTAGTTGCGGATAAAAAATTCAAGGAAAACATTA
The DNA here is from genome assembly GCA_906901655.1 of Sminthurides aquaticus. Taxonomy (NCBI): domain Eukaryota; kingdom Metazoa; phylum Arthropoda; class Collembola; order Symphypleona; family Sminthurididae; genus Sminthurides; species Sminthurides aquaticus. The sequence goes on along the minus strand of CAJQTT010000004.1, from coordinate 2,085,564 downwards.
ATATCTGCTTTGGAACATTTTTTGCCTTATGCTAATTGATGACTTGCGCCTACAGATGGGTACAACCCTGGAATATTTACACAATACTATAGCACACTATACCCAATAATTCGCAAGAATACATACAATTTATCTACATCAGAAATCTGGAAAGGTTACCTATCTTATCGCACGCACGTTCGAGCTCTCTTAAACGGAAACAGCTAAACTCAAAATTCGTCTCCGTTACAAATTACGTGCTACTAAAGACTTTCTGCCTCGTAGATGAGCTAAAAAGTACGAATATTTTTTTGGATTAAAGGTGAACCAAAACTTGTTATTTTACCTGTGACGATGACCCCTGAGAAGGCGTGTAATAGTAAGATGGGGAACTAGGAGATGTGATTGGGGATCCGAAAGTCGTATCATTGTCACTTGCTGATGCTGCATCAAAAATTTCGCAAGGACCATTTCCACCCCCGCTAACCTGAAGAGGCCTTTCAATACTATTATAGCTAATTGTACTTTCCCTGGCACTATGAAAATCTGGAGAATGAGTTCCGTTATCACTTCTACTCCCAGGCTCCTCGTTCATATTCGGCATTCTTCTTAATTTTCTTCTATGGATCCGATCAGAATTCATTCCTCTTGGAATTGTATCAGGACTAGGTTCAGTCTCTTGCTCAGATTCCTCCTCCACGGTCGGAAGGCCTAGACTCAGCTGGATGCTGGAACAATTAAAATTACGTAAAATTTAAGTAAGCTGCGCGAACAAGAATTCCGCTAAAGATGTAAACAACTCAAGGATTTTTCTCTAGTGCGTTAACTTGTTTAGTTTGTACCATCGAATACAAGCTGGCAGACTAATATTAATGTAGAACTATGAAACAAACGTCCCCTGCCTGGGAGAAATAATCACTTAAACGCACTTGCGCATCAACGTCCTAGAGTTACCCTACATGTTATTTATTATGCTTACGAGCAATAATCAGCTGCTATCAACGGACTGCATGGTTACCGGGAAACCGCACTGGTTTCATTTCAACCGAGTTATTACAACAAAAATGTCATCTTTATCAGACCTTGAATTCACATCAGGCAATCAGGCAATACATACGCAGAGAGCAGCTACACGTAAATATATATCTATAGTTGGAGATTGGCTAGGGCTAGAGCTCGCAATTATTATAATTATGACTACTGCTCCTGCTGATGGACTAACGAGAGCTCTTTGCTGTACCTCTTTTACCACATAAGGTACATGAGTCTGAGCATTCATTCCTTTTACAATGCAAACTCCTTTAGCCTTGTGCTTGCGCGAGCTTCAAGACGTTAAGGGGGAATCAGTAGAGAATAGAATAGAGAGGGGAAATTTTAATGTGCATCCTTATGTGAGTGGCAGATGAGGTTCCTGGAGTAGTTTAGCTACAATAGATTCTCACTCTTCTACTCCACCATCCTCCTCATCACACCCTGTCACACCAGCTCCGCTTTTGCAAACATTAGCTTGATCATCATTGAATTTACATATCAGAAATACCTTCGCCGTCTGAAGTTATCCTCCAAAGATCAGCCCCGTCACATATCCAGTGCCACAATTGACTAACTGACAAACTCTTAACTCAAACACTGACATTCCTAGGAAAGTCATCGCTCAAAAAGATGAAGATGATGCAGGGTAAAATATGGAAAGACTTGTGTGAATAAGTGCGCTTTCGGTTTCTCAGCCTTTCATTTGTTTGCTACTTTAATAAGTTATCCTTATAAGCGGCATCAGAGGGAATCTAAATACGCTACATGATTAACAAGCTGATTAGTTGCTGGAAAACCAATAGGCAAGTTGAGTTCCTACGGTTACAATTCGCGACTCAGCCTTGTCCTTGAAGAAGAGTAACTATAAAAACCTCTGTCAATCGCTGTATCACTTCAAATATAACTCTGCGTAAAATTGTTGCAAACACCACTGGCTTAATTACTCCCGCACACAGGCTACATTCAGAATGTTCCACGACTTACTGCTTTGGCATGGTTTCCGCTCTCTTATAATCCAGATTCACGCGAATTCGCACGTTCTGATGCCCAGGAAATTTCTAACAGACTTGAATTTAAAATCCGGTATCTAAATCCGCATTCGTATCGCCTAACTTGTTGAAGCCAAGGTCCTGACTGAACGGTTTTGCAAGCTCAACTGTGTCTCAGGAACGAGCCCCCAGTGCAAGATGAACGTATTTCCGAACTCTTCTCCAATTATCTGCAAATATCTTGCATTAACATTTCCCTGCCTAGAGCCTTGCAAAAATACGAGTCAATAAATGTCAGAATCTCCCAAATTTGCATACATGATCGACTTCACAAATACCGAGCTGGCGAATATATCCGACATTCTTCAAGCATTCTTTCAGCGATGTCACTTCACTAATCTAATGATATGAACTAACTTTGATTCCATACCAGGTCATAAAATTGAAAATCATTCTCCTGCCCCTGTATTATTATCGTGCTAACCAAAAATGTAGACTCTCTCTCTCTTTGGTTGAAACTATATGTCGAATCGATTGTAGGACTCCTCTTTTCTCTTCCCAAGACCTTCCAAGCTAATTGTAGGCGTCTATTACCTTAGATCACCATTTCGGCCACAGAATGATGCAGCTAGCACATATTACAATTCAGTTATGCACCGCGACATGAGTTTTTACATCTCCGGGATAGCTAGCCAAGCTTAGTCAAGGCTGACCACTCTTTTTATGCAAATCTCAGGAAAACCAAAGCTACATAGACGTACATTTTTATGCCACCATGCTCCACAAGATTATGTCTGCAGCAAATCTTACTAGGCAAAAAGGTAGGCTAGTCTTTGTAGTTATATATCGATGATTCCTTGCCTGCTACGATGTTGGCACTTACATTGCCCACTTGGCATACACAATAGTACACCAGTTTTTTCATTCTATCAGGAATGCAATAATAGTAAATTTGCATTCTGGGCATTGCGGATTAGATTAAAGACCGCGTTACGTTTCCAGCTTTTCTTGTCTGCTGCCGAATTCAAGGCTAATGGAGCTTTCATTGCTGTTTCCCACAGCATATTTTCATAATACGGGAAGAATGCAGTAAATAAAATTCAAATACCTGTCATCATCATCACCGCTGAGTCGATCTAGTTCATTGTCATCTAGGGACAAACCTTCAATACAACGAGAAAGAGCTTCATCGATTGAATGGTTTGGATTCTCACACGTTGACGTACTGGAGTGGTTGTACAGCGGATGAGACAAAACGGTTATCACAGATTCCTCAGTCTGAGTTGAGCTTGACTGAAGTCCAGGTTTGAGCGTAGAAGAAGCAGAAGCAGAAGAAGGCTCCGGATTCTCTTCCAAAAGTAAAGGGCACGACTTGGTAATCGTGAAACTTTGACTTGAGTTCTGAGAATAATACAAACGCATGATTAGCACGCTTTACAATATGCTTGACATAAGAGCATCTCCTCATCAATACTGCCTGCTGCATGTCATAAACTGCCTTTCAAAATAGTATACAAAATACACAAATCCATGTGTTTCATCAATTTCTCCCCTGATATCCTGGAGTCGAACGTTTTACAAGTGTAAGATTTCCCTCCCGGCATGATGACCGTATCTTTCAAATTACGCAGTTGGTGTCAGTTTATGACTAAGCTGTAGCTTGCCTACAAGTGGTGCAAGATACCCGCTTGGTTCTAAAGCAATGTCCGCCAGGATTTTTTACGCATGGAGCTCATTCATTCATTCCCCTCACTGTTTTCCCTCCTGTCTCACACATGTCTATGGAAGAAACCCAAGGTCTGCTAGTTTTCACCTACTATGGTCATAAATCAAATTAAGAAGCTCAAGTTTAAACGGTGGTTTCAGTACGAAAATAGACATTTCCAAACGCGCTACACATGCCGTTCTGAGTACTCAACCAGCTTTTTACCGGAAGTATGGCTACTGCCTACTTGATGAGCTGCTAATTTTGTACTACGTTTGCACTACAACTGCAACTTGAAGTCTGGAAACAGTTAATTCACTTTTGCAGCTTTCAGATTCCAAGCTCTTCGGTGAAAGCGTCACAGCAAGCATGAATGAGTCTACATACCAACTTCTAAATCTAAACATGTGGCTGCCAGAATGGATGCAGTCTGAATTCAAAAGCTACTGTTCCGCACATTTTATCTTAAACATTTTAGTTTACTTACAAAGGCAGTGAATATTTCTTGACTTTTTTTAAGTTGTACTCTGAATTCTGCCAGCTCGTCTTGAATGCGTCGCACAACATCAACATCTTCACCCGTACCATTAGGAATTTCTTTGTCATCTTCGTTGAAAGCTGTAACGTCATTTTCGCTTCTAATCACATCAGTTTTTGCGCTGCCGGGTTCTCCGTTTAGTCCGGCACGGTTACAGCATTGATTTTCTCCCTCTTTTCCAATTCTGGAGCTGAAAATACAATAGTGTAACCAATTTTACAGTTTCGGCCTGGTACAAAGTTCCTTCGTTTCTCATTGTTCTCTCAAAACATTAACAGAGACGTTGTCATTTGCTAAAACATACATAAACATTCCTTCAGGAGATTACATAACCTGTAAATGCATTTGCTGATGTTAAATTATCATTATACCACCAAGTAAATTCTAACCAAATTTTTCCAAAAGGCAAAAAGCCGTAGCCGTATTCGCGGTCAAATTTCACTCTCCTAGCTCTTTGATAGCAAGTATCGATCTTCGCATTCATCTGTACACACTAGGATTGAAGATATGCTTTCACCCGCTCTATGACATATGCATATGTCCTCTCACTTTCATTGTCCTGCTATAATGATAGTACTCAAGAGTTTATACCGGTTGTAAATATATAGGCTACAATGACTTTAAATTAAACTATTCTATTTTTACCTTAAGCTCTGCAAACAGTTCCCCATTTTTAGAATGCCAAAATTACACTGAAATCACACCCGCTTTCACCAAAACTACATACTTGATGCACCCACAGCTAGATTTCCTGGAGTAGTGACAGTTCTTGCAAAGATTCTGTGGAGAGATTCGGTTTTCATCCCCCTCAAAACATGAAGCAGTCCCATAAGTACAAAGGATGCTGCACATGATCTTCGAGGCAAGCACAAGCGCAGTTTCCCGGATTGTCTTCACAACAGTCTATACTTCTGAGTCTCTTGGGTGAAAGCAAACTCCACACATGCACATGCAGTTGATAGTTCAGAACCTTCCCTAACCTGTGCTTCGTTTGGCATTGCAGATACAGAAACTGACGCAGAAAGCACTAAAACTCTACACTGCTTACTCTATAAATACTGTATAAATACTCCACCTCGTCCTTAATAACACTTTTAAAAGTATTCCGCAGGTTGGCTGTCTACAAATTAGCTTTAAAGGTGCAGTTAAGCTACGCTGTTACATTGCTTGCGACGGTCTCCTTGTCATATCTCTCTCGCAGTTCTGGTATGCCAGTGCTAGCTTTTATGAGAGTTTGCGGTCAGGTTATTTACATTACTTAGTTTAATGACCATCATCCATTGCAGCAAACATAACAACAATTATAAGCTCATTTAGCTGATACCTTTCCAACCACTCCTGGCGCAAGATCAGTACGAACTCCAAGATCTCCATCAGTTTGCATCTTGTAGGATAGGGATATTCTACCTTAAATAGATCAAATTAGGTATTACAACAGCAATTCTTAATAAGTTTCGACAATTCGTCTTCACATGCTTTCCTTACGTAAGAGTCTAGGGTCCACGGTTTTGGAGTTCCTGAACTCTCGCAGTTTATCAGAGAGTCATGTCTAAACTGAGCAGAGAGCGTGAGACTTGTGTTTCCAATCTGTTCCAATCAATGTAAATGTATCAGAGGCGGGTTCCAATCAATAATACCACATGATGTAATTGCTCTCCTTAATATCTTGCATTGCGGTAAGTTAAATTTTAACATACCATCGAAGCAGTAATTTCCGCGTGAATAGAATTTTCAACTGGAGTTGTGCATCCTCTTTCCCTTAAGAAAATTTCCTGCTCCATTACACTACATTCTCCATCCATCTGCAAAAAAACGGAAGCAAATAGCGGTACGTCAACTAGCTGGACGTAATTTTACGACCTGGAAACCCACTTACATCACAAGACACGTCCAGGTAACTTTCTCGCTCTGGTTCCATGTATTTCTCCTGTACAGCTGCTAATCTATTCTCTAGTTCCCTATTTTCTTTTCTGAAATCCTGCAAAAGATAGAGTACGCCCGGATATAAAATCGTTTTATGACTGGAATGAAACTTTTCCGGGAAACATCAAAGGTAGGATGTGTAAGTATTCTCATAATACGTGCCGATAATACCAAATCTACGATTACATGGAATGTACATACTAGCTTAGATTTTAAGCTCACCTCATTTATTTCATTGGATTCGATTAGATTTTGACTCAGAGATTTACACTTTTCTTCCAGGTCGGCTTTAGAGGATAGAAGAACTTGTACTTTTTCACCACATTCCACTTTGTAAGCTGTCATTTCTTTTTCAAGCTGAAAGTTTCTTGTTCTCTGGTGATCCAGTTGTGATCGCACGGTAGTTAGCTAAAATACAAATTCATTACGTTTAGAACAGTGGATTTTAAGCAAAATCTGAGTATAAATTCAACAGCTTTACCAACCTCATCTTTGAGAGAGGAGTTTTCTTCCGAAAGTTCCAACGTGTCTCTTTCAAGTCGCTCAATACGTTTAACTAACACCTTTGTTTTATCTTCGTGCCCTGCCAAGATTGATTTAGCTTCTTCCAGCTCCTTCGAGGTGTGTTTTAGTTTCTCACATTTTGCTTTACAGACGGATAGTTTTTTCTCTAATTCTTCGTTGGCATTCTTAAACGTCAAATGGTAAGCAATCAATACAAATGTCTAGAGTATTTGAAACATCAACAGGTATGAAATGCCCGAAAATACCTGCAACACTTGTTGTACATCATCTGCCACGGATATGTGGTGTTTTAAGTCCGTTATTTCGTTATGCAGTTTCGAATTCTGATATCTCAATTCATGAATCTCGGTTTGCAACATGATAGGGTCTCTGTAATCATCATAAATTACATATTTAATTTATAAGATTTAGGAGCTGCTAGAAAAAATGAAGAGAGACAGAAAACGAATATTTACATACAGTACGCTCAGATTTCCACCTTCACCCTCGAACCCGCTAGGATCTCTGATGGAAGTATTCGAACTATCGAATGCACTGGCCGTGAACGATGAATTTAGTGGGGAGCTGGAACACAAAGGCCGTGGGCAGGTCACAGAATCTGTATACACGAAACCTTTTGATTAACCTTCAAAATAAAAGTGATCTTCTAGAAGATAGCGAAGTTTGTAAAGCGCAGAGTATAGAAGTCATCTCAGAGTAAATAAATTTAACAGTCGCCGCACCAATCCATACTGACTCGAACTCGAATCTTTACACAACTTTTACAATATTCCAGCTTAGGCTAAAGCTTTGAACTGCGGTCTGCTACAAACCTGATATCAATGCTAATGACATGTGCATTACATTCCACAGACCTTAAACCACACACTTTTTGTCAATATTCTAAAAACTGTCTTCATTATCGCAGTTCTTGTTGCAGGGTTACTTACCAATTCCAGCGTTTGGAGACAAGTTATCCATGTCTGAAAAACTTAGGTTGTCGTCAGCAGCATCACTGCTTCCAGATCTGGATAGAGATGGGTTTCGTAATCGGTTCTTTTGAAAATGCAAGCCAGCATATATGGCTTCACCTTCTCCCTCGTAAAGTATACCTCGTTCCTTCTCATCGCCATATTCTCGATCAGCGCGACTACCGCTCTGCAATTTTTCTGGGCCATCGTTATTCCGAGAATTTCTTTCACGTGGATAATCGGCATCCATCCTGTTCTACACCAACTGGCAACTTTCACATCAATTCTGTTCAACTCTTAACCTGCCAAAGGTTTCAGTTTTGGAGGCTCTTCTGATTAGATATTCCAGCCTGTGTAATAAACAGAAGATACTGAAACTCCAAACAAGTTAAACAGTTGCCAGTTCACGTCGCGTCGCAACAATACTGAAATTAAGTAAATGGATTTGTCTTATCAATGGGGCCTAGCATAGCTTTGCTCATAAATTATGCCTTTACTTTACAGTGAATTGAAGTAAAAGCAAGTCTACCTGACGAGGAAAACTACTGAAATCCAGCTTTTAATTACCCTCGCCTTAAACATTCTACCATAAAAATCTACCTAGTTCACATTTCGCATTGCTTTACCATAAAACTTTTCTACGGCGAATACAAAGAACCTGATCAATTCAGCAAGAACAGTGTCAAGTGCCATGTCATAACGAGCATCACAGCAGTGAATAATAGTAGTTTCCTTGGCCAGTGTAAAAATATTCTTCATAGTATCTTGCATGTTAACAACCAGTCCATCTGAATAAATCCGCTTCCTCCACCGCCGCTACCCTACACTCACAAAACGTTTTTTACTCACATTATGAATGGATGGAAATCTCCACGTCGCTCTTCCACCCCTACATTCATGTTAATACCGAATTCACCATGACATTCCTTCTGTCTATAGAACCTTCAATTACAGCCGATTTTCTAAATCATGGTCTTTACTCAATCATAAACACGGACTTTTTTATGTATGGAATCTTACTTGCACTTTTAATTCCAAGAAGCAAATCCACCCACAACCGATGCTGAAACCTGGAGGGCTCGAACTCATCCAATTTTAAATCAACGCATCAAACTTCCACCTTCCTTCATCAAGAGGTAAATTTTAATCTGGATCTAGATCGTGAAGGACATTAGGAAACCAATTAAGCACTGGGACCAAAAATGCGATGAGTTCCCCATCATCAGTATCACTTTTGCGTGTTTGCGTCATTCCGATATCATGCTTCACTTGTGATTCAACCATACCGTCAGCAATCGACGAAAAGTTATGACAAGATAAGTGCATTGATAAATACTATAAAGGTTGCGAACTCCAAAAGCCAAAGGTAATATAATCAGTAAGGACTTACGCTGTATAAAAAGAGGGTGCATCTTAAGTCAGTTCCCCTTACGTCAGTATGATAAAATGAAATGGACTTATCCACTCTTCTACAGTCCCCTACTATCTCAGTTAAAAGCTAAGGAAATAATTTGTAAATGTTTGTCGTTGTATTTAAAATAAACCTACATTCATTATCTGCAAGAATGGCACTGGCACTTGACTAACCGCTCAACGGCTAATAAGTTCCTAGCACAAACATTCGTCATCGCGAATTGATACTGTTTTGCCACAACGTTGTGCATGCTTGAAAACCATTACACTTTATCTCGCACAGGTGTACTCGCTATGGAAAATTTGAATGATTGAAATAATATTAGCTCGTCAGCATTTAATTAATGCTTGTTCTACAAGAAAGATCGCTCTCATACATAAAACGTTCACCCTTCAAGTACGTAAAAATTACCGCAAATCAAACCGCATTAAAAATTCTGATTAGGTTTCGAATATTACAGCACAGACAGATACCGGTCACAGATTAAAAAGTTTAGCAATTAGTTTAATACACTACACAAAGCACTGGACTGAGCTGGCGGAGCGGGTAATCTACATCTTCTGTTTTCCATGAAAACCACATGGTATAATAACTGCACTGTAGAACTGAAGGTCGATGTGAATGAGGGCACTGCCACAGGTCACTGTCAATTAAGCAGAAGAACGAAATCGGTATCGTCCTTTGTCGAAGCACTGACCGACTCTTACAAACGCTGGTATTCCATGATCACGGAAGACATATTTTCCAGCAATGAATAGCTCCGTTTTCCCTCATTTCCCACCATTCACCATCACAGCCAACCCAATGGATGGATGAATTAAATCCTCTTCCTCAGCAGTTTTAGAAGCGTTTTTCCTCCGTCCAGCCAGTCGGCCCACCCAGAACGGAAGAAAACGTGTGCGAAGCTTTTTGTAATACTGTCAGTCAGTCGGTTAAGTCAACCGTTGAGTTATTTAATACTGCAGTCGTAGTACATGGAGGTAAAGAGAAAGAAATCACTGACGAGCATGTAAATCACACAAGAGTCGAAAGCGACAATTTCCATTTTCCTAATTAGCTTTCCTTCTAACCGAGCTTCGTAGTATAGGGATTATTTGTGTGGAATACTATCTTATAGCTACTAACAGCTCAAGGTTGAATACACTCTTGAGTTTACGGAGATGAGAGATAATTTCAGATTTTTCTTTTCCACCTCCCCCACCATAATTAAGTGCCACTAACAACTTTAGGTAATAGTCCATATACATTCTTCCTGCTTTTCAAATGTATTCGCTGGATAGCTTTCGCAAAACCTTTTTCTAATCACTGTGTATATACTACAGTTTTAGCGGATTTTTGCAGTTTTCTGGGTCCGACAAAGGATAATCATAAGATACTGGCGCGAGACGAGGTAAGAAAACTTGAATTGCTGCAACGCCATATGCTATTTCTAGGTATTTGCTTCAATTATTACCAACTTAAAAATATTGTCTGCCTTGTTGATTGCTCCCACAATTGTATATAATTGTTTTCCGTCATAGAATCCGTAGTAAAGGTTGTCATACCTATATGTTCTCCGGCTCAGGAATCCTGAGTCAGGATAAACTATCCATCAAGATGACTAGAAGCTGAATGCCCTTACATTATCCTAGTGGTGAGTACAACTACAGCCGTAGTTTATCAACGCCATCCGCGTTGGGCAGGTGCTTTTAAACCGCAATATTAGCTTGTTGGAGGCTGAAGTGCTACGCAGGTACACAAAACAAAACGCACTGTTTATTTAGCTTACTACCATTTGTACACATGGAGGTAAAAGGGTCTATAAGTAGAGGGACGAGTTAGCAAGCAGGGTAGTGATTCCTGTGAATCAGCTTAACTAAACACGGCGTACTAATGTCACTACCGTAATAAGACCGTCGACTTTTATCTCTGCTCTCCTCGTCGGTTTGCATTGAAGTTGTCAAAGTGTTTATGAGTATTTTCTTGTTGGCAGCAATTGGACTCTAAATGCAAACAGGTGTTTGCAGAAGGGCAGAGCGAACCAGCATAAATAAGCTATTAATGTGTTCAAGTAATTTCCAGGATATGCTGATTAGATCTTTGCGTCATTCGAGTCTCGCTATGTTGAATTGCCATATTTGCTGTATGAGTTTTGATACGGTGAGTTTCTGTGGATTAGGCCCAAACTCCATCTTTACAATGCAAAACATGACAATACTTGCTTGATTGTACGGAATTACTGGAATCTTTTGATTCATCAGACTTTAATGATCTCATAGTATCTTATCATCTTGAGAAGATATTACATCAATTTACATATTGATTGTAAATTTTTAAAACTAAAATTGCTGCCACAGTTTTACACGAAAAGGGTACAGCGAAACCTTATTTATCAGTGGCACAATCAGCAATCATCAAAGCTGCAGTATCCTATCTTGAAGCGAAGGATTTATTGTCGACGTTTGCTAGCTACAGCAATAGCAGGTAGTATTAATGAAAGAAGCGTAGAATTGCACATTGGTTTGGAACATGTGTCGAGACTCCCGCAGTAATCATATACTAACAATTATTAACGGTTATATAGCTAAAATCGTAAAAACCATCATCGCTCTGTTCCTTTCATCCGATTTTCAAATCATAAAAATATATATTACAACATTCTCCTAAAAAACTAAGTAGCCGATGGCTTTTAAAATACTAACTTTAGATTACATCTTTCTATGCGTCTGTCAAAACAGACATTGCTAGAATCTAAATTATGCGTAGCGAAAAAACGATGAGTACATTCATCTGTGCCTATCATCCTATAACAAGATTCGATTCCATTAAGGCACGAGAATTCCAGCAGCCTTTATCTTAAGGATCGCAAATTCTGCGAGAGCATCACAATAGTATTCAAGGATTGCAGAGAGTCCTACATAATGCGTTTGCAATCATGTAAACATTATCACTGATTTCGATTTCCTCCGGACTCCTTTGTACATCCGGGAGGAACGTATCGAAACATTAGGCTATTAGGTAGTAGAAAAAGTACTGGTAATGTTTTCATCACATGATTATTTTCCTAAGTGTGATGATAAAGGTGGCCCATTCGCATTCACATGCCAGATTCTGCGATTCCTTCATCATCTGTAAGCAATTCGTGAATTAGATTCCTTTCTTCAAGATCTTGAAATGTCTTCACATAAAATTAACTATGTTTGAGTAATACTAACCTTCGTATCCGTCGTTAGAATGGATTTCTCGTGGAGAAGGTATATCGTTCTCTTTTCCCTCGAGAACTGTCAACAGGCACTGGTGTACGCAGATATATTGTTGTTCCGTTTGGACCATCCAAACCTGAGAAAAAAATCAACGTGTTAGTAGTCACCGATACCGTCGCACGATTACAGTGTGACGTTAATCCGTCCATCTAACTCACCCTCTCTCTTCTCATATTATAGACAATCCCGAATATATCAACCACATCGTGGCGTCTGATTTGCTGTAGGATTCGATCTAGTGCAATGAACGTTCCAGAACGACCAACTCCCGCACTGCAGTGTACAACGATGGGTCTCACACGGTCCTGTTCAGGTGGCACCCTATCTCTGAAAGCTCTGACGAATTTTACCAGCGTCTGTGGTGGATCTGGTACGCCGAAATCCGGCCATGTGTCGAAATGGAAATGTTTTACTAGTCTGGTTTGATCGCCCTGTAAAAAGGATAAACGTATAGCATTAATGAAAAAGTATAATTCACGCTCAATATGAATCATTACATTCCGTTTTTTGCCGTACCCTTTGTAGACGGAACTCTGAAATGGTCCAGTTGTGATTGTTATTTTGGTTTAAAATCTGAACTTGAATATCCCCATAATACTGCGGTAAAGTGTCTGATGGCCAGTACCTATCACATTTGTCTCGCCCTGAAAAAAAATTAGTCATTTATTAATTATGTTCCGTAGAATAACAGTTATATTGAGGCGAGTCGATTTCCTGGACAGTCAGCTCTAGACCCTACAAATTACCTTTTTCGATGCATCGCGTAAGCATAACAATAGCTCGAGAATTGGATTCCCAGCACATTCTCCAGAAGTCATCTCGGGTTGAGTGAAGCGGTCCCTGTGTCACGATAAACTCCCGAGGAGAATTCAGACCCTGTAATTTAAGCGAGTAAGAGGTCAGTTCCTGTTGTAGTGTTGCAGTTTAAACTTTATCATTTGTGTTTCAGCTTACGGTGACATAATTTGCGTTAATGTAATCGCTCCCTTCATCGTCATCTGTAGGCTGAAGCTTGAAACGAGAATGGTCGTAGGGAAGGATGTTGGTAAAACGATTTTTTGGCCTATTCACTGGGAGGTCTGCAGCTGTGCACAGCTGCTCTCTTCCGACTCGTTTCAGTTCTTCAAATTCTTCTGAGAACCGGAAATCTGAATCGGCAGACATAAGTCTGTAGTGCTCCGCAAAATCCTTCAGCTTAACCGGGCGTCTGAAAATTAATGAAAACGTTAATTAGTAGTGTATTTATGGTATCGCTGAAAGATTTACCTATGTGTTACATGCACTAATGATTTGAACACATACGTAGTTTCAATGATCGATTCGGGGATGGACGTAGTGTCCGCCTCCGGTTTCATGTCCTTTCCGCAAATTCCTCTTGTGCACTTTCTTCTTACGAAGACCACGCAAATTATCATGAGTATAATGCTCATAGTTGCCATTCCCGCACTGAGTATAATCAAGGTATTGTCTTGGTCAGTCGTAATCGGAGATGAGTATTCCGTATCTGTGTATTTGTCATCTTCCGTGAATGCACGGATAATGACTTTGTACGTCGTTCCTGCTTTTAGCGGTCCGTTGCAGTATTTCTTAGAATCCTTAGGTGAGCATGTTCTGTCTGATCCGATTTCCAGAACTTTTATGGGTCCGTCGACAAAGTAATTGGATGGCTCAGTTACCTAAAGCAGAAATCAGTAATGAATAAGAAATAGTTGTCTTTGAAATTATAACCTAATGATCTCTCCGTTTGAGTTAAATGCTAGATCTGTCGGTACCGTCACATTTACCTGATAGGGTGGCCACCTCTTGTACCCTTGCACTTCCGCCCACGATGGAAGGTCGAGTCCAAGGATTTCCTTGTCAGCATTTTCAGCCACAATTACAGCGTACTTGTTTACTTCTCCGTTTTTGTTTGAGAAGTAGTGTTTCTCGAATTTGATTTTGATAGTCGTAGATGTTTTCGCGACTTCTTTGGCATTAAAATCCTTTGGTGGTCGTGGCGGAGCCCAGATTGGCATTTTGGCATGTAGTATTGCTTTGGGACCAGATCCTACTCCAGTTTGAGCTTGAATAGCGAAAGTGTAAGATTCGCCAGGAATAAGATTCGTGATCGTCCCACTTGATTCTTTAGGCAAGAATCGTTTGCTTTGGTTAATGGGTTGATCCTGTAATTTACGTATAACGTCAGGTCAAACCCAAAATCTAAGATTGCAAAAGTTTGCATTACATGCAACTTTTAACCGCTTAAAATATTGGTTTCACCTTCAGACCGTAGGTAATAGTAAACGCCACTAAGACTCCGTTATGTCCTGATTCGTCCAGGTTCCATTCGAATGTGATGTTCTTGGGCTGAATATCGATCCATTTGAAATCATTAACGATGGATGGAACAGACTCCTTGGTTTTGTATGACGCCGAGATTGTGTCAGATTGTCGGAGGATGGTTGCATCTGAGCCTGATCGTACTCCTACAGTGAATATGTATTCCTTGAAAGGACGGAGGCCAGTAATCGTTATTGAAGGTTGAAGCGTTCGGTTCTCAACGAATTTGTGCGCATCAGCCAGGTATTGCACTTGGAATTCATCAAAGTCTCCAAAGGGTTTGTCCCACTGTAATGTTATTTCTCTATCACCGATCAAAGTTGCATTAATCGCAGTGATTGGTTCGGGATCTGTTGAAAAGCATACAAAAAGTGTTTTTAAGTTTCGTTTATATCTTGATAATAATCCTGCATTTTCAGGTTCGGCGTAGTTCTTCAGACGCTTACATAATCGGTCCTGTCGTTGCAAAGGTCTACTGCGAACTCCTTTAGATACCGTCCACATGGTAAAATTGTACAACCGTCCAGGAACAAGGCCATTGAAAGCAACCTTGTTTTCTGTGTTGTTCGCCAACAGTTCTTTAGCTGGTATTGATGGGTCGGATAACTCAAAGCGATACCTATCAAACTTTGATATTGAAGGTGGAGTAGCGGTGAAACGAAGTGTAACTTCCGAACGGTTATTGTTGTTGTTATTGTTTAGCACAATATACACTTCAGAAGTTATAAGTGGCACTGAAAGTAACAATGTAAGTAACAACTATGTAAGAGAGTGTCCTTCAAACCCTGCATGAACGTTGTACAAAACTGAAATTTAATCTACTTACATGTTCGCACTGTCATATTGTAGTCTTCTCCATTGACTCCATGAGATTTAGTTCTTATTCGAATAGAATACGCCACGCCAGACATGAGAGGCGCAATAGGTATTCGGATGTTATCATACCAGACGTCTTCTTCTACAGTTTTAGAGCCTCTTCGAGGCACTGCTTCAGATTCCTCCGGTTCGAATTGATCGTTTTCTGGAATTGGGTCGATAGCTTCCCATTCAATGTAGTACGTACCGATTCTTCCCCGAGGTTTTACCCAAGTCAAGGTCAGGTTCATTGTGTCCAGTTCAGGATGTACATCTTTTACTCCACTAGGCACTGTAGCGCGATTCGAAAACATGAGTAAAGCCTTGGACAGTTCCTTGTTTTTATGGAGAAACGCACTCAACATAACAAAATAGTACTTACAAACAGTTTGGATGATTTGCTGGTAGTTGGATGCTTCTATACGGTAGCTTACGGTATTCACACGGATGATATACCTTTCACCCGGTAATAGATCCGAAATTTCTTGCTCTGTCACAGATTCATGTAGGTGGAATTCATTCCAAGTTCCATTACCGTCCGTGCGATAGCGGACAACGTATCCTGAGTATAACGAATCCACCGGAGCACCCCATCTTATCAGAATGGAGGCATTTGTCACCTTTAATACTGTTAAATTTCTTGGCGGTAGCGGAACTGAAAATTTTGGAACAGAAGTAGAAATTAATTTACAAACTAACTGTACTTCGAATTGATACTGTCTTTTTGTTTTGACTTGACTTACACACTGTTTGGTAATACACATGTTTTTCGGACAAGAGCCCATGGGAAACTGCGTAGAGTTGTATGTTATAGGCAGCACCTGGATACAAGTCTCGAATGATGATTTGGCTATCAACAGTGGTTTGATTGAAAGTTTCTTCCGTATCATTCCTAGTATATTCAATCAAGTACATATCCTGCCTGGAAGTTACATCCGATTTCCAGGATATGTTCAGTCCACGATTGATTGCATGAAGGTCTTGGACAATCGGTAGTGAAGGTCCTATAATGAAAATTTTAACGTCAAACTCTGAACTCAAAAGACGAATTTTCTGATTCAATGGGACAGTAATCTCAACGGAAAATGGTATTACTTGTTGCTTGATAAACAGTCACTTCATCTGATTCAACATGGTTTGAAATGGCTTGAATACTGATTGAATAGTTGCGACCCGGCGATAAGGAAGACATAAGAAACTGGGGTTCGTCCACAATAATACTGTTTACATCTCCACCAAACGCTTCAACCTCCTGGCTAGTTACCTGAAATATAATTAGGTCATTATTATCATCTCATTGAATGCACTATAAGTGTACTTCACATAGAATAAATTTGAATTTTTCTGCCATACTTTGTAGTGATCCTGTAACGAAGTCTTATCAGTGCTCCACATGATCCTGATATCCCCACTGTCAAAATCAGTTGTGTTTTGTACATTTTGGACTGGAAGCGGTCGAGTGGTGACATTTGCTGTAGTAGGCCACGATGCAACTTTATCCGATTGCGTTTTGATCCTTAAGTGATAAGTGTGACCAGGATCAAGATGTTTATCGAAAGTGAGAACAGGTGGCGTTTCTCGGGGAATGATCTGCGGAGGCCATTTCTTGGGCGTGTCCCCTTGAATTTGAACCAAGTATCGATCGAACTCACTGAAACAATTATAAATCCTTTGCAATGTTTTGCTACTAAAATACTTCGAATGTTCCTAAATTGCATCAAAGCTGAGCATTATCGTATGGTATAATAGGCCCTTATGGTATAAACACTAGAAAAATCACCTAAGTGTTGGTGGAGGCAGCCAGGAGACTTTAAATCTATTTGACGTGAGGTAATCCTGGTCAAAGGTAATATTGCCTGGTCTTGAAGGAACAGTTCGATAGAGAGCTGTAGTAGGCGCTGAGATTTGGTCTTCGCTGACTGTTTCTACAGAAATATTGTAAGGTCTTCCAGGGACAAGGTTGTGGAATGAAGCTTGAGCTGGTCCAGGCGGATCCCCTTCTTTACTGATGTACAAAACGCTTTCGACTGCATCTTGCGGTTCAATTTGTACCTGAGTGCCAAGTATAGACAAATATAATTGCTCCAGTTCCTTCATCACATTTAACAAAATTCTGAGACTTGATTATGTACATAGGTTTCAGTCTTACCTTGTATCCAGAAAAGATCCCTGGCGGATATGGTGGTTGCCAGAGAACTAGCAAAGTAGTTTCGTTACGATACCATACTATAAATCGACCAGGAGTATTTGGTTCTGAAAACAAGGAATACAATATTATCACCGAATCCTAGTATGATCAAACATGAACTATCTTATATCTCCAACATTGCATCTTATATTGACTTACTAGTTGTAAAATTTTTAGAAATATAGGCGGTAGATTCTTTGTTTTCAAAGATGGTGTACAGTTGTATTTCGTAGGAAGCTCCAGGGACAAGATCCCTTAAAGTAAATGGTGGCTCTTCCTCGATGAAGTTTCGAGGTTGTCCCTGAGCCCCTAACTCAGTCAAGGGAAGTAACCTCAGTTTGAATTTTGTATAACTCCCTTTCTCTGGCGGATCCCAGGACAACTGTACAGTTTTTCCGTTTCTAACATTTACTGAAATATTTGACGGTGGATCCGGAGCTGAAATTCCAATCAAAGAGTTATAATCTCATTCATGAAGCGATAATAGCGCTTCATAATCCTTTACGTCTTTCTTCCTCTTCTAATCAGCCTTACTTGTTGTGATTGATGCTGTCCACGTGAGCCAATCATGGATAGTATCGTTTGTGTAGTGCAGTCGGAACGAGTATTTGGTGCCCGGCAAGCCCTTTGAAAAGCCTATCGTATTATGAATTTCGGACGCTAAAAAAGTAGTATTAGGTTTAGGATCTCCAATGGGTGGAGAGTAATCCAGTCTATACATGCCATTAGGATCCTGGTAATCAGACACAGGGATCGATATGGCTAAATCCGCAGCTTGACCTCCCTATAAATACCAATAAAAGATTCATCCAATTTGCAATTAGCATTTTGTTTTATGGGAATCTGGTTGTGTCTCATTCATAGTAAATGCATTACGAGTGAACTGCAAGGTTAGAAACGGATGACGAAATTGGTCTCACGACTTACCCTGAGGAAGCTGCATCCTAGAACTATAAGAAAATAGGCGAAAGTGTTGCGGAATTTCCGGATGGAATAAATTCTATCTGGGGTATTGGAAGACCCGCGCGCATCTTCCCTTCTCCACGGAAACATGGTTGATTGATCTGATTTGATTCTGAGAAACCCAAAATATTTGGCACCGCATCCCAGTTCCTCATATTCCCCTCCCTCTTCTCACACTTGCCACTTCCCTCTGATTATCTTTTCCCATTCTGTAAACAACACATTAAGACATTACTCACACGAGAAGAATTTGTCAAGCACACGAATCATTTCACTGATCACTCTAAATGCGCATACAATTAGCTTTCCTCCTCTTCTAGATTTGAATCTTCCAATTCAAGCTTTAATCAAGGTCAGTGTCGCAGTGAGGTATAATTCACAATGAGTTTAGTTAATTGCAAATCCTTCACAGTGACATATAAAATTCACACTTGGGGGAACCCTAAGCCTTTGTAGCTAATTTTTAAAAGCAGAATTTGATTTTATTTCACTGCACTTCCACTTGGTGTGTCAATCAAATCAGTCCACACATCAGAATTTTGAAGTAAAAGAAGGCAGTTTCGGAGAAGCACCAGGCTAAACGATAGGATTCGTACTGAATGAAGTCATGGAATATATTTAACCACAGGATTTTAGCTCGTAAATACGACTGGAGCGATGGTTATGAGCTGTTTTTAATAACAGAGCCATCAACACAAGGGCAGGTATAAATGGTAAACGGAGTGGGTAAACTTTTAATAAAAGCTTGACGGAGGAGTATCTCTATAAAAGATAAACAGAGCCTTGCCCCACGGTAGTAAACTGTGAGTGAGTATTAAAAACAATTACCCACTAGAAATATTTTTACTTGATGATAGTCAACGTGAGGGAGAGAGAAGACGAAAGCTGATTGTATTCTATTGACACGGGAATGAATTAAAAGTTGTATGCTTGCTTACGTTTCTCATCTTCCAAAACAATCCAAAGAGTTTTGTTTGTCTGAATTAGCGATCCAAAAAATGCAGCTGCCTAGAAAAGAAAAATGTTATGGCCTACTAAAGCGGCGAGGGTGGAAGAATCGCAAATATATAAATTATTAATTCGCTTCGCTTAGGATTCACAGTGTGCACTATTTGGGTCGGAACGCATTCACTGGTTGGATGACTATTGATACCCGTGGACGTAGTTAAGGATTTGATCTTCTCTAAGGATCCCTTAAATTTCAAACAAGGCGAACTTGATTTGAAGGAAAGGAGAAACCAAAATACAAAATTAAAATATAACTTTCAGCCTAATTAACTCATGCTACTGTAGGCTCGGAAGAAGCCAGGGACTTTTGTGAAAGAGAAAGAGAGCAGTCCGTTTAACGTAAGTAAAACAGCGTTAAGTAAACGTAAACCGAAGGAGTTCATACACCTTTTTTACTACTACTACTACCTTTTCCCTTTACCTATACTCTACTCGAGTCATTACTTTTCTTCAACTTGATTATATCCCTCACAATCCTTTATATCCATACCTCCACCTATACTCCTTCCTTCATCCTCGTACTTGCAACGCCCGTACTACCTCAATCGTATCGTACTTGAAAGCCTGCAATTATTTTACCCACAGGTGGATTACACGCTTACCTGTAGGCCCGCACTCCTCATATATCTATCCACTCAAGCCTTTTACAAGCCAGTCCATCTCTCCAACATATTCAACTGATCTCCATCATGAGATGATGCAGCAACACACCTGTAGCATAGACCCTCTAGATCTCGTACTTACTCTTTTCATTATTACACTTCCCTAACTCTCCGCTCTCTCAGCTCGAATATCCTAGCATATTCCATTGTTGAGCGCTGTCATCCCTCGAGGCTATTCGTAAAACTCCTTTCCATTCCTTGGCCCTTTCACATATTGCCCTATTACACGTTCCCAGAGCATAAGCCCTACATCCCACAACCACATCCTTAAAACCTTACTAATAATAACGCTTTTACAAAATCCCTTTCCTCCTCCCTTAGAACATTCATGTATGTCGAACATGACATCCCGTGATATTTTCCTCCCCACCCCACCACCAGCATCCTCTATGTTCTATCCTCCTAAGGAGAATCCCTCAGTCTTATAATATCGTGTTCATAATATCCTACAGCATACTCACTCACCTTCTAAACAGGTCTTTGTCATCCTTATCGTATCCGAGCTCACCTAATTCCGTAGAATTGGAAACTTAATTTGGGCGAGAAATTTCTGCATTTAAACGTAGTTAGTGTCTATCAAACTTAAAATCGCGATACGCCCTCCTAAAGCACTCTTCACTCCTCAGACTGCTCACTAAGTACAGTAGAGCGTTCCAAGTCCAAGAGCACACAAGGAAGAAAGTAGTGTAGCCCTTATTCCTTGAGCGTCCTTTCCTTCCAAGCCCTTCCTATCCCTCACAGGATTCATTTATACAAGGTTACAAGCAAGCATGGTTTCCAAATTTCCAAGAAAGAAGAGAAGTTCCAAGGAAATCTCCATTCGCATCCCGTGCTATATCATCTCAATAGTATCAATTCCCATGAAGTCGTATGGATTATCTAATCAATCAGTCACACACACACTGATTGCACCAACAGCTGTTGCTGTACCTGATGTATGCCATGTCGCGAACAGGTTTCAGGCTTATTTTTAGCTATCTATTCGCTGATTTCTCTTACAGCGTTCCCTCATTGGCAAAGATTGGTAATTTCCAATCATGATATCTTTATGAGGCTGTGATGGGTGATTTTTGTCACGATGAAAGGATTAGCGTTGCTGAACAACACAAAGCTAAAAGACACACTAGTAAAGACAAAGCTAAATAATAAGAAATGTTTATAAGGCTAACTTTTATGAGCACTCGTTCCATTTAATGCAACGGCACCAACTATCAGTCATTCGACGGGTATGTCCTTGTGAATTATACTTTACTTGACATAGTAATTTTTTGAATTATTATGTCAAGTATTTGTGGTGACGTGATGTTCCTGGAGTGTTTTAGGTTCGATTAGGAAAGTTAGGCTACATTCTCGCTTTTTATGTCACTTCGAAAAAAACTTTTCCTCGGGCAATTAAAGCTTTCGGATGGTATGTCAAACCGGGGAATTTAATGATTCATTGATTCGATTCTACTTTATCAAGAATGGCATCTCTATTTGCAGTTTCTTCAGAACTGAGTGGTTTTTAACTACACCACGGATACCGTCCTTGAATCTTGTTATTTTTTTTAAGTTTAAATAATGTCGAGGAATTATGTTAGTGAAAAATGATGTTCATAAACGTTGCACTGTGCATTTTAAGGCGAAAGCGTCAAGACAGCTCGCCCAATTCACACCGGCATTGTGGTAGTAGACGAGAGGGATCCACCATAAAAAAAATTCTAGAAATATCACATGTTGGATTTTATTTCTTCAGTTTCTGTGGCTTTTAACTTTTTTTGAAGATAAAATACGGGAATGGGACACGTGTCACGTAACTGAAAAGACATAATTTGCCGAAGAGGTAATGCAAGTAATTTGATATTATATATTACCATGATTATTTGTTATTAGTCTGTATATAAATGGTAACATAAATTGGGTTTTTGATAACGGTTTTATATTAAATAGGGGTCTGAAGACACCGCTGCGGTGTTTGATCGGTAACTACAAGGACATAAAACGCTTGGAGAACTTTTAGAGGGAAGGGGCTTCTAAAACATCATTATAAACTGTACCAGAATGCTCCAGACTCGCTGCGTATCGGTTATTACCGGTGCATTAAATGACATAATTGGCCTACGAGCTGTTGTCAGGACTGGGGATTTGCGTATGAGTTATTCCAAATGTCAGCTTTATTCCACCGCAAAAATGGTCTCCGCTGCCCAACACAATCATTCTGCCATCGCGGCTTCGCGAACTCTTTTACCCAACGGTCAAGATTATCGCACACTTCAACGAAATCTGCACAGTTCAATGGCTAGAAACGCAAAAAAGCATCGGTCTTCTGAAATTGACGAAAGTGAAATTCCTGAAGACGAACTAATGGTAATGGCTCTATTGTACTAATTTGAATTTGACAATTATGATTTTTGATTATACCAAGGAACACTTGTGATGCTTGATTTAAAATTTCATCGCAGGAAGACCTAGAAGATGAGTTAAGCCAAGGAGAGAAGATTATGAATACTCGGCTCAGCACGGATAGGCTTGATGCTGTTATGAAAACTGGGTTTCAGCTGTCTCGAAAGTATGTTTTACTTTTCTTGAGCATTGCTATTCAGCTTATATCTTTAAGTCAGAGGTTTGTTCTTAAAAGCGCTTGACAACTAATTAAGATATTTTGATTACTTTTGCAGTAAGATTGAAAAGGCTCTTTACAAGGATCTTATACGTGTGAATGGTCAGAGACCAGGGAAGAAGAGCCAGTTGGTTGGAGAAGGGGATGAAATTGATTTAATTTTGCGTCACAACAAAAATAATCCAGCCTTCCTTGATATCAATAGATTAACAATTCTGCACCTGGGGCAATACTCCCGTTTAGAAGACGAAGACTCGGACGACGAAGCAAAGTTGCCAGCTCGAATAAAACGTACTAAAAATCTGACTATAGACAATTATGAAGTGCCCGTGAAAGGGAATATCGAACCTCTGTAAAGAGCGCTTAACAACTAGCCATCATCGAGAGACATAACAAAGTTGTAGTCGGGACTTGAGGTATTTATAAAAATAAATCGTTTTTGAGCGGATGGACCTGAAATGAAGTCTAAAATCCAAACAAAGTTGATAATGTTAACATGCTCATAAGTTTATTTTCGGACAAAAGCTTCCTTGTTTTTGAAAGATGCTAAAGGTACACATGTGGCTATTCCCATGTATTAAGATGAAAAACGGTTCAATTCGTCACAATGAGCCATTATATTTGATTTACAGCAGCTAAGCTTTTGGTTCTGTAAATACAGCACTTAAAATATGCATTATGTACACGTTCTGGATGCGGGGAAGCAAGGAAAATTATTGCTCTACCTGTCCGGGGCCGCTGCATTATTGCATGCTGAAGCTCCATGTTATGATTTTCATTTGGCAGCTGGTCATAGTTTATACTTTGTAAAATGTTCAACTTGTTTTCGCGGGCGGGATAGAGAATCTGTTTTTCGTCTCTGCGGCCTGACACACGAGCTTTGAGGGTAGCAATCAAGTTTTCGTCGGTACTTTGCAAGCTAAGCCACCAACGAATGCAAAAGTTTCGGAAACAGTCTGATCTGCTCCTTATACATTTTTTGAATCTAGCATGAGGGATGGATGAATGTTGGATATCTTAAAATAATTGTATACTGAATTCTAGTGTATGCCTCTGCATG
Source organism: Sminthurides aquaticus (assembly GCA_906901655.1). Classification (NCBI taxonomy): domain Eukaryota; kingdom Metazoa; phylum Arthropoda; class Collembola; order Symphypleona; family Sminthurididae; genus Sminthurides; species Sminthurides aquaticus. The sequence continues at coordinate 2,061,613 of CAJQTT010000004.1, read as the reverse complement.
CGAATTAAGAATTAGGCTATACCCTAATGCACTCTGAATGCTCCGAGTCATATTTTTGGCTCGTAACCTAAGAGTGAGTCAATTAAAAGCCATGATGGTCTGGGTTTTATGTGTTCACTCGTTGAGTTTCTTCCTCGTTACTCTACATATATATAGTAACACATTCTGTCTCACATTGACTATATTCCTTTTGTAGACTAGCAAGTGTATGTGTTTCCTAGTCCCATTCTTTACACACAGATCCGACATTCGTTAGCTCAATCAGCATTATGAACTTTTTATCAAGGCTCCCTTTGCCCCAACTTTGCACGAGTCCGCAGTTTTCATGCCTGTGAGATATGAGAAGGAAATAAATTTTAGCGAGGCTCTCACAGCTAGTGACTGCTATTTCTCGTAGCGGAGCTAACATAATATTCCATGCATTAAAGTTAGAGGCCATTAAATTTCGTCTTCTTAAACTTCTTCCCCAAGTCTTTGCTCAGATCAGCACTCCTTGTGACTTAATTTTCTCCACGCTCTCATCGCCTTCAACAAGAAACAAACAGTAGAGTGAGTTAATGACAAGAGCAGGAAAGAATGAAACCAAATGAGTTGAACCATATTCGCGTTACTTATATACAAGTACAAAACAAGAGGGACCCGCTGTACGGAGCGGTGAATGCCAAATTCTAAAGCTTTCTGTAGACACGCGAAAAAAATGTTGTACATTCCGTTCCGAACTGGAACGTGTTGAAGAGATCAGGAAACGGTGTGTTAAGACTCTGCGCTGGCTGTCAACCTCAAGCAAGGGTATACAAACTTACTTTTCCATCCTCATACATAATTCCTACCCGATTCTAATACAGAATTGCAATATATCAATCCTAAGCTTAGTTAATTCTGCTCACCGCATCTTGTTCATTGTTTTCCGTTTAACGTTTAATTGATTCAAAAATGCTGTGTCCAGTATAGGTAGATTGTTTTGAGGACACAGCGCACAACTCTAACTCGCAAATAATCGCATTCATAGATTTAGCTACAGAGCACCTCTTGACCTTCAATCCACAAGGACTTGACTATATGGTCCACATCAATTTAAGTACTAAGTGAAAACAAAGTGTAATGGTTAAATCCCTGTTCAGAGAATATTTCCTCAAGAGAAAATGCGCTTTTGCAAATATAACTGCTAACGCGGGCAAAATTTCTTCCTCTGTCAGCCTGATTTAATCTGGAGCAGGATATCTGACTGCAACTAGGGATTATCCTCAACATGATTCTGTCGAGGCTTGATCCTGAAGTTACGCAGGTGTCGTTAATATTCAGTGTTACCACCAGTTAAAAAAATCTCTCACCTAAAGAACGTTGTGCATCCATATTGTACTCAGTCTGCATCGCTGTTTGAGAGCGTGACAGGTGAGAATTGAGATTCAAGCCCTTGTTATAGTGCTGACAGTCTTAGCATTTAGACGGTTAACGCTTGATCATTCATTTATTGGTTAAGCAGCTTGAATCGATCACAGTTGCACACACAAAAGCTTCCAACACTTCACTCCACATTAACATCACCCATTGAGAAAGACCATTGTGTTGACAAGGTCTCATTTTAATTCTACCAGCAAGTCTCCTTTACTACTGACTTCCCATTGCCTCATCCAACTTTGTGTTCCCCGTATTATGTAAACAATTTGCTTTTATTATTAACCTCCGTTTTATTTCTGTTGCTGCTCCTGCAAGTGCTTGGAGGTTAACGTAAACGTTATACACATACAGCCAGCTCAGTGTCGCCCTCCTTAGTTTACCTATCTCCTTACAATTAATCCCTGCTCAGCTTGTATTAATCTGTACGGTTGGTTCGACGTGCGAATGAGGTAGGAGCTTAAATATCCAAAAGCTAGGTTAAGCAGAGGGCGGGTACTGGGGGGGGGGAACGTTCCCGTCGTTTGTAAATAAGCTTGTTTTATGGTGCGAAATTTGTTTTACAAAATCTGTGTTGGACTGAAAAAAGAGTGGAGCGTGTACAAAAATTCAAGTATTTCATTTCTCTGATTCCAGCTTCGGGGCATCATGAGAGTTGGCATATTTCTTATCTTTTTCCTGGTTCTCGGACTTCTCCACGTATCTGAAGGTGAGTATGCGATTCATGAATCATTCTTTAAGCTTGATGTTGTTATGCTTTTAATTAGGCTGATAAGGTCGCATTGGAATTGGGAATTGCCATACGCTAAATATTAGCATTCTGTATTTGGTTTTTTCGTTGCTACCAACCAGTATAATAACGTAACGAATTTTGTTCTTCAGGCCGCCCTAACCCAGTTCCAGATGAAGCGGTTGATATAATGGAAAAATATGAGAAAGATCACGCCCGTATGAAGGATATTCACCGTGTCAAGCGGCATCGTCGCTACAGATCCGAAGATCCAGAAGATCAAGAAGTTGTGGATGAACTCCCCATGTTTCACAAGATCCGGAGGCGAAATCTGGACAAGTATCCTGTCCGTCATAATATATTCCAGGAAATTATCGATAAACAGAGATTTGATCATGATCCAAATGAAGATTACTCCGAGTAGATGAACGACGGCCTCAAAACGTTTCTATGATTCTCAGCACCTCCAAAGCAGATATTTCAAAGGACTAAGCAAAATCTCTGCGTATGGAGTGATGATTTTACGTCCACGTCACGTCAGCGAAGTTTTTGTGATGAAATTAGATCGAGTAAGTAATGTTTAAGTATTGGCAGAGTTCTTGTGGCAGCGTTTAAATCAAATGTATGTTAAGAATAATATTTTTTTCGCTATTGCTTCTCCTCCTGTCACTTATTCCAAGAATCTCTTGACATTAAAATCTCAACTTATACGTATCAATCGCCGGTATTGTTTATAAGTGACATGGCAGAATGTTGAGAATTCTTATGGTCTTGTGAAAATAAGAGTAAAAGGGTTAGGAAACTCGGTTTTAGATTGTTTGTGCATTCCTTAAGCATCTCTTCAAATCTGGACTTCCATGCAGTAGGTGAAGACATGTTCGTAACCTGGGCTGTTTGTTATACATATAGCTTTGATAATAAGGGGATAACTGAAAGATGGGTAGTTTGTAAGTCTGGAAATGTACGCGGAGAATACTCATTTATGTTCCATCATCAACCTGAAAACACAATATATACTAATACTAGCTCGGATCCGCTTTTAAAGTTCGGAGACGCGAAAGAATGGATTTAAATTTTATTCGGATAATGTGAAATATCAGGAAGCGGGATGTATTTCATTCACGGCTGACTTTAATGTCATTCAAAGGTACCATCGGATTTCTATTTGCTTTTATCTGCAAGCGAGTTTGTAAGGTTTAAAACTTTTAACGAGGTAGAAGCATAGTAAATCGTAAATTAAATTAATAAGTAGTATTTGTTTCACTTCCAGTGGATATTTCCTTTATTGCTCTAATACGCTCTGAGACTCTTCGAAAACAATAATAATGTATTTTTTCTGCATGGGGTATGCAGCGCACATGATTTCTAGTTTGCTCATTTTCCAGTTACAAGGACTGCAGCAGGTTTTGGTCAGGTAATTGATAAGAGTCCCCTGACTGTACTTTCCAGGTATGTATAATGTAGCACATAAACGTTACTCAGATGTAAGAATACTTTTAAGCAGCAAAGCTATAACTAGAAACTTCAACAATTTAAGAAAACTTTCTTTTCGTAATAATGGCAACAAATTAGAAATAAAGTACTTCTGCCTCCTCATAAAGCCACTGTCCTTAACACGACTCCTTTGTCGTCGTACAATGAAACAAACAACAGCGAAAAATATATTTCACTCTATGTTCGTCATCACCTCAGCAAGTGCATTTTTTCATTGGAGCTAATCATACCCAGTTTCAACACAGCCACATAGTTTTTGTATCATAGTATTGCTATAATAAAATAAACTAGATCAAGCGTTAGTACACAGGGCTAAAATTCCTTAACATCCAGCCTATTCAAATCTTCGCCCTCTGATCTAGTATGTTCTGTATTGACACACATAAATCGCTTTGATTATTCATTACTTTGAAACTGGAAACGCTGTATAGTATAATATATAGTATTATATATATTTTGCGCACTTCCCCGGAATCACGTTCAATAACCATTCCTGGTGGTAATAATCACATGTTAAATTTATATCTATATCATACATGATATTTGCATATTATGCACAGAATTTACAATGCGGTAACTTGCTATGCTCACATATTCAATTCAAGGGTTTACAGATGAAGATGAATGAGTAAAACGTAGCGTCTTACGATCACAATGAGCTCCTACACCAGGGACACGGCAGTAAGGGTTAACAACACAGCAGTTAATTCACTTCAAAGCACTAATAACCACCCGGATAGTATTCCTAAAATCCCATGATTCATCCGATTTTCTAGAGTTCGAACACTGCAAGATGCGCTGAACGACCACAGCTTAGTCAGGGAATCCTCCATCAATACAAAACGTTGGAGCTGAACAAAGATCTAAATGTTTCTGACCATTGGATTCTAGACTACTCGAACTTAAATCTTCGCAGCTACCTGTTCCTGCCTTATTTTGGCAAAGATCTGTAAATAGCGTGAAGAGTGTGAGTTAGTGACACGTGCTTGAGATTCTACTCATAATTTGGTGCAAGTGTCTTTGTAGAATTACCGTTAGAGGAAGATCTACATTTTGTTAATGAGTAACTGTTTTCCATCATGGCTTCTGCTATGTTCTCTTTTATTTGCGAATCACTAGTCAAGCTAAGGTTCTCCAGGTTGCAATGTGGATCCAAGAACGACGGTGATTGCTCCAAACTACCTGATAATGCAAATCATCAAAATTAATTCATACGAAAAGGGAAAAAATAACAGTTACAAAAGGATAAAAGGCATTGAATACTGCGAAAACACATTTTAACATTTGAGACAGATCCAAATTAAAAAACATACTTTCTGAGCTTCCTTCAAATATTTCAGGAATCAAAGATGAAGATGCTGGCATTTTGACCGGATTAGATTTCGCTGGCCTGTTTGTGACGCTTACTTCAACAGTCTCCACATCCACAACTCCCAAACCAGTCGAAGAGCCCTTGGTCGAACTATAATAATTTATAATAGTTTAGTCAACAAATATGCGCTTGAAAAATAAAAAAAGCTCAAAAATATTTCCTTGATATTCTCACCCTGTAGTGTTAAATACTTTAAATGTAAACTGAGGTCCCATCCAAAGCTTTCTATGCGGGCCAGAATGCGTTGTAATTTCAACCTGAGATAGCCATCGTTCATCTTGATTTTCTTCACATTCTTGATCAGCAGCTTCGTAGGATTTATCTGAAGAAAACCCGTTCTGTGATGGAGGAGCATGGGTACATATGATTGCAGAGTGGGAGGAAAATGGTGGTTGCAAGTCTTTACTGAAGCATGGCCGTGTAAAAGTCCATTGAGCCGTAGCATGCACAGAGAGGTCTAGAGTAGCATCCTCCGTAATCTTGTCCTTCGGAATGGCTACAAAAATCAAATATACCGTGAATTCATTTCAATAAATCAAAGAGAGGAATAATAGCTGTTATCTCATTTTAAAAAGACTGTCTTAGCCAGCCAAGACTTACTGTTCGTGGGAATTGGCTCTAATGAGTATTCAATGAGGTTTCCGTGAGAAGTTAAAACAAATAGGGATTCGACGAGCGACTTTTTGCGTTTATCACATGAAGGTATGATGGGAGGGCTGTTCAGAAGCCAGCCTCTGGTTGTAGAAAACACGGTATTTACATACACACGTTCTTCCGCAGTCAGCATACCTCCTTTCGACTTGTTTGTGGGTGGAGACGTCTTCGGGGACGCTGAAATCGTCATGAAACTCTGGCGTAGCTGGGCAAGAGGGGGAACGACTACAGGATGCGAAAACGGCGGATATCGGGGATTTGGGTACGGCGACCCCAAATGAAAGAGATCCAGTGACTTGCTACTTCCTCCTACGGATGTTGCTGACACATTAAACGTGGAAGTGATGGGACTGCAGCGACCAGAAGTAGGAGTATCGTCCAGTCCTGCTGTCCGCTGAAATCTACTCAACCGATTCACCACTTTTTGTCCGGTGTGAGTCCTAACGCTGATGGCACCGCCGTAAGGAGTGATAGGAAAAATGTGAGTTGTTCCTCGGAACGTGCTCACAGCTACCCAGCGAGAGTCAGGTGCGAAAGAAATGTCCTGAACTTTAGCTCCTGTGTCCCCCCGGTGCAACACATATAAGTGATGAACAGATCCCATGGACGACCCCAATGGATGCGGGTGAAGACGAAAAACGTTGAAGTCGTGGCCTGTTTTATCCGCCGTCACTACTAGAAGCCCCGACGGGTCAAAGCTCATCGCAAAAACTGGCTGCGTGCCGTGAGCTACAAAGTGTGCAATCACGGCAGGGTTCGCAGCACCGTTGTTTGCGCACGCCATGTCCTCCATGGAATATTCTCCATTTTTCAATTCCTGAAGGTTCACCACGGTCACAACACCGGGCTCCGTAGCTGAATTTGCGACAGTATCAGGATTAACAGGCATGCGGTGTCCCACGAAACTGCTCGCGACTGTCTCTCCCAGTCCCTTTAGTCCCTTCGTCAGGCTTTTGGCAGCATAGAGCACAGTGGCCGTATACGAAGGGGTGACAGCTGATTCAACTCCTCCCGAAGACTGGAGCGCTGGATATAATCTCCGGTCCGCGAAAGCAATCCACGTTGACCCCAGCGCAGAGGGAACTCCACACATGTTTCTACCCGTCAGCTCGGATGTGGCCACCGTAACGCGGATTTCAAACTTGCATGGATCGATTACGATCAATTTGTCTAAAAACGATACCACGATGGCCGTCTCATTCGTCTTCACGTCACATATGGGGTGACTGAATTTGAGCATTTTCAACACATCCCCGCTCCAAAGCGACAGGAATGTCAAATGGTGGACGCTCCCTCCTCCACCGCCCTCATACAGAAGAACTACTGGACGTCCCACTCCGTACTGATCACCTTCAGCATCTGTCGGATTCGGAAGAATCTTCAGCATCCTTACCCCAGGTCGCTTCCAAGACAAAACTTCCTGCGCTTCCCCCGTCGCTGGAATCGCCCACATCTGAACCCCATTGGCGTACCCTAACGTGATCATTAGAGACCTCTGTGTGTGACTCGAGTCTCCATGAACATCAGCTCCATTTTTGAGATCATATGGTTGACTATCAATCTTGGTCCAAAGAACTTTGCATTCCTTCTCGTCTGCTCCGTTGTACGGCTGAGGAGAAAAATCAAAGATGCATCAGAAATATTACACTGGAGCCAATAAAGATGTCGCACTTTAGAATAAATTCTTTACCTGTGTTGACAATCCCACCTCATTGATCAGCCCCGCCACACTTTCCATCAAAGTCCTCTCAGTGACTGGTTGGGGTCGAACGACATTTTCGGGAATCTTGAGGATTCCCTTCCGAAGCCCGTCCGCAGACATCCTGAAGCGGACAGGTAGGATTAGTGTTGCAAAATGTACACTGAGCTACAGTGAGTACACCATGTGTTCTTATGTTTTTTCATTACGGCAGCATGACTAAATTGGCGTGGTCATAGGTCGGATACTGTAGCTCCTTTCGACGCAAAAGTGCATTGGTGAATAACAATTATACATGTATATATCTAAAACTATTTAGTGAAACATATTCGATGCAATAACTATAGCTAATTTGATATTTACAAGCGTTCCAACTCTTCGAAGTTACTTCTCAATATTAAAGTATATACTTCCAGGTTCTGAAATCCTAGTAGACTCCTCTGGTAAATCAAAATCTAACCTTGCATTAAATGTGAACTTGTTTTAGGCCGTTCTTGCTCAGCCTTTACATGGACTGACGATGGATCATAGAGACTTTAAACAGTCCCTGGTATGCTCTCGCATAAATCTCTCTATGTAGCAGGGCTCTGACCTGTTGTGCCTTTGTACTGATTACAGGCAGGATACAAAAATAGTTTCTTTGTTCTTGTTCTTACGCGATATCAGAAGACTTAAAAATTATATTCAAAAACACGATTTCAGCCCCAAGTGAATCCACACAATGTAACTAGTTAAAATCTTAAAAATATTCAAGGATACAATCCAAAAATTCTATATGAAAACTAACAAAGTAAAAGGTACAAAACGTTGTAAATCAGTCCAACCATTAATAGATTAGCAAGTCCCTAACATGAATACATATAATGTAACTAGTATAACATAGTCAATTAATCCTAGAAATTTTCAAAGTTTCAGGAGCACTTCTTGCTAAACGTAAACGATCTACTTGTTGACACTACTAAAGCACTGGGGAAGATAAAACTGACAAAAAAGTTTTGAATCCTTTGAACCTTGTCACTTATATGTGCATATACATAGCTGACGTGCAATAGCCTCAAAATATCCCCTTCCTGCTCTTGTCCTCGTTCCTATCACGTTCAGAATGTCAAATTCCTACAGAGGTCATCTTGATCAAGGTTACGTATAATTGTGGAAGAGGATTGGGATGAAAACTCCTTAAACTGGATCCCCTTTACACATTCCCCAGTCACAAGTCCAAGTGAGTGATTTTTAATAATTGTACAATCCTTCAGTCCAGCTCATAGTATCATGATTCACTGGTATGAAAAAGTATCTTGAATATATTTACATATGATGCAATCACTTTCGTATGTCCTCACGTTGCCAAAATTAACTTCTCAGATCCAGCCAAGGGAAAATAAATAATGTCATTTCTGATTTAAAAAACTTAATCACGATAAAAATAAAGCTACGTATCAGGGTAGTCTACACAATACTACACAAGTCCTGCAAAGGGACTTATCGTTAGTTGTAACTGGAGATAAGTTACTGGACTCAATTCAGAATATCAACTGTTACTTGTTCAACACGTTAACCTTTGGATTCAGTCACACTAGTCTTTCCTTGTATGCAGCAGCTGAAATAAGTGAGATGTAAACATTGAACGCACAATGAAGCCTATCTCTCCTTCTTGTTGCTTGCTAGTGGGCTTAAAGGATTCAAGGGAAAACATTGGTACTAATCACACAGTCAGTATAGATACGTCGTTTTTGTCAATGACCAATACGTAGTTCCCATTCAGGATGAACTAAAGAACGTAGAAGGCAGTCAGAGGAAAAACTCTGAAAACCAGCTGATTCTGTTTTGTAAGCTTATTTCAATGCGTATATACACACTACTAGGAAGGAGTCATAGAGGGGTTTCTGGGTTGGTGAGTACCACCAACCTTGATCATACTGTAAACATAGCACTAAAACGTAGGGTGTTTAGAATCAAAGCGCACGTCCAAGCTTAACTCCTTTCACTTCCTTACTGTATCTCTGCTTTAGTTGAAGCTCTCTCAACACATTTTTGTACGGTTCACTCCCTTTCTGTCGTGTGGCTTTGATTGTGAGCACCCTTTGTATCCAAGATCCAAAAGACATTTCTGCCCGCTCACATAAAAGTCTCTTTTTACCCCATATCAGCAGTCAGATGACAAGTGCAGCTTTGTGAGTCATTACATTTGTTTACATTTTGATTCGATGGTATTTTCGTTTTTCAAATACCATTCATTCGTCTCTTTGTCGCAAAAATGTATGAATACATGTAACGCCTTGGGAGGTCGTGATTCTAAGTTGAAATTGCTGAAGGAATTTGATAGAGTTTTCTGATTGATTGCATCTGACTTGCCAAGATAAAGTCACAAATGATGGGTGTCAGTGGCTCATATGCAGTGAGATACTTGGAAGAGTGTATCGCTTTCCCGCGGGAATCGATTTTTCCAACATTAGTGGCGCAAAATAAAGTGCTGGAGACAACGTGCTCGCGACCGCGACGCGTAGGAGGAAAAATCACAAAAAGGGATCCGGAGGACTTGACCTTACCGTTTAACGCACTTTAGAATATGGAATCGGAGATTGTAATTGTGACAATGGCCATTTATTCTCGACCCTAAATTAATCTACGCATAGTGTAAGAAGAATCGTTGTTGCAAACCTGCGGCATGATGAAATAAGTTTGACTACCTGTCATGCAAGAATAAGTTCAGTTAAAGCGTTTATTAAGTAAACCCACATTAGAAGAGCTTGCTAAGGTATGTTGTTATTCTTTAAATAGTGAAAACGAAAGCGTGGAATGTTTTAGTTCGTAATGAATGTCTTTTTTGTGTCCAGGATTTCCCAACGCTGTCTTCCATTTTTAAGATGAAACTATCTGTATTTTCGGTGAGCATCTTCTTTAATGATTATAAAAAATGATCAGCGTATTCAGTTTGTTTATTATTATTCTTGGAATGGTTTTGTAGAAGTTTCTCAAGCCTCCGAGCATCCGTATCGCTGTTTCTAGTCGCAACTTATCATCTAAAGAAGATTCTCATATTGTTGGCTTTTCGGATCTGAAGGACCAAGTTTTGGCAGAACTGAATCATCATGAAGAGGTAAGAGGGATTGGGCAGTCCTATCGTATTTCATAATCAGTCTTTTCACTATGGTATCCACGTAAGAAAACAACGCTATGCTTGTAAAAAAATTTAGGTTGCCGGCGTCAAATGGAGCAGATTTCCCTACCTGAACCGGCTACTCAGAGGTCACAGGCCAGGAGAGCTGACGGTGTTTACTGGGCCAACTGGAAGTGGGAAAACTACGTTTATTAGTGAATACTCGATGGACCTGTGCTGTCAAGGGGTAAGATTTTACTTTGCTGTTGGTAAGTAAAACATTTTGTTTTTGCTTACATTTTGAAAAACAATGTTGTGTCATCAGGTCAAGACATTGTGGGGGAGCTTCGAAATACGAAACGTTAGGCTGGCAAAAACGATGCTTACACAATTCGCCGGAAAAAACCTAGAAAAACACTTAAATGAATTTACGTATCATGCTGAAGCTTTTAGTAAGCTCCCGATGTATTTCATGAAATTTCACGGAGCCGAAAGCTTTTCTACAGTCTTAAAGGTAGAGTACCGAAATAATCCTCAATACTAAACTTCCGAGCTCCATTACATATTGTAACAATAATGGTGTGATTTTTTACAGACTATGACGCATGCAAATAAAAATCTAGGAGTTACACACGTCATCATTGATAATTTGCAGTTTATGCTAGGACTTGCAGCGTCCGCAAATTCTAATAAAATGGATAGGTTTTGGCAACAAGATATTGTAATAGCAGGACTAAGGAAATTTGCGACGCAGTGTAATTGTCATGTTACACTTGTCGTCCATCCACGAAAAGTAAGTTTTGATTACCGTGAAGCGGTTCGTCATTTATCACAGTTATCATGCTACAACGTTCTTAAAACTTTTACAGGAAGTTACTGATGCAGATTTGACGAACAATTCAATTTTCGGTGGCGTCAAAGCGTCACAAGAAGCTGATAATGTGTTGATTATACAAGACAAACGACTGACGTCGCCTCGAGGTAAAAAATACCTACAGGTCACCAAGAACAGATTTAGCGGTGACTTAGGAATGTTTCCGCTTGATTTTGACAAAGACTGTCTCAGTTTCGGGTATAGAAAAGCGCTATCTAGCCAGGACCAAGTCAATGTGAAACACTTATTCGCAGCAGAGGAAGAAAAAGATTACCATGAAGTTATCCAAATACGCAGTACATAATTTTGAACTAAAATGTAGTCAACATATAAGACAATATGTTTTATTGTATTTTTTGAGTGAAACGAAGCGGAAACCATGCGATCATTCATTTGCGTATGTATATTTATATTTATGCATATGCCCTACAAAGTAGTACCTTTTTATAACTTTCAGTTATCGTTGGTTATTTATTACCGTCAATTAAATTCAGTAAAGAGTTATTTTTTAAAAACGTACTGTAATGTTCGTGGCCTCTTATCAAAGTTTGAGCAGATGCTAAAAATTGTAATCACTATAAGGACCTAATTGTAGTATACCTATGAAACATTTCTGCAACAAAAAAGTTTTTGTAACAAAGAAACAAAAATATCACGATGATTTCAATTTTGCACCAGAAGAAATGACGGAACTGTTAAACCCGTCTTTACTCTTCTGTTTGTTAAAAATCATTCCATACGTAGGAGTATGTATCCTGCCACTCGGGTATCGATTCCGCCAAAATGGAACAAAGTCTACCGATTATGGGTATTCTCCTTGACATTATGACTAACGTACCCAAAATTCGATGCTTGGTGAATTTGTCATAAAACGGAGATCGAATTAAATAGTATACTAAGGCAAATGTTCTGCGGGATAGTTCCTGTTTCTGTTCAGGTCTCAACTTCTGCGTTAATTGCTTATGCATCTGCAAACTCGCTACATCCATGGCCATGCTGATGATCCAGGGTTTCCAAGATTTAGATCCCCAAGCAGACATTCCAACCAAATGGGTCAAAGGTCGCAGTATATGTAGCATCTGGTAAATTACATATAAATGGTTACCATTGCAACAATGTAGAAACAACATACTGGATTGAAAGTGGGGACTGAGACTTTAGAAATCATCGTTACCTCCGCAATAAACCTCAGGGTTGGCACATCCTTCGGGAAAACTGCAAGTCTAGGCAAATCTGGTAGCTTCCAGTTGCGCATCGAAACTGGAGGAGCTGAAATGGCAAATACAGGTTAGTTTTAAATTTCAAATGCGAAAATACATTGCAACTGAAGAATCGATTCAGTTATAATGCTGACCTGCATGAATTTTCCTGACTACACGACCAGAATGTTTCAAAACAAAAACAAGATTTGGTTGTGCAAGACCATTTATCTGGGTTTGGATATTTGTGTTCTTGGGTCGCTGATGGGATGCTACAGAAGGTCCTGGAATGACACCTACTTTATAGTAGAAGAGCAACGATGCCCGTAGACCGGTTCTAGAAAAAGTAATACGTCGTTAAAAAATGTTGCAAGAACATTCTATAAATGTTTGCAGTGATATCTAGATTTGCTTACTTAATAGACTGGATCACCAGAATTACAAGCCACCTTCCTAACTCTCCCCACAGAGTTCTCGCACTTACTTCGAGAAAAACTTCAAAATACTCTAGGATCGTAAGAGTTGTTTGTATTCTCATGATACTTCGAACCCTAGGACTTTCGCTATTTCGTAAATCTTCGTGATTAGCGATTATTTGGAGGTTTCGGTGCTTTGAAATCAGCACATTGTGCCAAAAACTCAGCAAGTTCGACGAACAGTAGAGTAATTCCGGTAAAATATTGGAATTTTTCAATTTTCCATGCAGCAAATACGACAAAATTTTCATCGACGACTCGATATCCGAAGCTCGTCCTGGATTCGAACAAATCCATTTCTCGTAGTCCAACTTTACTTGCTGTATCTTCATCTTGATACCTTGCATCACTTCTGGCAAAATATGAGGCATTCTGAAGTTCTAGGAATTTCTGAAACACAAGTAATAACTTTGCGTAATGCAACCAGAAAATATCAAAATCAATTCAAAATATTTCGTGGAAGCAAAGAAACTTGCTCTGCTCGAACAACTGTAGAAAGATTTGAGCTGCTTAGATAGCAATACAAAAGGTTTTCGCTTCTTACGTAATTTGGGTTGAATATTATCCAGATTTGATAATTTCTCCTTTAAAAATTGACAGGAATAACGCCAGAGCACAATTTCCACTACTCATTCGTGCTCATTCTCATGCTGGTGACAATTGTGATTTAGTGTGTTTTAATAACGCAACGATACCCTTGTTTAATCTTTAAATTTTAAGCAGTGATTTGTATGGAATCGGCCACAGCGTTTTTGATAATATCAATAATTAAACTAAGCAATCGTTTGATAAGAATGTTTTGATAACCGAAACTATATTGTTTCTTATGCCGTCGTCTCTTATACGGTCCATACATAGCAATGTTCTAACTAGCTTTTTGAACTTCCTTCCTTACCTAGAGTCATACTGAATCCCAACACCATGCAACCATTTTGTTTACCCTTGTCTGTGTACACTGACTGTGTAGCCAGACTTCGACTGCTTACGACCTAACTAATTTAATACCCGCTTGCGATAAACATCAATCACACAAGAACTTTTAGCATTAATGGCTGGGAACAATTATCACTTGACACCACTGTGTTGACTTGCCAGTTGGTTCCGTGAAAAAAAATAATTATGGCTATTATATAAAAACCAACGTGTACCAATATATATGAAGCGATAATCAAATACCCCAGTCGGCTAAAGGAAATCCTGGAGGACAGGGAAAACTCGTATGTAACATCTAGTTATATGACTTAAGACATGCGTTAACAAATAAAGTTTACACGTTGTGGTTAATCCCAAAATTGCAAAATCCAGGGTTCGACTTGCCATAGTCACCCTGAGAGCCGGGATATTACCAACAGGACAAAGCTTCTTCCTCAATAAACTAACATATGATGCCTAGCGGGTATATTCCTTGCGTGGGAGGTTCAATAATGTAAGCAACCTTTAAAATATTAGGGAAAGTGAAGTAAAGAAAAAAATTAAATCTATAAAATGTTGCGTACGGTAGCCGTATTCCAATAATTAAGAAACGGTGCTCTAATTTAGTGTGACCCCCTATTAGGGAACTTCTTGTACACATTGCTGTCCCTTCAAAGCCGGCTTCAAGTCGCATTGTAACAAACGATAACCGCTCCCAAAGTAAAGCAGTCGGTTCCACACTCTTGGAATGAAATTAATTTTTTGCATGCACATCTAATTTAATGCAACATGACACTCAAAAACATTATGAAAATTACGAAGGAAGTTACTTTTGCCCAACGTAAAACGTTATTTCATTATCCACCGTCTATTTACAAATTCCTTCAAACTTCATCATTTCAGAAAAGGGTACATCAACTCAAGTTACGAACACTGTAAAGATCAAGTATGCGTTTTCAATCGTGTGCCTTAAAGCTAATTTAGCGTATCGAGTATACCAATCCCTTGTTACGTTGTAAAACCACTAAACATTATTTAAGAACACCAACTTGGCAATACAGGACTACAGGATGAATATTTTGCGAAAAGAAACGTTTATTTGGACATGACAGGTTTTCAAAGATTGCGATAACTAGTATTTCTATTGCTGTTAAAAGTTAGCCTACGGAATGACGTCAATGCATCAAATATGTTTTAACGGTGGAAGAATTGATTTAGCCATATCCATTAAAGTTCCCCCTTTTCCAATTTTTAAACCTATGGAGTCATTGACAGCGACTAACTGGATGGTTGCTTTAGGTACAAGAAGATTATTCTCATGAGCATGAGCTAGCTGGTTAACGACACGCCGCTCAACTTCGTGCTTGATAGATCTGGCTCCGTAATGTACATTATAGCCGGAAATTAAAAGTTCAACTACATCGTTATCCCACTATTAAAGAGAAACAGTAATGCATTTGCTTATTAGCTTCTACTAAATTTTACGAATCATTTTCAAGCATGTTGTAAAAGAACATTTTGTGCACTAACCTTCAAGTTCACAGAATGCTTGTCGAGTGCTTTCTTTGCCCAAAACTGTAGCTCCTTGGTAACCAATTGGGAGAGCTCCGACTTTGAGAATGGCAAGAAATACACGATTTCGTTTATTCGGCCTAAGAATTCATCACGTTTGAAGTGTGATTTCAGAATCCTTCGCACTACATTTTCTTTAAACTTCGACGACAGTGTGATTTCTTCTGTGACTTCAGCACCACCTTTGCTACCATCATCAGTGCCTGCGTACAACAAATACTGATTCTAGCCACACGGGTTGTTTTAAATTTCACTCGTGGCCCTTCAGTGGCGAAGGCTCTATATACTTACCTTGTACAATCGTTTGAGATCGCTCTTTTGCTACTCTTTCAGCTTCTTTCCTAAGATCCAACCCATGCATGGCTATTTCTTCGCTTGCTAAATTTGATGTCATTACAAATATTGAGTCTTTGCACTGAACAGTATTTCCTCTCCCGTCAGTAATCCGGCCCTAGATTTTGTAACCAGGTCAGCAATTAAACTTGGTCAAAATAGCATGTAACATCGATAACAGTAATAATCGACTTACGACTTACCTCGTCAAATAACTGTAATAAAACCGTGAGGACATCTGGATGTGCTTTCTCGACTTCATCGAATAATACTACTGCATTCGGACACTTGGATAATCTTGAAGTAAGCTGGCCACCTTCTTCATGACCAACATAGCCGGGTGGTGAACCAATAAACTTGGCAACCTAGAAAATCATACCGCAAAATGAATCGAAACTTTCTTGGGTCGCATATAATAAACGCACTGAGCCAATAGTAATTGAGACTTACGGAATGTTTCTCCTGATACTCAGACATATCAATCCTAATAAACGCATCCTTTTTCCCCTTGTACAGGTAAGAAGCTATTTGTTTAGCCAGTTCCGTTTTTCCTATTCCAGAACTTCCAAGAAAAAGGAAAACTAAAGGATGTTCATCATCGATCCATCCGTTCTCCTTTCGTCTGATGGCTGAATAAAGCAAGCGAAATCATCAAAATCACCGTATTTTGCTAGTAAACTCTAATGATATATTTGTATTACTTGCTGCAACCGTGGAGATGGCCCCATCCTGTCCCACGATGTGGTCTTTCAATCGTTTTTCCAAAGGAAATCTGCGTCTCTCCTCTGCATCCATTTCAGCTTTTCTTTTTTCGTACTACAAGACATACATTGGATGTTAAACGGACTAGCATGTGCATGTTAAGACAAATGAATATGATAAAAAATACTCACCACCGCAGTAGACGCTGTTATCAAATTACGGATGTACTCATCTCTACAGTAATTTGAAGGAACGTGTCCTGATTCGTTCTGTATGGTTGGATCTGCTCCATGCTCCAACAACGCCTTCACAGTTTGGACACAATTTCCAAGTGCCGCGTAGTGAAGAGCAGTACATCCTTTAAAATTAGATCGAACAGACAGGCGATCGCTAAATTCATCTTCCCTTTGGAACTGTGCTGGAAAAAATAATCAGGTTTTAGTACTGTACAGGTATATATAACATAACTAAAAGAATTTCTTACACTAACTCCTTATGTTAGCTTATGACCTACCTTCTAAAGAGTGTATATTTAGTGCTGAGGCAGCTTTAAGAGCGTTGCTGTATTCGTCTTTGGCATCTACATCCGCACCGGCTTTTATCAAAATTCGTACGGTATTTGAGTTCCCGTTGACTGCAGCCACTGAAAGTCAGACAAAATTGATGAAAACTGCTTTATACCCAGGTTTAACATTTTAACTTAACTAAGAATTTTCGACATCCTTACCATGTAATGCTGTCCATCCAAGCGGATGCCTAGCATTTGGGTCCATCCCCTCTTTGAGCATCTTTTGCAATTCATCATTCTGGCCATTCTTAGCAGCATAAAGAAAGCGCTTAACTTTTCCATCTGGTTACAAAAAACAAATTGACAGTTTGATTTGGAGAACTGAATCCTCTAATAGAATAGTGCTTTACATCCCAGCTTCACGGCGATCTTACCATCTGGAGATTGAGAATCTCCACCTTCATCGAAAAATTGCTCGAATGCAGCGAAAGGATCAGCAGGAGGTCCGAAAGGTCCTCCAAACACGCGGTCGTGTGTGCCGGACCAATGGCCGATTACCGTGAAGCCAGCAAGAAACTTTCCATGATAGGGTATTGCCTTCCATCCTGCAAACGCTATATTTTCTAGGCGCTTGAAGTTCAATGTATTCCAGTACGTGTTCCATTGAGTGTAAGTCTTGGCGTAGTATCTGTGCTGGTAAATTTTGAGGAAATTCCAAATTCTAAATCCAAATCGATTCATGTTTCTAAAATAACAAAAGCAAATATCTATCAATGCAAATGTAGTTCCCAAAAGATTCTCCCTATTTAAACTAAAAGAGGTGCTTACTTGGCTTCTTAAAAGATCTTTGCCTTCCAGTTTAACGTGGAATGTCCACAGTTAAAATTGAAAAAGTTTATCATACAAAGCTGTTTTTCGTTTTCCAGGCACAGCGACGAATGATGAAATCGTAGAACTTCGACGTCGTACAATTCTGTATCATATGGCTAACCTTCAACCATAGATTCACAGATGTACGACGAATTTGCTAGAACTCAATTATGAATCCTGGCCGACGAACATTTTTGTCGAGGAAAGAGGGCCGTGAGAACGTTTGTTCGTTGTTCGTTCCAGTACAGGCGAAACGTTTTTCGCCTTTTTTTCCAAAACAGATTGTATACAGCAGTAACACAATGTAAGATCATGGAATTTCATGGTTTAGGTTTTTTTCATTTCATGATGTATGACAATTATCCAGAAATTTTAGGTCTTCAGCATTCGTTTATTGATATGGAACATTATTTTGTTTCAACACGTCTAAACTATATACAGTAAACTAGCATTGATATTTACTCTTCAGTTATTATATAGTAGATACTGGACCATCACATCAGGGCTCGTTGCTATGTACAATACAATAAACAAGTCGGTTTTCACTATCCATCACTCAAAACATTTTAGGTATAAGATTGTACAAATGTTATGATATAAACTTGAAGGTATGTACAACAGCTCCTACATTTTAAGTGCACTGTATTCCAACACTAACTTGCTGCGTCTTAAGAATGCGATAGCGAATGTAATCACACTAGAATTATAAAGCTATTGCACTAGCATTTGCTTAACGAAATTAATGACTAAACTTTGCTTTGGTAGCATTCTTATTTAAACTCTACCCGGTGATACAGTCACAACTTCATTTTTTAACTTCTTGACTTGAACCTTGTAAGAGTTTAGCAGAGATGACGTAACGAAACCAGAAGTAGAATTCAAATATATTATAGGATTTTCTAAATCTCATCTACCTTCCCACCTAAAATTACTATGGAATTAAATGGAGATTCCCGTCTCCCATCGCCTTACTGTGACTACATCTTAAGATTAACAAAAGTAAGGATTTTATGTACGTTGATCAGAAGATGATTAGTTGACAAGTTTCATAAGTCTTAGAGCACAAAGCGTTTCGCATCTGTGACTACCATGAGGGTTTAAAGCTACAATAAAATATAAACATGCCCACCAATACTTGTATGGGAAGTGCAGAAATTAAAAAATGCAATAGTAAAGTGTGTTACCTTATCATATTTAAAAAAAAGTATTTGCAAACTTAAGAAAACTGGTTACTGAACACTAAACAGAAGGGTAATCAGTGCGCCTTGTTAGGGTTGATCTACTACATTTGCTGCACCTGTCATGTAACGTGAAACACAATACTTAATATTAATGAGAGAATGATCTTCAACGAAATATTTTACGCATTGGACCCCTAAAAGAATCCGGAAAACATAGATACAGTCTTTTGATGTGACTATGGATAAGTCTCCTAAAACGTGTGGGCGTTTCTGCAAATCCCACATCCAAGTGCAAATTCCTCTCCAGTAGGTGGATGGAAAACATGTAAAGGACATTCTTCTCCTTCCAGCTGTATCGCACGAGGCCCTAAACGTAAAACAATTCGTTTTAAGTAAGTTAGGATAGTTGAAATATTTATCTGGCCTGAATAAGAATTTTGCTCCCTTACCCGCTGGACAGTTTGGAAGCTGATTCTTCGGCATTGCTGTTATGCGTTGAAAATCGTCGTGACATCCATTACAAAAGTGCGTAGTTCCAAAACAGAAGAACACGGCGACAGAACAGCAGTATCTACACTTGTACTCTAGGAAATCAGTTCCGTGCCTCGGGCACAATTGAGCTTGAGAGACGTCGCTGCATCCGCCACAAACTAGTTCGGATGGGTCAAATTCTAATTGTATTTCCACATCGCATCTTGCCTCTCCTCCAAAATAAGCCTGTAATGGAAAATATTTCACCATGTATCAACACATTTCTATGGAGCCTCAGAAATTGCAATGATTGATTTTTTAACGCTGTTACCTTTTTGCATTTGTAGCATACGTAATATGCATATCTGTCCATTGCAAATCCAGCAGGATTGTTGTAGTATCGACCGCCAGATAACGTAATTGCGTCGACATTATTTAACCCTTCATACTCTAGTCGCATCAAGCTCTTCCTTTGGACATCAAGGAACAACTCACGAATTGGTTTTAGAATATCTTCCAAAAGCGGATGGCATATGTCCGTCTAAAAAACAACAAATTATTATGGTACTCCTCCCGTACACCTATGTGTATCTGATAAGCAATAATACCGCAATGAAATGTGTCTTTTTACCTTGCATATCGGGCAATATGAAAAGGAAAACGTTATTCGAGGTCCAGCCCATTTTTTCTCTAGGACCGACCGGCAACAATGAAAGTGATAAACATGGCCGCACATAAGCTGGAAAACGAGGAGCAGATTGGTTTCGGTGGCCACATCTTTCAATTTCTGTATTCCATTACCCCAAAAAACCCTCAGAAGTCAATGAAAGAATAATTTAAAACATACCTGAATTGCTGGTGCTGACGCCAATGCATCGGTAAAACATATCATACACATGTCTTCGCTATCCTGCTTCAAGATGGTGCCGAGTTTGTCGGAACAGCCTTGATGCAGACACGGTAGACATTTCATTTCGTTCCTCACTCCACCACACAGATGTCCACATTCCAGTACACGTTCGCATGCTGTTTTTGCATACTCCTGCGATAAAAATTCATGAACGCCAATGAAATAACCAAGTGACGATTCACGTAAAACATTTGTTTCAAAACAATCCCTTATACCTGACACTCAGGTTCAGCGCAAACGTTTCCAAGAGCAAGAGGTCCATTATTGCCGACTTTATTACAGAACCTACATTTTCCAACGCTGGTAACCGCTGATACGGAATCCGTGAAAGCTTTTGGGATCTCATTCCGGAACTCAACCAATGCCTACAAAAAAGCCATATTTTAGGCACATTCAAGAGAAAGTGTCAGTGAAACGCTTGGTTTTAATTTTGCGATACCAAGATCGTACCTTAAGCGTAGAAGAATCTGCCAAGGCCATCAACCAGAAGAGCTTTATTCTTCCACAACCCTCGTGAAGATCCACCCGTATCGATTCTTCTTCTTCTTTACACACCTATATTCGTAAATTCATACATCAGTTTTCAGTTATCGGTGTGCTTTAATACAAGTATCATTTTTGCATCTTACTTTTCGGATGTGATTCCAACTCTTCTTGGGTAGATGCAAAAATCGGTCACATTCTGCACATAAATCTAGGCACTCGGTGCATTGTATGACCGCGAGAGTTTCGCCATCGTCATGATTAACACATTTCGCCTGGAGCAAAAATAAATCAGTCATGATGACAAGTGCCATATTGTTTAGCATATTTATACCGTATTCGCAAACGCTTACTCTTCCAGACGCGCCGTTTTGAAACCCTGGAGACGAGAGTAGCTTTGAATGGTCTGGATGCAACACGCACAAGGCAGCCAAGGCAATCCAGAATTTTGGGGAAACTAAGCACTCCTCGGATCCTCTCCCGACGGCATCAATTCTTGTTAAATACAGAACCGCTTCAGCTACAGCTGGTTTCGTAACTGCGGCCCACTCCTCTGAGAAAGATGGCTACAGGCAACACAAATTGAATTATTATTATTAAGAAAAGCCCGAACATATAAATGTGATGTAAATACATTGTCCTCCCACGTACCTCTGTCATATCTTTCACAAGTTTTACAACAGTGTTTGCTAATTGAATATTGCTTTCCCCACGAAGGAACCAATGTGTAGACGGTAATTCTTCCTGAGTATATATTTCGCTGGTATTAATATTCTTCGCAGATCGATTTCCATCCTTTGCAGTTCGTACTTTCACTTGCAGGGATTTAATTATGCAGCCCAGCAACATGTCTAAGATTCCTAAATCTCTGGATCCGTGAGTGCTGCTATCCTGGGCATGACAAGCTATTTTGGCAAAATCGTCTGGCTTGATCTCGGGTAATATTTTTCTCAAGACAGATGTAACCTGTAAAACAATTCCATAAGCATAACCACGAACTAAGTATTGTTTTCAGTTCATAAAGCTAAAAAAGACTTATATACCTGTCTTTGAATTCGTGGAGTCCCGACATGAAGGAGCTGCATCAAATCTTGAATCAAATTATTTTGTTGCGATAAATACGAACGGCCAAGTTTTCCTCCTGCTAATGCAAGTACGAGCGACAGCATTTCAAAGCAATATCGGTCTCCAACTTTTGGTTTTTCTGTAAACAGTTGAAAAAATAGCTATTTCATGTTCTACAAATCTAATTTTAAAGTTTTACATTTAATCGCTTTCTCCAATTACCTCCCAGAACGATGCGGACATTTTCACTATTAGCCTCGAGAATTGAACTTGAGGCATGAAGGTCGAATTCTTCTTTGATTTTAAGCGCTTCCCTATGAATTGCTCCAACAATGTGTGAACACACCTGCACAAAAATGAGGATTTCTCAATGCATTCAATGCATAAAATGATAGTCAAAAATTATTAATACCGAATCAACTTTACCTGCTTTTGTAAGTGTGTCAGCTTGTTTCTGCTAAACAGTATACCCACCACGTGCTCTTGCAGATCATTTCCCTCCGCATCATCTTCGCCCCTCTTTATGTGGTTCAGAAGTTTTCCAAAAACCTTGTAAGAAATAAAAATTAATAAGCAGCTGTTTCACAACAAATTCGAATAGAATTTTAAATGCTTTCCATACCTCTGATGAGAGCAGTCTGAAAATCCGAAGCGTCTCATTCTCACATTTTCGCTGTGCAATGACTGTGCTCGACTCACATCTTTCCCCTTCAATGGAATTTGCGCTAAGCCCCAGAACTTTTACCTGCCGAACTCGTAATGTATTGTCTGGACCTTTCAATTCGAGCTTATATACTTTTGACTTATTGCCTAAATTGTAAAAATAATATGGGTTAGATTGAGTACTTTAGTTGTTAAACAACGTTTAGAACGTTAACAGTAACAACACTTACACTCGACCGGAAACCAGCACCAGCCGCAGTGACGAATATCAATCTCCACATGTCCAACGGATGCTAATTCTTCAATGTGCGGCCCGATTTTGACAGCGATTGACGATACTTTATACTAAAATAATGAAAGATGACGTTTGTATTTCAGTCACTTTGACTTGCATAATACTAATGAAATGATTAACCAGATTTCTCACCTGAGAATCACGAATATTGTCCACGTGGACGGCGAGAACTTTAACTAGCGCTTCTCCGGAGCTAATGATAGTGATACTTTTGGTCCGGCTCCTATGCAATCCAATCAATGGTTTTACATTAATGCGATCTGTCGGATAGAGTTTCTATGTGCCTTTTTAACAAAATTATTATTTTTACCTGTCTTCTTCTCCAGATTCCCAGAATGTTTCTGTAGAAGAATCTGTGAGGCTAGTACAAAGAGCTCCTCGGCTAGATACTTTCACTTCTATCGTAGGGGTTAAATCATTGTAAGTAGTAGTAATTTGCTGTTGAGATTCGTTGAAAGCGTAGGGAATATCTAGCTCATTTGTCTTAAACCATTCATTTTCTCTATCAAACTGTGACATGATTTGACTAAGGTTTCGGAATATTTTGCTCCTGAAATTATACAAAGATCATAAAGTTAGCTTGCTTCCGCTTCCAATTGTGTTCTTTATGTATTGTGCATGATTATTTTAAAACAACTTGTAATCATACCTATGTAAAAATTTGTGGTCTTTTCTATTAAAGCAGACACCCCAACATTTCACCGCCATCTCAAGCAAAGGCGACCCAATTGGAAGGTACGGCATAACATCAGATATCGTTTGTAGTAAAACGTAGAAGGAATCTGTTAACATTGGGAATATTGATGGCGGAGATTCCACAAGTGGATGGGCTCTCATTTTCCACCATCCGTTGTCGAGATTTTCCTGAATAGAAAGGATTCATGGCCGGAGTTAATTTAATCCATCAATATTTATCAAATCATACACTTATATTTATAAGCACTAGTATTGAAAGTTTCTTACACTTTCAGCAACTTCTTCGTCCGGTTTAACTTCCAGTGACGATGCATACCACCACATTAGATCATGTAAAGCCACGGGTTGGCTCACATTCCGAATTAACCAAGCGAGGACCTTGAAGAAAATCATCCAATTTGCATTAAATCATCAGAAATCAAGTAACAACATTGAATACATTCTTTTCTTTGTTTCAAGTGATATACCTGCATTCCATAAGACCTACAAGTAACCCTTCTGATAGCCTGGAATAGGTAAAGCTTCAGACTATCCAAGTCATGTTTTTCGCAAATAAAGTTTACAACGCCAGCGCAAACCCTGTTCATTGCGTCCTGTTCAGAATCTGGTTTTGAAGAGTCAATTACTTTTTGAAGTTCGGAAGAGGGATGATTCAACAATGTAAATCCGAACTCATCTCCTGCACCGGAAAAGATGGATTTATAAAAACAATTTCCGTGAAGCGCACTCCTAGCTTATCTTCTTAATTCTGTGTCTTACCCAAAGCCTGGTCGCCATTGCTGACTTTACGTCGGCGAGGTCTTAAATCATCTTTTCGAAGGAGCATGACGTCGTCGAGCGCAAATCCATTGGACACCGAGTGCAAATCTCGTTCAGATGCAAACCCATCAGGAGAATTTTCTTCCCTAAAAGGACTATCATCATCCACCATTTGACTCTCAGACAGGCCAAGCGCGGAATAGCAGCTGAATGTAGCTTTTACAGGAGCGATGTTAGACGGTGGATCTGGCTGAGTATTGCACGTGTTGATCATTTGGAGGAGAAAGTAAGCATTGTTCATGATTCTAGCATGAGGCTGACAAACATCAGTGGGGGAAAGGTATTTTCCGGAAGCAGATTCGACGGAGCTGGAAGATTTTAGAGTACGTGTCGCACCTGCATGTTGCTGCTTCTTAATTTTCAAGTGCCTTTCACTGCAGTTTTCACACATGATTGAAAATCCGAAATACACATTCCTAGAATAAAAAATCGGTCAAAACAATTGTCTATATACTGTAATATATGCTTTTCTGTTTGACGAAACAGTTGTTATTACCTGGATCTTCCTCTTCTAGGAAATCGAACTTGACATATCTCACATTGCTGCATTTCTTCCATGAATTCCCGATGGTCATCAGGTTCTGCAAAATCAGCCCAAAGCATTAAGTTAGCTGTGTACTGAAAGGGTCCCTATTTTATAGTTGCTTTGCATGCAGTTAGCTGCATATCTCGATAATATGACCATTCGCTAATATCCATAATTATCAGAATCACTTACCTATTATCAATCCTTTCCCGATGGGATGTAACTGCTTCGGACGTTCTCTCCTGCCTTTGATTTTGGATTCCAGTCCAGGGCATCGGGTAGCTTTCTTTTCTTTTCTTAAACGAACAGGGGTTGATTTGAAGCTATCCGCAGCTGAAGAAACGCTTGACCCCACATCCTTCATCAGTACTTCCACGCACGTCGCTTTGACGAAATTCCAAATCTTCTCTAAACCGGCCATAGCAGGTGGATTATAATCCTCATCCTTAGCGTCATCCATAACCTTGCTTCCGGGATCACCATCGGCTAATCCTGCTTCGGTTACTTGTTCATCAGCCTCTACCTTTATGGTAGTAGAATTTGTAGGAAGCGCAAATTCTTGTAATTGAATCTCAGGGTTCTCTTTCAAGTACCAGGCTGCAGACGTTACCTCAACGGAATGTCTGAACTTTTTTTGCTTGTATTTGGAAGGCGAGTCAGTCTTTTTACGCATTACTACTGATTTAACAGTTTCAGAAGCAATAGGTTCTTGGACGATAGTTGCAGGAACTTCATCTGGAGCTTTTGTATTCGGAATTAAAGTAGAGGAATGATTAATTAAGGAAATGAGGAGCTCATCTTCGTGTAAGGGAATAGGTTCTAAGGCACTATTTGCGGGCTTTCCTGTCGTCAACTTTGTTGGAGTGGCTTCTCTTTTCTGGAACCTTAAGTAACTGGAACAAGCCATAGCATCATGGATAATGCCGGCGTTCCAGAGGACCGCTCCAAACACGGCTCGAATGCTCTGAGCCTGTCCCGGTCCAACAGCACTTTTGACAGGAGTCCTACAAAAAAGGAACAGTTTTTACATCTTCCAGAAAAGCATTTGACTTATATTTTTATCCAATATTTTTAATAGTTAGTTGTAAAATCTTGTGCACTTACGTTCCCAAAATTGAGATATCGTTAAACCTGCATGGAGATTTTGATCTATCCTTTTCTCGTTCCCTCCTGCTTGTTCTCTGACCCCCAGACCGGCTTTTATGCTTTCTTTCCGTCTTAGGCGACGATCTAACTAAGGACCGACTTCCAGAAACACCACCTATTCCATGGCTTGCCAGACTTCCATTAGACCCGACATTGAACTGGACAGGTATCGCAACAGATGGAGGGACTTCATCCGGCGAAGTTTGCGTTGCCGAACTGACGGATTTCATTTTATCGCTACTCAGAGCGCTAACCCTTTCTTTCACGAGAGATTTAGTCATTTCACTTGCACCAAAAATAGAAGCATATCCTCCAGCACCACCACCATCGCTTCCCGACCCTTTCGGCTCCGACGACCCGAGTTGCAGCCATTTTTGCAGCGCGCTAAAACTGGAAGCCTTAGATGCTCGAATAGATTTGGCCAACTTATCCCTACTACTTTCAGCTTTCATAGATAACGACGAGGCTGAAGGCACTGACGTGGATATACTTCCGACTGGTGTAACTTGCATCACTGGTTCAACGACTTCTTTCCGTGCATCATTGGATATGTCGTCCAAGGTGGTGGGAAACAAATATGGTGCTTCTATGCCTGCTAGGTGATCTTCTTGTAGCCGAGATTGTTCGAGCGCGAAGTCTGGAATCGGATCTGTTGAGCCAAATGCTGCTGGAGGACTAACATTATCGAATAAATTTTGAGGATGATGGGGTGCTACAGAGAAGTCATATCCTTTTTTGATTGCTTTCGCTTCTGCAATGGAAATAATAATTTGCTTTCATAAAATTATTTTCCAACTCGTAACTCTACATACAGGAACAATATTTGATACTTGCCATGCGGTCGAAGGTGCACAACTTCGCCTCTCCCCACAGCTAGAGACCAAGCCTCACCTTCAGCACTATAACAGTATTTCTGTTGACTAACAGCATCCAGTTTTTCCCAAATTCCTTCATTGTTGACACACTATTAAGGCAGAATTACGTCATTAGGTACTCAATTGCGACATTTTAAAATTTGCAATTGCTATTTATTGCATTCAAAACACTTAACTCACCTCATCAACAGAATAAAAAGTAGATTCCCTAGCCAGGATTCCAACGGTAGGAGATTGCAAAGACGGTCGTGAGCGTATGTTGTGACCAGAGACACCGCAGTTGACGACGTGATACAAGCTTGGGCTTCCGTTAAGCCGAAGCGCCTTAGACCTGTGAAAAACTCCAATCGTATTAATCCGCAATGCGGAAAGCGCAGGCTGCTCTAATGCGACGTATGAGACTCTTCCAGCTTACGATTTATCCATATTCGCAAACGATGCTTCCGTCAATTTTCTAACGGGTGTTGATACAGGATTGCTCATTCCAGAATCCGGCAATTGTTTTGGCCCTTCAACTGGGAAAAGTAACGTTTTCCCCACATGCTGGTTATACTGCAGACACCACCCCTCCGTTCTTAGGTTCTTGCTTTGCGCCAGACTATCGCAAAAGGCTTGAATGGACGGGTCATTTAATTTTACCCATATTCCATCGCTGTTATGAACTTCCATTGTAAATCTGATAACACCATTGATGGGAAGCTTTCCGATTTGTTCACTCTGAAGGGAAGGATGACTCCGAATCCTGAGTCCAGCAGAATCGGTCGCCTTAAATTTTCTCATTTTTCCTAAAGCAGAATCCGTTCCGTCACTGCTGTCATCATGTTTTTTGGTTTGCAGTAAGAATGATCCATCCGGAGCTTCATCTACTTCAACTTTTGTAATCTGAAATGAACAAATATGATTTAATAATATTAGAACGCACATGCCAGATTCCCAAATCTCGTATCCCCACCCTAAACATGTTAACTTTTTATAATAGACTGCTGACAGCGCATGCAAGTCATCTCATCTTGGGGAGTCTTGATCCACACCTTAAGCCTACCAATTTTGATAGGACATAAAATCCTTTAGGGGAAACAAGATCGTACCTGAGGGATAGTACATCCATCAATGGTGAGTGAAATATGGTATAATCCTGTGCAAGCCGGTGTCCACGTTGCCGCATAAGTTGCATTGTTATTTTGTCTAATTAGCATAGACTCTGAGCTTCGCCGGACCGCAGGTGACATTAATCGTAATTCTTCAAAAGAATAGTTTTCGTATTCCTGTAAGCAATATAAAGTTTTGAAAACAACGTCGAAAGTGAATCTACCTTTTGGTCGAAAGCTTCAACTGCATGCTTACCTTCATCATGGTAATTGCATGATATTTCATTTTATCTTTCACAGTTACTGAAAATGGTGTTTCCAAATTCTCAAAGTCTCTACTTTGTATCGGTTTGTACGTTGCGGATGAAACACAAGAGGAACGGGGTCTGTGATGCTCAGTTGTTACGTGAGGTATCGCTTTAAGCTCCACCTGAAAAAAAAACGTTTTGTTTTCAAACCATTTCTACTGTATCTTTTGTCCACAAAACTAGAGCACTTAAAAGCAATTCATACCATGAGTCCCTGCGCCACCACGGGTTCCCCGTATTGGTCTCTTGTGACTAGAATGAAAACAGTTGGCTTTCCACGTTTTATGCTTTCTTTGCTCGCCATCACCTGAAATATTGAAAGTTTTGAGAATTCTTCGGAGGGCGTTGTTCTTTACACGTATCTTACATTCTCCAGAAAGCAACTATTACGTGCGAATCCAACTCTTGAACCGTATCTTACCTCGCATTTTTGGGGATCAACGAAAGATTCCGGTTGAAGCCAATTGGCAAGACGTTCTCCGCTTGAATTTGGCGTCCGGCTGATGAAGTCAAGTATAAATTCTCTTTCTTTGGACTTTTCTCTGTAAAACGAAGAACATTATCCAATAAGTTTTTCGATATTTCGCACTTTCTTTCATGTAATACATTTTTTCTCAAGGAACAACCGATGCATGGCGAGACATAATGCTAAAATATATGCCAACCCTTTCTAAACTTTATGCTTGAGCCATATCATTTCTTGTACACGCGTTCTATTAACGTTCCTGATACATTGCCACCAAATAATTGATATCTATATATAAATAAATATATATATATATAACTTAAATTCAAATTAATAAATTCGGGGTAACTTAAAATTTTAATTCAATTTTGAATTGTTCCACCATTCCGCGTAGCGCATAGGTCCTTTTGGTAATCCTTTAAACTGGAGTACATCAATCAATTTAAGATTCCTCTAAAATCCGCCATTGAGTGTATATTGATTGATTATGATTTATATAAATCTGTACATCCGTTTACTCCCCTTCTCCCACCCATAATCTGCATTAAAGCGCAGTTCTTTCATTACAATTTCAACTGAGGCAGACCGGAAGTATGCTACGCGAAACTGCATTTTGAATTTCAACATATTCAAAAACATGTCCCTACTGCAATACTGTTACGACATTAGCGTGGCATTACATAGCCGAACCACCTGTACTTGACTGCCTTTTGCCTCATGCGCAACATGTCTGCTCGTTTCTTGAAATTGCAGCCATACGGAATTAGTTATTACTTTAGTGATAGTTAGTAGGAGTGAGTCGCAGGCAGACAAGTAGGAGAAGGAACAGAAAATACAGCAACATCTTACTCCGCAGCAGCCCTTCACCATCCGTCATAGCCGCAACAACTTAACCAAATGTTCAATGTAAACATTCATCAATCTATTGCATCAATCTATATACTCTTCATAAACATAATTCGTCTTCCTCTTAACCCTACATTCCCATGAATCCAACTAAATCTTTGCCCCAAACCGCCAAACTCCCAATTAGTTCTACCAAAACGCTTTCCTTTCTTACCACACACAGACCAAATCGAATTTGTATTGAAACATATGAAACGTAAAATTTATTTTCTTGATACCAGAAATTAACCTTTCCATCCTTTATTCCTTTCTTCAATCTCCACACTATTGCAATACGATTCCACTACATTAGTTTTCTCTTTTCCCAGACCTTTTAATCTACCCTTCTCACAATTTATTTTTTCTAGTAGTAGTCAGCATGATAGATATCTTCATTTTATAGCTTCACTTTTCCCCCAGTAGCTCCGTACACAGGCTGCGCCGTCAAAGCTTTATCCAGAATCATTCTTTTTAACGACCAACCTGGAATTTCTTCCGTTGATCGTTTTTACACTTAACATCACCGACCTAAGAAACACTAAAATATAGTTCCCTATTGTCGACGGTTTTTTAAACTTGACTGAATTTGCCTTAAGCATATTATTAAACCCGAAGTTGACACCGCGTTTCTTAAAAACGATGACCTTGCATCCATCCATAAAGTCTTCAATGAAATCATGAAGGATAATTATAGAGAGCTACACGGCCTTACTTTACTTGCCGCTTAAGGACTCAAGAGGTAATAATTATAGTTTAAATCCATCGTTCGCTCTGGCTAAGAGTTAAAACTACATTTTTATGTGTGAAAAAACTATATTTTACTTGTTTGTTCTAGGACTTTTTTTCACATGGTTTCTACTACCCGCAAAGGCTTTAACTCCATGGTAGCGTCATAAGCGTCTACTATTTACCCTACGATTGCTTATTACTAACGCTGCGCTGCTAATTTTCCATCCCTGGAACATAATCTTTTTAAATTATCACCGATTTTTCTCCCTAGAATCCTGATTCTCGAACGCAATATTCCATTACTGATTCATTAGTTTTCATCATATCCAGGGACATGTCATGCCAACACCCGCCTTTCCCCGCCTCTACCTTACTTCCTTGGTTGAAAATACATATACTTCCCATCTCACTCTAAAATTTACCCTCAATTCTGTCCCCCATTCCATCTTTCCTTATGCCGTTGCCGTACATTAGTTTACCTTTCGTATTATTACCGACAAAATTAGCCCGTGTTTATCTGCCCGTTTCCCCTTCCTCCCGGCCTCTGTTCTAGGCGGACATTTCCCTTTCCTTTGTAATCCCTTCCCAGCTCGGACTTTTCTGAACGTTTTTCCAATGATCATCATCACTTGTCCACCTCATCAAAAATCTTAAATCCACTCTTTGAAGCATAAAAAGGAAGAGGGACCCTCCTTGCTCCAGCTCTGCCGACGAACAAGCTACTACTTTAAATTTTGTTGGTGCATTAGATAAAAAAACCTTTTCTACATCTCCTGCAGGCTTGCGAAGAAGGAGTCTTAAAGGCTGGACGAGCATAATAATTTTCCAGACACGGAACACATTTTGCCTCCCCTTAACTTTTTCGACAGGGTAATCGACGGAGAGTGTTACTTTGTATCCCTCTATCCTACGCTTCATCTTCTTTTCGGAATATACATAGTGCTGGAAGGGGAAGAGTGGACAATAGATTGATGCTTTGCCGGGAGCTATTTTCTTTCTCTTCGCTCTAAATACAGGATTCTTTATTTACTTGATCCTTCAATCTTTGTCAACAGTATCACCACCACCACACTTTCCCCTTCCCATTCCTCCTTTTCTTTTCTACTTTTCTGAATCCTCTACACTACTACTTCTTTCTACTAACTACTATCATGGACTATAAAAACTCACTGGAACCTACCCCTTGGATCAAATCAACATCACACTAGCCTAGTTAGTGCAACAATGATACGAGGGAAGAGCGCATCAACTTTTCTCGTCCATGAAAGCTTGCATTATTTATTGCTGATTCTCAATAGAAGTACATTTTAACGCCGTCATTTTAGACTGATAGAAAAAAATGATGAGAGAATCCTACCTCCAACTCAATGATCTCACTATTATTTACACTCTTTCTTTTTCTTCCTATTCTTCTCTGCCATCATTATCATCTCATTTTCCTCATCTTATCCCCCTCTTCACGGATGCATTCATGCACTATGCACCTACGTATCTTTATTCAAATCCTCTCACACTTTAGCTACTACTACACCGGTCCATTTCCTACTCTTGAAATCACAATCCGTCTCACCTTTTTTCTCTCCCCCAGTCCAGCTTCCATATCATCTCTTTACCACTATGACAAAATGGAATTACATCCTTCACCCGTATCTTTATCCTTCCTAATGTACCATGCCCATGTCCAGCGTAAACAAATCCCTCGCTTTTAAAACTTTTTTCTATTACTGTATTTTTACACTGACACAGTTCCTTCCCTGGCCGACAGTCAGAAGAAGTTTCTTTACAGCGGTTTCGGTCAGCTTTACTTGAAATCTTCCAGCTCTGGTACATCCAAGAGGAATCCAAATATGATTCTATTTCTTACGAGAACGTCGTCTCACAACCCGTCCCCGGCCGACCACAAGAATAAATCCCGGCAAAGGAAATGACCAAAGGACGACAGGTTGTTCTAAAATTGCTGCCAGGAGAAAAAATCCCTAGGACATGTCTACAGTGAAGAGTGAAGACGGTTGTATTTCTCTCCAACCCCTTCCCTTGAATCTATAAAGCTTTAGAAACCCTATGCCGGCCACTTTGTTTAACAGGCGTATAACGTTGCCTTAAATGGATTTTTTCATATTTTCTCGAGTCTTCCATGCAACAAGTAAAAGAGAGAGTCATTAAAATCCACCAGCTACTGCTCTCCTCCACCAGCCTAGACTTCCAGACATGTTCCTCCGACTTATTCTCCACTTACTTTCGCTACCGTCTCAATGGTCTCAACTTGTTCATAGCTGATGATCGGCTATTAGTTACAAAGTCTTCGGGAACCTTTGCTAGCTAGTCGGGAGGAAAAGAGAATGGTCAAGTTTTAAGTTGGCTCATAAACTGTTCCAGCAAGTACACATCTTCCACATTGGAACTAACATGCTCAAAAGATAGAGGAGAGGAGGAAACAAGTGGATACATGGATAAGAGATCTTCCCGATGGAGGAACAAACAAGAGGAGAGAATACACAAATCTAGGAGCCTTTGTATCTTGCTTTTCCCTTCACGTTGCGTCTTGACATTATTTTGTAAGAATACATAATGTGCCCGAAGAAGAAGACAGCAGAGAGGAGAGAGAGAAGATGAAGATCCCAGCCTAGGATTTTGTTCCCACAGATCCAGATACCTCCCCATTGTAACTTGCCCCATCTACTGCTCTTTCTTCGTCCGTCAGTGTCTTCCTTCTCACTGTTAGTACAGAGACCAGAGAAGACAAGAGAGGAAGACAAGAAAAGAAAGAGAAACAAGGGAAACGCTGGAGAAGAGAGATGATCCGAGATATTCTTCCCCTACTTCTTTATTCCACCACCACCACCACTTGCTGAGAGGAAACATGCCTGTGAAGCGCCAAGACATAACCTGAGAATACTACCGTAAGCGCTGAGGGTCTTTTGAAAATATTTTACCCCTCGTTCTAACTTAGCGCCAGGTTTATCAAGCCCCACAATCCCCTGTCCACCTTCTTTTCCTTACGGCTTTTCCCCGGCAAACCTTACTTACTAGCTGCAACCCTCCTTTATTCTCCATTTACTTCTTTTACTACTAGTTACTTTTGTACTTACTTCATCCCACCATTACCTCACGCACATATATATCAATACTACACGCTCTCAACTCAACCTACCAACAACATTGCATTATCTTCCCTTCTTCCACTCACAAGAAGGGTAGGAAGAATTACAAATAGTTTTTCCAAACGCTCTCTCAGCTAACTATACGTATGCCCCACAAAATTTCATTACAACAGGAGCAAACTTCACCCCAAGACCAACCATTCAAACCCCTTGTATTTTTCTATCTCCTCACGCTGTCTACTACAGTATTACTTGTAGCCATAGTCAGTTCGTAAAACGAAAGCGCCAGATGAGTTCTCACGGATTCCAAACTCGACATGGTCCCTCACTGCTCAAACTTCTTCCACTTTAATTTCGGCTCACTCGCCTTCCAAATCATTCAGTCTTCCCTCACACCTCCACCAAGTGAAAGCTACAGAGTGAGTGCTAGTGCATTGTGCTATCCCAGGGAATAGGATTCCGAAATCAACCAGCCCCACCACACACAATCTTAATCACCAGTTTACCAGGACATTAAAGTACATTTAATAATCTCCAAAGGATCCCAGATTCGGGAGGATAAACACTCATGAATCAAGTGCTTTCCTGAGCAAATGCTGCCAAGTTCACATAGTTACTAGAACACACGTGTTCAATTCAACAAGACTACTGTCAATACAAATCTCTAGTATTAGGGGTAAGCAGGATTTTGTTGGGTTTTATTTTAAGTTTTGAATTTTTGCCCCTTCTTGTATATTCAGCTTTAGCAATATCTTTTTAAAAGTTAAACTCCCTGAAAAATCCCCTAATTCCTTCTATTCCGTCCGTCTGCTTTTATCTTCCAACTACACACTTTCAACCTCGTCCTCAGTCTTAGTTGGTTTGCCTTCAAAAATCTCAGCTAATAACCAGAAGCAAGGGCTCATCTTCCCGAATACCCAAGTTTCAAGTGTTATTCTTCGCTTCTTGAGCCTCTGGCATTTCGTTTTTCCCAGGAATATATTTACATAAACAATCCCTTCATCTAAAGTATTTCAAGACAAGGGTGTAGTTAGTTACAAGCCGAAGCTCACATATCTCCTCGTGATTTGTGAATTATCTCCAAGTACACTTCTTCCAGTCGCCGCTCATTCTCCCCTTTGCCCTCTCCCAGGGTCACGTAAAACATGTAACCCCTTCTGCACAACTCATCTTTGCATATTCACAGAGCAATTTCAAAATTTTTTCACATCTCTAATTACCAGTAATGTATATTTTCTTTCTGCCGTAAATATTTCCAAAGCTCCATTTCGCGCCTCCAATCCGACATTTTTGCTATTGAACAAAAGCTCGTCTTTTGTTTTACATCTTCTCAATGTTATACAACTATTGGCAATATTTCCCTCTCAATCTTACATTCTCAGCCCCACCCACCCGTACCCACCTGTCATAAACTAAGCATACTCTCACATCCACACTGTATACGACCTTCCCGTTAGATGATACAGTTGATTCAAGACGAAGGCACTCTCCTATAGATTCCCACCGAATTCTCATTCTCTCCGTCAAATCACCATAAAATATTTTTTTCTCCTTGCATGTCTTCGCTGGTAGAGTGAGTATTCATGCTGTGAATTATCCTCATTCCTCCAACGTATAATGTCGATATCAAACCTCAACGTCTTCTCCACATGCTTCCGCTCCAATTCAATTTCTTTCTCTTGTTTTTCAAATGATAATTTCCAAAGACAAATAATGCACCTCTGGCACTGTGAATCCAATTCCTCAACTGAAACAAGGGCCAATTTCTTTGAAAACTTTTATCCAGTTCTCATCAGCCACCCGCCTTGCCTTTTCGCTAACACAACTCTTGCATGGAAGCATTCATCATGCGAGAAGGCAGCCAATCTGCTTCTTGTTCTTCACTGATGTCTCTCATTTCCTTTGCAATTTTCCAATTCATCTTAATCCAGGTTCATCAACTTTTCCCTCCGCCCTGACCAATTATTCTTAGTTCTCTTGCATTCCACTACATATACTTCAGCTTCTTCACTTATTATTTCCCATGAATGTAATCAAATTTTCGTATTATTTTTCCTCCCCTACTTTTTGCATTCTCCTCGATGATTACACAAATTACCATTACACCCGTTCCGATACTAATCTTCATTTCGTATTGGTTAATTAAGTTTGCCTCCAATTCACTCATGTAATAAAGCTTGATCCACTGGATCGACGATGCCTCCCTCTATAATTTATAACCCGCTCATCATCACTACTACTTACTGTTGTCAATACTCTCGTTATCATGGCGGTAATGCAGGCCCTCCTATCCTAGCGGTTAATTCAGATTAGTGGTATTTGTAACACCGTATCGAACCCCTGAAGGTATGTGCATTATTCTGGTTTGGTTATTATAACTGAGTCACCAATTATATCAGAGGTTCTTATCGCGTTAATTCGGATTAATGAAATTCTACTGCAGGATTCATTTCTACAGTCTTGCACAACTCATTTTGGTCCCTCTCCATGATTTTTCCCACCACGCTGGCTGGCTTAATCATGCTTGTTCTTGATATCCTTCTCCAACCCTTCCAGTCATCAAAACCCCATGACTTAGCCGATGAGACAGCTACCTGCAAAACTAGTTTCCAAAACAGCTCAATATAAGAGTCATATTTTCTCCAAGACTGACCAACTACCTCACTCTGCTGGCTACTTTCCACAATCTTGCCAGGGTTGCCTGGGCTTCTTTAGGATCTTATCACACGCTTTGCTTGTTGTTGTTTACTTAAAAAAGTATGGTTAAGAAAACATTCCTAACCAGCAGTCATCCTTTGCATAAACGAACATTATTCTCCCGCTACAAACCAGAAGCATAAAGACCGACAGAGAATAATCTTGTGCAGAATTTATAGCTACCCTCAACTGTATTCCTTGAAGAGACATTCACTCTCATGCCGCCTCACTATCTCATCCCCGTCTGAGAAACTGATGGCAAAACTAGTCTATCCATAACATCTCAGCCCCCAGACTCTTCCGGATACACACGAGATTTTCGGAACTCTTGTGCGCCATTCATAATAGGAAATCAGGAGGGTATTCATCAGGTGGTTCCTCTTGTCTCCAGCGGATTTTGGTTCTCAGGCTTGTCCGTTGAGTTTACCTCAGCCAGGTCCACATTCCCGAGAGAAGCGTGCACCGGAATACTCGTTTTCGTAATTGGAATCCTTAATTATCCTTTGGCAAGTGGACAGTGATAGCTGATGAGAGGGAACCTTTCCTTCCCCCTCCTCTCTGCCTCTTGAAGTTGCATTAGTTTTTTAAGACTTGAACCATAATTTGCTTTGAACGCCTTCCTGGCGAAAACTGAGCGACAAAGAGTAATCATTCCGACCCCTCCCGTTTCGCCATTCGTCCTTCAATTTCCTTCTGCATATCCTTCCTCCAAGTCTTATTCTATACTCATCCTTGCATGCAATTCCATTCGGATTTAATGGCTTTTTCTTCTTCTCTGTCTTGTTCCTCCTGCTCCTTGTGATTCCCTGTCGTCCCCCTTCTTTCTACTACTTCCTCCTCTCATCCACCTCGTTCTTCCTCGGGCTATACAATATCCTTGCCCCTCAAGACAATGGGTAGCTACATATTCGCAAAACTATGGAAGATAAATTGCAATCTTCTAATTTCGAGCCCGTCCTTATCCTCAATTTTCTCTAGTTTGTCAAGCTAGCTCTAGTCCCTTGGTTCATAGGGTTGAAAGACTGGCTGATGAGGTTTAAGTCAGAGGTTGGTTGATCCAGGGTTGGGAAAGTACTTGATGAAATGATAGGATGAACCATGTATATATAAGCCCGCACATGGGCCACATGACTTTATTTAGTCCACACGGACCGTCCTTTCGCTCTTCTTGGTCCATGTGATTCTTGTCATTATTCTCAATTTCATACTCACGAGCTTCATCATCATCAGCCTTCCTTTGCAACTTGATTTCGTACAAGTTTTTATCTTCTCGCTTGCTTAGGAATAGCCATCCTCCAGCTGAGTCGCAGTCTCGCAGTCCCTGTATCAATCCCTCCTAGATATTATCTCTACCCTCTTGTTTCTTCAGAGGAAATCTCTGAGAGAAAGATTCATACACACACATACTTGCTTCCCCCACTTTATTCGCCCGTTTCAACTAACACAACTTTAATGAGCCTCAATCACCCGTCCCATCCTTCCAATATTACCACCACCATTTCAAGTCCATCATCCCTATTATCTCCCAGCATTCATACAACCCTCGTCATCTTCTTCTCAACTGCCCAGCAGTTGTATTCGTCTCAGCTTGTAGCCGCCCTAGCCCTTGGTTTTTGCTGATCAACCAAACTGTTCTCTTCCAATCCAACCGATGGTCCATCCACCACCACTCCAACATCCACTCATCCTTCATTTCATCTTCCACCAATTCACAATCCGTACACACAGACATATACACTTTTACATATTTTCCACACAAGAGCTCTCAATCCCACCGTCGGATTTTTCAATGCATCTTATTAGATTAATTTATGAAAAGTTTTAAGCCCCACTCCTTCCATATGTTCACGACCCAGTCATATTTATATACATGTAAACAACCTGCCTACACAGAAAGAAAGTCCCATCACCCACAAGCTGTCCAGCCCCACCCCCTAAATTTCCTCCACAGCACCACCAACATGCATCATTACAAGTAATTCCTTCACATTATAGTCTTGAAAAGCTGAGCAATAATATATGGTAACCTACATGATCAAATTCCATAAGGTCCGGAATCCTCTCATCCAGCACGTCATTTGGATCCATCACAGATGCGCCCTTGACTCCACCCGTTAACACCCGCTACTTATTGCTTGCTCCTTTCTCTCTCGACTTTCAATCTTCATTTATCCAAATACACTCCTCCTTCATCCTTCGTCTTATACTCCTTCTCCCCCGCCACATATTCACTTGTACAAATATTATAATTTTTTAAATTTTTACTTAAACAACATGTTCCTTTTTCAGATTCACTCCAACTCCCTCGCCACACCTTTTTTGAGGGCTGATGCTCCAAAATCCGACAACTGCATCGTATCACCCTGTATCCTACACATCCTTGTTTAGCTGGGAGTATCCAACTGGTGGAAGAGGAGCCATATTTGAGAGCGCAGCAGTGTTACATCATCTGATGACTCCCGGCTCCTGGATTTCTCCGGTTGTCATTCAGATATTCCTCCGTGTTCATTCATGAATGTGCCTGGAAAAGAGTGTCTGATTCCGCATGTATTACGGGCATGAGTTAAAAGATGTTGTTGGCTCCATTGTTGGCGTATCTTATGTTCAAAGAAAGTGTGTGTGCTGCTGCGGACTGTGAGCCTGGTTTCTGAGCTTCATTTAGATCCAACTGTGCTTCATAAGTGACAATTCCCTTTGTTGAACTTATTGTTTTCAAAGGAGGCTAGTTTATGACTCAAGTTTATCCTTCGTCGCCCCTTCTGCGCCCCTACAGAAGCCAGCCAAAGGATTCCGAGAATCTTGATGAGACATCTCTTGGTCTTCTCCAGTTCTAATCCTGCTCCAAATGCGGGCGTTAAACGAAGAAAGAAGAGGCAATGCCTGCATCAAGGCTGAGTTTCAGTCGTCAATTATTGCATAAAAGTTTAATCAGTATCACAGCCTTTCCATTCATGATCTTCATCTAACCCCCTCCTGATTAACAGTGAATTGTCTATACAGTCTCCGACTCAGGATTAACTTGATACTAGATACTCCCTTCAGCTTTTACCAGCTCTATCATCCTCTTTCTACACATGTAAACCGACACTCTGGTGCTCCTTCTTCTCCATAGTATTTACCACGTACCTGTAACCAAACACCAAGAAGATCACCAGCAAAAACTCTTCTTCCAACATATTTTTTTAAAAAGGGACTCCACGGATCCTACTCAGCATCCTCTACCTTAATTCATTGGCTCATCCTCATCGCAGATCTTGAATACGTCAGAAACAATCCGGAACTACAATGTGAAGAGGAAAAGCAGTAGCCTCTAAATTCAGTATTATTCAATTCCAAGAGCAAGGTAAAATCCTGAAAGCCTTCTCCTTCAATCCATCCTTTCTTGAGTCAACTTTGCCGCCGCAATCTCTTCCAACAAACTCTGTGATATCTCCAAGAGGATCCCAAGCCACAACAAGAATTCCTTTCCCTTACGACTCGGTAAACCGAGCGGAGGTTATTAAAATCAAACTATAGCAAATTATGAATAAGCGCACATCATCAATCCACAACTACGACGAGTGAAGGAGCAGCAAGCTTTTAAAATCCAACGTAAACCAGTTAAAAAACTCCCCTGCGTTTTACGACTCTCCAGGAGCAAAAGAAGAGTGGATCTCCATTTAATTTTAAAAAACAAGCTTCCCCATCAGCCCTCCCCATCAAGTCTACTACGTGACCCGAGCTTTAAACACAAGGTAAGCTAAACTTCATTAATCTCTTCCCGTCGTCACTCACCGCATTGCCATTTCCCTTCATCTCGGATTAACCGTACAAAATCCCATCATCCCTCTCTCCTCTCCCTGCCCTGTCTGTAACAAACTCATCTTAACCAATTGAATTTTCTTCCAGCCGGATCCATTCACCTTCAGAGCATCACAACTCGCTGTTCCGCTGTCAGCATCAACAATTTCAATTTTCTAATTACCCAGGCCATTCATCCGCGACGCTGCGCTGCTATCCCCTCTTCCAAAACCTTGTCAAACCCACTTTCCCGCTGCATTTACGGATAAATGTTGAAAATCATCATTTCTTCACACTGTGCACCTCTTCCTGTTGTAGTCTCGAAATTTGAACAACAAGGAAGAAGAAAGAGATCGAACTCAAGTAAAAACCAACCGCTGGAAAGCCTCTCATCCTGTGTTTATTACCCGTGTAGAAGACCACGTTTCTCTCGCTCTACCCCTGTCACTGTCATCCTTTAACCTGCCGTCATTGATTTTCTTCTCTTGCCAATTTCGCAACACCATCCTCTGTTCCCAACATCTCTTCTTGCAACACACAGACACATTGTTCTACTACAACACCTCCCCCACAAAAATCCTCGTTAATCCTTACTCAGCTTGCACGATTCGGGCTTAGCTCTCAGCGTTGAGTTGATTCAGCAATCAAGAATTTGCTTCCACGACGACATCAATGCTACGTTACACGCCTTCCGCCAGCTATCGCTATTCAAGCGCAATACCTTTCCACGTGACTTCTCAATAACGGCAACATAAAACTCATGTGTAATAAAAGTTTAAAACCGTGGATGCACATAGTTATCCCCAACCGCGGATTTACTCAACACGGATGAGAAATACCCTTGACAGTAAAAAACCAAATCTAACAACATTCAACAATCCCACGACTTTCCTGCCGCTATAAACCAGCCAAGCAAGCACATATTTTCATTGTTTTATACACACAGTCACTACGTCTTCATTCTTTACAAAGCCAAGAATAATCTTAACTCACTCTTCTTCACACAAGCCCAACTCGAATAACAATAATCCCCTCCTTCTCACTCAATTTTCCTCCCATCCCAATTTCCTTGAGTAAAATAAAATCCAGCTTACACGACAGCACGTCTATTTAACATTGATATAAAACCTCTCGCAGTCAGTCTAACTTTTCTCCC
The DNA here is from genome assembly GCA_906901655.1 of Sminthurides aquaticus. Lineage (NCBI taxonomy): Eukaryota > Metazoa > Arthropoda > Collembola > Symphypleona > Sminthurididae > Sminthurides > Sminthurides aquaticus. The sequence continues at coordinate 2,020,386 of CAJQTT010000004.1, read as the reverse complement.
ACCAACCTCAAACACTTTATCTACAATTCTCTCTCCCTCCCTGGAAAGCGACCTTTTATTACACAACTTGAGCATCACTACAAGCATCCCTTTCAGTCTTGATTCTGCACCCCGAGTAATTACACATGAAACCTAATCAGTTCTCTTGGTTTCATCAGCGTGATACTGCAGTGGTAGAGTGAAGTGACAGAACTAAAAGTGTCGTCGTCCCCTGATTTACTATTCTGCAAACGTTTTCTTCTTTCTGATTCCATTCCAGAGGAGTTGGGATACCACAACATTGTCTATCTTCCTCCTCCACAGAGCTTTCAACTTCCCCATCCTAACCACCATTTCCCACGGATACGAATACCGGGTCGCTCATATCGGATCGAATGGCAAGCAAGTGCTTCGTCACCAGTTTCCCGTGTATCCTAAAATCGTTTTGTTCCCTGCAGAAGTAATTAACATTTACCAAACCACACTTATCTATTTCTGCGTGCTCAAACCACCTGCTCCACACACCTTCCCAAACATTGGTAAGCGGAAATCTACAAAAGATAATAGTGTACTTCCGAGTGTGTCAAAGTATTTTTACCGACTACAATAATCCGTGCCTGGAGCGTTCTAAAACTGAGTTTCTGAAGCACCGTAGCTAATCTATCCTGTGCACACCTGAAAGACGGGTCACCACCACCAAGGAGTCCCGTGTGTGAAATGACATAAATGTGCCACGCTACGTCCGTGTTGAAAATGCAGTTAATTGAATTACAAATCCTCGTCTACGAGTGCAGTTCCTCGAGTCAAAGCTCGTAAGTTTCTAATGTGTCACTCATGTTTTTAACCTGAATTCCTCCTGGACGAGCCCCCAGAAGCAACCAGTGAGCATTTCCACTGGACGCTTTCCCAAAATCCAGTTACAATGGGGTTGACAACAAGAACACGTTCACGGCTAGTCACAACAGCCTTGCCGAATATGATGGAAACATCTTTATCGTGTCACCGATTATTTAATTGTATTTTCATACTTACCCTCCTCCTCACACTTGTTCAATCTCAATCTTCTCGAGAACCGGATTCCCTAATAAATTGGACCATATCGAGGACCAGCACCTGCAAAGATGCGCAACAGTTGGGGTGTCGCTGTGAGACTAGTTTGCTTAAACCGAAAGCTCATACCAAAATCACATGTTCCTGTGATCCAAGCCCTTCGGGCGTTCAGGTAAACATTAATTCCTTTGATTCTCGTCAACAATCTTATACTGTTACTTCTTGTACTAACACTACAAAAAACTCCTTCTCATCCTAAAGCCCGCCAAGCTCAGTGCTTCTTGTATACACACTCATCTTCTCCTTGACTGCATCTCTTGCCGCTCATTAAACTATAATTTTACCACTTTCTAGCCTTAATTTCTCACGACGTTATTTATTCATTCCTTCCTACACCCACTCATCTTTCTCTCATCATCCTACACCTGATTTTTTTCTCCCTCAGGCACATGAATTTGATTCCCAAGTTGTCGCCCCAGTCTCAGTCTTTTCCTACCTTTTTTTAAAACTCAGCGCTATCCAACCGTAATTTTCCTTGTCATCATACTAGGCCTCTTTTATTATTCTCTTGAATCTCTCATTAAACTCCATCGCTCCTCTTTAATTATCATTGTAGCTCAACGATGACAAACTCTTACATTTGATACAATTTTTCCTGAAAATCTTCAGACTTTGTTCACCGTCAGTACTCGTCATGATAATATTTCATACTCTCTTTTCTTAATCCCCCTCCCCATCACATTCCCCTTTCTCTTCATCTGCTCTCGAATTTTATTTGTCATTTAACTCTTTCCACATTCCACTGCATTTCCGCTGCATTTCTACCTCTGAAGGATTAAGCGCGGTCGCCGTCTCAGCCTCGCTATTTTCAAAATACTTTAAATTCTCTCATTATGATTCTTTGTCAACAAATACTTGTTTTTTAAAGTCATCATTACGGCAGCAGTGGTTTCACAAACCTCAAGCACGACCACCAACTATACCCCGAGTTGATTATAGCTTTAGCTTCCTTTTCACAATACATCTTAGCTCTGTCTTTTCACACTTTCTCTGCTTCTACTGCATCCTCAAAAAATTTCCGCGTCGGCATATTTTCCCCCGTCCTTTTTCTCGCTCGTCACCTAAACTTTAAACTTATACACAATATCCGCTACTTATCCGCCATGCTATTCATTCTCATTCTCCCAATTTAGTATGTATGCTAGCTTATCTCCTAGGAGAAACCAATCCAACTCTTTTCCCTACATGAAACACATCAACTTTTTTCATATCCTTCAACAAGCTTCAATCTTATTTCTTCCACAAACGGGCTTCATATCTTCCAAAAGACTGCAAACTCAAGCATGACACAACCCGAAGCCCAGTCAGCGTTTGCCCTTAACCAACACCTCTGTCGTTTTGTATTTATAACCCTCTTTAAAACATAACCGTCTTCTTTCCTTCTTTTTCCGCTTTAGTCCCAGTCCATTCCCCAGAAACAGAAACGTTTCCCATGTCAAATCTCTTTCACGACCCACTGTACATTTTACCTTGCGCTCACAGCTAATTCTATCCCAACAATCCCATCCTTCCACCCTTCCTTAAAATCTGTGGGCATTATCCTCCGCTCTTACCGTTTCTCTCATTTCCATCCAACTCTAGCAAGGACTCATTTCGAGGTTTCTTTCTCGGAAACTTTAGCATTTAGGGTGTGTTCCTCAGCTCCTTAGTAGCATTGACTCTATGATTCTTTGATCCTAGCAGTCGAGATTCTTGAAATTGAGCAATTCCTTGAGAATATTTGCATTATTCTGCTCGAAACTTTCCAGGAACTCTCTTTCTTTTTCCATTGCAAGGATCCCTTTCGTCAGAAGGTTTGGAGTGAAACGGGATATAGGTTTTTCTGACCTTTCTCTCATTCTTCCCATGCATGAATCCATAACAGCTCTTCTACCCAACAATTAGCTTTCATCCATCCGTCCTTCCAGCTCCTTACGGATCCTTTTGAAGACCCTAGGAAAACATTTTGTAACAATTGCTCACGACTACGCGAGTCACATAATACTGCGTTCGTATTATGAATCATCATTTTTCAGCTACTCGATCCCATTCCCCTGGCTAATAATAAGCTGGAATTTTATAAATAGACCCTCTTATCAATTATACCTAAAAATCTTTAGAGGTAGCCCATTGAATTCTTAGTTTAGGTTCAGTTTTTCAACTTTTCTTACATAAACGCATTTACTGTGGAACACAAAGCATTAAGTCGCTTGCAGTCGTAATCCTATTTCAAGCTCTGTCCTAGTCCTGCTCCATCACAATACAAGGGTCAAAGACATTATAACCTTTGTTATTAACTCCTTTCCGCTCCCTGTTTTTAACCAGTGTCACACCATTATAGCAAGCAAAGAAGTTTGACTTGTATACATTACCTTTTCACTTGCGTACATATTACAAATAATGGTGCGGGTAGTAGTATTTGTCTCCCTTCTCGCCGCCAACTTCTCATTCATCAATTGCTTTATTCATTTTTAAAAACTTGAGTAAAAGCTTCTTAAGACAAATTGTAAACAAAGCTTCCATCCGTCCGCTATTGCTTCGCCGAAAATACCCAACTCCAAGGAACAAGCACATTCATTCATACAGTCCTTCCCTTCAAGCAGAGACCCTTAACCCGACCTCCTCTCAAGCGGGTTGGTCTTTGATCCCCGTTCGGAAAAACTTGACTTTACAACGAGTCTGTATTTTCATAGTATCGCTATTCTTTTAGGAGTTAATAGCAGGAAGGAGCGACACTTTTAAGTCAATAAAATCCAGAATGATTTCCCGTCAGCTTCCTCCGCTAGCTATCCCAGCCCCTCCCCATCATACAATCCGTTTAATTACGTGTCGACATCATCATAGAATAGTTTATACCATAATCCATAAGGACCAACGACCATCTTTACAGACTTTCCACACATTAACCCTCCTCCCTCTCTCTCTCTCTCTCTCTGCAATAAGCTCTTAAAATCCAACACCAATCCTATTCAATATTAGCTTCTCAATCCTAGGGTTCCAATCCCGTCCAAATTGTTGTCCCTCTATTTATCTCAAATACAGTACGTCAAAGACCGACGGGGACATGTCAGCTTTAAGCATCGGCAAATACTGAAATGTCGCAGTTTTGAATGAAATACTCGAGTGAAAAGTGTCACTCACGTGCGAATTTCCGCAGATTCACGAAACCTCTTCTGCGGAGCGTGCATAAAGCATATGACAGTTATTTTTGCCACTGGATGGATTTTGAACGTTTTCCACATCAACAATAGATTAGAATATATGAGTCGAGTATGTTTACGTGCCGTGTTCCCTCCTCACGCCTCTGATGAGGAAAATGTGTCAAGCTCCTTGATGGACTCCTTTCTAATTACATTACTTCCGCTCCCTCCTAAGTGTATTAGTTTCTGTCATTCCTGCTACTAACTAGTCTCTTGAGGAGTTACACTAGAAGGAAGTGTTGAAAATATTTCACTGGATTTATTCTCTTCACAGGAAGAATTCTAAGGCTAGGTTAAACTATGGGAGTATTTCATTCGAATTTAACATTCAAATCCAAGCATTCATCAATGAGACTTTGCTTCATCATCATTTGTTTACACAGCGTGTGCATTTCCTCAACCTGTGAACCAGATAAACTGGGGAAGCCAAAAAAAAACTATTTCCATCACCATGACTCTTATCTTCTTCTCCTAACTAAATTAAGGCGTGGAGCCACTTGAGCTTAAGCAAACCTATTCACAGACCAAATGAATCACTCCAATTCTATCTTCTCTACCTAAATGCTCATCCACCCTCAGAGTCAACTAAACTCAGCCAGCTCACCAGATACACTTCTCAGTCTATCCATACACATTATCCCCCTCCATCCTTCTCATCCTGTTTACTATTTACTTAAGCACATTCAATCCCTAATTTCTTCAACTACTGCCTGTGTCCCACAACTCTTTAGTTGCCAAACTTTCTTTTGTCCTCTTGCTACAATGATAGGTAGGAAGAATAGTCCAGGCAGGACGAGTTCATGTAATCTAACTGCAAACATTCCACACCTTTCTATCATTCATATCCCGCAATCCCTAATTGATGCAAACTCTTTCACGCTGTAATCAATGGCAACTTCATTCATGCTCGGGCTTAAGAGGACTTTTTTTCTTATGCAATCCCTGACTACTCTATTTTCAAACACCCTGTTCCAAAATCATGTCAGCCTTTATCAACTTCCGCAAGCTTCCTATCTTTAACTACACTTTTAACAATCTTTGAACTAAGCAAATAAAATGTAGACGCAATCCTCCATTCATTCCGCCCTTCTTCTTCTGTCTCCCTAAAGTCATCTTTACTGGAGCCTGACTTGCAAGACTCTCACCTCATTCTCTATTATGTAAACGTCGCGTCTCTCTTGTTTAAACAATGTATTTTTCTTTTAATAGGTGGCTCAAGTACAAGGCTCCAAAGAATCCGAGATAGTGGAGCCCAACCACGACATTATCTGGGTGATAGAAAACTGCGACAACTTGACAATCAAGGAACAAGTTTTACCCAAAGGCTCCGGAGCCGAAATGACCTTAGTTTTCCGGAACATTACTAACATTAACCTTAAAGAGGCTGCGTTTTCCACAACAGCTACAAGTGGTAAGTATCTTTCACGGGTTTCTTTCTCCACAGATCAAATTACAACCTCCTCTGACGCTCTCTCTCATTCAAAGCCTCTCAATCATGCCTCCGATTAATCCGCACCGAATTATTTTACGAACAGGTCATATTTTACCTCAATTACCTAGCAACCAGCTCCTATATATCATTTGATTTTGAAGCAGTTCAGACTCTTTTTTCCTTGGCTGGCTTATCCATCCGCCTTAATTCATCCATAAATCCTTCAAGTGGATTCAAATCAGAATCCAGTTCCCTTAAATCCTGTGAACTATTCTACTATTTTTCCGTGAGAAAGCAAATAGTCTACATTCAATATATTAATCAAATCCTGTCGGGGATAAGCAAGAGCCAATGTTCTGTACTTATACTTAAGGAAGATTAATTCCCTTCCCTTGTGTACTAGGTTCTCGAGGAATAGTTTTCTTGAACCACATACATTATCTTTCCCTTTATCCTCATGTATTGAAAGATAATGAATCTCTTCCCTCCCTACTTTCTTCGTTCATTGCCAGGGCCAGGATAGCCTAGCTCCCTATAGGCAGTAGTAGCTATGTTTTGGAATGAGTGAGGGGGGCATGTGTGCATTTCTTCCTAGGATTTGAAGATTAAGGCATGTTTAATTTATTTTCGTCTCTTTCTGTCCTGTTCCACAGGTTCATTTTCCAGCCCTTCCGTCCAATTCGTAGGATGCGGTATGGATGTGATACCCTCAAAAGGATTTCCATCCAATTTGGAGCGGCTGGAGTTTATCGGGAGCAGAATCGGGAGGATTCATTCCCATGCCTTTAAGCAAGTGTATATAAATAGTATGACGTTTGAGAATAGCACGATTGAGAACATTTATGCAAATGCATTTGACCAAGATCTGCAGAGTTGGAGAGCAAATAATTCCCGTTTCAGGAGGATTCAGACAAACGCCCTAACGGGTGCAATTCGCTCTATGAACTGGTCCACCTGTATCGTGGATCGTTTGGAGAGCAATGCTTTCGGAGCGTTGATTCCGCGAATAGTGATAGAGAACTCTGAGTTTTATCTAATTGAGGCCAACGGACTTGCGATACAGGAATGGACATCCTTGAGCTTACTGGGCAACAACTTTCACCGAGTTGCAGCTCACGCTGTTGACTTAACTCAACGAGCGGCAGATGCGGGGAACCTAGCTGTAATTAACAACAACATTTGGCACGATTTTATTGCCGACTTTATATACACTGGCGGTGCTGAGGACGTGATTTCCTCTGTTGAAAATAACACGGTCATGCGCCTCTGTGAATGTGACTCTGCGTACAGCTCGAAAATATTAACCACGGAATCATCTCAGCCTTGGTTTGTGCAACTGTTTTTAAACAACACAAAGTGCTTTATAACGGAGAAGACTAGCTCGCAGTGCCTGAACACGAATGCTACTTTTGTCTTTATTAGTGAGTTGGAAGAGTTGTGCGGAAACTATTCTTGTTTTAAAGACTTTTATCAATCCATTGGAGAGTTCCCCTCTCCTCAGCTGCCTAATAGATTAAGAATATTGGCGATATTTATCGGGACGCTGACGGGAGCTATCGTTGTGTCCCTCCTAGTAACAATGTGTGTATTCCTAATGAAGCGAGGAGACGGTCCCAAGACGAGTGAGACGAGTGACATTACAAAATCCTTTGGCGCTCCTCAGGATTTTAGTGATGTAGTCTACAAAATGTCACAGCAGGGTCACGCCTCCCTCCCGCCGCCACAGCAGCAACCCCCACCGCCCCCTGCCCATTCCTCGTTTCGTCCGCGATCCATGCTCCTGGAGGATGTGGAAATGGAGGACAAGGGTGTTCAGACTATGCCGAGCGAGCTGAGCTCAGATGTGCTGGAAGGGCTACGGGACAAATTGTCGAAACCCGAGTCATTCTGGGACGCCAAGGAGACAATTGATCATCTATACGGACTCATCCAAGTACAGTCCTCCACACCGTCTCTGCACACTAGTCCACCTGATGTCACGATGCATAATCATCAGCAAAGAGCCGGAAAGAATTCCACTCTCTCCCATCCGCCTTCCCTAAATCCTCCGTCCACCTCCAACCAGCACCCTCATAATAATAGTCATCTCAATCATTTAGCCGGAGGAATGACAAAGTCACTTACAACTTCTTTTGTAAACAACCCCAAGAATCCCCCCACCACTTCCCGATATGCTCAAATCCAAAAACCAAAGACTGTTCTAACCGCCCTCTGCGATTACGGCGATCCGACAGATTCCCAAGTGCATATTTACTCGGAACTCGCCGCTCATCGGAACAGAAGGGACCAACAGCAACAATCAACTTTTAGTCACAAACCCCGCCCTCTACCACCTAACCTTCCCATGCTTTGTGAATACAACGAACCCAAGGATGTACAGTCCCACGTTTACGCTGAACTTACCGGCATGCTAGTTCCACATCAAATCGGCACCGCCACAGTCAATCCGTCATTCAGAGACCAACATTTTCCCCGCCTCACTCAAGAAGCCGCATCATCCACAACAATGCCGGCACGGAATTCATCAAATTCTACCAAAAACCCGATCGTTTTCTCAAATTCGTCTCAACCGCTCAAGAGACCCTTGCCGGATCCCCCACTCCTCTCACCCGTGTCAGATAAGTTCTGCAACTAATCCTAATCCGCTCATCCCCCAAACACTTCCACCGCATCTAAGGAGCAGCATATTATAGCTCAAGTTCAAGCTTAACAGCATCTCTTAATAGGCCAGTTTCACCAGATTTCCTTTCTGTCACCAAAACATTGTATGGATGTCTATTTCCTCAGTTTGGAGTCGAGCCAATCCCCGTGGGTAATCCCAATTATTCTACACCCTATTCAATTTAACATTAAATCTAAGATTAAACCAACGATCCTCCGTCCAACCATTCCATATCATTGTAACGTTTTTTACAACTTATTATGCAACTTTTACATCCTCGCCTACTGTCTTTACTGCTTCCAAAGCCGCAGTAACTTTTCATAGTTACGCAAGCAAGTAAGTAAGCCTCTACAGCTATTATAGCTCTTTTCTATTTGCTATTATAACCATCATGATCTAGCCTTCTACACAGGTTTTACGAGCAAAGTCCCCCCCAAATACGTTTACATTCCCACCACCTCCCTTTTTGAATGAGTTGAGGAGATCCGTAGTAGACTGAGGTTATCCTATTCACTCATTCTTATGCTATTAGTCATTTATTATTCAATTATTGCAATTTGTGATGTCACAATCCTTGAGCAGATTACCCAAGCTTCCCATCCTATTACTGCTACCGCGTCAAACTTGTTTTTAATTTATTACTATTGGGTTTGAGGAATCTGACACAATGATTAATTTAGTTTTACACAATTCCTCTGGTCCTATTCGTTGCGTTCTGAGAGTCATCGTCCGGTGATACGAAACAACGAAACCCCCTACGTAATTATATATGCTTAGTATTTACTCATTGGGAACGGTAAAGACAAGGCATAGGGGTTAGAAGGTATCGCTGTACCTCAAGCGGAAACCGTATTATACTTTTAGTAATGTTAAGAATCCTGAAGCTACGCATGAAGATTTTTAAGTACATAATATATGTTGATGTCTTGACTGGACCCTTTGTTTTAGTTTATAAGTTAAGGAGGGAGGAGCGCAAAATAACTGACCCCAGATTAAAAGTCAGACCTGATACAGAGATTGTATTCGTTCGTAGTAGTCGTACGAAATCTTTTTAATATCCGCCAACAACGTTCGATCCGCCCTTGTTTATTATTGAACAACGCTGTATATTTTGGTGTGAATCGATGATTGAATAAATCTACAAAAATATATATCTCACGACGTTCGAGTTATTTAATTTCCTTGAGGCATCTACTATACATTCCAACAAGCAACTCCCGCGCAGCAAGTCTGTAATTTAACTAATACAATCTTTGAGCAAACATGCCATTTACGCAGAATCCGATCATGTTCGTTTCTCCCTAATAATCCGGTGCTTGAGATTTAAGAGGTTATCATTAAACTCTTAATAGCGATTTCCATCTCCCGTCACGCTTTGCAATTTTCATGAATGCAGGGAAAAGCTGTATTTATCATGGAGCTCTGGGTTCCACATAAGCTGGTACGCCCTAAAATTTCGCTCTCATTCAGCTAATGATACAATGTGGATCCCTGTTATCACCTTATCCCTATCAGAATTTTATCAACATCTCTCGTGCCCTTAATGATTGTGAATCTCCGCAAACTTTCTAAATAACTTTATTATTCCATGCAAGGCCCAAGTTTTGTACATGTAACATAAAGATGGGAGGATTACTTCAAAGTATTTTTTTGAACTCAAGTCGTTAGGAAGTTGGGATTCAGCATGATGGCTATTCTGACTTAAAACCGGGGAAAGCTTCAAGCTTCCCCCTCCTATTCACTACCATTGGAAGGCAGAAATGGACTTTTTTAAACTTTACTCGTTCATGTGATGGGTCTACAGAAACAAACCAATTTTTCACTATCCCAAAGGAAGAGCCGTTGCAAAAAAAGTTAAAGGAAAGGCTGGAGTTGGAACTTGACGCTCCGAAAATAACACCTTCACTTTACGCATTGTCAATAAGCAAGGAGGCATGCACGTTTCTGGTTCTTGTAAGCATGAAACCAGGGAATGTCATATTAAAGGCGGGCAAGCTTCGGATCGGGCCTATGCTTTTTGCCCACATCCGTGAATACAAGGCATGCTCCATATCCAACCAGCGTTTAAGCTCTCTCTGAGGATCTTCTAGAAAGAAACCATAATGAATTCCTCCTATTCACTCATTTAAGCGTCTTCACGGGCTTTCGGTATTCAAACTTTTTTAGCTTCCTAAATCCATAGAATGTTTAAAGTAATGAAATAACTCTTAATGAAGCAGAAAGTAACTGCAACATGTCTTGCAACAGAGAGATCAATTTAAGAGCTGCGAGTCCAGCGGAAATGCAAAAACTTTGAGCGAGTTCTATCCATCCTTGTCGAACCTTGAAGCTTGACTATCCCATGAAACAAAAGCGTTTCGTTCGCCTATCCATTCATTCGGGAAACGAAACACATTCTTAATTCTTATCCTCCACATCCGACTTTGAAAAAACCCTTGCAGTAAAAAAGATTGTCATTAAATCTCTATTTTTTCCAACAAATATTATCTTTCCAACTAATTAAATCGTCACAATCACTTTGTGCTTCCGATAAGAGATGTTCCCAACTTCCGGTGAAATCCTCAGTCTCTTGAATCGTATTTCAGTCCGAGAGTTCTCAGGATGCCTTTGATTGTAAAGTACTACACCTTGGGAATCAATCACTGAATACGTTGTCATGCACGTAACTGCGTTAGCAATGCCATTTGGTCCTCCGTTTGAGCTCTCGGCCTCTTTCTACTCTGTTTTGTACTCTTTACTCTTATCATAATAACCATTTGCAGAAAAACAAATATTATTTCTGAGGGAAACTCTAATTTTAGCAAACTGAACCTTATGTAAATCTGGTATGAGACCTTCCTACTCTCTACGCTCTGAATCCTCTCTCTCCAACAAGTGATCAGTGTACCGGTTCGACCATAACTCAAGAGCTAGTTAAGCCCAATTACAATTTACAATTTCTATCACATGTCAATTATTGTCAATCCATTTCTTATCATTTATATAATTATACATAATCAACCCACCGACCAGATTCTATGTGGCACGCAAACGTTTCGTAACAAGCCACTTGCTGGTGTCCTGATTTTCTCAGCTTGCATAGATTCCTACAGGAAAACATTATCTAAGCCCACAGCAATGTATACTGACTAAGACCTTAGTCGTGTTACCTCAGCAGGTTGTTGAGGTATCAGTTTCTTTCTTATTCCTCTTCTAGCAAGAGTGAAACAAAACACCAAGAAGACAGAAAAAAATAACTTCGACATTTCAGCCATAGACTCAATATCAAGGTTTCAAGAGACAACTTGTTCACTAAATAGACCTGCCAGTAAGCTAGCAACATCTTTGTTAACCTTGCATTCCATATTTACTCGGAGACGGCAAAATGGTGAACTTAATTACTCGTAAATTCAGCTCCAGTAACACATCTCCGTATCATGTTCCCGACCTTTTCTCCCCCTCACAGATCCTTATTTTTCAGCGCTAACATATTTTCCTCCGCTTTGGTAAACAAATCAGCCACCAAAATCTTTCATGGATACATTTACTTCTTGTGCCCGCCGCCACCACCGCTCTTCCAGATGAAAAAGTCTCCCGCATCAACAAACTACATCTCCTCGTAACATTATTGCGGTTGCCACACATATGTGTTCGAATGGTAAGACGATCACATCAATGAATCACCGGCAAGTCCAGGAAACGAAATTATAAGAAATCAATCGCCTAAATCTGGGAACCATTGTATGGTCTTTGATCTAAAGGTGTTAAAAGTTTAGCATGCATCTTCACAACTTCAAGCATCGTTATACAAACTGTTACGCATAGATTAGATTTAAACACTGTGGGGGCGAGATATGACGGACCAAGAAAAAAATAATTGAGGGTCTCCTGGGCGGTCAGGAAAATAGAGTTATATTTTCCTACTCTTGTCTCGTCTACTCTCACTCCACCGCCATCCGGTTAAGCCAACGTATTATGTAACATGCCACCCCTCATCTATTTTCCTCAAGGCCTAAATCTTACCCGCCACATTTCTTGCCTTTATCCGTCCTACCAATTGCTTTATGAATTTGTCGCTCGACAGTATGGTCACCTTTACATACCCCTGTCATAATAGTATGTTTTAATCTCTGGATAAACTGTGTAAAGGACCACCTGTTATGTACGTGATGGACATTTCCTCAGTATCGACTTCCGCTTGTTTTACAGGTTAAGATTACAGGTGGATTAAGGGGCATGCAATAGAGCCATCTTCTACTATCAAAATTTTCAAGCGTTCACATTCACAGACGGTACACTTGGAATTTTAAAAGTCCGGCTCACCTCAGCGGTACAATTCCATCTAAGGCCTCTTGAACGTTTGGAAAGTACTCCAAGCCTAAGCCTTTCGCAAACAGAGAATGATGTTTTGTGCAGGTATTAACAATCTTCTCTTCGAACGAGTTTCCTTCCCCAACTGTCTCCACTTCTTCCGCTGTAACGGATCAAAAAGTATACGTGGGTGAGAGCAAGTTAAATTTCTCGGATCAGTGGGATGGTATGCGATAGAGAAAATACATGTGCGCTTCCGGAGGATTAAATCTAGTGAAAGCTTTACCCTACAAACAGTATAAAGTATATGGTTACTAACCAGAAACTGGAGGAAGTACGAGATCTTTTTTTATTAATTGATGCGCACAGAATCCACCTAGATATGCTAGCTCCATTTCCAACCTGGATAAGCCGGAACAGTTCTTCCATTCGAAGCCGGAAACTAAGCAGCGGAACCCAAAGTACTCTCTCCGGTCTATCCTCACGAAATCGGACGCAGTTTCTAACGAAAAGAGCACTTCGTTTCCTGAAAAAATAGTAAAAATACAGGCATTAAATTCTCACGACTTCATCAGAGACACAGCGTTTAGAGTCATTGCATCCATAAAGCCTTATGAGCTAACCTGGTAAAATAACTGTTCTTTGTGGCCAAATATCGCCGTGAAATCTTTCCATAATTGGTATGTATGATGCAAGTGGATCCATATCCGTATCAGCATCTGCAATTTGTTTTTCTCTACCACAAGGAATGTACATTTGAACGCTGTCTTCCGACTGTGCTGTATGACATCTTGGATCAAACTCTACAGTCATTCGTTGAACTGAACTTGGAAAGGTAACCCTGAAAGAAAACAAAATCGTATAGTTTCCTAGACTTATTTTCTAAAAAATCCATCACATAGGAAATCCATCTTACTTATAGTGCATTATAGTTGCCATTTTGTAGGGATGATCACTCTCCACCCAGGCATAGTGTATACCCGTAGAGTTGCTGACGTATCGCTTTTCTATCTTGTCAATCGCCATCAGCTTATTATTCAATTCGGATACCAGAGGAATGATCCCTCGGATTAGCTCAAGAAGCTCAACACAACTCTGAAATTCATTTTACAGAAGTTATATTGACTCTGAATGTAAAAACCATTATATTAAGTGACACAGTTTGATGGATTACCCTTGGGTCAGAAATCCCTAGTTGCGGTAGATGAGAGATGATAGATGGCAGTAGTATCGTGACTAGCGTAGAGTTAGATATATCATCAGCGGAGTCCGTGTCCATTAGTGCTTCCTTAGCATGTACGAAAATTGCAGAACTGATTCTATGGGCGCATTTTCTAGCTTGAGTTTCAGCCAGCGCCTTGGCCTTCTGCCTCGCATCCGTGTCATCCGGATTACTGAATGCAAAACAGCGAATTGTTGATTTTTACTGCTATAGGATTCACTTCGTCTTAAAAATTTCGGTTTTTATCCATATCCAACATACCGGAAATAAAGGAGGTGAGGAATCTGTCCACGAATCTGATTGGTCCCATTTAAACTATGCGCAGCGCAAGAGCTAAAGTTAAATGTAGTTCCATCTGGACACCGTAATATTGACACGCCACCGTCTCCGTTACACGTTCGTCCACCATGATTTTTCAGTCTTACAGCATATTTAGTTCCAGGCTGCATTTAAAAAGGCCAAGAAACACTGATAACATACTACAGAAACCATGAGTGATTTGTTGCGAATTTGTATATATGCACTTTTGCTTACCCGGATCAAAACAGGTTTATTAAATTTAATTTCTGCTATATCCCCCCAGCATTCCTCCGAATCGAAGCTACCTCGTACAATTTCCAGAGAAACCCATTTAGGACCTCCTTGATCACAGTTTTCGCCAGTCAATTCTTCCACCTATAGAACAAAATTTTTAAACAATTTTTTGCTATGAAATAGGTTGTGGACATCCCGTAATGTGATATACGAGTGCATACCTCCTGGAAGAGCTCCAGCTCATACTCGTAAGTACCAGTTCCAGAATAAATACAGGCCCCGAATAACGACACGCCAGGCTGATCAACAGTAAAGCACACGGCGTCAGGTGATCCGTTTCCAGTATTCCATGTTCGACTTTGGTTAGTTCTACTAAAACGCGAAGGAGTGGATGCAATTATCTGTCCAATTGCGCATTCTAGTTCAGCCTGCAAATAAGTTTTCATAAAGTAGTCTTTAACTTGTACACTCTTCAATGAAGGCCTATGCCAATAATCCCAAATTTGCTTACATATGTGCCTGAAGCATGTGATACAAGCTCTTCCATTAATTTTGCCAACAGCAAAGAGGAGCTATACACCAGATTCTTTGTTGCACTAGGTTGATTCACATCATCACAATCTATGATACTCAAAATATGCTCAAGAACATCCCAAAACGTCCAGGATGGTTTCACAAAATTGTCTAGTCCATTTCTAGCAGCCATCTGCCCAACTAATAGTCTGTTGTTAGCTGGCTGTTTTAACTTCCCTCCTTCCGTATTAGTTACGAAAGTTAGCTGTAATGGAAAGAAGGGTATAGTTTAGCGGTTCCAAAATGAAGCTGCGGTGATTAAAATGTGATGCATCAGTAAAAATATTAGCTTACGCTTGTTTCATCAGGACTTTGCTTCACGATTGAGTTTAAAACGGGGAAGATACCCAAAAGCTGTCCCCGGCAGGTACACAGAGCGCCCACGACACAACTTAGCATTCTTGCATACTTTGGTTCCTGTGGAATTGACAAAAAGATGTACTTAGATTCTGATATCGGATTAATCTGTTTGATTGACGTTCTAACTGCTCTTCTTACCTTCTTCAAATACAAGTATAAGAAATTCGCTAAGCACTCCCATTTTAATGCACATGTTGGATAAAACACTTGAAAACAATTGACGAATGTATCACAGCATTGATTCAGAATTTCTACTGAGCAGCCTTTGGTTATCAGGGAACTTTTTTCTAGAATTCCAAAAAGGTTGTTGAGAGCTTGTTCGTATATGTATTCAATATGTTAAGGAATAAATTGCTGTGGCAAAAGTTCGCTTACTTAAAGGCGTCGATATCATAGAATGTAGCATTGAGCGCACGTCCCCAATGGCTTCAGCCATGCTAAGATTTTCTGACTGTCCTAAACGAACACATCCTGCGAAGAATAGAAAAAGTACATCATTTAGCTTTTTTCATTTACAGTTTCTACGATAAGTATTTTTGCGGAAGTCCGCAAATTTTCCAGTAAATTTAGGCAGACCTTTGTGTTTGTAGACTTGTTTAATACAAAATTCAATAAGCCGCAGGCAAGAGCATGCGACGAATTTCATCAAATCGGTTTTTGCTCGGATTTCAATTCCTAGTTCTACGTCAATGTTTTGCAGTTGAGTCCAGCACCACCCGATTAAAGAAATTAGGATTTGAATGCTGTCCTGAAAAGAATTAAAGGGTACACTGCGTAATTGGAACTGATACACTAATTACCTGCACATTGATTGAACACATTGATTGAAACGGAAGTTGCTCGCTTACGGGACTAAAGTTGTTTACGAAGTCATTGCTGAGGAGATGAACTGGTTCAAGCTGCTGCTTTGGTTTGTAACCAACGTTGGTAGGATCCATTGCATTAAGTCGATACAGGATTTGTGGAATTTGACCAGCATTCACGTCAGTCCCGTTGTTGGACTTTTTTGACGATTTAAAGTGGAACATAACCCTAGAAGTAAATCAGTAAATATGGTTATCGGGTTCTAAAATAATGCAGATATTCAGCGGTTCATATCTTCAGTAGTATTTACACTTTATATTACAGTTACAATACTTACTGATCTTCCGCAAGGACTGCATTCTGACCATTGGATCCGCAATCGCTAGATGCACCACTAATATGTGCCCACGCAACGTACCATCGGCCGGCCTATTTTTTAAAGAAACATTTTGGAGCACGGTTCCAAAGTATTTACCTAGTGAATAATTTAAGTTCTGTGTTTCGCTTATTTCTTAAAACCCAAAATCACTTACCTGGAGCTGCAAAGGGTCCGAGAACATCATCCGATATTTTTGTCGAGAAGCACACTCATAAGGGATTTCTTCGCTTTCGGATAGAAGTTCACCATCTCCTTCAACTTCCCCTCCCTCCGTACCAATATCGAACACCTGGAATAACGAAATGGTAAAAAAATGCATTAGTAACGGGATGCAAAAAGTTTGTAATACTTGTGAATATGCGTGCACATTCCAAAAATTCACCTTTATTTTAGCTGTATTTTCTCCCCGACCCCCGAAAAGACCAAATCCTCCCAGAATTATATCAGCATCGCAGGAAAATCGAATCGCCTCAATAGAATGACCAGAATAACCCCACCCACCTCCATGACCTATTAAAAAATGACTGTTAAATTCCGTTTGTAATATCAACCATGTTTTGAAGGTAAGAATTTGTTACATACTTTCAAATCGGCAAACCGCAGAGTAGTCATCTCTAGAATATGCTTTTGCCATTGCTGGCACCACAGCCTGTTCTTCCGGGTGCACTGCATGTCCTTCGATATGAGCTGCAACTAATGTTGACATGCACGCTAGCATGTTCGCTCCAGCCTGGAATCAAAATACATTTGAAATTAGAAATGCATTGACACTACCATTTACACAGGGATCAGAATAGTTTACCTGCCAACGTTGAATAGTTGCGGTGGGAGCCACAGGAACAGTGAATGGTGGTTTTGCTAAACATGAGGATGATTCTAAAGGACACTGACGGAATCCGGACGCAATAACATTGAAGCACTTGACAACATTGCCTTCTACAGTCCATAGGAAGTCGTACACCGGATCTAAGCATACAGCTTCTGTGTTTAGCGAAACTTGATTATCTCCTTCAAAGTAGGAACAGCAGCCGTCTCTACGATTTATCATGATTGACGACGCAAATTTTTGCGTCCATGGTGGTGGAGCAATAACTGCAAACACAAGTTGACCATTACATAACTGGATACTCGGATCTAAAACACTATTATTATTAGCGGTTATTAATTTACACTATCACTTACTTATTGTTCCTGAGTTGGCAGTAACGGTTGATTTTTGCAGCATACTAGGACTAATGAGACTAGCTTCCACCCGAGTGTACGTACAATCTCCCGTTGCACCAATCCACGTGACTCGTCTCCCAACTCGGACGCCTGTGTTGTCCAGCGCGGTCATTTTTGCGAACCAAAGACCTTCTTCTTCATCTCCTATTCGGGCTAGTTGTCCTTTCTGTATGTTAAGTTTGAAAAACCATATTTCATTAAAGCGTGTTTTGCCTTAGGTAAATACCAAAGATTGTAATTTTTTACACTTACCGCATGAGCCCCACATGTATATACGACTCCGCTGGAATCCAGTGCCACAGTATGATAGCTTCCGGCTGCGATCTGGACAATTTTGCAGTCTGCTTCAGGAAATTTCACTTTGGTTGGAGTATGTCGAGGCGACAAATCATTGACACCCAGTTGTCCAAAGGTATTACTACCGCATACGAAGACAGAGCCTTTGGAGTCGAGGAACACTGAAATTATGCAAAAGATCATTAAATTCAACGTCCGCATCTACGATAAGGATAACTGTTGTATTCCGGGTGCTGTTCATACCAGTGTGATGAAGGCCGCAGGCAACTTGCTCGATTGGATGAGTCGTAGATATCTTGAGCAAACTTGGAGGAAATGACGTCATTGAGGTTTCTTTGCCTGCAAAATTATTATTAAATCAAATGAGTTACACTGCTGTTTATAAAATTTGATTAAATGGCGGTTAGTACCTTTTTGTTTCATGCTTTTCACAGGGTTCGCACTGGAACCAGGTTTAAGGGATTTTCTTTCTGGTTGCATGGCTTCAGGTACCAAGACGCGCGCTGTAACATAAAAATAATACTTTATTATCGTTGTATCTTATTATGGAAATATAATATATTATTAGCTTTATGTTATTTATTGTTTATGAGATTTCTTACGATCTTCCATATGAATAAATTCTGGTAGTTCCTCCGGATTGAGGGGCAGGTAGTCTTGCTCCTCAATGCCTTCACGAGCACACGTTCGACATGAGCCACACTCCGCACATCCAGCATCGCCAACACCACAGCCACATTCCCTACGATAAATATTTATTTTAAGAAACGGGTATTATGACTTCGGATGTAAGCCTTACGATTTGCCTAAACTTACTGTCCAGGGTTTCTATCCGGTCGTAAAGCGGAAATACAAGCGCTTCCGTAACCAGTACATTCTCTGCAAACTGTGCAAACCATACACTGTTCGTGTTTCCATCGATGAGTTCCTGAGGGACACATTCCTTCTTGTTCTGGTTCAACAACCGGTCCAACACCTCCAGCTGCTCCAGCTTCATCCCATTCTCCATCATCGTCATCGATAGGATCATGACCATCTGAGTACATACAGAAACAAGCAAATGCATGACTAAAATGTATAACAACAATACCTCGTTGGGAACTTAAAATTCATAAAGCACATGTTACCGTCTTTTGGAGGCAAAAAGCTTCTACCACACTGCCCCCGATTGTTGATACCCATAGTAAATACTTTTCCATCTCTACTAAGGAAAACACTATGTGCTTTCCCCATAGACATTTGAGTGACAAACACTCCCCTTAAGGCAGATAAATGGCCGGTAGGAGGGTCGCAATGGGCAGTGTCTTTTCCGTAAAGGTACACATCTCCAGTTCGTGTTACAAAAGCAGAAGTGCCATTGTTGCAAGCAATGTATGCGACCTCATGACCCTCCATTCGGATAACTTTCTTTGGTTTTGACGCCTTGGCAACACGGCGTAATTTTGCTAAAAATATACAAGATTCCATACGTAACCTTGAATGTAGGTTAGAAATTAAGAAATTTCGTCTGTGCCGTGATTTAATTCACCTTGATCTCCATCTTCGCCTCGCTTTGGTGTTCCAACAAAATAAGCCGTACCATCTTCAGCAAGCAATAAAGCGTGTATGCCTTCGTGTCCTACAGCACATTGCACAAAGCGTGGGCATTTACTGAGACCCAGTTCCAACCACTTGGAATATTTAGAAATCCCGGCTTTCTGTCCCAAGCTAGCTCCTTTGCCGCAGTAGAGTATCTGAGAGATAAATCGTAAGGATAAGCATAACAGTAAAACTTTATGACCCCGAGAATATTTGGACCAAAATTATTTACCCGTCCGTGCTGAGTTCGGAGAAGAGCAAAATCCTTCCCTGAAGTGATAGAGCTGACGTCATCGTCAACTCCGGTTAAAATAGGTCGCAGAGTTGCTTCTCCATCCCATGGACAGGGTCCAGCAACTTCTACAGATTTACGCACAAGGCGAAGATTAAACTCATTAAGAACTTCCATCTTAGGGGATGGACTTCTTGAGTTTGCTACTTCAAATGAGGGACTCATCGTTCGTACTAAAAATCCGTCCTGAAACCATAATTTTTCATTGCTTTTTCAAAGTACTCTAAATGCATTAAAATTCCTTGTTAATTCAATAGGAGAATATCACTTATGAGGTTTTAATCATATGTTCAAATACCTCTTTTGTCGAGAGAATCATTCCAATATTAACACCATCAGAAAACATAGTAAAATACTTTTCTTCCGAGATTTCTACACTTTTACTTATTTGTAAGGTATTTTGGTCAACAACATGGATCTTAGATTCGTCGGATGACAGTATCCGACAATAAAGGTTCCCCTGATGGCAAAATCAAAATTTATTTATTTTATTCTCCTCTTCTTGAAATTTAAAATATACTTATCAAAATTAAACTCACCGATGCCCATCCAAGCCAAACATTTTCAGCGATGAAGAAGTCTTCATTGGCTTGGCAGTGTTGAGATTCTACAGATCCGTAAGTTCCGGATCCAATTTTAAACAGTCCTCTACTACAATGCAGGAATAAAGTATTACCATCGCAAGCTAAAGACTTTGATGACCTAGAACTGGAAGGAGCTGTAATAGAGAAATGAATGAATCAATTTTTACTCTTTTAAATCCCAAATTCAATAAATTCTTAAATCCAAAAACTTACTAAGCGGTAGCCAAATTATTTTAAAGGAATGGACTAAAGAAGTTGTAGGGATTCCATGACTAAGCCATTGGGGAAGTACGGACCGGCCGACTAGAATAGCCTGGGTACTTCGTTGAAGTGACTTGAGTATTTCTGGGTTCTGGAATTTGCAACACAATTTTAAAATTTGATCTATATTAAGCCCTTAAAATTATAAATTCTCTATAAAAAATCTCAAAAATAAAGCGATATTTCTCATTACAACTTACTTTAAATTCCTGACTAGCATATTTATCGCCACACATGAACAAAGAAGCAATAGATTCGAGCATGGATTTGGTATCACCACGAGCAATCGCCAAACTTATCAGGCATGCTGTAGCAACGGATGTAATTGAGTGTGCTGGTTTCGAAGACTTGGATTTACTTGAGCTGGGAATATTACAATCTTCACACTTGGAAAGCGTAAGAAGTATAGAGAACAGAGTATCTGAAAAAAATACATTGTAAATTACCTCTAGCCACATTTAATTCATACAAATCCGTAATTTTCAATTATGTGTCTTACCGATTACAGAAGCAGGTTCTTTCCGAAAGCTCTGTGGGTTTTGACTTTCTAGAATGCTCAATAAAGATTCCAGCGATTTAACACACAAGCTCGGATGAAGTTCCTGGCTTCCTTCGATAAGTTGGAACACGACTTCAAGACCACAAATGAGTGTCTGAAAAAATGTCAAGATACACAAATTACTCCTACTCATAATTTCAGTCAATCACTTATATATAACTGCCAATTGTTTTTCAAGTTTTCGAACCTTAGGTAAAGGTACAGGGGATGGCAATCTCTCTCCAGTGTTGTCATTTTCACCATCAGTGTCTTCCAGTGGTACCAGCCACTTTCGACACGCATCGGCAAAATTATGTTCAAGAACGACCTGCAGTCATCAAAATGAAGCAATTACAAATCCCTCAAATCACACATTCCTTTTATTACAGTACATGTAAAAACATACCTGACGAGCACTCGCATACGCAGAAAAGAACGAACAATTTCCTAAAATACTGATTCGCGGCGTAGAAATGGGTAAATTCGTAGTAATAGTGTCCGCCTGCACATTAATAAAAGAAGAAATTCATAAAAAATCAACTCAAATTCATTGCATTAACATCCAAGGGAAAAAAATCCCTTGAATGATTGCACCCATACGGACATTCGACATTCATCTTCATACAAATTACTTTCAATGATCAATAATCAATGCTCCTCAAAAATAATTTACTGGTTCCACACACCTTGTCATATTTGGAAACTGTATTTTGATTCTTCTCTCTTACCAAGATCTTGCATCGTTGTTTGCTTCTGGATCTAGTTTTATCTCTTTTTTGCGTTTGCCGTTTCTCATTTTTACGGACATGAAAATTGCGGTAAAGTGAATGGAAGTCGGTCGTCAGCTGGAGTATGTCAACTTCTTCAGCCTCGAATAAATCTCTGCCATCACCTCGACTAGTTTCTGAAATAATTATAGCCTTACATGCAAAAAATGCCGGCACTCCTTTGACATTTGTAAATGTACTTTAAAAATATAACACAATCTTACCAGCATTGTTTAATATCAATGCCATGTTACTACCGGCTACTCACGTAGTTGGTTAACTTCGCAACGTGTATGCATTTCCGCCATGCGCTAAAATATTAAAAGAAAAGTTAGGTTTTCATTTGACTTTTAAGATTACTAAATTCATAGAGTATTGTCTCTACCTTTTTAAATGCACACCCTCCCCCGCGTAAGCGCAATCTCCTCCAGATTCCTTCCTTATGAGTTTCTCCGTCAGTAAAATCTCTTCTCAAGTCTGCAAATAATGAAAGTAATATTTTATCTTCACATCAGTCAATCACCCCTTCTTACATTATCAGGAATGAATTTCCCCCACCCTAACCGGCGCATTTACTTTCTCCACCCGAAAGCAATGAATCCATTTAAGTCTATCAATTCAGCTCTGACACAGCCTTGAAAGAGGCTTGACTATAAATACCCCACACATTTAGTGTAACCCACTTGGAAATTTTTGCCGACGAAATATTTTACGGTACCTTTTAAAGTATAGTAGCTTTAGATTGAGAACACTAAATTAAAAATACCTTTATTTTAAACAACTTACGCTAATCCATTCAGATCGGATCCCCCCTGCTTAATCTTTGGTTAAAATGACTAGAATATAATTCAGTATTAGTTTTCCGGAGTTGGACAGAAGGGGTACACGCGGAGATGTAGAATACGGGCCCCTCCAGGGATGCCAGCCGATTTTTTTTCAGACTCCTCGAGTAAAAGCAATAGTAATATATGCTGTACTACTTCTCCACTCCAGTCAGTTGCACCATTTGTCAGGAGTCCAAGGAGGAAGAAAGGGAAAGAGAAAGCAGCGGAGGAGGGAGGGCTGTGAATGCAGAAACTACCCGGGTCCAGAATCGGAGGAGCTGGAGCAGAGTGGAATACAGAGTATATATAGCGTCCACCCTCTCTTTCTCTCATCGTATCGACGTGTAGAGCGTACCCGTATCTCTGAATCCTACCCGGGTATTACAAAAGTACATAATTGTACATACTAATACTACTTTTTCCGTCTCTCGCACTCCTCTCCTCTACAACCTCTGGTCTGGACTAGACTTGTTTATGAAGAATACATTGATGAAAGCATTGATATTTCCCGGACTCCTAGACTCTTAGACTCCTATTGTAGAGCTCTAGAAAGCCTCCTTTCCCGGATCCAACTCCACTTTAATCCGTGAGAACATACTCTCCTGTTTTCAATAGTACGCATGGAAACGGAACCCTCAAAACTAGAATCTTGTATACAAATCCTTCTTGTTCATCTCGTTTCTCCAGCATTGCGTAGCTTCATTTCCACCCCTGTTATAAAATCTTTCTCCTTATAAACTCCTCTGAGCCAGCCATCGGCCTTTACAATTTACTACAACTAGCGTACACATTTTCTAGTCAATGCACACAGACGCACCTGATTTTTAGAGGGAAGTGCATTAGGAAATCTAATGTTTCCATTCCAAACCCTCTCTCTTTCTCTCTCTGTTCTTCAGTTCGTCGTTCATTGCTCTTTGGGAATCCATGGGTTTAACGTTGCTGGAACGCTAAAAGATTATCGGCAACATCAGCGTCTATTCCGTTTCATGCTAATTCAAATACCATCTAACACCATCAGCGGCAGCGCATTTAAAGCAGCGCAGCCGTGGTGCTAATACTATTAACTAACACTACAACGATTTACTACAAGAACTTATTCGTGCTTGGTTTCCGGTGCATGAGAATCATGCAGCATGACGGTCGCTGCAAGGATTTGTTATACTTTTGTCTTGTTTCAGAAGCGCGACGTTATTTCTTTCCGATTCTTACATT
This sequence comes from Sminthurides aquaticus, assembly GCA_906901655.1. Classification (NCBI taxonomy): domain Eukaryota; kingdom Metazoa; phylum Arthropoda; class Collembola; order Symphypleona; family Sminthurididae; genus Sminthurides; species Sminthurides aquaticus. Next base: position 1,996,285 of record CAJQTT010000004.1, on the reverse strand, counting down.
TATGCTTGATGACTTTGGCATGCAGAGTTTTCTAACAGTGATTAAATGTCATTGTTTCTTTTGTCTTTGACTGAAGTCAATACACAGCCAAGGAAAAAGACAAGGAAAAAGACTGCTGCCCTTAATTAGCGTTGACATTAAAATGCTCTGTGGGTGCTGCAGTTGTGCTTAGGTTGAAATACTTAAGAATAAAAAGACGCAGCCGGTACGGGGTAGATAGCACTGGGTAGTTTGCAAATATAGAAAGTGGCCAAGAGCGGGTTGGTCCTGAAATCTAATTTGCAAACTCCGCATTAGAGTGCCGCTTCTCTAATGCGACGGCAGGCTGTTATAATACAGGCTGATCGCTGAGGCATTTCTGCAATTAGCTTTAGGTAGCTACGTCGGAGTGGTTCTAAACCCGGCCTCCTTTACATTTACATTTACAAAATGCAATGTCTGATGACTATCTTGTAAACTTGACATCGCGTCAAGGCTGCGTCAGCCTCTTGAATCCTTTGCTTTTGCTGAGACTAAAAACGGAGGAACGTCATAGTTTCTTCCAGCTCTACGTACAGTACTCTAATAAGCTGTATATGATTATCCCCACCTGTCAAAACGTTTATTCAACCTTAGATCAACATCTTTTACACAAATGTCATTCTTAAAATGCTCCTAATGATCACTTCCTTGTGCTTGCTTCAAGACAGGCCCAATGCATGCTTGCTTATGGCAATTTATCTATTTATCTGCAAGCTGGTTTTAATCGAGCTACACATAGAAATATTTTCGTATCTTTAGCCAATTCATTTGATTTTTTATACAGAAAGAATTTTGAGCCGTGCGTGCAAGAGGATCGAATTGAATTGAATTTTACCCTCATTCTTCAATTTGTTCAATAATGTTATCATACCCCCAATACCTTTTTACAGTTTATTCTACCATTAACATTTTAGCGGCAAATGTTTTGTCCTACCGACCTTCTTTTATAAAGTTTCTCCTAATCTTTATTATTTCATCCATTACTCGTAACACTTAATCAGTAAAAAGTCATGATATGTTCCTGATGCTTACATCTTTACAGTTTCTATTTCTTCCTATTTTCTTTTTAACACGCACGCTGACTCACTCCTCCTATTGTTTTTTCTACCCCTATCCATGTATGTGTATCTTTTGAAAAAATTTGAAAAAATCTGCATTCTTTTTCGAAAACTCTTCCTTCAACCTTGAATTAAAATTGTTTTCTACCTCATAAGATTTGTTATCCGTACACTGCATTGCAAAAACCTTGTTGGCGCAGAGCTAATCTTGCTTCATCCTACCCCGTTTGAGTACTTTTTCACTTTTTCTTTCATCATCATGATGGAGCTTTCTATTTGAGAAGAATCCTTGTAAATTCTATCTTCTTTATAGATTTGCTCACACTAGTACAACTTATAGTCTTGGGCCAAAGTGAAAGACTTTAAACAGTAATTAAACTAGGTTATTAATATTATGATACATTGCCTATTACCATAAGTCATGCTTTATTTTCCTGAATTTTACATTATTAAATAAATGAATAATTGCTATGGTTTTGGTTATTTTTTTTCCTAGCCAACTGCCTCCGGAAGCGTTTCGATCGTAGTACTAGTTTGCGCCTCAAGGCAAGAGTTAGCGTTATCAAGAGAACGTAAACACGTTTAAACCTTTTGTTTAAACGCTATATTCGCTTTTGCCAAACATGGCCACGACTCTCTCACACCTTCCTAATTATTTTGGATTTCTTTAAAGGCAGAATTTTTGTTTACCTTGACACTACACTTGTTTCTGGCTCTGATATTTTCAATGATTCTTACAAAACCATTTCTCGTATTCGCCACAGCTTTATAATTTGATGCAAATAATATAAATAAAAGGTATTGGCTATTTCCTATAGTTACGTTCACATGGAATTCGCATGAGAGTCTTCCACCAAGTTTCTCATCGTGCCCGCATGAGTTCTCCAAGGATTTTGCATAAATTCTCACCTTTTATTCACACTTCCCCTTGGCTACAAAGATTTGTAAATACGAATACGAAACCTCATGATGAATTTGGTTTGAGTAATAAGGTATCATAGAAACCGTTTGCGGTTGGAAGCTAAGCGGTTCTCTGGCCTCCAATAAAATAATAAGATAATTCCGCTACTTATTCCACCGCAACATCTTATTTCCTCTCCCCTTCCTCTCTGGCTCTGCATACGGTTAAAAATTTTGCGGAGGCACGTTGGCGGGTAAAAAATTATAATCCTATCACATTAATAGACTAGCAACTAAAGGAATATTATGGATCACGCTTCAAAGAAAGGAGCATTGTCTCTTGTATCCTTTCTCTTTAAGAGTTGCGGAAGATAATAAAAAAACTGAAGAAGGTGAGGCAAGTTGTAAGAGTTATTGGGCGGTGGTGGGAAAGGTGTGAGTTGAGTTAGTTAATTTTGATCTTCGCTACCCACGGAACCTATTTACTATTCCCCAACTTACACCGCAACTTGAAAACAGGCCCCGTTCATATCACAAAAGCAAAACCATGAGCATCGCTCGAAGACCCTTAAACCCAGAAGCGCATAGCGCTTCCCTTGAGCTTGAACCTGAGAGAAGCGCGGCTATACTATGAGGACATCCGTTCATTCATTCACATTAGCGCTTTCCAAACGTTCCCTCCAAGTGTTTTAACTAATTAACAAACTAACCAGTGGGTTCCCTCCAACTAGAATTTCCACTTTACCCCTTGAGACGCCTTCCTTCTGCACCCTTCTGATGTTCCTTTCATTGGATTCCTCAAGAATCAAGCAAGTTTAATCACGTATCCGCACTACTTGCTTATTTGCAAATTATGAATACTGAAAAAGGGGCTACACGACTCATCCCCATTAAATTCTGGAGGAGGTCATCTCATTAATAGCTTTTTCTCCAATTTCTTCTTGCAGAAAGCAGATCCTTCACCTGGCCAAGTCTCACTCAATCCCGGCACCTCATTCATTCTCTCATCTCTCATGCATTATTTCCCTGCATGGAAAGAAAGTAGGGAATTTGTATGCATGTACCATAGCGTCAAGGCTAATGCAAGTGAGAAACACACGCCCTATCCTCAAGGAAGGAAGGTGGATGGCCAGTGAATTGGATACCAAGTTATCAAGTATCTTGTAGAAATAAGAGAATAGGAAGAAAAGGCAAAGACTTCCTCCAGCGTTGCATATATGTACACTTTCCCCTATTCCACAATAGGAAATGATGATACACATAAACACAGGAGAGTGTGGTGAAAAGCCTAGGAAAGTTTTTCAGCAAACCCTAAGGTCTCTCGTCTACAGATGAGTTGAAGCGAATTCCCATCGGACTCTAATGTATAACACACCCTTTTGCATATTATTTCCTTTAGAGGAAAGCCTTTGAGAGTACAGCAGTGCATTGGATTCAGCCGCAAGAGCAGCGTTAGCCTCTTAAGAGAAAAGTACTCGATGGCACATCCGAGAAACAGCCCATGGGTCTCCTTCTGCTGTCCTGTCTTTGCGTAGATAGACTGCAGACCGTGTGTCTTTATACAGTGGATCCTCATACTACTATACTTGTCAGCCTCTTTCTTCCTTTGCTCTATTCTCAATTCTACAAGCTACAACTGAAGGATATTATATATCCTTATTCTTCTTCCTCTATTCCCTTCGAACTCATCTTCGTCCAAATAGTCTTTTTCTTCTTATTATTATCCCTCACAGTTTCTTCTGTATTCTCTGCATACTTCTCCTCAACAACTTCTCATCATCCGTTCACAAGAGACACACGGGGCTCATCCTCAATCCTCCTTGCAGTCAGTCACTGCTAGAAATCCAAGAGGAACAAGTTTAATAAAGCAACAACTTTGAAGAAGAACAACTTGTGTGTGAAGAGGATGGAGGAATATCCTAAACTTTCAAACACTTTCCCGTTAATTATGTCTCCAACAAGAAGACGGCTCATTCCCTAGCTCAATCATCATCTTTCTTGATTCATTATATTTAGTTGTAACCTTCATCCTGAACCACGTAAGAATATTTTAACAATAGGCTATGTTTGTACAATTCGATTGGAAATAGTCGGAATATTTGACCTACTCAAATGTTCACTCCCGGATCACCAGGCCATATAAGAATGTATTCATCGTCGAAATCATTTCAGATTAATATCGATTCGAATAATTCGGATTCAGCGGGGAAACAGCTAAACAGAAACTGAACAGAGAGGTAACCGGGTCATGCGGGCGCTGGCGCTGGCTGGATTGCTTTGCATCGACATTGCTTGTGTGTCAATTTGATTGATTATTAATTATTTGTATCTTTTAAATTCAGGAACAGATATTCGGACTCAAGTGTCAGCTCCCTTCAAGACGGATGTCAGTTCACGACCCGCCCTTTGATATCCCGTAAGATTTGGGTTCTTTTCACATTTTAATAATTCTGAATATACAATTTTTTTATCATGGATGTTCGCTAGGTCCACCACCCTAGTTTAATTATATCTCTTGAGTTTATCCCCCAGCAAGGTTCCCTTATCGGAGAGTGTTAGTATCTATTCTCGATGAATCATTATCAAATATTAAACCTAGATAATGTATATTTACTCCCATATTTAGCCATTTTCATAAAGCTTATTGTGCCTTACTAGGACAACGTATGTTTGTTTCACTTCCAGGTATCTTTCTTCCGTTTGTCCTCGACGTCTACGTGCTTGCCCATTCCGATCTCGATTCTCATAACGAATCCGTCGTTCCGTTCGAATCCAACTACATGTCTGATTCTTAGCTTTCCGTCACATTTCACATTTGCGCCAACGGAGCAAGTAATTCGGAGATACGTATACTCTGAATCCATCGTCACAGCGGGTTTTTGCTACTTTTATTTATATCGTCCCACGACCTCATTCGCGGTAACACTATTATTATTGTAATACAAGACTGAATATATGCTGCTTCAAAGGGAGGGTGCGAAGGATCGGAGGAATTCATCTGTTTGTGTTTTAACCCTGAAAAGTGATTAGTGGAATTCCGTGACTATGAAAAACAACCATGAAGCGTGATTAGTGTTTGGAAATATATTATTAATTCCTCCGAAAGCAAAACTGGAATTTGTATCCACACCGCCTTGGAATTCGTCACATTAACAACACATTACGGAATCCGGACGAGTTGTTTTCTGCTTCATCAAATTCTTTGATGATATTGGAGTTCCTTCATTCATCTGGTTCCACAGCAGCAGTCCGTATTAATTAATAACTGTGTAATCAAGTATACGATATTATTCGATGCGTTATGTGAAGGGGAATTATAAGTAAGGCTGTCCGTGATACTTAAGCACCGCACCTCAAGCGAGTTTCAAAGTTTTCTACATCTTTCCCTATCCTAAGTGGCAGTTACTCAATACGCAATCAATTTTAAGTACAAACTTCGAGTCTCCAACGCTACTAGTACAAGTTAAAAGTCTAACGATAGACACCAATCCACAGCTGGGGATCTGGCGCAGCTTAGGTGAAATCATTTAATATATTAAGCTCCTCGTGTTTGTATTGTGCACAACAATAGTGAATATTTGTGTTTCATCATCGGTCGTGTTCCTCTTGCATTACACTCGGTAAGTGTCCACTTTTTCTAGTCTAATAATGATATTTTAAAGGTCTTCTGGAATTGCTCAGCCTATAATCCCCCATGTGAGTTGTAGGCGGTGTTGGCATTTGGTATTTTGGCGAAGAATTTTATCCATCCCCCCTCCCGATCATCAGACCGAAGCTGTGCTAATCCTCTAAGGATGTGATAGATAGGAAAGAATAGGCAAAAGGTAGCAAGCGTGATGTCATCACATCCCCATCATCCCACATCATTCCAACTGCAAACTGACATATTTTATGCCCGAAAACTTTTTTGACCTTTAAATGTCTCTAAGCTTGTCTCACTCACGACTCACATTCCTGTACTAGAAAGAGCTGTATGTGGGAGTGGGGTGCAAGGATGACGGATCAGCTAAAATGACTTCGAAGATCTCAATGGTCCATTCATACTATGAATACTTACTTCCCTGTTACCCACTCATCTATTTCGTACGCCCTTCCATTTCTGATCTAAATAGCTACGGATTTGTTTTAATTTCCTTGCCAAATATTTTGAAAAAACTATCCTTCCCGTTTCACAATCAAGATCATGGTCAGGCGTAATGATTGTATTGCCTTTTACTTATTGGTTCCCTGTTTGGGGTTGTGTTGGCAAATCCAAAGTATTTCATCACCCAGCTGCAATAATTGTCAGAATATTTTGGTTTTCTTGCGTGGTTATGCTGACTCATTTTTGGGATCACAAATAGAACTGGAAAGAACATCCCAATTAAAGACCATAGGTATTTCCCACATGTAAATACCCAACTACCAGTACCCATAAATAGCGTAGCTTGTCACTACACTATCACACGCCTTTTTTGACGACGAATATTTCCGTGCCAAATACATTGTACGTCTTAGCAGCATTAGCAAATTCCTAAAACTTGTTCTTACTTCAATTAACTGGAATACGGGCATTTGTGTGCTAGAGTACAATACATGCTTCTATGCATGCATGCATCCGAAGCGTTATGCCACGCCTACCGGTTTTGCTAAGTATGTTTTCATGTTTGATACTTTTTTCATAAACGAGGCACTTTCAGATCACATTACCAAGTTTGCTCACGTAACTGGCTTTTTTCCGATTTATGCATTCAGTTTGTACTTTGAATGATGACACGTTGGTATATCTGCGATTTTAAATCTAAATCAATCGATATTTTGAAGCAGTCCAATGTTTGCAAAGCTGTGAACTCACACGTCATCCCAAATTCTTCGCGAATTTCTTACGCCGTAGGAGGTGAAACAAGTGTGAGACATTTTTTGCGGGAATGATTGTATAAAGCGTCGCGGGGATGCGGGGTAATGGAGCCATAAGCACTACAGCATGTACCAGCCTTCTCTTTCCGGCTGCACGAGACGGCAGTCTAAGCAAGCAGAGCAACTCATGATCTTATACTATATTTATTTGTGCCAATCTAAAATAGTACTTGGCGTCTTTGCGCGCTGTGAGGCTTAAACGGCGAGCGTGAACTCATTTTCAACAGACCGTTTATTTCTACTGATTACACTGTTCTTTACCTTCTCTGTCTGTTGCCAGTTATGTCCTGCGCCACTACAGGTCATAACACCGTAAACGTAAGTGAATTTTTAGGGAAAATAAGTATTTGTCCTTACAAGAAAAGCAGTGATGAATATTGGAAGCTACGTACAGCGAGCGAGTCTTGGAAGATATCGGTCTATACATATAAATTTGCTTCCTCGTATCTCCTAGAACGTTTCTCTAGGTATCTTTACGTCGGCTAATGTAAAGAGTGTGTACATTGTGAACCTAAGGATTTTGCATGCAAAAGGTAGATAACCAGCCACAAGTCAAACATGTGAAGATAGCGGGGCGAACGCTCGGTAATGTTTGCAAAAATGCCAGCGTAGGAAGTGGAACAGATATGATGAGCCGGTGATTCCCATATTAGTCTTCATTTTACTGTGTCGTCATCGTCCACAGATGATTTACATCTATCTTCTGTGTGCTTTAAACTTTGGCAGGCGCTCAATCTTCGCTGAATGGTAATTTCGTACATATTGAGATGTGGGAGTAGCCTAGTCTGAGTTGTAGGGTTCTACCCTTACTTTAAGCTGTGCGCTTTTGCGCTTCGACCTTACACAACGGATTATTTACCATACTCGTTGGCATTCATTTTATCCCGTGATAGGTAAACCCTGTCCAGAGTAGTGATATACAATCTCAAATAATTAGTTAATCATCTAGAAGGTGGTATACAGTTAAATAGTTAAATCTAAACTAACTAATGGAATACTGATTAACTAACGGAAGTAGGGTCGGTAGTTAATTGAACACTTTGTCAAAAACTCGAGACATTCCAAGCAAGTCCTTAGTTTGAATTCTGTTTCTTATGATTTTAATTGATTCACTTCATTTTGTTTACATATTTCGTGGGATGTAGATTATATGATGCAAACGATTTGAATGAGTGGATCTAAGAGATTGGATAGGATCCCAGCCCATAGTAATGGCATAGTGGTGGTATATTAATACAAAGCGAAACTTATACTTAGTCTCGTCTGTTTTTCTTGAAGGTGGGCTCAGTCGTGAAGCGTGAATATGGAATCCTGTCTTACTCCAAGCCAATATCAGAACCGAGAAGACTTTTAATGTCACAGATGTGTCGGAGCTGCTGAAGATTCTACCTCACAGATTCTTCAGGATTCCAACGTGGTGCACAGGAAATTATGGATCCTAGAAGAACTGTTTCACCTGATTCCGCTTTGGCATCCGATCTTTTTGATAAGTTTTGCAGTGCTAATACTCTAAAGGGCATACTTTTGCAGTATCGCAATTTGTGCCAGGCTGTCCGACTGAAACCAACTCATTTTCCTGATTTCTTCCCACGGTTAAAGGTACAGTGTGAACAGAGCAACGTGAAAATGTAAATCTTGATTGACCGCGATGACAGGAAAATAATTTGATTTTTAACTACAGGCAAAGCTTTTGTCATGGAGAGCTCAAGGATTGTGGTCAAAGTTCGAAAAAAGAGCTTCTCAAAAATGCTACAACAGAGGGAAGGCCTGTTACGGAAATAGGGTAAGATTGTTTGTTTTCATATGCCGCAGGACTATATGAAATGAAATGTAGAAGCTATTTTATGTGCTTTTATGTCCGCAGGTACTTATAATTGGAGCGGGTCCTTGCGGTTTACGAGCAGCTATTGAAGCACAACTATTAGGTGCAAAGGTAGTATTGATAGAGAAACGTGATAGATTCTCAAGAAATAATGTTCTTCACCTCTGGCCTTTCGTTATAACGGACTTAAAGGCATTAGGCGCCAAAAAATTTTATGGAAAATTTTGTGCCGGCTCAATAGATCACATAAGTATTCGTCAATTGCAATGCATTTTACTCAAAGTAGCACTACTTCTCGGCGTAGAGGTTTTAGAAGGAGTTAGTTTTGAGGGTATGTTAGAGCCTACAGATAACGAAGGCTGGCGTGCTAAAGTACTTCCTGTAGATCATCCCGTATCCTTGTATACTTTTGATGTTCTCATTGGCGCCGACGGAAGAAGGAATACACTGGATGGATTTAAAAGAAAAGCGCTGCGAGCCAAATTAGCGATTGCTATAACTGCAAACTTTATCAATAAGCGCTCGGAAGCAGAAGCACGGGTGAAAGAAATCAGTGGCGTTAGTTATATTTTCAACCAAAAGTTTTTTCAAGAGCTCAACGAAGCCACAGGTATAGATTTAGAAAACATAGTCTATTATAAAGATGAAACCCACTACTTCGTCATGACTGCAAAGAAGCAAAGTCTTCTGTGTAAAGGAGTACTATTGCAGGTATGGACTACTTTACTTTATATGTGCTATGTTATGTACTACTATATACTACATTACTTCCTTCTGTTATATATTTGTATTTTCGCAGCAGCTTCATCTAATCGTTTGTTAACACGTTTATAGGACCATGCGGATACTGCTAAACTTTTGTCTCACGAGAATATCAGTAGTGACGCTTTAAAGACGTATGCCCTGGAGGCAGCTTTGTTCTCAACAGACGGTCAGTTACCTAACCTTGATTTTGCGGTAAATCATTACGGCCAGCCAGATGTGGCCATGTTTGATTTTACTGCAATGTATGCGGCAGAAAATGCCTGTCGTGTCATACAGCGGAAAGGGCATAAGCTACTGATGACACTAGTTGGTGATAGCTTGCTCGAGGTAATACGACAGAAATTTATTGGGTTTTTACAAACGTTAATAATTTAAATACAAGTGAAAGTTAAAGCCCGTTTTCGTAATATTCTAGCCGTTCTGGCCAACTGGGTCGGGCTGTGCCCGCGGGTTCTTAAGCTCATTTGACGCAGCTTGGATGCTGAAGAATTGGGCTAGTGGTACAAAATCTGTATTAGAAGTAATTGCGGAAAGGGAATCAATCTACCGCTTGCTAGGTCAAACAACTCCAGAAAATTTGAACAAAGAACACCTGGGTTATACAATAGATCCTCACTCAAGGTATCCCAACCTCAATTTGCGTGTGGTTATGCCTTTTCAAGTTAAATCACTTTACGAAAGTGACGAAGTGAATACCTCCGACATAGCCGATGGGCTCCTTTCTATGAATGACATGGAAAAAGCAACGAAAAAACGTAGAAGAGGTAAGTGTTAACTGTAGAGTTATATTTAAAGTCGGTTTTTGCAGAAATGACTAAGAGCAATCTAATAATTTATATCTGTTCTCAGACTCTGTCATAGCAGTGGATTCTCTGTTAACTTGGTTGAGGGATCAAGTCACCAGCTATGGTCTCGAAGTGTCTGACGTATGTGATGCCTTTCGCCGCGGTGATGTCTTATGTGCTATAATTAATCGTTTCCGTCCGGACTTAATTGAGTTTCCCCTTCCGTCGGAGGAAAATGTCGATCCAATGGACATTGCCTCATGTAGAAATCAAATTGCATTCGATCTACTCAACGAAGAACACGGATTGCAACCGGTAAGTATGCTTTAGGCTTGAACTAATGGGAATTAAAAATTAATTTTACGCCAAAAATAACCCTACTTTTAAGTTAATTATGCAAATTACTCTCAGGTTATGAGTGGATTTGAAGCCGTTCATTGCTCATCATCGGACTACCTGGCGGTTGTGGCGTACTTATCGCAAATATATGAAATATTTCGAGGTGAAATACCTCAGATGAAATATTCGAAAGTGGTGAGTTTTATTCGGGATATGTAAAATTCTATTTTAAATTTTCATTTTAATTCATCTTTATTTTACTGGACTTTCAGGATACAGGTGACGAAAGCGAGGAAGTGGAACAGCGTTCTAGTCATGCTCATTCTAAATACGTACAGAGGCCTACACTGGTAGTTAAGCACTTCGCAGGTAATTTTACACGCATTGTACAGCTCTCATAAGCCCTGGAAAATGAGGGCTGAAAGATTTAACATTCATTTGATATACATAGGGAAACCCTTACAGCGTCGAAGTAGGTTGTCATCCGGTCGCGAAGGCAAATCTGATGGAGAGAGCGAAAGTCTTCGAAAGAACAAAAAAAGGAAAAGTGATGAGAGGTCACGCATATCAGTGGTAAGTTAATTTTTATGTTGATAAAAAATTATGTGAGAGATACTTGAATTCATAAATTCGATAAATTCAAAGGAGGAGCGTGAAATGCGATTGCAAGAAATCGAAAAAAATAGGATAGAACGAGCTCGACGTCGTATGCAGGAAAGAATGTTGCAAACTGAGAGGTTTATAAAAAGTATGAGGTTACTGCAACTGAATGACCGGAGTGGGGAGATTGCAGTCGAGAATGATGTGGATCAGTCATTCGAGGATTATACTTTCCATCTGTACCGACAAATGGCACCAGGATTTGAAGAACGGTGTCAAATGTTGGAACAGAAGTTGTTTTGCCCTGTAAGCTATTTTTGCCAGTCTTGCGTGTTTCCTAGCAAGAAACTTTTCTTGAAGTAGTGATTCAAAAGTAACCACGAAACTAATAATGCTTTTGAATTCCTTAACCATAACCAAACACCAGATTAGGTATGTGTTTTGCGAGACCTGAAGTCCAGCACGACAATGTAACATAGAATTGGCTTTTCCGATTAATTTTAAATGGCTAAAATATCCGTCTGCAATTTGTAATTAGGAATATGATTTACAGAGTGTTCATGACGTGAATTGTTCTAACAGTTTTTTGGCAGTTACATTAATACACAAGTACACACAGTGGTATGTGGGGAATGCTTATTGATGTTTGGACTTGTTTTATAGGGGAAAGATGCAAAAGGTTCAGGCCCTGGCGATCCAGACAAGCAGAATGTACCTGGGTTGGCGAAGAATTTAGAGGAGAAGCTAAAAGGTGGCTCAAAAATAGAAAAGAAACCGAAAGATTTGATTCGAGCTATAGGTAAAATAGAAAAGAGCGATTGGAATGTCCAGTTAATTGAGAAGAAAATTGCCGAAAATAAGTCACATAGTACATCGAAAAAAGACCGAGACGATAAGGTGCCAAAATGGTCTCGGGAAGCATTCGACGATAAGGTAGATTGAAAATTTTAATAAGTTTTGTAGAGTGGAAGTATGGGGTCGTACTATTTCGCTAACTTATTTTGCAGAGAGAAGCTATGAAACGAAAAATGGACGGGGGTATTCGCGGTGAAAAGGTGGATAAACTGTCACAGTTTGATGAAAACGTGAAGAAACTTGGAAGTAAATTGCGGGAAGGGAACGTACTGGAAGTAGGTCAGAGGGGCTGCAACAAAGTATCCCAAATGGCAAATCAGTTAGTCAACAAATTAGAAAAACCGAAAGAAGAGCCCAGTGTGCCTAAATCCGTTGTAAGCTAAGCATTGTTTTTCTAATTCCGTGCTACGCAACCTTTTTTAAATTATAGTAATCAGAGTTATAAATGCTGACAAAATTGCAGATTCAACGACCACCATTTGAATTCCCTAAAAAGGGAGGTTCTGAAACCTGTCACTTCTGCAACGAGCGAGTTTACGTTGTGGAGAGAATGACCACGGAGGGTAAATTCTTTCATCGGAATTGCTTCCGCTGTGAATACTGTAACACATCTCTTCGCTTAGGTAAGAACAAATTGACGCATGTTGTTGTGATTTTGTGAGATTATCGGAACAATCCCTAATACCGTATTGTATGGTGTACACAGGGAATTACGTCTACGATCGAGAGGCTCGATATGGCGAGAAATTTTATTGTACTCCTCATTATCAACTTATAAGGTTGTATGGGTGGAAGAAGTACGATCAAGATGCTGTCGCTAACGCAGATCACAAGCAGAAATTCGAGGAAGGGTCTGCGTTGTTACACCCTGCAAGTCAACAGGTGGGTTTCAAATATAGTGATGGTGATTTTTACGAGTCTATCCTTGGTGCTTCAGATTCAACTTCGTGCCGAACCTACTTCTGGGCCCCGTTGGAGCCATTACTGTTCCTCGTGGCGGTTATTATTACTTTAGCTATAACGTTGATCATCAGTCCTCCCGAAATATACGACTATATAATTAGCAATATAGTACTTGCATGCGCTTGAGATTGCACAGACTTTCGCGTAGTCAGCGACATGACTGGCATGACTCTTCGGGTAAAGTGCTAATAACGTACCTGAAACGGGATGTGACTCCAAATCTGCTTTTCCCTATTTATTGCCCCGAACTGCCTAGGACGTATCTGCCGTGGGGGCTGACTGGGTGGCACACTAACTGTTTACAGCCTTATCGTGTATGCCATTGTAAACAGCCCAGATTGTTTGACAACGAGTTACTTGAAGTAAACCTTAGTTGCCACTGCATTAGCTATCTTGAAAGAACTAAACACAATATTGCACTGCATGTTATTGCTTGGAAGTTGGTATTTGACTTTTGATAGTAACTTTGTGTGCTTAGTAGACGTATTTATTTTATTTGATCTTTAGTAGAAGTACACAGTTGCCTTAAGTAAATTATGTTTTAAACTTGATGAGATCAAAGACTCAAATGTTAACGAAGCTTCCGTCTAGCCAGATTTATCAAGTGCCAAAACTATCCAAACCCAATTTTAGTAACTTATATTCACGTTTGTGATCATGCCTAATCCTACGCAAGCTAATGTTGAGAAAAAGAGCTCATATGCCAAGAGTGATACTTATGATACAAGACTTGACAGTTCTGACTCTGGACTCTGGCTATCGATGTACCTTTAAAGTGCCTGAACTTAAGTAAAATGAATGTAATATTACCTGCGAGATAAATGTAAATCAAAATAATCCGCGCAAATAGATAACATTATACGACCACCACCCTACAGTAGATCCCTTTTTTTCAAGATAATCTGGATGCACGTAAATGCAATTTTCCTATGAAGCGTCTTGGTCTCTTGGTATAAATGTAGTACTTTCTTAGTATTTTTCTTTCTGTCTATCAATCACCACTTCTCTGTGAACACCGTATCCTCCGTATTAAATAATACTCACGTTGCGTTGCGTTGTACACCATCTTTTTATTTCTGCATTATTTTGTGGCTTCTGTTTTTTTTTGAGTTTTTTACCGTGCAATTGGAAGCCGGTTAATAGTTTCGCTTAAATTTGTCGTTTTTAGTGGGGAAGCGTTACGCATTACTGGGGTTTGCTTGGGTCCGTCGGAAGTTTTGAAAGCTTTCATAGTTTCTACTTTTATTGGTTCCTTCAAAGTTGGGCTAATCATTCTCCACATGTAGTCCGACATTTTAATTTTGGTCAGCATGATTGCAAGATTTTTGATGTTTTAGCTTGTTGCAATCATATAGACTGCTTATGCATTTATTTCTGCGACTGACAAATTGATTCAAATGGGAAAAGTGACTTAATGCTATTGTTCCAGCAAACTAAGGTATTTGATGCTGTCGTTTAGCATGACTCATGATGTCACATCGCATTGATTGTGTTCGTGAACCTCAAGATACTCTTGACTCGTTACCTACTTTGACGATTTTGTTTTTCTACTGCTACCATTTTTATTATGTAGTCGCCAGTGTGCTAATTAATTACTGTCATTGCAAATGATCCATCTATTGGAGCGAACTTTTGCCTGGAGAAGTTACTCTCCAGATTTACTAACCTAGTCTCTTTACCGGCAAGAATGATGAACTAATGCAACAGTTGGAATGAGCATGTCTATCAAACTAATTTGTATAATGAATTTTGGTAGATGCTCTCTGAAATGGATGAGAGGGGTACAACCCCGGAGAGAGTTGAGTTTGAGAATTCCGTGGATTTTGCCTCAGAAGAGGAGTTGCTTAGCGAAATGGATGAGGATGAATGGACTGATAGAAATTTTGGAGTCTCTAATGCTGATGATAACAATACTTCTGATGAAGCATCCGATTTGAGGTAGGTTTGTCGCAAATATATAACTGTAAAAATTAAGTTTCTAAATTTCTACTTTGTGACTACACGCGAGCTTGGGTGGAATTGGAAACTTGGAGCAAGTACAATTTTACAGTGTTCGATGCTATTAAACCCGCTGAGCTGCATTGCAGCTAATATACATAAGAAGCTAATAATTTCAGCTGGTTTATTTAAACGTCTTACACAAGTAATTACAGAAGAAATAATTCGTTTAATTTTCAAAATTTTAGTTGCTCATTTAAAATTGATTTTAATTTTATTTTTAATTATGACAACTGCAAAAACATAATGACTGGAAATAGCGTGTATTCACGCTAGCGTATTTTCATGTATTTTCGTTCTATTAGTTATGTATAATAATTCCGGTTTTCGTTCTTGTTAATTCGGATAGTGACGATGAAGAGTTGACACCAGATGGCGCAAGAGATGACCAGCTTCGCATCTTTGAAGGAGGAGTAATCTATGATAAAGGTATTTTTTCTGTTGCTACGTTACATGTAGATATGTAGATAACACCATAAAATTAATTGCAAATCATGCTTCCCTCACAGTTTCGGCTTTACCAAACGAAAAAGGTCAAGAAAGCTCAGGCTCAGACACGGAGGTTGCATCAGACGAGGATGAAGACGAATTAGACTCTGGGGAGGAGGAGGAAGAAGAAGAAGAGGAAGACCAGGAAGACGCTGAAGATGAGGAAGAAGAAGATGAGGACGAAGAAGATGATGAAGAAGAAGAGGAGGATTGTGGCGGCAGCACCACAGAAATAGAGACTGACTCGGAATTTGCAGAAGACCCTCCTCATAGTGTTCCGGGAAAAATACCAACAATTGTGGTGGACGAACCAGAGCAACTTGTTACTAAGATCTTTGATGCTGTACCTGTAAGTCATACCCGCTCTCCGTCTGCAAAAGAGATGAAACAGAGCAAGAAGGCTCAAGGTGGAGCAGGTCACAGAGGTGATCATCCACATAGAACCGTTAAAGTTACGCCACTTCAACAACCCGCATTTGACGATGTTATACAAAGGCGGATGCAAGAGCCAGTTAAAAAAGATATTCCTGAACGTATTCTACCTCGAGTCAACCCTGTGCCAAAGAAATGGGAGCCTCTTCAAGCACATACGGATCATCTAGCCTCAAAGTTATCATTAGAACTTAAGCAAAAATATTTGTACGGACCATCCCCAGCATTACCATCCAGTGCCAAAAGGCCGGTAGACCCTGCAGCCCAAAACCAGTTTCGGAGTGTCCTGGATATGATATCTGAACAGCAAAAGCTTCTCCAACCGGCAGCCAAGCCCTCTGCAACCATGCAAGCTTTCCTAGAAGGTGCAGAGAAATTGAAGCAAAAGCAGAGCATATCTCCGTTGGGATCACACTCGCCGATTTTTGATTCTTACGGCGGACCTTCCTCTGCATCTACTTCCACCATCCCTGACTTTTCCAATTGGTCGTCCAAGGAAATCAAAACAATCGATCATTGCATGAAGAACGATTTTGATCTCAACGACAATGGACCCCTCAGCCTAGTGAATATGAATAAGCTTAATTTAGAGAAAACCAAAGAAAGTACATCACTCGAAACTAAAACAGACGCAAACATGTGCCAAGATAGCCCGTTATTCAATGATCAGCCAGATACTGTAGTACAACCTCCACCACTTCCTCCAGGAGATGCTCTTGACCTGAACGGCAAGGATTCTCTGCCTGTCTGCATGACTACGTCCGATACTCCCTCCTTTAGCCAGTCTGAAACGGATACTCCCAGCACGGTTGTAGGAAACATCGAACCTACAAATAATAAGTTTTGTGTTGTAAATTCCAACGAACCGAGTGATCATGTAATATATACCACCGAAAACCTTGCAAAACCAGAAGAGGATGAAAATCAGGGCAGCGATGATGAATCTATTACAGAATCTGGAGATCATTTATCCGAACTAGAATTGGACGACGAGCTTGATGATGAGAAAGAACCATGCATAGCTCATGCGCCCCCACGTGTGGAAATCGAAGATGAGTTTGGTGTCATGTTGGAAATTCAAGTTGGCCCACGTTCAAATAATCCGTCCAATACTATAAATCCAAACGATTCGGAACACGCTATGAATAAGATAGATGACGAAGGGATGAAAAGTGTTGGTCTTAGTTCATCGGATTCTAGAGATTCGTTAAACTCTGGAATTTTTCTCGAAAGTGAAATGTCAGATTGGACTCGAGAAGCCAGAACTAACATCGGATCGTCACCACTAAAAAATAAAAAAGCGCAAAATCGTCATGAAGGATCAGTTCAGGTTGGCAAAGGCCCTACAATGACAGATAACATGACTCCGAAATCATGCATGGCGTTAGACTTGTCAAACTTGGACTTCGCTGACATGGACGGCGCGAGTAGTCCCGAAGAAGAGCTTAATAAATTACCACGAAAACAGGGATACTGTGCCCTTGCTAATGAAGAAATCGATTCCGATACGGACGCTCTACATGCGTCAGGATTGAGACCACGCTCGGCGACGTCAACTGATACGTATACAAGTAATGCAAGCAGTGTAGAGAGTACTCCAACGGCCGAATCTGTTCAAGAACACCAATATGCCATACGTAAGAGCATTGAACTGTCTA
Organism: Sminthurides aquaticus; assembly: GCA_906901655.1. NCBI lineage: Eukaryota > Metazoa > Arthropoda > Collembola > Symphypleona > Sminthurididae > Sminthurides > Sminthurides aquaticus. Next base: position 1,978,704 of record CAJQTT010000004.1, on the reverse strand, counting down.
ACACACAACCAAAAATTCTGCAAAATAGTAAGAATGATTCGAACTACGCAGTGTTGGATCGTGTTGTGCCTTTTTCAAACGCAAGGGATTCATTAGATTATCGGAAAATGAAATCAAATCCTTCAAGTCCTCTGAAATCTAAAGATCTCTTTTCAACTTATGTCTGCAAGGGACAAGCTTTGCGTGAGTCACTATGCGAGTCCCCAGAAACTAGAAGTATCAGCGAGGATTCATCGACTAAACAAATTGAAACCCAGGTTGGTATCAATGAAAATCACGCCTCTCAAAACCTGAGCCCACCGGATCCAAACGATTTGAGTGCCTTAAAATCATCTACATCTCCAACGACAATAAGGAGGATCGAAGAAATTAACAACGAACGAACAAAACAAAGCGATCTTATTCGTTCGATGGTTATGGGGCGAATCTTGAGAAGTCCTGACAAGAGTCGAAGAAATTCCCGTGGTTCCTTGAGCCCTCTTGGAGCATCTTCCAATTCCGGCTCGGGCTCTTCAGAACGGTTCTTAAAGGCTGATGATGTCGACATAGAATCTGGCCAGGTTACAAGGCGAGGATCAGAGAACTCCATTTTATCTGCCACAAACATTGCAAGTCGTGAGGAAACGCCACCGAAAGAGTTGAATGAGCCACCTGCGCTGCCATCCTCCGATCCACCTTCCATCTCTGCGCCAAATACACCAACTCACGGTTCAATAGCCATGTCAAATTTTGAAGGTGTGACTCCTATAATCCATCCAGTTGTTTCTCACTATGAACCCATATTTACCTCTTCACCGAGGTTTAGAAATAGACCCAAATTTGACCGACCATTTAGTGCTTACAGTTTCTCTGTCACAAATCCTCCAACGCCTGTAAATCCTGTAGCTTCTATTGTGACACCAACGACTCCAGATGTATCTTCGCTTACCTCGAAAGAAGACTATGAAGTATCTCGTCATAGTTCAGCTGCAAAGAAAAAATCTCCGTCTTTCTATAGATCAATGCCAGATTTATCTGCCACCGCATTAACACCTTTTGGAACGCCCAGCGTCCGACAATGGGAAGCATATAAAACTGTGAACCTGGCAGAGCGCGAAAGAGCTAGAGAAGCAGCCAGAGCTCGTGCTCGCTTGAAAAGCGATCAAGAATTGGGACTAGATCAGTCAGATTATGTGATATACAAAGATAAGTTAAGGCGTAAAATCAGTGTTCCAGAAGATGATGTGTTTGATCCTGATGCTGCCGTAGTTGTTTCTGGAATTCAACAACTAGAACCAAATAATTGGGCTGCAGACGATCTAACAGAGAGCCTAAATACTGTTCAAACCGGAAGTGTTGCGCAGACAAACCCTTTCATGGCTTCTGAACCCAGCTGTAGATCTTTCAGCTTGAGGAGCCCTACAGATACTGATGTCACCCCAATCAGTATGACGTCAGGAGCACCTAACGAGACCCGCAATTCTAGCGATCCGGTTAAAGATGACGATAATGGCACAGACTTTTTGCACCTCCAGCTACGTCTTAGTTCCAAAGCCAGTCCATCCGAACGACGTTTGTCACCGGAAAAAGCGAAAAGCGTGGGGTGGGATACCCTACCGGATACGTTCCCAAATTATTTTACGCCCGTTGCAAACCAACCCGCCCATGTTCCTCCAAATAATACCATTTCTCCGCGGGAAACTCGCGAATCATCTCGACCTCGGTCATTTACGTTTTCGGACACTAACTTTGCAGAAAATTCAAGAATTCCAATGGGTAACAAAAGCTTCTACTTCAGCACAACGTCCTCGCCGCCGCAAGGGAATGTGTTAGAAAGCTCACCGCGCTCTCCACACCGAGAATCCTTTCAACCTTCCGAACTCCAAGATCCATTGCCAAGATCGCAGGTTGGTAGATCAAAGGCAAAGAGTTCCGAAATGCTACTGGACGATGCTCCCTTGACCTTGTTCGAACCATCGCGGGGAGTCAGCGTGCCGGATATTTCCCAGGAAGTACATTCTCCCGAAAAGAAGCAGAAAAAACCAAAGGATAGGGAGAGACGCCGTAGTATCATTCAGACTTTTTCAGACTTCTTTGGGGGCAAAAGTGCCTCATCGAATACATCTCCAACGTCTAATTCTAACGCAAACTCTCCGGAAGGGGAAAAGTCCAGTGAATCTACCTCGAGCAAAGAAAAGTTTTCTCTCTTCAAACTGACCCCAAAACTTTTGCACAAAGATCGTCGAATCTCTAAGTCAAGAGATCCCTTGTCACCACCATCTCAGAGTAGATCACCTGTTGAAAATGCAGGGTCAATGCCAGGAAAATCGGGAAGAGGATTCACATCGTATTTGTCCCAACCGGATATTGTTATACAGCGGCTTGCTGCTAGTCCTACCCCTTTCAAGTCCAGCCGTGCAAGTTTAAATTCTCGATATGAGTCCCCAGATGCTGCATCTATTTCCTCCCAATACGATAAAATTTCCCTGTCGACCCCGGTAAGTACTCCCTGGAAATTTTCGTCGCTGAGCTCGTCCGACTCTGGAACGTAAGTACAGAATAATTGAGTTCCTGTGGTCCAGAATTTCTGGTCACACTATTTCTATTATAGCATTTTATAACTGTTTTTAATTGTTCAACAGGATAAACGATATACAGGAGCTCATTGGGCAAGTGTCAAATATTGAGAAAGAGCTGCGTATTCTGGAACATCGCGGCATTTCCATAGAGAAAAAGCTAAAGGGGGAAGAAAAAGGTGAGCATCTTTGGAAAATGAGCTTTATGGTAGTTGAAGATCTATTCTGTGTACTTATATGATGGCATTTTATTATTTAGATGAACGTAACCGAGACGAGGCAGAGTTGATGGAAGAGTGGTTTACGCTGGTGCGTGATAAAACAAGACTAGCCCGGCTTGAAAAGAAACTGAAGGTTGAAATAGAGGAAATTAAACTCGAACAACAGCAAGTCGGTCTACAAGAAAGATATGAGCATAGTATCAACTTATCAGGTGAGCTACATGAAATACACATTATAATTCATCGATACACTTTCCGTTTTTATCTGCAGTGTACCACCAAAATAACGTTGTACTTAACGACACAATATCTTATTAATCAAACTATTGTAGACATTCAAAAAACTCCGGAGCAGAAGACATACGAGATCAGCCTTTTACATGAGTTGCATTCTTTGGAGCAGCAGAAGGGAAGCTTGCTGGCGCAATACCAACAAGACATGCAAAAGTAGGTGGAAAAATATAAATCATTTATTATTTTAATGTTCAAATTGCAGAAAGAAACCGATAAATCAACACGTTTGTTCTCCTTTAGGCTTGATTCAGAAGATGCTGCGTTGGATGAAAAGATTGCTGCGTCATGCATCTCACCACGAGAGTCAAACGTTTAAAGATTGCAATTGGATACAACGTGTGCTATCCTATCTTCGCTATGCCCTGATACAGTAAATGTTTGCACATTTATCTCGAACAAAACCGCTGCATGCTCACGCTGATATGCTGAATACAATATCTCTCGACCAAGCTGTTTTAGCCGCATTCGCTTTAAAAACCCCTAGGGAACTGGGCTTTATTGGTGAGCAATAGGGCAATCAAAATTGGAATCATACTGCCTTCATTCTTTTTTTAAATGTCATAATTTTGACGGAGATAATAGTTAAAACTCATCCTTGTTGCTCTCTAATTTCTAGTAGTCCTGACATTCAAACTCTGTAAGCGCATGTATAAGAAGTATATATATCCCCTTTTTAATTATGTCATCACGTTTCGAACACACCTGACTGCAGTTTTCAATACTTGTGTGGGTCCTTTGTGGCATGCATGTTATCCCAAACTGGAGCATACACAGAAAGTCTCAAATGTTGATTTTATATGGTGTTTGATTTTGTCAGCTTATAACTACTCTGAGCACGTTACTCATGTTTTTTATCGCCCGTGTCAGTCTCGTGTAGCTAGAATGCTTGAAAATTCCGATATAAATATGCTCTAATATTTAATCTGTATTTTATGTATAAGCTTTTATTTTTAACCCTTGTTCTATTTCTGTTTATTGATTTATGATTTCACGACGGCACCGCAATTTCGAATCAATGATTCTTTTGATGTATTGAGATTATAATCCGGTTATCCCGAAATCAAATTGAAATGCAGCTGCGTTTACGAATGTAGTATCACCTAAATATTTGCCATTGTGTTACATATTTAACAAGAGAAGTGTGTACGTGTGGAAAACTAGCGGTTGCTATATTTAACATTTAGATAAGATGGATTGTTAACTTGCAAGTTTTAGGAGCAGACCTCTCATAGGCACAAGTCTAGAAGCGTCGATCTAGTGTTTTGCTACGGCGAGTGAAATATTGTACCTCAAATACAAATACTTAATCTAAGCTTAAATTAAACTAACATGTGTCGTAGCACTTATCTACTAGTACGTATAGCCTTTGTGAACGAGAATAAGCTGTTTATCAAATAACCCGGGCTATCCTGCACAAATAGCTGCTGGTACTGACTTCTATTTGAGTGTAGGCTGTAGATTATGTTAAAAGGCTAATAGTTAATGGTTCTCTACAAGGGACGCAGAGAAGCACGAAAGTGTGAAATAATTTATAAAGCAGTGAGGTCCGATTTATAAGCAAATAATTTTATATTTTATCCAGTAATGAAGAACCAGAATAAAATAAAATGATATTTTGGAACGCATACAAACAACTATAAATCCACTGGTGTAAAGCAGCAATTGTCACTTTATTCAAAAAGATTAGGTCTTCTGTAGTTCGTATCATAAAAAATAAGGGCAGAGGTAAGAATCTACAAACCTATGTGCTAGATGCCAGAAGCCCGTTGGCATACTGAAACGAATTGCTTTGCTCATATTCGCAAATGTCTAGAGCAACGATGACGCTCTCCTTGACCACCTGATGAGTATCATGTAGATATTTTTCCAAAATTTCCCTCGTCTCCTCCGTACCTATTGCACCCAGTGCTTCAGCACATTCGTGACGTACCTGAAATCCACATAACATTCATATTATAGTTAAAAATGGCATAAGGGTGTCAGAAAAAGCATAATCATTCCAAACAAAAGCCACCATATCTTTTATTGACAGCTATTACAAAACTGATCAATAAATTGTCAAAATCTGCATGAGATACTAACCATTTCGTGCTCCTTCGGGTTAGATAGACACTCAGCTAATGCAGAAGTAGAGGCCGGCTTTTGCATTTGCCCTAGAACGAATGCAATTTCATGCCGAAACAATGCACTAGTAGAATCCTTCAAACCTGTGTAATAAAAGAATAAAAAAAATCCAGACGAACTATAAAGATAGATCTAGATGGTAAGTAAGTATAGTTTCTTTTCCATTAGACCCATACCGTCGCAAAGAGCAAGTACTGCTTCTGTATTTCCAATGTTTCTTAAGGTGAACATCGCCTCGTATCGTTTGTACAGGTTTGTGTCAGGGCTGAGCAATATTTGTCTCAAGTTTGCTATATTTTCAGAGTCAGTTGATTCCCTTTCTTTGATAGAGTTTGCAGGATCCACGGATAAATAAACATCATCTCTCTTCCCATCCTTTCCAGAATTTTTAATTTTTTGAATTGCAATAAGACACGTCTCTGAAATTTCTTGGCAAGAGTGTTTGGCAAACTGCTCTAAAATTTCCAAAGACTCTGCTTTCCCAATCGCCCCCAACGCTTCCCCTAGAATATTCAAAGATGGCATGTAAAATTGTAACTCGTGTCATGCATAAATACCGTATCTTCATTAAATACCGTATCATTTACTAGGTGGCTATCGTTCAGTTACCAGCTTCATGACGAACCATAGGATCTTCTTCCTCATTTTGAAGAACGGAGTTTAAGATGGGTATAGCCTTTTCGTTTTTCATTTGACCTAAACAGTAAGCAAGTTCATGCTTGAGTAGTACCGATTCGTCAGGTAAAGCTGCACCGATTAAGTCCACCGCTAGATCATTATTGATGTTTCGAAGTGTGAAAAGAATTCGAAAGCGTTCAGCCATGGAAGTTTTAGGGTCCTTGAGTTTCTCTCCCAAGGAAATCATCTGGTCGTTTGTCACAGATGGTTGCTCCATTTTACTTCCTCCTATATGTCTCTCTGTGATGCTAAATCTAGTGCTAGAAATATCCATACCCAAAATTAAGTAAATTTTAAGTTCATATTACAACAATTATCATAAACACAAAATTGTTCTAATATTGAATAAATATCTAACCGGCTGTGGCTATGTGACGTAACACATTTTTGCAATTTAATACGATGACTAAACTTACCAGTTTATAACACGTGAAACATCAATTTGCTTCAAGCTAAAAGCTCATTTGCGTACTAACTCCTCGAGTTCTAGCTATAATTTGCATCTACACGAAACGAAAATTAAGTTTTGGTTTTACAAGAACACGTTTTTTGTTTTTCAGAATTTCGCGAGCCCGCACGATGCGTTCACCTCCGCATACAAACTCAGCGCTAAAAGCATCGCAAGGTTTAGACTTGCACGCTTTTGACAGATGTCTCACAATTCCCACATTCACATCTCATTTTCCCCGTCCTTTGGTATTCCTTATCCAAAATTGTCTGAATGTAACTAAATTACAAAATGAACTGCATTTTTAAACTGCAGTCTACATTGTTCATAAAATATTTCTTTACGGATACTTCCGGTTATCTTCTCCACAAAGGTAAATGTATCCCTATCGAGAAAACCCTACGTATAACAAGAGATTCAAGCAGGTACATACACTGATACCATGGCAACCAACCGTTGAAACAAATGCGAGAAACACACATTAGCCGTTCACCTGCCGTATGTCATGAAGATATCATATGGTCAATTATTATTGAGCCAGGACACGTCTTAATGTTTGTTTCAATGTTGTCGTCTCCACCTTTCTAGGACACCTGTACTTATTTTTTGGCGATAACAAGTTAAGATCATTTCTCAGCCCTTGTGTAAAACTTTGCGAAATTATAATTTGTGGTGGGGCCGTGTTACTTGCTGTTCTTTGCTTTATCAAACTGCCTATTTTTGAATGGTGCGAAGTGCGAGGTGAAATGAAATGTAGTACTGTTAAACGCAAAGCTGTGTTCCAAAGTTTTTAGATAACTGAGGAAATAAAGTTTCCCCGACCGAAATACTGCTTTTCCAGGGTTACATTATTTCTAATGAAGGAATTCCTGCAGTGTTTAAATTGTTTTATTTGAAGAAGGGGTCGACTCTGGAATTCATCAAAGATACAGTACACGAAAAACGCGGATAAACTGTTAAAATGGCGACAGCAAGTTGCAGGGTAAGGATATTTTTTCATCAAGCATTTATATATTTGCCACAGTTTGTTGCCTTTCCTTAATAATTAATTAAAATTTTAAAATCGGTTTGCAGAGACTATATTCTTTGAGGAATCAGTCCAGTCTGACCAACACTGTTATGTGTAGTTGGCAAAAATCTTCTGGAGGGCTTCTAGCATCCGCATCCGACGGAGATCACGTTGTCTACGTTCATAACCGTCATGGTCTTCTCCAACAGCAAATCACATTGACTGGGTGAGTGCGGTCAGACGGTTGGGTTCAGGCTAAGAAAGGAAATACACAATTTATTGTGTTACATAACCCAACTTCAACACTTGTTCCTTTCTGATTACTAGAAACTGCATCGGTTTGTCTTGGGACGAAGATGGAGACTTCCTCGCAATCCTTGCCGAAGGAACGAGTTCTATTTTACTGTGGGATGCACATACTGCAAAACTTGTAGAAATCGAGTCCAACCTACGAGACGCTGGATCCAGTATAGCTTGGTCAAAAACTGGCAAGGTTTTGGCATACGCTACTAGCAAAGGAAATTTGCTAATTTACAACCATCGAACTTTGCGGTAGGTGGTAATTAACGTAACAGCAGTTTCACTTGCTCCGAATTATATTTCAAAAAACATGAATTAAAACCATTTCTGCAGGAAAGTTCCAATCATTGGAAAGCACACAAAACGAATCGTATATTCTTGTTGGTCAAATGATTCTTTATTGGCATTGGCAACTGTGGATAACTTGATCAGCTTAAATTCTTCGGATGGGGACACCATGAAAACGGTTCAGCTCCGAGGCAAGCCCACAGATTTAAAATTCGGTCAAATTAAAGAAGATAAAAGTGTTCCCTACACGGATAACTGCGTGAGTATCACAATTCCATGAATTTCATAGATTTTCCAATCCTCTAGCATGCTGAGCTAAACATTCTAATCCTCAAAGTTATTATGTGCTTAGGTCAGTTGCATTGTAGCGGAGAAGACGCTGTACATGTTGAAATACGAAGAGCCTTCGCAGCATACTCCTATGGAATTGGGATTCCAGTCCAGGTATGGGAATCTCGTTGCCCACCATTGGCACGGTGATGGATACATTCTAGTGTCTTTCTCCGCTGGTTTCGTCGTTTTGGTTTCATCCCACCACAAGGAAATTGGAACGGAACTCATCTTAGCCGAATTAAAATCCGATCCTCTGCGACATACAACGCTGTGTCCAAAAATCAGCAAGGTAAATAATCAGCATCATAAACAAACGCACCGCAACTAAAATTAGCAAAATACATGACTAATACATAGCTCATCCTCATCGTTGCAGTTGGCCATTTGTTATGGAGACTATCCAGTTCAAATCCATGAAGCAGCAGATCCGCGAACGGTTTTGGCTGTAGCGGACATTGCAGAAGACGAAGGGAAAATTAAAGCATCTATTCGGAGCCACTGGAGCGACGACGGACAGCTTTTGGCAATTGTGACGACAACAGGAGATGTTCACGTGTACCTAACTTCCGTCCCACTTTTAGGTGGAGCGTCCATGACCCACATGGTTCAGATGATCTCTTTGACTGACTTGGTTATTTTTGTGGAAGAGGATGACCAGCTCCTAATCGAGAGAACAATTAAGCTTGAAGTTGAGCCCCATTTAGTAACGGTTGGCCCCTACCATTTAGCCGCTTGCTCCAACAACCGAGCTTTTTTCTACACTGTGTTGGATGCGGATGAAACAGCCACAACTTCCACGCCCTTCCTCGTAAAAGAATACAATTCCAATATTTTAGACATGTACATAAGCATGGACTATTCAGCAGCACGTTGCGGTGATAGGATTTATCTCCATCTGGTGAGATGATCTTTCTCTAAATGTTTGGCTCGTATCCGCGACTGCTTTATTTTAACGCTCGTCGTTTGTTTCCCGACTACTTGCCCAGGTTGAAGGAGATGGAATGGACGAAAGAGACGTGAAGATTTTCCCGGAGGCAGAGGCTAAATCCTTCAAAGTCGCTGCACATTCTCTCGTCAAGGATTATTTAGTTTACGGAGGAGAGGTGAGCATTTTTCCTGTAGGGGGCGCAATTACGCGTGGTGGTAACCGTTTTGTGCGCAACTTTTTATAAATTATGATTCTTTTTTTTCAGAACGGTCAAGTTAAAATATTTCACATGGAAAGCTGGAGAGAAATCTACGCTTTCAGTATTCCCAGTAACGCACCCATAAAAAGTTTTTTCCCTGATGCATTTGGAGTTAATTTGATTATACTTGACAAGCAAGGTGGTGCATTCTACTTTGACGTGGTAAAATCCTTTGAATGCTCTATACAGTATATACTTTTTGAAATCTACATCTCTAATGCGTTTCCTTGAATTCAATTTAGTCTCAAGACCGGATGGTTCCAATGGGTTCGAATTTTCCTACGCGATGCGACGGTATTCTGTGGGACATTGCAGAAAACTCCCGGCATATTTTTGTAGCATATTGCAGTCAAACTCTAAAAGTTTACGTTTACACGGTTTGGAAGGAAGTTTTAATGGGGTCCGAGGTAGAATTTGTTGGAGAATTTAGAATTTTTTCATCCAACGATCAAAAGCCTCTTTGGCTAAAGGACGGCGTAGTTTATTCTGCTTCGGTGACGGGACGAAGCATGAAAACAGCTTCGATTTACATTGATCGTCCCGAAGATCTTGAAAATCCTGAAGGACCTTACAATCAGTTCATGAGGCTTGTCAAGCTGAAGAAATTCAACGAAGCCTACGAGTTCTGCCTTCTTCAAGAGGATGTAGACTGGTGGGAATCGTTGGGCAAAGCGGCCTTGGCTTGTATGGATGTATCTTTAGGTAATTTACTTGGGTTTCCATGATTTAATTGCAACATTCAAGCCATCCTTTGGTTAGCTTGAAGATTCTGGAATACATATTGTTATGATGGTTTTTTAATATTTGCAGCATTGAAATGTTATAACAAACTTGGGGATTTGGCGATGGTTCACACGTTGGATCGTTTGAACATGGAAGAAGATCGGAGCCTTGCTTTTGGCCATGTTGCAGTAATTATAGGCGAATATGATTTAGCAGAAAAATATTTTTTGGAATCAAGTAATAGAATAGAAGCTCTGAATTTACGAAGAGACTTACAAGAATGGGACTTGGCGCTTCAGTTAGCAAGCAAAATGGCTCCGGCTCAAGTGGCCTTTATATCTAAAGAATTTGCTTTAAACGAGGAATTCACGTAAGCTAGCGACACTTTTCAAACGGTCACTGTTTTGAAAAAAATAAGCCAAAATACACGATAGCTCCGTTATTAATTACTCATGATTTTATCCTTTCAGGGGAGACTTTGTTCATGCACTCCAGCTTTTCGAGCAAGCACACAAGGCAGCGGAGCGACACGGTTCCGGAGATGACAAGTTTTTGAGTTCTTGTGAAGCAGGACTGGCCAGGTGCTATATCCGTTGTGGCCAGGTTAAAAGAGGGGTGGACTTGGCGATTGACGCCAATTCTCCAGCACTTATAAAGCAGTGTGCGGAATTGCTGGAACAATCACGAGTGAGTGACTATCATTTATTAAGGCGAAACAACAAACAAACAAAACACATTAGAAGCATTACTGAAGAAACCATATTTCTAACAGAACTACGAGGAATCAGCAAAGCTTTATGAAGTTTCCAAGCAATATGACAAGGCTGCATCCTTGTATATCCGATTGAAGCAGTGGGATAAAGTATCAGGTTTCTTGGATATGGTGCACACAGCAAAAATACATGGCCAATATGCCAAAGTTAGTCTTGATTGAGCATGAAGCCAAACTTTTTTCATTGGGTGTCATCGGATCTATTCGAATTTATAAAGATTGTGGTTTTTTGTGCAGGCTAAAGAAACGGAAGGGAAGTTTTTAGAAGCAGCTCGAGCTTATGAGAAAGCAAATGATGCGGAAAATGCATCACGGCTCTACCTGTCCTGTGATATGCCAGATGACGCCATACGAGTCATAAAAGAGTCTGGGAGTACAACCGGAGCAACGTTTGTAGCCCGTTATTTTGAAAAGCATGGGGATGTTGATACAGCGTTGAGATTTCTGGTTATATCGAAATGTTTTCAAGACGCACTTATCCTTGCTTTTAAAAACGGAAAGGCAGAATTGTATGCAGAAATCATTCAAGACTATGCAAACGCTCATGGGTCCGTGATCCCTAGTGAATGCCGTGACGGCCTTCGTCAAGTGGCTGGTTACTTTGAAGAGTTAAAGGATAATTTTAAAGCTGGAAAATATTTTCATCTCTGTGGTGATCACCAGAGGGTAAGCTAGGCATTTCAAGATATGAAAGTTTAACCACCGAGCTCTTGAAGCGCTTGGATTACAAACAAACGGATGAATGTTACAAGTTCCGTTTTTTGTCCTAGGCATTTAAACTGCTGATGCGAGCTGCTCAAAGTGGGATAAACTTGGACGACGATACGCTTATGGACGTGCTTACAAATACTGTGATTGCAATGAAAAGCGACACTTCAGCTAAGCAGTTTATAGACTATCTATTGGGGGAAAAGGATAGTGTTCCAAAGGTAGGGAAATACGTTTTAATGCCACCTGTAAACACGACCAGCATACAAGTATGGTATGTCTCCTCTCTTTCTAGGATCCAAAGTACTTGCTGAAATTTTACATCCGGTCTGGAAAATTGGTGGAAGCTTCTAAAACTGCCCTTATAGTATCCAGAGAAGAACAAAATTCAGGCAACTACAAGGAATCTCACAACGTACTGGTGGAAACTTGCAAAGAGCTTAAAAACGCAGATATAAAAGTTCCTCGGGATGTACTTGAGTCTTTGAGAATTGCTCACGACTATCTCTTGGTTCGCCGCCATGTTTTATTGCAGCATCACGATAAAGCTGCACGGCTTTTGATGAGAATTACAGACAACATTTCAAAATTTCAGACACGTAAACCTCTTAGTATTTAACCTCCTTACTTTTTGACATCATATAAACTTGCAAGGAGCTGCCCCCGCCCTCCCCAGTTCGTCGTATATCTTTGTATTTGTTGAAAGCCTTGCTTACGGGCGATGGTGTCGTTCATTTCAGATGCTGTCCAAATCTTGACCAGCACAGTTGTCGAGTGCCAGAAGGCTGGATTCAAAGCTAGTGCACTAAATGCATGTTATACACTCATGAAGCCAGAGTACAGGGCAACTATACCTGCGAAATATAAACAAAAATTTGAACTTATGGTCCGGAAGTCGGGGAAAGCAAATCATGAGGACGCAGCAGATGAACTTACACCTTGTCCTTACTGCAAGCATCCCGTGCCGAGCTACCAACTGAACTGTTCCGAATGCCGTGCAGACATACCATTTTGCATAGCTTCCGTGAGTATTAGCTTATAAGTACTCGTTCATATTCAATTTTTGTGTGGTCTACAAACATTGAATTGGAATTTCTGTCTTTGATTTCAAGGGCAAACATATTATAACTGATGACTTAACGGCATGTCCGTCCTGCGAACTTCCAGCAATCCGAACGGAATTATTGAGGTATACAGAAACAATAATAGTTGCTTTTCCTAGTATGCAATTTAACTCTTACATTGACTCTCCTTTTCAATTTCAGTTTAACTTCCCAAGATTCTCTTTGCCCCCTTTGTGGAAGCACTATCACCATGCAGGATCTTGTCTTAATTAACGATCCTCATCCGTTTCTATACGGACATTGATCATAACAGTATTGTTTTTGCGTACATTTATTTACAAAGAAACTAGCTAAACGAGGGATGCCATGTCGGTTAGACTAATAAAATATTTGCAGTCAGAGTTTATACTCTGAACTTGGAAATATCAGCATTCCTAGGAATGTTCAATTTGAAACAAAGAGTATCAACAAAGTATTGTGTAAATTTCACCAAATATTTCGCGTCGAAAACTCGGTACGTACGTTTTATTTAGCAGCTGAAAACCAGCTGGGCTAAGACTAACCACATTATTGCACCAACCAAATTGCATATTCACGAATAGTTTAGAACACATGTTCCGGAACTGACAAGTACGTCATCACAGTAATCTGTAATCACATAATCTCTGGATACTCATATTCCTAGCAATCTCGGCAAAACATGCGTGGATATTCAGTATTAATCATAAGGCGTGACTTACAATCACAATCCACCGGAATTATGTCCACCGGACTCCCGCATGCACCCCTTTTAACTTGCTTACTGCCTCGTCACGTTGTGTTTACGAAACGGGAATGAGCTGGGCTATGTGTGAGTTATTGCATAAATAACACTAAATGCGTAGGTTCTATAGTTACCCTTAACATATGTAGGGAGTAATATTACCCGCAAATTATACATATCAGTTCTACCGTAATGACCCTGCAAAACTGTTTGCTACAATACATCTATCTAGCTTTAAACAAGCTTTCATATAAAAGCATGGGTCACTATTTCCCTACACGAAAGACGGAAGCAGCTTTAGTTTCGCATCCAGTATTCTCATGGACTTGCTACCTGGATTTACGCATTGCTTTTGGCTCGAACACAGATTACGTGTACAAAAAGTATAAATGTAGTAAATTATTAAATATCTCACTGATAATTTCTAAACATTAGCGACTAGACCTTAAGGGCGGCCAAGTCGGATCATTCCTCAAATTCTCCAGCACTTGCTTAAATCGATGCGGCGGTTTCTTCCAACACAGGTAAGTACCCAAAGTTTTGGTCCAAGAGCTTGTAACAAGTACATTCTGAAAAAAAACAAAACATACCGTTAACATTACTGTTTTAAAAAAATGGATAATGTGATGGTAACGGAAATTATCGTTCCATCCTCGGGGTTTGCAATCACCTCTAGAAACAAAGAAAGAACGAGATTCGCCACAGGAAAAACGGCTAAAAGGATGCGAAAACGCGAACTTTCGTCTGCGAATTGCACCAGGTAAAAGAAGTTGCTCAGAACGTCGGGAGGATGAACAACGAGTAAAGCCGTGAAGGCAACCAATATAGTTGCTCCAAATACAAATGCACCTGCGGAATTGAAAATCGTTGTTAGCCATAAAATAAGTAATATTTATCTCTTCATGAGCTAAAGCGAATTGCGTTTTCTTACCGTTAGAATAGAAAGGTTTCCGAAATGGTGGACCTTTGGAGAAGACAAGAGCTAGAATCAGATACTGGAAAGCGCTCACGGAAAATATTGTTGTCGTTTCCCAGCATGTGAACACTATAGTATCAGCGTCTGGAGGATTTAAAGGAGTGAACCATGACTGCTGTTTCAAGAAAAAAATTGCACAGATCTGGAAAGCTGCAGATAGCATTATCTGCAGCAAAATAGACATGACGTTCGAAAACGAAATCAAGCTTCCCATCGGCCTCTTTTTGACTAGATGCGGATAGGGTTCGGTCCTTCCCATTACTACGGCAATCGATGTCGTTATTCCTAAGTCAATGTACAGAAATTGGGTATCTGCGAAGTTTGTTTTACTCTGTAAAGATGAAACAAAATATTGCAATAAGTCTTGAAGTATTTGAAAATTCTGACCATATGGTAGAACCTTACCGTATATAGAATTATGACGGAAATGAATTGAACCATACTGTACAGTGCCATGAACTTGAATACGCTGAAGCTAGTAGCCAGTGCACATCTTCCTTCTCTGATAATGTGTGGAACTCCAGACACATCTACATGACAGAAAATATTGAACTTGATTTACTATATACTGTTAGTCTGATGAAATTGAGTAACTTTAGGAACTTCTGCAAACCTTGAATCTTCGAGGTGAATGGAGCAGCAACTGAAGCTTCCGCATCAGACAGTGAAATCCCCACATGGGCCATTTTTAGAGCAGAGCAATCATTTGCACCATCTCCACACATTGCAACAATGTATCCCATGTTCTAGAAATACAGCAGAATTTATTTTTCTACATCATTTATTTGGCCCTTAGTTTAAACCAATACTGTTTGTACGTGTAATATAAATACATACCTGAAAAGCTTCGACCATCTGACTTTTACTTTCTGGGGACATTCGTGCAAATACGGTAGCTTTTGCAATAATTTTTTCCACTACATTAGGAGGACATTTTTCTAAAAGCGTGATCCACGTTTTACCATTCATCACAAAATGGTAATCGCCAATGCTTTTATTCCCGAATTTAGAATCGAATTTGCCTTCGTTGATCGGAATTAAGCGTTCCATATCTATTGTAATGTCACCGATGGAATCTGTTTGCATCACATCGACAGTGAATGCGGGAATTGGAACAATAGGACTGAGCTTTTGTGAATCCCTTGGCTCATTGTCATTCCCATTAACTTCGTAATGGTGGGCAGCTAGCGTAAAATTCAATGCAGGAATCGGTCCGTCTTCGTTAATTACATTGACGATTATAACCTGTGAAAAGTTTATTTTATTTCTCATGACCATTCAAATCTTATCAAATCCATTAAACAACAGAAGCCTTACCTTCTCAGCTGACGAAATCATGCCGCATTCCCGAGCGACACTCAGAGCAGTAAGCATATTGTCACCAGTCACCATTACTGATCGGATGCTTGCAGCATTCAACTCGCGTATAACAGGTATAGTTGCCGGTTTCAGACTATTTTGCATGACCAGGAACCCACAAAAATGCAAATCTCGTTCTAGCTCATCTCTTTCTAGCCGTTGAATCTCATGCCATTTATAACTCACGATGCGGTACGCCAGCGCAAGCACACGGTACCCTTTCAAGGTAAACGAATCCAAAACTTTATCAAACCCAGTAGGTAATTGGTTTACGAATAACGGGCGGAGTCGCTCTGGAGCACCTTTACAGTATAACGCCATGGGCGCATCTAGTGGCCTGATGGAGAAAACGTATTTAAATGAGAATACGAAGGTATTGCAAAACAGCAAATTTGTTTCTTTCAGTTCTTACTTCACTACGACTGACATCCTCTGGAGTTGGGGAGTGAATTCCAGTTCCCTTAATATCCCGATTTCCACCTCATTCTTTTTCACCACATTTGGCATGAGCATATCATACTTTCTCGTATCATCTATGTTTGGCAAGGGCTCTTCGAGTTCCTATATGTTACAGATAACTTTTCGTTTGACAATGCCAAATACAATGATATTAATTATTATAATTAGTTGGAGAGTTACCACTTACCCAACCAGTAGCAGCAAACATCTTGATATCCATTGGGTCTCCCACTATACACCCTTTCACATACGTTAAGCTATGGCATGTGGCACAGCAACGTAGAAAATGTGATAGTTCATCTTCGGGTAACCCTCCCATATCCGTGATGGGATCTTCGAAATCCGCAGCAGCGTTTTGAAATGGCACTACACACCAAAAGTCCAGACCATCTTCTGTCAACGTTCCAGTCTTATCAAATGCTGCCAAAGAAATCTTCCCGCAAAAATTCTGTAAAATACAGTCATGCTTAAACTGACATCTCAGATACAACCGCAGGCACAAAGCATGAATAATGTTTTATTCCTTACTATACGAGGAGGAGAAATACAGAATATTTTTCGGTGCTTCAATCGTGTCTGTGCGTAAAAAGTTCCTACTGTCATAGCAGCAGGCAACGCGGGTGGCACTACAATAGTTATGATATCCAGTACCCGAACCACTGCGGCAGTCCAGTGAGTCTGAAGAACAGAAACCAATTATGTGTAGCTAATTGAAAAATAAAAAAACTCTAAGTGAGTAAAAGGTGTTTTACCTGTCGTTGAATGTAGAGGACTATACAATATGCCATTCCTATCGCAGCAATGCAAAACAGCAAAGCCACAAACTTCATGGCATCAACATAAAACTGAAATCCTATTTCTTTGGGAAACAACATCGAACGAATGAGCTGTCCCTTCAATGTCCCGTAACCAGTTTTTATCACTACACATGTGACCTACGGAAAATCGCAAAGGTTATTTTCGTACGGGATCAAATGGACATTCGAGGGAATTTGCATTTTACCTTATGTCCTGCGTAGAACCTGGTTTGAATTATTTGAGTACCATTAAAAAGTGTATGACGTTTATGCGACTCGTCGTTGTACATTTCTTCGTTGCGTTGGATTGCACATTTGGTAACTGGTACACTTTCCCCCGTCAGCATACTTTCGTTAACTAGGCAAGATCCGTTTTGCAGCACAGCGTCAACTGGCATGATGATTCCTTCGGGGGGGATGTAGAGCACGTCTCCAGGCACTAAATCCATACAACTAATATCTTCCTCTTCTGTAAATTAATTGCAAAAGTAGCCATAAAATTTAGAAAATTTCTTTGTCATAAATTCTGTTTGGTTTTTTCCGTAGAGGGGTACCTCCATCCCATCGCTTAACGGTCACAAGGAAATCCATGTTAGCTGTAGCCATATCTCTAAGCATTTCCCGTTGTCTGCGCGTTTCCCGCAAAGATATTATTATAGATATTGCGGAAATTAAAACCACACACGTAGCATAGTAGTAGTACTCATCGAATGACCATAGAATCACACTCATGACTTGAAAGCAGTAAAACGGATTAAGCACCTGCCGTAAAAATATCACAAACCATAACATTTTAGTACATAATACACGTAGAATGCGAACCGTGAGTATTTTTTTAAAAATAAGGAGGATTTGTTGAAACCTCATCAAACAGCAGCTTTATATATCCCTGAACCTCAACACTGATGGAATTTGATCCGTACAATTTCCGCCTATACAAATAAGAACACGGAGTGGGTCAATTGTACTTCCCATCTTTTACGCAACGATTTGAAGAATAAGGTATAATCTCTATGCTTACAGTTCTAGACGCTTGACATGGGAAATGCCATTAAAATTGTCAAGAAGTTCTGCACATGTACTTTCTCGCAAACCGTTAATGCGGACGAACTTTTGTTTCACATTGTCCCAAATGAACTTTTCATGATGAAAGATAAAATACCGAAAGTGACGGATGTTATGAGGAGCCGAACATAATGGAGATGATGCACTGTATTGGCTTTCGATGGATCCACAATCTACAGATAAGTCCTCTAAGGATGCGTCGATGTGGTCCATTGAAACATCACAGATAAAGTAAGACTCGGAATCGTCCTAGTTTTAATAGAAATAAGTATCATTAGAACAAATGAGTGGATTATTGTCCAAGCAGATTTAATGCTTGCTTGTAATGCTTCCTTACCTTTATCAGAACTACTGTTGCTTTCGCTAAGGGAACTCTTCGGCAGAGTGCCTTGAGCTTGAACTTACTAAACCAGCGTCCGATTAGAGTCGGGATTCCCAACAATAGTACCGTAGCGACATAGTACAGGAAAAGACTCATCGATACGTATTCATAACCATAACAGGTGGCGTCAACCTCGGGTAATGTCTGCCGATGATGCTTTCGGTCACCATTGTCTCTTCTCCTCCAGCGGTTGACTGGCATCTTCCAACGTGTACTCCCGTACAAGGGTCAATTAAATAAGCTTCTCGATACATTCAGATCCAGACGTATCATCAGGTGTCGTTAGCTATCAGCTGTATCCTCCCAAAAACTGAACGGCACGCATATGTTGTTGCGAGTATAATTCTTTGAGCAAGGTAAGGCGTTTCTCGTTAAGGGACAGGGATTTGGGGGAATGCGCTTGAGATAAATGTCTTAAATTACACCACGGTTACATATTAGTCGCCCTAATTCTTTTAAGTAGACGGCTTCTAAAAGTACGATTACTACAATTCTTGTATTTTTTGTAATGCCCGTATCAACCTAAAACCGACGTTTTTAAATATTCCACTACTAAATAATAGTTCTCGTATTCGACATGATTGGTTTCTAATTCAATTCTAAACTTTATTCCACTACCCCAGATCAGGAATGTGCCTTTCGTAACTAAAACAGTACATCTATCGAGTCATTGTGTACTTAAATGAAACAGGCTCAACTAAGTCAATAGTGTCACACTCTTCCCATTGCGATAACGTAAACGAGATACTATCAATAAAAGTGTATGGGTATAGAGTTAATTGCTAAACTCAACTCAACTATGGTGAGTGAGCCCTACAAATCCACTAATCGTCAAATCCTATGTACATACATAATAATATAGGATTTTAGACCTTAAACGTTTGAACTCAGCGGTTTTCCTTGGGCCATTGAAATCAAATTAGGGGCCGGTCGTATATTAGGTCATCTGAAACATGCTTTGTCCACCCAAGCATCTCGCTAGTCATAGTTTGTCTTATATACATGGAGCTCCAGGGATCTGCAGTTAATCGTAAATAGGGTTCAAGTATAGTTAAATAGTAGAGCAACCACTTGAGGCAACTCAGGTGAAGCGAACATCCCGTTAAAAATTTCGTATGAGAGCTGTGTAACGTCAAAGTTAAAGCGAAACTGTAAGTTTCTTATCGACAAATTCTTCGATTTGTACACTTCGGCTCAACGTTTTTGGAAAAAAAAGCTGAAATAATGTGTAAATCTTTTAAAATGAACGTTTTCACTGAATCAATGCACATAACTACTAAACCTGCAATAATGTACCCGCACACAAGCTTTCTACGTACGTTAAAGCACATTGCCGCTAAAATCCTCTCTTAGGCGCACCGGGTTCGCAGCAGAAATCGGTTTCGTCAATAAGGGTGGAATATCTTTGACTCAACTTAAAAGTGTTCTAGTTTCCAAAATAAATTTTTAACGGGATTTCCATTTTACAAGAGTTGTCTACAGTTATGCCTCATGTCACATATTACATTTGAACTATATTAGTAGCTGCACTTCCCTAGAGATACATGTTAGTCATAGTTTGCTGCTAGTCATACTCCCATCCCCGTCGACGTAGCTCGAAGAATACAGAAATAGTTACGATTTCGTATTTTACAGAATACGAATGCCAGAAAATGTAGGATAGTTTGAACTTTTATTTGATTATAACGGGATTGATATTTTTTCTGAAAGCATATATAGGCAAAGCAGGCCTCGTTTTTAAATCGAATAGCTGGCATTTTCATTTATTTTTGGCATGTAATAATGCCTCTATTCACTTGGACTAAGTATTAAAACAATAATGCACTCTTTTCCAAATTTCAACTCATGAGTGTCCTGTCGCAATTGTGAGAATGGGACATTTAAACTTTACTTAATTATCCTACGTTGATGTATACCCACATGTACGTATGTTTCTTGAGCTGATATGAAGGGGGAATAAATTTAGTAAAGATACAAATAGAACATGCTATAGCTAGAAAATCCGAATCAAGCAAGGTTCACAGTTATGCCAAGTCAATTATATAACGTTTTCTTTGTCACAGTCTAACTTAACATACCAACGTTGTCTTATGAATGGAGCCGGATTTAGTGCACTACGATCATCTTGAGTATATGTAATATATGGGAAAAGTGTGTATAATGCCTATACTGTTTCTTTTAGATTTTACCGGTCACCAGTGTCAGGGGAACCAAGTTGGACTTTAGCAATACCCCAAGTGTCTTTTTCATTTCGATCTGCTACGGCATTCTTTAGGCCACGGAACTGAATACAGATTTCGCACGTGCCGTAAATTAGTAAGACTCTTTCAACAGGATGTATAAGACAGTGATTTGCTTGTGAAATTAATCTCCAATTTGCATTCATCTTCCTGATGGGGTTCTTCAATCTTATTAGATGGATCACGAATAGCTCGTTGTAGCTTAAAAATTGCCAGGATTAATTACGTTGGTATTAAACTTAAAACCATTCAAAGAAACTACGTTATTAGTTGACCTAAATTTGAAAAGCAATATCCTCGTTAAATATTGCCGCAAATGGAAATTACTCTTGGTATTACTCTAGAAAATGTTACGAGATTAACTACTATTGTGCATCATGCGAAGCATTGAATTAAAACTTATCGAGATAAAATTACTTCTTCAACAAGATTTGTTGTCCTGCAACTGCAAAGTTCCACTTAAACTAAACTCAACCCGTGAAAGTGGAGTTTCAGACGGGTTGGCGTTTAGGCTAAGCATTTATCTTTAATTTACCATGTGTGCAAGCATTTGATTGATCTCTAACTACTACAGAGTAGTTACTAAAATACAATCATTTTGTAGCTGGGGAGGATAAGGTATGCTGTTTACGGCACGTTCAAATGTTTTCCGTAACTCATTTACAAGAATCTGCTAACATGGGCCCTGTGATTTTTATGGTTTTAGCTTTTGCATTGGTGGATATATGGCAACATTTGAATTTCAACGCTAAATCTGGCTATCACCTGGACCAAACAAAGCGCGGTTACCTGCACGACTGAGCATGAATGCAAAGACCGAGTGGTAGAAAGTATCGCAGTTAGCTGCGCGGAGAAGTCAGAAGTGGTGTAGCTTTTCGAAATCCAATTTTAAAGTCAGTAGTTCATTGGAGGACAAGGTCAAAAGCCTGTAATACACAAGTTTTAGTAGTAAAAATTGAGCCAAGCATGGTATAGCAGCAATTAGTCCTCGCCACTAACTTGTATGAAATTAAAATACTTCACGTAAGTCATTCTTGTATTTAGGAAGTCATAGTAATAAACTAGATATTGCTAGCAAGGTCCTCTGGTAGAATTTATTATGTGAGTCTGCTACAATTGAAATCGAACCACAACTATGGGTAACTGCATGGGACTTCGTCGTAGGTATCAGAACTCTGACGAACGCCCTGCAAGAGGTACGCTTCGAAACGTTTGCTAATGTTCGCTAGTATAAGTCAAATCAAAATAGGCTAAATGCATGTGGTGAATGAAATAAACCTCTCATCTTCTTTAACTCTAGTTCGGAACCAGCCTCTACGAAGACATGATCTGAAATGGAAGTCTGAGACTCCCTTGACATTAGGACAATTATACAGTCGACGAGATGAGTTCTGGGAAACTGCACCTGCATTTGATGGAAGAAAAGAAATTTGGGATGGTTTGAGAGCAGCAGTTTCAGCTGCGGAACAAGATGACTTAACGTTAGCACAAGCAATTCTGGATGGGGCAAACATTTTCATACCCAACGGTTAGTTTCTGTTCCTTTTTATCGAGCGAAGTAGTGCTGAGCAATGGATCATTTAGTTTGTTTCTTATTTATGTTTCTTATGATTCATTATACAGGTACACTTAGAGAAGCGTATGATGAATTAGGCAACAAATACGTCGTACCAATCTACTGTCTTTCGCGGCCTCTAAATCTGCTCTGCGAGGATTTTGAGGAGAGTCCCACGAAAGATGCATCGCTAACTGGTATATGACGCACTTCTATCTTCAGTATTTATTTTTATTGAACTAAGCAAAAGTATCCTTGAAATTAACGATAAAATATTAATTGTTGAATTCTTGCAGTGGATGCAGTTTCAGAAGATCCAGCAGATTTAAAAAATCACTTGATGAGATTTAGACTGTCATCGTCTGGGGTTGAAACCGAAGTAACGTTGCGTGGTTGCGACACAGTCGCTCAGGGTAAACGAGTGCTTGCGAAAACGTACAGTGGACGCCAACGATGGTTTTACGGTGGCCGATTATTAGAAGATAAAAAAAGAATACGAGATTTAAATATTCCCAAGGGACACGTCGTTCAAGTTGTTTTTTGTCCCGCGATGCAAGAGTAAGACTAAGTAAGGTATTTAGGTTCGTGTAAACAATATGACTTGATGTTACAATCCGTTGTGCAACTATTCGATACCGTTGATAGGCATACCCTGGAGCTGCTAACTTGAATCGGTAGTTCCCGTTCGAGAGTAATCCCACCCCTTGTGAATTGTTTTGTGCTACAATTATTGTGATATTTATCTCAATTAGCACAGTTCATGGTCGTCATTGTTGCTCTTACTGGTGTCATAATTTTACCCGGACATGCAAGCAATGCACCCATTGTGACTCAATCATCGTATTTTCGTGCGCATTCAAAAATTTTAAGGTTTGACATAACACAGTGCAAATCTCGATTGTCATCCTTAAAGTAGATTTTAGTTCCTACTAGCAAATTAATACATATCGCCAATCTTGTCCCCACCACTGAAATCATCATTTCGCAGGGCAATTCCCAACATCCCAGGATTCATAGGGTTAATAATTACAATCATCAGTGCAATTCAACTATTTTTGTAGTCTCCTTTTATTCTGAGTTACCCCTAGTTTGTCTGCAATATCTTTAAAGCGATTGCCCATTAGGATTTATCGGTACTGATCTGAGTAGTAAGATTCCGCTTAAATATATATATATATATATATATATATATATACCCTGGTTTGCTCTTTGACTAAACGTTGTAGTCAAAAGCCAAGTTTTGTCCTCTAATCTCAATAATTGGCAATGAGAGCAAATGAAACTGGAAAACAACTGGCTCATTCTCATAATCGTACTGCAAGAAAGGTGTAGTGAATAGGTTCTTAAGGTAAAAAGTAAATGCTTTAAGCGTATTTCGGTTTTAAAACAAGTAGGCCATCGAAAACTGCGTAAAACGCACAAACTTTTACCCTAGGTAGAAAGAATGGTAACGCAGATCCGCAGAACAAATCCAGAAATATCTTGCTTTACCGTACTGAAAAAAGTCTCAACACGGACGTTACAAAAGATTTAAATATAATTTATTATTTTATCATGCAGTTTCATTTGTATTTTGATAAAGATTCGGAATCAACGTAGACGAGAACAGTTTTGATGTATATAACAGGTGTACCGACAGAAGTGTCTTCCTGTTTTTGTTGGGTATGCGATTAG
The DNA here is from genome assembly GCA_906901655.1 of Sminthurides aquaticus. NCBI lineage: Eukaryota > Metazoa > Arthropoda > Collembola > Symphypleona > Sminthurididae > Sminthurides > Sminthurides aquaticus. The sequence goes on along the minus strand of CAJQTT010000004.1, from coordinate 1,954,730 downwards.
AGTAAGTACAAAACTTAAAGCAACTCGTTCTGATTAATTAAATTATGTATAAGTTCACCTCCACTGACGTAAACGGTGAGTAATTTGTCAACCCTTTTAACGATTGAGCATATGAACGCATGGGAATGTACTTTTACGTACGTAATATATATCTTCTATATTTTGTAATAAATTATCACACTCGAGCGCTGTCTGATTAACAAAATCTTTCAAACATTACTGGGATGCCTTTATTTTGTGAAACATTCGTAAGCATGTATTTGAGGGAGCACAAACAAGTATGCAGGCCGATTATTTAGGAGGGGCAATGAGGAATTAATCTATACCGATAATTTGGTCTTGAGGTTTGCGAGCCATCTGTTATTCTTGAAAATAACCATCAAATGCTTCCGAAGCTGGCGGGAGGATTGAAATCATCTTTCGTTCAGCAGCGCGGCGGCGGCAAGAAGCTCGTTCTTATTATGCACGCTATTGAACAATAGCCGGCACATCAGCAGCAGAAATCGTGAAAGTTTGCGTTTTTGAAGCTCTAGTTGTAACTTTTGGGGAGGTTTGACACGTTAGAATAATTAAAGCGTAAACACCGGGTGATTTCTTTCGGTGAAAAATATTTACCTTACATCTGAGACAACCACTCCATCAAAATGGCGACTTTAGCGTAAGTTATTTCAATAACATTAAATTTCGGGGGAATTAACACGGTGAAACTTCTATCGGAGTAATGGTTGCACGCTTATGAGGAATAAAATGTAATTTTAAATATTTTTCAGTAAGCCAAAATCGGAGATGACTCCCGAGGAACTCACTCAAAGAGAGGAAGAAGAATTTAATACCGGCCCATTGAGTATTTTGACTACTTCAGTCCACAACAATACGCAAGTTTTAATAAGTTGTCGAAATAACAGAAAATTATTGGGAAGAGTAAAAGCATTTGATCGTCATTGTAATATGGTACTGGAAAACGTGAAGGAAATGTGGACAGAATTTCCTCAAAAGGGTAAAGGGAAGAAGAAGGTAAGGATGGGCAAGACTTGTAAATATTAATAAACTGATGCCGATAGTCGATACAGGTTATAATTGTTTTTGGGTCTATGTCATTGCAGTCTAAACCCGTCAACAAGGATCGGTATATTTCGAAAATGTTCCTTCGAGGGGATTCTGTCATTTTGGTGATGAAAAATCCTTCAGCGACAACTGTTCCGAAGTAATTTTATCAAGTGTAATGGGATTTCTCTGTAATTTTGGATGTCATGGAGTGAATGAGGGATGAGGATGGCAATGACATTCGGCTGAATATACAGCAGTATAAACGAATTTCATCTCACCTGATAGTATGATTCCATCGTTTCTTTTCATCTTGTTTCCTATCAATTTTATAACTAGTTTATCTGCTATTGATGTAAGGTGTATCAGTGAGTGAATATTAAGTTTAGTATGACTGATCATAATTCATTTTTATGATGGTAATAATACTGAATGTTACCAAATATTTGTCCGTGTGTTTATTGGCTTAAGATTACTAAGGAATGTTTATTCCTCACAGCTATTTAGTCGAAAATCTGCGGAATAACTTGTACAAATCCTGTTCATGACATCTTGTAGCAGTCTAATTCTATTATCACAGAGACGTTTATCCCTCACAATTGTGAGTCGAACCTTAAAGATTAGGTTCAATATTCAGTGAATTCCAGAATTCAAAACTTTGGCTGTAGGGATTCTTAAGGAATTCAGGTTGGCTTGACATTTGGAGAAACTGAAATTCCTCAACAGATTTAGACTTGATTTCATGCCATGGTACTCCCGACATTTCCAATGGAGCACTGTAAGGAAGCAAAGAGAATCCATTGAGAAATATCCCTTAAGCTTTAACACATGCGAAATCCAAATATCCTTCGTTATTGTTATTACCCTCGAGCAAAGTCAGCCCACAGTTTTACAAATTCTCTCGAGATCAAATAATCTACATGTCCTTCTTTTACAGTGGGTGCGAAAGGAATGACGAATTCCATGAGTAGTTCGTCAATATGACAAACTCCTTTGAAATGTGCAAATTACGAATTAGTCTCATCTCATATTTCAGCTCTCAGTAATTGGTTTTTCAAGAACCTTACCGTAATGGGGGAGGTCTCCACCGGTGAATCTGTACAAGAATTTGCTTCCCACTAATCTTATAATATCCCATAAACCTTGAAGTCCCGTCCGGACATGTAAATGAAAATTTGCAACGCGCATATCCTGCTTATGGGAATACACGTAAAGGAAAACGCTCGCGTTTTCTTTTCGATGAAGCACCGCTGATTCTTGTAGTGGGTTAAAGTACCACCTTTCGTTGAACATTGCCGTAATATCCTGAAGGGTTTCTGGCGCATCAACATCAAATTCTGTAGATAAGTACCTTTTGGCAATGATTATGGCTGCGGATTCGTTTGCTTTAGTCATAAGAAGGTCCGGCATTAGTTTCTTGAAATCTCCGTACACGGTCTTCCTTAATTCCTCAGACTGGTAAATTTCTGAAATGAGGAATAAATACGTTATTCCTGCATGTTCGGTAGATTACCATGATAACCACTTGTGTGATGTAACCCCATACCTCTGAGTCCTATCAACCCGTCTTCAGAGTTGGAACCGATTATCCATGGCACTTTGCTGAACTGTCCAGAACGTAGCAGGGTGCGAGGATGATCGGGTAAAAATGTAGTTTCCGAAACCAGTCCAGATTCCACCGAAGGTACAAAAACTTTGATCATATCTCTCATAGGTTTCTACATGTACAAAATCCAATGTTTTCCGGAATCGAACGATCAGAAGTTTATTGCGGTGTACTAACAATACTGAATTTATCTCTTCGTCCCTACAGGACTGGATCCCTTACCATCATATCCAGATGGTGCTTCGTAATTTCGACGGCATCCATTTCCTTCATACAAGCAATCATAGATTTCATATTATCCGTGGGACATCCCACCTTGTTTCCAAAAAAAGCAGCTTGTTTTTCTGGATTGCTCCTGATTGCCCACGGTGCGAGAGCACTCCCACTTTGGGATATGGCTCTTTGAAAAAGGCCCTTTGACATAGGAGAAACTACGTGGAAATGAACGGATGCAGCTCCTGAAACATGACGTTTTTGAAATCCTCTTTTCCAAAACAATCTACTGATAATTTTATTATTACAATTTTATATTTTCTCACCAGCACTTTGTCCGAATATCGTAACTTGCCCAGGATTTCCTCCAAACTGCTGAACGTTTTCTTGAACCCACCTAAGCGCCATGTTCTGATCTTTAAGCCCCATATTTCCCCGAACAGTCCCATCTCCAGTGTTTAAAAAGCCTTAAAGATGTTTACAGTTGTAGTGAGCAAAGACTTTTTTAGATTAAGCCGTATATAATATGTCTAGCCGTAGCAAGCACAACATATTCACACAACTGAATTACAGAGTAATCATTGCTAATCCCTAATTGTGTTACCGAAAGACAGAAGTCGGTAGTTGACTGTGACAAGGATGACATCTTCATCCATGAAGTACTCTGGCCCATACTCATAGCCAGATCCGAAAGTGAAAATACCTCCGTGGAAGAAGACCATGACAGGAAGGCTGACATTTTTGTCAATTGGCAACTGGAGTAAACCACGCGAATATCACAATTTCCTCTGTATACTTATCACCATTCACACATCCTACCTGCACATACAACACTGCATAACTTACATCAGGCGTATAAAGATTGAGGAAGAGACAATCTTCATTCCCGCTCACACTTTCATAGACATTGGGTTGTAGGCAAGAGTCTCCAAACTGAGTAGCATCACGAACTCCATCCCAGTGTTTGGCTTTCTCCGTTGGCTGCAACACGACATGAATTATATAGTAATTAATTCTTCAGAACTCAACACTGCATGTGTTTCAATTTCAAGGCACATTGAAGATTTCAGAAGATGACTCGGCTCGTGATTACCTCAAATCTCAAAGGTCCGATTGGTGGTGCAGCGTAAGGTATTCCCCGGAATGCGTAGAATTCATTGCCGAGCCTGGATTCTAGTACTTGACCTCGGAGTCTCCCTGTAGCGACTCTGATAACCGGGCTTTCCTTAATTTTTTCAACTCTTAAACTGTACCAGACAGCAATGACTGCGACAGCTACAAAGTAGCGTCCTTTGTTAACCATTGTGAACCTAAACAAATTAGAAGCGCGCTTCACTACTACCGTCAATCTTCGGCACGCGCAGTTTCGCTATCAACTGATTCAGCGGCCACTGTATCGTCAATAGACTTCCTAGTTCCAATCTTCTCATTGTCTCTGATGGAGTGCACATTTTCATTCAACTATTCAAAACGCCCTTGTCCCAGCTCAACCTTTGCACTGCATCAATCATTATGTATTCTGAAGCTGAGAGTGAAAATTCGCACCGCGTGAGAGATTTATACAATTTTTTACGGCGAAATATTTCCATGCTCTGTAAGCAAAACCTTATCGTCATTAAATGAGAAGCTCGTCCAAGCTCCGTCCGACTTTTCATAACATGCCCTCAAAGATAACACATAGGGTTGCGTAATTCCTCCTCAGATAAAACCCCATCCCTCCATTCGCGCTGCCCCTGGTCAAGAAGACAAAACCTAGCTAGCCTTGAAATGGCTTGAAATTGCCTGAAATTGCAGTAAAGAGAAACGACCAAGTTAACTCTTCTACTCTTTCTAAGTCGGCTTCCCCCTTTTTCACATATGTAAATGCACTCTTTTTTTACTCTCTTCCCTCCTCAAGCCTCAGCTTTTAAATGGGGGAAATAAAACATCGTGACCTATCGCATGTGAATTTCCAGTTTTCCTGTCTCTCATCTCAATACTCTTGCTGTTTCAGACATATTTTCACACTCGCTGATCCTCTCTTCTTTGTTGCTCTTTTCCTCGTTTTAATATTATTTCATAATGATCTGGTGTTAGCTTTTTTGAATGTCCCTTCGAAAGTAAACAAAGTGAGTTCCCTCCGTTCCCATTATTAGTTCTCAGTCAATCAATTAACTCGAATTAATGTTCCCATCAACTCCGCAACAACATTGAACTCGTCTTATCTGTGTCATATCATTAATTATATTTTATACTCTTTTCTCACAATTCTTTTAGTAACCTTCCACTAAGCAACATCATTGCTTACTTGTATACTGTACGCGCGCTCATCCTGCCCAAGTCGCACTGAGCTTCACTTTGTTCAAGAGAGTCGCTTCTTTCCCCATTATTTCGCCATCTTCCCCGGTCCGGATTGCCCAACAGAGGGAATTATATTTAAAGCATGGAAAAACAAAATTATAATTCTCCCGAAATAGCGGCCACCCAGCTAACTCCTTATTATATATTGTTGTCGCCGTGCTTGGCGGTTGAGGGGAAGAATAACGGTATGCAACATTCTTGTCGTCAACAATGTGTTGGCTACAACATGTATTTGTTCTAAAGTGAAAGAAGGTATTTAAGTAGTTGTTGAGAGCGATGGGAAGAATTTTCCTAGAGAAGTCCTCAAATTACAGGTGCCAAGGAGGAAGAGGAGTGGTGTTAAAATAATGGTCGAATTCCCGGAAAGAAGTCATTCAATTCATACAAAATTCCTTTGCACCTCTACCAACAACGCTCTCGATATTCATCCCACCTTCAGCAAATTCCTGGCCCCATTGCATTTAAGATATTTGATATTAGCTGCCCTCTGTCCAATATTTTACAAGCTTGTGCGGACTAGATTCTGGATGGCTTATATCTTGAAGATCATTCAAGTTCATCAAGTTTTTTTTACCGTGCCTTCAACTATTTTCCCATCATGAAATAATAGCCAAAGGAACATATTTTTGATGGAACTTGATCTCTGTTTCCTCAATAAAATTATAATGTCTAGCACAAATTAGCATGTACACGTGAGTGCAATGATTCGACGTGTTCCCGTTCCATCGTATAATGTATGGGCTCCAGAAATATCCGGAAGAGCATGACAAGAAGACAGTGACAGGAACGTTAGAATACGAATTCCAGAGGAATTATTCGTATTTTCCAGGTATTTCCTCACACTTCCCTGACAAGAATCAGAGATTTACAGTAAAGCAGTTATTTCTAAGAGACACTGAAAACGGAGGATTGAGAAACGCTGTGATTCCCGACCTTGGTATATTTGTAGTTCCCTGGAAATCAATAAAGCGGAGTAAATAAATCCATTCATGATTTTCTCAGGAACCTAACGGTTCTTGGTTCTACGCACAATCTTCTGGAGAGTCAACGAAACGGAAAACACGGCTATAGTTTAACTCGCCATCATGTCCACATCTACACAACTCCATGAGGATGACATTTTTGTCTCTTCAAGTCGTCACTCTCAGTCCTCACCTAATTCCCCGTCCAATAAATACCTTCTCAATAAACATGCATTGATCACCACCACCTTAACTCTTCTACTTAAACCTTGCCCTTCCGACGTCTAGCTAATTCCCCTTCGGCTACTAAAATCTGACACCATAGCACTCCAGGACAAGTTCAAGGCTCGCATATATTCCTTTTTGCCACTTTCACACGTCCTGGCCAATTCTCAGTCCCATATAATTAATACATGTATAGGGTTAACGAAATTTGTTTCTCTGACCATCCACCTGTACTGTAGTTTTCCACCTTTGGGAATTACGGAAACGTTTTATCTCATAGCCCGTTCTTCGAGCCAAGAATAACTTGTGACACCCAGGTTCTGGAGAAGCTACGCCTAGAACATTCTGTACTACTCAATATTTTTCCGTTCCGTTATAATAGAAGGATTTTTACGTTGCTTCTGGAAAACTTTTAAGGATCATGTAACATGTTAAATTGCCCTGGGCTCATAAAACTATTGCAAATTTCCGAATAATCAAAACAGTAAGCAAAAAATTAAGGATTCGCTCAAATATTACGCTTGATCAGAGCAATTTCATTCAGTCTGACAAGTAAGGGTGCCAGGGCAGGGCCAGGACAGTATTCAGATTTGTCCGTCATTTTGAACTTGTGATGGGTGGGGGATCCTTCCAAAGTACTTGAATCGGGATGGCATCTGCGATCCTGGGGCGAAGTTGGATATTCATCAGGTCTAAGGAAGAAGAGGGAGTAATAAAAATCTTTCTGAAACCAAAGATAGTCCGGGAGCGCTGAAAAAAGAACAACACCTGAGAAACGTGACTAAAGACGGCACAGTAGCCTAGTAAGTGTTGTAAAGGGCCATAAGATGAAGAGAATATATTTCCTACTCAAATCCCACCATCACCGCCGCATCGTTTCTTTGCCTTCTGGGCAATTCTTTGGCATTGCATAACTATAAATACGAGTAAGTGCTCCTCCACTTACCTTCTGGCCCCGAAATAAAAATTGGGCTCATAAAATCCCTTAGCATAGCAACAATTATTCAACTTTTGGGATTCAAATCTTCTTCACGGACATCATCTTCCCTATTTCTTCACCTTTCCTATGCCTCACTTTGTCTTGAAAACCTAATTCCCATTGCTTTTCTTCTTCCACCCTTAGTCCTCCCCTGCCTAGATACTAATTTCTACACTATTATACTGCTCTGTATATATGATTCTCCCGGTAGCTTTCATCTTACCTGTTCCCATGTCTTAAACTGACTTGCTCCACTATATAACCATTATCCAATCCAGAAAATGGCAATGAAGCTAGGAAGGAAGAAATCGAAAGTAAAGGCTACAGTATATTGCTATCATCTTCACGGTCAATGTCAAGCTCGATATTTTCTTATACCATGTATTTTGCATCAGTTAAATTCCTTACGTGGATGAATTGCAAATTACATTCAAGTAAAACCTCTCATCCCTAAATTAGTCTTTTAAGGTTTAGTTCATGTAAGGATCCAGTAGACTTTTCGAGTATTTTTAAATTCGAATAGAGGATTGATGAGGTTACTAGTACACACCCTGAGTGTAATTATTACATTGTCTATTTCTAATCTTCTCATCAAATGTCTCGAGCTAAATAATAATTATCGCACCTTTCTTCCACCACAACTCCCACACCACTCCACAAAGGCTGTCAATAGAAGAGGTTATCTTCTCCAAAAGGAGAGCACATGGGAAATAGAAATTGGAATATCAGATTTTTAAACATTATAGTCACCCATAATCCCTCAAATTAAGTACCTTTTTTAGTTCTGAGTGCTCGCTCAGCAAGTATCCAGCAATCCAAGAGGAATTGCTTTTTCCTCCCTGTCAATTCTTATGATAAAACACAAAGTACCATTAGGCATCCTGATTCTAAAATTCGGATAAGGATTACTTCAATTCATTTACTACCCCCATTAGGAAGCTTTGACCCATGTTAAATTATGCATGCGCCCAACTGAGCATCCCTACTTAATCCAGGTAAGAAAAGGCCTAAGCAGAGCCATGGATTTCTCCCTACCCAAATCTCTCAATCAGCTTGTAAGTAGGGAGGAAATCAGAACAGGTGAGAGAGAAAGACCCTTCTTCGCTCCCTTCATTCTCCCTTCTTTTCCCCAATACTAAATCATGGAATAGCCGTGTACTTCCGATCCCATCCCCGTGACCACCTCCAGACAGACCTATATAAAGCAGGGCCTCTCCTAGGACCCTTTAAATATTCGCTTGGCACTCCGTCCGTCACGTCGCGTTTCGGAGTTAGTAAGCCCTCTTCTTCTGTGTCCAGAGTTTAAGTCCAGTCCAACATAGTTTCTGCTACTCTTTTCGCCAAATCCCTGCGAAACTTTGTCCCTTGGTTCTCCTGTTAAATTACATTTCGTGAATCTATCTTATTGTCCCTCCGCCAGTTTCGTCGTCATAAAACGCCGTTCGCCTGGATATCATTGTAAGTACAATTTGCAACTAATTCATTTCTACTTAGCCTCTGTTGTAGCGTTTCGGAATGTGTTGCGTGGGAGGAATAGTACCAGCTTTGTACAATTTTAGACCCGAATGTGACCGGTTTGCTTCCTTTACTCGTCACGTTGACTGGTTGTAGGAGCCAGGCTTAAGTAACTGCATAGCTAGTCCCATTTCCTTGGCAACTTTCTCCATGAGTATTCATTGCACAATACGTTGCTCATTTCGCTCTCGTTCTTCCTCAGTATTCGTAAATTGGGGGCAGCCTGAAACTATGGGATTTGCTTAACATAAGTTTCTTGAATTCGTCTGTACTGTAAATAAGTTTCATTTGAGGATCACAAATTGGGATTTTATCCCAAAATTACTCAATGCTAGTCGTGGCAAACCAATAATTTAACTTTTCAAAAAAGAATAACAAGACAGTATTGAAACTTTCCTCAAGACGAACTCGAGAAAACGCAGAGATGAGAAAGAGAATAGAGAAAGATGGGAGGAAAAAATGTTTTCATAATGTCATTCAGACACTTTGCAGGGATACATATTTTTATTTGATATAATAGACTTTATATCGTATTATCAATATTTTCCTTCAAAGAATTGCAGGGATTGTCTATGATAGAAATTAGGTAGCTGAGTATTAAAAAACCAGCAGAATCATGGAATGTTTCAGATATTTGACTGACAGGGAGCAACAATGATAGCAAGTAAAAATGCATACAGGAGTAGGCGTATTTTGAATTATTATTGTAGATTGCATGCATGCATGCCTTGTCCTAGCATGTAAGGCCCGTAATCCTTGTTATTATGATTCCACAAATACACTGTTTGACAAACTGTCAAGCTGTCATTTACTCATCACAATACCGATTAAGAACGCAGTTAATGGTACCAAAATGTCTGGAGGTTTTTGAATACACAAATTAGCCCTGCCCTAGGGTTGAATCGTGTCAAAGCTGTCAAATTTTTTATCATCCATTACCATTGATAAGGTGTTAGAGTTATGACAGGGAGGAGATGTGCTGAGAATAGGGATCGGGACAAAAAAACCTCGTTTCCATTGTTTCTTTCAATCGATAATTATCACCTATTTTTTACAATACGCCCAGCGTTTCCATGCATGAACGATTTCAGGTCAGTGATGTATAGAAATTAGTAAAGTTTGCGTTCCTAATCCTAGGGCTGTCTTGAAATTTGTTGAATTACTTGAAACAATACAAGATTCCAGAGTTTTTATTCTTTCTCTCCATCCTTTTTTTCCCTCCTGGAGTAGCGCTTGCAATCCACCGTTCCAGTTTTCAGGTCCACTTGCTTTGCTTAATCCCTAATTCCCTACTGGGATTCTTCCCACATTTTCTCCACCATATTCCCACATGAGAATTTGTTCCGAATTAGGTAACTATGGATTGACACTTTTGACACGAATCAATGTGACAGGTTGAGGATTAAAATTTTCTCATGTCATGGATGGGAGTCTCTCCAAGAAAGTTCTAGGAAATGGATCATTGATGGCGCGAGTAGTGTGTTTTAGCATCCCCGCACTGAATCTAATTGTTTGTTCTATATTATTATTTAATATTAAATAATGTTATTAAATCTTAAATGTTTTTTTCAGGGATCTGTCATGGAAACTTCACTGAGCTGGTACATTACCCTTGGAAGCTGCTTTCTTGTCCTTGTACTTCTGCAAAAATTGAAGGGAAGTGGGAAAAAGTGTGAAAATGGTCAAGACTCGGGTGATGTGAGGGAAGGAAATAAGTTGCCAACGCCCCCGTCGCCCCCGTCTATCCCTCTTTTGGGACATCTTCATCTCCTCCGCGGGTGACTACTCATTCATAATTTACTTAGTCTTAGCCAGAGCTCTAATGCCAGGCTCCAGTAGTGCCTAGTACACGTTTCATTCAATCCTCTGTCTTGAAGCCCAGGAGCTCGAGCTTTTTTACACCTTTCTGTCCCTCACTCACTATCAGGAGAGGTTACCTTCAAAACTTTTCTTTTCCAACAATAAGCCATACGCAAGCTTGTTGGGTTGTGCCATTCTCGTTTAATCATCATCGAGACTGGCCCAACCTTTCCCCGCCCCTGAGGCCTTAAGCCTCCTTACGTCTAGTCGTTAGTCTTCAAACCAGCCACGCGCGTTCCTCTTTTCTTGAGAAAATGCAAACCGCGACGGTATTCTCCTGAATTTTAAATCTATGGCAGCAACCAGTTACAATATCTGAGTAACCCTGCCCATTAACTTTACATGAGCTTACAAATTGATTGGCACCTTCCCTCTGGGGAGGTGCCAGAAAATATTAGACTTACCTTGTCCTCCTAAGCTCAACGAGGCGTGAATGAACTAACTTTATGATTTTCTCTTTCAGGGATCCATTTGTGGATATGACCCGGATTAGCGAAAAATACGGGGAAATTTATTCTCTTCAGCTTGGAACCGTCCCCACTGTGGTTGTGAGCTCGCTCAAACTCATGAAAGAAGTACTGGTTGGCAAAGGCTCTGCTTTCGGTCACCGTCCCAACTTTTTGCGATACCACGTTCTATTTGGCGGAAACAAGGAAAATTGTAAGTTACTTATTCCCACCCTCCACTATATAATTTCGTTACTTCGCTTCCCTTCTTCCTAGTCTATTTCCTCCCACCTAGAACATACCCTGCGTAACAAAGCCCTAAATTTTGTCCAAATGTATCATTGAAGCCGTAGTCTCGGCCATTTCTATTTATTTCTCCCTTGTGAAAGTACCAAGTTTAGTGTAGCCATACGCACACTTTTACATGTTTTATTGTCCTCTTTGGAAAACAAAAACATAATTTACTTTAACCTTCAAAGCCCCTAACGGTCCTTTGTGTTATTCAACATCTCTGTGGCTTGCGCCTATAGTTTACGACATCTTCTCATTCTTATGCAGACGAACAAGTATAAATTTACCTCCGTAACACCTCCCTTGTGCAATTGTGTTCTCATTAACCTTCCCGAGGTTTCGTGTTGTAAATGCGAGCGCCCTCTCCTTGCTGCCTTTGAAACGCACCTTTAAAATCTCTTCTTAATGAACTATTCCCAAGTACAAGTTGGAAACTTACGGTTGAATCGTTTACGTTTTGCAGCTCTCGCCTTCTGTGATTGGTCCCCAACGCAGAAACTTCGTCGCTCTTTGGCAAGGAAATTCTGTCACACCCAGGTCTTTGGAAACAAAGTTGATGAGGCAATCCGACGTGGAAGTGAATGGCTTAACGACACGATCGAATCCAATCGTGTGGACGGCTCCGTTTCAATGAAGCTAAAGCAGGATATTCAAGTGGCTTGTGCGAACATTTTCTTCGAGTTCTTTTCCTCTCAGTCATTTGATCGGAATGACGATCCCGAATTTGGAAAAATGGTTCGTTATTTTGATGACATTTTCTGGGACATCAACCAGAACCATCCAACTGACGTTCTTCCTTTTCTCTCCGTCTTTTATCGGAATTATTTTAAAAACATGAGCTCTATGAGTCACTTTATCCGCAACTTTGTTCTTCGTAAGGTGGTTCCTCATCACATGTAAGTTGATTTCACGTTTTCTTAAAGTTACTTGAACCAAGTTTACGGTGTGAGTTGATTCAAGTTGAAAGTTTGAAAAAGTGAGTACTAATCTGGGCATTATTTCGACAGGGAAAGTTTAGACGCGGATGATCCACAGGACCTGGTTGACAATCTGTTGCTTCACTTGAACGAGTCGGAGGAAGATGAAAATAAGTTAACTATGGAGCAAGTGCTTTTCGAATTGGAGGACTTTCTTGGAGGTCATTCAGCAGTGGGCAACTTGATTGCTCGTGCCCTTGTAGAAATCGCAGGTGTCCCAGGGCTGTCCGCAAAGATTTACGACGAGGTCCTAGAAAATGAAAATTCCGCCTACATGCAAGCCGTCCTTTACGAAACCCTTCGGAAGACTTCATCCCCAATAGTTCCTCATGTTGCCTCCTCGGATACTAGTATCGCGGGTTATCAAGTCAAGAAAGGCACCATGGTCATTTTCAACAATTTTGAGCTTAACCTCAGCTCGGCGTACTGGGAGAGTCCAGAAAAGTTTATGCCCGAGAGGTTTTTAACACCAGAGGGAGCCTTTCGCAAACCCTCTCACTTCCTCCCATTCTCGACGGGGAAACGAGCCTGCATGGGCTACAAGTTAGTGGAAGATGTTTTCGAAGGGATTATAGTATCTGTTTTAAAAAAGTTCGATCTGGACACCCTATCTAATCCTACACCACTTCCTCTTTCCTGTGTAGCTCTCCATCCCGATGTATTACTCAATATTAACTTTACACCCAGACATTCTCACTGACACTTACTTCCGTTGGCTAGTTGAGTGCAAAAGTGCACCCTGCCGCTAGTTTGTATACCCAGGCTGTATTTATTTAATGTGTTTAATAGTCACCACCAATATGATATTAATATTTAAGAGTAGTCTCTCCACCGGAGTGTATAATAATCCTCACATAGTTTTATCATCATCCTTTATTTTGTACCATACAACTTTTAACTATCCATTTAGACCATGCATGTACTACTTAGCACGTATAGCCTTAGCTAGCGCCCTTTTATAATTACTGTAATCACAATCGTAGCCCTGTTTCGATCTATTTTTAAGTCTCAAACTGTACATTATAGATGTTAAGGAAGCGGATTACTACGGGTCAATAAATAATACGCGTTTACTTGAAGCTAAAAAACACGAGTATTTAAAAAACATTGAAACGGATTTCAGCTTTTAACTAATGTAATTTAATGTCAAAGGTCAACTGAATAATGCCAGGGAGGAAATAAAAAGGCCGTGTGGATTGACTGTATACATGTAGGAAACGTTTTAAAAGAAAAATACATAAGCTTAGACCTTCTTGCGCGCCCTCTGTTGACTTGCTCTCTTCATCTCTGATCCATAGGATTCCTTGGAGATCCTTTGAAATCAAAATCAGAGCCCAGCCTCCTATACACACGCTATAGCAAATAAGGGATTCTGGTCTAGGAGTCTTGGGTTCAGGAGAGAGGTGCTAGATGGTGTTTGATGTGCCTAGACTGAGTAAAGGAATACTATGAGAAGTACAGCGCTTATATACGTAAGGTTCGCTTCTCTAATCCACACCCGTACCTCTCCCATGCCATGGTGCACGACCCAATGTTTATCCTTTAGGGATTTTTGCTCTTGACTCACTACATTTTATTATGGTCCTGGGGCAGTGTTGAATTCCGAGCCATCTAAAAAGGCTTGCACCGAATACTATACGGACACTGCACTGAAATGCTGCCTGTACTTTTGTGCATATTTCCAAGGATATTGAGTCGCTTCATACCCAGAGCCTCTATCTAATAACTCCCTGCCTGATAATAAAGCGAAATTTATACAGGACTTTTGATACTTACATATTTGAAGCGGTGAGCTCAGCGATGGGAAGGATTGGATGACGGCCCCGCATCCGACTAGTCAGTTTCAGTCGTATAGAGTGTGTGTGTGTATTCTGAATTTCTGCATGTAAAGTCTGTAAAAGACACACTAGCATAAATTGACGGAGCCATCGGGTTGAGGAAGAGGATAAAAATAATATAGGGATAGCCGAGAAGCAGTGGTTTTGGAACAAGACTTTTATCGGACCTGAAATAACTTTCTGTAATACCAAGTAGGGAAATCACATTTAGTTTTATTTAAATTGTATACATCCCATATTCTTGACATCATAGACGTTTCCCTCATCGTCGAAAGCAAATAGCATTTCTCCCGCATCACATCATCATCAGTGATCCAGTTAATAGGAGTCACACACAACCACCTCCCGATCCTACCCGGCATAAGGAAAACAACACTTCCCTCTCATTCCTTTCTAAAATCCATCAACTCCTTGTCTTAACATAATTTGAATTGTATCATTTCATTCTTATTAGTTTTTCCTCCTTTTAGAGTCGACCCTTCCTCTTTTGTAATTAGCGAAATGGCGTCTGAAACCGAAGAAACTATCCCTGATTCAGAAAAGGTTTGTTTCATGCTTAAGCTTCTTGTAAATTAATAATATACTGCTACTCGTTTGTAAATCTTTCATGTTTGTCAATTTTAAGGCGTGTCAATTAAATTGAACATTAACAATGAACTATTATTTTTAATACAGGTTCGAATAGTTTCCGACTTCATTTTACACTCTCCTCCTGGGGAATTCAACGAAGTTTTTAATGGTGAGGTTTATTTAAGATTTTTTATGACTGCTTATTATCTACTATGCTCTGAAATATACTTGGCTTCCGGTAGGATTTGTCGAGTTACATAAGTTTATTGAATTTAGAGTCTAAATTTTAGACACTGAATAAAAAAAGTAATTTCATGTATTTAACAATATTTATCTTTTCAGATGTTCGAACACTCCTTAATAATGATACACTGCTTAAAGAAGGTGCTTCAAGGTATGTGGTATTTGAATTAGTAATTTGGTTTGTTTATTCGCGTATTTTGAATAGGTTTTTGTTCAAAATTAATGCATGAAATGTTGTGAAACCGTGTTCTCTGTTTAGAATAGTTATTACTAATTTATATGACATGCTGCATGTGAATTCTTGAATGAGTCATCAATGTTTATTTTATGAATATGATTCGTTGCTTCTCACAACAGTGCGTTTGCCCAATACAATAAGGACCAGCTAACTCCGTGTAGGGTTAACGGGTCGGACCAGTCTGTTCTGATTACGGAGCACAATGACCTCGGCTCAGGTCGCTTCTACGACCCACGAACAAAACAATCCTTTCGATATGATCATTTAAAGAAGGAAGCTTCCGACTTACAGGTAATTGAGGTTTGGGGTTTGTGTTTCGGTATTAAGGGTATTTAAATTCATATTAGATTTGAGTTTGCCGAATAGTTTATTTGACATTGGAAACTCGCGAAGACTTTGTTGGTTAAAATTAATAATTGAAGAAATATTTTCACTGTAGAGTTTTATATATTAGATACCGAATTTACTACGCGAAGGGCCTAAAGTTTAGTAGTTTTACGATAGATTTTTATCAAAATGTTCGGAGCTGCTATTGAGAAGGATTAAACAACTGTATGGTGCAGTCGTACAGTAACCTCGTAAACTAAATTGATTTCGACTATCGAAACGTCGGCAACTGTTCGAATGTTAGAATGTCGAATACAAGAAGCAAGTAGTGATTATTTGTCGGTGCAAAGCTTTATTAGAAATCGGATTCGTACTGACTGGAATTACGCTTTCAGAAAATAGTATTAATTGAAGTATATATCGTAAATAATTCCTAATCAGTTTTGTCTGTATTTTCTAGCCATGGGAACCTGATCGAAAAGCCGAACCTTGGCGTTCATCTTTAGAAACTGAATTCAAAAATTACGTCGTAAATCATTATCCCCACGGAGTATTTTCAGTCTTTTCTCGAATTTCTGGGAACACCGTCACTCTAGTTGCGTGCATAGAAGATCACCAGTTCCAGCCAAAAAATTTCTGGTGAGTAAATGAATAATGTTTAAGCTGTTAAGCAATCCTCGCCGAAGCATGTGTCACTACGCTCGAAGTTACATTTTCAGTGGAATTATCGACTAAACTAATCTTACCAATAGCTTGAAATCTACTTTGAAATTTTTTTGTGTCTAGGAATGGCCGTTGGCGCTCCCAGTGGACTGTTAGTTTCGATCCGAGTGCAATAGGAGAAAAGGTAGAATTAAAAGGAGTCGTAAAAGTTCAAGTTCATTATTACGAAGATGGAAATGTCCAACTGGTCAGCTCCAAAGATGTAAAGCACAACATTCAAGTATCAGTAAGTTGAAATTAATTATAAATGCTTTAACTTAAGTATAACGAATGACGTATCAATGTATCTCGAATTCTTCATTGATCATTGAATGGAATTTACTAATGTAAATTTTGGCTTGCTCATTAACAGGATGAGTCCGATTTTGCTGCCGAGTTCACAAGACTCGTGGAAGCTGCCGAGAGCGATTATCACAATGCTCTTAGTAAGTTGATAATTGATGTGTTAGTATTTTATCGTAGTATGAAGCCCACATAGAATTTAAAGTTATTTTGAATTTGATATTATCAACAGAAGAAAATTATCAGACAATGTCGGATACCACTTTTAAAGCCTTGAGACGTGCATTACCGGTGACACGAACAAAAATAGATTGGAACAAGATTGTTTCGTATTCAATCGGAAAGGAGCTACGTTCCCAATGATAGCCACAGTTTCCATTATAAATCGCAAGAGAAGACTCGTCGTCATTCGGGATTCGAGGCTCAAAACGAAGAAATTCCTTTTTTGGCAAATTAATGTTACTTACTGAAGCTCTTCTTTGAGGAAGAGCGAATTTCATACCTTACTATGAAAGTATCTATTACTATCTACTACTATAGATCCTAATTCAGACTATACGTACACCGATAATATGAAGCTTGTATGATGAACAACGCCAACGGAACCGGTACTTGCTCCATCCCAAGTATTCTGCGGAAGAGTTAAACGGATCAGATCCACTAATCCAATTGTAAATCGCAAGGATATATGAAGCGAATAAGTGAATACAACGCGCCTGTTTCCACTTATCTTATGTTTATCGTGGATGCGAAAAATATTTCTACAATTTCTCCTCTGTCTTTCATGACGGCAGGAGAATTCAAATTTCACCGACTCATTCACGTACACCCGACTACAAAGTATCTTCCAAGCATACGGTTAAGTATTATAAATAATGAAAAAGATTATATATCTTTACAAAATAACCATTATATTATTCTTATGATTGCATTCGTTGTCAAAGCTGAGCAGGAATGAATGAATGAATAATAAATTATTGTAATTGATTGCGAAATCCAGATTTTACGACTCCCCTCCCTGGGACAGCCTAACTCATTGAGGCAAATCTCCAGAATAACCAACACACGACTTTCCATTATTCTCGTGAGGGAAACACGTTAAACGACCTCCTCACAACAGTGAGTTCCCTTATAAATCAAGAGTCCTTCTCCCCAGGAAACGTCTTCAAAGCACTCCGTCTCCTCAGTCTTCCTCAGCTTTCTTCACCAGAGTTGTCCCAGTATCGATCTTCGACAACTGAATTGAAATTGAAAAACCATCACGACCCCAGCTAAAAACTCAACTCCCTCTCTATCCATCCTCGTTCAGAAGTTGGACATATTCTCCTTGAATTAAGAGTCACAAAATCAATCTCACTTTTCCTTTAGTTATCTCCATGTCCACAGTATTTTGACTCGTATTTTGACAAAGAAAATTCAAATCCAACCCCCCCGCTCTCCCCTTCCCTTCCTTCTTATCAATTTAATCCCTATTAAATTCCTCTTTCCTCAAAGCATGTCTCTTTATGCAAAAGAAAAAGGATGTGGATGTCTACGAACCGTTTGGATATTTGCATCAATCAAGACCTGATCGATGAGCTTGTTTCCTCCATCCTTCCTCTCGTACTTCTTTTTGATTTTCAGAGTTGGAAATATTGTCGTGATGACTGCCACCTCATTAGCATTGTTAAAATGAGTTACAGCTTCCCTCATCTCTCATCGTTTCACAATCTAAATCTCACCATCAAATCCCTCCGTCATCATGGTACTTGATTTCATAAAACCTTATTATTCTTCCTTTTACCTTCCCTTTACTGCCATCGCCATCCCCCATCTAAGGGCCTTTCTCCCTGCCGCTGATTCTGTCCGGGTGTCCACATGTTCTTCTTTAAAGAAATCAGAATATTCACCACAAAAGGACCGCCCCAAACCAGCACCATTCCTTTCTCGGCTGCTGGCTTAGTTAGCAGCTTTAACGCTGCAAGTACAGTAACTAGTAGCAAAACACGCTTATTCTACTCGCCGTGAACTCCAGAAGAGTGGACCACAATTCCAGCATTCTGGGACACTCACTCTATTAGAAGTTGTGAAACTAGGAGCGGTGGAGTATGATTATACTAATAATAATAACAATAATATTCATCTAAAGATGGACCAGTCTTGGGCTTGAAGTTTAGCATCCGCATCTAATCCAGCCTTCTAATCTTGTTCATGAGTAATGATATACCTCCCTGGAGCTTTCTAAAGACATTCCTCACTATTCATTCGATTATTATTAAGCTACGATTTTTACCCTGATGAATGCTCGTAGAGGTGCACGGACCCGGGATTGGGAGAGGGTAAAAAAGGTGGAGGAACATCGATACTTTATTATTATTACCGCCTCAACCAAACTCACCTTCCTCTCCCACCGTCCCGGCTACCGTCCTGTCCTCAAGCAATATAAATACATTCATTTGTATTGCATCAACCACTACCCCCATGACTAATATTTATTACGTCGACCCACCTAAACTACATTTATTTATTTTGATTCCTCCTCTGACCGCATGTAAAATTGGATTCATCCCCCTTACAAAAAACATACCGACACCACGTATCAGTAGAAACGTACGTACGTTTTCTCATTCCTACCGTATCTGCTTTTAAGATTCTTTCTACCTTCAGCCGTCATCTCTCTTCTGCTCTATTCCATAATTTCATTCTATAACATTTAGCATTCAAGAGGGTTCTTTTTTTCTTCAAGAGTCAAAACTACCCAAACAATATTAAAAATTTCATCTCCTCCACTCCCTCATTCACATATATAATATGAATTAGATGGGGAATGAGGTAGCAAACTAACTAGGAAAGTCACAGAAACTCTTGCTCTCTCGTATTGGTCCACTCCACGACTCCACACCTGAGGAAAGGTGGGTAAGGGTCGTATACACTATATACAATCTCCAGTTTTTCAACAACGTTACTTCAACCCATTACTTTCCCATGCCTACCTATAAAAAACTTTCCAAATCCGCTCACTAACAATCATCATCATCCACTGTCTCCTCCCATGCAATTAGTAAGGACGCATGCAAGAATTCATAATTTCATTTCTCCCCCTCCCTACCCGCGAATTCCCTACATCACCCAGTCCCAGCCTATCCGATTTGCGGAACTTACTCGCAACTTTTACCATTTTCACTCCAACCTACTCTCATCTCATGCATCAAATAACTAAATAAGCTTCTATTCCCGCATATTATCTACTGCTCTACACACTACACCCCCCAATCACCAACATCACTACACCGGCATTCTTCTTAACAATCTTCTTCAATTCCCTCCTCTTCCGCCTTTCTTCTCCTCCCGTTTCTCATATGCCAAATAGTCTGAAAGTATTTCCTCGATGCAGTTTCATTCGGACATTACAAGACTTAAGACAGGGGAATATACCTATTTTGGATACGTAACAATATCCTGCTCTCGCAGATTCCTGTGAATCATATCGACAGGATTCGACAAACTGCTCCTCATACATTTTCGTACCGTTAGGAAGCAATCCGTTGCATTCCATCTGATAGGATCTAGCAGAAGTTCCGCGCTGTCCATTTCTTTCTTATATGCATTCACCAATTTTGAAATATTTATCCCCCCTTACCGTACCTGTTCCGCTCTCTTTAGGCTCTCAGAGATTACTCTTTCCCTGCTGCAATCATTTCCCAACCACAAAGTCCTGAATCTGATTCTTACAATCCGTCTCCAGGATCTGAAAGATTGTTTGTAAATATAGCCTCGGACATTCGGATCCCAGGAGTTAGCGCCACTCACAGCAAGGAACGTCTGGCTGGATGATTGTTTTTTGTTAAAATATTTGAAATTCTTTATTTCTTCTCTTGGTGATTCCAGACAAGGGTTTCAGACCTGGATCCAGTCATTTCGTCATCAGTCTTTTACATTCCCAGTCGCCAATCCATTTAGTTATCGACTCTTTTGAAAAAATTCATTGATCATAAACAACACATTTATTGCCTTTTTCATCCCATAACATCAGAAGCATGTGACAAATACTTACTTGAAATGTCCGGCACATATCCTAAGCTGTTGTTCTCATTTCCGTTTGTATCTTATATCGATACCTCTAAACTAGTCATGGAGGAGGGTATTATATCCGTAGTTAATGTGAGCTAAAAGCATTTAATAGCCCTTTCAAACCGTCTACTTGATCTCATCAAGGAGACACAAGATCAAGGGCTCCTCCATTACCCCTTATCTGCTCCATGTCCGAGATTGTGTCCACTCCAGGCTCCCAAGAATTCTCGCTTTATCTTTTAAAAAATTTACAATCCCATACAAAATTCCAGCCCATACCCTATCCTATTAGGTCATGATGGGTCTGTTGGACCTGAGTTTGTCTGTATCTGTATAGGAACTCCGCCACCCTGTTATATTCACATACTCATCCGTCTTTCCTCTGACCACATCTCACAGACTCACAGCAGCAGCAGTCTCTTATGTTATATATCTATGCCTTGCCTCTTGAGCAGTCAGTTAAATCCGAGCAATAAAAGATGACTACTTAGGAAACATATTATCATTTCGTACATTCCCAACCCAGACTTCTTATCACACATTACAAAACAATTCCGGCAAGCTAATGTCCACCGAGGTACTTGGATCTTCTACATCCCGTCCCGTCAGCTTCATCTTTGTCATTTTCTGAGTTTTCATGAAGCCTTCTGTAAAAACGGAAGAGATGGAGCACTCCAGACTTGTATTTTACACACTTGATAGACAAAAACCCATGTTGAGCTTAAACAAGGCTGGATGTGACTAGCTCTAGAGCTGGCGGTAGTTGAGTGATGATTCGGAGATGGAGTCCATAATAATACAAGAGTTATGCATGAGATTCGGGCAAAACATTTGGTAATTTTTCCGAGGAGGGAGGCAAGAGAGAGAGAGAAGAGCTGGACTTGGGAAGCTCCATCCAGACACCTCTCTCATACTTTTAGTAAATGAACTTCTAAAAAACTATGGATAATCAACTAAAAAGGAAGCGCTTCTTCCCATTTTCCCTCCCTCCGATAGCTACATCATCCAACCCGTCTTCCAAGTTTCAGCCCGTGTCTCATCATCCCTCCCGTCTTTGGTCTTCCATCCACCCTCCTGCCTTCTCTCTCTATCCCAATCCCTTCCAGCGTATCCAACTTATCCCGGAGTTTTTGGGAACGCTTCGTGATTCCTTATTTTCTCCACCTAGTCTTGATATATTCTTTATTATTCTTCGCAACGCCTATTATATTCTCCTCCCTTCGGAGCGGCAAAGGGTTTGAGAAAATCCAAGTCAGCATTTTGTTCTCTCTGTTGTGTGTTGTGGTGGCTGTGAAGGGCCGCATCTCTCAAAACCACCGCCGCCATATATCTACAAAGAGTAATAGTTTTTAAACTCTTTATCTAAATGCCTTAATTTCCCTGCCTTAGGATTCAACGGCCGCATCCAAGCGGAGCAAGGAACAAGAAGCCCTTGGGGATACATTCCTCTTAGTTTCTAACACACCCAAATTCACTTGCTATTACTCCTAACCTCACCACCACCAAAACCAACGGCATTCCCCACCACACATTTCTTTAAAATCTTCTCAAATAAGATCAAACACTTTGCGCCACCAAAGAAATCCAGAGAGAACTCAGCTATTTCATTCACTACTCCCTCTAATTTCTCTGATCCGTATTTTTCTATTTTCTTACGCTTTCTTTATGAAATGCCTTCACCTTCACCGCCAGCCAGAAGAATAATCTGAGGAGCGTATTACAATGTTTTTACCCAGACGCTTCCCCTCTGTTTCTTGATTCCATGATCCGTCCCAACTTGCTCATCAAAATCTCTCCTATTCTTTCATTTCTTCTTAACCAAATCATGAGCCGCTCTTATTCTTGAAATTATTCTCTTTCCCTCTGCATTAACATTTATTATTAGCCCTCACCTCCGCCTCCCCTTTGCCCTTACCGCAAAACATTTACCGCCAATTATACATTCCTTCCTCCCCCATCCTTTCAACATCTCCTCGCGTCCAAGAGTTTGCATCCCTTTATTTGCATTTGTCTTTTGGAGATATGCGAGGCTTGTAAAACATCTTCATTTGATTCTGGATTTGTAAGGTTCGTGCGGCGTCTGGAGCGGGGGCAGTTGGAGAGGCAGTGAGGTCCAGAGTGGAAAAAATCTCACTCATTATTACCCCTCATTAGCATCTCTAAACTGTCTGCACGCAAAGTGTTTAGAGAGGAAAAATTTGCAAACACAATTCCGACCTCTCTTACCCCCGTCTTCTTCTACCTGTTTTCCATCCGTTGCATGCCTGTCATCACCGCAGAGGAGGACCTCCAGCTCTCTCGTCTCCAGTTTCATTTACACACACACACACACACAACATTCTTGAATCCGGCTTAATTTATTTTCATTATTTCTCTTTTTCCCCTCTATTCTTCTTTGAGCCTCTCGGCTTTTCTCAGAATCTTGAATTTCAGTCTTGCTCTTCTTGCTGAGGAAGGCTCTGAACGTCTACACCTACTCCAAGTTGATCTTCTTCTTCTCCAACCCCTCCTCTCATCTCCTTCTTATCCTCCAGCATTGAGATTGAATAAAGTGGGAAGAGGAGGGAGCCGATAGAGGTGCTGGAAAGACGTAATACAAGTGTGCCTATTGTGTCGGTAGAACAAGGAGGATTACAGGCCCGAGACCGCACTGAATAATAAGTAAATCCTCAAATGTGGGAGGACCGCCATGGTGCTAATGACTCACGCTCTTGTCCGTCCTCTTATTCATCTTCTTTTCCCCTTCTCACCGACAACCCTGCAGTACATAGCATCTAGCCAAAGGAAATGGGGCTCATCTTCTTTAACCTATCATCCATATCATCGTCTTTCTTCTCCTCAAATATCGCACACATATCAACAAAACTATTTCCTACAACATCTTAGCACTCATATTCCTCCTAATTCCCAGCTCTCCATCACATTATCCCTAATATCCCTTCACCTTATATTCCTCTCATCATCTACCTATCTTAACCTCCATCTCAAGTATGGTGGGATACGCACAGTCACTGAGACGTCCAACTATTTTGAACCAACTGCTAAAATCATAGAATTTTCTATATTAACTCGGAATTCTTTGAAAAATCTCCATTCACTTCCTCCTCATATTATTCCCCACAATCTCTCCCTCGTATCAAAAGATTATATCACCAACACCACCCTTATATCCCCTTCATCCCTTAAGCGTATCATCTCTCTGCCGCCACCTTTTGCAATCATCCCATGAACGTGATCATAAGCTATGGCCCATAATCAAATATCATTTATCTCCTCCTTTCCTATATCACTACAAGTTTACAAGCCATGTGATCAAATCCCAACCGACTTTCACCGCCACACCACAATCCATTAATCCTCATACATATTTTCTCTTCCCGCATTAATTTACTCTAGATTTTATAAAGCCCGGTTGGAGGAGGAGGAGGAACCAGGAAAACGCCAAAATGCACCCCCCTCCTTTAGAAATACGCCAGGTTCGCTCGTATCCGGGCTATTCCGATTCCATTCCTCCAGTTGACAATCCCACTTCCTCCCGCATCCACACATATCATTATCATCTGCACCAGGTTTATTATCTGGCCGCTCAATAAAACCACTACCGTACACACGCATCTTATCAGCTACACCACCACCCGGCACGGTCATTTCATCCACCCTAATCCCATCCCCCTCCAGCAGGGTTTTCTCAATACAATATGTTTCATCTCGGAAGGTTAATAAACACATCGTCCCTTCCCCAGTGCCTTGTCACCCAGGACGTATAATCTATAATTCAAATCTTGTAATATGAGCCGCCCAACGTACACAGAGAGCGATATTAAAGGAAGATCTCTATCATTACCATAATTATTTCCCAACATCCTTACTTGTCCATCACAAATTGTTTCACCACCACCACCGCTCCTACTTTCCAGCCACAGACACAAACCATGTTCTAGTTCAGCCTACTACCTCAACGCTTTTACATCCGCGGCCAGTGAGATGCTCTCATTAAACTATGAGGACGGACAGAAGCATGGAGTATAGTGAGTTGTGCATTAATCTTACGCGGCATCCGTGTAATTTCTGTTTCAGTTTGCGCTTTGTCCCACCCCCTATTTCCTTGCTCTTATTCTTACTATACACTTAAGTCTACACCACAATTCTCTCTGGGGTAGTAAAAATCCCTCCTGTGTGGCCCCCTTTGTCATTCTTGTAGAATAATTGAAAATCACGGAAATTATACTATTCCAATATCACATGTCAATGCACCTCTATTCTTGCGTTTCTTCTTCTTCCCAAGCCCAGAGTATCTCTCTCTCTCTCTCTCTCATCCTTCATTCTTATTCCTCCAAACCTTTTTCTAGCTTTCCCTATTCTTATCTCGGACAAGTTTTTCATTCTCTTCTACACTCTGGGGCATGGAGCTACAAGACTATACACACAGAGCCAAGCTTCCCCTCATTAACCTCTCACTCCTACGGTCATTCAGTATGCATAGATTTTACAATTTACATTATTCACGCCACGCAATTCACCCTCCATTTGACAATATATAAGGAGTATATTCCATGAGCCAATCCCCCACCTCAGGATTGCCGGGTGGTCCCAAGGTTTTTCAACAGAGCTTCAGCACGGATTTCCATAGGGGGCGGGAGGAATGAGCATAACAACTGTCCTCGTCTTTTATTGCCTCCATATAAATGACAACTACTACAAATAACATTGAATACAGCTTCTTCACCCCGAACATGTTGTATTATTCCCCGCTGTATTTTTTATAACTGGCCACCACTCGCAGACCAGCCGCTCATTTACCTACCGCCAACACTGCTAAAAGGCACCTCATCCAGAGTCCGTAGTCCCTGGTCAGTTCCACCAGGAATGAGTTCAGAAGACTGCCTTTCTCCCGCCTTACAGCAACGCTGGTAAGACGCTGCTAAAAGCGCTCCTGACAATTGACAATACCGATTCCTGAGTCTGAAATTAACATCTCCGTCTGTTCTCCCATATCCTCTCTACTATCCCCTCGTTCCCCTCCCACTTTCTAGATTCTTTGATTACCTCGGAATTCTTCTCACCTCCTTGATTTCTTATCAACCTTGTTTCCTCTAACCTTTTCTCACCTCATTCCTCCATTCGTCACCCTGCCTACAGCAAAGCGTATCGGTATAATTCTTCGCAAGCTCTTCCAAGAAAATGTCTCACTCCACACCTTAAAGCAGCAGCTATAAGTACCGGTCTCACAGACTCGGAGTGACCATCTTAGCTTGTGTCCCTTTTCTCAGAAACGTGTAGCCTAACTGATCATTTATGAACGCTGCCACCGCAAATCTTGAATCTATTCTTAAAAAATGGCTGCAAAAATCTAGACATTTTTATCATCCAAGCCTTTCTTCTTGTAAAACGCCCAATTTTAACTTGTTTCCCTATTCCTCCACGATCCGCATGTCATGTTTTCCTCCAGCTGAGTGAGCTGCTGCATAAGGGATAAGAGCAAGCATACATCTTCCTTTCCCTTGCCACATGCCCGTCCGTCATTACCACACGATATCTTTCTTTTATAAAACTTTGAAAGATTCTCATGTGTTTCCCCAGGACTTTCCATAAATTACCAAGCTCACGCTTTTCAAGCTAGATTCGCATCTCCTTGATTTTTCCATATCTTTTAAAGTTAGAGCCTCAAACTTTTACCTTTTCCCTTTGCCCTTTTCGTTTCTTCTTCACGCTGGTAATTAACTTTTAAAATTTGTCAAAAATTTTTCCACCCAATCCTTGATTTTTGGATGGTGGTGTAAAAGCCCTAAAAGCGAATTTACTCCTTACTTTCTACGTCAACATAAGGCACACACCTACATTCTGTCTCATGAGAGGGACCCGTCTCTCATCACACCTTCATTTCTTTCTCGCAGTTACCAAATAATTATCCCTCCTTTGGTCCTCCGCTAACGGCTCTCAGCCAATCCAGCCGATCCTACTAATACACCTACAAGGTCATTCCTACAGTTTGTAGTTTGTGTTTTATGTCTTGATTCCCAGCGTTGGCGGAAATGATTATATTAATAAAATAATGACCATGCGTACTCCTTGAGCGGGTTGGAAAATGGGAAAATTCCGTGGATTCTGTTCATTTAAATTTTAGCACACTTTCCTTCATGTAATTTATAATTACTCGCTTCATGAAGGAAAGAAAAGACGTGAGAAGAAGGGGATGAGACAGGACATGACACCAGGGATTCCTTTCTGTATAATTTTCCTTTCCCTAGCTCAACCTTTTGATGACACAGAAATGAAAAAACATTATTGAGAGCCAGAGTAGAAGACGGACGTAGACGTAGGTCTTGCTCGAATCCTTCACCCAAACACGGCGCTTCCTTTAAAACAAAGAGAGAATGAACGAGTCCCACCAGGGATGAGAATTACCTCCATTTCTTAATAATTCTCTCGCTTCCCTCTCATATCATTAACTTGTAATCATCTTTCCTAAACGCAATACCATTACACATTAATTTATTCCTCTCACCATCATTTTCTCTCCCTTCCTATCCATTCCGTACTATCACGTCCACCACAGTTTGTGAATTTTGGCTTATTCTTCTAAACTATACATGGCTCCCTTTTAGTAGTATTAATTCCCGTAGACCCATATCTAGGAAAGAAACTCTAGCCCCGCTTCCCAGCCCGCCCGCCATCCACGTTCTGATTTTGAAGCCCATCTCTCCCACTTTTTTCTCATCATTTCATCCATAATCATTTCCCTTTAAGCCAAATCTTTATTAGCCTTAAAATACCAAAGTATAATATTCCTTCCCCTCGGCAAGTTTAACTACAGCAGAAGACGAGAATATAGAATTAACATGTAAATCTCTCCCAACAATATCCGTCTATGTTCAGGCTTCTCCGTCTCCTCCCCTTGTGGATTTACAATAGGAAAAAGCCCAAATCCTGCGTCCTAGTATTCATCGTATTTATCATTGCAAATTATCATATTTTCTACTAACATAAAACATTATATATACATCCACAAAGTCGCCAACTCACCACTACTACCTGCTATTTTCTCTTAATAAAGATTAATCCTCCTCTCTCCAACAGAATGTAAGACAGGATCATTGCCACCACCACTATACAGAGACGGCTTGGATTATTCGCTCATGTCTTTATGCTACACTAAAATACAATAAAATGAAAAAAAATGCAAAATTATACATTCCTAATGCTTAACCCTTGAAGGCCTCTAGAGGCAGGTTTTTCATATGGTTCCTTATAGCTGCTATTAGCGCCCTCTAGATGAGGATTCCTCAGAGTTTAGCTATAAATTTGCCCCAAGCTGCTAGGGCCAAGCAGATACAGTGAACACCGGTTGTTTCCTCTACAACTGTGATGATTATCTTCTTATATTTTTGTGTATAGTATTAGTTTGAAAGAACGGATCCCCAGTTTAGATCTTGTACAGAAGTTAGCGGTAATATTTTATCCCTCCTTTCATCAAGTTTTGGGCATCTATATTCTGCCCACGTTTGAAAAAGTGTACGGGATTTGATAGCTTTTTGGCATATTCTCTCTGCTACACGAGATTCGGTTGAATGCCGGCTACGGATAGCAATCATGGAATTTATTATTTGCGCCCAGGAAATCTATCATGTCATCCCATTCTTCCCATTTTATTTCCCCCCTCCATCTAATATAGATGTTGTTTGGGAAAGGAGTCTACAACATGTGTGCTACCATTTCTAAGATTATCTTCTTCATTCCACCAGGGATTACTTTTCTCCCCCATTTTCCGTTTCTCTCTCCCAGCCGAAGCAATTCCAATACGCACTGCATTAACTCTGATAATCCTCTCTGGACTGCGTTGAACAATTTTTATTCACATCAAACCTTGGCCGTCCCTGGAGACGTTCTTCTCGAATATATTACAATGCCATAGTAAATCCGGAATTCGTTTATATAGCGCGGAAGGGAGAGTGGGAGGAGAAAGGCGGAATACTCATCTGTATTGTAGTAGTAGGAAGCAGGAGTCGTGGAAATAAACACTTTTCCCATAATCCCCACATGATACATTATCATATTAGTTGGCCGATAAATAAGATCCGGAAAACACCATCTTTCACCACCAATTTCGCCATCCTTCCTCCCTCTTCCTCTACACGTCCCCCTCCCTGTATTCCTCCTTAACAAATTGTGATCTATTAAATCCCTCTCTTCCCATTCTAGTTGCAGTTTATCCTGGAAAACTTCCTGATATGTGTACACTATAGGCATGCACGTTCGCTTGATTCATAATGGAGCGGGACGTACTCTATGTGCGAGTGTGTGGGTTTTATAGATTGTTGGCGGGGTTCCCAATTTTGAAAATTCCTTCTCGCCTACTTAATATCCTCGTGTATGAAATAACTGTCTAAAATCCACATCTTGGATGCCATATCAGCTCATCACGGAATTTAGGACGCATCAATTTCCTTTAATTCATTTATATAAATTAACACCACCTTTACCAACTAAATCTCCGTTATCACACCGTCTTCCGCCCAATATTATCCCGCAAGCATTGGACTCTGACTTTCCACATGGTCCTTTTCTGACTTGTTCAAAGCTCCTTCAAGAATTACTTTAATGTCTTTGGCCTTCCTTCATACGGAGTGTGCATAAATATTGACTGTTTGCGTAGAGACCACACGAGGGGCTCCGACAATCCGGACGGAGGATAATAGGCAGACTAGTTTTGATATCGTGTGAAATTCCTCTTCGCCATTCTCAATGAGGAAGGAGCGGATGATAATGGATGGATTTATTTCTACGGCCCGTAAAGTATATTTCATCCTCATTTCCTCCACTTAACTTTGCTGGAAATTAAACACGCATACCAGAGGACGGAGAGGCCCGTCTGAATTACATGACCATCCCATACTCTTCTAATCTTCCCCTTCACCTCACCGAGTGAGTATCAACACACCTTCTTCGCACACCTTTATCATAATTTCGGTGTACAAATTTCGTAACCCCCAAAAGAGAAAAGCTGCGCTCACATTGCGCAGCGTCGGAAAGCGCAATGCACTTTCCGCGTCCTCTATATGCATCTTCCTTGCTTCCTGTAATCCTCCACTGCAAACTTTCTATTGGAATCACCTTACGTCGTCCACCGTCCAGCCTTTACGATAAGCGCATGGAAGAATTTTCACGTAGATATGCGAAATTGTCGGCTTGTGCGTCAAAGAAAGGATCCTTGACAAGATTTATTTGGCGTACTTCACGCGTCTCCTCAACGCACAAACAAACTCGAATGGCCTCGGATCATTAGCTTGTACACAAAGGAGGATGTTACCTAGAAGGTTGTGAGTTTAAAATATTCAGCGGCGAGCTAGCCAGCCAGCTGACTAGCCAGCTAACCCCTGTCCATGGCTTTTACCATTTCTTCGCCACCATTCTTTCACATGCTCATTTAATTCTTACAAGAGTCGCTCATATTTATCCTATATAGCTTTATGTATTTTACATGAGGCGAACATGGCTAACATGGGAAGGCGGATCACAGATATTTATGAGAGGAACTGTGTGGATTCATAAGATTCATAAGTCGAGAGAGAGAATGATTCGTGGAATGGGGAATAGAAAGAGAGAAGGAGCGAGCGTCTGGTGGTGTGGTGGGTAAAAGAGAAGAACAATTATCATTATGATCCTATCCACCTCCGATAAAGCAGTTGTGTTCCTTGGATTCTCTTGTAAGATGGCTATCAAATTATTATTATGACTATCATCATCACACTTTCATGAGTCAAATTTCCGAGGATTTGAATAATTCCCAAAAATCCATCCATCCTTTTATTCTCTTAAACTTATAAAGGAAAAAGGGTAGAAATTAAGGGAATATAGCTTCAACGCGGACATTCCGCCATGGCCATAGGTCATCAGCAACACAACACCTCAAACTTCTAAAACCTTGGAGGATTCATAGATCACACACATAGCTGTCCCACACTATCATAATTACCCTCATCCTCCCTACATTCTGTCCATATTGAGTCCTCGTCTCAAAATTCAGCTCTCCTTCTTACCTTGCTGGCGCTGTCTTCTTCTTCACACTTAACTAGTAATTTAAGCTCTCAGTTTACAAGCACATCCCTGAGAAGCCCATTACACGGACATACTTTCGGTCGAGGATAGCTTCTTACCTCACCACCTCCAATCAAGTTTCCCCAAACCGAAGCCATCATTAATTTTCTCTTCTTCTTCTTCTTCTTTAGTTTGACCCAACGTTATGGCACGTTTAAAATATTGCACAACGTTTCCCAATACTTCCCAGTCAGTTCCTCTCAGGACTCTTTAGTCATTCAGTGCATCTCCGTTGCCCATTTCAATTGATTTTTTAGAGCGACAATTCTTGGCAAATTGTATTCTTTTGGAATTATGATTTCTCCCATCCCCATCATATCCCGCCTGTCAACCTTGCTTTCCATCCTTCCTCCTCAACGACCTTTGACCATATTTCTCACCAATGCGAGCATGGAATTCAATGCTGCCCTCAACTACGGACAACGGACAACACTAAACGTTTGAGCGTCTTCTTCTTCCTCGTTTCTCCTCCTCATCCTTAACAGCCATTTGACCCCTTTCTTTTAAGTCGAGAAGAAAATTGATTCCAAAACGCAATCCTTTCATCAACACAAATCACCTCAACGTTCAAAACCTTTAGGGATTTTCTTCAACCTCCCGCACGAAAAATAACAAGATGTATACTCCAACTCCCCTCCTCCCCACCCTCGCACACATATATCTCTGTGTCTTTAAGTTTTGCACAGGAGATCATGTCCATCTTCTGTGAGCGGACTCGCTCCTTTTCACATCCTTGATGATCAAAAGGGAAAAGTGCATCATCTTTCCCTGCTTTACAGAACTCCAAGCCCCGGTATTTGAGAATTAAACTTGTGAGTTAACATGATACGCTTCCCCTCTTTTACTCACAACAGTTTGACTTTCAACAAGTACTTTTTCAAATATATATACATCTAAACATTGAAACGCAGAGGATTTAAATCCCATAAAAAATCTCATCTCCCGCTCCCTCCATTAGCCACTACTTGAATCGTATTTTACTTTACCTTTTCCGCTCAAACATGGGCATAATTTACATTGAGATTCCTTCTACAAAACACTATTATCACTAACGTCCTCCACCTTCTTCCTCCGGACTTCACCTTTACTTTACGCATCATCCTCTTGACCAAACCGTATCCATTTACACTGGTCAGAGTTAAAACCGCGGAGCAAGGTTGTAAACCAAAAGATGCAAGCAAGTTTGTCGGCGTTTGCAGCTGCATGGGGATTGCTTAGCCAAAAGTCGTATTATAAAGTGCAGGCAGGGAAACTGTAAGCAAGTTATGCTTAAAAACATAGCTGGATTGAAAAGCTTGCGTTTCGTAGTCTCGCGTCCGTCTATGCATCATCATCACTCCTCAAATAATAATATGTACAAGACACAACAATGTCTGCTATGAAAGTTATACTCCTACTCATCCATCCTTCGGCTCATTCTCAAACTTATTACACTTTCAATTCAGCATTCCTTGATTGAACGCATAAGTAATCTCATCATTTCCAAACTCTTCATACTCCTCCGACCATCCCGCATATATTAGTCCCAATCTGCCCCTCAATCCTCCGCCAAACTTGAATTTAACTTGAGCGTTCCCAATTTCCCAACCTCATCATTTCACTGACTGACTCTGTCGCTTCTCTGACTCTGGCCTTCGCTTCCAGATTCTTCTCAAGTATTTACCTTTACCGGGACTCAAATTCTCGCACCCACCGAGCCTCTGCGCTGCATTGTTCATTTTTTTCAAATATTCTCAATAAAATCCATACGGAATCCTCTGAAATGGAAACACTGCGAACCACACGTCCTTCATCACCAGAATCACCACCACGTATCATCATCATCTAAGATCAAAAGTTTTCCCGTAATTCCGATCAATATCCTCTAATTTCCAATCTCAATCTAACTCCTTCCAAATAATAGTTTTCCTTTACATCTTTCACTCTGGCAGTTAGCCACATTCCCAAGTCCATGGCAACGAATCTCACCCCATTCTCTCTCATTTAATGCCCCATCCACCATGTACACAAACTTGAACAACTCTCCGAACATGCACAGGTACATGGAATTGAATCAAGGATTACTACTTTGAATATACAACTTTAAGATACAACTTTGAATTCTCGAGGCCGAGTCCGAAGAAAAAGAAACTCCACGACCAGCGGCAAAATCAATTCACTTACATTAATTTCTGCTATCTTTTGCAAAATCCTCCCTTCTACTTACTACTACTCTGATTTCTTCCGGAGGCTCTGATTTTGCTCTTGTTTAAATATTACAAATCCTTGTCTCGCTTGAAGCGTTTAGCAAAAACTTGAACTGATTTGTTTTAGTTTAGTTGAGTAACCGCGAGTACAGAATTCATTTCGCAACGTGTTGATGGCATCTCCAGGGTTTAGATTTACGAACACCACTTTCTTAGCTTTTCACCGGCGGACATTCAGGATTTCATCCCATCCCGAAATCTACGTTGAAATTAGTTTTGTAAAAACGTTTTATACTATTTGCATATGCTTTAAGTTAGCATGGGACACTTGTCAAAGTCCATCTAAGCTTTTACGCATGAATCTCCTCCCGCCGCATCGTCGGCTCTCAGATGAAATCTGCAAATTGGCACGACATACCCTTCTTGCCAATCCCCCTGTCTTGTCCTTAATATATTCGCACCTTTACAGACTCATTTAATTTCAGTTATTCGACCATTGTACTATTTACTCTCGTCCTCCTGACTAAACCTTAGCACTTCCTTGGTTCTACAGAGCTCTCTGTATTTGCAAAAAAGGCAAAACATTTCTCATATTGTACCAGAGCCCACCCTTTTTGCGTAATATTCGCAATTCCCAAGCAGGCCCCAGCCCCAGCCCTCTTCCAACAACAGTAACAAGAACTTAGTCAGGCTCAACAGAAAGCAAGTTTACCGTATTTTTGCTTGACGTTTCCTCAGCCATTCCTCCCTCCCTGATTTCTCCTCCACCTTCGTACATGTACAATTTCTGAAAGAGCTAAAGCTATTATTTAAAAATTGAAAAATCCGCGCATCCATTCCAGCTAGGATTATTTCTTATTTCGCATCCACCTGTCTGTTTTGCAGTAAATACGTCTCTCCAAAAATTGTATCCATCATGATTGTCATAGTTTTCTTCTTCTGCCTCGCTTGCTCACTCACTTCCACTGACTGCTTTTCCCTTGTTAAGAAAAATAAGAATCCTGGTTTTCAATTTACAATGCCCACTTATTACCATTCTGAGGAAAAATCCCGTGCAGACAATCCTTATATTCACGGTTTGATGGTGAAAAGTAGAGAAACAAGAGACGACGCCTCATCCTCTCGATCATCGCCCTGTCTTGTCATGTACTCCTATCTTATTTCAATCCAGTCATCCATGCATCAAACAATCTCTTAACATTAATTCATTCAATGAATTCACATTTCTCACCACCACCAACTAGTTATTCCTCTACCCCTGCCTTGTACCACCGCTCCTCCTATCATTTATATCATCATCCCCGCGCATCTCTTTTCTCATTTCCCCATTCCTAGAAGTGTATTTATTTTTTTCTTCCCGCTCCATCTTTACAATCTTCATCTTATTTGACTTGGTTTTCAGCAAATCAATCCTTACAATTCCTCTCTCTAGTTATCTCCATCTCTTCCGCATCTAAACCCCTTAGATTCTTATTCCCCTCCTCCCTCCCCTTGTATCCCTTCTTCCTAGATTTTATAATCCGCCAAGTCGTTACACAACAATACCCATATCCAACTCCTACAACACGCTTCGCTTACCGCCATCCTGTTTCCCTCCCCACTCTATATCTTACCTTACCCGGTCCTCAGCGAGCTCTTTCGTGTCATCATCCCTCCTGCTCTTCTAATGTAAAATTCGCAAATCAACTTTTCTTAGGTTTTTCGGTTCACAGCTTTTAGTATTTTACTAGTAGGCACTCCTCAGGAGATAATGTACAGGATTCCTTAGGAGCTTAATTCCTCGTTCTCTTATAGGCTTGACTACCCCAACAGTAACTTGTCAATGCCATGTCATCCATTGTCCAATAACTGTAGCCACACATACTTGATTGCTTTCCTCCAAAGACACCGCCCAATCACCCCCTCCCCACTCATTATGAAGAGCATCGCTTAAGCTTAAAACGTTTCAAATTTCCTATGATGAAGCTCTTGCGTTAGCCATATGCATAATCATTACCCCGTCCCTGTCCACCAACAACATCCCCTCCCCATATGTCCACATCACGAGAGAGACCTTCTAATGTGTCGTCTCTCCCTTCATGTCAAATTAAGTACAGCTGGCTTAAGTTACCTTCTTGCTTGAAATTTTTACACGTTCCCATTGGCGATTAGGAATTTGAGATTTGCGATAAAGGGATATTCTACATGGAATCTCAGATTTCGCCCATTAAATCCCCATATTTTCCCAACAAGTCCTTGAGTTCTTTATTCCCCTTCCTAATTATTTGCATAATTGCAAATATTCTCAAGATAAGCCCAAAGCTTTCTTCTCACACTTATACCACCCCTCCCTCCTCCTCCGACATTCACATTCTCGTTGTCAATCCCAGCCCCCACCCATGACATGTGGAGGAGCTCTCTCCAAAGGTTTACTACGCTTTGAGAAAAACAATAAGGGGAAATGATTATCGTCTCTAAAACTAGTTACCTGTCCGTCTTTTGCAGTTTGTAGTTCACACTCAATTCCTTGTACATGGCCGCTGCCGACGCCGCCTTACCCTCTGCTTAATTGCCCCTCCTTTAAACCTCCTGGCATGAAAGAGCGCGGAGGGCGATATCGTCTGCAGCTTTGCAAAACCTAGCTCCTCTTGTACATGACTTGCTGAAATTGTTGCTGGGATTTATAATCCACCGCATCCATACACATACAAATATTCCACCAACCCCCATATCATGTTTTACCACACCATTATTACACAATAAGAGAATCCTTCCAATTATTCCCTGCCAGCCGACCACCATAAGTCTTTAGTACGTCCAGAGTACAGCCTCATTCCAATACCCGCTCCTTCGGGATCATTCTCCCATGTAAAAATCCCTTTAATCTGATCCCTAAATCTAGTTTTTATTCCCGATTTCAATTTACAATGTTTCTAACCAACTATTACAGAGGGTTTGATTGAAGGAAGGTTTGAAGACAGAAGCTTCATCAGAGCCAGGCAGTTCTCACCCATTCAATCCCTATTCAACTTGCACAACTTTTGCAGCTTTAAAATTCGCACATAGGTAAAAAACTTCTTCTCTTCTTCCCTCCCGTCTTTGAAATATATATTTTCCTCCTTCTACTGGTATATAATCTCTCCACTTTGTGGATGGATGCAAATTTGTTGGCAAAATCCTCCAGAAATGGATAATTCGTTTGCAATATGTGCAAAAATCATAGCTTTAGCTTGGAATTAGTATAGCTGTCCCTCAAGTCTCGGCCAATCAATCTCGCGCAACCATGATAGACAACAACTCAGAGAGAGTCTTGGAACTGCGGCCGTCAACATTTATAATTGTGATTATAATTTCTCTCTGGTTTTTAAAAATTTAAATTGAATACTCCTGTCGGCAACCCAGGAGCCCCTCGTATTTCTTCACAAACCCATGTCCTCTTGAATCCTTTAATTAAGTCTTTAATGCATTGA
Organism: Sminthurides aquaticus; assembly: GCA_906901655.1. Classification (NCBI taxonomy): domain Eukaryota; kingdom Metazoa; phylum Arthropoda; class Collembola; order Symphypleona; family Sminthurididae; genus Sminthurides; species Sminthurides aquaticus. The sequence continues at coordinate 1,918,271 of CAJQTT010000004.1, read as the reverse complement.
GCTAATACCCATTATTCTCCACACTCAAATTAGTATGCGTTCACATGCTAATCATTAGGCTACATTGACGACTATCATCCCTCTCATCTCTTGTCTTCCCCTCTCTCATGTCCCATCTTAACAATCTGCAATCAGTCAGTCCTTACACGATCCTTCAACTGCATACTCTGATTTGAGGAATGGCTATTTGCCATTCGATGTTATTCTCATCAAGCTAAACCGTTGGACGGATCCAGGAACATGAGCCGTCATACATGTATTCTTGTCCCTTCCCAACTTTCAACCTCGACAACATCTCAAGTGTCATTTCAATTAATCTCGGATCGCGCCCTGTATATAATCTTCGCCTCTCAAGAATTTCATTAGGCTACCTAATAATAATGTTACGAAAGAGTTACTACAAGGAACAACAACCACAACGTCCACCACAAACTCTGCTACAATCACGAGGACATTGCTAACAATCAAATATCAAAACCCCTCCCACCCCTTCTACTAACCATGTCTCCTGTCTTTCTGTCATCTTTTCAAAGTCCCCCACCCTTCCTCAGGTGTACAGAAATTCATCAACAACTTGTTAGGCAGCCCGCCCAATCCCAGCAAGCAGCAGCCAAGCAGTTACAACTTTAACTCTAACCAATCCTCAATTTTCTCTCGATAGCCATCTCAACCCGTTCATTTAAGTCAGTAAATTAACTATATAAACCCATTCGTTCCTTTTAAGCTGGAGGCTTGTCTAAATAACGAGGCTAATTTATTTCCAGTATCTCCCTCTCGTGATCAAAACTGTATCAGTCCAAAGCAGTATAATAAACGTGCCACTACAGATCTTGTTTTATCAATCCCATCTGCAATTGCTCGTTACATCGCACCTTTTACAAACAAATATACGATTAAGAATCACATTCCTGTTCACGTATAGATGCCAAGATTGTCACTGATTTTTGCATTAATTCCCTCTTGAATGTCATGACGTTCGCATGACAATTTAATTTCATTCCGATCAATCAGCAACCTTCACACTATCCTGGATTCGCGCTCCTTCTTTATGGGCTTATGGATGCCCTAACTTTGGGTATTCGGCATGGTTTTTCAATGGAAAGTATAAAACAGATTAGGCGGCCAGGTTTTTGCTTAATCTTTTCCATTTACAATTTCGCAATCACAACTCGTCAGCATGCCTATAAGGAGAAGATATAATCCCCCCTTGCTTTCCTCTCGGGTAATTGTGTCCACCCATTTGAGAATTGAGGATTTAATCCTGTACTTTTATATATTCAATTGTTCTACTATCTAAGGTTTTGCCTATCCTGACTGAGCTCCTTAGCCTAGCAGATTCTTTTTGTCCAAAGACTTGCGAGCAGAGACTCAAGAACAAGAGTCTGGCTATAGTAGTGACGACGACCATGTTTGACGGCAAGGGTTAAAATATTTAGAGGGTTTACTGAAATGCAAACGAGCTACTTATTTACCGACCACTGAATACCCAGCTCAGGTCCATATTTATACAATTTTCGACACCATCACCATAATTGTCTCACATTGAGACTTTGATTCCAATTTCCCGTAACCTATTCCGTCCACACTCTAATCATTTCTTCGTCTCATCCGTCTTCATCCCGCCCGGACACATCTCATCACGCAACTATAATCCATTATGCATAAACTATAACTCATAGAGTACTAGAGCAACACAAATAGTCAGGCTGGACTTCATAACGTGTAACACAAAACAACTATGTGGGTTACGCCCTCAATATTCAAATCAACATAAACGCTCTCAATTTAAAAATGATTTTTACGCCGCCTCGCTCTGACGTGCCTCTCTCCATCGGTTTCAATCCTTGCTTTTACTGTCCCTCTTTACAACTGCTGTAAGTACTACGAATGATGTTATATCTGATTCAAAACTAACCTACCGAGAGCTTACGTTTCAAACGTTTGATCTCTCGCAAGTCTAAAGAATGCAAGTTCTATAGCCTGCGAAACTTGGATCACTTTTACCCTACCCACACTGACCCACACGCACTTTTACCACAATCCCATCTCACTCCATCTCGTATCAATGTAGCTTTTGAAACTAGTACGAGCATTTATCCTCATTAAATTATGTCAATTAACAATCTGAAACTCTTAACTACTTTTCTTTTTCCAATACCTTCTCGTCTCTCTGTCCTCTCCATCTCTCTCATCTGTAGTCTACAATTATTCTCAACAAGGGAGAGCCTTGTCCTTTCCTTGTCTCTCTATTTTTCTCTACACCGCAGCAAGGATTTCTCCCTTGACTTTATTCATAATCACTAATCATATCCAATCCCATTCAATCCCAATCGCACAATCCACTTTGGGAATTACAAAACGAATAATTCCAATCTATCCAACTACCTTTTATTATTACTTCCCCCTCCCTGTATTTTGTCAGATGGATTGCACAATCTTTTCAAAAAGACTCAGCCATCAAGCTACAAGCTTACAATTCACAAAACAATGTCAGTTCTCAGCCTAGATCCGCCGTACATTATCCAATCCTTTGCCTCCTCCTAAGCCTCCACTCGGACCGATGGAAGGTAGCTTTCCTTTATAACCTTATAGTAATTTCATCTTGGTCCTTGTCTTACCTGCATCATCTCTCTCTTTTGAAACCGAGGATGAGGATGATGAGAGCCCGTGTCCTATTTCTTTACCGCACCACTTTGAAAAAATTAGTCCAAGATTTTGAAAATTGAATTTCCTCCTCAATTCACCTCCTTTTCCTGCCTCTTCTTACAGTCATTATTATATACTGACTTGCCCTCCCCAAAGCATCATACAATCACCTCCGTCTCTATTTCACGGTAATTCCGCATCCGCACACTCCTGATTCCATAAACTCCATACAGAGGCTGGTGCATGTGCCCAAGTTGAACTTGTTAGTGTCCTTAAAGCCCTATTTCCTTTGGACCCACTTCCTTCCCAATATACAGTTTAGTTCCGTTAATTCAGAGGATTTCCTATCCAATCACGTATTTGGCTCATGGCAAAATACGTAAAGCTCAATGGCAAAAAAACGTTGTACTCTTCCCGTAATACTTGACTCCACATGGCGAAGTAAGGAGCAAAGGCCTAAAGAAGGGATCCTCTCTTTGAGCAGATCAAAGTCATCTTTTGGGTAAAAATTCTCTTCAAACCTTCCAATTTTCTTTTAGAAATGGATCAAAGTTTAAAAGGGAAAAAATGTAGAGTCAGTATACACATATACCGTTCCAAGGTCTTAGTTTGTCTCTGTCCCTTATTTACTTTCCCATCATTCCAAATTTGATACGTGGGTCCATTGGATTTCTCTTCTCTTTATAAAAAGGTTCCATCTAATATTTTCGGCTTTTTAAATCCATACTAGCTACTACTTGTCATTCACTGTTTCACCTAGTTTTTCTCCTTCCGGATCTACTTTCCAGATCCTCCGTCTTCCTAATCCCGTCCTCCGTTCATGCTGTCTACGGTTTGATAAAAGCGCCCTCTGGTTTCCTCATACCCTTCCCGTTTACACGTTCGTGCGTCACGCTTCTCCGATTCTTTTGGATTCAAAGTCCAAGTTATTTACGTTAATTTCCTTCTCTTGAAAGAATAATTTGTTTCGTATGCTCTTTTCTAGATTTTATTATTAATCAGGAATTATGTCTTGCTTGCAATTATATGAGTTTTTATCATGGAACATTTACCCAGCAACTCGACATTTAATCCTTGTGGAATTGACGATCTTAGGCTTTTTACGAATGTATTACGACCATTTAAAAAATAATTGCAGATTCAAGAAGAAGAAGAAAATGTATTTTCCATCCTTGTTGAGCATTCCAAAAACAAGTTTCACTCAATCACGCAGTCATCCAACTATTTGTCTATCAATCTTTCCCAGTACTCTCCTCGTTGGCAACTAGATTTGGCGTCCATGAGGAAGAGATTTATATTTACTAAGCTATATTCATCAATGTTGTCCATCTTATCAACATTCTCTCAGTCCTTATATATGCATCAACTGGAGGAGATGAAGGAGCTAAAGCTAAGTGGGAAACGACAATATTCTAACTTACGTTATAATGTCGATTAAATTATCTGCTCCAATAATCCGCTATCTCCTGTATTTATTGATACACAGGACTATATTTTTTAAATTGCTTACGTATCATCCGCATTCCATCTCTGAATCAGTTCCTCCTTACTTGATTTTCATTGCATGCGACTACCTGTATTTGAAATTTGTCTCTGTGGTTCACATGTATTTTATGATAATTCAACCCCATCTCCTCAGTATTTATCTTAGCAACCCTTATCTCTAAAGAGTATAGCGCACCCACACTTGACTATAGCATCTTTGGTCATTCTCTAATGTTTCTGTCATGCCAAAATTAGTGTTGGCCGATAGAGTATTTATTAGCCTTGTCTATAAATGACTTGATTCTTTCGAGTTTTATTACAGCATCCTTTCTTCTCTCTCCCTTCCTCTGTACTTGTGCATGCTGGGTTTTGTATTTTCTTAGCTCTTACACGGAGTCTTTGAGAAAACATTTCCGCACCTTAAATTTACACTTATTGACACATTCGCCCGGGCTCTGTGTAAATATTAGCAAGATGTACACGGATAGATTGGTTCTTTCTTATTGGATTTACGCTGTTACCTCTGCAAGTGAACCAATGGATTAGCTACCCTTTAAACTTTTCTCCATCATCAAGCTTGATAATCTTCAAGTGCGATATGAGCGTAATTTGCAACAATATTCCTCGGAGCCTATAACACACCCCTTTCCTCTCCCTATTGATAGATTCAACTCATCATTACAGAGTCTCTGTTTGGAGACCCTTAATGTCCGTCTTTACGCCCCTGTAAAAATATTTCACTTCCTTCTATATCCTAATTACCGTTTCTTGTGTCTTAATTTTTTTTGCCTCCAACTTGTTCATCACCATCTCTCCTTTCTTGATGCTCTCATCTTGAATTTTTTCCACACACCTTATATCTTTATGGGTTCCCAAAGTTTGCTCTCTCCGAGTCGTCCCGCTTCCCTTCTGTCACTCTTCATTCCATCTCGATATGATTCCTTGCACATAAACACGAGCTTTTCGGCCCTCCTTTGTAGGCATTGTTTCCTTGCTCTCCTCTGGTTTATTTAATCGCGACATCATGAACACGTTCCTGTCTGTCCTCCTACTCTTCCCTCCCCTTCCATATTTCTTAGTAGTATAATCTTTTAAATTTCGCCACTTTCCTCCCACCATTTCACCCGGCAGTCACGCAAAATTCCCTTTTTTTTCTCTCATCTCCCTCCCCCTTTTCTAAGAGATGTACACACAACTCTTTGAACCACCTCTAGCACACTAGAATCCTTTAAGTCACCTAATAATCTTATCATGACTCATCCAAGCATTATATTTCTCATAAGCTGCTGACGCTTTTAATGGTTCGTTTCTCGGGGCTATATGCACCGTATTCCCAGTGTTTCCTCCCGGCTTTTCTCATCTCAACGTTACCTTGCTCTAACTATTACAGCATGGCTAGAATCTACTGGATGCTGTACATAGCTTTGAGAAGAATTCCACTATGCTCTACATTCATGATTCTGTGTCTTCTCACTTTTTGAATCTCCATTTGTCAGTCCTCTCTCCTGTCCGTTTCTTTCGTTCCAAATTGCATCAATTCTTCTCTTATTTCACATGTGTCTGCCTTAGTCTCCGCTCCCTCTTTCCCTCCCTCTACCTGTATGCACTGAACTCCTAGGCTTGGCCTGACTATGGACAGGGCGGAGGAGGAGAGAAAAAAGACGATTCTTTCCTTAAACTCCCGACTAAATGGGATGCAATTAGATGTTTTAAGTGTGAGCAAACTCTTGTTACAAGAATCATTTGGAATGCATCAACCAAGCCAAGCCTGCTGGAAGCAATACTGGCCTATTCTTCAATATTTTCTCATTCTTCTTCTTGTCTTTTTACAAACTCCTCCATCATTCCTTGAGCCCGGAGGACTTTTACAAGACTCCAGGCAAAGGTAGGAGAATGAGCGGGATGAGCTCATGTTCCATCCGTGTCACGGTTGTTGCTACCAGTAAAATTTCCACCGACAGCCTACTACTGGTCTGTATTCGGTAACTCGTACGTAACGTGTAATTCCCCGCACAGTCCTCTGAGTTTTATAAGAATCTATATATCCTATCCTGCATCCTCCTCCATCTCACCTTGCCCCCTCCCCATCTCCTCCAGTCCGTTTCCTCCGCACCTTTTACAGTAGTAATCATCATTATAATCATAATAACATCCATGGATCCTAAAATCTATTCCACCCCGGCCATCTCCTCCTCACTCTCAGTTAGTGAGTCAAGAAGGTTGGAGGAAGGCTGGGTGAATGGGTTGCTTCTAACTACACGTTTTTACTTGCTTTGCTTCCTAAGTTACTGCTACACTACACTATCCTTTCTTCCCCGGCTAAATCCCCAATTTTAAATAATCCTTCCACTTCTCCAACCATGTAAATCCTCAATTCCAGAGCCTATTCTCTCAATCCCTCTCTATTCTTTATGCCCCTGGCCTTCCACTAACTTTTAAGCTCATTCTTACTTTTTAGATGCAGCTAACAACCATTTTATTACCTTTCCATTGCAATGCACTTTTCTTCCATTTCAAACAATATTCTTCTCTCATCCAGTGTCCGTCTCTCTCTCTTCTCCTCATCCTCTCTTTCTTCCTTTCTTTTACCAAAAAACCTTGCATATTATACAGGTATACTTGCTTCTTCTTCTTCTTCATCCCATTCCAACTTTTCTTCCAATTAATTCTCCCCGTAATTTCAAAAGTCCATGTTTCTTTAATTCCATCAGTTTCTCCATCTCTCTCATCCGGCCCTATCCTAGCTTATTTTATCCAATCTTCCTAACCCATGAACCTGATATCTTTTCCCTGCCATATCCCACGGCGTATAAAAAAATCTTCCAACTATTAGTATCTGCCCATTGGATTTTGCTTACATTTAAATCTACATATATGAAGCTATTGTCGGAAATCTTTTGTAATTCTTCCTGTCTTCTTCCAGCAGACTCCTCCTCCTCACTTCCCCCTTTCCATACCCTCACTCTATACGTCCCCCGTCTTTTTCAATCGTGCGCGTGTCAAGTTGCCATAATGTTATTTTTTTTCTTTCATTTCCACAACAATTTGCGGCCGGAAGTCTTGAAAAAGACAGTCTAATGAAACCAAGAAGAATTTCCTCATATTTACATTTCTTTGAAAAAATTCCCTTCTAAACAATGATATAGGCAGACAGGAGGGAGGGACGGACATTCTCCAGGATTTCCAGCAACCAACCAACAAACCAACAATCTCCTCTAAGCTACTTTTCTTTTATCATATACATGTTTGAGTTAAAGGTTCCCCCCATATATATCCTAAAAACAGTTTTAGAGAACACAAGCTTCATGTGTCAACCGCGCAACTTTCTTTTCTTCTCCTGTCTTTTCCACCTTTTCCGTATGGAGAAAAAACTCCATCTCTGGCCGGGCCATCTAGCCGCGTATCCCCAATATCCTCAACAAGGAAGAGTCGAGAGGAATCCTCCGTGCTGGTCCCCTTTGCCCTCACACAGACCTGTCACCAAGACAGGAGCCGACAGGAGTAACAATTTCTACATTTTTTGCCCTTGATATGTTTGGCTTTAGCCATCCCATTTCCGATATTGTCCAGAGACCCATGTGCCTTTTTACTTTTTAGTAGTGAAACATGTTGTAAGACGTGGCCCAGAGTTGGAGCCAATATGAGATAGAGAAGAAATACAAACAACTACAATTCCATGCTGCTTCCATCCATAACTATGCCCAGAACGAGGAGCCACTCACTTCTGTCTCCCTCCTGTCTTCCTCCCAACCTGGACATGTCACCGAGAAAGGGGACAACAAGAAAGGACGCACACTTCTGCCCAACATTTCCCCAAAATCTTCACTCATCTCACTATCTTTCTTTTTTTCTAAATGTCTCTCTCTCTCCCTCTTTCTCCCACCATCCTCTTTATCTTCCCTGTACCCATGCGGCTTATGGCATCCAGACAAATTCCCGAGCAAGCCCCACATACCGATCCTATCATCATCTTCTTAAATCAACACAAGAAGAATCGAGATCCATCCATTCTACCATATCCTCCGCCTCCTCTCGGACCTCATCTTCCGTAGAAACCTGGAATCTGTCTTCAACTTCTTCCCACCACCATCCGTCATCAGCCTCCTCCTGCACCAATTTATCCCGATACCATCTATACCTTTTTACATTGAAACCCTCTCCATCTTCTTCTTCATGCCCAGTCCATTCCTGTTTATAATCTTCTGACTTTATTTATTCCTTGTAGTATCTTTTATGCAATCCCTGGAGTGAAAACAGTATAAAACTATTGACGTTATGGTCGAGGAGGAGGATTCCATAGCTGCTTCCCATGCTGATACAGGAGTTGGAGACAGGGTGAACTCATTGAGTTTGTTGGATTGAATTGTGATTAGGTCGGATCTCTATTAGGCCCCCTCCAACTCCAGGAGATATGTGCTGCTCATCATCAAACAATAAGTCTCATTTTCATCCGGATTAATCCTCTTCTTCTTCACACTTTTTCCACTCCCTCCATAGTGTTGGAGGAGATGTCGGATAGAATCCAGGCCTCGGAGCAAAAGTTAGAGGAGCATCAAGTTGAAGAGAAGCCCAAGAAAATAATGGTATTCGTGAAAGATGAAATAAAACGTGAGCGTATAGCATCTCTAACAAACACAATCCATTCCAACTCACAACAATGCATTTTATCCCTTGGAGGAAGAAGAAGCATAGAGAGAGAGAGAGAGAAGGGAAAAAAACTTTTTGGACAAACTTTTCAAAGATTAGACACTTGTACACCTTCTCCGCATCTTTGAGTTGGGCCAAAAGAGCTTACTGCCTTTAACTTTTCCCGTATTCTCTACGTTTATCTTCCGTCGGATGATGGAGGGAGGAGAGCATTACAAAGTCTTCTCTCTCTTGAGTCTTGTGTCTCATCTCCAAGCCTTGTTGATTCTCTTTAAAATTTCTTCGTACAGGAGTGTGTTGAGTATTCCTCCGAAGATTCTTATTCCTCCCATCCCTTCTCAATTTTACCTGCTGTTCGCTCAGTTCTCCTCTTCCACACACAGGTGTAGCCTCAATCTATATTTGAGAGAAGGAATAGGAGGATATGCTACCGCTACCTTCTTTTTCATTCTTCCTGCCAAGCCAAGCTCCGTCTTGGATCCAAACCTCTCTCTTATTCCATACCGTCTTACAAATTCTTAAGCAAATCCTTCCCTCCTTTCCCCTGTTCCAATCATTCCAGTCCACTGCATCAACCTTTTACCACCCTAGTCCTTTTCCTATGTGTATGTGCATATCCTCATCCCCTGTCCATCACTTCCATGGCAATGACATGACAATAAACCTTTTTATTGTCCACATCAATATCTTCTTCACCAGGACCTGCTTCCTCCTCATGCCAAATCCTAATCTCCCGTCCTCCATCCATCTATCCCTCAATGCCCCGTTCCAAGTTTAAACTTTTCCACTTTGTCATTTCCATATTCTAGTAATTCCACCTTTTGAATAGCCTTCTTTATTTTCAAGTTATATAGTCTTCTTCTCAATTCCCGTCTCATTCTCGTCTGATTTCCTCGTTGAACGGTTCAAGTTGAACCTTGTTCTAGTCCGCCTGGCCCACCTTGCCACACTTTAAGAAAATCTTCTTTCCAGCAAATCCTGCTGATGAACTCTCTACAAGGTTTCAAGCTTTGAGCAGCTCATAGCATGCTATGGATAGGGACAGAAATTGTCCAGCTGGAATACCAAAGGATGATGGGGCTGGAGCTGGAGTAGCTATGATCTTAAATACGGTTAAGCCACAGCCATCTACATGGAGTCCCAAATGTTTTGAAGACGCAAACACCTACAAATTACGTCGTCCTCCTCCAGGAGGATTGCCACACAAGTATCCAGCCCTCTTGTCCAGTGGGGAATTTGTCTAGGCCCAATAACCCCACGACCGCTATGAGCCTTTTGGAAGAGTCATGATGGGGAAGGTCAAAGAGAGGAATAAACATTAGCCGTTTCCCATCCCATAATCTCCCCCCTCGTCCTCAAGAAGTCAATTACATGTATATTTCCGAGTAGACTTTTGAATAATTTTCCAAAGATTTAAGCGGAAAAGAAAATTGTGAAAAGTCCATAAGCCATCTATCTTGCTCCCATCCATCATAATTTTCACAGACTCCCTGCCCCACATATCCCCGAGCAACGACGAGACATTCTTGCTCTCTTCCGTTTGCTCTTTCCATCTTTCCACATCTCTGTCCATCTCTATCTCTCCACTTATCCCAGCCTCTCGATCGCTCGCCCTCTACTCAAGTGTGTACGATGGTGAAACTCGGTGGCAAGGAAAACAATCCTTGCCTGCATACAAATTCCCTCTACAACTTTCCAATGTCATCCTTTCATCATCCTCCACCCCATCCATATCCACAACACACTCCACTACTTTTATATATCCCTAATTCTCTCTCTACTACTTGATATTTAATCTTGCTGCAATCTTCAATTCTTTTAACCCTTCAAATCCAACAGCACTTTTCTGCTCCTATGCCTAGTATTTTCACCCGTGCGGACATTGTCTTTGCCTTGGCGCTCCAACAGATTCGCATCTCCCATATCTTTCACCATGTCCTCTCCTCTTTTGACTACATGAACAGGATTTTTATTGCATCTTTTCTCGCTAATGTATCTTGAAAGCCTAAACCTAAATACACACCTTCCTCTATTAACTTTTGCCCAACCTAAAAGGGAGTAAAATACTTGAATAACTCTTCCCCCAACCTATTCTTCCCCAAGTTACCAAGAACCCGCTCCCTAGTAACCTCCAACCAGTAACGTGGTGGTTGAAGTAGCCATAATATAAAGCAAACCCTGCTCAAAAACCCACTTCCCCACTACGTCCGGTCCACGAAATGTATATACATGTACATGAGTCTGAAATTACAATTTCCTTCACACCATCAAAACCTCCAACTTTTAATGGAGGAACCCTTTATAATGGATCCTTCACAAGCCCTTTTCCTCCCAAGCTGCCTCACTCACTCACCCAAACCGCCCTCTCTCTCCACCATCCACATGATACATCCATTGCCCTCTGGCCCTATATGTACCAGCTGAAAGACAGTTTTGGATTTATAAATTCCAAACACCAGCCATATACCCACCGCGACCACCATCAACACCGCCATGGCAAGCCTACTATGAGGACCCAGCCGGACTCAGCGAGGAGCCCTCTGGCTGGGTACTTGGGTTGGATATTTGTCGGAGCCAACAAAACAACCCCTCACTCAACCCCCTTCCAACCAAGGCCCAACCCTCCCCAACTCCTCGCTCACCACCATTGCCACCATACCAAAAGGACCCCCTTTACTATTCCATCCTATTTAGTTTCATCATCCATCTTAAAATGTACCCAAAAAAACGGAGCCTACAGTTCGGAACGAGTCGTAGGAGCCCTCATAGAAATTCGATCGCATACACATATCCCGGCTAAATAATTGCTAATTTCTCATATTTCTACAATTTCCCATTTCCTCTTCAATACTAAACTCATATATTTGCGCTCTACTCTTTCCACTTTCCGGTCCATCCCCTCTAGTAGTAGTAACATGCCGTTTCTCCACTACACGGAATACATGCTCTGGAAAAGTGCCCCGCATCCACACACACACACACACACACGGCTCCTTTCTCCAGTCAACCGGGGATCAAGTCCAGGGAAGCGGATCTCGGACAAATCCATCTCACGCTCTTCCCCTCCTGTCTTCTCTCTCTTTCCGTTCTCTCATCCCCGCATCCCTTACATGAGTCTGTGCTGTTGGAAGCTTTGGAAGTCTCTCATCTCCAGGGCTCCTCTTCACTCAGATTGTCAGTGTTTCCCAGGAGTTCCCTTGATAGTTATAAACACTATTCATTCCAGCCATACTGTATTTACTCATGGAGGGCTACAGGGATTGTTTCTTTTTGAAATTTCCAGCCATCCAGACAACATCATGGACCCACTAACATCCATATTCCTTCAAGCATGCCACAGTTACTAACAACAATTTTCTGTTCAGCCCGTACATATGTGCGGATTCCTTGAAAATCTTGACGAGAATATAATCCTAGCTCCGGGCCATAAACTACCACCGTTTCTCTCGCCCCATCAACAAACTGAAAAATAAAAGTCTCCGAACATACTTTTCCCAAACTCTATATGCTTACATAGCGTCCTCAACGTTATTTGCTCCTCATGCCAACAATTCTGCTTGGCACAGTAACTATACGACTGAGTAGACGGAGAAAGAGATTATACTCTCTCGTATCCAACAATTTATCAAATACCAGCTCACCTTCCATCAGAGTTTCTGCATCCCTTTGTGTGCGTATGCAGAGCATTGTTGTTTGGCTCACATCTGACTCTCGTTGGATGATGCATTTCTACCCGTACTTGCACCTCACTCTACTGTCCTAAGCGTAAAGAGAGGGATGTATCCTAAAAGCATCTTGTTGTATAGCGCATCTATCCAAAGCCCGGCCCAGGTAAAGCAGTATGTGCGTGGAGGGAGCTGTACCTACCTGGCCTGGCACTTCTCACCTTTCCCTCCGCCGGCAGGCTATCTCCCTATAGCCTTCTTCTTTCTGTACTCTGTACTACATAAAACACACACCTTTAATCTTGAGCGGAAGAAGTAAGGAGGAGGAGTAAACTCAAGACGTTCCTGTATATGCAATGCATCTTTTTTACCTTGTTTTCTACCTACGAGGCAGCCAGTTCCTGTAACTATAAGACTCTCTCACACACTCGAAAATCCCAGAGCAACAATTTAAGTAAGCTTATTATTTTCCTTCACTTCCATCTTTCCATCCATCCATATTATCTATACATTAGCTCAGGAATGCCGAAGAAGAGGAGATAGACAGGAGGAGGAGGAGGAGGAGGAAAAGTCAGCGGACAGAGGGACTAACTTGTAACAATCCCAAAACCTTTAAGCTATTATAACCAACAACCCTCTCTCAGCCCATAGCCACTTCTCTTCTTAATATTTTTTCCTCCACACAGTCTCTCCTCATCCTTATTCTTGGTCGTCTTCTTCTTCATCATCATCCTCCTCACTCAACTTCATCCCCTTCCGTCCTCAGGCTTCATCTCTCCTGAGGTCTTAAAGACCAAGTGAGAAAGGGCATATCCGTCAAGACGATAGCCTTATATACACTGTATATATTTTATTCTTTTCCCTCAGCCAGACATACCAACATTTAAACAAGAGACATAGAAGAATATACAGATTCCCCCATCACCACCGCACTCCTCTATTATCCATCCTCAGGATCCTCAATCCTCATCATTCCTCAATGTAGGCTAAGGATCAAGTTCGGCCAGAGAGAGAGAGAGAGAGAGAGCAGACCTGAGACAGAAACGCAGGGAGGACAACACAGACGTGTAGTGTACAAAGGAGGTGATAGATACCATTAGTTGCATTCAACTACCAGAAGAGAGCTAACACTTTTTAAACATCAGTCCAAGAAGAGATATGGACAATGTAACTGTAACTCTATAAATTCACAAGTAATTTTACAGTGATTCTTCGGAAAAGAATTGGCAAAATAAATTAATCTTCCAAGGATCAAATTGCCCTTTGACGTGAGACTCGGAATAATTATTTCCGACTCCCGGAGTGTGTTTCCGTGCTAGTTTTGTAGCTTTGTTTTGTTTTGTTACAACTGGGTTTTTATGAAACTTGGATTGGAATCGATAGTGTTCTATGCATTTCAAAACTGTGTCTTCGCAAAAGGAGAATTAGTAATTCATGTCTAATCGGACATTGCGTATCTGAAAACTGTTATAAAACGGTGAAGCTAACAATATATTATTCATCACCCGGGAAAGGATCGTGTAAAAATCAACTCAGCAGATTTTCATGTAGCGTGTACAGTGTGTGTGAGAAAAGTGTGATTCCAAGACTTGATAGTTGTATAGTATTTTCGACTCACACACACATTCCAAGGATTTGCGGATTTTTGTCTACAAGGAAGTGAAACTGTGCGGGATTTGGATATTTTGATTTTCGCTTGGAAAAGACATACCAGTGGATAAGAGTGATTGCTACTATTTGAATCCTATTCGTTTGAATATTATTCAAATACCGTTTGTTTGATAAGGAGGAGCTAAGAAGTCCTAGTATTTAGTTGTGTTGTTGGCCATAGGAATTGTATTATTCCTAAATGTACAGCGAAGAAGTGAATGTAAAGTGAGTGGATTTCAAGTACGTTCCTTGCTGTTGTATTACAGAGGGATTTGTATGTGTGTGGATGAAAAAAGTGCGTTCTGTGGTTCGGATTCCCGTTCACTCAAGGTGACAACTCATATTGGATTCCATCCAATCAATCCAATTACACCTTGCATTCGCTAATTGGATTATACTTGAACGTCGTGGATTCGTCATTGTTTTTGAAAAAAAAGTAGGGAATTTACACGTTCCTCTTGGCATTAATTATCATTCCATAAATCCAACACTATACCAGCTAAAACGCCAGGAAAAGTATTATAAGAATTGTACGAACCCATTGCCGCCTAAGAACAAAAGAGAGTAGAGACATTCCCATCTCTGTTCACCGCTCAGCATCGCTCCCCTCCCTAGTACATTGCATTCTCTCTAATTACAATAATTACATCATAAAAGTGACTATAAATCCACCGACACAAAGTTTTTACCCGTTTCATATTCCTCTCTGTATCTGCTCATTCCCCATTCTTGTTGGAGACTTGGTAATTTTTATAACCCTGACTGAAAGGGATATATTTTTGGCCTCCCTGCTGTAGCCGTATCCCCGCCCCCACAACTCCTAGACCCATACCTCTCTTAATAATCGAATCTAATTACCCGACATAACGCCATCGTTGGTTGGTTGGTTGAAATAAAGAGCGGGGAGTCGGAAACTCCTAAGGTTTCTCTGTCCCTCTCTTCCCAATTTAAATGAGTCTACCACTGAAACTTGATCGTTTCTAGATCAAGTCACTACTACTAGCCATGTTTCTTTCTCTCCCTCGTGCCCGTTTCTATCCCTGCTCCATATATCGCTTCCCGGGTTATACAGAACCCAAGTAAACGGAAGTGTCCTATGCCCGTAGGCCATAAATGATTTATTTGAAAAGTTTGTGGAAATAAGCCCTGTCTGCTACCACCATACCTTTTCCCTGTCTAAACTGAACCTTAGTTTTACTTACCACACTTTGAAACTCTGTTTAACATTCGGAGGAAGCTCCATCCAGGAATGAGTATTAGGCTTCAAACTCATGTTTGCAGCCATTTATTTACCGGTTTGAAATTATAAAATTTGCCACGTCTATCTTCATCACATCATTCATCTCCCAGGTGTAGTTTTCGCTATGTATCCATTCCCAGTCTGTAAAGCATAAGGTAAGGGTTTTAAAAGGGATGGAAAAAGCCGGAGCGGTAACGTGAAAGAGCCGTACTTTTAGAGAACTCTTACGACCGAGCGGAGCCTTGGTAAAAGTGTCGTAAAGTTTAGTAAACTCTGTCTCTCTTTTATCACCACATTAGAGGGAATCAAAGGCGGAGAGGCTTGAAGATGAAAAATACTAAACTCCCACCTCTCCCAACCATGAATCCTCCATGAAATTCACATATGAGGCTACGAAAAGAGCCGGAGATCCAGTAAAATTTTACATCTCTCAAAGATTTACCAGCCACTTTTCCGAGTCGGCAAACCCACATTTTCTCTGTCCTCTAGGACGAACGTAAAGTTTTTCGCATTAAGTTTGTCTAGCCATTGGCGGTTTGAGCTTTCCGTGTATGAAAGGCTGAGGGAAAACGCTTCTAAATCTCTACAAGAGATAAGCTTTCAAAGCTCGTGTAAAAATGTCCAGTAGCTGGCGAATTTACATGGAAACTCTTTAGGAAAAAATTAAGTTTTCCTCACGCAATCCTATCCATCCTCGTATCAAAGTACAAGCTATGCCACACTCTCCCAAGGAATCGTTACTCTTATTCATGCCTCCTGTCCATGTTATCCTTGTTTTCTTTCTGCTAGTAGGACTGGTCTAAATTCCATCTTGTTTTTCCATCTTTCAATCACTTTGCTTAGTTTTACTAAACTCATTTACCCTTCCCCCCATAGAAATTCACGCTCCGCATCACCTTATGACAAGAGTAATTACTATCGACTCCTTTCCGAATAAATTAATGAACAAGCCCTGAACTGAAACAGGTATTCCTTGATTCCCACTCTTGTCTCTCCCTCTTAAAATCTCCTTCAACTCCCAGCTCCTCACCACCACCACCATTGTCTCTAATAAATCCTTTAATTACTATCATTAACACTAATTACCTGCGCTATTTTGAAATCTGAGGAAGAATCCATCGCTTTCCCAGTAACCTTTAACCTCGAAAAAAAATTTTGGATTTGACTAAGTTTTTATTCAAAGTTTGGCCCATTCTCTTTTTAAACCACTCTTAAAAACAGCCCCATATTCTAAATCCCAGTTTCTTTTTCCCCATAATAGCTTATAAATACCTTGGGCGCAGTCAGTGTGGAGGAGCGGGAATATTATTAAGCGCATTCCACAAGAAACCTTGAATTGAGAACCAGTTCTCCCCAAACTAAGACTAGGCCGATCTAAACCAGGCATCTCCTTATCGGATTCGTTATTTTTGTTACTAAATTTTGCGACCGAGTTGTATTTCTTTATGAATCGACCAAACCACGTTTTACTGGTATATACAGCTAAACAAGAGCCGAGAATATTTTGAGGCGAATCTTGGAGTTGTCTATTTTTTCTGAGGTTTATGAAACGCTATCCGTTAAGAGAAGAAAGAGCCTTGCGTTCCCCTCTTGTTTCACCCTTTTCTCCTCCTCCCTGATTGATATTCTGTGCGAAATTTCATCTAATTTCTTCGTTTGTCAATCAGCCCGGAGTCAAATACGTGACTGCGCAGTAGGATTTTCATTCTTTCTTATCTTAATTGCTCTTATTATCCTTCCACCACACAGGGAGAGAGGGATTTTATTGCGAGGGACGGACGGTATCCTTAAGGTTGAGCAGTAGTCTTTTGAATCATTTTCTTAGTTGGCCGCTCATCCCCATAGCCAGTGTTTAAAGATAGCGATCCAAGGGAGGAGATTAATTATTTTCTCACGTCCATCTCGTATTTCCCAACAACATCCATAACTAAAATATATCACCTTTTGGATCATGTCAAAATACGGGTTATCCGATTACAATGGTCCTCAAGCCGCTTCTTCCCTTCCGCACAACCTCTTCTTGAGCTCCAACTATTTTCCCTGCAGCCAGCAGACTAGGAGAATAGCTCATCATATGAGGCGATATAATTTACACTTTGCGATTAACCGCGTAATAATTCCCTCACTCTATATCACTTTCCCATGAACCAACTCGGATGCTTTCTCATGCTTCCACACCTCTCAAGATTCTACTAATAGCTCCGCTACGGCTTGTATTTCAGAGCGTTAGCTTGTTGGAAACTTGAGCGGTCAGTTCCCATCTATGATCTTTAGGAAGATACGAGTAAATGTGTGGCGAATAATGGGAGGATTGAAAAATCCGCATTGTCGGCTTCTTTTACTCGGTCTTTAATATTATTGTCGGTGGATTTATTAAAACTCATTTGAGTTATGGAAATCAGTACTAAATATATAACTTGCCACATTTCCCGCAATTATAAACATGCTCCTATTTCTTCTATACTATCCTTGATTTCTTTCTCTGTCTTTGAAGACCCGCCAACTCAGAACTTTGTGTCTAGTCTTTTGCCATAAACTCGCTATTTTGCTGAGCTTCTGCCGGGGAGAAGTTATTGGTTAGTGCGATAATCCAGGAGGGAGAGAGGAGTAAACTATAACTCCTCCTTTTGTACGCTCTTCCAGAACTGTATGCAGTTGAGATCATGTCCTAATGTCATGTCAACATCATGAGTCACGAGTCATTACACAGATCACCTCTTTAATCCCCTGCAATTTAGCAACACAAGCAAAAATGTGATTTTCTCGACGAGGCTCAAATTTCCTCATTCCGTTTTCAATCTTGTACTCAGTTTTTTCTCCCTCTCTTCTTCTTCTTTGCAAGGAGCTCCGGATTCTTTCCCAAGGCAAGCCTGATATTGGAACATGTTGTTGCTTCTTTCTGCCCGCAGAACGCGATATGCGATACCGAGGAAACAACACCTAAGACAGAGAGTGAGTGAAGCGGACATAATTGAGAAGTCCCTCTTTTTCTTCTCGCCCTCACTCATTCCCTCTAATATATTCTTGTTCGGGGAGGATTGCGTGTAGATTTGAAAATTTTCACAAGATCACGTTACGCGCCCTCTTTCCCTCTCCCGCGAATTGGTTATGGATTCTCGAGTAGAGAATGGTGCAGATAAATTGGTTATGCCCTTAGCTTCCCATCACCTCCTAACATTTGTCACTCATCTTGTATCAGTTTGTCTCTTGATTTCCATGAAATGTTCCAAGGAGCGAATTTCCACACACACACACACACACACAAGTTATGATCCTGCATTTAATGAGCGACTTACGGCCGCCTAACCCCAAGTCCTCCAACAAATGCTGGAGGCTTTGTACTTTTGGGAATGAGAGAGAATGGAGAGCAGCACTTAATATATCTTTGAATTCTCTTTCAACGATTCTACACAAGTATTCATCTTTGACGTGCCTCGTCGTGATCCTGATTTCCATCAAATCTTGTACAGACAGAGGGAAAAGGAAAACAGATTTAAATCCGCTACATGGTATCCTACTCCCACTTACTTGATTTAGACGGAGCTGTATTCAATCCTCCCACCTTCCCACCACCCCCAGCCAGATCCGTCTGTCCATGATGGTGATCCCAACATAGACATCTCCTCCGTTTCTTGTTCATCTTCTGTCTGAGTCCTATCCAAGGAAGGACTGGAGTAATCTGTGGAAACTACCTCCACAATTCCCTTCTGCACGCTCTCAAAATCCCAATCCAAAGAATTATCATCTTGAATCTCCATTGCTCCCCAGATGACAGTCCGAGAATGAAATAGTACCGAGACACATTAGGAATTCAGCCATCATCCCCCAGTATCCTATATCATGAATTCAATTTATCCACACAAACAAATCCGATTACAAGCGTATAATTTAGTCCTAGATTTACACTGAAGCCTTTTCTTGCTCCGAAGGAAGCTCCATCCCACATTCAATAATTTAACATCATCTCTCTTCTTTCTCCACAGATTCCGCAGATGAGAAGACGGGGACAAGGCTGTGAGGAAGGAGGAGGTCATAGAGAAACTGGAGCTCTCACGCTTCTCTAACCCAGTACCGACCGCAGGGAGACCAGAGAGAGAGAGAGCAGCTTCAGTACTTATCCAGCTCATCCCCTCGTGGCTTCAATCTTTAAAATAATTCTTGTTGCACTAATATCCATCCGCTAAATTGTGTCATTTCCAACAACTCTAATCCTTTCTGGCCGAGTCCAGTCAACCAACCAGTGAAGCAAACACAAGAGTGATTTGAGTGAATAGTGTGGGATTTTTTCCTGGGCTAATACAATTATTTTTTTCCTCAACTACTTATGGACAGGAGCGGCAGTGAAGCGTTTCTTTAGTGCACTAATACAATAAATGAATCTTGAACGAATTCAAGAGATACAAGCTGTGGACATATTCAAACACCATTTCCCCCTCTCTCAATCCCAGCCCCAGGAGCCAACATCAGGGGAGAAAGAAGAAGGGAAACCATGTGATATCTTTTCCAGGACATAGTTGAGAAGATAGACGGCAGCGTCTAGGCCATACGCCACCCCTCCTCCTCCAACCCACTACCGACATCATCCTGAGAGCAGAGGAGCTTCTCCCGGGTCAACTTACCCGTTTTCTCCCGATTTCCGCGCTACACACATCACTCTTTCATTCCCCCTTCTCTACTCCTCCTCCTCTCCCTCCATCTCATCCTCGTGTTTTACCCGCATCTCCTCCAGTCTTGATTTCACTCTCGGTCTGATCGGAGTTGCAAAAGGTTGTTGCCGGAGCGGAGAAGAAGAAGAATTATACACACTCCCTTGTCACCACCACCGTCATCCGCTAAAATTCTACCCGGAACGTCAAAAACGGATCTTTCCGCTTTTCTCTTAAAAGTATATTTCGCACTGTTTGAATCAACATCTTATCAACCAAACCATTACAGAGTTTTAGTGGTGGATGAAAATCCGTTGCAGATCCTTACAGAGGAGAAGTGTTTAGTGTTAAAAAAGAATCCTTTGAGGAAAGTGTATACTAAATTTACAGCTTTGTGAGCGTAGCCGTGTAGTAGGGGCTGTTTGTGCAAAAGTGTGTAATCTCCACAACAAATCCTTTGCTACTACTGTAAAAGGAGGAGTCAAAATGTGCTCTCCTCGTGCTCCAACCCAGAAGAAGCTATAGTAGAAGTTGTTTTGTATCTCTCTCAACTCAACTTGTAGCCATCGAATCGGTTATAGAATATAATATTCAAACACAGGAGTGTCACCATTACTACGAGAGAAAGCCGAGAGGAAAAGGCGAGCAAAGCCCCTGTCACAGAACATGACAAATCAGCATTCCTGTAAGTTGCCAAATAATTAGTACCGTTAGTAGTCGTACAAACTTTTTTCATCCCCTCTTTCAAAATCCAATTCACATCAACAGCAGGCTCGTCTCTCATCATCATCTTCTGTCCTTTTTGTCATCTTCCTCCTTGATCCACTCATTTAACTCACTCACTCTTCTAGCATTGAGCCGTTCCCTCTCCCTTCAAAGTCTTTACCTTTTCGTCTTCATCCCAATCTTGATGATCGCTTCTATCCGTTCCCGCTATTTCCACGACACGAAATTATCTCTCGCTCTCTCTCTCTGTCTCTTGTGTCTTCTTCTAAAGCCCGATCCACCTCACACTGGTCATGCATTCCATATTTATCTTCTTGAGTCTTTTGAATCCCGTCAAATGTTGCTTCCAACAAAGAGCCACTACTACTTCTCCAACTTGGAGAAGGCCAAGGAAGAGCTTTGCTTACAATAGGAATCCAAGTCGTGGAAGAGAGGCATCCAAAAAAATTGTCACCACCACTCAGCTCCTTGCATCTCTACTAAATAGCACATACCGTTTGATTCCGTGCTGGTCGTGAGAATATTGCAAAAATACCGTCGTCTCACCTATCCCCACGTCAACATCATTTCTCTGCATGTTCCCCTACGGAATCATGAGCCTCATTCATAGCGAAGCGCGCTGTCGGTCTGGATTGCATCTTTGCAACAAGAGAAAATCCCGGCAATGAGTTGGCCATAACTTACTTTTATACTTGATGTGAACGAGATGCTTTTATCCACGACTACACCCGGAGCATCTTTTAATTTTGCTATTTCCCCATTCTACTTACTATAATGTTCCTCGGAATCCTTGGCTTAAACGTTACATTAACCAAGTTGACTACTTCCCCTTCCTTGCTCATGTCCTCGTCAAGTCTTTCCCAAATAATTAACTTTGTGTCCATCAATCTTGTTCCCTTTTATTATATTCCTCTCCTCGTCTTTCTCTCATCTGCCATCTCGTGCAATTTTTTCTCTCGGCCTCTTTCCTTTTGCTACATTCCCCGCTCGTCGCTACCTACACAGCTGAGAATTTCCTCCATCATTTAAGCATTCCATTGAGCATTTAAAAGGCTCCTTAAGTAACATCATTACCACATGAATTCCTCCCGAGTCCCGGCACTGAAAATATCAATTCCCTTTGTTCTCCCAACAAATATTTCACTTACCTTATCCTCGTATTAATACATTCATCACACATAATATTTCATCATTTCACTCCCCTCCGCATAACTTGAATGTTTTATCTCTCTCAAACTCTTTCCTTACTCTTTCTTGAAATCTCTAACTCTCTCTCTCTCCATCTCCTCTTTCCCTTGGCTCCGAAATCTCTCCCGACTTTAAAAAATCTTTTTCGCTACCGCAACTAAAATCCAGAAAGGAACCTGATCCAAAACCCTTGTGCTTTCTCTACTTTTCTTCTACCCGCCACCGTTGCTGCTCCTCCAGCCCTCGTAGTATAATTCAACATTCAAAATGACTCTTCTTTCAACCTCTTCGCAGTGGATAGAATATATAGAGCTCAAACCTTCCCGGAATCTCTCAACTTTCATACCGCAGCCGACAAAACCATTTTAAAGCTTTACATTCTCAAAGAATTTCAAACATTTCCCTTCCGACAACATTCTCTTCGGGACCCTTGAATTTATTCACAAAACTCTCTGCTTGCAATCCAATCCTTAGAAATTTACTCCCCGGATTCTTCTCTCACATCTCCTTCACATATCTTCGTAAACCCAT
This sequence comes from Sminthurides aquaticus, assembly GCA_906901655.1. Taxonomy (NCBI): domain Eukaryota; kingdom Metazoa; phylum Arthropoda; class Collembola; order Symphypleona; family Sminthurididae; genus Sminthurides; species Sminthurides aquaticus. The sequence goes on along the minus strand of CAJQTT010000004.1, from coordinate 1,895,847 downwards.
CTACACTTCTCATCACAATCCTCCACACATCTCAACAATTCATAGCACCGCGACTTAATTACACTAGATTCCATTCTCGTCGCTCTTATTATTCCTTTTACTAACAACATGTTCTGTGTCTGAGGAAGTTGAAAATGAACATTATGTAGAAGAGAAGTAATTGGGATTTAGACCTTCTGTTTTGATTAAGATTCTCTTGTTAATTTCCAGTAGTTTTGGGAGTTGGGAGGAACATGTTTTACAAAACAAACTTGTAAACCATGGATGGAGCCTCTCCTCGATCTAGATTGAGTGCATCCATTGGATTTGATAATCTTTGTAAACAACCACCCAGTTTCTCTTCAGTTGATCCCAGCTTGTTTGAGAGATACATGGGGTGTACAATGCGTGTGGTTCATCCAGTTCCATCAATCTCTTTCTCCTTCTTAAAAATGTTTACATATTCCACCCTTTCATCTCGCTTAATCTCTACTACGCCAGGGAGGAGGGAGTACGGAGAGAAAGCATTTAAGAATCCAGACCTCTTCGGGAACGTATTCTTCTATCTAATCCTCCTCCTCATTTCACACATTCTCCGCATAAACACACTTACTCACGCACCACCCTCATCCCGTCATCTCTGAGCTCCAAAGCCTCTTGAATCCAAACCAATATTTTCACATCTAAAAATCTAAAGCCCACCAGTAGGTGGATACAAGAGCACACAACTCCCCCTATTTTTTCAATCCTGTGTATGCGATCACAAGTCAGCTTTTCCCAATCTATCTTCCATGCTTCTCTTTTGCTTTCCTCTTGCATCTTTGAACAAGGAAGCCAAAAGAGGATGAGAAGAAGAGCTCCTACTTGAAATAGGAGCGATATAAATGAAGAGGATTAGTCAATGAGATTCACTCAGGATCGTTTATAAATAGTTCACACAATGCCACACAATCCTCACTCATCCAGCCACTTCAATCTCGGCTAGAACAACAAGAATCATAGAGCTTCGTAAAAAGCTCTGTATTTTTTCCCCAGCCGGGATTTTGTGCATTTCCTACAAATTCTTTGAACCGGGTTGACATGGCCGAAAAAGTTGTTCAGTTTTTCTACTTCCTAGCCCATGTCATTCCCCGTTCGAAATGGAAGCTACTAAGCTACTCTGTGCTTTGCATGGTTTACATTTTGAAGAAAAAAGCATCTATTCCCATCAAACCGTTCCCACATTTGCATTCACATTTTGAATCACCCCGCTCACCGTAACTTGTTCATCTCCAATTCCCTGTACAAACATCTGAGAAAACGTTTATTTCCCCCATTTACATTCGACAAACCACATGATTGTCTTTTCCCTTCCTGCAGTCTGTATCTCTTGATAATTTGTATCCTCGGAGACGAGCTCAGCAAAGCAGAGCTTAGAGTATGTGAGCAGTATTACGAGTCAGGAGTTCCGGAATTACATTGATTTTACAGGAGAATCGTAACTAAAATTCCTTGAACACCTACGACGTAACTAGCGATGAGAGGATGAGAGTACGCCAAAGTAGTGAATCTCTTTGTGTGTACACAAACGTTGGAATCGTCCACAGGATTTGAGAAGCCATTGAAAAAATGTTAAACTCATATCTTCACACTTCACCCCAATGACATGAACACGGGTAAAGCTTGGGTAGAGTATTCAAAACATAACTTTAGTCCTAACTTTATTTATACAAGAGGGGGAAAGGAGTGTGATTTCTATATTTTTCTCCAATCTGCCCTCTCTCTCTGTATTATTTCAACATTCACGACCCGGCCACCCCACGCGTCCATCTTCCATTAAAGTTTTAGCCGTTGCCACCTATGCAGGGAGGGAGGGACGTCAGAGAATCCCAGTTAGCTCAGCCAGCTCCCAGCAGCCACAACCATCCGGCCCTACCAACATCGCCAACATGTTTACCTAAAATAAATACAAATATCAATAGATTTACATCACCATTCCCTACCTCCCAGCCATAACATCTCAATGCTAGTTGGACAAGAAGCTCGTAAACTATGAAATTCATAGCGTGAATACACATTTGACTCTGTTTTTGCTCTTGATTTTCGTCTCTTTGCATGTTTTCCCTTGATTTCCTCTAGTTTCCTCCTCGGAGTAATAATTGCGAAAGCTCTATAAAGCTTTCCTGCTTTTCACTTAAAACCTTCAAAGAAATAGAAATTCTTAAGCCTGCCTGGAAGGAAGGAGGGCAAGTTGTTAGCGTATGATCCATTTCTGCTTCTACTTTGCTGCAATCCCCCACTTGAAAATATTTTACCCATTCCTCATCAGCCCCATTTCCCATCCACTTTTTTCTCACCTCATAAAATTACATCATTTCTCCCATCAATCCATCCATCCTCCCTCGTGGCATTATTTCCTTTTCCGGATGTGAAAAGACGGTATGAAAATTCCACGTAAGAGAGTAGAGAGGAGTTGAGAGGAGTAAGGAAGGATCCAAGCTTTTCAACAACTACTACGAAACCGCCAAACCTAAATCTGACAGAAGCACTCAGAGAAACGGCGGATCCCGTCACATTTCCCTGCCACCGCCACCGTTTCACTTCTCGTCGGCTAGCTTATTCTTGGAAATATTCGCATCAATAATACAGCCCCCGCAATCGCCCTCCACCAACTTAAATCGCCACTCTGGAAAAAAACTTCTCCAGTTGAACCAACTTAAAAGCCCGACTGTAGGAGAAGGACTATAACAACTTTAACCCTCTTTATTCTCCTCCTCCCTCTATTTTCAAAACTTTCTTCATTGCCGCACATCACGCAAACCACTTTTTCTTTACTTTTTCCACCATCACTTCTCCCCAAAATCTACATTGCTCCATAACACACAACTAATAGGAGGGCAGGGTTGGTGGGAGAAATCCTGGAGGATTTACATATATTACCTTTAATGTTAGCACGTAACGTCTTTACGGAATCTTTATCTATCTTCCCCTGTACCCCTCCCTCCACAGCAAGCGTCGTTTCTCCAACTCTCATCACACACGCTCCATCTCATCTACTTCCTCCTCTGGCTTACCTGTTCTCTCTCACAGTTTACTCACACAGGATCTGAGAGGAGCTGAGGAGCTATCCCATTTCCTCCCGCTGGAGTCAGTGTACAGGAAAGCTATATCTTCCAAGTCATCCTTCCACTACCGTCCTTTTTGGCCTTCTAGCTCTAGCTTGTCCTCCCTTGGCTTCCCACTTTTGAAATATGAGCCCTTATCATAGTTTTGCAACACTTTGTCTACCCTTCCGAGCCCTCTTCTTTCTCCACCTATACAAGACTGTCATTAGTTCTCACGTAGTAGCTCAAGGAAGATAATCAGAAAGCCAGAGCTGTTTCCCTCCTCCTCCATTTACTTAGCCTATCCTTCCGCCCCCGCCCCCGCTCATCTCCTTTCTCCATGATCCATGAAATGCGTTTAACCCTTCTTTTCCCTTTTCCTCGCCCGGGTTGTTTTCCGAATCCCTTGCCGCCGTTCACTCTCACTGTGAAGTGGATTTTTGTAGCTCGAGAAGCGTGGCAGAAGAGAAAAACCCGCCCGAGTTTAGCTCTCTGCGTAGATGGGCTTTATGGGGAGCATTTTCTCTGCTGGGATCCACAACATTCTCCATGAAATTTAAGCACCCTTCCTTCTCCATCTCCCTCCGTATTTCCGTCTTCCCACAAGCTCAGGTCAGTCAATAAGGATTCTAGTCTCGGTATCAGAATGTTTGCCTAGCGTCACTGGCTCTCCCATCCAGACTTTCACCAGTTTTTTCTCTCTCGCCCATGTCCCTCTTTTTCCTCATATCATTTCTCAACTCTCGGAAGGACTCTCGCTTGTTAATATGGAGTGTAAATATGGGAAAAAACTTTCTCCCTACAGCTCTGCCAAGCTAGCTCATTCCCAAGTTGCTCCAGTTCCGCTCCAAAAGCATTGTCATTCCCTCCCAGCCAAGTTGGCATTTCACAAGAACATACGACATGATTTCTTCCATCTCTAGCCGGAATCAGCCTAGAAGAAGATGAAAGAAATGAAAATCTATGTGCTGAGTAGGTATAATAATTTCTCTTCTTTTCCTCCTATAAACCTCTCTTATCCAGAGGCAAACAAGACTGCTGCCGCTTTCTTTTTAGTCCTCGAGCTTTCCCGCTTAACAGAGAGAGAGAGAGAAAGCATCTTAGAATTTTTTCATTCCTCTCCCACCCGCGTCTCTGCCCGTCTTTGCTCACTTGTTCCAAACGTTTTCCCTCCCTAAACACCCCGTGTCCGTAGGAGCGTGTATGAATTAACGAGTTATGAGGGAGGAGTGTTTGGGAAAAATTTAAAAGCGCATCCACTTTCTCCATCCTTCAATTCACGTAAAAAAGACAAATGAAGAAAGTATATATGCTTTCTCCATCTTGAGCGGGTGGAGCCTCTATTTTTTCTCCACTTTCTCCATCCATCCTCACCGCTTCTCAACTTCTTCCCTTCCTAGTCTCCTAGTGAAATGGCTAGTAAGCCAAGTCATACACTTTCCATCCCGTAAGCAAACATTATGATCTACGGGCTAAGCCTATACAAGTGGAGGCGGGGGAATGGGAAACATGTTTCCGTTTTTGCATCATATCCCCCATTCCTTTCACCACCATCCATTAAGGTTGGCTGGCTTGGAGAGGAGGTTATAGTTCATCTAGTAACCTCCACCCTCTTGCACTCCCTTCCCTGGACTCCCTGCATGCCGGGTCGAATCCAGGCTAAGGCTTTTCTGTCAACTCTCTATGATTTTCTCTCCCTGGTCTTCATCCTTGTTCAGTGTACTTTCAATTTGAGAAGAAAAATAGGGTAATAAGTGTGACATAATAGAAAGAAAGCATTTTATTCCCCGTCTTGGAAAATATTGGCTTCATTTTCTACCCACTCCACTCACTTCTCCCCGTCCACTTTCTCCGAGGAGGGAAAGTACTCCCTTCCCACCTCTTTCTCCATCTCATCACACGCCCTCTTACTTGCAGCAAGAAGAAGCAGGAGCAACTCAACTCCCTTGTACACAAAATACAAATGAACGTGAAGCGTATGTAGAAAATTTGTTACCTTCATCACACATACAAGACTTTCAACAAAGTTTCCAAGCACTTTCTCTTCCAACCAAACCAATATCTTTCCCCACAGAGTTGTGCGTTTGCATTTGTTCTTCCTCGAGCCCATTCCGTCACTTTGTCGGAGCCATCCCTCAGCTTCCACATACGGCATCCATTGCAAACCTCTTGACGTAAAGCAGGTCTTGGAAAAGCCTTCTTGCATCCATCCTTTCAAGGATTCATCAGACTTTGGGTTCTGGCTCTCCTGTACTGTTTATATGCATTATATTTCCTCGAATTTCACGCAAAGCCTCCTCTGGCATCCCAAGATGAAAATACTGTTCTAGCTTTCCTTGAAGGAAGTAACTCTTGCATTCGTCGTGTGGGTAATGTTTGTGTTATTGTGTTGTATTGTCGTGACAGGAATGGAAAGTGTTTTCCATTAGCGAAATTGTAGACATAAATTTTCCAAGGGATACGTCTTCCTAGACTGATATATTCCTCCGATTTAACCCGATTTATCGCCACGCGTTTTGGATGTTTCCTTAATACAATTTCCATTCTTCATCCCGAGCAGTCTCTTCTCTTAGAGTCTTCTCCTCTATACCTCTTTCTTCTCTTATACTCTCCTCCTTGTGCATACATATCCGCTCTTCTCCCTCTATTAGCTTTTCCCACGTCCGCCTCACTGAATCTTTTTCTAGTCAACTCTCGGAAATCTGCTAGCCCGGTTTTGCACTCGCTCTCTCTCTCTCTCTCTCTCTCTCGTTCTTTATAAACATGGGATAAAAGAAAAAGCCGAGCTACTATCTACTAGCATTTACCCTCTGCAATTTATATTGCATCCATTCCAGTAGGAACCAACTCTCCCTTCCGTCCGTCTGCTATTCAGCAAACAGTTAGCATATGCACACGCAAGAAAATCTTGGGCTATTCCACAGCCCCAAGGCAAACCTCGACCCCATCCCGACTTGGTAGATAACTTTCTCTTTTCCCTTGCTGTCTTCATACTTTCTCGGATGCACATACATCCAGTCGGTTCTCAATCTCCAAGTCTATCCACATCCCATTTCCTCTCTAATATTCCCCCGTCCCTTCCGTCCCTCCCCCTTCTTTTAATATCTCCCTCGAATTACTCTCTCACATATTCCACTTCTAAATACACTGAATCTTCTTCCTCATCCACCGTATCCCCTTCCACTTCCGATATCTTCCGCAACAACTCTTACCTTCTTTCCATTGCCACCCAATACACGCACCCAACGGCACTGTACTACAAACAAGCTATTCCATCTTTGCCCACTTAATGGAGAAACGCACCCTCCTCTGGTCCATTGAGGAATTTTGCCACTAAAAGCTTCTCCCCAAGTCCCGACCCCGCTAACTCTGTTGAAAGACTACCCGTTATTTCTATTGTCTCCACACATTCGTCCACCCTCCACCGGAACCGGACCACCTCAATCTATCTTTATTCGGAATGGGCGCTTTTGACATTCCCTCTCTACCCCCGTGTACATTTAAACCGAGCTTTTATTCCCTCCAATCTCTCAATCTCATTCAGCTTTCTCTCCATTCTACAACCTCTTTACCCCCACGGTCCGAAACTAAACTTTTGAAAAGAGGAGGAAGAAAGTGCGGAAACAATTCGGAACTTTACACTCAGAGCTGGAGTCCATTCTTATTTCAATCCAGATAAGAGTGGTGGCGATAATGTGTGCTCTGTGGAAAAAGATATAGCCGCACTAAAAGTTCAAGAAGGACATTATTCCATTATTCTTGAATAATGGACTGAAATCAAAGCTAATTCAGTGTCACATTCCCCGCCATCCAATCCCTATCAGCTCTAATCAATTCACTCTCCTCCCAGCCTCCTCCTAAATTTTCCATCACAACATTTCTTCCCCAATCTCACATATACTCTACCCTAAAATCTGTCACTTATCCATCACCACTCACTTCCCAAGTCCCCATATGTCACCAATGAGCATTATCCCTCTCAATTTCTCATCACTACCACACGAAGCACTCACTACCCTTATCTCTATTTCTTCACATACTTATATCCCCATCTCCACAATAATAGTTTCCTCCATGACTTCCTGCACTACCCTCTATTTCCGTTCCTCTGACTTTAGGCTGTAGTCTACAGCTCCTGTCTGGGTTCCTTTCAAGGAATATCCTCACTCGTTCTTGGCAGTATTATTTCTCTCCCGCTTCTTTTTGAATAATTAATGAGAGGATGATTTTAATTATGATAAAGTAAATTAGGCTGCATACCTTTTAAAAAAATTATCTCCCGCCATCCCACCACTGTGAGTGTACATGTAGCACAGGAATTGCCGCTCTGCTCACTCAGTTGCCAATCCTGGGATGGCCTCATCTGTTTTCCTCTTTGCTTAATTATCATGTACTGCTAATTTAATAGCGTGTGTCTATTAGGATCCTGGACGTGTGTATGCATACCGTTATAATAGTAACTCTTAAGTGCGTCGTGTCGGTAGGAAGGGAGCCAAAGCCTGGAATCCAGGGTGGTTTAGTGGAACAGAAATATAAATTCATTTATCCCACTCCTCGCACATGTCATCTTCCCATAATAACTAATTACCTCCCGCTTTGGAAAATTGACAAAGTCTCTTCTGTTTCTTAATATCACAACTACAAGAGCATAAGATATAGTGGGAAGTTATGCCGGGAGAATACTTGGGAAAATATTTTCTTCCTCCCACTCACAGTCTCAATCCTCAAACTATTTTAAGACTGGGCTGTAGGCCTGCTGTTATCCACAATATTAAAGCATCTTGTTGGTCCTGGGCATGGAAGAAATGTTCTGAAACGGTTAGTATCCTTACGCATCTTCTTTAAGCCAGAGCCACGTTCCCTATCTCCTAGTGAGTTGACGAAGAAATTAATGCAACTACAACGAGGGAAGATGAGACAGTCTAACGAGCCTTTAATTACTTTATTTGTAAATATCCCAAGATTATACATTAATTTAATTTTCCCCGCAACCTTACCACATCCTCCTCCTCCCGAAGTTGTCTTGTTCCATTTCCTCCGACTCATTTACCACCACCTCTCTCTCTCTTGAGTCCTAACCAACCCCTTCCGGCCCATTATCTTATCTAATAACAGTTTACCACCGCAGAATGAAGAGCATATATATATATATTTTCTCCTGAGTTGGAGGAACACATCCATGTTTGCTGGCTGTGTGGGAGTGAAAGGCTACATCTAAAAGCCAACATTTCCGTCCGCGATTCTGCCTCTTCATATGAGTTGGAGCTACATATGTATAAGCGCTGTGGGAAGAAATGTTGGTGTACACTTTCTGGGAAGTCGTATCCACTTTTCGGATACATTCCCGTACTTTCTCCAGGAACGTCAGCCACATTACCGTCCCTCTTCGTGTCTTTGCAAATGAGTGTATAGTTGGTGGGACGGACTGCGGATTGTGGGAGGGTGGTTCTGCATATTCCCAAGTCATGTTTTAGTTTTATGTTCTCCTTCGATTCCTTCATCCAGATCCAAGCCGGAGGAGCAAGTTTTATTTTCCGTCACTATACTATATGGGCAGAATCTAGGGAAAGAAATGGATGACAAATAGCTGGAGCGGAAGTCATATGCATCGCATTTTTCTTTTCCGCACAACCCCCTTCAATTTGTCTGTCTGAAGGCCCATCAAAAAGTTTATGTAAGCTTGGCCATTTCCAGTAGTACGGCCGTCACCACAGGACTTGTCACAGTTACACGACCACATATTTCCTCCCCGCCTGCCTAGTCAGTCTCATGTACAGCCTGGGCGGGAGGGCAACCTGATTCTCATCATTGGGTAAATATGTACATTTCTCTAATGTCAACCCTTCAACACACACAGCACATCTCTGCTCCATCTTTAGCAAGACGGAGGATCTACTCCATCCATCCTCCGCATCGTACGTGTATATCTTCGTATCCATCCAATCTATTCGTTCCTATAGTAACCAAGCCCTCATTTTTCTTTCAACCTTTGCCCTGTCCCTTTTACCCATAACCTCGGAAGAGTCAGGGTACAGGAGTACAACTTGGACCAAGCCTCTATTGTCAACAGCGACCGCAACTCTATAAACTATCAAGCCCGTAGGTGGGACGAGTCAGCCTCGTGCTTGCATAAAGAGAATAAAGACAGATCCGGTCGTGAGCTGCTCAAACAGCATCTTCCAAGCACTCCCGTATTTTTACCCAAAGTTGACAAATTTTGGACGTAAACATATCCACACTATGCTCCTTGTTGGCGGTGGAGAAATTGTCGGAGAAAAAATCCTCACATCACTCACTCACTTCCCTCTTAAACAACACACCCTTACCTTGTCCGCACTTAAACAGTGTCCCGCAAACAATTCCAAACTCTTGTTCTGATAAAAGCAAACCCAGGACGTCTCCCTTCCTTCCCACCTCCAACATCTCAACTCTCACAGTGAGGAGCGGGGGAGCCTTGAGCCCATCCCCATTTCCCCAGAAAACTTTTCCCCATCCATCCGCATCCGCACTTGTGTTTCGTGGATGTTGCCCGGAGTAAAAAACTTGCGAGCATTCCAGAAGGATCCATGGAGTTTCTTCCCTTGGCCTGTCTTCCATCCCAATCCCTTGTTCCGAGTAACGGAAAGCTTTTCTTCCATATTGAAGATGATAAGAAGGGCAAGTGGGGAAGAGGATTGTCTCGTCGTGTCCTATCTTCTCCAGACGTTCCCACTCATCCCACTTGTTAAAATCTTGGATGACAATTGCCTTATGGCTCATCCTCGCCATCCTCCCATGGAAACCTATAGTCGAAGAAGAGAGTCGTAAATCTTTGAAACATGGGCTAAAACCTCTAATTCACAACCTTCCCACCTTCCTTCCAGAACAAGAGTGAGCCGCCAGCCCTCAAGCTACCCCTGTCACTACTTGAATATGAGAACTCTATCACGGAATTCTCTATTTTCTGCAACCTCTCTCTTCCCTTCCAGCCTCAATCTACTGTTACTGTACAGAGAGACACTTTAAGCAATTCCGTTACAAAGACGTAAAATTCTAAAACGCCTTTAAACAATTCTTCTGCCGCCCCCTTCTTCCCCGTGTAAACATTGTCAACTCTCTGTGAAGTTAGCTTTGTGTGAAGCTAGCTAGGACAATGGACGACACTGGCTACCTCCCACCTTATTTCTCTCTAATTCCCGCTTCCGCTCCACCTCCTCCCCCGGTCGGTACATGCTGTGGAATGCAGAGTTTTCCCCGCCCCAATTCCCAACCAAAGTTTCACACATCTCTTTGGAAATCACCTCCCGGTTTACTTAAGCGTATCGCCGCCTCCCGAAAAGCATTTTGTACCTTTCTGCTGTCATGAGTGGGTGGGCGGAGAGGAAAGCGGGAGACTTCCGGTTTTACTTTTTCGTTCGGAGAATTTTCCGCATGTAAATTTTCTCCCGCGGCGGAAAGATGGATAGATACTTTTCGTGATTAACGAGACAAAGGCTTGGATTTTAGCGACTTGGGGATATTTCAGTCACTTATGCTCTTGTTCCACACCGACAGCCAAGGAACAGACTCTTGAGTTATGAGTTTTGACGTGAACAAGTCATCCTCTCGGCTTTAATCAACTGTCGGTTCAATCCCGGGCCAACTTTGTCTATTAAACTGAAAAATCCAACACATTTTCCTCTCTCTCACACACACACACATCCTAAATTAAATCATTCCGAAACTCTCGCAACTTTTCTCATATTCACCGCCACCACTACCTTCTCCCGGCCGATTCCACCTGGCATCAAAGCTTTCCCAACTCCCCGTCCTTATCCTCCGTTGAGGCGTTTCCGGATTTCTTTTCCCAGAAAGGCTAGGAAAACCCTCCAGACTCCACAGTTCTTTACATTTCCGCCTTTCAACTAAACTTGTGTGAAACTTGCCATTTCTACTTTGAAACTCGGAATCAATTTCACTCAGAGTCAGCATGAGCAGACTGAAAAAAAAACTCCCGAATCTTTTCTACCTCAGATTTCTTTAAATTCAATATATTCCCAAAACTTTGGGACTTGAAAAGCCACCCCTCCCAGCATACCACCACCTCCACCCCCTCCTACGCCTCCCTCCTTTCGCAACTTTTGCATTTGACCTCGTTTATTTAAAATCTTAGATAATACTTGTTTGTAAGCTGAGAATAAGAGAAGCCTTTGAGAAACTATTTTTTGGCTACATGTGTAAACTGATTATCTCGCACATTTGTTTTCCGCATATCTTTCTGCCAGAGTTGCGAATAAGAATAAGACTCTTCTTCTCATCATCATCATCCTTCCTTGCATCTAAATTCCAACTAGGAAGAGCGGAGGCCTCTAAAATTTCACCTTATTTTCTTTCTCATCTCCCTTCCTTGTAATTTCCTTTAAAAACATCATCTTAAACTCTTGATCCTCAACAGGAGGAGCAACTTGGTTAAAAGCATCATATCAGTTCTCATTTATCCCCAACTTGCTTCACAAGGAGAAGCTCTGTTCTCTCTTCATAAGACATGAAAGAGTTGTTGCAACTTACAAGAGCAAGACTGCAGACAAACAATTACGCGCTTCTTTCTCACGTCGTCGTCGTCTCCCGTATTTTCTTTGCCTATTTAATAATTTTGAAAGCAATTCCCCAGTGGAATACTTGGCTCATCTGTACTTGCCATCCTCCGTTGTGCCGGCTGTCTTCTTCCTGTTATCTTGTTACTGTAATTTTCAGCACACAAGAGTATCTCCTCTGTATTCAGTCCGTGCGCGTCCCCCTATTTCTTTAAACGCTCCATCCATTAGTTTTCTCACACTTTATAATTCCTATAGGGCATCATCAAGTTGTTTGTTGCTGTTAAATTGTGGAATCTATGCAAAATTCTAGTCTCATCCCACTTGGCTATCTCATATCTGGGCTGCTAGCAATGCTTGCGTCTCTCCCTTGATGTGTACTTTACTCCATGTCAAAACATTAAACATTTGCCACACTCTCCTTCATCATCTTCATCAAATTCTCACGTACACAGAACAGAATACAAGTCAAGCAAGTCTACAAAATAGGCCAAATAACACTTGCCTCAAGCTCTACACAATCTTTTACCCCATTCCACCCATCACCTCCAACTCTACAGAAGAGGAAGGCAGAGGAGAACTTACAATCCTTTTCTACCTTGAACGAGCTAAGCAATAAGACGACCCACACGGCCCTCATATAGGGAGAAAGACAGAGAAGGAGAGCACCTCTAAAACTACAATCATATGACTGACGATGCGTCCTTTATCGTTTTTTTAACTTGTTCCTCTAAGGATTGGTCAAAAACCCTTTTGGATTTCCATGCCTCATCTTCAAAGGAGAGCACATGAAGCTGAATCATATCCCGCAATTTCTACAGTTGCTCTTGATGATTCATGTGAATAGCTTGCAGAAATTGCCTCTGTTTCACCCTACCTCTTTTCCCTTCTACACTTTCCCCACTTAAACTTTTGTAGAAGACTAGATTTAAAACAATTTTTCTCGCTCTCTCCTCTTCCCACACTAAATGACAATTTTAACCTTAAAACTTTTCACCCCTCTCTGGCCATTATTCCTCGTTTTTCCGATTCTTCTTCTTGAAAGAGTCAAATCCGAGAGGATTATTCCCATATCCTCCAGCCAGCCTCAAGCGCGTCTCCTCCCCATCTCCTCTAAGAAAACTTTTCTTTTTGCTACCGCTCTACCAATATCATCTGATTAACCTCATAGTTCTCCCACATTAAATCCCGAACCCGCATAAGTAAAGCTCACATATGTCCACTGGAAAAAGCTTATCTGTTTCTCTTCCAGAGTTTCTTAATAGCACCCACCTTTTTAGGATCGGTTTGAAAAAGGCCGAGCTTATTTTTTATCATGCGCTCGGTTAAAGCTAAAGGCATAAGGTATTACAGAAGACTATGCCGGGATCCATAGCAACGAAATCTCGGCGGAGCTGAAGTTTATCTCGGTATTCTCATGCAGAGGACGGCTAGGAAGAACAAGTGGAAGGTTGAATACCTTTTGTCGTCTTCCATCCCCTCACCATGTTATACTCTCTCCCCTCTTCTTCCTCATTAGGATGGGGGAATTAACTAGAAATTCTTTTCTCCCAAGCTCCCTTCCGAGCTTAGTTATCTCTCTCCCGTTTTCTTTATCCTATTACCCCGTGTATGTATCTTTTATTTACGACCACCTCATTGATCTCTTCCCTTGTTATTTTTGAATCTCATTCAGTTCTGAGCATTGCCTCTATCCGACTAGGGTGGATGTGATACACCCTTCCGCGTCAGCAATGACAAGAATCTATTACCTCCCTGAGCCACCAGGACCAAACCTCCATGACCCTCAATTATAGCCACACAGTTTGACCCTATCCACTGACGCCGAATCTCCCTTTTCCTCCAACAATCTCCTCCATCCCGCTGAGCTCCACATGATTATTTATCTTTCTCCTCAAGTCTTTCCTGGAGACGCCAGGATTTGGAGGAGTCATTCTTCTCAGAGGTTTCTCTTGTCCTACCCCCCACACAATAATGTAAAATCAACTCTCTTCACCTGGCGCATGGAGCCTACTCCTGAAACCAACATTACTCCTCCCGTATCATTCCTGTCCATCTCCGCGTTTCCAGTCTTGTTTTCACGCAGATGGACTATAAGCTAAAACTAATATTAAAAACAGAATATATTTGAATTTTGAAATCCAAGAAATGGAAAAGACTATTATACAGGCTGTCGTTATTTACTAAAAAGTTGGCCAAAGTTGATGAAATTCGCAAGGATTTTCTCGTGTTCAAAAAGTTGCAACGGAAAATCCCAGTCAGACTTGGAGATAAAAGAAAGAGAAGCAGGAGGAGAGAGGACGACAAGACGGGATGCGGGGAGGGTGACGTTAAATTATGTATGTTTTGAATATCTCCCCTTGCTCTCTATCCGACTGTCAAATCCGTCTACGCTAATTGATCCTCATGTGACACATAATAAAATCCTCATTAACAACTTTCGGCCGACTATTACTTAACCCTATCTCCCTGTATTTTCCCCTTATCTGATGCCATCAAGAAGCTTGTCTGTTACTACTAAACTCTCCCGCTTCATCCCGGATTCCGCCTTCTGTCTTTCCATCTCCACTACTCCCAGTCCATTAGTAATTCAAAACTGCCACTCTGTAGCCTTTCCTCTTTCACTCAGATTGGCAAAATCTCCTTCTATTTTCTTCTTTTCTCCCTAACTTTCTCCTTGCTACGACTCTATAGTTTTACCTATTTTCCCTCTGTCTTCATCCTGATTCGGAGGAGTATGTAGTGGAGCAGTCTTTGCTCTCTGCACAAACCTTTGCACACTACAAGAACAGGTTTGGCGCTCCTGTTTCGTTGAAAGTTTACCAAGAATATCCTCTTTCACTAGGTGACTGTAGGAGAGGAAATCTTGAGTTTGCTCCACCTCATCCCAGCTGTTCCCTTTCCTAACTTTTCCATCGTGTGCTCCAGTGAACAGTTTGGAGCTATGCATAAAAGTGTGACATTAAATCTTCCAGATTAGTTCCCTCGCGCCCTTCTGTTCTTCTTCCTCTCCAACACCGGCTCCATAGTTTCTACAGTTCTCACACGGATACCACCACCCCCACCCAAACTAACTAGACACACACACACGGTCCGTTATATACAAGACATAAGCAAGCGTTTAGGATCGACTACAACTTCGTTATCAACTTTCCACATACTTTACCCCCCCCCCCCATTTCCCGCTCTCTTTTTAGTCTCTTCCCATTACCCATCTCTATACACTCTGTATATTTCTCATAATCTTTCTCTTATGCTTCCAAACTTTCTCCCCGGCTCCCCTTCTCTCAGACTTTCCCGCCCTCCACCTATTTTAACTCGGGTCTCAAGGGCTCTTGAGCCGGAAACTTGAAAATACCGGGCAACTTAGCCAGAGCGAGTACAATAGAAATACTAGCTTTCTCTCTCTCACCACCACTACCACCACTCCGTAACCTCTTGAAAAGACAAATATCGCGTACACGGGGGATGAATCCATCTACCAAAACTTAACAAATCCTATCCCTACTCTTAGTTATTCTCAGCCTCTCTCTCTCTAGCCACTCCATCCTTGCTTCCGCTCATTCTTTCATGTAAAAATTCATATTCTTCTTATGTCCTCTGGACATTAGATTATCTCAGCAAGAGGGTAAATCCACCACAAAAATGCAAATATATTCAATTACTCTTTCATTTCCCCCTTCTTCCCCCACCGTCCTCTCGTCTTTTACTTAATTCACAACCTCACAACATCCACTACCAAGGATGAAAAATATGGTCAAATCTGGCTCTTTACTTTCCCCCTCTCTTCTTCACTGGTAAAATTTTCAATCATATTTTTCAATCTTTTTCCCCCCGTGACGATCCGCATCCCTCAGCTTCCAACCCCTTCAGCTCTCTCTTGACGTAATCATTCCCGTCTCTCCATTGTTCGAACCCTTGGTGTAGTATATGGTATTTTCTTATTAAATTAAAGGACACATGATAAAAATCCCCGTGGTAGGAAAAACAGGAGGATTTGTAGTATACATGTAAAATGAACCACAGCCTCGCTCAACTTTCACCACTCGTCCACCCTATTCAAAGAGGGTTGATGTGACTGGAATTGATGGAACATCTCCTCGTATATTCTCTACCTTCACGTCCTTAATAAACCTGCCTGCTCTTCTTTCTTCATCAATACGAGCATACATACGGCCCAAGTTCCAACTTACTTACGACCACATGCATTCCATCCATCCGTTCTTCCTCTACTCATCCCATCCATACACCCAGTGTCCTTTCAATTGAGTCCTTGACTGACTCTGAAACTGTGGAAGCTTGACGGGTTTCTTGATTTCCTCTCAATGTTTTCAACTCTATATTTCCCCCTTTCCTTGGGCCAAGCAATGCCGTCTTTGATCACCAACTTTCTCTCTCATTCTTCTGTCATCCTTTCTTGTTGCATTATTCTCGCTCTTCATTACTAGTTCCTTGCTCGGGACTAACTTTCTACCACGGACACCCTCATTGCATCCTAGTTTGGGATTTTAGTCCTGTAATAAATCTACGCTAAGAATTTTCTTTAGCCAATGTACGTCCACGTACTTTCAGCCAAACATAGAAGAGCCATTAAGGAGCTATCTTTTCCCTCTTTGCTTTTTGTCTTTCCCCCACCCGGGCCAAGGTTTATGTCAGCATCTTTTTCCAAACACTGCTCCAAGATTACTCACACTGCCAAGTCATTCTGGATTCAAATGGCTCGTATCCTTGTACACACGTCTCCTCATGCATCCCCCAACTCGGTGAAAGCATCATCCTAGGATGTATTTCGGAAGTGGAGCTGGAGAAAGTTTCTCCAGTTTCTCTCTTATTTTCCTCTCATCATGCATAAATAGCCGGTTTAGATAGAGCCACATAGGGAGAGAAAGGAAGCAAAACGAAATCAGCCACTTTTTCAAGAATATATATATATTCCCCGGGACTTTCTCCATCCGCCTTCCCCTTCATTTTGTTCTCTTTGCTCCTTGAACATGAAATTTAACTGAAGAACAAAACTTTCTCTCTCTCTCTCATCTTCTTCGCTTGATTTTAGAGGAGAGTTAAAGACCTTTTCTTCACCCTAGTTCACAAGGATTCTTCCGAAAATTATCGCCCTCTACACCACTACTATTCCATACAAAAGTCATTTCACCTTTCTCTAGGCACTCCCTCCACTTTCTCCGGCTCCACGCCATTTCGACCAGCCAGCACTATAGTTGTCTTGCTAAGAATTCTGGAAAATTTTCTATATAATATACACCAACTCTCTCTCTCTATTCTTTCTGTAGATTCATCCATGTCCCTTCTTCTTTTAAAGCCATCCTCTCTCATTTCCCTTCACCCTCCTTCTCAATCTTCTTTCACTCCCCTTTCATTCCTATAAAAATCCGTTGGAAATGAAAAGAGAAGGACTGGAAAGATTACAGAGGAGAGAGTCTCATAACCCGCCCTCTTCTCACTAATAATGTCCCTGAACCTCTTGACGGGGAGAAACGTGAATCTCCAGCATCCGTCTCTAACGACACAATTTACCCACTCAAACTTTTATAACAGCCCCATAGCCATCATCTATAAGTCCTTGTGAATTTCCGCAATATTCTTCCCTTTCTCTGACACAGGTGAAAGCCTCTCTCCCCTTCCAAGTCCTTAAACCTCTGGAGGAAATCCCTTTGGAAATCTCGTTTAAATAGTAGTAACCCGTCGAAACTTGTTCCATCCAACTTATACCTTCGCCCTTAACAGCATACAGATCTTCAAGTATATACAGCCAGCGTCTTGAAAATTCAAAGCGGTCAAGTGTCTTTCTCATAATGGCACATTATCCAATCTGAAAGCCTTGAAACCTTTACAAAAGTTCCTCCCTCGTCTCGTATGCCCAGTAATTTGCTTTCTCCATTCCACAACTTGTCCCGAATGATTAGAACTAAAAATTCCATTGGATCCTTGTTCCATTCAAGCTTATGCTTTCTCCCACTTTTTCCTGGAAGCAAAATATGGCTTTCAGTAGCCTGTTAAATGCCACCCGGGCACTACAACGCTTATAATCAGGGAGCTGTATTCCGGTCTAAAATTCGGGTCGGAATTAGTGCAGACTAGACAGAGTAAATCCCTCGGACATGGCAACGAGACCTCTACCGTTTTATCTTCTACTAAATACATCCCACAGAACTCTTTCCCATTAACTCTCCTTTCACCTCCGCGTAGAATTCAGCTCTAATGGCACTTGCATATTCATCCCCCAGCCCCAAATCCCTCTGCTGACTAGAAAACGTGAATTAATTACGTTTCGCATGTCCACATTCACAATTTCCCATTCATACGCTTGTTCTCATCCGCATCCATCTGTACCCATTCTCATCCCAACTTCCACAATTCCATATCCTTGCTTCCTTGCAGTCCCATCCTTTCTGTGCCCCCTCCCCCGTTTTCCGCATCCTCCTCCTGCTCTTCCTCCTCCCGCCATCCGCAAAGCCGAAATTAACAATGAAAACAACTTCCCGGGGATTTCACATTAATTTCTCTTATTTCTCTTCCTCTTTTCATTTTCCATGCTTTCTGAACCCAGAGTGAATTTTGCGGGAAAAGTGGACACAACACACGTTACACACAGCAAACACGATTCGTCTGCAACGCCTCCTCCAAGGCTAAAAACTGAAACTAAAACATGTTTCAGGTACAGCATACGCGAATGGGGAAAATTTTTTCAACTTACAACCCGTGGAGTCAGTGTACACACCTTTGTTGTATCAGCTTGTATCCTCGACTCGATTATCTTGTTGGCTTTAGAAAAGTTTTTGTGGAAAATAATTAATTTCTTGATGGCATATACATAGTGTGAAGGGATGATCATTTTTAATCAATATTTCCCCCTCCCCACCTCTTCCAATTCTCCTTAATGTGTCCTGTTTCATGCATACATCGGAAATTAAAATTTTCCTCGACTTGATGATGGAATTCCCAATGAATTTCACCCCATCTACCCCATTTAGTTCCCCTGCTTTCTTCCCTCCACCATCCTTTAAAGCGTACGCTGTACCCAATCTTCATCCCCCTTCGTCATCTAGTGTATATATAGCGAACATTATAATGCCTCTTCAAGTAGTTCCACTTTAAAATTTCCTATTATTAAAATCATTACCATCTCCCCTTCCCGACTAAAAGCACTTGACTCTTCTTCTCATCCCCCCACTGGAGGATTCCAGCCATATTTTCCAGCAAGCCTATTCCAGTTCCAGCAAAAGGTTGGCGTATGAAGCTAGTTCAAAACGTATTATGAAGCCCTTTCTTGAATCCTGGTTTTGGCGTAGCTATTCTATTTCCTCCTCTTGCCTCCCAGCAACCAACTCATAATGATTGAGATCTGAACAAAAAGAGAAATTAGTGTAGCTTGAGAGGATTCATCTGACTAAACTACAAGAGTCAGCTAACACCACTACTCATCAGCCATCCCATCCGCCTCTAGCCTTGCTCTTCTCGCCTCGAAAACTTTTAATGAGTATATAAGTGTTTGAAAATATTGGTGGAGACTGGGATAAACAAGTCCCGCCTCGGAAGCTACCCGGGTTAACTCACTCGTCGAGGCTTCTTGACTCACCCGGCAATCTTGCAGCCCTTGTACTCTGAATCCACTTTCACTATCATTACTTTTTAATGGATGAGACGAGTAACTGATTTTGATAGACTAAATGAATTCCTCCCGTTTCATCCCTCCCATTTCCTTACCATGCCCCATGCCCTCTCTCATCAGAGAAGATACAGGGATATAATAATTAAATTTGCTCTATTCTAAAATACGTCAATTTCCCTTGTATTACTTGCATGTCTTATTACAAGGTTCAGAAGGGCATGGAGTAATAAGCGTCCGAGGGAAAACTCCGGGGCCGGGCAACTCTAATATTCCTGTAGCTCCTCATCTTTTTGTCTCCTTGTCCGCTTCCAGTTACACATTTACTTCTCATGGTAGTATACGTAGGAGAAGCGGATCCTCCTCAAATGTCAAGGCATTTCATGTTGGATTTTGTGAGAGAAGAAGTGGAGTGGGGTTCATAAATTCATAAAAATATATCGACTCTCCAGCCATCTTGTTCCGCTTGATTTTCACTCAACTCTAGTCCTCCATACGGATCCATCTGTTCCTCTAAGCCATCCGCGTCACATTTTGAATTATCGCCCAACCCATAACATCTCCAGAGGTCACGTCCTTAAAGTGTTTCCAATGAGAAACCATTACTTTAATCACACATGACATTTAGGAGCCACTCATATATTCCTCCCAGCTCCGTCATTTCCATCTCTCTCTCCAGTACTTGATTCTCTCACGCTCTCTCCAAAAGAGCTCTCGGCCTTTTGCATCTCCCTCGTCCGCATCTTTATCTTCCATTCCATGATCCTCCAGAAGGTACAGTATTCTCCCTCTTTGCCATATCTCCCTGTGTCAGATGAACACCTTCACAAGTTCCTCCACTCCTTGAACTCCCACCTCTCCCGTCTCAATCACCCTGTAAAACGTCTCTGCAGCTCAAATATGTAGGAAAGGAAAGCCAGAGTAATTCTCGTAACCAAATCCCCGCTAGAGATCACTTGGTATTTTTCTTGTTCCTTGTGGCCTTCTTATGTCGCACTTTTAAAATTTCAGAGGCGGAAATATCACGCCCCAGCTGTCCGCCACACATCCTCATCCTTCCCAGATACCTTCTTCTCCCCTGCCTCTCTCTTTTAGTGTAGCCCCTTAACTCATCATCCTAATTCACATGTACTTGTCCTATTTTCTTTCTACTTATCCATTCTCCACCACTACCGTTTCCGTAGTATCCGTCACTTTTCTCTTCAATTACTTTCCCATCCAGGGAGAGAATGTAAGAGTAATCCGACACTTGAATAATACTCTACACAATTACAGCCTTTTCTACTTTTAAAGACACTGCTCATTGTCTCAGTCCTGACTGAGGTCAGAGGTAAAATGTCTTACGACCCTCCTTCCGACCCCCCAAAAATGTAAATACGTATTCTCTCACTTTCCCACACTACTCTCACTCACTCTCCGCCCGCCGCCGCCGAGCTTGAAACTTGTACCAATCTCTATCTGTGAGGAGGACGGGGTAATTTTAATTTGGACTGCCATGAATGGAGTGTATCTGGTTAACTTTATAAACCAGAAGCTGATGCGCACGGGTAAAAGTTGCAATAAAAATCCCTCTAGTTTTCCTCGCACGCAATCTTCATCTCATTATTTTATCAGCTCAAACAATATTCCCACTCATCAAGACTCTCTGTCTCATATTAAAATAATCCAGTCCGGCCAGAGTGGCCCTTAAAAAGATGACCACAACTCTTCCCCGCATAATTCTCCATGCCTGTGTCATCGTTCTCATTTGAAAGCTCCTCTTATCCAGTTCCCTCTCTTTCGGTATCTCTCTTGAAATGCCTTGTGTCCGAAAGAGGAAATGGTATTAACTCTTTTCTTGAGACTGGGATTGCATGGATGCAAGTCGTTGAATCTTGAAGAGGAGGACAAGGGATGGAGTAAATATATTTGGACGATAATAGTTAAACAAGCTTGTCTCATTTATCCGACTCCATTAAAGCAGGCTCACTTAGATTAGCTCCCTCAATAAAAGCCTTCTCTTCCTTCATCTCTCTCCACGCGGAGACAAACAGCACTTAAACAAAGTCCTCCTCATGTCTACAATCCTTGAGTCATCACTCGGCTCTATTCTAAACCTTCCTTACATAACAAGAATAATACTCTCGGAGAAAAGCAAGGAAAGGAAAGCAAGTTAGAATCTAAGCCTGCTAGTCTAAGTACTAAGCAGATTAGTTATCCCCGTCCTCTAAGTCTTCTCCCTCCACTTGTTCTCATCTACTTGACTCCTTCTTCCTCACACTCCTTCCTTGTCCTTATTCCTCCCCTTGATTCTTTTTCTCTTCTTCTTCTTCTTCTATGCGTCTTTCTTCTTCTTCCTCATCGTCTTAAACTCTTAACCGTCTTTGTGCAGAGCCAAGCCACGGACTTTTTTATCCACTCGCAATCTGTATTGTTCCTCTCTTCTCTCCAAGCAAAATTATACCAAGTTTTCGGACAAAGCTTCCACCAAAGACTCGAGCTATTTCTTTATACAACCAGTGAAGCTAACTTAGTGTGAGCGAGCCTATGAAGAGCGATCAGCGGAGGGAAGAATAAGACTTGAAAATTGTAACCGCTCTCTCATCTTGGAACAAACATAAAGAATAGAAACACTTGTCTTCTTCTTTCTCGTATTCATCCTCTCTCTCTCCATCTCCTGGGCCAGTCGTAGCAGGAAAGTCCATCCGTCTCTCAGCCAGCTTTCCAGCTTTCAACTACTCGGAGATTTGAAAAAAACTTGATTACGCTAAAAGGCAAAGAGATATTAGTATGCCAAGTGATCAAGTTTTTCATCCCGTCCTTCTTTCTCCTCTTGCATAAATCTAAAACGAAATACAATTTCAAGCCGCCCCCTCCCTCTAAAATTTTTATAAAGAGCCAGCCAGTTTGTCGGCCAGTACTAGAAGTGTAGCAATAATAGCCGAGAGGTTTGCCAATCCTCTCCGCCGGCTACAATCTCCCCCCCCCCTCATCTTTTGTCTTCTTTTCTGTCAAAATGAGATCTCATTCCTCATTTCCACACTCGTGTTTGAAAACATCTTTTTCCCTTTATAAATAAACACAATCTCCGCCTGGCTACTTAACTTCCCCCTTGGCTCCGTCTCCTCCATCCCTCCTCCCTCATTAAATTGACTTTAAAATGTTATTATGCAAGATTTTTGGCACACACAAATCCATCCGAAAACAAGATGCATGGAGGAGTTAATCACCCTCATTCACAATAATCTCACACTCTCCCTCCTCCTTGTCTCCCTCCGTCTCCTCCTCTTCTATTCTTCTCTCTCTCTCTCTCCATTCTCCTAACTTGATTTCACACCATCTAAACTTTAATTACTTCCAATTCATTCCCCCCACCACCCTCTAAAATACATTTCATTCTCCTCTGACTCTGGACGGGGGGATAACGTTTAGGCGTTACGCTACGTATTGCTATGGTAGTACTTACCACATTAACGGATCCCCGCTGAGACGGGCCATCTCCCTGTTGCAAATTCCTTATGATTGCGTCAACTAACTCCTGCGAATAATTAGCACCTTCATAAATGAAAACTAGTCTTGGAGAAGATAAAACGTCCGCATCAAGCACCACACACACATCTCAACTCGTCTCAGCTCATTTCCCTTGACATTCAAATTAATTCCTAAACGTCATCTTAAAGAAGGAAGGGAATTTGCTAGCTAGCTACTTGATTCCTCGGCTCTTAAAGCTTCTTTCTTGCGGGTGCGTTAAACGCTTAAAAGCCGCTCTTCTTCTTCTTGATTCTTGCTCCTCTGTCTCTGACTGAGGAGGAGTGGATCGCTTTGAATTCCGCCGATATTTTATTTCTTTCTCCGCATCCGTCATTTCCTCGGCATATTTACCTCCATCATCATTTTTATCTCCTTTCACCTTAATTAATAAATGCCCAGTCCTTTTATTTCCCTTACTTTTTTCTCCAGCCTACACTGGCCATCCTTGCATGCAATTCGTGCTCAGACTACAAATGTATGTTTTGTCCATTCGTCAAAATAATTTTTTACGTCCATCCAGCTCCTGCATTCAATCTTAACAAAGAGTTCATCCACATCCTCCCAGGGCTGTCCTCTATTACTTGGAACTTGGACAGTAGTTGCTTCCTCTTGAGCTCTTTATTTTCTTCAGTTGAACAAGTATGTTTACTTGAACGTTCCCTACGTCCTCTAAACACTATACCCCGTCTCTCCAGATGTTTCAAAGTTAGTTCTCAAACTTGTTGGTCTTTCTTTATTCATCCATCCAGTCATTGAGATTCATACGGAGGGACTCAGCTTTATATTTACCTTTAGCTTGTCAAGAAGGCTGTTTCCTATATATAAAGTAAAACTGGGCTTTTCCTCTAAACTTTTTCCAAAGATACCGTCCTTGGTTGCTTCTCTCTTATTCATCCAAGTGTCTGATGACTGCCTGCCATGACTTGACTCACTCTCCTTTTAAAAATGATTATGCCCTCATCCGCTTTACTTTACCACCTCTCACTACCCAGATTCAGCTTTATAACATGCCCACGTTCCATGGGTTTCTTTTTCCTTAAGCCTCAAACATGCACTTAGTTTCATGATCCAGTATAAGTTGGTTTGCAGCAGCAGCAGCAGCGTCCTTTCCACTCCAGGGTAGGAGCGGTCCCTTCCACCACCGACCAAATGTTCAATTTTTCTCTTTCAAAAGCAGTGTGTAGTAGACTCAAAAGACGGACTGTGTGCAGTGAAGCCTGTGTAACGTCCATGCATCCCCCCCCTCCTTCCATTATCTTTCGTATATTCATGATTTTTCCTCTGTCCTCTCCATATTTTCCATCCTTGACTGGATATCTGGACTGGAGAAGGGAATGCTCGCTCTTCTCTCGCTGGATGCGGAGTTGGTGGAAAAGGTGGTTTATCTCTTGAACTCCTTTCCGAACCAGCGAGTACGGGATTCTCTTTCAGGGTTTCAACTTGCAGCCTCTTGAAACCTGCCGTAAAAATCATCTTGCATCCTTTCTAAACACGCAAAGCGAGGCAGAAACAAGGAACCTATATGAGAAGGAAATCGATTCATCTCATTTCCAGTACATACACACACATACGATTATCCTCCAGCAAGTCAAGGAAGCCATCAAGTATATGTACGCTTTCACAGCCTCCTCCAGAGTTGCTGAGCAGCATCTTTCTGGCTGGAGCAGCGACGCTTCCTTGAAAAGAAACGCTCTCGAACCTACTTTTGTTTATGCCCCCAGAGTGTTAAAATTCCCCAGAATATTTCAGAGTATCCCAAGGAATTTTCCAGTTTCTCTACTGGAAAGCTAAATTGGAGGCCTAATTGCATGCATATTTGTCCTTAAAACATTCCAAACTCCCCACCTCCCCAATCTCATCCTCCCTCCAAGCCATCTCGTGTGTTGTTGTCCTACGTTGCATTGCGTTGGGGAAGTAGAAGAAGGATTTGTTCCGTGGACATGATCCCCTCATCCAGGAGCAGTCAGCTAAGGGATTGTTCCATCAAGATGGGAGCAATCAAGTCATGGAAAGTTGGGTAATGCAGAGATGATGTTCTTGTTCACAAAGAAGATAGGAGAGTTTTAGTTTGTTACTTGAGCATTTATCCTTTATACCTAGCATGTGGCAGTGTACGAGCAGAGGATTCGTGAGTTGAAGAGGATGAGAGGATCGGGATACATTTTGCCTGGGGCTCTCTCTCTTCCCGTACACAGAATAGAAATGAGATAAACCAGTCCCACTCGACGGAACCCAGGACGAAGCCGTCTCTACAATACCAGACCAGTCTACCAGTCTATCTCAATATTTCTCATCTTCGTCTTCATCTTCTTTTTCTCTCGTCTTCTTTTCTTCTTCCTCTTCCATTATCCTTGATACCTAAGCTCCTTTTTTTCTATTTTTTCTGCATCAACTTGATCCTTTTCGGATAAGCATACTACCCATGCCATACTGCTCATAGAGCATATATATTTATTTCACAACAACAACAACAGCAGCAGCAGCTTCCCTCAAACTTGCCTCGAACCCACAGCAAGAGAATTTTCCAGCCCGTGCGTGGGCTCGTCACAGCAAGATCCCACCGACCTCAAAATTTTATTTCAATTGAGAAAATCCTCGGGCATAACAACAGAAGGGAAAGAAGGATATTTTGAAGAGTATCCTCCCTAGGAGCGAACCCAGAAAGAGGGAAACCCATCACCCGAATCTATCCCTGGCAGCTTCATCTCTTATGGTCGAGTCCAGCACTCAGTCAGAGAGTGAGTGAAGCGTGGTTTTGGATACCCGAACCTGAATTCTTAATTGATTTCTCTCCATCTTTACCTACAGAAGAGGTTCATAAATGCGGTGGAATTGAACGTCTTTTGCGGTTACCCATCTTCTCCCCTTTCTCCTCCTCCCCCTCATAATAATAATCCAAACACAAAATCTTCTTCTGTCTTGTATTTTCCCATCCTTCCCTTAAACAACCCCCACTACCTATATTACGAAACCACATAATTTTCTTCTTCTTTCAAACCCCTTCTTACAACTCCTTCCTTCCCGAAGGACCGACAAACAGCCGCTTTGGAGGAGAACCCCTCTTATAGTTTCCCTCCTTCTATTTCCGCCCATTCCAAATCAAGCGGGTCTAGCCTTAACCCAGCTATTAGCCATTACCGACATTACCTAACCCATCTACCAATATTCATCAAAAGATGAAACCATCTTCAAGTTTTATTTCCTTCTCGTATTTCATTAATTTTTTATCACATTTCCTTCCACTTTCTCTCTCTCTGCACCACCATCACCAATCTGTTTCTCTCTCATGTTAATTCTCTCTAAAGATATCATGTAACCCTCTACAAGAAACATGTTGCGTGTCCATCCGACAGACGGCGAAGAGGGAGGAGAGCAGACCACCAAAAATTCTCACCCCGCATAAAAACCGCCGATAATCTTTGGCAATATCCCAAACAGAAATCCATCCATAGCTATGATTTCCCTGTATCCTGAGAAAATTCACATTTTATATAGCCGCCGTCCGTAGCCAGCCAACCTTTCCGTCCTCCTCCACACGGATCCAAGAACGTCTTAATCAAAGACAAGTCATCATTTTCTAGGCTCTCCGGAATAGTGATGAGATAATCTTATTTCCATCCAGCCTCATTTTGCTGCCCTTGCCCAAAACCCAAACCCATGCCCCTCTTCCATAATTGAGCACTTGAGATTTACCATTCCAAATCCAAGTATAACCGCTTCATCAATATTCGACAAGACCAAAATGCGAAAGCCCAATCACCCCTTACTTCTTCTTCTGATATATTCCGAAGAATCCGCATCATCCCCTCTTACGCCATTTCTACCACTACAAGTTTGAATAATTCCAAATTCAGAGAAGATTGCACTAAAATTTACATTGTACACACAAAAAACTCATTCCCCTCAACACGTTCCTCGGATGAGTTGAAGGCGTACTTGAGGTCATACATGTATTGGAATCCAGCTCCTTAAAGAGCGAGCGGATTTGTCATCTTGAAGCTCTCCTTAAAATAAGACCTGCTCTTAGAGTTGGATTCAAGTACCCGGTTTAACTCCGAAGATGAGCCCTTTAGTCCTCTGTGCATGTCCTTGGCCTCGTGGTAGTTTGTTAGCTTGTAGATGTTAGCTGTTGGATGTGTGTCGGTCGGGTTCCTTGTTGGGATCCTCATTATTTGGTTGGATTGGAGTTTGTTTTTTCCCTTGAAAACATTCCACAACATGTTTACCATTCCCTGTAAAAATATAATAGCCTTTGCTCGTCCATAACTCCTCCATTGGATTTCCATTCTTGATTTAGTGACTTCTTGTTCCAGGTTTTATTTTTCCAGTTCTGCTAGATGTAATAAATGATTTTTCAAATTATTCCGACACGTTCCCCACATTTTCCTCTGTCTATAATTTCTACATTCATCTCCATACTACACACATCCTTGTAGTTATCTCAGGGAATGGGCTCCTCCGCCAGCCAGCCAGCTCCCGCTGATTTACCCCAAATTCCAGATTCTAAATATTTCCATCATTCATTTAGCCATGTCAGAATTGAGTCTGAATCCCTTGCATGCATGTGTATTCAAAGGCCATGGATGGAAGTTGGAGGAAGAGTGAGACTTTGAAATCCTGAGCGTTTTACAGGAATCGTAAAACTAGCCGAGTTGGAGGAGGAACCGAATTCATATATGTATTCTTTTTCTTTTCAACCCTTGACTTTTCCGCAGAAAAATTTACATCCTCCTTTACTTAACTCCCATCTTGAGAAGGGGATGGATCTAAAAAAAATTCATGCATATTTAAGCACCCTTTCAAGCATTCCCCTCTCTAAATCTTGTAACCCTTTTTTCCGTTTCCCCTCCATTCCTTGCTCTTAGCCTGGCTAAAGTGTCGGAGGATTGTGGGATTTGAATATTGAATGGGCTCGTCACACGGATCGATGGCAAAATGTCTTAAAATCATTACAAATTTTACCACTTCACTTCCTAGAATTCCTCCACTAAATCCTTCTCAACTTGTTATTTTTGTCTCTAAAGCTTGGGATATAGTAAAGCCGTTAGAAATCCTTGGAAGGAAACCCGCCCCGGGCACAAAAACCTTGTAATATTTCCTTACTCTGTGTCAGGTCTTTCTAAGACACATGTACATTTCTATATTTTCATGAACCTCCTCATTCTTTTAACCTTCTTCTCGCCTTTCCCTTACTCACTTCCACCACCTCTTATTTCGTTATTTTCTTACTTGGAGCTTATTATTACTTGGCAATTCCTCTTGTATGTTACACGCTAACCGAACTAAATTCAGAAACCAAGCGGATACCTGAAGCTACAACTCTTTCTCACCTTCCCTCCCCTTCCTTAAGACCGGGGGGATTTGAAAATCTTTGATAGTGTACCGCATAAAAAATCCTTATATTCCCAAGCCATATCCTCTGATTATTACACACAACACCTAAAGTATTGGGGCTACAACAGGACCTTTAGCACTGTGACTTGTTTTTATTGTGTAGCATATCGTATCTATCCGTGGCGGACATGAAATCATAGTCTGGAGGCTTAGTGTCAATCAAGCCATCCCCCTCCGTTTACATCCTCATTTCCTTTAATGAAGCGGCTTTATTTTGAGGCCGTCGTTGGAAAAGATAGTACGAGCGGAATAATAATAACTGTATAAAAACTAGTACAACAAGGTACACGAAGTATAAACGCGTATTTGTTGTGCACTCTTCCGTTAACCGCATCCCCATCCACAGAAGAGAGAACTAGATGAAATTCCGACATTCTTGTATCTATTTAGCGTATTCCTACCCCGCCCGTAGCTCACATTTATTTCTCAATCGCCTTCGGTGTTCCTTGTCTTCTTAAATATTTCCTAAACTCTCTAAACAATATTTTACCTCCTCTCCGTTTACTGTTACACGCATCTTCTTAACATTTTTCTTCTTCTCGCTCATACATTATCATCCTCTCTCTGTCTTTCTCACATCAACATCTTGGTAAGGCCATTAGTTTCTCTTCCGTCCTCACCATGGACCGTGTATTTTCTTCCTCGTCGTCATCCTGATTTAGCCCTTCTTTTGTCTTTTGCATCTTATTACCCAAGGAGGTAGGTTTCTGCAATGCGACGCGACATAATGGAGGAAGGAGAGATGGGTTGATTCCTTGGATTTATTTTCCTCAATCTTTGAGTCGGATTATAGTTTATCCACTCTCTTCGTTCCCCTTTCCGAAGCCGGGAACAAGAGGATTTCTCAACTTGTTACACCCATTAGTTCCATTCGAACATTTCCCAAGGATCAACACCAATCCGGCCTATCAGCCCCTGCCAACAATCCCATTCTCTATTTCCCTAGCCGCAAAAAACCCGGAGCATAACATATCCATTTATCCACCCTGCCTGCCCTCTATTTCCATCCCTTCTTGCTATCCTCCTTGGTCGTCTTCCTCCTATTTCAATCCTTCTTATTCTCTGTCTTCTACCCGAGCGACTAGGATTTCGGTTTGAAAAGCATGAGATTGGAAGGAGGGCATCCCCTAGTCCGGGAACACAATCTTTTACCCATGAATAGTTGAGCTTTTTCATCCCAATCTTTCAACTCGGAGCCTAGTGAAATTTTATTGACGTCAAGAATGTTTTCCAACTTTGTTTCAAGAGAAGATGGGGACGGATGCCGGCATGTGGTCCTCTCAGTATTTCTCTATCCGCCACCACCTTATTACCAGTCTTCTTCCAACCCATCCTTCCTCTACCAACAACCCCCTCTCTTTTTCTTGTATATTCTTGAGCATATTTTCTTTTTCAAACACATTATACACACCATTTATCTCTCCTGCTGGAAATCTAGAGCCTTGTTTCTCTACAATAGAAGAGAGTAACTTGAGTAACAACAAGGAACATGGCACGAGAGGAGCAGGATATTTTTTCTCCAACAATTACATTCCATCCCTCCCGCATCCTTAAACCTATAACCTTCTTCCCGTGTATTCTCCTCTCAATCCAAATCCAGTATTCCAGCCTTCAAAGAGCATATGCACTGCAGTCGTTTCCGTTTTTACGTGCTCGCTACATTGCTTGCTTGACTAAAAACGTAAAGCCTGACGTAACCCGGTACAGCTTAGTTTTAGCTCTCGGCTTAGCTCTAGCTGTGCTTCAACCCTGGAAAGAATCGGTTCTTGTATTCCATTCAGGATTCAGAAAAATACTCTTCTTTAATTCTTCTACGAGAGAGGGGCAACTATGGGTAGTCGGCTTCCTTTACGCTTCTACCACAACAAGGAGACACAAACATAGGAAAATATGGAATCCCCCAAAAGAGCCTTATTTAGGTCGCTACTCTGGCCGGAACCTCATTTCCAGCCAGTCATCCAGCTTTCCCTCCGAAACTCCCCACAGCATCTGTTCACGTTTTTTCTTCATCTTCTCCTCCTACTCCATTCCCTAAGAACATACAAGTTTAAAAAGATTTGCAATCCGGCCTCATACAGCCATTCAGAATCCTGGTTGAAATTAGATTACCGATTTACATCACATCCCTCTTCTTCCAGCTCCGACAGTTCTAGCTTCTACAGTAGTTCCCAAAAAAGAAGATCCCGCCTGACGTCCAATACTCGGCATATCCAATTTCCTTGAGCTTTTACCTTATGTATTTTCGCAGTCTGCGGGAGTATCCTTATCAAATCCGCATCCGTCCAAGTCCGTGCTCTAGTTTTTTTGTTGCTATAACATCTTTACCCTCATCCCTAACCTTCGCTATCCGGTTTGTTTTCATGGGAATGAAAGTGTAGTCCGGGCAGCTTAGTCCTTCTATCCTACTTATTCTAAAATTCATCCATTTTCATTCTCTCCGCTTTCAAAGTTCACCAGGTCACGTCTTGTGATATATATATATATATATTGCAAGATTGCCCCCTTTATTTTCTTGGATCCTATCTGCTTTCTCCGTCTGCTTTCTCCATTCAATTCAGTTCAGACCAGACATCTTTGGTAGTGAATGTGTATAGCTTTCAGGCTCATCTGCACATTTCCCACAACACTTTTCTCTCACCCGCATCCACCTTTCCCCTCTTGTGCACACTGGGAAAGTTTGCGAAAATTTCTCTTCGGGATTCAAAAAGTTTTCCGCCCTAAATTCCTCTTCATTTTCTAAACTGTAGAAATTAGTGAAATTAACCTACATTCCTTCATCTCGGATTAGAAGGCGCGAGGAGTCTACTAAATTAAACAGGTGTTTCTCGCCAATTACACCTCCGCAACAGCCTCCACTCACTCCTACTTAATTATTAACAGGATTCATCCAATCCCATCCGGCATCCAGCTCCATCACCTTATGAACATTCATCTCTGTACTTTTGAAATTTCATCCTAGACTCGTTCCTTCCTCGCCCTCCTCTTCATCCAATCTCCATGCAAATTTTCCCTTTGTTTCTAATCTTGAACACAATTCATGCAAATCTTTCCCTGGCTCCTCCAGACTGGAACCACAGTAGTACACTTCCAGACAGACTAGTACAATCTACAATGCCCCATCTCAGCAGATTCCCATCATGTAGATATTTCACCCATACCTATCCACAACTCCTTTCTCCGCTTTTGCACTTTCTCCGTTCCGTTTGTCATCTTGTATTGCATCTCTGTACTGCTAAGCTCCCGCTTTCTCTCCTTATCTTCCTTCCTCCCGTCCATCCATTGCAATAAACCTTTTAGTCGTCTCAATTTTCATGTTTTATTTCCTTCCAACTTTTGCACTACCCCTTATCTGTACCAGCTGCAACTCCATTATTTTTAGATGCTATGAAACCTGTCCACCCCTCCTTCAAATCCCTTATCCCATTACCTTAACAGCGTCCCTGTCCTTTTTAACTATTCATAGCACTCCTGCAAATTTGCGAAAATCCCACTCTTGCTCTTCCACAGCCTGGATTGTTTTATATTAGAGTGTCCAAATAGCAGAGTCGACACAGTATTTCGTCGTCCTCGACCAACCAAACCACCTTCCAAAAATGTCTTTTTCCATTAATCTAGCCAATCAATTCAAAATCCCATCCTTTATTTACTTGACTTTTCCAAGAGTTTTAGAATTGAGGGCGAGAGGTCCCTGTTATGCATATATTTTGAGTCGTGGATATGCTTCCACCCTTCAGGTTGCATTATAGTTCTTCTGGCAATTCGGAATTGTGACACATAGTTTTCCCACTCCCTTCTCCCGCATTTAGTTGCACCAATTGTCTCTCAGTTTGGTATTGGCTCTTGTGTAATATATAGCCGGCCCACCTATTCATTTTACTCGTGTCACGATTCAAGAGTTAATGGCAAGTAACATATAGGATCTTGCTAACGTATCATAACCTACATAAATCAAATCTTCCATACATTCTCCGTATTCTCTACCGACTCTCCGACAGCATTAATACTTGTCTCCCACCCTATTTTCCCGCACAACATTGAACCCCTCGCCACAGTTTGCATTAAATGAGGAAAATCTCTTGACTAACACACACACACACACACACACTATTCTTTGAAATTTATCTGCGAAAGATGCAGAGAAACCTCGTGGAACCTGCCAAAGAAAGGCCTGGCACAGACTCCTCCAGTATTATGTTCCGTGTTCTCTTCTTTCCCTGCCTCTATCTCTCTATCAATCTTTTCCTCTTCCTCACTTCATCTTGTTCATCTGAGGATCAGTGATCATATTGACCGTGCCTTGGCTAGGGTTCTCATGAACATTATCGGGATCTTCCAGTCACACACTATATTTGATTATATGCCTTGTTCTTCCTTTCCTCTGAATCCAAGAAGAGAATTTGAGATAATTCTCCATCCTTCATGCTCTGCCAAAGACAGAGTAAAAACAAAAGATGCTCATATATGACACGGCGATGGCCCGGAGAAAATTTCGTACGCAGTTCATGTCCACGACATATCTTGTCACAACAGCCAGCCAGCTGTCATCCAGTCTTTCCAGGGCTCATCTTGTCCATCTCCATGTCTTCTTTTCACATCTTCTTCTAACTTTCCCCGTCACTCTTCCATCCATGCGTCGTCTCACGCGCTTTTTTTCTAACCCTAATTCGAATCAGTGAGTACATGGAGGAAAAGTCTCTCCACAATTCCACCATATAATCACCACCACCACCAAACCATCCTTGTCAACTTACAATTCAGCTAATCATTTAGTTCTTCTCAGTGATGCTGTGATGCAAGAACAAGAAGAGGCACGCTATCGCTACAATCACATGGAATTATTTCCTCTCCTCTTCATCGCCTCCCTCCTCCGAAAGAGTGACAATTTTATCCAGCTTTTTTATTCAAACGTTGCAGTTGACTCGGAAGAAACTCTCGTTTAAAAACTGGATGTAAAATCCTAGGATTCCGTGTGTGACGACGGAGCAAGAAAGACGAGTATGTATGCATGCAAACTGTCTTCTTCTTAGTATCTCTGTCCGAGATTGGCATAAAGATAGTAGGAAAGTGGAGTTAACAAGTTCACCTTTTCCCATATTCATGACTGGATTAAGTATCTCTCTATCCTCAACTCTTCCTGGTTTTAAAACCCTAGTGTTCAAATAATACTCCCCTGCATTTCCTCTCTGAGATGAGCAGAATCTCTTTTAATCCCACTTTAATCCTGTAAATCCTAAAAGTGCTACCATTTCCTTAATTTGAAGATTTTTACCTGCAATTTTACCTATGGGTTTCTTAAACACTATTTGCTCTGTACTCTCGGGCCATGAACATATATGAGACCTTTTTATTTCCCGTATATCTAATTTCTCATGATATTAAATATGCCACATTGTAGTATTTGGTAGTACTTACATGGTTAGTAGCAGTTTTTATTGTACATGTTCTTATTTGTTCCCAAATTGTATATCCCTCTTACAGTTCCAGATTATCATTCCAGGTCTAAATACTCATCATCCTTAGCCTTCCTTACTTGAGTATATATAATGTGAATTTGAAAAGGTCCATTTCTGGCTTATCTTTGTTTAAATGTTTCCGAAATTTCTTCTTTCCTCTGTCTTATCTTACCTATCACTGAACCTTTTCAATCCTTCTTCCAGCTTTAGTTTCCACTTGAACTTGTAGTTCCATCCATGTCAAGCAGTTTTACATTTCCTCTCGTCATGATTGCTATTCTTTTAGCAACTTTTTTACATGTCCCAAATTACACATGTGGGTAAATAGATGCGAATGTTGCAAGGCCTCCGCTTTATGCCTCTCCTTAATATTAGGATCCCACGCGTTGAGTAAATACAATAAGGAAAAGGGTCTCGGAGAGATGTGGATTAGTCTCGGTTTTGAGGTGGAGTCCATTTCATCTCCTGTATTTTGCTTCACGGGCATATTAACATCCTTTCAGCCCGGTTTTCCAGTTGCATCTGTAATCCTCTTGCGGCTGGTATTAGATGTCTTGTTCTTGCTCGTGGCTACAGCTTGCAGAAGGAACGTGCTATTAGGGGAATCGTAGTTTTTAAAAGCCATTGTGTATGGGGAGTGAAAGGAAGAAGATTCAGGAGCAAGCATGGAAGCTAGGGAAGAGCATGAGCAGGCTAAAGGTGGAGTGGATTTCAAGGTGTGAACTTGTGGTTCGTTTTTCGTATATTTCCCAAATTGAAGCCGGGCTGGATCCAGTGTCGTCCTCTATTTCTTTTCTTCCCCCACCTCCTTTTAGTAAAAGTCTAATGTGTGTTAGTATTGTCCAGCAGACACGTGCTTAGAGCTGGAAAGCCCATGTGTGTTACTCGGGAGTGTTGGCTATATTTCAAAATGGAACAAAGATGATTGTCCTCCTCGCACTTGTAAGCCGTAAAAGAAGTGCGTTTCTAACTTTGAAATTTTGATTCTTTTCAGACTGTTGACGATAGCCGGGAGCGGAATGGATTGGCCATTCACCTACCACTCTAAAGGGAGGCCCAAAGAGTTTCGCCTTGGACTATGGACCCTCACATACCTGGCTTTTGCCTTTGGTTTCCTTCACTCCTGGGCAGGAGCTGACTCAAGCCCTCCTGTCGCAGATGTTGAAGATCTATTTAAAGGTAAGAATCCTTGGTTTTTATGTCGCTTTCTGCCATTTCATTCCAGTCAGAGAAGCTCAATTTATCCGGATCGGCCTTCATCATTTAGGATTTGATGTAAACGGGAGAACTTTGTTCCGGACGTAAAGTTGGCTCTAAATTTTTTCCATTTCATTCCGCCGCCCTCTTCATCTTTGAAGCTTTGGCGCTTTGGCGCTTTAACGTCCCGTATTATCTTTTACATCCTCCCGGCCATGTATTTCAATCACGTTAAAAGATTTTGCAGTTTGCCGAATCCATTGAAAAAGCCGGGAAAGTTTAAGTCGTTTCCCATCAGAAATATACGCCTCGTCCAGGTTTGAGGCAGCTATGCCAAGTTAGTTACTATACAACTCGGAGAGTGTAAAGGTGGTTACTAAATTCTTTATAGAGCTCATGCAAGCTGAGGATTAGTTACCAAGGGTGAGGTGTTGTGCATTAGGGATTGTTTCCCTCGAAGCTTAGCTCTCTGTCCAACCAACCTCGGAGTTCTGTCCTCCTCGTTACAATAAAGAACGCAATTGGAGAACTGGAAAATAATGGTTAAAACTTGTTATTTAACGGACTCAATGAGCAAGTTGAGAAAAGAGGAGGGAAAAAAGAATTAAGAAATACGAGAGAGAGAGAGAGAGAGTGGAATCAATTCAGTTCGGCTCATTCAACTATGAGTAACAATCTTTTCTTCTCCCCGAATACCTCGTCCCATCACCCATGGAGACTCCCATGTCCAAGACTGGCTTACAAGAGACGGCTGATCTACTTACTATGTAAGTACATGTGAGTGAGTCAGGAGGACATGCATACATCTTTCAAATCCCTGCTCTATTCTACCAAAGAGATCCGGTGCACGTAGAGAGAGAGAGGTGAATGGTGGAGTAGAGGAGCCAATTTGATGGAAAATCTAATCCTATACTTGAGGATTGTTATATACATGTTATGTTCAAGAAGCTCACTCAAATCCCGTGTCCTTTTAGCAAAGAGCTATTACAAGATGCGAGAAAAAGCATGCGGAGCCTCTGGGATCTCTGCAATCAGTTTTCTTATTCTTTTATTCTCCTCAAGAATCCCTTCTTCCCCTCCGTAGCCACCATTGTTTACACTGAAACCAATCAAACTGATGACACAGCGGGTGCATTCCTTGGTCTTTCTATATCAAGGGAAGACGAGGGCAGACAGGAATGAAGATTTGACTCACTTATTCCTTGAGACAGTCAGTCAGTCCTCTGTAGAGTCTGTTTCTCTGAGAAACCAGGAGATGGGCTTGGAGAAGCAGCCCTCCCGTCCATAATCTGTCTTCCCCGCATCTCTCATCCGCTAATTACCCTTTAATTGCAAACTTGCTTCACAATCCCTCAATCCGTCCGTCTCCCTCATTCTTCCCTTGTATTCATCCCAGGATATTGACGTCCCTACATTATAATCGCCAATTCAAGCATCATCCTCCTGGCACTCAATTTAGCAATTCTTTCCATCCCATAGTCTCTCTCCCCTCTTGTCTCCCTCTGTTTTCTTCTTTCTCTCTATCCCCGTTTCCCTCCTGAAAATCATGCAAATCCTGCTTAGAATTCTCTAGAAAAAGCATTCCCTCATCCGCGTCCATCAACTAAAAAACTCTAAACATGCTCTCTGAAAAGTAATCTACCGGCAAGGCTTCCAACCGTTTATTCCTCGTCTTTCTTCTTCTTCTTCTCGTCAAGCCCCCGTTCCTTGTTACTCATCCATCCATTCCATCTCTCTTCTTGCATTATTCCCAATCTTCATCTCCTTTTTCTTCCGTTTGTTTCCTTGCATCTTTTCTCTTCCTTCCCCTCATCTTCTCCTTGTAAATGCTATCTTTTCTCTTGGTTGTTCTGTTTTCTCTTGCTTTTAGATTGGCCTGAGGATGAAAAAATCGGAAACCCGCTATTGAAGTTGTAGAATAGTGTAAAGGACGCATAAATTTCCCCCGGCTTAAAATAAACCATTTCGCCCTTCTCGTAATTCTTCTCGATCGCAGAGCATTAAATTAGCGAAAACTCTCAAGAGTGCACGTACCAGTCCGCTCACAGACTTTGGATCTTGACTGGTCTGAAGTTGAAGCTGTTGCTACAGGATGAGGACATGCACATGTCGGTGCATTTTAGGGATTTTCATGTGTCTTGTGTATGTTTGGGTTTGAAAATCCTGGTGCATTTTATGCAGAGTTATTTTATCACCATTACTTAACCCTGAATTCAGAGAGAGAATGCTATAGGGCGGCTGGAAGGAAGATGCTAAGGATGCTAACGGGGAAAGTCTGGAATCAGTATTGTTTTGGAAGAGAGCATGTGGGAAGGAGTACAAGAGGATTAAATCTAGCGTTCAACCCCAGTGATCAGGCAATCTTATCCTCTGTTGGACTCTCATAACTAAAGACTTTCACAAAGTCAGCAATGGTCCCCTCGAGGATCACCTTAATGGGCTCAGCGTCTCATTCTACTCCATGTCTCTTCATCCTCCCTGACCCGCACTCACATTCCTTTCCCTTGTCTCCCGCCCGGATTCAGCCGGAATTCTCTTCCTCTGTCCACCCTCTTCAATTCTTCCATTACATTTCTCTCGTCCTCTCTTTTCTCATTCATAGTCTCTCTCATGGAAATGATTCTAACAATCTATTCTGAATCATATATAGGTTCCATTTTTCTTGTCCCTCGGTACTACTACGACGATCCCCTAACTTTCTCCGACTTTCCCCTACCATACCCAATAACTCCTCATCTCTGATTTCACTCCTCTTCCAATCCCGTTTCTATTAGGATTTATTGAGAGCTCTTCACCCCTTCCTCCAACAACTTGCTCTTGTATAAACTATCTTCTTCTTCTATGACTCGCTCCCCTCCGAACTTTTAGATCAAGAGGGTGAAAACTCCTCCTAATACTTGTCACCCTTAACTCAGTTGTCTTTGTCGCGAGCCAGCTTCTAGAATCTACAACTATCCTAGAACCTCTCGTGTTGCTGATCTCTCTTTACTCCATCACCTTTTCCCCACTCTCTCAATCCATCCGGCCGCAACTATACTCGATCTCCCCTTCTGTATTACACTCCCCCCACATGTTAGCTCATACCATAAGCGCTATCTGGAACATTAAGCCCGTATTCCTGCTATTCCCGCTAGGATTCCCTCATCTTTTTCTCTTGCTCCTTCAGCACCCCATATCAGTTCTTCCCCAATCCCTCCTCATCCCTCTTCAATTTCCTATCCCATTTAAATCCACATTTACACAACCAGAACAGCTCTTTTGCAATCTCTCATATCCACTCCTCCCTTTATCCCGTCCGTAGCCCTTCTTGTAGAACCTTTCCCCGTTTCCCTCATCCTTTTCCATCTTCTTCATCCGGAAATCCCGATACTATGTCATCATCCCACGGAATCTTCTCCTTCCACACCATTGGGGAGCTCTATATATGAAAGGAGATAAAAATGGCCATATGTAATTGATTCTCTCCCTCGGAAAGTTTATCCAACACCTCGTCCCTTCTAAATCTCCATATATTTACCCTAATCCCCGTATAAATTCCAACAACTTTCTCCAGCTTTCTCAACAAGCACTTTTCTCGAAAGCGGTGGATTAGTCACCCAGTCTTTTTTATCCCCTTCCCAGTTTTTCATAGTCCACAACTCAGGGGCACTCCTCAACTACGTCTCCCCCAGCCAGCACCCATCCTTGCCTCATCTTCTTCCCAGACATAAATCCAGTGATTAGAAAGTTTTCATTACAGCCTCATCACTTAAACTACTGCGTGGAACAATCCAACTCTTTTCTGGAGTTCTTGTTCTTGTGATATACGCGGCGGACCATTTGGGAATGAGTCCCTTGTTCTCTCTGCACCCTGATCTCCGTCATGGACCGTATCAATAGTAGTAGCACCCTCCTCGGCCATAACTCCTGGGTAATTTCTGAAATGCATACAATAAATAAGAGTTTTCCATGAGAATCTCCCTTCTATTCCCACTGCACCATCATTCCATCCTCCTCCATCAGTCTTCCACTTACAATCAAATCTAAAGTACAGAAGCAAACAGAGTTTTCCGCGCCTCGCTCATTTACTGATTGAGAAGCATAACTTTAATTTCACTCATCTATTTCCTCTCGCCCCTCTAAACTTGTATAACTATACTATCCTGGAACAAACTTTTCATCTCTTCTCGTAGGGCCAAACACACATCTAATTCTTTTCCCTCCCCTGATTTCACGCTCTTTTTCAACATCCCCTAATCCCACTTCTGATTGCCATTCTCCATCACTTTCCGTATTTACATTTCCACCATAATCATTCGTCTTCCTTGGATTCCTGATTTCAATCATCTCATACTGAGCCGTTGAACTTTATATCTTGCATATTCTGCTCGCCCTTTGAATTTCACTCATCCTTTCCATAATTAGATCCACATTACGATATCATCCCGCCCGATGTCCTCTTCTTCCCGAGTAACCCTTGAAATCCATTCCCCGGTTCTAGTAATCTACCATATCATAAATTCCCATTCCCCCTTATCTTGTCCTCCAGGGGATACATTTTCAATTGTGTACAATCACTCTGGAGAATTTTTCCAATGATTCCGCTCCTACTTTCCATTCTATAGCACCTAATACTTGGCGGCACTGGCTGGCCTCCTTTGCTTTCTCCAAACTTTCTTTCCTCCACCAATTTTCAGCGGGCATATGTCAAGCTGAATCCTATTTTGCAATCTTCTCCCTATTCTCAGTCTAATCCATTCTCCTCCCACCTTGCTTGAGCTAGCCTTTCATTATGGAAGCCGATCCGAAACTCGTTCCTCTTTTGTCCCTTTAATTTTGCCTTCCGGAATGGCAATAGAATTTCCTCAAACTCTTAACTTTCCCCGAAATAATATCAATGTCCGCCTGACTTATCTCTCTACTTTCTCTTCATCTGATCAGAATTTAAACTCGCCTTCCCATCCTACCTATAATACCTTCAGCTGATGCTCTCCTTTCCCTGCTTTCTCCGACTAGTGTCGTTGAGCTTTCTCCGTCCTTAGGAATTCCAGGCAATGCCCCGCTACGCCACTATATCATCCGATCCCCGTATCAGAGACTTTGGAAATTCAGAAAAAGTTCAATACAGTATTGGAAGAGCTAGTTTCGTGGGGATGTATTTGCGGAAAGCGTTCAAAGGGTAACCAACCACAATAATCTCAGAGCTACAACAGCCGCTTACTTTCCCAACGGGCTGCCACCCATTTCAAAACTGCCCTTGTATATTTCCTCCTGGAAGAGTCTCTGGAAAGTAGCCGTTTAAGGATACCCCATTTCTCCTCTCCGGAACCCATGTTCAGCACGCGGAGGAGATTACAATTTATTTCTTTTCCTAATCCTTCCCAATAAGCATTCTTCATTGTGCTCCTCGTTCCTGTATTTCGCATTCTCCCCAAGCTACACACACAGTCGACACTCCGCCGCAGACCCAAAGGAGAATGAGTTGAGCGTCCCATGTTGTTGGTACAAGGAAGAAGGAAAGGACGGCCGTCCTATTCCCTTTCCGCTTATCATTCCTTGTAGATTCAAAAGGAGCTTATGGTGTCACCAAGGGTGACAAGTTAATGAATCGGAAAAATAACATATTCCCTTCATCATATTTTCCCAATGCAACCACTCTTCCGATATCGCATCATTTCTCAATCCATTCAAGCCAACTACCCATTAATTCTTCCACTTTTCCCATCATCCACCCCAAATCAAATCTTTATCCGCCTCGGGCTAAAAAACATTTCTTCCTCGTCCATCCATCCAGGGAGATACGTAGCTCATGGAGGAAGGAAATGATTTTACATGAAGCTATTCCCTTGGCTGCATAACTACATTTCTACTACTGGCCAATTTTTCACATTTCCTACCCCTGCTCGCAGTTCGTAAAAAGATTCGACCGTCTTTTACTGCTCCATAACTCTGTACATCTGCCCACAAGGCTCGCACAGTCACAGCCCACTATGGTAGCTTTTTAAGAGCCATTCATATACGCTATAACTTGTTTCACCACCAGCTTTTAAAAACATCACCCGACAACAACTCCCTCTCCTCCATAGAACCCAAGGCTATAGTAGAGTACGATGCTGCTAAGTAAGCCAAGACCAGCTAGGAAGCCATCACCTCGGAAATCAATGAGACATAAATTATACTCCTCTTAAGGAGTAAATGGAAATGAGATGTTTAAGTCACCCAGCCAAGAGGACAATCTACTTAAATTCTCTTTGAAGATGCATGTAAAACGTAGCTCTTAGCTACATTTAAGCCACTGCTATACTCAACTACTTTACCAGATGAGCTCAATGCGACTTCATATCATCTTAATTTTTTTCTCTCCAACACTACTCCCGGAACTCCCGCTTTTTTCTTGATTATTACTTTTCTTTTTTTCCCTTAAGTTCTCATCTTGTTCTAGCGCCACCTTCCTTCAGATTCCATTACCTGAGTATATATATATATATATATTGTCTATTTCGTGTATACAATATCCCAAGGAAGTCTGAGGCTGGTGCTCACTACTTGCATCTAAATGATTAAACATGTTTTACGTGGAAATAATCCAATTCAATCCTCTACTTGACACCCCAGCATAGATGTAAATAACTTGTTTATATACGCCCCTATCTTTTCCTTTTTCAACTTTCCATATAATCTCCTCTCCTAAATCTTCCATCTCCTCCTCCTATCATAATTGAACATCGCACTCGACAATCTGGAATCTTGTATATTATTATTCTCCCATTTCTTCCCTCTCAGGTCTACAGTCTTTCACCTCCACTCACTTGTCTCCCCATCATCATTCCTTCAAATTCATCACAATTACCCAAATCTTATATTCCGTCAATCTGCTCTGCCGTGGTGGCGTAGCCCATGTTTTTCAACCTCTTTTCCGCTTCAATGCAAGGGTGAACTTTGATGAACATCAATTCTCGATACCGTCGCTCCAACTACACTTCCTTCCTCTCATCCAGGCCTTATTGTCTTATGAAAACCCGTTAGGTGTGAAATCTCATCCTACACCCACCTCATCTTAAAACAAAGAATGTATACAGAATTTGGCAGCTTTTGTACAGTTTCTAAACAATGTTTTGGACGAAAGTTGTTGCCGTTTGGTCAGAAAGTCAGTATATGATACTTTGCTGTTGTCAGGAGCAATGCCTATGGAACTGCAATTTCGATCTGGAATTATTTGTACCATACACTTTTTGATCTCATGAGAACAAGTCTATATTATTCATTATTACGTTAAGTTTCATTTTGGAAATTTGAAAATTCATGTTATTTTCGAAATGAGGTTTGATGTAATCCGTTATTTCAATTAATTTGCTACATGAATTCAATTTTTATAAGTATAGTAGGCAGTATTCGTGAGGGATTCGAGTTTCAATCTACAAGCTCCGAAAAGTTCCCGGAACTACATTTTTATCAGTTGCTTTCACGCATTCGAAAACTGGAATGAATAATACATTTTTTAATAAACTGTCCAAGTTTACACATGAAGTAACAATTCTATTCCCTCATGACTCCAAATGACTAACTGACTTTTAACATCGGCAGATACAGGGAAGGAAGTTGTAGGGATGGGGCTGGATAGCATGGATATTTTTCCAGAAGTTGCTAGATTTTCCCTCCGCATTTTTTTCTTTTTCATCTTTTAGTGATTTTTCATTCTAGACCCTTTATTATTTGAATTCTTGGTTCACTTTTCAAGGATTTTTATTGTTTTCCCCTCTACATTTGATTTTTCTAAAGGCTTTTACATAAACATCCGCTCAGGAGCATGGAATCCTTTTTCTATTTGGAATTACAGTGCCTTCCTTCTTTCTACCGTTAACTCCACGGATTCTAAGCTTTCATGTCCACGTCTTATCGAGTCTTGTTGGACCTGTGAGAGACACTTTTGCACTCCTTATGTCTGTCTCTCGCATGCAATGCTGGGCAAAGCTACAGTTATTATGTACTACTGATGAAAGTGATATGAGGCTGATATGAAGGAAGATATATGAAACGTTCTTGAGCGAACTCAATTTTTCTTGAGCCAATGATACTCGTCGCCAGCTTTCAACAGACTCTTCCTAATGCTGTGCCGTTGTTGTACAGTAGAGTTTATACATATTCACTTTCTCCGGGACGTGTCACATCCAGCCTTTGCATACAAAGAGGAGGAGACAGACAGAATGGAGAGTTGGTGATGCGACTGGAGAGAGAGAGAGAGAGATGTATTCCATCTTCCACAACTCCCTCCATAATTGAAGCTTTGAGGAAGCTTTTCTTGATCGCAAATATTTGTACCCATCTTCTTATTCTTGTGCATTCCCAGCAGCCACCACCACATCCAAGTTTACATGGAAGGAAGAGAAATGAGATTGAGGCTAAAAAGACTAGATTTCTGAGTCTATCAGAATTTAACGTCTTTTCAATACATACAAAGTGCATCACTTTGGAAGTTGATTGCAAGGAGCAAGATCCAATTCTTCCCATGTCCCTGCCATTTCTCAAGTATCTTTTTCTCCCTCTTGTTTGCATTTCTCCCCGGAAATCTTTCCCATTTATTCCGGCTCCTATCCGTATCCGCCCTCTTCTATTTTCTCTTATGTTTCCTCTTTTCTTTTTCCATTTCCCAAGAAATTTTATAGCACACAGAGAGAATCCCAACTAAACCCAATAGAAAATGCAACTGGATGTGTTATGAAAAATGCTCATCTATTCAGGCAGGCCCATGCCTCGCTTTCTTCATTCGGGTTTTTTGGCTCGGCTGTATATTGAGGGCCTTGGAAGGCCTTCGGTATGGAGCAATCCCAAGATTACAGCGGTGCGAGGATATGTAAGTGGATGATATATCAGCCAAGCGTCCAAGTTTCACACTTAAAAGCTCATGATAAATATTAAACGTATTCATCTTCCTCCCGCCTTTCGCACTCATCACTAATGACCAATTTGTCCAGGATCAGAGATGAATCCTAAGCTCTACGCTTCCACTTTCTCCCGCCTCCCCGTTTCATCCCTGAATTTCTCTCCCATCTCTCGCCCTTTATGCTCCCATTACTCTCCCTGTAACAAGGGAGAACCCACGAAGGAATCATTGAAATCCGGAATGCATCCGCCTAGGAAGCACTTGAATTATTGTTATTCATACGATCAAGAGGATTTCACAAGGGGGGAAATAGATCCAGAATTTTACTTACCCCTTTCAACTAGCTTAGTACCAAGCGACCCCATCGCTTTGGCTCTGTAGTTGTCTCCCAACTTTCCCGTCTCTT
Source organism: Sminthurides aquaticus (assembly GCA_906901655.1). NCBI lineage: Eukaryota > Metazoa > Arthropoda > Collembola > Symphypleona > Sminthurididae > Sminthurides > Sminthurides aquaticus. Next base: position 1,851,789 of record CAJQTT010000004.1, on the reverse strand, counting down.
CCCGTGCTTTCTCCACAAATATCGTTACACCGTCCTCGTCGTCGTCTCCCATCTTTTTCTTCCCTCACTATATATTTTCTCTTTCCCCACACTTGCCATACAAGTTGTGGATTTTTTATTACATTTCCACACTACCTTTTATCCCTTCCCGTGTGCATATTACTTGTCCTACAAGAAAATCCTAAATCCGGGTCCTCCTGTGTACATAGCGTACATGGGAGTGCTATGATTGCATCAACTTTGTAGAAAACATTGAAGCTGTGCTCGCTTTTAGTCGGGTTTGTAGCCATGCTTTTGGCACAACAGCCACCCCAGGATTGGAAGGCCAATTGCTCTGGAATCCTGTACTTGGTTCTTTACTGGACTTTTGTACATATATCTCAAGTTTTTGGAAAACCTTTCCCTTCTTCCGAGTTTGTAAGAAGGGCTCAACTTCCCCTTCTTTCCTTTCTCCACATCCTTTTGCCATTGTCCTCTACAAAAATGACTTGACGTATCCTCTTGCAAGAACAAATTGATAATTTACCATATCTTCCTTCCCTCTTCCCCTTCCGAAGAAAATTCAGATTCAAAGGCCGCCATCCTCTATGAAATACTGCCAAGGAAGCTCGTGAAGAAATCCTAACCCTCCATCCTCTATCCAGCAGCCCTTGTTTCCACTTTTTCTCTGGTGCATTTACGGGCTGAATAATAGTGAGGCGTTGAGACTCGTGGAAAAAGCTCTCGGTGAAAGTATTCTGCTTTCACCAGCTCTCAGAGACCGCCATAACCGCGGCCACCACGGAAAGCCTGAATTTGGGGGCTTATTTCTTGCTAGCATTACGATGTTGAGCCGTCACAGGACTCTCAATAGCCCATAATGAAAGCAAAGGCAATTGCCGAGATAGAATTACTAAACTTTTCCATGACTCTTATGCACATTCTCTCTCTCTCTACCTTTTCATCCTTCCGGCCAATCTGGGATCTCGTGAATCAGGTTGTAACATGATAAAAGTAAATGTAATTTCCTTGATATTCATCCTATAAAATTTCTCCTTCCGATTCATCCCCTCTATTGCTTTCTCCATGTTCTCGGCCGTTCCACTTTCCTTTCATCTTCTTTTATGCTGATATATTTGCAAAATTTCGTCACGCTAATTAATTATGGAGTGAGTGGCACTCCCCTCCTGCAACCTTGAGCATGTTTAGCCCTCTATAGCTTGAGATGACAAGCCATGCATGCCGTATGCAACTTTCACTTATGTATTTTCTTTAAAGCGTTTCTCATTTATTCCGGATGCACTGACCCAGGAAATTGTGGACAGAAAAGTTTCTGATATTGTGGAATGAGGACAAATTCTAGGTTCCCAGCGGAACTGATTCTGAATCTTTTAGCATCTCATTGTCTATTTGACATCCTCCATAAGTGTAATACTTGTTCCGGTAAGATTGATAGGCGGGTTTTAAGTTTACTCGGAGAGGTAAACAGTACAGAAATCTATGAATCTTCTTAAAGGAATTGAGAGATTTACGTCCCACTACGCGTCCAACGTCTTCGCTCTGTCCTCCATCTCTTTTTCTCCTTTCCCCTCCTGACTGTGTCGCATTCCCTTTGAGAAGTTTCTCATGGTTGAGGATGAGGGTTGTTGAGCTAAAGGGAGAAGATATAGAGAAAGTATAAATTGTCATATTTCGTTGCCCCTGTAATGGGAGAATAGATTTTTCATCTGGAATCCATAAAAATGATAAATGGAGACTCTTCCAGCAGTTACATCTCATTGTCCTCTTCCCTCCTCAAGCTTATACCTGTTCCTGTGTGCGTGCGGCTTTCTCTCCCCCTCCTTCATGGCTGGAGCATAAGAAATTTCCTTCACAGCATCTCAGCCACAGCTACGTAAGTCCCTGGTGAAAGTAGGGAGAAAGGATACCTTTTCCTCTTACTTTATCGTCGTTTTCACACCCGGGCGAACAGGATACATTTACATCCTCTCCCCTCTGCCTCTTTGCCCTCCAATGGTTCGTCCCTCCTCTGAAAAATGTCAATACATTCACAAAGGACTTTGAGACCTCAAAACCAGCTAGCTAGCCAACTCGAGTCAGAGGAAGTGAAACTTTATTTCCTTTCCCCTTTTTTGCGTCTTCTTTATCTTCTTCCCTTCCAATACTTTTTACATTACGTATTTAGTTGTCTTTCCCCCTCCTCATTCTTCATCCAGCCCAAGGATTCATACTTGCCACCCTTCTATGCACACACTTTCTTATCCCGACTCAATCCTTTTGTAGACTGTCCTTTTCCTCACCCTCCTCTCACCGCAAATCCTTCCATGTTTAATAAAATAAAAAGTCAAGGAATGTCCTGCATTCTTGATTCCAGCGACTTATTTTCATGCACTCCTATTCACTACCCGCTTTACGTACGACTACACTACTGTATGCACAACGAGAGGAGCATGCTTTACTGCATGCTTTCTCCTATTATCCTTGGACTTGTTTCCGGTTCCTTTACTTTCTCCGATGCTACTTATACTGTCAGTCAGTAGCATTTGAGCCAAGTTGCTCTTGGGGATGCCAACTATGAGAAGTTATGTCTGCTACGCTCTCTCCTCCCCGGCTCTCTTAAATCCCGGGTGGAATGGAATGGATTCGTTACATTCAATTGTAATTCTGATACATCTCCTTGACATAAAGTCCAAAAAGGCGTCTTCTAATGTCCTCGACAAGTGGGAAAGAAGTGTACATTAAAAATGTCCTTGTATTTATCATTCTTTACTCCACCTTCCCGTTAACCCCTCCCACTATAATACGGGCGTACTTACTCAGTATCCGGTCACTGAGAGGAGGCGGGAAGCTTTCACATTTCCAATGACAAATAACTTTCTCCTCCGCCCTACGAATTCATAGGCTGTGACTCTTAGATTCTACGAAGCTTCTTACAGCCTCGCTATTAGCTATTACGTTACCTCCATCGAGTATCCAGGCAGTGGAAGTATGGAGTGAGAGCTTCTCGGGTTTTCATGAGAGACTCATCCATCCAGCCTCCGCCTCATCCATGTTAGCTTGAGGTATTGGAGGACGGTAGTTAAAGTGTGCTTGTTCCATTTTCTCTGTGATCCAATTGATTCTGAAATGAAATTATGTGGTGAGCACGCTCTCTGAAAACAATCTTTTCTCTCATCCTTTTGTATTTTTATCAAATTTTCCAACTACCCGGTTATATTAGATCCATTTCTCATATCCGCGCGTACTTTCCCCTCCTAACGATCTCTCAGCCAGGTTCTCCCAAGAGCTCTGCCGCACAACGCACTCTATTAACGAGATATTCGATTCCTTTGATGGATGATACCCTCCCACACCTTTCTCCTCCTCGTCCTCGTTAAATACGGAGCGTAAGGTGTAAATTCTTCCGGCCACCTCCAACAATTCTTCTCCACTCTCACTTGATCCTAATATTTCTTTCTCCCAAGGTGCTTTCTCACTTTTGACATACTCCGTCTGCCCATTTTTCAACATTATTAAATACGGACCCTAGGCGGCCCAGCAAGTCCAAACAAGTAGGTTAGCGTTAGCATCATGAAACGAATGCAACTGCTGTAGGTTACTCGTGAGGATTCCTCGACAGTCAGACCATCACTTTCCTCTCAAGTCCCACACATCTTCCTAGTGCTTAGTGCATAATTCAGTGAGATGATCTTCCTGAGCCATGTCCCTTCCCACCAATCCGCTTTCCGAGTTTCCAATAATATCCGGGCATCGGGTATGAATCCACCTCTGTACAATTGGGAGATGTAGAGTGTATGCACATCTATTGGTAAATGGGAAAAACGGCTCCAGATAAGAAAGCGCCTTTAAATCTTACCCTGCCTTGGATACGGTTGCTAAAAAATTGATTGTTTCACCAATCTCAACCACATTCCTATCCCTTGACACTTTCCCAAATAAATCTAGGGATAAAAAGACATTTCCCCCTTTCACTTATACACCGAATATGGGAATCCTATCACTTCCCCTCTTCTCGCCATTTGTATCAATGTCATCATCATAATCTATGGGATTCCAACAACCTGTTCGTCCCGGCAGGCTCCAAAATTCATAACATTTCATCTCCTCCCCAGTCCCTTTCCATAATTTCAACTCGCATATATCTTTAGCCAACTCTTGCTCTTATCCTCTCATCTTGTAAATTCCCTCCTACTTCATCTCCAACCTCCACAGTTCCCATCTTCCTATTCCTACTATGTATATAGTATTCTGCATAAACTTAAACCTCCAAGTAGAGGGCTACGGGGCCACTGAGGACTCTTGCTATGCATTCAATCTGTATTTTGAATCTTTTCCCCTCCTCCTTATCATTAAAACCACTATCTTCCTCCTCTTTCCCCCTTATTCTTTCCCTGTTGGCCTCCCAACAAGTTTTCCGCAACTTTAATTTTAATCTCTTAGCGGATAATTTGTAGCTCTACTAAACTGTCATCCTCCTCAAGAGACAAAACGAAAAATTAAACTTATCAAAACTCCACACCTTCACATAATTCCCTCAATGTCCACGCTCCACACACCCTCTTCCCACCTGCCTGCCAACCTCACTTGCCAGCCCATCAGAGTCCTCACATTCACCTGCTTCCTTGCCCATTTTTTTAATAAGTGTCCTCCCTCCGTAGAGCAAGCTCAGCATCTCTCTTTCTACACACACTATTAAATATTTTACCCTAATAAAAACCTGTAGAGGAAAAGTCCAATGCACTTCACCATTTAGTAGCCCCAAGACAAACAAGCTTGTAGGTTCTTCCTCTCCTCAACCACTTACACTTTGTGTCCTGGTTGGAGGCAAGGATTTTGCATTTTATTTTTATACGATTATTATTATTATTATTACTATTATTATTATTGCTCTGCCACCACAGAGATTCTACAAGACTGGGTTGAAAGGAGTTGCTTGTAGCTCTTCCAAACCTCAGCTAACCATCTAGCAACCTCAACCTTTTCACTCCTATGGAAATAATAAAGGACTTGTTGTATTTTCTCAACTATTTGGTTATTGCCCCAAAATGTAAATAATTCTAGCGCATAACAATCCTACTCTTATACCGTATTTCATCGTGCGTGTTGCCTACGAACCATTGAGGATGTTCATGCGCTCTTGGGCTGTTCTTTCTTGGAGCTTCACAAGGCTCCTTGAGGCCATATGACAAATGGGACCTCAGGTATGACCAGGGTCATAATTTCGTTAATGTAATTTCTACGGATAAAAGCCTTCTATCCTAATAAAAAGCCAGCTTTCACCTTGTTGAACTGGGAGAGGGTTACGTAGTTGGCGTAGTTGTGAGAAGCCCCCCTCGTAGTGACAGTGACCTCCTGTGATTAGCATCCAGGATCTAGTCAAGTCTGTATTCCTAATTGCACCTTCTCGCTGTGGCTGTTGGAGCGCGTTGCCAGCACTCATACATCAGTTGACTCATTCCCGGCTTGACTTGAAGGATTTGAATGATTGAGAAAAAATAGTGGGGAATGAGTTGGTAGGTAGGCAGGGGGAGAGCGGAGAGCTGAGAATGAAATAATGGCTAAGAATGATTCATGTGATTTTAAGTGTGTATTTTTTTAAATTTGGTGACTAATATTTTGTTGGAATTTTTGCAGATGAGGGATTCCTTCGTATGTCAAGAGGTGGGGAAGCTTTTGGGCGTCGGCCCCCACCACCGCCCATCCTCAACCCACCCCACATGTCAACGCAGCCACCTCGGCAAAGCTTCCAAACACCCTCTCCGCATCCAAAGGATAAAATAAAGCCACCTGTACCCCACAACCCGGGAAGTATAGCAAGAATTGACCCCTCCTCTCCCAATAGTAATCCTAGTAGCAATATTAATTTAAGCAGTGGTGACAAACTTTCGGATCATGTAAATAGCCGTGCAGTGAACAGGACTAAAAGTGTGAGTGTTCCATCCGGGAGGGGTAACCTCGGGATCCCTCCCCTTGACCTGGATGGGATAGGGGGAGTTGGAGGGTTGAACACGGCGGGGGCGGGTGGTTCCTTGGGGAAGCCGCTCAAGAAGGATGTAAACGCAGTATTTTCCAAAGTATCCTCGTCGTCGGGAAGTTCGGGGGGTTCAGGGGGAGACTCAACGTCGGACTCGGATGCCCATCCTTTACTTGGAATAACTCCAGCAGCACCAGGCGAAGCATTTGACTTCAATCCCATTCTTTCAAACCCTGCTGTCACTCGTATTTTAGCAGGAAGTTCCGGAAGAATGCCCCAATGGGAACCCACAATGTCTGATTTTCATGGTAATGCTCTAATGAATATGTTTTTCTTTCTCCATCTTCAACACTCTCTAACAATCCCCATTTACGAGCCAGCCAGCCTCCAACTTTCTCCAACAACCAAAATCCCCCGTCCTCCTCCCAAATCAACTTGTCCATGGTGGACGAGCAGGGTGGAGAACTGTATAAGCTCCAGCCAGCCAGCTATAGCTCTCCAGTTCCTCTTCTGCACTCTTCTTCCTTGCCCGATAATAGTCTTCGCACAGTTCCTCCAACTAGCCAAGCACTTACACATTCCCTGATTTACTACAACCGCACACAACTTCCCGCCCAGCAAACACTATCCCCACCAGCTCAGGCCACATCCAGCACTAGCCTTAATACACCCTCCTCTAACACATCCAAGTATGTGGAGGCACATAACACAACCGTTTACTAACCAGGAAAACAAGTTTTACAGCCAGATTCTTACGTTCTAGTAAATATATTTCCTCTCTCCGACTTTCTCTTTCCGTCTTTTACTATTTTACCCTTCCCCCCTCCTCCCCGCACCCAAATATCTCTGTTATTCCCTCCGCTTTTTACGACTATCCCACGCTTCCCTCCTCAATCTTAGCTTAAGCACCATATTCTAACCTTAAGGAAGGATGGTGGAAGATAGTAAAAGCAATTCCAATTTTCACTCCACCGACCCAATAGGGCAGGAGTGAAAGGAGGCTGTAGCTAAAACTAACACTTTCTTCCTCTGCTTTCACTACGTAAGAATCGGAAATGTGAATTTTCTCTCGCCAAGCCCTTTCAACTCATAACATGCTTTGAAAAAACTCGCTGCATATTTCTTCTCCTTTTCATCTACCCTATTTGCAGAGAATAACAAATCTAAAGGGAAATCAAACATAAAAAATAAATACAACCACTCCATTCCTCCTACTACTCTTACAACGCCTCCTTACAAGTTTTTCTTTCTTTTCTTTATTTTCTTCCTCAAAATTTCACTACACATGAGATATAAATTTAGCTTCACTTTCTTCTCTTTAAAGCTGATGCATATCCAAAAATTCCTTGTTTGTAAACCTCCATTCAGCCAGGATATCATGCAGAAAATATCCCACATTATTCATCCTCCTCCTGAATATCAAACTAGTCGAATCTTTCTCCAGATTTATGACCGCCACCAGCATAAAAACATACACTAACTTTACTTCTTTCCCTACCAGACACTTGCACTTTTGCCATTACTGCCACCACTCTAATCCAAACTTTCTCCGGCCTAACCTCTTCCTCCCCCTTTCACCTTAGCGCCTCTGGTCATTCTCATCTGGCGGCCAATCTAATAAGCCCATTATTTATTGCAGTCCATCGTACAAGTGTCCATCAAAAGTTGGTGGAAAAAGTCTATTTCCATAATATTTCTCATTCCTCAAAGAGTAATTATGAGGAGGATAGCCCCTATACTTCCTCCTTTCCCTACTTTCTCCTACTTTTTTCTCCTCGCCCGCTTCCACCTGAGAGGAGTATATAGGTACATTTTTTGGATCGAAGCGTAAAATACTACTTTGCTTCTGCAATATCTCTTTCCGCTAGCTTCTAACTTTCTCTCAACTTTTACAACAAGTCTACCACCACCGTACACCCACACTCATTTAATTACCTTCCAGCTTCTTGGCGATTGCAATCTCATTTTGATTGGCGGGAAAAATTGAAAAACTTTTTCACGTCCTCTTCCCGTGTTCGTCCATATCGGATGTAATGGTAGTAGGACATATGCAGTTATTTTAATACATATTTTTATATATTTCTCCCACACAGAGAGCCCTCACGGCCCGGAACTGAATTACACATCCGATGGGGGTAACAGCCGCGGTTACGTGTCCGGCGGCAACGGTAATTCCTACGGTTCGCTTCCCCAGCATCCCGGTTCTGGAAATTCTGCCGGAGTTGCAGCTCTTCCAACTTTATCTCCCAACGGTCAAGGAGGTGGAGGCGGGAATCAGGGACACAACCCGAAAAATCCTCTCTTTGTCCCTTCTCCCGTGAGTTCCAAGGGCTCTGGCACCATGTACAATATGGATCAAATGACCAACAACATTGCCATTCCCAGGCACACACTCCCAAACCCTAGCAATCTTGCTACATCCAGAACGACAATTACCGAGGACAACGGTGATATGTATTCTGAAACTAGTCATGGTGGTGGTAACGGAGAGGACAGGGATGGCCATCATGATCGTTACGGTCCTGGTGGTGCTGGCTCTAGCGGTTCTTCCAATCATCTGGACGACAACCGAGGGGAGGGTTCCAACCCCTATGCTTATGATGAGGAGGACTCGGGAGTCAATGAGGGGGATTCGGGAAGAAACTACATGAGCGCCTCAGATCCTCCAGGGAAGAGAGGGATTTGGAAGGGGGACTCCTCCGGACAGAGCGGTCAAGACGGCTCTGACTCCAGGCATGAGAGTGGTGAGTCAAGACGAAAACCCGTGGGCAAAACTATCTAAAAGTCTTTAACTTCATTTGCGGCTTGCGGCGGGGTTGATATTCATCAGCAGATGTGCAACTGCCCTTCGGGCTGCTAGCACTCCCGTCCCGCAGACCTCTAAACCACCCCCGCCAATATATAATTACCGATACCGTTGAGCCTCACAAGTCCTTGATTGATTCTATTCTCGAGAAATGTAATTTCGTTATAGCTCTTCCAATGGCTCGTATTTCTAAGGTCTTCCCCATCATACCTCATCCGGGCTATTATAGTTGATTCCTCCTCCTTTCACTACTTTCTCCGTTAGTCTTTTTCATACTGCGTCCCGGCTTCCTTACTTGAAAGTTGTCCATGAGGAGAGTAAGAATTGATAAGATATGACATAAGAAGAGCTTGAGCTTGTATTATTACTATGCCTTCCTTTCTCAGCATTCGTCAAACTTTCATAATAGTTTTCCACAATCAAATCTAGCCAGAGCCAACCAGATTCGGGGCCAATAGATAGTATTAGAATTCCTGGAATTCCTCCTAGTCTTCTCTCTTTCTTTCCGTCTTCCTGGAAGAGGGACCATGAGGGGGGAGGGAGGCTTTTCTCTCTTGTTCGACTACGTAGCCGCAGTTAGTTTTCCCAATTCTCTTGCCGAACTAATAGAGAATCCATATTCTTTACCCATCCCGGTCGGGGAGATTGGGAATAAGGCAATCTTGATTCATCTCCTCTATTCTTCCAAACTTGCATGCATTCTCTTTCTCTTTAAGGCCGTGAGCGGAATCCCGTGGAAAGGTTTGATATTAGTTGCCCCCCACACACACAAACCGTATTCTTATTACTTGTGTTGTACCTTAGGAGGAAGCCCCCATGAAGTCGTGGCTTCTATTATAGTCTCTTCCTCTCTTGAATAGAATTAATCAAAATATTAGAGCAACTAATTCATGTCCATATTTCCTATTCACTCTTTTGTTCCTTTTATCTCCGGACTGTATGATTCATTCCATGATTTTTGTTTGCAGGTTTAAAATACATTGTTTGTGATGCGCTATGCGGAGCTTGGAAACACCAGTGCAAATTGATGGGAATCTTATTTTCCATCGCAAGTGTCCTCTGCCTTTTGTTTGCCTTCGCAGTACTTTACTCTCTTCAATTCCATCTCCGAGGTAAGTCTCCCCCACTCTTCTCCATAGTTTATAATGCTTTCTCCACTTTCTCCAGCCGCCCGCAGTAGTCCAAGGAAAAGCAATGTTCTACTAGCCGAGTTTGGCTGAAGAGAGAAGCAGCTTTTTCGGGTTCTCGCGTGGGATTTATCTCCGAATCCGACTGGAACCTTTCACCTCTTCAGTCTTATTCTCATAATATACTCTCAAATCCAATACGTCTGCCTTGGAGCAGATATAGGATTTTTGAAAGGATTTATGAGAAACCAAACAAAAATAACCGCCAAGCATGGGATTTTGGAAATCTATAAAAAAGTTCCATTCGGATGTTCAATCGGATTGGGAGATGTATTTTTTTGTATTCTCCAACTTTCTCTTGGTTCAATTTCTCTCATACTGCTTACTTCTAGTCTGGAGAAAGTAGCCAGTATCAACGTGGCCGCCGCAAGTGGCCTGCGTGTATGGATGGGTACTGACTAGACTAGAGAGTAAGAAGAGTCTGAGGGAGAAGTTTTTTGGAGAAAATATGAAGAGGATTGTAATGAAGGGAGTGTATATACAATAATGTTTTTTTTATTTTTGACAGATTTCCTTCCATTCTCAATAATCTTATTGTTCCTCTTTGCAACCTCCGCATCACGAGCTTTTATCCTGCTGTCAGAATCATTTTGCTCGCCCGTGTCAAGACCGACGTGGCTTCCAATCGTATCCACTCTCCCACCCGCATTTTTCACGATTGCAATTATGGTGGCCCTCCGTCTAGCCCGCTTCCCTTTCCCCTTCCTCAAGTCCTACACATTGCCCTCGTACGTAATCCTAGTAATAAGTTTACTAGCTCTCCTTCCCCCCTTAGCCCTGTCCACAGCAGCTCATTTCCATCCCCCGAGCCACGCAATATTGTCTCAGGCGGCCTGGATAAGCTCCCACGTCGTAGTAGCCCTCGTCTCCCTCACCTACCTTTGTAAATTTCGACCCTTCTACACTCGTGTCTCGAACGAGCGAAATGGATCTCCTCCACAAATGAACACTGGTGCTCCCTCCAATTGTCTCGCCGGTCTCAATGGCTCAACTAATGGCAATTTCGCAATGGCCAACAGTTCTAACAATCTCAGCTCAGCTCTCAAAAAGCGAGCCTTCAACGTGAGTTGGGGATGTCTACAAGCGAGAGCTATGTTTGGAGTAGCTCTCTTCGTCCTAAGTCTTTCTACCATGATAATTATCTCCGTTTCAATGGTACGTCTTACACAGCATTTTCTATTTTCACTCCTCCTTCTAATTTCAATCCAACAAGGACAATCCATGTCTTCCTTAAGAAAGATAAGGAGGAGGGATCCTATATACGGTTGACTCCAGTTATCCAGGCTTTGTTTCACCCACCAACTTACCACTATAATCCGCCGGTAGTTCAACTGGTCTACTACTTTCTCCTCCCGCTTTAATTTCTCCTATTCTTCTCTGGCCGATACAGGACCTCAAACGTATCATTGATTCCCGAACCCGACCAACACTAATTTATCTATTCTGTTTAATCTCTTCAAGAATACCCCAGCGGAACATGTGTTTCCTTCCAGTTCCGCACTATTTTCTCTCGATCCCCACCACCCCTTGTCCTCCAACTTTCTCCTCAAACTTTCTCTTTTCTCTACGTTCCAGTTCCTTTGGAAACCTTTGCATGCAACTTTACCATGTTCTTATCCATTTCCGCTCTCTCGACAAAGCTGCACTAGCCATCAGTTTCTTCCTTCCGCTGATGCGTATCTCAGAGTAGTCCCTGTCCATGCAGAGGGAATTGTCTTCCTTCCTGTCTCAACTAATTTTGCTTCAGCCCTCCTGCAGATCCCAGCCGCTACTTTCTATTTTACAATGTCCTCCCGCCACGTAATCCTCCTATCTATCTTCCCCTAGTTTTTTTCACTTCCTTCCCCCACTACCCGTCAACCTTGGCCCTCGAATTCTCTGACCTTTGGTCTAAAAGTAATGGAGGAGATTAAAATGTTTCCATCCAAAATTCTCTCCACCCGACAGGATTTACTATGGCGTAGCTTGAATGGACTGAACTAATATTAATCCCGTTTATTTACAGAACCGGGGAGAATGCGAGTCTTCTTCAACGTGGACAGGCTGGGTCCTAAGTTTGTGTGCTAGGATGTTAGAATTTGCGATAGTCATATTACTTCTTATCATTACTATATCTTCAGCGGACGTACGATTTTTAAGGTAATTTATAATCGACTTGGAAAATGTGGTTTTAAAGTCAACAGTTTTTGACTTGAAGGCTCGTTTAGAATTAATCTTTCGATATCCTCCGTTTGATGTTGGATTTCTTGAGAAATGCTCAAGTACTAATACACATGGTTTATTATTTCAGCAGACTTACTAGAGTCCCAACTAACAAGAGCAATGTTGGTTTGATGAACGCGGATATATTCCCAACCATGGTTTCATCAAACACTGCCGTTCAAAGGTGCATTCCTATGTACAGGTGAGTTTGGATTTATTTTCTCTCATAGTCATAGCTCGTATTTCTTCCGTTAGATTTACTTGGATGAACGGAGGAAAAGGGTTTTTTGATCCAATTGAAATCCTGAGTTCTGTAGAGTAAGATGGGTCATATCGGGCACTTGTTTAGTATTCAGTATTCGTTTCCTTGTATCCTTTCATGATCGGTTCATGAAGAGTGTTTGTGTATGTATGTTTACTGGATTAGGTACGGTGAAAGCATGTGAGTGTATACGCAGTGTCCAGTTATTTGAGGAAGGTAGGGTAGTGTTGTTGTATTTGAAAAATACATGTGCTTTGTAGCATGATGATGCAAAGGTTTGAAAGCGTTTTCTAAACTGGAGGAAGCTGAATTAAAGTAATTGAATTTTGTGATGCGGAATCTTAAGTATTCATTGGGTCTTCTTTCTTGATTTTCTCAGTTCAAATGCGCGGGCCGATGTGATGATGTTAGGCCCGACTGAAAGTCGGTCCTCTTTACGAGGGAAAACCTTTGGAGAAAGAGCATTACCGGGTAAGTCAAATTACATTCTTTTCTCCATCCCCCGCGTCCATCTATTATTTTCCGGACCCTAGTTTTTTTTCCACGCGCCCCAACAACTCTCCATTCTCTACTTTCTCTCCCCTCCCCCCGTATTCTTCTTTTCATACGAGTAAAATACCCCGTTTTCTGCGTATCTATGTACGCGTAATCCTAGAGTCCATTTTGACGTAAATTTCCTTTTACATATTGTATGCACCCCGAAATTCCATTCGTATTTGTAGCCCTCTCCTCCGGGCCGCACCCTCGGACGTGGGGATGCTTTTACTTTCTCCTCCTTCTTGCAAATAGGTTTTGTTCCCGTTTCCTCCAATTCCTTGGCGGATTCATTCTAAGGATGATTGTACAATGAATTTTTAACGTTTAGGTGAGAGGCTTGGCGAATACCGGTCGAGTGTAGGTCGAGGTTTGCCGCTCCGCCTAGGAAACGGCCCTTCTCAGTCCTTGCCGGGTACTCCAATTGATGGATTTCCGCAAGGCTTAAGGCTTCCTGAGCCTGCACCTGCAAGTCTGTTAGTTACAAAAGTAGTATTCGGCACACCGGCCGTATCCCGCGAGGTCAATCTAAATCACCAGCACGAAAACCCGTTACTCTGCACGGGGGAATCCGGGAGGGAGGACCGAGAAACTAATAATATTTACGCGAGTCTTGAGAGCGTGAAGATTGCTTCCATGGTAAACGCTGGCTCATCCACAGGATCAAACCACAGCGGCTCCGACCGTGTTCTTCTCTCTGCTCCAAGGGACTACATTTACTCAATTTCTAGAGATTTAACGAAGACTATTGATTCTATTTACGACACCTCCAGACCTCGGAGTAATAATCTTGCTCACACTATTGGTTAGATTTTGTTTTTGTTTTGCTTTTTTTTATTATTACATTACCTCACTACTCACTCTACTATCCGTCTATCAATCTATGATGAGTTGTAATTTTTTCTTTCTCCTTATACATTATTATTGATTTGCTTTATTATAGTCATGAGTTTGAGACGTAGGGAAAAGACGCTCATTACTCTTCTCTTATCCCACGCCTCACGACTTAACAATAATAACGAATTACGCTCCGTCTTTCTCTCTCAACCCTCCCACTTACTTCTCCCTCTCCTCACCAACTTGTAGACTTTTCCTTGAAACTCAACTTGAAACCTTTCCGCTCACACCTTCTCTCTTACCTCGCCCAGCTCATGAGGAGGAAGGAATGATGGGTTTAATTATTTTTTTTTGTCTTTTACAGAAGCTTTATGCCCCCCTTTGGCTCATACCATAGAACAAATAGGCTCCATCCCGAATTTAAATGGAGTCCATACTAATCGGGGTGGAGGCGGAGGACATTTTAATATACATCCCCATGCTTTTCATAATCAAAACGGAAATAGTAGCGGCTTGACTCCCGGAAGGACTGATTTGGCTAGAACGATAGACAGGATTCGCTATGCAGCATCTGCTGTCCCATCTAATCCTATGCAGACGACGCCGAACGGGAGCCATTATCCGGGTAGAAATTTCGTACTTCAATTAGGAGGACCATCCCCAGGACAAGGGACGCATTTGGTGGGTGTCGGGAATCCTCCCCCTTATTGTTCCAGTGAATCCAGTCACGATGTCACACCTGATTCCGGCATAGTGTCTGACATTCATTCCAAATCAGGACGAGCCGACATTCCAGAAGTTGTCTATGCAAGGTAAATTTACTCTCATCCCCTCACGCTAACTAATATGTACTGTATGCCGTAGCTACGCCTTATGTATTCTTATTCGGCCTCCCTTCTTTTCCTTCCCCTCCCCTTGATTTCCCCCATCTCTCACTCAGAATCTCATCTTTAACATCCGATATATCCTTCTATTCACACCATGTATTTCACTTTTTCGTCTTGACTATCCTCCTCCTCCTCAACCCAAGGAGTCTCTCCTTGAACATCATCCCCTCTTATTTTCCTTTCTTCTCTGGGCTTCGCCTCCTATAAAAACTCTCTCCATTTTATGAGTCATGAATTTTTGGAAAAATACCACCACATCTCTTTTCTTCCTCTGAAATCCTCGTAGTCTTCCAAGGGTTTTCCATCATGCCGCCGCCGCTGCCGCTACTCTTTTATCTAATCCATGTCATAGGAATCCTTCTCTCCAACCCCTTACTCTATCCCGCCACATTTTCTCTTTTTCCTCCGAAATGTTCGCACCTTCTCTCCTTTAAGTCCTCATAATTTTTTTACAGCCATCCAAAATGTATTTTTTTGTGTGAATTTTTTAGGGAATATCGGCAAAATTCTGTAGAAGACGTTCGACGCCTCCCCATGCTTCCAATTCCGAAACAATACCGCACAAACAACACTCCAGGTTCGACGCCCCTCTATGACAGAACTCCAACCTCTCCAGTGAATCCCTCCTCTGCCTCTTCTCCGGGTATGCACCCGGGGAATTCCTCCCAGTTCATGTCAAGTCCTAGCGGGAACAACTCAATAGTTGGCCGGGTAGAGCATCTCCTCAATCAGACGGAGCATATTCTGTCAAGGACTGAGTCGCTAGACAGTAACTCAAATTCGGCAGGACTTCAAAGACTTTTATCGCACAAAGAGCAGTTGGAGCACGTGGAGAAGCTTTTAGCTCAGGCGGAGTGGGCGATATGGATGGAAAAGCGGAATTGTAACCAGCAAGGTAGTCACTCCAGTCCCGCCGAGTCCCCCTCGTCCTACGCCTATAGTCAACAACAGCGAGCGCCTGGGAGCAATCCCATCTCGCCCGCATCCCTCGGTCAAGGTGCCAACCCGGGTTCGTCCTCAAGTTCTAGTTCGTCGTCCTCGTCCTTCCCTCAACAACACAGTGCCAACAGTGCCAATCAGTCCCAGCAAAACCCGAACAATCCTAGTGGAAATAACAAACATGGTTCCTCGATGAGCAAGGGTCACAGCAGCGCTCCAAATTCCCAACCCTCCCCCCACAACCAGCAGCCCAACGGCAATGGTCATTACGGTAAAAAAATGTCAAAGCAGCTCGAAGAAGAAAGTGTCGTATAGCATATATAGCCTCTCTACGTACGAAGGAACGTATCCTCAAACCTTGGACGTAAGCTCATAAGCCTCTAAAGTGTAACCTATATTTTCACTCACCTTTCTCTCCTCCCACCAGTAAACAAAACTTTGAGAATGTCCGCAATTTCTTCCCTCTTCTTCATCCACAGACACCACAATCCGAGCATGGAAGGCTCCCGGTTATTCCAGCAAATGCATCTTTTCATTCATTTCTCCTCCCCTTCAATCACCTCCGCTTCACTTCACCTCAATAGCCGTGTGAGAAGAAGAGACAAATTTCGCTTTCCCCGCAACATATATTCATGCAAGTACCCTCTTCTCATCACGACCCTCAAAGTCTGCCTAAATTCCCAGTCTTACACACGTACCTCCCACCTAGCTTTCTCCCTCCAACGCTCTCACACACTTTCTCTTTATACTTCCGCCCTTCTTCCGTCATATCCTTAGCAAGAGAGAAAGATAGAAAGACCGTTCCCTCTTCTTTCTTACCCGGCCTTAGTTTCCTATTCACGCAAATCCGTGCCACAACCACCGCAGCTTTCTCTCCAGTCCTACTTGTACACATACTTCCCCGCTAGCCACTTCCTTTAACTAGGCACCTTCTCAAAAGATGCTTGAAATAAGATCCTCATCCATTCAGCATAACTCAGCCATCTCCTTCCCCTTGTCCCTACACTTTCTCCACTTGAGCAGACTTGCCGTCTCCAAATGCTTCAATCCTTCCCGTCATCCTTGTAGCGACCTTCTTCCCACCCAAACCATATCCTCGCCACTCTTCACATCAATCCTTCATACTCCTTTCCAAACTTTCACCACCGAGTCACATCCTTCCTATCTCGTCCCCGCAAAAACTTTACCCTCTTCAACCAACTCTATCAAACTCATCCGCATCTTTCTCTCAGTCACCCTAATATTACTCCTTCGAAACAGTCATCCAGCTTTCCATACTTTCTCTCACAACATCTTTATACTCTTCCAACCACCGTGTAACCCTCTTTATCCTTTTATCTTTAATTCTATATCCATTGAGCAGGGGCTGGAGCGGGAGAAAGCGATACTTTTACACGGATCACAAGCCCTCCCTTTCTTCCACATTGTCTCTTCGGATTCTAATCTAATGCCACCCTGTTTCTCTGTAAAAACCCTTCTACCAAAAAATACTCTCTGTCCCTTTTAAATATTAATTCGTATCCTCTGAGCGCAATACTCTGTACAACATGCAGCACTAGATTGGCGCATCTTGCACCGATTTTCCCGTGAAACTACACATAATGCTTTCTCCAATACATTTCTTCTTCGTCCTTTCCTCGTAGGTCCACTCTACAAGACTAAAATAGACAGGGTAATACCCAACGGAAATGCTGAACTTTCTCTTGATTCTGAGCTTGAGGCCGTATGAAAGAGAGCTGGCTTGCTATAAAATGTCCCACATTTCCCTTCTCAGTCACGTTTCCCCTTATTTTAAATAGTTGATTCAGCCACAATTATTAATCCGCGTAACCTTAGCCATAAGATTTAAGTACGCCTCCTCCCCCATTTAACCGTCTCCCATCATGATGATTGGACGGAGGACATGTATAGACACAATTTTAGTAGATCTTATCAAATTTACCAAGAGTCTCTTAAATCTCTTAACTTTTTATAGTAAAAGTTGATTGTCCCTTGTCCTGTTCATATTCTGCATATATATTATGTATTATATACCTACAAAATATTTAACCTGTACAGCAGATCTGTATAGTATCCAGCAGCGCGTCGTACTGAAAACACGTTCGTATTAATTTTAATTTACGTTACACAGGATTATTATTCAAGTATGAACTATTAACTAACGATATAATTTATATGTTATAGACCGCTCATGCCCCTTAAGTTTATTTTGTATGATTTCAATATATATATTATATATATTATTCCAAATATATACTCACCCCCATGAAACCAGTAGTGCTATATAATATTGTGCGTGTGTCCTGCGTGCACTCTTTTGTTTTTGTTTTGTATTTTTTTACCATTTACTGCAATGTACATAAATAAACCCCCTCGATGCCCTAACCCCTCGTCCTCTTGTGTTTATGTACCCCCCGAATGTGTGTCGTACGGATAATACCAATGGGACGTGGAACAAGTGAACAACAATTATCCTTCAGCCCCATGCCTGATGTATCCCAAAATCAATTCTGTGCCAGAACCCTCGGAAAACTCGTACTTACCGCAGTACATCAGGACTGTTTTGCGAATAATAATAATTTATATTCTATATTATTTCCCCTCCGCCAACGAGTTTATAACCAAACGAGAATCATAAAGTAACGTGTATGTGTCACCTACCAATGATATAAGACTTGCAATAAATATAAGACATTATACGTATATAACATGAACGAATTTATTCCTCCGCATTCCACGCATATACTTAAAAATACTAGTAACTAAATTAAGCTGATTAATTCTTGACAAACTCTCTTTGAAGTAATAACACAAAGTCAAATGAAACATTTTCTCTCGTATTACACTCAGAAAATCGCTCAATTCGCAAAGAACTACAGCGTTCTTTCTCACATTTGATCAGCCATCGGATTCAATCTTTTCTAAATAGCTTTCAGGTAAAAAGTATACACGGGACGGGAGCTCTGGTTTGTACTTGATAAATTCTATAGCTCGTCTACACAAAATTTTTATAATGCTCTTTGCAAGTTTCACAAAACATTTCCTAATTAATTAAATTTCATCTCCAATCTCTCATCAAACTAACTAAAGCTAATTACCTACCAAATAAACGATCCTTCCATCCTGCCCATCGCTTGCATAGCATTACAAACATCCCACCTGTCAATCATCCCATCACCCATGTCTCATCCTCTCACTTAAATAATCACGACAACGCTGAGAAAGTTTATATAAGAGTTTAACAACAATCAGTTCTCATAAAATCCATTAAAGCCCACGAACTTATTCAGCGTGTGCTTACATATTATACTCAACAGCAAAACTATTTAGTTATTTACCCTTTCCTCTTAGCCGGAGGGTTAATTAAATACCTGAAAGTCGTTGTCGTTCTCCTCCAACTGGAAACTTTTCCTATGTACACGACGGCAGCTACCAACTTCCCTCTTGAGCATGTTTACACACTACTGTACTTGATCTAGTTGTGTGTGTGTGTGTGCTCTAAAGTGTTATTATAAAGGGTGACTCTGTATTATAAAATTGTAACTATTAATAGGATTAAGAGGTACAGGAGATTAGATGAAGATTGTAATGAAGCATGTAATTGCGTATATAGATTGAAGAATACGTATTAAAATATAATTTTTAATATAAGCCAAACGTTTTATCTGAAAGTCAAATAGGTGTACTCTGGATGTGAATTGAACTGCGTGCATATATAAAAGAATATATATTATAAAAATAAATCCTCTGTACTGGACTTAGAAAATGTTTTTTTTTATAAATTCACGTGAAAAAATCGCCGCCACCATCCCGTCTTTTTGTTATCTCCATCATTCATTTCCTCCGCTACTCACTCGTTCTAAAAAGTCAAAACTTTCTCAGCGTTCATACTCGGCTACCCCGGCAAAGCAATTTTCAGTCATGTTTCATCCAAGAGTAAAAATGTCCAATGTTTGTGCGCTTTCATGCTCTTCTTTTGACTTTCCTGAATCGTTTGAATCCGCCTGACAGGATAAGTTTAGCATCCTTGCGCATCCTCTACTTGCTCCTGCACCGCCACGCAATGCAATGTTATAAAGATGCCAAGAAGGGATATGAACAACTAAGTACTAAGGATTGTGTTGATTTTGTCGGTAGCGGCACACAACATCGCATAAGATAAATGATATCCTCACGATTTTTCTTCCTTTAACTGACTTTATCCCCTACTGGAATTCATTGAGGAATCTCTCCTTCCCTTCACCATCCCTTCATTTACTCATCATCCCTCCTAATGTTGACAGATGGAGCTTTTCCTGGAAGGATGATGAGATAAATTTGTCATAATAATCACACGTCGTCCTCCTCTCTTCTTCATCTCGGCTCCATCAGAGCTTCAACCCTTCTCCCAGCCACCCCTGAATCCGACAACAAAGTCTGGATTCTCTACCTATTTTCACCTCAATCCTTCTTCCTGCCTGCTTCTTGATTTTAAATTTGCCTTGGAATTTTTTCATCTTCTTAAGGAAGCCTCCGCCCAAGTAGTAAGTCAGCTCAGCACCGGGTAATTCATACCTGTTCAACCCCCAAATCTTCTTAAAAGGTCACTCTAAAATATTCAATTCTCTCCTCCTCTTCCTCTCCCCTTTCCCCAACTGGATACAAGGGAGGTTTTGGTGATGCTCTCCGTTTACTCGATGAAATGATCCTCGGAGGAGAACATCAACTAAAATTCCGCACATGTTTCTCTAAATGGAGTGAGGAAACAAATTTTTCTTGGTCATCACTATATAGCTTTTCCACATGCTCTCTGAAGGGATCAAAGAGCTTTCCGCACTCCCGGTAGTTAAGGCCAACAGCTTTCCCTCCAGCCAATCCTCCTTAATTTTCTTTTCCCATCCCCTCCTCATCTATCTCCCCTGTCTGTCCCCATATCTCTTTCGATACTTTTTCTCCCAGCCCTCCTAGCTTCCCGGATTCTTTCTTCTTCCCGTCATTAGCTTCATACTATTGGTTTTATCTCGTTCAAAGCTTTGTCCTTTTAATTTACTCCCTCCTCATTGCCTCCTCCATCCTTGCCTTCTTGTACTGTAGTCCTAGTCCTTGTGTCTCCTCATCCGTCTTTGCTTATCCAGGTTTCGGAAATCAAGGCGGCGGTGAAGCTTCCTGCCTCCCGAGAAAACAATATCACACATCTTTGTGAGCAATTCAGTTGCATGATCACGATCAAATACCTCTGCTCTTTAGCCGCCGCTCTATTGTTTTATTCCCGCGTCACTCTTGCTACAACTACTAACATCACACATGTCAAGACTTTTACTCTTGAGATGACATGATTCATATCCACCCCACGTCACTCCAAGTCCTTCCGTCCAAATAAAAACTAACGTTTACGTCAAATCTAATAGAATGCTGTCGGAAATCCTAGTGTGTTTCCTCCTCCACCCTTGTCTCCGTCCCACGCTTTCTCCCCGCTTTCATCCTTTACCAAAACTTGGACTGACTTTCCCTCAGTCTTATAGCCTCTACTTAGCCTCTCAGTCTTTACGTGACACCCTTACAGAAAGCCAATCATGTCTTTGATCCCCTTATAGCCAGAATGTCATCTTCCTTTGTACACTTTCACCCTTGACCCTGGGAGCGATGGGGCGGGTCTCCTGAGGCTTGCAAAATCCTTATTTTGTGTTTCGACACAAAAATATTTGAAATGTTCACTAGTTGATTGTTTGGGTTGGAGAAATTTAAAGTTCTGAGCTGTAGTAATATAACATGTGTTTCATGCAGTTACGCCTCACAGTTTATTACGTCTGGATGCCGAAATCGTTTCTTGGTAACGCTGACATGCTTTCTTCCAATAGGGAAACGAATTAGGATCCTGCACCCAGTCAGACTTGATATTCCTCCTCACGTTTTACATCTCCTACAGTAATTTGCACTTTCCTCGAAAATTTATAATTTTCATTACGCAAATAATTTCCTCTCCCGTACTTTCCATCCATTCCATGTCACGATTTTCTCCTTTTCTCTAGCTCACGCATTTTCCAATATTTCCCCACGGATTGCATCCAAGCATCCTGCCTTCAGCGAGCTTGTTTCCTCGCACCACATTTTTTGATCATATAGGTTCCGTGGAGGACGAACGAAAGAGTCCTACGGAAGTTACCCCCGTCTCCCAAGGTAGACGCACTGGAGACAATGGAGGTGATGCCTGAGCAGTCTTAGTAGATAATGACGCCAATATGAATGGAGGGCGTATAACAATGGCTCTGTCATTATAATATGACGAATCTGCGTCAAGATATAATAGGTTCTGCACGAGGAATTCCTTTTTCTGCAAATCTTCCCCTTGTCTTCACCCAAACATTGGCCTTGTTCCCAGTTTAAGTTGAGCTCTCTTTGATTATGAGCGTCGACGCTCTTTTAGCTCTCTTCCTGATTCCTAATTCTAAAACTGGGAGAAAATGTATTCAGAATCCCGTGCGTCAATAGTAGGTATTGAACGGAATTCCTTGTCTTTCAGGACCTCTCTCACTTTCCCGTCATTCTTCACACGGATCCATGTCTATTTTTCCTCGTCATCAAAGTGCTTTATTACCAGCTCTGGATTTTCTCTCTTTTCTGCCTCTACACTTGAATCCCTTGAACTCGGGTCTCCTCCCATTCCAATCAGAACATTGCCCGTTTTCCTCAGCAATTCCCATATTCCGCTTGCTCAGCGCTACAATGAGACAAGCCGGTTAATTCTCTTTGGAAAGCGAGCCGAGGAGGCCAGGAGGAAAAGTAAGTAGCCTGCCCGCCTGTCTTCTCAACATCTGCCAAGTTGAGTAGAATATACCCACAGTCTCGCCGCAGTCTCGTGTGTCAAATCCTCATGCTTTTACTACATCCCGCATCTCTAAATCCCAGCTATTACACAGAGTAAATACTTAAAGTATTAGGTCCTCGTCGTCGTTGGTAGGAACGGACTACTAAGTAAAAGTCAGTCCATATCCTTTCTATCTTCCGCCTCTAGGCTCATGATCCGGGCTTTCCTTCTAGCCCACACTTTAGTGTAGCCAGTCCGTCCTAGTAAGAGAATAGAGGAGAACGACGAGGACAGGGCGACTACGGGAATTTTCTCCACATTCCCACTTAACTCCTGTAGGATTCAGAGTTAGACTATAGGTTTCTGGATCTGTGGCTCAGACAGTCTCTCCTAACTATTATTGTACATGGAATTCCCTTCCAAATGGCCATTACTTGTCAGCTTCGACTTGAGCAAGGGCTATTATTGTTTTTTACGACACTCTACCCACAATCCTAAACCTCTCCCGAATTCCCACCAACAAATTCTACAACCAACAAGTATTTAAACTTAATTGAACACTTCAATTCCTTCTTCTCCTATGTGTTATTTATTATTTGATCCCGGGAAAACCTTGAGTTTCTTCAATACCTATATGTACTCTTATTCTCTTCGCTAAGCTTTTGGTAGGGGAGAAAAAATGTGTAAGCGATTTTCCTCGGAATTTACTATTTACCCGTCCCCCTCCCATAGCACTCATCACTTGGACATGATTCCTCCAGATCATGCAACTTCCCAATTTCTTCCATCTCATATTCCATTAATCTATTAATTATTCCATCGCTTTTAAGTAAAAGTGCAATTTTTTCAGACGTTTGTCGCAAATTCTGTGACGATGGCTCAGAGATGCTGGCTTGCTGGTAAAGTTAACTTTCTGGTAATGTTCTGAATCCCCTCCGTCACTTACCACCCAACCGTCTCTTCCAAACTCTTCGTCTACATACACTCTCTCTTTCTCCAGTGGTTTCATTTCCCACGTCCCATATCAAATTTCATCACAATGACGCCCATTTCCCTTTTCTCACTAAAAATTAATATTTCATCAACCTTTTACCCTCTTTCCCTTCACGTATGGCTCTTTATATACTCGAGTCATTCCCTCTCAACTTTCTCTCCCTCTCTCATCGCTTTAATCGCCACTTACCACTTTCCTTCCCATCTCCCTTTTACTTCCGCCCATGTCCCTTTTATCATCACTTTTTCTTCCTGGGACTATTTTCGTCTTGGGACTTTTTTTCGCGAAAAACTTTGTACCTTGCGAAATTTCGCAAATTTTTCGCTAACATTTCATGTGTCTCTCCATTATTATTTCCACCCATTAAACCCTCTGTATTCCTCTTTGCTGGATTCAAGACTTTCTCGAAGCTATTATGGATGCCCTTGCGACGACTCTGGAATTACTTTTACCTCACCCCTTCTCAACTATTACCGTTTTATTCTTTCCCATCCGACTTGCTTCCAAGAAAAGAGGATGAATTCGAATTGTACTAGCCTGGGCCCGAACCTAATCATCAGCTTCATTACCTTAATGTTTGTTAAAAATTCATAAGCTAATAAAACGGAAGGATGGCTCCCTCACACTATCTTATCAATTCTATCCCTAAACCAATCCACATCTAATTTCTTCTAATCTATTCAGTAATTGTATAGAAAAAATCTCCATCACGATCTTCCCACCTTCCTCCTCGTTCGTACACTGAACGGATGCACCCTTTTTCGTTGCTATCACCATCGTATTACCGGCATAGAATAGCATTCCTCTCATCGCCTAATTCGAAAACAGAGCTTATGAGCTACAGATGAGTTGCTCTCTCCGAAACTCGTGATCCCGACTCATATGATTATTACTGCTATATTGTTTCATCTAAAAATCTACCTTAAAATAACTCGGTTTTTTACACGTGTTTTCTTGCTCGTTTTTGAATGCAATTTCTAAGCCGGGTTGATGACTATAGTGAGTCTCCGACCGTGTGAACATCCTTCTCTTTAGAAATGTAAAAATGGTTTTCCTTGATGCAATCCTTTGATACATGTGTGCTTGTCTGGGGGCTACATACTAGGATGGATGTCCCCTAGGTTGTAGCCAATGGTTAAATTACTGGGTGTATTTAGTTGTTGCTACTCAACTAGGAATAGGCGGAGGAAGGAAGGTTATCTTCTTGTGGTTCTACTCTTTTAGAGGACCCGTCTCCTCGCTCTTGGCGTGCAGACTAGATTTTAAAAAGAGTAGAGGGAAGAAGAGAGGACGAGTCATACTGGATTTATCTCCCTAAGAGCTCGCAAAAAAGGGAAGACAATGGATTCCGTTTTTTAGAGGAAGAGACGTGTAAAAGGTATGCGGAATTGTTGAAAGAAATGATGCCGACAGGATGAGTCGATGGGGAGTCGGACAGTAGCAGCCGGGGGATTTGTACACGAGTACACTTAATGGTAGTCATAATAAAATAAGCAAAACTATATCCTATCATTAAGCTCCCTCCCGGCTTCTTTTCTCCATGTCCACGCAACCAAGCATTACCTGCCCTCTCTCAGCCTCATCTCCCTCGTCGTCGTCGTCGTCTTGGACTTTTCTTTATATTTTTCCTCAGTTGAGCTGACATGAAGAGATGGAATCTTGGAGGAGAGCGTAAGTTTGGATGACATAGGCAGAAATAGTGAGTGAAGAGAGGGTTCCATTATCTCCTACTACTACTCCCTCGCCATCCATCCACAAATCCCCACCCTACCCTTCTTCACCTACAGATTTCTTTGTATTTACTAGGATCGTCTTCTTCCTCTACGCTCCACATACACACATCCTCTCCAATAACCATCCTCCTCCCAGCATTCCGCTACATTGAAGAAGAAAAAGACTTGGATTTTGACAGAATCAAAAGGAAAGCACTCAATGGGTTTCTCAAATTCCTTGAGCAATTCTCTCGAATTGTAACTGAGTGAGTTCCTCGTTTTTTTTTTTCTACACAAAAATTCCCCGGGAGGTGACTCAAGTGCCGGATTTTCTATTCACCTATTCTTCTGCTGCTCCATGGCTGGAAAGGACAGTAGTCTTTAAACGCTACATTATCTATCCTAAATTCTAAATTACCGACTATATTCTCCCCGGAAAAAGCTCAACAAACTCCCCTCGCTATAAAACTGCAAACTCTTGCTGTTAACAACTTCTTGAAGAAACATCATTGATTCCTTCACATGAATTCTCAACTCTTTTGTTCCATGGCATGGAAGATTTCTTCAGGTTGATGCTTCTCGATAACTCCTTCCAGACAATAATTACCCGTCGACCCAAATCCTTTGGGTAGGAATGTCGCGAATTTGAGAATTTTGCAATTCCTTTCATCCCTCCCTACTTTAAGCATACGCTTCCCGGCGTCCAGATATTTCAATGAGTTTAGGCCGATGTCCGCGGCTTTTTGTCTGACTTGACGGCCCACAAAAAATTTAGAATTGAGCAGATGTTGCCGTCCTCTATTCGCATACTTCTCTGCCAGTGTCTATCTCTAGCTGTCTCAAACAATTCATTCCTATAATATCTTACGTATAGCTGTGTTTTTTTTTGCAGGTAAAGATTACCAGAAGTTGGTATTAAGACTTTTCTTCTTTCATATCTCAAGCTTCTACATTAATCTTTTCGTTAGTAATTCATGTTCGAGCCAAGTTTTAAATACCTGAAAGTTATTAGTAAACTTGTTATTTCATTAATATAAATGCGCCAATTTTCTCTCTAAGCTGAGATTTTGGTAAACTTGTTGCTAATTTGTACTAATTTGATAGTGGTGGCTTTTTCTTCTGGAGTGGACGTGCTTTCCCTTTTTTCTCCTGCCCTACTTTCCGCTACTTTCTCTCAGGAATGTGGTTATTTGGTGATGAGCATTTAGAGATGAGACCATCTGTTTGGATTCTTGTTTATAATTTTGCTCCGCCTTGTTGTGCGTCATTCTCTTGTTGAGCTTGGGGTTCCTCTGCTGGAGAGAAGTTGCTCCCAAGTAGTGACTGAAAGAGTTGTAACAGCAGCGTTGTCAAATTCCTACAGCAGCTATCATCATTATCATCGTCATAGTTGTCCAGATAGAGGAGCGGACTTGGAGCTTCCGTCCCCCCTTAACTTTCCGTAATCTTCTTCTCTTCCATATTATAATTTCTGAGAAACAAGGGAAACTTTTCTCTATCCCACACCCTTCTCAGCAGTCCACGACGTCTTTCTTTCCCATCACTTCCCCGACTTTGGCATCATTCTTTGAATCATTTCCCAAAGTTGCTCCTTCTGGTGTTCTCTGGCACTAGTTTTTCCCTTCTGCAACAACTTTCACTGTTACCATTTCTTGGAGAAAGCTCCCTGTCTTCCTCCGTCTTCCTCCGTCTACCGCAACCCCATTCCTTATGATGGATTGGAGCATGTATCCTGGTTCGTAGACATATTATTATTTGATTTCTTTAACAATCTTTTCATCTCTACCGGATCTCGTCATATTTTTCTCTCATTCCTATTCCTCTCCCTCCTCCTTTTTCTCGAGCAAACATGACACTGATGAAAATATTCCATTTCCCGACCCACAAATCCACCGCCACCTCTCTCTCCCTCCCTTCCAACTCTACTTCCTGAGCCAATCCACAAAATTCTGGAAAGACCACCGACCACACAGATCCGCTGTCAAAATATTAGCGCATCGTCCTAAACTTTCTCCAGACATGTACTTTCACTCCGACTACAAACTAGCGCCTCCTAGGGTGGGGAAAATCCATGGGTGGGGATTTTCCTAGAGTCCCATAATTCCGGATTACTTTGAGGTTTTCGCCCTGTTCCTCTCTTTCTCTTTCCGCCAAACCTTGCTACCTCTCCTCTCACCCCATCCACGTTTTCCTTCTTCATCAACCCGTATATGCCTTCCACAGGATCTCGTCCCAGCCTTCCTTTCAGCATGTACTAATCAGTCACGAACGGGATATACGACGGCAAGTCTAAATCATCGCACTACTTATAAGCTTTACTCTGCAATTAGGCTTAGCCTTCTAATGAATTCCAACTTTTGATGAGCAATGAACCATGAATGAAATCAGATTCCGACGCTGTTTCCTACTCTCATTTCGTTGATACTCGATATGGTTGGAAGCTACCGTTTTATACTTTCCATTAACGAAAAATGATTGGAGCTGATTATATTCAATCGCTAACCTTTCTTAGCCTGCTGAGACAGCTCTGTAGCTTAATGTTTTATATAGTGCGCTGGGTTAATGAGGAATTCTCAGACAGCTAACGCCTGCATTCCCTTTAACAGTGTATCTTGCTTTGATTTATAAAGTACTTGCAATTAATTTCCGCGACTTTTACGCTTTTCACATACTAATTAATTCGTTAACAGTTTCTGAAAAGTTTTAAAAGTTTCCATAGATACTTACTTTAACCGCATTCAAATTTCGTCCCAATTTTGCAACTATGTTTTCAAATGCACGCAGAGTATTATTTGGACTTTCTGCAATGTTTGGTCTGCTTATCAAGAGTCTTGTTATTTAAATTTGCGTCAGGGTCTTTCCCCAAGTAACCAGCAGGCGAAGGCAGAGACATGAGCATAAGGGCAAGATGAAACCGTTGTTCTAAACATCTATGCATTTCTTCATCAACCTCTGAAATAAGTTTATGGGGAAATAATATTAGGTTTTGACTGTGCGTCACAATACAATATGTTTGCATAAGAAACTTTGATGTTTGATTTGAATTATTCTACACTTGGTGAGCCGGTAATGAAGTTTAAAAGTTTAAACTTTACTTTGCTCCGCTTTCTTTCAATCATTATTCCTTCCGTGAAAGAAGGGAAGAAGCACTTTAGATTTTTCAATCCGATTGGATGTACATGATTATTGAAGCCTTTCAGAACTGCATATTGTAAACTATAGTGGTAGCATCGCAATAATATGCATCCAAAGATCAAACAAAAGTAACTTTCATCCAATCCCGACCCGACTGTACTAAGCATTAAATTGCGTAGCTACTTGTAAGTACGTGTTGCTCGATCAGTTGGCACACTGATACTGAGGTGCATAGAATATGATGTGCATCATTATTGTATCAAAACGTAGAAGTTAAGGTATAGAGAAACAACAATTATTTACATTTTGTATTTAACTTTCTATGTTATCGTATTTGTGAATCTTTTGAAGAGATTGAACGTTCCCAATTCCATATCCTGATAAATGGAGGAAAAGATGAAATTCCCTCTCGCGCCAGAAGGGATTCAGTGTTCTTTAAGAATGAAGTCAAGTTCTACAAGGTTAATTTGGAGGGATTGCATGCAGACGGATGTCTAAAACAGCAGTCATGGTATGCGAAGCAGTCATAGTATGCGAAGCAGTCATAGTATGCGAAGCAGACTTGCCTTTATCTTCCACGCTATTTTATCAAATAACCATTCTTCAAACCACATTCCAAGACTTTCTCCAATTGTGTAAAAGTTGGATTCTACATTAGTTCTGTTCTACGGTAACGACAGTAGGAAGACTTTCTCGCCGTCTTAACTTCTCCTTTTATACTATACGGCTTTCTTGGTTTCTGAAGACCCCATAACCTTTTATTTTTACATCACAACTCTGATTGAAGATTATAAAAATGCAAATTCCTCCCAAATCCGCCCTTTCTCTCTGCCTTCCCTTTCTGCACCTTACAACTTTTGTAAAATTACTCATTTGCTAAAGTTTGTTGCGAAATTTGTTTTGCGTGGATACGTTTTTCTTCTTCTTTCTCTTCACTGGGATTTAACTTTCTATTCATGGTCTTTGGTTTATTTGCATAAACTTCTCCATCCCACTTTCTTTCTTTTCTTCTTTTTCCTCGATGTCTTTTGCAAAGAACTCGAAACTTTGAATACATACGCAGTATTCTCTTCTCCTTCTCGTATGCTCGTATTTCGGATCTCTATTCTCTATAGCTCCATCTTTTCTTACAAATATACACATGTACACATGCAGTCAAAATATTTTCTCAACATTTACTGCTACATTACTTCCCTACTTTAGCAATAGTCCTACCATTCATTTTTATTTAATTTTATTTTAGCCTTATTTCTCTGTTTTGCAATCTCCAGTAGCAACTGACCTCTAAGGTCGAATTTTTTTATTTTCCTCAGTGTGTTTGTGTTTTTGCTTTTACAACACGAGCCTCGCAAAAAAAGACACCAGAGAGCTCCGAGTTCCCGTTTTTATTTAGGATCCAACTTGAGACGGAAAACTATTTTTATTTCACCACCCTTCCTTCCAACTGAATACTGAATATTCAATAGTTTCGCATCTTTTTTATACTGAATCTTGCGGAAGTTGTGTTACTATAGTGACAGCATATGCATGGTTTAAGCCGACGCAGATGCTCTAAACTGACGTTATTGCCAAGCCAAAACGGACGCATTCGAGTTTATCAACTCACAATTTCAGGATTTGTCAAGATAGTCCCTGGGCACCATTCACACTTTATAATGCATAAACTAGACACACATTGCTTTCTTCTCTACCATTTATATACTTGCTGTTGCTTTTTAGAACTAGTTTTTTTGGGATTTCTTGTGTTAACTCGTAAAGGTCAAGTTTGAAACTTCAAACTTTATGAGGCTAAGCTACTTGAATTTTTTTATGCATTTAACAACCATTCCTCAGATGTACCCAAGAAATATGAGTCTGTTTATTCAATTTCAATAAATTCCTAATTCAAAAACGTGAATTTTCTGGCTAATTCAAAATTAAAAATTTAAAACATAAAATTAAAAATTGTTGATCCGGCCTAAAACTAAAAAAATTTATGAAAATTTAGCATTTGTGAGTCTACAATTATTTGGAAATTCTTATTTTCATTCAATTTTTAGCCCCAATTTTAAAAAAATCTAATTCGTAAAAATATACCACAATTTTAGATTGCATATAATTGCGCGGTTCTATGAACTCAAATACATGCTCTGAAATTAAACGGTTTGCCATCTTTTGTCTGGTATGAGAATGCTTTAAAAGCGCAAAATATTCTGTTCCATGCTCGTGTTACGACCACCATGACCGGGATGTTCTCGGTCATGCCAACTTTCTCTCTGGTTTCTGCGGGTTTCTAAATCTTCCCGCGTATCTTTTTAGCTTCTTTTTACTTCTCTCTTCCGCATCTCTTCCTCATCTTCCGCCCCTATTCTCACATCCCTTTCATCTCTTTCTGTTCTACTCTGTGAGAAGTGGAGTAGGCAAGTCATCCAGTCTGCCTTCTTCTATATTTTTTAACCAATATCATATTTCTTTCCTTCCTTCCGAATTCTATGGTAGAAATCAACAAAATTTCCAACTTGTTCCAATAAATTTCTCGCTTCTTCGGCTCCTACTCCCACACTTGAGCACACAATTTCCTTCCATCCTTTGGGGTTTCGTCCGAGAAATCCAACACAATTTGCACTTTCTCTCGTTTGTTACCCTTGCAAAACTTTCTTGCACCCTTCAATGATTTCATGGCTACGCTATATTCCCCGTTGTATTTCCATCCAATCCCGTTACCTCGTCCTGTTGCAACTTGGACCATTTTCTAGCTTTAGTAGAAGCCTCCATGGGCAATCATAGTTTGCATGCTGGTAAAAAGGGCTTCCTATAGTCACCCTGGAGCGTATACACATGTAACTCATAGTCATGAAATGTTATGCTTTTTTCAGGCAATAGCATACCTTATTCAAACTACTACTTTTTGGAACTTGCTCACAGCAGCAGAGTCTGGCAAATTCCGATGTGTAAAGCCTGTAGCAACATGTTGATTGATTGATTGATAGTTTTGTTGTCAGTTAGAGTTTACGGGAGTGGATCTTTTGCATGCTTTCCCTACTTATGGATTCTCACGCTTCCCCTCTTGTTTGCCAACCTGTCAGCACAGGCATCTTTCCAAGAATATTAAAGATACAAACACCATTCTACCTATATAGCTTCTAGAATATTTTTTTCCGTATCTGAACTCATGCAGCTATATACAGCCGCTTATATATATGAACTTTCCGGATTCCAACAAGCTACCACGGATCTTACTAACTTACTTTCTTCGTAAGATTACTTTCACTTCAGGTAAAGTTAAGGATGCATGTATGTGCATGCCCCTTGCATACTATAAGTATTTTCTACATACAGTGTTTTATAGGCATGAGTTGAGCTATTGACGTGTCATTAGAGATGAATTTCTGCAGCAATCATATAGGATATGCAGATAAGCATCTTGAAAATAAATCAACAAGATTGCACCCATTGCAATCTTATCACAGTAGCTGCTTTCTCCCTCTATTTTAATATCCTCCTCTCTTAGTCTTAGCCGGTATTAATGTTCTCTTAACCTTATAACACATATTTTGATATTGACGTCATTAATTCTTATCTTAAGACAGACCATACATTCGTATCATGCATAAACATTGAAATCAACAACAATAAAACAAATAGTTCAGAAATAAAATTATTTTTGGCCTCGGCCAATCTTTGTACACTATGGTAAAACTGGGTTAACGGCTACGTGTTTTCAGGGAGTTCTCTGCAATATTGAGAAGCACCTTATATACAAACGTTAATAGTTTGTATTTCGGCGTATCAGTACAGGTACAATGTAGCTTCTTCTTTGCTGTTTCGTTCCCATTTCATCATCATTAGGTTGAGTGGAAACTTTTCTTGCACGTCACAGACGTTGAATCGCAAAAGTAATTTTGTGCACAAGGGCACGTAATCCTGAACGTGTTGATCACTTCAACTTCTTTTCCATTAGGATACGACAGGGTAAAATTTCTTGGCCCATTTTCTGGTATACAAGGATCACCAGAACGTCCCAAAGGCAGACACGTTGCCACTGCGTACCTTGTCATTCCTGTAAAGGTGACAAGAGAAGCTTTAGATTAATCTTCACATTTCTACATCCGCGAATTCCTCTCGCTTCAGCTCTCATCCGTATTTCACGTCTTTCTCCAATAAATATTTCCGGAAGCAATACTTTTTTTACCTCTAAAGTCTGTCCTCCCAAAAAACATTCTATACCTATCGCCTTCAATGGCATTTTCTCCTGGTTTTTTTCACGCTTTACTATGAAAATAATTTCCTCCGGAAGCGCATATATTCCGCTACAGTTTTCAATTTGAAAACCTGAATTCGTATCAGCTATCTTTTCCATTCTCTGACGTTTCCTTCCCTCCCTCCTACGAGTTTCGACTTGAATGAACCATATAAAAGCCCTTGGAACTCAACGTGCTTCATTGTTGAACCGTTTAGAATTTCCTGGAGAAAGCAGACTTGCTTTCACTCGTGAATTTTTTACATTTAAAATTCCGACGCAATAGTAATACCTCATGTCTCATAAGATGAGAAGCAACAAAGATTTAAAATACTTTGTATTCCCCATTCACGCCCATTTTTCCTTCCCCTGGGTGGTTTTTTACATACAAGATGGGCGAATTGGGTCAGGGTGTATTTGATAGATGAATTTTCACACCGTATCCGCCCTCCTGTTTTACCACATCCTCTCGGCTACAATTCAGTTTTCTTCCTCACGATTTATATCCTGCTTCCTGTCTACTCATTTCAAATGCCAAGTTTGAAGAAATTGTGAAGAAAGAGGTAAAGATGCGGTAATGGATGTGGGGAGGAAATTGGGAAAGGAAGCAAGTAATATGCAAGTTTGCTTAAAAATTAATTTTAGTGCTTGATCATACTTGTCGTCTTGATTATATTTGTTGTCTCCCCCCTTCTACCAACATCCCCTCCCTTATTCCTCCGTGTATTCACACTAACTTTAGATTTAGATTAACAATAGTCTTAGCAACCCATCCAAGCTAGCCTTCTCCTCTACTACAGTTTCCATCCCAGCTTCATCTGTCGGTCGGCCCGCCTTCATAAATGTATAGTCAAGTAGGTGGAAGTCACAATTTTCATAATTGAGTTTTAATGGAATGAGGACAAGTCTCGGCCTTTAATGGAAAGTTTAATAGAAATTCAAGGGACGTTGACAAATTCAAAGGAGCGGAAAAACTTTCATTCCAGCCATCTCTTTAATGATCACCACAACTCTTTCTCTTCACCACCACCGCTCTCTCATCTCCTTGAAATTTTTTTCCCTTCTTCTACTTTATTTCCCTCTTTTCAAATGCATAGCTCCTCCAACTAACTCATCCCTTCCGCCATCCATACCTCCTCCCACTAAAACTTCCCGAACAAAACAGCCGACTAACTCTCACTCATCTTTACTCTCCTCTATAAGTGAGGGGGTAGAAAGATAAAACTTTCTCCCGAAACCACTTACTTACTCATCCGAATCCTCCTTCCTCTCTATACTGTCCTCCCATAACCACCGCTGCCTCTTCACAGCTTCTTCCTCCCTAATTATTCCAACTTACAAAATCATCAACTACTACTCAACTCCCATCTCTCACAATCCATCCATGTCTTCCGTGCCGATTACTTTTGCTCTTAATATTCCCGAGTATTCGCCCTCGTCCTTGACAGGATTCATTATAGCATCTGCTATTCTCTATTCTAGAATTCCTTTTGTTGGCCTTGAACCTTGTTCTCCTCTCTTGGGTATTCCGCGTTCTCCGGTGACATAGTTTAGATTTTATCACACCTCAACTTGAGACTTGATCTAGACATTATTTTGCGCCCTGCTAAGCAACACCCCGTCGGAAGCCTCTGCCCTAGTTTTCACCGGTTCACCTGTCTAGCTATTTCTATATCATTCAGGTCTCAGCACGTTCGAGCCATGCTCGCTTCCAAAATTCCACCTAGGGTGAAAGCGTGCTTTCTCCTCGATGCTGCAGTACTATGCCCTAGGCTCTGGCCTCTATCAACTCTGACGCTTACCCTAGTTTTCAGTACTAGTATTCCTGGTGTTCCAGTTCCCCTGGTATTCCAGTTCCCCCTACAGCAGTTCTGCATCCCGCTGACTCAAGGAGCGCATCCAGATTCTCCCTCGAATCTCATTTGATTTCATGATTACGTTCCCTACAAGATTCATTACCTTCCTTTTCCTCTCTTTCATGCTTACCGTTTTCCCTCGCAAAAAACCCCCATAATCATCCTCTCTATCTTAAAGAAATATAATTAATTTTCCTCCAAAAGCAGGCCAATAAGATTACACAATGTCTACCGCTCCTGTAATCCGGATCATCTAAATCATGGAGCCTTTACATAAAAGCTGCTTAAATCCCTATTCCAGCCGATTTCCTATGGCATTCTCAAATTTCCTATTATACTCTTTTTCTTCTCTTCTACTACCTATTACCCGCACATCTTTAGCGTCTATCCAGTCCAGTGTCCCTACTCACTCCACCTCTAAATCTACGAAAATCTCGTCTACTTTCCAGCTTTCCCTTAGTCTATTCTCCTCATTTTGATGGACCTCATTCTATAACTAAGACTGCCATCTCTTTCTTTCTCTTGATTCTTTCTCGGTATCCCTCCCTTGAACTAACTCTAAACCGTTCTTCTTTGCTTGTCCCCTCTATTCCTTTGACTATGAAAGGAAAGCTATAGAAGTATATATATTTTGTACACCACCACCATCCATGTTTCCATGTATCTCATCATGAGAGCTTCTTCATTACTAAGTCAATGTAGGGGATTGAAAAGTCTCTCGGGAATCGTATTTAAATTTCCTTCTCCTAATATTTTTTCATGCTAAAAGGTAACCCATTCTCCCCCCTACATTTTCCTCCACTTCAACCTACTTTCTCCACTTTCTCTTCGACCTTTCTTTACATAACCTCAACTCTCAACACTAAATCCCAGCTGGCATTGCTTCTATGGCTCTATGACCTTCTCTCTAAATCCCTTCCCCGTCATAAATGTATACTCTTCCCAAGTTTAAAACTTTTAACTCAAGAGGAAAAGCCAAGAATTAACGTTAACTCTTTGACCACCCACTCGCCTCCATGGCAGTTTGGATGAGAAGTGATGTTGGGGAGAATCCCGTTTCTCCAGTAACCTCCTTTCCAAGAGCCTATTTTGCATCGCATACGCGTTATCCTTTTGCCACTCATTTTCCCCACAATTCTTTTCAATGTCCGCAATAATCATAGTCTCAGCACTCGTAGTCTTTCTTGGGCTTTCACGGATAAAAACTTGCTAGCTTTCTCTTGCCTGCTTGCTATCCACAGAGGCATTCACTGCAAGCCTTAGTTTAGTTCTTGAATCATGCATATGGATGAAGGAGAGCCTAAACGAATCTATTCCTGCTTCCCTATTGGATTTATGTATCTTTTTTCCTGTTTTAGTTTAGTGCTCCGTGTTCATTCATGTCTACCTACGAGTTTCACAATAATATTTCCCTAGGCTTCGCTCTATTTTCCCTATCCTCAGTGTCCATTTGGAAGGATTCTTGGAGAACTGTTCCGCGTGAATGGATTGTACATTGGCGTTCGCTCTCCCTGGTTCCCTCTCTTCTATTTCCACACCAAGTATTCAGAATCGGCAATCTATTTCTTTATTTCCAATAAAGCAGCCTTCATTCAGAATTTCAGCTACCTTGCCTTTCTATGCATAGCTCTTTTCAGTTGAATCTTGATGCCGTTTGCTCCTAGCATCTGTACAGCGTTCTTCTGGATATCTAGCAACAAGATTGGAGCCAAAATAAGAGCAACAACTACAACTCACAACGACGACCCTCCAATATATTTCCCCCTACATCCATAAATACGGTACCTGAAAAAGAGCTCTAGCAGTGTTTTAATTTTGTAATGGAAGACAGAGGGAACTGTACTGTAGTAAGGAGAGGGATGGATAGTATTTGCGCTCTCTCTGGTGTAGCAGACGTTTATGTATTTTGCACACCTGAGGATTTCTACAGGAAAGAAGAGTATGGATGGGAAGAAGGATTAGGCTCTATTCAAAGGATCATGAAATGAATCTTTCACAACTCACCCAGGGAGCAGCAATAATTCGGAGAGCAATCATCATTGGATCTGCAGTCGGTGTTGTGGAGTTTATCGGATGCTTCTGTAAGTTCGTTTCTTCTTTCATCTGGATCCTCTTCAGAGCTGGCGCCGTATTTGTTGTATTCACTACTACTGTCCGTGTATTCAACTTGGTTGGATTCCTCCGCTAGACTTGCTTTCCCCTCATCATCCCCTCTCCATTTTCCCTGCAAACCTGGACCAGCATATCCAATTTCATGCTTTCCCTTGAGCAGACCGCACCATCCGCCGCCAATCATTAAACTAGTTGTAAACAAGAGCCCACATGTGAAAGTTAATCTTGAAAGTGGCCCCATTTCCTTGTCTTGTTTTGAGGGAAATTTTTGAAATTTTTCACACTGTTCTCTCAGTTAGTCCCGTTCCGTTTATCCAATGAGGAAAACAACTAGTACTACAGTTTTCCCCGCTACTACTCAATCTACTTTCCTTCCTTCGTAGTGTGAGACTGCCGGGTAGTATATGCTCTGTTTGATGGTGGCTGTAAGCCTTTCTCCCCGCTAAACCCTAAGCTTCCAAGTCCCTTCTCGCTCAATTTTGTCCGTTCTTTTGTCTCCTACTAATATATCTCCCGCTGACACTTTTTACCAACTACACTTGTAACTTTATTGCCTAGGGAATTGAGGAGCTTGGAGGGGTAGCTTCTCTCCGGCATCCGCAAAACTATCCTCCTCGACCGACTTATTCTTTTCCGGACTTGTTATTCTGCATACGCATCCCTCCTCTTCACTTTGTCTCCTTGTCTTTTTGAGTCTTGTGTCCGGAAACTCGGGGTAAAAATACCAACTTTCTTTCACGTCCTTTATCTATTTTCACTTCTCCCTTTTTTCTCTCTTATAGTTTACTTCAAAAGTATCTCTAGAACGCCACACTTTTCTTCACTTTGAAAACTTGAAGTTGCTGTTTTGATTCCAGTTTCCCTCGCCGACACCTTTTCTAAAATATTCCACGCTTTTACAACAATAAAAACTTGTCACGCCTTTGAAAATGACCCATGAAATCCAACCAAACTTGCTAAATAAACCCTTTATACTTTATTCCTTCCGTCTCCTCCAGGCTCCAACTTGTTTCCACTAACTTTGAAACATGTCTCTAAAACTCTTCTTATTTTATACCTTCTTTCCACCTTTATCCTCCTAGCTAAGCTTAGTCATATTCCCAGAAGCATGTCTCCCCAAACCACCCATCCTCTGTCCATCCCATCTTATCATCCAGGGCCTAGTAGTGCCCAGCCAGTGACTTATTATTATACACAGGAGAAGAAAATTTCCATTCAATTACCTACCACAATAACAGCGTCATATTCCACCTTCAACATAACCATAACCACGCACACAGGTGCATCACCTTCATTATCCGCGTCATCCTCCATACTTCCATAGGTAATAAGCTCGTCCTCATCCCCCCACTTGCAATCCCATCCTCTTGAACATAAGCCTATACGTGTGTACTTGGACGTTATCTCCTTGAGAGATGATTCTAAATCCTAAATCCTAGGACATAATATCCATAACCAAACCTCCCACCCACTCCCACTACCCACCCCCAGTCTATTACATGAGAAGGAAGATAACGATTCAAATATCTTCCTGGCCTTAAATCAGTAAATCTCTCTCAGCTCTATGCTTCAGTCACTCAGTCTCTTAGTCCCACTCACTCACCTATGTTTTGCATGTCCAACATCTTTCCATCTTCCCACACTTTTGCTCTATGATGCAGTCCATTATCATCAATCCTCTTCACCACTTGAAAACTTTCCCTCGAAACTCATAATACGTGAATACGACGAAACTATAAATTCTGCCGTCCAGTATTCTTTTGCATCATCCGCAATTCTCCCCGCCCCCAACTTAGGAAGCACCTCATTTGGCACATGTGTGTTCCGCTGCCCTGATTTATGCAACAGGCATAGAAGAGCCCGTCTCTTCTTGCCCGTCCATTCATTTCCCACCATCACTATCATGCTAAGTGCCGTCATTATTATGACCATCATCATCATCCCTTCTCGCGTCATCATATTTACTTTGCTCCTTCTTCACATGCAAAAGCCTTTCTCCTCCCCCTAATACTCATGATTACTGTGGGACGTTAAAAGATCCCGTAGGAATTCCTGCTCAATGAGAAACAAGTTTAAAAACAATCCCTTATGCCTCTACCGACCAGCTTTTACTTTGCCAAGTCCTGTTTTCCCCAACAAGCTTCCCCTAAATCATGATTCAGTCTCTTATATGTATTTCCTCCCGCTTACTAAATATTTTTCCAGCCAATCTCCTTTTGATTTCCGGATCACCGCGTCCCTGTACATATTTATCTTTCCTGGGAGATGGGAAGTTGGGGAGGGGAGGTTTTCTAGGAATAGTTATTACCAAAAGTCCTCTGCCACAGTTTCTCTGCCACATTTCCCGGCTTTCCTCCTAACATCAACATTCACTTGTAATCTCCCACCAAGCCCCAGTTTTCTCCTCCATCCAGCTTTCACTTTGCCTTTCTCCACTTCCTCCTTTGCCCCATCCTTTCGCATCCTTCTTAAGCTTTTTCATTCTCCTTTTCGCAATTTCTATTGCGACTTAACTTGCTTTGATAAATTAACAACCTGGAGGCTTTTCTTCCCGCCTTCTCCAGGCTTCCATTAATGAGTCTCTAATTTCGTATTTGCACATCATCCTCTAAACTTTTCCTCCCCTTATTCCCTCCCGCGACCGACTCTATTCAAGAACTTGATCTTCTTCCGCTATAGTCTGCGCCTATCACATTTCTCTCAAGGTCTTCATCTTTCCCACTGTCCCTCACGGCTTTCATCCATTTAAAACCCATTACTCTAACCAGCTTTTATCCTCTGTACTTAAGACTTATCTTACTTGCTTACTTTTAAATCTTATAGATATCGTCCATCTCTCCTCTGCAACTTTAGTCTGCTTCAAGCCAGTATTTATTTTGTCCTTACACATGCATGCAGAGAGATAGAGTAGAATCTACATGTTTGTCAATGCCAGAATCCCCCAACTTGCCCCTTTTTCAATATTAATGAGTCTAATTTCCAAATCTTATGCCTTGCTCCTTGCATAATAATATTCTCGGTATCTGCCCACATGAAAATGTAAAACTTGTCAAATCCTCAAACCTTAAGTCTGTACTCGTCTATGAATCTAAGAGCGAGACTAGGACACTGTGTCACAGCTTGAGCCATATTGTTACCTAAGTTTTGGCTGATAGCCGCCGTAGCGGTTGATTTGTATAAACTATATAGGGAAATAAAAAGTTGATTAATGAATTGAAAGAAGCATCCCCTCATCTTCTTCCTCATTCTTAAGTTTTAAGCTGGGGTCGTTTATTAATTCGTTATGTAGTAGTCAAACTTTTAAAACTTTGCTTATTAAAAAACAAGATTTCTTTTCCTGTTTTGTCTGTCTCACCTCTGGAAGGTCTACGCAGAAATATAGAGTAAACAATCGGAACGGCAAGTTTAAGCTGGATTCTCTCCATGTCATCACCTTCGTTCCTCTCACATTCTCAACAGTGTCTCACCCCATCACGGCATGTGTACCATCTATTTATTCCGCAAACATTTACGAGCATATATATGAAGTGAAGAAAAATCCCAACATGTTTCACAAACAACACCCCTGAGAACAAACAAATATGCTAACATGAGTAGCCATCAGGAGCAAACAGATGTGTTAGACAGGTCCAAGAGATAATAACAGACTACTAATTTCTTTTAGCCTTGGTTTTTGGAATCCTTGTTGAGACAAATCCCAGCCTCTCGGAAATCCCTCTCTGTTTCATCCTCACTCACCTCGTCTTATGCCACTTGACTTGTGCCTGCCTGGAGTTCCTACTTTACCCCTCTCTCGCATCTTGTCCACCATTAATCTTGCAATTAGCTCTCATAGCCCTTCCTATTGTCTATTGGTACGGATTGGCTTTTAACCTTTGGCTGAATAACACGACCGTTCGAATACGAAACTCGCCACAGGAAGAAAGGAAGTAAGATTTTGTTTACATTTCCTTAACCACGTAGAGTGAACTAGACAGAGAAGAAATGACTTGTTTGTCTTCATTCATCTTCCTTGTTCTGTTTACTTATTTTCTTTGCCGTCTCCTCCGTATTAGCTTCTTCACTTTGAACTCCCAGAGTCTCTGTCTGTAGCATGTTCTACAATTGACGACTTGAAGATTTTCATAGCCTGCCGGACTTGTTGGGGATGAAAGGCCACTTGATTACTCATCATGAGGCAGGAGCCAGAGGAGACTCGGAAGAATCCTTCAATCTTCCCTCACGAACAACACACTTCACCCACTCTACACAGATACAAGACGTGACAATTCCAAATCTTATGGTAAATACAATTCCTCACGTTTATGTATAAATTTCTTCATCTCCTCCTCCATCCTATTCCCTGCCATTACGTTCTCAACTGTTTTTTCTCTCCCCATTCAAAAGGAATACTTGTTTTTTCCACTTGAATTCTCCTATTTTTCTAATTTCCTCAACGTTTCCCCCTCAAAATGAATTATCGGCAAGTCCTCGGCAAACTTTTTCCAATTACTCACGTAATCACGCAATCCTCTATTAATCCCTTCCTCCGCTTCAGCTTTCCATTCCTGTAAGACTTTTAGTTTGATTCTTTTAGGAGCCGTCCTCATCTCGCCCACAGAGCCGGCAGCACGCTTTCCGCTCTGACCCAGCTAGCGCATCGCAAATTAATTCAAAAACCTTTGTGGTTACTT
Source organism: Sminthurides aquaticus (assembly GCA_906901655.1). Classification (NCBI taxonomy): domain Eukaryota; kingdom Metazoa; phylum Arthropoda; class Collembola; order Symphypleona; family Sminthurididae; genus Sminthurides; species Sminthurides aquaticus. Next base: position 1,810,697 of record CAJQTT010000004.1, on the reverse strand, counting down.
AGCAACGCAGCACACGCCGCGCAGCAGTCTACATCTTCCGAATGAACCTGGGCTAGATTCTAAGCCTTAGTTTATCCTTCCTCCGCTTCCATATATGTGATTCCTCTCGATAGAAATCCCGAATTTCTTCCTGTACAGCTTGAAAATATGACTTGACCTTGGCAACTGTCAGTTAGTCAGACGGAAATCAAAACTTTCCTTCTGTGTACGTACGTGCATCTTTGAATGAGAATCCATGCTGAGATGAATCAGAAATGTTTCGTGAGCTCCTTATGTATTATTGCCTCTGCTTCTCTCCTGTTTTATTATGCACTCCTGATTTCTCAGCATCCAGGGTTTAACGTTTTGAAACATGTATCATAATTTACGCGTGGCCGCCGCTCTTTCTTACCACTATCCATTTTTACATATTTTCCTAATCAGATGTCCGCTCAAAGTCAAAGCTCATCCATTATTTATCATACTTTTCTTATGCAGCTCAGCATCCCACTCGTCCGTCCGTGAAGGTCATTAAGTAAAAACGTTTCGCAATCTCACAGCCCCAATCTCCTCCTACCTCCATCCTGTAGGATTATATACTGAACCTTAGTGAATCATATGAAAAACCCATATACGTAAACTTTTTCATCTTAAAATCATTTTCAGCCCCTCACTCATTAGCTCACCTTCGTTGTCCTGATAAAAATCCCACTCAAAATTGCTTTCTTAATTATTCCCGCATCAACGTTAATATTGTAACCAAAAAATGAATCAATAATTGTGCTCACGAGCTTGCATTTATTGTGCCCACCTGAGAGATATTGCCAATCTCTCTACCCAGCTTGATAAATGGAATCAAAAGAACCCATGGCTGCTGTACACAAAGAGCTGAAACAATTAATCCTACCCTTTCATCATTGGACCAGGATGTTTTGGTCGGGAGCATTTTTTGTAAATAAGCAATATTACGTATTTTGAGGTTTAATATAGAATTTGTTTTTAGGAATCCGTGTTAGCGTGAGTTGAGTTGTTTTTAATTTCATCTTTACCTGCATTCGTTGTATACGTCATTAAAGTACGTCACTCTTGCCTCAATGTCATCAAGGCATAACAGTCCTAGAATACTAGTTTAACGTCATGATATTTTCTGCGATAACAATGTTGTCACAATATTCATGATGGAGCTGTTTATTGTTGACAAAACAACTTTTGAATTCTGGTGCTTTAATTTGAAGGAATCCAAAAATGTTTTGATATTTTTCGCCTAGGTTTGCTCATTTGGTCGGTCGAATTGCTACCTTCACTACCATTTAATCTCTTGAGGATGAATAATCGGCAAAAGCGGCTTAACCTGGATTTATCGTATCAGCTGCAAATTTTTGAAGAGGTTTTTGAGCATTTTTTTCCGACTTTGGAGGAGCTCATTGCGTGATTGCATGAAGGGTTTAATTTTTCCTTGGGATTTCATCATTAAGCTGCATCTTTGCAGTTTGGCTATTAGCAGCCCACTTTAGTAGATGTTGCTCCCATGAATTGCACCTTTGATTCTGCTCTCTGGATGCATGCATCAAGTGTTGAAACTGGAAACATGGCTACATAAAGGTAAGCCCTGCTGTGTGTATGCATTTGAAATCTTGCTTATAGAGTAATTATATTGCATGCATGGGATTTAGCCAGTGCTCTCTGCTTCTTCTCTTCGGATTAAGCTTTATATTCCTAGCACATTCTTCTCTTCAATATGTTTGCTAAAATATTATTTCCACTTTACGCAGCCACCATAAAAAGCTCATGTATACAAGAGACCCTGAGGATGAAAGCATAATAAGTTTATCGGAACAGGAGCCTTTAAAGACAAACTCCGTTTCTCTCTACTACCAAAGACTATCAGTTTTATATTGCTATCCCAATCTACCTCACATCTTTGAAACTGTTTTCCCCACAGTGCCTTTCACCTTTCCCGCCTCCCGCTCTCACCACAGACTTTCTCCAGCTCCTTTCCCCCGCATAAAAGTAATGGAACAAACCCTGGTTCCGCCCCTCCCTGCTCCTCTATCTCATGTCAACTGCACAATTACCCGACTTTCCGCCTTTCAACCTCCATTGAGCTGCAAACGTCAATTATGGTTTTATACACAGAATCGAATCCAGTCTAGGAAATTTCATCTTTTACACGTAACCATTAGAGGAGTTTGGAATTTTGCAACGAGGTTTTACACGGAGGGATCCTCATCCTGCTGCCTGCAGTAACCAAGTTTTAAATAACCCTACAGAGTTTCATTTTCGTCATATTTTAGGCACAGCCTCCGGGCTTTATTAGTTGGAAGCTTTTGTTCTTTCCCAATAACCCAATGTTCCCCACATGCTATTCCTATCTCCCATGCCCGGTCATCCCGGGATTTACAACTCTCGCTTACACAAACAGTTTCTCTCCCAATTATAATCACAGCTCACACAAAATCAACTCATCATTTCATCTCTCCCTTTGTCGTGACTCCCTTTATTCACCTTCCTTCGTTACCAGAGGATAATTCGTGTATCTTTCCTCTATTCCGGATTCTCAACATTATATATAGCTCATAGTACTCTTTCTCATATTTTACCGGGACAATCCATGCTGGCTGAATTGAAAGAGTCTTGAAAGTTGGTACTATACGCCTTGCAGATTCTACGCGCCACATCAGCAAGAATCGAGATGGTTCTTGGTATTACTAACAGACTGAGTAAGAGGAAAAGGAAGCCTCCTTTGGGATGTGTCCCTGAATTTTCCGATTCATTAAGTATTCAAGAGGATGAGCGTTGTGATGAAGTGGTGAAATTTCCTCAGAATCTGCAACTGTTTCTCGTGGGATACACAGACGGAAATAATATAATTCATCGCATATGCCACGTCTAGAGATTCATTTTAATCCGAGAGAAATTCATCAAAAGACTCTCAAGTCTTGACACAAGCTTTCTCTAATCCCCTCGCCTGATATCCAACACCTAAAAGCTTGCTTACTTTGTTTCCAAAAGACAGTATGCATCTAAGAAGACCGGGCTATCTATATGTATTGTTTACGAGAGAGCGGGTTAGCGGGTAGGAGGATTTTTTGCAGATTCAGTTCCGGCTTGACGTATCAGGCTCGAGGACGGCATGGCTATTAAATTCGATGATACTCTGACATACAGAGCCTGAAGCATCATGGATGTTTAGTTTGATCGTGGCAAAATAAATCTTGTTCCTGTTGTATCACTTTCACTTGCTGTTCATTATTATACATAATGCTTCGGTTAGATGCTACAAGCCGCAGAATCTGTAGATACAGACCACACACACTATCTGTTGGCTGCCAATATGTCTATATCTTTGGCTCTTGTTTGGTATTTTTACGGTCGGAGCTTTCAAATACTATAAAGGCTTTTGTATCAACCTCAAATAGACAGAGAAGAATTCGGGTTTATTAAAGAATTCTGGAGAGGCGCAAAGGCTATGTTTGTATCATCCCGCCGCTCTTCTCAATTCTCTGAAAATTTAATTACTCTCTTGTGTGGTGTCAGTCTCTCTCCTTTACTCTGATTCTTTCTTTATTCGCTTCTTCCTACCCTTCCAGCTACACTAATCTTTCGGTTCAATTATAAAGAGCAAAGCCCGTGACGACCCATTCTTTTTTCTGGCATCCTTGTATTTCTCCAAGCCTCAGCTCTCTCTCTCAAGCCATAACAATACCATTTCTACATCTTCCGCTTATTTTCTCTCTTCCTTTATCCTTTCCTACTAAATCATGAGCTAGACTTTCAGTTCTATCGTGGGAGCAAATTAAATCTGCTCTCCGAATTCCCAGTAGTGGTTATATTTTCCAGCATGCATTTTCAAGGAATTCTATTTGATTGAGTCAGAGGAGGAGTAAGCCCATGTTATTTTTTAGCCGTCTTTGCGTCTCCTCCTCATCTTCTTTTGCAACTGGAGAGGATTGGCAATTGAATTGATTCCCTCTTTTCTCTTCCTTTCTCCCGTCCTCTCAAAATGTTTTCCTAAATAGTGGAGACATTCATTCCAAAAATTCGCAAACAACTCTTCACATAAAAGTCTTGTCGAGCCTATCTATGACCCTATTTTCCATCCAAAATCCTCTTTTGCTTTCATCTAAGCACCCAGAAAAGAATCATTCCCACTCACGTCTATTCCTCTATCCGGCAAATATTCTCTGGAACACGATTCACCATTTCCTTCGTCAAATATCCTCCAAATCCCCAACCCGCACATAACTTGGCAAGGGATCGACAGAGAAGTACAAGAGAATGGATGAATTTCCCCTACTCTATTCACCCATACATTGTCTCTCACCCTCATTGCAAAAGAGCACCTCCCTCTCTTGACTGTAGGACTGTAACTGTACTTTCTCCCCATCTACAGCCGGCTCCGAATATCCTCAAATCCTACCTAATGCTCCAGCAATGTATGTATGTTGTATCCAGAACGCAACCCTGAAACTTTCTCTCCCATCATTCTTCACCGCCAATATCGTGCTCTGGTTCCCTAATGAGAAATAAAAGTTCGATGAGATCTAGTTACTCTCATTTATTGTTGCAGTGCTATAAAATCCTTGGAGCGCCCATCCTATTATTTCCTATCGTCCTCTATCCCCAGTCCTCCTGTCTCGACAACCACACAGTTCCGCATATCAATGAAAGAGGAGGTCCCTCCCAACTAATTACCTCTTATGAGCACATTAAAATGTAAGCACCCTTCTCGTTTCACCCCTCTGCTGGCTTTCACTTGCTTTTATTTCATACACGTGCATGAGAAAGGAGCAGAAATGCCGCGTATACCCTTTGAACTCTACACCTGCCTTGTACTGGATAACTCTTCTTTGTATATATTTTCCAGTGATGCATCTCTTTGATGTATTTCTATATACTGAAAGCTATTCCAGCGTCACATACATACTTGTGCATTTCTTTCCCTCAGACATCATCATTTAAGGAAATCCGATGACACGGTAAATGAACTGGTAACCTTGATAAGAACCATAACGGCTTCTCTAAATTCTGGAGCAGAGAAACCGGTGCTTACTTAGAAACTATAGAGAGAGAATTAAACCATGTAGTCGTATCAAAGTAGAGTAGAAATACTATAGCAGTTATGTATAGGAGGACAAATTCTGCCAATGACTTTCTCCATGTACTTAACTTCTCAAGTCTATTTAAGCTCTTCATTCCCAAGTTTCTCGTATTTCGTAGAAAGAATGCATTTTCTCTATTTTCTCCTCGTATCATGAAAACAAATGTCCTTCTATTGCAGCCTTACGTTTCCCCCGTCTTTCCAACTCCAACCCCTTTAGTACAGTCTCCAACTGCTTTCTTCACTTTAGATTGTCTCCCTGATATTTTTTAACCGCCTACCTATAAAGCCATTAGATAAGTAAGCATCTGAGCCTACTACTCTGCTAAAAGCAGTCCTTAAAATTTAGCACACTGTATAAACATGTACACCCAGTAGATGCGGAGTAGTTTGGATAAATGTTTGCCAAAACTTGGAACAATACCCGACAGGAATCTGGTGATGCTTTCCCTAAATTGGTCTCATCATAATTTGTCCCATCAACATCAATTACTCCTGATACTGTCTCATTTTGCGTTCCACAAGCTTTTAACTGATTTGCACCACATGGTAGCTGTTGTATCCTAAATGAAGCGAATTTTTCACCCTCATCCACTCCACACACACAACTCTTAGAATGGTTCTATGGATAAGCGTGAAGGGAGAATTGTGGCGCCATCTATTTGCAAATAGATCATATTACATTTAACACAATAAGTGTTGCGAAAACGAAGTGAAACATGGCACAAATATACACGATTTCCGGGTTGGGTGGGGATAGCAAAACAGCCTGTTCAAGTTTATCCTTGAAACTTGTTTCCTTTTGGTCTGTGGTAAATTGTTTTCTCCGTTGTTGTCTTGATTCCCGTCATCAACAGCAGCGCCTACCATAACAGCCGTTTGAGGAGTAGGGCTAATTTGCAATTTTCGTTGACTTAGTTACAGCCACGTGTGCGCTAACCACCGTCATCCCACTTTTCCCATATTTTGGTTATGCTCTCACGGATGAAACACCCTCTAAAATGGTGACAGCATATGAAGGTAAAAATAATTTCTAGAATCTTCTACCTTCAGCTACACGGGCTCTCTAAACCAAAATGTTCATTATATTCCCCGCAAGTAATCTGACACTGATGCTTGAAAAGCTTTTAGCAATTCATTTAGGGAAATGTAGTTTCAAGCTTGAGGACTTTTGACAGTAGTCACTACTGATGCCCGGATGCGGCTCAAGGCGGAAAAATTTGCAATTGAACGGGAAAATCTGAAGAATGAATGTAAATTTTGGCATGCTCAACTTGCCTTTGCAGCTTTGTAGGAAAACATGCTCTACTGAACTGAGCATTAAGTACATGTCCTTGCAGCATAGAAATACGTGGAACATATACTAGGAGCGGAAAGGCCTGAGTGAAAGTAGCTTTCTCCATTCTAGTTCACACACACATTACGGACATGTAGTTAGCCTCAGTCCTCAGTGCGCCGCCTGGAATCTCTCACACATATCCTCAACTAAATACAGAGACTCCCACTCTCTTAAAATATGCCTTTCAGCCTTTCAAACTAGGTATCTTTGGGAAGAGATTCATTGCTTGTTTTTGACTGACAGAATACAAATATGCAAATGCGAGGAGTAAGTTTCAATCAACCTACGCTGATTCCTTCGAAGCGATGCTAAATGATGGGATGGTGAAAGTGCGGGAAAGAATGCCATCCATCCTTCTTCTTTGACGAAGCTTACTATATAAACTTGATCGCGGTTTCTGCTTTTACCTCCCAGTTCCTCTGCAGCATTGTATTTCTCATCTCCCTAGCCACATATTTAGCTAATGTACTTAAACCTCTCCACGCATTGAGTACACTCCCGGGTAGGAGGGCAGGAGAACTGAACCACCTATATAAATTCTATTCTCTTCCAACTTTCCCTCACTCCTCCACTCCGCGATCTTCCTTCTTTAAGTTTTCTGTTCATTCCCTGCTTTGCTGGTTAAGAAGGACGGTAAGAGGGGTAAAGTATAAGTAGGTTTTGTGGGGGTTTTGGGTGATTTTAGATATTTTCTTTCAAGTTTGGCAAAGCCAACCAGAGCTTTTGCGGTTCGACGTTGGCGTTTAGAAAGGATTCAATCGGAGTCAACTCTTAGCGGTTCTACTAGTCAGTTCCAGTGCTGCGTAGGAATACATCCGCTATGGCGGCAAGTACTATATGGACGGTAATAAATTGCAAATTCCGCATATGCAGCCTCTCCGAGGTCCTCTCACTTATAAAATATATGCCGCTAATTACATCACTATTCAGGCCTTCCATGTCTCTTAATGAATAACTCTGAATTTATCCTCTTCGCCTACGTACCCGGACGTCACATCTTTGAAGAATTATTGCCCCGACTTCCTCCCCTCCCCGTCGCCAATGTATCCGCAGCCCGACGTAAGGCTATTACAGAATGCTGTAAAAGGTGCGAAAGAAACCTACACGGAGACAATTCATAATTTTGCTTACAAATGCCCTCTCGCATGTATTTAAAACATGTACTTTTACCACCCCTCTCTCGCCCTAAATCCGCTTTCATACAAGCTTGATCTACTTACTTTCTCCATCTTCCTTCTCCGCATGCTTTTATACACTCTTTAGATTAACTCCTTGTTCTATTTACCTTTCACTTGTCCTCTCCTTGTGCTTTCATCTTCTTTTCCGTATCCATGCTTTCGATAATGTCTCCACTTTCAACCCGGCTCCTGTCTTTGACATCTCAACTTTCTCTAGTACTCTTCCTAGGATTTTGCATACTCTGAAAATTCTGGCAAATCTTACCATTGAAGTCATATAGCGGGCATAACCACTTCAATCAATTCTCTCACATGTTAATTACCTTTTTAGTGTAAAATTAGATTTGCAACCAGAACGACTTACATCATTACCTTTTTCATTCTCGCCTCCTACTTTGCTTTGTCGTCTACATTTCCTACACACACCCTGAGATGTTTCCCTGTAATCACACTCTAGTCATCCTCTTCCATACTAAACGTTTTACGAGATCTCATCCGTCAATTTATATTTTCCCATAAAACCCTTTCCGTCCCATCAATACCGATTGCCCCCCCCCGCCCGCCGTCCTAGAAATCCCCCTTATCCCGCATTTGACATTGCTCTTCATTTCGACTCTCTCCCCCAGCCAGTCCGTAACCGCAACCCGCTTCGTAGCTACAGCTATGTGGGTTTGTATACACATACACGACTTTCCCTCCTCGTATATTTGAACTCGCTGCCATGGGAACCGTGATGGTAACTACGTCAAACATGGGGTTTCCTCTATGGCTCGTTCTTCATTTTCCCACACATATGATAGTCCCAACAAGCACTAAAGTTTGTCATCATGCGTTTGCTTGTCTCCCATCTCTCATTTCGTACACCCAAATTCAAGAGGTTTCTGAAAAGGTCTTTCTACTTGTACAACTTCCAGCCCATCTCACACATCCCCTACTTTTTCAACTGACCTATATTCCTCTCAATAAAATTTTATTTCCGTCCAATCTCAGCTGCTGTCCGACGTATCTTTCGTTTTAGTTTCGCAACAAGTATTCCAGGAACCAAGAATTTTGAAAGATTATCGTTAGTCTCTTCCTTGGTTTTATTTATTTGACCTTTTAGGTGTTTACTTTTCTCTTGCAACTACTCCGGCAGAACACTAACATCTCTTCTAATTGTGGTGACTTCAAAGTGGAACATCTCATAAATAAGAAGAGCATAGCTGAAATAGCTTGAGCCTCTCCCGTCATGAGTGATAACGAAGCTGAGACTGGATTCGAGCCTGCATTCCCAAGTCAAGGGCCCTCCAGAAAGCTTCCTCTTCACCCAAACGATTTCCTTCCTCAAGAGGAAGAAGTTGGTGAGGATGGAGAAAGCAGCCAGGAAAATTATCAAAGGCTTGAAACTCTGTACAAGAAGTAAGTTTAATGTCTTTCTCTGAATTCAACCCGGTTCTTGAGACTTTCAAGGTGGCTGAATTAGATAAGAGACTATGTTATTATAATTATACGTATGAATTCATTACAAGCCGAGAAGAGCGCTAAGTATGGAATGTACAAAAGTGAAAGTCTGTATACACTTTGGAGGACACGTATTGTAAGAGTTTTGGAATCTAGTTTTGCCATTCGTAAATCTCTTCTCAGACGACGCCTAGATAGAACAAAAAGCGTAGAGACGTAACATGGTTGGTTGAAATGTTTTTCCCAAGACTTAGTTTTGCTAATGTGGTGTAACTTTTACAAGGCTACAGGAGGACATGATGAGTGAAGACAGTCCACTTTGGCTTGTTGGAAATGGCGGAGTTGGCGGAGAGGATTCTTTGGTAGGAGGAAGAATAAGGGAGGAAACAATGGAAATTAAGTCAAATCCTGTTGTCACCACAAAGGATTTGATGACCACTAAAATTTTCCCGATTTCCCTCATCCCCACTCCAGCCTCTTTCATTCTTAATGAAAACAAAGAGAAACTCCACTTTCCATCTCTGCCTCACCAACTTTCTCCAGCTTTCCAAGTACAACATGTAAGTTTTTAATCCCGTCTTTCTACTTTTATCTCTTTTGTTTCGTCCTATTTTCCTAAGGCTTTTTCTCTCACTAAAACTTGTTACTCTTCTTTTCTTCCTCTCCTCTGCATCTTTGCTTTCTCCAACTCCATTCCCTGTCATTCATTTTCTTGCTCACACTGTCTCCCCGATCCTGGTGTCCGCCTAATGTCCTCAGCCTATGCGCTTGCATCTTACTGCCACACACTGCCAGTATACCTCATAGCTTGAAGACAGAATCAACATTATCGTCCGTCTGTCCACTTACGAATCACGGAACACTGCTCGTATTTTACTTTTCCATTTTGCTCGAAACCTTCTATTCGCTAAGAGAGAGAGGGAACGGCGGAGGGTCGTAAAGTTTGGTATGTAAAAGTGTGAGCACGGCCTCTCTGACTTTCTCCATGCATCGTATTTTCTAATTTCCACTCTGTCCTCATCTCCTCCTCCGTCTTCCTCTTTCACACTTATCTTTTTGACATTTGTATAAAAAAGTTATATTTTGCAAAACAGGGGGACTCTTCCAGGGCTGGGGCAAAGCCCGATTTCGAGGACATACTTTCTCTCCGCGTCCTACCAGAATCAGCTCGGTGGAAGCAACTTTATTTGAATCTTCTGGACGAATTCCAACGCTACAAATATGCCACAGATGCTTTAATTATCACATCCGATCAAGCTCTAGCCCAAAAGGTTGGCCTGTTTCCCCTTGTCTCACTCTTTGCCTCTCTCCGACCCCGACCCTTTCACCCACCCCCTCCTGTCTCTCGCTCCTTTTGCTAAACTTTTTCGCGATCCTCTAAATTTGCAGCCTATAATCAACCCGTAATTCATAGTGCTTTCATATATTTGCTCCTTCAGCACTTTTCTCCTCTAAATTCTCTTCTCTACACCCTATAAATTCCTCCAAACAAGCCCATAAAAATAAATCTTGATATCCACATCTATTCTGTCCTATTATTCTCATTCGCTTCCCCACTTTCCCTCTCCCCTTCTCTATCCAATTGAATCAAAATCCTTTACAACTTTTAGCATATCAAGCCACACTTGCAGCACATAATATTTCCATTATTCCCACACATTTCCTCAGGCTTTGAGACCCTCACCTCGAACAACTTTCCCCGTTATACTCAACTTTCTCTTTCCAGATTGCAGATTCTACAGCCCATCTCGAAATTATCAAAGAAGAACAAGAGGACCAACTACAAAAATATCGTCTCAAACTCGACCAGGCCAACAGAGAGAGGATTCTATTTCAAACAGAAATTAAGGTTTCACATTTTTCCTTTTTCACGTTCTCGTATTCATTTTCAAACAATCCTCCTCCACACATCTCGTTTCCCCCTATTCATTCATTACAATTTTCTTGGTATTCCCCTTTTTGGCATTCATTCCTCTTCTTAAATGTCTAAAAGGGTTTTTATTTTGCTAAATTCTTCAACTGCTTTATTTAAATTCCTTTTCCAAGTATTTTATTTTCATCTTGGTATTCAAATTACATGCTGAAAACGCTCCTACCCTGCCACAGTTTCCCTCGTCCCTTATATAGTTTGTAGGCTGGAAACCAGAACTCGACATTTGACTAGAATCTCTAGCATCTAGTTAGTATATCTTCTCCTCCTGTTGGAATTACGTGGAAATTTTAATCCCCTTGATGTTTTCTCCAACTTGTTTTTACTTTCTCTTTTTTTCCACCGTGTCTCCCAAATGATGATTGATGACTGTGTCATTTTTACGTGACATGCTTAAATTTGCCCTCCACCCTTCCGCCTCACGGAGTAATTCTTTCCCCATAGACAATATTCGCGCTCGCTTTCTCTTCTTTCTTGACCCTTCTCCCTGTCTTCTTCGGCTATAACCTCCTGCTTAAAGCTGTCAATTAAAATGTCCTTTTTATCTTGCTACGTCTAAATCCAATGACACGTCATGTACTTAACCAAAGTGAGAAATTACGTCTCACCTCGTTCTCATGATTGATTTCCTAGGCTTTCACAGCTTGCTTTCATTTTTATCCCATTAAGCACATCTCGTAGCACATCTTTTCTTTATTCATCCGGAGGAGCCTTTACCTTGCTCCAATTAGCGTATATTCTTTCCCGAAAAAATTCCCACGTTCCAGTCCTCTTCCGTCACTCACTCCCTTCACCCGCCATTGCCATTAGAGGAGGAGTAGAGCTGTGAATGTCTCCTTCTCACTCGCTCTTCTTTCGTTCGACTTCTTTTCTTCCATGGATTTTTGCGAAAGGGGAGGAATAGGCAGCCCCCGGTTTTTGCACCTGTTTAGTTGGTACTTGAGCACTCTTCTTTGGAGAAACACTGTGTAGAGATTGTTGTATGGAGTGTGTGTGATGCAGAAACGATTTCAAATTCATAGCTCTTCTATTAGTTTTCAGTTTCTTTATTCCTCCTTCCCAACTTGGAAGCCCATGTGTGTATTTGTTCTGGGCAGGAGCCTTTCAAAAATGTGATAATTCAATATGACAGGGGATTCGTGAGCAATTGGAGGAGACGAGCGGAAAACTTCGGCAGAAGACTGTTTTATCTGAAGCATTACAACGTCAGATTGATGAGCATTCCATGGGCACTTCTCTTGAGGCAAGTTTAAATCTCCGATAACGTTCTTCATTTTTCATCTTTCCCTCCCGCCTTTCACTCTATTTTCTCTCTAACCTATTAACTCAATATCATACTTTTCCAAGCCAGCGCCTCCTTTTCCTCCTGACTTCCCTCCGTATTCCTTTAAGCTTTTCCCCGTAGAGTTGGAGCCGTATCACAGAGTGGGAGCCTAACTTCAATTCCTGTCATCTACTATTACACTAGGCTGGGAATTTTAAGCCTCATTTCTCATTCTCTCCCCCGCATTTTCCTCTCTATTTCACCTTCTTTAGCAAATCTCGGCAAGGCAGTCCTAATGAGTTCTTAGAATTCCATCTTTTACTTTTCTTATATCATCAGGCTTCATTGTACATATTTGAGATGGTTTTATTCCCCGCAACCTGTTTTCTTTGCTCGTTCATTGCAATTCCCCAGAACGGCCAACAATCCCAGCAGCCTTTCCCCTCTCCTTTACTTTGCCTTCAAGAGCTCCGCTCCGCTTTACAAAAACGGAATCTCTACAGAGGAAACAAGTTCAATTATCCCTATTGCCCCGACAATTGTACTCTCTTTTCTTCTTGGTTATCACCACTAGCTTTCACCGTGCTTTCTCCTGTACGCCCGCCTGTGCGGTTTGACTTTTAAAGCATGAGCTCTTTGCTAAAGTTATCTTCTTATTAATACTCGCTTTGATATGGGCTGGAGAAAGGCCAGCCTCTATTTATGTGTAAGAGTATAGCTGAGTTAATGATACAAAAGTTCTTCCTTGCCAAATATGAGAGCCTGTGCCTCCCGCAATTTTATTCTCCCCCTTCCTTCTGAATACTACCCTGACAACCGTATTTAGCTTTTTCGTTTATTACGACGTCGTAACCCCATGTCACGTCTATCACTTCCTTTCTTTACGCTTTCCCACATCCCAGCTTTCTCTAGAGTTCACGTGAGCGACTCTGACAAATTGCTTTATTGAACGTGATCATAGATTTAAAACAAGCTCCCTTCTCTTTCGTGCTCTGTTTCATTACGATCTCATTGACCAGAACTTGCCATACCATTTTTCCAATCAATAGCGGCACGGAGAAGAGTCGGCCCTTGCCGAAACGAAAACGATGCTAACTGCTGCTGAAGCCAGGGTAGCATTCCTCCAACAAGAAGTTGCTGCTCTCAGCAATAAAAACGTCCAATTACAGCGTAAAATTACACAAATCGTTCACCAGAGCTCTCAAGAAGTTTCTCGACTCCGGAAAAGTATTCATGGAAACGCTGACTCTAAGGAAAAGGAAATATTTGAAATTCAGCAGCAACAAGAAGGTATTATATTCCTTACATTTTCCATATCCTCGTATATAATCATAGTTAATGCCTCATTCAATTAAACGCAAAGATGCACGACCCTACGTGACTTAAATATATTCCCCGTTCTAACGCAGTCATGCCTACCAGCCTCTCTAGCCTTTTCATGGCTGGTATTTACGGTCTACTTAACTGCTTCATTTCCCATTGCGTCCGTAGTTCTTACTTAGTACTGATAATCATGCAAACGGGAAGGTACAGTGACATGTTGTTAGCAGAGAAAGCAGCATTCATCTTCATTGCCGTTCAATTAATGTTTCGCTAACGCTCACTCGTCCTTGTTTTTCCAGAAACTATCCACCATCTTCACACTCAGCAAGCTTATATTTATGACCTTGATAAATTTGTTAACGAGAGGATGGAAATTAACGAACACGTTTCAAACCATGTCCAAGAATTTGCAGCACAGCTCGCTCAAGAAACGGAAAGGACTTTGCAAGTAAGACCTCCTTTCAGTGACCGTCAAAAATCGATACTACACCAACCATACCCGTACGAAAAGGTTGAGGTTACAATTTAAGTGCCTGTATTAAGTTGCTTCGACGAAAATTCTACAGATACTTGAAGACAGGCTACGGAAGACAATGGAAGAAAAGGTGAAACTGGAAACCTCCCTCGAAAAAGCCAATAAGGTCATCCGGGAAAAGACGGAAGAGGGTAGACGGCAGACTGTGGCTGCATCACGATTCATTACACACATTTATCAAATATTATCAATCCCACCCAGGGAATCAACCCTTAACGATGAAACCTTATCCGCAACTACTCCTACCCGCAACAACCCTCTCTTTCCTCATGATGCAATCCTTTCCAATCCCGACGACTCGGACAAGGCACATGTGCTGGATATAGATATTAGAAGCCAAATGAAAAAATTACTAAAGCGTATCGTCTTCTGGAGTCAGCAACACGAGTTGCAGAAAAACAGGCTACTACAGAGGATAAGTCAATTAGAACAATGCCAAACCGAGCAGAAGAACTTGGCCGCAGAGGAAATCGAAAGATATCGTAAAGTAAGGCCGTGTCCTTTTTTCAAATGCTTTCTCTAGCCAATTCACCCGTTAACACAGTATCTATTCCTCGTGCGCCAAACTAATCAAATCCTGTCCTTTTTTTATAGAAATGTCTCTTTTTTAGACAAGTTCTTCGAAAAATCCGAGCTGGTGGTCATAGTAGGACCCTTGAATTAATACTTGGTAAACCAAAATTTCCTCAAAAATCAACAAAAACGAATTCGCAACACTTGGGAACTATATCGGAACGGGAAGAGGAAAACTCTACTCCGCGCCAGCCTCACCGCACAAATGTATCTCTAAAGCACATAGAACATAAGATATTAACTAATACTTTCCAACATAGGAGTACAGAAGTTGCGCCGAATGTTCTGAAGAACGACTTAAAATCCAAGGAATGGAGTAGTTTCTTGAAGCGTCATGAACAGTTTGTTCGAATACTTGATAATGTACAAAGGTATACGGAAGAAAATGGTTCCGCAAACGTTTAACACCTACCGCTTGACCAAATCAAATAATTTTAACTAAACTCCATCCCAGTCTATAATGTAGGCAATGCATTTGAACTTTTTTAATTTCATACTTAGAGGATAATGGTAGTAGAAAAATAAATACGGTATATGACTTGCAATAATGTAAATTCTTTAAGTGATTAGACGCGATCTAAAGACATTCAAGAAATACCGTAACACATTGGCGTGCGGAACTGAATTTCGATATTAAAAGAAAAAATAGTTGAATAAAACATTCCACGTTTCTTCTTTTCTGTCTATTAGTAGAATCAAGTATAAAACCAGCACAGTTGTTTCAAATCTTAACAAACTTGACTATTATTTGCCCTGTCAATAGGATCTTCTCTTCATAGACACTGTAACGCAGTGAACAATTGACTGAGGTACTAGTCCCTTTTCACAATTGCGTTCCGAGGATACATTCGACACAAATCAAATTACTCTCAAAACTGCCTTGCAGTTGCAGATGAATTTTACGATTAGGTTAATCTGCACTTGCGGTAAAGTTTGAAGTAGTATTCCACTACTTTGCGATTTACTAACTATTGCGTCTATAACCAATTAGCTACTTGGGTACGTTGAGCAGTTCTGTCACATATTGCGAGAACTTGACGAAGTTTTCATTATCCATAGCATCTTG
Source organism: Sminthurides aquaticus (assembly GCA_906901655.1). Taxonomy (NCBI): domain Eukaryota; kingdom Metazoa; phylum Arthropoda; class Collembola; order Symphypleona; family Sminthurididae; genus Sminthurides; species Sminthurides aquaticus. The sequence continues at coordinate 1,794,969 of CAJQTT010000004.1, read as the reverse complement.
AAAATCTAGCATAGGATTGGCAGACTTGTCTAGTTTCAATACATTCGAACGTACTGCTGGGTCTTGAAGAAACTCTTTTATACGCAGCAGATTCTCTGAAACAAATAAATGGCTTTGATACGCAACAACTACATTGAGTTTACGGAAAATCAAGCAAGGCATTATGTGCTTATGTGTTACCTCCAGTTGACAGCATTTCGAGTTTTTCTTTCGACACCGTATCTTTTGTAGGGAAGAAATAAGTTCGCTTGGTAGTATTTGCAGTTTCCACATTATCCACAGCTTCTTTAGGGTCTGCCTTACGAGGCTGACATTTTTCTGCTGCTTTATGGTCCTTATAGCAATTTGCGGAGCAGCTGCAGCCCAAAATAGTTAAATTTTTATTTTTATTCACGTTACGAAACCTTGCTGGCCCGGATTGTATATGTATTCATACTAAGAAGTGCTGACAGATCTCAGGATTACTTCTTTACATCATTCCGCTGCAAAAGTTATGACCTCTTGAACCTCAACTTAGAGGGGATCAAATAAGTAAACTCTATCCAGGACAGGTATGTCCTTCAGTAAAGTGGACTCATCATCGACCGAAAGACACCGAAAGTTACCAAAATGTACATGTATAGTTTTTACTTACTATTTTGCAAAACATGTAGGGCATTTGTACTTCGGTGTTCCACTCTTACAAATGAAACAATTATCCAAATCAGCTATAGTTTCTCCAGAGGATACCGCTAGTTCATCCATCATGGGTAGTTCCATTTTTCAGACCAGTCCAAATCTTCTAAGAATACAAACTGTATGTAAGTTATGAAATGATACAATAAACTGGATGGTTGCAAAACCCTTTTCATGATGCAGGCATGGTTTCAGTTCCCGGTCACGTTTGTTATTGAAGAAATGCGTATTACTCACAGTTTCACAAATCAGCAGAATGGAGATCGTGTCCTAGCACATATAGCAGTTGAAATATTACGGAATGACAATGGTATTCCCTAATCAAGTCAAACGAAGTATTAGGAAAGGTAATAGGACGAAGAGGTCATGCAGATTAAATAAAGTTCCTAGATTCCGGGTAGCCAAGTTTTCGGATCACGCAATGCGAGAGATTTTATAGAAACTAGGTTTAACTACCGGACTTAACGCTACCAGAAAATGAGAGGTGGTTAGGGATTCATTACGAGCAAGTTACGGATTCATAGGCTGACACAGATTGGACTGGTCGTATTCGTCTAAATATATTGTTCATACCTTTAACTGAAGGAACGCCGAGGTCACTGTTAGAGTAATTACGATTCAACCGAACTGTTAGATGGATTAGTAAGTACCCGTTGAAATGTTCAGAAACTTCTTGTGAATTGCGCACAACTACCTGCGAAATTAATCGTAAAAATGGATTAGTTATAGACAGTACGTTCTTACAACTAACAAACAATAACTATATTTTAATTATTTTACATAATAACCTTAATTTTTAATATGAACTCAAGGTAAAATTGAATTGTACTAGTTAAGTATAATTCTTTCCAAATATTATTTTTGCTGCGCCTCGTTTAAAAACTCCGTGATAAAAAATCGTGAGCGCGAGGCTTAAAGTAGTGTTTTCGTATTCGTATCTACCGCCTCAAGGCGTCAAGTTAGTGCTATTCGGCTTTAAAACAGCTTTTGTTATAAATTGGTAGAGCCATGTCATACGGAAGCTTTTGTCTTATGTATAAACCCTATAAAATCCGCAGTATGATGAAATTGGCTTACTCACGACCCGTCCGGACTACCCTATGCATTATCAGTACACTCGACTCATCCCTTCGTGATCTATGACCTACTGAGGGTTTCGCCTCTAAAGCAACACACTGACTCACACATTACCTCACGTAGGGATTTTGGAGGGATATAACTAGGAGGGATTTTGGAGGGATATAACTAGGAGGGATTTTGGAGGGGTATAACTAGTAGGGATTTTGGAGGGATATTACTAGGAGGGATTTTGGGGCCGCCCCAATTCTCTTTTTGACTCTCGTTTGCACTCAGGAAGATTTGGCTTTCAGTTCTGAAGCCCAACTTTAAAATTTCGTTGCTACGAAAGTACAGGTCGCATAGATATGGGGTTTGTATCAGGGGACCGCTAATTTTTTAAATTATTTTTTCAGCTACTATTTGACCTATGACCCGGGGTCAGGTCAACTCGGCTCCCAGGGGTCACGGTTTCAAATTTTTACTTGCAAACCAGTCGAAAGGTGATCTTGAACTTTGATGCCAAAAATTAGGAAGATTGGTTTCAAACCCTGCACAACTGTAATGTGGAAATGTTGCACCAGGACCCGTTACATTGTGTACATACGTTGTTGTTAGGAATGTAAACAATGGGAGGTGCAACCAGCTGTTTTAATTTTTGATTGGCTGGGTGGGCGGAGTTATATCACGATGAGAAATATTTCAAATGAAGTGAGCAAAATTGTGAGCAGTTGCGGGATTTTCAAAACAATTGTTGCTTCTTATCCTAATTGCCTTTGATTTGCATGGGCTGGCTGCATGTTGAGCTGGCTGATGGCATTGTTGCTTTATATGAAGCATTAACTTCGATATTGCCACTAGGTTATGGTATTTTTACTCGTTTGAGCTCGGCTAGAATAAATAGCTCGCTTCGCTCGCCTCAGCTTCGCCGCGACCTGTTAAGATACTTGTACTCTCCTGAGTACACGATTTACGCAGTGTACACGCTTCAGTGTGCACGTAAATACATCACTTAATCACCTTCACTAAAAAACTAATTGAAGAGATTTTGTAGTATAAGATTCGGAAATCACAACGATACCGGAGCGTTAAATACCAGTTAAACGGATAGAATTAATTTTGACGGCAGAAAATAGCGTATCTGATTTTGAAATACAATGAAATGGCTGAACGTAAGTTTCTATGCACGACAATACTGAATCTGGTTTTGACTGCGCAAAAACAGCTAAATCTGATTTTAGCAATGGAGTAATCTGATTTTGGCTGCAATCAAATAATCTGATCTGATTTTGGCTGCAATCAAATAACCTGACCTGAATTTGACTGCGCTAAAATGGCTTAATCTGATTATGCATGCACTCAAATGGCCTAATCTGATTTTGGCGGCGCTGAACTGGCGTTAACTGATTTTCACGGAACTAAAATGGGTTAGTCTGATGTTGAATGCCCCAAAACCTGTGAATCTGAAGTTGGCTGCGATAAAATAGATTAATTCTGACTATGCATGCACTCAAATGACCTGATCTGATTTTTGCTGCGCTAAAATAGCTTAATCTGATTTTGACTGCGCTAAAACAGCTTAATCTGATTTTGGGTGCGCTAAAATAGCTGAAGCTGATTTTGGCTGCGCTAAAATAGCTTAATCTGATTTTGACTGCGCTAAAACAGCTCAATCTGATTTTGCCTGCGCTAAAATAGCTTAATCTGATTTTGGCTGCGCTAAAACAGCTTTATCGGTTTTTGGCTGCGCTAAAACAGCTTTATCTGTTTTTGGCTGCGCTAAAACAGCTTAATTAGATTTTTACTGTGCTTAAATAGCTTATGTGGATTTTGGCTGCGACAAAACAATGTTATCTGATTTTGGCTGCGACAAAACAATGTTATCTGATTTTGGCTGCGACAAAACAATGTTATCTGATTTTGGCTGCGACAAAACAATGTTATCTGATTTTGGCTGCGACAAAACAATGTTATCTGATTTTGGCTGCGACAAAACAATGTTATCTGTTTTTGGCTGCGCTAAAACAGCTTTATCTGATTTTGACTGCGCTAAAACAGCTTTATCTGATTTTGGCTGCGCTAAAATAGCGTATGGGTATTTTGGCTGCGCGAAAACAACGTAGTCTGATTTTGGCTGTGCTAAAACAATGTTATCTGATTGTTGCTGCGCTAAAATAGCTATATATGATTTTGGCTGCGCTAAAACAGCTTAATTAGATTTTGGCTGCGCTTAAATAGCGTATGTGGATTTTAGCTGGGACAAAACAATGTTATCTGATTTTGGCTGCGACAAAACAATGTTATCTGATTTTGGCTGCGACAAAACAATGTTATCTGATTTTGGCTGCGACAAAACAATGTTATCTGATTTTGGCTGCGACAAAACAATGTTATCTGATTTTGGCTGCGACAAAACAATGTTATCTGATTTTGGCTGCGACAAAACAATGTTATCTGATTTTGGCTGCGCTAAAACAGCTTTATCTGATTTTGGCTGCGCTAAAACAGCTTTATCTGATTTTGGCTACGCTAAAATAGCGTATGGGTATTTTGGCTGCACGAAAACAACGTAGTCTGATTTTGGCTGTGCTAAAACAATGTTATCTGATTGTTGCTGCGCTAAAATAGCTATATATGATTTTGGCTGCGCTAAAACAGCTTAATTAGATTTTGGCTGCGCTTAAATAGCGTATGTGGATTTTAGCTGCGACAAAACAATGTTATCTGATTTTGGCTGCTCTAAAACAGCTTTATCTGATTTTGGCTGCGCTAAAATAGCGTATGGGTATTTTGGCTGCGCGAAAACAACGTAGTCTGATTTTGGCTGTGCTAAAACAATGTTATCTGATTGTTGCTGCGCTAAAATAGCTATATATGATTTTGGCTGCGCTAAAACAGCTTAATTAGATTTTGGCTGCGCTTAAATAGCGTATGTGGATTTTAGCTGGGACAAAACAATGTTATCTGATTTTGGCTGCGACAAAACAATGTTATCTGATTTTGGCTGCGACAAAACAATGTTATCTGATTTTGGCTGCGCTAAAACAGCTTTATCTGATTTTGGCTGCGCTAAAACAGCTTTATCTGATTTTGGCTGCGCTAAAACAGCTTTATCTGATTTTGGCTGCGCTAAAACAGCTTTATCTGATTTTGGCTGCGCTAAAACAGCTTTATCTGATTTTGGCTGCGCTAAAACAGCTTTATCTGATTTTGGCTGCGCTAAAACAGCTTTATCTGATTTTGGCTACGCTAAAATAGCGTATGGGTATTTTGGCTGCACGAAAACAACGTAGTCTGATTTTGGCTGCGCTAAAACAGCTTAATTAGATTTTGGCTGCGCTTAAATAGCGTATGTGGATTTTAGCTGGGACAAAACAATGTTATCTGATTTTGGCTGCGACAAAATAATGTTATCTGATTTTGGCTGCGACAAAACAATGTTATCTGATTTTGGCTGCGCTAAAACAATGTTATCTGATTTTGGCTGCGATGAAACAGCTTTATCTGATTTTGACTGCGCTTAAACAGCTTTATCTGATTTTGGCTGCGCTAAAACAGCTTTATCTGAATTAGGCCGCGCTTAAATGGCTTAATTTGATTTTGAATGGGCGAAAACGTGTGAATCCGATTTTCACAGTAGGAAAATGGCTGAATCTGATTCTGACTACGTAAGAACGGCTGAATATTGATTTTGGGTTCGAAAATTGTATTAAAGGAAGTTTTCCTAATTGCGGCGTGAGCGCAGCAAAGGCTAACTCTGTAGTCAATCAAGCGATATAATAGCTGTTTAAAGACTGAGGTAAGTATTAGGCTTATATATATTGCATGGGGATGTGCCTTGATTAAGAGAATTGCAGCTGGTGCTAGGGCAGAGTCCAAATCTTGTGGACAGTACAAGTTTGTTTGCAGCCCGCGGCTAGACTGAATGCAAGCGAAGCGAGCTATTCTGCATTTTTTCGTATCGCTTGAAAAGTTTTGCTTTTTATGGGTTCAAGTGTTTCGATGCTTTTATATGGGGCTCTCGGGAACATGCATGCCCACCCTTGCCTACCAACCCTACAATGAGTCAGATATCTTTAAATGTAAAAATCTTTGCGTAATTAAAAAATAAATATAAGAATGTTTATATTTAACCAAAATATAAACATCCGTACTTCCCATCTTAACAATAAATTTGCAGGTGGAGGGTCATTTTTTGAAAGTCTTATATGAATCTTCTCCTTCACAATGATGTTCATAATAGCGCGCTAATTTTTCATTGAGTAGTGTTGGAATGAATTTTGCTCACTTCGGATGTTAATTTAAAAAATTACGCGTTAAAAACCATATTTTTCAGGGATTTGACTGCAGATTTTGACCTGACAAAATCAAAATTTGCAGATTGAGCAGGAAGTTGACCAATACGTCATTCGAAAGGTCATCGTTCAGAGAATTCAGAACTAAGAGAACTTAGTTCCAGCACTTAGTGTTGTGTTCCTTAAATATCGCAATTTTTAATTTCCATACAATTTCCTTGAAATTGGGTGTTACTTATAACAGATTGAAGGGGTTCACACGGCGTCCCTTCTTAGAACCCTCCTGACGCGCGGATAATTATTTCCTCAAATGCCTATAACTCCGTCAGTTAGCCTCTTAAAAATACAAATGATGCCTTAATTCTGCATTTAATAGCATAAGTTTTTTATTTGTCCTACAGAAACATGCCCCTTAAAAATTGAGAAAAAAATATTTTCACCTTTTACAGAATCCCATCCTGCAGTCAAGAATCCAGGTGACATATATTCATAATTTCAATAAAAAATCTTCGATAATTATACGGCTAGTTAGGCTAGCAGTTAGTGACTTGATCGCGTTGATGCAGTTTGGTATGTATTCTAATGCTAAAGGCCCATTCCCTTACACCGAACATCATCAGCCAATTACAGTTACTAATTGGAGGCCTATCTAGACGTATAATTAACGAAGATTTTTTATTGAAATTATGAATATGTCACCTGGACTCTTGACTGCAGGATGGGATTCAGTAAAATGTAAAAATATTTTTTTCTCAATTTTTAAGGGGCATGTTTCTGTAGGACAAATAAAAAACTTATGCTATTAAATGCAGAAAAATGCTTCCAGACAAAGTTCTGTAATTTCAGCAATATCAATGACCGCGACCTGAAATCAGCAAACTAGGCTAATATAACGTTGAGCTACACATATGCATTCAGTAATTAACCCTGGTGACCTCAGGTCAGCCAGGAGAGCAGATGAAATCTTGAGGTGGCGTTTACCAATTTTGCTCCGATTTTCGGCGCTGGCAGTGTCAAACGATACCACTCATTGTACATCTTGAAATATGGTATTGAACTTATATAATCGAGTAGCTAGTTAAACTAGGTATCGAATAAGACCAATTTGAGGAACGTGGCACTTTCCGTTCCAGAGCTGCAAACAGTGGAAATTCTACAACGGGCGGGTGGCGTTCTTCAACTTTGAGTAGTGTACATCGTTAAACTAAAGAATATAGACAGGATTAATCGGAGGCGGGCGATTAAACGCTTCTAAGTCTACTTGTTTCCAGCGTAAAAGAAGGCGTTACAGCTCTGGTGCAGTAAGCGACGGAGTACTGTGTTTTCGGTTATAAAAATTGGAATTAGCATGTGAAGTTTTACTCCTAGTCTTTAATTGCTGTTAGTCAAACATATTTGAAGCCTAAAATAATTTTCCATACTGTATTACAAGGCTGAACACCAGTACTTTTAAATGATACTATTATGTATAATTACTTGTTTTCTGAACCATACATTGCATTATTATGTCTGAAAAAAAATGGCATGAAAAGTCCTGGTCTCAATAATCCTGGCCTCAAATATCCTGGGCTCAGAGATCCTTGGTCTCAAAAATCCCTGGGCTCAAAAGTCCGCAAATCAAATAAAGTCATGTATGATACAGAAAACAAGTACTAGTGTTGTGTAAACATTTTTAAATTGTTTTAACTAGTAGCATTTAGAGAGTAGTAATAAAACTAAATATGTTAATTTCGATTTCTAATTACCGACAACTCTGCACTCTGTCGCTTACTGCACCAGAGCTGGAGAACAAGTAGTCTCAGAAGCGTTTAAATCCACGCAGATTTGTGTATCCTACTGACTGTAGTCATTTTCCAGCTCAAAAAGTGGTATCCAAATTCTACATTTTCTCGGAATTCTGCTTGTTCCTGCATTCTAATTGGAGATCCTCATGGAGGCAAATGTCAGCGTCAGCTTAATGATTGAATTTGTCAAGTCCAAGCATCAGTAATAACTGACTAAAGGTGTACAACGTATTATTTCTGTCTGAGAAAAAATGGGATGAAAAGTCCTCGGATCAATAATCCTGGGACCAAAAATCCTTGGGACCAAAAATCCTTGGGATCAAAAATCCGCATATCGTATCATCCAGTATAGTATTAGGGAGGATGAATATGGCTATGTTTCCGGGATTTTCCTCATCTGCTTTCTATCTTTTGTATTTCCGGGTGTGGTAAACTATCGGGGAAATCCGGTTAGTCATCGTCCTCCTGGTTTGCATGCCCATGCAAAGAGCTGCATACACTGCGAGCAAGGTCAGATCTTGGAATCAAATGGATACTGGATGCTACGCATCTGAATTCACTCCCTTTCTGTACATTCTACAATTCGGTGTCGTAACTAGGATACGGGTAATGCTGGGACTGGGAAGGCTATAGCAAAAACGGAACCAGCTAGAACTAGCGCTGCTTAGCTTACGCTATCATTGTGATGATAAAAAGCAGTAAATGAAGAGTGGATTTCTGTGTTCTCTAGAATTTAGTGCCAATTTTTCAGACTCAAGTCTTTTCTGCATCCAATTAAATTAAGTGGGTTTTGGGGCCCTGGATTTTACTTGTCCCTGTCCAATATATGAAACTGGAGGGCGGGAAGATGAATAAGCTGGGCTGGAGCACGAACCATGCTGGAATTCATCGATTTTTTCTAGATCGATAAATGCAAGTGGCCATAGCTACAGCATTCACAGTGTATCCATAGTAGGGTGAAAGCCGTGTAAAACATATGGCCGCATGAGTCAAAGCAAGGCAAGTAAGCAGTGAGTGCTTTCACCGTCTCCGAATCTCCAACCCCAGACGTCTCGATGACTGTTCTTGTTCTTCCCTCAAATCACATGTTTTCCCAGCCGCCAAGTAGCAATAGATGTGTTTTCTTGTCTCCTATCCACTCAGTTGTTTTGTAAATCTTAGTATATATACTCTGTGATTATTCCGGAGGTTTGATTGTTGGGTGAATTAAATAATTTATAACGCATGTAGTGAGACACACTGGCCTTCAATCTGACAAGAAACCGAAAACTTTCAAGAACAAGAAATTAAACCATGAAGTAACAAGATATACAAAAACCTTTCGAGCTTTCACTCTTGCACTCTTCCATTGCCAACCTATACGCGTTTAGCACCTCTGGATTATTGTTAGTTCACGTTCATCGCGTTTTAGTGAGTGGTCATCGCCTCAGTTTTCTCATTTTCTCTACAAGGATCATTAAGATAAACGAGTTGGAGGGGGAATAATTCGGATAACACCTGACCTACATAACTTTTAACCCCGACTTCCAAACCAGAACCGGTAAGTTACTTTTTTGTTTATTTTGTGTCCTTGTTGTTCTCCCTTTTCTCCCTGGTGCTGTTTTACTTTTAACTTTACTGCTCTGGAATCTTCCGTCTTTGTTCAAGGTTCCATGCTTTTAAGTTCATCATCCATTAGTTTACTTTCTCCAATCATGCTGGAAATTTGACCAATTTATCTAACGTTTCCAAGGTTCCACTATCGTCCTCGTTTTCCTTGACAAAGGTTTCGTAATCTAGTAGCCCTGCCTGTGATTACAGAAAGTGATTCCTGTAACGCGACTTTTATCCTCACAATATTCCCGCATCAACTTTCACCTTTCCCCAGACCTACCCAACATGTGGAGACATTAATAATAAAATTAACAAGGCTGCAGCTTGAAGTCTACTGTGTTTTCATCGCATGTTGTTTTGCTATACGAAACTCCTAATCCAAACCTACAATTACCACGCATAACCTTCTTGTATCAAACTAGGTCAACACTTGTATCCCTGTAAAAACTTCCATTCATTTCTTGTTGAAATTTAGTCGAAAAGGATGTTGAAAAACAGTGCAAAAATAGGAGAAGAAGTTTTGCATCGTATCTGCATTTCCGTTCTAGTTGTTCTTTCTTTGCAAAATCTTGGCATCCTGTCCATGGATTGTATGTCATCGGATTCTTTGAAGTTACTCAATAGTTATTCCAAAAACTATTATTTTGACTTGAATACGCATGTCAAAGGTCGGTAACATGAGGTCAAAGAATAACTACTCATTACAGAATTAGCCTGCTCCTTCTCACTGTGTCTCTTTGTCGATTTGATTTTACTCGTGTCATTAATTCCCAAATACTCCAGAGGCAATGAGTAAGCTGTCTAGTCACCGATAAAACTTTGTAAAAGTTTTTACAAACTTCCATGGTGCTCCAGTATTTTTTATTTTAGCATCCAACTTTTCCATTGGAATGCATATACTTACTTTGATGGAAACTGTACATCTATTTGCAATAAATTCCTGTTGGCCTACAGTAGAAGCCATATAACTTTTACAATTTCAAGTTCTTAGGGAGGACTCCTCACATTTGAATTTGAATGTATGCTGATCTCCAATGATTAGTGCATTTTTTCGGAACATAAGGATTAAACCGCCAGAACCGAATAGCCAGAAAAAAGCGGCAATACAAATTCTGCTTCTTTAAAATTCTTGCTCATACTTTGGAACGAAGAGATGGTTTTCCGTTTTGTCATCTTTCTTTGCATCTTTAAAAAAAAAATATGTTGTTCCGATACATTCATCAAGTCTTTTTGCAGATACAGATATAATTGAAGTTCACATGGAATTTCTCTCACGGGTTTTCCGCTTCTTTTGACCTTAGTCAACAAAAATCCCCTACAAAATTCAACAGATTCAGATCATACATTTACCAACTTATCTTTCTGAAGCACGTGCCAAGTATTTCGTAAAAGCTGTGGTTGCAAAAGATGTTCTGAAATAAGGGAATTTCCTTCATCTTACAAGATGCAAAGTAATAATTTTACTCCAGGGTTCTCAGCCACCAACCATAAACTCATCATCGATAGCTTTCAAGTTATCTCTCTTCATTGTTTTACGGCGTTTTCTCTTACAGACTTGGCGATTTCAGTGAGTGAATGCAAGTGTCGGTAGCTAGCAAGAACTTTATATCCTTCAACGTTGCTCGTTTGAATTTAGGACGGAAATTGCACCTTCCTTGACCCCCGCCAACCGGCACCAGTGTCACTCTGTAGCGGTTATGGCTCACAGCAAGAAGACGGCGTGTCCCTCCCAGTAACGGCATCTCCTTGCATCTTTTTCCATTGCGAAATCCAGGCTGTTCCGCTCAGACCGACTGTAACTGCATGCAAGCCCCGTTTATTTCCTCGCATCAGAAGCAACAATTTGGGGCCTTTTGTAAATACGCTTTTCCCCAAGTAAATATGTCAACCTCTGCCTCAACACTTGAGCGCACTTACTATTACCCTCAGCTCTCCCAGGAGGATAGCTATATGCAGTGGTTGGTTGCTTTAGGTAAAGTTAAGCCAGCATGTTTTTGCTTCATCGAGTTTTGGCTTCTTTTATCCCCGGTGTACCTCCCGTCCCAATAGCTTGCATGCATCTCTCTCTTCCTTCATCCTTCTTAACATGTGGCCCTCCACCATGAAAACTCTCAGTCAGGAATCTCCTCACCAAGAGAGCGCACATGATCGCCAGAGGATCGTAACAAGAATTCGTTTGTGCAGTTGCAGTTCGCGTAAATCATCGTCATCCCAGTAAAATTTTGGGAATCCCTCCCAAGTTTTTTACCTGTTTTTAGGATTGTGCATTAACAAGAGTCCGTAGCTCTTAAGGAATAATGGTTCATTCGTAGGTATCTATATACCTGCGGGATAGTTTTTGCTGGAAATTATTTTTCTCATGTCCGCTCATGAGTTCTTAGCTGCTCTGTCATGCAGAACGCTTAATTTCCCGGCATTCCCTCAGCTGAATCAGCAACTAATAATAATTCCAGGTAAGAGAGAATAATCCTTCCCTCGCTCTATCTCATCTTCTCAGGATTCTAATAATTGCGCTACCGAGTAAGATGTGTCAATACCCTCTGAGGGTAATTATATCATTAACCTGCCAAGTCTAGCATCAAGGCAGCTTTGAAACGTCCTATGTATGCACTGCGCTCCGCCCTGTTTTCATTGCCAGCCAGGTCTCCAATTTACTCAACATGTTTGCAGGTGAAGGGAAGGGCTTTCTCCTCGGGTATTTGCATGAGTCATATTCTTTCTAAACTTTCTCCATCGCTTCTGTTTCCTTGTGATTCATACAGTGTGTTCGAAGGTTCGGTAGGCATATGCCGGCTCAGGGTAGTTGGAACCAGGTACAACACCGTTAGCTTCTCATCACCACTTCCTATCCGTATCCTTCTGAATCACAAAATTCTGAGATTTTCCTTGCATTTACTTTATCTCCAGCCTTCATCATTTGATACATGTATGGAGTCCTGTTTGCCAATTTTCACCAGAACACTCCCCTTAATTTCAGAAATTTAGTATGCATTAGCAACACTAATCACAGAGCACGTGTTAGAATTGATCCTCTGCCATTCTTACTTGTTAGTATTTAATTCTCCCTTAGTTTTCTCAATTCGCTCTGTTTTAACTTATATTTGCATCTTCCGTATTCCTCCCATCCGTACCGATATTACCCGTATTTTCTGAGTCGTGCCAAGTTTTAATTTCCTTGCCCTCTAATTAATGTTCTATAATGCATCCTATCTCTAATACATGCTTTGAAGTCCTTGGTTGCATAGAGGCCGCGTTGCTACGCTGGGAGTTCCTGCTTTCCATCCAAATTGCTACCACGCTTGAGAACCCGGATTTCTTCCTAATGAATTCCCGTATCGTTTTAATTCTTTTAATGGTTTGACTAACGTTCAAAGAGATGGAAGAAGGGTGGCAAAGCGGAGGGAAAGGAGGATTGCAAATAGGATCCACTAAAGGTCACTTTGAGCGCTGTCAATAGAGAAACCAATCGTACGTAGTCACCGAATCGAGGTCATTCTTAATCCGATAAAGAATCTTCTTCGCATGCCTCTCAGTCAATTCAGACACTTTCTATGGTAGATACTTATTTCTTTGTCAGCTTAATACACTCTTGTAGTCCTTCCATCCTCATTCCAGGAATCTCCTCCCCCTTCACTCGGGCCTATATCTGTAATGTGTGTGTACAATACGTCTTAGTCCTGTTTCGCTGAGAAAAATTCTTTCATTCTCTATCGTCGTGCCTATCACATTATTCGCATCCTTTAATTTTTTACAAGAAGCAGCATATATTTACCAGATGAATCAATCAATAGAGCCGCGACTACTCCGACACACCACAATTACATCCGCAATTACTAAGATTGCCTGGAGGAAAACGTGATGTACTCTTTAAAAACTTTATGACTAAAAAAGTTGGTATTTTGAAACCGACTGCACTGACCGTGCATATTATTCCCCACACACACACCCTCTTCCAGTCTTTATGAAATGAAATACGATCTTCTCTCCTTTTCTCTACCATAAACTTTATTACCCAAGAGTATTTTTGCAAGTTGAAGAAAAAGTTTTCCTCCGAATCTTTCTTGTGGTTTCTCTCATGTTTTACCACTACTCTATGGCACTACAGGATTCGCTCAGATTATGTCATCCTCTTAACTCAATTACTCAAGAGGCTTACATAATTCGTTGCTGGAAACGAGGTTATATATACAACCCGAAATTTCTCCAGCTTCATCTTCTCTGCGTGCCCATTTGCTCGTTACAGCGATTTTCAACATATTTAGTTGTGCAAACCGGGGAGCAATGCTGGTGTATTGCCTCTGTTTTTAATTTTTCCATGTATGTCTAAAAACTGGAATAAGCTGGTTCCCATTGGGAAATATACCATGTCCTTAGCTTCTGACCCATTGCAGTTCGTGATTACGACACATTTTATTGATTACCATCAGCTACTGGAGTTGGTCCTGGGGTTTGGTTGTTTTTTTTCCTTATTAGAAATTTCTAACGAACTCATACCCACATGAGCTCTGGCATACTTGCGACGTACTGCCCTTCATCATGTTGTATTGCATAAACCTTTTTGGGAGTGTCCGGATTTATTAGCTTCCTCGTCCTTTTTCCCAGTCGTACCGGACTAGAGTCGCAAATCAGGAAACGCAGCAGTTTGAAAGCCTCCTTCTCCCTCCTGCAACTTGTAGCAGCCGCACGCAATAGGAAATGACGTGGTAATTTATTAATTATTTTTCTGTGTCTTGTTGTGTAGGGAACGGAAGCAGCCTTGGAATCAAGATTGTACTAATTACGGATTAACTGGAAGCTAAAAACTACTTGTGATTTTGACGGCTGACCTCGGTGATCAAAACTCCCAGTGGTCAAGCTGAGAATCTATATTTTTTACAATTGAATACGATTTAAGAAAATGAATGAAGATCATCATGTGATTCTGCGATTCAGAACCTAAATTTGAATACTGCCAAATGGTTGTAACGAAATCAAATGAAAATTTACTCACTGAATCAAAAGTTTTGTTTTACTGAAACTGAAGGCCTCGTAATTTCTCTTAGGATTGCATTCAGATGAACTTTTAAATTCTTCCGTGACCACTGTCACTAACTTTACGATGATGGATTTGAGATAAATAAATAATAATAATTGCTAATGCATCTTCCGCTCAAACGTGAGAAAATGAGTTTATAACGTGAGCCAAGCAAGGCAAGTGCGTCGTGCTCGAGTCCAGACTGAGTCATGTTAATTTCCCAAAGATCCTAAATATCGTCGCCCTGTGCTTTGCTTTAAAAAGTTAGTATTCATCCCCCAAGATGAGTTCCACAGAGTTGGAGCCAAGAATTAAAAAATCCTATTCCTGTTACCGAAGGCTAAAGCTCTTTTCATCATTGTCTACGATCTACATCAACCTCGTTCTTCATTGTGCTCTTTTTGTGATATCCATAGTAACAAGTGCGCCGCTCCGCCACAAGCCGTCTACGAATAAGCTGGTAAGTTATGATGAGCTCTGGTCCTTGCTCAATTTATCCTTCATTATCCTTCCTCTCTGCTTTCACCACCGGTCTTTCTTCTTCCTCAAAGGAGATAAAAGCCATGGAATTCCGTGAGTTCCATATGTCATCTTGTTATTCCAAGAGTTGTTGTATGCCGGTTTGTATATATACACCGTAGAGTGTCTTATGCACGCGGCTCTTTCAAATCTTGTCAATCATTCCAATCAATCATCAGCCCATCATTCTTGTTCAATCCCCGGCTGCCATCCCCTCACTTTTAGTGCTACAGCGGATTCTCATCCCAAAGAATAATACTGTCCTCTCAGCACACGCTTCACACTCCCACACCTAATTCTTCTCCTTCTAACACACCTTTTGGAGCTGTCTCTCTCGGTCCCGTATCCAATATTAAAGAGCGTACGGAAATTCAAGAGACGGCTTCAGGTGCGTGATGCGGTTCCCTGCCTCAGACCCTACCTCCGCTACTATTCCACGTAAAACGTCCTCGGAGCTCATTAACTACCCATTACAACAATATCTCCCCAATCACCACAGCCCTCCCGTCTCGCACAGCCGAATTTCCCCGCTTTTACCCGCCCTTCATTCATTTCTCCCCTCTGAAATCCATCATGTCTCTGTCGCTCTCGTAAATTTGTGACACATTTATACACGAAGCCTGGGGAAGCTGGAAGCTACGGGTACGAGTCTCTTATTTCTTCCGTTTCTCACATCCATCCAAAGTTCCTTACCCTTGGGCTTAGGGATTCCTTGTAGGACTTGGAAAGAGTTTCACTCACCTCTTATCTTTACCTGCGGAAATGAGTTTACATCATCTTACCATTACAAAACCCCGCCTCGTCTCTGATGAAAATCAACGTAAACAATTACAGCTTACACCATCCGCGCTATCTCATCCCCATCAACCCGCTACTTTCGCTCCCTCACTAAAGCAAAAGCTATAGGGGAATCTCTCTGTGGCGTTAATCTATTTCTGTCAATTTTGGAGCACGTGTATTATCCAGTTTTCTATAGCCACCTAGTTTAGTTTTCTAATTATCTTCCCTTATTTTTTTCCGTATGTATGCTTGCTGTTTTATTTATAACATGCCAACTTCATTGCATTTATACACTTATTATTTTGTCACAACAAAGTTCCCAATTTACTATTCTATGCTCTCACCTTCCCCATTTCGGTTCAATTCTATCTTCAATCAACCGACGACAGTCTATGAGTAAGAGCAACGGAGTAACCTCCTTCCAGTTCAGAAAGAATCCAGACTACAATACGTTATGTCGTAATGGATTCTTCCATTCATCCTCTTCCGGCCATTCAAAGTCTTGAATGTTCGAAGCACTATAGTATCATAATTCTTCGACAGGAATTCCAATCATTGTTCACTAGATTTTATGGAATTTTCTACTTGAACCTACGTATATGAAAGTAGATGCACTTTTATTCTTTCATTCATGTTCCGACATCTTTGGCTTGAAAAGGATATTCTCGTACTTAACTGATGCTCCTCATTGGAAAGCGCAGTAGGTCTTTCTCCCACATCTCGTATCTTGGCTTTTTATACCGTATAATCGTATAATCCTTTGTAGATTTTCTTTACCGCATTCGGCTGGCCGGCGCCATTCCGGTTTTCAATTTCCACTTATTTTCCTCAATAGTTTTACTTGTAAAGCTTCCAAATTTTCACTTCTTCCTCCGCCCTCACTCTGCTCATCCTTGCTTCATACTCTTGAAGGTATTGACGCCTATATTATCAAAAGGATTCATAAAGTTTTAATGTCACATCGCATGATTGCTTCTCGACAGTCTATTAATAGTATTTGCATCAGCCCGAAATGTAAACCCCGTATGTCGTTCCTTCTGCGACGTTTCCTGTTACTCGCAAATTGCAAGTTGCATCACTCCCCTCCCCTGCTGCTCTACAAAACTTTGAGTGTAAAAAACTGTATAGCGTAATGTTGTAGTTCTGGAGCTAAAATTCGGCTGTTTACGATTCTTATAAAAATTTACAGAGAACAGTAATTGTAGAATTGCATTTACCAGCTATTGCTAATTATATTAAAATTAACTTGATTCTGGAAACCAAGTTTTGACAGCTCTTTTTGCGGACTGTCTTGGATAACTGGAAGACATAATGAAAGGCGGAACTAAATTTATTATTATTATGTGGAAATG
The DNA here is from genome assembly GCA_906901655.1 of Sminthurides aquaticus. NCBI lineage: Eukaryota > Metazoa > Arthropoda > Collembola > Symphypleona > Sminthurididae > Sminthurides > Sminthurides aquaticus. The sequence continues at coordinate 1,777,901 of CAJQTT010000004.1, read as the reverse complement.
TTAAAAAATCCACCCTGCAGAGTGGTTTCACACAGGATGTGACATCATCCCAGTCAGTGACTTGACACCGTTCTACTACCCCACCAGTCATCCAACGGTTATCTCTGTTATTATATATACACGATTCTGTTATTTGTATTACCAGGAAACCTAATAGGAAGAAGGAAACTCTTGTAGGTTTGTAAGGTATATGCTTGCCATGTTTCATTCCCTCATCTTTCCGACATGTGGAGGATTGGGAATGCGGCATGGATCGCAGGTACTGGAGAGTGAAAATTCTTGCTGACATCATCACTTTCGAAGTTAATTATCCTTCCAGTTTTTACAGTCTCGTTATTTTCCTTTCTTCCGTGACCCCTTCCGTCATTCTCCTAGCATCTTCACCCAAGCATTCTGTCTGACGATGAGGACAGGAGCAGAGCGCTTCTAAGTTAGGTAGGAAGCCAAGTATACGGAATCGCTTCAATGATTATCGTTGAACTTGAATCCCCGTTTTAATTAGTTGATTTTTAAATAGGCATCACACAGACTGCCGCTCCCATTAAACTTAACTACTACCCCTTTCATCCAACTCGTCTCTACTGAATATTTAAACATTTCAACGTTTGCGGTCAAAGCTCACAGTTTCCGACAGCTACTCACATCATCTCCCCGCTTACTTTTGTCTCCCCAACCGTCCCATGTACATGTATGTGTCCGCCTTGGAGGATTTCCTATGGTTTCCTGTCCAAACACCCCCTCGTATGAATATAGATTCTTCTCTATGGATCTTGCCCGCTCTTGCCGTTATTATATGCTTTAGCAGATAATATTTGGAAAAGCCTGAACGTATGTGGACATTATTTTTCGGTTCACCAAATTGCAGAGAGGTGATACTAGTTATGGCTCACCATCATGTCTACACTGTAATCATGTGGAATGACTCAGTTGAAAATTATTCGAGGGAGCAAATGTTAGGCTCATACTGGATTCATTACTGGAACCGGGCCTCTTCCAGTTTCATCATCTTCTTCTATGTAATTTAGAAACCATATTGCATTATGTTTATATATTGCCTGCGTCCTCTTCTCTTGGGCCTATGCCTCATCCCCTACCCTCCTATCCATCTGTATTTTGTTATTTTGTATGCAGACCAAGTTGAGAGATTATTTTTGAACCCTTGAGTCTTTGTTTGCCTTAGCCCGGCATGAAAGTCATCCGAGAGGGAGTCAAGCCCTAGCTCGGTTTTGACTTGAGCGTAAATGATTTCGCAATCGACTTTACCTCTTCAAACCCCATCTTTGTGATGTAATTTAGAGCTGAAATCCTTTCTGTTTCTTCTCTCCTTTGCACCATATTATAGCTTTCTTTTGTAAAAATAGAAACCCGCTAAAATCACACATCAGCACACATGCATGAAGCTATTTCATAAGATCCAAGGCACTCGGCATCCTGCATCTAGGATCCGGCACAAAATAACAACACTATTAATCCAAGCTAAACAAGCTTAAATACATCCACTCCATTTTTTCAGCGCCAACTTCTCTTCCATCTACTCACCTTTCCACTTAACTCTTCCCTTGCTAATATCCTAAAAGATACGCATCTAACCTTCCGCTCATTTAGGGAGCAAAGAGAATTATTCACTCGCAGCTCCGTCGCTCGTCTCCTCACCAAGTCCACATAGTTTACTTTTATATTTGAGCCAGGGCTGAGAAATAAGTCCGAGTGTGACACCTTTTGCCAGCCAGCAGCCAGTTAAGAAGAGAATGCAGTTGCTACATAAAGTTAGCCCCAAAACAAACTAAGCCATCTTTCGCACATTCCCCAATCCGGAATCTGTGGAAGAATGTAGACGTTGCTGATCCTTGCTTGGAGGAGATGGAGTTGTTTGGTCACATCTAGATAAGGATTACCCCCGCCTACTCAATTTTCTAATGGGCTTCAGAGGGGGGAGAAGACTTGAGAGACTGCAGAAATATTCTATGTAGAATTGTAATAGAATAGAAAATCTGTTGATGGACCCCACTCTCGATGATCCCTCTGCCGGAATTCCATAAGAGGGAACGGACTTGTTCTTCATGGAATCTCATCGATTGAAATTAAATCAAGAATCCGTCAATCAAAGCAGTAGCAATCAAGCCTTTATCCCTAACTTGGAATCTTGTTAACCTGTTAATAGAAAAACAGGTATGCAAAATAATAGCAGAATAATATTTAGCATCTTCCACAATTTTAAATTCAATACCAGTTAAAAATCAATCTTTTACCTGAGAGCCCGCACGCAACATCTGGTAACTCCATACGTTGTTGAAGAATAGGATTTTTGCGTTTTATGATTGCTGCTTTTAAAATTATGAAGGACCTCGTTTTTATTTTTTCAGCTTTTATTTTGGGGATGAGATTCATTTCATAGCTGGAAATTTTTTCCGCATATATTCCATGTATAACCTATGCTCGAGGGCTGAGGACTACCTCACCATTTTTAAGTCTCCGTTAACCTATAATCATTGCTGCACTTGTTTCTTGTTACTAATTAGTATCTCACTTGCGTCCCATCATCTCTTGTTCCCTTATTTAGCGCTCCCTTATAAAGCTATTGGGGAAAATGATGTGTTCCCTTTTGCTAAAAGCTTGTCGAGCTTCTTGGATTTTTATCCTTTGAAATTTGCTTCTCCTTTGACGTTTCTAATTTTCCGCAATTATGCAGTCCACTAAAATTTCGTCAAACTATAGATGTTTACGTGGATACTTGACTGGGTTTTTTAAATTCATCAATATTATATTTCTGATCCTTTCTGTATTTTCCTCCTGAATGACTGACACGATATTCGGATCTTCCTACGCACGCAAACAAGAATAGTGCATTTTATAACTGTAATTACAAGTGGAGGCCGGCAACCATCAATGAAGATGAACACTGGTGAATAGTGAGAACATGTTACATAATGCGATTTTTTTGCATATCTTTTTTTCTATTGTATATTCATCTCTGTACATGCGACGGACAAGGATTAGAATCTCTTGTGGAAGTGTATAATTATATTCCCCACTCCTTCTCTCCAAAGTCTGAATCCATACCGCCTCTTCTGCTCTTGCTTCTCCCTCCCTTAATTACATTTTCTACAAGCTCGCATTATCGCCCTCATCCTCTTCATCCTGCTCAATCATCATCACTGCAGCCACCTCTGTCCCTAAGCTCAAAAATAAAACAAAAGCAATGTCCTTGGCTGTCTCCCTTTGGCTCTCAATTCCCAAGTTTAGCTCCACCAAAGTTTCCAGCAATCAATCCACTCAATCCAGACTTAGTAGAATACAAATGAATGTAGTGAAATAACTCGATAGTTATTCTTCACACCAACATTATTGCGTCTAATTACCAATATAACAAGTGTACAAAGTAATTTCAAGCGTGCTTCCACCATTGTCCTCCTCGTTACTCTCTTCTTATTAGGTATCCGGAAACGGAGCGAGTTGGCTGCATTATGTCTCCAGTATCTGTCACACAGGGCTGGGCAAAATGAGATCAGAGTCTGGCACAGAGAGACCAATCCTCCTGACCACAAGTGTGAAAGACGTGTGGTAGTTGGGTGTGTTAAACAATCCAAAATTCCAAATCACTATCAGACTTTATCATCAAGACATCCCAGGCAGCGTCAGAAGCTGGCCTACTCTACCTTATTGTCAGCACTGAAGGCGCGTCGACAATCTTTGTTTTGTCTTCCACCCAGTCAGAAGGAGAACATAACATCCATCCTTTAATAATAATTTAATATATATCTCTGAAACAATATCCTCCCATCCAAGCCCATTTTTATCCTAGGAAAAATGTAAATGTGTGGTCTATTTCTCAACCACAATTATGTCTGCCTCATTTACAATCTCTTCCTTGTCGTTCCGCAACATTCCCTTTCTACTATCTTGTGTGTTTTTTTACTTTTCTGTAATTTATATCCTTGCCCATCCTAAATTCAAACTGACAAATAAGAATAGGGAAAGGAGAGAAAATCAGGAAATGCTCTTAAAATTATTACACTCCATCTTCCCTATCGCTTACAGTAAGGTAGCGTGGCGGGTACTCTGGGTAGACGAAGTCGTGGGAAATTCTTTTAAAATGCTACTATATTTGAATCTAGTTTCTCAATCCGTCTCTGATTTTTTTCTTTCCTTAACAAACCGACTCGTTTCCCTCACTCCTTCTTCATCTTCCTCAAAACTTTCCCCTTGACTTCTCCAGCCCTGGTATTACTTGAGGATAATACTTGGTGACACATCCTTTTGATTGATGCCTTTAACTGATTACAACTTAGGCGTGACAACTATACTCTCCGAAAATCCAGCCTGCTCTCTATATATTCTTATCATAACAGCTTCCAAGCTGAAACCGAATACATGATTCTAACTCATCCCTTGTATGTTCTTACGTCCTATGTCTCGTCTGGAATCATTACCGTAGTTACTCTGTATTTGTGTCTTCAAATTAACTCTTCCAAAATAACCTTCATACAGAAACGTAACGCACACTGCTTTCTCTGCTACCTCGAAACTAAAAGACCAAGCTCCTCGTTTTCCGAACAGGATCTGCGAGTACTTAGCAAGATGTGTGCTGCTTCTGGGGCTCCACGAGAAACCGATACCCTTTGCCCCCACGCTACTTATCTTTAGCTCTTGACTTGCTAAATTACTTAATTGCTGGTATTTGTACGTCTCCTGGATTTACGGATGTCACGCACGCCCTCTCGCTCCTCCACACACTCCTTATCTTTCCTCTAGCTTGTATTTCATTCCTTGAGCTGAGAGACAATTCTCGCCCTCCCACCTCATTCCTCCTGCGATCTTTTGAGACGCAGATCATGCCTCCCATACAGCATAATGCAGGCATTTAGCAAACTGAAGTTAGGGGGGAATTATCTTAAGAGGCATATTTCTTTCTTTTCACAAGATAGTTGTTTCTTGCATTAGTTTTACATAGTAGAATCTATGAATGTAAACTCGATGGTTATAAACTAACTTTTGGATCTTATCAGAACCCTTAGCAGCCAGATGCGTGCATCATCTGTTTCTGTCTTTTATTTATTTCATTACTTCAATATTCACCATCTTTTGTTTATAATAAGAGTTTCTCAATATTCTGCCTCTCTCTTGCACTTACTCATACCAATTGCAGTGTTAGTGGAAGCTTATTCAAAAACCGATTCTTTGCGTAGCTCGTGGTAAAGTATTTTAGGCTTCTTGACGCTGTTTTCCATCTGCTTGTAGTGCTTCTTCCTTGGGCCGAAAGAAGACTTGATCCCATGTAATCCGTTTTAATCCCTCTTTTCCTTAACCTGACAGTCAATCAGCTTTTGAATTGAAGATGATCGTAAATTGAGACATGAAATCCCTTCTCCACTAAATCTTTCCCATAACTGTACTTTAAGGATGTCATAATTCCTCAATTAGCTCATCTTCTGACTCCTTCCGTGACGATAATTTGCGATATCCTTGCAGCAAATAAACCGAATATCTCTATCGAAAAGATTGGCATTTATTAGAAGGATTGGATTAAATCTCTCTTCGGGTCTGAAAATTCTCCCGGTCATTCCATTCACTTTGAATCCTTTAATCTCTTTTAACCCTCCTAGACACGTGACGCAAAATGCATTCACCTTCGAACCTGGTCCCACCCTTTTGGAACCCCTTTATCACCTCATTTAGCTAAATCCGGATTTTGAAATAAATGCAAGAGCACCTCCCTAAAAGAAAAGGCAACGGAATCTTCAACTTCTTCAACGCTGTCTGCTGTAAACTTGTGCGGATGGAGTACACAAGGATGGGGCGAGCACGGTAAAATGGTGATGAAGATTTATATTCATTGCCTCTTGGAAAAATGCAGGTGTTAAAATTAGCATTTCCTCCACACCTTCTGCACACGCACCTTATATATTTACGGAACAATAATTTCATTCATTTCTCTCACGTATATCTCTTTAAGTAGTAAGTTATTGAGCCGGGCTCTGAGGGGATTTAGTATTGCATATATGCATGTATTATATACACTAATCTTCCCGCAACTTGCGTAAACTGACATGTTAATAAGTTGCTCGTAGTTGGTTATCTATGGCGTACGACGCTTCATATTGCTTGGATTTTGTATCCCGCTCGCAAATCCATCCACCCCGCACACTTTGAAAATAATCAATTTCTAAAGCTGCTATAAAAACTATCAATATGCATCCTCTTCACCCGTCTTCATCCTCCTAGGAGGGCATCTTGAGCCGTAAAATATCCTTGTGCTGCTAACACCCAGCCAGTTCCCTGAGTTGGACTCTTGGAAAGAGTAATGAACGACCAAGTAGTGAGCGCATCTTCTCGTCCTTGCTCATTCCTCCAAAGATTTTCCTTCCTTAAACGTTGTAATCTCATCCTCGTTTTTCTATTTAAAGTCTACGACCTTAACACAGAGAAGAAGCCGCATAGGAAAAGTTGATATTCAAGCTTCAACTTCCCTGTTTCTCATTCACGCACCAGCCATATGCCTCTTGTCCTCCGGACTACCTCGTTTACGTTACACATGATCCCATCCAAGTAATTCTCCTACTATCCCATCTCTGCTCGATAACACTCGGAACCGGAAGACTTATCCGCTTCCGCCGTGCCAACCGTGCCAAAGGCAAGGAAGCCCACAGAAGGAGGAATAATAACTCAAGTAAAGAGCCATGAAGATGCTCAGCCTCTTCAACAACTTCATCTCCGAGGCACTTCACTTCTGTCACTTTGAATTAATACCAACATCCTTCCAGTATCATGTTTTTTAATCTTTGTACTCAGTCAGCCTCATCCTCTACATCATTTGGGTTAATCAACTCCTAATCCATTTGAAGGAAAGGTGGATTTTTCAGTGGAAGGATGAGGGAGAGAAGTGAGAAATATGATCAGAGCTATAGATATCTTGGTTATCTACACGTTTCTAATCGGCCCTTCGTTAGCTTTCTCTCAGCGCTTGTCACTCTATTTACATTCATTTCAATTTCCTTTTCGTTCTCTGGTTTTTCTGGAGCTTGTTCATCCGTGGGAGTTGCAGACTCTGGTCCTTCGGAGGAGGAGACACGAAATTTGTTCCGAGAACATCTCTGTACTCGAAATTCATTCATTTCTATTCTAACCACAGCCTCCCAGTTCTCAATAGCTTGAGCCAGAACTAAAAAGGAATGATACATGAAACTCCTTGTTTTGCTTGGAACTTGTGTAATATTTCCACTGCCTTGTCTCCTCAATGTATACCTCTTCTCTGTATTTACTTTCCGTGTTGGCCTCCAGCTATCAGACGTGTAGTTGACAGTATCAAGTATAGGTCTGATTTGAGTTGAACGAGATGAGCTGTAATATTTATCCAGTTGATTCATTTCCCCATGGCTTGAATGTCGTTCCAGCCGTATTTTCATTACTTTCATTTCTCGTCCAGAGGAGATTCCGGCTTATGTAGTAGCTCTAATATAAAACTCTTTTTTACTCTATTTAAGCTTTTCATTTTCTTTCACTGTTTACATTTCTTGGAGTAGCAAATTCATCTTCCACTTTACCTCTATTCAGTCGTATATCTTCAGCGCTTTCCCTGCATGATGCATCCAAGCTTAAAGCACGTGGAGGGAGTCGGTGGAACGACTAGAAATATTTTTAACCCGTAAACATTCCTTATTATCATCCAGTCAAGTTCCTGCCATCCTCTTCCGAATCCTCAACGCCCTCATACTTGCTATAACCGCACCTTCCTCAGTTGCATTTCCTACAATTTACTTCCCGCGTCTCTAGACTTGCGATTCTACGCCCTTCTTTCGCCAGTTCATCAGTTGGAAGCTTTCAAATTATTTCAAGTGTGAATAGCAGCTCTACCAGCTGTTTATTGTCCCTAGTTGAAAACGCAGAGGTTTCACTACACGCGGGTGCGTAACCAGGAGAATTCCTGCGAGTGTCTTCGTTGCTACTTTTATACTCAATCTTGGTAAAATGATGAACTGACTCAAAACTCCTCTCGGATTTCCCTTTTCTTACGACCGCAAATTTTGCAAACCCCGTTTCTTTTTACTTTCCCGCTTTTATACTTTGCATTCCTCCGAACCGAATCTTTCCTTCACACTCTTTTCTCCTCTTTCTAAAGTAGTTGCTTCCTTTCGCAGTAATGTTTCTTGCCGACATAAAACGCTTTATGGCACATTAAACCCCTCTCCCTCCCCCCAATCCTCCCTTTTCTGATTCAGTCTTAGGATTTCTTTTTCCCATTCACATTTCTCAAGCACGCCCATTGACCTCCATTCCATCCCGCTTCTCCTTTCCTTAGTTGCTGGGTAGTATATGAATTATATAATTTAGCAACTACCCGCTTCTCCATTAACCTGTAGCGCGTAGCAGTAAGCCTCTAACGATTCTGGATATCTCCAGACGTCTTGTAAAATAGCCTAAAGGTATGTTTCGCCAATTGAGAAGTTTGCTTTTTCTCAATATCTCCTCTCATATGCGTCCCAATGTTCTTTGAGCAATTGAGTTGATAACATCCGTTTCACAGATCCAACTTTCCCCGAGCTTTTACTTCAAAGGTCAGCGCGCTCTCACATCTACCGTCTAGCCTATTCCTGCAGACTCTTCCTTTGGGTTATGCAATCTGAGCACTAAATCCATGAGGTTTGGAGAGTCTAAAACTGCCAATCATGTACGTAGTTGTCTGTTCTGTCTTGCCATAGTAGTAGCATGTCTTAGGGATTATATGAGCTTTCGAGATCATCAGATCCAGAGATACGAGGGAGCGCTAGCCCAAACACGTACTGTCTCATTACAATTTTTGACGTCGACCATATCCTCCATCTCCTGGATCTTTAATCTTCGTGATGCTCATATGCTTGGATGAATGCATTTCGCCAAACTTCCCCTCCTATATTTTCCTGACTTCTCTGACACTTGCTCCCTCCAATTGTTTCTAGACCCCAAGATCCGCAATTAAAGCTCTCATCCGCTCCGCAAGAGCAAATTAAACGCGGGGCGCCATGGAAACTTGCGATATTCTTAGCTGCTTTTCCTCTGTAAGCGGAATTAATACAAAAAACTTCGAGTCCAGAGCAAAGGGCTATCAATAGCCAGCCTTAGATTTATGTACGTCCAAGCACATCGAATATCGTGGACGAGTCTAGTTTTTGCTTGCAAAACCGGGCTGTCTAAGGCTTAGCTGTATTACGAAAGATTGTGTAAATGTATGTGTAATTCTAGTGTGAGAGACGGAAAACGGCTATTATCCAAACCATAGGGAATCTTCTGTACATGGTTAATTTTGCGTAACGGGAGGGAGAGAGTGAATCCTATAATTTAGCGGAGAATTCGCTCTCCACACATGGTATTGCATTGTGTTTCTCTTGCAAACCTCACATGTTTACACATATGGTTTCGTAGTTTAGTGAATATTGTATGAAGCCCACTAGAAAGCATGTAATTCCCTGGCATGTTCCTCGTGTATTCATTCCCTCCAACATAACTCTGTCCAGCTAAAACCAGCATTGACTTGAAATCCTGAAACTAATCATGTCCTGCATTGAGTGACACGTTTTAAATCCTTAAATCCTCCTATCCAGCCCCCCGCCGATCCTAATTTTACTGTTCATATTTTATACAGTCGTCTTTTAAACCGACTATAGCACTAGATTCTCACGCCGCCAGTTCCCCTGCTGGATGTGCCCTATTTTTGAATTTCATGGTGATTTTACCCAGAAACGGAATCTTTATATTCTGACCCTCATTTTCACAATGTGGTACCTTGCTTTTTACATCATCCGCTATCCACATCCTTCCATCCTAGAATACGGTCATAGTGATAATGATGCTGATGCGGAAGGGAAACTTAATGATTTTCTTGTACAGAGTTTGTCTGGAATTTTATAATGAATGACATGAAGCGTTTCCGCAGCTGGTTTAACCCTTGGAAAACGTGAGTTGGTTGTGTATGGGGTTTTAAGTTTTTCCTCAGTGCAAAAAATTCGGAGTGGAGGCTTGTTGCATTGCGTATATCCTCCTTTATCCCCGTTATCTGGAGCCCATTGTCATATTTTCTCATACCTGTCATGCATCACACGAAATGCTTACTTGAATCGTCTAAGCATCCCAATCGAGCTATCTTTTTAAAATATCTTCCATCTTTTCGCCATCCTTTTAGAATTCCGTTTTTCTGAGATGTGATGGGCAACTCAAGTTTTCCTTCTTCACCATATGGAACATCCCTTCTCGTCTTTTTCCTACATCATCTTTAAAAATCCCTCATTCTTTTCCTCCACTCCTTGTACATGTTTGGCAAAGAAGACTACAAATAAGTCAAATTCCATGTACATATTATTTATCTGTATCATCTTTTTAATTTTTTACAGGAGCATTATTTATTGAAGTTTGGCTACCTTCCACATTCTGAAACTGAAATCCGGGACCGCGTATCTGAAGCTGCTGTAGACGATGCTATTCTAAGACTACAGGTACGTATTCTTTCTTTTTTTAAGGAGAAAGTCCTTTTCCTAACTTAGCTTTTCAAGTAAACTATCGAGCGCGCGTCATCTCAATAAACTCAGGTTCCCTGTAAAGCATCTTTGCGCGGTTCATCGAATTTTCTAGCTGCTAAGTTGGAGCCGGACTTGTAGCAACGTTTTTCTCAGTAAGAACCTACATCCGCTTTGTGCCGCAAAAAATTCGCAATAGACCATAAGAATTGAAACTGCAAAAGTAATTTATCATCTGCCTAGTGCTTTGCTCTTTGATTGAATCCCGCAGAGTTGAATGACTGCATGTACTGCGTGTCTCGCCCTCCCCTGCCAAAAGAATGACATTTGTCATCTTCTTGTTTGTCCCGTCTCCCACGTTACATCCAATCCTCTTATTGAAGAACGTAGCGTAAAATCCCAACCATGTTCCCATGCAAGCTGGGTCCCTCATCAAGTCTTTGTTCAGAATGCATCCATTCTTCTTCCCAACGTAGTTTCGTAGTAAAGGAAACGATAATGAATGACTGGAATTGCAGCAGGCACTCCATATATATAATCACACAGCGCACAATTGTGCTGAATTAAACACAAGTTACTAGCGTCATTCCCGTCCATACATGGCAATCAAATTGTAAGGTTACGTGTATAAAACGCTCAAGAAACTCTCATCTTTATTTCGTTCATTTAACCAGCCCAGTCTATAGACACCTCCCCAGAGACTAACTGAACTAACCATCATTTAGTATATATTGCTGTACTTTTTGGCGAATTTATGTGTCGTGACGATTTCCTCCTTGTAATGTCTCTCCCAACCAACAGTCATTTGATAATCCTACCTTAAAGCCTGTTTGGACCTACTTTACCGAGGTCATTTTTCCATTCTCTTGCGCGAAATTACTTGTATTACAGCATGAGTAGATGGTGTATTTGTATGCCACTGGTACCCTGTTTCGCTTGAAGAATCTCTCCGCAAATAGGCTCTCCCTCATCTGTTGCTACAATCTGCAGCAGAAACCGCAGAGGACAAGTGTTGAGCTTATTGGTTATCACCAATTTTAAAAAATCATGGAAGCGCAAGGTTTTGGTGTTTCCAATAAAAGAAATGCAATAATCCAGCAAAATTGTCGCGATTCTTTTACTCTGTCCTGTACAGTTGTGTCGGTCGTTATTTTTCCTAGCTAAACTTTTTATGTTGCTGAAAGTACAAATTTGGGTGTGCTGAGATGGTCTGCAGGGACATTAGTGAGATGGAGTCGCTTCTTCACTTTATATTTATGAGCTGGATCTAGTAGAGAACAGAGCGGGATCGATGTTCCCTTGTATCCCAACTTGAGTCAACCAACCTACCGACCAATCTCGTTATAATCTTTACCAAACCAAAAACTAATTACAAAACTGATTCCCTTATAATACCTGCTCTTCGCACATGATTGATTTCAGAAGTGACTTTTGAGTTCTAAAAACTTCAGTTTCCACAATAGAAAACCTGTCAAGTAGGGAAAAAAATGAAAATGAAGGATTCAAATTAAGGATAAAATAAAAAATAACCTTGAGTATTTTTGCAATTTAGTATTTCTCTAAAGACACATGTGCATTTTCTTGATTTGCAAAACTGGTAATGACAGACGACCAGATCGTAAGCTGTACGGGATACTTAGTTTAATTTCGTAGCCCAATCCTCATTACGTCTTTGTCATCTTTTGCCTGTGATCCCGCTTGTACTCTGTATCTAGCATGGTTTAAATTACAATTCCAGTCACAGAGTCTCTCAGAAACAATCATAACTCCTGTCCTGAAGGCTACGGCACACCTTTCTATGCAGCTGTCAGAATTGTCAATAATAAATACATTGCGCATCTCAGGACTTTGCTCTATCAAAATGGCGTATTAGATTTCAAAGGAGTAGTAAGAGCTTTTTTACATAGGCAGCACTTTGATCTTCCTAATCACGGATGTCCCTACCATTATCATTGTACATGACAAATGAATTCTTGTTGCGTCTTTAAGGTGTAGTTTTTAATTGCAATATTGTTTTGACTTTTCAGCGATTCGCGCATCTAAAGGAAACGGGTATTGCGGATGAGGAAACATTACGACTGATGAGTAAACCGCGATGCGGAGTTCCAGACGAATTAAACGGGCAGTTTGGGGTAGGGAGGTATAAAAGATTTGCTGTACAAGGGCAAAAGTGGGATAAAACCAACCTTACATGGAGGTAAGCAATTCAAGCTAGTGTTCTCTAAAGCTTCCTCCAGACTTTAACAATCTGTGAAATTATGAGACAAGTAAACCATAAGGCTTGAAGCCATCCGTGCCTCATACAACTTTTTCGTCTACTTCTCCCTAAATTGTACGCATGAAAAGCCGTGCATAAACAGATTTATTTTCTCCATGAATTCCTCAAATTATGCGGGAAATATCGGCACGCACTTTTCCTCTTACTCTTGTTTGTATTTTCATGCGTCTGACTCAGGCATAAAGAAAGCCTACGTAAACCCGAACAATTCTCTGCAAATAGGCAGTAAATTATTTCTTCGCCACACTTAGTGTTAAAAGGGCAAAAGTTAAAGTGCGTGTTGCAAGCTGTAACAAATGCTTATAGGTTTCTCAATGATCAAAGTTGCCATGAAAATGTAGATACCAATTCCTAACATGTCACAAAACAGAGAATGCGTGTGCCCGTGTGCGTGTGACATAGAAATACAAAGAGAAGAATTTAAATTCCAGTACTCTTGCCCTTTTTTAAAAACCACATGGAAAGCCATATTCAAGAATGGTCCAGGAAATCTGTTTTTCCTGTCCGCCCACGAAACCCGTGGACGTTAACCTGAGGTTTGAACAAGAATGATGAAACAAAGCTGGAAGTTATCTACTGCGTCGAGTATTGACGAGTTTTCATTTTACGTATCCTTTTTCATCTAATATCCTCCACATGCTTAATTATATACTAAGCGTTACTTAATTGGAACTCCAACTAGACTGTGATTGTGTTGACGAATGATCAATTCAAACGCTGAATTCAAGTTGCTTATGTTATGAACTCACGATTTCGGGATCGGAGATAGTAGCGACATCTTGCGGGTGCTTAGTATACTATTTCTGAGTCTTCATGATAGTTGGCAAAACCAATGCTAGGGGACGCTAGTAACTAGCTTTTGCATCTCGTGCCTGTACTCGGCAACTTTATCATTGTGTCCCGGGTTTCTACTCCGAAACACGGAGATGTGTCTATACACCATACACAAACCCTTGTGCAACCTCGTGTTTGAAAGGAGAGAGTGAAATGTCAACCTTTGTCTGTTGTAAATTGTAAAGGCTAGCAAGGATTTTATGAATGCTATTATATTCTGAGACAGAACAGTTCAAAAATCATCCGTACGAACTGAACATCAACAAAGAAGTAGGGTAGAAGTCGAGCATTACATAAAAGAATATTTAGATTTTTCTTCAGCCCTTACTTGTAGAATCCGAATCCGAATACCGATCTGAGTTTATTGAACTAAAGTTACATACAGTTAAGGAACTTAGCGAACCTGTGCTTTAGGTAACACAGCATAGCTCCACTGTTACAAGCGTAGTCTTGGCAACCGATTCACAGTCTAGTCCGCAGTAATGAAATGTCCAGTGAAGTGTATGACGGATGACTGCAGATCTTACTTGGAGTAAATGGGGAATCGAAACATACAACCATAGTTTATTTTTAAAATTTCTCCTTGAGTCTGCAGACTTTATAATGAATAAAGTCTGCAGAAAAAGTCATTACGCTGATCTGCGACACACCTTGCACAACGGGAAAATCCAATGCATTACACAATTTGGGAGGTGTTTTTTGGAGCTACTGTATCAAGACAGAAAGCTCCATCTCTGGATATTGACATTAAGGATTTTAGAATTAGCAGACGAAGAGCTAGAGAGAAAATACTTTCTGTACCCACGCCCTGGCTTTCTCTGCTTTCACTCAGCGGGCCGTAATATGTGAAAGCCTTTTGGAGTGCTTTATATTTCGGAGCCACATTGGCCTTTGAAAGTTCCATTCCATGCTTAGATTGTTAGCTGAAGCAAGGAGATAGACAATAGAAAATCAATGTGACATTTGTGGAGACTGAATGCATTCAGCAGACCGTGATTCTTAATTGGTATATCTGACATTTAGTTGTGAATGGATTCCTCCATCGTTTACATAATTTGAGCCCAACATTGTACTCTTTTCATCTGTGGAGTAATCTTCTCAAGTTGAGTTTTATTTTTTCCAAGTCTCGTCGCATTATTAAACATGATATTATCCTTTTCTTCGCCATCCATCACAGGATTCCTGTCTCAGATTTATCTAATTCTGGGAAAAATCAAAGTTGCCCTGTACTTCTTGTTGGAAGCTTCCATCCATCCTGGTTCCATTCTTTGGCACAATCCTTGAATAGCAACATAGTTACTTATGTGTGTCTCCTCACTTTGTCAACTATCTGTAATCCTTCCACTATCCGTATCAGCTGGAAGTAGGCTTTGGGTTTCCTGGAACTTTGGAAAAATTGACCAAGGTTCATCTAGTAGTCTTGAGTCTCTTGAGGATGAAGAGCATCCTTCCAGCGAAAAACAATTCTCGCTAATCGTATCTGAGAGTGTGCTTGCTGCTAGCTGATACCGAATCTTGCGAGCAGGAAGGGCTGCCTGCCTACCCCATAAATCTCCACAGGATACGACCAGGATCTTAGCCGGACATCACTTCACCAGTAACGCTTCTCTGTGAGATCAGTGTGCTGAGGATGTATTCAGTATCATTTCTACATCCGCTTTCACAGTTCACGGCAACCTTCCACAAGTTGAGTAAGGGTTGCTGATTTGCTGAAGTGGTATCAGTACTACGCATTAATTATAATTATCAAGTTAATTTACTTGCTGACCACAGGATATTTTGACCATCGTTTCATCCTATTATTCGTCACCTATACAATCTAATGTAATCCCATGAAGAGTTGCTGATTCGTCTGCAATATTTCTGATTATTCAGACTTTAAGTTGTTAAAGCGGAAGGTCCGTGTTGCAGACAATGCATCCGACTCGGATTTTCCAGTTTTATCCCAAATTGTTCGCAAGAGTCCACGAACAAGTCCATCGTCTGCAACAACTCCTAACCAGGACTTCACTCTGGATTTTTTCCGTCTAGCTTATCAATCTTGTGTTTATCTCTTGAGAAGTTCCCATGAAGAGTAAAATCAAGGGAAAGGAGGGAGAGAAGTATATACGTTACGGAAAGAGGGAAGGTTAGTCTAGGCAGGATTGGAAAAAAGTATATGCAAGAATCCCCCTCTACGAAATTCACTGTCTTAAGTCTTACAGTAACATCAGGGTCAGGACGGAGATGGGTCTGTGAAGAAAAAGCTTAAAAGAAGGAGATAACTCGGGACTCAGAGGCCCATAAGCGTGAAAGTTGAACAAATAAACACGGATATCCTTTAGGGAACTGGATGAATTTCCTGCCCTTTATCATCTCGTCTCCTCCTGGTATTCCTCTCCTAATCTATTATAGTATCAAACCGAAATTTGTTTTCAATTTTCAGAGCTAGCCTAGCTTTTGGCTTCGTCTCTCTTATTATGGCTCCACTTTGGGAGACCACCACCCAGCTCTCCTTGTAATATACTACACATGCTCCAACGTTTTTTACCCTTTAAAGTTCTTACTAATCTGGCTTCACTTACCCGGGCGGTGTTGGAGAGGATCCTGAGTACTTTTTACCCCAACCAGCTCTCATTTGACTCCCATATATTTCATTATAAACCGGCCTCTCACCCGATTCAGCAACATTTTGAGCCATTGTCGTAACTCGTTTGTAACCAACCAAATTGAGCCTCTTCTCTCATCAATGCAATCCATTCTGATGAACGTAAGAATATTGAATAATGTGTGGATAGACTTCCAAGGATGGGAATTTATGGCATGCATTTATATTTGTTAACGTAGGGAGAAACTACATACAAATTGCAGTTAGAATTGCAGAAAACTCTAAAAATTTTATAGCGTTTGGTTTGCATTTGCAAGCGTTGTTATGAACTCGGATATGGATGGCTTGAAGATGCAGAAATTGCTTTAGCAAAACTGAATCCTGAGATGAAATTCTACATGCTGCCTGTTCTTGAAATACAATCCGCAATGCTCTTAGTGTTATGTTATGTATGCAAGGGCTGAAACTGAAACTTTTTGTAAAAATCTTTACAAAGGGCGTTATAGGCTTCTGAGAACATTGAACAATCTCCTGAACATGGGATGTTTTCTATAACAGACGCTACGTAAGAACGTAAATTAAAAATCATACCCAATAGTATCCTGCTAACCATTGGCTATAACACCTAAAGATTCGTAATTCTTTTGGGATTACGGTAACAGTTAAATGAGCGGTATCAATCCCGACTCAATAAAAACATCAACAGTGAGTTACAGCTGCTATGCCTCATGTAATTTTTCCCGACATTGTTGGATACGGAAATTCTACCTGTAATGGATCCTAGAAAGTTCCAGAGTGCAGATATGAGTATTAAGTTCAAGTTGGACACATTACTGAAATAAACCATCCTGCTGCGGGGGCGTTATTATTTTTCATCAGCCACAAGTCCGCCTAGTGTGAAACTTGATTAAGGTCCGTCTGCTTAGACATTCTCCAGTAACCTGTGCAGGCCTTGGCGTTCCTGAACATTGTGCCTTGAAATTGCATGGGAGCCCCCTGAAACAGTAATGCATGAGACCATTTGGCTCTAAAGTTTTGATTGAAATCCGAGACGGTGAAACTTGTTTCTGGCCCTCACAAGGTCTCGGCACAAGCTCCTTCGTCTCTATCCAGTTCCGCCTCAGTGTAAGGGTTACCTGACTCCATCAGTTGTCAGAGGAAGTAGCTGGAGCGAGAAGTTACATGCTTTTGACCAGTATTGAGTGAGATTATAGCGAGACAATCTTTTGGCTATTCACAATGTGTGAATTCTAGAATTCCCTTTTGAAATAGCAATCTGCTAGTGCATGAAGTTAGAAAGTTGTCCCGGATTTCTCCCGTACTTTCCCTCCTCCTCCTTGATTTCATCATGTCTTCTTCTCCTTCCTACCCTCTCATCTTACAAGAAGGGCCACTCATTATACTTGCCAGCAATCACTCGCCTTATTCTGTGCATAAATAGATAAATTATCGGCTTTATCCTCCCCAACCTCGAATCCGCCTCTTTCCTTCCTCCCTTTTCCCTATAAAAAGTTTTCCTTAAAACCAGAATAGTGAATCCAATCCAGAATCATTTCACTTCCCGTTTCCCTCATCTCCGGTCCTTACTCTGTTAGTCTCCTCTCACAAATCTTATCTTCACTTTAGTGCCCCTCTGTTAATTCTTTATTTACTCGTATGCCTTTGAGCCATCGTGTCGTAGAAACTGACTGATTTCCCCGTCAAGTTTTACACAAGGCAGCCATAAGATCCAGTATTCATCTCCACTCCACACGATAGACATAGCGTTGGGCGCTACTTCACTCTACAGCCTTTTCCCCTTTATATAGACAAGAGCTAGATTTTGCTCTCTTAGGAAAATAATCTAGCTTGTGGAGGTTTAGCTTTTTAGCTTCCCAAGCATTTATGCTTAGCTTGACCTGGGATTCCTAGCCAGTTCCTCTCTGACTCGGCACCAGTAACGACCTCGTCTGGTTCAGCTCTCCCGGTTTCTAGTAACTAGATTCCGATTCCCGGGTACATTCCGTTATCCGCTTTTCAATTCCATTCACTATATAATTATTAAAATTAACCTCACTATTCCTCAGACTTTCTCTTCTTGGATCTTAAGAAAATTATGTCTTGATTTTTGCCCACTCGTCAGACTCTCTATTCTTTTATTTCCTCGTAAATCAGTTTCCTCATTAGACCAAGACTAATTCCCGCTTTCTCAAAGCTTATAATTATCCTGACTGTGTTCCAGAACTCGGCTCTTATTTAAGCTACCATCAGACTTTTTGAATTCGGAATCTGAGATCTTTCCAGCCACAGCCTGGAAGTTTCCTGGAATTCCGTGTGATCTGTCATCACTTTTACAGTGTGTAGTTTTATTGTGTCGGTAGTACTTCGCAAGCCGGTATCAGTCAGAAGTTGGTCGCTAATTGTTGATTCTAAATGCAATTTTGTCCGTCTCCTATTAGCAGATAGATGAGGAGGAGAAAGGCGTAAGGGCGGTTTATTTTGGGCTGGAGAACTGGAGGATTTATAGTTTTGATAAGAGATTTTCAGGAGACATTAAGAACATGTTTATTGGATGAGCTACTGTTGGAAGAGTGTTTGATTTTTTGCATGTCTCGGGCAGGGCTGACGTTTAGCATGTACTTGAGGTTGGGAAAATGGAGGGTTAGATTTTTGAAGCCGTATGAATGTAATCTGTTCGCACAAAGAGTTATATCATGATAGGAAGAAAGCTGAGCTGAGGGAGTGAGTGTCTTTTAGAAGAGAGTTTGTGTGAGGGATAGATCAGTTATCCAGTTGTCGTGGCTGTAAATGAGGGACACGGTCCTCCAATTTCCCCCTATTCTTCATCAATTACAATATTTTCTACACAGTCTTTCATTCTCTTCTTGACTAGCCACATCTCATAATCATCGTGTTCCTTCTCCTAGAGTTTCATTTTCCCCTTGCCCTTTTCCTTCCCTTTGACTCTCTGCCACTATCTCCCTAAAGTATTCCACATTAAACATGGCCTTCTCTGTCTCTTTCCTCTAGCTGGATTAAGCTATAGGCTATAATCTGTGATATATCCAAGCTTGTATTTTTCTCTCAGACTTTTTCCATGTCTCTCTTCCTCCCATCTCAATCCTCCTTTACTGTCAGCTTTAAAAGTTGAGGAGCACTCCTCAAAATATTCTGTCTGAGAAGACTTCTAGCAGAATCATCCCACATTTTCCATTTGACTTTACTATTTAACCAGATCTGTCTTAGTTTTCTTTCCCGCACCATCCGCAACAATTTTATCTTCTCCTCTCTCCCTGAATAAATACAGTCTTGCCTGCCGAGACGGAGTCACTGGTAGTTTGTTGGTGCATTGGGAATTGGAAAATCCTAGGGATTTCACTTGGGATGATATCCGAAAAATAGCCGTAAACGATACACCCCATTTCCCAAGCAGCCATAAGCGAGAGTCTTTACTTGCCCTATAAACACAGAGTGAATTGCCCCGTGTGTCAGTGCTTGGATCAAGTAAATAACGTGTTCCTGGAATTATTACGCCCGTCTAATTCATTTACGGTGCCGGGGATGAGGGAAACAAGTTTAAGCTTGCTGCTCATTATGTCATCCTCGTCATCATCTTCTCCTGCCTGCTTGGTATCGTCTATGACTCTGGCCCCAGAGTTTGTTAGCATTTGCCCCGACATTGATCCTTGGTCTTGTTGAATGTCGTCGTCGTAAGTTTACATAATTAGAGCCTTGATCCTTGCCTTCATTCATTTCGTATATATCAAGCTCACTTATGTACCTGATCTCTTCACTCATTCACTCCACATGTGTCCATAGCTCCAGCGTCTAGCAGACCTTGACGGTAGATTACTTATAGACACGCTGGAACGTAATATAGTATAACTCATGCCGCAAATCCATCGGCGGTGACACATGATTTTGTGGCTCTGCTTTAGCTCCTGCTAAAAGCCAAAATTAGTTGTGTACCACCGATCCGCCCTAATTTCCAACGCCTTGGTTTCATTAAATAACGCCCCTTCTAAACTCCTTTTAACAGCCCTTTGATATTGTATTGTTATTCAAGCCCAGACTAGAGTAGAATAGGCATGGAAAAGCGTTGCTATGCCACGTATTCATACTTTAATCATTGTCCCAGCGTGGAGAATGCAGTTTCCAACTGGTAGTAATAAAGCCCTCGTACAATGGATGGCATATTACTGTTCCCCCTGCCTTTGATTCAATTCTTTTTATCAATTCTTTCAATCCAGCTTTCACCACAGAAAATTCAGAGCAATGTCTCTCCAGCACTGACTTTGAATTCTGTATTCCCCCTTGAGTTCAGGCATGAGTTTAGTTTCTACCAATCTTGGAGAAGGAGTCGAATTTTTTCTCTACGATTTCCCAATAATCTGTCTTGAACGTCTCATCTCTTCCCCAAATCTATTTCTGTCCTCTCCTGCTGATGAGTTTCCCATTAATTTATTTTCCGGTCTCAGATGGTTCTTGCGTGCCTGGTAAACTCATCCCGTTTCCGCCGCATTGTCTGAAAGGCGGTGAACGCGAAAATTCGCAAAATACTATCAAAGCAACACCCTCTGGTGGATCTGCATCAGTGGCTTTGTGAGTGAGTGAGTGAATGACAGGAGTGAGCGGGCCGGGAAAGGTTTAAAGTTTTATTCGCCCGTACATATCTATCTTTGTGTATGGATCATAGGACGAAACTCTGGAGGTGGTCATTACGGGTCAGAGGAGGGTTTAGCTCCGGACATGATACATTTGGCTAGATTTTGGCTTGAACGACGACTCACTCGATTTGGTGGTGATGCTTTCGTGCATTCATCACAACCTCCTTGAGTGAGTCATTGAATAGCCTTGCATTGGATTATTTTCACTCTGGCTTCAACTCGTACTATCAGCCGCCATAAACCCTGCTTTCTCCGCCCGGCTTCCAGAACACCATCAGCCATTATGTAATTCATCATTCCGCATCTGGTCTGGATCTAGCAGTGCAATAGTACGAATAAAAGAAAGTCGGATCAAGCCTGATTTTAAAAATTCTAATCATAGTTTTACTTTTGTTAATCTTGACAACATGCTTAAATATTTTGAAAAGTCTCTATAAAAGTTTCATTTCTTTCACTACGTTTCGTACAGCTTCATTTCCTGTCTCTAACGCCTCTTCGTTTCAGCTTAGGTCCATTGAGGCTTGCGTTTTCTAATAGAAGCAATGAATGTGTACTTGTGAAAGTAGTTTTAACTTTTAAAGGGGCTCTCTATAATGCCTTGAACAAGGAAAGGTTCAAATGATGCATATTGATCTTTTTAAGAACGTTTTAAGAATAGTTTCCCGTTTAATACTTTTAGTGATAAGAGAAAAGCTTTAACGTCCCAAGTCAATGTTATACTTGTTTTTAGGAGGAGGATTCTGTAGCTCAGAGCCGAACAAGCAGAGGCTGTTTGATTGACCTTTTCACTGCCCTTTGGTCAAGTACCCACTTAGGCATTTTCAAGCTTAGCAAAGCCCTCCTAATGGCATGTACTTATAGAGCCAGATGTTAAGTTTTGTAGGGGACTGTAGGCAGAAGTATTCTAATAATTTCTTGAAAAGCAGGAGTGGAAGCAAGTGTTTCTTATGAGTTTCATTGAGAATATTATTCGATACCCTTTAGGAATGAAAGAAAAACTGGAATGATACCTCAATGAAAGCCTTCACCAGGAATCCCTTCTCGTGTAGAGTTGAGAGGCACTTGAATTTCATCAAAGCTCCCTTGTCCTCTAGAGAATATGATCTGTTCAGCTTAAGTAGCATCATAAACTTGATATGCGTACCAGACGGGGGAGAATTAGAAAAAATTAAGGCAAAACTTGTACGCATTCAGCCCCATTCTCATGAAACACTGATATCCATTTCCACTCTTTCAGTTTCTTGCAAGAAAGTCTCAAATTATGTTTCTCTTGAACGCGTTTTGAAACAGTGTTGGCTTTCCATTTTTCCCTCAACAAAACAGTGGTACTTGAAAGTCTAATTTATATTGAAGGGATTAAAAAGATGTACATTAATATCTATTCGTTTTTTCTCATCATTGAAACCTTGTTCATTTCTTGAATTGGCTACAACAACATCCTGGAAGATGATTGCGGACAAGTCTTTCGGAATACTTGAATTCGCTGGTAATAAAGAGCCATTATCACGCTATTGCTCATCACCCCAAAGAAATAGTTTGGAAAACATTTGTCTCGCACATGGTATACTCTAAATTGTCTGAATTCACCTGCGTTTGATCCTGGTTCAAATTAAAGTCAAGTTCTAAAAGTCTCAATCTCACAGATTGTTTTAGTCCAGGATACAAAGGGGGAAATAAATTAAAAATGATCTCGTCGTAATATTCATATTAATTTTTTTAATTAGCCTGGAGAAATCCGCCTACAGACTGCCGAGAGATGCGGTTCGTGGAGAATTGGCGGCTGCTCTACAAGTATGGTCCACTAATACTACACTCCGATTTAGAGAACTACATTCTGACTCTGCCAGCGAAGCTGATATACGTGTCACCTTTGACAGGTAAGTTGGAGGACGGGAGTGACTTTTCTGATTTATCATTAATTTTAGCTACAGTTAAAACTTCTATGTGGTGTTTATTTAGAGGAGAACACGGGGACGGCTATAAATTTGACGGGAAGGGTACTGTTTTAGCTCATGCATTTTTTCCCGGAAGGGGGAACGGAGGAGATGCGCATTTTGATGATGATGAAGACTGGGTTTCCATCTATTACACTCACGAGAACCAGAAAGGTATTAGAGTTAAATGATAAATAATTTTTGCAGATGAGAGTTCAACTATTTCAACTTGTATGAGCTAAACAAGGACTAAGGTTGTAAAATAATATTTAAATGTCTTTTCTAGGAACTATGCTATTTAGCGTGGCGGCCCATGAGTTTGGACATTCGCTGGGTCTAAGTCATTCAGACGTTCAAGGAGCCTTAATGTACCCTTGGTATCAGTCCTTTACTCGTGATGACGGCCTGCCGGAGGACGATGTTTATGGAATTCAGCAAATTTATGGTAAACGATCGGTATCTCAAAACTGATTGACAAAAAATACTTGACCCCGCGTGCAAATCTTAACGCAAGCAATTGTGCATTTTTAGGTTACAATTCTAAAATGGCTCCAAATCCCTACCCTCGTGAACGACTTCCTGTAAACAGAATTCCGACGAATTCTCCTAGTAAACCGAAGCCTGGTAACCGACCAGGAACAAAATACCCACCGCCAAGGCCGAAGGATGATAGACCAAATGCATGTGATTCAACATACGACGCGATATCAGTTATTCGGAACGAACTATTTATTTTTAAGGGAAAATACTACTGGAGGCTTGACGAAAAAGGTTCTGCCCAGAATGCCACCCCTGCACTCATTACGCACATGTGGCATGAGTTACCCGCAGATCTCACTCATGTAGATGCAGTTTATGAGCGAAATGGCCGTGATATTACGTTTTTTATAGGTAAATATATAATTGGTGGGAATTAATGCGATACCTAGACTCTAGACTTTCATCCGCAATTTGCCTATAGTGTTTAATACAAAATTTTAAAAAATTCCAGGCAAATACTATTGGAGCTTCGAAGGGGCGAAAGTAACGAAACGGAAGAAACCTTTATCCGACATCGGGATTCGTGATGTGGATAAAATCGATGGGGCCTTGGTGTGGGGTCATAACGGGAAAACGTATCTGTTTTCAGGCTCCAAGTACTGGAGGTGGGTTTTGTTATATCATGAGCTCACGCATCCCTGTAGTAATAAAATTTCGTTGTGAAAGATAAAGTTTGCTTTAACATCGTTTACATTTTTGGAAACACAGGTTAGACGATACTGATGATAACAATTTCTTCGTTGAGTACGACTACCCTCGTGATATGTACGTTTGGAAAGGTGTGCCGTACAATATTGACGCTGTTTTCAAATGGAAGGACTCCAAAACATACTTCTTTAAGGGGAAAGTATTCTGGGTTTTCGATGACCAACACATGAAAGTTGCTTACGACACTCCCTCCCTCTCAGCACCGTTCTGGATGGGATGTGTCAGTAACGGAATACTACCCACCGTTGATGGCAAAACCGTTGACGGCTCATTTAGAGTGCACAATCCCAGAATTTCTGCTTCCCCACGTCAATCCGCCTTCCCTACCCTTATTTATCCCTTTATTTTATTTGCTTGTAGAATTTTACTCAGAAATCAACAGACTTCATGATGCGGATCATGGAAATCTATATCGTGCAAAGTATAATCAGTCCAATCCCTAAAAGCCCTAGCGGCCAATTGTTTTACATAATCCCAGACTCGTATAAGATGTGCTCCTCTTTTCCTCGTCGTCTAGTCAAACTGTTCTCAACTCCATTTTTGACAAGATTATGAATTTTGCCTGAAGACTTATTAGATAAAACGCTTGAAGCATGGAACATGCCTTTTCCTGCACCTAGGCATCTTCATAAACGCTCACTCCAGGCATTTTCCCGCAAGTTTTTTATGATGCTAAACGTATTGGAGCTTTTTCATCCGCCCAAAATAGAAACTGCAAATGCTTATGCACACGCTTTTACGGATTTTGATACATGTAGTACGTCTCCGTAAATATGAAATACAGTAACCTCTTTTCTTGTACTCTATGACCTGAGCTTGAAGAAGCCCAAGCAAACTGCGTATTATGGCTCGGCGATGTTAAGACTTAAGTTATTATATTCAGTCCCTCAACTTAGCATGTTTAGTTAACTCTGTATGCGTTGGAATTTTGAGGGTAAAAAACTTTTTTTTACTTCGAGCCATTGTCTAGCAATGAATTTGAATTTTTTTATGGTTTGTAATTCATCTGTTCCGGTTCCTTACAGTTCACTTAATGGACAATGGATTCTTGAAGAATTCAAAAACCGCAACGACTTTCCCCAAAAATTGTATTTGATGGGTTTAAACCATTTTAAAATGTAATTTCCTCAAATCCTGAACTGAAACAGTTTGATCTCAATTTCACTGTTACGAACTGGGCTTGAAGAATTTAAATGTTTTCTAAAATACTTTAGCAGTGATACATGCGTAGTTTTTTTAAGTTGAAGTTGAAAGCATGATATGTCAATGAGTTAAATGTTGAAAGCGCGTCTACAAACATTCCTATCGATTCTAGACTGTAGTTTAATTTCACGAGCATTGGTAAAATATTCCTTATTTCCGAGCGATCAAAGTTTTGTCACGAGCTCGTTTAAATTGCACTTGCGCTCAATCATACGAGTTTATTGTCAATTAAGTTAAACATCCCTAAGCAGCTCATTCTTCCAAGGAAAAACTTTTGTAACCTGTACCCTTCTTCTCCCTGTTA
The DNA here is from genome assembly GCA_906901655.1 of Sminthurides aquaticus. Taxonomy (NCBI): domain Eukaryota; kingdom Metazoa; phylum Arthropoda; class Collembola; order Symphypleona; family Sminthurididae; genus Sminthurides; species Sminthurides aquaticus. The sequence continues at coordinate 1,752,383 of CAJQTT010000004.1, read as the reverse complement.
GCTGTGAAAGGGATTGTTATAGAATTTTCTACCTTTGCCTCCATCCGCTCTTATTATCTTGCATAGGATTTTGTCAGCATTTAATTGGCATACATTCAAGGGATAAACTTTGAACTTCACCGACTTTAGACAGTTATACATATACGAGTTTTGTTTCGCAGTTATATAAAACTCTACAGTGGATAAAGTTATACTTGGGATGGGCTTATCGGAGATCTAGATTACTTTTTATATTGCTTTTGTAATAATTTATATAGAACAAGTAAATATATATAATACAGATGCACATTTATGTGTACAGATAGAATAGTAATCGTTTACCATGGAACAGACAAAGATGAGGATACTTTAAATGCTTTCGCTTTTCAACTTATTATACGAGCCCCCAGCAGGAAGCGAACAAGAGGCATATTACATGGAATCCTCGGGAAGGGTTTACATAGAATAGTTTATCTATGCTTTTTTACGAGATGAATATTCTGATGGTCTCCTATGTTGTGTGAAGCGATGGAAAATTTCAGTGTGATAATTATACCATTAAACCATTAAACCTCATCTCTGAATTTCAAAGCTGAATTTGATTCTTTTTATTTTTCGTGACGGCATTTATGTGTATATACATAATTGACGCCACCATAATATCTGAACATGAAATCTTAGGTTTATATTCTCATGCATTATTTATTATTGATTAAAGTACAGGTATTCACAAATTTATAATTGATGTACAAGTGAGTTTGTCCCGTTTGATTATCCAAAATAACCTGCCAGTGAGGACAAAAATGAGGTTGGACTTGCCCTTCCGGTTACAATAAGAGATGCTCTTCCTTGATGGTCAACCAGGTACTTGTTACCGTATTTATCCATCCATGTTCGTAACGTTGGTCTGAAACTGATGGCTGGTACAGGTGTTGCTTCAACTGCTTCCGGGTGATGAACGTAAGTATATTGAGGGTCAGCGTTATTTGCGGGATAGTGATATTGATCTGGTAGCTTAGGTGGCGCCATTGTAGAGGTTATTCGATCTTCGCTAGTTTCAGCATCAGGGATTTTCATAACAGGCAGTCCGATAGGCTCAACATTGGTAAAGATTCCTGAAGAGATAATATATAATAGCTGTTTAAATATACTTGCATACACGTTTTTCTAACATGACTAACATGTGCTAAGCTACATACATTAGTTTATTTCTTAAAACGTTTCGATTTCCGAAACATATAACGCAGGTTGCCTATTCACTTTGCATTCGTCATTTAGCGATCTAAGATTGCAACCTACTATGTGGTACAGCCTTTGTCACTTATCGCTAACGCTTGTTGACTGGAGAAACATTGGCAGCATGAGAAATACTTTCTACTCATAGTTTGCTCAAGTTTCCTAGAATTCTGTAGAGTGAAAGTTTGGAAAGAATGAATTTCATTTGATAGTGTCATCCTTGGGTTTTGTAGTTGTATGGCGGGAGCCGAAATGAGGTGCGACCATAATTCATTTTCTGATAGAAAAAGTTGTAAAATCGTGTCAATAAACTGACATTTAAATGTAATATTTTGCTGTCAAGTTAATTTCACCATTCACGGAATTAATTTCTGAAGGAAAAAAAAACTTCGGCGCCTATAGAGGGGGTTAAAATAGTTACAAAAACAAGGTAAGTTTAAAGCTCGGTATAACAGTTGTGATAGCATTGAACTCTATGATGCCATGAACTATCATAAACTTATGAGCAATAAGGGTTTATAGTTTTCGCCAAAAGGTAACGCTAGCCTGACTGAACTAGTCAAAACGCATAACCTAAGGATAACCTAAACTCACTGGTTTCCCGTTCTTTGCACACCCAAAAATGTCTGTAAACCATGTCGACTGAATCATTGAATTGATATTGACTATTAGCCATTAGACCAGAAAAAAAGAGGCAATTACCTGGTTTAAGTCCTTGATCTGATCGATGAGCGATAAAGTTAGGATCTAGTTCTTCTCCGTCAAATTCTTCCGTATCAGAGAATCGACTGTCATTTGTTTTGCTTTCTGTTTCAGGAAGTACCTCTCCACAGCATTGGATCAAGTTGTTTAGACAAGGGTCTTTCCTCTCTTCTTGCGTTGCGTTAGTTACAGTGATATTTGAACGGTTGCGGCATCGGATTTCCGAGACACAAACGCATTGAGTTCCCTTTTGCCCTGTTCCTTCCGATCCAGTTAGTGACGGCGTAAGTACGTTTATTAACCGTCCTCCGTTGTTATCAGAAGTTTCGTAAATACCTCCTGTTGAGTTTCCAAAATTCCCATCCGTAGTTTTGTTGCCAATTTGAATTGGTTCACAGCATCTAACTTTATCGTACGTGCAGTAGAATCCGAAGGAGTAATCGGTATAAATAGGAGGGCATTTATCCCTTGTCTTGCACCGGCATTTCTTTGACGGAGATTTCTTAGATGGTGTAGAATGTTTTGTTTCAGGTTTCGCTCCTTCTAAGGCAGTCACTTCCTTAATCCTTACAGTTGGCGCGTGTCTTGCTTCATCCGTTTTAACAGTGGCTGGGTCTGTAGCGTTAGAATTTGCCGAAGCTGTTTTCTCCGCTGGTTTTTCGAAGGAGCAGCATAAACGCTCAGTCACGGCACAGTCAATATTCTACGCATGAAATGAAAATTATTAGGATACGATTCTTATTCAGAAGCTAATCTGTGGCCTAAAGTAGCAACTTACCGGCACAAAGGATTTCCCGATCACAATATCACATTCTGTGCTACTGAGGGGCTTACATCCACAAGTTTTCAAATCGATTGAGATTGTCGGGGTCCTCATTTCATTTCTTTGACTGAAAAAAAGAAATCGAATCTGATTAGAATTTGATTCTTCACGGATTGAGACAAGTAAAACGTATAAAAAGTAACTGTGAAGGGTGTGAAAAGTCTCAGATACTTACGTTGCAACCGCGGGCATGCCAATTGAGACTCCAGCCATGCTTAGCAGCAGCACTAAGTTAAGAACTAGATCGTTAGAAGAAACCATTTTGGAACGTACAAGCTTTGCTTCCGGAGCACTTAGGATGGTGTTGCTTTGAGAAACGCTTCTCCTCAACTGAGCTAGTTGGAAATTTTATTCAGGTTGTATCTGCCTAAAAAACTGGTTTATAAAATAAAAATAACTTGCACGCGGGACAGCCTGACAGGAAAAGGATACAGGGACTAGTAAACATCCTTGGTTACTGTAGCTTGCCTCCTAGAGAGAATAGAAAAGGTCCAGCCGTCAAAAGGAGTCAGGTCTTAAGTACCCCGGCGCTGGAGTTCACGCAAAGTGCATTCAGGAGGTCCGAAACAATAGGCAGAATAAAAATAAGTGAACTTGAAAAACTTGTCCTTTATCAAGATGCATTGACAGTCGCGTCCATGATGCATAGGATCCGATTGTTTTTTAGAAACGTCTGGAACCAGGTACATCTCACTATAAGCATGTGGAAGTTCATATTACTTTGGTAAAAGTGTCTGATTTGGTAAAGTGATGTGATTATCAGGTACTTTGAGAAGGTGTAGGGTGCAAACTATTCTGTGTAGGTCATGGGGGAATTCTTCCCTAGTTCAAGGACACAATGAACCGTCCACTTGCCCTATTGTGCCTGCTGTACAATCAGCACCTTTACATACGGGAAACCCACGGAATTCCCAGCACTGCTGCTTGCATTTTTGTGGGAATGCGTTTTCTGTAAACTTCCAAAGGTCTGTTCAAAATCCAAACGGAATTTGTTTCCCGTAGACTTGTGCATTAAAAGCGACGAAGTGTCACATCCTGCGTTTCTGCTGGATTTTCATACTTATGATTGCCTATGGTTTGATGCCGCATTTTCAGACCGCAGAGCATGCCACAATTAATGTTTCTTGCGAGAGTTTCCGTCCGTTCTCGATATCAGTAGATTGCATTCTCGGGAGTAAAGCAGCTATTTGAGGTTTGCATCTATGTTTGCCAATGATAAAAATATTTTACTGATAGTGTTCCTAATTGCCTTTTTTCAGGTCAACGTTGGTACTCAAAGCTCAAGCTTAGCGACTAATTACAGACTGTCTTTGTACAGCTGTCCTTGTAATCATGGCATCGCCACCCAAAGACGCGCCAGCAAAAGTCCCTAAGAAGCAAAAACCCGCTCCGGTCAAGCCAGAAAATTCGCAGAATCCGTTTTTTTGGTTTATTCTTCTAGCCGTTCTTACAGTTCCTTTCGCAGTAGTGCTGAATCTGTATTGTGAAGAGAATACGTCAAGCGTATGCCAAAAAGTAAAAGCTGTAAGTAATTGGTTTCTACCAAAAAGTTTGGACAAGCGATCCGCTCAAAAATCGAAGCCGAAAGTTGAATCTAAGGATGCAACTAAATTGTCAAATGCGGATTGGATTCGAGCTCCGATCAAAGATGCAAAACTATTTACCAGTGAAGAAATCAAGTACGTAGAAGGAGGTCCTTACTACCTAGTCATTGCGGGCCATGTCTTTGATGTCACCGCTGGTAAAGGGTCATACGCCCCTGGATCTGGATATTTTGGATTTATTGGTTAGTTTAGTATAGGTCTAATTTTGAAGGTTTCCTTCTTTTTTTATGTTGGTTAGTACAGTATTTTATGAGTCCATGTGATTATAGGCCAAGATGGATCACGAGCGTTCGTTACGGGGGAGTTCAATGAAAAAGGGTTGACAGACAACCTAGACGGCCTCAGTTCTTCTGATTATACAGGAATTGCGGGCTGGGTTAAGTTTTACTTTGAAAAGTACAAATTTGTGGGTAAGAAAGAAATGTAGGATTGAGTTTCATCTTTTACAAAAGCTTTCTACTCTGTATTAACCAAACCAATGTTTCTATTTTCATATCATGAAGGATACCACATAGGTAAATTTGTAGATGAACATGGTGCACATACGCCTTACTTCAAACAGCTTCGTCAGTGGGTTAAAAATGCCGAAAGTGAGGAGGACCAAGAAAAAGATTTACAAAAGCTGTTTCCACCATGTAATGTGTCATGGAACGCGGAAAAAGGAAGCACAGTCTGGTGCACCAGCAAGAGGTAAGCAATAAAAAAAGAAGCTTTCAAGCCGTTCTCAATGTATAAAAATTGTACCTGAATTCATTGATTTTTAAGCGGTGGCATTCAGAGAGACTGGAAAGGTTATCCAAGGAAATTTTTTGAAAAAAACAAGGAACCCAGATGTGCATGCGTCCATCCAAATATGCTTAATGACCCACGTCTCCGTGTCTACGATGGCTGTGATCCCCAGTCGGATAAATGTATTCCCATTGACTGATGGAGCAATTAGCAAGACTTCTTTATGTATTTCGATGTTGTTATAATTTCGGCTAAAGTACTTAATCAGATTTGAAAACGAAGACCAACGTGGGAAACATGCATCTCAATAATACTCCATTCCAGATGACAGTGTGTATTGCTTGTTTCTGTGATAGATCGACGCTACAGGAAGCGAAAAAACAAGAATATTTAATCGCGTTTATGACCATTTCAACTGTCTTGACAGTGCTATTCCACATTTCATTCCACGATTGCGTAAAATAACACCATTTAAGTTACCCTTGTAAGATACTAGTGTTAATAAAAACTATTTCGAAGTCATTTTATTAATTCTCCCATTTTCGCAGTTTTATTCACAACAATTAGCGAATTAAATTCTGAAATGTGTTCGGAATTCATGCTTGCACAAGTTCTCGTTTCAACTTACTTTCCAGAATAACATACATAAATGTTCCAGACTCACTTGAGGAAATGTAGAAAAGGATAGATAGAGTATATAGGTAAACAGAAACAGGCCCATAGAATTTCACGAAACCAAGGATTTAAAATTGACTAACAATTAGATATTTCTTCACGTTTTTCTTGTATTAAACATCAAACACCAGCAGTAGCCAAACACACCCATCAGTGGCCTTCATTCTTGTAATAAATTAGACCATCACACGTTCATATTTATGAATAAATGTTAGTACAGATCCGTGCGTTCAGACTACTCTTCGGACTTCGAAAAACCGCTTCAAATAGTATACTTGGCCGAGGGTCATGGCAACAAGAACAACGGCTTCGAAGAAGGACCACATGACAACACGAGAATTGGTAGATTCATTGATTTTCCGATGGATTTTATCTCGAACTTCCATATACTCCTGTTCGTGCTTCACACCGACTAATGCAGTCGACAATTCCTTAATCATATCAGCCAGTTTGTTTGGATGAGCTACAGAAATAAAAGAAAAACCCTGTTATAAAAGTTTAGGATTCCATCCTGATGATTATCCATGATGCACTTGCCTTCACCCTCTGCTGGAGGAGGTGCAGGTTCTCCGATATCCATATTAAACATTACACCTTTCGGTGTCATGGTAGACATCTTGTTACTAAAGCAATAATGGTAAGGTCCGGTTTTACTTGCGGAAAAAGTAATTTTCCCATTACTTTCCCGTTCTCTTGTGAGGATTTCTTCATTTTCAGGCCCAAGAACTCGAACGTCAATATCCAAGAAACCACCTTCGATTACTTCAAACGTCAGACCTGTAGAAAGCATAGTTATTAACGTTAATTTCTATTTTTCTAATTATGTCGACATGGAGTCATAACATATTGAAAATTTCACCTAATTTTGTTCCATTCTGAACTCTATCGAAGAAACATTCTTCCGCATGAGCATCCACTGTGATGAAATATGGAAGACAATAGCGGAAGAGCATAAACAGAGTAATCAAAACCAATTCCACACTCCCCTTCATTTTATCTGCAAAATAAGTAAAGGACATTAATTTTAAAGCTGTTAAAAAATTAACGATATCACGATATGTTCGCTCCATGGCGATTAAATACATTCCATTCAGTGTAATGGTCTTCACTTACCTTATTTTGTTGACAGATCTGCACTCGATAAATCGGAACGACTTACAGTTGCGATCTGAAATATTTTTAGTATTCGCCGAAGCGCAAACGGTGCGTAGGTACAAGCTTCTTTAAAGCCGAAACAAATGTTTAGCAACACAGATCCTACAATCCAGATTGACCGAATCCTGTGTATCTACGTGGCATATTTCAATTTAAAATACCACTCCAATTGCCGGTTATTCCGTACGCGACAGTCCAGATAACCTGTAAAGATCAAACAGATCAAAATGTCGGTTAGCTTACTTCAAGTAGCCATGTAAATGATGGAAAATACATAGCTGCAATTAAATCAAGCAATTTAACACACAAATTTCTCAAGTTGACGTATCAGCAACACTTACCCTAAACTAATTTAGTAGTCTAATTGCAGGTGTAGACCATGAACCTGTACGGTGCAGTAGAAGCAGATTATGCACTACAATTGTCAATTTGGCCGAACTCACACTTCTCTCATTAAAATCCCATATGCTTTCACTGCAATTCTTCCAAGACTTCCGTCAAAACTATTCCGTGATTCTCTTCGCCTCCCAGCTTTAATCATAGGAACGTCCACGTATAGATTATCTTCCACATTTCCCTCTATGTCAGGCAGTACTAAGGATACTCGGTTTGTGATGTTGGGATATCACGGCGCCCGTGATATTTGTAGACTAGTTTGTGATATATCACACAGTTAGTGATATTGCTGTTTTTATATCACAACTGTGGCTAACTTCACGGGATGTTTTAGTTGAGATGCTGTGGAAATTTTATTTCTTGGCGGATTTTCGTGTTTTTTGTTTTAAAACACATCTGAGGTCTCCTGCACACAATAATCCGGGGTGCAAGGCGCTCTAACCGCCATTATTTTGAAGCTAATAACAGTTAAAGTGAGCGCCATCATTGAATTTTCCACTCCCATAAGAAAAGCATTGGGATTCTCACGCGCAAGCAGGTTCTCCGCTGTAGTGGAGAACTGAAAGTTTTCTGAGTTCTCTTTCCAATTGCTCCGCTCAGGAGCATCCCAGAGTCAAACGGTTTGGCTTCTTGGATACCTGAGTTTGTTTTCTCGATTACATGTAAAATTTAATCTCTCTAGGTCAAAGTGTGAAGTGGCTGCAACGCTTACACTGAAAAAAGTCAGGTTTCTTCGACAGTAGACTTTCAGCGTTGCAGTATCTTCGAACTTTGACCTAAGAACAGGAAATTTAGTTTAAAATATAGAAGAAGACCTAGGCTATCCAACAATGCAAACTGCTTGGCATTGTGACGCTCTTGAGTGAAGTAATAGATGAAGTAAGCCGAGGAAAATCTTACGGTTATTTACTGTCCGTATTGCCCCACTTACCGCGATATCACGGGATCTGTGATATCACGTGATATCATGTGCTTGCTAGTACTACAAATATGTGACAATTATATCACAGGGCCCGTGATAAATTTCGTTATTTATGCTTCTTGTTCCTGGCTGTATGTGTTCTTCTTCAGCTGAATCTGTGTAAAAAAAATTCACGATAGACCGGCATATATTTCAGCCACTGCTTGCTGCCATCTAGCAACCATCAAACACTCTTGCCATGTCACATAAGTAGATGGCAGTTTTACAAACTTTTCAATTTCCGTAAAAACATCATAGCAGGGCCTCGAAAAAGACCAAAATGTCTTGTTTATATATATTTAATGGCATTTTAACGGAGAATAAATAATCAATACTGCATTCAAACGAAACTGTCAGCAGCAGCGGCTTTCGTTACTAACAGGGCGTTTGATTTATTTTTATATTCCAAAAACACAATTCTAATTGGTATCTGCTAATTCATAGATTACTGTTGTTGCAGAGTGTGAGTGTGAACTAGCAATTGAGATCTACTGTCGTCACGTTATGCTTGGGCTTCGCGAATTATGCAAACGCATTTAAACATTTTTTAAATTACAATTATTGAAGCATCGCAACCGAGTTGTGTTAATTAAAATCAAACATACAACAGCTGAGCGGAACAACGCGCTTAGACATTTACACACCTGACCTGTGCATTCGTGCACATAGCATCTACATTTGACCGAGCTGAAACATTGGCTAGTTAGGAGGTAAATCAGAGTCAAGAATTATAATCGCAATTAATCAAGAACTGTTTCTACGCATTGTGCGACTCCATGAGTAGGTCATATAAAAAGCATGCTTATATATATTTCTAGCTATGCGTAAATATTGCAATTGAGGGCACCGAGATGCCCATCTACGAAACAGTAAACAAAACTATGTATGATAGATTCATGTGTGGCTCACAGCTGAGCTTAGGGCAAAAGGTTTATTAAACCATTGTCACCGCGCATACTATTGTATTACGTGATTGCATGCACTGACTGCCAGTAGATTTTTGCGAATTTAAATTCGTTTCACTTATAGGAGCAACAGTCTGTAGTTGTCGTAAATGGAATGATTCAGAAGGCCAAGACATAACAGCACACACGACAAAATCAAAAACTAAACAAAGCTACACCATCAACTGCTGTTCTCCTTGCAAATGCAAACAGCCTTACCAGTTAGCCCTCATGGAATAAGACTTCAGCGTTGAAATTAACAAGGTATTTTGCCAACCTTGTTCCGTAGTGTGGAGTCTTTTACAAAATCTGTGTGGTGTATGGTGGATGATAAAGCATCATAATTTTGTGGACGGACAGGTACAATTTTATCTTGAACATGGTTTCATGTATTGGTTTTATTCCCTGCAAACTCATGGAAACGTTATCCCGAGTGATTCAATATTTACCTAACGTATACTATTAATTAACACAGTGGGAGCAAATTCCTGCATCTGTCGTCAAGTTATTACAGTCTCAGCTATATATACATGCTACAGACAGCTGATGCATGATAATTGTAGACGATGTGTATAGTTTAGAGCCTATATATAATCTACTGCTCCCTAGTCAATAACGTCTGTCATTTAATTCTCTGCGTAGAATATCTTTAACCTTGTTCCTGTATGACATCCTCCACAGGTTCTGGTCTAAATGTGGAACGTATTTGCTTTATTTCAGGTAATTATAACATAGTTCTTCTTGGGTGACAAGGAAGACGACAGTGGTTGTTGCAACAGGTGAATTGGAGTAGAAAACGGTAAGCATGATCAGTTGTCTGTTACGAATTACCGTATATTTGTAAACACAATTACGAGTCCGAAATTGTGGTGAACAAATGTTACCTCGTGAAATGCATAAAATTCATCAAAATTAATTAATTTCGTGTTTCAGACTAATTGGTACGACTAAATATCAGCAATTTAACTTGATTAAACAATCTGGATGATACAGACTTGATCAGTATTTGAAATATCAGCTTTTGACGCAATGGCTGACAAGTAAGGAAAATTCAAGTTTTAAACGAGAAGAAAAAAAATACTGTTATTCATTATTAATTAATTCAATGTATTTCTTTTGTATACAGGAGCAGTCCTAGTTCGGGTTCACCGAAGAAAGGTTCAAGTCCAAAGAAACAGAGTCCCGTAAAAGGGAGTCCAAAGAAGGCAAGCCCTACTGCAACTGAAGCTCCCGAAGAAGTGGTCCCTTCTACATCTGCTACTACCAAAGCGGAAACTCCGACTTCTTCCGCGACCCCAATCGAAGCGAATTTGGAACAAGATGGTGGAGATGAGCAAAGTTGGGGAGGGTGGTTTACGAGCACTATATCCTCGGCCAAGGAACGTTCAACTGAGATGTTTAATTACTTGAAACAAGATTTGACAGAATTTTCTGAGACGGTACAAGAAGCTGGGAGGGAAATTAAGGATAAACTAAATTTGGAAGATACGGTCAAAACTGCGGTTTCTTCTGTTGGAACCAAAGCTAATGTCATTCTGGAACAAGTCTCCACGATATTTGGAATTGGACCAGATGATGAAGACGAAGAACTTGTTATGGGTAGGCCTTCATCCAAGACAAGAGTGCGGGTAAGTTGCAAATAGTATTAAATTTTGAGCCTCTCCATAATGGCTAAGATGGAAGGCATCCTACCTAAGGTCGGTTGCTCTTTTACTAATACAGGTTTTAATTCGGCATGTTTTATAATACAGGCTAAAATTTTTACTATGTCATACGATGAGTCACTTTTCCTGGAGGATCCAAAGGATATTGAAGCTTACGAAGCTTGGATGTCCCATTTCGATTTAGAAGAAGAAAACGAAGAAACTGTGAATTTGTTGGCCAATAATGCTAACTTGCAAGAGCATTACGCCAAGCTAGTACCGAGTAAAGTTTCCCACCTAGTATTTTGGCACAGGTTTTACTATTTGGTCCACCTCATGCTGGAGGCAGAGAAGAAGTCTGCATGTGCAACCCAACCCATTTCTTCCACGGCTTCCGAATCCACAATTGAATCCATCGCTCAAGCTGCTGAAGAAACAGGTAAACTCGATTTGTATCTTTGGTTTTATCAAAATAAAATCAAGTTTGACCTCTACTGACACCCATTGATTTTCACTAGTAGATCCGTCTCTCGTTGAAATCTCTGAGGAAGATCAAAAACGGCTATTGGCAGAATACGAAGAAGAAATGAAGAAATGTGATGAAGATTCCGGCAGACACTCTCGGCGATCGAGCGGTATGTAATTTAAGCACTTACTGAAATTTAGCTCGTGATTAAAACTTATACGCATTGATATGCACCTGTACGAATTCACAGGTCCCCTTTCTTCCTCCTCATCCAGCAGCTTTGCATTTGTAACTCATGACGGAGTTACAGACGAGGTGAAAGTCGATTAAGCTAGCGCAAACATTTTGAGTGGCATTAGTTCCGTGCAAAATTTATGTAACATTTTCAAATTCTTAGTAAATCAAGAAAATGAGGGTATAATACGAAACGGAGTAGCATCGCAAGTAACCGTATTTTCTTGTGCTCGTTTCATTAGCGATCCGATAATGTAGTTAATCGTTTACCCCTAGTAGTTGTACACAGTAGGAAATAAGTGATCGACATTGGAAGTTTTCCTATACGCATTCAACGCTAAATCCGTGTTGATGGCGGTGAAGAAGAAGATTTAATTATCATTTTTACTATGTTGTACAGATAGAGATCTAAGGAAATTTAATACCTATCATATCGTATATAAGTGTGAATGAGTCTATATTCCACGTCCTGTTATATCTCATGCGTACGGATTCTAACAATTCAGCTGCAAAATCTGCTGCTTTCTTTCCAAATCCACATTTCTTATACATGCGGCAGGGCTTGTAATTTTCCAAGATTTGTACTAATTCATGTTCAACTTTTCTGTAAATCTTGTTGTGCAGAGGAGAGTGCCTTGTATTTATCTGCCGCATAATTTTATACATACAAATATTTTGAATAAATCCGATCCTGTCGCAACTTCAATCTAAGTTATTTATACGGACCAATTATCCTCTTTTGTCTTCATAAGACGTGTTGTACAGTATACGAGACGAATCTGCGTTCTGCAAAGCATAATAAAACTTACCACCTTTTCTACTCTTGGGATTAAACCCTTACCCTTGGCAAGAGTTTCCGGAAAAAACTATTCTCATATTTCGCCATCCGTAGGGCATAAATAATCAAATTCAGTTTCAGTATCATCTAGCCAAACAAATGGAGCTGCGAAGCGTTACTCCCCATTTAAACTGTGCGTAATTTTTGCGATGCCTTTGTATTTACAGGTGTTGGAAGCGCAAGTGCACAGTCCAATGCAACGCATATCAGATAAGTCTCGCGATTTGTACACCCCCAATTGTTGGAATCAGATTTCCGAGAGGAGGAACGTTACATTATATATTGTTATGCTCTCTGATACTCTCAATCCCAAAAAGAAGGGATACGAAGTAGGGCACCTCAGAAAAGAGCACTTTGCAATATGCTTCACCGCTTCAAAACACACCATGGATGGCTTCCTTCCCTCCACAGTTAGCAGTTAGTCTCAGTCAAGCCTCCGCAAAAGTAACTTGTTGAAAGTGCTCCCGTAAGTTTGCAGGTAGATAAAGCAAACTACCTGTCTTCGAACGTTTCGTCTTTGTTTACCCAGTGAAACTGTGTCTGTGCGTGAAAAGCACACCTGAATCCATCTATCTATGGAGACACCTACCGTTACTAAAATCTTTGTTGTCACAAATTCTTGACAGGATTCTCGTTAACAAAAGTGTGAGTTTGAAGTTATCCTGTCCGTCCTTATTCCTTACCCACTATAATTTAAGTGCTGATTCCCAAATGTGATTTGAGCTTTTGAAGACAGCCGATTTCGGAAATGTGTTAACGTACCCATTCCTAAATACCTTCAAGTTCTCCGTGGAATCCTTCAATGATAAAGCAAATCATAATTGTAATTGCACGTTCAGGATTAATGTGAATCATTCAAAATGAAGAAGAATCGTGCAACAATCAGCTGTCTGGGCTTACTTCTCACAGTTTTGGCGCTCATCATTTTCGTAAGTACTTAATTTGTGACTTTGACTTTAAGTTTCCCTAATATTATCATCAGAACCCTACTGGACTCCTTAAAAGCTGGAAATTATTCGGGGCATTCTGGAGTTATTCTTTTAACGTTGAAGGGAACCACTAAGAATGATAAAGATTTTTAATTTCTCTTCTAATCCCTCCATCTCCTTGTCTACAGTCCATCACTCGCTCCAAATATTTTGCATCGCTCATCCGAAACTTAATCTTCTTTTAATTACCCCAGGCGCAATGGCTATTTTAATCTAACGCTTGAGCGCATTCTTCGACCACCATATACTCTATTCCATTTTTCCGCATCCTTGCTCCGGAATGTTGACCTATAGGAATACAATAGGGTGGCAAGGGAGGGGGTAAACGCGGTAGTGCTCGGACCTATGCCGTGGCTACCCGCACCGCAAGCTCCCAGAGTGTCCTAACTGCATTGATTAACGTTCTCCGTTATAAGGCAAACTACGGATCAGAATTTACCGTGAATGAAAAAAGCCATCTTTCAACCATCATTGTAAACTGCTTCGCTATTTAGCAATAGACAATAGATACACACTGTCTTGGATTTGCAATCGTTGAGAGTTGACAGCTTTCTGTCCTTGAAGAAGATAAATCGGACGTTGAAAATTTATCTGTTATGATTATTACAATACCTAGTCCTTGATACTCGCGTTTATCAAAATCAAACAGCCCTATAGTTGAGAGAGAAGATACAGAGAGTCAGTTAGAAGAAGATTGAAAATTTTTATATTTTACCAGGTACAATTCTAATGGCGATACCTTCTTCATGTACAGAATTATCTTTTCACACCTGCATCACGAAATAATCTCCAAGTTCTCCACTTGCATACCTTAAATTGAGAGTTGCAGTCAGATCTGGGGATACAGTATTATTAGCGTTGTCGGGGATGGTGTGCATTAGGAGTTTGCACGTGCAAACAATCTTTAGCAGGTAGGCATAATGAATAAAAGCTGGGAGTGATTTATGAACCTCAATCATACTTAAGGCAGACCTTATCCTTACTTTTTCTCATTCTTTTCATATTTTCTCTTGTTCTTCTCACATTACAATTTCTCGTCCCGAATAAATAAAAGTCTTTCCCTTGTGTATCATCCTGTCCAATGAGCATGATTAAAGATAGCATCCTATAATGATTCCCTTCAAAACCCTACGGGGATCTAAGAGTGGTTCCCAGTCTGTCACTTTTTGTTTTGATGTTTAAATCTCCTTTCCTCTGCTCGCCATTCATCAATGTTTTCTCATGTCTCAGAAAGTCTCAGTCCTTAACGGTATTCAATTATCCCACTACTGCCGGTAAGCAAACAAACCCTTAAGGCTCAATAAGGATTTAAGACAGAGCCTGTAAGTTAAAGATTGAGGGATCTTTCTTAGCTTCTCACGCTTTGGAACAAAGTTGTTGTCAATTAAAGAAACGTTATAGTCTCTCTTTCTCTCCCTCTTGAACGAGAAGAGTATATATCTCACCATGTGGATTTAATGCTGCTTTCTTTTTAAATAACTATACTCCCATTGTCACCTCGTCTTCCTCCTGTCGTAATGATAGTCGAAGAGGCTTGAATCCGTTTAAAATTATTGACATAGATGTCTCACTTCCCTTAGCGAATTTAAAAAGTTCCCTAGGAAAGCGTTAGCGAAACGAAACGTTCGTTTTCATGAGGAAGAATCATGGAGGATGGAATGAGAAACGTAAAGCCAGGAGAGTTTCTAATGTTTGCCTCATCTTTTATCGCTCTTGAACCACGTTTTATATTCATTGGAGAGTACTTGAAATGCAGATGGATTTGCATTTAATCTCCCAGTTTACCTTCCCGTCTCTGGCCCCTCTCTCTGACTGACTCAGTTAATTCTGTGGGACTCGAGTTGGAAAATGCAGTGGACAGAGACAGTGGACCACGTTGTGGTGAATAAATACTCGGGCGAAGGAATATGGCAGGAAGTTCATTGGCCATGTTTCCGTTCCTTTTTCGAAATGTAAATTTCAATGTCAGCTCGATAAATTACTCATATAATTATAGGCACAATATATACTCTCTCTCGTTACTACTAGCAGCGGCTCTCGCATTACCACCAATCCCTTCTCATATATGATTGATCTTGATCACGATAAGGATGACCGTTCCCCATCCCCCCATTGTTATGACCAGTACATTGCTTCACCCTCTATTCTCTCTCCTCTGAATTTTCTCAACAGTTGGCATCACAAGTATAATGTTATTATTTTCCCCTCTTTATTTCAGATCATCGGATGCACAGTCCTCGGCTATGTAGCATGGATTCTTTCTACATCTGTGTCCATTCAAAAATTCCGAACAGGGTCGTTGGTGAGTTACTAGGATTTGCATCCAGTTTCCTTTTAACTTTTTCTCCAAATTCTACGCCCTATTCCGTTATTTACATCCAGCCATATTTCTGCTCCAACCTAATTGCCTACTGTCCTCTACTCATTTTTAACATTTCTACCATTTTCACCCTCTATCCTCGGTAGTCTCTCTGTCTACAAACAATGCAACACTCAAAGCTTTGAAATGCATTCAGAGACGAAGGAGGAAGCGTTTTCGGCAATTTCTTTTGCAAATTGTATATCCTTCCTTTGCTAATACAGACATAAATCCTGAGGCTGAATCTTTACCGTTTTTTCCTCATTGTTTTTTTCGCGAATCAAAAGTAAGATTTAACGTAATTATGCCGTACTTGGGCTCAGAACATACAAGTACGACTTCCTCTCTGCTCCACCAGTTAATTACTCCCTAATTACAAACTAAGCACGTGCGTTTCCGTCCACACTCCTCCTCGCCTTATACGCAATTGTGCACCATCCTGAATTAAGTTTTACTCTTCTTTAATCCAGACGTGCACATTAAACTTCTTTACCCAAAAGCCTACATTCCCTTCCTTGCTGATTTTCATAGGATTTTCACTCATATTATTTTCCTCAATCCTTCCTCATCCTTAATTCCACCTACATATTCAAGCCTGATTAATCTCATTCCCTCGACTGTTCCGTACACCCTCTTTTTAACCCTGTACGAGGAAGTTGGTAAAAATGGTAGGGTGCTTCTATCATTTCTCCCCACTTCTCTTCTCACTCACTTACATCTTACATCTCATTTGTAATTCCCATCACCCGTGTCTTACCATCTAGATTAATCACTTTCTAATTTCCTACATGTTTTACTAACTGACTTAACTATCACAGAGCTCATTTCCATCCCATCCCTTGTAAGCGTCTGTATCTCTCTCCTCACTCTAAATCCTCTGCGGGAAGCTCATCCGGATTTCCTAATGAAACCAAAGACAGATCATGCTTTAGGCATAAACATTAAGATGCATCTGTTTTATTATCCTCCTCCACACCTCAATCCCGTAGTCTTACTACTTTATTCCACAAAATTAAATTAAATCTTCCGCGAAAATGTCTCCATCCAGAGTTAGTTAAATGTAATTAGCTTGAGCTGTTAAAATTTATTTTCTCTTTTCTCTATGAAAACCACACATTCTCATGCTGTGCAGTTGTCTCGTGAAGCCGTTTTAATTTTCTACTTAAGTTTTTTTTTCATTACGTACCTTAGAAACTGAAGGCTTAGGTTTTTTACCGTATACGGTTCCCAAACCACTTTTTTCCAAGATACACACATAAGCTTCGTAACTAGCTGCGACTAGATGGTAATTGCTAGTGAGAAACGTTTTGCTGCAACAAATACAATTATGTTCAACTTTAAGAGTGATGAGTCAATGAGTATAACTTCTCTGAGCTCTTAAGTCAGTTCCACATGGGGAGAAAATTAATCCCAAACTTCCCATAAGCTCCGTAACCCTAATAACAATACTTTGTAATCAGACTTGAAGGTTTAAGGTCGTTTCATCGAGTTCACCCTTTTTACATATCTTAACTTTGGAATGACAACGTGGGATTTTTACTCTCAGACGTCTAATAAGCTAGTGTTGCAGTAAAAAATTCCTTGTAATAAAAATGTTAGGAATTTTCTCCTCGTTTTAAGCTTATGAATGTATGTAGGTTTTTATCTTTTTCGGATTGCATCACACAACTTTCATTGCCCTATTCGTACTGCTAAATGTAGAATTTTAATCTTTTTTTCGCAAACTGGATCAGCAGGGATAGAGACCTGCCTCTTTTTCTTGGGAATGTTTAGTTAATTGAGTAAAGGGGCAGTGTTTAAATTTACAATATTTCTAATCTCTATGAAACCTTGTAGAAACCTAAAATCCCGCGAATACAAGATTGGTTGCCTCTTTGTTTGTGGCACGTTTTGTAATCCATTCAGTAACAATAGCTGGGTTACTACATTTAAAATCTCATCGTAAAATATGGCATCTTCTCTACGCACCCTCCTCGTCTTGGCAAAAGTTAATCCATTTTGTCTGGTTTTCTCAGGTATTAACCTACGTGGTCATCGGGATCGGGTTTTCCCTATTTTTTACAGGCCTTGTTGGCTTTGTTGCAGGAGCTATCGAGACGGCATGTATAATAAGACTGGTAAGTTTGACCTGTTTTCTCTATCTGCTTTCCCTCCTATGAAAGGACACTGTAAATCCGAACATTATCTAAATATACGCGCGGAACTTTTCATTTCAATAAGCGTCAGGTTTCTTATGTTTTCCCAAATCGTAATCCAATTGCTAAAATCCTTGTGGAAATACATAATAGATCACGAGCAACCGCATAATCTGATTGACCTTAATCACAGTATTTTTCGATACTGTTTCCACATTGATTGTGAAGCGCGAATGCTGTATCATGGTGTTGTAAACTGGAGTTTGAGAATATACTTTCCCCGGAAACTGCTTTCCCTGCCATAAGTTGATAACTAAGTGACTCTACTGAATTTCTGTTTCCAGTATATTATAATGGTGGCGTTGAACATAACGTCTGCAATTGGAGGAGTCCTCGCTCTTCAAATAATCCGATACCAGGTAACTGCAAGTCATTTAATTATATTTGCTTCTCACTCTACTACTTTTCTTTCAAGTAGGGTGTGGATTTTATCATGTTGACATTTCTTAAAATTATTTGCACTCCTATGCATTCCTTCCTTCACCTTATGCTTCCTCGTGCGAATATATGGCGTTACTTTTTCCTCTTCTGAGCTTTGACGAGTGGTGAATGAGTGTGGTGACGTTGAGGAGCGCTTGAAAATATAATAATGTCATTGTGTGTAGAATGAAAAAAATCGTGCTTATTTTCGTTACCAGTCAAAAGCATAGTGCGAAAAACTTTCATGAGATGTGCTCTTAACTTTAAAATATTGTTCTGAACTCATGATTTCTCCACCTCAGTCTTTCCTATATCATTCCTTAACTTTTTCTTCCCTTCACGTATTGCGGTTGTCCCAAAAGTGAATTTGCCCACCTAATTTCTACACCTTCTTGTATTTACTAATGCCAAACCGTTTGGATTCTAGTCGCATTCACGTACATCTCTGACACTTTTACTCTACTAACTCCACTCGCGGAAACAATATTCCGTGTCACTTGAACAACTCGTCCACCGCACACACATCATAAACTATACTGCTTTTCTTTTCTGTGGTGGACCATAAGTGTAGCAGAATCCCACAAACGGATACCGTATATGTACACTGAAAGGAAATTCTCGGCTCAAGATTAATAAGCAAATATCTCATGGACTTATAGTTTTCGAAACGTGTTGTTTAATCCTTGGCTAATTTCCCTCTCTTCCTTACTCACTCTGACCCAGCAGATCAGAAGACCTCGATGGCGGCGGAGCTCTTGGAGAAAAGATGAGAAACCGTAGGAATTCAGGGAAATCTGCGGAGCGATTAACCTCTATAGTTTTTTATTACCCGAAGTTTACGCCTTCTTCATTTTGTCTCTGTCCTCCTACTGTCACGCTTAATCTCACTGGGACAACCCCAACTTTAATCCTATTAAGCGTAGGGTTTTTACCTTTGCCATTTTCCCTTTTCCTTGAAATCCCCTGTAATCAGTCTGATATGTTGGAAAAGCAGTCAACTTCCTGACTCTTCTTCTCTGCCCTCTTGGTTTTGCCATCCTTTCTTGTTGATTCTCTACGAGCTTGAACTGCATTAATTCTTGATTGTCAAGTTTCCATCAAGTCTCTTCTCATTTCACGTCTGATTCGGGAATCATTGAGCAGAAAAATGTTATTTTCTCCACCAGCACTTCAATGCTTCACTGCTTCCCTTCAATCTTATGTCAAAAGCATGAGGGTATGGGGCAAAAGAAGAGTGTGGTAGGTTTGTATTGTTACTTAAAAGAAAGCTTTCAAAGCTGCATGTATATATTGCTTCAATCACATGTCCAGCTGCTTATTCCCAACTCAACCTCTATCAGTGAAACTACACGAGTTATTGGCAGTCAAGTTTCCGGATGTACAATTGCCAACTGTCCCAACATATATACTTGAATTAGTAAGCATCCTTATTGTTGGAGTCTCACACGGCGTTTGTTTACAATCAAAATAGGAAGAAGACGACAGGTGTCTTAGCATGGAATGAATGCTTCCTGCGTGCATTTTAATGGCCCGCAACTCTCTAGGTTCTCGGGAAGGAGATTCTCAGGAGTATTCTTGTGTTGTTAGTTAAATTACAGTGATGATACAAACAAGGGAGTCGACTTTCACTCGGCTCTTCATTATATTTCCGCAGTTTCTATTTATTGTCGTACAATAGGCAAGACACAGGCAAGGCAAGCACTTAAGATACCGACGTTGAAGACTTCAAGGAATGGGAAGATTTAAAAAACATGAGATCACTTAAGAACAAAAACCAGGTGTGCAGCTCTCAAGTTAACAACTACCAGGCTAAAGTTTAGACTTGACTGGGTCTCTATTTGCCATACAGTAGTAAAATTACAAACATGAACGCGTGCCTTCACCCTTCCATGACCTATGGCGATATCTAGCAGTCTGCGTAATGTATATTCCTATTGTACTTGGTAATTACTGGAAAGCTTGACAAATCCATTCATTTACCGTTGACGGATGTTTGAAACAAGTAGGAGGATTGCATCCCTCAATCGAATCTTTCTTTAGCTCATCCTCTTTTATTTGCAATCCAAGCGGAACTCCTATTATTTCTGCATTGCTCTCTATTTTCACTAAAACTTGTTTGATGAAATGCTAACGCACTGTGTTCAACTGCCAGATTATGGGCTAGCTCGCTATAATTGAAATCCTAATGTAATAATCTGAAATCCCTTTCCCCTGTCTCAAGAATCACTCCATCTTTTGTTTAATTGATGGTAAGAACAGTGTACTATGCTATGAAAATTAAAGAAAGTCAGCGGAAGTTCCTCAATTTAGAATCGTAATCATGAAATACATACGTTTATTATTTATTTCGTAATCATCCAAGTTCATCCGCTTCTGTCTTCCTGCCTGTATTGCCACGCTGCTTTGTCATTTCATAAGCTGTTTCCGCTTGCTTTTAGTTGTATTAGTAGGACTATTGAGATACCTGTCTTAATTAATAATGCTCTGTGGATGTTACCTAATTTTGCATGATTTATTGGTTTCAGTTGTCAGATATTCTACGGCTTGCCTGGCTTGAAGCAAACCAAAGTATCAAAAATTTCATCCAAACTTCGGTAAGTAAATAGAATCTTGTTGAATCTGTTTTTGGTTTTACATTTCATAGCAACATTCTCACATACTTTCGTCGCATTCATTGAACACTTCCTAAATGCATCTCTTGAGTAATTGTCATTGACAGAGGGAGAAAAGCTGTCCTTTTCACAATCAAGCAATCACATCCCAAGCAAGATACCATCCCCCATGTGTAGTGGGATAGAAATGATAAAAACGGACGGAAACGTTGCTCATTGCATTAGTCCCTTGAGACGATGATGAGAATAACTCATTCTTATTCAAACTTATTCTGAATAAGTTTAGTATCCATTTCACGTAATTGCAAATGCGACAAGAATGCAGACTCAATGTTTTCTCTCAACCCCCAGGGGTTTTTGCCAAAAGATGTTTGTGTGTACACTTTTACAAGATTGAACAAGGAAGAAGAATCTTTTCCGTTACTTCTCATCCTACAATTTGAATTCTTTGATCTATTCCTTGCAATTCGTGCGTCGTTTTCCTTGCGGGTCTTTGTCTCATTTCATAGAATGACTGTAAATAAAAGTCTAAACGTAACAGTAGGTTGCTTATTTACGTGGCTCCTTAAGACAAAAGGTTCTCATATTATTTATTGTCACTGATTCTGGTTCCCCTTCCTTTGCACTTGCTCCGTCCCTGCTGTACAAAACAGAAACTATTCCAAAACCATTCCCAGAAATACTTTGAATTAATTGTCAGTTATCCTGCGAAGATTCAAAAGTTAACGTTAGTGAATCACTGTCGGTTTTGAGCCTTCAGGATTAAACGGATGGTAGCAGTAGTTTCGTTACGTATGAGTGTGGCAGCTTGCATGTCAAGTGCGCAAACTATTGCCTTATCAAAGAGATGATTATCATAACATTCTTTTCATCACGTTGATGTCCACTAATGTCATTTAACTTGCATTTCTATTTTCAGCTCAGCTGTTGCGGTTACACAGGACCCAAGGAATTTGCAGGTAATAATTTGTACATCGATGAAACCTGCTACGAGATTTATCAAGGAGAAAAACGATTAAAACAGGTGAGCATTGTTTTTACTTCTCATTTTGCAAAAACTTGTTGCGATTTGCCACGTTTAAGGGCCTTTCTCCTAATTTTCCGTCACTCTTCCTAGACTCGCGAACACGTAAACGTTTGAGCTAATTGGACGCTCTACACGTATGCATGCGTTTAGCTTATGTTACGTGTGCATGATCAGAGAAACAGATCAGGAGGTGGCCACATTTGTTGTAGATTTTATCCTTATGTCCCAATTTCCTCTCACTTTTTCGCTTCATTAACTCCAGCAATGTACCGTGCTTGCATGGAGCAAGTAATTCAAAGTTTTTTCATGATTAATATATATACTTTTTGATATCAGCAAATGCAGTTTTCAAGTTACTGTCCATGGTTGGTCGTACTCTGTTAAAGTTAATGCCGTTTACATTAGGAAGAAATCCTTGCGAAATTGTGAATACTACATCAGCTTCGCTCGCTACAGTTTGTACATAATCTTAAAAGAAAGCTCTGAGAATGGCGAAGGTAGGTGTGGTGTGCGGCGGTGTAGAAAAAAATCCCTACTTTTCCTTCCGCTCATTATATCTTATTAGATTAGTGAAATGCTCCGCGTGTATTCACAACGGAAAATAGTAAACTCATCGCTATCATAATCATTGTTGTTCCCCTGCTACGTATTCATGGTTGACGTGATAAACTGGCTTAGGAAGGTTGAGCGGATGGCGGATGCTCGCAAAAAATCTAGTTTCACTGTCAGTTTAACTCCCCGCGTCCTTCACTCATCTTTCCAGCTACCGTAGATCCTCTGCGTTTCTCGAATCTGATCAAGCTACGAACGATCATAATCTTGCGCTTTGTTCATTCAGATAAGGATTTTGTTCTTAATTGTGGCTGTGAGGAAGAATTACAGATTATAACCTTGATGTTTTTGGCGATTTCAGACCAGTTGCA
The DNA here is from genome assembly GCA_906901655.1 of Sminthurides aquaticus. NCBI lineage: Eukaryota > Metazoa > Arthropoda > Collembola > Symphypleona > Sminthurididae > Sminthurides > Sminthurides aquaticus. Next base: position 1,729,473 of record CAJQTT010000004.1, on the reverse strand, counting down.
GTTCACAGATGACGAATTGGCTGGAGAAAAATAAGCCAACTTGGATGTCTATAACTGGATCCATACTGGCTGTCCAGGTTTTGTCTGTTGTTGTTGCAATTATCGGCCTACACTTCCTGGCAAAGAAGAGAAGAACAAGAAGAAATGAATCCAGATCCAGTTCAAACCGTCACCTTTACGACGATTCAGACAATAGTGAAGCTTGTAGAGACTCATTGTAGAACGTTCATGAACACGAACGTCTTCCTTCCCTTATTTTTTATATCAATCCCCTCATGTTATTTGTTTGCCATGTATAAATGGGTAGCCAATGCTAATATATAGTGTGTAGGCTACCAGCTCCCTGGATGTTCATTGAATTACGTTGTGGCTTAATTGTATTACTAGAAACAACAATTCCCTCATCGACAGCCAAGAATTTAAGTATTTTCAAGATAACGAAATATTTTTCTGTTTTCCTTAAGCCTTTCTTTACAACTTACCAAGTTTATCGTTTCATGTATGACTTATTTTAATACCATCCAAATAAATATAAACATGTAAGGTACAATGCACAGAAACATTATTAAGCTATCATCATTCAAGACTCTAATCTCTTACGAATCTAACCAACATAACTTCTACATTCTAATGGTTTTACCCAAACTTCCAAATAATCAGTCAAATGAACATTTTCGATGAGTGCAAACGGAAGTGGGGTCATACTATGACCGTCATAGGGATGAGAAGTAGGGTACAAAAAAATCCTAATAATAATATACGTATCAAAGAACTTAGGTGAAGACGCTGAACATAACTTGGGAAATTCGCTAAGGGCTGCTGTCTCAAACGCTTGCTTCCTACAGTTACACAATCAGCCCGCATAAGTTATAGCTCGCTTCGTAAAAATAGGAAGTCCTTTTGAGCGCTTTCATAGAACTTGGATTATCTGGAATAACTTCATCCTAAATCCTTATAAGTGGTAAGATTTACAATTAGAAACAAAGGCGCATCATACTAATAAGTTTTGAGGTCCAAGCTTTCTACCCGGCCATGCTTCCTTGGCGTATTTCTTTTTCCTTGGCTCATCAGTAGATTCTATCGGAGGTGGTGGTGGCATTGGTTGAACTACAGGAAGAGACTCTTCCATTACGCTCTCGACTTCTGGAGCGGGATTTGGAAGAGGGAGACCCAATTTAGTTGACAATGATGTAAAGAAGGGCGTGGTTGCCAATGAATGCTTGTGGTATTTTTCATCGCCGAGGTCGTCGTATAAACTAGCTACGCGCGGCACAAAATGTTTCGCTGTCTGATTCGGTACAAGTCCGGAGTCCACTTTTGGTCGCTATTAAGTTTTACAATTCGAATTTAAGTCACTTTGATAATGAATCTGTTTATCTGAATCAAAATATGGAGTAAAACCTTTGAAGACGGTATAACCGTGGTTTGAACCAAGTTTCGAAACCGTCCTACTGTTGGATCTATGTCTTCAGGATTAATAATTTCTTCTTCTTCGTTAAAAGTTACTCCTTTGCGCTTTCTTTTCGGAGGCTTCAATCTTTTGTCCTCATCTACAATACCCAGCATTGAAATCCTTCGGTTGTGAGCCGTGTTGAACTCAGTGAGATTCTGTGAAAGAATGTATTACAATAAATATGGTTCTTTTATACACTATGAACATTTTATATGAGTTAGTCTCAAAAGTTAGCTAGCTTACATCAAGCTCCGAATCTGTCTCGGGTAAACCTAAAAGGGCACCTTCGCTTTCCATAGACGATCTTTCTAGTTCCTCCATTATAGGACGTGGGACCACTGTAGGTGGTCTCGCACGCATGACATATTGCCTTGTCGATGCACCGAAGTGAAACATACTGTCCAAAGGCAGTTGTGTGGGTTTCTTAGATTCCAATCTCATTTTGCCAATGTAAGTCCCATGTGCTGCAGGTACATTTAAAAAATCATGAAAATAGAAAAACTTATTTCATAGAGGTACCAACACAGATGATATTGCCACTCACTGCTGCCTAAATCTATCAGGAATGCCCGGTCAAGTGTTTTATGATACACTAAGGCGGAGTGTACCCTCGAGCAGGATGCATGATCAATGATGAAGTCACACTGTTGAGGATTCCTTCCGAAAAGGTAGCACTTTTTTTCATCTATCATCAGTTTCTAAAGCGAAACATTCCAAACATGATTAATAATTTTAACGCAAAGCTCACGACTGCGACTAATACTTTCAGTAATATTGAACTGAAATACCTGAATTAGTTTATCCCCCTTCATGACATCCAAATGCAAACCTGGCGGCGGCTTTGCTGCCCTAAAAGTGTAAGAAACGACATGCATTAACTTGCAACATTAATGCTAGCGACCTACCGGTATCATAGAGTTAGATGGAAACTACTAAGAATTACTACTACTAATTTCAAAAACTTTACCACTTTGGTATATCTTCTGGATTCATTCCACCGATTCAAAACTAAAAGGATAGTAGTACTGGCTTTGTTTGGATATTTGGTTAAACAGGTCACTATAAATATATACTAACTCTTTCGTCCAACCAGCTGAAGAACTTTATTTTATATTTTGAGATGTCGCGTTCTGTAGAAACTCGACACATTCGACGGGCTAAATTTAACATTAAGATTAATTTATCAAAATATTAATTTATCAATAACGATTTTTAAGAGTGTTCGATCAACATCATTGTGTTCTGTAACAAGATTCCAGAGAAACAAAAAAATTCGCCACACGCACGTGCCTATGGAACACGAGTGAACAAATTCGCACAATCTTAGGTCAGTAATATTATATTTAATTATTATTGTACAGAGTGAACCAATTCCATTCTATACCTCACAAAAGTTTAGAAGGTATACCCTATTTGTGTTCACCTATAGTAGCGCCGTCACAGATCCTCATAGCAAGACACCCTTGGCAATTACTGATAAAAGAGCGGTGTATTTGAATTTCCAATTGTTCCGCGCCGCAATAAAAAAAGAACACAAAAGTTATGACGACAACAATATAACATATTTTCTGTTTCATTGTTTATATATAATATATAACTGTGACCTTTACCTGACCTTTGCACAACATCATCCGACCAGCCAACCACTGTCACCGAACTTCTCCATATCAGGTATTTTGAATAATTGCTTTGATTAATTTGCAGTTGCCATAAAGATTACGAAATTAAAGCTGAAATTATAGGACAGTTTTCAATCAAAATTTGGTAGTTTCGACACACTATTTTCTGGCTTGAACATATTGCACCCAGTACCAAAATAAAGTTTGCCGTTGTTTGCGGAGCATGAATTCGAATTCTTGCTTGTCAGCGATTTATTATCAACTCTGTATTGTCTATAGCGCAAGTATGCAATTAAGGGTCTTTTCTGTTCTAATTGTGGTATTCAACTTGGTTTTGTGAACAGGTTCTTTTTGTCTCGAGCGTAATCAGCTGCGAATATATCAATCATGCCTATCGACTATTTGGCTTACGGTTATGCTACTTTAGTAGCTGCTGGAGGTGTCATGGGATTCATCAAAGCTGGTATGCATCTGTTACCTTACAAAGTACTCAAGAGTCCTAATTAATGCGTGGAGCTTCACATTCCAAAATGTTGACTATTATTATTAACCATGTTTTCACTTCCTAGGAAGTACCGCTTCTTTGGGAATGGGCGTATTATTTGGGACCGTGATCGCCTACGGAGCTTACCAAACTTCTCAAAATCCCAACAATTACATTCTTGGACTTGGAACGAGCGCTGTTTTAGCAGGAGTTATGGGAAACCGATTTTTACATTCCGGTAAATTCATGCCAGCAGGTCTTGTGGCACTCATGAGTGCCGCCATGGTGTTGCGATACGTGGCTCGATCGTTTGCCGCAAAGCCTGTCACTTCAGGAGATTAATTTCCACATAATTCCATTAATATTGAGACGTAAACTTGTGTATCCCGAAAGCTTATCATTTCTTTATCGCTCAAAGTTTAGGGAATATTATAGCTATTTGAAATACTTTTGTAACAAAGAATTACTTTCGTGCTTTAATACCTCTATAACCGAGTAAAGAAGTGATATGCGTTGGTTAAACCGTATCTATTGTTTTAGTGCGTAAGGGAGAAGCATAACTGTCTCAATCAACCTGAGGAATGTGGAATATGATTTGGTGGGTTTTTGTCAGTTAATTACCTCGGCGAGGGTAAAACTTTGTTTCACTACATTCGTGTGCACGTGTATAGAATTGAACCCTAAGGTACAGCTATAATGAAAAAATCAATCATCGTTGTAGACGTATTCTAAAATCACATAAATACCGTGGGGACTAGCTGTCAAAATTAATTCAGGTCAATATTCTATAAATAGAATAGTACTGCCCGAAAAACAAGCAGCATGGGCCCTTATCACGAATGCACTCTATTGGAATCTATACCGTGCTAACTTCTTAGGTTATATTTTATGAAGACGCTGTAAATTGAACGAAGGATTTCATGATCGCGGCAAGTCGCATACATTTAGATTCTAGTTGCGCATCTATTCTTAGCCCTCTTTGTTTCAGTCCTTAGTTAGGAACTGGCTTTTGTACAACGACAATCTACTTGTCACGGACGACTTGTCGCCTCGGACGGTTACCGTGATTACCGTTTGGCTGAATGATTAAAAAGCAACTTGTGACTGAGTTTGGTTAAACCTAGTTTTAAAGCTGACTCTGGTAAGGTTTACGTCAGCTTAAAGCTTGTACAATTCTTCTCATGTTTTCTTTTATCTGGATATCCGACCGAACACGCAGAATTTTTAAAAATTATGAACTAAATGTCTTCTTCGTTCCAGAGATGAGTGACGGAGGCTGGGATAGTCGCGGAAGAGGCAGAGGAGGAGATGACGAAGATTACAGGTCCGAAAATTCGTACGGATCCGAGGGTCACCACGGACGAGGATTCGGCCGTGGGGGCCGTGGTGGAGGACGAGACCCTCGTGGTGGTGGAGATGACAGCTTTCGAGGCCGAGCTGCTAGAGGTCGCTCTTCCAGCTACCCTTCCGTATCAGGAAACTATGGGGGCGATCCTATGGGCCCTGGAGACGGCCAGTTCCAGGAATATCGGGACCCTCAACAAGGAGGAGATGGTACGTAAAAGATTATCTTATTATACACTTGCGTTCTCTGAAAGGTGGTTTCGAAAGAATCAAAAAATGCTTTAAGTAACGTACTTAAGCTAAGGCTTAGAGCAGACTGTTGGCGTAGGCCCCAGCGTGACTCGACATTTAAATTAGATAGAATGGTCAAAGCGTAAAAAAGAAATACGATGGTGCGAATGCGAACAGTTCTGGATCGTAAGCAATATTTGTAATGAGTAAAACGTAAATTACTTCGTCTGTATAGCGTGCTTGTCGTTACTTTTCTATTATCGGCTATCGTCAGTAACAGCAGTAGAGATTAGTGCAGGGGTGGATTATTTTGTTATTAGGGGTGTATTCTAGGCTATACAGCGCATTCTCTCTGTTTTCTTTTCTTCGTGCTCTAAACGTTTTCTCTTTTGTCTACCGTGCTTATGCACCTGATTAACATAGTTGTGATGGGGGCTCATAAATCCCTGGACTATCACAACGCAACGGAGAGGCGAGCAGCTTCCTGTCACTATTAGCACTTGAAGCATTTACTAGGAGAGACTCGCATAGTCCCTTTAGTTAGTTCGTTTCTAAGGTTCGTCAGTTAGACAAGACAGTTCAAATGTTCTTTTCTCTCATTCAGTCTTTTCGTTTCCACAGTTTAGTAATTTTTATGAAAACTTTGCGATTTCATTACCAAGGATAGGTTTTATTTATGTGGTTCGCAAGTGAATAATCGTTCGTTCACAATTGAACTAAGAGGATTCCGTTGCTCTTCAGAATGAAACGATTTGAAACGGATTGGCGAAAACAGGTTAACTATGTTGGTAAGTTTTTAAGGTAGTAAGCTGGAAAGGAATTTCGCTCTAGCTTTTATGATAACATATATAAATTTTGAACTTCTTGTTCTGCCCGTTAGAGAATGATAGAATTTTTGGGAACTTGAGTATCAAGCCAATAGACAAGTTGTTTTTTATGATGACACGTGTACAAAACTAGCGGGGGCAAAATTTTAATGTGCGCACAAACGTAATGCCTTAATTTAATTTCAGGCGGCGACGACACTCGAGCACGTAGTGATGACGGTAGAGGTGGTTTCGGTGGCGGAAGAGGAGATCGGCACGGAGGGGAAGGAGGAGGTCGTGGCCGACGTGATTCTATAGGTTCTGCCGAGAGTCGTGGTAGCCGTGGCAGCCGAGGGGGCGGTGAAGGTCGTGGACGCGGGCGAGGTCGCGGTGGTGGCGGCGGTCGAGGTAGACGGGAACGCCCGGGTATCAACGAACAAATGGATTATGTCCAATCCAGGCCTGAACAAGTTGCCGGGGATATTTCGAAACGGGGATCAAAAGGTCAAGTCATTCCACTTCTTGCTAATTTCTTTGTCCTTAAGACGCGAACAGACTGGTGTTTAAATCACTACCGAGTAGATTTTAAGCCAGATGAAGAAAAAACGTATGTGAAAAAACAGCTAATGCGTTGCCACGAAGCCAGTATTGGATCTTATATTTTTGATGGTGCTTCGCTATTCGTAGCTCACAAGCTCCAGCCAGAAGTAAGTAACGAAACTTCCATATTTCTCTTGGAAGCATATCAACTAGTATATGCAATTTTTCTAATAATCTCTTTTTTTACAGCCCTTGGTTTTGTATTCCATGCGGGAAGATGACAAGGAGAAAATTGAGATTACCTTAAGACTGGTGAAAGAACTTGTTCCGGGAGATCCACAGTTCCTTCAATTCTTCAACATCATCGTGCGTAAATGTTTGGGAGGTCTGGATCTTGAAGAGCTCGGACGGAATTTCTACGATCGACACCAGCAGATTACAATGCACGACCTACGTCTTAGTATTTGGCCGGGATACAAGACCAGCATCAGAAATCATGAGAATGGATTGCTTATGAACGTTGAGATTATTCACAAAGTTATTCGGGAAGAGAATGCACTTCAGGTCATATCTGGTCTGCGAGGTTCCAGAGATCCAAAGGTAAGTTCCAACTCTTTTATTTTCTCCAACTGAATCACCAATGGGATGTCTTCAGTTTGAGTTCTTTGCAGAAAGCAATTGAGGACGAATTAGTTGGAACGATCGTCATGACACATTACAACAGGAAAACCTACCGTATTGATGACATAGATTGGGAAAACACTCCTCGCAGTACTTTTCAGCTTCGTTCCGGGGAGCAGATTTCTTTCGAAGATTACTATAATAAGACTCATCGTTGCAAAGTTACGGATCCTTCTCAACCCTTACTTGTCTCTCGGCCAAAGAAGAAAGATTTCCATCGGGGTCAAACTGGTCCCATCCTCCTGATTCCTGAATTTTGTCAGATGACTGGGCTTACGGATTCTATGCGTCAAAACAGGAACATGATGAAAGCTTTAGCGGACCATCTTCATGCTAATCCAAAGAAGAAGGTCCACGAAGTTCGTGGATTCATGAATCGGCTAACATCAAAGAACGAGGTTTGATACGTAATCTGCTCATTAGTTTTATACTTTGTGTCGTGTTGCTTGACCAAGTTGTACATTTAAAACTAGTTCACTAACTCACTCACTATTATTGCTATGATTCTCACAGTTAACAAACGAGCTAAACAGTTGGGGTCTCTGCTTTAACAACGACGTTGTTCAAATTGATAATTCCCGTTTGCTGCCTACAGAACAAGTATTGTTCTGTGGTGATACTGACCCATCCACCGGCAAGCAAATTCCACAACGATACACACCTCAAAATGCTGACTGGACTAACGCTTTTAGATCTAGTAAGTTTGAGAAATCATAATTTCATTTGTATAATTATCTTGGCGAATTGTTGTTTACATTGAATTCTGGAATTTATAGATCGTTTATTCTCCTCGCCGGTTTTGGATAACTGGGTGATCATCGTTCCACAGAGAGATTGTGGTGGTATCGATAATCTGGTTAACACTTTCGACAGAGTCTCTAGGCCACTTGGTTTCCGGATTGGGCGTCCTGAAGTGTAAGAGCAATAGCTTATTTTATTATTGAAGGAGGTAATTTTTTCCTGATTCTAATCCGAATGTGTGTGATTACTTTAGGATGAGGATTGGAAACTCGTACGTCCAAAGTTATGTAGAAGAGATCGACAAAGCGATGAACCGTTTCGGTAGACAAGGAGAAAATTCTCTGCAGATGATTTTCATAGTCCTTCCAAACAACAAATTAGAGACGTATTCAGCAGTCAAGCGTAAATGTGTCTGCGAGTACGGAAGTAAGACATACCGTGCTTAATTTAGATGGTTAATTATTAATGGCATCCTAACGATGAGCGGATGTAACTTTACTTAAAATGTAATTGACTTTTTCAGTATCTTCCCAATGTTTCGTGGCTCGTAACGTTCAAAGCCGAGGTCTTATGTCCATAGCCACAAAATGTGTCATCCAGATGTCAGCAAAGCTAGGTGGAGAACCCTGGGTCATGCAAAACCCAATGCAGGTTAATACAGTTCAGGATATTTTCAATCTACTTTACTACTCCATTTTCTATACACGGAATCGTATCAATGTTACAGAAAGTAATGGTTGTCGGATTCGATGTCTACCATTGTGGAAAACGTAAGGGTGCTAGCGTTGGTGCTTTGGTTGCAACCACCACCAATACGCTTGGTCGCTATTGCGGATTTGTGGGGCGGCATGCATGCAAGGAAGAGTTGTCTAACAACTTGTGCGTCGATATGGCTAGTAAGTAGAGCGTTTACTTTGTACACGGACGTTAATGCGTTTCAGTTTTAAAAATTCAGCGATAGCGAATTTCAAATGCGGATTTTTATTTTGCAGAGGCACTGTCAGTCTATAGTGGCAAGAATCAGTTTTTGCCTAATCGCATCGTTTTATATCGTGATGGTGTCGGAGAAGGCCAACTCACTTACGTGTTTAATACCGAAGTCGAACAAGTTTGGGTACGGGTTTGAGATTTCTGAGGAACAAATGAACTAATGAAGTACGATGCGATAGTTTATATTTGAAACTTTTAAATTTCAGAGTGCTATTACCAGCGTATATCAGCAAGCAGAGGTTCCTCTACCATCTTTCCAGTTTATTGTCATTACAAAAAAGATAAACTCGAGGCTCATTACGATGGATATGAACAACCCCTGTCCAGGAACAGTTGTTGACGACGTTATCACTCTTCCAGAACGGTAATTTATGTAGTTTTTGTATGCACTGTGTAGTCCTGACCCATTTTTTAAAACTTATTTTTTTGCTCCGTTTGGAACTTTCCCTTGCAGATGGGACTTTTATTTGATATCTCAAAATGCACGCCAGGGTACGGTGAGTCCCACATCTTACAACGTGATATACGATAAGAATCAAGCAGGGCAAGGAGTTCTAACGCCATGCAAGATCCAGCAGTTCACGTACAAGATGTGCCATCTTTACTACAATTGGAGCGGTACTGTTGCGGTACCTGCACCATGTCAGTATGCTCATAAGCTTGCAACTCTTCAAGGTGATTTAATTGATTGTTTTATACACTTATATTTCGGTTGAAATTGGATGATTTTTGCGAACTTGGTTCTCTTAATTGTTTAGGAATGGCTTTGAAAGACAGTGCCCCCGATGAAGTTCTCAGCGATCGACTTTATTATTTGTAAACTACCCATACGCGGGGGACAAGAGTATTCCGAGCGGTTTCTGAAGATCCTTCGATATCAGGAAAGTTTGTATTGGTCATTACTTTACTTACCAAGTAATAGGAATTTAGTAGGTTTCATTACTTTTTCAGTTTTGTAGTTCTGCCTAGCTATAAATGAGTTAAAGTTGTTGTACTTTCTGACGCTGGCATCAGAATTAAGTTTTACTGAGAGTTATACATGCTGGCTGATAAGACAAAGTTTATTTTAGTTATACTTTACAGTAACGTTCTCATACACTATTATTGAAATCCGTAGTACAGTATACCGATTCGCAGTAATATTTTGTTTGGGGTTTTATGGAAACTATCAGTATATTTCTATTTGTTAAAGTGCTATTAGTAATTTGCAAGCAGAATGTATGGAGTCGTGTTTAAAGACCCATTCTTATCGTAAATCTAACACTCAGTTTGGAAATACAAGAGTTCACATAGTTTACACAAATGTCTAGGGACTTAATTTTACAAGGTTTTGTAGCATGTCTTTAGTTAATTAAAAAAATGTTCGTTTATGCTATAATATCTGTTCACACCGTACATTATTTCTGCAGATTCATCGATTGAAGAAACAGCACTTCCAGTGTCAGTCATAGTAGTTTACAAAACTCGTACAACAGTTCAAACACTAAAACAGGACTTCCTCTTTCAGGACACAGGACAGTATTTCACCTTAAGTACAGGCTTTGCAATCAAGTTTGTGTCATCACGTAGTTTCTGATGATACCCGGCAAATCGTCATCCAAGAGAACTAGCTACACATACCTTAAGGCAGATATCCTAAAGATGCTTCCAAATCTAGCGATCCACTGGAAGATTCTTCAGTAGTGGGTGAAGATGCTGATCCGTCATGACGTTGCAGTTCCGGGACATGATTCCTATTTTGTGACAAGTTTAGGTCAGAAAACATGGCGGCAATCTCTGCTGTTTTCTTCATGGATATTATTTTTTCCGTCCCAAAGCCGCAATCATCATTCGATGAGCTTCCATCCTTATCGCTTCTTCTTCGTCCACGTTCTTGATAATCGTCAACTTCCGGCAGATTGCCCAGATGGCACCTCCCATTCCTAATATTTTTTCCAAGATAATCGTTGACTCTCCTACTACCTGTATGCTGAGGAGTCTTATACATGACACGCGTTGAGGGGGTAGATCCCGTTATCAATAGAACTTTGTTGCGTTGGATTTGGTTGGCCGACTCCGTTGACAGGTCATCTGCTAGAGCAGACTGGAAAATAAAGAAAGAGAGGCATTAATTATTGGTCATCCCGCCAAGTTTTCCACCAATGTAAATCTGTTAGCAATTGTTCAACTTCCGTTTTGACGCGAAGCGTGCATATTTCTTGGGAGAAAGCATGAAGCGTATCACACACAACGCTGAAGTTTCAAAACCATACCGCCTTAAATTTGTGAGACTGTATTATTTTTAACCAGTGTGTAATTGTCATTGTTAGCCAAATGACCCTTTCCTTCCCACCCCTCCTAACGGTTAACGCGCTTAAATGTTGGATCTCTTGGGGTTTCTCAGGCTTTACGCTACAGAGACAGCGGAGTTAAGGATCCTAGCGGCTGGTAAATTCATGAGAAAATGTCACAGAGTTTCACTAGTTGAGCACTGTCAACACGCATCCCTTCCAAATAACTCAAAGATTGAAGATGAGTTATAAATTTGCGAAAAGTAGATATACGACACCAAATCCTGTCACGCTCGCCTCCCAAAATTATAAGCCGTGTAAAGGAATAGTATAGGATATAGGTATATGTACTGTATTATCATAGTTTTATACCTTCTTGAGGACAAATGTACCTTTACAGCAAAAGGAGGGAATGAATCAAGATCTTACTGAACTTGGATGAGCACGGCGCCGTGGTAGCGTTAATTTAAGATGCAAACCTAAATCATTGTTGTCATCAAATAACCGTTGAGAAAACCTCATCTCCTTTGAGTGAATCTCTAAACGGTATAGATGGAGTTTCTATTCAATTAACCTCCAATTCTTTTCTATTTGTCTGTCTATTCTGGTTGCGCATAATTTGGTGTTTCACCATGTCGCCCTGGCTTCTAATAGATGACAATAGAAAGCGTAGATTGAGGTATCTCATGACATTATTCAGGTGGCAACAAAAGCTTCTTCCTCGTTACTCCTCTTCATAATAAGGTCCTAAAGGAATGCTAAAGGATCTTGACATTCGTATCGATCGAGTTAACACAAACAATTGATTTTGTTCTCTGTATTCCTAAGACATTTCTAATGTCTATAAGCGCCTCTTAAAGAGCATCAACTACGTATTCAAATTAAAAAGCATTTAACTTACGGAATGCAAATAAGACGGATTAGGTTTTAAGACAGCGTATCCCTTTCCTTGATTATTCCCTCCGTTATTCTCCGTGCCTTTATTGTTTTCTTCATCTTGAAAATGTACGACTGCGTTTGTTGTATGGATTTGAGGAAGGTTTGAGAAATTGTTGTAGTTGCGACTCTTTGTCGTAGATTGAGGATGGTACGACAGTATTTCTACGGATCTCGCAGAAATAGTATTTAGATTTGAGCAGGATTTTGACGCATCATCGTTGTTGAAGGGTTCAAAGTCGTAGGAATTTGTATCAGTATCTGAAGTCTCTGTATCCAAATTAATGTTATAAATTTTCAGTCCATTTGACTTGATGCGCTGAAGGGAGCAGTAGCACTTTTCACTTTCCGCGCAGCTATCTGTATCGTATCCGCATAATTTCTTTCTGGAACCACACTCTTGTGTTACAACTCCTTCCGGAATGGCTTCGCTTCCATCGTTGTTTCTGCAAGCGCCATCGGGGGGCGGTGGGGGGAGACCGATTATTTTGACGTTGTGTTTTGAAGGAAGTGAGCAGTAGCATTTTTCTGAGCATTTGTCACACAAGCAACCCGAGCAGAAGGACATGAATGGATCAACTTCTTCCAGCTTTGTTTTCTTCTTTCCCAGGTTTTTCCCATGCTGCGCTTTGGTTTTAAACTTTCCTGGTTTCCCGACCCTTCCATCCTTGCTGTGCGGGGTTTTGCTAGAGGTTATTTTTGAAAAGGATTTCATAAGGACTTGAAGGAACTGGGAGTTTTCATCTGAAGAATCTGTGGAAATCTTGCCTCCGCCGCCATTTAGATTACTTGGTTGTTTTTTTCGCAACTGGAACTGCTGATGCTTCTTCATTGCTTGTTTACTCTTTTGATAGAGCTGATCTTGTGTAAGGGTTAAGGCAATCTTGAGCAAGAGCTCTTGATATGATGGCTTGAGGTCGTTGAAGGACATTCCTCCAGGATGTATGATCCGATCCAGGACTTGATCAATGGATTCGTTCAATGATTGATCGGATGATGCGGTTGTGGTCATTTCATCTGGTGTGGAAATCTGGACACGTTTCTTCCCTCCCTTGGGGGGATGCCCTGCTTTAAATGATTTCCTCCTTGTTGGCATTTTGATGAGTACAGAATCGTCTGAATTATAGCGTTTCAGGTTGTGGGTGTAGCCTTCAGAGGATTTCTTTTTCCTCCTTGGGGGCCGAACAGGGGCAACAGACTCGGAATCGGAGAAAACAACGCGAAGATCTCGTTTATGTTCTGATTCACCACCACCACCGTTACACAGTATCCCTCGATGAACTCCAGAGTTTTTGTTGCCCGGGAGTATATTCATTCCCGAGCTTGTGATGGGTGGAGGTCTATTCCGGGTTTCGTCAGCGGAAGAATTGGCGGATGAGGATTCTAGAAAGGGACCGTTATTCCTTCCCTTCCCAGAGGAAACTAATTTTGAGGCGTTGGGTGATCCTTGGGATGATGCAGACGAGGATGAGCGATTTTCAGTTGGAGAGCTTTGATTAGCGGGAGAATTTCGGCTCAAGCTACCATAACCACTTTCTCCCTCTTTGTGCCCATGTCCCTTATTGTTATGGGAGGGAGTGTTGTTGGCGCTTGAATTGCTACTGCTGCTGCTACTACAGCTGCTTGACCTCATTTTGTCTACCAATGATTGGTAAAGATTTGCAGCGATGACAATCGCATCCTCGGCGCATTTGCAGACAAAAGCATGGCAGTCCAAAGTGAAGGATGCTTCTCTCATGACACATGCAAAAATAGGAGGATTTCGAAAAGTTCCTAAGCCATTCACGCAATTCTGATAGGCCCTTGCAAGCTCAGGGCTCATCCTCCCGTAGAGTCGACTCTTATCTTGTCCTTCAGGGTCTGATATGAGGGGCATGAAGGCGCAATCCATTTCCTCTTTGGCCACAAACTTGATTGCTGCCCAGACGGCGATGGTCGTGAAGGGATTTACAAGTCGGATTTTCGGTGCCTCAAACCGGAGGCCGTCAGAGGTTATTGCCAGCTCTCCGTTCATTATATTTGTTCCAGTTAGGAAATTAAAATAAAGGGATTTTAGCGGCGCTTGGAGGTCTTGAAGCGCAGTCGTGTTGCCTTCTACAGGAATACTCCCGAGGTACTCTACAGAGAATTTAAGGATTCCTCCCGGGGATGTTCTAACAATCCCATACTGCCGCTCTTCCCCGCAAGATGACTCCCCGTAAGTTCCGTTTCTCCACATATGACTTTCACCCATTGTTTTGTTGTTTTCTCCATAGGTAGGAACGATAGTGGTTGTGGTAGTCGTCGTGCTATCCGGTGTATGCAATTTTCGCGGGGGCTTTCCAGGACTTTTACCCCGGATAGCCCCACGTTTCGCTCCCGACTCAATCTCTTCACAATTGAGTCGAACACAACTAACGTGTGATGGAGGGATTAGCTGCTGCCTGACACTGAACCGTTTCTCCAGTTCCGAGATACTGCTCCACCCTATCATTGCCTCTCTCGCTAAAGAACTTGGCAAAGGGTGTCGCGGGGGAATGGTTTAAGGAATCCGTGATCACAGTTGAACAGCTCTTGTCCAGGACTCGTTCGTAGTCGTGCTCATCCTCCTCTTCTTCGTCCTCCTCCTCCAGCGTGATCTCTTCCTCCAGAATGTTTCCTTCCCGGTAGGCTTTCTCCACTTTCACTTCCACCCTCCCGTCCTCCTCGTCTATTTCGTCTTCTTCGGAGAGGAGGATTGTGGCTTGCCTTCCTTGCCGAAAAAGGACTTTTCTCTCTACACCACCACCGGTTCTGACGGGTGACACGGAGGAGGTTGTTGTCGAGACGGATGTCGAATGCAAACTTGTAGTTGAGAGCGATGAGTGACTCGTGTGTTGAAAATGCAACAAGAGTGAGGATGAGGAAGATGAGGCTGTGGAGGATGAGGCTCCAACTGTCTTGTCTCCCTCTGTGCCCTCCACAGATTCCCCACCCCCATCCTCATCTTTCCCATAGTTGGCCTTAGCGTTGCCAAAGCCTTTTAACGTTGGTCTAAAGGCGTTCAGTCGTGTATGACGTCCAAAGAGGCTGTCGATCCTCTGCTTATAAATTGCACTTCGCTCGCTTATTGAATTTTCTGAATTGAGGGAAAAATTGCTATTGAAGGACGTCTCTTCCTCAGCTACCACCGTCGACACGAACCGCTTACCGTTGTCCGTCGTTTGCTGAAGTATGATCACCATCTGTTCAAACAAACATGTGTGTTTATTCCAAAAATTTAATCCACCCATATGCTCCATTCCACTACCCCGTATCACTCATTCATAAAACTCCTCGTTAAATATTCAAAAATATGTGTCTTTTCCATTTTCACGTTTTACTTCTGGGTCACTCCTTTTCCTGTCCTCTCGTAAAATAAGCATCTCCGCTAGAAAACACGATAAGAGCGGATTGCGATAACTCGCTTCGTCGAAATTACCCGCGCTTCAAGTAAAGCCCTAGCAAAATCCAGTTGAGCCTCATTTTAACTGCAGATCTTAATCTTCTTCTGTCCCACTAAATCCTCTAAGCCCCATAAATTCTTCACGAAATACCAACAACCACCTGCAATCTATGCAATTCCCACTACTTGTAATACCTATCAAGTTATTTCCTCCTTAATGCAATAAGTAAGTGGACATACAAAGGGATGGAGCATCTGCTGCATTGGCTAAGTATTGGGCAAGAAGCAACAATCTTCCCGGAAGCCTCTGTCCATGTAGCATTGTTGCATATTTAGCTTCTTGTTCACCTTCACAATGTTAACTTAACTTGCTAGTTTATAACTAATATAGATTGTTTAAAGCTACCTCACTCTTAGGGCTTGCGCGGAATCACTTAAGTCCAATAGTTGGTTCGTTATAATTAAGCCTATTGTTCTTCCAACTTATTACAAGTCCATTTGTAATTTACAAAATCAATCGCTTTTGCCATAATTGTTTTAAAATCAAGCACCACATCATTAGGGCACCCCACAGCATCCAAATGAACCTCTTCATGAGAGCAAGACGTATTCTTAATAATTTACAATTCATTATTTTTACAGCTCCGTACTTGTCGCAAAATATCCGCAACAAATCGGTATTTTGAACCGTTTACAAGCCTGCGCCCCCCGAATACTGCATACTCAGGGACTCAAAGCTAAATATCCATTAAATTTCCCAACCGTGCACAACTCTCTTCCCAATGGCTTTAATTGCCCTAAACTTGTCAAGCTTGGGCTATTTAGCCCTAAGCTAAAAGTCTTTAAAACTCTCATCCGTTGCTAATAAGCTTGAGAACCTTAAACTTGTAGCCCATTTCTTATGCAAATCCTTGAACAGCTACGTAACCACACACTCCTTTGCCAATTTTCTGCCATTTCCCGTGAAACGCACCTGGGCCTCCGTAAATCTTGGCATTGTCATCAAAGTATATTCTTATTCTATCACAACTGTAGCTTCGGCCTCCACATCTTTATCGCTATATAAATCTCTCTACTCTTCTTCTCAAACTTTCCGCTTCCATCCCACCACTAACTTCCACACCTCCTTTCAATCTTCATTACTCTACTATTCCAACCTTTACTTCCGCAATATATTATTCCATACTGACATTAGCAGCGCATAGCTTTTGTATATTTCCTGCACAGCGTACGAAATGTCAACATCTTGATTGTCTTCAGAGAGGTAAAGCTGCTTTAGCCCATTCTTATTCCTGTATTTGGTAGGATTCGTAATAGACGGACTAATACTGGCTTTTAAAGGAATGACATAATCAAAGAAGGAGAGCAGTTATTCAGAAGCTTCCAATAAAACCCACCCTAGATTACAATTGAAATATACACTTTGCCAACGTTTCCATGTAATTAAGGTAGACCTTGTATTTTCCCCAATTTTCCTACACAATCATCTCTTGTGCCCACATAGGAAGGATATGGAAGGGAACTATAATAATTTACCGTGGCGAACCAGAGATTCCCGCTTTAAAAACTCTGTCTGTTAGACAAATGTTTCTTTTACCGAGACAAGAGGAAACGCAAGGAAGCGGAACGACACATGCGAACGTCTATCACAGACTTGTCTCTGTAATTCCTTGAACAATATATATCCATCTTCTTTCAATTACAAATGAAACGTCAAACATAACTGTGAAACATAAAATACAATCAAAAGAAAACCAGTGACTTTGTTCATAAAGAACACTCGTTACCGATAAATATCTTTGGATTTCATCTTTGCTACTGCTTTTAAATTTTCTTCAGAGCCAGACAATATAATCCTGTTCTTACTTCTCTTTGCCTGGTACAGCTTTGTCATTCGTAGATGTTAATTAAGTACGTGAAGGGTAAAGTCTTAAAACGCTTCCAGTTATCACCGTATTACAAATGGATAAAAAATTGCCGTAAAAAACAATCAATTGGCCCGTTTAGTTTTCTTAATTGTGTCATTTATCTCGTACCCCCCCCATCCATATCTATCTTTAATGTACTTTGGCGTGTGCGAGTGAGTTTAAGCCATTGATAGGTTGGTGCGCCTCAAGTAATGGTAATTCATGGCTTTTTACACTTGAAAAAATTTCCATAAAAACCTGAACGCTCATTTGTACACTACCGTATCTTATAGGAAGGCTAATTAACGATCAATTCAAAGGCTTGTCTATCCAACTCCAGTTCCGCTCCTGGCTTTTTTGAACGTTGTAAGGAGAAAGTCACTTTGTCATTGTTGCAGAGAGTCAGAAACGTGTAGAGTCAGGAGATATTCCTTGTGAAAGTCATCGTGGAGTATTCCGCGTACTGCATTATTTTACTGTATGCATATGTAAAACCCGCTCCTTGGAATCCCTTATCCAGTGCAGCATTGCATGTTACTTGAATTGAATTAAAAGTATCTTTGAGGTCACGGTCAAGGATTTTGTCGTAGAAAATAGTTCACACCTGTTCCCTCCATAGTCTTTGGCGCATGAAAATTCCATAATAATTTCCAACATTTGCTGTAATTGCTTCTATTCTTGTTTCATTTGCTTGTAGGGACGCAGGCTAACATCTTGCACTGACCATGGCCATGGCTGGCTACCCAAAGAACTTGTAATTTGAACGTACGTACTGACTGACCGATATTTCTCTTAATTTTTTATTCCCAGTTTTATTGTTTCGTTTTCGTAGGATGAATGTAAGAAATGGACATTCTCAATCCTGATGTCCTGCTTCTGCCGTCAAACTTGTCAAATGTATAAAGTGAGAGACGGACGGCAATTTCTTCATTCACATTTGACGTTCCTCTCTAATACGTGCTTCACAATCAACGCAATTCACTGTCCGTCCACCTGTTCACTCAAAGACACCAATCTGGTTTCAAACCAAACTGTGAAAGCTACATAGCAAAAGGATGACAAACACATGGAGCCCCTCAGCGTCCCGTGTTTTAAATTCAGTTCTCACTACTTGATGAGTTTGACGCTCTGTTGTTACTATTTCCAATAACCCTTTTTTCTCAACTGTGAGTCCGAATAAGCTTTAATATGCGGAATGTGTCGCGGTTTTGAGCCCATCGTATTTCTGAGACTGCAATCATACTGGATGGGAAATGACAAGTTTTTATGAAAAGAGAGCCTGAAAACGATTGAAACTTACGAATGCACAGCTGATAATTTAAAGTTTTTACGCTTTTGCGCCCAAGCCATTAATTTCTTACACCTGATAAACCGCCACGTGCCCTAGAAGTAGATTTATGCATACATTATTCAGGAGGACCAGGAAGTCTCTCATCCCTAACCCCCAATACTGCTCCTCTGTCTAAGTAGCCAAATCTTCTATTTTTATATCTTGTAACAATCGGCAATGGATTCACACATTTTTCTCACCCTAAATTCCTTAACTGCCTCAACCCAGTAATTGTACAAGGAGTAAATTCCCGCTGCGTGCTAAAAGTTACACACTATTCGAATGTTACTTCTAGTTTTACTGGGTTTACGAAATGTACCTTTATGCCAAGAAGGGGAGGTCAGCGTAATATCTGTGCAAGTGTTTTGGCATACAAGACGAGAGTATAAGAAGAGCAAAGCCTTGTTTGATTTACAACAATTAAAAATTTAATTTCCGTATGAATGTTTAACTGTAGTCTGAACTGATACAAAGTGCAAAGGATCCACGCATATTCTGCAGTCCTGTTTACTATGATTATATATAGCATTTCACGGGTCTTTAACTTTGACCTTGCTTAGAGCCTACACAATCCTGTTCTCGTGTATTGCAAATTTATTTAGTAGCGCACCCTGGTGCTTACTACATTAACGAATCTTTTCTTGGCTTGAGTTCGTTCATTATAGGTTGTACACTTTTTTTTACTAAACACAAACGCGTCCCTTGTAAAACCAGAGGTAATTATAAATGTTCCTGCGAAAGGGCTGATAGCTTCGCCAAAATTTTGAATGTGCGCCCTGGGTTTAAAAATCGGAACACGTTATAAAAAATATTTAACAAGCGCAGTGAATTCATCCATGTGACCTCTAGTGTCTAGTCAACGACCTTTTCCGATGAAAGAAATTCCTCTCTAATCCTCGCATCTTGTTAAGAGCAACTCGCTTTGTAATCAATACACAATCGATTCTTCCGCGGCTACCTTTAATTCACTATACATTTTCTTAAAACTCCCCCAGCGCTCCCACCCATTTCATCCAACTCATTAATGACATGATAATTACAATTAAAATGCCTGGCCTCCCTCAAACAAGGAATCATCCTTGTATTCCAGACACGCATCTCGTGAGTCTTTGGCCAGCCTCTCCGCACGCAATCTTACCTTGTACTACGTTATCACAATATTCATGACAGACAGGATCAACTAACAGGCCCTGGTACTGGACTCCACCTCATACATGCCCTTTAAACCCTTTGGCCTGTATTCATATCTCTCCTTCGTGTGTCTTAGATTTCCCCTTGAATTCAGGACCATAAAATTTGCATTGCATTATTTAGGTATCGCAAAATTTCTATTTTAAAACCTCGACCTACCTCCATGTATTTTGCAAACATGCACAGTTTTTGGGCTAATTGATGCTTTACTTTACGGGATGGCTTTAGAAGGAGGAGAAGGAAGAGACGGAGGACGGAGATGGGTCGGTATGACTTGTTAAGCTAGTTAATCAAAGGGTAGCAGAAAGGGAATCCTAATAATAATCCATCTCTCCTGCTTACCCATCTTGAAAGCCAACGGTCCGGTCACTTCCTCTTGCACGTTAAAGATAACAGAACTTTCCTCTACGTTTTAGGTTGAAGGTCACTACTCTTGCAGCCCAGAAGATAATACTAACCCGGAGGAGCGAACAAGCAGTGTTAGCATATGAGACAGGGAGGGGTGCAGAGAGAAAAAGGTAAAATGCATCCAAGCGTCTTTCTTGAGGTAGATTCCCGCGATCAGGATTCCGAATC
The DNA here is from genome assembly GCA_906901655.1 of Sminthurides aquaticus. Lineage (NCBI taxonomy): Eukaryota > Metazoa > Arthropoda > Collembola > Symphypleona > Sminthurididae > Sminthurides > Sminthurides aquaticus. The sequence goes on along the minus strand of CAJQTT010000004.1, from coordinate 1,708,971 downwards.
TCGGGCTCATTCTCCTTTTCATTTTAACCGTAAATCCAAGTATTTTGCACGGTTATAGACTGCTGAGAGTCATCTCAAGATGTTTAATTAGTCTCATCAGGCTCGTACACACCTCTTGAAGGATTACAACAGAGTGGGGGGATTCAACAACCCCTCTCATCCGTCAGCTTCTCTCGGCTGGAAACAAAGGGTTTGAAGTGTCTTTATATTCTCCCATTCTTTGAATGCATCATGATTTTGTAACGCGGGCTAATTTTCGTGGAAACGTTGTTTCTTGACTCAAATAAATCCAAAGATTTCCTACAGAAGCCTTGCTTTTAGACATCAAACATATCATCCCTTCTCAGACTCTTGAGTCAAAGACAGTGTGGAATTCCTTTTGACTAATTCTATTCTTTTCTTTATCCTGACATTTCTCGGTTACCCACGCACAGGGAAATAATGGCTTTTTTGACACCACCAGAAATAACCACAATAGCCATTCAATTATTCCAACTAAAACACTGTGGCGTTCCTAACGGTTCGGACGAAACATGGCCCACTGTATTCCTCTAAGCACCGTATATTTGTCTAACCTATCTAAATCCCTCTTCTTCCCCTCCTTTCATCACATTACCCTTCAAGTGTGGAGGCGTTACGCTTCCACAAACCCGATTTAAAAACACCCGTCTTCGTCCCAGAGACCGAGCCCGGTGGGAATTACTTTAATTCCTCCACTCCTTCCCTCATTCTGCAACATTTCATCACTACCCCAGAAACAATGGCTATTACTCCATATATCCAACTGGATTCAATTCCGCGTTACTCTGCCAAATCCTCTTTGAGCTGTATTTTGCAGTATTTTGGTGGTATTATTTTCTCTTAGTTTTTTGCTCCTACATCCATCAGCTCGTCCCTTGAGGATTATACAACAGGTGCACCATTTACTGCAAATACCGTAACGTCTGTAGCTGCCAGCTCGGTACCAATTATCTCAGTAATCATTGAGAGGAACAGCATTTCGCCTTGCCTCTGAATCCAAGAACCTGTTAGTTAATTTCTACCCTTGCCATTAAAAATGAGAATAAAAAATCCATAATAGTATAATCAACAAGCTTCATAACCAATTTCTATCCCTACTTTCGTGCACCATTTAATTTTCAAAAGTTGATATGATTGCAATTTACAATCGATTAATCTGATGGTTAACCTGCTCGTCTGAATCCGTTTAGGATTTCCTACCGTTTCAACCACTTTACACTAGCAAGCTCTTTAAGACTTGCAGTTATGTAGTAGCCAGTTAGCCCTAAGGATGGATTGTAACGTTATGTATACATGTCCGTTTCCTTGGAAGACGAGAAAACCCGGTTGAAAAATACGAACTCGTAAATGTTATGCTTATCTTCTTTCCCAACGCGCAAAAAGATTTGGACAGGTTGAGGATAGAAAAAATATTTGTTGGTATTTTTATTTTCAGTTCCACTGCATGCAGGTGCGGGAATCTATGACCAAAGAAAGGTCAATAGCAGCATCAAAGGAAAAGAGGGAAGCAACGGTAGGTTGATACGCTATAGGTATTATTTCTTCATATTCTCTACCCTTTCTTCTCAGCTCTCTTGTTCATCTCATACAATGAATCCTTTGCTCGTCAAATTCATGGCGTAATAAACACGTAACGAAACTTGTAAATTACAACATTTCTCCTAAACGAAACCCGCCTTTAAATAAGATTAATCCCATATTTTTGCATCCTACGCAAGATGTGTTCACTACCAATTCTGACAGACGATTCCCCATATAATTAATTCATGTCTTCGGATCATCAGCCCATTTTGTTTCTTTGTCAAATATCTCAATTATTGAATTTCTATGGGTTCTAATTTACAAGATTTATGAGCAATATATGTGGCGGGGTTGTGAAGGAAAAGGTTGTATTTAATTACCTCATGGCATCTTCATCTCCTTGAAGATTACACATTATTCTGCATGTTGTGGTACAGCTTGGCGTTTCTGCGAATATCCTACCGCATCCACTAATTTCTTGTTTTATCTCACACCCTTAACTGCTATTATAACGATCCAAAACAATCTTTACATCAAGGTGCTAATCCGGTTTTGAGAATACTTTTACTACTTTTATACATTATCACCCCTTGGTCAGTCGCTCTTTTGTGAACAAGCTCTAAATCTATGCATCAAAGATATGAAAATTCTTGTTTCCAGCACCCCTTGGCGCATCCCTTTCATGGTAAGTCTTCCGTAAAGGATTCATTTGAAATAAAACTTTTACCCCTACTCCCGTTTTTCCTTTCCGGGCAGACTGAGGTCATTTTCGCGATAGCCCACACACAATCATTTCATCTTGAGCTCTTCATGTCGTTCAACCCGTTCATCTCCTGTGATTTCTTTAAATTATTCTACTTAACCCCAGTTTGCACCTGTATTTAGTAGTTTTCTTCATTGAAACTCTTCATTTCGTCTTGCCTATAATTTTGGTATATTGCGGACTCTGCCGTCGTAATCATACGGCTAGTCTCAGGTTAATAAACCAGAAGTCTCGCAGAAGCAAAGATAAAACTTTGTCTACTTTCATTTGTATCAATCAAAATAATCTGTATATAATTATCCAATTATTGATTTCTCCAGCCTTCCCTCATTTATTCTTCCACGAATTCTTGCGTTACGAGTTTCTGAAATGATGAGCGAGTTTTGAATGAGGCACTAGGAGCAATGAATGGTTCTGTATATTTCCTCGTTATCATGAAAATCTCTTCCAAATCCGAGATGAATCTTATAATAATTATATAATAAATAATTATGACTTATTACTTCTTTGAAACTCAAAATTATTTAAAATATGATGATACAGTTGAAACAGTTTTTCTGTTGTACAATAGGTATATTTTCAAAACGTTGACGTTTTTTTGTCATCCAAATATGAGATATTTTCTCCTTGAATATTTTTCGGTATCAACATTCGAAATTCACATAGCCAATAAAATGTTAGCTATCAAAATTTTTGAAAAATTCTCACGTCACAGCACTACGTACATCTGTCCTTCTCTTTGCCTTTCCCACCCAAGCGAGGCGTGACATGTAGCCGAACTGGTAACCGGTGAGGTCTGCACATTCGTTCTCACGATTTATCTTCAAATCTCACTATGCTTTCTTCCCCTGTCTGTACACGACATCAGAGCAGCATCTTCACGGACAGTTGTCCGAAAACTGGGACACTTTGATCAAACTCGTTCCTCATCTCTCTCACACTTACTTGACGTATCACCTCCAGGGGCTATTGTAATTATTGACACATCCTCGTTACCATTTAATATTCAAAGCGCTCTTTGAGTTCATTAAAGAGTAATCTTGATTTTGCTTCCGCTGTAGCTCCTGGCAAATATGCACCTCGTTTCTTAAGTACCGCCATTCTTATTGGAATCAATAGCCCTGAATTCCTCCCATTCAATCCGATGTTTAATAATCAATCAACAACTAGCCCCTGCTCCATCATTCTGTTTACAAACGAGGAACCCTCCTGAATTATTACTCTGAGTTTATTGTCTGTACAACAAAAGGGTCCAACCTCCTCTAGCAATGTGCAGTTTTCATGTAGAGTCTATTAACTTGCAGTATTTGTTCATGATTACCAAAAGCAGTTTAGTTGGCTGAAGTTAGTTAACTTTGTTTTAAAGAACTAATCTAACGACGTTACCGCTTTCCTCAGCATCAATCCCAGAAAAACACAAAATTTTCAGCGAAATATCCGCCAATACCTGTTAATGAGCTCCAACGCCTATTTTTAGTGTTAACAGTGGGGTTAATTTCGTACGAAAAAGGTATTATTGCCCCATTTTTGTGTAGGAAACAACAAAGTAATTGTATGAAGTCTATCTTACCACAAGTTAAAACAAACTTAATGCAAGACAATCATTCCCATGTGTGAGATGAAAAAATTTGAATAATAAATGTTTTTGTAACTGCTTACCTTTACCACTTGTCTAGCTTCCCGTAAAAAAGCTTCTGGTCAATAAAACTTTTGCGATGACACCAGGTTCACCGAGTTAATTGACACAGGTGCCCGTGTGGGGTGACTTCTGAGCCAGCTTCCTCTCAGTCGACTAATTAGTTATTATAGGCCTTGCGTAGAAGCGGAGAAGGTCAAAATCCTTTATTCATTCCATTTGCGAATAATTTGGGTCGGAAGCCCTTTGTTTAGCTTTGGTTAGGAATTAGTTGTTTGGTCCTAGGTTCAAGTTCACTTGCTCACTCGAATTTATTACCACCAACACGTTTTCTCTTCAAGTGATCCGGAATATGTGCGTGGGATTATCTTTATTATTCTGAGAGAAAAATCACTTGTGATTCACACTTTCTGCATAGTTTCTCTATGTCTTTTTAGAAAAGCAGACGTCTCCCACTCACGCACGATGGGATTAATTCACATTTTGGTTTGCCTGGCAATCGATAGTTGTTAATGTATCCACATCCTCTGTCTTTACTCTTGACTAAATCTCAGCCAGATACTCCGCATTTAATATCCTTCAAGTAAGTACTTTTCAACTAGAAATTTTGATATCTTTAAAAATGCGTATTTTGTGCCCCTATTTCACTATTATTTTTCATTTGTTAGTTGTTGTTATTCTTTCCTTGCCAAGATTCAGAGTTGAAGTGCCAAGTTTCGACCTATATTCCTGATCATTTTCCAACTGCTGGAGCCGACATTGAAGGGTTTAAAAACACCAAGGGCTTTCTAAAAATATTTGCTAAATCTTACACTTGGATGTCAAACTCAATACTTTTAAAAAAGTGAAAAATCAAATATAGACTCCTATCTGTTGGATCCTGATTTCGTATTGAGGAGACGTTCTAAGTTCTCGTCTCTCGTAACCGTTCAAGCCGGTGGCAAGTCGGTCTATGATCAACGCAACAAATTTTCTTTCCAACCGGCTGCGGTTCTTTTCTTGTGTAGCAGCGACCGCACCACGCAGTTGCACGCTTCCCATCCCTCTCATTCAAATCTTTATCTACCTGCTTCCAATTCAGTCACTGCATCATCTTCTCTTCCCTCCCGCCCCTTCTTGCGTCTTCCTCAAGCTGTGGGGCCTAAACTGAATGTAGCTTATCCTTCCGAATAAATCTCACACGGAACCAGCTCGAGGTTGAAAGCGTAAAAATTTCTCTGTTCCTTGGAACACAGCAGAGTTGTTTGCGGATTCTTCCAAAATCATACTAAATTTTATGATCGTTTTCGATCGCTTTGCAGAAGTCAAGAACACTTTAAGCACGTGCTATCATATGGTTTCGTGGTAAGCTGACAGCTTTACATGAACATCTTTTCCCAATTATCGACCACCGCCAATCCGAAAAAAAACAAATTCCATGCAAAATCAAATTACGGAAACATTTTACAATGTATCCTTTGCCAATATGTCCATGTTATCAGTCACAACCTGCAATCGCTGTGCGATACTCTGGTGTGTAACTTCCGCTGTTCTGTACTTACGTAGAGGTCTGCTCTTCTAATGTCCGCTGGCTTTTCGCTACATCATTATTCAATCCGGAGCTTATATGGTCCGCAAATAGGATTATTCCCGCTGTACCATCTGATACACATTACTTAACAATCCGCAACTGGCGACGGTGAATTATTTTGCTAAGCTAAAACCTTCAACAATAGCAACATATTTCTTTGTCATTACATTCACGTCTTTTTCACAAATCCACGCCACTGGTTATTTAAAGTTATCACGTGCAAGTTGATTCAGCTAAAATATTTGATAGCATACCAAGATCAAGATATTTCGAATGCAACAATATGACCATGTATGCATCTATAGTGCAATCCCGTTTCCAAAAAAAATCAACACTTTGCTGGGCTTGGAGTCCGTTCCGCTCGCTGAATCTTCCTCCGCATTTACCTGCAATCTTTTGCACCTGGCTAAAATCTCCTTGCAACCCTTTCAAACCGTTTGAAGTTTGGCCCAGTGAATTATAACTTTTGTCCATTCAAGGTACGAAAGTCTTTGAAGCTCTTAACCGAAGGAACCGAATCATAGCCTGAGAAATCTTGTCGAAATTTCATGTTTGATAAAATTACTCACGTGTTCGTTGACTTCCCTGCTTTTAACACAAGATGTTCTGTACACGGGGTCCCAAAACAGGCACGGTCAAAATGTTTCAGAAATTCTAAGGTTTCGAATTTACGCTGCGGTGATAACACTGAAGTCCTGCAAGATAGTTTTGATATCAGTCACATGCATTACTATGAAATCCGGATTTTTAGCAGTTAAGTCGTATTTAAGGTGTATTTCCATAGCATGCGTTTATTTTACCGCAAAGTGTTTTGCCATAGCGATGGATAGAATACAAGGGTTTGAAATCGCCATCACAAAACCAGCACGGTAAATTAAATGATTCTATGAAAATACGCCTTAACTGGTTTACATTGTTTTTTGTATTGTAAAGGAGGTGCTAGCGCGTTAGCTTGTAACAGGCGCGTAACGTAGCCACGGGGGTTTACATTACTTATACCCTTGCCGACGCCTCAAGCCAGCTACGAGTATGGACAAGAAATTCACGAGTCTGAATTTCTCAAGTTGTTATTTCGCATTTTCAGGCCGATTTTCAATTATTTTGCAGGGCACTGTATATGATAGTTCTGATATCCATCTCCATCTATACTTATGTAAAAAATTGAGACGAAGCTATCATGTAACTAACTAGATGGACCGAGAGAGGCTAACAGTAATAGGTAGTGTTGATTATTAGATTAATATGCAATGCTTCCTGTGCTGTCAAAGATGTGTCAGGCCGTTAACAGAATATAGTCACTTTTGGGCCGGCCTAATTCTCAAAGTTCTCTTAAAGAGCCTTATGTGGGCGACTCTAAAATGGATCATAATTCCAGTTTTGCGTGGTTACATGAAAACAATTACGATAATAGTTTGTAGGATTCAGGTTACCTGGAATTACTTATTACGAGTGTGCACTTTACAACAAGTATTATACAAGAAGAAGGCAACCATAGGAAGTACACCACTATGGCATCCCAAATGTTCAGTATATCGAGTGTGTGTTGTGTCCTCTGTTCGCTGCATGTACCTACCATGTAATAGATAGAGCGTCGTCCAGTTACATGTAATCCTAAGCCACATCCTACCTTCCTAGTACGCTGACATCCATCTTTAGTAATCCTCCATATTGTTTGACGCATCCGCCATTTTGCGTTAACGCACCCGCTAATTGTTTAACGCATCCACCATTTTGCGTTAACGCACCCGCCATTTTGCGTTAACGCATCCACCATTTTGCGTTAACGCATCCACCATTTTGCGTTAACGCATCCGCCATATTTTTAACGAATCCGCCATTTTGCGTTAATGCACCCACCATATTGTTTAACGCATCCACCATTTTGCGTTAACGCAACCGCCATATTGTTTAATCCGCCATTTTGTGTTAACGCACCCGCTAATTGTTTAACGCATCCACCATTTTGCGTTAAACAATATGGCGGATGTTAAAGCAAAATGGTGGATGCGTTAAACAATATGGTGGGTGCGTTAAACAATATGGTGGATGCGTTAACGCAAAATGGTGGATGCATTAAACAATATGGCGGATTACTAAAGATGGATGTCATCGTACTAGGAAGGTAGGATGTGGCTTAGGATTACATGTAACTGGACGACGTTCTATCTATTACATGGTAGGTACATGCAGCGAACACAGGACACAACACTCACTCGATATACTGAACATTTGGGATGCCATACACCACATTCATCTATTCTTTGTTGTTTCCGCGGCTGATGGGTATACGCGTAAACTTAGATAACGTAACTCAGTAGTCTAGCTAGTTAGTTAGAGAAGTAGCTTAGACTCATTTTATTTGTTCTCAAAAAATGGGATCGTCGAATATTAGTCGTTACAATCGGTTAAGATTTAAATCTTTCATAAAGTTATGCCATAGGGATTCATTCCTGAGATCCAGTGGCTGCTAAATTGTATATTTTGCGAACCAACTCTAAGATGGAAGTAAGAACTTTGTTATTCGGTTTAGGTTGGCTCCTGCAAGCCTTTAGACAATCTTCCTTTGTGCTGAACCGGTTAGCGTTCCCCGCGCAACCACCGTACGTGAATCGTACGCAATCATTCGCGTTACTACTGTAGCCAAACCTGAACTGACGCGCACGGCAAGGTCCTGTATACAATGGAAGATTGCACTCCTCTGAAAACGTAATAAACCAAAATTGATGCCCCAAATTACACCTAGCACGTTTTTAAAATTCTCCTTAACGTTTGCTTATAAAGCGTTTAAACCTCTCATTGTCGATGGTTTAACTTCTAAACTTGTTTCTTCGTCCCAGTCAGATTGAAATGAGCAAATAACCGTTGTAACTGCGTTAATCAAGAAGAGATCAAACTTTAGAAATGGTTGAGGTTTGAGTTTTTCCAAATAATTTAGTTGTAAAACTTACAAAATGATGCTGTCAAAAGCAAAGCAAATGATACTTGTCTCGTCCATGAAACTCTTGTTTTTGGCCGTAGTTGACCCATTCTATCGTTGATAACGGTGTTTTCAAGTTCCTTTACACTTAAAAGCTTGGAGTGCCTTGGTTACACCAATATTGTAAATCAGTTGGGTACGTTTTAATTCTATCAGTTCAATGCTGCCGTCGTAATAGGGATTTGCTGTTGCAGACAAAAGATACTCCTCAGACTAAGCACTTTATTCATTCCATTGTTGTTGCTGTATACGTTGACTGGCCCAACGAATGAGCGATTGTCAAAAGTAATTACAACAGTAACGACTTTATGTTACGTTGCTATAATGTATGATCTGGTGGTAGTGAAACAGCGCTATAATGAATAAGCACCAGTCTATTCTTGCTAATAAGGCATGAATCAGTCTACGAAATATAACATACAATGAGATAAGCTTCCCCTTAGATTCTCGGTCCAGACGCAAATTTTGAAAATTTCAAATACAAGATTAATAATTTAAATTTGTCCCTGGGTCTAAGAATATGAGGAAACATAATTCGTTTTTCTACTCTAACTTTGCGGAAAACGAATCAGATTCGAAAATATTTTTGTCAACGATTAAAAGTTTACTACCCGAAACTAAGTTTTAATTTGAAACGGAACATTTTTAAAAAACTGCCAAAATGTTTTTAAAATTATGAACGCAGGTGTTTCCGGATGGAAGACAGAAGACGAAGAAACGTCTCCTTCTATAGCGGAGATATAAATTTTATGAGATGGTTTGATGAATGTTGCACGGTATCGAAATAAAGATAATTTTGTGAATACTTTCTATTTATTCATGTACTCCAAGCACACCGACTGCTGCTACGGGATTGTCTAAGTTATTCGTACTTTTATGAAATACTTTAAATAAAGGTATTCCAAGAATCCAAGAAGATGATCGACGTTGTTGGTCCACCTGGTTGCATTAAAACATGTAACACTTATCATTACTGTAGTAGTCAGAAGTCGTTGTGTACATTACAGTTGCAGGCCACTGCACTTACCATGTCATTTTACGTACTACCTTGACATTCGTTGGAAAACAGGATTATTTTGTTGCTTATCAACACATTTAACGTTACCTTTTGAGACAATTGAGTAACGCACTGCATAGAGCATGCTTTTTTGTATCTGAACAGTAGTTTCTCACCAGAATATAGTTTCTGGAATACGTTTCCTGCTCCAATTACAAGTAATTAAGATGTGCATTTAGTTTCTGACTGAAACTTGGAACGCTTACGTTGAATATCTAGTTAAGAAGTCAGGTTATAAGTGCTAGGTTCGCTGTCACGTAGAAAACTTGAGGGTTCCAAGTTCAGGCTCGGGGGAAGTGGCTGCATTTGATAAGTAAAACTAGAAACTAGAACATTTGCAATCATCAGAATGATTGGGAAAAATTATGTAGCTCATCCAGAATGTTGTAACGTCGTTGTTAGCTTTAGCCTAAATGTGTGTGTGTATTTATATACCGCGTACTTGTTGCTTGGCATGGTTATATTAGTTTAAATAAATTTATTGAATCCTAATTCTAAAATTAATATATTGTCTTACAATATCTTTTGCCAGTCGCTCATTCTCCTATTCTCCTATTTTATTGCGATTATAAATATGATTATACCTTCTTGATTATAAAAATTACTGTCCGCTTCCTTGCAACCCCCTAGTTAGCTACATTTGTGAGCAAAAAGGACAATACAATGTTAATGTATCCTCCGGGTCACAGGAGCTGACTCGTATTTTTCGTCTTGATCCATTTTTTCATTCTCCACAACTCCGCCTTTTGTAAAAGTAATTACCGTTCTTAAATTATTGTTGAGTCAAAATTTTGCATTTTCATGGCTTTTCCAAAACAAACTCGTATCTTGAATGCTTAGCCTAAAACTTAAATCTATAGATTACGGGCTTAGCTTATATTTTGTTGATATTTCATTGCGCAAAAACATATCTCCGGCCTTTAAGCATACATTAACAAGAAACTATTCTTTATCCAGCAGAACCGTACATATTTCTTGAATCCCCTTCGACAAACGGGCTGTGGGCAGCCATATTAAACATTCAGACAGAACCAAGAGAAGCAGGATTGCACACAGTTCCTGTGTTTAACTCCTTTGACGGAAAACAAGTATGTTGTGAATATAACGCATCAAATCTATGATTGTGCCTCATAAAGACAAGAGATTATTTCTAGGTGCGACATGTACAGGTAATATCTACTTAAACTGTATATCCTTCTCTTCTACTCTACTACCGTATATGTAAATTGTGACTGACTCAAAATGGAAACAATAACAAGCTATGGATTTTAAATCTTTGACGGGAAGCATGGGAAATATAAAGACAAGAGAGAAACTTGCGTCTCTCGAACAGAACTTTCTCACAAGAAACGTTTTGCAATTACCTAAATTTACATTTGATCACTTTTTCATATCAAATATTCAACAAACTAAAAACACAATCTACATAGCTATCTAAGTATTTGAGCGCTTAAAGTGTTCCTTTAACAATAACAGGTCTACGAAATATTATGACCGTACTTTGATTGTGACAGAGCAATAATTGATAAACTCAACATCCATTATGTTGTTTTGTCGAAAAAACGTTTCAACATTTCTTCCAGATTCCCATCGTTTTTTGTAAATATGAATTCCTCTTCACTTAAGTTAAGTAACAAACTTGCCAGTTGCGGCCCAATAATCTCGAATCCATTTCCCCCGAAATCATACTGAACTTTAGCCTTGTAAGCTTTTGCTTGTAATTAGATGGATTCCCATGTTAACGGGGTCTCACGTATTGCTAGTTTCTTAACTAATTAATATCTAGTTTCATCAACATAAATCTCTTAAACCTACGACTTGTATATAGACATTTAGAAATGAATGGCACAATGTCTCTGGATAGTAATTATAGAGAATGTATATAGTATAATATTGTATCTGTGTTTTGATTCTCATGATCAATCTACATTGAAGTTTATCTATTTACACTACCGCGTAAGAATTACCAAGGGATATTACTATTTACTTTCAAATATTCGTCAGATGGAAGTCTCTCTAGAGTTTTTCGCTCCGTCCCAAGGAAAATATTTTCCGTACACAGTGTCCGGGTCATTTTACAATTAAAAGTAAACAGGATTGAAGCCACAAGAGGACGCAATACCCTCATAAAATCTTTATCCTTTGAATTAAGTCATAAGTTTAAGTACACTTTCTCTTCACATTTTGTTACAAATCTCTGAACATGTTCTTTATCAAACTGCCTGTGAAAAGTCTGCCCGTAAGAAAGACAAACCATTACACCTCCTCAAGCTCATACCAGTTTTATTAATTACAGAATCACAATCATTACTACAATATCCTATTGTCCTCCACTTAAGTCTAGATTATAGATGGTGTTGCGTTGTTCCTCTTGTGTTGTTGCTCCAGGTCTTCTTTGTTGCCTTGAAATATTTTCTTGGGATAGATGCAGCTGTAACTCCCCCTAGCGGGTGGTGTCTGCTCTCGTCCATTTTTTGATTCCTTCATGTGCTTCCATCGTAACCTGAAATAATTAAATAACGTTAGTTAAATATATTCCTTTAAAATGTTCATAAATCTGATTTCATCCCGCACTGGTTTTATTTTCGTTTAGTCTCCAAGGGATTTTCTCTTGGACAGTTTCAAGTTCTAGTCTTTTTTCTTACAATCTCTGACGTGTGTTTAATACCAGAGAGTTTAATGAAAATCTATAAACCTTAATACCTTTTATCATTAACGTAATATTCTCACATTAAAACTTTCTTTTAGTTTCACACCTCTTAAGGCTTAGCCCAGATGTTGTGTATCTTGCCCTTTAATCATCTTTAGATTTTAAGAGACTCGAGCGCTTATTGTGAGACGAGAGGAAGTTTATCAGTTTTTTTTCTCGCCGTCTTTGTTCTCATACCCATGTGTTTTTACCTGTGTATATATCTTTGAAAATTACAACCTGACTACTGCATCTATCAGAGATCAGAAACCCTTTTCGCTTGGAGGGGTGAACAAAAAATTAATCCAAACTACATATTATCCAAGTAGCGCTGTCAAACAATGTGGGCCTGAGGCCAGATGATAGAGGTAAGATAGCTTTCGGCATTACAAGAATCATATAGCTCGTAGAACTATTTGTGTCAGCAACAACTGCGGCCCCTTCCTTTTTTGGTTTACATTAGTTTCGAGAAATAGGAACCAGAATCGGGAGTTTTCTGAGTTGATCTTCTAAAAATCCCAATCTTAAAACATTGTGCTCTGTCAAATCTAACTTGCTCCTCACAGGTTGATAAATACTTTGTCGTGTAAAATATGTTCCTTGAGATGCTTTTAAAAGTCCAGCTTGTGCTTTTATGCAATAGATAACACTGATGTTTTGGCATCGATATTGGAATTTTGTGACATGTATATCATAGCTGATCAAGGAATATAGAATGGAACCATAATCCGTGGAATCTGTATAGGCTAGCACTACAGAAAACAAATGGGAAACTTGCACTTAAAGTAGGATCAGCACATCCGACCTCACGTAAAAATGTAACTATCATCAGCTTTCATCACGTCCGCATCAAATCGGACCAGTTCACCTCATCCAATACATGGAGCCCGCAATATCCACCTTTACAGCATACTTTAAACTTTTGCGCCAATGAAGATTAGTCGCAAAATGATTCCTCTCTTCTACACACTCCTCTTAGCCTTTGACACATTTCTTTCCCTTGGATCCATGCCACAGCTTTCCTCACAGATTTCCACCCACCACTAGCCACAATTACCAAAACTATGTCTAATCCAAAGAATTTGCAAGATTTTCCTCGATTCCGCAGAGAAACAACGACCATAGCAGACTGTGTGGATCCTCATTGGAAACCTCCTCTTAATCCTATTATCCTTCCTTAGCTTCAATGAGTCTTTCATTCTTATTCTTTTCCTTAAGATATATATTTGCCCATTTCCTCTAACCACAAGCTTGTACCGACTCACTTGAGTCATCCCGACATTCCGCATCTACCTTACTCTCCATAAGGGATGAGCGCTATCCCTTGAGGACATTCTCAAAAGTAGCGGACTTGTAAAAGTAATCATTCCCAAGCTTTTTTTTCTCTTCTTCTCAGCTCCCATGCTGATATCCATAATAATTATCATGGTAATCACAATTTTCATCACAAACTTGATCCAAAGCATACAATAGGAGGAAAACCATGCAAGAAACACACACAACAGCCCGCATTCCCTATTCAAAACAAACTCTGAGGAAATGCATAGTAATATAGCTTGTCATAGCTTAGCGCAGCCCATTGACGCTCCCAGCAGCGTCCCTCGCATGCCTAACAAAACAAGGCAAACCCTTGCGGTTCTCCACTAAAATCAAGCTTGCATTCCGTTGAGCTCTCTTTCTAGTTTCTAGCGTCTGTGCAGAATCTAAGGAGTGCAAAACTTGTAGCAGTCTTCTTAATTTCCCCTTTACCATTCTAATTCTCTCAAAGACCCATCAATTAGAAAAAAACTTGTGACCAATCACCACCTCACGCCTCTGTGAAAATACCTCAAAAAATAATCCTACATCACACAGTACTACCAATCGGCCAGATTTTTCTCTAATTATGTATTTACTCTCGTCCACCTTCCTTCACCTCATTTTGCGTATCCTATTATCATCCCTCCAACTCTCATAGCTTTTTAGCATTAACCAATGGAATTTGTTCCCACTTTATAACGCGAAAAATTAATTACTCAATCCTTCCTACGTACGAACAACACCTCTATAGCTAACTCCTTTTTGAATCATGTATCACAATATCAGACAGGATATTCACATACTAGCCATAATTAACAACACGTACAGCAACAGCAACACTACCACGTTACTTGTCTATGACCAGCAACACATAGTTAGCATGCCGTCTCCACAGATTAGCGTGGTGCGTTGTTGCCAAAATGTTAGTTTTTATTTCTCTTTTTCTAATCACACATTTATTAACCTATCCCATCTCAACACATTCACTTCCTTCCCTGTTTTAGTCAATATGTTGTGTAATCCTTCTAAATACGTCTAGCACACGGAAATCTAGCATGCTTCAAGCTTTCACTCGATTCTTTACTAAATCTACTTGTAATTACTTGTAAGTTGGATCTCCACCTGTTACATTCACGCATACTAAAGATTGGTGAAATGTTACTCAATAGTAAGTAAAATAGAAGCTTTCGTAGATAAGCCAACTTTGGAATATTTTAAAACACATCGTACCAAATAGTTGTTTATCAGGCTATAAACAGAATGTTATCTTTGTTTTCATGAGTAGTTGCTCTTTGTACCTACATTTTGAGCCAAGCTCCTTTGAAAAAATTCTATAGAGCCCACCAATCACTTCACCAACCTCCTTCATCCTAATATCTTATGTCAAAAGAATCATTCGCTGTTCCGCATTCTTCCACTATAGTTCCTAGTTTTTTATTTTGTTCCTCTCGCCCCATCTGACTGACCTTTATTGTCTTGCTTCTTGTATAGGATTTGACTGAAAGGTTGAGCGTATTTTGAAGCATATATTATATATTTTTGTATAATTTTCCTAATTATTTTATTCCAGTGAGGGAATTATTTGGTTTCTCCCGGTCCTTCTCTCACCCTCTTCTTCGCTCACTATAATAGCCCGAAATAATCAGCTTACCCTCTGTGTTACAACTTCTTTTATCTACAAATATTAGCACTACAAGAGGACAATTGAATTGCTCCTCTCTGTCCATATTTATTCTCACGATTCCTTCTATGGCTGCTGTTCCTCTAATCCCCTTGTTACATTTCTTTCTTCCCCTTGACTAACTCTTATTATTTCTAGATGGTAAACTCTTTTATCTCCATCCGCCCTCATTCATTCCATTTACCCCTCCCCTTGAACACATGTAACACAGAGAGAATCTCAAAAGTTAATTCCGGCAATTCAATTCACTAACAACTCTCCCCACCTCCCTCTCCGAGTCCTTAGGTCATACGTTGTACGAACTCTGACAGGAGTGTTTGCGTACTATGTCATTAAATTGGAGTCTGTTACAAGAATTCTTTTCATTTCTTTTCAAAATATGTGAATGGCCAGCAAGCATTTTGAGTTTACCCCATTCTGAGATATTATTCTTTCTCTTTATTAGTTGTAGTTTATTGGGTTGCGTCCGTGTGTGTGTGTGTAACCTCTCACGCTTCTGCCACTTGTAAATTGCTATGAAAAAAAATGCTCTGGATTTCTAGTCCGCCCCTTGTCATTATTGTCTTGATTTCTTGGAATCTTCTCTTGGAATCTTTAAGATGCACCTTCCACCTTTCCCAAAAAATATTTAGCAATGTGTAATATTTTAATTCCGTAAGCAATAACGCAATAACTTTAATGCGCACTAGACAACTGCTCATCTTCATCCATAAAGATGACTATAATCTTGCAAAGTATCATGTAGCCGTGATGTTGAAAATAAGTGTGGTTTTCAGAAAGCTTGAAAACGTTTTCACTATTTACCTTGTGTTGCGCGTGTACAAAGTACGCGTCAAAACTTTCCCATTCATCAAATATAATTGCATATACTCTAACATATTACGTCTCTTAATCAATGCAGTTTGCTCAAGAGTAAATCATCTGTCCAAAAGCCCTCAAAATCAAAATTATCCACTCGAATAACCATCTATTGGCGGCCAATCCTCTCTCCCCCTGTCTCTCGTTATTTCCTCTTCAGCATGCCGATTTTCTTTTTCAATTTCGAATGTCTGGCTAACGAAACCCCCATGTTTTATCCCAAATAACTGTGTCGCAAGCCTATGTCTCTTGAAATGTGTGCATATTTTTTGCATTCAATTTTTCCTAGAGCCTTTTTACCCTCCTATGTTATGCATTCTCTTTGAATTCAGTTTAACTCTTCCATCAAAATGTTGACATTAAAAAACTCATGTACATCATCCCTCAATTTCCTTCCATCTTTACCTCAAAACTAACAATTAGCTTGAGAAAGAAGCCACCCTAGGTAAGAACAATATATGACTCGCATTAATTACAATAATTTTCAAGACAAGAGCCATCAAGCTATCCCATTCCTCCATCCTCTCGTCCCAAATGTCCTAGTGCAGTAATCATCATCTCTTCCTCAGCATGATCCATCCATCTCTGTACGTCAATTTTTATGTTTATTTGCCGCCTCAGAAAACTTTCAAAGTGTATCTCTCTGTTATTTCATTTGAGGAATTGGGAAACATACTTTTATGAAATGTATCAAAAACCATCGTAATTTTAGTTTTCGTCTGCTCCACTTTTTTATTTTTGAAATGGAACAGCTTCTAACAGCTGTTTTCCTTGTTTCTATCCTTAACAGCTTTTTCCTGCCCGTCACGTGCTATACGGTATCCTGCCTGAAGCCCACTTAGCCGGTATTTCACTTGTCATCATCAAGCCTCTGTTAAAACCAAAGCTATTAAAAGCCATTTCAGGCAACTGCCTCGTCGTGGGATATGATGCATTAGTTAAACACTTGTTTCTCTGCTCTGCTCACCCTTTTATCCTGCCCCAAAAGTAAAAATGATCTTCTCTTTTTTACCTCTTACTTCCACTCATCACCTAACTTAACATTCCTCTTGAATTTATGGCCATATTCCCAATGTTTATTCCCGCTCTTAAAGCATTTTTACATTCATAACATTAATACATTAGTGAATGTGCTGAGACAGACACGTAGAAACGTTAGTACAGGCTCATTCTTCTCAGAATCTGCAGTGCTGGGCAGAAAAAAGATGATTTCCAATCATCCCATCCCTGTAAAAATACCCAAGGAACCAACAAGAAACGACCACCTATTAGCCTTTAAACATGAACCACTATCCCTGAGCTCCGGCAGGTAGGAATGAGAAAGTTATGTGAAAAACTTGTCATCATTAACATTGCAATTTCCCTAAGAGTCAGTCATTCCACCAGCTCCTTGCTCTCTAACCAATTCCTTCGATACACAATCCAATCCCACAATACGCACAAATCATCCGGGTCATTCGTGTCCATCCTAAGCGCTTAACTGGGTCAATCATTTTAACCAAACCAATTGGCTTACTCCTCGAGATTGTCTTGAGGATTCAGGATCTTCCATCCGCCACAACAAATTACATACAAATACACAGTCTCCTTCAAATCTACCGTGTAAACTGAAGTTAACCATTAAAACTGTTTCCTCCTTGAAAGATCTTTAGGCAGTCAGTCCGCTATACCTTCCTCAACAACCATCAAAAATCGCAGTTTTTTTGTACAAAAAAATCTCAATTACTAGCTCTTTCAATCATTGAACTCAATTTATGACGAAAATGATGTTTTTTCTAAATCATTCAAGACGATTTTCGTTTAATCAAAATCGTAAATCTTTTTGATTCCTCTTTCTTAAAGCGCATGGTCCCCTTCTAAATATTGCCTTTTACTGGTCAATTTTAAATTAAAATTAAATTTGTCAATAAAATAGACGCGGATTACCTAAACTCCTTTGTAGCGGCCACTCTCTGACGTCCGGTATATCCTCTCGTCCCTCTGGTGAGAAAATGTGTCCTCAATCTCAAAGCTTGAATGGTCACACCAGTTGTCAATAAGTCTTGTTGATAATATTTTCCTTCTCTATAGCCGCCATCTTCACTTTTCGTGCCTCTCTTAAGGTACAGCGTTCACATGTTGAAATATGTTGAAACGTACAAGGGGGCCTCAAAATTTGAATATAAATTGTCTTCTTCAAGTCTTCAGTCCACTGTAGTAGCTCTTGATGGTGTCTCACCATTTAAAATGTCCTCTTTAAAGAAATAGTGTCGTTTCTATGTATATACTTGAAATTCAAGCCGGAACACAATGTGACCACTTCCACAATTACTATAAATCTACATCACTTCACACTCGCCGTCGCTCATACTCGTACTTCTAATCACATACAAAACAAATTATTCGTCTTCTCCCAGTATTCATCTTCTTCATCCATTTCCACACGTCCTTCCTGTCTTCCTTCTGTAAAATTTTGAACAAGAATTATTAATAATTTTTCCGATTTCTCCCCGGCAGCCCTCATCCTTGCAATCAATAAACATGTAGAGTGGACGCGTTATAAAATAATAGGGTTGAAAAGCTGATTAGACGTACACATGCAAGCGGTTCATGCTGAAAGGAAACTTATTGGAATTAGTACAGAGGCATAACACATTCGAGAATTAATTACATATCAGCATCACACACAATAAGCACGCCTTTCTCCCATCATCATCATGCCTCAGTTTGTAATTAATATGGGAAAGATAATTATTATTAGTTATTGAAATTAGTTAAAGCAGCTCATACGCCTTACCGGACAGAGCGATGTACAGAGCGAATTTTTTTGTTAGCATGCACCAAAACAGACAATATCTCCGCTATAATCTGCAAGATTTTAAACATGATCGCACAGAGGTTATAAACAGAAAGCAAACACAATCACATTAAACAGTAGTAGTGTAGAGAGGGAAATATAAAATAGAAACATTAACACATTCCCCTCAATCCGTCCCATCCCATTAGTTGAGCAGTTTTCATTCCTTTTTTAACGAGAAGGAGCATACAAAAAATGAACGTCTCTCATCATCACCTCCAATCTCATTTCTCGAAACAACTTGAAACATTTTTCAAATCATCATCCTTGTTAGAAAGCGTGCCACGAAAGTTTTAAGAACAAAAGAAGATTAAAGTAAAGACACAGGGAAAGGAAGCGCGGGTATGCAAAATAGAATCCAATAGAGATGAACCAAGAGGGAATTGATGAAGGTGTTGCGAAAAATGTAAATCTTTAAACAATACACACCTCTACGGATTCCCTAGCTTGAAAAATTTATATTTTCTCCCCTTCTAAACCTTAATCATAGTTATTCTGCCCTGCGGACATTTTGGTGGGACTAATCTTATTCCAAACCCTCTAGTTTTGTGATGTTGCGAACTTATCAAATTCAGCCTATGGTATCAACCTCCATACACCAAATGCCAAGTTGAGTTTTAAGGATCCAATGACCATAAGCCTCCTCCCAAGACGTAATCCTCTTCAAAGACAATTCCTTTTGCCTCCAGGGTAGTAATGCATGTTTGCATATATATATTCCTTGTGAAACGCCATTTCCTAATATTTCACTGATTTTTTATAATTGTTATTATTCTCCCCGCTATATAGACCATCATCTTGGAATTTAAGAACATACTAGAGTAGTGAAAACATGGTTCATTCTTATTCCAAATGACATGTGTTCTTACATCTGTTGGAGTAATTAAAACAAGCCCGGAGGAATCAGCTGTCAAAATCCAGCAATTTTACTCTTCTTTAAGCATGTCGTTAAGCTGAGGATTTGGCAAAGTGTATATAAACTAGAGGCAAGCCTGTATAGTACGCACGCAGCAGCAGCATCCTTCTGACACATGTTATTTGAGTATGAGCGAAAAATCTCTTCTTCTTAATATATACGAACAGGGAAAAAACTTTTAGTTATGCTCTACGTCTTTAACGTTTTTGAAGCTTCCGTACATTCTAACGCTCCGTCTCGCTTCACACACCTTCCTTCCCTTTTCCAATGCCAATTATAATTACCTTCCTTGAGTTTTCCTATTATAATCCATCCCCTTCCCAGTCATCAGTTTCATTACATTTTATTATTATATTTTTCTCTCGGCTTTCCAGCCGTCATCACGACGTTTATCCCAACTTTATTTACCACATCCTCCCTCTTCTTCTGAATTAATATGTCTCCGCCTCATCACCAGCTCGTCCCTCCTACAATTATTTCCACTACTAAACTCTCCCAACAACGGTTTCTTCCGCTATGATTTTGGCAGCGTTTACTAAAACATTTAATTTTGGTCTGCCTCCACCTGCTCACTGCACCCTCTTCCAGTTTAAAATTCACACATGCTTTCAACTCCAGCTGGCAGCCCCCTGTCATGGTTTTTTCATCTCTTAATACTTTTAATTCTCTGAAAGTTGCACGCAAGGAAGGACGGAACAATCGGAAGGATTCATTTTGACATTTAAATTTTAAAAGAAACTTCCCCATTCCTTCTTCCTCCTCTCGCGCCCGTCTTCTTCAATCCTTTCGATCCCTTACTTTTTAAATTCCCTCATCCTTTTCTAGTTTAAATTTCATAATCTTCCTTCCCCCACTTTTCCCTTCCTTTTATTCTTTCACCCGTGGAAATCTTTGTGCAAAATCTTATTCTCAGCCTCCCCGCTTTAGAAAATTCATTCATGCGAAGAAGAGTAAGTATAGAAAGTGCGAGATGCATTATCTGAGCTTAGGAAGAGCTAGTGAGGCAGCCAGCTTGAGCTTCATCCCACAAGCTTTCCCGTGAGTTTCCGTTCCCAATGATTTTAATGAAGGAGAGGATCAAAGAATCTACCTCTTTTTCTTCTTAATCCTCGTTCAAGAAAACAGGGGCACTGACTGTGGGGGGTGTTGAAAGAAGCTCGTCTTCTTCTTCTTTTAAACCCTCCTCCGTAATAAATATATGCTTATCAAGAGGACGTAATTTGCAATTCTTCTTCTTCTTCTTTAGTACAGTCTCAAATCTCTACTTTGTACAAGACTCGTTGGCAAAAAGATTCCTTCATCCCTATTTTCTCTGATAAATGCCCATCAATCGGTCTCTCTTCTTTCCTCTGAGTGTATCAATCCGTGAGTTTTCCTCTGTTCTCTATACACATACGTGCCGGTAGAAAATCAGAGGATTGATGTGACAAAAATTTCACAAGAAATAATAACTGCTCGATGAAAAAATGTACAAATCCCTCCCTTATTTTACCATTTTGTAGCCACAAAAACCTCAAACAACCCAGGAACACACCTTATTCCTCCTCCATTCAAGTGGATGCCGGTAAGCTTTGCAGTTGGATTCTAGAACCAGAGCGTTTGTCATGATGATAATTTAGGAATGATACGAGGTATCAAATTCCTCTTTCTTTGCCGCAAAGCTTTCGTTACGACAGATGCTCTTTTAAACTTATTATTTCTACATCTTCCGCCTTCTTTTTATTTGGCTAAGTTTCCTTTTCTATGTCTATAATGTCTGCTCCCTCTCTATCTCCTTTTCCATCTCGAGCGGTCCGCTCTTCCTGTATCTTGGTTTTCAACCTTGGATTCATTTATCGTTACACGGCTTGCGCCTCGTGTGTGCAGATGTGATTTTAATACTCAACTTGTAAATGAAACTTGCTCGTAGCCATTTAAAATCCCAAGTACAACATTTCCCCACGTACAAGTGCGTCTGGGACCATATATGGTAATTTTGTTGGATAAAAGAGCGACAAAACTCGGAGAATCCCCACTCTTCCTTAATCCATCCCATTTAAATCCAATCATCATCATTCCCCTTGCTTCCCTTATCCCTTATTCTTGCTCGTTTAAAACGATGCACTGTGTCCTCCCAAAAATTAACTCAACCACCTAACCGTTTCCTAAATTTTCCGTTTTAACATATTCAGAGTTTATGGGATTCTCCTGCCGTCCTTCATGTAATCCTACATTTACTCCAACTACTACAACATCCACCTATTCCTTTATTCAATTTCATCTTCCCGTTTTCCCGTCTTTCTTTTTGTAATCCCACCCTTTCTTCGTCAACATTACCCCCTCCTATTCTACCATGTCCCCGGAGTTACACATGCCATGTCGTCTCCTCCTCATGCATATTTGCACGGGAAACTGCATTCCGTCCTCCCCACCCTTGAATCTCCTTTTCCGTATGCAAAATAATGCTCTCCTCCAACCCCGTCCAGAGCTCTTGTCTTCCTAGTACACAACTATACTTGTTGCCCTCATCTTCTAAACTCCTGTTCCACAGCTCACCTCTACGGGAGAGGCTATCCCAAGACACGGAATCCACCTGTTGCACAAGTATCTCCTCATCTACACAAACACACAAGAATCCTGAATTTATCCGCATCCTCAATCCATCCCAAGAACCAGCTAGACTTGCAATAACTCCTCTCAATTTGTCTCCCTCCCATTCGATAAGGGGTATGAAGACAGGAATGTTGGATATATTCTAAATTTTGAATTATGCCGGATGTACACTCCAACATTTGTGTAAAACTTGTGTAACACTTTCCGAAAATTTGTTTAGTTACCATAGTAACGCCGTTTCTACTTCAACACTTTAAATCTAAAAGTTTTACACAAATGTTCTCCATTTGATTAACATTGAATATTTGCGGGTCTTTTGAACCGCAAATATGAATATGAAAGTGTAACACAAGTTTTACACAAGAATTAATCTTCAATCATCTTCAACCCCCCCCCCAGCCAGGAACTTCTATACCCTTCCTCTTTCACACAGGAGTAGCTTCAATTTTAGATTTCAAACCCTTAAGCCCCGAGTCTGCTTAAAATTCAGTACTTGACGTCATTTGCCCGTATGCATATTTTTAGCACCTCATCCTCTTCCACTTTGAATACAATTAAGTTGAAGGATTCAATCACTTTGTCCCCACCGCCGCCACCCCCTCTCAGCCAGAAGAACCCAAGGCACTCTGATATTTAAAGCCAGGAATTAATATTCCTTAAACACATATAGATAGCTGTCTCCTCCATCAATCTTTTATTTCCATCAATTACAATATTGGGTTTATTCCTCAAGAGTCACTCACATTTCATTCCCTCCCAGCATTACCAATTTCAATTATTCTTTTCTCTCTACTATAGCTCTTACCATCTGGGAAGGGATGACAGAGTGTATAGGACACATCCTAGCAGGAAGCATCCCGCTTTGAAGATTAGACATGGAGGGTGGAATTGTTGTTGTGATTTTATATTTCAATTTCAGCTTATCAGCTACCACTAGCACCAGCTTTCCAGATCACAACAACCCAGCCCCACCTTTAAAAGTCTTGGTCTGTTCTGTAGCACAATCATGCACAAGCCTCCTCGTCATTATAGTCAGCGTATTTACCTGCTATCTCGTTATATTTCACCTGCAATCACCTCATCCAGTTGTCTTAAAGGGTAGGAGACCTAATTTTAAAATTATTATCATTTTTAATCACTGCTAACTTTGAATCCATCTCTGAAATAATTGTCTCTATCCATTTAAGCAAATCAATATTTTATCTTCTCTACCTCCCTACTATGAGCTCCTTCTACTCAATCTATAGTCTGTCTCTTTCTCTGAAGATCAATACAAGAGTAGTAATATTGGAGGGGAAGAAGAGGAAGAAACGGATTCTCTTAACCAAGTCTCTTGAGAAGCCCAGGAGTTTGTCGTGGAATCCTGCTTGTTCCTCTAGTGGAAGCGTTTAAACTTTAAAGCGTTGTGTCATCCCTTAAGTCCGCTAAGAAATCGGACAGAGTCAGTCAGGAGGAGTAAAAGTTAAGAGATGAAAACTGCTATGGCAAACAAGGTGGTTGGGGGACGGATAGTGTGTGAGAGGATCCATTCTGTTCATTTAACCAATCTAGATGGAGTCACACCTTATTCATCCCTGCAAAGTTTTCTTCCTAATTGAAATCCTCATTTGCATTCCACCCATCAAAATTATCATCCTCCGTTTCTTCGTCTTACTTTTCTCCGTCTTGAATTTCTCTCATCATCCATCTTATTCTCGTTGCTCCCGTCTCTCCTCCACTACAGCCTCCCATTAGCTTATACAGACACTCACTCAGCAATAGCTCTTTTAATTCCTTCCAAAGGAGGAGTGAGTGAATGAGCATGTAAAGAATTATCAAGAGGGACTCATTACGTATGAGGAAAAAACCCGGTCTCTGCCAATAAGTTGGTTGGTTGCTGGGAACGGGATTTTAAACTCTAGCATTTCCTCACTCATCCCTCTATCACCTGGAGACAGCAACACAGTCTGAGTTGGACAAACGTGTCAACACTTTGTATTCATCCACCGTCTTCCTCTATAACACCCAACTATGGCTTAAGTCCTTCACCTTTTCCTATCAGTCAGCATTGCCTAGACTCTCCCCCCCAATTCCTGCATGCAACTCCAACATGATCCCTAAATGGTTTCTAATCCACATTACCCTCCTATTATTCTCCCACCACCTCCCGAATTAGCACTTTTTCCATCCTTCAATCCATCTCCTCCTGTCCATCTCATTATTCTCAACACAATGTATGCTCACCTGCTAATTCATCTTCTATTCTTCCTCGAAAAGACGGGATTGTAAAATAGTCCTCCGGCCGGAGTAAATATCCATCCATCAATAATAAATATAGTGGATTTTTTCTTGTACAATCCCATCTTCAACCTGTCTCTTTCCTCCCGAGTCTCTATCAGTTCTTCATGGGCCCAGTTTAAAATCAAGACTTGTTGAATTTCTGTATTGTCTCATGCAAAAAATCCTTGCAATTTTGTATTCTCATTGATCATCACCGCACCGCAAAACATTATCTCTCTAGTCTGCCCTCTTTTATTCCGCAATCTATAATTTCCTCGACTCGTCGACTCATCAGTCAGCTTTCATCATTCACTTCCCGCACACGCACATATCTGAATCAATCGTTATCCTGATAGGGATTCGCACTTGCTAAAACCGGGGATTCTGGACTGTAGAGAATGTGGGGAAAAGGCGCTTCGCAGCCATCCCATTTCGTCTTCCGGGAGCTCTTTCCGACCTGTAAACGAGACACGCTCGCAATCCTACCTTTTTGTATTACTACTGCGCTCCTTTTACACTCTTTGAGTCAAGGGGGAAGACCTATCTCAATTAAATCAATGGACACACATCACTGGGCCCCGTCAGCCTAAAAGACTCATCCAGCCGTAAATAGCTGTCAGTCTCGAGAAAAGTTGTAACATCCGTCGCTTTTTCCGCATACATTATCTGAACGCTTTCTTCCCTGTGTACTAATGCAAAATTTTATAGCAATTCACTCAAGCCAACCACCCAGCTGCAGCTATGGCAGCCTGCCTACCTGTGCCAAACTTGGCCCATCTTCCTCTTTCTACCTGAGTATATCACCTCATATACTATTCCTCAATCCATGAACTCTTACATAAGCTTTTAGAATTACATGAATATACACGGGCCAGAACTGAGCGCTCTTTAAAATTATTACGATATTCCCAAATTCTATTCATCTTGCAAGAATCATGATGATGTAACAACAAGACTCTGTTATCTCTCATCCCCCCACTCAATCCTCAGCAACTCTTTTATTCTTCTTCTTTTCCACCCATGTAGAAACGGATTCTACATTACAATCCTTCAACCCATCTTGAGCTTCTGTCGTCCAAGCAAAGATAATTGCAGTTTGCACTTGTTGATGATTTTTCTAAGAATGTGTAGGATCCAAGAAGCCTTTCTCATTTCATATCCCAGGCCTAGATTCCACGTTACTCAATATACATTATTCAATAGCCTCCCCATCCTCGATACCTCACACACCTTTCCACCCCGCCCCTCCCAGTTTTCTCGGATTCCTCCCAAAACCCTATATCCCCTTACCTCAATCAATACTGAGAAGATGATGAATGTCATGAATATTTGTTGCATTCTACACAATTGACCAGCCGCTGCTTCCCTATTTCATCCCCGTATCTAACTTTTTTTGAACTTGGATTTGCTTATGCTAGCTTCCTACAGCTGACTATATATAAATGGGCTCTGTAGCTGTAATTCAAGAGAGAAATAAATCCGTGTTGGAAGACAAGGTAAACTGTCCGTTCCCGTTCCCTCATTCAGTTATAAAAGGTAAAGTGATTGCTCTGAGAGCTTCTTGTGCTCCTTGGTCTACTACTTGTTGTGAAGAATTGGAGAGATGTGTTGAGGGATGATGATGATGCGGTGGTGCTAGCTATGCTGGCGGTGGGAAAATAATTTCTGCAGATGAAAGAATAAAGGTCAATAACACCCTTGAGGATATCGTATCCTTCTTGTCTTCCCAATCTCCCCTCCCGTATCCACATACTCACACACACACACACACGCCATCATCCCTCCTTCTTGTAATCCTTGTTTCATTGCAAAGCCAACTTTTGATACACACACACAGCATTTCATCATCACGCTCCGATGCCAAAACGACCACACCATCTCCAATCCCCACAACAAGTCCAACATCTTCCCCAAAGCTAAACAAGAATCCTTCAAGTCCATCCAAGAAGACTAAATGAACACTGATTATCGTCCAGTTCAAATCCCAGCAAAGTTGATCCAAAACCTCTCTTCAGCGAGTCCGTCCACCCGTCCGGCCCGTCCCCCTCCGCCATAGTAGCCAAACAATCTCATCATCATCTCAAACGTCCAGCTTTACATGATGTAGTCTTACATGGTAGAACTTTTTCCGCTACACACAGCAAACTACACTACTAGGATCACACAATCCCAGCCCATCCGCATCATCATTTTCTTGCTCCGTCCAACAAGACAGAGAAGGAAAGATGAAGAGAGCCCAGAAACCTGCTCATCCACCTCCATTCATCCTCTCATCTCTCTCTCGTACCCCCGTTACTGAGCCAACATGATCATCGCATAACAATCCATTACATATTAAAACTCCCTTGATCTTCCTCCTTTTTTCCTATTCATCCCTATAGAATCACCGCATCCACCTGTACTATGAACCCCCCCCCCTTAAACTTACCTACCTTCCTAGAATAATTCCTACTTCTCTCCATTCCCATCCCAGCCTTACATGATTTGCTTCAGAAATCTAGAAGAGTCTCTTCCCAACCCGTATTCCGATTCAACTTCCTCCTCAAGTTCCTCATTCTTGCCCTATTTCCCTCATCTCCTCCTCTTCTTTCTCTGCTCACAACAACGTCATCCTCTTCACCTTCTAGACTTTCCCCATTCTATTACCCCCTCTTAAAGCCTTCTCATCCTTTCCCCGTCAAACGCTGCATCTTTCAAAATGTTCACACACGTCCATCTACTCTGGCAATTACTCTTCTCCACTCTTCCACAAGTGTAATCCCTTCCGCCAGGTATTATTATCTATCTGTACCCCATCAAACTGGGGAGAAACAATGCAATGATTTCCAAATCTCTTCCCATCTCTTCCCCCACTTCCCACGTCAAATGATCCCAGGAAGACTTGGTCAATCAGCCAGCATTAAGACTGCGGAGAAGAGGAAACTTGAACTCTTGAATCTTATACCTAAATCTTCCATCAATTCATTAGTATTAACTGCCGATTTAAACCTATTTCTCTTCCTCTTTACCTCACCAATCATCCTATTTTCTTCGGTAGTATCATTTGAAACACTCCCATCCCCTTCCCACTTCTCCTCTTCCATCACTCTGCCCTTATCCTCTGGCTCTCTCTACGTCTCCTGGATCTTCTCTCGTTCCTAGTATCTGCATACCTCCATCAT
The DNA here is from genome assembly GCA_906901655.1 of Sminthurides aquaticus. NCBI lineage: Eukaryota > Metazoa > Arthropoda > Collembola > Symphypleona > Sminthurididae > Sminthurides > Sminthurides aquaticus. Next base: position 1,681,135 of record CAJQTT010000004.1, on the reverse strand, counting down.
CTTCTACCCGATTATATATATTCGCCTAATTGACTGATAAAATCTTTAAAAATCTCCAACAAGTTTGTCTTTCCACTCTTTTAAATCCTTTCCTACCTTCAATATGAATTTCTTCTTCATTAACTTTTTCGCACCAACAACAATTCATCATTCTTCATCTGTAGAGATTGATTAGCGGATTGACGGCAGATGGCAATTGCAGCCCTATGCACAGCCTGCTTTTAGCGGCAATCGGGTTTGTATTGACGTGTATTTTAGTCGTTAAAATTTAAATGGTGGATTTTTTAACTGCAATTTTCTCCATCCCGTCTTAATTTAGAATGATTTCTCTTAAGAAATAATTTATTTTCACCCTCAGGAACCTTTAAGAGTTGATCACAATGTTAACAGAATGAAATTTTGAATCAATCCTATATCTAGCAATTGGAACTTGGGGGACAAAGCTCAAAGGATCTTACACGGGATTTGGTTACACGAAATACCAAATACGCTTTCTTTCACTCTGTGAGTGTAAAAAGTTGAAGAAAAACTTTGCCATACCTCCGCGTCGCTTTCCATCAAACCGCTAACCAAAGCATATAATTTATATTGCGAAAAAGAATCCTTTTCTTTGATTATGTATCAAAGAAGAATACTTTCTTGAGTCCTCCTTCCTGTATTTCTAAAGCCGACAAATACATGTAGAGAAACGACTTGAAGCAATAGCGAAGCGCATTCTCCTGTTACTTAGTTGCATCGGAGGAGCAAGGATATCAGAAATAACTCTACTTTCAACTTGCTCTCCATAAAACCTCAGACAGTTTCTACTTTTTAATTTCACCATTAAATCCGTTATTGGTCAAATTGTGGAAGAAAGCCTATGGGGGTTTGAGAAAGGGATCTTTGATTAAATGATTTCTTATTGAAAGCAAGTACTGGTGTAAAATGTTCTCAGCGAAGAATGTTAACGTGGCTACTCGATCCACCTTCCTTGGTCAGTCTACCATATACAAGTTAGCAGCGGCAAGGTAGATGAAGGTGGCTAAATGTATTTTACCAGTTTTTCAGCGTCATTGGGCTGGGATTAGGATAGGATGAGGGTCGGATGATGATTCCTAGCTCGGAGGATGAAAACTAAGTAGCAGTGGGGAGTTTGAATAATCAAGAGATTCCATGATGATCAACTACCCTTTACTAAGGGAACTCGCATAGCGAAGGAGGATCAACTAGCTAGGATGAACTACGATTACGACCAACTAAACTACGACTCTCAAGAGTCTAACCTCTTCTGTAAACTGACCAAACCAGAATATTTCCATTATAATAAAAACCCAGGTTTTGAACAATGTTTAATATTCTGAAACAAGTTGAAGAATGCAGTGTACCGTCCTACCAATACCGGTCGCATTCTTCTTCTAGTCTAACCGGACAGGGTCCTGAAGTTGCATGCAAGGAACAAGCCCCTTCTTCCACTACTTTTAACACTACCACCACCTTACTACTACTACTGCTTCATCTTCGTACTCGTTGGCAAAAAAATGAAGTCAGTCTTTCAGTATTAGCAGGAGCCCTACATCATGGCCATCATCATCCCGCAACAACCAGTCATCCTCTCCGTCTTCTTGGTCATTTAAAACAAGAAGGGAATTCGGAGAACATGCTTCAATCTCTTTCATCCAACATGTAAATCTTCTTCACAACTTTTAGCCAGCCGACCAGCCAGCCAGCTAGCCGGCCTAGGCTTGATGATGAGTGAAAATATATATATATATATATATATAACGTAACAACTACTTACTTGCTCCTTGTACCTATTCTGCATCCCATCCTTGGATTCATCCTCATCTCTATATCCTTCCTACTCTTGTGCTTCTTCTTCTGTATTCTCCGAAGACGACTTTGAAAGAATCCCTCCGTGATTCGAATACTCTATTAAATCTCATCCCTCCAACCCTCATATTTATGCAGATTATCCCATCTCTAAAACATCCCCTACACGTCTTACTACTACTCCTTTCCATCCAACTTCCAACTTGAAGAAACTCACATCTATCTAATTCATCACTCGGAAATATTCTTGAACCTTTCCGTGATCTTCTCCAATCTTGCCCACCTCAGACCTTGGCCGCCCCGGCCAAGCCTTCTTCAACTCTTGCCTTTCACCTCTATCTCCCTCACAACAGTCATCATCTCTGTCTCTCTCCTCCCTGTCCCTCCATCATAATCTCCATCTTTTCCCCATCAAATAGATATTAAATCTTACCACCTTCTTTTCACCTCTACCGCTCAAACGCAGAAACATTTCCAGCCACGTTCATACTTGAAGATTGCCAGAGGATTATAAAATTCCGGCGATTCTGTCTGTAACCGTCTACAACAACGGAACGGCTGAATTCCCGTCAAGATCTGTTCCTTCAAGATCCGATTCGGCCTCGGTGTGCTATTTATAGGGCTAACCGCGATTTAAAGCTTTTTCGAACATCACGACATACTCGACCGACTTTAATTTCGTCTATCCTCGCCCACCCTCAATCCTGCTTTCTCTCATCCTTCCTCATTTCAGTCTCTTCTTCATCCCTCCTGGCCATTTTGCCAAAAGGTTCTATGTTCATCTGGTGCTATGTTCATGCCATTTCACGGCAGAGCCTGCAGTCAAAATAGAGTACACTGGACTCATCTATCGTCACATAGTAATCAGTTTAACCGTAGTAGCTGACAACAAATCCTCTCATCTTCACTCCATCGTCCGACACGTCTCCCATTCTCAGCTTCCTCATTATTCGCTATTCTTGTAATATTCTCTCTTAATCTCATCCCACACTTGGCTGACGTTTTCCTCACGTCATTTCTCAATCCAAGCACGCTAACCATGTAAACTAAGACAGAGGTTCTAAATCTCGGGATGTAATAGGATAATAAAACCACCGAAGACAGAGCATGCTTCTCGGAGATGATGAGGATTTACTTGCAACCCTCTTGCATTGCAGTCCTCACATGCTCCACCAGAACCCATTTAGCACATCTGCATCCCGTTTCATGGTCACTTTTATTAGCGCAATCCCTTGAATCATGTGACCACGTGGCTTATTAACGTCACAACAGCAGCATCTCCTCCAAAAGATTTGTTCCATCTCTTCATACGGGATTGCATCCAGAGCCTCGTTTAAACCGAAATACAGATGGCGTTTAGCTCGGGCTTGAAACTGGGAATATGTTAAATCCAGCTATTACCGAAGGTTGCCAAGCAATTAAAAACTTGTCACCTTCCTCTCCCTATTGCCGCTTTCCATCTTCCTCCCCGACCAAGCTGGCTCATTATGATTTTCACCTGCTGTTACTTGATTGTCACCACCAGTCGTCACCACCAGAGCTGTTTCTGATTCGAGACTTATAGCCTACCCTTGTATCTTGAAGACTATACGCTCTTTCTCCACCTCTCTCTCCTCTACTTCTCCCATCTTTGTCTAGGATGAATGATTGATGGAGAAAACAATGACCTTTAAACAAAACTTGCATTGTAATTAGCTATTCTCTGTCTCCGCCTCACCTCCACGAGTTCTAGCTACTACCAGTCCTACCGGAGGATCTGCTATAGCTCTTCTATCCACACGTACTCTTCCCTCCCCACCTCCTCCTCCTCCCAGTCCATCTTCTTCTATAACTTTTGCCTACTACGGATTACGGATGACCAGTCAACGTGGCCTGCCGGGCCAGCATCTTATTTCCTTCCACATTCCTCTTTACATCTACCCCCTCTCCTCTATACTGTCTCCTCCATCCCCATCATAATCTTTTCTTCCTAGTATCCTGACTACCATTCCTCTATATACCCGACCGGCCCAACCCAAAGCTTTAATCTTCCGAGGAGTTTTTGGTAGTAAACTTTTCCTAGCCACCGGTAAACAAGTAACATTTAAAAACCTTGTCAATAGCAATAGCTCAAGCCGCACAGCACTGCCCCTCTCATGATTTGAAAGCGTCTCTATACGTTAATTCTACTCCTCGGCTCACTCCTCAATCTCCGCATAAAATTATCCCCCGTGGCTAATCATCTTCCGCATCCTCGTGTCTCTTCCACAACCACGTCATCCTACAGTCATCCGCTCCACAAGGCAATTCATGCAGTCCTTGTTAATCCCGGAAACATTAAATTCTTTGAAACTTGCGAAAAAACGTTGACAAATTCTCGATTCTTAAAAGCAGGATTAGCGATTACGTCAGAAAAGGATTTATAGAAAGCATGGACGAGTTTGGATGTTTCTTTTAATTTGGTGATTTCTGCAAGCTTTTATTGGAATTCTTAAGGTGGAAGCTGATGGGGGTAATGGGAAGCTATATTAGTATTAATTTGTAAAATCTATCGTTATGATTCTACTATTCTACCCTTACATTTTAGAATGTTACAGCACTATTTGGAAAAAGAATTAGATAAACATTATAACGCAGCAGCGTAAAATCATTAACCGTGTCATGATGACCACTGCTCTACATCCGCTCATCATTGTCCCACCGCCCTCCGCCATTCTTTCACTCAATCATCACCAGCACGTTCTAAAAGCGTTTCCAAACAAACAATAATTCGCTTTTAAATTCCTCTTCCTCCGCTAATCTTAATTCAAAGAGCCTCCCGTTATACCTCCACATTATGTTTATGAGCATGGTTTGGCTCGTGCTCTATATTTTTTGTAATTTTTTACAAAGGGAAGAAGCCAGGCCTACAACTAAGGATTTTAAATTTTAGGATATAAGACACAGAGGCGCATTAATTAACTCGGAGGATAATCCAGAGTCTTGAATTTTCCACCATCTCTCGCAACCCTATTATCCATATTATCCCCCACACAGAGCTTCTCATCTTTACTACATAAGCCATTTATCCATTTAGCAATTTTCACGAAGTAGGCTCGTGGAGCCCACACCCCGTTTTTCCTTCCTCTTCCCCCACTTCCCCATTTTAATCACCGTCATTACAAGGAAGAAGCTTGCAAAGGAATAACCACTTTATCCTTTAAATCAAAAATACAAATGCCGTTACATTAAAATCCACCATCCTCTATTCCGCTTCTCCATCCATCCTATGTCAGCCACTTGTTCCTACAGTCTTTTACAACAGCCCTCGCCAATCTTTCATACTTGATCCCATCTTCTTCCCAGTCAGTTTCAACACCAGCTTAATGAATCCCAGACACGTAGTCCAAAAGTAACTGCTCAGCTCAAGAACTCATTGAGTTTACTCATTCTGAAGATTTGGCAAACATTAAATAATTGTTCTACCGACAGACTCATCAACAACTTTTCTCTCGCTCTTAAAAATCTGGGTGATATTTTTTCTCTTTCCTTTTACTATCACAGTTTCCCTATTCATCCCTTCAACTACATGTGACGTAACAAACTAAAATACGACCACTCTTTTGCAAATTCTGGGTTTCTTATAACGCGTAGAGGAAGGAAAGCTCAGGGAGTCATCGCCACCGTTTCTCAAAGAAAGTCATCATAAGCTCCACTCAAGAATCTACAAATTCCTCAAGAGAAGATTTTAAAAAAAAGCTAAACACGTGACAAAAATATGACGGAATCGGGCACGGTATTCCGAATTTTACTTCACCGATTCAGAAGCCCATGGGTTATGGGCTAGCGAAGGATTCTGGCTGAGTGGAAACAACTACAAAAATCTCGCAAAAACGTAGCCGGGATCGAATCCTGTCTCGCATAAACTTTCCACTTACTCTACCACCAGCCACCTATAAAAATCACCAAGCCAAACGGAAACTCTAGGAAGCGTAAAAAATCCTAATGGAAGCAGCCATAGTGAACCGCGTAGAATAGCCCACCGCAACGTAAAGGAGGATATATCATGTTACTTCCATCCCCACCTGACTTGCCGTCGTCATCCTCATCATCCCCTCCAACCCTCCCTCTCCTCCTCCTCCACCACCGTCTTCCGTATTATCATCATCTCTTTCCCATCCTCCGCACCTCAGCATTCCTCCGCCCTCCCCACAATGCAATTATTCCAAAACCAAATAATATACACACCATCTCATTCCTCACCGAGCCTTTCATTCACACACTTTCCATAACCTCCCATCTTACCATCATCCCCTCCTTCGTCATGAGTCCTCACTCCCCTTCCTCCATCTTCCCACCCCATTTCCACAATACAGTTATGAAGGAACTCACTAAAAGTTCCATTAGGTCACTTCATCTCTCTTTTCCTCCCCATTGTCCGGGATCAAGTGAGTTGTGCCTTTCCTCCCTTGCTGTTTACCTGGGCAAGTCACCTCTCTACACCTTTCCATCTCCTTCCCTCTTCTCTCTACCTGCTCAATTGATGATTCGGAGGCCTTTTGATTCCAAGGGTTTCTCCCTATTTTTCACCCCTCCTCCTTTGCCTTTCTCCTCATTTCCATGTGTGCCTGTTCCATCCATCCAAACTTGAGAATAAACACACAAATACCTTGACCACTTCTTCCCAAAGTGTTTCCTGACATTTTCCTGTTTAAAGGTTCCTTTGCATATCTTCCCGCACAGTCCTTTGAAGGGTCCGTTACATATCCTCCCGCACAGTCCTTCCAAGTAAACGGGTTCATTCTTGTTCCCTTTTCGGGTTTTACAACCGTCCTCCTAGTCCTAATTCGCTTCTATTTTCCTCCTCCTCCTGACCCATAAAGAATCCCTAGGATTTCCATGAACTTTATTCTGAACCTTGGATGTATTTTCCCTCTCTCTCTCACAACAGGTAAACTGCGACACACATACTCGCACTACTTCCCTCCTCATCTAATTAGTGGAATTCTTGGAAACGAACCCAGATTGTAGAGAAAGAGCGACAAGCGTTTCAATTTGTCCCTCGGCTCTGTCAATCTGTTTCTAACAACAAGACGGTTTTATGCACGAATTTTGAATATTAGTGACGTCCGCCCCCCTCTATTATCTCCTACTATTGAGCCATGCTTTTCATCTCCTTTCAGCTCTTGGCTGTATCCTGAGCTTAAATGTGATCACTAATTTAGTATTCGCTATCTATGACAAAATCTGTGCACACGTAGTTTTCTCATCTTTTGCTTCGCTAGGTCTTGTATCTCATAGTGGACACACTCGAATCTTAAATTTTCTCTCGTTACTTGATTATACCGTACCTAACTAAAAGTTGGAATTACATTGACTCCTCCTTGAGGTAACTGTCCAAAGCTCTGCAATCCTTTTCACCACAGCTTCAACCAGTCTCTTCACTCTGTATGTAAACCAGTTGAAAAAACTTTTCATTTCCTTCCTTGTAAATCCCTTGGTCAATACAACTACATCCCCACCCACCACCGGCCCTTCCGTACTTGACAGAAACTTGTAGTGTTTTTTAAACGTTTCCTCTCTAATTTTATTTTATCTTACATCCAATCTACCTTTTTACGTTTACCTTCCCAAGATTTACTACCCCATCTACAGACACGATACATCCTTTTGTCACTTGAAAACCTCAAATACTCATTTCCCTTATTCTCTCATTTGCCAAAATTTACAATTTAATTTAATCATTTCCTGAAATGATCAATAGCTTTTGTTAGGATTCAATCTGCTTTACGCCAGCCATTCTTCCGCTTTACATTGCCAGAGCAACTAAGAGCTGTGAAGACTAAATACAATGAAGATTTTACTCTACCTCTTCCTCTGTTGACCCAGTCGTACTGTCTTGGATTAAGTGGTGGTAAGATGAGGTTACATCTCGGCCACTTCTTTTTCATCTGAGGGAGTTGAGTCCACCTCCATATGAATCCGCACCCTGGCCTAATTGTTCATCGACTCCATCCTATTTAATATCTTTTCCCTCATGAGAAGAAACGCGATCCTTGGAAAGAAACTAACGCTTTGGTAGACTGGACGGCATCACCGCATCCCTCGCTACCGCTACTGTAACAGACGGTTCAAATGCTAAGAATACAAGGACCAAGCGCATCGATGAGAGGACGAAAGACAGAGCTACTAATTACCAGATGCTTCCGACTTGCTTCACTCCAACGATTACCGTTACATACTCGTTCATCGTTTCATTATTTTTCCGACACCTTTTCCCAAATCTTCCATGCTCCAAGAGCCAGCAATCTTTTACTTGCTATTTTTTGCCCTTAGCTCTCTATGATACAAACAATGGATTATACAGCTAACTCTATGAGTACTAAGCTTATTGAGCTTGCGAAAACTCGGAAGAAGAAGCCTACCAGTAGGAACCGAATCCTCATGCTCCGATACGTTACAATCTAGAATTTATCATCCCTCTCTTCCTACCATGCATTCTCATTTCCAATCCAATCTTTTACTTTATCCTCGAAGCGCAACATTTATTTTTTCCCTATAGCCATCTTCTTCTTCAAATCACCTCACTCATCATCATCATCCTTATCATGACCAAGTCATTTTTCTCACCGAATCTAATCGGCGAGAAAAATCCGATCCGTATATATATATATATTGAAATCCTTTTATATAGATTCTTTCTATTCTTAATCCTTCTCTTCCTCTCGTCTCGTCATCATTACCCCGATCTCCCATCTCGGAAATCAGACTGAATTCATCCGTCAAACACAAGAACCTTCTTCGCACTCCTGTCATCATTTGTATTCCTATTCTATACTACGCCCGTACAGATCCTTTTCCTTGGCTCTCAGAGGATCATTTAATAAGTGTCGCCGTATGAAAAAAATGGTATCAGAATCCAGCCATTCTCTACAGTCCTCTGACCATCAGCCCTACTTGAATCTCTTCCCAAAACACATTTAACAATGAAACAAACAATCATCATTTTGATGCCGCATTATAACAAACACACAGCTCGTCGACTTATCATCCTTGGTCATTTACAATTTGCACACCTTCCTAAACATCAACCCTTTTCCATTGTCAACACCAACTCATCCATGTCATTACTCTTACGCGTCTGTCTCTCCCTGCTCTCGCATACATCAAAACCTCCCGGGAAATATCCATTCTAATTCTTCTTCTGATGCCTATATAACTAGCCTTATTTTTTATTTCCCGGGGCCCTCTTCCCTCCCTAGTCCTTTAACAACTCAGCATCCCCACCAGAAACACTGAATGTTTGATGTACTCCGCCCCCACCTTCAGTCTTTGCAATGCTACACTGCATCATTCCATCTAAGCAGGAAGGGTTGGAAAAGGAATTTGTTTGTATGCATTACATTATAGTTTGGATGTAGAGGAAAGAAATGAATATGTCCTCTCCCAGCTGCATAATCATAGTATTCGCATTATAGAGACAGCGGTAAGAATCAAAAATGTTTGTACATTTTTTGCTGTTAGAGCGCAGAAGCAGCGCCTATAATTTTCTTTTCCTAGGGTTTTTTTCCCATCTTCCATAGTATTAGCGCAAACTATGTTCTCTATTTCCATATCGGCTTGCAATCCATAAATGAGAGGATGCAAAAATATTAATTCCTTACCGACTATCGATATTCTTTCGGTGTCAGATAGTATCCCAGATGGGCATCCTATCATCCATCATTTCAATTCTCCACACACACACACACACAAACACACTCCCCACCCCCTCATCCCATATCCGCGAACCCATATATTTCCAGTAATAATTCTCGCTGTCTGTCTCTGACTCCCCCTCCCCCCACAACCTCTGTCAATATTCCTCCTTTGCCCTGTCCAAAAACAAATGCCTAATCATTAACTATATATATACACCTCGTCACCACACATTGTTTTCCACCCCACTCGAGAGCAAGTCCACCTTCCTTGAAGTAAGAATCTATCCACCCTTTCATTTGGCTATTTATAATTTAGTTCACACTCTTCATTCCAATCCTTGCGTGTATAAAATTCCATACTCATTGCGAAATCCTTTTATCCTCCTTTCGTACATGCCTTGTTATCTTGTATTATTTAAATTTTTATATCCATTCTCCTCCTCATCATATACAGAAACAATTTTATAATTCCATCCTCAATCCTTCATTAGCCCCACCAATCTTTTGGCGCTATCTACAACTCACTCTCCTCCTCAACCTTCCTCTCCACTGCTACCAATAATGCATTCTTTGAAATAATAATACTGTGCATTCTTCCACAATCTTATTCTTGCTTGAACAACGTCAAATTCTCTTCTTGACCCCTCCATTTATACCCATCCACCCTCAAGTCCCTCCATCCATCATTCCTCGACCAACATAAATCTCCTCTATTCTAAACAAAAATCCCAACTCTTATGTACCTTTAAATACTTTGCCAGGCAGTCAGCTAATCTATACTCATGCTATATAATTCTTCTAAATCCATTCCCGTTGAACTAACAGGTAGGTCAGAGGCCTTCAGACGGCGAAGGTAAAGTCAATTCAGGCTGAGCCTACACCTGGAATGAAACATATTTTTGCTTCTAAAATAATTTACCCCCCTTCTCCAGTCCCTCAGATAACTTTAATCTAGGAGAGACTGAGGATTTTAAGGTGATACTATAGCAAAAAAAACCCTCATCACCTTTCCGCCCGTGTACTATAACACAATCTAATCTCTAACCGTACATTAGCTTTTTCTTCCATGTCTCCACCCAAAATCTCGCTACTCTATATACTCTCTTCCTGTATTTTCATGGGCAGGCCAGGCTATGATGATAAACAGAGGAATACTATGTGTGCGCTTATAAATCCGTCTGTCGGCATTTAAATCCTGAGGCATTCCAAGGTCATACTTGACTCAGGTAAGCAATGTGTATATTTACAAATATGAATCCAAATCTCAAGCAGGGAATTCAAGCTCTTCCTGCATACTTGACTTGATATCATACTAACGGAACGGCTCCCACCCTTCCCTCCCCATCTCCCCACCAAAAAGAGGGAGCATAAGCCTATTAAAAAACACTTTTTTCACTGTACACCATCTCTCATTGTACGCCCTGCCATATTTCAGTGTCGCATTTCTATCCTCTCTGTCTGTTCCTCCATTTATAAAGTTTTCCAAGAAGGGATGCAAGTTGAAAGATTGGCCTGCCCCTGGCTACTTACCATTCTAAATTCGTCTCTCCCTAACCTTTTGAACATTTTTAACATTTCCAAGGATTCGTTGGTTTGTCCGGCCATTTCCCTTCTTTTTCACCTGAATCCAGCCCCTGGTTTAACACCTTTTACCTGTACAGTATTTCTATTATCTTCCCGCTCACTTATTGTTTCCTTCCTTTTTCTTGATTTTACCTGAATGTATTCCAAGTTGAAAGTTGTTGAATCAAACTCTAAATCCAGCCATCCGAATTTTACAAGATGATGCATTGCCGGAGATGCTTTTGAACTTTCCTTCTACCGCCAGATCAAGCTTAGCCAATACATGGCATAATCCGAATCAAGGATTTTGTAGAAATGTCATCAGAAAGTCCTTTATCCAATTCAAGATACATGAACGGCAAGAAGGGGGATTGAAGCCTCGTGCATTAGTGTACATTTCTCGCTCACCTTCTTATATTATTATATTATTCTCAACTATTATCCTAGTTAGTCAAAGCTAGGGTTGGAGAGACAGGAACAGCCTTGATTCTCCTCAATTCAGTTTCTCACCCTTCACATTTAACAAGGGGAGGATAGAAAGTACATGGTCAGAGTCCATGCTGCGGCGTGGTTTATGCATATTGTCCACTTTTAGTTTTTGATTGTCATTTCTTCACCAGCTCTCAGGATCAGAGGTCTGTCAAACTCGATTAGTTCTCCCCCATTCCACGCATCACAATTCCTCACAAGAGGATTTTCTTGTGTCTTCGATAAAAGAGAATGGAGGAAAGCGGAGAGAGTGAAAATAGAGCAAGGACTCCCTTCCATCACCGCTGCCTTCTCTTATATGCCGTGTCTTCTATCCACTTTATTAGCCTCCATTCTTTCACAATCCTCTGCCACAAATCTATCTACCTACACAGCTCAGTCCATCGAAAATTATGCACAAATCCAAGGAGTGTACGAAGGGTAGAGTAAGAATTGGAATTCCTAAATTCCTCCTTCTTTAAATGTCATATCTTATGCAAAAATCCGCACACATAATCTTAACCGCACAAAAGCACGCAAATATATACGGTTCTCCCATTTTCACGAACTTATTCTGCTCTTTTGCAGCTCAGTTTGCCGGACCGTATCACCTTCTCCCACACACACAAGAGTCCTCGGTCAAAATGAGGAAAAATGTCTCTCCTTGTTCCTATCTTGCTCAACCTTTCCGCCTGTCACCCTTATAATTTTCTCTATTCAAAGCATATCCTTTAAGTTATGCAAACAAGGGACAATCCCAATTACCCATAAGGGCTTAACTGTCGGAACGTTTTCATTAAAAGATGTGCATTTATTCCATTTACCCTTTACTTGAGCTTGAAAGTGCTAGCCGTAGCCGCCTTTATACATTATTATTAATTGATTATCATTTACTTTGCATAAAAGTCCCTTTAAATTAATTCATCCTTGCCCATCATAAATTGCTCCCTTTTCTAAGAAACCCTGTAAAAAAAACTGTAAACTGTCTGCATCCTGCCACGATAAAATCTATGGTGGTATCTTTTATAAATCTTGCCAAATCTTATAGACGGCTCAATCTTCTCTAAGGTTTTGTAACCTTTCGATAAAATATTATTGCAGCCAATATACTAGCGAATGGAGTAATCAACGAACCACATGAGTGAATGATGTATATTAAAATTTAGAGGTTAGAGAATAATTTCTTTATGCAATCTTGACAAGATTCTTTAGTATATTTCGTAAAAGTATGACAGGATTTCTCGCCATCTTGCTAAATTTAGATATAAAAATTAAAAAAGTTCTTGAATCGTTCCTTTAAAGACAAGGACAAGAAAGGTGAAGAAGAGAAGATGATGATATTCGGTTATATTTTTACTTTGTTACAAGGATATATTTTCCAGGAATGCAATCTCGAGGTCAAACCTCGTGTAACAAGTTTGTGTAGCACTCGCTGCATTTCTAAAAACAAACGACTCTACACACACCCATTTACTTAACTTGTTCTTTTTTCCCTAATGATTCGAGTACAATCAGTGAGTGCGCAATTGAGGAACATAGTTTGTAAACAAGAGAATTAAAATGCTGGATAATATCCTCTGGGCACGAAATAAGGAAGAAATATAGAAGAATAGGAAGAAGATGAAGAAGCAGAGTATTTAGCTAATATGCTTTAGGTGTAGAGAGCAGGAGAAGAAGAAGCAGAGGTTATTTATATTACATATTTATATGTATATAAGGTATGGTAAAAAAGCTGTGTAAGGAGAATGACGTCATAGTTAATAAGGTTGATCATGCTGAAGAATGGAGAGGGATGTTGTAATAGAGGGTTAGAAGAAATGTACACTGGGTGGGGATTGTGTAAGACATGGAGAGACTTGAATGTTGGCGTACGAACCTTTATAATTGCGGAGGCGTTGAATATGGGTAATGAAATCATCGATGAGTAATACGTGGACCGTGACCATTTTGGTGGCGATAGCCATTTGCTTTCCTGGGAGGATACAGCTCCGGCGGAACTTGGGACCTCTCAATCTCGTCCCCTGACAAGTCCAAGTCCCGCACCATTTGAATAATTTCCCTCTCCTTCTTGAGACCCTCGGCTGTGGATGGGGGTGAGCCGGACGATCGTAATAACGGTCCACCTGATTCATTATTGACAAACTGAAGATTTGCTAACGATCCATAAGAACGGGACCTATGCTCTTGTCGTATTGAGTAAGAGAAAGCTCTCTCATTCAGATGACCTTTCTTCCGGTAAATTCCAGTATTGAATGGAGAACCTCCTGAGTCATTTTTAGAGCTTGACTTCGACTTACTCTTATTCGAGGCAAGCGTGGCAGAGTCCCCGTTCCCGTTCATAGTCTGCGAACGGTAGTGGTATCCCCTCTCGATGGTCGCATAGTGGGATGGAGGCCCTAGCATCTCCGGTGTTGAATGTTGTGAACCAGAGTGATGATGCTGCTGTTGTTGTTGATGATGCTGTTGCTGCTGCTGCTGCTTCATCATTTTGATCTCGTCCGGAGATGGCATCATTTTTGAAGAATTGTGATGATGATTGTGATTATGATTTTGATTTTGTTGGTGATGGTACATTGGAGGGTTGGGGCTCATTTCCGAGGGAATATTATGTCTTCCAGGGTGGGAGACCATGGGAAGGGGTGTGGGGGCAAGAATGGGGACAGGGGTAAGCATGGGTCCGGGACTCTGTCCCTTGGATTTCTTCTTTGACTTGGAGTTGGCTACCATTTGGGGATGCATGGCAAAATGAGGAGGTAGATGTCCATAAATGGGTTGGGGTCCGAGGCCGGGTATCATGGCAAACCCGTTAGCGTGTTGTGGCACTGGTATCAGCTGTTGCATTTGTTGCATTTGCTGCATCTGTTGCATTTGCTGCATTTGTTGCATTTGCTGTAGCTGTTGTGGGTGGACGGAGCGGTGATTTCTCTGGAGGGTTGACATAGCACTGCTGGGTCGATGGGACACGGGTCCATTGAGCACACTTCCAGGCCTTGTTGACAGTCCCGGCCCCATTCCATGAGCAGAGCTTAAGTTCATCATTGAAGCGGGTCTTATTAAATACTGTCCCCCATTTCCCTGTTGCTGCTGCTGTCCCTTCCCTCCTAATTGCTGTTGACTTTTACTCTCCTTCTTTAGCTTCTTTTTTGTCTTTTTCTTTGTTGACATGCCATCCTCTTCCATGGACTGGAGTAGGGAGTAGTGTTGGGGCGGGGGTGGTGGAGGAGGGGGAGGAGGCGAGAGGAACTGTCTCGGTCTCGACAGCCTGGATCCATGTGATTTAACTGACTTGAGTGTGCCATCCGGCTCCAAATATACAAGCTCTGACGTACCGTTGGCGGTAGAACCGTTCCCTCCCCAGATTTTATGATTCTCATCTCCCTCATAGATTTCATCCTCGTCCTGGAATTCCGCTCTGAATTCAAATTTGTCCCTAGGCGTGGAGGTCATGGGACCATCCGTGAAATCATCATCAGTTGAATTTGCTACTACGATGATATCCGAATCTCCATTTTGACTATGAGCTTGCCATCCATTAACTTTCTCGATGGAGTCAAGAGGAGTGACGGATCTTTGCATTGACCTATTCATCCCATCTTCCCCACCTTTGAACATTGTACTCCCGTTCGTTCCGTTTGTCCCACCGTTAGTGTATCCGTTCTTCATGGAATTGCCGCCGACGGAAGACTGGAGCGTTCCCGTTCCGCCACCATTCTCCAATTGCTTTGCATAAGTGGAATCCGCGTACGCATGGAAACAGCAGCGCACTAGAGCATTGGCCGCCATTTCCCGCTTGCATATGAAAGCATGGCATTCTAAAACCTTAATCCCCGTCGTCCGCCGCAAAATGCAGGCGAAAAGCGGGGGATGATTTAAATTAGGGAGACGGGCAAATGGGGAATCGAGCGGAAGAAACTTTTGGACTTTTTCACTAGAAGAAGATGATGAAGCTCCATTACTCGTTGCCGGCACCAACACATTCCGAACTGCAGCACAGTAATGAAGTGACTCAATTGGGAAGAAGCGCGTAATTTTTGTATTCTTTTCGTCCACGTTCTCCAGAAGGAGTCCGTTCGACCACACACTTAACCATGAATCAATCCCCTTGAGTGATGATAGACCAGTGTCAGGGTAGAGTTCCTTCAAGGGTTCCTGGATCCCTTGAAGTCCATCCTTGGTTATGTGTGGCACTGCGGAACCCAGATACAAAACCCTGCACCGACAAATCGGCGTCGACTCATCATCATCACTATGATTCCCTCTCCCTCGACCCCCCTTGCTCTTCCGAACCAGAGGCATTCTGATTCCGGAATTCAATTAAAAATCTTTACTCCCAGACACAGCTCCTTCAAAAGTACCTCCTTTCTCGAGTATTATTTCACTTTCTTGTGGCCCTTCTTTTGGCTGTAATCTTAACCCCACTTTACAACTACACCTTCGACGAACGCATCCACCTATTTCAATTCATACCACGGAAACATCCTCCTCCGTCTGCACAAAAGCATCCCGATTTACGAAAACACTATCCGGAATGGGAGTGGATATTTGAAATTCAGTATCGATTACAAAATCTAATATTCAAATAATAATAACACACACTAATTCGTAATCCCTTCCAGTAAATCTCCGACACGGGCACTTTGAAATCCAACTATGGGGTAGTTATTATGTTGCACACACCGCAGCACAGTAGCTCCACTATACGAAAGAACTAGAGGAGGAGGGGGTGCGGTGACCTTACCCGTAGAAACCACCTCAAATCCCCTCTTCTCACACAGTGTCTTCTAAAGCTTTGCCGTCCTTTAACCTTTGACCGGTGAGAGATTTCCGCGTACACTTTCCCTTGCACCCAATCCGGGTATTTTCCTCACAATCCTTTCAAGCCTTTTAATTTAGCTATACACTTCACAAAAAGTTCCACCTCCGTCTTCCGAACATTTCTCCGTCTTTCTCGCATCACCCTGAACCTACGACTGGCTCTTCTCTCTCTCACACACACCTCACACTCTCTCAGCTCAGGTGAGGCAGAGTTTCAAGATGTTCTCTCCCACAGGAATTCTCTCAGACACAAGCTCGAGTATAATATACTAGCCGTATGTACGTAGCTATTCCGGAGCTAGCTAACAACAAGGGGTGAGTTTTGAACAGGTGAAATCCTCAAGTACTGAGCAACTAAGCGCCAGAACATAACAGCATCCAAGAGCCAAGCCACACACATACACATTTAAGATTCTCCTCAATCCCTCAATAGTCTTCTCAATCTCCGACTCTACAATCTTACCCATCCTACGCTCTTGCAAGTGGAAGGCCACATTCACCTTCCCAGCTCTCGACTCTTTGAGCCAGGATTGAGCATTCTTCATCCCCGATACCCCCAGGCAATATTTTTGGCTGTCTGACCATTCTTTTCTGATTGGGCTCAGGTGGAATTAAACTCGAATCTCTGTCCCCTATAGTACAAACCCATCCTTGAATCTTCCTTGAAGAACTTCTCCCCAACCCCTCTTCCTCCCCCAGTCTATACGTATGTATATACCTCTTCGGTTTTCCATCCTCCTCCAACCCTCCAACAAAATCTCCACCATCCCTCTCTTTCTTTTACCTCTCTCCGTCCTTTCCTATCTTTCCCCCTTTATCCAACCATACTTTTACCATTTATAACCTCTCATCCCCACCTGCCCCAGTAACTCCATCGTCAGCACGTACATCTCTCCCGCAACAGGTTTCTTCCCTCTCCCCTCCCCCTTTCTCCTAATTCATCCCGTCTTCAATTCCTTGTTCACATTGCATACAATTTTTGCTATCCTCCCCTATCCACAAGCTCCTATACAAACGCGGAAACCACATAACTATGTACTATCCCTTGGTCTAGTATCTCTTTTACACATAATTTAACTCCCAGTCATCCAGCTATTCCCTCTGTCTCCTTCCATTTACGTATCTTCTCATCTTTTAGTCTTCACACGTTTCCTAGGAAAATGGCTGGCTGGCTGGCTGGCTGTGGAGAGGTAGAGGGCCCTACAGGTTTTCAAATCCACAGATTCTTTTCCTATAAGTTGTTTGACCTACGCATCCATCCCTCTCCTCCTCCTTGTTGTATCATAGAGGAGCAAGTACCGCTTCTTCCCAGCTGGGAAAAGAAGACTGTAATACCAGCCTGTGATGATCACCTCCGAGGAATCCCATCATATCGGCAATTGACTCGGTTTCTCCCGCAAGGCATACCAGAATCCCACACCTCCTACCTGTAAATTTTCTTCAGCTCCGTTACCTAGCATCTTAGCATTTCGTATCATGTATTACTACTTACTACACCCCAATCTCACCTCCACAACCACACAGCTCAGTCAGTGACTACCCCGGCTTTTCCAAAGCTTTCCCACCCCTACAAAACTATAATTCCGTCTCCAGCCTCTCATTCTCCAGTCACCTCCGCATTCCGTACCTCAATTCACCACTTCCTAGTCGTGACTCTGTCGCCCTTAAAAAATACACTCACCTACTACAGTAAACTCGTATGAAACCGCCTAAATCTGTCTACCATGGGTATAATTTTACCTCTAATCTTATAAAATCCACACTACCTTCTCGTCCTTGATATTTCATCATGCAATAACGACACAGTTATTTCCTTCTGGACCCTTTGCGTACCAACAATATGTTCCAACCTAACTCTGAGTTTTTTGCTCATTCAACTCCTTCTCTATCATTTTATGACATTTAAAAATTTTCAAATGCTTTCGGAATACCTTGTCAGTGTCATCCTCTACCCAATCTTTTGATATTATCCTCACATCAACATTAATTTTATACTTGAATTGCGCAATTTCTTAACCGATATTCAAACAGCGTTTTTCTCACTTTACGTACATCCCGCATGAAGTTCTGACAGTAGTGGTCCTGTTTGCTGGCATGAATTTTGACATTTGTATGCCGTGAAATATATTCTCGTGGCCGTTAGGTTGAAAACATTGCCTAACCACACTAATTCATATCGGCGGACAGGGTATAAACATTTTTGCATCATTTCAATGGTAGTTTTGCAACAGTGTAAACTGAACTAGGCCTGCCATCTTGTGAGAACTTAAACAACTAAGAATAACGTCAGCCTTCTAGGGCTACCGTCATTGATGTTGGAAGCTTGGCGTAGACTTGCATGAAAGCTCGACAGATAGCACCTTGATGTTCTTTCAACGGAAATAAATTATTAATTGGTGGAGTTATTCCTAGAACGATTCGAGGTTTTTGCGGTCTGTCTGTCTGCCCGCCCGTATTCACTCACGCACGGATGAAAGGATTCATTTAGATTTGGCATATAGGTAGATAGACTACCAATAACCTTCGTTATTGAAATTGAGCCAGATTGGTTTGTTGAATTTTGAAGTATTGAACACGTAAGGTGAGGAATGCATGTGAAATCATCGCTGTTAAATTTCAGCCGCATTACTTAATCACCGAATTAAAGATAAATACTGAGTTAGTGTTGGCGTGATTTGTTTTGCAGCCGTGGTCAGAATCAGTTGCAATTGTAGTTTAGAGCTTTTTTTGGTTATTTCAGAGCTGCGAAACTGTAAAAATCAAAGGGATCCTTTGTGGACGGGGAAAACGTTTTTCGTTTTTTCCGTCCATTTCATTTCATCTTTCATTTTGGGAGATGATGGGAGAGAATATAAATTGTAGCTTATTCAACTTTCACATCTAGTCATATATTCCTGCCGGAGCCATTTCTTTCCCGCTTTTTCTTTCTCTGCTACTCTTCTTGTACCATTTGTCATTTAAATGCCAGCAAATTTTCAGCACGGACGGAGTGAGTCAGAAGATAAGAGGGTTTAATTTTGGAATCACTTACTTACTCTATCAAAGTATACCCGCTTGTACATTCGCTCAGGCAAGTATAATCGTCTGAAATTGAGCTTAAGTGGGCCTAGTTTGTCGGAGGAAGAGTGAGACTCTTGAGTGGTGAATGAGTACTTTCTCAGGGTGGACAAAGTCAAAAATAAATTCATATTGATAAAAAAATATAAAATTTTTGACAAATGGGATCTTTGAGCAGGGATTTTATAAAAATTAAAAATCCAAATGCTAGTTCGTAGGCGTACGTACCTTTTTTCTTTAATTCACATTCTTTTCCTGCTCTCAAGTGTTTATCTTTAATAGAATTTTTTTCTTACGCCTCGCTTCTCCTCTACACCTGCTCCAATTTCTTCCACTCCTTTCACTTAAACCCAAACGCCCGTAGTATCTTCCCAGTATCATATGCCACATGTGCAATAAAATAGCTGTCCAGAGTAGGTGTGAAGGAGAATAAGATGAGGGGATGGAGAAAGCATGGCGGCTCTCAGAAGGAACGTGTGGGTGAGGAGAAAGATAAAAGCAAGGGAAAACGGGATGAATAGTTACATCCGTTGCCGCAGGATGTAAGACCTCTTAGTACAAGGGAAGGGGAAAAGCATTGGCTAATTTCAAGAGTTTTTTTTTTAAGTTTGTAAGAACTAGTGTCATGAACTTTAATGTAACGATGGTCATGAGCCCTAGTTTGTAATATCTACTGTGTAGAAGGTATAGGGGAAGTAGTCGTCTCTTACGAGTTAAGTAAGAGCACGACAACAATACTTCAACTGATGTTATTTTAAGATTTCATCGGCTGCCCACGGACCGGACTATATACATCTTGTAGAGGAAGAGTTGGGCTTTCGAATGATGCTACTCTCCGTGTTATACGATTATATAACAATTAGCTAACTTAGGTTTAGGCTAATTAATCGTAATCCATACTGGTTGTCGCTAAGGATAGCTGGAAGCTAATGTAAAGCTATGGAGCTGGAAGCAGACGTAGTATACGTCCTGCTCCATCTACGTAAGGTTAGTAATGTTAGCTTATGGTACTGATAGAGAGGGGTATCTAGAGTGTACCTATGAATGAATGGGTGTGTGAAGCCTGTAACTGGGACGCCGGTTACAGGCCTATGTAATTTGTGTGTTAGAGAATAGGAAACCACATGGGAAAATCCCATGAGGAAAAAAGAGTGTGTTTAACTATAGAATAGGACGGACGTGTGGTCCTGAGCTCCTGATTCTAGTAGTTGTAGGGTCGAGGTTGTAGTGTATAGTAGGAAAGACGGGAGTGTCTTAGACTATTAGGATTATGCGTAAAACTAGATCCAGTTAACTAATTGTTAGTTAAAGTGTGAATAGGTGTTTCAGTCCGCCTAGTGTAATGTGTTCTCCCAAAGAGCTAGAATAATTATAATTAATTATTTAGAATAGTTAGTGTAAATCGGTATAGTTAATCTCTTAACTAAGGATTAGGATAAGAGGTTGAGGAAGGTTTAACTTAAATTAATTAAGACTAGCTTAGGAGGTAATATGTTGTCATTGATTCGTTTCGTGATGGTGTATGACCTTAAAGTGAACACGACCTAATTAAAGAATTGAACCAGAAGAGCCTTTAGAAAGTGTTGTGTTCCTGTTTTTCTAGCCTTATGTGCGAATTCATATAGCATATGGTAGGTTGTAGACGTAGGCAGGACACAACTCGTTACAAATGGTGCCGAAATTTCAATCTTTTTAGGTTCCGTCTTAGTCAGGTTTCGTTAGGTGTAGAATAGCATTCTACAAATTGTGCGTCGTCGGAGGTCATAGCATGACCTCGCTGCGGGTTTGTGTGGCCACCCGGCTGCTGGTATTGGTAAACCACTTGATGGAGGATTAATTTACTTGCGCGGGGGTGGTGTCTTATTGTTTGATTCCAGTGGTGGACCTGCCTTATAGTGATATTACCGGTGTAATTAACTATCTGCTGGTACCTGGGTCATCATGGTGGCGGCATCTTTCGTCTTGGATCCTCCGTCTTGGCGGCCATCTTCTCCACGTGGTTCCTACCACGCCGTGGATACGGATGGTTCGACCCCTGTCCGCATGGGGGTGTGGGGAGTCCAGATGCAAGTGTTGGCCACGCGTCTTCGGTGTTCTTCTGTTGGAACCGGCCTTCTCCATCGTCGGTGCGGTGTCCCTCAGTTGGAAAATTGGCCTTCGGTGGTGATCCTCTGCTACCGTTGGAGCTTTTCGTCAGAGGATGGTGTTTTCGTGCATCGGTGAAGAGGCTTCGTGGATGCGCCCATGGAGTCCCGGCTTTTCGGGTCACGTCAACGCTCTTCGGTGTTTGCCACTAGGTATGGTAAACGTTCTTTTCTTCGGTTGTGTAGGTTTTATTTTGTTTTTCTTTCCCGAGTCCATCGTGGTCCATGAGTCTGACATTGTTGATGTTGCGGCGTGGATGTGTTTGGTACGGATCGTAATCCAAAATTCAACTGGTGGCGGCGGTCAAGCGTGCGTTTCTGGTGGTGGAACGGTGAAATTGCCCTGGATATGGAATTTCAGCCACGCGGAAAGAAGACGTTGGGGTTCTCATCGCGATTGGAGAACACTCGGCCTCACGGTCCAAAGCGAGGTCAAGTCTTCGAGGGGTGTATCTGCTGGTACCTGTGGGTCACCCCAGACTGTCCTAGGCCTGGAAAGCCTCGGTGTCTTGGAGAGTCCAATGCAGGGGGTTAAGTGACGGGCTCGGATGGTCAAAAAGGTCACCCAGAATACGTCATGGCGTTGTCGTCGGTGGGGAGTGGTGTCTGCGAGGTTCTGCGAGGAGTTACCCGGACTTTGAGTTGCTGCTTCAGTGGAGGTCGTCCCGAAGTTTAATTTGGTTATGCCTTGGTCAGTGTTCGTCTTGTGAGCTGTGTTTTGTCGGTCAACTTTCCTGACCCGTTCTTCAGATCCGGCTCATCTTCTACCGCTTTCTGAGTTCGCCAACGGAAAATATCCGCTCAAGACTTCAGTCAAGTTTCTGCACCACGGTGAAATACCAAGAACATCTTCATTTTTCCACTTGCAACATTGTACTGTCCCTAATCTCTTCGTTTTACCTTGTAGAAGTGTAAGTTGTGTTAGTTCTAAGTCATTTCGTTAAGTGTTCGATTGATGAGACTAACTCGTAGTGTCAAATTTCGTGTTCTTGTTGTGTAGCTCTCGGCTATTTAGAAACTCTAGCTAAGGTTAAGATTACCTGTTAACTGTTCTCTATTCAGGTTTATTACAGCTTCTTGGTGCGAAATGTTGTGTTTGGTGGAGTAGCGTTTCCTTATTGTGTTTAGGTAAGCCTACTAAGTTCTCGTGAGTAGCTCCTTTTACATGTGTAATCGGAGTCTACCTGCGTCGCGGTGTGTGGGGAGTCGTTTTCTTAATTGTGTAATAACTGGCTAAACTATTGTTAGGGTGTCAATTACCTGTTAATTGTTCTCAACTTAGGTTACTAGCACTTTTAAGATACGATATTTTGTGTGTGGTGTAGCTGTTCCTGGTTTTGAGATTCTGGAACGTCTGCAAGGGTCTTCGGGATTAGCTCTGCTTTACTGTGTAATCAGAGTCTAATGGATTACAGGTGTGTAATTAGTCTTAGTTCTAAGTCATTTAGTTACCGTTACTATTGATTTAGTCTATTTCGGGGTGTCAGCTGTCGTTTGCTTATTGGTGTATTTTTCTGAGTCGAGACTTTTATTAGCGTATAACATACCTGTTAATTGCTTTTACTTATGATTATCTACAGCTCTAGTTTGCGCCCTGACGTTGTGTAGGGAGTATTTTTTCAGGATACTAAGGTTTTCCGGCAAATATTCGTGTGTCTGCGATATAGCTCTGTTTAACGTAGTTGTCAGAGTATGTTTGTTGTAAAGTTCTACCTGGCTTGGAACTGATGTAGCAATTATCCCTCATTTTTGTATTTTTTTTGTTTAAAATGGTGTCTAGCTATTGACAATTGGCTCTTGCCTCCTAGACTTTTATATCTTTGCGCTACATTTTCGGTTGTAAGCCCTATTCTTCGGTCTCGAAGCGCAGCTAATGCTATGGTAGTTTTAGTGATGGGGTAATGTTTTGGGCAACTCAATAATTAATACTGTGTAATCGCTGGACAAGAGGGTCACTTTCCGACCGCCAGGGTTCCCAAGGTAAAGGATTTGCGACTAACCCAATTCTATAGTCCCCGCGTCTTTTGAGCGAACTTGTAATTTTGTATTCCTGTTCATTTCAATCGTAGGCATTCCTTCTTTGTACGTCTACTTCTATAGTCTGGGAGAAGCTAGCAGCTAATTTTCAATGATTTTTGTTTTGTTGTATTATTCATTGGAAACTGGAGCTGTCGGTGTGTACCCCGAAGCTCAGTTTCGAGGGGGGATATTTGTGAACATTAGTGTCTACAGTTAGCGTAGACTGGAAGTGTATTTTCTTTATAGCTGTAGAGAAAGTTCATTGAGTTCTTTGTAAGAAAGAGTAGAGAAACTGGAGCTGTTGGTGTTAAAACCCCAAAGCTCAGTTTCGGGGGGGATATTGTAAGAACTAGTGTCATGAACTTTAGTGTAACGATGGTCATGAGCCCTAGTTTGTAATATCTACTGTGTAGAAGGTATAGGGGAAGTAGTCGTCTCTTACGAGTTAAGTAAGAGCACGACAACAATACTTCAACTGATGTTATTTTAAGATTTCATCGGCTGCCCACGGACCGGACTATATACATCTTGTAGAGGAAGAGTTGGGCTTTCGAATGATGCTACTCTCCGTGTTATACGATTATATAACAATTAGCTAACTTAGGTTTAGGCTAATTAATCGTAATCCATACTGGTTGTCGCTAAGGATAGCTGGAAGCTAATGTAAAGCTATGGAGCTGGAAGCAGACGTAGTATACGTCCTGCTCCATCTACGTAAGGTTAGTAATGTTAGCTTATGGTACTGATAGAGAGGGGTATCTAGAGTGTACCTATGAATGAATGGGTGTGTGAAGCCTGTAACTGGGACGCCGGTTACAGGCCTATGTAATTTGTGTGTTAGAGAATAGGAAACCACATGGGAAAATCCCATGAGGAAAAAAGAGTGTGTTTAACTATAGAATAGGACGGACGTGTGGTCCTGAGCTCCTGATTCTAGTAGTTGTAGGGTCGAGGTTGTAGTGTATAGTAGGAAAGACGGGAGTGTCTTAGACTATTAGGATTATGCGTAAAACTAGATCCAGTTAACTAATTGTTAGTTAAAGTGTGAATAGGTGTTTCAGTCCGCCTAGTGTAATGTGTTCTCCCAAAGAGCTAGAATAATTATAATTAATTATTTAGAATAGTTAGTGTAAATCGGTATAGTTAATCTCTTAACTAAGGATTAGGATAAGAGGTTGAGGAAGGTTTAACTTAAATTAATTAAGACTAGCTTAGGAGGTAATATGTTGTCATTGATTCGTTTCGTGATGGTGTATGACCTTAAAGTGAACACGACCTAATTAAAGAATTGAACCAGAAGAGCCTTTAGAAAGTGTTGTGTTCCTGTTTTTCTAGCCTTATGTGCGAATTCATATAGCATATGGTAGGTTGTAGACGTAGGCAGGACACAACTCGTTACAAGTTAGGCGAAGCCACCTCCGTAACTAACTAGCTGGACCGAGTAAACCCAAAAAGTCTTGCGTCGAGCCTTCTACGAAGTAATCCGAAAAAAAACTTCTAAAATTTTTGGAATCAGAAATTAAAGTTTTCCTCCCTTTTCTACGGCCACGGTAATTTTTTTCCAAAGTTTTGCAAGGGTCAAAATTTGGAAAGTTTTTCTAAAATTTAAATTTTGACCAAAGAATCGCGTTCTGCATCATTACCTCTACTGCATCCCTGAAAATTGTAAAAATCCCATCGCATTTGCAATAGTTATGGCCAAACTACAAAATATTTAATGCCCCGTTTAAAATACCCGGGTCAAAATTTTGAACTTTCTCATACGTTGTATTCATCTTAAAGTAAATATGATCAATGCATAACATATTAACTTTAAATAGTAATAAAATCTTTTTTCTTTCTCCTTTTAACTTTCGACGATCAATGTTATGCTCCCTTTTGGGCCGCATTAAGAGGTCTCGAGATAAGCTTCGCCTAGACTTCGTCTCGGTCCAGCTAAGAATAATACAAGGAAACTTCAACAAGAGATAGAAGAATCCTATAGATTGAGAGATTAGTAGTGGTAACGTTGCCGAAGCATGAAATAGAATTTTAACAAAATTTTGCATGTTTGAACTTAAAAAGTGTGGGGATTTTGCTTGATAGCATAGTATTTCTCCTTGTACGTTTTTCCGTTGCTTCAAAATCCAAAAACAAGCACTGACGAGGTCGTACGGTTCAAGACCGCTTTATGCAAACTTTGCAAAGTGGACCGGCCCAAAACTTACTACAAACGGCGTTTTGTGGCAAAGGTGGGAGAAAATATTAGCTAGTTTGGTGAAATCAGGTGTCCGTCGAATACAAGAAACAACATGGCTGGTAATCTAGTAATCTAGTTTTACTGTTTCATGTGTTAGAGATGTCTCTGATACATGACATTGTCTTGGATAGTTTCCGTTGGTCGAAGAATGACCCGATCTAAGTGCATTGAGTAATGAAAATAAGGCAGGGTTTGCAGTATAGTAGATTTATTAGCATCGAATTGTATTGTGAAAGCACGTAAGCTATTTAAATATTGATTGGTAGAGGTTCATTAAGTGACAACATAGCCTCCGATCCTACAAATTCGTAAAAAGATTACAAAAAGGCCACACAATCTTCATGTTTTCTAATTTATCATCACCTTATTTAATTGATGAGCTCATTTTGCCTTCCGGAAATATGACACACGCATCATTTTAGAGCAATGTACAAACCACAAAATATTTTATGGATAATCGCAAAATATGTATACCCTTTTTTAACTTGTTCATAGGTTTAATTACATCGTCCTCTCAACAAACATGTGTTTTATTTACACAGATGGCATCATCATCCACACAAAGCTTACGCCTGCTCCAAGTATTATAGATTTGGGTGAGAGCGCATCTCGTAAGGATGAAAATGTTAGTTAAATACAAAATATTCTTTAATTATAAGCGATCGCATCTAGCAAATTCTGCGCGTCAGATCAATGCGTGCTGTAAAGTTATACGAAAATTATTCACGTAGCAATCTGTAACAGAACACAGAACTCGACACAGAAATACTTTTCACTGATTTCATTGTCAAAGCGCACTCTCAGATTCATTCACAGTACATAGTTAAAAGTTTTTCATTATCTCTTCTTTTGCATTCCATGGTTATCAATTTATTATTCAATTTCACAATATTTGAAAAAAATTAACTTAATTGATTAGTGTATTGCAAATACAAGCGGCGATCATCATTCAGTCTGCAGCAATCAAGGTAATCGAACGCGATTATCGTTTTCTGATCTGCGCATATGCCTTGTTCCGCTGTTGGCTGACGCCTTTAAATTTATTACTCAAGTGACTAAATCATTTATTGTAATTAATACCATACTTGATTCCTTTATTATCTGTCAGTTGGCAATGCAAAGATTGCATGTTGTTATGTTTTACACTAAACTTAAAAATAAATTCTTCACCAACTATGCCTAACTCCTTGGTCCTGGTTGGTCATGACCCTACTCTTATGTATTTGTTGTTGTATGTAGCTGCTGCAGGACAAATTCATACTGAGGAAAGATGCATTGTCGCATAACCCAAATCCAGTTCATAAGCAGGTACTATTTCCCGAGATTAATTATGAACTGAGCCAACTAAAGAATCAGACCTAATGTGCATATCTCCGGGCGCCATTCATTCTTTCCATGATCTTCCAATATCTTGCCGTTTTATCAATTATCAAGTAACTAGAATACTAGCACTAAAGTCTTCTTCAGCGCGAAAACCGCAGAAGAAGAGAGGAGATTCGGTTTTGAGGGATTTAAGGGGCGTGCACATGATTGACGGTGATGTCGTTCACAAATGCTGTTTTGAGGACTTTTGAAACATTAAACTTTCCACCGTGCCTAGCTTGCCTATATCGTGAGGAGATGCGGTTATTTTATAGCTGTAGAGGAGGTTCACACTTGCGTTGAAATTTATTTAATCGCCGATAGAAGAGCAGCTAAAACTTACGACTGTGGCTAATTGTAAATTGTGAGAAAATCCCGTGGTCGTAACCTGACATATATAGCAAAATCCTCTTCACGACCTGCCTTATACGTGTCTCCCAGATATTAACTGTTTCCACTTAACCGCAATCAGAGATGGACTCTTTATGCCCATTCTCTGAACCACGTCCCTGCCGGGTTTCGCCCTCATAGAGTTTCCATCAAACATCTTGTTCATGTTCAACCATTAATTTCTGCAAAACCCCGTTTTTATGGCAGACTACAAAATGATCCGAGTGGAGAGGGCTGAAAACTCGTTCCTCCTGGAAATATACCACTTTTGACCTGTAGCGGAAAAAAACCTTTTTAATTCTTTTATTCATCACAATCCTTGGGCCTTACTACATCTCTATACGTGGAATTCCCATTTATTATCATTTAGCCAACAAGTGCTCTGGCCTCAGTCTTGTGATCCTTATTCCTTTTCCGTCTCTGAAGAAAAATGTCTTTAATTCGTAAAGGTGACTTGGAAAAGTTTCGTTTCTATGTTCCCTCTCTACTTTTCCTGTCCAACTTGACAATTGACTTTCAGGCATTGAACAAAACCCCTTGTGAATTCCTGTCTTCCTACATAAAAAAACCATCTAAGCTTTTAGAAGACATAAACCTTTTACACGGATATTAGTGAATCACTTCAAAGACTATGGAAATCAGGGCTTCAGTTCTTGTAACCACTCGCCATCAAGCTTCAAGACCTTTCCCAGTTTCACTATACTTTTCCACAACACTCCATAATTCCTTCAGATCCCTAATCATGACGACATGTTCTTGATAAACAAAAGAGGGTAGTGCGACGGTAAGTAGGAAATGGCGAAGCTTATTTGTGCAGGGACTAAATTCAACTTGATCCACCATTGTTCCAAGCCACTAGCCTCACAACAGAATCGTGCTCACCTTCAGCCCACTCAGCCTTATCCAAGAAGAAAAAGAGAAAGTTTAAATATCTCTCTCAGTTTCCGCACACTGCACTGCCCCTCATCTCGTCCGCAACCCGCAGTTTCGCACACTTTTTCCTCAGTATCAATTGTCCCCTGCACCCACCTCCGCGCAAACCCTTTATCAACATCGATCCAAACTATTGAGCACTGAGTTTTATTTACTCATTTACATGAACTAGTAGCTACTATCCATATGCTTCATCTTTTCCGCTACCGATAAATAAGCCTCATCAATCTCTGAGCCATGACTTTCCACAAAATACTCAGAGCCTACCAACCACTTGTCCCTAATCCTAAATCATTCTTATTACACACGACTTTAGAGCCATACTAGCATTTAGCATCCCCACCATAGACGCCTTTCTGAATTTTAGCTATTCGCTAAATTTATTACTTTTTCTCCTACTCTTTCATTTTAATCTTGCCGCCGCCGTCATCGTCATTTTCTCCCTTCCTTCCTCGGCCATTTTTTACATTACTCACACACTCAATACTCGATTCCCTTATTAGCTTTATTTCCAGAAGGCGAAGGAAAATCTTTTAGACTTGGACTGTGCTGCCTGTGAATGAGATGACTCAAAAGTAGGTTCAGAGTATATATGTTGACTCAAATTAAGATTGCTACTATGTAGAGTAAGTCGAGCCGTGTCCTTGTCTAGTCCAGGGAATCGTTGAGCATCTTCTAGCTCACGGTAATGCCCGTTCTTATCTCTCCTTCTATTATCCATTAGAGCGCGATTCGAGTTTATTACGTTGCTGCTAACATTAAGAGCAGGGCAGGACGGATGACCACTTCCTTTAAGTCCTTTTACATCACGCATATTTCCGTGATAATTATCTTGTTGTGAGCTAATTTTCTTTCCGTTCTTTAGCTTTTCTGCCGAGTTGGCATGATTTCCAAATGGGGCTGAATGCAGTCCGTCCCTGTTGTTCTCAGACGGACGATTCCCAGCAGGCACATATTCCACTTCCTCCTCCAACTTTCTCCACATACTCCTGGATCTTACGCCGTTTTCCACCCATCGGTCTAGACTATCCCTGGATCCGGTCTTGGATCTACTCAACGATCGCAGTAGACTTTCCCTCGACAGTTGTCGCCTGTGTTTAAAGCAAAATTCAATTAGCTGATGTGCCAAACAAGAAACATTTTCTTTCAACTCTATAAACTCTTTAAATGCTTGAGAAAATGAGACAGCATGAAATTTATTTATGTAGTCAACATACCGATAATCAGCTTCAGCCGCCTCTCTCGACCTGTATCCTTCATCCAAGCTATCATGTGATCGTTGTCGGACGTACTGAGAGTCAACTTTCTCCCATTTTTGCCTAACTCCTTCGAATCTTTCCCTAGAGAACATGGGGAGTGGAGGCGCGGATGACATGTCAGGTGAGCGTTGTCTCAATTCTGGCCGCTTAGGCAGTGGGGGCGGTATCGGGGAAGATGAAGACCGCGGTGGCGGACTGTTGGATGGCCACGTTGGACGAACCAGAAATTGTGAGCTCTCTGTCGCAATCAGATGACTCGGACTCCACTCTTCGTCTGCAATGTACACAAAGATATAAAAAATTATTCACAGCCGCCTCAAACTTGATTGTCCTTGAAAATCCCGGAGTGTATTTAACTTGCTATAGATAATACCATATTTTTGTACTCATCCTTGTCAATTTCTAAGACCACGAAGTACAACATTTCCTATCTATCAAAAAACCTACCTTATTCTGCCTAAGACGACTCCTTTTTGCATTTTAACAGCTAAATACATGGAGCAACATAAAGAACATACGACAGCCTCATCTCAGTCAACGAGGTGATTTGACGCAATAATTTATTCGCCATTAATTTTTTATCAGATTCTATTGTCTTTGGACTTCTCGTTCAGGGGCCACATAGTTTTTTCTCCATGTTCTGTACATTGATGGAGAAGACAGGGTATTTCCATAAGATATTCTACAGAAATCTTTCGTCCAAGCTCTTCCAATACCCTTGACTACATTCGTCCCATTTACGTAGTCACCCCTGAAGGCCCTCTGACAGATGTATATAATCTAATAAACGGATCTGCCGATCTACTACAAAGTGTCCTTTCTTCAAAACGTCTGTACGATTATTATTTATTATCATACTGGTTTCTGTCCCCCCCTGGCGTACATTGTCTGTATAATATAATCCGATTTCGTGTCTTTCGGAACAACGTCCAACCCCTCCACGCAGAATAAGCCTTAGCCCTATAGATTCCAGCATTTTCAATTTATCATTGACCATCGGAGCATGCTCCACCAGCATAACGTTACATTCATTCCCAGAAGAGAAACGGCACGGTCACGATTCCTACGACAAATAATCTTTCTTGCATTTATTCAATCCTATCGATTCTGAACACATTTCATGATTCTTCTCAAACTTTGTATGAACAAGCATCCAAGCATCTTATCCATCTCCATCCGCCGACAAACTCTCCGCTTCCCTTACACTGTCCCCGCTTCCCACAATTCGGAATATTATATGTACTTTAGGCCGTGCTATTGAGAAGGAAGATAAAGACATCATTAAAATTCATCGACCAGATCCAACCTTGCTATGAAACTTATTTTTTCTTAAGGATTCCAAGATGCATATCAGAGCAATTCTCCTCCTTCTTAAGTATAAATAAACCATCATCATCAGCAGCCGTAAAGTCATCCCTTCTCCATTACACACACACAGATCATTTCCAATCCCTTAGCTTTCAACTGTCGCCAATTACGTATCAATGTACGCATTATTATCTCGTGGCTTGATGGGTTCGTTGATATTCTTCCTCCCCCTCCCTCTTCATTATTCCTTCCCTCCTATCCATTCTTCTTCTCTCTTCAAACAACCATTTTTTACCCTCCGCAATAGTACACCGCGTTCACAACAATTCAACTTACAATCATTCAAATCCCAACTGATCACCATCATCATCATTTCCATCCAACCCCCCTCCCTATCTAATAATTTTACGTATTGCAGTCACGGCTTCTTCTCTATCCAGTCCAAGCCTTTTCTTCTCCCATCTTTACAAGCCTCCTTCATTTTTAGACTTCTCTTATAATCAAATATTTGCACCAGCCTTCCCGTCCGTTTCTATACACATCCCCTATTTAGATTTTAAGCAGCCATCGAATCCCGATTCTCATCATTACCAAAAACTATTAAGCTTCCAAATTGAGCACTTTCCATCCTCACCGCTTTCAACAAACAACCACGGAATCTTATGGTTCTGCTGGTAGCACTACGTAAGTAAATTCCAAAACCGCTTGTCAACAACATTCTCTTCAATTACATCGCCATCATTTTAGCTTTCTATAAGCCAGAACTCTGCTTGGGAATGTTGCGTAAATATTTGCAAGAGGAAAATTCGGCCTTTAATTTTATTATTGATTACAAGAATCTCCTTCGATTTCTCGCCAAATTACACTTAATTTTTAACTAAACCCCAGTAGCAGTCCGCTAACAACATTCCAATCCTATCCAACTAAATTTCATTCAAACTATCCACATTCCCACTACCGCCGCCTTTCCTAACCATAAAACTCATCCCGCTCCATGTACAACCTTTAGCCTTTTCTTTGATTTTTTCGAAAGCTTCACTTTACACCTTGTATAATTCACATCATTCTCTGTCATCCATACCAATCAATTCACCTTTCCGAAGATCGTCCTCAATTTTTCGCACGCAATCATCAAGTTAGCCGCCGCCGATCCTTGATTCCATCCTTACCAGTTCCTCCTCCAACCTCAATCCATTATTTAAAATCATCTCTCTAACTTACAATTCCTCATACTTTTACTCCCATCATCTCCTACGGATCTCAGCTCGCCTTCACTAGAATTTTGATGATATACATGAGCTACATTTTCTTAAGTTTCTGCCTGCTCCCCTTAGAGCTGCATATTTTCATTCCAATCATTCCAAATCATTATGTGGAAATCATATACTTATCCTTTGATAAAGATCAAAACAGCCCATTTAGATTAGGTCCTTATTACCTTTTAATGCACTTTCAAATTCAGCATACGATATAATATCGCTTAATTAATCCCTTTTCCTACCGGCAATCCGCAAGGATAGGTAAATATTCTTCAATTTTGCTCCTTAGTTTAGGAATTAAAGTGGCGCAACCCATATCTAGTTAATTAACTTTTGGTTTCTATTTTAAATTTTAAATTTCAGTTTCAGTTTTGGCCATCATTTATTCGACTTCCCCCTGTTATCTTTGTTAACATCCTCATTGCTCCAAGCCCAAAAAGGCAGCAAAAAACAGATCTTATTGCAATCCACTTAATATTCAATCTAATCTCAGCATGAAGTATAATTTTAATTCAGTGCCCAAAATTAAGCTTTGCCTCCCATGTTTTTGTACTTCCGGTGTACACATGCACTTAAAGTAGGAGAGATCCTATAACAATTTTTGCCCAGGGAAAGACTGTACTCCATTTTTGATTATTCCTTAGTGTCTAGTTTTAAGCACATTAGGCTTATTAATTCTATTCTTTTTTGCTCAAGTGCTGAATCTGGCCCAGTCCATTCAATCCCATTAGCTTCATTAGGCACCAAAGGATTTCCATTCCTTTGTCAGTCACCTGTTGTGAACCCTTGATTGTCCAATTATTTGTTCACAATTTTTTAGAACCTTATCGGATTCTCAATAGCGTTCCGGTAACAGCCTATGCGCGAATTTCTCTCAATTGAAAACGTACCTATCAACTGCAAATAATCACTCGTCTCACTTTAAATTACAATAATATAAAGCATCATCTCCATCAAAACGCTCCGAACTCCTACAGCATTTTGGATCGAGCTTCCTGTATTTCAATCCCCTTGAGATACATCATGGATGCGATCATGAATACATTAGCGTCGAATGTACCAACTACTTGTAAATGTTCGATTTTAAAAGATTTTAACTAAGATGTCAGCCATTAAGGCAGTTATTTTACTTCCAATTTTGTAAATATTAGGGAATACACGACTGAATTTGAAAATCGAAATTCTTAACTTCTTCGTTCCTTTTGTTTGAGTTTATAGTTTTGCTTTTAAAATCTCCCTAGTTCTACTAGTTTTAATATTCCTGTTTCACGCATTTTTTCGAAGATAAAGGAAATGTAAAAATGTAGTTTTTCTGGGGTGGAGGAATCTTTAAATAGCTTTTAGTTATTTTTTTTATTTAGTCATTCAATTCACGCCCTGCTTCCTATGTTTAGTTTGCTATTCATTTGGAGCTGTAGCGTGTGCTATGTGTCTCATTTCGCTGGCTGTTTTAATAATTCATTTACAATTACAAAACTTGCCACGTTCCCCTCCAGTCGGTGCAAAAGGTTTTGAAATCCTACCACGCGTGCCCAGTCAACAGCCTCTCTCCATGCTCTACGGCCTCGGGGGGTTGGTGCCAGAAGGAGAAAAAATTCTTCTGGAAAAATTCACCTGTACTACTACAATCCCAACCATCTTTTCATATTTCCTCTTTCATTTTATCTCGTCCTTAATCTATTTTTTAACAACTTTCAACAATCATTTCCTTTCAAGTCCGGATCTGGTCAGCAATATGCTTTTGCCAGTCTAACCTCTGTACCATCCCCCTGTTCCAGCAATCAATTCTTCTTAGATGTTCCGAGTCTGAGGGATTTTCAAGTTCTCCGTATATTTTGTAAGAGCTGTCATGGTGGGTAGTTAGTGATGGATGGCTGGCTATTATAGCAGCCAAGTAATTTACATTAGTTATTTGCGCCATTAACTGCGCTCCTATTTAAAGTTGAAGATGTAGCTTTACCTCTGACACTGTACATAAGTGTACCGGAAGACTAGTCTTGACGCTCTACCTGAAATCCACCTTTCAAAACTACTTTGCCAGGTAGCTCCAGTTTGAAGTGGCTTCCCATCAGATAACAGACTCGAATAATCTCATAATTTTTCTTCATACCTTTTCCTTTCATCCTTTATCACGAAATCTTGAAAAATCCGCACATTTGAGTCAATTACCTAGTCGAGCAAATCATTTTCAAATGACGTCAATAAGGTGAACTTTTAAGTGTAGAAAAACACTTTCGATTCTGTTACAATTCCCTCCCTTCATAACTTTTCGGCGCCTCTCTCTATGCATCAGAGAGCATCCCAGTCCAGAGCCGTGCCTTTGCCTTCATCAATGTATTTCTCTTCTCAATACTCTTTGCCATCTGCCCAGCCATGCAATTACTTCAGGTTATTTCTCCCGTTTTTTTGAAAACTAAATATCATTCTGCAGTTTGGCCAACCTAAACCCATTCGTTAAGCCTCCTCTCAAACCAGCTGCGTTACTGACTTGTACAGAGGAAATTGGATCTCGTTTAAAATGCTAGGGTTTTTTAATTTTTTAATTTTAAATTAACACTAGTGTAGACAAGAAAAGTTTTCGTGATTTGATCCGTTGTAAGCTTTGAATCAGTCAAATCAACTTTGCTTGCAGCATTCATTAGAAAATCGCAATTCTTTTAATTATAACCTATTCCCTTTTAACAATCATCTACGTCACCTTTCCTTTAATCCTTGCTTACCCCCGCCAAGGGCGTGCATATTTGCATACTTGATTTAATTTTCACCTGCCAGAGAGTATCTTTCGCAAAGATTATATCCAACTAGTTTATACCCGAATTAATGTATTCCAAAATATCATCGTTCCGCAGTATTTGGTAAGGGTTTTACGGATTCAAATGAAGAAATCCACTAATGAAGTCTGAATCAATTTGATTATGGGCAATCAGTTCTCCAACCAGGATTATACTCACACATTTCGTGCAACCAAACAGCAAGCGCGCTACACAACGAAGGGTAAACCTCTGGTGAGCCCCAACTCTTATTATTTGTAAGCAAACCAACTAAAACTGCTTACATATTCAACGAGCCAAGTAATCTCACTCTCACTTTACAGAAATTTGGGTACAAAGTCAAGTTGGCTATCTCGACCAAACTAAGAGCCTTAACTTCCGCTCAGAGTTAGAAAAGAGCTGATCTTTGGGATGATTTCAATATTTATGGCCAGTAGCGCTTCCAAACTATCCCAGTAGTGAAGTAGACCGTGTACACCTTTACTTACGTCAGTCATCTTGAAATACACTACAACAATTAGTCTCGCAAGGTTGCACTATGTGCTATTTCATAATATGCACTACTTTAAATTACACCTTCTATTAACAGGCTGACATCAATCCTCAAGAGTATCTCCTCTTCACTAGCTTTTATGCAATATTGCCAAGGATCTGAACAAATTTAGCTGTTCCTAGACCTAGTACACTCTTTTCCATTATCTATTTGTGCTATCGAATTTCATAAATTTTGTTTCCCTCCACAACCACTCTTTGCTTGAGTCTATCAATGCATGTCAATGATTACAAATAACTAACAACAGTTAAACTCAACTGTCAGCATATTAGTAGTGCACAATTTATCAAAATAAACTCAACGAAGTTCTTTCCTGTGCATTCCAGATTGTTTATTGGCAACCGTATTAAAAAATGTATGATTTAGACTAATATTACCTGCGTACTTATTACTTCATCTACTACAACTTCATTGCCATCGTATTCTGCCCCATCTGGTACATTTTAAATTATTTCAAATACATATTATACGGATCCCTCATTAGCCTCGTCGCACACCTTACTCAACTCGCTTAATTTTGTGCTGCGATTGTGAATCCGATTCACCTGTGCATACATTTAAATTACACTTAATGGATATCATGCATTCTGCATATTGATGTGCTTTTCAAAAGAACCGATTTTTTTAAATACTCTTCAGTCTTCATTAGATGATTATTTCAACTTTTGGCGATTGTTCTTAATGACTTGTAAATAAAATTCCTTGCGTAACTGCGAATCATGTTATACAAAGCGCAGATTACATGAACTAGCATCTATTGTTTCATTTTGTTTCCTTTTAAAAAGGTTCGCAAAATTCATGTTGAACGTTCTCATTTGTTTCATTAAAAGTAGTTCAAGTTCATCCCTGCCTGATTTATTAAATCATATAGTTATCTACGCAAATCTGCAGCATTCCCGTCCCTCCTCATTCAATTACCGCATACATTTTTCTTCCCTCCAATGCTAATTCCACAAGGACAATAATAATGGCTATTTTACTTTCGTCATGGCCTTTTCACTTTAGCCATGCCCCTGCATGCACCTCTCCAGTTTTTCTCCACGCCTATATTGTATTGGATTAATATGAATCATATTTGAGGTGTTTGATTCATTTAGCATTCTCATTCATCCAAGGAAGAGCTACCGATTTTCTATTAATCGTGCTCCATTTGCTATTCACATGTCATCAAAAACCCTCGGGCTGAAGATCTTCAAGTATTTGCACACCATTAGCCCTTGTCTATCAGGAAGAGGAATAAAAGGTAAGTTTAAAATTCCGAATTATTTTTCAGCGGAAATTTTTTAAAATTAATCCCGTCATCATGTCGTTTAAACTATGTACATTCACTCTGCTACACAATATATTATTAACCCATCTGTTGCTTCCTAATATTCCTTGTAGAATCTAGGACTAAGCCGGGTTGGCTGTTCCCGACCCTGGTTTCTCTTCTTAAAGTTACAGCTAAAATGACTCAAATTCAAAGTCAACCAGAGACTTTAGGCACTAACACAGCACGTATAGTCCTACTTTGAATCCTTTCTTTAACCTGGAAAGGGTGGAAATCCGAAGGAGGTTTCTTGAGAAAGAAGAACAGAGTCTTTAACAGCATCTTAAATCCTTGATTTGGTCGAAATAAACCAGTTCTGGTTGTGAGGGGCATGTAAGATCAAGAAAGAGGCATGTCTTCTAAGAGTCATGTCATCAGTCTCGTGCACTCTTGGGTTTTATAAGGTGCATGCAAAGGATAATAGCATTCGCAACATTGAGGCTAGTCAGTCATCACCCCAGATTCCACATCATCCTCAATTCTCAATTTGCCTCCAATTCTTCACACACACACCATACCTGGGCTTTTCATCATATTCCCTTTGCCACTAGCCAAGAGGTGGCCGACTTTTCCCCTCCATCTTTCCCTCTTCAATCCTGGCGGATTCAATCCCTCAAGATTCCATCATGAAACCCACCTTTGCTAACCCCAGGAAGGCGCAACTAGATCAGCCAGTCCATTATCTTTCCCCGCAAATCTTCTTCTTGTATCCGCAGACGCGTCAGTATCTCAGTAAAACCTGTCATCATCCTTAAACATTCTTCACTTTCAGAGGAGGCCTTTTTCAAAGAATTTCATTCCCGCACTACAGCAATTTGGAATACAAAACACTCTTCCGTCCTCATTGATTCTGGTTTGAATATACAGGAAAAGTCCCATTCCATTTCCCCCGGCACCCCACCTCCCTTTCTTTTCCCCCTTGACGCCATCTAACCTCCACAGAATCTTGTGCTGACATCGGAAGGAAGACGGGCCTTGCCCTAGAAAACTCTTCAAACTCCCTCTGCCACCATATTATTCAGTCAACAAGAACAGGTCGACATACTTTAGTGATGCAACATTACTTGGCTGACATAATTCTCAATCGTTCCTCATTTTATAACCTTCTTCTTTCATATCCTTTTCCTCCAAGCCTGCACCTAATCTTTCCTCCATCCATCCATCCATCCATCCCTTATCCCGTGTCTTTCTCTTATCCTATGAAAGATTCTTTTCTATCATAGCCTCTCTCTCACACACCTTCGAATCTGCATTGTATGAACATGTTACGAGCAAACCATGATTTCATTCCTTGATATTGCACTTGCCCTTGACTCGTTCCTTCCTATTACCAATTGAATTCTCTTTTTACCCCCATTCCTATACAAACAATCAGAAATACTAAAACTATGCAATTAACCGTCAAGACTGGAGCTACAGTCAATAGTCAATAGCAAGTCCCTTCAACTGATCCTTCACCCTCTACATGATATCTTGATGCAATTTAAAGGAATATTAAACAAATTTTGTATCAAAGTGTCAAAATTCTAAAAAAACTTCAAATTGATCTTAAACTTTAAAATTTTGTTTGGGAATTTTCGGTAAAATTTGGGAGAACAAAATTACCGCCACTGATTCCTTGAAAACATATTTTGTATTTAATCGCATTAAAGTAACCATATGCTAAACCATCCCCTAAGATCATCAGGTCAATAAACTAGAGTAATCATCACTACCACCGGCTACACCGTACCGTGTTCTATTTCCCATTTGCTAAGACTCAACAGGAACCCTATTCCCCACTCCTCTCTCGTCCTCTTATCTCTCCCATTTACCCATAAATGCTTCTAATAAATAACCCTGAGAGCATCATCTCAGAATGATCATAACATGACAGAGTTAAATTCCACTAAACTGATTTTCTTATGATTTCAGCAACAGCAGCTCAAAAATTGTTCAATTTAAAATGTACCCAACTACTGCAGCCACATTACATCTAAAAACCAATGTGCATGCATTTTTTTCAAACTTTTCCATAAATCTGGGAACAATGCCAAAAATTTTTGATTTTTAAAAATCAACCTTTGAATGAGCTTTTTATATCACCTTGGCTAGTTTTCTCGATCACTCACTCAGCTGGTTAAGTATAATTACGAAGGGTCCATGAAGTCACACCCAAATCTCGAATCTGCCTATTTATCCCTTTCTTTCCTGCTCTGTTCTCAGCCAAGTTTGTTGGGAATAATTTAAAATTGTCCCTCCTGTACGCCTATTGTGATTTAAATTTGCGGTGCGTGAGATTTGAGTGTAATTAAAATTTGCATAAAATTTAAATTTAATAAATCATATGTTTGGTCCTCTTTCTTGGATTGCATCTCCTTAATTCCATGACTCATAATTTGCTGCGTCCATAAAAACGCACCAGGATCCACACAATCCGCGTCAAGATCCTTCATCCATCCCATCTTAAAGACTGCAATAAATTCTCCATCACCCTCAGTTTCAGCGTGCTCAGTTGGTAATTTCAATTTAAATACACAATATCAGGCTAGAATGATCAAGAGCGAGGGAATAAGTTCCAAGAGACAAAGGGACAGAGGAGAATGGCAGGAGACCTTTGCTCTTGACTGCCTTCAACAGATTCTCTCCCCTCCCATTTCTCAGCCTTGTTCAGGCTTGCGTTTTTCCGTCACACGCTTGCGACCAGCTCTTCTTCCGCCCTCATCTGCTCAAAAAACATTCCCTTGCAATGTTTTAAGACAAGGCTGGAAAATTTTTGGGAGTGCATTTCCCAGCAGGCATCCGGACGTATCTTTCGCATTTCTCATGAATCTTCCCTCCTCCTTGTCAAAAGACAAGTCTAGCGGAGCAACAAGTTGAAATTCACTCTCTTCCAACTCGGGATTAGCGGGGTGAAAGCCTTGTTCTACCTTCACTGCCACCCCGTATTGGACATGTACAACGCACTAACTACTACTACTACAATTCTCCTCCCCACCCATCTACCGCTGGCTAAATCTCTTGAAAATCCTCTACCCCGCCCCTTAATCCTCCCTCCTGCATATACAGGTTCAATCATCATTGGAATCTGGGCCCTGCCTTTCTCCCTCAAAATTTCCGCACACGCACACACTTCCACACGAGATGAGCCTTGCACAAACATAATTTCCTCCGTGTTTATGCTGATTCCTCCACACCTTCCAATTATTCAACTTGGCCTAAACTCCCATATTTCCCAACTGCACTCCCAGTAATAAGGTAGTAATAACGACATGGATAGCGGATGGAAAACATACATCGTTAGTACAAATCCATGGCCCGGGGCCTTCATCCCATACACCATCAATAAGTATCCCGCACCTCCGCAAATTATCTCGACCACCAAAATTTCCCTAACCGCATAACTCCATCAAATCCTCTCTCACTCTTTTCCTAAATCTTTACATTTCCGGGTAGACGGAGACACGGACATTCTTCTTCTCCACATCCATCCGATGTGATCACCCATCTCAGCTTAATTTATTGCACCATCCCCCTTTATATCAATATTTCCCCTTACTTTGAGAATTCGACTTTCTTCCGCTTAGGCATCCTCAGCCAAGCGTCTCTCTACTTTCCTCCCTTCCTAGCTTAACTTTTAAGATTACACAAGTTGAGCTATTCAAGCGCTCGAGGAGGAGCGTGCGACTACCGATCGTAGCTTTTACCTTCTTGCCTGAGTCAAGACTGACCTTTAAGCGGACAGAAAGTATCGGTCATGTTTACTTTTTGACCAACCTTATTTCTGCTAATTATCATTGTTTTTACAGTCTCTTTTAATATCTGCAACACTACGTGGCTGAAGGAACTAAAGGAGAAATCAACTGTTTGAGGATGAGAGAGCCCCAGGGATTTTAAACCCTGACGCTGCTGTCCCAGGTTATTCGCCACCGCCGCTTGCGTTTGTACGGAGCGAGCAAGGGCCTCGTTCCGGAGTTTGCAAACTTGAACATGTTACATTCAACCCTGTGTAGAAGGGGTGACTATATATTCTTCATGCTTTAGAGCTATTACTTCCACACATACCACCACCTTCATTATCCCTTTTCTTCTCGCCACAATCCCACCGTGACGATCAAACTCGTTCAAATCTTTTCTTATCAAAATCAAGAGGATTAGTTTAGTCCCATCATCCCCATCTCCCTCACCTACCCCTCATCCTCTTTTCCAGACCAACACTTTTCTTTCTCCTCCTGCCCATCACCAAAGTATCATCATGCAATAACCTCTCGGTTGTGTATACTTATGTAACAAACATTTATAAACCCCCCAACGCTCTAAATATATAAATATTCCATTTCTTATTATATTCCTATTCATTCCTGCTATCCCTACTACACCTTCTACCATATTTGCAGTCAGTCCAATTAGCTATTGCAAAAAACTTACAATAATAACCCCGTCAGTATCATCCCTTTCTGTTCCTGTTTCCCTGGGATACTCTGGTTACTATATATTCTCTAGCGTCTATTTTGAGCCGTCCAATCGCTTCACCTCTCCCCTCCTTCCCCCCGCATAACAAACTTGTTGCACTTTACTTGGTAACAATTTCCTTTCAATCCTGTCTCATTACAGCTATTTCGTTCCCATTCTCCTTCCTTTTCTCAGCATCTTCACACCGCTCAACCTCGTATGCGTATCCACCTGATTTTCTATTTTCTTCCTCCGTCTACTTCCACCTTGTCTTCTCACCACCTTTCTCACCTGACAGTTGGGAGGCAGGCAGCATACTTGGCTCATTTTCGCCATTCTTTTGCAAATGCCATACCAACCTCCCGCGTCCTTTCCCTCCTACCACCTCCGTCCTTCGGCTCCTTGTACACAAATCTCTCTTCATTTCCCCGCTTCCCGCACTCCTCCTTCCCGTCTCCGTCTCTTTGAAATCTCTTTTCTCCTCATCTTCTCATTAATCCAAATCCCTTCTAAACATTAAACAGTAAGAGCGTGACAAACAAGTTTCATTTAAGCTCTTTCAACTGAATCGAAAATCCCCCGTCTGTACTATCCATAACTAGCAATCTTTCCCACTTCCCCCCACCCATTACTCCCACTTTATCCATCACATTTCGCTACGCATATCTTCCTCGCCCGCTTCCTTAATCTTCTAAGAAAACAATCTTGTTTGAGTCTTGACGCCCCCTTCCTTTTCCATCCAAGGATCCAACCTCCTTCCGCACTTGCCTTCTGCTCGCATTCCAACCAACCAAACTCTTACTAAATACAATCCAGTCCTCCAAGTCTAAATAGAACCGAGTCAAGTATTAGCTTTTCTACATGTAGGGCTAACTAAGTCCTAAACTAAGTCCTCAATTCTTTTTAAAAATCTCTTTTGTTCCCCATAAAAATCCTCTCCAAGCTCAGGATTCCCAAGACACCTGTTCCACTCACTGCTCACTCGTCTTCCTCAATATCTGCTGCCTTCTACAATCTGCAACATCTCCTCCGCCAGGAAGCTTCGTAGTCTCTCCCTGCAAAATCCCTGCTTCTTTTCCTAGCCGGGCGTCCGCGTCACTAACCCTCTTCATCTTTCTCTTCCGGAAAACAAGCTCAATTAATTAGCATCCATTCCCTTTGTCAAACTCTTCTTTAAATTTCCCACCACAGGGCAATAACTCATTCCCATAATCTTCCATCTTTGTCGTCATTATAACCAAGCGCTACAGCATATGGCAAGCTACGGATCTTCAATACAAGCACAATTCCCACCCTCCATTATTCAACATTCTCATAAACCAGCCATCCTTTTTCCTAGACTTCTAGAGACAAAAATACTCTCTTATGCATAATAGTTGCATAATTCCTCCACCCGTTACTGCGCCACATTGTACCCTTCCATCAATGAGTCTATTGATCTTGGATGAAATAACTTTACTTTTCGCATAACAATATCTTAGATTCAAAACCGCCTCAATACTGCCATCATAATGGAATCCCGTTTTATCCTATTTTCCTCCGCGTACTCTGATACAGCCACCATCTTCTTATTCCGAACGGATTTTCTTTGATAGTCCCGTGGATGTCCCCTTGTCCCAGCTTTTCCCCCCTCGTCTGAGACCATCTTCACGATTTTCTTATCTGTACACTTTGTATATGCCAAAATTTTACTTGCTGTCCAAGCCTTCTTTGTGGCAGTCCCACCGGTGATGGTTTATATCTATCCTAAGTAACGTTACTCAACCCTGAATTCAATCTCCTTGCACAAATTACAGTTTTGGATATTCATTCATAAAATCCCGGCTAAAATTAAACTCATTGTACTCCCCAAGTAGCCTTCACAGTTTATATTCATAGACACCCCTAGCTGCGTCAACTTATAAGAGCTTACGTGGTAGCAGTTAACGGAACGAAGAGTGAATCAAATAATAATAAGCTTACCGTCTGAAGAAGATGGCACAGCATGGTTATCATGCAAATTTTCGTGGATTGGACTACAATTGTCTTCCGCAGATCCGATCCCGCTGGATCTCCCGCAAGATTCCTGTTCTCTAGACGCATAGGATCTTCTATTCCGATGTAGACCCGCGGATCCAACCACAGCAGGATTGGAGCATCGACGAGAATCGATCCCTTGAAAATTCCCCCGCTGTCTATGTACAGTATCATAGTCCCTTGGAGGTAGGAGAATCGGTGCATTCTTTTTCCGTGTATTCAATTTCTCTCTTAACTCTGCGGCAAGGGAGTCATACAAGTTAGCGATACGATCAGAAGTTAGATTGGATGTTCCGGACCCAGATCCAAAGCCACGGTCTGAATTCTCTGAAGAATCTGATGTTCGACAATCGAAATCCGGAGTTCCCCGGTCCCGTTTCGTAGGGCTGTTACAAGAAGGGGGAAGCAAACCCTTTGACTGTAGCCTTGACTCGATATCTCGGAATTTCCTTTGATTATCTTCCCGGTTCACTAATGTTTCTAATTGTTCTTTAAGAATTGAGGCCGTCTCGGGAGAGTCACATCTGTTAAGAAAAAGAAAACAAATACAGCGTTAGATTTAACCATTTTTGTATCAATTATACTGGCTGGTTGGTATTCTTCTACAGTAGCAGTATACGATACGATAATTAAATAAGCGCACTCAAAGCTTTTTTATTAACACCCTCCAAAGGAGCCATAGCCTTCATTCTTTTCAACATAAAATACGCCTTATTCTTTCATGTTGCACATCTCATCATCATCCCATTTGCCATAACAGCAGCCTCCGCCTCAGTTTTTTATCATTGAATTTCCCTACTTTACTTCATCTTATCTTTCCATTTACGCTGCTCTAAATTTCCTATAAACTTTATCAAAATAGCATATCAGTATTGGTAAACTCAGAAAGAACCCATAGCCAGCTAGAAAAACCAAGGTTGTTCCTGTAACCATTGTCGCACCCGTCCATATTTCCATGATGTCAATTGTTATAGTTGTGACCCTCACCCACCTATCGCCTAGGTAGACCCATCAACCCCAAAATCTTTTGCACTCCGTGCAACTTGTTGCTTATTCACCCCAATGACAATCACTTCCTCCTTCGCTTCAATCATATCTGTTACCACAGCATATAATAAAATCGCAACCCGCTAAATACACATTTTTATTACGTAAACTACAAACATAGCAGCCCCTGTCAGTGTAGTTTGCACAGTGTAGTAGTGTGGATACAGATCCCAAGATCTGCAATCATTTATGTGATCTCGACCATTCATCACCTAAATCCTACCTGCATGATATTCTTGGCATAATTTACACACAAGCTTTGCAAATATTACCTTGCATATTCTCATATATTCCACTTAGTATGCAGTGAAACTATGCTACTAAGCTACTAAGCCTTAGGTTTGCGTGTAAACACATGCATTCAAACTGTTCCCAGGTCATTGAGGCGAAACTACAAGCGGGATAAATATCCAGTTATGAATTTTGCGTATTCCCAGCATTAACTTGTTTCGCATCATTACAAAGTACATTAAACTCTCTTCTTAAAATTCG
Organism: Sminthurides aquaticus; assembly: GCA_906901655.1. Classification (NCBI taxonomy): domain Eukaryota; kingdom Metazoa; phylum Arthropoda; class Collembola; order Symphypleona; family Sminthurididae; genus Sminthurides; species Sminthurides aquaticus. The sequence goes on along the minus strand of CAJQTT010000004.1, from coordinate 1,636,233 downwards.
CATACGCATGATTAGTGCAGTTTTAAAAATTCTCTGCAGTCTATTTCTATTTCCTTGCGTCTTTATGGTTTTGACTTTTCTTAAAGGTCACTCATCAGAAAAATTTAGCGCATGTTACACCTAACAACTCAGCTCTTACATCAAGGTCATTCCTATCCTAGTGCGAACGACAAATTTTAATGACCCCCATAAATACATACTGTATATTCCTGTTGCATGACAAGTTTGTGAAAACTTGAGCACATAGATAACAGTATCAATCAGATACGTATTCCCCCTAGCTTCTTTGATTCCCTTTCGCAAACAGGTGTAGGATGTGTAGTCCTAAGGTGAGAATCCTGTTTATTGCTTATTATGCTGCAGCAGCTAGCATGTTTTATAATTTTTTGAAGCCATCGAATCCACACATCCGTCCTCATTTACTTCAAACCTTTTAAACGTCTTGTACAATATTGGTGTGTGCAACCTTTGATGTACAGTTTTTAAGATTCGCTCATGTTACTCTGACCTACAGTTTGAGGGTCAAATGGTTGAACTTTTGACTGCTTTTCTTTGAAAATTTTTACTAATCGTACAACATTTCTATTGGCCAGAAAAATTGCAAATTGTGATTACCGCTTGGCTAAAAAAACCCCACAACTGAAACCATCATCATCATCATCATCGTGGAGCACACAACAAAACAATGAAACTTTAGTCCTGGGCTCAAGAACAAGACAATATTATTTCATTTCCGTGCTGAATCCACGCCATTTCCAACCTTGTATATCCTTAATGACTCTCATCTTTTTGGCAAATATCCTTTTTCAAGCCCCCTCTCTCCGTCCTCATCATTCCATCTAATTTCACCTGTCATTATTATCCTCTTCCTTCCCTTTCTTTCCGTTAGTCCCATTAGCCATCTCCATTCCCGCTGCCGCTATATCCTATCCACTAAAATCCACGCTAGTCACCCTGGGGTCCTCTGCAAGTAAAAAATCCCTAGTCCACACGCAACGCCCCACCACCACCTCAAAACTAAGTCCATCCTCAAGAAGGCGCACGCAAACTACCACGCTATACCGCTAGCTATAGGCAGTAAATCTATACACTTAAACAATTTATCTCCAACCGGACGGTTTCGCAAAAATCCTACACTGGACATTTCCCAGCACCTCCCCCTTTCCTTAAACCCCTTCCATCCTCCGAGTCCTTGCAAAAATAAAACGACATCGTCATCCCCCAAAATCCTCGGCCATCTTCTTTGCCCTTGAGCACGTACATAATTTCATTGTTTCATCTTCACTAAACCGTTCAAAAAATTTTACGGCTGCTCTTCTGGGTCCTCTACCCATCAACCAACCAGCCATTTGCGCCAATACAAATGTCTTTGACCGTGACGCTCATCTGTTCTACAAAATATTACAGCTTCCCCACCCTTCCGCTGCTATTTACCCCTCTTCACTAACATATCCCTCCCTACAACTTCCCACATCACCGCTAGCTATAGCCATTAGCCATAACAACACCAATGTCTCGTCCTCACTTTGCAATAAACAAAACTTCTTCCGCTTCTCCTCAACCTAGAACCCGAAGAGCCGGCAGAGAATCCCCAAGATAACGCTACGGTGAAATCCTCGTCATAATTCTACAGAGTCATTCCATAAGCCATCAAAATCCTTGATGCCCTTGTTAACTTTAAATTTTTCTCACCAAATTTTCGCACAGCTAAAAAAACGTGCGTCTGTCTCAAGTGTCGCCCTCTTAATTTTTTTCCATCATTCCCAATCTTTGTTTCCTCTGTTCTTCGCCCTACAATAATCTTGCGAGCTCTTATTAAATTTCTTACTAAGTTTTAAGTAAAATGCTCGCTAAAATCTTGTGATTAACTTATAATAAATATTTCTCTGCCCTATCTTGCACGATATGTTTAAAACATACACTTTCCGTGTTTCTGCGAAATATTTTCGTCAAAAAATACGCCTGATTTCTTCGCACAAATACAAAATCCTTAGTTTTATTAAACCCCATTAGATTTGCTCTAATTTTTGCTCATTGATTCACAACAATTGATTGGAGTACTTGCTTCACTAATCCAGTTTTGCTTTTAAGGGAATGTAATCAACATATTTATGTTAATAAACTCTCCTAATCTCTTCCTGCCTATCAGTTATTTAATTTCTTGAATTTTTCCACACAATCCTTGGATTTATTAACCACGAAGCAAACTCACGGTTCCTCCCTATTATTAAGCAGTTCCACAATTGCGTAAACTTCTTCGAGGTTTCTTTTCCCAGTTTTCAATCAATGCTTTTATGTTCTTATATAACTCTTTTGGTGCTTGAGTTTTGTCTGCCCCGCCTTTGCACCAAACATTGACTACAGTAACTTGCGCTCCAAGCTCTTCGTTGACTCTCCTTTCTCTTCTAGAATGAGCATGTGCAGGATATGCAGAACTCCCCGCCTGAACGCACATACCTAATAATTTTAGAAGAAAAAACATTCTTCTACGGAAACTTGCCGCCAAAGATGGTGAACCAAAGAATTAATTCGCACAAGGTTCACAAATCACCCAGCGTGTACCTTATGGCACGTTTCTAAGAGATGATTTTAAACTTACTACCCTATCTTTCCAGCCTCACCCCTCCGTTCTCCTACATCAGCTGCCTTTATAGACAATCAAAAAACTGGAATAAACAAAAACATCATCGAACATCCCTGAAGCAATTCGATCAGCCAAAATCAGCTTACACACACTGACTTGCTTGTACAAAACGTTCCCTCAACACAGTTGCTATCTTGGAGAAAAAATCAATGCTACAAAAACCCGAAGGCGCTCTACAATCGTCATGTCATGAAAAACCTTAGCATCATCATCATTACCCAATTTACCTTCCGGCAACCACCACATCACATCGATATAATCCGTCATCTTCTTCTTCCTACTCCCTCCTCATCCCTCCCTCCTTAATTCCCTCTCCCAAATTCCCTATATACACCCTAAATTCTCCTCAATTCATCTCATCCCTGGTTTTCTCTGTCCAAACGCACAAATCCCTCCAAACGTTAAGCAAAACAGGCCTTATCTGTCCATTAATTTAAAGCGAAACATTTTACCTAAAGTTTCCTCCGTGGTTCCTCCAAACTGCATTATGCTAAGATTTTATCGATCCTCACCTCTTTTGATATTCTACTTCCTTTTACCTTTTGGGTTTCTGAATTCTACAATCAATTCTCAATCAAGAATTTCCCTCCTTCCTATGCGGCTCTTCCGAGTGCTTTTGCAGTTCCTGTCTGAGTCTCAGTCTGTGCCTCGAGAGGAATATAACCGTCTTATTCAGAGTCATTCCGATTTGCCCCTCACGGATATCTTACAGACAGAGTTCCATAGGATTACACGCTTTCCTTTCACTTGAAGACGAGCGAGCATGATGATTTAGGCACAAGAGCATTATCCAGTTTACTTGCTAAGCTTTTTGGCCGGCTCTTTGTATATTTTTTGTGCTGAATCCACAAGATGCATTACTCCTCAAATTTGATGAGATTATCGACAATCTCGCTCTGCAATAATTTTGATTTAGCCATCTCCATTCTCCGAGACCTTCACTTCCCCTTCTCTCAGCTATTTCTTTATAGCGAGAGCGCACTGTCTTGTGACGCTCAAGTCGTGAATACAATAAAAAAAATCAAAGTGCCCGAACTCTGCCAGGGGTGACTCACCTGTAACAATGGACGTGAACTGGACATTTTGTATCCGGATTATAAATGAGTAGTATGCAAGAGACGATGTCATCATTAGGCGGCGGAGCTTGAATAACGCATGTGATAGCATGATGTGGAATGAAATGTCTTTCAGTCTGTGTCTCTGCAGTCACGTATTTTTGATTGCACGGGATGATTTTTAAGCCCTTGTTGCTCACTTGCAATGTGATCTTGAGCGCCTGCATCCGAGACTCTTGTGACACCATGTACTGGAGTACTGGATCAATGTAATGCGGACCTCGAAGTCCCTTGCTCTCTTTGGCACCCAGAAACAGTACATAGTATGATGACTTTTTCATTTCCGACATTTTTACCACAAACTTCTTCAGCTCACTGCTGGCTTGCTGGCTGATTCTACAAAATCCAAATGTCTTCTTCCTCCTCGAATGTGTCACCTCTTCTCGGGTTCAATATTTATTATTTGAGTAGTTTTTAGTTCACTGCCACTCCAAATATTCGCGACGATAGTAGTCTGTGTCAATTCACACATGGGTTCAAACCATCCGTAACAGAACAGTATAATTTCTATCACTTCCCGTTCTTGTCCACCGTCCACTTCCTACAAACCACCAAGATCACGATTCCACCGTTTCTACTGGCAAATATTAAATCTGGCCACACGTCCCTTTCCTTCACTATTGTCTTGTAAGTAGACTCCAATTTGGTTCACCCTTCCGTCTTTCTTCCTTCCTCCGGAGACGTCTTGTCGTTGTATGATCTGTCGCAGGCAGGAGTTGCTTTAGATTTCGCCACCCTCCTCTATCTGTCACACTGCAAGGACAAGAAACAAATTACAAAACATTAGCAAAACGACTTCCAACAATAAAAACAGCTAGACAAATAATCCAAGCCACCCTTACTCAAGCGCAGTCCCATTAATTTGCAAACCAATCATCGCCATCACCATCTTAATGAGCTGGGCTATTCTTATTTCCACTCTTGTTTGCATTATTCTCGATCACATTCCCATTCTATTATTTATCTCCTCCATTATCATCCCAACTGTCTTTAAGAAACTCTCTCCATTTATCCTCCAATCTTATTTCCTTCCTGAATGTTGCCAACAACCTTCATTCCTTTCATCGCGCACAATCCTAAGTCCAATGGATTCAAATAATTCAGTTTCTTTGCTAAGGCGTCTAGATATAACTTTTGCATAATACTTCTGGGTTTTACTATTTGAATTTACGAATCTCATCCAAACACCCAACCATATCAAGGTTCAAATCGCTCCAAACTATGTCATCCTAGCTTCGACCTTCTTTGAGAAAGACTCACTACTTTATCATCAACAATTACAAATACATTACAATCTTTTCCCCATTAACTCCACTACGTCTTCCTGCTACCTTTTTAATTGTTGGAATTCAGTGTGAACCTTTCATTAAAATATTCCGGTTCCGATAACTATCCGAAGCCTAAGGTCTAAATGCTCATTTGTACTCCGACTTCCGATATTTCATAGAACTTCGAACCAAAATTAGAATACTTAGCCGCCAACTCTTTAAATTTCTTATTCCACACTGCCATACGCTATTAGAATGCACAGCGTCACTCGAGTCAAGGTTTCAAAAACTTTCTGGATTTGCAGTCACAAAAATGTTTGCACAAGTATGCAGCAGCACCTCTTCTGTCCCAAGCACACGCACCCACGACTGCAATCTTTGAATCCTTTTAAATTTTTGATTATTACGTGGGCGCATTACAGCATACAAACAAACTACCATCGTCTCCTTGTCCTCCTGTCATACAGAAGTCACGAGTAAGAGTCAGGTTTTCTGAAGCCTAAAAACCCTACCTTTCCATTCCTATTATCCTCTTGCATATGTTTCCCATTTCGCAGGGGATTCTTTCATTTCCTACTTAATTAAACCCCCACCAACACCAATCCAGTTCAGAGGTTTGTAAGGATTCCGTTTCAAAAGTATTCCACTCTCTCAACTTGCATTCTCATTGAAACCATTCAGCATCTTTTCATTTTCATGCAAGCAATCTTCTATTCCTCAGCTTGCATAATATTATGTTATCATTTGAGTCAATCCGTAATTTACTTCTCACACCCCGTGATCTATACCACCATCCCCTACCCCATGCTACCACTCTCCAATTTCTTACATTACTTCATCCAACCCGTCCATCATGGAAGCAATTGATAGAGCGGCCTTCCTCCACATTTCCTCCTATCACGATATCCCCGCACAGTATCCAGTAGCTCTCTCTCACCTTTTCTCCCACCACACTTCACTTTCATTCTCGTCCAGTTTCGAATCCACCCTCACCTGTCTGCATCTTCTGCATCTCCTCTTCTCAAATCTTTCTTCCTCCTCCCTCCGCACCGGCATGCATAGTTACTATGGCGGACTTAACTAATATTTTCAGCTTATCCTTTCTCCAATTTATTGCTCTAGCGCCTCCTTCAAAATTTTAATCAACAAGACAAACAAAAACTTGGAACCCCTTTTCATACTTTTCCAATCTTCATGCACATTGGTTCCAACCGAGAAGAATCTGATACCCTCCTACCGATCATGCACTCTCCGCCACAACTAGTTTGTAAATCAGAGCCAACAAGTCTCATACTTTATATCTCATCCCTCGCACCTTTGAGTCCTTCATAGCATTTGCTCTATCCCATAGGACACATCCTATCTCAACCTCACAAGTATCTCCAAGCTCAGATTTGCCTTTAATTAATATAACCTCACACACACTCGCTCCTCCTCCAACCTTTCACATATTAAGAGTCATATTCCAATAAAATCCCTTACATGTAACTCTTGATATACGACCGTGTCAAAATCAATTTTCTTCTCTGCCAATTATGTTTTAGCACAAATACACACTACGGGCCTATATCCATTAATTACCATCTGCTCTTTGAGCGCCCTCTTCCTACCTAATACTTCTCTCCTTCACCTCCTACACCTCCTTTCCTTCATCATTAACTTTTAAAATCTGGCAATCATCTTTTCCACATTTCACACCGTCACATATCACGAAAACTTGACTATGGGCCTACACGATTACTCCTCCAATTTCTGTGTACACAGGATTTTGACAGCAAAACAATTATCTCACCTGTGTATGTCTAAATTTTCATACCCTTTCCCCATCATCGATGCCACGAATAAAGACAGCTCTTTATAGACCCACATATCACACATACTTAATACCTGAATCCTTGAGAAAAAACTTTATGGAAAAAGTTTTTAAATTTTCTTGAAGCATGCATTTCTGCGCCCACAACAACATTAAGGACACGCTATACGTTGAGCAAGCAGTGAATGCACTGCGCTATTACAGAAATGTGCACGTAGTGAATTCCCGTAGTAGCACGTAAATCTCATCCCGATTCTGTAACCAGTTTCTTTTTCTCCCTCTAAAATCACCTGGTTACTGCACACCAAAGAGCTGCTCTAATGATTGAGTGATTCAAGAGTTTAGTGGAATACCCTTCTGCGTATGCTTGAACAACATTATCTCATCCTGATACCTGTGCTAATTCAATGCCGCATATGCGTCAAGACGGCGTAACAGGTTTCCAAAAGCATCCTTAAAGTGTAACTCAAGGTATGCTTTGATGAGTAGATGAGCGTTCATTCTTTCTATCTCATGCAGTGGTAAACAACTACAGCCTTGTTCAACTTGGAGCCCAAACCCTTTGACTTCCCTCCCGATTTGCAGTTATCTTCACTGGCCTAATTACATTGATTATCAAATTGAGGCTCCTTCAAGCAAGTGTTCTTCTCTTTAGCCCTTGAGCCGTCTTCCCTCTTCCCTACACTACACATTGATCACTCACTCCTTCATTCAATAGGCTTGATCCAAGCCTTTGAAACTGTAATCGAGAATATCGGTTTAATGCCACGGCTCTGTAATCTTCAAACTACAAATTTAAATGGAGCATGTCAGTATGATTGAGCTAACAGCTAACTACTACTGCTTTTAAGGAATTGCCCCGGCATCATTCAATTGTTTGCTAAATCACGTCACAATTTGATCCAAATTGTAAGAGATCGAGTATTTCTCTTCCTCTTTGTCCTTGCGTTCTCATCATCAAACTAGCTAACAAGCGCCGCTACTTATAACCTAGAGCAGGGATTAATTTCATAATAATCCCACTCAAACAGAATTCATTATGCAGCATGTAGTTTCCTGAATAAGAAACCAGTCTCTTGTAACGTTGCCCGTTATTTTTCTACCACCACAAATATTACACCAACCCCATCCTTATATATAACATCCTCAAGTTTTATAAAAGGAGCATCATTATCGTAGCATTATCTGAATGTCTACGCCAAATCTGACCACACTCAACACTTGTCTCAAACCCGTTGGACTAACAGCTATATAGCTAGATTTCGCACTGTCAATAACACCCAGAGAGGAGAGGAAAACAGATGAGATCAACCCAAAACTTTGCGCATTATTAACTCTTTTGCAATCCCAAAAAATCTCTACCAACACCATCCTTCCCAGTCACCAACGCTTCAGCAAGCTAGCCAGCCAGCCCAAGTCCATATTAAATCCCAGCTCCACTCATCTGTAACACATCTGCCATCTCCGAGCAACATGCAATGTCTTTCCGCAAGATTCTTCAAATTTTCCTCGCGCATTTAGCATTTAACCAGCCGTCATTACACAATAACCTCCCCCCACATGTACGCTTAAAGAACCGCATCTCTTAATTTTAATGACCAAACTTTTATTTAATTGCTCTTAATATCTTCATTCCCCCTATCATCCTCATTTTCTACATCTAACCAATTTTCTTCCTTCCCACAGTTAATTTACCCTCATTCCAAATATAATCTTCTTCATAATTAAAATCCGCCACCAACCTCATTTTTATCTCTGACAATCACTTTCTCATATCATCCCCTTGCAATACTCTTCTATTCTGAGCCTAAACAACCTACTCAATTACACTAGCACCGTCCTCACAAATCCACTGACGATTCTGCAGCATCTTTCTACATTCTTGCCCCTAAAATCCTCTGCTCTACAAGTCTCCATAATCCCTGATCTAGCTTCTTGATAAGTTTCATCTTCTTTAATCTTTCCCCCGACACTGCAATCCAAGAATCAAAATAAGGGGAACGGACAAGATCAGCAACATTTGCCATTCACCATGGAAACATTTTTGAGTAAAACAACCTTTGAGCAATTTTAATATCTATTTGAAAAATTCTCTTCTCGAATCCTTGATGAAGCGTGTCGATTTCCATCATGTAAACAATCTTATTATTTCACCTTTTCTCCCCTCGGAATTTTCATACCCTGTCCTTATTCATCCTTGCCAAATACGATAAATTCAAGATTCAAGATCTTCACTTGTAGCATAGATTTGTATCCTTTGAATCAATTGGCTTCGTTTTTTAAATTCTTCAACTGAATCCTTGGAGAATAATGCATGAAGCTATAAATAAAAGTAATCTTCCTACGATCCTCTAGAAAACGTCACTATTCTCCGTCTCCCCTGCGAGACCTTACACTATAACTCTTTCCCGGGATCTTTAAGAATCAAGCAAAGCAATCAAGAATCATTCACCTTCACAATATTCTCACATTTCTTCATTCCGTAATAATTCAAGAGGGGCAAATTATGTTCACATTTTATTTTTTATCTCCGCAATAATCACTCACAAAGTTACTTTTACCGTGTTAAAAGTTTTAAAAAATGCGATCATACACCGGAAGACAAGAATCAAGATTGCCGGCCTCTCAGTTTCTTCAGGCACTGGTTTTGCCGGTATTGAGTTCAGATGAAATTAAAGTGAGCCCTAGTTTTTTTTCTTTAGCATCCGAAACCCGTCCCGATGCTGATTTCATCACTTCCCCACCTGGACGGAAACGCATTCCAATCCACACCACCCTCACACACAAGGAGTTTACACAATATACACTCCCTCTTTTCATCCACCTCCTTCCATCAACCCTTCTTCCTCACTATTGAATTTTAATCACAACAACGGAAACAGCTGTAGTATCTTCACCTTTTTCTACACAATTTTCCCTCCCCTCCCTCACAACAGCATTCCGAACATGAGAATTTCCCAGACCACAATCCCTCCTTCTTTTCCCGTCCGAGTCTTTCTTTTATTTCTTGCGCATTTTCTTCTTCCACCGATCCACAAGTTCTACAACGCATACAAACCACGACACTGGTGCACGGAAACTTAAAGTGTACCAAACATTTGACGTACTTTGATGGAATTGGAAGAAAAATCAAAAGTCACAGCTACACAGACTCAGTGGATCACTTACTTAATACAGATTCAATGCTCTGTAATCACTCACATTTACCGGGATCTAATCACCTGTTTTTAGAGCTGATACTCGCTGGGTAAACTACAACCTCCTCAGTCTGAATCCACGCGGAGCAATTCAGTCAGCAACACAACTCGAGAGACTCTTGGGATAGACTAAGGAAGAGTGCGGAAAGTAAGCATGCACAAAATTCGCAAGCTTCTCTCTCTCTCTACCTCCAACCCTTACATCAATTCATCCGCACTATGCCCCTGCCTTGTCTACGGTGAATTTCTCCCCTCACTCACACCTCTCCGCTCCCTACATGTTTCAACTGCAAAAACTCTTCCTATACTCTTTTAAATATCATCCATCCCCAGTCATTTCAACCAGGTAGTGTCTGCTCCGAAGCCTAGAATCCATACCATCCATTCTTTCTGAACCCCCTCTTTCTCCTCTTCCTTTTCTTCTCCTTTCAAGACATTTTTCAATCCTTCTGATCCCGCGATCCTTTGAGCCAAAACAACAACCACAATTCCCTCTCCTCCCTTACCTAATAACTGTACACTGCCCAGAATCATACCCCATTAAGTTAGTTTTCCCTGTCTCCATCTCTCCATTTCTATCCACCTGCCTCCCAGCTTTTAAACTTAAGTCCTTATACACTCTCCCAGGACGCTAACTGCTTCAAACTCATCCTCCCTATCATTTTGCAAATCTTCCCCGAGACTACCGCGCTACCGGCGGCTACCACTCTTCCCTTTTCATAATTATTTCAGCCACTACACTCTTCTATGTATAACCCATCCATCCGCCGATTTCCAACCGCATTCACCTCCCGTACTTCACAACATTTTATATCCAACTTTAAATATGCTCTTTTGTATCTTCCTAATTAACCATTCCTCATCAAATTTGAGACGGGTAAACACATTCCCTCTCGTCTCCTCCCTTGGACCATCTTCAATTTAAAACAATGACCCCTTTCAATCCCATATATTCCCTCAACTTTCTACTATTTATGCACTTCGTACCATAGATAGTACGGATCACACTGTCCCATGATCCAGGATCATTGGGTCATTGGGACAGTGTGATCCAAGTGGATCAACAAAGTGGGTCAAAATGGCTTTGGGTCAATGATCCTGGGTCATGACCCATCTTGTCTTTGATCCAATTTTCCATTGACCCAAGGTGATCCATCCTGAAGTGCTTACATTTTAAAAGCAATAGAAATTGTAGTATATGTAGCACGAACGATCTATTCTTTACAGATTCCTTACTAACTGACGGCATGAGACGAACGATACTTCAATTTTGTGTCTTTCTCTCTTAAATACCTTGCTCATGTATTGCATTCTCATCGGGCAGAATGACTAATACTCGTAGGAATTATAACATTTAGCACTGTGCATTTACACGATGCCATAGAGTGTGATATGATAAGCTTGTTTTTGAACTAAGGGAAATTGCAGCTTATACGTATACCCTGAGGGCTAGCAATGTGCTCATACAGTTTGCTGCAAACTGATAGTACTTTGTAGTACTGCGGTTATTTCCTTTTTCAGAAAGGGATAACAAAGGTAGGATACGCTATCTAAAATTCATCCCTTCCTTTTCCTCGGATTTCTTGGATCACGTGTACGTTATTATTTAAGACCACAATGTATTTTATTAAATGTAGTTAGTTAAGTATCTAATTTTTAATTACGCAGTCATGAGTTCTTTGCCCTTGCCTGTAACTGATTTGCATGTAACAACTTTTCAGAAATAATAGAAGTACCCAACCACAGTGCTTACATTTTAAAAGCAATACTAAATTTAGAAAGTAAGTAGTCCACAAGTAGTTATTAATATTAGTACGTGAAAGCACAGCTGATCGCATTCGTGTTCTACGCATTCATTTTTAAAATAAGTTTAGTTATTCACATCAATTAATTTTATAATTGCGTGAATACCAATTAACTGATTTTCCACATAACAGTGGAAGATTCAATCGATGTCAAGGCGGGAGGGTTAACAATAATGCAGTTGACGAGAAAGCTGGTCCTAGATCTCAGAGAAATACAATAAACGGATAACTTCAAATCTTAAACTAACAAATACCGCACATTTAGTATAATTCGTTCAATTTACCTTCGCCTGGATGTTAAAAAATACCCGTTAAACAGTTTGGGAAGCGTTTTATTCATGACTTTGAGTAACCACAGTGAGCATTGCATTAGCAAGATGTAATAATGTAAAACAATCTGCCTGTCTTAGAGATGCGAGATATTTTTAAAAGTACAAACTGAGAGCTACCAGTGTGCACAGTTTGCTCCAAACTGGTAGTGTTTTATTGTGCTTTCGTTATTCGTCGATTCTGAATAGTGATAGCAGCGGCCAGAATACACGATTTTATAATTTATCTTTCCTTTTCTAGGACACTTTGATCTCATGTATTTTATTATTGAAGACCACAGTTTACGTCATGAACGATAATGCAGTGAGGTAACAAAATCTAATTATTTGATTCTTTAGCCATGGGTTATCTTTTTTTCTGTATACATTGAAACAACGAGGTGGTGACACAGCCGAATTCATTCAAACTGGTTATGCTTAAGACCATACAATTTACATCATACAAAGCTGAAGACGTTCAGCTTTGTGGGTTCCAGTTTGAAAATAATTGGGCGAAGGACCACTGCGTAGTTATAAACGAATATAATAAGTTCGCAGAACCTGCACATAACCTGTATCTCAAGCAACAAACGAGATTTCATATGTCTTTCGATGCGAGGTATCGAAACCAGTTACGATACGCTGTGCCAGATACATCTTTGGTTGCGTGCACCACTGTGGTTCCACATGTGCAGGTCAAACCTCACTTGATTGATAGCGCAGGCATTTTCTTAAACACAACTTCAAACCAGGAATTTCAAAAATCTGAACAATGTTAATGTTACTAGCTACGCATGAAAATTTTAATTTTAATATATTTATTGGATTAGCTCATGTTTGCAAGTTGGAAGTGATTGTAAAAAACTTTGGGAAACTATAAGATTCAGCTGTTGAATATCCTTTCATTTCAAAGTCGCCAAAGACTCCTGGTTTTTAAACCAGGCGTGAAAAACCAGATAATGTTAATTTCTACATACATTTTATCGATCCTCTTGCCACAAATTTCTACTATGGGATTAAGTTAACATGGACTTTTGCATTGCTGCATCTTTACTCGATAGTGAGCGGAATTCGTATTTAAAGTTGGTGAAATTACGAATTATAGTCGGCGAAACGATCGTTTATTGAAGAAACTGAACAATTTTACCCATAACATTACAGTCTATAGCCTGTAACCGCAATTTCTTTGCAGTAGTTGCCATTTCAATACTTATTGTATAGGCTTTACCATCCACTAGTAATGCTTGCTTTCATTTCAAAAGTCAAACGGACATAAAGGAGTAAAGAGCTACATGTATAAAAACCAGGGTTTCTGGCCACAGTGGCTAGTATATGTGTATGCAACAGTTCGTATAAAAACCACAGCTGAACAAGGGCAACATCATTCCAAGTCCATCAATCAAGTCCAGAAAGCAGGAGTAACAGATAAATAAATGTATGTCAAGTGTCGCACGATACTTGATCTGACACTTTCAATTGACTTACATATCTTAAATCTAAATCCCAATAGTTATCTCCTTCCGAGCTCAGAAAATATGCACACTGCTGGAATAACTCACTAAGACCTAATGAGATATGGAAACCTCATTCCAGTATGCACACATAATATGAGAGTTTTTTTTTGGTATGTGAGAAACCAAGTATAATATTTCGCTAATGCATAGTTTAAAAATCTGGGACGTAGACTTTCAATGTAACCAAGTGTATACAGAGAGGCGATTGCAAGATGCTTGTTCCTCTGAAAACTAGTTCGTTCCGCTGCTTTTAACGCTCAACCCTTTGCTAGCCAATTTGACATTATTCACAGTGATGTTAGCTTTTGCTAAAAATCATTGAAAAAATAATGCCATAGGAGTTTAACGGGGCTGCATTTAAATCTTTGCATAATTACGACATTTTCGTAGTAAGTCTTTTCCTAAACTCTGATGTACTAAAACCAACGGGAGTTAATTTGCAAGTTCAAGATTTATGAGTAGTTGCGATCTAGTCTATATGAAAAATGCCACTAACACCGATTTTCCTCACATTTTACGTTAACGAGGAATATAAAGAGCGGTACTGTTGTCACGGAGGCTTTGGGTAATTTGGTAGGTATTTTATACTGGAGCTCTTTTGCCAATCGTTGCAGACACTATTTAATGACATATACACGTAAAAAACTTTAAATGACAGTAGCGACAAGTCCTGTAGGTAGTTGGTTGGGATGGTTTGACAATTTCAATTGAATCTGAATGATTTGTGGCGACAGTGATCATATTTATGCGATATACGGTTGAATAAAAGTAAGAACCACAGTGGTGTAAATTATGCAAGAATTTATACCACTGTGGTTAGAAGGACAAAATATTATTTCCCAGGAAATATAAAAGGACAAAAGCTATATAAGCTTTAAATAAATCTTTGCGAGGCAACTTGGACGAAAACAATAAATTATAATAATGAACCGGATGTAAAAGTTCAATTTTGAAAGAAAATCAACTGGAAGGATCAATGAACTATTGGGGTAACTATGTGTTTTGGCCAAGTTGAAATCCAGAACTAATATACACGTTCTAATCATTTTAGTAAATTCCGCACAGCTTAGCGGTATCATTTAATGATGTATTGAGCAAAACTTGGCCACCGGATAAAATGATACCATCTGACACACATGATTATCGGATTCTAATTAGTCGATGGGTCGACTTGATTGTGGCTTAAAGCACAATATGTGAGCTCATGTGAAATGTTCAAAATGTGATCTGCAGTAGACAAGGGTTAATATTTACAACTACTGTTGTTCCCATGTGAACAGCAACGCCTTTCGATATTTGGGAATATCACGGCAGCGACTTTGTAATTAAGTTTGATGACACTCCCGGTTTCCCCTTAAACTAAGTTTAGACTTGATTTAACACTTACATTATCACTGTCGTCACTAACGAAGAGAGACGTATTCCCAGGACGCTCTTTAGTTTGAAGCGCCTTTTTATAATTATTGAACGCCATGCTAATTGTAGTGCGATAAGAATTTACTACAAAAATTCTGATGGAATAAAAACAAATGATTGACGATCTAACCATTTATCTTCTAAGCATTCAATTCTTTTTACTCAAGTAATGGTAGCCCACTAAAATCATGCCGTTTTGGAAAAGAATCGGAAATAAAGAAATACAATGAAGTAATTGTATTTCTTTATTTCTTGAAAGCGTTAAAATATATAAAATATTTTGGAACGTAACAGCGAACGATTATGTAAAATATAGGCTGGAGATGGATAAAAAATTGTAAAAGCTACCAGAACCACTCTGCCCACTGGGCTTGTCTCATCAACAATGTTACATCACTACTTAACATGACTATGTACAAGCTAACATTCAGACCTTGATTCCGAACAAAACTTACTCTATCATGCACACGCGTAGGAATCATAAATATATGTGTGGCATGATACGTAGTAAACTACATAAGCGTGCATATTTACTACCACCGTGGTCCCGTTACTTAGCTGAAACTAAAATATCTATATGTTCATGAATGCACTTCTTACTTTAAAGTTTATCTCTGGAATCTTCGTCAATGGTTTGATAGTTACCAACTTAAGAAATCTCGAGTGATGCGCTGTCTAGTATTATGTTGTCTAGGACACTACCAATAGTAACACCGGTATAAACCTTTCATATGCAGCTACAAATATGCCATACTCGTGATATATCAACGGGCTGTCCAAGTTGGGTATACTTAAAGCTGGCTGAATTTGTGAGCACAATATATCAACGAAAACTTTCAAACGATGCCAGCAATCGAAATTAAAAAATATTTCGGATTTAAGCACTGTTACATACTATGAAAATCGTTCACTGCTTCGTATTCGCGTATTAAGGTATCGCAACGATAAAATCATAAACAGAACCAAGCGCAATGTATCCCTCATAAAATGTGGTTAAATCAATCCAATTAGCATTGATAGAATGTCGCAAAGTCACTTGCTCCTTTACAGCTCGCGGTAAGAGCAAAGTTATTGCTCATGACATATAAGTTACACAACCGTACATACATACGACCACAGTGGTGACTCGAATTTAAAATCAACCCCCAGTCCACCAAAAACAATCAAATTGGTCCAAACAAAGTATCAATCCATTACTTATTACACCGACTACTAGCTACTATCGCCAAAAGTTATAATATTTAAAATTTTATAAATTATTATGCTGGATCATGGGTCAATCGTTTTTTGGATGGATCACTGGGTCACTGTGACCCATTGATCCAGAAGAACCTTTTTCGTTAATCCCTTAAAGCTCCCCCCCCCCTTTCTCTTTTTTGCTTTGATCCAAAGCTGGGACAGTGTGATCCGTACCATCTATGCTTCGTACCCCCTCGGACTGTAATAAGACTCTGAAATATATTCCTTATTTGCATCCGTGCCGACTATATGCTTTTAATCTTATTCTCTCCATTCTCATACCATGCATCCTTCCACACCTTGTCATTATCACCACCGATAATTTAATCCACATTATCTCCCCGGGTTCCCATTTCTTAAACTTTCCCTCCCAGCTTTTCATATATAAGCTCCAAAGCGGTATTTTAAAGTCGTTTTATTTCCGTTGAGCTCCGCGGGTTGCCTTTTTGCCATTTTGACGGGTACAGGGGCCAGTTTTAGCAGGAAACCCACCTCGACCATGTTGGCTTTCAGAAAGATAGTATAATTTCCATCAAGCATATTAAAAGTTTCATAAATCAACAATATGTCGTGCTTAATTTCACTTCCAGTCTTGAAGACCCTGGACCTTACGGGAATATGAGTCTGCACGAAACTGCATTTCCTTCGCACCTTCCTCGCTCGTTCATGTCTGCTCCCCGCCTCGCCAATTGAATAATCTGGGTTCTTGTTGCGGTCATCAAGAAAGTGGTAAATAAATCTCCGCAGGCACACAGGCACAAACATACCACCAAGGCCTTATTCCCTTGTCCCTCTTTTTCTCTTCTGATTACCGCCATTCCTAGTTGCACGCAAACGTATATAAACTCGGAATTAATACAAACTTCCCTCGCCTACCTCGTAGACAACCCCCAAAGAACTCGTCTTCAATTCTTTATTAATTAAACAGCATAAAAACAAGATTCATTAAGGAACGGAAAACTAAGAAACCGCTATGCGAGAGCCAGCTTTTTGCTCAATCTCCCCCTCCTTCTTCTTCTTACCATCATAATGCATGTAATGCTCGTTTCATCTCTGCCTCCGTCTTCTTCCTCCCTTCATTCTTCCCACCCTTCCTTCCCAGTCTCGTTCAAGTCGTTCAACTTGTTACAACAAAGATTCAAATAAAAATTATCCTCCTTCCATCTACCCACACTCGTTTTTTGAGAGTAGAACATTTTTACATAACAATTACATAGCTCCCGTAATTATCTTCCCAGCGCGGAAACACGACGACTCCAATGTATCAATAAAAATGTGTCCTTAAACTTATGCGTGCAAATATTAGCATTCTCTCAGAGTTAAATCCTCATGGAACCACTCACTCGCCAAATACAGAGATGAAAATTATTTGCCACCAAGATCTTAATTCCCTCCGGCGGTCTCAAGTCAGTCGTCCCTCATTACCCCGCGTCCCTGTAAACGTCAAATAGCTAGGCTAGGACAGGGTGCAAAAACTGCAAACATTTGTCATTACATCTCTTACTCCTGTAACGCCATGAATGACGGATTTAGGTCGACCGGCAGTGTACACAATTATCTCCCGTCTCTTCTCTACACTCTTCTCTCAGCATATTTACATAACTGCCGTTGTATTCCTACGAACGTTAGCTGCTTTACCAGCTACCAAGCTTTAATACCAGTCTGTAAGTAGCATTCTCACTCAATCCCCCCACACACTGCCGTTAGTATTGCATTTCCCTCCTTTCACCTCATCTTATCAATGCACACACTTTACCTCCATCTCCGATTCTTAATCATGCATAACTAAATGGAAACTAATTGTCTTCACCATTTCATACGTAATTCTCTCGTCCAGTCTCCTCCCTGCTGCAATGTCTCCAACTTCCCACGACTAAATTCCCACCCTACCCCATATACATTCTCATTTCCGAAGGTTTCCAAACTTTTCAACCTAAATCCCTTTTTGGGGAATTAATTCTTTCCCACCACTTTTTAATTCACAATTTATATATACTCTTGCCGTCTTGCCGCTCATTATCACACGCATTCCTATACACTCCAAAACTTAAACCGCATTCGTCCCAGCTGCTACTATAAACCATATAATCTCCGCTTTCACAGTAACCCTGTCCCATTTCCCAAACTTCCTCAAGTTCACCACCAACAAGATTCTAATTACTCATCCCGCCAGCCATCAAGTCTCTTCCACTTTTCGCATTGTTTCACCTCTTGTCCTACACTGCTGATCCAAGTCCTGTGTATCAACTACCAAAACCCTCTACTTGTAACTTTGTTCCTCAGATTTGAAGTTTTTTACTACCTGCCTCCCATTTCTCATCCGCCTTCCTTCAACCCTCATTCCACAATGACCTTCCCAGAATTAAAAATCGTCCATGTCAGCCCATTAAATTAGCACACGACCGGGACAAATTCCGAACCGCATTTTCTCACATCACTTTAACCACTCGATGCAAGCACAATCCGCCTATTCTGAGCCTACGTTATTCTCCAGTCACCGATCTCACTGCCTTCCTCTTCACGAGATCATCTCCTATGGAATCCGTTTCGTCTCGTGCGGTTTGACTTTCAGGAACTCCACCCTGTTGCAGTTTGTATTGTTTCCATGCGAATTTCCTCCAATTAGTTCCTGAATTTTCTCACGTTCTTCCAGCCCAATAGCTTCCAATCCCACGATTTCATCTTTGATCTTGTCGTCTCGAGCCTTGTTAACTGCAAAATTTACTTTTCTACTTTACTTCCAGCCTCTTGTTTTCATCTTTCATTCTTCTCTGTTCTAATAAAAATCCTGAGTAACTGCAACCAGATACCAGAGCAGTTTTCCTTATAATCATCAATCATTACTTTCACGAGCGCATCACACTCCTCCATCTTTTAATACAGTCTCGTACAGTAACTACCCAACTGCTATTATTAACATGTTAGCCAGTGCCAGTATTTTTTGAAGATTAGAAAAATCGAACGAATTACACAAACCGAATTGTCATTTCATACTTTATTAATGAAACGAACTTGCGATTTGAATCTTCCTGATTTATACATGACAATATTTTGAATTACTTGCCAGGTTTCAGGCTGAAACTTTCAGCTTAAAATTCTAGAAATACTCGGTCATTCCGTTGTTTTAAGTTTTGTTTACTTTATTGATAACGACATTCTCGTAATAAATTTCCACCTCGTCTCCCCTCAATCCCTCAATATTGACCGCGAGACGGTTGTACTGAAAATCAATTCCCACCATACACTAGCACAAATCATTTCGTTCGTCCTTCGTCCCGACGGGAGTCTTGTGTCTTAATAATTCTGCGTCATGATGAGAAGAACAACACCCTCACGCGGCCCCTGGCTGGGCCGAGCAAGATATTTCTCTCAAATATCGTATTTCTTTTTTCCAAATCCTTTCCTAACCAGTTTTGAGTCTCCACGCCGCAGCTCATCCACGAACAATGTCAAGCCAAACCACTGCATCACAGAAAGGGCAAGAACGGGATTCAGCGTAACTTCCCCCAATTAGTTGCCACCACGACCGTCTCTCCTACATCCGCCACTAGAAAAGTCCTACTTTACCTTAAGAGAGCACGTGTCCCAAAACTTGAGTTCATCCACCACCATTATTCAACAATCTTACCTATGCACGCAACGCAATCCTACTTTACCGCTCCCCCTCCATCATAGATTTACACAATCCCCTCATTTTCCTCATCTCTGTCTTCTTCTCACTTCCCCACCATAATCATAAACAATAACGTTCCAAAAGCTCATCCTCTTTACGTGTCACCTCACTACCCTCTTCTTGAATCCCCATTTTCGCTAATTACACCACCCCTTTTCAAACATGATACTTGTCCAGTAAACGCATGCCATATTGGCCTCCAGGCTATAGGGTCAAAGTTCATATGTCAACCAAGAATAAAGACCCACAGTAATGATCCTTTGCATCTAATCCGCAGCTTGGAGCGTTACATTTTTTAATCAAAGCATCTATCAATGTTTCCTAAACATGCTAAGATTCACATCTTTCTTTTACCCTCTACTCTTCCACATGCATCATGAGTTCCCCAATTAACGCCATATTTTTAAGTAAAGCATAATTTCCCTATCCTCTTTCCATCGCAATGCAAGTGGGTCATCGGATCAAAAATCACAACAAGATCGCAGAGCCAAGTTTCTGCACCAAAAGTTTGTACCAACTCTTTTAAACTACAAGACCAACCAACTGGTTTCCATAATTTGTAACTAAATCTTTCACGCTCCCTCTTCCTTCACCATGAAAGTAAAAGAATGCAATCCGTTTATGCTAAAACTTTTAAGATACTTGCGCATACGTGTAAAGGGAACGAGCCCTCCTCACGGAGCAGACATAATACCGCACACTCCAAACAGTTGTCATGTCTCTGTCCAAAGGGGCATGACATAAAGTTGATTTGAATCCTGCAGATTCTGAGCCACCCAAGATCAGAACATACTCTGTCACCTCACCTTGAGAATTCAAGGCGATCCAGAGGAAAAGAAAGCCTTTTACAGGGTGAAGGAAAAAAATTGGATTTTGCATATCCTCCCTCTCGCCTCTACCGCTCTGATTCTCCTCCTCCAACTCCCTTCCTTGCTCGTTTATAAAAAAATACACTATTTTCAACCACCTCCGCCAAACAACAGTTTTAAACTTGCAAATATTCAATTACTTTTTTCCACTTTTACCTTCCCTAGCTATCTTTTGGCAACTGCTTCTTGCAAGCCCTCCATGCCTCTTTTCTTATCGCCTTCTTCTTATATTTCCTCTTTGCTCTTTGATTTTAAAATGTTGGTACACCGGACTTTAAGAATAACTACCTGTGAAGCACAGCAGGCTCATCTATCCATTAGCCTCTTGTCCTATTTCTTTTTCATATAAATTATTTGTTTTCAGCCTTATTTCCTAAGTACATCTTGAACATCTTTCCTCCACTCTGCAAGTCATCATTTCGGTAACAACAAAACTTGATTCTTCTACCCATCAACTATCAACCCACCTGCCAACCAGCCAACACTTGGCCACCTCCATCTCCCCGTTCCCAGCCACGTAGTGTCACCCCTCTTCCATTACAGGGTGCTGTCCAACGGTTCGTGTAAAAAATGAAAGAGACTTTTTAAATAATCATCGCGCCCTATAATCCTTTTCCTTTTAGCCCAAGTCCAAATTTAAAAATGTAAAACCATTTGCTTGTGTATTATATCCAGACTAATCAGAATCCGTCACAATGATCATCTGACTGACACACATCTAACTTCTCAACACCATCAAGAGCACCATGCCTACTTCAATGCCAATAATAAATTATAATGATGGAAACTACACCTGAGGACACACCCTCTCCTCCACATGTTGCGCTGTAACATGTAAACCGAATTGCATGCCTCCCCCTTCAACTTATTGCATTCCTACAGATTATGCACCGTATCATAGCCACATCCTCATAACCCGCAAGACTCTCTCATCAAATTTCATTATCATCCCATCTCCCATCATCCACATCCACCCAGGTCACCCAACAGATGAACCATGTAACCATCAAAATGGACAAACTTGGTCATCATGAGCCTAGCTTTACAGACAAGTCTTCCGACTCCAGAGGCACACTTCTCACAAATACCTGAGCATATCAAATCCTCTGCACATGGGATAATCATTTTGAAAAAAATTCTCCTCCAGTACTCTGTTTTCTGATGAAACAGTTTTAGAACAATAAAACACACGCCCATTAATCCCTCCTCAACTTCCTCGCTCCAAAATTATCTAAGACCAATTTAATTTAGATTCCAATCTTCCAGCCTTCCTTGGGAAGCAATTCTATTGAAAGTCTTCTGCTACCAATCAACCACCCTGCTCCATTCATTGCACATTATGTCCATTCAAAGCCAGCGATCAATTCTCAGAGACAATCCCAATGTCAGCGCAATGTTATCATTAAACTTCATTACTTGAATAGCGCCCCTTTTGAAAAATGTTTGAAGAAATCGTCCCCACCCTTTTATCCTCTTTTCGTCTCTCCTTCAATCCTCCTATACTCGCATTCTTCATTACCGTTTCCATTCTTATATAAAATCTCCCAAAACCGTCTTCCGCATCCCACCAAGCCCAACCCAAATTTTATACGCTACTCCAGGTCATTCCGGCACAAGAAATAACTTTGTAGTCTTCTGCTTCACCTCCTCCTACTTCACAATATATCTTTGCGCAAGCAAAACCTGCAAAAAGCTATTTCGATAGCAATTCGATCCCCGTGTATCCTACACGTTTTTGCGTGGCCCTTTTAATGCCTCCAAGATGCAGGAGTGATAGTAGTGAATCGGGCTCTACCCTGCAATCATCCGATGCATATGGTTCCTCCCGCAATGTCTAGCCTATTTTACCTGGCCTCTTTATTTTGATGATACCAACTCGTAATTCCTCCAGGTATTTTGGAACCTTACATTGAAACGTGCTAAACTCACCAAGGCATTTTACTACCGCCAGCGCCAAAAGACCTTTAGGAATAAAATAAGTAATGTTCCCACAATTACAGCTTAATTACTTATCCGCTCCCTGTCATCTGCATTTAATCTTTTCCCAGCCGTCTTCTTCCTTTCTTTATACTGTATCCGACAACCCGACTTGTACTTTTACCTCCAGGGCAAAGGGTTGTCATACATACACTCAAGAAGGCGCCAATGCTTCGTCTCCCTCCATATTATTTTTAATGCAAGTCTCCGTACGTTAAAGTTCTCAAATTACAGTCATACCTAAATCCACCTATTCTTTCAGCGGTGAAGCCTCTTGGCTCCATTTACAAGAGTAAATGGCTTCTACCTTGATTCAATTAGCGTCTTGTGTTATTCCAAATTCAACTTGTTCACACTCCTCATTCAAGTTGGAGTAACCGTTCCCCACCTCATAGCCTAATGACACAATTCACCACATTCTCGTAAACAGTCACACGGTATCCCTCGCCTGGAGACATGAGAAAGTTTCCCTCTGTCTTTCTCAACAGTTTTGCACTAAAATCACCTTCCGGCCAAGCCACCACATTTTTCTATCCTTCCACTCTCATTATTGTTTGAAAACTCGAGCTAAACGCTAGGTTGTACCTATCTTCCTTGAGTATGCTTGCTTCGCATCTTAACCAAAGCGTTTCTGTTTTCTCTACTTTAATTTCGAAAAATTGTTTTAGAGGGGCTTAGTAATTTAAACATGTATATTAACTTTGCTATTAGCTTCAAGCCCTACCGGCTATTAGTTTTAGCGATAGCGATAGACATTGCTTGTGAATCATCTGCTTTAAAAAAAACTATACCAAATCTCTGATGAGCTTTTACAAATATTCACAGACTTGAATCTAAATCTGATCTCAATTTGCAATTATCTAGATTCCGCAATCAAGATTCGCCTTGCTGTACGGTAGATTTGAGGGTCATTTTCTCCGCTCCATACTTTAACTAGCACACATGCAGTCCTCATATGCAAAGTACCTCCCAAGGAGGAGATCATTTAAATTACATTTCGCCTCCTATTCCTAATCTACTCTGTATCTAAATTCAATCTCGGGTTTTGACTACCAGGACTAGTCCCTCTCCTACCTCTTACAGTAATTGATTTTTCGCACTCCCAACTCGCCCTGGCTAACCTTAGAATCCTTTTCATTATTATTAATAACCTATTCACCTGTCCTACCCTATCCCCTGAACTCATGGGGTTCTGTCTGCAGCAGAATGTTTGCTGCACATATATGCAATAACCATACTATGGCTAAAAAGTTTCCCCGTATGCATAAAAATGATCATGTGCCCAGAAATCTCCACTCTTTCAGAAGGTATAGTATTTCTTCGCTCTCTATTAATTTGCTATCTTGCTAGCTTGCTCTGGCACCTTGAATTAAATGAAACTTATTTAGTTTATGCATAACTAGCAATTTCCATTTGCTCCGCTTAGTTTCCACATCCGTCTCTCCTTCTTCGTATGTCTCATTCAGCTGGCCAGCCTCATCTCATCACATGATTCTTGTATGCACACTCTCTATACAGTCTTCCCAGTTGAACATTCTCTCATCCATACTTTCCACATGGCTATACAAGGATATTGTTGATGGGAAGAAAGAGAGAGAAACTTAAAGAGGGCGGCATGAGTATATATTGAAAGGGTCAAACAGACACTGCATGCCCACCTCCCTCTATTCATCTTTGCCCCATAACCTCACCCCATCAAAGTCCCAGGAGATGTTATTTATTTCATTAATTATTACTCCTGGTGGACGGGAGGGAGGCCTTAAGAGATCTTCTAAAAGTCTCTCCTCACAAATCTACCTCAACTTGACGTCCTCCTCCTCAAGCCAATAACTTTGGTGGATTTACATGCACATGCCGCTCACGAGGAATGATAGAAGCAGAAATTGAATTCCTAATTGCCATTCAACCCTCTCCTCCGTATCTGCGTACAATTCCGTAAAACTTTCTATTTCTTCAAAAAAAAACTCTCCATATGTGTAACACCTCAGGAGGAGCCCATTGTCAGCTTTTTAAATATCAAAGCGTAGCAGAAAGTCAACTAACTACTTATTATCTCCCTCCTCGCTCTCTACTTGACTACTACACAGAAGAATCCACTTATATCAGCAATCCACGTCCCTTAATGGCTTACTACTTACTACTACACCGTCTGCACGCTTTTTCCTTTTTCACACCTTAATTATGAATCAGCTACAGCGCCCCCTTTGATATTGGCCATACCGAACATGAATCGACAGCACCAGAAGCGTTTCACAGCATTATTAGGACGGCCAACTTGCATTTCTGCATCATGTTGCTTCTCCTTCCACTTAACCTCCTTATAGTCTGCACCTTAACCTTCCCTATTCCGATTTCGCTCATCAGCCAGCTGATATTACATCCATTTCAAACCGATTTCCCATAAATTTCATCTCTAATGACCATCCAATCATCCCATTATAATCTCCTCACCTGCTTATAACTACCGCACCGCAACTAGGATTCACATCTCATCTACTGACGTATCATTCGACCTTCTTCTCTTCTAAGTCATCTTACTACCGTCTCCTCCATAACCACATTAAAGTTCCGCTACTTTCTTCAAGCGTAGCCCCTCATCTACCACAATCTGAATTGCCATAGCACTCTCCATGTTTTTCATATCCATATTTTACCGCATCCTTTTTACCTTGATCTCAAAATTCATTTTCTTTTGCATTCTACAGTTTTTAGATGAAACCTCTGCGATTTACGTGTGCATTTCCTCAGGCTGCGACTTGCAGTAGTTAGCTGTGCAATCTCAAAAAACGTGGGCTCTCACAAGCCACTGAAGCCACCGGAAAGAGAAATTCAAAGGCAATGAAACCCTGTGACATAGAGCAGGCGTGAAAAGTATTAAATCTGCAGTCTGACTGAATATACTTGATATGATCAATGTCTGATTTGCAATATAAACAGCCCATCTTCCTTACTGATTTGTATGCTTATCATTTTCTCTTTGAACTCTTGTAATTCCTACAGTACTCGCATTATGCTTAGCTCCATCCCGTACCTGGTGCATTGTATTGCTTTAAACACAAGCAAACATACCTTCCGCGCCAGCTAATTATCATATCAAATCAAGTATAAGAATTAATAAAAAGTAGGTAGGTGAAAAAATGTTAAGTCTTTTGAGGTGCGTGAATGTCAGACCAAATCAACATCTCTTCTTCACAAGTCCACCTCCGTTCGTAACAGTTTTTACCCTCTTCAGTCTTGGACAAGACCTACATATGATCCCAGTTCTTGACCACTGTCCCGTCCCACCTCTCTCGTCTCCTCTCCAAGTCAAATCAACTTGAGTGTGCACTGCAATACGCGCGTACATGTCGAGTCGGCCCTACTAGCATCTTTTCATCCTGCATGGCGTCAGTCAATCTCTCAACATTCCCGCATATCTTTTCTCATCTTCTTCTTAATCCAACCAACGGAGCAAACTCTGTATCTTTTATCCATCAGTGCAATTTTTCGCAATCTAAAACGACCTTCCCAAACACTCCCAACATACTGTATGTAACGGGTCTTTGGGAAGAATAACAACAGTCATCTGCAACTAACTTGTAGCGTTTCTCCCATCGCCTCATCACCTTTTCCCTTTAACCCTCCACAATGAGTCACATTCTCTTCCACATCCCCGTCAATCCACTTTGCTCAATTACCCTAGCCGTAGGATTATTCCCTGTGTGTTCACCAACCCTTACACACTGGCCCTCCTTTCATCACGGTTAATTCCGAGTCCTTAATTCTGCAGATGTGCCGGTGAATTATCAGTGTAAAGTCCCAATTCCAAAGCTTGTATCATCAATTTAATCCATAAGTCACCTTTTCTTTAATGTCTCTTCTTCTTCTTAGCCTAAATTTTTCTGCAACTTTTATAAGCGTGCGTATGATTTCAATTTCGCCAACTTATCACTTTTGTAAATTTGCACTCTTCTGTAACATGCTTGCTTGGTTTTCTGTCTTCCTCCTGGGCAGGTTGAGAGAAAACATTAAGTAAAGCATAAATCCTCCCCGAATCCTCCATCTTTGGCTTGACTTGGTGACATGCCATTGCCATTAAAGGATTATTGCATGAGTATGCAGAAGAGAAATATGTAGCACGACAATTAGCTTTGCATCTTAAATCCTTTAATGTTTTAATTCGCCATGCGCCATCCGCTATCTCCTTGCATGCACCTCTCTTAATTCTCCGTGCACACCTTGAAAATCCTTTAACTTTCTCATCGCTCCTAACATCATTGCTCCGGAGCTCTGATTTTCCTCAATGCTAACTAACCCTTTTAATGTATAAATCCTTTAAATTTTATTAACCTTTCTCCAAGTAATCCATTGGAATGAGCTACTATTCAAGACTACAATGAAGCCTCATGCATACAGAGCCACTACCGTTTAGCATTGCTACACTCATTATCAACAAGTTGCTAATTCTTTTAGTTTCTCAATCCGTAACACCTCCACTCCACCGACCACCACCATCCTCATTTTGGTTAGAGCTTGAAACTTTAATGCTTGAGCATAATAAACAAAGCTTTCAGCAAACTTGTTAGCAATTATTTATCCTGTAAGGTGGAGGAAATAACAACTTGGAAGTCTCATTCTTTAAAAGAGCATTTAAAACAATCAAACTTGCCTTTTTTCTAACCTTTAGTATTTTCTTTTTCACCCTCTGCTAAAATTTAACACGCGGAGTAATTACTTTCAACCTTTCTACCTTCCGTTAACTTGAAATTATAATTGTTAGCATCCTTAACATTTACCCTTGTATTTACAGCCCAGCTCCAGCCTGCATTTAAAGAATCCATTATGTTGATTTTCTTCTTCAACTCTAGCAAGTCTATAATCAAAAACTCCATTGTCCAAGCTACAATCCACACCCAAAGGAAAGTGAGCGCCCATTAACCTTACACACACTTCCACAATTATCCTTCTGCCTTACTCTAAATAATTTCAAAGTTAAGCAACTAACTGTATCGGAAGAACGACCTTAACATTCTGCGCCGCACGCCCTCTGACGCTACACACAATCCTTAAGCAACGCCGACTTCTTCTTCATTGTAAAACGCAATTTTCCCTTTCTACTGCATATTAGTCATCCTCACTACTATTCAATATCCGTCTTTGCTACTTTTCTCAACATCTCTTCTGTTTAAGCCTTCATGTTAAATCAAAAATTGTATTTAAAATGATCACTATAAGGCTTGGTGTACTGAGTGACGACGACTTTTACTTCAACATGACACGTACGTATAATAACTTCCTATTCCGGCAATTGAACGACCTGTTCCTCTATCGTATGTACGTTTACTTCCGTTCTTCTTATAAAGTATACAGCGTTTAGCGTCTTTCCAAACCCGCGCCGTCAAATCCCATTAACTTGGCACATTCCAAGAGTGAAACTTTACAACTTATCTGTGCCAGAATCCCACTTCAATGTCATCCATCTCCATTACCGCCCAAATACTACGCTCAACCATTTCAGTTGCAATTTAAACTTACAGCGCATCATCATGAAACTCATCTCTGCTGCCATAAATTCACATCTCTCCAATTAATCTTTTTTAAAAACCATCCCCCGGTTCTTGTCTCTATCCTTGTTTCCTCTGTAACTCCAATCCTCAACTCAATGCTTCTTCTCACTCATCCATGAGCTTATCTTTCCCTCAAACCTCTTGTCCTCATATTGTCTTCATGGCCTTTCTTAATTGCAATCTGGAGATTACAATCTTCTCAATTTTCTAATTTTTAAAAATTTAAATTTGCTTTATTTCCTTCAGTCTTACGCAAAACACAAAACCTTTTAGCTGATAACTTTGCTCTCTTCTTTCATCCACGTTTAATCCATATGATTTTATCCCTCCTTCATTTAAATAATTAATTTTAATTTTAATTGTACCTACCCCATTGATCGAATTAATTTTGCTATAATCAACTGATACTATATGTGGTTAGAAATTAAAAATGGTTAAAATGAAATAAAATGTCGCTATTCATGGTTTTCATAGACTCATCATGTCATCATCGATAAACATCCCAACATCCCCACATCTTGGATTAAACCTATACTTTGTATTTGAATATCAATTACATTCGCACAATACCAAGCCCACCATTTAATTGCCTTTCCAAATCTCCCGCCCGCAAACAGATGTATATATCTTATGAGACTCATTGTAATAATGTTCTAATTAAGTCCGCATCGTTCACCTTGCTTATCCCACTACAATTTTAGATTGATCCTCTACCCTTGTATCCTTTCAATCTTGTGAAGCACAATGCCTGCTCATATTTTTTACACTTGATAATAGTCAGTCTAAGACCTTGAGAAGGAACAATCCTAAGCGTAGCAGTATATAAAATGATTCTCCAAGCTTCAAAGTCAGCATTACAAATCCAGTTTGTCATAATTTAAATAATTGTCTCATATAGAAAACAAGAGTTATTATTAAAGTAAACTTGACCGTCCTCCTGCATTGAAAAATTGTGATTTATTAATTCATTTATTTATATACCTGTACGACTCATATTTCCACTTGGCTTCTTTGCGTATCACCCCTGTAGGCTATCAGACAACAAAAGCAAAAAGCTGTGAGCAAGAGAACGGTTTTCTTTTCACTTCTTCTTGCCGAAATGATAAATGATAACTGTATGAATTTCCTTGAGCATGTCGTATCGTTTCCTTCTACACTTTCAGTATTACACAAACTCAGCGTCAACTGACAGAACAGTAGCGCTACCTATATTTTTGGACCCAGATCACATTGACAATGGATGCAGAGAATGGGATTTTCGAGGAGCTTTTAACGTTTTTAAATCCACAGTAAATGCCTCCGCTAATGCTTCATCTCTGTCAGGAATCTGTTGCAACTGCAATTCTTCTAGAGCTTTAGCTAATAGTTTAAATTATATTTGCTTCAACCTGATCCCTCATCGTTCCCCTGTTGTATCTCTTCCAATCCCTCTTCTATTTCTGCTAAATCCTTGGGCATATTCGTGAGAGAGTTGTTTTACTTTTCCACGTGTCAAAACTACATTTTCACACTCTCGAATCGGCCGTCATTTAAAGGATTTTTCACCAGATTTTTATGCAATCCTGCTTCCACTACTATACTATCCTCTAGCTTACAGTCGTTTCCTTGCCTGTCTTCATTCCCAAACACGTCCCACAGCATCTCGTCTCCAATTGCTTAGTGAATTTAAGAGTAGCGTCATTTTCTGAATCAACCTTTCATCTCTTACAAGAATCTCTCTTAAAAAACTCGCCAAGTCACCCTTTCGCTTATCTTAGCTCCTACTAGCTGCATTTAAAGGCAGAAAAAGTCTCAAAGTGGACGAATTACGCTATAACTTACAGTTTTTAGTTAGGGACTGCACTATGTGACGAAATGTGAGGCAGTTCACTTCTGAGCAAAAGAGCAAACACCCAAACCAGGTGACAACGTGCTTCTCCCTGCACAAATCCTCATCAATCGTGCTCCTTCTCACCCACACAACTCTTTCACGTCGAGGCAATTAATCCTTTTCATTTTCCACATCTCCTCTCCACTAGTCATCCCCACTATTATCCATCATCTCATGTCCCCATCCGCTTGTATCCCTCTCTCTTCGTACGTGTTTCTCCTCATATCTTAACTTTCCATTTCGTCCTCTTCCTACTACTTGCAGTTTTTGCCCATCTGAATATCATCCAGTATATGAAGTACGATACGCTTTAACTTTTGCCAAAGGTGTAATCTGCACTAAAAGCAACCAACATTATTTGCTTCCACTCTTCATTATTCCTTTGGCAAAAACCATATTCATTTAAATCAGCCTTCAAATTTTCAGAATCCTACCAGCCAGCAAGCAACCGTGTTGCAGCTTCCTTCAAAAACTCTTCCTGTCCAATTGATTATCGCCATAGGTTTGACGAGATCATTCTGCATTTACGAACCCACACTAGAAACATCTTCTTGTCCTCACCCACTGCACTTCATAACACAACCAAGTACACAAGCACTATTAAGAATCGTAATTTAAAATTCCAATCTAATTAGGCTCATTAATGATTAATAGCTAAGTAGTCGGAGAAGGCTAGTTCCACAACTAGTTTGCTACTCATCAACTAACTCCTACATCCAACCCAGAACACACGCAAGCATGTTGAAAGAACTAGGATTAGGACACAATGGATATTACACTCGTTTTGACAGTGGATTCAACAGGGGGTAGGATTCATACTCCCACTAAAATACTTCCTCAGCCAGCCCGCTGTTCTTCCTTCCTTTAAAGACACCTTGGATTTGGAAGGCTTTAGCACTGTCTGTTCTAGTTGGACTTCTCAATATTCTAATGATTACAAAGCAAATCTTCAGGATTACAATAATAGGAATCGCAACGTAATGCGCGAAGTTAAACTTGTTTCTTCTCCATTTCCACCTCAACTCGCATTGTACATGGTAACATATAGTTGAGCTTCATTCATGCCTGGCTAATTACTTTACTCGCTATACCCTACCATTACCACTGCATCAATTGTCTGAGGACAAAAAGCTGGAATTCGCTTAGCTAACAAAAAGCCTTTACAGATTTGTTTCCTATTGGTATTTACCTGGAATAGTCTGAGAGGTTTAGTTGGATTCCTACTCCCTTGACAGGAGTTGTTCTTTTTTGCAAGTCCACACGCAGTCCCTCGGTCGGACAGACACTTTGTGAATCCTTGGTACTATTTATGGACCTCCATCCAATCCTCGTCTCAACCCGCGATTCTGGAAGGAAGCAAAAAGATATTATTAGTCATTGAATCTACTGCTGGCTTTTTTAAAATCATCGCGGAAGATTACTCCAAGGCTTTAGCAAACATTAGTTCAAAGATGCGTAACGTGTAGTCAAGGTAAGCTTCCGTCCAAGAGCTTCCCAACACTTTAACTAGCAAATTGAACACAAACATAGCTGAGTTACTTTACGTATTAGCTAACTATGCTGCTGCGGCAACAATTAAATCCTTTTGATTAGCTACTCACTTCTGGCGGTGCTTCATCACTGGGAACATGATACCATCATTTCCTTTGAGCATTACACCAAATCAGAAATGATGATTTGCAATAACTTTTTTTACACAGCTTGATCCTCTCGTCAACCATCATTACAATACAATCCACCGCCTTTTCATCTGTATAACCACCATTTTCCGTGCATTCAAAAGCCGACGTCCGCTCCATACAATCTCACCACCATCAATCCTCCCAAGCATCTCAATTAAGAGAGGCTAAAGCCCTTAAAAAATGGCAATCACTCTGTAGACAGTAGTCCAAGGATCCACTGCTCTTCCTCCTTCGTAGATTACATATGGCTCCATTACTTTGAGCAAATGACTCCATGTAAACAGAAGCATGATGAATTTTGAAAACAAAGTTTTTCCACACATTTAACCAGTAATTAGTTTCCCGTGTTCTGATTGATTGCAATCCATACATGGTTGATCATCTTCGCTTTAGTCGGTAGGATTACGAACACAAACTATTGGATCACAAATCCCACAATACTGCTGACTGCACAAATCCCATCATTCAACTGTAAGCACAAGTCATTCCTTATTCCAGAATAACCTTCAGGAATCAGTGACAATAATTAGCAGGCTTCTTCGTATTCTAAAACCTACAGGATCCGCCCACGGAATACACTGGAGCTATTCCTACCTATAGTTGCAATAAGTACAACTGATCTTTCTAATGAGCAAGAAAAGTTGATGAGCCTGCTATATTTTTTTTAAACTTGTCGTATTCACAAAGCGTTTCAAACTCAGCCTGCGCTGTTCCTACAAAAGATTGACTCAATTGCAAAATATCCAATTCACGAATCCATTAAACCCTTTATTTGGAAAGATCAAGGTAATCCTAGGAATTCCTCTTCTCTTCTTCATTTCCACTATTCAAATCTTTCTATCACACACAAACTTTTTTTCGCAATTCCTTCTTATTTCGCATAGCCTTTATTATACGGCTATATGTCTGGATATTTTGCAAAAAATTCTTTGAAGTATAATCCGTCTAAAGCCCAGGCTCACGTCATTCCGATGCGTAATCCTTAGATGTTAGCAATGCAGCCCCTTTATCAGAAGTTGGTGTGTACTAGAAATAGATTGCTACATAGATTAACAACGAGAAGACGTGTTTTAAAAAATCTAATAATTACTTAAATTATTGCTCATTTCTAACTTTCTTATCAACATTCTTAATTTAAACTAATTAACTCTGTTTTAAACTTATTCGCTCCACAGTTATCCTGCACACCTTAAAAAACCATACATACTCTCTTAACCCGACTCCCACGGTTCCACACATACATCATCTGCGTGACTCCACATAAAAGGGGTTTTCTTATGCGCTCAAAATCACACGGCAATCGCACAGCACTCCACCCCTTCCAAAACCTACAACTTTCTAGTGTGCTGCCATCTAATTTTCAACACTAGTGGACACTGATGGTGTCATCACATTAAGATTGTCATTTGATCTTGATTTTTTTCTCATTCAAAGGCGAGACGTATCATGTCCAACAATAACTCCTACTCTTCTCCAGTCCTCTTTACAATTATGCTTAAAGATGATGCCTTTAAATTGTTATCCCTTTCCTACACAATACTTTTGCTAATTCATCCCGTGCGTGGCCTGTCTCATCTATTCAAGCACCTCTACAATATTTAATTATCTGCAAGAGGATTAGTAACAAGTCATCTTAAATCAACCCGCCTATCCCTCTTCATCTTCCACATTTGCGTTCCTCCATTATTAACTCAATTCTGAGCTCACCTGGCATTGGTTACTTGTTTTACCGCCGAAATAATAAATACTAACTTTAGTGCCATTTATATTTACTTCCACTCTTATCATCCATTTGATTGCTTCCTCATTCTCTTGTTTTTTTCAGCCATGTCTCCTCCGGGAGTATCTTGGCGAATAGTCGTTTAAAATGATTCCAGGTGTGAAAGCAAGCTCGTTCTCCATGCTGGCTACACCTCCTTTTACCCAGGTCTCATCAATCTCTCAGCTCGCTTTTCTTCCTAGATAACTTCCTTTCATTACCCGCTAATCTTGCTAGCACTTAAGAGTGTTTTCTCTGTTGATTAGCATAGAAGTGTAACTGCTTTATACTTAAGAGACCCATTACATTCCGTAATAATCATAATTGATGATGGCATTTGCAGGCTTTTCTCTAGGAGGACTCGTTTCTGCCGAAAGGAGTTTTGCTCGGAGTGCTCTGTCGTTAAAAACCTGATCTGTCCGACCGAACGTCAATCCTCCAGTTTTTTTTGCTCCCAATCGATTTTTCGAATAAAGTTTTAATGGGATTCCTTTCGGTCATTCTCACCTCTGCTATCTCTCAAAGTCCATGAGGAGATGGAGAGTCTAATCACTTTTTCTCTGTACTACCTTTTCTCACCTTCCATATTCTTTTCTCTCACCTTTCTGCTCCATTATGATCTGTTGAAATGGCATTATGCATTACAGTTTATTGCTACTTGAGTTTTCTCTTTTTGCATGGCGACTCGGGTTATATCGCCATTTTACTGATCCCATATCCTTGTTTCTTATCGCTTCCAGTGGAAAGATGAATTTGATTTATTGATTGAATATTTCCAAACTACTCTGCCCGCCTGTCCGGTTCACTCGTACCATCGGTTGTGTATTACCTGAATAACTTGAACACTTTTTCCTCCCCTGGATTGCATCCTAAAACTCGTAAGCATTTATGACATTATCATCAATGGCGGAGAGCTTTTGTCATGAACAATCCTGACTCGTTGGCCCTTTGTTTTTGTTTGGATAAAAATGATCTTCTTCATCCCGGGTTTGCCTTAAGGGACTGTAAAACCTTATAAAACTTGGTATTTGCTCCGTCCATATTTCTTGACAGGCTATCAGGATATAACTCTTCTTTCCCATATTTAGATCAGAATGATTGACAGTCTTGACGGAAGAGCATATGAATTTGGTTGCGGGTCCCCTGCGTTGGTCTTCCATGAATCTGCATCATAAATCCTTCTCGTGCATGTCCCTGTTCCTTGTTTCAAATCCGAGATCCTCTACCATCATCATCTTCTCATTAGTCATCTCATCCGTGTCCCTGCGAACTGTAGTTGTCTTGCTGCTGCCATTCCTAATTCATCCCACTCCGGGAGCCCCACCCGGTTTCCGTGACTAAACCGGAAGACTCTATGCCATTCTTTGAGCAATTATAGATTACAGAGAAGGATTTAAGCAACATTTTTGGCTTGCTTTTACTCTTCAACTCTCATCATCCCGTTCGGAAATCTTGTTGACTCTTGTAGCATAAAAATAGTTTCCTCTTCATCTCTACCACCTTTCCTTTGTCCCTGACTCTCCACTGTCTCCACTTTCGGTTCAACCCAAGAAAGCATTAAGTTTTTCAAAGAAATCCCTCCCTTCTTTATAAGCTGTTGTATCTTTAATTCTTTGTTTCCCATTCTCCACGTGGGTCATCACGTCGCGGACAATGGATTAGATTCTTACAATTCGCATCCCAGCTTACTATTGTTCCCCCACCATCCTCCCGTAAAATTCCGCGAGCGCTGTGGCGCATAATCTATACTATAATAAAATCCTCCCCGGATTCCTATTTGTTCCACAAAATTCACCAAAATTTATTATCCCACCCACGAGAATATGATACGTAGCGTGAAGCACAAGATTCACGCAAGGAAACCCTACCCCGTCCGTGTCACTCAATCCCCTCTGTCCAACTTCCACCAACTTCCCGGTATGAACCTCAGCCATGCATACAGACAGATAACATAATGTACGAGAAAAATCTCTTTGTAACAGTGAAATAGCTTGAAGCACACGCTACGTTTGAAATGCACCGTTATCAATTGCTCCTCTTACTAAATCCTTTTGCCACAGATCATTATTCTAATTCTTTGTAGTAGGAATCTTTTAGCAATCTTACATAGGTTTTTCCTAAAAGATTTTCTTTCTGCTCTATGTTTTACTATTCGTGTGTCTCCTCATTAATAAAACTGTAAAAATCATCCCAGTGCATGTTCCTTAAGGGCATATTTTTATGCGTTACGAGCCCAGTTTGTTCATGTTTCTCATTCATACATTGTGCAATTCATATTCGTTTACCACCCTTAGTAGCCTCAACTTAGCAGCAGTGCGCGGCGCAGTTTGAACTTTGTCCTTTGATTTTAATTTTGTGTCAGAATTTGGCTAAACTCTTTTCGCTGTCTTCAGTCCACACAGAACCGGAAGTATGACTTGGTATCGGGAGTACACATTGACGGTGGCGGCAGGTAGGAGGGCCACAGTTGAGAGGCAGAGAAAATACCTTGGGAAATTATTGTACATGTGTCATTCATCTCCAATCTTTCCATTTCACTTCCTCCATCCAAGAGCCGGTATCATTTTTATTCACACGTTTTTATCAAACCTTCACCCTCACCTCGAGTTTCTTTTTCTTTAAAACCATCGACATGCCTCCTGCGAAGAATTTGAAAAATCAACTCAACCGGTGGAAACTTATGCTTGCTTTTAGCAATTCATTTTTTTAATACGCTATAGTACATAATCCTCTAGCTTGAAACGGTTTTACCCGCATTCTTTCTTCTTGTATAAAATAGCATGCAACCATGTATTTCGCATATATTACCCCCCGTTTTTCACATGCGCAATCTGGTTTTAATTTCCCCACTTATTATACATATATATGTACTTCTCGCGCCAAGTGATAATTCTTCTCCAAAGCTGAACTTTGCAACTACCCGCTTGCAGGAAAACTCTGTGATTATTTAATTGAAACATTATTTTTAAAATGCTCGGTTTCAAGAACCGTAAAGATTTAGCGATCAATACGATTTTTTAGAGGACGACCTGAGAGATGACCTGAGATGCGGATTCCAGGGGTCATCCGCGCTTCATCCCCACCCACGGTTCATGTTGTACAAGCGAAACATGATTGCTTGACAAGTGAAGCCTTGATACGTAACTTCAAGCGCGCGGATTTCATGAGATTGTATTGAAAGTTTAATAGATTTCTTCACACATGAATGCTCATCTGACACCTTTACAGAATCGAGACCGCACCCAAGGAAAGTAATTCTCAGTCCTCTCTTCCCCCCTATTGCTACAGCATCCTTTTTACCGCCCAGCATTCCCTTGCGGATATTTGCATGTCTACCTGAACTTGACTAGGAGTTATTTTAGTAAGGGTTTGATTCAGTTTGCAATTATCTAAGAATATAGTTTACAACAAATGCA
Source organism: Sminthurides aquaticus (assembly GCA_906901655.1). NCBI lineage: Eukaryota > Metazoa > Arthropoda > Collembola > Symphypleona > Sminthurididae > Sminthurides > Sminthurides aquaticus. The sequence goes on along the minus strand of CAJQTT010000004.1, from coordinate 1,599,122 downwards.
TTTTGGAAACGAATTTGAAATTATTCACCTTACAGTAATTATGTCATAAGGTTCATTCAGTATTTACTTTACATAACAATCAAGCTATTAGTTGTGTGTTTTTTATAATTTTCCATGATTTCATTCCAATAATTGAGCATTGAGCCTACTCTTTACTCCATCTAATTATTTCTTCTGATTATATTTCTAAGAATCCCTCAAGGGACTGGATTCGTTGCAAATATTCCTTACAAAACTGAATAAAGACACAAGACCAGAACTACAAGGCTTTCACAAGATGGTATAGCTTCCCTGCAGGATTTTAATTACTTGCTGGCTCTTGCTCTTGAAAATTCGCCTCAAACTCTCATTACTGCAAACCTACGCGCGCGCGCTCGCGTTTGCTTTAATTAATTACTCCCTTGTCTCTTCCTCCACTCCTTGTAATTGATATTTGTGCAGTAATACCTTCTACCTCTGACCCACTCTAGCCTTAGCTTCATTAAAAATCCTCATGTATGGAAGAATAAGCAATAAACATGATGGCATCACCCAATAACTTTTCATAACTAGGCCGTCATCTTCATTTATCATTCTGATCGCAATTGTTTGGCGCGCAAGCCAAGTGAGCGACAAAATCCCATTGTCTTTAATTTCTACTCGTGTCCTTTTAGCCTCTTGGTTGTCCTCCTCTTCAAAAATGTTCACATCTCTGCTCCATAAACCTTTACCCTCCGCCATCCGTCAAAAATGATTACCGATTTCCACATCATCCGCAAAAATATCCTCCATCTGTTCTTCTCTTGCTCCTCACCCCGCTTTCTACTACTCCATTTGTCGATTGCCTTGAATGAACCCAGGCTCAAACAATTGTCATACCTGCCTTTCGTCCTTGGACACCGAATTACTTAATGTATGTAGCAACACATTATATACATCATCCCGCCTCCAAGCGACTCTCTTGAGGACCACGAGTCGAGCTTCTCATCTTCCCCGCCCGTCTATCATTTGTCAATCTGTTGAGCCGGTGATTTCGCACTGATTTAATTTCAAAATTCCATTCGATTATGCAAACCGGAGTACAACAATAGGACAAGAGGTAAATGTCTCACTCCTTTCCAAATGACAATAGCATCCTCAGACAAAAGCCAAAGCTCATTCACAAAAATTGACCCACACATTCACATTTAGCCTCCACACTCCTACACTTGATACCAATTTGCAATCCGGACGGAATCCTTACGACAATGCCTCCTAAACCCTCGTAACATAACAAAATCAGCCCTTCCTCTAACGTCCCTTCTTACGTTACTTTCAAACGCGCTATCTATGCTCGCTCCGTAGGTAATAATAACGTAATCCTTATCTCTTTTCTAGTCGAGGGCCTACTAATCAATTCTCTTCTACTCTCCAACCCTACAAAGGCTTGAAAACCTTAGGAAAAACATGATCAGCCAAAATAACATCTGCTCGCTTTACTCCATCATCTAGTTGTTCACTTCCCTTTCAGTCTCTCTTGGAATTTCACTCACTCACAGCCTCACTCATATCACTTAGTCATTCTTCTCTGACAATAACGAGATTGCGAAGTAGTCCAAAACGTATTGCCAAATTCCCACATGCTCCCCTATACTTTTTGCTCCTTCAAAGGCTGCTACCACTGCTTTGGCTACTTTACTTGTCACATACGTTTGGCTACTTTCCTTCTCAAATCTTTCTAATCCGTAACCTGTGATTATAATATACTTACTTTCGTTGCAAATCCTCTTTAACAGCCAACCGTCCTGTATTTACATAACCTCAGCAGAATTCTGCAAAGGGTTCCCAAATATCCTTCTCTTCCACTATCAGTTAGAGCAACTCTTAACTGTAATCCTATTCGTTCAGTAGTATAGTCGCTATATACTCAATTTATTACTTAAAGGCACTAACTTATACTCTTTTACACAGGATGGTTACATTTTTGACAACATCTCCAGTAGTTTAGCCTCCATGTTGTAAAAATCCCTTCAAAAATCGTTAGTGTCAGCTTAAATCTTTGGCTCTTCGTACACTCTTGTGTCTTGTACACGCCACAGGATTTTTTCTCTTGCAACCAGAAACGACTTTATTTCCACAAAACTAGCTTAGCTTTTTTCATTCACAGTATATTGGCGTTACAGAGTAAATCTCTTGAAAGTAATTTGGAAATTAATCCAATCCTTTAGTGGCCAGTCCGCCAGGTACTATAGCCTCCACATGTAAATTATTCCTGTTGACCTTAAATGTCCACGTATTCAATGCCGTGCCGTTTACATGAGATGTCAAGCAAACTACAGTCCGTCGTATTATCGTATGCTTTTAACTGGGCTACTTTATGGCTACCATTCTCATTAGCCATTTGCGGAACGATGGATATATGGTGGCTCATCCATGCTGTATATCATTTGAAAATTGAAATCAGCTGACCTTTTGAAATCCTTGCGTCAAATATAATTGCTCTGCTTCCTTCCTTCTCTTAACTAAATATTTTAGCAATTCTTGTATCTTATTTATCTGTTGATTAAAAATCGATTTACTATTGATTCCCTCCAGTCAACCGAGGGTCGTGCTGGTATATGATACCGTTTTTCAGGAACGGTTCTCTTAACGTTGTTAACGATGCATTAGGATTTGTAATCCCAATTAACTCATTCCTCTGTATCGTTTGTCCTGAGAGCCATTACAAACCCCGAAATCCAATCATGTGCTCAACTCTAAAAGTGTTTCTAGCTCTCCTTCATATGGCTTTCCATCATGAGCTCCAGTAATTGCAAGCAGACCGCTCCGAAGGCCTAACTAAGTGAACGATACTCATAACCGCAAGCACGCAATCTTGGGTCACGCACCGTACATTTCTCATCAAGAGCAACATCCAGCCAGCCAACCATCTTTGATTTACGACCCGACGACTGCGTTTACAAAATCCCCGCTTATTTCCATCTGGAGGACTCGTAACTATTCCACAGGTTTTACAACCGCTTAATTTACAGCTTTAACAAGACCACTAAATCCTTTAGTAATTAATCCTGAATGGATTTATTGCAATTTAAATTTCACACGTGTACAGGATTTTTTTATTTCACGAATGTATGCCCCTTCGTTCCGTGGCAATGTCTTGTTGGCTATCAGGTTCTTGGACAAATAAATGCTAATCTCTCCTCCCTTCATCATCTTTCCTTTGTCATTCTCTTGTTAAATCTTTAGAGCTAAAAGATATCCATTCCTTGTTAGTTTAATAATTTTTCAGGCGAGCTCATCTTCTTCCCTACGCCTTTCTACTCCTACTCTCTCCTACCTGCCTCTTTCCAGCTCCTGGGATGTCGTTTTCAGGTGTTTTCCTCGCCAAGTTAGTAAAAAGGCGGAAAAGAGGAGCCACTTGTTAACTTATTTCCTCACATCCAGGTAAAACAAAGCAAAGTTCACATGAGTCCAAGCCACGAATAAAATACACGATCACGTCAGGGCTCATCAACTTTGAACCTGAATCTAAACTCACTCCTCCCGGCGAGTTTCAACTTTCCAGCTACAGTGCTTTGAAAAATTTCCAAGAAATTTCACACCCTTCTGCTCAGCAACAGCTCCTAATCCCACATTAACAAGTAGCGAGAGGAGTCGAGAAGATGATAAATAAAACCGGATAATTCTTGGACGTTACAGGAAACACTTATTCAACAATCAGATAATCCCATACATAGTCACAAGCTCAGGCCCACCAACAAATCCTTGCTCATCCCTCTCAGCCGACCTGCGTACACAATCTTCCAGCACTTATTAGCCTTCAAAATATTATTCTTCCATTCTTTCCTCAGTCAGCCAGCTTTACCTGGCCTTCCTTCCAATTCCAGCTTTTCTTATTCGTGCCATGGAATTTACATTATTATAAGCCCTTCTTGTCCCAGCCGCAGCAGCTCTCGTTTTGCCTCATCAGAGATGGCACTTGTTTTTTCGTCTCCCTCCGTCCAAGAAGCCAAGATTGCCAGTTGCCAGCAACTGGAATTTAACTCGTAACCTTTGGTTCAAATCAGAGTTGCTCGAGATGCAAGAGATGCCGTATCTTTATGTTCTCTACTAGGACAATTTCTCCATCCCTCACCGCCAGTCACCGCCTCACAGTCAGCTAGTTACCCACACAGAATTTTGATTACATCCTCCCGCATCTTTCTACATTGGCTCTGTTTTCCAGGAGGAACCCTCAAGTATTTTTTACCAAAGCCCTTGCCCTTCACCTTGAAACGAATCCGTGTCTCTCACATATTTAAAATCCGTGTTAGACAGGTTACCCAACTTTTTTTTCCGTGTGTTTTGAAACTGTCCCTAACGAGTTCATGTCACCGAATTTTATAGCTCCCTCGTCCCTTCCCATCATTTCTTGGCTAAAAGCTATATACTTTTACTCTGATAACACTTTACCACAAGTTAAGTACCGGTTGAATCAAGGTCACTCTGTTTCTTTTAAGTATTTCTCATCCTCCCCATTAACTCTTGTGGGCTTTATTACACGGTACCATTTAAATTCCCGGAGCATATATTATACGGACCGGCAACCCGATTTTCCGGTGATTACATTTTTGCAATACATCCGTCGCATCACTGGCATCCTTCTTGGTCTATTTGAATATAGAACATGATCATGTAATCTTGATTCATTATGTGTGGATAATCTCCATAACGAAATACTAGGAATATGATATTAAAATTCTCGTAATTCAATTAGTAACAGCCTAACTTGAATACCGCTTCTAGTGGAACATAGCAAAAGAATGTTTGCATTTATTATTTAAGTCTTCATGAACACTTTAGAAACAAACGATTCTCTTCAAGTGCGTGCAGTACTAACAGTAAATACTGAATGTCTGTCCGCAAACTGTGTGCACGAAATTAATTTCTCATGCCGATCACAAAACGAAGGCCTCAAATTGTTAAATCCTGTAGTTGATGCTTTAAATGGTTTTAGATTATGCAAAAAATTGGAACACAACATAGGTTTTATGAAACTCACAAGGAGGAGCCCTACTTAGCTAACGATCCTATATTACCGCAAACTTAAACACCGTATCGTTCTCCTGCATCTGGTACATAATCCTCCACATGAGTGAATACCACATGATTCCATCCTCTCTCTAAATCCTTTCCAAGAGCTCTCTATCTGTAACCCTAATTGAAAATTCAGCTCTAAAAAACAATAATAGCCATCAACTCTCTAACTATGGCGATAACGCTTGATCTATTCTCCATCAAATCCCTTGTGTATTACCTCCTCCTCCTGTCCGCCACAATATAACCCTCCTTCCCCATCATCCCCCTCCACCGCATCATCATCACCTTAATTTCTCATCTCGTCTCACTAAACAATACTAAAAACGAGAACAATACAACCAACACACCGCCGCGCTGCTCCTAACCTTACATTGCTTTCCCAAGTGAATCCGGCTTTTGAGGATACGCGGCGCGGCTTTAACATCTTCCATTTGACAACCAACGACTAACATGCCGCATCAAACCCCCTCTTTTCGTGTTAATTGACTTCAATTTGTAATTATGCCATTTTAACCGAAACGACCAACCTTCATCTTCTCCTGTCCCATTTCCCAGGAGGACTGGGCCATTCATAGCCCAAGCTTGTACGCTCTTGGATTCTTACATGTGTTCCTACTTGTTTATGCTCTCGGAGAGCAGCTCTAACTCCGTTTACTGAGCATTAGAATATTTATTATTTAGAATTGAAATAACGCAATCCTTCATCTGGATTGTAATAGGAATACCTCATTTAAAAATTTTGTAAGAACTCATCATAAACTTTTTCCTCAACTATATTATAGTCACAAAAATATTCCTAGTATCCGGTCAATATACAAGCAAAACCTATCGCGTATTATACCGCAGCACAATCTGAAGTATCAAACGCTTCCAATTTTAGCAGAAAATATATACGCAGGCTATCTCGAGTCATTGGATCCATTCTCGTCCGACTGGTTGAAGAATTTGGTCATCTTTCACCATTCTTGCAGTTATCAGCTTCTCCATATGGTCATCTCTGTCCCAGGTCGGTCGTCCTCCCTATTTTTCACCTCCCACCATGCCTGGCAAGTGTCTAACTTTCCCAGCCCACCCTCTTCTGGATCATAAGTTCACCTGTGCAAGGAACCTTTCCCATATCTCAGGCGTTCAGTTGAGTATAACAGCTATGTCGAATGAGTTTATATTGGACTCTCATTGCTACCAGATTTAGTATTTTCTCTCCTCCTGACATTCTGCCGCCCACCTTAGCTTCCCCTCCTTGGTCTTCGCCATACACTAAAACTCTTATACAGTCTCTAAAGATTATTCTATTCCGGCAATTCCGGGCCGAGCCCCAATCCCCATGTACATTTCCTCGGGCGGAATCATTCCATTGTTTCTCTTTCCATTTCTTGAATCTTGTAATTAAACTCCTGCTAGCTCCATCACTATCTTCCAAAGATTCACAAGCCATCCAGAAACATGTGTCTCACAGACGGAGAATTAACGCCAAATTAGCAATCAAGGCCAACTCCCATCCCACATATCTCTAATCTCAGTGAGGACATCAACCTTTTAGCAATCTTTCCTAAACTGAAACTCGGGAATAAAACCCACCTCCTCCAGCCTACCTCATTATCGTTTGCACTGACTAACTCCCATTTCTTTTATTATCGAACCCACAAATATATCCCTTGTCTTCTTTTTAAAATCCTCATCTGCTTTTCCCCCATCACCGCCCACAAACAAAACCTGTCCGCAATTTTCGCGAAAAAGTAAAAATTCAGCCCTCAAATTCATCTCTTAAATTCTATTTTAACTCTCTAAAATTCCAGCTTTAGCCTACCCACCTCACCTCAAACAGTTTATTCCACCTACCTACGATAATATTTTAAAACTAAAAATACAAACACATACACACCCCCATCATACCCCTTGATTCTCTCGCAGAGAAACGCTATTATTCATCCCTCCACTTATTTTCGATTTATTCTCTTTCTATTGTCAAAAATGTAAGCAAGTAGCACAGAGAGGAAATTGTCTCTATTATAAATTACGGAGGCAGGGCTATTTCTAACAGTAAAATCCAATGCATTATCTCTGTCCACAAGCCATCTTACTACACGTCAACAGCCTTCACCTTTAATATTCATTTAATAATTTCCTCTTTCACTCGTCATTTCCCATGTCTACCGCACCGAGTAGAAATTGGGAATTATAATAACCAATTCGTTAGCCTGGATAAGCTTGTATTTGATCCATATGCTTTCCACCTACCATTATTCTTCACCCTGCATCTTACTCTTACATTCACAAAGCAAAAAGATCATTAGCGCTAAAGTTAATTCCTCCAATTTCCTTTGCTGAATCCTCAACTCATTCCATTGAATTTGGCCATGCATGAGCAACCTTTAGCATCTTTCGTATCCCTACCTTCGGTAATAAGTAGTAGTACGCTAGTCACAGTAGACTCACGGTCAAGCAATTGGCAAAGTTTTTATGTTTGGAGAAGAGCTGTATGGAATTTCATTTGGGTTAACATTTACTTTCAGCAGAGTACCAGTTGAGATGAGAAGGAAAAAAAAGATGTTTTCCAACGCTCACTGCATCTACAGCCTCACTATTATCCCCAATCCACCCTCACCCCGGCGTCTCAGTCCAAGTGTGTTTCCCATAAAGTAATTTAAATTTCCCATTTCTCGCGTCCTAGTTTCCGTTTGCAAATAAATGTCAAGACCATATAACGACTATTTGAACTACAGCGTACTAAGCGGGCTCTTGGGTGGTTCCTCATTGAAATTCTTTGAGGGAAGGCTCCTCCACGACTTTTCCAAGCGAGTCTCTCCGTACTTAAAATCCGTCCACTTGAATCTTAATGTCCTTCTACCCTAATCTTACTGCCCATTGAGGACCGAACTTGAAAATGCAAGAGAAGAATTCCTCAACAATGTCTCGTCCCAGGTTGCCTCAAGTTTATGATTATGAAAATGACGAGGCAAGCCGGCTGCCACGGACAGTGTAACATGCATCTGATATTCGCGAATCTCTGTAATTTTGCTAATCTTGAAGGAATGATGCGCATATTATTACATCATCATCATCACCTCTCTGCTTCCCGGTCGTGTCATTTTTGTGCTCCTTTACTACTTTTCCCCTTCTGTCAAGAGGACCACGTTTCTCTTTTCCTTGAAAAGAAAAGCCGGAGAATAATAGTAACGTCCGCCTGTTCTTATAATTTCCTCTCCACTCGTTTCTCCATCTTTACATCCTTAAGGAAGCAGGCTAGGAGGAGCAGGAGCATCTTCCTCAAAATCCCACACATTTGACCATCAACCTGTCCCGAACGACACACATACACACAATCCCTGTCGTCCAAGATTTGAAAAACTGCTACCTGGATCTCATGACCACATGGAGGCAGGGAGAGCTCATACCATATCATTATTTGTTGCCTACAGGCTTTTGCATAAAACTTCATTCACGAGAATCCCCGGTTGTAACAGGCTTCCTCTCATCATCTGCGAATATTTCATAAACCTTCCCTCTCATCTCACCAGATCCCATGCATGGCCAGAAACCGCGGACGATTCATACCATGCCCTCCTGCATACGTATTTCTTTCTCTTGACGCTAAATGTACCGTTATTATCCCCTCTGCAATTGCAATGAGCAAGCCCTAAATCCTCTCCGTGCGTATCAAACCCGCAAATGTTGTAAAGAAAAATTCTCCCAGAAGTTGTCTTATCGTTGGGAAAAAATATTTGCATACTGCATCCCCTCCATCAACCCATCACATAATCCCTCCGCAAATCCATCTGAAATCAAATTATATGTCCTACTCATCATCCCCCTGTCCTCCATCCGTCCATCCTCTTTCCCTATCCTCATGTCCTTATGTCATGTCCCTCTAACCACATCTGCATATATTTAAATATCTCTGTCCATCATCAACAACGTGTCTATCATTCCCGTCCCTTCACTCACTTGACTATCATCCAGCCACAGCCACACAGAGGTAATCACCCAAAGAGACAGAGTTTATATCCTCGTAATTTCTTCCCTCCTTCTCACATTATTATTTATCCCTTGTTCATCTACCACGTAGCAATCTGTAGTCATCTCCAACCGAAATCCTTGTTTTCCCAGCCAGCCAGCTAATACTACTCCTTTTCCACTATTCATCTAGGCCATATCCTGGGCCGCAATTCTCCATCATATACCGTCAAGTCCTAAACCTCCTTCGATTTCAATTTATCAAAACATGAGTAGAACACCAACATTAAATTACCATCCTAGACATGGACTTGGATCCGCATCCCGACCGCATCTTCTGTCTACTCTTCCCAACAACAACCCTTTTGCTCACACACATAGACATGAAGGCACAGAACTTTGGGGATCACACAGCCCCAGTGTTTGCCATTACCATCCCCTATTTTACCCACATCCCTCATCCTTGCACTTTTCTTCAATTACTTCCTAATTCGGCCCACCCATTCCGCTATTTTTCTTTCAAAAGTTCAAGCACCCTTTAAGAAATATTAAAATATTTTTTTCATACCTTCAAATGGATCCGGAATCCTCGTCCTTAAATAAAATCGTCTTTCGTCCTTAAAACAATTTCCGAAACACTTCACTCCTCGAAATAGATGCAGTTCACTCTCACAAAGATCACCTTGTGGATACACTTGCCTCTAACGTCTGTCTATCTCTTCCAAGATCAAACTCTCCTTTAACTCAGACACAAACGTAAGAGCCGAAGTTGGTTTTTCCAAAACGTTACTGCCACCACCTCCGAACATGTATCAACACGTTAGTCTGTTTCTTCTCCCCCGGACTTGTTCCTTTATTCCTTCTTCTTCTCCAGATCTCGACCCTCCTATATGCTTGACATACAAAGGACGAGTTTGTTTTCAATTCTCTCCCACACTACTTCTCTTCCTTAGTAACAGTCTACGGGGGAACGTTCTCAACAAGAGAATATGACGTCGAAGAGATGAGAAATGAAAGGACCACTTGGGATCTAAAATCTTTTCTTAATGTTGTCGCCACACTGGAAGAAAAATTCCGTATCACCGCCGAACAGCTATCCAGAAGTTTTTTATCCTTTTAGGATTCACTTAAATCAAACTGGAGAGCATCCCGAGTAAATCACGAAACACTTTGCGTAAAGGATGCACTTATAGGGGGACGGGTAGCAGTAGTCCGGTTGTTACCACAACAGAAATCCTTCACTCACGCCACAGCTCTAACTTGTTTTACTTGAGACAGAGAGAGAGAGAGAGAGCGAAAAGAAGTTGAATGAACAGGGATGATAACATGAAAATCCTTCTATGTTTACCTGCACAGGTGAGCCGCGTGTATACTCTTGGACGAACCTATCTCTTTGAGGCCTCAAAGCCAACTAATCTTCAAGGATGCAGGAATTGGAAGAGAACCGGTGCTCCTTGAGACGAGTCTATAGTTAACAGAAGCATGAGCCCTGCTGCTGCCACCATACTCTGCACACACAGACCTGTCTTTTATAGTTTAGAATCCGTAGAACAGAACACTCGGAGAGAGAAAACTGTGAAAGAGACTCTCCAACACACACAGGTGAGTTAATATATTTCCCTCTCTCCACAATATATATTTTCTCTCTCTTAAAATTTTCAGCTCCTGCCCAAGTCTATGATAATAATGATTCTTTACCAAGTCTTCAAAGGATTCACTTCCAACTTATACTCCCTTAGCCCTTGTGGCCCTACGCATACTTATCTTCTTTCAGCCCATTCTCGCTAAACTAATACAGGCTTTTATTCCCAATACTTATAAGTAACACTATCTTTATTTACAGGTGTAGAGAAATCCATAACCACCAATGGCCTACCTTTCCCCTACGCCTTCTTCCACATCAATAGATTATCTCCTAAAGGCTTTTCTAACACACTACTGAGGTTCGTTCGTGCATCTCAGTCCTGAATTTCTGCACGCTGTTTTTATCGTTAATGTTTTCCTAGACGGGAGGGAGTCATCTGCACTGCCACCAATTATTTCCTCAATGGCGCTGCTACCTATGAACTTGCACACTGCATTAGCAGCACTTTAATTCACAGTGATTGAAGCTATTTTTCTAGGATCAAGCATGCTTGGTCCTAAAAATTGAAAAATTGGCAAATCCTTATAATATTTTATGTCTTCGTCTGTTATCATCTGTATACAGTTCTAAATGGAATGTGGAGACTATCCTTTTTATCTCGACTCTCGACATGGATTTGAAAATCCACTAAATCCTTTACAGTCCTTGCTTTCCTTAAAGTTTTGACGAAATTAATTCTTCCAGTTGGTAGATTTGTATGAAATTGTATATGTGTCTACTAAAAAGAGCAAAGGCCCAAGGACGAGAAAGAGCGGAACTTGTGGAGGATGTTAATAATAAATTTCCACCCTAATCATTTTAGGTCTTAACCTGTGCCACGAGTAAGGAAAGGGTAACGGACTTGTTAATCAAATCTTTCCATTCATAACAAAACCAAGCACGTTACAACATGGCTATCTTTTAGCATAGTGCCGCCTTTGGCTTAATATATTTTTATCGATTTCCTTTCATAGATAACGCGCCCAGCCTGACCACTTTCCATCATTTCCGTGGAAATTTACAACGAAAATCTGAAGCACCTACAGCATTTCCGCAACTTTAACCAAAAATACACCCTCCAGTCCCACCAGTCTATCTTCCAACAAGAAGCGGCAAACATGTAAAACACGTATTACGAGAAACTTTCTCTTCTTCCGTCCCTCATCTCTCTGCTCTGGTAATAGCCTTGTTCTATAATCCTAATATCTATATATATTCTGAATTTCTTCCTCCTTTTCGAATTCTTCAGTCCACCTCGTCCTGCCCTCTGCTAGCTCATTACTACTATCCAACTAATATTCTGAATTATATATTGAATATTTTATATAAACTCATCGCGTTATCCCATCCCCCCAGACTGCGGCCATATTTCAATGACTTTTGTCCCCCAACACTTGCATGTCAACTTACCCCACCTCAAGTATTATCGTCGTGAGGACGGAGTAGGATTCTTTTCTAGAAATCTCAATTTCTAATGTGATACTCACTCTATTGTTGCATTCCGTCATTCAATAACAAGATACATCCGCGGAGGAGCATTGATCGCAGACATAATAGATGTTTCCATCCATGCACATATGCACAGCTTTCCACTCATATCTGTCATCTCTCATTGACATAGTTATCCGTCCAGATGGAGTTGAATGCCATGCCTGGAAGGTGGAATAGAAAGTCCAAAGCGCGAGCCAGCAGAAGTGTCACCAGAGAATCTGACAACTGAAAGAAATCTGGATCACTGATTGTCCTCATACACACACCTCAAATAACTGGGTCGCAGGAGGAGCCCCCACAATCTCCACAAGTATCAACCACATTTAGCTGCTAAAAATAACAATCCACTGCTCAAAGCTCATCGTATAATACTCGAAATATGGTTATGTTATAACAGCAACGCTAAACCTCTTAATCAGTAGACTCCTTCGCTGGAGGTAAACACACATGAGCTCTTGGCTGTTCTGCTTAACATATTGCGAGCTTGCTTTTATTTACATTACTTGTCTACTTAATCCAAAGAATTATTCGGGATGCTTTGCCAGTTTGAGTGAACAATGTTTGGACTGCATGGCTTGTTTCCAGGAGCGCAGGCAGATCATTGCAACTGTGAGCCCATCCTAGCCCGTGAGGTCTATTTTTTGACGTTGCCGTTGTTACAGCTGTCAGAGATAGGGACGGGAGCATTAGCATAATTTACGAGAAACTGCATACACTCCCACAACTTCGTTACCTTTTTAAGCTTCTCCAAGTCCAGTAATTTCTTGATTAATCAAACAAGAATCTACAACTGCAAGCGCAAGGCCAGGTTCTTCCTTAGTCGATCATGAAACACGTTATAGTTTCCTTTCAACTTCTCCATCTTTGCCAATCAAAATAATTGCTCAGATTATTAATTCCCTTACAAGTTTTCCATGATTCATTCCATCATTCCTCCTCAGGTCTCACTAACTTTTACTCTGCTGATTCTATTCCTATTCGGCCCCTGGCTATCGGCTCAACCTACATCCAAAGTATCCTTCCTTCCTTCTCCTTGCTCGCATTCTCCTTGGCGTAATTATTCTCTTATTATTATTCTTCTCTCCTTATTTCTATTTCTATTCTCACCCAGCCCCTTTAAATAATAATAATTAAATCCTACTATGAATTCATCTTCCATGCCCAATTCTGCATTAATTTCTCCGCGTCAACAGAGCTCTTGTCCCAGCTGCCCTTCGCGTATTTGCCATTCCCCATTCATTCCATCTATTTCTGTTATTGTCAGACAGCATCGCATGCCTGACAGCAAGAAAGTTTGAGACTATTTGATGCGGTAAGTAAGAATTTGGGACTAGCTGAGCTAACTGCCTTACCGTTTGAAAAGGAGCCTAGTAATTGCAATACAATCCAATTCTTTTGTACGGACGCACCTTCAAAGCAAACTTAACGATCCTCCGGAAGAAGGTCGAGGCTTTTGGTGGTGGACAAATGAGTTTTTTTAAAAAGTTTCTCTATAATCACAACACTATTCAATCTCCCTTATCGGTGACAAATCAGTTGGCACGCGCATGATAGCCCTCCTTGTTCTTATTTATGGCAAAATAACTAGGGAGATTAATTTCTTTTTGTCACGAATATGTGCGCCTTGAATTATAAAGGTGTGGAAAGATTAGCAAGTGGCTGCGAATGATGCACTCCATGCAAAACTTACTCACCTCCCACCTATTAATTTGTACGCGCAGTTATCATCTATCAATTATCGATTACGTTCACCCTCAGTTCTACTGCCTAACTCTAATCATGTCTACAATCTCCTCCCCATGCAAGATATATTCAGCTGGACTTACGCTTAATTTGATACAAAATCCCTTAAATCCTGTGCTTTTGCATGGGGCAGGTTCGCTAATTTACCAATTACACCCAGCATGAACTCAATTCCCTTAATTTTTCGCACCTGCTCAAATCCTTCTCCGCCCGCCTTACATGATAAGAAGTTGCAAGTTGAGAGTTCTTAAATAAGCTTGAATCCCTTATAAACCCATGTTTTCGTGATTTAGGTCTTAGAATCTGCAGCTCCTTTTACCAGTTACCCCAAGCTTGGGTGGAAATCCTATATTGCGAAATATCTTCTTAAATAAGTTTTGAAATTAATTTTATTCATTTTAAAAGCACGATGCAATTTGATTTATATTTTATGATCCCCAAAAATTCATAGTTGACGAACCTATTGAAATCAGCAGACACCTGCCAGATTCATCATCATCATCATCGTTATAGGATAAAATAGATTCTGAATCTTGTAAATCCCAAGGCCGCCAGCACCAGAGTTGAGAAAGTAAGCCAGAATCAGTAATTTTTTTCAAGTAACTGTACCTCATATCAATTCATCTTATGCACCGTGTCTTACACAAGTCAACCAACTTTTTTCACCCAACTCGTCCATACTATTGTCACACGTATAAATGGCACACCAAAAACCAATTGAGAGGACAGAAAATGGCAACATCACACTCAGCGCGGACCTTTTGAAACAATCCTCTTTTATGATTACCCAGATAATTTAGCACCTTTGCAGGGAAATCAAGTTTCAAAACGAAGAGACAGTACTCGAAAATTCGCTATCCTCCGCCAAAATGTTATATCACCCTTCAATCAGATTACATCCACGAGAGCCACAGCATAAAAGCTTGTTACGTTCTTTTCCCTTAATACCCCGTCCATCAGCATATAACCAGTAAGGATCTAAATTCAGACCTTGAGAATGTAGCCGCATCATCAAGAACGCCATCTACCTCAATCCCTTTATGCTTTATCCCGACTGAGGATGATTGAGTAAGGATCGTATTTAATGGATATTTATTGCAGCCACATGAATACCCCTATCGCGCATTTATCAAACTTAACTCTGACCGAACAACAGTAAATTCCACATAATAATACAATTTTGTACACTATGAACTTGGGCTACTTTTCTCCCACCACTTGCCTCCCCCCCAAGCAAGTAACTCCTAAATAGATCTTAAGGCATAAGTGACACATTCCTAACCATCTAATATGATCTTCCCATATCAAATTCCTTAATCCGTTCACCTATTCTTTCATTCATTCACTACGTAATCGATATTAAACACATTTCACCCCAGCACAGCGGCTTTCCAAAGCATTGTGTACTTTATTTTCCTCGCCGCAAGATTCCTCAATTTCATTCACTTAAAAGTCTAATGGAGAATCATTCCTCATGTCTATTTCCCCGCAACTAACTAGCTTCAATCAGTCACTCAACGTTATTCAACAATCATGAATCATACTAATGAGCTTTTACCTCCGTATGCTCAGCAAACTTACAACCACCAGAGGGCTTATACACAAACACACAGCATCCCTCTAATTTCCATCATCATCCATCCACGCAAACCTAGCCATCCCGTCAGCCGTCTAAAATTGGCTAAATTATTCAAGGTTTGTAAAGCTTAAATATCCCCTTTGCTAACTAACTATACTCCACTCATACGTTAACTCCAAACCTCAACTTTGTGCAATTGCTCATGATTTTCTCAAATTTCGCGATCGCCTTCCTTTTAGTCATTCCAATTATTTGTCCCCGTTGTCCTCTTATCAGATTTGGACAAGATGCTTCTGGCATCCAAATTTGACCATTTGTCACCGCTCAAAACATGAGAGCTACCTGCACCCATATTCCATACAAACAAAATATCATTACCTATATATCATCATCCCCAACCTAATTGTACAATCTCTTCAAAGGTAGTATTCAGCCTTACCAAAACCCAATTCAGGCTACGGCATTTTGCCACGCCAAATCTTACACGGATCGCATCACCACAACACCTTAACCGAAAGTGCCACAATTATGCCGCCAACAAAAAATCCCTTGATAAACAGGCTAACTGTCCTGTATTCCAAACAGTCAAGTAGCAGGCATAACCAATAAACTTGAGGGGTTTCACTTGCGACATTGACAAACTAAACTATCTTCACTTTTACTTAATATGTTTTACCTAGTGTGCACCCTAATCACTCTTGGTTTGTGTCACCTATGTTATGTAATTATGGAAAAATCTGCGAAAATAATAACAATTCAAGTAATCTATTGCAATCGGTTTCTAGTTCGGAGTTCGGGTCAACATTGTGTGGAAGTAGCTTAGCGATTTGTGAGAGGACAGAAGAGTGTGGAAATAGAAATATATGTAATTTTCAAGAGAAGTTGCCCAAGTGTGAACAAAGTAACGTCGTACGAGAGCAGCACCCGTAGTTATTTTGAATAATGCAGAGCAGCATTACGTTATACATTCAGTTCAGAGAAAGAGGTGCAGTAAGTTGACAAAAGCCTAAATTAAGTCAGCATTTACCAACTCTGCAACTGATCTCCAAAATTCATCTCACATCATGTTGAGCCAGAGAAGTAATAAATCCTTGCCAGAGGAGCATCGTTAAAGGAAACAATGAGGCCTAAATCAGTTTCTTCTCTTCAATCAGAAGGGTATAACATACAAATGAATCCATATTTCACATCAAGCCCATTTCAATGTGTCCCTCTCATGTTCTTAGTGATCCTCTTTAGCGATATCATGTCATGTATGTCCACCCTATAAAGTGCCACTGGCTATAATATTTCTTATTGCCTCATATTTCCCAATGTGGATTTTCTCCTCTAGAAGCTACCGTATATCTCAATGAATTCCTCATTAGAGGATTTAATTGTAAATCTAATTTAGGAATCATCTCGTCCTTTCTCTCTGCTTCCAGTCCTCTAGAATCCTAGGTATTTATATCACGGCAACATGTTTACCCGCCCGCCTCTCTCTTGCACAATCTCTTTATATTTCCCATCACGCTGCCACACGCTACTCTCAAAGTAAATCACATACCCACCTGCCAAACTCATCTCGTCAAATACAATCTTAACCATCTTCCCCATCCTTTCTTTTATTCATCTTGCTTCATCTTACCCTCCTTCATATCCTACAATCTGTTGATTAACTTTGATTAAAAACCAATTCTCCCTTTCTCCGCACCCACCTCACCTCCCCGCCGCTAGGAAGTCTCTTTTGCTTCCCATCTTTCAAAGCCCCTACATGCTCACAACTATCTTATCCTCCCGTAACACAAAATACAACTATCAATCTTCTCAAATCTTGAGCTAATCAAATCTACTTAATTAATCTGCAAGCAGCCACACTTTTCGTTATCCTCCACAAACGGTGTAACAACGACGGTCGCATGTAACATTATTTCCCCAAGCTGGCAATTATACAAACTTCTCTAAGATGTAATTATCGAATTTCATCGCTCCTAAAAATATAAATTTAAATAAATGTATCCTTTTTCTTTATTCCGTTTTAAGTATTCCGTGGGAGAAGATACCAGCCTATTAACACCCATCCCTAATAGTAATAAAACTGCACCAAAATTAAAAACGCTGGAATCTCTCCCGACATTACCCGTGCTTTCCAACCAGTTTTTCACTGCATCAGAGATCAGCGCCCAATACCTGCAATCTTTATAAGCTATTATAATGACTTGGTCTGCTCGCTACACGAACTCGTGGAGCCCTTTTTAAAAAATCCCGAATTTATCATGTCTTCAAATTTCGATGTCCCGTCATATTTAAATTTTGGGAATAAAAACTTAAATATTGGAATTGGAATATTTTTATTTAAATATTTAAACTTTAAGCCCACCTTAAATTTTGGATTCCATATTTACTCCCAATTTTTCATCTGGTAAATATACAGTAAATTCAATATGCCAGCTTCCGTTCACTATCACTTGGTGAATTTCTCTTTCATTTTCTTGACTGTTATAATTTTCCATTTCCAACGCAGTTGGAATTCTTGACAAGTCCTTGATTTAAATCAAATATGCTTTCTTGTTGCCCATCTTTCCCTCTAAGGCTTTATGTTTTTTGTAAGTCCCATTTCTCGAATCCCTTACATTTGTACTGTTTACAACAAATCATACTCATGTTCATCATGACGTCGTAAGGTATAAAACTCTGCCGCCACTACATCTATTCATGATCTGGAGTCTTATGTTTTCTTTGTTACAACGTAATTGTAGCGACTCTTTAAATTAATTTGAATGATATATTCTCCCTTCACCATATCACTCGTATGGACGTAATCTTAGTTAAATCATAAAATGAAAACGTTTTTAATTCAAATCCGTCTTTCACTTCCCTCCCACATGAAACCGTTTGCTTGTTACCTTCCAGTCATTTCATTTCCCTTTCTATACCGTCTACATTTCAATGTGCTACTATGTGCATCATATCCAAATCCGTTTAATACCAGTTAATTGGACGCTTAAGCGAAAGTTTCCATTTCCTAATTGCTCAGTAAAAGTACTTGCAAGTATTTCATCTCTCACGTAACGTGGATAAATACTTTTCAGACCCCATT
This sequence comes from Sminthurides aquaticus, assembly GCA_906901655.1. Taxonomy (NCBI): domain Eukaryota; kingdom Metazoa; phylum Arthropoda; class Collembola; order Symphypleona; family Sminthurididae; genus Sminthurides; species Sminthurides aquaticus. The sequence continues at coordinate 1,580,615 of CAJQTT010000004.1, read as the reverse complement.
CAGTCTCATCAGTCCTCAGATCAAATCCTCCGCATTCCCCATCTTATCTTCCTACCTGTAATTATCCCTACAACACCTACCCCTTAAGTACAATACTTGCTCGCGCTTCAAAAGTTTTAAGAACAATTTACTTGCAGTATTAACTTATTTCCCCCTTCTTTTACCCCTAAACGTTCTTCAGCTCCCTCCATTTCTTCCACACACGGAAGGAATTACTATTCGCTCCTTCAAAGTCCAAAGTCTGCATCAATTCTAAGCGATCCTCCTACTAAATTAAGTACCGACAAACTCTCTTAAATCTTTGCTTCATTATTTCCTAATTACATTAAAAATTAAAAGAGGGCGCACTATCTTTTCATCTTCCCTATTTTAACATGACTCGTTTCTCATTTACACCTTCCTTACACGCTACTACAACCTTTTTAATCTTTTCCTATGAATTATATAACATTATGGCCAAACAATCTTAGGCTAGCTCAAATCCAACGTGTATATCTATTGAATACTGAAACTCCAACGCTACCAGTCACTTTCCCCGTCTTCTTTCTTAACAATCCCCAGTCTTGGTGGACCAACAAGAATAATCTTTCACTCCAAACAATAAATGTCCCTCATTACTTATTTCCAATAGCCAATTCATTTCATCATTCATCAGCCTTCACTGCACACGATCAATCAGGAGAAATTCAAGTCAGCCGGAAGGTGACGCCTAAATTTATTTCCAATTATACCCACCCCTTATCTTTTCCATCCCATCTTCTATCTTCTCCCACCTTTCCATTCTTATTGTCCAATATTTTTATTCATTTTTACCTTTGTCTGCTCCTCGTTGGATTCTTGTACAGTTTTTAGTCTAATCACTCACAAATTCCAAGGAATCTTATTTAAGTAATATTTTCCAAAGAAACATGCTGAACATAGCTTTGCACGCACCCATATTGCAAAATCCTACCCTATTTGCTATTATTTCTCTTACTTAATGACTGAGGAGAACGCAAGCTATACATGAGTTGTCTGGGACATGAACACTTTTCATGTAACCGAACCTTAAATTTATACTTAAAATGGAATAAAATCTTGCATCCAAACTTGGTTAAAAGCCCTTACAATCTATCTTATTTCCCACCAATTACATAAAGCTTGCGCACTTCTTGCAGCTTCCATATGCAATGTAAATTAAATCATTAAACTGCTTTCGTTCTTGCTAAAAAGGAGCGATTAGAAGCTGAAAGCAAATCCATTCGAATAGATGTAAACTACGAATTGTGTTTGGCAATCTTTAATAAGACCCGAAGCATTGCCTCGGCTCTTGTGAATCATTTTCTAAATTTTCTTGATTTGAATGTCATAAAACGTTGATCCTGAGTATTCCCTGGGATGTTAGTTCGCACTGAAAACCTAAGGATTTTATATGATCGCAACTGGTTTATTCTTCAACGCAAAAACTATAACAAGATTCCCTCTTGATTAGTTCAATTCAGTTCCTACTTGAAATGTATTTGTTTTACTTTACAGCGGCGTACCGACAGTAATACGAGTACAAAGTAAGTAGTTGAAACAAGTTCACCTCCCAACGAGAGAGAGGGAGACGGAGAATTTTAGCGGATAGTAATGATTTTTGCCGACCTTTGTTTTTCTCAGATTGCGTGCAATAACTCCTGAGATTCTCAGTACTTTTCACAGCATGGACGCAAGTCGTAAGATCAGTAATAATGTGGAGCACATCAATAATTTTGAAATTTTATTGCATCTACCTTTCCCATTCCACCATCTCTTCCGCAAAACAGCTATTTAACCGTCCATGAGCATTTAAATCCTTATTAACTTGCCCTATGTGAAAAGTTCCTCTGAATCCTTTTCTTTTCATCCAAGCTCCATCCATCTAGTTGCACAATCATTGACTTGTCAAGCGCTTCCAATACCAATAGACATTTGTCTGCCATGGAATGAGAGCTCACTTGATTCTTTCGCTCTCATTGATAGGATTTTGAAATTGAAATATTTTCTCTTCTCCCTTGGGACTGACTGGCTGACCCTTGGTTTTCTGGTTGTCATGGCAAAAGGTCTTTTATCTGTCGGCATCGGTGATATTAGCTAGGAGTCCCGTTTCTCTTGTGCATAGATTAACCGCATAATTCTTTCACCGCGTTCCCATCAAAGCTATATAGTATGTGTAACTTCTATCCTTTTCACATACTAACAGATACTCTGATTCTTTAAACTCAAGTATTATGTCTTGAATATTCTTACAGGTTTTGCATTTGAAGAAAACAAATGTAAAGGATCTTCTCTCTCGTCACAAAAAAAAACAAGTCCTTCCTTCCTCCTTTCTTCTTCTCTAGCTACTGATCATGTTAAATGGTGCTATTAAATCCTCATCCTTGAGACCACATAAACAAATGAGGATTTGCCCCAAGATTCTTGAAGAGTGGAGAGAAATGGATTGATAGCCGGGAGGGAGAATGAGAGAAAGATGGGGAGGGGAAACGTTTTATTTTTTATTCATTCACAATCAGAGACTTTGATACAATAATGTAATGTGAACTACTATACACGGTCTCATCCTTTTATCTCTTAGTCAGCAAAGTATCGTAGTAGTAAAGGCGATAACATGAAACTATTACACGTTTACAACACGGTTCTTTAGCCCTTTGGGCGTAAAACTGTTCACATGGAGTAAACGAGTAGTAAACGCTGCATTAACCCTGGGGTCCTACCAACGCCACCAAAGCCGAGCTAATTATTAGTTGCAGGATCAAAGAAAGAATGGAGAGAATCCAGAGCAGCGACCATATCATTCTGAATCTCTGATTGCCTTTCCAATCAATTTCCTATCTAATCAACTGGTTTCACACACAATATAATCTACTCTCCACCCATGATTTACAAGCAGGAAGAATAACCTTTGCACATTAGCTCTAACTGTCTTAACCCCTGCTACCTCTCAACCTCTCCTTCTGCACAATCTAGCTCTCTCAATCCCTTGAAACTACCGACGAACAAAACAATGCTCCATTGGATTCTCTCCTGTAGGAATCTACTTGTTATTTAGTTAACTTTACTGCTTGACATCCACCCTCGCCACCACAGCTCCACTTTACCACCACAACCCTCATTATTATTATTATTGACATCTAACTTGTTCTAAAGGTCTTGAACTGCATCAATCATCAATCAAATCCAAAGCTCCTGCCATAATCGTTGCAATCATTCTGCCTCCTGGCAAAGGCAATGAAGGCCTCGATTATTATTCAGATTTACGCTCCTTGGAATGTAATAAAATAATTTGTTCAAGTTCAAACTCCTATCTCATCTCTATTTCCCCTAAAGTTGCAAATTGCTCCAACCTGCTCTGCTCCTCCCTTACTCAACTCCCTTCTCTTTCCCTCCACCTGTATACAAATTAGCACTAATTAAACGCATGTCCAAATCCATTCTTAGCATACCTTCTTTATCAGCATCTAGTGTACTGTAAATGCATTATTTTGCATCTTTGTAGCATTCTTGGTTATTGCAACTATTTAATTCGAACGCAGATTGAGTCAGAACGACCCTATGATAAATAATGCTGTTGATTTTTCTTCACCTTTCGAAAGTCTCATCAGAACCAATTCGCAGTATCAATCCTCAATAATGTGTCCTCGGTGTTTGTTTTGCTGTGAATTTCTCGGAATCCTCATCCATCCCTCTCCAATAGAATAATGAATGCGAATAAACTGGGAATTATTTGCGCAAACGCTCGACCCTCTCTTCAGCCCTTCCATTCATCCTCCCCACACCTCTCTTCCTGTGAACAAAGGAGGAATATAAGCACTTTAAAACTTGATGTTAATTTACCTCATGTGCAGGCCACTAAGCCAAGTGTTAATTGTGTTCACCACCTAAGGAAGCAGTCAGGAATTTGCCAGGTAGCATCAAACTTTCTACTTTAGTCCATTCCGTCCTATTCCTCTCTCTCTACCTCTCTACCTCTTTGCTACTGCAATTGCAGACCCCAGTTTATGTGATGAAACGAAACGTTTTAGAATGCACACGCTTCCCGCATTCATCAGTCTTTAAGTCTTCAGACACATGATACCATCAAAAGGAGAGGACAAAGCGTTTAGCTAGTTGGAGCCACCTAATGTCCACCCATCCAAAACCGCTTAAGCACAAGCGTCGGACACTTGAGTTCCACAAGCGCACTTTCGATCATGATGAGGCATCTCGCCGCATTGATTTACCACTTGGAATTATCTATTTACTCTTTCTCTCTCTTTCCATCTCTACCATTATCCGTCTCAACTTCTTTTTAAATAATTCCATTCAAGCGTTGAGCAAACTATTCTTTCCACCGTTTCATCACCCATGTCGTCACATTGCATGAATGATCAGCAAAATATTTACAGTTCGCGAAACATTTCAGCCTCTCCTCATCCCCTTCCAACGGCTCCTATATAATCCAATGCAATTACACAAATATATTAATACAATTTTGTGGCATACATTTAATTATATTCGCACAACTCTCAACCAAGGAGGAACTCGAGATATATTGTCAACAAATCCTCACTCTCGCCTCCTGCTTCTTCTCGTTCCTCTACGTACTCGTAGTCGGGTTCAAGAAGCGCCCCCTACCAACAGTTTGAAGGAATATGCAATACTTCTGGAGTTTAAAACCCAAACGAATAAAATGAAAGGAAAAGGGGATGGAAATAAAGAATGGTTTCATCCGTTTTACAATTTGTGGAGAAAACTGATCTTAAAAAAATAAACTTTAAGACGGAAGTGCATGGGATACGGAAAGGAAGAGGACATGATAATTTTTTGTCATTTCTGCCATAACGCATGCATGTCTTGGTATTGTTTCTTCCGTCATCACAGCTTATTATCTTCAGTTACAAGTTCTCATGTACAATCACTTTCCTTGCCATTCAGCCTTTCGCGTTAATTCAGCCTGAGTTATCACTCTGGGAGTTTAATCCCGTTGGAGACACTACTGCAAGCATTTATATCGACGTAGTGTCTAAAAGCATCCTTTACTCAGTAAGCTTGATCTGAGCTGTCTCCGGTTTTCTAGTCCATTGTTATACATTCAGGATATGACGACGACAGTATTTCCCATAAAGCATAATACAAATCTGAAACTCGATCTCTCTGGGTACAACAATGAAAACAGGTATCCGCGTATGCTTCGAGGTGGACAATCATTATTTCATCGGTAATTATTACAGAAAATTCCCAGCTGTGTGATAATATCCTTTGGAATCGGCAAAATACTGTTTTGTCGTGGCCGTAGGAAACATTTTGTCGATTAATGGGAAAGTTACAGCCATAATTTTACAGTACGAGGCAACCCCAACGCAACAATTAACACCAGCATATGGTCAAAATCGAAACAATTCTGGATTCAGCGGATATTTTCGATCATGGTCAACGTTTTATAAAACGATTGGAAGCGCCATCTGAACAGCATTGTTTTCCCAGCTGAAATATTTTCGGCTTATTTGCTACAAAATGTTTCATTCGTCGGCAAGGGAATATAGCGTTTTGCTGCATTCGGCTAACTTCGCATCCTATTACCCCTTTCACCACCTTTTTACTAAATTTGTATTTTATTATGGGGACAGCCGCCTTGAATACGAGTGCACAATGAAGAGTACTCAAATGTACCCAACTATTGTTATGCAAATTAGTTTTTGCAGAATTGGGTTTTGAGGTCAAAAATCAGTAAGAAACCGTGCTGATTGAGAGGTTAATTATTATTTCCAGTACACCTCCAGATCTTGATCCTGACGTATTGTATTTGGGTTTATACTTTATAAATCACCGCGTTTTTAGAAGAGTGTACACAAAGTACAGGTGCGATAACGAAAATATAAGGTGCTTTAATTTTTGAGACAATGGAAAGGAACATCTTGAACAGAAAAGAGTCCATTCAGCAAAATAATCTGTGATTTCGTCATTGTATTGTAAGTGTGTATGCGAAGTTATTCGCGTTGAAGGTGCTAGTAACTGATCTTGGTGTTTAATCTCACAGTTTAAAGTTTTGTTTTACATGAACTGCATTGCGTTCTTCAGAATTGCAGTTTTAACAATACATACTACCCCTCGTGTGTTAATATGAGGCAATTCTAAAAGTGTTGGCAGCATAGTCGATATCAGTGCATCGATATGAGTTACAGCGAAAATATCATACGTACACATAATTCTCACATAAAATACTGACAGTCGGAGTTAACGCCTTCATTTGTCCATTGATATTGCGACGAGACGTCAGCTGTGATCCATATATTGAGTTCCGCAGAGCGATGGCAGGAAAATCGGTGATGCTAAAGGTTTGTTATTTGAAGATATATTCGAAAAGATCTGCTATAAAAATAATTGTTTCAAATCCATACTTGATAAATGTTATTATTTCTTGAACCAGGTCATCCTCCTTGGTGACGGAGGAACAGGAAAATCTTGCTTAATGAATAGATTTGTTTCCAATCGATTCGACACTCATTCCTTCCACACCATTGGCGTAGAATTCCTGAATAAAGAAATCGAGGTAGATGGCCAAACTTACACGTTGCAGGTGAGATATGAAGTTTACAAAGATTGATGTTCTAATCAGTTCTGAATTGTGTCTGGCTTTTTGGGGCGTTTTTAAATGTTACCAAATTTATATTGCAGATTTGGGATACCGCAGGCCAAGAAAGGTTCAAGAGTTTACGAACACCCTTCTACAGAGGATCCGATATATGTCTACTAACATTCGCCGTGGATGATAAAGAAAGTTTTCGAAACCTGTCCAATTGGAAAGACGAATTTTTATATTACGCTGATGTCTCCAAATCAAATTTTCCGTTCGTTGTTTTAGGCAATAAGGTAGACTTAGAGCAGGATAAGCGCGAAATCGCATATGAGGTGGCAAAGGACTGGTGTGCTGCGAATGAAAATATGCCTTATGTAGAAACTAGTGCAAAACAAGGCACAAATATTACAGAAGCATTTAGAACTGCAGTGGAGAAATGGACAAAGTTAGACGCTAAAGCTGACAAATCTCAAGGAGGCGGTGGACAGACTGTAAATTTAGGCGCTAGGCATGAAGAAGCTGAGTCGGAAAGTAGAACATGCTGTTTTGAAGTGAGTTAAAGTTAAACCCGCAAAAGGAACATTCCAACGTTAGAGTGCCAAATATTTCGTTGATAACGTTTTCCATCACTCTTGCACTAGCTAAAAATTTTTAATTTCTTATGGCTTATCTCTATCGTAAATTGTATTTTATCTGATGAATCTGCTTCGTTCCAGTTCTTAATTTTATTTTTAACTTCTAGTTGGGTTTCTTGTATTCATATGATGCAACAGCAGTGTCGTCAGTTGTAGAGGGAAACAAATTATTTTAGCATCGTATTTGAAAGCAAACCTAGATACAATTTTATAGAAAGTTTTTACGAGCTATTTCGAAAATTGTCGCCGACTTCTTGAATCATAGTGGTAGTTTTAAAATTTGCGAATCACCGGAAGCAAAGATATGTAGTAGTTCTAGCCTCTATCCCTCTGCAGGATCTTGGGAATTAGCAGCAAGTAAATCGCTTTGAAGCAAAGGCAGGCCTTTCGTATTCTTATGCATTAAGATCTGTGATTTACACGCATTTGATAACATTAACTATTATTAGGGGAAAAACTTCGTGTGAACTAAATATAATGCCTCAGCTACTGTAGGAATTAAGAAGGCAGGACAGAATCCTAACTTGTAATCTCTTGTTAAGTACAGTATTTACAGTACGCCTGTTCGTGTGTGATATTAAGTCGTAAATGTCGTGATAAAGTATTGCAACAAGGTAATTAATAACTGGTACAAGTCAGAAGGTTAAAGTATTTATTCAAGTTTGAATAAATAAGAATAAAAAGTCAAATTATGACGAATGATTTGAGATAGGCAGTAGATTGTAACGGCGTTAGACTATTATATATATTTAGCTACTTAATACGACCTAGTGCTAGTCAAAATCGCGACAGAAAGGAGCAAAATCTTTGTCACTACAAGGCCCACGACAACATTTTGCGATGATTTCCCTGTAGTCTCGTTTTGGCTCGGACTCTAAGCTCCGCTTGTATTTCGCTACACGGCTTCGTCGATGTCCGCTGCGGGTGTGGTGTGGGTGTGAAGAGCTTTCATGGTGGCCCGATCGCGAATCTGCATCCCGGGACTCAGATTTCGGATTTTCACCAGTTGACACTGGAACACCATGATGAGCACCAGATGGAGGCCAGAGAATATCACGAAGCATTGCTTCTTCTGGAAAATGAACACATACGTCACGAACGAGTATTATGTACAGGAATAATGGAGATACAAATTGAAATGTTATTTTCATTCTGTCCAACCTTCGTTGGTAGTATAAACGCGATGTGCGGTTTGTATACTTCGGGACGATTCAAGATCAGAAACGTAAACACGTTCGATTTCCTCCCTCTTAAAGATACAAGATTGATAAATCCTGCTCCTTATAGAATCAGCATCACAGCCTTGAGTTGCTCGATCCTGTAAGATCCGGTATCCTGGACCATAGACAATAGAAAGCTTTCCCTGGCTATTAGGTAACACTATGGCTGATAGCAAGAAAAGCGATGTACACAGCCAGCGGAATACTTTTTGTGAATCAAAATCCATTTCGTAATGGGCTATAATTCTGTTTACAAGATATAAATAATAGTTTCCAGATGTATCCTACGAGAGCTAACTATTTCTTTTGGCTATGTGCTTGTCCTTGGTAAATATATTTAACACAAATAGATCTATTCGTTGCTGCTTTCAGTGAGGTTAACAGCAGAATGAGTTGAGTAATTTTGCGTTGGTTAAGATATATTCTGGCTGTGTGTAGGGACAAGGGGTCTCAGTGACCGTATCGTGAGAGAGTGGGAGTTCTCTGTTACAGCGGTTACGATTCGAGATAGGTATGTGGAGAAGAATGCTTCCTTGGTGATATGACCAGTCAAGAATGGTTGTTAAATATAAACTATAATAACTGCTGTCTTACGGAAGAGCCTATTCAGCGTCTCCACATGGCGTTTGTCAAAACAATGGTATTCGCAAGAATGATTTTATGCTCCTGCAGACTAATTCTTGGGGAATTCCATCAATTTACAACTAATTCGGAACAGGCTGTCTTGAACTCCATTTGCGGCCATTCTGCAATACAAACTTTATATAAGGGTTTACAGATGATAGTCATTTAGTACCGTTTAAAATCTACATGACCGTGTCTAAATTAGAAATATTATGCTATCGAAGATTCCAAAGGTTTAAAATAAAGATAATATAGTCCTTTCCTTTTCCTACTTCGAATATAAACTATAAATCCAGCCCTAGAAAACAGTTTTTTGAGATTTAGCGAAGCTAAGGATATTTTCTCTTACTTTTACCTGAGGCGCCACATTTCCTAGCTTCTGGGTTGAAGATTTGAGATTCATTGTTTGAACTTAAACTCGTAGTATTATCTCAGCTTAAAAGTGGCCCCAGAGTGTCTCCAGCATTTCCAAATGGAAACCTTTAGTATGGCGTGCTGGAATGTTGAGTGACATAGTCGTGATAATCGCACCAATCGTTTGCAGCTGGGCGTAAATCGTGTTTCACAATGCCTCTGGAAGGACTGGCGTCATAAAATTGATTTTATTGGCGTGTCTAAATCGCTGGTTACGTATTTAAGACCTTGTCAAGACCATTTAGACCTAGACCACGATTCAGCTGGTTTAGCCATATATATATATGACACGATCGCTAGTTTTGTGTTTCACAAACGATGGCTAGTTGTGTGAATGTCAAGACGGATTTGTATGGTAAAGGAGGTGCCCGTTGACTAGCAATAAGAGCCGGCAAGGCCCCCAATAGACTAATTGCGGACAAGTAGTAGACAAATCGCATTTCTCACAATCTTCATAAACAGCTGGTCAATTTGACGGAACTTGCATAGAATAAAGTGAAAAATTATGTGGGGAAATTAGCCTAAAACCGAAATCCCCGTTCGAAATATCATATTGTATTTTCTTCTCGCTGTCGTACATTCCAAAACCATGAATATCTGGTTCTTCAGAATCAATTAAAAAGATGAACAGTGAACCAATATACCACTGTATTTACACAGTTTTCTAACATATTGCAGGCAGCATGTAATTTGCACACTATAATAATGGAATCCCTTCAATGAGCACGGGGTGAACTTGTGGTTAATTGTTTATATTTATCATTTATGTTGACTACAAACTATAACCACGATTTCACACCCATCTATCCTGCACGGCTGTCAGTTTTGCATTGTGCTAGGTTATACCAATGAGCTTCATCTATTACAATACAATAACAACATGATATAAGATACTCGTACTTTAAAACTATTTAATTTTATTACTTAATACGAGCATACTTTACTAAAACGAGGGTCCCAGAATCGGCACCACGAATAGATGTGAACAACGAATGGCTGCAGTACACGAAGCCAATATAGATGATTCTGTAACACTGATAACTCATACCAAACGCACAAACCGTCACTCGTGACCACGGCTGAAAGCTCAGCCATCATTTTTCCAATATCCCAACTACGCCTCACTTGAATATTAAACATAAAATTTGCGAATTTTCCATATTTAGCAGAATCATTCAGTAATTTCTTGCACCTTAGAAGAACTAGTAGCGGTAGCAGCATTGCCATTTAGGGGAACGGAGACACCTCGTTTCTGAGACATGTTTATCTTATCTCCAAGACTGAGAGCCATTCCCTGCAATGAAAATAATATTGGTCAAAAATCTTAATTTCGTTTGCCTAGCAGAGCCTACTGCCACATGTTAACAAGCAATTCTCATATTCTCATCTATCTTGTGCAAATCTTACCTGACTTTTCGCGCGGATTCTTATGTGCCCTGTCACAGGAGCATTGGGATTTTCCATAGATTTCTCTATGCTCAAATTCGCAAGCGCATCCTCGCCAAATATGGACCTGGCATACAGTGTTGCCGCCATGAAGCCGCAGTCTCCAACTAAGGCCTATAGTTATCCACAGATTCATATTAGTCTTAATTTTAGCGAAATCAATAAGCATTTTTAATCCATATTACTTACCTTTTCGGGTGTTAAGCAGTGCATGTTAGTTGACTTCACCAAATGATGCAAGTACTGGTGTAGATTTGTTATGCTCGTATTTACGTTCACCTAACGACAGTTTTATTGACATTAACATCAACACGAATGCGAAAATGGTGAGGCTTGGAGTGCAAGTCTTACCTTATTCTCCCATTCAAATTCCGCCCACATCGCTCGGAATTCCGCATCAGTGCAGGAAGCAGGAACAATATAATCCATGATATCTATGTGAATGTCGCTCATGACAACAACGTTCCTATCAGAACCAGCTCCGCTGACGTCATACACTGAAAACACATAAAAAATGGTAAAGAATGAAAAAAGTCCCACGTTTAATATGATGATCGCGATCCTCACAACATGTAGGCTCACCTATATTTCCAAAAATGACACCATTTTCTGTGGAAGCAACTTTAATACTAGCGCGTATATTAGTAAAATCATGAGGTCCCAGAATAACTGGTGCGGGCCGTTCCACAAGCTTTAAATCTCCTAAAGTTGCAAGTTCCAATGTGCAATTCTGCAACGTGTCGTCTAAAACAGTCAAAGGCAGCTTAGCACCAATTCACTTTTGTATCTGTTACACTGATTATAGATTGTCAGAAAATAGCTAACCTGTTTGGTTAACCAAAAGAACATCAAGGACGATATCGAACTGATTTACGTTAATATACGCTTCGGAGTACACGGGATCTGAGAAACCGGTGAGTTGGGTAACTTTGTTTAACTTCGACGACGAGAACTGTACCAGAAATTTCAGTATGTAAATAACGGTAATTAACGATCATAAATAAAAGAACTGAATGGACTCAGTAATGCTTACATCTGTATCGTCTTTTTTCAAGTCAACTCCCACGGCTTTGCTAAGACTGGATTCGAAGATATCGTCGCCATTCACCATGTCTAATCTGCTTACGAGCTGTGTGAAGTCAATGGGATCGTCTGGTTGTACCGAAATGTTCTTTTTCTTCTTCAATTTCAAGTTGGCCGCTTCGAAGTCGGATTTCTCTCGTAGCATTAGCGCAAGGGATTCACGACAATCATCAGTAAAAACTTTCGATAGCTTAGGATTTTGCTCCGCAACTACACGTAGGCAAAGTAAAATCCTTTCTTTATCATCGGAAGTAATAGCTTTTGCTGGAAGTCCTATTTTGGAGTTATAAAATATTAGCGTCTCAACGGGTATAGTCCCAATGTCCAATTCACTGCAGGTTTCTCATTTCATATTATTACCCGATGTGCCGAGACGAATGATGGATGCCATTATATACATAGCCTCAGCAGAAACAGCATGTTTTGTAGAGGCGGCAGTGGATTGGTTCGTCATAACCAGCCTTCGTACCATTTTTGTTAGGGACGCAGCCAAGGAAGCTCCAATGAAGAAATCACCTTCCATCAAATGTTTTCTTAGGCTCGGAATCGCTTCATCCTAAGCATCATGATGGATATGTTATCACTCTCTCAGTTAGAACTAGTGCAAAATAATTACTAAGGAGAAGATGCACAAAACAAAAATTCACCTTGGTGCTAGCTTGATTCATAGAAAACGCCGACTGTGTTGCGTACGTTCCGTCGGAAGTAACCAATCGAGCTGATGACGCTTTTTCAGTGGGCACTTTTGTAGCTTGATCCTTATCCTTATCATCGTCTCCTTCTCCATTAGCGTGCTTCAGTTCAGAATCCACCAATGGCAACTAATGACGGTACTTCATATTAGTTTCAACCGCTTCAAAATAATGATGACATTTTAAAAACATGGTTAAACGCTGATAATACCTCTCCAAGGCATGCTTTTATTTGCGCAATCACAAGTTCTATGTCATCAGGCTTAGTTGCAAACTCTCCCAGTATCCAGATTGTCGACCGCAGTATTTTCGAAGACTTAATTGTCGAAAATATTTCAAGTAGCTTTTCCACGATTATGGGAATCAGAGTCGGGAACTTCTGGATAGCCTCTCGCAAGAAAAGCAATACGTCAGAAGCAGCTAGCTCATTTGTGTCGGAGAGAAACTCAACCAGAACAGGAATGATATTGGATGCGACGTCAGGAAACTTTAAACGTTCATGAGGATATGTTAGCAAGCGCATAAGAATTTAAGATTTTAAGTTTAATGGGTATCTTAGTTTGTATTCATTTTACCTTAACGCAGCACTGATGCAGGGTGCGAACCAGTAGCTGACGATACTTTCCTGTGTCGTCATGCTCGACGGAATTGTGAGTTCTGCCTACTTCTTTTCGCAGAAATAGCACTGTTTCACTAACAGTTCTCGAGCTTAACAGGTCAAGTACCAAATTCAGCGTTTGCTTTCGTACTTCCAAATCTGGCGACGCTAAAATCCGCAAAACATCCATGACGAGCTCTTCCATCACTTTATCACTGAAAGGTAGTTCGCGAAGAGCAGATAATCTCTGCAGCACGATAAGTTTGACATTATTGTCACTTTCTTTGACAATTAGGTCGATGTAGCACGTCGCAGCGGCCTGAAAAAAGCAATAATCGGCTTTAGTTCCCAAAAACTTTAAACGAGATTTTCCATTACGCTGAACTCGGCATACCTTAATGGCGGACGGCGCATTGGAGAGTGTTACCAGTGTGCCTGCGGATTCATATCGTACAGCAGAGCTTGTTGATGTCAGTAAATTATATATACACCGGATGAATTTCGCTCTTTCACTGGGATTGTGGTGACAAACCTGGACGAATAAACATACAGTTGACGTTAGAAATCGTCATGATAATATAGACTCAACTGTAAAGAATTCTCTCTGAACACTACCTTGTAAATTAGTTCCACAATGACCAGCTGAAGGATATCTCCGAAGCTTCCGACCTGATCTAGAAAGGAGCTTAAGTAAGATAACGCACGGTTTTGGTCAACTTGTAGCAACATTAAGAAGGCATTTCGACGACAAGCCATATCCTGCTCTACTTCCAATAAATTAGCGACAAGTTCTGGGGCATCAGGTATTAGGCTATCGAAGTTCCTGAAAACAATACGAATTACATAATGAATCATCCTCTGGTCATTTAATTTCTCCACCGTGTTAAATGAAGTTAGTACGTACTTGTAAATCGTAAAAATTGCAAGTACAGCATTCCTTCGCACATATGAATGTCTATGCTCAAGACATCCTCTAATTGCTGGCATAAGTGGCTCCAATAGCTCGGGTTCCCTCAATTTGCACAGAAATCTGAGAGTTGATCCTCTGATGAACTCATTGGGATGTTGAAGATCCTAACGAAAGTTTGCATAAAAAAAATATTTGTTCAGTACTTTTAAGCAAGTTTGATAATCCAATTTCAACAATAATAATCTTACCTTCCTGTAAGCATCACAGACAAGGATCATTTCATGGAGTAACTTTCCATCAGGTGACGTCTTAGGAACAATTTCCCAGTAAATAAGGAGCAGCTTCTTGATCATATGATCCTAAAATCATGAAACTCAGTTATGTATAATTCTACATGTAACGATCCAGCTTCCATCATTAACAGACGCGATGCTTACGGATAGTGGCAAAATGAAACGGATTATGGTCATCAATAAGCCGGGTAGCTTTTCTCCGCTCAATATCATAAAAATGACTTTCTTCAACGCTTCCGTTTTGGTCTTGATATCTCCCTTTTCTGAAACCGAAAATAACAATTTCTTTAAAACTTAATATTCTTTGCAAACTCAAGCTTGTTAATGACTTGCGAAAACAATGTGATGAAACAATATGATAAATCCTTACCCAAATCAGACCGTAGCTGCATTTCACTTGGCTGCTCCGAATCCGAAGGAAAGTTAATGAGGGTGTAGCACGGGGGTTCACCCGCATTGTAATTCCTGTCTTTCATCTTTGTATCAATAAATAAATCACTGCCCAAAGATTTTAAAAATCCTTCGGAATTTCACCTCTTCTATTTTAGTCTACAACTTGGTGACTACAATGTCAGGGCTCCGGGTGAACACTTAATTCCACCTCAAATGCAACATCAACGGCTGTCATCCGGTACACCGGAACACATGGGATAACTGATTCGCCAATTACTTTTGTTAATTCCAATCTGCAAAGCTACTCACTCAAAATCACTGGACATTCGCAGTCTCTCAAGATGATGATGACAAGTAATAAAATTCAGTTCACAAAATACACAATTTACTTTTGAAACCCGAAAACTTGGAATTTGCAACGTCGTTTAGTGAAGCTCATGTCACTTAACCACGTCATTTAAGTGTGTTAAAGCAATAGACTTCTCCGGTACGAAGGGTGTACTGTCAGCACTTTACCATACGGCAAAATAATCATGCACGTAAAAGTACTGCATTGATTCAAATTCAAAGACCCCAATATACACGTACTTGGATAGGCCATATAGCGGATGACGGTCAGGAAGCGTTCACATATTATGTTTTCAAGGAGGTAGGGCAGAATTTCAATGATCAATGTAATTACAACAAATATCAAAGCAATATCATATTGGAATGTCTCCTCCACGAAACATATACGCAACATACACACAGTGAGAGGAAGATAAGATATGCTTAAAGCTTCTCAGGTGGTACTTGTACTACCATCTATGACAATTTTAACAAACTAGTACCACATCTTTTCATTCATTTCTCAGATGGGGCTTGATTAGACATAAATATCGCTGTTTCTTTCTCTAAAAACGCTTCGATGAAGGCAGGGCAGAACGTTGTAACAACGATTTCAGCGTTACTGCCTCCACGAAACCAGGTAGTCGGATCGTTTAATGACGTTTACGAGCCGAGGCGATGATATTTTCAGTTAATGTCACTGTATATACTGTATGTTTTTTACGGATTCTCTGGAATTAGCGTCTACATAATTCTGGTCTTATTTAAAATGAACATTTAGATGATTTGATGAGAAGAAGATGCCGGCACGCAGATTTGAGAGACTATGGCAACCCTGACCTGATTTTACACCTTCCATTACTTTATTACTACTTGACACGTGTGCCGCTTTCGGCGTCAAGTGATTCCAGGATTCAGTCGCTGTCTTAATGTCTGACAGGAAGTCAAATTGCAGAGTGATAAAAGAATGTTATGCCGGTGAATCTACCAAATGAATGCTAAAACAAGTTTCGAACATTATGTCAGTGCAAGAACGTCAAGAATTGCGGAATGCAATGAGCATAATTCAACTTGTCTAATTCAATTACGCTGCAAGGGCTGAAGGGAAAATGCATGTTGCCACGCAGGTAGAATAGTACAAATGTAAGTTATTAATCGTAAAAACTTTTATCCCCTTCAAAAAGGTCTGTCTCGATGGAGAGGATTTTGATTTAATTCTGGAAATGATTGATACTTAGGTACTTCATTTCCCTTTCAAACCTAACCGATGCATGATCTGGAATAATTAACGCTCATTAAGGTCAGATAGCGTTGTTACAGGAGGAGTCCACGCCACGGATGCTCTCATTCCTCGTGTGAGACGGAAGCAGTCGCTTCTTCTTGGAGTTACCTGAACAAGATACCCTTGTGAAGACTCCCGATTTGCCGTCTTCCACATCTTTAATTGACGTTCTTCAGTTTATTAGCTTTAATCATCCGTTAAGTCAGCACTTGTGACAGTAATAACTGCTAATGCTCGAGATTTAGCTTTCGTTTTTTCAGTATTACTCAAATCCCTTCATGTTTCTGTTTCTGGACAAGCCCGGCGAGGTCACATTTTCCTTGTGTCACGCGTTAGCCTAAGACTTGATTCTTGTTATTGTTAAACTACAGGCTCGCTCGCAATTCAATAAAGTTGAGAGCTGATTTCATGACGGCACGTTGCTCCAGTAAGTCTACGTTTTTACATTCTCAAAAATAGTTTTGTTGGAATTTTAGTTTGCAATATTAGTTGGTAGAGGGGTAAGTTTAGCTTTTAGTAACTACTTCACTGGCACCAGCCACACGACCATGTACCATGTTAAGTCATGAGTTATCCCGTTGTACGGCTCTTAATTTCCAAAGTCTTTAAACCTTTTGTCAATTTACATTTTTTCTCAGGAAACGATGGGGGGCGAACACAAAGTTACCGAGCTGGAGCATGCGGTTCGTAATATTTCAACTAGTATTTTGAACTAGCAGATGGAAAATAACTATGTAAACACATGTACAAACTTGTTGATTTTATTTCGGGCGTAGGTCCTCCCGGAAAATATGAGCGGTCACGTTAATATTGGGTTTGAAATCCAAGAAAACGACCTATCACCTACTCACGATCCAGTATCTTGTCACCCAAATTCCCTGCAGACATCCCAAGAAGAGGTAAAGTGTTTTGATTCTTTAAACATTTGCAAGTAGAATATAATATTTACAGCCGTCATCTTCGTATGTTATTCGTAATAATCTTGAAAAGAACGGAGCTAAAAGCAATGCTTTTTTCATACAGACAAGCGAAGAAAAGAAGGATGAAAATGATGGAGTCGAGAGAGAAAAATGGGGGAATCCAATAGAATTTCTTCTTTCCTGCGTAGCAATGTCTGTAGGCTTGGGAAATATTTGGCGCTTTCCATACACGGCGTACAAAAACGGCGGAGGTGAGGAAATTCGGGCTTAAAGTTGAAAGTTGTCAAGCTACGTTTCCGATAATAATTGCTATGACCTTGTCAAAAATTCCAGGAGCGTTTCTGATACCGTACTTGATTGTACTTACTTTTATTGGGAGACCTATTTACTTTTTAGAGCTGGCCCTTGGCCAGTTCTCGTCATACGGTCAAGTAAAGGTTTGGAAGCTGGCACCCTTCTTTAAAGGTAAATTCAAAATTATGTATCGTTGTAATTGGAATGCTGGGTTGCGGAATTTACGTGGGATGTAGGATGCACAATACTTTGTGGATAACCGATCAGGAAAATATTTTCAGGGATCGGCTACGGTTCCATGATAGGAACTGCTTGCGTGGTGAGCTACTATGCCAGCATTATGGGGTTGACTGTATTTTATTTTTTCGCGTCCTTTCAAGCCACGCTGCCGTGGTCAGTTTGCGATGAAAGTATTCTAGATGAATATGCTGAGAGACTTCAATGCTTACCAAACGATACTGCAAATCTTTACGAAAGGATTACACAAACGCGTTCCAATATTAGCGTCCCGCAGATTTATTTTGAGTAAGTATGTATTTTTCCTTTCAATGCCCGCTTTTTCAAACGTACTACACATTTTTAAAAGATAAGCTCTAGAAAAATGTCCCTGCTACTCGGCAGAAATGAAGTCCTGAAGCAGAAAATCCAGATTGAAGATGGTATCGGTGCACCCGAGTGGCGACTTACTTTGTGCCTCTTGTTTTCCTGGATATTGATATGGGGCTCCTTGGTTCGCGGAGTGTCTTCAAGCGGAAAAGTAGCATATTTCACTGCGCTATTTCCTTATTTTGTTCTTACGATTATGCTTATTCGAGGAGCCACTTTGCCGAATGCTTGGGAAGGGATTAAATTCTTTATAACTCCGCAATGGGAAAAAATGCTGGAGGCCGATGTAAGGAAATAAACTAATTTTCAGAATTCCGTTTTTGTAGTTTTAGTTTGCAAAAAAATAATGTCAATTTTATTTTGATCCTTAGGTTTGGTTTGCAGCCGTTGGACAATGCTTCTTTTCTTTATCAACGGGATTTGGTCCGATTATTATGTAAGTTTCTGTTATGATTATATCAAACTAAATGTGCTTTTATCATTTCATCGGTATTACCAATCTAATGGCAGGTCGAAAGTTACTTGAAGAAGTCTACATGTTTAATTGGGCTTAATATTTGCAGGTTTGCCAGTTACAACGATTTCTCACACAACATCTACAGGGATGCGTGGATTATAAGCGGTCTTGACACATTCACGAGCTTGTTTGCTGGTTTTACAATTTTTTCTGTTCTCGGGAATTTGGCGGGTGAACTGGGAGTTGACGTTGAGGATGTCGCCAAAGGAGGTGCCCTGTCATGTTAAATTGAAATGTCTTGCCTATAACTTTACGATATGATGGCAGGAAGTAGTTTTTTTTTAAAATTTGTTGTCGATAATACAGTTTAAACTTTTTCAGGGCCCGGACTGGCATTTATCAGCTTTGCTCAAGGCCTGAGCACATTTACCTGGGCGCCACAAGTAATGTCTCATAATAATGTCACGTTTCATCACCCTTTTCCAAATAAGTATTTGATTTTGCTGATTTGAAACAGTTTTTCTCCGTCCTCTTTTACCTTATGCTGTTTACCCTTGGAGTGGGAAGCGCGACGTCTCTCACAGGAGGCATTATCACGCTATTTTGTGATCAGTTTCCAAAATTTGCAAGATGGAAAATGACGACGCTTGTCTGTTCAATCGGATTCTTTCTGGGACTTATTTACGTAACACCGGTTAGCTGAATGATGAAAACTAACATACCACCGTAGGATTCCTTATCATTCTTGTTTAATCTTAACGGCAACTTACGCGGATGCAGGGAGGACAGTTTATGTTGGAGCTTGTTGACCATTTTGGAGCCAACTTTTTGATTTACGTGATGGCAACTCTGGAAGTGATGGCAATCGCTTGGGTCTACGGGTTGGATAATTTCATTAAAGACATAGAATTCATGCTCGGCGTCCGAATTGGCTGGTATTGGAAGTTCTGCTGGGGTTTCTTCGTTCCGGTGGCGTTGGCAGGGATACTTATGTATGCTTTGGCCACGGAAAAACGTTTGACCTACAATAGTTTCGAATTCCCCGACATTGCTATCGGTACGAATGACGATTTACATCATTATGTATTCCTTCTGCATATAAGTTTCTCCGCCACCGTTAATTAATTTATAATTTTGATTCAACCTTCCCATACGTTAATCTATAGCATGCGGATGGATCCTGGCTATCTTTGCTTTGCTCACGCTGCCCGCTTTCGCATGTCATGCGGTGTGTACGAGAAAGACAAGTGGTTGTTGGGCTGTACGTCTCCTTTGCATACTCAAACACTTTTAATAGAAGCAGGCAATCTCTTTCTACTGAAGATAGAAGTTATAAATTGTTTATTTGAATTTCCAGAAACTGAAAGCCTCCTTTCAACCAGCAGCTGACTGGGGACCACGGAATGTATCCAGGCGTAACGATTGGAAAGCATTCAAAGCGGGATCAAAGGACATTGAAAATTAAAATTTAATACTCTATAAATGCAATTAAATAATTAATCTGAAAAATACGAACTATTTTCAAGTTTCCACTCATCTTATCTCACGACCATATACTTGGTTTTTAACGATGAGAGAGTTGTTTTCAGTTAACTATTTATCTTGCTAAAATCTCTTTGGCGTTGGTTTCTTGTTCAGTTAAAGAGTTCCAGTGATAACTATTGTCACGGAAACAAATCCAAACGCACATAGCAATTCAAGTATTTTACAACCAGTCAGCAAAGTTTAAAGGTCGTATATGCCTGCCGTAATCAAAGGACCGCCATTTTAAATGGCGCATAAGAAGAGAAGCATTACGAATCGTAATAATTTACGATATCGCGCAGCTGCTTGCCTTATGAAGAAAACTATAACCGTTTTCTTTATTTTCCCTGTCATAACTTTACTCAGAAACGTAACATGATGAAATTGTTCTTAATGTAGATTGCTAAATTTCCCCCCTTTCTAATGCATTGAGCCTGAATAACCTACGTCAAAGGTTAAAGTAGTTTTACGCATCTAAAACTTGAAAATGTTAGTTTTCCTACGTTTATGCAGACTTTTCCAGGTGTAGCGTATTCGACCTTTGACATGCAGAGTTCTAACTTGATTTACTTGATGCAAAAGAGTGGCAGAGACCTCAGCTATGCCACAGTGCGAAATTGAAGCTGTGACGCTTTGGAGTTAGCAATTGAAAATCTGTGGATTGCTGCACACAGTGAAAGCTATTTGCGGCGTCATTTCACTCCGTGGACTTGGACTTGACTAGCCGTGAGACTGAACATTATGGGAGGACATGAATGCCCGCCTAAGATAGTAGTTTCGACCAGGGCATTTAAATATTGTGGGCCCTATATTTTATGTTTCTTACGCCAACTGTAAAGCCTGCAAAGGGTGTCATGACATGACTGCTTAACTAATTCATTTACGCCTTGCGTTCTTGCATCAGTTTTAGCCGCGTCATTACACAAGTGAATGCAATAAAAATCTTCCAGCTCTATCCGTCACACTCACGGGTGGTATATGTAGAATTAGAGTTATGCGAATAGGGGGGATTGCGAGAAGCAATTAGGCTGTAGCCTAGTTTTGCAACATGTTTGTATCTGGCTGGATTGGATTGAAAAGTTAATTAAGTCAGGCTCCAAAGCCCTTTGGTTAGAAGATTATACACTACCAAGTTGTATGTAAGGCTACTGTAGGAAGGTTACATATTTCCAGCTATCTTTCCTCATTTGTCAAACCAATTATCCATCCACTGATTATCCCATAGACAAAACGAAAAAGACATTATCTTATCTGAATGAAAACTTAAGTACTCGCTTACTTGTTACTTGATTAGGCTATAATGTCTATCCAGCTCAAGGAGAGGATTTATTTAATAACATGTTGCTTTGCAAGATTTGTAATTAAGCACATCCTAGGATTACCGCTAGAGTTTCGCCTTTTTCAGAATTATAAGCCAGGTATTCAACCGCCAATATGAATACCATAAATCTCAAAATAAAAGAAAGCTCTATACGTTTAATGGCACTAAAGACGGTGAATGTTCAACTACTACTGGACACACTCCATCACAAAGGGATTATCAGCGAGACGGAGAGAAAACTGATTGTAAGTTGAAATTTTTCTAAATTTTCTTCTTCTGCTTTTATATAAACTTTAGGTTTGATACAATCGGAATTTGGTTCGCGGAGTATTTATCCAAATCGTGCTTGTTTTCTAGACGAATCATGGAACGAATTTTAAAATTAGTTTGGAGATGTACTTGGTCCTCCTACGTAAGGGTCCAGAGGCGTTTGAGCTTCTGTACCAGTCGTTAACGGAAACTAACAACTTTCAAGTCGCTGACATTCTCAAGCCAGTCCAAGCTCCAAAAAGTTTCCACCGTTCTCATAGCTTGCACATGTCCATAAAACCTAGGCGCTCTATCCTACAGAGAAGTAAGACAGCGGTAGAAGAAGATGTGACGAGTAATTTGAGTTTTTCCTTATTTTCCAAGCATGATTCATATTTCGATCCAGTTAATTCATCCCATAGTTGAATGACTTTTTTGTATTTCCTCGTAAATGTAGTTACAGAAGCTCAGATTCCAAGAATCGTCCAAGCTCTTGACACAACTATTGCTCATTCGGAGTGGCCGGCTATAGTTGGAGAGCTTTTGGATGAGTGTGACCGGTTATGTATCGATAACCTTCCCGAGACGACAACTTATGAGTCGATATTTGAAAAAACGCTCCAGCTGTGGATCCACAGACGAAGATCCGCTGCAACGCTTAACGAGCTACTCCGAGTTCTGAGTTCCAAAGGCCAAGACGAGACGGTTGGTAAGTGGAATAGTAGTAATACATGGCAATACCGGTCAAACCTGCTTGCATTTAATTTCTCTTGTAATTATTGTCGTGTATGTGTGTGTAAACATTGCAGAATACTTTCTTCAGAACCACCCTCAACTTTTACCAGTTACGTGTTTATCCGATGAGTAAGATGAGTCAGAACCAGTTCGAACCTTCAATTATATATTGTTAGCCAATTCTGCGAAACGTCCCTGAAATGTACAGCCAACTTGACTCACCAAACGCGAAGCCCGGTTCAAGACTTAATCGACACGCCATGTAATTACAGCATTAGTTCTCCGGTTTGAGATAAATAATAATTAAAGAAAAAGGATGAAGTTTTGGAAAAGGATGAAGCCCATATTCAAAGGAAACGTTTTTTCTTTAAATCATTGAGGCTACATACTATCATGAATCCCCATCCAAATTACCACTCCTCAGACACCCCTCCCTTTGCATTGTTTTCTTCGGAAGAAGACGATTAATTTTTCTGCATAAGTCTAATCCCCATGTAATAATAAAATAATTTGTATCCTTATGTATTCGACCTCGAGATTGCTGGTAAGACAACCTTCAGCTTAACCCCCCACTTGCCAGTGATTGTGTCACTCTTATAATTTTATAAAACCATGCAAATCTACATAATAGCTATCGGACGGAATCAAGCAGAATAACTCTCTCACTTTAACAATCACGTCTGTCTTTGGTGCAATCCTTTTTTGCACAAGGTTGGTCAAGTTATAGCCTGGAGCAATAATGAAAGCTGGTTCTCTGGAATTGTGCACAACATTTTCCCTCTTCAAGCACATTAGAGTCGGCGTTGAAGTTGAGTGCGCTATAACCGACGGATTTTTGTCACTCTATAAACTGCATCCTGCCTGCATCATCAAAGGTTTCAAGACTAGCAAATTGTGTACGCCCTCAGGAGATTAGCCGAGAGGTGAGGAACTTGGAAATGCTGCTAAACAAATTCTGTATGTGTATGTTAATCAAAAGAGAAATCATGTTATATACGCCGTCGTCATGCTAATTTTGAACATTCCTCTCAGGATTCGGAGGAAACGCTTCTTTGAATGTTTGCAAATATGCAAGCTGTCAGAATGATGATTGATTTTTTGAATGTTAGTGTATGTATAGTATCCTTCGGAAAAACACAATGAGCGAATCGCAGTTTATGCATGCATCTACATCTTGTAGAAACGCATTTCCTTTTTTGGATAAGACATATAGTCACTCACTACTGATATGCACATTCATGATGTACCCGACCTTATTGGATTCTTTCAACTCTCCGTCCGTAGTGAACCAGCCAGTCTCACCTGGCCTTCCTTTCTAATTATAATTAGGAACTACTGTGGAGTCTTTCTAAGAATCACTATGTTTCCTCTATAAACTGTCTTGAGCGTCTCCACACGTACAGTTTCTGCACAGTGATTGTATATCGCATTTCAATACATTGATGCGTGGGCAAGTTCTTTGATTGCCATCTCCAAGAATTCCCACCGGTACTTTATT
Organism: Sminthurides aquaticus; assembly: GCA_906901655.1. Lineage (NCBI taxonomy): Eukaryota > Metazoa > Arthropoda > Collembola > Symphypleona > Sminthurididae > Sminthurides > Sminthurides aquaticus. The sequence goes on along the minus strand of CAJQTT010000004.1, from coordinate 1,556,535 downwards.
GATGCGCCTTTCATGCCTCAATCATGACAGTTGATAATTACACTTGCAAATACTTTTAAGATGACAAGGGGATTCTTTAATACCGTTGCGTTTTGCATGATTCTTCAGGGTACGTAAATAGCGTGAGGTCCTACTCGCTCTTACTCCTCATCCTCCTCTGGACAAATATTCTTTTTTAGCCATCCAAGAACCCAACTATTTATCTGTAGCTGGTTCACCCGAGGTGTATAACTTCTCTAAGAATTTTGATTCTTTAACCCTCCTTCACATTCTCTTTTGTCACGTGCTTGTGAGGTTTGTAGGATTGAATGGAACTCGTATTTTGAACTTGACCTCTCCTACTATACGCTAGGATAATTTTTCGAAGAAAAATCAGCAGGAACCAAGCCAGACTCCTCGTTCCACACACAATCACCGCAGTACTGACCTCCTAAAGGTTTTACGACCAGAGCAGGTTTAAAGCATACTTCTCCTTAAACCAATTCTACGGTAGGATCCCTCTACCCTCCTCTTCAATGTGTTTATATCCTTTTTTTCCCATCCATGTAGGACCTGGCCTACATCAACCATTGCGGCGGGCTACTAAAACAGTCCATTTCTTCTTCTGAACTCCTCTTATTGCTTTCTTTCTTAATCTTTTCCCCAGTTTTCTCACGAAGAATAACCTCATTGCATAGGAGGATTGGAGGGATGGGATTCCAAAGGGACTGTCTTCCCCTCAGAGTGCTGTCTGTGTTTGCAAATTCTGAATGTAGTCCATTCCCACTGCACTCAACGCCTCCAGTCGTGCGTTACTGAATCCTCGGCGTGAATCTGTTGTGTTTGTTTGAGTTCCCGAGTGTGGCGGAGTCTACATACAGGGATTTTGTTGTGGATTTTGCTAATTTACAAAAGACCCGACGACATATTTAAACTCGTAGTGTCAAGTAGATGTGTTATTGTAGAAGCTTCTGCTTTGCGCGCCCACACACATGTCACAATGAATGGATGCCGACCGACGGGACATTAAGCCTGCGGATTTTGCTCAACATCCTCTCATTCATTGCAATCTTCACTTGTCCTGCCACAACTCTCAGAGAACATATAGCTGATTGATACGGAGGATATAAGAAATTGATCAAGAAATGAGTTGGATTTTGCAAGGGGGCAGGAAGAGCGAGTCTGTTATCATATCTTTATCAAATGTCCCCTGCAATCCATGTTAGAGTCAAGATAATAGAGAATTAGAAACTAAAAGGAAGATCTCGTATCTTAAGCTTGCGTGAGTTGCTTATCCCTGGAAATAATTAATAAAAGCAAGGCACTTCTCATGATATTGCATCCTTAATTACTTGCTCGCATGCAGAGTCCCGCAATGGAAAAGTGGTGCTGAAAGGGAAGGAAAAGTCCTTCTCCACCCCTACACACACCTTACCTGCACAACCAACATTTGAAAAAGACTTCTCCAAGCTGAGTGAAATTACGTCAAGCCGTGTATGTACAGCTTATTTCCCACCTTAATCACGATGAGACACCTACCCCAAGCCAACAATGAGATTCTCAAGAACTGCTACACTCAGCACAACCTGCCATTCCCTAGCAATTCCAATGCTCTTTCTTGCTTAACAGCTCATAAGCATTCGCAGTATAGTTGGGAGAAGCAAGCTCTCGACTCACCCCTCCCAACTTGCGCCTTTAGTCCTAAAAGCACCTGCCTTTAAAATCTGCGATCACATTGTTCCCTTGTCCCACGTCAACGCAACATCTATCGCAAGCCAACAAGTATCCCTCCGATCAGCTGTCTTCCGCTTGAATCTGCCCGACTCTTCTGTTTGATTGCGAATAAGTTACGGAGGCCCATCTCAAAAGATCGGATCAAGGACCTCTCCGAAGGTATTATTTTCATTGTTCCCTTAAAACTACAGTACCTTTCCTTAAGTTGGCTTTCCTTGTCTCAGTCCACCTGCCACTCAGACAGAACTAACTAGCCTCCTCCTCCTTCCCACACTCCTTCCTTCAGTTTGGGTTATGCAAGTTATAAGGGCAGGGAGACCTTAATAAGAGGCAGGGAGACCTTAATAAGAGGCAGCTAGAACCATAACAACCTTTTACCTCCTTTAGAAGGTGACAAACTATAATTTTCACCAATATATACAGTCAGAGGCCCCTGTCCCCAGCCTTTGTTATTACTTATTCCTTGCGTGCCGCATCTCTTGCTGGGTCAAGGTAATTTGCCATCCTTTCCCTTAGTCTCTCATCAGCTACTCACATTTTCGAGTATCATCAGTCATCATGCCTGTCTGAGGATATTTTTTATTTTTTTAACTCCTCTTGTAACACTTTAAGCTCAAAGAAGAACGCTGCTGAAATCCGTAGTAACTCTTTTATTCTTGGTAGAGCCGCTTAGCACGGTTGACATATCCGCAGGTTCTAGCGTAGGAGTTACGAGTGAGTATTTAATAGTTGCTTTTAGTTTACAATATCTACTCCTGGAATTCAGCTACAAAATTTAGAACAGGTGAGTTACAACATGGTAAACGGCCCACCGGCTCCAATCTTTAGATCAGAAGGAAAACGTTTAGTCCTTGGTGGCAAGTGTATATTCTATAACACGCACGCACGCATATTCTTTTGCTCAAAACTGATAAATTCAAAAATATGTTATTCAATTCCTACTACACCCTCGTCCTTGTCAATCATTACCCCAGGACTCCTGGGCCAGGAGATGATGAAATTGTGGATATTTCGGACATTATTTCGTCTTTTTAAAAATTTTAAACCAATTTGTTTTTTCGATTTCAGACACAGTGGAACGTCTCTTCCAATTAGGACACATTAAATCACGGACATTAACCGGTATAAAAGTCGCCCACCTTAAAATGGATCTCCTCATGAATCTCTCAAACTGTCTCCACTTACCCCAGTGTTAGTTAGCCTGTTTAAGAAGTGGCCATAAGAATAAAGTTGTTGTTATCTGCGTAAGTTGAGTGCGTAGACAAAGCTGATATTGTGGGATTCTTTTCACTCCGTCACTATTTACACACATTCGTTCAACTTCCGCTTCGGCAGCGTTCCCACTTGCACCAGCTACCGTGCTCCAGTTAATTGTTTAACGTCTGCGCAGTGTATAGCTGTGTCAACAAGTTTATTGTGTCGAAAACTACGGCTATCACAGCCTCGCTTTAATAATAATGTCAAGCCACAATCATAACTTGGAGGAAGGTCAAGTAAGTTAAAAGAATGTTTTTTACAATAACCCATTCACATCTTATGATTCAAAAAATATCCAATCTGATTTCCAAGTCCCGTTCTGTATTTTTTCTTGAGCTAATTTGGTAATTTACTAATTTAATTGCTTGTATTATTCGTTGGATTACGAGAACTGTAATAGAAGTCGGTTTCGTTGAACTCGAAAAGTTCATGTAACAGATATACTAGAAACGTTTAACGTCGTTTATGCATCGTTTAGGACGTTGTCATAATAAATTTGACAACAATCAATCTTGCATCAATTACGCTAGAGTAGTATGCGTGTTTAAAATTAGATACAATCCCTCTCGTTTGATGAAGGAGCGTGTGAAGCTTGTTAGGTGTGTCAAAAGCTGTTTATATGAGTGAAATTCCTTCACGCCACGGCTGAGACAATTCACAATAGCTTCACACTCCTCTGATCTGACTCTTGTATCTCCTTCAACGCTATCACCGCCTTAGGTCATGATATTGCAACCTCCTGCTGCCGTTTTTTAGCCAGGAGCGGCATCTGTAAAAGCCCTGCACAGATCCCTGACTTGACTTGCTAACCCATTATTACCCTTTTCCAAAACTTTTATGACTCTTGAAGTTCTTATATCGCTTTATGCTCCTTGCAAAGATGCAGGAGGTTAAATGCAATGTTGCATTGGGGTAAAGAGGCGGCGGCGGCATTTCCAGCTCATCAGATGTGGCATAGGCTTCATTGGACTTGCTCTTTTCAATTAAGGCGTATCTCCTTTTAGTGGGAAAGTCGCGCGCGATCAATGGCAAATAGGGGAATAATAGGTTTTGAAAAGCCTCTCCATTACTGTTTATTAGGATTCCAAAACAACCTTTAAGCAGTGAGTTGGTCGTCAAGAGAGCTGTCGCTCTCCTTGTTTCCAAGTTCGACAAGTCAATTTCCATGCAAACCATCTCTTCCCACTCGCGAAATTCAAGGTGGATTCGGGGCTATAAGCTGTTCTTTGATGAAATCCTACAAGTATGACGTATTTAATGATTTTAACTCAGCCACCTCTTTCCAGCAGACATGTTTGGTTCGGCAAGTTTAGATTAGAGTGTGGCAGAATTAGTGAACCTAAATAATATGGCTACAAACTTGGTAATGGAATATTACAGCGAGCGGTAGGTATGTAAAGGTTTTCGCGAATATTCTAATGCCGCATACTACCGTAGAGAGAAGATTGCAGAAATACTGCTTGAGGGCATGACTGCGAGGTGTAGGAAAGCAGGATACTCTAGCCCTTAGTCTCAGGGCCTTAGGCTTCAAAAAATATAACATGTTGGCATATGTTAAGCTGGAATTAGAATGAAAATACAAGAGGAGGATCGAGAATACAATGGACAAGAATTGAGAAAAACAAGCTATTTTTGCAACTTTTTTCCCCTTGTCGTTCCTCTGAGATGTCAAAGATTATAGTAGTTTGGAGCTCATCGTCACTGCTTAACACGAGCGGAAACATGCGTATCCGTCTCCACAAAACCATTTTCATTTCACTGTCCAATTGAAGCGTGGAAAAGGTTTTTTTCCTCCAAGCATAAAGCTTCTCCGATCTAATTTGTCTTTTAGAATTTAAAGGCGAGGAGAATAACGGGGATTTGCAAGTCACTCTGAAATTGGCAATATTACGTATTATTTTGCATACTCTGCCTGGAGCCACTCCAACATTTGAGCCCGCGCTATGCAGGAACGACGACCATCATGACACGCTAGTATTCTGTGTAATCCAAGGACTATAAATGTCATGGTTCCTGGGATAGTTTCCAATTCCATTCATCCTTCTCTAATTAATTTCTTCTCAATTCCTCGTTCTTGTGTTGGTAGTACGTACGTGGATAATAGGCAGGGTTGATATCAGATTTTGGTTAAACATCATCTCCTCAGTCATTACATGAGTTTTTTTAACGATAACAAAAGTGTAGCGCTGAACTTGAAGTCTTCTGTCCATCTTCTTGCCAACCTTGTGAGAGCTGGACAGGATTTGAGAGGCAGAGCTAATAGAGCGTGGACTCACTTGCCCGCCCTCAAGGTGTAAAGCGTAAATGGTGAATTATTCATGCTCTTCTCTGATTTCAGTATCGCGGACGGGCGAATCCTGCCTACGACTACAACGAAAATGGACGAGAAAAGAAATCTTCAGGCGCTCATCCAGTTGGGACACTTACATCCGGGGTTAGTGATGGTTTGGACTCTCTTGACTACGTTGAATCGCCCGAAAGATTATTCTGTATTTCTCTTTCTTCTATAGCAGCCACGTTAATTGTTAATTATAATTCCAACTTACAGAGGGTTGAACCCATGGGGATGCCGGAGCGGGAACAATGGAGCAACCCTGTTGAATTCCTTTTGTCATGCATTGCCATGTCCGTGGGACTGGGAAATATTTGGCGATTTCCATTTACAGCTTATGAAAATGGCGGAGGTTAGTTTGGAAATGATGCATAAATTCAGTACGAGGAATGCCGTTATGAATCTCAAGTCTGCCCTGCCTGCTGCCAAATGATGCAAACTAATTGAGCTTTTATTATTCAACTAGGTGCTTTCCTCATCCCGTACCTTTTGGTCCTGTTTTTTATCGGGAAGCCGCTTTACTTTCTTGAACTTGCCATTGGTCAGTTTTCATCCTACGGCCAAGTGAAAGTCTGGAAAATGGTGCCCCTTTTCAAAGGTACATTTTCAGTTTATACTCGTGCACAATTGTCCAATTACCCAATTGCACACATTCTCCGAAGCCTAAAAAACCATATTGTAATATAATGCTTCTTATATTTTTACTTTCAGGAGTTGGCTACGGATCTGCATTCGGGTATGTTGTTGGTGGTGCACTATATATTTTTGGCAGAGTGCGGAACCAGCCTGCCTGCCAATATGATGACTTAACATGTTGTACTCGTGTTGACGTTCCATAATTTTTTCTTGCAGGACATTCTGTGTTGTATCCTACTACTGCAGTCTAATGGCCATTACGGTATTCTACTTCTTCGCCTCCTTTCAAACAGTTCTTCCCTGGACAACATGCAATCCTGAGTGGGAGGACTATGAATGCTTAGACAACGGGACCGCCATTCATAAAAACAGCACTAACGCTGAGCCTGTTTCTACTGCAGAAATATACTTTGAGTAAGACTCCTTCTACAGGCATTGTCATATTCTTGCAAGTTCTATTATTCTTCTCATGACATGTTCGGTAAGTAAATTAGTTTTCTTTTTTTTCTTCCAGCAAAGACGTGCTGCACGCTAAGAAGAATATTGACGATGGGATTGGGTTGCCTGGATGGGAACTCACTCTTTGCCTTCTATTCTCTTGGATCGTTATTTTCGGCTCTTTAGTTAAAGGTGTTAAAAGGTGAGGGGAGGAAGGATTATATTAAAGCCCCATTTAGGCTCAACCCTACCATATAATTCAGCCCAAGTAAAACTTTATTTAACCTTTTGTTTTGAAATAGTTCCGGGAAAGTAGCGTACTTCACAGCACTCTTCCCATATTTTGTACTCATTGTACTCCTCATCCGCGGAGTGACGCTAGAGGGCGCAGTTGATGGAATCTGGTATTTCATTAGACCTAAATGGGGGAAAATCCTGGAACCTGGGGTGAGTTTTTAGCAAATCCTTAATTTTGAAACTTTAAATATTTTTAATACTGCGAATACTTTTCTTGAACAAGAATACTTATTTTATTTTTACAAGGTTTGGTATGCCGCCGTTGGGCAATGTTTCTTTTCTCTCTCTACTGGTTTCGGTCCGATTATCATGTAAGAAGAGCGTGCATACTGCGTTTCCTTTTGCCTCCTTTCATTACTTATTTATAATTTCTTATCTCTCAACCCAGCTCACCGCGATCACGACCACTAACTGAATTATGCATTTCAGGTTTGCTAGCTACAACCCCTTCAACCATAATGTATACCGCGACGCTTGGATTATCAGCCTTATGGATACTTTCACTAGTTTGCTCGCAGGCTTTACTATTTTTGCAATATTGGGAAATTTGGCTCACGAGCTCAATGTTCCGATTGAAAAAGTCACCGGAGGAGGCACAAGTTTAGCTTTTGTGTCTTACCCTAGGGCTATTGCAACATTTAACTGGGTTCCACAGGTATGTATTGTTTTCGCCTTTACACATTAACTCGCCAATGCTAATTTTGTTATCCCGGCGTATTTACCATGACGTTTGCGAATATTTTCAGTTATTTGCCGTCCTCTTCTTCTTGATGTTGTTTACTCTTGGAGTGGGAAGTGCGACTTCACTTACGGGCGGGCTCATAACCATTGTACACGACCGCTTCCCAAAGATTGACAAGCCGAAAATAACAGGAGCTGTTTGCATCATCGGCTTCTTGTCAGGATTGATATACGTCACTCCCGTAAGCCCAATACTTGAGAGGCTCTTGAAGATGTTGAATTTAATTAATTAACTGAAGCTCCCTCACCTGAATGCATGATGCAAGTCTAATGTTTATTTAACGGGCTTTTCTTAGGGAGGGCAGTTCATGTTGACACTTGTGGATAACTTTGGTGCGAATTTTGTCATCTATACAATGGCCACAATAGAGGTAAAGTACAAGTTGAACATTTAATACAAACTGAGGCCACGTGTCCGGAGGATAATGAAGGAAGCTAATGAGGGAATTTAAAATCCTCTTTCAGATAATGGCAATCAGCTGGGTCTACGGTTTAGGAAACTTGTGTCGGGATATTGAGTTTATGATACAGAAACCTATTGGAAGGTACTGGAAAGTGTGCTGGGGGGGCATTGTACCGATTTCCCTACTGATTATATTAGTGTACTCGCTAGCAACAGCGAAACCATTGCTGCACGAAGGCAAATCCTTCCCACAGATAGCCATTGGTAAGTTGCCCTAGAAAAAGTGAAAGCATGGATGGAATGAAGGGAAATGAATGCGAAAATGGGAATAATTTTAACGTTTCTCCTCCTTCTGTAGCTGCTGGATGGACACTGTCCGTTATCGCTCTGTCACTTCTCCCCCTTTCCGCCATCCACGCCATTTACAAAAGACCCGGGCCTGGATTAATGAACGTAAGCTACCACACTGATTCTTCCTCCGATCTGCATGTTGTTTCTTAGGGTTCTCTGCGAGGAACTTGAATTCACTCTGAGTTTTTCTTCCAACCCTTAGAAAATTAAACAATCCGTCCGGCCCGCCGAGGACTGGGGACCAAAACAGGAAACCAATAGACAGGAATGGCAAAACTTGCCGAGTCAGCCATCTTTTGCTTCGAACGTAGGTGCTGTTGTTGACGGAGTCGCATGCGTCATCTCTCGGAAGTTTACCAAGTAAAAGCAAGGAATGGAAGCTCCTATACAAACTCAAAAGTTTTCCTATAGCAACACACTGCTGCTAGAAACAGACTTTTTAAAACCCTGTGATGTACCCGCAATCAGCTGAAGAAGAAGAAGAAACCTCATGTTCTACATGGATTCGTTAAGGTTCTCTTCGCCCATAGATGAAACCTTATGCAACACAAGTGACTGACTTTATTTAATTTAATTCCTTTACCTAACAACGTACAACTTTGCCCGCACTAAATATCTTTTAATAATGCATCCAGAACCGTGTATTCATGCTAACGACAATCCCTGTCCACCCGTTATTATTACTATTTTATCAGTTCTTGTTACCCAGTATCAGAGTTTACAGCTATTCTTAATGCAGGTCACACATAATCTCAAACGCTCTATTCCATTCACAAAGCGTTCGGATAGGACAGTCTAGAAACCGGCATGGTTTCGAGTTTACTTGCGCAACATCATTGACCTCCTCCTGCGTTTCTGATTTCTAGTAAGATACAAATCCTTTTTGATAAATGTTATGATTATACTTCATTCCCCTGTTTCACACCATGGATGTAAATACGTGGAGATTCCTGTAACCTATATATATTCACCCTGGGGCCATGCCTCTTGTACCTACCACAACTTAAATACTAGCATATGAATATTTTTAATTTAATGACCAAGTAACCAAGTTACTATTTTATGCATATTTCCGAATCAAATAGTATCCGTTGCTGCGAATGGTTATGATTGTAAAAAAAACGTTCGGTTAACTTATCGCTATCGATGAGCTGATAATTACAGTTATATTAGCACGGAAGTGATATCGATGACAATAAATATCATTGCCGGGGTGAACGATTGTCCAATAAGGAGATGAAGTTTTGGATAATAAAAGAATAAATAACAACCCTTTTTGGTGGTATACTTGCCATACATTAATATTGCAAATTATGCTCAAGGATTACAATGAGTGGGCAAGACTGGTGGGTCAGAAGCACACTATTAAGCGCCATCTACTGAACCTGGGCGGGAATACATACTTTTGTATTTTAAATACTCGCATCTTCAAAAAAAACTAACAACCTTTTCTTGCGCCTCCGGCAATAATCTGAGCGAGCCAAGGAAGCGTACTAAAATCCTTGCCTTATGCAGAATTAAAAGTCGTTTCTCAAATGTGTATAATTTGCTCTAAAGTTGACGCTCTGCAAAAAGTTGCCCCACAGGATACAACTTTTAGTTGGGGCGCGCTGTAGCTTGATGAATGGTCGTAAGAACATGAAGGAAGGAATCTCTACGGGCGCTTATCCACAGCCAGCATCAATAATAATGCATGAATAATTAGGAAGGGATAATAATTTCGAGGGGAACCGTGAACATGCGTCAATGTAATCGATTCCCGTTTTCGCAACCCATCTCTTCATGTGTACATTAGGCTATTTTACACTCGAATCTATGTTGACGGTAGAATAGCACTCCGGCAGTCAGAAGACTACAGGTAATTTTCAAAGCGTAATTTAAAACCCATACGCTTCAAAGGATTGTTTGAGAGAAGGCAGAAATTGCCCGAAACATTGCCACATTACCTTATTCGCCAAGAGCAAGTAAAATTTCTGATTTGTTCCTTTCCCGCAATTAATTTAATAGGGGAAAAGTTACAGGATTAAATTCTTGATTTCTTGTAGCATAAGTCTGTGTAAAGGAGAACATTAGTTGGTGTAATGCTTAACGAAGGACACGAATTCTCAAACTATTCATTTGCATGCTTAACAGTTTAGTTGGAAAAAATAAATGTAAACAATGTCCTCGAAAAAAGAGAGACTTTTGCATAAAATAATTCCTGTAGCTTGGCAAACGGTCAGCGTCTGGTTTTTGCGCTTCTTTCCTAACGTGTGGTATAGGGCCGCTGAGTTTAAACCAGCTTGTAAGGCGCGCGTATTCCTCCATTGTCCTAGCGCTACGATGAGAAACGGAGGAGGAGGTATTATGTGTAAGCTCGCTAGAAGCAACTTATCCCAAGGCATTCATCTCATCATATCCCAATTGCATATATATTCTATAGAAGTATGTAGCCAGAGGATAAACCTGAAATCCCCATTCCTCTCTACTCTCTACCATTATTATTATCTCTGTGAAGATCACGACCGTGACGACTCTGGATAGCTCCATCACAAGGATCATAAACTGATATTTCTGGATGTCGATGTCAGTCAGGATTTCATTTCCTTCTTGAACTATTCGCAAATAGCTATAGACATTCCACGCTCAGGGTTTAGCTTTCAAGTTTTGTTGTGCTCCAAAAATGGTGTCAAGATAAACCTCCCCATCGCAGCCATTTACCTCAAGGATTCAACGATTTCCGCCCGAACAGTGCATGGGAGAGCCGTATAGCTGAAATCTGCTTCCGGGTCTCGTCGTCCGCAAAAGACTCAACCCTCATTTCGGAATAGATCTACAAAAACGCTTCCAGGGAGATCCTAATCTCCCGCCACTAGGGAGATGTTACATCAGACCTGAGAGATTTGCTATTTTGAAATGTGATTTAAATATGAAGCTCCCAGCACGGGATTCCCCAAATCCTGTCTACCAAGCCGTGTAAGAGTTATAAAAGCGTTTCTCAACTTCTGTACATTTAGAGTCTTCTCATTTTTCATGCCTTCTTCATGGTCAAGGCTTGAAAAAAAGTTGATATTCCGAACAAGCCTGCGCGTTGACAAATAGCTTTTCGCTGCACAATCGAACAAGGATGACATCTGAACAGTGGCCGTCTATTGTTTAATTTTTTACCTCGCCGTCGTGTAACTCTATGAATAGCATCTCTCACTGGATTGTGCGCTTACCTCATGCAGGAGGAGCAAAATAGCAAGTGATGATACCTGCCCATCTTCATTAACTAATCTTAGCTCATTCCGCTTAATCGTGTCCATGCAAAGCCATGGTGAAACTCGGGATTCTCGGTGTTTTATTCCTAGTGAATTCCTTGGAATTAGGCGGTATCACAGCGGAAGCTCCGCTGTCAAGTGTATTCATTAATAAATGCTGTGACAAAGGGTTGGAATATTCTGAAATATCAAGTTCCAACCCCTGCGTGCCCGCCGAAAAAGCATCGGATGCAGAGGAAATTGAGACAACAACCACAAATCCGACTGCCATAGATGATGATTCTGAAAGTAAGAAATACGAAAATGCCGGGGGGAGTGAATTGTCATATTTTTCAAAACCATGGATTTTAAATGGTACAATAACGCTTCCGATGGAACAAACACTCGGAATGGAAAAATCAGAGTACATGGATTTCAGGTAATTTCTTATTAGTGTATCTCATGCTGACGACCGGTCAGAATACTTATCGTTTCCATGGTCACATTTTAACACTACGTGCAACTTTCTTACTTTTTAATAAGATTGCAGGTAAATTACCCGTCCGCGGAGCTATGCGCTAATGGATCGTTCCTCCTAAGGCTGAATACCTCCAGCAATTCGACATTGTTCACTCCAGAGGGTCAACTTCGATATGAAAACAACTACTATCCGACACAGGAGTACTGCTTGGCAAAGTGAGGCTGTGGTATTTTTTGAGGCTGTTTGGACGATGAAAGTTGCTAATTTTAAGATGACAAGTTTTGGTTTTGTCAACACAGGGTGGAGGAGAAAGCCGTAACATTCCGCATATGCCGGCCTACTTGCTCAGGGAAAGTACCATGTATTCGTAAATGTTGCAATCTGAACCAAGTGTGGGACCAGGGGAAAGGACTCACAAGACAAAAGTGCGTAGGGGCTGGAATGAAGAAATGGCGGCCTGAATTTTATAAAACTCCGACGACACTAGCGACTCCAGACGAGATTTCCCGAATCCATCCTCATTTCATTGTAGCTCATCCGAAAGAATGGTGCAATCTCAGTGCCTATATTCCATTTTCAATCACTCAACAAGACCAACGAGGAAATCCTCAATCGTAAGCATAAATATAGTATGAGTCCGTAATGAAACATTTGGAAGAAGGCGAAGGGTACTGTTTGGGAAAATTATGAAATCGTTTATGACGCAGCTGTTTGTTTTCACAGAAAATTTCGGATAAAATTAAATGGAGAGGTGATTTGGCGGGAACACCGATACAAGTGGAACGAAGAAGAGTACGATCGTGCTTTCTACTGTGTAGATGGACGCGTAAATCCTCCCCACAACGCAGGCTCTTCAATAAATGAAACAGAGTACTCTGGTCTTCATTCCAAAGATTCATTCATCTTCCAGTGTGGCCCAATGAAAGAGGAGCTCAATGTAAGACCCTAGAATGATTTGCCAATTTCTACAATACAATCAGAGAATGCAACATGAAATGAAATCGGCATTGGAATTTAGAAAACTTTGGCCAAAATTACTTTTTCTCATATCTCTTTCTCCTCCATGTAGACAGCTGCACGCTCTGTTTTGTACGGAGGAGCCATGATTGTTTCTTGTATCTTCCTCCTCATTACACTCATTGTCTACTTTCTTCTCTGGGAGGAACAAAACGTGCATGGGTGGACGATGATGGCCTACGCCGGCTCGCTTTTCTTCATGTATTTCTTCTTGGTTCTCATGCATTTTGCATCCCTCTTCTTACAACAAACCACAGACGGTACTCCCTCAAAAACGTGCTATTTTATAGGTGAGCTAATAATCCAGTTTAGTTGGTATCACCGCCATTCAGTCTCACTTTCTCCTGATTATTATGAGTTGCTTATTTTGATATATCCGAATAGTTTCTAACTAGGATTTGCTTTTTAATATTGATAAGGGGATTCTTGATTAATACGCTACTAATTCTCACTTTCAGCCGTCGGCGTTCATTTCTCCTTCATCTCCACCTTCTGCTGGATGACAATGGTAAATTACGACCTCTGGTGTACTTTCAGGTAAACTACGTGCGGAACTCGTTACTTTCACCGAATATCCTCATTACATTAGCTCTTGTTCTATCTCCTCTTTGATGATGGTCACTTGACATTCTTCTAGGGCACTCATGGCATCTTCTGGGAATTCAAAGGGTTTCAAGCGTTTTCTGGCGTACGCTGTATTTGGAGTGGGAGGCCCAGTAGTGACGGTGACTATTGCTTGCATACTAGCCTCACAATATGGGTATGATTTCTTGAAAATTCCGGAGGGCTGTGGTGGATAATTACCCCTGTTCATTAATGAGTTTGAAGCAACCCTTTCCGTTTCAGGGATGATAACGATAGTGGGATTGTGGTGCCTGACTATGGGCTGAAGCGGTGTCATCTTGATGCAGACGCAGCCCAGTTATATTATGCCTATGGCCCAGCTGGATTCTTGTTAATAATTAACGTGGCTTTTTTCTTAATTACCGTCTACTCTTTGTACAAAATACTCCAGAGTACTAAACCTGCAAGCAAATCCAAGAGCCAGAAACAGCAACAGTCGTAAGTAAAGTCAGATGCTACTCTTATAAATCATGAAATGTCTCGGGGAGCTTCCTCCCTCTCGTTCGCGCCTGTATCCGCGGAATTCTAAGTTGAAATTGTCTTTCTCTCTCCTCCATCCAACTACTTAGGGTGAAGCTTTTCGGGAAGTTGCTCTTTGTCATGGGATTTCCCTGGATATTTGAAATAATTTCCTGGTATAGTGAAATGGCGAGCCCCTCAACAGCATGGCTTTGGATTATATTTGACTTGATCAACATTTTCCAGGCCATGGCTATTTTCTACATATTCGTATGGAAAAAGGACATTTTACATTCTCTCTGTCAAAAGTACCCACGTTTCCGACGTGAGACACACATAATTCCGGAATCTCTCTACATGCATGTTTCCCTTCTTACCTCTTCCTCCCTCCTTGAATAATCCCGCTTATTTGAAACTGAATTACAGATTTCTTGGACCGAATTCTCCTGGAGCCAGAGACAGCAACAAGACTTTCTCTGGAATATCCTCATCTTCAACGTAAGAGAGAGAGAGAGAGAGAGAGAGAGAGAGAGAGAGAGAGAGAGAGAGAAAGTTGACTCTAAAAGAATATTCCATCCGACTCTTATTTTTTATATCGAATATTATTCACTTATTCACTTGCAGGGATCTTCAAGCGTTTGACGAAGGGGATTGCAGAGTCTACTTCCGGCGATCGTGGTACAACGACGGAATCCATGGCGAGCTACAACAGTTCCTCTACGCCGACTGCCTCCTCAGCCAAGCCGCCGGCAAGCCTCAATAGTGGAGAAATTCAACTCAAGACTCGGGGTCGGCCCTCGGAAGGCGAAGCCTGATCCATCACATGTTATTGCATCATTTTTACTTTTTATTCAGCTAGTTGTATTTGAGAAAAAGAAGTTATATATAAACTCTCTTACGTTTTGTACTTTGGAAAGCCGGCTGGGACTCCTCATATATATGTCACAGCTTTTGATCCTTCCTTCTTCTGCCGCGAGCGTTCGAAACAGTTGAGCAATTTCCCCATTGTTCTCAATTGCTTCTTATTTCCTCAAACTGATCAGTATATCATTCTCCTAAGCCTGCTGTTCCAAAAGTTTTCCCCTCTTTTTTCAGTGCTGGTGAATGGAAGGAGTGGAGCAGATTTCTCTAATAACAGCCTCAAAGCGGCCATAAAATTCTCCCGGCTCCTCCGCAGGATTTACATTAGTTTTTCCTAAATCCTAATCGCTTCCTTCCTCTCTTAAAATCTCGTAACTCTTCTCAACTTGCTCACTCCTAATACGATAGTTTGGGTGAAAATGTGAGCATTATCTTTTCTTGTGTCATCATGACGGAAAATTTCTCTTCTTCTTGTACGCATCTTCCATTCGTACAACTTTTACTATCGCTTTGCCACACAAGGAGGGTAAGGTTAGATGAGAGAATCCAATTTCCTCCCACTAGCATAGTAGTACAAGAAACTTATTTTCTGGCCGGATTTTATTGAGCATAAATCCTACTTTTCCACTTGTTTACCTAATAAGTATAGAAATAATTCCCATTCAACTTCTCCAATCAGAAACTATGTTTATTACACCTTATCCTTAAGTAAACGGGGAACTCTTGAAAAATTAATTGCGTCTTGTACGAAACTTTACGAGTGCCTTCACTTGTGCTTAATTTCAGGAATAGCAATATCGACTATATTGATCCTCTTTACAACAACCCTTATTTCCGTGTTAAATCTTTGCAAATCCCATCCCTGGGGATTTTTGCTACATGTTCGAGTTGAATTCTTCTTGTCCAGGAGGGTTGTACACTTGCGGAAAGCCCGGGGCTTCTTTGCTTCTTAGGAAGCTTTATACCTACATCAATCAGTGACTAAAACCTTTGAGGAGAAAGTCTGATTCTCCAATCCGTCTTCCCAACCCTCCACCTACATCCGTCCTTAATTTCCCACGCTTCAAAATCCTCCTCCTCTACATCTGATAAAATATCCGGAATTTTTCTCACGCACTCTGCTTCAATCCTGAGATGTTCGTGACAATCGATAAATGACTCCCGATTTCATCACTGATACCGGACCGTATCCCAGACTCCTCGCAGCACGCAGCATATCGCAGACGTAACCTCAGCTCAATCGCTTCTTACTTTCCCCCGTACATTCCACACTCTGACCATGACCACCCGGATTCCTGATTTTCAAGCTGTCATTGCTGCTGACCGCCTTATCCCCAAGCGGCCAATACTTTCAATTTACAAGTCCGTCTCTCAACTCAAGCTTCCCAGTGTCCGTAGATCTTCTGCCCCTGCCGTTTCGGCCATTTCTAAAGTGGAAGATGGAAAAGAATCAAGGATTGCTGATACAACGTTTCCCAAATCTAGGGATCTGATCTAATGCTCTAAACAAATGGCGCTCATTCTTCCGTCTCTCCTCACTCACTTAATGGAAGGAGAGCTTTGAGAATAGAAATGCAAATAATGTAGCCCTTTTCCAGGCTAGGACTTTCTCTTTTTTATACAATTTTCGTGTGTACTCTGAAAGAAAAAGGGAGACATGGGACGAGAGAAAGTCAAACGGGAGCTGGAATGCTTTCTCTCACGTTACACTCCCTTGCATATGTTTTGTTGTGTACGTCAGAATGGGGTGAATGGAAAGAAGAATTCCATTGCATCTTCCGTCCTCCTGGACTTTCCCCTTCCTTTCTCTCTCTTTCAGAACAAAGAAGGCTAGGAAGCTAGCGAGGGAGGAAACTGAGGTTTTCCTCTTAAACAGACTCAGTCGACTGTGTAAATTGACAGAATCCAGATGAGTTTTCAGTCTGTCTCCCTCACTGCGTCCATAGAAGCACACATATCCTTTCCATCCAGTTATAGTATCAGTGCCCAATTTCCTCCTCCGCTTCTTCCCTATCTCTCTGCTCTTCAGCACGCATCCAATTGGGATTCGTCCTCAACAAATTTCTGTTTGTTATGGTTTTTTGCCAACAAATATTGTAGAGAAAGTCTGTTTCATTCTCATGCTATCTAAAATTTCCCCACCACCCGGGCCCGCCGCAACTCAGCTCTTCCTCTCAAACTTTCCCGCATAACCTTTCTCCTTTCATTGCTTTCACTCCTTTCCCCCATCCTCCATTCCTCCGTCCGTACCTTGTCATTCTTTCTCTCGCTCTCTCCCTCGTCCATCCTTCCTCTTTCCACAATTTCTCTCTTCCGCACATGCTTGCCTTCACATCCATTCGTCTCACTACCACCACCAACCATGTACTTTCTCTCTCTCCTCTACAGACCCAGTAAAAGTTGGTAAAACTCCTCGTTCCCCTGCGCTCGGATCCTATTCACAATTTAACCGGGCTCCGCAATGCATCTCTCGCCGCCAAAGTAACCAAAAGACAGAGGAACCTAGCTAATTTTTGAGCAAAGCTTAAGCTTACGAGCCCTCGCAACCGCAGACAGGTCATATAGGGAAGCCAAGGACACGGGAGGAACTCCCTCCCGCTGGGAGTATTGTAGCCCTTAAATCATAATTAATCGTGTTCCACTCCATCATTTCTCTCCAGTCTCGTAGTAATTTAAGAAACTTTCACTTCCTCCATGTCAACCTTGTGTGCAAATCTAATAAAGGACGTTTCACCTACTCGGCAGTCAACCATTCCATCAGTTGGAAACGTGTGGAGCTCTTCATACTTTGAGTTCAGAGAAACTCCTCTACAACATCAAACAAAAGACAGAACCAAAGTGCAGAGACATAATCACCTACAGCAGCCCCATAATTAGTTCCATCCAGGAAACAAGGAAAACCAAAGTGTGAGCAGCAACAACTGTCCCGGCGTCTAAGCTTTCCCCAGTTTCTCGGCTCGGATAGTCACTTATTCAGTCTGCCATCTTCATCGTAGCCCAATCTTCTTACGCAATGGTAGCCGTAAAGAATTTATGGGTCCTCTGGAAAAACTTTTCCACAAATTTCTCCATTTCAAGCGTCATCAACAACAATCAGACGTCTGCCGCAAACGGTTCGTGTACTCAAACTCTAATCACATTTCCTTAAATATTCCCCGTCTCCGCTTACTCGCTCTTTTTCGCCCTTTGTCATTGTAACAAGCTCTCATTAAGGATAGCCTTACCCCGCCCTCCAACGCAACAGACACCGAGGTCACATCCTCCCAACCCTAGCTGTATTATCCTCTCCTCAATGAATAGTCCTCACTGTAGAGTTAATTCACTACTCGTATTCCGCTACACACTCAGCCAAAATTAACTTTCCCTCGCTCTTCCCTTGGCTCCTATATTTTGAAACCAGGGTCGAACTTTCTCCGGTCCCTTTCATCATGGAAACGAGAATCAAACTTTCCGCGTTTAGGGACCGAGTTACTGAGGCGATGCATTTATTTTTGAACTCCCATGTCATTATGTCATACATGAAACGTTTTTATTCGCATTCGTACATCGATTCCCAAGATCGTAAAGCTCTTTCTGGAATAAAAAGAGCGCTATCTTACGGAAATTTGTCCTCTTATATGACACTTGCAGCTTCAATCCTTTTTCCTAACTTATGATTATTCGTGCGGGATGTTCAATAGTGAAAGGATTGTTTATTTCTAATGCCAATCGGCAATTACGCTTTGGAAATCCTTTTGATACCTGAAATGAGAATTAGCATTTCCTACAAGTACGCGCCGCGGTGCTCTAAAACCAATCCTCTCATTCTAACCCGAAGACCAACCAAGCACACTTTTGCTTTCTCTGCTAAACATTCTTAGCTACTTACAACTCCTCTTAGTTAGTTTGCACTTAGTACTTTCACTCTAAAGTGAAAGCGGAGTGGGAAAGTTCTTTGTCCCTCTGAAAACTCTTCAATCAGCTTTTGCATAAATTTAACTAGGTTGAGCCATGTATATTCATCCAACCTCAGTGGTTGAGAACAACTCTCATGTCCATATAGTGTAAACGTTTTAAAGACATGCACACGTCTAACATAAGCAAGTCCAACTCTTCAACTTTTGGAATCTCATAATCCTCCTTCCAGATGCTTTCTCGGCGCGTTCATAGCTTGAACGGAGAGATATGCAATTTAGTAGCGACATTCAGTAGAGAATCCGCTCATCCCAAGAGAAAGCTACTCCAAGAACATTCCTAGCAAATTCTCGAGCAAGTTCGTGCTGCTGACATGACGATGATGCTCTGAATCTCGGACTGCATATTACATGTGAGCTCTAATGTAGATTCTGCTCCTCTTAAAATATTTACATTCTGACGACACAGGAAATTCATTCACGGTTCAAGAATGTATCTAAATTATCAAAAGAATCTGAATGGGATTTCAAAAATGTGTGTAGCTTCTCTGCACGAGTCAGTCAGACCAGTCTTGCGAATTCGCCTATATTCCATATTCAACTTACCCCTAGACACAGCTGCATCAATATTTTCTCCCTCTTCCTTTCATCTTGTCTTAGTTAATATTAAAACGATGCAAAAATTCAACTGACTAAGCCATAGAATCTCTACAATTCGGGCTACATTGCCTTCTTTTGATAAAATAGGGAAAACTAAAGTTTCTTTGAAACATTCCCATCAATCTTACTAATTTTAGTTTCCATGTTTTGCTTATATTCAGCACTCCGCGGTGCTTCAGTTTGGAAAAGAGTTTCTGTTTCTTTCTTGAATTTCTACGTATTCCACTATTACCACCATTCTACACATCGGAAGGCACAATACCCATTCAGAAGCCGTACAAGTTGCAAGTTGGATTGCTTGCAAGACAATTTCCTTCTCTTTTTCTTCCCCTCCCGTCCGTACATTCATAAGCAACTTTTTCCTTTTCAAGTAGAAACTTTTCAAATCTTCCAATTTCTCTTCCTTCAACTCCTAACTAAATTTCCTATTCAATCATTCTCTCTGTCGAAAATTTTACACGAGTCAAAATTCCACTGTTCCTCTATCGCTTCTTTACTGCTTTGGCGTCATTTGATGAGACGATAGGACGTCATCAGATACACTTCTTTGGAGGAATATCAGGTGGCCCCACGTATTTCCTTTCAAGTTCTTTAAATACGACTTTGATGAACAAGATTGTCCCTGTATCCGGGACTTGTTCAGCCATGTCAAATCTTAAATGATATACATGCTAAAAGATGGCGAGTCCTAAAGCGTTAGAAATAGAACTCCTTGCTTTCCCCTGTACGTAACTCCTCCCCATCCTGCCCACATGTAGACAATCCGACTGAGGAAGAAGTTTCTTAATAATTCTCATCACCTATTTAATATGATTTAAAAGACTAGGCTAAGCGGGTTAAGAAGGAAGAAGAAGATAATTCCGGGCGAGGAGGAATAGCGTGGTGGGGGATTCTTTATTTCCACTGATTAAAAGTGTTAAAAGTGTCGACTGTAGGATTGAAAAGAAAGTAGAAAGTAGAATGGTGAGAAAGTTGGTGAAAAGCTACTGTCACTTCTTCGAACCTCTCAGCTCAGCTTGCTTAATATTCACCCCTCTCTGCTTTCATGAACTTTCTCCTAAGAGTTTTAGACGATAAGCCGGATTCAAAAGTAGAGAAGTAAGGACTTGCGGATTTCTCTCTCGGTCTTCCTCCAACGAATCTGAGTTACTTGTTCTCCTAGCTCTTATCGACCTATTCTCCAGATAGTTTAAGAGAAGGAAGGAATAATACGAAGGGATATATAAGAGGACCTAAATCGTTCAAGTCTCCGACTTTCTCCAAATCCAACCTCACGTTCGCCCCTCGTTCAAAAAATCCTCTGTTCGACTTTCCCAAGCTATTTTCAACTTGAAATTATCCTCTCCGTCCGTTTTATTGCAAACTTCACAAGAGTCCATCACACCAAACTTCCGTGTGCTTCGTTTCTCCTCCTCGCTCTCCACGATTCTTCAAATTCGACCATTGGAAAAACGTTCTCTTCAACTCAACCAGACACTCCCTCGAAAACTCTTTTCTGAACGTTCCTTCTTCCGCCGCAGCATATAGAATAGCGAATAGCTTACAAAGACAAGAAAAAGATACGGCCTTTACCTACCTGACGACAACAGACAACTTTCTCTTCTTACCTTGTTTCCCACATCTCTTTCTTTTCAAATCTTTTTTTACTTTTATGTATCTGGGGAAAGTAGATAATTCCTATACGTATATGATCCTCCTCATATCTGCCAACTCCTTTCACTCTACCGCTATTCCAGGACTTTCTCTCCGGCGTAACAAAAGAAATCTATTAGTTTGAAAGAATCAATTCAGGATAACACCAAATCCAAGTCAATTACATTTTACCAATTTATTCTTTCCAATTCCCTCCTTACTTTCTCTTTCCCTCTTACTCGGAATCCCAATATTTCCATTATGTCGGATGGTCAACATGGCATTTTCTTACTCGTCTCATAATCAGCTAAATCAGAGTTCCCATTCTTAGGTAGTCCTCACGTAACACTGTAAATAAGACTCGCTTGAAGCTAAAATCCCAATTCAAATAATTACTTTTACATCTCTACAAATTCCGTCTTACCGTGGGACCCCTGGCTGGAAGAAGTCTGTTGAGATAATAGGCTGAAAAATTCCAGGCTCGTAAAGGATAAGTAGGCTGAAACCATTAAATCCCAGGTAACATAGGAGAGTCTAGCATACGAGTGGACGACTTAGCGGAATGCGTGTCTAGATTCAGACTTTTACTGCTCCAACAGAATATCTACAACAGCCAAGAGATTCCGTCTAAGCCTATAGAAAGCCGTCATCTCCATGAGCTTACTGGAGAAAGGAGCCCCCTCCTCTCGTACACAGTATATCTAGTCTGGCCTTGGATTTTGGTGAGAAGGAGAAAAACTCGTGGGAAGGACGCGTGGTCCAAATAAGAATTAGCTTACTTCGTGCTTGTTATCTTCAGAGATTCTTTGGAAGTTGGCAAGGGACTCATCTTTTAGTTGCGAGAAATTAACCAGAAGGGTCTTGAGTACTTTGGGAACTGGCGAATGGATTTAACGGATGTATCTGGAAATTGGGGGCTTGTTTCAGGAGAGAAGGAGGCAAAATTCCATGTGCTGCTGATTAATTCGTATATACTTGGACGCGGAAATCCTTCCGCAGTTGTATTGGGGCTATCTTAAGACTTTCACTGGAGAAAGTAAAGAAGCACAAATGGATTTGGGCATGTGAGGATGAGATTCAGTTTTGTAGTTAGTTAAATAGCTGAAAAGAAAATTGGTTCGATCGTGTTGCAATTTTGTGGCAAAGCAATAGAATAGAGGTTCTTCTAACCCCGGATGATAAGTGCTTTCACCCAGCTAAAATATCACCCCCTGTGAAGCAACCCGCCTTTCATATTGTATATATGAAATTTAAATTTGATTTTCATTTATTCAAGCTCTGCTAAAAACCACAATATTTCTCGCCAACTTCACATCACTACCGCACTTTATCTATAAACTAATGCGGGAAGAATGTGTTTGCTTTTCTTGACATCTGTGGTCTAACAAGACACGGAAATGAAGAAGCCACATCTTTCCCCTCGACTTTGTCAGCTTATTAACAAGGATGAATCTTAATCTTGGATTTTTCTCTGCTTCTCATTCAATTCATCCCATCCAATTTGCATCCGTAGCTATCTATACAGGAATCTCCGATTTAATTACAGTCAGCTGCAGAATTCATAAGGATCTATAGAAGCCTCACCCTTTCAAAACTTTCTCTCCTTGCTAAATTACATGCAATAATCTGCTTACCAAAATTCTGCATTCCTACATAGTAGAAACGAGTGATGCTCGTATTCTGTGCCTTTCCCCCTCTATTAGCGCAGATTACCACTCCCCACCACCCACTCTGAGTAATTCTTATCTGTTCCTTTTGACTTGTTTTCGTCTCTAAGGACATTTCCATCCTTTGAAATCTAGCAGCCAGCAAGCAGCCACCCTCCACTCTAGCATTTTCTGACAAAGTCAAGATCAGTCATTCTGCTGTAAAAACGTCACCTCTAAAATCCTCTACTTCACCTCCTCCTCCTGGAAGCGAGGGGAGCGTC
Source organism: Sminthurides aquaticus (assembly GCA_906901655.1). NCBI lineage: Eukaryota > Metazoa > Arthropoda > Collembola > Symphypleona > Sminthurididae > Sminthurides > Sminthurides aquaticus. The sequence continues at coordinate 1,533,589 of CAJQTT010000004.1, read as the reverse complement.
CAATGCCATGATTTGGATCAGTGAAAAGCCTCATCCGGTTTTCATATTCATCTTATTTCCATTCCAATTCCTCTCAGGGACGGAAAAGCCCATAATAGCTTCCTACTCACACCCCTACTCGAGCTTTCTCTCTCCGCTCCGTTACCGTTCCTGCCTTTCCATCTTTCATGCTCCAGTCCAGAGAGACACGAAGGGAGGAAAAAAAACTATGATAGCACAGATAAAAGACGACGTGGAGAAACGTATGCGCAGGAACAAAATATATTCACCATCTTTTCACTCTACATTATTTACACGAGCCATAAAAAAAAGCATCAACTTAACCAGACCAGGCTCGCTATGTGCTCTTTTCATATTATCCTTTAAACTTTCCCCGAAAAAAAAACACTCAACAGCTGTACGTATCACACATTCTATTTTCTTCCAAGCTTCGACTCCGACTATCATCACGTCCTACTTTTTCTCGAAAATATTGCTCGACTTTTAGAAAAAGGCTACACATGTCCCAAAAGTTTTCTCTTAAATTAAAATTTATTGATAATAATTACTTTCACAATTTCCTCCCATTCTTATTTTCCTCCCAACTTCTCCGATTTCCCCACTAAACTTTAGGTCGGTTTAGGCAGTGGACGGACGCAGTATGTATTTGAGCCGGTGCCAAAAAAATCCTAATCTTATTCCCTCTTCTATTCTTCCCATCGTTAAATACAACCCACACACGTATGGTCTTTATCTATGGTAGAGTCTTGAAAAAGTACAGAGGATTTCTCCCTCCTCTGGGTTATAACATATCCCATCCGGTTTTAATTCCACCCTCATCCCCTTCTCCTTGGTTTTAGGGAATTTCGGAAGATTGTCTTTTATCCAATTTAATTACCACGTACCTTTTTAATTAACATTTCAGGTGTGTCAATTAAACTCTCCGCTCTGCTTTCCCCCTTTCTACCCAACCGGCTTTCCCCTCCGACGCTTCTATCCACGAAAATCGAATAAAGGCTAACTCCTTTCCCTCCTCCTCATTCTCTGCTATTTCTCCTAGTCTCATTATGCATTATGCCACACACTTGCTTTCTTCATCCATTCTTTCCCCCAAATCCTTTTCTTCTCCTTCTCCTCCTCCTCCTTTTCTCCACTATCTCTGTTAAAAATTTCTTTTGCTAAATCCAAAAGAAAAGTTGTATTATGCGCTCGCTTTCATCCTTCTGATCCTCTCTTCATGTACTCTAATTTACTGCCATGTCAAATTCACAAGAGACCTCCTCATATGCACGTATTCACACACCTATACATAGGGACGCACAAAAACTTTCCGAATCCGCTAGCCCCTCAAGCAGAAAATATACTCAAGGGAAAGGCAATACTTTCTTGTTTCTGTACTACTACCATCAGAATCCTTGACGGAATACAAGAATTCTTTTCTCCATCATTCCGCTCCAGCCTTCTTTCTATTAAGCTTCCCTCCGTCTCATCCCCCCTCCAGGACCCTTCTATTACTCCACACAACCAACATGTCACAGGAGGAAGGAGGTGTATTGTAAAAAATACAAAAAAGGGAAAGTAGCGGCTGGGAAAATCCAGGGAAAAAACTGCTAACAAACTTAAAAGCTAAGGTAAACAGGGAAACTCGTGTAAAAGCGGGAGGGAAGCTGACAAGTTTACTTGCAAGGGATTCTCATCAGGCCCCATCAAAATTTCCCCAACACGGCCATTAAACTATACTGCCATCCATCCTCCTTTTCCTAATTAGCTTCCGTTCTCTAAAACTTCCGCCCACTCTTTCTATCTCAACTTTATGAATTTCTCTCAGTTTCATATCAGCTTACCAGTCATCATCCTCATCCCCCTTTTCATCCGCTCCCCGTCCGGATATTTTGCAATCTTCTTTTTCTCATAAAATCTTCTTTTCCTACTTTCACTTCTCTTCCTCTATCCTTCGTCCCAACTAAATCTCATCCTTCTTCCTCCATCCAGTTTATATACAACCGCTCTTACTCTTCATCACGCCTAATGCTAGGATACTTAGAAATCCCACACGATAAAAACCATAACGTCACTTCAGCCAGCCTATATTACATAACAAGGGACCTCTCAGCTTATTTTCTCCTTCCACTCCCCCACCCCCGCTACTAATCACAACTGTGCGCTTTAACTTCCTCCCGCCCGGACCGGATCCACCACCTTTAGCTGCGTTCCTCTTCTTATGAATGACGGAGTCGTTCCTGAAATTAGGCTAGACTTTTGCGAAACAATAGTACACTTATTCTCATACCTAAATGATGTTTCGTTTCTTTTTTTCCGTTGCGTGTACGTGTAGGATTACATAGCCTTGTAGTAGCCACACTGAAAAACCCACAAACTTATCTTAAATTAGCACCGAATATCCGCAATCATTCCCACGGATATGTAACTAGTACTTATCTCGGTTTCTGCTCGACTTTCTCTTGCTTCTTGTAACGTTGTACCTATTTCCTTCCGCGCACACCAACTTTCTCCGCATCTTCCCAAATGAAATGAGGATGGGGGATTTATATGATTGTACATGCAAAGGTAAACATGATGTTTTCCGTTCCTTTTAATAATCCTGTCTTCTTGATCTGCTCTAATCCAAACAGGGAGCCGTAATGACGACAGCAGGAAGCGAGTGCGCTACAACCGACTCAATACTCATCACAGTACGAATACAAACATATGGCCCGCCAAGAGGGACAACTCCGAAACAAGCTTCCAGAGCAACTTGGAAACGGCCACCATTAAATATGACAGCAGTTCCAGCGGGATCTCATCCGCTCATTCCCTAAGCAATTCCTCATCCTATGACAGCAACGGCAATCAAAATTCATGGAAGTGCACGCTCCCAGATTCAGACACTGAGTTCGAGGAGGATAATTCTCAGTATAACAAAAATCATCGCATCACCATGACTAGCACAGAGGATTCATCGGATTTCGGTAAGCTTTCTCCTCCTCCATATCGCATGTGCCCGCAAGACATTCCACCCATATTACTCTTTCCCCTCATTGCTTCATACCCATATACCATACTAGGCCTCCTAAAGATCCATGCTTTCTCTACTTTCCCTTCCATCATACCGCGAGACTTCATGAGAGAAAGCTGTATCAACCACCACGCATTTCCCCTCCTTGATCTCATTTTCCTCCCTCTTGTACTTTTATAAACTCCTGGTGGAATCTATTGCTCCTGGAACTACCATCCCAATTTTAGCCCCATTCCTTATCCCTCCCTGCATACCACTTTCTCCTCATTCACTTCCATATACACAAGTAACACAAGGCGGAGAGGATATCCTCTAGGAAATTCATATTTTCGACAAAATTTACTAAAATGATACTCATAAAGTGGCAGTAAAGCTATCAAAAAACTTTTCTATCCCCTTTTCTTTCCCCATTTTCTTTGAGGAATTAATCGTGCCCTTCTTCTTCAAAATCCAGTTTGTCGGAGAAGAAACTCAGGTCAGTTTCCGCTCAGGCTTTACGCTCCACTTGATTGAACTCACCTTCTCATCTACTTTCTCCCACCCAACTCCAAGCAGAAGATAGAGAGCTGGGATGTAACTACTGTACTACAGAGTTTGTGGCCGTAGCCAGGACAAAATACCCTTGTTGGACGACATCAAAAGCTAACCCTGCTTTCCATGACAAAGAATGTAATTTGAAGCGGGCCTTATCTTCGCGTATCCAATTTCACCCCCATCAAACCCGAACAATAAACAGCTACCTTTATGCTTCTATCCTTTTATCCCCTCCACACGTTCACTTTTAGATTGAGCTACCTATCCTTTTGTATCATTAGTACAATGGGAAGACTAACAAATTAGCCAGGTAACTCCATAAGTGTGAGGATGGTATGAGATACAAGTTGTACATAAACACACGTCCCGATCAATCAGCAGCCCTAAACTCTCTCACTATATTTTCCCGGACACACACACACACACACGCTCTTAATTTTCACAGCTTTTTTTGACACAACAACCCAGCTGATCCCGTATTCCTTTCACGCCCGTAAAATCCCTAGAAACATGCTGTCAGTAGGAAATTTATCGTGGTCAAATAACAATGATTGACTGACACTGACAAGACGACCCAAGAGAGGCGCATTATGAGGAAGGCGGCGTCGTCATTCCTTTAGCAGAATCAATCAATGCTTGGAATGTTCCGAATGAGTACCAAATCCCAGCCCTGCAATCTTCTTCATTTCTCTCTCCCTCTTCATAATATTCTTCCTCACCTTTCTCCACCTTTGCTCTCTAATCTCTATCTTGTAAATCCATCTCCCCCAGAGCTTTCTCCAACTTTCTCCACTACCTCTTCCACTGATGCTACTCCACCATGTGCCAACAGCCGTGCTGATTTTCTCTAACTTTCCTATTTTCTCCTCTTCAAAATTTAAACTTATTGGGAGCGAATCAAGACACCAAGAGCATGCAAGAGTTTCATACACGATCCTCCTCGCCTACTATCATCAACCTATATCCTTGGCAAGTTATAATCCTTTCTAATAATTTGTATTTCCTGAGCCTAAACATATTTAATCCATCCTTCCGATTACTTCGTCACTCACTCACTACTATTCCTTTCTCCTCAACTTTCCAGCATATAACTCTTGGAATTCCCTCCAAGAATTATTACGCTACTTGTCGCGCTTACTTCCGTTCAACAGTTCCAGCACTACCTAACTCTAGCTATAGCTCAGTCTGGACTTTCTCTGAAAGATTTCCAGGGTATGGTGGAACAAAGCAGAGGAATTAAGTTCCCAGAAAGTCTCATCGACTCCTCATATATAGTGAGTTTTCCAACTTTTCACTCCTGATCTCTTCAAGAGGAAGACGACAAATCTTGGGTCTCTCTCTCTCTCTTAATGTCGGCAAATACCAGTAGCCCATAAAATCCATTTTGATTCCTTAAGGAAGGCTACACCATTTATCTCTTCGCCCCAAACCCTCAGCCTCTTCCTCCACCGTCTGTCTTGTCAAGGAGAAAGTATTTCCCTTTATCATTGGAAGGGAATCCGAGAAGCGGACCCACTAACTTTCTACCTTCCATTCCCTACTAAATTCAACTCTTTCCAGACAGAGCGTTTTAAGAAATGAATTCCGTATCACCCTTGTAACTCGCTTTCTCCCTTAGTTATGTCCCGACTCTTTCCTCAATTGGGCCTTTATTGTGATCATTAAAACGTTTCCCCATCCATTCTCCATCTCTCGGCCCTCCAGCCCCTTCAGCCCCTCTTTCCTTTATTAATGGGCGCAGCCATTCTTAGAGCGGGTTCAATGTTGTCGGTCGGTCGGTCGGTCGGTCGGTCGGTCTGTCTGTCTGTCCGTCTGTGCGCACGATAACTCAAGAACGGATGCATGGATTTAGATAAGATTTAGAACACAGATGTATATGCTACATGGGACCATCGCTATTGAATTTGAGAATTTTCGAATAATTATTTACAGAGTTATTGATAATTAAAGCGCGATGAGTCATCAATTCCAATGCAATTACATACGTTCCAGTCACAAGCACAGCTACGCTCAGCAGGCAGAGAGTGGAAAAGAGAAAGGGAAGTAGCGCACAAGCACATAGTCCAGTAGCTGGGGAGTGGAACAAGTGTCGAAAGAAATATTCTTATTACAAGCAAGAAGTCGCGTGACGTAGTGGTTAGAGCGCGTGGTGTAAAAAGGGAAGGACAGGGGATCGAATCCAGTTCTACTCTTTATTTTTGCAGATTTTAAATCATAGAGTTTAAGCTTGTCATTGAGTTTCCGCCATAAATTATTTCTGCTTCGTATGGGGCGATGAGAGATTGCCCTTTTTATTTATATGGTTGTATTTCCCTTTATGCTACATCTATTTAAGGGTAGGTCACATTTTAAAGTGATTGCTTCCAATTTAATTTGTACATATTCTGCTGTAAGGTTTTGGAGGAAACATAACTAAAAGTATATATAATTATCCTTTCAAATAATCCTCTCCATTTAAACTTTTTCAAAATCTGTAACTAATGATGTAATTATCTTTTCCAATCATCCTCTTCAAATTTAATCGTTTTAAATCTGCACCCATTCAGTATTCGGTTATTCGTTTTTTGATAATTGATAGATTATTTGACAATTGATAGATTATTTGACAATTGATGGATTATTTGACAATTGATTGATTATTTGATAATTGATAGATTATTTGATAATTGATAGATTATTTGATAATTGATAGATTATTTGACAATTTATAGATTATTTAATAATTGATAATTGTGCTGTAAGGTTTTGGAGATAACATGACTAATGTTATAATTATCCTTTCAAATAATCCTATCCATTTAAACTTTTTCTAAATGTGCAACTAATAATATAATTATCTTTTCCAATAATTCTCTCCAATTTAATCGTTTCTAAATTGCGCCCATTCCGTATTCGGTTAACCGTTTATTAATGGGCGGAGCCATTCCTATACCGGGTTGGGTGACGTCCGTCGGTCCGTCGGTCCGTCGGTCCGTCTGTCCGTCTGTGCGCACGATAACACACGAACGGATTGACGGATTAACATTAAATTTTCAGTATAAGTATTTAACCCACCCAGGACCATCCCTATTGAATTTCGTGCATATTCATTAATTAATATCAGAGTTACAGATAATTTAAGAGTCAATTAGTTATCTTTTACATTGAAAAACATACGTTCCACTCACAAGCACGCTCAGCAGGCAGAGAGTGAAAAAGAGAAAGGAAAGGAGCGCACAAGACGGCCGACCCGTGACTAGGGAGTGGAACAATAGTGGAAAGAAAACAGCTACTCTCGTTCACACTCCCGTGACTTAGTGGCTAGAGCTTGGGAGGAACGATGTGAGAGGTGCGCGATCGAATCCTGGCTAGGTCTCGGTTTTTTTGCATAGCAATCCCATCAAACCATTGAGTTTTAGTCATATAGTTTGAGCCATTGAGTTTTAGCAGTATAGTAATTCTGAAGATTACGGGGCGATAAGAGAAATTCCTTTTTACAGCAAATACGAGCATACAACATTCCTAGTTAGTATTAAATCATGGATTAATTGTTATGAAGTCTTAAACTTCTATATAAACTATCAATCCAAGGTTTTTTAATAAAGCTCCGCCCATTGCATATTCGGTTGCCCGTTTATTTTACTTTATTCATCCTTAAGCTTCACATTCCAGCATGGAATTACATCCAAGCTACAAAAACCAATTTACTCCCGTTTACCGCAGTCTGTCTGCCTTCTTCTGCCTCCCTGCCAATGCCAATGTGGAGCAATACACTACTCTCTATTTTATGGAGGAAATAGAATTGACTGTGTATACGAAGCCGGTGGATTCCTCTGCCAAATCTTCTCCTAGTAAATTTATCCTTATCTATTTAACTTGCTCTCCGACGTAATGAAGCCTAGTTCAATAGGGAGATACTAACATTAAACGCTACAATTAGATGGATTTGTACAAGCGATGGATTTTCTTGGCCATTTTGAACGCTTCCTTGACCACACTGATTTGACACAATCTATTTTCCAATTCCTTCCATCCTCCACTGCTCCCTCTCTATACCATACATCAAAAATCCTCTCTGAACTATCCTACTTACTTTGAGTTCATGCTTGTTCTTCTCTCCCCCGCCCGCTTTCAGCTTTATCACCTAAACCCCCTACTTACAACGTGCTCCTCAGATTAAAACACTGGGAGACTCTCAGAGAGGATGGGCGTTGTCAATAAAAACATGGATTAGGACAATTCCGAGTAAAGTAGATTTGAAGATGGAGCTGATGAATACTAACTAATTTCCTTTCCTTTGACGTTTCCAGATGATGAAGATGAGGGTCTCACCTGTGATGTTTGCGACCGAAGTTTTCCAACGCTAAAAAGGTTGTCAGATCATCAGCAAAAGAAGAGGCATTTCGGGTAAGCTTTCAAAGTTGATTCTATTTACTAAAATCAATCCTACTTGTTCAGGCTGATGACTGCTAATCTACTGGTTTGGAATCGCATGGCGCTACTCCCACTCCCGGTCCATGCCCCATGCCCCGCTGCTCTTGGCTATATTGATCCCGGAAAGTAATTCACTTGAGGGGCGTTTATCCCTTGTGAGCTCCATCACTCACATGTGTTGCCATTTACGATAATCCTTGTTGACAGTATTGACGAAGTCAAACTGTTTTCATATAAAACGCATCAGATTCATTTATTTCTCGGGAAAACTTTTCATCTCTCCAGCTCAGCCTTGTCAGATGAGGGACAGGGAGAATGAAAGCCCGCTCCAATCTTCTCATAATTTCCCTTTGAGCGAATCCATTGCTCACGACAGGGAGTAAATCTGTTTTGTATCCTTTTGTGCACAATATGCTCTCATTTTCCAGCAAATTCAAAATCCACTCTCTCTCCTCCTGTAGACATAAATATGTGGACGTACACATGGCAACCCAAGAAAGCACTACTACCCTACCGTCTTGCTCCATAGCTTGTAATTACAATCTTCTTCCTCTTCTCCCTCTTATCTTCCGTCTTCTGGGATACTTTCAGACTTGTTCTCCACTCTTCCATATGATGATCCTCTCTACATGCAAACAAGATGAAGATGAAAGACGGATTTGCCATGGCAAAATTTCATATTAAATAAGCTACTGACATAGCCCTTTCTCCACTCTCTTCCCTTCCTCTCCAGTGACAAGCTCCTCGTTTCATGTGATCAGATTACCCGTTTCACCATCAGCTCCCATTCCCAGAGATGTAATCGCTTATCCTTGCTTAAATTTCACACAGACTTTCTCCACAATTCCCTCCCGTTTATCCCTTCCGCTTGCTGTACTTTTTTAAAGCGGGGTGGTGGTGGTGTAGCTAAATGCATTCCGTATTGTCTTCTTCTATTTGCTGTCGTAGGCTCCGAGTTTAGAAACTTAAAAAAGATGAAAGAAAGAGTCTTTTGTAATAATGCCCTGGGAAACTTGAATTAGAAGTCATGTCGTCATCTCTTGGTTTGTATTCTTAAAACGTTGCTATTACACTCGTGAGTTTCTCTGGTCTTGTAGCCAGGCAGGCTTCAGAGAATACAAACTATATTGCTCAAATCTGTTCACGATTCAAACTCATAAGCTTGCCCAAGAAAGGGCGTTTATGCAGGATTATTATACACATTTATTTTTATTGATTCCCCCCAATTCTTGGCAAATGGCCGAACCTTTGCGCAACCTTCTATATTTAACGTACATGGATTGCTCATTTGAAGAGCTTCTGTCACACACAAGTGCATTCCTCTGAATCTGTGTTCAAATGCTGGAGACAAAACATTGACTCTGCTACATGTGTACTTGCTGGAGTTAAGGATTTCCTATAGCTCAAGTCTGGGATGCTTATTATGGTTTGTGGGGTAACACTTGAATAAATTAAATTTCCGAGTACTCTCAGAACTTGTTGATAATCTTCGCATTCATGGAAAAGTAAATGTATTCCCTTCCTGTAGCCTTCCTCTTGTATTCTGTCCCTAAACTTCGAGTGACCCTGTAAAGGAAGGCCTCTTAGAGAAAATGTGTATGTATTTCCTCCCTGCATTGAAATATGTTACTGGTATAGAATCCTCATACATAAATTGGCAGAGTGTTTGCCAGAAGAATGGTTTATTCGTAGAAAAAAACTGTGTTTCCACTGCCAAGAAAAATCAGATATCATCATAATATATGCTCATGCCGTTGAGGCTGCAATGAAATGGTATAAAACTTTTGCATGATTACTCCAACGTCCTCCCGTCAAGCTGCTCTTGGAGTAGAAGGAGAAGAGACGGAGAACGGAAGCGCAGTGAAACGGAAGGTATATAGGAAAGAGTATAGTTGAGTGAGGGTGAAAGTGATGAAACTCTTTGTGCTTCTCCTTATTCCACGACAGTTTTCTGACATTACTGGGCCGAATCATCCATTCACAAGGATTTAAGAACCATTGAGAAAATCAATTACTAAGTGGGAATCCAATGCAGGATATATTGCTCTTATTGGTGGGTAGGATCCTCCTATTTTGTCTTCCTCTGCGAAAAGGCGTGTGGGGACTTTGCACGACTTTCTCTCTGCCCCACTTTTGTGTATAAAGCTTAGAGCTTATATACCACGTGTGTTATTGGCTTTTCCAATATGCCATTACAATATCACCTGCTCCAGGTTGTTTATCACTTACAAACCGCTCAAAAACTGACAAAAAATTTCACATTCCTGGGTTGAGGAAACAAGTTGGAATGATGCTTTCTCTTAATCCCTTCGTCTTATACAAAATCTTAGTGTCCTTGAGTTGGAGATTTGGAATGACGTAAACATTTCTCGTGCAGCGCATCCAAGTCTCATGTCCCTAAAAATCCCCACATCCACTTTACAAAGCTCTTATTTGATATGCATAAAATATGCGCTTTCTGCTAAGCCTGGCTGCCTTCTTGACTTAACCTTGCTAGCACCGATGGAAAAACACTTTGCAGCCAACAATCGGATACGGAATGTCTATCAATTCCTACGTCTTTCTATTCCTTTTTGTTTACAGGTTCTGTACGTGATACCACTTGTAACGCTATTTAATTTTCGGTCAAAATACACTCCGCATTCATTTGGGGTAGTATCGGAGCGTAGCCGTGTACGCTATTATTGACACATGTAGTGTACATTGCCTGTGGCCAAAATAAAGTTTGGTGTGAAGATAATGTAAGGAAATATTCTGTTCCATTCCAGCGCATTCTAGCTTATGGGCATTCACTCTCACCTTTCTCCTTGAGAGCAATTTTGCGGTGGTCACTGTCGATTACTACGTAGAAATTCCTAAGCTAGCGTAATTCTTTCTCGGTTATGCAAACTACAGTCGCGATTTTTTTAAAGTCGTGGCTTCTTGAATCTTGAGAGCTTAGCATAATTCAGAAAAGTTTACCCTCACTTGTACGCTTCCTATTTCTCACTGTCTGAAGAAGAAAGTTCGGGACCCAGGAAAGCAATTATTAATTTTATACCTCCTCCTGCTGCATAATTGCTTAAAACTAACTCGAAGGTCGAGATGGAAGATTATCGAGTTGTGGTATAAGGAAGGGGTACACATAAAGGTTTCATGACGATTGAGCAATATTACACTCAAAGCCTTGAGTATACACATTTCCGTACCCGACGACCCGACCTGACCAAAATTACTTTAAGCTAATCTGTGAATCTTACTAGACGGAGGAGGGAAGGAAGAGAGTTTTGACATAATACCCGGGTACTGAAAGAATAGAGTGAGCTACTTGAGTTTCTTTTCTCCTCCAAGTCCCCAGCTTATTAAGCAATACTACATGGAGCATGTAATACATGCTGGAAGCAATAACCAGTTTCCTCTGACTTTCCCTTCCGGGCCTAACCAGAGGAACATATTATACTTGAGCTGGTTCAATCTTGCGATGAAACACTAACGACTTGGGAAAGCGATAGTTTTGAAAGTTTGAAAATTGTTTTGAAATACTTGAAAACTGTGTTTTTTTCTCATCCTCAGATGCCTGCAATGTGACAGCATTTTCCCGAGCCGCCAAGCCTTGGATCATCACCGGGAGCAAATGGACCATTATGATTTTGTTTCCGACTACAATTCCGACACTACATCCTTTGAATCCGATGAAGATGGTCTCGAAGATGAGGAAGAACGGGAAAGACTTCTATGATTTCTTAGCTCCCCCGAGTATTTAGCCAGCGCAAAAAGAGCGCTCTCCTTCTACGACCACTTTCTTTTTCAAATCGTGGGGAATGTATATAAGCTGAGATAGAAAGCAGTGCGTGTTTTTCTTCTCAATTTCATTGTTCTACAGCACACACAGACAAGAGCCGAATCGTTCCAGCCATTCCTTTGTGGAATGTAAAGGCTTCTTTCTACCTCCAGACCAGCCAGAGCGAAACCAAAATTTTCTCCATTCTTGAGCAGACCGCGACCCCTCCCACAATCCGGCTACCTACACGCTCATTACTTAAACTCTCCTCTGCCACCAACCAAACCAGCCCCCTCACCCATCAAACTCATAATGTATAAAATATATTATTAATATTTCACCACCACTAGCTAAACCACAGCTCAAATCAGGCAGTCATATATAGCATTGAAAAACTCACGAAAGTTGTCGCATCGCACATCACTCTACTTTCTCCCACCTCTTTCCTTTCATCCTCTGGCTGCTCCTGCTCCTGCTTTCACCAATACGTACGGCAGAAAAAACCAACGCCCTTACTACATTAACTATATACTTTCACAGGAATCCCGTATTACTACAGAACTCGTATGTACACCCTCTAGCATCCGCTCCTCCTCACAAGTTCTATAGCATTTCAATCATTATCTTTTCCCCTCCTCCCAAATTACGTCTCATATGTGCTTCAAACAGAATTGAATCACATTGAGATGTGCTTTGGAATCTGGCTTTCAATCAGATTATTGCTTCATTTAGCCTCAAGCTCTCCCTTGCATGAAAAACATGTAATATAATCCTTACAAAGCCTGGAGCAAGTTTTGGAGTCGACCAACCTACCGCAGAATACCAATCATTTGATTCTCCCTCCTGGAATCCGGACATCCTGACGTTCCTCTTTCCTTTCTCCGCCCTTGTAATCTTGGGAGGAGAAAGGAATGAGCCTGCCTTCAAAAAAGTACCTGTGAATGAAACGGAAAGCTTATTTATGCTCACGTAATTACCTTTGTGATCAGGACACCTGTCTCCTCTCCCCATATTTCCCATCCTAATCTCAGTACGTACGGTAGGAGGGGAAAGAGTGTGAGTGAGGAGGAGACGCGTAAATTGTATTTTCTTCATTTTAATTTCACTCCTGGCAGTCTTGAGATTGAAATACCGCAAAAGTGTGTGTCACTCGGAAGTGCGCAGCACTGGAAACTGTGGAATGATGATGAGGAGCAATCTTTTTCTGCCAAATCTTCTAACATGAGCTCTGTCATTTCATCATCTCCTTGTTTAATCAAACCCTTCTCTTTATTCTTCCTTCCCTTGAGTTGACAATTCCTCTAAATCCCCTATTCTCTCTACAACTCACGAGCTATGAATCAGAGAAAGTCGTCATAGAATTTCCATCAATTTCGTTCCCCTCCTCTCACTCTTCCTTTTCTCGCGGAAAAGCAAACAAACAGTCTCTAGGTGTGTACTCTCTCTCTCTCTCTAGAACATATCCGTTGAAAAACACTTGACATATCTACCTTACATTGCCCAAAGTTAGTTGTAGTAGCTCCCCCTTTTGTTCCTTCTATCACCTGCGCCTCCAAACTTTCTCGAATGTAATACAAGAATTCCCTTTTGGATCCTATGAACTCCGCACTTTGCATGTCCTCTTTACAACGAGACTCCTCCCGCCGAGCTCCTTCTTATACTTTGCCCCACATTTACATGTTCAAGTGTTCACATTCCCATGGAGCACTCCCGAACAAGGCCCACTCATCTTGTGTAAGTAAATACACTACCAAGGAATAATCATTATCTTCTTAAATCAACCTAGTCACGTAGGAGACAAACGAAGGAAAACTTTCACCGCCAGCCAGCGAGCGAGCGAGCTCCTTTTCCCCTCTCTTTTTTCCTCTCACAACAAGTCCGCTCAAAGCATTCTTTCTCCACATACACTAACAAATATGTTGTATTTTTCTCCAAGACTTGGACACAACCAAAAACAACTCGCTTCATTTGTATTCTTCACCTGAGTAACTCAAACCGGATTGGTGCTTTTATTGAACTGAAATCTGTATAACTGTATTCATAATAAAACCTTACAAATTCAAATGTGTGTTGTTATTTTTATAACGCTAGACGTTACAACATTATAAATATCTCCCTATACTTACGGCATCCACTCTTACACATGAGGAATATACGCACCCAACAAACTCTCATTTATTCATGACATTAATAATTTAGGAATTTGTTTTCCGGTTGCGTATGTTAGTGCGGGATCGAAATCAAAGTTTTTATTGCAAATGGCATTGCTTTCAGGTAGAATTACACGTTAGTCAGTTGAGGAGCAGGGATGCTTGCTCCACTTTCTCCTTGAGTGACAAATGACAGAGAATTGTACGACTACGTCGTTTTCCTTGAAAGAGAAAGTATAACCTGGTAGATTCTGAGGGAACATTTAGTTCCACACTTATTTGGAGAATGCACTCAAGCCTTGAATTCCGATCACAGGGCAAAAGCGGTTCGCTTCCCCGTCTAAGTCTGAAGTCTGATCAAAGATCGTATGCTCGAATGTTATTCCAGCTCAGCTTTCTCTTGTCATCTCGGCATGAGTCTATCATTTGTTGCAAAGATAATTCGTTCACCTCTCTCTCTCTCCCAATAATATCTTCAAAGGGTTTTGATGATTCGGCAAAATCTATTAGACTTGATTGAATTACCCGACCTTCCAACCTACGTTGGGCAAATCGCTCAAAAATCAGCAACAAACTCAAACCATAACTAGATGAGACAGATGATGGTGAGTACAGACTCCACCCTAGGATTGTATCAAACAGAGTGAGTGAAATCATATTAATCCCTCCCTCCCACGCTTTCTCTTCCAATTTCCCTTCATCTCTCTTTTCCCTCTCAAAGAGCACAATCAATCCAGCCAGATCCTGACCGCCGTCGATGTCGACACATCAGCTCAAAAGCAGACGTACAAGGATTTGGTCATCCCCCAAGGGCCAGGAAACTCGAAACACAATGTAGTCTCATCCCGAGATGATTTTTTCCAAGAGGTCTTAAAGCAAATACTATCCGACATCTCTCTCTCTCTGTGCTTGCATATCCTTTGGCCACAGCTTGAAAGAAAATATATTCTCCGCCCTTCCACCTCCTCCGACTCCCAACTTGGCCGCATATCCTATCATTTGAATCGTTCAACTACCAGGTTACAATTACAAAGTATCTTGTAACTTGCCCCGAACGATTGCCAACTTTGGAACAAAGTGGTTTATTGAGCCTCGCGTTTACAGTACTATCAGGGGGGAGCAAGACAGAGGCAGCCGCTTTCTCTCTCGACGCAATTCTTCCTACATCCAAACTTTCCACCTTGTCTTGTCATTCCAGCCTCTTTTGTTTCATTCCTCCTTGCTATATTCATGGAGCAATTGGGATGACTAGACAACCGAGAAGAGTAAACATACAGGACCTGCGGTTGTTTAAAAATTTCTTCTCATCGATTTCTCCAAGAGATGAGACAGTTCCCCGTGTGTCTCCCTCCCCTCCTTACACCTATATTCTCCTCTGTACACGGAGTGAGCACAGGAGAGGAGATGACGTGGAAGAATGGTGAAAGTTAGGTGTTTCCTTTCACCCGCCCCGGGTCTTCCCTCTTCCTTCCAACTTCACTAAACAATCACATCATCTCCACTCAATTTTCTCCTTTTTCCAGAACCGTATACAATGTTCGCTAGAAGATATAATTACAATTCCCTGCATTCGTTATTCCGTGTTCCGGTTTTATTACACAGGAGGCTCTCGTGCTTTCACTACTGTATAGAATAGCATAATGCGGAAAACTCGTTGGGTTTTTATTCGAACATCCCTAGAATTCCTTGTCTGAATCCCCTTTTAACTTGATTTGAACAAACAAGAATGGGGTATCCTCCTTTAGATGACACTGATTTACTGTACGAAGGAATACGTATAAGGCTATACAAAGCTTTTCTCCGCTCTGGAAAAGTCTTGGCGGGGACTTGTTTCTCTACACTCATTTAAGTAAACTATTTCTCTCCCCGTCATTCAAAAAGCAAGGAAACTTCTCTCACCAAGTACATTCGATTCTTCATCCTCTATTCATGTAAGACTTCTGCTTGAACTTTTTACAACAATTCCTCGCACCAAATCCCCGATCCACATCCCATACAAGCCATTGCAGTTTTTCCCAGAGTTTAGCGTATGCGTGCGTAGTAAGGAAATTTATGCGCTTCGTATTTTAACAAGTGGGTAAATTTTTGTTAGCTTTTTCCGTAAACATTCCGTCTTTTCAATTTCGTCTTGAAAAACGCCGTCTGAATTTAAAATTCAAGGTCACACCACATCAAACCTTGAATTGAATCATGGAAAACTCAGCCGCCGACACTCTTGCTTTCATGCTTAGCGCTGTATTCTATTCCCAGCGCAGTTACATTGCATTATCCAGGAGACTACTGCATAAAGGGCTCTTGATGCATGTTGAAGCCTTTCAACATTCAACATATATTACGCATAGACACAAGGGCCTTTTAAGTACCGGCTGACTGCCTCCTCCTTTCTTGCAATATTTGAATGTCATTTATGCTCTTCTCTTGTCCGCATTAATCTGTGTCTCAACTTGAAGAGGCTCACCACAATTTTAGAGACATTTCCTTCTCCCTTTTGTTTCCCTCCGGCGAAGCTATAAATTTTCTCGCTTCCATGTCCGTAGTCGGTGTTTCAAGCTTAAATAAAAAGCTCTTCTCTTCTGCCGGGACAACGTTATGATTCCAAGTTTCAGCCAAAGTGAAAAAAGCTGGTCATGCAGACTCAGAATATGTCAGTGCAAGAGCTGAGACGGAGAAATAGATAAAAAATCCTGAGAAACTGTCCTCCCATCCTCTCCGATTATAAGCTTTGCACTGTCAGAATGCGATACTTTCTCCGGTTTCCTTCAGAAATTCTTCTTTCCCACGCTCACTGGATAAATTCAGTCTTTTCAAAATGAATCTTATGAATGAAGAAAGTAATCCTCTTACTCAACCGCCCCTGTACTTGTTTTCCACATGGGACTCGTGTATATCCTCTGCCCAGTCTTATTCTTCTCTCCAACCCAAAGGGCCATACACTTACCGCCACTTCCGGTTTTCAAAGAGTCTCGTATTTTTTCCTGTCCGTTCAAATCCTGTTACGCCATCCCCCAGCCCGCTCCTTCCAGCTCCCTTCTGCGCTATCTCTACAAGTATACACAATAACCATATATCTTGGGATCCTTGAGATTCCTCCCTGAGATGGGAGCATGAGAGCCAAATCGGTTGGCCTTTTTATTTATTCCTCTCCAGTCAGAAGCCTTAGCTCCTTTAGACCTCCGGCAGGAATCTCTTACATGGCTTCTTACCCTCATGCATACATTTACATGATTTTAAAATTGAATTTGCCATTCTTTTTAGTGGCGCTCACATCTCCCCGTCCAGACTCTCCAAGGATTAATACAATTACAACAACTGTCCTCGCGAGACTCTCTTGCTCAAACAAAGTGTCATAGTGGAAATACTCGTAATGCTCGTCACAATCTCCAACTTTCACCAATATTGACGCTGCTGGCTGGCCTAGGGTTATACTCTTGGTGACGAACAGCCTGTTTTTCCTCCCTCTGTAGCGTACGTGTATACCTCTCTTGCCAAAAGCACGCCTTTCTCCCCTATGCTACAGCCACAGCTTGCCTACTTTCTCCACCCTCATGCAATACATCGCGTCTTCTTCTCTGGAATACGAGCGAGTTGATCTCCTCGAGCCACAAGCTTCCAACATTCTTCCATGCACTTGAATTCCTACCTCTCATTTTGTCTTTATGCAATTCTATTCTCTTATAATCTATTCTAGCATCAATCTACCACAGAGTGAAAGCTTTCCTCGTTTTGGGTCTCACCTCCCCTTTATGCCGGACTCATGGTCACAGGATATATGCATGTTTTGTCAAACTACTTTTTTAACACACCCCCCTTGAATTAATTCCCCAGCTATAAAACAGCGGGATTTATACATGTTGAGCCTCGTATTAAATATATTGCGTATGACTTTCTATATTTTCTCTCTCTCTCTCCCTCTCATTATCCTATTTGTCAAATACTACCAACTGAATCTCGATTTTAACAATATGCTTCATAGCCTGCAATCCTTTTATGTCGACATATCTACATGAGACGGGACATGTGCCTACACCCTCGATATTCCGCTAAATTCTTCATTATGTCGCATACTCGTTTGCAATTTCCATATAATCACGTAGAGAGTCAAGTCAACCTCCGATTCCAGCCATCCATACATCTTTTACCCTTTTCCCTCTAATATATGTTAATCCATAGTTCCTAGATTCGACGGAGCATAGTGTTAAAGATTCCACCTCCAGCATCTCCGTATGCTCGGCCATGTAGCCAAGAGGTTGCAGGTGTCGGCGTCGGCACGTTCAGCTCGTATGATGATACCAGTCTCAAATGCACATTCGGATCCTATCATCATGTCTGTTCAACACTGAGCTACCTGTAGTAATTCCTTAAGAGTTGCTCATCACGGAAAGCATTCTGCATTTGACTTTATGGGAGTGTCTCCACTATGTTTTGTATGTATAGTCTGTGACTAATTCATGTCTCATGTCAAAGTGACGGTCCATGATGCCTGGTAGTTGCCGTCTTTTTCGCCACGCTTTATATATTGTAACATGAAACATGATCATGACATTGAGTCTTTACTCAAAGTCATAATACATTCTAAAGATTTAATGATCAATGTGTTTTCATCACATGGTTCTTTAATCAGGCTTCAGGACTACATGGAAGCACGCTACGATGATAAGGTGGATTCAAGGCCAACTCTTCGCTCAGGACTTAGCCAGGTAAAACGTTCGGGATTGTTCCGTATGATCAATAATTTTTGGGTCGGAACTGTATCTGCTAAAAGTTGGGTAGCTCCTTCCTGTACCTATTTCGCCATCTGTCCGTAATGCATATTTCATTCCCTCCCTGTCTTCTTACATCATTTCTCACAAGCTATCTTCCCACCTAAATCATTCGATCCGATCTGAACGCTTATACATTTCCCACTTTCTCCCACATGATCATTTCCAGTCTTTCTCAATTACCCCCCGTTTCTATTGCCTCTTATTTCACTTAAACATAGACCGACTTCCAGCCCGTCCCTACCTCTCTATCTCGTGCCTATTACCTGCACTTATAGCTTTATTTCTCCCCTTCCCAACTAATCATTTCTCATCCTTCCTATCAGCTCCAGATGCTTTTTCAGAAGGAATGAGACGTCATTCCTCACACCCTTAGAACAAAGAGAATCTAGAATAGCAATTTTACCGACCCGGGCGGCCTTCTCCGCACCTCTTGCCCGAAGCTATGCTTCTTTAAACAGTTCCTAAAATGTTTCTCACCAAGAGGTGCTTTATTTGTTGAACCAGCCCCAAAACCGTCTAATACAAACCGTAACCAAGCAATCATTCTCTCCGCATACACGTGATTCCACTGGAATAATAATAATGATTAATTCACGCATATCAGCACTGCCGCATTATTAATTTGGAACAGTATATATACCCATCTGCAAATGTGCCAATATGTTCGCCCGTACATCTTACCCCAGAAACTTTCACTGCAGCCGACTTTCTCCTTTGACTTCCCTCTTTCACTTTCACCAAACTAGTTCTTGTGTAATAGCATTTCCTTGAAAATAACTGACTGAAAGTATCTTCTGTTTAGTATACAATCGGAAAATCACATGCTTACCAAATTATGTTATATTGATTTTTGATGCCGGATGATGGGAATTAAAGCAATATTATATATTCTCGACGCAAAATTGTGGGAATGCTGAGTCCCTCTTGTGTGTCTTGCGGTGGTGATCTGCTGTTCATTCTTTTGGGGCATTGTCGACATTATATTGGGCCACTTCACACGAAAATAATGCATTTCCTATTAGTAATACTTCCTGCTGAAGAACACAAACTTAGTTGTATAAGCGTTGATGATCACTCAAGTACAATCTACGTCACTTTTTGCTATACCAATAGCTAGCTGAAATCCTGAGAAACAATGCCACGTTAGTATCATTTTAATATGTTTATTATCAACAATTCTTAGATCAGCTCTGATTGACTACTATTTTACCCGTTGGGTGGAGACGACGCATTTTAGCTCCGTGAATCACGTATCTTTATTTTCGTACCAATACTTTCGAACAACTATAAAATAACTATGCGTCTTTGTAAGAACTTGAACATCATCGTAGGGCATGTATTTCTTAACGATTTTCTAGTGACAGCTCAGATTGCTTTCAAAAACCTCATTTGAAGTCTACAGTAAAAGACAGCTACAACCTACAACACAACCCACTTGTAACTAGTGATCAAACTCTTGCTAGATATTACTGCTTCTATGTGATACTTTTTGACGTTATTCCTTTTGCAACTGTTACGTCCGGTCGTCCTCTAAGTTCTTGAGTTTATTTCAATGCGAAACGCTCTGCTGTCTCAAAATTCTCATCCAATCATACTGATATCAGAAACGAACTAAGCATTCTACATGAAACAGTTGTCACAATACTAGGCGGCATTACTGCTCAAGATCGGGACTAAATTAAATCACGTATTTGTTTTACATATCTGAACTTTTCATAGTGTGATTGGCTTCGTTGCAATTAAAGCTATGAAGTGTGAAGAATCAACCGTTCAAGTATTTATTAGTATCAAGGACATAACGACAAATCGTCCTAAACTTCTGCAGTAATAAGCACCTACTTCTTAACTAGTATTTAAAGTGGCAAGGACTCACTCAATCGTATTTACTGCAACAAGTCTATCGGCTAATCAAATGTAATTCACTACTTCTACTGCTAAATCGGATTTGCGACTTCCATACTGACATTGTATAATCGATGGGCGGACAAACATACTTCCAAATGTGTCGTAGCCAGAGCCTTGTAAGCTCTAATCCAGAGAGATTTAAGAGTTCAGACTAAAGACGGGATTTGTTCCTCGTTTTTTTCAGTATAGTGTCCGAGTTCTGCTATCATCGACGGATCTAATATAATCAAGTTAACTCTCTTGGATTTTGCTGTGCGCGCATTGATTCTTAACAAAAGTCTGAATAATGATAAGTCCGCAATCCGATTTTTGACTACTTTTTGTCCGAAGGGATTCACCTTTCGCTATGCATATCTTGCAGTCCTTACTTAACAAAGGAATACCATTCGCAGCAGTTGAGCGAATGCGTGCCTATTATATGCTTCGTTTCACGTTTCATTCTGTAATCCGTTTTCCTGCCTGTCTTCGTGGATTATTGCCAACAGTTCAAATGGTCGCTAATAGTGGTAGCACGGATTCCCTACTCGATTTATCATCGAATACGATTTTGATATCTATTATTACTTAAAATTTCCAGTCAGGTAACCATGGCTCGTAGAAAAGTATTTGCTATAAGATTGTGTTCGATCTCTTCAGAATTTTCTGTAACCACGTAAGTCCAATTATTCTGTCCCTACCATCCGTAAGTGCGATAATAGCTAACAAGTGGCTAACCTCTTCGCCAACTCGTATAGCTTACTGAGACAATTATAGCAGCCAACCACATATAGCACATGCCAGAGGCATTACCAAAGCGGGTTATCTTTTAATTTACACTAGCGATCTTAAAACTATTCAGTCCCAACGCAGTCGGTACGGATCCACTGCAGTCCACTTAAATACAAGTTTAACAGAGCTATTGCCTCAGTTACTACAGTTACGAATGGCAACTACGAATTTATCGACAGAAATTATGTAATTTTAAACCTGGACACCCCTAAACCTCTGAAGCGGAAAATTTACCTAGCTCTGAAAGAGTAATACTCAGCCTATGACTGGACTAGCGGCGAATCGAAGCTTATCTGGATATTATTATTGGGTAGAGCCAGTCTGTATATGATGACTATTGGTTTGTGAAGTTAAAGCGAAACCATTTTTGAGCGCATGGATAGATATCTCCTCACGCTGAGTGTCAACATATTCCTACACAGTCTGTAAATGCAACAGACTTTCAACACAAGTTTCATTTCCTGGCCCGTCAACTCAATACCTGTTAACTGAAAAACTTACAAAAAATAATCTATCTAGTGTTAACTACATCTTTATCGTTATTTACAACTACGTATATACCCTTCACATAATGGCTCATCCATTCGGAAAGTCTACTGACAAATTAAGGACCCAAAGTGCAAAATCGCGCGGTATTGGCCACAAGACAGCACTGCATTCGTCACTTATATTGCTCTAATTCTAAGGAAATTCAAACACTACTACCTACATCTGCGGTGATAATTTGCAACTATATTCGACTCTTTGGCTTCGCTATTTGCTGCGTACATTTCTGCTGGAACTGAATGTGCACACTGTAAGTTTAGTGCTAGACACTCACGCAAACCTAATAACCTCGGCGGACAAGAAGTCACAAACACTAAATTTACATTTCCAATTCACAAGTCTGGCAAGTAAGCAGTACTGATAGGAACATACTTACAGCTGATACAGTATGATCTTAGTTAATCTCAAAAATATTCGCATTTGAATAATTTAAAAAAAATAGTTAAAGAACTCTTTTTAGAAGAAGATTTTAAAGATGTTAAACTTCATCTTTTGCCGCTTCATTCTTTCGCAGCTGTGCGTAGTTACTGATAATTCTGATAAGATCTTCAATGCATACTTACAACTGTTAATTTGATGGAGAAGAGGTCACTCCATCGAGGCACAGACAGTTGATGTAACATTTACAAAAGGTACAGTGATCCACACACGAAAACTATTCCAGTAGGTAAAAGTATTACCTTTTAACAAGTTTCGGATCATACTCAAAAGATGTTCAAGATTTCCACACGTTAGTAAGCGTGGCATCAAAGTCGCGATAAATATATTTCCTTCATCATCCGCAAATACTTCTCAAGTGATGATAAATCGAGAGGAATCCCAGTGCTAATATTACGCTTAACCATTGAACACTCAAGTCTACTAAAACAACTGTAAAAAACAACCTAGGGCTCCGGACTTTGCAGGCAGTTGTACTGAACAGCTTCCTAAGTACTAATGAACTTAAATTTATAGGCAGGGTTAGGCAGTTCTTCCAAAATTTCACTGCGCCCAATACAAGTATTTATCAGCGCTGCGGTATGCTTCAAACATTACTTGACTTGCGTTGGAGATATTTCTCGAGCTCTCTGCTCCAGCTCAGCTTTAAAATTTTCTATATCTTGCTGGCTGAAAATCATAAATAGTAAGTTTTTATACTTCTGAGCTAAATTGTAGGCAATTAATTGCTTACAGAAGCATTTGATTATTAATCTTACCTTATTTGCATGAAGAGTATTCCATTGATGAGATTAAGCATATCCAAAACGGATCCCATGGAAGGCGGTTGAATCTGAATAGGTGGAAGACCCTTCCCGTGCGCCATGTCATTGATCTAAATCACAAAGATAATTTGCTACAACAGAATACTAGACGGTACGAAGAACTTCTTAAAAAGTTCCAATACCTTTCGCTGCAAAACAACAGCCTGCTGAGTTAGGTGTGCTAAGCAGTCTGACGCTTCCTGCGTTTTCTCGTGTTTTTCGCCAAGTTGCTCTTTGTATATGGAATAAGTCTCTCGTTCATTCATGAGAGCTGAGCGAAAATCTCCTGTATCAGTTAAATAGCAAACATTAGATTCATCATGTCGAGAAACGGTGAGATGAAACGAAGGTTTTGAGAATATTGCGTACCTATACAGCTTTGAGTTCGTGCCACCAAATGATGAGCGACGGCAGTTTTGAGGGAGCGGGCTCCGAAATATTTTTTACTTAGATCTAGGGCTTTCTCCAGGAACTTCAAGGACAATTCGTATTCCCCGACAGCATGTAAAATCAGTCCAATGTTGCTATCCAGAAGAGCTACATGGGGATGATTTTCCCCACAAACCAGCAAACTAAGATACCTAGCTCTGTAATAAAAATTAAAAGCAGTAATAAGTATTTTGTACGCCTTTGCAAAAAGAATATTTGAGTTGGGGCGGCGAACCAAACGCTTACCTGTACAGTAGTTTCAGAGCCGTTGTAACCTGATTATTAGCAAAGCAGTACAAAGACAAGTGAGTGTATTCCAGAATCGTTGTAGGGTGATCTACACCTAGTAAACGTTCTGCCATGAAAAGAGCTTTTTGTTGATACGCGAGGGCATCTGCATGCTCTCCCATGACGTAGTTAAGGCGGGCTAGAGAACGTAGACAAACAGCTATATCTGGATGCATTGCCCCGTAAACGTTATTAAGTAAGTTTAGTGACTCGCTGAGAAGTTCGTAGCCTTCACGGAAAAATCCGGATGACATTTTACTTTGCGCAGTGCCTAAAAAGGTGTATGCATCGGAAGCCTGTAAGTCAAATACATACAATTAGTTCCATGTGGATTAAAACGAGACGATTAGTCTTCCGAAAATTTTCAGATGTGATTTTCCTGTCGGTACTTACTTTTGGATCGATGTGTTTAACAATTGGGAAAACATTCAAAATATCTTCTTGAACGAACGTATTGCCATTCATTTTCCCGTTGTTTCCATTTTTGCTAAACTGGTACTCCCTTAGCAAAATCTGTATTCCGGTCTTCAAGCAGAAAGATCTTAGTAAGGAAATTTTTTGAATCCCATAGACGCTGATTACCGCATCGGTTGATTCTTCAATACTTGGAGGGAAGCTAAATCCGTAATAGAGCTTAATGTCTGATCGTATTTGATCCCATAAACTTGCGGGTGTCAAAGCGGTCCACTCAATACCATTGCTACCGTTAGATCCATTAGACTTTCCTTTGTGTTGTTTATTTTTGCTGCTTCGGGTACCGCGGTTCTGTTTTAACGGTGCAAGCTTAAAAAAGAAGTCACTGTTAGTTTCTAACTCCAGAAGTGTAATCAGTGCAGACAAAGGAAGTGATGAAACAGTTAGCAATAACTTACTTCATCCACGACTACTGGTGGCGTAACTGGCTGACCACACATCAGTAAGCAATTAAGGAAATGACTAATTGCTAGGCTTTGGTTCATAACGTCGACAGTCTGCAATCAAAGTTTTATGATTTACTCCAAGACATGGTGAATCGCCTAAAAATGCGGAGAGTGAATTGATGAAGTGCATACCTGTATGTAAGGATTGAATACGTGTTTTGCGCTTCGGGAGATTAATTCCATCATCGCAATTGTGGTCATGAAATGTGGGAGGTTTTGGACACTAGAAGTACTTGCAGGTGGAGTTGCTCCATTGGTTGCAGGTGGGACTTGTATGTTTACCACTCTGCTAGTATTTTCTTTAACTGCTTCTTCTTTTTCCAACAGTAGCTGCACGATTCTTCCTAAATATCGGATATTAATTCCTCTAGCGTGCATTGCTGCAGATAGAGTTAACCCGTCCATGATAAGTGCGTTAGGACCGAAAAAGGTGGGCCCGTTATCCAAGGCGCAAGCACTAGAAAATTATAAATCGTATTGTTTTATCCTGGTCAAGGTTTTCAACAATTAACTTGTGTTTATCTTACCTGTTGGCAGTTATATCTCGTATAAAGGTCGGAATTTGAAACAAGAGCAAGAATTCGCACGCTTCCTTGTTTAATCGCGTTTGGAGGTCACGAGAAGGATATTTCTTTAGTTTACTAACACTTTTGTCTTCAGATGAAGCTGCATCATCCTCGTTATTCAAACCAAAGTCTGCTGGTGGCTCTGCATGCTTTACGCTAGGCGAAAATATATCCGGATTGAATCTGATATCGAATTCTGTATCCGATAATGAACACACTGCAACAGCAGCTTGGCGAATGGCTTTTACAGTGGTCGATTCTGAAATTAAATCCATAGCAAAACATCAGTAATGTATTTGCGATCATAATATATAGTAAGCAACGATAAAATTGATTAGAATTTAGTTGAAACTCTCCAGAAAAGGAAACGTTAAGGATCATCCAAAAAACTTACCTTCAACATTATCAGTTGGTGTACTTGTAGAGATACTTTCAACAATTTTCTTCGCTGAATCAACCCTTGTATCCTCAGATTCTTCTACGCTGTTCGTTGAAGGTGCATCCTCAGACTTTTCGATTTCATTGTCTTTGCCAGAATTTCCGATTTCATTATTGCTCTGAGCATTATCTTTAACCTGGCGTTTAAATCCGAACTGTTGCAAGTGATAGGCTGCGAGTTTGATGAAAGTCATGTATCGAGATTCGACAAAGGCATCCACCAACTCTTGACGAAGACAACACAACTTGTGAGGGTGCTCTAGAGGATACCCCATTTCCCTGACGTCTTCCCCCAACTCCATGTCTGGTACTGATAAATGGATTTAATAATAAAGATATGTATAATTCAACTGTACATAATTACATTTCAAGATGTACTTCAAGAGAACAATAGTTCGCATTACCACTTAAAAAGTTGACATCAGCTGGGAAAGTTCGTAGCAAGTCCAGAATGTAGTGCCGTCCGTCGTTGCCTATGATCCCCTTGCATTCCACGGAAGAACACAATTCCACAACTTCGTCTTTATCGTTTGTGACGAAATGAGGTAGCACTTTTAGTCGCGGGGCCACCTTCTTCAATAAGTCAAGATACTTGTCACTTGTGACCACGGTTTTACCGAAATCAATTGATCCATACACAACTGACTGGTCCTGTTCTCGTTCCAAAATTCCCGGAATAATGGATTGTGCGGTCACTCTGTATCCCCGGTAATCAATTACAACAGTACCCAGAGTGTAAAGTCCTTCTAAATCTATAGAATTATAAGCTGCCACTCCTTGCAAGTCGTTGCGTGGTGCCACATGAGCAGCTGCGTCCCCGCCAAGCTCTTTGTAATGATCTCTCACGTCAAACCCTAATGAGAAAAAGATATTGGACCAAATGAACATCTGCATTTTATGACTTTCGCCTGGATTTATCGCCATGATGTTCCCATCGATGACAGCAACAGCCCCTCTTGACGCAGCAGACACGAAATCTGAGTGAACCTAAAACCAAAATTACAATTTCAGGTTTGGACATTTAGCAAACGTATAAAAAAATCTTAATTCCTGATATATCTCATCTCCATATTTCATCTCTACCTTAAAAATGGCTCTTTCCCGCAAAAGACGCTCCGGTAATGTTGAACGAGGTAGTTCACGCGTAGATTGTAACTCTTCATTCCAATCTCTCGTTTGACCGGGGATGTGCTCCTCGTAGCCCAGCTTCGACGAAAATGCCTCCTCAGCTCTAATAGCATCAAGATTATGTTGCATGGTTGGAGAAACCCATGTGTAGGTCTGATACGGCGTTGCCACTCTCTCAAACGGGTGACGACTCATGCGCCGCTTCTGTAATTGCACGAAACTTTTCCGAAAGGCTGGACTGATTTGATTCAAGAGCTCGATTAATGAGTGGCTCAGGAAATTATTCGGGGCGGCGGGAAGAGGATCAAACGAATCCATAGTGGATCGGTTCAAGTAAAACCCACGTGGGGATGCAGTAATATTGCAAATCTTGTCTTCCAGTGTAATAACAAGTAAGTACATTAAATCTCCGTGCAATTTTCTATTGCCAGGGGGAGGATTCCAACCAGAAGCAGCAAGAACCTATTCAAGAAGGCCCATAAAGTCAGTTCTCTATACTGCCGATAACAAAATCCTAAACATCTTCAGCCACAAAGAGAATTACCTTCAAACATGAAATAGGCTTCTGCTCCTTGTTTAAGGGATGAAGTGGATTGAGCAATAATGAGTTCACCGTTCCCGGCATTATATAATCAGGAGGAGTGCAATCAACCATACGTTTCTTCCCCGTCAAATCTCCACCGCTGACAGCGTTCAAAAACGATAGGGATGCACAGTCCGTACCGGCGTAAGCATCTGCCCAGTCAGACGGTTTGAGTAAGTCTCTGACGTGCTTTACATGTATGCGCGCTTCCCTGCATGTATAAAGTTCTTCCATCACCTGAAATTAAGGTAACTCAGATAATCAGACAAAGTTCACACTTTCGAAGGTGGCCAATGCCTAAAATTATGTATCATAAGCTTCACAACAGCCCACATTCTAAGTAGTACATTTTAGGGTCACGACACGAAGTCAAGTGCAATGCTGCATGAATATTTTTAAAAGTCGCCGTCGCTTATGTTCTTACTTTGATAACGGATCCATCTTTAAGTCCAGGAATACTTTTTAGCTCTGCAAAGTTGTCCAGAGTATTTCCATCCAATTGCAGCGAAAAGCAAGTCCTATGGCACGTGTCTTCCCGCTCCATCAGCAACTGATGCAGCTCCTGGACAATCTCACTACTTGATACCTGCTTAAAGCAATTTTAACGCACGATTAAGTTAAATTGTAAAACTTAATACACAGTCAAACCGTAAAATGTCCGAGTCAATGTAAAAGTCGGCAATTAGGCCAGATAAAGTTCGATCCTACGCTAGCACATGGCCTGTAGCATAAATGTAGCAGGAATCCAAACATTCCACGTAATAGATTCGACCCTACAGTCCATCGTGAGTGGGTTTCTAGGTACAACGAACCCATGTAATTAACCAAATTCAAATCTCATCTACATTTCAGAAAAAATTTCAGAAAAGTTCGTCGCTCGTCATGTGGATGCAGCTGCTGGAGCATAGCATTTATCCAGGTTACGTCATGAGTTGCAAATACAATAAGTATGTATATTACTTCGCTACCCCTGTCTCCCGCTTCCATCCTGGACTGTCAAAGCAGTGTGCGTATTTGTTAGCAGGGATATTGTTGACATGTTATTCGCAAGTCCACGTGACAATAGCATTAACACACGTTATCTTTCAGTTTTCCTGATCTGTCTACATTTTACATGGTTTCAATTCCTTAGTCAAAATATAAGAATAGCCATAATCACCTGTATTTCGAACGGTTCCGCTCCAGGGGCAACAATTTTGATAGTCAAGCCAGTGTCATGAACATAAAAAACATCTTCAATTTGCTCTTCTTTGCTGTCGGTCTTTTCTTTTTCCTCCGCGTCTCCATGTTCTTTAGCTTCAGAATCTTCAGCACCGCTTACACCGTTGACAGTTTTCAAGCTGGTTTCTTCAGAACCGTTGGCCGTGTTACTGACTTTCGAATCGGTGAGGTCTTTTCGCTGACCCTTAGCAATGTCTTTAGCGCTGGTTCCTCCATTTTCCATATTATTGCGAAGGAGGGTCTCTTTAGTAACTTCGGTGGCACGAGAATCTTTGACACTCCCGTTAAGTTTGGCCGTGTCTAACATTTCCTGGTCCTCTCCACCAGAGCTATGACTCCCTGAATCATTTCCGTTGGATGCTCCAGGAGAACTTCCTCCGGACCCTACTTCCTTTAGCGAAGGGACGGACGTGGTTCGGATAACGTTCCTTGATGATTCCTTACTAGTTGGACTTTCGGTGCCATCCGTTACTTTCATTCTTGCCTAAGTTGAGCCGAGCGGAGGGATAAAAGATATCGGATAGGTTTCCGGGTCAGAAGGCTAAACCGTTAAAAGAGTGTAACGTCACGACGAGATCTTTGGATCACAAATTAGATAGAACAATCCCTTTGGCACACCACAAACGTTCAAGAGGAAAACAACACTGTGGAAACCAGAAGCATGTAGTCGATGTATCTGAAATAAAAAAACAAGACTGGATTATCAAAACTCACTTTTAAAATGTAGTTCAAAAAGTATCTGCTATTAGCTTGCATAATGTAAACACGTTAAGATTCCCGAAAAACTTCTCAGGTAGAAATAACAACTGGTTGGTGTAAACCTTTTCAAATCTTCTACTCTTGAAAAGAGGACTGTGCAACAACTTTTAAGTATCTTTAAGTGTACCTACCTTGCGGCGATTCTTAAAGGTTCTTCTAAGAGGAAATTACGGTAGCTTCAACGACTAAAATGTTAAGAGTTAATAACGAATTCTTGGGAAACGTCGCTTTAGGATTTATTAACTAGGGATTTACAATAATTAAGTAAGTCTTTTAAAATTTAAGATGAAGAAGGAAGGGATAATTGGAATCATACCAAAGAAAGTGAGCACCTTTTTACCGACTTCTCTGAATATATAATCTAAATAATACCACACTCTCCTGCTCTCACACGATCAGCTCTCCCAAAGCATAGCCGCTACGCAAGTTGCACTTGATCCAGTCCTTTTCCTCTATTTTTCTTCTAGTTCAACTCTGCACTGGACTTTCCTTCTCTATACCGTTCGTTATAGCAGTAAAGGCCGTTTATAGTGACGCAGAAGATGATGAAATTATATAAACTTCCCATTCCCCTCTGTCCCACTATTCCTCCACTGCAGACCACGTGCTCTCCTCAAAGAGCCAGCTCTCCATCCTCTCCGCATGTGCAGATACCTTGGAGCAAAGGCAGACCACGTGCTTTGACTCAAAAGGCTAACCTCTTCTTCCTCGGGATTTTGGACTCCAAAACCATACACATCATAGAAGGCATCTTCTTTCCTCCTTCGTTCGCATTCATTCGGTAAATTCATAACATCTCCATAGAGTGAGTGTGTGAAGCAGCCACCATTCTATGGCAGCCCAATTCTGCCATATGACTCTCAGTATTTATCCTGAATTTGACCCTTACAGCATGGTAGTAGTATAGTGACCTCATCGATAGCCTGACATCTCTTACGAACGCAAATTATAATGTGAATTCTCATACGGAACAGAGTATTTCCGATCTATTATGAAGAATTAATTGTACATTTTCCATAATCCAGTCATGCAACACGGTTCAAGGTTCTCATAGTTGCTTTTATATCGCTTATATACCTAGTTGTTCATATAGCTTCCAACAAATTGGTAATGTAATTGAGATTTTTATAAACGCAACACTGGTAAAAATGATGGAATTGAAATCAAAGTTAAAGCCCGTTATCTGGAAGTTACATGTCTTCAGATTAAAAGGAAAATAGATACGTACATCGTGTGGCACATCATAGTCACCATAGACCATAGAACACGGTTAGGAGTGCTCTGGCGCTCTCACGCTGCTTCTCAAAGGCGAACCACGTGCATTCCATAGCAAAATTTTGTTCTTTAGAGAAATGTTTCTTATCCCCTACCAAAATCGCACGTACATATGATCATGTCCTGAAAGCGTTTGTTGTTCGTTTCGACCGCAAAGTCTCCAGGGTTACCCCTTCTAGCTTTTAGAAATCCTAGGCTATTAAGGTCAGAACTTAGAGTCGGAGATTTATTTCCCGTAGTAATGACAAATCTTAGTTCCTTTGGTTACGGGGGATTCGGTATTTACAAATGGTCAAAATGTGTCTGGAATGCATCTAACTCACAGTCAGTATTCTTCATGAAGAAGTTGTGTCTCATTTAGAGATGTAGGAGCAGAAGGGGATGCTTCTCTCAATAGCTAATAACTGACCTTCATAGTGGATTACTAGTTTTTTTAGATTCATTAGTGGATGGCCAATCATTCTCAGCTACTGTGCTCTTTTAAATGAACTTAACTTACTCGTAAACACAGTTCAATGCACTTTCCTGGGCCATCATATACTATAGAGCATATAATAAAGTATAAGGAAAGATGCAATATGTTTTTTTCAAAATCTAAATCCTGTTTAATATATACAACGTATAAAAGTGTCAAAATAGCGTCTCCATCGAATTTAGTTCTAGATTCATTGTTTCATTCCCTTATAGCGTCTCCGGTTGCAAACAATTTTTAACATACTGCAGGATTTGATGAACGCCATCGCTCCCGAGGACACCATTCAAATAGTCTAGCCTCAAAACGGGGTTCTTATTTTCATTAGTCTCTGTGGAGTCTACGTTTGCTGTGAAATGAAGGACTGGATCTGCACTAGTTTTCATTTGATCAGTGCTGCTATCGGCGCGGCTTGTATCAAGTGAAGCTTCGCTTGTACATTGCTCTAGTCGAGGAACTTTTGACTGTGGCTCCTGGATTTGATCCGTTGAGTTTTTGCCCTTTATATACAAAAAAAATATTCGTCAATTTGGTCGAACAACAATGCATCGTCGAATATACAGTGTTATCAACTCTTACAAGTTCTTGCTGTCGAAGTTTTAACCTTCTTTTGCGTCTACCATGGCTCCATGTATTCTCCATGGCCTTGACTTCATATCCATTTTCATGTGGACTAACTTTGAATTGTAGATCTTCGAATAATTTTAGCGTTTTAGTCCAAACTTCGTCCCGTGTGGTATTCCTTGGAAATTCCAAGTGAAAAGTCTTTCGTTTAGCCTCCTTGTCTTTTGTTTTTCCAAATTGAACTGACTCATCCCAAGACCATGCCAAACCCCATCGATGATTTTTTCCTTGCTGGAATGACGTAGTTGCAAAATTTGTGAAATTCGCTTCCTTCAGCATCTTAATAATGACGGTCAAATGCTTCTTGACTCCAATCATTGTAGTAAAAATTCTGAAAAAGTCAGAATAATTGCTGAGATGAAATCAAACATGTGAATGTTATGAATGTTCATTTGACTCCGGCACCGTGCCTCAACCTACCTGGCTATTCTATGGCGAGCAGACTCTTGAAACATTTTACTTATGAACTGAACTTCTCCACCTTTGCATATAATCTCGTTATCGGAACTACTTTTCTCGGTCCAGAATGTTGGGGTCTCGTTCTTCAGTAAGACGTCTTCAGAATCCGAAAAAAATGGAGGATTACACATGGTAAAATCAAAATGATCATACCCACAATCCTTCAATGGCTCGAACATGCTGTTTCCTTTCACTTTTAAAACTAGGAGAACCACACAAGTATGATGTCAGTTACGAACTATTTCAGTATAAAGCACCGACTTGAAAATAATGGTGCACGTTATTAGGTCAAAAAATATCTTACTGCTGACGCTATCCTGTAGTTTATTTTTCTTTACGTTCTCCAAAGCTTTTTCAACAGATTTTGCGCTTATTTCAGTACCAACCATCTTCCAACCCGAATTCCTCGCCCCCAAAACAGCGTATATTGCACATGGTCCCGTACCTAAAATAAGGAAATCATAATCACTTTGCTTGAATGAACTAATCTTTTGCTTGAACCTATTCGTTAGTTTAATGGTTTTACGCATGATTCTCACCTATATCTAATCCGCGAATGATTGGCATTCCTTCCACTTTGATTTTGCATGAACTTTCATGTTCTGTTAAGAGATCTTCAATCCATAACAAATAGTTCAGTCGTAATGGTATACGAGGTATTAAACAACAGTTTGGTATGTCAATGTCCAGTTGGAAATGTTCAAGTAGGAGGCAGCGATTCAGTGCTCTTATGGCATCATCGTCTTTGAAGTCCAGCATTAATCGCTGATTCCTTTCATTCTACAGATAACAAATTCCTTTAAATGAAACTAAAAAGCAAATTAAAAACAACCTAACTTCAAATTCATATTTTCAAATTACCTTCAAAACGTAAGGTTTGAAGAAGGCATACTTCGAGGCGAATTTCCCAAAATCTACGGGATGATTGCAGACATTTCGGGCATGCATCTCACTTTTGATTTTGATCACACTTTGAACACTATTCTAATTTTAATTTTTTACCGTACTAATCATGTAACTCTAAGATATCACTGTTTCCGTTGCTTTTTTAACTTCTGGGGACGTGATGCTGCTTTAACTAATTTAAAGCTCAAATTTATTTATAAAATTATATCTTCTCGTATTATAATGTTGTGTTTACGTTTTTACTTTTGCATGTAAGGACCACCCAAACAGTTTTCGCGGCTCCGATACAAGGATAGCACAAGGGGTTGTAAGCTTCGCAGTGAATTGTGAGGCAGTTCAGATATAAATTCGACTCTTGTTCGGACTGAACCATTTACTAATGATGAATAATTCGATAGCTCACAATGCACTTCTTATCTATAATTACAGCAAATAGTTTGGGTTGGGCTCAGGCAAACGGGGCGCAGTGATTTTGTCAGCGGTACTAAAATTCGGGAGTAGTGTTTTCAGAAAATCGGCATATTTATTGACGAGGACACTGAATGCAGTTTACAGTCGGAAGTTTCCGCTTAATGATATTATTCATGATAAAAGCTACATCTACATAATGTATTTCGATTCAAATTAATTGTTTGTCGAAATATGCTTGTCAGGGAAATCCGCCAAAGTTATTTTACCAAAGATCTTACTCACTAAGTTATACACCATTGCGATACAGAGGTTTAAAATTGATCAGAAGAACGAGAAGATAAAGTTCTTAATGTACCATAAACTTTAGACGGCGGAGCTCCTAAGATCAAATTGCACAATGCACGCTTTGCTAGCTGTATATTCTGATAAGATCCCAGAATATGAGCTTTACTATCTGCTAGTACTATCCTAGTTTTCGTAGCATTCTCAATTGAGAACTTTGTTCTGCCACCTTTGCCAGCGACACGCCCGATTGCGCGGGACAAATGATCGCCTTTAAGAGGTTTTACATCCTGCACTTCGAACGTATCGATAAATAAATCCTCTAACCGGATTAGAGCTAAAGCATCTTCAACATCAAAGCCGAACACAAAAGCTCGCACGAAGTCCTCCGCCTTCTGGAGGTAGGATGGTTCAACCGGTTTGCTTCCGGCCCGTATTTCTACATTTCGGGTTGAGAGATTAAAACGAATCTGCAAATCTAAGTGCTCCACGACCGGAGTGTAAATCTTCATCCAATTTTCTTTTAAAGGAGTGTATCTATTAGCGGGCACTGCAACTCTTCGAACGTCGATTTTTGCTTGCTTGGGCCTTGCTGGTCGGTCTGTATCCATTCTGTCTGTCTGATTATCTCCGGTTTGCCGAGGACGCTTTCTTCCTTTCCGCACGA
The DNA here is from genome assembly GCA_906901655.1 of Sminthurides aquaticus. Taxonomy (NCBI): domain Eukaryota; kingdom Metazoa; phylum Arthropoda; class Collembola; order Symphypleona; family Sminthurididae; genus Sminthurides; species Sminthurides aquaticus. The sequence continues at coordinate 1,499,086 of CAJQTT010000004.1, read as the reverse complement.
CCGTCTGTTCCTTCGGGCTTGCATCTTCTACGACTTCCACGACTTCTGGAATCTCCATTTCCATCCTGATGTTGTATTCAGCAATCTAAACAGGTCACATAACTTTAGTTGGATATTTTTATCATCTTTATTATTCTAATTATATTTTCAATTTCAATAATAATACCCAACGTTAGACAAGATCTCTTACTCTATGGGAACGAGTAAGAGACAAGTCCATTTGGGGAGAAAGTCCCATTGAATTTTGACTCGATTGTTGAAAACGGGTAGCGGCAAATAAACTTGATGGGAATGTTTATTATGTACGCTAATGCTTCATTAGATACAGCCAATACACCCCCCTCCTCTTATGCTGTCAATTGTCACTAATCCAAATATATAAAGTCGTGAAAACTTACCTCGCTGTCAACCAAACTATCGCCTGCAGAACTTGTGATGAGAATCAGCCAATATTCTGTTCCGACTACTAATTTCCAACACTAGGACACAATTAATGTTGTCACTTTAATTGTTAGAAATTAACCAACTTTACGAAAATTGTTTGTCCGTCTAGCAGAAAACCTTCATGCACGTGGTATTTTCTATGTTGAACTAAACGCCAAGTTCCGTACTGTGATCGCATACTTTAGCGCGACATCACCAAAGATTTCTTTCGCTTGCTCGCTCGCCTGCACTGTGAACACGTGTGAATAAAAGTTTTTGTTTTGAACTGAAATGCACGGCCCCCCGAGGGTAAGAAAATGATAGATTATATTTTAGAAAGATTAATTGAAACGAAGTGGCCGGTAAAAGCTTGTGTGGCATGAAAGATATTAATAAAATCAGTAATAAAAGGATTACAGTTACTATAAAGCTATATATAACCTCTTATTAACATTTTTCTGGGATCTGAGAGTCGCAAGTCCATTTCAGTTATAAAAACGAACTATAGTTCAACCGCAATCCAACGATCTTCCCGCCAGTTTTTCTGTTGTGCATTGATTTTCCTCTTCCCTTGGACATGACGTTAGAAAATTCCTGAATTCGATTCGCATTTAGTCGCATTTTTACCTAAGGTGTTTGGGATAACGTCGGTAGAAAGAAAGCAAGGTTTAAAGCCGTAGTAATTTATCTAGGAAGTTAAGTTTCCATTTGAAGCATTACCCCTAAAAATCAAAATGTCACTGCCGTTGGTAAGTCTATCTTTTGTCTATTCTATACTGGTCGCAAGACCGGATTCTGTTGTAGTGATACCCAGTCTTGAAGGTGATAATCTTAACGTTAATACGTAACTATTATTTTACAGATCTCCAAGAAGTTCAGCGCGCCAATCCGATCGTTGTGCTCTTTGTACCAGCAACAAAATATAAAGTTATATTCTTCTACGTCAGAGTGGGAAAATCCTAAACCGGCACCAGCAAAATATGAAAAATGTACGTTGTTCATAGGGATCCAGCGGTGAAAATGATGAACGCATTGTATTCGAATAGAATTTAATTGTAAGTTGTTGTATGTTTTAAATAGCTATCAACCAAGTTACGCTCTTGGGACGGGTGGGCGCGGATCCTCAGAAACGTGGAAGTGCTGAACATCCCGTAGTAGTATTTTCTCTAGCCACGAGCACTGTTTATGATACAGGTAACGATGACAACATTAGTACGTTGACTAGAAATAATCTAAAAGGAAACTCTTTCTGACTAATCTGATCGTATATTTCGTAGGAGATGAGCTTACGAGGAAGAACCAGAAAACAGACTGGCACCGAATTTGCGTTTTCAAACCGAGCCTTCGTGATATGGTATACCAGTATATGGCGAAAGGGCAAAGAGTTCTAGTGCAAGGAAGAATTTCTTATCTAGATGCTAAGGATGAAAATGGAGAGAAGGTTCCGAGCCTAACAAGCATAATCGCAAACGATATCACATTCGTGTCTTCAGACCGCTCCAAAGGTTATGTTGATGATGAAAGTTAGGCAATTCAAGTTATTTTCTGTAGCATTCATTCGCTTACCTGATCTTTACGCGAATTCTTATGTTTGAAATTGAAACGATTTTTGGCTCAAAACGTAGAGCTGACTGAGATAGCATTTACGTTTCAGCGTATCTGCTATTGATTTTTTTCAAATAAATGTAGCTGATCTCAGTAAAAGTTTTTTTGTGTGGAAAACATTAGGTGGTGTCATGTTGAATCTATGAATTCAATGTTACATAACATAGATTAAACACGAGTGTCAGAAAAAAGTATCCTAGCGTTGAAGGTGGGATGACCCGTCCTGAAGTCCTGAATTGTAGCTGAAACTAGTTATGCCACCGCTGTCGCAGATATTGGTTCTCGATTGTTACTCATAAGCCCCAAGAAACAAGTACGAAGCCTTAAGTATATATTACCTTTCATGTACATCAACATTGAACAAGAACAGGCATCTTTGCGCCATCGAGGAAGTTAGGCATGAAAGGAAATGCCTTTTATCGATTGAATACATTTATTAGCATGGTCATATGTTTCTTTTACATGGTACTCACTCAGGAGTTGTAATAACTGCATGATGAACAGGAATCCATCACAAATGCTCCTTTTGGGAGCGGATACACAATTACTCTACAATAGAAATGAGTACAATAGGGAGATCACAAAAATTGATTGTTATCATTTTTTCGCTAACTAATTGTCAAACAACGAATTGCTTACAACTAACTACACACTCGGAAAAGAAGTCAGAAGTATCTGTGACAGCTTTCACACGTCTTCAAGAGTTTGTAATTCGTCGCATTCACATCGAATTGTATCTTCCAATATCCACATGGGCTTCGATGCTTGTGTGGGTCAAGTTATTACAATTAACTTTACACATTACTCCCACTTAATCTATGAATTCCCATTTCGTACATGTTTTTTAAATACAGTATAGAATTCCGTTATATATAAAGTAGTAGTAGTGCCGTTGTGGTAGAAACTGTATCGTTGTCTCTGAATCGATACTACTAAGGGGTTAGGAGAAAAAAAATACGGTGACCGGCTCTAATTTTCGGACCTTAACGCTTCTAAAAGTCATACTTGAAGAGTAATTTTGAGTTTCTATTTTCGGTGAGAATTAGGGAAGGAGCATGGAAATTGTTCGCCGCAGATATTAGAAAAATCCGAGGAAAACCCCAGCTGATTAGTCTATATACCTTTTGCGGAATGTCTCACAACTTCCAGCATAACGGCCGTAATTATGGCACTCTTAAAGTTATGTTTTGCAAAGTACTCTACATACTACTTTCGATTGTAATGCATACATACTGTACGTTTGTACGTACTTGCTTGAAACTACATATTCCAATGAGTGTTTCTTCACTATTTTCATTCGGAATGAGTCGTTGTAACGTGTTGTACATGATAATCTATTACTTCCGTAACATATGATTCGGAGTTAATTTGTTATTCAAGGAGAATGAAGTAAAAAAATACCACGAGTAAATTAACCGGCTTCATTCATTCAAGCTTTGCTATCTTCCAAGCCTCATACTTAACTTACTTACCTATTCACATTTCATTTAAATCTTAATGCATTCACAGTTTTCACCTCAGTGAGTTTTCACTTTTGTAATATATATATATAATATATTTATATATTTACCTATTCTATTACGCTACCTACTCTACATTTGAATTAAGTCGCTACATACGTGAGTGTTCTCTGAGAGCAGGACAAAAAGATGCATCCTCAATCAGCCTCCCTAATGATTCGATTGCCCTAACGTTTGTTACTTTTACTTCTCACACGTTTCTTATGTGACACCGGTTAAAGTAAAGGGGGTAGCATAGTAGACCTGCGGGCCCACTATTCGAATTCTGGACAGTTGTGAAAACGGAAAAAATAACTTTATTCTGGGATCACACTAGATAACAGTGATCGTCGTAATGGTATTGAATTCACATTCAAGAATGATGGTTCAAAGATTGATTAAGCGGAATTTTATAATCACTTTTCCGGAATCTCAGCTCTCTCAAGTACCTGTAATTTATAAATCTTTTTCACTTATCCACATATATACTCTGCCGAACACTAAAGCTCCCATTTATATGGGGTTGTCAGTTATGTTTTCCTCCTTAAGCAAAGCGTGACATCCACCGGGCTCCATTGGTGTTTACGAATTCGCTAGTAAGTCAAATGAAGACACGTTCTAGAGTTACGGAAGAGCTTGAGTAATTTTCCTTTAGTCTTTGTAGTCGTCCATATCTTCTTTCAGTTCTTTTATCCTTTCAGAATCCATACTTAAATCTGTAGGCATGTCATCGTACTCGGGCTCCATGAAGGACGCTTCATTTTTCACAGTCAGTGGGATTGGCGAATGTTGCTGATGTCGGAGCATGGAAATATTTTTAATACTCTTTAATTCACCGGGATTCCGGAGAAACCTGTAATTTAAATCAATATTAGTTTCAGTGTGTCACTACGGGTCGCATCAGGATTGGAATGAGAAAATTTAAAACTCCATGCATATCTTACTGGTAGCAATGTCTTTCCCCTTGAACTTTGCGTAAAATGTTTACGCGATAATAATAGCGAAGAGCTCTGGACATCTTGTCATAATTCATGGATAAATGATTTTTCTGGATACCCCACAAGCGGGCTAGCCCTGGAGGATCTACGATTTTGAAAATTCCTGTTTCAATGTTTTTCCAGGCAATAAAACTGCTGTATCTTTGAGCTGGATCATTGAGGAGCTGCTGCAGAAAATCCCACAATAACCGTCCGTCTGGAATTTTAAAAGAAATCAAGAATTAGTAACTTTACTCGACAAATTAAATGCAAACATCCATTCCGTTCGAAATTTACTTACTATTATTGTATTCTCCGTCGTTATTGCTGTTCGCGCTATTTCCGTTACAGTTGGGGCTACTGGAACTCAAGGAACATCCTGTGCTCATCTTAGATCCATGGGGAAAGGACTTTGCACTTGGCGAGCTATTACTGTAATTACTTGTCGCATTATTCATGCTGCTGCTGCTGCCGCCACTCATTGAGACTTGAGCTGGAGGTGGGGGTGACGGGGGATTCATTGACTGGTTGACGGGAGATCTTTCCGGACTTTCTCCAACACTGTCGTACTCTGAATCATCTGAGTGATTCCCACCGGAACCCGTTGAAGAGCACGAGGAGGATGACAAATGATTATTGTTGCCATTTGTATTAGTATGTTCTGGAGGGCTCCCGGCTTGACCGTCCAGGGATGGTGCTGGGCTTAGTGTCACCGAAGTAGTTCCGTTTTGTTGCGCCGCAGCATAATGCAAGTCTGCTATGGACCATGTACCTTTTATTTAGTGATCAATCCAGAAAAAAAAACAACATGAAGCTTGTTACAACTACTCAACGAGGTAAGAGAGAAAAGCACGAAAGACTTTAAGCCAGACCAAGTGTCCTCCACAACGTGTTTCTCGGCTTTCCGTTGCACTGAATACTAAAATCCGGAACAAGTGAAAACTCTAAAACGAGAGCGTTAGTGAGTAACAACTAGGGTGTACTAAGATAGATGCCAGTTGTGAGCAAACATTAGGGCGTGTCTACAGTTCTGGAAGTCTTGAGAACTCGGAAATGAAAATCAGCAAAAGAATACTCAAGTACAACCAACACTACGCCTGTGGCTTACTACGCTAAACTCATTTTCAGTTCGTTTCCTCACCTTTCGGAGTGTACGGAAGCATTCTTATGGAAGAGGGAGTGTGTGGAGTCAAAGGCGACTCAGAAGATAAAGAGTTAGTGAGAAGTTGAAGGGCATTGTGGATGACATCACCGGAGCATGGTGCTCTTAATTCCAAATCCGCTTTCGTAAGCAGGCACAAGGCTTTACCTAAAATAAAAATGAATTATTATAAATGATTTTCTCAGAATACTTGTCCTTTCATTCCGATTATTGTAATTAGGTAACGCTGCCTCTAAGTTGACTTACCATTCATTTGGAATCTGTCGGTATCGAATGAGGGGAGGTCAAATTCTCTTTCACACCAATGGAGAAACGTCATGACGTCCTCCCGGCTCCAAAGTCGCGGGTCACTCGCTAAAACGGTAGAAAGAAATCAGTATGAAATCTGCTTCATTTTCGCACTCAATAATAGTTTCAACTCTTTATGCTGCAACACCGGCACTGCTTTATTTTGGCGGTGGCAAGGCAAATGCAAAACACATTTTTATCATTCTAACCAATTACTTGCAAGGATCTTGGTTTGGATTTTCATTGAAATATTGAAACGTAGTTTCATTTCTAGACATAAAAGCATAATTTCAGCTTTTTTGAAACAGCGCTAAGGCTGGAAAACCGGAAAAAATACTGGGGAAATTGCAAAGTTACATCTTCGTGGAATACGCGGACTGTATACCATGTTGAATACAGTGTTGTAGATAAATCCAAGGTAGGTAGCTTCCGCATTTAATATTTTGCATGTAGTGGAAGAAGGCATAGATATATAACATTAGATATTGAATAGTAAGCGGGAGTGATCCAGATTAACTTACCGAGGGAAATGGGGATTGTGTGCTTGATATCATAGGCAAAAGGCAGTTGTGAGGCAAGAGGTGAAGGCAGGGCTGAGGCAGATACTGCTGAACGGGTCAACGCTACTGCTGCAGCTGCTGCCGCTGACGGAGAGGGTGGTGGACCTGAGTGAGGAGGACCCAAGGGGTTATACCGCCACAAAAGCTCTGGGCTAAATGGGAGCGGAAGCGGAAGACGCTCCATCCCAACAAGGCTCAATGGAGGAACTTTCATCATCCGAACTGCCTTTCTCCGGATCCCAAACTACCCGGCTTTTCCGCTTTCCTCCCCGCTTCAATCTCCCTCTCTTCCTTTCCCCCCGTCTTTTCTCCCTCCAACGACTATAGCGATAGTTGCCTCTTCTCCTTCCTTCCTCGTCCTCCTTCCGATGTTCCTTTCCCTCCTGTTTTCTTCACTCCGTCACAGTTTCTTCCACTTTCGCATTCGCTCTTATCTCCTCCAATTTTCTCCGCAGAGTCACCTATAAAGATACACGAGAGAAATTTTCATTAGTAACATGGCTCTATCATGGCATATCATACTTTACAAACCCATCAACCCATCACTTCCTCCTTCTAAAGAACATGGTCCGCGTAACTCCTTCCCTCTTCCGCTTTTCACAAATTCAGAATCAATCTCCTAACAGATTTTATGCTCCGAATAATCAACTATCTTCATCCGCCTTCTTTACCCCTCCAAAACCCTATTTGTGTATCATCCACATACATCAAGCTAAACGCCACTCACTCTCTGCTGTGAGCCCGGTACCTGCACATCTCTTTAGTTAGTAGTAGAGTTGCCATCTACTAAACAGTATATAAGATGTTATCCCGTGTAAAGGATGTACTGACACATTTTTCCAAGTTATGCAACATGCAAAACACTTGGTTTCCCAGCAAGGTTTCACATTAAATTATCCGTAGCGCCTTTTCATTTCCTTTCCCCATATTCCATTCATCCGCGTCCTATTTCTGCATTCACTACGTCTTGGATAGATGTGTGTCAACGTATTGATCATACTCCTTTTCCCTTCCGGGTTCTCCTTTTTAACACTCTCAGCCAGCTAGTCAGCAATCGCGCAGACTTACTCTGCTAACTTGAATGTGTATCGTAGGTCCAACACATTGTATATACTACAAGGCTTCGAAAGGTAACCCTCTCCACATCACCATCGTAATGCTCCATGTAAATTTTTATACTACACCATTTTATTTACTGTACCTTTCTTAGCATTCCACTAATTCCTAGTAACTCCCTTTCAGTATGCCTGTTCTATCATCCGGAAATCGTTACGAATAGCGTAGTTATGCTATAAACCGATAACGTCTGACTCTTTTATATTTTGAGTACAATGTAGCATCGACAGCTTCTAAATCAAACTTCTTACAGTACTCCAAACTGTACAACGATCTCTTAAGTAACAATAATATCCTTGGAGTCAATAAATCCTAGGAAACCAGTTGGATCCGTAGAGGTATAACCCAGCAAGGTATAATAAGCAAAGCTCAAAAGCTGCTAACGAAACGATAGTCCTTAACAACGACTATCGTTTCGAACTATCTGCGATCATGTATAATCAACTGTAGTACACTCCTTTCGCCGCCATTTAAACTTCATCCGTCAAACACTTAACCTCAGCTTTCGCTCTAAAATTGTAAACGTCATCACATCCCTCTGATGATGTTCCCGGTGGCTTTGGCAATTTGTAGTTTTTAATATGTACATGAATGATGGATTGCTTTAGCAGTTGGGTTGGATCCAGAAGAAGAGCGTTCCTAGGAGCTAATATCCAGTTGAAATACTGGCTCAAGCATTTCAAAGGAGGAGGATAAAGTGATGGAGAAAATTTCTCAAGAGCTTCGTCCTTCCTTCCTTTCTTCTATCTCTCTCTCTCTTCTCCCCATATCTGCAGGTCGTGTAAAGGACGGAATAATTTCGCATTTCCTCTCCACTCCGAGCGGAGCGGAATTGCGCAACTTACAGCACTGCAAGATATTACCAAGAGCTTCCGGCATTCTTTACCGGAAGCTGAAAAGCTTTAGCGTTGTATATTTCTCTGAAAATCACTGCTACCCACCCTCCTTGGAAAAATAAGATTGCGTGCTCAAGAATGACTGCGGATGGAGATTTTTCTCTTGCTAAATAAAAAGAGCTGTTGAGAAGAAAAAATCGTGGCATCCGAAAATTAAATCGCAGACTGAAACGTTTGATTGTAAATTTTAACACATCCAGAAAGTAGGGGATATCATCCATACTGATTCTACATTCGAACAAGGCGGAGACATAGTCCGGAATAGTTTATATTATAATAGTTGAACGTATTGAAATCATGTCCTGCTTACACAACTAAAAGATTAACCGCACTTGGAATATAATCCATAAAAATGTGGTGGAAAGAAGGATGAACGGCAGATTTCTCAATCAAGGAAATGTGTGCATGAAACTTATGATTTTTCCCCTTCCTTTCCCTACAAGATGGGTATGATTCCCTCGCTGTTTAGTGAGGGAATGCATTGCGAATTGTGTGGGAGAATAGGGACGTATTGTATGTAGTGGGAGTCTCAGGTGGGATGCTAGGGCTGTGGCAATAATCCTCCTACAATAAAAAAGGTATTTCCAAGTAGTAACGTATAAAGGCCTGCGCTAAGCGTGTTCGAGTCTGCAACTACAACTACACAGTGATCGCATGCATTTGGCCAAAACTGATTCCTCTATTGTGTCATTCCATTTCCTTAGCTGGTCTCCAAGTCGCGATTATCGCAACCGCAATCAGTATCATTATCCATCCACACATGTTCTCAGCACCAGTTACACAATCAAAATTACGAACCTGTTTTTATTTCCTAATGCCTTCTACCTTTCCCTACAATCACTCACCATTCTAATGCAGAATCTGTGCGCCTCCCTGCCCCAAGAAAACAATGAAATTTTGCAACCGTCCATCTGTCTATCCTACACCCTGCCCTCACTTCCACTTGATCTCAATTCTCACAGAAAACCTTCTCCGTCTTCTTTCCTTCCTTTTCACCACCCTTCCATCTGACAAATCTTCTCTCCAAAACCTGTTTCTCTCTCCACAACAGTCAATCCTCTGCATTTCTTCTCCTTCTGGAACTTGACCATTCCCTCCAGTATTATATGGCTTGACTGTCTGAACTCATATACCTTTGCAGGTATAATGAAGCACGGCATTCATACTTTCATGAGGGTATTTCACGTTTTTGGCGGGCATTCGGTCAATTACTCTCGTGCTGACAGGAAATGTTTTGGGAAACTGTTCAAAAATGCCCTATAATCCCAAGTGAAATAAAATATTCATCATGGCAAGAAAAACTAAGAATTTCGGAGGTTTATGCCTAAAAGAAGGCGGGAAACTGTAGTCAGAATTGCGTTTATCAACCCCCATAATCGGACACTGAATCCTCACTATTTCCCAGTATTCCAATACCAAACTCAATCTGTTTGAGATTCTAGGAAACGCTATCTCGCCAAACACTATGGTATCCAATCCGATGGGCTGAAATTTGGGAGACACGTAGATTCTAATAAAATCTCGGATAAACCCGAGTTGAAATCACTGCAGGAAACGAGACGATTATATCACTTATCCCACATCAAATCAAAGTCATAATCGGTATAGAATTCTATCCGGCATACTGGAATACGTTGACTGAAATTCTTATTTTAAGAATTAACTCCGAAGAACTAACTGGAGTCATCCAAAAATTCTTTACCTCAAAACAACATGTAGTTCTCAATAAATTCTGATCCGTTGTCCACTGAAGATTTTTGGGCATCACTTGCTCGCTCACAAAATTTCAAGGCAAGGCATAACTTTAAAACTGAATGAAGCTTTGAACCAAGAGATTATTGAGCCAAACAACTTGTAAACACCATTCACTTCCCATTCAAGTCCACTGATTTCCGAATCAATCACACACTTCCGCACTATGAGGTCACGAAGGACATCAAATGAGATCAAATAAATTTCTGTATAGAAGATGCGACCGGAATCACGACATTGCATACTTTATAAGAGAATATAATATATTAATGTGGCTACACACTTGTTTATAGGTTAAGCTTATACAAAGCGTGGAATGATTATGCAGGATCCAGACGCCATCGGAGTGATGTATTTTGCATCATGAGGAAAACACTTATAAGGCAAATGAATGCGGAGCTTCCATGCTTCCAGAAGAATTGCACACCACTACTAAAACACACATGGGAAACTTGAAGGGCAAATCAAGTCCAGCGGATAAGCAAATTCGACGAAGGACTGCTGACACATGCCCGCACTCAAAGACCACTCCACTATCGTTAATGATGATTTTAATGTGGGAGTTGCGAGAAGCTCCACTCCTCCTGAGCATAAGAAGTGTAAGAGGAAGGAAATTATTCCAAGAAGAATCAGGGATTGAGGAAGAGCAGGAGCTGGGGCAATAATAATACAGGGGATAAAGAGCAACTCGTATAGGAATCGAGTTAGCGGTAACGCGGAGGGATGCATGGGCTCTGAGAATGGCGAAGAGACTTGAAGCGAATCTCCATCTCGTTACCACAGACAAGGTAAAGATAAAGTGCCGGTTACTTAGTTGCTCTTTGGTTTTAGTTAGTTGCTTCCTCCGCCCTAGGCTGAGGCTAAGTAAGATGATCCTACATTTGAGTTTTATACTCGTCTCCTTCTTCCGCACTTGTTCAAACTTATCGACATGGGCGAGAGAAAATGAACGGGATGCACAGACGGAAGACCTGAGAGGTTGCGGAGCGTTTTTCTTTTAAAAAGGCCCCGTCTTTTAGCTTAGCACGACCCAGACTCGCATACTTGTAATCAAATTCGGAAACTTGGATTCGAAGGATTCCACTCGTGCATTCAGTGCTACCCCTCCAGCATGTAGCTTTATTCATCCACTCGCTTAACTTAAATCCGTTCCCTAATTAAATCAGTATTCTGCCTTTATATTATTTTGTGTTTCTTCTAATTAGTCGATAAAACGAAAATACTACCTAAGAATCCAGCTGGACACTTCCTTGTCGTCCGGCGTCCCTAGTCGTCTTTGAAAATTGTGTCTACTTCCTTTCTATTATGAAGAAGAGCTATAATTAATGCTATACTGATTTCCTATTTCCGTTCAAACTGCAACTGACGAGATTTCTGTATCTGTCGGAATTGCCGGACATGTGAATGGTTTCCGTTTACTCATCCAGTATCACATACAAGTTGATACTATCTAAACTTTCGAGGTGGCATCCTCTGAGGAAGACAGCTAAAGACTATGGACCACGCATTTAACCCAGCTTCCTTCCCCTCTACCCTTTGCGAAAACTGAAAAGAAAGGGCGAGGAGGTTTGAGGAGAGGATGAATCCATCCATGATGTAAGGAACGTTGTTTAAGTCAACTTCTCTTACGTTTGCCAGAGTCAGCTTACTTGAGGTTACTTCCGGCAAGCAACGGGTCTTCCCGTTATCTCACCTCTGTGCCGTTCTTTTCGGAACACACCTCACCTCCCAGCATCTGTCTCCATCCCGCTTTTACACATGCCTTCCTCATCAACATATAAAACTGCCTAACCCAGCAGCCTCCTCGTCTCGTCACCCACTCCTCGCCCCGAGAAAACGTCAATTGAGGCAACCCGATTATTGCAAATGATATCTTAATAATATATCAATTGACTGCGGATAAAAGTATTATGGTGCAGTCTAAGTGTATTTTACGATTCTATAGCCTCCTTCCTTTATGAGGGCTTTAAGTACATGCAATTGTGAACTGGAAATATTTGTAAAGAATCTTTCGTAAAAGTAAGAACCTGGAATTCATTAAACACCCATAATTATTTATGCTTATTATGCGAAGGAGGAGGAATAATAGATCCAGCCCACGCATATTAGCTGTGAATCCGTATTAATGTACTATTGCTTTCCACTACATGGATCCTTCAGCCATTGTATTTTAAGATTGCGAATATTGAAATACTTACAGTGTTGAAGTAAGGTAGGATTAATTTGGGAGATTAAGAGTGCTCTACTGTTGAGATGACGCTCCATTCTAATCTTGGAGTAGCATGAGTTGGACATGGACTAATGTATAAAACTATATCGGAGTAGGAGACCAGGTAGACGGTTTAGATAATTTGGGACAGGATAATACATAATTATATTCTCAAGGTTTCCAGACTCCCTCAAGCTAAGTAAGGAAAAGGAAGCCAAAGATTATGCAGAGAGAGGTGTATTGGAGAGGAGAGGGTGGAAAAAATACATGAGTTCTTATACTTGATTTCCTCAGGATGGATACACCCACATTTTGGGCAAGGACCACCATATCCTCTCTCACAATAACGCACAGACAGTTCCCCATCCTATTCATCATTCCAAACTTCCTACATTAAGTGGGGTGCGCTTTTGTATACAGAACAGCGTCTTCAGCTTCCTCAAGTAAGTAATAGCGCAACTTGTGGGACTCAGGGGAGGCAGGAGTTGCTACACAATTAATTCAGCGAAGACATTCATGCGGATGCTTGCTTGCTTCAATACAAGTTCCTTACGTACGTACGCCCCAAGCTATTGCTTGGAGACGTGCTTCCTCTACACTGGACTGGTCAAACAGCATAATAAAGAGATGAACTTGGGAGTTCATGGAAAAAGATAATATCTATGCTCTCCCCATATTCCCTCCTTTAAGTATTCTACCCTTCATTCTTGATTAGTTCCCCCACCGCATCTTTCCTACCTTACGATAAATAATACCACTCTAGTTTTGATACTTGGTTAATGGTCTTATCAAAAAATTGTCAGTTTCTAACTTTGTAATATTCGCAAAGCCAAAGGTTTTATCACAAACAGAATTCACTATCAAGATACCCCTAACAGAATCACGGCGTGAACTATAAATAATGTGCTGCGCGTAATCTGTATTATTCTACCCATCTCTCCTGACGCATGGTCAAGTACAAAGTAATTACCTAATTAATCAAAATACATTAGGACTGATTCATCTGAATGACAAAAGGAGAATATTGCATACTAATTCAGGGTGCATCCAACAAAGAGAGAATCGGATACGCGCTCATGCAGGGGGGAAATGATTGAACATGCGTTCCTCTACACGGAAGTAGATTTTGTTGTAATAATAAAGAGACCTTTGAACCACTCATTCATTTGGATATAAACCACAATTTATTATTATCCTTTCATCGCATCCATCTACACGACACACTTATCCGCACTTCCTACGCACACACTGCTACCTGGGATGTACTCTGCAACTAAACTCTCTTCAATTCTGCACACCTTCCTCCAAGCCCCCAAATCGTATGTACACTCTCCTTCCCCATCAACATGTTTACAATAAACACACACTTAGTCAGAGGAAGGGCAAACAAGAGCGATAATTTGCTTTACTTTACACACATCTCTTCACCTACTTCTCTCTGTACAAATAAAATAAACTTAAACGGCAATTTGTGTCCACATTTTTCATGTGTAACAGCGTAACCGCTTATTTGCTAAAATCCATCAATAAGAATTATAGCTCTTCAGCACTAGCTCTGTTGTATGCTTCTCAATCGGGGGGGGGTTCAAGATGGATAGGCTGGACGGCTGGAGTAGATTTTCACTCAAGACTTTCATTATATCAATCGTATACTGTATTCTTCCTGTGGAAAAAAATCTTTAAAAGCCTACCCCTTGTAAATATTGCAATTTTTCGCGATATAATACCATCAACACAAGCTGATCTATACTTTTGCCTGGAGCAATCCAGTTCTTGGATTCTATATTTGTCCTCATTTATGAGAGGCTGCAAGGACAGAGTATCCGCACTGCGTGCTTTTCTTGCAGTAAAACTTGGAGTAACTTCCGGGAAAACTGCGGTTTACTTAGGGACTCGATGCAATCTTTATAGAATGTCTAGAACGGGGGCGTATTCCGGAATTGAAAACATAGTTTTACAACTGCTTGGTGTACACGGTGACATAATCTTTGTGCAGAATTTATGGGAAATTTTTTAAAAATTGGAAATTTTATGCTGCGTCCATATTCCTGAAATCATATCAAATCAAACACAAGGCTCGTAAAGGAATAGTGCAACAATGTCAATACTATAATGAATCAGCTCATGTGATACAATACATGAGTTTACTCTGCAGGAAAATGGCGTGTGTAAGGGCAAGTTTTATAATTCGGAAGTGTGTGAAGAGGAAACAAGTTGGATATTAAACGTTGGATCCGCGTACCCAACGGACGTTTCACTCTAATAAGAATTACACAAGGAAGCGAACCTAGCGGAGATGTGGATTGCGATAGGGTGAAGTAAACGGTGCAGCCATGGGGATGTTCCGCAGAAACAGGAATCAAACGGTAAGCGGATAAGATTTTGCTTGGAGATGAGCAAAATAAACGGGGCAACATCCTGGGTCATAGGTCCGAATGGGGGAATAATGCTGAGGGCAAGATTGTGCTTGGGGAGATGGGAGGAAGCTTGGAGCGAGGACATACATATTACGTCACCTCGCCATCTTCCGTCCTTCCCTCCCACCCGACATACGGAGCGAAATTGAGGAAAGCACCCATTCACAATGAACGACTCAAGAATTAAATGTTTCCATTATAAGCTAGCCAAAACTGAGGATACTATATAGACTCGCGTTAATGGCACATGATCGGATGGTCCTGATGAAACAAGAAACCAGCAAGTAGTAGTACCCCGCTTCCCGCATGTATCCAGCTAAGTCAAGGTTTGATGAGGAGTAAATAATTCCGCCAAAGCTACAAGGAAAGTCTTGGAAGAAATTACCAAACTAAACACTAGGATGAAGCAGGATATGTTGTGGCCAGGGATTTTAGATAGCCACTCCCTGGAAGTGGTATCAACGTGGGTAAACTATCAAAGTAAAAAAGGATACGGGTTTTAAGTGGAAAGAAAATTGTGCTCCAAGCTTGAAACTTCCAAGTCATAATCCATGAGTTCCATATACCTACGCAACAAATGGCAAACGATCATTTTCCTTGTGCACAGGAATAAAACGATGATGGAAGGCAGGCGTAGGAATAGAAAAGGATGTAAAAAGTCAAGATTGGCTATTCAGTTTCAGTTAACTCATAATGTATGATGGAATCTTGGGTTACTTCATGTAGGATTATGTGAGGATGTTCAGTTTTGCAATTGGCAGTCTTATCCGTTTATGGTTGCTCTTCTTGTACAGTCGGAAAAGTTGAGAAGGTGGAAAAATTTTGGTGGCGATGCTTCAAAGAGTCATCAAGATGGAGGAAAGCGTGTTAAGGTAGGGCAAGTAAAGTATGAGAGTCGTGAATACATAGTTGAGGACGATAACATTTCAAAAACTGGTCTCACCAGTTTTTCCAAAAATTACCTCATCCGTATTCCCTGGTATTACAAGAAGAAGGGAAACGAAAACGGCAAAGTAATAGTCTCCGCTCATGCGGCGCATTTATTTCTTAGGTGCTCATCATCATCTTCTCTTCCCCCCGACTATCTTTTATTAGTTGCCAACGAGTTTCCTTATTGAACGTCGTCAGGGATTTTTGCATGTGCATAAACTCGTATGTTTCGTCGGACGGACTACATCATCCATGGTTTTTCCTTTGTAACCTCAGACAATCAGAATTCCCATAAGAAGAA
Organism: Sminthurides aquaticus; assembly: GCA_906901655.1. Classification (NCBI taxonomy): domain Eukaryota; kingdom Metazoa; phylum Arthropoda; class Collembola; order Symphypleona; family Sminthurididae; genus Sminthurides; species Sminthurides aquaticus. The sequence goes on along the minus strand of CAJQTT010000004.1, from coordinate 1,482,951 downwards.
AATCTTGGTGAGAGGTTGCCATCGATAGTGACAGCGTAGCGGAAGATGTCAAATCTTTAGATGAAGACAAAAGACGCGCAACTAATTACTAACTTGATGATTTTACGGAATACACTATTCGTGTACCGATGCGCTGATCAAAACATACAGAGCCGTAGTTAACAATACTTTTGAATCAATTCATTCTGCAATGTCTTTGACCGAACCATTGAAAAATGTAGCTATCCTGCTGACCATGAAAAAAGATGTGTTTATATACATTGATTCCTTGAACTTGATCCCAAGCAATCCAGTCTATTCTATTACTCAAGGATTCAGCATTCTAGCTTTGCTAATTAATTGTGCTTTTGAATCTATGCTCATGTTGCATCCCCCATTGCATCATCAATAGCTCTAACGACACAATTCTCAGTGAAATGATAAACCAATATGAGCCTCAAACTAATGGATATGACCAAGCTCTCATGCTTTATGACTGCCGCATAAATCGTTCAAGTACTTACCGATAAAAAAGTCAATTGGTGTATTTATGTCGTTTCCTCAAACATGCTGTTCCTTCCTTGTCATCAGCTTTTTATTCCGGATTTAAGAGGAAAATTCTGCAAAAAATAAAAAAGTTGCAAATTAAAATTGAGTCAGTTATACCCTTCCAAGGGACTCGAGTATGCAAAAATGTGCATCTCCCTGGGCTCTGTACCCGTTAGAAGCTAGGATAAAGCCTCTGATACAATTCAATCCGCTGACGCGGACGTTTTTAAGTTTATAACAGCTATGGAGTTATTTCAGTTGTTTTCGCATGAAGTATGCACCCAATGTTTGCAGGTCTTTGTGATAAATTGAAAGCGGTTAAAGCTGGGGATAGCAACAAGGTATTTGGAGCAAATCCTTTTTTCTTCTTCCTCATCATCTCATGGCTAAAAGCTGAGAGCTGAGGCGATGCTTCCAACTTTGGGATTTGCACTTGAGTGGCTATGTAGGTAAAGGAGTTAGTAATCTTGGAGCATCTCTCAACGCTTCTCCTCATCTTTGTGTCCCTCCCTTTTTTTGAACGTGACGGAGTTGGAGTAAGAAGAGCAGACGGAAGCAGGAAGTTGGTGATTAAAATATTTCCTATATTCACTTCTAATCAATCCATATTTCCTGGCCTCTCCATCTTGAGCATATCAAGAACCATTAGAGGGCTTCTCTGGTCACCGAGTATTTTGTAAGTTCCTTTGACGAAAAGATTCATCTTTTCTTATTAATGGAATCTTGAAAACTGGTGAAATGAGATCTAATTACTGTTACGGTTCCGACCTAATGTTTTCAAACAAAAAGTTTGTGTCACCGGGTTTTATGCTCTGCAACTTTTTCCCGAGATCCTGGATGTTGAAAGCTATTTTAATAGAAATATGGAGCAGCTACGCCAGGGGATTGGACGGCTGAGAAAGAGATCAATATATTTGTTGTAAGAAAGGTGTGTGCTTTCTCCCTCCCATTCTTTCCCTTGTTAAGTTACACTTTGTGTACTGACCTCATTTCCCGGGTAATGCTTTTCCGAAAAGCTTTTTCCTCCTAACGTTCTAACCTTCTCCTTCAATTGGTTCCTTGGATTTGAGGCTGTGCTGCTATGACGAGAAGACGGATTCATTTTTTTAACTCACAAGAAGTCATGCCCTCGTTCCGGGAACTCCTGAATACAGTACATTCCCCCAAGAACAGTATGAAGCGGCGAGAAGAAATATTGCTCTCATACTATGATATTCTTGGAATTTGTACATATTCCTCCCCGGATTATTTTGGAACACTCTAATCTAATTGAGAATCTAAAACTATTTCTAAAATTAGATTTTGGATAGAGAGGGAAAAAAGTTTTATTCAACATGCGACTGCCGGAAATCTCGTGCGGACTTGATCACTTTAACTTATACCCGCAACTTCCCTCTCTTTTAACCCCAGCGCCCTTCCTAGAACAAACTACGTAATCCATACGGGTTTTCTGCAAATCTCTCCTCCTTTTTCCTTTCTTACCTCCGCTTCACCGTCTCACCCTCCCCGCTTTTTGACCGCCTTCTTGATAGCAATCTAAGTTTGTACAGTTCGCGGCCGGAATTCATACACATCGTAATAGGTGTAGTCATGCTCTTGGAGCGAATTTATTTCCTTTCCTTCTTCCGTCTTTCTTTCCATTTTCCCATCTATACCGTGTATACACAACAGCTTTAGAGCAGCTTGAGCTACGCTCTCCATTGAAACTGCAGCCAAAAGCAAGGAACAAACAAGTATATCATTTAGCTGCAAACGAGAGGTAAAGTTGCCATCGCCAACGAGCACTATGTGCTAAGGCCATTTAACAGTCTTGATAATCATGAAAAAACGTTCCATCAATAAATGACACATGTTCGCCTACACCACTCATAGTCCTCTATTTGAAATATCTGGTTCGTAGAAATAATTTAGAATAGCTAACGTACTCTGAATAGTATTCCGAGGTTACAAAACTATAATCGCATTATCATTAGATAAAGATGACGAAAATGAAAATTGCTATCACAATTCCAACTTTTAGCTCATCCCGCATCCTAGTAAAGTTTCTAGGTTCCTAGTCCCTCGCATGTGATTCAGTTCAAGATGAAGTAATATATATATACGTTCTGAAAAAATGTTTTTGGCCTAAATAACCACGGAAGCGTGAGCAACCGTTCCGGTTGCATGCCAGTCTCCCTATGTTCTTTTATTTTGAGAGAATTACTTTCCTCTGCTGCGCCCACATTCAACTATTCTCTCCTAGTAAGAATTAGTCTTACGCCTTGCAAGTTACACACACGCACATTTTTCTTTTTCCAAACCTAAATGAAATCATTACGTCTTTTGAGACAACCGAAACCATTCAGTCTAGAGTGTATCCACACCAGGCTTAGCAGTAAGACTGCGATCATACATTGGTTCATAAGTTAATTCTACTCGCCGCTACGTAAGCTATACACTATCAACAACGTCCGTTTTTAAAAATAGCGGTAAATAATTGTAGAAACAAATTCCTAACGCGCGTTAGGAACCATTGGTAAACATGAATTAGAAAAAAACCAAAGCTGGCAAAATTTTTGAAACGACGCTTGTCTCATAGAAACATTTATTCCTTGTCGTAAGTATCTCAGCTCCAGAGTAAATGACGCTAAGAAGAAATAATTAATGACATTTCCATTTATCATTCAGACAATTGAAACGTGCTTTGTTTTGACCCCTGAGGCACAAGTGTGGTTCAAAAGAAATACACAGGATTTGCTAATCTACCAAATGTATGACTGCCTCGAATAAAACCATTTGAACCCATTTCATTCAAAGATGAAATTGAACCATCTCTTGGCAATAACATTATGTAACAAGGCTACAACGTTATGTAAAAGGTTGTCAAGTTGTCACCTTCCAAGTATTATCTCTATGGCCGTTTGAACCTCCTAACCGAGCATGGAGTGACGGCAAACTAATGAGTGGGAGAACTGACAGAGTTACTGGGGAGCGTATGATAAATAACATTTAAGAAAAAGTTGATTTTTAACCGACAGCCTTACTAATAGTTTAACTCTATTTCGAACTCCTACGAAGTTTACACGAAGAGGCAATGTATAAATTGCAGAATCACACGTTCAAAACAGCCACCAGGAAAAATGAGTTAGGTTCTGTAACGCAAAACACATGGACTAAGCAAACTTCCTCCACTTTTTTGCTCACCTTTTTTACGCGTACTTCTGAAGCGAGCTTTTCATGAGCTTTCCTGTTCTACGGAACTGTACCTTTCCTATCGAGATTTTTACGTAGGAAGTATTGTCATTGTACTTGAACTTGACTTTGAGATCCTTGAGAAATCGCAACGCATCTTAATCAAGGTGCGCGAATGGAATGGAAATGAGTTTGTACCCCGTCCTGCGTACTCAAAGTTGTTTAGATACATCTGTATTCGCAATCTTCATAGAACACGGCGCCATGCTTGACACAACTCACACAGTTGGAATCCAAGCACAGTTAGCTGTTTTATTAGTTAGCTGGAGTCTTACTTCTTCAACAAGGATTAAAGCAATTTGTAACTCTGATTCCACCATCGGCATTCTATAAAAATGGGTTTGATAAAATGAAGCATGATTTATGAAATAGGACGATAATCTTTAATTACGTAGTGCGGTCTAAGATTAAGCCTGAGCTACGTTTATTTATTATTTTAACTTCCAAGTAATTCACCCTTGATAAACTAATTCCTTATCCGCTAAATACTGTTCCGCAAAGGATTTGCCTCGCCTCCTTGTGTGTGTGCGGGAGGGACATAAGATGGCTTAAGCTCAAGCTTATCAGTTCCTTCTCGACAGTCTCAAGTCGTGAATGGTTGCGCAGGAAGGTGTAGCAACCAGAAGCGCAATAAGACACATCCTGACTAACTCCCAAGCCTATACTTCTCACAAGGTCAGCAATAGTTTTTGCTGTTCAATTCTCCCTTGTGTACCAGGAAGAGGAAGAACTTATATATCACTCACAAGTGGTCACAAGATTCGCACGCATCAGTTAAATACAGTATACTCCTTGCATGAGCTCTTGGAAAAAACTGCAATCCTTTGAGGGACCTAAACCATGTTTAAATTTACAATTAAGGGTCTAGCGCTCCAGCTTCTTTAGTTACGTAGCAACCATGCTTAAAATACCGGTGACTGCGATCCAAACTTTTATGGATTTATATAATCATTACTAATCTTCATCCGTTCCAGGACCTATTTCCGGATTACATGTTTTGAGCGGACACGCACAAGCCTTCTCACTAGATGTAGCTTCACAAACTCGCATCTCCTAAAAAGACTGTAAAAGCTGTGTCCACCCTAGCAAGATTTGCAATCGCAAAATATTTTTCGCATAATAAATACTATGTATGCAAGTCTTGGGTTCATGTGTCTTGAATCCGACTCTCAGGCCGGCACCTTAGACCTTAGCGAATTTGCAAAATTGTCTGAAACACAAGCTGAACCAGGTATTCGCCTGAGGAGGTGCAATTGGGCGTGGAAGTTTAAGTTGAAACTTGTTTCTCGGACAGGAATTGTAAATTTTGGTATTGCCCCTTCAGGTTATGGCTAGCATATACAATAGGGAGAAGAAAGATGCTTTACGGTTCCATGCTCCAAGTCTTGCCATCGCCAAGAATTTCGTATTGAGTAAGTTCGTCCCCTCCTACACATGTGGGCAAAGCCGGTTTTTTCTCATAATTTATTGTCTTTTTGGGCTAGGCCAGTTTAACGGGTGTAGTCAAAGGCTGAGGAAATTCAGGTATTTCATCAAGACTCTCTGCCTCAGACATTGGTTATTGCCAAAAGGAATATATTTCCTGACCTGCCTGGACACCTTACTTGGAGTGCTAGGAAAATGCTGTCATAGTAAAAGCCAGCTCACGCTTTCCTAAATACCAGACAGCGTCATTATTATCTCCAATAACACGACGCTGCTCCTTAAAAACATGGTGTTTAACGCGGATTCCTCTCGCTAATTCCCCGTATAAAAATCATCCTTGAACGATTCAAATTCTGAGTCAGTTTAAAACTACCTTTGCCTTATTTACCAGACACAAATGGCTTATTATTTTACAGCTTTTGCTTGCCGTGAACTACGCTCCAACCTTGCGGTTAAGGATAAATGGATTCGTTCAGTGTATTATTATGTTTAACTTTTCAAAAAGATGAAGGAATGCATCTTTTAAGCGCAGCTGAAAGATTTCATGAACGAAAATTGCCTTTCTTTCGAGAAATATATGTCATTCTGTATTTATTTACACGAGTAAATTATCCCTTAGAGTGTGTGCATTTAATTTGGATTTCTAAGAAATGGATGCTGTTTTTAAGGAACCTTTTCCTCCTTCAGCCCAAAACTCTTTGAATGCACCCCTGAAAAAACCAGGGAACGGCAATGTGGCTACTATTCACCATAGAAAAAAATTCAAACGGGTATACAAAGAATTTAAAACTGGAAAATGTCGAGAAGATCAAGAAAACATGACGGGCATAGAAACTCAAGTCCAAGATGAGAACAGTAGTGGTGGGGCTAAAGATTCGATTTCTCAAGGAACATCTACAGGTTTTGTACTCTCCGCGATGGATTTGGTCCTGGTGATCTTTCAAGTAAATCACAGACAAGGATGCAAAGAAGAAGGTACAACTCTAATGATTTGTGGGAGTAAATATAAAAGGGATAGTTGGTCTGTTTGCTGAAAGGATCCCTTACGAGGGATTCTTCCTACCAAACCTCTCATTGTCCTCTAAAACGCTTCCCTCCAAAGGGTAGGTCCGCCACCCATGAAAATTCATCTTTTTTCTAATTGCTCCCTTCCATGCAGAGAATTCGGTAGGAATCGTGGGAGGGTTTTTCTGAGAAGGCAAAGACAGGTCAGACAGGGATACTGTGGAACGTGGGTTCTCTTCTATGCAAGTTAAGGAAAGTTGCTCCACTCCTGGTGGAACAAAGCGCGACTATTGAAAAGATGGAGCTGGTAGAAAAGATGGAAAGAGGGTGGATTTTTTGGTTTTGTAATAGGATCCCTCTCTTTACTGTCTCCCACCAGTGTTAACTGGTTCCCACAAAACCAGTGGAAATACAGCTATCCTCGACGTCGTTTTGAAAAAAATATCAAAGGGACTCTGCAGCAGGTCAGACTGGACGAAAGCTTACAAAGAACTGATTGCGTATAGACTTATCACTCTGGTCTGGGGTGTGCTGTTACAGGTTTAAAAATTTTAGGGAAACAGACTTTGCACTTTGTGTACAGAATACGAGTAACCCAGCGCCTTCCCCTAACCCTGCTCAGAGATGAAGAGATCTGGAACAGCAAACATTGTCGTAGGGATAAACAAAGCCTGGATCTCGGGTGTTAATTCCTGTAAGAGGTATCTTTGAGAACATTGGACAGTTTTGAATAATATCCCTTGTCCATCGGGTTTCTGAGAAACCCTCAAAAAGTACAGAGCTATTGAAAAACTTTGCAGAATACAAAAACTATTTTCCAGCTGCAGGTGGTTCATCAATTTGACCTCTGTTCCATGGTTTTGCTGTATAACAAGTGGACATTTCTTATAGATTTTGGTTTCTAGAATTTGTTTTTCAATGTATCACAAAATCACTTTCTACCTTGTACTCTATTCCATCTCGCAAATCTATAGACTAGCATAAAGCACTCGCGAAACGGATTCAATATGATATAATAATTACAGGGAAATAAGAGGAATTAATAGCCTAAGGAAGGATTTTGAATGCCGTTCCTTAGGCCAGGCAGCAAACCTATTAGATTTTTCTGTTTAGTATCGGAGATGACATAAGGTGAAGAAAAAACCTCTTGTGCTCCTATCCGGCAACATCTCTGAATAACCGGATAATCGAGATACTATACAATCTGTAGTACTCTGTCCATAAATCAACTGGTAGCAAGAAAGGAAACAGCCATGATAGCCTAGCCACTCGTTGGTCAAGTTTGAGGCAGGTAGTACGAGCCTGAGGAGACATACCATCCCTGGTTATGCCATCATCTTATGGATCACGTTACAATAACTTCTCAACCAGCATTTACTTTTCATCCATTCACTATTATTACGCAACTAAAAAAGACGGATCTAATTTTGAAAGAAATCTCGATTGCATTTCTTCTCTCTTCTATGCTGGAAGAATGCTGACCATTCCTTCCTAAACGAGGGTCTTAAATTCTTTGGCTTTCAAAAATGTCCCTCCGTAAATCAATTGAAACTCCTGCTGAAGGACTATTTGATAGAAAATGACCGTTTCCCACGGTTTCCTATACTCAAGACAGAGTGACGACGCACAGGGCACAGGTTTCTTCCAAGAAAACTGTCCTGACCCTATTCTTCACACCCCTTCCTGCAACTGTATTATAAGTTTTCCCTAAAAGCACCGTTCCACCGTCAACGTAAAAACTCTGCTTGGTCAGTTTCAAAAGTGCTTAAGTAATGTTAGGGCCGGGCAAGACGCAGCAACATTTTGCAACTTAAGGCAATCCAACCATCGTGTTGCCTTGACTGCCAATCCGCTAGCCCGGTCAGTGATTCGCAGAATCCTCCTTAAGATCCCTAACCGGTTTGAAAGGACGGCTGCAACTACATCTCAGCACACCAGGGAGGAGAACTCGCAAGAGCAAAGAGGCTAGCCCGCCTTAAGCGATTCCCATGAACTTCGTCACTGATAATTTCGTCACACCGAATTTCGTCACCCAATATTCAGCACCACTGAAATTGGTCACAACTAAATTCACCACGCATACAAATCATCACTGTAGATTTTCGTCACATAAATTCGCATCACATGCCTAATTTTTTAAGTCTGGAGATGCTGTCCAAATTTTGCATGGGCAAGTGCTATTTTAGTGGTTGCTAGAATGAAAATGATAGAAGTTATACATATCATATGTTTCAAAGTATGTGGAGCTTGATGAAGCTTTAGCTGCCATTCTTCCCGCTGAACAGGAGCTGAAGGGATACTGCGTCTAGGGTCAGGAAGGCAAATGAAGTAGATAACACAAATTTTAATACTAGGTTTGATATAACCATACCGGAAGACTATCAGCTACAGTTCAAGGAGAAAATTGTGTACTGTACGATTCTCAAGACCATGACCGGATATAAGTGTTTTCTAAAGAAGCGAATATCAGAATTCTGTCAGATTGTGGAACCTAGCTAGTTCGTTGATGGCAATTTCAAAACTGTTCCTAACTTATACAAACTGTTCAGCTTTTAGTTAGGAGGATGGCTACGTCCTGCCTTTAGTTTGTGCATTGCTGCCTGGTCGAAGTATAAAAGTTATTTTTTATAATTTTAATTGCTCGGTTAACTATCTCACAGTTATATAAACCAACATGGACACGTTCGAATTAATAAATGGTTGTGATAAAATTTCATAGTGATGATTATCAGTGGTGCGTATATTCAGAGGTGACGAAAATCGGTGGGTGCATTTTAAGCAGTGATGAATATTGGGTGACGAAATTCGGTGGGATGAAATTAGCAGTGACAAAGTTCATCCGAACGGCCTTAAGCAAGCTCTTGTTTTCATTTACGAGTTACGAATACGGATTTGAAGAGTTTGATGCCAAAAAATATAAAATCAGTTCCGATGGGATGCAAGTAAAAGACGGAGATAATTTTAAAAAATACTGGTACATCATCTGAAGATATTTAAAGAATAGTGTTTAGCATACAAAAAGTGTAGGATGAGTTTAATTTTTTACACACTCTTTGAAATATATACAGGTCAGAAATGGCGGAAGAACTTTTTAGGTATTACTCTTTGTCATCTGACAGATCCATAAGTCAGTTCCGGTTGGATAACTGTCTTTTGAAAAGTAGATGGATTACTCCAAAGGTAAAAATAGAAAAAAAAGGAAAAGAAAGAGGATCATAGGTCGCTCTTCTTTTCTACAAATACCGAAAGGCTCGACAATCTCAGGATACTAGTTACACTATTTATTTGCAAAAATTGTTTCACATGACCACCAGGACGCGACAGCACTCACAACACTACCGATCTTATGCATATTCCTTGTTTTGTTGGGGAAAGTTATGGCTCTGTCATCGGTTGCAGAAAACAGAATTATTGGCGGATATGAACACTCTATTGCATTAAGCTTTGCTTGCGGATGTATCCTTACAAAGCGTGACATTGCTGGGATGAATTAATCATACACATGTATGCATTATACTACAACAAATACAAGAACGACATCAATTAACGCTCACATCCATTAATTACCATTCGTTTACAGTACATACATCATCAGCTTGCATATTTGGAATATCTTTGAGGAAATAATGCATTTAAAATTAGGATTTAAATACTATAGTAGCATAAACACTATGACTGTAGATTCGCAATGGTTTTAGTTTTGACTGCAAAAGTAGCATATGCAATTTCTCGTCACAGTGGCGAATATACTCGGCTTACTTAAAATATATTTCATGTTGTTCGTATAGTCAAAAACTTATTTCCCTATCGTCGCTACACAAAGCAAAGTGATAACATGGAGCCACGTTCAATCAACGCAATTCTGGAAGCTTGGTTTGGATTAAGATGCTCAAAGGTCGTGAGTTCAATTCGCTTATTTTGTAACTATTATGCATTATATGCATCCCAATGTCAACTGCATCGAAATTGTTAGTAATAACAGTTACTACTGGAAGTAGAGCCTCCCTTTTGTAAGTTCTGCAGCTTAGAGCAAGCAATTATGGATTACCACAAGCATGGTCAAGGTTGTCCCAAGAGTAACAAGAGTTTCGTTGTAGCAATGCAAGACAGCTGTGAAAAAATGATGAGTTACACTGGGAATCCAATGGAACTAAGATTTTTTCAATTTCAAAACAGGACTACAAAGCTCCCATGTTCTTTGCAAATTGTCATGACGCAGAATTTACTAAACAGCTCGACAGTTTCCAGCTTTATTCAGATGGTCCGCATTTTCCCTTAAGCCAGATTGGAGGAGCTTAAGTTTGATTATGAAAAGGATACGGATATAAAACCACATCCTGTCTCTGTACGCCGTAACGCAATAGTTTGGGACCGCAGGATAACGCTACAAAAATTACCAACTTATTGATTAAGCAGCATTTCAGTTTGCTTTTCACACTCACAACTCATATATGTACTTCTAACATTGTGACGGGCTTTAAAAAATCCTAACACTTCATCCTAAGGATGACTTGATTCCCCCACCAAAGAAACACATTTCCGTCGGAATTTTGAAATTTAATCTTTTAAAAATTCGCAAGCTCCGGAATCTAGATCTTGGAAAGCAAAGATAAATGAGTGACGAACGGATGCAGATTTATTTCACATGATTTTAATCGCATCTTTTGGCAAAGCTAGTGTGAAATCCATGTTGAACAGAAATAAATCCTCCCTATCGCCCACCTACACCCCGAGAAACATGAGATTTTTGCATGGAGAAGCCGGAAGAGAGGCCCTTAGCTATGTAAAAACCGGGGGCGCACAATTTCTTATTTACGTTCTCCGCCCAACCCGTGCGATGGCAATCATGGAACAACTCGTGACACAATGTCCAACGGTCATAGATCCGGAGTGTATTTTTGAATCCCACGGTTAAAAGTGGGCAGTAATACATTTAGTATAGGATTAATACCCGAATTTCCTCTGCCCTCAAAGAGTTTCAACATAAGTTATTTGAGTCTCTAGCACGGCCTCATATTTTTACGTCACACGGCCGGTATATTTCGTTCGTGCATTAGAATTTTTTACTCCATCACATGTCAACTCAAACTTGGTAAGGTGAATAAGAAATTGGGAATTCAATACATTGCTAGCTTTCATAAGAACAGGAAGTGGGGAAAACAGTGAGCATAGATGAGAAAAACAATGAGATTAACTGACATGATGTGCCAATGATGGCGATGAAACCTAAAAGCACGAATTCTAGTGCCGACAACGTGATCCAAATCAGCGTATTCTTGCACATTATTACCGTGTTTATTCCACGGCATGATCCAGCTTCTGCATTCTGTTTCCAGTCTCAATCCAAGTTTCATGGAATATTTAAGTAAAAGGATATGGAAATTTGGAGCTGCCTTTGCCAAAGCCAACTTTATTACCTTGTTACACCGTCGCGGAAACAAGAAACTCGGAAATATGCTTATTAAAATTAAGAACTAATATGATTCTCCAGGAATAAAATTCGCACAATTTCCTCTAAGGAAGAGCCTGTGAAATCTGGAATTGTAATTACCTTATCGCGAAAGATGGGTCACTGGGTCCAAATCCAAAAAAAACGTTGAATGTCCTACAACGATCAGATCCTTTTGTCACACAGAATTTTTTTAAACACTTGGAATAACTATTCCAATACGTGATCTCTCTATTTTTTCGCATACATTTAGTATTATCCAGAACCACTAATGTTGGAATCACTTGTGATTATCATCCCACTGACATTTCGCAAATAATAATCCAATATGTTTTTTATACATGCAAGCTCAAAACTAATTTCAATTGGTCCTAAAATCCAAGACCACCCATGAGGATTCAAAAGTTGAGTTGAAAGATATACTCTCCTGTAAATAAGATTGTAAACTTGCTATGATTGTCTCGGTACTTTAAATATTCTCCAGCACTTTGAGCATATGCTCGTAGTATCGCCAATTGTTCACTTGAAATCCGCGAACACTTTTAACTTCCAGGAGCAACACAGTTGTCTTGCTCCAGCTTTTCCTTCCAGTCCAGCAACCACGTGCTACAGGAATTCCGTCTGTATTCCTTGATTTTGTATATACTCTCTGAATTGATTCCCGGATCCTTGCACGTTTCAACTCTTTGGAGTAATTACAAGCACATTATCACGGATATTTTGAAAAACTAGTAACACAATTACGAAAAATTTAAATGCGGTTTCTTGAAAGAAATTCTGGGAGGCGGAGGAGTGGACACGGAAAGAAGCGCGATCATATGTTAGTCCTAGTCGACGGCTGAGAGCCAACTCGTGGATTTCCTCAATTTGGCCAACTCAAGAACACATTCCGCTCGCGGGAGACCGAGCTGGGACGAGTCGAGTTTGTGTAGTGCAGCCCTAGGACGGAGTGTAAAGCATGTAGTGTAGCCAGCTTACTTGATCTCATTGAGGAAGCAAGGAAAGGATCCAACAAAAGGAAAAGCATAATAGTAAAAATACAGCCCAGTATTTCTTACATACACTCCCACTGCCGCCTCCCTATACTTTTTCTGCCGCAGAGGATGAAGACAGAATGGAATCCCAGAGGATTGTAGGATTGTTGTATGCACGTTTAATAAGTATGCACATAGATAGGGCTCTTATTTTTCCTTCCTCGTCCTATTCCATATAGTAATAATAATAATACCTCTATCTTCTTTCCGTCGTCCCCCACAAGAAGATATGATGAGGAAGAGCGAAGCAGAAAGTAACCACCAAGAAAAAGTTCTCATGATGGGAGGAAACCGGATAACCATAAAGAATCCATCTACTCTCTTCTGTACAAACTAAATCTACGGACCAAGAAGCCGATCCTCCTTTAGCCAAAAGCTTGAAGCTCTCTCAGGGAGGAAGCAACAAAGGAGCTCTGGATGTTTGCCGTTAAAAGGAAGCTAGGAAGCCAGGACCACCGCCAGGGGAAGCCACATTTCCCTGTACGTATAAATCTAAAACATGTATATCCGTTTTTTATCCCCATTATCTCCCTCCCCGCAACGCCAAAGAACAAGTTGTCTAAATTCCATGGATCATCATGTCCAGAACACAACTTTCTTTCCAGCAGACTCCTCCAAGCCGACCCCCATCTTTCTTATCCTCATTTTCCCCATAGATTCTTCCAATCCTCCTCCTCCCTTCACGACCTAATCATCTTTTCCTTTCATTATAAAGCTCCTTGTGTGAAAACCCAAGTGGATCCAACACGACTCCTTTATATTATTCTGGATTAACTTTATGCAGAAAGATAAGCAAGGATGAGGCTTGATGCAAAACCCCTCCTGGATATATGTAACACAATGTCTTGTGTAGCTTGGTAGAAAACATATAGTCTTCTAATAGTCTCCGCCTCCTTTGTATTCCCTCCTACTTCCGGTATCTTAAGCTTGTAAGTTCACCCCTTCCGACTCCAGATAGAATCTTAACTATTACAGGGCATCATATAAGCTACATATAGTAATTATCTGCGGCTGTGCAAATTCTGTGACTGTATTAACAAGTAATTATAAATATTTACATGCATTAAAAACCCCTTCAAGTTTCAATCATCCTTAATGATTGCCAATTTTTTCAAAATCGTACGGCAACGTTCCGAGTTATCAAGTTCCTCGTGTCCTTAATTAATGTCCAAGGAAACTGTGGCGGAATTGGGTCATGTTTACCGGTGGAATTTAGTGGCACTCTTTTAGGTTTTTGCAATCCTCCTCCGCTATTAGCTTCTCCCGGGGTTTTACTTTCAAGCCAAGTACCTTACTACATGTACCGCTCTGAGCTAATATGTAACCCTAATTCCTTGTTTTTGTGGGCTGGATTTCTAAGGATTTACTAGTACATTTAAGCTTAGTTTGGTGAGGAAGGGAGTGCGGAAGTTATTAGTTCTAGAACCCGAGGAGCACAGGGAGGTAGAAGGCGGATATTTCTTTGCTTTTTCACTTACTACATGCCGGAAGTTAAGATGGCTATGAGAGGGCAGGCGTATATAGAGCTGGTGAAAGGAGGATTGCCACTTTGCCACAACCACCGCGGAATGGAGAGAAAATTTAAGGAGAGTGTGCCCGGGAATGTGGAGGAGGTAACGGCTACATAAGATTCAGCACAATGTGTTTCATTCTTTTTGCGGAGCGTTTGACATGAGGCCTGGAGGAGGCGAACGACGAGCTAGCTAGCTTCTATTCCATTCCCTTGCGACTACTGACACAGTGAAAGGAGGGAGAGAAAGGTGAAAATGGAAAAGAGAATGATGTGGGTACAGATGTGAGGAATCTCGAGGACTGGAATTACCCTCCTGTTATATGCTTTCACTACTTTTTCTTATCTAATAGGCGCATGTTGTTCATGTCCGTATTTCATAGCCCGATTCTTAAACAGGGAAGTGGGGTAGAGGAAAGTAGAACTCGCTTCCGGGTTTCCGTACTTCCTCTACTATTCACGTACAGCCAGCTTGTCATATAACACCCCCGAATCCCGGACCTCGCTCCTCCGCCCTCCCTAATCAGCAAAAACGATATTTTTTCTATATTCCTCTCCCTACATTTCCTTCCGCCATTATCTCTTATCATCTTTCCTCCTAGCCTATCTAAAGTACTCTTGCGAATGGCCTGATTTAGGAACCCAAAATTTATTATATCCTCGTATCACATACCCGTTTATGTAAGGTGACCTCTCACTCTTCCTACCGTTGATGACGAAAAAAGATGCCTCCGGGGTTTTTATTACTATTCGCAGCAATATGAGTGTAAACCCTATTCCTACTTATTTGAAGCTGTACAACCTACGCTGGAAACTTAAATCTAAAGGTTTACGCGTAGCAGCAGTAGTCATCGTAAGATGTATATACAACGTCTTGGATGTATACATCTCCTTATGATTGAAGACTTGAGGAAGGGTGGATTTTCGCAGTATAATGGGATTGCGAAGTGCGAGTAGGAAGCGCGAATGTAGGATAATTTGTTTTGAGACGGGGCGATACATGAGACGCGCGGGAGATTATGCAAGCGCTTGCATCATTTCATTTCTGTGCCACAAGATTGAGAGCGTCAGTAAGCGTCTTGCAGATTGCACATTCACTAATCTTTGGAGCTCATATATGCTGGTGACCACTCACTCTTACCAACCAAACCACCTGACCAGACCAACTGCAGCCTACGCATAAAAGTTTATCCATATGTGCAAAAAGGACAGGGAAGAGGTGGTCCATCCTACTCTATCATCCATCCGCGTCTTGCTTCACCTCTCCTGCACACATTGCCCAGGTAAGTAACAATAAAAAGGGCAGAAAAAGCCGTCCTAATAGAACCTAACGATGGATTTAAATATACAGAAGAAGGACAGTTGGCAAGATGGAGAGATGCACATCGAGATCAATCATGGTGCAACATGAGGAGCTTGTTTAAGTAGGCTGACTTTTGAGTATTACTCAACCATCTCTCTCTCACCTTCTCTTTTTCGCATCTCAACGCAACAACGTTTCCTTTCTGCTCGCTACAATTTATTTTGGTCATCATCATCTTGGGAAAGGCTTTACACCTTTTCCGCCGAAAATCTCAAAAAGAATAAGTAATGCGGAATATGGCCAATATGGGCTGACAGCCGACCAGCCGACTATATAGCATAATAATAATAATAATAATAATGAGATGAAGGAAGGGAGTGAAGGAACAAGAGTTTCCTAGTTGCGTCCACCCACTTGCAAAGGAGTTTTTGCAAATAGTAATACAAGAAACGCTTTAAACATTCTCCTCATTGTATCCCCATCATCCCAGTCTGTCTTGCTAAAAAGGAGGAAATGGGAAGAGTTTGTAAAGAAGATGTATACTGCCAAATGACTCACTATGAATGACTGCTAACTTTTACTCTCTCCCTTCCCTATTTGCGCCTATTCCCTTATTTCTTATACAAGTTTGCAGAATTTCGCATGAAGAGGAAAGAGACGAGGAAACTGTCTTAGAAGTGAATGGGGAAGGAGCAGAGGAGAGTGCGGAAGGAGGCTGTGGTGCGAGTAGCCGAAGGCCGCGAAAATCTTCCGCACACACTTCCGCTACTAAGCTCTATAGCTTCACACTCATGTTCTCTTAGTAGCTCCACAACAATATTATATATATATACCAATAGATTATTTTACCAAGTCTCCGTCAGTGAGGAGCATGTTAGCTCCAAAGAGACAAACATTACCAAATAGCACTCACTTGATCGGACGGGGAGGTGGCTTGAAGAGTAATTGCGTAATTAACCCAAGCGTTTTTTAATCTCGGAAACGCAGGAAGGAAGGGAAGTATCTTATTTGAGTAAACGAGCCTAGCTCAGTGAGTCTGATGAGGACGGAAGAAGAAAATGCGGATGCAAAATTCGCAAATACTACTCCTCACTCCCCAGACAGTATTAACCTAATCTTTTTTCCTCCTTTCCGCCTTTAATCCTGTATACTCTGTTATGATATCATCCAATTGCTCTCATTTGTATTTAATTTCCCATATTGCAAAAGGAGGTTAGGAGCATATGTTTTTACAGCCCACCCCTTTCACATCTGGCTCAATTTTTGAGCCATCATCTTTAAGAATCTTTACCCAATTCCTACTCTTTTTTTCCTCAGCTTGCTCCAACCTTCGACTTGGACGAAGCTTTTAATAATATATTTCACAATAAATACCGGAAATACCAACAGTATCAGTCCAGCACCTTGTTTACAAAACGGGTTTGTTTCTTGCTAATCTATGTTGCTACGCAAAAACTCAGTCCCTATATTATTCAGTGCCTCATAAGATATCGCTCATTAGATATTCTAGCATTGGATTATTTTAAATGTCATAAATATATTCTCAAATGCACTAGCTAAATGTGAGGACCCTATTTTAAACGTTTCCAGAGGCTTGACAGTTTTCAAGCACCTACTCTCATAATCTAATCATCCTTTTGCATGCGTAATTGTCAAAAGGCAAGTTCCTGTCTTCAGTCTCATGATTGATAAAGAGCTTGATCATCCAGACCATTTTGTTCCCACAACTTCAAGGTTATTCATTAAACCAGTTGTTTCATTTATACCTTATTTCCAGTACACGCGACGCATAGCTGGATGCTCAACTCTTGTAGTTTCTAACACTTCTACCGGCGCTTTAATCTTGGAAAATAATTCCTATCATCCTCCCTTATAATCTAGTTTCCAGCGTTGTGATAATAGTATTCCTACGTGTTTCCCATTCCCATCTCCTTCACAAGGTTTCCTGGATTTGCTGTGGATTCTGTCAGCCTCCTTCTTTTATCAGGATACTTTTATCAGCAACAGCTAGTATTCCGTTTAGCCCTCCAACCTGTGAGAGGTAGTGGTGGCAAGTTGATACGGACTGTTACCTAACTTACTGTTAAATCCTTAATGTGAAAAGGTAACTTTTCAATACTGTCTTGTCTTGTCCGTTACCCTTATCCATACATGATAAAGTTCCGCAATGATTAGCGTCCTCCTAACCCTTGAAGGTAGTTCTGGACATTGTAACTGTAAAACACAAGTTTGATATTTAAATTCCAGCTTCCATCATCCCTAAGCCAGAATACTTTGGATTGTAATGTATCTATTTGGACGCTATAGTACTGCTTTATGTAAGGAAGTTATTGCAGATACGCGTTGCGACAGGATTGTGTTGAAAGGAAATTGATGAATTCATGAGGATTAATTACAGAATCGACTTAAGCTTATAAGAATTCTTTTTCTTGGCAAAGAAATGAGGGTATTTGGTTCCTTGGCTTTACAGAGCCTTCTAGGGCTTTCCTTTTGCCATTACAGAGTGAAATGATGAACACTTAATACGGTTCTTCCTCCAGCTTATTCAGTCTCGGAACTATCCGTCTTCTTACCCCAACAGAATGAGCCTCTGAAGTTGAACATGATATGGGCAAGATAAAGAGCTGTAGAATTGTATCTAAAACAGGTGTATAGGGACACGTTAGGTTCTTGGCGAGGATTTTGTCAATGGTGTTGGAAGAGGTATGTTGAAGAAACGGGATGGATGTGGGTTGAATCCTCCAGAACGGCCCAACTGGAGAGGATGGTTGTTAGGTGAACAAAGGCGTAAGATTATAGTGATGGAGTGGTGGACGGTAGTTGTGGAGTAAAAAATAAGATACGGAGCAATTTAATGAGACTCTCCTGTTTTTCTCAAGGATTATAATGGTGTGGTACGTGGGTTGGTGATGGTATCGTGGGGTGGAGACTTGTGTAAAAGCGGAGTTGGTTCCTAGCTGGATGGTGGAAGGAAGAGGATGAGCATGTAAGTTGTGTAAAAACTTCATGAAGCAGTAGTGTGTAAAGTAATTACGCTTGAGAAGAAGTAGTGTAGAGAAGTGGGAGGGATAAGAAAAGCGGAGGTGAGTTGCTAAAGGTTCTGCTGGGATGGAAGCTATGATGCTTGATGCTATGATAATCCAGCATATGTACAAGCGACAGACAAGAGTCTGAACGTTGTTGTCAGAAACAGAAAATTTAAAACATACGTGCATAACCGGGAAAGAGGAGAAAGTAGCCACTAATAAGGTAAAATAAAACGGGTGATCACAGTCCTGTACGGTCCTTGATTATATCATAGATGCATCATGTTCGTATACGTGCATTAAAGAAGGTATAGAGTCCTCTGGAAAGATGGAGATGCTTCCTTGGTTTGCTTGGCATGACGGTGGAAAATTGTCGGAAAGGTGGGTTTGTCTCGGAAGGAGGATAATAGGTTTCCGTCTACTGTTGTAAAGCGGGGGGATGTGTGTATAATATGATGGAGAAGAGACGGAAGAATGATGAAGAAAGGTTGCTGCTGGAGCTGGAAGGAGAGACTTGACTGACTCGTCGTCGTGAAAGTACACCCTTGAATTGAATCCTACTTGTTTGCTTGTTCCAGTCGCTTAATGCTCCCTATTATTATATTCTCAAAAGGAATCTTAGTTGAGGTTTAGTAATTTTTTATGAGTGAAAGAAAAGAGGCCGGAGCAGGGCTGACTTCCTTTGATTTTCCTTACGAGACCGGAAATTCCTGGGCAGCGGAGCAGAAACATATTTTTTGTCCGCCTCTCTTTCATGATTACTTTTGTATTTTTTAACGTATACCTCCTCCTCAAACGCCCTCCCCACCCATCCCTTACATCCTATCCACGCCAACCTTCCCTTCCTCTCTCGCTCCTTTTCGTAATTTTCATCAAAATCTTCTTACTTGATACTTTCCTTCAGTCACTCAGAGTCTCATCCGTCCACTTTATTCCTCCCCCTCCTCCCATCCTCTTTGCCTCCGCTCGCTATACTACCAACTCCAAACAGCGCTATAGCCTGATCCAAAGTCCTTGATCGTTTTCCTTCTTCCCGAGGAAACAATAGAAGGAAACTTCACCTTTTAGAAGATCCTTGCTGCATGGGCTTTGTATACTTTTCGTCGGATTCCTATGATACAATTTTTCAAATTGTAGTAGTGACTCGCCGAATAAGATTACCTTGATTCTGATTCTTGGGATTCGACTTGGTATTTGTTGTTATTATATCGGTATCTACTGATATTGATCTATGACTCTTGCGAAATTAAATGAAAAGCCTTGTCACCATGGTATCAAAAAATGGAAACCAGTCTTCTAGGGTAACCCACGAAATAATTTACTAATTTACACGTCCAAGGGTTTCTTAGCTCAGAGATATTAATTTGCTTCGTAGGCGAGAACACGTGAGGCATGTTGAGACGCTATCGATACAAAGACAACGTGTGTATTATTAGGATTCTTAGAAACAATAATGGGCCAGATTCTCTCCCAACTCAACAAGACTCCCTCCTCGACCTTCTGGAGGGTCACAGATTTTGTCCAGAGATATGGCACCGCGAAAAATATGTGTGAGTCTTTGAAAATCCCAGTTGTCTTGGGGATGGGCATTAGTATATGTGTAAGTCATGTTCGCGGAGGAATCATCACATGTTGTCTTTTGTGTGGGTTCCAAGTTCCATGGATGAGATGGCAAACATGTGTGTAGAAGTCGCACAAGTGAAATCTCAAAGGATCCTTTGGGATTTGGACAAGTGTAGGAAAGAGGAGGGTGAGAACGTAGGAAAGAAATTTCTCCTTTGACTTGACCCACAATGACATTAGGAGGATCTACCGAAATTCCTTGCACCCAACAAGTCCTCCTCCTCATAAATAGCCTCTTTAGTCCAGGATTGACAGGGAGAGAGACCGGAGACGAATGGAGGAATCATGAGGGACGAGGATGTTTTGTAAGGCAGCTAAGGACATACGATACGAATGTTGGTGGCGGGTATTCGGGGTGGAACAATGCAGCAGACTTGCATTCACATCTTGAAGAGACCCATCGGAAATGCATAAGGGGCATAAAGCTTCCAGAAGATACAAAATAAGCAAAGAATACGGGAACAAGAGAAACAGCTTGAAAAACGGTTACTGGAGATGCCTTGGAATAGCTGGAGTTGTAGGTCTGGAAAATCCATTAGCACCATCTTCTACTTTCGGCATTGCATTCCGCAACCCAAGAAGCTGAAACCCGTACATGATTCATAACCACAGGTTAGTCCCAGGGTAAGCGACAGATTGTGCAGGGCTTTTTTGAATTAGAACATGTGTTAACAAAACTTCGGGTGTCAAATTATAATCTGGCTCAAGCTAAAGAAAAATAGGGGACGAATAATTTCCAGCTTCTAATTCCCACAACTTTCACTGCTTTTTGGTCTTGCACAATCCGTCCCTCGGATTCTTAAAATTACGTCATGCATAATTCTATTAACAGTGCGTTCAATCATATCGTCATGAAACATGAGACGGGATGACATCTTCTAGTGCTTCCATAAGCCAACGCGTCTTCTTGTCAAACTTGGGTTCGGGTAAACTGTGCGGTAGTGATGTACGATGGTTTCCCCGAACAGTTCCTTAGTCTTCATTCGTTTTTCCATGGATCAATCCTTTTATTATTATCTTTGCACCTTAAAAGAACAATGTATTTTGAATCGACCAGAATTGGGACCACAGTCGCTTATAAAAGCTTACACTATATCGACATAATCCATAATACGCATCTTACCCCTTCCGTTTATCATTCATAAAGAACAACTTATAACGACACCGCAATAATAAAACTTTCGTTTCATGCACACAAAACACATACATTCCCACTGACTTAAGCATAATAACTTCGATAGCAGCCGAGGTTAACATGATTGGATGACTTCCGGTTCTGTCTATAATTACTAATAGCACTATTTTAAAGCTGGGCATTGTCATAATGGTTGTTTTATCTCTGCGAAATGAATTTCTTCCCGTATTTTTTCGCAATGTCATCTGTGAACTCCTTTTTGAGGGCATCCAGGCAACTAAAAAGAATGATATAATCCTTTTGTTGTGAAACATGATAATAATGGATGGCTGGCGGCTGGCTCTTCCTTAGGAGGTAGTCGCTGAGTTTAAAGGGTCTAACGGCAAATGCTTGAAACTTACCGTTTGTAAAGTGGATTTGAACGATACTTTGATATATCCAGACTAGGTGCATGGGGCATATGGACGACAAAAGCATTGGGCAAGACAAGGAACTCATATCCTTGAGCTTCCAGCTCCATCACATGAGACACTTTGTTCCAACCAAATCCTGCAAAGCGAAGATCGAATTCTGGAAGATCACGACGAACCACTAAATAGGGCTCAAAGTCTGCCTCCCATGTAACCTGCGTCAGAGAATAAAATAATCATTCAACAACAAGAGCGCTTCCCCCAACTTGTTCTATCATCATTCTAGTTTTTTCGTGTATCATCATGCAGCTTTTTTGTGAGTTTTCGGATTGGAATTGATGAAGGAAGATGTAGAAGGCGCAAAGACATGAGATAAATCTCATTTCCTCCCAATCTCAGTCAGCGTTATCCCTAGTGGAATAGTGCCCTACATACTAAAATTAGGTCTGCAAGGAACGACGCGGATATATGAACAAGATGCTCATCACACCGTACCGAAGTGTACTTCCAGCCATGAAAGACCTATCTAGGCTACCCTTTTATAATTTCGATAGACCAAGGAAGGAGCACAGGAGGAAGAAGCTCACGAAAAATTCAATAGGAGGGAGCGGAACAAATTCTACCTCTGCACAGACGGAAGAACATTTTATTTGATGGGCAGGTACAATGAGAAGATCTGAGGGAGGAGGAATTAAGAGGCGGCACAAATCTCATGGTAATTTTCATCTCACGCTTTCTGGTTCATCTTCCTCAACCCTTTCTTCCCTACACAACCTTTTCCTTAAATCCTGAGCATCATCCATGATGCCTCCTCCCTTTTATCCTTCCTTACGCCGCAACAACTATAATACGTCTTTAACGCCAAGTTGTCACCAAAAGCATACAAGAGGACAAACAAGAAACACAGACAATTCCTCAAAATAAGATGCAACTCTATCGCGTCCATTATTTGGTACTTTGTTACACGCAGCCGACAGGGAATAGTAACAATTACATGCGTTCAATTATCATTGGTCTCCTTTCTAGCGTCTACTGTGGACTCATCAACTGACACTCAGCCTAGCATTTACACCTTAGTTGTATTTAAGTGTCGCATAGTATTGTCACATCTGATGACTCCCATGATATCATGTGCATCTTAATTACCTTGTAAGGGGTCACTGCAGATCGCCATTTCGGATAATTTGTAGGGGCATGTCCTTTGGCCCAGACATGATACCGAAATGTAAACAAGTCGCCCACGTCCAACATTTTAAGTAATTCTGCTTTACTCTTTGGAAAATTCAGTCTATATCGCAACGATTCAAACGCGGGAACGATTAGTGCCTACGGAACAAAGAAAGTCATTAAACCATCTGCAAGATTGTTTTAATTCTTCCGTTTAGGACAAAAATCTGACATGGAAGTAAAGATTAGTACAATCATCTCCTTCCTTACCTTGTTTCCATCGTCCATGTGTAAATTTATAATGACTTTACGTAAGTAAGGGTAGAGACCAAGCATTGGAAGAAAGTCGATATCCACCAGAAAAACGTACGGAGTCGTGACCTGCCGTAATGCAACGTTCCTCAAAAAGTTTACGGGATAGAGTGTCTGAAATCGCAAACAAACGTTAGCAAAATTATTTTTTGTTGAAGCTTTTGAAAACAACGTGGACGTGTTACCCACGTACAACCACAATTTTTACGTGTGCACTCCGCGCCATCTATTGCATACTTTAAAAGCTGGTACTCTTTTTCATGGTAAACTTCTACGAAGATACTGTTTATTACTTGGATACCAACCACAATACCATGGACATTATCTATGTTTAACTATTGGCTAAATTAAGTACTTACGCCTTCCTTGTATACAACGTGGTATCCAATATTCTTGCGTTGGGCTAAAGGTTCACAGCTCAAAACGTAGCTTAAAAATTGTTGTGCCTCCGTATCAGACATGTATAAAGCCAAGCTGATGGGTCCTAGGAAAATGAATGGCAGGTTGTATTTTAATGCTTAAAATTGCAGGCTGCACAGCATAACAAAGTTACAGTACTCATCAACATTACTTTGTTAAAATCACTTACCCTCCCAATGACCGGCAAGAGCTTCTACCATTTGAAGTCGATCCATGGAAAGCTGCGCTACTAAGGTCACATCGGCTCCATCTTCTGTAGGCTCGTATTCATAATCCATATAAAACAAATGCGTTCTATACACTGTAAACTTAGCGACTCGGAATTCGTAGCAAGGATCTTCCTCACTAATCTAGAATTGTTTTTTAAATATTAATTGAAGATGCTAGCAAAAATAGGGACGATAGGAAGGGTTACAGAAAAATTTAATTTCGCCAAAGTGACTCGGATTTTACCTGATCTACAGCAGAGGTTAATGATTGTCCACTAGAGTTACTACATCCAAAAAGTTCCCGTCGAACCAGATTGCCGTCGTATTCCAGAAAAGTTAAGTGTAAGTTTCGGAAGAATTCCGCATGCTTATTCTTCACATGAAGTTTCTTTGGCGAATTCCAGTGTATTATCTGCGTAAACCGACATTTTATAATTGAGGCACAACACATATTATGAAAAGATTTCATCAGATCTTAGCCTAGACTTTACCTTTAAATCAGTAACTTCAGTATAGCAGCTTTCGCTGCGTGTATTGTCTGACAGTTGCACGTTCCATTGGCATGGCATTTCATACAAAATATGGGGATATTGTGTCATCACAGTATTAAAAATATCTTGGTCCGCTAATGAAGTTGAAAGCATTGTTTGCAATTCCCGTTCTGCTATCATTCTCCATACATGTGGCCAGTTAATTTTTCTAAGCTTGGACAGGTCCATCAAAATTACACCTATATACGTTGCATAAAGTATTAAATTAATTCTTGCATTTATAGCATGTGGGTCCGGATCAATTCTACAGTTGTAGCAGCCATACCAGTGTTGTATCCTCTCCCGATTGCCGGCCATGGTCGATGATTCTTCCACAGTTTTCCCAGATACCAATCGCTTTGGTTTTCTACTAGTCCTAATGCCTGTGCAGTAAAAAATGTTATAAGGTTTTCATCAATGTAACCGCAACTAATTATCGTCTAACTATTGTAATATATGTAGTAATTGCTTTATGCAGACAAAGACGACAAGTCTGAACTGAAGTTACCTGAGATGGGTTCATCCGATTAAATATATTCCACAGCTGAGCAATGTCAGTAGCAAACGTGACATCCGTATCGAGCACAATAACTTTCTGAAGATTTGCAGGTAATGCCCTTGGTAAGGTTAATTTGAGTAGCCCATATACTCCCGAATAATGCTTGTTTGGTATCCAGTTAACTTCTGGAACTACGTTATCCGCCAAGTAGAAGCTTACATCCACTGCGACAGAACATGAGATTTTAAGAGTTAATTCAAGTTGTGAGCATTTTTGAAGCCACGTGCATTCTTTCGTTAACATATTCTCTTCCTAATAGATTTTGAAATAATATAAATCCTTTTATTACTCTGCGGTATGTTCCAAGTGGCAAAGAGGGTTCGTAAAATAAGATGTGCTTTTGCATCCGTAATTAAGTGTAGTCTTAGGGGATTTTTTCGGTAAAACAACATGGACTTGATTAACGTGACAACGGAGCGACTGGAATTGTTTCCGGCACAGACTATAGCCACATGAATTACTTCACACTTTCCGACGTTCAAAATCTAGATTAAAAAGCCAAAAGCAAGGTTGTACTGAAATTCTTTAAACGCTGTATATATACTTTATTAATTTCCTCAATATTTACTTACCGCATCATCCACATTATCTTTCCCACCAGAATTTACATTCGTATATTTTTTAATTGGCTGCATTTCCGGATTATTCTGGAAGTTGTTGGTTTTTGACGTTTTCTCGTTGCGGGTCCGATCCTGGACTTTCCACGGCTCCTCAAACGAGATTCCATCTTCAGATACTAAAATTTTAAAAATATCGCGTTCGGATTTTCTCATGACTGTTTCATACAGACAAATTTGATATTTTTTAGCACTTCCGTGTAGTGACTTATTGAAAACTTTTAAGGAATCAAACAAAAACAAAATATTCATAGAAACAAATCAGAGACAGCTAGTTATGGCTTTACTTCTTTCAAATATAAAAACTTCTTAAAGTAATCAATTTACTAAAGACGGTTCAGAACAAGACTAAAGAACAATCAGCAGGAAAATTGGATGCATATTTTGTCCATTACAAAAAGCAAAACATCAGGCGCGAGGGAGCTACGCTGATGCTGATCTACGTTTACAAGAAACAAGATGTGCATCTTTGTCAACTCCATTGTTGTCTTGCTCTTACTGTGAGCAACAGAAGACGCTCTTACACGCTATTCGTGCTAGTCTTGAACTGCCTTCCCGAAGCAGCTCCACTTAACCATCAATGATGAAGCGGAGGCACGCACGTGGAACGAGCATTACAAAATCTTGTGATAATAATAATTAAACAAGGGGAAATGCTCTATTGTTTGTATCAAGCAAATAGATAAGAATTTTCGCGAGCGTTAGACGAGAGCAGGCCGATGTATATAATTGAAACACAGAATCATGCAGTTATTAATGACAATGTCAGCCTACCTTTAGGAAAGTAGCGTATCTCCAAGTAGAGGATGGACAAAATAAATCCAAAGACGGATCCTAAGATAAAGCCAGCTATCCAGCGTCGCGAAAACTGATTCCCGAAAACATTTTTCCCTCGAATGGTTTAATTTGTGTCAAAGCTGGGATTCCTGCCTCATCAACCAACTATCACGTAAGTTTCACTAATTCAGACCACATCTTTAGCTTTCAAAATTCTGTTCCTTTATAGGGTTGACATGAGGTAAGAATTTTACGAATACTCCAGCCACAAGTTTCAGACAACACGAATTCAAAATACAAAACGAAATCTCTCGTTCGCCTTCAGCCTTTAACTACAGTAATTGGCTACTTGATTATGTTGTCTAGCCGGAGCGTCGTAACTATGATTAGGCCCCGAAATTTCAGACATTTAACTCTTAATCTAATTCAGACCACTGTACAATCTTAAAGCTGTACTGTATATATTATCAGATCCTCCACTTTCGCAGATTGTTATAACGATTGCTTTCGGTAGCACTTACGATTCTAATTCCTAGCTATAGTGTAATCGCGTACAAGAATTTTACCGCAACAACTATTCACGCCTCATTACTTATTATTAACCGCCCAATTAGAATCTACGTGGCTAATACTGACATATCGAATACTAGGGGAATCTCTTGGCTAGTTCCACTTCCGTTCCATAGTTTATAATTGAGAATCTCTGCATGCATAAAAATAGTACGGGTTTTTGCCATAAGTATATATCTGCGGCTAATAGGGCAAGCAGCATTTCCTGTTGAGTTGCTATTACTTTTCCTTATGTAACATAGTTCAATGTGACGGCTATTATACACTTTTTGGTTTTAGATAGAGTATAGATACTAGATACTCTGCTGTTCCCTAGAGTGGATGCAATTTTTAGACTTTGGACAAAAGTGTACAGCTAGCTGTACTCATAGAAGCAGCGTGTGTCAGCTTTTTCGAAAATATCCAGGATTCATTCCCCATTCCAGGAGCACTTTTGGATATATATATACACTGTCTGTGGTATCAAAAACTGTAAGTACACATGTGCAGACGTGGAATCGTGTTATCCAGACAACAACACAGTGAGACACATTATACATTAGGCTACACGGACTGTCATACGGCATTGATGGAGTCTAAAGTCTAGAACAGAATTTTACCTTTGGGTGGACGTTTATGTCCGACTCGAAAAACTACTATTTATTCTAGATCAGGAGTAATCTCTTGACAAAAGTAAAATATATTTACTCTGCTTTAGTAGGGTTATATATGGGAAATTCCTACTTGAGTAATTCTTCACCGTTTTATAGCATTAAAGTTACTCACTAGATTCTGATAACTTGCTTTTTGCATCGCCTTGGTTACAGCAGCGTGAAAGGTAATTTTCTTCTTCTATTCTGTACGTTACTTTAAAATCCGTTTTGGTTAGCTGTGTCATTTGTTATCAAACTATTCCGCATCCTATGTCGATCTCCATAAACGCTTTAATATGAAGAGCAGAGTAATCTGATTAAAATTCGCAACTTTTCCGCATTATATATATCTGAAGGATTGCCTTTGACTCAAAGAGCCGGTTTTCGTACTCCCATTGTTGCACGCTCTGTTGTCCTGAGCTTTAAAAGCTTCACAGCAGTACTAACATTTGCGGATGAAAAGATAAAGTAGAGAAGAATCTCTATTCACTTCAAGCTCTTCATTCCTGAAGAGAGTGTGTGTACGAGCTAGGTTCACCTACGAGCTACGAGGATAAGTTTGCAAAAATTTCAGCGGTCGCGTGTCTAAGGAGAAATTGACTTTGAGCTGAATATACATTCGGTGGTAGTTTATCGCTCGTTGCAGTCTCTGAACTTTGTGATCATGAAACATTCATAGATGTAGTGACCAAATAAGTGCTTCAGCGTTTCTTTAATTTTGAAAAACGGATTTATAGGAATCCCGGTAAATGTTTAGATTTTTGTCAAGGTTGCAATTAAATCAGAAATAGTTTAAGCAGCTAAGTTTACATTGTTGTTTACAGCTGTTCGCCTTTGAAACTGTTGCTAAGTCAGTATTTTGAGCTACGGATTGCTAATTTTTTGTTTATCTTTGATGAATATGTCATATTCGATCTGAAGAAAGAACTCAGAGGACAAAGTTCTGTGCTCGTGAGTGGCACGATATCAGTGCATGATACATTAGATATAGATTCCATCCCATTTATGGCTAATTCAGACATTCTGCTTACTCGAATGTAGGTCCAAAAGGTTTTAAAGAAATAAGAATATCGTCTACAGGAATACATACGTTTGTTTCCAATGATGTACAGTTAAATTTCGCTTCCCAAATTGCCAATATCTGAAGTACAGAGCGCGATATTTTTAAGCACCTACTCCAACATCATATATATTAAAGTGTACAGGTAGAAATTGTCATGATCCCTTTTGTTTAATGAGGAATAATATAGCATCAGCTTAATCAGGTTGATGCATCACGCATTCTGCTACAAGGTCAGAGGTACACGTGAGACTGTTTGGAAGCATGCAGATAATTACATATATTTTAATCTGCCTCTATGTTAATCATCCCAACTCATGATCATCGCAAGGTTGATTATGAGACTGTAGCTAAACAAGTGATACTCCATCAAGTAAACTTCGATGTTCCGGTGTCAGTATTATGGGATAGCGGCTACAACATAGACCTCATGAGGCAACTTTGTTTGTCGAGTGTCGGCGAAACTGAGGCAGGAGATATAAGATTTGACCCTGATGACACTTGACACAGGTATTATGTGACCTGAAGTGAAATTTAACATCCCTGAAATACATAGGTGAAATGGTATAGGTTTTGGCCGGTAATATGATGAGGAGGTTCAACATTCGCTGAATTAGATTGTGTCAGGTTGTGGCTGTGCATTATATCAGGATTATTTAACAATTTTCATTTAGTGTGACTAGATCAATGCATGACCTCAAAATCCTCCTGGAGCAAATAGCCTATGACGCGAAGTTAATTATATTACTTGGGAAAACAGAATTTCGACAAAATCGAATTGAGTAGACGTCAGGACCGTAAATATTTAAAAAATGCTAACCTATGCAACTTATTAATTTTTTGCAGTGCCAATTGAATATTTGACCCTTTTCCAGTACACTTGAAGAGTTAACCAAGATGATATTGTTCAACAAACTGAGACAGCTCATTCCAAGAGCCGGAGAGATAATCAAGGCCAATCCCAAGTTTGGCAAGGTAAGAAAACTTTCGTGCTTACTACAACTATGTACATTATCTTTGTTTATAATTGAACAAATAATGAAGACCTGGATTCTCTCTTCAGGCTCTCACCCCGTTGATGATCTTTCAAGGGGTATCCCCTAGTCAGCAGTCAAATCGGGGTCTTACTACAAAAACGATAACTAAAAGCCTTGAACTCGTGACAAATTCAACCAAAGAGCTAAAGGTGAATACGGGAACCTCCGCTTTGTCTCCGAAACTCCACCAGGGATTCAAGACAAATGAAGGACGTCCTTTGACCGTCCTCCTATGTTGGCTGATGTCGAAAAGAAAGCATGTGCTTAAATATGCCCAGTTTTACTTGGACCAGGGATTCGACGTATTAATAGTCACAACCACTCCATGGCAGCTGTTGTGGCCAACCACAGGCACTCAGGTAGAACGGTGCTACATGCAGTGTTTTAAATCCAAGGTTTAAGCAGATTCGCCTGGATTTTGATTGATTACAATCTATTCTTCAAGTTGCTTTTCATTCGAAACAACAGGTGATTGCTAAAGACACCCTGTCATTTCTCGGACATAATGACCAATACAGCACTACTATGTTGCATGGGTTTTCTGTCGGGGGATACTTATGGGGAGAAGCTCTAAACATCATGTCACAAGATCAACAACAGTATCAGCCTATAATTGATCGGATCAGTGGGCAAATTTGGGATAGCGTGGTCGATTTTGAAGGAATACCTGTGGGACTACCTAAAGCAGTATTCCCTAGAAATGCTGTCCTGAGAACTAGTCTGGAGGCCTATGTGCGGTAAGAAGCATTCTTTTTCTGAATCACCTTGGCTAAATGTAAATCGGATTATCGGATGAAATGAAAGACACGTATTTTCGTAGGTATCACATGGGATACTTCAATGATGTGGCCACTCAGCATTATCTTCGATCGAGTCAGCAATTTCATAATAATATAGTAAGAAGCCCAGCTCTGTTCTTGTGCTCTCTGGACGATCCCGTGGGAACTATGTCTGGCATTCAACGCGTAATTGATAACTGGGAAAGAAATGAGATCAAGGTAAATTAATGAAGAGTATATATATATATACATGTATTTATATTTTTATTCATGGGACTCTCATAGTACATAAAGCTAACGACCCCTCTTAATATCACAGGTTTACTTGAAAGCTTGGGAAAGCTCGCCTCACGTTAGCCACTTACATCATCATCCAGAGGAATATATGCAAGAAATGAAGGCTTTCTTGGATAAATTAGGCTTACTTCCGTATCCAGAAAAGTTTGTGCATAAAATTAAATCCAGGCGAGCTAATTAAGAGAAGCAGCTTTTTTATCAGGAATGCTTCGAAATGCATGTTGATGACACTCTACCTTTAGAGAAGTGTATTAGACCGTGATAAATGTGTGTGCTGCTAGAATTAAACTACTCGTACTTTTAAATCGAATGCATGCTAAAACAGCATCCCTAGTTTGTACAAGAATGTTTTAGATAGAATGCAAAACATATGTATAGAGCTAAAAGTTTTTCCATCGTATGCACGTGTATGTTGTGAGCGAAACTTTTGAAATATGTAGTTCGCAACATATGAAAGCACCGATTCGCCTAGTAAATGCAACTTTCTGTCATCGTTTCACCTGTAATTCAACAACAGTTAGTGTGTCATTCTCTGATCATTTCACAATTGTATGTAGTTTCCCTCATTTCGGGGTTTGAAACTCGCTCATCGTACAAATAAGATTATTTAAGTTGTAATGTTTGGACTAATTGAAGGAACTTACTGTTTTTGCTTCGAGTAAGTTTGACCAAATCAGATGCAACAATTCATAGGATTTATTAATTTAAAAGTTATAAGTTAGCGCATCGCTACCATCACCCGCTACATTTAGGATACAATTGTTAATGTTTCAGGAGATCGCAGTTTCGTGATGGCTAACGCTAACTTAGCACCTACATACAGGTCTTACTAGAATGTTTGCCAGTTGGCCTACATTGCAACCCTGATTAGCGCTTTAAGCCGTAGCCTGCAAGTGGCTTCGATAAATTGGCATTGCTAGAAAAATCTCAAAACGACAATGTTTTCAAATTGTCAAAAACGTAAACTCTTTGCGTGCTACATTGTTTTATAAATACACTAGCATGCAAATGTATCAACAAATCTTGAGAGTCAGTGATGAAAACAACAATTTTGAAACCGAAAAACGCAAAATGTCGCGAGTTGGCCCCTCAGTAGTTGTAAATTATAATTATATTATTGACGCTAATAAATGGTTACAATAAATTAGAGTTCGAAATCATTAATATACTTCGGCCGTAAGGTACAAAATTGAATTTGGCTGGAAAATAGCAAGGAAACCGTAATCCGCATTAAAAACAAATATAGCTCACCGCACATAGACTACGGGCTGAAAAGATAGATTAGTAAATTGAGAACCATACAATTTAAGAATAAAGGTTGCTTGTAGAAATATATGAGGCTAAGTCGAAATGAAATTACAAAATTATGGATAGAAACGTATAAAAACAGAAAAGCGAGTTAATATCATGTTCATATATTATTAAAGTTATTAGTTCTCAGAATTGGAGTTGGTATCGATCCCTCCTTCGTGCCTTTTTTTCGCGCATTCCCGCTGAATTAGTTTACTGATATACACTTCCGTCTCTGAGCCTTGTAAGTCAGGCATTTTATGCAACGCCTTCATGACCTTTTCACTCCCGACATGCATCACTAGCGCATGCAAAATTGTCTTCATCGTTTTAATCGGAGTTAAATCTTTGGTACTCGGTCCGATAAATGGATTGATTTTAATGAATGCATGGAATTCCCGGATGATACCATCCAAATCAAACACGTATTTGTGATCTTGGCCCCACTCGGAAAACTGTTTCAGTAACTTCCATTGACATTTCATTACCAATTCCAGTAGTCGAGGGTTATTCTTCATTTGTAGTGTATCATTTAGAAGACGAATAAGCCCACTACGAAAAATCCATAATAAATGTATCGAGCACTTTTAGGTCAAGTAATTAGTTGTTTTATATATAGTTGCAGTAAGCTTACCAAATTACTGCATTTGGATCCGAATGTTCAATGATGCGGACAACCAACACGTTTACAGTCTTTGTAATATATGCGGCATCTGGTAATATACCGATATTGGCATCTATTATTAGGCTAAGAAGGTGCGAAATAAGCTCCCGCACGGTATTTTTAGTTCCGTTCGAAGCAAGCGGTGACGGTCCTTGTTTGTACAGCTGAAACAGAATTACTGGTTCGCTATTTAATTCGTTAATATTTTATTTGAACAAAAAACACAGTATTACCGTTTGCAATAGTTGCACGATGCACCTGTACAATTGATTCATTTCTTGGATTTTATCTGGTGAGCAGGTCGAAAGCATGGGTTGCAGTTTTCGGAGTTGCATGGTAACGATTGATAATAAATGGTCCACGCGATCAGACATTACCTAAAAAACAAGATATTATGTTCCCTCAGATTTTATAAGCTTACTAAAATATATTAGTGCAATCGAAATGTTTGTTATGACATCAGATTAGAACCAAAACACTCACATTCGAAAGGTCAGGATCTACAATTAATGCTTCGATTTGCACGATGGCTTCCATGCTTGAACGCAGATCAGGATTTCCTACTTGTGAAACCATCAAGTCTAAAGCTTGGTTGCCCATAGGAGGCAAGGTTGGTGTAGAGTTTTGCGATGCCGGTGCAGCCAAAGAAGGATTTCTACGCAATACGATCATAGACCGTTAGACATCTTTATACCTCAAATTAGACTCCTATAGTATCAGTAATGAGATATGCAAAATCCAACCTTCGCGTGGGCAAACTAGCAGGCACTTCTTTAATTACGTGTTCAATGTTAGTGTCTAATAACTGAAGTGCTGGCATCGGCAGAAGATCTTGCGGGCCAAACATATTATCTATCAGATCATAATTTATCTGGTACTGCTGAGGAATTAATTGCCTGAAAAAAATAATCCACTTATTAGCTTCACCTCTAACTTGAGACCACGTTCTCTGCAACAGTAAGCTTTAATAAATGTATTCAAGACGATCTCAACGCACCTTGCTGGTTCTGTCATGTTTCCCATATTTCCTCCCAATCCATAGTTTCCACCAATCATTGCCGAATTAATGTTACTGTAAGTGTCACGCCGAGTGTTCACATTTGCCATAGGAGGCGATGAACTACCGGGAGACATTCTACACCAAAATGACATATAACATGTACAAGTCAAACAAATACATACGCATAACTTAGTCTCTTATCGCTAGTTACCTCTGCTGCCCATTAGTTGGAGAAGAATATTCCGGAGACATCCCGCCATTGGGGCTACCAGCCTTAGCAAATTGTGATGGTCGCTGCTTGGTTCCATTAGTCTTGCCTTTCTCTAAAGTCTGAAATGTTAAAACCAACTAGAATCCTATCTTGCTGCTGTCGTCGTCGTCACCCCAGCAAACAATGACATTGTAATTTTTTAAATTAGATACCTTGTTCTTTTCATCCATGCCGTTTACGCCTTGGTTAAGACTGTTGTTGGATGCATGAGCTTCGTTGACTGACTTTGCACTGCCCTGTTTGGAATTAGCTCCGAGCTTTGCTCCCGGCTTGGTAGCAGCAGCAGAAGTGGGCTTTGCAGGTAGATTTGGCCTGGATTTGTCCAGCATGGCTTGAATGGCTGTTTTTGATGACGGCTGCAAGATTTAAACAATAGAATGAGCAATTAATTTCTTCTTCAGTTCATGGGAATGCTTACTTTAAACTAACATATCTACAATACAGTACACAGAATTAACCATACCTTTAATTTAGATGTAGCACGAGACATGTTTTCATATCCGAGATGTATCATGAAAGGTATAATCACTTCTTGCGCTCGTTTTCGAACATCAGGATTTCGGTCTTCAATGCAGGCGTAAACGTGCGGCAAACATGCAGTTAAGTCGTCCTTGTTGACAGCTTTCACTAGAAATAACAGTTTAAATGTAGCGAAGAACTGCTTCAGATCTTCTCCCAAGTGCGAATCAAACTTTATGCATATAATGTACTTACGGACTGGCAATCGAACTGTGAGCCACTGGAAAAGCTCCTGTCGAAGAAACGGGTTTCCAGCTTTGATAGCATCCGCAATGACTTCTCTTTGGAATACTTCTTTTATTCCAGCGTTTTCAGCCCATGTATTGATGCATGCAATCACGGTATTTCTTATCGTTGGCTGCAGGAAATCAAATGTACGACAATAATTTACTGATTCGCAGAATCTATTTTGTCTATACGCTGCCAAGATTGGAAACGTAGACTCTTAGTCAACCTAAAATTTTCCGCAATCGTAAGACTATCAGTTAAGTTACCTTGCTGTCTGATAAGCCGCCTAACATGTTGGGCAGCAATGTGGGAAGGTGTTGCTTGCAATGCGGCCCAAGCACGTTCCCAAGATTCTGACATACGAGAAATGCATTTGCTGATAAATTTTTGTTAGAATCTTGCAGACGTTCAGCAAGGGCGTTAGGCAAATCTCCCAAGTATGGCTGTATATTTTTTGCACTGCTGATTATGGCTGAGATACGTTCTAGCGCTTCATCTCGAGTTTTCCAGTTTTTGTCAGACAAACTATCAATCAACTGTGAAGTCAACTGAGGACTTATATCAATTCTCCGATTAGGATCATCTGCGGAAATGAAATTAAATATGGATAGGAAGTTTTTAATATTAGTTGGTTTCCATTAGAAACTCAATTTTTAGAAACAATTGAATATAGCTGTAACGAACCATTTTCAGGAGGTGCTGAGGTAACTGGCTTGGTTTCGAGTAAGTCTTCTAAACTTGAGGACTTGCCAGAATCCTTCTTTTCTGCAGGTTTGCGGATCACAGCGCCTGGTTTCTTCGGCGATGGTGCTTTTTTCGAGCCTACATTTTTTGAAGAGGATGTTTTATCAGCAGTCTCTTTCGCCGCAGGTTTAGGCACAGGTTTCTTCTCAGGTGGAGGTTTAGGGGCCGTTATGACAGCAGTTTTTGCGAAATCTTTTATCTACAGATTTTAATACACTAATTTAATTTTTCTCCTTTTGTGTTTTGATTACTCTGCGCACAACACAACATTCCTGTATCTATGAAACTAAATTTTTACCTTCTGGAGTTTGATAGGCTCAACATCTTGCAACACTGGGTTCATAACCTTCTCACCAGCTGCTTTTAGTGCAACTCCTAATGCCTCGCAAGCCCCATCACGAACAGCCGGATCTAGCACGATAAACTTCCGATTATCTTCGATGTTGCAGCAATAAAAAAGAATGTTTTTAAACTTTTAAATTACCTGATTCTCCAATATTAGTCATTAAAGCAGTGAAGAAGGGCTTCATGAACTTCTTGTCAGTCATGGTTTTATAGGGCGATTTTGCAAAAGCTCGAGACAAAAAAGCCGAAGTTTCAGTTTTCACAGCAGGATTTTTGCTCTGTAGTGAGGCTACAACGTCCTCTTGAATGTGCTCCAAGGTGGTCTGTCGTAACCGGATAACAATAGTTAATAATCGTCAATCCTACACCTAAAGCTTAACATCGTACTGAACTTACCGCTGCAAATGAAGCATCAATAGCTTCCCTCATCACCGAAACTACATTGGGTTTCTTTTCTTTGAATTTTTCGAGCACTGTACCAACACAAGAAGCTGCGTAAGGTGAAAACTTTTTCTTCAGCCCATTAGCTAACCCAGCTATACATTTACCAGCACTTGCTACAACTACAACATTGGAATCTTTAGAGACGATACGCTTGAGAGCGCGAACTAAATCTGAATAATCTCCAGCTTCTAATTTCGGATTCTCGGTGACAAGCTTTTCAAGTACTTCCATAGCTTCCTTTCTCTCCTGCCATTTTTTGGCTTCAGTTTTGTCATAAAAATCTTTAGGTAGTTTGGATAAAATGTCCACAGGATCAAGGAGATCAAATGGATCAATCTCCGGAACGGCTGCATCAGGAACATCCGCAGCTTCTGAAAGAAGAATAAGTAAAATCGGTTAATAGTTGCAAACATGGATTAACTGCATGTCTCGTATTAAGCTATAGTACCTTCAACTTCAGTGTCTCCCCCTTCAAGGGCTGCCCGTTCCTTCTTCGCTTGTTCAGATTTTAGGAATTTTTGAGGTTGAGGTTTCCCTTCAAGCTTAGCAAATTCTGCTTCCAGCTCTTGTATCTGTTCAGAGATTAAAACTAAACTACAGCGGATCTGTTACAGTAGCAAAGTTTAACGTTCCCCATTTACGACAAACTTACCACAACAGGTTTAAGGGACGCCAACTGTGTCTTCAATCCAGCTCCTAGCCAATGGTACAGCTCAACGGTAAGTTTTTTCACTTCATCTCGAACACCTTTATCTCGGTCTTCGATAAGTGGTAGAACTTTTTTCAATAGTGTTTTCAAATTAAGCACCTTGGGTCCATAGTCCCTAAAAAAATCACAAATGATGTGTTAAATCTCCGCCATGGCACACACTCATTACAAAATAAAAGTAAAATTTAACTTACTTGACAGCTTGAGTGGTAATAGCGATACACCCAGACACAATTTTCGGGTTCTTGTGATCCATTCCTTTCATTAGCTCTTCTTGAACGACTTCATATTTTTCGATTTCAATGCACATGAGAGAGATCTCGGATGCCAATTCCTTACTTCGAGCTTTAGCAGCAATAATACATTTAGCCACAACCCCACTCATCACTTCCCCCACGAGCTTTGTAGCTAATGAAGAATTTTCGATAAACAGGAATGTAGCCTCCAGAGCCTTTTCAAGGGCAGCAGCATTTGAATCCAAGGGTAGTTTTCTAACAATACTTCCATATTTACTCCATTCCGGTGATTTTTCGTCATCGATCCGTTTGAATACTTTAATCAGCTCATCATATCCCGATACTCTTGCTTTCCATGACTGTAAAAAGTTTAAGCATGTTACAAGTTACAATACCTCAGCCAATCTTTTCACCGTATCCATTCTCAAAAGCAAGTTCAACTTTGATGAAATCATTTTCACGAACCTTATGAAGACATCTATCCTCGAGGGACAGTTTGGAAAAATCCTGCTCTTCTTCCGCCATTATGTCTTAGGCTAGGAGAACCGAACGACAGTTACGTATGACCAAGGACAGGACGAATACGGGGGGGGGTTAACAGGAAAGCAAATGGAATCACAGTCGAGGATTTCAGGTTACAGTTTAAGGCAGATGAATATACAAGTAGCACAAATGTCGTGTTTTGTAATGCGAAATTTTTTGAAGATTACATTAGATTTTCAGTTTTTCACCACAATCCCATCCACTATCAGTACAGCGTGCGTACCACTCAGACAGGGGAAGTAGAGTAAAATCTTGATGTTGACATAATTTTGTAGACTGCTGAAAAAAAAATAAAAAATATTATGAAACAAACCTTAATCGTGACAATGTCAATTTCCAACTAAAACTAAAAGCCGGAATCGTAGTGTACATGTATACATAAACAAACTTCAGTCGGATGAGCCGTTAGTCCCAACCCAACTATTGACAGTCGAACAGCCCCGAACAGTATAATTACTACTTATATAATTTAGCTGAACCAGATGAAACATTTATTCATGGACGTACAATGTTGAACATTTTCCCTGCTGTAACTTTATATAAAAAGACGAGTTTGGAAGTTATAGTTAAAGTTAAGTACACTGACTGATATACCTTTAGGGCGGGCTGAGAGGAGTGTCGTCAACGTCCAGCTTAACTAACAAGGTTAAATCTGCTGGAATGACGACAGAATTTAATGTAGGTAATATCTGAAACTAAATTCCTCGTCATCAAAGTAAGTCCTCTCCTGCATGAATTCTGAAGTAGGAATAAATTATTACTAAAAGTGGAGACCAGCTATGGTATTGGAAATATTAATTCGATTCCTTGAACTTCCTGTATTACAATTTCCGATAATGTGACTGTTCATGCGCGTAACTGTCTTCATGTAACTCTTGAACTTGTAATAAAACTCTTAATCTTAAATTTTTATCCTGTAGTAAGTATACATGATAAGCTTAACATACTTAATAAAACTACATAGAAGATAAAGTTAATGTTCTTACTACCTCTCGGAATAGCTCCGTGCACAATGAATGAATAATGAATTTTTGACTCGGAGGCAACCAACTGAAAGTTGCATTCCGTTTGTAAAATTCCTAATTCCTCCTCCACTACTGCCAGTCCATTCTGAGTTTCTTTAGCAATAAAAATATATCCTAATTACATGCTCGATCATTTTCGTACTCGGCAAAATAATTCTTCTCACCCTGTGTGCAGATTCCGTGAGGAAGTTCCACCTTCAATCCCAGTCGGTAATAAATTATATTATTTCCCGAGCGAAATATTATGTACCAACGGTCAAGGAAAAGACCGCTACTCTTCCAATCCGCCAGTGAGAAAGCAGAGATCAGCAGGCAGGCCCTAAGACTGCAGCGCCCTGCAATTCCAATACACAGATAGGCTACATAGTCTAGCTACAGGGATAGAAATTGTATGGGGTTTGAAGCGACGGAATTGAAAACTTGCTGTTTTAGGTGGAGGAGGAGAGCCATAAGTACGGTTTGTTTTCTATGGCTTTCCTCCCTCTACTTTCTTCTCTTACCTGTCTCCCAATAGGATATGTGTAAACTATTTTATCTTGCTTCCTCCCAGCCTTCATAATGTATGCAGAAGAAGAAGACGTAAAGCGGTCAGATGCTTGAGGGCTTTCCTGCCTTCCTTATTGCCTTCTCCGACCTCCGTATGAAGCAGTGCAATGATTCATACCTTGTGTATTTTATAACAAGATTCTCCTGGCAGCTACACACCCTTGTCAGTGTTTCTTCCCTCCTGCAACGTTACTATTCCATTTAAGTCAACCCACACGTACAATAACGGACCAATCGTTTTTCCTCCCCCTCTGCATTCCTCTTTTCCCCGTTATCCTCTCCAAGCCATTGAATTTGAAATTAATTCAATAATAGTTAGTACGATATACAGGGTAAAACATTCATACACGTTATACACCTCCGCTAAATAAAGGTTGATTCTGCATTAAAACTTGAAGAGCTCACTACTGCCACTGCTTATGCGGCCAAGCCCTTATAGATTATTGCGTCCACTCGGGGGTGGGTGGGAAGAGCGAATATTGGCTGACCACCCCTCAGTTTACCCCACTCTCTTCCATAAACGGCTCGGAAATGAGGAAAAGAAAGTGAAAGCCAACCAATATCCCAATACAGATCCCAGGGATTGAAGTCCAACCAATCGGCCCATCTCCATATATCCACAAAGATCATGTGGCGCCCCTATTAAGTTGGAAATTACATTCAAGTCGTTAAATTACATGTATTCTTCCTTATCGTTTTATATGAAAGGACCAAACATCGAATTATTCCTGCCCTTTCTCCCAGTTTTAAAGTTGACGAATCTCACTTTGGCCGGCTGGGCCATACTTGTGGGGAAAGTTTTACCTGTTCCAGCGGGTACGGGAGGAGAAAGTAAACATTTATCAGTATTCCCTCAATGCTATCGGCAAAAGTAATGTCCGTAAATGTTGCATCCCCAGCATACTTACTGCGACTTATTATTTTGAAATATTCGGGAAGTTGTGATTCCAAAATGACGCTAATCAATCATATTTCATACACTGTACTTGCATCACAAGAATAGATTTAGCACATTGCTGAGTGTGAATCCCTGTTTTAGCTGTTGTACAGTCAGGAGTTGTAAATTCATGCTTGTGATCGTATTTTTATAAGAAAAAGTATTCATAGCACAGAGGATCGATGGATGCAATGGAGACCATGGAGCCGGAGAAAGTCGCATACATGGAATTTTCGATTTAATTTTACTAGGATAAGTGAAAGATGTAAGCGTGAATTCCATGCGACCGTGATTGTACCCATGTGGTACGGTTGTACGCGTGCTTCTGTTCTCTCTGTCCTTGCCGTATGGAATAGGGAGGAACAAGTTGGGAAATTCGCATGCGATATCCGTTTCTCAAGAGACTTGAATGCTGCATGGATGAATCGATACTTTATATATACATAATTATCAACAAGACTTGATCCATATGCTGGTATGGGGTTTTCCGATTCTTGGAAAAGTCATAAGGGAAATTATATAGGGCGACGTAAAAGGTTGTCGTTGAATTGGTGAAATTCTATGACACGGCAAACAATACTAATTCTTCGTTTCTGGTAGAAGAGAAGCTCGTGGGAAATAAGGTAATTTTTGAAGGTCCACTTGCAAAAATACTGTCGTTAGAGTTTATAATAAAAAGGCGGAAAATGTTCTTCTGCATATGGTTAAGTTGAAATCCTAGTTTTAGAATATGCATTTCGCCATTTGAGTCAGAAGATTCGGAGGAGTATTTGGCCGGAGATGACAACGGAACATTTTCTATATTTTCCAAGATGAGTTTAACCCTTTTCCTCCACAGCCACTTACTTACTTTCCCCCTTACTGTAAGTAGTAGTTTTCCGTAATCAACGACACAACAGGAATTTTGAACTCTGCTGCAAACAATTTTGGCTGAAACGTGAATCTTAGCCTTAACATTACATTGGAGAATCTAGGGAAAGACGGCGCTCTACAAAACTCGTATCATAAAATTTAATTGAAATTGCCCTATTCCCTTGAATGGTCTTTGTTTTTACCGACTTTCCTCCCCAGTTGCTCTGTTTTAAAATTTCTATTCTCGAAACTTATCTGGTTGCCTTCCCTAAAACTTTCTCCAGCATGCTTTCCCCAGTCCATGTAACTTCTACTTTTGCCCCTCACATCCAGTTTATGACCTCTAGTTTTCCTTAGGGTCTTTTTCGACTTTCAGACCGATTTGAGAGAGCTGAGAGGGGTATGTATATTTTGTTTGAGGACGAACTGCATATTTGCTTCGGGCATATTATCCCAGTCTCTTTTGGAAGAGTAAACAGAATGTAAAATTATTATTACATTTAAGCTATACTTTGTTTCTCATGTAATTATTATTACAAATTACGCAAACTCCTCAAGTCTCTAACTATTTTCTGCAACTTCTTTACCACTCTTAATTTGGATAATCATTATGATGTTTCTCCCAACAATGAATTATGTACGCTTCAACCATTCGCCTCCGGTACATCCCGCGGATACCTGACTCTTGTTTTCTATCTAGAAATTCCGTCGACACGTAATTGAAGAGGCATTATCATTACGTATCTTACTAAGGAAGATCTGCATTGCTTATTTAGGCTTCTCACGAAGTTTTCCAACAAATGCTCTACTTTATACACATGCATTTGGATCGTTTCCTTGTTGGTTTTGATGCTGTAATGAAGCCAGAATTGTGCATTTTGTAATCTCATGCAAGATTTGCCTCAACTTATTTCCAAGCTGGTGGAATCTAAACTAAAACTTTCAGAAACGATTGTAATTATTGCTGGTATTCTGTTAATGTGAGCTAGCGGTTAATATTTAAGGAGTTAGTTGGGAGTATATCGTTTCCTCGACGTGACGGCTAACAGGTTTCTGATGAATGTTACAAAGGAGCATCATCGTATGTGTAAAAATGCAGGTTTCGTCACAAAGATGGTGTTAGTGCCGACATGGGTCTCCTACGTTTAGGGCAGTCTCGAATTAGCGCACACCTACTGCCCCCAAAAATTAGGGATAATTCCTGTAGTCTAGACCGCTGCTCTTGTGTTTTAGCATACATATGGTGTCACCTACCACATTAGGTGTAAGCTAAATCCTATTTTCTCGCTGAAAATGCCGCGGACACTTTACTACTTTTGGATTTTACTAGTTTTTTTTTAAAATGATAACTACATGTTATGGGTCACAACAATACGGGGTGCAAGGAAATGCAGCATTTCATATTTGCAGGGAAAACTTATTTAAGGTTATAACTTTTAAGGTAGACGTGAGAATAACGTTGACGTTCAACTTTCCCGCGTTCCTGCTCATGTGGTGACAGCCCTTGTATCTTACAGCCAACCGTGGTGTAGCATTTTGGGCACAGCTACTGTTTCTTTTCCACAACTAGTGTACTCTACGACGGGACTGTAGGTCAAGATTTGGTAGAGAAGATGGTTTTGAATTTATGAATATGCTTTTGTGAACGTAGCACAAGGACCTGACGTACTGACAATAGGGCAATGCAGGTAAGCTAATCTTTAGTTGTTTTCTCATGTTTGAAGTGTAAGTTTATGAAAACTATATTGGCTGAGAGCTCACATTTAATGGCAAACTTTCCGGATTCTTATCTGTGTGCCAACACATGCATGCATAGGATGTAAGACGCGGCAAGCCGGACTGAGACAGTGGTGATGTGAATAAATTACTTGGTCGGGATATCCTGCTGGGGTTAGTAAGGGAGGAAAAGCTTTTTGAAATTCCCACTTTGCAATTTTCATATAAAGCACACCCACCCGCCACCCACCACCCCATTATTGTCTACTGCATATTCTAT
Organism: Sminthurides aquaticus; assembly: GCA_906901655.1. Taxonomy (NCBI): domain Eukaryota; kingdom Metazoa; phylum Arthropoda; class Collembola; order Symphypleona; family Sminthurididae; genus Sminthurides; species Sminthurides aquaticus. Next base: position 1,439,957 of record CAJQTT010000004.1, on the reverse strand, counting down.
CTAGCATCCATTTTACATTAACTCGTCTTCTTATTATCATTACCGGGAGGTAAATTGGAACTGTGCGGCCGGAGAAAGGCAGAGAAAGGTACGACAATCAGCTGGAGTTTCCTGCCTTTTCTTCAGTTCCCCCAGTCATCCACTTCCTTATCATCTATGCATCCAATACGCACACTTCATTTCCTTTCCTCATCCTTCCACACCACCATTAGCCTACACACCTTATCCTTACACATCATTGTTCCTCCTCCCAGCAGCAACCGCTTTTCATCCATCCATTATTTTTGTCATCACACTCTCTCCGATGGCATTATCGTCTTTCCGAAATCTACCACTTTTCTCTTCCGCCGTTACTTTGGGTAGGGAGCCATTGGCGAGGTTAGTCGAATCGGTCGGAATCATCACCTCTCCCGGACAAATTCATAATTACCTGGCACGCTATTTTGACTCCGTGCTTCATTAAAAAAACATTCTTTTCCGGTGTTCCGCTCCTTTAATGTTTTGCTTACTTAACGTAAGACTGCATGCGTGCGATTAGCAATTGCTCTTATCATCATATAATTCTATATGTAGAAATCAAACACAGCTCTCAGATACTCAGATCTGTATGATCAGTAAACTAGGTATAATATTAACGGATGCTTTTAACGATTATTATTACGAGAATTATTTTTGACGCTCAATGTCCTAGCCAAATACCAGTAGTCCTGTTATATGGACCAAAAACAGAAGAGAAAAGAAATATTTTCATTGCTTAAATTTAAAATTTTATAGAATTTAAACGACAGAGACAGAAAATTATAAATTATGTATATTTGTTGTTAATAATGAATAGAAGAATCATTCCCATATGTACTATGTAATCTGTCCATGGAAGTTGGGTAAAAGGTATGTATTACATACTCGTTTAGATCCGGGAGTTTTCTCTGTCCAACTGAAGGTTTGGATGTGGAGTAAGGGCAAAACTACCCGACTCACAGCAAGCCAACCGCAACCCCTCCACTGAGCCTGAGGTAGCTTTACAAAATTCAGGTCCCTGTTTTGAAATGTTTTTCACCTTGTCAAGAGTTAGCCTGAGGAAGAAATGAAATCTTTTCTACCAAGGCTTTAAAGAGTTTCTAAACTATCCGTTTCGGTTTTGTACAAGTGCAGCGGTCAGGGAATTCTTGTGAAACTGGTAAAGGCTCTCCTGTAATTTTAATCCAGCCTAAAGCAAAAAATAGCGTGCAATCCGTATCATAATTAATACGTCGCGTGCCACTCACTATACGCACTAAAATTCCCTTCTGAGAATAGGGACTAATCACTGGCTTTTCACTCCTAAATGTCCAAGCGGAACAGGAGCAACCGCAAAACTCGCTCCATTCTTTCCAGTGCAGCAATCCCCCGCGAGAAACTCCTATTTGCTATCTGATTCATGTAATAATTTAAAACATGTACGGCTTAAGCACACCATTCTCCGACAATCATCCTCTCCGAAAGCTACCATTAATATTAATAACAACCATCTAATTTCTATCATGGAAAGGCAAACAATCCAATCTCTAAAAGCCAACCCTTTTTAAGTAACTCGATTCTCGGGTTTTGACACAGTCAGGAGGAGAATCGGGATTCATATGAGAAGACGACTTTAACTCTCCGCTTTTCACTACTTTCTTCCATACTTTCTCCACTACAAATCCATCCCCACCGATGTGCATATACACGTACATAATAACTCCGCCTTCATCCCCTTCTGAATCATTGCCCATTTTACCTTGGAACACAACGACTATTATTAACTTGTATCATTGGATGAATCATGAATTATACTCGTTTTCAAATCTGAGCAACAACCTATAATATCCTCTATCTTGATGAATCAAGCTAAAGAGGAATTAACAAAGACGCTTACTTACTCGTTCCAGTCAAGTATTTTCTCTTTGAATCTGGTAAAACGGTTTCCATATCGCTCTCTACTAACTACTACTCTGACAAACTGCCAGCTTGCCGGCCGGCTTAAGTTTCTCCTACACAGTTGTTAGAAGCTTTTCTAGAGACAGTTTCCTCCTTGACCTTTTGAGTTATAAGTTGGAATATTTACCGTGACACAGGGGAATGCAGTTTATTCCACTTGAATCTAAGGGATTATGGAAGAGTTTTTTCTATTTTCCCTTTGGTAATTTTCATCTTGAACACCTCAGTTCACATATGCTCGTCACTCCTCCTCTGTGCTTCTCACACATCACACCACCCACTCACATTTGTGATGAGCTTCAGGGAAAGTGTTTTGTTCAAGGAAAGTGTTCGGCGGAATAATGTTCCAGGAATACAATTTTCCCCACTCACCTCTCTTCACTCCGGCATCCATTTTTCAATTTTTGCCCCTGTCGCTTTCTTGAGTGCCACTTTTACAGTATGCTATATTTTATCGCCACTCCATAAACACTAGAACATCAATTGACAGGAGCGGGCACGTCTCTCCGACATTTTCTCTTCTTCCTTTGAGTAATATTCAGTCCTCCTTCCTTCCTCTATCCACCTACCTCATTTCCAGCTCTACACAAAAATATATGCTCAAAAATCCTAAGATCCGCCTCTTCCCCGCCTTGCCCTTTCTCTCTACCCTCCATATTCAATCCATAATAACATTTCAATATTCCCACACATAAGTTTCCTCCATCCACGAGGATAATCTTTGTGCAGTAACTCTCCATGCTCCTTTGTCAAGTTTACCTTGTCCATAGTTTATCTTCTTCTTCTTCTAGCTTCTCGCTCGCATCTTACAGCAACAATGCCCACGGACGGGACGGAAGGAGGCGCGTATAGCCACTTGAGAGAACCCAACAACAGAACCATCATATGCCTCTAGATCTACTGATTCATCTTATATTGCATCAATATTTTCTTGCTCCGAAAATGTACCTTTAGCTAAAAATCCCTCCATTCCAGTATTTCCAGTTGCACTATTCCACTTCACGTCGTCCCCTTTTTTCACTTCCAACTAAAATCAAGCTCAACCATCATGACCGCTCCTCTCAACACTTGAGATGCATTCTTGGTATTCGGAGAAAATCCGGAAGGCAAAGTGCTCTCAATCAACTCAAAACATCACTCATCTTATTCTTCCGGGCGCATCTGTGGAGAGTACAATGGAAAAATATAAAATTTCTGATCGGGCGTGAAAACGCAGTCTCTAGTTTGAAGCGTCGAGCAATCCCGCCATATTCGGGGATAAATAGCTTGCTCATTGTCCCCGCCCCCGTTCATCAGCATGCTAAATGCTTTGTCGTCGTAAACCATATGCTTAAAAACCTAGTTTAAAACCACGTTTAGTGTCTATTGCAATGGACATAAAACTGAATTTACCTCTGAGCAGTTAAATACACGTTTTCAAGACTTTGCTTCCTCCCGAGGAAACGTTGAAATGTATGTGATGCAACTGAATTACAGAAGCTTCTAAATACTATTATTTTTTATACAGAAGCAGCTTCATGCTTATAACATCTTGAGTTGATTCATTTAAGAAAACGTCGCTCTAAATTACCTCCTTGTCGAAGAATATTCTAGTTAAACTTGCAAATATACTTTTAGCTGTTGAATTTTTGAAAGCTTTCAAAGATGGTATCTGTCAATCTTTTCCTTATCACATTTGCTACTTGACTGTACATCTCTTGGGATTAGTAGCGATTTGAATTCCATGAGGATTGGTTCCAGGATCCTAAATCCTCGCATCCATCTCATCTGTTCCTAAATCTTCTTATCCGTTTAAACTATAGGAGGATTGGCTGGTGGAGATATTAGTGGATTACTAACTGTGAGAAGATTGTCGGTTCTTCTTCTGAAGGGAGCTCAGCCCTGCTATGTACGGAGGGAAGACGGACAATCGGAACTCATCTCATAAATCCTCTTTTACAAGGGCCTACCTACAACATGTTTCATGAAACTTATAAGGGCATTGGAGGCAGGTAATTGCATTAAATCAGACCATTCAGGGATTACAATCCGACTTTAACTAGGCATTGAGCCCAACCTGTTCCCCTAGACGGTATTAATATATGTTGACTACAGTCTAAAGAAGGAATTACACGGATTATGATCATTGATAAAACGTAAAGATGGGCAATTCCTTTCCCCTCTTCCTTCTTCCATCCATTATGCTTCTGTTTCCTTACATGTATGTATCACTTCCTCTTTAATCTGAAAGAGCAAGAGGATTTTCTCTCTTCCCATTACTTCGCGAGTACCAAACACCAGAATATTGAACTACAATGGTTTCTTACCTTTGTTTCATTCAAATCTCTTCCTCTGTTTTTCTTCCAATCCCATCTGATGGGACTGGATAATGTATGAAAAAATTGGGAGTGTCCCTCTTGCTCTAAATATTCTCCTTCCGTCAAGGGAACCGCCAAATAATTTATCTTTGTAACGAAAACTAATGGAGTCTATTACCTCCGCTGGATGAAACGTTGTGAAAGAATCCGAGGGAGCGGTCCTTTACATGTAGAGTAAGCTTCCGCACACGCTCGCGCTCGCGCATCTTACGCATTTACGCTTGCCCAGCATTCCATTGTCCAAAATCTGTGTATCTTTTTATACTTGAATGCTTAGAGCCTCTATTCACTCCATGTAATCTAATCCAAAGCAATTTATGTGTGCCGTGTAGATGCCATTGTCCGGTCCAGCCAGTTTACAGAGCGTACTAACAGCGGACTGCATCTTCTTTCTTCAATTCTTCCCATGTCTTCACCTTTATTTTGCCATTCAAGCTGCACTCTGCAAGACGAGGGGCTACTTTCAACAAATTCCATCAAGTATACATCATAGACCTTTTATCATCCACCCCGACCGACCCACCGAATATTTTGAATTTCCTTCGTGGTCGACTGCACGCCACTCTATCCGATGTGTGTATTTAGGTAATGCTTTCTCTTGATTGTGTTGAGCTAACAATAAATTTAGTTAGCATCCATGCCAAAACCATGAGTATTTGCACTCAGTTGGACTACTTTCTCCTTGGCTTTCTCTCTATACGCTTTCTAAAACCGTTTATTTTTGCCACACAACCATGCAGTTGGAGTGCTCCATTTAAATGAGCATGTGTATCAGTCATGGTTTCTTCGGTAATGGGCAATGGGTGTTATAAATGCATTGTCGAGTAGAGAAACTGGTAGTTCTTCATACTATATATTTCTCTGATTTCCACGCATCATATCTTGCTGATCAAGGTGAAAGAGCTGGCTTTGGCCCCTCGCAGAAGAACACGGTATCAGTGTTACGTAGAGAGGATTAGATAGCGGACCTATTCTTCAGCTCACATCTTCTCCGACTCTTCTAGATTTGAGGCGGCTGCTGAGAGTGGATCTCTAGGGTGACAGTTCATGAAAACTGACGCAAGTAATTACGTGGAAGCTTCCGCCGCCTATTATCTGATTCTTTCCTACCCCAAACTTCCATTATCGCTTTTAACTACCCGAATTCCCACTTTCCCTGGGAGTATCCCGTTAAAACTTTCCCTATGTCGGATGGTCCCGTTTATACGATACCTATATATAATTACATCGTGTACCTTCTCCCTCCACACGGTTCCCCCCTTCCCCTCCTCAGGAAACACTCAGCGACAGAGAGTTCATATTCATTAGAGCCCTCGTCCCTCCTCCCCACACACCTTCACAGCCCACACACGACACGGTAATGCATATAGTGACTTCGTGTGAAGACTAAGCGTCGACTTGCAATTGTCAGCATTCCATTTCCAGGCGCTCATCAATCTTCCGTGGATGAGATTAAGCTCGAGTCAGAAGGGTAGAGTACCCTAGCCCGGGTAGCCGTATAACATGCTACTATCCTACTTGATTTTGACCTTCGGTTTTTCCAATTTCTCAGAGGTGAATCCTAAAACTACTCTGTTGCCACTTTTTGTCTCTATAGTGCACTGGCTCACCGGAATTAGCTTTCATGAATGTGAACTGGTATTATTTCCATGAGTCGGGGGATGAGATGACTCTTACAGCATAGTTTTATAAACTTGGCTGTAGTTGGAATGTCTTTGGCGGATTTTACTTGAATGGAAGGAATTGCACGAAAACGTTAGTATATCAGAATCGCATGAAGCAATTTCAGTTTCTCCCGGTTTTCGCGTAGATGGCATGAAGCTGAAGGAGAGAAATAGTAAAAATGCTAGGTTTATTATAATCAATACATTAAGTTGTGACCTTATCAAGAGTGAACCTCAAATTTTTATCAGAGGGGTTTGGGAAACAGAAAGAAAGTTTTAAACGGCGTTAAACCGCGCATCAGATTCAGATTGCAGTTGTCAAATACGTTGAGTAGATTCACAGAACCCACTTCTTTACTTTCAATATCTTGTTTTTCTGTTTCAATTCAGCCATTTTGAGGTGAACATCAGTTTGAAAAGCGATTGAATTCGCAGTTGAGTTTTAAAAGTTTCATTCGAACTTTTTTGTTGGTTTCCCTCTTCATTTCATCCAGTAATAGAGTTGCAGACAAAAGTTTTTGAATATGTAGCTTTGAATTTAGAGAGGAGAAAGTATAGATAGTGTTTTATTATAATTACTCGGATGCCTCAATTTGTTCTGGAGTACAATCGACAATTAACTATTTTGCACCCTTGTTCAGAATGGTCTGAATCTTGCGCATTCATAGCCAGTACTTTGGAGGGAACGAATCGAGTTTAGAGAAAGTAGAGTTTGAAACTCAGAAAGCTCATTTTTTCATCATGAACGTTAGGGTGGAATAGGAAAAGTTGAGGAAAAAATATAAATACTTTTCTCTTTCTTCCCCCTCTCTCACGCATTCTTGCTTTCTCTTTTGGTTTTTCCTCTACAATTCCATGAAGTTGGTCTTTGCTGAGCTCATCTTCAATTTTTTCGACTTTCTCCCGACCCTTACTTTCCCTCTATCCTCCCTAATTAGATTGGCTTTTTCAATCTCCAACTGTAATAATGTTCAGTTGTGATGCCACAAAGTCGATTTTACCCCTGGTTTTCAGCTCTGCCCCCGTCAGAGGGAACATTATACACACATTCCTAGCATTTCACTCACACTGTCTTCTCGTCCCCCGCTCTCTCATCCCCCCGCCTGAGTCTGCTTTCTGGTTCCTTTCACAGCATTTCTCCGTCCTCCGCTTTCCCCATTCATACTTGCACCATACTCTTCTGGCTATGCGACGACTGACTTTCAGAAAAATCAGATTCTCACCCTCCTTTCCCCACTGCCTTCTTCTTTCTCTGGTGATCCATGCTGAAGTCGAATTATTCCGACCAAGTTTCAGCAAGACTTTTGGTCCTCTTCTCTATCTGTCTGTCTGTCTGTGCACATGCTTAATTTATATTTCCGTGTACTCCACAAGTCAACATCCATCCCATTTCCTCACTTTAATCATACTAAAAGTAACCCTCCTCTCAATCTCTCTTCTTGGGGACGACTATTTACACTAATCTTAACCTTCTTGTTCTGCATCTCATCCAGGAGACTATAATAATAACAATAATCGTAGCCCTTCACACGTAGCACGCTCTCACATCTTGAGACTCTCATATTCATTACCACCATCTTCCCTCATTTCCAGCTCCGTATCTTGGGACAATCTTCTCATGAATCCTTACTGCACACTCCATACTCTGCTTTGCCCGCCCAGACGTTTATTCTCATTTTGGCGAGGCGCTTCTCCTTGTTGTCTACTTGTTTTTATATAAATAAGAACGTCTCCGTCCATGATCTCCGTAATCTTTGAATAACAAGTGCTATTTGTTCAGCTAAGCTTCTCCCGTGACATTTGACGTTTTCCGAACCGATTTCCTCCGCGCTTGAACACCTAAAACTTTAGAAAGAGCCATACTTGCTCGTGTTCCGCTACGATTATGCTGAATATTTTACAATAGCAGGATTCCGTAGGGACGAGACTTTCTGGGTCATTTCCACTCCCTCAGGTCGAAAGACAGGAGAGATGTATGCATAGGCTTTCTATGTATCACCGTGTTGGAACTCCTCTCCTCTTCCAGCCAGCCAGTGTATATGTCAAAGTTAACTATTGGATCTTTAACGGCTCTCTCTCCGCTGAGCCGTTTAGCCATGGGTTTTGCAAATATTCGCGAATGTTGCCAAACTTTGGTTACTTTGAAGAATAAAAATCAATATTGTGAAAATCTGTAGCAGGGTCTGTATGCATATATACCGTTTTACACAGAAACGTATTTCAGTTAATGCATTTAACTAACCTTCTGCGGAGTTACCATGGAAACTTGACATGTTGAAGTGGAATTCTGGTATCACAAGCAGTCTTCTTATAGCACTATTAATAAGGTGAGCTTATTGCCAGCTAGCTATAATCGTGGAAGGAATGAATAGCCCATCATCATTGCGCAAATGGGGTAAAAATGGATGGTGCTCTTGTAATAACGGAAGATGGCGCGGATTGTAGAAGGTGGACTAAAAGTCAAGGGATTTGTACGGTAGTAGTAGAAAGACCCTAGGAACAAGGAAGGACGGAACACCATCAGCTCCACTCCCCACGCATTTCTGGCTGCATCCCTCTAAAACCCTGAGAGCAATCCAAATAGCCACATTAGCTGGATTTTTCCTTGTGTGAATGTATCCATTGAAGACAAAAGTTTAGCCATTCGTAGCTTAAGCTAATCTTGGAGAGTGTTGGTTGTTGGTAGTAGATTTTCTCCATTAAAACCTTTTTCATGTACTGGTTGTAGTCTGTAGTAAATTAGATTCACGTCTTAAAGCCCAAAGAGTCTGTGAGGGACTCTGGAATCCCAACTGGATGTATTACTCTGGCGATATGCTAGGCCTCTAGTTTTAGACCATTAGTTTTATTAATGGAAACGTTGATTAGCTAGTTGGGAACTATTGTCACTACTGGGATGGATTCTCGTAAAAGTGATAAGTGGTATAGGCGGAAGGCTAAAAAAGTGAAGCTAGGGATTGAGCGTACTGTAGGAAAAAATGTAGAAGCTCAGTAACGCGTGTCTCTGATCGGAGGAGGGAACTTTCTCCGTAACGCAGATAATAGGATGAGCCTATATGGAAAGTTTGATTGAAAGACTAAAGTGGATGCAGCCGCTAAGAAATGAGGTCGGAGAAATGCTCTCATCATAATGCTTCCACATTCATAAGCTGTCATTTGTCGATATTTCTTTCATCAGTGCTTATCTCCTTGATGACAGTGCTTCCAGTGTGACACTTGAAAGGAGAGGTTATATGTGTTTCTCCGGGAACTCTATGCGAGCTTCGCACTCGCTTCCGGTGGAAAGCCTTGTGAATAGCTTAGAAAAACTGAGGCCCACTCCAGAAGTTGTATGTGATCCGGTTTGGATGGGAATCGTAGGTATATATATGCATTGGATTCTCCTCAATCTCCTTGCTTACAAGTTTCTTTGGATATTTGAGACTTTTGTTGGGGAATCTGGTGAATACACTACAGGGACTGCAGTGCGGGAGCTAGACCCTCAAGTGCCAGGTAAAGGTAGCGTGTTACACTTGTTGTGTTAGGAAAAGCAAGGATTGGAGGGAAGGTGGTGGTGGTGGATGAGTTGGCGTACTAATATTGGGAGGGGTGGGTGGGAGAGGCTGTGGAAACTCTGGTATTGAGGATATGGAATAACTATAGAGGCGTAAGGTTACTGGAAGGAGGAGAGAGAGTTTGAAATTTGGTTGCCCGGGTGTGTTCCGATCCGGGATGTTGCCCTCACGCCACAAGTTTCCCTCCGGTTCTGGGTTGTAGTAGGGAAGAGGTTGCTTGAGTTGAGATCCCTATCGACGACGAAGAAGAGTGGAGTTGAAGAAAGTTAATCATGTTGGTCCAAGTATAGCCGTTGTTGTAATGGAAGGCATGCATACGGAGCCCATGCTTTCCTCCTGACTCTTCTCTCTTATAAATAAGAAGGGATCGACATCTCCAAGAAGGGTGGATGGTTTAAAGGAGGGCTCTGACTGAGCGTGAGGGGGAGCGAGGAGCAACGGGAGGGAGGGACGCAAGCAAAGCGAATATTGTATGCTGCAGGCAGGCAGGGAATTCTCCTAGGGAGAGTTACAATAGTGAAAGAAAGTGTAAAAGGGAAAGAGAGGGAGAGGAGAAGAGGGAAGAAGAGCGAGGGAATAAGGCTGTTATACTGCAGAGGCAAGGCTGGCTAGTCTGGCCAAAAAATCTTTAATCCTACCCAGCTCCTCAACTACTCAGTCCTCTTTGAGCTGTTGTCCAGTGAGTCACGTCGAGAATCGCTGGAGACCTGCCGCGTAGCCAAGGCAAGTCATTTCTCGGATTTTGTTTCTTTTGTTGTGTGGACGGAATTGGGAGGGCAAGATATACTCTGTTCCTGGATGGAGTTTCCGTGTTGCCGTGGACGGAAAATCCTGTAGTGAAGAATCCCTGGTAAGACGCTTTCTCTCAAGTTTTTCCAATTCTTCCTTGTACATTATTTTCTAATGGGATTTCCAACCATCCTTCCTTCCATCTCCCTTCTCTAATACTCTTCTATCCTCACTAGCTTTAATCTCCACGTATCTTTCCCGTCCTGTAGAATTTCGTGTTTGTGGACATTGCTTCCAGATTAACTTTTAATTGCTCTCCTTGCTCCTGTATCTGAAAAACGTTATTAAAAAATCCTAACAGATAAAACAGATAAAAATTTCCAGTTAGAAGAAGAGGAAGCATACTTGTGTATCCTCGAACTGGAATTAATGTAAACATAGTTAACTGTCCTTTTCTCCTCACTTTCACCCCCCCCCCCTGATCCTAATGCAAGAGTCATCTGTCCTTAATTGTCCTCGTGTAATTGTCCTCGTATTTCCTCGTAGTGTACATGTTAAGAATGTGTTGAGAGATGCATATACGTGTCGCTCTTGAGGAGAACCTCCTGGATGTACCGTTTGAACCTTGTTTATCCTGGAATTTGTTCCTTTATCCATTTGTAAACACTGGGATATTTTTTGTTTATCAACTTTTCCTCGAAATCTCTTATTCTTCCGTTAGTCTATGTACGAGGAGTCAGTATGAAAAGTCAATCCAGACGTCCCCTTAGCTCTTCACACCATCGCGTTCCCTCTTATCACACGCTAGGAATTAACGCTTAGCACTCTTCTTTATTTATAAATTATCACTCTATACAGATCTCTTTAAGTTAAGCTCCTTGGCTGAATTAGAAATACCTGGTGTTCAGGCTAGTAGTACTAGAATTTCTCAGCTCGCAGTTTTTTTCTTAGCTACCTACATTTATGGTAGTATTGGATACTAGAGTATAGATTTGATCCAGAATAGTTTTAAACTCAGATTCTATATTTTATTCCCGCTTTTAGTTTAGTTCAACGTATATATATATATTGTAGCACACCTTGAGATTTGAGTCTGGAGCTACTAATCCTTGCTGTTTGTAAGAAACTTTTGCGATTCTTTCGAGTTTATATTCGGACTTGCGGCTTGTTGTTTATATGCAACAAGACGGAAAAGAATTTCTATATTTCTGCGACGCTTTCTTCTTTTAATTAGTTAATACTGCTGGAAGCATGTGCAATTAATTTACCTACAACCACCACCACCTTCCTCTGTAACCACGACGCGTTTCTTCCTTCTCAGTGAGTGAGTAGTGAGTACCCCCGGAAGTTTAGCTCTTGATTATTAATGAAATCTAGCTCGGAGGAATGAAATCACAACAGCCTCCTCACTCACTAAATAATTATTCAGAGTAAATCATCTTTGCTTGAAGGGAATTATTTGTGCGAGGTTATCCATAAATTATTCTCTCTAGGATTCCAAGAGCCCATTAAACGTTTTCCCTCAAATTTCCACCCGGTGATCTGCAGTTTTCAATACTTTTTAAAACTTATTATCGCCACCCTCTCTCATTATTATACATCTTTCATTCCGTCTTCTAGTCCTACCCGAATTTGCGAGTGTAATGATGAAATGGAATGCCAGGGTCTGCAAATGACATATTCTTATCGGAGCTATTTTATATTCTATTCAATGTTTATTTTGTTTCCAGAAGCACTGCTAAATAAAGTCTTGGGATATCGGATGCCGTATGTGGCCATTGGATTTTTGAACAGAGTGAAAAGTTGATGTGAATTTTGGAGTGAAAGTGTCATAGGGAATGCTACAGAGGAAAGTATAGACGGAACTCTGGCTTTTGGAGCTAATCCTTGATTTCAAAGTGAATGTTGTTCAGAATGAGATTGGGATGTCGGTGAAATAGTGATATGGGAAACGGTATATTAGAAGAAGCTCATTATTAAGATAATTCCAGGGATGTGGAGGACAGACTGCAATTCTCTGTGCTGAGGTAAGCGGAAAAGTTTGGTTTGATTCATAATATAGAATACTAACTGGGATTCTGTTTAAATAATGTTTGTTCTCCGGACTTGTTGGAAGCGTAAAAAGCCGCCTCCAGCCATGCAGTTTTACATGTAGTTTTGTACGCAATAAGCCCATCAGCCTCTCCTTTGGAAGTCTGAAAAATAATTTACGTTTACCTTGTCAACATAAAATGGAAGAAACCTGCTTGAGAAAAATTCGGCTTTTCTCGGCAAGGGTATAGTAGATTATAACGTATCCAGTTTCCAGTTACACAGGACGAAGCCACGTAGGCTTCGCGTACTTTATACATGATCGTCTTTCTCCGCTATTTAATGCCCTTCTCCCCACCCCTTCTTCCTCCTCTCCCATATCTCCTTCTTATTTCTTCCTATCCCTCCGCTCCCCGATTCAAATTTTCCAACTGGAACAATTATCGTATTTTATCTCTAAAAGTTGTGAATTCTTATTCCTCTTCTTCTTCTCCCTCCCCCTAATCCTTTATCTTCCTTGACTGAATCTTCCATTAACTTGGTATCACTCCCACTTGTTCCGTTTCTTTCCTTTTATCCCTTTCAACCGCCAGTCTTCACTCTTCACGGACAAATGAAAACGGAGAACTGCAGAGAGAGGACAGGCTCCATTTAAGAGTGATAATTTCAGTTTTACCTCGGTGAATTTTGAAATGATTGCCTTCTTCCTCCTACTGTCCTCCTGTTACCCCCGTCCAACTCTTGCTGTTTCAGCAAAACTAGTCGTCCTCATTCGCAGAAGGGACAGAGAGAAGAAGGGAAATGTCAGCCACGTACATTTTGTGCATATATTTTCTCCTCGGAAATGGAGACTGTGGTGATGATCAAAGAAAGATGATTCAAATCTTTCCCTTCCGACATTACTATTAATCATTGGGATATCAGCCAAGTTTTTGCATCCGTCCGTCCGTCCGAGCAACTAAAAGCTACCCTTGGGCTTTTTGAATATGTTTACAACAACTTCTGCCAGTCTGATTCCTCCGGACCTTCCCTCGTATTTTTTCTGATTCCGACAATGCTTTCCCTTGTTGTAATTCCACCGCATCGTCTCATCCTTTGGTCTTGTTGTCCACGGAGAGGACTTTGAGGAAAGCGTCAAGTTGTTTAGGTATTATGTAGCTTGGGCTTGTTGCTGCTGCGGGGAGCATGTTGGATGACTTGTGGTTTCCCTCCAGCTTGATTTTTCATACATTGCTTTTTTATTATTCTCTCACAATATCCCTGTCCTCTTCTCTCGTCTTCCTGTCCTGCGTAAATAATCTGCTGCTTCGCCTCATGGAATCTCTCTTGAAGCTCACTCGAACACATCTGACTGAGCCAGCCAGCCTCATTGTTCTTGCTTCTTACCAGGAGGCTCATCTTATTCCCAAGCCGTCGTATTAAGGAGGAGGATTGAGAGAAAAAACTGAGACCGCACTGTCTTTGTTCCCTCCTCACTAACTAGGGAGTAGATATAAACAAATTTGCATTCCCCCCGTAATGAGCCAAACGACGACCAAGGAGAAAATTATGATTAACTGTTTCTCAAGCACATATCTAACCATAAAATTCATTAGCTTTCCACTCTCAGATTTATTAAACTTGCACTCTTTCACTCTGATCATCATGAACCACATTTACAATTCTCTTCCATTTCACTCACTCACCCAGCTCACATGATCCCTCACACGGCAACCCTATTATCTTTACAGCCGTTTTCCCTAATTTACCACACTCTGTCTGTCTGTGAGGTTCAGCTTCAGCCAGCATGCTGCTGGCTGACTCTCCCCTCACCAACTTCGTTGTAGCGCAACCACTTTTATGAAACTCTAGAATTTCTTTGTTTAGACCATGTCCGAATCCTCTGACCAGCTGTACAATTTGTTAAAAACTCTCTGCAAGAGTTTAACTTATTAAATTCTTAGCGGAAGAATGTGGCATCTTTTTGTCTGAGCACCGTCTATATAAATTTCACACCATCCTCTTTACCCTTTGCAAATTGGAAGTACTCGTGTATACTCTTTGATGCTCGTTTAATCATTCATTAGGATGACGTAGGAGGAAGCTCCATTCCATGTACATGAGCAATTCTATTTTAATTGGGTAATTTCTCATTCTCTTCAGCTATCTTTCATTCATATTTTTTGGAATTTGAAAACTATTCTGTCCAACAATTACAGCCAGCCCGCCCGCCAGCATTGTATTTCTCTTCTGCGAGATGGTTTTTACTTGACGTGGAATTGAGCAAAGAATAATTGTGTGCATCTTGTTAAAATGCTGTTTTTCACAGGCGAAATGAGGGGCTATAGCCAATTTAGATTTGTATTGTAAACATGTAGATTTCATTTGCTAGAGATACATAAGCCTCCATTCCTGCTTCTCCGCACTATTGGAAACAATTGTGAATTGAAAAATATCCTTAGGATAGATCTAAAGTTGAAAGCTGTTGGTTTTCCATAGCTCGGATCATTATTGTTAATTTTAGTCAAAAGGTTATAGCAAAAGCCCGAATTCCCGAGGTTTCTTCTGACACTAAGCTAGTAAATTTCTCTCAAGTATTTCACTTCTGCACTATCAAATTTCAGCATGAATTCTTGGAAATGGATTCCCTCTATCAGGTAACATGTGGATGAAACAGACATGTAGCTTCTTGATTCGCTGTGTTTACACGTTATTACATGTATAGCTACTTGTAATTCTGCACTTAAAACAGCATCCTGAGACTTGATCAATTGATTCTCTTCATTACGGGACGGAGGATAATAAAAGCTGGAGTGGCGGAGAGTAAAAGCGGTTATTCTTATTATATTTCGGTATTCTCTGCGCTGCTATTATGCTAGCTATAGCTACATTCAGACGTTGGAATTAGAAACTCCCTTGTATGTTTTAATTAATGATTTCTCCGTATCACTCATCCAATCCATAGTTGTGGAGGGAAATGAAAGAATGAATAACGCCGCGCTCCACTCACTATTTACCTTCATCCGACGTTATGATCTCATTTTCCGTTTCTTTGAAGCCGCGAAAGCAGAATGCCTGGATGTTATATTGGGCACACACCTTATTACACCGAGCGTTGTTCCACTTCCACTGCTCCTAATCAAAGAACTATAACCACCTTTGCCTGTGATCACCATCGACGCAGGCTTTGCTTTTATTAATCCGTGAGCCAAGGAACGTATTTACACAATCGGAGCTACTGGCTGCTGGATAACGTAAGACTTAAAAATCCCGTGGTCTACCTCTTCTACCTTTCCTTTTTCAAAGGGAAAGACAAAGCTTAATTACGGCGGCTACAGACTGAGATGAGGAGAACAATAGTCGCTTTTACTGCTTACGCCAAAATACAATTCCATACATAACATGTGGATTTTATATATATATACGTGCGGAGATTAAAAAGCTCTTTCCATCTATTTTTACCGACGTTCCTTATCATCCTCTTTCCCCTCCACGAGCTCCACCGTCGTAACAACACCCTTCCCGAACTCCCGCTAGCCTTAACACCCTTAAATACATTGAGAGGGAAGCATCATCCGTCATCGCGGTAAAAGAGGATCCCGCATGGGATGGCAATCCCATTAGTGGTTTGCTTTCCAGCAAGGTGTTCTCTCCCCTCTTCATGATTCCCTCTCTGTGTACGCATAATCTCCTCACAGCGCTCTCCTCTAATTCACATCTTCAATTCGATCCCACTTACATACCCCCTCGCCTGTATGTCATTAAAAAGGAAGGTGCCGACGAGGACGGCATTAATTACTCCATTGTTACCTGGACGTTAAAACTCCGAGAAAAACTTGCCAGCACTCGTAACAAATTCGTCAGCTTACTCATCTCCCCTTCAACTCTTTCTGACCACCACCGTTCTTCACCTGCTCTTACACCAGAATTGCGATTACTTTTTCTTAAAAATTCACACGTGATATAATAGAAATTCCTGGCTCCAGTAGTGCCTATCCAGCTATGATTAAAATTTCCTTCAATGTCTATTAATCTACTCAAGTGTTTGTAAAGCTCTAGTATGTCACCTCAATTAGCTTCGTTAAACGCTGCTGATGCTAAACTCTTGTCTTGGTAAAATAAGCGTAACCTATAACTCAAGCCCTTTGAATAGGAGTGTCTTCACGCACACCTTCCCTACGCTCACACAATCCTAATACGAATACAATCAAAGGGGAAAGGGCAACTAGGGAAGCTGGGCAAGCTTGTAGCTTGAAGCGGAGTCATAGCGATTGTCAAGCTCTTAGGGAGATTACACAGGTTCCGTTAAGATTTTTCAATGATTCCATAATTAAATTGAATTAAAATTCTTATTAGATGGGGAGTTTGTGGTGGTTGTTGAATTTGGAAAAGTGTTGAGAGGAGCTGGATATTAATGTAGGGTAGGAAATGATAGGAGCCAATTTGAGCCCTTGGAGGACTCTCGTTTCATCAACAAAACTTTTTCAAGGGTTGGCTGGAGTTGGCGATAAAGAGAGAGACATAGATCACGGGATGGGGTACGGTGGAATGAAATGATTTTATTTTGACACTTTTTTATATTTTTTCATCGTCTCTCCACTTGAAAAATCACATTGTGAGGCTCGTATGAAAAGGGATTAAAGAAGCAGC
Organism: Sminthurides aquaticus; assembly: GCA_906901655.1. Taxonomy (NCBI): domain Eukaryota; kingdom Metazoa; phylum Arthropoda; class Collembola; order Symphypleona; family Sminthurididae; genus Sminthurides; species Sminthurides aquaticus. Next base: position 1,423,037 of record CAJQTT010000004.1, on the reverse strand, counting down.
TGTTACGATTCTCGTGAACAAGATTATTCCCATATAAGAGCTCGTCCTCTCGTCCTCCTGCTCTCTTCCCTTTTGTCAATTCACGCAATGTCCTCCGCTTTCTTTGGGAAAAGCAGTCTCATTTCCCCGCTACTGTTTTTTCAGGAGCCCCCGAATTGGGTTTCCTATTCCCTCTTGTACTTGAAGTACGTTCCTTCCTTGCATCCTATAGCTGTTGGGCTTGCTTGCACTTTTATAGCAATCAACTTAAATCCTCGTAGTCATCATCCTAGTCTTCTCTACCCTCGTAATCCCTTTTGAAATATTCGATAAAATTAATTGATTTTCGTATGTACACTTTCCGATCAAATACTCTGATAAAGGGAGACAGGAGTTAAACTGACATCATGAGCAGGCAGGGCCTGGAAGAGAACTAAACAACTACAGAACCCGATTCCGCTAGACTGGTCCACCCATCTCTCCAGACCACGGAACAACCCGCCACCGTCCCACTAGCATGCCCAAACCCCATCCCGTCTTCTCGATAAGTAAATGTGATAATCATCCCTTCCGTTAATGTGATCCCCATTGCGCCATACCTTTGAAGGTTGCATCATGATAATCTGCATATTTTTAATCATTCCCACAGAAGAGGGCTCCCTAGCCAAGCTACTATAGCTACTATAGCTACCACGTTTCCTTTGGATAATCATTTCAAGTGTCTCTCATCCAGAAGAACGCTAGGGGTAACTTTCTTTGTCACAACCGCACCACCACTTATTTACAACGTGTATGATAAATTTGTATCCGAAAGGATTAATCCTTTCAACAGCTCAAGCAATATTTTTCGTCAGTCCCTTTACTAAACAATTCATGGAGTTATCGATATTATTCAAATGCACATCTTTTGGGACTGTCCTTTGGTGTATAAATTGAAATAATGCTATGTATAGCTTTAGTTTGTAAGCTTGTAAATGTTCTCTCTCTCTCCCTCTCGTTCCAGACTTTTCATTGCAATTAAAATGGTTAATTCAAATTTAAGGATAAAACTGAGGAACATTTGTATGATTTAATATTGAAAATTGAATGCTGCTTACACAGCTACAGCACATCATTTCCAGTTGAGATCGAGTCCCAGTAATAAAGTAATCCATCATTCTTCCATGCTGTCCTCCAGTCTCTTTGGATTCCGAAAAACGCCAAGGATTTAATGACATTCCTCTCCCACCCGCCAATCCGTCAATTCCTTATGCATTCTATTATAGACTTGCTCGAATTTTTCCTCAGCCCTCCAGCAACACTCATCCTTTTATCTGGTTGATGATCGTAAAATCTTCATTTTATCCTCACCGACTTTGAAATACAAAAATATTGGATCCAATATCTCCCCCTCGTGTCTTCCTTTGGGTGAGCCCCTCTTTTTCCCTTGTTGTTGCCTCTGATAACAACGTCGAGTGAGTCAAGATCCTTTATTTCTTTTCTGCTCGTTCTAGAAAATTCAAAAAAAGGGAGGATTGGGGGACGACACCTCTGAGCGACAAGTTTGCGCAGAAAGCTTTGGGTTTATTTTGAAAGGAAACCTCTTTTTTACATCTTCACCAACACCCCACATCTCTTGTTCGTCTCTACAAGAAAAAGCCTCGAGTTCGGATCCGGTGGGTGGGACTCGCATTTATTGTAGATGAGACTTTGGGAGAAGCAAAGAGGGGATTGAACGTGGGCTAGCTAAACTGTTGAGAAAAAATACATTTTTTCTAGTTTGCTCCTCGAAAAAATGTGTGAAAAGAAGATGGGCACTCACATATTATACGCCCCCCTGCACCCCCGCTTGCTTCCTCCTATTTCGTAGTGCCAAAAGGGAATTTTCTAAGAATATTTTATTGCAACGCGGGTTTTTTCATGAATCCATCTAAAATCCGTGTTCATATACTTAAATGATGAAAGCATTAACATTCGACCTCGCCTCCTTCTCATCCCTCAGATGCATATATGCTCTCCTTTTCCACTAACCAGCTAACTGCCGACGTACATAGTAATTATAAAGCTATCTCGGCTTTCAACAGCAGCTGCATACTTTGAGGATTTTGGACATGTACGTATTAGCGATTCCATTGAGCTCAAACGGGACTGTATCTACGCGGCGCGGTACATACGAAGGTCCTCCTGGTTCAACATTAGAAATGATAGAGTGGGACCACGTTCCGTATGCTCTGGGTCGAAAAACCACATTTGTTCCATTAGTCTCATGTACGTTGAAATTGAATATGGTGGAGGGGCTGGAGTTAGAATAAACATTGGAAGCATATTATCCTCCGCATATTGAATCGATGTGTGGATCTCTCATAAGAAAATCAATTTGACTCTTTCATCATCATTCCCATCTTCCTCTACCCTTTACTTGTCCTGAGCATGCTGCTAGAACCATAGACAAAGATTCAGAGTGAACGCTTTTTGTCTAATTCCAGAAAATTACTCAGGATTATGCATACGGGAGCAACAAATTATCTCCCCCGGCACTCTTTTGTAGGGAAAATTTAAATCCAGCCTAAAAATTCCCCAAGTGAAAGCATGCTCCAGAGGAGAGAATCATTTCATTAAAATTCCGATTAAATATTCTCCGGTAAGATTGTATTTTAGGAGTGCCAACTTTCTCTCACTCGCTCATCCCTTTCTACCAAAACCTTCATTCACGACTCGTTCAATAAGATCTGGACGCTTTCACTCTTTGAATCCTCTCTGCTTGATACTTGTGGGCCATCATCCAAAAACTCCCTTCTTCACTTCGCGATCATTCCAATTACGCTTTTCAGTGAGGTCACCTTATAGTTCCTCCTCGACCTCCCTCCATAGAAGCTCTTGAGGAAAGGCTCGGGGCGGCTTCTATTTAATCGGAGGCTGAAAGGGCCATGTCCGATTTCTGTATTTACTACTCGGATCTCTCCCCATCATCATCGAAACTTTCTTTGCGAATAACTTTGAAAGGACCAAGAGGAGGAGGAGAAAGTTGAGAAGCTTATAGAAGACTCGGAGTCAGGATCCAATCTTTACTCGTCATTACTTTACTAGTCGTATCAATAACCACGGCTAACCCTCCCGTTTCCCATCCACTCTCAAAGATTACTTGTACTTTCTGTCTTCTTCTGCTCTTTTCAAAGATGATCACTATCAGTTTGTGTGACTTTTCCTTGAGAAAATCAGTCGGCCGCCCTTATGCAAAAGCCTTCATTTCAAAATTTGTTTCTCTGATCCAGAGGATTTCGGCTAAGACATCTTACCGAAATGAATTCCGCCAGTTGGGCCAAAACAGTTTTGAAATCTACCACTGCGCAAAGGAAATAAAGGGTAGCTCAAAAGAAGGATTGGTATAACTCATAAGTTTGCAAAATTCCAAGACCAGAGGCTTGACTCCCGGGGCTAACCTGGCTTCACACTGATCTTATGTATAGGAAAACGCTTATTTCATATGTACCGCTTCTCTCTCCTGCCAAATACCAGCATGAGAAACGTCGACCGCCAGCCATGTCAGCGAACCTTGGCGGTAGGCTCAATAATAAAGAGTTACGCATCCGCTTTAATTGCAATCTGACATGTTTAAACTTGCAGTGAATCTGCGTCTACGCTAGAGTACAAGTAGGAAATCCTTGGTTTTGTTCGGGTTGAGAGTGACTTGGACGTCGTTGAAATAAAAATGTACTCCCTCCTATATTGTTAATTTATTCCGTACACAAAAGGATTTTACCTTAAAGGAACACCTCCTTGACTCTTGAATTTTGTCACTATCCTTTCAATACCCTTCTCCACTTATGGTCAAAATTGCAATCCAGAATCTTCTCGGGTTGTGGGCTACCCTAGGGTTTTTTAGTCTTGAAAGCAAAAGTACAGCTCCAAAAACCAAGGAGGAGAGCCGGAGAACTGTGTTGCGGCGGTAGGGAATATAATGTACGAGTAAAAGGTTATTACGTTGACCACTCTGCCGGGACACAAGGGTGGGGATGGATTCCGAGTCTGAATGTATAGGATTGAACAATAAATGTAGCTTTTATGTGAAATTTATGGAGAGGTTTTGGTGAGCTGGAGAACAACCACCTTTCACTATCCTCTCAGTCCCAGGAAAAAAACACTCACATTGACTTTATGACCACGGAGATGAAATTTCAAAAACATGACTCCCCCAACTCCTCAGATTTATTGCCTCGATTCTCACTCTCTCATCATATAAAATCCCTCAATTTTTAATTCTCGCATAGCCACACAATAAAGTTAAAGTTTTGGAACTTTATTCTTCGCAAAAGCTTCCCCCATTCCTTCTACCACATTTGCACTTTTCCACTATTTTTTACACGAAGCAACCAGATATTTTTCAGTTTAATCCACATCCTTCGTGAACAATCCAATTCTTGTTGGACTGGAAAATAAAAGTTGTGTTTCTCTCCTGAGAACCGGGAGTATGGTTTGACTAATAGTCTAATTCCCATTCAACCACAATACCTCATCAATACTGGAATGACAAAAAGTTATCAACCACCATCACTTAGAGACTCATCTTCCCTGCCCCGTGGCAACCGCTACCAATTTTTTCTTTCCAACCGCCGCCGTCTTATAATTTTTTGACTTCCTTCGTGTATACGTAACCGGGATAGAATTGCTATATATTCTTGAAATTCCTCATCTCCATCATATTTCAATCCCACCGACGCACATCCCCTTTTTCAGCATCATCTTCTGCCTTCACCAGTTTCATAGTATCAGTCATGCTTCTTCAAGATCCGGGGAATCTATGAATGCTATATGGAAACGAGGATTCTAGCTTCTCTATTTCCTACGACAAGCGTATGAGGCTAAAGACGGTTTTTGTGCCATCAAATCCAGACTGAAAACTATTTCCTTATCATGTTAAACTATTCCTTGAAACGCCTCTTGGAAATTCAACGGACATGTATCATTTACTCTTTTACTAATTTCCAGTGGAGCATCTTCCACAACGCTTCCCTCTCCGACTTGGAGGAGCAGCCCTCCTAGAAAAAATAATTTATCCCCCGCATAAAACCTACTCCTTGTCATATGTCTCTCTAATTTTGAAAACATTCTTCTTGTTCGTTTTTCAGTGATTCACTGCGGAGGAAGAGGGAAGGGAGATTATGAGGAGAGCCCTCAACCGAAACCTCCATGCCCTTGAAACGACGGGAATGCAAACATAATTTGTTATTCCATTATTCCATACAACTCCATCTCCTCCAGTAAGTAAGCTTGCAACAAGGACAAACAACTACTACGACTACCCATTACCAGCATTCTTCTATCTTGAGAAATTACCGGGAACTCAATCTTCACAGGAAATTCGACAAGTGAAAAAAGTATGGTGGTGGTGTAACCGCGCATTGAGTTTTTTATTCTTCGTACCCGCGTACCATTCCCTTCGTCTTCTCAAACCATCTTCACACACTGGGAAGAGCTAATGAGATCTCCAAAACCCCCAGAAAATTGCCAGAACTGATACATTATCTCCGTTAAACTTTTGCAAGACCTCCGACCCAGGACGGACGAGTAAGTCGTTTTATCTTATGGAATTAGCCAGAAATTTCCCACACACATCATCCATACTCTGCTCGTCTTAAATACAAAGTAGTACTTTTCTTCGGACTTTGGAACGGAAGGAAACTGATTCCCGAGCACCAGGACACGAAATCAAATAGTAACTACGACGTCTCATTCAATCCCATCCTTTGTCGTAAACCATTCCAAGTCTTGCAAATCCGAAGGGTTACTCAGTTTTTACTGGCTAGTCTTCCATTCTCCAAGTCGCGGATTTCACTCTACCGAGCCAAGCAAGAGAGTCAACTACACCCATCTATTAAAGCCTAGGTCTATTTTAAAAGGATAAAATGGCGAAGCTTCCAATCTCATCTACCCCCTGCTGAATGGTTGTAAAAGTGTTTCCATAGTAACCCTATTACTGTTTTCCTTATCTTGGAATAATAAGCGTGTGTGTGTGTGTGTCTGGATAAGAGCAAGTGTTTGCTACCCAATATAAGCCCAAAGTTTGTTTAAGTGATAGTGAACGGAAATTGTGTAGAGGAAGAGCGTAAAGCCGAGCTGAGTCGTATAATCTTGATGAATCCGGAGCCAACTAGGGGATTTTGATTCCCTCTTTATTTGGTGATACATCAGTTGTGGTAATCCGGAATACTGGATATCATCAGAGGTAAGAAATCCGTTTGATTCCGTTCAATCCTCTATTTACTCTTGTCCATGTAACACCTTTAGATTTTATTCTGTCTCGTGTCATAAAATGAATTTCTGATCAGAGGTAGGGAAGGTTAGTAACAGACTTGTGCGAATTTGAGCCAAGATTTACTACAACAGCCCACACACTTAACCCCAGTCCAGAATTAATGGGATATTTATTTCTTCCTCTCTGCACTAACATACTGTCTGCAACCTCTTGGACCCAGCGATGCTGGGCCAGCATCCCGTTTTTCATGAGTCGAGTAAACCACTTGAACTACTTGGACTTCCATGAAACCTAAGATGAGCCCAGCTAGCTCAGGCTCAAGTTGAAGATACAGCTGTCGATACTTTGTCCAGTTGTACATCTGTGAAATGTCACTCCTTATCCTCGTAAGACGAAGATGCAATCTCTATAACGCTTCCCCCCAAGAACATCTCTTGGCCATCTTTTAACCAAGCCAGCTAACATGTTTTCTTCTTCTTCCAAACATGAGCGTATAGATATTTCAAGATTGATAGCGATCATGGCCTTTGAGTTTACAGGGGATTCATTCAGAATGGTGGTGGATGTGAAATAAAACAGAAGAAACTATGAGTTGAAAAACTATCTACATTTGCCCTCCTTCCCGTCCTCCAAAACTTGTACATGTTTGCGTGGGTGTCCTCTTCTCAAACATTCTCCTCTCCCCACATATCTTCTTTGGCTTACATGGTGTTTATTACCCTTCTACGAATCCCCTATAGTATAGCGAGCCTTTCTTCCAGGGATTGTAGCAGCGCCTCTTTCCAAAGATATTGCGGAGCTAAAAAAATTCAATAACAATTAAATTACATTTTGACATGTAGCATCCCATGAAAAATCTTCTTGGACCAAGCCTTTTTAATACGTTCAGGAGAGTTGTGGTGGTGAAACGCCTGGAGTTATTTTTTTAGTTCACCTACCAACCATTTACCCTAATGCATTCACCGCTGCCGAACTACTTATTGTCCTTTCTTCATCTCTCTCGCTTATGACGACTGAGAGCTTGTACATGGTGGTGGTGGAAGGAATGCGTTTTAAGTGCACACGCACACATTTATTTTTCTTCTTCGCCCTTACAAGTCCTGTTCCAGAAGTTTTCGGACTAACTTGTATATACTCCCGGTAAGAAAATTTACACTTTTACTACACCACAATCCTTCTCCCACCGCCCAGCCCTAGCCTCTTGCCTTTCTTCTTCCGTTGATCCAGCAACTACGATCCCAGTTTATATTTTTATAATGCTACTATCTCTCTCAACTCTTTTATAACTCATCTACGAAAAGTCTCATAGCCTTCCTCGGCACGCAAGCCCACATTTTTATCAAGGGCCCAGAGGGCTTTTTCGATACACACACACGCAGTGTTAGATTCACGGGAAGGTAAGAACTTGTGCCTCATCCCTCCGTCCGTCACCTTCTTTTTTACTTCTTCCAGAAAGCTTCTGAAGGTCATCCTGTGAGTGGTGAATCCTTGGGAAGGATTCCTTCCTCAGTGGCGGATTTGTGGACGCTTTAAACCGGTGGAATTAAGCACAAAATTCGGATTCACTTAGAGCGAGCTAGAAGAAGAGCGGGGGCAAGAAAGACACGACTTTTAGATTCACGTTATTATCTTGTTCATCTCATCATGAAGGCGTAAATCCGTCCTCGTTTTAGCCTTGAGTTCCCTCGGTTCTCCAGCTCATCCTTGCCCCATCCATCCCGTCCTTGTTCTTGCCTTAGCTGGGATTATATAAAGGTTTTTAATGGAACCTCCTCCCTCTCCCTTTCTACACCTTGATTCCTGAAACAAGTATCAAAATCTATGGAGAGACAGACCCGCATGAGGAGGACCAAAGAACAACACTTGGCCATAAGGAAAGGAGCAGAAAGAGGAGCAACATCTGCCACCTCTTTGCTTTCTCAAGCGCTCCACTCCCTAGAATCCCGACCCTCGGGCCAATCCCAATAACTCCCGTCCACCCTTTTTCATGTTTGCGTCTCGGTGACGTCATGTGAGACGACACATGCTGGAGGAGCGGACAATTAGATAAAAAAGCTTCCATTGTTTCCTCTGCATAATTATATAGCCATCTTCACCATTCACAATTGTTGAGAGTCGGAGGGGCCGGTCATAAGTGTCTGTTTTCTTTTGATCCACCCTTCTTTGCAGACCGGATTCAGCGGATAAGCAAAGATGGTTTGCTGGTGCTATGTATCTTTTCCACCACCATAAGTATTTGCTCTCTGGAATTCCAGGGAGCCAACTTGGCGAATCCAGCACTTTTCTCATTACTACTGAGACAAGAAACAAAATTTGATAATTTTGTATATACCGTCCTCTTCGTTATTCTTCCCCGCCCCCCACCCTATCTCCCACAATACCTTATTCTTCTCACCCCGGACTCGGTATTCCAGTAAGGACCTCTCCTCGCTCTGGACAAGTTCTCCAGCATCCTCCAGCATCCCTACTTATCTCATCAACCTAACTGTAGAAAACACATGGAGTAGGGCTAAAAGTTGGAAAAACTTTTTAACTCTTTGAAACTTTTTCACTAACGGAGCCGAGGGGACTGGAGAAGAGGGAACTATGGAATGAAATTGTTTAGTTTAAACGAACCTTTCTCTCTCTCTCTCCCCCAACTCTCTTCTTTCTCCATCCATATTCCCGCCGCCGCCGAGTTACTAAAAAATAAGGAAAAGTTGCTCGAGGAAAGTTTTAAATTCTAATCAACTTTCATAGGCCTCCTGAGTTTTGCATACATCTACGTGATGACGAATTATTTTTGTCCACGCCTGTAGATGTTATCGTCTCCTTGAAGAAGAGCGAAACCCTGCTCTCTTCTGCTGTTTAAAGAAGAATACTCTACTTGAACCAGGAACTTAGGATCGGTCCGTTACTGTATTTATCTTGGAATCTTGGATACTACCGCTGTCCGAATTCCAAGATCAAGGGAGTTAGTTACTGTTATTCCATTCACTTACTCGAATCCCTATTCCACAGTCTTTTGAATGCTCATTCTTTTAAAAGTCTTTTGGGTTTAATATCCGCTTCTAATTTCCTCGTCCACAAATACTCCATCCTGTTTTGTTCAACCATTCCAATAACTGTCTACGGCGGAAGGTTCATCCCTTAAATAGTAAATGAGGAGCTGGGGTACTAACTAACTAATAGAAAAGGAATAGAAGTGTGGGAATTAAAAACTGATTTCTCCCCTACCACGTTCTCCTTAAAATCGCCCCTGCCCCCTTCTCGGAAGCTAACTACTTTACTAAACCACCCTGTTTTAAGAAGAGACTGCGGAGGAGTTGCCATTAATTCTTCCATATTTAATTAATCAATTAATTAATCTCATTCTCCCTTCTCCTTTGCCCCCTCTTCAGCATATCAATGAGGTAATAAGTATTTTTATCACATTCCATCCTGGCCAAAGTGTTTGTGTATGCTGAGAAAGATGGATTGTTAAAAGCTGGGGCGGGTGGAAGGTTAAAAAATTACAACAATCATTACCACTTTTGCCTTCTCCAGGAGGAGGAGGAGCTCCCGTAGCGACATTTTCAACCACACGCTCCTTCCATGCCTCCACATGCATGATCCGAAAAAGTGGAGAGGATCATGCAGTCCTAATCTTTGATATCCTTGGGATTGCATGCACTTAATAGTCAATAATTGCCATCATCTTTTTATCAAATACTATAGGACGCATCCCTTGAAAAACCCTTGAGTACTTTGCCTAATCTCTCCCTCCTCATCACCTCCCTTTGTAATTGAAGCTTTATTATTATTATTTTTGAAAAAACTACTCCAAGGCTTCTGTTCTCTTTGGAAGATTTTTAGAGATGCTTGAGTCAGGCTAGTCAGGCACTGGAAGAAACATGCCTCTAAACTTTTTCATACTTGGCTGTAAACTTAACTGGGACGCAAAATCGTTAAGTCTATGATGACTCCCATATGTTTGCTATCATCTTCACCGTACCTACCTAGAAGGGAGCGCATAAGAGAAAAGTTTTGGGAAACACATCTCTTGAAAATACATATCACACTTGTTCTTCCAGTAGTTGAATAGTTTTTCCCCTCCTTCTTCCTCTTACTCCTACCCCCTTCTCGAACTCATCCCTGCCGCTACGTCGTACAGAGAGAGAGAGTATAGAAGATATCATTGGAATGAGTCTGATTCAAGTCTGGAGGAAGACTACAAGCCCATCTTTGAATTTGTGTGATGGACGAGTAGTAATCTATCCGCCCCTATGCAGATTATCGATCCTCTTTTTCCAAGCAAGTTTGAAGTTTCTCTAGCGGCTACCAAGAGGCTCCTTTAGATCCTCCTCGGGGAATATTCCATTTGACCCTTTGAAAAAGATGACTACTTTACGCTCTGTCCCAGAAAGAAAACTAACATTTCCAACAAGAGTCCATTAGAATCTTCATCTCTCTCCTTTGCCCCTTCTCCATGAGCACTCTTCTTTCCTATCATCCCTTCTTCTTCTTCTTACGAACCTCCGTCTTAAATACATGGCTGGCTTCTTTCAAGTATCTTTTTCTTGTCCTCATCCTTGCTTGCTTATTTCATAGTCCCATCTTCACCTCTTTTCTCTTCGTCTTAAGCGATTAGAGCTGTTAAGGAGAAGCTGCCCTGGCGTAGCTCCGACAGAGCTTCTTCTTCCAGCCTTCTTGTTCTTGTTGCTCTGGATTTTTTACGACGCTGGACGGATGCTCTCTCTCTCTCTCTATTTCCCCCCTCCTTCTCAAATCTCCATACACGAGTCATCCTCATCAGATGGATCTATTTCGCTTTACTCAACTGGTAGTCAAATCTACTCCTCGTGTCTCTATATCCTTCTCATGTCATTCACACTTGAATTATTCACTCGCTCAGCTCTTTTCTCCACGCTCCCACCAGATCCCTAGTGAGTAAGGCGAGACACGGGGACGCGCTTTCCTTGCCTCAAATCCCTTAAAGATTTCTCACTAACAAAGAGTTAGTCAGTCATCACTAAGGGAAAGGGAGTCACGTTCTACTACATCTCACAACTCGGGCTCTTTCGCTTAAATGCTATCATTTGCATTCCATCTCCCACTCAACATCATCTCTCCCCTTCTTTTTCAAATGTACACATAAATTATCCAACTACTTGCAACAACAACAAAAACTCTACAACTTTGAACCGAGTTTCCCCAAGCTACTAGCTATTTGGAACTCTTTTACTACACACTGCATCTACTCAAGGACTGGGAGAGAAGGGTTTTAGTAGAGATTTCATGGAAAAGCTTATGGGTTTGTCTTCCCATTCCCGCCTTGACAAAAGCGGAGAAATAAAATAGTATAGTGTGGAACAGGAGGCATTGAGGAGAGCCAGGAAACTGCACAACTCAGCCGCCCTCCTCTAAAACACTCAACCAACTTTTTCACCTAAACTACCAGATAATCTGTCTATGGGCGAAACAATTTCAACCATATGAGCACACTTGAAGAGCCCAAAAGCCCGCAGCTTCTTTCTCTCTCTCTCTCTCTCTCCCTAACTCACATCTCTGCAGACGGACAAGCCTGAAGTGTTGTTTAAGGCCCGTCCTCTATGCGTCTCCACATGGATTTGAAGCCCGGTATTACATTACAAATTGTAGCCCGCTTCCTTTACACATATTTCTCAATCCTACACCTGGCTCACATCCCTCACTTCCCTGCTCATCCGAGCGCAACTCGACATGATTTTTATTTTATTTATCCCTATTCCCATCACGCATGTACTCGCTTCAAACACACACACACAGGACACACTACATGGTTGCATCCATGTAGCCTTTGAGTCTTTAACAAACTACCAACCAGCCATAGCTACCACCGGAGACCGGCCTATGAATTTTCTCCTGCCTTCTCTTTTTCTGTACATGCATCTTCCCAGGAACTCTTCTACAAGTTACGTTACAAGATGAGATCCCGTCGGATCCATCCCAAGAATCCTAACCTTGCAAGAAAGAAGATATACTCAGAGAGAGAGAGAGAGAGAGAGAGAGCGTTTATCTACATCACTCATCATCATTCATTCTCCAATACTCACCTTCTTTCATTCCTCCCTCGTTCCTTCTCCCCCTCCCTACATCCAGGTTAGGTTGGCCAAGGTAGAACGTGATCTTAGTGGCACTACTACCGCTCCAATCCAGAACTGGATTGAAAAAACTCTTGAAGAAGCTCCACTGCCTGCCTGCCTGTAAAATCCCGAGGTAAAAATCCCGAAGCTTTTGAAGGAGAAGGCTACCAAGAAGAAGGGAAGTTGGAGTGGGGATAGACAGAAGAGAGGATTTTGGCCGAAATCCCTCTGCCGCATCCTCTTCCATCATCCAGAACACGTAGGTGTAGGCCTTTAATTATTCCTAATCAAACTTGATGGAGTGGAAACAATCATCAACCTTTGTCAGAAATATAAAAGCTCCCTCCTCGTATTAACTCCATCCTCCATCTTTAATCCAAACTGGGCTCTGCTTCTATTTCCATCTTGATCCTAATCACACTAATCCCTTCTGGACTGCAGGCCCTCAAATCAACTTCTCCGGGCCGTCAGACCGCTATAGCCTTGTGTGGATCGGCTATGGTAGCTACTACATGGTTTTTGATTCTTATTACCTCTTGTCAAACGTACCTTCTTCTCAATTCCCTAATGATTTACTTGCGCATGCATCATGCATCCCCTCTGCCTGCCTTTCCTCCTCGGACAGCTGTTACATGAATTCTTGGTGGAAATTTCATAAGTTGATCCTGGAGCTACACGATCCTTGTTTCGTCGTAAACTCCATGATAATCCTTTTGTGATTATATGCAGGAGGGGGGAGTCGTTTATAAAATCCAGTCCCCCAGTTTGCGGCTTAATGCCCGTGTCATTACGGGACACGCGAACGAAGAGGAATGGCTTCCAGAATCATCCTCCTATCATGTTTCTCCACTGACCTCGTGTAACAATAGGCACCTTTGTCAGGGAAAGGTTACGCTAATAATGAGGGTAAACATTAGGCAGGGACACGGCCCTCTTATCCCTTCATCTTTGAATACTTTTACCTGAATCTGACATCCAGGATTTTGCATCCTCCCATCTAATTTTCCGCTTCAACAATCCGCCCTCTTTACCCTTTTAATTGAATCCGACACATATTCTTTTATGACATCTCTCCCCCGTCCCTCATCACCAAGCAAAGCATCCGCTCCTTCCGAGTTGAGACTTATTGCAAGCGGAGCAAAAGCAGGGCAAGTTTATTTGGAAAGTGTAACTTGATTTAGTTTTCTTGCTTGGGGTATGACTTGTCGGGACTAGCCAGTCGCAGTGGAAACTGCTCAGTTTGTAGTTTTGGAAATAGAGAGGTGCATCGTCAGCAATATATACAACTCCTGCATGCTTAGGGTTTTTTTATTAAAATCCAGACGGGGCAAACGTAAGAAAATTAAACTTTCACCGCCATCCCGCCATACGTGTCGTGCCAGATAAAACTAACGTTCCTAACGCTCCTTGTCTGTATAAATGTCGTTTGAGAACTCCTTGCAGAGTCCGGCCCTAAGGGCTCTTTTCCCCGTGTATATACGTCCAGTCCAGGGGAGTCATCCTTCTTGCTTGGATACGAAATGATTGAACTAAATTCGGGAGTGGTAGTCGAGAACATCCACTGCCACTGGTCCATGCCATAAACCACACAGTTTGCGCTCCTCTGCTTTCTTTTTGTGATCTTGTTATCCTCTGAGTAAAGGCTGGGTCCATATGTACGTAGGAGGGAGGACTGGCTGGTAAAATCAAAGAACATAACCCAGTAGAGAGGAATAAGTGAAAATTGTGCTGACTCCACTGCCTCACAGCTCAGCAAAGTCTGGCATCAGCTTTTTTGCTTTCTCCTTTGGAGTGAAAGACGGAGGACGGGGAGAGAAAGGAAGGAGGAGGGCAGGTTTTTTTTATATCAAGTAGACCGAGAGGAAAACAAATTGTGAAATCAGGATTTGATAACCACGGAAAGATGATAAAGACACAGGTTGGAATATTTTGAGAAAGAGAATATACATGGAGTAGTTATCCCGTTTACTACTTTCTCCGTCCTCTTGTAAGAGAGAGAGAGAGACGGAAAATAAGATAGAGAGCGGTGTAAAAATTCACATTCCCGCATGAAAATCAGCATAATTCTACTAGCATCCAATTATTTTGTGAGGAGTGCACTTAAGAGTATCCTTCACATCAAGAATCCCAGCTTTTCCTCTCTAATAATATCTTTGCACAAATAATGTGTCTCTTCATCTCTTCCCGCATTTCTCTCTCCTCCAGGATTGTTGATCCTCGCTGATTGCTGCTGCTGTGCCAGTTCCCCGCAAAATTTCTTCCTTTTCATCTCTTCCCGCCTGCCTACTCTCTGATCAATCAAACGGAAGGACTGTAATTTGTACTACAGACTTGAGTAATTATTCTGCTACTCCGAAGCCTGTCATTTACAATCCTCCTGTGCGGAAGCATGCCGCCATGCTACAGCTAACGTTAGAAGGATTCAAGGAAGCGCAGATTCTGTGTTCCGTCCTGGAAACTAAATACTTGGAATCCGCTACGAGTTCCGCCGTCAGCTCGACTCGTTTTAGAGTCTGGGCCGGAATCGAAATCAGCTTTAAATCTGTATTCCGCATTGGATGTTGTAGTAAGTTGGTAGTATGGCAGGGAGAGGCCTCAGGAATTGACATTATGTATCATCCACTGTCATCATGCCGTAATCTCCATCTTCCCTAATATCCTCTCTTCCTCTCTCCATCTTGTTCACCATTCACTGCTACTACTACCACTAATGATCCCTATCTCACAATTGATATCCATCAAAGACTACATGGAAATGACAGAAAACTTCAAAGCTGTTCCACAAACCGTTACTACGTGATTTGAACCACTAATTTCCCAATACCTTCGCTCCTTATCACCCTCATCCTTGGTGTCTTTGTCTTGTCCCCGGCCTTGGACTCCTCCACCTTGTTGCCTCCAAGCCTCCCGTATAGTATACTACAAAAAGAAAATGTATAGGAAGGGAAAAAATCCCCGTGACTCAAGCTCTCTCCGTTCAGCTGAACTAACTTGAGTAGACACATTCCGCGTATTATGTCCCGTCTCGGTAAAAATCCCAGGAAGAGCTCTTTCCGCACTCCTGCTCCACCATATTCCGCGAGAGCGTAAGCTTTAATTGCGGATCGCTTTCACGGACCCTCTTTCCTCCTCGGCGAGGGTTGCGAAGAAACTTGTTTGATTATATCTCCGGCCGGGTATCTGTCAAATTTAGTGTATACGGAGGGATCCAGGAACCTCCTGTTACTCGCTCAACTTCTTCTTCTTGATTCCACCAGCCCTCTGTTTCTCCCTTTTACAGCACCCAAGAGAGGACTACTATACCCGGCTTCCCATCTTTTCCTCTCAATGAAGAACTTGATTCTAGACTCTTGCTAATTTCCTCCTCCATCTCCTTTTCATCAAAACCGCCGTCATGGGACAAGCCATCCTACTTTTCCTCGCATAACTTTCCATGCACACATGGAGTAAAAGTATCACACAATATTCATTCATCTCCCGTTAGTTTTCATCTCAAAAATACTTGTTCCCTAAATTTCCTATTTGAAACTATAACTCCCGTTCACCCTTAGGAAAAGTACATGGTTCAATTCCACCCCCTCCCGCTTATAATTCTTCTCCACGGAATCCAGTTAGACCGATTTCATAATTTTAATCTTCTTATAAATTGGTATCCGCCTTCCACTCAGTACTTTCACCAGACTGCTCAGGAGTACCTTTCTTTTTAGTTATTTCTCGTCATAAAAGCTCATAGCTTGGCGGAACCCTGGGTAAACTCTTGTACTAAAAAGACATGTTTCTGAATGTGCCAACTTTCTCCTTACTTTCACCTGCCTACCTACCCACAAAATATGGATTTTCAAACATTTCAGCCCTGAGATTGACACCTGAGTCGTTTCAATTATATTTTTAATACCATATCTGAAGGCAATTTGTCCGCAACCCGCCTTTTTTGTAGAAGCATACATTTTAGAATCTTTAGAATTAAAAAGTCAAAGTGTCAAAGTTTTATTTTTATTCCCGGGGTGAATCGGAAATAAAGCTTCCGATCATGTGTTACATATGCTCCAAGTGAAAGAGCTGTACATGACTGTTTGGCTTTTTTCATTATTGTATAGAACGTGAAGGAGGGAAGCTTTGAAATGTGGGCAAGCCGGGTGAAACAGCATAAACCGGGGGCCAAAGAAATAATATCCCATTGCCTTTGTTTACTTAATGTGTGCATAGAATACAAGACGGCATCTGTTTAATATACATATTCCCCAAGTTTTCTTCTCATTAATTTTTCCCTTTGAAGACTCGAGTTATTTTTCCATCTCGTTTAAGCGTATCCTAATCCTGTCACCCATGTATATTTTACTGGGTTTTCACATCAAATCCCGTTTTCTTCTCACCTCTCTCTTGAAACATTAATAAGATTTCAAAATGCCACACTCTTGAAAACTTTCTCCTAAATTCTTTATTTTCTCCCTATCTCTCCCTCCTCCCTGCACCCTTAATCCTTGCTCTCTGGGAAAAGTTGCTAAAAAACTCGGGTAATTAGTTACTAGGATATGTATAAGAAAAAAAAGTTAAGGAACAATATCCTCTTGAGGCATTCCATCCATTCATATTTCCTTTTTCTGTCCATCTTCTCTGCGGGACTTGAGACTTATGTTTGATAATTTGCTAAATGGGCCAAGACCCAGACACAAGCGCGGGAGCAGATAAGTTGGATTCCTGGAGCTTGGCCTGAACTACATTCATTTCTTGCATGTGTATCGTATCGTAATTTCCTCATAGGACTGGGTGTTCGTTTCAGGTTGTTTCCTTTAAATTCGGCACTGTAATTAGGGGCATGTGATGGTGATAATTGCTCCCTTCTCCCTTTCATATCCAACTCTGACAGCGTTTATTTATTTCTTTAACATGTCAATTTAATATTTCACACGCAAGGATCATCTCTCCAACACTTTTCAACCTCTTTCATTACAGTCATGAAGCTACCAAGGAGTCAGTCAGTCCTCTGATATATGTATCCATCCTGGCAATTATCCGTCTGGAAAGCCTAGAAAATAGTAATTTTTGCACATGGGTTTTCAGCTCCACCTACGGTATTTCAATCACTATATATGTAGCTTCTCATCAGCCTGGTTGCTCCCGTAGTACATGTTTGGGTATCAGTGATATTAGCACGATTTGCCACTTTTCTTCCGCTATAAATATTGCTCGTTTCATCTCCCGTTTGGGCTATCCTACTTAGTTTTTTGCTACTGAATTGAAGTCGTCAAAGGATTTGCTTAAGTTACGAGGAAAATTAAACTGTTCGTTATTACTTGGATATTGTCGGGATTAGTAGACATGCAAATGGAGTTTCACTGATGTTTCGGCTGGGAATCCACCTACTTGCAGAGAGTGGACACGCCATGCTTTCACCTTTCTCTTCTGCACGCTACCATCCTCATCACGTTAGCTTATTTGCCGGAACTCTATTTAATTCTCGGGACTACTTTTTACAGGAAGACTTTCAAGGAACTTTTGTGATACTCTAGACTTTTTAACGATGGATTTTAGTTGCTCTTCAAAATGAAAATCACTGCAACTTCCTCAGCTTTGACAAAAGTTTGACATGTTGGAATAAGTATAGGAAGCATTATTTGGCATATTCAATATCAAAAAGGATTATTTGTGCAGGGAAGCACACATGTCTACATCCTTTTATGTAAGCCTCCTCATGGAAGGAGAAAGTACTCTAGGACAGATTGGAGATTCCATTTAGCATTACCAGAGATTTGAGAAAACATGGCGAAGTTTCATTGCTGGACTATAGTTTTTGTTCATTCAGTTTTGAGAAAGTGGAGAAAGGTTGTTGGCGGGATGAGAAAGGTGGGACAATGTGTAGTTGCTCTCGTTCTCCTCTTCTTGCTGCTTGGTTGGAAAGGAGGCTGGCTGGGTGGATGGTGTGGTGGTGCAGTAAAAGGGGATATGTAGGGAATGTAGGTTTTATTTTAAAAGAAAAAGGAATCTCTCTTTCCATTCTCTTCTCGTCCTTGCTTGGGAGAGGGAGACTGGAAAATTGTAAAAGATAGAAGGAGGCAGGGAAGGGAAGGAGGGAGACTAGGAGAAAATCAATATACGAGACGGAAGGAAAGGAATGGGTCTACCAGGGAAGGGAGCTCATGCCCAGGATATAGCAACCCAACTTTCTGTCCAGCTTGCTTCTCTTTCCTGCCTGCCTTCTCCAGCCCTTGGCTCTTCTTCTACCCGCTTTTTACCTCTCTTCTGCTGCTGGGAAGACTGACTGGAAAACTAGAAAATGAAAACAGCTACGAGGGAGAGCCCATTACTACCCGCTCTCTCTCTCCAGTTCCCGCCTGCATCTCTCTCCGCATCTCTGTAGCTTGGATTGGGATGGGAAAGGGGGGAAAGAAGCGGGGACTGGATGCAATGCAGGGAGGGACTGGGAAAATGTTGAGCCGAGATTCAACTCATCTCTTCTCTCTGCGTCACATTCAAAACATCTCTCCACTCCAGTGACAAGCCGTCCAAACTGAATCGAGAGCCGGGGAGGAAGAAGTTGGAAGAGTGGAATAAGCCCCAACGAAATAGTCCTCCTACACGCTGCTAGAAAACGGGAATTTTGGGCAGCTTGTCTACAAGCTTCTCTACTCTGAATCCTCCTGCTTCACCGACTCCGTCCCAGCACCACTTGAGGAGAAAGCCATCCAGCCTTTCTAGCATATATTTGCATTCATCTTCCTTCATACACTTGAAACATGGGGATGCATATAATGTCCTTCTTGTTCCCCCTCCCGTCCTTCCAAACCCGTCTATAAGTCTCAACCCCCTCCCCCTCCAATAAAGTCCCATGCAATCCCTCCTCCTCTTTTCCCTGACTCTTTCACGGAATTCCCTCCTTGTAACCCTCCTCCCTCCCTTCCTCTTTTCTCTCGCTCCCAATTCTCGCCCTCCCCACCATGCTCTATAACGTCTTTTCACATTGAAGTTCGGGAGGGAAGCCAGTTATCCCGTCCTCACCCCACCCTCCTCCAGAGTCTCTCCACACACACATTGGGAGAAAGGAGGAAGAGAGAAAGGGGAAAATCGATTACTTGAGCACGCAATGCGCTCCTAACCCCAACCACGACGGCAGTCACTCCATTTCTTCTTGCTCTTCTTGTATAGTACACATAAGGACGCAGGGAGGGAGACTTGTTCCTTATCCCGGCTCTTGCTAGTCTTTCTACATCCAGCCAGACTTGGTATACATGGTACGCGTATTCCCTATATACTACTACACTTTTCTCCGCTTACACTCCATCCAAGCTCGCTCCAGGAGTCTTCTTTCTCCTTCCCACACAAGCAATGTCCCTGCTAGAGTCGGATTGTATTTGCAACTCTGCCTGCTATTCCTCCATATAATCCGGCACTTGAACCCTCCAGATTTCAACATTTCCTACGAATCCTCCACCATTTCTCACTCCCTCCCTTTTAAACTTATTCCCCACGACTCCCTCCCTTCATCATTTCCCCTTCACTTTCTCCACCGGCTTTCCTCCCAATTCTTTTGTATCATCAAACCAGCTCCCACCTCCCATAATGCAAGAGTCCCATTTCCCTCACATAAATATGCATCGCATCATATGATCATTAATGTATCTTGAATTGGAGAAATTCAATCACGCCGCCGAGTTTCTACCTTCCCAAAACAAAATCCCAGCCTCAT
Source organism: Sminthurides aquaticus (assembly GCA_906901655.1). Classification (NCBI taxonomy): domain Eukaryota; kingdom Metazoa; phylum Arthropoda; class Collembola; order Symphypleona; family Sminthurididae; genus Sminthurides; species Sminthurides aquaticus. The sequence goes on along the minus strand of CAJQTT010000004.1, from coordinate 1,403,059 downwards.
CAGAATGTTGATGGCGTACAGATAACGGCCACCAAAGCGTCCCACATACATAATTCATTCCTTCTTGGACGCTATATACTTTTATGCTATTATGTAGATTCTATCAAATCGCCGCTCCCACCTAAACTTTCCACCACTTCTTCCTCCCTCTTTTCCCCCATTTTACCCCTTTTAAATTCTTTGAAAACTCTCGCATCCTGCTCCTTGGTCGCCGTTCCATCTGCAGATTTTCTCCTGTCTCCCACCACTCGCGTCTTATAGAATCTCTATGAGTTGATTTTTTACCAACTTCCAGCAGAGCATTAGCACACTTGTTGTTCACATCTTCTCTCTAAGCTTGTCACCCTGCTTTCCCTCTGTCCTTTTACAAGGAGGACAGAGCCCCATCACACATAGCAATTCTTTCTCCAATGCTTTCTCCTGAGCGTGTTCTGGGTGGGAAAGGCTGGCCTCTCCAATCCCATTTCTTTCATTTCCCAGCACACTTTCACTACTTTCACCTTTCTTCCAGTCCTTTCTCTACAGCAGGCTGGAGAGAAACTAAGGAGGAGCAAGTATACCAATTCCTTTCCCATCAAACCTCAGTACATGTTAAATGTTGGCAAAAAGGGTGATCTTTTCCCCATCCCATGTACCTCATATAGCCAGCATTGTCCTCCTTTTCCGTTTACTTTTCCATTCTTCTTCTACAAGTTTTCCTCTTCCTCAATCTTCTTAATGTTCTACTTGTGTATATCCTTGTTTCTGATTTGCTCCTAGCTCTCTTTTCATACCATCCGCTTCCTTTCTCCCTGCTTTCTCCGCGTCTCCCTGCCTGTAGTATGACTGTTATACTATATAGAGTTTGGAGCACAATGACTATCAAGTCTATCCTGCAGAATACAAATACTTTCTATTCCCTCGCTTTCTATCCCATTGCCTTACATTTCAACTCCTACATATCAACGTCCCTCCCTTTTTCTTGGGCTTTCTCTCCCTGCCTAACCTTACGACGGAATCCATTCCTCAACTTTCTCCTCTCTTCTGGCATATGCCTCCAGGACCGCAAAATAATAAAAGTCATAACCCACACCCACTACTGGAAGCATACTAAAGCTACAAGTTAAATTGGGAGGGTAAACGGTCCGGTTATTCTGAGTCGTCAGTGGATACAGTCAGTGAGAGTGCTGGCGGGGGGAGAAGGATCTGTAAAAGTATAACGTTCTTCCTGAATTGTTCTTCGTGCTTGGAAATGCTGATGTTTTGAAAGGATTGGAGGACAGTTGCTGGTGAGATGGTGGCACTTATCCTTGGAGCTTCTAGAAGATTTGTCAAAGATTAACCTTGCTCCATCCCGCACACCTCGCTCCCGCTCCTCTACCCAATGGCTTACCTTTAATTCCTTCTAAGAACTTAACAAACTTATGATTAGTCTTCTTCTACGAGGGTAAATCCTGCGGAAAACATGTGAGACGGGATGTATGGCTTCCCAGCTCTCCTCTGAATCTCTTCCAGCATCTGTCTTTCCCTTTTTTCCCACCTCTCATCAGCCATCCCGTAGACAAAGCTACACATGGCTGGGGAAAATAGGGCGAATCTTTGAATGGCGTCCTACTACCTCGACATGACTTTAAAATATTGAGCCCCACCCTCCTCCGATTTTTATCCCGCTTAAATCTAGCAAGTTGACATATCTTGACAGCGGGCTAATGTCCCAGACGTTCATTTCAGGAACCCTTCCTCAGTCCAGCCACTTCTTGTCACCTGAAACATAAGGCGGCCTGAGGAAATTCCTCTCTCTTTCTCTCACAAGAAGACCACACATCAAGTGCGATCAGATCAGATAACCAAAACAACCATTTCAATCTTCTTTACTCTTACCCTTCTCGCTCTCTCTCCTATAGCTCTCCATGAGGAGAATTTGTCTCCGCACAAGTCCGCGACCACATTACCTCAAGCACAATTCATCTCCCATGGTAATCTTCCGGAACCAAGTAAAGCATAATAAGAAGAAAGTGTACATAAATACTAAATTTAACTCGCACAATCAGCCGAGTCTACTAGAGCCCATGGGCCTAGTCGGGGTTTCCGTACTTTTCTATATTAAACTGTTAGCTGTATTCGGGATCGCACACTCTCACATTCCGCGGATACTATATAGCTTTGTCATTAGTATACAGGTTTGTGTGTGTGTGTATCAATTGCTGTATCATTTAGAGAAGTGCTTATATTCTTTCTTCCTCTCTCTCCCCCCTCTCTATCCAATTCTTCCACCTCACCGCTCTCTGGTTTCCCTCGTTCCCTCGCTCTTTTTCCCGACATTCCCTAATTTTGACTCAGATCCCAAGACGATAACGTTTCCTCCTATTCTTCTCTCCCACCAACCGTCTCAGAGACAAGTGTAAGGAGTGAAAGAGAGGCTCTCATCTATTCCATTGTTTATACCACACACACACACACAGGAGTATCATCCTCGTAGTCAGTGAGTCTACATGAACCATTCTCTCTTGTCATATCTTACATCTTCCATTCCAATGCTCACTCCAGCCCCTGCTTGCTCCCTGCTAACTTTTCCCTAGTACGTCATCCCTCTAGAACAAAAAAAAACAATCCTGCCTTTTTGTCATTCACATAAAAAAAGTTAATTTCAAGAGACTTCTCTTTCGCTCCTCTCCCACACAAATCTTGAGGAAGACTTTTGATAGCCGATAAACCCATGCTGTTCACCAACTCCTAATTCTTCATGAATTAACGTAATTCCTCTGGGAGTGAACCCTGCCCCCCATAATTTAAAATTACTAATTATCCCATTCCAGACGCGTTTACAGGTGAGAATCTCTCAGTCCAACACCATAAACCTTCTCATCCTCGCCCTCCAACAACTTTAGAATTTATAGGTCCACTTTTAGGATTCTAGGATGTATCGTCCTCCATTCTTATTTCTGTCCATAGGATGACTTATAACTCGGGAATAAAACTGGATTCGGGTGGTACTTTCATTGGAAGCATAGCAGACTATAGTTTATAGAGATAGCGAGGAGCTCTTCCTCTGTCCAATATCCTGTACACAAAGGAAAGCGTATGAAAACCTGTACTTAGTTCTCACCTTTTTCAGCCTACATTTCAATTACTCCGCAACAACACTAGCAAGCATAATGTGTTGGTGTCAAGAAGGAACGGAATGGTAGAGTGACATTCAGCTATTATAGCGTCCCGCCAGGTTTGCCATATATAATTTTAGAGGAGTGTGGTAAATGAGAGGTTTAGGTAGGGTAGCTTTGTCTAGCTGGTATTGTGATTGGTAACCGGTAGTTTGGTCCGGTTGGTTCGGTGGATGAGGGTGAGAAGAGCGTAACCCGTAAGCGTACATGGATTACAAGAGGGCACATGTGATTGTTAAATGACTCTAAGTGCTCAATCCATGACTACCCATCTTCTCAGTTCCACACACACTCGAAACTAATGGGACACAAAAGGAGGAGGATGATATTGTCCGGCTTGCTTAAACCCAAAACCACCACCTTTTTCACACTCTCGCCAACAGTTTTATTTACCCGTCGTTTTCCACCATACTCCATACTCCTAGTAAACTCCAGTGGGGAAGAAGATGATGAAAACTGATCCGTTTTCACCCATTCCGTAAGGTTAGGGAGTCGTGTATAACGTTGCGGGAACAAAGTCTTGTTCTCGGCGTAAAGTTTTGTATATAATCCATAAACGGTAAATCCAGCTCGGGACGAGGCTCATCTATCTGTCCTCTCCACCTCTCCTCTTAATCTTACTTGAAAGAGAATGATGCTCCAGCTCGGCTTCCATATGCCCTCACACATCTGTATTCCTCCCAACAGGGAGAGAGACTAAATAAAAATGAATGGGTAAATTGAGAATACTCCACAGGGATTAGTTTCCTTCCCGTGTACAGTAATCAACTCCCCCATCATATCCTCATCCTAATTCTCCGTAATGTCTCCCGCATCGCTTTTACGGCCCGCTCAACCGCTCCTCCAAACACGCTTTCGCATCATCCTGTTTATCCAACACCTAAAAATTTCAAATGACTATTCCGTCCTGCTAGAGCGCTGGCTCCCAGTTGTTTCATTTTCTAAAATATTGACGCAAAATGAAGTCATATTACTTGTTTTAAAAGATGGCTGTCTGTATAGAGTTGAAACAAGTCCAAATAGCAAAGTGGCGGCGGGAATAGTTTGCGCTCTTTTGATGCAGCACATACGCTACTACTACTCGTAGAGATGATCCAGAATCCGGGAGAGATTCCTCCCAGCTCACGTGTCCCATTCTCGGGAATAAATCTCATTACATGGGGCAGGAGTAAATTTTTTTCCACACATTTAAAACTAATCTGGAAAACTATGGGAGGCACCCATCCTCAAGTGTGCCCCATCTAATGGACGTCCTCGCCTGGCCCATCCGTCACAGAACAATATAACATCCACCACCCTAACCTTTTTCTCATTCTATTCTACACACTACTCAATTATTTCTCCATCCTCTGTCGGTGTCCCCGTAGAAATTTATCAACGAAATTATCCTCCTCTTTCTCTCACTTTTCTAATAGGATTCAAAAGAAAGAAGATGATCCATAATAGGAGGACTATGGGAAGCATGTGTATTTCGCGTCCTCCCTAAAAACCTGAGCCTCGGATCCAGGAGCGTAATCTTGGATCCTTGAAAATAGAGCCCCACTGTGCACTCCTCTTCACACTCCACACACTTTGTTAATTCTTTCTCCCACATGTTCCAACATGTTGACATGATTTTTTATTTATTAATCCAAACCGTTACAAATCCATCTATACCCCAGATTCTAGCCACGTTTTCAAAGCTCTTGTGTCCGCTGCATCCTTGGCTAATCCATTCTCGGACGACGGTCCTCACTCGGTCCTCATATCCTTTTATATTATTCCTACTATACTCCCTCGGTTACGTACACTTTGAGACCCTTTGTACGCAGTACAGATACGGATTGATGAGACGGGAATCCAATTTCATTATTACACCACAGCTCCCTCTACGTTTCCACCTTGAGAAACTAATAGAGCTAAACTATCATCCACTCTCCCGCTCTCAGTATCACAATGAATGTTTTCCCTCCGCATAAATATACGTGTATAGTCCTGTAACTTGAAGCTGGATGAGAAAGCCTCCGGTGAAATAATCAGGGAGGATGTACGCAAGTAATAATGTTCAGACGTATTCATCTACGCGGCCTTTAACAGCCTACAGCAATTAGCGGACATGACTTTCTCATAAGGTTGGACGGATGGTATAGCCGCGTATCTATATGTTTGAGCCTGCTCCTTTCCCAATACTCTTTTATTTTGAGCTATTATAAATGTCCGAAAGGTTGGCTACTTGATCTTAGCCTGGTTTGCTCCTTTTCCTCTTTGGAGGAACTCCCTTCCGTCTTCATTACTCCTGTCTTTCACTTCTTGACCCGCCCTACCAGCTTTCTTGAAACTCTTTCTCTTTGAAGAAGGTGGATGGCGTGTATGGGAAAGAAAAAGAGCATGTATCCCTTTGCCGGATTTATTCAAGCCGAGTAAGCAGACTTTCTCATCCTCTTAAGGCACTCATCCTTTTATTTCTCTCCTCCTTCACATCCAAGACTTTCTCTTATGAGCTTGTAAAAATTCAGTTAAGCGCATCCTCAGAAATGGTTCCTACTCCCACTCACCGCAGTACACTACACTCTTCTAATCATCTTCCACTCAAGTGTTGAGAAAACTAAACTTTTCTCATACCTCTCTAGGAAGAAAGTGACTTTATGTTCACCTTTCCTCCGCCTCCCCTCCTCCCCCTCACCCCCCTCAAAGATAATGAGTCAGAGTTGAGGATGTAGAAGCCTCTCTGGAAATGATCACTTTAAGCTTGCCTCCCTCCTCCATTCCCCAATAAATACTCTTCTTATACCGCCGCACAATCCCTCAAGGAGGAGGAGGTATAGAATGAGGGACGGTGAGGAAGTGATGCTGAAGCACGTAGCCGTATTACTGTCTTTTTCTATTCCGTATTCCTTTTATCACTCCTATAATAATTTTTTCAACTTTCTCTCATTCCATTTCTATCAGCTTTCAACTTTTCTAACCGCTAACATCATTAGCTCATCCTGTAGCCTTCTTCCCCTGGAGCGAGCTCGCTCTTCCGCTCTATTCCTAATTCTTCCTTGTCGCTCCCCCCAAACTTGGTTCGACCACCTACGGCCCATTCCTCCTGGATGGACAGCGGCCCATCGTGAAAGGTGTGAACAAAATCATCATCATTGCAACCTCGTTCCAGCTAACGTGTATGGCTTTAGTTGGACCGTCCATGACGTTTATTACCCACAGCTACAGCTATAGCTAGCCTCCAGTAGGGAAGGGACGGAAGAGGGAATTTGATTCTGAATTAGCGCCAGGCTAGCATGGTAAAAGGATCCCGGCAGTCTTTTTATTATATAAAAATCTCCTTGGAGGAATCCAAACCGGCATCATGACCATCTCCCTCCGCACGCGCCCTTGACAATTTTCCGCGACAAAACTCATTACGTCATCTGTCAAATAACATTGAGAAGCTTACGCCCTACACACGCAACCCGGATTTTTCCCTTACTCTTGGACGTCTCCGCTTGGAGAAAATCGATACGATTAATCTGTAAATAACGATTTTTTCATCTTTCCTCTATTACTGTCCCCTTTTATCCTGTACAAATCTCTTTTCCGCCCAATCCCTTCCGCTCCTCCATAATTTTCGCCCCTTAAATGTCCGACTAATTAATTCACTTTCTCCTTTACTTAATGCCACACGCTCCTGGAAGGAGTGTCGGTTCCATGGGACTGCCGACTGCCTCCCTACGGAACATGATTCTTGCTGTTGGAACATCATGAGAGTACACTTGGATCCACGTGTTATTTTACTACTACTCTCGCTGCTGCCGGCCCTTTTAAAACTGCAAGAATAAGTGTGTGTATATATGTTCAGGAGGAGCGTCCCTATTATCTGTAACAGTAGCCCTCTTCACCCCCGACCATAAATCTGCTTTCTACTTGGACTACTGTACCCTCTGAATGCGGAAGCTAGAACCTTTGCAGTTCTCATATATCACATGGGGTCACAAGTACCCACACGAGCCCTTCTCCTCCCCGCCACTAATATCGTCTCAACACCCAACTTTTCCTTTCAATACTCTTCCCCTCCCCGCCCCGTACGTCAAATTATTTCCATCCTCTTTCCCCCTAATTCAATGCCCTTGGTTCCTATGACAACCCTCTTTTCCTCCTGACTTACTCTCGAGTTGAGACTCTGAGCTCTGGTTTGAGTTGAGTGAGGGTGGCTGACGGGTTGAGTTGCTAGTAATTTCTTTGCTAGACTTTTCATACACATATATCCCTCTGCCATTTTATACGCGCTCATCCTCCACGCTTCAACTTACATGGTAGTGGGAAGGAAGAGGAGCATAAAGGTTCATTCCTTTTCTTCCCTCCAAGTCTGCTAATGTATAAGCGGGAAGAGGATAAAAAACCTCAACAGGATTTCTCTTTCACTTTCTCCTCCTTTCCTCCTCTTTGCTAATAGTAAAAGCATGTTTTCTATTTCCCTCCTCTCTTCCTCCCATCTCACTTATTTCATTGTACTTAAAAAAGAAAGTATTTTTCCCATTTCCTCCTTGTACTTCATACTTTCTCTCCCTGCCTGCCCTCCTACCGTCCCGTCGTCAACCCATGTTTTCTCGGATTCTTATTTAAAACTCTCTCCCATTAAACTTTGGCCCAGATTCTGTGAAAAAACCACTTCGTAGCATGTCTACTAGAGGACTATCCAAAGCTTTCTTTGTATCTGATACAATGTCAGTTGGCTTCACGCCTTGTTTACACTGGAAAAAAAGAGAAAGTTACGCCATAGCTGTACAAGCCATGGTAAAAGTTTTAACATAATCGTAGCGGAGAAAGTTGATGCCATCATTTTAATCGTCCCATAAATACTAGCTTCTACACTTTCTAAAGGCGTTTCCCAACTTCTTGCAAGCTTCCACATAATCCGATACAAGCTTAGGGGTTACATGTATATATGGAGGATTTTGCCGCAGAGAAACCGCTGCCACCATGTACGCGGCAACCCGGCCGGCGATGACATAGTATGTGCTACGGATTTTCATAAAAAAACTGACCGGTATCAGAATTGTTTCTGCATGCACTCCTGCTCCCAGCTCAGCTTCCTTGAATCGCCGGCTTAGTAATGAATACATTTTTGCTCGCTTGCTCACTCTTTCTTAAATCTGGCGTTATGGGGGAGTGAATGTACGTTAATATGAATTCCCTAAATGCCGCACACAGCTCCCTTGCACCCTGCCTGCGTACTTGCGTGTGCAAGTAGGAAGGGGTGCGTTTTCACAATTCCATAGCTCAATGAATCATATGCCCGGGTTGAGAGTCACTACATGGAGAAGTAGGGGTGGTGGGAGTTGTGGGGGCTTAGCGCGATCAAGTTGAGCCTGAAATGAAGTTGATCGATCGACTCTCAGCGGAATTAACTGATATCAACCCCAAACGGTTAGGATATGCCGGGGAAAAGTGAGGAGAGACGGGGAAAGGATGGATTGACTACAGTAGTTTCAGTCTTGGTCCCCTTTCCATCCCTTGACACATTAGATAGAGGAAGAGATACTGCAGTCATTATTCATACACATCATCAAAGTCCCCGACAAATATTTGCTTCCGAATCACAATCCTTACTACAAATTCTACATACAAGCATTTTTAGCCGGATAATTGCACATGAAATTAATCGTCTCTTCTTACTAACACTCCCCTCCCTCTTTGAGTACATGTTTTAGGGAATGTATGTAGTTTTCCTCCGCCTCCCGCACTTTCTCCACACTCCAACTAACCAGCCCAGTCCTTGTCCTCATACTTGGTCTTCCCTTATTTTCTTGTCACTTTCTAACCCCCAGATAAGTATTCATAGGTACGTATTTCCGGGTTTTTCATGTATGGCACTTGGAAAGAATTTGGGTTTCTCCGTATATGGACGAGTCCCCTGTGAGGGCAGCACATTTTTGAACAATGCAATTACCCACCCATATGTTCTTAACGCGTCATCTCTAGTCTTCTGAGGCTCTGCCAAGCTTGTAATTGTGGCCTTCTTCTTAAGTGTGTCCTATGTATGGACGCCCTCAGTCCATTTCCCACTTTTCCGCTGTCCAGTAAGTATCCTGGGGGAAACATTTTAGCCTTCAGATTCTCTATGGCACATTTACAGCGGCGCAGTGGAAGGAGTCTTGTGCCAATTTTCGGGAATCCCTTTATTTCCACATCCCTGCCCCTTCCTCGAGGATCCGAATATCAATTCTTCCTCCTCCTTGTTCAATCACTCCCTTCCTCCATCCCTTCTTTAACTTGCATGCATATATTCTTATTAGTTCCACTCTAGATGAAACCATCATTATATCTTTCCCCCTCCCCGGTTTTGTGAAACTTAAAGGAGCTTCTCTCGATTACTCTCCGACAGAATGGGCTATTTTCGGTACTCCTTGTTAGGACTTAGGCCTATGTACACATTTTTTATTTAAAAGTTTCTTTCTTTGTGCCATTTGTGAATTTTTATAAATAATAAAGGTGATCACATACTATACTATACTAGCGGTTGCTGTTACGAGGAGGAAGGAAGCATGTATTCTTGCCACTATAAACCTATCTTCTGAAGATATGACGTCAGAGGATACCTTTTGCATTTCACTCTGTCATCATGTAGTAGTTAGCATGGAGGGCTCGTGCAAAAATAAATAGGAAACACATGTCCCGCTTGTAAAATGAGTTTTTTAGACAGGTCATCTGAAAGAATATGCGGGAGGGGTTGAGTAAAATAATCTAGCGCAGGCTGGACTTTGCGCAATTTACGTAGCACACTCTTGGGGAATCAGGGAGAGGATGGATTGAGTGGGATCCCTAGACCTTTTTCACTTCCGTCAGTCCTGAAAGTTAAAACTGCGGAGCGGTCCGCTGTATATTTCCCCTGCTGCGTCCAACTTTCTTGTGTTAGTAAATTTCTTTACCCTCCTCCACCCACTTCTCGTTCTTCCTTCCTTAATCATTTTGTTCCCTTCAGGGCTAGTTTAAAAGTTTTAGGAGGTTAAAATATCAAAGAAAGTTCAAGAAAAGATTGATTACTACTTCTCGGAAGGTCAGAACATAATTCTTTGCGGAGAGTAAGAGTCAAGTAGCTGACCTAAACTTGTTCCCATGCTTTCTCTCAACTTTCTCCAGGCGCGCGTGGCATGACATTCGCTTGTTTTCCGGATTATACTTGAACCATAACCACATCCTTACGTGATCAGTGGCAATATAAGCACCTCTCTTCACTCTTCCTGGCAGAATTACATCCTGATCTGTAATTAATAATCAAAACAGTAGCATGTACATTTAACGTTACTTGAAGCGACGATAATTATTGAAGCTATGTCCTTATTCGTAGCCGTTATCGAGAACGGATTCTCATAACTCTGGAAGAGACAGAGCAAATCCGTGGGACGGGAATCAAGAATTGGGTTCTTATAAAAGGCTGGCAGGCACGCACACGACAATATATAACTTGATATCCCTGGATTTGGCTCGCCTTGAGTTAGTGAGCAACTCTTGTTCTTGTCAATTCCGAGAAAATACTATGGGAGGAATGCGTCTACTAGCGTAAGGGTTGTAAGTTGCTATGTGCATACGTGTTGATGACGGGGAGGGTGAAACCCTAGTATGAATTATTAATCCCGATACCTGTCAATTTAAATTAATGATTTCACGTCGAGTATAGTGTGCAGGAGTAAACAAGGGAAACCTCCCCTTTTAATTTCATTCCTTTCCTCGCCTTTTGCACTTAATTATTTCCCCATGCCCTCCATTTCCTGTGGGAGAACTTTGATTACAAGTTGCATGCTAAGGTGGGAGAGGGAGGTAGTAAGAAATCTTCCCGTGCCGCTTATTCCAAGCAATATCTATAGGCTATCTTTAAGATTGTTGTAAATATACTCCTTCTCCTTGTCGCGTGACAACTCCTTTTCTAAATTCGCACTCATAATCCGGGTATCGTGGGCTGCGAAAACGTGTGAAAGAAGTTGACATTTCTTTACATATAGCACACATTCATGCTTTCTCTTTTACTTTTCTTCTCACATGCATCACGGGAAAGGAGCGCTAATGCTCTTCTGAACTCAGGTAGTCGCTATTCCACGTATAGCTACACGCTCTTCCTTTCCACCCGACCTCTCTTGGAATTACTTGGTGAAAGTGGTGAAAGGATATGAGGAATCCGGCCTGAAGACGAATGATACCTATAGCTTTCTTTCATTACCTTGTAGTATTTCCCACTATATTCGCCAATCCATCCATGATTCCGAGTGATCAAGAGGCTACTAAGCGGAGGGGCGGTTGAGGGGAGGAAATACTTTCTCACTCTTCTATTGTCATTTCCATTTCTCTTCATCCCATCCCGCTCGCCCATTTCCTCCAGCCCACCCAGCTCTTCACTCACATTAGAGACATGTCAAATTTCATACATCAACTTCATCCCTCCTAGTCTTGAATCCCTTCGTCAAAGAGCATCGTCCTAGAAGCTTAGAGGAAGGATCCAAGAAGGCGACATGGAATCCGAATCCAAAGTTGGATCGACGAGAAATGGAGCTAGCTGGAAGGAACTGAGTGAGTCCTTCCTTGCTCTCTTTACCTCCTCCTTCCATCCAGCCAGGTAGCAATTAAGTAAACTTTGACTTCCGAGGAGAACATCTGCAGTCCTTTCATCTTTTCCTGATCATTCATTTAAACATGATTCCTCGGGTTCTTATTGAGCTTATAAAAATGTGGTGTTGGGGACTGGAGGTGGTAGAGAAAAAAAGTTTGAAAGGAGTAGTGAACTGACTGGGAGGAATGAGTCAATATTATCGATCCTCCTGGCTGAGAGAGAAGTCCCACATATCCCAAGCTTAGCCAGCCTTCCAGTCCGTTTTCCTCCTACACTTTCTTCACCTTCTTTTACCATCTGTAATAATAAGTGAAGGGAGAAGGCGGGGAAAGCATACTACCCAGAGGAAGGGAGCTCGGCGCATTAAGTCATGTTATTCCTGAATAAAATATCTTTCCCTCGTCTCCGTCTCGCTCTTTTCCCCAGCCAAGAAACTTTGCTTCCCTGTAGTGAGAGCCTTCAGAAATTTTATTAGCTTCGTTTTAAGAGGGCACACGGTACGGTGAGGAAAATCTTGGCTGCCGCCAGGACTGCCGCCCTGCTTTCTCCGCTTTCTCCGCTACTACTAACTACAACCACTACCCATCTCTATTTCTTGCGTCTCTTTTGTGCTCGTGTGTGTGTGTGTGTGTGGGTGCGAGAAAACTTTTTGATTGACACCCAAGTCCTGTAATTCGCAGCAAGGACATTAGGTCTATGAATTCCCGACGTTCGCTCTCATGTCACTCTCTTTGGGAAATTTATTTTATGACACAGAAACCAAACATTTCCGTTTCCCTCCTCTACGCGCTCATTCTTAGTCCTTGTTCCCGGACGGCTTATGCTTAAGCGGGAATATGTCCGTATATTTTGTACTTGATGGCTAATTACATTTCTTTCTATCTTCTTAGGATCAGGCGTGGGGTATGGTGGGCCCAGCGGTTACCACTTGGGCTCCGGCGAGGGCCTTGACATCCTAAATTATCGTGATAGACATCGAAGCGGATCGGATGGAGACGGGGAAGACGAATCTCCTCCTACACACCGTCACCCCCCAATTCCAATGATGCCTCAGCCCGTACAAAATATTCCATCTCATTTAAATTGCCAGTCCCTGAGAAGGAGTCGATCGAGGCCTTCCCCGGGAACTGGAGGAACGATGGGCGTTGTTCCTGTTGGACATTACCAGACTCCTGGTGGAGTTAGCAGTAAGTCCTTAATACAAGAAAACCCCTACCAGCAACCCTACCTTGGTCGAGGTGCAGGTCTCAGTGATAGTCCTACTTCTGACAACGCCTCAGACGCAACGTTAACTGATTCAGAGCTTCCCATGTCAAATCAAAACATGCCTCTACAAAACGGTAAGAATATACATCTCCCGCCCGAGTCCCCACACAAGTCCTCATCCTACACTATCACCAGTCTCAGGATATGTCTATCCCACATTATCCTTCAATTTCCCGTATTACTCAATTCCAATTTTTTACCATATATTCCCCATCCATTCCCCCCATTCTTCCATTTTCACATTCCCGGATTCCAAAAAATCCCTCCCGGCAAAATTCATGCGCGCTTCCCGTCTTCGGTTAGGGCGATCGAGGAGCTGGTGAGATTCTACAGGAAAACATGTACACTGAGAAATCCCAGCCAACCTTGTTCAAGACACCTATATTTGAGTGTAAACAAGGGACTTTGCTACATATGAATAGGACAACTTTGGGAAAACAATATCGCCATGCATCTCAGGATGTAAAGCTCTCAGAAGACTGAAAAAAATACTGCAGGGAAACTGAGAATTGGAGAGACAGCTCGCATCAATAAGAGTGTGCCCTTCCATCTCAAATTACGGAATGGGATTGATTAATGGGATTTTGTTTTTAAAAACAGGTGGACTACTATTAGGGAGTATGGAGTACGGAACGACATCTGGGAAATTAAATAGTCTGAAACGGAATATGAATACAAATGGTAAGAGCAGTACAGGAATCGGAATGGTCAACCAGTCACATGGTAACCATGATAACCTTATCGATCAGTTCGTGGTGCATACCTCCGGGGGGAAAATTTATATTCCACAAGGTAAATTTTTTCAAGCACATAGCCTCCAAGCCATAAGGACGCGCTTCCTCACGTTTCTTCTACCAGTCACATTGTCATCCTCTACATATTTCTAATAACAGCGTTCGGAAATCCTTGCTTACTTTCAGATACACCAAAAAACCCTACGTCTGACTATAAATCAAGTCCGGGGAGCAGTCCTACTAAAAAAATCTCTACCAGGTTAGTGCTTGTGTGAATTGAATCCTGATGCTGCTTCTTTTTTTTTCTGGGCGATGCCAGGAATTGAGAAGGAAGGAGCTTGAGAAATTCTGTAAAGCCTTGTCTGTTTGTACACGATATACTTATCTCTCCTTGCAGTCTCTTATACAAAGATGCGGTGAATATGGGTACACTACGGGATGGTCGATCCATTACCAAGTCTGATGATGATGATTTCTTGTACAAAGTCAAGAGATTTTGTTGTACTTGCAATAAACCTCTGGCCATTACCCTATTCCTTTTAATCGCATCCGTCGTAGTCAATATTCTATTTGGTAAGTAGTTTTATTCATTTGAATCCGCCCTCATTTCCACCATTCTTTCGTTTTCCCTCGCGGCTACAGTGTCTAGTGTCTAGTGTGTAGGTTTTAGATCCATATTCTGTGCACATCACGATTTCAGATACTTATCTTCCTCCTTGTTGCCTCATTCTTAAATCCATTACCTGATTATTGGTTCTAAAGAAACTCTTGATGTGTGGCGTCTTACAGGCGTAGGTGCGTTACCATGGGGAAGCGATAGTGCCAAATGTTTGGGTGAATCCCCCTTTGACGACAACAACCACGGCATGAGACAATCAACTCCAGGCTTGGCAAACGGAACCTACATTAGTCGACTTGACAAATCACCATCTTCCAGCGGAGGTACATTAACTCTAATCTCTCTCTCTCTCTCTCTCTAAATCCTCTAATCATCTAATTATTTCCTCAATCCAACAATGGGCCGTACCCGCATCCGCCCTATTCCAAACAAGTATAAGTCTTGTCCAAAGAATTGAAACCTTCGTCAAACCATTCTAAAGAACCTTCACTGCAAAAACAAAGAGCACAACATTCTCGGAGCTGCAGACTGGGAATTAACTTTTTACAAGTTGAATCTCTGTGCATGTTCAAACCCTAAACAGAAAGTATAATGTAGTGGTTTTGGTGGTGCATGGGTTTTGGATATACTTTATTTTTGAAAGGGCATGTTGCACGGCTTGTTGAAATGATATTATTTTGATTATTTTGCCATCCTTGCCGTAGATGTAGTTTCCTTGGGTGGTATACTCCTACTAGTGCATCCTCGGAATTGGGGCCGCAGTAAGCTACCCTTGTACTTAAGGGGGTCTGGAATTTTGAAAAATTTAAATCGAGCCAAGCGTAGTTTTGATAATCATCCTACTACGGGTAGTGACGACAGTAGTAGTCTTAGCAGCATCCGGAGTGCTTCTACCTCTGCCTCGTTTTTAAATGACTTGAATAATCCTGAGAAGGAGGAAGTTGAAGAAGAGAGAATGACGACGCTTCCAACAAACTCGCCGATCCCTTCCCACCAATCTTCTTCTCATCCTAGCCACATCCAGACTCGGATGAATAAAGTGACAACTACATCATCGAAACTACCTATTAAGGAACAAGTGGAGGAAGCCATGGAATATTCAAGAGCGGATGAGCCTAGCTCCAGCAGTCCTACGTTTCATCTTCCGACATCCTCCTCCCAGCAAATTTCCCCCCACACAGAGCCACCGAAGCCGAGCTGGGGCCATCCAAATTTAAATTTTCAACAAGAGAAGGAAAATCCTCCCGAAAATGAGTTCATGAGAAGGAGGAGTAGGGTGGGAAAAAGAGAAAATGGTATCTCGGAAGAAGAAGAAGAAGAAGAAGAAGAAGAAGACGAAGAAGAAGCATCAGTCTATTCAACCACACCGAGAAAGAGCGGTCTGGGAATGGAGGGCGAGGAAATGGATGAGGATGATGGGTGGAATGGAAGACATATTTTGGAGCATCTAATTCAAGCGGTTAACCCAGAGCGAGAGTACACGTCTTCCTCCTCGCCAGTAATGAATATTGAGGAAACCACGGAGAAAGTGGAACATACGCAGGATTTCTCATCTTATTCCCCTCAACCACCACCTTTCTCTTTCAATCATATTTCCCAGGAAAATCAGATTATCACCACTACAACCACCACCCGCCCCTCTACACCTACGTCTTACTTGGAAGAAGAAGACACTATTACTACGACGATCCAGGAGCCCGTTTCCGATTCTCCCGAAGAAGAACTTTCTCAATTCCCTAATTCCAGGAGTAGGAGCGGTAAAAGTGAATCCAATGTTGAGAAAACGTCAAGGATTAAACACACTTCCCGTACAAATCATTTCCCTGAGCAAGAGAAAGTGTTAAAGACTGCGGAAGGGGAATCCAATGAAGAAGCTCCACAAGCGGACCAGCCACCCCTTCTCATACATGTTCTTCATCCTTATGAAGCCCAAGAAGAAGCGGAAGAGGATTTTGGGAAGAATTCTATTCACTTGGATCCATCCTGGCGCTATTTTATGGCCAAGCCCGGATCTGGAGGAGACGGAGAGGAGGATGAAAAAGATGAAAGGACTGCGAGTAGAGGGACGACTTCATTTCCTCCCTCAATCTCCTTCCAGTATTCAAAGGATAATAGCGATAAATCCGGCGGCGGAGAAAGCACAAATTATCAAGTTGACCAAATCTTTGACGACCCCATCCCCAGCTCGTTTGTGAACAAGTCTGGTGAGATGAAAAGAAAGCTACGGAATGAGTCCCACAATTTCTCCGGAACAGAAGCCCCACTGACCACAGCCTACAAGGAGGTCTCTCAGGATTCATCACCACACAACGCCCCACGGCTGGCTCCTAGCCTTCCCAATAATTATCCGCCTCATCAAATCCCAACTGACTCTTTCCTCTTCGATCAGCTTTCTTCTTCTGAGGAGGAGGAGAAAGCATCCATAGAAAAAAGTCCGACTTTCACCACACAAATTTCAACAACTGCCACCCTCAACCCTGACTTTTATTCAAGCCAACCATTCCAGCAGCCTTTCTCTGGCTCTCAAATTCCCATCTCTCACCAGCCTGAATCCCAATCCTGGAACCTAAATGAGGGAGCTGAGAGCAATCTTGTAGAAATGAAGCCGGGTACAGGCCGAGAAGGGCAGTTGTCGACAGGAGTCTGGGAAATGTTACACCAAGGTTCTCATTCCTACATCCGCTGGAACCAGTTCCTCCGACCAGCTTCTAACAATCAAATTCATCAGCCCCTCATCTTCCATCGCTACGTCAATAACTCTGCCTTGGATCACTTCTCTGGAGAGGGGAGCGTTGAGGATTTAAGCCAACCACGGAATCCTCGCTACCAAGTACCAACCCTCCTCAACCAGACATCAGAGCAAATAAACATGCTTCCATTACCACCCACTTCTTTATCTCCCCTTCTCGCGGATTCCACAGATGTTCACGGCGGAGCTTGTCAGTGTTTCTGCCCATGCTTAGACTCATCCCAAGAGTTCAACTATGATAATCCTTCAGATGATCTCCAAGAAACCTCAACCACTCGCCATCCACCAGATACTTATTTCCCAGACTTGGGTCAAGACAAAGAGGAATTTATTATCATTCTACCAGAAACATCTTCCCCCCTCCAACCCTCCTCTTCCCAACAACCGACTGAAACAACTCCACCCGGGTATTCCGAGGATTTCTTTGAATCTTCTTCCTCTATCACATCCGATCCCGAAATCTTCTCAGATGCACACAATCAGGAGGAGAAATTCCCAATTTTCGAAACAGAAACAACACAAGACAAAGAAGCTTCCGATTCCTTTTCTTCTACAACATCAAATTCCGATTCATCCCCGCCTCCCCCTTCCCATTCATTCACTCTCTCCTTTTCAGAGACCAACAACGCCTTTCAACACCAACAATCCGAATCAACCTCTGGAGAACCTGATGAGGAAAGACATTCCTCTGCATCTTTTATTGATCATGGCCAAGACTTTCTCTACCGCACTACTGCACTGCCATCAGAGCTACCTTCGGAAGAGTCCCCCTGGTATTCAACGTCTGAGCTCCCGACCAACAACCTTCCGTTGGACTCCGACCCTCAAAGTTCAAGTTCAGAAAGGATTCCAACAAGTTCTTCACCTCTGTTTGACAACCCTCTAAATCAAGATGACGACTTTGAATGGGTTGAGTGTGCATGCTCCAGGGGAATGTCTCCTACTCAAATGACCACACTCACACAAGAGCAGGAGTCTCCAGGTGAGAGATTCCTAAAAGATGCTCCTCCGAAACAACGTTTGATCTTTGTCAAGACTCGGATGATTATATTGTTTGTCGAACTCTCTCGCTCTCAATTATATGTGCTCACCTCTCTCGTATTGTTTCGGATGTCAACGATTCGTCCAATAATTACTACAAAATTTACTGCGCCACGTCCGTCCAGCTTGATCATCCATGTTTCTGTTTTGTGTCGCAAATTTTAATGACCATTTCTCCATGTGCGGGAGAAATCCTCGGCTTTTTACTCTGCGGATAACTGGGTTTTACGATCATGCGTCTTTCTCCCCCCGCCTAACTTTGCCGCCCCACCCATCTCTAAAACCTGGGGAAAATCTCAACAAACTAGCTGCTTCTTCTGTACACAATAGTTGTTACCGGTTCAATTGTTTTCGTTGGTCTAATGTTTTTTTGTATTTGGAGAAAGTGGTTCTTTACTTTCTCCTCGCTTCCTGTCGCCATTATACACACACTCTGCGAATATTTCACTCTGTCCGCTTCACTCGACCCTTTTTGCTCACGACTTTCCCTAGAATCTCATTAAGAAGAGTCAATATTAAAGCATACTCTGTTTTATGCCCTAAAATACGTCTCATGTGTGCTTTCCACTAATTCTCTATAATCTGTTTCCACGTTCCTTATTTCGGTTTTCCCGCAACGCTTCAACTATTCCATAGTAACAAATGAGCTCTTGTGGTAACTCAGTGAAGCTGAATTCATACTAGGTATGCTTTTAGCCAGAGAGTGTTTTTCCCCTTTCTCTCCTCCTCCAAGTATAATTTGTCCATCAGTTCGTCAGGAAGCACTGGCTCAGAACATGAGCTTTTCTATGCAAGAGTCATTGGAGGTCCCCCGGTTCTAAAGAGAGAGCATAATAAGCGCCAAAGCTTTCCCTTCTGACACGGACTAACAAAGCTCTGTTTCTGATTAGAAATACTGGTCTTTGAAAATCACATCATCTTCTTGTGCTTTGATTATGTGCATGTTACCAGGAGGATTGACTTGTGTATAGCGTGCCTCCCATTAAATCTCTTCCCTCTTCCTCTGCCCACCATTTCTTGTGCCTACTTTTTCCCTCTCTTTCTCTTTCCCTCCGACCCATCGCACAAAGTAGTAGGATTTTTCTCCCGTCCAGCCCAGAAAATACTGTAATAGTTACAAATCTTATTGCTTATTCGCCTTCGCATGTATGTGCAATCACGTTCCTCTCTCATTGTTCTCCGACGTCCTTATTTCTTACACCCAGTGAGCAAAGGAAAGTGAGCCCCATCAAAAGCAGCGTGCTCCCCAGGATTACATGGGAATAATTAATATTTATACTTATTCAATCCCAACAGGGATCCGTGCGTTTCCTGCAGTTAATTTTCCTCCTGTCGGAACATCCTTTGCTCAAATAACCCTCGGTAGCCGGCTCTCCAATCTGATTGGAGCCTACAGTTACTGGAATATGCAATTTTATCAATCCGACTCAGCTTACGTAACTTGGGAAATGAGCGTTCCTCGAGGAGCTAGCGTTGGTTTCTATGCAAGGAGAAACGCACTCCCGACCCACACCAACTACGACTTGATGGAAATCCTCCGTGGATTCAAGACCCGGTCTAAACGGAGCTCACCGGTAGGTCAAACTCACAATCACCCTACCGCAATGCCATTGAGAACTGGAGTTGTTTAAACGATACATTGCATGCCACAGGATCATCTGCGTTTGCGCTTCGTACTATTAGCAAATCCGTTTATTTTAAACGCAGCTGACGTAAACTGTTATGTTAAAATTTCAGCCATCTGTCACCAAGGAAATAACTAAATTCATCGAGCAAGGACATTGGTTCATATCCATTTACAACGACAATTCCGACCCACAGGAAGTTATATTTGCATCCAGCATTTCGCAAGAGATGACGGAGGGTTGTCCGAACGGATGTAGCGGGAACGGTCAATGTCAAGCTGGCCATTGTCAATGCAACGGTGGGTTCGGAGGAGATGATTGCAGTCAAAGTAAGTCGGCCATGGCCTGAAGTGTTTTGAGATATATTTCTCTACTGACCATCCCCCACGCGAAGTTGTCTTTGGAGGAGGGAGAAAGCTGTGAAGAGTGGATCTGCTTTCCCTGGGCTTTCACGCCTCTCATACTCCCTTTGGCTTGTCTAATGATTCCGTGTCTAGGAGCGATTTAAGAATCAACTCTGTGTGTAACTTACAGGTATTTGCCCAGTGCTATGCAGTGGGCGAGGCGAGTATTTAAACGGTGAATGCCAGTGTAATCCCGGCTGGAAAGGAAAAGAATGCAATCTCCGGCATGATGAGTGTGAAATCTCTGATTGCAGTGGTCACGGAAAATGTGTTAATGGAAAATGCGCTTGTATTCGAGGCTACAAAGGCGAATTCTGTCAGGAAGGTAAAATCAACATTCGTACTTTTTCAATACATCTCCCTTCCTTACCTTAACCAACCCTCTCCACCCACCTTTTACCGCCCAACAAGTGCCTGGTTTGTCTGAAACGCCCTTCTCTGATAACAATACAAATATTCTCATTGCCAAAAACAACCCAGATTCTCCCGTTACCCCAACTATAAACTTTATTTCCCATGTCAATGAATCCTCTGCATCTGCCGTGGATGTTTTAGTATGTTAAATCTGACTATAAGTCGGTCTGTCCGCTAAACTTGTGGTGATACATTGCATTTAAACAAAACCTTTCCGGAAAAAGTTTTGAAATATTAAATGTGAAGTATAAGTTTATTAAAAAAAATTAAATTGATAATTTAAATTTTGAATCACCCGCCAGTTTGAAATTTGAATTTTCTGCTAAATTTATATTTAAATTCGCCCGCAATTTAAACGGAAGTAGTGGGAGTTATAAAATTCTATATTCTTTTAGTAAGCACAATTATAGTAATAGTTAATATCCAAGAAACTCTGACGGCGATAGACAGTTCAGGTTCCTGCTTTTATTCAAAGTCAATCCATTCTACTTGTACCAAATCCTCTATACGATATCACACAGTGTAATGATCCTCAAGGTCCTCACCAAGTGGCGAAGCCAACTCTTATGCAATCCTGGAATTGATCATTACTTTGAAATATACTTACAGTCGATTGTCTTCATCCAACGTGTTCCGGGCATGGATTCTGCATGGCAGGGAGTTGTATCTGCAAGAAAGGCTGGCGCGGAGCGGATTGCGCTCAACCGGACAACGAAGCTTTGCAATGCTTGCCTGATTGTTCTGGCCACGGTGTTTTTAATCTCGAGACTCAAAACTGTACTTGTGAACCTAAATGGACGGGTGAAGACTGCTCTCAAGGTAAGGAGGAATTCCTTGTGATTTCACTCATCCTTATTTTCTCTTTTGGTTTGCCACCCCTGTAATAACGGAATAGAAGGGACTTGGTAAACATAATCAGTAAGGGAAAGTGACAGGATTTTTTCAAATACCCTCATCTTCTTTAGTCAATCAGTAAAAGCGTCACTCATATTCTCTCTGAGACACGTCCTCGAAATATTTGAAACGTCTTTTCTCCTAATAATAAGACAGCTAAGGAAAAAGAATATAAAGCCTGGTGACGGCAAGAGCCTTGTCTAACAGAATTCTGATTCAGCTTTCTCCAGAGAAAGAGCAAATGTCATTCCATGTTTTATTCACGGCATCTGTTTGTATATCTCGACTTTCGGATGGACTTGAAAGAAGGCGCGTCTCTTAGTTTATTCTCTTTAATGGATGCAGGCGGCCGCTTAATTATGAGAGTGTCAAAAAGTTTTGTAGAACATCCGAAACTAATCAAGATGCTTGTACGTGATTGTGTTGTAGAATTATGTGATACAAACTGTGGTGCTCACGGGATGTGTATCGGTGGTGGTTGTCAATGCTCCGAGGGATGGACGGGACAGTTTTGTAATCAACGAGTTTGCGATAAACGGTAAGAATTTTTTCGTTACAACTCCCATTACCACATAGTCGTAAAAAACTACATTAACTTTTTCACCTTGACCTGAGATCCAAGAGGATTTGCGCTCACTTTTATTTGAGCGTCTACCACCACAACCCCGTTTGCTTTCTATTCCCTCTATGGAACCCTAACGAATTTCTATCCCACAGATGTGGAGATCATGGCCAGTGTAAGAACGGGACATGCCTGTGCGTCACCGGATGGAACGGTCGCCACTGTACGCTAGAGGGGTGTCCAAACAGTTGCTCCGGTCACGGTCAATGTAAGGCAAATCACGAAGGTTTCTGGGAGTGTAAATGTCATTCCGGTTGGACTGGACTTGAATGCTCCGTCATGATGGAACAAAGCTGCAATGACGGCCAAGACAATGATAAAGGTACGTAATTATTATTGCTACGCTTCCTTCGAGCTCTGAATCCCTGGAGTTGTTACTAGCAGCTTCTCCACTTGAAATTTTTCCCGCTGGCTCACCCCACCCTCCCTCCATGAATGCAGATTTCCTTTAATTCTTCTTCCATATCCCAGTTTTTCAACCACCCTCTGACCGAGATCCAGTGGAGCTATTATTCCTCAAAAGGATCATATTGCACTCTCACACCTCCCACCAAGCTCTTCCCTTAGTATACCAGCAGCCTGTTTTCACAATCAATCCCTCCCACTTCCTAAAGGAAGAAGAAGAGGCAAGAGGAAGAAGAAGAATTAGGAGTTTTGAAAACAAAGTTGAATTTTTTATCATGGATTTCATTCCTTTTCTCACTCAACAGATGGGCTAACTGACTGTGAAGATCCAGAATGTTGTTTGATAACTGAAGCTAACCGGAACTCACAGTGTGCGACGAGTCAGCTTTGTGTTGCGGCAAAAAAACCCATAGACATTCTCCTGAGGAAGCAGCCACCCGCCATTACGGCATCCTTCTTTGAGAAAATGAAATTTCTCATCGAGGAAGGCAGTCTTCAAAACTATGCTCGTCAAGAAGCTTTTAATGGAAGGTAAGCTGAATACGTGCCAAGTTTTTCATTCTCAGTTGTACTCGGTACTGCTGTTTGCATCTTCTCACACATATCTCTCCAAGTCAATTACGACTACTTTCATATAAATCCATATTAACTCTATAGTCTTCGCAGGACTAAAAAATTCCCATAAAGCTATAATCAAACGCACTTCATATTTGTCATTTCCCGCTAGTACTACATTTTTTGTAGCTGCGTAAACTATAAGTCCTGACGCTCTTTAGAATACCCTTAGGATTTCAGTCTGTTTTTGAGCCCTGCGCTGCACCGGTTGCTGTTCTATGGTAGGATTGGAATTACCATAAATTGGGCCCTTTCTAGACAGTAGACATTATGCAAGTCTGAAGAAGATTTGCTTTATTATCCAGCTAGAGGAAGGGGCCTCATTACCACTCGTGAATCCTGGAGTAATAAGGGATTTGTCAAAAATCCGACCCGGCCCGCATTTCACAGTTACTACGAGGACGTACTTTCTACTTTCACCCAATCCTCCTGCCAGATGTTCCATCCTAATTTAAAGCTGGGCTCATTCAAGAGTCAAGAAGAAGGGGTAGAACCTTGTAGACATAAATAAAATGTTAGGAAAGCGACGTTAGAGTGACTGTACAACGGGCTTTGAAAGGCCGGATTCCTAAGCCTACAGTCTTTGGCATATTAGGGAAAAAGATTCAAGGAAATGGTTTCACCCCGCTCTCACCCATGCACCACCACTAACTATAATTCATTTGTTGCGTGCGCTCATATAATATGTCTTTAATTGTAAGCTACAGCAATTGTGCCCCTGTCTACACCTTGTATACGTGACTTTTTCAGTTCTCGCATTTACCAAATTACGTGCTGGCCAATTATTTCACTCAAGTTTTTATGGAAAGAGAAAACGATGGTTTTATAAGGAGGATACAGCAGGGAAACTTTTTCATTCCTCCTCTTTTACTGCTCCTGCAGTATGGCAAATAAGCCATTCAAAACCTCATTATATGCTATTTGTGTGAGGATTTTCCTGAAAGAAACTATAGCTTTTTCAGTAGTCGAAATCCAAACTAAAGTTTCACTAGGAATTTTCATCAAAGGTTTTTGATTTTTTTGTATATGAAAAAAAATATATACATCAATGTTTCTTCTTCCCCGTTTTTTTGCCACAAGCAAAGGAAAGGAATTGAGTGAAATATAGAAAATATTTAGGTTGCTCCCGGCCAAAGTTGTTGCCCAGTATACAGCTCCCAAGAAAAAAAGCCAGAGATTTAATCTATGTTATACTATTCTTGTCGCATTTTGATTTCACAATGTGTATCTCCTCCTATCCTCACATGTGAATCAACATGACGACTTGGACTCCATTCTTGGCTAACTGTGCTTTCTTACTCTGTCTTTTGTGCTGCTTTAATCCAGTGTGTTTTGGAGTCATGTCAACAAGAGGTAAGCTAATAAGCTCTTTTTCACTCGGCACACAACAGCCCGTCAAGAATCCAGCAGGCCAAGATCAATATTCCTCTACTACTAACTGTCTCTGTGTGAGACGTAATGGCGGGAAGAGGAAGGCAGAGCTTTCTCCAATTCTTTCTTTCTCTTCTTCCTCCTCCTTTACCCTCGAGCGAGTACGCGATATTCCTAATAATAAAGAGGAAGTGTCAGAATTCATCCTCTCTTCCCTCCAATCCTCACATTCAATTTTCCTTTCCTCCTCGTCTCTCCTTGAGGACGACAAGACTAGCATTTATCATCATTTGCTTTCTCCACCGCCACACACTTAGCCTAACTTTTCTCTTTTACTTTTATCAATCCTTCCATCTTGGTTCTTCAATTATCAGTCTTCTTCTTTCCAAGTTTGTCTCCATACCCTGTAAATTAAAAGCCCTAACTTTCTCCCCATCTTATATTTTTAAAATCTTTATCAATCTCACTTTCTCCCGGGATTTCCGTCGCACTCGCTCCACTTCTTCTCACTCCCCCACTCACTTCAAACATGACTTTATGTTTCATCGGTATTTGTTAATCCCTTACACGTTTTGTACCGTCAGCCTTACGCTCGCGCAGAATTTTTTGGATATTCTCTGTATGTTTACATGTACAGTGCTGTGAGACCCGGTCTAAAACGTTCATTATGTTGTCAATTGTTTGTATTTCTTGGATTTGTTTATTTTTAAGATTCGTAAAAACGAAATCATCGTTCAATCATCCCATTCGTTACTTTGTTGTGTGATGCAAATCACTGTTTGTTTCTTCAACTGTTTCAAGCTCTACGACTATTTACGATGCGAGTGCTATTTTCGCAATCCTTTCAGGCCTAGCATACAGTATTGGAAAATAAGTTGCAAAACTGTGGCGCGTGCTAGGTCGACGTTCTCTTTTATTAGGTTATTAAGATTATGACTCTTTGTGATTACGCGAATAGCCGGAGTGGTGTAGTTCGAGGCCGAGTGGTTACACCAAACGGAAGTGGACTCATGGGCGTTCGAGTTAGCAGTAGTTCACCCCTGGAACCTTTAGGCGGGTTTACCTTGACTCAGGACGACGGTTGGTTTGATTTGATGGTTAACGGTGGTGGAGCGGTAACTCTTCACTTTGGACGGAGCCCTTTTAATCCTCGAACAAGGACCATTTTTGTACCATGGAATGAGGTAAGCTTTATTAATCTTCTCTTGTTCTAGTTTATTAAAAGTTTCTGATCTGGCATAGTATTTATACAGGGGAAGGGTAGCGAGAAGCACTCTTTTGTTTGCCTTCTCAAGCTTGGATTTCCCTCTCTCTCTCTCTCTCTCTCTGCGGATTGTTGTTGACGGAATTCTGCAGGATTCTAAACTAGTATTACATGCAGTTGTTTTAGGAAGTGCGGTTCTGAGGAATGTTTAGCTTGTGCTTTTCAGGGCAAATAAACCCTAAAAAGCCAGGAAATATATTATGAAATTGATTTTCCGACATGTATACAAGTTTGCTATTAGGCAAAGAGAATTTAGCCAATAATCTTGTTGAGATGGGAATGATAATAATCCGAAAAATTCCACTTATTTAGAGATCCAATAAAATTTAAATTTAGCCAAAGGCAGCATATTTTTGATGGTAAAAGTTGTTGAAATATTTTTTTCTCTTCCTCCGAATACAAGTAAGCATGTATATATAAACTTTGTATAGATAGACTCTAGTATAATACTAGTAAACATACGTATAGATATACTTCATAAGGCTTACTTATCATGAAAAAAAGTTAGTATATTTGTGCTAAGGCGGAATGTAGTTGTCTTGGTGTTCTATGAAAAAAAATAGAGAAAATATTCAATAGGCTTTCCCTGAGTAGCGTCTTCCTGAAACTTGCTACGAGATTCTAATCAGTTTGATGAAAAAATGCTTAAAGCTTAGCTCCTAAACTAAACTCCTCCGTCCTGTGTAGCTGGATAAACTGTTAAAAAGAGGGGGAAGTGTGTGTGTGTGTGCCTGGAGGTATTCCACCCTCTGCCATAAAATACTACTAGACCCGTATAGAAGCTCATTAGATTTTATTTCTAATACTAAAGCGTTGATGCAGGGAAGGAGTGGGAGTTGAAGCCGGAGGAGGCGATAAGGGTAGAGTATTTTTCTCTTAGAGTTGGGGCTGATGCTCTCCCAGATACTGAATGATGCAGTTAAAATGGAGAAATAAGACATAAAGTGGAGATAAAAAGAAAAGAGAGGAATCTGATGAATTTCTTGTATTTCAGGTTGTCATTATCGATACGGTCGTGATGGGCGCTCTGGATGGTGAAGATAAAGTTTTCGTGCGCGGGCAATCTTGCGATTCCCATGACTACGATCTCATGAAGCCGGTGGTCCTTGCTACCTGGAAACATGGATTTCAAGGGGACTGCTCGGACACGAGTACTATTTTGATTGAATCTCAGGTACTGTTTTATTTTAATTGGTTTTGTGAATTGAGGTACAAGTTGCTGGTGAAAAACGGTAGAGAAATTGGGAAGTAGAGAAAAGCTTGGGAATACTTTCTCCTCCTCTTGCCGCATGTACTTGATGCAGCAAGGAAAGCCGGAGGAGAAAGTAGATGAAGATTAATGGGTTAAATTATTAGGAAATTCTTGAAATACAGTGAAGCATTCCTGTGTCAGAATTTTCTCCCAGAATGCCTTGCATAATCAAGTTGTGTTCTTCCCTTGAAGCTTAAAGACAAGGGTTATCCGCTAACTAGAAGACTACTTGGTCTTTAAAATTCTTGTAGGCTACTACTACTACCCCATCCTGATAATTCCTTGAAATATTTGCAACCCTCTTGCTCTTGATGTCTCCCTGTATTTCTTAATATAATATGAGGGCCATTGTATGGCAGGAGTCACCCGGGCGCGATCCTTACGCCTTTTGGGAAAGTCGTTAAAGCTTTCTCATTTTCCCAAGCTTATTTGAATTCATCTTGAGGATGTTGAAGAGGGAAAAGTTTTCTCATTCTTCGCCACGGAATGCTCCCAAGCCTACATTCTCCTCCCACCCATGCTCGTATTTTAAGTGTTTGAATAGGCGTGGAGTTACTGGGAGAAAGTTTGTTTATGTAGTGCTTCCAGAGCACGTATGATTGGGGCGAAAAATAATGTGGCGTATGTATAATTATTGCTATTATTATTATCCTCCAGGTGGTGCAAGAAAGCATTAAAATCCCGGGAACGGGCCTTCATCTCATGTACCACAGCTCGAGGGTACAAGGCTACTTGTCTACGATCCAGCTCCAGCTCACACCGGAAACTATTCCTCTGACTCTCCGGAGGATACACTTGCGAATCACGATAGAAGGAGTACTTTTCGAGAAAATATTTGAGGCGGACCCGGATATTAAGTTTACCTATGCTTGGAATCGTCTCAATGTGTACCGCCAGCGTGTTTACGGGGTGACTACGGCCATTGTGAAAGTTGGCTACGAGTACAGCAACTGCGCGAGTATCTTGTGGGACGTCCAGAGCACAACTCTTTCCGGTCATGACATGAGCATTTCGGATATCGGGGGATGGAATCTTGACATACATCATCGCTATAATTTCCACGAAGGTATCATTCAAAAGGGGGATGGAACCAATATTTACTTGAAACACAGACCCCGAGTCATTATTACAACGATGGGAAACGGCTATCATCGCTCCTTGGATTGTAATACTGAGTGCAACGGAATTGCTTCCAAACAACGACTCCTCGCACCCGTAGCTCTACAAGCTGCTCCTGATGGTTCCGTCTTTGTCGGAGATTTTGACCTTATACGAAGAATGATGATCGATGGCACGGTTCATAACGTCGTCAAATTGAAGTAAGCCTATCTCTATTTGCACTAAACTCATCATGTCATCCCCTCGGGTCATTTCTCTAGTTTCATGTCGCAAGGAAAGACTCCCTGCTCTCTCTCTCTCTCTCGTTTTCTCTTTGTTATCCAGCCGGATCAAGCATAGCTTTGTCTTTTATACATTATAGCCCACGGATTTTTTTATCTCGCAAAACAGTTAACTATTCCTTGGTCGTATGAACGAGTATCTCCTACATTCTTATTATTCTCTTATCAAAAACATTCTCGTGATTAATAAGTTGCTCCCGCCGGATTGGCATAACAACAAGACTACCATCATAGCAACAAGCACTTGGTAACACATCCGGTTTTTTACCTGATTACAGCGCTACCCGGGTCTCTTACCGCTACCACATGGCTCTCAGTCCTGTGGACAATCTCCTCTACATCTCCGACCCGGAGTCCCATCAGATTATCCGAGTTCGGAATATTGAAGACAGTAGCGATCCGGAAAGAAACTGGGAGCCTGTTGTTGGCTCTGGAGAGCGTTGTTTACCTGGTGATGAGGCACATTGCGGAGATGAAGCTCCAGCTCGAGATGCTAAGCTTGCATACCCCAAAGGAGTAGCAGTATCTTCGGATAATGTTCTCTACTTTGCCGACGGGACAAACATCCGAAAAGTTGATAAAGATGGCATTATTACGACAGTCATTGGTAACCATCAACATAAATCTCATTGGAAACCGATTCCTTGTGAAGGAACCCTTAAAGTTGAGGAGGTGAGCTACTTCTTTTGTTCTATTCAAGCGTAAACATGTTTGTACACCTTCAAATCTTCTTTCCCCCCGTCTTCCTCCTTTCTCCTCCTTCTCCGCCCGCTCTTTCTCTTTCTCTCTCACATTCCCTGCTCAGGAGAGCGTGTCTAAAGGTTTTTCTCTGACATTTTGAAACTCTCTGAAAATTACTACTTGAAGGAAATAATCTCTTAGATGATTCTCTTTGACAGTCCTTTTCCAATGTTCTCCTTTCTTCTTCTTCTTCTTCTTCTTCTTATTCCTCTCCTCCTTTCATCCCCACACATATGATTCACTTGAAAGAATTTTCTTCTAAAGGTATTTCATCATTTTTCTTCCCAGGTACATCTCCGCTGGCCCACAGAACTCACAATTAACCCCTTGGACAACTCCCTCTACATCATCGACGATCATATGATATTGAAGTTGACAGAGGACAACCGGATCCGTATCATTGCGGGCCGTCCCTTCCACTGCACCGTTCCCGCGGGTGGTTATGATATGGATTTGGCAACGCACACTTCTCTCGTAAGCCCCCAGAGCATGACCTTCGCCTCCAACGGCGACCTTTACATTGCCGAGTCGGATTCCCAGCGGATAAACCGGATTCGGGTTATAACAACGGATGGGAAAATCAGTCACTTTGCCGGAGCGGAATCGAAATGCAATTGTGTGGATCTTGGTTGCACTTGCTACGAGGAAGATTATTACTTGGCAGCTACATCTAAATTCAATACCATTTCTGCCATATGTATGACACCAGATGGCGTCCTCCATGTTAGCGATCAAGTAAGTTTTTTTTTTCTTTATCCTGCTTCATCCCGCCCTCCGTTGAACCTACGTATTTAATCGCTATCCGTAGTAGTTTTAAAACTACCGTTTGCAACAAGTTACATAAAAGGTTGCTTTCTCCTCCTCGTCTGGTTTAACTCTTGATGGAGAGAGGCGGCTATATGGGAGACTGGGGTCCCGGTGATTGCATTATTCATGCCTGAGTATATGCATTAATTCCGTTGCGCGTATTGACTTGTGTATGTATTTACTCACTCACTCACATGTTATCTTATCTTGCAGGGCAACTACAGAATCCGCTCAATTATGGCATCTATCCCTCAAGCTCAGCCAACGGAATCCCGGCAGTATGAGATCTACTCCCCCGAAACGCAAGAAATTTACATTTTCAATAGATTCGGGCAACATGTTGCCACTAAGAACATTGTTACTGGAGAAACCATCTATACGTTCCTCTACAACGTGAACATGTCGAACGGGAAATTGAGTAGCGTAACGGATTCATCCGGGAACAAAATTCAGATTCTACGAGACTATTCTCAACAAGTCAAGTCAATAGAGAATTCCCAAGCTCAAAAGTTTAATCTGAAAATGTCCAGAGTTCGGATGCTCTCAGAGTTTTCAACGCCGGAAGGATACAATCTGACATTCGACTACCATGGAGCCACAGGGCTCATCAAAAGCAGACAGGATAGCAGTGGGCGGAGCTCTGTGTACTCGTACGATGAGTTTGGCAGGCTCACGATGGCCATTAGCCCAACAGGTCAGGTCGTAACCCTAACTTTTGATCTAAGTCAGAAAGGTGCGAGTGTGAAGGTAACGAGAGACGGGAATCTTCCGGAAACAATCCTCATCCGAGGTTCCAGCATTTACAAGCGGCAAGGTAAGTATTGTATTTTAAATTAACATTTCTCCACAGAGAGAAAACTACTTTGAAAACTTTATCAATATCCCTTCTCCCCAACTCTCTCTCTCTCTCTCTCTCTCTCTGGAAACTTGGCTCTAAACTCATTATATTACCTTTTGCCGTCGTATCCTCCTTCCACATCCAGCTATTCTCCCCCTCTCCTCCTCTATCCCACCATTCAGTCACGTTCATCCCTACTTATGATACACTCTTGTTTCTTTCTTGAAGGAAAAATGGAGGAAATCACATCTCTTCATCCTGATGGAAGCGTAGTTCGGCAATTCCCATGGGGTCAAGTCATCACAACGGAGTCTGTTCCATACAATATCCTCACGGATATCAGTCCTATCCTTTCCGACAGCTTCCCAATACCCGGGAAACAGCGAACCGAGATTGCTGGTGACTTGGTTAACCGTGTGGAATGGCGTTACGTTCCGAGGAAGGAGGGAAGAGGAAAAAACAAACAAGTTGTTCAAATCGACAAGAAAATGAGGATCAACGGAGAGAATATTCTCATGATTGAGTATGACAGGGAAACTAAATCCGAGATCATTTTAACCGACGAGCGGACCGAGCTTCTTAACGTCAGCTACGATCGTTCCAGTCGACCCTTTAAATGGAGTCCGAGGTAAAACAATTATTTTCCTTTCTCTCGCTCTCTCCTCCTGTCCGTATTTAACACTATTCCCTCCACAAAATGTCTACTGGTATTTGATTTGGCTCTCTGAACTATGCTCTGAACCTACACCCTCTCATTCTCTTGTATGGGAAGGCTTGATGCTTATAGGTTTAAACTCAATTTAACACTGTACTATAAACCTGGCGGATGGCTGGCTTTCGTTGGGGCAAGGGCCTGCCTGCTCTGCTGGCCTTGTTCCCAGGAGACGAAAGCCTTGAACTGATGGAAAAGACGGGCACTTTTGAATTTGTTGTTTTTTTGAACGTAGGGCCGGCTTTGCTCCCGTGGAACTAGAATACGATCGATTCGGACGGTTGATTCGTTGGAAATGGGATGAATTAAATGAAGTATACGAATACGATCGCTCGGGGCGGCTCTTCAAAATAGATTACGTGGACGGAACCTCTCTCACACTCGCTTTCAAGGATCTGATAGAGAATTTGGTGAGAATTGAACTTTATTCTTCCATCTCATAGAGGATGGGAATTTTGGAATTGTAGTAGTCCTCCTTGTAACTGTAATCCTATAATTGCCTGGGCTGATCCTTGGGCCGCCCGGAGAAAGTAGCCTCTTGTTTTAGCCAGTTCTATCAGGGTATCTGAATTGCCTCCAATTGGAGTTCTCTCTCTCCCGGTTGGAAGTGGGATTTTATGCAGCTCTATTTACTCTAACGACTTTTATCCTAACGTGTGTGCCTTTCTTTGAATTTTATTCATAGCCTGTGAAGATGACGACGGCGGGTGGAAGCGATTATCTGATAGAATACGATGTATCCGGAGCATTCAAATCCTTGACTACGCCAAGAGGGCACATTCACAACTTTGGGATTTCCACATCCATTGGAGCGTACGACTACATGTACCGAGCTCCGAGCTCGAGGGATGTGTACAAAATCCAATACAATGATTTGGGGCAAATCCTCACAATAATTTACCCCCAAGGATCTGGGCGCGTGAATTACGTCTACAACAGATATAGCAAATTAGAGGCTTTTGTTGCGGGGCTTCGCTCAGCCAAGTTTAGCTACCAGGAGAACAGTGGGTTGCTGAAAGTAGCAGAGGTGTCGCAGTCTAGTTTTGATGTCAAGATCGAGCTTAAATACCATGGAGGGATGGTGAAGGAAGAGAGGGAAAAGTATGGATCCACAACTGGGCTTGACAACGTCCACTTGAAATATCAGTACGATGGGAATGGGAGAATAAGTGAAGTGGAAGTGGAAATAAACGGAAAGCACGTCCAAGGGCTGGCACTGAGGAAGAACCAGAATACGGGGATGCTGGAAGCAGTTGCGGATTTGAGTCTCTACCAGACTGCCCATAAAGAGAATTTCTACCGCTCCTTCGTCGTGACGGACGCCTCAAAGCTCTTCCAGAAGATAGCGGAGCGAGACAAAGTGAATCGTTTGCGACGAGTTAACATAAACGTAAAGGGAAGTGATGTCTTTAGATTGGATATTGATTACGATGGGCGGGGGAAGATTAAACATCGGAAGCTGACAATATTGAAGTCATCCTACGCGGAAAATATAGTCTATGATGCGGATGGTCACGTTCTGGAAGTACAAGGAAGTGGAAATTGGAAATATGTGTACGATGAGAATGGGAATATTATTCAAATCATGGAGCAAGGAGAAAAATCCTCTCTGATTTATGATAGTGGAGATCGGGTGATACAAGTGGGAGAGCTGTTCCGCTATACCTACGATCCTCGTGGTTTCCTCGTTCAGAGGGGGAATGAAAAATTTCAGTATGACGACAAGGGCTTCCTCCTCCACGCCGTTAAGAAGGACGTCTACAAAGTCTGGTTCTTCTACGATCATCTTGACCGCCTCGTCTCATGGAAGGATGATCAGGGGAATGTGACTCAATTTTTATACGCAAATCCGGAATCTCCCCATCTTATCACCCATGTCCACTTCCCCTTCTGGGGGAAGAATTATGTGTTCCATTACGACACTTCCGATGCTCTTGTCAGCCTCGTTTCCAGCTCCGACTCTCAAAAATACTACGTGGCTACGGATCAGAATAATTCACCTGTCGGAGTCTTCAACTCTGGCGGAAACGTCGTGAAGGAGATTCATCGAAGTCCCTTTGGGAAAGTGATCCGAGACACAAATCCCGAGTTTTACCTCCCACTTGATTTCCAGGGCGGTGTGGTGGATCGGAAGACTGGGATTGTGATCATAAAGGGCCGGCCTTATGATCCGAGCATCGGGCAATGGATGGTCCCACACTGGCACACTCTGAGTGCCACTCTCAAATCCCCTACTGATATTTTTACGTACCGCCACACTTCCAACGACCCCATTACGCCCCCCAACCCATTTGCCGCAACCAAAATGACAACACTCAAGGATTGGCTCTCCATCTTTGGCTACGATGTTCAGCGGATCTTCGGTCAGGACTACCTGTCCCCCCGCCCTGTGGAGCACACTGTGGCCACTAATCCACACCTAGTTCCTGAATTCGGCGTCGTACCTGGTCTGGACTGCATGGCTAAAACGGTGACGACGGGATTCAAGGACTTGGGTTTCCGGCGAACTTCGAAACTGAAAGTTGAGAGATTACTGAGTCGGATGAATGAGTGGGATCTAATGAATAAGATAGCCTATAAGAGAGCCGCTTTCGGACCAGGACTCCTTATATCCCGCGTGGAAAGCGGGAAGACTTTGATAAGTACCGTCGATAATTCCGTAGTTCAGGGAGTTATTACGTCCGTCCTCAACGGATCCCTCGCCATTAATTTCAAATCCACACACCAGAATACATTCTACTTTGTAAAAGATAATCCACATAAACTTAGAGATGATATGGAGGAGTTAAAAAGACTTGGGGGCCTTTACAATATATCTGTCCATGATGCCGAAA
Source organism: Sminthurides aquaticus (assembly GCA_906901655.1). Lineage (NCBI taxonomy): Eukaryota > Metazoa > Arthropoda > Collembola > Symphypleona > Sminthurididae > Sminthurides > Sminthurides aquaticus. The sequence goes on along the minus strand of CAJQTT010000004.1, from coordinate 1,368,752 downwards.
ACGGAATCAAGGTAAGGAGGAGGGAGAGTGCGACCATCATTCTTTAAATCATTTCTCAATCCATTTTTATTATATTCCCAGTTTTCTTTTTTTTTGTGGACTTTCTCCTTAAACTTTCTCCTATTAATTTATGCTCATAATTCTCAAATACATGTGTAGTATTTGAAATTGCCTCAGCTTGAAAAAGTGAACTGAATTCATGAATAATCTTGCCTCTTTCAGGAACTTCGACTAGCCACGGGAGATACGAGCATAGCGGTCCGCTATGGAACTGACGGGGAGGAAGAGTATGGCCGGCTTGTGAAGCACGCCCATAGGAGAGCAATAGAGAAAGCATGGGAGGAGGAGAAAATGTACATATCTATGGGATTAGATGGTCGAAGAGCGTGGACTGAGGAAGAAAAGGAACAACTCCTGGCCAAGGGTCAAGTTCATGGCTATCGTCCAACAGATTTATACAGTGTTCATAAATTCCCGCAACTCGCCGATGACCCTAGTAACGTTATTTTTCAACGAGATTCCCGCCGGAAACGAAGGAAAAGCAATAAGCGACATCACCCCAATGAACATTCTTCCAGTTCCTCTCTTCATTTCTCAATATCCTCTACACCCTCGTCGTCTGAATTAATGCACAGCACGATTCTGTAGTCTCTATAATATTTTCCTACATATAATATTCATAATAATTAAGAATCTCAGAGCGCCAATCAACCTTGTAATAATAGCTCTAGCTCGTACATGTATTATAGCATCACCCGAATCTCGTCATCTTGTATAATCGCAAGTCTATAACTACATACGCTACACCTAAAATAGCCTAGTGGCCAACTTAATGATAATGTGCATACATCGTGACCTTCCTTCATTCAATCAATTATAAATCTTATCAGTGTAAATATATAATTTGTAAACCTTCCACAAGAACCTTAGTCCCGGTAAACCCCGACAAGCTTTTTGTAACCACATAACTGCCTAAGTTTACCTAACCTTTCAGGTAATTTGCAAGAAACCTCTTCCCTCCTCTCCCCCTACAAGCTAGAATCTATAAAACGTTTTCCAGCCCTCGTTGTATCTTCATTACAATAGTGATTTTGAGACTGAGGACATTTTGAAAATTCTTCCTGATAATTAGAACGACGTAATGATTCATGAAATCACCCTCAAACTATTCTCATAATCAAACTAAAAGGATTACCCAGGAATCGGCATTGATACATAAACGTTAGTTCCAAGGCGTAGATTCCATTCCAAGAGTCTATGCATGAGTCTCTTCCCAAGAGAAGATTCAGTTGAAACGACATCCTATAATTCAGATCATGTACTTAACGTGGAGGGATGAAAACGGATTCCGAATTACTCACTCAATATACTATGTTAGAAACTTAATTTCTCAATCACAGCCTAACACCTAGAAGATCAGGATTCTTGGTCGTATATACAAGGCTTCTGTTTAAAATCCACGAGTGGATGGATCCCGAATCTGTTGCGAATTTTAGTATATCTAACTGTTTCACAACGAAATCTGAACAGTATGAAATACCTACATCGCAGGCTCTTGTGGGGTCAGAGATGAAGCCCTTCGCCTTAGCAGGAAGTGAAGTCCAGATCAGTTGAAGTTGTTTTAAAACTATACCTGTTATTATTTGCATTACTTATTAAATTTTGAATCAGCTTATTAGGATTAGGAAATCTTATTCCTGGTTAGAACTGAAGCAATAATGAGGATTGCATAGTTTCTCTCGGAATTAGCATCTTCACAGATTCTTACTAACTGTGTTACGTACATTAATTAGCTGGAACTGTGAGACCCACGTAGCCAGATTCTCCCTGAACCTTCCCCGCCCATTACGAAGCCGTGTTTGAAATCCTAGTTCCCACGACTCCCTTGCAACATTTGACGAAGCGCTGAAAACGTACGTACTTTTAGATTCGTACCAAGGTATAACAGGTCATCCTTCCCTAACTTCCTTCCCATTAGCTAATAATATATAACTACAATCTTCTTTGATAAATTCTCAAGTGCATTCCAAAATATTTAATGCAGTTTTGTATAAACAAGTTCTCCGGGAAAGTCAGAGTAATTGTAAATTTGGGTTAAAAGAAGAGTTTTATAGCTTTGTACATAATTGATATACTCGTTAATCTTAAAATCCAAGTAGACTAACCTCGCGCACACCAATATAATAGTGTAGTCCGTCGTGTATTCTTGATGGCGAGGGATCCCAATCCTTGGTCGACTTTCCGGCTGGAGTGCACACATTTTTGGCATGTCAGGGTTCTTTGGAGTATTATTACTACAGAATTAAAGACCTGCGCTTAGTTTGAACTCTACAAAATCGAATCTTTCTCCAAAGAGAAACAGAATACCTTTTAGACGTTATAGAGATGAAAACATTGAGGTAGTATCAGTTTCTTTCTATGGAAACAGAATCCCCCAACCTATAGAATATATTGCTGACAATTACACAAGCAGCAGCAACGTTGTGAATATGAGCTCGATTTTCCAGTGTATCGAAATTATCGGTTAGTATAAGATACAGATCTAACTCTGAGAGATCCTTTAATAACTTTTAAAACTAAGATGTATATAGAGTTAATATCATATATATATATATATATAAAATAATGAAACGTTTTAGGGAACTATTATAAGTGTATAAATATTCATCTCCTCCAAGCGCTTTATCAGATGCGTCTGTACAGTTCCACCAACTCAGATGAGTAGTTCCATGAGGATTGTCATTAATTAACTCATGTACTAGTGTCCATCTACAATATCCAATTACTATTGCAGTTTGTGTCTAGTACGTCAGTTGGATTACTTGATCATCAACTACGCCAGTACTACCCTGTGAAATAGGAACGTTTTTTACCTTGTTTTTAAAGTTATACGTCTAAGAAACACTTACTATTTTAGAAACGCAAACACTCTCTGCCATAAATTATACACTAGTTTAATGGAATTGTGAATATAAATTAATTAATGGAGGATATCATGAAGTAAGTTAAGAGGGGCGATCATGCACGTTGCCCCGTATACCTCCTAAAAGAAGTAGTGGGTTACAGAAACCACAGATACAATAGTCATTCGTCAGTGCATATTATTGTGTATTTATTGTGAGCAAAAATCCTGTGCTAAATAAATCCGACTAGTACTTCAGAATCAAATATGTGGCTTTTTACGATGGTATTCCACGACGATTTTGAACTTTTCCCACAGTTGAAAAACTATGGATTGGCATGAATAGATTGGAGTGTGGATGATTGGAAAAAAGTACATTGAGAGTAGGTCTGTTATGGTTAACGCTTCGTTTATTGACGAATTTCGTTTAAGGAATCACGCAAACTTTGGTCTCCCACCAATGTACAACGATAACGGTACAAATAATATTAATCATAGGGATGCTACAACATTTCGGGACGAATCTATTTCCTCATTTGCACAAAAAGCATTATATACGACAAGCATCATCAGGTGCAATAGTATTAACGGGTGAAGTTCTAATTAGGGCTGTAATCACAACAGATAGCTCCATCATGGTACAGAATAAAGGTTCCATTCAAGGAAAGTAGTACGTTTAAGGGAACGAGGAGTACGACCTATGTGGTAAAGCAGTACTTAAAACAACCTCGAAACAATTTAGAAATCATATTCGATTAAACTACTATATCAATCCTTACGAGAAACCCTTTACAGAGAGTCCAATCACAAAAATACATAGTTTGTTTGAGTCAGCATGCAAGATAAAACGGTAAAAGAATTCTGCTAGATCCCACAGAAATGGTATCGATGAGAGGTCCATATACTTTTATACTTAGTTAATCCATCTACATGTTAATGTAACATGAAACAGTATCAATACAGATGTCATATACCAGTGATGACAATACCTGCCTGAAATCCCACTTTCAAGAGAAATCCCAAATTTTGTTGATACATCAAGTTACTCTTTTCTACGTCTAACCTGAAAAAATAAAACTGGTAAACAGTTTTGTTATCCATTGATCCGATACGTACAATCAATTGATAATTTGTGCGGACAAAAGACTGACACACTTTGTCTTCCTCACATGTCAGCGTACAGAACTATACTAAAACAACGTAATAGAACACAAAAGAGAACTGCTATCTACAAATATAATCGACTTAGCAGGTTTGCAGTAGGAAAAATATTGCAAAGGATGGTTTTTAAACTAATACGAATTAAATCTGAACTGATTACGAGTGATCATTTTTCTTTCTACTTCGTCCTTTTCCAGCCTTGGACTTGCCTTTGCCTGATTTCCCCCTTCCTCTCGTTTTTTTGTCATTCTTCAATCTCTTGGTTCCTTTTTTGGTAGTTTTTCTGCTTGAGGATTTCTTGCGGCTCGTGACTGAAACAATATTTGAACTCAATTAGTACATGACGTCAGGTCTCAAACATAAGCACAGTCTGAGTTCCTAGTGCAACATTTCTATAATATCCAAAAAGTAAATTATTAACTCTATGGAAACTCTGGACCATGGCAAAACGTACCTCTTGTAGGTGGTGGTGGTGGCGGTGGTGGTTTGACATCAACTTCGACCTCCTCCTCTTCCTCCTCATCTTCATCTTCTTTCTCATCACTGACTCGGCTATTTCCTTCAGACGACATTGAGGATTCTCCTTCACCATTTAATGTTTTCAAAGTCTTTACATTTGGATGCCTCTTTAGGAATCCATAATACCAGTCATCGCTCGCCATTCGCTTCTCAGTGTTGAATTGATTGGGGATTCCATTGGAGTCGCAATATTCGTAGCAGATTCTCTTAATGTCGCTGGAAGTGACAGAAAATCCTTGATCTCTTAGGTCCAATATTGTTTTTTCCAGGACATCCTCTTCAATCCTTGTCAGAATAGGATTTCCCCCACACGTCCGAAACTGATTTAAATCGTAAAGCCCTCCTGATTGCTGAAATTTGTGATACTGCCGATATAAAGTGGCCCTGGAAATCCCAAACTGTTGTGATGCTTCATTGACTTTAAGTTTGGTTTCCTTAATGGATGTCAAGGCATCCAAAAGATCCTGCTTCGACCAGCGGTCTTCAGTTTTTCTCTTATAGTTTCTGACCATCCTGAAAATAAATGAAACATCATTCATTAGAGGAGGAAATTGTTGGATGCCATTAAACTTAATTCCGAATCCATGAAATTCTAAGCATAAATTACTACTTGACATTTAACACGAAGGCTACACGCTGTTGTATAACACTCGTGCCACCAATAATAATATACGATAATAAATATTACCACTACGTATAATCCCTGGGTTACCCTACTCTACATTAATGTTTACAATTTAAACCCGTTATGCAATCCTATCAATAACATATGCGATGGGACGATTAATAACTGTGTTGAGAGCACAAACTTGTGCACACACTCACAACTTGTGATCCTCGAAACAATAACAATGAACCTATGGAACAAACCCTAAAGTAATTAAAATCACCTTTGGGAAACTAATAACTGGGAAGACGAAAACGAAACTTGGAAGAATCTCATGGCAACTGACTGACTTAATTTCAACAGGCCTCAAATCCGATTTGTAAACAAACAGTCCTAGGAACAGAATGTTATTTCGGCAATATTTAAATAAGTATTAGCATTATCATCATACTCGAAGATATTTTGCAAAATTATAACAGCGTTATTACAATATCCCTACTCTATTCGTAAGGAACGCAGGCGTAATTAATTAATTTTAGCCCAACCCCCGATACACACCACGTATAATAGGAATAATTTAAAAAAGGACCAATTGGTTACCTGGAAACCCACGGATGTCGAATATGTTACAAAGTGTAACCTTGACCCTACCAGGGTTTGCTATTTAATTGTCCAGCAGCAGAGGAAATACTTTTTATTATTATAGAAGGGAACTATGCGGGAAGTAATTGTAGAGGCAAGTTTAAATATTTAAAATCCAGATAATTTTATGTAATAATTCCCACCAAATCCCACGATATAACAAGAACAGGGAAACTAAATAAGAAGATGATAGGGTTATGTTCAATGTTTGAGAAGCTGGGAAGAAACTGAATAATTTTTAATACTGCTCCAGCAGTGAGAGCCTCATGAACTGAGGGTATAAATGTTATCCAATAGCTTTGGAATGAAATAAAAGGTCTTCTTTTCAGTGGGCTGGAGAAGTGATCCAGCTTTAGATTATTCTCAGGGAGAATGTAAGTATTTTATTCGGTTTTATTATTATTAGGGGGATAGTAGTAAAGGGAAAATAAAACGCATCTATTATTCCCTATATCTATTGTCCCTTCAACTCGTATACTAAATAAGCTTTTTCGCAGTTTTCACTTCTCTCCTATAACTACTTCACCCTTATGTACGTGACCACTTCCTGCCTTTAAACCCACACACACTCTGCACTGCCACCGCTCCTAGTGCAGCCTCTGCTTTCCTTCTTCTCCATGGAAAAGGCCCATTGAAAATCCCTATGGGTTCCTTGCTATAGATTCCCTTCCCATGGAATCCAATTGCCAGCTCAAGGAGCGCTGCTGCTGGATCACCACCACACTTGCTTTGATGATGCGTTTATCATATGCACGCACGCCTGCTCTATCCTACGTATCCCCGGCCAACCCATAGAGTATCCTCAAGGAGTTTCAAGAGAGTCATGAAGCGAGGAGCGAGGGAATTTTAACTCTTGCACGTTGCCCCAAGATGTCGTCCGCGATACAATGGTTTTCAGATATCCTTTGTTTATATCGTCGGAATGAATCTGCCGCTCTCGAGCTTGTCTATTCCTGCTGTACATAGCTGCCTTGTGGACTCCAACCGCTATTGACGGACGGACGGTCCAGATTCGCGAATCTTCAACGGATGGGTGCACCCGCGTAGAGAGCGTCATGTCTCTAAACGTTTCCCCGTACATTCGATATCTATGTGTGTTGCGTAATGCTAGATTACAGGACATCCGGCCGGTATCCACTCCCAGATTGATTTGTTATCATTTAGCCACTTGCCCCTTGTCCAGCCCTGTTGTAATCATACGGCGCTGTGTTAACCGCTTCAACTCTCTTCCTTCTTACATGGCCGGCTTCAATCGTGGAGTAATTGACGAGTAATTGATTCAAAACAAATGATTCCATCTCCAATCCGGGGCTCGGATGAAGGAAATGCAAGGACGGAAGAAGGAGGAGTATTGTGGAAAACTGGAGGAATATCTAGTCAGAGATTAGGCAAGAAGACTCTTACCCTGGTATCGGGCACTACTTGGGAGGTAGAGTAGTCGGAGATATATTCAGAGAATGCTGACTAAATGCTGGAATGAGTTCAATTTTTGTATTTAATCATTAACTAGTATTCATGAGGATGAGAGCAGCTATAATATTCTGCAAAATATAACCCATTTCACATTTTGCTTCTTGAATCATCCGTTAAATATACCATCTTTTACAGGATATCATCATCACATTAAATACTCGTTAATTATGTTCATTCACTCTTAAGAGAGTATATAACAACCAATTATCTGTACTTTCTCTTTACAATCATGCATGTGTATATGTTTTGAGTAATTAATTTGTAGCTCTAATGTGTAAGTATTCGGAAAATCTTCCATCCTCCCCTCTTCTACCTAATCTCAAGGAAATGTAAATTCTTTTCTTTAGGCCGAATTTTAGCCTCAAGTAGCTCTAACGGATAACGAATTTATACATAGTTTCTTACATTGCTATAACATCACATAGAACACGGATTCTCCAGTCTGTATAGTAACTGAGTATCAGGTTCTAAAAAATCTCATATCGTCTTTATATATAAATATCTATGACAAAAGTATGAAGAATACAGTTCGGTTCGTCATTTCATGACTCGAGGGACTTTTTTTATAAACTTTGCTTACAAATCCTTCTTCTCTCGCTTTCTTTCTGTCAATCTCAATGTGTATGAATGTACGTAATAGCGTCAGCGTCACAGGTGACGAGTGCTTTCACTCGTAAATTAATTTAAACTCCTGCACCGCTCTGCTGAATGGTGAAAGTGGAGCCTTGGTCTCCGTTGGAATCCTTGTTCTCTTCCTTTTCAATTGGTTCCTCCTTTCCGACTAATGCACGGAATTTCTTGACGATTGTTGGCCAGTCTACAACGGTTTCGATTCTTGAAGATGCTGCAATGCTGGCGCTAGATCCGAGCGCGTTTAACGGGCTTCCGGGTGTCATTGGGCTAACTTGCGCCACGCTCAGACGCATTATGTCTGATACTGTAACAGAATTTGAATTATTTTAAAAAATGCTGTAAAAATTTGGCGAGATTTGAAATGGCTTCACTCGTGAAATTAAAAGTTTAAGAATAAATATTTTGTATGCGAATGGTCGTCTACCTTTGGGAGAAACTTGAGTCTTCTTAAAGACTTGCTTCCAACGATTTTTTGGATTTGTCTTTCCTTGAGCCCACTGGAAAGCAGCATTTCTTCCCGTTCCCATGGGAACTGCACCTTTTCCTTCCAGTTTGAGCGGGTTGAATGGTTCTGGAACAAAAAGGTTTTGATTATTAAACAATTCAAATATCAAGCGTTGTCATGGTAGCGGGATTCTGTAGCGTATAAAGGGAAAGAAATGCTTTCTCCTCTACCTCGTTTGATTTGACATAATCGGACGATCCATGTGAACCAGGACGTGAACAAGTTGATTGGCGCTGGGGTGGCTGCAGTTCGATGCATGTTTCGAATAAGTTTAGCCAATCCAAACTTCCATTCAATATCAGACTGAGCTTGAATTCGCTGATACGTGTCTGACATCATGGCAATCAAAAGATTGATCAAGACAATAACTGAGACGAGCAAGTACACTCCGAAGAATATCTTAAATAATATCACTGTCCATGCGGGTTGTGTTGGCTCAATCCGTAGATCCGGGACACCGGTTAAGCCAAACATGGCAAAAAACAGAAGCTCGAAGGCGTCCAGCGGGGTCATCAAAACTGTTAAGAAAGGATTGCAGCGTATTATTATCGTCATTCCTATTAGCCTGTATTAGCTAAATCGATTTCTAACTCTAGTTTCACTTACCTCCAGATGGCAAGCCATTTGTAAGGATTTTAGCCTGCGCTGCCAGCGTCGCGTTTTCGTCTCTCTTGGAAAATGGTTGATTTAGAGCTGCCATTACCATGGAGAAACCGACCATGAAAATTGCGAGGACGCACAAGAACCGGGCAAGATCCGTCATCAAGTTGGCAATGATAATGGCCCAGGGTCCAAAGAGATAGTGAAAGGACAAGAAATCCAAAACTTGGACACAGGCGAGCAAGACGGCAACGGCAAATAACTGATTTCTTAAATAGAATATAGTAGGATGCCATTCCTTGGCATGAACTGCAAATCCCACACAGTGCATCGTCACACCCAGAATCGTGAATATTAGCACTGCCATTTTAATCCAGCCCAGTCCCGCTTTGTCACTAGGGTTAGTCACTTCCGAGATTACCATCCCCGTTAGCCACGCTAACAATATCCATTCCATCCAGTAGGGAGAGAAATCGTTTCGTAGCACAGGGTAAATTGGGGTGATGGATGTTAAACAGAGTAGAATTATAAGGTACACGTGGGAGGTGAGGTAGGACATGAATCTGATGATGGGAATCTTGTTGAAGCGATGACCAAGTGGCAAAGAGAAAGCAACCCATACGGGTGGCACAACTAGAAAGGCGATGAACAATGCCAAGAGTTTCCAGCTTGCCCACGTCAAACTCCCCACCCACAACTCCTGCAAGTAACGCTGTACGGCTGAATGAGCTATGACCTCCTTCTGCTCATTTTCGATAAGCACGTCCAGAAACTGAACTCCGCGTCGGTCAACAGATTTCAAGAGTCGTCCTGCAGATTCCGATCCTGCAGCCAAAGAAAGTAACTCGGCAGCCATCGCTTCACAATGACTCGAAGCTGCGATCAAATCTTTCGCTCGTTCTTTTTCCTGAAGGGAATCAATAAATTTTTGTAGAGGTAAGGTCTTGCGTTTTAGGTGTATTGAATCTCAAAAGGATTATAAAATTCTCACTTTGATAGACAATATATTCAAAATATTTGAAAGCTTAGCGGCCACATCCACAGGGGCAGGAGACAAGAGGATGAATTCGTCGATAGCCTCGTTGTTGTTGTTTTTCCCACAAATTGTCATATTGTACACAAACTGTAAATTCGTCCAGGAGTTTTAGTTAATGCTTATGATTAAATGAACAGTAATTTGTTGAAACAAAAGTTTTTTCGAGATTTCCCTACCTCTCGATCTTCCATGAGCCCGTACGTGTCATGCTCCTTTTTGATTAAATACTGAAGTACTTGGTTATGATTTTCTGCTGCTGCAAACCATATGGGTGAAAGTCCTTTGGTAGTTTTGGCAAGAGGAGACGCACCGCTCTCTACAAGATGTTTCACAACTTCAGCATGACCTGCCTTGGCTGCACAATGTAACGGTGTCCAATTCTCCTGCAGGTCAAACATACAATTAAGGACACTGAACCAATAACTTGTGGTTCTCATAAGTTCAAAGTGCAAGAAGATCTTCCTTGCCTTATCAACAGAGTCGATTTCAGCTCCTTGACCGAGCAGCACTTCCACCATCTGTGAATGACCATGGACCGATGCGATATGCAGTCCTGTCCTCCCACTGTTATCCTTGCTTTCAAGAAGCTCTGAAGATCTGCTCAACAATAAGCCGACGACTGTGGCGTGACCACCTCGGCAGGCCAAATGAAGAGGATTGAATCCCTGTGGAGAAAGTTTATGAATCAGAAAATTCCTTGACCACTCCAAGAACAGCAATGTGAGCGTTATTCAATAATATTTATGTTATTGCATACCAAAGTCTTTGTTTTTGCATCTACTTGAACTCCCGCAAAATTCAGCAATAATCGAACAACGTTTTCCTCTCCGGAGAAAGCACCTAAATGTAGCGGCGTCAGCCCAGATTCAATTCCCAAGTCCTTGACAAAACTTGCTGCTAGGGAAATCGGTGGTTCTGATGGGACTGTTGCAGGGATGTGAGTTAGCAGCTCACGCACCGTTTCAGACTGACCAAAGAAAGCGGCAATGTGGAGTGCTGTGAGCCCCAATTTTCTACTGCTAAGACTGATTGCATCTGAACTTTGTAAAGCTTCAATGACATTTGTATGTCCATTTTTTGCTGCTAAATGGACTGCAGCGTATCCAGTCTGAATTTCAAACGAATTCAATATGATTAGTATTAACTGTTTTAAAAAAGGCTGGACAGAAATTATTAGAGCAGTTATTCTTACCCGATTTTCATCTGTTGCAACAGCTCCAGCTGCTAACAACGCTTTCACTAAATCAGCGTGACCTCCTTCGGCTGCAAGTTGTAGCGCAGTCGCGTCTGTACTTCGGTTTCTAGCAGATATGACCCCTTGCTTATCGAATTTCATCAATTCTTCCAATACCGAGATGGACCCTTTCTCTGCGGCAAGATGAGCGCAAGTGCTTCCGTTCTAGAATATTGAAATTACGTATTGTGTCAGTCCAAACTCTTGACTCTTGCACTGTTCTTCTCATTTCGAGATTTGCGTTATTCTTTCTTACCTTTGTTGAACTTGACGCTAGCGATGCCTGATGCTTAAGAAAGAGTTTTATAACGTCTGCATGATTATTCTCAGCTGCTAAATGAATAGGTTTTTGCCCCATATCATCAGCTGCATCGGGATTAGCTCGTAGACCGAGGAGTACTTTACAAACTTCCAGCTGTCCACTTTTGGCCGCTAGATGGAGAGGAGTTTGCTTTTTCTAAAGAAAAAAAATAACGAAATTTTATATTAAATATTGAAAATTTCTAGCAATACTTTAGCATTTTAAAGTTATTGATGCTACTAACCAATGTGACGACATCTACAAAAGCATTATGTTCCTGAATAAGAAACAAGCAGAGCTTGGTGTAGCCTTTCTGGGCTGCCATGTGTAAGGATGTCAATCCGACACGGGATTTGGCGTTGATGAAAGCTCGATATTGAAGAAGAATTCCACAAACTTCCTACATAAGCAAAAAATGCACAACGACGATTACTTTCTACTCAACTTTGGTCCACGTATCCACTCCAGGAAACTGTTTCACCGATTTCTTAGTTCACAAACCTGGTATCCTTGTTCTGCAGCAAGATGAAGACCAGATCGACCTTCGTTATCGAAAACGTCTACTCTTGCGTTATTCTCTAACAGAGTTTTGGCAACTTCGTAATGGCCCTTGTTGCAAGCAAGGAGGAGTGGTGACCATCCCTTTGAACTTTGTTTATTAAGTGCTCGTTGACATTCTACGGTAGTCATCCGACCCAACATTTCTGTCAAGATGTCGTTGTTCCCCTCCCTAGCGCAGTAATGGAAAGCCGTTTCATGGTTCTAAAGAAAATATTCCATGGATTAGCCGTTTACTTCCAGAAGCTTTCATACCCGTAACTGTAAACAAGCTCGGACGGCAACCTTGCCCTTTTAAAGAGACATGGTGCTTCTTTTTCTTACCTCTTTTGTTTGGTTATGAACGGAAGCTCCACCGTCTAACAATAATTTGGCAATTTCTTTCCCAGTGTCAATGCTAGCACCTCTTTTTTCCAATTGTTTCTTATTCAGTCTTGAAGCGTAATGCAGTGCACTCTCTCCCTTTGTTGTCACAGAATTGATATATTTGTTCACCTCCACCTCACCCTTGTCTTTAAGGATGAATGTCAACAATTCCTTGACGACACGCAAATGTCCATGTCGACAAGCTTGATGAAGAGGTGTTTCTCCTTCCTGAAAGGCAGATTTACATGCGATCACCATCAATGATGACGGATGCTACATTGGTACAGAAAAGGTTTTGCAGGGAGCTAACTTACTTGAGACTTGTGGAGTGGATTCGCTAAATCGTTTAACAATAACTTGATTATCCTTAAACGTCCATGACGGGCTGCTACGTGCAATGGAGTTTCTCCATTTTCCATCGTGATGTTGGGGTCAGCTCCAGATTTGAGGAGCATGGAAGCGCATTTGTCTCCGCCATCAACCCTTGCAGCGATATGTAGCGGAGTCTCTTGTTCTTTTCCTCCTAGAATTTTGAAAAGTTTTTTTATTATTCTTGAAAAAACAGTTTGAAAATTGGAGAATTCAAAGATCAAGGACACTAATAAGTTCAGATTTGGATTTACCTTTGATGTGTACTTGTGCTCCGAATCCCAAAAGGGTTTCAACCACATTAGGCCTCCCATACTCTACAGCTAAATGAAGTGCTGTGTAGTTATCATTGGTTGTAGCATCCACTTTCTCTCCTTTCTCCAACAACTTGCTTATCATAGCAGCATGGCCATGTCTAGCGGCAATGTGTAAGCTTCTAGCTCCTCCCTGGAAGAAAAAATTGTATTAGTTTTTGCTCATGATCCTGTCATGTCATTGACTGAGAAAATAATGAAGAAGACAAACTTTATTGGGCATTTGAAGCGGGACTCCTTTTCTGTACAGAGCCATGGCAGTTTCAGGGTGGCCGTGAAGAGAAGCAATATGCATAAGAGTGCTTCCATCCTTGGTTCGGTCAAAGACGGATACTTTAAATTTGTCCGTGAGTAGCTCAATGAGCTTGGTGTGCCCATGCTGGGCGGCCAAATGAATTGGCGTTCGGTCTACAAATGATGAAAAACTTGCTGTAGTAGTAGCACAAGGTGAATCTCATAATAATAAGCATGAATATAACGCCCACTACCAAATCAAATCACGACCAATATATTGCCAATCTTTTCGGACTTTCTCCACTCTGTCCTCAATCCACTGCCACGCAGTCATCATCGTGGGTGTTATTATAAATATTTCTAATAAGAGCATACTATGGATTCTCACCTTCTTTGTCTGGTTTGTTTCCATGTGCTTTGCAGAGGTAAAGGAATTTGACCAAGTTTTCATCACCCCTCTCACAGGCTATATGCATTGGAGTTTGTCCGTCACCCTGTCGAAGTAAACAAATGAATTATCAGTTTCTCACCTTGTCTCCAATTATCCTTAACGCATGAACTTTCTCCAAGGATTTTGCTGCTACACTACTCAGTCCAAGGACGATGACATTTCCAACTTTCATGGACGTGAGATGTTGGGAAATATGGAAACTTTGAAAACTTACATTTTTGGCATCTACATTTGCTCCATGGTCAACAAATACTCGAGCAATGTCCAAATCCTTCTTCTCAAATGCTAAATGCAGAGGGGTCTGCTTCTTCGGACCTGCTTTCACCTTCATTTGTTCATGGCCCATGAAAGCCAGCAATTGTTGGCATGCACCCCGGTTACCTGCATTCAGTGCTGTGAACAAGGGGATGTTACCTTCCTGTAAATTATAATTACTTGTCATTCATTTCATAGCTCATCATAATGGACAATCCTTGTAAAGTTTCTCTCTTTTCGTATTGGACAGAGTCTACAGAAGCCAGTATTTACCTCATCACGTTGCAGTCTAGTCTCTCTAGGCACAATTGGCAAAAGGGCTTTCAGGATTTCGGTTCCGACGGCAGTTGGCCTTTGACAGGCCAAATGTAACACAGTCTGTTTCCGTTTCTGTAAGTTCATTCCGCCATATTACAAGCAGTTCAGTTACGATTGTTTGCTAGAATTCCGCAACTGTTTATTTTACAAATACTCCAATATTACCATTGTTACTGCAGTTAAATCAGCCTTTTTGAACACTAAGAATCGTATAGTCTCGTCTCTTCCGTGTTGTACTGCAATATGAAGTGGGGTGAATCCATCCTGCGAATTAATTGGGCAATCATAATTAACATCTCATGGATCGTAGAATAATTCAACATAGAGCGCGGCACAACGGCTTGTCTGAGGAACTGTATAATTTGCATTGGTAAAAAACTGGCCTAAAAATCTCCAAATTACCCATAGTTCTCCCTCACAAAAGGAGCTAAGGAGCACAGGAAATCTGTGTCCACATAACCTAGCTATACACAACAACGCAACTCTTGTAATTCTCTTCTGAACGTGACATAGAAACCTAGAAAGAAATGGTTTTCTTCCATAGTCAAAGTAGCGTAGTCACACGAAATCTTTAGGTTTCCATAATCAAAGTTACTTGCTCAGCTCAGGCCTCAGCAGTGAGGTTTCCAAAGCTTTCCCAAAGCAGCTTTCTCCACTTTCCCTCCCTTCTCCATTGCACAGTCTCTCGCTAATTCTCCAACCCTCTCATAATCATCATAACTACAAGTCCAACTTTCTCATAGGATTGACTCTACTCTTGGTTCCCTTAGTTGACCGCACTCGTTTTCGTACTTGATGCCATTGAATTTAAATTAAATTAACCCATGTTGAAATCCGGTTACAACGAAGCAGTATTTATTTTTCCATTCCTGTACAAAGAAAATGTCCCTATCATATCTGTAATGTGTGTAATGTGTGTGTGTGTCGGCTATAGAAAAATATTGCAGAAATTCCTCAAGTAACAAAACCGATACGGAACTGCTCGAAAAATATATTGTGTAGTATTTTTAAACACAAGGCTTAGCAAGAGCTTGCAAAACTTTGCCGGATTTCTTTTATTTGCGGGAAATTGGCGTGCTATTCGAGTACAGGATTGGGAAGTGAAATCCGACAGACCTACATTTGAATCTGAGTAGGTATTGTATGCATAACTGCTTCATGCAAATCTCCTTTCGTGGAGTCTAAGATCTAAGATGCCCATGTAGCAAGTAGCTAGCAACTCTAAGCCATCCAATGTAGATCATTCCCTACAAACTAGCCGAGAGTCAAAATGGGGTTGTCCAATCCAAGAGTAACCTGTACCCCCTTCCAGTCCTTAAATTCTTGCTCTCTCTCTCTACCGGTCCGGCCCATTGCGGTCTGCCTCGGTTCCTGTATTCATGGTATATTGCATCCCCCACATAACGCAAGAGCTCTTTCTTAGCGATGACCTCAATTGATTGTGTAACATGCCTGCTTGAATTTTCCTAGAAGACTTCCCTCATCCACGCTACTTGCTTGGCCTACTATTCTTGACCTGTCCTACTGCTCCTTCCTCTTTACTTTCCTTCGTCATTCTTCTTATTCCAATAAGAATCATGCCTCTCTCAGCTCCCTATTGCGTTTTCTTTTATTTCGTTTATTCTTTAGAAAAAAATCCTAGTTTTTTTCCCAATCCACAAACGATTTCCTCCGTGTTTCACAACTTTGTTCTTAAAAAAGGGCCCGTCACGATTTAGAATTTAGAAGTTAACTAACTCTAAACTGGAATTGTATGCGGTTGAAATCCTTAGGCAGTGACCTAAGTCACCTAAGGGATTTGATATAATTGCGTCTCTCTGTATCTCATACTCAAGGATAGCCACCGTATTTCCTTTATAGACAAAATCTTCTCTTCCTGAGAGTTAAAATAATGATCCTTGAGAAGGCTATTTGTATAATAACCAAGGCTGACGAGGTTATGTCAGTATCTGATTCACTTTATAACTTTTCCCTTTGATAGAAAGCCTTGGACAATATTTTTGAGCAAACACCTGCAAGATGTACCATAAAGACACCCTCCCATAATTCTCGATCACTGACCGCCCACGGGCAATGTGCTTTCTCGGAATTTCCTATACTGTGCCCGCCGCTGGTAAAAGTCTGTCTCTGGCTATATGAATTCTACCGGCGGCTTCAGTCCCTCATTTTCATTTATCGGAAGGACGCAACTGCGGATGCCACATTAACCAGGAAAGCTGGTTTTTAGAATTTTTCTATTGTGTTTTTGTTTTGTAAATTATAAAGACGGCGGCGCGCTCAAGGATTACTGAATCACCCCTGGCTCCATCCCTAAGAATCAATTCTATACACAGTATTCCAATGGAAGCTTATAAATTCGCGACCTATTATATCGTTACACCCCCTACAATCTTTCCTCACGAGGATCCCTATCGATAAACTACATCCATCTGAAAGCTCCTATATGCTTTCTCCTGCATTTCATTGATGGAGGGAAAGCTATAGCTTGCTTGGAAAACTTCCGCTCTCCTTTGCCTTTAAACAAAGAATAGGACAAAAGCGTGGAAAATAGCCTCACACGCGCACTGCTGTGCTACAGATTTTTCCACTCACACCTTACGTGTTGCTTCATAATCTGCCGACCTACATTCAGATTCCACTCACCTTATTTCTATGATTCACGTCGGCACCCAGATCCAGCATACGGTCTGCAAAAGGTATGCGGTTATCCTTAAGGGCATACATTACAGGAGACCAACCGTTGCCCGGATCCTCCACACCCTCTAAGGGTTTGTTGTCATCCAATATTCCCATCACCACAGCTTTCTCCAAATAACGTAATGACTGATCCACTCCATGCCAATCCGATTTGGATGAAAGCACTAAAACTCGAAGGGACACACTATTGATTTCCTTCTTGACTGGTTTTTGCCGCTTTGCCAATATTTCTGCATCCGTCGGTGCTGGTATTGAAGGGTCCTCATCTTCGGAATCTTCTCCATCCTTATCCTTGTCTTTCTTATCTTTAGAGTCTTTCCCCTTGGAGTCCTTGGAGTCTTTTGTATCCTTCCCCTTGGCATCTTTGGCGTCGGCTTTCGCATCCTTAGCTCCTGCTTTCTCCCCCTTCCCTGACATTCCCACTGCTGTCATTGCTCCTTTCACTCCCTTCTTCATTCCAGATGATTTTGAAGATGCTTTCTCTTCTTTACCAGGAGCGGGTTCCGCCGGGGCCGCTTTTCCATCTTTAGCGTCAACTTTCTTAGCATCCCCTTCTCCAGCCTTAGCTCCCGCCATAGATGACACTGCTGCAGCAGCTTTGAATCCTTTTTTACTTGATTTCTTTGCAGACTCGATGACAGCCGCTGGTCCTATGGCTGCAGCCTGTTGAGTCTCAGCTTCTTCTTTTTTGCCGCCGGCCATCATGGTTTGTACTTTTGCAGCGCTTTTGAATCCAGCGCGTTTACCCTTATCCGCGGCGGGTTCTGCGGCTTTCTCCGCTTCCGGTGTCCCTTTCCCACCCCCGCCTTTTCCAAACATGTTAGCCTTGGACACGGCTCCAGCCAGTTTAGCCTTGCTCCCGGGTGAAGTCTCCCTTGATGTTGATTTACCCGTGGGTGAGGGTGTTCTTCTTCCAAGGGAATTTGCCTTTGCCACTGCGGAGAGTAAGTTACCTTTCCCCCTCTCTGAAGAAGACTCCCTTGACTTGGACTCATCATCAGTCGGGGCGAGTCCTTGTCTTTGCATCATTTTCATGGCTTGCAATTTCACCATGTCCATCCCTCTATCAGTTGGCGGAGGTTTTCCTTTGCTTTTGAACATTTGGGCTGCTCCTTTTGCAGAGGCAGCGGATGCGGCGGATGCAGCGGAAGCTAGAGCTGACAAGCCCCCACCACTCCCGGCTTTCTTCGCCACGGAGGGGAGGCTCCCACTCAAACGTTTGAAGGCTGCTGCAGCAGCAATGGATGTATCACCGGGGATTTTGCTCACATTGTCTGTACTTTTGCTTTGTTGGACTTTGTGTAGTTTGCTCAACTTTAGCAAGGACTTTGCGGAACCTTGGAAGGACGCACCTTTTTTCCCACCTTCCAGTTTCGCAAGTGTGGGTAATTTTGGAAGGGGGACTTTGGGGTCACTTAGCGTATTCCCGAAAACCATCTTTGACACAAGTTTCCTCTCCTCCTCTGTAGGGACAGGGGTCCCCAAGGACTCATCATACATGGATGAGCCATCCCCTTCCGCTAGAGCAGCCTCTGTAGATTTTGTGATAGACTCCCTCAGTGCTTCTAAATCCAACTCGGACATCCCTTCCATGTCCCCTCCAAGTAGATCTTGTAATCGTTTTTCGATCAAATCCTGAGTTGTCTTTGTGATGGATATTTCGGGTTCCTTTGTCTTTTTCCATTTTCGAAGTGCCTTTTTTTCAGTCAAAGATCCTGCGGGACTTGCAGTGTCTGCTCTAATTCCAGTTGATGGCGCACCGGGACCAGGGCCTGTATGAGGATCATGGAGGAGGCCTGGAGGTCCATAGCTGTATGGAGGCTTATCCAAGCTTTTTGAAAATGGCCTATCCGAAGCTGCTTCATGCTCATCAAAGAATAATTGATCACTGAAGTCTGCTAAGAATCCTTGTCTCGAAGGGCTGAGGAAGGGCGACTCCGGGACGGGAATCTTGGACTTGGTTGGAAAGCCGAAAGGGGCATCGGATATCGGGAGCTTAGCCCTCGAAAAATCAAAGGGATCCGTCATTTTGGAATCCGCTCCGATTTACACCAGAATACCATTAAAATTTAAACTTGGTAATTCATTTCCCTTTTGAACCCAAACACACAAACTGCTAACAAGAAACTTGGATTAGACATTTAAACTTTTTTCGCCGCTCCATTTTTTTCCATATATGAAAGCACGGGTCACTCCTGACAGCTCTGATTCAACCTATAATCCTGAAAACCACAGGGCGAACGTCACTCTAAGAAATCACAACACGAACTGAGCTATTACTCACATGGAAATGAAGAAAATAGCGTGAAGCAAAGCAAGGAGCTTTCGGCTTCATTCTCACCTCCTGTCCAAGCTTACCCTACCTGTTATTCCGGTAGCACCTTCTTCTTTCTACATCTTTGAAAGAGGAATATACTGGGAAATATAATAAGGAACACAAGTCAGGCATATTTCTCACATCCATAACCAACCCTTGCTCCATCCAAAGTCAACATCTCTCCTTAAGCGTGCACCCGGAATTCCTCTGTAGTGCAGAGCACGCAAAGCCCATTTCCTATATGTGCTGCTACGATTTGAGTCAAACCACCTTCAACTGTCCCACTACTTTCTCCAGCCTTCTCAAATGGCAAATCATGACCTCAACAGTCGTACACAAACACGATACACAGCCGTCCAGCTTCTTCCTTAATGAATAACATAACATACCCCAAAGAGTGTAGTTCTAATTCTCTAAACCGCCTTCCTTCATCCTCTCCCCCGTCCAAAAACGTTCCAAGATGCATCGTGTATACGTAGTCTAGGCAAAGCCTGGTCAAACCTACATTTTCCCCGTATTTCACACACATGACAGGGTGAGAGAGACTTCTTTTGTACTTTATAACCGCTATTAGTACTTACTTTTACCCTATTGACCGATATTTTATCTAACTGCATTCCAGCCCTTGCTAACGCAATTGATTTTTCATTCTTTGCACCTCATAGCTAGCAGTGTGTTCTAAGGATTGTATCACTATTAAAACTTAGCAGGACGTCTGAATAAAGACAAAGTTGGATTTGAATTTTTACGAAACAGTTCTTTCTAAACTGCTTTTACGGAGGTCTTGCGTAAACCTGTAGGGCATGGAATCCTTGATTTGCCCAACAGTATTCGTGAAATCCTTGCCCGAGTGTAGTAAAATGATGCCTTAAATGATTATTTCAAAATCTTCTTGGATATTTAGACAACGTTTGTAATTTATAACTTTAAATGAACAAAACTGAAAATGCATTCTGGTCCTTGGAATTTGAAATTATTAATGAATAATTTCCATATCTACTTTTGTTGTAGAACTGGAATTATTCCGGGAGTGCGTATGGAGCAATAAAGTTTAATTACTATTTCATATCCATACGCACTACTCCTGTCTACATCCATGCATTTAGACTTTCTCCACTTTCACTTTTCCTCCTTTCTCTCTTTGCGTGATTTAAATTCTCATCGTCTCCTTCAACTGCACACTCCTCGTGTTTCCTTTCCGTCTTTCTTATAAGTTTAAAGTGTAAGACACCACCTGTTTTCCAGACCAACAATGCATGTTCTTCATTCCTTCACCTCGCCCAGGATCACCTTTTCTGATTGCAAAAGATGACATCCTGTGGCTTTTATAGTACTTCGAAGTAATCCTGAATAATATTTGAATCCATCTTTAAAAGCTTCTGATTGGGGAAAAGGTAGATTGATGACGGATTTTTTATGATCGTCCTTTCCACAATTAAATACAACTGTGAAGATTTCAGGTAAATTAAACAATGCGTGTTCATCACCTCACTCACTCGTTCTGGATTTCAGCAAGTAGATGAAGTTGACGTGAATGCATAAGCTATCCAGAAAGTGGTTATTTTTGGCGAAGAAGAATGTTGTAACGTAAGCAAGATTACTCGGATTAAGCTGAATTGATTCGATTTAATTCTTAGTTTGAGCATAGAGTCAATCCGCAGGTGATCAATCTGCGACCAGCATGTTTGGCAGTACGGATGCAAGCCTCTGTGAGTAGTATAATAATTACTCATTGTTTTCCTTACTCCTTATTTGACCTATTTCCAGCATCCGTTTCTTAACTGGGTCAGACCATAGTTTCCTCTCTCCAGTTGAAGATTTTGGTCCGTGAGTACAGTTGTTGGTCCGAGAAGGGACGGCAGCTCCAAAATCTTACGCGAGTCAAACCGGTGGGGAAAAGAAAGTCCGAGCTTGGTGTCGCTAATCTCTCCCCCACCGTGACTACTTTCTATTCCCGAGGAACCACCTTATGTTCCCTGAGGGGTTCACTTTGAGCTTTCTCTTATAAATGCTGGCGGGCGACGTGGTAAATCATAAAGTCTAAACTGAAGCCTGACGTCGATGTTTTTTGTTGTTGTGGCGCTCACGATCAGACGGTATGTTAAATGATTGTGCAAACTATTTACATTGAAACTCTCGTCAATCTTTATTGGAATACAATGATTATGTTAAATAGCACACGCAATTCATCCAAGTATCGTAGTAGGTAACATTTACACATCCAACACACCTTCTAAACAGGCTAATTTGGCTACGCGCGTTATTCCTGGCTTCCATGATTTACACATTGTAGTAATATGAGGAAAAACTACAACTGATCCTCTTGATTCAATAATAGCTACTAACATAATGTAAGTTTGAGGATTGATACTTATTCACAGTGATGCTTGTGTACCAATTTGTATTTTTTTTAAAACTCTTATTCTCTTTCACAAACCAGAATAACAATATTATTACATTGGAACAAAGGTAAAAGAATAATATGGCAGCAGCAGCTACGTAATCCGCATGGAACAGTATTCCCGTTAAAATGATGCCTTCTTTTCTCTGGACTTTCATCACAAAAATCGTATGCCACTGTAACGCAAGGTTTTTGTAAAAACTACAATTAAACTCGTAATTCTGCTGGTAAATGTGTCACTCTGTACCATCCTGCTGTCCTAGAGGAATTCTAATATTGTATCCATCCCATTTAATTCTTTGGGATCCGATGTAGATTGAAGGGAATGAATGGTTAGGAGGACGCATTATTCCTGGGAACTAAAGTTGTATGTAATTATATATTCATACTCTTTTACTGCTAGTGAATGTATGAGGATGGAGAAATAGTGCGTTCCCTTTTGATATATTCCCATCATATAGTTTTTGGCTTTTAAATGTTTAGGATTTTGAAAAGAATTTGAATACTTACTCTCTCTCTCTCTATATGAATACTACGAGTTTTCAATTTAGTCTCATTTGGAATTAATTACTGTAATGACTGTTGCATCCACTAGAACCCGCCGAATGGAATTTGGAAAAATCCGCGATTCTTCTTTCATACACTTGAAAATACAGCTACATTCACAATACTAAGATTCCAATATTCGTTTTAGTTCCTCCCCAAAGAACTAAATTAATCTGCGTGGATCCTATTGAAATAATTACGTACGTACTCGTCATTCCTCTACATCGAAAATACTACGACAACCTTTCGTCTCTCATGTTTTATAACGACGTGACACTTGTAAGTAAAGTTCACATATTATTTTCAGTTTCGGTTTTAACTACAAAATATTAATATAGCCAGTCCTCACGTTAGTGTACGTAGTGTTCATGTGTATTTACATTGTTAGTGTATTACATTTTTTTGCTATACAAGTAATTACAATTACAGGGTAGTTACAAGAAGAGTGTTGCATTTTTGGTATAATATGCTTTGCAGATTTTCCCCGGCTTCTCCTCCCCTCTCACTTGCTCTCCTCTCTATACGTGTTAGTAAGCCCGATTTTTTTGGTAACCATCCAAGATTTAAATGGTCATACGATTGTCTAAAGGTTTACATTATACGTCAGAGATCAAGTAGTGTGTGTGTGTCCTAGCTAAATAAATCAGACTACGGTTACCGTCTACGGACTCGCGCGCGTACCTTGCTTAATATATGTTGTATTTAGGGATTGTTTATGGAATTACAGACTGTGGGTGGGAGGGATTCATTGAGGAGCGCTCTACACGGAAAATTACAGTGATGATCAAGAACAGCTAGAGTAAATCCATCGATTTTTTGAAATCCACTGAATGCGTGAATACTACATCCCCTACTTTAGACCTCGTTCATCCCTTTCAGCTTTTAGCCTCATCCGTATGTAATCCTAAATATATAAAGAGTTGATAGAATAGAATATTGTGCATAAATAACAGGCGCGGAAATTTCGTTTCCTTTCAAAAAGCGTGCCACAAGTAACGACGTTTCTCTAGAGAAAGTATTCCACAAAATATATTCTTGTCGGCAAAAGGGTATAAAATCTTTGCCAAAAACCTTAGCATGGTACTGATATGGGTTGGGCTTTCTTCCTTCGGATCTTTGACCAACTTTCACTTTTAAAACTTTCTCCAACAACTTTCACCTCTACTCTGATGCTTCCCTATCTACAAATCGTGCTTTCTCCTGCTTTCACTCTTCGTGACCTACCCTCCAGCCTAATTGTCCAGCCCATTCCTTTTAGTACTGCGTAATAAGTTGCTTTAAAATATTGGAATACATTTCAAGAATAGCGTGGTGCTGGTGCATCCGTGCCTGGATTAGTACTACAATGATATTTTCATGGCAAAATTATTATGAAAGTGTTCATGATTGTTATCGTTCTGGAAATGGTGATAGTAGTAATTCATCAGTAGAATATAGTAGTAGTAGTAGTGATATAGTAGTTTCCTAAGAATAGCTTTTAACATTATATACTCTTCAGATAGACTTATAGTACTTTACAGAGGTAAGTAAATAGATAGGAGCACCATTTTCCCTCGCTTTTACTAAAACTCTGGCATTCTCTCGTTATTAAGATTAAGTGTGGGCGGCATTTGAGTAACATTGTGTAGTAGCGTGTACTCAACAAAAAATAAGCAATCGTTATTCTCTCTTTCGTCCAAATAATTGCATGTTCAAGTTTTGATTACCGAGGTAGGATTGCTTGGAAGCTTGCAGCTCAATGAAATTATTTCTGCATAAAAATCCGGGTGAAAGAAGGGGGGTTAAATTGTCCCTCATCTTATTAATAATAACCGTCTCCCTTTTTCTGTTTCGTCTGTAAACTATCATTGCTTGGTTATTGTTGATTATCTTTCGACGTAAATTATAGATAAGTACAAAATATTGAATCAAAGTACGTCGTCAAGTAACGTTCATATGTATGAGTTTGTACAGAGGGTTACCATCAACAATTCACATTTCCCTGGCATGGTTTACAGTTCAGTATGGTACAGTGATAATTGGTGAAAGTCACGTCTGCTCCGATACCTTCTGCATCAATCCCAGGCGCTCGTTACACCACACACAGGGCACTGGATCCTGCATACTAGGTACATGTTTGCTCTGGAGCAACTTAATTTAAAACGTATTTATAATTAGTATTCATATATAGGATTTACTATCATTATAAGTATGTCATAACACTTTTGAACGAGGTTAAATGGTGAGGGCGGGAATTTTACATAGCAATCAGTTGGATTTACATCTTCATCTTGTTGAACACATGAATCCTAATAAAAATCCGTTTTCCTTTTGTGCTGAAAACGTTTCGAAAATGTTTAACGATGAATACGTAGGCATATTTTCGAAAAATTTTCATTCTGGTAAGACTGATGACTGACTCACAACAGAGAATACGATTTACGTGGTAACATGTAACGCTTCCATGTTGCCACAGTACACGGGAATCACATACACAACCGCTCTCTATGGCTTTTGCCACAGAATATGGCAAGACATAGCAAAAACCTCTCATTCTTTCACTCGTCTCCTTTTCCCTTATAACCTTCCTAGTATAGTATCATCATATGACGGCACGTGGTTTCAAGACGCTTCTGATATATTCTTTGATTATCCAAGTGTTACAATAGAATATTCTCTCAATTCTCATGATATTTTTGGAAATTATACTCATGCGATTGTGATGGATGGAGCTGGAATAGATACATAGTAGTAGAGTAGTACGTTAGTAGTAGTATTAGACATTACAAGGATTTCATTCACTTTCTCCCAGCATCCCTCCATAAGCCAGCCACTCGGGATATTTGCAACTCAAACCCCCAAAGTATTCATCATCATGATCACGTGTCAAGGCAAAAGATATGATTAAACCATTCTCCATTTCTGGCCATCAGCAATCAATATGTATAGCGAGCAATATAAAAGACAAATGAATTTGTACCGAGCCAATTTTTCTTCATCTTAATAATAACACGAAGGAACCGACTTCGGGGCTCCTAGACAATCATTACCTCTAATTAATTACATCAACTACCTTGCCCTACCATCATTTCCACCCTTCAACTCCACATCCCCACACACTGCCCCTTCCCCCTTTTCACTCAAGTCCTACACTTCAACTTTATAGGTTACAGGGTCACAGGAACTCAAGGTTTTCACTTTCTCCAACTTTCACCCACACACTCCACCTCGGCCCGCCTCCATTTTTCCTTTTAAGAGTCCTTTACTAATTAGCGGCGGAGTAGTAGTTGCAGTAGTTTTGATGTCACCTGGTCCTCTTCCTTGACTCTTGTTTAATCTTTCTTCTCATCATCAGGCTCCTTTAGTGTGTGCCACTGAGCAATTGGCCTTCGCGGAGACGCTAGCATGTCTGACCAATGACGTAATTCAGTTCCAGTCGCATTACATCCTAGAACCACCTTTCCGATCGGTTCTGATGTTCCGATTCTATCGTAGTCCACCACCGTTATAACTAAGTTAACTTTCTGCTCGGAAATACAAAAAGAGCACCATGCATTAATACACTTAATCCCAACATTAGAAAGTCCAGGGCCACTTTTACTTGTGACTTTCTCCTGAATTACCTGAATTTGTTCGAATGGAACTTCAAAGGTGAAGGACTCGTTGTAGTATGGATTTAGTGTACACTTCTTAATGCTCGTCTTCTTCTTCTTTATCCGCTTTCCGTTTTGCATAAGAGCTATTTTTACGTACGGATCTGAAATAAAAGAGAAAGCAGAATAAAGTACACTCCCACACAGGATCTTAAACCGACACGTGTGTCCATGGCAAACTTTGATTCAGAGGTTAATCGCTTCGAATCCTGTCGATTTTACACTTGAAAGCTACTTAAGTTTAAGCTCTGTTCTCCTTCCACCTACCCGATAATCCACCGACGTCCATTTTCTTTAGATTCTTGGCTTCCAGAATGACGACTGTAAGCTTTCCTGCCGTAGGAACATATCGGAGCGAAAAGCAAATGTCTCCCAGCTTGTTATCCTGTAAGAGAAAGTCATTAGCGTTCACTACAGTTTTCTTCCGCCCCTTGATCTCCATGTCAAAGTCACACACGTCTCCCACGCCCCATCAAATCCAGTCTTTCATCTTTTCCCTCTTCGCCTTCATCCTTTTCCTCACTGCCAATCTTTGAAGGACCTTTCACCTTTCCTGTTACACGCCCCTGTTTTCCTTTTCTCATCAAGCATTTTTTTACCCATTACGACGGTCCTAAATTCGTCGCCTCTAGGCATTTTCTACACTCCAGTTTCTTCATCTTCCTCATTACATTTTAAAGTAAATACCTTACTCTGTTTGTTAATGCAAATATTAGCCCGCATCCCCATCCTCGCTCCCCACCCCTCTAGAACAGCGTTTCCTCTTGGAAGCAAATTCCTTACAGTTATAGTTAAGACACGGAATTACAACAACAACTATAGAATAGCTACGGAATCATTCAGGCCAAGACATTGAAAGAAGCTACCATAAACTGCGTAGAAGTATATTGTATATTTAACATCAAAATGCACATATCCAAGGAAAGTTAAATAGGCCAAAAATTGGATGCATATCCCACATGAATCCACCACTCAAGTATTCCTAGTTTCAGACGACGTTAAAGCAATGCAAATACTAGCAGAAAATACAACTAAAGTCAATCTCTAACCTTTGGCTACACGCGTAAGCATTAATCATCATCATAATCATCCACAGTCAATCCGTTTGATTCTAAAATTTAAATGCTACACTAGACTCCTTCTTACCATTCGCTATTTGCCAGCTATCTAATTCTCTAAAAGTTAGCACTAGGATTCCACACTACACTAAAGTGAGGACACTAACTAATTACGCTTAACAAAATAAGGCAAAACACAATCTGCTTTACTGAAATTTGCAAACTTTTTCTATAACCAACGTGTAAATACTGTCACTAAAAATCTAAACAGAAAACAGAATCACAACTTAACTTATTTACGCATAAGACCCCCTCCTATAGTATTTTCCCCAATTATCTATACTAATACTTTCACCACGCTATAAAAACAATCCACTAGACTTACATCTCTACTGACATTTTGCGAATCTGCAAACTCTCATTTTTACTAGCTTGTCCTTTAACAAGATAATCTAAAGACTACTAAAACGTTGCTAACTTGCATCCAAGTGGAATTAGAAATTATTGATGCGTTATAGGCTTTCCGAGATGCACTAAAATCCGATTCTATCCTCCTATTGTTCCGATAGCCAAGGCCTCGAGATACAATATACTAAACTGAAAGTAAAAAATCTTGTATGAGAGAAGGGCAATGAAAAAGAGGTGAGCGTATTGTATATTCAGAATGAATAGAAGAGCGACACGGAAGTTATAGTCAGTCATAAATATAATGTAGAAGAAAGAGAGAGAGAGAGAGAGAAAATAGATATAAGAAAGATAGAGAGAGAGAGAGAGAGGGGAAAAGTACGTTTGAACTTACGTGAAATTTTAGCCGGAGTTAATTCCCGATACCACCGATTGGAGGGAGCGAACGTAGGGTTTTTGGAGTGACCCAACCGAGGAGAAGAAATCGCCCAAGAGTGTCGGGGCAGATGAGCATGCATTTTGTATAGTTTGGTTTAATGAGAGTTTGGATGCGGAGAACAATTAAGCACATGCCAAAGCCATCAGCAAGAAGAAAATTCGGAAAGAGAGATAATAATTGATTTAAATCATTAGTTCTATCGATCGAATCAATCCATATCCTTTAAAAAATCTAACAATTTAAATGCATACATAGACACATCAGGTGTTAGTACACGATTATGAGAAGAGATGATGGTATTAATAATAATAATAATAATAATAATAATAATAGAACAAGAGATTTTTAAGAGACAAGCTCTGTAAAAATCCCCACTCCTCCCAGTATTTTTTTCCGGCATTCATTTCTGAATTGATACTTGTTATTACGTCCCCTATTAATCCTTCCCTCATAAGAATAGAGACAATGAATAAAAGCGGAGAGATCCCCCTTACCTGGCCACCTTCTCCTTCCACGCTCTGCAACTCCTTCCAGTCCTCTATAGTTTGTGCCAAATCTATTTGACACAGCGGTATTTTCACTTCCCCGATTTGGTCATGCTTTGAAAAACGGTCAAAATCAAAAATGGCGAACACTAAAGTTTTGCTCATCAGATCGCTGTATGGCAACTATATATGAAGGATTGAAAAAAATTAAGGTAAGTCAGTAATTATTTCCATGAAAGCGCAAAACTCTCTCCACTAAAATTCCATGGCGGAATGGATTACCTTAAAAACAAAGGTTTCATTGAAAACAGGGTTTAGCGTCTTCCTATGAACTTTCGTCTCAAACTTTTTCTTTTTATCCGGCAACAGATATACTTTAACATAGGGATCCGAAGTCCCTCCCATATCTAGAGCAGGTAACTCTTCCGCTTGTATAACCGTGACGGATAAATTATTCGCATTGAAGTCATACTCCAACTGAAAAGGAGAGCGAGATAGTCGTTTCACATTAGTC
Organism: Sminthurides aquaticus; assembly: GCA_906901655.1. NCBI lineage: Eukaryota > Metazoa > Arthropoda > Collembola > Symphypleona > Sminthurididae > Sminthurides > Sminthurides aquaticus. The sequence goes on along the minus strand of CAJQTT010000004.1, from coordinate 1,339,780 downwards.
AATCCTCCTGTCACCCACTGAATATACATTTCCACATACATAATCTTCCCTCCACACTGCACACTTGTTGCTGAGTGTGTGGGATGTGGTGGTGGAGGGAGAAAGTAAACTTTCTCCGTCCACCCATATTTTATTCCTCCCTTACTTTGTACTGCAATCTCCCAAGTTTCTGAACAGTTTCTTTTTCTCCTTCATCTGCAACTTCTTCAACATTCTCTGTTAACTCTTCCATATCAGGCTGAACCTGTAATTGAAAGACAAACGTCATAGCAACAGTGACTTGTCCAACGCCTCCGCCTTGTTTGCAACAAATGTATCTCTCCTTCTAGTTCTGAGCAACTTTAACCCAACTTTCTCCCATACCTTCTCCTTGTACGCATTCCCCAGGAGTTGGACCGACTTCAAATCAACTGCACCCTTTAAACCCTTTTTCCCGTCCTTTGTCCTCCTTTTTCGAAAACATCGACGAACGCAACAGAAGCAAATAGATAAAACCAAAAGAGTTACACCTGTCGACAAAAAGATAGAATCCATTCATTAGTTAGTACAGCAATCCATCCGAGCCCTCGCCACTTGACTCCTGAATGGCCGCGCTCCAGATTTGATAACCGACATTTTTTGAAACCTGAATCCACCAAAATCCAACGACACATACCTATTCCTATAGCATACATTGCCCACACTGGTATTCCCGTCCTCTTTGCTGCGGTTTGTGTGATCTGGTCGAGTTGTTCTGCAGCCTTTTCAAGAGTTCCTTGTGGGGGCGGAGTTTCTGGAAAGCATAACGAGGACGTTAATATGTTAATCCGCCCGCCACCCGTACGATATATACGTCATCCCCCTGTATCCACACAAGCTACGTAAATCCTCCACAAGACCGCTAAAACAACTTACCTGGAGGCTCTGTAGTTTTTGCAGGGCTCGTGGGTTTCGGAGGCCCTGCTCTCCGAACCCGTATGAGGGTGTCACTCATTACAGAAGGAGCCATTCTGAAAGTAGAAAACAAATACTTGTCAAGTCACTCAAACCTTTTAGCCGCCAGGAATCACTTCAACTCAACCACCATCTGTTTTGTATCCATCTCTCCTTTCTCCTTCTCCTCCTCCTTTCACCTTTCCAATCCGCCTCATGTCTTAAGCTTTCTCCAGCCAGCTTGGAAGAATACTCACCACTCTAACACTGCACTACTCTTCCTTGGTGGCTTGGTCGAACCTTTCTCCTTTCTCCAGCTTCAAAATAATTTTCTTTTCCGACTGGTACAAGGAAGGGGAAACTCATTCATTTCGCAGATGCGAAATAAATGAAATCCCCCCACACCCCTATCTTTCTATTCCTATCATCATCCTCCTCGGAATCTTGAACGTAATCATTGATCACGTAGAACCCGCTTCCATATCCACCGCCTTGAATGTCTCAATGGAAGGTTGGTGGTGGACTAGGCTATTTTAAACGCGCATATTCCGGCAGAAATCCTCTCTCCACCTCCCACTTCCCACCAAGTCCCATACCAACTTTTCCAACCGTCTGTCACTTATCCCTTACAGATTCCTTCTTCTTAACACAACTTTCCCCTGTGTATCACTAGCCCACCAGCCCTAAGGTATCAAGTAGCAATTTTACTTGCATATAAAACCCGCTTTCCCTTCCCTCCCGCACTAGCTTAACTATTTTCCATATTTTCAACCACCGCCTTTCTTCTTCACTTGAATATAACACTCACCATAATGATAGTGGGAATAAAAAATCACGCCATACGCTCTCTTAATTTTACCCTCTTTTATAAAATCCGTAAATCAGCTCGCTTTCACCTCACGTCCATATCTTTTACCACAGCCTGCTCTGCTAGCGTCAATCTGAGAACCAAAAACTGACACAAGTCATCTTTCCTCGTCCCCCCATTCTGCTTAGCTGGCTTAGCTGGCTTAGCTCATCCACACACATATACACACAACTGTACAAACAAAGCCTACATTTACCCAATTTGCCAACCTTCAACTCATTATTATTTCTATTACTCTTCTCCGGACCCTCTCACTCTGTTTTCCTGCCGACATGCATTTTCTGCAAAAAAATTACGTCTTCAATTCCAGCCTCCAGAGTATCTAATCTCCTCCAGCACATCTGTCACCATCAATTCTCCTGCATATTTCATCACGACAGAAAAGAGCGTCGCCTAAAAGGTGGGACTTGTATTACTACATGAACCACAGACGCCAAACCCATGCTATTATTCAGCTGGGCACAAGACCCAACTTGAGTCGCTACGGTTTGAGTTGCCCATGTGATTAATTTTGATCGAGTTGTACGTAATCTCATAAACGTATCAACGTAAATGTAGCCTATATCCTGAATGTGGGTTGTAAATAATTACCTCTGTAGTATGTACACCAGACTGAAGAAACTATCTATACTCCCATGGAAACAATCTCAGTCTCGCAATTATGACGTTCCATTCATAATATCCACTCTGCAGCTTACTCCTCCTCTGCGTCATACAGAACCTAGTATTTAAGTGTACACAATTCACTATGTTATTTTAGAGGTTATGGTGGGGAGCTATCAAGTATCTCAGCTACCTACAGTCTGAATCTTTTCGAGGCATGCGAGAGGCGTACATATGTACGTGAAATCTCCCTCTGACTTTCACCACTGTTGGTAATGCGCGGGCTTCTGCTCCCTGTTGACGACAGACCTCTAATTTACCTTGGACTTTAATTATCCTTTGAAATAAAATCTGTGATTGTTTGGCATGTTAAATAACAAGTTGACAGTTTACAATGTTACCAGATTAAAATCTGAAAGCTATCGTCGCAACCATCAGTACGAGTATGCATAGTCACTCCTTTCCGTCCAAAAGCTCCTCTCATCCTTCTGCCCTCTGACATGCGAAGAAAGGCGAACTGGACACGAAACTAGGGGAAAGAAGGAGCTGAATAATTTAAACTACAGTCGCCAGCTGCAACGACCGTGCTATTTACGTAATTAATTGCACAAATTGGGGTAACGCTGTAGAAGTTAAATGCTCGTGGATTACCTCCTGGAATTTTTCAAGACAGGAAGGAATAAGCAGGGGAAAAGTCCAATGGACGATGAATGCTTACTGAACTTGTTGAAATTCGCCTCTCATGCCGCCACCATGGTATCCGCTTCCATATGGGAAATGGCGGCATGTTTCTGCATCATATCCTCTTAGAATTAATCTGTTTTTCGTTTTCAGTTTAACTGCATAAACTCAAGCTACGTCTAGCTCAAATAGAGAGAGGTTTAAAATTTTGCAAAATGTTCATCATGCTTAAAGAATCCGCCAGAAATAACAAGCTGGCTGGCGTACATAACTTATAACTCTCTTCATTAATATGTATTGACCATGAGGGAAAATTGCATGCAACGTTTGCTTTAATACTCGTATTTCTATCCTACATAACTACTTACTAGAAGAACTACAGAACTCATGTCATGTTCAAGAAGTGCTATGCTTCATGGTGTTCACTAAACTGCTGTCGTCATTGATCCAACTGAAACTCTCCTCCAGTCCCTGGAGTCTTCTGGGAAAATATGAAAATGAACCTCTCTCTCTAATCAGTATTGACAACGGCATTCGTCTAATCCTTTCCATCTCATCCCAACATGAGTTTTGCTATTTCTATTCTTTCAGTGTCCACATTTATCCAATTTTCATAAACTTAAAACAAATTTTACACCCGCACATACACAACTAACACTACCAAATCCTTTGCATTCTTCATTTGAAATTCTTCACACGCCTTTCAGTTTCTTGACTAGTTAAGCTTACATACGGATTTCTATGGAATGATGTAGATATTTTGCAAATGTACATTCCTCTTGAATTCTCGCTCTGCCTATAAATGGATTTGCTCCTCTCTCAATTATTTTAGTTTATAATTCAGACCCGCCGGTTCAGACATCCGTATCAAATATTCCACAGCGGGCCCACAGAGTACAGTACATTCTTCCATTTTAGCGAAATTCTTTTGGTCTCTCTTGTTTCCACACACGTAACGTTTACCTAACACTTTTTGTACATTGGAATGCGTTTTGAGTATGGTGTCAACCCCAGTGCCTGGTCTTCACTCCTATACATCACTTTTGTTCGCCGTTACGTAAGCCGTTACCAGCAAAAATCATCCAATTAACACAACTTGGTTTTAAAACTCATGAGCATATTATTGATGTCCTTTCTCCTGGAGAATTAGGTGAAAGCTTACAAGTGTGTGCCGTATTCAATGTCAAATTCTCTATAGCCATCATAGATTTTACTTTCCGCTTTGTTAGACTAATTATATACCCTTCTCATTATCTTACAAACTTTGCCTTCAGCAAATCATTTCCTATTTCTTCAGTAGTCTAGGAATGCGCATATACTTTTCTTTCTCGAAACTTTTGCCAATTCCTATTCGATCACACAAAGCAACTTGAAGCCAGGGCCAGGCGAACAGCCTTGGCGAGTATCAGTTTCTTCTTCTTGTGAAGTTTTATGCACTCCCATAGTGTTTCGTTCCAGGAGGAAATTTTAAAATTCCGTCTCCACCCTTATCTCCGGGGGGAGCAACTTTGAAGAGAAGGCGAGGGAATTACTTTATCCTGGAGCTTATAACTAAATAAGATCCCCCTGACAGAGAGTCCATATCCTCTGCTCTGTCCTTCTCTTTTAATCCCAGAAGCCGTTGTACGGCTAAATAAATTTGGATTTAACATCATACACCTGTTGTAGGCCTTTGAGGCTGCTACTAATCCAATTACTAACCCTCACAACATGAGAGAGCCTTTGATAATTCCTACAATTATCCCAACTTGTGTCACTGCCACTAGCACGCCCGCCCGCCAACTCCCTGACTGAACTCTGCCCTTCTCCTTTAAGTAAGCTTCAAGCATTCCGGATTTGGTCACAGAGCGAAAAATTCAATTATGTATGTATGAAGAGAGGGCCTGTGCAGGAGAAGGAGCTCAATGTCTAATTCTCATCTTTATGTTATTTAGCCTGGACAAAAAGCTCTATACAGCTTCTGGCTCAGCTCAGCTTGGCTTATCATTCAATTAAACTCCTTTGGAGAAAGCTGTAGCATATGCCAAGCGAAGCGCGTGAAAGTAAGAGGAAGGCCATGGCGACATTGTAATGTGTAACTAACTCCCGGACGGCAAACAAAACTCTTCTACCTATTTCAATGACCCACGTCACATACAATCTGATGGGGATTTGAGAAGTAGCAATTCCCAAAGGCCGGAAAAATCCGATACAATCTCTCTCTCTTTATATCAAGGAGCCAGATAAGGAAAATCCTAGTTCCTTAGTACAACTACCAACCCACCCCTTTCCCCTCTTCAAGGATTCCCATATAAGTTTTACGATAGCTCAAAAATATTTAGCGGTGACCACACACACGCTTTCTAAATTCTTCTCCCTCCCGTACTAAATATTTATATTTCTTTCTCCCACTTTTATCCCCTGCCTCTCCTCAAAGCGAGGATTCATTCATTGAGAACATGGAAATTCCTATTCGTATTCACCGGCTCCGGGTAGTTGCTACCAGTGAGGAGGAATGACAGTAAAAGCTCTGGACTTGGATTCCGGGTTTCGCATATCCAGTTTCCAGTTCCAGTAGTGGTCAGTCACCTCTTTTGTAGTAATCCCCATATCTCACGTATCTCCCCTTCAAGCGCTTGAACACAGGGATACACCTTGAACTTAAATGATTTCTCTATCATAGCTCTAACAATTCCTGGAATTTTATCAACCGTTCCATAGCTCTTTAAAGCTTAAACGATGGAGCTCCCCGAAAGGAAATTGAAGTTTTTTTATGATTAAATCTTATCTTTTCTATTCGCTCCCTCCGATAACTCGACCACAACATCCTCAGCTTTCAGTACGAACTTTAGCACCATTGAAAATGAGCATCCAAGAATTACACTTTGGTGGAAAGCACTAAGAATTTTGCAAAAAAGAATGTAGGAAACAATTGAAAACTGAAGGCTGGGTTCTTGTTCGCGACAAGGATTGTATCGCTTTTCTATTCTCACGAGCAACTGTGTACTACTTTCTTATTCAGAGCTAGCAATTCTTGTTCCTCATTTCCATTAGCCACCCTTGTATTTCCGTCAGGAATTACATGTGCTGTAATAGAATGCAAAGTCCATTTATCCAAAAATTGACAAGCAAATAATTTAGCTAGGGCACAAACAAATCCTGTACTTGAACAGCCCTTCTTCTGGGGAAAAACTGAAATGAATCTGGTAAAACTAAACTGAGTTTCAGAATTGCCCTAAGAATTAGTCTATGCACAGAACACTTTTCTTTTGGCTATAGGTGAAGCCTGTTGGTAATCAGTGTAATAAAACTTGGGGTTTTCTTCACTTGCTAGTTTGTGGAAAGGGAAAACCCTTGGAGAGGTTTTTGAGGATGATTTATATGCACAACCATTTTCCTCCTGTCAACTTTCACCAGCTGGAAGCGCCCTTCTATCTTATTCAACTTGTCTGTCTGTCTTCTGCTCTTTCCGTGAGAATAAGTACTACTGACCGTAGACGCTGGGATAACGAAAACTGTTTTCAATTTGTCTCTATAAAGTATTGAAAATCCCTGTTGCTCACACTGACATCTTGGTCCAACCAACACAGTAGCGTACAGTAGAGAGTAGTGAAGAATTAGTAATATCTTGCAAAGACACATAGGCTTGAACGACGGATGAAGGAGTTGGAAACTATGTAACTTCTTGAAGATATTGAGAAGACGAGGTGAGTTGAAGAAGTTAAGCGGATTACTCTCGAGATTCCGTTTGAAAGGGAGCGACGGTTATAATGACGTTAGAGAGAAGGATAATGTGTAGTTTGGAGAAATAGAAAAGGTTGACAGGACGGTATGTGTAAATAAGAGCTTAGGAAAAAGACAAGGGAGAAAACAACCTGTGGACCTCGTTGATGATTTTGAATATTAAAGGTTAAACAAAGAAGGATATAGATATAAGTATTGTTTCGAAAAGTTGTTACCTGATTTCCGCTCACACTAGGATCGATCCGATATTGGCCAAGTACCAGAGATAATGGGGCCACGTTCTCCAGCTCTGAACGTTCGCCCGAGAAAAGAATACTTGACAATGAAGCCTTTCTTCTTCCCGATGTTCTTATTCCACTCCCACCTTATCCTTCACACAGTCTCTTCACCTTCTTCTTCTCCCTCTTCAATACTTGGATCTGCTCTTGTTTTTTACGGATCCTTTTCTTCCTTGTGAATTACTCTTACTCGGAGATTTGAACTGTCTTAAATTATTATTACTCACTACTACAAGTACACTCCACCTTAATAATAGAGCCTATAATTATTCTAAACGCCCCAAAAAGAGACAAGAAACTAAAGCATGACCACTTGCCCAGCCAAGTCCCACCACAATACCAGGAACAAGGCCACTCTCTCTTCCTGCATCACTATCCCTGCCTCTACCTACCACCTCCCATCTTCAAACTCATTGAGGAGACAATCGCACCCTCTCTCAGAGGGAAGAAACCCGTTTCCCAGCTCCTATATACTTTCTCCAACTCCCTCCCTCCGTCCGCCCAACTCCATCTCAGCTCCCGTGCCCTACACTTGCTTCAAGAGCAACAACAGAGCAAAATGGCGAAAAATCAATAACTTCCACGTCGTGCTAACATTGAGAGGAGCCTTCCATTTCCGCGCATACCTTCTCTTATATTCAGCCGTCACTTTCTTAACCCCACACCCTCCAGAACAAATCCAACTAGCCCTCCATCCACTCTTCCATGCTTTCTCCACTGCTTTCTCCGACCGCCAGCCAGCTAACGCTGTCTCCTCACGCTCCCACCCAGTCTCTCGCTCCTCATTCTCTCCTTTTCGCGAACCCCTCTACTTTGACTCTACTACCAAGGCAAGGATTTGCCTACTTTCTCCACTCTCTTTACACCAAGCAGATCACCCGCTCATAATACCTTATCTTAGAATCCGTCCTATCACCTTTTCATATCCATCCCTCCGTGTAGTAGGCTACTAGCAGCAGTAGCAGTGCCTCCTTTGCTAAAGCTTACCCAGCGAGGCAATCCCTGTCAAGCTCTGCTCTCCACTACTACGCCCAGTCTCCTTTCTCCTCTCCCCCTCTCCTCAGTCATCTCTCCACTCTCGCTTTCTCCATTCCATCCGGAGCTAAGCTAGGGTGTCTCGGAGGAAGCTCAGAATTCCCCATATGTGCTCTCTCTCTCTCTCTGATTTCCTTCTTTCTCCCAATTCTCAGTTTCGCGTGGGACGCTATATATATATATATATATATGTATATATATGCTTTCTGCAAAATAGAATTCTTCCGCATAAGAAGTCCAGAGGAAATGACATAGCGGGAATTCTCTCCTAGAATCCGTCGCTCCCGCTATTCCTTATACGTCCCACTCCCTCTCCTATGTATTCGCATCCGGTCTTTCTGTAATATCTTTCTCCTCTTCTTTTCTCCATCCGCGCTTTCTCCTCCTGAAAATTCCTACAAAACTTTCCTCGTCACCCATTTCATCATCCGTCCTTAAATCCGACCCTCGTGTCCTATAAATATAGGACTGGAATCCTCTCTTCCGAGCCACAAGAGACAGGTGCTTGATATGAGATTCAGTGGCATACTTGCCCATATCAATCATATTTCAATCAATTTTCCACCCACTTCCACAATTCTTACCCAGTCACCTCTATTCGCTATCTTTACCCACTTCACCAAAAACATCCATTGAGTCCCCATTAAAGATTTAAGCCCAATCCACACAGCATCCCAGCCCACCCTCGAACTGAGTCAGTCAGTGAGGACACAATCCGTCTAGCTTCTAGCCAGGACGGAAAGGAGCCAAACTGTATACACTTTCCCCAACCTGCCTTATCTCTTCCAATTCCCGCTTCTCGATCATTCCCCTCTTCCGCTTCCACTTCGTTCCCCATTGTAATAATAGACTTAAAATTCTTCCCCCATTACCCTCTTCCCCATCACCTTTCTCCCACTTTCTCCATTCAATCTCACACTATACCCCCGCATCCACCTTAGCCAAATTCCTTCCTTGCTCGTTTTTCTCTAGTCTCTACCCACCAGAGTGACTCTCTAGTCAACACAACACGCACATAACATATACATCTCAACTCAATGCCTGTACCTGCACCGATTACACAACTTACTTATTCTAAACCCTTCGCACCTTCGCTCCGTAATTCCGGGAGCAGCACTCCCAACCTACCTTTCATCGCTTTCACTCGTCTCAATCTTTCCTCTCAAACGCACGACATACTTTCACCATGAGACTACCAACCAAGGAACCTGCACCATGTCCAACCACCTCACGTCCTACCGCTGTCTAACCCGACTCAGTCAGCCATCCTTGATGCATCCACTTTTTGACTTGTATAGTTGTTGTACATAATAAAACCGTTTTCCTTCCATTCTTCTTTTTTAGGAGTCCTTTAGTACTTATTAAAGGGCTCTCTAAACTGATACATACACTCTTTTAAGAGCAACAAAGCTCCAAGAGCTCACTCTGCATCTTGAGTAGTTTCCCAAACCGCATTTGTTCAATCCTATCACTGATACTTGATCAGTCCTTTCTCCATCCTCATTGACTCCTTTCTAGAGATGGCATAATTTAAGAATGGGTCCAAAGCTTTACTACTATTCCCATGTTCTGAAGCAAAGCTAAGCTCTCGGATTTATTCTCCTCATCGCAACTTCCGGAAGCTAATATATTTTAAAACTCTTCTGCGCTCCCTCGCTTCCCTCCCGTCTTTATGCGAATGATGATGGGATTATTAATGAATGTTGCATATTCGTTATAGCTGTGAAGAAATATAACCAGGGAAGACCACGTATAGCATGGCCTACTCTTTGATTGAACCAAGAATCGATACAATACCAGCACATACCAACAACTGTTGAAGCTACCTTTGCGATTTTAAAGGGGATGCAAAGCAAACATTTTCTTGCTTCAAAACCGTAGCAAGAAACATTCTTGTTCCGTGATTACTTTATTACATCCTTCGTGAAGACACGTTCGCAAGCTGCCAAGGCTAAAAGTTGGAAAAAACAGCATCTTTTATATCACAAAAGAACCACAATGATTATTATTCCTTGGGCTATCTTTCTTGCTGTCACTGCTAAACTCCTTGGCATTAATTCTCCTATAATATATAGCTATTTTATTTTCTGCTGCTCAATACACGGAGGCATGCAAGGAAATAGTCCTTGATAAATGTCCGGAGGACGGCAACTACATGATTAGCTCCTTCTGTGGCAGTGGAGTTATTACAGAGGATCATGATGATGATGAGCTAGCTGATTCTATCGGCTTGTGAGGTTGTAAATGAGGAGTATAGTTTACTAATGTATGCGCACAAATTAATACACATTGAAGAGGGAGACAGAGGGCTAGAAATTGTAGAAGCTTGGAAACGTTTTGAATAACAGTAAACGCCTCCTCCTCTAATACGATACAATACAGTCACTACTCAGAGGGACGAGCGTCAAGTAAAGTTATTGAAGCGCTTCATACACAGTGATTAACAAACGCCCATATGAGTCAGGTGTCTGTACTAGATGCTTGCCAACAGACAAAATCAATTTTAACCATACATGGATAAGTATGCAGAGCGTCTGCACGTTCATAAACAAGTGTCCCTCCCAGAGTAAATAGCTTCTCCTCCTTAACCTTTCTACCTTTTCCTGCATACACTCCGCACATGGAATGAGTTCCCTCTAACCGTCCAGGTAAAAATCGTACAGGTATATATTTATTCTAGTCAGCTCGCTGCTATCCTTCCATTTCCAACCAAGCTCTTTCATACCCTGGAATGCATGTTCAAGCCTTGTATTCTAAGCAGAGAGTATAGGTAAAAAAATCCCTATTAAGCTACCTGCGTGCCTAACCATACTCATTCCGGCTCATATTCACATGGAACGTATTACCTTACAAACCATACCTGCCTCTCTTCGCGTCAAGTGTTATGTATCCTTTGAATTCTTTAACCTGAACCGCCAACTCTGTTCCAGTATTCCAGTACAGCCTTAGGGTAAAGTATAGCTAAAGAAGTAAAGGACCAAAAAAGTTTTTAATACACAGCTACTAAAAGGAAGGCAACTATAACGTGACTTAATAATTTGAACCTCAATTAGTACTTTTAAGAACGTAATTAATAGGACTCGTTTGAAATAAAAAATTCTTTGACTGTATTAAAACTTGAAACTGCTCAAAAAAATTCCTAAAGATTTTCCTATACAATAATATTTCCAAAAGGACACTAACGGATACTTTTGAATTACTCTCTAGGAGAATATTTCCTTTAAATGAACTTGTGATAGCATAGTGCATGGGCACTTAAATTTTGGCCTTAGCCTTCTCAGTGGTATCAGTTGCTGATATATCTATCTCTGGTATTAATAAGTGATACAAACAGCTGATTGCTGTGTACATGTCAGGTATTTGCGCAGTTTAGTTGAGTAGTCATACGTTTTCAAAGAAGCTGTATGTGTGATAAAATTTTGGGAGCGTGATTGATTCGCATTGCAGCAGCCGGACTGTTCGTTGGTTGATTTTGTTGCAATCGGTAGATTGACAGCTGTGAGAACTATGGTATGACTAGTATAGGTTTACACTGTAGAGACAGTATTAAACTGAGAATATAATTGTAGATATAAAGATATTTGAAAGAGTAGGTTTATTTAAAGTATCCCATGAATGATGAAACGAATCCGTCCTAAGCTCAAAGAAACAGCCCTTGGAGACTGGCGGCATGCCATTTTCAAGCGGGTTGTATCTCCTCCGACAAGGCCATCCTCAAGCTCAAATCAGTATTTTCCCGGAGAAATCCTTCAAGGAGCTCATAGTAATGGTCATCACCATGCAGGACATGATGAAGCGGATTCGCAGCGTGTTCGTTGCTCGGCTTCGAAGGTGCTTAATTTCGAGGGACTAACTATCAAGCGATCCTCGGAAGAAATACGTGAATTATGGAAGAATGCAATCAAGCAACAGATTCTCCTCAACAGGATGGAGAAGCAGAACCATATCCTTCAAGGTATTGTGTATTAAAACAGATATTAATTTGAACACTTGCTACATTTTACAGTTACAAGCGAAAATTATATTTTAAAAAACCAATGTTTCATTCTTTCCAGCCAAACAAGAAGAAGTGGGGGGTAAGCGTGCCAAATTATCCTACACCGATCTAGGAACTTGTGATGATGAAGCAGTTAACACCTGGGAGGCGATTTTTCGAGAAGCTAACTCCCGGCCGGGATACAAATGTGATATTCAGCTCATCAATTCCGCTATCTTGCGAGGTGCCGTTTTGCGAAATGATTTGCTTGCAAAGTAAATTGCACTTGTGTTGGGAATATTATCCGTTTTTCAATGATACTTTTATTTATTTTAGGTATACCTAAGCAAAAACGAGGTCAAGTATGGCAGCTGTTTATGCAACAGAAACGGAGAAGTAATTCCTTCAAACCACATTCTAGGCCGATGAGAGATGTTCCGTACAATCAGCTGAGAAGGGAGTTAACCTCACACCAACATGCCATTCTAATAGATTTAGGTAAAAAGGCGTCGTTTTGTTATGTAAACGAGGAAATGGAAAACTGAAGTTTAATAATGATTATCTTATTGAAATTTCACAAATATTTAGGTCGGACATTCCCAGCGCATCCATTTTATCGGCATCCGTTGGGTACCGGGCAGCTAGCCTTATTCAATTTGTTGAAAGCCTATTCAATCCTGGACCCGGATGTTGGGTATTGCCAAGGACTTTGTTTTGTCGCCGGTATTCTGCTGATGCATGTATGTCCTACTTGATTTTGTTTTTTGCTCGGCAAATGTCGAGATTATGCAGTTTGGAATACATTTAGTTTTGGTGGGTTTCAGCTGGAGGAAGAGGATGCATTTGAAGTACTGAAATACTTCATGTTCGATCTTGGTGCTAGGGAGCATTACAAATCTGAAATGGTTGGCCTTCAGGTAAAACATATTATAATTGAGCAGTGTGCAATTAATTGCTGGTACACTTTTCACCGACTCCAATTATATTTTAATAATTAAATAATTTGTTTTATTAGGTCAAGCTGTACCAGCTGACGAGGATGGTGCATGATCAAGATCCTGAAGTACAATCATACCTGTACCAGCAGGATGTCTTACCCTCTTTGTATGCGGCTCCGTGGTTCCTGACCATGTTTGCATCCCAGTTTCCTTTGGGATTCTCTGTTAGAGTCTTGGGTACAGAACATTTTACTCTCATTACATTGTAGTTGTATATACAGAGATGCACTCTTTGAAAACAAAATGTGTTCGTTTACCAATATATTATTTATTCATCGTTTCCAGATTTTGTCCTACTCCATGGAGTTGATATGATTACAAAATTTGCAGTTGCAATTATTGTGGACCACAAGAGTGACATAGTCAAGTGTACGGGTTTGGAAAAAGTCATGGAATGTTTTCGACGAGTAGTTACACAAATAGGGTCTGACCATGTGAATAAGTACCTTCGACGGGTAGGAACTCCTTTAGTCAATTAGCTAATCGTTTGAAAATCTTACCGTCTTTCTTAATTCAAATATATTTGCTTGTGTATGTCTAGGTTGTTGAAATGGAAGCCGACATGGAAAAGCAGCTTTTGACTTACGCAATCGAATATTCTGTGATGCATGATGAATCTTTTTTGGCATTTATCAATGATGCTTACTCTCCACCGTCTTCCAAAACAATAAAAACCAGGATACCAGCTCCTAAATCTAATCCTGGTCGAGCTCCTGTGGGATGCGAAAACTGTTTGCTGTAAGCTGATATTCTCCGATGGATGTATTATTAAATGTGAATAACCACAAGATGCAAGCATGAGTTGGTGCTTATGTATGGTTTAAATTACTTTCAGGTTACAATACGATATCATAACGTTGCTAAAGCATATTGAAGCAACACAAAGCCAGACTGATCGTGATCAGTATCCTCCTGAAGTTCTTGCCTTGACTAATAAGTATTTTCCTAACAAGTCGAAGTTTTCTCAACAACGCAATGGTTTTAACGATTGTGACGAACTTAAAAGACTGGATGATGATGTTGCTGTGCAGCTAGCCTGCTCTCTTCGTTCTCCTGACACTGTAGTGAAATCGGATTAATTACAGTCGACATCCGTTAAGAATTAGACATAGATGATGATAGGTTAGGATTTACTGTAACTTCCGAAAGTATTGCTCCGTAGAATCACGTCAGTAGTTCGGTAACCATATTCAAGTAGTGAACATCGTTATATCGAAACAGTTTAAACTTACCTTCCCCTAAACTCTTACCGGATACAGGGTGGATATATGTACTACATTGAATCCTGCCTTGAATTTGTGTCTTCCAAAATTTGTATTTTCTGTTGAAACGAAACTGATGGAGAAAAAGATTCGGTTCGAACTGAAGGGATCTTTTAGTAATAGTGCAAATGGAGCGTATATGCATAGGTATATTATAAATTTATTAGAGCATGTGCAGCTGCTTGGTGTTACGCGACAAAATTGCAGTCAATCAGAAACACAACATGAAAGTAAATGTAGCTCATGTTCGATTGGTATTTTAATATTTTCAATATAAAATACATCATAATACAAAGTGTTATTTCATGAGGTTCACTAAGCCTTATCGTAAGCTTAGTTGTTTAATGCTTCAATGATGCACTCGTATGAGTTGAGATGAAAAACTTCATTAACCTAAGCTACCAACTACGGTGCAAACAACAAGGTAAAGCTTTGACGTCAAAACTGCGAAATGAGGATCATTTACAACCATAGTTCCTGAATACAATCAAGAATGATTAGAACTAACATTAAAACGTAAAGAGTAATACTGTGCACAACAAACAGTAGATTTCATATATTTAATTTTCGCGAGTGCTGAATTCTTTATGGAAGCACAGAGGCTGGGGCGGCTAATAGTTTGTTCCATACAAGTGTTAAAGAGTTAATCTGAGAATTTTACCATTACATCCTCAAGAGTATGAACACCAACCCGACTACGGGGATAGCGACTAATCTGGGTAGAACTAAAATTTGACGCTGATTTTACTTTTTGAGACTGCATAAGTTTTGCCGGAATCTTCTACGTTCTTTACAAAACATGTAACTCAAACTTATCCAGCATAACTATCAGAGACAATTGCTCACACTAAAAATACTTTTACCGTAATGATAACGACTACAATACATTACATAGTTGAGTTGAGATGAGCGTATTTTATGATAAGGTCAAAAAATTGTGATACGCTGAAATAAATTACAGAATATGCCGCCCTAAGTTAATTCATATGCTTCTTAACCGGTTTATAAATCACAATTTCCTGTCACAGTATTTCTGTATTTATGAACAGTACAATAATCCTGTGTCTGTTCGTGTACGAATGCATGTTGCCCTAAGAAGCTGCATTCTAACAACATCACTTCATAATATAACATAA
Source organism: Sminthurides aquaticus (assembly GCA_906901655.1). Taxonomy (NCBI): domain Eukaryota; kingdom Metazoa; phylum Arthropoda; class Collembola; order Symphypleona; family Sminthurididae; genus Sminthurides; species Sminthurides aquaticus. Next base: position 1,324,308 of record CAJQTT010000004.1, on the reverse strand, counting down.
CTACATCTTTATAATATAAACAGTCTGCAATTCCTTCCATGAGATTCACACACGCATTCACACTCTTAAAACTTTCAAACCACCTAATCATTATCAACAGTAAGTACAGAGAAGAAATAATATCGTCTTCGTATGTCATCACGCCGACCCATCCTTCTTAATTTCGTCTTTGGTTTTCCCACGGCGCAGATTAGGGTCAAGAGAGTCGTGGTCGCTGCTCGTAGAGGCATGAATTGCATTCCTAGGGACCAGAATAATGTTGCCATCAGCGGCTTGCTGCAGACTATATTCATACGGGCTGTATGGATTTCCATCTCTGTCTCTTAAAGCCTGCAAGAAATGAAAGTTTCAGTAAAGACAAGCGTTTAATATCGCCACTCCGATTCACATAATCAATTTCATGTTTACTTACTTGGAATACGTGCCGATACAGCTGAGAATATTTTTCTTTGAGCGCATTTCGCCTTGTCACTAGACTTTCCTGGTCTCTCAGCAAAGCCAATTTCCTATCCCTGATCTTTTGCACTTCATCAGCAAGCTGGAGAATTTGATCTAGCTTTCGTTTCCGGCAGTTCTGAGCAGCAACTTTGTTCTTGCCTCTCCGACGGATATCTCGGATTAACGATAACTGAGGCTCGGAGAGATCATACTTAGAGAGCCTTTCGTTAAACTCATCCATGGGCAAGTTAATGATGTCGTCTGTAGTAATAGGAAGGTTCATAGATCGAGCCCGTTTTTCATCCCGAGAAAGATACTCCTCTATAATAAAAAATAACACCGTTTAGAAAATAAAGTACAGAATTAATCGAGACGTTTTTCATTATATGGATCACAACCTTCCTTACTTTTCGGCTTGTCTTTCGTGGGTGTACGTTGTGTGCGCAGACTGTGGCTGTGGGTGGAAACAGGTAGCTGAGACTGGGGCAAGGCATAACTATGATTATTGTGCATGTCAGTCATACACTCGGAAGTTCGAGGGCCTGTGAAAGAAAATGCATGCTCCATGTACTAATCAGTCTTGCAAAACAGTTTAACTTTACGGATTTGAACAAAACCAATAGAACTGTAGCGAATTCAGGTTTTTCAACTCCTTACTCACCATCATGGCGCGAATAGTCGGAATTACAACCATACTTCATATCCAAATGGTCCATTGAAGCGTTACCTCCTGAATGTTCTATAGAATCGGGTGTATACGGCCCACACAATCCTGAAGAGGAATGAGGAACGCCAGAATACGGTAATATAACGCCCTGGTCATGCTGAACTCGCTTGCCGAACATTTGATGTTTCTTTTGAGCAACCGGACCGCCCACTCTGTGAAGACCATCTCCTTTGCCGTAGTAGTCATAACCGCGTAATTTACTATAACATGGTTTCAGACAAATCTTAATTACTTGTTGAAAATTCAAATGATAAATTTAAACTATCACGCTATTCGTATGAAACTTCGTAGGAAGCAACAGTTACATAGACTTACCTCGAATATTCTGCACCGTATGAGGAATCATGCGGACCATGTGCTTGAGCATCTGATTCTGTCCATTCCGTGTCCGAAACTTGCGGATCAGTCATAGGTGGAACTCGATCAGAGCCCATGGAGCTAACTGCGCTGTCACTGGATGCCTCCATACGATCTTCGGATGCCGCTGCCGCCCCAGCCCCAATGCTGCAATTTGTTTGAGTTGAGACGGGATGAGGATGCATTCCTGGTGGTCCAGTACCCGGGCCATTGGCAACAGCTCCTGAAGAGTTATCCATCAATCTCATTGTGTACATCCCTACATATTAATTTACCAACCTGAAGTCATTGCTCTATTGAAGTAACTTAACTGAATAATGCTTCCGTAGGGATATATTTGAAAATCTTTTGCTTTCCATATATATAGTTTCTAACTGACTATAACATAATAACCTCCCTGATATCAATGTTTATGGTAATAATGAAATCTGACTGACTTCATTTGTATAACACTACACTGCTTTCATTATTTATTTTCCATTAAAAGGCTTGCTGGAGCCTACGCACACTAGTCCAGTTCAATCCAGGTATTCAAAGCTATAACGTTATTATTATACGCAAATTCTCATAAATAGGAAGCCACCTAGTTATAATTGATGTGTGGATGGGTACTCTCGATCTAACTAACTTTATACGTTTACGTACACAATCTAATATATTTCGCATAAACTTTACTCATTCGCTGTGAGCCACCATTGCCAAGTTCGAATCTTGAATGAAACATCTAAGAGAAATTGCTGAATCTATTCTATGTTTTATGGTGGGTTAATAAGAGAAAAGTACCGACCTTCATTCATTGCCATGTCCATGAGTTGCAAATCATCGTCGTTAAGGATTGATGAAAGGAACCCTTCCGTCGTCTGGTTGTGCATCTCACCATTCGTTGTCATATTCTAAGTAAAACAGATACATTTTATACACAAATTGAATTTAGATCTGATTTCATTAAACCTAGCAGTTTGAAGTTATCGTTATTAAGTTTAATATTATCTGATAGGAATCTGCTAGGAATTCCTACTGCATTTATGAACTACTTTTAACGAGATTAATTGACTATTAATAGGTAGTAACGGATTAAAACCACAGAAATGCAAAACAATCTCCAGATATTCACTATCAAAATCAGCTTCGAATACAGAAATGCGTGTAGTAAAAGATTTAGGAGGAGGAGGGGTTGTACTCACGAGGACTGTTATCACATTTTTTGCACTTTAATTAATAATTACCTTTCGGTAATTATTCACTACATGTCGACCGGTTTCGAGCCGAAAGCTCTTTATCAAGACATGGCTGTAGATGTCACACGAGGTTTATTTTATCGGACAAATTTTGTTTTGTTTTTGATTTTACTTTACGTTTGCTTGGATAAACTGAGTACTTGGTAGTTTAGGCATTTTCTCTCCTTCTTCCTCCTTCGCCTACCAAGTACTCAGTTTATCCAAGCAAACGTCAAGTAAAATCAAAAACAAAACAAAATTTGTCCGTTAAAATAAACCTCGTGTGACTATGGAATGATTTCCATCATTCCATCTACAGCCATGTCTTGACTCGAAACCGGTCGACATGTAGTGAATAATTACCGAAAGGTAATTATTAATTAAAGTGCAAAAAATATGATAACAGTCATGGTGAGTACAGCCCCTCCTCCTCCTAAATCTTTTACTATAATTTCTACTCAACCTGCGCTCTTTCTAAACTAATACAGAAATGCGTGTATTACCTAACTCATATCTAACCCAACTCTTACAAAATTTTAAAAGCTGAGCAAATATGTATCTCCACGGGAATTATTGAAACTTGTAAAACGAGCATAAGAAATTACCGGGTAGTAGATCATATCATGATGCGGAGGTTCGATCATTTTGTAATGAGAACTTGGATCAATCATTGGATCGCTACTATTAGTGAGGTGCATCGATGATGCCAGCGCAGATCCAATATTTGGCGGAGGCCCTGTAAAACATGAAATACATTAATTATTCGTACTTTGTGTTATTTTCTAGAACCATTCCGAATGAGATTCAGCCGAACGCACCTATAAAAGACTATAAAGCTTGCATAACGTACTGCGCTGGTGTATCATGTAACTAGTATCGCATTTAAGGAAGCGTAACAGCTCACATTCTAGTCTTTCTACCTTCAACCTCAAAAATAGCATAGGTAACCACATCTAGAAACTTTGAAGGAGCATAAGTGCTAACAATTCATTCCCAGAGCGTTGTTACGGTTTGTTCAATTTCGCTGCTCCTCCTGTCGCTTCGAAAAAAGGCGACGCTCTCATAGCTCAACTACGTGGCACCGACCAACAGACGCAAAAAATATATGCTACAAAAAGAACCTGCTCCACCGGAGATAGAGCGTACAAATATAAAATTCTATTTTCTATTGTTGCGAGTTCTGCTTCTGCTACACTTCAATCCAGAAATAATCGATTAGGAAACCGCCATGACAAGCTCATCGGCTTACCTTTTTCCTCCTGCCTCTCAGTACCTAACTTTAATAGTCTCCATCCTCTTCCCAGCAGCAATACCTGCTCGCTCCTAGACACTCCTCATCTCCCACCTGAGATAACCAATCAGAGTTTAACTGCAGCTACACTTCGCCCTCGTTTCCCTTTACAAAAGTCGGTTCAATCTTTCCTAAACAACTTCAAAATCATTCATCCATTCCCTTTATCCTCCACTCAATTAGTCAATCATGTGGAAGTGTTAACTTTATCACGCACCATAGACTTTACGGTCGACAATTCCTCCCAAACACGCGGTTCAACGCTTCCATAAAATACACTATATTCTATAAAAAAACTCGCAACTTCTAACCCCATAGCTCCTATGAGAATTTCGTGAAGCCAGAGACGTATAACCCCAAAATCAAAATCAATTCCTATTTCCAAATTGCAATTCTTCCGCATCATTTCCTCTCTGACATTCTTTCTCGCAATCCGGAGTGTTCCTACTTCCGTCCCCTAGCCCGATGCTAATCCAACGATGCTAAAATCCAGCGTGATCGAATCAATCTTTTGCACCGGGCGTTCATAGCAATGCTTGTCGCCATTCTTTATCTGCAGTGAAGGGTTGAGTAAAATCTGCTATGGCTTTAAATATCCGCTTCCTAATAAATGTTTGCCTCTGATCAACGATCTAAGGGTCGCATTCTTTTACCAAGGGCGCTCATGAACAGCTTTTGATATTCGTTTTAACATGACTAAAACGTATAACCATGAATGTTTTAATGATTCTGTTTACACATTTGATTCTTCAGAACGATTCATTCCATTTACTTGCTTACTACACTTACCCATAGGTACAGACGAGTAGGAGGAGGTGGTATTCAATTCTGGAGGTGGCACTGGAAGAGTAGCGTTTTGTAATAAAACACTCCGAGTAGAATCTCCATACGAAACAGGTGGTGGCCCGCCGCCGGTTGGATAGGAGGGATGATGATGATGATGATGAGGATGGTGCATGGAATGATGATGGTGGAGGGATGAGGACGGGTGGTGTAATCCATGATGGTGGTGGTGATGATGTGGGGGGAAATGGTGGGGCAAAGCCTGTGGCAAGGATTGAGCCAGCGACGTTCCATTGCCATCATGCTGAGGTTGAAGACTGAGCAGACTCGCTAGCTCTTGCCACCGCTGATCATACCGTGGATCCATTGCGTTGTTCCGCAATAATCCTTGCATACGAGCATGAACCTGAAGAAATTGAACATATTAATAGTTAAAAAAGCAATAATTTCATTTCTGAAAGCTTTGCCGCCATAATATCCTTCTCAGTTACTTGTTCCTAATCCCCGGTCTACTTCATTAGGGCATGCTTCCATCACCTTTCTTTACTATACTATCCTGCGCCGTAGCATTCTCCAACATTCTCTTTTGATTACATCCATCAAATTAGTCTGACAATCATGTTTAATTATTATTAAACCAAAGCGTCTCGATTTGAGTATATCTCAAAAATTCTTCTACTCGTCCCATTACTTGTCGACACCCCATAATTTCTCTAATTCTCCCTCTCTCACATATACCTTCCCCTGTCCACACATCAGACAACTTCGTGACAGGTAAATAAAAGAAATGTACGATCCACATCTGTAGCTCCCGCTCATCTCTTCTCTCATCTGCCTGCCTCTTACCCCGTCATTCCGTGACGCCATACTCAAACATCTTACTCTTGGAACTTTGAAATATTAACACTTAGGCGCTCAATCCCCCTCCTCGGTTCTTTTTCATAGTTTCCTTCATAGTTACAGAACAGACTGAAAACTCCTGACTTCTTGAGGGGATCGCCTAGCCTTTATGGGCCCGAATCGATTTATTTTAAAATTATCTTAAAAGCGGCAATCTGTAATTTCAATAGCTCATACTCTAATCAAATCTTCAACTTCAGACCTCCGCCATACCATGTTTCTTAACCCGACCCGAGTTCCAATACCGTCTACATTTTTGTCGCGCTTGGGAATTCTGTTCCGGCTTGATCAAGACTTGGAATACAAAACCTCCTCAGTTATTCCAAAATTACACACAAGAACATTCCATCTCCATCCAACCTCCGTTCCCTCCCTCTATCAAGTAAATCAACCCTTTGCCCACTTATTCACGCACACATCAAGCTTTGTAGAAATTCTAAAGAGCTGAGATGGACTGACTGAATCTGAGAGACAGTGCAGCAAGTATCCTTCCTCCTTGCTTTAGGACGAGACCTTGAATTCTCAAAGACTTCTTACTTGTTCAGGCAACAGGTGGTTTTAGGAAAAGAAAATACCCACAAGAATAACATGTTCCCTCCATCCAACACAATTTTTTTCCGTCCTCCAAATTATCCTCTTCTCTCTTTAGAGTCGGTCAATAATAGACGCAAATGAATCTTACACATTTCCCCCCTCCCTGCTCACCACAAATCTCAGCTAAGCCATTCAACAAGCTACGTATCAAAGTCCTATCATGAAGCATAAAACTCAAAATACTCCCTTTCTTTCAACAAAGCTTCTCAAGTCTCAAGTATCTCAAACACTTGATGCTTACCTTCTACTATTTGCCTACACTTGACCTAGCACCTGAGTCTATGCTTAAACCTTATCGTACTTCCTTTCTCTTCTTCCCTTAAATCAACTTGCCCCTTAGCTTCTCCACAGCTTTTTCTCCTTTAAACTTATCCGTTTTCTTCTAGGAATATCCCAAAAAAGGCCACAAGAACATCTTCATCCGTCTTCTCTAACATCTAAAAACGCCGAGCTTCTTTCCCATGCCCTGCCCACAACTTCAAGAGGTTCTGTCGATAAGTCGAAACAGTTTCGTTTATGTGCGAACCTCTTCAGGATACGCTGAAACTTTTTATCAATACATCACATTCTAATGTGCTGCAGAACCATGCTACAAGCATGTAGGTAATCTGAGCATATGACATGCATTGCGAATAACCGCATCTCAAGCATGAAGACTAAATATATCTCTTTAGAACATTGAAAACCCTCCGCCTCGTAAGTAAAATAGTATCTGTCCCTGCCTCCTACCCTCACAATTGACAGTATCCTTGTGAATTTAAAGGAGCAACTTACAAAGTGTTCCCTCGAAAGGTTTACCACAATAAAAACTATTAAAATAAAAGTCCTTGTCGTAAGGCGCGTATTTATTTTACCCCCACACCAAATACTCTTTCCTGCTAATACGCTGCAAGCCGACAGAATCACTCCGCGCTTTATTATTCTCTACCACAAGCACAACCTGTTGAAGCTGCGGCTCATATAACAGCTAAAATTGATTCACAAAAGGAGCCTACACAGGCCTAAAAAGTCCCTGTTCACACAAATCTAATCCATTCTCAAGGTTTCAGCTCAGCTCAATTCAAAATTTTCATTGCCAACCCATCAATTACTTGTTCGTTACTATATAAATACTCAAATGCTCATACTATTCAAGCTAGGGACTATTTTCTGGTGCTCCTACTCATCTTCCTTACTACCGTGTATTTCGTAATGCAATTAAAATGTAGGAATATGTAAGCATTCACAGGTTAACCTCTCAAAATTTTCGATAGTCTAAAAACCATGGAAGGGTGGAATAAGCTTCCATTTACAGCTGTCGAATTTGTTGTGATTGCCTCCATCAGAATTCCGTAAGTGTGTCTAAATAAGAGGGACTATAGTGACAAACTCTCTGTAATGTCTCACGGGTCTTCTCCACTTCGTCACTTACGCATCCCCAATCCATCATAACCACGTATTATTCTCTAGTCAAAAACATCCTCCAAGCCTTATTCCAATCCCGCGGATACATGTTCCCATCAATCATTTTACCTTTGGTCTGGAGTCTCACTCAAGTCAAAATCCATTAGTGAGAGCATTACAACATCAAAACGACATCTCCGCTTCATAACCATTCCTCCTTTCATATTTTACATCTGTAACTCCTGCCATGCTTCAATTTGTCATGACATTCATAAGTCACAACATTAATGTAAAATGGTATTCCTTCCCATTAGCTCCCTCCTATATCCGTGGACTAACTCGACTACATGATGTACGACATGAAGCCTCTGACCTCCGCGCACATTTCCCAGTACGGCGTTTTAAGATGCTGACAATAATACCATTAAGCTGAAATCTTCTCTTTCACTTTCCATACTTTCTACGAATATGAAACATTTAAACTTACTTGGAAGCCTCTGGGCTGCGTTGGATGTGTATTTGACCGGCCATTGGAATAAATTGACGCTGTTTGAATCATGTCCAGTGTGTTCACAGCCGCATCTAATTCTTCATCTCCAATTTCCGACAGACTCTCACAACTCACGTAACTGCTTTCGTTATGTGGGACCTTTTCAAAAACAAAAGATGTCTTCGTTACCAACCGCATTCACAAGTTAAAGTAGCTCAGAAATGTAGCCGCTGCTCAGAATTCAGAATATCGTAACTACTTACCGATTCTGGAGAGTTTGACGGCCCACTCTCGCTTTCTAAGTGTTCAGAAGACTCAACTAAGGGCAAATCAAGTTGATCGTCAGAGGAGTCCAAAATTAAAATCCCACTTTCAGTCTCCAAGTCATCTGAATCACAATTGAATGGTTATTAGTTAATATTTGACTTACTATCGTTGATATGATTACTTTTATATAATTTGACGTTCGCTCTTCGCTCTGTTCAATCCTACTTTTTTAAATTTTGAGGTGTTTTAAAACATGTAACAATATTTCCAGCCTCGTTTCAACGATCGAACTGTTATCCCGCGTAATTTGTCAAGTATAGAAAATTCAACATCTCTCTCCGTTAATGTAGCTCCTAAGATTTGTCTTCATGAAACTCCTTGAATGAGGAAGACGTTATGAATTTTACCCCATTTAGCTTAATCTTTTGTTTGACCTTGATTAACCACCTCAATCCAAGCTATTAATATCGTACTACAAGCTTTTAAGTCCCCGAAACTTTTATCCCTGAATATACGAGGCCACCGTCGAGGCATACATAAAGATTAAAACCACCCCCCATTCCTACTCTACAGCCTAAGTTTCATTTATATGTATTGAGTATCTTTCCAACTAAAATTGCGTGCCCTTTTTGAACCTCCTACCATTTTGAGTTAGAGCCAAAGAGCACTGATAAAGCTCAATTGTTAAGGGAAGAGAATCCTTGAAGACCCAGCCACGCGCGGACGGAAGGATGTAACAAATCTCAGCACCCCTCCAACTTAAAAAGCCTATACCGCTCCGTCGGCTCCCGAGCCTAAAAAGTCTATACGAGCGCTAGTGCAGCCACCAATAAGGAACCTTTTAGATTCCTTTGTTCTCATAGCACGCGTGAGGGGAAGGATCTTTCTCGCTCATAATTTTAACTTCAATCAAGATAGAACTGCATTCTAAAATTAACATGTTACCTTTGCATCTTGAAATAATGCAAGTTCCGCGCTAATTTCATTCATCTCAACTCTGTTCTCTTCACGTAGATTTACGGATTTAACAATTTGACAGTGACTCCTTGCGGCAACTCAATATTATCTTTGTTTCAATTTACCGTCTGAATTCTAAGCAAGCAGTTGCTTCCCTTCCCGGCTTCATTATAGTAGCTTAGTGAAGAGAAGGGACGAGCGGGTTATGACTTGAAGCTTAATACTTTGACATGAGCTGACATCTTATCTCTTCCATCACTCCAGCTGTCAGCTCATTGTGATCACATACAATCCCACTCATTATGCTCAAGGAAACCACAGCCCAGTATTGTGCATTACGATTCTTCTCTAGCCCTGTTCATCTCAATACTAATTTTCCTGAGTCTATCGCTTCCACCGCCCGTTCTCTTCTCACTTTAATCAGATAATGTCACGTAAAAGCAGGCTTCTACCCCTTCCTCCATCAGGAGAACACTTTTTCATCTTTCTTTTCTCACATATCTCATCAGAAATCATTGAAAGAGCAGCATTTAAATGTCATAACAAGGAAACAATAGACATTCTTCGTCATTACTTGCTCATACTATGTTATTTTTTCTTGTCCTAAAAGTTTCCTCTCAATTATTTCGATACCCTAGCAATATATTTAACTAATATCTTATATATTGTATCAAAATTCCAGCCTTACCCGCCAAAAGATCCACTTTTTTATATAGTTAATAGATAGAGAGATCTTCACCGAATTATTCTAAAGTGCAAAGCGGTTGCCAGCGCAACAAGCTTTAACTCAAAGTTAAAACAATTTTTCTTTTCGGAAAGAACTAAACAAACCTTCCGGGTAAAGCTCACAACCGGAAACCGGAAACACACAACACTAAGCGGAATATATTCGCAACTTCCGGCAACGTTTTTCACACAACACACTTGAATTACCAATTGAATTATAACACGGAATTACTTTAGCAGTAAACCTGGATACTCAGCTTGGATACTCAGCTTCATCAAAACCAGATACTATGGTAACAGGAATTATGAAAAACTTAGTCTCAACTTCGATCCAAGAGGCACATCCGACTTGTTCATCTGAGCTCTGACAACACTTTAAATGCAGCCATCGCAACAATGTCCATGTTCAAAAGTCTACCCCTCCACGTTCAACAATCATCCAACCCTGCTCAATTTCCCTCTGTTCTCTCCTACGATACACCATTCACAGCTCCAATGAATGAACTACAATGGAGGGTTATACCAAGGGGTGGTAAACTTACGCAACCAATCCCAACTTGAAGCACAACCCCAGGGTGTTCTTCACGTCCACCAAAATTTATTACTGTCTATAAACATATACCGACCAGGCCAGCACCATCCGCATCCCTCATCTTGCTTCTTACGTGGCTGCTACCAACCACAACCACCATACCTCTCGGCCAGCCTGTCAGACTAAACTACCTCTATACTCGTCCCTACCTACTTCTTCCCCTTCCGATATTCCTCCTGAGGTCTCCTTATGCTAGTATATACGTTATCGCTTGATTGATTCTGGAATTGTAATTATCACTTGTATCTTCTCAGACATCAACTTACAAACAGTATCAAAGATAATATATAATTTATCCGCCAATCAAAAACACAGCCGCATTGAATACTCCCATGATTAAATTCATCTCAACTTCAACCCTGGACTTTGTCTTTTCTTTCTCCAGAGTTCTTATAGAAGGCCCTACCTCTTACAATGCGTAACATAATATAGATGCCGAAGGATGCATTCTTTCTTCTCATGCTTTCTCCAGGCGTGCGAATCAACAGGTTGTTCAAAGACGACAAAATCATCTGTTGTACTTGGATAAACTAGACTTGATATATTGCTCTGAAATTTCTTGTTACGCTATTATCGATACCATAGATGCCTTGGACATCGACAGGCATATTATCAACCTCAACGTCTAACTTCTCCCGAAACAAGTACATTTAATTTCTCTTACTTACTTCAGAACCTTCGTTTCGGGAGAGTGTGGGCTGGAGAACTTTAATTTCCAGCTTGACGTTACCAATGGATTTTGGACTTGAAATTTGTTTCGTTCCATGGAGAAAACGATACGAGACTAGGTAGAGCTGGGCCTATATTTGCTTCCTGACTTGCTTCAATTAGAGCATAGCCAAAAGTTAATAGGGATTTTGATGATAGCCTTCCCTGTACGCTTCTTCTCCTGGTTTATTATAAGTTGCCATCGGCATTTCACCTCATGCTGAGTCGTGTGAAGCGAGACTGTCCGTTTCATCCTTGTCTTGATGTTCATGAAATTCGCCTAGTCATTCTTCTCCGTATAACAAAATCGCCAAGGCCTAACCTCGATCTAACATTACACGTCCCACAGCCAGCACCATCCACCGCGTCTCCAAACCCAACCCGATCTCCTGCTCCACACATTTTTTACCATTATTCGTTTCCCTCGCCAGCGTTGCAGCGTCGTATGCATTATCAAGGAAACTACCCTCTTCCCACCACTATTACTTGGAATATAAAGACCAAATTTCACTCTTATCCCTGAACAATTAACAAGGAGCCAAAATAGATACATTCGTAAGAGTTACGCCATCACACGGCTTCTTCGTCCCAAATTCAACCTTCATCTTCATCTGCATTCAATGACAGAGAAGAACAAAACACTGGGGTAACAAATCCCATACGTACCAACGTTCTCCGCTTCCAATTTAAACATTCATTCTAAAATTTTGACACCACCAACATCCAGCCCGAGCATAGCGAATGTCTTTTCCATCTGCATTAGCTTTCTGGCTTTTTTTTCTCCGTTGTTTTCCCATCTGGCTATTGCACAAACTGTGATGCTATTTTAAATGTAATCCAAGTAAAAATTAACTTACCAAGAAAAGATTCAAGAGCAGCAGCAGCGTCTTCAACTTCGTTCCAACCGGTGGCAGTACCTTCTTGATTTCGCGAAAAGGATTCAAGTGTGCCTGCTGAAGCTCCTGAGCTCGCTTCTCCCACGTCCGTATCTTCTGTACGCAATTAAAAATATTTTTATTTCATCAATAGGCATACTCCGTTGGTGAATTTTTCGAATGTTACACGAAATGGAGATTGGAAGGCTTTTTAACGAATCCTTGCTTTCGTTTCAATTCCATCCCATTAGTTTTTTGATTCGGACGTTCCTCAAGGAAGCGTACGCATCAAAGCTAGTCATCTGGCCTCTGAAGCCTTTGTCCCGTCGATCATGTCATTGGCAATATTCAAATCCTTATCCCGAGCATCTCCCAGCCCAAGGAAACCAACACACCACCCTTCCGTCACTCAGTCAGCACTGGGTAGCTCGGAAGATTAGGATTTTAAGCCCGTGTATGAATCTCCATCCCATCCATTTTGATGGGATGAAAACGCCTATAAACTCCAAGATGAGGGAACGATACCTACTTTATCCACGGGGCCAACGAACAGCCGGGTCTCCTCTCCGCGGATCTCACCAACTGACTCAGTATCTCCTCAAGAGGAGTTGTTGTTGACTGGGAGAGATAAAAACCGATTTCTACAGATTATATCGCGTCTCTCTTCCCATAAAAAACGCATACGCAACATGGGGCCTTCCAAACTTCATTGTATACCAAACTAGAACCAATCTCTATACGCTCATTGTTTTCACCTAGCTTCAACAATGCTACGGAGATGACCAAACATTTTTCCTTCATCTATTCACGCCGCTCCAAACCCTCCCGAAACCACTTTCCTCCACACATCCGACCTCTGCATATTCCCTCCTCTATTGCCCATCACACACATCTCCTCCGTCTGCCTACGGCCAACACTACCCACATTTGACCAAAACCGCCGGCCCTCATGCATCATCTATGATCTAAGCGCACTTACACACACGGCCTTAACTCTACAAAATTCATATAGACTCATTTTTCAAACCTAATCCCCATATGTCTCCTACTATTTACAACCAACCTAACCCCATCAATGCTCTATACCTTTTCCTTTCTTGATTTTTCAAAAATTCAAAGCTTCTCTCTATCCTCTTCCTGCCTCTTCAAGTTTTAAGCTGAAGCTCCTGCCTCCGTTCTCATTATAGTTGTTTTTTTATTATTCCCATCCTTTTTCTCACCCTCCTTCCTTGTTTTTCCCCTCCATGAGTGTAGTAAATATAAATATGTAACAAGGACCGAAATTCATAACATTTTACAGTTAAAATCAACTTCAAATCTAACCAACGCACAACAAGTTTCAATTATTCCTCCGCAACGGCAAACGATAAACAAACGGCAATTCAACATCCCTCAAACCCCCAACAGCAGAAACAGTTATCAATTCCATTGTTTTCCCTCTTTGCCATGCACAATATGAGGCAACTTAACTTCCCTCTATCCTGCTTAGCTTAGTTTCTCCTCCTTCCTGAGGTGTGTCTCCAACGAGCTCATACAATTATTATATTTGTGCAAGCATTGCTCATTCCCCAAAAGATGCAGCCATGTGACTTCTCAGTTAATCCCGCTAGCTAGGACTAACTATAATAACAATAATAACCAAATTTACAATCACCAACTGCCTCCTTCTTGAACCTAACATGGTCACATCCTCAGCATCACATCCACTCACATTCCATAACCATTCTACATCTTCATGTCTATCCACCTAACTCACGAGGGGGTCCTTCATCCAATCCAACTCATCATCCTCATTACTACAATCACTGAATCATAAGTCATACGGCCATATAAACTAACGCCACATTAAATCTGCATCAAGTCTCCCGTCTCTCCTCTCCATGCTTATAACGTCCAACGGTTTCTACATAAATTCCACCCTTCAACTCCTCTCCCACCCAGACAGCCAGGTAGGAATCAAGCATCAAGCACTGTAATTTACTATCTGTCAAGTTCAACAACATCGCTCAGCGCACTGTAAAATACTTGGACAAAATATAGGTTTATGATCTTATAGTCCCGTCAAATACAATAGACTTTACCACATGCTACTAACTCCTCCCTGCTGTAAATCATAGTCGTTCCAATTTCAATCCTATCCCTCTTACCACCGACTTTCGACCGTGTCGTGTCGCACCCAAATTTCACTCGTCAGGTAATCATTTGATTTAAAAATAATACATTTATGAGCATTAAAGTTCCCATTTAGCTCGAATTGGCTCAAACTTTCCTTCTAAACTTATAAATTATGGCATGCAAGCATTTGTCACATGCTAATTCATATTATTAAATGTGCGCAAAAATTCTCACACTTGCCAAACACAACTTCACGCGGGAGCTAAAATAATGCATCTTCATGACTATCTTATTCACAAAACAATAACACGGAGCAGTAAATGGCAAATCTGAGCATAATTTTTGTATTTTTCCCTTCAAAAATTCCAATTGTCCTTAAATTTTGCTCATCATTCCTCATACATAAGTACGGGAAGAGCATAGGGGCTTCCCCCGTAGATGTAGTTTAACTACTGAAGACGTTTTCAGATAAATATACACTCCACTCCGACTTCTCAATGAACCGTTTACTTGCACATTCTGCATTTATTCTGAGTCGTCATCATCGCTCCGGCCCTTTGGCAAGGTCTCATTTAATGTGAGTCATGACAACTTGCACTGTTTCTCAGCGTCATTGGTCATTGTACGTCCTAGTTGTTCACATTTTCTGAAACTCATCTTACACCTCATCTTCAAATTTACTGACTGGAGTTAATTTCAAACATTGTAGTAATTTACTATCCTTAGCTATACCTGTGCCATAGAAGTAGACTTTAAGGAGTCAATAAGGAATTCTACAGTTTCTGAAAATAAAAATTGAAACTGGCGAGAAAATACAAAAATATGCAACAACTGTGCTGTTTTAGGTGCTCAGTTAACTTGGTTGGATGAAATCTTGTGGACCGTACCTAACTTTGCCCACGTGAAAAGGTCTAATTCTGTCTGATCATGAACTCATTAAACTTCTCTCCTGCAAATTACGAACTCAGCTACTCTCGTCACTTGATTATTTATCGAATACAAATGCAGATTGCAAACTGCAACCTGGCGCTTTCAAACTAAAAGAATCACTGCAAGTTGCAAGTACGAATTAAGAAGACTCATTTCATACTTGCTGTCTCATCGACATCATGATGGTCAGGGTAATTCTCGAAAAAATCTAAGAATCATACGAGGAAGACGACTAACACCAGACCAGGACCGTCTGAAGTCATTGTCATTATTACGTTGCGTATTCTTTGTTACTTGTCAGCAGCATTATCATGCTGAGTATGCAAAGACAAACTTCAAGAATGAGTTGTATGAAACTACAAACAAAATGCTTCTCATCTGTTTACTACTTCCACTACTACCACTACTAACTCTCTTATCTATTTACACATTCACAAATAACCCAGGTAAAAGTGATTCATGTAATCCCAGTCCTAATGAATGATGTAAACCCGCATAACCTACTTAATTTCCCTCCAAATCATCTAACTCCCCATCTTTGCAGTTAGATTAGAGAAAAGATCAATTTAATCTTTTCCAATCTCCCACGCTAGCTAGCCAAACTAGACATTTGTTTTCGTCATTAAAACAACTGGATATGTAAATTCGTCATCTATAAAATCATTTAATACAGCTTCACCATGCCTTCCTCAACCATTTGACGTTTCCCAACTTTGAACTGCGTGAAGTGGATCTAAGTAAGCATGTCAGTCCGAAAACGATTGAGTGAACCTAACCGGCACCCCGGTTTTGTCTGCTCAATGCATCATCAGAACGTTACGCTTTGAAATCACGATAGAATACGGGGCGAGATGTTCCTTTGCCAAATCTGCCACGGATCGTCAATCCCGCACTCTAACTACTCCATGCTTCCTTTAATAAATGATATTTTAATTCATATTTACAGAAGGAGCGGAAAGCACAATGGATTTAGTGTGCATACAGAGTATCACAAACAACTTCTCGCCCCACAATTTCCCTCAGTCGGATCCGTTCAAGATGGAAAAGTCTCAAGCGCATAACTTCTGTGCGGATATAGAATTATCTAAGCTACTGCAAGCACACGTCATGATCATCATAAAAAAAGACTATAAGTTATTTCAACCGTGCTAGCCTGCCTGCCTACCTAACTTACATTTTTCTTCTCCGAGCTTTCCGTGTCGAATAATACCAAGCATCCAACTTAAGACTGCAAGTCACGTCAAGGATGGGTGCCGTGATGATCTATCTACATACATCATAAGTTTTACAGTTCACACACTCACACGTATCAAGCTGGTCCCTTCATTTAGATCTAGGTTCCTGGGATTTAGCTTGGACTTCAATCCTATACGATATTCATTTACCCCGGCTGCACTGATTCATTTCTTTATCTCCAGAGAACTACATTTTACATCACAAATCTTCGTCCCAAGCTACCCTTTTTGACTACATATTGCGTCTTTCTTAGACAACTCTTCGAAGTATATTTTTTGGAACAAATATATGCAGGAAGCAAATTAAAATAATGCCGTATAGGTTTAGTTTAACTTCAAAATATATCATTTTAAATATTGCAACCGCTGCAAATGGACCATCGTTTTTCATACCGCTTTCTTTCTATCCATGCTACAACAGCCCTTCTTAGAAATTCAAGAAAATTCAAGAACTGGAAGACGGTAAAGCACCTCTCCTAAGAAGAACCATTACAGGTTCCCTGATGAATCCCACACATATGAGGGATTTATTCTTGTTGTGGGACATCTTAACCAGACTTTCTAGGTAAGCACCAAAATTCATTTCTCTCCAAACCTTTGGTCTCCCATGCAGCCCTAGAAATGACGAGCACAAGTTATGATTTTCTCAATCATTAATCATCAAAAGGAAATTATGACAGAATCAAAAAGGATGCCGGTTGACTAGCCGAGGTCCTTGAAGTCCATACAGGAGAGAACCAGCTAAACGAATCTTCTATTTCCCTTGTAAATGCCTCCTGCCTTGCCTTGCATCTACCTCTGACTGCGGTCAAGGTGCAGGAACATTAAGAATTCCAAGCAAACTGATTGCGGAGAAAACTATTAAATATGGAATCCTTCCTTACACAGCCTTCCCTGCAAGAGTTTAGTCATGGAAATTCATGTAGGAAGAACCGCTATCCTCACTAAAATCAACAGGTCGAAAGTAAAATCCGCTTGATTCTAATCCATGAGTGTTACCTTACAGCTACTTAAGCCCTTCGATTATCTGCACTGGAAAGGGAAACTAGTTCTCAATAGGAATTTATGCGAAGGACAAAGGGGAAAGAAGTGGGTGTGAGACAGGCATAGAGAGTGAGGAAGAATGAAGGGAAAAATTGTAGCTCACAATATATGACAAATGGTCCGGAGCTGTCATATCTTTGTTCCAACCTTGTCCGCCGTTTACAACGGATTTCCCAATTCAAACCAACTTTACCAAATTACTACCTGAAATTTTTTACGCACCCTAATGACTTTCAAATTTTGTATCATTTCCTTTGGACTTTCGGGAAAAAGTGCAAACGCCGTGCAAGGTAACCTACCTAGACAAACGGCTTGTAACTGATCCTCTATCGGAATTTAATGGGTAGCAGGAGCTTTCACCGAATCTGTGTCTCAAGTTTAAAGTTATTTCCAAGTGATTCTCCAGAATTTCTTATGCTTATTTTTCAAACAGCGCATAATTAATACTCCCCGCATTTACTTCAAGGTACACCCTTTCTGACTCAACTTCAGCTAATTTCAACGTTAACAACATCAGCACGGAAACCCCCTGTATTTTAATAGCATGCAGTCGCAAACCTAACATTCCCGCCGAAAAGGACAACAGAAATTCACCGAATTCAGGGATGTGCAGGTTTCTATCTCTTGAACACATGCTGTCAATACTAGGATTTTAAGAAATGTTCTCCACATTAAAGTTATGTCAGCAACAAATCTTCCAAAAATTAACCTTTTCTCACACACTCACATACGTCGTCCGCGTGAAATATAATTTTCTCTACAAAATCAAATGTCCGTTTAACATCATCAGTCACTCTTGGACAACTCGAGTTTTCCTCAAGTTCACTTCTTCCCCTAAAGTATTTCAGAAAGGATTGTTCAACTTCCCCACTTTCCTTAAACCTCTTTACCATGTCTTGTCAAACTCAAGAGCAGCCTTATGTCAACATCCGTCCGATCATAATTCCATGCGTGTGAACCTCAGGTAGAGAATTGACAAAATATGCTTCCTTAACCAAAAGCTAAAAGCCCTTGAAGAGGCTCAAACCTCGACTTCTTGACCTTCTGCCTTCTTGTATTCTGCATTCTGCAGCAGGCGACTCTTAATGCTATTAATGCTTAACATGTATTTCTGTAGTTTTTCAACTCCTACAGTTTTGTTAGTCTTCGTAACACTGCGTCAGTTGCCAGTAACTTAGGGTATTTCATACTTACCATGCATGGCAGATGGACGAATGACAGGTTCCTCTTCTTCCGAGTGGTATCCCAATTCCCGGGTGAAAATCGGATCCTGTGGGATAACACATAAGATAAGAACCGTAAAACTTGGACGATCGTGGCTTCCCGGATTACCAATTAGCCCTTCCGTATTTACAAACAAGTAAGTCGCTATTTATCACTGATTCGCATCATTCCATAATCACATCACCTTCTGAATCACGACCATGCATGTATCAGTAGACATCTGTTTTTTCAAAACCGTTACTGTACTACGACACCCAGGGAGTTCTGACGTAATATAATCTGAATATCTAAAAAAAAGTATTTCCTTAGCAATGAATTTGAGTCAACGAAACAGGAATTTAAATTTTCCCTTGGAAGGTTTAAAGAAACTCTAAACGGCAACGCATTCATTTGCCAGGATGGTGTTGCCTCAACCTTCCACTACGTACATGTACTTGTATTCATCATGCCCCAATAGGGGCATAGTAAGAATTCCGTAGCCAGCTTTGAAGTTATTCAGGAGCGCAGCGCTCTAGTACTATTTTACTTAAATGATTGGATATATTTAAGTTTAATAACTCCGGGTTACCCATGTCTTGTAAATGCAATTGTACCGGCATGGTACAGGCGTTTAAACAAAGGATTAACGATTGATGTCGTAGTGTGAACTACTTACCATTCCCATAGATAGAAAGTCATCATCCAACACCATTCCCAAAGAAAAGTCCTCATCATATTGTTCCGCGTCATTTCGGAGTAGTTCCCAGAGCCTTTCCGAATTCTCTTCTGGTAAATTCGTCCTAGGTGACCAGGACGCATCAAGATCTGGCAGCCTCGGATGGAGTGCAGAATCGGAGCTCGAGCTTCCATCAACAGAATATTCTATCTTTACTTCCGATTCTTCCGGATTTAATTCACTATTCAGTCGTCGTAATGACTCCAAGAACTGCAAACCAAATCAAAGTTTACATTTGCGTACAATTTATTTCGCAAGGTGCTAATTACTTGCTAGTCTCGGAGAATATGACTCATCAAAGAAAACGGTGAGGGACTTAATACCCGTAATAAAATCCTCCAGAAATATCGATTTCACTAGCTCAACAATTTACTTATGTTCTGAGATAAGGCGAGTAACCAAAATGTTAAGATTCTATTGAAGGAAATCTTCCTTCGTATATTACTGAATATGTGCGTCAATGTATCCGCAACTGATTCCGCTTTCGCGACTTTCACCTACAACTATTTTCTCCTATACCTATTACACACTGTACAAAATTTATAGGACGTATTAGTAGCATTTAATTTCTTTAAAACCATTCAAAATCCAAATTTTTGATCATCACTACATACATAAGTTGTGTAGAATTAGACTGATCCTAGCTTTATCTCGAAACATGAGCAATGAGCTTCATAAAAGTTATCTCTAAAACTATAAATTGTCGGTAAGTCCTGAAAAATTTCATCATTACGCTTAACCTAGGAAAATGATTTCAGATATGCTCATATTCATTTGTTTGCATGGATCATGGACTTGTCAAAACCGAGAAGATAAATGACACTTTTACACATTACACAATGGAGAAGTGTGTTGAGGTTAAGAGTACAGTCATTTCTAAATACGGCAGTGTATACCGCAACCACAATAGCGTATTCCCTACCTCTGATTTACAATACTCTCTATTTCATCTCCTAACAAATCATCTCTCTGTAACCCACCGATCTTTTGCCCTGAACTCATCCGTCTTATCTGTCATTTTCTCATGCTCCTGTCCTCTTGTATCCTTTACAAAAGCAGCCCCGGAACGGCAAGCACCCCACGCACTCTTATACTGATTTTAAAATATGATAGTACGTTCTCCTATCCAGCAAAACGCTTCAGCACAAATACAGGAAACCTTAACCTTTAAACAGGGTGGCAATTGTAAAAATAATTATGCAATCCAGCAGCGCTCGTTTTCATCTTCTTACTGCACCGTTCATAGAAATGCTTTCTCAAGCACTCAAGCCTACCAAGAATTTGACATGTCGCCATTTTTTTTTAAATTATCAATTATTATTTTCTGGTATATACTTTAATCCGACACCTAAACTAGACTGGAGTCATAAATAATAGGGGCCTTTCAATTAAATCCCACTGTCACAACTGTTGTAAATTACAAAACGTTGTAGTGAATCCGTCCTTCCCCTATTAATATTAGGCTAACAGGGAGAGGGCGGATTTTGAAATTTAACGTTGTAATTTAATTAATACAACATTTGTGAAAGTGAGCTTAAAATTAAGGTTCCGTATGAGGGTATTTTCGCGCTTATGCGACTCCCGTTTCATTTCAGCAACAGCAATATTATGAGCACCGAAACCATAGAGGACAGACCAGAAACACTTGCTGCCATCTACCGTCAGCACCCGCGTATCTCTTAGTACAGACTGTTTGTGATGGAATTTGACAACCTGTTTGTTTTTGCTGGTGACGTGCTATGCAGTACTGCGAAATGTTTGCCTCGCAACTATGACGGAATACCAACTATAGATGCTTCCCGCTCCATTCCTGATCTTGACGATGAAAAGAATGGTGGCGTGGCAACTTACCGGCTGACTGTCGATGGAACTTTGATTTGTATCCGCTGCTTCTTCTGATAGAAATACGATGTTCCCAGATACTAAATGAAACCCAAGATCTTCACTTGCTTCGGTATTGGCAATATTTTCCACTTGTACTGTGTTGCTTGCCGCAGACTCTGACAGATTGAAGATGGAGGGAACTTCATTCTGAGTCGAATTGCTTCGTTCAGGGACATCCGCATTTATAGATAACAAAAAGTTGTTCCTGTCCAGCCGAATAGGTAGTATAGGAGCTTGTGGATTCGCAGTAGTTGAGTCACTCAGGACATATGCCGTTACATTTTGGAGCGCTGGGATACTTTTGGGTAGATTAGTCCTCGGAGATATATATTGATTCAATATATTTTCAACCCTAGGTTCGAGAACGTCATCAATGAAGTCATGGCTATTAAAGTCGAAGCTGAATGGTCCAAAGTTTTCGACAGATTTCGGGTGTATGTCGTGTCCTAAGTAACCTCGTCTAGGAAAATAGGTTTGAGCGTATCCTCCACTGGACCCCAGAAAGTATTCAGTATCATGAAAATTGTTGTAATGAGAACGATTGTTGTAGCTCAGTGGAAAGTCCCCATTTAAGAAAATGAGTAAGAGAGCTAATTGCACAAGATTCGTTGTAATCCTTCCTTTACCAGGACAGGTCATTTTGAGGCCTGCAAAACAATAATCAGGATTTAGTTTTTCTGCAATGAATTATTAATGCTATAAGTTAAAGTTAAGTTACTTGGTCATTTTTAATGTTTTACCTGCCGCAATTACGCGGGGTAGTGTCTGTTACAAGTCTTTTAATCAATCTTGATCCCCGGGTTCCGCTCTCTAAAATTTCATATCCCGCCAAGAAGCTTGAAGTGTGTAACTTTGATTAATTAAGTTTTTTCACTCGTACTCGTACCGAGGGAAGTTAACCATTGTACTTTACTGTAGTACCTCTAGCAGATCTAAAACAAACAAAAACCTTAATTTGAATTACAAAATCAAGATTAAGTTTATAATTTAAAGATTTTAAAGTTAAACTTCTTACCTGTTTGATCGGTAGACGGAGCCCGAAAATCAACGAGCAGCATCCAGCTAACTAGGCGGAATATCAACGCTTTTCCAACTGTTTCTCATGAAATTCTATTATATAAGGGTTGACTGGAAACTAGTGTGACGCCTTAACTATTCACTGCCGGAAGATCCGTCAGCTGATTTTAATTTTCCAGGTACGACGCACGGAAAACTATCTAGCGACGGAAGGAAGGAAGAAGTACCCGGCTTCAGATGCACATTCAAATCCAGACCGGCATGAACTATATACTGATACACATAAAACTACTATAAGCTAGTTCCGACTATATTTTCGGAAACTCACAGTTTTAAATTTAGCTTAATTCTGCGAACTTAAACTTAACTAATGGCACTCTATATTATCCAAATTCGGAAAACCAAATAATAGAAATTGACAATTCAGAAATGATGCATATATCCCCTTTTCGCAAGTAAATTTTTCATCTCTAGTTCACTAAACTCGTTTATGATTTCAGGTGAAAACGTGCACTTAATAGGCGGACACGGGACAACGTGTTCCACTGTAACCCTTCGCCTTGGGTGACTCTTTCTTATGTGACTGACCGGAAATATATATAATAATTTTCCGTAGAAGGATTAGGGAGGTCTTACGTATGATTGAAGCCGACGACGCGATTTTCCGATTCTCCTCCCTATTACAGAACCAATGGGATTTTACTAGGTGTACACACAAGATCCTGTTTTACAGCAATGTCAACCTCTAGCGCACCGCAATCTCACTATATATTATTCGGTATTTAAATGTGGATATGTCCACTTATCGGATCGAATGTCACTACAAGTTATTGTACTTTTGCCCTTTATTAAATCGTTCCGTCGCGTCCAAACCATTATAACTTTAAATTTGCCTCCGTACTCTAGACGGCATACGGTTGGCTATCTAGTAGCCGGAGCTGAATCATCACCAGATGATTTCCCCATAACCCCTAAAAGCTTGGACGTATTCAAGAAGATTATGTACGTATTCGCGTTTTCCTGATTGCGTGTGCTTGGTAAACGTGTAGAACAGAGTTCTAGAACACCTTATTACGAATCTCGTAATTCTTTATTTTTTATTGCTCACCACTTGCTATTATGTTTGGGTGCAAGACATAATAATGCGCAAAGTTTTTTTGCGCCCATACTCAATATATGCATGTACATTTATACGGTTGGGTGATTGCGGCTCTCCTAGTCGTCAAGAGGGATGTTCTGCTGTGTAGGATGATGAGTTGCGATAGAGCTCTAGCTCTCTCAGCTGGTTGGATTTGCACGAGACAATGGCAATGACATTGGTTGGGGCATAGCACT
Organism: Sminthurides aquaticus; assembly: GCA_906901655.1. Classification (NCBI taxonomy): domain Eukaryota; kingdom Metazoa; phylum Arthropoda; class Collembola; order Symphypleona; family Sminthurididae; genus Sminthurides; species Sminthurides aquaticus. Next base: position 1,300,504 of record CAJQTT010000004.1, on the reverse strand, counting down.
ATTCAGGTTTTTCCTTGTGCGTTGTGTCCAAATGTGAGCGGTGTCGCAAGGGGTCATTCCCCAACAGCTTCGCAGCCTAGAACGCTGCCACAAATAAGCCCGTGAAGAGCTCTTGCCACTCACACATTGTTTGATGGTAGTTAATACCAGTTCCTTGCCTCGAATCTGGTCGCTAGATTACGGAGCAGAGTTTACAGCAGCAGGTAGTGCAGACGCGGAGGTACGTGACCCCTAAGGCTATAATCTTATACCTGTACGTATTAATACTTGAGGAATTAACGCTCAAAACATTATCGTTTAATGTGACCATTAATCAAGCTTTTGTACAAATACGTCAACGCGGAAATCTTAGTTTTAATTGTTATATACTGCATAGCTAGGCGCCTCACTAGTCATTGGTTGAATAGGATTCGTGGTGTATGAGAGGGTGAGAGTTAAAATATTTCTGTTATTTATACATGAATTGCATAGAAAAAGTATAAACCGCCCTGATTGACCCACAATTTCTAACCCATATTAAACTGGATAGCAGCCGTCTAGAGACTTTGTTACCTTCATTTATCTCCTTGACTACGCTCGTAACGAGCGGCTCGTTTTGCATCCACGCAGTTATCCAACATTAGCTATATCATATCTAACATTTTGCCAAAACAGTGACCCTTGATCCATCACCGTTTCAAGGCTCGAATTCTAACAGTTATTAGCAGTTGCAAGATTCTGTACATATCCATTCCTCCATATTCCTTCCCTTGCTCGCGTAAGTAAGTACTTTTATAGAGTGAAAAGCAGAGTCTTCTCTTTGTCATAATAACTATCCAAGCAAATATTTAGGATCCTAGTTGCATATGGGATGCTCATCCCTATTATTATGAACATGCTGAGTTTCGATTTTGTAGACAAAATCCTCTGATCATAGGCTTTGCAAAAACAAGGGAAGGCCCTGTTCTGAAGGATAAACTTCTCTCGCTTAAACTGTCAGATATTGCTTAAAAGTCAAGGAAGGTTTCTCTGCATACTTAACTACGCGTAAATGAAATCTGGAAATTGTGTACTATAGCTAACCCAAAATAAATCATCTTCCTACACATTAAATACTACTTTCACGAGGCAACAAGTCATCTTCATCAACGCTGGCGTTACCATTCATGGCTGCCGAAGGAATGGGTTCTCGTACTTCTACTTCTGTTGTTGCGGCCGCCGCAGCTTCAACAGTGGGTTCAGGTTTAGCATCTGAGGCTTCAGTGCTGTTTGCTGCCGGTGATGCCGCTGGTGCTGTTACTGTTGCTACTGCCGAGCTCCTATGGAATCAAATAAAACTATTTTTACTGCTGTCATGCCAACATTTTCAGGAGCAATCTGGAGTAATAGCGAAATACTTACGTATCGCCATTGCCAGTCGTAGAAGGGGCCAGATGGTCGGTGACTACATCTATTGTTATATCTCCAGAGAGATCAAGAGACTCAGCCTTGAGGGAAAAATCGTTTCTGTCGACTGAGGTAGCATCGCCGTCGATGCCGGGGACGGAACAACATGGTAGATCGTATTTAGATGATAAAGTGATGCGTTGCATCTCGCTGGAGCTGCACATGAATATCGCGTGGCCACCCGTAGTAAAAACTAAACTCGAGATTCCGCTGAAAAATACAAGAATAATGTATTAGCATGTGTTGTATTTAGACTGAGCTTATTTTCAACAAAGATAATGTGTCACGCTGTACCTGATATCTTCCTTTCGTAGACATTTCGTCGAAAGCTGCCTCTTCAAATCTGGTAAGGTAATCACGTACAAATCCCCTTGATTTGTCAAACAGCAGAGGCATTTTTCGCTGTACGTATCCGAGACGGATCGGAAAACGGCCACACTAAGTCTCCTAACCCTTGCTCCCTCTTGAGCAGTTAATTTCAGCTTTCCAAAAGGCCTCAAATTTGGAAGAGTAAATATCTAAAGATACAAAAACAAATGTCATCATAATGCGTTACGCATGGTCTAATTAAACATTGCAAAATAAAAATTTCATAATTCTTTCTGTCGTACCTTGATTTGCTCTTCCGATCCTATCAAAACGCGGTGAGGTGCGCTTCCGTTTGGAGGAGGTGTGAAGCTATCGATAGCAGATGACTGGCCGTCAAGCACTATTATCGACAAAACGGGGGCCCTGTGCTTAAGTTGTATCTCCTTTCCAAGTAAACATGTTATTTCGGACCTAGTTTCCGACATTTGAATGCAAAATACAAAGACAGTGCCCGCATTTGTTCCCACCCATAAAGTTGGTGTTGTAGTTTGAACTGCAATCGCGTCACAAAGTAGATTAAAACATTGCTACCGCAGCGTAGTGAAATTCATATAAGAATTATAGTTCCACTTACAGCTAATTATGTACGTTCTTGCAAAACATAATGTGCGAACCATTGAAGACATCGCGTCATCGCCAGACCGGGCTTCGATTGCTCTTTCCACGGGCTTTTGAGCTGCAGGGGCAGCAGAAGTTGGACTGAAAACAGCAAAACCAATGGTTTTAGTATTTAGTTCTACCCCTGTTCTGGAATGTTAAACTCTGCTAAGGACTCTATTATGTATAAGCAAGTTATTTCAAAACTGATTACCTTCTTCCATTGTCAATATTTCTTTGGGATCGTCCCTTTCGTAATCGACGGAAGCTTTCACGCAAACTTTTCTTGAAACTTTTTCTTCTGGACATTCCAACGTCACCGCTAGCCATGACATCACTGGGATTCAATGTAGATTTGCTGTAAAGGACCCGCTTGCCGATGAATTCATACAGTACTAAACCGTGGCCAGTCCCGATGGCTACGAGACCTGATGAACCTTCCAAGGCGAGAGCAGTAACTGCCGCAGGGGGGTGAATTTGTAATACAGCGTGCACTCCGCTCAGTTTGTTACATTTCAGAGGATCATGTCCTTTCCACACGAAATTTTCTGCCACCAGATTGACCGTGTCTATCTTTCCTGCATCTTGATCCTTAGCTCTAGTATTCACGATTAAGAGCTGCCCAGCTGTTCCACCGATTGCCAAGTAACCAGACTTTGGACAGAAAAGTAATTTCTGCACAGCAAGTCTTGGGTCATCTGAATAAGGATCAAACGTGCCAACCTACGAACAATTTGAATTAGAAACGCTATTTATCAGATGATACTAATTTACAACCAGTTTCTCTGCTGAATTTTCTTATTTAATGACTACCTTGCGATATGGCGGCCATTCTTCCTCATCATCTTGTAGACTGCCTCTTTCTCCTTCCCAGGCTTCTTCAGCAAACAGTTCCGCACAACTGAATTTTGCCAGTAATAGCATTCGAGATCCCCTGGATTCCCAAAACCGAACCGACCCATCCTCATGACCAGTAATGAACAACTCTGCGCTATCCGGCATCTCAGCACACTCCCCTCCTTTAATTGGCCACATCTGTAAGGAATCAAAATGGTTAAAGCTTACAGGCAAAGTTTAATTACGTTGACATTTCCATTTGTGGTTAGCACTTGCATTTTCGGAATATTTTGTCCCGTCCAATCCTCCAGACAAATCTATTTCTTGGTTTAATGGACTGTAGTGAAAGCAGGTTACTGCGGACGGATGAACTGAATTTAGATATGGGTTCCGGAATACTGGCCAATCTTCACTAGTCAAATCTACGGCTACTAGTTCTTCCTCCGCCAAAATAATTACAGCATCTCCTTTCTCAATGACTTCAAAATCAACTATACGACTTGTTAAATCGAACACAACATGTTTGGTCGGCGATAAAACACTAACGCTATGATGATCCCCATCGCTTGCTCTTGGAAGGCCGCCACTGAAGGCAATAAGATCGCCTACAACGGCTATTTTGCTGATTTTTTTACAAGGATATGGCCCATAAACAGTTTTAGTTTGGTTAGTTTCCTTGTCCAAATCCCAAGTAATATAGGATCCGTCATTGTGAGATGATAGAACTTCATTATTATTTTTTAACGCAAGGGATTCCAGTTGTTGATTTTGGATGTAATATTTCAGCGACTTATTCAGTTTCCGACTCCATTTTATAATTAAGCCCCGGTCGTATCCGATAACTAGATCTTCCTGTACTTCAAGCACTGCTTCCACAGCGCCAGGATTTATTTTGTAATTCTCAGGAGCACTGCAATAGTAATTTGCATAGTTAAGTACAACCTCTGTGTTAAATGTGAGAAACTTTTTTTCGTTCAATATTTTCTTACTTTTGAAGCACAACATCCAGATAAATTACTTGATCACTTAATTCGAATTTGGCAACATCAAGCGTGTAAACATTGCCACCCTCTGTCCCGACGTACACTTCTGTTTGATTCTCTTTGACACGCAAACAGGAAATTTTCTTTATCCTAACATTTTCAAACACACGACAAAAGTTATAATTTGCTTTAACCCTCACGCAATCTAAAATATAAAATTAATCAAATATTAATCAAATGATTCTTACTTTCCATCCAAAGGATATGACTTGATAAACTGAAGTGATGCTCCACTACCGCTACGAATTTGCCATAAATGTAGAGAATTATCGTCTGTTAATGTGATCACATGGCCCTGTACAAGAGGAGCATAGTTTTAATAAAAACTTCTACAAAGCATCAACACATCCTGAGTATTTCCTGAATTTACCTGCTTTGGTACAAATACGACTTTAATTATTGCGATTTCATCGTTGGGATGCTGACCAGAAAATTCCACTCCGGGACGACCCAGTCTGCAAACACAATGAATCTTCAAATTAAGCTCAACCTGTAAAACAATGAAACTAATGTTAGCTAAACTGAATAGCGGAAAAATCTTTGCACTTACACTCTAATTGCTCCAGACTTATTCCCGATGGCAATTAGCTTCAACACTGGATCATACGCCAACGCAGTTGGCTTTGACGGAAATCCATGTGTTGTTAGCTGAAAAAAAGGGATGTCAAGATATAATATAAGTACGGAACCATACACACGCATCATTTGTAACCGTCATATTTAAGCGTCTCACTTTACGAAAAGCGTACAAATCTTTTTGCACTTTAGCCCGTTCACTTGAGTGGCTCCCAGGGCCTTTTCCACGAATGAATTTCAACATTTTCTTGTAATCTGTAATCATGGAACCATAAAATCCATAAACATCGATTTTTTCATCCTGTTACTATCACTATCTTTCAGGGCTACATACAGCATGCCGGTCTCTTATAATTTCCGTAATTTAAAAGAGCATGCTCCAAATCGGGGCTGGATTCACAAGGTTTAAGACAAATTTCCCATGCGTATAATTTAGATACTATACCCAAGGGTTTAAATTGTAGAATCGAAAAACCTGCTGGATAATCTGAATCTAATAACATTAGAATGACATAACTGTCTCAAAAGCATATCAGTACACTCGAACCAAGAGAGTATTTGGCATTCCAATCACATAATGACATCACGAAAACTGGCTTGTACATGCTATACATAGCAGACATAAAAGACATAAAAGAATTATATCAGCTGCCACTGCCACCATGCCTGAGCATATGAGCTTGTAACACACTGTAGCTTGGTTTTCATCTAAATCCACTCTACTGCTCCCTACTAAATTAATTATACTCGCAGGATAACAACTCAAAACAAATAATAGTTTCCTTGAAGCCGTGCATCATAAAACGGTGAGAAGAGGAAGAGCTATATTTTCATAGGGCTCGTTTATTACCCTGCATTGTATTAGATCCCAAAGAGGCACAGCCACAATTCATCAAAGTACCCGCTCGTTGAGTAATATGACGACTATACCTACAGAAAGCTAGGATGAATTAATGGTTTATGAACCCGTCAACTTATTTCCGCAACCATCTTTAACAGCCATGATGTATCTCTTGAAGGTAGTTTTGGACTCGCTGGAGATTTGCCCTCACCAACCATATACAAGCCGAAGGACTTGCTGGCAAAGTTAAGATAATATAAATATTGATGATAACATACTTGTTAAACTATCTTCTGTCATTGTCCAAGAACGTCCTCATAGTTTTGACAATAAATGTTACCCGCGACGAATCCCATAACCAGTATCTGTAAGAATGAATACAAGCATGGTAATTTATATAGCACTTTTGAAACGTAGACTATGAATTCCGGAAAATGTCGTGCTGCAATGCACCTTGCAGTTTACGAACACACCGAATCGATGCAAATCACTTACATTGTGTAATCGAAATATGCAGAAATCCTTTCAACCGTCGCGATAAAGCTAGTCTGCACGCACGCTACATTCGATTCAGGAAGATCAAGACATCGGAGAACTATCGGAAAGTTTTTCTACCGGAACTTGCTTGCAACCAGACGGTGTTTTAAGAAAAAGGAAAGAATTACACCAGATGTTCTTCTAACAAGTCCCAGTTGGTCAGGGTTATCCTCGCTGGAAGTGAGAAGTTAATAGTAGAGCCTGTTGGTGGACAAGAGGGGATTAGTATTGAATGACAGTTGACCCACTCTTGACTCTAGCTCCACAAGTTGCTTGTGTGTCAAGAAGAGTCGGACTATTTTTTGTAAAAATGACACAATGTAATAATGGATGAGCACGCCTCCAGCCCTTATGCGAGTGGCCTAATGGCCAAACTCATTTAAGTTGAGCTGATGAGCTTATTGAATGAGTGAAGGGTTGGTGTTTTAGCAATATGAAAAAGAAAATTACCTTCCGGAGGAGGTGTTATTAACGGCTCCAATATGTGGTTTAAGAGTGTTGTAAAAAAAGTGGTAAATTGAAAAGGTGGGTGGTAATGTAAACAATTGTTTTGAAAAACTATGAGGAGTGTGTAAGGACACGGTTGTTGGAAGGAGGAGAAATCCGGGGAATGGGACACTCGTTGGATTGAAAAGCGAGACAAGTTTTTGATGAATATTTAACTCCACGCCAATATTTGCATTATTGACTCACAACAATCCGTCTCTATTAAACCCTTCTGCACAGCACTCTTTATCCCAGCCCTTTTTTTATATTATTTCCTTATATTCTCTACACACTAAACAATTGTTGGGATGAGCTGAATATGCACTATGCGCGGCTGATATTTTATGGAAGAACGAGTCATTCTTTTGCCTCCTCTCACTCCCTTCATTTCATCCTCCTCCTCCTCAATTCTTCTGGGAGTCAACGACGGGAGAGTACGCATTATGCACATACGTCGAAATCCAAGGATATCGCAGCTTCATTCCGCCTATCCTTAAGTGTACACATAAATCGCCCTTGGCCAAGTCCAAGCAAACGTTAGCATACACCATAATACGCAAGAAGTTCCATTGTAATCTTGTCTCCTCCACGTCCCATGGAGGATCCCAGGTTCCCCTCTCAAAGCCGGTCCTCCCCGCTTACCTTTACCGTAAGCTAACTTATAAGCTAGCTTTTACCTATGCATCATCATCATCTCCTTCCTCCATCACCGTCGTAACACTTTGCTCCTTTAATGATAAAGTGAAAGAAGGACAATATCCCATCCAGCAATCTAAACCCCATCAACCAGATAACCCACACACATCCTACTACATCTGAACCATCCTCAACCCTAACCTCCAACACATCTTCTTCCCCTCTCAACCAACACCTCCACCAAACTTTTGCATACCCTCCCACAACTCAAACGCTTGTCATCTCTCTCCACTCTAACACTGTATTCCCTCGAACGCAAGCAATGCAAGAGACAAATTATGGTGGTACCTATCACATATTTCCGCAGAATTAACGCAAATATCGTTATTTAACGCTTCAAACGATGTACGCTTTGAAATGAACGCTTCCATAGCGTAAATATATTGATTGCTTTTTGGGATTCACGCCGTATTGGTTGCTGCTATCGTCGATCCGAAATGTTTACTTTCAGTCGCTACACGCAGTTTTGACAAGGATGATCTGGAATGCTGCGCCCTCTGGTGCTTGGGAACGTATTTTCATACTTTCACCGGTATCACCGGCCGGTACGAGGGATGTGGTTTGGTACAAATGACAGAGTCGGATCGCATCTCTGCCTTGTTTGTTGTTTGAACTGGAAGGGATGCAAGCTTACAAGGCGGAAGCGGGACTTGACCAATTTCTAGGTTTCCATGGAAACTATGATGAAGATTTCTGGTCAATTCTTTGATCATGGATATTACCGGATACACGCTGATGTACATATGAGAGCTTGAGATTTTTTTAAAGATTTCCTAGAGAGGGTGGTTCTCATCGTGTTTGCTACCGAATTTTAACTCAGTCAGTTTTGGACTGTAGTGTGGGAAAGCAATTTTGAAACTTGGTAATGCTCGCGTCAAAAACAAAAACGGCGTAGCTTCTTCTGTTGCGGTCTCTAAAACTTTCGAAGTAAACCTGAATTGTTCCTGATTTTCAAAGCTGTGCTTATTTTTATTTATGTATTTACTTTTGAAATGTAACGCTGGATTTTCATGCCCATACTTTGTTGAAGTCCAATTATTTTATCTGTTGCTTTTAGTGTGGTGGACGAGGTGAGTTGATGAATCGTTTGCTGTCCAAAAGTTTAAGGAAACGACTTGCTTTCTCCTTCATTACCAGACTACTGCACGATTTATTCTACGTTTCTACGAAATAATGAGTACATGAAAACGTAGAAAAGTACATTTAGTAATAATGATATATTTATGTATATATTTATCCAAGAAAAATACACAAGCTGTCCATATTACACGCACAAGGTACAAGGATTACCTAAAACTAAATGTGATCAGGTTTGTTGTAGAGGCTTTGGGGCCACTAAACTATATTACAGAATTGGAGGAGCATATATGTCTCTATTAACTAGTTAGCACAAATTCCCGCTTCTCTCTTAGCGTCAAAACAGGCAAAACCCCAGGAAAATTTCTTTTTGCAAAGAAACGACATTGAACTCTTGTAACTTTTGAATTCTCATTCCTCTTTTTTTTTTAATTACATGGAAAACAACTGGATCCTCGATGCTTATCTACAAGAAAATTATCATTAAGCCTGTATCTCTCTTTTCAGTAATCATCTCCACAGTGTTAGCTATCACAAAATAATAAAACGCATTTCCTTCATCTCCCACCAACCTCCATCGCCTCTCAGCTCCCACACAATTCTCGCACATAATGGCTTTATTCTTACGCACATTCGTCGGTCCTATAAAGGTACGCGTCAGGAGGCATGCATGTTGAGTAGCATGCTGAGCGTAATGTTGTTTTGCGTCTTTTTTCGCTTACGCCACCACGTCCACCAGCGAAAGAAAACTGGAATAAATTTTACCATCTTTCCCCTTACACCTGACCAGCAGGAAGCATATGTCTCTGATCCCCGGCTTCCCGGAGCAAGCTATGGGGTATGGGCAAAGATGGAGTATTTAATTTTTCCATTTCTGCATATTTATAAAGCTGGATTTCCCTCCAGTTGTTTCCTTTTCCTGGTCATCTTGGCAGAAACTGAATCACTCACTATTTACTGCTCGCGTAAATGCAATTTTTCCTTGGAATAATACTAAAATTGTCTTGGTTCATATTAAAAAGATGGGATAGTGAATGATTCATAACAGGATTCCTCCAGCTGCTAACCTTACTCATTAAATTATTAAAGTCAACCGCCTCGCTTACTTATGAACATCCGCCTTAGCCCGTTAATAGTACAATCGCCGTCTCTTTAAGAAACTTACATACACAAATACGGTTAAAACTTTTTAAAAACCACATACAAACTTGAGAGTAAATTTACATTTGCAACACACGACAACTCTCTTAACTCCTGGATTGCCATTCATATTGGCTTAGGCACTCTTTAAATGTTCCGTTTATAGTTTATTATTACGCTACTATCGCTGTCATGCACCCCTCCACGTTTTCGGGCCAGTCGCAGACGTTTTCATTTGGATTGAATACTAACTTGGCCGGACATGGCATATGATGTTTTCGTTCTCCCTCGCACATAAAGTATTTTGTGCAATCTCCCGTATCCTTGTGGTATGAAATATGTCCATCTTCCTCCGCGCAGGTAATCTCATTAGCTGCGGGGAAAAAAATATCAAGAAGACACATATTAGAAGACACATTCCTCGAGGATATTAATAATTCCGTCTCATCACCTAATCATATTGCCATAGCTTTATTTTTCCTAGTCCTATGCTCTTGAAAGCAGACTTTGAATTTTCTCCATGGTGATGAAATCATCAAAGAGATCACCACCATAGCATTTCCCTTTCACCAGCCTTAACACATGTAAAGATGATTAACACTTACGGTCTCCTTTTTTCTTTCCTCCGATTCCACCAACTCCACTGCCTTCGTAGGGTCCGTCGTAACGCAGGACAACACGGTATGCTTTCATGTCTTCGTGAACACTCTTTGTCAAAGGAAACTTTCCACTTCCGCAACCATTTCCGGAAAAGTCATCAAGGTCCAAGGAGTGGATGAAGATGCCGCCCAAACCCTGTTCCTGAAGCCATTCCGTCTTGGATTTGAGGGAGCGTGTGTCGTCAAAGCCGATCCATTGGTTATCGTTATATGCGAAAGGTACGGATTGTTCTGGAAATATGGGTGAAGGCGCAAGAGATGGTTTCATTAGAATTACACAAGTAATTTGTGAGGCTTCACAGTTGTCATTTCCATAGCGACTTACCGTTGTCCCAGACCAAGGTAGTGTTTGGCTTGTCCAAGAATGAGCACACCTGAAATTGTAATTTGATGCATTTAAGTAATGGTGTTCTCGGAGATTAGTTTGCTTTTTTTGAAATGCTTAGATGATTTAGAAATGGAGGCTGGAAACTGAGCTTTCATTTTCATCTCAACTTACCTCGTAGTAAGCCATGAAGCCCTTCTGATTCAATACTGATCCGCCGGCTCCGTCTCCAACAATGCTGGCTCCGATATCAAATTTGTTGCTGTCTTCAAGCTGGTAGGTTCTTCCGAAAGCACCCACCCCAACAAGGATCTTTTCAGCAGGAGCAGTTTTAAGGAATTCTCGAACAAGATACTCGATGCTATCGTCCCCTTCGTTGATGGAGTGGAGTGGAGAATGATGGCTGAGTTTGTTATCTTTAAAATCAAAGCTAATCACATGGTAGTAGTCAACGTATTTTGAGAGTTCTTCCAAAACGACATGGCGGAGTGAGCTTTTGCCAAGTTTCGTAGTGAGCATAAGTCGGCCGGATTTGGTTGATTTTGCTTCTCCTTCAAAAGCCAGACGTAATTCTTTTATCAAATCAGTGTAGGGATCAGCAGTCCTAAAGAAATCATACATTGAGTTTCAATTAGATATGTAGCTCGAATATGATAATCTCTCTCTTCCACCTTGCGGGAAAATCTTTGCATTTTTCTTCTTCCTGGCTCTTGAACGAGTCCTGCCGCCAGAAGCCAGCACTCCATCATAAATTACACGTAGTCAGCTTTTATCCGCAAGCATCATATTCCCCGAATTCACCTGTATGTCAGCGCCTCACATACATCTCCTCTCATAATCTCTTTTCCCTAATTGAATCCGCACATCAAGATAATATGATTCCATCTTTCCTTTCTCCAACTTTCTTGACGGAATAGCTACATGGTCTGTATTCCGCCTTCCTTCCTGTCTGCTTATCTTCCCCGAATCCCTACCTATTATAAATCCTCCACGCTCTGCCCAGCCCTTATCAACGACATTCAATTTCCATTTGAGCAAAAATCTCCCAACGCCCCCTTTCTCTACGTGTGCCGGGTCCAGTGGTAGGACAGGACATAGAATAGAAGTAGATACCTGGTTACGCTTTCTCTATTTATCCTTGCTTTCACCGAGGATTCCAAGTAGACTTTCTCCCAACTCATACAAATCACCACCACGGCACTTATCCCTGGTTTCGTATAAATTATTTCTCATTTCAAAGGTGTGATTATCTGATGCCTTGAACCTTGTGTCATACGAGAGCAATATTCCAATTAATCCACCTGAGCAGAATAATTGCAATGCACGTGTGGCTTTATCTTTTTTCGGAAAAATCTAAAAGCGATGTTATAAGGACATAGACTTGCAGTGCGTCTTAAAGCTTTCCACGGTTCAAAAGAAATTCTCATTGTCTCCCCGGGATTGTTAAAATTGCACAAAAATAAGCTATGCATGCATACTAACCGTCTCCCAATTCCGGGAGACTTATTTTGTAGAATTATGGCATTTCCTTACCTAGACTCCACTTTCCAGACCACATCCAGCCCATCAAACTGGTTCTCCCTAAGGAATTCTACGGATTCGTAGACGAAGTTATTCATCCTGTAGACGCTGTTGGTAATTTCCTTGAGAGCAGAATCCCCTTCGATTGAGAGTAAGATCTGTATTAAAATGAAAATAATTTCAATATATACATCCGTACGCATTGAATTGAGGAAAAGTCTGCTACTTCTCGTGATCAATTCCAGGAATACCAAACGCATTTCCCCTTACATTTTCTCCCCATCTTTCAGCCCAACTCGACAAACCATTGATTCTAGCATATAGAAGTTTCTGTTTTTCAATTTTCTTATTTTACCTATTTTACCTATAAAGTAGAAGAGCATATCTTCCATTAAGGTTATCCCCATGTTTTTTTTGCAATTACTAAGCTCATTTGAAAAATAATTTCCCTCTAAAAGATGATTCCCCTCTACTCTTTTTTTGACTGCTATCGATTTTCGTAGCCATTTAAAACCTGTTCGCTTAATGTATTCCGTTGGCGGCTAAGTCGTTGCTCTCATAGCTCTAAATATAGCCAGATGGAAAAGTTGCAATAAATTAATTTTGAGGGATTGAGGCGGGGATGATGCATATCAATTTGAGATTATATTTCCTTGAATCCATCCTTTCCTCCGCTAGAGTTTCTACTACGCTCTCCACGATTGGTTGCTTACCTTTACTTCCGAGTTCTTTTCTTTTAGCTTGAGTAGTTTTGCAAAGTTTTCCGCATCCGATTCCGCTGAAAGTTTGTTATCCTGCAATTGAAATGCTTATCAGTCTTTGGTTTTTAATTAATTTGACTATTATTCCTTCCGTAATTCGGAAGGAGCTGTTCGATTCTAGTAACGTTTCCGCTTCCGGATGATATATTCTACTACCTTCAAGTTTGAGCCGCGGTAGACTATGGTAGTACAGAGGGTGGGATCAATGTTGTCCACGTTAAACTTTCCAGATCCCCTTCTTTTTGAGGCAGCTCCGTCAACATAACATGTAACGCTAGCGGGTCGAGCTAGAGTTTTGAAATATATTTAATTAATACACCACTTCCTGATTTTCTGGAAACTTGTTTCCGCATTCCCAAGAATACTACCAAAACTCTCGCTCTGAGCTGTAGATTTAAAGCTCTGACTCATGGGTTTCTCTAAGCTATTAGATTAGCTTGAGCCAGCCCAAAATTAGATTTGCGAGATTTCCAATTAAGTGCATAACATTGATTTAACACATCCACTCGGAATTGAGACATGAAATAATACATGTAAAGCCTTGGAAGCATTGGATCTTTTGCGGTCGCTGTGGATTACGTATGAAGAACACTTTCTCTCTAACTCTGCATACTATGCTTATTTGCTGGAGGATATTTCAGAGGTTGTGTTATTTTTTCTATTTTCTCTGTCTACAATTTGCTGGAGGGTAAAGGCTGCTAGTGTTTTTTATATTACACAACACGAGTTTTGATTAATTGTAAGCTGAAAACACTACTGTTCAAAACAGTTAGCCCCTTGTCTTGACTTTCTCTTATCTGCTTTCTCTTCAAGGAGCTTGGATTGTGTACTGGATAGAAAAAGAGTTTTCTTATTTTCCCTCTTATCCTCTAGCTCCATGTTTGGCTAAAATTCAGTTCCAGTTTTTTCATTCCTAGTTTCCCTTTTCCCGAAATCTTTTTGAAAAGAGTTTTCAAGTGGAGACTTGAAGTCAACCTTAATCATAGACATGGCATTTACTGCAAGGCTCAAGATTCAAGAGCGCTCCATCTTACTATTCAAATCTACTTCCTCTTCTTCCTCTGCGCTGCTTTCCACGGCTTCCTTTTCCTTCGTCAGCTTTCTCTTGATGACTTCACTGACTGGAATCCGGACAGCATCGGGTTTGGGTTTGAGGACGATCTTCTTGGAAAACTTGCTCCAGTCGACAACCACCCCATCCCGTTTTACCCCCATCATTTCCTCTCTGCAGAAGAGAAATTCCTCAAATTTAGCTTTCTGGGGAAAGGGGCGGATGATGGAAGAATAACACGCGGCGAGCATGTTACACTCCTTTCACAAGGAAAAATCATGTTGAATGCCAACCACGGACTTACCGCATCACTTTGATTAATGGATATTTTACGTTCCCCCCGCAGACGTCGCCACGGAAATCGTCCATGTCAACTGTCCAAACCATGGCACCCGCAAATCCTGACTCTTTAATCCAGTCCATTTTGAGTTTGATGCTCTTTTCATCGTCAAACCCTACCCACTGATCCCCATCCACAAGATATGGCACTTTCATCTCATCATCCCAGACGTACTGAGCCTTGTTCTGTCGAAGGATTTCACATATCTGTTTGCACAAAGACGGAATTAGTTCCCCTAACTGGATCCCAGACATGTGTTTTTATTTCCAGAGATTTATTTCCTAGTCAATATTTTCTCCTTTTATCAAAACTCGTAGGTTCCACTCTCCAAGTATTGCAAATCTGTGATACGCAATACCCATGAACTCCTTTTGATTCTTCTAGTTCAAGTGACAATTTGAAACTTATCCTCTTGTTTGCTATTTGAGGAGCTACATGAGAAAGTTTACTTTGAAGCTTCTATTCTTACAGTTACTTTCTTATCATCCCCGCTAAAGTTGTATACAAGAGAGTTTTACTTTCTCCGCTTTCACCTCCCTGATTTAACGTGATCATCTAAAAGGACGAACAAACTTTCTCCTTACAAGTTATAACTTCTTTTAAAATTTCCTCCGTCTTCCCGCCACCTGATTTTAATAGCATCAAAGGATGTTTTACGTAACCTCTAAAAACCAAAAGCGTGGCATCCACCAATATTATTGCGCAAGAAAATGAATCCCCTCCCTCCGATCAGTTTAAACTGTTATGCATGTACCCCTCACGGATTATATAGAGATAGGATCAACTTTTCATAATTCATATAATCTCCTTGCATTATCAAGCCTATAGCCTTGTTTTCTCCGGCTTTCCCCATTAATCAAAGTTAAAGGAAGGAACCTCTATAATCAGTGTCTTTGTTTACCTCATAGTATGCAAGGAATCCACCTTCCCGAGTGTACACACCATCCTTTCCTCCACCTTTTGTTGCCACGTTTACACTGAAATTTCTGGGGTCACTCAGAGTGAAACTTCGGCCATAGGTAGGCATCCCAATCACGAGTTTTTCCTTGGGAGCCCCGAGTTTCATCCACATGCTAGCCGCATGACTCACGCTCAATTGCTTTCTCCATTCAGAGTCTGAGGAAGGTGCATAGAGAGGAGCATTGTGTCCCGTTTGAGATTCCCATTTCCCATGGAAATCGTAGGCCATCAAATTTATAAAGTCTAAGTACCTGTGAACACGCAAATATATAATTTCAAAACAGAGCTCCAAGTCATTATTCACCTTGCTTTCTCCCTCTAAACCGCCTTCTCCCCCGGAACCACCCTCCCGGGACTCTTGGAAGCTCCTCAACCTTTCCACCTTCCACGGGCCTGAGACACAACGAGCTCGCCGAAACAAGGGTTGCCTCCATGTTCCTTAAGTTTCTCTGAACACTTCTAAAATTAGTAAGTATGCATTGTAAACTCGGTTAGGAAGAGGAATCGGGAAGCTTACGTTGACACGGCAGGTACATCGTATCCTCCACGGATAGAGTCTGGGCCAACAGGAACGGCGGCAGACAGGAGCAATCTTGGTTTTCCACTCTCTTCAGCCTCTGCTTTAAATGCCTCATGAAGCTCTAAAAGAAGACAATCTTCCATAAACAAGTAACCAGAATCCAGAAATACATTCAGCTACATGTAGCCTTCTCGCGGTTCAAAGTATTTCCCGGGCCGAAAGCGTGTAGAAAAAACCAAACTCTACCTCAACTCTCTGCAAACATGCTTTCACCTTTCGCGATTGGAGAAAGCACGTTCAGAAAACATTCTCCCTGTCCGCGCTATTTTCAAACACACCTTCATGCATGTCCCCCTGAAACCCCCGCATTAAATCCCCCCGCTCGCTTACCTTTCAAAAGAAGCACGTAGTTTGCCTTATCATCCGTCCCTTTAGGGTATTCCCAGTCAATGTCCAAACCATCAAAATTCCGGTCTCGCAAATAAGGTATGGAGCTGAGCACAAAAAGTTGACGAGAATACCGTGTGCTTGACATCTCCTTAAATTTCTGTGTTCCGAAAGACCATCCTCCTAAAAAGTAACAGTACCTGTCAGCATCAGAGTCACCCAGAGCCCAGCCTCCCCTACATCCATTTCTCCTTAAATCACTCGTAACTTCTCCACAGTCCACCCACACGGGCACCCACGGAGGAGTTGCCAAGGAAAACAAAGTCCATAAGAAAGAAAAAGCCCATTAACGCTAGCATTACTCTAATTAAATCCTAAATAAATAATCTTCTCAAATCTCCCACACAGGTGTCATTATTTCTCCTTTTATTCCAGCTCCTCCTCCTCCTCCTCTGTCTGTCCGTACTCCGCCTCCGTCCCTGTCTTAGGTTTCCCAAGCTGTCCACCAAGTAGTAGCGGAAAAGGTTGAGAGTGAAAGTAAGTACATGGGGTAGAGCTTGAGCCCAGAGCTTTCACTCCACCCACCTCCCCCTCATCATCCTTTCTCCTCCTCGCGCCTTTCTCCTCCGTAATCTCAATTTTCACAGTGTATAGAAATACTGTGGAGTAGATGCAATTCAATTACTCAATAACCCTGCATCAAATACTCGTCCTTACCAATAGCCAGCAACGTCTTGAGTTTTGGATTAGCTTGCTTCAGGTTGTTGATACGTTCGTAAAGACCCACTTTCCCGTCCTTTGTCTCGTCGTTGGATTCAAACGAGCTGAGTTTACCTAGAAAATTCAAGAGCAAGGTTCTTAGTCTTCATGAGTTACTAGGTTACTTTCCCCACTTTCTCCTTCCACTCCCTTGCTTTCTCCCCCTCTGCGTCCACCTACTCGTTCCTCATTTCTCTTGCACAAACACCCGGTCTCCTCCTAAACACAATATACGATTACATAATATCACATTTAGGTCAAAATGGTTCTGGGGACCGGAGGCTCCCAACATCTCTCACAGTTTCTCTCATCCCTTTCACCCACCAAAACCAAGGAAATCCAAAGACTTTCACTGACTCGACAGACCTGGCGCGACTATAACATTGAAAACATGCACTATACACTCGGATTGCCAGCTTAGTTGAGTTTAGCAGAGGGGAGAGTGTTTACACACTTGAGGAAATTATAATTTCATCTTTTATTTGCTCAAGGTGATGTTTAAGATTTCCAACTACCCGCACAGCCTCGGCCTCCTCGGAGAAGGGTTACACGGCTCGCAACTTTCTCATCTCAACTTGCTCCAAAAATTCCATGACATATTTTCGTTTAAAAGTTTTGTACCCCTCACGTTACAAGGGGTGTAAGGACATGTTGTCCTGTCTGGAAGACAGGTCTATGTTGTTGCAGCTCTAAAACCTTCTTTGTGCTTCATTAAAATGATTTCTCACTAAAATTCAATTGCCAAACTTGCCGTCCTTTCAGCATCCATCTTTCCTTCCTCCTCGCTCAAAAACATTTCCCCATATGAAACTTTTCTATTCTGTGACTCTGAAAGTTGGCGTATGCGAAATTCACTCGGACGGACCCAGGGAAGTTGAAGGGTAGAACAAGTATTCTTGTTGGGAATAAGTCTTGAAAAACTACCTTGTGCGCCTCAATTCCCTCGGCAGTTTTCAAAAAGTCTGAGCACGTTTCTGCTCTATATCTGAGATGAGGAGGAATGATTTGGATGATGAGGGATGTGTGAGTCCTCTTTCAAGAATAAATCCATGTTATTCCGTGGGGTATGGATAAACATGTGTGAATTCATAGGGCGGAATTGGAGCTCAAACTTGTTATACTTTTTTTTCAAGGACTATTTAAACTATACGCTTTTCTCCGTTCCTGTCGCACATGCCTCAACTTCCCCCGCCTCTTCTCTCTCTACTCCATATTGCATTTATTGCACTCGATCCATCCAACCCCCGTCATCTCTCTTCATACATTTCCTCTTTTCCTCATTAAGCTGAGGAATTCAATAGATCATGGAGGAGAAAACTCCACAAATTGCCTCTCTCCCAATTCTTCCTCATCATCACATCTTCAAAAGAGACTCAATCTCTGTTTCAACTTGCTATATCTTTGAAAACAAAATCTTTATATTCTCTCTCCTCCCCACCACCCCCTCTCCTACAGCAGGCTTTAATCTGACTCGAACTCAACTCTAGCATTCCCTCTTCCGCGTTCTCTCTCATTCCCTTTTTCTCGCCAATTTCACAACTAATTGTGTATATATATATATATTCCTCATCCCCATGACTATAATCACCCTCCTGACAAACTGACAAACCAACCTGACTCACCGCTCCTTCAAGCATCTCATTCCCGGCATCTTTTAAATCTCTAATGCTCCGCAGAGATTTGCAATAGACTACAAACGAGGATTTGTACAATTTCTCTGTCCTCCTTCTATTCCTAGGACTATTTGCTTCTTACCATTCCTATACTACGTTTCCTTTCTTTCCACCGCCGCATTATTCCATCCTTTGGCCTTTACAAGAGCGTTTTCCTAGCAATATTCCGTCGTTACTCGTTCCAACCATTAGCATTCTCTAAAACTGCCTTTATTGCCATTTCAATTTCTTGTTCTCTTCTACTGCTGCCCTCCATACATCCGCTCTTCTCTCTTTCGCTACTCCAGATTCGAAAACTTACAAGTCATTCGACCATCACTAAACATGTATCGAGCATGTACCGTCTTCTCACTCAGTGAAGCCATAAATTTATTCACCACTCCCCAGAGCAAGAGGAGCAACTCAACAAGACTGAACTAGCGTCCTTTAAGCGCAACAACACTCCCATATCATCCTCAAATATGGCTCTTTCCTACCTTTCTCACCTCATCTCACCTTCTCTCTCTCTCTCCACCCAAGAACGTCGTGAAAGTATAACTTTCATACAAGTTTTTGCACAAATATACTACACACTATAGATGAAACACTTGTTTTTCTATCTTCTTCTACCACACAAATTATGCATGCTTCAAGGGATAAACATAGCAATTTGAGCAACTCTGCAGAGAGGAAGAAGAGCAATAATTCTTTACCTATTTACATCTCCACACACTCCATCCTCAAGATAATAAGGATATGCAGTCCGTCCTTAGCCTCTCACAATCTAAATCCTGCATCCTTAACCCCTTCCTTGTTTAGGATTAAGGATAGAGGATAAGAAAGCATGGAGAGCGTTCCCCTTCCACCTCTTCTTCCTCAGTTCCTTTTAGACTACTTCCACATCTTTCTTCTTCCTCATCCTCTTCACGGCTTCTTCAATTGAAATGAAGCGGAATCTATATATTTTAAAGAAGGCATGGGAATCAGGAGGATACTCCACTAATCCAGATTCAAGAGAGAGTTTTGGCCAAGAGCACATCTATAGCTCAGTTCCCGCCCCAGGAAACAATGCAACTCATCATCAAAGTCAATAAAGGAATTAAAATCCTTGAACACTTTTTGGAATACACCATCCTCTCCCGTACGTCGACAATGTTACGTAAATACTTATCCTAAAAATCCGAAGAGGAGAAATACACCATGTCCTTTACTTTACGTTTACTTTGAGCCGAAAAATAATCTCCCACTTATTCACCCTTGATGTACTCCTCCCGAAAACTACTAAAAGCTAGCCTAGTCTAAATCTTATATAACTTGTCTTTCTTCTACTCTTCTCTTCTGCATACAATACAGGATTTTATGGCAGCTGACTTCACCTACCCCACTTTTAAGTGAAAGTCAATACTACTCTCTTACACCCGTTTCCCTTTCACCACTTGACCCTTTACAGCTTTCTCTCTCTCTCTATGTCTAGAGTCTTCTCCTACCAGCTCTCTTTCCAATCACTCTCCGCTATTTCCGTCTGAATATGTCTCCCCCTTCCTTTCTTACCTCCTGCCTCCATTCCCTAATCTCTCCATATCTCACTCGCATCCTCCTCCACTTTCTCCAGCTTTCTTTTCTTTACCTTCCTGTCCGCCTGTCACTCTGTCACGGGAAACCAGTCCAACTCACTATCCAAGCTATTCCCTTACATTTCCACTAAAAAAATTCTCGTGCATTTCTACGTGACTGAAAATATCACACCCCTGGGACACCTACTCCTCTCTTTTTCAGTCTACCTTTAGAATAATTCTGTTTTTACGTAAGGTCAATGTTGTTAAAAGCGGGCACGTCTTCCCAGTTTATTGTGACACATGTAAAGAGAAGCCAATATCCCGTAAATCTCATCTACGGAGTCAACGTTAATTTTTCTTGGAGGGAGAAAGTCGGGTTACAGCTCCTCGGGAATCTCGCTCTTGTTCTTCACTTACATTACCAAATACTTGGAATGTTCCTTTACCCGCTTACGCAGGAAACGGAACTAAAAACTAAGGAAGGAAACCTTAGGAGAGAATAACTCAGTGAAGACAGGCTGGCTGGCAGAAGATACTCCTTGAGTCTGCTGAGGAAACCAAGCTTGTTTCACACGCTTCCAGTTCCAGGAGCTGCTACAACACAGCAGCTGTCCTCCTCCCCTCCTAGAGTTTTTCATCATTCCCTAGCTTTCACTCACACACACACACAACTAGATACGGAGTTTGTATGGCAAAAAGGAGGGGAAGAGATCCATTCTTCTCAAACTTTCTCTTCTCATCTCTCTTCTCCGCGAAAGATAAACAAGCTGAGGTCTTTTTGCAGTTCCCACGGACTTTCACTCCGAGAGGAAGAGACTCTCAAATCAACATGCATACATCTAACACAACTCACCCGTTAAAATACACACTCTTGTCCACAGCAGCATCCCACACTATCATAACAAACAACTACAGACTATCTACCTGTTCAACTTTCTTTTTAAGTTGTATTCCGACCCCCTACATATTTCCCTCTCTCTACTCTGGATTTACTTGATGCTTCTTATCTCGGCTTTCTCTTATAGGATGAATCCCATGAATGCCTTGTACATGTGCTAAAAATTATATTATGATTATGGTATCTGCCCCTTGCATGTCCACCACCACCCTTTCTCATGTCCTTTCCAACCTATACTGCGTGTGCAAACACCTGGAGCGTCCTTTCACTTTCCACGACCCAGTTCCTTGAAACTTTTCACTTTCAGCCAAACTCCCGTCCTCCCACTTCTCATCATTTCTGTAAATGCACTCAAATGATACTCAACGAGGACGCAGAAGGAAATACATTCATCGCAACCCGTTGAAAAGTTGCAGCTCAGAAACTAAATATAGGGATATCCTGGACTGTGGCTTAATGGTGGAAACTGCTTTGTTTCTATCTAAAGCATTTGCTCCCAGCATGTGTCATCTTGCATCATCATTGAGGAGCCGGGCTTGGACAAGATGTGGAATATGGTAATCCATGAGAGAATCCTCTCAAGCACTTACCCTTTTTCATCCATCCAAAAGCAAAGATAAGATGAGTACACAAATCTGCGGGGATATCTTCGGGTGTAAATTTTCCAATTTTGGGTCGATATTGTGACCAGTTGGTATAGTAGCACACTAATAACTTCTTGGCTGAACTGTCCCCAGAAAATCGTGTCAGCCCACCATCACTTCCACTCTTTCCCCCACCTCCCCCTTTTATCCTCACTAAATTTGAGTTGCTTGAAGATGCGACGTTATCTGATCCGATTGTCTCGTTTCGTCGCCGGATTCTAAGCCTCCTTCGTCCATTCCCATTATCTGCAAAACCCAAAAAGATAACCTACATTCTCCGACCACCGCTAATTAAGGATACCATCAAAAGGCAGTCTTCTACATCTACCCCCCCCCACCGCCCAACCAGAACGTTTCCCACACTTTTGACTTTTACACAAGCTCATCATCAGCCTCATCATCACTTACCTCCATGCGTAACAAGGATGAGAAAGCACAAGAGGAGTAACACTCTTAAATCCATCTTTCACCTAGAAAAAAACAATCAAGAAAGAAAATACATTAGTTTCTTCTCTCATCATGTCCTGGCTCTATCATTTCATCATCACAATAGTATATAAAGTTTTCAACACAGTCCTCCTCCACACTTTGTATCTATTTCACTTGATTTAGAAGGAATTCTCAATGAGGGAACTTGGTATACAGTAATGTGTATTCCGCGCCTCTTCTGTAGCTTGAAAAAGCTTGGTAGCGAAAAACCGGTGGTAACTACGGATGGCCTCATAGAAAAACTCTTGAGCTAAACTCTTTACAATCTTCTTTCACCATCATTGAGTTTATCATTGGCAGTTTTGATGGTGCTCTTGGTGTAGTTAAGATTGTCGTCATTGACATGTATTTGTTGCCTATTTTCATTGTAACTGCTTCCCGATTTGAAACTTGGATTGCATAATGAAATGATACGACCTGATTTCGGAAATTCCTTGTAATTTCTCAACGCTCATACTATAAATCCTCAGACTTTGTGGGATTGCAGCAGAAAGCTAGGGAGAGAAGGGAAGGGAGACAGAAGACGACACTCCCTGCAAAACATTTGGCGCATAAATTTTATTGCCATAACATTTTATAGCCAACTCGTAAAATGAAGCATCCTCATTTACTCAAGCCTTGTATTCTCTCAGCCCTCTGCCCAAGAGGAATGGGCCAATCTAAAGGCCATCTTTCCCTCGCTTTCCTTCAATTACCTAATTTTACTTTATCCATATACATCCCTCATTAATTTCCCGAAACCAGTTCCTCTCACCAGGAGGAGGAGGATCCTCCCAGTGTGACACACACTCTCCGTGTCAACTTTATTCTTCCTCCCCCGTATATATTGCAACAGTTTAAGCTTTATTTTACTGCGCTACCCGATCCTTTTCGCCCCATCAGTTTCTTATTATTCCCATACTGAATCCAATTTACTCTTCTTTAACCTACACACTACTGTAATCCACAATATCACCTTTTCCCATCATCGCTTCCCTCTCCATCTTATTCCCACCATCTCTCTCTCTCTCTCTTTCCTCCTGTGCAGGAATACAAAGCTTGCAAAATGTGTATGGAACACAACTCTTATGTACTGTCCGCAATTTACCTCATTAAATCAATAATAAGTCTCTCGTTTTCTTCTCTAGACAGCCGGAATGTCTTTCTCAAAGAGCTGAGGATATTATAATCAAAGGATGCAATCAAGCTTCTTCCTACTACATCAGCAACGCTGCTACTCTTAACGCTTATACCCGCAAATTAATCCAGCTTTAACTTTATCAAATTTGATATTTAGTTTGTTTAACCTTTGAATCTTCTCAAGTTAAATTTTTCTTGTGATACTACGTATGACCACTATTTGTTTCTCCCATAAAACTTTGTTCTTTACTTGATTTACACCAGAGGAGACCATTTAAGGTCAATGCCGCAAATAGAGATGCATCCACGTAACTACAAGACGCTCTATTTCAATAAAGATTCCTTGAAGCGTATTCTATCATACAATGCCGCACCTGTTATATGCATTCCACATGCATGTAGTTAAAGCCATGGGGAGGAAACCCTAATCACTTGAAGTAATTAGTTTTACCTCCTCCTCCTACCAGTCCTTTAGTTGTTGCAATCTCTTGTCTAACTACCGCCTTTCCAGTTATTAGCTGCTTAAACAACTAGGAAAAATGGATAAAATTGCAGACTGCTTCTGGATGATTTCGCGTTTGTGTCATACACATAATACTTCTCTTGAAAGAATTCAACCTAATTTAGCATCAATGCCTGCTGTAATTCCTGTAGCCGTCAACCTTAGACTTGCATGCATGGCTGCAATTCAAAATTCTCCAAGGTTCTCTACGAATAACGTGCTTGTCTTCTAGTAGTAGGACAGGTCTATAATATGGAGCTCTGATACGCCTAAGAGCTCAAATGACTGACATTGTCTCCAATTATTTCCGGTCAATCCACTGCTCCTAATGCCTCGTCTGTCGCTATTGAAGCACAATGTCCATAAGAATGGTTCAAAAGCTGACTTTACCGCACCCGCCCCTCACAACTCTTAATAAATAATGCCCTTAATCCGTTTCTCTTTCATTAAAGCCCCAACCCAAATTCCGCGGAAGTTGGAAGAGTACCGTTCCGTTCTATTCCCAGTTCAATCCATATTGGATTTGAGATATTTAGATTGACTACTCGAGGGATTTAATACGTTTCCTCCCTTCCCCCTTTCTCTCATTCTACCCCCGCCGCCGATGGACCTTTCCTTGAAATTCTCATTTTGAAACCAATTGAGGGAAACTCGATGTAATCTTCTCAAATCTGAATAGCCGAATCATTATTATTATTATTATTTCCATCTTCACACCTTCCCTTAACCCCCATCCACCCTCGTTGGTAAATCTTAAAGTCTCTACGGCCTAACCTCAACAACCTCAGCTCCATGAACTAATAAGCCATGTGTTCAGCTATGAGCATGGAACGCATGGTCACAAATCTAGAGCAAGGAAAAAGAAACAGTTACTCAAGAAAGATGTATCATACCGTTACAAGAATATCCTTTAAAGTATATAGTATAGTCTCTAACAATTGACTATTCATTCCCACCATCACATCCCGTCATTCACTCAGTCAGTCAAAGAGCTTCTTGGTCGGCCTCTCTACGAGGAACGAGCCAAGAAGAACAGTAAATACACTGTAAACATGAGCAGTCAACCTCCCCTCTCACCTGCTTCAACACACACTAGACTCATTTACCCCATCCCCCCTCAGCCAGTCTTCAACATGGCACAATCATGCATGATGGGGCGGTATGTTAGCAGGTTGTGTGAGTAGACAGAAGCTTTACAACATGCAGAATATCACACACTCACCCCCCTCGTTTATCCCAACAGCATATTTGTTTCTTCTCACGTGAACAAAGAGCAAGTTGGCGTTTTCATAATTTTTACCTTGTGTACAAAGAATTAATTGGCGAAATGTTTTAAAAATCCATCTTTTTCCAACTATAACTCGGACCTGTCTTCCCCTGGGCTGCAGCTCTTTGACCATTCTTGTGAGTTTTCGCATCCACTCCACCAGCCTTGGTTTTTCTACACACGCACCAGCAGCCATTGATTTAATTCTTCATAGCCGTCATCTTGAAGACAAAGTTGAAATCCTGGCCAACTTGCTAACCTCGCCGCCAGAAACCTTTGACACATTCATGCTTATCATTCATGTCTCCTCCTCTTCTCCCAATCAATTCACTCTAACGTAGCAGCCCCCTCAAGCTTCCCCACCTTGTATAAAAAATAACAGCTAAATGAGGAAATGTAATCTTTCAAGGTAAACTGCTAGCAATCATGTTGTTAATTGCTTATACAAACCACCCAACCGCCTATTACCATAATACTTAAGAGCAGCTCTGGCGACTCTGGCAAATCCATGGGCACGCGTCTCCCTCCAACTCTAAAAACACAATCATTTTAACTGTCTCTGCCAAACATTGAAACATGACCTATCCATATAATTAATTACCCTGGAATTCTCTCACAGCATCCTCGAATTCATTTACTCTCTCACCTCTTAATATTCTGGGCCATCCTTTTGAGGAAAACAATTATCACCCCGAAGCATCCAACACTTGTTTGCCTTACAGTCTACACCTTAATTGCTCCTCTCTCGTCCTGCAAATCCTTAAAGCTTTCCCTAGATAAACACTTTCCCAAATCAAAATTTACTATTCTCAGCCTCTCTCACAGTTGATAATCCTAATGAAAATATTCCCACACACCAGCTCTCAGTGTCTCACCTTCCCATTCATCCTCCTTTATCCTTCATCAAACGACAAGGGATGTGTGTAAACATGCTTTAAAAATCCTCACTGTCCAGTGGTATTTATTTGGATCCCGTTATAAGCAGGACCCTCTCGTAAATCCTACACGTCTGTGCCCTTTCCTACACCATTATATTACGACCCATTCCTCCCAAAAGCGTTTCTACTATCACACAATCACACTTATTTTGCAACCCTTCAAAACTCAAGCTTCTTCAGCTCTTTTAATGTTATCTACGAGTTTCCTCATCCTCTCCACAAATATCAAACCCTTCATCTTACAAACGTTTATACGCCATCAATAATTTAATCGCCCCCAACCCAGTCAGTTCAGAGGAACACACACAGGCTCCGCGGATGGAAAAAAACTGCTCTAGCAAGCAGGATTTTTCACTGCCATTTTTCCAACCGCTTTAAAAACTTTGGCCTTGTCCAGTCACGATTCCCGCCCAAAAACATGTACACGTTATAGTTTGATCCCTTCGGATCTATATTTCCCTATCATTCCAACCAGAATAGACGAGCATCCCTAAGGTATCTATAAAAATCCCTATGGATTCTTGAAAACTTGGACTTGTTCCTTGTAGTTTCTACTCGTTTCGCGGAATCCAGTTGCAATAAAAGTACTCTTGCGACTCTTGCACGCAATTTGAAATTCATGATGCCTACTTCTTTGAGAGATTAAGCGCGAGGTACTGATGTAATTTGACACATACGTTGTATGAGCTGCGGCTGAATCGACGTCAGATCAATAAATTATTATTATTATTATTATTATTACTTCTTTGAGAGACATAGCATGTCCACACCCCTTGTCATGGATACGTCCAAGCTTCTTCCCCTTTTGTAACTCGGCCACTTGTAATGCTGGCTGGTAGGAATTTCTTTAAAATGCGAACCGAAACCGAATCATTAAATTAAGGAATCCAAAAGGGACATTCTCTCCACCTTTGTACACACGTTTCTTCTATGCATCTCTTTTGTGCCCTCTACTAACTAACCATGCTGCCTTTCTCTAGGCTGAGTATTTTCGCATCGTCATGATATTGCGAATCTATGATAGTTACCTTTAAAATAATCGCCATCAATAATCAGCCTTCCACATTCACGACCTCATGACGTGTACAGCCATTATCAATAGTTGAAGCCACTCGAATCCAATCCCTTTGCGAATCTCTAGCCCTTGCCTCCGAACTCTTTCTACTCGGCTAAATGCAGGACTACCTGCATTTACCTGGTAGAGTATATATGCAGAGAAGGGAGGAGTGATGAAAAGAAGCTGAGCCGTGGTTTTAGGACTAATATAGGATTTGATTGATGTGTGTGGAAAGATCTTAAGGACCTGCAGTCTTGGTTTGGAGGAGTATCGTTTTTGATATTAATTACTTTCTTTGCTATCTGTACTACGCGAGATTTACATCTCAGTGATACACGAATCTATGCAGTTCCTCCACACAGTAATAAGAAACTGTTTATAATAGTTTGCCCGTAGTCTCAAGACAAGGTTGAAGAAAATCAATCCATGCTCTGAATCCTTCCCCTGCATCAGCCACATGTTTCCCCACACAACTACAAACCGTAGCATTCTTTCCACAGCCCCTAAATTGTAAGCGTAGGAGCGAAGCATAGTTGCCCCTACAACTAAATCATTATGTCATCATCACATCTCCAAACCATGCACTCTCTGGTACACATTGTCAAATGCTCATTGAGATGCATCCAAGGGTCTGACTGAGAGCAAGATGGAATGAGCGTCATCAAAATATACACAGGGACATGATGAGGTAAAAGCCTTGCATTTTACCACCCTGATTTATGTATTTCTCCACCACAGCAGCCCTTAGAGCCCCTCTCCACATCTCAACCCTTTCGAAACGCCCATAAGACATAGCCTCTCACCTGTCTTGCTGCTCCTGTACAACTTGTGAAAGAGTTGAACAAGAAATCATTGGCCCCTCTCCCATAATAACAACAATGACAAAAGCTTGCAAAATCCCTTAAAACAGACCCTCTCCCCCGCCATATACATAATGAAGCCTCTGCGAAAGCCTAGCCTTGTGGAATCTACTAAATTGATTTAAAGGTAAAAGCCAATAATTTCCTTCTTGTTTCTTTTCACCCACCCTCACATTCAATCACGTAGTATCCTATGCAAACCTAGGAAGTAGTAATATGTGTAGTCTACAACACTTACACACTAACAGGTTCCCCTGTTATAAAGGCTAGAAGACACGTGTACATGGTAAAATGGTTGTTTATATATCGTGTATATATGACCACATGGATTGACGCCAGTACTAACTATACACAGACGCTCCACAGCGTTTTTTACGCTTCTCCTGCTATGTATAGCACATGTATTGATGGAAGTTATACTGAAGCGGACTGTTATCTGAACAGTCCATCTCTAATGTCCCTTTCCTCACTCTGTCTAAAGACTACAGAGAAGTGAACACATGTAGTAATTGAATTAGGAACATTGGACATGTTCATAGTTGATACTTTTGAGCTTTCCGCGGAGACAATATAATAAATTGCACCTTTTATTTCCTGACCAGTTGACTGGTTGCCCACTAATTCCCAGAGTACATAAAGTAATTTCCTTGATTTGAGAAGAAGAAAAAGAGAAACGAGGAACGCTACCAAAAATACTCGGCAATCATCATCCTTTTCTCTCCCCACCCCTTCTCAAGCATCAGAGATCAAGTATCAAATCAAGCCTTGGAACAAATGAACTTTTCCTCACAGAGTCGTAATCAAAGGGAGAGAGAGAGAGAGAAAAAAAAATGAAAAGCCTTGTAAAACTTTTAAATCCTAAGGAGGACAATGCGTCCAAAAGTGCTTTACCTCTCTCTCTCTCTCAGAGCCGCTGGGTTGCCTCTTTTGCGAATCTTGTTTAAAGAATAGTGTGAGGGAGCGCGTGGAAAATACTGAGGAAAAGAATTGAAAAAATATCCCACACGTGAAGGAGCTAAGCTATAGGAAGGATATCTTTCAGTCTCTCTCACCTATCTCATTCATACTCTCTTCCTTGCTTCCCTCTTCCCCTTTCCGTCTATTAATTAGTCGTTCAAGATCAAGCCAGCTTGGACGGCGGTCATCCTGACTAAACTGCAAGGATCAATGCTAGGGATTTAATTTATATATATATATTTCCTCCCATCACACTCCGCCAAGAACACACATCACCTTTGCCTTCAACTTGTTTCTCTTTCCTCCACCACTCCCATAATTTTTCTAACAGCCATATCACACTCTCCCCCTGTCTCACCTTCTCCCCAGGCCTGTTTTTTAAACGGCATATGCACTTGGGTGCATTTCTACGTTCAAGCAGACCGTTAGCTTGCTAGCTGCTAGCTAGTAGCGTTAGTGAAAAGAATAGAGTTTGTCTTCCTTTCGCCCTGCCTCTACCGCACACACACACACACACCACCAAACACATTACACCCGTATCTCACCACGACAATGCCACCCATTTCCTTTCATTTTCCAAGAAATTGTTTGCCCGGGAGGAGGAGTGGATCAACAGCCGATGTTAAGACAAGGCTAAGAATCCTGTAGCCTATTCTCCTTTCTCCCTCCCTCCTTTCTCCTTTCACCCATTGTCTTCTCCTCCCCGTCTCCGGCATCCGACAAATTACAGAGGTATGAATCAATCCCGGAATTCCGTTTCACTAACCTTTCTTGAATGACTCCAATCCAGCAGGGCTTGTCGGCTCCTTCCCCCGAGCAGATACAGGATGGATTATAGAAAATTGATCAATGTCTCACTCTCACAGGAACTCACTCTGAACAGAAGTAAACACAGAAACAAAAAAGCTCGCTGGATGGTCTCCGAGCGGAAAGCAGGTAAAATCCAAGAAGGGAAGAAGTAGAAGGGGTGGATAATACTGTAGTTGCCAATGTGTGCGAAACTGTAGTTTCAACTGAAGAAAGAGTAGTAAGTTGTAGTAGGAGTAAAGTAAGTCGTAAGTACGGGTGGAAAAACAAGTCCTTGTCTCCTGTAACTCTAGCAACACCACCATCAAGAACCAGTAGCTAACTAAACTATAAGACCGACCGACAGTGGAAGCAACAATGAGGACCGCGAAACCAAAGACAACGACAATCTCCACCAGCCGCAGTCAAGTCAAGCCCACTAACCACAGATTGTCTTGGCACACACTCACTCACCTTCCTAAACTACTCACTCAGTTAAAGTCTCCGTGGGAGTGAGGCAGGAGGGCAATGTTTGAAGAAGGGTACAGAAATAAGAGAATCAAATCCCCGAGAGGTGATAGATACACGAGATGAAAAATCAACAAAACTCATTTAATAAGCTCAAGAAAATGTGGTAGTAGTAGTAGTAGTGAAGGTGAAATATACATTTTCCCCCATAGTTTTTCAACTGCTACCCTGCCTGCCTTCCTCACGAAAGGAAGGGAGGTCCGCTATGGAATCAGTGGGGCCGTCGTGCGTACGTACGTAGCGTATAGTTTCTTTCCCAAGCAGCCCCAAACCTCTACGTTTATTGCTTGCTACAGAGATAGGATGAAGTCTTGAGATCTGAAGCAACCCTTTGGATCCCTTCTGTAGCAATCCTCCCTTGCTCATTCTTCCCTCATCCCTCTCAATGAGATCAACTCAAGTCGTGCGTAATTTACAGTCTTCTGCTACTACTACTGCTGGTAGAGGGCTGCTCTGGCTTTTGCTACCGTCATCACTAGAGTTACATTAAATTCACTCGGCATTTCAAAATCCATCATCGCCCCACCTATCCCAGATCACATTACAATTACACACCTGACCATCGTTAATCTCTCCTCAAAATGTAACAGGGAAGGTGTGTAAGGGAAGGCTCGCAAAACAACACCACCAACACCACCGTCCTATTCCATTCCTTTTTCCTCGTCGCACTTCCAACCATGCATCATTCAGTAGACGAAGCATAAGCTATTCTGCATTCCCCCTCCTCCCCTCACCATTTCTTTCCTCTCTTGACAAGTTGGAAGCCTTAGCTATATTTCTCTGTGATGCATAATGAAATCTCAAGTAGGTCAACTTGAAAACCTCTTTAAAGGATCCCAAAACCTTTATTACATATTATATTATTGTAGTTTAACAATAAATTTACTATTTCGCCTCTCTCTAGCAACTACATACTTTCAAGAGTCTTTCTAGGTTCTCCTGGCTCTCTTCTGCTACAAATCCGCCCAAATCTCAGCCACATCATTAACACATTCATTCCCAATCAGCCCCTCCTCCTACACACTCCACCCTTCATTTCTAATACACACGGCGATCCTTGGAAGAATTCAGGGCCCGATTTACGGCAATATTCTTAGCGGCGCAGTTGAGCTTGATAATTTTCAGCAAAACCTTCAACCCCTGTCCCTTCCTTAAGCTCCGTTCTGGCTTAAGCGCGTAACATAGTAGATACGTATAACTTTGCAAATTACACCCCCGCCTTAAACCAATCCAATAAATAATGCAACAAGTCTGATAATATTGTTACCCCAACTCCTGTCCCACCCTTAGATTAAGTACTTAGACACAAGGAAGCTGGTGTAGCTCATAAAGATTAATCAATTCTTGAGAGTTGATGCAACTTTGTTCAAGCATCATCCAGATAACTGGATCAAACATTATTGAGCTGCTATAGCTGCTAATACAGAATATATGTCCTCCTTCGTCCTCTTTTGGCAATGCAATCAAGGAGTTTCCACATAAGAAAGATTAACTAAATATACAACCCTCTCTTGCATTACTATCGTTGCCTATTCCATCTCTCACATTGAATTATTGGCTATGATGAGACGACTCAATATATCCTGGAGTTGAGGGAATTGGCTTCCAGGAATCTGTGTTGTATGTCAGTCAATATGTCTAAATTTTCTGCTCATTTTTGTATCTCAATATTTCCATGCACTATAGAGCTTTCCATCTACTTACGGAACAGATGAGGGAGTCAGTCAGTGAGCTATTCCATCTACAGTATTATCCCCTCTTGTCCTTCCCCCATCATCTGTTAGCATTCCCTATCTCTTTTCAGATCTGCAAACAATTCTCATCCCGGATATCCAAACATCCCCCTTCAAGGATTTGCAAACAATCAATCCTCGTACTCTCTCCTCTCTCTTTAGCCCTTACGAAGATCTGGATATCATCCCTCTTTTCGCATCCAGCCACTCGTAAATTCCAGATACAATTCCTCATCTGTAAATAATCTAAGATCATTTGGATTATCCCTCTACTCTCCTCACTCACTTCCATGAATCCGCATTGCCTGATCCTCTCCAGTAACCCCATATTTCCTCTGTCCTCACTACCTCCATCCTCTATTTCTCCAGCTCAGAATATAATCCAAGCCTTTAACTGGATTTTCATCCTTTCCTCCGGCAGCCGGCTCCAGCTTTTCTTTTCCTTGATCCTCTTCCTTGTATTCCTTATCCTCCCGTCTCGTCCAGATTTTCCCAACTGACACACTCTCATTCAGACTTGCTGAGGGATCCACCTAGAAAATTCCGTTAGTTGGGGAGCCAGCAATTTCCTGCACTATTACTACTTGCTCTTATTTAGCTTCCTTCCATAGAATCATCCATGTTCATGTCCTCTCTAATTGTGGAAAAGTAGTGTAGATCCATGTTTGTGACGGCTTGAGATTCTTGGAAATGTTTTCTCTATCAACATTCTTGTCACGGGTTTTATTATTTCCTCGTACTATGTAGGACCGGAACTGCTACGACCAATTCTGTCACCTTCCCCCTTTGTTCCCTCCAGTATGTGTAAAGGCTAGATTGCTTGTAAGATTTATTTTCCAGTTAGTTCCTTTGTGAAAAGGATTCTCTAGCTATTACACAGCTATTTATTTTGATGAGTGCATTAACAACTACGGTATAGAAGAACTACTATTCGTGTTTTTTCCAATTGCCTTGTTTCTTCCCGCTTTGCACCAACACCCTCCTCCTACAATAATAGTTATCTTAAGTCTTCCGGTTTTTGTAATTGAAGGTGTTTACGCGAAAGATTTGAAGGACATTGGGAATTCATTGGATTTCGGAAAAAGAAATATCGTAGTACTTTTGTTTTATCCCTGCTTTCTTTTCGGAAATCTTGGGATGTAAATTATTCAGCAGGAGTGCATAAAATTATTTTATTAATTGTTTTTATGAATCCTTTGATAAATTGCGAAAAACTCTCAATTTGTGCACATGCTGCTCTACATTCTCTACCTGGTTTGTGAGGAGGAACTGGCTTCTACTACGTGAACTTGAGCGGGAGCAAAAAAATGGAGGAGCAAGCAGGAGTTATGTTAGAAAAACGTCTAGAATTATTACTTGCCTAATTCGCCATCATATCAGTTATGCGGGGGGAGAGGCCAGCTGGAATGTGGATTACGTCCGTTCTTTTGTCTCGCAAAAACTGTAATTCTCAATAAAGCAAGCACGTCTAATTATTTACTTGTTGGGTGGGTACAGGCTCAGGTGTGTAATAAAATCTGCCTTCATTCCAACAATCCTGTCATCATCAGCTCTTCCAGACATGTTCACCTGAAGCGAGTGCATTCTTAGCTTTCAAGTACCCCTCCCTATCTATGAAGCTCAGTGCAGTTTCAAGTATGATATGGATGGAGGAGAGGTGGGATTTTAAAATCAGTGTAATAGAATCTTCGAAGGAAGGAATGCAATCAACGTGAGCTAGGGCTCGAGTTTAGATATGCACGTATTTCATGATTTGCTTTCCTTTTATTACCGCAGCAGCACACTATAACTAACGCCCTTTTGGAGCGCCGTGGTTAGCCCTAGCAAGGAACAAAGAAATGTCGTCCAAGGAAGAAAAGAATGGCAGTAAAAGGGGAGAGGAAACCCCTGAAGGTTGAAACTATAATTACAATGCGAATAAATCCGCTGATACTCTTACATGAATTCCATTTTACGTGAACAGTACAGGAGGAGAGCAAGTTTATCCCTTGAGGCCATGTAGTGTCTTAACCTTAGGGCCGGCATGATACTCGATTGGTATAAACTCACATATAGGGTTCCTTATTATTCCTCATTTTGCTCTCCCCTCTCCTCCTGGTGCAGTGTCTGTCTTGAAGGAATTGAAACTACACCCTTTTTCAGCGAATACTTTAAAAGCTAAGACTTTAGAGTCAGATTAAGTGATTTGACATAGGGACTACCCCCCAGCGGCCCATTCTTGATTTTGGTTGCAGTTAGCGGTTTGAGGAAGGATGTGGGAGGAGGAATTCAAGTATTGCTCTTTTTTATAATAGGACAATAAAGATTTATTTTCCGCTTAAACTATTTAATTCTTCATCATCATTCATATCCTTCCTTTATTCCAGAGCGTCATTCTCAATCTTCCTTCCTTCCGCTTCCAATCTGATTCCGTATCTGATTTTATCACTTATACAAAGCCTTTCTACGTATATATCCATTCCCCAATGTCTGTGTCAGTTTTAGTTGAGCGTAAACTTCCATGCTTCTAACTACCTACAGGCTGTAAGGACGTAAGGCGTAACCTTGTTACGTGGAAGGAGCGTTTACGACGATTCCTTTAAGCTTAAAATCCCAATATATGCATGGATTTACGGATGGCATTTACTTTCCTGTTCAACACACACTCGGATTCCTAACAGCCCCCCTCCGTATCCTTGAATATTTTTCTCCTTTCCCTCCTCTCTCAAAAACCCTCCCCTCACGTTTCCCCGCACCTGTCATCTCACATGTCAAACAGTTCAACGAATGTCATTTTCCAACTTAAGGGAATCCAATCATATGCGCAACCAAGTGCGTCTTTCCAATCCGCCTCCCCTTTTCACTTTCTCTCTTTCTCTCATTTTCCCCATGTTCAGCATTCCCACTTACCGCCTTCCTGCCTACTGACTCCAACTTACATTCACACTCCGTGTAGGCCAATTAACCTTTCATCTTTCATTCTTTCATCCCTTTTATAAAGTTCATAAGTTGAAGGAAACACATGAATTTCTCTGTCCCTCACAACCAAATCCTCGTATCATTTCGCATTCCGCCCCGCTTTCCCCTCATCCAACTTTTGCACTTTCTCTCTGCTGCTTTCTCTTTCCAATTCCTTGATATTTTTCCTTCCCCATTTTTCATCTCCCTCCCCTCAAACTTCTCCCCTTTTCTCTTCCACCTTTTTCACGTCAATCATACGGGGGAGTCTATATATGAAAGGCAACACCTCTCCTTGAATCCATCTCCACGTGCGAAGGCAGTGGCTTGCTCCCATCCTCTCCCTACACACAACACACAAGCTCTTGTAATTCCTTTCCCTTGCTTCTTGATCTTCTCCTCTCTTCCCCTCTTCTCCTTTCCCAGGGTTATAGCCTCCAGCCTCCAATTTTAGCTTCTGCCTGTACATAGCGGGGATTATTTATCAATTTCTCGGGTCTGACTCTGATCTCAGCTTGTCAGCTTGTTGTTTTGCTATTGTTCTCTCAACCCTTCTTCCTCCTCTACAAACACCACCACCACTCATAGCCGCCTAGAGGGCACGTCAAGTGGTTCTAAATGAGTAAATTATCAGGAGGATGTATAAAAGGAAAGAGCTGCGGAGCAACAAATGTGACAAGATCATTTGCCACCGATAACCATGTAAACAGGAAAATTTCCCTGCAACCAGATACTCTTCTATTCTCGACCTGCCATCTTATCCCACCACCAACGCCACAGAGTTCCGTAAACTAGTTGAAAATCAATGGGACTTTTGTAAGCATGCGTCCAGGAGAAAGCATATTTCTCTCATCTCCCTCCCGTATGTTTGCCTCCAAATCTCTGTCTATTTCCCCTTCATCCTTCCTTGTCTTTATCTACTACCATACCAGAACCGCACACTACTACCCTTCCTACATTTCTCCTGTCCCACCAATTTCCCTACTTTCTCTTTTCTTTCCCAGCTTTCCCTACATTTGCTTTCTCCACGCTATGGCTAGAGTAGGAGCATGAGGCAACTTTCTCTCTCTTTTCCCTTCTATTTCCCCCTCTGCTCCGTACAACTGCAGTAGTCACTATCTTCCCTTACACAAACACTTTACTCCTGCTTTCACAATAGTAGCTAACCTCCCAGCCACTGCCACCACTCATCGTCACATCACATCCACGCAGAAATCCCTATCCCAGGGAAAAATTACTCTTCTCCTCTCATTCCGCTTCTTTCCATCAACAGACCCACAAGCCTCAGGACCACACTCTCTCCCAGCTCCCACTGACCTCGTACTCGAGAGGATCATAGGGCTGAACCAGGGCCAGGACGGCCAGACAGTGTCAGTGCCCGTGTATCGCTCAACTCCCAGTGTCTCTTCTTATCAAGTGATTTTACACCTATTTGCATCCTCTTAATATCAAATTTACAGAATGGCTTCCAAAGCCAAACCTGTTCACCCTCAGCCAGAGGAAAAGGGATCATTTGAAGACAAGTGCTGAGTACACAGTATCATTGACTCCAGCAACCTGAAACCTGAGCCCTCCACGGAACATCATATATGACGCCATCCTTTATACCGACCAGCACAACACCGCTCCTTCTATAACTTATGTAGACGTAAACAGAAGCACGCTACAAAGTTACCATATCCGTACTACGACTCTACAACTGTCGGACCAAAGCTCATCTTTTTCTACTTTCTCTGTGGAAGGGGAATCTAGACCAAATCTCCGACCCACTTTCTCACATTTCCTCTGATTATTCAACTCTCTTAAAATCTGAGGATAATTTGTTTTTGGATAAATCATCGTCTCAAATTTCCTTTCACGACTTTTTAAATAAGGAGAATCAAAAGAAGGGAGGAAGCGTTCTCGATTAAATCGCCCCCATGACATTATCCATGAGAACGTTGCAGAGGAACAAGTAGAGCAGAATCCGGAATATAAGCTGCCCTCCTACGTCCTGCCCTCCGTCTGAAAAGAAAGGTGCAAAAAAAAATTCAAGCCTTCCAATAGCCGAGACGTAAGTATCCATCTCTTTACTCTATTAATCTACACCTATTACGACCCATTATCCCACCCGCCAATCATGAGCATATAAAGCATCATGTACCCGCTTCCCTAGTCAAGGAAGCAATCATACCCATGCATTTCTCTACACTTGAGGGAGGCATCGTGTAAACAAATTACAGCTACAAGCGTTAACGAGGTCCGGAGAAAGTCACTTTCCCCACCAAGTCAGAGCTACCTCATCTCCCCTTTGCTTACTCCAGTCATCCTGTCCGTCCCGCTATAGTTGAGTTATGCTTGCTTGCCGCATCGATCACCTCTGTTGGTTTCGATCCCATTTATTCTGTAATTCCATACCCTTTTCCCAATCCCACCATCCACTTGTATTCAGTAACTCTTCTCTCGTCACAACATGCACAATCTACTTTCCCCAGCTTTGTTTCCTCACTTGCTTCCACATTATAGTTTTTCCTCTCCAAATGTACATGCACGTAATTGGAACCTTAGTTAATCTAAGTCATTCCCAGAAGCCCATCACTGCTTTCCCCCTCCTGTCAGTCCTGTAACCACTTGAACTGGCAACAAATGCCACAAAAACTTTCACCAGTTTTCGTCATTCAATCCCTTGTAGTTTACATACAAGAACCCCTGCCCTGTCCCACTTTTTAGCTTGGTTTTCAAAGGAGCTTACAAATTAAACTACAAACTACAACGTGCTGGAAAATTGTCACCGTCTCAGCTTTCTCCATAATCCAGACTTGAGGATTATTCTCAAATTCCCCTCTCTCTCTCTTTCTCTCTTAGTTTGTCTTAAATGGCAAACTTGGGTGAATCGTTTCCGAAAGCCCTCGGGTTGACAAATAATAAGATTCACATTTCTAGTTTGGTTCCTTTTCACTTTTCACTCCATGTAGGATTCCCCCTTGTCATGATTGTAGTTGTATGATTTGAAAGAGACTAAGTATCAGCTTCAGTGTAGGGAAGAGAATGAAAAGAGGTCATATTCTTCTCATCACTTAGAAGAAGAAGGCTCCCCCCTTATTCTTTTACTTGATACACACTATCCTGTGAATCCTGGCATTCTTTCTAACACGCTCTTTTCCCAACAAGCTTCTGTTCCTCCTTGTGGAAAGAAAGGAGTTGGATTTCCT
Organism: Sminthurides aquaticus; assembly: GCA_906901655.1. NCBI lineage: Eukaryota > Metazoa > Arthropoda > Collembola > Symphypleona > Sminthurididae > Sminthurides > Sminthurides aquaticus. Next base: position 1,262,483 of record CAJQTT010000004.1, on the reverse strand, counting down.
CTCCGCCTTTCTTTCCTCCACTCTCACCTCCTTTCACAACATCAACTTAAAATTTTCCCTGCACCCTAAAATCAATGCCTCTCTATCCGCTCTTTCTTGTTGTAGCACTCTGCTCCGGGGGTTGCGGAGCATTTCTGTATCTCTTCCATCCTCTCTCTCTACTTGTACTCTATGGGTATGAAGTGAAGGGCTTCGGCTCAGTAATTCAAAGCGACAACTAGTTTCTACTTCCTTTAGCCTCTCATTAGTATAGTCTCAGGAATCATTCAACTCCCCTCTTTCAATTCAATCCTTTCTAACTGAATTAATTTAGAATCCTCCACTCAAATTTCGCAGATTGAAAATCCCTACAAATTCTCTCTTCTGAAGAAGATCTACATGTGACTTTGACTGAGTTCCATAATTTCCGAGTTTACTCTTTTCATATTTCCATTTCGGCTTCCTCCGCTTTCTCCTACATGTTCTTTAGAGATCTCGAGTAAAAAATCCATGTAAAACAACATCCCCTTTAAATTAATAGCTCACTTCTCTCTCATCAAGGACTCCGGTATCACTTTCCTTCCCTCAGATATCCTTTTCTCTCAAAAACAGGCTTCATTACCACAGGTTCCGGATATCGAAATCTTAAGCTCCTTCTCATCACTTTCACTCTCCCACAGCCTCCCCGTCCTCCAGCTCCTGGGGATGATGGAGGAATGGGTTACACAGGAGGAGGAAGGAAACTATTCCCGGCTTGATCCAATCTTTCCACCATTTCCTTTCCAATGCCCATAAACTATGTAATTATACAAATGAGTAGCACTATATAAATCTCCCGTCCCCCCGTCTACCCTTTCAATTTATCATTCTAGCAGGAGCGCATCAAAAGTCTGCCTCCCAATCGATAAATCCAGCTTCTTTCCCTTGTTCTCAATTTCAATTAATATGAGCAAGCACTTGTTGTACCTTAGTGTGTAACCTTACCTACCTGCTTCCTCCTTGCATGGTTCAGTCCCTCATAATTTCTCCTAACATACTTCCTGATCCGCTTAGCGGTTCATCGTCCACTGCATCATCCCCATTTATGATTTCTTCTCTCTTTTAGCTCTTGCACAGGTAAGATTAGCTACTTCAACTGTCCTTGCTTCTTTCTTTCGCCATCCAAATCTCCTTACACCTTTCTCTACCCGGATCCCTTGCGAACTCGGAATGAATGTAAACTCGGTCACCAAATCTCCCCCTTCCCGGCCATCTAGGCTATTTTTCTCCCAAGTTGGCGTGTTCCACCTAGCAAGTAATCCCATAACAACCAGCTCGTCCCATCAATCCTTTCACTCAATCACTGTCACCACATCTGATTTTCTCCAGTCACCTATTCAATCCCTACCCCTTCCCACAGTTAGTGCTGCTGGAGGAGAGAGAAAGACGGCTATATCTATATATATATTCCCCTATCGCTTTCCCACACTCGCTGTCCACTTCTCACCATAGTTTCTAACAGAATCCACACGCCTTTCCCTTCCTCCATAAACGCTTCCAGTCCATGTCAGTCAGTCAGTCAACTTCCAGCTTTCACCGCCAACTTTCTCCACGAGTCCAAGCTTAGATTTAGCTGAAAACGAAAATTAAGTGTGTATCTCCCCTTGGTAGCACAAGTGCTACTCATCTCCCGTACTTAGTCGTCAATCATTGCCCCGCTCAGAAGACCTTTATGAATTTATTGAAACGTCAAACAAATTTAGCTCTCATTCTGTAACGTTTTCTCTGCTGAGCGACTGAAAATGTGCTGGCTTTTAACATGTTTTCACTCCTATGATTTTCTTCTTCCTTGACTTACTTTCTTGTCGTTTCTCCCTTCCCTCCTCTATCTCATATATGACCCCATGCTACGTGTTCGGAGTGAGTCAACTTTCTCTGACTTTCTCCAGTCTGAAGAAGGGACTACATCCAGTTCCTACAGCTGGACTGCCTCTGGCAATGAAGTGATTATGTTCCAGTCTCAGTAACTCTGTCTCCAAGCTAATCAGTTTATATTCTTTCTCATTTTTCCCAATACAATACTCATCATCATACTTAATCACTATATTGAGCTAGAGCTGCGTGCCCTCCAGCATTGCATGTATATGTTTGTAATATGTGCATGAGAATGTACGTATGCCGAGGAAATCTTGTTATCTAAGATAATTTATCCACTCCATCAAATAAAGGGGTTGTCTAGGGAGGAGCTGAGAATCTCGCTTTCCAAAAGTACGACCGCACAACCCAGCCGAATTCTTGCCCACACATAAATTGCAATTATCATTAAAATCTCTCTACAGTACTATCGATTCCGACACTACGTCAGAGTTATTTCAAAAGACTTCTCTCCGAGATTCTCTTTTGATTTCCTCCACGGTATCAAATTTTCCTCCGACTCTCTCTCTTTCTCTCTCTCTCTATTTTCATTCTCCCTTTTGTTCCATTAGTTTTCCCGTCAGTTTACTATCGCGAGTAACGAGGAGAAAGTAGTGTAAAGAGAAGGATTTACAAGGCGCAACTACAAACCACTAGTCTCCGGCAGTCTTCTCTTCCGACCCTTCACAGCTCCGCGATACCACCATCTAATTAGAATTTACTAATTTCCCACTTGTTCTTCCACTGTTTCTTAATAGGATCGGAGGGAGAGGGAGAGAGCAATGTATTTGTAGCATTCCAATCTCGAGCTTTGGCAGTTGGCAGAAACAAAACCACTTCATCTCCCCCTCCTCCTCCACAATTGTCCCTTCAAACGCTATCGTTTATCTAACTTTTCAATTATTTTCTCCCAGTCTCTATCAGCACTTGCCTTACCCCTTTCACTCGGTAGCCCACAACACATTTACGTCTCTTCTCCAAGGATATCTGCTAGCCTCAAACCGCCTCCCAGCACCTCACGTTCTCCTAGTCACCTTTGGCAATTATGCATGCCTTTCCCTAATTTCGCCTCCTGCTTTCTCCTCTCCAACGTTTCCCTGTAATGTACCCCCATACCCTTCACATCCATGTCCGAAAACTTGTTATTCACTCACCAGAAGTTTTAGTATCCGTTTTAGTTTTAGCCAGTCGCTCCCACATGTAGTCTATACAGCTCCTTGTACCACCGTCCTCGCTCTGATCGAAATGCATAAAATCCAAGCGTCAAGAACAGATAGCTCATTGTGGAATATGGAGGGTAGGAGAGGAGGACTTGGAAAACTTTCTCTTTTTCCATCTCTTCATTCCTCATCAAGTTACTCTAATGAAACTTCAAGCTTGAGTGAAAACGTTTATTTCACGGAATGCAACCCTATGTTATGTTGTATCTTTCATTATCTTCCCGTGCCTTTCCCCTCTTCATGCTCTTCCGCCCCTTAGCCCAGACCCCGTCCACAGTTTGCATCCGTAAAAAAGCTTCCAATTCCCTCAAACTTTTTAAATCACTTCCACCCTCTCGCTTTCTCTTTTCCCCCGGTTTTCTTTTTGTAAACCTTTAGCCTATGGTGAAAGTCTGACTCCTGCATCAAACATGTATTTTGTACATTACACTCGCACTGCTTTTGAATCAACCACATAAAATCCCCGTTTCCTGCTCGAATCATCCCTTCCAGCTTTCTGCCAAACCACACGTTAAATGGTTGAACCCGTCGGTATTTATGTAGAGAATCGTTTCATCTCACGCTCCTGGAATAAGGGTGTTGTGGAAGGAGCGTTGTTGGTAAGATAACGAGCTTTATTTATTCTTTCAGGACATGTCTGACATCCGTCTAGTTACGTTGGGTCCTTCGGGATGCGGGAAGACGAGTATTATCAAAAGATTTCTATTCAACACATTCACAGACAAGTACAAACCGACGATCGAGGATCTGTTTAGCAAAGAGTTCCTACTCAACGGTGTCAATATAAAGGTTGACATCCTGGACACGGCTGGACGTGTAGAATTCCCTGCAATGCGGAGATTGAGTATTTCAAACGCGAGTGCATTCCTATTCGTGTACTCTGTGGAAAAGTCTGTAGACTGCGTTGAAGATGAACTTAACCCGAGCTTAAAAGCCATCCAGGAATGCTTTGAGGAGGTCAAGGAAATAAGAGGCTCTCTTCACGGCGTCCCCATAATTTTCGTGGGAAACAAATCTGATCTTGTCTCTTCTAACGAATTGCAAGTTGGAGGACATGGCTCAGCCGGAAGCGGTTTAGAAGGCAGCTCCAGTGACCTCCACTTCCATTCCCCCAACCATCCCCTTGCTCAGCTTGAGGGCATCGAAGACTTGACGTAAGTTTTATTCTACCCCTTTCAGACTCCTTAACGTCCGCAAATCCGGAAATTCCCTAATTCCATCGTACCTTCTCATTTTTTGCTAACACTCTTATGCCAAAATCAACTAACAATCTTATTCCTTTCTTTCAGCGTTACTTTCACAACCTGCAGTGCTAAAACTAATACTAACATTCAACACGTTTTCAATTCCTTTCTTCTCCTGTACAAACAAATATCTGAAGTGAGCACGTCATCTTTCAAGAGGAGATCAAGCAGCAAATCTTCGAAAAACACCCTGCAAACAGAAGAACCAAAGTCACGACGATCGAGGAGTCTTATCAGGAGATCCAGCAGGAAAGTGAAGCAGCAAGTAGAGTTTATAGAACCCGAATGCCGAATGGCATAATAGAATCATATTGGCCATTAGCTGCTCTCTCCGTGCCAACAACGTCCTTGACACTCCTTCTTGTAATTTCACTGCCTAGTCTGCTGACATAATATTATATTGTACCGCTGCTACTTGCTAGTCCTTCAACGGCTTTTTCTAATATCCTCCACATCAAACCAATACAAGCTTTTATTTACCTTTCAATTTCCTCAAACCACCCTTTAACAATCTTCTATCCTCTGAGGGGTTTCACTCCCCTTACCTTTTCCAAGAGGGAAAAGAAAATTGGTGTAGCCTGTGCGAGAGACGACACAAGTTTTCCATAGTTTATTCTGTCCCGCGATTTGCACGCCCTCCTCCAGCTAGCATACATATTAGATGAGAACCGGTAATAATAGTTTGACTATAATCCTAAAGCCTCCTTTGAAAGCGAATCATCCGAAAAAGTTGTTCCTTCTATTAGACATTATCAAGTCAACAATTTCATATCAAAAAAGTCACATCATGATGAAAAGTTTTACATGCAGTTCTGTAGTAGCTTATATATACTACTCGTCTTATCCGCTCAATCCCTCTTTAGAATAAAGTTTTAAAGAAACTTATTTTCTGCCCACAGGGTTTTCCCAGTCTTAAAAGGAGACAGACAGGCATACTTAATCTTTTGTCCCACACTACACATGTTACTACTCCATCCCACGTTATACTTTATTAGTTTGTACATGTTATGTGCGTACCAAAGACGTGTACAAGTTTTTGGCTGTTAATTTCACGTGTTAGACGGATTACGTCAAATCTGCACTAATTTTTGCGAAACCTTCTTACAGAAGCTTGAGCTCAATAATCCTTGAGTATACATGTAGTTCTCGGGTAAAGAAAGTTGTAAAATGCCGAGAGAGAAATCGCAAGAGTAGATGCCGATAGGAAATTAAGAAAGTGATAGAATCGACTATGCTCACCCTGGTGGAGGAGGGTGACATGGAGGAGAGAGAGATGTCTAGCTATTTGCAATTAATGGAAGCACAAAATGCATCGATTTGCGATAAAAGTTGAGATTAAGAAGCGTAGATTCCGTGCACAACTACTGACTTACATCAGATTACACAATACAATTTGAAAAAAAATGCACAAATATGACCTGTGAGACACACGTGATTGAGAAGATTTACTATAGGTTCCATGGGAGAGTTGGGAGGAGAACTTTATGATTCCTTTTCGCAACGCATCCAAAGCTGTTGTGATTGTTATTAATTCAAGTAATTTGTGAATCGTGGTTGTTGACATGTAATTGGTTTTTGAATACTTATATGATGTATATATATATATATATACATACCAGTTGAAGGCTCATTTGGCTTTTGGCTTGTTGCCTCAGAGTCATGGTGTCTGTCTGTGCTGTGTCTGTACCGGGCTGGAGGAACACTGTGTGCTCATACAAGGTCCTCTACACTGGTTCCATAAATGTTATAATTAACTTTCTAAGAATCTTTCATTATCTTAGTTGATTTAGAATATGTTAAAATTGGGAACTAGTCAATGAATTAATGCGAGGGACCATGAGGATGAACCAACTCTGTGTTTGCAAAAATCCGAACATAAACAATGAAGCAAAATAATATGAAGTTCCCAACTGAACCATCCACTTACTTAGCTGAATAAAATATTAATACTATTACTACAATCTCTCCAGCTTTTATTCATCTCCGTATTTACCTTGGATTGCCCGCCCTGTGAGTAAGAAACGGTGAAAAATGCGGATTGACACTAAAATACAATGTAAATGCAGAATCAGCAGCTCATCGTAAAGATTTTACAGACTCTTTCCAACCTATAAATCCTATCTCGGGAAACCATACAGTCCCCATCCCATTTTGTTGATTGTCAATGACCTAAAATTGAATGAAATCATAAGGCAAATGCAACTCCTACTATGAGAACACATGTATTCTAACTCATATTCTCCTGGAGGCAACATAAAAGATTCTGGGACCTGTTCCACTCAATTGTGACCATATTCTGGAATATTTTATTTCATTTTGTGATAGGTCTGGGTTTTAGATGTCAATCATTGTGTCTACTAAACGAGGCATTCCACATTGAGTATTTAATCTCGATTACATTCTGCAGCGTTTCGCTCGATAGATCCGTTTCCAGAAGATAAACGTAGAGGGCGCCTTGGACCGTTTCAACGGTGGTAAACCTAACGAATTGCATGAATTGCAGATTGTTTAATAAACGGATTATGATACAAATCTTTACAGTACAGTGCACTCGAATCTGCAAAAGACAAGAAGAATATTAATTTCTCTCGTCACAACACAACAAGTCGCGCCTAGGCTTTGAAATTCAATGTGTACAAACACAAAAGTTGGAACGTTGTTTAGCGCGCTTTGGATTCCTACCAATTACAATGGGCTTTCTATCATAACAAATAATATGACTGGAAGACCACCCTGTAAAGTAAATGCACTCGGAGCATAAATGGTAAAATCCATCGTACATACTCTTATATCCATACACGAATTCATACACATGTACAGAAGAGGGACACTCATAAACTGGCTGTTATATTGTTTAAGGAATTCCAGTGCCTATATAGTCATATATCCTTCCACAGTTTTACAGGATAAATGCACATCTGATTTGTTTATAATAATAAACTGTAGAGAATGCATGCTTCAAGTTTCACGTACATACTGCCGTCGTCTGCTATTTTGACGCTCGGAGGTTGTAATAAAGGAACAGAGAGTATATTGCTAACTTGCAGTCTCCTGGTATGTACATGCGCTGGGATTGAGCGGATACACAGAAAAGCAGTCTACTGGAGCTTCTTGTCTCATAAGGCCTCATCCACTGCAAACGGTGAAAATGCACTCTAGTTTTTCTAGCTTGAAAAATATATGCATCACATTGCATCGCGACAGCTTCGAGAGATTTTAGAGCTGGAATGCTCAATTACAAGCCAATAATGAATACTTAGTTATTTAATTTATTGTAATTATATTAGTGTACTTTTATTCTTTTTCGAATACCTCGTTAATTTTAAACCTGTAACTAGCAGCTATAATGTTTATTTTTGTTCCTCCTACTTGAGTGTAGCTGTTTAAATGTACAATTTTTATTATACTCTCAATGCGAGTCTAGTAAAAACTATATATCGGTCAGTTTAAAATTGACGCAAAAATGGGTTAATTGTTTTGTTCAAGGATCGCAGTGTTAATTAAGATTTTGAGCAAGTTACTTTTTATAATGGCGAAAGCCAGACTTTGTGAACTAATTTCTTCAAGATATTTCTTGGTTTTGAAAAACGGCAATGGGGGTTTAAGATTTTGAAAATCTTTGTCGTCGTCTTAATTTTGTGAGTAAATGCTCCTAAATCCCATCGGATTCGTATTGTGCTGTACATCGCTATGATCAACTTCTCCTTTAAATACCACAAGTCCAGGATGCGGCTACTTCATTGGTTATAGTTGTCTACCAGTCTTGAAGCTTTCTACTTAAAATAGACGGAAATTTTCCTGAATAAAGGCTCTCAGTTTCAAGACTAACGGCATCAAGATGGATTCGACTTACAAATCTAAAGGTGAATTGAGTTAAATGTACTTGAGCAAAAATTCCATATTTTATCGTATCTTAGTTCTAATTGATTGTCTTTACATTTTATGTTCTTTTACTTGAAATCGTCCCACGGATTCCTCTTATTGTAATTTGATTGGAACAATCCAAAGAATCGCTCTTGGATTTAAAGGAGTTCATGACGGATTCTTACAATCTAGAGGAATTCGAACAGTTCCTCGTAGAGAGGGGTGAGAAGAATCAGTTGGAATTCATTTGGGCTGTCCAAGGCCTTAAAAGCGAATCTCTTCACGCAGTGGGTCAAATTATTCGGACTATATACAAACATTACTTTGAAGAAATCAGCGTTAGTGATATAGTGAAAAGCGAAGTGAGGAATCAAATCAAAAATAGAGATTATTCATTAGAGATATTTGACAAAGCAGTTCAAGAAGTTTGGGGGTTCTTGGAATCCGTCGTCTATGTTGATTTTATCAATCATGTACAAAATGCTGAAGAAGCTACGACTGACAGCAATTGTGGCAGCTCTAGTGGTAACTTACCGCCAAGTGTGTTCAATGTGGCAAAAGATATTCACCAGGAGAACGCTGCAGCTGTCGATGGTTCGATGGGCGGAGTCCTCGAAGTCGCTGAAAATAATGCCGACGGAGTAGGTCAACCGTTTCAAGAAAAGAATGAAATGCCTTTGTCTTCGGCTTCACTTCCTCCAGTGTTGATGTCATCTTCGTCCTCCTGTGTGTCTTCTTCCGTCCCAAAAACAAAGCCTTCGGCTTCTCTCGAGCCTCTCATCGAAGGCGAAGAACTTCAGCATAATCTAATGCAGAGATCCTTGAGTCCCAATTCAAATACAGAAGTCATTGGACTTACACGGAAGGCCTTAAAAGCAACACAAAAGTTTCGCACCGCTACTGATATTGTGCCTGTTAGGTAAGTTGTTTGTGATGATGATGACGGATTATGTACAAGGATATCTTGCTGGCTGCAATTTCATTTTTCACGGAATTCTATGCTATCCTCTGTTGATTCTTGATCCCTTACTGATTTCTTATTTTGTTGCTTTTATTTTCGCGTTGATTATGTCAACTGACGGCGTACTTTTCACAAATGTTATGATTTACAAGGAGAATGTTCAGTTTTATTTATTTACATTTTGGTTTTTTCGTAGTCTGTGCAAACAGAAGCCGAAATTCCCGTATCATTACACCAACAGTAGTTACAATCCTGTGTCGAGACAAGATTCTGAAGTCCAAAGCTTTAGTTCCGGGTGTCTCACTGATTCTGACTCAGTCATGTAAAAAAGATTATTTTTTTTCATTTTTGTTCACAATTATTTTTTATGGACACACAATATTGCCGCAAATGTACGATTGGTCTCGCAGTTTGTCAATCATCTTTTTTTGCATTCGACAGTGAACAACGGAGCAAGAGGAGAAACAGGAAAGATGAAGTTAATTGTGATAATTTACGAAGTGTACAGCCAATACCTCACGCACGGGTTCTTAGTAAAGGAGAGGTAAAGGTAATTTGATATATGGCTGATGCTGATGTATGTCAAAACGTTCTGCATGGTATTACAACACATTTGCTATTATTTATTTCTAGATGGACCCAAGAACATTTGCGACTGTACTTACAAAGAAACTGCAAGACTTAAAACGGCAACGAGAGCTTGATGAAAAAGTAACTAAACGACTTAATGAAGATTGCATTACACCTAATGACCTAGCTCAAGCATTACGTGATAAATTTCATTTAGAAGAACAACCAGACGATATACTCGGTAAGAACTGGGAAACGTATGTTTTCACTCAATATTTAATTGTTATTGTGTATCCTCACAACCTTATTCTCTTCTAGACAATCACGTCAGCCGAGTTTGGTCGGACATTACACCAGATTCTAGGTCTCCACCAGGCAGGTTTAGGCGAAAGGGGGTCCAACCCAATCCTTGTATACCCCGTCCAAGAACTCATGCAAAGGTAAAGCAACATAATTTTATATATTTGGTTATAAAATGGTGAAATGAGGGGGACAATGGCGGCAAAACTTTTGCTACGCCTTGAAATGTTTGAATCAACAGATATGTTCAAATATTTAATCAGTTTGGGGAAACTTTGTTAGTGGGATTCACACAGAGCTACTATCCTGGTGGGAAGCCTGTGAGAACTCTGCAGGAGGAAGTTGCATTCTGCTATTTATTTATTGATAAGAAAGTAGTAATAGCGCTCCAGGGAAGTGTTTTATGTTGCAGCAGTATCATTATGAATGCTACGATGTTTTTATTCGATAAATAATTCACAGCTTCACCTAGTCTTGATGCTCTAGCATTTCTTCTGGAATGTAGCACAAGTTGAAAGTGTCTTATTTGTTTCCTAATGGCAACACTGATGGAACCGACAACATAAATTCCAAGCAACATAAACTAATTGTAATATAATGTATTCTAGGACCCAGAGCCGTTACCGAAATCCAGAAGTTTTCCCTCCGCGTCAAAATACGATCAAGATTCAGGCATTTCTATGACTACGACATCTACAAACGACGATATGGTTACATCCTGGCTCAATAAATCTGCATCCAAATCAAATCCGCTTAAAGCAAAAAAGAAAGAGATTTCCAGCGTTGTCTGTTCGTACCTAGACGCTAAATACCCGTTTTGTTTTAAAATACCCATGTCAAATGTAAGTCTGGGCGTATTCAAAGAGTATTTACCGAAGAAAGGCAATTATAGGTACTTTTTTAAGTGTAACGGAGCGTACGGCGTTGTAAAGGAGGAAATAATGGAGGATGATGCGATACTACCTGTATTTGAAGGTAAAATAATTGCTGAGCTCAGAGATGTGTAAGTTTTTGGATGCGTGTATGATAAAATTTTTAAATTTTCGCTAATTAATAAATCACAGCTGCGTTTTAATGCCGTCAGATGTAAACATGGTTTAATAATCCGATTGATCACATTTCTCTTTAGGCATAGAAACACCAGTACAACTGTCTAGTGATACATTCCTACTTGCAATTTGCAGATGTTGCTCCATTATCAAGATGCTACCCCTAATTGGAAGTCCATAGAAAGAAACAAGATAAAGAAAACCCGGAAGCTTTAATTCCAGACGCTATAACGCAATAGCGCTGGACAGATTAACCGTAAGAGTTTATCGGCTTCGATCGTTTACATGTACTGTCGAAACTCGGACCACTAGAGATGAGGGTGTAGAAATGACCCTTTGAGGGTAATCTACAGTGCTCCCTCAATTGTAAATTACCTGAGGGGACATGCCATAATTGTACACAATTAATAAGCATATTCCGGCACCCAAGTAGAGGAATGGAAGGGAGGAAATTTGAATTTAGTAATTAACCCGTTCCTCCCACGCAGAAAAGCTAACGGGAGAACGGAGCTCCTACCCGGGTAGAAAGAATCAATGATCTAGGCCGCGGCAAAACTCAAAACATAATTTGTGGGGATTATATAGGTTGAATTAATTATTAGCTGAGTGGAGGGACAGACTCTGGTATCAGTAGTCATAATTCATAATCCTGGTCGTAAAGCTAGAATGGATCTCGTTACTCGTTCGCCGCTAATAATTCGTTAAAAATTAAAGTACACATGTATAGGAGTGAAGCGCATGTGAAGACTCATTGCTGTTGCGCCCTTCAGAGTTCACAACTTCCACTCTCCATCTCTTCATTCCCGTAGCAAGAAGGCACACGGGTCGTGTGTGCTTTCCCAATCTTCCCAGCCATCCACGTTATAAGGAAATCCTCATGAGTGGTGGAAAATAGGGATACAGAGGGGGAGCACATCCAGTCCTGTAAATCTATTCCCACCTTACACGCTCCAGCCTACATGTCACACACACATACACTTACACTCGTAACTTTCTTCCTACACACCAACCTCACGGAGAAAGCGAGTGAAAGAACCCTCCACACACACATACACACAGTCACAGTTAAAAAGCTACATGGACAAGACAACAACTGAGAAAAATCCCTCATATTTTAGTTCCCACCGAGCCACATTTGCACTCCACTTCCCATTCGCACAAATCATCTAAATACCATTACTTACTACGCCTTTTAGTGTACTCCCACCTTGGAAGACCTTTTCCCGAATCTCATGTGCCAATCATTCCTTACAAGACACTTTCACTATCTTTCTCCAGAGGACATGGATAATAGCTGATTACCTCCACCCAGCCCATCACTTGTGCAACTTGTGCTGACTAAACGGAATTCTACACCGAGGCTACAATAAATATTTCTGTTCCTTCAACAAAATCCTACTCCCTTCATCATGTGTCAGACAGTTTCAACAAGTCTATCCAGTTTGGACTCTGCCGTTAATACTCACCATATCTTCACGTCCTAGTCGTAGTGAATCCGACTTTTACTACATGGAATCTGAAATTGTTTGGAGGATAAACTAAAGGTTGACTTGATGGAAACCGTTGGAATTATTTGGCAAGTCCCTGCTCCAGAGGAACCGGAACGGATCGAGATTATCCAGGAGATTCAAGTATTAATTGTGATTTCTTCTCATTTCACAAACTTTCCCCCGAGAATAAGCACTTGCAGATCGTAAGACTAATTCCTCCTTGGTCGTCCCTGTGCAAAACATTTCCCAGAGTCCTCAGTGTTCTTGGAGAGAGAAAAGTTTTAACAATCCAAGCCTCAACTTTCACATCATCCTTTCACGTAAGTATCCTCCAGTTTCAAGTATTTACTTTCTTTTGTAGTTTTGGTGGTATCATTTACCTAAACTATATGCTCGTCACTCGGTGCTCATTACTTGCACCGAAAATATACTTGCAAGTTTCGCAACCGTTTAATCCATGGTCTGAAAGCTCTTTCGTCATGACATTATCATGATTTCATCCCTTTCTTAATAGTTTAATGTTTTAATTGTGGAATTAATTGGGTTAATTGCGACCAACTCTCATTTAGACTAACTCTGAATTGGCGCATACTAAAGTGATAAAAATGTCCATAAAATCAGCTAAGCTCTCGACGGGAATGTAATCCTGGTTTTACAATTCCATCCGTGTCGCAACTCCCAACACACCAACTTATAAAGCTGTTCGTACCTCCAGTCTTACCCGTAAGTAAATACATGGCGGAGATTTGCGGTAAAAAAATCCACACTCGCTACATTATACATTACCATACAGGATGAATATCATTAGTTACGCTTATCCTCACTGAAACCACTTGCAAAACTTACCTGTTACATCTCCCCCTTCACAGTCCCTACTTTCACTTCCGACAATCTACGTTACCATCACTTTCTAGCCCTCCCCCTCCTCGGATTCTTCTTCATCTCATCACTCCCTCTTTTCTTTATTCCTTAACATCTTGAGCCCTAATTCTCCATTCTTCCAAACGCTTACCTTCACCTTTGTGTACACCTTTTGCTCACTCAGCTTGAGTATTCTTGAGCAAGCCTTACAAGTCGGAACTTTGCTCCTCCAAGTTTGTCGGTTTCGTGGAGCCCGATAGAAAAGTGTCTGTAATTTTGGATACATGGAAGACTGAGTAGTCCTTTACGAAACCTTGGCAGTTCTAGTCCTGTTCGATACTTTTTGATTGATCCTTCTATTTGTATTAGTTTTCCTCCTTGAGCAAGATGCTTGTCAGACTTGGATTGGAAACTGGAGTTAAAAAACGTGTAGTTGCTTCCTATCTTTGACTTTCCCTTTACGACGGTACCATTTTCTTGGTTTATAGTAATGCTGCGAGGCGCTACTATTTCTACTCCTCATTTATCGACCCGGCCATCTTTCGTTACATGACTTTCTCTTTGGATTCATTCATTATCTGGAGCTTGTAAAAACACCCTAAAATCCCCTAATTTGGTCTCCTTAACTGACTTGCTTGCTTTGAAGGCTGTGAAGCATGAGCGGAGAAGTTACCTCCGTTTTGAGTTTTCATTGATTCTCATGGACGGATGCTCATAGAATACAAAATGACATGGGCATGGTGGATGAGAATGAGCTTTTCTCTGATTAATTCTGGTTATAAGGGCAGCTACAAAACTGGTAGGGCCTCTGGTTAAAAGAATTTGGGAGCTTCTTTCCTTACTTTCACATTTTTATTGACATTTAACAGTTGGATCCGGGGCTCATCCTCCTCTTTGGATGAATATTCCGCCAAGTTTTGTGGGTCATATAACGTGTATGTGATATAGTGCCGGCGGTAAAAGAATTGCAGATTTCCTCCTCCTCATCCTGTGTAGTCTCGGTAGGAGAGATTAAGTAGTAGTTGAATATATTTTTTGAAACCGCCCGGCAGGTATGAGAGCTGGAGGGAGGAGAAGGATTTCTTGTTTCTGAAATATGAATGCCGAAGCTGGTTTAATATAAAAGGAAGAGATGGTGGATTCTAAGAGACAGGACAAGATGCGAGTACGGAAGGGAGGAAGGAGTAGAGGAATGATATATTTGGCGGAGGCGCATGTATGATAGTTTCTTGGTGATCCAGATTATTTGAACACATCCTCAGACACGGAGAGTGGTTTTAAATTGGTGGAGCATTATTTATAAGATGATACAGGATAAGAGCGGGGGATAGGTAGGTAGGGAAGAATTTTTTGAATATATAGCGGGACGCCAAATTCCGTTTCGGAATCCAGTGATGAAGGTTGGAGGGTGGAGGAAATTGTGTGGTGATTATCAAGCATACTAGTAGAAGAGGGAGGAGAGGAGGATTGAGTGATCATGGAGGAAAAGGCGTTATCTTTAAATTCCTGCTCTAAGGTGCTTAGATTTTGGTACTTGCAATTCAGAGCCACACCTCTCCTATTCATCAGACTAATAGCCAGCTGCTTTCTTTCCGTTATTCCCTTCCATGCTTCAGTCAACCTTTCTCCTCCTTTGACAGCTTATCCCCGCGTCACTATCCTCATAACATTTTGTCGTCAGTAGGCGGGGAGAATATGCAGAGACTTTTTAGCGGCAAAGGAAGGACTTTATGAACGTCAGAGGAATAGGTTACACTGCCGAATATTTAGTGTCCTTTGAATCCATGAGACTGGAGACGGGTACAAAGGTAGCTGTCGCAGTCCGCTAGGTTTAGCTTCCGTTTCCATGCTCGTGTCATTTAGGATTTGGCACGCGAAACCTCCATAGTAGTAATAATAATATATTCTTCCCGCCCCCACTTGTTGGAGTACATGAAAGTGGAATTGGAATTTATCCATTTATTTCCCCATTTATCCAACGATCAATCTCCTTTTGACTCCATCAGTCATTGTACCTCCCCGTATATCCCTCACCCATGATGATCACATGAGTCAGATATTCAGCCTGGCTTTCATTTAGTTAAAGCAATATAGCATCTCCCATCATATCCATTTATTTTCCGCCACCCAACTTTCCACCTCGCTTAGCTGAGTTGGCTGAGTAGGAGCGAGGAGAAAGCAATTGCATCCAATTCTTTTAAAGCTTGCAAACAGGAGCCTAATGCTGGATTAAGGGAGGACGGAACCTACATAGCTTTGGGTGAAATTCTTGGGAATTCTCCCCCCTGTTCTTATTTTACATTCGGTGTAAAACTTTTCGGCTCAGCATAGGATTCAAGTATAAGCGGAGGGGGATGTGGAAGTCGTAATAGGTTCGTGTTTTCGTTTCCCTCGTTACCTCTGATTTTCGGGGCTTCTTTCCTCACTCCACTTGCTTTATCTCTTCCTGTTCAACTCGGTTAATTCATCTCTTAAATTCTTCTCCTAAGCATATGTTCAACTCCTTCTCATCACTATCGTCAACTCATCTTCCCATCCCGCCCTCATCTATCCCTTATCTCTACATGTTCCCTCCTCACATGCACATAAAGAATCCTCATCCAGAGAAGTAGCTCTTTACATGAAAAACAACAAGTTTAGCTTCCTTTACCACCTTCCCTACATGCTTTTTCTCTATCTCTCTCTCTGTCACTTACATCACTTACAACCCCCACCCTCCCTTTGGAAAGGCTTCATATAGGAAGCAAACCTGCTGCTTTCTCAGTCTCCTCCACTCACTTTCACCCTTCCGCTACTTGAGTTGGAATTCTATGAGAAGCCTCTTCCATGATTGCAAGCGCCTTCTCTCTCTCATCCTGCTGCTACTCTACTCTACACCATCCTCTTGCTTTCTCCTCGTCTTTTTTACTTTCTCTTCCTGTTTTCGCGTACATACTCCCCTCCCTTGTTGTTGGCTATACACGGAGGTTATCATCAAAGAGAAAGCAGAGAAAGTCCTCTGACTACACAGTGGGTGAATACGCTATAGTAGTGAAACTACTACTAGTAGGAAACTATATAGAGTCCTCCTCAGGCTCCAGAGCTCTCTCCTTCCTATCCCACCCATGCGCAATAACATAAGGCAATGAATAAAAATCAATACTCTCCACCTTCTCACGTAGTTCTCTCCGCAGCAAGACGGTAAGACTAACTGCCAGTGTGTGTGATCTCATGTGAGGACGCGGAATAGAAAGTTAAAGTATACCAAATCGTCCATATTTGCAAATACCTCAAAATACTATATTTTGAAGAAGCTAACTTAGCATCCAATTAGTTACTGACAAGGATTTTAAAAGCATACAGCAAAAGTTTGTTGCTCTCCGCCGCCTCGCTCGAGAGACCACTTCTCAACTCAACATGGATTCTTATCTTCTCTGATTTCCGTCAAAAGTAAGAAGACAGAGAAGAAGTCATCAAGAGAATGACCCAGTGATATAGTTGCAACTTGCACACAGTATAATTCATCCAGCTTCATCATCATCTCCTATTCATCAAAGCAATCATGCACGGGGTATCAGTTCATTCTGCGTTGGCCATCAAAAGACAACGGAAACGAAGGGACGATGCTGCACGGAGAGGACGTAGAAGAGCTCAAAATAAACCCGTCTCAGAAGCTAATCTTGGAGGCGGGAGTAACACCGCTAATAAGGTAATGAAATTAACTCCATCTCATCCAGAGTCTTGTCTGTCCAAGTATTTATTTCTTTTCTCTTATAATAATAACCCCATTAGTCAATTACCACAAAACAAACGACGACTCACACCAAAAACAATCTCAAACCTCTCCCACACTTGCTAGTTTCTACCACCACCACCACCGCTAAGTCTAATCCTTTCTACGAACCCTCCCTATGCTCTTCCCATTGAAACTATTCAAGTAAAAGTGGCAATCTGCATTTAAGAATAATCTCCTTAACATTTCGCACCTCGTTTTCCCTATCTCAATGTTGTATAAGCATTACATTTGGCGGATGAACAACAACAACAACTCCTTTGCAGAGCTGGAGAAAGTGCAGATTCTGAATGAAAGAGTATGTAGAACGTTTATGGTGCAGGGATCAGTGTTTTCCCTAACTGTTAATTGTGTGTCATTCAAGTCATTCTATGTGATTGCAAGAGGATAGGATAGCTATTGAGTATGCATTGTTTTTGGGTAGCACGTATGTAGTTCCCGCCTTGGCTTAATTCATGTGCCTTAAAATTGCCATGATTGGAGCAATGCAGTTTAGATTTGTATATACCCACAAGAATATTGAGCCCTCTGACGACAATGATTTGAAGTTGATAAATTCGGCATCATTAGAATCATCTCGAGTGTGGATGTAATCTTGTTTACCGCAGCCAAGCCGAATTCCAGTCTAGCCTTTTTCCTGTCTTAGACAGGAGGAGAAAGAGAAAGTATAGGATTCTTGCATGTAGTTAGCCACATGACTGTGGAGAAAGTCAAAGCACGTATTTGAGCCCTCCCGCCTTGCGGTTGACTCTACACATTCCCCCCGAAGGTTGGAACAATAAAAGCTGTAGTAAGATGCGGTAACCTTTGGCTTTTGCTTTTATCATTAGCCAATCAAGTGTAGCAACCCTTTAATGCTGCAGAGCCGTCCGTTTACTTGATGGGAGAGGATTAGGAAGAAACTAAATTGTAGAGATTTCTAAATTGCGTCATGGAATTCCTGTAGTTAGTGCTCTCTGTCCCCAAGTTTTATCCCTGTATAGCTAATAGCTATAGCTCCATAGTGTTTGATCTGTTTCATTTAAGCGAATAGGAGACAGATGTCTGAAAAGAAATTTACCCCCTTCTCCCAAACGCATCCCGCCCATCCAGATTCATCTCACAGCCTTCATTTCGAAGAAACCTTACTTAGGGTTTTCCTTGAAAAGCGTCCTTCCACATTCCGTTCTTCCCCCAAGTCTCCCGGTTCGGTCCTCTGCAAAAGTCATGTTTGAGTTTCTCCTTCCAGTTCTCGCCCCTTGACCTTTTGAGTGGAGATGAGAGGCGGTGGGTTCCTTCCCCGCGTCACTCATATCCATGTCTTTCTTTTAACACTCGGGAATATATTTGGCATGTTGGAAAAGCATGAAAGAGCAGTCTGCGGGAATGATGAAGAGCAGCATCCTC
The DNA here is from genome assembly GCA_906901655.1 of Sminthurides aquaticus. Taxonomy (NCBI): domain Eukaryota; kingdom Metazoa; phylum Arthropoda; class Collembola; order Symphypleona; family Sminthurididae; genus Sminthurides; species Sminthurides aquaticus. Next base: position 1,243,894 of record CAJQTT010000004.1, on the reverse strand, counting down.
TCCCACATCTTTTAGCACTCTTTGTCTTATTGTTAGTTTGTGCTTTTCCCAGGCACTCTGTCCATGTTTTTGATTCATTTATCTCCGACCTCCATTCCTTTTAGGTATAAATATTAAATTAAATTCCCTCTACCAAAAGTTAAGCGAGTCCAGTGTCCAAGGCCTGTCCCCAGAGTGATTCCATGTGTTTCCTTACAAACATTACAAGATAACCGCTCCTGACGTATCCCTTTATTCTTTTCTAGTCGGATGCCTCCGAGTATTTCCAGTCTCTCTCTCTCTCTCTCAACTGGAGGAAGAACTGACTCTATTATTGCGTCCCCCAGATGTTTGTCCTCTTGCATGATTTCCCTCAACACTAACCCTGCCTATGTGTGCTGTCTTGACTCCTTTCACCGCTCAAAACTCATTCTTCCCTGGTTTTCACCAACTATTAACTCTTTTCTCACAGGGATTCTTCATTCCCTAACTCTCAGTCCTGCAAACATAATATCCTTCCTCCTTGCCCTAAGCTCCATCTCAAATTACTCTCTCGTTCATCTTTTTAAATAGGAGAGAAAGTCATATGAATTCAATTTCATCTGCCTCTTGTTCTTTTCTCTCCCTTCCCGATTTCTCTCTGTCCCGTCTGGTCTTAGTGAGTGAAATCCCGGAACCAAGCAATCCCCCCATTTCCTTCCTACTCCTGCCATCCTGACCCTCCCCTTCCTTACTTCTTGAGCTATCCTCTAATGAGACTCAGGTAGGATGATTCCAAAAAGGCTGCCAACTTTCACCCACGCCTTTCTCCGCCCCATGCGTTCCAAGACTGCATGCAATAAAAAGGATGGTAGAAATAAATGCCTGTTTGAAATGACTCGTTCCTCTTTTGTTGAAGGAGTGGAGTATAATATAAGGTGGTGTCTTTTTTTCTGGGGGACGGTTTATGCTGGACTCGTAACAGGTCATCGGAACTGTGACAACACTCCACGTCGGAATTATATTCTCCCTAATTGGATTCCTATTCCTGGTGTCAGCATTAATTCCATCGTCAACAACCTCAAGGAAAGAGCTACTGAATTTGTTGGCCACAGCAGTAACTTGCCTTTCCATAGGAGCATTCTTAATCTGCCTGAACCGGTTCTATGGGAATAAGGAAGAGCAGGAACTGACAGACTACGTGGAGGCTCAGCTTGCAAGAACCACTTCCGGCCAAAGGCTTGTTCGGGATACGTCAGAGCTTCTAAACATACCACAGTCCTCTGCTCCTCGACGACAATCCCGTACTCCATCAGTAAACCCCGAGTGTCCCGTCGTCATTGACATTCAAGATTGTAGCATAGATGCTTCTCATCGAGAAGAATCAAGAACAAAAGATACTTACCGCGTCTACGATAAACAAATCTCCAACAAGCATCTTCAGCATTCACCTAATCCTTCCCAAGCCACTACCTCAGCTTAGCATACCTTCGCCCACCTTCCCCTATCTTATCTTCATCCGCGCACCTTTGAAGAACCTTTCAATCAAATCCTGTTCTGAAGGGGGCAGAAAAATATAGACACTTGACGTCGTCACCACCCTTAAACGGATCCTCGGCGTCTAGCAGCACTAACAACAACAACATCATGTGCAACAGTCATCGTTCCATTCCACCCCACCCGCTCTCCCCATCATTGATTTCCTCTCGGAAGCCCTTAGCGATATTCGTCCTGAACTTATTTCAACACTACTCAAGAGAAGCTATAGGCCGATTGATTCGACTTAGGTTTCTACTAAAAGGGTTCTATGGATACAAGTCATGAGACGGACTACACGGAGAATCAGGATTCTTCCGTCTCCGTAATAATTAAAAACGAATTCCCGATCCAGATCTCAGCATCGAGTATGATGAAAGCCGAGTAACCTTTACTACTCAAAGGGGACCACAGCCTCCAGCACATTTTTGCAACTCTTTTTAAATAACTTGTTTTTGTGTGTGGATCAACTCTTATCGCGCCCAACATTATGATTACTATTAACTTATTTAAGTAAGCACAACTCCCCAGCAGGCGCACACAGTATGCACAGCTTAAATAATCCGCTTAACATGGCGCTACCATCTACTCGCGTACTTTCTCCAATATTGCTTTCTCCACTTTCACCTTATGTTCGTACATGTGTTTTAACCTGAATCCCCTGAGTATTCATTCCCTGCCTGAGCTACACACTGGCTTTGGTATAGTTAGGGAAAGCAGTGTTTGAGCCTGCTCTTAAATTGCATACTGTGCAGTAATGCAACGCACCTGAACTACTTGGAAACATGGTAGCGCAAATTTCCTGGCCTGCATCCGCCCTCCTCTTGTATCTTCTACAAAGTAAACTAAAAAGACATTTTGACCGCCGTATACCTCTACACACCTTAAAATAAAAACCCGAAAAGGAACACACTTTTGCAAGGCGTTATCAGGACAGTCCAAGGGATTGAGGAAGGTCCTTGTTGATGTTAAGCATAGGTGCTCAAGTCTGAATCTCTGCATAGAGTTTTAAAAAAATGGCCAAAAAACAGACTTATCACATGAAATTACAGATGTGGACGTGATTGTACACACTCCTTCCTTACCTCAAAACGCACCGTCTAATGTGCCCCTCCCGAATTTTCTCGGTATTGCGCCATATCTTTTGGCAATTCCACCGCATAGCAATCCTTCTAACCTTCACCTAATTATTTCTTTAAGACACTACCAAGGAAAACGTTAGTTTCCTTGCGGAGTGTCTGTGGAGAAATAATTAGACTAATTAATTAACTATTTCTGTGACGTTCCATTAGGAATTCCTCCGGGTAGAGATTGCATGCGAGCATCTAAAGTGTAACTAATATTTTGTAATCTTTTGTACAAAAACACGTTTTTAAAGCATAACATAAATTACTGCGCAAGTACCGAAATAGTAAGACTCAGGATCTTTATTTATCAGCTAGCGTTAATGCATTCTTCAATTTGGATATGCTAACAAGATATGACTTGCTCTAAATTATTGCGGAGATACTCGTAGGGGACGAGTCTTATGTATGTCATAAATTTGTAATCCCTACAGTCTCTTATGAGCCGAAATTTATTTATTAGACGCCATACTCCCCTTGGTTACTTTCTCCGCGCCACTCCTTCTCTTTTGGAAACGTGCATGCCTGCCGCTCTAGCTGCACTTGCACCACCAACCTCAAAATCTTTGAATTCATACTTTAATATGATAAAAGGCTCTCGTCCAACTCGGAACCTTTTAAACGTTTCTTATAATATTGTGATAATACGGTAGCTGATTTCATAATCGCTTTCAAACATCACATAGATTATTTCTAGCTACTCTAAAATTCCAGTTTTCTCTCTTCCCACTCCATGCTAACTCAAAGCGGTAGAACCTTTTCTTCCAATATGCATTAAGCAGCCAATATATCCCTTTAATTCCATTTAAACGTTATGTCAAAGGGTCTCAGTAGTTTGAGTCATGAAGCACTCCATAAGCCCTTAGCTCCGCGACTCCATTCTGCATGGTTTCCTGCACACTGGAGTGGTCACCACTATCCTGGTGACTCGGTCCCCTCCCGCGTTATGTTTCCCACTCACACAAGTGTACTTTTCATGACCCTTCCTTGGACTCTAGTCGTGAGTATGCTTATTATTATTATCCAAGGTTTGGTTTTGTATTAGAAATCCGTTTCGTTGAGTCTGCGACTTTTTTCTTGGATGAAAATGTTGCAAGAGTGCATGCCATGTTTCGATACTTAGAAAGCTCTTATTCGCTGCTCAAACTTATTCATCAAACTACCTAGACCAAGTGCTTTTTCTCTTAACTCATCTCACGCGCTACCAAGCATACTTACTATGTATACGTCGTATCTTTCGCTATCGCAACATGAGCGCCCCCTACTCTTAAACCTTTGAGGCTATTTTCCCTTAGTCTTTCCAGGCAGGACTATGCCGAAAGTAATGGCTGATTCGAAGGGATTTTTGGTCTCGTTTTAAAGCCTTTTCTAATTTCCCATTCCGCCTCCAAGCCCATGAAGCCCTTTCTCCTTGAACGCTTCTCACTAACGTTGTAGTGCCCTCTCTACCTTACTAGTTGATAAGATTATAATTAATTTCGCGACACATTTTAAAAACTCTACTATGATGTAAGTTATTAAATAATAACGCTCTTCCTTCCAGAGCTTCAAAAATTATAAACAAAGATTTGTGTATCTATTAAGCATTGAGAACGGAATACTTATATGTGAATATGTACTTGTTAATCCATTAGCAATTTATATATGTACACAGTATATAATTGCCATGACTACTTACTAATCGACGACGCTACTACTTTACATATACATACATTTAGGTGTTACTTGATACCTTTTAAGAGGAAAAAAGTATTCGAGTTTTTCAGGTACATTGAATGGCGAGAAACGGCATTATTGCTGGAGCCGCCCATTAATGGAGTAAGCGCTCCCATTACTATATACTTGTTAAGTATACAGGAAACATATAAAAAGAATCCAAGTAACTTTTAATCCTTGAAGTCTAAGCCAATGTATTCCAAGTTGAGGGCAGAGCGATTTTACACTTAAAATTTTACTTGATTGATGAACCCGGCTTTTTTAAGCTCAAGCTAACTGGTTTGCCGTTTAAGCCCTTATGGGTGAAATTATTGCCACAACGATAATGCATCGCATCAACAATCCTAATTTCGCACAATTTAACGAAGGTGGATTTTTAAAGTTTTTACGTTTTTTACCTATATTCCAAGCACATGACTAAAGTGAAATTTTCGGTGCTGAATGCCACATTCGTGTGGTCTTAAAATTACTTTTTGATATGTGTATTTTTGGTAATTTGTTCCAAGTCTTTTGCGGCCATTTATGACTCAATGAGTATTACTCAGAATTTGAGCTGCTGCAGCAACCACACGCTAATTTCTATAGTGGACCATTATATTCCTGTATTCGTGTAATTCAAAGTGAGATATACATTTATTTTATTTTTCCTTGGTATCTAACAATTGTATATTCCTCGTGACTTAATTGTAATTTTCATTTTATCGATGAGATTTTCAAATAAATGCCTGCCCAGGTTACTCGTCCTTACACAATTTATTGAATCATATTAGCAATTCATTTAACTATCTCTATTGTATATATTATAATTTTATTTTCAGTGGTTTTGCGGTAAAACGTTTACCTCAAACTGGAGGAATTTATAGCGCTGCTTAAGTTTTCTGTAGTATCAGTGTATTTCGCCTACTAAACCTACAATTACTGACCCAAAAATAACCATCGTTACTTGTTTCATATTCTGCGCCTGCAGACTTTCACTGACTTTCACCGCCCTCGTCGCGGGTGAATACAAGGTTAGCCTTTCTCCGCGTCTACTGCAAGGTGATATGAGAGATTTGCGTTTTCATGATATGGAGCTTTCGGATCATGGTTAATACGGATGATACTATACACAAGTTGATTGCAAAGATTATAGTGCATGCCTATGCTTGTAATAGCTAATAAAGCTGGGTTTTTGTGTGTAGGAAAATTGTGACTAATTGATTTTTGGATGTTGTTATGAATAGGATGATTGGAGCAATGCCTTCCCTGGCCCTGGACCGCTGCTCCACAAAGCAGCAAGGTTCCATTGGTCATTTGAACACTAGAAATAAGTTGTCTCTACATTTCCGACCGCCTGTGTTAAATCCACAATCCTCGAGTGGCGCGGCCGGAGGCGGGGAGGACGGACAACAAAGATCTGGCACCTTTGCTCGTCACTGTGCCAACCGACGCGTGCTGTTTCAGTTAACAGTCCTTGCCCCCTTGTGTGGAGCTTTGCTATTATTCGTCGGACTCGTTCAGTTAATACCGGGTGCTGATGGCGAAGCTTTTAGCCTTCCGCTTATTATAATGGGTAGCATTATACTTTTTCTGGGGCTTTTCCTGATATTATTTCGAATCTTTTGCAGCTACGATTCTCACCAGCCTAGTAACTCTGAGAATACCGAGATTAAAGTAGAAGATGTAGGAAACAACTGATGAGAGGACCAGTCCCCCTGACGCAGTAGTAGCACTATTTACTCTTTCCTTAAACAAGTAGCAACATTCCCGAACCCCCCCCCCCACCCGCCCAACTCTATAATTATACACATTATATACAAGCCTATATACCTTTCTCCACCTCTCACTGTTTTCCCTTCCCCTCAAATATATACCTCGTTGGATTTATTAAAACTGTCTGCGTTCCCTCGTTATGTAACTATGATTCCTTGTCTGCCCATTAATAACCTGTTGGGGTATTTTTTGGGTATAAAATAGTCATCAAAACTACACACGGCCACGCTTTCTCTAAGCAATATCTGGCATAAGGATTTACTTACACTCAAGTAATTAATTATATTTTAGGTTAACAAGAACAAGTAGGAAGGGCGCTCTATAAAGTTTATGATATGTTCGCGAATATTTTATGATTCCAAACCTTCCCTCCACCCTTTCACTGAATTTGTAACAGACTTAAGCGAAGTTATTGCGAAAAAATCTTGCCAATTACAGTCCAAAGAAATCAGATTATATTTTCGCTATACCCCTTGTTTCCAGTTAAAAGGAATAAATATTATAAAGTAAATATATGTTATCTAGTTGGTAAACTATGGATTACATAACTTAAACTCTACATAAGTAACATTCTCTATCTCATCAGTGTCTTTATGCGCATCTTATTACGCAAACAAACCTACTTTGCCCAGCCATATTATATTTCAGCTTGCTTATCATTACTATACAAGAATTGAAATTAATCGTTGCTGCTAATAACGGCTAATTATTATGTAATACTTTTAAAAGCTCCTTCCCAACTTTAATTATTCTACAACGCTCTTAAATGTCAACAACAATCTAATCATAACCTGACTGTGACTTGATAAGTTAATAATTCTTGTCTAAACGAAATGAGCTATTTAACTTGGCAATTACTATAACAATTTGTGAGCTGTGCAACTACTTACCTCTGAATCAGAAAAAAGTCTCGACACTCTCTCTCTCTCTCTAACTACTGAATACAATCTAAATACTCAAATATTCGGAGCTACGCAACTTTCTATAACGTAAAATATATATGAAACTTAGTGTAAGGAAGGAAACAGCGGCTACTACGGCTAATCAGCTAATGATTAAGTCACCACCTGTAACACACTCCCTCCCCCCATCTCCATCTCGTCCCGTCTTCAGGCTCCCGGGATTTTCACGTCTGCAAGTCAGATCACAAACCCTGTACGGTTGTAGCGTACATGATGTGCGTGTGACCTGATGTCTTTGTGCGGCGGTGAGAAGACGTCTTACGTACGTAGATGTTTATAGATTTAAGCGTCCTCGTCCTCATCCTGTAATTTCGCGATAATTGCTTGCCAACAAGTGTATTTTGCCGCCGCTACTACCAATTCCGTCTCTTGGATTCAAATTCTTACATATATTACCTTAACAGATAATCAGGATTATTTTACATGGAGATTTTTATGGAATTCTCTAACGCTAATTCTCTCTCACTTGATACACACCAAAACTAGTACGCTCCACCGACACAGAAGAACCTTTAAAAAAGAAAACAGTAATTCTACACCGAAACGTTTAGTGTGTAACATAGAAAACATAAATTAATATTTACTACACGTACGTACACAAACACGTGTATGTATTCATATGCATGCCAATATATTGCATGCATATGGCCTATTTTCAATCCTACTCTTTTTATATAACATTCGATGTGTAGTTTTTTTAAAATACATACATGTGCATATATTGTTCATTGTCTTATCGTTACTCTTATCGTTAATTACTATAAGTGTTAGCATCACTATAATGTCTTTGACGATCAATGTTGATATTCATATATCTGATTAACTACATGTTAATGTCATCCTACATACAGCTATGATACAGTGCTAATAAATCTCTTGTACGTGTGTCCTTTGAAAGTGATCATTATTTGTCAACGTATTTCCTAGATGGCGCCAGGATTTTCGGAAATCCAATAACGTTTTAGGCCCTGGATTGGCTGCGGACTGTGTGTACCGACACAATACTTGGGGTTTTTCGGATTCCATTCCAGTTGGGATTTTCAGCCACGTGTTTTACTTGTTTGTCGGGCATTTAAAGAAATGCGGAAAAGTGGATAATATACTTGGAGTGCAATTTAAAAATTTATTGTAGCGTATGCCTTTGGTTACAAGAACATAACCCTTTTGATCGTCACATTTATTCCGACACTCAAGCATACAATAATGACCCGCTCTTCTCTATACTTGCTCCCATCTATTCTCGCTACCGCATAGTATTTGAAAACTATAACACAATGCCTTTTGTACTAAACTTTCAAATCAGATAAGCCTCTGCAACTTTTATTAGCTGTTGAAGATTGATGCCGAAGCAATGCAAGTGTAACATATACTTATACTATAAATTGATAGCCTCCATTAAATTTATCTATAAGATCATTCGTTGATATTCCAGTGTATTCTCATTGCCTCGTTAGCGAGAAGGAAACCGACGAGAGATCCATGTCTCTTGCTTTATAGCCGGCGCCTCCGTTTTCCTTAAACGCTTCCAGTCATTTCGAACTTAATTACTTCATATACCAGCTCCAAGAAAAGTATCTATCTATAGCATTATGTGCATAACAATGGAAATAAAAGAAGATCTTATAATCTTATCTTACGGCACTTGTTCTTTACAACTACGAGCTCTGCGGGCAAGAGGAATGAGGCAAGATTAAGTTTGAGGAGCAGATACAGACGTATATACAATATATATATATATTAGATATAGAGTCTTGGTGGATGAGTATAAAGACGAAGCGTGATATACATTTACTTATTCTAAAAAATAATTCAAAAGTCATAATTTAAGCGTTCTTCCAGTGCATTCCTATAATAGTCTCTTACAAATAACAGACGTTTTCACGAAAAACTAAATGCTCCATTTAAAATAAAAAATTATCACATGTTGATCGCAATTATAAGAAAAACTGATAAGCTTCAGCTTCTGTATATTCTCTCATCTAGCCACATATAAATACAAGAAAAGGTGGAATGATGATTTATTTTAAAATGTGTATTCTAATAGCCTCCTTTGATCTCTGGTTAACATTCGAGTGAGTCGACATGAATTTGATTTTTGGGAATCGCTCCATACTTGTCAGAAATTCAAGTTGTTGCGAAATAATCATGGTCGGAAGCGCCTCCAAGAAAGGCACTAAAATCCCATAAAGGTCTTTGATATCGTCGCTCAACTTCCATTGCCAAACCACCTTCTATTAAATATATAGTGTATCAGTCTTCTAATCTTGCGTTTCTTCATTATGCTGGCAATCACAGGCGCAAGCGGTGATCACGGGATGACGGATGGATATCCATCTACATTTTTTAGCCTTTTCCCAGTCCTGGCAATGCCAGCGTAAAATAACCTACAGATTTAAAAAAAAATGCGTCAACCATTATTATTCGCAAGCAGGAATTTGTCATCACAAGGATATGCATGCATATATAGACTTTTGACTTGTGCTTTCGCTCGCTCATCCACCCGCAATCCATGGAATCTGCTCCGTCCCGCACCGTCAATAATGTTTCTCACCTTGTACTCCGCTTCAGAGGGCTGGCACGTCATCCCGGGTGGTATGGAACAGGATCGCTCGCTTTGGCAATGCCCTTCTTTTAGCCACCTCGGCCAAAAACGAATGCCCAGATCTCGCCATTTCTCAAATACCGGGCATGAAGTGTATGCCCAGAGGAATTGTGCCAACTTTCTTCTTAGTTTCGGCGTAAGTCGCGTCCGGAGTTTTGATCCATCTGGCATAGCTATGGCCCCATATTGTAACTTCTTTATCGACTTAGGTACCTAGGATAAGGAGTGAGACAGACAAGGAGGCTGTAATGATGCATTTCCAGTCCAATATATGTTAATAAGATGAGACTTTTTAAAAAAAATACTTACATCTCCTACAGGAACAAGCCTCCCTTTCCGATTCCGCTTGAATGGGAACTTGACTGTTCCATTGGAATTATAATCCGGCGGTTGTCTGACGCTCATGTAGTTGGAGTCATAGTTTTTGCCCAGCTTAGCCCTCAGTACTTTCGGATCCAGATCACTGGGAGAGGGATCATACTTGGTTCCGACAGGCTCCTGGAGTTTTGTGATTGCCAAATCCTTGGCGGGTATGGGTCGAAGAACATACGAGGATGATGAGGATGAGTAGGAATTGGAGGATAAGACTCCAAGTATCATGGAGAAGAGAAGGAGGGCGGAGTAATGTATACAAGAATCCTTTAGTCCATCCATTGTTAATTAAACCTGAGATTTTGGAGAAAATGTTAGTTGGGATATTTGATTTTTTTTCTTGGCATCATCTAGCCAGAAGAGACTAGGGGAAATGAGCACAGAAGTGGATTACATCATAGCCATTCCCGTCCGATAAACTTAACACATCCACTATCATCATCATCTCTAACTGTTTAACAGAGAATCACACACCCTCGCATCATCATCTTGTATCCATCGAGAAGGAAAACCCATGAGAATTATATATTGTAACTCTTCTCTTGACCCTTCACTCTGTCTCTCTCTCTCTCTCTCGTTGTGGACAAAAACTTGCAACTCAGCATAGTGACAATGGAAAAGAAGAAGATAAAAAAATAATGGGTGCATCCCTTCCATCGGAATCACTCAAATATCTCCATATTAGAGATTCATCCACCACACATCAACTCATCCCCAGCTACAAGTTGTAGCCTACAACTGAGGACTACACAGCATATTCTATTCTTTGCCATCCATCTAACCATAAACTAAGGTGGGACAAAAACTTACATTTGTTCTTTACCTTCAATAAGGTGAAAGTCACCCATCATCTCATCACTCTCATCAAGTTGCAAGGATCTCAAACCTTGCTCGTCCCAGCGCCACCTTTCGGCCTCCTTTCCCTACCTGAAAATGGCCCCCACGCCCACACCCCTATTCTAAACGTTTCACTCTTCCTCATGAATAGCGTCATCGCCCTTACTCAAAATCAACTTTGCACCTTCCGTCTGCAGCGCATCTTGGTAAAAGGCTCCTCCTCATTCTTAACAATGGACTTAACTTCCATTCCCGCCCCTCACCAACACCATATACCATAACACCCTCAACCACCAGTCAGACCCAGAAATTATCTCATAAAATAACACGCTTACTGTTGATACACACTCTGAGATTTTGTGCAAACTTTTTTCGGAAAACTAAGGAGCGGCGCGGGAAGGAGCTCGTCTAAAATAGACTCTACCAAAACTGAAATTCATTCATTCATTCCTCATTTTCATTCATAAAGTTTTAGGAAAAATACGTAATCCTTTATTAGTATCCTAAGGAAAACCTAACCCTATCAACTCCCCACAGTCCCTCCCCACCTCCCTACAAACATAGAGGAGCAGACATTTATGAATGAGTCCAAAACTAGGGTTGGGCCAACCATCTCTCTTTACTACTTTGGGCATTTTAACAATGAATCATTTTCCTCAGTCATTCTATGCCTTAAAAAAATACATGAGCGCACCAACCCACTAAACTCCGCAAATGCGCACTTTTCCACCGCATCCCTAAATCACCTTTAACATTCTTCTCGAGGCTTTGCGTACCATCACACTCACACTTGTCCCTCTATTCATTCCATCCACTCAATCCATAAACACTCATTCCGCCCACACATACACCACATGGAAATTGACAAAATCACCCATCCAATGCTAAAAAGTTCCAGAAATCCCTTCCCGAATATTCACAACCTTCTGGAACCTATATAATTGGGGCTCATTCATGTATATTTAATAGTATTTAAAATTTCAAAGCCTAATGAATGAACCTTCATCTTACGCTCGCAACAAGCACACAATGTTCCAAATTCCAATATCTAATAGTTATCATGAACGTTTTGTAGTAGTGTGGGTAATTTCAGTATTCTATACCCTTTGATTTTCCTGCTAAGCGCGACATGGTAGGAGTAATGTAAACAAACAGTATGCATATATATGTAAAGAAAATACTTTGTGCAACCTAAATCAAACCGTTTCCATACCCAAAATTAGCTAATTTTAAAGACAGCAGTACATAAAGATCAATAAACAAGTGTGCAATCCCCTAGTTTTCGTAGCAGCTTGAAATCCTAAAATCCTATTAAGCGCACACAATTCTCCTCAATTCCTTCTACATACTCGGAAGGTTGAAGACTTTAATTTTAAAGATGTTTGAGCTTAGATTGATGATTAGGAGGAGGAAGGATGGGACTCTAGTGAAGTAGGCAGGGGAGGAGGAATATGTATGATTCACACAGATACTGATTCCAGGGATGAATGAAGCGAGCAAGTATATTCATTACAAGTTATGATACAAACCAAGCAAGCTTGTCAATTGTCTCCATAAAAAACAATATTCTGGGATTGGTCCCATTTAGTATTCACCGTCTTTAAGGCGAGGCTTTTCTAATTCTAATATGCTCCCCCTTCCAACCTGTGCTATGCTTATTCCCATTTCGCTCTTGCCATTACCTCTTTGAGGATTCAGCAAACGTGTAACGTGTTTATTTTCCCTTTATTCTGGGCTTCCTTCCTCTTAAGTTTTTAGGATTCACTACATATGCATGTATGTGCAATCTCTTTAGTTTTGCATGGACGTCGTTGGAGGACAAGATGGGAATGGTTGTCTATTATGGTAGCAAAATACAGAGCACATTCTCTGAGCTACCGGCTATAGTATACTTCCTGGGAATCCTGCGGGATGCTTCCTTTAAAATCTAGTAGTAAATCCTCCTATAAGTTTTTAAAATTATTCGCTCTAAGAATCCCGTAGTCTATAAAATACTATATGTTTGAGTGCTAATTTTACGGTTGGATGCAGGTAGCTTTCCGAAAATATTTCAGCACAATCACGTACGCTCTTTTAGCATACAGTTAATAAGACTGACAGAGGAGGAGGTGTACGTCTTGGGAATATGTCTCGCTCTGGAAAGTTTTACAATAGTTGGAGTATTTTGATGAAAAGAGTCGTTTGAAAAGACAATAATTGTCCAGTTGGTGGTGGTGACTTGATGTTTGTCGTGTGTTTGAAGTGGATTCTGGATTGAAAAGGATGATGACGAATGTGGAAGGAAAGGAGGGTGGGATGAGAAGAGAGGAGCATATAGTCTGACCACTTGCCAGCATGACCCGTCCCATTAAATATCCCCATCAATCCCGTCTCGATCCTCATCGTGATGACCATTATGATCGTCTTCGCTACTGCTTCTTCTTGATCATTATTTTTCCTCCCCTCCGAGCTTTATATCAGAGTCGACAATCTTTAAACTAAGTTGACGCAACCTATGTAAATAGATGTTCTTTCCAACAATACAAGAAACTAACCTCGCTCACTCACAACAACTCTCCCTGTCCGTCCTCAAAAGCTACCTCTTTTTAAGCCATCATCTTTTTATCCACCTACTAGTTGTCTTATAGTTGTGAATACCTCTTGAACATTATCCACTAAACTATCTCACCTGGCTCCTTCCTTTTCCTTCTCTCCGTCTTGGTTCCTACCGTGTAGTATACTATACTCTCAGTCCATCCATTGTATCCTCCCCCTATAGCCGAAAGGTCTGTAGCCAGCTGAGAGTTGAGGAGGACTTGTTGTGTGAGAGGGAATTTGCGAAAAATCCCTGACCAGACAACTGTAGATTGGATGGCTATCCATTCTGGAGCTACTTTTAGAGGATTACCTCATCTTTTCCAAGTCAGTCACTCACTAAAGCTAGTGAAGCTGAGGAAACATTTTCTCAGCTTGTACATTCCGATAGAATACACGCAAATACACTCTCACACACATACACACCTCATTTCAATACACGCTCGCCCGAGCAGATGCAAATTTATTCACTAATTTACTTTTTTTCTCTACCTCACCTTTACTCCATCCCGCACAGCCAGCCTCTCATTCACTTGATCTCACTGAACACATTCAAACTCATCTTGTACACCATCATTCATGAATGAGTTCCTTAAATCGCATCCCTACTTTCCGCCTCGAGCATCCATGCACACTCCTACTAAACTCACCTTTTTCACAACCCCAACCAAATCCTGCCAGTTTAACCCACCAAACCCGCCCTCACTCACCTTCCGTCCAGTCCATACACATAATCTCTGAGAGAATATGGAAAATAAACATTTAAACTTGATGTAATGAGACTCGAAGCCTAGCTTAACCGGACGGACGCCTACACAGCATGGATTCAATAAAGATTTTATTGTTTCCGTTTGTCAATTCTATTTTTCACTCCCCCCTCCTCCTATATGGTAGGTATGTATATAGGTTCGGATTGACGCGCCTCCAGTGGTCCCTCCATGCCTTGCTTTCTCCAGACCAAAGTTGGCCATAATTATCGGGCAGTTTCAGTCATTTAGTTGGAGAATTTCTAAGCTACCTTCACTCTACATAGCTGTACCAGTAATATACATAATCCCTGGGACTTTCTCCTTACCTTAATAGTAATAGTAGGGAAAACCACACCCCTACCTTTCTTGACTCCCATAATTCCTAGAATTTGGAACAAATCCAGAGAATGTACTAAATATTTCCCGGAACGGAAACCCACTCTACGTCCTCCGACTTTCTCCAAACCAGTTGTATTACTTTCCACCCTCTACTTCCCAGGTCACGGTTGCACGCGACGTGGGTCGTACAACCTGGAGTGAGTTTCTCGGAAATTCCTTAAATTTTCCCTCTTTCTACAGTTCTATTTCTTTTAGCTTTTTAGTTACCTTGTCACGCTTTCATACTAACTTTATACTTGATAAAGATGCATGAAATGTAGCATGGAAACGTTATTTAAGTATGAGTTTTTGTTTTGAGAGGAGATTTTGAGATGGTGGAGAAAGCAGAAGATAGCTGAAGTCATACCGTTTCATTTTCTGTTTACTAAATTCTTTTGCTTTAACCTCTCCGCATTACGTATCAGCTTGGTTTACGAATTAGCACTGAACCGTAAATCTTGGATTCATTCTAGTATATTTAAAAAGTAAACAGATCAAAGCTTGGCGTCCTGGAGGTTTACTTTCATATATTGCTTCAAACGTTTCTCTCATCTGTGCATCAGCAGACAGACTGTGCCAATCTACCGTGAATCTCTGACAATCAGCTCATAACTATTCCTCACATATAGATGCCCCAAGACTCGAAATTCCTCAAGTGCTGTAACTGTGAATTGGATATTGTCGTTTCGTTATTGTAATTACAGCAATTTTAGCAACGGATGCCACTCAGAAAAGTAAAGCAAATGTTTATAGAAGGCGCTGTATCAAAATTCTTGAATGGTACTTACAAAGCTTTGTTTATCTTGTTATGTCACATACTTTACACTCTTTTCTCCATGCACCACTTTGTATAAAAAATCTGCAAGTTCAGCATTGGACAGAGATACAAATGGGTTTTATTATCACCTCCTCAGCACTAGACGCCACGTGCCTGGATGACGCTGAATTCCACCTTTATTGACATATCAACGGGAATGACTGGAACTTCACGAAACGTTTGTTAAAATGGCGGAGGGCTTTTCAGTTTGACAGATTGCTTGTCCCCTTTTTGGGAAGGATTTGGATGAGGACGCTTGGACGCTTGGACGCTTTAACACTTGTGGGTTTTCCGAATGCGAGATCACTATGTTAGCAAAAGTTTTAATTACATTTGCGTTCTCCTGGTTTAATTGCTCCGTAATAACGCTACCAGGAATAACAAATACACCTCAGTGGATTACTAATCAGAACGAGGATACTTAATGTTGATACACAGACTAAATGACTTTCGCTCTCAGAGGAAGTTGGGTCTTTTGATTAAAGTATTTTAGCCAATAATGGGCTCCGGAACGCAGTGTCTGAGTACAATGAGCTCCTGCGGTGGAATGATGATTGAATTCACAATCCCTGTATATTTCTAAGCAAACAATCCTCTTTGAAAATGTTGATTACAAGAGAATTCTCCTGGGAGAACACAACAGCCTGAGACTTGTTGGCTCCAAGAGCACATGTACCTCAAAGCACATACAGAGAGAGAGACGGGAGAATGAAATCAAAGGTGAGATGGGGATGAATTCATTTCAACTCGGCAAAAATTAAATCCCCACTCCATCCATCCATACCCACCTTGTCCTTGTAAAGTTTACGGAACACCATAATCCTCTCCCGAACAGCTTCTTTTCCCACCACCAAACCAATCCATGTCAAGCGTCCAGCAATTCATGGCTCCATCAACCTATATACCGCCCACTTGCATATATATGTTTTCCTATCCCCCGCAGTCCGTCTTCACGTCCGTCCTGACCCCTCAAAAGAAGTAGTATTTCCCGATAGCTCACATAGTCACATCACAGTAGTGGCAGTAGTAGGTTCGAGTCTGCTCAACTTTTTATCCAGAGCTAGAGTCACGAAACCCTGATGACAAAATCTTCAATTCCACCCTACCTCTAGTCTAGTGCCAGAGAAAGAATGCTCATTCTTATTCCACAAGAAGCTTTGCGTCTTCTTCTGACTGACACAGTCTCTGGAAACTACAAATATTATACCTCAATTCTGCATCTTTTCAATCTTTCCCACAATTCTAAAAGCATTATATGCTACTACTACATCCAGACAGCCAGCTTTTACTACTCCCACACTCTCTCCTAGTTGGATACACGATGCCGCTTTTATCTAATACCCCTAATTTCTAACGAAATCCTTGACTAAGAATCGGGCAACTGGTCGACGTTGTCACATTCATTCCCATCAGTTCTCACATTGCCGTGCATTCTCCATAATCCTATTTTCTTCCATCCACCACCGCCTTTCGTGTCATAGAAAATCTTCAGGATCAACTTGGCTCAATACTGTCGCTCTTAATCTTTTCCCGTAAATTTCACCCTCAACTCATCTTCTTATAACCTTCTCTCCAATCCGCATACCTCTACTAGCACCTCTCATAAGCCATTCCTTTCCACACATTAAATCATTTCTAATCTCTGACACAGATGTAGTCCAGTCCTTGCTCCTTGTGTGTGCGTAAGTTTCCCTTAAGCTCTGTCATACGCATCCGCCCCTAATAACTTCTCAAAAGAAAATGGTTCTACGTCAAAAGATACCGCAATGTCCTCTTCCTGGCCTCATGTCACCTAAACGACGTTAATTCGCGCTGCTTTATGCTTTCTACAGGATGACGTTCTGGAATTCCATCTACCGCAGTGAAAGTATGAATGATATGTTTTCCTTCCAGGCAGCACAAATAAGCCCAATAATGAATACCATACAATGAAACGAGACGTATTAATGGGAAGCCTTTATTATTCAGTATTGGCACATTAGTAAGCTTTAGCTTTATACTACGGACACTAGCGCTGGAAAATCCAGGGACATGGCTCCGATTTTACATAGCATGCATAAAATAAAATTTAATAATAGATAGGAAATACTTTACAGAGAGACGCTTGAGGTTAATGAAGTATGTAGTAATTAATCGCTACAGATTACTTATTTATAGGGTCACGGCTCATGCAAACGTGTACACAATCATAATAATACTTGACGTTGAAATAATTCAAAAGAAAGAGTATAATATGTAACACGAAAAAAGTCCATCGTTTCTCAAACCACTACATATTAGATTCTTCCTTGGGCCTATCAGTTCATATATTCAGAGGTGAGATGAGGATTCCTGCAAACGAGGAATCGTCAGTTGCTTGCATTGAAGATTTTTGCTGGATGTGATTACAAATTATATAAATGATGCTGATATAGGTTAGCTTAAAAAAAATATTGAGTATAGATGAATACTGGTTGTACATTTTGTTTGCATTCATGTCATTGCCTATTACGCCCTATGCATATTCACTTTACAATTAAGTCACTAAAACACAATTCAGTCACAAAAAGCAATAGCTGCTCATTCGTCATAAATAATACTTGGAATTTCAACAGTTTTTATCCTGATGAATTTCATTTTTAAAGATTACCAAAGCGATTGCTATTATTATTAGGAAAAAGATCTCATAATCGGTGGCTGATAAGCACTATTAGCTTGCACCTGTGTAGAAATTAATCGGCAGCAGCTTTTTTCGTGAATGAAGCCAAAGCAGATATTTCCGTTGTGTCTGCGTCCAGTCTGCTAAACTCAATCTCTTCCGCACCGCTCATGGTGCTTGCATATGGATCTAGAACATTCAGGATTAAATGTAAATAAAAAATAGATTAATGTGACTACTATTGGACACGGATAGAGTAAAAACACTTTACCTCTTTCTGGAGACCATCTCTTATGCGAAGGGGCATACAGACAGAGAAGGGCAGATATGTAAATATTCCACATTCCATAAACTCCAGTATAGAAAGCAGAAGTGTACTCGATCTCAATATCGCCACCTTCCCATTTCCATTTATCTTCAGTCACTTGGCCCAAAATGAATCCGATTACCGTCATTGCAGCACATACCAACGTCGTCAACATGAGAAATTTGAAGCGGTAAATGATTCCTAAGGAGTAAAATACAGATAAACAGAATGGAAACATGCTAATGTAAACAACGTTCCGCAGACGTGTATTTAAGTCTTGACTGGCTCAAGAAACGGTAGAGGGTCACGTACCTTGATAATGAAGGCGTCGAACTGCCGACATTGCTGGGAGAGAGGTTCGTTTTGCGCTAATGTTTCGGAACACACGCCATATCATCCAAGATAGAAATATGAAATATAGGGACGCACAGACACCAGCTGCTATTATAAGTGCCAGAGCCAGTTTCACACCGACAGGAGTAGCCCACAATGAGTAAAATGGATTCACAAGATGAGTTCCACGTTCGCAAAGATCGAAAAGAAATAGAGCCAAACATCCTACACCAACAGCGCTAAGATGCTTCCAGTATGTTTTGACGGTCGTACGTTCCCGTCCGGATTCCTGTAGTAAGGAATGAATTGCACGATTATAAATGCGATAACCTTTATCTCGGAGACCTTATTTTACAGTCAAACTCACCATTAAATGTTCCCCCGCGAATACCAACCAGAAAGATAGTAATGTTGCATAGAAGATCCCCTGGCGTATGTCACTAAGGAGTAGCATGTACGGCATATCGAAGTACAGAGTGAACCATTCAATGGGTACTATATCAAAAATAACTGATGTTTAGATTTCTGCTACAGGTAGGATCTATACTGCATTATCACAAGTAATCAAATAAACAAGTGCTTACGGTTCAAAAATTCCAAAGCGATTCCAAGGGTAAATATCATTTTCTCCAGCAATGCAGCTGGTCTACCTTGGGCTTTCACACGGCGCCAATACCATACAAGAATACCCAGAACGATTGGTGTGAAGACAGTTTTCAAGCTAAACCAAACTTTGGTAAACCCTCCGTTTTGGTATATCGTGACCAAATGCATCTCGTGCGGGATACCGATGCCCTATGAGTTAGGATAAAGGTTAGGTTAGACTGCTATAATTGAACAGAGAGAGTCGAAATTTGCTATGAGCTTGGAAAGGAACACCACTTTACCTTATTGTGTTTGGATGTAGGTGACGATGGCAAACGGATATTCAGTAAGTAGAAATCATGATGCAGAGAACCAAGTTCGAAGAGCGGTATCAAATCGCAAAGATAATAGTGTCCTTCCTTGGGATCATTAATCGTACACTCTAAAGTGCGCTCTTCCATAGATTCGGCGTACCAATACCAGTCTGTCTCGGCGTCCCATTTGTTTTGATAGGCTAACCGAGCATCCAGCAATAGTGTAGCTCCTTCTTCTACAAGTTTAAATGGCCAGTTGTTGGATTAGCCGTGAATTCTGGTCCAAGTACATTGTTTATTGTTATTTGTGATTATATCTCAGTCAACTCACCGACTTTACTTTGCTCCGAATGTTGTACTTCTAATTGTAAAATCCCCATCAAATTTTGCTGCCATCGAGTGAAATCCAATTTCAGGTTTTCTTTCGGATGTGGAACCTGAAACGTGAATACAGCATTTTCTGCTCGCTTCCGTGATTGAGGACTGAACAGTTCATCAATGCTCATTTGTTTGCATTTCCCTTTCCCTCTCGGATACAACCATTTTGTTCTATTCCCATCCGGATCGAAACAAAGCGTCCCCACGTTATCTGGCGCGCTTGAAGGTTGTGGAGCTAAAATTCCAAAGAATGTCAATCAGTATCAAGTGTAATGCCGGACACTAATGTGTATGTACAAGTCATTGTTCAGCAAAAAGGAAAAATAAACATTCTTAACTCACCCACAAGACCGCCGATCAAGAAACAAGTTAGCTGAGCCAACATAAACACTGCGGTCAACACCAGCAGTTTTCGGCCGCTAAGATTCTCTAATACAGTCCCGGTCATTTTGCGTCCGAGACTGCGACAAGTATCTTTCCGTCAAATGCCAAGTGCTAGAAAAGTCAGGGTTTATATCAAATCCTTGGATGTACTAAAATTATAACTAATAAAATCCATTAAATGGAACTAATGTTACCAAACTAATAGTTAAAGAGTGTGTGAAATATGAGCTTAAGATTAAATACTAATCCTACCTTTTCAACCGCACTCTTTGACAGATAGTTCAGCCTCTTGTCAACCGACGCACCGGGTAGCATGTACTGAGACTTTGAGTATAGCTTGCTTTTGGCTCTTAGGATGTTTAAGGGAAAAACTGGTAAGTTTCCAAAGAGAAAATATCCGTAGGACATTACTTGTTGTGGAGCCTGAGCAAAATTTCCTCGTCGACGTTCGTGATGTAATTTACTGTAACCTCGCCGACCACATAGCCGGTAATTTCGTCGGCAAGGAATTAAGTTGTAAACAATATGTTTCATGCTCGTGCAGTTGACTGCACGGATGCTCAAAAACCTCGTGGTGAATGAAAGATCACACACGTCTGTTAATTAATCAGTGATCGAAGTGAAGATATTTAAAACTAAATACACAAACTGTAGTGATTTAGGTGATTTTAATAACTGATAGTATAAATGATTATAAATCAATCTGTGCTATTCGAAGTTTAGTGGTGAACTGCTGTGTGAACATTGATTGCAAATATGGGGAAAAGGTAAGACATGATTTACACTTGGTCGGGTTTAATTGCGTAATAATGAACCTATGTAAAATGATGATCAAAGAGTGCAAATCATAATGCTTTGTTATAAAATATGTTTCAGAAAAGGGGGACAGCGAGGAGGCAAACCTCCAAAGCCTGCGTTGCAAAATGCTGCATCATCAGATGAAGAAGAAAATGCTTTGGAAGCCGTTTTAGACGATGAAATAGACAAGTACAATGCTTCTCGTGACCAAGAACTACTGAAAAAGGACAAAAAATCCGGCCGGAAGAAGAAAAATGTAAAGGAGGGAGAAGAATCTGAAGAAGAGGTTAGGAATCGAATATAAACATATACTATTATCGTGTCGCATGCATATTATTTAATATTCGTATCTCTGTTGTAGGTGTATGGATTGAATCTTGACGTATCTGATGATGAAGAGGACGAGATTGACGATGGTTCAGATATTGATGATGCTGGTGATATCGGTGCAGGCGAAGAAAGCGATGATGATGACGACGACGACGATATTTACGGAGATGAAAGACAAGACGGAGTTCCGGATGAAAGGGCATGGGGAAAGCGTGCTAGAGTATTTCACAGTACTGATTATGTCGATCAGGACTTTGGTGGTATGGATGGTGAAGATGCAATGCAGGCGGAACTTGAAGAGAAGGAGGCTATTGAGATTCAGAAAAAGTTAACAGCTGAATTAGATGATGCTGATTTCATGGACTTCATCCCAACTGCCGTTCCTAACCAAAAGCAAGTACAAGAAGTCGACAGCGGGGAAGCCTTAAAATTAGACATATCAAAATTAACGCCGTCAGAAGTAAAGAAGTTAGTGGCAAAGCACTGTCCAGAAGTTGAGTTTTTATTGCAAGATTGTCAGGGTAAGATTCTAGTTGAAAATAATTAAATCGTTTCTGCTGCTGTCCACGGTATGAAGTTATTTCTAATACCAATTTTATGCGTATGTTTTATAGAGAAATTGGCTGAAGTCGAGAAAATACGGAATCTACTTGCGACAGAAGATATGAACGAGGTCTCGAAGCAATACTATTCTACGCGATTCCATACACTGTCCAAGTAAGTCATTTGAAGCTATTTGTTACTTATTCTCGTCTTCTTTTTACCATGTTTGATGTTACGAACGCACATTGTTATGATTTTTGTTTGATTCACAGCTATTGTATCAATGTAACATACTTTTTATACCTTCGTGGGACCAATCCCGCTGAAGCATCTGGGCATCCTGTAGTGAAAAAGATTATGCAATACCGTCGACTATTAGAAGAGCTTGATCAGATGGATGTGAAACGATTACGGACACTACCTGTCTCTCTTGAGTCTATTCCGATGGACATGCCGGTTAAAGCTCGAAGAAAAACTACTGCTGATCCGAATGTGCCCGGTGCATCACAAGAGGAAGCCGATGAGTTTGGTGAAGAGGACACCCTTGGAAAGAGGAAAATTACATATAAAATGGAAAAGAACAAAGGTCTCTTGCCTAAAAGGCAGAAGGAGCAAAGAAATCCGAGAGTCAAGCACCGTGAGAAGTTCCGTAAAGCTAAAATCCGGAGGAAGGGACAGGTAATGCCGAATAATGTGCTTAAATATTACATATTATGCATTGAAAGTAACACCAAATATTCTAATTTTGCTACTGTTTTATTCTAGGTTCCAAACGCTCGAACTGAGACTACTCGATATGATGGAGAGATGTTTGGAATTAAATCTAATCTTTCGAAAAGTGTTAAGTTTAAATAAGACTATTATGACTTTACATCTATATATGTAGCTATTAAATTTTAAATTCCTGTCTCTTTCAAGTCAGGTCTCTGTTTCACATCCAGTTCTGCGCTAAGTAGTATCCATTTTTGTTTGATTCATCAGCATTAGCAATGGAGCGTGTATACCTTTTCCAGTCCAAGTATGCACGCATTGTAAAGAAGTAAATCAGTTCAACCAGGCTGAGAAGGCTAAAGCCTAAGCAGAGTCCCATGACACCTCCCAAGTTCGCTACAAAACAAATACTTCTGAATGAGGTTCATTTAATTCCACGTTAGTTATGTCAATGTTCATGAAAAGTGCGACTTACAAACAAAATCCTCCCATGTAAACAGTTCTCCTCTCTTGTACTGCATAATGGACGACTCTCGGAAAAATATCCGAAGCACGCTTACGCTGGCCCTGAAAACGGACGTTGCAAACTCATATTAAGATAAATGACAATGCCTTTACGGTTTAGTTGAACAAATACCTTATGTATTGTATGTCATTCAGATCTCTGCGTTTTTCTCCAACAGCAGCCTCTCTCAATATTTTCGTCATGTAAGGTTCCGGTTGGTTGGGAAACAAAGCAGAGGTAACAACAAAGTTGTAGAAAGTTTCGTTGCAAGCTGGTAAGCACACCTCAGTACAGTTTAACCCTGGAGCGCCTTCTGGTTTTACTGTAGACAAGTTTTTCCCTAAAGTAAGAGAAGTACAATTTAGTTATTATTAAAAAGATGACCTCTTGGTCCTTGGCAGTCTCCCTTATATCCGTATAAAGTGATTTTCGCTACCTGTTGCTCCACTGATGCAAGGGGCGTGTATCATAGAGCAGAGTAAGCTCGAGTTATCGTTACCTGCATATAAAGATAAGGAAATCTCTTAGAACAAAGCAGACACTATGTCAATACAGACAAGATCAAACACAGCCGGAGCAAATAAAATGGCAATTACCCGGAGCATAGTACGGTACGCATTGGCACTCGTTCCGGATGTACTTATTTTCACATTCCAAGACACAGGATGAGCGGCTATATTCCGGGTGATATTCCAAAGGATATTCGTTGGAAAAATAGCACCCGCGCCTCTGGGCTGCAAAGGCTCGTAAAACTTCGGGACTGAATGTGTCTGTTGCCGTAACAGCCACCTGTGTTTCCATCCCAGGGCCAACAATGAATCCCCGCTCACCTACAGCAGGGAATTCTTCCGGATCATGAACGAGTACTCTGAGGCCCTTGAATGAATCCGTTGGTACGGAACCACATCTGCAAACGGCGTAAGTCCGTTTGTTACTTGTTCGTAGCTTGTAACTAGTTGCTATGCATTTAATATTTTTTCCATTTGTATTTTTACTTTAGTGTATCCAGAAGTAAGGTAAGGCCTCTACTTCTTCCAGCGCCAAGCGCCTTCCAAGGAAAATTAGGCATCGGATCCTTGACTCCATCTGTTCTGTTCGGAGCGTTTGGTATTCTGACGCTAAATACAACAGATGAGTCTAGGTCAAACAGCATGACTTTGTCTAGCTGATTGGTATGCTGTAAAAACTTAGCTATACCTGTTGAGGTACACGCAAATATCCGGGAAGAGATCATCATCAAAAGTCCTGTCACAGGAATATTCATCCTGGACGACAGGGGGCGTTGATGTGCTCGTAGTAGGGAATCTAGGGAGAGGGGGTGTTGGACGATTTCCTCCCTTTTTGTAAATGTTTTGCATGTAATCTTTGATGGCCGCTCTCAAGTAGACAAATTCATGTTCTGATCTGAGAACATCTGCATCATTGCGTTTCTCGGATCGACGGATTTTTGCATGCGCTGCATTGAAGGTGCAGCAGTAGCCGGTATCCGTTAGCGTAAGATTGAATAGTGTAGAACAGTTTCCATTCGGGGTTTCATTCCATTTGCAGATATATATATAATCTTCGCATTTTGGAGCAACAAGTCGTAAAAGTTTTACTCTCATTGAGGAATTCATGGATTCACTTAGATTCGGATCATTATCGTTATTCTTTGATTCAGGATCCACGAGTTCACTGATGATTGTACGCATCCTTGTAAAATTAATGCTAAAAGGTGATGAAGGAAACATATTATCGGAAACTTCTCTTCTAATTCATTTCGGACAGTTTCATTTGCTTGAAAGAATGTTTAATAAGACGGCTTACTTGAGATTACAAGCTTGGATGATCATTTTTTCATTCAAGGCTTTATTTACAGTGCAGATGGTAACTGCAGGGAAGTTTATGTTAGTAACTGGAAAGTTGGTGTTAGAAACGGATGTAATGACAGGGCTAGATTCCCAGCGCGTATAGATTTTGCTCATCAGATAAATCGCGGCTGTCACTCCAAAAATACACCAACAAGCCCAAAATATCCTGTGTTTGTAAACATTGGAATAGATGAATCAACAACATAGAAACTTGAAAAACACTCAAAACCCGTTTAAAACTTACTTTTCGCTGTAATGTCGCCGATCTTCCGCCAGATATCGTATACCGTGCATTGTCGTGTATTTGCAATACTGATGAAACTGCTTGCCGCAGGTGGGCCGATCGTTGACGAGGTCGTCGTCCAAATCATATTCGATAAATGGTATTTTCCAGTGTGAATTTAGTAACTTGGACTTGGAGCTAGAATTTTTCCTCGCTCTTAACTTTGTAGTCAGTTGTATGGGGCGCCAGTTTTTTAATTTTTTCTGGGCCGAAATCCCAGGATTAGTAGAGATGGGAGACGAAACTTCAGGCCTCATTTTGATGAATAAAGCTAGTGTCTTTGTGATGAGACTACAATGGAACATGGAAGGAATTCAACTGGCTCTGGAAATCCAGGATGCGATGCCAGGATAAATTGGAGCGGCAATCGCAAAATCTAAGCTATCAGCATTTGCACGCAGGAGGAAACGAAAGTAGTAGTAAATTGGATTTTTAACAAGCTTTGTAATCACAACTTAAGTCAACGATGCGAGAAATCCTACGAGGATTATGCCATGATACAGAGTAAAAGAAAGGTGAAGAGGTGAGAGTATCCCGGAGTTGTCACCTCATGAATAAACTGGTTAACCGGAAATAGAAGTTTATTATCAAAATAGGAGCCGTTCCTCTTGGAATAAAAATATAGACAGAAAAATAAATATATGTATATATAGTATCCTTCACTTGGGGCGAAGTGAAAGCACGTATGGCAGAGTACATGTCGTTTATGGAGAAAGTAGTTTATACTTTCACCTTGTTTTATTTGCTAGCTTACTCAAGCATAAATTCGCAAGGAAGCCTAGGCATTTTTTGAGAACACCACGGGAGGACTCCTTCTTGGCGGTACTGATGACTATCGTGCCAGACTTTGGCAATCACCATGAAAATAAGGGCCGCTTCGATTGTAATGATCCAATACCAATGATTTTGGCTGTTTTCATCGCCCGAATCACAAACTTGTTGTAGCTCCAGCTCTTGTACCTGCAATTCACATGTTTTATAAATACCCAAGTGACCCACTTTAACTTTTCGTTCTCACACTTTTGCACCCTTTGTTTTCCGGTATTAAAAAAGGCTTACCTTGATTTTCTTTAAATTTACACACGAGATGAGCTTTGCGTCTTTAGCATCTACTTTCGCCCGATGTTTTGTCAAGAGTGGCTGTCAAAAAAATCATTAACTGTTATTCCGGATAAGGCAGCGCGAACAGTATCAGAGCTAGTAACTGATTATATAAACGTTTCTCTATAAGTCGCCTTTGCTTAGTTGTAGATTTGAAATACCTGGACTTGCCAATAGGTATCACAGTTGCATTTAATTGGGTTTTCACCCAGGCTGATGCGACCATGGCCGTCAACAGGTCCCAGCAAAGCTTTCATTACGAAAGGTTTGAGCTAAAAACAATGGAAATTAAAATCTGTATCGTGGTGATGCTACAGTGCTTGATGCTAGCTGTAGGAAAATCAAGTCCATAGATGACCTTACCTCGCTGATTCTGTTGTGACTGAGGCCGAGAACGTCAAAATGTTTGACAAATTGGGTTTTCACTATGATGTCAATGTTTTCAATTTCATTAAATTCCACATCAAGATTTTTGAGATTAGCATAGGTGGAACTGGTGAGCTCATCCAGACTCTTAATTTGATTATGGGAGGCGTTGAGAAACTTGACTTGTGGAGACAGAGTTGGGAGTGCCGTGAGGCTTCGATTGGAGCAATCAACTTGAAGCGTTATGTATACGTCCGCTCCAAAACTCTTGAAGCTAAAAAAGTCTCCTTTCCCAATATTACTGGCTTTATGTACGGAATAAATTGTACAGCGGCAGGATTGAGTCACATTTGCGCAGTGCTCAGTCTGTAGCTACATGTAAAAAAATTAATTGGTTTAACAAAAGAATGAGGTAAATTGTAGATAACAACGTTTATTGTCTAACAAAGCCTTTGAAAATTTCCTATTTTTGCTTATTTTCTCTCGGTTTATGCGTACCTTTTTCCCTTTTAAAGCTCCAGATAGGCTCAATCGGACGACGGTTTCATCTTTTTGCGTTTTGCACTCATAGCTCTCTCCGTCTTGGAAGATGTCTGGATTCTTTTTGTACCAACGAAAGAGGCGATGCGCCACCCAGGCACAGGTGAGATTGTGTTGTCCAAGCCAAATGCGGTGAATGGAAGTCAAGTTTAGAAAGGATTCTGGAAAGTTGGCCAGCTGTGTATTGTTTCTCAAATCCACTTGAGCTAACTCAAGTTTAGAGTCAGACTGGAAAAGCTCAGGTGGCAGGGTTTCGAGTTGATTGTGAGATAGATTCAAGGACTTGAGGGATGGAGGAATCCGGCCTTTTAAACTTGTTTTCGTAAGGTTACAATTTGCAGCAGAGAAAGTATGAATGTGTGGGAGGCACTCTGACAAGCGGGTAAAGTTTATGGTGGGAGGGAGGAGGGATGAGTTTCGGGGGAGGCAGAGAAAAGTTAGCGCAACATTCTGGAAAAATAATAAGAAAGTCCCTTAATCCTTAGCATTTAAGTGGATCATCCCTCGGATCTCTCGGAAGAAAAGTAAAATTGTAGCCTTGAATTTAATTTCACCTGGCTGCTAACAGCTATATGTAAGAGCTAATGAAATGATTGGAAGAGAGCCGTTACCTTTGACAGGACGCTTTCTGGAAAGCAAACCTGCTTCTCGCGGAGGAGTTGAAAAACGGTTTCACTGAGCGTACGATTTTCGGAAGGTACAATCGTACATGTAATGTTTGTTGAATTAGCGCTACGATCAGCCCGCTCGCATTTGGATGTGGAAGAAGATCCTCCCGGGGAAGGAAGATCCGAATTACCGCTCCCGGGGGGAAGGAGAAATGCCATTAGAATGACATAAAGAAACACGGGGGGGTGATGAAGCAAGTTCCTGTGTCTACCTCTCCCTCCCCAATTACTTCCACTTGCGTTAGTCATGGCCGGAATTCCGGTGTTATTAGCTTCAGTTTTCAAGGAAGATTCAGGCCGTATCCAGCCATCCTTCTAACCTCAGCGCCGGTTTTATCCTCATGATTGATAACTGGCGGATGGACGGATCCAAATTAGATTTCAACACTGGAAAAAAGATGGAGACACGTAAGTAACTGAGTTATAATAGTTATCTAGATTGGTAGCTATGGAGCTGGAAGTTATGTGGCCCCTCAGTTGGAGTAACAAGTTGCGAACCGCCAGAGGAAGGGGAGCGTAAAAAGTTGGAGAAATCTAATAATCTGGGAGAAATTCTGGATTTGTCTTTTTTGTTTGTCAGCGTTTCCCGTCAGATTCCTCTTCGCAAATCAAGAACGCATACAATTCATAGGCAAAAGATGAGTGCTTTTGAATGGGAGTAGGATGATAGTTTTGAAGGCTTTCTCGTAATTAATTGGACTTGCCTTCAAGGCATCATTCATTTCAGCTCATCCGAGTGTAAAGGAGAATTCTAATATGAACATGGAATCTCCATATCATAACATTCATCCTGAATCGACGAGGATCATCATTACTTTTTAGCTTTCAGCAATTTTGCAAGACTAGCACAGTCCCGTGGATGTGTTCCGGGTTCACTCCCATAACCTACACACGCCACCCCAACCCCTGTTATACT
This sequence comes from Sminthurides aquaticus, assembly GCA_906901655.1. NCBI lineage: Eukaryota > Metazoa > Arthropoda > Collembola > Symphypleona > Sminthurididae > Sminthurides > Sminthurides aquaticus. The sequence continues at coordinate 1,214,967 of CAJQTT010000004.1, read as the reverse complement.
TGAGCACTACACAAATTAAATCTTTGCCTTGGATCCGCCCTCTTAAATTCGCAACAACCGTCGTACTATATCCTGGAAATGAAAACGGAAAGTTGCCACGAGCAACTTTTGACCTACTGTTTTCACAAATTCATAATTCACTAAAGCCTTTGCCTCTTCAAATGAATCGGGAAGATCAAAGTGAAAAAGTTGTCTTTTGAGTGGATTCAAAACTGTGGGGAAGTTTGCCGGGTTATACTTAGCATACACAGTATGCATGCTAGATATTTATTATGATATGGTTATTACAAAATACTTTATCGTGGTCTCTTCGAGGTGCACTAGGTATAATGGGCAAACTTAAGTTTTCCGAGCACACTAGACATTACTGCTATAAACGGTGTTTCTTACCGAACTTTTGGACCAAAGAGAAGAAAGAATGCAAAATCAAGATACTATGAAATCCACACTTTAAAATTCTGGTAAATCCCAAGAAGAAACTGTCGGATGAAACTGTTAAGAACAATCTTAAGGAACTTATGGTTACTCCGCATCCCTCACAAGAAAAGGCCATTAGTAAATGAGTCATGCTTCCTCTTGAACATCCGTAAAGGCTTTGATAATGATAAACTTATTGATAAAGCGCATATGCTTTGCTATATACTACCATATATACTTTACTGTTATTGTTGCTGGGACATAATCATGGGTAAACCTATGGGGGAAGAAAAGGAGATGCGGTTGAATTATTTCCACAACTTCCCCGAAATCCTATGGCCCGCAAACCTAATGAAACCGCAAGGAGAATCATGAAAATATAAGCTTCCATATATCCCCTTTTTAGCCAGTTTATCAAGTAGGAAGATCAGAGTCTAAAACACAAGAGCTATCTCTCTCTGCCCTCATGATGAAGACTATAGACTTGTTTAAATCTAAACATACTCATCAGTCACATTCTATATTTTTAGTTCTCTGAGTTAAATGCGGGGAAATAAATAGACAATTCATCTCATTTGGACGAAGGGAAAAAGGACAAGGGTAGTGACAGAAGAGAAGACGGAGTGGTTCCAAAGGTGTTGTTATGGCCATGTTGGAAAGCTCAAGCTTTCTATAAATCAAAATATAAAGTAAAGAAAAAATTGTGAAAAAGAGAGAATAAAATTCCACAACAACTTGTGCATTCATACGAACGGAAGTGAGTGGAATTGAAAGTATGGAGAAAACTCTGGAGAAAGTTGTAATTTGATTGACAGATGGAATTCTAGTTTAGGAGGAAGGAGGTAATACAATGTAACTAAGGGTGAAAATGGAAGGATTCACTCCTCATCTTCAAGGAGTAACTCCAAACAAACTCTTCTCTTGAAGCTGTATAAATCAGGAATATTATATTTAGAAAATCAATATATATAGCGAGCCAGTATTGAAGATTTGCAAAGTACGGATGAGGAACTTTTAGCTCAGACTATATACATTAACATCTTACATTCCTACGCCTCTTCCAAATCCTGTAATAAAAGTACGCAATAAAGGGATTTTCAAGGATAAAGGCAAAGTGGGAATTTAGGTTGAAGGAGGAGGTGCGGTGGTTCAATATAGCTGTCTACTATCCTACAGTAGTTACGAATAGAATAGAGCAATGAGTCACCGGGAGTTTATGGAATGCTACATTTTAATCCAAGGCTGGGGAATGCGAGAATTCTTATAGGTTCAAAACTAAAAAAGATCAAGGTGAATCTAAGGATGACACTATATTTTCTTCCGGAATGCAGTGAAGCTGAAGGAAGAGAACATAGCGGAGAGGGATTCCAAAAGACTCGGGCTGATGAGCGTCTCACATTACTCCTACGCACATTTCGAATTTCAAGAGGAAATACTTGGATAAAAAGTTGTGACAACCCCCTTCAATATCTTTGATATCTTCGTCTGAAGTCGAAGGAGCGAGATAAAGGACAGGGAGCAGCCATGCGATATACAACTATTAGACTCCCAATAGAGTTACCAGGGCAACAGGTATTTTTTCTACGAATATTATGAATGCCTAGCAGAGTAGAGCTTTCAAGTGGATATTCGTGTAGACTACCATTCAAATGTTGAGTGCCAGGTTTACCGGGTAGCATAAAAATATAAATCCGTAATTTCCTCTGATTCCATTAAAGAGATGAAAGTCTCCTCTTTAAATCCAGCTCTTCACAGGCCTTGATAATAGTGTGGGCGAAGTGAAGAATTAAGGATGAGAGATTAACAAAAAGGAAAAAAGACATCCTTCACGTGGCTGCACCTACACCGGAGGAAACAATCTGATAGTTTCTCCAAAGGATGCAAAAATTCATGTAATATTTTAGAGACTTCTCTCCTTTTCCCAGAGTGAGTGGGCGCAGGCGTAAATGAAGAGAAAGATATGGGGGATGAAGGGAAAGAATATGGGTTACAAACAAAGGGAAAAGAAATGACAGGAGACTTGCGTGCAGTAGTGATCTCAAATTTTAGTGCGTGCAAGGAGGAAAGCGAGTGCTATTTCAGCATTGACTGAATAATCATAATTAGTTCCTTCTCGCCACCTTCTATTCTAATGTCGATTCAAGAGTTTACGTGTCAACTTGTTTAGAGAGAGACGAGAGGAATACGGACTTATTATCCATCACGCATGTATTTCGTGAAAACACTATAACGTATGTATGATGATTGATTGAATATACATGAGTGAGGAAGTAAGGCGTAGGGCGACAAGGAAGAAATGCACTAATGAGAATGGCATTACTCAATCATACAGACGCTTCCCACAAACACATGGAAATGCAACGTGGAGGATGTGATCATTATTGGAGACGGGCTAGACAAGAGAATATCTCGGAATATGAAGATAAAGCGACAACAAAGTTTTTCCAAGTTCCAATCCAAGTTAGGAGGGAAGGAAACAAAAGATGATAAGAAGATGAAGAGAATGCTTTGAGTTAGAGGAAATACATTATGCTCATATGCTAGAACTACAGTTCAACTTACTCGTGAATATACTGAAAAGAACAAAAGGTACAAAGTCAGGTGGAGGCTGAACACAGTAGCGGATTCAAGAAAAGAGGCCCAAGTAAAAGCTTCTATCAATGTGACATTGATTTTAGAATGAGTGAAAGTTTAGAAAAGAGAAAGCACGAGTTTAGAACAATTCCAGAGGAACTGATATGCCGGAATGGAATAAGTCTCTTCTTCCGTAGTTTACAAAGACAATGGAATGAAAGATGCTGTATACAATTGAGCTTCATCAGTTTCCTATTAAGCTGTAAATCTACGGATTGACGACACATTTGTTTACAGAGGCCGTACGAGTTAGAGTCAGCTCACTGTCAATAAAGGCTGTCGTTTCAACAGAATCATATCTGTGTCAGTATGGTATTAGAAAGAGTATTAATAAATGCTAGCAAAACGTGGTCGAGAACGAAAAGTAGTCATTAAATTGTATGGAGCTAATGTATAAGATAAATAAAAGAACAATATCAATATCAGAAATTATTATAATTATGTATAATAATTTCTTTTCCAGATTCGCATATAAAGATTTGCGTCAGAAATTCAATTATTTAAATTTTTAATTGCAATATTCAAATTAAAAAATTCTATTCGCCACAATCATGATTTCAATTCATTTATTTAACGGCATTTTTTCTTATGACTGTACCACCACTGTTTTTGTTCGCGTAGTGAACAGGCCCATTAGTTGGTTGGTAACACAGTAAGTGGCTAAATATTTCCGCTACTTTGAAATATACAAAAATTAGAAGTTTCACTTAACCGTGAAGAGAAACTTGCTTTCGCAATATTTTGCGGATTATAAATATCCCAGAGAGGAATTGTAAGCTTTTTTTTGCACAATTTCTTCTCTCTCGCAAAATTACATCTGAGGGAATGCCATTAAAGGCAGGATCGAGGTAAATCCAGTTGAATAAATCATAATATCAGAATTTCTCCTCCACGCTTACATTAGCGTAGAGCAGAATGAGAGGACGTAGACAATTACAAGATTGAATGCCGCATTAATCCCCTCAGAACCTAGTAGAAAAGTCAGAAGAAGGCAAATAAAGATGAGATTGCAGATTTCAGTTTGCAATTTCATGGATGGTCGGACTTTTAGTTGTTAATTTAAGATTCAAATTGGTCCAGACTCCAGAGCTAGAAATTCCGAGTGTTTTTGTTGAAGCAATGGCTATGATGTTGTAATTGAGCGTGTATTGCATGACAGAAGGAGGGTTGAAACTAGAGCCACACAACGAGACCTACTTCTGAATGGAAGTAATGAAGCAAACTACAGGGTGGTTGGATAAATTTGATTGAGACAATCAAGAGAATGATAGGGAAATCTCAGAGGGGAATAAAATGGATGCGAAAATATAGATACAAAGTAAAGCTTGCGGTAGAAAACTCTATGCATTTCTTCTAGAAACGCACCGGAATATTTTCCTCGTGAGATGAGTATAAATAAACCCTTGCGAAGCGGAGAGAAAGAGCGAGTGAGCTGAGCACGCAAGCAGATCATAAGGGGGAACATGGAGATCTTGAAAAGTTATTCAATTGTTGATGGAAACTTACTCCGGGAAATGATTTAATTAAAAAATTCATGAATGTTAATAGCGAACTCTAAACGTGTGTGCCTCTTTAGGAAGTTTCACTCTAGCTATGGGCTTTAAGCCAAGCAAATATGACGGGTTAATCCAGTGGAGAAAGTTGGAGAAAGTTATTGCTACCTCTTGTTAAAAATTTCGAATATCATAAAAGACACAAATAATGTTGTAAGGCCTCCTGAGTTGTTACTAACGACACGGCCACGGCTGACACGGGAAACGCAATATTGAGGAACAATTGATTTTGTTTGTAAACTTGCACCGGGGATTACAGCCTGGGTTCCAGATACAACAGTAATAACTTTATAACTTGTCAAATTAAAAGCAAGTCCCATGCTTACGTACGTACCTGTTGCCGTTGCCCTGCAACCGAGGAGAATGAATGGTATCCAACTAATGTAATAAGGTAGCAGAATGGGTTGGTCGGATGCAAAGGAAGGATACGGAATAAACTGAGAAGTGAGAGGCAGGATGCAGAGAGACTGGAGAGATGACGATAGCTAAAGAGCAAACCAGAAACTGAGAGAGATCGCATGGGGCGTGCTTCTTTTTGGGAAAACTCTCTTCCGGATTATCTTTACTTTCACCTTTTACACCTGAATCCAGTAGTTCTATAGCAAAGAAAGAGGCGACGACGAGAGGACAAGGCGGATTCATAGAAGTAAAGAAGTACACATAACTCTGGCAGATCTTCATGTAGCGGACGTCATCCACCTTAAGACCTTGTTGATTTTCTATAATTTGCCAAGGGACCCCAAATAATGTCGTAAGAAGATATCATGTTCTTGGTTAAGAAATGAGTAAAAGGAGTTTCTCTCTAGGGACATACTATCCTTGTAATTTGTCATTTCTTATTTGCGTATACTAAAATCCATTGCTTTATTCAGAAAAAATACAACCGGATGATTTCCTTGAAACTAATTGAAAAATACGGTATGGAGCGTAGCGTTCAGCTCCCAACATTGTCATCGATGATTAATATTTAATGCGTAAAAGGTTCTCATTATGAAAAAGGAAGACGGGACATGAGGTAAAAGAATCTAGTCGTGTAGTAAAAAAGCCTAATTTCTCCAAATTTGCCTTCTTTTTTCTCTAAAAGAGTAAATAATAAAATGGCGGCCCTCATAAAAATCTCAGACGACGCTACATGACAGGCAAAGGTAGTTTGGCTACTAGTTGTCTTGAAATTTTCCCGGATTTCCCAAGCGGAAGCTGCGTCACGATGTATAAGCCTCCTCGTAAATGCTGATAGTTTGGAAGATGACCTGATGTTAAAAAAGTTTGAGGTTGAGAGGACAGCACTACTGGCGTGGCAGCATATCTCATTCAACACACTACTGAGCGGATGTGTGGTAAATGCATATTGTGATATTGAAAATAAAGTATCGAAATAGTAATTACTGTGTGCAAAGAATTTGATTTCCTCTGGCGTGCTCACAGCTCCTTTCTTGAGGGTAACAAAAGCCCGGGGAATATAGTAAAGTCCTTCAGGATCTGGAACGCCGAAGACGCTGGCAAGCGCCACATCAGGATGTTGGCAGAGCAAATCCTCGAGCTCGGTTGGGGAGATCTGAATAAAGGATTGTTCACCATGAGAGAGAATGGAGAAAGTGCGGGAGTGAAAGTTTGGAATAACTTACGTGATTTCCGTTGTATTTGAAGGTTTCCTTACAGCGATCCACAACAAACAAAAAGCCATTCTCGTCATAGTATCCATAATCTCCTGTCCTCATCCAGCCATTGATAAAAGCTTTTACAGTTTCCTGGAGAAAGTAACAAGTTTTGGTTGAAGAAACGTGAAGGAAAACAGAGCAACTCTTGTCATAAGCTACCATCCAGCAACTGGAACAGGTACAAATACAAGGATAATCCATCGGAATTACCTCAGGCTGATGGAAATACCCGGAGAAAAGCGTATTGCTTTGAATGCAGATTTCTCCCTTCTGGTAAGGACCCATAAGTTCATTTGTTTCAACATCTCGGATTTGAGCGAGACAATGGGGCGCAAGCTTTCCCACAGAAAATTTTGGAATCCCTGGAACCAAGGAAGAAATGGTAAATGGAATGGAAGCCAGGTAACCAAGGAAGAAACCATTTGCTACTCCATGAGCAAGCATGAAAGGACAAAAGTTAAAACTAAATTGGAAGGTGGAAGAGACTCAAGAAAGAGATTACTAATACCTGGAAGAGTTCGCCATTCTCCATGGTGCATTTCTCCGGAAAGTGCTACGGGCGTGCACTCTGTCATCCCATAAGTCTGGATTGGAATGGAAAAGTTTTATTGACACAAGGAATGGATTTTGGATAAATAGTAGTAGGAGAAAAGCTTCTTACGATCATGATGCTCTTGACGTTGGGGAGGTGAAGAAACTTTTTCTGGAGAGCAGGAGTGATACAAACTCCTCCGAGGGATATTATCTCAATACTTGTAAGATCGTACTCGTGATTACTCTCCCGGGCATTCAACATTTCCAGAAGCCAGGTTGGGGAGCCTCGAACGAATTTCGGCTGAAAATCACCATGTCAATCATTCCTCCAATCATCCCACAACAAACTTTGCTTTTCTTCCCATCATCAAAAAACGCAGAATCCTCTTATTATCTTACCCGATATTTGTCCACTGCTTTGAGCAACTCCAACCCGGATATTTGGGACATGGATATAGCAAGTGTACCTGCCGCAAAAGTTGCAATCGGATTTGTAGCACCACGGATCTGATCGCCCTTGAACACAAAGAGACTCGTCTGTCCCCAAGGCCATTGGAGGAACTTCTCTGTCATCTTGAGTACATTTTTATGCGTGAGAATAGCCCCCTTGCTCCTGCCAGTGGTGCCACTGGTTTGAAGAATGAATGCAGGGTCATCTCCAGACAATTCGCAACTCGGGCAGCTCAGCCCATCATCCTGAAGCAATTCCGCAAAGGAAGTACACCCTGGAACTTCTCCAATTGTGATCACCTCCACTGACCAGGGGAGTTTGGACGTTATGGAAATCATCTGGGGGCCATCCCGAGCATTGCAAAGCACCCAGCGCGCCTTCACTTCTTCAATCCGCCCGATTACCATATCTGTGGTGAAAGCAGGAGCATAAAGATTTTTGAGGAAAGTCCATTAAAGTAGGAGAGACAATCATGGGAGTGACTGACCTTCAATATCTTGAGAATAGCATGATCTGAGTATTCCATTTGCTCTCCAGACTCCGGTGAAAAAGACGTGGTTGTGAACAATACCGAATGTGGTGTAAACGATAACATCCCCTTTCCGCATCCCACGCTTGTAAAGAGCACTTGCCACGCGCCGTGTAAAATCCTCAAAGTTTCTGTAATCATCAGACTCGCCTGACAAGCTGTCAATCTGTCAGATAAAGTACAAACTGAAATGCTATCCGGAAAGTTGGTCAGCTACCCAGAATTCTGATATCCTCCTTTAAATCTTACCAAATATGTCGTCTTCCCTCCAATCACATGCTCAGCAGCTTTGAAAAGTAAATAGTCTGGAATATTTCCCTGTACAATTGGATCCGGAATCTCAAATGGAGAATGAAGAGTGAGGAGATGATCCTCGTTGAGGGATGGCATTTTCAAGTAGTCTCAAGTTAGCGGAGTGGGTTCGGATGTCTTGGAAGAAATCTGGAACCGAAGTTTTGCCCAATCCGGAGAGATGACTGCTATTCCCGGGCTCAGCTTGAGCGCTCAATTCTCCCCACACCAGGAGCTATCATAAATAATCCTGAAATGAGGAAAACAAATAGCCGACGTTATCACATTTCAAGAGGCTCACACATAATCTAAGGAGTGGGAAACACTATCTACTCTCCTTGACTGACAACCTGTGCGAGAAAGGGAGGGCTAAATCAATTTCAGCAGTAGAATTTAGTGGACATTGGATGTGCTTTAGGAGTAAGTCAGTTCTCGTCCTGTATGTTTATAATCTTCAAGGATTATTATAGGTTAAGATGGTGTCCGGAGATGAATGAATAGCGTCTGGATTCAAAGATAACCTTGGGACAGTAGAAAGAATATTGGAGGTCGCTCCTTACAATGGGTCAGCCTTGCTCTCACGTGAGGACACAAGAAACTACATAGATGTGCAAGTCAAATCCTTCAATTACCTCCTACGCGGTACACCATCGTGACCTATCATGACTCCTCGAAACAAGATCAAGCCAGTTAGGCCAGGGTTTTTACAACTACCCACCCCATACATGCGTATCTGAGGTTAAGAACATTACGACAAATGTATGAAACTGGAGCACAAAACACCCTAATGCTTGCTAATTGTCTCAAAATTAAAAATCTACTTTTGTCAACAAGGTTGATCCCTTCATCCCGAAAAAAGGTAGTGGACACAAGTCTTATTGAGAATTAACTCACCTGGACTTTTAGATTTGCGTGCGAATCCAGGCACCGTGGTGAAGGAAAGACGGTATACTGAAAACGTAATAGTTCCCAGGTTTTCCACACCAGATAGTTAGTAATCCTGGAAGACAAATTTAGATTTGAGAATCATTAATATGTATTAGAGACAACAATGCCCAGATAATCACAGGTACTAACAAGAAAGCCTGCGGCGGGTAGAAGCTTTGTTTTACCTTTCGCTGCTGGTTGATGCTCTCCAGCTTCCAGTTTCCAAAAAATTACGTCCGAACGGATTTGCGCTTGGATTTCTTAAAGTAAGCTTTTCTTGAAGAAGACAGAGGGGCTGCCATTGTTTGGGAAACGTATGGCTACAAAGTGAGCAGGGAGACGACGGGGGAAAATGAAATGAGCTCGCAGTATAAAAACTCAAGCTTAATGAATGCGGGCAGGTGTAGAGGGGACAGGAAAGAGAAATATCCTGGCTACAGGTTTAATGAAAACTGTGGGAAGTATCTAATTTCCTCGTCATTTATAACGGGGAAGATACGGTCGGTCATACGGGGCAGATGAGGGTGGGAATGAAGGAGATTATTGAGTTGAACCTGTTTTAAAAGAGACGGGAGAGGGGTGACATGAGTTGTCCCTGTGTCCAGCACGGGTTCATTCATCCACGAAACTAGTGTTGGGATTCTCTATCAACTAGTTGTCTTATGTGTTACTATTACTACAACCGATTCCGTAGCCACGCGAAGGAGGGAAACTGATAAGGGGTTAACTTCGTAATGGTTAAAAATAATCCACCTCCAATACATTTTCTTAGAAAAATTCAACCAATACGGAAGCGTTCTAAACCAAACACCAAGCCGATTAAGCACCCACCAGTGAAAGGTACCGAGTACATTTGCACGCCTTCATATTTATCTTGTTTAAAAAAAGTGAGTCATTACAACACAGCATGTCCCATCAGCCTTTTATTTTCTATCCCCAAGAAACAATATATGTAAAAAAAATATGATATTGTATTGTATTGTGTAAAGGAGGTAAAAAAAAAAAATATGATATCATCTTACGTGATATATACATCTGCAACTTTCCATGTAACCAAATTCTCCAGGAAGCGGGGGAGATCAGTAGATCAGGGCCCATTGTCAACAACGAAATAACAAATCTCACTGGAATTCCAGCTAAACCTTCCCCCCTCCCACAACACAACACTGGACAAAACGTCGTTATACTTGGGGATACTCTGAAAAAAAGTTCATCATCCATTACATTCTTATCTAGTCTTGGTCACACATGCATGTAACGTCTTCATACAAAGCTAACAAACAGATATTAATTCATATAGAAAATTGAATGATGCTGTATTAACTATTGATTAGGCGAAAAACAAGTAAACTGCGTTGCGAGATAGCCGCTACATGGTTTACTTGTGACACAAAATTATTTTCTTCGCCATGAATAGTTTTATTGAGAGATCTAAACTCGTATGCCTTATAAAGAACTTCCGAAGGAATTTATTTAAGATAAACCGAGTCAGTTATAACCGCTTTTAAAATCAACGATACCTTATATTATAATAACTACATATATATACGACTGTGGTTTTCTTTGCAGTTGCAGTGTATGGATACGTCATGGATAACATTCTCAGAAAATACTGATCACAATTATATGTCGAAGCATTGAGCGGGTCGTAAATGAAGTCCTACTTGAACAGCCATGTTTTCATCCTAAATCCATCCGAGAAACTCGTAAGGTGCGGCAAACGCTACTGTCAATGTCCTCCTGCTTCTAGGGAAACAGGTAGGGTTAGACTCGAAAAATTTGCGTTTCTTTAAAACGTTTTAATGATCATGCAGGTTTCCGCGACCGAAGGTTCTACGAGGCATCTTCGTTATTCATTTTAGCTTGAATTCCTGGGACATGACTTCCAGAACAGCTTCATCACTTTCTATTAAATAATCATTGCGAATATTCGTTGCAAGCTTCCGCAATTCTCGTACAAGAACAGGAATATTTCGGATTTGTTTGGAGGGTCCAACAAGTGGAATCTGGAAAATAAAAATACATATATATTTAAGGTATCCGCTGAGGAAACTTTCTGACCATGAACATTGTATTTCCTTCCCCTTTTACCGGATCAATCAGCAACGTTTTGGAGAGCTGGTAGTAGAGATTTGTAACGCAAGCTTGAATCCTCGCGAAACCTGTACAGCGACTCCGAGTCCTGTCCCCCACGTCGACTAAGAGTTTCTCCAAGACTGCAAGTTCATGACTTAGATCTTCTTGCCGTTCCACGGCTGCATTAAATCCTTTGGACTGTCTCACAGAAGCAAGCACCTTCCACTAGAATCCATTGAGTACAAGCTTTGTTATGCAATTTTATTTGCAGACTACGCTAAGTTTCATAACACCTCAAAAGTAATACTTACGTAAAATGCCCACGCCATTCGCCGTTTTGCAATAATAATTTCAAGTTGATTATCCGTTATGGCTTGGAACATTCTACTGCGAACGTGGAGAAGATTATGCGCTCGATGCAAAACATCCTGTATATTTTTGTACTCATCTTTGTCAGCGTCCACGACGGACTCTAAGAACTCTTTAAATGCATCCATGTCTGTCGTACGTTTCACTAAATTTTCTAAGCAACGCTCAAGAGATTGTATTGATTTTTGATCCTTTTCAGTTTGTTCCACGTAAGTTCGTGTTTCAGCAGCTCCAGCTTCCCGGATTGATAGCTGAGTTGCACGCTTATCACCGCAATCCTGTTGATAAGGATCAATAATTACATTAGTCAGTCTCAAGTAAGCGCACACCTACTGTCACCAACCATTAGGGATATAAGCTGTACTCTAGACCGCTGCTCTTGTGTTCTAGCATACTTATGGTGTCACCTACCACGTTAGGTGTAAGCTAAATCCTATTTTCTTGCTTAAAATGCCGTGGACATTTTAATTGCGCATGGATTTTACTAGTTGTTTTTACAAATCATAACTACATGTTATGGGTCACAACAATCCGGGGCGCAAGGAAACGCAGCATTTCATGTTTGCAGGGAAAACTTATTTAAAGTTTATAACTTTTAAGGTATACGTAAGAACAACGTTAACGTCCAACTTTCCCGCGTTCCTGCTCATGTGGTGACAGCTCTTGTACGCTACGGTCACCCGTCTTGTTGCATTTTGGGCACAGCTACTGTTTCTTTTACACAGCTAGAGTATTCTACGACGGGACTGTTAGTATACTGAGCAGGGGACTTGTAAGCTTAAATTAGCCAAAAATTGTAAGATTATTCATACGTTTAGCAGAACTTGAAGCATGTTCACAGCGTCACTTAGGTCTTCTTGCTGCTCGTTTATACAAATCCAACGATTTTCAAATTTCAGTTCATTGGCTTTTATGTTCTTAGATTCTTCAAGCAATTCCTTATCCAGACTCTCTACTAAACTTGTCTTCAACGCTATTTGGACGGATGGTAGATTACACCACGGCTCTACTAGTCTTGGTTTCCTTCCTCTCGTATTGGAACGCCCCTGGAATTCGGCCTGAATCATAATTTTGTAATGCTGGAAGAGATTTGAATTGAAATTTGATTACAGATTTCTAGAAGCACTGTAGTACACATAAAAGCACACTGGTTCAAAAAAAGAGTGTATTCAGCGTTCCAATCGATGTGGCACCCTTCTGGTTGGATTTGTTAAATCAATAAAAATCACTGGAGCATACCACATGGTCTTGAAGAAGGAATACTAAGACTATATATTTCAAGATATTACCGAATATGAATGCTGTAATGACGTAAAGGTTAGCTTCCTACCCACTAGCAAAATGGTAACTTGTGCATGAATACAAAGTGTCGGATGAAATGACATTTGCCGTCATCACAAGGAACGAAATCAATATCCCGGATGAAATAAACGTGCTGGAAACAGATTGGTGAATCAGGTTTGGAGTAAAATCTACATTAGTCTTTATTGAGATATTTTCTAAGCTCGTCATACAGCTTTTCCAGTTTCTAAGGCACTATTAGTTTTGTCACTCTTACAAAGAAAATATCTGAAAAAGCTGCACAATTGCGGCACGTAAGAAAATACTAACTAGCATGCAGTATCCTGAACGGAATAAATATGCAATACAAGGCTAATGAAAGGATACACTTTCAAAGAAGGCACACACACTTCAAGCTAGGCTTACATATGTAGTTACATATCATAATCGCAATTGCAAAGGCACTTCTGACGTATTTTGGTTACAGTGTTTTTGACTTCAGACTCGAACGAACTATAAGTTGCTAGTTTTGTCATTGGATACTTCCGCTTCACTTCGTTCAGGAAAAATCTAAAATCAAATTCAAACTTAGTTCCCTTATCTTGCAAACTTATGGAAAATAGCAATTTTTTAAAATGTGGATTAGTCGTACCAAGACTCTGGAATCAAGAATTGTGGGAAAGCTTCCTAATTCGGGTGGGCATAAAAGTTCCTCCGGTTCATTGCTGTGGGACTTTTTCCTCAAGGGAAATGTTTTCTTGACATGCTGGAACGTAATGAAAGAATTACAATCAAGTCACTATTTCTTGCCGGAGTTAATGTTGTTATGTCGACCCGAGTTTACCTTGACTTTCGCAGTGAGACTGATGGGCAGAAATTCTGGAGCTAGCTGAATAGCACGCTTTTCCTCAACCATTGCCTTCCCACAGAGTTCGTGAAACTGCTGACATAGATGTCGCCGTAATAATGTTTTATTAGTCGGTATAGACAGAAGAACTGCAAGTAATTCCGCATTAAATTTAGGCTCTAGAACTATCAGCGCTCCATGAACTCCTGGAATATAAAAATAATAATATTCTGTTAAGCACTAATACAAGGCATGAAATCCAACTGATGCCACATGAGGAAACCCTCCTTTCCATTTAAACTAATCTTACTTACCCGAGCCTCTTAAATTCGGGGCGTATTCTGCTAAATCTACGGCCTTTAGCCATTCCATGACTCTGTGATTTGTCCATGTCGCCACATATTTTGGGTCGTTAGTGAGACCCTTTTTGAATTCGGACAATGATCCACGTCGACACAAGCACCCTGGGTGGAACCGATGAATTCGCAGAATCTGTATTCCTCTCTTCAGACTTACGTGATGTAATAAGCTCGTAACTTTTAGATTGATTAAATCTTCGGTAGTGAGATGGCTCAAGACTCTTCCATCGATCCGGGCATCAGCAAATGCTTCTTTGTACTGAGGTAAGCCTACATCGTCTAGCCAACGAGTCACCCAGTGGTAATCCAACCTGCCTGCATTGTCTTCTTCATCCGGGTGCTGGAGAAAGTATAAGGCTAGACTCAATTTCTTTCGGTGAAGAGAATTCTGGAAACAATATCCAAGGAATATTAGCATCAACCAATTCAGCTTAATGATCAGTTCCTTGTATATTTGTATTCACACCAGGACCACTGCAGGTCAACTTTACCTTGACGCCGAGCTCCTTTTCTAGTTCGTTTGGAGAAGCATCCAGCAATTGCTGTCCAGACTTGACCCATCGCCGCATTTCGTTGGAATACATCCCCAACCCCAGATAGTTAAGCCAGTTAACAACACTTGCCGAATCCCAAGCAGTTATTGGCCCATCAGGCCTATAACATATGCAAGCAGCATCACATTAGTTCATTGTCTCTTTAACGCAGTCGCATATTTACACGTTAGAGTGAGCTGAACTTACATTCTAGGGCTAGAGGTGTCAGGACCCCATCCAAGACGAGGTGCTGCAGTTGCTCGAAACCCTCCTCTTACAAAGGGATTCTTATTCTCTGGTGGATTTCCTTCGTTTCCATTTGCAATTGGCACTTCTGCGTCAAGTGCACCAGAATTGCTTCTACGTAATTTGCCTAGTATTCGCAAGATTTTCATCGGTTTTGTATTTCCTGATTCCATAAATCCGCCTTTGTTTGACTTTTGGCTGTCCTTGTTTTCTGTTGAATAAGCCCATACAAATATGATTTTTATGTCAAAGATTAGAGCAGTTCTTTTTACAAAAATATTGCAGTATGTTCATATCTTACCGAAACCAAAATCCGCAAAAACGTTGTTAGAGTTAGAATGATCTATATGATTCAAGTTGCCGCTGCTAAGACTATTAGGTTTAGTTACATTCATTAATGATTTATTTCCGCTTGTTGCATTTCCGCTGCTTAAACTTGTCGTCATACCCGGCTGCATGGATACATGGTTCAGTCTTGGCATTGTTCCATATGGTGGGGAAATTTCGATTCTCCTAGACGCATTCGAAGGTGGGGTCTACGAATTGCAAACATTCAAATATTAATCTTAATCAAATGATTAAATCATGGACTTTTTTCACTTATTCCTGCTTTAATATCTATGTTACCTGCATTCGAGGAGGATGAGAGTGCATATTATCGTTGGCGATACTTGTAAGACGAAGTCGACCAGAATTTGGATCCGCGTAAGCGTGTGGCGACGAATCTCGAATTTTCGCTACACCTGCAATCGGAGGTTTGTTCCAAGGTGGAGGAACCTTATCCGAAGCATAATTCAAGTCCGTGAGGGACCGAACACAATTTGTACCGAATGTACCCTTTAATTCTAGGTTTTCTCGCTCAAGCGTAGCATGCTTTAGTCGTAGTCCTGAGATTTCAGTAATAAGCTCTAGTTTTTGTGTCTCCAGACCTGACCTGGTAACTAATTCCTACAAAAAAAAGAGAAACGTTATAAATTTGAACTTTTAGTCTTTGAAATTGCCATAATAAGCAACAGCAGCCATACCCTTTGTAATTGTTCTTCTGTAGTCTCTAAAACATTACGTTTGTCATCCAGCATCTTCTCGAGATCTTGGATTTTCGAAGTCTGGGCCTCGATCTGATCTGATAGGACTGAGACTTGCAAATGCAAAGTATCTTTGTCTGACTCCAGTCTCAACAATCTGTCCTCATAATCCAAACCTAGTAACGAACCCTACAATAGAAAAACATTACGTTGAGTAAGCATTACATATTTTGCAAAATTGTGTCCAAAGAATCGGTTTTCAGTAGACGGTCTCCAGTTGGTTGTACCACGAACATATTGTCAATATTCTTAAAGTATCACCAGTATCAGTACAGTAGTAGTAAGCATGGAATGGAGACACATTAGTAGCACTTTTAACTCTCGGACGACATAGTCTAGTTGTATTTTTGGATTACATGACAACCTGTTTTAGTCTATGGCCCCACAACGGGCATATTCGAACCTTAAAACCTGTGAAATCTATGACCTCCATCAATTACTTACCCCAATGCTCCCTACACTTCCTCTGCTACAGAAAAGATGGCAATGCCGACAATTTGAGGGGCCTCTAGAAAGGCTCCTTGGAAACGTTCTATTGGAGCAATCATTACAACTTGTTTTGTCACGATCAGAAAGCTTGACAGACTGAGGGCTAGTGGGTCTACTCAAATGGATGGAATGAGTAGCGGATTTAGTAGGAATAGGGGTCTCCGCATGGTCAACGTTACCAGCTTGATCCCCGGCGCTAATTCGTGGAGTATATGAAGAATGACGATTACTTCGACTAGTCCCACTCGGAGACGGTATACTACAATCTCTTTCAATGGATGCCCTCGTCCAAAGTTTCTCTCGTCTAGTTTTATCTCTACTACGAGATTGTAATTCGCAGGCGCAACGAACCATGTCCGAAACATAAAAGGGTGAACAAATACAGCCTAGCTCTTCGTCAGGTAAGGACGCAGGGTATCGTTTTTTCCCTTGTTTTTTCCTTCTGACAGCCGCGGATAAATTTGAAGAACCAGACACAGGCATTTCCAATGCTAAACTATACACGGTTCCCTCGTTGGAGCACGTTTGCATAGTTTGCCGTACCGGGGATAAAATGGATCTCACAGAATGTGAAACACAGGACGGAGGCTGTGCAATGAACCTGTTAACATCATAATTTCGGTATCCCGCGCCACTGCATGATCCACACTGGAGTTTTAAATGTCTTGAACTGGAGTGATCGTGTGGATTAACTCCATAAACAGAGTTGCACATGGGAGCTTGGAATATCATTGATGGCAAGGGGCTTGTCGGGGGGACGGGGGGCAATCCTGCAGACAGAATAAAGTTTTTTCGGCTTTGAGAACTCCGTTTTTTCGCTCCACCGCTGCTGTATGCCTTTTCCATAGCATCGCCGGATGAAGTCATCACATGACCAGCAATTTTGATGTCTTCTGAGGTCTCTGGTAACTTGACCTGGAAGATACTCCCTTCTCCTGAATTATTTTCGCTGGAATTTCCCGCTTCCTGTGTCGATTTTTCCAGCGTACCTGCCAAATAAAACGTATTGTTATAGAATAATCAAATAAAATCAACACTATCAAAAACATAATTCTATGCCTCTTCTCTATGATTTTTGCGTTCTCAGTTCACTGGACGCTGTAGTTTCTACATTTAGTATCTTTTTATGTATTATTTAATCGTTTAAGACGTCGCAAAAATGAGCTTAATGGAAGCTCGTCAGGAATGTGTGAGCATGTGTAACTCGAAATCTAAACAAAAGCTACGTCCTTCATGATTGCTTATACGCCAGAGCTGTAGGAGGGCTTAGCTTTTAGCCTTCACGCCTGATATAAACGAACACCAGAATTGAACACTTACTTAAGCTCTTGAAGTCCATGGATGGCATCTTTTGGAGGGATTTCTTTAAATCCGTATCATTGCTGGGTGACCTGGTAAGATTCGCCTTCTGGTCGGATTTTTGTTTATCTTCACATTTGCTGGCGGCGGACGTGTGCGGGAATTCAGGGCGCGCCTTTGAGGTCTGGATTTTAACAACTTCGCTGATCCCAGAGTTTCCGACAGTGGCTTTTCCGATAACTAGATTTACTGCCCTGCCATCAGGGCGTGTTTCTGTCCCTGGTGTTCCCGGAAAAAGTCCAGAGTTCTCAGAAGATTCTGTTTCATAGCTTGTGGAACTTTCATCATCGTTGTCTTCATCACCGTCTTCCTCGTCGTTTTCTGTATCTTCGTCCTCATCAGCTGACGCTGTGGACGAGGACTGACAATCCTCAACAGTAGGGCTGCCATTGTGGATAGCTTTTTTATCAATCCTAGCCTTCACTCCTCCTCCATGCACATTAAGCGGGAGAATGGGCTTTGATTCGGAGCCGGAAAAAGAGTCTAGTTTGCCAACTTCCGTAGCCCCTGCCCCGACTTCCGTTTTAGGGATGTCGAGATCATTCTCTTCCTTCACGAAGAGAGGTTCGAAATGTTTGCTATTTTTAGATCTATTCCCAGACATTCCTCAAAATAGTGTTTAAACGGAACTCTTTTGCATTCTCCACTGCTGCCCTTCGATAATACTAAATTATCAATAATTGTCAATCGCAATAGCCGTAACTTTGTAAACTACCACTTTTCCCCCGACCCAACAACAACCCCTTATTGCTCTAATCCGGAATCAGTTACTGTAATTACTAATGCGCCCTCTCTACTCTTTGTAACTTTGTTTCACCCGACCCGAAGAATATTTTGCACACTGGCACCAAAAACACGTTCAATCCCACCACCTACTAAAACACTTTCATTGGCCAAAAATTCAGGACAGAATGATACTGCTCTTTGCAGTTCCTCAGGTGAAGAGAGAAATCGAAGAAATCAGATTGGAGAAACCAAACTGTGGACTAAAACTGAGAGAAAATGGCAAGATGAATGGGATTACACCAAGAGTCGGCTACCTTATAATGTTTCAAATTCAAAACAAATGCAAACATAACGTCGGCCCCGACATCACTTCTCATCATTCCTTCCTTCCCTCTACTCTTGTATCCACCACCAAACTCTAATGCATCCATCTACATTGAACCTAAGAATAGAATTTTTAGCGTCTTCTTTGAATTTTTTCTCATCGTTTCAACTCCATCTCTTCCTAAAAGGTTTGAGCCTGTGCGCAATCGCATCCTCCCTGCAACATCCTTCCATACATCGCCTCAACACCTTCAAAGTCTTAAAAATCCATTTTAAACTATGTAATCCTCCATAGAAAACGAATCCCTGCCACGCTACTCCTAATTTCTATCCTCACCAAACTTATTCATCCATGACTCTTTTTTCCATAGTATGGTTCCTTTAACATTATAAGACGAGCGTAACGAGTTGTAGCTGTAGACCATGGGCAGAATGCGAAACCATATAGTTCAACTACCTTCCGCGGCTAAAATCAGAATAGCTTTCCATCCAAGTTGAGTCGGTAATCCCACTTTAATTTCAATCAAAATCGTTTATAAGCTGGAACTTTGCCAGTGTCTGTGTTTCGCAATCAACTGTCTAAATTAATGCTAATATTTGCATATCTTTCCAGCCATGCCGTTACAGGTCACGTGGTGAAACGTAAGAGCGTAACCTTCTAAAGATTTTCTCCTACGAGAAAGAAAACCTTCAGACTGGCAATTCCTCTCACTCAACTTCTTGACCTGAGCATCCAGAAAATACAAAAAAAACACGGAGCTGCTTGCCAACTCTGTCAACATATTTGATTCCGTAACTAGCTCACTCAATGCCTTCTTAGTAACCGTCTTCCTGAGCTGAGAACGGAACTCTCGCGTTAATACATTAGCTTTGGTACACGACAAGGTTTTAAAGATCCACACTGCATACCTTAAGTGAACCGAAGCTTCTACTCCGATTATTGTTGATTGCATACGGGCCTCCTCTGTCTCCGACCTTGTCCATGTATCGGGAATCCGCAAAATCCTCTACGGAATGCCTGTTCCACATTCCGTGTGTCTCTCTTCCATAATTGCCTAAGCCGACGCCATGGCTATTTTGCACTTGCTCTTCATTTGCGCTCAACCATGGCCTATATACAGGTGAGGCCCCATGGTCGGAGTGGTAGGAGAATCGGTTAGTGTTTTCATCACCACCACCGTATCCCTCCCTGTTATACTCCGCCGAAGCCGGGAGAATTTCACATCCATGGCTCATCCTGACTTGATCTACACCATAGGTTGGCGGGACAGAATTTACACGGTCGTAGATGGAATCCAGACTTGTACTTTTTCCTGTTCCCAGCAGAGTATGTTTCACGGGCATGGACCGAATTCCCGCAGGACTTGGACACCTGTCGGAGCGTATTAGTCTGGCGTTCACTTCCCCCGCACTGCTTCTACTTGCATTCTCCGTATAATTTGTTCGGGATCCCGGGTCGAATTCGTTTGGAGGAAACGTCAATCCACTTGGGGAGTGTGGTGGTGGCAAAGCCAGGAGGGGAGACTCATAATAGGAACTCGCTACCTTCATCGGCATTAGTCTATCCAGATTCATAGAACGAGATTTGAGATATTCCTTTCGTTGCGTTGGCCGGGGAGGGCGGGGAGCAATCGGTGGTGGGATTGGAGGTGGAGCCGGAGGAATTCCGCCATGATAATCATCGTTACTATAGGATGATCTTGCATTAAAGTAATCATCTGGGAAAAAGTCTCGTGCAAACGGATCGCCCTCATCAGCAGGTACATTGTAGGAACGGTGTCGACGTCGATAGTCCCAATTGTTATTACTCACTTTCTTTGGCGTTTGCTCCGACTCTCCGAGAAAGTTTTCCTTTCTCAAGATGTCGTTGAGAGCAGCAAGAAAATCCCAATCTTCGGCACAGGTCTCGCTTTTGTCAGCACTACTGCGACTAGCGGTGGTGGGAATGGTTGGAGGAACTGTGGAAGGAATCTTGGGAGGAAAGGATTCCCGGTCTGATCCTGCAGAAGGAGCCTGTTGCTCGTATTTTCCTGAAGAAGATGTCATCATTCCCTTGCCGATAGACAATATATCATGACTTGGAGGCTTAGATCTGCTTGGCTTCGAACCACAAATTGATGGTGTTTGAGAAGTATTTTTAGAATCCATACCAGGAGCCTCTTCTTTCCTCGCCACCTCTACTGCCAGTCCACCAGCATTGACAAAACTTCGAGAGAAACGACAATTATTATCATCCTCTCCACCAAATCCCGCTGTCCTCTCTTCCCTAGTGTCCCTTCGGTAATCCGGAACAAGTTTGACGCCAGCTCTTCTTTCACTCCCGTCCCCAGTCCTCCCATCCCCCGACTTTCGGAACACATTATTATGATTGTTATTATAACTGCCCCTAATTCCAAACCCTTCCCCTCCACGTGAGCCCAAATCACCCATTAGTTGTTCATTCCCCGAGTCTATTTTTCCATTCATTCTCAATCACACTCGCTTATCTATTCCGGACCGAATCTTCATTATCAAGAACCCGAAGATTTGTAATGTGCTGGCCCTCGACCCAGCTTTTCCCCAGCCACTTGTCTCTAATTTAACTAACCTTCGCACTCAAAGCAGAAAGCTTCTTGATGGTGGATGCCGTACGCCGTACTTGGTTGGAAGAAGAGCGAGAGAATCATGACGGGAGTTGCTCTTATTTGCTTCACAGCATATCTAGCTCACAATATTTTTGTCACACCTGCACATCTCACAAAACTTGCTTCGTTTCCCACACTAACTTTCACACTGACACTCTCCGAGAAAGATACTCCCGCTTACCATCCGACAAATTTCAACTCTACTCCCCACCACCACCACCACCTCCATTCCAAACATGTTCCAATCCAAGATCTAGAGAATACGTTGAAAAAATTGTTTCTATCCCACTTGGTACAAGTTGAAACCACCCTTCAATAATGACTAAATACACTGAAATGCATAAGGAAGAAAACTGGTTTTGCCAAAAATATCGCGCACTAATATCTCGGAATTGGAATCTCAACACACTTACGCACCCCACCAAGTCTAGAGATCCATCCCAATCTTGATATCAACTCCCCGCTATGCATCACGCCATAAAAAACAACAAACTCCGAATAACCTCCCCAACACCGAAAACATGATGGCTTTTACAGCAAACAAAAAAAATAAAACAACCTTCTGCTCCCACTCGTCTACAAACTTCATCTCTCATTTACAACCCCGGACGGCTACCTTACTTAATCCTTAACAACTCTGCATATAATCTCTCTACCCTCCCACAATTATATCTCATCCCAATTTCAACTCCCATCCAGCCCAACTATCATTTCCTGGCACCAACTGTCGAAACCTCTCAGTCCTACAAATTCATCACATCTCGTCATGACAAATCGTCGGATTTGCTGCAACCGTGTACCACCATTAGACCGCACCTAATAATTCCATCTTCACTCACAACCCGTTCACAAACTTACTAACCGAGGAATGCAATTAAGATTGGAATCAACTAGCATCAGTCATGAGTGCCAAAAAATACTACAAGACCTTTTGTCTTCCGCTTCGATCGTAGTGGCTTAATAAACGATCTTCCATGACTCCTTTGAGTAAAACACCAAGAGCCATCATGAGCTGGTAGAATTTCGGGAAACTGTCGTCAACGTATTATCAACTTGCCCTACTGTTCGCATACAATTCCCAACTGGAAACCATCCATGAAGAAACACGATATTCTTTTGTTACCATAGTAGTTGACACCATACCTCAAGAAGATAGATGACTTTCTGGCACCATGTGTTCAGGAACAACTGATCATCTTGCGAAAGATCCAGCAACTGACCCCGTACAAAGTCCCAATTCACAGACTGTCTCCTTATGAACGGCACGATTCGCTCTCCTGCAATCAAATACAAACGCAAAGTTATTAAATATAGTCTTTACAGTAGTGCTAGCCAAAATTACATGCAAATAACAAGTTGGCAAGAAATGTTTACAAAATATGTACCTTCATTGACAAGTTTCAAAAGTTCCATCCTTTACGCTTATATTATCGACGAGCAATAATGAAATTGCTATGTACGGAGCTTCGTCTTTGTACTGTATACAGTTGGCGGTTATTTTGCGGTAATTCTGGACAACCAGACCAGATTGCGAATTCGCTCTTTATCGGTAATTCGATCTTGTTACGGAATCCGATGATTCCAGTCCGAAACGGGTTCTTAGAAACCAAACGTAATTTTCGAATGTACTACTTCCAGGTTGATTTGGGTAACCAAAATCATCTTCGCATCATCAAATTATGCCACATGACTAATTACTCTGTAACTGGTGACGCACAGGGTGGGCAGATGTTGATAGGTGCTGTCATGATCTTTTTCTGAATCCTACCATTTCGCTCCACTTTATCCAATTGATTTGCTATTCAAAATGATGAAATAAAGCTTATAATGGTACACTGTATTGCTGAATACTGACTAAACAAACTTTTCTCTCTTCCGGTTTTTTTTATTCAGCCAGACAAGTAGTGGTTCCACCCTGCGAGCTTAATTTAATCCTGTCTATCAAAAGACCGGCTCTTTTAATTTACTTCCTCCAAATAGAGGAACAAGTGTGAAGTGCCAGGGCAAATTCGAAAAGATGATTGGATTACCTGTCGGACAGCGGAATAAAACTTGTAGCTCCAATAATATTCGCTCCACAAGTGTCTTTCTGCCTTAACCAGTACAATATACTGCCAAGGCAAATCTTCTGTGGAGCACGATACATGCAAATCCTAGGGTATTTACTCCTAAATGAACCTCATGCATATGGGATACCGTTTGTTCGGTTGATGGAGTGTGTGCCCTCTCTCTATTTTCCCGCATGTACCTACCATGCTTAAGATAGAGCCTCGTCCAGTTACATGCAATCCTAAACCACAACCCACCTTCCTAGTGCGCTGACATCCATCTTTAGCAATCCACCATATTTTTTAAAGCACCCGCCATTTTGCGTTAACGCACCCACCATATGTTTAACGCATCCGCCATTTTGCGTTAACGCGTCCGCCATTTTGCGTTAACGCATCCGCCATTTTGCGTTAACGCATCCGCCATTTTTCGTTAATGCATCCGCCTGGATGCGTTAACGCAAAATGGCGGATGCGTTAAACAATATGGCGGATGCGTTAAACAATATGGTGGATGCGTTAAACAATATGGTGGATGCGTTAACGCAAAATGGCGGATGCGTTAAACAATATGGTGGATGCGTTAACGCAAAATGGCGGGTGCTTTAAACAATATGGTGGATTGCTTAAGATGGATGTCAGCGCACTAGGAAGGTGGGATGTGGTTTAGGATTGCATGTAACTGGACGAGGCTCTATCTTAAGCATGGTAGGTACATGCGGGAAAATAGGGAGAGGGCACACACTCCATCAACCGAACAAACGGTAAGTCATACATGCATGCGTTGATGTGGTCACGATAAACCATCTACGTGGGAGTTCTTTCAATACTGTATGCAAAACAACAACAAACATAAACGGAAATGTTGTATCCGCATAAGGAAATATATGCATTCACTACGGCTTATTTGCACCACTAAACCAGAAATGATTTGAATGTCTTTCCTTGGATGTCCATATCCTGCCACCGTGCGTCAAGTCAGCAGCCTTCACATTCTCCAGTAATCATTATGCAGGCTGTATAATGAAAATTAAGGGAATTTATCAATCGGAATGACTTATGCATATTTTTATAAGTGCTTCGAAATCAAAATTCAATTTTTAGTCCTTTTCAGCCATTCCGTCGTCTTTGCAATGGTTAGAAAAAAACATATTTCTCAAAAACAGAATAACCAAACTTGTATCCTTTTGTGTGGGCTGTCGGCCATCTGGTCGCTCCCAATTCATTCATTGGCTTTCACTTAAACACCCACGAACGAACACCCACGTAAAAGTCTGTGTGTATACATTTATATTACATATACCTCCGCTACATTTTAGTGCTGAATTTCGTATGTATATACACAAGGAGTTGACCTGGTTCATCCTAGTTCATCATTCATTTGCCTGAATGTAATCTTTTATTTTGTGAAGATCCCTAGCATTTCTCCGAATGGATAACCATCGATAATCTAATCTGTTTGGAATCGATAAATTGTTCTAATTTTTGAAGTGAGATTTTCCTGGAGGCACAGCAGAAATGTCAGGTAGAGCGAAATCTCCGAGACCTGTTACGCCCAAAAAGGATGATAAGGATGATTCTTTTTGGGATAAATTCGGAACGATTGGAAGAAAAAAGAGGATAAAAGAAGGTGTGTAATTATTACCATTGAATTTTAATTGTTACTTTAAAAAATATGTTACAGACTATTAGAAATTTCGTAGGTTAGAAGTTTAGTAATAATTATTTTATAAGGAACAAACGAAGCAAAGTTTGTTGTCTTTATTTTATTTTAGTTCAAGAATTCGAACAGGAAGGAAAGAATGCCATAGATTCTCCTGGTAGCCCGACGCAATTTGATGTGCCCCCAGAAGATTATGAATTGGGTAACTTTTGATATTTTAATATTTGGAAGGATAATGAGAAAGATGATGAGCTATTGCCATGAATTTAAAATAATTTCTTTATCTTAGCTGAGGGAGAGGAACGGAGTCTAATTGAGCGTCGGTCCTTGAGTGATCCAAAACTACGGAGTTTGATTGTTTTACTCGTGGACTGGATCAATGATGAGCTCGCTAACCAGAGAATCATTGTCAAGAGCCTTGAGGATGATTTATACGATGGTCAAATTTTACAGAAGCTACTTGGTAATTTTGCGTTCGTTAATCCATATCGTTGAATCTTTAAAATCAGCAATAACTGAATATTTTGATTTGCTTGTCTTGTTTTTTATGAAAAACAGAAAAGCTAACTGGCCAAAAATTGGAAGTGCCTGAAGTGTCCCAGTCAGAAGAAGGACAGAGGCATAAATTACGAGTTGTTTTAGCGGCCGCTAATAATGTCTTGGGACAACAGCGATGGACTGCACAAAAATGGGGTGTCGATGCAATCCATTCAAAGAACTTGGTGGCCATTCTTTATTTGCTTGTACATTTGGCAAGACATTTCCGTGCGCCTTTACGCCTACCGGAAAATGTTGTCGTGGATACCGTCGTGGTTAAGGTAACATATACGGGTTATGGTATACCAAGCCAAATTTGCCTTGGTTATTGTAGTGTCTTCGGATTGAATAGCATTTTCAAATGTTCACTTTATTGGTTCTCATAGAAACGAAATGGAAAATTGGAATATAGAAGGGTGGCAGAAGAAATCACGTCAACTTATGACGAGTTCGGCATGCGATGCGAGCGGGATGCCTTTGATGCATTGCTCGACCACGCTCCTGATAAGCTCCAGGTTGTCAAGAAGGTTAGTGCTTCAGCAATGTTAAGTGTATGAATGTTCTCTGTATCTCTTTATAAATTTTTTCTACTAAAGTATCAGTTTATTGAATGCAATTCAAAATTTATTTTTCAGAGTTTGATAACTTTTGTTAACAAACATTTGAACAAAATCAATCTTGACGTCTCAGACATTGAAAATCAGCTGCATGATGGAGTCTACCTCATTCTGCTCATGGGCTTGCTAGAAGGCTATTTCGTTCCTCTTTTCGAGTTCCATTTAACACCTAACGATTTTGAACAGAAAGTATTCAACGTTGCCTTTGCCTTCGAGCTAATGCAAGACGCTGGTTTGTCCAAACCAAAAGCACGTCCAGAAGGTAAGATCGCAGAAGCTATTTTTTCTCGAAGTCGTACATGAGACACAATTTACTAAAAGTTGTCATTTTGTTTAGACATTGTCAACCTTGACTTGAAATCGACTTTGAGGGTGCTTTACAACTTGTTTGCGAAGTACAAAAATGTCGGCTAGGAACGTGCAGTTCGCAGAAACGTCTCTATCAAGACATAACAATTAACATTTTTTTCAATCGTCGAAAAAAGTGCAACGGCCAGTGTATCCTAACAGCATTGTCAGCAGGTCGACCTAGAATGGTTTTGGATGTGTGGCTTCATCTTATGCTAATGTCTCAGACTAACCCATAGTGCCTCATTTGTAAAAGGTGGACTTCATGAATATCCCACTTGCTGTAAGCGTCATCTATCCTTGACAATGTATTTTTTACGACTAAGTATTATCCGGTGCCATTATTTAACTAGTGTACTAGTGTGTTCCTTTATTGTCGTCATATTAAACCGAACAAATTAACATTTACTAATTTCTGCCTTTATTTTAAGAAGGATTTATATTTATAGGCTCATTTTGAAAAACAAACAAATGAAAAACCCCAGCATAGGTCTACATTTTAGATTCTGCCATGCGGTAGAATCTGAACCACAAACGCACAATAATGTATACATCATGTGGTAAGAGTTCGTACTCTCTCTGATTTCACGTGGGCTAGTTCTTTGACAGCAATTTGAACCCACTGATAAACCTAGGGACCTTCATAATGCTCCAAATATACGAGATCTCACATAGTAAATCATCTGGCACATGGTACTGTTTTCTATTACCGAAGCAGCGGTCATAGGAATTTGTGGGAGATCAGGTCATCACGTCCCTGCATTGCTCCTGTAAACTTACGTTGCTGCTTGAGCCATGGCCATTTTCTGTGAACAAAAAAATCGATTAGGAGCTGACTCCAACTCTCTATTTATCTGCTTGTATTTCATTAAAATAATCCTGCTTAAAGAGTTTATCTTACTTTCAAAACACCTAAACGATCGAATGCAGTTAATCCAAGCGACCTTG
The DNA here is from genome assembly GCA_906901655.1 of Sminthurides aquaticus. Classification (NCBI taxonomy): domain Eukaryota; kingdom Metazoa; phylum Arthropoda; class Collembola; order Symphypleona; family Sminthurididae; genus Sminthurides; species Sminthurides aquaticus. The sequence goes on along the minus strand of CAJQTT010000004.1, from coordinate 1,187,494 downwards.
CCACTACGAGGGGAGGAAACTGGAAGCTATAAAATCGATGAATAGCGTCCAAACCAGACTGTATCACAACGTTGTGCCTTTGCCTTGCTGTCTCATAATGTTTTAACCGTTCCAGGGATCCTGTTCAATAAAATAAATTTACTGTATTAGGGAGGAGTGCTGACTATGTTGAATGTGGTTTTAAATTTCGAACTTTTAAGTCGAGTAAAGCTAACGTATTTACCGATATCATCGCCTAATCGCAAAGCAGTCTCAACCGTATTGACTAGTTCTGCAACATCTCCAATGCCTAAATTCAGACCCTGGCCTCCCAAAGGGTGAACTCTATGAGCTGCATCACTGTGAAACAATAATATGCAATTTTCTTTCCTTTCAAAGATAATTACTGCACAGTGAATGTACATAACATTATGAAAAATTACATACCCAATCAGGGCTACACGCTTATGAACATAAAATCCAGAGTGTCCATATCCCAATGGAAATGTAGCTCGAGATTTAGTAACTATCTCAGAAAACGACGGGGGAAGCATCCTCGTATCCTTGGGTAGTATATTTCGGAAAAAGGACATGGACATTTCTACTAGTTCAGAGCGAGGAAATTCCTTCCACTGTGAAAAAATTGAAGACACTGCTTAATAACATTGCTAAATTAAGAGATGGGTGGTTCGTTTATTGTAATTTGTTTTACCAATGCTGAATTCACTTCATCTACGAATTCGGTTTCTGATAGTTGCATTAGTCTTTTTGCGTTGTCAACTGTGGTGCTCCAGACAAGAGAGCTATATTCGGGTGAGAGCTACAAAAATTTTGCTGTTAGTCAAAACACCAACCAAATTACTTGATAATATCAAAATTTTGCTTGTACCGGCAGTACCGCGATTGGGCCACCAGTTGGAAGAAACCTTTGCCAAGCCATGTTATTTTCGGTACTCTGAAAGAGCCACAAGAGCAAAGTGTTTTACATATATGTTGTACGTTACAGCTAGTAAAAATAATTCTTTCACATCTACTTACCTCGATTAAACGAAGAGTAGCAACAATCGCGGTTCGGTCGTACGATCCATTTAGATAAGGTGCTTTCATGATTTTCCTCACCTTGGAGTTATATCCATCCGCCCCAATCTAAATTGCGGCAGAATCATAGACAGCAGTAAATAATTATACAAATATTATAATTGAGAATATCGAGAGAAATGTCCATGTCATACCAGTAACCTGGTACTTATTCTTTTGCCGTCAGATAATTTAACAACAGCATTTTGATCAAATCCAATAGATACAGGAACTTCATAGCTATCCAAGCTGCTGCCAAAAGCGATCTTAACGTTGCCTTCCTAGACAAACATGATATCAATAATTTTGCACCTTTCGTGTTTCCAATTAATGTAACTTTTGTGAAGCATAGATTCTTCTCTTAACTTACATGTAATAAAGCTTTTTCTACGGCATGTGAAAACACGGGACTTTCAACTATATGGCAAACTGGATCGTACTCAGGATTACTTAGAGTCAATTTTGCATCCGAAATGGCATCCCAGACCTGACAAACAATTTTAAAACATAAGTAACCACGCTCTTCATGCAGTGCTTAATTAATTTAATAGCTTCTCGCCACCTGCAGAGCCACCACTTCCTGCAACCTCCACACATCTTGCCACACATTAATTTTCTCCAAAAATGCTTTTGATCCCGGCGAAATGGCATATACTCGATTGCTGAACGGAGCCACACCACTACTTCCTACAGACAAGGGACCAGCAGCAGTAAATGATTTGGATGACTCCAAGAGAAGAATCTTCGAATTTGAAAGTACTGGCGAACGAGCTAGTCAGCAAATAAGGCATATGAATAAAAATGTGGTGTAAACAGCTAAAAGTATCAATCAACTTTTTATTTATGTTGACTTACCTAATGCTACAGCACAAGTTCCTCCTACCAGTCCGCCTCCAGATATAATAATATCATAGTGGTCGTCAACCTCGACCAAAGGGTCTTCTTGACTTCCGACACTCCTCGGTGAGCTTGTTGAGTAACGGTTGCTGCGATGTAACGCAAAAATGAATTTCCTTGGAGACCGGCATAGTATAACACTAGACTGGACTACCTTATTCATGCTAAAATTGATTACAAAACAAACATATTAGATCAACACATGGAGCGTTTGAGCTAAATAATTGTAGCAACGAGTGACTACTTGAAAAAATTAATGTTTCTTACCTGCTAGCCGAGATTGCTAAATGACAACAAAAATTTACACACACGGAAGTCTGAAATAATCCTCTAGGGTCAAGTCATAAAGACCTTTCAAAACTAAACACAGACACACGCTATATATATATATATATATATATATATATATATGTATATATAGCGACTGCTGATCCCAAATTACCAACTATTGGGAGTTACGTTAACCGTAATAACCGCAATGGCAATCCTTGTTTACCGAGTTCAGTCTCGAGTTAGCGCACACCTAACTGCCACCCCACATTAGGAATACGTGCTGTAGTCTAGACCGCTGCTCATGTGTTGTAGCATGCATATGGTGTCAGCTACCCCATTAGGTGTAAGCTAAATCCTATTTTGGTACTTTTAATGCGGTGAACATTTTAATTGCGCATGGATTTTACTAGTTTTTTTTAAATCACAACTACATGTTATGGGTCACAATAATCCGGGGTGCAAGGAAACGCAGCATTTCATGTTTGCAGGGAAAACTTATTTAAAGTTTATAACTTTTAAGGTACGTGAGAACAACGTCGACGTTCAACTTTCCCGCGTTCCTGCTCATGTAGTGACAGCTCTTGTACGCTACGGCCAACTGTGGTGTGGCATTTTGGGCACAGTTGCTGTTTCTTTTCCACAACTAGTGTATTCTAAGACGAGACTGGAGTTTATACTTTCACGAGGCCTAGATAGATGACACCAAGAGAGCGGGATCTTTATTTCTAGCTGCTAAAATGATATTTCCGATTTCTTTTCGTATGCGCTGTGAACTGTTTTGCACAAGCATTACTGAAAAGAATTTAACTTAAAACCGTAGTCTCGTAAACATAATTCCTGTTAAACCTGAATTTTCTTAGGGTTGTCATAATGCACATATCAGATTATGCGAAGATGCTCATTAATCACCACAGCCTGTAGCAGTTCAGTTGTCCACCTCACCAATAAACAAGTATTGGTTCCCGGTGTATCTGCTAACTTCGTTTTCTCATAAACTATGGTATGCTGTTGACTTTTCCACCAACTAATATTTTCTTAAGTCTCTCACAATACTGGCATGATTGACGTCCAGCACCACACCTCTGGGCGCAGGTGTAATTTTTAAATGAATTAATCCAGAATTTTACGCTTAATTATTTTAATTAGTAATGTTCATTGCTTGAAATGAAGTTAAAACGCGGATTTTTTAATAATTAAAACAACATCTGACTGTAACGCTGACGTGCAACTCCTGAACAGATAAACATCTTGTCTGCATTTTCTCGTAAATTCCAGTTTAGTAAGAAAAATCAGTGGATTTCCCAAGTGCAGAACAAGGTGTATGCAATTATAACCTAATTTTCTGAAATCCATAAACATGATTAACTCAATTTATACTCATAATGTGCTAAATTCGAAATAAAATTAATAATACGGGTAGCTGTTGGGCTTAAGCTTGATAGGAAAAGGATGAATATCTGATTTAAGCTGACGTGTGACAAACAAACCGATAAACATGTTATAACAAATTTTCTCATGTATTCCAGTTTTTCGAATGAAAAATCAAGGGTTACGTATTTATTACTATCCTATTCTACATTTGCTACCAAGTTTTCTGAAACATATAAATACGAATCCTGGTGTTAGTATTTCTTTAGAGTCAGGAATTTCGGAAAAGCACACTGAACCAAAATAAACTTCAAAGCTTGTATCATTTAACCCTTGAATATATATCAACCATAGGCTTATTAAATACTGGCGGCAGAATGAAATTCGTTAAAATAATAATAATTTCCTTTTTAGTAAACGGAATTCGAGCTGAAAACGACGATAAACTCCCGGAAAATTTCAGTGGCTTAGTAGAAGCTGCTAGTTTGAATAATGTAAAGGGCCTCACTTTTATTTTACGGTGAATAGTTTTCTATTAACCTGTTTTTGGTTTGCAGTTATCGTTATTTATTTTTCAGACGGAACTCGGAGATCATTGGACTACAGAAATCGCATCTTGGGAACCTCCATCGGATCTTCGGGAGCAACTCTTTCAAGATCAACCATGGTACGTTGCAGGCTACGACTTTGACAGACGACCAGGTAAAATAACCCCTGATTTGGTTCGCATAAATTTAAATACGTTTAAATACACATACTAAGCTCCTTTTTAAAGTTGTAGTTTGGGAGCTTGGACATAGCAACCTGAAGAAATATTCAGATGGAGGAGAGGAATTGAAAGAACTGATTTACAAGTATTCCGAGTGGAAATGGTACACCATCTCTCAACTGCATTCTCCAGAAGCTTCCGGAGAAGATGGCGTCTTCCTAATCGTGGATGCGAATGGATTTAGAGCTGCTGAACTTGCATCATTCGAAGGTAAATTACATTAAGAAGTGTCATGTTGCAAACGGTGCTAATTTAAACTTCTTATGAAAGAATTGTTTCACGTGTAATAGGCCTTAAGTTGAACATTTACACCTCTCGTATTGTTGAACGGATGGAAGGACATCTAGCAAAAGTTGTATTCATTAATGGTGAGTATTCCGGTATTTTTTTATAATAATGTACCTTAATATAGTCTTGAATGTGTCTACCTAAAATATTGTACGTTAACAGTGGGTTTCATCGGACAAACTTGGATAAACATTGTTAAGCCCGTCGGAGGACGCTGGTTAGGAAAGGCTGATATTTTTGGACCTTCAAAGGAGAAATGGCTGCCCGTTTTAGCGCAATACATTCCAAAAGACCAGCTTCCCCCATTTTACGGTGGGACCCTTGGAAAAAATTACAAACCAGTTCAAGTATATGGCTAATTTTGTGTGGTAATACAAAGCGCAATTTGTTTAGAAGTAGATGCAAAATTGCCACCATTATTCAGACAGAAATTAGCGTGCTGATATAATTGATATTATTGATCTGATTAAATTCAAATTCATTGCGCACATTATCTGCAACGTTTTCTTAACAAGTGCTTAATCCATTTTCTGAGCTACTGTTTCCGTCATACCGTATTTGCAAACAGCTTCGTACGTTTGAATTATGTTCATTACGGTCAATATCATCTTGAAGGAACCTATTTCTAGTTGATGCATAGTTTCCGCGTGGTGCTATCCTATTCAGCCTATTCTTACAGGTCTCCCATCGACGATCCGGTTTGCAAGTTGGCCCTTGTTTTTAGGGCTAATGGGTTATTGGAATACTTAATGTCTATATGATCATTTCTTGATCTTTAGTATCAAGAATATGTTTAGTTCTATAAGCATTTGCTCGCAGTTCTGATGAGAAACGAGAGAGAGGATGAGGGATTGAACTTTATTTTGGGTTAAACTAACTCCAGGGATTTTCAAGAATAACCGAGGATTTCAGGGATTCAACGAGGATTTCGAGGACAAGTAAGTAAAACTAGGAAGTTCCGAGGATTTCTGAACTGCAAGAGGTGGATCAGGAGACCAGAGTTAGGGAGATGTTGATCCTAAAGATGTTCGGACTGGACTGTCTTTGATCTTTGGAAAATGGCTTTAAGCAAGCCATGAGGTCTTGGATCTAGAATCCGAAATCCAGGACAAGAAGATAGTTTTAAAGGGGATTAGCTCTTTGGGACTATTTGGGATAAAGTGGGAGATCCTGGAATGAAAGCATGAGAAGAGGGCATCATTTACATGGCAACATAATGTTAATCGATTGATGTTAATTTTCTCTTTACAGGACTGGAGCTGGAGCAGAGGTAACTGACTGGGAAGTGGGAGAAGAAGGCACAATCGTGATAATGGGTATGGTGGATTTGGTGCCAAAACCACACATATTCAAGTCAAGCCAGCCAGGTTTTTTTCTATTTTTGAATTCTATTTCTCGTTATCATTATAAAGTCCTCCACCCTTGATTGTATTAGCAAATAACTTGTAAACCATGATACGGTTTCAGGTGATGCACATAAGGTAATCTAATGTTTCAACTTGCGTGAATACTCGAAGCGAGAAGAACTGAGAAAACTTGAATAGCACATCGGTACTACTGCTGACTTTACCACGGTTTTGGCCCCTTTGAAACAACTCACATTAGCGATCGGTGTTTTAGCCGTCCACAATTATAAATAATAAATATAATTGTATTCATAGTTCAGATAATTGTAATTACGTACTTATAATGATTCTTCTTCCCAACTTCCCAGTGAGTTACCTCTGCTTTAGCTCCAGTTCTGCAATAAAGAAAATTAACATCAAGTGATTAACATCCTGATGACTTGTAAATGATGCCCACTTCTCATGCTTTCATTTAAGCATCTGTCATTTTATCCCATCTAGTCCCAAAGGAGCTTATCCCCTTTAAAACCGTCTCCTTCCTCTTGGATTTTTGGATTCCAGATCCAAGACCTCATTCCTTTCTTACAGCCATATCCTGAAAATCCACGACATTCCAGCCCTAGCCCCAACATCATTAGGTGCATTGGTATCATGCAGTTCAGTAATTCATCAAGACTTCTTAGGTTTTACTTACCGTGTCCTACAGATCCTCGGTTATTCTTGAAAATCCCTGGAGTGAGTTCTCCCAGAAATGAAGTCCATTCTCTCAATCTCCTCTCTCATCAGAACTTTGTTAATGTGATGGATCTGAAAGCAAAACAAAATTATTCGAATACGCAGAGAAGTAAGTTTGAACTGTACCACGTGCTCGGTTACGGGACCTCCAAATAAGCCCCAAGGAAAGAAAGATATGATTTTTCCTCCTCTTTCCTTTTTCCTTGGGACACCCGACGAATTTAATGTTGTAACATTATGTTCCGACACACATAGCCAACATTCAACATCCTTAAAGATAAAGCTAGTTTTCCAATTTCGCTAATAGCTTGCATTTAGCACATTTTGTAAACTTGTACACGATCTAAAGTGGCCGGTTTTGTGTTTGTACTTGAAAGAAACATCCCCAAATCGTAGCGCCACCTATAGCCTCACGCCAAAGTGCCGACTGTCGACCTATGTAAACGTTTAATCGGGGATTGCATTAGTACAGCCGCTTCCTCAATATCATCAATTTATAATATGAAAGAGCACCTCTATTTACGTAGCAGAAGATTCAAAATATTTATATTCGAATTATTTAATTTACATTTTTAAAGAATCTTGATGGAGTTTTTGAATTAAATTATGTAATTTAAATCAAATAGTTGATTTTGTAGATTAGTTTTCATATTTGATTTAAATAATTTGCAAACTGTTGCAATTTTTGAAAAAATGCGGTTTCTAAACGAGAATTTTACGGAGAAGGAAGTGCTGAGGTAAGATGTTTGTGCTAACGCGTTCTATTGGTCGGAATCGCCATTTCAGTCTGTTTATAAAACGGTGAATAATCATACCGGTAAGCGCAGTAGATACAGGCCAGTTTTGAGTTTGTTGTCATATCTTTTTGTTAAGTTTTGAAATACATTTTTATTCAATTAAAACGTGCTTTACACATTATACATATTAGCTCTTAAAACGTTGAGACTATTCCCAACACCAGAGGCCATGAAGGACCATTTACTTTTACTGCTGTATATATCCTAAGCCTATCCTGCTTGAAATGCACTTGGTATACACACTAAAAAACTTCTCATGGAGGAGGGTTGTAATAAAATCGGAGGCGCGATGAGGGAAATCCGAGTGTTTTCTAAGAAGCTGTCAGGTAGAATCTCACATCCCTGTACATTCATTTCCGGTGACACTAAGTTCAAAGTTCCTGTCACTGTCATTATTCCACAGGGTGCTCAGCATGTTTCCTTCGGTAGACCGTCTACATTTCCCCAGCCTGGCATTCGGTATTCTTATGGCTCGGTACGGACTATAGTCGCTTGGTGAAACTGTGCATCCACGTTGAAAGTTGATATGTGGAAAGAGTAAAACGCATGAGCGCATAAAGATTCACCAACTCATTGAGTAGAAACAATGGGTTGAAGCGTCTTCCTCAACTTTCCCACCTTTCATCAGCCTTGCTATAACTGAGGACTAGAGAGCTTAGACCTCTTCTCCATGGCTAGTTTGTCTCTTCACTTTTACCCATCGTAATTTGTCATCGTTAACTTTGCAGGCTCCAGTGGGACTGCGCTAAAGATTATTGGAATTTAATGAATGAGAGCAATGAAGGTGATGTGACTCGGAAAAGGAGAAAGCGGATTCTGAAGCGAGCGAGGGAGGGTGCGGATTTTGATGGTGACACTGACAAAAAGAGGAATACGAGCAGGGCATTGGCTTGAGGATTTACTTTAATCTTGGCTCAATAATAGAATTGAGAAGAGATGGATTAATTTGGCCGAGCTCCGGCAATTGTAGTTTTCACTTATATGCTCTTCTCATTAGCTACACGGGGCGAGTCTAAGACAAGGCAGGCAAGGTAGGAAATGAAGTGAAGAGAGGGGAATGAGAGACAGGTGTTGATGGAAAAGGGATAAAACAAGTAAAATCAGCAAGGCTTGGCCTATTGAAAAGTTGAGGAGATTTTGGTGGGCATTCTTTACGGAGGACGTATGCTTCTCTCTTAGCCTTTTGCATCCCTCCCTAACAATGTATTTCCTACAAGAATACAAAAGACAATCGGATCGTAAACATTTGCACCTCTCGAAGCAACCCGTGTAGCCTCTTGCTCGTTCACACGTAAATCTAGTTGATGTTGATGATGAAGCTAGTTTGGTTGGAAGACTTAACGTTTAGCTTGTTGGTTTCATCCACCGGGAAGGGGAACTACTATAGGATTTGCATTGGAGAACCTGCTTTGAAAAGTTGAATTATAAGCACGTAGCAGGTATAGATTAAACTAAGTAAAGGAGACTGTCACCCACTCTACGGACACTTCTCCCTCGTCTTGCAATCTACAGACATGTAATTACATAAGGGGAGCATTTCGGGACTTGTCGAGATAACTTTGAAAAGTCGTTCTTCTTCACTTCTCATCAACAGGTTGTCGGTTTGGATTGTAACAAGACTGTGAGTATTTGACTACAGAAAGGAAATGTCAACAAGTTAGTTTTTTATAGACTTCCTTGGAGGAGAGAAGCAACTTGATACTGTCACACGATCACTCTCACATCTTCCCCTTAATATATTTCAGAGACAAGCATCATCATCTGATACCCATCAACTCCGTCTTCACACCAGCCCACTCAACAAATTATTCCTCGCACATTATCCATCTAACCTCCCTCACGTTCTCGTCAAACTTCTTCCACTCTCCATCTCTTCCATCCTCAAATATGTTCCTGTAAATTCGTGGAAATTGCAATTATTTCACTTGGTTTCCCGCCGCCGCAAATCCCTCCTCTGCATGGCCAAGCCTTAAGGAAGCCGCAGCTTTCTCCACGCACCTCAAATGGCGAAACGTTCATCCCGTCTCCTCCAGCCTCACGTTCTTCGCCCGGATGAACTCTACGACGACTTCAGTTCAATCCCTCCTGCCCCACACCTCCCTGGAGGGGGACGACTCAAGTACAAATTTCGGAGCGTCTTGCCTGACGTCGCTGAAATCAGTGACCAGGATATCATCAGTACTAGTGTTACGCCCAATTCTCACAAAGCAAGCAACATTTGTTCTTCACCGAAATCAATAGCCGTCAACCAAGAGCCCGGTCACGTTACATCTAGTGAAAGCTATTCCGAAAAGTGTTTTTCATCGCTCAGCGTCTCTGAAACTGACGATCATTATGGAGATGATGAAACAGATTCGCTGGAAAAGTGCAACAGTGATCCCTCTATTGATAAATCACCATCATCTTCTCCTCAACAACCAACTCTCAAAGCTATCCACAAGCATGCCGTATACAGTTCTTATCTTAAGAAATTTCATACTCTCAAAAGAACGTTGGAACAGCTAAACGCAGTTATCCATAATCCAAGCGTTAAGGGATTGAATAGGCGATTTGGAGGGCAGCGGCGTAGTCCTGGTGTCAGCTACAGCAAATCAGCTGATGGGTCCCTTCAGCTTGGTGCTAGTCCTTTAGAAGACGAATCCCTGTTATCGGGTAAATCTAGTTGCAGTGAAGCGGGTGTTAAAAGGTCATCTCGTCAGCTTAAAGCTTCTGTCGCAAATTTTCATTTAAATAAGAACTCGCGACGATCCTTGACAGAAGTAAGGTCAAATCAGATTCCGGATGGCCGTATTCCTGCGATCTATGAAAAGAAAAAGTCAAGGTCGCTTCCGAATTTGCTTGATTCAGGTACGTATTGCAGTTTGCGTTTATGTACTTAGTACTGGAAAGAAATTTTTTTAGTAATTGTTTAATGGAACGCGTATGTAGCAGGCGGATTCTTGTAAATGAGATATCGACAATCTCATTACACCAGTCATCTAAAAGAAACATTAACTGTCTCCATGGCTTAACAAAACGACTTAATTAGCGTTTACGCCGACTTTATTCAAAAATTAGTTTACATGGTACAGTACAAAGGATAATTATGCTGTAAGATAAGCTGACTATTGCTAGCGCATAAATCCAAAAAGAAAAAATATACTTTCCGTGTATCCGTTATTTAATTACATCCGCCTTGTAATCTAAGGATATAGGAGCTAGCATTATCATTTACCTTACATGGAATTAAGTACAAAACCATTAGATTTAGATCCATTCGGAAGGCCCCTTACTCCCTCTACCGTCCTTTGAGTGGACTGTCTGAGAAACTTTCTGTATACAGTCCAGAATACCTTTAAACTTTTCGTCCTCCTTCGTTTCTATTTATCATTTGTATTTCTTTATTCACTCGATTCTCCTCGGCTACCGGGTCTAGTTTGAAGGTAGGGCTGATTGGAAGATAACGGAGAAAACGAATCCTGTGGAGTTAATAAACATAAAACTTAAGTGTGACTGTGTCAACTCAGATGACCGTTCATGCATAAACCTGCTGCATAATAAACGGAATTTCTATGAAAGTTCTCTAGAAATGTAATCATCAAGGCAATAAAAAACTATCGCAGCGGGTAAACATATAGAGTTTTCAGAGAAACAGTACCTTCTAATGAGCCCCATGCCAATAGGTAAATCATAGGTGCTGGGGTTCTTGGAATCGCTATCACTCGTCGACTGCTCCACCTTTGACTTCAGTCCTCTTTCCTCATCAGTACCTGGAAATCCACAATTATAGATTAGCATCACTGCGCCAAACAACAGGTGACTGAATTGTAATCCATAAATATGATTAGACATACCTGGTATCGTATTATCTAGGATAAATCCAAAGAGACCTGCTAAAAACATGCTGGTGCTGGCCAGCACATTTAAAATCTGGTCAATGCTGTCAACTCCGACGGAAATAACTCCAGGATGATCTGCCATCCACTTGGATAAACTCTAAGGAAAGCATATTTGAAACGTTGAAAAAAACGTTGAGTCTACATTACTTTTTTATAACGGTTAAATAATTTTAAAAAATAAGCACACTCGCAACTCACCAAACTGAAGAATAACGAGAATCCGATAATGAAAATGTTTCTCGAGGAATTCAAGTCCACGCCTTGTAGATTTGATAATCCGACAGCAGTAACAATTGAGAAAACAACGCAAAATACGCCTCCAACAATTGGCTCAGGGATACTAATGAAAATAGCTCCTATTTTTCCAATGAGGCCAAAAATGATCATGAGTACCCCAGCAGTTTGAATAACCCTTCTGGATCCAACATTGGTGACGCTCATAGCCCCAATATTTTCGCTGTAAGAAGTAGTTCCGTTTCCGGTTCCCCAAATACCCGCCAAAATACATCCTAAGCCCTCAACAAAAATCCCTCGGTTGATGGCATGGATTGGAGGCTCAGGAGCACCTTGAGTTTTTCAAACGGGTGTGAGATTTGTAGGTTTTGGAGTGTATCTTATAGATTATCAGTTATCTAATTACTGAAGAAATATTTACCTGAAATCCTCGCACATGCGTAGTAGTCCCCGATTGATTCAATCGCACCTGTGATTACTCCGGATAGCATTCCTAAAACTGCACCAGCAACAAACGTTGGAAGTCCCCATTGAACTGTAAATATATTGCAAAATAAATGTTTTGCTAGTTAATCTTTAAATACTTATCTGTGGAATTCTATATAACTTCAAAATGATTCCTCTTACATGGGTAAGGGACACGAAACCATGGAGATTGCTCAACTATCCTAGCTTTAACATCAGTTCTGGCAGCATTTCCAACAGGAAGGACCTCTGAATATGTAAGAATTGCACACAGCATCCAAGCGATCCCCATTGCCAACAACATCTTTTCCAATACATAAATCCGTAATGAAATTTATGAATCCCTGAGTTTATAATAGTGGTATATTTATTCGTTTCGAATTAATGGATTACTTACCGGGAAAACTTCAAAAAGTGGGTATCGTTTCATGCCCGCTCTTTTCTCGGAGCTGGTGAAAGGGACGGGCATTTTAAAGATGCGCAGATATTGAGAAAACAAGATGACTAAAATGATTGTCCTGTAAAACGATATTGAATTGAATGTTTTCCTATTGTTTACCCCTTTCCGCATCCATTCTTTAATTAAGCATACCTAAATTAATAATTTAATAAAAATCCGAAATAACTTACAATGCAGCAATACCCCAGTTGGTCGCAGCGTGTAACGAAGCTACATTAAAAAGCGAAAGTCCAATCATAGCTATCGCCGGAGCAATGGTCATGGGTGTGATAAATCGTAAAATGCTCCCCACAATCCCTGTTTGTATAAAAATGATCACATTAATCCTTATATTGAGGTCAAGGTCAAGCTTTAATGAGTCTAGCCTTTGGAATCCATGAAGAAGAGGATCCAATAAGCTTTCCCACAAAATCTTACCCAAGGCTCCAAACAAAACTTCGAATAAAGATGAGAGTATTATGGCACCCTGTATGACCCGCATACGCTCTTGCCATAATTCCGTTTTTTCTGCACTTGATAGTGTATCGATGACATCTTTGCTGGGACATTTCCATTCCGGCAAAGCAAGGATAGAGAGCGCTGGGACAATGAAAGAGAAACTTCCACCCTGAATAATAGGGAGTCGTGACCCAAAGGTGGTTTGTAGGAGGGTGACGAGTCCAGACACAAACATAATTGTAGAAATAATATTAGCTCGATCCGGGTCGTCGTCATCCATGCACATCTTTGGGGTAAGCAGAAATGGTACGGATATCGTTGCTCCTGCCATCGTCATATAATGCTGTTATTTGAATACACGTGATTAATTCATTACGTGTGGCTCAATTTGTTTATCTTTCTACCTGATTCACAGCTACCGCCTGGTATTCACGTTATGTAAAATGTTTAAATTGTTTGAAATAGATATTAGGTTTACATCACTTCCTAATCCTACTTTACCCCTTAACGAAAAAAATAATTATTACTGCCAAATTGATACAGATCTTTTAGCCCCAAACAATTGGATAAGGGAATTCTTTTGGATAACATATGCAAACGAGGTAGATGTTAGTGAAGGTGCTACTATAAGATTCAAAAATATTGGATAAGGAAATTCAGTGGCTGTTATATTTGAGTAAAAATATTTAAACTTCCGCACTCAAAACAAGTAAAAGATATACTTAACTATATAACGCGAAAATAATGCGAAACATAATCTTACTTGAAATCCCAGAAAGGTCGTCAAGTACCATGGCGGAATATCGTCGATTTGGTAGTACAATCTCTTCTCAATTTTCCCTTTCATGTCTCCGCTGCTGTTGTTGTTTTGTATTTCTCTATCCTCCGAGTTTCCGACGTTAATAGCGCCCCCGTTGTCCGCAAAGATTTTGTGGGAAGCACAATTTTTGCAATTGTTCCCTCCCGGCAAATTCTGGAACGAAAAAAGGAAAAAGACTTTAAAAATCCTCCCCTTCCTCCAGGAAGAATAAGACTAACTCACTGGAGGTTTGGACTAGATGGCCGGCGCTTGTCTATGAGAGGAGATACTGTTACAAAAGCCTCCTTCATTGACTCTTTCATAACGGATTCTATTAGCTACTCTAATTTTCACTATTTTAGAATAAGACGCAAACGCCTAGAAAGATAAGGACGCGATAGCATCCCCTCTATCCACCAAATTATCTTCTGTTTTTACTTTAAAGGGTGTCACATTAGTCTAATAAATCACAAGTTGGATGACAGGATGTCATAATCTGAAAGAGAAACAGATGGGGACCATCCCTTCACCCCTCTGACCTGTACGACCTGAAATTCAGAACCTGTCCTCGTTGCTTTTATTTGCCTCTAAATTTTGAACAATCAACCCTACTAAAAACTGACTAAATTCAAAGCCACGAAGCCCACATATATCCTGCAAAGCTGAATGCTCACCCTCTAAAGAAACCTACGTGGAAAAGCAATGATGCAAATCCCATGCTTCTTCTCTCCATTGTTGATTGTCCAGCTAGGTTTAGGAATTAATCTATCACTAGTTTGCTAACAGTTTAATTCCACATTAATATTTCCAGCTTTCATCGCAATAATATATTGATTATAATAAGCTAGCTGTTGACAGCTTCTTGGTTGCGTAATCCTGTTAATCTTTGACATTCCTTCTTGTTGAACTGATCACGAGAATGACTTCCACATTAATCATAGAGGAAAATAATAATCTTTCTTTTAAACGTTTCCTTCTCCCCGTTCTTATTTTCTGTTTACATAGCATAAACTTTGAAGATAACAATTAGCTAAAGTAGCAATATTGATTTCCCTAACTTTTCCACCATTTCACTCGCACTTTCTCTTACCTCATTTTGAAGATCCAATGCGAGATTGTCCATGTTGATTTTTTAAAATTTTAATTTCCCCTTTATGGTTTATCAGTTACGGATAGACTCGAGGAAGTTGACAGAATTACTATTTATTTTCGTTATTCCTCACTCCTGGTGTCCTTTGGTTCTGCATGGATGTAAAACTGCAATAAAGACGAGATTCAAATGACATTTTCCTCGTGTTTAAGCTTTAGTTCTGGGTACTGGCATAGCAATTAATTCTTATTCGTAATTACATATAAATAAGCATTTAGTCAGCATTCCGGAATACAAATATGCACGAGTATGAGCTTACACACAACAAATGTGTGATTGAAAGTAACATAAACGCTAAATATTTCAGGGTCACCCCTCGCTAAATTCTAATTAGTCTCGTAACGCGCCATTAAACTGGCAATAAATCCTCATACTACACGACTCCTACTCAGCACCTTTGCTGTCATCAAGCATTGACATTAACCTTGCATTCCCAGGATTTTTCAATTCACATCATCCGACATTCTCAACGCGGTTTCTTATCAGAACACTTGTCAATTTTCTAACAATCAACAGGTGAATATATGGTCCAGTGTAGGCGAAACGTTGGATGCGTTTTGGAATTCTGAAAAAGTGGGGCTTGGAGGAAAGGTGATGATGTTACGAAGGATCTTGCCCGCATTTACAACGATATTCTAGTACATGTGGCATTCCTTTCCGAAGATGTTGTTTCCCTCTGCTGGTCATATGATGATTCAGACATTTGAAGGGAATATCATCATTCAATTACTGACTGATACACTCATTACCTAATATGCGTGTGTCTTGTAAGCTGCATGTATTTGCTTTGCTTCTTCGACGGAATTCCTCAGTTATTTCCCATGATTGAAGACAAAGCTGGTTAAAGCGGATTAAGGTGAAACGCACTACCATCTTCCCACTCGGCTCTGTTACAGTTTATAATTTCCAAGAGAGTAAAACTAAAACTAGCCTTACTAATTCCTTCTGCGTTCCCTCTTAAGTATATATTGACGATAACTAAAAAAACTAGCTCCATTCTCTCATTCCCCCTGCTCTTCTCTATAATACCATTTTAATCAATGGCTCTCGGTAGCTAAATTCCCCTATGATTGTATCTGGTTATTCCGGTTTTAAAAATCTATCCCGCCTTAACAACTCCCGACTTCCCCAGCACAACCTCCCTCCCACCCGTCCTACTGTCTGCATCCCTCAATCCCCACTTTTCACAATCTCCGCACAATCTTGTCTTGAATGACAGATAATTACATTCTCGTGCATCCCATATGACGAATCGATCCAACTCTTCCTCCTCCATACTACTACCTAATTTATGCACGTCTTTCACTCTTGAAAAACACGCATCATTCTTAAATGACTATACTATCCTAAACCGAACGCGTCGAGTGCTTAGCCATTTAAACTTGCCAATAATACTGACTTTATTTTCCAAATCAATTGAGTTTGCGAATCTCGGTATTCCGTCCCAAAAAGCATCCACCCTGCTCTAGAATCTCTCTCCTTTTGTCTTCACACACTCAACACTCTTACTGCCAAATAATGCAACTAGAAGAACAAACATATTCCGCTCATAAACACAACTGCTCCAAATAATTCTCCTTGATACATGAGTACACACGTTGAATAGCTTGGAGAATTTCACCGGATGCACCCCCGCGTAACGAGTCGCGAATATGCTACGCACTCGCCCACACAATGTAAATTTATAAATTCGATACCCTTGTTTTGATTATTGCCCTTAAAAAGGATTTGTATGGAATTTTACAAAGATAAACTACCCAGGAGCATATACGCTTAAATGCAGACACAATGTCAAATAATCCCTGAAGCTGTTTATAGAATTCCGTAGGATTTTAAGCAAAATCCCAATCCCCTCCTTCACAGCCGTGATTCTTGTGTCCTACAGGAGCAAACGAGCTCCATCCACTGCTTCAGGATTCGCGACAGGAATAATCAATGCGCTACATGCTATATCCGTCAAACTGTCTATCCGATCATCAAGGTAGTGCTATCATTGCCCGACCTCGTTTTCCGTCTTGAAAATTCTTTAATGGTGGAGTGAAAAGCTGGATGCTAGCGTCTTCACTTCGAGTTTTAAAAGCCATAGTATACAGACAGTACAAAAGCTCAGAACTGAAGCTTGTAAAATCCTTTACATTACAATTAATATTGTCTATGGAATATCTAATATGTATTTAAGCGCGCTTTTCATCCTGGCTTTTGGTGGATATATAAAACGTTTTATCACTCCAGCAGGCAGGATTCGTATGCAATGAAGCTTACGTGTTTGAAAGCTTAAAAGAAGGAGATACTGTGTAAGAGTAAAGGTGTGCAAGGAATGGCGGCCGCCGTAATTCTTTCATCTTCTTTCCGCCTTGTCTCCTCAATCAAAGGAAGAGAGGTTTGGAAAGAATCTCATCCGAATTCTATTCATGATTCAGCAAATTTGCATCCAGTCCCATGAATCCAAATACCCTTTGTTCCCTTTAATTATTTCCTTGCGCAGTCCTCTATCAACACTTGAATCACACATTCCTCCCCCCTGCTCTAACTCCCATTTGTTCACCTTTCAATACCTAGTTGGCTATGACTGGCTGGCAATTCCCATCCTTTCTTTGTTGAGAAGGATTCTCATTTTCAATTGAAGGCCTTCCTTACCATTCATTTAGACAGGCAACTCAAAATATTGCTAGGACGTTGTATTATTGCACTCCCAACTGATCCTCAAGGTCTGACTATAGTTTATAGATGACCAGAAAGTTGACAAGAAAATCTCGTGGTTGTCAATAATATTTGCTAAAATAGATGTACACAGAAATGAGCTTTTATTCCTAGTCCCATTAATGTCATTCATTCCTAGGTAGAGCATGGTGAAAAAAGGAACGCTAGATTTTTAATATTTTTTCATTCCCATCATCCTACTTGTTTTTGCGAGTATTTGATGAGAATCTAATATATATACAACTTGATATATTGAACAGTCCTATTAGCGCTAACAGATTTGCTACTGCAGGGAAAAATTTGCATTCCAGTTATTTACAAGTAGTACGGCACTCCTACTACTAATTACGATAATCAGACACCGTATCACGGAAGTCAGGGCTACAAGAGCTGCAGGTGCCCGAGAGGATATACTATAGCGGGCTATCTTATCTATATAAGTTTGTTTCATTGATTTTTTAACTTTGCATTACTCAAATTATATATACAAGCAAACAAATGCAAGTTGCAAGCTGATAAAAAGTACTTTTCTGCCTGCGCCCATAATGTAAACAGACAAGCCAATGTTCTTTTGAGGATTTCGCACTCGATTTACTTGCTTGATCATCATAGCGTTTGTATAAGTGCCCTTTAAAACCCAGTATTGATGTAGACTACATGGACCGGCTTATCCTGTATACGCTTCTGCAGGAATCTGGTATTTACAAAAGGGGCCCTACCTCTTTTTTCTTACTTTAAGGAAGAAATGATTTTTGTAACGTTTCACTTACCAGTTTTAGTATAGCAGATACCCAGGTGGTTCTAGTGTGGAATGACGGGAGCTTGATGTTATTAAGTTTCACCTGTAGGTAAATAAAACGTCCTCCTTCCGACAAAGTCCTGTTGTGAATAAATCTGTTGGCAGCCCACTGGAGTATTTCCCTACCCGATAGGGAAATGGGAATTGAGTCCTAAAGTTAATTCCCGTAAACAATTAATAGCACGTTCTTCGGAACTGTCAACTGACTGATCTCTTCCTCGGAGCTCAACAAAGCTAAATCCTAGAAGGAGATAAGGTGTTGGCTGAATCCTAAGGATTTAGTTTGTACACAAAGTTTAAAGTTTAAACGTGATGAGCATGTGGGAGAGATGTAGTGCAAATCCACATGACTCGTGCCGATTATGAGGGAATTTGCCACCTTTGAACAAACTTTCGAAAGTACTAACTAAAAGATTATTCCCTCTTTGATGTTTATAAGCTACTGGGTGGGATGCTGAGGTTGCAGTGTTGTTAACTCTAATGCCACTTTTGAAAGCATTAAATTTGGGCGGAGACATGGGACGGGGGGTAATTGCAGTGAGATATATGCTTCTCCAAAGTAAATACGAGAGAGTGAAAGGTACACCTGCTCTAGCATAAGGATTTGCACGTATCCCTCCCCCTAAAATCCTTTTTGCAACCAACGACTTCCTTTCAGCTCGAGGCTCAAGCTATCAACCTCTGCCTGGTGTGCTTCAAGCTCCTTCGTACACTTCACGTGTACAGCACTGTTTCTGTATATGTAAATACTATGCATGTATGTAGTACTTGATGTATTGAAATCTCTTATATTTTATGCAATCAAAGTACTTATCACCAAAGAATCCCCTTTTGTTCTAAGATATTTCAGACAAGCTACAATTGTCAATAATCGCGAATTCATACCACTTCCCATTCATTCTAATATACCTCCATCAACGTGACGTGTCAATTAATTCTATTCGTTGCTCAAGAGGCATTAAAAGGTTAAGATCAAACTCTAAAGTGGTTGGAATTGTAGGATGTGAGATACAGGGAGAACATTTCCTTGGAAATGTAGATTGTAACGCTCTCTAGCGGCGCGTTGCGATACAGTTGTTGTATCATTACAGATCCTTTGAATACTTCCGGAGAAAGTTGGGAATTTGTGCGTTTATGTATGGTTTGTCAGTTGAAATCGTTCCTGAACCAATCCACAAGGGCTGCAATAACTTTCATGTTGAATGTAATTAGATACAATCCGGTTTGGAAAAGCTAGTGAAGTCGAGATTATTATAACTGCTGCTTCGAGTAAGATTACATGATTTCAGATGCAGTTCCTGGAAAACAGGACGGGAAGAGAAGAGAGGATTTGATGTGATCTGGTATTTATCTGTCCTCGGCAGATTACAAAGGATAGTTGTTACCTAGATGTGTATTTCTACAGACTAGACGGAACTGTAGCGTGAATTATTCATGATTCTCATGATGCGTTTCTGTGCCCATGCTTTGTGTATGTGTAGGCTTTTGGAAGGGAGGAAAAACGTTAGGGAGGAGAAAGTTGTAAAATGGATTTGTAGCTATCTGTTTTGACGTTTTGGGCCAGCCATGGTTTGAAATTTGTCTTGGGGTTCCAATAAAATGTGAATAGGTGACAATGGGTATATTGCTCTCTGCCTAGTCACTAATCCTGGTCCATGTTAGATGCTGGTTCTTTTCTTCCCAGACTCTGGTTTATTGTTCCAGAGAATGAGGGTTTGAAATTTGTCGTCGTAGAACACGTGGACGGTTCTTGTGGTTGCTGCTCCTATGCCATACTATATTACCCTTCCTCAGAACAGGTAGAGCTCAGGTGAGGAAAGATAGGTGTGTATTCCTGTATGTTTTAAGGTTTTTAAGCAGAGTGTGCTTAGTGGTAAATTGGACTCGGATATGGGACTTGGAGGGATTGAAAAGAAGAAGAACGTATTCGAGTTTGATCCTCTCTTTTGTCTTTATTGTTGGTCCTCTGAAATTCTCCTCCGGGACTAGAAGTATATCGTCGTATCCTTCTGTAATGATCAAGCACTCATCCAACGGCTCGTTCCTTGGTTTTCCGAGTTGTTGTATCTTATGTTTGTACGTTTTAAAGTATTCGTCCTTAGGCGGATGCCTGAAGCTATTTTGCCGAATCAACTTACCATCACCACCGACCCTAAGCACAACAGTAGTACTCTTGATCCGTAAGATGTGAGACTTTTGAGCTCAAGTCTTTGGGTCAGGGAGTGTGGGTAACTTGATTAGACTTCTCCCGAGTTGTGTGGCGAGATTCCTGTATCTGCTCCTTCTTCTCTTCCTCCTTCCCATCCCTCAGCCTGCCTTCCTCCTCCTCAGCCAGGATTGGAAGCACTCAACAGGTAGGAGAGAAGAAAGTAGTAGTTGTCAATCCAATCTGAGCATTGCCCAGACGCGCCTGAATGTCGGCGAAGATCGCTCCTCGCTCTCGCTTCATCTTCCTGTTAGTTTCAATTACTCTGTATCGTAATTAATCCGTCTATTCGCTCAAGTTCATCATCAGGAGTGGGAAACTTCTTTTCTGTCACGACGATGGAAGGTCGTGAATTTAGCTCAATTAAATAAAAGTGTAGCATGGAATAAAGGGTGTCAGTTCCATGGAAATCTTATTTCGGCTGCTCCATGCAACCGTTAATGGTTCCTCGGTAAAAATGGGACAGGGTGTCAGCTTGTACCAGATTCCTTGCTCTGTTTGTTAGTAGCTAGCTCGGTTAAACTGAAACTGTTGGTAACTGGAGAACATGGTTAATCCAGGATAACCCACTACGTGTGTGTATTCCAGTGCTTTGAGTAATTAGTCGATCGTAAAAGACTGCGGATCCGTGCTTAAGTTTTATAGTTTTCTCTGATTTTGATTTACCGTAATCGTGTAATCGTGATACCCGGTTCCAGACTCATGTTTAACCCAAGTGAGCACCGTGTCAGTTCAGGGGCTTAGGTCCTCAAGCCGTTCAAGGCTTTTTGCTGGAATTCATCACACTCGAAACTCTATTGCTTGATCGTCCTAATTCGGATGACGTCTTTTGTGAAATGGCAACAATCGCCTTCTCCAAAGTCTTTATTCTCGACAAGTACTTCTCAGAGTTGCAAAAATTTTGGGAGACGGAAAAGAAACTGCAAGGTATGCAAATGCAAGGTATGTGTCAATACTTTTGAGTTGTAGATAGAACCTCTCGGTCGGTATTCGGACCCTGCCATGCTATGTTCTATAGGCGGGTAGCAAGCAGTAAGAAAGACAGACTTCTAAGGACACTCTCTGCCTTAAATCGCTATTCTTTTATTGCCCATTCTCTCGCCTCAAAAACAAGGGGCTGGCCAATCTAAGGTTTGCAAGCCTTAAATTAAAAATACATCAAGCATGAAATGTATCTAGCCAAACTGATTGCGCATAAAATCTCCCCCAGGGGAAAGGTATAGCGTTGTCTTGGCAAGTAGCTTTTAGAAGAACTACACGGGTACTTTTGACGTTCCTTCCCAATGATCAACTGCATTCCGCAATGTCTTTAGTTTCCCAGACTTTTGTCATCCGCATGTAGTACCTTGAGCTTCATATTTCCTTCTACTTGTTTTTATCTAGACCACAGACCTTGACCTCGGGGTAAAGTAATGAAATTCGCATATAGTCCTCCCGTGTACCCCGTTTTCTCAAACGTATCCGTAAAAAGTCAATCGCAGCCTCAACGTTGAAATCATCTGCTGAAAACCCCACTGTGTATATACGCTTGCATAATAGAATTTTTTGAAAAGAATTCTTCGGCTTTTCTCAAATGCATTCATCATCTTCCAATTTACCAATTTACCGGTGATGAGGATCCCATCCAATTTATTTCAAAGACTATTACCATTTTACCATCCTTGGATCATTGACAAAGGTCCTTTTCTCTCACCGAATACGAGAGACAATCGTTTATCCTTCAGCATGCATGTCAGCTAGATACTCGACAACATCTCTGGAAGGATCCTCCCTTACCTTGGACATGGATAAAGTTTTCTTTCTTTCCGTCCATCTCTCAACGTAGCTGCCTCCACTTGAACTTTCTCAATCTCTTCACTCCGTCTTTCCCTCCGTGTAATTGTATCTATGAAGTGATAATAACTTTACCTTTTTTTCTAACGGCAACCATTCCATCCAATCTTGTCTTTCTTTCTCTCGCTCTCTACTCTTCCACTTGTTCTTTTGCATCCCTTCTATGCATTGCTTCCATCTTCTAACCCTGATCGTCACCATCATCTTATACCTCATCCCTCTCCCTCATAACAAGGGACTTGTACAAGACAAAATGTAAATTAAGAGTTAACCACCATACCCTCCTAAACAAGCAAGACGCAGACCATTCCATCCAACCAATTCTCACACAATCCTCACCTTCCTCCTCCAACTCTGTCATTCCACAATCCTCAAGACTAGATTTTAAAATCCCTTTATTCCAGCTTGTCTCTTACCTATAGTAAGTACACATGTCACAAAGATGACGATCATAAAAACCCTCATTTACCTCTAAAATCTTTGCACCAAATCCGTGGAGCTAATCCATTTATAATCCGTCCTCATCAGCCTTCTAAAGAATTCTTCCCGTCATACTGTATTTCCAACTCATTTGTCCAACAAAAATGATCCTGGCCTTAAAAATATTCAAGTTACAAAATTAAAAGTAGTGTAGAATGTGAGTTAGCTACATGTTCTTTACATGGTGAAGCTTTTATGCTTAACCTTCCGTGGCGGAAACTCATAAGGAAGTATTGCAGGAAAAAGGTCGGATTTTAATGCCTCTTTATAGGATCCGAAATTTAATAATTTCGCACACATTAAAATACCACTGCCATAAAAGTGATCACCACGCTTCCTTTTATTATTATCAAAGATTAATTACTCTGGCATTTAGGATGACACTCATAACATCTTCAAGAACTGCCAAGAAGATGGTAAGTTTATGCGAACTTGAGCAGGTGCAAATACTAGTGAGCGCTGATTATTTCCGCCGATTCCGAAAGGAAGCAATTTAATATTTAATTCTATAAATCGTGGCGAAAATTGGCTTCATTATCATCCTTATCAGACACTCATTATCTACAATTGGCGCATCCTCTCTCTCTACCTGCTAATTTTCTGCATAAATTTGATGTTAATAAAAACTGAATCTCAGGGATTACTTGATTAACCGTATCCTTTAGTTGCTGATTGAATTTAAAATGTTGATATGAGAGTATTGTTCTTGCTTCCTTGCACCCAAGCAAGCTATTTACCTGGTCCCCTTCTCATCCTGGAATCTCTGTTAAAGGGGGGACTAAATAGTGGGTCGGTTATGCTTCCAAGGCTCCATGCGCCTTAAGGAATGACTGTGCAGCAGGGCGATATTAAAGATGAATAGCTCGGGGCAGTTGATGCCTTTTCACTCCTTTTTTCCAAGGGATACTTTTATATTTGGAAGACAATTCCTCTGGGAGGCTTTGCCAGGACGTCTTCAGTATTTAAGCATCTTCTATTTATCCCCGCATGAAGCCACCTTCCTCTAAACAACGAGGTTTATTTACAACTTACATAATAATTACTTATACAGGGGGGATTGGTTGTGAAGTTGGTGAGGACTAGAAGGAGTTGTTGAGCTCCTCGAGAAGCCCCACCAACCCTCCCTTCCTTTGGTCTCTGAGACAAAAATTACAGACAAAAACCTCTGGAAAGAAGTGGAAGGAAATATGTCTCGAGGGCCAACTCTCTTGAGACAATCATTCCATCCCTCTCTCTACACCTTCATCATTTACCTGAGCTCCTCAAGGAATATCATTGCTCTTTCTCTCTCTCTCACTCTCCCCACTACCAGTACTTGCTACCCCATCATCATCCCCTTCCATGATGAAACACTACAGAGAAAGGTACTGGGACGGCTCGCCTCACCTATCAACTCTCCGGTCCCTTAATAAACCAGAGCTCTTCTGGTTTGTTTCTTGGAGGAAGCAAACGCTCCGTTTTCTTCCTATAGGGAATCCGTCTCATCTCCCTTATTCCACTCACCTGTGTTCTCATCCCCCTCCCTCCTTTTCTACCTTGTTATTACACAGCTTATCACCAGGATTCTCTATCTCGTCCTCATATATTCTTATTCCTCACCCAGTCTTTCTTCTCTCGCACTTCTTCTTCCCTAACTTGATGAGCTCACCTGAGCCATTCCTCCTTCCCTTGAGCTCAGGTAGCCTCTCCATCCAGTCAACTTGTGTAATGACCGAATCTCATCCATGCCAGAACATAGCTGAGCAGTTACACTTGCTCTTCCCCTTTGTGTATACTTGCTCTCCTTGTGATGCCATCTCTTTGAAGCCTCTCACTATTCCATGAAGCAGGTACCCGGACTACTTGACTACATCCCTGTCACTCCTCCCTGGACCAAAGTCCTTCGACACCTTGTACCTACCTGAGATTTGGGTTTCCAGCTCCAGGCTTTTTGCCTTAGACCAATACTTACTGTTTGTTATACAGTGGTCCCGACTGGGTTAGCCAGGGAGGACGGCAAGGCAAGAGTCTATCTTTGGAATTCTGAGTTGACTCGCTACCCACCTCAAGAACCCTCCCTCAAGCCCAGACAATAAAAACTGAAATGATCTCTGAGCATATACACATGGCGGCTGAGAATCACATAATTACATCCACACCCTCTGTACATTTACCAGAAATCAAAAAGTTTAACCCGAAAAGAGAACAAGAACCTTTTTCTCGGAACGAGCTCCAACCTCTCCAGCCAGCCCACCTGCATTCTCTTATTAGTCTCCCTTTCTTCCCTCCCAGCTTCGCGCCATTCTCTTACCTGTATCATCGCCCTCTTACGTGATTAACTCCTCTATGCCGTACTTGTTGCTATCTCTTTACACTCTGAAAGATCTCCAGAGGATTTCTGCTCTCATCTCCAGTACTACTTGCATGTAATTTATTTTTGACCTCCTTTTCAATTTAAGTCCTATTCTTGCATTCAATCATCCATGAAATCAATTTGCCCCGCAGTATTTACCTGTCGGATTTGCAAAAATTCTCTCCGCCCATACCATCTAAAATTCACCTGTTGGATTTTCCGCATTGTAGCCCCTCCAAGAAGCACATGGAAAGTTTGCCATTTAAGATTACCCGAAATTGCCATCATTGGCTCTTTTGATCCTTGGAGATCTATGAATGAAAAATTTCATGAATGATTCTGCGTTAGAAGTCAGCGGTATACGGAAACGGCCTCGCCATACGAGGGAATAAAAACTGAGGGAATTGTGGCAGGGTATAGTAGTACTACCATCCTGGTTCGTGATTTCCAAAGTTGAGCGAGAAAATCCGGTGAGAAAGATCACGTTTTCCATGGAAACTGGGATTATTATTAGGCGATGAGCATCACGATGTTTTTCAATCATCTCTCCCCAACTCTTAACCCCATCTTCCCAGCTCTTCATCTCCCTCTTTCAGAAGAGGCTTAAACCATGTTTAGCAGGAAGCACCCTCATTTAAATCTAGCCTTATCGATTATTCCTCCCCTCGTCGGCATTCCCTTGAACTCTTAAGATTCCTGGTGGGATGGAATCCGGGAAGGATTTCCTTAGGAAGCTACATAACTTGTTTCTCTGCGACTTTCTTTCATGGATTTATAAAACTATTCCCCCCCCCTTGATTTGTTCATCTTGAAAAGATTAGCATTACAAGTTTATTGGACTTGTTGGAGGGGAGTAATTATAGGTTTGATTGAGGGAAATTGCCCTTGTTTCTCCCATCTGGCTCCTAGAATCTTTGATGATTCAAGTGGGATAGAGGGAGGGAAAGGAATGAGTGCAAATGAGTTTAAACAGATGAAGAGGATCAGATCATTTCCCCCGCTCTGAATCCATTTAAAGTTAAAATGAGTCTTGTTTTTCTTTTGCACGTATACGCGCCGGGATTTTGTAATCTGTGTTTTGAGTGTGTATGCTCACAATTGGGATTTTTTATTTCAGATGCATCTTCCTCCAATGAAGCAGCTCACCTGCAGCAAAGGTTAAAAAACCTTAGTTCTGAATTAGTGACCCTGAGGAATCGGCTACATGTGAATGGGCAGCCACAAGCGTTAAACGGCTCTGGCTCCCAGCAGCAGGTCTCTCAGCAGAATAATATTAATGGAGGAAATGGGATACCGGGAGTTCTCCCCTCCCACCTCGGCCCTCCCGTCCTCAACCTTCGTCAGTGCCCTCCCCAGCAAGCCGGTGGACAGAATCAGTCAAATCCTCACGCTCCCGTTAATTTGTCGTCGAATGGTGTGGGAGTACCTGGAGAAAGTTACACTTACAAACCCCTGCCTCCACATCCCCCACCCCTTAACAACAATCCGGGTAGGAACAAGTTTATCACTCCCGGTCCTCCGCTAATCCCGACGAGCGACAACAATGAGGACAACAACGATCATCCCTCGAATAACATAAATAACAGCGTTTTACACAACAATCATCACAATGCTGTGAGTCATCAAAATGCCAACAGCAGCTACTACGTAAATCAAACTTTCCCCAAAGGTAATCTTGGTCAAGTTACTTGTTTTTATCAGTATTGGATATGGGTTCTTGTAGTTTTGTAACGCCATTTTCATGTTAGAAAAATAGCGTAACGATGATACAGTATATATATAATCATGTGACTCGTAATTATTTCAGATGTCATGAGGGCAAACGGTTCCTCCGGAACAGATTTGCACGGCCCGAGCTCATCGGACGACAAGGTTTCGGGATCTTTGATCGGGACTGCCACAGTCACTACTAACAGCGCATCCGGCAACGAAGGGACTCCATCCGAAGCTTCCTTCAAGCTCATGTCATCCTCGGTCCTGAGTGCGACATCTGCAGCAGGGACAGCGCTCTCCAAAGTTCATCTTGCAGAAATCGAGGATCTCATCCACTTACACGGCCCACTAACGGAAGACGCTCTCATGCGCTGCCTTCAAGCCCGATGTTCTGCTTCCAAGTACTATGTAAGTGGACTAATTTGAACTTTTCACCTCTTTCCCACCACCCATCAAACCACGGAGATGTAATTCTCCAGACCAAACTATCAATTTAAAAACCTCTGAACGGAACCCAAGATTCCTCAACCAACTCCCACCGCACTTTTTATTCTTCCCACATCTTTAATTCCGACAGTCTCTCTCATTTCACTAATTTCACCAACTCCTCTTTGCTGGTTCCTTGGTAAAAGAATCACATCATTTCACCCTTTGTCTTCTCAATATTAATTCCTTAAAATCAATCCCCATCTTATGAGATGGTTTCCTAAATCCTCAACTTCCCTTGAATTCATCTCTCAGTCAGTCAGCTACTAGTGGAAACATGAGAAACACGGACCGTCATCATCCCTCCGCCATGAATCTCTTGAAACAAAGTGAATGAGACGACGACGCATCAGCATATCAATGTATTCACTATTGAACCTCTTCCAAAAATCTTGTCCACACTGCCGCTTTTGATGCTACTCACATTGATTTGGAATTTAAAAGTTTGACGAAAATGAACTCGTCTTTCCTCGGGCAAATTGCCCCTGCGTTTCCCTCATTCTCCCTCCCTCCTCTGCTACCTGAATCTTGATCTCATCATTCCCATCCAACCTCCGCAGATACTAATACCGTGAGTCCAATTGATCACTTATCAACTTTATCCCTCAACCACCATCAACCATTACCATCATCCACGCTGTTTTTCCCCCTGTTTTTTTCTAGAGAAAACATGCCTCTCCTACCAACTTACACTATACACACATTTCTCTGACATGAGTCGCGAAATGTACACATAAATTCAGGACAAGACACTCCTGGTGGTATTACCTTCAGCACCCACCGCCCCTCCATAACAACTTGCAACTACTCCCGCCGCAGCCCCATCTCTCATCTGCAGCAGCAGCAGTGTATTTTATCCATCCAAACGCTTTTCAAATCCTTCCCTAAATCAATCCACAACATTATCATCTCTCTGCTACCGCTACGCTGTAGCTACCTTGTTTATCTTCTCGCTCTCGGATACATCTCCTCGTATTTGAGTCTCATCTACTTCTATCGCCAATCCCCCACCATCCTAACCTTTTAACTCCAACGGTCGGAACATGGTTAGAATTCTTTAATTATTCCATTCAAGCTAGTGTACTACCTTTCTTCAATCACCCGGCACACCATCATCCTCGGCTGCAATAAAGGGTCGGCGACAGGCTGTTTGGTTGTGAAGCTGAAAAAATGTGATGCGTTTACGAGAAACAGGTCAATTTGCATCATGCATAATTGCGGACATGAAGAGAGAAAAGAAAACTTGAGCTAACAAAGCTGGCTGTTGGTTTAATAATGAGAAGCTCTCTGAGAGATTCATAACATTTAATATGCCGTTAACAATTCCGAATCTCTTGAGCCAAATCCCTATATATCAACCATTCTTCTCTCAGAGAGAATCTACAATCTCCTTCACCAACTCCCTGACAATTCGCTCTTGTAATCTCAAATTATTTCCCACATTTTTCTATAATTGCAGTTTCCGAATGAAACTCGCTAGAAGCTACTTCAAGGCTAAGGATTCCCTTGCGTGTTTAATCTTGAATCGGAAGAAAAAGATGTGCTCGGATATTTTGAAAAATCCCTCATGCAGTTTTCTCTTTAGTCTCTTGAATATGCACAAGGGTCTGTCGGCACATTCAAGACGGTTGATAGACTGGATCGTTGAAAAGTTCATGAAGCTGTATTCTTTGCTCCTTCCTGAAAGAGTCTAAAAGTTTCTGCATTGTTTCAATTTGAATCTTTTGATGATTTAAAATCTTTTAGAATCTGTATAATATCTTCAGTGCATGTATTTGCAAGGCCAAGGGAACGGTTCCGTTCTGTTGTTCCTTGTGTATGAAAAAATCCGTTTCATCATTTCCTTTGTTACCTCACATGTTAATGTTTGCATCTTTGATGGGGAAGACCAGGAGGAGTGAGTGGGGACTTGTACTCCTTTGACGATAATCTTATCTTTCCATTCCGCCGTCTTCTTCGGCTTCTACAGACTTTCTCGATTTTACGATCCCTTGTCAATATAATTCATTTTTAAACCAGTTTATTAAGGATAGACAAATAATTGGAAAGTGGGATGAGTAGAATGATGAGGATTTGGAAAACAAACAGGTGATGTTTGATATGATTTTTCTACTTTTCTCTTACAGATTCACATGGGACCGATCCTCCTTGTCGCCAACCCCTTCAACGCTCTTGGAAACCCGTTGACACTGAGCTCGACCAAGGGCCATTTCTCCCCACCCCCCGTACAAAAGATAGTTCAAGAGGCTCTTCGTCAGCAGGGTGACACAGGCTACCCTCAAGCCATTATCCTGTCAGGGTGCAGCGGGTCCGGGAAGACGTACACCTCCATGCTGGTACTGCGACAGCTTTTCGAAGTTGCGGGTGGTGGAGTTGAAACGGATGCTTTCAAGCATTTAGTTGCATCAATTACCGTCCTTCGATCTTTAGGAACAGCAAGAACCGTATCCAACACGGAGAGCAGTCGAATCGTAAGAAGACTCTACATACTTATCTTTTAATTTCTTTTTACCAATCTATCTTGACTGCATAGTAGTTTGTAGTTGGTAACTAAAAAAGTAACAGGGAAAACGCTACGAGGAAATCGCTTTATCTACTTAATAACTGCTTCTCTGATTCTTATTACGATGATGGTGACCGTGTGTACGAGATCCAGATGATTCATCAGCTACATCACCACC
The DNA here is from genome assembly GCA_906901655.1 of Sminthurides aquaticus. NCBI lineage: Eukaryota > Metazoa > Arthropoda > Collembola > Symphypleona > Sminthurididae > Sminthurides > Sminthurides aquaticus. The sequence goes on along the minus strand of CAJQTT010000004.1, from coordinate 1,157,311 downwards.
GCACATTCAAACTGGTTCCCTGCTTATCTTACCAGTTTCCCCACTTTACAAAGCTTCTTCTGTTAACCACGACAGTCAGGAAGATGCCTCCTGTCCTGCTTATGGAGTCAGAGGAAGGAATCTCCACGCGCAAACCTCTTAACCTTAAGAGTGTCACTTTGCTTTATAATGAAAAACCTGACTTTAAGCGGACTTGAAGATTTAGTTAACCTATTTTCCCAATCCATTTGAGCCTATATACTCATTTAAACCCATGAATCCGCTTTGCAGGGTCATTTTATCGAAGTACAAGTTACGGAAGGAACCGTGTACAGAACCAAGGTCCACTGCTACTTTCTCGATCAAAACCGAATCGTTCGCACCTCTGAAGGAGAGAAAAACTACCATATTTTCTATCAAATGCTTGCAGGCTTGAATGCGGAAGAAAGAGGTGAGCCGGGTGTATCCATTATGACGTCCTTGTATTTCAGAAATGATATGCCTCTCATTCGTCACCAACTCAATGTGTCAAATATCTTATCTTTTATAGCGAAATTGCATCTTGGAAAACATACGGAGCGGACGCTGAATTACCTCAGATCATCATGCCCTCCAGCGGAACGGGAATCAGAAGCGTCAGAGGATGCGATGCGTTTCCTGGATTGGAAAACATCATTAGGTAGCCTATAATCTCTTGTTACATTCGGTACATGGTGCGGGAGTGCACTGAAGGAATGTCATTAATTTAAAATTTGTCGCGGCTTGTGTAGGTGTTCTCGGTATTCCGTTTTTCGACGTAGTCAGAGTTTTAGCTGCTGTTGTTCTTATTGGCAACGTCCGATTTGTGGAATCTCCTTGTATGGAGATGGAAGTTGAGGTAAGAAAAGTGGACATTGATACTGCATTACGGCTAGTTTTGTCTTGTATCATATTGCCTCATAGAGAAGGACATTTAATCATTGTTGATTTTGGTCATTTTTTTAAGGGTGTGAGCGAACTACAAGCAGCAGCGTCCTTACTTGGTGTTTCAGAGACTGCACTCAAACAAGGCCTTACCACAAGGACGCATAACGTTCGCAGTCAATCAGTACGAAGCCGATGTGATGCCAATTTGTCCAACTTTGCGCGGGATTCTCTGGCAAAGTCTTTGTACTGCCGTACGGTTGCCACTATCGTTCGAAGGGCAAATAGCTTGAAGCGTCTTAGCTCCACTTCCGGCACGCTCAGTTCGGATTCAACTGACTCGGTTCATAATCAGGCAGAGACCCTTAGCCAGCACGCTTCCACTGTGGGCACTGCCGGTTCCAAAGCGTCAAAATCCATGACAGCCCTTAATAACGCCGTTCGACATGCCACGGACGGCTTTATCGGGATTCTCGACATGTTTGGTTTTGAGGATGTAAAAGTAAGATGTTATGAAAGCTTTCTGATTGTGAATGTGTTTGTATAAGCTTGAATGAGATATTTATATTTTGCTTTCTTAATCCGTTTTCAGCCGAGTAATCTGGAGCATCTGTGTATCAATTTATGCGCGGAAACGATGCAGCATTTCTACAACACCCATATTTTCAAAGCCTGCATCGAATCCTGCAGAGACGAAGGGATTCAGTGCGACTGGGAAGTGGATTACGTGGACAATGTTCCTTGTATCGATCTAATCTCATCCCTGGTAAATGACGTCATATGCCATTACAAAGCTTCTTACACTTGTTGAAGCTCTCGGATCTAACGGTTGCTATTTTTTGTATTCTTCTAGCGTACCGGGCTTTTGTCAATGTTGGACGTGGAATGCTCACTCCGTGGAACAGTTGAGAGTTATGTCCAGAAAGTACGAATACAGCACAAGCAGAATCCTAGACTTCTGGAAAAAAATTCCACGTCAACTGATTTAAGATCATTTGCCATACAGCATTATGCGGGGAACGTTGAATACAACGCTACTGATTTCATGGGTAAGCTTTGATCCCTCTGCTTCATAAACCATGCAGTGGATTGTGGCTTCCACTACCGCGGCTATTTAATCAATCATGCCTGGCTCATCTTTTCTAGAAACAAACCGGGATGTTTTAGCTGATGACTTGGTGGCCGTATTTCACAAGCATCGCTGTAGTTTTGGATTCGCAAGTCATTTATTCTCGTCAGAGCTGAAAATCCTTGGCGCAGGAGGCATGGAACCCTGTCCTCGCGGAATATCTTTCAGGATTTCTCCCACATCTCACACGGAGCTGTAAGTCTAGTGACTGCATTGCTACTTTTGTGCAATTAAAACTTGATATTAGTGGATTGTAATTATTTTTTTACTAACCATTCAAGCAGTCTTAACGGGGAGGAGCCTGTGTCAACGCTTACACAAGACTTTCATACACGCCTGGACAATTTGCTCCGAACTCTCGTACACGCACGACCTCATTTTATTCGCTGTATTAAGCTTAACAGTCACGAGCAGCCCGATGTTTTTGATCGCCATGCCGTCTCCAAGCAACTACGGGCCTTTCAAGTACTCGAGACTATAAACTTAATGGCCAACGGGTATCCTCACAGAATGAGATTTAAAGCCTTTAACGCCCGCTACAAACTCCTAGCCCCGCTACACCAGCTATCCAGAACTGATGACCGAGTGACTGATGACTGTCAAAGGATACTTGAGTGTTTCGTACAAGCTTTAGATGAAAACAGTCGGGAGCGATTTGGGCATATTTCGATTAGTTGGGCTATGGGAAAACGTCACATTTTCATGAGGTATGTGTTCGTCTACGTTAATCTACCGCCTTATTGTGTATTGGTTCCAAAATATTTAACTCTAAGGATAAACACGAGTGTATTTTTAACTTAACAGCGAAGGAGCGCGGCAGCAACTGGAGACAATGAGAGTTTCTACGCGAAACAATGCCGCAACTTTAATACAATGCACTTGGAGAGGCTGGCATCACCGACAACGGTGGCCTTTGATTCGACAAGGCTTTCACCTCCGCTTCCAATCGCCAACAGATCCGCGACACCCTCACAACATGCCAATAAATCCCAACCACCCCAACCGAATGAACCCTTCACTAAACCCCCACCAACCTCCTGGAGATCCTGCAACCTCAGGAATGAATGGTGGAGTCAATAACATAATATACAGGAACGGTATTATGGTTTCCGGGACTGGGGGTAGTTCCATGGTAAATCTGCATAATCTCCAAACGCAATCTTCGACTCAGGGGCTCCAACAACCCCAAGGGATTAACGGAGCGGATTTCCTGCCATCTACCCCGTGCCCATCTTCTCCGCCCGCAATTCCCATTCCCATTCCTCGCACCACTGTCAATGCGGCGGGTGGACCAGGGAATGGTTTAGTTAGTAATCGAAACGGGATGACGGCGAACCCGGCTGTTGCCACCCTAAACGCTACAAGTGTTGCCACAATCTCCATTGTTAACGGCTCCTCCAGTTCTTCAGGTATACATACAAACGGGAGCAGCGCCAGCGCTACTACTACTGGAGGCAGTCGCCCGAGACCCCAGCCAATTTCCGGTACTCCTCCTCCGGATGTTATGGACCGGTGTGACCCGAAACTGGTTCAGCAAACGTGCAATTTATTCGGTTTAGACATGGTAAGATGAGGTCTTGAATGCTCATGGGCTACAAATCGCATCCGTTATTACCTTATTAAAACTTGAAACGAAGCAAGAGAAATTAAAAAGTTTGAATTTTTCTCACAGGAACGACCTCCTCCATTGCCTCCAAGTAGGTCATACACGGTCGCCGGAAATACGAAACTTGGATACCCTCAGACTAGAATAATGAAAATGACTTTTCCTGGTAAGCACAAATAGGAGCGCGTACCAAATTATAGTTTCCACCTGCAGTACGCAAAAAAGGGCATAACATAATAATTCACATCTTTGTCTTTGCAGAAGAAGGGGTCAACTCTGATATTCGATTGCTCAAAGGAGATGCTGTTGTCGTGGTTGGAGCTTCAACTAGACGAGGACATTTGTTAGTTGAACACAAAAATCGCAACATACATGTGCCTTTCCAGTTCTTGGAATTAAAGGCACCCCCCTAGATTTTAGTTTAAACTCACATGCCTGACAATCAAAACAGCTTCGTGATTCAGTATTTTATAAGCATCCTTAAACTTTCCTTCATATATTTTTACTAGTAACCATGAACCAATACCTATAATCAAGAGGAGTTCTAATTGGTACTGATGATATAAAGTAGCAATTACGTGAGCTAAAGCGGATTAGCTTCTGTATCGGTTCTGCAAACACGATTTAAAGTTATTCAATGCCAAATGTAAATATTTATATTTAATTTAGATGTAGACGTTATACACATAGAAAAATTAATATGACAAATCGTGTAAAACAAGTATTAATTTGTCCTACTCTCAAACTCCGCTACGTAATTGCCATCGTAGTGCATCATATTATATACTACTCTACTGAATGATCATCATCTAAACGCCAAATTTGTGTTTTTCGAACTTTGAAATAAATAATGCTCTCACCTGGGAATGTTGAAGTTAACATGAATTCCACACATAATTTTTATTACCTGTCAGTCAAATACTGAAAATTAAATAGCATAACGGCAGAATTTGAATGACCTCTCGAAGTCTTAAATGATCACAATACCAATAATTATCAATAGCATTTTAGAAACCATGGAATAGGTACGTGATAAGCCAATTTAGACTTGCTTAACTATAACGGAATAATAATACCTTTTACTTTCGACTTTTACCTGAGCCTGATTTTTTTGATGTCGAAGCCTTTTCTTCTTTCCCTTTCTTAGGCTGTGCTTTCTTCGACTTAACTTTAACATTTGCATCCTTGGCTAAGTCCTCATCGGAACTACTTTCTTCATATGCAACGTCTTCTTCTTCATTGAATTCGCCATTAGCTTCTGCGGCAGCTTTACCTTTGCTTTTGGTTATCTTCGTATCCATGGCATACGGCACCATCGTATGTTTGTTTACCAGTCGTGTAAAATTTGCCTTAGTCTTGGAATCGATTTGTGAAAACGTATCTCTCATGTTGGGCCACATTGCTATGTCTTGCAAATTGTCCAAATCCTCCCGGATCAAGTCGTAACTCTATGTAGAAACAAAGAAAACATCCGCAAAATTACTATTTGGTTCTGAACTAAACGAAAGTTTGAGTTAAGAAGATTAAAGTACCCATACCTTCATCAAATCAGCAGCTTCATCAGGTTCTCCAGCAGCTAATCGGTTAACGATCGATCTTCGCAAATAAGGAGCGTATTCCATGTTAAGAGCTTCTAGACTTCCTGATACATTCAGATGCATGTGAGTATGCAACTGTTGTATAAGCCTAGACCGTTTATTTCGGTTTGAATTTTTCCCGAACCACTGAGGGAAGTCTACGGGGCCACCGTAACCTTCCATGTATTCACCAGGAAGCAAACTGGCAAATACGGCTTGGACAGACAGCAAACTCCAATTGTTACTACTGCGGATAGCTCTTTCAGTTATATCTCCCAAAGCAAGAGATTCGGCTGCTAGTCTAATTGCCTCCATCGTTTTCTTTTTATCGCCTCTGCAAAAACACAGTCGAAAACATTTTTTACGGATATACGGTTACAAATGTGAAGAATACTTATATGTAGAAGAACAAACTTATTAAACTCACTTCGCGTGCAGGGGAACACAGCGCAGATAGTTTTCTTGAACAAACAATGGACCAAAATTATAATCTTGAAAGAATAAGCTCATTTTGTCGTTAATGTTCATTTTTTCATGTTCCTGAACAGAAAAGACCTTTCGAATCACATCCCAATTAGTAAGCCTGATGTCTTTTCTAGGATCGTATGCTTGAGGCGACGAAGTTTCTTTGAACAGCTGAAGCTGATGAACGATCTGTCTGATATCCTGGTCACTTCCGATAATAAGCCGTTGCAACGTTTCAGTTGGTATCTTTAATTTCTCCTTGAAGCAAATTGAATGTACAAAACCTTTGAGTTGCTCATTCCGGGGCTTCGAAAACCTAACAGCAATTAAACAAAATTACTATTATTTGTGCTCACCACGGAAGATGCTTTGATTGTCAAATGAATATACCTCTCACCTTAGATCGAAGCAGTAGCTTGCTAGTGTACGAATCTTCTGCTCATTTCTGTCATTACAAATACATATAATAGGAACTCGACTTGATTTTATCAATGCCAACAGTTCTTGACAACCTCCTCTGTCTTCATTGCCAGACATCCCATCAACCTCATCCATTATAACAACGTGTTTTCTTGCAAGAACGGCATCGCTTTTATTCCCGTAAAATAAACTCTGGCTGGTCAACGCATCGGAAAGAAGAGCTCGTAATCCTTTCTGACTACGAGTGTCTGATGCGTTCATTTCGAAATAGTCGTAACCAAGTTCCTTGCATACCAGATGTGCGGTTGTGGTTTTGCCAACACCTGGAGGTCCCGAAAGCAAGGCAGCTTTAAATGTCTTTCCTTCCGAATCTTTCAACCCAGGCCATGACGCTTTGACCTTGTCGTCTGACTTTCCATGGTAGTTAAACCAGTTTTGTAGCCATCGCAGTAGCTTCTTTGCGTTGGAACTATCGCCGGTTTGTCCAACTAGCTGCTTCAATGCTTGAGGCCGATATTTATCGACCCACATCTGGTTATCTTCACTTGGCTTTACGATCTGAGTGCTTGCAGACTTTGCTGCAACCGATGGCGCAGTTTGAGCAACGGGTTTTCCGGTTGTAGCTACTTTAGGCGGCTTTTTCGGACTATCTTTGCTGATAATTTTTGGCGACGGCACACTCGTGGTTTCTTTCGCCGATTTTACAGGAGTTTTGGCTTTGTGTAGCGGCGACGAATCCAGAGACTTTTTGGGAGTAACTTCAGTTTTACTCTGCACTACGGGTTTCACTTCTTCCTTTATATCCTGAGCAACATCCATTTCTTTATCATCTTCAAACATGGATTGGTCGACATAGCTTGCCTCAAATAAATCTTGATCAGGGTTCGATTCTCTAAGCATATTCAAGAAATCGTCTTCCGTAATCTGAGGGATATTCAGGGATTTTGCTTTATCCAGCTTTGACTGCCCGGCGTCAGATCCCACTATCACGTATGAAGTCTTTTTGCTGATACTAGAAGTGCATTTGCCCCCATACTTAGTAATTGCCTCCGCCACGTCGTCTCTTTCAAACGAGTCGAGCACCCCTGTGATTACGAATGTTTTTCCCGCGAGGCAATCTGGTTTTCCAATGGGTAATTCCTTTGCCCCCAGATTCTTTGGTCCACCACGGGAAAGAAACTTAAAATATCCTTGCCTCTTCTTATCATCTTTTTTAGGGTCAGGAGTGACGGCTTCCTTCTCCGGCTTTGAAGGTTTCGGTGACGGTTCCGGCTTCGGCTTTTTTTCTACCGAGCGACTAGGGCTGTCATACTTATTCTTTTTTGACTGCTTCCTTGAAGGAATGTCTTCATTGTCGATTTCAGTTGGTCGCTGACGCTTACTCCCTGGCTGTACCACAACAACTGGGCTTCGAGATTTCTCTGGTGATTTAATCTTTGCTGGTGATGCAATTTTGTCAACCTTTTCAGGGGACTTTTTAGACACGACAGGCAATTCCTCCGATGATTTCACCACACTAACTTCTTGTTTCACTTCATCTTTTTTCTTGTTCACCGTTCCATTGGTTTCTAAAAGCCATCAAACTATGACATTTAAACGCCCTCATTTTCACAATTTCAATAACCTTAAAATCAGTTACTCACCAGTTTTTTTGGTTCTAGTAGGGATTTCACCAAAAATACTAGACAGATTAAGACTCATCTGTGGCTTAACATCAGCTTTAGGAATTTCTTTTTTCGCTTCTTTTCTCGGTGAGGTACGTCTTACTTTCTCGTTTACTTCTGGCTTATTCGTAACCTTAGAACTGGAGCGGCTTGTGCTTGAACTCTGAGGTGGTTTAGCCACTTCAACGGGAGAATCATCCTCCGAATCAGAAAAATTAAGAGTTTTAACCCTTGAAGTTTTCTTTTTAGGACTACTCACGATTTTCACCTCTTCATCTTCATCGTCGATTTTGTTCTTCTTTCTCCCTCTTTTCTTCGGCTCTTCCTTGGCTTCCGATGAGGTTGCTGCCGGTGCTCGTTTAGTGGCCCCCAGCGCGGAGAAGTAAGATCGAATATCTTTAGCTTGAGACTGTAAAAGAATAAGGAACAATATTACATAATCCTGGCTTTTAGATACTCCATTCATGTTCTTAAATTTTAGTAACGGCGTTAGGGCTAAACTTACCTTCATCTTGAACTTGGCGTTCTTAAAATTCAAGGGTGTCCTCCGTTAAAGAGCATCTAGGGCTAAGTATTTTCGGTACTCATGTACGTTACACTGCTATTACTTCAAGTTTGTCAATTGACTTATATACCACCTTTTAGAGCTCGCTACACATGAACACATTTAAAGTAAAAAACCGTTGCCGAATATTCCTCTGCTCAAACGTGTATTCAAATATAGTGACATGACATCACATTATCACAATTAATAAATATTACGGAACTCCAAATTGTCTAATTATTGATTATTAAATTTGTTTTAAATTGAAACTTTTATCACGGATATAGTTTCTATTAATTGAACCTAAAAACAAATGAACTTAACCAAATCGCATCATCCGTCCTTTGTTTGTGTCCGCTTTAGTTTTGCTTACATAAGCGCTTTACGCACATGCACGCATCTAAAATTGTCGCCGCGGTTTCCTAAAACGGAATTCAGAACATCCCGCCTCAACCAAAACATCCGAGATTCGTTCCCATATTACGTCAACACTATTGCCGACTCTCGTCTGTCCTGGCAAACCCACACTGTATAATATGCGGCTTCCTCCTTTTGAGCATACTCCTCTGTCCGTTTTCTTCCTACATTATATGTGATCGGTCGCTTTCGTATAAAATACACGGGCTTGAATATGTAGGTACTTCACATGTTAAATTGCAATAACCACCTGTGGAATATTAAATGACAATTAAACTCGTGTTAATTAGATGCTAATCGGCTAGCCTTCATACTACACTAACGTAGTACTTGAATTAACATACAAGATGAAGCCTTTGACGAAAGAAGCACTGTATCTCAATAATATGAATCAAGGCAGATTTTTTCTTTAGAATGAAATTCTTCACGCTAAAATGAGTTAAGCATATGCATTGCATACAGCCCTATAGCTGCACTGCCACTCCCGCCGTTGAAGATAAGAACTTTTAGTCCAATCAGAAACCATATGATTCTTGACGTCATACAAGACCTGACGTCATAGTATGATGAATCCTACCAAAACAGTAGAAACGAAAACACATCAGCTCACACGATGACGTTATGATGTCGTTTACAGAGATCATCAAGTCCATACTTCACGAACACCTACTTTCATTTTATTACTATGCCTTGTGAAATAACCTCCATTTTCCTCTTTTAACCCTATTTTACTCCTTTTGCCGCATTGTAAGAATGATTCATTTGCAGCTTGACGTACAGATTTACTAGACTACATGTAGAAGCAGTTTCGCTTAAAGCAAGTTCAGTTTAGATTCCGCGTCAGTGTCGGAACATTAGATAATCTTTGTAAATTATCATTTAAGTAAACGATTTTACTAGTGAAACTCGGGATTTTTGCAGAAGAATAATAAAGTTATAGATAAGTTTATTACAAATAAATAAATAATCGTGAAAGATTCCAGTTGAAGATTTGGTGAAAAAGACGATCGTTAAAATGAACCCAGGCTATCCCGTAAGTATTATTTTCATGTATATATATGTTTAAAATTAGTCAAGAACACTTGCTCTATAGTTATATAAATATACGAGCAAGGGTCAAGTCGCAAACAAAATCGTTGCTTGATGAATCTGTTTCCAAGGTGTAAATTGCAATTGCGGGAAACACTCTATGCTTTTATGAACTAAGAATTTTGCATTGTTGACCCGTAAAACTTTTTGCAATAGGTAATACAGATTCAAGCGCGAATTTTATACGCAGACGTTTGCGACTAGACTAGTTTAAAATTTGTATATGTTATATATATGTTTCATTTCTAGACTGATTGGCGTGACCACTATGAGTAGTTAATGATTAACTACCACTTAATGCCACATATCATTTATTATGATAATACGTAAGTTATGTTTGATTTTATAGGCGGGACCATATCCTCCAGCTGGAGCATACGCTCCCACAGCGCCAACAGGAGGTCCAGGTTTCGTGATGCCCTCCGCAGGCGTGCCACAGCAAGGTCCATATCCAGGAACGTACCCTCCACCACCATATCCCGGTGGAGCATACCCTCCTCCGGGATCTTCCCCATACCCTCCACCAGGGGCAATGCCTGCATATTCTGGACAGGCACCTCCACCATACTACCCTCAAGGTTACCCAGCGCAGCAGCCAGGAGCTTATCCTCACCAAGTAGGTCATTCGTTGTTGCTACAGGAGCTTGTTTAAAAAGATGTCGGTTTTGGGTGACCGAACTTGTCATAATCTCTTGTGGTTGCTAAATTGAATTACCTTTTCAACAGCCTCCTTACGGGCCAGGACCTGCACATCACGGCAGTGGAAGCAGCGGTGGTGGTTTACTCGACAGTGCTGGGAAAATGCTTGCAGGAGGACTTGCAGGAGTTGGTTTGGCTGGCATGGCAGTGAGTAAATCATAATGAACATTAATCTTTTAAAATATAATCATTCACTTGTCTCGTGTCTTGCGGTGGCTGACATATTTAATTTGAATGAATTCCAGAATAAAATCAGTGGACATGGTCACGGCGGTCATGGACACGGTGGCCACTACGGAGGTCATTCCGGAGGTCATTCAGGGGGACCTGGACTTGGTGGAGCACTAGGGTCTGCAGCTGCACTGGGAGTTGGAGGCTTAATAGCTGTAAGTTGTTTGTTTTCTGTGAATAATCTTGCTTATTCCCAAGATCATTGTTAATGACGGATCTCGTTGTTGATTTCACCAATTTAGGGCAAAGCCTTAAAGAAAGGAAAAAAGAAGAACAAAATGCTCAAATACGGGTTACCCATTGCTGGCGTCGGACTCGGAGGCTATGCTTTATCCAAAGGAATGAAGAAGGTTAAACACCATGGGCATCATGGCCATAGCTCGTCCAGTTCCAGCTCTAGTGATAGCGATTAAGTCTTCCTTTCTTCACATCTCTACCTCATACAATACAATAATTCGGTGCTACTCAATCGCATTAGTATTTTGCATTTTCTTTTCGAGCTCGAATATCTCCGAGGAAAAAGTGTCGAGTGTTTACAAACAAGTCTTCTAGTGCAAACATTAGCAGAAATTGCCACACCACTGGTTGTGAATGCCAGCAAGGTAATTTACTACCGTATTAAATATAAAATCAATCTTCAAGTGCAGTTATTGCACTCAGGAGCTTCCAAGCTGCCTTCTTCCATTTCGAAAGCTTCTAACTAACAGTGTCTTGCAAAACAGAATCAGTATTTCATTTACTAGTTTTTAAAGAGATATTTATATGCAATCCTGTGAATCGATATTATGTATTTTCGGTAGTTACAATTGTGTGTGCCTTATATCGTGAATCCAATGCTGTAAGGAGATCAAGTCAAGTAAAAATGTCAGTAATTTGTCACAGAATTCTGTGTAGGATTTTTAGCATATGAAGCTGACTAATAAACAATAACCATTTTTACTCTAGCAATGGCGTATGTACTTAAATTATTCATTCATCATTCGAAATGGTTGTACAACCGTAAAATTGCAAAATGTTTAGGTTTGCAATGAATAAGAAGATAATTTTAAGTGGTTCATGTGCTCGGATCCTCTGCCTCATTTCTCCACCACATATCGCCATATATTCTTTCCCTGACAGCGTACACGTACGCCCAGGACATGCTTTAACTTATTTTTTGTTTACTTCAAGGGCAAAGGTACTGGAAGAATATTTTGGAGGTTAACTAAAGGTTCTTTTGGTCTATTAAATCTAGCCAAAAGCCAAAAGCCTAAATCTATCAACTCTATACAATACAATGCAAAGTTAAATCTTGTTATGAACTTTCTCCAAGAAAACATCCGTCAACTTGACGCCCAGACGGGATGCGCACATGTTTACAGAAGAAGGTAATAAGACTGACAGAAAAGCTGAAACCCCTATAATCCCTAAAGAAGAACATTGGATACGGCGAGATCCAAAAGTAAAGATGCGATAGCATCCTTATTTGAGGATCCGGCTTCCGATATACACGCAGATCTTATTAGCATTGCAGCGTATCCCCGTGAAGGGAATCCATATTAACCATACTCTCCGATCATTCCCAAGGCATCCAGAAATCGGAATGAAGGGGAAAAGTGCAACATACGGAACCGCGAAAACCAAATTGTACAGTAATTCGCGTGATTTAGCAGAAAAAGTGGGAAAACTTGAAATTTGGCATTGTTTGCTCCTATGCCTTAAGCATAGGCAGTAAACTCAGTCGACTGAAGAGCTCCTTGGATTCTGGGAAATTTGATTCCGTTTGAGGAACATTTTTACTGGAAAATATTCTAAGTCCCAGCCGTAGCCGTGGATGTGAGTATTACAAGTGGGGTTTCTAAGTAAAGGCAGCAATTAAAGGTAGGTACGAGTTTCATTAATCTTTTCTAGATAGATAATTGTGCTTTCCTAATTATAATTGTTATTATATTTGTAACAGCAATAACACTGCGTTTCTTTTTTAACAGGTCGGATTCCGCTTATTAAAGTTGTAGGATGGAGAGTTATTTATCACAAGGAAGGAGCAAAAAAAGCCAAAATGTAAGCTGAAGATAATTCTCTATATGAATTTAATTGCGAGTACGTGGATCTTATGCTGCATGAACTTAAATTGGGATTAGTTATTATTAGCAAAATTTGTTTTGACATTGACTTTTTTAATCCACAGTTATCAATCTAACCATAGGATTTGGATGACATGAAGAGGAAGGAAGGAATCACCAGTGGTTATGAAGCTGCTTTCGCCATACGAGCCCTTTACCAGCATGTAAATATAAAATACGAGATATTGTAATTACTACCACATTTAATTAACTGTGAATAAATTATGGTTTCGTAATTTCAATGCGACGGATTAGTGCATACATTATTCATGACCACATCGCGATCTATGAGTATGCAGATACTAGGCATCCAAAAGAATGGGTAAAAGCAGGATATATGAGCATCTCCAGTTTCAGATTCCCCAGCATCCGCATTCTTGGATGCGGAAGAAATCTCTATGGTTGGATGCAATATGGGCGCCACGGTGCAACAGAATGCACTTTCTAATCCTTAAAACCAGTATCCAAACTGTCCACCTGGCATACAGGGGAATTACGAATCCCAAGATCTTTTTGCTTGCATGAAAAGTTTATGGGGGAAGCGGACGACCTAGTAAGAATCATCATAAGGCTTATGCATACTCTAGACGAAACTCTCTGTTCACAGGAGAAAAGACGAGTTTAGTTGCACGGAAGTATCGGGTGGGTGAATGGCTGACTGCCTACTTCCCTAGTCCCTCAGCTGTATTCTTCGCTAATAACGTCTAATGGCGTTTGCGAATTTTGTCGTCTATATTGCACACACCTTCCCCGTCCTTACTGTTAAAGGAGAGGGTTTACAGTGCTAGTTAATCCTCCTGGAGGGTGGACAAGAGCTCGTTAGTAACGATCTAGAATTCTATCAAGTTGAGCAGAAATGCGTAACATTCTGCATGGAGTGCAATAAGTTGCTAACCAGAATAATTATGCCTTTGATCTTGTTACAACCAGTTGAATTGTAACATAAATATTACTTTTAATGGAGAACACCTCTCCTGCTTCTCCTTAACTTGTGTTCATGTAGTTTGTAAGGCCTGCAGTCGTTAATTATATTCAGATATTTGTTTACAATCATACCTGGAGCTGCAGTTAAGGAGTCTTCTTCTGATCCAGCAGTTCAACAACATTTTCAACGTAACCTCCTTGTGTTCTAGTGAGTGAGTGATTTATCAAAACTAGTCGAAAATAAATTGTGAGGTAAGTGGTTAACAGTTTTACTCTTTTAGCAAGCAGTAGTGTAGACACACTTCAAGTTGAATATTGTAGTATACGTTGACTCTATTTTTATTTGCAGTTCTTCTCGCCTTGCATTGTGGCATTGTTACCTTGACCCTTCACCTCTCGAAGCATCACGAAGACCTTCAACGACGGGGTACATGCTAAATTCTTAAACTTTTGCCCATCCAAAGAATTGATTTTATCTAATTCTGAACCTCTGTCTAACGTAATGTTTTATACTACTCCTTTCAGGTAATAATGGCAGAGAGAGCAGAATCAGGGAGTGCTTTACACATAGGTTCACCTCCAACAGGGTCCATCCTTCTCCAAAAATCTGCTACTGATGGAGGAGTTTCATCTTTTTTGACATCAGGTCTCCAATCTGTTGTATCTGGAGGGACGGTTCCCATGGTCAAAATTGGACATTATGTATTGGGAGAAACTCTTGGAGTGGGAACCTTTGGAAAAGTCAAAAGTAAGTGGTGTCATCTCGTTAATCGTAACAAATCTATGAACGAGCTTTTCTAGTTCCTAATTTTCTGATATAGTTGGGGAACATCAGTTGACTGGTCATAAGGTGGCTGTGAAAATATTGAATCGGCAAAAAATCAAGAGTCTCGATGTTGTAGGAAAAATTAGAAGGGAAATACAGAATTTAAAACTCTTCCGCCATCCGCACATTATAAAGCTGTAAGTATAGATGATACAGATTCGTATACATTGTAAACCGGTGTTGCAAAAATGGTTGAATAGTTTCTTGTGGAGTGAAGTCGATTCAATATGCTAACTTTCTCATTTCTACTCCCATCTTCCAGGTATCAAGTCATAAGCACTCCCACTGATATATTCATGATCATGGAATACGTGTCAGGAGGAGAGCTGTTTGATTATATTGTGAAGCACGGGAAGGTGAGATTGACAGATAAAGGAATCAGTTTGGTTTGGGTAACGTTATCCTTTGAACGAGGCATGTGAACTTGAGTTTCATTTCGTACTTTGAATATCAATTTCAGCTGAAGGAACATGAAGCCAGAAGATTTTTCCAGCAGATTATTTCTGGTGTAGATTATTGTCACCGACATATGATCGTGCACCGGGATTTGAAACCAGAAAATTTACTTCTGGATCATAATTTGCACGTTAAAATTGCTGACTTTGGTATGTTCCTTACGCCACTAACTAGACAACTGTAAAAGAAAGAAAAGTTCAGGCATAATGTAACCGTTATTGACATTACAGGACTGTCAAATATGATGATGGATGGAGATTTTCTTAGGACAAGCTGCGGCTCGCCCAACTACGCTGCACCAGAAGTCATCTCAGGAAAGCTTTATGCTGGCCCTGAGGTGGATATTTGGTCTTGCGGGGTCATTTTGTACGCACTTCTGTGTGGAACATTGCCATTCGATGACGAACATGTGCCAACATTATTCAGGAAAATTAAATGTGAGTTTCCGTAGTATCTTTGCCGCTAAAACTGATTTTCATGATGACTTCGTATCAACTCAGAATCCAGAGAGTAATTCTAACGAGTCTTATTATCTTTACAGCGGGGATCTTCACAGTTCCTGATTACTTAAATAAAAATGTTGTCGGCCTCCTGTTTAACATGTTGGCCGTGGATCCTATGAAACGGGCAACGATTGACGACATCAAGTTAGTTCTAGAATCTGTGTTTTTGTCATTTGCAAATTACTTCGGATTAGAAATTTACCGTATTTGTTTCTTCACAGGAAACATGACTGGTTCCAAAAAGATTTACCCGTGTATTTGTTTCCTTCTCCGGTAGATCAAGATACTTCAGTGATTGAACCGGAGGCAGTGGCTGAGGTTTGCGAGGTAAATATTGAATTAAATGATCAATTAAGTCGAGATTGTTGATTTCTCCAATTGCAATTTGAATATTCTTCTAGAAATTTGGAGTCAAGGAAGAAGAAGTTTATAATGCCCTTTCAGATGGTGATCCCCACGACCAGCTTGGCATTGCTTATCATTTGATAATCGATAACAAAAGAATTGCAGACGAAGCTGCCAAGGCTGAGCTAAAAGATTTTTATGTCGCCAGTAGCCCACCGCCTGCTGTAATTCCTGTCGATGGTATTCACAGCCCTGTTCGGCCACATCCCGAACGGATTGCTCGTGAGTGATCTATCTTAATGTTTTTGAAAGTAGCGATTCTAGCTTCTTTTTTGTGTCCTTTATTTTAATATTATGTGCATGTGTTTTAGCCCTGCGAGAGAGAGTTATTACTTCGGCTGCACCGACTGGAACCAACGTGGACCGCCACAAGAGCAGTGGGATAAAGAGGGCAAAGTGGCATCTAGGAATCCGATCGCAAAGCAAGCCACACGACATAATGAACGAGGTTTACCGTGCAATGAAAACTCTGGACTTTGTAAGTAAAACTACATAGTTGACAATTCTGTTTAAACTTTCAACCAACTATAATTGACACGGGGCTATATTTCAATAGGAATGGAAACTTGTGAATCCATATCACGTACGTGTCCGCCGGAAGAGCTCTTCGGATACCAAGCATGCGAAAATGTCACTCCAGCTTTATCAAGTAGATTACAAAAGTTATTTGCTTGATTTCAAAAGCATCGGATGTGAAGAATTAGAGAATGCACCCGTGGCGACAAGCAGTAAGTGGTTTCCATCTGTTGCGTAACCTGTTTGATCTTCGGTCTTAAATTCTGTTGTAAACTAACTCAAATTTTGACGTACTTCTTAGGTGCAGAGGTGCTAAACTCATTGACTAGTACTGGGAGCAGCCATCATACGATGGAATTTTTCGAGATGTGTGCAGCACTTATTACGCAGCTGGCAAGATGAAGCTGCAGTACCTGAAATTTAAAAGTGGATGAATAAGTGAATATTTTTAAAATATGATTTCCTGGAGGGCCATTTTTTCCTCCAATCTACTTGGGCCTCTATAACTTCTACAACTAAAGAAAAGCTGTAGTTACTTGAATATTGTTGAGTCATTATCCCGCAATCGAATGAGTGGTGTTGGGATGTAGTGTCGAATTGTAAGGAAACTAGGCATTTGTCAATAAGTAAATCATGCTATGTATCCGAATGACGCATGGTGCTTCCGACCAGGAACGGGTATGCAACACGTTCTGCTGGAGGACGATAGAAGCGTTCAGTACTGTGTTAATGGACAACGTACTTTTGGACCTATATACATATAAAACGACTTTGAATTGCTTTCGGGCCTTTTTCAGTTTACTGTTATGACAGGCGAGCATTTTGGATCGCGATATGCAATACTTTATTGATTAAAATATCCTTGTTTGCTTCGACTGTTACTTGATTTGAATGTGATTTTCATGTCGCAAAAGAACCGTTGAGTGTATGTCGATCTACTTGCCAGAACTCAACAGAAACCACAAACGTGTATAAAAGCGTGTTATCGTTACGATACAGGAACAATTTAAACATGAAGCAGACCTGATTCAGATGAAAATATTTGCCATTTTCGGATTGAAAGGTATGCTTCGTTCTTCCACAACAGCAAGACCTTTGCTGGAACTTACTTTTTGTGATCGTGACTTGAGAATAATGTTGTGACCCTGTGTTGTGTACTTTGAGTGCTAACTGGCAATTAAATTACCTGTAGCTCCTCTCGCGATAGACTGACCTTGGAGTGTTTCACAGGTTACCCTTAGACGTCAGCAACAGTAGCGAATTGCGCCATAATCTTCCCACAACAATGCCACAGACAACAGGGCATTGCGAAAGGCTTGTAGTTTGTTTGTAATTGCAGCATCATAGCCGTCTTATGTAATAGCCCCTGGCGATTATTCGTCCGTTCACTGACAGTAGCGCTGAGGAATCTGACTGACAGAGTCGGAATAACGCAAGGTTCATCAGATTTATACCAAGTCTGACTGAATATTGTGAATGAGACAGCTTACGAATTACAATAAAGCGAAGACACCTGCACGCAGTTGTCAAAATGGAATCTTCTTGTCCTCTTGGTCTAACAATGCGCAATGTCCGAGAGCGTGTCTCACATTCAATTTGAAGATTTCTTGCACTTAATGACACTTTGAGCCCCAACTGTAATTATGAAAGCTTCCTGTATTAGTGATTAACAATTAAGTACTGCCGTAGTCTCGCCCCATTTACGAGCATTGCATTGCTTCAAAAATTTCCAGGGTATATTTAAGCGTTTTGCCGATGCGATCCAGTTTTTTCAAGCCGTTTTGCCAAACTTTATGGATTTCATTGATGAAATTGAACACTTGATCGTTATTTTAGGCAAGCGAGGGGGCACATTGCTGAAACGGTTTTTGCTATTAAAAGCGCGGTCATGAAGAGGTCATCAGAAGTTTGCGTTTGAAAGAGTTCCTGCCAAGGTGTCAGAGTCAGAGGTACGCGTACCCGACATTCAGCGTTTTAGGTCTTTCCAAAAGAGGAGGAACAGCATATTGATGCATCCTCTTGCAGAGGTACCATCAAGTGCAAAACGGGGACAAAATACAGTCTTAGCGAGCGGGGGTTTAAATCTGAAACCGCATAGCCCGACGATTTTTTATTAAAGCACCTTTATATTTAGTTAAGAAATACTTTACAATATAAAATTCGTTGTGTTTAGCTAAAGCTATAGTAGAATGTTAAATAAGCAAATAGCTGAAGAAAATTAGAATAGCTATATTGCCGGCATCAGTTGAAGTGTAATATTAGTTCTATCCATGTGGTTCGGAATACAGTTTTGAATTTTTACGCGTGTTCTATATACTTACTTTTGTAGTAAGTAATTTAATTTAATTTTTTACAATCATGTTGTCCCGGGTGAACAAAAGCCTTGCGCCAAATAGTAAAACAATTTTTCAGCTCTTTTATAATGGGAGAAGTGAGTTTTTCAAGACTAGCATATCCGTGTCAACTATTAGTAAATCTTACCATCGACATAGTTGTAAAAGCCAAGTCGTGTCAGGAGGACCGTATCAACAATGCTCATTGTTAGCATTCAAAGGGAAGCGACCGGAGTGTTGGCTTTCTTCAGCAAGACATTTCGCGACAGACCCGGGGTCAAAAGGAGAGAACCTCGAGGAAGAAGGTGCAGTAGTGGAGCAAGAGCAAGCAGAGTTGTCTGAAGAGGAAATAATGAGAATTAGGAACAAATCAAAGCTTCGTAACCATCATTATCGTATGGTAAACGGGGAGAAACCGTATGATGAGCCGAAATACTGGACTCATCATACCGTCAGATATAAACGCCGAATGTATGGTAGATACGGCGAAGAAAGTGGTGTCAATCCTGGAATCATGTGGCCTACACACGAGGACCTTGATGAAAGATTAGAATTCGAGAAAATTGCTTATCCGTACACACTACAAGAAATGATGGAGAAAAGAAAAGAAATGAGACGATTACAGGAAGAAGCTATAATTAATCGGTAAGTAGTTACAAAAAATACAGTAACCGTTCAAAACACGTGCAGATCCTAACCATAGTTAAGAAATTGTTAGACTTATTGTCTAAATGCTGAGTTTTTAAAATGTAACGGATGTGTATCTTTTGTTTATACTAGCGAAAAGGAACTGGAGAAAAAAATGGGAATGTTGGAAAAATTAAAAAAAGAAATTGAAGATAAACGGCTTGCTAAGGAACGAGAGATTGAGGCCGCTAAAGTAAGTTGGTATCCGCGTAATCATATGGATGTTGACCTTCATGTCAAATCATAAATGTTGCTGATTCCAGTTTGATACATACAATTTATTTCATTTTTTCAGGCCAAGAAGGAAGCTCTAATGGAAGAAGTTCGCCGACATTTCGGTTACACTGTAGACCCACGGGATGAAAAGTTCCAGGAAATGTTGGCGCTGAAAGAAAAGGCCCAGCGTAAGCAACAAAAAGAAGCAAAGCAACTGGAGCGACAGAAGAAGATAATGGCTAAACTTTTAGAAGGTTTAAATTCCAAACTTGATAAGGGAGAGGAAGAAGCTCAGTCCGAGCCTGAGAAGAAAGAAGCAAAGGTGGAAACGGAAGAGGAGCCAAAGAATAGACGTGCTAAGAAAGACTCTAAATCCTCTGAACAAGATGTAAGGACTGATAAACCTTCACAAGATCCCAAGATCGAGACTTCTAAACCGGATGCTAAGAAGGAGGTCGAATCTCAGCCATTGGCACTTTCTACAGAGGTTGAGGCAGATTTGCGTGACATTGTTGACGACATACGCAAAGTACGTCATAATCTTGAGTTTTAATGTTTTCGAATCAGCATGCGTAAATTATACTTTTATTCCACGTATGATTTTTACTAGGAATTGGGAGGTCGACATGTAGAACTTTGTGATGTTGCTGCATATTATTTCGATGGACAAGGGAAAGCGATCCGTCCTTTAATTTCTATTCTCATGGCTCGATCCATCAACGCTCATTTGCACGGCAGTGAAGACAGGTGAGCTGCCTACAAAATCCCCGATTGTCCCCGTTGTACAATTTTACTATTTGTTCAATTGCTCTTTGGTTTATGCAATTTGCAGTTTTATTCTCCACTCGCAAAAGCAACTGGCTTTAGTGTCAGAGATGATACACACAGCAACGTTAGTTCATGATGATGTAATTGATACATCAGACACAAGACGTGGGAAACCTAGTGTAAATGCATTATATGGACAGAAGAAGGCAATTATCGGTGGTGACTACATTCTGGCTAAAGCTGGAGCTATGGTTGCAAGGCTTAATAATGACGAAGTTACTCAGATTCTGGCACGGGTACTTGAAGACTTAGTTCAGGGAGAATTCATGCAAATGGGTGCTAACGAAGGAAACTCGGAAAGATTTGCCCATTATATTTCAAAGACTTTCAACAAAACAGCTTCACTAATGGCTTACAGCTGTAAAGGAGTGGCGATTTTAGGAGGTGCGGACGAGAGCCTAGCGGAGACGGCGTTTCAGTATGGAAAGAATGTGGGCATAGCCTTCCAGCTCATTGACGATCTTCTTGATTTTGTATCCTCAACGTCAACAATGGGAAAGCCTGCAGCCGCTGATTTACAACTTGGCCTGGCTACCGCACCAGTACTATTTGCAGCACAAAAGGTAAAAATAGCAAACATGATGATTGTCATTTTTTTTATCAGGACTTATGGTTCGTTTCCTAATTTGCAACGCTCATTTCTCTTTCACAGCATCCAGAGCTTGAGGAATTGATAGAAAGAAGATTTTCGCAGCCCGGAGACGTGGAAAAAGCCTTAGACTGTGTCCATAACTCTGATGGCTTAGACGAGACAAAATTTTTGGCCAAAAACTACTGCCAGGAGGCTGTTCGATGTGCGAATACTCTTAAAGATTCTCCTTACCGAAAAGCGCTAATAGCGATCACAGATAAGGTAATTTACTATTTGATTACAACCACAATTAAAACTTCAAATCGATAACTTTTTAAACCCCTGAATTGTGGATTTGGTTACAGGTAATTAATCGAACGAAGTGAGTGCTGGTTGTTTCGTAGCTAGTAAAAAGTAATTCCAGAGTTTATAAAGCGATATACCAAAAATAAAAATACACTTTCGATATTTCCCGTGGACTTTTATTTTGTATGCATGTTAGAAATTCTTAAAGCCAACAATTGTTACATTTTCTATAATGTAGAACACGTGCAAACACTGAACTTGTCAAAAAATATCGTAGCTTATGATTGTCATTTTATTTGGATATTGGACGTTTGGAATTCACGAGTCTGATCCTTAGGCACGCATAACGCTACTATGCATTCAGGGAACGCAACCATTTTTTGGTTTCTCTGCAAGCTTCCCTTTCACAATGGGGACAAGTCATCAGTATCTGAGGCTTGACCATCGTGTTTGAAGCCAAGTGTTCCGATACTAGCTCTGCAATCCCTTTGATGAAAACTGGGTGATCATTGGGTGATTTCGCTCTTCTTACAGTAGCTCCTACCTGAAAAACAGAACAAATTATTATTTCGGGAATTCTCACACACGGTATTTGATATTGCTTCATCCTATATTTACTTACCTCTTTCGCCAAGTCAGTTGCATACTCAATGTCCAATTCGTGTAGTGTTTCAATATGCTCGTTGGTAAAAGCTACGGGTACCAGGATCATATTCGTCATTCTCTTTTTTGCTAGCGCTATCATAGAAATCAGCAAAAATTCACATATCCATGATATCACACACTTTTCTACACATAGAAATAAATTATACCGAATTTAAATGCTTACATTTGATTACGTCCTCCGTTTTCGGTTCAAGCCAAGGTACTGGCCCAACTTTTGATTGCCAAACAAGCCTGTAAGGATTGGAATGTCCAAGTTCATCCATCACGAGCTGCACTGTTGCACCGACTTCTGCGGAATACGGATCCCCCCGGTTGACAGCCTCAATTCCCAAAAAAGACATAGTTTAAAGTTTAAACCCGTTCCCAGGGACAATTATTACATAGGCTATGCTTCTATGCTTACTTTCATTGGCAAGGAATGTGCTGAGAATAAGATGACAACTCTTGATCGAATTTGAGGATCAAATTGCTCGAGCTCATCTCTGACCCTTTGCGCAATGGTCTGTACAAGATGTTTGTTTGTTGCCCATCGATCTATAACACTCCATTTGATATTGGAAGGCCTGTAACGAGGAACGAAGTTGTTAGGATTTAAATCTGTAAATATGGTAAAGAACACATCACAAATTCTGAGTTTTACCTATTGCTGTAGTATTTACGTATAGCTGTATAGCTAGATCCGGAAGTAGCACAGCTGTATTGAGGATATTGAGAAAATGCAACGGCTCGGGTAACTCCATCCCTATAAAAAGAAGAAACATTAGATTTACTGAATTCTAAAACGAACTAATAGTAAAATTACTTGCAAAATGTACTTTTCCATCTGATCCAAGGTGTCTTCAGTCAAAGGGAAAGCATATCTGAAGCCAACATAGGGTTTATGTGGTTTAGTTGCGGGAGAAATCTGGTCCAGGATTTCGCACATCATTGCCCCTTGTTTTTCAGTCCATTTCAAAATAGGCGAGCCTCCCCCGATTTCCTTATATTTTTCTTGAATAGCGCCAGTTCTGCGCTTAGAAATAAACCATCCTAACTGATCCTGGAATGGCAATTGAAGTATGTCTTCATCCTGAAACAACCGGCGTAGAAAGGGTCCGACTTCGTCCAGAGTCCGCGGTCCTCCCATATTCAACATCAAAATCCCAGTTCCTTTCCATCTTTGGAATTGTAAACTACCGGTACTTTTAGGATTCAGAGCCGTTAGTACACTTCGACCTGCACCTACACAGTTTTTAGCAAACATGATAAAAGTGGAAACACTGGTAACTCTAGCGTATGATTTCTTCTTACTACACCCTGCCAACTATGATTAAGTTGGTAGTAATATATTATTTGGTACTCAAATAATTAACTGACAGCACACCAATGCAAGTGTATTTCCGACTAATCTATCCTCTAATCTAATTTTATTATATATTGTAAATCTAAAACCATTTAAGTGTTTAACACCAATACGTGTCCAGCACCAGTACGGCTCTTCACCAACACAGATTTATCCTCTGTCTGATCTGAAGAAACTTGCCCTTATGCAACAGACTAAAAGGACAGCGTATCCATACCTCCGCTGTGTGCATGTCGTGTTCACTATTATCTGTGCAACACAATCGCAACCCCTATCGTCATGATGCAGATGCTTTTTACTTTTTGCGCTATTGTAAATGCAGCTTCGCCGGAATTGGTCTGTTGAAGCCATGTGTGCTCTTACCAAGGACGGACGCATAGCAGATAAAATGCTTTAATCGCGAACCGGTAACGCCTTGACAGAAGATATGCGCTAACTCACTTAAACTTCGAGCACCATTTACAATCATAGCCAAAACTACCATTAGGAGCGTAAGGTATTTGCTGCTAATCAATAAACCCAAGTCTGCAAAATGCTGATCGTTGATACTGACAGTTTGTACGGAAACTTCACCCGTTGCTGCCCGCGTGAACGCGTCAGCTATGCAGAATGGTACTACTGTGGGTGGATGCATGATTTATTAGCACGTGCACTCGGTTAACGAACGATACGACCCAAGCCGATGATAGGTAAAGCGGGAAAGCCGGGTTGCTAAGCAACCAAGTATATCTGAATGGGTACAAACAGAACGGATTCGGCTCATTTGAGAACTCGTTCCTGTTAAACTGTGGAAATGTGTGCTCTGTAATTGCAATGAACACCCAGAAACTACTGCTTTGTGAGTTTTCATCACTCCATTAGTGTCGCTCAACGCACGTTTTTGGATAGTTACTAAGATAAACTGGAAATTAAAATGTCGGCCTCAAAAGGAACAGAACTGATTCCAACTCGTTATCTGATACTGCTCGCTCACTTAACATTAACGATTTCGCTCCTAGCATCCAGAGTAAGATTCTTTCTAATTAGTTTCATCAGGTACAAATAAGGCATACAGGGCATTATTAATGTTTTCTATTCTCTACGTTTTTTTACCAGGAAACAAACATCAAATCATGTTTGCCTTACGAATACACTCATGAGGAATATCACAAGAAAGACGTGGAAATGATTGTGGGCTTGTCATTGAGCATTGCTTTCATCGCAGCGGAGCTAATAACCTTCGGCACGGGCTTCACAATGTTCAACAGTTTTGCCACCGTATTTTGTAAGTACCAACCCCAACGGATATAACTGTTTATAAATACAATCAAGGAATGTAAATGAAGATGAAACTGACTAGCATTCACTTTACCCTAGCAATTATGACCCACTCTATTGGAGCAGTTGCGCTAGCCTACTTTGCGACGGATGCCTGGGACTGTACATTTTTTTGGAAAATATTTGCAATAAGCGTTTGTTTCCCATTTTTGTTGGACATCAGCTCCATACTCGTGGCTTACTGCGCCTATGATATGAAGTACAAATAATTATCCTGCATGGATACTTATGGCTCGTTGATATTAATTGCTATCATTGGAATAGGCTGCAATGTCTTACGCTACTTAAGTTAATTTTATATGTTTTTAAATCATCATGACCTAATTTCTGAGGATTAAATAAAAACTATTGTGATCGATAGATCCGTAATTTATCACAGGAATCTGCGAGAACTGTAAGAAACGTTAATGTTTTCGGAGTAACGCAACACAATTTTAAAGTTGAAGCATAAATACCAATACATCCTTGGTGGTTTTCCCGAACTGAAGCGCGAATTTTTAAGATCCATGTGGTATAATTTTTATTTGTGTGCCGGCGAAGGAATAAGATAGATTTTGTGTTGAAAATAATATTGCATGTCGAAGTTTAATTGTTAAGGTGTTTATATGGCTATCTCCTGTTTTTCCGATTTAACATTACGACGATGCCGAAACTAACTTTAATTACGAGGAGATAACTTCTACTGCACGCCGTCGGTACGGTATTACAGTAGCCCTTCGGATTCTGCTGCGGTATCCCTTGAAAATGTACAAACTAACTATTCTAGGAAACGGTGTGAAACGATCTAAAGGACTGAGGTACATTCAAAGAGAATGTATCCGTTCCATTGGCATTAACAAACTTGCGGATGGAGGTAGTGGAATTAGTCGAGCCTTTGAGCCGGATAAGGTAGAAGCTGCGGTTGCAGAAAGATGGAAAACGAACAACTTTGACGGAAACTCTCGGATCAATGGAAAGCATTTTAGTGAAGATGGTGTCTTTCGAATGATTCTGCCGCCCCCAAATGTAACCGGAAAGTTACACTTGGGTCATGCCCTTACCGTAGCCATTCAAGATTCCATAATTCGATGGTAAAATAGTACTAAGGAATATCAAATGTGCTTGTGTGAATCTAAATTAAAAACCATGTTTTTATTGACAGGAAAGTCATGACTGGTTCTCATGTCAAATGGATTCCGGGATTCGATCATGCTGGTATCGCAACACATTCCGTAGTATCGAAAAAGCTGCAGAAAGCTGCTACGAATACAAAATCAGACAGTCGCAGTGGGTATACAGTTGACGAACAGCTATTAAAAAACAGTTTGGTGGAATTTTCGAAAACTAGCCGTAGTACAATCCGTCACCAACTTGAAAAAATGGGTGTTCTACTTGACTGGGATTCTGAATACTATACGATGGACGAGGTTAGTTTCAGAGTAAAATATATACAGATTTGTCTTTCGGCGTAACTTTGTTTATCCTACTTTCCATTTTCAGAGCCATGGAAATGTAGTCGAAGAAGCATTTGTCACGCTTTTTGAAGCGGGGCTTATTCGACGTCAAAACGGATTAGTTAATTGGTGCTGTGCTTTACAATCATCTGTTGCTGACGTAGAGTGCGTTGCCGCTGAGTTCGACGGTAAAACTACCTTTCGGATACCTGGATATGATCAAGCAGTGGAGTTTGGACGGCTGTACTTCATTAAATATAAACAGGAAAACTCAGGTGCAACCTCATCGTTTCAACTCATTAATATCTGTTGTAGATGAAATGATTTAATCTTGGTATCGTTCTTTTTGCAGATGGGAACTTAATAGTTGCTACTTCTCGGCCCGAAACAATATTCGGCGATGTGGCAATAGCAGTTAATCCTAATGATAGTCGATACTCCGGTATTATAGGTTCACGAGTTCTAAACCCACTTACTAATGAGCTGCTGCCAGTGATTGCTGATGAAAGGGTTAAAATTGATTTTGGTTCAGGTAAGTTAGTATCAATTAGCTTTATAGTGAAAAGTATGAGTATGCACAGAACAGGTGTTTGTAGGACATATCATGTCTCATTGGTGCGAAAAATATGATTAATTTTGGTAGGTGTCTTGAAGCTCACGCCTGCACATGACAAAGTCGATTTCAGAATTGGAAGTGATCATAGCTTACCGTTTGTTAACATTTTGGAGAATGATGGCAGAATGAGCGAAAAATGTGGAACGCATAAAGTGAGTGCAAAGGAGTTAACTGTTGGGTGGACACATTTGGATGATGATTTTTGAAAGTAATAAATGTACTTTATACAGGGACTGGGTCGATTCCATGCTAGAAAGGCGGTAGTGAAGCTACTCGTAGAAAAGGATCTGGTATCCGAAGTTCAAGACTACAAAGGAGCTTTAGATCTTTGCAGCAGAACAGGAGATGTAATCGAACCTAAGGCTTTACCTCATTGGTTTATGCAAACAAAGGGTGTGACAGGACGCATAGTATCGGCAATTCAGAATGGAGAAATCGTTATTGAGCCTGAATTTGCGCGCAACGTCCTGCTTCATCAGCTTTCAAATCCACAGTAAGTAAAATATTTGTTTAGATTGCTTTTTATTTTGTGGTTAAATTTTGTTCATGCGTAACTTCTAACAGAGACTGGTGCCTCTCGAGACAAATACGATGGGGGCATTCAATACCTGCCTATTTTCACATTCAACACCCTGATAAATGGGTAGCAGCGTTGAGCAAGGAAAGCGCTGTCACGAAACTTAGGAAAATCTTGTCCATAGAAATAGAGGAGAAGGATGTGCAGCAGGACAACGACGTACTGGATACATGGTTTAGTTCTGCGCTAATCCCCCTAGCAGTAGCAGGTTGGCCAGAGATTGGTGAGAAGGTACGTTATGATTTACTGTATTGTACTCAGTTACCAGCTCCGTGGTGTCACGAAAGAATGTTAACGTTAATAAGTTACGATCTATCCTTTGCAGCAATTTCAACAGCTGTCTTTGATGGAAACTGGTCACGATATACTGCTGTTTTGGGTGTGGAGAATGGCAATGGTGAATTTAGCTTTGGTTGACAAACTCCCGTTTCGGAATGTTGTACTGCACGGTTTAGTAACGGATTTGTACAACCGAAAGATGTCGAAATCGCGAGGAAATGTCGTTGATCCAATGGATATAATAGAAGGGAAAACTCTTCATGTAAGTGTTTGAGGGAAAACTAGTTATCAGGATACTCATTATGTGTGAACAATACGTATCCTATCCTATTCTTAGTGTATATTTTTTGCAACTGTATGTTTTCTACAACTCATTTGCGATCGCTGATGCAATATGTTTGGAAAACTCCTAATGCTAAATGGTTATCTGTTCTGTTTTGCAGGAAATGCTCAGAGACGCGGAGGAGTCTCTGAAAAATGGTGAACTAGATAAAAACGAATATAAACTGCGTGTGGCAGGTCTGAAAAAGGACTACCCGAAAGGATTCATCAAATGTGGGGCAGATGCTTTGAGATTTACACTACTGTCGCAAGAAATACTAAGTAAGTTATGTTTTACAACCATTGCTATCTGCATACAATAGCTGATAATGACTGCGGGTAACTGGGAAATGAAAACATGAATTATCTTGTACATTTATAAATTTCACAGAGCACGATCTTCGTTTAGATGTGGCGTATTTAGAAAACTGTCGGCATTTTATGAATAAGATGTGGCAAGCGTTACGGTTCTATTTCGCCCATGTCGATAAAGGTATAAACCATCCATCAGAAATCACCAAGCCAAATCTTAGTCTGACTACGACATTGCCAGATTTATGGATTCTGTCTTGCCTTCATCGACTGACTACAATATTGGAACAAAATATTCCTGCTTGCAAATTCTACGTTTGTATAGACGCAATACGTGAATTCTTCCATTATCAGTTTTGTGACTTTTACATTGTGAGTTTGCTCACCATCGTAATCTTTGTAACTGACATTCTATACACACTTTATTTACTTATTTAATTATTGAATCTTCTCTTAGGAACTGATAAAGAAGGATCTGAAAGAAGGTGAAAATGCAGAAACTCGCATATTGGTCATGCGGTATATCTTCGGGACTGGCCTGAAGTTGATGCATCCCTTTTTACCATTTATTTCTGAAGATATGTGGAAATACTTGACCTACGACAGTCGCGGCCTCCTAATAAATGCTGATTATCCGCGCTCTGATGAAACCGCTGAGTTTCGAGACGATGACCTGATGAAAAGAATGTCTAAAGCAATGAAGATATGTTCAGAAATTCGTTCCTTACGGAAGAAGACGGGAGCAGAAAATTGGTCAATAGTTCTGACTTACGCAGAAATCACTCCTAAAGATTCCGATATTCTGCAAATAGTTCCTTATTTAGAGCATTTAACGAGTACAAAAATTGTGCTAGAATCTCCATCACGCACAAATCGAAGCAATCTTTTATCTCAAACACTAGAATACGAAAATGGCAAAAGCTGTCGACTTTCAATGGCAAGGGTAAGTCGATATTTTTGCAAATCTTATCTTGGTGCGACTTTTATGCGCGTATTGATTTATATACCTCCGCTCTGCTGTTGAACTAGATCATTGGAGAAGGTGCGGAAATGTTAACATTGGAAAAACTGCAAAGGCTGCAGGTAAAACTCGAGAAAATAAAGGAGACTCTTAGCAACCCATCCTTTTTGCAGTCTGCTGATGATGCTTCCAAGCAGAGTCTACTGAAAAAGGTTGGATTTCATGCTCGGAGGAGCAATATTTGATTGCTATTATAAGATTAAATGTTTCTTATTTTTCCTCAATAACCTGGTCTTTTGTTTCAGATGCAAAAACTGCAATCGCAAATTCAAACATTGCATCCGGGGTCAAGCTCCTCCAAGAAAAACTAGAAGCCAGATAGATACTAATTGAATGTATATAAATTCACTAGTCAGCGCGCACCTCTGGCAGGAGTTGCTTTAGTCTACAAGGCAATGTCCCAAAATGATCGCAAGTGCATATTAGTGTTATTATTATCTGTATTTTTACTATAATCATGGATGGGGGTGCCAACTCGTTCAATTGGGAGTCAGAACTTTAGTAGCACCAAGCGATTACGGCTGTCAAGATTGAATTAAATGTCACCCCAAGAATTCTATCACAGGAACAAAAGTTACGAATAGTATGAGCTGCAATGTCTTACGAAATCCAATATGGTTTCAGAAGGTAGCCAGTGGTAACTTGAAGCCGTTTGATAACGTTTTATATGAAAATTTGATTGATTTGACAATAAATTCTCATCACCGCATTCATTTCTCAAAAAATTCTAATCGCCAGTAAAATTCCGAGGACGTGTAGAAATGGGTTGGAGTGGAACTCTAGCTGTCATCAAAATCCATTCAAATGTTTGCAATGTTGCTTCTTCATCATTGAAGAATACCATAATGAAATGTCTGCAAAATCAAATTGGTTATTTCTGAACGCAAACTTAGCTACCTAACAAAAACAACGGAAAGCCGAACATATATCTTCATATCAATAAGATTTTTGATGACCTAATCTAGAAATTGTTTCTCTAAATGACTGACAACGATAACACAAGGACATTGCATGTGCATAAGCTGAGCATTTCGACGTGCATCTGCCTCGAGAGTCCTAAAAAGTAGTCTCCACAAGACAATGGGGAGGATTACGGCCGATTGTACGCTTGCCGCCGCCAAAAACAAAGGTGACGATAAAGATGGTGATATTGCCTGTAATCAGCTAAATTTTTGCCACCATAAACGATAAAGAGCACATTCTTGGTCAGCATGTGATGGATAGTGAGCTAGTCATGTTCGCATCACGATATGGCAAACGGAAACCTTGGAGTGTATGAAAAATGCCATGTATTAGCTCTAGCAGCGTCATTCACCCAAGGAAGCCGGGTACTTTCATGATGAATGCCTGGCTACTAATACTGAACAGCGATAGAAACGAGACGTTGTTAACGAGATCAAAAGACTCGGTTATATGTTTGTAGATGATTTATTGATTGTATAAAGGACTTTTTCCTACAAAAACCGCAACAGGTGAATCTTGACCTACGCGATAATCATTGTTCTTTCTCAATTAGCACCCAGTACAATATTTTCTATTCCTAGCCGCTGACAAAACTTTCACCCTAATACCTCCAGTGCAGCATGAACAATTTCGAATTTCTCCAAATCATGCAACTTAAAACGTTGTGCAAGTATAATGCAAAAATCGATAACCAACTCAAGTCCTGGCTCACCGCTTGTTAATACCCACTGCCCTTATACTTTTCTCCTTTGAAGGTCAGCCCATGTATGTGTATGTATGTTAATGTAAATTTCGCTTGAGAGTTTCACTCTCCATGATGACTGGCGTAAAGCTTCACACTATCAGCCTCGCGTGAGGGTGGCATTAAATATGCAAATCCGTGTCCAGTCGACGTCGACCATGGCCTATCACATCGTTTACCTTAAGTTTCCACGTGCTTCACGCTTGAACTTTCCCAGTAGCTGGAAAGTCGTCACCGAGGAAGGATCGTGTGTGAATCCCGTTCCCGCATGAGCTATTATCGGTCTTGTTTGTGTCAACCTAAAGTTAAAAGTAAACTGACTTGGGTCTGGAGGTTTGATTATTGGCTTAATTGATTTTCTTGGTTTGCTACGAGCTCCGTGACATTGAAGCCGGAGGTTGAAGGCAAGCTGTAAGAATGGGAGGTCAAAAGAGCAAGATGGAGGATAAATCTTCCGAGAAAGGAAACAACAGGTAAATCAATAAAAAATTGTGCTCACAACATATTTTTATTAATGCCGTAAAACGCTCTAAGACGATGGGGTTAGTTGACTAGTTATTATGATGAGTGCACACATGATTGATTTCACAGTTCTGAGAAGGACAAGGGATCGGAAAAAGATGGGGAGAAGAAGCCAGAAACGGAAGAGGTTAAGCATCCGCCAGTAGCATATAGCGAATTGGTAAGTTAAAGCAAGAAAATTATTTTAAACAGAATACTACGATGAAATTAAACTAAATT
Source organism: Sminthurides aquaticus (assembly GCA_906901655.1). Classification (NCBI taxonomy): domain Eukaryota; kingdom Metazoa; phylum Arthropoda; class Collembola; order Symphypleona; family Sminthurididae; genus Sminthurides; species Sminthurides aquaticus. The sequence goes on along the minus strand of CAJQTT010000004.1, from coordinate 1,125,585 downwards.
AAACACCATTACATACCATTACATTCAACCTTAATTCCCTGCCTAAAGCTTTCCTCAAAACGTTCCGTTGTTGAATTACTTGTTATTAGTTTGTTCAATACAGCACTCCCACTGCCAAAACATAATGAATCTGTGTTTCTATGGTTTTAGTTCCGTTACGCCAAACCATTTGACAAGGTCCTGGTTTTCATTGGAATTCTAGCAGCTGCCGCTTCAGGAATAACTATGCCAGCCATGGTTATTATATTTGGTCAAATTGCTGATGTTATGGTGAGTTCAGCATCTCCGGATTTTTGCAGCAATGAAACTCTAGAAGTTCCACCGTAAGTACTACAGATTCTTGGGTTTGTATCCAAAATGGCAAAGTTCCCTTGATGTTTTTGGCTATTATAATGAGCTAGGGCTAACACCTTAAAGTTTCTGAACCACCTGATCCCTATATTGAAAACTGGAGGAAGAATAGCGATGAATGTTGTGAGTGCGAATGCGGGAATATGAGCGCGAGATAGTCGAAAAGATTGTGGTCTTTACTCAAGGACGGAAAGAAATCTAGCGACAAGGAATTAATATTCTAACTTATTGTGCTCTACGGTAATGATGAATTTAACAATTCGGTTGTCTTACGCAAAGCACAGAGATTACGTTGAATCTACTGGCTTTAGAGAAGCTTTTATCTGGGAGAAAAAGTTTTAGCCTTTAGTGAACTTGAACTATTATGATGGAATGCAATGGTTCTCTGTGAATGCGGTAGTAAGATATATTTAGCATTTTTGTAAGCCGAATGACTTACCACAGTCTTTATGCTTCCCATCCTTTGATGATAGCGAGTATATAAATGTCGATATACTACAAAGGACTTTTGTTACAGGGTTGATGAATATGGCTAGGAAGATATTTCATCATGCATTATGCTTATGTTCTGTATAACATTATGTTTCCCGAGTTCGATGTAAAAGCGGGTATGAAGGCTGTACAGGTTCCGACGGATGTCATATATGAATTTGACTGTACGACTGTACGAAAACCTTGCAAACTACGTATAACTCTATTCACCGGCTTGTCAGGGCCGATTCTTTTGCTTTCCCTGTAAACGAGTTCTCTTGTTTGATCTGAATGAGAGAATATGGTCAATTATAGCTTTTGCTTCGTCTAAGGGCTAGATTCTTGAGAGAAGTCAAGACGAAATGAATGAATGGCTACCTCTTGAAATGTTTACATTGCAAGCGGGTCCTTGCGAACATGGCTAATCACTTTCCCAATACAACACTTGTTGGAAGATAAAAAAAATCTTGTTTGCTTTTCCTGAGTTGACCTTGCCAACAGATATGCTAAGGTTGTGGCATCGACATTTTTAATGATTTAAGACGAAAAAAAACCCTCCTTACCGACTGATAGAATATCTTAATTCTTAATAAGGAAATGAACCTTCAGCTTGAATGTTGTGGACGGAAAAAGTTACAAGAGATGCTTAGAGTTCGGTAACTTCTTTGTAGCACCATATGTAAACAACGTAAGGCACTTCATTATGTGTCCAAGGACACCGACATGTTTGTTGTAGTAACCTTTTCCCTCTCCTTTGAGATTTGGATTCAGAGCATAAGTGGAAACGTTTTCCAGTCTGTGTTTACATTAGCATGTTGCCCTTACCCTTAACAGTAGCTTCTGAGGTTTACTTTAAGGAATATCGAATATAGAAGCTCTATATGTTCTCTGAATATCTGATTTCAGGGTAGAGCAAAGCAAGATCGTGGAAGAGATCTCAAAATTGGCATTATATCAGACGTTTTTAGGATTGGGGCAGCTAATCGTCGGATATTTCTTCATTACATGCTTTAACAGAGTTTCGGAAAACATGGTATGAATACAAATGTTTACGCTGCCCATTCGGTTGTGAAATAATGCTGATATTCTATACTTTGTTCGACTAATACTAATAATCCTATTCCAGGTTTTCCGTCTACGAAAGGAATATCTTGAAGCACTTCTCCGGCAAGATATCGGATGGTACGACACAAATCAAGACCGTAATTTTGTGTCTCGTATTACGGAGTAAGAGCATATTGCTTTGATAGATTCACTGAAATATTGCGTAAAATATATATTTTAAACATCATGTTTGCTGTGCAGAGACGGACTAAAACTTCAGGAGGCTACTGGGGAGAAAGTTGGATTATGCGTTTTCTTCATGTCCACAAGTATCCTCTCTATCGGAAATGCTTTTTATCACGGCTGGCTCCTCACTCTAGTGGTGCTTTGTTCTGCACCTGCTTTGGCAATTGCTACTGGTGTTGTTATGTCTTTTCAATCAAAGCTAGCGGCTTCAGAACAAACAGCGTATGCAAAAGCAGGAACTACTGCTGAAGAAGCTATCACAAACATTCGGACCGTAATGGCATTTAGTGGGCAGGAAAAGGAATTAGTCCGATACGAGGCGGGCTTGGATTCCGCGCGAACAGCCGGAACTAAAAGAGGGGCAATTAACGCTTTGGGCATGGGTTTAGTATGGCTAATTATGTACAGCAGCTACGCATTAGCATTTTGGTACGGTACTAAACTTATATTGGATGGACGAAAGAAATACTGTGATTCCGGTAAAACTGAAGAACCCGCATACACTGCCCAAAACATGTTAATCGTAAGCCAATCCAAACTGAATCTACGCACTTACTATAGGATTTAGAGTTCTATATTCATAATTCATTGAATTGATTTTTAAATTGTTTTTAACCCTAAAGGTTTTCTTCAGCGTCATTATGGGCGCTTTTAATATCGGTCAAGCTTCTTCGTACTTTGAGTCATTTGCAGTTGGTAGAGGGGCGGGGGCGAACATATACGCCGTCATTGATAGGTTAGTTTCTCGTGCCTACGAATGTTTATTTCATGTTGTATGCTGCGTTTTGTGAGCATTATAATAAACATTAATTGCAGAGTTCCAGAGATTGACAGCTATTCTGAAGAAGGAATAAAGCCAAATTCTAGATCAAAAGGACAAATCGAATTCCGAAACGTAAATTTCTCTTATCCATCTCGTCCGGAACTGCAGATATTGAATAACTTCAATTTGACCATCTCACCTGGACAAACCGTAGCTCTTGTTGGGCACAGGTAAGACAATTTTAAGAATAACGTTCCGTGATAGAACATATTTATGAAGCTCAGGATTTGTATTTTAATGAATATTCTTATTTAAAAATGCTTTTAGTGGGTGCGGTAAATCTACATGTCTACAGTTGATCCAACGATTTTACGATCCTGGGTCTGGTGAGGTAATTCTCAGGGGTTTAATGATTTCTTTGTTCATCTCGCTGATATTTTCCAACGGAAATTGTAATCACATTTTTTTTGCTTCCAGGTGTGCGTGGATAACAACAACATAAAGAATCTTCATCTTGGTTGGCTTCGTTCACAAATTGGTATAGTGAGCCAAGAACCTATTCTTTTTAACGGGACGATTGCTGAGAATATCCAGTACGGAAGGGATGGAGTCACTCAAAAGGAGATTGAAGAGGCCTGCCGTCAAGCTAACGCACACAAGTTCATCTCAAAACTCCCAAAGGTATTTGCGTGTTGAGAAACGTTGATTACTGCAGTTTTTTTAGTAGACATGGTAAAAGCGATTTGAAAACCAATAGGGATACGAAACACAAGTTGGAGACCGAGGAGCACAATTGTCTGGCGGTCAGAAACAGCGAGTTGCCATAGCAAGAGCACTAGTACGAGATCCAGCTATTCTCTTGTTGGACGAAGCCACTTCGGCACTTGATACCCAAAGCGAATCGGTTGTTCAAAAAGCTCTTGACAGAGCCAGAGAAGGGAGGACTACAATTATTGTCGCCCATCGTCTCTCCACAATCCGAGCCGCAGATGTTGTTGTTAGTATTAATGAAGGACAGGTGGCGGAGAAAGGAACGCACGAAGAGTTACTATCTTTGGGTGGATTGTATTATTCGTTAGTAACTGCACAAACCGGAGGTAGGGACAACGAAGTGGAAGCCGATGAAGAAGATGAAGTACCCGACGACGTACCAAGCAAAACACGACCCTCTATCGTCAGCATCGATGATGAAGAAATTGTACATACGACAGAAATGTTAACGGTGGATTCGTTATCGGTATGTCGTTGTCTTGTACCAACAGCCTACGTTTTGTGTTATTTGTTTTGGCGTTTCCGTAATTAAATTATTTTTTTAGGAAGATGAGCTCGCTAATCAAGCACCATTGAAAAGATTGTTGAAAATGAATATGCCAGAATGGAAGTGGATGCTTTTCGGACTGATATGCTCAGTGGTCCAAGGATGTGCACTTCCTGTTTACGCCATAATTTTTGGAGACTTTCTCAAAATTTTATCGTTTGAAACGGAAAGTGCAAGAAAGGAAGCAGATAAATACGCCATATATTTTCTACTTATCGGCCTGGCTGCAGGAATTTCTGTATTTTTTCAACTCTTATCGTTCAGTGTCGCTGGAGAAGCTCTTACTTCTCGTTTACGTAGACTAGCGTTCAAAGCAATGTTGCGGCAAGAAGCTGCTTGGTACGACGATCCTGGCAATAATGTCGGTGCTCTTAGCGCTAGATTGTCTGGTGACGCTGCTAGCGTACAAGGGGTAAGTTGTAAAATTGTCCTCTTTAGTTCCTCGTATTGGTTGCGCATACTTGCATTATAATTACTAAATGCATTTTTTATAGGCCACAGGCAGTAGAATCGGAACAGTCGTTCAGTCTATCGCTACGATAGCACTCGCAATAATTTTATCAATGATTTACCTCTGGAAACTGGGCTTAGTTGCCATGGTATTTATACCTTTAGTTGCCGTGCCAACATACCTGGAAGGTCAGCTACTTTCCGGACAGAACCTTAAAGAAAAAAGAGCTATAGAAGATTCGTCAAAGGTATATAAGTTTTACATATTATTTTTTACTAAAGGTTTCCTTTGTATTTCTTCAGAAATTTTAAAGATTTTCTATGTACTCAAATAGATTGCCGTGCAAGCGGTAAGCAGCATTAGAACTGTTGCTAGTTTGTGCAGAGAAAAAACCTTTGTTCAAATGTACAGTACCGTACTCATCCCACCACACAAGTAAGTCTGTTTTCAAAACGTTTAAATACCGATTCACTCCAGAAGAATAACATTCCGAGGCATAATGATAGGTATAATATCCTCTAAGGCATCGAAATAGCGGTTACTAGAAGATTGCAATTTTTGGTTCTAGGTTTATTTTGAAAAGAGCTCATTTTCGTGGATTTATTTTTGGATTTTCCCAATCAATGCCTCTTTTTGCATACGCAACTGTCATGTACTACGGTGCATATCTTATCAAGAACGAAGGAGCTTCTTACGACAGCGTTTTCAAGTATGATCTCGTTCAAGCTTTCCATTGTGATGAGGAGTTGATCCATGGATGCAATTAGCATGGCTAACAATATAAATTATTTTACAGGGTTGCCGAAGCACTAATTTTCGGTAGTATGATGGTGGCTAATACGCTTGCATTCGCACCGAATTACAACAAAGCAAAAATATCGGGAGCAAGAATTGTCCGTTTGCTTGACCGCAAACCGGCTATTGACGACTCACCTGGATCCGGTCTGCAGTTGGTAATTGCTACTCATCTTGTTTTTGTTGGCGTGTAAATGTTGAAATGATTCCATCTGTTTCTATAACAATTGGCTTTTTTACAGAAAAACGCACAAGGATCCGTGCTTTTCGATCATGTGGCATTTAATTATCCATCTCGCCCCTCTGCCAAGATTCTCCGAGATTTGAGTTTCGGTGTCACTCCAGGAAAAAGTATTGCCTTGGTAGGACCATCGGGGTCAGGGAAATCAACATGTGTTCAGCTCATACTCAGATTTTACGATACAATTAGTGGACAAGTTGTAAGTTGCAATCTAGATTAATCTTCATTACTCGTTCGCAGTCGTTATTTCGGGTAGAGGCCAAGTTATTCTGTCTATCATAATGTAAATAATTCTCATGGTTTCAAAAATAGAAAGTTGAGGAGACTGATGTCGCGGCCTTAAGTGTGAACGGACTAAGATCCCAGATGGCGATCGTAGCACAGGAGCCAGCTCTGTTTGATCGTTCTTTAAGAGATAATATTGCGTACGGAAACAATTTCAAGGAGGTATCTATGGATGAAGTAATAGCCGCGGCACGAATGGCAAACATTCACGAATTCATCACCAGCCTTCCTTCTGTGAGTTTTAATTGCTTTTCCAAAGTTATGATATACAAGGACTGTGTCGGCATTCACAACACTGGATCTGTATAATAGGGATATGATACACGTGTTGGAGAAATGGGAACCCAGCTTTCCGGAGGTCAAAAGCAAAGAGTCGCAATTGCAAGAGCACTGGTCAGAAATCCGAAAATCCTGCTCTTGGACGAAGCCACCTCTGCATTAGATATGGAAAGCGAACAAGTTGTACAAGCAGCACTGGATGCAGCTAGCAGTGGAAGAACTTCAATCACCATCGCTCACCGACTCGCTTCAATTCAAAATGTGGATGAAATCCTCGTTATTAACAATGGTAAAGTTGTTGAGAACGGAACTCATCAAGAACTTTTACAGCGTCGCGGGTTGTATTCTCAGTTATGGAATATGCAAGGTTCGGGTAAAGGGAAGTGAAGAAAATGCTACGGGATTTGCCAGTGATTATCAACTTTTGCCAGATATTAAACACCCTTGCTATTTAAATTACATTATACATTTTTGTTGCAGCCTAAGTTCCAATTTTGTACGATTTTGCGAAAATGTATTCCGTGTATACCTTTAGGTCTTCTTTATGAAATATTTTGAGCAAAATCAAAGCTGTAATAATGCTTTTTGAAAAATAAAGCACAAAACGTTACTTGTAATCGCACAGTTACTGTCATTTTGCTGGATTACGGCGCTATATCAACCATATAATGATATGCAATATTAACAACAGCACTACCCAAGTATCTTATTCATCGATAGGCTCTAGTATTTATTGTAAACTGATTTGAATAAATTGTTCATTGACAAATATTAAATAGCTTTTAGTTGAAAATATAAACTTAGAATTGACTTATAAAGCCTGCACATGGGCTATTGTAGACATTCACTAATCAACTACACAACGTATCGGTTAATATGCAACTAATCTTTGTAATAAACATGTATGCATTCTCACTCTTTCAGAAAACTTAAACTATATAACTACGGTAAATTCGATGTACGTTACGTGTTTCGTGTTGAAGCCTCACGAAAACCTATAGTCTATAACACATGATAATACTTAAGTTAAAACTGAGCGTCGCCACTTTGTTGTTACTACAATTATCTTAAAATATATTGTAACTAGTCCTTGAGTTGAGGTGCAAAGTAATGGAGGTTGGTGGAGGGCAATCCCGGTTTCAAAAACGGTATACAATATGTAAAGGTATGGTTTGGGATCTGGATACAGCGAAACACATCGCTCAGTTTGACAAAACAAATAAGGTAAGCGGAAGTTGTGATGACGGACATTGTACATTGACGGTAAACTTAAATTAGACAGAAAGTGATTACTGGATGGAGGGAACGTTTACGGTCTGTGTGATTACAACTAGTTAGAGTTTTCTAAAAAATACTATAACTGTTTGTATAAAAATATGCTTTGGCTTGGAATGCGAATGGAATACGTGGATTGTTGTAGATTGTTGTATATTGGATTCTCCGGAGGTTAAATTAATTTCAGTACAAGCCAGACGGCAAGTCACAGATTCTATGGCTCAGGTCGTGGGAAGAGGTCATAAGCATGGGTGGTAGGGAGAACATTTTCATGTTCTCTTTTTCTTTATGGTATTCGTTGAGATTGTTGGATGGGATAAGATGCTGTTGTTGGGGGTGGAGGTGAACGGGTTTGTCTGATGACTTTCGGGAATATCTCGCGAACAGATTAGCGCCCCCTACTGGAGGATTGGACCCTGAGCTGGAGCTAGGGGACATGGGGTGTTGAACAACGTGGGCTCCGTTACTTTTGGAATTTTTGGTAAATCTATTTTGTCTGTAGTCGGCAATCAAGTGGAAATCACCCTGAACATTATTTTTAGTGTTGAGTTTCGCGGATACTTTGTTCTGTGTCTTTCCTTTGCTATTTTTAGGACTCGGTGTCAAACTTTTATGAGGCGGTAAGGATGGTTGCTGAAATTCCGGATGAGGGTATCTCCACCTCAGCGTAAAGTTTTCATCATGATTCCCGTTCTCTAGATTTTCCATGGATTTCCAGCTTAGAACGGATGCGTTCCCTCCGTGGTTACTATATTGCGGGAAGTGAACTTGATCAGCTCGAATAAGTTTCGGGGCGTTACTACTACCACTGAGCATATTATGACCGTGGTTGCCCCCTGACCCATTTTTTTGACCGATTCTATCCGTTTCCACTGAAGCAAGGCTAGCGTGGAGAGATTCGGACCTCCGTAAGCCTGAGCTACTGTTGATTTTCTTAGGAGGCTCCAGATTCGGAGAGAATCTGTTGACAGCGATATTCCTTCCCGTGAATTGACTGTTCCCGTTTGTTTTCTCATACAAATCCGGGTAGCTATTGTTGTTGTACTGATTTCGATTGGAATTATCCGGGCTTGAGGAATAGAGTTTGGAGCTTTTAAAATTAGCGAATTTGCTAATCATGTGGTTTTGTTTGTGAAAATTTGGAAGTGTGTAGTCCGGTTTAGGTTCTCCTGCAAGGAGCGCGCTTGTAGAAGAGCTCATCATATTCCCACTCGGCCCTTGCTTGGATAGCATGTTTTGGTACTTGCTATTCTTTTGAAACATTTTTGGACTCTGTCCATTGGCAGATTTTTCCAACTGCTCTACAACGCGTCGAACATTCGCGCTTGTACCTTTTCTGTTTGCAGGTGAAGTACTCCCGTTTCGCATCACATTTAGCGCTCCCGTATCAAATTGTGGTGGAGGAAGTACTCGATTCCCATCATCCGCTTGCTCTTCTCCCGGGAAATCGATGATGTCTGAATCGTCATCGTCACTGGCAGAAGATCCTGGCCATGGTCTTGGCTTGTGAATCGCTGGAGTGACGCCACTATTTCCAGGTGATCTCTTCGGAGGAGACTTTACGAGATGGACAGGTACGATTTCTTTTTCTTTTTTCCCAGGGAAGGGTCGGGCTCCTTCGAGACCAGCGTTCATTTCATTGTTGACGATGTTGTTCAAGTCTTCCAAGATTTGATGGATTTGTTCAGCTTCTTCCTCGGAATCAGCAGGTGTTGTTACAAGTTCTTCACTCCTTTTAGGTCGCGGATTGCGTTTTGATTGAGGAGTTTCCCTGTCTTGCTTTTGTGGGATGTCCATCCTCTGTAAGTAATAATTATCGTTTTAAGCGTCGGATGGTTTCAAAGTAATTAAAATTCCGATCACAACATGTGACAACGCTAATTAACCCGCTTTTACAGCAAACAACTTTCCCATCGCATCTTCAACAACTAATTTAGGCTTTAGGCTTACGTCATTATACACGTATGTGATAATAGTTTTGATAACATAGTTTTGATTAACATGAAGCATGTCAATCAGATAAATCCGATAACATCTTACTTTGAGTTTGTCCTTGAGCGTAGCCAGCTCCTGTTGAAGCGTAGCAACGCTGTTACGCAGTTGACAATTTTGCCGAGTCAACGTGTCCACATCGATGGCCACACGTTCCCATTCATCTAGTTCGGATTGGACTTCCCGGGATTCTTTTGCTCCTCCTAGCTCCGCACCCTGCAAAAATGAAATCTCAATTATTACAATCCGCCATTTTACACACATTTTACTTGCTCCTCTAAGAATGAGGGTGGTTTAGTACAACATAGGGGAAGAGTCTGGCAAGACATTAGTCAAGGAAACTCTTTATGCAGAATAAATTAGAATAAATACACTCGGATGTGGGCCCTGTGTTGTGAGAGAAAAGTATTCACTCATTATGAAAGCATGTTGCTACGAATGAGAACCACACCTTTAGTCTTTTAACTGCAGTATAATTACTAGGAATGAGAAGATGACATGGCATGTTTACCCCATAAATACTGACAGTACAAGGAGTTGAACTCATCGGTGACACTAAAAAATGAATAATTTTCATAGAGTTCTCTCCCCCATTTCTCATGTACGCAAGCAGTGGTACGGAATAGCAATAAGCAAGAGGGAAACGAAATACTTTTCTCTCCCACATCTTTATGTTCTCATTCCATGTTTATTCTGTTTCACCGCCCGCCTCTTTGCCACCATTGACTGACTGACCGCACCATCCAATTGACCAGCTTTGATAAACTTTTCCACAATTCCATGACAAGTTTTTAATAAAGAGCAAGAAAATTCAAGACATCAAGCTGGGCTCATTTTCATTTTACCTTTCGAATTGCTTGTGGATTAAATCCTGCTTCTTCCAATTCGCACTGAATGTGGACCTTGTGTTTTGGGCTTGGTGCGGACGCGATCCAAGAGGTGAGAAAATGGATTCCCTTTGCCTGAAATGTTCCAGGTGGCGCACTGCTCAGTGCTCCTACCAGCAATTTACATCGTATCGGCTCTCCCAATCTCAAGCGCAATGTGGAAATTGCTTCGGAAACTTTATAGTGACCTTCCATCCCGCCTTCCGTGCAAATACATGCCAAAATCTGTAGCCAAAATACAAGCATAATTAAGGCATATTAATCATGTTGAATTCCGTTTTTGGCAATAGCCCATTTTCTGCAAATGCAAGCAAACTTACCTCAAGAGCTAGGACTCTGGTGGCTGTTACTGTGCTGATTGTGGCAGCCACAAGGCAGTAGAGACCTCCCGAATAGGCTGTTAACTGCGAGACGGACTCTATGTTTCTGTTTGAAGAGAAAAGAAAGCATATGTTGTTTAGTAAAACGTTTATTCCTACAAACTGTCGACGTACTGACTGTGACTTGTAGCACACTTTTAAAGATTAGCGTTGTTTTCCTCAAACTTATTTTATTAATCCTACTTTATATATCTTTCACTGGTATGCTCTATTTTTCTCAAAGTTTTATTTTTTTGTTCTCATCCTTGTTAAGGGTTGCTGTTGCATTGGTGCATCAAAAACTTGAATAGGCTGACGGAAAGATTATTGTTAACAAAAGTTGCCAAAATCTCTACACACTTGTCGTCTATTCCATTCAATTCTTTGGTGATTCTTTGGACATACAAAAGAAGATGTGCGGAAATGGGGCGTACGGCACAAATCTTTATGATTTTATCAAAGATAGAAAATGTTTTCCAGTAAGCCAAAGCTTTAAGAATAATTTTGCGATCTTTATTTCTAATGTGTTTCATCCGTCAACCCTGTCTTCGGGCAACCTCGGAAATTTTGTCAGCTGTTAATTTTGAAACTTGTGTGTACTTTACTGGCTCGGAAAGTGTTTGAAGTTATATGAGGCTATTCTCTGGATCCTCTAAAAAACTTTGGAAAAACCTCTGAACTTACCTCAAACATAATTTTACACATTGGAGACATTTTTGTTCATCCATCATAAGTTTTCTCTGATCCCGGATCCCAGGCCCATCATCCAATATATTTTGAATTAGCTTGAGCGCATCAAGAACGGCAGCAATCCCATCTCCAGCTTTTCCGGACATGAAATCCTGAATAAAGCTTGGATTCGTATGTCGGAGGTCCGCTTCGAGTTTGAAGAGTAATTCGCTGCCGTTTGCGAATTTTCGCATACTCATTTCTGGTGGACCGCTCGCGCTTCCGGTTGAGTCGGGTGAACTGGATCCCGAGAAGTTGCCTTGCTGGTCATTAAGATGAGTAAGGACGATTTGGGAAGTGGCGAAAAGCTGTTTGAGAGCCATCGTGTAGTCTTCCGCATTGTAGAGGGGTGGGCGTTGTGCCGGGATCCCGGCTTTATTGTTATTGCCTCCCGTCATACTTGTTTTACCCTAGATACAAAAAGATTCCAATAAAATCCAATATCCATACTAATCTTTCCATCAGCATCTCACTCTTAGCTTTCCACCTCTGCTCCTCTTCCTTCCTTATTACTCTCCCGTTTCAGATTTTTTAAGAGTTGTTCTGCTAAAGCCGTCGACAGGTTAATTTAGATTGTTTATTGATAGAATAACAAGTTTTTTCCGTAGTAAAGGATTCTTCCTAACTCTTATACACAATACAATTCTACAAGGGCACATCTCTGAAAGCTACAGCGTCTACGATCCTGAGCTATTGCAAAGCTGGAAATTGTGGGATTCACTCGTGTACTCGGCAATGAAACATGCTCATTCTGGTTGATTGCAGGAGAAAATTGAATTTCGCCAACAGTGCTCGGAATATTTACTGCAGCAGATTCAATTGAATCAGTTAATGGACATACCCCAGAACCGTTATTCATCTTACGTTAGATACAATCAATACTCCATCGTCCTTCAATCGTATATTGTAGACCAATAAATGTATTCATTCTGCATTCATCTGGGTTAACCACCACCGTTTGAATCACTCATCCCTAATGAGCTAAAACACTTTTTGTGGCTCTGCTCATCATTCCCTGGTTGGGAAAATATCCCGTATATTCTAACTCGATCCATTTATAATCCAACCAAATAGCGTGAAGAATAAAGTTTGGAGTCCAAGTATCGACTCGATATTATCGAGCGCAACGTTTTTTTCTAAGGTGATAAATACTCATCGTTTCAAGAAGACGGAGCGCTTCCCGTGAACCTTGTCAACATTCTGTTCATTGCTCAAACCAGCAACCAAACCCCGAAATTATCTGGTTTGACTAATGCTAATTTTTGTTACACACGAGTCTATGACATGTAACACCTGTATTGCGTGAACGCTGATTGATTGAATTTAAGTTTCTTTTAGCATGTTTTGCAGGCTTAATATCGAATAAATCCTTCCTCTCAACTAAATTGAGTGACAACATGTAGCTTATGACCTCATTTGAAAACAAATACCGTACACGACTTGGAATTCGCTCAACAAGATGCTTTCTCCATTACGAAGGGATAATTAAGATATGACATTCAGCTGGTTGTGTTGGCTCACTTATAATTATTATACATTAGGAATTTTGCGACAAGACTTACAGTTTAGATAATTGTATTGGTCATTTCATTACTTACACAGCATGCCAATTTCCCATTATTTCACGACCCATTATTAAGGACTGCTACATTTCCTAATTTATATTCTCATATTACTCCTCCTGTTTCTGTATCTCAATTTATAAGTTTCTTTTTCAACCTGGCTCTCCCTTGCATCCTTTTAATCTTTATGATCGAATTCTTTATGTATACTCTTACAAAGAGAACTTTGGGTACACGTCCTAAATGTATTCACTGGGCATCATCCTTTGGACAAGGAAACTTTGTCTAGCTTCATCAGTGAATACTGTTGTACTTTTCAACACTTGAACACCAGGTATGGGCGAGACGGGATTACAGGTAGCCGTTGTGGAAAGAGTAAAGGAGTCCGACGGAATTTGACATTTAATGTTTAAGGAGGGAAGCTGTTAATGAACATGTTGGATTCGAGGGTAGAGTGACATTTCCATGTCATTTTCAGCTTCATTCCTCATTTCCATCTTTTCATCGGGTGACACCCAATGTCAGTTGTATTATTCACCTTCACCTCACCACATCTCCGCCCTGCCCGATCCGTATAAATGCGCCAGCAAACATCTCTCCCAACCTCAACCCTATTAACTGACAGACACCTGAATTAAAAAGCGTAGGTAACGCGCTATGTGATGGTAATTTGCAGCTCCTTAGAAACACAACCACTATTAACTGTCCTAAATACTAACTGAGTGATGAGCTGTACTGGTAAATCAAGGAAAGGCGCCTAAGGTCTTGCTGAAATCTCCTGCTTTGAAAAATTTTTGAAATCAAACAGCCCTAAAACTATAGCTGTCTAAAGATGTAAAAGCTGTACAACTTGTCCCAGCCTTTTTTGTGTAGACAGTGGGCGAACCCTTCAGGAATCAATAAATCAACAGCATTCCTCATCAACTCACCGCAACTTCAAGATTAATGTCTACTGATAACAGCTTTTGTGAATTAATTTACCTTACGTATTAGCTCAAATCAGAGTCACTACTCACTGCCATAACGCCTACTCATTCCACAGCTTTGAATGATGATATATCAATGAACGTCTCCTCTTGAACTGGATGTGACACAAGTCAGACGGATTCTATTTACCGGTACTCCTTACAGAGGTCACGCGCTAACTGCTAATCTGCCCTCTGTCGTCTACGTTTCTCTAACATTTAGCCCCAAAAGTCTTCACACTTTCTCTTTGTGTCACCGGCCAATAATATTGGGCTATATGGCATGATTCCCGTGAAGAGCGGAGAGCTAAGGGGCTCTTCATGGGAATCTCACTTCTGCTAGTCGTCAGAGTGATCTGTGGGAAATAGTTTTTATTTCGCACCAAATTAGATTGAGTGATTGTGGATTCCGATTTCCTTCTCCTACACTGAACAGCTAAATCTCTCTTCTCTTTTACCCCAATGGAATACCAGAATCTTGCACGATATTCCTCACACCTCAGAGTTTGAGCTCATCGGAAATAAAATCCTCAGCTTTCTCTCAAGTTATTTCCAAACTACTGGCAATAAACAACTCTGGAGTAATCAGGAGAGGGGGTGGATGCTGACATACTTTAAAGACGGACACGAGTAAATAACCTTGCGTGGATCCTGTTAGGATTTTGATATTTATATATGGTTCATTCAAGAAAGGAAGAATAAAAATTGGAAACCAAGGGATTTGGATTTGATGAACAATGGTTTCATGTGCCTGGCCGTGCCTTTCATCACTGATAAATATTTGCAAAACTGTTCACAAAATGAAATCGTAGCCGGAGGACAGTATTATCCGCTGCTATATAGCATTGATTTTCGCATCATTCAGAAGTGAACAATACCCTTTCTGGATTCTTTACCCAGTTTCTGAGCGTAACCGATTTCACAGGACATTCAATAGAGATATTTACTTCTAGGCCTCATCAATGCAGCACTGCAGCCATGTCCCAGATTATCAAGGAAGTTTTAACAAAAGACTGATGAAAAAAATGATGATACCTCATGCCAGAAATCTTCTTCCCATTCCGGCGGCATGATACCTTGTTTGGTACGAAGGCTATGGGAGCTTCGCGATGAGAAAGTATCTGGGTTAGTTTGTTGCGAAAATCCCGAAATTTCCTAATTCCGACTTTGTCCCTCTAGGGTAAATAGGATGGGGTTCATGAGTCAATTGCTCCCAAAGAATGATGCCGATAGCTCTTTCTCAAGTCTGCAAAGAAAGAGTAAATAGTATATAGTGGTTAGTTTTCTCAATTACTACTAACAATCTACGGATATTTTCACCAACAGAACCATCTGCCCTACTCCCTTATCAATCTCCAACGCAGCATAAGCATATAGTTTAAAATAATCATTTTAAGTTCTCAAAACGCTGCCAGCGCCCCCTACATAAAAAGATGATAATGACCCGTCCAGACATAGTCTTAGACTCGTTCTTTAAAAAAGCTGAGGGTATTCCGTAATTACAATGCGGACGTAAGGTTTTCCTCTATTCCCTATATCACCCCCGCCGTCTTTCATTTCGGACGACACCAGGGGGCTCCACAGGTTTTAAGTATACGTTTCCAAGTGACATGTCTCTCTTCATTGCTTTCCTCGACGACACACGGGCCTTTCTAAGCAATCATATCAAGTTTTGGCTAGCTATTAATGAATTTGGTCATGTTTTAACTGCCACCGCCTTCAAATTCACAAGATTTATTAGCTTAAATTAGGATTCGTGTCCAAAAGCCGTTAAAAATGGATGGGCGGGGGAAGAAAGCCGTGGAAAGGATAAAAGATTTTGATTCAATCAAACGTCACGGACAAGAAGCTTGAGGAGATGGGAAATTATACTTAGCGGACACATCACCGGGATAAAACACGCCTAATGTTTAATTTTGACGCATCACGAGACCTGTATTAGCTTTCAACCTTTCTTTTTATTTCTTCGTGCAACATTATCCTTTGAAAAATTTCTTAATTTGAATTAATGACCCACCCTTCCACATGCTCGGGAGACATCCTTTCTCCTCCTCGCATCTCCTTTCTTCTCCTTAAGGAAGCAAGCTCGAAGGAAAACTTAACACCTATGCTTATGATAATTTGCTTGCTTAGCCCCTGCTGCTAATTCCGTGAAAATATTTTTGAAATTCGCAATATAGTGAAATTACGGTAAAGAAAGCTGGAGTGGGAATTTCGGAAGATGTGGGAGCTATTTGACTGCGTTCCGATACTACGATAACAGTGGCTCCCTCTTCTGCTGTAATTACTGAATAGCCGATTCATATTCAGAGCGTGTGTTTCGCATCCTTTAATTTACCAACTATGATTGTGATTGTCGCAGATTTTGGTGATTAAGTTGCCGAAGCTACGGTAGTTTTAATCGACCTTCCTTTAATAACATGTTACAAACTAGCTGCAACAACTATCTCGAACATCTTGCAGCTTTTTCTTGCTCTACAGGCAAATCAAACCTAAGGAGAAAATCCAGTTGCTCTTCATATGATGCAATCATGAATAATCGAGTGGTAAATGATTGGTAATCATAACTTTGCCCCTCTGATTTTTGCCAATGGCTTTTCTCGTTAAACATTTGGTGAACTTGTTGCCAGAGGTTTGGAGGAATACACCCAGTTTCCACCATCAACCGACCGCCGTCAAACCCGTACAGCCTGCTGACCAGATATCATTAGTGTATTCTATTCTTTGTTGATGTAATATCACACTACCCCAGCCTGTACCTTTCCCAACCCCCTCTACTGTTTTATTCTTTGCTGATCTCTTCTGAACTTATTTCCTTGCTAAAAGGTTTGCGATTATTTGGAAAACAATTAGACAGGAGGCTGGTATTTTTATTTTCCCTTAGACGGTGATGAAAAAGTAGTCTACCCGTAGGAAATGTTTCGCACATTGTTACCCCGCATACAATGTAATAATATGTGAGTTCTTCAGCTTTGCCTTGCATGTATATTCCGTGGAAAAAAATTCGAGAGACTTTAAAAAAATGCTTAAAATCTTTTTCTTTTACTTACCTCTCTTCGTGGAGCGAGAGTAACAGTCAGTGCTTGAAACTCGTAAAGATTATAGGGGAAGCTTCTTCATCGAAAATCTCATTAAGAAGCCTTCAAATTCGCTGCAGAGAGGGGTAAAATCGGGCAATATACTTTACAAGAGTTGTTGTTGTAGACAGCGCAAGTTTTACAGCTGACCGGTTTCGATTTCATCCATAGTATCCCAATCCCGTAATCCCGTTAGATCTGGAAGACAATAAAAAAGCAAACTTCAAAGAGGGAAGGGATCATCATAATAAAGACTGCAACTTAATTTTTTTCATCCCATGCTCTTCCAAGGAAGTTCAACCCGAATCTGAGTGAAACCGCCCATTCCGGAAGAACATTAAGGACAGCCGGTAGTAGATGAAATGATTATTTAATTTAAATAATACGATCAGATCCAGCAAGACAGCGTTATTCTGCTCTTCAATACTTTGACGTTTGGTGTACTTTCTGTTTTCTTGTTCTCGTGTAGTTTATATTATTTCATCTAACCAGCAGGTTTTACCCTCTCTTAATTTTTTCTCGCAAAAATCTCTTTTACCACTTTCAAGCAATCCAAGAACCGTTTCTTATTCTGCAATTCGATTCGGTAAATTAAGCAATCGATTTCACGAGTTTTAAAACTTTTTTGGCACATGAATAAGCATTTCATATTTTTTGTAAACCGAAACAACACGCGGCTATTGGCTTCTGGTTTATAGTTACGCTTGTTTTAAGCCAGACATGAATGGAGTTAAAGTGAAATCTTATGTCATACGAAAGCTTACATGTTAGCCTCCCATTAGTATGCGATTCGTTCCTGCGCTTCGGATTTACGTGACGCGAATTAAAAAGGTTTTTAATACAAACTCAACCCCAGCCGATTTGTTTCTCTCTATTCCAATTTGATACCTGGCTGTATGCATGGGTCTACAACTATAAAAAATGTGCCTATTTGATGGGATTAATGTCGAACTTTCAAGAATCAAGTCTTCGGTTGAGTCTTCCGTCATATTGATCGTAGAAGCGAGCGTTAATAACAAATGCTGTAACGGATTGAAAGCAAAGGATTTTTTCGATTTAACGGAAATATAGTGAGAAAAACTTGTTCATTCTCTAAATGGTAGATTTTCCTTTAAATTATCACTGCTGCCCTAATAAGCTATCAGCATAACAAGACAGGGCAAAAAACCTGGCAACAAACGTTCACCGCAGAAATTCGTGCATCGAGAAACTGTCTTTCAAAAATGATCCCATTTCATATTCATTTTCACAAATCTGAAATCCAAAGCCACACTACTCTCAGCCACTAGAGACTACGCTATTCTCACCGTTGGAAACTTTTCCACCAAAAATTTCTAAGGTCAAAGTGGAAAACTAAATATTAAGCAGAACCTCCGCTCAAGCTTTTCTAGAGCTGCCTCTGTCAATGTCTCTCATCCAATATTTTAATAAGGGACTTGAGCATGTTTCCTACCGACAAGAACGTAGAATTTCTTGACTTGTTTCATTTTCTTTACATTGGTCACGCTACGCAGGAGCGTTGTCAACCCTTTGGTTTATTTCATTTCTGACCCTCACGAACTCACAACTTTTCTTGGGCTGGGAGAGCTAAATTAATTTTGCTTCATGTACTTGCATCCATGTCTACAATGTATGCCTAATAATAATAGTACTATGATTTGGAAGACACAGAAGTAGATTCACAAAAGTATCGTTCCTGCAACTTGCAGGCTGCAAGCAACCCTATGATTTTTAGATATTTAGCCGAGCCTTGTTTTTTATTAATTCATCTTTTAATATACGCATTGATCCATTGAGTTGGAAGCTTATAAGAGGGGTGAGTTGATTTATGGTATTGAGACTGAAAAGGGTGTATTGGATGGTTATTGTGCACTGAGCTTAGAGGCATGATGCTCTTAACGAGGGATTCAGGAGGAATCGTGTTGGAAATGAGAGTGAAATTTATTTGGGAAATCCTCACGTTTTCCTCTATCGCTATTCCATATCTGAAATATATATTTTCCATCTTTATCCATGGGTGGAGATGAATCTTGCTCTGTGTACTTTGCAAGCCCTCCTATTGATTTTATCCCCCCGCTCATCTCTCATACCTGTGTGGCAAATTCCCTCCTTACTTTTATCCTCTCTTTTCCGGTGAGTTTGCAATAAAATTTACATTTTCAAACAGATTACTACCTCTATGATATCACTCTAATTTCTGATGCTTATCTTACACGATTTTTGGACAGTCACGACTCAGATTTTCACTTAAGGAAGTATCAAAGCTAGCTTTTACTTTCTATGGTAACTTTTTCTCTTTTCTTATAATAATTTCTACAGTTTGATTTCCAAAAAAGTCTTATTGATTGACAACGTATGGTGTAATCGCCACTACTGCTGTATGAGGAAGCGCAGTCTCATGATACCATTAAAGGGAGATTTTGGATTCTTTTTCCTACCTGTGAGAAAATCATGGTGGGTTGGTTACGCAGTTTCTGTGGGATTCTCAGGATTTGCATAAACTACAGAGTATGGAATATAAATCCAGATTGAGTAGTGGTTGCAGGCATGCTCTTAATTGGATTGAAACATGTTGGAATAGGGGGAAGGAAGAAGGAGGAATAAATTGGCAGAGATACCGGTTAACGGATTCTGGGATTCGTGTAAGACAGATGCATGCTTATGTTTATAACTGAACTAGTTGATGTTTCTCTGGATTTGTTGGATTTTCAAGGGAAGGGAATGTTAGCTACAAGAGGTTTATAAAAAGCCATAAGGCCTGTAAGCTCTGAAGGACCGAGGTTTAAATGTTGCTCAACATCCTGACGGTTCTGTTGTGGAAAGAGGATAAAGAGTTCGGAAGTAGTTGTTGGAGCCAGACGACGGTGCTTCATTTCATTTCAACAATGTAAAGGGAATGGCAATGAACTGCACACGTCCCTGCTTTCTTTCTTTCATCATCAACAACTCATCATTTCTTGTCTTAGCTTCCTGACATGTGGAAAAGACTTTTGCGCGTCCCACTCGCAGTCAGTTATTCTTCTTCCCCCATTCCCGCAGTTTGGACGGGAGGAGAAAAAAAGAGTTGCAGTTTACATTTACGGTTGAATGGGAAAGGTGATGCAAATGAGTTTCCTCCTCATCATCTCCTCCCGCGGATTCTCATTACTCAACACTATTGTTTTAAATCCTCTAAATCTATTCAATATCAATCTGCTTCTGCCACTGTCAGTCATTCTATCTTCGCTCTTGTTCCTTTATACGTGTGAATCTTATTCCTATCTTCTTCTCCCCAACCAATAGCCAGGAAGTCCCTGTTAAACTTTTTGTCCCTTGTCTCAACTGAATAGTTCGTTGAAGAAAGAATCTTTCCTTTGAGCAGCCATTAACTTGGAGGCTTGGGTCGTGCGTTGTTGCCAGGGCTTGAAGCATTTACTCGCAAGCAACCCGGCTATTCTACAGCCTTCGACTCCCTTCTAGCCTTTTGCATTATTCTCTTGCATTGCAAAACATTCTTACGGCAATGCTGATATAGGAAGGAGGATTTTTTTCCTGGCCGGCCGTCCCTCATTCCCTGTCCTTAACGCTCAACAAGAGGGCGGAATTAATGATTGCATGCAAGCAAGTATAACAGGTAATCCGGAGCGCATTCTTCTACCATCTTGAACATGATCATAATCGATAATTAGTCCAACTTCCAACTTGTACACTTATCTCCTGGAATGTACACAAAGAGATAACCCATCCTAACTCATCCTCTTCAAGATCACATCCTCCCCACATCTTATTACTTTCCAATTCCCAAGGAGAATTAATATTTTGACAATTTGTAGCAAACTTGCATTCTGAACCATCTCTCCCGCTCTGTGATAATTCAATGCTTAAATTTTTTTACAATAATTAGTGTCGGCTATGAATCTCTTGCTGAATATCAATCAGATGCTTAAATTCCCTTAAAGAAAAATTTGTACAGCAGCTACGAAGAAGCGCAGATCTTGACTGTTTTGTTTGAATAAAGCCGCCCTAAATTAGATTGGAATCTCTGTTAAATTTGCTTAGTTTATTAATTAGAAATTCATTGGATGATTGAAGAAAATTCTATGATTTATAAACGTGGATCCCGCCTAGTATGTTCGAGACTGCGCCTTAGAGGGTTGCCATCGTAAATGTCAATAAAGTCATCCCCGGTCCAAGCCTAGCAAAGAGGGAGGTAATGCAAATTGAAGGCGAGTCCATCGGGAGCACTCACATACATTCACTTAATGTTGAGTGGTCCTTGTTGAGTGTGACGTTGTTAGTAACGGGATTATCACGAGAAGACCACATTACTTTATGCGTGCGAGGCTCTTCAATTAGCACCTGGGATTTGAAGTAATGGATTTGGCGTGGAACACTTAAACTGATTTCTCCTCGTAGTAACCGTCTTGGTAAAAGGTTTGTTGTAAACAAACAGATGCGTAGCAGAAAACAACCCTTGAGGTGATGATTGCACGCGATAGAATAATCCAAGCGACCCGTTGCTAATACCATAAAAACGTCATGATCTAGAAATTGATTGGTGAAAATAAAGCCATGTCACCTTTGCCCCTAAATCAAGATGAAAGTTATGATGTCGTCCATTTGATCCATTCTTTAGACTTTGTATTGCGGAATACATTATTGTCATTATTGAGTGTAAAATCATGAGGATGAGCTGAAAGAGGTTGTTTAAAAAAAATATGAATTTCCCATAATTTAGTTAATTGTTCGTAAATCACGTCGGGCTAGTTCTCGACTAGACTTGGATTGTCGAATATTTGTTAGCTAGCCTCACTCATACTTCAAAGTCTTTCACCTCTTCACGCATAGTGTTACCTATTATTTTGATTTGCTTATATTCTTTTGACGCCGTTGTATCACTACAACTCACCCTTGCTTGGATTTTCAGGTAAGGCATTAATGCTTTCTATATTTGCGCATGCGGCAAACTCGAGTACTTTACGACGACCATTTGCGTGTGAACCTCTGAACCTTGTTGCCGTAAATTTATTTACTGGATTTTACAGCATTTTCCCCTCACAAGTATGATTGAGATATGCTCAAGCCGGCGCTTCCATCCATCCATCCGTCTCTCTCTACTCGCATTAAATTTGACGTTAAGTGAGCGCGTAAAACGGCCGCACATATGTTACCTCTTCTTGCTCTGATAATTTTTTTGATTCTTGAATAAATTATATATATACCATCCTTTTAATCATCATAGCTATCGCACCATGCAGCCCACAACTTCTCGCCCTTCCAAACACCTCCCACCCACCCTTCCGCACAGTCTCACCTTCTTTCTGAAGAAGATTTAAGGAGATTTTTAAGAAACCACCACTTGATCCTATCACATGGATGAAGCTAGTCAGAACAATGGCCACGGATTAGCGCATGGACTCATATAGCATTTAGCTTTATGCCTCAAAAGATGTTTTCCCCCAAGAATGATTTTAAAGTTGAGGAGGGAGTGAGGATAATGACGGGGTTAACCTCATTGAAAAGTTAATCGGCATTTAAGCCATTGTTTTGGGAAACTATGGTAAGGTCACGGAATTGACCCCACCACAAGTATTTCTTGATTCCCATACAAGTACTTGTGCTGGGTGTGAGAAATGATTCTTCTAATTCGCCCTCTTATCGTCAATGAGCTAAATATCTTTAAAATATACTCCAAGATCCATCCATGATCTACACGACTTACAAGCAAAATTCCCCTAATTTATTGCATTTCTTTTCCAAATCCTTTCCGGTCGGCCAATGCAAAAGTTTTTTCTCCCTCTTCTAAATTACCATTTTCCTTTTTCCTCCTCCCATCCGTTATCTCATTCAGGCCTTGCTCGTCGCTACAGTATTAATCCTCCGCCCTCTAATCCTCCTTTCTCTCACACCACATTTTGCATTTCCAACAGTTCACGAAAACTTTGCAAACCCATCTCGCTAATCTCTTGTATGGCTAAGCTCATTGATGAGTTTATCATAAACGTAGGCCTGAATCATATTATCCCTCTTATTTTCCCCGGTATCTCAAGGTTTTAAAGAATCCATGATTTTTAAACTGGCAATCTATACAGATGTTGGTTAATTGGTTTGCCCGTGTGGTTGACACCCCAAAACGGTATATTCCGCTGACCCATCTTTTAAATTGGAAAAGTCGGAGGAAACGATAACGTTTAGTGAGTCTCTAAATTTTTTCACCTTCCTCTTGGCTTCTATCCATCCACCTTTGGAGCATAAATCTTTGAAAGATAAAACTTGATGATTTTGTTATTTATTTGCAGGGAATCGTTTCCTACAAGCCCGCCCTTACCGTGTGCCAAAGATAATATTTTATTGGCGGAGCTCACGCAGACGAATCGTTTTGAACTCGGGCTAGTGAAAAAACTTGTTGGCCATATTAGAGTTTAAAATACTGATTCAACCCAAAGCCCCACACTAGAACATTATGCGGGCGGGCATGTAGCAAGTTGATTATTTGCAAGCTTGAATTCAGGAGAGACTTGGAGGGTGATGATAATCACGTACGTCTATGTTTGTTTAGCCTAGATGATCCGGGGCTGCATCCACCCTTCCGCGCTCCTATTTCTTATAGTCTTCCATGATGAGCTGAAAGTGTTTTTAAATGAGCTTGCATTAGCATTAACGGTTTGAAACCTAAACATGTTTTCCCCGTAAATAATTCGCAATAAGAGCCATCACGTCAGAGTGGATTTCAAAGCTCCAAACTCAGGAACGAGTGCATGTGATTTGGCTTCCATAAGGTGTGTCCGCGCGTCAAGCACAGCCACTTGAACACAGTATTCGCAATCTCAGATTATCACCTATGGGAATTTGCAATAGTTGAACCCTAACCCAAAACAAGTTTGCAATTACTCCGGACATACATTTGCATATCGCAAAAATCCCTTCCCATCATCATCAGCATGCACGAAAACATTTTTCAATTAGCCTAAATATTACACCAAGTTGAGCCAGCTTTAGAACAAGGAAGGATACATTATGAGATTAAAAGATTTTGAATTTTTATCAATGCTATCCTAAACCTTCCAGCCCTCAGCCTAGCAACAACTCCACAATTTTTTCTTTGCATTGCAGAGTCTGCACCCACTAAAAGCATCCTTTAAGTTTGCAGAAAAATGGATTCTGCCAATCTGCCAGCCAGATGAATGAAAACTTTTGGCTCATGCTTCTTCGCATCATCTTTTTGGATATGCATAGAGAAAGCAGTGAAATCTGTGTAGGCATTTTCACAATTTTGTCACGTTCTTTTGGGTGAACCTTTACCCACATCATAATCTTGCGGCCGGTGGCGCGATCTTTACTTTATGCCGACGACATTGATTTAGTGGAGAAACATTGAAATCATCTTCCGTCTCTTTCTTTTACCACCTTCTCGCTCTTGGTGGACGCATATTTATTTCTTCCACATCGTCCCCTTCCTTTAAACACAATAAATTATGCCGTGCTCTGAATGTAATTGAATCATGCGATGTATATAGTCAAGAAGAAGAATGAACATGTCCGTCGCATCCCAGCCACGTACAAATATATTAGCTTGTGCCCATCATCGAAGGCTCATCCCGTCTACCCTCCTCCTAGTACTTGAATCCTAGTTTCAGTTTGGCACACTTGCACTTTAAATCACTCTTTGAAACATATTAAATGTTGAGTGGGAAAAGATGGGATTTGTTTGTCTCTCTACATGAATTTGTTTGTCCACCAATGTTTGGGAAACATGGCGCACTTCCTCCGTGCCTCTAGTCTTATGGCGAATAAATAGCCACTAATGGATGATGAATATTAATACAGGATATAATTTCCCAGTATTAATACTCAGGGTTGGGCAGCTCCTCATAATGCGTTTAAATCAATTATGCACGCACTCACCATCATCACGGTCCTGGGGGAACTCGTAATTATTTTCATTGATCACCATACAATTATTAACAGCAATTGAGCAAGGATTTCTCTACCCCACCAGTCTGCCTTCTTAAACAATCACTACCTTTCACCTGACTCAACACTCGTCTTCATTAAGCCAACTGTATCCGCTTCCAGAAACTTTGATTCGCTAATCTATCTTGTATGGGTTTCCACCCTCTTCCATTTACATTTACATGCAGATGGTTTAATGATGATCGCTACGCCGCCTTTCTTAAAACTCACATCTCCCAGACAAGACGAGGGTGCGTGAGGGAGAATAATCATGTGCTCAGAAGAGGACCTCGGGTTGAGAAGCGCAAATATTTGCATCATCATGCATCTTAAGATTTCCGTTCCCTGGGCGTTTTAAGAGTAATTATATATTTACACAGTTATCCCCGGATGAATCGCCTCGTTCTTCTAACCTTAAGCTCCCGCCCGATACTATATGCATTCTTGTAAAAAGGAGAGAGCTAATAGATGTATGCATTGTATTAATATAGCTTTGTATATCCCGCTATTTAATTGTTGGAAAAGATGACCATCTATTGGTAATTTCTCAAAGACTTAATATCAATATTTCTGCGGACATGAGAATAAAAAGTTGGCTTTCAGCCATTTGCCTTTGCTCTTCCATTCAGCTATGTTGTAGCCTCGTTGGGCTCATATTTAGTTTGCAGTATACCCGTGTTAAACTGTTAAAGAATTAAAATTGTTTGGACGGACGTCCCAGAGACGCCTCTGCCATCATCTCTCCCAACTTTTATTCATGTACGATGAATTAGACAGGATTACGGAAGATGTTTGGTTGCCCGGGTTGATTCTCGACTTATCGCTCCTATTATTTCTTAATGAGGATTCAAATTTGAAGGTTTGATTTCTATATTAACTTCCTGACGTGTAATGACTCGAGTGTTGCTAGGCATATAATTAATTCCCTCTGCCACTGACCTCAAAACGTTTCCCACCTTCATCCCTCCCTCCGCACAAGAAGGCTGCTAAGGAGTGAATAGACGGCGGAGAGAAACCTGTCTTAAGTACCGGATTTACTTGATTATCCCTAATGTTGACATGCTGTTATTAATCCTTGCTTATTCTGGCCCATCTTTGAACACGCACTATCCACCAGCTCAAGAATCCTTGCGTGATTGTAGTCTTAATTCGTGTTAATTCAAAATTAACTCTGCTTCTACCAGATATACGACAAACGTAATTATTAAGCTCCAACTATTTTCAATCTGCAACAAGAATTCGCACAATCTTTCCTCAGCCTTTCAGTTGTAATATCTTCCCTTAACACGCTATAATCTAACATGCCCTAGATTCTTGGTTGCTTGACTAGGACCTTGGTTATGACACATTGAAGCGGTGTGCGTAACTTGAGGATTTTATCCTTGGATTCAGCAAATGCACTGCTTGTTAAAAAGGCGCCGTCGTGCGGGAAACGGTGTGCAATTCTCCTTATGATCGACGTCCCTAGGATTGATCAGTCATCGAGCGTTTATTACAGCCCCAGAATTTGACATTTTAAACTGCTGCAGATTATTGCGGGGATGAAGAGGGAGGAATTTTCCTCATAAGTTTCCTAATTCGACGAGCCGGCTTGTCAGCCGGATGGATCAATGGAGAAGAATGCGTGACTGGTTGCAATTTAGAATTTCGCGCATAAAATCTTTTTTAACAGTAAACTGTAATGTGAGGTCCACACTTTTACCAAGGTCAAATCAATCATGTAAGTCCCATGTGTTACACCTCCAAGAGAATTCCGTCACTTAAATCTTGTCTAAAATTCAATAGGAGGAGCGTAATCATGAAGCGCAGCCAACGCGGACTGACAGGGATTGCAAAACCTACATCCTCTTGCGTCTTGTTTGAATTGAGTGAGTGTTAAAAATCTTTTGAAACAATTTCACACTAGTTTCCAAAGGTATGACAGACAGAAGGCTTCATGGCCATTTTTGACATAATTTTTATGTGGAGTATAATGAGAAGAAGTGCATGGGCCGTGACATGATGATGCTTGACTCCATCTCACCGCCCATTTCCAAGAGGTGTGCAAACAAAGTTAAGTGGATCCCTCTTTTAATTAATTAAAAATCCTTTTATACTAAATAAATCCAGACCACCTTTTTGCCTTTTTGTCGGCTAATTTCGTTGAAAAGTTATAACGTTTAGTGTTAGCCGTTCGCTTTAGTTGAAGTCTTTGTTTCACAAACAACGAAAATTTTCTTGAGTCTCCTAAGACAACAATGAGAGGCGGATAAGCATAGAAATGAAATTAATTTAATTCTTAGCCAGGCAGACAAGAATCTTGCTTGTTTGCATTCTTACTGCAAAGCAGGCATCCAAGGAGGGCGACGTGAATAATTCAATTATTTATTTTTTATACCTTTAAGCCACAGCCCCGCCGCCGCTATTGTTTTTACTTATAAATCCTTTTTGAGCTTCACACATATATCCGCCTGTTGTATGGTGTAAATTGAATTCAAATCCTAACCACCCTCCTCCGCCCATACTTTTATTCAATAAAATAATATTCTCGAGTAAAACAAGCTATGGCCTGTGAGTGAGAATGCCTCTCTTCTCCCAAATTTCACCTAGTGCCCCAAGAGATTCTTCCAAATACAACAAATGGTTGTGATAATTTACAATCTTGCACAAACTTGTACATGGAACGGCGAAATAAAAGGCAAGCTTTTGGGAACTTGTCATGCAAATACACGAGTGGTGGTAGAATGGTATGCTGTAGAATGGATTTTAAATTTTCCTATATATACATCTTAAACTGGGACTTAATGTGATAAATACAATTAAGCTTGGAGAGAGAAGGGAAACTTGGTACGTTTGGTTCAATCCTCGATAGGATAATTGGAATTGAGGGGAATATGCAAGTATCACTTAAGCCATTGTAGGACAAAACTGCTTTGGGGATTTTGCCGTTTGAGCAGACCTGATTCTGTGTGGCCAACAAATCATTTCACCCGGAGCTATTTTATTCCATTAATCCATTATATGTTCCTCCATAGAATTTATTTTCCTTTTATCAGTACTCATTCACCCTCGCCACTCGCTCACATTAGTATACCAACACTCCGTTACTCGGAACATTGTAAGCAACAAAATCTTCTTCTTCTAATATCGCATAGTGTGTACATGCATCAGAATCCCAACTTGCTTATCCTGTAACTTGTACCATAGGACAGCCTAAATCTGAGGACGGCATTACAGATTTTGGCGACTAAGACCTGGTGCAACGCAAGGTCCATCACAGCTGGACTCAGCATAATGTCACCTACACAAAAGCTTATTCCTTGTGGGATTAGTGCCTTGTCGGGATATAGCATGGAAATAAATTCGAGATGACAGAGCGGATTTACAAGTCCAAGTACAGTAAGATTAATTACCTTTCTCGATTCCTTTAAGTAGTAGAGAATGTAAATACTCCCGATTACACAATCACGTAGCCGAGCATGTTTTGGGATTACTCCTATTTCCTATGTATGGAATAACAAAACGTGTAAGTGATCCTCTCAGACCGTAAAGCTTTTAGTTTTGACACGAACTGCATTTCTTTCATAACTGCAAAAAGTTTCCTTGTCTCCTACCCTTCAAGTCTGATGTACTGGAATGTATGGAATGGAAGAAAAACTCATTCCACAACTATAAATCTGATTTTATCGCCTTTGTTCCACAAAATGCACTGCGTTCAGTACTTTTTGGATTCTGTTGCGATAAAAAAATTGGGATTAAAACCAAGCGTCATGTTTAGCATCCGTAAGCACCACTTAAGCCAGTCGCGTCATCAAAGCAGGATGACTAGAAGAAGGGTGTGCCAAGTTTCGTTTCCGGAAATTTCTTTTTAACATTGGCTCCCTAAAAGAACATTGATGCTCCCGCCGAGAATGATTAGCACAATTCCCTCCAACTGTGACCTTTTCTTGATGACACAAAAGAGTGGAGAATTGGCAGCACATGTTTTTGTCTTGAAATAAATGTTAACACCGGCTTAACTTACACAATCATGCTATAGTCTTTAAAAGTTTACACTCTGCTTCCTTATCGAGGAAGATCTCGTTGAAAACTTGGCATCGGATCCACACTTGGCAACTTGATACTAAAAACTTAAGCAGACGCTGTTACAGACTTTGCGCTTGGACACAGTATGAGGAAACCTAAGGAGTAGTACATGTTCTTCAGAATCCCGTTTGTTCCGCGTTAAAATTACAGCGATCATTTTCTTGGTATTTCTCGCATCGAGAATCATGTTAAAAATCCTACTATTTTTTGTCTCTGTAGCCGCGCATTCTCTTCAGCTTTAATATTTCACAAGGATATTATCTTGGAATAGGATTACAAATACTCATAAGTCATTATTCCTAATACCTACATAAAAGCCTATCATGAATCTACAAGGATTCACAGCACTGTTGAGCATTAAAAATCCTAAGCGCTGCAGCTTCTCTGTGTCCGCGCGCGCGCGGTCAAAGGCGGCTATTATCAAGCAGGCCAAACTTTTCCCTCTGTTTCACCTCAGAATCCCACCTCAACTCAACGGTATCCCACATTCTTCCTTGGTTGCTCTCTTAAATGACAGAAGTTAAGCCCAAAAGCTAGTACAGTAGGACGGAATTTTGCAATTCCCATTGTCTTTACTTTAAAGTACAACTTGGAACTTATCTGCCCGCTTGAGCAATTACTCAATGTCCGTAGAGTGTTGACATAGAGCCAGACTTTGGAGGTACTTTTTGTAAACTGCATTCATCTCCTTGTAACCCATAATAAGAGATTGGAATGGTGGTGGAACGACAAATGAATCCACTCGTGAACACCACCAAGCTATCGTTATTTTGCAGGAGCTCTGATAAGAGTAAATTGAAAAAATCCTCCTGACATGGCTTCCTACACACACTAAGGAGGCAAGTGTCATAAGTAGCGTAGCTTATAGAGCTAATAAACGACTCGAGAACAGCCGCTGCCCACTTATTTACCTCATTTTGCTAACGTTTAGAAAAGGTTCCGCAAAAAAGTCACCCTTGTCTGGGTCAGACCACAACCCCTTTAAATCCCTACAATCTCGTCATATCAACCCCATAAGCATAAAAGTTTTGCTCCTTCTTCTCCCTCGTTACTTAATCCAGCTTACGTTTAAGTTGCATATAACTACTATAATCCTATTTTATTCCTCCGTTTTTAATCATTACTTGAAATATAAAATAATGCTGCATAACGGAGTAACTTTTAATTTTTCGGCAAATTTCCTATTGTCCTCTCGGAGTCCCGTGAACACATTTTTAGTCGCAGTCTTCCAAGTGTTAGCTGTAAAAAGTACTTTTCCTCTACACTAATGACTAATGCGCAAGGGATTTATTAAATTGTATTATTAAAAGTCTAAAGGGACGGCAAAAGCTTAGTTGTGAGGGAAAATGTTGTCTGCGAAAACGTAGAGAAATACGTGGAGCAGTGTATTATATTGTACGCATACTGCAGACTGCGGCGAAGCTCGTAGCGTCCCCTTTAGGAGGAGAGCATTATCCATGAGAATGGAAACCAACTCTTTCTCTACAAGCTAAGAATAAGTTGGATACTTAGGGTAATCATAATGAGGCTATAAAAGTAAATTTTTGTGAAAGTATCATCAGCATAGTTTACTATGATTACTGGGAGAATTTTGTTGGAAAGGAGGACTGCGGGGTGGGGATGAGTGCAAGTGATCTGTATCTTCTGAGAGAGTCTTTTGAAGCGAAATGAAACCTATACACGTCCCGGTCGTAAGATTCTACTTTTATCTTTCTAATCTCGCAGCTTGACCACACCATTCCAAGTCACCCGTCCGCGAATTTTATTCTCCCTCCGCCTCCTCCTCTCTCGGCTTTCATAAAAGGCAGGAGCAGACGTGAAAATTTTCCGCAAGATTTTAAAGAGTATAATTTGATCCAATTTCATTTCTATGTCACCTATTCGTGTGAAATAGTGCAAAAGGCTTTTCTCTGAATCAACTTTCATATTCCTCTATCATCCAAAGCGTCCAGTTTTCAAAAAATTATGAACCATTTAAATTCCCAGCTCTTGTTCAATTCTTCACCTATTGTACATTGGACATAGCTGGGGAGATGAAATTGTTGTTGCGCCAATTAAGCCTTGCGGGCATAGGGGCTGGGAGGGCTGAGAGGTCAGTTGTGAAAATGTATATGCTTTCGCAATTCTTTGCGTTATTGGTTTTTGGCTCCCACGCTATTTTGTCTGCATGGATTTTTGCTCAACATCTAATTTAAGCTGGCATAGTAATAATAAGATTTATTTTCATCTTACCAGAGGATCTTCATTTCATTTGCACTATGGTTCCACTCTGACGACACAGATCTGCTCAGATACTTTTTGATTCACTTCTCTTCTTGCGTGCACACATTCACAATCACATAGTGTCAAAATTGGAGCTCTGAAATACAAGGAAAATCCTAGATTTAAAATTGGTTCATTGCCAAAGAAAAAGACAAAAGAGGATGAGTGAGGTTCAAAAATTTGTTCGGCTTTCACGCAGACCTGACCATTGCTTGTTGGCTCAAGAAATTACACAATACTATTTTTACTACTAATACACAATATTTCGCTGCTCCCAGTAATACTATATCCCATGCTCAATGTTTACTATTATATGCTACCATGAAGTCCACAGCGTTTTTAATGCCCAAGTAACCAACCAGTCTAGGTTGTGCCATCTTTTTACAAACGCTTGCCAGCCACCTTCTGTTTGCATATTTAAAATGCACCCACACAGCCGTTCATTCACTCATTCGGATTCCACTCAAATAGATCTCACTCCCTGTAATGAGGCATCATGAAAGAATCTTTTAGAATTTAGTAAATGGGGAAAGAGGGTGGGAAATTAGGAGTAAACCTTCCCCATGTCCGCCACCACCATAATCTGAAATAGAATTGCCAAGAACCACACAACTAGTAACCCAGAGGACCACAAGAGCTACTATTCCCAAAGAGATTCCATCTACCTCTATCTCTCATTCTGTCTAATCTAAATCATCAGAGCCGCCTAGAGCATTCCAAAATAAAATAATAAAAGCATCTTTTGGCGAGTCATCCTTGTCATTCTTTGTATCAAAATTATTTTACCACCTGCAGCCCACTAATTTTTGCTAAATTCACTTTTGATTGCACTCGTCCAACTTACATGCGTCCACCCCTATGCCCGCTCTCTCAGCCTCTAATCTACCTGCCTATCTTTGACCTTGATTGTCCAACGTAGTTTAAAATGCTGCTTTCGTTCCCCTTGAGTGGTTGTCACGCCAGAGCTAATAGAGTTTTCAATTCATAACCGCATTTTTTTCCATCATGTGTCAAAGGCATCCGTCCAATACTATACTGTACAACTTGAATCCACATATTATTATTTCCACGAAATCTATGGATTTGCAAACCAGACTACATATACTCGAGCGGCTCTAAAAATGTTGGCACAATTCCCACCCCTGAATCCATTGACTACTTTACGCACGATTTTCCATTAAAAACAAACGACCCAGTCTGAAGATCCCGTCAATCCAGGATGGAGCATGACAAGTTGCATGAAATACGAGACACTCGTTTAGTAATCAAACGTCTTTTCGGCCACCAAGTCAGAATTTCGTTTCTCTCCTCGGTTTTCCTCCTTACGTCACATCAGTAAGTACAGATCCGGACGACAGCGGGATGACGAGATGAGGAAAATGCAGTGATTTACTCCTCGTTCCACGCATATTAGTTACAAGTTAGAAGCTACAGCTTTGTAGCAATTATAAGTGCAGACACAATATGCTTTAGGTTGCAGAGTTTCAGAGTTTGTTATATACATTAGATGAGATGGGATGATGACGGGAGGAAGGGAAAGAGACAGACAGCTATAAGGATTTTCCAATCACCATTCACATCTGTTGTAATCTCGTCCGAGACATTATCCGGCAAGCATAATGCACCAAGCTTTCATCCAGCGTGTGCTGATTCTCCTTCCTGCTACGTGTGAATTAATATTAAATCAGCTCCATCTTATCAATCATCGTCATGATGATGCTGCTCCTCCTCCCATATTCTTGTCAAATCTTATACAGTGAGCTCATCCTTGCAAAGCTTCTGATAGCGATGACGTATTGGAAGGATCGATTGTGGCATCGATGCATATCATGTCGGTCAGTCGCATGGAAATTTAGAGGCTAAAACATTATTTGGTAACCAAGTGTATCATTGGAGGAACAATCCGCTAACGAGATGGCACTTCCTTCCGTTTCAAAATCCAATTCGTCGTGAAGAGGAGTGGCATTGTAATTAAAAGAGAAAAGCAGTTCCTCCCGACTCAGAAATATGCGAAAAGAGTATTTGATTTCCCAATGCATTTTTAGCTTATTACTTTATGCAAATCCCTTTTACACTCTTTAAAATGTAAATGACGACTACAGACAAAGACAGAACATTAGGTTATGCATGAGCCTTGTGCTGCTTCCCCTACTTCCAAGCTTCTTATTCTTTAAACCTTAGTGAATATTATTACAAGAGCTTTACTCGAAAGGATGTCGTGCTTGTAATAAAAAATCAGCCTCTTTTTAAATAGCATCAAAGACGACATTTGGGAATAAAATAATAGCTTCTCTATTACAATCCTGCTTAGTAATTCCTTACACAGGTTCTACCAAGCCTTGGACCTTGTCAAACACAATAACTTCGGGTGGGGTTGATCGTTAACCACTTTTACTTTACACCGACAAACAAATAGTATAATTATTCTTTTAATTTCTCTCTCCTCACCTAACAGTTTTCCTTTGCGGATTCTGTGTAGTAAGGTTATTTACGGAAATATGTGATAGTGTCTTGTACCTGACTCGTTAGGCTGACAAATTAAAACTACCATCTTAACCGACACTAACTCTAGAATTAGCCAGCAACGGTATTATGCTTTGTTCTAATAATAAGTACATAAGAGTGAAGAGTGCTTGGATGCCAGATCCCGTAGCAAGGGTTTAAAGTGGTCAAACATTGAATTGTGTAGCACATTTGTTTACAATGAGCGATCCAAGATCTATGCCAGTAGAAGCTCCTTAAAAAAGTTTTATTAGTGTAGTAACTTTGCAGGTAATTGCAAGGATCGTAATCCCTAGTCATGTCGCTAAAAGAGACTCCAAAAATGAGGATCAAGGGCACCAAGTTCCAAGTGCGAAAAGTCCTTGAAATTACAGTAAAATTTCATTTTCCTCGCTTCTACTAACACTAAATTTCCACACCCTTAATCATTAAAACTGTAGTTAAATGGAGTTGAGGGCAATATTTCTAATTAATTTTTTTCGTGTAGCCCTCTGAAAATTAGCAGTGTACACAAACATAGCGTGACCTTCCTGATTCTCTCCACTTTACTTTTTCAAGGGATTTTCAAGTCTTTTCCCTCATATTATTTACCCTCCTTACAATTCACACCTGGGTATCTTTAATTGCACTAATCAATGAATACAACATTAGCACTAAAGCATACTTTAGCAAGTGATAACATCTTACACAGTGGAGTGATAGCCACGAGCCCTCAATTCTCGGAACTGATAATTGCTTTTTAATGAATACGACGAGGGATTTTTGATGTCGTGCCTCTGTATTCATTGCGTCGTATAATTTATCAGTTCCTCCATCGCATTTCGTCCTCACATTTTATGATTACGATTGCAGAATTATGGAAAGTGATCCACCGTCTTCTCCTTTATTCGTACTTGCCCAAACTTTCCCCCCAAAGACTGTCATCTGGCTCGCAATCTCTCTCCACTGTGAATTCTTTATCGTTCCTCCATCAAAATTCATACCCTCCAATGCATGGATCCTTTCTCTCTTTCACTACGGAAAGTGGCCGTAGTAATACTTATAGCTTCTATGTCTTTAGTTTTAATGTTTCCCACTTCCTTAGCCATTCTACAAAGCTCTTCATCCAACTTTCTGCATCCTCAGATAATGAGAAAGGAAAAGCATACACATGCACAGTTTTGATTTTAAACTCATACATTCGTGACTCATTTTCATGTTTGCAAAAGCCTAGGCCGGGGCCGGAGGCAAGGAATACATAAGATTTTGTGGACAGGAACAACTAATTACTCTCCCAACTCCTGGTCTTTAAGGTAGCTATTTTTTTAGCACAAGGAATAATTTACTAGGGGTCTCTTTAAGGATTCAACGTAAATCATTCTCAGCTTTTGCATATTTTACTCCCCCGATTAAGCCGACAAGGCGTCCAGCAGTATGCACGTGGAGAAGCATCTTTGTTATGGTTTACTACGCGGACAGTTTGAGAGGCGTGATTCTAACTGTCAGATCCATGGATCTTCTTTGACCTGTTGCATTAGCGGATGACGGGTTTGATGCTCTCGTACTGCACCCCCTTCTTGAAGGGATGGAGGAAAACCCTTGCAAATATTCCAGCCCAAGGCAAGACGTCAAGGAAGAAGATTAATGCCAAGCCTCTGGATAAGTTACTTGCTCACCTTTAAGGCGATCCTTTCTTGTTGATCATTATAGGACTTATATACCGCATATAAAAACATCAAATTGTTCGACATGCCTTATTCATTATTGCCATTTTGGAGCTTGTATAGAGAGTATCACAATCGCTGTATGCACTTGGTTTCCTAGTCTGTTTGCATACGAATTAACTATTGACTTTTGATTTCCTAGGCTTCATCTAAGCAACCTGTTCATAACAATATTTGATTTGAATCCATGAAAAACGGAATTTTGAATTCTTCAAGACGGTTGCTCTAATGTAACTCGAGCTTTGTAATATATACTGCATTGCAAAGCTTCAAAAGCAGTTGAGAATGGTCCTCTGGACTTTAAACTACTGGTAAAGAAAAAAAGGGAGGAACTATGTCTTTACATGACTTTTTTCTAGTCTTCTGGCCTCCTCCCGTCTTTCTAAAACCACCCCCGCATCTTTACCATAACCAGCATAACGACAACACAATAGGACAATCAGGCATTGAGTTGAAGCCAACTGTATTGTAATTCCTACAATTCCGACTCGTCCACCACTTTGCTTATTCTTTCCCTAACATCTACAAGGACTCGGAGTTGAAATAAAAATTGTCCCATGCAATGAACTTGATGTCTCCCACACAAGCCCCCTTCCTGCAGAGGAGAACCTTGCACTCCCCTCTCCCCACCTTCTCGCACACCTGCACAACAGGAACGACTCCTCGAATATATGCTTCGTAGCAGAGCCTTTGTCCTTTTGAAATAAGTTGGGAGAAAAGGGGGTAAAATAGAGTAGAGACTCTTATAATTCCTGCAAAAAAACTTTTCAAGAAGAAGGTGAGAGATGTTTTTAGTCAATGACCGAGTCTGCAGCCAAGCGTGATTCCACCTTCTTCTACCGCATCTCTTCCAAGCAGCGTCGTCTTCTTCCTTAACTACTTGCACTTGTAGTAACTATTTCACTCTTTCATTTCTTTCAGGAGCAAACCGTTCCGCAATTTTAACAGTTCCTGTATAACATCCTCCCTCCCGTAGCGTACCTTTCGTCTCCTAGTCTAAGTCCTCAGCCTATAAAGTTCTCCGCAAGTTCTTCCTTGACTCATTCTCCGTTTTCAGGCAAATCCCATGAATTTATCTGTCAAGAATCCACCCTCCCCTGCTCTCCATTTAATCATCATCATGTACGGTTATTTTTCATTGTCAAATCCTCGCAATACCACTATTTAACTTGCAATAGGCTTGAATTGCTCGTACTGCAAAGCTATTATGCCCCTTCCCTTTCTGCTCGGCTCAGACCTTCAGACCTTTCATATAATTTCTTGACAAATACAGCACACTATTTATGTATTTAAAAAAAGGTCTCATCTTTCTAAAGACGGAGCTATATTGCAATTATTAATTAGCTCTCCACCTTGAATCCTCGAGTAAGAAAATATGGAATGTTTCAAGATCCTCATGAAAAATGTACGTGGTTTTTGCAATATTTCGCAGAAGCTTGTCACAGGGTTGGCTGGGTTGATCGGCCTGGGTTTTGATTTTGAGTTGAATACACAAGTTAATGTGAATTTTCTTTGCTTTAACTTAAATTCCCACGACCCATGAACCTTCCAGCGGATTATTACGCCAGAGTCTATCGTATAATCTGAAAAATGTTCAAGTTCAAGTGTATTTTTTCCTTGACTTAAAACTGGATTTAAAGGAAGTGAGGACAACTCCCTGAGAAGGTAATTGATGGCAAGGAAAGAAAAAGCTTGGTTTTTCTCATATTATTTCTTATGCCACTTCCTCTCTTCCTTCTCAGGATATTCACGTAGAGGGTTAAACGTATATGGGGATTCCATCCCCAAACTCTCTCCGCACAATCCACCCCCACGCACACACCAATCCAGTTTTGCAAGATGTTGAAAAACGAAAATTGCCTGGGAATTTGAACGGGGTCATCTTCCACCCTTATTTCCAACCCTCCTCAGTGACTTTCTCAACGATTCTTCCGTTTCTCCGTTGTTTCGGAATTAACTCCTATGCTATAATTCCTTGTCTATCCCATCTGGCTCAACAAAACTCCTTCATTACGCTGCTTTTATGTGTACCTGGTTAAGCAAGTTGGATGGATTTCCAGATTATTATGAAATCCTCATGCTTTCCCACGTACCGTGTATCTACTGCGCACTTTCCCAAGTCACTTTTCCTGGCATTAGGAAGGAAGGATGAACAAGAAACGAGGGACTTGGTGGAGGGATTGTTGACAACTAACTCACTTTCATAATGCATTAAATCTAAGCCCATTTATTCTGCGTACGCAGGAGCAATAAGTTCTGATGAAGCATATAATTTCCTCAAGTAGCTGTACTGAACTGTTTTGATTATTGCATTATTGATGTAATAATTTGATATAATAACTTTCCTCCTCATCGAGAATCCCTTGGAGGTTGCTTATAGCTGAGAATGCGCTACTCAACTCCTCTTACTAACTGGTTATGTTATGCCTCGAAATGGTTTAATGTGCGAAATTTCGGCTAGTCTTTTTGTTGTAATGCCCTCGGAGGTTTCCCCCTTAGCTTCCTTCCATCCATTAAAGCGTCCATGCCCAAATCTCCTTGAAGCGCATAGCCCTCAGCGCCGTTCCTTCATCTCGGAGTAGAAAAAGCCTTTGAATATAAGTAAAGTCCAACGACTTTTCCGTTTTGGTCTCGTCAAAATAAGCGCAAGAGGAGCTCCTGATGCTTTATGTCTCGGACCACTCGAAATCCACTTCTTACGAGACTACCATAAGAAGCCATCCCAGAGTTTCCCATTATTTCAGTCTTGGTAATCAGTAAGAATATAATTCCACAAGTAGTATTGCGCCCACAAGCGAAAAATGCTAAAAGTTTCTTTGTTTGAGAGAAACTAAAGCAGCAAGGAAGAGATTTAGCTGGCGGATGGAGTAGTGGTTGTGCCATTATTCTTATAACGTACTCATCATGTAACGATTTTCAGAAAGAGCAATATACACAGGAGCACATCTCACAGAACCTCAAGCGTTCATCATATCTTTTAATGAAGCCAACGAATTGAGACAAGGCAGCAACATTGCTTCTTTTCACCTTCTTAGACGGGGATGGACGTAACACAAGTAATTAGCGCCCGTCTCCTGCAGCAGTCTCAAGAAGATTTTGAAACATTAATAATCCTCATGGAGCATACACAGTACTGACTAAAGTACATGATTCTTCTCAGTATCTGACTCTCAACACCGGATTCTTCCTGCGTATTTATTCACATAAGGAAGCCGTTTTTCGCTACCTGCACGATTTAGAATTTGAAAGAGCTACCGCTTTATATATGTATGCAACATTTATTTTGCAAGTTTCCAAGGCTTCATCATATAATTTATTTTACAGCAACATTCTTCCAAGCCTCTCTGCTGGAATCTACCATCCTCAAGTTTTCTTACCTGGATTCCATCCCTACACGCTTCTGTGGGGATGGAATACAGGTAAGGTAGTATTAGTTTGGCAAATGAGCTTTTTAATAAGCAATCCATTGGATGTTGCTGAGAAAGAGAGAAGGGATCTTCCTTTGCCCCGTTCCTTACAGAATTATCCAGGGAAATTATATCTCTAGCCATGATTTTAACAAGTGTAGCTGGGAGAGAGTAGTACGTACATCTTCTCTCTCCATTATTTCACACAAGATTAATCGGCTTCACCCTCTTCACGAACCTTGTAGAGTCTTTGAAACATGATTTAACCCCTTATCCTCTTAAACCATCGGCTTCAGGAACATCTTCTTCCTTCACCCTTTCCTTCCCGTCCGCAACTTCCTCAGGATCCTCCTCCGTCATTGATCTTCCTCTCTGCTTACAATCTTAATTCCCTCCTTCCTTTTGCGAACTACTCTAAAAGCTATCCTCGATCGTCTGCTTAAAGAAATCCTAGGATCTTGGAACACAATTTCTCTGCCATCAGATTTACTCTAAATTATTGCTTCCATTCCAAGCGGAGCTTGTTTCGTGAAACTAAAATTTCTTTATGCAAAAACCCTCGGCTCTTTTTTTCTCGTCATAGAGCTATCTCAATTTCGCCCCCTTATAAACCTAACCAGGCTGCGCCAAGTTCAAGCCGATACATGCGTATCCCAGCTCCAATTTAAATGCATGCTCCTGCTGGCAGTTCTGACAATGGAAACGTCCGGTTTTAGAGTAATGGTTCAATTTTCTTTCCAACAAGTTTCTGAAATTATTACCTACCTATATTCTACCTACCTGCAGTGAACCCTACAATTTATTCTTCATCTTGTATTCATTGGCTTTGACTTTTGTGAGTGGCAAAGCTTGCAATAGAAGAAAAAAGTATTATCGGAGCAGTAGTTTTGTTTTTCGATTCTTGTAATTATAAAGACAAGTTGCAGTGAAATACGCGAATCATACATAATATTTCTTTAAATTTTAGGCCTCATCTTTATCCCTTGCATTCTCCTTTTCTATTTATCAAGCAAAGATGACTAATCCGCGTTTTGGCATTTACCACATTTTGTAAATATACAGTTTCCACTCAAACCTTATCTGTGGAATCAGCCCTCCTACAGCCTCAGGATTGGCTCCAAGCCTCCGAGGAGGTGCAGTTCCTGGTATAAAAAATGGCGATTCTTTCTTGTAACCGTTTTACAAAAAACCATTATCCTCAACCAGAACCCTTGCATCAAGCCCTACCTTAGACTTTATCTCGAACAATTTCCAATCAAATTACATTTTCCCATATTTTTCACCCCAAGGTAAAATTTGCAGGAGCGCTTTGAAGCAAACTTTTTTCTCTCTCCCCCTCGGAGTTTCCTCAAGCTCTAAAATCTCTCATGATTTCAACTAGGCTGGCACATTGCAAACTGTACATACACTGATTCCAGCTGTTTTTCTCGAATGTCATTCCAAGTTAAAACATTCCAAAGGATAAAAATGAAAAAAGTATAAGGAATTGGTAACCACAGTGTGGATCTTTTACCTTGACGCAGTTTCTCTTTTATCTTCCAAAAATGGCACAGTGCTAATTTCCTCTGTTTAAAATATTTCAAGCCCTGGATTTTCCTTGGGTTTGAAGAGATGAGCGGCTTTAGCTGTACTCATATGTAGTTTCTTCCCAGGCCAAAGTCTGGTTACATCCGCTCCCTCATCTTTAACGTGGCACGTTCAACTTGTTAATATTTTTACAACTACTGGATTTAGTGGAGCGTACACATTCCATTAGCCCAATTTCACTTGGCTTTCTTTCCTAATTTAGCTCCTTACAAGGATTCTTCGCAAGGAGGAGTCATACTATAATAATACTATTCAACCTGATCCTTCCTTCCTCCCTGGGGAAAGGTGGTGCGGTGAGAATTTCAACTCATCTTCCGTCTGTCATCAGCCGTCATACCTCAGAATCCCAATCTCTCTCACCCCACGTGGTCAAGTCAAATCTTGCAACACCTTCTAGCACTAATTTTTATAATTGAATCAATCCACCATTCAGAGCCAAAGGTACGCTAATTTCCAACTATTTAATTTATCACTCATTCAACTAACTTGTAACCTCAGGACAGGCTTCTCAAAAAACTATATGCTCGCATGATTTTAGCACGTGTTTTAATGAAATTCTAGAACATGTATTAATTGAATTTCAAGAAAGTTTGTCATTGTTTGGATTCAAAGTACCCTTCGGAATTTTTTCTTAGAGTACAGTTGTGTTAACTCAGCGTCATACTCATTCTATAGGATGACAATAAAATACTTGATCTCGTTTAAGCGAGTTGGATTGATTTGGTGCATAAAAAACATTATTTCATTTTTGCACACCTTGATTTTAATTCTTGCATTGTTTACTCCAGGATGACGCAAGTTTGGAGGGAGCGCATAGCGTAGGAAGTATTTTCACGCTTGATTGCAGAAACAAAAAGAAGAGTTATGGCAAAGAGACAATGCCCTGCTGCATCTTTAATCCCTAATTAACTCACTTTCCAAATCATTTCGATACAGTTTGCTCCCTCCATTCATGCAGCATATTTAGCCCTTTGTCTATGAATAAGTAACGCTTTATGGTAAATGTTCTTGAAGCTGCTTGCTAACAACACATTGCCTTCCATCATCACTCTTCCTTTATCCTACTTGTTGTACTGCTTCAGAGCCAGCACATACATTCTGAATTGATCTATTTTTTTTTTTAATTTCTCACTAGCATTAAATATTTTTCTCCATCTTTGTATCCTGCAAACCCCGTACTAAAAATGTATATGAAACATTCAAGAATATACAACAAAGGAAATTACTTGATCCTACACAAGCTTCTTTTCTTTTAAACTTTTATCATGCTAGTTTTGATAGCTCGATGTCTTCATGTTTGTAATTAAATAGGATTCAAGTCATGTCAAATCAACAATAGAAATATAGCATCCTTGTTTAAAATAACCTAGCGCATTGCTTATAATCTCAAATTACTCTTCTTAAATTATTCTTCTGACAACGAGTAAATCGGAGATGAGGATTTTACTTTGAAATACTAGACTTTTATACGAAAATGAAATGAAACAATGATATTTTTGAACAAGGTGAGCACTCCATCACTACATTCGTGTTCAGCATGAGAGCGAAAATTCCATGATGTCCCCTGTACATCATAGAAACAATTAACAGCTAGGTGACAGACTTAAAGTTACAAGCTAAAGCCTCTGATTTACACGTAATGTTTAAGTTAAATGCCAAAGTTTTGGTCTCTATCTTCCGGCAGTGGATTGCCCCAGAAAAATCTCCCTCTTCTTAGCATAAATTAGGGTACAATGGAGTTGTTAAATGGTATATTACCAAATTTAGAAGGATTCAAAGGGTTTGGCTATAAGCTTTTCCATTGTATCTCCCCATTCTACCATGGTCCCCTCCTTCCTTCCCCTTGGCATCCATCAATTTAAACCATACACTAAGGAATTTGTGAGGAGAAGAAAGAATGGATTGTTCCGACTTAGTTTGACTAACAAGGGAG
This sequence comes from Sminthurides aquaticus, assembly GCA_906901655.1. Taxonomy (NCBI): domain Eukaryota; kingdom Metazoa; phylum Arthropoda; class Collembola; order Symphypleona; family Sminthurididae; genus Sminthurides; species Sminthurides aquaticus. The sequence continues at coordinate 1,083,104 of CAJQTT010000004.1, read as the reverse complement.
GGTGGATTTGGAATTTGCATCTCGGGCCATTAGAGATTTCCTCGATCCTTGTTTGATCCGAGTCTTTGAATAAAGATTGCGGAACGTTGAATGGAGGATTGGATGTGGTTGTTATATACTTGGCCCTTTTCTCATACTTCCTCCACCCTTCCACAAAAGCGGATGAGGTAATGCTAGTGAATCCGCATAAATAAAAATAAGGCAATAATCTGGATGGATTATACTTGATTCTTATTCACATCCCTTCTTCTGGGATCTGCTTGAAAGTCTATTATTCTTGAACACGTTCTACTATTACCCTCATCCACTCTTTCGCAAGTTCCTACCACACGCTTCTTTTCATCACCCTTTTCTCTCTGCGCTAATTTTCACCGACAGACCTTTCACGTTTTTCCCACATCTCACACAGCTTGTACTCCACGACCTCAGCCAGGTAGTGAATGCATCATTCCTTGCCTATATTTGCAAATATTTTCTTCCGTTAAGCTAAGCTTAAGCAAACCAAAACATTATAGGGTTTGCCAAAGTTCCACGGGCCTTCCTCATCAAACTTGAATAAGCGCTACTTACAGAATACACTTTTGGCAAAAATAGAAATGACCCGTTTAACTCGGTCCGCACTATTCGAAAGAATGGAGGAGGAAAGAGGTGGATTGATTGTCCTCTGGAAGAGGGATGAAAGATAAGATAAGGCCATTCTCAAGGGATGCGATCGTCACTATTAAAAGAACTACTGTGATTGAATTTGTCGGAATTCGGCGACAAGTTTTGTATTTTGTTGTCCCGATCTCTTCCCTGCACGGCTGACCATTGTGTGTTATTATTGAATAATGGAAGAAAGTTTACCTTTCGCCGCTTGTATGTCTCCAACTCTTTTCCAATCCAATCGTCCCTCCTCTGTTCTTTTTCTTTATTCTTCCATGGATGGAGTGGGTATTATTCTCTATTATTATACTATTCTGTCTTTCCACTTCCCTACCTCCATGCTGCTGCAACTAGCACCTTTAGTTTAACAAAAGTGTCCCGTAACCACTTAACGGCCCTGCACGCCGTCCAATTCCACTTTAGTTCAAGTAACAATGCTATGAGTAATTGAATACTCGTTCTTCATCTTACATCCGTTCGTCCGTAATGCATATAATATAGGCAATCGGGGCGGTGTATTGCGTAGAGAAATAGAGACATGAACAAGTACAGAGAGACAGACGGTATTCGGATTATTAATTCGAGTGTCTTATCTCAACTCTGAGAGCCTATCCGACTCTCAATAATTTTGATTCTTGGCCAAAACTTTTCCACCTTCCTCTTTGATTGATGGGATCATTTACATGATTGTCAATGGACAAGGAAGGATTATTCTGCTTACAAGCCGCAAGACCTTTAGGAATCTGAGGACGAGCTTCAACGCAGAATACACGTAGTGCTTTATGCATTCCTTGCTTGATTCAAATGTTAATTTCAAATGATTGATAACAAGAGATACGTTCCGACTTCAAATGCATCCAGCTATATTTATAGTCAATACATTAAAACTTGAGGAGTCAACTCAACCCCGACTTACAGGAGTGAATGTGAATTCTGAAATAATTATGGATTCTAGCCTATCACTAGTTCAAACTTGCAAGGATGTAATCCATCTTTCTTGTATGAATAAATACCAAAAGGGTAGGCTTAGCTCAATTCAAAAATGGCGTATGACACTAGGGGTAATTTCAGGGAATTTATTCCCTAAAAGAATTTACTCTTGAACAAAGCCTGTGAAGGTGGATGTAGCTCGTGGACAGCGACATGGCTGCAATGCAAGAGTATCCCTTGGAGCGGTAGCGTGTGTCAATTGGAAGAGGATGGAATGGTTCTGGAATTTGAATGGATTTTCACTTTCAATCAGATTTAAAAAGAATGGGGGAACGAATTACAAATGACATCGACTCGATACACTTGGATTGGTTCAAATTGAATCTGCTATTTTCATCGCAATTCACAACGAAGCAAGGATTCCATTACAAGAAGCTGCTCAATTTGCTCATGATGTAAAACGCCTATCCATCCTTCTGGTTGCACACTATTTGCAACTGTTTCTATTGTATGAAGAGGTGTAACTAGGAATGCGATTCCGTGGTCCCCTCTGAAATTGTATTCTCTCGTTTACACTTAAAAGTCCTGCGTAACGATGAGGCTGAAACGCATGGAATCATTAAAGCAGCCCTTCCTGCAATCATTCACGGTACTAAAACAGGACGACGGAGTACCAACGTGTCCCTAGGAAAGGAATCATCATGAATGCAGTAAAGTAACCAGTTAGCAGGGGTGAAAAATGTTATTCTGTACAAGGCACGTTTACAGGGCCTGAAGTCATAGCGGCAACGGCAGCTGTCCAAGAATCCGCTCCCCTGTCTTATTATCACCACGAGCTTTTTAAAAATAGCTTCGTCTTCTGAAAGATCCTTAAAAGGTGAGAAAGAGCCAAGAGAAACTGCCCCAATCCACCAAGACTATTATTACTAAGTTTGAGGATGTGTGCGTTGGGTAGTGGGCCAAAGACTGCCGTCATTAAATGAATGAAAGCCGCCCAAGGGATCCTATAAAAATGAAGGAGAATCCATCAAAGAAACTTGGTTAGTTTCATCCCTAAATTCACACCTTTTCCAAGTTTAGAAGGCGACGCAGTCATCCCTGGTCTTGGTTTTCTCTCATCCAACCAACGCAACTCACAGAATCTCTTAAATCCTATCCCATTTGGATATTGGATTCGCCAACAACTTTCTGTCGATTCATCTTCTTGCATTTTAAGCAAAAACGCATAGGAGAAGAAAGAGAAAATTTTCAATTTCCTCCCACCATTTAATTAACTTTCGAGAAGAGAGGGTAAAAAGGATGAAACAGCAGCCCAGAATAGTGTGTATATACTTATACTTTCAACACTCTGTTCGCATTCCGTAGTTAATTGGCTAACAAGATTTTGAGTAAACCAATTTAAGCTTTTATATCAACCACACAGACGGAATATCCCAATTTTCATTCCAATTCTTCATCAGTTAAACACTTGTAGTTCCCTCCCTCTTCGAGTATCAATCTATCAAGCCCACCTACTTGTTCTTAATCTCCCTTCTTGTCGCACATTTTTGTAATAATTCCAATCTGTTTCCAAGAATTTTTTTCCTCGCAAACCCTTCCAGTGACGCTGCTAACATACTTGCTGTGCTGTATCTAATAAGCATTTTGCCGAAAGAATCCATGTCCCCTCAAGACAAGAACAATTCAAAAATGTAATATCAATTAAAATTGCCTTGAGAGTTGTTACAATCCGTCCGATCAGAAATTAATTTTATAAATGATTGAGCAACACCGACAAAGGCGGATATTTTTAATATAAAACATTTGACAAGTTGGCTTAAAATTTCTGTTCTGTTACCAAGGTATCATGAAGCTATTGTACTTCCTCAGGTTTTATTAGATCCAAAAATTATTATACTTTGATTACTCGTGTATCAATTTGGACCTGGGCATTAAACGGTATCTCCCATACTATTTTGCACTACCAGCTTCTTCCGCCCCTTTGCCTGTAACAATGTTTTCATACATTTCCCCTCTTTTATTCTCTCCTTAAATCTGGGATACCGTTACACTTCCCCTAATGAAACTTGAGCAAGATTTCACCCTCAGTTAACTACCTAATATTCCCAGCTTAACTTGGGAAGGATAATAATACATTTCCCCTCCTATTTTTGTAACGAAATCCCGCCTTCTTTCACCATTCTTTAAGCTACACAAAATGACCACAGAAAATTCAGGCTAATGTTAATGTCGTCCTTCCTTAATTAGCAACATAGCTCAAGGCCAATTTCTTACGGAAACCTTATTGTTGTGGCCAACTAAATTTTTGAAGGCGGGCGTTTAGTATCCTTCTGATTGTGATTTAGTGCTCACTTAAAAGCAACTTCTGTCCCAGCTCAATTTTCCTTACCGCCCTCAGCCGCCTCGGTCTATTTCTGTATATTATGATAGCCCTTTAGACCTGCTGACATTCACATCGTTGTCATTATTGGCAAGCTTCACAAGAATTACTGTTGCCTCATCTCCTCCAAATAGTGTGTAGTGTGGCGATTTAAGTGTAGTGATTGGGATTTGGCTCTGTAGTGATTGGTAGTCGAGTAAAGATGGATGCTACGTTTACACTTTGACCAGCTTATATTTTGTGTAATTTTCTTTGAAGCTCTGCAAAGGAGAAGCTATAGAGTTCCCCTGTCAGGGGATTTAGAAAATTCGCTTATTTCCTCCCGATCCAAATGAGGTGATCTAAAGGTTTTTTAATCTTGTTTCTCTTTCCAAAGCGCAAGCGTCTGCTTCAAATTAACTTAAAAATTCTAATTAGAAATTCCATTGCAGTTTCTTAGGACAGGAAACTAAATCTTACGGATCTTATCCACTCACAGGCTTCATAATTAGAAGCTACTGGAAAAGAAACCTTACGGGGGTTTCTTAGAGTTAGGGCTTCGCTCATTTCTTTCCATGCAACTGCCATCTTCTTGACGACCGAGCTTAGCACTTAGGCTTAAGGAGGATTGATTCTTACAGATTTAAAAAGAAACCCTGCTATTTTTTGCGTGTTACTAATGAAATGAAATTAACTTTTGTAAATAAATGCGGAGTTCATGAGCATGGGCTCACCGCACATTTTTACCTGAGGTTGGCTGGCGGACGGACTGGTCATGCAACGGGATGCTTTTTACTTGTCTCAACGGAACAGTGCCAGAGAAATTTAAGTAATATTTTGGCTCAAGTTTCCTATACTTGATGCACTGTGGTTTCTCTGTTTCCCAGCTTCTGTAAATGCAAACACGCCTGCTTTCCTTGATTCTACTGTAAGTCTCTATTCCTTCTAGTCATGGTAAAAGTTTATGTATCATAATAGATGCTTAAACACGCCAAGTGGGGGAGGACGGAAGAAAAATTCCCTGTGGCCGTTGTGTCACTAGGAGAGATGCATTAAGTGTGACTTTTTCTGCAAAGCTATGGCAAAAAATGTTTCACTCGGAGGTAACGAAGCGATACAAAGTACAGAAAGGAGCTTGTAGAGCCTTCCTCCCCCTACCTGCCATGTCACCCCACCACGTTCTTCTTTCAATGTCGTCATCAATGAATGCAAAGTTCCTGGTGAAGCAATGTGGATAAAATGGAAGCTTGTTAGGATTCTTGAGGTAAATAATGAGATGGCTAAGAGACAAAACTGTTCTTTCCCCCGGCTCCACACATCATACCGAGACCAAGATAAATCCAATCCTCAACTTTCAAGTCATCCTAAAAACACTAAGCCTTAATTCTTACTTGCCTCAGAAGAATACACAACCCTATAAACGCATACAGCGACTTGGAGCAGAGTAGCCTTGGAGGCATTACAGAGGTAAATCAAGAGACGCGGCATATTAGGTAATTCTCATGTTCTCAAATAATCTAGGAACAATCTTCAAGTCTCGCTCTCATCCAACGGATATGAGGCAATTATTTGTTTACCACCTTTAAGAAAAGTTCTCAAGGAAATTGTAACGCTTCATCCACTAGCGGAAAACTAGCAATTCCTAACTACAATCCCAGCAACTCTTACTCTTTTACCCACGCTCTGCTCTAGCCAGCCGTCATATTAGCGGAAATTATTTCAATAATACCTTAATGTGTATATACACTGTATGCATGCACCCCCTTCCTCCAAGTCCCTTAATCGTTCCATGTATATACATTGTAGGCAATACTCGGAACAGTTAATGTATCTTCCTGGTCACTATAACTAGCCCATTTCCATAAATTTTAATACATTTCCTGCTCCATCTGCTAAATCTAAAAACGTTTAGCTTCCCTCTTGTTCTCGCAGAAAGCGTACATGAAAACTAGAGCAATTCTTTCAATTCCCTCAAGTTGTATTACACCTGTAGCTCTAACATTCTGATGCTATGAGAACAGAGTAATCGTAATGTCTGAGAATGAAAAAGTTTTTTCAGCTATCCATTACCCTACTGTAAACAATAAAATAATTAGTTGGCTCCTTTGCTGATCTTCCCTTTGATATTTAGCCAAGTTGTTTTAGCTGCCGTTTTTATGACTGATACTGGGCTCTGCCTGGTTTCCTATATTTATTTTTTTTCTCTTTTGACTGATAACAAGTTAATTTGGAGGCAATAACTTATGCTTCCATATTCGGAAATACCCATTAATTTTGATAAAAACCCTAGGGCAGCGCTCATGTACCAGCATTCGCAATCATCTTGGACAAATTGAAAGGGACATGATGGAACATGGAATAAGTTGAAAATAACGTTTTCACTCAATCCGCTATTCTGCTATGTTACAACACAAGCGTAATTTTTCCCAAGGTGTCAGCTCAAGAAGTCAGCCCGAACGAATCTTTTGAAGCTATTTTTGTATGGAATTATTACCTGTAAGTGGATCCAGTCAGAAATAGCAGAGAAAGTTGAGGAAAGTTTTTGTGAAACTTATTCTCCGTTTCTTTGCACTAAACTATAGCAATCACTTGTAGTCACTAATTCAAAGGACAAGTTATAAACGGGAGCACTTGATTATTCTTAAAAACTATCACTGGAGTTGTATATTTTTGCTAAATATTTAAAAAACAAGCTGTAAACTGTCAACAGTATGAAGAAATTGTGAGACGCATGGAAACTTGCGTATTGCAGTTAGCAAAGAGCGTTGGAAGAGGTATAAAAGTTTGAATGCAACGTTTTAGCGAGCTGCACTAGACACATTCACAGCGCAGTGTTGATAGTACAGAGGCCTGATGCAGACTGCTCATGGTTTCCTTATGTGAAGAATACAATTGATGATTACACCTTCTTCGGCGACGACCAGCTTGTAGGTTGAGAAGTTAAAACATCCTGTTCACACTCACTCCTCGACTGCAGCGGATACGCAAGAAGCACAACAAGAGGCAAAGCATGGAGACCAGCCGCTTGACGCATCCCCTCTCGTCCCTCACTCACCTGTTGTGCAGGTAAAAATATTAAAGGTAGGCATGATTTCGGAACGGGAAACTTTTGAGTTGCTCCTCCATGCATCCATTCCATTTGGTAGGAACATCCCAAACTATACGGCTTGTTGTAATATTTACCGTGCTTAGATTTAAAAGAGGGATACAAACATGATAACTTTTCGCCATTCTCACACAACGCAGAGTTATGGTTATGAGTCTTCTTACCACCTTGTACTGCTTTTCCGCTACACCCTTGTGATTCCCGCTGACGGAATGGCTTCTCCTTTTCCTCCTCTCTTAAACATGTTCCCCTAATTTAATTTCTTCTGATAGACGGAAGAATCCAGAGGTGTTATTAGTATTTACCTTATGAATATTAATACGCAGGGGCGATAAAGCAGACATTACATTCTTGTTAACTTCCCTACAGGAGCTCTCCACTATCCTCTTTTCCGCCAGTGAGGGTGTGCCGTCCGGGACGTTTAATCCGCTTTGTCGTAAGAATTGGTGGTATTGTTGCGACATCGGGTTACACCTGTATAACGACGACCGCCTTAATTGGAACCTTCTTGAATGGCAGTGCCAATTTTATTCGAATAGTCGTCAAGACACACCAGATATGCACTCGCGCCCTTTTAATTCCCGATAATTTAACCAACACATGGATGATAAATTAACCAACACTAATCCCTTGGGAAAGGAGTGAACACATGGAGGCATCAAAGGTGCCGTTGGTCATCATGAAAGCAAATTCTAGGATCATCTCCCTTAAATGCTCTTTTAATCCCTTGCTGAATCCGGAATCCGCCCAGCAAATTATCTTGCTCTCTGAACACCATTAGTTGTCGTACTGTCGCATAGGCCTTCAATGAGTCAGATGTCAGGTCTCCTCGCCACACACAGTAATAATGCGTTTCATTCATGTTTAATTTTAAATAGTGACACCTTTGTTTTAACAGACTTCACCTTGCACAGTCCGTGCTAACAAGGTGTAACATTCATTCAATTTGAACCAAGGCAAAACTTGTCTAAACACTCGGCGAGTCGCTATACAATGTCCACTTACTTTTTTACGCATTGACTCGGCTTTAATCCCTGATACTCTGTTCATTTGCCTAGCGGTGTCAACAGGCGGAGGGGATTCTAGGCTTCACTTTGTAGCGAATTCAGAATTAAACTCTATGTACACGCATAACTGCCCCCAAAACATATAAAGTCATCTAATGCCTTTTGGCTTTACACTAAAGTACATTAGTTACCCACCACAAGCTTAATTACAACGTTACACTAGTTGCTTCTCTTTGGATTCAGGCTTATTCAACTCCACTACTAGTTTCTCCTGAAGCCAAATATGCAGATGTATGATGTATCGCAGTTTTAATGTTTTGAGAGAGGCGAGCCATTTATGCCACATATGTAACTATGTATTCATTTGTATTTTAGGATATCATGCAATCTCTTTTACTTGTTTACTCTTAGTGTTGTTTCGACAGGTGTTTGTTAATTAGTAAGTTCATGAAACCATGTAACATAGTTAACAACCTAATCCCTTGTGTCGTCATACCAATTGGGAAACCACACACTCTTTTCGTCCATGTTCGAAACAAATGCGCTCTATATAAAGTAGCACTTTCAAATATCACTTGTAATTACATGCGTGCTGCCAAGCCAAACTCAATCCCGACTCGGTCTCCAAGGAATGAAAAGTGATCCTGGTTTAGGGAAACAACCTTACTGAAAATCAAACATAAGGAGACCGTCTAAACTGATGTCTCTAGGGCACTTGAGACAAATTATGGACCGCAAAAATCTTTCCAAGGGCTGCAAAAATAAGTTATATGTGAAAATATATATTTTGGAATCAAATATAATTTACAGCGATCAAATGTCAAATGCGTGACCAACGAGTTTCGAAATTTCAAATTGAATAACATTGAAGGGCAGCACAGCTGTTGCACTCGGGAACGCAAACTCACCTTGAATCCTCAGCTAAATACAGCGCAGCATCCAATTAAACTTATCAATAATTAGAGCAGCTGAGATTTATGAAATTTATAGCCAACTTGCAATTAGCCTTTATACTTTAGTTGCCAAGAAGCAGTGAAGAGCTGGAAAATAGGTGGACGTATGTTTCTCTGAATTAAAGTCAACGACCGTATTCAGTGTGTCTTGGTTCGTTAGAAGAAACGAGAACATTTTCAAACCATAAGAGCAGTAGGAAAAACCCCATATTAACTTTCCTTTCACAACTCGTGTCAATTTTCTTCAAATTGGCTTCAATTATCAACATTGCTTCTACGAAATTCATCTTTTTGTCAGATCCGCGCACGTACAGTTGTTGCCTGATACAATCATCCTCTATCCTCTCTCCTCCGCCTATCCTGTACGCTTTTTCTCCCCTTCGTCCGCATCCCTGAATTATTCTAAAAAGGCTTGTCACAAAAGAAACGTTTGCCTTGTAGCTCTACAATAGAGACGCAGTCTTGTAGTTTTGCTGACAGGGCTATCATTAAGTCAATAGTACAACTGTCTGCCCATAATACGGTAGTTCGTGTAAACCCAGTTCATGATTAAATTCAACTAATTAACAATCATTTACAGATGAATACTTGACAGATATTATATTAATGATACTTTAATAATCACTCAGATCTCGCAGCCCCTGTCAGTAAAACCTCCATCAGTCAGACAAGAAATGATTTCACAATGACTTCCCGAGATATGTTTGTATGATAGTATAGTTCCCTTCTCTCGGTTTTCCTGAATCTTGCATTGAATTTAATCCAAGGGAGCACATTCAAACTGAAGTCTAAAAGTTTGCTGTCAGCCAGTGGCCAGTGTCAAACATCATCGGGTGTGTACAGGTTTTCTTTGCCTTGTGTCCCTCATACCTACAGAAATATCTCTACGAAAAGGATGCATGTGAAAAGGGCAAGCCACTTGTGTAATTTATGTTATATATACCGTATACGTTTTAGGTTCTTCACTGAATACTGTCTGTATCGCGAAATTAGCTACGGCTTTAACTCTGCTGGAAGGGTTTACGCTTGAAACCAAGTTTGCAGCTGGCATCAACATATCAAGGAAAGTAAGTATCCTCACTCATTTAGGGACAGCACAAATGGATTTTTGGAAGACGGATTTCATCGTATAAGCAGTCAGGAGATACTGGAAGGAATACGTGTCAAAATCTTTTCTCGTATTTCAAACTCCAAAATGAGATGGCTTCAGAAGAATCCGCACTCTTTGCTTTAACGTGCAAAAACACCTGAGAGTTCAGTTTACGAACAAACATACATTATATCAATATTTATAAGCTTTGTTTAACACTACTTCTCAAAATTTCAAAAATATCATTGAAATCTTAAAAAAATATCTTTGGCTTTTGTATTGTCTGCATAATTAATTTAAAATTCTTAATTTCATTACGAGTTCTTTTGTTTAAATTCTACACGTATTAAAAAAGTAAAACGTTATGATTTACCCGAACGCCCTGCTCTCTATGAATAGGACGGCCGAACTAACATTTTACTGTTTATATTGAATCTTATTGCGCAGGATTTAGATCGCCACACACATGTTTTTGAAAACTAGCAAGAATTTTTACGCGCGTGTCGTTTCATTGAAGCGGCAGGCATGAGGAAATCCACACTATATATATACTTATATATTTAACTGAATATAAAGTTTACTGTAATCAAATTAAAGGCTAGATTTTTACTGACATTTAACCTTTACTCACGACGAATACATCTGCTGAAGAAGAACACGCTGATTTTTCCATTCATTCCAAGGTAGTTACTGCGTGATCAGGCTGTGCGTGCACTGAATTGCTGAATGTTACCGTGCTATTATAAATATACTCAGGTGAGTCTTGTTTTGATTCTAATCTTATTCTGCTTTGCAAATCTCATTAAATTGCCTCCATTCTTGTTTTATGTTACAGAATGAAATTATTAGTCAAAGTGCTGAAGTTGGGACATATGAGATACGTTCCAGCGCTGAAGATTCAAAAGTATTTTGAAGCTCGTCATCTACAAGACTCCACACAAGATCATGTGTTACTTCTTGTCGAGCATGATCCAGGTAAGGCTCAATTCACTTCTCACACACTTTTTATACGAGCAACTCAAATGAGTTTCTTAACGCCGGGCAAATTGGAATTAATTGTGAGTTCTATTATTTTAGTCTACACTCTAGGCCTGCGTCAGATAATCAGTCCACAGGAAAAGGATAGGCTTGAGAAAACCGGAGCAGATGTAGTGCATGCGGACAGAGGAGGTCTTACAACATTTCATGGACCAGGACAGTTGGTTGCGTATCCTATATTTAACTTGGATCGTTATGACGGTATGACACTTCGAAAATATGTGTCATTACTGGAAATCTCTGCGGTACATACCTGTCGAATGTTGGGTGTGAATGCGGAACTGGATACAACCAACGTGTCTCATACGGGTGCTTGGGCAAATAACAATAAGATTTGTGCTATAGGTAAGACGTTAGTGCTCATGTACTTTGTTATTAGATTATAATTCGTCGTCAAGGTTCCGTGTTAACTGACAGGTTATAATTGTTTATTAACATTTTTTACTAGGGGTGCATCAGAAACAGCGAATCACGACACATGGATTAGCTTTAAACTGTGATGTAGATCTGAAATGGTTCCGAAACATAGTTCCATGTGGAATAGTTGATAAAGGAGTAACATCACTTAGTGCTGAACTGGGAGAATCACTAACAGTGGAGGACGTCATTCCCCAGTTTTTAGTTTCGTTTGAATCCATTTTTAAATGTGAGCTAGAAGATTACGATAAGGAAATCGTCGAAAAGGTAATAGCTTCAGATCAAATGGAGCAATAGTAGACATAAGTAAATCTAGTCATGTTTTCATTAGAGCTAACGTTTGTGATACAAATGCCATTAAAAATTAGAGTTACTTGTACCCCGGTCTCTGACGTTCAGTGACAGGAAAGAAACTGAGCTTTAATTCATCATCTCTTCGCGTGAATGTGATTTCAAGCAGTTTTGCGAGATTAGAACTGATTACAGAATCGTAATTCAGTAATCAGGTCTTAAGTTACTACATCACATACTATGCTCCGCAGTATGGGGATCCCAGATGATGTTGGAGCCGCCATTTATAATTTAATTTATAAGAGGAAAGTTGATCATACTACGGTGTAGCCTACCCACCTCTATTGCATCATCGAAATAATTTATCCTGTAACGTATGCATTAACATTAATACAATATTGTTGGAATAAATCCCTGGGACAGTAGCATCCCACTCAGCTTTGGGCTTTCTCTCATCAGGTGTAAAGATGACTAATCAGCCTCTAATGTAGTTTGGTAAAGAAAATTACTTTTTGATAGAGTGCATAAGTTAGTTTTTTTTCAGCAATGGGTGATATGACACTTCCAACCAACCATTGACGTTATTGCACGTGTTACTACAACTCCTCTAATAGCCTGCCCTGGATACATTGACAGAATTATGGAAAGGCAAGCTATTTTCACAGCGTCTGTGTAAAGATTGTAGGGGAGCGCCTGCTGAAATCTACGTGTGCTTATTTTCACACACCGATACCAGGTGATGAGCCAATCTACCACACGGCAATAAGCATATCAGCACTTTGACACTTTACCAAAGCTCGAACCCAAAAGGTTTCAAAACGGTAGCCGATTTGAGACTTGTTGGTACCAACTAATAGTGGAGAGAGGAACTACAACTAGCAATGCGTTGGTTCTTCAATTGACAATGTGCAACATAAGTGCGCTGTAGCGCAGCAAATGCACGGAAGATGCATCTGCAAAGTATAGCGTTTGAGAAGGTTTAAAGGTGCAATTTGTTAGCTAAAAACGCGGCGTACAGACTTTTTTGTCTGCGCATAGAATAGAATCAAGGATCACGAGTTTTAGTGAGATCCAAACGCTGCGTAAGTTTACAGCTATAGCCGTGGCCTACTGCTGAGAGTGAGGAATTCGTCGGCCTCTACGGTATATTTCTGTTCGACTCTTCAATACCTTTATTAAGCTGCGACGAGGACAGCCGTCCACACGGCCGTGGAACACGGAAAAGGAACTGTTAATTAGTTTTAAGAGTAGTTAACGTGGATAGTGAATTACATTTTAACCACAAATACAAGACTTTACATCTGCATTGGCATAATTTTTCTCGTCTAGTCTTTAGCAGTTAATCGTAGACTTGATTCCCTGCCCATCCCAAATAAATCTATTTCAAATCTGTCAGTTGCAACGGTTTCTTGGAATTCCTGTAAGTTGTTAAGTCATAAGGAATTGTTTCCATACGCTTTGTGTTGCTGTTCTATTTTTTTAAGTTGTGATTGGTTGATTATTTTTAGTTCAGCTTATTATGTGATTCGCACGTTGTTTTCACTACAACGGAGTTTATGATTGCTGTATAATTGATCACAAGTTTTGATCTCATTTACAGGAATAACATAATGGGGCTACTTCAACAAAATGATTGTGGAGATGGGGTTACGACGTCCAGATTGCCCGTCATCAGTAGTGCATCCCCTGAGCGGAAATCGATTCAGAATGAATTCTCTCGATTAGAAGCTGATTGTAAACTTCGACTTCAAACAGCACTGAATGTGAGTTTATGAAAAATTCTTGGGTGCTTTGTTGTTGTATCATCCCTACATATCTATACGCAATTGTTTCATTCTAATTTTGATTTTGTTTTTAGCATCTGCGAACATATCGAGAGCTTGATCCTGCGGATATTGCCTGTGAATCTGAAGAAAGGAAAATTTCTGAGCTGACTAAAGAAGCAAGAGAGAACATTGCTGCGCTTAAGGCGATATCGGAAGATATGAACGCTGTTTACAAATTCAAATCTCTTAGTCCTAGAGTTGTTGATCAAGCTAAAACCTATGCTTTGAGTGTGGAAAAGTACGTTTAGAGGGCACTTGCTTTGATAAGGACTTTTATGCCGCAGAGGAACTAATGTACAACCCTGTTTTTATGTAGTTTACAGGCAACACTTCGAAGACTGTTGATGGATTTTCAGAATGTATCTAACAATAAACATAGGCAGGACCTTCTCAATTTAACCAGAAGCCCGTTTGATGAACCGCGGTAAGCTGGATGTAGATATTTTATGTATATACTGAGGATTCAGTTAAAAACTATTCAAGTCTTACGGTGTCTTGATTATTATATGTTACATTTTAGACGAAGAAAGTTTGGTCACAACGCGGCAGATACAGCTGCTGGAATCACTAATAGTCTGCAGGTATCGCAACAGATTCTAACTGAGACACTTCAAAGGAGTCAGGGAACTATCGAACAGCTGGGTAAGTCTCCTTATTATGCAAAAGACATTTTAATATATTAAACATCAAGAATTCGTTACGCGCAGACATTATATATTTACTTAACTCACTTAGGTCTGACTACAAGGACTATTCAAGATAATCAAGATGAACTGCGGTCGCAGAGCTATGTAGTGAATACGGCTCAAAAGCTGCTGGCTAAGTATGGCCGCCGTGAGTGGACAGATAAAGTATTAATATGCCTTGCGTTATGCTTTTTCTTTGCATGTGTCTTGTATGTAGTTCAGCGACGAATTCTGTAACTGAGACACTTAGTATATAATCAATGTGGTACATCACCTCGAATCAATCGACCTTTGAAAGATGAGGAGTTTTTCCCGTAAGCGCAATTTTAACGCCGAATCCCGTGCAGTACTCTCCTTAGTTAAAGCAGGAAGGCAATCTTCCTGAAGAGATCAAGTTTCATTGTACATCTATTGTATTTCAAGTGCAAAAGTTGGGTTAATATTGTTGTAATCGCAATTCAGATTGGTTGGAGCTTCTCAACGAAACGTCTTGTATAAAAAATCACAGAATAGTGCGTATGCCTAGTTGGAAAGTGGTGAAATAACAACTAATAAGAGTAGTCCTCCAGCAGTAGATAGCATGTAATATGTGTAAAATTTTCGGTAAATGTCGAATTACTACTAGGGCTCGTTGTAATGCTACGAGGCAATTATTTTGTTATATTCCGCATCAGTATGTGACTGCAGCTCAATTAGCACGCAAGAAACTATTTATTTATTTATTATCCCAAAATAGTTGTTCCTCCATTTTTAATGTAGATGTTAATAACTGCACATGGATGTATTGTTTTACTGTGCAGATATTTAAGCACTAGCTTTGCTCCGTTGTAACGTTTCCGTAGATTTTGTTCCGTAGAGTTGATTGTGCAAGTACGACATATCATGCTCAGTACGACTGATATCGAAGGAAAGTGGATATGCTGAGCACACATCGCAAGAATAAGAAAACGGATTTTGGTACCAATTGAAAAATGTTTGTATTTTTACATTCTGTTAGAGTCTACTATAGTTAACCGTGTCCAAGCCAAAGGGGTGGCCATACTATGTGTCTTTTAATGAAGCACTGGTGAAGAACGAGTAATCTCGGTGATATCCTGTTTTATATGAATTGCGTGTAAAATGTTTTATTTCCAATAAACACATATGCATCCTGATGAACGTACATGCTTTCACTCTGTCGGTCGTACAATGTATTTGCCATTCTCCCTTGAGACCAAAGCAATTGCTGAGACGTTGGGATTCCAGTAAGCGTTAGAAATGTCAAAAGAGTCGTTCCGTAAAGACTTGGTGCTCTCGATACGAGGACCTTCTGGTTCCCAAAAATGCAAGAGACTCCGATTCGTGGATATAGCCAGTTCACTGCATCCTGGTTTCCAAGATATGTCTGTAAAGCACAATCAGTTCTAATACAAGGAGAAACGGTCACAAAATAAAAATAAAATCACAAAGTTGTTAACCTGTTACGTCATTTAAATGCACAAGTACGGTTTCAAGTCTAGCCTTAGGAATACTCCAGATCCAGACCGTAGAGGCATAAAAATCAGTCCAAAAGGCTAGATAGCAGCCATCAGCGCTGAATTTTGTTAGAATGCGCCTAGAAGGACTAACCTCCCCAGTCACCGGGATGATAATCAAGTCATCTTCTTTATCATCTGAAATACAAGATAACTCAATCACTTCTCACTTATAATTTTAACTTATCATTGTTCCGAACCATATACAGATTAACTTACAAGATGTAATATGGCATCCGTTGATAATGTGAGTATCAGTCTCATTGAACTTAATGCAATTTGGATATATTTTAAGTAGGTCAGGTTCTACCTTTTCCTCAATTGTCATCCCCAGGGTCACATTATTTAAAATACGAATCTGCACATTCCATAAATATTTCTTTGTAAGATATGTTTTTAGCAAATCGAGTCTTACAAGATCCGCCATAAAATCTAAAATAACAAAATCTCTCTCTATTCAGTACGCCAAGTTCTCACAATGTTCCGATGATTGACTGTCACCAGGAATTGACCACTAGGTGACCACAACATATCCAGAAACCCAGCAGACATTCCATCAGGAGACAAATATCTTTTCAACTCTCCAGTTGGAGAGTATATGTACAGTCCACAAAAAAGAGTAGAATCCCTAACGGCGATGCAATTTCCATCTGGACACCAAGCGATTTCTTCCGGATCTTTGCAAGCAATATGGAATTCCTGAAAATAAGCAGGCATAGAACTGTTTAAAGAGCAATGTATTAAATGACACAAAACATGAACTTACTCAGCACTTACATGTATTAAACTCCAATCAAGAGTAGAGTACAAACTAATTTTAGGAACACAATCTTTAGAGAATCGGAGAACGACAACAGTTTTCGCATTCAGACTGAAGGATTTGTTTCGTTTCACAGGTAAAACGTTCTTGATATACGTAGTATTTGCTGTCGAGATAGACCATACCGTTATTTCCGCCTAGAATTTGAAAATTTGCCAAAACTTTAGTTACATTACATTTGACGCACAGTTACAGCACGCAGATTTAATACGTCTCTGCCTGCTCTTGAACTGCTCCAAAGTAATAAGGCGCTTACGTATAAAGAAGAAGTGGTTAGCAATTGTCGGCAGTCCGGTCCCCACGATATGTCAACTAACCCCAACCCATTTTGCATGCACTGATTGGTATCGATCTTGCATTTCCATCCCGGATTATCAACGGAAATGACCCGTACTTGACCAATTTTAAACATACCCAGTGCCAGATAGCTAGAATCTAGTGTCCATTCTACCGCATGAATCGTGTCTTGGCAAACTCTTCGTTTTACTAATGTTCCTTTCCTCCAGTTTTCCACAAACACGGTTTCCTTCAACGTTCTAGCAAAAAACTGTCCGTCTGGAGACCATGCGAATAAGGATCCATTGCCCACGTATTCTTGGAGTGACATCGTCACCTACCTACCTAGGATCCCACAATTCGAATTACAGGTATTAAGAACAATTGATACACCTGTCGAGATGATACATTTTATTGTTACACTTTCAAAAACATAAGACCATAAGACCTGTGGCTCCACCTGTTTCGAAAGATCTCGATGAGATACCTTTAATTTCCGTTCATGTCATTACAAAACAAGAACGCATTTGATCGACCAATCAATTATAATCACGCTATAGACGCGATGTGGTACGGTGGACCTAATATTCCTTCAATGGAGGTTCATGATCATGACATGTATATACATACTGACTGTAAACGCAGTTTGTGCAAATCGCAAAAGCTTCCCGCCACACCATCTTAAACTGTGTGCATAAAGGCGGTGCAAATGGAATCGTCCTACGAATACCAATACATATCCTGTTGACCAATTTAAGGTGGACGACAAGTGCTTTAACCATTTACTAACTGGAGTCAAGTTATCTTTGCCATTTCGCCAAGACACAGTACTGACGTTCAAGGGAAATCATCTACAAATAACGTAAAGTCCCATTGGTCATTTATGAGCAGTGGAGTCGCATTGAATGAGCGTTGTATTGGTCTGGAAATACTGTACGGATGATTTCGTGATGTTGTGGGATATAGACTTTTCTTTGATGGTTGACGCGGGATTGAGTGTTTTGGAAGAAAATCTATTCAAGTGAAAAAAAAACTATAAAATGTTTAGAATTTTCTTGCAATCAATAAGTTTATGTTAATTTGCATGAGACGTGAGAAGAAAACTAGAGATAAATAATTACTGTTCTCCCGCATTGCGTACGCAATTATAGTGTAAAAACCGTGGCTTGTGTTGAGTGAATAAATATTTCAAATTTTAATGATGGGTTTGTGAATTTTAGAAAATTCGGGAGTTTTTTTAGTGGTTGAACATCAATGTGTGGAGGAATCGATTTGTTTCCTGTTTATTAATCGTAAATATTAATTTATTAAACAAAACGTCCTATCAGAAGGTAATATTTTATTTATAATTGTTTTTAATTTAAAGTTTCGGTAAAGTTTCATGATTAAATGGCTACAGTGCAGCACGATTTTATGCATGGGGTATATTTGATTTGGAAAATGCTAATACGAATCGTTTCTTCTTGAAGGAATCCACAGCCATGATGCTCCGAAGAGGAGGGAAGAGGATCAGGATGGATGATCCTCCTCCAGAATTCGAAAATCCGATGACTCCGGCCCTCGAAGCTCATCAAGGGGAGCAAGAGAGTATGTATGGAGAGTAAGTGAAAATTTGAATGAAAGATTTAGAGATGATTTCTCAAACTAACAATTATATAATAAGTATAAAAACCAGAAAAAATCGGGTTTACTCATAATGTATTCTTCATAATTAGGGAAATGTTTCCCGAGTACGATGATCAAACAGGAGAACCCTCTCACGGGCACAGCATCGACCCAACTTTTAATGCTAGTGGTTTGAATTCATCACGAGGATCGGATGTGTCAGACAATTCGTCAGTCGCAGCGAACACGAGAAGACGTGGAGCTGGTAGAGGAGCAGGACGAGCTGATACTCCGCCAACAAGGGGTCGAAGAGGTCAACAAAGGGACGTAGCCCCTCCTCTGTCTCCGCAAGAACGTATTGAAGAACCTGGAGCTGGTCGAGGACGAGGTCGGAGAAGCGCAGCAGCTAAGAAATCTACGGAAGTTGGAACTGGGGGTGCAGGAGGTGAAGATGAAGAAAGCCTGTACAATATGTTACTGAACGGAAAGAATTCAATACAGGTAACTAACAGTGCTGTAATTATCTTGTGCTAAAGTTTCGTTGCACCTCTAATTATTGGATATTTGTTTAGACTATGGTAGACGATTGGATTGATGCATACAAAAGTAACAGAGACGCCACTCTTCTTCGTCTAATGCAATTCTTCATCAGTGCGTCTGGGTGCAAAGGAAAAATAACCACGGATATGCAAGAAAAGATGGAGCATGCCATTATTATCCGCCGAATGACCGAAGAATTCGATGAGGTATGTTAACAAGATCTTCTGCATATGCATTCGTTAGTTACAAGGTATTTGAATGAAAACGGCTAACGTTGGATTTATAGGATAGTGGAGAGTACCCACTCGTCTTATCTGGTCAGCAATGGAAAAAGTTTCGTCAAAACTTTTGCGATTTCGTCCTTACCCTCGTCAAACAGTGTCAATACAGCATTATTTATGATCAGTACTTGATGGATAACATCATTTCCCTGCTCACTGGTTTGTCAGATTCGCAAGTACGAGCATTTCGTCACACGGCAACATTAGCAGGTGAGCTTGTGGTTGACACTTCTGGGTATTTTTGGCATGTTCTACGATAAATAAGAAAGTAGTTAATTTTGTAATATTGTTTTTTTGTAGCTATGAAACTCATGACGGCTCTTGTTGACGTCGCATTGACTGTTTCAATCAATACGGATAATACCCAGAGGCAATATGACTCTGAGAGACACAAGGCCAGCACTAAACGTGCCACAGATCGTATTGAAGCTTTGCTGAGCAAGAAGCAAGAACTTGATGAAAATATGGACGAGATCAAGAACATGTTGACATACATGTTTAAATCTGTATTCGTTCATCGTTACAGGGATACTCTTCCAGAAATCCGTGCCATTTGTATGACGGAAATTGGAACGTGGATGAAAAAGTTCCATACGGTATGTTTAACTTTCCGAAGCATAACAATCCAAATGTTTAAGCATAGAGCTTAGTCATATTCTTTGATGCAGAATTTCTTGGATGATTCGTATTTAAAATACATCGGGTGGACCCTTCATGACAAAGTCGGCGAGGTGCGCTTGAAATGCTTACAAGCACTTCAGCCGTTGTATGCATCAGAAGACCTAAAGGGAAAACTGGAACTGTTTACCAGTAAATTTAAGGACCGTATTGTCGCAATGACTCTTGACAAGGAATACGATGTGGCGGTGCAAGCCGTTAAACTTGTCATTTCTATCCACAAGTAAAGCCTTTTTATACTTAAACGTATTTTAAATGTTTCAACACAGAAGTTTGACAACCTTCTGTTTTTTAGGTATCACCGTGAAATCTTAACCGATAAGGATTGTGAATTAGTGTATGAACTCGTATATTCATCTCATCGAGCCGTCGCACAGGCTGCGGGAGAATTTTTGAACGAGCGACTGTTCGTTGTTGATGAGGGACTTGTTGAAAATGTCAAAACTTTACGAGGCAAACAACGACAGGCTAATACTCCTCTTATTAGAGATTTGGTTCAGTTCTTTATCGAGTCAGAACTTCACGAACATGGAGCCTACTTAGTGGATTCTCTGATTGAGTCTAATCCAATGATGAAAGATTGGGAGTGTATGACGGATCTACTACTTGAGGATCCCGGACCAGCTGAAGAACCTCTAGATGATAAACAAGAAACATCCTTGATAGAAATCATGGTATGCGCAGTTCGGCAGTGTGCTACAGGTGAACCTCCAATCGGAAGAGGGCCTACGAGGAAGGTGAGTATATTAATCCATATTTTTGCTGCAATATCACATTCTATTCCTGACTGCAGTCTATGAATTTATGAATTTTACAGATTTTGTCTGCCAAAGAACTGAAGCAAGTCAGTGACGATAAAAATCGTCTAACCGAACATTTTATTCCCACGCTTCCCAGTCTTCTTAACAAGTACAAAGTCGATGCAGACAAAGTAGTTAATTTACTAGCGTTGCCACAATTTTTCGATCTTGAAGTTTACACAACCTCGAGGCAGGAGAGATCTTTGGAGCATTTGCTGGAATTAATCAAGGAGATTACAGAAATCCACAACGAAGTCGAAGTTTTAGAAGTGGCAGCAAAAACCTTGGAAATTATTTGTTGCGATGATGCACGAAAGTCTAGCCGTACCGAAGTTGCACTCAGCAACGTCTTGGATTCTATTTGGACAAACGTTGCGAAGGCAGTCCAGATGTATGAAAGGAAATCGAGCCTAGGAGTAAGTTTTTTCATCTTTTGGAATGAAATTAAAAGTTCCAGTTCTATCATATATCTCGAATTTAATGTCGACCTTGATTTCAGGGAGAGCCGGACGAAGATGAAAAATTCAAGCTGAAAATGAATCTCAGAAAAATAGCTGTATTTTCTGGCTGTCACAGTTTCGACAAGTTTGACATCTGGAATCAGATATTTAGGATCATAGAAGTTACTTGTCAGAAACCTCGGGCGTACCCAGAGGAGGTAAGAATCATTCAAAGAACTGAACAGCGTCTTAATGCGAATAACAGCTAAATGCTAAATCGAGGATCTGTATTACAGGCTGTAAAATGTGCTATATCAGCATGCTATTTTGCTTTGCTGTGGGATCTCAAGAATATTCAAGAAAAAGGGGAGCAGCACGTAACTATTAGCGTAGATATTCCAAAACTTCAGAAGAAATTGGGAGATTACATGGAATGTATGAAGCATCTAGTGTCCAACAAGTGTCACAATCCTTCATTCCGGGAAGAAGCTTATATTTCTATTTGCGATGGACTGATTGTGTTTTGTCAACAACTTGCTACAAATGAGTTTATGGAGCCGTTGGTTTACAGACCTGATGAAGAACTCCAAGAACTCCTGAACACCTTCATGCATGCCATGGTCTTCTGCGAAGACCGTGATGGTAATGTTAAAATATTGATTTGATGAGTCAATTATCAAGCAGCTTTTACGTATAATAATCATGCTCTGATTGTGAATGATTTAAACATTGTAGAAGAACTAGACGAACATGCCAGGATCGAAATGTTACACAAAATGCGGAGCTACCTAGCTCAGTTTTGCAAATTGGTTGTTTACAACGTCATACCCACTAAAGCTGCAGCTGATGTATTTAAGTACTACGTGAAGGTAAGAGCAGTAGCATGTATTTGTGTTTGAAATTATGTACGCAGTTTTCTCCCCATTAATATGTTATGTTGATTAATTACTACAGCACTACAATGACTACGGTGACATCATAAAAGCAACACTCGGAAAGGCTCGCGAAATTAACAAGGTCAACTGTGCATTGACAATGGTAATGAGTTTGACTAGACTATTTAATGACCTCCCGAAAGTCAGTAATTGGATGGTAGACAGACAAAGTGAAGAATTCACTGCATTGAAGGTAAGATGTTCCTTGTAGCAAATACTTAAAAGCCGAACGCAGTTATGCTAAATTGAGTTAGTTTAATTACAGGATCTCGCAAAAAGGTTTGCATTGTCGTTTGGATTGGATGCGATAAAGAACCGGGATGCCATTACAGCGCTACACCGAGAGGGCATATTGTTTTCAGTGAATCCGTTGGAGAATCCTGTTGATCCCACTGGGCCACCTCCTAACTTAGCATTTTTAGAAATCCTAAGTGAATTTACAAACAAGCTTCTAAAGCAAGACAAACGAGTTGTGTAAGTCAAGTACCTGAATTTGTGGTTCCCATTGTCGTGCAGGAATTGTTTTTCTAAAATCGAATGAATGTACCTGTAGACTTACGTACTTGGACGGCCGTGTAGCTTCGGCGACACCATCCAGTACAGGAAAGGACTGGCAGCCTCTCTATGCCTACCGGAATTCTTTAATGCACGGCGAATCTGATCATCCACCGCCAACTGCGAAGCGTGCTTACACTCGTAAGCGTCAAGCCGTTGGAGTTGGTAAGTTTGAAGTATTTTAGAGCATCGTTAATCGTCAGCTGCTTTTAACTCGTAATGCAAATCCTACTATTGATTTCACAGATGAGGAGGAGCACGAGGAAGAATTTCCTGGAGCCGAAGTAGAATAATTATTTTGATTATTTGTGTACAAGTTTTGACCCGTTGTAATTTTTCAATATTTTCGACTTTGTATGTTTGGTATGAGGTGATCGTAATAAAAAGACGCGGTTCTTAAAACGGAATTGAATCGACTGATAAACATACATAAGGATTGTGGGCAGAAAACAGTTTATTTGAGATATTTAACATTCCATAATCATGAACATTTACTGAAGAAGCCTGAACTTACATCCTACTCTTGTCTAATTTCATGTGGATTTTCAATAGATGCTGTACTTTCCTCAGTACAACATTTGCAGTTACTCATTCCTGAATATAATCTGCCAGTTGGAGTTAATCCAACATACACTAATTAAAGCCCACATGGAGTGGTACCCATTTTGGGCTAAATTGTAATAAAGACATTTCAACGGCATAAAGAATTACAGCACACACACATACTTAAGTCTACAAGTGAAGTTCTCAATCATCCCTTAAATCAAGTCAACCATAATTACGTCAGAGCTGACAAGTATACGAATTCATTACGTGCTTCCAGGACATGACATAGTACTGAACTAAAATAATTCAGCCAATTAAAATTACTGAGATATTCATTCGGAAAAAGTCACACACTCACTCCATTAATCATCTTCGTCGTTGGCATTGGTATGCCAAGTCAGCCTCTCTTCATAAAACTTAATCACTACAGGGGGACATTTAATGTTAGCTTGTCGCGCTGGAACCAAATCCGCTTCGTCCGACCCTGACCACTTCATAAGAAACATGAGTTCACCCGACGAGTCCGTTGCTCCAATAATCTTATCAGGTTCCAATCCACGGTCGAATCCAGTTACAACCGTTGTCGCTTTTTCGGCCTGCAAACAAAACGTATGAAATATGAGTCACCGTGTAACGTATTACGCGCCGACCTAAACCAGCCCAGTGCAATATAATATTTAAAATCTCCTTAAAATCGCCTACCTGAACAAGCGGTTTCTTGGGTTTCTTAGCCGCTGCTGGTTTATCGTCAGCTTTCTTCACTGCTTCAGCCATTCGCTTCTTGGCTGAAGCCGGGGCGGCCGTCTTGTTCTCTTTCTCCTTCTTTCGTTTCTCGTTCCATTTCTTGTTGAATTCATCAATTAATTCGGGACAATCTAGATTTTCCTCAGGTTCCCACGTATTGTCCTCACTGCATAATGTCAGCGATCGTTGTTATTCCTTCATTCATAAACGCCTCCTACTCGATTGTAATGAAACTGAAAAGGATTGCAATGAGCTGTACTTACGGTCCGTATCCCTTCCAGGATAGAAGATATTCAACTTTTCCTCCAGCAGCATTTCGGCGATCCAAAACGGCATCAACTTGGAACTCCTCGGCTTCCTCACCCTCCGCTGATTCGTCTCCGTCAGCAGTTACATTAGTGCCGGACTCGACGTCCTCGTCATCTTTGTTGTTTCTTTTGCCCATGTCTATAATCATAATCACACCGCAAGCATAAGCATTACCAGACAACCCGATCAATTTACCTACGTCAGCGTTCTTTTCAATCCACCCATATGATTTCAAACCATCTCTTCAAGGGCTCCAGTGGGGTTTTGTAACAATAGAAGGCGGGAAATGGTGGGTTAATTTATTATTTTCCAAATACACAAATAAATTCGTCTTTTCCTTCTTTTCAGCCCACCATTCACCATACCAATACTCTACGAACGAGTATTACATACTTAAGTCGTACGATGAGAAACTCCCAAACCCAATTTTCTTCCAATTAACAGCCTCGGAATAACAGAAAATCTCGTACCTTCAATTTTTCCGGAGCCGCAGGTTCAGCCTCAAGTTACCGGCGATTTGCTATTAACTCAGTCACCTCAATCTTGTTCCACCACAAGCCAGTCAACTTTTTGATTAATTTCGTAGGTTAAATTATGTAGTTGGTAGTTAAAAAAATTAAATATTTGTAACTTCCAAAGACAACTTGTGAGACGAACGTAAAATGATAGTAAGTCTGGTGGAAGGCAGACAGAAACTGCTGGAAGAACGTCGGAAACTGTTGAACCCTAAAACCTCATGTGCTTTGCATAGTAGAGTGCTAGGTTCTGAATCCTCCTGTCGCTTCCACCTAAAGCTACAGTGCATCCTCAACCCATCCCCTCCAAACAGTACAACATGGCTGGGATGGAGGAAGGTTTTCTTTGTCAAGCCCTTGTATCTTCTCTTCCCTCCGACTGCCTATCCTCTTGGAGAATTTAACACATTTTGCTCGTCACTAAATCGGGCACCGACTACCTCCTTTTCGAAACCACACCCAGTACCCAAGAAACCGTTAGTTTCATTGGTTGGTTAGCGAAGGGGGGAAAACCTTGAGCCAATCATTTCTCAGTTTACACAAGCGTATTACCTCTATTCAAAATCGTCAACCTTCATACCGTTGAAAGCTTGCCGATAGAATTTCTGAGTTGAATGCTTAAACATGACTTGGCACGTCTAGTTAGATGCCAAGCTTGAAACGCTTTCCCTCGACCTGACGCTTCATGAAATGGGTTCCTATGTCAGCGCCGCTCTACTCGTGGTAGATATAATATATATAAATTATAATCATAAAGCGCTATAATCTTATTGCGGATTACATTCGTTGTCAATGTTTTATGAAAGTTCATTGCAATTAAACTTTCATCTCCAGATTTCTAGGAAATTCAAGTCCACGTTCACTAGCATAGGAGGAAGTCCAGCGTTTTTCGCACTTGTAGTGCAGAACCTTGTAATGCGAAATTCTGAGATTTCAAAGTTTATAAACATGCATTATAAGCATGCCATGGTTTCTAATTTCTGTAGCGTCTAGCGCCAGCGAAACTCATACACGTGGTTTCTTGAGAAAAGCTCCGGACCCTGAAACCCAATCAGAAATATATAAACATTCTAGCATTTGTCAATTACAGCGCCACAATATGCAAAATATGCGAATTGAACTAATGCAACATGTGCAAATTCCTTGGGAGGGAAAACATTACTGAAGGGGTTTATTCCTGAACAGACTGACTCCCAGAGCTGTAAATGAGCTTTTCCGCACAGAGCTATTTTTGCAAGCTTCACTTCACGCATTGCAATTTTACCATCGACCTGGCATCATCTTTGCACTCTTTAGAAAGAATTTGCATGAAGCGGAAACAGTGGCAATGGCAAGTAGCATCACGTGTGTTGGTCTTCAGGGATTTTTCGTTGCGAAGTGAAGGAACTAATGGCAATATGCAATAATGCAACACGAGATGAGTTCTAAATGTGTGCTCTGCCGTACCTAGTCAGCTTAAAATGCCAAAACCATCAAGTGCATAAATGACCAGAATTGCAACGCAGAGTTAGTTTACGATAGAAAACAAAATATATCCTGCATAACCATATATGATAGCCGCCTTGGGTTAGGGCGGATGTGAATATTGTTTTTGCACGTTGTGTATCCACGTTTCAAATTTAATTCGCAAACCTCTAGACCAATCAGAGCCGTCCGAGTAGGTTTGGATTCCCGCCTCGCTTATATGATCAGAATGAAATGTGCAAATGTTATGTACACACAAACAAGTGAATGCAAAGGTCTACACTCAAAACCTTCTCCTACAAGCTAGAACATTCACTTTAGCTGTAACAAGTCCGAAGGAAGGAACGTTGCTCTCACTCAGTTTGCTTGCGATTGCGACTACTAAGAGAGGAGAAACAAAAAGTACAGTTAATTAACTGCTCCTTACCTTTCCTTTACCTTGTCTTATATCATCTGAAAAAGAGAGAAAAACAACTCGCCTTCAGGTTGCCTTCAGTGTTACGAACTTACATTTAAAATTCACCTTGGTTAATTGAGTTGTTAACTTGAAGCTGCCTTTTACTTGCACAACAAAGCTTACGTGTGTTTAAAGTGCACTGGGAGAGAAAAACATAATATCGTTATGCATTTGTCATAATAGATTAATTACTCTTGAGATTATCGAATACCAAGCAAACCGTCTTAAGAAAATCTGTTAGATTTAAATATCTCATCAGCTCTACAGTATTTGCGTTGCTGCATCTATCCTAGGCACGGCACGAGCGTCGGGTTGAAAATTCGGATCTGTGTAGTTAAGATTTTTTTCAAGAAAATGGAGACTTTCAGACTGGTCCTCACCTATTGCTGTCTCCTAGTATTAGTGGGCCTAGCGTTATTGTCCGAATTTAGAAGTCAAGTAGAAGCTAGTTCGACAAGTAAAAAAGATTACTACGAACTTTTGGGTATTACAAAGAGTGCGACTGATAGAGAAGTGAAAAAGGCATTCAGAAAGCTGGCAGTCAAATATCACCCGGACAAAAATAAGGAGAAAGACGCGGAAGATAAATTCAAAGAAATTGCTGAAGGTAAGGGATAATCCACTCGGTTTTATACTAATCGCATTCAGTAACCGTGAGAGGGTCGCCTTCAAAGTGGTTGTACAGCCTCAGAAAATTATTTTGTTTGATTTCAGCTTACGAAGTACTGTCTGATCCTGACAAGCGTAAAAAGTATGACGCTTATGGGCACGATGCCTTCAACGGTAATGGTAGCAACGGAGGAGGCGGCGGTCATCCATTTGGGTTCAGTTTCGATGAATTTTTTAAGCAATTCGACATGAACGAAGAAAATGGGGACAGTTTCTTTAGCTTTGGAGGTGGGAATGGTGGCGGAAGGAGACATCATCACAAGCAAGAAGGAGCTCGTGCCAATAACTTCTTTACTTTCGAAGACTTTTTCAACGAGGTGAGTATTTCTACCTAAAGCGTACGCTCAGAAGGGTCCCTACTTGGTGAACATGGCTTCAACAAAAATTAATTTAGAAACCTTTCCGATTTGGCTTCCAGGATGATTTCGGATTTGAAAGTCATGCCTTTGGAGGTGGTGATTCATTCTTTGGAACCCATTTCCGTAATCCTATGAACCAAGGTCACCAAGAGCCTCATCACTTTGCTCATGGCCATGTCCCTCGTCACTCAGGATTCGGTCATGAGGAACCAAGCAGTCACCATGGAGGAGGAAGATGTAGGACTGTAACTCAGCAAGTAGGAAACATGATCACAACGTACACCCAATGCTCATAAGGTTAATTAATAAGTTTAAGCTAACCTCTTGTTTCGGGGACTGACATTTTCGCAAGTCGTCGATTCGTATTTAGTCCCTCGCCGTGGGCAATAATAGTTGTTCTTAATTCAAGTATTTTTCTCTATATATCCACGGGTGTCGCAATGCTGTTTCGTTCCATCATTTCAGAATTTTGTTTTTCTCATTCAAGTTTATCGTATGGAGTTGCCAGCATTATCAAATACTGCAATCAAACCAAAACTCGAAAGTTCTGTTGATTTATTATGAAATTATTCTGAAACGTTGCTCCCCTATCAAATAATCCTGTAAATCACAAGTTCTAAGCTCCGTTTTTGTTGTAAAAAAACAAGTTAATGCTTTGCCGAAACTCGTGAGCGTTGTTGATTTTGTGGAGTAGAACCTGTACCTTTTATTGTTAAAGGTTATACCTGAGCGTGACTGAGCGATGAGCATGGGTTGGCATTAACGAATTATCCTCTAAGGTTGCCGCCGTGCTGATTGTTGTAATTTACGTTAATTGGGTCGATCTAGTCGTCTTCTGCATTCGCTTCTACGCAATGCAATCAAGTTATTTTGTGTACTAAGGTTTCGTAAAGACTCTCCAGTTTTGCAAGACCTTCGCGTATATAATAAGGAAAAATACATGTACAGCACTTATTTTTGTGGAACCTCTGTGATGTTAACTATCGTTAATGCGATAGGGAATTGCCATAAGGTGCAATAGCAAGTTGGAGTGTGATAGTTAGATTAAGGGTAAAAGTAGCTTCGGTCAAGCTGTATTTCGCTATCTCTATTTATGTTGAAGTTATAATAGTTTAAATTTATTGCAAATAATAGCTTTCCGCAACAAGCAATGATGACATTTTGTGATAAAGAAATATCGAATTTAGCTAGTGCGCTGTCCGAATCATTATATCGGAAGAAAACTTTCATGTAGCTTGAGAGATGAATGATAGTTTGAGATGATCTTAATTTCTCTAAATTTATACCGAATAATCCTTGAGTATTACTGTTGCATTTCTACAAAAGAGTTAATAATACACTTCGGTTTCGTAGAAATCATTTCCTAAGTATAGCTAAATAGTTGCAACCTTACTATACATTTGGAATTACTTTTGTTTCAAGGTATTGTTGTAATTGACTGTTTACCTATATTTTTCGCGTGAATTGCAGACAACATTTTCAGGCTTTTGTTCTGCAATGGAAACGCACCTCAATTAAATAAACACGGAATCTGTAAAAATTAAAAGAACTATATAATATATTTTGTCAGCATCTTATAAACTCGTCGTAAGAACCCCCGAAATAGCAATACTCATCGCTGGACATGATCCGATTTAAAACAAGACTTACAATTTTTCCAACCACTGCAACGAAATTAGTCATTGCTATTCGGATAATGAAATGACTTGTGTAAAGGATGACCTAAACTTATTCTGAGAGACAGAGATTTGCAACAATTAAATAGGTCTTCTAGCTACTCCGTGATTTCGCGAATAAGAGGTTAAGGAATCAGATGGATATGAAGTCTGGACAGATGAAGCTATAGACTGCGATACTGAAGTCAACAGCATTCGATCTCACAGGTGGCGGCCGATGATCATCTGTGCTGTACAGTGCAGTCGAGTGCAGCTACAGCTGCTGCTATGCATTATTAATCACATAGAATTGCATGTGACTTATGAAGCCACAGTCTCAGAACGCTAAAGGAGGACTAGAAACGTATTTTACTAGGAGCCAACACAAGGGATTTAAATCGGTAAGAGGTCATGCTTCAGAAAGCATTAGTGAAGACAATTAGCATAGCATTATCTTGGAGATCAACTCATTCTATCCTTGGTATTTTCGCAGACAGAGCCGTCATAACAAGGTGCTCCCAACTTCACACTACGGTAAGGATGATGATCGCACTTTTGTGTCCTGAAAATTACGGTTAGAGCTGACTTAACTTTGATGTACATTGGTTCCCCGTCATAGGAAATAACGAACTGTCTTTGTATTTTGTTCACCCTAGGACGTCTGTCACCTCCCTGACAAGTGCGAAATTATGGAGCCGGTAAGTTTTTCACTTGCTACTTATGTACTGTAACTGCACAATCGATCAACACTATCAACAACATGTTGTCATGAGCGAAACTAATTTCCAGACAGAGAATCTTACTTGTGAATAAAAGCTGTTTCTTTGGGCAGGTTCAAAAGGTAGATTTCAAGGAGTCATTACCAACAGGAAGAATAAAGAAATCAGTGAGCACATGGGTAGAATGTATTCAAACGCCAACATTAAAATCTGCTCGGATATTCAAGAGCAATTCGAACGGCTATCAAGTCTGGAGCGAATGGTGTCAAGATGATTTAGCTACCAAAAAGTCTTCCCGGTTTTCGAAATGCTACAACGTATTTGCGCCACCTGGCGTTGGAATGGAGGCTGTCTTGGCATCTCCATCAGCGTATGTGATGGAGACTCCTGCAACACTAGGCTTGCAAAGGTGAGATATCTTGGAAATGAATATGCAGAATCTAATTCTTAAGGAAACAGAACCGACTGCATTGGTCCTTGATTAGTCTATTATTAAGTATTGCTTTGCTTTTCAGTAAATTCATATGCTACTCTCCGTCGGGGCAAAGGAGAGCAGTGCTGAACGAAATCGGAAGCGGCACTGAAGCCTATGAGGTTTTACAGATCTGGAATTCAAATTCCTTGGTAAAATCATACGATTTAAAAGAGCTTGATTTACATAAAACAGTATATTCTCCAGGTTAGTTTCCGTGACTGCAATGAAGCTCCATCATTGAGTTTCAAATTCAATAAAGTTCGACTAGTTTAGATAATCAAATTGGCATTAAATAAAACTCTAACAGTGAGTAATCTTACATTGGATACAGGGGTATGGGGTACAACAGTTGCGTGGAGCCCTGATGAGAGCAGGTTAATGTATCTAGCGGAAAAGAAGATACCGAAGGCAGAGCCTTTTTACTCTTCTAGTGCCAGACGAAAATTGAATGAAGATTGTGACCCAGAAAATATTTCTAGGGTAGGAACAGAAGAAATGCTATCCATTTATATTGTTACGAACTTGCTCTTAGAAGCCTGTAAGTACTAATATTATTGATAACTATCCAAATTGTAGGGACAAGAATACGCTTTTAGACAAGGCTGGGGCGAACAGCTTGATTCGTGCGTTCAAGCTGTAATTGTTGTCTTGGATCCAGTAACTGATGGGTTCAAGCAGTTTGCGCTTCCAAACAACGACTTTCCCTACGATTTGCAGTGGGTTGGCAATTCTTCCATAGTAGGTGTAGCAATAACTCACAAATGGTGGAAGCTGGGGCTCATCTATTGTACTAATCGAGAGAGTCGTATATTTCAAATGGATCCGGAAGGATTCCGTAAGTTGTGCAAGAAGAAGCAAAAATAATATTGATAATGTACGTCCTCGTTACAAGTTTTTTGTCTGGAACTTGATGTTTTTGACAGGTTATTTAAGTGATCCGCAAAGGGCAGCGATGTCCCCGAGAGTTACACCTACAGGCGACTTTGTCTTATGGCAAGACCGAGAAATCATCGGCCCTCATAACTCCTCTCGCCGAGTTCTATATCGTAGGGTGTATCCATTGACTACAGATTCCAACTATGTAAGGTTTTTACTTGAGCATATTGGTTAAGGGTGAAATCGGTTCTTTGACTTTACTTGGATCTAACAGAAAGACGATGATAAACCGAAAGCGGTAGTTGTGGTGAGCTCTCCTGATGGTGATGTAATTCCACCAGTTTGGGATGATTTTCCGGTAAAATGTTTCACTCCAGACGGCGATCAGTTATATTTCTTGACCACCTGTGATTGCAGGACGCGCTTGCTCCGAATCCAGAAAAGAGAGGACAACTTCTGTAAGATTATCAGCATGATCGCTTCCATACTCGGTTCTTTATGAACACTTAAGTCTTGATGAGCATTGCAAAGGTATAAATTGATTTGTATGTTTGCTCGTGGGTAGATTTGCAAAGCTTGTCAGGTGCTCCTGACGATTTGGGAGCAGTTCTGGACATCTTAGAAGGTTTCTTGCTAGTTCAAGGTAGCTCTTCTATTACAACGCAGTACTTGCACATTTTACAATACGAACCCGCTACTTGGTCTCGAATTCCACTTCAGATGTCAGCTTCAATTCTGCAGCCACCACCGCAGCTTTCATTTTGTAAAGTGGCTGCGGACGAATCTACTCCTCCATCTATACTTGTTCTTCCATCGACTGAGAAAGCAGAAGTACCGCTGGTGGTAGTACCACATGGTGGTCCTCATTCTACTTTTACGGATTCATTCGATCTCGAAACTATGCATTTTGTCAAACTAGGTAAGAAGAAACGTAGCTTCAAGTCGGACTTGTGATCTTCGGTTTCTAAATACAAATGCTATCGTTGTTTTCAGGTTTTGCGGTTCTTAAAGTAAATTACATCGGCAGTACTGGAAGCCAAGTTGATTCCACCAAGACCTTGACCGGCTATATCAGTGAATTGGATGTCCCGCAGATCCAGAAGATTGTCGAAGGGTGCATCCAAGAAAGCCCTAAACTGGACAGCAACAACGTATTCCTCTGTGGAGGGTCTCATGGTGGATTTGTTACAGCGCATTTAACTTCCAAATATCCGGTGAGAGAAGTGCTGAGTTTACAAGAATAATAAAGCGTTATTCTGTTATGTTGGCATTACAAAATCCTAACTCACAATTTTGATATATGAAGGCGTTCTACAAAGCTGCAGTTCTCCGAAATCCTGTCATAGATCTTAATATTATGATAGGAACTTCCGACATCACTGATTGGTGAGTGACGTATTTCATACAGTTATTAACTCATGTCAGGTACTGGTAATGTCATGTGTCTATTTTTTTTAGGGTTTATGTCGAAAGTGGATTGCCATACAACGGGGAAGATTCCTTGGTTCCGGCTATTTCTACTGATGGGAATTATGAAAAGATGAGTTTGTATTCACCAATCACATTAGCTAAAGATGTTGTATGTCCAACTTTGTTACATCTGGGTACAAAAGACTTACGCGTTCCCATGTCCCAAGGATTCAGCTATTACCGTGCCCTCAAATCTTTTGGAAAAGATGTCGAGTAAGAAGATTTGAAAGAAGATTTGAAGAAAGCTTGCAAGTTTTATATTTGTTCGACATCATTAATATCATTCAATCTTATTCCAGGGTTCATGTTTACGATGACAATCACGCACTTTACACCACACCCGTAAGGGCAAACGCAAGGGTTCAAATTGTTCGGTTTTTGAATAAATTTGCCGATCCGCCTGTGTTTGAGGAATAAATATTCTCAAGTAGTTGGTAAAACATTCAATTTAATAATAACCCGGAATTCATTTTCGGAACATTTTTCTATTGCACCTATATATGTGGCAAGTGCTGCACCATACATACTTGTAATAAACATAAATTTTGTGCAGAGTATATATTTTATTTTTCAGCCATGACTTTGTGCTGTACAATTAATTACGAATAGTTTTCTGACTTTCGATAAATATCTCGTCTCTCGCTGCGGCAATGATCAACTATAATAAATAAAAAAGCAAGATGGCTGCAGATACGATAATAACTAAAATGATGGTGATAATTGTTCTAGTTAGATTAAAAAATTAACCAAGATAATTTCTGTGCTCGCAAGCTCCAAACGTGTACATTTCGCCAGGATATGGTTATCTCGAAGCCTTAATCTATGATTGTGAAACTGTGAAACTTCTTAATCCTAACGGGCTTAGTAGCAACAATTCAGTCATACAATAGTAGTTTTGTTTAAAATGGATCGATGCACAATTCGCATCACAGATAAGTGACATAAAAACTCCATAGTCTTTCGTACTGCCTGAGTACTCATAAGCGTGAACCTTGGCGATAAATTATAGTAGAAAGCTAGCTGATACTATTCTAGAGCTACGCTGACTTCCAAAAACTGAACATAAAAACAGCCTTATTTGTAGTCAGGTTTCGGATAGTAATCTGGATATCCCAATTCAGTGTGAAAAATATTGAACACAATGGCAGCAATAACGAGTGCTAAGAATAGACCGTGCGATACGACCGCTACTATCTTTTCCCACTTGTGCGCTTTCAAGTTTCTCAGAGCTACAATGCCCACCAACAAACCCGCAATCGCTCCAGCAAGATGAGCCACGTACCCAATCTATAAAAATAAAAGTGGTTTAAGTTTTATTTTCAAGATAGTACCAATCTCGATTTCATGCCCAAGAGACTGTACTCTTGTCAAATCCAGACGAGAATTACTTACATTAGTATCAACACCCACGTATCGGTAATAAACTGCAACCCCAATATCAAGTGCTGCGAAAAGACCGAACCCGAAAAGGCGTACCGCAGGAAATTCCATTTCGCCCCAGTTCTACATGGATGGCGAAATAAAAAATTATGAAACTTTATGTAGTCCCAATTTTTTCAACGAAGTAGCAAAATGTTTAATTTTATTATTTGTAATATTAGCTTACCATTACTACATTTGCCAAATGTGCTGCAATGAGGGCATAGACTCCTCCTGATGCTCCGGCTAAGTAAACGTTAGGATCTGTAATCGAAGTCGCGAGTGAACCAGCTACCACTCCAGTGAAATATACAATCAACACTCTCCACCACTGATGAACCAACTCCAATAGAACTCCCAGAAACAACTGCATTAGTACATTGAAGAAAACGTGAGTATACCTACAAAGACAAAAATATTAGATTATTTAGGATATTTTTTTCGTGAATCAAAAGAGAATTTTTGTAAGCTTCTATCAAAGATGAGCTGGCTTTAGCAAATTCTAATATGGTACTATATAAATTCTACTGAAAAGTTAACTCGGCTTACCCCGCATGAACAAACATATACGTTACGAATCTCCAGACTTCGTAACGACGCTTCGGATTGAATGTTAACCTTGAATCTGGGACCGGCCCATTTAATCCGACAGATATTCCTTTGTGGTGTAACTTAATCACATGGTAGATAAAAACCCCAATCTGTGAAGTTAAGAGGGTTTCATTATATCCGCCATTTGGTGACCTTAATTTGTTTGTAGGATTTTTGGTTCAGAATGTTTTATGCATTTAGTATTCATAAAAATTTAAGTTTCAGCATACCTCGATAAGGCTTATAAGTATCATGAATATGGGCGGATTTCGGGTGCAGGAGAATTCATCTATTTCTCTCAGCGTCTTTTGTTGATTTCTAGGTAGTATCAATCGTGTCGCTGTTCGATACAATCGGTTAAGTACGAGAGGCCTGTAAACGTGTCCGTAATCCTGATCTTGAACCTGAGGAAATTACAAATTCACAAACTAAATCGAAGAACGAAGCATTAACTTCTACCTCTTTAATTTGTCAGCATACCATAAATAGGAACTCTTCGTAACTGATTTTTCCATTTTGATCCTTATCAGCCATTTGCAGCAGTTTTTCAACAACCTCATCTGGAATATTATCTGCGCTTCGTCTTCTAGTCAAAACGCTACGCATGTATCCTAGTTTCACTTCTTGATTTTGATCAGGTTGGAACTTTACAAGAATAAAATTTGTATCCCAGTTATTACTTACAATGATTCTTAAAAATTTGTCATCTGCAAATTCAATATCATGCAACGGCTTTGTACCTCTTGGAAGACGCTATTCCAGTTCTACAAAATAAAATAAAATCAACGGTGAAAATTATGCCAGCATACCGAAATCGATACAAAACTTGTATTACAATGACGAACCTTTAGTTCCTCCATGGGAATGGCACTGTGGCGGCCTTTCACACTTGACCCAGGTCGAACCTTCATTCGGCTCATGATGGATAAAATTTCCAGAAAAGTCAATATTCGGTTAAGTCAATTTGTGCGTAAACCTTTGGACTTCAGAGGACTCGTTCCGTTCTACGACTGGTGACAAATGGAAATCCTGGTATTTGTTATATTTTACTCGTGTGACTTGACCGAGCAAATCGCGAACTTGTATGTGCTTACCACCTCTGATTAAGCACTGTGAACTCATAAGCTAGTACCAATACGAGCAGGCCAATAGACATGTAAACGAAGCAACAGATGACTCACAGGCAGCGGTAAAAACTTGTTTCCTCAGGCATCAGGCCTAGCAAGTGACTGCACCGTTAAGCTATTCAAAGGAAAAACTTCCCTAAGGATAAAGCTCTTTTCCCTTACTTCCCCCTACTTTCCACTGTCAAATAGCATGAGCACATAGAGAAACTTACCTGGTCATTTCGAAGTTATGTCCCAGTCCCACTAATTGACACGTTCAGGTAGGAATGTGCGTGTCTCATCCGGAGGGAGCTATTTTTGTCTGAATTAGATATGACGCGCTCATAAATAAAACGGTCACCGTCTGAAAGCACAAGATAAAGCCTTCCTTCTTATCTTTGTCGCTCCAACTCTGATAGCGCAAGCGCGTAAGTCTCATTCATTTCCAAAATTATAGCTGAAACTAAGTGTCTAGTATAGATGTGAACTAGGATTAACAGCTTGATTCAAGAGAAGAAAAAGTTTTAGTAGGGCGCAACGAGTACCGTGATTTATATCACATGCCCCAAAAATAATTCAGTACTGCTCCTACTTCAAAATTTAATATTATGTACGGATCTTAGTAGATTTATTCCTTAAGAAATGGAAACAGGGAAGTTTATTACCTTTGTTAGATGCTGCACAACCCATTGTTCATGAGAGATTACAGGGCATGGGCATGATACTTCGGGACTGAAAATTCGGACTAATTTGCAGAAGCTCTTTAGCTCTCTGTTTTCTTAGCAATTGTAACATCTAATGGGCAACCAAATCGTAAGAGCAGGCCAGTTGCATTTCTGGAAGAAGAGAGCCAGAACTTTAAAGCATGAACTTTGATAAGGTCTGAACAAAACTGAAACCATAAAATATTACCTATTGTCGCTTCCGTTTTCAGCGTTTCTTTTTAATAAACTCAAGTGCAAATGTCATTTACCGGATGCCTGCAGTGCGTATCTGCAAATAGGAAAAATAAAGGACTTTAAATCCAATATCATCTATGCATCAGTCGCCGATTGTTTCAGAAACACATTTGTAAGTGTATACAACCTTAAAATCTGCAGAATTTTTTTGCGGGATGGGTCGAAAATGTTTTCTCAAAATAGCTCGTCGTATACTCCCAGAATTGTTCAACTCCAACCTGACGTGTGGCAAATGAACCCAACTAGGGCCCAAGTAGGATGTTTGCATTTGTTTGTCCTGCCCATCAAATCTGGTAGTGACGTTGTTTGTGACCAGGACCTGAAACGAAGGTTGCCAAGGATGATGTTAATGATGACGTTGAAGCTTCAACTTAATCTCCTTAGTATTGACATTGACTCACAACAAGGCCGTATTTGTTAATCAAGCGGTTGAGCTCTTGTGCAAAATAGTACACGCTTTTATTTCGGACTGCGCCAGCACTAGCGGAATTGGAGAAAACGGGATCCGTAGAATAAAGAAACGCAATGCTATCGATAACCAGCACTCTCACCTTGAAAACGTTCGAAAATACCGGATTAAAACAACGTTTATCTCTAATAAATGCAAAAACAGTACCTTTGGTCGCTGCAGTAAATAGAAATCCAATTCTAAGATGATAGTTCTCAGCTCTTCAAGAGTGTCACAAGGAAGGACTGTGATTCCATTAGAGAGATCAGCAGCTGTTACTTTACAGGTAAGAGCCTTGAAATAACTGCAGTGTTCAACACAGCCTTGAATCATTTCAGATATTCTATTTTCAGTAAACGTTCTCTCAGTATCAATAAATATAGCTTCCCATTCCATTCCCTGAATTTTTCGTGGCAGCTGAGCAGTGATACAGATCTGCATGCTAGGAAAAGAAAGTCAACTTCACTAATTAATCCAAACCTTATCAATCATCATCATGCTTAATGTGGATTAATCTGTATAACTTCTATTAGTTAAGCGCGATATTCCTACCGCAAACTTACCATAGCGTCGTTTTGCCTACACCTTTGCCTCCAAACACCTCCGTAATGTATCCTGGATGGAATCCTCCCGCCAGCAACGAATCCAATTCCCGGTTGAAAGTGATGACAACCTTCGGAGGTTGAGCTGAAATTACCTAAAGAGAGAACAAGACATAATATCACTTTAAACCTAACACCCTCACATTAACAGAGAGGAAGAAAAAGACCAGCCATTTCTGCCATGAATACGTACTAAAGTGCGTGCTTACACATGCTACCACGTAGGATTAGTGCGAAAACTTACTTTGATCCATTTTTCGATTGAGACTCTGACGACAGTCTCAGAACTTCGGTCCGGTTCTGATACCGGAAAATCTTCTGAATCCATAAATTGTAATACCAATTGCAGAACGCAATCTGGTTTCGCAGGTTAGATGGTTTACTGCAGCTGGAATTTACATGTGTCACTTCAAAAACTGTGTAAAGCGAAATTTCGAAAACTCTAAGGTTCGACTTTGCATCAGGAAACTTAATTTTTTGATAAGTTAAATAAACGTAATTGATAATTGCGCTAAAGTTCTGCTGTCCAGGCGCGCGACGCGTACAAGCATGATTCATCAACCGTTCCCGCCGTCACCTCCAAAATGTTTCAAGCATGTCTACATTCATGAACGCATGTGTCCAGGACTGTATGAACAAAGGACATAAGTTTCATCATCAAAACGTTGGAGCACAACGTGTCTACATTCATGAACGCATGTGTCCAGGACTGTATGAACAAAGGACATAAGTTTCATCATCAAAACGTTGTGAGCACAACGTACATTTTGTCAGGAACTTAAAAGATTCCATAATAATTAATGCATACAAGCTCAATAAATATATATTGGAGAAATTAATTCAAGATTCAAGACTGATGAGTTTTTGTCCCATCCGGTCTACATTATTTCCAATCCTGATTTCAAAATCACGCTGGTTTTAATTCAATGAAACCTACTTTTTAATCACATTATAAATCGTACATAAATAACATTTCTCATAATACAGAGGAATCTCACATCTTAATATTTACAAATATATATTGTTATGTAAAAATAAGAATTGCCGACATTGGTGCTTGGAAATGCTTTTGAACATGCAAACGCGTGTACTGTCAAGCTTTGGATTTTTTTGTAAACTCTTTGATATTAGTGGAACACTCTTGTATATTTTGTTTGCGACAATTAAATTAATTTCAAATTCGTGTGTTTGTTTATATATTGAATATTTTTGAACATGAGGAATGTATGCCAGTTTCTCAACGCAACGGGAATTGAACGGATTTTGGCAGGTCGAGGGATCAAGTCCGCCTTTTAAGCTCCAATTTTACGGGTTCCTTGGGTACCATAATGGTCCGCATGACAGGTTCACTTAGCTTTGTTCGTATCTCAAATTGTTGTATAAGCTACAGAAATTCAGAGCAATGAGGAATATAAATACAACTTTGCAAGACTCTCCGTCTGCTTACACAAAATAATCATTGATAGGGCTTACTCTTCCAACTGCAAGATGGTTCAATGTTTTAGCTAAGATTCTTCCCGGGCAGGACCTTTTCCCGCCCCCAAATGGAGAAAATGCTTGAGCATCATTAACACCTAGTAGATTGTCAGCAGGAGAAGAATCGCTAGCCGGATTCAATCCATTTCTGATCTTCCGCTCCCACCGTTCTGGCCAAAATCGCAGAGGATCCGGGAAATATTCTGCATTTCTTTGAGCAGTGTAGTTGGAAATGACTAACCATTTCTAGAAACATAGGCTAACTTGTATTCGAAACGGATTTAGATTTAGCTTAAACTATTTATTGCAAATTCAGATTGAAGAAAGACATATGTACCTCCGCAGGTATTTCATAGCCGCCGATAACCGATGGTTCAACCACTTGCCGTGTCACAAATGGGGCAATGGGAAACATACGCATGGATTCTTTGAAAGTATTCTTCAGAGTCGGGGTTTTCTCTAAATGATGAAACGTCAAAGGAGTATTTGGACCGCAAGCTGCCAGGATTTCTTGATAAATCTTTTCTTGGACGTCTGGGTAGTTTGCCACACACCCAATGTACCATTGAAATGACACTCCAACCTGTAATAAACAGACTTGTTACGTAATCAAGGACCAACATTGCATTTCACAGATCAGTTGGTAGCTATACTTACAGTCTCCACAGGAATAGTGAAACCAGTGGCCAGGCTCGTGAGAACTGACCTAGGTATATTTGTTTCCGTCAAAAATCTGTACATCAAACCGTATTTACGGAAACCGTCTTCTGTGTTCGATTCTATTGTTTGAGGCATGGCTCGCACCGCAAGATTCATCGCTGTGATTCCGTATCAAACGTTAGGACAAATAGTTATTCCTATATACCTCTAGAATCTTCTGATTACAAAAATACTGTGAGATTAGTTACCTGTACTATGTATATACTCGGTAGACGTTGCGAATTGGTCCCAGATTTTAAGCCGTAATTTTCTTGCAAGGCTTGGAGGAATTTCAGTCAGTTTTCTGTTTGCTACGTCGGCACTATTATATGCTTCGTATAAATCATCACCAGGAGTTGCAGATTGCTCCAACAGCCTTCCGTAGCTTTCACCGTACACACCAAGAGCGACGGCTGAAAATTGTGGAAAATTAATGCTGCAACATTTCTTATATTTTTAGCTACACCGAGTCGTAAAACTACCCTTGGCTTGTTTCAGTATCGCCTTCTAAAATATCATACTCACCGTTCAGAGCCCACTTATAGCTCTCTTTGTCGATATCAATTTCTTTCCCCAGTTTGACCTGCTCATCCCAGGATGTTACGAATTTATTTAAATATTCTTCATATGCGCTTAAGATTTGAGCAGTAACATCCAACTTTGGGGTTTTTAGGAAAACGTGGTTCACAGATTTTCTAGCCTCATACCATTCGTCTCCATTCCTGCAAACGTTAAGCACAACTTGATCACATAATGCATCGTTTCTGCATTGGGATGAAATGCTCTAGGGTTTGTCTTGACTTGAAACCCATTGCGCATTCCGCCTTCCCTCCCCCAGCTCAAAAATACCAATATATAAGAATTCATGCAACTACCTGTTGAGTCCTTATAAAAAAGTAATAAAATTAATACTCTACATGCATGTAGTCAAAGAGGATTATGACGACTACCGAAAATATTCTTTAAACCTTTTAACAACTTGTGCAGGTGCTTCTCTTTAAATTAGCTGTCAGAGCTTTAAGCTTATCATTGTCAGATATGAGTTGATTACATTAACACCACAAAACTAAAGCTTTTTTTCCACCGAAACCTGGATTCATGATTTCATCCGAAGCCATTCTGAGAGTGCAGAAACAATGGACAATGATGCATTTTTTGCAAGAACCGAGTTTTGCTCAATGGTCGAATCTCTTAATTACTTGGAGCATATTATTACCACATTGGAAATCGGCAATGTACATGCTATCATTCTACAGCCTACAGATTAATCAGTCTGTGATTACAAACAAACGATTACAAGTTTAAAAGAAATATTTTTTTCCCAAAGAGCCGGTCATGACATTTCTTCTAAGTCAAGGTTTTTTAAATGAATTCATGAAACCTGCCTGTCAAGTGATTTGCGATTCTCACCTGACGACAGTTCACGAGAGACGTGGTGTCATAATTCAGGCTAATTTAAAATCTAGTGGACACATGAGATAATGATATCTATCTTGTTCCCCCGTCTTAGTACATGCATCATGCATCTCCGTCAGATAGCTGATTATCACACCACCAATCTTGTTCGTATAATATCACTGTCTTCCTCTCATCCGGTCCTATTAATTCTTACAATCTCTCTCAGAGCTAGTTGACGTTTAAACAAAAAACAAATGCTAGTTTGTTGGTTCGAATCTTGTCTGTCGTAGCTCGTATGACGAGATTTTGACTGGATAACACTTAACTGTCCGTCATTTTACCCCTTGTGTTATGCTAAGGAGGATAAGGATCCTGACTGCTACATGACTAACCATTCAATCTCGATTCTAAGAATCCCAACAAAGTATTGAAAGTATTCCCTAAAACTTATTATCACGCGTGTATCAATTATGTTGATACACGATCTATTTAAGCATGTCATTAACGGCGCATATTTCGAAAAGTTGTGGATATTTGATGAGATTGAATTTGTATTTTTTTCAATTGTGCTTCTCAGACCAGCAGTGCTTTGATGAAGTCATCATTATAAGTTTAGCCATCTAAAGTATGGTGTCACTATCAGCTTCTTGCCAGCCGGTCCAACTAATCCTAATTGCATTGTTAGTTTGAGATATGGGTATTTTCCCTTGGGTCACCTTAAGCTCACTAGAGCTTATGCAGGCCCACCCTACTTGCTACTGTATAGATAAAAAAATGTTTAAATATCTGTAGTGCGCAGTTGATTTGATCAAGTGTTAATTGCTGACATATGTCTATTTTCTCAGATAACCTTCAAGGGAGTGCAATGGTTTATCAAGAGATTATTATAGAGAATTATACAAAGTTTTCATAGGAGAATCCAGAGTTCCAAAGGTGGATGATCCCGACGATGCTATTATACCCTTTTCATCAGTTAAACTTTGTATTTCAATAAAATGAAACGAGTATCTTTATATACATCCTAGGAAGACGAATTTATGTTCAATTCAAGATCAAGTTCTTCCACAGGGCATTAACTAAGTCAAGATTAGCTAATGAACAGTGTAATACTCTCTGATTTGCTCACTCAGCCATTTGAAACTGCTTACACTATTCTCGGGATAGACGCAGACAAGCAAATAAAAGACAGCTACATATAGAGAAGGCGGAGTTGGAGGAAATATTCATTCAACAACTGGATTCCACTTACATGAAGAACAATCCGAAAAGAGGCTTTGTTTCATTATACTCAACCACTGCGTTGGACTTGAAATTTTTGGGGAAAGGACCTTCTTTGGCGTAAACTTGTTTGAAGAGTTGCGGGCTGCTTACAAAGATTGTATCAGTTCCTAACGTCATTTCCCTGTAATTGTAATAAATTTTAACAATTGAGCATTCTGTGAACAAAACATTTCTCAGTTCAAAATTCCATGCATAATCTATCCCCTCTCCCATCTTCTCGGAATGCTCTGGTTGAATTTAAAAACGCAAGGGGTTGCATGGAAATGTTTTCAATGTCGGGGTTGTTTGTTGCAAAAAATGTATTTGTAGGGTTGCCCATGTATTCTTACTTGTAAATGGGACCATGTTCCAGATGCCTTTGTCGGTTGTATTCATGTAGGTTGGACATGCCGCCGGCTTTTAAGAATTGGAATAATGTTCCAAAGAAGGGTAAGCCTTTGGGGGATGGAATGGCCGAATATGGTTGATGATGATGAGTGTTAGTGTTAGGAGGACGTAGAGGAATTACATCCACACCTTTCCACTCATGATCCTGTCCACTTGCCTTTTCACTCCTACTCTCTGAAGTATTTTGTGAAATATTCAGTCCTGGATTTTGAATGGGACAGGAGGAGGAAGATGGAGGGT
Organism: Sminthurides aquaticus; assembly: GCA_906901655.1. Classification (NCBI taxonomy): domain Eukaryota; kingdom Metazoa; phylum Arthropoda; class Collembola; order Symphypleona; family Sminthurididae; genus Sminthurides; species Sminthurides aquaticus. Next base: position 1,039,448 of record CAJQTT010000004.1, on the reverse strand, counting down.
GGATTCCAGGATTTGCAGTCGTCAATTTCGCCCCCAAGTGTTGTTTCTTATGAATATTTATCATGGTGGATTCGGGAGTTGCTAAACCTTGTTCCCGTTCTCTGTAGTTACTACCCTGTCCACCCTTGTCACTCTTAAAAGGGCATTCAACCTGAACATGTTCATCTGCTGGAACTAGCCGCGGATTTGCTTGAGCGGATAGTGATTGATCTCGAAAAGTCTGGACATATCGTTTTGATTTGTTCCCAGGCAAAAAGGCTTTCGCCACTTTCTCCAATGGTTTCCTCATCTTCCTTCCGCTTCTCCTCACACTTTCTCCAGGATTAATACAGACACTTAATGTCGGTAAAAATAACGCTTCAAGCTTCTCCCCTTCACTTCACACTCTTGGACCACGCTTTCTCTTCCCACACTCACCCGATACTTTCACTCCATCTAAACTATAAACACCCGGAGAAAGTCTTCTCCACGCACGTGCTCCACTCAATCCCCACACCAGCCCAGTTTCTCCCGACTACTTCACAAGGTAAGTTTCACTCGAATGAGCTCTCTCAAGTCCAAATCACAGACCTTAAACATACGCTTCGGGAGGCTTCTTCTTCTTCTCTCATCCTCTTCTCCCTTCATCAATGGAAGGCAGGGAGTTTTTGATATCGCTTCTTGCTCTATTGCGGAGTCTTATCTTGTTGCCTCTCCTTGATCCTCCTTCTCTGCCGAAAAGCTGGAAAAGGCCTGAGGATCTCAGCCTTGTATTATAGGGTTCAACACTTAATCCATATACACACCACATGTACATTCTCGGGGAAATCTCTGCAATTTATCATAATTCCTGCTCTAGTCTGAAGTCAAAAGGGCAACAGCACCTGCAGGATTTGGGAAGCAGAAAATCAGATCCAGCTAAATGTTCTCATATATCTCGTTTCCGAGTACCAACCTTAGTTTTCATTAGGAGCTCGTTAATTCTTAACGGTTCTGTACTCACCTGAAGTCTCGATCTTTCTTCGAGACGTGTAGTAAAGATAAAAATGACTGATATTAGACAATCTTACCTGAAATCTTCGTTATGTGTTTATCTGTTATGAATTTTGAGGTATTCGGATGCTTTTAGGTAGCCAACAATTGCACACTTATGTGGTTGTAGCTAGGAAAGAATTCCGTGAGATTGAGTAAAACTAAAAAAATCTTTTACGTTCTTTAAGGAAGAAGTGGAAGCCATTTATGAACAGTAGTTATCTTTCTTGAAACTAGGTAAGCACGTTGGATACAATACTTTCTTGCTTCTTATTTATTTACATGAAATGTAACATGCTCTTTTTACATAACAAGAACCATTTTTGGGTCTAGGATCCTGACTTTTTTGCCGGCAACAAGTCGCACATATCCAGTTTCAAACATATTCTGTTTACTAAATTCTAGTCAGCTCCGCGTAACGGAACCCACTTATTGGTAGTTTAAGCTTACACCGAAATGGGCTTCTGCTTCCACTAAATTTTGTTTCAATCCGCTGGACTGGAGCAGCAACTAATAGAACTTAAAACAGGCTCATGACGCTTTAGTTCTAAGCAACAACAGCACTTTGGTAATTTCCTGGAGCGGGCCAAGCCTCCACTACGTTTGCTGCTACACAGACAGAGCTTTGCATAAGCAAAACCAGAGGCATTTTGAGACAACCCGTTTTCCGCACCTGTTGCGTCTTCATACGGCTAGTCTTCAGAGAGGAGCAGGAGGTGATATTTTTTTAAAAGTACCCTTTGCATATTCTGTGAGCTGGTTCAAGATCCTCAAACTGCAGTATTTCTCTTCCCGAAGGCAGATCGGACAAGCTACAGTTAGTGTGCCAAGGGGATGTAACAACTTTGTAGTATAATTGTAGGTTGCGCAGGTGAAGTGATTTTTGCGAAAATTGAGGCCTTCGATTTGCAATCAATTTGTTGGTGTATATAACCACGGCCACCTGCAAATGTTTTTCCAAGTGTATTCCACCCTAGTGTGGGGATTAATAAAAAATGTCAGTCTCGCCATATGATTCTACGAATGTTTACAACCTGTGTAGGGTTTTTTAGTTCCGTGTAGACGAGCATAGAAGAAGACTTTAGAGCGACTACTGAAGCAGACCCTGGTTGAAAAAATCTAGACGGGTCCTTGCAACATCACACCATACCACATTGCCACTTGCAGTTTTAGTTTTAATAAGACTTTTTAACTTCACGAGTATCTTAAAAAGATGTAGGATTTAATTATCTGAGAACAAGTGCTTTGAACGTTGTTCTGGGGGTATGAGTGCGGGAAACCGGTATGAATGGTTAATTTGGACACGCTGATTTATTGCATATTTTTGCAATACCCCGTATCTGTTTATGTTTCTCCATTCTCGTCATCAAATAAATACTGCTTAGTCCTTATATTTTTTTACTTTTCTCACACTCTCACTCTTAATAATTATATACAACCAGTTCTGGATGGAAATAGGATCCCCTGGAAGGGAATAGTCGTGTAACCAGTTGGAATAACAAGCTGTCGTCGTCATTATCATGAGCATCGCAATTTCTATCATAAACAAAAAAATACGCAAATCCTCTTTGCAGGTACTGAACAGATACGCGTTTGCATTTATAAACATTTTGCAACACCTAGCTGCATACACGGGCAGCTTTGCTATGCGTATTAATTCTTCGGACATGTGAAGGTATTTGGAATTATCCAACCCAACCTACAACAAAGTCTTTGCCTTGGTCTTGACCGGAGCTGGTTGATAGCATTTGTGGGATGAAAGGAGAATATTGTAGAAGGTGCATGCAAGTAATCTTTCCAACTGTTTCTTAAGCTTTGAGCAAGCTTTGCTGGATAAATCCGAATTTGACTAGTCTTTTATTTCAGTATTTCTTCCGTTGTATCCTATAACTAATCCAATGAATTACTCATGAATTAGTGTAGTAAATCCCGGTGGAATCTAGCTAGGGTTTCTCCAGTGTTTTCTGGATTGTCAATCACGAGAATCCGGAATACTTGTTCCAGAATCTCGAATATTCTCCAAGGATGAAGGAGGAAGGGTGGAGCAAGTAAATAAATTGATCTTTCCAGATGTATGTTGTTCTCGCTTATAGTTACGGTAGCTTATTGTAAATGGATAGTGAGTAACGGAAATAATAGCTAAAGCGCTTCCCTCGTCTTCATTTATACTTGGAAGTTCAAGAGGCTAATTGCAAAGCTTGCTGACTGGATGTAAATTGGTTTTTCCTTTCAAGTATTAAATCTGGATGAGGTGAAATTGATTTTAAACTTTTCAAGCCTTTGAAGATACATACATGGAAGTAGACACATGTACTTATGGAGTCGAGAGAGTATTTCTTTCAAAGAAACCCGAGACTTGGCTGAATCCAAACCAAGACTTGAGTCATCTCCTCTTCTCCCTCCCGCCCGAGCATCAACTAAACACCTCATGTATCTACCTTTTATTCGGTCCCAGAGCACCTGTATGTACAGGGAGTAGGAATTCAATAATACAGGGGAAAGCTTCATTAAACTCGCTTCCAAGATAATCATGTACGAGGTTCTTGCCTACGAGTGTTTGAATAATTCCGTTCCGGGTTTCCAGTGCTTCAAAGCTTGTTTTCCAAAAGGGACAAAGACTTTTAAAGTTGCACAATTTCTGCAAATACACGTCCGGATTCTCAAATTCAGACACTTGCTTTCCACCATAATAATGAGCCGGGGCATGTAACGCCACCTTCTACCAAGTCCAGCTTGTCTTGCTTTTCTCTAAAACTGGAAAAATAATCATCTTACAATCATGTTTGGGATCTATTAAACTCAAAAAAATCAATAAGCTGGAGGAAACTGAAGCATTTGTAGCATCTCTATTCTCACTCCGTCTTGAATCTCTCTCTGGCTACCCTTTATTATTGCTCTTCTGTGTTGCTTTTTAGCCAAAACTATTTTACTGGTCCCAAGGTAGAAACGTTTAAAAGAAAGAGATGCCAACCAAGTCCGTTCCAGTTGTTCCTAAAACCACGTTTGAAAAAAATCTTAGCTTTTGTGTCATTGCTGGGAAAGTTGTGTAACAATTCTCTTTTGTGGTTCCTCCATCGCTCAAGGTTATATTCATTCTTTTCCTGCGTACCTGTGTCTGCCTACATCTTTGTTTTAAATCACACTTTTTCCACTCTTCTAATTTGGTGTCAGCCCCACCGAACCTCCTAGTATGTACCTTAAGAAAGCGATGCGAATTCACTGAATTTCTTTCTTGTGTTACCAAAAACTGACTAGTAACATTACAAGAAAAGAGAAGCTCGATGCTGCTTGCTTTTCGACATGAACCCAGTCATAGGGGGAATTTAAGCGCCGCTATGCAAAGAAGCATTCCCGTCTGCAATTCCCTCGATTTTTCGCACAGATATTTTTCTAATGCGAGAGGCGGGTATTTCTTGTGGAGTAACCCATAGCTATATATTCCTACCCTCGCAACAACTCCTGCCCTATACTATACTGATGCAGGCAGACAGCCTATTAGCCTCGTCTAGACTATTAGTTTCAGACTAATATATTTAGTGCTATGATATTGCTTTTGGGATTCGTCTTCATATCCCTCCGAGCCGCTCTGCTGCTGACATCCCAAATATTTTCCTATTCTGTATCCTCGCCCGCCCACGCGTATCCAAGGCTTTTAAGATCATCTTCCTGGTAAAAGTCTGCAGAACTACAAGTTGTGCTTATGAATTATGAAGGAACAAGACGGGAACAAAATCTTTCTTAAGTCTGGAGTAGAGAACAGGGATGGTTTTGTAAATGCTGGTAAACAGCTTTGTAAACTTACACTTCGGGTTGTAGACAGCCCTGATAGAGACGCACATGATGAAACTTTAAAGGAATTTCAGCTTTGTTATTCCCATACGTAGCCCCTAGCCTTGTAACCCGGTGAAACACAAAATCAACTCCGGATGTAACTGGTTCTTTCCCACACAATTCACCCAACAGCGGATTACTTTCCATTCATGTCTGTAGAAATACGCAACTTTCTTCCTACCCTCCCTGCACTTATCCCACCGCACTTTTATTCGTCCAGCTTTCAGCTCCTAACCATTACATGCAGTGCTCAGCTCAATGCAAACGGATGAAAGCATTCTGCTACCCGGGACTTTCCTCTTCTTTTCCCATAATTTCGACAGTGTTTATCTTGTGCAACGTGCAAAACCTTTCTCGCATATATTGAGATCCGGAAATGGGTTCCTTAATCGATCTGCCTATTCTATAGTTTCAACAGTGTACGTATATCATGTGCACCCACTTTCATTATTTGTCAACGGTGATGGTAATATATTCTAATGATACAAGAAACGCGTCGCAATTCAATGCTAGAGAAAAATCATTCCAGAAAAAGCTAAAAGTTATTAGTTGCTACTTACGTAGTACAAGAAAACGTTTGCAAAAAATCAGTTGCTGGAAATGATTCCGCCAGAGTTGTTATATATAGACCTTACTTTGTTCTAGCCTAGAGCTTCTAGGAACCTTAAACAAATCGGGTTTCCCCAATGAAATCTCCACCCATTTCCATGACTTCAGCTCAAAGCTCATCAAAGGGGATATGAATAAAAACTAAATTGCGTGATTTTCCAGCTTCAGAAGCAAATTAAAACTCCATGAAACTGTCATGGGCAATGGGTGGAAAAAGTCTGTACCAAATTCCAATGCACACTGAGTTTCCTGTAGCTCACGACATTTGGGGTTTCAAAGACAACGGAATCCCGTTCTAAAGGACAGCTTTCCTTGTTCCCCTGCTCTTGTAGACCGTAACTTGAGAACTTTTTTGAGAAAGACACAAGGAAATCAAAGGAAAGTAATTATATTACGAATCTTGCTAATGCAATCACAAAAGTATTGACAATGTAAACCATATCAGCATTGAAACCAAGCCATCCTTTCACTTTATGCCATAAACGCAAAAAGTGTATAGTTCTCCCGAGAATGTACACATCCGTCAGGTAATAACTTTTCTTTTCCAAGTACAAGACAAAAACATGTTTATAACATTAAGGAATACTTGAGCAAAACCTAGTTGCACCTGTTGGATCCTATTCAATCACTCCGGAATGGGTGCAGATCCCCAATTCTGTTTGTATCTGACCTACTCTATTAACAACTGGGATTTTCGTTGGTTTACCCGAGTATTCTCTGGAGCACACTTGCCAACCAGTTTTAATTCTGTGTGTACATACCGGGTTTAAGGGTGAACGTGGAATGAAAATGAAGGCCGACTTTTACCATACCTGAAAATTCAACTTTTTTTAAATTGTTTCTTAATTCATGCATTTATTTTGGCAAGTTAAAGATGAATCCATCAGCCTTAGAGTTAATTGTAAACAAACATGTAACAAAGATATTGGAGACCAGCACGGAATATATTTTACAAGCATACAGGAAACTACTAGGGTTTCCAGTTTGAATAAACCCCAGTTTACCAACATTCACACGTATACGGGATTGATAACATCACATGCTTGTTACAAAGCGTTAACAAATCCAGCATAACTATGTAACCTTTGCATACTACGTCAACGGAGAAATATGAGAGGTCAAATAGAAAAAGGTATGCGGCTTAGTGAGCTGTCTCATTATGGTAGAGAATGAAAGCATCGATGTATCAAGTCTTCGACGCCCATTCCGATAACGCAAAGCATAACCATTACGGCTCCAGCAACTGAACTCCAGCTCGGTACTTCACCAAAGATGAGGACCTAAAAAAGATGGAAAATGTGATCAATATTTGTGCCTCTGCGATGGTTTTATCAAATTATTGACAAATAACCAAAGATGTGATTTCCTTCAGGACTCTAACAACAAGTAAATTGTTAAATGAATAGGATGCATCCGGTAACTTGCATCTGTTTAAATAGAGGACAAAATACTCAGTATCATATGAAATATGGGTCCAAAAACTGAAAAGCTAGCTCTATACACTTGTTGTGTACAAAAGGATAAGCCGGATGAGTAAAAGAAGCTATGACAATAATCTGATAAGGATTGAAAAAGTTGTAGCCTCCTCATGAAGTTTCTTGAGGCGGTGTGAATTGATGATTCATTAATCTGTTCCCTGCTTTCCCTTTGGCGCCTACACAATCTCCTAAGTATAGAAACGCTTCTAATCAGTAACAGCTGGAGAAAGCCTTCCAGATTTGTCCTTGAGCTTCCAGATTCAATCCTCTCCCTAAGCGAAACTAGATGAGAGGAAAGAGATGCATTGTGTTTAGAAAATTGCGTAGTTGTTTACCTGGAGGACGTAGGCAAGGATAATGTCCATGGATCTCGTCACAGCAACCCTTCCAGCACCTTCATGAGATAGAGCTACGGCAACGAGGACTTGTCCCGAGAGTCCGAAAATACCCACAAGGAAAATGAAGAACCAGTCATGGGGATTAACGCGAAGGGTTGATAACTCTCCGAATCCGTACAAGATAGCGCTGCTGATGACGAGTGACCAGAAGGAAAACTGGAATACGACGACGGAGAAATGCACATCCTTGCATTTTCTCATGACAACTATGTTAATAGCAGTGAAGAGAGTTCCAAAGAGTGCTGCACCGTAGCCAATTAAATTGTACGCTTCCTTAGCTTCATCCGATTTCGGAACGGGGAAAATGAAGGGCGGTTTCGTGATAAGCATTACACCGCCAACCAGAAGGAAAACAATCAATGTTCGGTAAAACCCGCATGGTTCTCGGAGCCACAGGTGCGACATGATCATGACGAAAACAGGCGAGCTGTGAAAGGCATTTGCAAATCAATTACCCTTTCCACAACCACATTATTCTAAGTTTAAAAATTCCTAGAAAATCCTACTATTTTGAAGTTTGAAATTAAGATGCAGATCTACGGTAGTTTGAATCAGTGCCTTTGCTAATTTGGTTTTTTAGACTCCAAGGGAAAATAAGCCTTAGGAGACAACCCATAAATACGTTTTAGTACATGTTCTTACCTGAAAATGATGGTGGCAGCATCTCCTAGTGGGAGAAGTCGGAACGAGTAGAAGAGGAGAACCAGCGTCGTTCCTCCTACAATTCCTTGTGCGAAAAGAAGCAACCTTGACCCGCTTGGTCCCAGAACGTTTTCCCCTCTGCATAGTGCGATAGGTAAAGTGACTCCAATCTAACAAGAACATTTTTTAAACTCCGTTCAAATACAAATCCATAAGCATCGGCGATGCTGCATCGCCACAAGGTGCAAGTATTGCTCCATGTCTACAAATGTTTTTAAAAATTCCACAAAGCTCCTCAATCGCGATCTTATGTTGGCTACTCGGGTTTCTTTGACCAATAATAATTTCATTAGGAGTTGAGCTTGTTAAGGAATTAAAGAAACATGGGAATTGGCAATAAAATCTTCATTTCAACCAATCTAATCCAAACACAAACTAATAAATATGTGGTTAAATGGACGCTTACTTGGAAGAGAGATCGAATGACAAGTAATTCCATGGGATCCACATCTTGAAGATATTTAACAGTTCCAGAGCACAAGGTGAAGAAGACACCAGAAAGAAATGCGAGACCTATTCCAAGCCAATTAGTTTTTGTCGGAGCGATTTTCTTGGGCAGGAGTGGCGTTCTGGCAGAGTCGACACTTCTATTAGATATTGGCTTCAGAGGTGGGTACAATGGCGGGGCAGAGGGCTTATTCTGGTACGTATCAGAGACGGGAGAGGCGGGTCCATTGTAGACTGAGATTCCGGTGGGTGCTGAAACTCCATCAGGGATTTGATCTCCAGGGTAGTCATTGGACTTGTTAGCGTGTGAATGGAAATTTATAAATTGCGGAATATAGGGTCTTTCAACCGTGCTATTCATTTTTAATTTTTGTCCAAAGAATGAAACTTTTCTTGAGCAGCTTTTGTAAACTTGAGAGTATTATTCTACGAAGCAGAATAGAAATTCACACTCCAACAGACCTCCAGAGTTCTCACTGTCAGACTTTCAATAGAAAGAGCTGCCGTCTTCCCAAAAGTTGCAGAGAAGCTGATAGGAGTTTGATCAATTGATCTGATTTATATAGGATCCTTAATAAATTCCAACATCTGTCAAAGATTGCAACAGATTTCCTAATTACTTGCTTCGTCCAGCAAGTCGGGTCTTGTTTCGAGACATGCCTCCTCGTCCCCACGACACGAGTTACAATAGTGTAATGAACAGATTGCCTTCTGATTCTTAAAAAGTCTTTTCGCTTTGGATTAGTGCCGTTAACGTAAGTCAAAGCAGTCCAGCAACCAGGAACGACAGAGCAGTGAAGAAAATTAAAAGACAGGATTATATATTTCCCATCTAATCATTATTATACTCTCTGTCAAAGCCCTCTCTATTGGGAAAAGGTCTATTATTCTGCCCCTGACTTCCCACAGGCATCCCTGTCCTCTCTTCAAACTGTTAACTATATATGTATCTTATTTTGATATCCCCGTTAGAAGCAATTGAACCCGAACTCGGTAGCTGGCTATAGCGCTAACACGGTTACGAAAATCCTAGCATAACGACTCATATTGTTATATAGTGGTAGTGGGCGTAGGAGGAGCAAATTATCAGTGCCACAAGAAAATAATCTCTGTCTTAGTTCAGGGCTGACAAACTGTTTGTTTTACCCATGACACGAATACATACTTTGCACTTAACCATTGCTTCATAATATTTAAGCCCATTGGCTCGGACGTACTTCTTGCCAGTTACTTATATCAGCCCGATGGCTAGTGCCAGGGCTCTTATCTAAGGATTATTATATTGAGCTATTATTTCCTTAAAATTCCAAGAAAATCTAATTGATAATCACTAATTTACAGTATGATTATATACATTTAAGTTAAAAATCCGATTCCTTGCCCTGTTCGCGCCTTCGTACTATTTAACTTCATATATATTTAATATTATATATCAGATCCTCGTTACGCACTACGCACAGTCCTAATTAATTCACCCCTGCGCTACAAAGATTGCAGTTGGAATAAACTAAATTACATGTATCCATTTGGAATTGGTTGAATTGCAGAGCTTCCTGGATTTTAAAACGTTTAAATCGTTAACGTACCCGGGTTGCAGGCTATAGCCATACGAAGATCTGGGTTCAACCCTTTGCATTAGTCCCATTGATATTCATGACAAGATGCACGTGAAAAATGGCTTTGCTGTTTTCATTCTAAACCTCTATCACGTTAAATATGGATTAACTACTAGCGTCATTGCTGATATTCATTTAAGCTTGTTTTAAATTGAGAGTGGTAACTGTTGTTGCTGATCTGTTAGGTGCAAAACTGGAAGGTCATTACATTTTTGCAGTTATGTTTAGTCTTTAGAAGTAAAATAAAGTAGGAACGGGCGCACGTGTGCGAAAACTTTAAGCACGTGTCGTCTCGTAGGTAAAATCATAATGTGTCCATTCAGGCTCCGTGCATTCAAATGTATAATTGTCGTTTTAAGATAGCCTTAAAATTTTGTCAGTCCAGGAATTTAATATTGAAAAGGCAAGTTTTCGCAAAATTCTTTACAGACGCAACTGTGATTCTTCTTATGGTACAAGCGAACTCTCTGAGAGGTTGAGAACATGAGTAATTTACTTCAGGCTTCCTCTTACAGTTCAAGCTACACACTGCGCAGTAAGTGCTAATCCTTTCCTTGACCAGATCTCAATTAGAGTTGAATTGGCGATGGAAATTATGTGAAAACGCGATACTTGGGCGGATGCATAAGGAATGACGAGGAATCAATCTTCTACAATCTTAAGCTACATATAATCTTAATATCTCAACGTATCATCTTCATTGAGATAACAAACTGTTATGATTCTCAAATTTTCCGTTTGCTTAGTTAGCTCCAGTTAGTTCTGCAGTAGGAGTCAGGAGTGGAGTAAGTGTGGTTGTATTGGTATAAGCCTCAGCTCCTTCTTGTTCTGTTATTCAATATGATTACCTCTTCTTCTTTGCGTAGCGTAGCGTAGAATTTCAAGTACGTGGTCCCACCCAACAACAAAATAGTTGATAAAAATTACCAGATGCAAGCTAAACTAATCGTTTTAGTATGCAAAAATGTTCACGATAAATTACTTATGACCTCCTATTGGAACGAGCTATCTTTGAATTAATTGATTGTGGAAACAAGTAAATATCTTGTTATACCTTCAAAAAGAAACCCGAAACCCTCGGCAGTTTTCCACACAGAGTAAAAACTGCAAGAGTTTTAAAAAAATGTCCTCATCTTACGATGAATCCATTATCTCTTGATTGCAAAACTAATTTAACCCTTGTACATCCGCTCAAGCTGCTGAATGAAAAGATTGTGTAATCCTGAATATGCATGTACTTAATCTTTGCAATTCTCTATTTTATTTACTTATCCATTCTTCCTCCTTTTTTTCAGTTCAAGATACTGCAAAGCATGCAGAGATCATTCATAGAGGGCAGAATGCAATTGTCTCACGCCACTCTATTCATGTTATCAATTCCAGTTGAAAGTCAGAGTCTCTGACTTTCACACTAAACGAAACAGTTTGAAACTATTTCATCCAGGGCAAAATAAGACAGGAGATTATGGAGCTGTAGTAACGTAGGCTGATTCGCCCTGCACCCCGAATGCCTTAATATACAAACACGTAGAATATTATTATGCCGTTTTAGTGGCCTTTTCATAGCATTTCTAAAATATCTTAAAAGGATCTTCCATCATAAATCACAGCAACTTAAATCTGAGGGGAATTATGAAACCCTACATTATGTATTCTCCTCTTCTCCAGTTACATTCTATATCTCAAGCTCAGCTACTGGGATCTAAGTTCCGCAACTGTTGATAGTTTTAAAAAAAATCCTAGAGTGGTAGTTCCGACTTACACTCAGCCTCCCTCCAACGGTTTCCGTTGACATTTTTTATGGAGCTGGAGATGGATAAATCATTTTAATTTCAGATGCATCCCCGTCGTGGACACTCGAGTCAGTTCCCAGCGGGACTGTGGATGAGCAAGAGGACAGTACTTTAGATTACATTACCCCCTGAAATATAATTTACTGAGTCAGACGTGGTTAGGATCCATTGTGGTCATTCCCATATTAAATGAATTCCAGGGCGTTCATTACGCTTTCGGTAGCAGCGTGTAACTTTTATTTCTTTTAACCACCAGGAAGAAGTTGATCACAGGACCTACTAAATCCCTAAACCCCCCAAGCTCATTCAAACTCATTTATTATGCAATTCTATCCACACTGGAGTTGAGTAAACATGCAATAGCGTCCATCTAGCCTTGATTGTGAGTCTCATGCATCTTGCATCACCCTCGACTCGTCTCTTATAAAAAACACTTTCAATTACAATCGCTTATCTCGCTGCACTTAATATTTACCCATATTTCTTGAGCGGAACACGCTTATGGAGCTATAGTAGTTGGCTAGATTCTAGTGGAGCGGTAGGCCGTTGAAAAACCCTTGGATCAAGGATACGCATCTTCTCTCAATGTCATGATCATTTGGAAAACGCATAAGCAATAAGCATTATGAGCCTACAATTCCGTCTGGGAAAGCAGGGACAGATGAGACAAAGAGGAGGATTGAGAGAAGGGTAGTGCGGTGCTAGATTCGCCTCTTCCTTCCGCACATCTCTCCGTTTTCTCCGTGTGATTCCGTTTAATTGCGGGATTTATCTCCAGGGCTGGAGCAAGTGACGGAGAGGATTTTTGGACCCCCGACAGTCTCATTCTGCCTAACAGAGAAGTTGCATTATTCATAACGGAATCATGATAAAATCCCTCATACTTGTTCATCATCCCCGTTCACAATTCATGATGAATCATGTATTTCATCAACATCCATCCTAGCTGTCGCACTATAAACAGTGGCAAAATGCGTTTCTTGGTCCTCGAAATCCTGAATTCTTCCTCGAGTAGTATATCTTCTCATTGTCCGTCCATATCTTTTCTAGTACACTTAAGTCGGATCACAAGGATGAGAAAAACTCCGGAAACCCGCTCACTCACTCATCCTGGAATTCATCGTCTCGTCATACAACATTATGAGAACTGTATAGATTCAACTATAGTTTCCTTGTGTTTAATCACTGTGAAACTGTCATCTGTTTTTATCATGCCCGCATCCCATCCGCTTAATCCTCTCTACCGCAAGAAACATACTGTTATCTCCCGCCATAGCTTATGGTATTTACATGGCATTTAGGCTATACTAAATTTTATCTTCTTCTAAGCTTTAATTTGATCAGTCTGGTTGTATTTATCTCTAGCGAAAATATCTAACATGGAAATACTTTTATGCATTGTCAAATCACATATCACCTCATTCCTAAATATTGCTAAGAGCTAGATCATCTCCCGCCTGCTATAATCCTTCCTTCCCTTTTTCCATGGCTTTGCAGTTTGAAATCCTACTTTGAAAACAATCCCAAAACTGCTAGTATGCGTCGCGAATTTAGCAATGTCTCATACTGAGACAATGATATGCTAAACTGACTCATATTTTTAGCGAATTCGCAGCTGTAAAGCAGAAATACTTTCCCTTTAGTCCATATACAAGCTTGTATCCCATTTCCTGCTATTTTTCTTCTACAATGTATTACATCGTCTATTAATTAACTTGCTTTTCTTTTGTGTTATCTGACGTCACAAGCTATGAATCTATAAGAAGAAACAAGACTAGCTTGGATAGACTGTGTAGCTTTGTAAACTGAGCTTTGAGTTCTTTGGTGCATACCACATCACCTGTTCACTACTAATGATTTGGTCAGAAGAGCATCATTGCCTCACGCCTCTACAACGTCATCGCCTCCCGGATTTTCCCGAATGAGGATTCCACAGGTAAACAGAAAGGAGGAGATGGTGGGACGTTAGTCATTCTATACATATGAAATTCTTATTATTATCTTTCTCAGAGAGATGTTAAATATAGGTTGGAATTAGGATTCTTCTAGCTCATACTACGCGGCGTATTACCGTGAATGCTAACGGGAGCCACCGGAGGAGAAAGCACAGAGAGAGAGAGAGAGAGAGGGAGAGTTGGCGGGATTTTGTGTAAGCTAACGGGTTTTCCCTCGCGCTACCCGCTTCTCTCCCGAAGAGGATGTAAATGCTGGCGGCTGTAGGAGCATATTATACAACATACATGTTTTTTACCCGGCTCTCTTCCCGAATATCTTCCCCATCTCTCCCTGTTGGTGTAAAATAGGATATTTGTGAAGATGATATAGGGTGAAATAAAAAAGGGAGGGGAGCATGCGTGTGTGTCGGGGGAAAGTATCGTACGATCCTCATGCTACCAGCCCGCGGCTGCGGCCATCCAATTTTCACATTCTTTCGCCTCTGTATTTCCCAACTATCCAACCAACGAAAGAAACTAGATTCTTGTATGAAGCTGCAATGCAATAGGGAATGCATCCCGGATTGCAATCAGCATTTCACCATCACCACCACTATTCCCACCATAATCCCCCTCCTCTTCATCCTCACACGGACTATTTTCCACACATAACATAAACATTCTCTAAATCCTACATGCGTTTAGTTGGAGGAAGAAGTGCAGAGAGAGAAGACTTGTGAGAAGAAGCCTACAGAAGTTTAGCATTGTATCCTTAAGGAAGTAGACGTTCAAGGAATAAAAAGCCCGAAGAGGTACACAAGTGTGCGAGGTTGGGACTCGTACTTCTAGCCTATCTAGACACCCGTACACGTCAAGTTCACGCATATTACTTGTGGAATAACCGGGCTGGCTAGTGCAGTCGTATGAAAGTACTCGCGAATCTTTGAGCTAAAAGAAATACATTAATTTTAAAGAGAATTTGCAACTACAACTTTCGTTCAATCCCGCCCGGCTCATACATACCTGTAATTAACTTGTTGACGTGTCGGATTAAAACGCGCGCAAAATTCATCATCCCCATAGCTAGTTTCTCGCTTATATTAGACTCTACAAATTCCCCGGTGTGCACGCGCCTTCTTCAACCGAGAAAATCTATAGCCACTCACTACCCGGTTTATTGGTTTTCCATCTAATTTTCTCTTCCGGTCGTGTGATTTGAAAATAATTTGAATTATTTTTCCTCCCTGGCACATGGATTTTAATTTTCCTCTGGTGAAATCTCACTGGAAGTGAACATCAGTTTTAAACTACCGAAAAAGTGACAATTTCTTCAATCAACACGGATTTAAAGATTATTAAATAAGTATTTCCTAGTTTGTGAATGAGCAAGTCTTCCGGTACATAGTTGCGTAGTTAGTTAGTTGAATACAGTAAGGCGGTTTGTACACTGTAACGTATATTCTGATATATTTGTTATTACAAAAGTTAAGAAGAGGTAGGATTTATTTGTGAGAGAAAATCTTGGTTCCAAATAGGAATAGATTGGTGTTTGTACGGACAGGTGTAGGTTTTGTGCAGATATATTTATAACCAGAATCTCATATTCTGTGTTTGCCTCCATGTGTTCATAAAATTATATAACAACTGTCAATGAGCGCTATTATGTGGGATGATAGGCGGAACTTGATGAGAAGTAAGAATACTTGTATTAGTGTTAGATTTAGCGGAATAAGTTGAGATTAGAGTAAAACTAGTTGTGTATACATGGGAATTACAGACATTTGTCTATATTGATAAATTAGAATCATCATCTAGACATTTAGAAACATGTGCTTCTTCTATAGCTCCATGCTTTCCTTAATTTGACAGTTGTGTACGTAAGTTTAAGCGAGGGAGATCTGAATACGTATTAACCAGGGGATTTGTACGCTGCATTTGATAAAGCTATAAACATAATAATATTAATCTGAGCTCCATAGTTATAGAAAATTATTTTTTAACCTAAAAGAAATACATTTGATACAGAAGGATATATATATATATATATTTAAATACGGGAAGTACAGGAGCTAGGTAAATACATTGACTGACGTTTAAAAAATTAAAGATAAACTATGCCGGGATTGCCAGCGCAACGGTTGGTTGGAGATGTAGCTGTTACTGGTAAAGGAGGGGAAGTTGATGAGGATGAGTTAAATAATGGAGGAGAAGATGGTCATCCTTTAAAAGTAATCAAGAATGGTAACAATAAGAAAATTGAATCGTCATCATCAATCCTAGAAGGTAGAGGAGCGAGGAAGAGCTCATCATCATCCATTGAAGAAGAGGAGTCCTCCTCCTCCGGTGAGGAAGGTGAATTGAGGAGAGGAGGGAATGGTGTGAATGGGAATGGGATTGGCCGTAGTGGTGATGGTCTGAGGGAATCTGTGACGAAACCGCCTACGACTCTTTCTCCTCCAAGCACCAAGAACGGGAGCAACGGGAAGAGCCATCAACTTGTTCACAATACTGCCTTCCCCTTTAACAACACAGTAGTCGTCACTTCATCCGTCGTCGGAGGAAAACATTTAAAAGAAAAATTAAACGGATCATCATCATCATCCCCAGTTTCTCGTGCCAATAATGGACTTGTTTCTAACGATTCAAATCAGAAATTAATTAATCAAGATTATTTGGCTGAGGCTGAGAGCGACTCGGAGGGGGAAGAGTTAGATGGGGAAAGTGGTGATTTAATTAAACAGGTGAATGGGATTCGGAAAAAAGTGTCAGAGCACAAAGGGATTTTTCAAGTCCATGATATTCCAGATAATAATTTCGTTATCGGTAGTTCTGGAGCCAGTCATAATTCCTTGATTGCTTCATCCTCAACTGGAGGATCCGACGACGGCTCCTCCGGGCTTGTCACTACCAATCTTAATCCTAATAATCGTCGACTTCCGGAACACAAATCCAGCTGCAAAATGACTAAACGTGAAATTATTACAGTGGCAATCCTTTGCTTTGTCAACCTCATCAATTATATGGACAGATACACGGTTGCGGGTAAGTGCTGATGAAATTTCGTATTTGAAAATTAACCTTAAAATTATATACTGGGAATTCAGGTTGCCGTTGGAAATGTGGAAATAGTTGAGCGCGTAGTTAAAAGCGTTGTGACATTTGAATATTTTGTAATGTGGTTAAGTAATTAAGTTCAATAACCTTGGCATTTTCCTTGTGAGAATCACTTGATAATAGTTGCTCCTTATTTGTTGTCATAGTTATGAAATGACAGAGCTTGGATATTTTCTGTATTAATTTATTAGTAATTGCACAAGGTAGTTTTCCTTTCTGTGGTTCCGTAATTGGAGTGAGGCTTTTGGCTACGGAAAATTCCCAATCAAAACCAAAGATTTATTAGTGTATTGAGCGGTTTTTTGAATTTATTTTTGCTGACATGGCAAAAGTAACTTGATTCTGGGTTTTTTCGGTAGGTTTCAGGTTATTAGATGCTCATGAGAAGTGTGTTTTATTTCATGATTGGTGCTGATTTCATATACTATCGAGTTTGTGCTATATTCTTGAATCGATATTCATTTTCGAAAAGTGTCATCATCATTTGTCTCTCAGTGGTTGATATGATTTTATGAGCTCTTTTCAGTCTATTATTTAGCGTTGGCCAGTTATGAATGAAATTGTTGGTGCATGCGGTCCTTTAGTTAGCAGTCGTAAGATTTGCTTTAGTTAAGATCGTCAAGTTACAACGTTATCCATTGTTTCGGAATTTAAAAGTCTATTTTCCGAGTCAGTATAGTTAAAGAGTTAGAGTTATATATATTATTATTATGTATGTTTGAAAAAATGCGAGAGATTTTCTTCCCTGCTCACGGTCTAGTGTTTTCTTACGTCACAATCTTTGGTGGTATTTATTCAGTTTTTATCGAGTTATAAAGTCAGCCCAAAACTTGTCACGCTAATCATAATTAAAATTAGCGGAAACTGTTCAAACTTAGGAACAAGTATGTCAACATGGCATTACAGTTTATCAAAATCGAAACATGTTTCAGATAACATCAGAGTTTGATTCTAATCCATATCAAGATTAAACAAACATAGGCTACACGGGACTGACGATACACGTTTGTTTCCCCTACGTCACTTTTTGTTAGTATCAATACACTAAGAATTTGTAGTTGATTCTTGTGATACGTCAAATATGGGTTCAGAGTGAATCCCTTCAGTAAGAGCCTGAAGAGATTGCATGACCTTGTCATTGTAGGGCACCATCTGTTTTTTTAGGTTTGGCACTTTGTTCCACAGTATCTTACATTACATTGCACTCATTAAACGATACAAGGGCAGAAGGGGCTGTCATTACTAGTGTTTCTTCAATCATTTTGAAGCAAGATTCGTCATGAACATTTTAGCGAATAGTACAATTCGATGTGACTGTAGTTGAATTGATCAAAGCGGGATCAGCTTTTCTTTACAACCGATATAATGATGGAAGATTTCTGTTCTTTTTGTGTCAAGAGACATACCATCTGGCACCAGGATTTCACGCCATGCCAGAGGCTGCCGTTCCAGGAAACCTTATGCTTTCATTCATCCCGAGTTGATTAGCGTTGCCAGAAATTTTAAATGGCTTTATCCAAGCTGAGCCAATCCTAAGTGAGAGAAAGCTATTTTAGTTTTCACCCTTCTTCATTATTCGATAAGCTTCCTTTCTTATGGTTCCATGTCAGGGTTTTAGGAGAGAAGAGTAGGTTAAACATGCGTGGTCACAATTCTCGGATCGTACGATGTCAGTATGTGTGGAGCGTGGTGTGGAGCTGTCTTGACTCATGCCCGGATTGGAATAGCTGAATTTAGTGTCTATATATTAGAGAAGACCGTCCGACATCTAGATACCGGTCACGGGGAAGCACGTGTTAAAAGTTTCTCCGAATTTCTCCGGGCTTCTGCCAACTGTGCCCCTCATTTACGCCTACATAATTTACTTTTTTTACCAGTTGACCATTTACCGGGAAGTAAATACTGAAGAGTTGAATGGCTTTCCATCACTTTGTTTGCATGCCCGATTTCCCCTCTTATCTTCAATCGAAAATATGAGTGATTATAGAGACAGTTTGATGATATAAAGCCAAGCGTTCGTTCCGTATGCAAATCTCGAGTGTTGGTGGTGCTGACCAACGTAGATGTATAGTGGCCGGACTACCGGATGTTTAGCCTTCCGCAGTTCAACGTATGACAGTTTTTTAGAATCAGCTGTTGTGGGGTTGCACGTTTATTAGTCACTCAAGTACCTCTTCATTCTTTGAAGTTGTAATTGCATTGATTCTTCTCGCAGTCCATGATCTTAAACCCTGATGGTTTGCCTGATTTCCACTGCCGAGCAAATGCAGGATAATTATATATGTATCGTTGAACTACTAAATACTATGTCCCTCCATCTGTCATAAGCAAGAACTGCAAGTAGTCAAAGAAACTGTCATAACAGTTTAGTACTTCGTTAGTTTTAATTTTAAACGAATGCAGCAGCCACGTGTACAACACGAATGTCACACAAGTTTAAGTCAATAGTGCTGTCATAAAATACGATCTGTTTAAGTCTACAGTTGCAAAACCTAGCTTTTCTTAATCGTATCTTATGCAAATATTTTGACACTAGCAAGCTTCATGAAATGAATAAGTGAATACGCATAATTTTGCAGTGTCAAAAAAGTTTAGCACGCAAAGTTATAGTCGAAGTTTGTGTTGGGATTCTGATTCTAGTCTCTTTCCAATCCTGTTGCTTCGAAATTCCCTTTATATTGCAGTAATAATATATCGGAATATTATTTGTATATTCCTTGAAAAAGTTTTGCACAGCTTTTTACGAAAGTATGTGAAAACAGGTGGGCAGTCCTACTCTCCACGATCCAACTTTACCTGTATTTTTATATTATCCTTTGCATCAAAATTTGTTTGCGCAGGTTGTATACACGTAAGATTTAATAGAGCAGGGAAATTCCACCTCCATTTCACCATCACCATCGTTTTTATCCTCACAAAAACAAGTCTTTCATTTTCCAGCTGCGAAATGGATAGTAGCTATAACCCCAGCCATTGCCGACGTCCACACCTGGCTGATTCCACCGTACATCCTTCGATGTATATAACTTGTTTGTGGACTCATTTGTCCTTGCGGCGAAACCCATTTTTAACGGGGAATAATTTTCTTTGAAGAAATAACTCCTAGTAACGAAGTCCTGGAAGGTTGTGGCGATTTCCCTGACAGATTAGCTTGGTCTCTGTATAGATCCTCATACAATTTACGATTGAAGTCCTATCGTTAGGAATGTGTTGTTAGTGATTTTGACCACACATCCTATTGTAGGCGTCGATGTGTCTCAAATGAGATTGTTCGTGGGAACTACCAACTCATCACGATAAACACTCCAGGCTATAATTCAGCTGTATTACATCATTTTTATATTATATGGAATCATGTAGCAAATCCGTCCTCATTCAAGCGCTGATTCGCGCTCCCTAGAAATATTTCGCGAATCTCATCCACTCGTGTAGTAGGGTATTCGTTGCATGCATCACAACCTGTTTGCATACTTTGAGACTGTGGAAGCTGGTAGAATGGCAGGTTACGTAGTAGTATGCAAATTTTTATTAGGTTCATTACACCAGACTCTTAAAACTGCTTCCCCGATGTTGTCTAGGCCTTGTCGCTTTATAATTCGAATATGCAACACACCTGCAAAATCCGGACGTATTCCAACAATTTGCGAAAATTCATGAATTGTTTAACCTGTCTGCCGAGTAGGATTGTATTTTATATATAAAGCCTAGAAAGGATATTTTGCCTCCCTGGTTGAACAAAATTAAATAAAAGCGAAGGTTTTGTTTGGCTCTTGGATTCTGTTAGATTCGTTTGATTAAAATATCGGAATCTCGAGAAAGATCGCAGAATGACTGGCTTACATGCAGTTTCAATTCATAAAAGGGAATACTTTGTACTTATTTACTGGATATTCAGAAAGTTGCTGCTACAGTCTCTGGGCCAGATCGGCCTCTCGCAGTAGTAATTCTACAGATATAGAGAAATTTTTTAAATGTATTAGTTGTGAGAAATAAGTATTTCGAAATGTTAAAAATTCCGGTTTCCTGAGAATTCCGACATGGAATTCAAGAGAATGTATGAGAACTGGACAGTGTAAAATAGCCAGCATGTGCATAAGCTGTACATGACTATTCCCTCACTTTATCTATGCCAAAGTAAATTAAAGTATATGATTTTGGTCAAATACGGTTCAGCTCCGCGGCTGTTTGGAATTTAATATGAGACGGGTGAACCATACATAAATCCGAATTTCACGCTGTAATTGCCGGATCCTATTCCATTGGGCATTTGATAAAGCATAGAAATTCAACAATTCATTACCTTACAATTGATGTTTGAAGGATAAAGCGGAAGGGAATACTTGCAAGCTGTGCGCGAACATAGTCCTGGAATAATACTGAAGGAATGCTCTAATTACAGAGTTTTACAAAGGTTTCGTTGTATTGCATTTCAAGCTTGAAGGACTAGAGTTATTCAAGATTGAAGATAGGGGCGATAGGAGAGGAATAACTGATGCCCACTATCGGATTTTATCCAGCATGCTAACCTACTGATTACCGAAGCAAACTTATATTTTTCTCACTGCCAATTACGGAAGCCTTCTCTCTCACATTTACAATATTATGTAGTTGCTGCTTGATCATAATATTCTCTGTGAACTTGTACGACTTCGTATGCAACACGCACCTTCTCTTGAATACTGAATAGGGACAACATGTTTATTTTACGGATAACAGTGATGTTAGTTCAGTCTTTAGTGGCGTAACCACGTTGGCCACTAAAGCGAAGCATAGTATCAACCAAAAGTAGCTGTCAAATTCTCATTTAGCATGCATTATGTTCATATAACATAATGCATAAGCGTTAAGCTTCACGGCTCCAGTTAGACGCAGCTTTATAATTATTTCTTCCTTGCATTATAATAGCCTAAGATAAATGCTTTAAATATCACAGTCATGTGGCTCGTAGCCATTGTCTGAATATGTTAATTGCTTCTGTAAACGTCTACCCGACATTATTATCACTAGCATGTCTGCATTTACAAGTAGAGGAAATGGATAATCTGAAATCTGAATGGGAACTGCATAAGCGGTTATTGGAATTCGGCAGACACCCTGATATGACAAAAAAGTATGCCTTTCATCAGGGAGTTGTGTGAACAGTAAATTCTGGCTCATAATTTATTTATGGTCATAATTTATTTTACGAAGCATGTTAAGTTTCCATTAGAAAAAAAGGTATGCATAGTTTTTGGACTGGAACAAGTTTAAAAGTACTTTTTCTATCCTGCTTTAGCATGTGAAGGATTATGGTGTAGTTTGGAACGCAGGAATTTAAAATTCTGGCCACTTGAATTAGTTGAAGCTTGTTATCCTTCATTAAGAACCATCAGAGACAATTTCAAGTTTCCGTATATTTCAAAACGGCGGTGTTTTTTATTCGTCTAGGACAGGGTTTTGTCTTCCCTCTTAAAAGCAAATGCCTGGAGCGATGTGTTATCCCTCGTTAGCGTTACTGTGAGTTATTTAGCTTAATGAACGCATGATAAGTTACGTTGTTGAAAGAAGAGTGACATGGTGGTAGGAATGATAAATAGAAAATTCGTAAGATATCTACTTTTTAAAAACGTACCCAACGAAGTTGGCAGCTCGACTATTAAAATCCGTGAATTCCAAGTAGGCTACTCTTCCATTAAGTAGGTTAGCAGAACCTTATGCATTTCGTCGGAAATAGAATCCTGTAGGGATGTCATACAAGCACTAGCGGGGTCCGCATAACACCCCGTGAGGCATTCATTCATGTCTGATGGATAGACAAACGTTGTCACTGGAGCACTTTAGTGACTCTTATAACTGTGACGATTTAGCTTGAGTTGCGTACCCACGTGCTTTTAACATGTCAGAATGCGGTTTCTGGTATAATCAGAGCCAGAACAACAAGAAAGTTTGGCTAGAGTATATATTTTCTTAGACGCTTAGAATTGGACCTGAACTTAACACTTCAGCCGATTTGGAAACAGGTGACGGTTGGAAGTGATGCCTTGGCTTATAAATACTCTACGTATGGATGCAGTTGGCAGCAAAAACCGAAGATGCTCATGACCAGCCAAACTATTTTTGTAGACGGGGAAGACTCAGTCAGACCAAAACACAAGGTTTTGGAAAAGTTAAATGATACACACCGCATAAACCTTGCCTTGGCGGGTTCTTCGTCATAAACTGTGAAGTAAACTAATGTATCCGAGTACTGTGCTGGAAGGCTTCAAATGATAAATGAGCATTCTGATGCTGCAGTTCTGTTTAATTTTGAGCATACGTTCACACTGTTGATGATATTCAGTACCCCTGAATATTTTTGTTTACATTCTTGTTGCAAGGCTCGTGCAGTTGC
Organism: Sminthurides aquaticus; assembly: GCA_906901655.1. Lineage (NCBI taxonomy): Eukaryota > Metazoa > Arthropoda > Collembola > Symphypleona > Sminthurididae > Sminthurides > Sminthurides aquaticus. Next base: position 1,016,145 of record CAJQTT010000004.1, on the reverse strand, counting down.
ATGTTGCATCAAGGGTTGCAAATATTATCTACCCGGCGAGATGAGGAGCTAAATATGTGTCGCTCTATGCTCTATCCAAGCATTCTCCATATTATTCACAAGCAAGGAGAAAGCCATTACTACCGATAGATAGATGAAAGATGCAAGCACAGCTTACGTGGTCATTTAATAATAAAAATTTATTATTTGCAGGCATTCTAGAGAAAATAAAATGCGACTTCAAGATTTCAAATGGGGAAGCAGGATTGCTACAAACAGCATTCGTCGTGTCTTACATGATTTTTGCGCCCGTTTTTGGTTATTTGGGTGATCGTTATTCCCGAAGGTATCTAATGGCAGCTGGAGTTCTGCTATGGAGTCTGACGACACTGATCGGCTCGTTTATGACGGTAAAACTACTACTTTGAATTCGTCTGAAAGAATGGCAGTAGTTTTTAACATGAATCGTAAGTGTATGAAAAATATGTGTACTAAGCTGTCGTTATTTATTTATATTTCAGTCCTTCGGATGGTTCATCGCATTCCGCGCTTTGGTGGGAATTGGAGAAGCCAGCTATTCCACCATTGCTCCGACAATAATTAGTGATTTGTTCGTAGATGATCGTCGCTCAACAATGCTTACGCTTTTTTACTTCGCTATTCCAGTGGGAAGGTAAGTATTCCATGTATATTTTGTCAAGATGATTGTAGTACGTCTACAGTTTAACCATAATTCTGGGTACTTTTTTCAGCGGGATGGGTTACATAGTCGGTGCACAAACTGCACACCTTGCTCAGGCCTGGCAATGGGGACTTCGTGTAACCCCTATTATGGGAGCGCTTGCCGTGCTGCTAATTTTATTTGTTATGACTGATCCATCTAGAGGCGAAAGTGAGAATGCAAATTTACAACCTACGTCATATAAGGAAGATATAGTATACCTTAGTAAAAAGTAAGTGGCAAACTGAATTAGTACAACGGGTGAAACGGGTATTTATGATGTGAAAAGGTACTACAAATTCATTAATGCATGTTACAGTCGCAGCTTTATGCTATCAACTCTCGGATTTACCTGCGTCACCTTTGTCGCTGGAGCACTTGCTTGGTGGGGTCCTATTTTCATTCACCTAGGAATCAAAGCTAACGATCCTGATTCCGCTGTAACCACAGACGAGTAAGCAAGTATTCTCAAGACAGCATTAAGAAACGTTTTCTGCAATTGACTAACTCTAAATTTGTTTTTGCAGTGTTGCATTCAAATTCGGATTGATAGCAATGATATCTGGATTAGTTGGAGTGCCGTTAGGATCATTTCTATCTCAAAAACTTCGAGAGCGAAATGCGCGTGCTGACCCTCTAGTATGTGCCTTTGGTCTTCTTGCTAGTACTCCTTTTATATTCTTTGCTGCGATTACTGCCAATTTCAACACTAATTTGTGTTACGCCCTCATTTTCTTCGGAGAAGTCCTACTAAACTTAAACTGGTCCATAGTTGCTGATGTTGTACTCGTGAGTCCAATTGTGCATTTCAAAATTATATGTAGAAATTCGAAGGAGATCCTGGAACTTCATTGCTCGTTTTGAATTTTTAGTATGTTGTGATTCCAACGAGAAGAAGCACCGCTGAAGCTATGCAGATCCTTTTGTCACATACTTTAGGAGACGCTGGAAGCCCGTATCTGATAGGGCAGGTTCGAAAATTTGGATGTTTTGTCTGTAGTATCAAAAGTGACTTACGACATGATCTCCAGTGACTAAGTTTTGACAACTTTTATGGATTCTTTTAAGGTCTCGGATTGGCTGAAACCAGTTATAGGACATTCTGCTGGGTTCAATGGTACTACGGTTAACACAACTGATGGTGGTTGTGATGATGGTTCGACTGATTTTGGTAGTGGTGATTACGTCCAGGAGTTCAAAAGCCTGCAGTATTCTTTGTTCATCACAAGTTTTGTAGAAGTTCTAGGTGGATTATTCTTCCTCGTAACCGCGTGGTACGTAGTTGAAGATAAGCTAAGAGCTGACAAAGCCATTGCCGGTGAGTTGCAAAATCAAGCTGAGAACTAAAAGTTCTATTCTCGATCTCAGTTTTACACACAATTTTACTTTCATGACATGTATATTCCTTTTTAATGTTTTTAACTGGAGTAAGTGCGTGTGCAGCTTCTTAATTATCGTTTGATGCTTATTTATTTGGCATGCGATCAATATTTTGTATGAACACATTATTCACACTGTACGCAGCAGGAAAAGGTGAACAGGGAATGAGTGACCTGAAGAATCCTAGCATTCGTACCGGAAACGATGCTGTGTTAAGCACTCGCTTGTAGTCAACTAATTCTCGCGCCCTGCTTCTAATTAGTCCTTCGTATTGTAAGAAAACATGGTAATTATTTCCGTTTGATTTTATGAGTTTTTTACTACTGAACACTGTCTCTAAACCGATTTGATATTTATGCATTCCGACCTTCTATCCCTAACTTTTAGTCCTTTATCCTTCTTTGACCTTTTTTATCTACTTTGCGGCGTACTGTGCGACCTGCCACAAATGCAGATTGAGGCATTAACGACCATTTGAGCTAAAGTAAAAGAAATTGTAATGCCAAGGGGAGGTATGCAGGAGTGGAGACGGGAGTATCTTTTGAAATTGCCTTAGTTAGTTTAATATGGTAAACGACACATGCTTTGCTTTGTAGTGCGTCAAGCTCAGAAAGTATTTTGCTTCTTTAATTTAACACTATTTCTACGTTTAGTGATTATTTTCGTGTGATGTAAATTTCACGGAACCTTCTAAACGCTTGTAAATGGTAAATTTCTAGTCGCAGACTGCTCATGGAGGTTCTGTGGAACGTAACTGTATAAATAACATGGTAGAACAATTGGCTTTGCTTGAAAAATACATAGACATAATTGTGCTTTTATAGCTTGGAAAACCAGACAAAGAAATAAAGTTTTGAAATGAAACGCTGAGCCTTAACCACAAAGTATCCATTACCCTACGCTCTCTTACCCATCCTGCTGACAATATGCACACTGCTTATTTTTTTATTAATATTTAGTTACACCTCATGACGTGATATCAGTTCTGTGTAACTTACATATTTTTTTATCACTTTTTCACAGGTGATGAGCTTATAAAAGACGGTTCTGAGCCTACACATTATGACGCCGACGAGCCCCATTCATCAGAAATGTTGAACTAGTCTTTAGATTACAACAACGTAAGGATGGAACTATCGAGTAAGATATGTAATTGTGTGAACGAATTCTATCAGCTGATGAAGACTTTTTGCCTCAACGTTACCGGGATATTTATGAACATTACCTGATGGAAAAATTGTGCTTCACATCGCCAAATTTTGACACTCTCCGGACCTGCAGTGTTTATTATCAACCGGTGGTTAGGCTCTCGACGGATCTCTTCGTTGGTTTCGTGTTTCTCAATAAACTTAATCAACAAAGCATCTCGTTATCGTTTGTCACAGCTGCTTAATTCGCTTGCTTTATGGAAGCATTTAAATGTCGGTTTGCCTGTTATGCTTTATACTACGCTATTCGTGTTGTTGTATGTGGTGCTGCTTCCAAACAGATTATGAAAGGAGAAACGAACTATGAACAGAGGATAAGATTGAAAGTTGATTTTGATTAAGAGGATATTGTTAGTCTTATTTTCGTAAATGTACAATTAAGTGTAGTTTTCTACGGTAAATAGTTTTTTTAGAGCGCATTTAGAATATTTAAGAGAAAATCGATTGGCATAATGTTTTGGACGAGTCTAGATTCCTTTGGTCTCCGGCTGTATTGACTTAATTGTCTTTTGGTGAAATATTTAACACATTCATCAAGGATCTGTTGAATCTTTTGGTTTTGTACAATGGTATTATCAGTTGAAGTTAAAAAATATACGTTTTCAACTGCTTAAAATCACATTCTTGAGACTGGCATTTGTCGTAGAGTAGACTTGGAAAAAAAAGAAAGTAAAGGAAATAAAATAAATCACATCTATATATTGATGAAAATCGAATTGTGAATATGAACGTTGCCTTGTAAAATTCTTGTATGACGTTCTTTTAAAATAATGTAGCAGCATTATAAATACATGAACCATTTACCTGCTAGCTAGTAGTTTCACGTCCGTTAAAACCCGTTCTTGTACAACATCAGCTGCTTCCCAGCTTCCCTCGTATTACAGCGTTTAAAAGTATACTGTCTTGTTTCCCAAATGCCCGGCAAATTTACTCGAATGCTGTACATAGAACGCTTAATTTATTGGCGTTTTTTTAGTTTGATGCAGTTCGTAAGAGGTTTTATTGCACGAAAACCGTAATCTCAACGTCTAAACTACAAGAAGGCTTTTCATACACGAACTCAAACAGTATGCAAACAAAGAAAATACGAATATTTTTTCAAGAACTGAATTCAAATCCATTAATTCATATTGTATCATCCAAGATGTCTGCACTCCGGACTCCAAAACCATACATACAGTAGGTTCATCCTAGGTACGTTAACACGAACGGAGTTACGAAGAAAATGATTTTAACAATGCCAGTGGTCGACATTAAAATTGCATTGTAATTGTAATATGTATAATGATGATACTTAACTACTTAAAACCATCGCGAGCTAGTATCACATTTGAAAGAAAGATTAGTAAATCCAATATGGTATACGCTTATACCATACCTTTGTTTTGCGCGTAATTAATCTCCCTCCGTACAACCTATTCAGTCATTTACATGTTTCAATTAACGTGCTTCTTCTAATGGGCAAGGTAATTTAATCCGTTTTCTTTTCAGAATCGGATGGGCTATTGTTAACATCATGTTGATCTGATTGATGGTTCTGAGCTTTCTCCTTTGGTTTCATATTGCTTTGGCGTCGGATATACTTCTCTAGAATCGCAAATCTCTCCTTTAGTCTGACTTTTTCACGGAGTTTCTGAGGAATAACCATTGATGTTGTGAGTGTATTTCCAAGGAATACGATAAAGAACAGGAGGCTAAGCACAGGAACCTGAAAAATATAGATCCATTTCATTCAGCATTCCTGACCCAGGGTCTTGAGACGAAAGCATTAATTTATTTATTTGCAAGGCTATGAAGCCTACATGAAACATACCTGCCAAGTCGCTTCAGGATGATAGCACAACTCATACAACGAATAAGCAAGGTAAAGTTGGTACACGTATCCAATGAATAGGAAGGGCAACAAGAAACTCAGACCGCGCCACATCCACGAATGAAACCCTTCAATAGTGATATCCATATTATGTCGCTCTCCTAAAGCGCGTAGTCGATACAAACAACCCCGTTGGTAGCGGAATTGCAAAAACTGGACCAAACCTGGAAAAATAGGATTCATGTTTAGTATAAAGTTCATTGCAGATGGAAAACGATATGCATACTACCATGCATGATTCACTCACTTATGTAAACGTTAAACCACATAAACTTGGGACGGAAGACGTAATACGCAGAGTTGTTGGGCCAAATCAAAAGTACTCCTGATAACACCGTTGAAATAAAATGATGCGTCAACCACCATCCCTTAACACGTGAGCCGTTGACCTTAAGAATGCTTTCCCGAATCGTCAACGTGCAGTAATACCACACCAGGAGAAACATAAACAGAAGATCCAAAACCCTGGAAATAATTACAGATTAACTATAATTCTCAAACTTTGATGTTTGAAATGCAATATGCAATCAAGATACTTCAGTATTAAAACAAATACCTTGAATTCATAAAAATATTAGCGACGGAAATGAATAGAGCAATTCCATTGATGATGAACTTGAACTTTTCATATTCATCCTTGTATTTGAATCTGAAAATTACAAGCACAAATTAACCATCTGATACAGATATGTGGAGAAGATTTGAAATTAGTGAAACTATTTAAAAAAGTATTTAAAACGCAAAATACTTACTTATCATCTTTGCTCAGAATGGAAACATTAACATTTCCTAGAATTATGCGCAGATATGCTCCATTCTTTTTGGGCAACGCTTCTTCCATTTCTTGAAGTTGAACTTTTCTGTGTGTGACTTTCTTGTCAACCTCACGCACTTGTTCACGGAATTCACTATTTTTTTCATACCTGCAAATCAGCAGATCTCGATAGAATTACAATGCACTTAAATTAAGATTCGGTTAGCAGAAAACATAATTGCCATAATTCTTACTTGCGCAACGATTTACGAATAATTCCTAAACGGTAGCGCTGATGGGTAAGTTCTTTCATACATTTGGCTTGAAGTTTTCCCAATTCCTCCAACTTGGTAACATAGTCTTTGTGGAGCGACTACGGAAGACGAAAATGTAAGTTACGTCAAACCCATACAAATATATGGTTAAATTATATATTTCAAGATCCTCACATGCCACTGCAGCTTACAACTTGTAGCCTACAAGGCTCAATATAGATTTCATAGAAAACACATCAATACTGCATACTTTGTCAACATGGACACTGTATTGTACCCAACGTCAACATACCTTCCTTAATAGCTTACTGAGTTGTACCCTTGATCTCAAACCTCAGACGGTCACAAGACTGAAGCAATGGAGACTGATAAGGTTGAGTTCACTCAAGGAACAAGTATAACTTGATATTAAGTATACCACTAACAAACCATTTTCGCAACCCCCGGCAATCTATTCAACAAAGCTCACTAAAATCACTGATATCGACCATCTGTCAAAACTAAAGCTTCATTTTACTGCACGTATTAACGCACAGTTTAAGCTCCAACTGACATCCCTCTTTAGCTTCTGCTGTCGCTCCAGCACTTGAAGAGTCTTAACATCAAGGACGCCTGCAGCTTATATGCTATACAATCCTGCTCACGAATTACTCTTTTCTGAAAATCTGCCACAAAATATGTATATTGAATGTGGAAAAACAAACTTACAGCCAAATTCCCAAATTCTTCGGACAGGTCTTCAAAATCCTTAATAGCCCCACTCAGTTCCGGTTCCATGATGAATGCAACAACGCGTGTTTAAGTTTCCAGCTAATCCTTCGGTTAACTCCTTGAAAATTTCATTCAAAAACTGTTGCGACCCCACCAATCCTACGTAAAACAAAACTTGATATTAAATTCTTGAATGTCAGTTCCGTATACCCAATGCGGTGTTACTTGACCCCATTATTTCAATTCCTAAAGCCACTCGAGTTTCTTTACAGATCTAAAGTTACACTTTTGCAATTCTTACCACACCAAAATCCAAGCTGGAGCGCTTCAAATGAGGCTGCTCAAGTAAATATCCGCAACACTTCTTTAGACGCGTGGTGGAGCTAGCTGCAAGGTTTCTGCGAACATTTAATAACGTATTTCACATACTACTCTCGCCGAAATTTAATAATAATTGATAAAATACAAAGACCAATTATTCGTAGGTAGCTCCTCGTATCAGTTATACAGTGTTATGTATTTTTAACAACGGATTTGATAACTTACCGGGAAGGAGTGACCTTGATAGTTTCTTCCAGCTGATACGTTGACGAGTATACTCCTTCCTTAGCCAGGCTGGCTGGCTGACTGACAAGGAATAATAAATAGGAATGTATTATTCTTGAGCGATGCTGCAAAATCAAAAGACCAATCTACAGATAATCCCCATATCTCTCTTAACACGTATGCAACACTTGTTCAATGCAAGTCCCACGGATTCTATGGCTCCAGTAGTTGGACTCTTGAACCAAGAACCTTAAGCTTATCTAATATATTTAAATGTGCTTACATATAAAAAATTAATGCTGGATCCTCGAGGGACAGATGTGCACAAATCCTGCTTTATCCATACATAAACACAGCACCACTGACTCTTCTCTTTTTAAGACCCTTAACTTTCTCTGCATGTATAATGTAGCTTAATGTTCTTGAACAGTTGAGTTAATCTAACACTGACCCCTCCTTCTATAAAATGTAATCAGATCATAATATTTTTCCTTTATAGCAAAAATCCATATTATAGCACCATGTTCATAGTCTGGGGGGCTATTTTCGATTCTCAGCGAAATGGGTCTACAGCATTATCGCTGGCTTTCGAGTATAGGGGCCCTGTTTTCTGAATTAAGAACGAAGCTTTAGTGTGAACAGATGATGAAATTCAAGCATCGGCAGTGGTCCATGTCAAGTCCAGCAATGTCCTCTCTGGATGCCGCTACATCCTTTATTCATATGCTTCTGCAGTTCCACATGAGACTCAACATCGATAAAGCGCTTAACAATGGCAACATGGTGGGAATGTTTTTATGCATTTATTATTGTTATATTTATGGCAATATCTACGGGCATAATTGGATGCTGTGTAAGTAAAAAAGGCAAATTTTCAAGTAATACTTCTCATGCAGCGATCTTCGCTTCTCTCTTATTGGGGTTTATAATGATTTTCAAGTGGCTTCAAGTGTCCTTGAAAAAAAATGAAATCGAAAAAAACATATTCTTTGAAGAAATGGGACAGGTCCTAATAGCATTCAATACGCTATGCGCTCATACTGGTAAAAGTGATTCGCGCTATTGCGCTATAGCGAAGCGCAAAAGCGCGGCGTTCTGATAGGCCTTTTTATGGATTGTTAGATTCGCTGATACATTTTTAACGCCGATGAGTGCCTCTCATATTATTGCTGCCAATCCCTTGCCGGGAAATGTGCCGGCAAAATCCTTAAGCTACTGGTCTCATCATAACGCAGCATATAAAACGCTAAACTTATTTTCTCAGTTTTCTCCTGGAATGGAAAATGCACGTGAGCGAACGGTCATTCTATAAGTAAACGAAAGCCCATTGAGTTTTCCTTTTAAGCGAACAAGCGCAAGGATAAACTCCTAAAACCTGCGCTCAGAGTAAAATGAACTCGATGGCTTCCGTCTGGATTCTTCTTGTGTTCTTCATTGCTTTTTCCTATTCCCCATGCTCTCCGGCATAAAACACTCGTGCTACCTTTTACTGTGTGCAAGTTAAAATTTCATCATCTCGGAACGGCAGGGAGTTAATGCATTTGCGAACCGGCGAAAATTATAATTATTGGCGCTTATTAAATCATTCAACTTCAAGAACTTAATTTCAATTGCCATCATTAAACTTGCTGACTTGCTATACGCTAAGTTGTTATATAACTCATCCGGAAATTAAGCCGTTAAGTAAGTTATTTGATTTATTATTGCATGTTTAAAGTCCTATAAATTGTTAACTGGATTCCAGTATAGTAAGAGACTAAATTCATTAATGAGCCAACACACACAACTATGAACTAACAGTCTATATTATCTACAGAATCCGACCATGATTCGTGCCGGTTTGAGCCGTTTAGGAATGGTGAGGTGTGGGAATATGATGAAAATGACGACAAGTCCTTTATCATCATTGGCGTCGTCCCCATCAATTTTAGCTGGATCATCAGCTTTACTGAAAAAAGTACAGGTCTTACCTGTCCTACAAAGTCCCGTCGTAAAGATGAGCAATTTACACACAAAGGGTACGTAGAGGTATCAGCATGTTATTCTACACAGTCACAAATACAATGGTGGTGTAATCGTCTTACAAGAATTATTTAACGGAAGGCGTGAATATACTGACATACTCCATGATTTTTATTTGTAGGAGATCAAGAGCTTCACGGGTTCTTAACAGAAGAAATTGCTTCGGAAAAGAAGCAACAGAAAACCGCTAGTCTACCAAAGTCTTTGGAGGGATTTGAAATCAAGACTGAAGGAGCTGAAGTAACATTGACAAAAAAGTTTCAGGATGAAGTGTAAGCCTGTTTATTTCATTCTTACATTATCTGGGTAACATAATAAATAATAAATACTGAAGTAAGCGGTAGGATGATTGGTAGATTTTATTACTAAAACTGCCGCTACAATTGGCAATTTTAAAGGCTAGAGCGGAATGGTGTTTATGTGTTGTAGGGTTGAACTCAGTTTAAATGTGAATCACACTGTGGATGCTGATGAGCTCGATGAGGGTCAGCCACAGAACCCTGGCCAAGAACAAGCGACTGAGATGCGCTCCAAGCCAAACTTTGAGGTTGACATTAAACGTGGCAACAAAATCCTCAGCTTTAGCTGCTCTTTTATTCGGGATACCCCTCCCCCTTCTGATGAGGAGTACAGTGAGTGTTTTTAGTTGAAATTCCGTATGCTCCAGCTTACGAATGCAGCACATATTCGCGAATTTAATTAATTACTTTGACTGAAATTCTAGATGATGCATTCGTCATTGATGAGATCACTATGTATGAGGGCGAATGGAACGATAAAGTGTACGCTGTTGCCGGTGACATTTTGGATGGAGTAAGTTTTTTAGTGATTGAATATCCTCGAGCATCCTCGAATATCCTTGCTTACTAATTTTGCTATGTGTTTCCTTCTGTAATTAATTCTTGTTCTCATGTTGCAGTATTTATACGACCTTTTCATGAACTTGCTGGAAGAACGGGGCATTAGCAATGAATTTGTGGAACAGCTTTCTGATTACTGTACTGACTATGAACATCAACAATATATTGGGTTACTCACACGGCTGCAAGATTTCGTCGGACATAAGTAGTCTCATTCGCCTTCTTTGTTTCTTACGCCACTTATTTGTACCAGTTCTGCGGAACATACTTTTACCAATATTTTTGTTAGATAATGAATATTAGATTAACAAATGCTGGGAAATAAGCGATGCTGATGAGAGCCTGGTCTTTCTAGCTTTTTAGAACTTAAGGTTTGTACATCAGGACGTAGTGGTATGTTGAAGGATTGAGTTCTTTTAGTGCAGCTTAAGTGATGTGTTCTTCAAAAAAAAATAGGACGCGTCTTTCTTTGGAACGGCTTGACAACCAGCTGTGAATAAAGTAGTCTCAGATAAAGAATTGAAATCGTACCGCTAATTTATTATCCGTAGCTGTTACGTGTTGTATCAAGTATTCTCACTGGTATAACATTATCTCGATACTCCATATAATGCGATTATAATTGTTTTTTGGTTTGATTCTTTCACTTGCTGACACAAGCTGGAACACTGAATTCTACGGATATCGCGATCTGCCTTAACTGTAGAATAAATCGTGCAACGGTGAACGCATGCAACAACTTTTGTAAAACAAATACAATGAACGATCATCACTCAATCACATTTTCTACGTTCGCATCCTCAATGGTTCTGATGAGTAACTATCACTTAATAACATATTTTAACGATAACAGACTATGAAATATGTACACAAATCACATACATCACTGTAACTAAATTCTAGGTAATAATTTACTTCATCGTGATGATAAAAGGAATGCTGACGTTGAAGACGTAAGGCGGGCCGCAGTGCCTGAGACCACCCAATGCTACGTTCATCAGTCCTAACTACATTTTCTAGCGATCGAACTTCTAATCTTCCGCCTCTACATACCGTAGCCTTGATACGGGACACCTCCTCCGTAGGCATTGGGATAATTGGGCGGATAACCTGGAGCCATCATTCCTGGACCAGCTGTTAACATTAGCTGGGGTTCTGCGAAAACAAAAAGCAAACAAAAAATAATACCAAGCAACTAAGAACCTGATGCTAAAGTATCATCATTCTGCAACGCACCTATGATCATGTTCTTCTGTTCATTTGTTGGACCTTCTTCAATCCTTTGATTTTCAAGTTCTTCCAGTTTATCAATCTGCAAGTGAAATAGTGATGTATACCCTCGTGTTACCTACTGATGCTCATTTTGAGTCAGAAAAGAAGAATCCATACAATAATTACCTTTGTTCTGTATTCACGGAGCACCTGAATTAAATACGGCATTGCGAAGTCTGTAATGCCGTTCCGCCATGAAAGCTCAAGAATTACATCAGGATGCAGTAAATCATAGCAATGGAAGAGACAGGCAGAAAAGCAATCATTATTTCCCTTTTCTAGGAACCATGTGAGTAGTTCTTCAGCAATCTCGGAGTTTTTAGATTCCGCAGCGTATTCCATGGCATCCTACAATACAGAAAGTTAATAAACCAAACGAACATGTTTTGCGGGGCAAGATTTTGGAATAGCTGCTTACCTTAAATAGCCTATCCTTTTTACAGAGTTCTACAGATTGTTTCCAGCGGTTGTTTCCCTTGTACAAGTACGCAGCAATGCGTCTGAACTCTATCAGCTCATGTTTCTCGAGCCTTTGGGCAAGAGCTATGTTGTCAAAGTTATCGAAGGCATCAATGGAGGTTCGCAGACCTTGATAATCTTCCTCTTCTATTAGCAGACTGTTCAGAGCCTCATTTATAGCTTTGTTGTTTAAACTTTGAACAGCACGCAGATACGGTTTGACCAATTGCAAATGGTTAACCTGATGAGAAAATAAGCAGAATAAGGAAAACAGTCTCGCAATTGAATAATGATAATTATTACGATACACGATAATGTTTCAGTGTCACCGAACTGCTTGACCGACTTACCTTTGCAAAAAAGTTCACCGATCGAGTGTGATCCATTCTCGGTGCTAATACAAGGAGCAGATCATTCAGTAGCATCGGTTTGTAATCCAGGTAGAACTGAATCGCTTTATAATACAGTTCAATATTGGCAACCCTGGTGATGATGTCTTTGAAATGAGACTCTCTCCACGCCTCCGTAGGATGAGACATCATAGCCGTAACGGCGTTGTCATACTCTTCGTACTTGTCGTATAAAAAGACCAATTCTGCCCACAAATGAGCTTGTTCTGCAGCTCTCAGTACCTTCGGAATGTTTACTCTGGACCAGAACAGCTCCAAATGTTCCTTCATCTTTTCTGGCTTATACTTAGAATACAGAATGGCGAGTTCAGTGAACATTCCCATATGCGCTCTTTCAAGGCCTAAAGCTGCTTCCAGAAGATTGATGAGCTCATCAAAATGGCCTCTGTCTTGGTAGTGGTTAATTAAATCTTCCAGTTCATCGGCATGAACAACAATGTGAAGACCACACATTTGAGCCAATCTAAACTCTCCAGATTCGACGCATGCGAAACACACTTCTTTCCATGTACGCGTACTGCAATTGACAAAATCTCAATAACTAAACATGCAAAAGCGATGATGCGGGGCTTCCGCAAGTATCATGAGGGTTCAAGAATAATACCTATTTGCTTTACGGGCTGAATCAACAGCGCCTTGGTATTCCTTCAAATGCACAAGAGTGATGGCCAATCTAGCGAAATTTGAAATATTGTTGTAGAGCAATTTGGCTGCATCATACATGCCAGAATCAAAACACCGATCGCCAATCTGCAATAACAAACAAGTTTCGGTAAAGTAACGCTTTAAGAGTGACTGAAAATTCGCTAAAATATTGCCCACGACTGCTTTACCTTTTGTATGTCCGCATGATTTGGCCCAGATACGAATTCTTCCAAGTCAGCAAGACGCCCTGTTCTAGCATAGGCGTAGATCAGCTCCGTTTCGATGTAAGACTCCCTTGCCTTCTTTCTAGCCATCTGCAAATATCTTACAAGATCTTCCCAGCTATCTGTTTTGTGAGCCGTCTCAACTACATCGACATATGCAGATGGATCATCAGCTTTTATGTACGAATCGATAGCCTCTTTGACGAGTCCCTTTTGGAGCTGAGCCTTTCCGAGTTGACTCCATACCGCTGGTTCGTTGCAGCGCTCCGCAAACTCGTATGCACGATCTAAGTTGCCGACATTGTCGATAAGCACTTGTATTGCGGAAGTGTTGACATCGAATTTCTTGAAAATAGCAAACGCCTCTTCATAAAGCTGATTGTTAATCGCAATATTGGCAATATCAGGAGCGTCATAGTTGTCTAGTCGGTTAATATACTCCATAACTCTTGTTCGGTCCGCTTTGATGGCAGTAAGTATAAGTAGATTTTGCAGATTTCTAAAAGACAGAATTAAACATGCTGAAGTGTTATAGTTTACACATACTTGTATATGCTGCTATAGAAAAGGTTAAGAGCAGTACCGGTGATCAGAGAATACTGAATTGTCTAGCACGATTTTCTCCAAGAGTTCAATTAGTTCATTTGGCAGGTCAGCAGTCATGAAGGCCTTGACGGTTACAGAAATATCCTCGGGGTCTTGCGTTTCGGAGAGTGCAGTTTGAACTACTTGATCAATCAACTGACGGCGGTAAGGGTTTGCTTCATTTAGCACCTCAGCCCACAGTTCTGGATCCCGTCTTCGAACCAAATATCTGCAGACAAAATGATGAAATTTAAAATTGTTACTGTTTATGACGAAAGATCGTAGAGCAAGGACTGAGGTTGTCGATCATGCACCTACCTTGCTTCGGATTTAAATAACGAGTTCTCGTTGCACACACTGATGAGCTCCCGATCGCAATGCCCACGCTCATATGCAACACAAGCGAGATGAGGATCTCTCTTTTCACAGTACTTGCCCACAACTCTGCTATCGTAGTACTGATTTTCTCTGTAATAAGAAGAACCGAAATTATTAAACATCCCGAACCTAAGAACTGCAATTTCAAGTCGTTTACTTACTTCAAAAATCTTTCTGGATTGTTATTACTATCGATGTATATTTTCGCGAGAGCGTTATGCGTAGCTGGCTCTACGACTCCTTCGTGAGTTCGTGACTCCAGCCACGGCAACAGTAACTTCAAGCGGTTACGCTTTTCCACTTCTTCCACTAACTCATCCGTAGAAAACTGCCCCCTGACAACCATGATTAAACTCTTGATCACATCCTCAGAGCAGTCAACATCCAACAATCCACCCACTACCACAGGAAGACGTGAAGGATTCACCTATTACACAAATACAAAATATGAATTAAGAAAGTTTTTTCTTCTATTTGCATTGCTTCAGCCTTAGTATATTTACCTTCTGCACGTAAATCTCGATGTATTTCTGCAAGTTATTTCGGTATAGATATAAAACCAGATCATGCACGAAGTCGAATCTGTCGCAAACAATTATCAGAGGAAGCTGATCGGTTAACTTTGCTTCTTTGAGGAAGTTTTTGACTCTTTCGGCGTTGTAGCAATTTGACTCCCGGCAGATTCTTTCCACTTCCTTGATCTGTCCAGTTTTACACGCAGCTTGTATATATTTGAAGTGAACTTCGGAGTCTTGACTGAAGTTAACGATGGAACCCAAGAAGTAAAACAGGCCTTCGTAGCTTTTGAAGGACTCGAAAAGATCAATTAAAGCTTTAGTAGTCAGCTGTAGGATAAAACAAAAAAGTTAAACTTGCTCTATGGGAGGCAGTAAACACACGCATACACTTGCTAAAATGAGTGTACACCGAACCTGCTCATGATATTTGGTGGCTATTTGGACACAGATATTCAAGTTTTGTCGGATGTTGGCAGTCAACATCGCCTTCAGACACTCGACTGAGTCTTCAACAGACAATGATCCAAAGTAGGTGACCAACCATTCCGGATTCAGCAACTGAGTATGAACCACCGCCCGTTTGATATCATACAGATCTGTAAAATTATATACTTTTCTGTAGACATGTTTAAAGACAAAATGAATGCTTTTCATAAACGTTGATCATTCTCTCATAGTTGATTTTATCTACACCGTATCTTCGGAGTGTAAACAGCCTTGTAAATGAATATAATCACAGACAACGATTGAGCTTCGAGAAAGTAAGTAAGTATTTATCGTTGAATTACCAGTATAATGTTCCAGCGCTCGCTGCAACAATCCAGCTTTTTCACACATCTGTGCGATATGAGACTTATCATAATGTGTAAACATTTGATTCCCAAGAATTGCATCCGCTACCTGTAACAATATAATAACAGATTATGACTTAAACCGTTCCAGCGTTTATGAATAATCAATTTAGCCATTCACAAAGTATAAATACCTGCGGTGCAGCAATGAGGTTCATCTCAAGGAGACGGGTCTGTAGTGGTCCTTCCGTTGGGCGGTTATTTTTTAATGCATCGAGTAGAAAGGCTGTACATTGTTGCACCATATTTTGCTCCATGAATATATCCACTATCTGTAAAATATTTCCGAGCATGAATACAAAAATTGCAACGAAAGAATTTCGTTTATAAAAAGCATAACAGAGAGCGAGAATTTCTTACCTGATTGATATCTGCCAGTGGTTCTTCATCTTGAACAAGCATCTGGGCAAATCCGACTCCTTGGTCTGGGTAAACTCGCATCAAATTACGTAGCAAAAATACGTAGTCTGGAGTATATCCAACTTTCTTTGCGTATAGCACGATCTTGTTGAACTGTCCTGTTTCTGCGAAACACTGGATAACCTGCAACATTCCGAAAATTTAATTTAGATTTGCCTATCGGAATCATCCAAACTTTGATAGTTTATGTAGATGTAGATGTAACTTAGAACTTACCTTGTTGGGTACATTAGCTCTTAAGTACACCGACAAAGCTAACGTTGGGTCTACTTGCTTCACTAAATCACCCAACTCCTCGGAACATTCAAGCTTATCTTCCTTTAACCATTTTTCCATTAACTGCTTCTTTCCCTGCTGGAGCACTGGTCTTGATAATTCCAGGGACTCGTACTTATTTAACTGGCCCTAAAACAGACAAAAAGTTACTTCCCTGAAAACAGGCTGATAGTGTAAAAATAAGCAATAAGTTTGGAATATCTTACTCGATCTAAAAGAATTCCAAAATACTGCAGCAAAGGAGATGTTTGACCAGGCTGCGTGGCAACTTGTTGAAACCTTTGGATTGTTTGAGGGGTTCGCAGAATTCCTTTGGGAGCCTGAGCTGCAACCTGCATTTAGAAAAATTGGAAATTAGAATCCTTCCACTTATACGTCACTTGTTAGTAGCGATCTTCTGAGTTTTGGTAATAATTACCTTGGCTGCTTCAGTATACTGAGCATTTTGGAATAGTGTATTGAATTTTCGAATGAATAGATCTTCGGCACCACTTAAATTATTCCTGAATGCAACGCGAAGGGCCAAATCTTGATTTGATAGGTTATTGACGATATGAGAAACGATAGTGTCTTCATCAATGGTGACCGACAAAACCTACATAAAATCACAAAAAATCCGTTTATATTATTCCGATGGTTAGTATTTAATATTTCATTCAAGACACGAGAGTTTTAAAAACTTACCTGTCCTTTACGATTTACACCAAGAATACCACCGGTCGTTTCATGTGGCGCAGTGACAAAAATGGTGTCCGAACTAATGCGGTTCATGTAAATACATTGACCACTCTCCAAATCGTATAAATGGATGTATCCATATTTGGTTATGAGGTAGACGACATCATACTTAGTACTGGCCTATAAACACCATAACTATTTATAGATACATAATGTCAGAAACTTGTACGGCTATCCACAAGAAATTAACTAAAATACCTGCATGGCCACAGGGAAATCTGTTTGGGCTTCTGGTGGGAAGAACACATCCATTCCTTTCTTTGCAAATGGTTGGTTGCCCTGTGGAACTCCGCCAACTTCAACAATATGGAGCTGAAACATTTTGAAAAGCGTAAGTGGATTTCATAGACATGGGTCTTGCAGGGACAATTGAGATAGCTGTCTATAATAGTAACAGATGTAGGTATATTTTACCTTGCCGCCTTGCAAATTTCGCACAGCGAAGCACAGAAGATTTGAAGGCTCTGGGTTACCCTCTAGCTTGATCTGAGCGAAAGTACCTGCGTGTCCTTCAATAGGCTGGCTGACTTTCCTTTCTACGGAATACAACTGCATGGCACCCACAACTCTATTTTGCTACACACAAAACATAATCAAATCAAGCTTATATTCAAACATTAGATGTAACTACACGGGTGTAGGTTACCAACTACGAAGTTATTTACCTGTGCCGAAATCGCCACTAACAGGAGCCAATTTTGTTTCGGATCCGTGCGATAGTTTATGATTTGCGTCCCTGCGAGACTGGAATGCCTATCGAACATTTTCTGCGGAGTAGATTCGCCTTCCATGCTCCAATGGTACACTGCAGAATCGGTGACGAGCCCGATAGTGTTCAAAGAAATCCACTTCCAAAAGATGACCTCTTCCGCCAAGCTGTGACTTTTCATTTTGCTCTTCATTTCAATATTGAAAATTTGAAGCGTTTTTTGAGCTTTTAAAGCAATAACTTTGCTTGCAGGATTCATTATGGCGGAATCAGCTGTTATCGGCCTTCGAATGGGACTGCTGGGATCGGTCATGTCGATGATGACAATGTGGGCTGAATCCGCTACTTTCTCTCGAACGCAGATGAATTTGTCGGATTCCATCGTGAGGTTATTAAAGCTGATATTAGCTTGGTTGATTCCAATGCTTGTGAGCTAAGAAAATGAAAAATACTTTTTTATTACATTTTCATCGGAATTCGGCAGTGTTAATTAACCAGTATTGCAGCCTTCCGCACGCGTGGATGACATTTTCTACGACGTATTTTTGGGACTATCCAGATAAATGTTACTCTTCCAGTTAAGATTCAGCAAAAAAATTGAAGTTGCCTTTCATTGAAATCTTTGAAAAATCATTTCAGGCTGTTCTTAGCCTCGGAGATCAGAACTTAAACATGATATAGAATTGCCATAGCACAGCTCAATACAGCCTACATATGCTATACTACACAAAAGCTGATTACGCTCAAAGCTTTATGTCGATACTGGAACTTCGAATAGTGCCTACTTAATTAAATTAGACTCTACTTTAAGCTTTCTTGGATTATTGATGATGCATTTCCAGCCAGAGCCCGACACGTATGTATATAAAATAATTACATGTACCTTCACGACCTAGCACGGTAAGGTCTGTACCAAACAAAGCAGTACATGAACGCTACTGAAAACCTTCTAGATAAGATTTATATTTTTGCTGACTTTTGTTAGACATGCATACAAAGGACATTCTCATCTTACGTGCAGGGAGAATGACTCACGTCCCATGAACTATTTCTAAGGGAAAACTAAGATATGCAGATGGCTATTGAACTTTAACCATCTACTTAACTGGAATAGTAATATGTATACTTTATCTACGCGAGGAATTCATACATCGTAAACGGATATTCTGTCAAAGCTTACGCGTATAACTAACCTTAATCATACGAAGCAGGTAGATAAGAATTTCAGCTTCCTACATACATGTACTGAGACAAATCTACTGGTAAACTCTGTTGTGGCGCAATCCACCTTAATGCTTTCCTCTAGTAAAGAAGACCAGCTACTGACAGACAGATACGATTCCATGCGTTCAAATACGCCCACCGTGAGTATTGCCAGAAGTGATACTTTCAACTAGACATGTCAGTAAATGAAGTTAGCCCACTACGCTGACTTTTACCCTTTCCAGACACTATTCAAACCATTAGAGACTCATTATAACCCCCCACTAACTATGAACAAGAAAAAGCCACACATATCAACACTTCGTTAAATGTACTCTCATTCTTGCTGCAGAAATTTTCCCTCTTAACGATATACATCCGATTTCGCGACTTAACATATACATTTACAAGTTCTGATAATGCGAACTATGATTGTACATCTGCATGAAACCAAAAGCGTGTAATTAGCCCCAACAATGTTCCTTTCGTTTTCAAAGATGAAACTTTTGGCAATTTAAAAGTTTCTGGCTAAATTAATTCAAAAATTTGAAAGCGCGATCGCTACTGTCATCTGCCATTGTCTTTCTTTAAGTACATCCTTACTGTATAATGGAATTAATTGACACAAAATACACATTTCAATAAAAACTAACCTGGAGATGCTCCTGGAAGCGGATCGGTATGATGCTGCTGGTCGACATCTTGACGTTGTGGTTGTGGACCCCAATAAAAATTGTAAATGTTCCAAAAAATCTCAAAGAGTACGTCGGACAACAACAGTTAGATCTCCTTTCGGAGCCAGAAAGGAACTAATCTGTTTCAACTATTCTTGAATCTGAAAAAAATCATCAGGCTTTAATCACACTAGCACATCAATGCCATGATATTATCATAGATAATAAATAATTGAACATGAAACACTCAAAAATGAACAAAGTTTCTTCCAATACTTTCGCAGTGCAACATGGTTATCTGTCCTCTACATGGTTCTAATAACTTAATATGAGGGTAACCTGAAGCTTAACGGGAAGAACTAAAAAACAATTTCCTTTCTCAGTTCAAATCTGCTAAAGGAAAGTGAAATACAAAATATAAAAATTCTTCCTCGTCATATCCTAGTTTACCGAAGAGACAAAATCATAGGATGATGCAAAATCGGTAGAAACAAAACTGTAAAATTTGTATTTACACAGTTTATAATATACGTATTTATGCAGTGTATAATTTATATATCTAACCCTCCTGATGATGTTTGCCCAATCCTAGCTCCTTTAACGTTCACACCCGCCCGCTTCAACGTTATAATTCTTCATCCCTCTGACATTCTTCCTTTAACTAACCATATAAAACTAAACTGGTTAGGGTGGCTCCACCTTTTCGGCCAGCATGAAAAAAAAACTCCTCCAAGAATAAGATTTCCGCCAGGTTAAATGTCATAGAAGACAATATGGAAAAGAATTGAGGGCTGGAATATAACATGTATGCATATACTGCATACTCTGCCTAGAATTCATAATCAGTTTCCTTACTTCTCGGTATCTACTTTATCCAGCAAGCCCAATCATGTCCTTTCAACTTCGTCTATGTCATATCCGCCTTACATAATGTCTCAAAGAATCCTTTATGACGGTAGCAATTATAACCCATGCATATTCCATATCCGCCTATCTTGTTCCTCTTTGTGTCAAGATTCCTTCATCCAAACGCTCCTAATCCGAAAATAACTTTCATTGAATCCAATATCTTTCATTTTTCTTACCTTCTTGACTCCTGACGTGTACAACGTTAACAAAGATTAAACTTAAATGCAAATACCAAATGACTACACTATAAGTAAACTGCCCCCACCGGCGCTCCTGTGACTTGAATATATACGCAAATCTCGTGACGTTATTCACCGCCACACAAAGCAAAGTCTCACTACAAACAATTAGTAATTTCACTTTATACAAACGTACATGATGCCTTCACCCTCTAAACACTGTAACTATTAACTCTCGCACCCCAACAAACCTCAACTAGCTAAACAACCCGCTCAGATAACACTGATTCACTAAAACCTCCTTCCTGTGAGTCTTATAACTCTCTATAATAATTGACAGTCATCATCATCGCTCCCCGTCGTCGTCGTCACTTCCATGATATTCCTCACCTTATTTATTAACGGACTATATCTATACCCTTTATAAATCAGCACACACCATAATCATCCAGCCGGGATGAATCATACTTGATTCAAAACCAGGAAAATGATCGACTTGAAAATTATTCTATCAGTCAGCACCACAAAACCATCAGAAACGACAATGTATCTTCACTTCCATCTCCTAATGTCAAGGAATCACCTTTACTCGTTTTGACAGGCTAATTCGATTTATACATGTAATTGTAGATTATAAAATCCGTTACTACAAAAGAAAAATCAAGAAAAACACTCATTCTTACCTCCGGTTCCTTTATAGTTTTAAAATTAGTAAATTGCGAAAAACGTAAAATAATGAAGGCGGAACAATTGATTTTTTTTAAATTCACACAATCCGTCCGGCTTCCTTCCAAACTCAGTTATAACTTTTTCTCTTGTCGTTTTCTGATCCTTTGACTCGTAGTCCGTAGTGTCCAACTGGATCCTCTGGCAGATTAGGGAGGTGGAATAGGAGAGAAATGATCATCACATTAATGAATGAATTCCGAGCCACCCCTTACAACGACCACTCTGTAGCATCTGTATTCCTATATATTAACCGTAATGGCCTCTATATCGCAAACCCAGGAGAGGAGATTCCTCTTCTCCTTCAACCTGGGAGTTTCCAGCCCACTTTTATTTCTCACACGGCAATCCTCCAACCGCCTGCACAAACCGCTGCCTTTCGCATGCCAGTACACAACATACAGAGTGACTTTCTCCAACCAGCCAGAACTACTCTCCAAGAGTACTCACTCTTCACCCTGTCCTATATACGAGAGGCAGACCATCTGCATCTTTATAACGTTCCTTCTCAACTTTTACCCAACACTCGAGTTTCTGTCTGACGTGTCCATTTCTACAGGGTTGCCATCCACCGCACCCGGCCATATGGCATCTCAATTTCTCCTCCCTCTCTCCCGCCCGCCCTCCTTTCCCCACGTCTGGCAACCATGTTTTTTCTCCTCTCTCCCTCCCACTGCCCACATCCAACTGCCAAATAAAAAAGTGTACCCTATAGACTCCATACGGTCATACTGCTGGCCATCATCCACTATCCGCCAACTTGGCGCTTTCTTCTACTGAAGTTCATACGGCGGTACACGGCCTATATTCGTTTGCAAATCCTTTCACGTTATTTCTGAATTCGCTTTCCCGAGCCTACAATGAGTAACTGCCAAATTAATGTACATCTTCTGGAGGGTTATTTTACAAAGCTTCGTAGCTATCCCTACAACATACTCGTTAACTTCGTAAAATAACCCTCCTGCAGACCATCAACGCTAGCCTTACAGTGCTCTCTATTATGCTTGCAATTTTTATGAATCCGTACAACAATATATTCACTCTAGCAGGTTGTCCACTGAGGAGAAAGCATTTCTCCGTGACTTCGTGTTACTCCAATTTTTGACAAACGCAGCAAAGTATGCAGACCTTTACGGTAATTAATCCATGTGAAATGTGTGACAGAAGTCTTCAAACCGTTGCGTTTTGGATCTCGGTCAGCCCCTTCAGGTTTTCCTGCTGACTCGAGTTGAGAATCGCATTCCTGTCTTTCATAAGTTGCATAGCTGCTGATGGTCGGAAGGAGATGTTCAGTGTTACATGATGTACCGATGCGAAAGTTTCTAAGAGAATTGCATCAGGTGAAGCGCTAGATGACCTTGCTTATAGACTTTCTGTGGAAAATCCGGGGCGGCCGAAGTTTCGTGAGGACTTTCAGCTATGGAGTAATGTTAGTACGGAACGAATTTCTTACAGATTTTTTCTTTTTATTTTAGTAAAACAGGTAGGACTTGTCATTCTGAGAACTTAGTCAAACAAACCGAAGCCCATATCATCATCCTCTTCTTCTGATTCCTGTTTCTTCTCTTCCTTCTTCTCTTCTGCAAAATCAAAAGGGAACATTTATAAGTAACTCATCCAAAACTAACTCAGTTACCTGAGCTTTTTAAAGAGAATATCAGTTACTAAAAAGCTATCATCAAAACTGTTGCAGCCGAAAGATGGTATAAGTAATTAGCATCATTGGAATTCAACGAACAAAATAAAGAATATTTCCGTTTCGTACCTTTCTTTGCGTCACCGCCGGCTGCGGGTGCTGCGGCTGCAGCAGGGGCAGCTCCACCAGAGGGCATAGAGGCTAACTTTCCTAAGCCTACATTAGAAAACAAAAAATTATTAGCAACTAGAATCGCAGCCCAACATTCTGTTATCTACATAGTTGATCTGTAGAGTATCAGTAAACGAAATTTATGCATCATTAGCTTCAGCCGAAAGATGGTATGTTTAATTCATCATCAATGAAACCGAAATCTCAAGTGCGGTAATGACAATTAGCTGTTTCGTTCTTACCTTCGGCTATTAGCTCCTTAACATCCTTTCCTTTCAGCTCTCCGATGACCTTCTTCAGCTTTTCAGCATCTGATTCGATACCTACTGAGCTAAGGATTTTCTCGATATCCGAGCTAGAAGGGTTAGTCTTGGAGCCCAAAACGGCCAAGAGGTATGCTGCGACGTATCTCATCTGAAGAATTAATGGGAATTATTTATTATCAGTTAGCCTTTAGAAGTTACATGCATTCGTAACACCTTTATTAAACCAGGACTTAACCACCAGGAATTCCTAAGCTAAAAACCCTTGCGTGCCACACGCCGGTGTATGTCTACGCGTATATAAAACTATCTATTTCATTCGGAAGTTATTATAATCTTAATTCAAAATCTTCACAAACAAATCTTGTTTAAGGGCGTAGAATGCTCAGTCAGTACGAATACATGGTTAATTCTCACAAGAGTTACAATCGTTTGATTGAACCCAAATTTCAACTCCAAAGGATCGTCACCGCATTCTCGTGTATTTGATAGGAATAGGTCTTTCGGCTTCAAAATGGGTGTTACATGCGGAATTAGAAAATGAAGCTAAAACGAAAAACGTACCTTTGCAAATTAAAGTATTATCGAGTAATTCCCGAATAAAAATTGGAGAAATTTCTAAATCTGGATCCCAAAAGGAAGGCAAATTCAACCTCGTCGAACACTCTTCTCACTGCCGTGTGGTAAACTGAACCGCATACAGCGTGGATGCATGCACTACTAATAGAACTTGTTTCTATCTTACCTGGTAGAATGCGCTGCGATGCTTTGTCGATTCTACAAACTTGAACCGAAGGAAGAAAGTAACGTGCGTAAATGATTTGCGTACTACCGTATATATGTCAAATCTATAAAATACTATAAAAATATACATATAAGCACTATGAATTCATTGTGTCCTAGTTGGCTGCGAAGCCATGTACGGACGACGCCCAATGTTATGACTCTGTGAGGCGAAAATGATCTTTTTGATGGCTGAGGGTCATTGAGAAAAGTTTGCTTACTTACCGGGAAGTTTCAATTTTAGTTTTGCAAATACTCTATGGGTGGATTTTGTGTGGTCATTTAAATATGATAAAATTCAGCATATAGTTTAAACGGACTTAATGTTTGTAATTTTTAATTTGAAAATTATATTGCTAACACTGACTCCAGTAACCATAACGATTAGCAGGGTGCGCTCTTTTACTGCAAGAATTGTAAGTCAAAATATGGCTGATCGTTTGACTCAGCTCCAGGATGCCGTTAATCACGTAAGCTGAATTTCTGTAATTATATATACATGGCATGCAACAGCGATTTATAAATGGTTACAACGGGCTCTTGCAATTCATGCAAAGGTAATTGGTATGATGTGTTTTGTTGTAGCAAGCGGAAAATTTCTGTAACAGCATCGGCCTTCTTCAGCTTCATGCCCCTGCTAGCAAATTTCCAGACAGAAACGGAAATGCACCTCCACCTTTACCGATCGAACGAGACGGTATGCTTGTTGTAATAATTTGATCTTGCTTTCTCAAGAATATCATACAAGGATTTTATAGTTTCATTCCTTTGTTAATATCTTGCAGAATTAAGCCTAATGTTTGCCGCTTTGATAGCCAGATGCGCAAAAGATATTGACTTTCTAATCGAGTCACTACCAAGCGAAGAATCGTCTACCGAGTTGCAGGTAACATTACAACTGACTGACTCTTATGCGTCATATTGGGAATATTTCGAAAAATGTATGATAACATGTATTTAGCTTGCAAGCTTGCGAAGATTGGAGCAAGAGAACCATGATGCAGCCTTGAAATTAAAGGAAGTAATCGGCCGAGGCGAGCAGTTGCTGGAGAGAGTGCAACAGGCGCTGTCGGACATTTCGCAGGCCCAAATTGAAATGCAAAGATTAGAGAACGATCCTAATGCGATAAACTCGTCGTCTCATATAACTTCGCTTCTAAATGGAACACCGTGAAGTTGACGTATGTCGTTTGGTTCTAATGTGGGGCCATACGCGTTGTTAGCATTTTGGAAGTGGATCTCCCCTCCGTGTCGAATGTGCACGAGATATATTTTCCAATAAGTTTGTATTATATTTATGTCAAAAATTAGTTATCACACCGCTGTATACTATTTTATATATTGTGTAACGTGCAAAAAGTGGCAGGGTTTTAATAGCGTTCTTGAATTGTAAAATAAAGTTTAACTCGTTGACTCTGTGTAGACATAAAATTTTTTCATTACTCTTCACTAGGGTTCCACGCGTGACAAAAAGCTTGCATCTGATCGAGTGCTATTATGCCTTTGTCGCTCTCCACGTCGTCCACGAGCTTCCGATTCCGCACCACTGTCAGTATCGGATGACATAGATTTTGTTCTGGAACGACGACGTTGGGAGGTGCTTGCAACATCTCCACCTGATATTTTCCTGTTTTTCTGCTCCAAACCTTTACGTTCCCAAATTTGAGTCTGTCTTAATATAACATCAGGAAATGCTGATGCAAACTGACTGTCAAATGGTTGAATGAACTCATAGCCTTGCCTAGGTACTGATTTGGCTATAGGACGAAGAATTTCTGTTATCTCCTCTACTGGAAGCTTCAATGTATCACTCAGAGTCTTTCTTTCTACCAGGCGCTTTTCGGTGAATTTTCTTAGCTGAAAACAGAAAATTATAATGCTTTCACATTCTTATAAAAGTTTAGCGGGCAATCAAGTATATCCGCAGCTTGACCATGTAGTAAAACTTACAATAAAATCTCTAGCTTCAATCATGACGTCTCTACTGATTCCTCTTGCACTAGATGCATAGTTCGGTGGATATATTTGATCACTGCGAACTACCCAACATCCTTGAACAACATATGCCGACGTATGTAAAGTTCGTATTAGCTCCGAATCTTCTGTGATTACTTTTAGCTTAGTTTTTAAAAATTCCTGGATATCTTGAAACTTAAGAACGTTGCCTGAAATTTTGACGTTGACACCATTAGATAGTAAGCATGAACTAGAAAAGCACATGTTGGAAATCTATTTACATGTAATAGTACTTACCTTGAATCATTAATGTTCGCACCTGGTCCACTAGGCTCATTTGCTTTAACTGACTAATGCTGATTTTCCCTGCTGGTTGAGCGCATTTCTTTTCCGAGGCAGCAGCATAAACTGGTTCTACATATTTTGGGAAAAGTCTTTCCAAATAAGTTTTCGAGTCGACTGGATTGAAACTCTTCTCCTCTGCGAGATTAATGCTTTTCAGCATTTCCAGATTCTCTGGAATGTATTTCTGGTAGCTCATATCAATCCATGGAGTGTCTTCTTCTTCCTTGAAAGCTGATCCTGCCTGCCTGTTTCGTGTGTTAGTGCTACCCTTTCCAGCAGCCTCTTTAGAACCTCTTGAAAACTTGACAGTTACTTTGGTAGCCTCTTCTTCATCTTCAGTCTCAGTATCAGGATTTCCATCTAATAGATCAAACACATATCAATGATCAGGCATATTCACACACATTAATAATGCTGTAATTGAAAATAAAATGAACGCTTACCTCCTCCTTGTTTTTTGCTATCCGGTTTATTAAGGTACTCAAACGTTGGCTTCACTTGAACTATCCCTTCAAGTGGACACAGATGCACCGCGTTGTCCTTTATCAAAGCTATCACATAATTTGACCCACTTCCAGAACCTGGCACACGAGACCCTTCAAATGTAACATTGGTTATTCTGGAAGGGTCATCTCTACAATAAATTTAAACATTTAATTCTTCAACCTGTAAAACGTTGTTGTACATCCAGTCATTTTCCAATCACACCGGGTGTTTAACTTACTTCAAACCCTCAGGATCGGCGCTTTTGCCGCCTAGATTGTCACTTTTAACCTTATCGTAACACGGCGAGTCTTGATCAAGGGACACCTTGAAATGGAACTTATCGAACTCTGGCTTGAACTTAACCTGTAAAATTAAAGAATCAGCTTTAAATTCAGGAAACATCCGGTATAACGGCAAGTAAACAAACTCATACAGTAAAACCTCCGTATAGCGTAACCCGATATAGCGGAAACCGCGATACAACGTAGTAAAATGCCATCCCCGGCTATAATGATCCTAATGTTATTGCATTTCGATACAGCGTATACCTCCTTATAACGTATTTTTTCCTTGTCCCTTGACGTTACGCTATATCGAGGTTTCACTGTAGTTCAATATTATTATATTAAGAATCACATCTGTGTAATCCAGGATTTTATCTTCGTTAGTTTCTGCCGGCTTCAACGGGTGCTGTACAAGATACAGTTTTCCAGGAAATGCTTTCGAAACATACACAGGAATCTACGAGTACGTTACGAAAAAAAGTTAGTGCTTCTCAAAAAGTTCATGGATTTAAACAATTTTAGAAACTTTGTAAAAGAAGATAAAAAGTTTACCCTTTTTGGTATTTGCGTTCCCTCATTTCCAATATTCATTCCACTGCCTGACATCACGGATGTTGCAGTTTTTAATAAAAAAAACAACTTAACAGGTTTTTGTTGTTAAGTATACGAGGACTTAACTAGATGATTTTCCTCAAATTAACCGTACAGCTAATGGACTGGTAAACTCTAAAATACTACGAACCAAAAAAATATCCCGTCAGTCAACGCTGCATAATAATGCAAATGCACATTAAATGCATGACAACAGCGTAAAGTCAAAAATCTTTTAAATGGAATCCTATAATTTTGAGCCCCTCGTGTCGCGCAGCGTTCATCGCTGATGGTATCCGTTCAAATTCTACTGTTTCCCACCTTCAGTCTACACAGTCATCGAGGATTATTTTCTGCATTGTCAGTCTTGTAGAATTTTACGAGTACTAATTAAAAAAATGCGTTTTTGATGAAATGCTCCAAACAATACGAAACTGCTCCATCTGCAAATGCACCCAGCCTTGATAAGAAGCAATTTTTAATTACGAAATATCGGTAGCTGTAGCTAAAAGTGCTCGCTTCCTTGCAATACATCAACGCCAGTAGAATGGCGTTACAAAACGTTTTTATGCAGTCGTAGCTAGTCGACGGAAGAACTGTTTTTACGGATTGGCCCGGACTGTTCTCAACTGAAGAATGCAATAAAAGTACCATAAATTTTGCTGATATAATACTGTAAACCTAACACACATTAGCAGAGAAAAAAATGTGAAGTTTTAAAATAATGACTTGTACGGTATAAAACTTTTATGATGAAGTAACCATTATTTTTAAAAACAGTATAAAACCATTCGTGAGTAACGAAGTTGATGAAAACTCTACCCTAACGCAATGACTGTGTATCGTGATGACAGTTTAAGTAAAAATAATAATTGATTACAGGTAGCACTGATCACTATGATCATTATAGTACAAACCATACTCAGAAAATCGCATAGTGCACTGTTGTCCAGGAAAGAAATTAAGTAAAGTCAATTCTAAAGGGGATACACCTACGAATATTCTGTTCACAGTACTGCAACTAACTGAATCATTAGAATAACTACATTTCAGTAATAGCCATTGTATTCTTCTCTCAGGTTGAATTCAATTTGATTTATCGTTCAAACATGATGTTGGTACATCTTCCTAGGAAAGATGACAGAAAATGTTTCTAGATCAATTTCCCATAACTGATTTTGCGAAAGAGATATCCCGGCCGTTCTAAAACAACTGCCAGCCAACACAAACTAGCAGTTATAGTATCTAAATCATCATCACGTATCATAAATCTTAGTAAGAGAAGATCCATCCCCAACATGGGGTTCAAAAAATACGAGAATCGTAACAAAATAACTCCTAATGACCACTTTAAGTATAGTTCCAGTAAATGTGTCATAACAATAAATAACTCTATCCACTAGTACAGTACAAGTAAGCCGTGCTGGGTTCTCTGACCAATTTGAATGTACGCCTGTCTTTACAACCCATAATATTACAAGATTTGTTCACGATACAATGCACTGTCGAACGCTCATGCAGTTTTCGGCATGAGATGGCCGTATTAACAATTTTTGAATAATTTACAATATGACTATACATAAGTATGCTTTGTATCCTAATTAAGAGTACCGCGACATTGAGCAGAGCCACATAAACAGGTAATTTTCTCTTCCTCGAAAGGAAACTTGTAGTCGTAGGTAATCTCTTCATTCACTGCAATTTGTTGTTTAGAATAGATGACTATTTTCTTCTGTCCCTCTATAGTAATAATCTTTGCGTAGCAATTCGGCTGCAAATCGTCACGAGTACAGGATAAGTTTGGATTTCATAATACCGTGGAATTTGAGTATAAAAATGATAATGAATGTAAATACTTACACTACAGCTGTGATTGATAAATCGTGAAAGATTTCCGCATCGTGTGGCATCAATGATATTTTCCAGATCTATTCGGAACAGGTACGAGCTGCCTATCCCCACGGCTTCGTACTTGCGCTCCCGAACGTCTGCAATAATTGGCCTGATTGTTTGGCCCACGTATTCAATCACCATTTCATCCGCTGCAATAGGTTCAGCGGCAAACAATCCCCAGTCGTGAATACTGCTTCTTGCAAACCGCAGTTGCTTCTTCCGGAACTTCAGCTGATTAAACTTGAGCAGGTCTGATTCGAATTCGTTCCCTAAAGCTGTCAGAAGACGTCGCTGGTTCGACCGAGCCTCTCTTGACATTATCTGTGTCTTACCTGCAGGTTTGTCTAATGACAATCCTGTCACTCCTACGCTTCCACTAGTAGCAGCGTGATTAAGCGCAGTAGCTATTGATAAATGTAATTTATGTTTCTGCTTTTCGGCATGATCTAGCTTATAGAAACCTTCCGTTCTTGCACTTCCTGTTTTATGCACGCGCTTTCCGGGCTTCGGCTTAGTTGTAACATTGACTGTGGGATGATGATCTACCCAATGCGTTTGGTTGAGCCAATAATTCTGCAAGCACAAGCGAAAAATTAGTACATGTTAAGTACAGCCTGTAGTACATGCAATCCATTTTTCTATTATACAGAAATCTGCGGTAAGTCATTGTAAAAACACATTACCTCAGGATCTTCAGCCAACATCATTTCATAACTTTTTCGTATGTAAGCAATGTCTTCGGCATCAATACCCTTAGTTAAAAATTCAAAAATTATATCCAATTCTTCTTTTTCATCCCTGAGTTTGAAAGCTCGCGCTGCCTTCCGCCGAGGTCCCTTAATAAGTGATAATTCTTCTTTCCAGCGTTGAGCTTTACGCTCCGCGCTGGCATCATATAATTGTAGCTTATCTTCAGCAGCAGAGTCAACCAAATCATCCTCAAGAATTTCAGTGTCAGGTGGTGGTGTGGACTCTTTCATGCAATAACTATGGTCAAGTAAGAATGCGGTCATTTCAGCCTTTTTGGGTCCAGAGGTTGTCTCGTTTCCTTCAGTCGGATTAATATCAGGGCTGCGTGCACCGACTTCCATGGCTTCAGAGCCTTCATCAATTACTTGCAGAGTGTTATCAATTTTGGTCAGCTCCGTTCCATCTTCACTCTCTTCGATCGGGAAGTCTCGCGGTTTTTCAGTCTCAATATCAGGTGATACACTTCTAAGTGGAGTAGATGTTTGACTAAACGAATGTGCGGATTCGTCTGATATGCTGTAAAGAATTCAAAAACGTTCCATTCATATAAAGTACAACTTTGATTTCCATTCCGCTAAATTTCTAATTCTAAATTAGATTGAGGGAAAGCGTCCGAAACTCTACCGTACCTCTCCGTCTCGAGCAATAAATCTTGTATATCGGGCTTCTTTTCATCCTGCTTGTCTACTGTTTTTGGTTCTAACTCCTTGTCACTTAAAGATTCAAGGCTGTTGGAGGTCGATTCAGCGTCGTCCTCGTCATCAGAATCAAGATCTGAACTACTAGAATCCGATGAGGCTACAAAAATAAATTAATAATTAAGAGTCAGCATTCATAAGTCAATAGAAAACAGCATAAAACTATTTTACGATCATCTTTCTGAAATGAAATCTTACAGGAATCGGAAGATGATGACTGATCCGATGATAGGCTCAGTCTCCTGACCTGTCTGCTTCGCTGCATCTGATTGGAATGACAAAATTTTAGTTGTTTTACGCATGAATAGCTGTCACGGCAGTGCAATAATCCAAATTCTTAACTATTAATACCTTTGCATCCCAACTTGATTTGCTTCCTTCAAGATCGCTGTCATCTGAGCGCCTGGAATCGTCGTCCAGTAGGGTAGGCGAAGGAGTGCGTATTTTTCTCTGAGATATGAGTGAGTGCATTATTATGTGAAATTCCCTCATTAGAGTTCAAATTGCGCTTTGCGGAATAGGTGCTAAATACTTTTCAGTAAGATCATTACCCTGAAAGACGGAAGTTTAGGTATTGTAGCCTTGAATCCTAAGCTGAAATTGGAATCAGCGGTCTTTTCAGCTTCCACGAAGCGGCCTGCAGTCCAGATGAATCCAGGTGCTTCTTGCTTGATTTCTGAAACAGCAGTTGTGCTTTTCGAAGCTTGCTGTTCCTAGAATTCAAGGGAAATACAGATAATAATGGAATCCAATATTGTACCTAGTATTAAACCATAATCAAAACGTTTCGCTGGAAGTCCTTACTTTTTGCTGCTTTTCGTTGTCTGACCACCATGTTTCAAAACTTTTATATGCTACGATTTCTATCATACGTCGCTGGAAATCTCGGCGGAGAGTTTGCTTTAACTCTTTTACCAACTGATCCAGGACAGCGCTAAAAAAGGAACAAAATCAGAAGGGTGATACCGCCATAAAATACTATATGTGCTGTATACAATGTTAACTGATCTCACCTCATTACAGAGCTCGTGGAATCCTTCTCATTTTCAGGTTGACTTTCCAATTGCACCTGAGGTTCGGGAGGTGGAGGTGGAATCATATGAGGGAAACTTAAATGAGGATGGAAATATGGAGCCTGTGGGTGTTGCATCTGCATATTCTGCATCGATTCATGCCCCCAATGAGCAAACAAATAATGCGATCCAGCGGGAGGGTATTGCAAATGATGAGGATGGTCAGGAAGGTGTGGAAACGATGGAGTACCGAAGAATGGAGGAGGAATACTTGGCGGGTATCCTGGAGGGGGATACGCTGGCGGTAAGACGGTTCCCACATGAACGGGCACAGGGGGAGGATTTGGTGGCAGGCGAATATTCGATGGGTCATCAGGTGATAGCGACGACAAGCTCATTTCCTCTTCCTTCCTTCTCGGGCCATCAAGCACTCCTTCGGAATCGTCTGATACCTGATCAAGCTCGTTTTCCAGTGCGCTGACCTGGAGATACAAGCAACATGTAATCTATTAAGCTTTGCTGTACCCACATAAAAATTCCGAACTCTACAAAATAACAAATTAGCCAACTAAAGAAAACTAATGATTACCTTCAAACCATTATTTCGTGGTTTTGAAAGACTAAGGAAGGGCGACGGAGGAGGTGAGTTATACACATGATTGTTTTCTTTTGCGTGGTTTCCACTTCGCAATGACGCATTGTGGTCATCCACAGGCACAAACGTGTTGCGCTTGAATTTCTTTGCAAATTTATCTTCCACTGTTTCTTCTTCACTTTCGCTTCCCCAGATCTCATTTCGAGTAAGCGAAACGCGGTTTCTCTTTCGGCTCACTTTTTGAGTGACATATTCCGGTTCACTGTCATCATCACTTAACCCAAACATTTTCACAAACTCACTTGAACTTTTTCCTTTCAGTAATAGTTTAATTCGAGTATCGAGGTCCATCTTCGGCGAATACCCACCATTATCGTAACAGTTATCTATGCGAGACGCAAATATCATCAGTACCTTTTTTCATCAATACCACCACACAAATATCTCGTTCAAAATTACCTGTGGGCGAGTATGCGTCGGACTCCGGTTCAGATTTCGAGACTGGAGGAGGAAGATAATTAGAAACGGGACCGGGTGTTGACCAGTTATGAGACGAAGGGTAGGACGGATTGGCAGCATGATTGGCCGAGGGATAGTGGGAAGTGTATCCACCAAACGGGGGGTACTGAGACGGTACTTTAGCACTTGTATCACCGTAGGCGCTACTTGTTTCGCTAGCGGTGACATAACCAGGGTCACTAGGGGTATGACTATAATTAAAATCGAAAAAACATTGAATTTTTGTCATCCGTTGGCAATAAGAAATCGATATCTGACTTACCCGAGTCTTACGGATGCTCCAGCAGTTTGACTATTTACAGGTTGGGCATTAGGGTGAAACGAATCACTTCGTTGCGATGGCGTTGATGATACACTTGACGATGGTTTTACTTCTTTTTCTGTTTTGACGATAGGTTTTGTCTCTATTTTCACAGGTTCAACTTTAGGTTTCTCTGAGGTAATCTCCTCATATAAGGCTTTACACTTGGAACCGAAGGGATCGAAAAACACATCTAATACTTGACCCATTACAGAACGTCCATTCATTTTTTCAACACATTCTTTAGCAGATTTTCTGTACTCGAATACAATCCTACCAAGCCCTAAATGTTTTTTTGTTGTGGGATGGTAATATATAAATAATTCCTCCATTGATCCAAATTTCTGCAGCTGAGTGAAAAAAACCAAAATCGTTTTAGAACAATCCTGCGATGCAAACGTTAGAAAAACAACCCGTATATTGACAACGTTCTTACCAGTTCTTTTAAGAATTGTTTATCTATGTTATCATTTATATTAGTTATTGTGACCTCTACAGGTGGAGGTGCTCCTATGTAATTAGTATCAATCTGTAACCCAATAAAATTGAGCATTATCAACCAAATTCTGAGACGCACAGGCCAAATTCATACTATATGTATTGTAAAGCCTCACTTTAAATCTAGGAACCGGCAATTCAACATCTTCTAGGCGACTCCATAACCGATTAAGTGATAATGAACTCCTAGGGTCTCTAACGGTGACAGTAGGGTACATAGGATTATCCGGAATATTGCCATCAAAGCGGTACAATTTATCTGCTGCTCCTTTAACTAAAGCGGGGTCAACAATGAGCTTGTAGCTTGTATATGTTGGCTTCTTTCCTCCTCCTGGATTTCGGGGACCCCCGTTGCCCGCTCCGATCTTGTTCCGGTCCTCTCCAACCCCACTCATTTTGACAATTGGGCTATTGCAGCCAATTGTCGATCTGAAAATATTCAAACATTCTTAATGTAAGTTATGGTATAATATAATACAATGCCTTCGTCTCATTGCCGACAATTTTGCAATCCTCTAATAAATAACATTGGTTTAAAACTTAAAACGAAATAATGCTCATTGATTTCAAATATATATTTCATGAACTCTATATATCTAACTGACGCAAACTAATGAAGAATTAATTCGAAAAATTCAAATATTTAGCTTGTTTATCTAATTCCGAGCTACTCAGAAAGGTCTCAAGTTTAAGTAAGCGAGGTCAGAAACATGAATAGAATAAGCTGTACCTAAAAATTGTGTACAGTGAAACTTAAAAAGTAGGAATAACAAAAACAGATACCTCAAGAAAAATTAATACAAGGTCATAGCTGGAAAAACTATGATTTTTTATGCCATTGTTCGAAAATTTCCTAACTACAAATTGCTAAATAATTGTATATAAATGAGGATCCTAAAGACATATCTTGAACAAAAATTAAATCAATACTTGTTCCCCAATTAATTGTCAGAACTAAAAGACCCAACAGAGTCAAAATGAGAAACCTCAGTAAAGACTTCCTACATGACTTTTTCAATGATTTTCCTTGCCTTTGATCCCTTCAATTTCCTACTATACTTTTAATTTCAGCCCGCGATTTATATCCACCATGCTCAACCGCTTTTGTGATAGGGGAATCTATTTAAATCCGCTAAATTTACCTGAACTAAATCTCAATTAGCTCGGATGATAATCATCTGCAAAATTGCAGGGATGATTCCTTCCGCGATATTGATATTTCCAAATGCACAAAAATCATTTCAAATTGAAAATCCCCGCCTTGTACACCACATCACGAGAGCGCTGCGTCCTTCAGTATGTATTCTATGTTTACCAACGCCTAGTTAACAACTTCTACTGTAAAACCGTGGTTCTCCCTCGTATTCCTGGAGCAAGGGTATAGGCCATGTTTTAGTGCTGAAATAAATATTTGCGGCTCAATATCCAACTAAAACGTTTCGTCTAATTTTGTTATTGTTATGACTAGCATCGCTGGCTTTTAGGGCGATACACCGGATCAACAGTTCTGCATAAATCCTATTAAATTTTCATACTTAATGTCTGCGAATGCTAAATACTTTCTTGTCTCGTTATGAAACAGTAATCCAAAGCGTCAATCGCAACCTCAGAGCGCAAAAATACGCAAAAATTGAAAAAAATATGGATGAATAAATCATTGAGTTATGTATGCATCATATTATTTTACATAATCGAGAAAGCAGGCATCTAAGAATCAAGCAACGTAGATACCAATGAATTTTTCATCTCGCAACGGGTCATACAATAATGGAAACGATTTTCGTAACGAAATTAGTTTTAAAAATTGGCCAATGAAAACGGCAAATCATATTCTAAATACGGATTTCATGTTTTTTACTTGTTTCTCATTTTCCCGCCGACCATGCACCATTTTGCATTCGACACGGTAACTATCGATTAGATTTTGAGGAATAAAAAGAAGTATATATATCACAAGTGACTACGACAGAGTGCACTATTTCCGAGTTGGTGTAAAGTCTCCTGACGTTTCCTCATGAACGAATTACAAATAACTAATAGCTATTACAAAGGAAGAGCGCGTTCGAAAATGCAACAGGAAACAAAAGTGCTGCCGATATTTATCTTTCTGAAACGAAATCAGCTAATAATCAAAACGAAAAAACTATTACTACCAGTAAAAAGATATTGTATGCAAATTACACTAGATCTGTTAACAGCATAAATCACAGTCATGGTACTAGGAATTGTACGGATAAATCTATAGCTTTGCATATATTTGACTGCCTTGATAAAAAAGGAAACCATATTTGCTTATGAGACTTGACTTACAGGACATAATTCATAATTAGGCGGTAACATAAAACTGGACATCAGTGAGGACGAAAGGAGGCCTGGAATGTTCACATTAATTATAGCGACATGAAACTGATATTTCACCAAAAAGCACCAAGAAAACTTGAATCACTGTAACTTAACAGCGGGGAAAGAAATTCCAAAGTTTTGGCACGGAATAAGCCAATTTAAGCTTGAATAGAATAACGATGTGTACTCCGGTACACCTCACTATGTCATCGTGCTCCCAAGAGTTAACACTTCAAAGCACGGTCCGCATACTCGTACAGGCTTATTCAAATTAAACTTCACAATTGGAATGTCCTTGTCTGAGCATCTACTGCATAATAGCCGGCCACAATGTCGACTACAGGAAATAGATAAAAAGGCAAGTGATAACGATGAAACCAAAATTTTTCATTTAGTTCAAAAAAAGGTGCTCAAGCAAGCCTCATTAGGTCCTTACCAATGATGCTTCCTTAGCGTAATGCTAAATTTAGATCCACATTCTAGACAAATATCACCTTCAGCCCAAGGAGGCTCTTCCGTGAGAAAATCTAGCAACCTGAAATATATAAAAGAAGCACGATTACGCTCAGATTCGTTCTACAATGGTGGACATACTAGTAATTCTAACGAATGTAACTTGCCTATAAAGAAGCTGTTTTGTGGGGACTTGAAAGTTGAAAATAGTTATTCCTTGCTTATTCATTGATCCCAAACAAACTTTGGCCTTAACAAACGAACGGCATAGACTTCCATTACCCTGGATGTATGCTAGGAGCAGCGCTGTTAACATGTGATTATGAAGAATCAAATTATATATGTATAACTGCAGTCAACAAAACCTGGTACAGCGTAACTAAAGATCACTTACGCGTATTCCCATCTACATCAGACTTATTCAGCGGGTACTCTGGCATAGACTCGATAAAAAGATCGAAAATATCACTGGAATTATCTTTTCCATACCTGCGCAAAGCAATGGTTCGGAATAAGAGATTTCAAATTCAAACACAAAAGGTTGAGCGAAGTATTCTATAATGAAAAACTTACTTGGCAAGAAGATGCAAGGGGTTCTGCCCTTTAAGATTCATAGCCTCGGCATCGATACGAGACTCCGTAAGTAAGACTCTACAAACTTCTAAATGACCTTCCTTTACAGCTATATGGAGCGCATTGTTCATTTCACTATCTACAGCATTAAAATCGGCTCCCTCACTTAGAAGTATTGACGTAATAACAGCGGAGCCCCTCGCTGCAGCGATGTGTAATGGTGTATATTTCTGAGGAGTCCGATCGTTAATATTAGCTCCTCCTAGTAGCAAATTCCGGACCTGTGAGATAATCCAGATAAATTCATAATTTAGTAAGACAAACTTCACGAACCAGTTGCTACGTCAATTTTGCTATGCTGCAATAAAACTCATCACACCATCATTTCAGAATCCGTGTCAATGGCAAGATGTAGAGCACTGAGTTGGCGGCTATCCTTAGTACGGCAATTGACGTCAATTTTAATTGATAGGAGGAAAAGTACACTTTCGATGTCACGCTTTTCTACTGCTACATGTAAGAAATTTCGCCCCTTTGCATCACACTGTAATAAACAACCAGCAATATATTTAATACTTTTCAATTTCTATTATTGTTATTTTCCGGTCTAACTCCACTAATCCATTCAATATATATTAATATAATCATTTACCTGTTCAGCTGCATTCGGAAAGCGGTCTAGAATAGTTTGCGCTGCTTTATTATTTTTGTAGATCATGGCAGTAGCAAACGGAGAAAGGCCAGATTTATCCCTTATGCTTAGATCAATATCTCTTTGGTCCAACAGAAGTGTAGTAATTTCGTCGTGTTGATTTTGGATTGCAATATGCAAAGCTGTTTTCCCTTCCAAGTCCTAAAATCATAATACATGTTCCTATACAACTACATTCCAAGGATGTAATCCTCCGCCAGGGCATGCGTTTTCCATACCTTTAAATTAATGTCAGCTCCGTGTTCTAAAAGCGTCTGAACAAGCGCTGCTAGACCCCATGTAGCTGCCAAATGCAAAGGAGTGGCCAAATCTTTCGCCTCGTCACCTCCCGTTCCGTTTGGACCAGGTCGCCGGTGAGAGTTGAGATCACATCCTGCCCGGACTAAAAATATTCCTATTTCTTCTTTATTTTCATCAATACTTC
The DNA here is from genome assembly GCA_906901655.1 of Sminthurides aquaticus. Lineage (NCBI taxonomy): Eukaryota > Metazoa > Arthropoda > Collembola > Symphypleona > Sminthurididae > Sminthurides > Sminthurides aquaticus. The sequence continues at coordinate 977,353 of CAJQTT010000004.1, read as the reverse complement.
TATGCAATAATGTTTGTACACATCCATCCGGTCCACCACTCCAAAAATCAGTATCCACACCATAACTGCAAGCCACAGAATAATTAACCACCTTTAGATTCAAACTCCCAAATCAATGTGAGTTCAATCAGCCAAAATAATTACCGAACAAGAATGGATGCTATCTCTTCAAGATTAAGCTCAAGAGCACACCAAAGGGCACAATCTCCTTGATCATTCGGGGATGACATATCCACGCCTTGTTTGCACAATGCTTCAACAACAACTGGAAGATTGGCTCCCATTGCAAGGAAGAGCGGTGACTCCCCCGCGTTCCTGAAGAGAAGAAGAATAGAAAAATAAATGATGAATTAATTACGTACTGCTTTGTTAAAGTCATAAGCTCATAAATGACCCCACGTACTTCTCGTTTATATTTGATCCATTTTGCAGTAAAAACAAAGACGCTTCCTCAAGCTCTTCTTTTATGCAGCAATTTAGTAATGGTTGGCCGTCGAAGTCTTTCGAGTTAGGATCCGCTCCATCTGTAGAGTTGAAGACACCATGTATTGGAGTTATCTACCAAAATAGGTAGTTAATATGTGGATATAATTGGTTTACATACTTGTAACCAGATGCTTTGCTAGGTCAAACTGCTCAGTCTTTAATGCATATGCTAATGCAGTAAGCCCATCAGAATCTCTGAGGTTAATTTGTATGGGCCTTGGACAATTGCTCCGTAATCCAAATTTCAGCAAAGCTTCTGCACATTCCACCTGCTTCTCCATCACGGCCACATGGAATGCTGTTAGCTGCGAATGTGTCTGCTGAGCGTTGGGATTCGCCTCGAATTCTAGCAACGCTTCAACTAGACAAGGCAAACCTTGGCGACAGGCAATATGCAAAGGACTCTGACCCTAAATGAAAAAGGCGGTTCTACAATCAAAATCTTGACGCATTTTCCAAACTATGGATTCAAGTGGAAAAAAGGAAATTCGTTTACCAAGACATTCAGATGATTCACACTAGCTCCATTCTTGCATACAAAAATTCCCGAATCCTCCATCCTTTCTTGAGCACAAAGATGCAGAAGAGAATCGCCGTTTGGAGAGCAAACCTGCAATCGATTAGTAAGTCATGAGAATTACCGCTTTAAAAAACCATTCTGTAATTTCCTCTGACCGAATATTAGCATATTGAGTAAGCCATAGCATGGCAAACAACGAAGTTGTCAATCAGCATCTGCTTTACTACAGAATTCGCATCCTCTCTTCCAACCCAACATTCGTATCCACAGAAATATCTTGTCCTTGTTCGAGATAGCTTCCTCTACTTTTTACCACAACTTGTACAAGTCAGAAGCTTTCCAATCTATGAAGCCATAAAAATAGACTCATACAGGCGGTTACGCTTGTGGAGGAGTCATCAATAGCCCTAACATTTTCGCCCAACCAGTTCTCAACTGTAATGTAACTCGAGTTGTTCTCCTATTCTACTAAACTACTAACACTGCCTCCGTAATGGCATCAGAAGATAATTTAGTGATAGAAGAATTTCGAAAACTACATAAAAAAAGGAATTTCATACAGATTCTCGACTATCTCAGGGATGGGAGTCTTCAAGGTGCGCAATCCGAAAGGACAGCTTTACGCTGTATGTTATGGCCGGTACCTACGATCTGGGACTTGGAAATTTTATACGGATTTGTAGAATCCCGTCAAATCCGCAAAATTTTCAGCATCGGCTGCGGAACGGGGCTTCTAGAGTGGCTACTTCTACAGGTGGTTGAGGGAATGAGGTGTAATACTAGTGATAATAAAAACTGTGACGAGGAATTTGAGTTATGTTCGAAACTAACTACCGATATATCTAAGACGGATGTAGAGTATCAGGTGGTCGATACTGGTGGAAAGATTGGGGAGATTGCAGAAGAATCAGAAGAAGTTCCATCGTTAACTCTTACAGGAGTGGAAATAGATTCGCAATGGTGGAAAAGCAAGTACGCACCGCCACAGTTTATACCTCTCCTTTTCGCCAATGAAGATTTCCCCACTGATGAATCCTTCGGATCCGACCAGGATATGATGCTCTTTTCCTACTTTAACAATCTCAAAGCCTTTCGTGATTATTTAAGAGTATTTGGTGGAACATACGTTATAATCATAGGGCCTACTCAGAAACAATTCTGTGCTCCTAATCCTCTAGACTTAAAAAACAATCCGCAACTTCCAACTGATGACTGGAATATAATACTGTACCAAAGATTTGGCTTGGAACCGGTAGATTACATTGCCATTTACTCAAAAGTCCCACGTGTGGAACCGCTAATCGAATCATTTGCAAATGAAAATCCAGAATTGATATGTCAATCAGACTTACAGCACTCGTAGACGCCCCCGCTTTTACCAGGACGTGAGCCATGGTACTCTCATCCCAACGACCGATATTTTCCGCGCATTTAAGCGCCAACCACAGCGCCGTTTGCCCATCTTCTGTTTTGCATTCAAGATTCGGTTTACCGTACTCTAACATCAGTTGCAACAGTCCTTCATCCTCTCCAATTACGCACAAATGAAGCGCAGTCCTAGAGAAAATGTAAACGTTCATCGTTATTCCCATCGAAAAAACATGCAACAAAATGATACTCCGCAAAAGGAGAGCAACCGCCAATCAAACTTAATCCTTCATCCGTTTTCTCTTTTAACTCAGAATGTCACCCTCTGGTCGTAGTCGTTAAAGTACGGGTTTGTATGACCTACTTGGAAAACAAAACGGTTGTCGCAATAAAAAGTCTACGTTCCCTTTCCCATTTTACGTTTTTGCGTATTTTCTTTTCACATTCTCAGTTTTTTATGTGCAACCACAATTCACAGGTCTATCTTAATATCTCATCAGATTTACAAATAATAATAAACGTGAACTTCTTTCATTAATAACCGTATACTTCAGTTACGCCTATGCAACTAAATGCATCACACTACAAAAAATCCCAAACCCTTTCTCCAAAAGTGCATAATAGAAAATCAAAATTCGAGTCTGCGCAAAACACGGGAAAGCTTATAATTTTGTTTACACGTTATCATTAAGTGTCTTCCCTTATTCCACAAATGTAAAGTATGCATTGCAAACTAAGGAGAATCAATTAAAATACGCACGATTTCCTCCTCGAACTGAAAGTAAATATCCGACCAATAATCAGACAAGACTAGAAAAACGTGCAACTTACATTCCTTCTTTGTTTTGAGCATCCGCGTCCGCACCACACTGGAGCAATTTTTTGGCAACTTCCATCAGGCCCTTGCCACGGCAGACAAGATGTAAAGGCGTATCTCCACTTTGTGACCACCTGATTGAGGTAGAAGCCCCTTGGGCAAGAAGAAACAAAGATGCGTATTCGTCATCTGCAAATAACCAAAACATCATGCATAAAATACTATAAATACATTTGCTACACTACATATATTCTTTAGATCAATAGGGGCAACGCAAAACAAATATAGTTTCAGAAATAATTTCTTGCCGTGTACGCACAAAAATAAGTTGTACAATCTTGAGCCACTTACCCCGTAAAATAGCTTTGTGTAGGAGTGTGTAATCTTTGAAATCCTTCGCATTCAAATCAGCTCCATGATCGACTAAGGTTTTTGCAATCGACGCTTGTTTCGTCTTTAAGGCTATATTCAACGGAATATCATCACGGTTGTCTACCTCATTCAGTTTTGCTTTATTCTGCAAAGTATAATTATTCATTGTTTTAGAAGACATATCATCCACAGTTACAGTTAGAAGCATCCAAAACTTTGTTCACAATATAAGACTATCCTAATATTTTCTCTGGCCTGCACTGCCTTCAAGAATAATATCTTGAATCAAGATATTATTCTTCCGGGATACACGAAAACCTAATTCAATGGTGAAATATCTCTCTGATTAAACAAAGTCCTAAACAATTCAAGGAAGCTAAAACTGACCTTCTAACTCCTAGCTGCTGCACAAAATTATCAACTTGACTAGCAGAAAGCGTACTAAGTGATTTAGCAAAGGCTACGAAGAAACAAGTCATACTTTTAATTGATCGGGAAAGGGGCAATGAGCATAAATGCATCAACTCCTTCGAAGACAGCTGGTGAATAGCCTCATAAACCAACGGTCATGCCTAAGGTCGTTCTCTTCGCCTTTACCCGAATAACTTTCGGTATCATCGCGGCAGTTACATTTCTCGCTATCCAACTCTACCATTCTAATTGCATTCCCCAAAGATCCGTATTCCTGCATCAATATCCATTTGCTTAGGTAGGTACTGAAAGACTGAAAGCCTCGGGACCGCTATTATTCTTACAACTTTTACGCTTTTTATCATCTCCATTTCGCTATATAATTATTATCTCATCATTGCTGCATGGCAGATCATTTATTACTCGGCAAGCATGACACGGTTTGAATCTTCCATCCGGCTTCTTCGGTATCTCTCCCGAGTAGAACTCTCTTTACTATCTACAACGGAGGACTACAATCATTGTGGTTTCTCGGATAGTTATGATACTTGAAAAAGTTTTCAAAGAATACTTCCGTCGCTCTTAGCTGCGCCCCGTCTACGATAAGTGTCATATCGGGAAATTATGAACCAATAAAGCAAAACCAAAATCAACCTCCGAAAGTCAAACACCTCAAGACCAGTAGGAGCTCACAACAATGCGGAAATTATTTCGACACGGATAGATACACGCGTCATGATATCTAATATACTTCATGTCATGAATGAACCATTCATTCTTTCAAAATTGCATTATAGAAAAAGCTCAGGGGCTGTATTTCTGGTCTTGCCTGCAAAACTGCCTTTTACAATGCCGTAACGGCCTGTTCTGAGTACAATACCTCTTAGGACGTATTTATACCCCTTCTCATAAAAACCCTGCTAGCAATCTGCAGTTTTCCCGTTGTAACTGCACAAGCTTGTTGCCAAGAACCATTAAGACGACAAAGAAAATGAAAATGAAGGCTTAATTGAAGGGAGGTGGAGACAAGCATTGTACGTAGACAGGTTTTGATAAGATTTGCGAGGGTGTCTTCTGAGCAGAAGTTACACGAAAAGGTAGCATAGCTTTTTATCCGTTACGAACATTATACTGCGAAAAACATAAAATAACCGTTGATCTATTTTGAAATTAACAAGGAGAAGTGACAAATTAGAGGGCTTAATCACGGCGGCCTTTGTTATCATGTGCCCCACTTCTCCTACCTGACAGAAATGGTCCTCTCCCAGACTTTCCTTCCCCAACTTTTCTTCATGAAGGTTATGCCGTCCTCTCGGAACCCAGCAGTGATTTTTTCCAGGCTTAAGCTGTGAATCATAGGCGTATTTTCGCTACAATACAATTGGGATTGAATCACCTTTAAGACTATCATTCCACAAGCATATACAGCAAATGTAAGCTAACCAGAAAAGTTTGGTTTTGCTGGATTGAGGTACACTGAATTCTAGGATTGGATTGAAGATTTTCCCTTGTATGGTCAAGCTGACGGCTACGTATCTAAAAGCTTCATTTAATAGTAACAGCATTGTTTTTGGGCATAACTCTAAAGTCTGCACGTTGTGACCTTGGTAATGATTGTTTGAGTACTTATTCGGTTACTCAGAGAAGTATGGAACAATTAAAGTGTAATGCCTGGTCACTCAATCTTGAATTTGATGATCCTGCATCCAAAGACTGCATCTATTATCCTTCAAATACATCTCCCAGTGATTGTTTGCAACATTTCTGCTCTGTTTATTATCAGCACATGGCTGTTATACCAAGAATAATTAGCGTGCCCAAATGCTCAATACAGCTTGAAACGACGGCGGATTAGTTAAGGTTCAAAAGCCCATACAGAGTCTGAAAATATCATTGCTTTGCTTACAAGTTTTGAATCAAATTCAACCGAGGCATGAAGCGCACATGATGTATTACGAAGGCATGGCGAATTCTGACAAGACACGCACGAGCTAATTGTTGACACAATGGAATTTTCGTGACTTATTGAGGAGAGCAGCATTTGAAAAAACTCATATTCATGCCGTACCTACGCTATCCAAAGATTCAATTTCAGAAATAGGTAAAAGATCACCTAAACGACAACCTAAAAGGAACCATAGGACAATAGATGGATGTACTGGCAAAAGTTTGCAAAAATCCATTTAAAGGGGTATTGGTTAAATTCCGAGGGTTTAAATTACACAGCCCCTACCCAAAGTTTCAGCCTCGTGAAACTCCTTCCGAATAAAAACTATGGCCGACCTTCGTTTCTCCCTAAAAGCTAAAAGTTTTGACACCCACTCGTTTCCTCCTTCACAGGATTTTCAGACTGGTTTTCTGTATTTGGGTCAATTTGTGGTAAAACAAGCTTTCCTCTGTATCTGTCCTGTTTTCTGGGATGATTCGTTCCTGAGCCTGCCTTTTTTGCAATCTTGATGATATACCAGTGGTTCCTTGAATGGTCACCTATTACCTTAATCGCCCCTCACGAGACACGTAACAGTTAAGGGAAGGCTGGTAAGTCATTCATCCGTTTATTTCATAATCTCCATCTCCTCTGCTCAGGGCTAAGGCTACGCGTAAGGAGGCCGATCCTCATCTCCCCGCTCCACTAACTGTTTATCTCTCATCTATCAGTCTTATTGCTTAGATCAATAATGTACTAGTGTAGTAAATGAAGCATGGAGGGAGTCGGGAGTATAATTCAGCAAACTGGCGGATGTCAACCAAATTTTGCCTATTCGATCAGCTTGTTTGTCATCACGCCTCATTACTTATCCGAGGATCAAAAGATTGTTCAGCATCCCTCAAACATCTCCATTCATAAATTCCTCGTCAACCGAACCGAGTTATTCCTTGAAATCCCAGACTTACCGTACAAACTTCCCGATCTTCTACGCAGTACACCGTAAATTATCTTTCTAGAAGCGCCCCATGTTATGGAAGTGCAAATTTTGAAGCTTCTAGTCACCTTTGCTCACAAATCAGCGCAAGCTTTTAACTCATGTTGTTCCTCAGCCTGTACTGGTTCCTACAGGATGAAGTCTACATTTTTGCAACAGTTGATTAGCCATCGAGAAGGAATATAATTACAGTAATTAAATTCCATCCAAGATGAATCTGGATGGAGTTCATCCTACTTTGGTCATGGACAGTTTCCAAGTCCCGTTATTTTTAAGACTCGATATCATTCTACATTAATACATAAGCCTATTTCCCTCTTCCGAATGTAGCCATGTGTTCATCTCATAAATTCAGTCAGTAGCAGAGAAAAGAGACTCAGCCAGCAAGCAAAGCTATGTCTTTAGTTCACTGTCCTGATTTCAATCTTAAATTGGGAGCATGTGTTCTCGAGCGAGCTCGCTTCACATCATTCAATTCATCTTTCTCCCATCCACACCTTCTTCTCTGGCCTAACCTATATCATTCACAGGAGTAGTAGGGATTCAATCTTTGCAAGAATTCGCACGTGCAAATCAGCCCTCCTCCGTCTCACCTCCACTCACCTCCTCTCTCCCTGAACTTCCCAACAGGTATTAAACTTGGCTTTATACCATAACATCAAAACACTACCACTCCGTTAACCAGCACATTAATCCACACTATGCTTTCTCTCTACTTTATCAAATCTCACACATTATATTCTCAATCTTTGACGCTCTTTGCGCCCTTTCTTATAATTTAAATCCACAAATTCATTTCTGTAGCGCTACTATAGCAATTCTGTAGTGTCCGTGCCAAGAAATACTTTATCGTGATCCCAATTCAGCCTTGCCTTCCTACAATCTGTAATGCCCCTTTATGCCAACGATGTTAAGTTATATACAGATGGAAATAAAACACTCACGGATAATTTACCCAGCTGTCCGTTATTATTAGTATTTCCCCCCCGCAGCGCATCACCATCATACACATGGATTTCAAGTCTTATCCCAAAGCGGAACGCTGCGCTGACGAGAGTGAATCTTCATCCAATTCTCACCCATTTTCCTACACTTCCTCCTGTTATAATGTTCATCCACCGATTAGCATCAGTAACGTTCTCTTTCCCACCCAACTAAATCATCTAAATGAACACAGCACACGTCCGTCATCCTATAATGCATCGTCTTCTTCAAGACTTTTACTCTCTTTCCTTCAACCAACACATTATCTTAGAAACCCCATCTTCGGAATTTCTACCGTTTATAAAGATAACTAACGCAACGCTTTTTTAAGAAATGCCACCAGCATCAGCATGATCAATCATTAAAACAGCTACCCAGCCGATGCTTCCTATCTTTCCCCAATTTCATAGGGCTGTGTGGATTCAAATTCTCCTTAGTTTGCTTGTAAACATATACAACATAATTACCTCCATTCGTGTAGACGTTCCACCAATTAATCCTTTTAGCACAAACTCTGAATAAGCTCAGAGGCTCCCTTGTATATTTCTCTCCCTTACCAGCACCAGCCTCCGGAATCTTCTCGCGAATTTAACCTAACCAACACTTTTTCATCTTCCCAGTGCCAGCCTCAACTTGTACCTCCAACACAACTTCCTCCACCTTTCTTTTCTGCACACAGCATCTTTCATTCACCCCACTGCTTTTTCTCATGAGCGCCCGTATCACCAGCTCAGTACGCTGAATCATCTCGGACCAAAAGGAGCACATGGTTTAAGGGAAGTGGTGTCAACAAATATTTTTTCTCAGCATGCTATTAAAAACGTTTGTCTTCGACTGTCACATCCGATACAATAGCCCGCCTGCCCTCCAAGCTCAATTATCCCTGTGTCAAGCATTTCCACCTTGTTTTCTTTTCTCCGAGTGAAAACGGACATGTTTCCCCTAATTTTTTACGCTTCCGAGACAATTATCAAATGAAAGTTTTAGAACTGACACTGCTTCTCTCATACTAATATCTTGACAGTGACTTGACAGGACTACCAGACTCGACGGAGAAGGACAACCTCTGGACAACATGACTTCAAAAATTCCTAGAGTATTGTCTCTACCAGCAATAACCGTTGCTGTTTTTATAGTGTCATCGCTTCTTTGGAATGCAGGTGAGAAATGAACTCAGTGATCGAGTTGTTTTGTCTTAAGGGCTACTAATTAATTGTCATTTTCCTTTTGCGCTAAGTAATGTATCACATCACTCGCATTAGGTTTTGACCTTCTCTTCTCACTTTGAGCCGGCTAGATTTCCCTACATACTGGCATTACAGAATACTGTAATAACCCCCAAGGGCGGTTGGTGTTGATTTGGAATTTGGGTGAAAGCTCTAATGTCGAAAAAATCGCCGTTGTTTCTCAACGATCGAGTGAAACCTGAGAGGATGATCAATGATCATTGATCATCCGCTTCGCTAACGAAGGTCCCAAATGAAGGGAAATTTTTTTCTACATACCCTGATTAAAGTTACACGCTCCCACAATTTTCTCTTTGTAAACATGAAGTAAATGATAGCGATTAGACTTCACAGAAAAATGAGAACGTTGAAATAAGCCATTCTTATTTATTCTGCCCATACACTAATAAGCTCCTCAAATAATTAATTTGTGTAATTCCGTCTTCCAGTTCACGGGATTAAATGTTATGAATGCCTGGAGCGACCTAAATCTGACGAAAAGCATCTCGCCTGCTCTTACTTTGACAAATCATCTCAGTTCCAGACTAACTGCGAACATTCCACGTTTTGCATGAAGAGAGTCTCAAAGCTGAAGCTCAACAACGGCAGTAAGTTACATATAACTCAAGTGATATAGCATGTTATGTTGCTGCTGGATGCTGAACGCTACAGATCCGTTAAACGCCAGCTAAATGTTTAATAAATTGTTTTTCAGCCGTCGTGACTATTTCCATGCATAAATGTGCCGATCAATCGCAGAAAACAGTTATTGAAGACGAAGAGACGGGAAAATGGAATTGGGGCAAAATAGTTCACGAGTACATTTACGACGACGGCTGTTATCCTCACCCAGCAAACTTTATGTTAACAACAGAAACACTGAACTGCTTTTGTTCAACGGATTTCTGCAACAGCAGTACTAAGTCAGTTAATTCTTTCACTGCTATAACAGTTCTCTTAGCATCGGTGCTAGTAAGATGGATAACCTGTTCTTAAAATTATTTGTACCTTCAACTGATCTCTGCTCAAAATTCTTTTTACTTACGTTCCTATATCAAAAACCGGCGAACAGAAACAAAGTATCCGCCAAATCGTATGAGTCTTCGTGCTGAAAATTACTGCTACTAAGTGAAAAATGGTAGCTCTTACCGTGACATCCACTAAGTATAAAAAGACAACGTCTTCTCTCTCGATCCGAATCGCATCGTGAAGTGGATACTGTGACTTAGACTTGAACATTTCGTATAAGAGTGGTGCACTCATATCTTGAAAATCTTCTTTCGTGAAATCAGCCTGCAAGAATGGAAAAGTGGGTTATTTAAGCAATTACATACAAGACTGCATTTCGTTCTTCAATCAACTTCTTTTTCTACATAAACCTTTGTTAACCTTTGTGCTTCTATAGTGAAAACTCTGTGATATATCGTTAATTACTTCGTTTATTTTTGTAAAAATATTGCTTACCCAATGTGCAGCAATTAGCTGGGAGCAATGTTCTCGAAGCGCATTTGCACCGATTTCCTGTGCAGTAACATAAAACTTGATACAATTATTTATTTTCACGGACGATATAAGTGTTTTTTCGCACCTGCAATAATCAAAAGATTTAAATGAACAATCTGTTGCCATTCATAGTCAATTACACTTGATGTATCGTGTCTCTTACTTGTTCACTAATTCCTGCAACTTGAATTGATTTGCGACTTTCATTAGTTCCAAAGTGGAGACTTCTCCCGCAGAAAAATCCACCTGGTCTGTGTAGACCCACTTGAGCATTTTGATTCCCACATTCTGTACCAAATCTGACCAATCTGAAAGCAGAATTCAAAGAACTATATTAGTATCAAAATCAATCATCACTCAGTTTTGTAATCCATGAGCTTAAAAACTGCTTACTTACCTAAAGATCCTACTTCATTAATGTTAGGGATTCCCCAGGACGAACTCCTTGCCAAAAGCACAAATTTGTGAGCTGGAATAGTTTTGTCTTTAAGCGTAATTTGGATATCACTGTAAAATATAATCTCATTAGAGCAGCTCATAATAATAGAAGATTTTCGATCGCAAGTCGTGCACCGGCTCATAAAAATTGATAACATCAACTCTATCAGAGTGTAAACAGCCAATAATTTTAAAATAATCATAGCACGGTAATTTTTACGGCACAAATATTGTCCTCAACATCAGATAAATACCTGTAAGCATCTTGTTCAAAAAGTTCAGCTACTGTTTTAAGTAATCGGACAACAAAACTGTTGTCACAAACCTCACCGCTGTTAGCACATGCTATGGCATACTGAAAAAACAGATAAAAATGAGGTATTTAAATCAAAATACGTCTGGTATTTTTCAACCGATACATTAATACACAAACAAATCCTGTACATTCATTCACACCTACCTTCCGCTCTAGTTCCGTGTGCCGATTTTGCAGTTTGACATATTCTTCTCGCAGCAGCGATAAATGATTTTGCAGCTTAGAAACTTCGTCTCCCACTGCTGAAATGCAACATAAACTTTGAATGAATAAAGAAGAGTTATAGCATAGAGACATTTCAACAGTTTCACATCCCACAGCAAATCTAACACTTACCATGATTAGACATTTCGTTACTCTACAGCCCGTCTGCTGCCGATCTTCTCTTTGAAACTTCTTCAATAACGTTCCACCATTCGAAAAGTTCCAGTTACGGTGGTCTTAATGTGTAGCTAATATTTTCATTCTAACTACTTCTTCTAACTGATTCGGTATCAATATTCCTCACCGATACAATTTTGGCGATGGGAGTCCACAAATATATACCTTTAATTTCAAGGAAAATCGTAGAAATATTCAGAATCAAATTTCGTCCTCGGATCTCACCAGTCAAGTCCTACTCCAACTATATATATATGTATTTTTTATCCTCCCTTCTCAAAGCAAGTGCTGTATCAATTCCAAATCTATAGTAATCACTATCTTGTATTTAGTTTATAATTTTCGAGACCTGATCCGATTTCCCGTAGGCATTATCAAAATATAAAACTGAAAAGAAATGTATGCTACTTAAGTCTCACAGTGAAATAGTAGTCTCGTCAAACAGACTCTACCGATATATAGCCGGTCACAGCTCCAAGGCAAGGTAATGCTGTTCCTAGGAATAACACCTACTTCGGCTGCACTTGCACTGACCGAGAATCTATTCCAAGAACATGTGCATCACATTAGTTAATATTACACTCCGTTTTGTCTTGTAATCTTGTGCTGATTGAGTTAAGCAATAACAGACTCATAGAATCTCCGCAAAGAGATTGGGTCAGCAGCAAATAAATATCTAAGTAATAGCCTGATAAAGCCAATGAGCGATGCATTGCATTATTCCTGAAGTATCGTGATCGAGGTTTCACTACAAAAAGCTCCTTCCTATATATAACGACTATTGTATGGTTAAAGGGAGGAGTGAATCACACCATTAAGTCTACATTTACACCTATCTATTATAGTTAAATGTAGGAATAGAAAGGACAAAAAAAGGAATCAAATTTTCATATCTTATCAAACCTAATCGCAATAAAACTTACCGACCGTATCCCAAGATCATTCAGGGCGTGACAAAAATTTTGAGAGGCATGGAGGATAAAAATGATAGGACCACATGGGAAAAAACTTAGCTATTTCCTGCTTTCGATCCAGCCCTTAAATAGAAGCAATCCTATCAATGCTCTAGACTCGTGTTCTAGTCAACTCAAAATTCCCTGTGACCGTCGCTCACTCGCTCCAGTACTATTATGCTGTGTAATAGGGGAAATATATCCAAAGAACATCTTCCGGTGTAATACAGGCAAGAACAAGAGCCATAAATAAGGACAAATATCACGTACCCTGTGATATAATTGTCACATATTTGTAGTACTAGCAAGCACATGATATCACGTGATATCACGTATCCCGTGATATCCGGAAGTGGGGCAATACGGACAGTAAATAGTCATAAGATTTTCCTCGGCTTGCTGCATCCATTACTTCACTAAAGAGCGTCACAATGCCAAGCAGTTTGCATTGTTGGATAGCCTAGGTTTTCTCCTATATTTTAAACTAAATTTCCTGTTCTTAGGTCAAAGTTTGAAGATACTGCAACGCTGGAAGTCTACTGCCGAAGAAACCTGACTTTTTTCAGTGTAAGCGTTGCAGCTACTTTACACTTTGACCTAGAGAGATTAAATTTTTTATGTAATCAAGAAAACAAACTCAGCTATCCAGCAAGCCAAACCGTTTGACTCTGGGACGTTCCTGAGCGGAGTAATTGGAAAGGGAGCTCAGAAACTTTCGGTTCTCCACTACAGCGGAGAACCTGCTTGCGAGTGAGAATCCCAATGCTTCTCTTATGGGAGTGGGAAATTTGATGATGCCGCTCACTTTAACTTTTATTTCCTTCAAAATTATGGCGGTTAGAGGTCCTTGCACCCCGGATTATTGTGTGCAGGAGACTTCAGATGTGTTTTAAAACAAAAAACACGAAAATCCGCCAAGAAATAAAATTTCCACAGCATCTCAACTAAAACATGCACTGAAGTTAGCTAAGGTTGTGATATTAAAATTGCAATATCACTAACTGTGTGATATATCACAACCTAGTGAACAGATATCACGGGAGCCGTGATATCCTGAAATCACAAACCGAGCATCCTTGTTACTGCCTGTAATAGATCGTACGGCGTGTGATTTTCTTTAAGGCTTGAATCCAGTCATTCCAGGCAGTGCACCAGTCGCAGCTTCTTTGAAACAGTGTGTCTAAAGTCTACATATATGCTCCGGTTCCGCCGCAGCATCTAGGTGCAGCAAAGAATAATTTTTGTTGACAAAAAAGCATCAAATTTTTTAACTAGCCATAATAACGCCATAGCTTAGTTGGTAATATGGAACGCTTTCGTCATATTAAAATCAGCTCATGAAAAGGAGCCATGGACTTTTGAAACCCAAATCAATCTGCTTTAATTAAGTCAAAAATTACGTTGCGTAAATGTAAATGCAGTTCATAATTACAGTGAGGTTCTTCCCGCAAAACCACAATAAATAACATTATTTTTTCAGAGTATACGATAGATAATCTAATTCTGCGGTTATTTAATATAGTACTAACTAATAAGAAGGGACTTTACGAAACACGCATAGAAAAAAGATGAGAAAAGTGCGCCAAACTCCATCCAGGAGCTGATTTCAGGGACTTCGAGACTGGGGCGATAAGTGCTGGCTTTAATCCCATTGCATTTACCCAATTGCTGTAACTATACTGGATCAGCCACTACCTCCATATTGTTACTTTCATTGATTTTTTCTTCAAGGGATCCAAAGGCAACTCGCAGGGCTTCAGTTTGCATGCATGCTGTCTGCAACGTTTTCATTACACTTTCTAACCTCTGAGTTCCCATTTTAGGGTATACGTTGTATACGACTCGGACAAGGTGCCGTGCGACGTTTTCTGAAGGAAGTCCTGGACATAAGAATTCGTCGAAGACTACCGTACAAAAATCCTCCGCGGAGAAATCCTCAGCCATTCCAATTAAGAGCGCAACCTGGATAAATTACGAACTTTGATTGTAAATCTCTAACCCCCTTAATATCCAGCAAAATGATTTGTTCTGATAAAATAGGTATGCTTACAAGAGAGTGTAGGTAGGGGTCATCATATCCACGACATAGGTATGATGTAGCTAACCATCCCAGGACTCGCATTATACCAACTCTGTCTTTAAGCCGAGCAAGATGGAGAGTGTAATACATTGCAACTGTAGCAGCAACTCCAGAGTCACCCACATAAGCCTGAAATGCGTCGGGCGGTGGTCCTAGATTATAATAAATCTGAGCCTAATTTTCTATGCTTCTTTAGGGTCTGACAGCGGTTTATAAGTTTAGCTGTCTTACCTGAGTGCTCAATAATTGCTATAGCAGATTCTCGTTCGTCTGGAGGCAACTTGGCGTTCAAGTTTCGTACTTGATCATCTACCATTAAGGATAGCAAAGATGGCAAAAATTTTGTAACGATTTGCACATCGAGCTTAGGCTCTTTGAAAACTTGTGTATGAATCATTTCCCATGAACTCAGGCCGAGTGATAGCATCCGTAGCAACAAAATAAGGATGGAATTGTCGCGAGGCAAGGCTTCATTGTTCATAATATTCTAATCGAAATTAACCACAGTTGTCATTATCATATTTCCGGCTACTCGTTTTTGTGTGGTAAATATTATTGAGCAGCAACTTACGTGCATGACTTTCATTGCGGAGGATGCCAAAAAATGGATGGCATAAGGATCGCAGAGAATCAAAGATAAATCACCCAATACTTTTTCCTGACCTGCCTGCTCCTTTATACTGTCGAGGAACCCCTTTGAGGAAAATTCGTTGAATATTTGATCGAAAATTTAAGGTCACGATTTGAGGTTATGTTATAAGTATTGTGGTACCTGCAACTCTCGTGACCGCTTTAGATCAAGATTCTTCTCTCGTATGCAAGCATCCATGCACCACGTGAATTTGTGGCACGGGTCAACTGATGTTATTTCCTGAATTAAATAGCTTAAATTTTAAGACTTCCACACTCTCATACTGGAATGCGTTACCACGAGCTTACTACTACTGCAGTACCTGAATCTCCAAATCATGCAGGGCCATCAGAAGCTCCGCTCTGAGGGAACAGTAATGCACATTTTTGGTTCGCAAAAATAACGTTCTCAAGAATTGCAATACCATGTCGTAAAGCTTTAAATTATGTCCAATCATATGAGCTAATTTCTGAATGATTTCTCCTTGCCGACGTATCTAAAAATCAACAGAAACTCGTGTTCATTTACATACGCTTTAAATACCTCGCCGGCGTACAATGTTCAGGTAATTCGCCTCAAATATACCTTTGGTGAATGAGTAAAGAATAAGTTAACTTGATTTTCGTGATCAAACAAAATTTTCTCCTTCTGTCGTATATATTGCTGAAAAAGAGGTGTAACTTGATCACCAAATAAAGACTGATTGTCTTTCCATATCTGGCGTTTAACTTCAGTGTCACAATCTTCGTAAAGCTCCTTGTCGCTGACAATCACGTCTAGATATTTGTCACTAATGCTTGGCATGTTCTTGAGTATAGCTAGGACCTACACAAATTCAATTGAATTCATTCAATACAGCGGTATAGTATAAATTACTTTGAAGAGACAAGTATCTGAAAGCTTACAACAGGACGCAACGGTTTGATTTTGATAACAGGAAAACTTTTTCCAAGGAGTTCCTTCAACTTTTTGTTTTTCTCCTTTCCCTCTTGACTGCCTATTTCATTTATCTTCTTAATCAAAGTTTCCCTGAGTTCCTGATATAAATAAAAGATTTATATTAGCGATATCAATGACACACGTCTACTCACCGACAAAATTAACTCAATCAAAAGAATATTCATATGCTGAGGATTACTTCCATAACGGAAACGTGGAAATCCAGTCTCCGAGTTCCGTGCAAGTCCAACAATGGTAGCATAGGACGAAGTGATGGCAACAAGATCTCATTTTCAGACTGAATCAAAAAACAACATATCTCGAAGATGAGCTTTAATTTCGAAAAAATCAAAGATGAACTCCAGACGAGAAATTCTGATGCTTCGTATGTTTTGCTTTACCTGAAATTCTTCAATAGCTTTCAAAGGATCAGAACAGTTTGTCAAAGCTTCCCGTAAGTAGTCCCTCCCGGGAATACCTATTTCTTCGAGCCCGAATCCGGTGGATGATGACGATGAAGCTGCCATATTAATTTCGGTAATAATAGGAGTAAAAAGGCGAGCAAGTTAGCTAATAAAGGAGAAGTATTGAAAACTCATTTGGAAATTAGAAACATCCACAACATTTTTACATTCAGCCTATGGGTTACACGAAATCTAATTGATCATATTTCACTTCCCCTCATCCTTGAGGGTTGTTAAACCATAGTATTCACTTGTGTTTTGTATAGTTCAGCCTATTTACTTGGGAAAGAACTGCAGTATTTCCGTCTCAATTTTAAAGGTTTCAAAACTAGTATAATATTTATTTAAGCTGTACAGTATATAATTATACCATTAATTATCTTTCTAAACATATATACATATTTCGACAGCTTCAACAGAAATAACAAAAATTTCAGACGCGCGGAAAATATATACCGCTTTATTGCCTTAAACCACCGCGGCATGCTGAACGTGAACCAAGGAGAACTGCAGAGACATCCATCTTCGGAAATCATGTTTTTGGTTTTGCCCTGCATCTTCACCTGGTTCGTTTCGTACTGCTACAGTGCAGTGGCAGTGTTGTGGTTTGTTTCATGTGATACACGTTTTCTAAACTTGCCTAACTTCGAATACACAACTACAACCTGACGTAATCAAAGTATTGCTAGAATAACTTAAACTGTAGCTCTGAACATTGCGAATATTCTATTTATTCCTTACAAAATTAGCAAATATGTATTGATGAAATTACAAACAATTCGAACAGGGAAATGTGAGAACACTTGCGAATATGTCTTAACTACATGAGGAATTCTAAAATTATGCCTACTCGGACTTCGAATATAAGAATAATTAAACAGAACACTGCGGAAGCCATGGACTTCCACGATGTAACTAGTACTGTATTCTACTAAGCGCGCGTTTTTATATATTTGAAATGGATAGCGCTACGTGAGCAAGAAGTAAAATAGGACTTCGAAAATATTTTCACCTTATCCTTAAATAAGGTACCTTAACATACAAATATTGTGAAATCAAAATCACATTTCGTTGTCAGAGTTAGTGTTGAGCTAGCTCTGTGCAAAAACTGCAACTTTGCTAAGCGTCTCTCGTTTATAAGTATCAAGAACTATCTCATCTTCTATAGGGTCACCTATGGAGACATAAGAATCTTGAGAGCAGCTAGAATACCCATTGGACTGAGCGGCTTCCGGGTTCTCTGCCGAACCAAGTTCATCCAATGAAGAATACACATTAACTACAATAGGTTGTTCATGCTTCCCTGTAGGTAATGTTAAGATATCCGCTTTATCGTTGCTCCTGGAACTCATAGAATTTTCGTCATCTGTCCCGTCACTAGGATACCGTGATGCTTCAGCATCTTCTTCTAAAGCGTGCAAATCATACTCCTCCGACACTCTAATTTCCAGTTCATTCCGTAGATGATGTTTCCTCACATGTTTTTGCATCAAAAACTTTCTCGTGAATGTGGATCCACAGTGTTGACATTTAAATGGTCGCTCACCAGTATGGGTTAATGCATGCCTTTTCAAGTCGGTCGACCAGCAAAACCGTTTTGGACATTTAAGGCACGCAAACTTCTTTCTTTTTTCATCTCCACCGCCTTGCTCTTGCAGCGAAACCTTACAAAGAAAACTTATATTAGTTTCATATACAAAACCTGCGTTTGCTAGTTATTAAGCTTCTAAAGTAACCATTACCTCCAAAAATGTGGATATATCTAATCCTTCCGTCGGCTTATTCCGTTCCATATCAATTTTACGCTGCTTCTCTGTGGATTTGATCGATATAGAGCCGGTTGAATGCATTCGCTCTACCCGAGGTCCTTTTGAAAGTCTGGGTTCTTCAACTCTAGAGTCTGATTCCGAATTACGATCTTTGTCGTCCATCCTCTCTTGAAATGTACAGCAATTCTCGTTTTTTGTGGCTTCTGCAGCTAATCGGCGCAAAAGCTCGGTACTTATACTTGATTCGTCACACAACCCGAGGTTTGAAGCCAATGTATCTACCTCTTCATCACAAGCTGAAGAAACTCGAGAAATTGTGATACTTCCTTCTTTTATCAATCGCCGCAGTGATGGGTCACTTTGCATAATCCGCTTCACATATTGTGGTAACTCTGATGAAACTGGTCGTTTGCGGCGTGACTCGCAAGGCGAGCTGTACACAGTAAGCAGGCGACCTGACTTGATCATTGTCCCATTTTTGTAGCCCGCCTGATCCCTGACATCACTGTACCGCTTCAAGAATTTGAATGTGGATTGTAGATAGCTCTGATCCAGTTGAACTCCTGTTTCCGGCGAGCCCGAGATCTCTTCCAGTGCTAGTCGCGCTGCGCTCACCAACAGCGCTGCCGCAGTCATGGGATACTTTTCCGAAACGAGAAGTTCTTGAACCGACCATTCGTCCTCGCCACATCTGTCCATCGTGGTAAGATTTGAGGTTTCAGGCAAAAAGTACTGCCCAGTTTGTCTCTAAGCTTGTAGTCGTGGACAATCGAATCTGTGACTTAACCTTTGAACTGACTTCCTGCTCTGTAAAACTCTTCCCGACGGCATGCCCCCTGAGAACCAGAAACAAATCTATTCATTAATGATTTATCTTAATATGTCCTCATTATGCTGAATGGCAGTTCTTTAATCAGCTTTAAGTCACCTCACCAGAGTGACGCTCCTTCGGTGTTGGTTGCATTGATGCTACAGAAGCAATGGCCTTGAAGCGCTTAAACAAAAATAAAAGAATACTGACCTTCACACGGCTTCGGAATGCTCTTGCATGTAATCAGTGGACTTGAATCGTAACACTACTTCCACCCTATTATTAGTCACTTGTTTTGGTTCTGCTTGAGTTGCCTAACAATCCTGCATCCAAATAACTTCGATGCAGTATTCGTAAAATTATCAGTAACCCCGGTCAAAGAAGGGTCAATGAGAACAATGCATGATGAAGCGGATCTCAGCGCACAATAACTTTCACGCAGCCGTTTTACCTTTGCACACCTGCTTTTGCCAGGCTTTTCAGAAGCTGCATTGCATTACAACTCATGAATGTACATACACCATTGTTATATTGAATTTACCGCCTTGGTTAAATCCTTTTTTTGTCCATGGTTTTATGTACTACAGCCGGATTCCCCGGCATATAAAGTTGTCGGTAAGGATTCCATTGGCAAGAATGCCAACGACCTTTTTACTGTGCCGGCAAAATGAGTGCCGATAACAATACCAGCCGGCATATTACACTTGAGATACACTTGAGACGGTTCCCAAGCGCATAACAATATTCGTTAGTGGTATTATTAAGCATAAAAATTTTAAAATAATACAATGTTATCAAATTGTTATAAGAGTTATATATGTAATTAATTTACCATATTTTTAAATGCAGATGCAGTGTTTCATAATTAATTGACATATATTTAAGATTAATAGGAAAAGTGAAAAGTTTATTTTTATGTTAGCTTCTGTTGCCTAATTTCTGCATTTAAAAGTTGTTGTTGCACAAGGATTTAAATTTCCCCGTACTTCAAAGTTATTGAGTTAACCTTCATACTCATGTGTCGTGAGCAGTTACTAGTACACATTGTCTTGTTTTTTGTCTCAACTAACTGCGGTTAGTGGGAAATCTTGTTGCGATGGATCTGGCATGGTGCACTGCGGACTTATGGAAAAACTGGGATAAAACAGGAAAGCAAACTTTGTAAGCTACAAGTTGCGAATCTGGATTTAAATATAATTTCGATTCAGATACGTTAACTAACTTCTTGAATGTATTTATGACTTTTCAGCCTAAAGGAATGCAAGAAATTGTGTGCTACCACTGACGACGGTTCAACGGATCCCCCAACATCGGTTAGTATAGGAGCCAGTACTGCTAATGGAAGGGTTGGACGACGCCTCAAAAGGAATGGGTTGAGTAAGTGATATGGTAACCGCAAATTAATGCATATGTCTTGGAATTATGGGTTGTTTTATATTAGAATTATGTGCATTGTCATCACACATAGGTAACAGAGACAAATTGTACCAGGCCTTGTATAGCCTCATCAAGCAGGGTTTAAAGGGCACCCTACGGAAGGAGAAAGTTTTTACTACCTTGACAGACTTGGTTAAGCATGATGCAAGTACGGCTTCGGTTATTACTGATGTCATATCAGTATTTGACATCGAAACCAACACCGCGTCCCATGATGGTGGAAGCGATCAAAGGGAGAACTTTTGTGCGATTGTAAAATCCTGTAACTCTATTCTGAGCTACCTCATTCAGGAAAGAGTTGAAATCGATTCCTTACAGGATGTCGGAGCCGTGAACAATCGAAAAATTTTCCAAACTAAGTACATTCGAACCAAAACCAAACTATAGTGAGTCCCAATTATTGCAACACGGTTTCGTTCCTCATGTTTGCTTGATTAACAGTTTAACAGAAATATTCACTTTCTCCAGTTACAAACAGCAGAAATTCAACCTGTTCCGTGAAGAGAGTGAAGGCTATGCAAAACTAATTTCGGAGTTGAATCAGAATGTGGAAGATATGGACCCTTCTCAAATGATCGAAGTCATTCAGTGCTTGATAGGTACGTGTAAAAATAAAGCAATAGCGTGCACAGGTAGTATAAGTCATGAGGTGTTACTGTAAGTTTTAATTGTTTTCCAGGTCGATTTAATCTTGACCCAAATCGGGTTGTCGATTGTGTGTTAGAGGCATTTGAATGTCAGCTTGACGGAGAATTTTTCATACCATTGCTGTCCAGACTGATGCCTTCATCTGAAACAATATGCGAGCTCTTGGGGTTTAAACTTACCTCTAGTGAGGCCACTACTGAGTCATTGTTTCAACTCATCGCCCTGCTGATTATTTACAAAATTATAACTCTAGAAGATATATATCCTTGGGTATTACATGACATGAAAACAGAGTTACCGTTACATAGCAATCAGTTAAGAACATGATTCAAGAACTGTAATTTCTTTCATTGTAGTTAACCCCCGATGATAGAAACATTCAAAAGGATTGGGAAAGAGAACTTAAAGACGCCAAAGATTACGCGAGGCGATCGATGATAGTTACTATCAACAAAGAGAATTCAGAAGAAACGGAGGATCTTCCTGAGATTGACAGAGTAAGCTCTTTCCATGCACAGCAATGGCAAATGTTTCAGTAAAGGTTTTAATGGGAACATAATATGCTTCTATAGTATGCAGACAATCAGAAATTCTGCTTATGCGAGGCTCTAATTGGAATGGGAGCATGGGAACAAGCGATGCACTTGATTAAACGGCTGCCGGAATTTTCCTGCGTTAGCAACCCTAGGATATCTTTGAAGTTGATTCAACTGCTGCATTACATTCTGGATCCATTGTACAAAACGTAAGGGTACTGTAATTCGTATTAGGAGTCGCTCAATATAAATTCATGATGTCATCAGCGAGATCCTTTACTGCTTCGTAGGACTCACACCCGCAATTCTATTGTTGCTGGAAGAGAAGTACCTTGTCCACCAAATCATTCAGCTCCAGAAAAGCGTGTAATCTCCTTTGAGGACTTTGCTGAACATGTGGAGATGTTTTTAACACTTGGTCCGTACATCTACAATGATCCTGTTCTGATCTATAAATTTTTAAGGATCATGAAAGGATATTTGACCTCCGTAAGTGCTTAAACCAATGATTCAGAACCGTTTGGAAATAAAAGTTTTTATCGAAGAATTTTATTTAATTCTATGTTTAGGTTTCTGAGGCAGATCGGTCCAAACTGTATTTCGACATACTTACAATACTCGACGAATGTTTGCTCCCAGCTCTTTGCTTTTTAGATGCGAATTGTTGTTTATCGGAAGAATTCTGGAGTGTTGTTCGTCACTACCCCTACCATTTCAGGTTAATGAAATAGTTTTGTTCAAGTTTAGAGGAGATGAGCAAGCATTTGCGGGGTAGCTAACAGTTATTTATTTCCTCAGGTATCGATTGTATGGTTCTTGGAAAGGTGACTCCGTAGTCTTACTACATCCTTCTCTTATAAAAAAGCGAGTGGATGCCGTAAAACAAGTCAAAGCGTTGATGAGGAGAATTTCTAAAGAAAACGTTAAGCCTATGGGACGACTTTTGGGAAAACTGTCTCATCCTATGCCTGCAGTTATTTTCGACTACGTAAGTTCGGACAATTGGAACTCGTAACATAAAAATAGGCAATGTTCTAATCACCGTTCTAATTATTTTTAGGTTCTTTCTCAGATTCAGCTTTTCGATAACTTAATAACACCCGTGATAGATGCATTGAAATTTTTAACGTCATTAAGTTATGACGTCCTGGGCTACTGTTTACTGGAAGCGTTGTCACCAAGTCCTAACAGCTCCTCTGGACAGCTTTCTTTGGTATTGCTGCAGTTTATATGCGAAGAAAGACTCCAGGCATGTTTTTTTCCTTCTTCGCTAAATTTTATTTCTTGATTACAGATGTTGATGCCGAACCGACCTCGTACTAAGCACGACGGCTCCACCATATCTCAATGGCTTCAAAGCCTTGCATCATTTGTTGGAGCCATTTGCAAAAAGTATTCTCTCGAACTACAGCCGTTACTGCAGTATGTTGCGAATCAACTGAAAAGCAAACAAAGCTTGGACTTACTAATTCTAAAGGAGATTGTGCAAAAAATGACTGGCATCGAAGCAGCAGAAGAGATGACATCGGAGCAGTTGGATGCAATGGCAGGAGGTGAACTTCTAAGAGGAGAAGTAAGTTGCCGTACACTGCGTTGTTTACTCACATTTAGTTTTAATTACATATCGTGAAATGTTTGTCGTCATACCATTGTATCTACATGCAGGCTGGCTACTTCGGCCAAGTAAGAACAGCAAAAAAATCGGCGGGACGTCTACGAGAAGCAGTTTCTACCAACGATTTGGCCGTTACATTGTGCATATTAATGGCTCAGCAAAGAAATTGTATCGTCTACAATGAATCTCTCGACTTACACACAAAACTGGTTGGGAAGCTGTACGATCAGGTAAGTCTCTACTAAGTTAACTCTTACAATATTGTTATCATCAATATGATTCTAACATAATGTGTTGTGTTATTTATAGTGTCAAGATACACTAGTTCAGTTCGGTACATTCTTAGCTACCTCATGTACTTTAGACGATTACGCGAAAAAGATACCGTCCTTGGAAAGTTTGATTAATGAATACCACATGTCTTCCGATGCTGCATTTTTTCTTTGGAGACCTCTCTTTGCTCATGCAATCAATGTAAGGTTTAGTTTAAACAATCTGTTTCATTTTCAGTCAAATGAGGTGATAATTGGAAAACTGTTCTTACAGACAAAATATGACGAGCTCAGACGTGCCGAAAAATCACATAAGAGCATGACAGCGCAACAAAGAAAAAAGAAATATATCGAAGCTTCAGAAGTGGTTTTCGGACCAGTGATCGACACCATCCGGAATTGTTTACCAAGTAAAACTTGGGAAGATATATCACTGAACTTTTATGTCACTTTCTGGTCCTATACACTGTACGATTTGTACGTGCCCAGCGATGCGTACAAGCGAGAAGTAGGTAGGGTTCAACAGCTAGCCATTGCTGCAGGAGAAAATAAAGACCTGGCCTCGAGTAAGCGTAAGAAAGAACAAGAAAGGTGTACAGCTCTTATAGAAAAGCTGCAAGAAGAAGAAAAGCGTCAAAAAGAACATGTAGAGCGTGTAATGGCGAAGTTAAACAAGGTGAGATATGAAATGGCTACATTCAAGTTACAGCGAAGATCTGTTTTGATCTTCGACCGCGAAGAAAAGGAAATCGTTAATCTTTTTTATGTTTTTAGGATAAAGAGACATGGTTTATGTCCAGAACAGCCAAATCAGCTAAAAACGAAGCAGTGACAGCCTTTTTGCAGCTATGTCTGTTTCCTCGATGCATTTTTACAGCTCCAGATACATTGTACTGTGCTCATTTCGTGAATATTATACACTCATTATCAACTCCTAACTTTTCTACACTCATATGTTACGACAGGGTAAAGGATTCAACATCAAAGATTTTTGCCAATCTTTGAAATTATTCATGATTATTTACGATTCTTTTTCCTTTTAGATATTCTGTGATATTATATACACTGTTACTTCCTGCACTGAAAACGAGGCTAACCGTTACGGCCGGTTTCTTTGCGCCTTGCTAGGTACAGTGATGAAGTGGCACGGAGACAAAGCAACGTTTGATAAGGTATAGAAAGTTTTTAAAGAAATTCCAGACTTATGTGCGTCGTTTTTTAATTTGGGCGAACGATTTTAATAGGAATGTGCTAGTTTTCCGGGATTCGTTACGAAGTTCCGGGCTGCTAATGCTGCATCGACTGAGAGTAATGACCATGTTGATTATGAGAATTACCGCCATGTCTGTCACAAGTGGCATTACAAAATTACCAAAGTAAGCTATAATACGGCATATCATTATATATAATATTATTATACGTAATGGCAAGGAACGGCAACTGATCAGCGTATGTTTTTCAATTGTTACAGTGTGTTATCGTGTGTTTGGAGTCAAAGGATTTCATTCAGATTAGAAATTCTTTGATTGTGTTAATGCGAATATTGCCTCATTATCCGAAAGTAGAGAATTTGGCAAACGCGGTCGAAAAGTGGGTCATTAAGGTAATATATGTCCATTGAATGAATTGATCTATAGAGTCTTCTTTGCATTTCTGCTCTTCTTGATTGTGATTACCATATCCTATTTGTAGGTGCGAAACGAAGAAAAAGACAAACGGCAAGATTTGTACGTTCTGGCAACAAGTTACGTCGGACAGCTGAAACTGAAGTGGCCAACTCTAGTGAAGGAAGAAAATTTCCACCATAAAGCACCGTCAGACAAGGTGAACCCAACCAAAAGTAAGGCAACGCCGAAGGATGCGGACAAAGTTGTTCAAAAAGATCCAAAAAAGAAGCAAGTCACCCGAGTATCCGCTGCTGCGCCAGATGCTGCAACTGCTGTTGTTAATGCTCCGAATGTCGCAGCTACCACTAAAAGCACTAATGGTGGAACGCCTACCTCTGCTCCCCCGGCTGCAACGTCTAGGCAAAGTTCCACGGCCGCGAGCAATGCCAGTAACAACAATTCTCCTGTGATAGCTAAGTAAGCCAAGTTTGTAATTACGCGCAGTACCGTCATTTAAGTCTGAATCTTCAAGTTTTGAGACTGGAAATTAAACGTAGACAAACAAGGACAAAGGAAGAGCCGATGGACGTGGACCCAAAAGAAGAGACAAAGCAAGAGAGAGAAAAGGATAAACCGGAAAAGGAAAAGGATCGCGAAAAAGAAAAGGACCGTTCAGATAAGGATAAAGATCGAGATAGAAGTAAGGATCGTGATCGGACAGAAACTCGAGAAAGAGAACGCGAAGCTTCATCAAGAACCGATCGATCGGAAAAAGACAGGGACCGCGACAAGGATCGGGTTGACAGAACTGAAAAAGAGCGTGAACGGGAAAAGGACCGAGAACGAACGGACAAAGAAAGAGATCGAGAGAAGGAAAGGGAAAGAGAACGTCCTGAGAAAGAACGAGACCGTACTGAGAAGGACAGCAGAGGTATGGACGTCAAGCAGCCTTTGCGTAAGAAAAGCCGAGTAGCCAAAAGTCCTGCTTGTAATTCAAGAAGTTGATGTAGATTGATGCTTTGGTAGAAGCCGTTCGTAAATGTGATGTACTGCTGCCTTGCGTGTGAAAGCTCTCAGAATTTAATCCGTCAGATTCTTCATATCTCATTGATAATTACAGAAAAGAAGCGCCGAAAGGTGGACAAGTCTCCCCGTCATTCAAGCCGAGATCCATCCTACGAGTCATCTTCTCATTCTCAGCCGAAAGTACCAAAACGTGGGCGTTAACATCACTTTAGTATCGACTGTGTTCAAATTAATTACTAGCGTATTCTAATTTTTACTCAGCGAGATTCTTTAAAAAAATACGCTCACAAGTTCTTACACATTGTTTCTTTTGGGCCAGCATTGTAGTTTGCACTACCAGTGCATCTTGAACTCTTTTCTCTTGTACAAAGAAATATTTTCGAATATATACATTTGCAAGAATCCTCTACATCATCGTATTTGTTTTGACTGAGGTTTAATGTATTGTGTGTAGTGACATACGTGTCGTTTTTGAAATCGGTTTATGTGCAAGTGACTTTTTATCCCATAGTCTAATACTGATCTTTTCCTTTGGTATTCATAGATATCAAACGTTTTTTTATTACAATAAATAGATGTGAAATTATTTACAGCATTTTGTAGCGTAACTTAGCTGATTTGCATGCAAGTCTCCATAACTGGTGATGCAGAGAGTGAATCGGTTTAACGGAGTTATATTTTATTGTTATTACTTTCTTGCCATGTTGTAACATAGCTTATTTACCTAAAATGAGACAATACAGTAGAACCACACTTGGTAAACTCAACAGCGGCGCATCTCCTTACTAGGTAGTCGGTATAATTAAGTTATACTGCCATCTCCAATCTGGGATCCTTTCCCCTTCGAGCTATAAGAACGTGTTCATCAGCAGCCATCTACGCATCTTTGCTAAGTTTGCTTTTCATTTCGATGTTTTTCCTATGTAAATTGTAAAAACTCGTAAAGCCTCAAGAAGGTACTTATTATTAGTTTATGATTTTTCATAATTCTGAAAGCTTACCTGCCAAATTCGTCTGTAGCGTTGATTTCAGCCTCTTGTTTCCGTCTTTTGTAAATGATGAAGACAAAGAAAGCGACAAGGAGTATAGGGATGACGATGCCTAAGACTATTCCAGCAGTAGCCGCACTTTTCATGGATTGGTACTCACCATCCTCTACAAATAAGATTAGTATATCTTCATCAAGATCCACATTGGAATGGACGCTTGGACTACTATTCTTCAATCTATCACTTTGTAATGTAAAACTACTATTTAAATGGTTTTCATCCCCTATATTTAATACTACAAGGGTACAATTCTTTACTAGTATTCGAGACAGAGTTTACAACGAAACAAGGGTCAAACCTTTCAATTCTAGAACTCATCCACAAAAGTCTGAACTGATGAGTTGTACAAAATACAAAAAGGGAAAGATTTTAGATCATATAAAATTGCTACAGTGATTCGTTGAAATACATCCAATCATTCATGCTGTTAAAAAACTATACGTTTACTGTAGAGGAAACATAAGGTTCCTCTGGAACGACAGTGACGCTACTTGATTCTGAGGGAGGTGGTGGAAGCTCAGCGGGGTCAATAGGGGTATTCCCGAATTCTATATTAGGCCTATTCGGCAAGGGCTCTCCAGTGTAATAAACCTGGTCATAGCGCCTCGGAGGCAACCTCAAAGGTTGGCCCCGAAAGGAGTCGCCAGGTCCAGTCCCATTTGACCTTGGACCTGGGCTATACGAGCTTTCTGGATCCGAAGATACTGGTGTTCTTGTCGAGAAGGAATCGTCTGGACTCGAACTTCTCAGAGAAGCAAGCCGTGAACCACGCTGCTTGGGAGAAGCGTCCATGGGTACAGTGATTACTCCTTCAATTAATGAAGGCTCTTTCTTAAGTGAATTGCTTTTCATAACAGGTTTAGTTTCCTCTTTCTTGATGTTCTTTTCCGGGTCAGCAGACGCTGGAGCCAGTATAGCGGGAGTTTCCTTGGGTGGGCTCTTTTTTTCGGACCTTTCGCGCTGCCATTTTTTGAGCTTGTAGTAAACGTCTTGCTCATTTCTTCTGTCTTCATCTTGCATAGCGCGTTTCCGGCAAACGTAGACAAGGAAGACGACGAGAAGAATGGGGACAATGATTCCGAGGACTATTCCGGCAGTTTTAGCGCTTGCCATGGACTGATATTCGGCTTCCTCTATTCATACCATGAGGACACTCTTTCAGGACTTGACTCTTTGAAATTGCCTTCCTATCTTATCCAATGACTAAAATCCTTCTCTTTTTAGTAAATTGAAGGAACCTCTCAGCCTTACCGCCTATCTCTACGTCACCTCACGTTATTCAGTGCGCCTTGGTGACTTTCTACGTTTCTTTTAATTTCCACCCTGATCCTAATCTTGTATCATTCAAATGTTTTACTTACCGATACATCTGGTCGTGTAGACAGGGACCCAATTGAACCAGTCGGATTCGCCGGACTTGTCCTGACCTCCTTTGCTCCATTCGCCGTTAGATTGACACACACGCCTCCTTTCGCCCACAAGGATGAACCCTTCATCGCATTCAAATTGCACTTCTTCTCCCGGAGTGTATCGAAGATTGCCCTTTCTTCCGTGAATAGGTGTCATCAGTGCTCCGCATGAAATGACTGTGAAATACAAATTAGCGTTAAACCTGTTTCCTGCAAGGCGGGTGGCCAGTGTCTTAACTTTTATTTTTAAATTTTGCTTTAATTCATTTAGCTTACTTGTTTTCAAACGGTTTTGTTTGATATCCACAAATTGTCCTTGATAATATTTGGACCAATGAGCGAATTCCTTGCTTAGCGTTACACTGTAGTCGTATTTGCAGGGATCGGAATCACCGCAGAAACGATTTACTTCGTCTGGTTTCAGAGTCCTAAACAGCGTGCATGGAGCCCATTAGCAGTTATCAGAATTGGGTTAAGATTCATTAAATATTTAGGACATAAAATATAGTTTCTTACACATTGTACGGGAGGATTTGAGCCGGCTCCGTGTAGAATACCGGTTTGAAGAGCCTGTCGTTGAAGCTACTGCTAGTTTTTCCGTTTTCGTGGTAAAAGAGTGACGATCCTACGGAGGATGCTTCCTTGTTGTCAACTTGCCCTGGATTCCGAAAATGTAATTAGCGTTAGCTCTCGAAGGTTTGTGAATGGATGGAGGGTTTTAAAGTTTCTACTTACAATATTGTGCAAAGGACGAGTGATAAGCTTCCATATTGTTGCTGTTTCCTACGGAGCTGATACCTCCATCAGGTAACGCGAAATCATCTTCAATAATCCCACTCCAGTTGCCAAACAGCCCTTTCGTTTGATTCTGAAAGATGAAAATTATTCGCCGTTAAACCCAGGTAAGGGACACTTCAATGCTTCACTCCATTTCGCCAAACTCTCAGTCAGTCGTTCTTACCAGGAAAGTCATGGGCAAATACACTCTACAGGTCATGTGTCCCTTATTTTCGATAACTTCGACACCAGCTCCGGATTCAAACATGGCGATTACGTGGGATTGATTTTGGATAGTGCTGGGGGTGTAGACAGTGACACCTGAAAAATACAATTCGTTTTAGCATGGCGGCCTTTCCTTGGTTCACCTCAATGATTTGTACGGATTGTTACACTAACTTACCAGGGAAAGCTTGAATCTTTTGAGGGTATCTGTCAAAGAAGATACGGTGTTGATCAACGATGACGTCGAGCTTGTAGCGCCACTGAGCATCTCGAGGCCGTAGACGTATTTCTACAGTAGCGGATTGGTTATCCTTAGCAGCTACGGACGTTAGAATAGTGGCTTTAACTTCTCCGTAAAAGTTGTTTGGCAACTGCTCAAAGCGGCCTTGGACATCGAGCTTGTGTCGATGTGTGTCTGATCTTAGAAGGACATACTCTCCTTTTCCGTTGAAAGTATATGGAACTCCGTCAAAAGTGTAGAAATGAGGGTCACCATAAACACCAGCTGTGAATTTAAACCGTTTCAGCGTTAAATAACCACGCTCAAATTCGTGTTCAGAAACGAGGAACTGGTATACTTTAAATCCGGTACTGAAATTGAGACACTTACCGATGCCAGGAGGCTGGTAGCCAACGCAGTTTTGGGATGCACGTCTTTCGAAGCGATAGGTCATACACCACCAGGATTGTTCGTGATTCCACATGCAGCAAGGGAAGAAGGGTGCAACGTCGTGATAGTAATGGGAGAGTGAAGGTACCTGAATGTATGTGAAACAAACGTCTTTAAAAATCCATCCATTTAGCAACTTAAAGCTCAACGAACTATAATCGGAAAAAGTTGTTTCCAAGTTTACCTTGCTAGCCTCATTCCATGGAATAGATCCCAAATCGTGAGCTCTTCCGGGTCTGCCACCTGATTTACGGTCCTGTGTCATCATCAAGAATCCATGGATATCGTAGCAGCACTGCTGCCCACCACCTGACTGTCTGTTAATTTAAAATATGTTGCCCGTCAAAACATTTGAAGCTCTTGTTGAACTTACATTACAGACACTATTGTAGTATGCTTTTTGATTATCATAAAAATCTTACCCGGGCATGGAAGAGTGGACGCAATGCTTAGCACCTTCATGAAGATAGCAATTACCAACTTTACCATCTTTGTCGCAATTAGGATCCGGATGGAATCTTCCTTTATCGTTCAACGCTTGATCAAGCATACAAGGGCAAACTGGGAGCTGTTGGCGTATTAAAAATACGTTCATGAAGGAAACAGTTAAATTTAATGCTAAAATATTCCCACGCCTTCTAACTTACATCTCCTGCAAAATTGCTCAGTAATCTGTCTCTGAGGATCCAGTTTTCGCACATTTGTTCCGTCCATCTTGCTCCGTATTTCTCTCGCCATTGAGCTTTCATGTACCAAGCCAAAGGAATGGGACGGCTCCAGATAACCCTGTCAAAAGATTTCATCATAAGCGCTGGAATACAATCAAAACATGCTGGCTGTGATGCGGAAATACTTACGGAGCAAACGGTGTTCCAAGAGCATCGCTAGGATTGGTAATATTGACGGTGATGACACCGATTTCCAAGTCTAGAGCATGTGGCGTCCGCTTTCTCTGGAAGTCTTTTGGGTTTAGTACATACTCTCCTCTGTTGGGAACGGAGTACTGTGGATATCCAAATACGGGGATATTATTTATACTTGAATCTCCTTTTGGTTCTTGATCAGAAATATTGAAATTCATGTGTACTCACGGCTAAAGTATCAATATAGATGAGCTGTGGATTAATAGTTGTTTCCTTGTATCCCCAAAGAGTAATGGAAACGGGTACATCCAAATTATTGGTTAAATTTTTGTAATCCCATTTGATTGTAAATTTTTGTGGATCCATTTCCAACTGATCGCTATCAGGGAAGTTAACCAAATCAGGGGAGGTGAAGGGTGTCTCTACGAGAAATTTTCCCTTCCACAACAAATCGTTAGATCCTTCGACTTCTACGAATAGATCAATGTAGCCTGTAGCATAGACGGGAGGCATGATGCAAGTAGCACGGTTTTCGTTAATAACGGCTCCTCGAACTCGCAACGTGTTGAATCTGTAATGAGAGTAAAGCAGTTTTTAAACGGCCTGTCTTGCTTTTACTTGGACTTTCTCCACCGTCCAGCTCCTGCTCGTTCAGTCCTTACCTGCAATGAATAGGTTGGTCGCGTATAAAGCATGGTCCAGTAATGTTGACGATGGTTCCTCCTAGCATGTTGCCACTTTCGGGAGCAAATGTCAATTGTTGCTGGTAGGAGGTCATGTCATCTGTAAACGGAGGAGCGTAAAATTATTTCAATATCCTTCATATGCTCCTACAATTTCAAAGTTACTAAGATCAGCAATTAAAAAAGCAAGCTTAAAATAAAACTTACAAACTTCAGGGATACATTGCCCAGGCATAATTCTTTCATCTATGCGGAAAATATGTCGTCCAGGGAATCCGTTAACCCTTCCGCTGTTCATTATATTCATAAGCTTGGTCGTTTGGGAGTATGGTTTGTACTCAAAGGCTCTCGTACCGTTTCCAGCATTGAATCCAATCTGCGACATAAGATTTGAATCGATTACATATTTTTCTTGAATAGCTAATAGCTCCATGTTATTTTTAGTAGACTTGAGAATGAGTTATTCTTACGAAAGCAGGAGTTCCGCCAGTTCCGTCCTGAGATGATCCTCCAGCCTCAGTGTGTGTCATCCATCCAATATGTTTGTAATTGTAAATTGCATACGTTCGAGTTTCGTCGGTTCCGATAACAAGTTGGAATGTGTTTGTCTGCATGGACAAAGGTTACTAGTAAGTTGAAGCATGTAACGAAACCTCCTC
Organism: Sminthurides aquaticus; assembly: GCA_906901655.1. NCBI lineage: Eukaryota > Metazoa > Arthropoda > Collembola > Symphypleona > Sminthurididae > Sminthurides > Sminthurides aquaticus. Next base: position 944,484 of record CAJQTT010000004.1, on the reverse strand, counting down.
CAAATAATATTGGCAAAAATGTAGGACTGCAATGCTCACCGTTTTTCTAGCGTGGATAGTACCACCAGCGAATGAAACGTTTTTCCAGGTGACTATGATAGCGTGTCGAGGCTCAAACCAGTCGGCTCCCACAATCCCTTCGCGGATATCCCACAATAGGCGTTCTCTCAATTCAACTCCAAGACGATCCGTTCGGGTCATGAGGTCACGTTCAACCCTAAGGATCCAAAGACGCAAACCATGACTTCCGGTCCTACAGGTAGTTGATTGCTGGGTCATTGATATTCTATGCTAATTTACCTGAAATAAACTCCTGATTTCCTGGGGTCTGTCTCATCTCCTGCCAGTTCTCCAATTTTGCATTTTGAGTAAAAAGGACCGATGAAAGATGGATCGGCTTGCTGAGGGTAATCCTGGATGGGGAATTCCAAAGGATATGTCGGTGACAGAGTCGGCCCATCGCTAAAGGACAAGAACCCATGGAGAGATAGCTGAAATGGGAAAATGTTTTCTGTAGAACATATTTGACAGTTTTTGTCGGATAAGTATTGTTACATGGGATGACGTTCGGCCTCCTTACCCAAGTGTAATTGTATCCGAATCCGAAGAATGGGAGGAGGAAGTTCAAGTGTTTTGTCACTTGAGGTGTATTGTCCCGAACGTTTTTCTGGTAATCTCCAATGTCCTCGTGCCCGCCTGAAATGTTCTCTTGAAAAATGTATCGGGAATTCTTCAAGAGAGCAACTTGGTCATTAATTTTGAAGGGTTCAAGTTAAATTATTTGGCTAACCTTGATCATAAAAGGGGTAGAGTAGTTCAGATCGTATTTGTCGGAGTCGATCCGGTGTTAAAATGTATCCTTGTTGCCCGTCATTTGTCATTTGTCTTTCCTTGGCTTCAACTGGTTTTGTTGGGTCTATTCTCGAAACCATTGGATCTTCTTTTGGGAAAAATAAAATTATTTAGACATGCATAGCATACGCTCATGGTTTTTTGTATTATTATTGAATTGTTTCGGGGCAATTCTGCAACTTTCGTAACTTTTCATGTCCTCCAGGGGGCGCTTTCCGCCTTGTTAGCCTTTACAACGGACAAGCGCCTCACCTTTATCATGTTCCTTAAAGAATTTTACGCATTTCCCATGAAATTGAATACTATTTGCCTAATCAGTACTGTCTGTTTAAAAAGCTTAAAGTGTAAGGTTCGATGTGAAATTAGGGCGGGGACAAACAGCAAGCCTGGCGGATATTTTTTGAGGCAACATGCTTAAACGTTGATAAGGCTGTATACGAACATTGCAGGTTAAGCCGTCTCTTGTTTGGAGAGTGTGAAAAAAATGATGACCTCAATTCTCTATCGCCTTCGTTTGTGAAGATGACAAAACTAGAGCTTTTGATAAGATATTGAATCCGCAAGCTTGTGTAAACAGTGATGAGTTGGCAAGAAGAAAATGGCCGTCCGCTATGTCAGGAAGAGACCGAAAATGATTTTTTTTCCTAACAGTATATAATAATAAGCGGAAGTCTAGCTTTTCAAAGCAATCAGTGTATCTTGTATTGGTATCCACGAATTCTAAAAAACGTTGCTGATTTTTTTTCACAGCGGCTCAAACTCTTTCCCTCCGAGATTTCAGTAATGATAATGGCTGACGGAAACTATTTAAAATAATTCTAAATAGATGATGATTATAGAAAATAAAAGAAATTTTTTTACTTACCGAAAATTTCAACATCGTCCAAATCCGCAAACGCGAAACTAAAAATAACTGTAAAAACTAAAGCCACTAAAAATGTTGATCCCGTAAAAGCGGGTCTGGAAGTAGTTGCCATTTTGGCAAACTTGTTGAAATTCACACCCAGCACTTTTAGAAACCAATTTATTCTTATGTATTTTAATAGCACCTGCGAAATAAATGTTGAAATTTCACCTGCCCGTTTAGGGAGAAACTGATGAACGCTTTCCTCCCGTGAGTCGTTATATTTAACGAGAGTCTGTTGAAATAGCGTTGAGGATGAGTAACCGACCCGGAGAGTCTCAGCTTATCTTATCAGCTTTGCAGATTCGCACCTTACTCTCTTCCGAACAATACAAGATAAACATATACATAGTTTATTATCGAAGATATCTACCGGCATTAGTCATTTCTCCTAACGCACTCAGCCGCTCTTCCTCCAATGCGTCAACCGTCCCAAGTTGACAAAACCGTTGAAGTTTCATTAGTTTAGGGGGAAAATATTTCGTTGACTATATTTCAACAACCATATCCTCCTACTTTCTACTCTGTTCACGCAATCTTATCTAACTAATCTTTATCCCATGTCCAGCACATATGTCATCTTCTCCGAATTCAGGATTCACCATCAACGTTCTTAATTTAAAGCTTGATTGAATCAGAATAATGTGCAAGCATCAGAGAAGTTGAATAGTTTATTTCGCTTAATGTAAGTCCATGCTTTCTCCATACATACACTACAAATTACTCAACTCAAATTCCATGACATCATTCTAGACAGAGGCAGTGCATAGAGGAGAGTATGGATAGTATTTCTCTCAGCCGTTCTTGAAATTATTACTTCCTCTCATCCATTTATTGGATTCCCTTGAACCAAACGTTTACCTGTAAAGTCTAAAATGCCTACACGGAGATATTTACCTCTTGGCGCTTTTGTTCATCCGTTCCTAGTTTTATCTTTTACAATTATTATTTTATCCATTCGGCTCATGATCCTATGTTTACTCACTTTGTGTGTGACGATGCCCTATTTTAAGATTGATTACTAAATACTTTTAACATATGGAAGTGGAAGTAAAACCCTTTACGCTGCCTCAATTTAAAGAAGCTATCATTAGGAGAGTTATGGCGTAATTGCTAATATTTTGACCCTAGAATTTCCACTGTCAATGTCAAACAGAGTAATGGTGATTCCTGTTTCATTCCATGTAATCTTTTTCAAAGTCCCCAGTTGCGAATTTCTCAGCGTTCTTTTCATATTCTTTCAATTTTTCTTCAAGCTCTTGATTCATTTTAATTTTGTCCTCTCTTTGTTTCCTTAGCAAATCCGCTTTATCAAAGGCACCCATCCTTGGAGGTCCCTAAAATTTAGGTTTCGATAGAAAGAATTACTATTTTGGCTTAAATCGCAACTATATACCACTACTTTCAGAGGCGGTGCAAGTTGAGGAACCCTGCCTTCATTTGCACCGTTTAAACCTCACACTACCCTCTCGATTCATATATATACTTACAGGTACATGTGATGCTTGATATTTTTGCTTGATTTGATGCCTAAGAATAGCTTCATCAACAATGTTCATTCTATGCTTGCCTCCTTTCTTTTTCATTTGCTCCTCTTTTTTCTGCCAAGAAGAAAGAGGAATTTATCAAAGGGAAGTATTTTAGCGATTAATTTGAATGAAGTCAGCTGGAGTAAGTACAGTAAAACCCCCGTATAGCGTAACCCCCGTATAGCGTAACCCCATATAGCGGAAACCGCGATATAACGTAGTAAAATGCAATCCCCGGCTCTAATGATCCTACTGTTATTTCATTTCGATACAGCGTATACCTCCTTATGACGTATTTTTTTCCTCGTCCCTTGACGTTAAACTATATCGAGGTTTCACTGTAATTACGTCAGTAATGAAGTCAGCGGATTTACCTTCATGAGCTCTTCCCACGTTGGCGATTTTTTATTTTCAAAGAAATCTGGCGGAAGTTTTGTATCAGATTTGGGAGAATACCACTTCTTCTTAGCCCAAGACCAAGCTACGAAGAGGACAACAGCCAAGACGATTACGAGTACCATTTTTATTGGAATTTAAGCTTACATTAGATAATACAGCTCAAAAGAAAAGACACAAGAATAAGAGAACACGTAGATTCTTCATCGGCCGCCAGCAGTATGAAATGTTCAACATGATTTTGACAAATTGAAAATATATTGCTTGTTGACATGGTAATTTGTACTCTCATGTCAGAAGGGTTTATAAAAAATTATAGTTTTAAAGAATACTTGTGTCATGTAGGAAGAGGAGCATCTGCTTTTTTAGCATCCTTATTTGCTCGTTTTACTTCCTTGGCATCGTTTCTGCGCTGTTTAGCCCCCGCTTCAACTTCTCTAAGAGAATCCTCCATTTTGACATCTTTGGTCTCAGGTAGGAATCCAGAGACAAGTGAACCGGCGATGGCAGCAATACCAAAGATCAAGGTTGGCAAATCTCTATAGATTGGTTGCTGTAAATGCAGATAATAATGTTGCATTAATTTTTCAAAACTCATAGCATAACCCTCATTCTTTTCATTCCACATGACGTCATAATGGTGGCTAATATTAATGTGAAAGGCTAAATTGTATTTGTCATAACATACCAATCCTTCAACAATGTACGGGGCAACAATAGATCCAAATCTTCCCATAAGGACAGCAGCTCCAAGACCCGTGATCCTTGCAGAGGTTGGATATAATTCCGCTCCCAGGAGATAAATGACCGCAAAAGCGGATGCGATAAAGAGTTTGCCGGTCATTGAAAATAATATCCTTGTGCTCAAATGATCTGGATTGGAAGCAGGGAAATTTTAACTTTTGTAGTACAGAGTTTTATTTTCTAATATTTCTTATAAATTCCTTACCTGCATCCGTGAGGACGAAAGCAAAGAAGACAATCCCCGTGAGGGCAAAGAGGAGGACAAGCGTCGGCCTTCGTCCCCATTTAGAGACGAAAGGCACTACGACCGTGTACGCTGGGACTTCTGTCAATCCTCTGTAACATTTGAAATCCCAATAATCTTCTCCATGTTCGCATTAAAATTCAAAGAACATCCATAATCATTCATGGTGGAACTCACCCGAAAAATACCATGAGGAATGGATCTTTTGTGAGACTGGCAGAGTCTAGGACGACTCCGTAGTAGACAAGAGCCACGGTCGTAAAGAGAGTCCAGATAACCAATGACCTTCTTCTTAATTCAGGTGTGCGAACGAGATTAAAGTAATTTTTCCCGCTCATTACAAGATCGTTGCAAAGGTTAATGAAGAAAGAGCCAGCATCCGCTCTCCCTTCCTCCTCATGATCATCCCTGCATGTTTTGAGGAGAGGTAGGAGTACTTCCTTTGACGGCAGAGGTTTTTTATTCCATTTCGCAATCCGGTGAATCCTCTCAATGGCTTCTTCATCTCTCCCCTTTGAGGCCAGCCAGCGAGCTGATTCCGGAAGAATCCTGGCATGTTATAGAAAACTTGAGCGCTGTCATATCATTAATCATCGCATCATTTCCGCGATGGTGATACAACTGAGTCTTGCGCAAATGACGATTGTGAACATAACGAAACTCGTGCCAGGGACCTGCACGTAATGGCAGTACGCACTTTTCTTTAGTTTCTATGCCTAACCTGACAATTCATAATCTATTCTGTGATTACGTGTAAAACATGTAAAAGATAAAACGTTCCGGAAACAGCTTTCTCTGCCTCACTATTTACACACTAGATTAAGCAATGTCTTTTGGTCGTCATCGCCCTTTCTGCATCCTATTGTCTGCACTTTCGTTGGAATGTTTTCTGCATTTCATGGCTGAAAATCAGGAGGGAGCATGCGGCAAGTTTACCAAGGCTTACCAAAAGTTAATGATCATCGTAAAAGTTGTGATTGCAAAGGCTAGTTGAAGTTGGTCCCAGCGTCGGAAGGAGTATCCATATAACTGTGCAGAAAAAGGAATGGCTGTAGTCGAGATTCTTAAGGCTTTATACTTGCACATATAACTGATGGGAATTTCAGTCGCAAGCTGGGCACTATGCTAGACCTTGAATTGATTTAGATAGACAGCGCTTATCATTCTCTTGCAGCGCTGAATCATTCATTACTTGAGCAAGTTAGGAAAAGCGGCTTGTTCTCTGCATCATGGGGATGAATAAATTTATTACCGCCATTCCCATGTAGCCAAAGGCAAACGGGAGCTGTTGAACTATTCCAATGAATGACCGATAGGCAATGTCCGAGTGTTCTAGCACTGTTGAGTAAACAAATTAATAAATCTTTGAGAAACGTTTTTTTAAATTTCACTCATTCAGTTAATTTGTATTTAGCTCTCGATAATAATTATGGATTCATTTCAATATTTTACTTCGTTGCATATCATTCATTAAAAACTTATCTGCAGTTCACAGGATAAACTAAAGATGAATGTTTATGAAGCTTGCAAATTACGCTTGATGTTATCAAACACACATGTAGTAAGGTTATTAAGTTATAAAGTCGACTAAATATGCTAAGTAAGCAAAATGGACAACTTACATAAAACGAAACAGTTCTGATAGGATCCGCTTACTCCCACAGCAATAATAAATCTGAAGAAGATGAAAGCGCTGAAGGAATTGGCATAGGCAGTTGCAAAGCCAGCAATAATTGTCAAACTTTGTGCAACAAGAATTGCTTTTCTTCGTCCAAGCAGCCTAGAATGAGAATGAATCTTGTATACAAAAGTCGCTTCAATCATGATAACGATGACATGCCGCCATGAAACTTTGACCATACGGCAAGAAATGTGAGTGGTTATATATAATGTAAGTTACGAACTTGTCAGATACAGATCCAAGGAGCAAAGAGCCTACAAATACCCCGCCCATGTATGATGCCTACAAAAGTAAGCAGTATATTGTGAGATAGTACAAAGATTTTACAAAGCCCATTTCAAGAGCCCTAAAATACCGAATTCTAGGCCTATATTTGCATGAGAGAAAGCAAGGAGTGAAAGTTGTTTTTATCACTGCAAATACTTACCTGGATCAATGCAACAAGATGACGACGACCACAAACAAGATTAAACTGGAAAGAGTAAAACAAATTTGGGAATTTATACATGTTCTAGCAGAAAATGAAGACTTTCATGTTGTATACCTGTAAATCAAGCTTAAAACACAAACACCTGAAATCCTCCAGCTCATGACTTACATCTGTAACAATGGAAGTTTCCATAACAGACTTATCGAATGCCCATTCCCTGCATTCTGAAGTTTTCAAATCTTGGAAATCAAGGTTCTCATAAGCTTCTTCAAATGATCCATACATTTCTGCGAGCCGCGAAAAATCGACGTCATACCGTTTGCAGCTCTCATATTCAATGTTTGTAGCGTTCCTTAAAGAAAGTATACACTACTAATTACCCTGGTTCATTCTCCATTTCCTACCTTGTATCGTTCCAAGCATAAATCCAGCATAAAACTTTGCATTTTAAAAATTAAAGCAGTACTATAAAATGGTAATTTTTATCAGGCTAACCCTGTATCTTTCCTTGGTATCGATATATTTCTGATTTGCTCCACGGTCCAACCAACGTCCCCCAGTTCTGATATTTTGCACCAATGGTCAGGAACGTATCCCAAGAAAACTGAACCAATGTGATGATTCACCAGGACCATGCTCTTTAAATCGAGACACGTACATCACCATTTATTGTATGCTTCAGTCAGAGAAAGCAGTATGTATACACAAAAAAGAGTATGTAGAGTCTTACCTGGACACTGACGATTGCAAAGAGAAACCATTGAAAATAGTGTGCACCTCCAATGAGATCAAAAACGGAATCAAATCCTTGCAAAGGGTCTTCTTTTTTCTCCTCTTCCTCTCCCTCTTTCAGTATAACTTTCCCCATGGTAAATTCCGCAACTTGATCTGAGACACAGTCCTACTCTATACGCTTGTAGCTGAGGTGAAAGCAGTCCAGTAAGTACCTTGCGTAAAGTTTAGGACTTGCTTTCACTCAAACTAGTCTTCTTTACCCAGACGCACAGCCTACTCTCGCCACCAAGCCACAGCACAAATGAATTAAGACTTTTCCGTTTCTTTTCAGCATGATTCATTTGAGAAGAAGTCAATTTGGAATCATTCCCCTAAATGTTTTCAACGGTTTGACGCTATTAAATCAGCCTTGGAGTACCCAGTCAATTGACCCACAATTCCTTGCCGTCTCATTTATTATAAATTTAAAACAGGATCCACCACGTTACCATGAAAGACTATTAAATTTATTCTTCCAAGTTCATCACTTAGGGTGGTCAGGAGCAGAAACACTCATTGTCTCCGTCATTTGTCATAATCCTCAATGCCAGTAGACGCTGTCCCATTAATTGTCTTCATTCAGCTCTGGAAATTAGCTTGGTATTGACCTTGAAACTAATAATTTGATTTCTTCTCAATCTCGTTACTTTTACGCACATGGCGGTTGTGCGTTTACTCACTCACTTGTGTATACTTTAACAAAGTCAGCCACACATGGACAATTGTTCAATGCACTCGAGTCACAAAATTGTTAGTTTCTAAACACTAAGTGAAACCTCAGACTCTTTGATCAGCTTATAAAATTCTCAAAGATCCTCGTATTTGATGAAGTATAAAGCTAATTCAGCACATCTTGTTGATGCTCATGACCCAGTAACTCTATTCAAGCATGCTCCAAGTAAGTAAACAAAAACAGAGCGTATTCCGCTTTTTCTTTCAAGATTGGTAATTCAATGCAGCCGAGTAACAAGACTCAAAGGCATATGCTATCATCCAAGCTATTTTGGTTATCAGATGTGGGTCAATTACTTTTTGCGTCCGACTCCAAAGTGAGGATATGATGTTACCAGCATGTTGTAAATACGGTGTGGGTTTTACATATAAATTTCTGTATTGCTGCCCCCGAGCTTTTGACTTTTATTCCATGCACTTCATCAGGCAACAGTTCCTTGAATTCAGTTTCAGAGCGCCATTATAGGACGCAGAGAAATGCTAAATGAGCTAAACTAGTGCAAATGTTATTTACTTGTGTGGTAGTTTTATTGTATAAAATCCGCGGTTGAACATATGGAACAATTATTCATGTATGTATAGTTAATTTAAAAGATGATAATTACAAACGCATGATGGTAGCAACCTTAAAAGAAATAATTAAATAATAATTACACGACTAGTCTTTAGAACAATTGCCAATTCAGCTTTCTCCAAGTAGAAACGGGTGTAATCATAATCTCCAGTCTATGACAAGGTCCGGGGACCTTTGTTGATTAAAATTAAAAGATACAAAATATAATATCCTATAACTCGCTCCGCGTACAGGTATCCAACAACAGCTTACGGCATCATTATGTCGGTGTATTTGCGAATCTGCTGTTATATCATTTTACAACCAAATTAGTAACGCTACGAAAACTATGATCGCTCATTCACACTGTTTTTCCGAGTTCCGAGGAAATTTTAAAAATATTTAAAAACGTTTCACGCCCCTGCCGCTTAACTGACTCAGCAGGCTTATAATTTTCTAAAACTTTAACGGAGGAGTACAAGTTTAGAAATAAATACATTTTTCTGTGCAACGCTTGTCCGGTTAGTTATTGATTAGTCAACAAGGTATTATAATTTTATAAAATGTTACACTACACATTTTTTAAATACATTGAAAATCTTGACGTCATTTGATAAAATCTTCAATTCGTAACTTTTTCTTAAGTTTCAAGTACTGCTGATTCACGAGAGGAGTACATGGAGATAGGCACTTGAAAGACGAATAATCTTCGCTATTCTAGAACGTACCGTTAGTTACTCTCGTTAGACACAAACTGGTCTTTAATTAAGGTTCCATTTCTTCACTGTACAGGTTATTTAATGTCATTGGGGAACATTGGGCGGGGGAAGGAGGGTATTATCATTGAAGCACTCATACTGAAGATCGATGGGAGGGGACACTGGGAATATAGTTTTGTAAGGGCTTGGGTGGGGACAACAGGGGCTAATACAATTTGAAGAAAAATATTTGAGAAATATTTCCACTCCATTGTCTTCAGGTATAGCAGCGGGAATAGCTGCTATTTAAATGACAGGTCATTGGTACTAATGTCAAGGATGTATTCATCACAAGTCACAACACCAGTACTATAGCACATTGACCTAAATTAACGATATAGTGTACAAACAAGAACGTTATTCTCTTTTCCTAAATGTATTTGTAGCGAATTGTCTGACGAATCTTGAAGGATATAGGGTAAATAAATATTTTGGATTCGGGAGAGACGCGTCAGACAAGATACGATTGTTTATATGTACAGTCAAGTGTACGCTTTCATTATAATTATTTACACATTATTTTACATAAATACATACAACTGGATAGTGGTAGCTAATTACATTTCATCCTACTTTCCATCTGAGTACAGTAGGAAACTTGTTATAAAATTATTCCAATTTGCAAGGTTCTTTTTTTTAAAAATTTGTATATCAAAAGATCCAATGATCGGGCAAGAACTGCGTTCCCAATGTAAAAAGCTAAACTCATTTCAAACTAACGTTTCTTAAGCTATTTTAGTAGCTTATTTTCTATCTCACATGGAGGTCGCTCTAGCGTTTTTGTTGTTGTTGATTTGCATCGTTCAAAAGTGTATAAAAGTTAGCGTTTCATTGAAACGCCAAGTGTTTTACCCAAAAATGCTTAAATGTTAAATACAAATATGTTTCAAAAGACCAACTTATTCTGTAGAAGTTGGGCTGTGCGCAGACTTGTTTTAGATACCACGGCAACTTACAACTACACCTTTGGCCACTTGTGATTAAACACTCGTAGTTGTTTGTTCCTAGAATCTTTTACAATATATACGTGAGAGTACTTGCTTAACGTAAGAATATTAAAATCAGTAAATGAAATCGTAAAACTTGAAGCTTACGATAAAAACCAGTCTTTGAGAATGAAAAGAGAAGAAATATATAAACTGAATACTCTGTAAAAAATATAAAACTTAAAAACGTTTGCGCATAGTGGCGGCAGTTGACTTCAAGCTATATAAATGCAGATATTGCATCTGGATTGTGTTGGTTATGTCCATGTAGGATTTGAGTGTAAACTATTTTTCTTTTCACTGAATTTCCACTGACTGACGTAATTGGGGATAGTTCGGAAAACAGTTTCCCATTATTTGAATTAGTAGGAATCAGCCTCGGATCACTCATCTACACCTGGGTAATATGTGTAGTTTTGCCAGGTTTTTTCTTGGTGGTGCTTCCATTAGTCGTTCCAGAAGAGGAAGATGTAGATGGTGAAATATGAGGAATAGGTATGAATCCATGTTTATGATGATGATGGTGGTATCCTCCGTTGCCGTTGGAGCTGTACATATTCCTTGCTCGAATGGTTGCTGTTTCATGAGGTCCTGGTTTAATAATTGAAGAAACAACTTGAGGAGAAGAGTCTGTTTCCGCTCCAAGAAGACTAGCATTCTCGTTGGCTTCATCATCAGACATTTCGGAAGCGGGTTTGGAGGAAGGTTTGTGAGTTGCGTTGCCGCCAAAGTTTAAGTTGGAGCTCTTTTTGCGGTATCTGTTATTCAGAGCTATTGGTTTATTGGAATCCTCCGGATCCGTTGTATCAGTCCCCTCTGACATGCGATGAGGCAATAAATATTGGTCTGGATGAGGTATGGGCCAAATTGTTTCGTCTATAGACGTCCCTTCGTCCGGCGGCAAGCTCCCTAGTCTTTTCTTATTGAAGCCCGTCATACCCTCCTCGATGAGGGTGTCCATATCTCTAGCGGAATCCAAGGGGGGCAGGGATGCAAGATTTATGGGAGGAATCTCGGTATTGGAATCATGGGAGATGACTGAGAGAGAATCAGGTAATTCCGGTGGTGGTGGTGGAAGGGTAGTCCTTGCGGGTGAAATGTTGGCAGGTTGAGTTAGGTCGCTATGATCCCAGTGATATCCTGCGGGAGAGAAATAGTTTTGATATGATATTATTGAATTTACGAGAGCTATTATTCCTCCTCCTCCACTCCGTCCCCTCACAATGTGAGGATCAAAAGTCAGGAGGAGAGAGAGAGAGAACGAGTAATAACTTTTCCGACACATTTGATACAAGCCAGGCTACATATCTCATACATGCACGGGAGAAAGTAATTGAAAGTTTGGAACGTACCTGAACTTGCCCCAGTTGAAACAGGAGAGCTTGGCTTGCTGCTCCCTTTGGATGCCCACTTGATTTCATCTTTGATGTCTGCGAAAAATAAAGAGATGAGTCATTCAGTATATGGTTGTCCAAGGAGGGACAGAGAATATGTTTACGGAGAGTGGTGGTGGACAGCAATAATCGTAAGGAATAGTAAAAGTGGAGCGGTTAAAGTGCATAAATGTGTGTCCATCCCTTTGCCCCGATAGATACTTGTATTTTGAAGGCTACTCACAATTCTGTACTTTGGGATAGTCATCCCTGTTTGTATCCCAGCTGGTATGTCCAGGTCCTCGTTTTTTCTCCGTGCTGCTTCCCTTCATCAAGTTATTTATGAAAGCGGGTTTCTCGAGATCGTCTCCGGCGGAGCCATAACTTTTAATAGGGTCCAAAGGACTCCTCATTTCTGCAGAGAAAAGGTCTGATGTAGCAGAAATGGGGCGAACTTCTAGATTAGATATTTTAGAGTCCCGATTTCGGAGGAGTTGGTCTCTGTTGTCCCTCCCTCCAGGAATCCGATTATCCTTGTCTTTGAGTTGTGCACTTGTGAGTGGTATGGAATTGGATGCCGCATTTCGTTCCCGAGCTATGCAGCATCGTCTCACAAATATAAAAACGATGAGGAGAATGAGGAGGAAAAGGACTCCGACAACAATTAGAATAAGTTCGTGATAATCGCTAGCAACAATTGACGGGGTCGTTAGGATTTTGTTGCATCGCGTTCCTGTGGCGTTAGCCGGACAGAGACAGCGGAATCCTCCCTGAAAGTTGACACAAGTGGAGCCAGCCCCACAAGCATCTCCTCTTTCGCATTCGTTAATGTCCAGTTGACAGGTGGAGCCAGTGTAGCCTTTCTCGCACCAGCATATAGGACCAATGGGCCCGTCCTCGCAATCCCCTCTTCGATTGCAAACCTCACTTTCTCCATAGCTCTCCGTGTTTTTGCACCATCTTCCCCGTTCACACCGGTATCCAAAAGTTCCGTCGACACAGTGGCAATAAAACTGGGGCTCTCCCGGGTCACCACCTCCGACGAGGGAGGGGGAGAATGAGATTGGCGTGGATGTTGTTGGAGTGCACTTCCCACCGTTCAAACAAGGAGAGGATGAGCAGGGATCCAGGTCGATTTCGCAATTAAGTCCGTGGAATCTAGACGGACAATCGCAGCGGTAGCCGTTAACAGTTCGATCTTCAATACAGGCACCCCCATTTAAACAGGGCTGGGATCTGCATGCTTCCACCACATGGAGGATCCGCTCACAGGAGAAAGAGATGTTTCGAGACCATATTAAATAAGAGCCGCCTTTGTCCTTGTCTGAAGTGTGGAGAGGGAGGGGTGGCATCCGAGCATTCCGTGGTTCCGGGTCAAATGCTTCATGATCCTCATCATCCTCATCAATGGCCATTTCCATCTCTGGATTTACCCTATTCAGACTCGGGCTAATATAATGTTTTACTTCTTGTATCTGCATCTCGCTTGGCTTCTTTCCGTTCTGGGAGGAGTTTTCCTGAGACACATAACCGTAGCGTAGATCTTTCATACAGCCGATAAAACCCTGAGCTGGAATCACACTGTCCAGAGTGCCGCTCGGAATTCCGATGATACGAGCTCCGATGTAAATCACTCCTCCTGTATGCAGACTCCGTGCGGGCCCTTGACTCTTTTGCCGCTGAGTTGATCTCTCATCCACTCGGAGAATTGCGTAATTATCTTTTATTTGCAAAAGTATCTTATGCCACCGATTATCTGAAACGGAGATTGAAGTCACCGTCAGCACTTCCTTCCCCGTTCCCAGGTCCCAGGAGAACTGCACAAGTCCTTGCTTTATCTGTCATAAATTTCCAAAAGTGTTCGTTTAGTATATCTTACATTCCTTCCGCACGTTTCCTTCATCCTCCTTCTCCCATCCACTCCTAAGCTTATTTCTCCTCGCCTTTCTCCAGCTTTCTCCAGCCTAATCATCCACCCCGTCCGTGCATGGCAGTATCCTTCTTCCAGCACATAACTTTTATCAAGCTCCCTCTCATTCTATCCCAAAGCTCATCCACTCATCTTACCTTCGTCTCTCATCATCCAAACATTATTACGATCCTTCTCCCCCGTATAATAAAAAATCCTAACACGATTCTCCCAAGCTCAACTTTTCCTACCCGCCACTTTCCTACGCGTTACAATCTTCCAAAGCCTTATCCGGAGAGTTTGGTAGGAAGAAAAGGGAGTTTAAAAAACAAAATACAGTAGCTAAGGTAGTTTTACCTCCAGGAGGGCGTAGTCAAATTGGCCATAAGTGTGAAGAAGAGTCCCGGAAGTGTACAAAGTTTTAATGCGAACGCTGATGCTCAGCTCCCGTTCCAGACTTTGTCCGACGTTGTAGGCCAAGAAGCTCGTTCCACTACAATAAAATTTCCCCATTATAATTTCCTCACATCTTTTTCAACTCGCATCCCCTTTGTCTCCCACTCTCTTCATGTCCTCCTTTCTCCACTTTCTCTTCCGCTCTCCTTGCTATTGCTCTATCTTTTCCAGAAGAAACTTCCCTGTCTTCCATCCTTGGCGTTTGCAATAGCGTACCGAAAGGAGAGAGCGAAGGACATTGACGAAGAGTGAAGTAGTAGGTGAGACAGAAGGAGCTACTTGGAACTTTTAGAGAAACTCTCCAAGAAATCTAGAGGAAATATCCACATTCTCACATGCGTAACTCCTTACCTGAATGAAACCGACTGTTGAGCACACTGATCTTCGCAATTGCCATCGGGGGAGCAATAAGTTTTTTGACAGAGGCAAGCATATCCTTTTGTAGAGGAATCCGGGACGCAAATGTATCCAACCATGCACTCTGAATAAGCGCAGGCATTGATAACCTTTTCGCATTTTCGTCCTAAGGGAACGACGGAAAGAAGAATACAACATTACACTCTCGCACTTGAAAAAATACATACAATGAGAGCGGTAGGAGCGCAAATACTTATTCTCGTAATACACTCCATCTCCACGAAATTTGTGCTTTCTCCGGCTCCATTATCTTAGCCAGTGAAAGCTACAGCCTCTTGTAGAAAAAAAACACAGCTCTTGCTTACCTCCATAGCCGGGTGGGCAGACGCATAGAGTTTCCAGCACATGATTCGGAGTAATTAAGCTAACAGTTTCCGTTGAAATTAGAGACTGACTTCCATCAAATGTTGCCATTGTGCGACACCTATGAAAACATTGAAAGGTAAATAAATGATAAGCTTTCTCCACTAGAAGCCCTTAAAGTTGGGGGAAAAGCGAAGACAAGGGCATAGATAGAAACACAAAAGAAAGGGAGACCTATCTCTAGTAGATGGACTTCCAAAAGCAAGTACTTACGTTCCACGCTCGCATGAATCTTTATCGCAGATATCGTATTCCAGACGAACAACACGCCCTTGTAAGACAGCCTCGATTCTGGGGATAGCAAATCGAAGTTTCTTGACAAGATCCAAAGGTAAGACAAAGTTGCCGTCACTGGACTTTCTTACAGCCAAGAGGATGTCGACGGAGGGGATGGAGGATGACGGCAGCCCTCCTATCTTGGTGTCTCTTTTATCCCTTGTGCTCACCACAGCGGTAGATTGATTCAATTGATTTTTTGATGCTTGAATGCTAAGAATGAAAACATCATAGGACGAGCCACTACCCACGCTTCCCTCAACTCCCATCGCTTCCTTGACGACACTGATGAAACCGAAAATCCGTGTGAGGACACTCTGAGGACTATGTCCACTAAGAGTCATGACGACAGCAAAGGAGCTTAAATCCTTGCTACTCTTCAATCCTTTGGCTTTACTCAGCCCTCGTCCTTCCCCAGGTGGATAAATGGGGATTGCTTCTCCCAAGATTGTCGAGTCCGTCTGCATGTCGGGGATGAGACTTGTCAAAGTGATTATTTTAACGTAGGCTTCCCCTCGAGCAGTCCACCGTCCATCACTCACACCCACAGCCAGCTCATAGGTTCCCTCCCGGAGGGGTATTATGGATTGCAGGGTTCCATTGTAAGAATCAATCGTAAAGATGGAGGAGGAAGGTGTTTCCAGCAAGGAGTAGACCAAAGTGTCATAAGGATCAAAATCTGATGCATGAACTTTCCCCAACGGGATTCCGGCGGGATAGGATTCATCCGCTGTGATTGCCGTCACTGACAAGGATGAGACGACGGGAGGCCATTGGGATTTGTCCACTACTTTCACCGTGATGTTTGTATCAGTGAATAAAGGTGGATCACCATTGTCGAAAACGCGAACCTATTGAACCAAAAACATGATACAACTGTAAACTTGTCAATCCTTGTTTTCGCCATCACGCGACACCAGAGCCACCCCAATCTAAAACTTGAAGCAAAATCTCTCATCAATTCTCCGTAAAACTATGCATAGTTTTATGATTATGCCCCAATGATTATGCCTCCTTCACAAGCTTTCATGTAGTACTACTTCTGCTACCCATAATTAATTATTTTTCAACTCTTTTATAAAAGAAGTGCCAAAGGGTTAACGATGAGCCGGCTCGACACCAGTAACGCCATCTACAGCCTCATCAGCTTCCCCTCTGGCATAATCCCATCTAAACCCCCCTCATCAATATCTTTAAAGCTTATTCACATACCTGTAGCTTATACATGTTCTTCCGCTGGAAATTTAGTTTTCCTGCCACAGTGAGTGCGCCAATTTCGGATACGGTGAATGGAAGTGGTGTATCCGTTGGAGCCTCTAAATCTCTTAAGTCCCAGCTGAAAGGAGCGGCGTTCGGGGGAGAATCAGCATCGCTCACAGCAAATGTGAGCATCACATAACCCAAGGGTCGATCCTCCTAAATCACATTTATATTACATTTACAAACCTTGTTCTTGTCACACTCACTCTGTACATAAAAGCCGCTAGCACTACACACATGCTTAGTCAATCCTATGCATAAAATCAGCCACGCTTGCCAAACACGGATAATACATTTTATCCTAGTGGCTTTCCCTTTCGAGGACAGGCAAAATCTCCGTCCGATTTCATCCGTGAAATACATAATCTTCAAGCCTCCACTCCTCTTCCAGAAATGAGAAGAATTGCTCTTCTGCACACTCTTCATCTAATATTTGTCTAAAACTTTCAAGTTTTCCCTACGCATTCCCTTAAATCATGGAGTGAATCTCAATTCTCTCACCTGCACAACTGCAGTGAAATTTTCCAAACTGTTGACAAATTTCGGAGCATTATCATTCACATCGTTCACTTCAATTTCCAGCGTGGTTGAGCTTTGGAGTGGCGGTGCTCCTTTGTCGGAAGCCCTTATTTCCAATGAATAATGGGATATCTGCGTAAAGAAAGGTAAATTCAAATAATTTATCGTCCTGTAATAAAATCCACATATCTTCCACGAATCTCAATCAGCTGCTTCAATTCCCATCCATCCAAGGTATATACATACATGAGGGATTTGGTAAGCTTTCTCTGATTCGGCACCGTAACACGTGGAACTGTTAGCAAGATGGGACTTGCGCTCCCATCTTTAAATGTTCTTATCGATATGGATATGACTGTGCTCATGGGATGTTAGGTGTGATAGTATTTGAAGAGCTATTACCTTTTCTCGGTCCAACTTGGCCGCAACGGACACAACTCCAGTGGTGGGATCGATTTTAAAATGTTTGAAACGGTCTCCAGAAAGGATATCGTAGGCTATAACCGCATTAGAACCACTATCCAAGTCATTTGCCAGAATCTGTAAAACAAAAATGTGATATAAAATCCCTCATCCTATTCCTCCTATCTCTTTGCACCAATTCAATTTGGGGGTTTTTATCAGCCAATCCCTCCCATACTTTTGCTTTCTCCGCCATTTTTGGCTTCTCTCATGTTATTGAAGGGAACCCTCATAGAATATTACCCACCACAACATACGCATAAGAGGAATAATTGAAAAGCTTTATCTATTTTTATCATTTTTCTAACTACAAAATACGTTCCCTCTGCCTTCAAGTTTAGGAAGGACGACGTCTTATAGGAAGATACTCTGCATAGGAGGCTAAAATCTACAAGAGCATTGGCTCCGACAATCCTCGGGGTACTTTAGGATTCACATATGGAAATTGGATTACAGGGTGAAAGTAACATTTTAGATTACGGTACCAAAGAGACACGTTCGTATAGAGGAAAAGGAATTACCTGAATAACAGACATTGCGGCTGGAGCATCTTCGGAGACTTGTACGGAGTAAGTGCCAGAAAAGATGGGTGGATTATCATTGTAATCTTGAATTGTGATATTTACGAGACATTGGGCGGCCAAGGGTGGTTGTCCTCCATCCTGGGCTTTGACAGCAAGTACATACTCTCGTACTTTTTCATAGTCCAAGGACGAGTTGACAAAGATGACGCCAGTTTTTGGGTGAACTCCAAAATGATTGTACCCATTCCCACCAACAATTTTATACGTGATTTCGGCATTCTCGTTTATGTCTTTGGATGTTGCCATAACTCTTGTCACTTCCGTCGATACAGGAGCTCGCTACAAATAGGACAAACACGGCGGCGGTATAAGCCATTAGCATTCCACACAAGGTATCCATCTCCATCAGTTTCATTCCCACTCTCATTCACTCCCACCCCACTCAAAGGGAGAAGAGAGGGCGGAATCTGTTTTTTTTCACTTTCTCCCGCCCCCTTGGATTTGCCGGGAGAAAACTGAGTTAGTGTCTGCCGCCACCAACTCCTCTCTCGCATTCATCCCCTCCCATACGGAATCTAATTACGAGCTAATAAATAGGCATCCGCCACAACCTCTCCCGCCTTTCCTTCCACTTACCTCTGAGATTTCTGCAGAGTAGTAGGTTGAGAAAAACTCTGGTGGATTATCATTCACATCCGACACGATGATCGACATAAGAACAGTGCTCACTTGAGCGGGACTTCCTCCATCCGTTGCCTGTGAAATAGAAAATTGTTGCCATCATTATTCCCTCCATCTTCCATATTCTATACTATTTCCGCCTTTTTCTCATTCTCTCGTATCTTATTCTCTCTCCCCCGTCTTTCCCCACTCCTCCTCTTTCTCTCTTTCTTCATGAATAATCGGAAATTACTTGTATCGTCAGATTGTAATGGGAAATCAATTCCCTGTCAAGGGGTCGGAGCAAGGAAATAACCCCACTGCTCGGCTCGATTCCAAACTGATTCTCCACGGATGTATCCGACATAGCAACAGTTGAGATAAGAGCATATCGGATCCGCCGATTTCCTCCAGCATCTGAGTCATCAGCATGTACTTTCCCTACCAAAGCTCCCATCGGAGCATCTTCTTTTACCGATACAGTATATACATCTTCCAAGAATCTGAAAAGCATAAGGATTCCTCTAGTTTATCATCCGTTAATGTCCGTCTTAGAGCCAAAATCTCTGATCACGGCCAACACCGCCGCCGCCCGCCAAATCTCCAGCCAGAGGTATATACTTACAGATGGCATTTTGCCTTGAGGCATACATCATATTTGCTATCTTACCTGGGCTTATTATCGTTAGTATCATCGATGCCGATTCTGAGGAAGCTGGTACATTCGTAGGAGGATTCTTTGTCCAAGGCATGAATGAGGAGGGCGTAGGAAGAATGTTTTCCCTCTCTATCCAGATTGTTGTGTGTGGTAATTACACCAGAATCTGGATCGATTTTGAAATCCTCTGCTCCTTTGCCAGAGATTGAAAAAATAGGGTTGGGGCCATCTAAGATAAAAGATGTGTTTTTTGAATTATATATCTGCCATATTTATGTCACACCATAACCCTTCACCCATCCTACCACGAATCCCTCTTTTCTCTTCCGGGCCAACTCCTCTAGGAGCCAACTCTTCTAACTTTCTCCATCAACAATAAATAATATTTGCCGGAAAACTATTTTAAAACTTACTTATATCCGGATCAGAGGCTTCCATTGTAGTAACGTAAGTCCGGACTGGGACGCTTTCCAACAACTGATTCTCATATTCTGCCACGGGGCAAACTGGCGTGTTGTCTGGAAAATGTTCAAAACTCTTGTAAAGAAAAAACCATACTTTCTCCTTTTATTAAACTCAATGCTGCAAGCTTCAAGCTATACAACCACCACTCAAGAAACTCAAAGTAAGCATACGAAGACAAACCAGGATTTTCATATGATTATTGCTTACTAAATCTGGAATTAACGGATCTAAATACTGATCAAACTTCCGGGGTTCAGCTTACCATTAACGTCGATAATATTAACTGTAACATTGGCATAGTCGGAGAAAATACCATCTGTGGCTAATATCCGGAGCTCAAAATTTTGCGTAACTTCAGCATCAAGTGTGCGCCACACTGATATTTCTCCACGGTCGTTGATCTAGAGAAATACGCAAGATTCCATTAGTACTTGACTCTTCATTTAAATGTAGTGCATCTTCCTGAATTCACTCAAAGTATCGAATTCAAAAAAAAAAAAACGTCCCCTCTATTTCCATTCAACTCGGAGAAAAGGAAACAAGTTGGGATGACATGTGAGCTTTGTAAAAAGCTCGTATTTCTTTAAATAACAAGACATGTTTAAAGGAGAGTTCAAGGTTTACACTTTACTCCTTTTGTTACAGAAAAAAAGAGAGTATTGCTTCCAAGTGCTCTGGCATTTCTAAAGGGCGAGAGCATGATATGCTTTCTCTGGGACACCTTTATTTCTCATTAATGTCAGGCTAAGAGCACTTTCTGTCAGAATTGATGACACTGGGAAAGGGAGATAAAAGAAAAGTTTAGCTGAGGAGAAACTGGATATTTTTCTTACTTTAAAATGACCCTTCTCGTTTCCCCCGAGAATGTAGTAGGACAAGATGGATGGTGTGATGGTCGACCCATTACTTCTGGCATCATCAAGATCCGTTGTATGAACAGTGGCGACGAGTGAGCCCTCAGCCACGTCTTCTCTCACTAATCATAATAAAAAACGACTTAGTCCAACTCTTCTTCAAAGCAGCCTTGCTCCCAACATTTTGAAATTCCTCCACCAACTTTTCCACTTTCCTACATTTTTAATTACAAGCCCCTCAAACCTCGCCTCTTCTTCAAATAGGCACAAGCACCTCTCTTCGTCTACTTGCCTAGTTTCTCTCTTATTCCTTCCAACACCCACCACATTTCCTTTTACTTTCTCCATTTCTCATCCTTTCTCTTCCCCGAATCCAAAGCTCAACATCTTTTTCCCTATCTGTTTACATCTAATACGCTTCTTGCACTCTTCCCCTGTACCTATCCTACTTTCAGTCCAAACAAAACTATCCTCTTTAGCAAACATTCACTCTCCTCATTTTCTCCGCAAATGTTGCTTAATGACCTAAGAAATGCAAACTCTTTCACCTTCCCACAAAGCCGTATCCGTCCATCCGTAGGTTGAGTAGCCAGCCCAGCAAGCCAAAGTACCAGCCACTTGGCTAGTAGTTCCGCCCACTAATTTAAACAAGGCTAAGATTTACCGCATCCCCTACCAAACATTTCCTTTCCCACACTTTCTCTCTGTCTTCCAGAGTAAACTTTCTCCCAAATACCCCCTTGCTCTTACCCAGAAGAACGGCAGTCCATCCTTCTATATCTCCAGCCTTTAGAGTGCTTATGTACCTTTATCCACACTTGCTCCTAAATACTTTCTTCCTTCCGAGGCTTAACTTGTGGATCCTGTCTTTTCCTATGTATATAATTTCCAACTCACTTCCCTCCTCGGAATCTTAAACATTCCTCTCCTCTTGGCTCCAATTTCGTTTGACTTGTCACAGGATATTTAGGCTTAAACAAATCTCCATTTCAAGAAGAACACACAGCTTTCTCCTTCACTTTCACTCAGGCCCTATTTTCAAACAAGTGTACGTAATCTCTCGCATTTCTAAACGCCGAAGCATTCGGAATTGAAAACTTAATTTCCTCTTGTATACATTCTAACCTCTCTCGTGACTGATGCTACCATACATATAAACTCATGATTAGTAAATAAACAAACAAGAGACTCAAAAACACTTACCGGAAGCATAGTAGTGAGACGAATCAAACTGTTGTAGAAAAAAAATAATCATGAATCAATAACCCGGAATTCAATGATAATCTGTGCTTTCACTCGCATAGCGTCACAACCACTATTGCCATTCTCGAATCTCTCGTTTAAAAGTGTAAATATATTTTATTTATCTTGCGAAAATCCAATCCGATTTGTTGTCAAAGGAATTTCACTATCAGTTTTCCTTTCTCTTGGGATTCAGAGTAGAAGAGAATGGATTGAAAAGAGTCTTACCGAATGTTGGTTATCATTAACGTTGAGTACTTGGACGATGACAGTAGCTGTGCTCATTAAGTGCGGTTTTTCGCTATCAGTTGCCACCACATGTAGAGTGTGTACCGTGTTGGTCTGAAATGAATTAATGTGAATTGGATTAGTTCCATAGATTTCGGCTACAATGTCATCATAGAAAAGGGGAGGGAGAGGGATCAGGATGGCTATCCCAGACAGTTATGCAAACATAAACTGAGTGGTGAGCCTCCAACTTTCTCTCATCTCGTTCTATATCCTCCCAATCCTTTTCGTATCCATCCATTAAGCAAAATCTTGCTTTCCAACTCTTCCATCATCGTATCAGGAATCCACCACACCCGGAATCTCTTACAAAAGATCAAAGACAGAAGAGGAGGGATTCCGGAGTGAGTTTATCTAGCAGTTGCTGACTGCAGAGGAGGACAGACAGGGTACATGGATATACTCAAGCAGTGTGCTCAGCATCCGTTTCAAATCCGTTCCCGCCTTCATCCCCTCCTTTAAAGCCGCCTCCATCCTGGATTTGTAATCCCGGGAAAACAAGAGCCGGGATTCAATTCAGCCCGGCTCTTGGACTCTTGCATTGCGGGGTGTGCAGAAGAGGAGACGGTGGAAGTGAGCTGGGTCGGAAATGTGAGGATACATGCTTTAAATACAAAGAGTTTGGAACGTACCTCATAATCCAACTTATTGGCCAAAGTGATCCATCCATGTTCCTGGTTGACGGAGAAATGAGACATTTCCGAGCCTAGGCCGGATGGCACTAACGAGTATCGTTGTTTCACATTACGACTTTTGTCTGCATCAACCGCATGAACTGTTGGCACAATAAATACAAACTTTGTCACACGCTTTCCAAAACAGCCTCCACCCTCTTAACGCATACACATTCCTAAGCTGACTTTCTCCATCCATTTCCCTTCCTTTTGGGTTTGTCCGGCTGGCGTGGAGAGGAAGAATTGCCTCCCTGACTTTCAAAATTTCCTCCATTTCCCTTATTCAGGCCCTTCTCAACTCCATTTCCCAATTCCCTCTCCACAATAATCTTTCTCCTCTTTGACCTTTCAACTCAATGAAATCACCACACTGATAGCTTCCTCCGTTCTCACCCTTCACTTTCTCCCGATTTTCTCCAAAGCCAGCTAGGACGGGCTCTCAGTTTAGTGGGCCTTGGTTTCTTCTCAAACTTTCTCCCACTTTCTCCGCATTTCCCCTTTCCCACATAAATAGTCCCGGAATCCACTCAACATATATATATATATTTGAAAAGGTATAGGGAAAACAAAAGGAAGGGCATGGTGGAGAAAGCTACTCGTAAAATGTTAACATATCAATAAAATCGTAGACATACCAGTGAAAATTAAGGAGCCTTCCGGAAAATCCTCTGCAACTCTCACATTGTATTCCTGGGCGTTAAACATTGGCGGGCTGAAAGAAAAAGATTTTCGCATAAGTATACATAAATAGCATCTTAGGCTTGCAAGTTATTGTGGACAAAGCAATGAATTTATTAGTCCCCGCTCTCCATCATTTCACTCCACTTTAATAGCTCCAGTACAGGGAGCAATCAAAGCTTATTACCACCTCCGATCCCCGCTGCTTTCATTCTCTGCTCTAGCCATAACATTTAATTTTCACCCATGTTCAACTCGGCAAGTTGGTCGCGGAACTCCCTTGATTCATTCCGTGTCTCTCGTAGTTTACTCTTGAATTACTCAACAATATAACAATTACTTACTTGTCGTTAGAATCCAGGACGCGAATCGTAACTTGGGAAGTGGCAACGCTCATCCCATCTCCGCTCTCGGCCCAAATCACCACCTGTATGAGAAATTCAATTAAGCAGCCATTAATATTAACTCCTGCAGTTTCTTCAACACCCAAAAACTGGACTGATTCAATTAAGCTGGATTGCAGCTTACATTAAGCTGCACTAACATTCACCACGATTTACTGGCTCATTTACGCTAATTCTATTTTAAACAGTGATGAAAATCCAAGCTAACCGTATGTTTGTCTTCTTGTTCTTGATCAAGCCTTGCATTGATGACCAAGTTTCCGTTATCATCCACACGGAAGAATTCATCATTGGAGCTGACAACACGAAACTTTGGAGATTGGATATTGGTAACATGGAAGGTGGTAATCATGGATCCCACAGGTGCATCCTCCTTGACGAAGAAGGTTGCATTTTGAGGTTGGATTTCCGGTGTAGGTTGTCCATCAGGTAAGACGACAATGGTGACAGGAGCATGTGAGTTAAGTCCTCCCTCATCAGTTGCGACAGCCCAAAACTGAAAGTCCACCCGATCCAAGCTAAACTTGTTAATGTCCGCCTCGTTCATCCTAAACCTCACTTCCCCAGTTTCCGGGTTCATATCAAAGTAATTTGAGTCTCTCTTCACGCTGGAGTTGGCCGCACTCCGTTCGGATAGATCCACAATTGAGTAGCGAATTCCAAATTCAGTATCCGCATCGATTGCAAGAACCTGTGACCAAGAAAATATAGCCGAAAACCATTAAACGCCAAGTAAGCATAAATTTTGACTTGATCATCTTAAAAACTTTGCTTTTTCTTCGCAAACTTTCTCTCAAGCTTTCTTTCTTGGAGCTTCTTCTTCTGTACAAGCCGGGATATATGCATCCACCTTATAGAAAAGGCGTGCTTAGCCCTTGTAAGCATATATATGTAAGAGCTTTTGCTCCACATTCTTTCAAGCTTGTCCCTTTTACGAATCTTGCGGCGGGGGAAGGAGCAACAAATTCCACCTTTCTCTCTTGTATGCATCTATTTATCGGCCAAGCTTTTGCATGTATGCCGTCGATAAAATGAGAAAAGTGCGAAACCATATCGTGACAAGGACTAATGGTCCTGTATGTCACCCTCGCTTCCCTCCTTCGCCGTATCACCTAATATTCTCCAGCTCTCTCACTCACTCAATTCCCATCTCCACCTGCTGACTGGCTAGCGTCTGGCGCTTATAATATACACAGCCTTTGAGCACACTATGCTTTCTCCCTTACAAGCTTCTGCACTCTCGCCAAACCGCGCCTCCGCTCAATCCGGTCCGGGAACAATTTACATTTTATGAGTCAAATTACTCGCTTGGAATTGATGGGAATGGAAATTGTTTTATGAACCAATTCACATTATCTCCTCCGTAAAGTTATAATAGGTAAAAGAAATACATGTGGCTTGATAGCATATATCCAAGGGAGTTTCTCATCCACTATCACTGTACACCCACACATGAAAAATTCTGCCCACACAAAAAATGTCTTCTCCGTTAGCCCGCATACGTATCCAAAGATATTAGCCGAGTTATTAGTTACTAACCTGTAAGACTGGATGTTTGGATCGAAGTCTCTCCGCCGGTATAGTAACCCGGTATTCTTCGACGACGAAAATCGGTCGCATTTCATTTACGTTCCCAACCTAGAAATAAATTTTCAAAATCAATTCATCTCCACCGCTACCACACACCGTCGCCACTGCACAGATTCCTCACATTTTACCATGCACAAAAGTATCATTCTACATTCTGCCTTCCAAGGGAAAAGATGGTTGGAAGGGGGAAAATAAGTATCATTCTCAATCTTTTCTCTTTCAACTCGTGTGCTTGTTTCTTATTTTCCTTCCATAAAAAGCCGGCTACATTGTATTACATTCCAAGGGAGGAGTATTTTAGCTTGTGCTTTATTTTTTCGCAAATCCTAAATAAACATGTTTCCAGTTGGGATGTGTAGAAGATTTTTCATCAATCACATTCAACTAACCGCTTATGTGTCAACAGAAGCATATCTCGCATCAGTATTCTAAAAAGTTTGCAAAAAAAATCCTTTTCCTCTTCTCCCTTCTATGCCCGCATCTTTTTGAGAAGATTCTTCTTTCTACGTCCAGAGGCCCGGTGACAGAAGACGAATGAGGAGAGGGGATGATACATGATGGAGAGAGCTATTTTAAAACTCTTTTTAGTCTTGTTGTCCTCAGCCTATGCATCACCCACCACTGACACACCATTCGACATCTGACACATCTTCTTCCTAACTTGGTTCGTGTCTCTTTTTTTCTAAAGCATACCTCCCCCGTACCTTTTTCTTCCGTTTCGTCTCTTCACCACACATATATACAAACTACTCACGTCTTTGACTACTTTTGTATTTCTCTTTGGTAACCGAATGGTTCCTTGAATTCTCAATATTGCGATCCTCCTACGGCTACAACAGTGTTCTTTTTCGATCATGGCCGTAAGTTTCTTGTAGGAAACGTGGAGTTATCCGCGGATGAGGAATGGAATCCCACTTGGTTCCAAAAGGAAAGCCGACTCAAAAAACAAGTAGCGTAAACATACGTATCCCACTTACTTTAACTGCCAATTTCGTGAAGCCGAGCCATCCTCCGCCGTCTTGAGCTCCAATTTCCAGCGTGTGTGACTCTTTATATTCCCTATCTAGGGAGACATCCGGTGTGGATGACAAGCGGACTTGTCCAGTTTCTTCGTTTAAAACAAAGAGTCCAGGCTCGTCAGTATCAGCAATGAAATAGCGCACCCGTCCAAAGATGGAGCGATCAGGATCAACTGCCGTCAGCGTTGCAATCAAGTATCCATCCGGTGAATTCTCAGGGCATCCCACCTCGTAAATAAGGGAAGAAAAGGACGGCGGCTCATGATTTCTTGGCTCTACATCAACCTGTACAGAAATTATTGATTACATCATCAGTTTCCCTCTCTAAAATCCCATCCCATTACAACATTCATCCCGTCGTATAATCCGTCAACCCTTCGCCTCTCCCTACTTCTCTGTCCTTAGCGTTCCGTTCCGGAAGCTTTTATTCCTGGAGATACTCGGGTAACTTTATATACTCTGTCCAAAAACTTCCCTTACCACTTCCTCGTTATCTGTATCCACGGAAAATCTTTCACCCGCCCAACACTCTCAATCAACCCTCCTACACCACAACCTCTCCCGGCATCCACGTAAACCACACTACTGTAAATCCCCGCTTTCCCCGCATCCTCTACCGCCTCTCTTTTCTCAACTCTTGTTCGTTCCAGACTTTCAACGGACAGTTTTCCCCAATCCTTGAACGAAACGAGACTTTACCTTCCTGTCATCACATTATTATCCTAGCAGTCACATTAAATTTAACCTCAAGCATAAATAGTTTTGAGAAGCCTTCATTATTTCCATCTCTCACATCTTTCGCTTATTATACTGAAACTAACTGTCCCTCTATACGCGCAGCCCTGTCAAACTGCTATCCTCCATTCAATCTCTTTTTGAAAGATACTTGGCCCACGCATAAAAGCTCACCTTCTCTCACTTCCCTCCATCTCAATGGACACATTCAATTAGTCTCACATCCATCCTCTGTCTATCTTGCTCCACCTAAAATTTCCGTCCAAACCCTATCTAGTATCTATCGAGTTCCAAGTCTTTGCCCTTCTTCAAACCCTTGAACCAACTCCATCAAAATCCCCCCAATCTCTTTATCTCTCCACCCTTTCCTCAATCAAGAGTTTCCATCAATCTCGAATTCCTCCAACTCCAAATGTATGATGTAACCAACCACTGCAGACAAAACTAAACCGCACCTCCTGACGAATGGATATCCATATGATGAAAATATTATATGAACAAGCTATAAGCTCAGTGCAGCTTTAGGAGTAGCAACCTGTTTGAAAAGTTTCTGGGTTTCTGCTGTTGTAACCGCACAACAAACCTGAAACATTATAATCCGCTTCCTAAAGCATAAATCCAGGATTGGAATAATTCCGAATCCATCCATTCCGCCCCTCTCTCTCGATTCCCATCAACCTGCTTGCCAGCCAGCATGGAAAGCTAGGAGCTCAGCAGGTATTATTCCTCAATCACGAAACATTTCCATCCGTCCCTTTGATTTTCAAGCCGTTCCGACTTGTATCACCCACGCAAATTACACGCAATCATCCATAACTCAAGGGGCGAGTTTCTTCATTTCCATCCCTATCCTGGATTATTTTTGCTTTCTCTTCAACTTTCCAATTCTTGTGCTATTTCTGCTGAAGCTGGCACAATACTTTGTTCCATGCCTGTGAATCAACTCCTTGTTTCCTCTATACCGGGTAAAATTCCCTCGAAATCTACTCAAAAACAACCCGCTCGACACCAACCAACTAATAATGAGAATCTTATCGTCCCTTTCATCTATAACATTTCATCATCATTCCTCTCCTCGCCTTAATATTTTAGAAGGCTGTAACAGTTCCATTCTTGACCACTCAAATCCTGGCTGACACGAACACCCAGCTCGCAGCGGCTTTCACTATTAATTCTCCTACAAATATGTCTTTCCTCCACCAAGCCAACACATATTTAAATCCGTTGCGTGCGTGCATCTTTATTATTTAAATTGGAAGCCGTCTGAGTAATTTCGGGCTTTATATTCCCTCCTCCCAGCCCCATGAGCCTAGCCTGTGAATAGCATGTTTTCTTCAAAGTTGACTAATAGTAAGAGATCGGCCCAATTTCCTCCTCATTACGAGTACAGATATTGAAAGATTTGCTCAACTCATTCATTCCCCAAATCTGCATGACAGCCTGATAACAGAAACCCATCATTACGTCAATCAAACTGAAAACTCAATTATCCTCAGAACTCATACACTTTCTCCCCTCTTCATTCCATAGAAATCTAAAGAAATCCGGTTTTTAAATTCTCGCAGCACACCAGCATCCCCACTTTATTTCATTCCTTTTAAATTCTATCCTTCATTTCTTCAAATATTTCTCCTTCAATTACATTTTATTCTGATTTCTAGCTCTCTGGCTAGAAATGGAAAAATATTTGCGACTTTCTCCCGGCTTTCTCCACCCCCTTGCTTGACTGAGCATGAACTAAATGAGTTTCTTCGGAGCTTCTACCACAGGCACAATAAAAAAGGCTTGTGGTTGAAATGAAAATTCCCTCACAGATTCTTCATATTGTGCACTATATTGCAGAAGATTCGTCTCTCTTTGAGGATTCACTATCGATGAGAACTATATATAAACTTCCCTTTATTCCGCTATTGCTTGAACTTAAAATATCTTCGTTTCATTTATTTTCCTCTGTGTGTGTGTGTGTGTAATAGAAACCCTATTCCTTCAGGCTCTTCTTATTTTTCTTCCTCCCCTCCTAAACTAGCCATCGTTCCCGTTTCAGAAAAGCTTTGTATTTTTTCAGTTTGTGCTAAACTAAACTTGTTCTCCTCCCAATACGTTTCTCCGGTCGGGAGTTGATATAAACTCTATTTGTCTTCGCGCTACGCCCGCTTCATTCATACAATGGGAGTAGAATGTGTGAATTTCACAAAAGGATTTCCTTGATAGACACAATGGAAACTATTTCCATTTTCTTTCCCTCACTAAACCCACTCCAAAGGACTTTCCCCCAATAGTCCAGTTGAAGAATATTCCTGAAGCGGTAGGAAAATAAAGACTGGAATTATTTTCCTATGCACTCAGCATCCCCGTCCTAGTAGATACAACATCTTCCATTCCTCAATATCCCAACCATTCTAGAACTTTGTAAATCCATCCCGTCCCCCAACCCTTTCATCCCTTCCCTCACGTTCCCCCCTTGCTTTGAGCTTCGCCGAGGGTTAAAATCCAGTCCGTATCCCAGTTTCGTCCCACCTCCCCAACTATCCTCTTTTCACGGCTTCTCTCGATATCCGTCCCGCTTTCCGCTTCAGGTTATTCAGGACGAGGAATAATTTATAAGCCATTGAATGATTTTGGAAACATTTTAAGCTGGGTTACTTACGTGAAGTCTGGTGAAGGATGTGAAGACTCCGTCAGTTACAGAGATGTTCAAAATGAAGCTCATTTCAGAGAGTAATACCTTGGGCTGAGCCACAGTCACGATACCTGTAAACATTGGAGAAATTAAAGATACATATTTGATGATACTGGTCTGGCTAAAGGCTCCCTTTCATTGGGTTCGTGATGAATTTTCAGTTTGCTGTGTTACAGCATACTCTGCTAGTAGATTGTGTGTGTGGATGTAGTGCTTTCTCCAAGGAGAAAGTGAGAAATTGGGCTAAGGATATTCCTTTAGCTGAATCGTGCGTATACAAAATAATAGTTATTCTTCATGTATCCTGCATGTTCTTCTAAGTGTAAAACGACCCTTGGTTGCTTAAATACCAGAATCTTAGACTCTTGAACTATGAGAGGAAAAAATAATGCTTTGAACTTTTTTGTGAAGGAAAACTTGAATTTATTTCGTACTTGTTTTTTCATCTATGCGTCTGCAATATTTTCTCGTTTTCTATCCTTCGCCATCTATTATTTTCAAATCTAATCTTTTTAAACTCTTCTCATTCAAATGGATCAAATTCTGCGCTCAGCTACGTAAAACATTAACCCGTCCTGACTTTCACCACTTTCTCCGGGGTGTTATACCTGTCACCTGTGCATATCTTTTCGCCGTTTGTTATCCTCATAGGATACGGCCCGCTTTGGAAATCCACAGGCTAACTTTCTCCCAGATTTCGCATAACGAAGCAACATGGAGTTTACCAGTACATGCATACTATAAGATGATTGTGTATTCTGTAGGGGGTGGATGTTGTTTAGCTTTTAGATTTTCCAATCCTGAACACTACATATTAAATCTTTTGAAAAAAAAGTAACTAACCGGTTTTTTCGTCTATATCAAAAGCGTTTTTGTTGTGGTAATATCCGACAATAGCATAGCGAAGAGTATCCATTTCATCCGGATCGTATGCCGTCACTTTAGCGACAACATGTCCCCGAGCGGCTCCTTCAGAAACTTTGCCAGTGTACACATTTCTTTCAAAGACGGGCCCCATGTCATTGATCCCCACCACTGGAAGGAAACAGAAAATGTGAGGAATCCAAAGTAAAATCTCATTATATAGTGCACGCATGTTCACATCTGGGAAACCACAGCAGACGAGACCAAAGCCACCATCACACGCCACATCCTCCGCATTTGGAAGACTACCAAACCAATGCAGCTTTTCCCTCTCTTTAAGAGGATATCCCGGAAATTATTCTTAATAAAAAATGGATAGCGACTCCTGCTTCTTTCCGGGTTTTATAACATGAATCATAACGCCCGGGATTCTATGCCGTGGACCCCTCCCGATGTCATGTTAAGTGCCATTGAAGAACGTACCTTGAATAATGACTCGTGCAGTAGAGCTGAGTGAAGGAATCCCGGAATCTTTGACGACAACAGAGAAGCGAAGTTGATGGAAGCGTTCGTAGTCTAGTGGTTGTTTCAACACTATCGTTCCGTCATTAGGTCGAATGGAGAACCACTTGGAGGGGTCGAGGCTGATGTTATTGCTCGTCGCATCCTCATTCATCATTAGATCTT
The DNA here is from genome assembly GCA_906901655.1 of Sminthurides aquaticus. NCBI lineage: Eukaryota > Metazoa > Arthropoda > Collembola > Symphypleona > Sminthurididae > Sminthurides > Sminthurides aquaticus. The sequence goes on along the minus strand of CAJQTT010000004.1, from coordinate 912,844 downwards.
CCTTCTCCTCGTCCTTATCTTGCCCGTTCTCGTCCTCCTCAGAATCATCCCCAAGATGGTTCTCTTTATCATTCCATCCCTTGCCCACGTCCCGTAGACTTCGACCAGCTACATGAGTCCTCAGGGAGTCGTCGCTCACGATCTCGTACGTAAGCATCCCATTAAGGCCCGTGTCGTTGTCATGTGCCTTGACGATTCCCACAATACCGTTCGGGGGCATGTAGCCCTCCGTGAGACGAATGTTGTACACGGGTCGTTCAAAGCGAGGCCGGATGTCATTGGAGTCCCGTATACGGACGCTTACAACAGTAGTTGACCAGGAGGAGGTTATCAAGTCTGTAGCTTTCACCGTCAACCTGTACATGGGCTGTGCTTCAAAATCCAGCGGCGAATTTACGTACAGCACACCTTGATAAGGAAACAAGTTACATTTTAACAGAAATAATTTATAATGCCGTACTCTGATTTTTTAAAATTGGCCTCCGCGTTACTCTTCTTGTACTACTGACGACTAATTTCTTGGAAAGCCCTCTCAAATTACAAATGACAGAATGTTTGTACGGAATCAAAATGATTGTAATATGCATCTCCTTTCTCCATCGGTCATGAAACATATGAGAACTCAGAGGTGCGTATATCCTTTATCACAATCATGAATCTCATTCTAAAATTCCTCATTCAGGTTTTGTCTACATAGACAGGAAGAGAATGGGAGAGATGAAGAAGAGAGTCGTCTTGGAATTCCCATCCTCATCTTTCATTTGAAATACCTATTAGAACCTACAGGATGATTCTACATCACAGGGGACCAAACTTTTGCAACTAATAATAACCAATTTCTAGCTTTTCTCCCGACTTTCTTCCGTACTTTCTCTCTGCTTTCTCCCTGTCCCACTGGCATCCATGTTTTAAAATTTGCAGACTTAAGACAGATAGTTTCTACTCGGCTAAAATATCCAAACTTCCATCAGGATGAGGACCCATTCTCTTAAGTCCTACCGTCCCATGACAGCTTTATGTATCGTGCTCTACTAGCCTATAGCGTCAGCAATCTCATCCTTTTGCTCTACAATTAAATCCCAGCCTTTGTTCCCAGGCCAGCTTTCTCCGTCTTAAAACCAAACTTACTACTGTTAGTTAATGAAAGATGGATATTCGTTGTACCAAGAAATAACTCATCTAATCTCCCCTGACTCATCCCTCTACCCCTCGAGGAGGGATTGAAAAGAAAGAAGAAAATTTCTTGCACAGGAACGAGAGAAAGCTCAAGCTTCGGAAGGGATAAGCTCAAGCGGAAGTTAATTGGCGTGGAGTTTGCTCTCTTCCTTATGGAGGGCGCCGTGGAGAGCGTTGCCTATCTTGATTATTTTCTGAATAAGTAAATTTCTCTTTTAATCATTATGTACAATATGCGACTGGAATTTCTCTTATTTCATCATCGTTAGTTATAACCATTACTACACGCTAACCCTTGACAAGCTCACTCTCTTTTTTCAAGCTAAAGTACGTGTTATTTTTCTCATTAACTTACATATTCGGTTGAGTCCCATATCTTTTAGGAGAGGATGAAAAGTAGTGTGTTAGCAGAAGGAAAATTAATAAAGAATTTCACTTATTTTTCTTCCATACATTTACGTATAGCCATAGCTTTCCATGACTCCATTACCGGACAAGTGCAGATATAACGTGCTCCATTCATACACTCTAATGTATTCTAAATACTCAATTACTCATCGTCATATCAATAGCCAATTCCAACCATCATCTAAATTAAGCATTCATCAATATTCTGTATATTATTCAGAAATATATTCCATTCCACTTTCACCCTTCAGCTGCCTTGCCTACCACTCTTCAAGTCCGTGTCTTCTTCCTTGCAAAATGTTTTCGATCAAGATGAAATTATGTACACTGGAAAAGTGAATGTTATGCAAATATTTCTCTAGAGTGCAAATACTAAATACGGATACTTTGCACATAAGTATTTCTTTGCATACATAATAGCACTCATCATCCCTCTTTCCGTCCATCAACATCAAACTACTACATCCATGATAAGTTTGCAAACTCTAAAAAGCATGCATTTCTCTTTCACTCTCTCCCTGTGCAATTATACATCCACTGCTATTTGCTAATAATCAAAATAATCCGCATTACTTTCTCCGGGTAACGCGGAAGGGTTGCTGCTTTCTCCACAAATTGGCGTACATGCAAAATTCCGCTGCCATCTTGATCCTAATTTGAGACGCTTTCAAAAAGGTCATTCCAGATAATCTAGCTTCTAAATTGCTTAAATCCATCTACAAGGAAGCATATCCTTCTATTCTTCACCCCTTTTCGCTCACACGTAAAGCCAGGAAATAAAGAAGTTGAGAGCAGATGTTTCCTTGTCATATTTCCTTTTTCTCCTTCAAGTGCACGTGGATCTCTTGCTAGTCGGAATTATGACAGCGCCAGCTTTTATTTCTCGCATAATATGAGCTCTCTGTGGAAAACATCTTCTGGGAGGTAAACTTTCTTTAAACTGACAAATCGTATCATTAATTTCCTTTCTTCCCTTCACTTAAATCCTTTCACTCTCCCTACTAATGTCTTTGCATTCCCTAAAGATTTTTCTTATCATTTTAACCAATTCCCCTGTCATTTTCCCACCCACTTTACTCGTTAACCCCCCGTAAAATCTCTGCTAACTTTCATCAAACAAATTCACATTCAAAACATATTTCACGACCCCCTCCTAAAGTCAACGTCCTTCTCAAAAATGGTATCCTCTTTTCAAGTCCAGATTTCTCTCTCTAACTCCCAAACTTTCAGCCCCAGATTTTCATCCTACACACCTATATGCTCATTATAAAATGCGAAACTTTTACCACCAAAGTTCATTTAATTTATTTCGTTCTCCTCTTGCATCCGTCGCTTTCACTTTTACAAACTTGTAATTTCTCACCAAGTAAATAGAGCTCGTTGTCTCCCTCGGATATTTAGTAAGCTCTAGCTTTTTTCGCATACATAAATACATGTGTCTCTCCAGCATCTCATGCTCATATACTTTAAATAGGCCGTGTGAAAGTTTTGCGGACACAAGAATATTATTGGGGAGGAAACCACATGCAAATTAAAATTACATGCTGTTATTATTTTTTGCATTTATGCATTGTATGTGTATATACAGTGGAGTATAGTATGAGATTCTACTGGATTCCTGGTGCGACAGGTTATTTTGCGAAATTTCAGCAATCATATACACGTAATCATGCAGATGAAATGTAAGCCAGAAGAGCAAACCTGAGCCTTCCCACTACATAATCTGATGGAAACTTTGATTGGCAAGCATACAGGTAAATCAGGGGAGTATTCGCATATGCGGGAAAATACAGGGACGGTACACTCAATTTGAGGTAGGTGGTGTCATGCAAACCTTAATATTCATGCTTCAATTTGTATTTACATCTCACGGAGGATTCGAAAAGCATAATTCACATTACCTGTTTGATAATCGATTCCAAACTCCTCATACTCATTCCCATCTTCAATGGAATATATAATTGAGTTTTTCGCATGGGCTTGAAGGGCCAAAGCAGTGGACTGGAGGGCTGCATCCTCCGGAATCCAAGTCTCGTACCACTGTTGCTCGAAAACAGGCTGATCGTGAGTTACGATTTTAATTTGGACCATTGTTTCAGAAGTACATGTTGGAAGACCTAGAAATAGATGATAATTTTCATTAGTTTAACCCTACACCTCTCTTGTTGCCTCACACCTTATGTTAGAGGGAGCGGCGAACAGGGCCGGTCAGGCCCTGTGATCAGCTGAGGTAATGTGTGTGGTTTCGGAAATTGTTTCCAATTGACTATTTGAACAGCAGTCTTGCGACATTTAATAATATACCTTGACCACCATGATCGATGAACCTTAACGAGGCAATTATTGCACATAGTAAATGGTGTACCGCTTTTGTCTGACGCCACAACTGTCTTAGCTAAGCTTGTAGGCTAAAGCTAAAGATTCTGCTCCTATTATAACCCCTGTGCTAGAATTTATCATGCTGCTTCATCCATTCCATACCTAACACCTAGCCTTAATTATTATCAACGTGGAGGGTAGGTATATTATTTTGGACAAGACCGTTATTGGAGCTAGTAAAAATTCTGGAGGATTCATGTCTGTTTTTTGCTTTTCCTAAACTTTTAGCTCATTGAAGTGGTTGTGAGTAGGGTACGTAGAGCGTGGAAGAGAGCCAATGACTGGACACAAGACTGAATTCAATTACAGCTATAAAACCCGACAAAGTTCTCACATTACTGTAGCCCCAGTAAAAAAGCCAGTGTATAAAGATAAACCGGATGAAAAAATGGGAAGTCAGTAGGAAGGGGGTTGGATAACTTTTACTGCTCTTCGGAAGTTTCAATATGAAGAAAAGGTTACACTATATGTTTGAAAATTAGACACCATCAGTGCTTGCGGTCTGCAGTCTGGTAGTTAAGATACAGCTTTAGAAATTCCGATGGTTCGCATTTATATATAGGGCTTCATTCTGCTAAATAGGGCAGTTTGCCACAAGATTTTTCATTCACACATTCCTGCTTCACACAGTTAAAGAAATGCCGAAATTTAATCAGTGGAGATCAGGCTGGAACTTTGTTAGAAATCAGTGAAAACTCTGGGACAATAGCAGATATAGATGAGGCTGTTTGTGGCATTCGAGGAATTCCCTTGAACTTGACTCTCGGTAGGGGGAGTTATTGTCAACGAGTGTGGGTCTAGCGTTCCGATTTTCGGATACTTGCGAGCTCAAATGGATGTGATATAATCCAAAATAAGATGAGTTTTTCACACCATTACTTACACAGGCACTCGAGAGTTTTGTCAAGATTTTTTAATAGCAATATTATTTTCTTGCGCATGCCTTAAATAGCTCTATTATCACACCTAAATTTATTATCCTCGGAGGGTTTATTTCTTCTCTATCTCCTCATAAAATTCACATCCTCCCTCAGTACCAAAGTAATAATTCTAGGCTTTGGAGAGCCCATAATAACTCTCTACATGCTCCCAAGTGTTCGATTCCATTCCGTGTTATCTTGCGAAGGGATAAAGTTTCAACTCTCATACAATAGCTTCTGTTTTTATAGTCACTTTTCTTGCTGGATTGCTTTGGAATAATAAAATCTGCTTATCATATTGCTAAGTTAAATGAGATTGTCAACATTATGCACTTATGATGGGCTGGATTTGAAGTGAAAGCGAGATTATAATTAGTACACTATTTAACTATCTAGCTCCACAGCCTTTAGTTGAAATCACTACACATTATTTTAATTCCATCTTTACACTTGGACACAAAACTTAATGGGTTTCTCCGCCTGCAAAGCTACAAGATACAAGCAATTAGTAGGATCGTTTCCATGTTATCAGAGTATTTTGGCATTGATGCCGACTGTTTGAACCTTGGAGGTTTGTCGGATGCCTTGCTGGGATTCTGAACGAGTATGATGTGACGAATGCTATGAATATACGTGGGAGACTTAGCTTGCTGTTTTTAGGGACAGTCTCTGTGGAAAGGTTTAGCGATGATTGCCGTATGAAGTGGCTTGAAAACTATACTTAATATAAATACTCTGGTTTCTCACCTCCATCGTAAGCTTTGATAGTGATCTCATGATGTCCCACTCCATCCGGCTTTCTCCTGATTCGTATTTCGCCAGTGTATTTGTTGAGTTCATAAATATCACCGTAAGGACTGCGGACCAATTCAAATCTGACGATAGCATTTTCTCCTTCATCCGCATCAAAGGCCTTGACCTGTTCACAAATGGAGTAGAAAATGTTATTACGCATCAAGTCTTTTCATCCAGCTTAATCTCGTCCCACCTGACATATTCCCAAATGTCTTTATTCCCCTCTGAAAGCCATCCATTTCTTGAGATTGGCCCATTGGCCTCCCTCTTTTACCACCCACCAAATCCTTGCTTTCCCTCTTCCCTGATACCATTAGTATTCCAAGCTCAAAGCTGGGAGAGGATCGCTGCATACGCTTCCGACTGTGCTTAGAGTTCTGATTGGATTCCCATCTTAGCCGGGACCCTAACCTCCAGCCAGCCGTGGGTAATAACTGTCCGGTAATAGTTTCATCAAGGTATCAGTCTCCCGGACTTGGAAAGATAAGGATGATTTGTAGATGCTCTGACTCAAGCACACCTTGAGCGTTCTCAAAGCCTATATGCATGGAGACAAAAATAATAGTTGGGGATACATACGGCTGTCTTTCTTCCGTTTCTCGGTGGCTGCAAGGCACGTTGCTGGATTGAGTGCTTACCGGGTAGCTTGATTTAATGTAGTATAGCTTATAATACATATGAGAGAGGGGGGGGGGGTTGAAAGGCCGGGTGGGATTGGTTTGCGTGCTCAGATTGGAGCTGTGAATGATATAGAGGATAGGGAAATTCCGGTGCTGACAGACTTGACATTATCCGTGGCATATCATCCTCAAGCTATCAGTTAGTAGTAGTAGTAGTCAAGTAGAAAGTTATGGAGATGGTGGGTTGAATGGTGCTTTGCTATGCTAGGTAGAGGAGTGAAAGGAGGATAATACTTACTTGGATGACAGGGTCTCCGGGTTTTGAATCCACAGGAATCACAGCCACGTAGGGAAGATGTAGAAAATTGGGACTGTTATCGTTGATATCGATAACATTTATTTCAACATAGGCTCTTGCAACCCGATTGCTTCCATCTCCTCGTACCTAAAATATTGACATTTCTCGTTAAAAGCCCGCAACTTTCTCCACGCACGACAAACACAGAACTTTCTCCAAACTGGTTTCCTCTTTTCTTTCTCCACCCTTCCTCCTCCAGTATTCATTCTTCTCATTTCGTGAAAACTATATTTGTGCACGCAATGTGGTTGTCCGACAATATCCCAGTACTTTTTTCATCAACCAGTCCCTCCCAAAGCCAGGAGGTAAATCCTTGCAACTTTATTCATAAGGAGGGGAAAAAGGTAATTTTAAAATGTTGAGAATAGGCGGGTGGTATAAGACGTGGCGAGAGAAGGAGGAATGTTTCTCTGGGAGAAAGGTGGTGGTGAAAGTTGTAGATGAGAGTGTATAGATACAGGGGTTGTAAAATCTTTGCTCTTATTACAACAAGGGAAAGGAAAGTAATGGCTCTGGGAAGGGTTGTAATAGGATGAAGGGCGTGAGGCGTGAGTCTAAATGAATGTTTCCCACTTCACCTAAACTTGTAGTTAATGTGAAGAAAAAGGATTTCGGGAGAAAGTTGGAGGAGGAAAGCTTGGTTTCGTCAAACCCTTCTACCAACCTCCTTCTCCACCCAACTCTAAGACTTCAGGTGCGCACATCATCATTAGCTTGGACAAGGAGAAATGAGAGAACTGCATAATACTGGAGAGAGAGAAGAGAGTTTTCATTTTCCACTACTGGCTTAGCGCTTCCCAGAGCCGTTTTATAGTTTCTGGATTGGCTCAAAAGCCCATGGAGGAATATATTATCTTGGAGAAGAAAGAATGAAGAAAGAGAAAGCTGAGATTTTGTGTCGCCCCTCCCTCTTTCTCCTTAAAGTCCGTTCTTTATGTTTCTTACCTCGACTAATAAATTGTGTCTGGGCTCTTCTTCACGATCCAGTTTGACGCCAAGCGTGTAAATGACTCCAGATGTTTGCATAATCCCAAAATAAGGCGTGGGATTGAGTATTGCAAAGCGAAGGTTTTCATTTATTTCAGCCCCAATCACGGAAAGAGAGATGAGATTGATAATCTTTGTTGAATTTTCGAGAGCGGATCCGTAAAAGGTGGCATTTCGGAAGGCAAAATTAGGATTTGCTTCCAGGTTCCTCACATGAATGTTGATTGTGGCGAGAGAGATGAATCGCCCGTCCGACACACTCACTTCCAGTACATGTTTCGCTCCAGCAAAGCTCTCGACCCTCGCAATCCGGATTTCTCCGCTTGTAGAGTTGATTTGAAAAAACCCTTGAACATTGCCCCGGCTAATGTTGAATCGTACATCATCTCCATCCGCATCCAGGGCTTCTACCCTATGCACCAAGAAGCCTGGAACGGTGGGAAGGAGGAGTTCCACCCGTGCGGATTTTACTGATGGCGCCTGATCATTCACATTCAGGACGGAGACGTTGACTAGAGCGATGTTTGAGGAGACGAGTCCACCATCATCAATAGCACGAACGTGGAAAATGTAATGAGTTCTCTTCTCATAATCGAGGGGAGTGACGAGGAGGAGAGCTCCAGTGGAGGGGTCAATGTGAAACACAGTTCTCATTTCTTCATCTTCGATGATTGAATACGTGACGAGAGCGTTTTTGCCTGCGTCTGCATCCGAGCTGGAAAGCACGAGCGGTTTATTCTCATCACCTCTCCCAGGTGGCGTCGTTCCTCCACCCTGGACTTTGTCCCGCCATGAAGCTTTCTCCATGACGAGCGTACCTAAGGGAGCTCCTTCGCTGATTTGGCCTTCGTAGTAAATTACAGAAAAGCTGGGTGCGTTATCATTCTCGTCCTCGACAATCACATGAATCTTACATGAGGCGGAGAGTCCTCGCTGTAAAATATTACATCAACAATAAATCAATATTACAATATATTCTTGTCGTTTCTCCGGGAAAAAAACTTGTTCACCCCCAAACCCAGCCTTTTTCCCCTCCAAGCACAATCCATCTAAGTATTTTCTCCTTATCCTCGAAAATTCCTATCCAATCGCATCTTTTAAAATTCTATTTCGTTCTCACAACTTTATTTCACATCCATAGAGTTGCCAGCTCATCTACTCTTTCTGGTTCCTACTAACTGAACCTATAGCTTTCACTCCAACTTTCACCTCGATATTATGGCTCCTATCTGATGCGAGTTTAGGTGTATCTTATGTCTGTATCAGATTCAGATGCGGGGTCCTCTCCCAAAGTTTTCTCTTTCTATATCGGCTTTTTGGATCCCTGTTCAAAAAGTCATTTTCATCCGTCCCGGCCCAACTTGTGGTTTCTTCATTCCTCTCCCTCCCACCGAATGTGTACTTTATTAGATTCCCTTTTCACTGGGCTATTATTGGATTATCTTGTTATCTGTCTTCCCATCCTCTGTCTCAATCTTTTCCTTCCATGTCTGCCTCCTTGTCTTCCGAAAGCTAAACCAGAATAAAATCCACTAGTTCCTCACTCTGTTTACATTTTACCCATATCCTTCCCCATTGCCTACCACACTCCGTTTATCCTTTTCACGAGGGAGTGAAAGCGAGAGGAAGCCCAAAGAGGAGCTTACGACTTGGGATCCTTGCACATTCTCGTACTCTGCACTTTCTCCCCATCCATGAGGACGCTCTCTTGCATTTATAATAACCCTTAGCATGCTTCTTCCATCCGCTCCCAATAATCCGAATGCACTTACCAGGTTGGTTGCTTTTATAAGCAATTCATGACTTGATTTTGTTTCTCGATCAAGTCGGCCCCGATGTTTCCCAACAAGGATCACGCCAGTAGTTGGATCGATCCAGAATAAATTGTTTCGATTCTCTTCAATCTCGTAACTAACAGTCACACTGTTGTCAACCCGGACAGTTGTCACATACGTTCCGGGGATGGAGTTCTCACGCACATGAACCCAACTGTCCCGACTGTAACCTTTACCACTTCTGTGATTCTCTTCGTCACATCGTAAAGCTAGTACTTGATCGTCCGAAGCCAAAGTTACGATTACGTTGACGTGGGTAGATGCACTCAACGGCGTGGGTTCCCCATTATCCGTCGCTTTCACTGTCAGCTGGAATTCCATGGTGGGCTCTCCGGGAGGAAGTGAAAGCGGGCGATTCAAGTACAGCCATCCCGTATCTTTCTCGATGAGGAACGTGTTCCCAGTATTCCCAAACGTGATGGAATAAGACAGTCTTCCATTCTCTCCTTCATCCATGTCAAATGCTTCGATCTGTTCTCAAAATTCATCCGCACTAGTTAGCACTTACATTTCAATCTTTTCCCGCCCAATTACCTTCTATCTTCTACTTTTCTCCGTCTTTCTTCTGGTGTACCCCCTATCTTTCTCCGTGCTTTCTCCACTTTCACCATTACCATTTCGACAACTAAACCATCGTACATATCCGACACCAGGCTGCTCTACCGCTCACTATCACCCCGTCTTAGTACTTAGCTTTCCTCTTCTATTTCATGAATTCAATTTACTCCTTTCCGCTCATAAATTCTCTAGTATCGACTTAGGATCAGGCCTATCAACTTCCGTTCCAAGTATTTCCCCGTTCTCAGGAAAGATTTGCGAAAAACGTTAAAGCGGAGTTCTACTTTAACTCTAGCTCAAAGAAAGTCGTATATATCTACGTACAATCCACTCGTTCCTCCTCTCTCCAGTTAACCATTCCAGCCCTGTTACCCAATTAGCTGTGTACAGAAACTCCAGATTGCTTTTCCATCGCTACATTAATGCTCCTCCACCTGTACAGTTTCTTTGAAATAAGGTAATTTAGATTACAACAGCCTTTTCACTTCCACCACCGACTAATTTATCCACTTGGCTTCCTCCAAACTTTCTCCACTCTTACTTCTGAATCGGAAATAATCAGCACTTTTATTATGTTCATTCACTACGTCTTCCTCGCCTGCACCTTTCTCCGCTTTCCCTTCGCCTTTCCTTTTTCTTCTTTCTATGAGCCACTTATGCTTTTAAAAATCCTCATCTCAACAAGGAACTTACATGACTTCAATACAATCTTGGAGCTTGTTCACATAACACTCAAGCTAACTGAGATCCTTCCAAGAATATTAATGTCTACACCTTTTCTTCCTCGCTCCATCAGCCCTACCTTATGCACTACTTCAATCTCCCTGTGTAACTCCTAACTGATTCGGTTGAGTTCGCAGCGTACGTGGCAGGGTGCGCAAAATTCTTGGTAAAATTCGAGAGCTCTTTGTGCTGATTTTTCAGTAAAGCTTGGAGAAAGCCCTAATGAATCTTCCGTCTCTTGAGATTTAGTCATAAAATTGTTCGAAAATATTTGTTATTCCATAAAAAACAACCTCTTAAAGAAAAAAAACTGTCAAATCTATGCTACATTGCAGTTATGAATGATTACTCGCGGGATTTCTGGAATTTACGTCTTAAGTAAAACGATTTCCCTGTTCATACTCAAATTAAAAATGCATTTATAAATTGAATATAAAAAATAAATACAACAAAAGTAAAAAAATGATAGCCATTGCCGTATTGTTCCCTAAGCATTCTTCAAAAAAACTATAAACTGTATTATTGTAGTAACCGTCTATGGATTTAAGCATATAACTACACTCCAATCTCCGATGCAGTTCTACATTAACACTGATTCACGTTCTCCGTATTACCGTATTCGATCCGCAGAAATTTCTCGTAGAATGTAAAAAATCTGGCACCTAGAAACCCTTGGCCTCTGGGCCATTTTTATTAACGGAGGTTGGAGATAGATAAGAATCATGTGACAGAATCTCTCTCACCTGAGTAATCGGAGCTCCGACCGCCGTTGTTTCTGGTATTCGTACTTCAGCTCTCATGAGACTTCCATAAATTCCGGAGGGGAAGATTGGATTCATGTCATTTCTATCGATGACGTTAACGATGAGCCGTACAAAGCTGTAGTATTGTAAGGGATCCCTTGCTTTGATGGTGATGATATGCTGAGGTAGGGTTTCCCGATCGATTTCATTTGGTTTAGCGATGCTCACATCTCCAGTGAGGGAATCGATACTGAATAATCGTAGAGTTCTCAGATCCTGAGCATTGTGAAAGCCGTAAAGGATGGGTGAAGAGGTCCAATTCGTGGAAAGGCTGGAATTTAGCCGGATCCTTGCGATTGGTGAGAAATCATATTCGCTTTCATGAATGTGGGTAACGTAGCTCTTCTTCTCCCAGATCAAAGATGAGATACGCTCGCTTTCGATTACTCTCACGATGAGCTGCGTAAATCCAAAAGAAATACATTACTTCCACATGTTAGAGTTACTCATACAAGAAATATAGAAACGTGTATACATACATCTATCAAACAATAGGCATCAATCAACACTCTTCTTGCCTCCTTCAAAGCTTTTTCATTAACAATTTTCACCGTTCAATGACACTTTCTCCGACGAACCCCCTCGCAGTAATTACACTCTGCATCCTTTACATTTTCTCTCCCTTCCACATATCTTTCATTATTCTCGTCTCCTCGCCACTTTCACCACACACGAATCACGACGAATCATCAATAATTTTGTCTCTTCTTTTCATACATTTCCAGACTGAAACTTTTACTCTTTAATTTCACATCTTTCCCGTATACTTTCTCTTCTTCTCACTTCCATTTTCATACAGACCGAAACCAATTTATCCCTCAAACAATCGTCGCGACATGAAACCCTCATTCTCGAGCTACTCTTGTAATCCCTTCTACCCATTCTACACAAATGTAAGATGACAATTTGTCATTATGATACATTTACTGCATCCCTTCCCCCTTTACTTTCTCTTTACTCGTGTCTCACAATTATTTCTAACCCCAACCAGCCCGTCCCGATAATTAGAACCTTTCTCCGAAATCCCACTTTCCCTACCCTTTCCTTTCTCCTACTTCCACCCTCGCTGTGCTGCTGTAAGCAAGCTAAAACAGATTTATCCCGGCTTTCTTTCTCCAACTTCTCGAATAATTCCTTTTCTTTCAGGGAATCCCCCTCCTTTTATATGGGAATCTTTGAATTGGAATCCCTGGCTTTCCCTTCTTCCGCTTTCATGATTTACCAATCTGTGGGAACATAACCCGATTTGAGACCAGCCTCCTCCTACCCCCTCTTCCCCCCTCTTTACCCCATTTCTTACATTCAGACTTTCGATTACACATCTAAAAGTTATAACTGAATTATCCAACTTCCTGCGGGAATTCATAGTCTAATTTCAGATTCTTCAATACCAAGCCCAGGCCAACTCTGGTTGTGATTCCGAAAGGTGAAGGTGAAAGTAACTGGGATGGTGGATTATCTTGGAGGATAAATCTTGAGCACTTTAATGTATTCTTCTGTGGTATTCTGGGACAGGAGTTGGCATGTGAATCCTGCCCTTGTCCCTACTTCCCACCCTGCTTGACTCCATCCTATCCTTCTTTTACACTTTCTCCAAAAAAAGTATGAACGAAGACTAACGGAAGGAGAAGAGAGAGATGTGAACAGCGATGAGGGAAAGCAGACAGAGGAGTTGTCCAAAGTTTACATTTTCAGGATTGGTCGGGATGAAAACTGGAAGTGGGTCCCGGAAGAGACTCAATTCATGTAATAGCCATCATTGTCTCTAGGGGAAAGTTGGCACTCGTAATTTCCAGCTCTCCAACCCCTGTACACTCTCCAAGAGGTGATGTTGATAAAGAGGGAAAGTACGTTTCTATTTTTCACCATAAATTAAACATTTTCCTCTGAGAGCTGTTACATATGCAAATTACGGTTATTGTTGCCTCGTCTCGACTATGCTTTTCCCAACCCCGTCCACTGCTAATCCTGCCTTGCACTATACTAGTCCTCAACTCTGGCCAGCTCTTCTCTCCAACATCCCCTTGTATCCCCACCGCTATCTCAGTTCACCTTTCTTCATAATAAATACAAATACTTTGAGTCTCAAGTCTTAACCATTGCCTGAAGCTGTATCCATCCTACATTGTTTCTTGCAAGGATCAGGAACAATTCCTGTAATAACAGAGGCTTTTCCCGGACGACTGCAGTAGTTGAACTACTTATGTTTAAGCTTTAGCTGTTGGTATTGCCCCGAATTTTTGGAAGGTGACAAGAGGGGCTAGAATATTGGGGTAGTAGCTTTTAAAATTCTCGTAGGAATTTTGCTTGTAACCAATTCTTTTCAAGACAAACACTCTCTTAGATATGTTCAATGAAGCAGGACAACTTTTCCCTTGTGCAATCCCCTGCGTCTTCTACTGCTTTTAAATGAGCTTCTAGACGGGTGTGAGAGGAGGGAAGGAGAGAAAAGTAACATCCAGGCTTAAGCTTTCTTCCCTGGTTAACTCTACAATGGAGGAGAAAAGTTGGAATCTTTTGCCCCTTTGGGCTGTTAACCCTGTTTTTGGCTCATTCTACTTATCCCTGCCTTGACGCCTGTCTCTTCTTTGTACGTGCCCTGTAGGAGAATTTAGTGTGTATTCTTGAATTTTTCCTCGCCTTGGGAGGATGAGTTTTCCAGGCAAGGGAGGCTCATCACTGTTTATACTGTAACTTCTCACCCGCTGTAGACTTGTGTAGCTTTGTAGCAGTAACTGAGTTTCAAGAGAGATACAAGCTGGATGGTAAGCTTTATTCTCTCTCTCTCTCTCTCTCTTCTTCTTTGCTAAAATCCACACGTTCAGCCCTGCTTAGCCCGAGAGCTCTTTCTGACAGAGAATGTGTTTGTCGTTAAGGAAATGTATTTCGGAAAAGATTGTTTCCTAAACGATCAAGACGTAGACTAAGGGTTTTGTCTATGATGAAAGTTTAGCTATTCATAAATAACTGAATGCGTCCGGAGGACTCGAGAGCAACTAATCCCGAGGAAATCCAGCAGCCGGGTCCGTGCCAGAGATGGAGAGTTTATAAAGACAGAGGAAGAAGAAGGAGAGGGGAGAGAAACTTACTTGAGTAAACACGTTGTTCTGCCCATCGCTCACGCTGATATTAAGCTTGAATTCCTGTTCTTTGTAGACAGGTCTTGCAAGAATTAGATTCTGTGAGTCTGGAAGGAGGAGAAAGTACTGTTCAGGATCTCCGGCCACTATTTCATACCAAAGCGGGTCACCATCTGGGTCCATGGCGTCGATAGTTTCGACGGTGTAGCCAGGTTTTTCCTTGGTCGTTAACGAAACGATTTGGTCAGTGGAGAAAAGAATTGTAGGAGGCTTTGAGGATTTTTTGCTCATCCCTACAACTTTCAAAACCAATTCCAGCTCCGTGCTCAGCGGGTTAGGGCTACCCCCATCGCTGGCTTCTACAAGGAACTTGAGTATAGTATCACTTTTAATAACGTTAGCCGATGTATAAATTTCTCCAGTCCGGGGATGAATTGAGAATACTTCATCGTCCCTCGCATTAGTTCCAGTGCTCACCCGGTATTTGAGCTTGTAGCTCACAGTACCATTTTCTCCAGCGTCTCCGTCCCACGCTACTACCCGGTACAGTTTCTTCCATCCCTCAGCATTAACCATCCCTTCCGTATTGTCTATGACGCTCCACTCACTCCACTTTAAACTATCCTCGTCGTCACCGTCTTCGTTCTCAAATTCAATCCCGTTATCTTCATCCTCATCATCCGTGGGCTCGTCTCTCTGGAGCTCAGATCCGAGTTCCGGGATAGAATGCCTGCCACTTCGGATGAGGAAGACCGGACTCATGTCATTCTCATCCTGGATTTTTATTATTACCTTGGTTGTTGAGTTGAGGGATGGGGATCCCGTATCAAAGACGATTATATCAAAGCTATGCTCCACTCCTTTCTCCCTATCCAGGTTAGCATCTGTCGTACTGATTTCTCCACTTTGAGGATGAATCTCAAAATAAGGGGTGCTAGTTTTCATAGCGAATCTGAATCCGTCCTTGGTGTCACAGTCAAACGCTTTCACTTGGACAACACTCGTTCCCGGATTGATATTCTCCGGGATTTCCACCATGTAGATGGGCTCTTGTGTCAAGGGAATGCATTCGTTTACATCCGTTACGTTGATGAACACTTCAAGTCTGGCAAAGCTATCACCGTTAATCAAATTCCGAGCAAGGACAGCAAGCCAATGATATGCTCTTTCTTCATGATTAAGTCTGTGAGCCGTCCGAAGAACACCTGAATTGTCAATGCTAAACAAGAATCGTGTGGATCCCTCCAGGGTAAAAATCAGTCCGGGATACTTTGATTCTGAGAAAGAATCCGGCGTCACTCGAGTCACAACAGTTCCAACAGGTGCATCCTCTTTAATTTCCGCTGTCGTCACAATCTCAGGGAAATTGAATATCTCTGTAGCTTTTCGTACATCAAAAACCTATGGGAAAAAACCAAACATAAAAGTAGTATCATCAGTTGCAATATACAGATTGAAATATCATGGAATCTAGCAGCTTCCATCCAAAATCATATCGGCTACTTATTATGCGTCAAAAATATATAATTGAAACAATTCCGCCATTTTTATTTAAAATGGCGGGAAGTTAAAATTTTAATGTATATTCAAATTAAAAAATTTCGAGTATATTTAAATTAAACATTTAAAAGCGGAGAACTCAAATATTAATTTTGGTGTGTAATTCAAAATATGGGTTGAAATTAAAATTTTTAAAGCGGGAAATTCAAAATTTAATTTTGGCGAGAAAGTTTAATTTGGGTATTTTTTTCCTATACGGTGTATTGCCAGCAGTTGACGTAGCGGACAACCACACTATGCACTTTCTTTTAAAGCTCAACAGTTCCCTTGCACTGAATCATAGGAATCCTCTGGATAATAACAATAAAAGTGACGAGAAAAACTTTTACTTTATGTATAATAGACGATCCTAACTGGAAGAACAACAAGGAGACAGTTATCCCTTAGTTTCTCCAGCGTACAAGATCTATGAACCATAATAATCGTTTTTCTCTCTCTTTGCCCAGTCAGCATAGGATGGCAGAGTCCTCAACAAATCCTCATAGTTTGGACCATGTGTATACAAGCTCATAAAGAGGCTGTGAGCAAGTTAACTTTTATTCAAACATGAATAAAGCTTAGAGTCCTCGCTACATAAATCAGGAAGGTTCCATTGGAAGTTCCATACTTGGATATGAGGGAGGACAGGAAATGGGATCTGACTGAGGACCGAGTTTCATTTCTCTCCTACTCTATTGTCCTATTTTTACATATAATGTCCATGAAAACATTTACAAATCACTACAATTCCTTTCATTCCGAAAATCCTCCCTAAATTCTCTTTCACTCCGACACACTCATAAGAGAGGGCCGGAACAAGTAAGCTATGGTATGATCAATGGCATTCGACCCGATCGGTATTCCCTCTCTTTATCAGCATAATAATACTAGCGTACCGTACATGGACTTTTACATAGAGTTCTAGGCTAGTAGAACGTAGCAGCCGCGTTTACAAATATACACTTTTCTTTTTACTTCTTTTCTCTATTCTCTATTCCTCCTCCACACTTCCCGTCCGCACTCTCTTTTATGAGGGGAACATTACGGGAGTGTGGACACTCTACAATGATTGATAGCGCAGCCAGAGGTAAGGAACCCGGTTAAAATCTGATTTATAGCTTTCCATATTGAGATTCATGTGACATTTCAAAGTACTCTGCTTTTGGGAGGAAATAGGACATTTACAAGTTCAAACATTCCCTGCTCGTTCCTAATTTAACTTTGTCTCATAATCCTGTATTCTATAATTTTACCTAACCTGGAATAATCCAGTGGCTTCAATTCTTTTAGCTAAACTAGTCTCAAGTATTCCAGAAAAACATTCCCGTGTGCGTCCCGCTCGAGTCCGCTATAAAACCGGAGTGTTTCTGCTGGAGAAGCATAAAGTGAAGCAAGTTGAAAATGAGTAAAACCCAGACGTGAGGGATTCTTTTCTTACCTCGACGACGACATAATTTTCAGATTCCAGGCTTGGAGTGCCGAGGTCCCTGGCCTTTATAGTAAGGTTGTAAATTGATGTGACTTGATAATTCAAATCCCTTCTGATCCTGAGGACGCCAGAGATTTCGTCTAGTGAAAAATCTCCTTTATCACCATCCACGAGGAAGTAGCGAACAGTTCCAGCAAGTCCAACGTCTTGATCCTTTGCAAAGACCCGGGTAACGACAGCCCCGACGGGCCAATCCTGAGGGACGCGAGCGATTTTATATCTGCTTCCACCATAGGATTGAAAATCGAATTTGGGTGGATTGTCGTTCTTATCCTCGACGATAATCGTGAGGACGGCAATTGATGAGAGCTTTTTAGGGTATCCCTGATCTTCTGCCATCACTAGAATCTCATATACTGCTTGTCTCTCCCTATCCAAATTAGTCATCAGTCTCACAATCCCTGTCTTCTCCTCAATGCTGAATTCAGGGAAATCAGTCAAAAGTCTATAGGAAATATCGGAATTGGGTGTTCCGGGCTCGTCCGCATCTGTGGCTCCCACTTGCACCAAGGCTTCTCCCACCAGCCGATCCCCTTCCCCGAATTTGATTTTCATTGCAGGCTTCACAAACTTGGGTGCATTGTCATTCGTATCCATTACCTACAAAAGAAATTTCTCCATGTCACTATTGTACACATTTCATCCTTTATTGACCCCATCCACACAGGGATAGGCTAGATAATGCACTACTTGTGCCTCACGGTCCACGAGGTTGAGGCAATTATCAATGCTACATGGTTGCTTGCACTTCCTCCTACACAAAATGTAGTGTGCAAGTTGGAAAGAAACGGTTTGGTTTGCATCCTTGGATGCGGACGGAAACTCACTCATGCATGCAAGCTTTCTCTTGTGTTCACCCAAACTGTGCGGCATCCTCCAAGTTGACTGGGACAAGCATATCCGGGGAATTTGGATGCCCGGGATCGGAGTATCCATTGGCCGATTGCCCTCAGGACCTAGTAATTTATCATTCTCCGATATCGCCCTCTACCCTCCTGCCACACATGGTTTCCAGGAGAAAGCCATTACGTTAATCAAAAATAACTATCCTATTTTCCCTATCCCCCCTGTCTTCCCACCCACCATTAATATACATGGGTCGGTTTTCTCCATGTGTTGTTATAGGACGCAGGAGGTTGGAATAGGATTTGGTATGAACGTAACATGACATAATCAGGAGCATACCCTGTACTACTTTCACTCACCTTGATAGTTAAAAGTTTGGAAGCCTGCTTGGATGGCTTCCCTTGATCCCATACGCTGATGTTAAGGACATAGAAGGGGATTTCTTCTCGGTCGAGAGGTAAAGCCAGGACGAGGCTGGCCTCTTGCACTATCCCACCCGGCACTGTGCTTCTTTCATCATTTACCACGTCCCATGCACCATGGATTTCATCCCCGGCAGAGATAACAAAAGTGAGTAATCCATTGTATCCCTTGTCCATATCCCGAGCTTTGAGAGCAAGTACTACGGCTCCCACTTTCATGCTTTCGTTGACCTAGAATAATAGGTTAGTGAGTAAAATGTAGTACTTTCTGCCACATCCAATTCTCTAATTTCCTCCTCTTCCCCGCACCCCGCCATTCTCCTCCTCCCCACCCCCGTCCCGCTTCTTCACCTATCCTCTCTATTCTTCTTTCTCATGGTTGAAAAACTTTATCGGATAAGAGAGACACCGGTGGCGGTGGTAAGTTTTGGTCTCTACCATCTGAGTGGAATCTGACCTAGTACAACTTTCACCAGCTCTCTGCCGCTTTCTCTTTCCTAGCAGCTTTCACTTCCATCCATCTGTCCTGTCCCAGATTTCTTCTTAGATTTATTGCCCAAAGAAGTCGCTCCAGATCCAGACTCACCCCCACCAAGAAAAGTTGTAAGAGAATCCTTTCTCCCTGTGATTTTAAAGGATGGCCCCGTCTCAGAAGAAGAGCCTCTCTGATGGCAGTGTGTGCATCCTTGGTATTATTTTATATCTTGGTCTCTTTTCTGAGGGCAAAACTTTCTCCCAAACTTTCACCACAACCTTTTACCACCGCTCTTTTCCAGCATCGAAATATACTCTCTTTTTAACCTGTTGGGCAGACTGGGCTGAGGACATGGACTTTTTTGGATTTCCAAAGCCTGTAAATCATGTCCACGCTATGTTTGCTACTTTTATTTCCTCGTCTCCCTTCCTCCGCATCCCCCTCTCTCCCATAACCTCTTTAGCCTGCTCTCAGAAAATCCATCATTCTCATGCATTTAAAATGAGGCTTTCTCTTGTATGTAGATCCTAGAGGATTTAAATGTTTTGAAATCCATTGCGGTTTTTCTCTAATCCTAGCTTTCTCTCCATCTCTAGTCCAGGCTCTCGGAATCCTCCTAGTAAATAATACTCTGCACTTTGTCTTTTCAGCTCGCGAGCAATTTGTGCAGATTCCCCACTCCTCACCACATAAAATCAAAGCTATGACAGACAAGCCAAAGAGTTTGCATAAAGCCTATTCCACTCCGGCTCTGCCAAACTCCATCTTCCTTCATCTCTTTTATCCTTCCGCAATTCCTCTCCCCCCCACCCATGAACCTCCCTTCATCTCCTGCCTGCCTGAAGAGGCGGAGAGGGCTGGAGATTGAATTGCTCTCAATCTACATAATAAATGTGGATGTAAATTCCTGCTGTATATGTAGATTGAGTCCTATCCTTTTGCCGCCGCTCCCCTCTTTCTCTGCCCCCGCCGCATCATGTATTCGATGGGCTGAAGCTGACCCTTATTCACCCTCCCCCTCAATCCTCCTTGTATTTTAACTAGCCTTGGTTGGAAGTTTCTGCAAAGCTAGCGGCTAGAGTTCTGTGGAGGAGACGCATGACGTATACATAGGGCAGACAGACAGACAGGTTCACGTGCCGGTTACTCTTTGACTTACCATGATCTCGTTGGGAAGATCAACGAATTGTGGTTCATGTACATTCTCCCCGTAGCGACTTGGAAGTGGGGCGAATCCATCCTCAATCAAGTCAGAGTCATCCATTTTATTATTCTCTTCCGATACAGCTGCCATTCTATCATAGCGCTCTCGAATCCCCGTGTCTTGACATTCAAAGACAGACTGGGAGGTGGAGAACAATTTGATTCCGCTTTTGATCGTGTCAGTCTTATTAAAATTATTTCGGAGACCATCAGTCAGCTCCACTTTCACCGTCATCATATCCGAGTAGTACTCCCCGTCACTCGCCGTCACGTTTAAATACCTCTTCGTGGCTCTCAAATCCCTCAAGTCGCACATGACTTTTAATTTGCCTGAATACTGGTCGACGGAGAAGCAGGAGTCTTCATTCCCTCCCGCAATTCGATACAAAACCACATCGCTGCGGTCAAAGTCAATGGCTTCTAATTTACCAAATTCCGTCTCGAATTTAATGTTTCGATCCATTACAGCGATGCAATTAGTTACTGGAAACAAACAAAGACACGCACGTGAGTTCTCTTACAAAATTCCTCTACTCACCCACCACACTTCCATAAACCGCAATTCTTTCTGGCTAAACAAACACAAGGGTCTCCACGATTCACTTCATTACATGAATCCCTCTTCCAGCCTGCAACAACAATCTACAACTCTATCACGTCTCGGATTTTGTCCTCGTTCTAGTTATCTAAATCTTTAACCACATCATCAATCAAAATACACCGCAGTCAACGCACCGTGTAATCCCTTTTTCTCCTTACCGGTCCTTCCGCTGGTAATATTTACTATTATTTTCGCGTGTATATCCCCGTCCTCTTTCCACTAGCAGAGACGGCATGCTTGTGTTGAGCAGTAAAAAAAAGGTAGCTCATAATATCGTACGTTACTCATTCGTAAATTTTTTAGCAAACCTTTTTTTCTATTCATATTAAATCCTTTGAGTAACTCTAATTACTTCCCCGACTGCTTTGGGGTTATTCTTGGAAACATGTTTATCCTGTCGCGTTGAATTTTTTATGCCCGGAAACGGAAAACTATTAACAGGTGTGTGTGTGTGTGTGTGTTTGATTGCTGAAATGAGAAGGTGAGGATCTTGGAAAGACTTACGTAAATTCACAGGGCGGTTATCGTTAACATTTTTGAGCGTCACCGTAATCGTTATTTCAGATTCTCTTCTTGAGGGTTGTCCCCAGTCTGAGGCTCGTATTTTTAATTTGTACTTTCGTTGGCTAGTTTCATAGTCGAGGGGTTGAGTTGTGCGGATTTCTCCAGTGAAGTGATCGATTGTAAAGGGCGTAGGCTTCAAGTTGGCAATATTGTAGGTTACATAGCTGGAAAGAGAAAATAAAAAGTATCCATGTAGTAGTTATATATGTCAATATTCCATCTCCTCACCACCCTTTCATCATTTTCTTTTATTCGGAAAATATCAAAAGGAATCCAATCCCAAACAAAAGTCAACAAACACTCCGGCAGCCATCATCAATCTACAAGTATTTACTCGAGCTTTCTTTTAGGCTCGCAAAAAAGATTGCCAATGCTGCTGGAACTTACCACTTTACTACCAACACCACTCTTTTGTGTTACAATTCAAATAAAGTGGGATTAGTTGGCTTATGCGGTAATTTGGCGCAAGGAAAAAAGATTCTCTACAATAGCGCAACCTACACATGACCTTTATGGATTGCAAAGAGCTTTAAGCAATAGCTTCAGGAATAGCCCCTTGCAAAAAGAGGATAAAAAATAATAGAAATCCCCAAGAGGAAATGGCAAAATCCTACTAGCACTTTCTCTCTCTCTCTCTCCTATCTTAGTTGTTTGATAAGGGAGTGTTACAGATGAAAAGATAAAACGATATGAGAGGAAATGCTGTATTATTTAGCTAAAGCATGAACTGGACAAAAAAACAGTACATGGTTCAGTCTATTTCGCGAGAAATGAGTCTAAAAGCATTCAGGCCGAGCTACAGCCTTGCAGTACTTGGTTTAAGGGCAAGGCACTAACATGCTGCAACTCTCGTCATCGTAGCAAGGATAAGTGAGCCCTGTTAAGTCAACTAACATATGACCATGCAAGGGATGGGAACAAATCTTGCGGGGTCCTTCCCATACTACTGTATGTAAAGCTTAAAGGATTGCTTAAAGAAGAACGGCAAAATAAAGTAATAGAAGCAAGTTCAATGGGGAAACGTAAACGTAATTTTACAGAGAGGTTGAGATCCGTCTATTTCCATTCCACTACTTATTTCGCAATCTCAATGAAAGTAGAAAAAGTTTGCAAATTCTTGGCAAAGGTATTTGTTCATTCTCTCCCCCCAGTCTCACCACCAAGTATATTCATTAATATTCTTGTTGTAGTATCTTACCCATTTTCTCCTTGGTCAAAATCCCTGGCAGTGATTTTGGCAACCTTGGTTCCAGCAGGCTCATTCTCTAGTATAATGACTTGGGATGAGTTATTCGGGAAGGAAATCCTCATTTTTGGATCATGATCATTGCAGTCTTTTATCTTAACGATGATTTTGGCGACTGATTGCCGTATTCTTGGAGTAGAATCCGTTCGGCCGGATCTTCGGACTCGGGAGTCGATAGTGAGCGTGTAGGAGGACTTACTTTCATCTGCATCTAACCATTTTGATGTATACAGCACTCCAGACTTCTCCTCCAGATAGAAATCATCTCCTTCATTTCCACTCGAGATACTCAAAGCTACTTTGGAGTCGGGACGTTTGAAACGGAAGACGACGCTGTGCGGAGGGGATGTCTCTGGGATTTCCACTTCATACAAGTCTTTGTCGAAAATACCGGAATTGCTTGACTTATCAGACCACAAGTCGTCCATTACTTTCACTTGAAATTCCTAGATCAAATTTCAAACAAGTCTCTTCTTAAAAATATTCCTCATCATCCTCTTCTCCAATTTACGCTACATCTTATCGCAATCTCTTATTCTCTCTTCACGAGTTCCTTGCTTGAAGACAATTTAAAAAATCCTTGTCATTCCCTCCGATCACGCTTTTTCACAAAAAGGTTGCCTCAAAATTCAAAACCCTCCCCCTAAACCCAACTCCTTCCCATACCCTATATTTTCCAGACACTAACTGCCTATAAACCAACCTCATCGCTCCTATTACTGCATCGCACACAAAACAAGAGCATATTAGCATCACATTCCTCGAGGAATCTGGTAGAAATCATAGGAAACTTTCCCATCTTTTCCTTATTTTCATTTGTAAAACAAATTTAAAATCTTCTCATGTCTTTCTGGTCCAGTAGCGAAAGAGCAGCCAGCCATAGTGCACGCTCGCTCACCCTTTCAACTTTTAATTACATTCGTAAACGTAACTTTCCTTCCATAACCTCTTCTAGGATGTTCTTCTGTTTTACTTGCTCCTCTATAGCTGACATACAAGCTCTATCCTTACTCATGGCGCTTCTCATAAAGTAGCCTTTTGATGGCACATCTACACATCCCGGTCCATCCAACTCTTGGAAACCTACTAAATAAACCTGGATAGTGTCTCTCTAATCCTTTTCGTGCAAGGCTAGTAGGAGGAAGGTTAAACCTGAAACGAGAGAATCTGTACAAGATTCTGTGTAAGCTAGCACCACAAACGCACACCTGCCCGCACCGTGCTTTCTCTAGAATCCTGCCCCTGAGTTTCCCTAGGTTTTCCCCTTGATCCTCTGGAATTCGTTAAAATCAGGGTTTGGTATCTATTATTTATGAAAATCCCATAGCATAGACCATCCAATAAAGGAAGACAAGAAGGAGAGAGCATCTTCTTTGAAGGGAGTTTAAACATACCTTCTCGGAACTTTTGGTCGGCACTCCATGATCCGTGGCTTTGAGCGTTAAATTAAAGTTTTGAGACCTATACCCTTTGAGATCAAAACTTTTGGCGACGATAGGAGACATTTCAATGTAGAATTCGTTCCGGATTCGAGTAGGGCTGACTCTAAAAATCCCGTTCGGATCTCCTTCCTTAATTTCCAAGTGTACGAGTCCGTTTTCTCCTTCATCCTGGTCGCGGATGGTTACCACAGCATAAATCACTCCGTACGGCCTCACCTCCACCTGGAAAAGAGATTCAATTAAAAATATTATGTACCCACACCTTTGAATTCTAAAAAACCGGAAAGCTCCATATCATTTTCTATCACTAATTCCCACCCTCCCACTGACAATCCGGGCTTCCCATCATATTTCCCTGCGCGCCCGTCACCCGCTTCCTTTGAAATCCGTTTCAAATCCACCCCTTTTAGATTTCCACTTCTCTTTTCACCTTCCTTTTGTACGTTTTAAATTTGAATCCGGTAATTATGGGAAATGATCCCGCTTCCATTACGATCCGCTAGTCATACTCGCCTCCCCGCTTAGATGAATAGTATTCTTCTTTTGAGATTTCCCTTCTGAACCGGAAGAGGGTGTGGATTCCACTCTGCATCCCACCGGATTTACATGACTCTCAATCATAATCGAACCGCCCACCACCAACCAACCACCCGCTTTCCCTCAAGTCAATTCAAACGTTACATCCATCTTCTATTATCCAACAACAGCTAACAGACCTTGAGCTTTTGTCTTTTTATTCTCCAGTTTCAAATTTGAAATTTTTCCGCCTTTCCTTCTTCAGTTACATTCCGCTTACTCCCTAATCATTCTGAAAATGGGAGGGTAACGCCAGGCCGCGAGATGAGAAATAATGTGTACACGTTGAGAATTCATCTTTACCTTCCTCGCAACCTTTTTCCGTGATGAATTCCCCAAAAACTTGTCTCATTTCTCCTTTTATTTTCAACCTAAACTTCCCACGCTTCATAAATCATCTCTAATTTCAAAAAGACTATGATAAAAGGCTGCCCTAAATAATTTCACCGCATGCTACACTTTAGAAATTCCAGCATCAATATAAAATACACTAAACCTCCTCCAGTCCGCGATCCTTCCTGGCTCGTATACTAATGATTTGGAATTCTGGGATTGAGTTTCATAAATTTTCGGGATTCTCTCTTCTGTAAATGAGGGAAGCGTTATCATCTACGCCACGGTCGGATAGATGATTCTATCCCTTCGTACAGAAATACACACGTTTCCCTTCCCTGCTCATTCATGTAAAAATTAATGAGTTATGAAAATAGGTGGATTTCTCATCATAGCCTCCCTTTTCAACGCGTTAACCCAAGCTTAATTAGATGATAAATGATAATAGTAGGAGTGGGGAAGGTGAAGCTGGGGATAGTTGCTTGGATAACTTTAGCCTTCCTAATGCCGTGCCGGCTCGTATGCGTATTCTTGCATAACGTACTTGCTTCCTGGGCTGCTCGGCAGACTAGAGTTTGGTGTACCGCAGAAGGCTTGAAGCGTAAAGCTGACTGTCAAATTTACGGCAGCGGCCATAACTTAATTTATGTTGAACCTCGATAAATCACGGCGGAACTGAATCCTCCATAGCCCAAGTTGATAATTTTCGCGATAATTATGTACTTGTAATCCACCTTCCAGCATTATTAGAGGCAGGGCAGCGGAATGTAAGTTTTTAACTCGCTTCACTAGTGACTGACGATGAGGATTCATTCAGAAGGCTGCCGCAACCTCCGCTATCCTATATGGGATCAACTATTATCCCTACTTTCCGACACCCTCCAACCTATACATAGTAACATAGTACGCATTTTCTCTGTCCACCCTCTAGTGGTTTAGTTTTAGGGGTAAAGCTCTTATTTAATCCGAGCGGAGTCATGAGTGTGCCGGTCCATTTATTCACTTATCTATTATTTATTATTCACTCCTCATCTCCAACCAGCTAGATCTAAATCCTGAGGATCCAATTGAGGTTTTAACCTAAACTTGATTTTGAATTATTGATCCAAACGTTCTCATGTCCGCGGGCTTTTCCCACTACTCAACCTACTAATCTTGTAGTTTGCCTCGTCTCTGCCTATCATCTTTCATCTTCAGTCTTTCCCTTTCTACTCTTTTTGATTGGGACTAAAAAGACGCACCCATCTCCTACTAGATTGCAAACTTGGTCTCATCATCTCCTCAATCTCCGCAACTCCATCTTCACCCAACCATAACTCAACTCGGACGGAGTGATTGAGACTTTAACTTTCAATTACACATAAACCTGCCGCGGACAGACAGAAGTGAAGAAGAGAAAATCCGCTCCTTCTTTTGGGTTCACTCTCAATATCCTCCTCCGGCTTTTCCCGGCATAACAAGAACGCTTCAAGCTTGATTTAACACTCCCAATTCAATCTCAGGGACAACATAACCACATGCGATCCAACTAAGTCAACCAATAAACATGTCCCGAAAAAATCATTTATCCCTTCATATATACAATCATACGTCCCTTCTTTACTACACGTATTTCTCTGCCTTGTTTCCTAAATAGATTTACGCTTTACCGGAAACATATTGTTCCAGCCAGCATCCAAGTCCCTGGCGTCGAGACTGTGTGAAGTGCGTTGATGATTTGATGGGAAGCTTCTCGCTCGGACGAGTACTATAGCAAGGCATTGTAGTAAGAAGAGGAGGAAAATAAAAATAATGGACTTACTTGAGGTGGACGTGTGACGCGGATTTGAGGTTCATATCTATTAACTGGACGGATGTTTATATTTACAGTAGCGACGCTGCCAGCGGTTCCGGGTCCGTTACTCCATCGATTTTTGGCTTGAACCCGTACGCTTTGTTTCTTGCCATCTTCAAGCCTGACGTCCAGAGGGCGAATGGGTGACAAAGTGCCAGTGATTGGATCGATGCTCCAATAGTTGTTCCACTCGAGTAAACTGGAAAGACAAGGAATCATCATGAGACTCTAGATTTCAGTTTATTACTTCCCAATATGCTCCTCATCCTTGCTGTCCTTGCTTTCTCTTTACAACTTTCACCACGGAGACAAGCTCTATAGAGTGTCCATGTAACCCGGGAATTTCCAGCAGCTATTATCAGAGTGCATATTTATATATACTCAGCTTTTACTTTGCTAATAAACAAAAGTCATCATCAATTTAATTTAATCTCTGTCTTGTCGTCCTCCTCCAATATATGTAGCCTTGCTGCAAACTCTGAGTTGCTCCTAATAATCCCACTCTTCTCCCTTCCCCTCCATATCTCTTTATAATTAACAAGATTACATAATTAGATCAGTTGGGAATATTTCTTCCAGCATCTCTCGCTAAATCCTCATTATTATTGTACGGTTCGTTAATTCGCTAAACCAAAAATCAATTTCTCCCTCAATCTACTACGCTTCTCTCTAAAAAAGGAAGGAAGGAGCTATCCAAGATTAGAGCGAAGCTATAAGTCCTCGATATTATTTTTTCTCCCCCTTCTTCGCCCTTCTTCTCTGACATCTCTATAATTTTTCTACTTGTTTCGCCTCTTGCACACTCCCTCTCCTGCCCTCTCCCTATCTTTCAATCTCAATTACCTTTCCTCCAATCCAGAAAGCCACGTCTCGCCTAAAGCTTATACGGCTTTATCAATCCGCACATTAGCATTTTACGAGCTTAGATGGAATCGCTCTTTAAAGCTTTTACTATCAACTGCACATTTATTCCTCCCTTGACTAAATATTCTTGGATGAAGCCATCCCGTCGGCTTTAAACAAATTAGAGAAGGTGTATGTTATAAAAGGCCCGACGAGAGCACGATCTGTCCACCTTACATCAAATTGACTTGGATGGAGGAGGAGGCAATCCGTTTAGAGTTATATCGAATCTTTAAATTTAACAAGTGTGAAGGATTTTGCCCCAGCTTTTAAACTATATGCTTCTGGCTCCTACTTGTTAACGCCTGAGTTGAAGCTATTGTAAAAGAGGAGTAAAATTGAAAAGTAAGCGTGAGCTCTAGCTATTACAGCCAAAGCTTGTTCAATTCTGTAGAGCATGTGAAGCAAGTTACCAAACCGACCAGAAGAAGGAGTGAGCCTCCTTGTGTTGAATTGATCAACGCTCCTCGCACTTGGGATTGATCACGTAGGAAATTTTGGATAATTGCCGCTCTTCCGTCTAGTAGGCAATCCAGCGAGAACTGTCTCAACTTTCCTCTCATAATGGAATTTGCATTCATTAGCATGGGTGACTGATTCTAGTCATGGATTTCCTCACTTTCTCCAACCACGTCCTACTACTCTCAGACAAAGTCAGTCTTGTTAACTCTTAAACGAATCTCACTTGATATTGTCCTTTACTCAGTCAGGCCTCTCCCCCCCCCCGCTCCCTGTCACCTAACCAATAAGTGCTTCTCCCATCCGGTAGGAAAATTCCACACCCTCTTTTACTAGGAAGTATGGGAAATTTCTCTTAAAATCCTTACCACGACATTGTCCCAGATAAAACCTCTACTAAAACTTTAACAGCTTTCCTCCTCCCATATAATTTAAGGGTGATTGAAGCCTTCGACGACTTTAACATGATTTCACTCCAATCGCTTTATGGCTTTCTAACTAGATTCCAGGGCTGGCCACAATGTAATTCCGTACTTCCGCGCGCCATTCCTCTCTTACACACTCCACTCAAATCTCCCGCTTCCTCCAGCACAGCTCATATGTCCATCCAGTTGATACAGAGGAGGGATAGAATGAAATTTACATCCCCGACCTCCTTTTCAGCTCCTTGTCTCTCTGTATGCAATTTCCCTTCGTATGTCACTCTGATTCCGGGAAAATCCTCGAGAAGACTCTCTCAGTCCCCTCCCCATCCATTATTTCAAAGCCCATCTCCCTCAGCACCATTAAGCTTTCTCCTTTACCACATGCCTTTCTCCCTTTCAGTCTTAATACATGCTTTGAGTTTCCATTAAGTATTCCTCAATTTCTCCTCAAGGACTTAGCCGAAATGCACACATTTGCGAATCCCCTTTTGTAAATCCAGAGCGGAGAAAGTCGGAGAAAGTAAGAAGGAGGATTTTTGCATCCCACAAGAAAAGAAACTGAGAATCCTTGTCTATCTCTCTCCATGATGTCAGTAGTAGTAGTAGTCGTATGAGCTCTTGAGTATTTGAAAGCAAATGTGGTAGTGTACTTTCACAAAGTTGATTTCCTCTGTATAGGTTCTTGATAGGTGAGAGTTGTCGGAGAAAGTCCATGTCTGTTCTGTGTACACTCTCTCATGTCGCCCAAGTCTATCCTATACTTGACAGAACTTGGCTAGCTTTCGCTAAAGTAAAGGGCATAATGGTTTGAGCGAGTGGCCTTTGTAGTTTCTCCCTTTATGTTTACCTCTCTTCCTCGCTAGAAATCAGTCAATCTGACTGCCCTATGATTTAGTACCGTATCCCCCTTCACCCCTCCCCCCACTACTCTACACATCCACAGTGTTTGCTTCACTACTTGAGATCAGAGTACTTTCTCCCGCCTCCTCTTCCCGATGTCAATGTACATAAATCAAAGAAAACACACACGCTCTGACCTTTTATTGCTGAAATTACAATCCTCAACTTGTTAGCTCCACAATCCCAGCATCCAACATACTCACCTTACTTTCACTCTGTTTCCCATATGCGAAACTAGTTTTTACCTTCCCATGTTACTATCCTGGTATTACTTTTCCAATTTCTTCTTTTCGCAATTCCTACCCCGTCTATCTCTTCCGCTTTCTCTTGCTTTAGCAGCAGCAATAAACTAGCACAGTACAGGGTTCCCATATACCTTTCTCCTATCATACATTATTCACGTAAAGCTCCCTCCTTCTATCATGTATCTGTTAATTCATAAGAAAAACCACTTTCTTGTGTATTCTCTCATGAAACATGGATATTAAGCAAGTACTGATGTATGAGCCTCTCTTATCCCATCCTTTCCGAGACTTATCATCGTTACAAGGATTTGAATACCATGACCTGCGAGCTTTAACCCTGACGAGTTCATCGTTGTAAATGCTTTGGCCAATTCACTTCAGCTTTTTGCGGGATCACATCCCAGAATTATGGTTAAGAATTGAAAAAAATGCCTCATAAAAATATTTACTCTTGAAAAGTCAGAGGAAAAGCAATAAAATTCGAAGCCCATCCTCCTTCATAGATGGATCCTCGTTCTCATATAATTTGGGCAAATAAACTCCCATCCCACCTCCAGGAGGTAATTGATAGCGTAGGTTGGGGATGGTATAGTCATTAAATTAATACATGGTGAGCATGCGAAATGACACATTTCCTTGTCTTCTTCTCCCTTGTTTGTAACACGTAACTACAATTTCCCGGTTAACTGAGCAAACAAGTTGAACTTGTAAACTACGTCAACATTCCTCCTACTAACATGTTCCACTGGAAATTAGTGCCAATCATACTCCTCTCGTCTCACCGTAGTACTGATCACTACACTATGCGGATTTTCTTGGAATTCCCTCCTATTATTCTTATTCATATTCTCTTGTTCTTCTTAGGATCATTCATCCCCTTGTTCTTCAAACGTTGATCCTTCTCAACATGTCACCTTCCTCTCATCTCTACGATTCGCTCATTTCCATGCAAACTCTTTTAACCTTTACGACCCGATCATAAAGTCTTTGGCTTAAGGGTGTCACCTCCTCCTTAATTCCTTTCAATCAATCACATTACATGCCTACCTGATTTATGATTTCATTCATTCTCTACCAGCACGCTCTTATACCCCACAATTTCCAATTGATGATGCTCCTTTCTCCTACTCTGCACGCCTGTAGTTGTCTTTAAATCAAGCTAAATCCAACACGTTCGCTCCCTAGGATACAGCGGATTGAGCCCTGATGAAGAGGTAAATCTCACATTACAATTCATCAACATGTTTCAAACCGTGAAAGAAAGGGTCTATAAAAGAGTTGTTGATTACATTGATGATTCTATTGCACAAAGCATGCTGGGGCTGTGATGGGCGAAGGCTATTTCAAGCCATGTGCTTGGATTATGGCAACTAAAATGGAAATCTTGGCCCAACTTCCTTATAGCTGCCTTCTCTACCGGGAAATACTGAGATGAAGGGATGAACTATTTAGGAGAGAAAGGAGGGGGTGCCCTTCTCGTAGCTAGCGGTAGCCACAAGCGGAAGCAGCCAGGGGCTATGGAACAAGCAAACATGTTCCATTGTGAGCTAGCTAGCTAACTTTAATATTACAGACAACATAGGCTAGACAGAGTAAATCCGGAGGTTTGATGGTCTCTTTAGGGACTTTTTCTCCTTGGAGCTTGGAGAAATGTGCCCTTGCGGACTTGGATCATGGATATGTTTTGAAAATTTGTAAAGCTTCTAAAGCAGAGCTCACTTGGCATGGAAGTGATGTGTGTGTGTGTGTGTTGAGGAAGAAGGTGCTTTCATATTTCCAAAACCTGAGACAAAAGATTGGAATTACAACGGCTTCTTGCCTTGCCTGCTCTATACTACTCTTTCATTGAGCCCCACAGGAAAATCCGTATGGATGGTTAAGGCTAGAGGAGGAAGAGGAAAGACAAGAGATATGATCAAAGGGAAAAGAAATTCTTTGAAGGGGCAAGCAGTATAGCTTGAACTAAACGTTACTCATTTTGAGTAATATTCTTTCCTCGCAACTGCCACACAATCTTTCTTTAGATTTCATAATATTACCAAGGGAGCCAGAGGGCAGGCTGATTTGGTGGGCATAGGCATAAGTTAAGAAGACAAGTTTCTGGTTTGGGAAGAAATTGTAAGAGAGAGAGAGAGAGAGTAAAAGAGGGGCGCAATAGGAAGAAGAATAGGTTTTTCCTCTGAAACTTTGCATTTACTATAGCCTTTTTATAATTGATTAATGAATATTTCAGTCATGGAAGAAGAAGGCATTTGGAAACACAAGCTCTCTGAGCAGCCTCTTGTTTCTTCTAAGACGGAATCTTTGGAGGAAGACAGGGGAAGAGCGTGTAAGAAATACAGGAGCTGACACGTTATATTATTAACCAGGCACGGCATTAACTGAGATGACTTGTGTAATAATAAGGAAAAGAGTGTGAGGGGTGAATGAGTATATACACGCCGCTAACTATACATTACTCTTGCTTTGAATAGAGTAACTGAGAAGAAGGAGCTTAAAGAAGCTATTAAAAATTCCCCACTCTGTATTCCTCCTGTCTCATATCTCTCCCATTTCCTACGCTTCCCTATGATTTATCTTTGCCAACAACGCCGCGGACACTAACGCCGCGGACACTACTTGCATTTATTTCCCTTAATTCTCCCCACCGCCCTCTATTTCTCTTTCTCCTACTCCTTCACTCTCGTCGGTTTTATACAATCATTATCTTTAATATGTCCATGACACTAACTACGATTCCCAGACCCCTTTCACGCACAAGGTTATCTTGGCAAGTATCTCTATTTGATTTCTTTACCCCCTCTCTCCTCTTTTTTTTCCCAGACTCGTGTTATGCTCTTTAGAGGGAGAGAGCGAGGAATCGTATTTAATCTCACTCCAGAAGCTTGTGCAGACAAAAAATCCTATGAGCTATCAGATAACCATTAATGCATATAAATCATGTTGGAAGAAGAGAAGGACACGTCTCTTACCTATAATAAATTTCTTGATTCCGTCCAATGTCTGCATCAGCCGCACTAATTTTAGTAACTTTAGAGAGAACAGGAGCGTCTTCATTAACGACGACGTCATAGGAAGAGTATTCATGAATAGGATTATTGTCATCCAAGTCAATGATGCGAATGTACACAATAGTAGTTGTTTCGTGAATTGTCTCGAAATTACTTGGACCACCAGGGCTACTTGTAGTAGTAGTTGTGCTTGTCCTCTTAAAAGTTGTCTTAATTTCTGGCACTGAAGCACTTGGTTCTCCGGCGACCTTGGACCCCGTCCCGATGGCATTAATCCCACCGCTAGCACTACTACCCGTACCTACGGAAGCACTTCCTTTCTCCTTTCTCCCCTTCCTCCGTTCTCCACTCTTGCTCTTATTTCTATTAGCTTTGGGCCTTCTCTCATCCCTAAGGTTTCTTCTTAAGGATTTCTTGCCGTTCCTCCGCCCATGTTTCCCATCTTTCCTCCCCTTGGCCCTTGCACCGCCGGATTCACTTCCGTTTCCGGTCTCTTCCTCGCGGATGTGTGGTGAGGTGGCATCGGATTTTCCCCTGGAATCCGGAGCGTCGGGGCTAGTGGAGTCCAAGGGTTGTTGTTCCCTCCTGGCTTTTTTGGAGCGGCGAGAAACAACCCTCCCATCTGCCACCATCTGCTCTGTAAGAAGGCTTAGAGTGCCGACGGTAGTGGTTTCGTAATCCTCATCGTCACTACTATCGGATTTACTTGGGATATCACCATTGAAATTATTGTTATTTCCTATGATACTGCTGCCAAAGGAACTACTTGAGGAACTAGGATGAGCATCTTTGTGGGAAGGATTTAAAGTTGGATTAGATGGAGTCCTTTTCCCGGGATCTTCTTGCTCCTCTAGAATTACTTTATCGGGAGAATCCTCCACTTTCTCTCCCATCTTATTGGCAATAGTGAAACTTTCTAATTCAATATCGTTTTCGGCATCCAAGCCACTTAATTTCACATCAGCTAATACTACACCATTACTTGGAGCAAGACTGCCATCACTGTATCTTGGTCTTGAGTCGGTCCGACTTTGATGGGATATTGAAGGTAATACTATACTACTACCACTTTCTAATTTAGTATTAGTTAAAAAACTCGTAGTGTCGCCATCATCGGCGCTTGTTCTTTTTCTTGGAACATTTGCGTCCATTTTGTCACTACCACGATGCGCTCCTTTTTTAGCAAGCGCTCTTAATGATGTTTCTCGGAGCGTGTCGTTACTTGGATCCGCACCGCTGCTCCCCACTTCCCCATCACGATCCACCCCGTCGTCAACTTCCATGTCTGCGTGAACGACGGCTTTGACTTGAATTTTGTACAATTCTTTAAATTCCCGATTAAGAATCCTGTCATTCTCGTTCACCCGTATGATGAGGAAACAAAAATCTCCAATTTGGAGAGGCTCCGCGCGGAACATTTTCTGCGTGTCCCCGCTAATTATGCTGTAGTGTATCTCTCGACTAGGCTTCTCGTTCCAAATGCCCATCTTCTCCAGCGGAACCACCATCGTGGATCCCACCGAGTTCTCCGGCACAGAGGCATTGTAAAAGCTTTGGGTGAAACGGAATCCATTTGAAGTCTCAGCCTCGGGTGGTCGAGTGGCTGGTCCCTTGTAGTAGTTGTAGGAAACGACGGGGCCGAAACAAATGAGGTGAAACAACAAAATTGTACTGCTCACCATGTAATTCATCTTGTGAGGCCTGAAATGAGAAAAAGATGGATTCCATTAATATTGAAATTAAAGATACTCGATATGTCAATTTAATGCAAAGTATCAGCCTTGTGTAAACATAAATTACTGCTGGATTTTTTGTGAGCTGACTTATTTTCATTCATATAATTTCCTCTCTGTTATTTCATCTTTAAGTGCTGCTAAAAAGGATTTTGTAAAATTTCTCCAAGTCAAGGCGGCGTATATTACAGATTGGATTCTCTTCTCTCAGTGTTTTGCTCTTTCTTCCTTCTTACAAGAATATATATTTAAAAGCCGCCCTATTTATTGCATCAGTTCCCACTACTCTTGCCTCTCATTTGTAATTTCCTTTGGAGTAAAGACATTACTGAAGAAAGAGAGAATGACGGAGGCTGTTGGGAAGCAAGTCAATCACTCCCTCGCTTTATGTTCCAGTATTAATAACAAGCAAGGAAGGAAACATCCTTTCCGAAATTACTTTTCACTACATCAACCGGTTAATGACATGAAGGATGATGTCACCCGAGCGTCATAATATATTTATACAAGACTAACAAAGCTTCGCCCTTAATTCTGCGTCTTCCATCCAAATCTTAACTCTGAAAATGAGTTACTTTCACACACACACCCCTCCTTCCACTAACTTGATTATAAATCACCATCTTCTCCATCTTGCACCTATCAAGATTGCATTTCCATCATCCGCGTCCACAATCCATTTTCTAATTAATGCGCCATTAAACTAAAAGCATGCTCATGTGTCCCGAAGCTTTCTCATCCTGGCCAGTCTTGTGCGTGCTTTCCCCCATGAATGCAGAAACTCTCGCGAATAAATCATATCACATGCACCAGCGCGGACTGCATTTCAGTTTGCTTGGAGTAGTGTGCTAAGGGAGGGGACGCCATTTAAGAATCCTTGATCGCTCATAAACCGCTGATGCAATTTCCTTGCAATATTTGCCGGCACAGCAAACTAATAAATAATAGCTTCACTCAGCACATCCTCATTCATGTTCTAATCTCGGCAAATACTTGCACAAGCTTGCACGGATGAGATCATGAGAGCGGAGTGGTGATTATAAACGGGATTCATAGCACCACTACATTGTGCACTCACTGATTGAAACCATCTTTGACAAATAATGTTGGAGGGAAAAGACATATTGTCACTTGACTTTTACCACCACCCTTCCCCCTCTCCCCGTCATCATCAGCCTCATCTGTCATCTCTGTCCTTGTATCATCCCTATTCCTCTCTTTGCTCTTATAACTAATCCATAATTCCATCAAGCTCAAGCCCCATATTATTATCCACCACCTTTTCTACATGATTCCAAATGAAAACCGCCAGAAGCTTTTCCTCTCATACGCACACATCCTCCCTAGTACTCCATCCATGCATTGGAGCTGCCAACGAGCATGTACGTAAGCAAATCCACGCCAATTTCACCTCTGGATTTCCTTGCAACTCTGTGCAAAAGCCGGATCAAGGAGGAGAGCTTTCAAAAGCAGGCATGCTCTGCAGGTGTAGGCCTTACGAGCCTCTCCTGTCTTCCTCCTATCTCCCAGCCTGTCATTAATAGCTTGCTGCTGATACACGGCAAGTGAAGTGATCTCACTAAAAGCAATAACGGTAACACAGTGAAGCGGATAATTGGAGACAAAGTAACATATAATTGTATATCTCTTTGAAACAGTCCACAGTCTGTCAATCAGAGAGGAGGAGAGAGTGGAGGAGAGAGAGGAGCAAGGACGGAGGAAGAAAGATGACAATTATCAGCAATCGGAGCTTAGTTTAACTTTGAAAAACGTTTTAGTTCTCATTCTGTCTGAAACTGTATATCTCTCACAGTAGCAGTGGACGAGTCCTCCTCCAAGAGAGGAAGAGAATTAAATATGAAATAAGTAATCAAGGAGGAAACTATAGGATGCAGAGGAGCTAAGCTTTGCTTAACTAAGCACCCAATCTCAAAGCGTCATCTTTAAAAATTAACACTCAAACAAGACTATATAACCTCCTCTTCGAAGTCTGAGAAGGATTCCGCAAGCTCATCATCACTCAGGCCGAGTCAATAGAAGAGAGACAACTTATACAGGCTAATATGTAGCCATTACATTCTTGAGTTGCCTCTATTAAAACATGATGATTTCATTCTGAGAGGACGACGCGGATGAGAGAGAAATAATGAAATCCTTTCATCAAGCTTTTATGGGTTAACACCATCATTCTTCTCCTCCGCCCATTCAGACACAGCTTATGTTTGTACGTTCCACTTGAATATTTAAAAGATGATCTCTCTCAAAAGAGCTTTTCCTCACTTATCACCATACACACATTCATAGTGTGTCGATTCCACGGAGTACTAGCCCAAATCCCAATAACCTAGATTATCTAATATGTCAGCTCCCAAAATCCTACCTATCCGGCAAACGATGAGTATTATCTCGTCGACGAAAAACTACAACCATGTACAATGTACATAAAACCATTGCAACTCAGCAAAAGCCAAAAGCATACAAAGTTTTATCAACATAATACCTGGATTTTAACCTGTCAAATTCTTTCCTCCCGTCATCGTCAACTCTTTCCTCTGTGCAGCTGCATGTACTTACTCAACTATTAGCATGTAGGATAATACTGGGATTTAGCTTTCACTGAAAAATTCTTTCTCCAGCAATGGCATTCTACGTACAGAGCATCATAAAGCAATCCTTGTTCACTACCATCACCGCTAATCCTCCATGTTAAAGCATCCGTCAAGTTTCCGGGCTTATTGTACTTCCCTGGACTTGTACAGCCACCAGCATATTGAAACATTGCAAAGCCAAATTGTTACGTATTGGATTACATTTCTTGGAATCCTGCTCTAAGTCACTTCTCGGAATCCGTTTTCTATTGTCCCACATCCTAATTAACACGGCACGCTTGAAGCTCTGTTGCTCTCTGGAGTGCTTTTATGTTATTGCCAGGGAGCTTTTGGCGAAATTGGTGTGACCGAATACTCACGGAAAAGCCGGGTTGGATATTATTCGTCATATTTTCCATCCATTTGAACATGTTTTAGCAGGCAAGAAGGTTTTGCATCATACTTTTGATTTCAAGCTTGTAGTAGGAGGAAAATTCCTCGACTTTCTCTCCACGAATATCAAATTTAGCTTTCTGCAAGAGCTGGTTCATGGAGAAAGTTTTGACCTCCCTTTGCTTTCAAAGTAAAGGATGCCGCGGGTTTTATTTCTTTACAACCTACTCGAAAAGCAAAGGACCATCCTATATTTGCCTTATAAAGACAGATCTGCCATCAATACTCAAAGATAAGCACACAAACCCGAATGCTGCCCATTACTTGTCCGTCTTCACAGTCTCTCCACGCTCTTTTCGGCATCCAGTCCCTGTTTTATTTTCCATAGCGGGAGATAAACAAATTGATGGGAATTGGAAACTTGGTCACGAACTCTCCAGCTATGTACCTCCAACAATCTCAATTAGTTGCTCCACCTTTCACTCACTCACTTTATCTCAATCCAGGCGGGCATTTCTCGGTTCTTTCTACTTCTTTACTCTTCCATA
This sequence comes from Sminthurides aquaticus, assembly GCA_906901655.1. Lineage (NCBI taxonomy): Eukaryota > Metazoa > Arthropoda > Collembola > Symphypleona > Sminthurididae > Sminthurides > Sminthurides aquaticus. Next base: position 874,427 of record CAJQTT010000004.1, on the reverse strand, counting down.
TGCATTCGTAAATAGCGCAAATAGCTCCGGAATGTAAAGCTTAAAAGCTCGACAGTTATTCCAGCCCTCCTTTCTCAGTTTGATGCCTGTCTCATGAATCTTGTCCGCATTGGTCATCATTTATGCAGGCTTCTTAGAATCCCTTTCAGCTGATATTGATAAGAGGAGCAACATGCACGGACACAAACCCTCGTACCTGTCTACGCTCAAGTTGCCAAGTATATATATGAATATAATGTATATACTGTTCAGCTAAAGCTATGTGAGGAATATGTTTGCTGAGCGGAAGTATACGTACGGGTTTATTTGGGTAATTTCTTTCCTTCTAACCATATAAGGTTTTAATGCATATGCATTTCTCTAGCCTTTCTTCCGAAAAGCGTAGATTGAGCAACCTGTCTATTTTCCGCCCTCGCACCGTTCCCATCGAGTACGTACGTATGTATAGTATATTTCTGTTTTCGAATCATTAATTTAAAACTGTAAACATAGTGACGCATTCGGAACGACTCTGTTTAAAGAGTGGTGTAACAAATTGGAAGCGGTGGAAAAACTACTTGGCACCGTCTTTAAATATGTGTGAATTTCATGAGACACACACAAGCCCCTTCCACCACCTTCCCCCGACATCCCCGTCCCATCTCCTCCGAGTCATTCTAAAGTGTCTTTGACTACTCTTCTTCGGCTTGTATTTTCTGAGCAGAGAAGAAAATCCGCAAATACCTTTCTCCCTCATCCTCCTTACCAAAGCAACTGCTCCAAGTCTTCAACCAGGCTTTAGCATTTCCATCTTTTCCCTGGCAGAGTTGACACTGAATTGGGAAAAACTTGAAAGTCATCTTGTTCGGAAATTCGATTCCGGCATACCATTTCTCATTTAATTTTGCCTCACTTCAAATCTGTTGATGTGCTACACTGTATTGAAAGCAGGAGCAGGAGGTTATGAAACGTTTCTCTGCTTATACATTGTATTTAATTCCTGCTCACATTTTTCGCTAAATGAACATAACAGCTACCGGCTACGATTGCTACTCTCAGCAGGCTCAGCTCAGTGGGCTGAGGAGAGAACCAAGCAGAAAGAAGGAGTAGTAAATTCAAACTGATGATCTTCCTTTTAGCTACGTGCTTTTGCAAGAGGGCTTTTACGAGACCTCATCGCTCAGTACACATGCAAAATCTAGGTTGGAAAAGAATACTCAAGGATTGAAAAGAGTCATGATGCATGGAGTAAGGAGCCTAAACCTGTGTTTAATTCTGCAGTGGCTTCCACTCCACGTTCTTTCTGTTAGACAAAGCTCTCAAGCTTTTTCCCTCAACCTTATGTACACAAAGCCTAATCCCTCTTATTCTTCTCCCTATGTGTACATTTCCCATAGACTGAGAATTTAAAGCACTCCAGCACATACCTTTCTGACTCAGCACCGAGAGTAGTCAGACCCAGACCAAGAAGAAACATTAAAATAGGCAATTAATTTTGCCAAGAAGGCAACACATTTCACCCATCCAGCACATATGTTAACCACGGACGCTAGGAATGCAATCCAAGCTTGCAGTCTTTGCCCTCCCATTACACACAGTTTTTCTCCCTTCTCCCAAAGAGCTGAATACAAGCTTAATGGCCGTCGTGTAAAAATCGCATTGCGAAGAAGAGAGCAGACTGTAAGTGGAATAGCATGATACCATGGAAGAATTAAGCAAGCCTTGAAAAATAGTCCTCTGTCTCCCCCCTCAAATTCAGAGAGAGAGAGTTTATTATTCTTCAAGAGTCTTAACTGCAACTTAATCTGGTTAGTACTAGGAGACAATGGTGTTCAAGTATTCAAGCTATACGGTGCACTAATAGGAGGAAGGGTAGCTAGTGCAGGGTGTCGGAGGTGGATGGAACCGAGTGAGCTCCCAACTACTTGCCGCATCTTCTCACTCCTCACTAAGAAATAAATATCTGCGGCTGAAAAAATACCATTCCATGAAAGGTGAGGAAAAAATGAATGCGAATTCCACGTCGTCATTTTGAAGAAATACCCATTCATTTCTCTATTTTTACTCACAACAATCAAGGAGGAATCCCTTTTATTCTATTCTCTATTTACTCTCTGCCCTCTTTCTCCTTTATTCCTAGCTATACAAACCTTGTTGGAAACTTGTCTTCTGTGTGGTATCTTTTTAACTTCTCACATGCCTATTTTTGTATCCAAGCTTCCAGCCCAGCTCTGCAGTTGCATTCTCGTATCTGTTATGTTCCTCAAGAACTTTCTCCATGATACTTGCATTAGCAATGATAATCACTGTATTGGTAACCAGTTTGATATTTTTATTATACAGCTATGTATGGGATTTAATATCCTAAGTTTTAGCAAAATGCACGATTATATCAGCTACCAACTACCACGACAAGATCACTTGCTGGTGCACACAGTCTAGCGTCCTCGATACTCCTTTAGATTCATCGACTTTCTCCTGCTTTCTCTTCCCATGGTGCACGCAGGCAGGCTAGCACTTTGCTCTGAAACCACCGGCTATAACCTCTGCCTCTCTCTTACCTCCTCCACCCGCTTCTCTCAACCGGATCCACTAATGACATGAATTAAAATCCGCAATAAACCCACTCATCCAGCTCGTAATTCCGTCGCCTTGTTTTCCGCGCTCTACCGGTTTCTCTCTGCTTCCTGGCCCCAAACAAACTGTACTTCTCCGTCCCTCCTTCTGGATTATCCATTATCATTATCAATATTTCCTGAGGGAAGTCAAGTGAAGCATTGGTAATAGCAACTATAGGAGGCCGGCACTTTGGGATCATTTCTTCCATATTTCCACGTCCACTACTACTTCAGGCACTCTTCTACACCACGACTCCCCCATTAGCTTTTATCATGTATAGTTATGGCTATTTACTCCTCGATACGAGTCTGGATATTTCCCCGTGGAGTAAAGACGACATTGAAGTTGCCGCTGCATGCAAGTTTTTGCGGCTATATTACAAGAAGACTCATCGATTCCATCCAAGATACAATCATGCCTTTTATTTTTCCAGTTTCCTTTTGATCACCTTCCTTATTCTTCCCTCGTTTCCTTGGGGGAGCAAATTACGAGAACACAAAGGAAGGAGGAGTGAAAACATTATTCACCCGTATATAATTTACTTTCTTCCTCTACCCGCAACAATAGCACCCCATAATGCTCCGGCTTTCAAGACGTTTATGTAAATATACGCGCTTATCAAAGCTCCAAGACCAGTCTTGCAATCTTCTCAATTAATCTACCTCACTTCCCTCTCTTAAACTCGGCGCTAAAACTTGATGGCCTATCCGCTGCTGTCCTCTGAATTATTTCTCTACGTCCTCGTCGTAATACGTACAGATATTTTATATAGAAAAGAGGATAGCAGCACGGTATGTACGTGTGTATACAACTCTACTCTTTTTTTATTCCATCGTCGTGCCTGTCTGATCGCTCACCTCCTCTCTCACCTGCAATCACCTCACCTCTATACCTCTCCTTCTTCTCTTCCTACGATAGCGAGATATATGCTATATCCATCGTAGTCTATAAAAAATCCCACCACAATACAAGTAGATTTCACCACTCATAATTCTCAATTAGTTTCTCCCGTCTTGATTCTCTATTCAATTCTGCCTTGGATGGTTTGCAATCCTGCCTGGTTCAGTGTTGAGTCAGCCCAAGAGGGCAACAACAAAAAGTTGAAGAAGAAACAAATGAAATAGATATAATTTATAATCTTGTCCGATGTACAAAAGAGTAGGAGTGGAATGGAGAAATATATAAATAAATTGCATTTCCTCTTTTCTGCTCCACTCTCCAGACTCCAAGCTAAAGGGGGTAGGGGGGAGAATGCGTACATGTTTAGGGTTATATGCAGAGGATGATTACCAATTTTCATAGAGTTTCCCATCAATTCACACACGTGTAATTTCACTCAATTCTCACCGCTTCCTCTAACATTCATTTTTATTCCCTCCATTACCCATGAGAGAAGCACCACCTAATAATTTCCTCACTCAACCACATATATGTCCCAGCTAATCCAAAACAGTATCATTAGCTTCCATTTTCCGCCCCTTCTCCTCCAGAGTCTCCAGAGTCTCCGACAAACTCACAAACTCCTCCCGAATCACTGATATGCCTGCTAGCCTGCTAGGAGTAAGCTTTTCTCCAACCAATATCAGATACTTACAAGTAAGAGCCTCTTCCACCCGCCTCAAGCATACTTTTGGCTCTTTTTACTCGAACCTCTCAGTTTAATTTCACCTTGAGCTGTTCCGTTCCATAATATCCGCAGTAGGAGAGTCTCGATAATTTTCATATGAGTACACGTCCACCTACACGAAAAAAAGGCTAACTTCCAGGCTTCGTGAATGCTTCTCTGAACGGAATACAAGAGTATCCGTAGCCTTTCATCCGAATTCCTTAATGCTCTGCATTAAAAGAGAAAAGGGAGGACATAGCACGGGATCCTGGTTGGATAAGTGCACATTTTATAGATTGTCTTTTCCCTCCCGTTCTTTCTCCAAGCGTTTGGAGGGCGGGAGGAGAGAAACGGGAGGAAGAAACACACACCTGGACGCATAATACTAAACTTGTTTCCACTGCATTCTTCCCACCAGGAGTCAACTCTCCAGGAGGTTGAGATAACAAAGCGTCTTCCAGCCTAACCAGTATCCTTCCCACCCAGACAGACCCATGTTTCATCCCGTCAAAAATGTCATTTCTCCCTCCAATATCTCGTGTCGTCCTTTCTCCCTCGGCCTCCTCCTTCTCCCGTACTTTGTACGTACAGTTTTTTCTCCGGAAAGAAGTAGAATAGGGATGAAGCTCTCGTATGTCCAGTACTTGTCCCCGTCTGGTCACCCCATCATAGGCTTGTATGAACCATCAACTTTCTCTTCTCCCGACTTTCCCTTTAACTGTGCCGGGAGGGAGGAGAGATTCACAGAGTATTCAAAGAGTGCACACGTACAAGTTTTTACCTCTCACAAAAACCCCATTTATATTGTGAATACAGTGAGTAAAAAGTAAGAAAAAAACACCAAAAAAACGATAACAACAAATTGAACTGAAAGGTGCTAGTGATAATTGCCACACATAAAGTTAAAGAAGGCTAAATAGCGTTTTAAGTTAACTATCCATTAAACAGGAGGACGATCAAGGAAAAGCCAAGCTCGGAAATCAGCATAAATCAAATCACAGATAAGTCATTAATTTGAATAGTATATGTGGATCCCGAGGACTACACCTAGCCTCCTCTTAAAATTGTATCCCGTGATACTGGCACCCGTTTACCGTCTATATCTAGATGAGCCAGAACAAGAAGAGGGAAAGAGAGACGACGAACATTTCTCCAACCAACAAGGCGAAGCGAGCCACGAATACTAGTCAAATCAACAGCATGGAAGAAGTAAAGAAAATGATGGAGAGGATGGTGGAAACCCTTAGAGTGGAGATGCAGACAACAGCCCAAGCCACCCAAAAGGTTGTCCAAACTGCTCAAGAAAATACCAGCAAGAGACTCGATGACAATCACGCAGAGGTTATACGACTAGTGAATCGAAATGCGGAGGATATTCAGAAACTGGAAAAGCAAGTTAAAGACGTGCATAGAGTGAATCAAAAACTGCTTGACCGTGTAGTAGCTCTGGAGAAGGAACAACGTAAGCACAACGTCATACTGAAAGGGCTCGCGGAGAACACGGAGGAGAACAGGGATCAGCTGTACCAAAGCGTGAGAAGCGTAATAGAAACTAAGCTAAATCTAGACCCGCGGGCAATTTCCTACCGCCATAGAGTCGGGAAAATTAGTGACCGCCCTCGCCCAGTAAAAATTGTTCTCTACGACTACGCGGCTAAAATGAATATTCTCAAGAACTGGAAAAAATTGGTAAACACCCCACTGAAAATAAGCGAAGATTTACCAAAAGAACTGCAAGAAAAACATAATGTTCTGATGAAAATCCGGAGAGAAGCGCTTAATCAGAACAAAAAAGTCGCTTTCAAGCGAGGAGAGTTATATGTGAATGACGTGCGTGTAACTTTAAGAGACTATGAGGAGGGAAAAGAATGACTACAAACCAAACAGCCCAACTTCACGGTTATGAGCTGGAATGTTAACGGACTTGAATCAAAATTTAAGGACATATGTAAGGATGTGAGCGGCATCAGCCCGTCTATATTTTGCTTACAAGAAACATGGGCAATGAAAAATGTGACATTAACCGAATTAAAAGAATACAGTGTGATCAACATTAATGCAACGAAAATCAGCAAATACGGACGCGGTATTGGAGGTTTGATTATTGGAATAAAGCGTCAGTACAATTATATAGTGAAAACTACACTTAACTGGATGTGCCATGTAGTGATTACTAACTTCAAGGATACACAACTGCACTGTTTATTCGTATATCTTGATGGAGCTGATACGGCACAACTAACTGAACTATTTGATTATACCAAAACCAGCTTTCAGAATGATGAACTTTGTTTAATCTCAGGTGATTTTAACTGTAGGACAGGAAATTTACAATCATGCAAATCCCTTTGTCGTGCTTCCAAAGACAATGTAATAAATAACCGTGGTTTAATATTAATTGAAAACGCATCAGACCAAAACTTAATGATATGCAACGGAGCAATACCAGGTGATACGCATGGAAAACATACTTACACAAAAAATAAAACTAGTGTCCTCGACTACTGCTTGATATCACAGCGTTTGTATAGAGAAACATTTAGATTCGAAGTGCTAGACCAAACAACCTCTGATCATCACCCTATACAATGGACGGCCATGAAAATTACTTCCCCTAAGATAATAGTCCCTAAAGTGAAATGGATCCCCGAAGGAAGACAAGTGTATCAGCAACTCATATCTACGAAGCTCCAGACAGTACAAATCTCACCTAACATGAACCAACACTACGAGGGATTCCAAGAAGCAATAATTAACACCCTCACGCAAACCCGAATGCTTTACAAAGTTGACGTGAACAGAGTGACCTTGAATAGGTGGTTTAATAAGGAATGTAAGGAACGGAAGCGACAGTGCAAGAAACTCTTGAGGCAAATCAGATCAAGCACAATTGTTACAAACTCACTACTCTCTGAATATACTAACAGTAAAAAGTGTTACGTTAGGGAATGTAGCTTAGCAAAATTGCAATATTTTGAACTACAACGAGACATTATTTTGGAAACAAAGAACAGCGCAACATTCTGGAAAAACATCAACCAGTTCAGAAACTCACACAGTAACACTATTCCCCCAATCAAAAACCAAGAGTGGGTTGATTACTTCACAAGAATTTACCCCCCAAGAAAGCTAACAATGTTCGTCCCAAGCTACTCCAACGATAGTGTACTAGACAGAGTCTTCACAGCATTCGAAGTTAAACTAAGCTGCAGGAAGCTGGCAAATAACAAATGCCCAGGGCATGATATGATTGTGAACGAGGCACTTAAATACCTACCGGAAGAAGGACTAGAGAAACTATCAAACTTATTTAATGCCGTGCTTGACTCGTCAACAGTTCCAATCGATTGGCTTAAGTCAGTGATCTGCCCAATATATAAAAAAGGTGACAAATGCGAACCCGTCAATTATAGGCCAATATCCCTATTACCAACCACGTTAAAGCTATTCACGGCCATCCTTAATGACAGACTAGCTTCATGGTGCGCCAAAAAGAATCTGATCTCCAATTTTCAGGCAGCTTATCGGCAAAATCGAAGCTGCAATCACCATCTCTTAACAATTATAACCGCCATACATAAATTACTGGATCGAGGGAAAAAGCTGTACTGCTTCTACGTGGATTTGACAAACGCTTTCGGTAATGTAAATCACAGCAAGATCTGGGAAACGCTGGCAAGATTAGGAGTGAGTCATAAGTTTATAGTAACTGTAAAATACATATACGAGAACATGGTAGGATGTGTCAGGTCAGGCTTTTCTACGACGAATGATTTCCACATCACAAAAGGTTTAATTCAAGGGGAAAGTCTAAGCCCCACTTTGTGGCTGCTTATAATTAATGGGATATTTAAACATTTTGAAAATGCATGCCTCGACCCAATAAAAATAGGAACTGAAAATGTACACCTGCTCGCATTCGCGGATGATATTATTGTATTAGGACACGATTATTATAGCCTGCAACGTAAAATTAACAGGTTAAAGCTGTACTTTGAAGAGAACAATCTAGACATAAACCTAAGTAAGTCTAAAGTAATGGTTATTAGGAAAGGAGGAAGGCTAGCAGAAATTGACAAGTTCAAATGGGGCAGGACAGATATAGAAATTGTAAACGAATACAAATATCTCGGTGTCACAATGCAGAGTGGAGGAGTGTTCGACAGAACAGCAGAAGCTTTTGCAAGGAAAGGGATAAATGGTGTAAATGCGATGTGGCCGGTGTTAACAAAAAGCAAGCTACCAGCATCTAAGATTCAATATAAATTGTTCATGTCACTGGCAGGTAGCCTTACTTTGTACGCGTCATATCTGTGGGGCCTTAGATACCTTGATGTGATAGAAAAGGTAAATGTACATTTCCTAAAAAAGTTTCTAAGGTTACCAAAAAGCACACCAGGTTATATGTTAAGACTAGAGACAAATGTGCCAAGGCTGCGAGTACAGATAGTTAATCAAGCTTTAAAATTTGTAATCAACTTAATCCGAGATAGGGAAAATAATGTTACCCAAAGCTGCTTAAATGAAATGTGGAAAATGGGAGGATCAACTACATATAACTGGGCTAAGCAACTAAAGGGAGAACTTGGAAGTAGTATCACGGAAGAATTGTGGAACAGTAAAAGCGCAGAGGAATGGGAGCGAGGCATCGGTAAAGTGATGGCGCTGTACCGACAATATTGGTTAGAACGAGACATGCAAGCAATGTGTACATCATGTGTAAGTCAATCTTTTAAATCCTGCAAGCTATTTATAAGAAATGAGCCCTACCTTCATAATGCCCTTCCGATCAAAATGGCAGCTGTAATTATCAGAGTAAGATTTAATTTGCCAACAATCTATATGCATCAAAAACAATTAACGTTAGAAGAGAACTGTCTAAAATGTAAAGCAGAAACGAGCCAATCATGGGAACATGTAATATGGAATTGTGATAGCTACAGCGAGCTTCGAACTCGTTATCTGTCAAATCAAATACAAGTATATTCAACAATAGGTTATTGTGAATCCTTGAATGTCCAGGACAAAAATATGTATATAAGTATATATAATTTCCTTAAATCGTGTGCACTCTCAATGTAAGATTATGTATCCACAATATTGAAGGAGCTGTATATGGAATAAGCTCAAATCAATAAACACTAACTAACTAACTGTGCCGGGAGGGAGCGGTGGACAAGAGCTATTAGCTATCATAGCAGAATCTTGTCCATGTATGAAGAGTCTTCTGGAGCGGCTATCTAATTTGAAACATATTGCTGCACTTAACCATGGCCGCTCCAATCTTGCCTTAACTTTCTCCCACCTCTCTCTCTTTAACTTTCTCCAACTTTCACATTTTCCTTGAAATGCTTTTATAGTTGATATTTCCCACGTTTGCTTTCTTTCTCCTCTTACTTTTACCACTACCTTCCCCTTGTAGTTTCACTCCTCCTCCGAGTATTACATTTTCTAAGCCTTTCTCTCCTTTACGCTCTATTTTATTATTCTTCTTCCGCCGTCTATTCATATCAAAACCCTAGCCGCCGTCTTCCTTTACATCCCTCCCTTATTGTATCACGTCCTCCACCTCCTGCTCCTCTAAATACAAAGCTTCCTCCACTGATTCTTTCTCATTCCATACAATTTTCCATTAAAGCTACTCACCCATTTAATCTTCGTATCACATCCCATATTTCTATATGATTCCATCCTTGTTCAAGCAAGCTTCTCAATTTCTCATTCCTTTCCTTACTCTCTCTGCCCTTTGTACTAATTTCTATTTGCATAATTGCAAAAGGCCGGTGAAAAATTCCGCGACATTTTCCCACCGCCCTATTTATTTCACATTCCCTCACTTTCTCTCTTTCTTTTATATCCTTGCGACAGCTGAAGTCTGGAAGAAGCTCGCTGCTTTCTTTCTTTTGTTACAACTTCTTTCCTCACCTAGCTCCTCATATTATAAATTTTTCTAGGCTAATCGATATTTCTCGGAACTTTGCCACATGTGAGGGCCAATTTCCACTCTCGCTCAATTATAACAATCATTTCCTACATCATCAAGAATTGGTAGCCGGAACTTTCTCCTATTTTCTCCCTGTTCTCTATAACAACATGTTTCAGAATCCGTGTCACATAGTACTGCCATCCGGGATGCATCCGAGGAAGATGGTATTCAAACAAAACCCGCCAGCCAATACAACAAGAGCTTCAACGACTTTTTCACAAAGTCTCAACAAGAGGATTGAAACACTGGGCAGGGTGGTGTCCTAGTAGTATCCTTGACTTAGCGAAAATAAATGTACCGCTACATCATACATGCGTTATCCAGGCCAGGCGGGAGAGGAAACTCTTACTGCTGGGAGATACATGGAAGCGAGAGAAAGCTTGTGGGTGGTGAAAGTGTGTATGCGTATGTATAGGCTAGGCGGCATGTGGGAAGAAAACTACTACCCACTTCTTTCACCACCGCATGATTCCTTCATTCCTTCCGAAGTTTTATCCTATAGCTGTGGTTATGTAGCCCGTTAAACTCCACAAGCTTTTCCTCCCTCCTAACTTAAGCTAAAAAGCTCATGTATACATACGTTGTTACAAGCAATGGCCCAGTCAGAGGACAACACGTATAATTTTCCTCCCGGAAAGAAGGTTCGTCTCTACGCTGGACATTTTACGAGCTTGGCGGTAGTAGATGACGTACTGTTTTATGCTCAGTATCCTTCTACCCTCCTTCCTCTCCCCCCATACTGTTTAACTCAACTAGCTTTTTTCCAATAAACAACTGCTCTTTAAATACGGGATGCAAAATTCCCATCCGCCTCTCGCAGCGAGAGTCTCGCTCCCGTTATTACATGGATTCCAGAGACGTACACACACCGCCATTGGCATTCGGTCGGACTGTCAGGAAGACATGGAGGAAAGAGACGAGAGGATTTGAGTCGGGTTGGAGAAAGGAAAGAGTAGTGGGTATGTATTTTCAAAGCGACCTCAGTATTTTCTCAGCCGATTGTCTCTTTCACTTCCTCCCTGTGTCTCATTCCGCGGTGCTTTCACTCTGTCTCTCTTCCTCACGCCATCCTACTTTTTCCTTTCTACAACTTTCTCCACACATAAACGTTCTTCCAGGTAGCACTAAAAGAGCCAAGGAATGTATTTTCTTCTATATATGTTTACCCTTTTTCCGGCTTCTCCAGCCCATTCCACCATGTGCCAAAATAATAACAAAAGCCAGGATGGAATTCTCCATACATTCTCCACGAGTTTATGCATATTCCCAGAGCATTCTCTGTCCCCAGTGTCACTTTCAAGTGTCTTCTCCTTTGAAAAGTCAGCGCCTTTTCAAAAAGAATTAGTTTTGCAATATTCTCTCCTTGTACAATTTCCTTCTATTGCTTGCAGGCCAACCGTTCTGTCTCTTCCCTCCTCTGTGCATGCTTTAAAACATTACCTCTTCTCCTCCTTTCACATCCTTCCGTGCCTCTCACTTTCACAGCATTTTTGACATTCGCATGTCGTCCCATCCCCGACAGGTTGAAACTACAGTCTCCTTTTCATTTCCCACACAGACTTTTAATTTCCGAACTTGTAGGTTTTTATGTACTCTCGCCCCATCTCTCTCTCTCTGCAGCCTGCATAATTTTAGCACGATATGTATTTCTATTTTTCTAGACTCTTCTTCCACATCCGCTGAACTCTCTTAACGTATTCACCAATCCTTTCAGCAAGGGTCGTAAACGGTTTGAGCTAATAAATTAGAATGCCCGAGAGACCCAAGTGTGCCATATTAGTTTGCCAGAGTGGATTTTCTCAGTCAAGCAGAAAGGGTTAGGAGTGAAATGCCATAGGAGGAAGGAGAATAGGGGAGAGCGGATCCAGTTGATGGTTCCGAAATCAGCTATTGAATATTCCCGTCCAATCTATTTGTTTTACTCAATTAATGCAAGCTAGTACATCCCCCTCCCTCCTCCAACCCACCTCCGCTCATGCATAATTTAACAAGTTTAGCACCACTCGTACTCTCTTGTCCACTGCCTCTCTGACTCTGTGGCTGTCATAAAATCTAGCGTCGCATAAATTATTGTAAGAAGACGGAGAAGACGAAGCCGGACGGGGCTTTATACAAACTCACTCTTATTACAAGTGACACATGGGACAAAAATATTTACCATCCGCATAATCCTCCTATTCTTGTTTGTGCACTACTTAGCTCTCCATATGATATTTATGGACTCGTCATAATAACGAAACTTTCCCCTCACAAACCCCCACCTCTTCTTAAATCTGCTGAATCAATCTTCTTTCTTGTCTTGTTCCACTACTACGCCCTTTTTATATGGAGTTTACCTCTCCACAATAATAATTCCATGCTCGAGAGTCAACTCTTGTTTGCGTCCTCTCTACCAGGTCTCTCATGCTTTGATCCGTCGTCTCATTCCTTCCCACATAAATACAAATGACGTTAAAGATTTCAATAATTGAGCCCTACGACGGAATCGCTATGAAGGAGTCCTGTCCTCTGTAGCGGTCCTCCTTTCAGTTCACGTCGCTCTATCCTCTGTCTCATCCCATGTCTCTGTCTGAAAGGACGTCTTTGAAGCTTGGACAGGGACTTTATAATTTGATTTATCACCTCGTCCCACGGAATTAATCCTCATCTTCCAGGACGACAAGACTGTTTCCAGCCATCCCATCTTCTGGAGCTAACGAGCTTGAAAACCGCCTCATTTTCATCATTTCTCCATCTTGTCTCCTCCCGTCTTTCCGATAGTTTACGAGGGATACGGAAAAATGGTATGAACCATTTTTGCCTGTTACCAACATTCATGCCTGTTCCCTACCTCTATAGCAAGTCTTCTTGATCTTAATCCCAAGCATGGTAATGAATTCCTATTACAGCTGCGGGAAGCTTGAGCTGTTTTGATTCATGTTTTTACATGGATGGAGAAGAGGCTTGGAGACCAAGAGGGATTCATTTCCCTGTTTATTCAACTCATATATTTTCCAGTCTACATACGTTCTCTCGCTAGTCTTGCTGTATCTCTTCTCTAGACTAGAAGAGTCTGAATAATTCTTATTCCTCTCCGTGCTGCACGAATTTAAATCATATCTTTTTTCCGATAAAAATCCCACTACTATCCGCCTCTCCACAAGGATCCATCAATGAATCTCATTCATCTCATTATTCATCAATGACTATAGGATTCCCTCATTTATCTTAGTTTCTTCTTCTCTCCGTCCGTCCGTCCTCCTCTACGTCTACACACGCTTTTCCCTTCCAGTCCATCCACTTGACTCAATTTTCCCATCCTCGAAGATTTTTAAATTCAATCCCGCCTCATATAAAAAATCCACATCTCTCACAACAATCTAATCCCAAGTCAACAAATCATATTTGTATCCCTCCTCTTTTCCTCTCAGCACTTCATCACCCAGGCACGTTGCATTTACACTTACATTCCAGTTTCGTTTACAAAAGTATCCCCGCCCGCCCGCCCGCCCGCCCTTAACACCTACCCAAGTTATTTTGCCAGATTCAACCCTGAACTCGTCGAATTGAACTCATCGGCTCAGCTTAGTTAATTTTCAAAGGAATAATTCCCTGTATTTTGCCTTAGACAGTCAGGGTACAATTGAGAATAACGAATACAGCGATCCGCTAAATATATGCGCAATTCTAATAGCAGAATTGGTTCCCTAACCTCCTGCCTTGCTTTTCCCCCTGAATGTTTAAGCTGCTGAATGTACCTGAAGTCTGCGGTGCTGGTTGACCGGCCATTATCACCAACCACAACCACTGCATAATTTCCAGGCCTTCAATCACACTTAGTCCCCCGCCCATTCCCCATTACGCAAGTGAAAGTAACTAATTTCAATCTCATTTTGAAACACTTAGGAAGAAGAGGACCAAGAAGCTCTGAGAGCTCTCTCCAAGCTTTGCAGAAACCAATTACCAATTCATGACGATAACAAATTACAATAAAGATGAGCCCCTTCATGGCCTAATTTAATTTCCCGTTGCTACAAATATATCGACATCATCTTCTAACTCTATTAGCTCCGTATGGTCAATACTGAGAGCCGTCTCTTCCCACCTTCACATCTGCTGCACAATGTCGTCTCTAACTTTCTTTCCACCTACTCGCCACACTGCCACACAAGCCCTTCCCAAAAAGAGACCATCCACCCAAATTCGACTAAATAAGTATTAAATTATGGTCGTTATACTGTGTCCACTCACTCATACTGTTGTCATCTTCCTAGGGCTCTTCTTCTACTAGTCAAAACGACAAAAGTTAAACCTCGAAGGCAAAACCATCTTTAAAACAAAAGATCATTATGAACGACCGCACAATCCTTTTGTTGGAACAGTTATGCTCATGCTCATCTCAATAGCAACACATGTATTCCGCCTCCGCTTAAATGGTGAATACATTTAGAACTAGGCATAAATCTTGGAAGTCCTGTTAAGTTAGTGCATGTTAAACACGGCTCATCATTCACGGAAATGTATTTTCCATCAATTAGCATTTGCAAACGACCAGTCTTTAAATAAGTAAACAAACTTGCTTCACCTACAGCAAGAGAAGCTTGGAATGCCAAGCTAACCGCCATCTGAGATCCTAATTCTTCGGTTCATAAACTCTACATAATATTTTCCGTTCTCCTCACATTAAATTCACTCAACCAGTTTGCTCTTTTTCTAGCTTAAATCTTGCTCCGTCTTCTACATCTGTTTCCAATCACCCACCTTCTTCTCATCATCCCAAGAAGTGATGCATCCAGAACATAATTATATCCGCACATGAAATCATGCATTCCTACTCAAACTTTTATTTTTTAGACTTTTAGCTCTAAAACCACACCGGAAGTGCGATACATAAAAGTGGGAGTCTCGGAGCATCTTTGATTCGTAAGTCATCCGGGATTTTGTTTAGCAAGCACATGACCTGATCCGGGAAACTTTTTTCTAAATCTCTGTTCCTCCTCCATCGATCCTTTTACCACTAAACATCCTACTTGTTCATAAACGTCTCTGGACTTTGTAAACTCACAGCTAAATAGTTTAGCACATTATGAATCCCTTTAATACTTGCTTTGACTTGCAAAAAAAACTTTCTCGCCATCTAAATCCAGCTTGGATCAGAAACTCCACACACAGATTGTTTACACACAACTTCTCCCTACCCAACCACCCGTCACAACTACCCTTTCCCCCCTTTTCAATCCAATACACCGCCCTAATGCATTTACCACAAGAGCATTACCCTAACAACCCTCATTCCTTTGAAGCTTTTTGGGAAAACTTATTAAAGCCGGCGCCGTCCAACCTCTTGTTTGACTTTTCTCACATGTTTCTTCCTTCCTCTTGGCTTTCCTAAAATCCCCCGTCTCGTAAAACTAGGTAAAAGTTAATAGTAGCGTGAAAGGGGGAGACAGGCTGACTGACTTTTACCGACAACTCCACCAAGGAATTCCTTTGAAAGTAGCCAAAGGGACATATAACTAGTTTCAATCACTTTCCCTCCTCGCTTCCTTCCTTGATGGTCACCCTAAAACTTTCTCAACTCCAATTATCCTTCACACAAACACATCCCACTAAACCGGCCATGAAAGGGGCAGACGTCTAAACGTTTACATGCATAACCCGCCTAAACCGGAGAAAGTCCAGGAGCGGGAAACACACACATTGACGAATGGCTTCCGCCAACTTTCCCATCAAATTCCTTGACACAGAGCCGCGGAATTCATTTCCTTCCTTTGGGTTC
Organism: Sminthurides aquaticus; assembly: GCA_906901655.1. Lineage (NCBI taxonomy): Eukaryota > Metazoa > Arthropoda > Collembola > Symphypleona > Sminthurididae > Sminthurides > Sminthurides aquaticus. The sequence continues at coordinate 858,479 of CAJQTT010000004.1, read as the reverse complement.
CCACCACAGAGTAGAATTAAACTCCCCTCCTGCTGGAAACACGACCATCTACGAATCAAGATAAAAGATACAGAGAAAACTTTCTCCAATCCCATCACCACCTTCCGCCATGTCCTCCTCACTTACTCAGGATTATCCGGCAGCCTGTCCAAAGATAAGGTGACAATAAAACTTTTTGCAATAACCTTTTTTTTTCTTGTTCCCTTATCTGTCAATCCTCTCAACACTCCGCTTGGCTAATACTTGTTCCCAACTCATTATACCCTCTGTCTGTATCCGGCAGTCTTGTTCAAACCAAACATCCTCATTCCTCCATCCACCACCACTATATACTACCCCTAATCCGCCAATTTGATTTGACTCATGTCCGTTCCACTGGATTTTTTTCTTTCCTTTATCCCTTCCCTATGGAGATGTATACATTCAACCTGCCTTCCTACAAGTCATTAAGTGACCTCTCCAAATCCTGTAGTGCTGCTGACCTGCAATAAACACGCCACGGAAAAATACTTACCACTACGCACCTCGACTCTTATTTCTGTATTCCCTTCTCCGTGTTAAAGTTTTACAGAGATTACAAGAGATTTCGGGACCACGATTTCCTTAGTCTAATTACAGGGGAAGGGGGGCTGTCCCAGGGTGGCCGTGTATTTTGTAGAAAATAGAATATTTCAATCACCCACGAATTAGCTGTAAACGTGTAAACGTGATAGAGTCGTACACGAGTCCCGGCCTCTAAAGATTCTCCATATCATCACAACATAAGAGGGCACAAGTCAAAATAAAGATTGCACGCACCCACCTCTGTCTCTGCATACCCAACTGTAATTATGTCTCCCCCCTAGCTAAAATCTAGAACAAAAATTACCTGTCTCTCTCTCATTAGCCTTTTTTCCCTCTAGTAGCTGGATTTGTTGCTAAAGTAAGCTTGTTTTACTACAGTGAAATTTACAGCTTGGGGCTTGAGACTTTACTTAAAATTCCCAGCTCCGTCTACTACCAACTCAACATGCATAAATAAATGACCTGCCGGCTTAATCCTCTACGAATACGTTTTCAAAGAGAGGAGGAGCTCCGAGAAGTCGGCAACAAACTTCTCGACAACATACACACACACTTGCTTCCCCGTTAAAGTACCTCTAAAAAAAGGAATAAAAATACACAGGTTGGGTAAACATGATACACCCGAAACATTTCAGCCTCATCCTCGACGACTATCTCCCTCACAAGGTTCTTTACATCCTCCCAGTTTCAACGATTTCAGGCGAGACACCCAGCTATATACAGACCAGACATGAGATGAGCGGTAAGCTCGACTGTGTGGTACTTGATCCATCCAAGCAAGGAAACCACTAACACATAACTATATCCAGTCCATCCAAAACATCAGCTCGACTTATAATCCAAATAGATGCTAATCATCACCCAACCTGCACCATCGCTTTCCCCACCCCCGCATCCCATACCCCTTCACGTAGCCCATAACTCCCTAGAATGAACAGAAAACCCACTCCATTTCATCCCACACCATGAAACCTATCATCTACATCTCTGGGACTCTCTGAGAGCCCGGCGCAACCACTACGCAGCAGCAGCACACACCTAACATGATAAATTTCATTTCCGTCCCATTAAAATCATTAGACATGTAACTTGGTGTAGCGCGGGCGGCTCTTGGAAAAATCCTTGTAGACATCCTTAATATCGGAAACGGGAAAGATGCAAAAATATTACTTTCTCATAATTCATTTCCGCTTCCCCCTTTCTCGGCGCTACTCTACCAAGTCTCATCAATGCAAATCCTTCTTTGCCAACATATTTTTTGCCAACAACTGTTTTCTCCCTAGGCAAAAATATTTCGTAACAAGAATCCTAATCTTTACTTGGTTCCAGCAATCGAAGCTTATAGTGAGTGATAACGTCCTCGAGGAATTACATGCGTCTTCCAGGATTTTACCAATTTCATCATCTTTCCCGTATCTTACCATACGTAACAATAGTTTGCAAATCCCGCTTCAATTTCCGCGAGTGAATGCTGCAATAACTCAATGCAGGCTTCGCCGTGCTTCTTTATTGTAGATCATCCATGTTCCATAAGAGTATTTTTATAAGATCCAATCCATCCCCCTACAGGAGGAGTAAGTCTCGGAAGCTTTCTTCCATTGTGTTCACTGATTATTTCCGCACTTTTCTTCCATATTTCATACAATTCATCCTGGATTTCACGTGCTTGGGCCCTGTATTCCGAACGTCGCTTTCACTACACGCTGATACCTTTCCAAGCTGCTCGGTTTACAATACCTAAAAAGCTAGCAATCTGTCAGGTGCCGGAAATTTATGTTATAAAATCCAGTATGATTCTAGTTTATCCCGTGTACTAGAGTTTGAGATTTCTTACATTCCTCTTCTTCCACAGTCTTACACTTCCCACCTTGCACATGTTCTACAGGGAAAACTTTCTCCACGCTTTCTCCGCTCCCAGATGCTCATTTCTTGGGTGCTCGGTGTTGTTATTCTGCGTATAGATATGAAGGAGCTGAATGGCGGAAAGTTAAAGCGGGGAAGGGATAACAGGTGTCGGATAAAGTATTATTGCAATCTGTATTTTCCTTATCCTTCCATGGCTCTTATGCAAAAAGAGTAATCTTATTGAATGGAAGTGAATGGAAAAGCGAGAGGGAGGGATTGGGAGGAATGGGAGCAAGAAGCTTATGGAAAAGATCTCGGATTCAAAATCCTTCTTCTTCCTCCCATCCTTCACACAATTACCTTTTCTAATATTTTTGAGCCATATGAAATAATAAATAAGAATTCTCGTAAATGCTCTTTACCGCTTGTATGCTCTGGAATAGCGAGATTGAATTTTCTCTACGTGTTCTTTAATACCTCCAAGGCTCTTCTCAAGAATATTATCTTCCATAGGACACAAAATCCTCTTAGGGGCCCATCCCAGTTAAATAAGTTTCTGAGGATACACAAAGCTGGATACTAATAGTAAAGTGTAAATACGAGCCTGCACATGGTTTTCCCTTTCAGCCTCCAAAGTTTCCTCTTACTTTGTCTTGATTGAAGAATGTTCTTGCTGGATCTACGACATGATTTTGTTGGATTTTGGTAAGAGGGCAGGGCTTGGTAGAGCAATGTGGTGTAAACATTAAATGTCTTTGCGATATGTGTCCGGATGTGCTTCGACATATGTGACTAAAATCCGTGTTGGCAATACCACACACATGTTCCGCCACCACGACGACGATATAAGTTTGATTCCACCATTTCGCATCATCCTCCACATTTCTACCTTTAAACAATCTGTAATCTCTGAATTTCCTTTATGCTATCACCCCATTCCATCCGCCTGTACGGTATTCAACTTGCAGAGTCAAGTCTTTGCTGAAGAGATGGAGAGATTTTATTAATCTTGAGCCACCACCACCGGTGCTGGCTCAGCCATATTTTCCCAAACCCGTTCATCCATCCTCTAAAACTAAACACACAGACGTTTTCCAGTTGGGCACACATGTATATTTCCAAACAATTTTCACAATCATTTCTCTCACACTCTCACGATTCTCTAGTTTTCTTTCCACTCACTCGGTTGGCACACATTCTTCTGCACAATCAAATCCTCATATTGTTGATTATATTTCAAAATTTTCCCTCTCTTCGCTTCACTTGGCCAACTGCTAGCTCTAGCTCTACACTCCCGTGCTGACTGTAACATATTTCTCCAGGCAATAGGCAAGCAGGCCTGATCACCTGTTCTCCGACTGATTCCTTGCCTTTATCTCCACCTGGATATTTTCCTTCACCTGAATCTCTCCTCCAGAGCAGACGGTGCGGTGTTCATAGTAATTTTTGAAATCATGAACCTTCCTCTATACCTCTTCCTAAATCAGTCCCAAGGATAGTCTCCGTTTTTAATACCGACATGCCTGCGTCCATACACGTTCACACATATCTCCAAATCTTTGACTACCAACGTTCCCTGCCTCTTCCCTAGCAGCAACACACACCAGCTTGTGGAGCATTACATTTATACAGACTAGTGCTGGATAATCTGGAATCCGCCCTCACCTTTCCACATCTTTGTATAAACGTACCCTTGACTTGTACAGCTTTTGGGAGATGGGCAGAGGGTTATTTTATTCTCTTTTTTCCTGCTTGCCATGTGGCACTCAAATTTAGGCGTGCCATCATCAAACTCATCCTCTCATACCTCGCGTCCCCCTGCCAAGTCCAAAGGGCCCATCATTACCATCATCATCCTCATCATCAGCCTTCTCTATTCTCTCTATCTTTCCATCTATTTACACGATTTTAGTACGTACGTCGGATATTTACATCCTAAATATTCCCATGTACTTGAATCTATTCCGTCCGGACGTAAAGCTGGTCTGTTCTCCAGCATTCTTCTGCAACTGCATCCCGTCTCAACTGGATTCGTTTTATGAACTTTCATGCCATCTAAGACACTAGGATGTGGGCTCGTATTTTCCGGATCTGACTAAAATTTCATGTCTCTTCCCTCAAGTGCTCTCTGTCAAATTTTATTTTCTAAATACCGCATAAGAGATTGAAGAAACATCTATCCTTGAACTTGAATGTTTTCCATCCGTTTAACGTCGTCGTTGCCTCTATGGCTTTGCTTCTGAACATGCTAGCTGGATAGCATATAATTTTTCGGATACTCGGATATAGTCCAGAAAACATACGCTGTCACTGTTTTCTCGTCGCTCTGGCTTATTCTCACTCCCGGGGAAAAACAATGTCCTTATACTCTTCTCTTTCTACAACTGAAACCATCACTAAATTTTACAGCTTTCCTTCAACTCTTATTTCATTGCACGACATGAATGTGAAACCTCTCCTCCTCCCGTCTCCCTCAAGTTCAAGATCCTCATCCCCATACATAATCTTTGCATCTTCAAGGATTTGACTGTTTTAGTTGAGGCTGAGAGGAGCATCCGTTCCGCTCTTTGGTAAGAATTGAATACAAGAATGATTTTCATGGACGCATAATAATAAAAATGCTCTCTCGCACAAAAATCAACTTATACTACCCTCTCGCTACACGGAACGTTGGGGGAAGAACACAAGCCATTCTGTAGAAATATTTCTCAGTAATTTTTTTATATCGGATTTTATGTTCTCCCAAGAAAATATCTTTGCAATCCATCTCTTCCATTCCCTCCCGTCGTCCTCAGACATTTTCCTCCCTCACCGTCCCGCATCTTCCTCCCTCATAACTGCATCTCCTCCACCACCACCAACATAGAATCCCGGGCAGAAAGAGTGGCGCAATCAACAGAGTCACGCAGATAAACATAAGCAAGACTTTTCAAAACCTTCTTCTCACTCTCTTCAACAAGTTACGCAAGGAGGAATAGGAAGCAGCCCGCCCGCCGCAAGACAGAGATCTGAGGATGAGCTCAAGGTAAAACACTCTTCCCATTATCGCTTTGAACATCTATTTCCCTCTATCTTCCTCTTACCGATGCTCGTTTCTCCGACAAGAAGAAGAGCGAAGGAATGGATTATTTGTAGCCGCTATTCTTCCCTCCCCTCACTTCCTATTCTGCTCTATAATTTTCGGTTTAAAACATCCGGATCGTAAGTAAAATACACGAGTTAAATAATTAAAAGTTACCCTAGTTTTTAATCGCATATCCACCCCGGCCGGGCATTCATCTGCTGGCTAAGTCGGATATCCTCATCAAGTTTGCACGCACTCTGTTTAGGCCTCTCCCTGCTGCCGTCCAGCTCTTGTGAATCCGGAACCGAGTTGAGTTACGTGCCCACCTTGCTCTTTACTTGCCCCCAAACTCTTAGAGCTTCATATCACCACCCGTCAGCCCTTGTCACGTCAAAGGGAAAAGCATATACTTTGAGAATTCCAGAGAGCAAACTCGCTCATTTTCAAACGCACACCACATGTGTAACTTTCTTCACGCGATCCTTGCATGACTTCTCTCCGAACTTCTCCCTTGCATCAGCACAAGTCTAGCCTTGTTGCTCCGACGATTATCACGATCCCGTCAGAATATTCTTTCGACTAGCTCTTTAAATCCATGCAACCTATGCAAAGAAACGCACGACCCATCAAACAGACTTGGAATCCTGGAATTGAGGGATGTATAACTTTCTCCAAATATTAAAGTATAAAACCGTCAGCCAGCCAGCCAGTATAAAGCTATACTTGCTATAGCTATCTAGCACATTTCCTATTCTCCTCAGCCTTATATTGGCCGATATCCGGAACGATAGTACATGAGAGATTCACCTTTTCCTTCTTCAGAAATTTTACAAAGCTTTTTTCACCCATACTTTTCCCACCCACATTCCCCTACTGTACCTCTGCATGCTCTGAACGTGACTGCTTTCTCCGCCGCATCTTTTTAAACATGTTACAATTTACAATCCCTTCTCCACCCGTCCTCCCACCACCGCAATCCTTTTCCCAATCTTTTGCACGCACGTTGCTAGAATTGTGTTCCGATTTCCCTTGGAGGGATTCCATGCTCCTTATTTTCCCGGCTGTCTCCTCCTTCCCTCATATGCTTTAACTTTAAAGTGACTATAATGTTACAGGAGTCATGTAACGCCTCTTGAAGATCCCCAGCACAAATTTTCAGCTTCCTCCGGATGTGCACTCACTCAGAGCGAGACAGTTGCAGACACGCTCCAATCTTGGGCTCACACAAACCCATCCTCCCACGGCAAAACCCGCTTCACAATCCGCTATCATCTATCCTACCCGTTTCACAAAACCCCTGGTGCGCTAGCTCCTGTACATAGAGTATGGGCTAAACTAACAGACCACAACATCTAGGGCTTGGAGGCAGACAGCCAGAGGAAAAGAAACTCCCTCCAGTATTCCCTAAGATTACATGTAGTGTAGGTTATGCTAATATTTTTATTTTAGCTTCCCTCAAACCAAAATGTTAGCTTTTTCTCCCACTACATACACTTTTCTTATTCCCTTGTCTTCTATACACCCATTATTTCTACCAAATCCTAGTGTACCACAGACCATCCGATTCTCCTCCAGCTTCTACCCGGCACAACACCCTCCTCTCCTCACCATGCGTAATTCCGCATCCACTTATTCTTCATTGAAACATTTGAATTCCGCATGAGTGTGTTATATAGAGTTTACTCTTATTCCTCCCGCAACTCCCGCAAACCTGTTCTCTGTCACTACTACATACTACTAAAAACATACTGCTGGAGCAAAAACCATCCATACTTGCTCCATTTTCAATACTTTTCCATCCGGTTTTATTTTTCCTGGAAGTTTGGAGGTACGTATTTTAAATTTCAAACAGTATAAGACTCCCAAAGTCTACTCCTTCACCCACCAGCTGAATCCTTTAAAAGTCTAGGAAAATTCACAAGAATCTTTCCGCGTGTACTTTTCGTGGGGATTTGAGAGCAACTTGTGTTTTGAAACGATGCCCTCTATTATTATTATTATTACGATTACAATAACTCTTGGGCAGACATTGTTAGTCTTTCTGGGCTCTTTGAATTGGGATATATATTTTTCGGTGGATCCTGGAGAAATTTTCCCATTTGCGTCCCAATGAAAATAACAAATGTAAATGCCCGCCCCCTCCCCACTCTTCCGCCTCGTCTGTATACATATTATTTCCCCTCAGCAGAGGAGGGCAGTCAGACACCAATCCCGGAACACTCCTCCACAAAACTCTCACGACTCCCATGAGTTATGAAAGAATACAACTGGAAATGTTCACATTACCCTTACCGTCCGATTCTCCACCATCTCCCTCTTGCACTTCTCTCTCTAAAAGTCATTCCAAAATCCACATTGAGAAATATATGAAAGCATTAAATATTCCAAAACATCCCTCCACACCATTTTTTCCACATCATTCACAGAAACACTCCTCAAGAGAAACCCAGGACGGCGCTCTCTCTCCCGGATTATAATTCAATATACACACACACACACACAAGACGACGACCCTCCGTTCCAGAAATCCATGGGGCTCAGCCAGTGACCCCAGTAATGCAAGTCAAGCAAAAATCCAACAATTCAGTAAGTCAGCAAAGAGTTTGTGAGATCATGGTAGTAGTAGTCATAAAGAAGTGAGCAAGTCCTCATCAACGGGGGTTGCTACCAAGGAAGAGAACCAAACTAAAGTAAAAAGCCAGGAAGGAAAGGACCCAAGGAGCATCTAGTTGCTGGACGGGTTGTCTCACAATTTCCTCCAACCCCCTCCCGTCCCTCCCGTATTACTTTTTCTCCCATCCCATGCCAATCCTACTACAATCTCTATCACTCTCGTAAAAAGATTGGATCGCAATTTTCCACCCATCTTTCCTTCTCTCATAAACATGAAAATGTTATTAAGAGCCAAAATTCAATCTCCTTCATATCTGTCCCTCCAGCTTCCAACTATAACTAATCGCACTTTATTACATTTCAAACAACGGGCCCATCCATCCTTCCCACCACCACCCCTCAACTAGTCCTCTAAAACTCGGCAAGTTTCAATACAATTTCCTCCGTCCTCTTCTGACTGCATCCATGATTACAGACAGACTATCCCTGCACCACGCAGCCACGAAAGTTAGTAGCTACCAACAGCGAAACCCACCACAATATTGCCCTTACATTCATAGAAAAGACAATCCGAGAAGCAAACTCTACATCCTAGAACCGATCTAAGAGCGATTCTTCTGAAACCTGCTATTTCTTTATAGCTATAGCTTAGGAGCAGTTGCGGAGTAGGACTCGGATTCAGAACACTTGATATGGACTACTTGTATCTATGATCTAGAATAATCTGGGAATCTTTATTCCACCCCGATTTCCTCCTCCATCCAAGCAGTCTTTAAAAAACAAGTCATTCCGTAAGAAGACAATTTAGATGGATGGATGACCGAAGAGAGGGCGAAATGCTTTTCTGGGAGCTGCAGAACTCGGTATTTAGCACTCGTTCCTCCGAATTTCGGCCAGGAAAGTACTATGAAGGCAGGTAGTATTTATACATGTTTCCAGGCGGTGTCATTCTCATGTTTAAAAGATTCTAGTTGGATTTCGGAGAAAAAGATACTGTTTAGGATGTGCGTACGTGGATGAGCGTACTAAATATTTTCAATGCCTCCACCAATGTTTCTAGAAACTCTGCGGACTGAATCCTCTAGGGAACTATTTTAGTTAGTAAAAAACTCATTATTCTCCGTTCTCATGTGTCCCAGGATGAGTAAAAAATCTAGTGTAATACTACATGTAGTAGCCTAGTCTCGTAGACGTAAGAAGCTGCTTCCTTTCTAGGATTAGGATCATACTAACTGCAGAGCTACTACGTATAGCTAGCTCAGAAGCATTCATTTCAACTTTGACTGGTTTCAAACTGGAGAAGAACCCTCCTAAGTTGCCATATTTGGCCAACACGATATTATCCACTAAATTTACATGGTGTAATTGAGACAAACTTGGTTTTCCCTACTCTATTCCTCTTGTAGTGTATTTTTTTCTATTTCAGCTCACATTATCCATGCTGGTCGTACACATCTAAGTTGAAGGCAGGAGTTGAAGCACCACATGAGGAGCATCACAACCTCATCCATCTCTCCCACCCCGCTCTCCGCCATATTCTCCCTATAAATATTTAGCAATAATTCACATCACTTTTCCCCAGCTTAGTTGTTAATTTTCTCCTATCTAGTCTCCTCTGCTTCTTCCCTCCGGCTCTGTGAGCAGTCTTGAAGCTGCTGTTTCTATCCGTATCATTTTCCAAAGAAATACAGCTTTCTACACATGATGAAGCAGGATGATTCATCGGATACCACTTTCGGATCCATTTTCTCATCACTAATGCCATAATCCCAAATCGGGTTGAACCAGTCCCTTCAACAACCCACCCGTCTCCCCGTCAACCACCGAATCATCATCCCTCCTTTATCAATCTCAATCAAGCTAACACAATTTCCACTACCCTATTTTTCATCCCAACCTCCCTCCTTTTCTCATCATCCATATTTTTAAATTCTTAGTGTCAATAGCAAATAAAATTAGCTGCTCCTTTTTCTCTCAGTCAATCTGCCGCTTCATCGCTCTGTTTTTTGAGTTTCCCTCTTTAGCTATGAACATCTAGCTGGGAAGCTCCAAGGCCTAAACTTCAAGTCGGGGGCCGGATTTTCCGATTTCTCTTGAACTAAACTATTTCCTGGGTTTCCTTGTACACACAAACGTATACAGGAGAGGATTCCTTCCAAAGAGATTCCTGACAAGAGATGAGCTTTGATGCAGGCAGGAGGAGGTTTGACGAAATGATTATTATTATCATTTCACTTCTCTAGCATACTTTATATGTACGTCATCTAGGATTTGTTCCACTCTTGAAATTCTTTCCTTAACATTTCTTGACGTCCTCTTCAAAGTTGTTCCTGCCGGACACATGGGTTTCATGGAAGCCGGCACTCGTTCTTAGATTTAGTGAAACTAAAAGGTCTGTTTCCCTTTGTCCCAAGGAAATCTATGGTTGCTCCATGGTTGTCTTGTTGATTTGAGGGCCAGGAATGAGGGAGAATGTTGGAGAGGATGGCGAGGGCCTGGAAGCTTTATCAGAAAATACCCGGCCTTCAATGTTCAAAAGGGGAGTCTCATCCGTTTGGTCCATCATGAGGCTTTCATCATGGTGGATTCAGCTCTCATTGGAGTGTGGAGCGTATACAAACTTTTATCTAGCCTGAAGCAAGGTTCTTAGGGACAGTATGCACAAGAAGTTTAGTTTGATACGTTGGTGGTGGGACTGGAGGAACTAAAGAAATTTTGTAGAAGCATTCCCATTTACACTCCCGTCCTTCTTTTACAACAGAAATCTATTACATTTTACTCCTCAGGAGGATTCAATTCATTAAGATGCATGTAGAAGGACTACTTTTATGTTCCATTGTTTACAGCATTACTTTTACTCTGCCCTCTTTCCCAATCTCTGTAGACCTCTAGAATTTTCCGAAGGAAGCGCATCCATCTTATCCAGCATTTGTCCCTCTGACCCAACCTCTTTGCCCATCCATCCGTGTCTTTTTCTACTTACTAGTCAACACATAAGCTTATGCTTAGTGTAACCTCCACCATGTTCCTCTAATTTGACTGATATTTTCATATGTATAGTTTCTTTTAAAATCACCTTTATTCACACACTGTTATATTTAACCCCAACCATACCTTGAACCTTGGTCATACCTTTGCCCTTTCCGCTCTACCATTATAATCCCATCATTTCTAGAATCTCTTCTGCTCCCTACAAAGCTTTAGCTTCCTGCCCCACAGCACCAACAGCATTCTTATTGCTTTCCTATTGCTTGCACGTATTTATCATTCATCCAGGTACGTAGCAGCCAGGTATACGGGGGACAACTCCAAAGGCAAATTGAAAGAAGGGTACAGGAATTTACTCTATTTTGGAACTTGTATTTAAAAACCGTGTGGCTCAATAAAAATGGCGCTGTACAGAGCTACAATTAATTCTTGTACAACATACGTATTTTTAGTGGCGAAGGAGGTTTTTAATTAATTTCATTTCTGCCAGAACTTAATAAAGAAATATTCGCATATGCACGGCTAAAGTGAATACGCTGGAAGGATCAGCTTCGCCGGTTACACTTGGCCTACATTAATTATTTTTGCAACCAGATGAAGGAAATGTGGTGCATTAAGCCGAATAAAAAACCGCACGTATCAAATACCTTTCTCTGGGAACTGGAATCAGTTTATAATTCTACCTCGATCGATATTAGTTTGTGATTCTCTCCCCCATATTTCCCACTTATTCGTGATGAGTTCATGAGAATTCCATAAAGGAAGCTATAAATTAACTATAGAATCTCATATCCTTGTATCCAAATGCATGGAAAAGAGATGATGTATCCGTTTGTAAGGAAAGGATTGCATGGATTTGTTCCCAGAAGATTGTCAGCTGGCTGATCCTTGTTTCCCAGGAAAATCCGATGACTGTTTAACTTTTTTTTCTGCATTCATCATCATCATCATATCGTAAGGAAAACGAGTTGGAAAATTCCAAACTGAATGTATAATTGGTTTTATAAAATTGCAATTTAGTCCCTGAACGTTTATCCTCTATTCGGATTCTTCTACCTACGCTCTTGTCGCTCTAACACTCCTCTAAATTGCTGACTTGGTGTGTGATATTCTCATGCTTGTAATAATTATAAACTACTTTACACATCATTTCCATGGATTCCGCAAGCTCAGCTTTCCGCCCTAACGTCGCCAATAATCATGTCCTTAGAAAAATGTAAATTCTTCCCCGCACATCAATGTAATCCTGAGCTGACAAGTAGACAAGCTAATCATCTCTCTTCTGAGGGCTTTCTTGGTTAATGGTGAGCTATGTTAGCTCTCAGCATCTTCCATGTTTATTGTGAAGCTCGTGGATGTAAAAGTATTGAGAAGAAGCATGGAGTTTTGAAAACTTTTTCCATCTTTGCATCCTCCGCCTCCTGTCACATTGTCAACAAGTATGTACTTGTTTGGTGTGGTGGTCCTGTGTGAAAGGGATTACTATTCGCTTCTTATCCTTGCTCCCTCATCATCATCTACTCGCTAACTAAATCCTAAGCAATTTTCCATCATCTCATTAAAATGTGTTTGTGTCTGAGTGTAGCTATCCTACTTTCGCACTTGTTAACATGCATGCTATATTATCCCACACGGTGGTCCAAGACACATCCCTCCGTCCCTCGTGTCAAGTCATTCTCTCATCTTCTTTCTTGATTTTCTTCATCAATTTACCTGAGAGGAGCTAATGATAAAACTCTGGTGTGGACGAGGATGATGACACTATTTAGTGGGATATATCTTGCTATTCCAGGCCAGATTTCAGGTCGTTGAACGACTGTTTTTTATGACTATTATTACTACTAGTCCTACTACTTACTACACCTACACTATCTATCCCCGTACTACATGCTCATAACCCATTCTTTATTATACTCTTTTAAAAATCCTCACGCTTGGAGGATCAAATTTTTAAATACAAGCCATTTACCCTTGATTCATTCTTAAATGATTATGATAATATGTTCTCTTCATCACTACGCTTCTCTACCCACATTCTTTATCATACTGGCTGGTTAACTGAACAGAAGTTGAGTTTATTCCATCTTGAACGTTTAAGAAGTAATTCTAAAGGCTTATAATCTCTTGACTCTGGCTACCTTCCTGTGTATGCACCTTTAAGTTTCATGAAAGCGGCACACTAAAGTTGAAAGTCTGCGTCTACAAGGAGCGTACACGTGTAATTGAGATGAAAACACCTTTTACCCATCACAAACCAGCCCGCTTCCTCCATGTCTTCCAAGACTGCGACAGAGGGTAATCGCTTTTTTCTCACGCCTTATTTCTCCGTCTTTCAACCATCATCCTCACCTCCCTCTTACATCATCCTATTGTTGCCTTGTCTGTCTGTTCAGTGTTCAGGATTCAGACAAAACTTCTCGACATGACTGGAAGGAAAGCAAGTGAGGAGGAAATTAAGAGAGAAATGTTGTAAAAAGCTACACGGATTCTACCATCTCACGTTTTCCTTCGAGTTGTCTTTATGCACAAACTCATGCAGCCCAATCTGTGCTCATTCTGCCTAGGACTATATAGAAAGAATATATCTCTAAATGAAGATGCACTTCTTCACTTTGCCCTCTACTGCCTTCTCTGCCGCCTTCTCATATTGTCCTCCTAAAAGAAGGAGTAATATAAGTCCTAGGGAGTTGCTACTTTCAATCAGCACAACAGCCCCAATCCCGTTGTTTATTCCTAGATATGGATGCAAATGTAGGTAATAAAGTTGGCTTTGTTTGTCACAATTTTCTCCCTGACGCTTCGCCTTCCTTGTAGCTTCATCCTCCAGAAATGTTGCTTCAACCGCCCACTAATTCACCGTCTCACTTTGCCTCTTTCTTCCTTGTTGAATGTGAGTACTATATAACTTCTAAGAAATCCTCTGAGGGAGTCTGAAGGATTCTTTTTCTCTTATTCTTACAACCTACCGAAAATTACACACCTACCTCCTATAAAGCTGTCTTATTTCTTTATTCCTTTTCCAAAACCGCCGCTCTTTGAGTTCCATGTCTTTGAACTTATCCCAGCTCCAGGAAATTCTGCCATGCTACACACCTCCTACTCTAATGTACACATCTTTGGTGTATCTTGTGCTCTTCATCATCCTTGTTCTCTCAGTCAGCTTCCCCTCCGTTATCCCTCCCCCACCCAGACTTGGACGAGACTTTTAAAAGTTCAAAGCTTTTTTTACGCCTCCGATTTCTCCTCTGCTGACTGCGACACGGATAAATGAATAAGAGAGAGAGAGAGAGGGGTAAAAGCGTTGATAACTTTGTAGTTTCTCCAATCATTTTCACAGTCAGTCAAGGCGAAAAGGAGATGTGACACGTGGAGGGAGGGGGGAGGATTCATCCTTGAATTAGTAACAGGGTAATGTATAAAGGTATCCTTTCTTTTCCCTCGCCCTCTTTCACTGGCCGCTATAAACTTTCTCCCATCTCTGCTTTGAACTTGATACTTGGCTAGCTTTGGCTTTTGCACATTACAGCCCCTATCTTGGATTTAGCCTTATTGCACCTCCTCGGTTTTAAGTTTTCTGAGAATCGGTGAAAGAGAGAATAGGAAAAGGAGCGGGCAGGGTTGTTGAAAGGAGAGCAATCAGAATTCAGTGTTTTCTCGAAAAAAAATACGCAATCCATACAAAGGGGCCTATTAAGCTCTATTTATGCTGACATAATAGTCGACCCACCCACACCTCTGCCTCAACCTCCTGCCCTCCTTTCATCATTCACTCTCTGCTCCTCCTCAACTCCCGCTGGACGTTACTCGTTTCCCCCACCCCAGCTTTCAATCCTTAATCCCTCCGTCGACCATCCCCCCAATCCTTTATGCTTTTTAACAAATAAAAATTCCTTCGCCTACTCCTTCTTCTTGGCCTACACACATAATCGCATTTATATCTGCCATTACCTCCGGTGCTGTCTGAAGGCTTTCTGGGAAAAAACAAAAGGGGTGAAAGTATTCCCATAGCTTTCACTCACTCTATGCAATTCGGCATGTACTCTGTCCCGTTTCAATCCCATTCTTAATCCTCCTGTGACTGAGACGGAGTTGAGGGCAGAGAAAGAGAAGAAGGATCTGCAAGTTTTGCGTTCCCTAGTTTCTGCTTTGTTGCAGTTGTTGTTGCGAATCCATTCATCCGGGATACTTTTATCGGAAGTAAATTTTTATGTTTTCTGGAACAATGCCTGGGCATGCCTCTCATTGCAGTTTGCCTAGTTTCCGCGATTAAATCTTCTGAGAAGCGGCTGTGAGAGGAAGAGGCGGGCGAGAGGGTTTCGCCTATTTCTTTAACAGTTTATGTGCCCTTCTCACTGACTACTTGGAGGAGCAAGTCTCCGAGGGAGCATTACCTAATGTATGCTAAGCACATAGTCCACCTCATGTAAATGTAATGTGCCTTTTTGTCTATTGGATGCCGCAAAGCAATTTCTTTGCCCCTGGATATTTAGCAAAAGCTTCTCAAGCTGGAGGTTTATCTGTGAGATAGATGTTCGAGAGGGAAACGGTCTTAGCTAAAGATTCAAATCCTGTGGAACCAGGAGCTGCATCAGCCTCTCGACACGCCGATCGCATAACAAACAAATGTTATGCAGCCAGAGAAAGAAATCTAGTGCTTTTATAATAATGAATCTTTCAGCAATCCTTTCTTTGTAAGTCAGTAGGAGCGAGAGGGAGGATTGAAGAGGGAAAGATGCTCCAAGGGCTTAATAGGAGGGAGCTGGTCCAGCATTAGCATTCAAGGGGATGAGGAAAAGAAGAATGGATCTTGTTGGCCAAGACAAAAAGATGGAAGGAAGACATGGATCTGTTAACTCAACAAACTTGTTTCTCTCTCTCTCTCTCTTGAATAATATAAACTGATTCACTGTTTCTCACCACCATCTTCCAGCAAACAATTTGAGAGGCAGTTGCATCGGACCAGCATGTTATAATATTCTTGTAGTTATTCCAAGCTCCATGTCTTTTATATTAGTGGTCGTAGGAGTAGTTAATTGTAAAATGTGCCACGACTACTTTCTTCCCCAAGAGGAACATAACATGATCGTTAGGAAGAGTAATGGAGGAGGGTAGCCAAGAAGACTGCCAAGAGGAGTAGACCAAGAAACCTCATCCCTACTTTTCTATTCTCTTCTTCTTCTTCTGCCTCACTCCGAATCCTCCACTTCATCTAATTTACTGACATAATAATAATATTGTTTAGGAGGAGCAGAAGGAACTGAGCCAGCTCAAGCTCATCAGTTAAGTCTTTTATATTTTTTCACTAGTAAGATTTTAGCTGCATCTTTGAGCCCGCGTACTACATAAACTCAACCTCCGTCTTCAATACAAATACAGGCTTGCCAACATGTAATTTCCCCACCACCCATCTCATTTCCTGACCCGCTTTTCTCCCCACCCGCCATCATCATCATCATACCTGGCTAACACTTGCCGTTCTCCATAAAATCAACCCTCCTCTAAAACCCACAACAGTACAGCTGGACCAACTCTTTGAATTTAAAGAGCCATCTGCTTATGCAAAAGTATAATCCAAAGCTACCCGGAATGAATTCATTTAGAGGAAGAATCCAGCAACCACGCTTCTCCTCCTCCCTATACTCCCACATTAAAGTCGGCACGGTGGAAGAAAAGATAGATGCTTGCTTTTTAAATTGGAAAGATCTGGGAGGAGAGACAATCTTTTTCCACCCCCGCCACAAAACTTATTACTTGTGTACCTGGTTGAAATCAACTATGTAGAAAACATGAGCGCCTCCGTGCAACTAACTTTCTCGAAACTTTCTCCCTTTTCATTAATACAAACTATGCGGACCTCCCACACAAAGTCCGATTTCTTTTCCGTCTTCTCTTCTTGGCGCTATGCTACATGGTTTTCTCTTTCTCTGCGGTTATCTGTCCATGTTACTCCATGCCGGAGCAAAGGCCTCCTTCTTGCAAGATCTAAGAGGTTTTTGTATAATACACAACAGACTACCTTAACAGAGGACTCCCGGTTCCTATCCCGGATGACGTTTCCCTCAAATTATTCACATAAAATATTCTTGAAAGATTTCCCTAAACAACACTTTCTTCTCCTTGCAACCGACTTTCTATTCAAAGCACACCACCTACGCCGCCATAACAAGGACCAGGAATGTATATTCCATAGACTTATACCGACATGTTCTGTAGTAAACTTTTCTCTACTTAATCCCACCTTTCACGAGTTGGCATAGAAGCTAACCCGGATCTTTGGAGCGTGGCCGGAGCCTTATGCTCTCTCCTCCGCCTCCATCTTAAGCGAGTTAAAACAATGTTTTAAAAGACTACTTATTCACCTCACGGTCCTCCTCCTCTCCCTCATGAAAAAGAGAATAGGAGAAATTGGAATTCAGCCCCCGACAGGGGGGTATAAGGTATAACTAACGACTTGAAATTAACTGGGGTCCCATAACGTTCCAAGAAAAGTTTAAAATGCTAATTACAATCGCCCACATTAACCCTACACACACAAATACCTCTCCGTCTCTTCTACCTTTATCATCCAGTCATGGAGACAAGCCAAGAAGGTGACTCGAGACGTACAAAATAATATCTGGGAGAAAGAATTACCTCGTCCACGTGCCCTACCACGATATAGCCGACACTGAAAGAGAGCCCCAACTCCTCATCAACCGCTTACCTAAACTATTTTAATTGCGCTTAAAACTTCCGCCCACCAGAGTTGCCCAAAACCACACTAAGTGTGGTCGACATTTTGGGTGGGAGGGGTGGGGGAAAGGATTAAAACTCAGTTGCAGTCGACCCGGGTCGACAGGATACTTTGTGGTCGCAGCGACCATGGCCGACAAAACAAGAAAACTCAAAGAGTGATAACAATGAATTTTACTGAGTAAAAGTAGTTACTTGATGCTTCTCTTCATCAAAACTGCCCCCAGAAATTTTATTTCTTGCACAACGTATTTTCAAAAATTTACGCAGTGGAATTTTGCACAATGGGGCAATTGTGCAAGGTTCCGCAAGTCGTCATTCTTAACGTAGAGCGTTAGGGATAAGCATTGGTAACCAGGCTTGTTCTAATAAGCTGTTGCTGCACGTTTAGATGCCAACCGTTGTTGGGGGTCTGAGATCTATGCAGCTTGTATGAGTGATTATATGGCTAGATAAGATATAGTCAGCGTAGGAAGCAGTTAAATGACTTCACAGAAACTTGCTGTTGCTCTTCTCTAACCAGATCCTCTTAACTTTTTCTAACTATCCAATGTATTTTACAGAATGAACGAATTAATACTTTGCTCGATCAATTAATGTTGGAGAGGGCTTCATTTGCTTCTTCTGAATTGGGTTCAATTGGAGACAAGAGGCAATCCAGATTTTAAGGCGCGAATTTTGTTGCTGCTATTAGCTATTACTCTGTTAAAGTCGTATGTACATCATGAAGCATTGAATATCCTGGGTTTGACGCACGTCTTTAATGTGTAGACACTGTGTGAATTGTGTAGACACTGTGTGAATTGTGTAGGCACTGTGTGAATTGTGTAGACACTGTGTGAATTGTGTAGGCACTGTGTGATAGCAGAAGAGGAATAGTGGCGGGAAAAGCGATAAACTTGGAAGGAAGAGTATGTTGAAGTAAGGAAAAGATTGAGCTTATTACATTGGCACTCCTGGTCCAGAATGCACTAAATCATTTTTCACTGGAGAAGTCAGAGCTGTCATAAATTGGAGTGTGGCTCGAATTTGTTTTCGGAACATTTTTAGTTTTAACAATGTCTGGACGATCTTTAAGGAACATTCCCCAACAGAGTTACACGGAAGAAGTGCAGGGAAGTGAAACTTCTGGCAGTGGAGGTGCAAGTGATTCAGAAGAACAAGACAATCAGCAGGCGAGTAGTGCAAAGCAGAAACGCAGGAAATCCAATTCAGCCCGGAAACGCAGCAGCCGAAACTTGAGTGGGACGAAGAAGAAACGGTTTGACACCGTTAATCAAACATTGGAGCACGATGACACCGAATGCGATAGAGATTTCCTGCAATACACACAACCATTCGTTGTTTCCCAATATTATACTTCTCAGAGTGAACGGAGCACTTCCAGTGACCCATCATCTCCGAGTGGTTCGCGGATCTCATACAGGAGAGTTAATTGCTACAGTCCTGGAAAAAATGCTGATTAAGTATGGGATTGCGACCAGGGTGAGTATGGGTTACTGTGTTTCGGAATGGAAACAAGTAATACATTAATATATAGTCCCAAATTTGATTCCTATTTATCTCTTTCTAGCATTGATATAGTTTGACTGATGCAGGCAGTAACATGTTGCGTGCCATTCGCTTGCTAGAAAGAAACTTGGATCGTTCAGTCATACCCCCTCCTGGCCATTCATTGGAGTGCATATTTGACGATGACGCGGATACTGACATTGCTGTTGATGATACTGATGTTATTCCGACTCTTTCACAAGAATCCCCTGATGATACAGATACATCACAATCTTGGTCTGGGTCAGAAGGTCTACTTGCAGCTGGTTTGAACGCGTTGGATAAGCGCCACATCGTTAAACTTCACGTGCAATTTCGATGTGTGACCCATTTATTGAATACGTGTCTGAAAACCGCCGTTGAAGAGGAATGCCAAGAGATGGTTCGTATGCTCATTGAATTTTCTAAAGCTCTCATTAGAGATGTACGAACTCGATGTATTGTGAGCGAGCAGCTTCGGGATTTGGTAGGTAAAGGCGTTGTGCCCAATGAGGAAACACGTTGGAACTCATTGCTTGATAGTTTGCTACGCCTAACCGAGGTATTACTTTTGATTTCATTTATAACGCCATTGTGTCGCCCCAACTGATAACCTCGAGTTGTTCCTAAACTTTTATTTGTTTTTGTGTCCACCTGGCCAAGCGTATTCAAAGCTCTTGCAGCTGTAATTGCGTATGAACGGAAGTTCGGAAAGAACAAAAGTGTACTACCCAACGTCCCTACTGCTGATGATTTTGTGTACTTTCAGCAATTAGTGAGACTCTTAGCTCCTTTTTCAATAGCAATCGATAGACTTCAGCGTGATGGTATAACAGCTCATGATGTTATACCAGAAATCGTGCAAATCTATTATTGTAAGTACATTAGTTTTCATATCATAGTAATTTACTTCCATTCTGTGATTTCTCAAAATTAATAACACACTGAATGGATCATAAAGGTCTACACAATGCTCCAACTGCCGAGGGTGAGATTATAAACTCCTTTCGAAAAGCTTTGGCCCGGCAACTAGTGTTTCGATTTTCTGCCATCTTTGACACGGATTTATATCTCGGTGCAATGCTTTTCTCTCCTGAATACAAGTTTTTCCTCATGCACTATCATCAGTCGTAGTCGAAGTCCCTACATTTCGCATCAAGAAACCCAAATCTTCTTCAACTACGTGAGCGAGCTGTGTTTAGCTTCATTTGTACATTGGAATTCCTTTCGTGTTTACCTCTTCAGCGATGCCTCCACCCTTGTGCATCCAACGCTTCATTACGCTCCTTGGCGTTAGAAAAGCTTTTGAATATACTAACGGCTGCATTTACTACAAACTAATTCGTGGCTCCTGTTGGGTCATTGACAACACCCAAAAGATTTGGAAGCGTGTAAATGGTGCCTCTGAAATGAATCGCAACTTCCGATTTACAGCTGCTTCATCCACAGATATCGAATTGTTCAAGTCGGAGTCTATTGCGTTTGCATCATTAGTCCATTAAAATTTGGTAATTGCATGTTGGACTACCATTGATTAACTATATTGTGCAGAGATCTAAGTTACTTGTTTAATATGTATACACAATTTTCGAAATTTATTTTTAGGTAGTGCCAGAGGTAACGTTTTCTTATCCAAATTTGCGCAATACTTACTTACCAGCGACCGTTAGACAAAGCTGGCGCACACCTTGTGGTGGCTCTGTCTTTGTATTCAACGATGCGAGCATTCAGTTCATCTCTGCATCCACTACATTGTATTTCTACCTTTCAATTCAGGACCCTCTCATATATTGTTATCAGCACGGAAGTCTTTGTTGTTACACTCTATTGTCTTTGCTATCCCATGGAGTTCCAGTCACAATGGAACTCACACATTGCCTACACTATCCTCTAACAAGGAATAAAAAGGAGCAATTAACGACACCACACAAGGCAGGATTAAATAGGATACTTATTTGAAGCAATTTGATTGTAACACTTTATGAAAAAAATCATAAATAAAACGCGTCACACCATACCCGCTGCATTCTGTTTATTTGCTGAAAGTGTTAAAAATGGAATTTGCATCACACCTGTTCCTGAAAGAAGCACAGCTGAATTATTTAACGGCAGCGTTCGCAGCGATTTTCAATGGACTAGCGAAAGTTCACAGTCCAGTACCACTGAGGCAAGCGATCCACTGGCACTGGATGTAAAAGAGGAGCCCACTTTGGTTACAGATTTGAGTCACAACGAGAATGACGATGCACAGAGAAATCCAGTATTAATCAAAAGTCACATCACGGTACTGAGCGGTAAGCAATTTCAAAACTAAGGCACATACAAAATGTCATGATTACTGTGCAAATCAAGAGAAACCGTTCAAGTGTGACGAGTGTGGGAAGGGGTTCATTACTAAATCGCATTACAAATACCACCTGACCACCCACACAAGTGAGTTATTTTATGATTGCGGTTCTATTAACTTTCAGTGAAGAAAAGGAGTGAATATAGAGTCTTATGAAGTGTTCCATGCTTCGATGAATATCCGTTCACCTGCTCAATATGCGGACGTGGATTTAGGCAGCAAGGAAAGGTAACACGTCACATGCGAACTCATGCAGCAGAAAAACCGTTCACATGCGAAGAATGTGGACGAAAATTCTCAACCCTGCAAACGCTGAAATCACACTCACTTCTTCACACCGATGTGAGGCCATTTGCTTGCCAGTTCTGTGACAAACGGTTTACTGGAATGAAGAATCTGAATAGTCATGTCTGCACTCACATGTGTAAGCGATGTAATTTGAACTGGCATGGGTTGCAATGAAAGTCACAAGTATTAATCATCTTTGACAGGCAACCGACCATGCTTCTGCAAATACTGTGGAATAAGTTTTCCTCTGAAACGGGCCCTGACCATGCATTTGCAAATACACAGTTCAGAACGCCCCTTCCTATGCAACCAGTGTACAGAATCGTTCAAATACAAAAAAGATCTCGAACGCCACTTACTCATCCACTCTGGTAAGCCTATCCTGGAGTTAACTTACTACATTCACAAATATCGACAAATTTACTCGGGGTGTATGATTTTATATTTTCCTCAGGGGAACGCCCGTTTAAATGTGTTATTTGTGATACAAGTTTCCCAAGGAAAGATAATTTAGGAAGACATATCCAGCATATCCATAAGGAGACCAAAGAAGTTGCACGGAAACTTTGCAACGAAGCTGTTGACAATAGTATAAATGCACAAAAGCTAGACTTGCGGACAACCGGAAAGAAACACCAGATGATAACATGGTAAAATTTCACATTGTTCGGTATGATACTGAGAAGAATTGTGAATGTCATTAATTTAACATACGTCCTGCTTAGATCGTGTCAGACAACCGCAACTTCCGTGAATAGTCAGCTCTTGCAATGTAAAGGATCAACAGACTCCACACTCCACACGGACCATTCTTCTCTGAACCGAACTAAGCTTTCAAATGCGGTAGTTCATGAAAGCACTATGCGCAATGGACCAGATGGACCAACTTCTTTTTTGGCATCAAACACGAGACTACAGCCACAAAAGGTAGGTGGCACTAAGCCGTGAGAATTGCTGTAAAACTCGAAACCTCCGTGCTAGTTTAAAAACACTTGTCATTGTGCAGGAGGACACGGACTGGCATGGGGCAACGGTAATATATAACGGTTTATTGTACGAATCGACACATTTATTTTCCGAAATTGCTACTTGCGATTCAACGTACGATGACTACAATGGCAATAAGCAAGGGACGGAGGGTTGGTTCAATGAGGATGTGAACGAGCTGATTTAAAAATACAAGGATTTAATTTTGGTAATGTACTGGTTTAATACAAAATTAGTTTAAACTGAAAATATTAGTTTATATTAATAAAACGCGCTTAAAAAAATGGCACAATACCAACACGAAACAAGAAAACACATACAGAGCTTGGGCTGCGTCAGTTTATATTTAATCACAGGAATACGAAGCTATTGGTGTCATTGCAGTAAGATAATAGATGATTCATAAGAAGGTCAAACGACGTTTGACTGCTAGCTTGAGGCGTAGGCGCCGTTGGAGAGAAACCAGCTACAAGCCAAAACAGTAGGTATTTAGTGACAAACTGGAAAGAACCAATTGAATAGAAGCACGATATGACCAGAACTGGAAATGTTTACCGGATAAATAACAGTATCCATGGTTTGGATGTGCGGAGGGCGAGCACCGTAGGTGTGGAGAGCAAATTTACTGAATCTAATAATTTTTGAAGTTTCAGAGTCACGCATAAAGATAATGTTGGAATGAATGTTGTAAAGTGCACTGAAGGCATTCAATGGAGCTGGGGATGTGGATTGGAAACTTCCATCCGCGAACAAAAAGAACGTTCCACCAACATCAGGCGTCCAAGGGCGCAGTTGCAGTGGCAAAAACACGTCATGGTCAGAACAGATTGGGGCGGTTGGTCAAAACTATCAACCAAATTAGAGCCCATTATGATTGTTGTCATTTACAATTGGACACTACGCGATTTGTTCCATTATACGTCCAGGCCAGAAGGCAGGAAACTCCACTCATCGCCCCAATCGGCGGGGCTGAGGTCTACGAATCTTTGCTTTTTGAAGTATTGTATTCGTCCCCTGTATATCATACCGTTTGCTGGTCGATGCCAAAATATTTTACCGTCAGGGACCACAACATGCACACCATTGGAATACTCATACGCTAGAGTGTCAGACTCATGCGATTCCAGAAAGCGTTGGACAAATAGCGGGCTGCCAAATCGAAAGTTGGATGTTGTCACAGGATGGTTCCCAATGGATATGCTTGTCAACTCTTCGGAACGTTGATTAAAAATATCAAGAAGTGCGGAATCCATTTTTGGAAAAATGTAATGGATCATGATTGGTGTCGTGTAATTAAGTAAGCAGAGATTAAAGTTGGTGCTAATGCTCGGATCTCTAGATTATCTGGTACCAAGAAGAGGTGTGCATGACAGAAGCCTTTGTGCTGAAACCACCATTATTGGCGTCAAAACATTGGTGTGGCCACAATGAGTTTGACAGAATCTAATGATCATAATAACCCGCGTTCAATTAAAAGCCCAAATCCAAAAGGTAGCGGGAAAGAAAAAAATTTGCATAATTTTACACATTGCCTACACAAACAGAGTATTTATCGCTCGCCGTAGTTTGCGACACTGTAATTATAGACACCAAAAAATTGCCGTGGATAATTAACCCTTCGAATTCAGTATACAATATTGACACAATGCAAGATTAATCCAGTCTATTGATGGGACCCCTTGCGCTCTCGATAAGCTACACAAACCTTCAAATGTGCACCCAAGTCCACCTCCACATTCTTACAAAACATGGAAACAACAGAGACAGAGCGTGTGGCAATTAAAGAAGAAGGGTTCTTGGATGATGCCGTCGATGATGACTTGGAGGAACTAGTCCGCAGTCGTTTAGTAACATTGT
The DNA here is from genome assembly GCA_906901655.1 of Sminthurides aquaticus. NCBI lineage: Eukaryota > Metazoa > Arthropoda > Collembola > Symphypleona > Sminthurididae > Sminthurides > Sminthurides aquaticus. The sequence goes on along the minus strand of CAJQTT010000004.1, from coordinate 833,664 downwards.
TAGCTTTGGGAACACTCCGATGGGGTTCCTCAAGAGATTCACTCGGATCAGCTTGCACGGTTGACGTTTCCAATGAATCACCAAAGCCTAAAAACAAGCTTTGTGTAATAAGAGCACAAAGGTGACATGCAATTTACGCCACAATATGAGCAACTGACTTTAGGAACTTTGGCATGGTACACTTGAATTAAAAGATAGTTGGCCTACGTTATCTGTAACTAAAAAAAATGAGTTTATCGCACACAGATATCAAAGCCAATGATACTCATTCAGTTGAGACAAATGAGGACCTGTAATATTGTCAGAAGGTGATTTCAACGACTTTTTCAGTTCCTGAAATTGATTCGACAATTTCAAAAATTCGGAAGTGACGTGTTCACGAATGAAGGGTTCTAACATCTGCTCCAATGCTGGTAGGCCTTGAGATAATTGCCGGATCACCTTGGTTGCGACAGCAGAATGAAAGGCAACAGCTTGATCAGCAAGAACTGTGACATTGCTTTTCGCTTCATTTTGCTTGATCTGTTCCAAACAGCGCTGCACTGCCGAAGTAACTGCCACATGGACAGAAGTATCCAATCCGCGCATGATTTTCACATAAAGCGACTCAACTGTTGTTACGCCGGCTGCAAGAAACAAAACAAGAAGTGAGTTATGGATTGTGCGACAGATTATCCCAGAATTTCAAGTGTTTACCATGTGTGCCAGACTGACCCGGAGTTGAGGGTTTGAAGTAGTCACTATCCTCATCTTGAGATTTTGAAAAAAATAAAAATCATTTGTAGACTAACTGTAACGCTTCAATTAAGACAGCAAATTTATGGATGCAGTTAGACTTTTTATGACTTACGATTAAATGGGGGTGGCAAATGAATTGAAGAACCACTAGACTGTGTGTCCGAGTCCCCACTGCCCTTGGATACCGGAAACTCGAGCAATTTACCTGACAAAGGTATTTAGACTAGTCACCACAATGCCAATTTTACGATACACATGTATTCGAACGTTGAAAAGACACACATTTAAAAATAAATGAGATTACCTGAAGATAATTTAAACGAAGAAGGAGGAGTATCAGACATTATAGCTCTAGTTTATAAGCAAAAACAAGAAATTGCACAATTATTTTCGAGTTATGCTAAGAAGGAGCGAGAGATTTATCACGTCATAAGTTAAAGGCGGAGAGAAAATATTCCAGGCGATAGCGACGACGAAATAAAGCAATGAAGGTTCGCAGTGGCGATTTGTATTGTTAATAAGCCAGGCTTAACTAACTAAAGCTTCATGGGAAATAAGCGTAGTCCGCACACTTCCAAATTCGAAGCACAATGTTAATTTCGATTTAAATTCGAGCAAAAAAATGGTAAATATTTAGCAGCCTTCTAAAATGGGTTCCCAAAAATGTTATTATGACCGGAAAGTTGTAGGTGTTAGCTCAAAAAACTACTCTATCGAACGCACAATACCATAGTGTTTTAACCCACAGACGCCCATAAGATGAGCGTTTATATCGGGTTTCTCAAGATATTTACCGCAAACACTACAAACATTTCCTGAAAGTGAAAAGTAATTGTGATGTATCACAAACCTAGCATGTCGACTAACACAATCCCTCCGGTTGGCACCAAACTGACAAAAAGGAGATTGAAATCCTGTATTGGCACAATAGTATTTCTTGTGCTTGTACTTCTCGACAATGCAAACGAAATGTGGATCGACGTCGGAATCCTGGATAACGATCTCGTACTTGCCATGCTTTACCTTTTTCAAATGTAGTCCGAACTTTTGTAATGTGGAAAATTCGGCTGTACAGATTTCTCCATCCGCAATTGGCAAGATGCAAGTAAACTTGATGGGCTCACCTGCTGACAAAGAGGTACAAATTAACACTCATTCAATTGGAAATACATCAACGATAGTTCCAATCGATCTTTACAGACACTAGGAATTCTCACCCCCTATAACTTCTGACGATACTGAAGGGTACTCTAATGCTCTAACTGCATTCATCGACTGCCCAGTTACACCGTCCCCTTAAAAGCATACAAAATTGAATGCAATAATTAGGAAGTAGAGATTAACGTCTTATGTTATATATGAGATAGCTTGTACAGAAATATAAAAAGTTAAGTCTCATTTATCAACCTCCAATATAGTACTTACATTTTTCACCAATCTGAGGAGATAATACCGGGGATCCGGAAATCTCCGACAAGTTACACAATGATCCAACCACGGGTTGATCTGAAACCAAAACGAGACAATCAATATATTTTAATGTGTGAACCGTCACATTACATATCAGCCGTCACAACGATTGATAAAGGACACAAAACTATTAAGGTATGCTAAATACTAACCTGTGCTAGGCTGACATTCAGTAATGCTAGATTCAGGCGACAAAACGGGGGGGACAGAAGCGTCTGACAAGATGGAAACTGTCCCAGTATAATAGGCTACAGGACAATGAAAAATTAAAGACAGATGAAAAGAAACTATATATTTAAAGCTTTATTTGTACACAATGTGATTTTCATTACCTGTTGGCGGAGCAGACCCTCTTGAATCACAAATCCCACGCGTACGATCCACAACTTTTTGTATTACTTCCTGGGCAGTGTCTAAATAATTTTCAGCACGTTCGAAAATGTTGTTGAATAATTTCAAGTTCGACTGTACTACGGCAACTTCCTGGAGAAAGCCTACATTAAGCGTATATCAACGAACAGTGGAAGGGTAGAGTTTTTAAAAATTAATTGCACATTACACAATAAGACGTACCCGATAGCACTTCTCCGCCCCCGTTAACAGTTTTACTGGAATCCATCGTAAAAGTTTTACAACCGCCTTGAGCAAGCTTTGATTCAAATGACACAATAGAATGAGTAACGTGTGTCGGATCTTTACCCGTAATTCAAATAGCTATAAAAGGCTAGGGACAACTGCTCATTTGAAAGGAGCTGAGTGTTTTTGGCGACAGAGCGCTTGGACGGTCAAGTTTGTAACAAGGGTTTATATAACCAAAGACTCCCACTCTAAAATGATATCTGCTGCACACTACAACGAATAAATAATGAGATGCGTCTTTTATTAACGAATTCTGTAAAGACTCAACGTCATTTAATAAATCTACGCATTACCGAGGTTGCACGTAGAAAAATGTGACATTGTCTCCATCATTTCACTAAACTGTTTACGACAAAGAATACAAAATCCACCAGAAACTTCTACACTGCTGGCACAATGGACAACTGTCTGAATATGTTTAACGACTGTGGAATACTTTGCACTCGAAAACGAGCAGTCGCTTAGGTCAAGCTTGGGCAACCCGCAAAAAACAGAGCAGTATTGCATTTGCTCCGTCCCGAATCCTCTTGTCTCCGAATGGGCTTGCTAATGATCTCATGTGCAGTTTTTTGGAGATGAATTCGAAGTTGAGCAACTGTCGCCGCCACGAAATCACACTGCGAAGGACACCATCTCCCGCGACGAAACTTTTTGACCGCCATCAAACAATGTATCATCAGCACTATAAAGAGTATTGAATGCAGTTTTATTCTTATTGCATACCATTGATAAAACCATCTCAACAAAACCTAAACTTACCCTTGTCCATAGTCTGATTAGGTGGCAATGAAACCGAGCTGGATACTACCTCCGTTGAATTGGGATCATCAGCTACACGTACAATTGGTAATAAGTAATTGCCAATATTATTTTCAATAAATATGTAAAAGCAAATGAATATAAAGGATATCGTCGACAGAATGACCTGCAGAAGTTGTTTTATGTGCTTCATCAACGGGCAGAATTGTGTTTTCATAAACTTTAATCACTTCGCCAATGTTTCTTACTTTTTCAAGGATCCGTATTATAATTAATTGTGTTCGGTTGACCTCCAAACGAAGATTCTCAAGTGCGTCATTGGTATGATGTTCAGCGTTTTGCTTGAAAAATAAGACATCATTCAAGGAAAATGACCAGTTGTGGAATGAAAACAAGCAGTTTGAAGACAATCCATTAAGTATAGACAGTCAACTTACCATTGTGTCGTTAAACGGCCAGATTTTGTTTGAGTTTAGTTATTCACGTAACTTGACTTGAATAATTATCTTTTTAACCGCTAATAAAGATTCTAAAATGTTTCACGTGCACTCAAAACAGCCATGTGCTTAAGCATTTCACATTCACATCAACCGCCGGTGGCGAGTTCATCCAGCCCATCCCCGGATAATTTTACAAGGATATCTAATACCATGGAGTCGGTAGTAAAAAGTTCATGAAAATCTATTCATAAAATCCTTTGCATACTGACTAAGTAGAGTAGGGAATCACTGCGATCCAAATTTCAGTCTATATCCAACCCCTTCTACAATACACACTACTGAATACATCACAACAGACGGCGAAGTGATATTGAGTTTCCATTGTGCTGTGGTCGCGGTTGTGGTCGACATGTCGACCCGGGTCGACTGTGGCTGACAACGTGGTCACGGCAACCCGGGCCGACAGTGTCGACCACAGGGTAAAAAAAGTGTGGTCGACATGTCGACCACAAAACGACCATGGTCGACGACCCTGCGTGGGCAACCTTGCCGCCCACTCCTCCTGTACCATGTATGAATGTTATCTATCCACAATTCTTCTTGGCCTCCTCATCTGACTTTCCCTCTCTGCTTTTATTTCGCGCCCTTTGAAAGCTTTGGAATTATGCAAAGCTTGGAGAATTTACATCCCTCATCAAAACAACATCTTACGGAATTCTTCCTTCCCGGCCGGCGCCGAGCCCAGTATATATACAAGTAATAACATTTGTAAAGCTGGCTTCCATCCCACAAGGGCAACATTGCCCAACATGCACATGGACACTCCCAATATTTGCACGAACACCCAACACCAACTAGCAAATTAAGCGGATGGAATCTAATCAGAGGACAGATATGTTACGCTGCTATAAACAACCTTCCATCACATGTAAAAACCCTTTCTGTCATATTATTTTCAAATATACACCCGAAGGTAACCGCTACCGCTGCTATGGTCCCTGCCTCAACAATTTCAATTCAGCGCCCTTCTTCTACAGATTCATTACAAGCTCATCTCTGTTCGTCCACACAGCATCTTCCAAGAAACAGCAAGACATCTATCTTTAAATCCAGATCTCTAATGACCCGTACACGGTTTTCCGTCCTCTTCCATGTATATTCCTACAAATCCCTTATCGTAAACAACCAAAATACTGCCGAAATACACAGTCTCATAGTCGTCGTAGGCGAGCTAGAACGCTAAAAGTCCCTTGAAAAAACTTGAAAATCTCCTTGCAAGATGTGGATCCAGGTTAAAATAATTCCGATATATTCTCCTTCTATCCCCTACCTTCACACTGACTTTAGTTTAATTTTCCTACATTTAATCATGAGCTCCGTTACGGATTTTCTCTTTCAGTTACCAGGTAATTAGTTTTTAGCAGGCCTGGTTTTAGATCCTCAACCGGTTTTCCTCTTACTGTACTTGGAATAACTTGAGCAACTGGTAAAAAGGTATTTAAAAAAGGATACTTACATTTAACTGGAATCCAGCTTACGAAGCTATTTCCCATTATTTAATGCTTCCGAAATGAATATTCAGCCTTGTCGGCATCATGTAACAAGGAGCACATGTATACACTTTGTTGAACATATATATTTTCACATGATAGCGCCGGAATTATCTTCAACATGTAGTTCACAGGGATAATTAGGACAGACGTTGGTGGTTGCGGGTTATAGATTCTTTAACTCGGTGTGTACACACAGGATGGAATAATGCACAACTGCTATAAGTTTATCCTGGGATGAAGGATTCCTTTTGGCAACTCTTGTGCAACCCTCGTCTGTATTTGAAAAGAGAGGACAGGAAGAAAGGGGGAATTAATGGCCTAATATGTAATTAGGATCGGGAGAATAAGAATGCACTTCACAATATACAATCTTGAACACATCCGCCATCCTCTAATATTTATTTAGTTATTCTTCTCTTTGGTGAAGCATCAAGCCAGGGCGCATCCGATGCACAACATTACACATGGAATTGTTTGAGGATAATAAATATTACATGTCGCGGCGGCAGTAATTACGATTACTCTCCCTGCAATCCTTAATTATGTTGGAAGAACAAGGAAAAGCTCATAATTGTTCCGCCTTTCTGACTAAACCAAGTAATATGGTTCTACGGGATTTTTTGTATTGTTTTAAATTTCTTATTCATTCACTCCGACTATTTGTCCTTGATTTTCTCTGTCGGTCCTTTGACTTTGTTAATAAACTTTACTGTATAATGTAGGTAATGGAATAGTGGACGTAATTTCCACACACACACTACTGCTTAGCTTGCATCCGCCACTTTGTACCTCCTCGTCCTTGCTCTGTTAATTACAAGAATTTCCAGCTTTTCTAATTACATGCAGTTCACTCGTTGAGATAATCCTGGACGTATTCAGCTCACGTTTTGAATTCTCTACTTCTTCTTGTATGGAGAGGATTCGCTTGTCTTTTTAAAAAGCCATCACCTTTCTGCACCAAGACAAACGTACATGCTGTGAGGATTCCGCATTAGTAGGAGCAAGGATGGATTGTATTCCAGGAGACTAACCCGAGGCCATCTGCATAATTCACCTTATTCATTCCCTCGTCTTGAAGCCGGATAATTCCAGCTACCAAAATTTACACCCACATTTAAAAATGTTCCTCTGTCTCCTGCTGCTGGTAGCCTCTTGAGTCAATATGCACTTTGCCTTCTCCTTTCAACACTCGTTCAATTAAATTATGATTCTCTCTTCTCTTTCTTCTTTATATTTATATCCATGTATTTTTAGCCGTCGGATAGTGCGTGCGTATGTTAAAAGGAGGTGCATAAGCCCTTGTATTTCAACTTGAACAAATCCTATTTACTGTCTCCAGAGTAAGCTCCATTGTATAGAAGGAACACACCGGGGAATTCACTGTGTTAACGTCCGGGTTTTGTATACCAGTCTTGTTGGGTCAGTCAGTCCTAGTAAACTTTAGGGGATCCTTGGTTGTGAAAGCGTCTCTCTGTTAGTCCACCGCCTACAATTCACTTTGCTTCAGTCCTTGACACTGCTGGGAACAGATTTGAAAAGAATACACTTTGATTTTTTTTCACGATCCGCAAACATGTTTAAAATCCTTGATAATCACGTTTTCAGCTTTTCACTCCCCCCATCCTCCTAGTGTCTTGCTCAAGTCTTGGAGCTCATGATCATATTTTATTTGGTTATTCTTCTTCTCTGTCTCTTATCCAGGAATCCAGCTTGTCATCTATGAACCCAGGAGAACACACACGAGGACAAACACAACTTTTTAACCTCTCTTCACCCGCTTCCTGAGGCAGGGTTTGAGTAGAAAAAATTGTAAAAGCATTCCGCAATTCCTTGTCACCTCCGCTTCTCCAACACTTTTCACCTTCTTTACTTGCAGTCTGAGGAAAAATGGCCGGGATTTAGCAAAGTACCCGCTTGCTTCATTCAATTGATGAACACAGACACACAATTCCTGGGAAATGAATTCTTGAAATTTTAGCAAGCACCCGCCGACTGTCAAACTTTTTTTCAAAGATTTGAATAGCCAAAAAAATGTTCCAACTTTTTCTCTTTCACGTCCGAGTGCTTGTTAATTAGTTGCTCTTTGTTTCCTTCTCGGTCACTCTCCTCCGGATAAAGATGAAGTTGATAATGATTCAAGGATGGACGTCAAGATTATCGGAGTTGAGACGAACGTATAGTGTAGGATGAAGCCGGCCACAAAATTCCAACTTTTTTTCTCGTGTGCAACACTCTTTGCGGTCAACCTTGCTATCAATTTCAACCCACCACAATTTTGACTGATCCTCTAAGATTGTCGTTACAGACGTGGGTGAATGACGTTGGGATTCTTTGTATAATTTTTTAAAATCCCTCCTTGGCTTTAATCTGAAAGTCCAGTTTTTGCAACAACACTCTTCTTTGAGTCAAAGGCCTTTTTTTGCTTTAGGAAAAGCGTCTCCTCACCGGACCGCTGCTCAATGAATACTGAGCTCCTCGGAGTAAAAATCCCTAGGATCTCTCTCCTCTCTCTTTGCTTCTAAAACAGAAACATACACAGAGAGACGACAGGAGCGACCACGCTGTTCTCACTCACTCTAGGAGAATATGAAACTCCTCCAGGAGCTCCCTCACTCTTCCTCGCTTCAGACAGTGTTGAGGAGGGCGAGCGGAATAAAATTTACCCTTAAAGAAGAATCCATCCAACTCTCACTGTGAACCTCTGTGAGGACTCGAAGCTAGGCCAATGAGCCACACGCACAAATTTTCCTTGAGTGAAGAGAAGCCTAGGAGAAGAATATATTGTGGATTCCGTTCCTCCTCACTCAGAGAACATATGCAGAGGTTTTGTGAGAGCGCAAGAAACTTTACACAGAGATCCGTCCGTACAACGCTTTACCAGAGGACACCACTATATTGCAGCGCTATGCAACTTTAGCCTGCATCCTCCCTATCCAATCCTCTCTTTTCACTGCTCCATGGAAAAAGATCCCTTGAAAAGACAGCTGCTCCTGGTCTGCCATCATCCTCCTTCCCTTACTGACTACTGACCCCCTCTTTGACTCGCATTATTTTTTCCTAGCCGCAGAAACTACGAGGAGAATCCTAAGCACCGTGTACATGATGATCCAGAATTCATAATACCATTTAAGAGCATGATCCTTGCCATTCATACGAACGGGGACTGAGCGGCATACGGAAGAGGGAAAAGCGTCTGCCGCCACTCTCGCCACACGACTTTCTCTCAAGCCCATGGTTTCCGTATTTAAACCAGCAAGTCCATAAGAATTCGGAGTGCCGAGATTTCCCTTCTTGACCATTTCATTCCCTCCTTATCCTGTAGTTACATCAAGAGAATTTGACTTGTACCTATCATTTGTAAAGGGATGGCTGTCTAGCATGTCCCTACTTGCTGTCCGACAAATGGCTCCGAAATTTCACCTTGCCTCAACGTCAACAAATAGGTTTGCAAAAAAAAACCAATTGTCCTACCATATTTTGCTACCAATTTCCTATGAAAATACAAAAAAAAGCTTCCGATAGTACCACTTATGTTCTTTTTATTTGTTTCTGCAGTAGTATTTATCTTTCTCGCGATAGAAAACATGCAAAGGAATGACTTTTCGTTTGGTTTCAAACAGTATTTTAGCTCCCATAACAGTTTGCGAGAATTCTGGAATAGGATCCTAAGATTTCTATGTGAAACATCTATATACGCTCCTGGAAGCCAAGGATATTTCTTGAGAATACACGGCCGGAGAAGTACTGCACTAACCTTGTCCGCTTGAGCAGAAACTTGAGATACTTGAGAAGTACATACGGAGAAGAAGCTATAGGATTTGTTTTTCATCTTCTTCATCTCTTTTGTATTCCTCATTTTCTCTCAGGCTGGGGCACTACTTGGTTCACCTTACAGCTGCTCCTCCTGCATCCTTCACTGCTTATTCCACACATTGCACCGCACTTGATTATTATATTATCTTTGCACCAACCAGATCCAGAGGAGCATGGACGTACATAATCCATCCCGCATCCAAGTCCAAGCCTTAGCATGCATCTCTTATTCTCCTCGCATCTTCTCCTCCCTTTTTATTTATATCTTCTGCCAACCTCCTCTCCGTAACCATGCTCCTTTAGTTGGCGAGAAATTTAAATGTTTTTACTCATGAATACTATGCGTGCTAACTGCATATGACGTATTGCAATGATATACACGTCTCTTCGGCACAATACACAATATACCTCTGCATCCTACGTTCAAAACTTGCTTCTCTTCACTTCCAGAAAGATTAGAGGCAAGTTAACTAGAATGTGCGGTGCAGGGAGGGAGTGCATTTTCACTCACTCTGTCTGCATCCGACAGCCGCTCCTTCTTTGCAATCTTCCTCTTTTTCCGGGCATTAAATCCAAACTCCCCAAATCCCATCTTTCCTCCTCGGGCTTCCTCGCTCCTTCTTTCTAGGGCCCTTTGAAGCAACCTTGGCCTTCAAGGGCCCTCTCTAGTACTGAATTCCTTTATTTCCAAAGTATGGATGGGTTTGGAAACGGAGTAGATATAAACGGAGCATGTTTAGTGGAAAAGTATATGTCGTCTAACTGGAGGAGTACGCGTTTCCTCCGTTACCCGGTCGCCCAGCAGCGTTACGTGGCCTACCCTACTGCAATAGTATATGAGTATTTACTTTCTCATAATGCTAGGCTTGGATTTTCCTGCCTGCCTATATACCGAGGATGGGATTGTGAGAGAGAGAGAGAGAGTATTATAAGGGAGCGAAAGAGGGGGTTAGATGAGTGAGAGGATGAGCGTAATCATCCACATCATCATCATCCGCATCTCTAAGAGGTTACGAGTGCAGGCAGAGACAAGTAGTAATACATTCCGTCTGTGTACTATTATAATCCACTCTTCTTTGTCCTTTAAGGGTATAGAGCCCCCTCCCCCAACTCTCTTAACAACATCTTCACAACATTAACAAATGCAGCTGCTGCACATCTCCTGCATCCGTATCCGCATCCTCCTCCTACTAATCACCCACCTTCCTCTGATTCAAGGCTAAAGCCAAGTCTTTCTCTCTCTGAAGTTGACCACAAGAAAACATTTCCGCGGGGCCCGCACCTTTCCTTCCATCTCTTCCCCAGTTTGTTCCCTCCTGCTTCCCTCCTTGTCGGGCAGAAATAGCCTTTTCACATTATTCACAATCATCAACAACTCCCCTGGAACTGCATCTTCTACTACTGTCTTCTCTCTACCTCCCTCTTTGTACTCCCACAGAGCTTTCCTTCTGGTCCACCTATTATTTAACAAGAGAAGGATGGGAAGGAAGTAAATCACTTTCCGTTCCTCCACCTCCACCTTCTTTCCTTGTTCACCCAAAAGAATCTCCTTGGTAAAGTCAAAAGGAAGGGAGGAGGGGGAGAAGGCTTTCTCACCCTGAGCCAGCTATGTATATGCTTCTTTTCTTGCTCAATATTATCTTAATTTAGCCAGGCTAACATCCAAATACAAACAAACGCTCAGAATCCCTGCGTCATTAACCTTTTGATGGAGTCTCTCGTTTCGTTTTTCTCTCTCCCACACACGCGCCTCTCTTGAATAGAAATAAGCCTCTATACGCATCTCCCAGCCATAGTCAGCCAGCACTGAATCCAGAAGAAATATAGCAGAATAGTCCATCTATTCTTGGCCTAGGCAAGGTCCCTCCACGAGGAATGGAGTAAGCGGGAAGTTGGTAGTGTACATTTCCCGAACCGAAAGACTAATTGTTTTTGTGACATGTGCCGTCTAGATTCTCTTCTACTATGGAGATGCACGGATTTTCCTCATCGTCGCCATCATGTCCTTGCATCCGCTTCCAGGAAGTTTCTAACTTTGTTTTACTACATTACTTGTTCAATCCAGAATATGTATTTCAAAGACAGAGCTGGCGAAATCAGTACAAGTACCCCTCGCGGCAGTGGCAGCCTGTCTCTCCCTGGAGGATAGAAATTATCTGCTTTCTCTCAAGAATCTATTTTAAATTAGCGTATAAAATTGATTTAATTAACGATAATATGACAAGGACGGAGTTGTATGCAGAGAGAAAGAGGAGGAAATCTATGAAGGAATAAGGGGTTGGAGAAAGTCACGGATGGTTCTTGCTATCTCTCACACATTCTTACTACCGCACACACTGTATTCTTGTAACTGCGAGGAAGAAATATGTCTCTAGACTTGAGCTTTATTGGGTGTAGAGTGGAGATGTGTTGGGAGGAAGAGATGGGGTGCTTTCTTTGTGAGTGGCTCTTTAATTCAAATTTTGATCGAGTGTTAAATAATGAATATGCAAAAATGCGGAATTATAATCTTCACCCTCTTAGGGCTCCTATTCCTATTTTGAATTCCTCTTCTTCCTTCACTTCCTGAGAGGGTGCTGTGGGGTGTAGTAAAGTCGGTGTATGCAGATGTTGTCGTCCTAGCACAATCCGCTTTGCCGTTTACTGTAGATTCTACTAAGAGGATCAACCCCTCTGGAACATCCCTCCTTTTACGTTCCTACAACACTCTGTCAGTTTTCCCTTGTTTCTACGAGTTTTGTGAAGGGATAGTTTTGGGAGCGTGTTGGCTGACTGGGTGAGAAGAAGAAGACGAAGAAAAAGAAGGGGGTTGAAGGAGAAGGGGATTGGGTTTACATAAGTAAGAGCAAATTGTGAAGGAAATGAATGTATGGCCCAGCATTGGGAGCCCTAATTCTTCCTCATCCAACACATGATTCATTGAGTCTCTTCGGAATCTCTCATCTCCTAAAATTCCATGTTTTTCGGCCCTCTCTTTCCAGAAGCGGGAGATAGGGAACCATTACTAAATCCGACCTTTTCCACCATCACCGCCGCTGCCCTCTCTTTTACCACCCTCCTCCAAACGTTACTAATCTATGCGCTCACAGGCCCTGCCAGCCAGTTAGACTATGCAAGATTTACGATAAATTTATCCTAATGAACACGTATATGCATATCGACACGATATTCAGCTATATATCTCACATGATTATCAAGGCAAGACCCGGGAAGAGAAGATGGGGATAAAGGAGTAATATTATGCATCCAGAAAAAGTTGTGCAAAGTTCCAGACTGGAAGCAAACGTAAGTTCCAGTACTTGCCTCAATTCATAACTTGCACAAAATCATATGAGTGAATCAAGAGAGCTTCAACAATCCGGAATTGGATATAATCTACTATCTCTCCCAACATTATTTTCTAAAGCTTATAGTTTAGAGGAAATTACTATGGGATTTCATCTAGCATTGGATTCCATTCTACTGGGTGTCTAATGTGTCTACCAATGCAAGCATCATCCAGGAAGCAGGAGTCCTCCATCCCTTTCCCATTCATTCCCTACATTATTAGTATTATTTTAGGTCAGGGATGAGAATAGCGCATTATTTGAAAATGTACACAAAAGAAGCGCGTCTCTCTCCACTTTCATACCAACAACAACGGAGCAACACCACACTCATCATGAGCTGAGCTTAGCATTAGCAAGCCTTAGTTCCGTCACCCGGGCGGTGGTTGGATTCAGGAGCAATCCGAATCCAGAGGGACTTGGTATTTTTTCCGTCTACCCGAAAATTTTCCTCCCGTATCTATAAAAACCCGCTAATCTCCATCTCCACCTCCCTTCATTCTGTCCTTTCTCTTCTTTAGCCGCTATATATTTTGGTTGCCCTTTGCTCCTTGTATTGTATTTTAGCCGGGATTGTCTGCCTCCCCGTATATTCCCCTCAATAACCATTGCTTGTCATATAAAGAAGGAATTTCTTTCACTGTGGCTTTAGTTCACTCAGCGTTGCTTCAAGCCGCTGTCTTTTGTTTCATACCGCCCATTGTTGGTGACAGTATAACGAGCAGGCTTTGATAAAAGTTGCAAAGAAATTTTACCGGGCATCTTCGTACCTTGCGGTTTTGTGACCCAATTTGTCCTTGACGTATCCAGAATTTTACTCTTTCAAGTCTTGGTTTAGTATTTCCAGAATTTTATTTAGGTGAATCCATCCTATGATACGAGGTGAATGGGAGGAAACGAGGAAGGAAATCGGTCAAAGGTTTGTTCACTCTCCCTTCCTTGAAATCTAATAAAACTTGTTACATCTTTCCTATCAAGCTAAAAGCACATGATATAATCCACATTCATTCCGCTTCCTCTCAAACGTTCACCGTCAGTATTCATTGGCTTTTGCATTTCCCTCCACGTCATTCACCTTCCAGGAATCCTGTCCGCGGAACAACCCAGCTTTTACACCATCATCCAATCATATTCTTAATCATTTTTGCTCGAATCAATTTTTTTCATCCTCCTAAATGTATGACCTGAATTTGCCTATTTAGTATATATCCAGTACGAATACTAATGAGTAAAAGTTTCATCCCCCTCTTTTGACTCTCCTTTCACCCACTATTTTCACCCAGGATATTTTTAGAACTATCTTCGGTAGCTAAGAATTTTATGAAGCCCAGCCAAAGGTTGTCCCTGAATTTATGTCGCGTCAACTACTATACTGATTAGCAACTGTATTTATTGTATGCTTATTTTTCTCCCAATCTTGCGTCTTGTCAATCTTCGCACGTCTACTAACCTAATCGCTTTCTTCCTTCCATCCATGAAAGAAGCTTCCTCTTTTTATTCAGCTCTTTCCTGAACCTGAAACATGTTCCAATTTCCAATTCAACTAATACTCATCAGCTATTTTGTTTGTTCTCTCTTCCAATAATAGATATCTCTATTGCATTCCGTGTCCTAAAGCTTGTCTGAATCAGACAAGCCCGAGGAACAAGGGCAAAGAATTTCATAATCTCATCTCGGGGCACGTACGTATGCACCAATCCTTGTTGTCCTTGTCGTCTTCTTCCTGGTTTCTACACTTCCTCCGCCGGAATCTTTTCCAGAATTTGGGTCCGACACGGAAAGTCATGTATCCTGGGAATTCGGTCCGAGGGTCCTTATTATCCACAGGCTGGGCCCGATCTCCCTTTTCCTTGTGTTTTCCACCCAAATTCCTAGATGTTATATGTCATGGGTTTGGGAGAAAAACCTTGTTTTTGTCGCACTGCCACCAACACCAGTAGTAATTATTGATTCCCGGGATTTTCCCCCATATACCGCTTCTGAAACATTCTCCGTTGATGTGTTCCTTTAATCAGGCATTGGTTTGAACATCACATATGCTGTTTGAACCCCTGTAAATATATTCCATATATAATCAACCGTTGCTCGATCTGTTATTATTTATTAATATGAAAAATGTAATTGGAGCAGGTCCGCCTTGGAGCAGGAGCTAATATATAAGCTCTGAGGTTTAATCACATGGTGGATTAACTATTGATACTTTTTTCCTCAATATATATGCATATTTACTATCTCTTGTCTATTCATATCGAAACTAGTTGTATACTTATCATTATTAAGAGCCTGAACGATAAGCTCAACAAGTGAATGAGTTAATATTTTTTTTAAATACGGCAGATAAAGTGGGTTGCCATTGACTCCATTTTTGGATTGGGAGAAGAAATAGGCGGATAGATAGGAATAAGAGGACTGATATTTGGTATGGGTTGATATTTTACTGGGGAAGGACTCCTATCTCAAGGGAAT
Organism: Sminthurides aquaticus; assembly: GCA_906901655.1. Lineage (NCBI taxonomy): Eukaryota > Metazoa > Arthropoda > Collembola > Symphypleona > Sminthurididae > Sminthurides > Sminthurides aquaticus. Next base: position 818,460 of record CAJQTT010000004.1, on the reverse strand, counting down.
GCTAGTAAAGTGAGTACAAGAAGACTAGCTGAATGAATCCAGATAAGTGTACTTGTTTTCCCTTTTGGAAATCTATAATCTTTTCAGCCTTTAGAATTTAAACGATGCACTCATACATAGAAGAAGGGACGGATCTTTTGGAATTAGTAGGAATACTAAGGAAGAGCCCGTCTTCTTCTGTCGCTCTCCCTTGTATTCTCGTATCAAATTTCTCTCTGTCTAGATATCAGAGTAATTTCGATAAGTTTCCGGCACCAGCCAGGAAGGAAGCAATGACAGACATTACTGATATGCAAGTAAGGGAAGAAGGATAGATGAGCCTTATTATTATCCCTCCAGCCTGACGCTAGCTTTTAGCTTATCAAATAAATAAGTAAAATTATGTACGTGTAATCTGGGCTGGCCGCGGGAGTGATTGAAAAAATCAAGGAACGAGGCCCAGAGTATATACACTATTTCTTCACGTCCTTTAATCAACGAGACTTTTATTACCATCATCAGTTGTGATAAAGTATGGGGAAAGTAAGGGGGAATGGGCGGTGGGGAAGGTAGGAGGGTAGGACGTGTAATGTAAATTGTAAACAAGGGACAGAGGCAGTGAGAAGTGATGAGGATTATTCATTCCCAAAGCCTGGATTCCAGCCAAACGTGATCATATTACCTTCTCCTTATCGGCTTCATTACTCTCGTTCCTTCGTCCACGTGGAATGAATAGCTGGTACAAAAGACATGATAGCAAGCATGACACTTGCATCCGAATATTTATCAATGAAAAACTAGTTTTTAAAAACTCATCTCTCCCCACCAAACTACCATTTATTCATTAACTAAAACCTCAGAGGATCGCCTCATTCTCATTTTCTCCATCTACCACCGTCTACCTCTGTCTTCTCGCCCTTCTTAACTTTCATACCTAAGCTTGCGGCTTAATTACTCGGGCAAAAGTATTTTTTAATTTGAGTAAAAACAAATCCCATTTGCATCAAAAGTTTGCCCAGGCCAACCACAGTTGGTTGATTGACGCATCCTTGGATTAACATCCTAGACTTTTTCCCCTTTCATCAGTGTTCCATCTTTCTTGGTTCCGAAGTTTTCCAGCTTGCATTTTGCATAATCGATAAACTTGTGTATCGTTTCCCACGTCATCAAATTTTTGCACCCCCCTCAGGTATACGGTATATTGGAAAAGATGGAATTGAATTACACCCAGACGGAATTGGGAATGCTCTCTCACAAGTTTTGTGAGTGTTGCGGATATGATGACGAGGAGGAGAAAGTTTATCAAGTTTCTGCCAACTTTCTTTTTATATTTCTCTACCCCTATTCCTCTTTCACCTGGACATGTCTGGGAATTGGTGATGCAGGGGAGAGAATTGCATCATGTTGCAAAAGCGATTCGGTAATGCAGTTTTACGTGGTAGCAAAATGTGTTCTCATCCTCTTATTCTTTGCCTGAACCTGAACCTAAAGTAGGAGGGGAGGAGGAGACGTGTGAATAATTCATGAGGTATAAAGAGGACAAAGTGCGAGAGGATTTCCTACCTCATTTCCTACCTACGTTATTACAATATTTACCTGAATTATACACTCTCGCCTTATTCCCTTCAAAACTCTGCCTCACTGGAAGACTTGTCTAGTCTGACTGAAAGAGCCACCAGTCGCAGTCTGGCTGTTCCTCCAGTAATCCTATCATTTATCCTCGTCAAAGTTACCTTCACCGGCCGGGCATTAGCTGGACTTCAGAAAGACCGCCATTCATGATTGTATATAACTACTAACCAAGAACCTCCTTTTTTATTATTGGCCACAGCGAAACTCTTAAAGCATTTTAAACTTGATAAGTTGTCTAACTTACTCTAAAGCCCCGTCTATCCTTACATTTTTTCATAATAGAAACTTCATAAACCCTATGACGCTACTATGGTAACCGTTGTTTATGCCTATCCCTACATCATTGCTGCCTGCTGCTAAGTAATTGTTTGAAACTATGGCGACAAAGAAAATTGCTACTCACCTTACGTAGCTTATTAAAATCGATGATGCACTGACGCACTTTGTTTAGACTGTCTTTTTCCTGTGTTGAAATTCTAAGAAATGTCTCTGTGTCATCAAGTCTTGCGGCATAAGTATACTTGGCAGTGTGGTTCAGGTGGAAGATGACGTTGTGTTTAGAAGAAGTATTTTTAATGCTTCTTCCCTATTGTTTTGTGCAATATGGGGAAGACATTAATGCCCAGTCCGCCATACAGTTATTCCTGCTTGGTTGCGCAAGGTGTATGCATTTGCATATATAATGTAGCGTCTCTGTTTTGATATACGTCCCAATATTACTGAAATCTATCAGCATATTTTTAGGATAAACAAATCAAAGAACAACATAGAGGAACAAAAAGAGAGTTGTGAAAGAAAGTAAATTGTAATCTTGAGGCGCCAAGTTTGCGAAATCTGTTGGCATTCATTATTTCCGCTCTTGCGATTCAGCCCTGAAGCCTCATACACACTTCATCTTGATACAGCCGACAGCCATCCGGATTATAAGCGCTATGTATTTTGAAATATTGGCAAAATATTTAAAAACTTGCTTGCATACTCTTAAACGGATTAAACCTCATCACGAATTCGCTCAAAGAATATAGGTATTCTCACTTTCGCCAAAAAACCAAGTAGCGTACATTGGATTTTAAAAAATTATCCATACTTCCACTACACACTCAGTATGCATGCGAAGAACACAAGTTTATAAGTTTTTGGCTCAATAACCTCCTAAAGCCAGGCTTGGCCAATTTCGAATGGAAATCATGGAAACTTTCTGTCATCACTTCAATAAGCTTAAGCTCTCCAGAACCTGTGCGGGTGGTGGTGTGTGTGAGTGTGCATGTTGCAAAAGTTGGAGAAATGGCTACGTTCCCAGCACATGTTGCGTGTGTTTAGGAAGTTTCTCTGCAGGCTAGATATTTTTTGCATACTTGGTTTCCAAACTAGTTCGCCCGGGAATCTCAGTCAATGTCCCATTCCCCGATTCCCCCTCTCACATTCTCACTCACCCACCACGTTCTCATTTCGAGGTTAAACTTTCTACTTTAGCTTACTTGTTTCCCGGATTTATGTTTGAATCCGTTTTTCCTAATATTTTTATAGGAAGAGCGTGTGACTGATGAACTGATGTCATCGTCGGAAGTAAGAAACAAACCCGGACAACCCTTGCTCAAAATCAAGGGACGCATATGCTTCTTAACTCTTTAGTTTTTACTTACATGGTCACGTCACGGCACAGCATAAGAGATGATACTTGCATTATCATTCACTCGCTTTTCAAAGACTAATGGATCACTATTCTCCCTCGCCCTCAACCCTTTCCAGGGTTGGAGAAGTAGCAGGTGAGTTGAAATGCTTTTAATTCATCTCTTTTATAGAAAGAGCGACAGAGGTGAAAGTAGAAGTAGGTTTTCTTTTCAAAATCGTATATAATATGCCTTCTATTGGATTTTTTCCCAAGAAACACCTTGGCCTCTGCTTTCCTACATGTTTTTTTTCTTATTCCGCGAATACATATATACTCACTCACAACACGGCCACTCCATCCATTTTCTTCTTTCTTTTTTCTCCTCTCTTTGTCAGTCTCCCGTCTTTCTTCCAACACTCTTTGACTCCTCAAGACAGATAGGATTCACTTCTCCAGGATGTAAAGAAACCAAGGCGTAAGTAGACTATTTCATCTAAGGAAATTACATGCTTTCAGGTAAAAGCCAATGTTTACTCATTCTTCATCACATCCGCAAATCCTCCTTCAACAAGGAGAGATTTCTTTTCAATTTCAATCCGTTTCTTCCTACTCGCAGCCGCCTTCCTTTCTTCGTATGTCATCTCCCATCTTTGAGAGTGGAGCGTAGTCCAAGCCCTTTGTAAAACAAAAAACTGCACGTCAAACACAAACACACGTGAGCTTTCTCCCGTACTTTTTCTAAATATTTTATTTTTCCGTCTTAAATGCTTTTTTCTAGCTTTCTCCTATTTTGAATATTTTCTCTGTCCTCTTCTTTTACTTGTGTTCCACCCGAGGCTTAAAAATACAAAATCTTATGATTTCAGTTATGTATTCAACTCACTTCTTGAAAGTCAGTCGAAATTGTTGACTGATTTATTTTTCTGACAATTTCTGTCAACTTTACCATTTTCGTTCCCAGTTTTACTTTATTTCATTTAATGTGGAAGATGGAAGCGGGTAGACGGGGTACACCGGCCGAGTTGCAAAAAATTATCAGTTGCTAGTTCCTTTTTATTAAAATCCAGAACTTGATGCGAAATATTTGTAGCTGTTTCATGTTACCTTAAGCTGGCTTTCAGTCACCACCTACTGAAGTTCTTGCAGAGAGATTGCAGAGTGATTTTCGTAGAAACTATTCTCCTAATCGGATGAGGCTCATCCAAGTATCTGACTTGGCTGTAAATCGCTAATGTTTATACGAAAACGTGTATTCGCGAAACTGAATCAAATTATCCGCTAGTTTGCAATACTTCCGCCCGAATGATTTCTTCCTTATGTTCCATTCTCATTGGCTCCTCACATTGTAATCTGACTAAGAGAGCTGGTAACATTTCAACTCGCTTCCGGCACGTGTTAACTAAGGAGCAGGTGAAACCAAAGGAAGAGTTTATCATCATGCGTGTAGGCGTTGTACCTGTCAATTTCCCGACATGTTGTAATTTCCATGCGTATGGAATCCAGCAGCACTGCAGGGTAGGCGGAGGCTTGTCTGTGTTATTCTTAAGATGTTGAATGCGAGCTCGTATTGCAGTCTTTTGACATTCGGAGCAAATATTGATGCTTCGGTTGTGTTAAAAGTTACAGAATCTGTTTCATGTATCAAGGATACACACACAAAGGTGTAAGAAGATGTCGACTAACCAGCGTACATCTGATTGCATGAAAATTCAACAATATTAGCCGGCTAATCTTGTTTTGGCCATTAATGGCATAAGAAGTGGAAAAAATTGTTACATTATGTTCATATACTCTTTAGGTTTTCATTATGATAATCAAATATGTGAGGCGCTTGAATTTAAAGCGGTGGGATTGTTTTAACATTTTGAACATGATTAGGATAGGAGGAGCCGGAGCGAGTGGTTCTCTTTTGCATTTCTAACGAGGATTTTACGCATACATTTAAATCTTAGCGGAAAAGTTTTGAGGAAAATGCATGTACATGCGCCAAATTTCCGAAACTAGATGACGACAGGAAATAAAATTTCCTCCAAGTTTCTTGTGTAAGTCCGAGAGCTTCTTTACTAGATTTGAGAAGGTTCCTCCGTTACTTCCAAAAGCTTGTCTCCCAGTTTCTACGTTTTGTTTAAGGAAATGGAGAAAAAATGAAAAAGGATGGAGTGGAAATACTGTAAAGGAGTGAACCTTGTAGAATTTTCTCCCAAGTCCACTTACTTATAGAAAGAGGGAAAAGTCGTGTGGAAGATAGGAAGTTGGGCCAGAGATTGAAAGGTTGAGCTCCAACTCCCGCCTTTCTCTCCTTACCTACCTACGTATTTGAGGATTATTAAATTTTTCATTACGGCTCCTCTTACTATCATGTTGGAAATGTTTGAGTCTAGTCACGAATAAAATATTCACGAGTGTAATTTCTTCCCTATCTCCGCTGGCTTTCACGTGGATAAGAGAACTGATAGGAAAAACGAGACCATCTCCCCCCGGTTCACCCTTCCAGCAGCCCTCTCAGCTCTCACCTCCTTTTATACCATTCCTATTCCACCACCACATCATCCTCCATCTCCTCCACCTCTATTCCCTCAAATCCCCTGGCTTCGGAGGAACAGAGCCCAAGACTTTAGCCTGCCTACTTCCTCTTCCCTCGAGCAAGCTGAGCTGGGGCTGTGGGAATTTAGGCAATTCGTACTCCAGTTAAGCACACATTTTACTGACCTTGATCCCGGTTTTTATTTTATTCTTTCGTTGTAAATTATATCCATATTTTTGATATCCTCCTTTATTTTTGCGTTCCCATTTTTCCCAGAACTTAGCCTGTGTTGCAATTTTATGGGATTGCACGTTGTGAAAGGAAAGCCAGCCAGTTATGCTTCCCTCGCTTTCTCTTAGTACCGCATATGTCCCTGGATGGCCTGTTCCTACTTCCGAGGCATTGCCTTTGCAGAATGTGGGAATTTCGCATTACGCATCTATTATGTGTCATCCCCTTCTTCCTTATACCTAACCAAATCCCGTCGTCTATTCTACTTCTAGCCATTAAACCATCAGGGTTTCTCTCCATTCCACCCGCCTTCTATTCTTTCCCGTTCAGAGTCACTCTGCTACATTAAATTTTATACTTGGAATCAAAATTAAAATGTATTTATTTACGTAGTTTTGAGGCTCTCTAAATTTTGCAAACATCCCCTTCCCGGGGCGAATAACAACTCTCCCGGGTATTTTAATAGCAAATATTGTTATCTGTTCATCCATAAAATTTTGCAGAAGTTTCCAGTATTTTAAGCCAATCCCCTCTCCAGTTATGTACAGCTAAGAGCTAAGCGTTAGCTAAACCCGGTTCTGAAATCCCTTCACGCTATTTCTTTATTATTTTACGTTCATAAACCATAAAAGGCCTAGCCAGAAACACGGAGCGGCGTTATAGGATAAACTCTTAAAGTAAGGGATTAAAAATAACGCGAAATTCTTTGCCATTTCCTACCAGTGTTCCAGCGCATTACTTTCCCGTTATTAGTATAACCCTACCTGCAGCTTCCCATGCTTACCTTTTTATGTTTCCGTTCTTTACGTTTATATCTTTTCGTACACCTGCACTGCGGTCGTAAAATGTGCATCTAAGATGCTTTTTCGCGGCGTGCGAAATACAAGTTTCGCAACCCAGTCTCTATTTCATGTTCCCGTTCATACGTCGCGATGATCTCATCCTCAAGTGTAAACGCGAATCTTTCTGCATTGCATCTATTTATACAGTATCTAGAGCTCTTGCAGAGATATATTTCCCTGCATGATTTTATTACTGGTTATGTTTTGGTACACGCAAAATCAGTATTACTAAGGAAAAGTTGGGAAATATGAGCGTATTTCGACACTTGATGCGCGCTTGCCGGCAAACCTTGATTGCAACTATTAATATTGCTACATATATATAATTCAATTAAAATCGGTCCTGGAGCTTTTAATAATAGTGCCTGGATGGAACAGATTGGAAGTAGACGGGGAAGAATTAAACTGTATTTTTAACTAATTACATACGTATAACTTTGTTGAGCCTTGAGAGCATTGGGCTTTCAATATCACCCTTTTATGAAGAAGAAGAGCTAATAGGTTATGTTAAACTTGGGAGGCTAAATTGGAAGGGACGGGTAGGAGGTTAAAGAGTCATAAATTGTAACGCAAAGGGCTAAAAGTAAAATTATGTAGCCGTAGGCTTCGCCTCCGGCTCTTTAACTAATTCGTAGCTAGACTGGCAATGCGTTCCCTGAGAATCAAATTAAATGTTAAAAGTAACTACAAGATTTTTTCTAAAAGTGAGAACGTCTATCAGGAACACCTGCTCTGGATGGATAAAGCTTTGTACAGAGCAGAAGCCGATTCTAAAACAGTTCTCGCTCTTCAATTTTTTCTCTCTCTCTTTAAGTCCCTCAGTCTTCTTGAGTATTCAAAATCAGGTGAGTACAGAAGGAATACTTTTGAATTAGGAGAAGATTTGGAAGATGTTACATTATATCTTTCAAGTAATTCATCTTTACATTGTATTGTATTGTAAAGGAGTTCATCTTTACATACCTCACCATATGTATTTTCTCTCAACCTCGTTCCTATTGTGTCCGCTCTTAAGGTTTAAAAAGTAATAATAAAAAGTTCACCGGAGCTTCATGTCTGCTATGATGTGTGGCGTAAATAAAATCTATTGAATTTCTCGGAATGGCGAAATGAAAACATTGTTGCATCATCAGTAGCACAGCAATGCGGCATTACAAGGGAGGTGGCCAACACCCTGACATCGTGCTGCTGCAGTTGCAGTACTGAGTAGGTAAAGGAGAATTGTTTTCTAGTTCACGTCGAGAATAAGGGTAGTGTGAATAGGATTGTTGGATTTGTGAAAACGTCTATGACAACTACCCGTCATCAGTCCGAGTTTACGCCACCTTCGAGCGCACCACCCGCCAGGAGTCATAGAGACATTCCATGTGACCATTCCCGAGATCCCCTCCATGTTCCGAAGCTCATTACCGTGGGATCTTGTTAGACTATTAGAAGGCTGGGAAAGTCGGGATTTGACGTTATTTGTTCCCTCCTTTCTGAACAGGGCTTTGGGACATTCAATTAGATAGTTTTACCTTGGGCTGTGTCACCCATTCCATGAAAATGATCATCAGATAGCGATAGCCTCCAACTGTTTGCCCTCCAGACGACTTGGTCACGGAACTCAGGTGACCCATTAACAACACCGGGCAACTGCTTGATCGAATTCATTTACACGGATGGACACTACTTTTATTGCACCATTCTCCATTCTCTTCCACCACTATCTTACTAACGTCTCCCCGTTCCAGGGAGCACAATCCAGCAAAGTATTTTATGCTACTCTTCCACGGTATCCTGGAGTCGTGTAAGAGGCGGATGACACGAAAATAGAAGTGTAGCTTCCTTCCTACCAGTCTCGCATTACCATATCAAGATAGCGGAATTATTTGCCTCTGATTCTGTTAGGAAGGGCGCGGACCATGATGTCACATGGCATCGCTACTGCTTTCAGTCAATCCTATTTTGTCTAATACCTAAACAGGATTCGGGGATGGGCTCACATTGCAGCTTTCATTGCATTTGCAATGTCCAAAACATGAAGAAAGCAAGGATCTAGTCTTGAAATCAGAAAGCTCACCTGCTTCATCCCCATGCTTGCACCTACAGATACCTTTGCAGGCTTGTGACAGAGGAATATGGTGTATGCTCAGCTTGAATTTTGCTTTATGATGAGAGGAGGAGATACATTATAAGGTAAATAACGTTACGAGCTCTATTTTGATGAAAGAAATAAAGTAGTGACAGTGACACACGGGCAATGGGTTAGTCGGAAACACAATACTCTTGCTCATTCTCTTCATGATTCTTAGCTAGTCCAAGGGAAAATGAATGTAAGGCAATAGATATACATACATGAGAAGCTATTTTGTGTTGCGTGCAGAGAGAACAATTGCCCGTGTATCGCGTTGTAGGAGAGACTAATTTGGAGGGGACGTTATCTCCGTGTCTGGAAACTGGGAGATTTGTGTAATTCTTTCAAAGCCACGCTTCACGTTGTCACACCGGGAACCACTTTTGTTTGTGCCATCTGCACCCTCTATTTTCCACCTCCAATGAATCTTGACGGTATACCTTTTCTCAATGCAATCTTTTTCGCACGAGCTTCTATATTCTTCGTAAGCGCCACACTCTAAAAGAGTTACTCTACTTGTTCATCTTTTACTCTTGTAAGGATTATTGTGTGGTGAAATGGAGTTGGTTTCTGATACACTCCTCTCGAGAGCAGTGCCTATCAGGCATAGGGGAAATACGAGAGTAGTCAGCAGTCGTGTTGGAGAGCAAGGATGTTGTAGCCTTTGGCTACTGGCCGGGCTACATCGGCTAAGAAAGGAAAATTAATCCCTAAAAAAATTTCAGTAGCCCGGCTACCGTAGCCAGGGCTATTTAGCCGGGCTACCTTTTGGAGTCCCTCTCTCCCTTCACTTTTGGAGCACAGTGGGGTACAATACTCGCTCAATCAGCAATAGCAGGAATGATTCACAAGTTTAAACTAACATTAATTTATCAAACTTACTGATTCTTGTCGTACTCATGTGAAAATTTGTTGATGCGGTCTAATGGATGGTGTGTGTAGGTACATATGTTGATATGTGCATATATTACGGGCATGCGGTTTGCAACGAAACACTATAGTAATAATGATTAATAAGAATAAAAACTGGATTTAAATAAATATAAGGATTTTTTCACGTAATATTCAAAAAATGGCCAATCTATGCTTGTGAGCTTATTTATACATCCTTGGATTTAACAACCGGAGATTAGTTAGCATACCAGTGGTTTGCCAATGTGTTTTTGCAATATTCGATGAAATGTTTGTCTTTCATATTAAAAGGCCATTGTCTAGATTCTCCCATAAAAAATTTATTAGCTCCAACCCTACACAGTAGAAATTTCATTGTGTAACTGCGTAGCAACTGAGATTGATGAGTGGTGTCGAGCCCCTATGGGTGCGACAGGAAGTTAATTATAATAAGGTTATATTACTTAACTAATTAACTACTTGAGTACTTTAACTTAATTAAAATTGCGATTCTTCGAAATTGCATCGAAGTTTACATAACTACCGAAGGAGAGCCTTGCACAGAGTCACGTTATCGATGATACCCGAGTCAGCAATTCGACTCCTATAATTATTTTGGTGCTATTATATCTCCACATAAAGAGGATATGTTACTCGGGACACATCTATAGTAGCTATTAAGCAGTAGTATATTAAAGGTACATTGTAATTGTACACTACGCCATACAACAGGCGAGCAATGAATAACAATTGCTTTATACCAATGAGTTTCCGTTAATCATTCAATAACATTGCAGCAAATAATTTATTAAGATCCGAAATTCAGATTATACTGTGTTTACAAATCTGTGTGCTCAAATGTATCCTACTAATAATTCAAATCATGAATTAATCTGACGATCATGCAATTTCCCTTGACTCAAACAATTGTTTTTGACTTCACCCTTGCTGTATGATGAACAATCATACAGCAAGTAACCGAATAGTTACATGTATCGAGGGATACAAAAATGTCGCACTTAAACAAACAAAATTAAGAACTTACTGTTACACAGCGCTATAAATGTATCTAAAATGTGTAACTCAAAGTATTACCAAAAGGATGTTGTGTTAATAACAGACATTTGTGTCAATTTGAATAACTCGTTACATTTTTCAATTTTTGATGATTTCAATTCTTGTTGTACTACCATGGGTGTTATTTGGAAAGACACGTTAACATGTTGAATTGTGATTGGTTTGTAAAACCCAATTAAACATGTATTGAAGATATTGTGCACAATTTTGAACCCTATTTCTTCAATGACAAGGTACTCTGTCTTACTGCATGTTTGTGGAGATGGACTTGGGTACTGAAGGATTGTGTAGCTTATCAAGAGCGCAAGGGGCCCCATCAATAGACTCAATTCATCATGTATTGTGTCAATATTTATGCTGAATTAAAGGAGTAAAGATATACGGCCAATTTTCGAGCGAGCGATAAATATTCTCTTTGTGTAGGCAGTGCCGTAACTTATTCAAATGTCTTACTTTCCCGCTACTCCGTTGTAAATGGCTTTGTAATAACGGCTGGGTACTAAGTGCATTGAAACGTGTCGATAACTTACACTGTGTGTAACCAGACACAGCTTTTGACGCCAACAATCGTGATCAATTATTTAAAGGCTGTGTTTCTTTACCACACACAGATTCTTTGTACCAGATAATCTTAATATGCGAGTATCAAGTGTAATTTTTATCAGTGTGCTTTTAATGACCGACACCGAGCAGGATAAATTAATTTTTTCCAAATATGGACTTCCCGTTTCTTGATATCTTTCATCGGCGTTCTGGCTATTGTAACTGTAAGTTCCAGCTGCCAACTTTCATTAAGCAAATCAATCTAGTCTACCTTGAATTTTTTTGTAAAGCATGGTCGCTGCGACCACTCATTACACTGTCAACCCAGGTCTGGGGAATTTTCAGTTTTAATCCTTTTCGTCCCTTAGTTACCCAAAATGTCACCCATAGTTTTCTTGGTTGCTGCCCAACTTTGAATGGCACTGACTGTTTCTGGAGGAATTCTTGACTTTCCGTGCAATGATTATTTGTGAAGTATTCCAAGCAAAGGAACTCATGCCAGCTTTGATTAAATAAAATATGATTGAATAGTTATTTTTAAAATGTAAATGTAACGTAAGCCAGGTTGTATTGAACAGTTAGGCACTATAACGGCAATAAAACTTTAATTGGAACATTCTTTTAAGGAAGTATCCTCAGTTTCCGACTTTTCGTAATCTATGCAACAGATAACTCAGTGTTAACCAATTATATGGTCTACAGTTTCGCTGGAAACACGTTTCCAGGTGTGGTGAGTATATTGCAAATTCTTGCAAACTTTTATAGTTGTAATTGATGCACCATGGAAAAGCCAACTTAAGTTTACACTGAAAATAATTGTTTCATAGTTTATTAATAATAAAATGATATTTTGAATAATAGTTATATAAAATAATAATAGTTTATTAATAGCACACAAGCGGTTGAAAATCTATTGGAGTTGCACTGGTAACACAGATAAATATCCGAGTGACCAAAAATTGGATTAAAAAATCCCTAGTGCCAATTATTCCCTTTTTTTCTCTAACCACTGTTAAAATCAACGGTGTGAAGATTCTTTGAATTGGATGTAGTTAAGCAGGATTAGTGTTTTGCTGTAATATTAAAAGTTGAGTGGCCCTAGGTCTGAGAATCACATTGAAGACCTAAATTCACACTTATTTGAGAATACGCGATGAGCTGTGATGATTATGTCACGGATGTGCCAAGTGTAGAGCTTGAATGAGGGAGAGGTATTCAAGATTAGAATAAACTCTGCATTATTTACACTTTCTTCCAGTAAATCTGATCTGAGTGCAAATTCATGTATAAAAGCCAGATCTATACTTATTTTCATAGCACAAGTTTGTTATAGCGATTCTATCTTTTAAGATGGCGTGAAAGAAGGCCGATCTTGTTTCAATGCTAATTTTTAATAAACGCGTTACTATGGAAAAGCTCTGACAAGCTTGTGCAATGAAAGTAAGTAAAGACCGGGCATAACGTACTAAACTCGAGTGTGTAACAAATGGGTTTCAAAGAAAACATGGTTACCACAGCTATTAGCTGGAGCAACTGTTTACTAAACCAGCATAAACTGCATCTTTGAATTATTTTAAAAAATGTTGTAGCATTAACAATTCACCGTATGCCGCATTCAGGGTGGCAAAATAGTAAAAATAAGAGTTGATGCAAACACAATTGTCTACACAAGCACAAAGTATTTATGTATTGTTTTGTGGGTACCAAGTGTTCAGTGCAATCGAAGCGAGATAAAAAAGGTGAGTGCGAAGGATTTTGCATCTTCGTTATAAAAAATGGTCCAGATGGCATGTGTCAAATGTTTTTTGTATAAAAAGCATTTTGTTACGAATATCCGGCTTTATAACCCCGTAACAGCAGCACTGTTTGGAATACTCCTAGAAAACTATAACAGTTTTGAACATCGTAGCAATGGATTTACAATTTCAGGTAACAAATGGGAAGCAATGGTTGTTTTTCCGTTTGAACGAATCAAAAATCCAGCCATTATGTTTTTTTATCCAGAGCATAAAACAAAAAAAATTGGTAATCGCAATTGTGCATTCAATATTGCAACGTTGGTCATGTTTGTTTACTTCAGGCTTTCACTTAGAATCCTAAGGTCTCAATCACTTAAGGTAGCCATCATTGTTGCTATAATCCTCGTTGTTAAATTTCACTCACGCTATGGGTTTGTTTTACAATATTACACAATGAAGAGAGCTGCGACTTACACTGTGTAACACAAATCATCACACTGTTCAGCGGAACAACCTCAAAAAAAGTATGGCTAACTTCTTGCACAGGAATAAGTGTCAAATATATTCAAGTTGAATTCGCAGCACGGATCAGAGAAAATTCGACTAAAAATGTAATTCAAAAAAGTCCCGAATTCCAATTATCCCCTTTTATTTTCCTAACCTGTTAAAACTATCTCATTGAAGACTGTGGCTGTAGTGTAGCTAGAGGAGTAATTTGCTGCGAATATCTCCAAAAGAGTCACCCTGGATCTGACAATCCCATTACACACTCAAATTCTCACTATATGAGCAAACACAATGGGATATCATGATTATATTATGGATGTGCGAAGTGTAGATGTGCGAATGAGCGAGAAGAATGCAAGGATAGTTTAAATTCTGCATGTTTTACACTTTGTTCCAGTAGATCTGATAAGCGTATAGTTATGATTATTAACAAATATTCACGTACAAAACTCCAGTGTGGAACAAGCGTGTTTCGAAGTAACCATGGTTACCACACACACTAGTTCAAGCAACTGTTTACTGAACCAGTATAAACTATGTCCTGCATTATTGTAAAGAAGTCTTGTAGCATATCCAATACACCGCATACCACATTCAGGATGGCTGGATAGTCAAAGATCCAGTGTGTGACAAAAGCCATGTGACGTAAATAATATATGACTCGTGGAAATGGGCGTTATTTTTCGCAAACTTCATGTGCAATTTTCAGTGAACAATTTTGCAATATATATTGCACTTTGAAACTTCTATCTAAGGTCGCAAGAATAGCTGCTGTAACCCTCGTTGTTACTTTTTACTCATGCAATGGGTTTGTTGCTGCCATATTACACAATCAACAGAGGTGCTTCTTATTTATTTCATTGTGTATCACCTTTAAACACACTGTTCAGCGAAAGTAACTCCAGAAAAGTATGGCGAACATGTTGCCCAGCATTAAGTATCAAATCTTTTTGAGTTGCATTGGCAACACAGATAAAAATCCGTGTGGATAAGAATTGGATAACAAAAGTCCCCAATTCCAATTACCCCCTCTTTATTCCCTAAGAAGTGTTAGAATTAACTCAGTCAAGCCTATTTTAATTGGTTATAGTTAACTGGAGGAGTCCTTAGCTGCCAAATTTATAATTAAATCGCTCTGGGTCTGACAATGACATTAAAGACTTAAAGTCCCACTATATTAGCTACGCAATGGGCTATGATGATTATGCCTTGGATGTGCCAAGTGTAGGATGTGAATGAGAGAGAGGTATTCAAGGTTATTATAAACACTGCATCATTTACATTTAGTTCCAGTAGATCTGATAAGTGCATAGTTATGTATATTTAATTACTAAACTCCAGTGTGTAGCAATTGTTTTTCGAAGAAACCATGGTCACCAGTATTTTGTAGGCTATTTATTGTATTTTATAAGATCCCTCGTTCACGTCCACGGTGTCACGTGGAAAATTAATCACGTAGACTAACCCCCCTATAAAATATGTACCAGCTCTCTCTTTGTTACACTGGAGCGCTGCCGCCACATTTACTTAAATGGAAATTTGTGATCATTGTGTTGTGTATAGTACAGAAAACATGTACAGCAATCGCTTCATCAGTTTTAGACAGTATATACATATTAGATATTAAAACAAGATTCAAGAAGACTGGAGGGCAATGCAGGGGCATAAGATCTGCATGTGGATTCACAGACCTGCCACCAAATCTTTTACTCGACCAATGCAAAACACTACAGGACTACTGGATGTTTTATAATAAAGTAATGTTCCAGACGTGATCCCAGTAATTCCGTCAAACCTATTGTGTCCACAGCATCAAGAAAAGTCAACTGTTCAAGTAGCCCACGTAGCCCGGCCAAAAATAGTAGCCGAGTAGCCGGGCTACCGAAAATTGATCCCTTATAATCGGATTAGTAAAAAAGGGTAGCCAAGTGTAGCCAAGGCCAATCAACAACCTTGTTGGAAAGTGTGAGAAAGCCGTGGAGTGAATAGAATAGAATCCCTACCCGTCTCTCCATTTCGCAACCTTTTCCGGTCTTAGCTACGCCTCGAATTTTTCTCGGGCAAATCCGTTTCCTCTGCTCTTGCGATGCAAAATAGAAGATGCGGTACAGAGGAAGAAAAAACGGAAACGGAGGGGGAAATATTTCTGGGAGAAAGCGAGAATTTTGTTATGATGGAGACATAATAAATTTAAGGGATTTCGCATTTGCGAGATGTAAAATGCCGAGAATTTTTTCAATATGATTACAAAGTGATGTAAGTTTTTTACTCCTTGAGAGCGGAAGACAAGGCTAGGCGAGCAAGTAACTTACCTGGATTTATTTCTTTCTTTTGGCATATGACTCTATTCTATTATTGAAGAGAAGGGGAGAGAGAGAGAAAGAGAAAGAGAAAGCGGCGGAATAAGTGAGAGAAGAAAAGAAAATTCAATTGATTGAGTCTCAGTCAGTCTCCAGGCCGTTCGTACAGCTACAGCATTCAGATTTTCTTCCTCCACTTTCCTTTGCCATATTTCCTTTTCTGTCTTTCAAATGCTTATTTTTATCATTTCAATCATGACATCTGACAAGATTCTCCACCTACTCTTTCCTGTGCTGCAGCATATAAATCTCTGTGCTTTCTCTCTCTATTCTCTACGCCTTCAGGTGAAAAAGCAGCTGTGATCTTGTGAATCTGCATGTTCATTCCGCTCGCCCGAGTACGTCTTTTCTGGATTGAGAAAAATACAGTCCAGAAGCTTGTATCTGTACATGAAGATGCAGGTAGTAGGTTGAAGATGTTGTCTTCTTTATTATCCCTTCAGATCCAGTCCCATTTCGATTCCAGTTCAGAGGAGCCATTCCCTCAGAAGCTTATTTTCATTGTTAAAGGAAATGTAGAACGTAGGAAGGAAATGGCGAAAATATGTGACAATATTACTCCATTTTGAGGATCCCCTCCATGAATTCTAGAATGAGATGGAGGGTAGTGAAAATACTGAATTCTACTAACCTTTTTGTCTTTGTCAAGCTAGAAACATGTATATGTGGTAGGGGAGACCTTTACGGAGATGCGTTCATCGTCGTCCAAGTAACAAATGAATTCGGATTCCAACTGACTTTTTATGGCACAAGCCAAACCATTCCTGTGGTAAATACGCTAACCCCAAACTGAGAATGATCCTTTAACGACAATAAATTCTATTTTCCTCCGCAATCTCCTCCCTTACGTCCTCATTTTACCATCCTTTCACACTACGGTCAACATGTACTCCGACCTTAATAGAATTAACCCTATTTCCTCACATCTATCACGTCCCAGCTAACGCCCGCAATCAACTATCAATTTCGCCTAATGCAGCAATACCTGTCTCGAAGAATCTTTTCTTTTTGCGGTTAGCGTCAAGGAATTACTGGATTTGATCTCGTTGGAATCGGAATCAATAACCTTGCATTAATTCACGCAACATTGGATCGAACATTTTCCCTGTTTTCTTGTACTTATTGTAAGTGTGCTTGGAAACTAAAAGAATAATTAAAAATGTAAATAATCTTGACAAGAATTAAAGGTTTCAAACATGGACAAGATTTGCCGCTCCGAGCCAAAATCCAATATAGTAGGTAAATTCACAGAGGCCTTCACTAGTGTGATGTTGCCCGGGTTTTGCCTGGAAGGTTGGGTTTGCAATCGTTCCACTTCTTCTGCGGGAAAATGTTACGTTTAGCGTAAACTTACGTCACATCACTGGTCCTCGCTGTATTACATATCCAAACGAATCTTGCTTTCTTTGTTAAGACTAAAACCCAGTAAAACATTTCCAACGCTCCATTAACAGATGCGCACTTACATCTTACGAATCGCTGTTGAAGCTGGACGTGTATACAATAAGATATTTGTATACGTAACCTAAAAACTTTCACAACTTTCACCACCGGATGTGCACCAACTTCTGTAGCCACATAAAGCCTAAAACTTCTTTGTAGATTTGTGGTAGCATTATTTTCTCTACCTATAGAAATACAAGAATTTTTCTCAAGGCTGCCAAAAAATGACAAGAAATGAGGACAAAGTCTTTTAGCAACATCTTCTCAAGCCTTTCTTTATCCAAGCAGGGAATCCCGGCTGCCCATGAACACCTAATGGATTCGCATCCACCACTGCCTTCCTTATTGTTCTCTCCGTCATCAACCACTTTCACCACATCCATTTTCCTTCACAGCCTGACTTCTCCCCTCCCGACAAGCTCCAGCAATCAACTTAGGATCGCATCTATCTCATCCTTATCACTTGCTTCTCATCTCTCAATTTTCTCTCCATATTTACGGAATATACGACGTTGAATTTTTGAATGTGTATATACGTCCTATTTTTCTTATCCCTCCCCTGTTTTGTTTCAATCTCCACTTTAATTCTAAGCATGATCTTATACAAGGTTTCTTTTCGGTCGCTCATCTGTTGGAAAAAAAAGCTTTAGCCTTGTTTCTTCGCTTTAGTTTTCATTTTTTTTTTACAGTTTCCTAGTATCCTCTTATCCGTCATCTGCTCCTTCGTCAAGGGACCTAGATGCGTCATTCCCCTCATTCATCTTGCCTGATTTGTTTATGCTGTTTTTGTCAGCTCTCTCAGATGGTATTTGCACGGTTTTAGTAGCAAGATGAGGAAAACAGCTGGGATGACCATACGGAAAGGCTCTTGTGCTCCTCTCCTCGACTTTTACCAGCCCCTCTTCATCCTTTCCCATAGCGACAAGAATGGATTTTGATGCCTCTGGGATGATTCGTTCTCTAGGACAGAGTGGAAAGTCAAGTACAAAATGTTTTCTCCATCTCACATAAAATTCACTTAAGTTTTTTATCACAATCTCTACTACCCGATGAGAATTGCTTTCTCTTCTGTACTTTCTCCCGTCTCACTCACTGGAGGAGCAGATCCCGTTTGTCTTGTCAAAGGAAAGGATGTGCATGAGAAGTAGCTTATTTACCTCCCCGCCCTTCTCCTCCCCACTTTTCGCTGTAACTTATCTCCACGGGGATAACTGGGACTTTCACATTATTAATATTATCCAAGAGTTACCACGTGTCATGCTTTGATCGTATTAATTTTTCATGCTCGCTTCATCCCCAGCTACATTCTATCCCTCATGTCCTCACATGATGCCCTCCGACGTTCATTCATCTGTGTCTTGTAAATTTTCCCATAGTTTCTTCTCTTTCTTAGAATCTTCCCGTAAATTTAATTCCATCCAATCCACACCATTCCCGCGAAACGTCAGCAGTTATTTTTTTCTAAAAAGGAAAGGTGCATATGTTCCTTCTAGGTTCATCCAGCTGTGGACCCATTCTATAAACCGTTCGATCACCGTGTTTTTTGCTGCCTCTTTCCTTTACTCTTGCTGCAGTTGCAATAGCTTCCAGCCTTAATTTGAAGGGATGGGTATTCCTTTTACAGGAATCCACCGGCCGTGACATCAAGCATCGATTTATCTGAGCTCAAAGCATTGATAGCATCAATTATCCTACAGGATCACGTTTCATTCTTTGTACCCGAGCTCTGCCCTGAGAATTGTAGGAAGTAATTAGCAAGCTCAAATAGAAGCTGCATCAAGACGGAGCTGAATCAGAATCCAGTCCTTGTCACACCACGAGCCCTGGTCTGACAGAGGAAATAAAATCTAAAGGCAACTCATAGAAAAGAATGCGAGTGGAGCAAGACTGATTTTTCCTCCTTTGGATTCCTGCATCCCCAATCTTTTATATTGCACATTGTAATAGCTATAAGCTAAGAGGGAAATTATAATAAAGAGAAAAAGGATGATTAGGCATTCAGCTCAAAGGTATAGTGTGGGTTGAGAAAGTTTTCCGAGGATACAGAATGACCTCGTCCGGGTGTTAACTGTAATTAGTAATTGAGGGAACACAAAGTAATTTTGCACTCTCCTCCTAATGGCTGCGAATAATTTACGTTTTAATTTTAATGGGCTTGCATCCAGCCAGTTCTGGAATTGCATCGTTCCCCTCCCCTGCTTCTCCCCTTCCTCTACTCTCATTTGGTCATTTAATTTGCATAGGACATTAGTTTTTATCCACTCTTCTGAAAGAGCAAGAGCCAAAGGAAGGAAGGGGACAGGAAAAGCTGGCTGGCCAGTTGGACAAGGAAGAGACATGTTTCCCCATGTTTTCCGTAACTCGAACCTTGGTCGTCATTAGCTGAAATTTGCCAGAATGAATAAGTGTAAGTACAGACCGCAGGAGGAAGGTGTGGGAGTCCGAGTAAGTTATTAGTCTCGTTAAGATCCATTTAGAGAAGAGAATTTGCCTTTATCTGCCCAAGGTGTATTTATAATTATCGGTTGAGGTAAAGAAGAAGAAGAAGAAGAGTTGGGGATGCGGCTCTAAATTACGTTAATGTATTTTACCTGAGGGGAAAGAGGATTAAAGGCCGTCAAAATAAAATTTGAGCTTGGGAAACTATAAGCAAAATGGTACTCATTAAAGCTGTGTGTGTAGCTGGATTGAGCCTTGAGTGATAATAATTACGTTGAACGTTCCCATGTTTTCCGGAACCAACCCAGTAAGTTTCATTTTATCCTTGAGGAACGGCTCCGGATTTCGCATCTGCCACCTGCTTAAAAACTACAGCTACACCAAAACTATCCGCTATTAACCAGCCGACGTACAATCTTCTGCTGTTGAACCACACCTCATGCGGCTATGCATTCACTTCCGTAGTTGATACTCTGAATTTCCCATGATCATCTCTCAAGAGTTGACTTGGGCTTTGTCCCGCAAACTCTTTTATTCCTTTGACACATGATGATGTTTAGAGAAAGTTGGAAAGCATGGATGGACGAAGCTTATTCAGTTCTTGAGTCTGCTTCATCTTTGACTTGTATGTTTCTTTGAAAAAGTTTACGATGTTAAAAGTATAGTTGTGAGAAACGCCACACATTTCCCCAACAGAGAAAACATTAGTTTAAATAACTAGAAAAGTTTCTCGTGCGATGCGGTAACTTATGCCGTTACAAATTCCTGCATAATTCCCTTAGTTTTAAATGTTTTGTAGGGCTAAAAAGATGTTTCTAATTTAAATCATTAAGGAATCACCTTGTCAAAAGCGGAGAAATTGCTTTCACTTTGGTTAACAAAGATAGTGGAGAAAGTTATGAGTACAGAGAATATTCGGGGTTTGATTCTTTTCCGGCGGCTTTCTTCCCATACGAATTTGAGGAGTGTATAAGAAAGTTGAAACTTTTACAAACTTGTTCTCTTTGTAAGTGGGGGGTGTGTGAGTGGGTTGAAGTGGTGTAGTTCGGGTTAGTGAATGGGATGATGGGGGTGGAGTCTACTCATCTTCTTCTCTGTCCCAAAGTAGGAAATGTACGTAAAACATAGAAGAAGAATAGTTAGTTTCGAGGTTATTTTGAAAATGAAAAACCATAGTTTCTTTTCTGCTTTTACCAAGATGGAAGAGAAAGTGTAAAAAAGTTTATTTTAAAGCGTTTCTCCTCCCGCTTCTCCTTTAGACTTGTACTAAATCGATTTTTGTCTATGTTTATTCAAACGCTCACCAGTCGCATATAAATTGCGGTGCCTATATTCTGTTTTGTATTATTAATCCTCGTCTTTGACAGCGCCAGCTAGCGTCCTTTAGTGCCCAGCCTCGTCAAACCCATTATAACTTGTCCCTTAAAGCTGCCTCCACCCTCCTGCCGTGATACGAATTACAAAGTGTCAACGCATTATTCGCAGCCACTAAAGAAATCTAGTTGAACTGATTTTTGGTGGAAAGTTTTCCAAAAGCTGGCTTAATTTACATGTTCGCATTTCGCATCCTCCCTCCGCATCCTATTACTTACATACCATTACCAAACCGTACTTTTACATGATTCAACTTTATCCGTTACTTTTACCTGTGCTCATAAAGATCCTATCTTCTCAAGTTATAAGCTAGCTTTCTTCTCGGCCGCTTTCCCCACAAGCGTTCCACCTTGGCTTTCTCCCGTTCTTTAAACTAAAGTAGCAATTTACTCTTTAAAAACTTTTATCCAAGCTGATAACAAGGAAGGAAAGAGTGATCCCGTGAGTAAAGATGATGGCCAAGTTAGAGTCTGTTTAATATTCAAATTTAGTCTAAGAGCTTCAAAAGGAGTTTCCCTTGTTCTCTCAACAATGTCAACAAGCTAAGGTCCTCCATATTCTGAGATGCATTGTATTTTCCGGCAAGCTTCCTTCCGTCAGTCCCTCATTTAATAATCTATGTTTTCAAAGTTGGAAAGAGTAAATTCGCAAAACTTTTTGCACACTTACTCTTGAATTCCACGTGCTCCTGTTAAAAGCTGGATGAGCGTGGTCTGTTGATAAAAGTTCAGCCGGGAGCCAAGCCATAAAGGAGCTTCACTTATGACTTGGACGTTAGCGGAAAAGTTGTTATGAAAACTCTGGGTGCAAGAAGGTTCTCGGCTTTCATCTCATCATCTCTCAGCTCGAGCTGTAACTTGAGCTTGGAGGAATGTGTTCCATGATATGATAATTGTTGTGAGAATATTTCCAAGAATTCCCAACTTTCATCTCAAGTGTCATACACACAATTAGCTCTCTCTCTTTCTATTTAGCCCTGCAGTCTTGGTAGTCTTTTAGTTAGAATCCGAAGGGGCTGGAAAAATGTTTCCAACATTATGTTGATGGCGGAAGTAATTTCACCCTTCCTTTCTCCGCCGTTTTGTTCCATCTCGGGTTTTTTCGAAAGAGCTCTCTGGATAAGAGGATAACTGGATCGTTATAGACATGAGCCTAAAGTGTGAGCAACACTTCGGTAGCGATTTCAACAACCCTTGCTTATATTGTATCGTTTACATGTTTGGGGGAAAACAAGTGTTGCCGGAACAAGTATCTTTTTCTTCTTCTTCTTAAAGCCTGTGTATGCATACATAAATGCATAACTGTATTTGCCCTCAACTCGTTCCATTATAAATATGGAGAGCCAAAAAATAAGTGGGGATAGCACACGTAGAATATTCCATCTTTGGATAGTATTACAAGATACAGATATTCCACTTGAGATGTTTAAGCTTGTCTCGTCCTCTGACATTTGTGTCTCCACGGAGGGAGCGTTAACATATCGTCACCGTAATCCAAGCCCCTGTGACTAAATCGTATTACATCTTGTTTTTAGAGTAAATAAATTCTTATTCTCTTCCATCCCCCTCATCTTCCTCCTCATCCTCCTTTGCTGGCACGCTCCTCTGTAAAGATTCCGTTTCCTCTTCTTGTGGTTTCATTTATTTTTTTCACAGCAAATCAAGTTTCATTTTTCCACATGTGCCATCGTGTTTGCTCTTTAAAAAATCCAACAATCTGACTTGTATATATATATACGAGGATCACATACGAGCTTCAGGAGGATAACAACTACTCTCCCGCCACCAGGGTAGAAGATGAGCCTGTAAACATGATTCACTTGTCTTTCAAGCTTACACATGCTCTTGACTCTCTTAAAGATAATTCCTAATCCTACCTGCTACTACAATCCTTCCCTTTTAGCTACAGTACGAAGCACGTAGTTTGTAGCAGGAACGCGTATTTAAATCCTTGCATTTCTTGGCCCGTATCGGCCTATCCTAATTCAAGCTCATGTATTCAAGGACTGTTATAATGAAAGCAGAGGTATGGTATACTATCCTTGCTTAATCCACGTGTGTATTAACCACATGTCTTGATTCTCTCATTAACTCTGCCCAATTCTAGGTTTTGCTCAAGAACCGGAACAGGGCAAATATCTGCATAGGCTTTGGAATGGATTGAGTCAAGTCAGAGAGCTAGCAGTAGAAATAAGCTTGCTCACCTGGCTATCTCAAGAACTGCAGTAGCATGATGAGTAGGATGAGTGGAGATTGTGTCAGATGCGGTGTGAATTTATATTTTGCAAACCCACCCTGGGATTTTATCCATGTGAATCTCCTTTAATTCCATACTTGTAGCAATCTTGCTGCTTTTGTTTCTCCCATCTTTTCTTCTCCTTCAGCCACATGTTCAATTTGCTGCTTCTTCTATGGCTTTGCTTGGGCTTGTTTATTGGCATGCTGGCCAAAGGCTTGGTTAAAAAATCAAGCCGCATTCCCTCGCAATCAGCGCCATTTACGAGCTCTTAATTTTCCTTAACGTAATTACATTCATCTCCGTCCCGTCGGTCTTCTTGACCTCTGTACCCCGAGTCAATCCTCTTTACTGCATCTCCATGGATTCGCTCCTGCATTTGTTTAGCTCCCCCGCTCTCCGGTCCCCTCCTCAACCCTTGGACTCTGACAAGCTTTAATGGGAAAATTAAACAAATTATTTTCCAAGGAAGACTTGGCGCCAAAAGCTAACCGTTATTGCAGATTTTAGAGTGAAGCTCGGTTAGGTTCGTTAAGCATTTGTTTCTTCTCTTCATCTCTCCGTCCTGCTCAGCTGGTTATAGGCCGTAATCCACTTGAAACTATCCACAACAGATTTATGTTATCCCTCTTCCCGTAAGCGCCGTCTCGTAAGTATCACCTTAAGTAATTAGGATGGCCAATTAAAATATTCTGCGAAACTCTTTCCAATCCTTTTATCTCGTTATGAAACAATTTAAATTCCCGACACTTGCCTCTCCTGGATTTTTAAAACGGAATCTGGTCAGCAAGCACCACGTATTTCACAGCTAGCTCGGCTCTTCACATGCCTTCCCTGGGTTCAGAATAATGTGGACAATAATAAGCTTACTATGGATGGGACGTCAAAGTCGTGATTATCGAGTATTCCCTCGCGTATTTGATTAATCAAAAGATAGAGCTACAGTATGTTACATTTGTGTTCTTTACAGCCTTAAAAATTGCTAATGAAGGGTACAAATCTTATAGAAAAGTTAAAAAAGATTGAGAGGATTTTGTCCAGGAGTATTTTTTAAAGGGAAAGAGTAATTTTAAAAATTCACTACGCTCATCACACCGTGATTCCCTCCTTGGATTCCTTGCCTATAGGATAGAGCTGAGCTTGAGCTAACATGCTAAGGCCTTTGGGAGATGAGTTTTTCGCACATTTATATTCTTTCGGAGCTTTCGCAAATGATTTGGCAGAAAGGATGGGAAAGAATGAAAAATGTAGCTCTATGCACTCAGCCACTTGATTCCCAGAGGATAGGACAAGATAAGTTGCTCTCATCTTCCGCTTAACTTTTTTCTACAATGGAGTAATCGGTGTAATGTCAGCTGGGATTAAGATCTGGTTTTCTCTGTACTTACCTTTATCCTATTTTTTTTTGCGGGAGTGCTTATTAAAATAAAGGATTTTGCCCCTTATTCTTCTCTGTTGCAGTCACAGAGGAGGAGGAGGAGCTATTGAGGGTATTTGTTTTCTTGAAAAAGAGATGCCGAAGGGGGCGGGGAGCTATAAGCTTTGAGCTTACACAAGCTTAATCAATGTACATCCAGTTAAACGTGGAGAAGATCAGCTCAGTGTATGGTACAGCCCTTGCTTCAAGAACAGAGGAATTTAAAGTTTGCAACTTGTCAGCTTGTATTTCTTAGATACAAAAAAAATGGCCGGACAAGCGAAGCGTCTTCCTCTGTGCTCAGGGATCTAGATTGAGATGAAGGGATTAAAAATGAATGAATTCCGCAATGGTATATTCCAGTTTATCCAGTTTCGTTTCTTCTAATCCGCCACAACCTATAGCTTTCGTAGCCGTGACTCCGTCAAGACTGAGGCTCCATCTTATGGATCCTCCCCACCGTCCCAGCTTAGACAAGAGGAAGGAAAATTCTTGATGTTATATGCTCATTTAAAGTTTCTGCATCCCATTTATTTACAATCTTGTAATTCATCCAGTGCTTGCTCTCTCCCCTTCCCCTCCTCCTCCAGTTTACATATCATCCATTATATCCCCCCCTTCCTTCCCCAATCCGATTAACAACCTTGCAAAGAAAGACACTTGACTTTTATTTATCTAGTGGTTGTTACCTTGTTAGGAATATATATTTTATTACAATCATCTTCCAGGATGAGAAACTTGTCATTTTAATAAAAGCCTCTGCATTATTTATGATTTACATGAGAGCATCTTCTCATCTCACCTCAACCAGGAGAGCATGGCTTGGAGAGCCATTGACTGCATTCATAACAACCCTGAGCTTTGAAATGTTAATCTTTTATACGCATCCCACCGCATTCATTCTGACTTTTGTTTTCTCCTCTTTCCCCCATCCCCTCCTCGCTGTGATGGCTTCTATTATACCAAAATTTTAGGCTGGCGCTGCTGGGAGGCTGGCTGGCGAACTGTTTAGAGATACTTGTTTTCAAAGCCAGACTTATTCCATGCCAAGCTCCTTCATTTATCATTCCACAATTAACAACTCCCTGGACCTAGGACTAGGACAATGCCTTCCTTGTCTTCTTCACTAGAATCACGTCCTAATTCACTTCATCACAGGATAATCATCAAATACTACAGCCATGTTGCTACACAATCTTTCTTCTCTCTCTTTATCTTTACTTTTTCCTCTATGCCAGTCCCTTGAAGCCCTTTCATGTATTCATACAGCGTCCTCTCTCCGCGCATGGATGTAATATTAACTATATTGCCCGCTTCTCTGTATTTTCCCAAGGACAAACTTCCAGAGGGAGCTCTAATTATCCGCAGAGCAGAGCAAAGTTCAAAAAGCATGACGAACCTATGCCTGCTCTCCTTGCTTGTTTTACGAGTGTGACCACATTCTTGACGTGTCGCAATTTTGCGGCAAATTCCATCCGCCGCTGCTGCTCCTGCAACACCTGATTTTATGATGCACGGACTTCCAGGTTTGAGGAGGAAAAGTTTACAGTGTTTACCCTCATGTATTTTTAATGACTTCCGAAAACAATAAAAACTTAAGCAAGCTTTTCAAATTTGGTCACATGAATTCGCGTCCTTAATTAATGACATTTAAACTCATACAAATGCACGCATGGCGACTGGGGGAGTAGTGGCAGTTTGTATACTCTTCTTCATCCTCTCTTTTAGAGATGTCGTATAACTTTCCATAGATGGTAATCGGGAAGGAGGTGATAACAGAGTTGCCATAAATCTCAATCTCTATCACACATAGGATATGTCATGCCGTAGCGTAATATATTTTGCCAATTCCCATCCTGTCTCCCACCAACACCTCCTCTTCCTCCCGCAAGCCACTTCACCTCCATTCTAATGACACATGTAAATCCGGATATATTTTACACTTGGGGCCATCATAGGCACGCAGGCACCTGGAGTAGGCATTTAGGATTTGGACAGGTGAGTGGATGAGCAAAGCAGACTCATGTCCCCCCACCTGTCCATCTCCCTGTCTCTCCACGATCTCTTCCCATTTCAGCTTACATCACTGAAACACTAGCGAGCATTATGTGCCCCTACCTTCTTGCGTCCAACCTGTTATGGACTGATGGAGGGATTTTAATATTTTATATAATAACGTTTCTGGGTGCGTTACACAATTAGCAGACTGACTCACTCACTCCCTGGGAGAGGTAGACAATAGTCCCGCGTTTACCCATTATCATTCATTATTCCGTATCCGGGGCCAAGAGGGTGATAGGGGGCGGAGGTGGGTGAGAAATTATGTTCCGTACCCATTATTTCATTCAACTTGTATTCAGGCACGAGGATTTTACATGTCCGTCCCCGTCTGCCTTAATCTATCATCCTCCTCCTCCTGGGATCGGAATCATATTCAACCTTGTGTAATTTTGAATCAATTAGCTTCATACAACATATAAGTTTATGTTCTATGCAAAAGCAATATTTCGAGGATTGCCACAATGTTTTCCCGTGTGCGTGCGGTACTATGATGGGTGAAACGTTTTAATAAACGTATAATCCTACAGCTCCAAGTAAATAATTTTTATTCTTCTTAGTATCCATCTTGTTTTGGCTTTCTGAATAATCGCAGTATTTATCCCACATGCAAACTCCCCCCTCTCAAACCCACGGACATGGGGTCTTGTACTGTTAAAGACAGGAACGAGAAGAAAAGAAGCCTCCCAATTATATTCTTCTGGAAAGCTCTCCTACGTTTATCCCTTCAAAAACAGCTCTTGCTCTTGCCCACCACTTCATCTCTGCTTAAACATGGACGTAAAAGGAATCCGCGAACTTGTCAAGAACTTGCTATTATAGAATTCGTGTTCATTCATTTTACCCTTAATCGCCAATGTCGAAATCTCTAGAGTCTTCGCAGCTTATTATCCCTAGTTCTTGGAAGGTTTACCCCTATTATAAGATTCGTTGATCTCTAAATACAGTCAGCTAGTTCGAGCAAAAAGATCCAATTTTGCACCTAAACCGACTTTCCAACTGGTTTTTGACTTGTCTGCTACCATATAGAGGTAACGGAGCCCAGCTTAATTCCACGCTGTCTCATTAAGATTTGATTTCACACATCCTAAACTTATTCAACCTTCCTTTGTGTTCATCCATCTAATTTTTTCTTCTAAACATAGACTCAATGTACAGTTATATTTGATATTTTGGCTCACTTTGATGGTTTTCTTGAAGATATTCATCAAAATAGACAAGATTTTTTTCACGCCGACTCGTTGCTCCATTTAGTCAGGTTTTATAATCGGTCTGCTTCCTGAAAACAAGGTTTCTTGCTTCCCGCAACTACCGGGCGATCATCCCTTGCATTTTTTATTCAAAAAGCTTGCCGCTGCTACAGCTACACCTCTTACTCCCATCAAGTTATTCAAGCTCGATTATACTCTTCTAGGTCACTGTCTTCACTTCTGCCTGCATTTCGTGATGGCTGTTTCGAATGATTTCATTTTGAATATTGCCTAAAGCTTGTACTCGTTTAAGATTTAGCGGGAAGGATGGATTCCTCTGAGATTCCTTTTAAGATTAGGCAAAGAGCATGTGAACAAGACAGAGAACGTGTGCAGTGAAGGATAGATGAATTCATGCGATATTGTTTTTTTGACAAGCTCTTTATCAAGATTCACATAAGAGTGAGAGAATGCGTTCCTTGCCTCGTAAATAATACACGTCAAGTTATAAAAAAATTGCAATTTTATCATAGTTCCTTCCACCACCTACGTCTCACGGCATTCTTATGCGATCCGCCATTCGCTCTCCTCTTCCTTCTCATTATATCCTCTTCTGTGGGTTCATAAATTATATGCTGCATTTGGTCAAGAAGGAGAAGCTTTGCAGCGTCAAAGAATATATCCATGCGCTAATAAAACATTTCTCAATTATTTCGCAAAATGTAGCATTCAAATTTCTGGAGTGTCTTGCTCTGAAATTATCCTAGTCAAATTCTGCAAATTTTACGTTTTTGGTGCAATTAGCCATTTTCACACAATAAAACATTTTGAACTGGATAAATTCATGACTGTGTCCTTGTGTAGCATCAGATGCCAGGAAACAGTGAGTGAAAGTCAATATTTCAACCCGTCTCATAGGATTCGCGTAATGAAATCAAATTATACCATATGCTTACGTGAAGTGAACGGATACCCGGGGAATTAGTGTTGCAATCGTAGCCTAGTTATATTAGCAGCCGGCGACTCCACAGTCTTATCCTTATTTCCTCGCATCAAAGTTATTTTATAACTCGACATTTTCAAAGTCTCTGGTCCACTTGCCATGTTGTTCTACCTTTAGAGGGGACCAGGCCTAAGCACATTCAATCTAGAGCAAGCCCGTTGAGAAGTAAGCGTCACGTCTTAAAGTTATGGCTTTCGCAAAGTGGAAGAGGAATGAGGATTATCTGGATTTTTTCAACACATCCTCTTACTTGGTTCCGGCCCCCTTCTGGTTTTGTGCTCTATGCCCTTCTCGGCCAGCTGGAAAATACTTTTACGATGTCTTTTATTACATTTTAAGAGGAAATTTATCCCAATATCTATTAGCTTAATTTACGAGGCATTAATTCTCTTCCTCTGCCATCTATCCTGGCCTCATCATTCTTCTCTTTTAGTCTGGCCTGATAGACGGACAGCTTACTGGCTTATTACTGGGCCAGAGAGCTTATTGTGGAATCTATGAAAGATTTCCCTCAATTTTCAAAGATTCTTCTCAATCTCAGTCACGTTTACCCCTGCGATGGTAATTAAACCTCATTTGGAGGGTTTTTCAGTAAGGCTTAGGCTTGATGAACTGGTGAGAAGAGAAGATCAAAGAGGGATCAGAATAGGTCTCCGTGCTTGGGATTGCATAAGTAGCTTTCGTTGGTAGTTGCGTAGTAAATCAACAACACGTGCACGCTGATATCTCCATAGAAAGAAAGCGTAATCTTAGTCAGGGACAAGCAAAATTGAACTTGTGACCATGGGTATTTTTATTGTATGCAACATTTCCGTTGATATGGATTGTTTAGGAGGATAAATGTTTTGTTTTGGAAGGTTTTGTGAATTTGAAAAAAATCTGATATTCTCTAGGGAGATCCTGTATAAACTAGTTGCCATAATGGACTTTTGGAAAACAAGAAGAGGGTGGTGAGAGTACATGGCCTGGGGTTTGTTCCCCGGTATTTGTGGATTTGATGGGAATATTGTTGGCAATTGAGTTTTTCTACTTGGATTCTTCTTAGGAGGAGCGGTAGTGCGGTAGTAGATTGAGCATAGACTAGTTTTAGCTTGAAGGGTGGTTAATCGCCTCCGACCAACTGTAATTGAGGTTCTATTTTTTCGGAGCAATCAAGTAGGGTTGGAGGAGTCATAAAATAGGGAAAAGTTGAAAAAGAATCCCTTCTCTCTCCCCGGCGGATCGTTACAAGAAACTCGGGTCCTCGGATTCATTTTTCGGGAGGAGAGGGCGTTGAATTGGAAAGAGAAACTCTTGGGGAAAGTGCCCTCGATACTTTTTATCGGCTTTCTCTTCCTCAGTCCTCTCCTCCCTTTAGCCTCTCCTCCAAGAAGGGTAGGGGATTATACATGTAGCTAATGTTCTACAGACAATTCCACGATACTGTCAGCCAGTAAATATCTAGTCATTCAAGCTGAGTCGACAGTACGGCGGAAAAAAGCAAGAATAGCAAAAATAATGTGCTTCTCCAAAAGATTCATCTTCCACCCCCAGACCTGCCCTTGTCCTACTCCCCCCTTTTAATACTACCCCCTCTTTCTTTAAGGAAGGGACAATGTTTGAGGAGTCGGCGGACAAAATAAACTTTGAAGACGTAGAAAAGACTAATGCTTCATCTGCCCCCGCATTACTCCATAACTACAAATGAAGTAAAGTCCATAGATAAGAAATATTATTTTTTTCAATGAATGATTCTCTGGTTTCCTTCCTATATTATACGGAGATGACAAGAGTGAAAGTCAAAGAGAAAGTATGAGAAAGCGGAAAAGGGTTCATCCAAGCGCGTCATCTCATCCTCATCTCCTATACCATAGCTTTCTCTTTAAGGGAGAGAAAGTCTAACAGCTTTTACCACGTAGTATGTATTTCAATTATCTCTCATTCTGATTCGTTTGCTTTGGGATTCACTTCTTTTCCTCTTTCCCAGCTAAATTGCTTCCCAGAATAGTGTTTTAGGTTAACTGTCTGTTGTCTGTCTGTAGCTCTGCACTGGTCGGAGGGAGGAGCTCTTATTTTGCCACTCTAAAATGCAGTCTGTATTCTCTCTCCTTCCACTTCCTTCTTTTATCTTCCTCTCTTCTGAAGCTCATTCATTTCTCTTTGGATCGGTATTGGTTTTGGGATTTTAGTTTTGAGTGCTTAAGAAATTTCTTGTTGAGTTTCTTTTATTCTTCTGCTCCTATGCATACTTGTTAAACCTTCTGTGACTGTGGAGAGAATACAGGGATGCTGGGCTTGACACGACGACACAGCTTCTCATCATCCACAAGGGTTGCTGATATTATTAGTATGCGCTTTCCAAGAGTCTTATGTAAACGAGATGTTGATAGAGTGAAACTTTTTGATTTCCCTACTGATTTTCTCCCCAAGTCATCCATTGAAGGAAGGATCACATAAAATCTAGGAATAGAAGAATACCTTGTATGTACAAGTGCATCTCAAAGGAGAGGCCAATATCTCATTCCTCTCTTCTTCCATTATATTTCCCCTTCTTCATTTATTTCCTCTTTCTCTATGTACTTCTCCTTATAACTTTAATATCCTTTATCCGGCCTCTTTCCCTCTTTTCTCTCTCATATGTACTTACTTGCATTCTGATTCTCGTTTAAGGGTTGATTATGCGGGTGATGAGAGCCAACATCTTCTCCCACAAACCGTCAGATAGGAATCTTTTTCTCAAAGTTATATACGCTATCCACGCTATGCTCAATTCCCCAACCTCTATTTTCTCTTTCTGCACTCCGAACTCATTTCTGGATCTTGTGATCTGCGTATCTTTCTTCCACTCCGTCTAAATTAGTAATAGAATCCCGATCTCTGCGAGTAGGAAATAATTACTTTCAATGGTAGCATTAATTAAGGTAGAATACCTATTGAACAAGTCATGATGAGAGGCAGAAGCTTTCTCTGGCTTCTAGCACTTAAGTTACCGTTAGTAATAGCCACCGTCATTTATCTTCAACTTGACTTTTCCCCGCACTCAAAGTCAATGCCACTTTCTCCCATCGCTTCTCATTCATACTGTATCATAAAAACGTTTTAAATAGCTTATCCCCTTGTTTGCTTTCTTAACATGCGGACCGTTATCTTCTAGGATTTCTATCGTTACACTGTATCCAGGGGAAAGTTGCATGAAGAAGAGTGAAAGCTAGTAGAAAAACATTTAGGATACTTTCACTATTGCTGGCTGTGTAAGATTGTGGTGTGATGTTGGGAAATTTTCTTTGATTTCACATTCAGTAATGGAAAAAATGCCATTACTTTTACTTATTTACTCGCCGTTTCTTGTTAGTGGCTTCCTTGGTAACCCGCCTGCACTTTGGTTTACAAGATCACATAGACCTCATAGGTGAGTAACGGCATCAAAAGCGTGTGACATTTTTTATCGTTTAATTCCTGCTCTAGTGCCAAATTCCTCGAGGAAAGACAAATGCGAAAAGAAAAAGATAAAAATATCGTGTAAAAACTGTATACTTTCTCTACCACTTTCTTCTACTTTCTCTTATATCCTTCCCGCACAGGTCCTGAACTTGCCTTGTTTTATCCATAGTATATATATATATCTTCATTTTTGCGGAATGCAACCCATAAATATGCCATGTAAGGGTAGACTAAAGTGAAAGGCCGGAAAAAGTAAGTTGGATTACATTGCGGAAAGTAGACCTTTTCCCATTTCACACACCGTTAATGCTATCAGTCTTCCTTGCTGTTTTAAAATTAACTTGTTTCAGTATCCATAGTTTGCTTTTGTGTATTCCAAATATCTCACTGCAATGTTGCTCCGTCGTATTCAGATGTAGAGCGGTTCTCAAATGTTTGAGTAGTATACTTTGATCTTCTTTAGCGTGCCTCATCGCTCTTCTCTCTTATGAAAACGGGGAGGTGAAAGGAGGGAGCAAATTCAAAATAAGCTATGTCTGTCTACTCCCTCAACCGAAACGTAAATCTCGCTGATCGAATAGCAGCAACTTTTCCTGTGTTCTTGGAATATAATATATGGTTTGGGATATGAGCGTGGAAAATATATTTGCAAATCAGTTGCACACTGCCTTGGGATCATGTACTTGGTGGAAGAGAGAATCTTGAAAAATTGTTTATTTTCTTGCTATCATTAGTAAACTTTTAATCTTGATGATACTCGGACGGGAAGTGATGCTCTTTGGTTTGGGCTGAAAACTGTTTCCGGAATTAATCTCGTTTCTTCCTCTCTTTCACGTCCCTGCACATGCAGAGGACTTTCTCTTCTTTTCACTCCGACCTCCTCTCGGTTGTCATAAGAGAGACAGATGATATGTAATTTTTGAGGACCAAACGGCAGATGAATCTACAGAGCCAGCTAAGCCAATGCAGTGTCTCACTGTGAGGGGAGGAGTAGAGGAGGGGGAAAGTGCATTTTGAAAATTAAATTCTAGCACAAAAGTCTTCTCCCAAGGCAACCGAATTTAGGAAAGAGTATTAGTTTCTCCATTTTCTTCAGTTTACACCACACACTCTTCTCGACTTTCTCCTCCTTCCTTACTACGTCTTCCCTACGAATGTTCGTAGATGTCTTCTCCCTATGGGTCCCTGGTTTCCGGCTTGAACTCGGGTCGGCTGAGTAGCTGGTTGCTTGAGAAAATTTGTAGAAAAGTAAATTTATTTTCATATTCAAGTAAGCCCAATTTCCTTCCCACTCCCACTACTACCGTGCCGTGTACAGATCTAAGCCGAAGCGAAGAGTGATATAAACTCTGGTTTCCTTTGTCAGCTTACGATCTTGAGCTGGGCTTTTCTCATTTTGGATTTCTCTTCCGATTTCCTCTTCCCCACCCGCTAACTGGATCAACTCAATCTCTTGTACCCTTTTTCTCCATTCCATCTCCATTCAGACCTTCCCCGACTTCCCAAATCTCTTTGCCACAGGTTTGACTCTTCTCTTGCTTCCAGCTGGAAGCCACAGCAACCCAAGCTATTTGTAATGGCAATAGTCTAGAAAATTAACTGGTTCCTGTGTGTATGGATGCATATAAACTTTTGAAAAGTGGGACGTGTCAAAAATTTTAAATGATTTCGAAAATCCTCTTCCGCTTTCTCCCGCATGAAACTACTCGGAGCTGGCTCACTTCTGAATTCCGTTCAGGCTTCAAACTTTTCCCAGCCGGGAGAACATGAGAAAGGTGTGACTCCTCTGACCTCAACAGTTTCACCACACCATCAACTTTCCAATCTTCGACAAGACTCAACATCATCGACTCTTGGTTTCTTTCCCCTTAGAGATTAGGGATCGTAAATTCCCTTAGAGACTATGATGGCTTGTTGGTGGTAAGGGCAGAGAGGAGAAGACTGAGACTTGGTATTCACTCTGAAAATAAGAGGACAAATCCTATAATCATGTGGTCAATTCTTATGATTCTCCCCTCCTCGACTGGATTCTTTGGTGACTCTTTTGTAGCCCACCCTCCTCTGCTTTTCCCTCCTCCCCCAGAAACTCTGGAAGAGAAACTGCATGGGATCTCGAGAGTTTAGTGTTGCACGAAGTGAAAATATTTTTACATTTACCTACACGCTTATTTTTACTCGTTGGATTTTACAGGGGCTCTGCTGGAAGCTCATGTAACGGTTGAATGCTTTTAGTCGACTAGTATTGATGGTAACCGACAGTCATTTCCTTCCACTTGTTGAAATATCTGTCTCAGTTTCTTTCACTTAACCCACCTCCGCTCAAGCGGCGATGATAGGAATCCGAAAACAAGTCTTCCTCGCCGCCACGCTCTTTCACCCCTGCTCTTCGCAGTTTTTTTCTCTCTCAAAACCCCTGCATCTAACTATATAAACAACAAGTACTTCCGTGACTTGTATGTAATGTAACTGAATTTATAAGTCTCGCTGTCGCAATGGCCGTTATGCCGTTATGCGTTCCTAATTCCCATATCCGAATCTGCATTCATCTACCCAGGACTGCCTGCATTACAATCAGTTTCGCATTATTACTGATCAATCATTTCAGATATGATGATGATGAAATATGATTACTTTTCCAATTTCCAATCCAGCATTGAGAAAGTATATATAATTCATGGAAAATATTCCTGTTCCGCGATGCGCTAACGGAGAATACGAGTCCATAGAAAATGGTGATTTATTTAGTTGGCTGGACGGATTACTCATCCGAAAATTATCTTTATCATTGTTCCTGATTCCCTGTGTCCCTATTCTTTGTCCAGTGAGGCCTCCAGTCAATCTATAGTTGTATCAGTGGGAGAAAATCTTGACATATTCTCAATGCTATATGTATTCACGGTAGTACGGTTGAATACTCTGCGCTCTGGCCGTGATGGATAAACGATAAATCCTCGCTCCACAGCTATCCCCCTTGTTTCCTCAACAATCAAATGCCGGAACTTAGCCCGGGCATTACGGTTTCACCCCTCAACTTCCAGGGTCAGGAGGATCTCATTTTTTCTGCCTCTCTTCCATGTGTCGCTCTCCGCTAAGGGAGATCACATTGAACATACACAATAATAACAAATAATATGTATTACATTCCTGGGCGAAATTAAAATCATCTTAAGAGGGCGAAGCCTCATTTGTTACGATCACTAGCCGCGCTAGCCTCTGGCTCATTGTATCCGGGTAGGATTTTTAGATATAGTTTTTCTAGTGATAGGGCGAACTTGTCCTCGTTCCCTATTGTTTCTCTTGTTTTCCAAAGTTGGGGGGAGAACGGGAGAAGAGGAGATTTGGAGGGAAAAGCTGC
Source organism: Sminthurides aquaticus (assembly GCA_906901655.1). Classification (NCBI taxonomy): domain Eukaryota; kingdom Metazoa; phylum Arthropoda; class Collembola; order Symphypleona; family Sminthurididae; genus Sminthurides; species Sminthurides aquaticus. The sequence goes on along the minus strand of CAJQTT010000004.1, from coordinate 782,473 downwards.
GGGAAATTTTTCTTACTCATCCGTGTCTCTGCAGCATGAAGCTCCTCCGGTTCATTTGTCTAAAGTCAAGGGAGAAATGAAGGGAGGAGGGGAAAGCATATGAAAAGATGGAAAGTTGTCCTCCGAATGCACCACCCTTGCTGCACTTGAAATATTCTCGGGATTGCCTTCCCTATGTTTATTTTCTCTCTTTTTCCTTGTCTGGCTATCACGTGGCCTCCCGTCATCTCTCTCAGCCCCCCTCTTACAATTTTCCTTATATTTTTCTTTCAGTCGGACTCATTTCCTTATATTTGTATAAAAACTCTACAATTTTCTCTGACTGCATCCACTTGTCACAGTCAAGTTTTCCTTCTCATCATCCTTCTCTCGTTCGCAATCCAATCCTAGCTGTATCGTCGGATCGTACATAGACTAGTATGGAGAGCGCGTTGAAGGAAAAGATACGCCGTAAAAAATATCCACCCGGGGGTTTGAGCCTTACATATATATTTACGTGTTGTTGAATCCTTTTCGTATGTCAACATGAAGAGGACAACAAGTAAGAGTTTGATCCCTCCCATCTCCATCTTCCACTCCATATTTCCTTTACCCATCCCTCCCTCCTGTCATCATATTTTTTGCTACCCGAATTTATATTTACTCATGCAACATTTATTTCCGATACTTTAGTGAGAAAATACACTGGCTAACGTATCAATTTTTGAGTATAACCCCAGCGTCTGAGGATGCTTTCACCTTTCGTATTTCCTACCATATATACATTACGTTTCTCTTATCTGGTTCCAGGTTCCAGCTTGCTGTGAGAGGCATGTTGGATTTTGTTTCGAATTACTTTTCGTATACACCAGAAAATTTCACACGGGATACGAGAAAGAGAAAACGGGAACGCAGTGTAGCTTAGCTACAGCTGCATATATGTTTAGGGTGTGTGGGTGATGCTCTCTTCTCAGCCAAGGTATCAGAATCCTTGTAAAGCATTGTTTACCTACAAATATAATGAGTTTTAATGTGGATTTTCCATACTTTCTTCCATACGTACAGATCCTTGATGATCGTCGTTGACTGCGATGGACCTTGAAAACTGAGATCCGGGCAATGTATACCCTCTGGGCCTGTTGGCTCCATGTTGTAATCAAATATGCTGGTGGCACATGGGTGAGAAGCTAGGAAGGGAGAGTAATGCTGAAAAAGGCTTTCTCCGGCTGAGTTGCATCGGATTCATTACCGATTCTCAGAATTTCCCTGTAGCTGATAGTGTCATACAACCCTACCTAGGAATAAGGTAGGTGAGAAGAAGGGAAGAAGCGAACCTTAAATATAGAATCTATCCTTGATTATTCCTGAATCCGAATAACTTTGAGGGATTGCATAGTAAATCCTTTGTCCAGGCTTTGACTGAAATAAAGCTTGCAGTTCAGAAGCTTTCGAACTCTATACAACTCAGATCTGCCAGCTTGCTTCCCCTTGTTCCTCATCTGTCCAAGAATTTACTATAAATTATGTACAGGATCGGTACATTCTTGTCGCCGTCATATTTACTCACATCTGTTTCCCCCACCCCCACCCCAGCCGATGTCCATATGAGTTCCGAAACTATTGTAATCCAACGGCCCGTCTCCTCTGTTCAGCTTACTGAAAAAAATGTTATGCTTTCTCCAAGTGTATTAAGTTTGGATCCATGCGCTCGATTTACTTCTCAGGCATGGAATAATATATGTTTAAGCTTTTCCTCTCACCCACCACTAGTTTCTTTCACTCAATTTTATTTGAGCGGAATGTGATTTCTTTGCTGGAATGTTTGTAGTTTTTGTAACTCATACAGATGGCAATTTGAGTGGTCAACGTACGGTAACGGTTAGTGGCTAACTTTGAAGATTTTTCGGCGTCATATTGTCCGGACAGTTACTATCGAACTTTGAATTATGCAAATTATTCTTGTAACCAGCCCAAGAAACTACTGTAACATTCTGAAACCAGCCGCATTTTGCTCTTCCGCGCCCATTTGAAATAGCTATGCATCAAAACCATATCAGAGAGGAAGTGCCGTATGTAAGAAACCCAAGGGAAAAAACAGGGAATGGCATGCATTTTCCCATTTCAGTTGTTGCCATACTGGACTTTTAGCCAGCCCAGCCGAAGATTCTTTAAGAAGACAAACAGAATTCTTGAGAAAGACGGCTAGAGTTTTATCCAGGAAAGGCTGCTTCTGATTCCAATTCAAATAATATATAGTCAGTGCAGATGCTGAAGGAGGAAGATCACGTTTCTGAGGGAAATCATCTCCAAAGGAATTGTGTGCATCTCTTGAAAAAGCATCAAGTGAACGTGTTTCTTGTATTCTTCCAGGATGAGTATTCGGGGAAATATTTTTCTCTCTTATAAACTTGTTCTTTCAGTATTCTACAAGTCTGCCTGAGATTGCCACAAGCTTACTTATGCCTTTCTCTGCCGCTCAGCAACATCCTTCAAACTTGTAAGAAACAAGCTTGTGATTCTCATTCAAAGCGAGTAGAGGAGATGACGTGGAATAAGTCTATAATATGACCACCAAAATAACTCGTGTCAACAGCACCCCTAAAACTGACTACACTTGACTACCTAAAATGCTCTCTCGTTGGCAGTAGTTTTCTATAGTATGTTCCAGTAATGTAAAATTCTCATCCAGACACCAGCTTTCAATTGCTTCCCCGCCTTTTCATCTTAAGGCTTTTTCTGGTTTACTTGATCGAGTTCACCATGCTGCCCAGGGAAAAAACCTTGTCCTCCTCGGGCTTTCCCGTACTGTTTCCAGCCTCTACACGCGTCCTCTTCTTCCAGGGATCTGACTGAACGAGTATTGCGAATCCCATTATTTCCACCAGCTTCCACCCTCCATTATTTATGTATTTTACCAGTTTTGTGTAGAAATCCTTCAATTCCCCTCCATCTTTTAGTTTAGTCCCTTGCCAGTTGAGTCCAAGTTTTCACACACTCCGCTAAACCTTAAAGCCATTATTTTAGGGACTGCCCATTTTCCTCAACCTCTACTCGCTTCATAACCAACACGATAGTCCTGAATAGAGGAAAAGAGCATGAATAGCGGCTGGTCGGCAGGATATTCTGTAGTCGTAAAGTCAAACTATCAACTTACTTGTTAGCGGGTCTTGCATCCAATTAGTAAGATGGTTTTATCATGTATTCAAGCAAATTCGCACAACATTACTGCCTCCTCACCGAATAACTCGTTAGTTGGCCAAATCCACACAACATCTGTCATTCCACATCCATAGAAATAGCACTCAAGTCAGATGTATCTTGCTAGTCAGAAGAATTCACCATTTTCCACTGGACTCAGCACTCGCTTGACCAAAACTTTTGCGACATTCGGCAAATGTATGTGTAACTTTTGGAAAGTCTGTTGTAACAAGGAGTATCTTCATCTTGGCTCTCGTATGCATAAATTTTTTGAACCTTCCAGCACCCGTTTCCTCTCAAAGAAGAGTTTTGCTAACTATGCTACAAGTGATTGAGTAATTTTCAGCGGATTCTGTAAAAAAGCTTGAAATGAGCGCATATCTAGCGACCAAGCGGAATGAATCTCAGGCTGCGCAGATAATCGCGCGTTTATGATGAGCCATGGCATATTTTTTCAAAAGTATTTTTGAACGGCGTGAGCAGAATGAGGGGAGTATCGCGTAAGCTCATGGGGGTACAACAGGTTGTTTTGCATTACAAAGTTTACTTAAGAGTCATTTTTGACATGAGATCAAGTATTTAATGTATTTGTATTTGGAAGAAAACTCTAAATAATTTACGTAGTAAAAGACGAATGATATGAGGATGGTGCCACGAGGGGAAAACTGCTGTCACTTGTTCACAATTTCACATCCGATAACTTGATCAAAGTTTGAAAATGGCTTGTCATTTTTTTCTCTCCTAGAAACTCTCGCTCCTTTGAAGCCCTCCATGGAACTTTAGGATATATTTCTGCCATTTAAAATATTTTGCTACCATTTAATCTTGCTCTTGAAATTCAAACTTTTTTACCCTGTTGTAAGCATTGAATTTCATATACACTCTTTAAGAGAAATTCGTAAGTTTCTTTCCGCTCTTCCCCTTGTTGGATGCAGGGCAGAGTATAAGACAAGGGGTTGGTTGGTGTTTTGGATGGGTGAAAAAGAGGAACTCCATGTTACGTGATACGATAAAAACTCATCATCTTGAGGAGGTGGTGCTTAGAGAAGGAGTTTTTAGAAACATCTCGGAGCATTTCCAGATATTCTAATTGACTCATGTTTTATTTCTTGACATAATGTCTCGACTAGTGGCATAACACTTATTCTCTCTGTGCCTCTTCCTTAAACTCCGTGTAGGGAAGAAGAGAAGGTATCTACATCTTGAGGCCATTGCCAACTCTAATTTTGAGGGGTTTAGAAACCCGGGTATTATTGTGTCTTCCAGGAAGGGGTTCTGAGGAAAGCGAGTTTTATATACAGTTCTTGGTATTATTGCCAAGTGTAAATACTTTTTAGAGAGCATTATATAAAAGCTATAGATTCTTGTACAAACATTGCAGCACAAGAAGCTGTCTCAGGTTACACTCTTGGAAGAAGAAAATGTATTTTTCACAAGACTTTACAACAGAGACCGACCTTACTGACTCTCTCATGCTATCCCCGAGTCTATGTAAGGTAGACCATTATTAGAGGGATCCTGGAGGTTTCCGGGAATCAACAGTAATAGTCTTGAAAGATTCATTGGAAGGGGTTAAGCATTAAAAGGAGTGAAAATTCGCTGGGTGTAAATATGTAGGGAAGGAAAGCCGTGGCTCTACTGTACGCACATGTTCTTCCCTTTCTGTCAAGTGTGGAGCAAGTTCAAGGAGAAGAAGATAGAGAGGAAGAAGACAAGTTTAAAAATGATTATTGCGGGTGCGTGTGTGTAATTTTTTTCCTTGGTCCTCCCATCCCTGGCCGTGATCTCTCTCCAGACAGACTTTAAGAATAGATGTATATAAATGTCTGGAGGAGGGAGGGATGAGAGTCGTGAATTTTCCAACATCTTTTCACTCCAGACTGATGATTGCGGAAGAGTTAGTTGCTCAGAACCAGGGGATGATTGTGGTACGTATATACGTAGTCAGCAACAACATTTGAAACTTGGTTCAAATACACACTTGTGCTTGTGTAGCATATAGACTATTCCGTATGAAGATGATGAGATTTTTTATGTGTATTCTTCTCAAAAATATTCTCCTATAAATAGAAGAGCGGAGAAAAAGATGATGATCTCTGCAAAAATCCAAACATTTCTCTTCCATCTTCTAAACCTGATCCTACAAAAGTATCATTTCATTCACAATTTAGCTTCGTACTAGTAGTAATAGATCAGAGTATTATTTAAATTGACGCACTTTAATTATCCTCGAGTTTAGTTGGTTACTCCGTGTAAAGAGCGCTAGCCTCTTAATTGTTGGAACGAGCAGTTAGCTTTAGGAAATCAGGACGGATTAAATGAAAGATTACAAATACTGCCGGCAGCTTATAGCCTCAAGTACAGAACACACACAACACTACCAGGATATTCTGATACTTAAATATATTGGAAGTATGTATACGGATTCGGTAAGTTGTAGATTGCGATTCTTCCTGCTCTCAGTTTTCACGATGGAAATGCATTAAAATATATTTTCTTCTCCCCGAATCCTTCAGTTCCTTGAGCCTTCAACAATCAACTACCCGTCACTCTACAGCTACAAGACTTGGCTTACTACGTTTCCTCAGATATATTATAAAACATGGATTCGCTCTCTTTTATCTTTTACATGTGTGTATGCATCCATCTTCCGTCAGATTTAGATTCAATGTTTAATTTTCTAGCACTCAGTTCCCCGTCCCTTCCAGCATATTCACTCAGGGAGTGAGTGAGTGAAATAGTATTCTAAAGGATGCTTTTAAAGATGCATGCATATTTTCCCCACTCCATACTGATCTTTCTTTCTCTTTTTTACACGCTCTCCTCATGGCCGACTTGACATTTGAACGAGGAGCAATTCCTTGCTTTTCCTGACATATCCACTTAATTTCACGCCACCAAGAGCGTTTCACATTTTCCCCAGTTTTCAAGAAGCTCTCTAAATCCCATCATCCCTCTTTTCTTATTATTTATTGCAAGACGCGTCCAGTCCGCCTTGGTGGTCGTCTGCTTTACAAAAGCCCGCCTTAAGAGACCGCGCGCGCTTTCCGTCTTTAATGAGGTGCGCGGATGGTGATTCCCTTGAAGTATTTTAGTTGATGTTGAAGTTGTTGAACTTGCATTTAAATGGCGTTTAAATACAAATACACATCTAGCAGCCAGCGCAGTTAGCATACCTCCCATACTACTAGAGCTTGTAACCAAACGCTGTCATTTATCCCACGATCCGACGGCAGCTCTCGTGCTTCATCTCCGAGTTTTCTGCCTTCAGTTTTGCAATTTTTATTCATGAAGCAAAATAAATTACCATTGCTATGAGCTTCAATTCGTGTGTGTCTTCTTTTAAGAGTTGCTAACTGGTTCCGATGCATGAGGAGTATTGCAGATGTGCTTTCACCTTTCGCTCCTCGAATAAGGATACTGTGGAGTGAAACACAAAGTAGTCGTTCCATCCACCTGCAGAATTTCTTCCTTCTTGAATCCTTAATTGAATCCAACAGAAGAGACTGGCGTATTATAAATAGGAATCCTTTTACAAATCTAGTACCACCAATCTTTCCCTGCTCCCGTCCCTATTCATCTTATTTTTTCTCCGTCCAAATTCCCTTTGACATCATTCATGTCTCTCTTCCACTCTCTCGGAATGAAGGAGCCTCCCCACACATGTATTTCTTCATCGTCCTCAGCCAGAGGAGGAAAAGGCGAACCTGTTGAACAAGTTACATAGGATTAGCAAAGATGCATCTTTAAAGCTTTACCACATTTTTTACACACGAGTGCATCCCATTAAAGCCCATTGAAAAACTACTTTTTCTGCAAACATTCCATCCTCGAGTTTTTTCCTTTTCTCCCACTAAATCTTTGGAGCTCTTCTTGCGCAATCATCTCTAATTTTTATAATTTGAAGCCAAACTTTATCTAATGATGAAAAGAAGCTGGTTGCGTCTTAATCTTTATCCGCTTGAACGTGATTCTCCTATTACTCTATGATGCTATATACAAGAACCTGGAACGTATACTTATGTGAATTATCTTCATCACTATCCGCGCTTCAATTTGTTTAACGTTCTTCTATCCTGAGTCATTATCATCATGTAATTTAAAGAGTTTATATACTTGAAGTATTCTGTGCTCTCCTTCTTAGCTTCCACATCACAGAATTTAATATTCTTCGGTCCGTTATACAATTTTTGATGCGTGAATTTGCGAATCTGCTGGGATGATTTTCAAAAGCCTAGGCGTAAGCACATTCACACTATATTAAATAGGATCATATATGTCATTTATCAAATCCGCTTCCTTTCGCCGTTAGCTCCCTGGAATTGCTTACATAAACTTTTATCCATATTCTTAAGAGAGGCATGTGAAGAATTTTTCAATTAACTCCCTGTCTTTCTTGGAAAAGCCCGTACAAGATTTTCAATCAAATCATCTTCGAACTTGGGTAAAATCCCATCTTCCTCTAAATTTTTATTCAATATACCCGTTAAGCCCAATTTGTTATTCAGTGTGGGATTATAATATACTTTCACCCCTCTGCGTAAGTCCATCTAGTAATCGTAGTTCAAGACACGCATACCGAAGATTCTTCCCATATGATTTCCTCCTTGAGGCCAGGAGATTGTAGTATGGATTTTAATATTTTACCCCGCCTTGGATAATTGCTAGGACCTAGGGGAAGGTATGAGACATTTGCTTTAATGACCAGTATTTATCTAAAAGAATTTTCAATCACCCGATGCTTGAGACGTGCTAATATAGAAGTTATTCAAGCATGTCAACTTAATCTTGTTTTCTGCGAGAAAATATCGAGTAGAAGATGGATCGGAGACTGGAGTATAGATGTTTTTCCGTATTTTAGTCACGCAGAGAAATTGGTTATGCATCGCTTTCTCTCTACACTTGCTCCTACGGTATTACATTGTTGACAAGCTCATAATTATATCGGAAATGATGGACTGAGAGGGACGAGTTTAGCTTATTTCCATAATACCTCAGGTTTCGTTCTTATGAGCATGAAATACAAAAGGTCAGTTGAGAGGACGGGATGATGCGTATAATGTATTCTCTCTCTTTGAAATTCTGAAATTCTTTTTGCTTGAGCTCCTATAAATTGGATGAGAATTAAAAATGCCATCTCTCCATTGTCAGAGTGATTACTGTTGAAGCATGATGATATTATTTCGTGTCCAAATCTTCCGACCATGTCTCTAATCACGAAAATATATCCACAAGTATTGTTTGACGTCATGAATCTTCATTTGGAAGATGACTTGCCGGATTTAGTTAAAGGAGACTCTGATTGACATTCCATTGTTGTTCTGCTCCTTGCACTGTTTCCGTGTCACATTTAGTTCGTTTCAAAGATTTTATTGCATGAACTCGTACTTTTTATCTATTGAAATAATTTAATCGTGGCCTCTTCCAGGTTGCAATCGTCTTAATTTGCTTAGCTGCTATACTCGACATCATCGCCACTTTGCCATTCCTCTTTCCCTATTCTATGTTTGAGAATGCAATGTTTCTTATTCAACAATCTAATTAATGTCACTCGGAAAATATCACGTATTGATGGCCCAGGCATGCTAAATGCTAATACGTTACTATGAGAAAAGTCTATAACCTTTTAACTCATAGAGCATGGCCATGATAACAAGGGCATTACAATGGACCCATAAACATTTTCCACATTCGCAAAAGCACTGAGCCCGTCGCCCGTCATTCCAGAGACAGTCTTGCTTTCTGTACGCTCAGCAATGTTAGCTTAAACTAGTGATCAGATATAAAGAATCCTTTGTGCACGAAACTCTTACATGAGGGGCTCTTGTAGAGAGAATCCACTGTAATTGTCCTCGTGTGTGCTATGTTTTTGGGGAGTTTATTCTCTTTGTCTCCTTGTTATTTTTTTGGCTCGTGGTAATTTCGCGGTTAATTGGAAGTTGTGTGGGGAAAGAGATAGCATATAACTTGATTATTATTTTCCTGTTCCTGAGATCATATGGATTAGCTACATGTGTGTAGGCGGCGGTACACATTTCAGTGATGCGATGAGTCCATCCCACTTTGTGGCCCATCTGCGGACCACACTACGGGAATAGATTCCCTTAAGAGCAAGTCCGGAAGCCTTTGGAGAATTGTCTCTATGTTTTTATTCCCTTCTTTCTCATGTCAATAGTAAGTTGTAATTATTTGTTGGCAAGCCCTTGGCTTTCTTTCTTCCAGCCTTCCTTTAATAGAAGAAGAAGCGTGTTAGTTTCTGTGCGAGGAAGGGAGTGCGCAGAGAAGCTGAAGAAAGTTTGTTCCTATAACCTGATTGCACAAAGTCTACGCTCCGATTGCCCACATGGCTTTTGCTTCTGGGTCCATCAAGTCTGTGAGGGTTAAACTCAAGTCTAGCTTTGACTCTACAAAGGGACGTCTCATTACTGACTACTAAAACAGTTGGACTGACTGGGAGAAAGTTTGCGGTGAAATAACTTTGTTCCTCGCATTTTGTTCTCCCAATTAGGCAGACTTGGCTGGAGATTAATCAGAATGTGGAAGCCATAATGTTGATGAGGACACTTGAACAAGTTGCTTCTAGTTCCCTTTGCCCTCGCCATGTCTCCAATTTCCTTGGATTCTTTTAAATTTACCAACTTCCTCTTCCCCTTCCTCTACTTTCTTTCTTCTCTCTTTCTACTTTCCAGCTTTCTCTTCAGGCTCTAGGATTTGCAGAGGTGTCTGCTTACTCCTTCGTCAGTGCCTCCTCACGCCCTACGACTTTCACCTAGTCTTACTTACCATTCTCACCATCTCTCTCTCTTGCCATACCTTTCATTCCATCGGGCTTCATATTGGGTTTAAGTGAGTATACGTCTGAAGAACAAGATACATTTCGCCTATTTTCTCGGCGTACTTTCTCCGTTCCGCCTTCAGGAAAGCTATAGGAGGGAGAAAGTGAAGGAGAAAGTGATAAAAAAGCTGAAAAACCATGGGAAACTTTCCTCTTGAACTACTCTTTTTCTTCCCGCATTCTTTTTCCGATTCCCCCTTTCTTTCTTGTACTCTCTTCTCTTCTTTTCTTAGCTGTCTTTCATGACTTTTCCTTCCTCACTTCTCTTGTATTATAGTATTTCCCCTACTCGATTCCTCCGAAACCACACCATCCCTCCGCATCTCGCCTCTTCAACTTCCTTCCCGTATTTACAAATATTCTTCAAACAATCCCCTCTTCCGATTACTCTCCCCATCTTTCTCTTCAACTTTCTCCAGAGCGAGGAAACTAAAGCTCTCCGCTCCTCAAGTATTCTCCCGTATTATATTAAAATTACATTCCATTTTTTAATCCTTTCATGTTACAGTGTAGGAAAATTTAAAAGAGAAAGCCGCATAACAAAACCATGTTTCTAATTCCCATATCCCTTCACCACAACATAAGAGCCTTGTTTGTAACTTTTGGAAACCGTGGAATTAAGTTTTTCACTATATTCTTTACTATTTTTACGTATTTATTATGCAAAGACTATACATTGTTTTCCCTCTTATAACATTGTAAATTTATTCTTAGATGTAAATACATGAAAACATGATTTATTCAATCATAATCCGATAAAGATTAACGAGTGTGCATCTTTGATTCATGACAAGATTTACGCAGATGAAAACATAATCCTTCCCTTATTTTGCCATATTACTACACTCATATTTAAATTTTAAAGAATTAAAAAAAATAATTCCTTCTACCCTCTCGCATCCCCCAGTCCCTAACTATATTTTTTGATTATATTATTACACAGACTTTTCACGTAAGCTTAAAAAACACAATACCCGCCAAGTGTGACGTTAAAAATAAATGTGTAGTATACACACTTCACTATTGCATGAAACCGAGTATGCGTGTCCTTGACAAATCACCGGCGGATCATTACTTATAGTTTCTTGTATAGCCAATTTATAATCGAAAAATTTCCGATTATTATATGCTTTTTGTGTTTTTATACGTGGTCAAAAATCCGGTTTTTGGCGAATATGTACTCTAAAATTAATGGTTTGCGTGTGCAATTAAATTCTGATATTTATTTGGTGGTCTTGTGTGTGTCTCATATTAACTTGACACCGTCAAGTTGACGGACGGCACGCAAGCAGCTTTAGTTGAAGCATAAATAATTTTTAATAAAGCTATTCACAGACCCGGGGAGTGCAAGAGTTTTGAGTTTCTGAGTGAGAGTTGGAGAGTGCCGGACCAAGGACATCACAGCCGGATAATAGATGCTCGCTCACGCTTATGTTATTTGCCGTTTCAACTTTCTTTGAAAGTCAATAATGAATTCCACCACAGAGACGGAGTGGATTGTCGTAGGGAGTAAGATGGATTACAGTATGGAGATGAGTAAGATCCCTCCTTCATTAATTACAGAAATCATGTCATGAGAAGTTGTGGCAGGTAGTACTCACAACAAGGGCATCGTTACAAGCCCTCGTAATTTTTGATTCTACTGTAAAAAGGTAAAGGGGAGGAAGAAAGACTAGGATACATTGGGGTAGAATATTGAACTTTATAGAGGATGTACAGGTGACATTGGATCTGTGATCTCTCTCACGCACAATATCCTGCAGATTATGTACTGCAGATCTGTATGCGTGTAAATAATGAAGCTAGTAAACTATAGGCAGGACTTGAAGAGCATAAAGCCTGTTAGAAGGTAGCTGTAGGAAGATTGGGAGTGTAAAGGTAGGCAGAGGAGAAAATAAAAAACCGTAAATGATGGATAGACGTAAGTCAGGCTCATATGAACGTTTATTCAGCGTTCAATGATCGGACAAGATTTATTGTCGAAACTAAATTGTGGGTTAATCAGAGAGTCTATGTCTCTCCCGCCATCCCTCCCCAGAATTGATGAACTCTTGCTACAGATGTGGAGAGTGTATGGAATGATTTGATGCCTGGATAGTTGGGCACTGACTGAAACGGTAGCTCAGTTAATGTTTTTCTATTAGCGTGCATATTGTATAGCGCCCTTCCAGACTTTCTTATTCCACCCGATTTATTTCTAAGCGAACCGAGGATAAGTTTTTTGTTGAGTGAAAACGGGCGAGACGTTTTCCACTTGTGGGTTGCAGTTTTTAGTTTCTAGGATTGTATTAGATTCTCATAGAGGACGAGACGAGCTGATGTTGCTTTATTTGTGGCGAGGGTTGATTGTGAATGAATGGACGGGGATGATAGGGCTGCGGGTATAAGAAATTCGGTGTCTACATTTCTCGGATTAAGTTGGTGTATACTTATTGAGGAGGAGGTTGAGGTGTGGTGCTCTGCTATTTTTCCTAGTAATGGAAGTGTGGACGATTAATCAATCGGACACAGGAGTTTCCGCTATAAAGAAAAAGCCAGCTTTCTTTTCTCTCTAAACTATTCCAGTTTCACTCATTTCTTCATACGGAAGCGACTCCTGCGTATCCCTTTAAAAAGTCAGGAAAGAGGGGAGTTAGAGGGAGAAAATAGTAGGTTGATGGATTCGATTAACTTTTTCCCTCCTTGATAAACAGGGAAATGTTCTCCGTATTCTCTTTGTCAGTCATCCATCCCCGTCTTGGCTAAAATTTAGTTTCTCTCCTTCCCACAATGAAATCCATCCTCCGCCGCCAACGCCCGCCTTCTCTTTCCTTGTGCATTCAAAAAGGATTTGACTCAAACCCTTTGCGAGTAGTCTACTCTTTTCAAAGTCCAAGCAGATCATCTTTTCTTTCACTAGATCTTGTGTTCGTCTCACCGACATCCTTCGCCTCCGCTCCTCTATTTATCCGTATCTTTTCTCGTACTTGATTCGCCCACAGTAAATATGTATTAAATTCTTTGGGATGGGGAGAGGCGACAAAGAGTTGATGCGGAGGCGCTCGGTCCGGAACAATACTAGTCCCACACATAAAGGGTGGAGCATAATGGGGAAGTTAAGGAATAAAATGATTGAGCCGAAGATGAGATTCTAATCCAGATAACCCCCGTTTCTTTGTTGGAGCAGAAAGCAATTGAAATTTTCCCTTGACATTCGCATACTAATTTCAATCCACCCGCGCGCCCTCACAACGTATATAACGTCAACTTCTCCTCGGCTTTTCTATTCGCCAGCCAATCCATCGCTTATTCCAATCTTATTCACAATTCTTTCACTACCCGCACCGTACACAATCTCTCAGGTTTTATAGTGTGTTATTTATACGCGAGTAGGAAGGAGCCCGAGTAGTAAATGCCTTCAAAGAAAAGAGATGAGCCAATTTCCCGCGGACATGATCATCATCTTCTCATCACCGCATCCCAGGAGCAGGCATTGAAATTCAACCACAGAGAAGCTCATCCTTTTATCATAAAATCATTTTGTAAATAACTATTAGCAAACTTGGTTGAACTAATTTACTCTCGCCACGACCTCCCCTAAATCCTACTCACTTAAATTCTACACAGAAACATTATGTATGTGTTCTATCTTGATGCGGATCCAATATGAAATCTGCGATGGAGAATCATCTTTACCGTATTTGTTACGTACTACTGTACGTGAGTTGAGTGCATAATACTGTTTCTGGCTTGAATCAAACTGGATAGACTTGACCTTTCATCTTTGAACACATCTAGGAATATCCATCTGCTATCGCGATTTCATTATTTGCCGACAATGATTTACTCTCTTGTTTTGCCCTCGGCAGAGAGTTGAGAGAGCCCTCTATGTATGAGACAGTTTGTCTGGCTCCAAGGGTATTTTTCTCCTTGGAAAAGAAACATTGTTTTAGTCGCGTTACTCCCACCATATTCTTGCGAGTTTATTTTTATGGCCGTGAAACTTTATCGCTTTGACCAGTATAAATCTTAATTTTAAGGGATTTCAGAGAACAAACTGATTTTCATCCGAGTCTATTAAGCCTGGATAGTTGGCAAGTTTTAGTTGCATACTGTACACATTAGCGTCAGGACTTTGAAGGAAAGCAACTCTCAGAACCACAAATCTCATTGTATACTTATCCGGGTTCTTGTTCGCTCCCTTTCAGATTTTTTCCTATACTAATTTAAGATTCTTTGTCTTGAGCTATTCTTGCAGAAGGATAACTTTTGTATCCTGATTTATTGGGAGACGAGGTTAATAAGTTATACAGCAAGTTCATTTCCGCCCGCCTCTTCCCTCCTTCAGCTACATTCACCAATCTCATTCATCTCCATGAAGTGGGAATTAGAGTGTAAGGGAAGAGAGGAAGAGCGTAAATTAATTTTGTACTTAAATCCTTAAATTTATATTGAGAGGAGGATCCAAGGAATAAGGAACCTAATTCTCGTTTCCACACATGTTCACATGTGGAGCAGTCCAATTTAAAACATTTTCTCCATTTACTATAGTAACCGCAAATCCCATGTACTCCCTGTCTTGTCCATGTCCATGTATCTCTGATTTACTTGTTCATCCATCTGACCTCATGAGCATATTTTTCTACCAGACGGTTGTGTGTTCAAGGAAAGTCTGTGTCTACCTTGCATGCTGCAAGATACAATGTATTATTGGCTGGTTATATGAAAGAAATGCCAGTAGTGTGGCGATCTAATCTAATTCCAACTCTTCTCTTCAGGGGGGTTCATTGTTTCCTAGGAAGAATGAGAGCGAGTTATGAGTTGGAAAATATTCCTATCTGAGTGTATCATCTCACCTTTGTAGGAATCTGCAAGAAGCATTGGCTCCAGCTTGGTTTCTCGGGCTTTCGTCTTACATTCTCCTCTTGTCTCTCCATCTTCTGTCTGTCCTGTCCTGTCATCAGCTTCCGCGCAAATTCTCCAAGATAAATTGATCCAGATTTAGTAAGCGTAATCATTTCTTTGCAACCTTTCCGTCTCTTACAAGGGCATGGAAGTTGTGCTTCAAGTTTCTCACGTCTTCTCCATTCGTTAGTTTACTCCCAGAATGGGCTGGATGATGGAAATGAAAGGAGTCTCCTGAAGGCAATTACAATCTGTCTTGAGTTGACTTTCAAGAAATCCTTGGGGAGGATTTTAATTTTTTCAATCAAATTGAAATACGAGTGGAATAATTTGGTATAACGAGGGGTGCTTTTTTTCATTTGAAATCCCAAGCTTTTTTACCTGCTACAACAGGATCTCTGGAAGGATGCAACTGTTTAGATTTTCGTTTTCGTATAGCTCAAGTACTTTGGAGGATCAAGTAGGAGTCGTCAGTCCAAGTTTCCCAAAGCTCGGAGCTTTTTCCGGGCGTTTCTCGGAACATATTCTTTTCGTTATCAATTTGTACGTAGCTTTTTGAAGAAGCCCATGTCTGCTCCTCTTGTAGAGGCAGAGTCAGTAGCTCATGCTTGAGCTAATCAAATCCTTTCCGCGGGATTGTTGGCGTACGTATGAGGAGGGGACTATGGAGATTTTTCTAGGCTTGTTGGATGATATGCAAGGTTGAAAAGAGTTCGTGAAAGGAATAGGAATCATGTAAATTATTTTCTCCAGCTTCTTTTCAGCGCTTCCTCACATCATCCCATCGACAATTTGCATCTTTGAGCTATCGCCAGCTCAACGTAACTACGTGCCTTGTATGTGGTTGAATGAGTTTATCCATCCGTTAGTCAGATCGTCAATTTGGTGATGAATCAATGGACGTATGCACGTATCTCTAACGTTTCGCAGGGATTATGATATTAGTCAATTGACGATACAAGGTAAACGCGGTCCGGTGTGAATACTGACTTGCCTTGGTTTATTCCTTTTAAATTGTGGGGGGGGACTTACACAACCCATGCAATTGCATACGGAGCAAACCATAGAGTTACTGTTTGTAAGAGCTAAAGAATAGTCTGACTTGAGCGCACCTAAATTCATTCGCAATTCCTGGCATTGCATGAGCTCAGAAAAAGAATGAGGACCAGTGCTGGAATTAGTTTCTTCAAGTTGGAAGGGCTTAAAACATTAAGAGCGGAAAGAGTATTTCGTATCTCTTCTCTGCGGCTTTGTAGGATTATAGTCTCTATTTTTTCTCCTGTTTCCATCCCCCGCATGCCTGGAGTTAACTGTTTTACCCGTTTTATTTCACTTGACTCTCCCCTATCTGAGGTTTGCTCAGGAGTTTCCAACCTATTCCTGTTGGCCCAGAAGTGTGCAATTACGAGAGAGATATTGCCTTGACGTGCACATACTTAAGTCGGCTTTTATTTGATCTTACCTAACCGCTTCCCACTCCAGCCAGCCAGGTACACTTGAGAAAAAAAAATTCTGGATCAAGGTGAGAATTTGGAATCGGAGAAGGAAATTAAGCCGGGATGCGGTATTAGTTCTGTTGGAATTTTCAGAGTTTCTTCTCAAGATTTTACCCACATCAAAGATATATAATTTCTCCCTCCTGCATATCTTAATGTCATGTCCAATGTCCGGAGAAAAAAGATGGATGTTTTCTAGGTTTTTTAGGGCCGTTTATTCAAAGAAATCCCAACTTTCTCCGTATATCCAGGGCCCATCTTTCCCTCACTCTTCAACCCTTTTCCCATTCTGAAATAATATTCACTCTTGTTTACTCGCAGCAGAGAAACTTGGCTGACCGACACTCGAGGGATTTTCCTATATCCCTTTGGGAAATGATGGCATAATTCTATCATCAGCTTACGTCAAGAAGTTTTACTCAGAACTTTAGCAAAGCTTTGGAAAAGCGGGAGTATTAAGCTCGGCCACCAGAGGGAGAGGGAAGGTATGGGACGCGGATGCAAGTTTGGGAGGAGGGGATTAAGGAACTAGCAAATTTGAGGAAGCGGAGAAAATCCTTTGAAATGGAACCGGAACAAAGGGGTTTTAAAATCCCGGTTTTACTTACACCCTCAGCCTTAACTTTTAAGTGATTCCTACAGTTATTTCTGCATGACTGCATCCCTGTGAAAGAATACGCATTCCTATATTTTTAATCACTCTGGCTCTATGGTTTTTTCATCCTTTTTAACCTCATCCCAGTCCTGGTACGTCGCCTTCCCCTCCTTCTTCTTCGCCCGTATCTTGAGACGAGCTATTAAATACAAGATAGACACATTTCCGTCATTCCGCTTCATTGGTACTTGCTCCGCATAGCTGTTTCTTTACTATACTCTCAGGGTTGCCAAAACGGATAGAGAGAAAGGGGGAGGAGAGCTGATGACGATATGGGGTTTAAAAAATCTTTTACAACTTCCATAACCGTAAATGTGAGTAAACCGTGAAAGAATTTACTCGAAATTATTTTTCAACTTGAATTCGAAAAATCAGCATTACACCATCCCTTCTAATGATTTCACTTCCTTGTTTATGGTATTCTACGGCATATCCAATGCTACCCTTTTAAGTAACAAGTTATACCGGTATTCGAAAAATCTGTTTCCCTACACCCTGATCATATGAAGCTGTATGGTGGTTGCAATAATCCTGTCACATCGTGTGACCAAAAGTGATTATGTATACAAGATTTCATTACCGTATTTTTCTGGAATATTATTACTGCAGGTATGCATAAGTTTTTGAAGAGGAAAAAAACAGCATTATTCTACCCGTTTCGAGTATATTTGCTCTTACCAAGAAATTATTGCAAGAAAGTGAAAGCAAGAGGACAGCATGTCTCAAGTAAAATTTTCTTTTCAACTTTTTTTTGCTTTAGCTCTCTCTTTCTCAGATTAAATTTTTGTCATGCTCATCCCGCTCTTTGGACCTACTTTTTCCATCACAAACTTTTAAAGCTGTAAAGAAATGAGTGATTTTACTTTTACGCCGCTCTGGAGAAGAAGCCGTCGTCCTAACCTAGTTTTTGAGCTGGCGTAGTATTTGATCCACTAATTTAGTTTTCATGTTCTGTATGATCTGGTCTGGTCCAGGGTATTTCTAAGCCTTTGGGACAGCTATATATGCAAGGGACTTCCAAGCCGGGAAAGTAAGTAGAGTAGTATTTTTCCACACGGCATTAGGATGTTGCTTATGTATCTGAATGAATGACTCAGATTTTCCTTGAGAGCTTCTCAAACAATAGTTTAATAAGTTTCTCCTAAGAGTAAAAGAGAAAGAAGGTGCTTTCTCCGTGGAGAAAGTGCGGGGGATGGAACACCGCGGCCAACTTCTTAAACGAAAGTAATGGAAGGAGTATTATGGCGAAAAGGAGTCGGAATGTTGTGATTGGTTTGTCCTTTTATTAGTTATTGGTTTTATTTTGGTATTTTCCGTAGCGTTTAGCTACGCTTTATTTACACGGGGTGGATTTTAGAAGACGTGGCAATCATGTGTTGATAATCCTCAAAGCTGGTAATCTTAAAAACACGAAGGAGAAAATAGAATTCAGCTTCGCTCTAGGAGTTATATTAGAGGGAGCGAGAGAAATAGTTCTTCTTTGTTGGAGTAACATGGTGGAAAAATGTGCGGGCGGAATTGGAGGATAACTTTCACTCATTCCACATATATTTTCTTCTTCTTTTTCCTCGCTAAACTCCTGTACGAATGAGTGGGTTGACTGATGAAGCTTAGACCGCAATCCGACGGATACAAGTCCGTTTGGAGCCTTTTCAGATGCTTTCTCCGACTTTCTCTTTCTTGGAATTCAGTTTTTTACTCGTTTCTCCAATAATAATCTCCGATTCAAGCCCATCTTTCTCAGTCTGTTAAGGCTTAGAGGGTTCCTGGGTCTCAACAAGTGGAAGCCGGTTGGTATTGGCCAGACTGGAGCATCTTATTGATAACGTAACAATTTACTTCATGATGGAATTGAATTTAAGAAAGAGGATTGAGAACACCCACCCCTCCTTCTTTTATGTCCCTCACAGATTTCTTCTGCCCCAGTCCACGCATTTGCCTCTTTTTTTCTCCCTCTTGCTTGCAATCCCTTGGTTTTTCTCTTGGTGATTCAGCAATTCACTATAGTAGTCTACTGCATCAAGGCCAACAAACAAGTAATAGAGGGAAAAGAGAGCTAACTGAACCGGTATTAACTTATACGAACCTAGTTTAGGGTTATTCTGTGAAGAAAATGTTGCAGTATCCATCAAGCTATCGCTCCTCTTCTTTCAAGGAAAAGGAATTTGTTCATGGGAATCTTGTAGTGTGCAGTTGCGGGATTTTTATTGTTCAGTCAAGCCTCTCTCGCAGCATGACTTGGACGGAAAGTGAGAAAGCTAAATTTCACTCCTGACTGATTTACAGCTTCAATATAATCTCCATGTACATTAAGACGGTGGCGGTGGTTGCCCAAGTGGTTGGTTGGAGCGACCAGTCGTCGTAGTGGTTTCTCTTCCAATTTCTTCTACAACCTTGGTCTTATATTTCCCATTCTCTTCCTTCCTCTGTCTCCCTCTTCTTTCCTCTCCATTCTTTCTCCAACTTTCTCCTATTTAAGTCCAGTCAACCAGCAGCCAATGAGTCTATCTATTTTTTTAATCTTACACATGTAATATGAATGTATCCATAATTTCTTTCTCTTCGCTCTTACTTGTATCTAAAAGCTCGTCTACACTTTTAAATTTCTCCTAAACTTTTTATAGATATTCGAGGTAACGAAAGTTGTTGCCATGCTTAAGTCACTAGACGCGACCTCTCAGGGGTTACAGTAGTTTTATGCGTTGAAGATATACAAGCTTCTAGGCATATTCCATAAATGTAACCAGACATACGAATCCCTTCCGCTCTTACCCACTTTAAAACAAGAACTGGTCTTCTGATTTACGATCCGCCTCTGCAGCATCCGAATTCCGTGACCTGGAGAACCGAATTAATGATCTTAGCTTCTCTGCATGCTTATGCATAAGCTCACCCCCGGGGTGGAAGGTTAGGAGGAAAGTGAAAGGCAAATGGTTTGCCAATTCACGGAATCTCCTACGCACTACTGCTATACATTCTGCAACTCACTCACGCGCTCTTTCCCTTGAGACGTCCAATCCGCGGAACACTATGCTTTCTCCTTGTGTAAGCTTCAATCTCAGGTTTGTCACATTCATATATCCTTCATCTACCCTAATCCTTTGGTTTTCATAGTTGCGAGTGAGTCTTTGAAATCTTCCCCCCGGACTTTCTTTGCTTCTAAAGAAATTCTCTTTTGAAAACTGTAAAGTTTCACAAGTTTCCAATGGCTTTTTAGCTTCATGTTCCAGGAGAAAGGAGGGAGGGCAGGAGTTGCTCTCTTTGTAGCCGCTTATATTTATCAACTCGACATTAGTTGACTAATGGAATACTCGTGTAGCTAAGTGGAGAGGATTCAAAAGTCCCACTTTGCATTATCCCGAGATTATTTACCATATATTTTCAGGACTGCGTCTCATCCATCCATTCCTATTCTACCCCTTATTTCCCAGTGTACGTTAAATTCAAAAATAACAAGGATACTTTGATCACTTTGACAAATTCTAAACTTGTATCAACTATAATCCTTTTGTCGTTTCCCTCAATAGCTCAGTAAGCGTCTCGCTCGGAAGACTTACGCTCCCAGCCATGATCCTAACATTTCCGCATCACATTCTGCAAAACTTGAACAATTATAATTGGCATAAAAGATTCTCCAGCCGTCAACATCAATATAGTTATATCTTCCGCTCAGTTATAGTGCATTGGAAACTTTCTCTTTCCAGAACTCTGAACACCCCAACTGTGTTTATCCAGGATCTTTTCTCTACACGTTCCACTTTTGTACAGTCCCCTCAAAGGCTAGACTTGAATTGCGAGTTGATAGAATTCGATAAATTACGTATCCTCCACGTGCTCCGCTAGTGAAAGCCAGCTATAACACAGTGTTTGCCACAGAACATGGTGTGTAGAACAAATAGAGTTTCTCGGAGGGGTTCTCCACATAAAATGACAATGTTTCGGCATCCTTTTACTCTTCTCTCAGCAGGATGCCTACGTTATCGGCGAAGATGATAAGTGCAGACACCATTTCCAAACTCCACGTGTCTTTCCTGAATTCCATCCGAGCAAGAGCTCATCTAGAGAATCTTCTGAATCCAGCAACGCTTCATTCACTGTGCTGCTGAGACCTATATGTTTTTTATTTTAATGTTTTCAACAATGTAAGTCTTTTGAGTTTTTTTACTTTCGATTAATCTTTGATCGTTATTCGTCGTTAATAGTCGTTTGTAATATTCTTACTTGATTGTTTCCTCTTAATCCTCTTTGATCTATGAAGTTGCAAGTGGATACTTGTCGTTTTAGATGTACGGAATTTTTCTACATCTTACTTGGAAATGAAAGCGCGAGGGAAAGAGTGAGAAAAATTAAGAAAGCATTATACATATGTTCCATGTTCACTATGTTGTTAGACAGGAGATGCTGATAATTACGATTATTGCCATCCATAAGACTTAAAGATGGGTATTTCTTAGTTGATTTCACATAAGCTTTGACAAAAGCACGTCCGGAGCACATATAACTGTCATCATAATCTCCGCTAGATGATGTGAAAGGGGTGATTTCTGGAGAAAATATGGTAATCCTCCGTCTTTTTAAATCAAAATTTAAAAGAACACTTGTGGAACCTCATATCGTTAAAATGTCTTGTATATCCCCCGCCTTCCCTTCATATCACGCACGCTTGTCTGTATCCAATCGTACAGCTGGAATCCAACAAAAATTTCCCTCCGACACTCCCAATTTAAAGTCTCGGCAATAAAACCAATTTTAAATTTTAAATCCTGTTTCCCTATAAACCGCTACCAAATAAAGTACGTTCAAACGTTTCAAGCACATCTCCAAAAAAGGATGAGCTATCATCTAATTGCTCTGCCTAACGTGTGCGTGTGAGTAAGAGAGAGAGAGGATTTACTACTCATATCTTGATATTTGATGTTCACCGGGTTGTTTTGGAAAAAATAAAATCCGATGACAGTAAATAAATCCCTGCCATGTTCTCCGTCATGGAACAAGGAATCCGGACGCCGATGATTAAGAAAAATTGCTACAAAAAGCTCAACACTTGAGCCATCTAACGAAATTCCTGGGAAACGGGAAAAAACTATCCGCTTTTTTTCCTATCCGTGGCTTATCATTTCTATGATGAATGTTTTCAGAATTTTAAACGTGTTGAAAGTTTCTGTACTCGTGTCTTCTTAAAACGGCTACAATATATTAGCATACGGCATAAAATGGATGCAAGACGTTTGAACTTTTGTGTAGAAATAACAGAGTGATCACTAGCTACATGTTAGCTATGAATAGATTCAAAACATTTCAGATAATGAGGGAAAGCACTTGTTGATTTATTGCATAATCAGCTTAACTTTTCTATTATTCTTTGAAGACAGTAATTATAATTGGTTTGAAATCCAAGATTCATCTTGTATTAAGTTACGGTTATATACTTGACTGTTTTCCAAGTTGTTACACGACGAAAAGATTAACAAGTATTAAAATATTCTCTACTTACACCTCCAGAAGAACCATGAAACATTCATAAAAGCTTCATCATCGTGGACGGATCCACCACAAAAGTCTCAGAATCTTCTGAATTGCTCTTCTCAAGCTTCCCTCTTGTGCAAACCTATTTCCCCGGGAAGTCAAGTGGAAATAGAGGAAGTTGAAAGAGAGTGGTTTGGGCTGCAGTGTTTGATTTTGAATTCAAATTCCGCTTAGGTAAATTTCAATGCTCTGCCTCTCGGAAGAGTATTGTGATGGGTCGATGGGTGCCAAGAATGGAGGACATACAGGTTATTGTTGGAACACCATTCTCACCCGACATGAGGATTGTAACATTTTACTAAGTGGTGCCCACTTGGTTAGAGAGACTCATTAGGAGATATAATATTTGCTTTCCTAAAATTTTCTCATCATCTCCTCTTCTTCCAGCGTTTACTTCTCCGGAACCTGGGAAGGTAATGTAACATCATTTCCTCCTTTAATATAAGCCTGGAGACTCTAGTGCCCTCTTGAAATCCCCCAACTTGTGTATATGATATTGCACTCATAACTTCTTGGCTACATCTCAAATCTCACGTGCAATTTACATATAGTTTCTATCTTAATTATTATACTATAGTGTCGTTGTATTTTCAGCTCCTACCTTATTTTTTATTCATATAAATTATTTATAGAGCTAATCGAACTTCTCTTGTAGCCTAAGTCTAATCATTTAGCTTTAGTCAGGCTCTCGTAATATTTGGGCATTATTCTTGGTATCTGAGTAACGCATATCTTAGACCCCAGCTCCACTATGATAATGGGCTGGTTTTGTAACGATTGAGATCCCATAGCAACACACTAGTAACGTCAACGTCCACATTGTGAATGAGTATGTTTGCTTATATACTCATTCATAGTGTGGACGTGTGTTGCTATGGACTCTCAATCGTTACAAAACCAGCCCATAATCATAGTGGAGCTGAGGCCTTATAACACCATCTTTGAGTATGCCTCTTATTTCTTCGACAAAACCATCGTTCGCTTTGTCCCAGTTCCCTTTTGCAGATGATACTTTTATAAGTGTAAAGTTTCAGGCAAGTTCTGCGGAGCGCGAGCGTTAAGCTGCATCCGTAACTTTTTAATGTTTTTAATTTGATTTCTAGCTTTTACACAACAAGCTGTCGACTCCTCTTTTAGTTTAATACAAAACTTTGGAATTTTGAGAGTCACAATTTCCTCTCGTCCACATTTCTATGGCCAAATGAGTGAACTCTTTGGGTCATGAAATTCAAAGTATGTATCGCTATTTTACGCCATTCCGCCATCTTGTCGCGTCCATGTTCTTCTGGAAACTCATAAACAAAAGCCTGGGGTTTTTTTTAAACTTTACACTCGCCTCCCTCATTGCAAAGTCTCATATGAAATGCTTTCACCCGTCCACTAAGGATTCGGCTTTATTACTTTCTGTGAATTCTTCAATGTTGGCGTTTATACATACTAAAACTTAATCGCGAAAATCCGGCTAGAAAATGATAAGTGGGGTTCTTCAGTTTGGCTCTAAAATAGAAAATGGGCCGTTTGTTTAGAAGATTGTGTATCAAAAATCTACATAAAAGTACCCGAGGATTTTCTCTCGCGACAAGCTGACGTACTATGCGTGCATATCGGCGTTTATTGACATTTTCAATCTGGGGGCTTTTAGCACTAGTCTGTCTTCCGTACTCTTGGCGTCAAAGTGATAATTAAAAGACTATCCTTACATAAGAAGATTGTTTTCTTAACCCTGCTAATACCTCATCCCTTTGTCCGTGGAATCAGATGGTTTTTCAAACAATCCTTGAATTCTCCGCCGTATGCTTTGAAGCAAGTGATAATTACTGGCGGCTGGGGGAGGAGTTCATTCATGGGAAAGCCAGCTGTCACCATTCATTCACAGGTCTCGTTTGGATTGAATCCTGAATATTTGTATACGTTGTTCTGCGTAAGACGCAGATGGTAATGGCGGGTGTTTACGTGCAAGTATTGTAGTTGTCTCCAATGAGCTTTCCTGTGTCAACCCCGTTTTCACATCTCTTTTATTCTCCTCTCAGTCAGACTCATTCTTTGCCTAATTATAGTTCACTTAGAGGTGTGTCCAGGCCTCCTCCTTGTCCCATTAGAGTCTCTTCCCTACAGCTTAGACAGCTTTTGTCGTACTATTTGTCAACTTTGGGGAGACTTTATTTTAAAAATAGTTATCATAATTAGCATCCCATCCTTTAGGAGAAGATGCTATTGCAGCGTTTACGAAGAATGAGCTTGGAGAAAGTTTTGTTTCTCACAGTGAGTAATTATAATTAGCCTACCCTGAAGCTATTTAATTGCTTCCATACACTGCGATTGTTTAAAGCTTCACTGCCCAATCCGATTGAAGATCGCATTTCAAGCATACATTGTCTATACACTTGATGTAGCTAAGGATACAGATGCCGTGTATCACTCAAAACTTGGTTTTTCGCCAACTAATGTAATCAAAACGAGTCCCATTTGACCTTGTTAAGTGGTACATGTGAAAACTTTTGACGTCACTTTCAAGAGTTTGATGAAACCTCAAAAAGTTTGTATTCAATTGAAATACTAGCAGACTACAGTGAGTAGAACTTCCTATTAATGACTATCTATACTGTTAATACTGTATGCGGATAGCAGTATCCTGTGTCATCTATTCTTGATTCACGCATCTTAGATAAAAATAGGGAACGTTTTTTACTTTGTCTCGAAGAAGGTTTTCCGTTGGATGGAAACAAAGAGAAACTGTGGGAAGCGATAGAAATAAATCATGGATTTTGCTCCAGCCTTTCCCCATTCCCTCCTTATTTGACGCCGCCCTTGGGGATTTTAATGATCTGGAGTGGATGGACGTAGGGAAATTATAAGGATTTATGCCTGTATTGGGGTTTTATTTAATTGAGCCATCGGGAAAAGGAGTAGAGGAGGAGGAGTGCTTTTTCGGGTGGAATTTCATCCGGCTCTAAACTTTCACCAGCTTGTAGCATATAATAATGAAGAGCCCTGAACTTTCTCCTCCGCACAACAACGTTTCGTGGAAATACTTTTATAGTAATCCACCATTCCAGTAGCTCGTTCCTCGTAAGTGAGAAAGAAATGGTAGAAAAAGGGGAGAATCCTTAGAGTTTTATTACTCACTCGCTCCTATAAGATATGCCTCTTGTTTGGTAACACAGTTGGATTATAAATTTTAAAAATATTCCTGTTGTAGCACAACTCCCTCAGTCAGTGCTTGCTCTCTACCTGAGTACGGAAGATTTCCTCGAGTCACTATTCTCCCTTGGTTTGCGGTTTTGCATTAAGCGTTCCACATCAACGTCCATCCAGGTTTGGTGAAACATTTAGATTTTAATTAGACTTTGCCTTCCTTGAGGGCCTGGAGTCCAGGTAAACTATTAAACCGTCCCAGACTACTTTTTCATGGAAATGAGGGATTTTTATTAAGCTACACTCACATTTTTATGGACCGTTATATATATATGCGCGTATCAGCCGAGTTTCCAACATGCCTCACTCATCCGAAGACATAAAAGTAGGGAATGGCTTGGTACAAATTAAAAAAGAGGGAGCTCACAACATATATATGCAGTAAATAGTAGGTGGAAATGTTTCCCGCCCCCATCCTCTATTATTACGCCTCCACATTAGATCATCCCACTCGTCCCTCAGCTAAATTAAATTTTTCAGCACCGTTTTTCATTTACAAAGCTCTGCCCGACATGTACACACGGACATTTTCATCCAGCTTCCTTAAAATTCTCTTCTTCCTTTAGCTTTAGTCTCAGGTACGGAATAACGGTTCTTCTACTTGGTTCCAGAATTATGTATGAAAGAGAAGGAGTGAAAATACCATAGACATAACCCGCTCTACCTGTTATGTTCATGAACCCATTACCCGCTTTTCATCGCTCACTACAGCCCTCTTATTTTTATGCTACCGCACCATTTCATTTCACTCAACTCTTGTAGGATATTACTTAATTTTCCAGATTTTCCGTCCGGGTTTTCGGTGAAAAAAGAAAGCAGCTGTTGTTATCCTTCCGGCTTCGCTTCTCTTAACCCTCTCCTATTTGCCCTTTACCCCTCTTGCATTCAAGAACTAAACAAAAGAGGTTGGCTTAATTTTCCATGTCTGCAATCACAATTGAAGCGGCATCACCCGGCCAAATCATCATCCATCTACGCCTTGTCATCTTAATGAACCCGGCTGCCATCAAGGTCTGCGGGGTGCAAATCAAGGCATTGTCCTCATCACAATATTCATAATGATCGTAAAAAGGATCATCTACTCATTTTCCTCTCTTCGGAATCATTGACAGGGGATAAGAATGGAATGGTAGTGCTTCAGTGTTCCCCCCGCTACTGCTACTCAACTCGGTTCACATAGTGTACAGCTGCTAGGTTATACCCTGCAGGCGTTTCCAATGTTTCATCCCTTTGTTAGGGATTTGCAAATGTTGTGGAAGGTGCTCTGGATTTAAGAGCATTGCAGAATATTTTACATTCTGTATTTATTTAACGCCAATCGGCATTTCTCTTGAGTTAATGAAAATACTCTGGCGCTTTTATAATCAGCCACCCAACTTTCCTTTGAAAGGAACACCTCCTTGGGTTCCCTTGGAACCGACGTTAGTTACAGTAAAAAGAGCGCCAGGATCAGATTCCCCCTTTAACTGTTGCGGTGTGAGCCCAAGCTTGGCTGATGTGACATACAAAATGTCCAACTGAGGCCCGCCCCAGGACACCGAGGTAATTCTGGAAGCGCGCCGCTCAAAGTTGATTGTATTTTTAACTTTACCCTCTGTCGAGTCAATATTAAGGACCTGGAAATTCAAGGGGTTCGAGGTTCAATACTGTTTTCATTCATATACCCGGGTCAAAAGAGCAGAATTAGCCCGACTCACCTTCCCACCCATAAAGACTGCGACCCACAAGTTGTTGTCAGCATCTACAGTCATGCCACCAGGAAGCCCTTGAATGCCGTTCTTTTTCAAATCAAACAGCAACTTGCGGTTAGCTGGAGATAAAGTAGGAGTTAGTTAAATACTCGGATAGGGAGGAGAATATTGAGGAAATAACAGGGATAATATGCGAGCACTCACAAACTGTCCCAGCGCTTAAATCAAAATCGAAAACATGAATAGTATATGCGACAGAATCGACGAAAAAAAACTTTTGTGAATCTCTTGACCAGGCGAGCCCGCTTGACATACCAATTTTGTCAACCTGGCAGCTTATCGTCCCATCCAGCCCCAGTTTGAACAACTTTCCCTTCTCGGGCTCTACGTCCCCTGCCGTCGTTTCATACCCCATTGTACCTGCAGTCAAAAATGGTAACTCAAAGATTTGGCTATGCCGGGATTAATAGGAGCAAAGGATACTCCCGGGCCATCTCACACCTGCCCAAAATCGTCCCAAACTATCACATTTCCCATCATTGAATCGATTTCTGTGATGCTCCGCATCCACACTGAGCTTTTTCTTCAAATCAAATTTTTTTGAAGATATGCCATCCCATTCCAAGACACAAATATCTTTTTCCACCGATACGAGATACTTGTTTGGCTGGCCGTGGAACGGTATAATCGATGAAGGGCGTCCCTCTGCAAAATAGATATTTTGGCGCGTTTGTGAGAAATAGTTATTGTTAGAGACAGTATTTTAATAAGAATACGTAAAGTTACCGATGGGAAGGCTATAATCTTGGCGTGTTGAAGGGATGTATCGATGAACAGCCTTTCCTGGGATGTCAACGTACAAGAGCTCTTGACGCTCGTGTACCCAATGTGGCCCTTCTCCAAGGAGAGTAGCATTAACAGCAGTAGTAATTTCCGGCTGTGACATATTAACAGTTTAAAACGAAAGCAAGCGTTTCATGTAAATATTGCGAGTGTATTGTATTTCGCTACCACTGCAAGCCCCCAAAAGTAGTTTACCTGTCATCCGTACAATTGTAAATGTAGTTTTACATATTTTTAGATGTGTAGTTAGATTCTTGATCTTTTTAATGTTTCTGACCTGACCGCCGTAAGTTTGTTTGCTAGTGGTAGTATTTGACGTCGAGATTCGGGTTGTAGCCTATGCTATGGCAATTGACTATCTCCCAAATTGTTATATAGCTTAAAACATGTTATTTCATATTCGATCCAGCCGGTCCACTTATACTATTTCCCAGACGACCGAGTAATACCATGTCAAAGTTCTACATTGACATACATGATACGCCCCCTCATATGCGGTACTCGCAGTAGTAAATTGTTCCCATGACAATTAAAATATTATTTTGTGTCATAACGCAGCCTCGAAATCAGAGCGCCTATGCAGTGTGTTTTTCGGTGGATAGCCGCTATCCGTTCCAGTTCTGACATTATTAATATGTAATGAAAAGTTCCAGAGTAAGGACGTCGTCAGAGCCTCGAATTTTCTGCATTTTGTAAAGTAAATTTTGTAAAATTTATTCAAAAGCATGATCTTTTTGAATGTGAATAAGATGCAAGTTACACGAAATAAAATGAACTGAGTCAAATTGCTTTTCCTCAGGAATACGAATGACTATCAATAGTTGCCTCAACCTCGAAAGAAGTTGAATCTATTGCTATTTCCTGAACTAAATCCGGGATTCGCTAAGTCAGCGGTTATTTCTTCCATTGATGGGAGATCGACCAGATTTCCTAGTGCTGCAAAACTGGGCTTGCTAACTAACATTCGTTGGGCAACTCTTTCAACATCTTCTTGGCGAACTCGATCTGAAAATAGAGGAAGAACAATCATTATGCGACCAAATCTACGCGTTGTTTTCACAAACAACGCTTTTAGTCGACACAGATTTACATGTCCACAAAGAAGTGCTGTCAGTACTCACCAATTAAGTCTATATATTCTCCTGGCGTTTTGTAGGCTGCGTTAGCTAGAATTTGTCTTCCTATGTCTTCGAAAATGACGGGTCGAGATTCCAAATTCATAAGTAACATTGATTTCAGCTGTGTCTTCGCTCTCTATAAATCAATCAAGTTTCTGAGATTATTTTCCAGCTACAAAATGAATCACATATTCAATTCTTTTGCCGAATATTGTTGTACATTAAATTCTTCTGTTCCAATGGGACCCTTCATTGCTTGTAATTCTCTAACTAGCACCCGGACTAAATTTCGTAAATGGTTCGGAGGGCTAGAGGCGTAAATGCTGAATAGACCAGAATCTCCATACGAATTGTGATACGCGGTAGCGTTGTAGATCCAGTGATACCTACGAAGCCAGAAGTTAGTTTCAAAGCTCATTCGAAACTTCAATTATCGTACGTATATTCAAGTATTAGTTCCCTTACTGGTTAAGGACATTTGTGTAAAGCCGTGAGTACATTCCTTTACCCGGACCGCCAGCGCTGAAAGAACCGCCACCACCCATCAGTAAATTAAGAACACATGAAGCTATAAAATCTGGGTCCTGATGCGGAATTGATTGAAATCCTAGTGCAATATGTGCCAAATCCGGAACGGGTAAAGGTCCGGCGTTAAACGTTCCAAAATCTTTTTCTTCCTGCAATGAAGACATACATGCCTTTTATATGCTTCGAAACAAGATCATGACACTACAATACTTCGACCTCACGTACCTTCAGCACGCCTCCAACGTATTCAGCAGTTGAGTTATCAGGTTCGGTTGGAGCATTAACTGCTAGTTTTTCCCGTTTCCATGTAGCATTAGAATCATCTAGGTACATTTTGGCCATGTCAACTAACTCTTTGTGGTCAACACCAACACCGGATAAAACTATTCTAGACGGCACGTAATGTAGCTTCATAAAATGAAGCACATGATCCCTGGTTATTGTTTCTACGTTTTCAGGGGGACAGTAACGTGGAATGCCCAGTGTTTTATTTTTCCATGCAGCCGCATGTATCATTTCTAGTAAAATACTTTCTTGCTCCGGCTTCATTTTCATGTCTTCAACTTCAAAAGCTGCTGCAGTTTTGGCAGAGTGAAATTCTTCCTGAGTAATTCTGGGTTGGAATACAACGTTGGATAGCATTTTCATCATATTTTCTACCCCGCTGACTTCCGTGGAAATAGCATACAATGTCGCATCTCTGGAAAGCCAAACAAAGCATGTAATTCTCCATTATTATTGCTAAAAGCGCATGCATTTATTTATAACATTTTTTCTGTTCATTCTTACCTTGAAGTTTGGCAATCGCATATTGCACTGTTTCGTTCCAACTCTTTGAAAATAGACTCACGATCCGGATACCGCTCGGATGACTGTGAATAAAAATAAAACCATGAAGCCAATATAATCGATTAGGCTCCAGTATAACCAACTTTGAACTGGTTTCATAAAAATAAACTTACCATAAACCCAAGTTTCTCAACAATATGAGAAATTCCTGCTGGAAAACTTGCTTCGTATCTTGAGCCAGCTCCGATGGCAACTCCGATAGTACTAAATTTCCCATATCTCGGTTGGGTAGCCACACGAATTCCATTCTCTAATGTTGTGACTTGAGTATTGTACGAGTTCTTTTCCACTCTAGCGTATTCAGCATCTGAAACTCCCGGAAAGGGAATATCCAAAGGGATTTGTCGAGCTCTAGATCTGTCCTTAAGAGGTAAAACAGGTGATGCTTCCGCTTCCTCAATTGGTTTTGGATGCGTTGCTGTAGACGCGGATGACTTTGGTACTGTAGCCTTGCTAGGTATCCTTCCGTCCCCAGATGACCCGCTCGGACCGCCGAGGCTACGTGCGTATGCTCTTACCCCACAAGCTCCGTTTAACTGCTTCAGGCATCCGCACAAAACTTTCGAATTACGTACACGCAGCATAATTTGTGATTATTTCACACAGCGAATATGTCCTTGTCTGTAATAAAAAGACATGGTTAAAAACCATAACTACCGGTAATCCAGCAATGAAATTCACAGATGCCAAAATATACATGAACTGAAATTTCCCATTACCTGTTCCCCCAAATATATAAGTCGGCAGTTTAACCAGTTCTGTATTAAATGTTTACTCCCGGGTGGCACGGTCGATTTAGATTGATAATTGTTGCGGAGAATTGCACATGCAATTTATGAATAAATGACTTCCTTTGTACACGATTAGCTAGAGTTAAGATATATTTAAACGCGTACTGCAGGTTATAATTACACTTTCCTGTGTATGCGCGATACCGAATAAGTAAATTTAGTAAATTGTAGTTTTCCTCGTAAATCGGTGAATTAGTTTCACATTTTGCATGAACCGCCTTCCGTGGAGATCGAAAATCGAACATGGGCACAGTGCACTGCGACTCCACCTGAAAAACAGCCGAGCATGATGAAATTCTTTAAACTCTATGACTAGTTTACACTCAATGGTCTATTTAGACATTTTGAATACGGATTACCGCGAAATAAACAAAAAAGCGGGCCCTTCAGTACCCATATGCAATTTACACGTCAAATGCATAATGAGGAAATGTAACGGATTTTCCCTGCAGGCTATATCGTAAAAGCCGTTTCTAAAATAGGAACGCTTTAGAGTAGGGACCACGGGACTGTTTACTTCTTGTTGCAGGGACCTTAGCCTCATCAGCCACCTGTTAAATTGTGCCCTTGCATTATTTGTTATATATATCTGTCTTTTTAACCCTTCGAAATTAATTGTAAAAGTCAGAGCCAGTGTCCCGGCTTTAATGATAGGACTGTATTAATTCTTGTTTTTCCGATGTGATTTATTGTTAAGTGATTGTTGATGTGGAAATTTTTCTGATTATTTTCTGCCCTACCCTGGATTTTGAAGGGCTTGAAAATTTGTCTTTAATCAAAAATATTCAGCATTGCATTTCTGTGGATCAAGAGCGCTGGTTCCCAGTGCTGAAGCTTTAAAATGATCAAACCGATCATGGGAAATTTTGGGGATTCCATCGAGGTAGGTCAACATTATCTGCTTAAGTTTTCACATGTTTCACTGAACATGAGTTGCCCTGTTTTGTAAATAATATATTTAATTTTGTGGCTATTAATTAAGGCAATAATTTTGTTTGTTTTAGGATTATGACGTGCTGGAACTGTTAGGCAAAGGTGGGTTCGCAGAGGTATACAGGGGGAGGTGCAAAAATACGGGACTGGAAGTTGCAATAAAAATGGTATAGTAAATGGATTGTTTCATTAAGTACCTTGCAAAAGATATTTTGCCCATATAATGCTA
This sequence comes from Sminthurides aquaticus, assembly GCA_906901655.1. NCBI lineage: Eukaryota > Metazoa > Arthropoda > Collembola > Symphypleona > Sminthurididae > Sminthurides > Sminthurides aquaticus. Next base: position 749,723 of record CAJQTT010000004.1, on the reverse strand, counting down.
TTAAATTGAAAGCTGGATACAAAGTAATTATTTTTTACCTTAAACGTGTCTTACAGATCAACAAGAATCTCATGCAAGCTGCTCGAATGGATTCTCGAGTTAAACAGGAAGTATCAATTCACTCGCGTTTAAAACATCCTTCTGTACTTGAACTGTATACCTTTTTTGAGGATGACCATTACGTGTATTTAGTACTTGAGTTATGTCGTAATGGAGAGTTACAAAGGTATTTGAAACAAACGAATTCTGTTCTCAGCGAAGCGCAGGGTGAGTGGGATTTGATATTTTAACTGATGTGCACGGGTACGTTTAGTCGTGATTCAAATAGTGTTATTGTATTGTAATCATTGTTCCTGATATTTTTTAGCATGTTCAATAATGCGTCAAGTGGTAGAAGGTCTCTTGTATCTTCACTCCCATAAAATCGTCCATAGGGATATATCCCTAGCAAATCTTTTGCTTTCAAGCGACATGAGTATTGTGAGTTGAAATCATTCAGGATGATACTACTATTATTCATGCGTGAAGTTTTGTTGAACTTGAAAGTTTTTATTGTCCATTTGGTTTTCAGAAAATTGCCGATTTCGGGCTTGCCACTCAGCTAATGCGACCAGACGAAAAACATATGACTATGTGCGGTACTCCAAACTATATCTCCCCGGAAGTCGCAACAAGAGCATCTCACGGGCTCGAGACTGATGTTTGGGGATTGGGAGTCATGCTGTATACGATACTGGTCGGTCGACCTCCATTCGATGCTGATGATGGAATCAAGTCTACTCTCACCCGGGTCGTCATGTCTGACGTCCACTATCCATCACATTTATCTTCCGAAGCGAAGGATTTAATAAGTCATCTGCTTAAGAAGAACCCAAAAGAGCGCATTCCTTTGCCTAAAATATTGGACCATCCTTTCATGCGCAAGCATCACGGAATGAAAATTACGTCTGGGATTGCAAATCCAATGACAGTTAAAAAATGGGTTTCTTGTGACAGTGGGACAGCTTCAGCAACGTACCCGATTCAGCCATGGAATTCGAACATGCCATTAGCGACAAACAGAAGTGGCTATGGTTGCAGTCATAATTGGAAGTTATGTGACTCTTGCTCTCACCAGGACTCGTGTCTATGTCAATCCAACCGAATACAAATGGGGGGATCATCGTGTCAAGGGAGCCGCTGCAACAAATCTAATGAGTTTATGAGTACAGCTTCGAATATTGCCGAAATCTCTCACCACGGAAGAAATGTTCTAAGTACCCACAGCATGGCTAGCCAAGGGTATTCAAATCATCACCAGGCTGTACCGGAAAAGCTGAACACAAACTCGGTGATGCAGCCAGAAAATGACAATTCGGCTAAAAAACTGAATCTCGTACTTCCGTTATGTTCGAAAAGACTACGTCCTGTCCGGCAGAAGACCAAAAATGTTGTAGTGAACATCATGGAAAATGGGGAAGTTTGCTTGGAATTCCTTAAGACGAAGGAAAACGTAGAAGTAGTGTGGGAAGTATTAAGGATCTCTCCAGACGGCATGAGGGTACGATACATTTTTTGCAGTAAACAGTTTCCTCCATAGTTAACGAACAATCATATTCATTATTATATTTTATTTCAGATTGTAGTGTACCAACCTAGCAAAGGTAAAGGGCAACCAATTGGTAATGAACCACCCATGCTACCTGAGCAAGGCGCTGACTCCATCTACAATTACGAGAATATTCCGCAGAAGTATTGGAAAAAATATTCTTACGCTTCTAAGTTTGTCGACCTGGTGAAAACCAAAACTCCGAAAGTTACATTTTACAGTCCGAGTGCTAAATGTTGTTTAATGGAAAATGGTCCCGATGCTGATTTCGAAGCGTGTTTTTATGAGGGTAAGTTAATGTTGAATAATCATTAAATGTATTTCCTGATTATGTATATTTCTTAATTTTGCAAGTATTTTTTTAATTCAGGTGGAAAAATTACAAAAGCCAGTAATCAAATAGTTCTGACGGAAACATCTGGAGTTGCTGTGAAATTTTATTTGTCTGAAACTCCTCGATTGCCACCAACTCAACAGTTAATGTGGGAACATTTCCGAAAATGTCATAAGCATTGTCTAATACTGGAGAGTACTTTGAACGAGCTAGGTAGCGTAACAGAAGAGACTGCATTTCCTGTAATTGTTGGAAGACGGCCGCAAAGTATGTCTGCGAAATCATCACCTGTGTCAGTATTAACCAGTAAGGAGAACATGTCCCCGCGAAGTGCAATCAACGTTCCCACAGTAAGTGATATTTTAATATCTGCGCTATGATCAAACTTGCATTGCGAATGATTACCTGGAATGGACTAATCTTTATGATAATTTTTAAGATGGGTGGTTACGAAACATCAGTCATGAGTACAAGACCCGGATCTACCCTGGGTCACACGAAGAAGATCATGAAAGAAGTGACTATCGCAGGCATCGGCAAAGCTTTTCAGTTTTCCAATGGTGATATCCATGTGCAGTTTGAGGATGGTAATAGGTTACTATGTAACCCTTCGTCAGTTAAAGTTTCGTTCTTTACGAGCAGCGGACAATCGTTTCACTACAAAGAGAAAGATCATATTCCTTCCGAAATTCGGGGTAGACTTGAGAAAATGCCGCAAATCGTCCATGCCTTGCAGGGAAGATGACTGTAATTCATCCTAACGTATGTAAATTATATTTTGTTGAATATTCTCGTGTTAAATGTTATTTGGCTTTAAGCGAAGGACTAGCCCTGCACGTTATGGAAATCCTCTTTCTTTCATATAATTAATTATAGTAGCTGGATCTCTGGTTTAAATATTTTTGTACGGATCACATGGAGATGGGATTTAAAGTGGAAAAGCCCGAGTAGTATATAAGAAGTAATGCACTGTGCTTGAACATATATATGTCGTAGTTTATTACATATTTGGTATGGACTTCTGAAAAATATTTCAATTTCGATTCGTAAGTTAAAAGTTCTCGACATCATCCAAACGGAAGCGTGATTTGTTCGCGAACTTTCGAGAATAATATATTTTCATTAAGTAGATATAATATGGGGTCTGTATTAAGAGGTTCAGCTTGTAGTTCAACGACAGCTTCACCGTATATTTTCCAATACCGTTGACAGTAAATAAGTTGAATTTTGATACTAACTTGTTAGCCTAAAGCAGCCTGCGTTCGGCCGTAGGATAAAAACGCTACATAGCCCCTAAAATTGTATGTTTGTTTAGAAACAATGCAAGTTACAATATGTTATATTAAATTGATTACTGATTGATAACTAGAATGGATATAAACGCAATATTTTTGTCTCAAGAGTTACCCCTTCTTTGCACTCTGAACTTAACAGATACAAAACAAATAAAAATATGAGAATATGCACATCATATGATTTATACAAAAAGGCCTACTCTATACCCATACCTTAATTACTGGTCCATGACTTCACATCGTCATCGTCCTATATAAAAGTAGTTATCTTTGTTTCACCTGTATGATTTGGTAGAATCATTGAATTCAGCTTATCACCTCGAGGATTTCTTTCCTGTCCATCCTCTTGTCCAGAATCTCCCATGTGAATAATCAATAAATGCTTAAAACCTATCTTTTCCAGCCAAGGCGGTCATTTCCGAGTCTCCCCCAGAAAAGTACTGGAGCTCTTGTATATCTTGGAGTTTTTCATGTCCCTTGATGTGGGCGTAATTTGCAGAGAGGCACATCATATAGTGTATCTAAAATCCAGGATTGAAATAATTTATTATTATTCTCCATCTAGACTTTATGCCCTCGTCCTTCCTTAAATCTCCAACGGATCTAACAACTGAATCTCCACTCACCAAACTGAAGATGATAAGTCCACAAGCGACGGTTGCCAATATAAACATAACTTCAGCTCGCTCGACATAGTCTTTGCAGAATAGTTTCATTTCATTCTGTTCGCAAACTTTCATGTCATGAACCGGCGTATCTTCCGGGAATAGAAAGTCTAGAAATATAATAGTTTTAGTAAATTCCCTGTACGTTCATGGCAATCACAGGATTATTCTCTCCCCTTTTTGTTTCAAGACTTACGGAATTGAGTAAAATCGATGCAATTATCCCTCTCATACGGAGGTTGTTTATGAGAGCAAAGAGACCAGAAAATGGAATAAGTTGCTGTAACTACAACTAAAAAGGCAAACATTCCCATCCACGCAATCTGAAGGATGTACGTAATGACCATGAACTGGAAGAATTAAATAAAATAGCAATTAAATTTAAAATATCCTCAAATGAATCAGTCATCTCAATCCCTGAGAGCAATTACTCTTCCAGGTATCTAGCTTACCACAGCGCAGGTGATCCTCCCACCGACCCTTGCTTTGAGAGCTTTATAAACAGACTTTCTTGTTTCTCCCGTAGTAAGGCATCCTACAAAGAGCATCATCAGGCCCAGTGCTCCCATCGAGGCTCCAATGATGACAAAAGCTAACTGAAGGGGTTCCAGCCACTCGACCCGGAAGTGAAAGACTTCGTCGAACATGAGTCGGGTAAGAGCCACCCCTCTGTACATGGTCCCACAAAAAACTCCGACGCCCGCCAAACACATGATGGTTGCAATGAGCGTGGCATACGGCATCCGCGTCATACAGCTTTGACACCCTCGACCTGGTTAAAAAATATGAAATTAACATGAATCAAACTCTAAGTTAAGTGATTTTAAAATTAAATTAAATAAAATTACAAATCATCCTAGAAAACAATTAGTTTTTAATTAACTTACCCATTTTACTTGCGTGTTGCAGGATCTACCCGAAAATAAATAAAAAACGTGCACTATATATTAATTACTTGCAACCACACTGTGGCACTGACGGACACTGCAACTGCAGTTGTGGTCCTAATGATGAATAATATTGCCCTCACTCTCACTTTTGGTAAATGTTCTGCAGATGAGAAGAGGACAGCACACTCACTCGCTCACCTTCCTCAGGGCTATTATGATTAGTACGTAGAGATGATTAGAGTGATGATGACGGTGAAGAATGAGATCAGTTTTGACAGGGGATAAGAATCATCCACCACGCGCTTCTCAGCCAGGAGAGTAACTAAAAACCGTGCGTCTTTTCTCCAAAAGTCAGTCAGTCAAGACTATTAACAACGACGCTTGGGGCGTTGTCATCAAAAAGTTGGAGTCAAAGGAAGCGTAGCAAAGAATGTATTCAGAAGAATCGCGAAACTAAGAAGGGCGGTAGACAAAGTGCGGAGGAGTGTATACCAGCTTAAAGTTGGCAATCCAACAATTCCTATTCTTGAGTATTCCGAAGAATCTATCTCTCATTCACATCTCTCACGTTTTAACTCCACTTTAATGATGATAAGGGAGGATGAAAATAGGTGGGAAATAATGTTGAACTCAGAGTTGAAGTAGACAAGGAAGGGAAGAATACTAAGGCTTTTTTCATCAACACAAGGGATCTTTTTTAGCACCAAGTCTTCTTCTTGGGAAAATTTCTTGACAATGTACAATACACACGGGGATGAGAGCACAAGCACAGCAAGGGACAGGCAGGGAAAGATATTTTCACTGTTTTTTTTTCTCGTCCTCCCTCATATCATTCGTTCGTAACGAGCTCTTCTTCCTCTTCCGTCTTCCTTGGTTGATTCTTGAAGCGTCGTTGGATCCAACGCTTAGCTTCTGACCGCCTCATGCACAACGCCACGCTTGGATGATGAATGACGCTTTAGGAGGAACCTTGCTCTCCTTTCCGGCATCAGCACCGCTTCCACCAGGTCCGCCGGTCCAAGTGTATCCGCTCTCTGAAAACAGTATCCGGAAGTTGAGCTTTATGCATCTTGTCTTTTAAATCTCCCATCAAACTCTCATCTTCTCTCGGAAAAACGTCTTCCCCCCGCTATCTTTCCCAGCATCTTTTTCTCCACTTCCCCCCTTGTTCCTCGTTAAGGATTAACCCTTCACTCTTCTTTGCCCTTCTCTTAAACATTTGTTCGCTATCTAACGCATCTCTGCCATTTTCTTAATCACCCGTACATCACATTGCATTTTCCTCCCCTCCACCACAACCTTTCTGCTTATATTTTTCCCTACTAAAACGGAATCCGGACCGTGCGAAACGCCATAAACAATGCGCATGGACGCAAAATTACGGATAGAAACAAAAGAAAAAACATAATTAGCGTACACGTATATTTTCTTATACCTGCAAAAGCTTACTCTCTTCCACCTTGAACTCAAAAACTATCTGCCCAGCAGCTACACTTGCAATTATGCACACTCAAGGGAATTGGCAAAGCAACCTTATAAAATTAATTAGTTTTCACTCTCATTTTGCATTATTTTTTCTCTTAGTGCTACCTATCCGTTTGCACCTTCGTGTCAATTATACTTGCGTTTCCAACAGCCTATTTACACTTGGATGTTCATTTGAAAAAAAACTGTACTGAATTCCCTGCAAATTAACCCTTTCTCTTCATCAAGGATAATCCTTGTTAATAAGAGTCAGCCGGATTTCCACATGTGCCAGCCCGTATGTATATATGCTATTCTCACCTCAGCACCCGCAATTAAATTTCCAATAATCCAGAACTCTGCCCTTCCTACTTCACCTCCTCTTTTCGGTCTACCCCGTTGGAATGAGAAGTATTAAAATTGTTCTTACATTCTTTCTCCTCCTTCCCAGACAGTAAATCCTGTTAAGTTACGCAGTAATACAATAATAGTGTACGAATTCCAATTGATTCATCAAGTCTTATTCGTCTCCTCCCTCTTCCGCTGCCTCGCTATACTCGTGTCTCAGGTTTGCCATTTCCTATTCAATAGTCTGTGATTACCAGGATGGAATAGGTGAAGGTCTGACTGAGTCAGAGGGGGGGGCGGGATACTTGGGAAAAGTGATTATGTTTCGTTTCAATAACTACTTGCCTCGAGTTTTTCTTTACAAGACTAAATAATATAATTCTCTCTGCATAATCAAAACATAAGTATCATATTACCTTCGCCGTTTTATGACTTGTCTCTTAACTACTCTCGGAGTCTTTCCCTCCTCATCTTTTGTAATATGTCTCCTCTGTTTATATTCAGAAGAAGAGCGACAGAAGAATTGTATTTTTGCTTGAAGATAAGACTTGATTTCTACACTCCCTTCCTTCCCTACTCTAATAATGATAATAATGGGTGGAAGTAGAATAGAGGGGAGAAGAAGCTGAAGGAGGGCGGTGATAAAATAAAAAATCAGAAAATGACACACAGAAGATAAGAATCCTTTTTTACCTTTAGCCAGTTCAAACGCATCCACAATCCAAAAAGAGGCTAATGCATACTTGCATTATTGTCCGACCCGAGAAGAGGATGGATGTCGTTGTGTACAAACTATAATCTAGCTGCTTGTTCCGTCCTCTTAGGAGGAGAATCCGCGTATATTTGTTCTCTGAAGAATCCTATAACCGTCACCCGTTCCTTCCGGACCTAGTCTCTCCCTTGTGAGGTGTGTGGATAAAAAATACTGTAATCGTGGGAGGAGAAGGGTGAAATCACAGAGCGTTCTGTATTTATAATTTGCCCTTCCGAAAGCTTGCTTCAATAAATTAGGGACGCAAGGATGAAATCTCATCCATTTTCTCACCCTCAACTCACCGCAAATTTTCGTTGCATTAAAAAACTAGGAGGTTTTGAAATTCTCAACACTTTTAAAAAGCTAACTAACTGCTTTACGGTTAAATATACGTGCTCCGTCTTCTAATGTGAGCAAAACATGCAGACTGCAAATAATCCTGGGAAAATAGTGATCCCTGATTGTCGCTCCTTATTCCTCCAATGCATGATCCCTACCTCCGGTGGTGCAACAATCTCCCTCCCTTCTCATTCCTTTACACACTCCCTCTCACTCTGTTTTACTCAGGTGGAACGGACAAGGTTTGACATCCGTTGGTAAAAGTTTTCATAGCAGCGAGAAGCTAAACAACTTGAAATCCAACGTACACACAAAATCTACCTTTTCAAGAACAGGCTATTCCCTTATCTGGTATCCTAGCCTGTGTATACACACAGCTCTTTTGTAGACTCATCTACTGGCTTACCTGTAATCAGCGCTCAGGTAGAAATTCATTTTTCTCCCACTAGCATGCGCAGCTGAGCCCAAATTTAAAACTATACTTGATGTATATGCTACTCATTGGACTTTTTGGTTGATTATTAAGGCTCTAGGATTCCCCGTACGTCTCGCAGCATTTGTTCAGTAAAAAATACAAGTCTGAACAAAATATTTACCCGTCGCTTGATAATGAGTTTGTTCCTTGTTAATTCTACTCAGGTTTTAGTGGATCCAGTCTGTCTCTTGAAGACGGATCGTCATCTTGAAAATCTGATTCAGTCCTTCAAGATAAGACACATTTTTTGACGCTACTGCCATTTTGTCTAAAAACGTTTGAGTGATCCTTCAATAAAGATTGATCTTAACAGAAAAGCTGGCAGATTAATGAGCGCAAACGTTTTCTAACATTCTAACCCTATGTCTTTTCTACCCAGTCGCTAGCAGCGACAGCCTAATTAAAACTTACCAAAACTGCTCTTTCGGAGCTGCAAATTGCACGTGCTTTTTTCATATCATAAAGACCGTCAGCTTATATGTATTTTGTAGAGGTCGTGCATAGGTTAATTGGGATACCTGAGAAGGGAATGTGGATTGGAAATGGGTGTGATGCTTGGTGCAACTTTATTCGTTGAACGGAATTACTTACTTGAAAATGATATGACCACATACCCGATTTTGTAATCTGATCCATGTATTTTCAATCCTCTCCTCCAGGAAAACAGAGATAACTACAGCAAGGTGTGGTTCTGTTTGAAAACATTGCCACATTGCTCTTCCTCCCCTACTGATGCTTAAATAGTAGCTTTGACCCGTCAATCCGTCTCATGTATGCATAAGATACTCATTCTCAGAATCCAAAGGTTCCAGGGCACAAGCACTGCAATGCTAAAGTTTTGGTCCTTTCATGTACATATCATCCTCCAGTTTCCCTATCACAATATTTGAGTTGATCGTTTCATTAGTTTCAAGGTCGGCCGAGGTTCGGAGAGAATAAGCTTTTAGTAATTACATTCTGTAGTACTTTTTCTAATCAGACACCAAACACATGTCCTAAGAGCAGCTTGAGCGTCGTCAATGTTGTTTGAGCCAGAGGGCGCATGAAATCGATGAAAATTCATGCTCGTTCACAGACAAGCATGTGCTCCTTTTAGAAGCATATATTAGAGCTAAAGTTATAATTGACTTGGAACACTCTACGCGTGATTGAGTGTAGATTATTTTTGAGTGACTTGGTCGTGTAAATAATTTTCCATCACATTCATTAACCTCTTCACATTGCCTTAGTTACAAAGTGAAGCGGTTTGCCGTGATCACATCACTTTAACCGCAGTCTTTATCCATCCTTTGAAAGATAGAGTCAAGTTGCGGGAATATACTTTTCTCTCTTGCTTTTGGATTCTGTTTTTAAAATGTCTCGCGCTAACATTTCCGTCGCTGTAAAGGATACTTCCCTTGGAGAAGGTCCGCACTGGGTAGAAGAGCGTCAAGAATTGGTTTACGTTGATATTCCTGGGAAAGCCTTTCATCGTTATGTCCCGTCTACCGGTCAAGATTTTTGTTTACCAATCGGTAAAAGGATAATCTTTCAACCATATCGGTTAACTGCTACGTCATTCGGCTTGTTCTGGCTTGTTAAACTATATTTCTTTCCGCAGAGCAAGGACGACCAACTGCAATAGTTCCTATCGATTCTCAGCCCAACAAATATCTTGTTACGATTGAGAGAGATATCTGCGTTTTGGAATGGGATGGAGAGTCCTCTGACAAGTTTGATTTGAAAACTTTAAAAACTGTTGAAGATGAGTATCCTAAGAATCGATTCAACGATGGGAAATGTGATAACCAAGGGCGCTTTTGGGCAGGTAGCGCTTATCCCGCCTTTAAAAACTAATTGATGTGGTAATTAAAAGGAATTAAGCCTGTACTGATGCTAACTTGGTTTTAGGAACGATGGGCTATGAAACCACTCCAGGAGAGGTTGACCCGGAAAAGGGAAAGTTGTACAAACAAGGGCTGGACGGTGAACTCAGTTGGCATGTTGACAAGATTGGGATTTCTAACGGTTTGACTTGGTCATCAGATTCACAAAAGTTTTTCTACATTGATTCTGTCGCGTACTCCGTGGATGTCTTTGATTTTGATCCCAGCAAAGGAACCGTTTGTAAGGGATTTTGTTTGCAAATTAGCCATTATAATGCAAAATATTTTCAGAAACAATAATACTGCTTTTAACAATCATCCCTCGATTTTTCAGCAAACCGCAGAGTTCTGTTTGACTTGAAGAAGAATGGGATTTCTGGACTTCCTGACGGCATGACAACGGATGCTCACAACAATTTGTGGGTGGCTGTGTATCTCGGAGGAAGGGTGAGTTCATTTCATGAGTTCTAGAGTTCTAGCCGGATGAAATGAGAATGCCCTGCTTATGTTCTTTTGAATGGTTCTATAGATACTGCACATTGATTCCATCACTGGAAAGTTGATAGATACAGTGAGTTTGGATGGCCTAGCCTCCAAGACTACCTCCGTAGCATTTGGCGGACCGAATTTGGACACATTATTCGTCACATCAGCGAAATTCGGGCTTACACAGGAACAATTAGCTGCTGAGAAAAATCCTGGTGCTGTTTTCTCGGTAACTAATCTGGGTACAAAGGGAATCGGCGGGGGAGTAGCGTACCAGGGAAAGTTACCATTGTAATCAAGTTACCCAGGTCTTGCTTCAGATTATGTTAATCAGTTGAATAAATAGTTATGTTCGCAATTATAATTTCTTGTTCATTTGTCCAAATAAATTCCGGGACACATGCTCAATTTTGAATCTGTATATATCGTTGATGCATGCGTATTTCAAACTTGATCGATACAGCGTCGCCATAGATGCATTACATTGATTGTTCAATTCCTTTTTGTTTCGCGCCTCTCCCCTTCAAGAATTATGTACTACGAATAATGAAGCAATCCCAATGAGTCATCTGGTACGGCCTGTCTCAGCATATTGATATTTTCCCAAAATGCCGCATACAGGGAAGTTTGTGAGGAGAAGACTGTACAGATTCTTCATATTTTTTGACTAGTCCTCCGCGTAGTATTTTAATCTCCACCCTTTGCACTTGTACTGTGGACAAGTTATTTTCGTCTATAATTTTTGCGCAGTGTTTTGAATTTGCTAACATTAAAATGTACAAAGTCGATCTACCAATAGATACAAAAGAAGCAGCAAAAATCCAGCGCCGCAGAAGAGCTGAGGAAGAGAGGAAGTTACGGATTTTCAATCCCAAGTTCAGAACACGTGGGGTAATTGTTTTCGAGCCGAGTGTGTATGCATGAACTACATACACTCCTGCATCAATCATGCGTTGAGCTAAATTCTCTTGAACTAACTACAGGTAGATTTAGAAGCAATCAAGCAGCAGATTGACGAGAAACGTGCGGAACAACAACGGGAAAGGGATTTACACGAAGCCTACAAACGTGAAGCGTGTAGACAAGACGCGTTAGCGCAGGAAATAGAGCAGCGATTGAGACTTGTAAACTGTCCATATGTTTCTAAACGATTGAATATTAATTTCAAATCAATGCAGTTAAAAACAAGGTTCTCTTAAACTATACATGTTTTAGGATCGGAGGAGATACATTCAAGAACTTCAAAGTTATCGTCAGAATTGTCAAAGATTTGAAGACAGAAGAGAATTCGATTTAAACGATCCGGAATACCTTAAAAATTCCTACCCGAACCGTTTGCACGATGAAGATCCCAGACTTGGTCCCGCCTCAGTGCAAAAGTAGCGCCACGATCGCCTGAATACGAACAAGGTTTATGTGGCTTTAATATAGATGGCGTTGGTAACGGCTTTCCCCTTGTTTCAGATTTGAAGGAGAAGACAGCTGCTACAAAGAGAGGATTCGTTCTCAAAGTCATCAGAATCGAAAATGGTTGGACTATCAAATGAAGGAGAAGCAAGCAAGTATCGAACAAAGAACGGAAGTGAGTCTACTTTTAAATAATTGCAAAACATGAGTCTACTGCTCTTGTTTTTAAACTTGTCTCATGTTCACTTTTGCCGTTACAGGCGGAAGAAATTCATGATCGGCGTATCAGGGAGACTGATTTACGGAACATGCATTTATATGCGGCCCAAATGCAAGCTAGAAAAGCAGTTCAAAAAGCCACCGTTAATTTTAATCTTGTGCTGGTGAGTTTAGCTTTAGTTGGCAGCGGGTAAAAAGGGGTTATAATGTCACAGCGTATGCATGCTGTATTCGTAAAAGGTGTTCCATGTTGACTCAATGTTATGAGTTTCGTTCAAAGGCTCAAGAAACACAAGATCGGAGAAATTTGGAGAAGATGGCGGACGAAGAGGCAAGTATCGCTCATCAGCTTAACGAAATGCAAAGCGAGTTATTGACAGAGACTACGGACGCGACTTCCGTTGGAAGACCTCACGGGGTCCTTCGAGAAAGGTTCAAAGGATATTCTGAAGAGCGATTAGCAGCTATTCGGGATGAGCAGCGAAAACAAGCCCTTGAAAACTGTCAAAAGAGACAAGAGGAAGAAGAGTTTAATCGAGCGTGGGACAAGCAAACAGTTCTTGAAGACACAGCCAAGATAATCATGGAACAAAATCTGATGAAGGAGAGAAGGTATAGTAGCGAGAGCAGAGAGTTGAAGGATTTCCACTCTGTCGTTTCCTCATCATTGCATTCAAACTAAACCAATCCAGATTACAAGAGTAAAACTAAAATTGAATATTATTTCGCCCCCAGGTGTGTGCAAACCCAAGTGAAAAAGACTAATATGCAGCTGGCCCGCGAGCAGAAGCTTCGGCAGGAGTACTACAAGAGCCTCAATACTAATGTTCCCACGGAGGAATTTTTCGCTCAATTTAATACAACGACCCGATAATTTCAAATTAAGCTTACGAATCATTTACATCTTTTCCTCATTTTTCGCTGTCCAACTTTATTTCATCGATTCTAAATGTCCCAATGTGTACAAAATGTTTTTTTTTCAGTTTCACAATCATTAAAATCCATTTTCCGGTTTTAAAAGTTTTGAAAAAGAGCCTCAAGTTTGAATTTGAATACATGGGATTTGGAATAAAAATCCATTATACTAATTTAATTTCAGCCATTTTTGTACTTGCTATTTCGATTGAATTCCGATTTACCACATGTCTTGGAATGTTTTAGAAATTTAATTTACCTTTCACTTTAGTAATATAGTTTCTGGCATTGAATCACAATTTGTAATAATTCCTACTCCATCCTCGATGGAAACCGTTTGATGCTTATCAACATTATAAGTTACATCAAACGCTTTGTCTGCGGTAGCATCATAAGATAACAATAAACCGTGTTCGTAATACTTTGCAGAAAATCTTCGCTGTAACTAAACTACCTTTCGCTTTGACAATTTGCGACAGTAAAAGTGAAACGATACAAGGAATGTTAGCAAGTTCATTTACATTCATGCAGATTAGAAGCTATTCTTACGACATTATAGGTTGCCAAAGGATTTTAGTAGATAACAATGTGTACATTAAGTGGACGGCAGTCAGCTAAAGTGTCCACTTGATATTTGACGCAGGAGTTGTATGAGAGACAAGACGCTAACGAAATTAATGTACATGGCACGTGCTCACCATTGACCAGGATGATGACATTGAGGTCAGATGGAAATGACAGAATTGCGACAAAGATTTACTATAGAATCCGCGATGACACCAGCGGTTTGCGGTTGATATCCCCCAGACGTTACCATAAGAATGGGCACTTGTCTCTTGAGACATTCAGAAAAGACAATCCTGTCCCTTTGCATAATCCCTTGTGGAGTTATTGACAGTCTTCCCAGTGGATCGTTCTCCATTATATCCGTTCCCGCATTGTATATCACAAAATGAGGAGGGAAGTTTTCCAGGGATGCTTTAAGCTGTCTGTAATTTACGATAAAGCATGAAAAATACATTCTCAAACCTATTATCAGAGGGGTAACATGCAAATGTGATTGAATTTGAGTCCTTGCAGTTGTGCGAAAATCATTCACTAACCCTTCAATTAATTCCAAATAGCGTTGATCCGTCGTGTAGGAACGCATGGGAACAGGGCAGCGGATTCCTCTCACTGCAATCGCATCTTGAGGATAGATGGAATCATTATAGGCGTCCAAAATGAAGACACGCTGATCTTTGCCCCAGTCTCTTTCATGGCCATTCCCCTGAATGATTTCAAGACCATTTACTAATAATCCAAATTTACCGTAATGACCTTCTTCCTCCTATTTAATTCATGTAGTCTTGCTTCTTCACTATCATATAATTGGATTATGATATGACGCCTAGTTGTCTCACCATCCAGAAACCTGATTGACACTTTAATTAATTTAAAGCATCCTCTACTAACCGTCCGACTAGATGATTTCTTTATAGCTGTCATTATATTTTACAGTTTCCTTTACAAGGTGTTTGAAGTAAAATCTTGGTTTGCGCATCCTACGTTTCCAAAGTCTCATTTACATACGTAACCCTGCTCATAAGGGTAATCAAGGTTAAAATCCTAACTCTAATCCACCTCACCTGATGAGCATCCAAATCAAGGATCATAACCCTTGAAATTTTTGGATTATCAAGCACAAATTTAACGCCAAGACTGATGTCAGCGTAGAAACAAAAGCCTCCTCCTCGTTTGGATGAACAGTGATGAAATCCTCCACCAAGGTTAATGGCCCAATTCCGATCCAGTGCTAACTTTGTTCCCAGTACAGTCCCACCAGTTTGATACCTAATCAATACAATAATGAGAAATGCCATCGAAATCGAAAATCCCAGCGTTTAGATACTTCATCACCCTCGCTTTGAAACTAGCATCAAAAGAGACCCAAACTTAAGATTATTCAAGCAGAGGTGTATATAGAGTTTATAGAAGTGATATAAACTGTATCCGTGTCAAACCCACTAAGAAGGTGAATACCTCCTTGTATGAAATTTGCTTTATTTCTACTCAATCAATCATCAAATTCCTTGGTATTTCTGAAGGCCAACATTTGAGTCATGACAGCGCAAAGCTCCGTCATGCACAATACATAGACGAACGTTTATTTCAATCATTTCAAGTGATAATCTAATCTGTCGCTTGTACTTTTTGCTTTTTACCCATTGCAAGTCACCATTTTGCTCGTTGCGTACCAGTTCCGCGTAACATTAAAGAGTCAAGCTTAATTAGACACTCACCTTAGAGGTCTGAGTAGTTTTGAGTTTCTCCAAAACCATGGCACCTACAACATAATCCCAGGACAAAAAACATGAGGACTTGAACTGGGAAATCCTCAATGATTCTCGCAATTAAAATTTACCGCAATGATGGGGCAAACTTCAGCAATGGATGCAACCGTCACTCCGTTTTTCAACGATTTCAAATAAGCAGGTGTGTGTATTCGAAGCAGATCACTATCTTGAGCTTCATTTGGTTCAACAGTCTGTCCCTCTTTTATGGTGCCCGCTTCAAGGAGCAGCTATATGTAGAAGTCATTAAAATTTCTTACTATAATTACATGGAGCTAATGGGCGAAGACGAAAAACAGACTGCATGGCCGTCCGCTTACAACCTCTTACCTTATGAGCCCGTCCCCATTTGGTCACATCAAAGGGATGCAATTTTTCCATTCCGAAGAAGTTGACATCGTATTTGGGTGAATAGATGATGGGACATTGGTCCGGACGGATATCAAACAATAGTTTCGTTTCAAATGGCGGATTTTCGGCAGATGTGTTGGTTCCCGCCGAAGTCCCCGCCGTGGGTTGGCGGACTCGATTTTCATGGTAGTCTTCTACTTTGGCCATGAATACATTCTGGTTTGAAATTCGTTTACAAATTTGGCGTCTGCTTAACCTGCAAAAGAAGCACCGAGTTATGTAGCTACGAGAGTATTTTTCCAGTTAGAATCCCTTTAGCACAAGGCTACAGACTAGGAGACATATTTCTCTATCGACCCTCTGAGACTGTCCCGGGTTAGAAGAATCTACTAAAAATGAATCTATAGACTGTTGTGGTTGTCATTATGTTTTTACGGTTGGCAGTGTCGGCTAATAACTTGTGTCAGCCTTCTCTTCGACATGATGCATGTCATTACTATTTCCACTTTCCCTTTGGAGTGTTTGATCGTATTAGTAAATTGCCTGTCACAAGTGTACAATTGCGGAGAGGGTTCCGGTTACGGGTAAGTGGGCATTTATGAGTGAATTGCAGTTGGGCCACTTCAGGAGGATTCTCACGGGTTGTATAGGGAAACATTTCTCCATGAATAATTCCGGAACGTAGAGAAACTAGGTTTGGAGAAAAGCTCCCATGTCCCTTTAGCTAGATTAGAGTTAGAACAAGCGACTATTGGCATTTCCCGTCCTAATAGTATTCCCTTCATTCATTGTCAATATAAGTCTGCCAAGTGGAAAATGTAAACATTGGTAAAATGGAAGTGCTAAAGTGCGTAATTCGCAGGCAAAGCATGGAGGAAAATCCTCCCTTTGAAAAATTCTTAAATTGGGCCTAAGCCCAGAAAATACTTATGAACCACCTGGGATAATGATCCACCCATGCAAGATTTATTTCAAAAGAATTACTATATAGGTGGTGAGAAAAAGAGAAGACGAATGTATAAAAAATCTCATGCTTTATCAAGCGTAAAGAGGAAGGAGTTGACATTGTTTTATGCTCGCGCTGTTACAAGAAAAGTTGTGTACACGTGCTACTAACTGAATTCCATTGCCAGGAAATTAGCTACGATATACGACTGTAGGGCATGTACAAATATCGTATATATTCTCTGATTTACCTCAGGATTATTTACCTTAAAACTCTTGCTGAGATAATCTGGAAAGACCACATATAAAAATATCACGTTTGTATATTCACCTCACCCTGTCTGCGAATGTGAAAAGAAGAGAAAAAGGAATCCAAGGACTAGAACTTGACTGTAGTTCCTCCCGTAGTTTGATCCTGGTCAAGGCGATTTGTAATTACATGGAATGTGTATGACGAATTGAACCCGCAAAAGTATTATTTACGTACTACTACAAGCCCTTCATTACCACATATAAGATTTGGCTTGGAAAATTGCTTTTAATATCCAAGTGGTAAAAATTAAGCATCCGTCCATAGACACTGCTTTTAGTACTATAGTTAAATGAAACGTTTGTATTTCCGGAAATCCAATCAATCTTTGATGACAAATTATCTATTCCTTGGAGGACAGTCTCAAGCTTCGTACCAGCCCAAGCCAGGCCAAGCAATTCTGTGGCTAGTCTTCTTGAGGACATAAGTTGGACCATATTGATTGTTGGAGAGAATATTTTTAGCACAAAGGACAAAATGAGGCATGAAAAGTGCTGAGTTTATATCCTGTGATGTAATTCGAGCGAGTCACTCCTCAATAAAAAATGTAAAAATAATCCCTGATTTATCCTTATTTTTCCGCTCTTATAAGATTCGCACTCGATTTCATAATTCAGGATCATCTATTCTAAAAGAGCGAGAAGATGGTTGATTAGCGGATCTGTTTCGCGACTTGTCTTCTTGCTTTTAGAGCGCAAGGAGTGAATAAAATATAGCGCACAGTCCTAATTTTAGCCCGCACGGAAGCCCGGCGGGAGGTGGTAGTGCATAGTGGTTGTCGAAATTAATTTTATGTTTAGGAAGATGATGATGAATGTTTTGTAAATTGGAAACGTTTAAGTATTTTAAAATATCTCTGCATTTTGAAAGTATTCAACCTTGAGTTTGATGACTATGAGTTTGTTCACACAAAGTTTCGTGCCCAATGGTCATCGCGAAGAGCGAGTGGGGACTGTGATTAAAATTATTGCAGACATCCTCCATGCTTCATTCACCCGAAACGTTTGAAATTGAAATGCTTTCCGCTCCTTAAACAGATCATATGTTTCTGAGAGACATGGATCATACATCCAGGCGTTGCTTGAATGAATCCCTCTCGACGACGGCAGGCATATAGTTTAAGGTAATTCTCTCTGCAAACATTTCCCTTCTCTGTTGTGGAAAAGTCCTCGTAGAATTATCGAGATCATGAACGCTGCAGCGATATTATTTCAAGTTTCACTCGAAATATTTCCTTTGTCAGTCCTTTCTGGCCCTCCTCAGCTTGGGCTTTTGCAGGTTTCTTGTTGTAGACATACACTACCTTGTCGGCTTGCTGTTTTCCATTATATATTCAACAAAATCCTTTCACACTTGAGTCTATACAAAATTAAAAGTCACCACCCTGATCATCGA
This sequence comes from Sminthurides aquaticus, assembly GCA_906901655.1. Taxonomy (NCBI): domain Eukaryota; kingdom Metazoa; phylum Arthropoda; class Collembola; order Symphypleona; family Sminthurididae; genus Sminthurides; species Sminthurides aquaticus. The sequence goes on along the minus strand of CAJQTT010000004.1, from coordinate 731,345 downwards.
GAATGTTCGACGACTTGATGGGCTCACTTCCTTTGTTACGAGCGTATTAAAATGTGAGAAACTGTGAGGATACGCTGCCATTACTGGGTGACGACATATTTCAAGATGGATTGAATCTTGAAAAGCGTACACTACGTAACAGAGATTGAAATGGATTCAAAACAGAGAGGCCCTGTCTCACCGCAAACCGAAAGGGAACACGCCATCCCCAGCAGCCCTCCCTCCCATTTAAAGTACCTCAGACATGGAGAGACAGAGGCCAGAAAGCGTTTCTTCCTTAAAATACCTTAAAATAGCTTAAAACGTTTTCATAATAGCGTTTAACATGCATTTAGCATCCTTTAAAAGGGCTAAATACATAATCCCCCTGATGAAGAAATCTCCCAGTCTCCCTCTCCTCCTCCTTATCAAACGCAATCTGACCCGAGTTATATAAATACGCCGAGGATTAACAGAAGAGAGATCAAATCACTTTACCCTTTGGTGAAGCACATTCCAGCTCCACAACATCTCCCGATAGGAATTTATATTTTCGCCTCAAAAATATTCCTCGAGAGTGCGACGCAAAATGAGAGTGACACGCTTAAAAACATTTCAATTCCTCCTTTTCCTATACGTGGCTCCGTGCATACTTGGGGCCAGTGTTCCCGCCTCACCTCCTGAGGTAGAGTATGTGAATCCTTCAGAGATTACTTTACAAAATAGAAATGTATCTATCGAATTTATCCCATTGGATTCCCGGGAGGATGGAGACAGCAAAACCGAGTATTCTGTGCAACCTCAGGAAGAGGGAGATGTGAGTGAGCAAGGGGAGGCTGACAACGAAGATTATCAAGAAGAAAGTGAGAGTGGGGAGGAGGAAGCGGATGGCTCTCTTCCAGAAGTAGAAGAATCTTACACGGAAGAAAACATTACTGACACTAATCAAGATTCCCAAGAAACTCAACTTTCACCCGTCGTTCTCGCCCATCCACTTGGCAAGAAACCTGATCTGCAAGCATCCGCTACTGGCTACGGTCACGGAGGTTATGGTGGAGGTGGTGGTGGTGGTGGCAGCGGTGGCGGCGGGTAAGTTATTTCACTCTTGACAATCCTCCTAATACTAATCCTATTCCCTAAAGATTCCTAACGTCGCTCCAAAATATTTTAGTTATGGCGGTGGTGGCTACGGAGGAGGAGACCATCATGCTAAAGGTTATGGGGGACACCACCAGAATAGCCATCATAGCAGCCACGGACACAAGGGAAACCAAGGTATGTCTGTTGGTAGTCAAGGTCACTGAAATGAGACGGTTAATTCGGACTTGTTTCAGCATAATTATTGACCAAACGCTTCTGTCTTTGCAGGGTATCATGGAAACCAAGGATACAGCAAAGCGAACTCAGGTCATCAAAACAAAGCCCAGAAGAAGGGTCATTACGGAAACCAAGGTTCGCATTAGCTATACCTTTTGATAGCACTGTAATTGTATCTCTGATTTAAACTTGCGGCTTTGATTTGCATTATAGGAGGGCACTCGAAAGGACACAAGCAGGGCGGGCAACACTACGGTGGCAAGCAACACGGGAGTCATTCCAAGAAGGGAGCAAAGTACGGTAAGAACGGACACCATCGTCGTGGTCACTCAACCAAGGGATTCCACAATGTGTATCACAAGGTAAATAACTGATTTCCGAACACCATTTTCCCTTACTTCCGCTACTGATTTTTGTACGTCGCAAACACATCTGCTTTTAGGATGAATACAGCAAGAACAACCATTTCTACGATGATTACCACACTGATGGACATCACGCCAAATACGGAGATTACAACCAACATCACGGTGAACATGGTGGCAAGAAACATTATGGAGGTAAATGCAACGTTTCAGTTTGCAGAGCACCGAACACTGCTGGTGCTTGTCACCAAGTATTTATCCATAACACAATAACTCATGACTTTAAATTGACGAATTTCAGGACATCATAACCAAGGTCATCAAAACTCCCATCACGGAAACCAAGGTCACTACTTGAATGGACACCACGACAATGCTCACAAAGGACACAACTCACACCACGGACAGAAGGCTAATCACGGCCATCATAGCAACTATGGTAACCAAGGAGGTCACCAACAGCACCAGCAGCACGGCAAGGGACACCAGTCTCACCAAGGATATGGGCATCAAGGATACGGCGGCCATGCCGGCAACGCTGGATACGGAGGTTATTACGAGGATTACTGAATCGAAAGATTTGATGCCATCCTATAATTGTTATTCATTAACGTTTCCCATGCATACAATATCGTGTCTTGCCTCCTCCGATCACAACTTTAAGGAGGGCATTTAATTCACCGAACTTGTTTTTTAGGAGGATACTAAAAAGAAGATGAAAAGGATCTTTACACTCATCACTTAACACATACTTAAGCTAATTAAGTAGAGAGGGGGGGATGTCCAGTGGGAGTCTGTCTGTAACTTATATCTGATGCCTATTTCACGAAATTGAATTATATTTTTACTACTACACTTTTGTACGTGACTGTGATGTATGCGGTGGCGCATTTTCAAATAAACGTTCAAATTGCATAAAAAATCCTGGCCTTCACCACACATTAATTTCTCGTGGTTGCAATACCGCATTCCCATGCTTTACGATAATCAAGTCATCCCCGCACCTAATGCTTATACAGCACGCCTCTAACCAAAGACAGGCGATGACGGGAGGCTTTTAAAACTAACCTCCTCAGCATCCGTAACGTATTTAGCAACACAATTTTATGACTCAACTACACGAAGAGAAAAAACATGGATTTATTTGAACGCTCAACGGCACGCTTCGACGCCTACTCGAAGCAAAAATAAAAATGGCACCTGACCTGAAAATTGTAGTCAGTGCAGCAAAGAAGTGGTTGACACCAGTGTCGGGTAAATCAAGAACCAAGACAAGTCGCAAGATTCTGAATTCATTCAAAACTTTCATGGTCACATAACAATTCAACTGGTAGATCAAGTGTGAACGGAGTTAAGCAGAGGTGCAATGAAACAGAAAGTAATTTAATGATGCAACTAATATGAGAGGTTCTGATAATGACTTCTACACCTTAACTTTACGCATGACCGCCACCATCTTTGAAATGTAATCCAAAAGACACACTGTGATTGGCCATACCAAACCCAGCCTGGCATAACAAACGCAACCATTGACGACCTCTTCCATCTATTAAGATTTTATCGCAATTAACCAGTCAGTTAGTCAGTTACGATGCATTAGAATTCGTACATTCCTTCCCGCTAGTCATTCCTAACACGACCCCCAAAAATATAGAAAACAGTAAGCCCATTGCTACTGTATACTTTCGGTTTGGATTGATAACCAATTTTACCCATAGCTACGCTACACGAAAGCATATAATTAAGTTAAAATATGAATCAAATAGTTTCATTTCTTTCCCACCATGCAGCAACCAAAATCCAGGGCTGACATGTTCAACCAAGCTGTCACCAAACCCAGTCAGATCTCATCGTCAGGGACTACAGCTACGGCAATTCCTACAATGCATTTATGATCCCAGCAAGGCTTATGTAAATACAAACGTTAGATTGCTCAATCACCGATAAAGTTGTCATCATCGCTAGCCAAATCTCCAAATCATAATGCGGTTGTGTTGTTCTTGAAAGCACATCAGTATGTCTCATAGTTTGCCACATTTTTAAACTTGACGTTTCCTGTGGTTTGACGTTAAACCCTGATATAAGAAAGCAACTATAAGGATAGGAAAAACCGCAAAGCTCGTATTTAGTTTGCTATTTCAAGCCAACATTTGGCTCATCCCCCAACGTATATTTTATAACTTACTTTTTTCTTTTTATTGTCTCAATGCCGTGTTTTCTCGGCTTCTCTATATGATTTCAGCTCGTATGTTTACATCTTACAATCACAAGGATGCGCCTTTAAACAGTTTCATTACAAAATCGTCATCCTCCCTACATACATAATTCTATTCCCCGCAATTATCAGCAAATCATTAGTTTCCCGCAGACCATAACCCAACACCCTGCACAACCCTACATTCCACTGCCCAGTTTCTCATATCTAAAAGTCAAAAAAGCTAGGGCGGACATGACAGGCAGAACAATTAGCTTATTTAGCCCATACACACTGTCTCACGATCATTAAAACGCTGCAAAATGCCAAGGCTAATTTTGCGTATGTCAATCTAAAATTTTCATGCCGCCAACTTCATGCAAGAATAAATCCCAAGACCCAGTAAATATGGCGAATCTAAGCATCAACTGTAGTCAACGCCTGGGATCCATGTCCAGAAAACGTTTACCAAGCTGCAGGAGCGCCATCTACATTGCACGCACTGCCGAATTTGTTTAGTGGAGACTCTTAAACCAGCTTACATACACCGTTAAATCACTCTCCCAGCATAGTTTTTTCATGCGAAAGCCCATTATCTATTCAAGAAATTCCTTGGATAAGTATATTAAATATTTGAAATATTTAAATATCATCACCCGATGATATTCAACTCTGCCACTTGCGGTCGAACTACAGAGCTTTTGTCTCACTTCATAGTATAGATTGACACATGCTCGCTCGGAGATTCGATAACTGTCGAATAATAATAAAAGTATTCCATGCAGCATACAGATAGTATATTAAAAATTAAACTAACCAGAGGAGAAAGAAGAGCGATTAGATTAGTGAGAAATCATTACTTCATCATCAGCCGGTAGAAAGATCAAGTTTTAAAGTGAAGAAGAATGGGATATACTTGTGGTATATGAATAGCACTAGGTGGAGCGCCGTGTAGAACATGCACGGTTTTGTTCGGAAGACGGCAAGGAAAACTCCCAGAAGCGAAGCTTTACATTGGATTGCCGACAAAAAGTTGTTCCCCCTCTGCGTGCACTGTTGTGTCCAAGCCGTGGTAAAATCATATAACTTTTCCTTGGAGGAAAAGAGAGTGTTATATCCAGCTAGACTGGAGCTGAAGTTTGGTCATAAGTGTCGTAAGAAGTTGTGAATTCACAATTAATTTCTTGGGATTCAGTGCAGGATTAACTAGGTGATACAATAGCTAGCGGTACTCTAGTGGAATCATGGACAAGGTAAATTCTTTTGAGTTTTGCAAATTATCCGGCACAATTTGATTCTTCTCGTTGCATAATACGTAACTACAAACATATTTTTTCCGCAGGCACTGCCGATTCTGGGAGCTTTAGGCATAGTGGTTGTCACGGCGGTGTGGTATTTACTTGGAAGAAAATCTGGGGGCAAGAAAACTCTGGAAGATCCGAACAAAAAGTACGCTTTGAAATTAATAGAGAAGACGGATTTGTCCCACGACACTCGCTTATTCCGCTTTGCTTTGCCCTCAAATGGTCACATCCTGGGATTGCCTACCGGACAGCACATTTACTTGTCTGCCCAAATCAATGGCTCTCTTGTCGTCAGGCCCTACACTCCTGTTAGCAGTGATGATGACCTGGGGGTCATGGATCTTGTTATTAAGGTGAATATTATTCTTGGGATTTTATTTGAAAGGCTATAACATGTTTTACGCTCTCCAGAAATAACTTGGGATAACGTAGAATGTAAAGGATGTTAAGCCTTGGAGCAGGTTTTAGTCAAGGTCAAGTTTGTACGTGTGCTTGAAGATACACGGAATTACTTGGCGTGTCACTTGTCCATAATGATGCATTGAGAAACAGGTGATTGCGTAGCAGATACTTTTTCATGGAACATCTGACTTGCAACTTTTGAAATACCCGCTCCATCCGATGCCCACGCAGCGTTTTTGGTCAAATCGTTTTTGGTTTATTACGAGGGTTAAGCAATGTCCAGCTAGGGATTTACAAGGAAGTTCCGTTCTTCTGCAATCGTAAAGAACTGGGTAGAAGGATAACGTTCAACGTTACAGTTTACATTTGTTTCATCTTTCTAGGTCTACTTCAAGAACGCGCACCCGAAATTCCCTGACGGAGGTAAGATGACCCAGTATTTGAATGATATGGCTTTGGGATCAACCATTGATGTTAGGGGACCATCTGGATTACTTGTAAGTTCTGCCTTTAATTTGCGGATGTCCACTACAATTAAGTTTAATTAACTATTTCAAGATATGTTATTGTGAAAATTAAGGTGTATAACGGCAACGGAGAGTTTGCGATCCGCCCGGACAAAAAGTCGGAGCCAAACATTGTTCGAGTTAAAAAGGTCAACATGGTTGCAGGCAAGTCGGACAAAATGTGGTGGTCGTTGACTTTATCACTTCCGTTTCACTCGCAATTGTTATGAACGTTTTCTTCTTTGTTTTAATTCAGGCGGTAGTGGCATCACGCCCATGTTGCAAATCATCAAGGATGTATTCAAGGAATCCAATGACAAGGTCTCACTTTCTTTGATTTATGCAAATCAAACTGAGGAGGACATTCTCGTACGGTCTGACTTGGAAAAGGTTGAGAAGGAAAACCCCGACCGTTTCAAGTTATGGTACACCTTGGATCGTCCACCGACAGGTCCGTTCTATGACAACACTAGCTACACGGTATTGCATGATGCTTTATGTATGGTTCGTAAATTAACCAAATTTATTTTATATTTTCTGAATAGATTGGAAGTACAGCTCTGGATTCCTTAACGATGAAATGTTCCGAGACCACTTCTTCCCACCATCCAACGATACTATCGTTCTAATGTGCGGGCCACCACCAATGATCAATTTTGCGTGTACTCCCAACTTGGATAAATTGGGATACGATGCCAAACTACGTTTTGCTTACTAATTGTCATACATTGTTAATATGAAATTTTGTTGGGATGGGCTAGTGGCTACTAACGAGCCAGTTATCTCTTGGTTGACGTTTTTTTTGGCTAGACTATGAGCTGGTGTTAGTCAACGTGTTTTACAAATAGTTTTCCTTTTGCAGCGGTGCACAAAGGGAATATTACTTATGCAAAAGTCTCAAGGACCAAGCATTGCGAAGCGTTGTTTACAATAAATACTCGAGTTGAGAATGTAAATTGGATTCTTATTTTACTCCTTCACAAAAACAATGTATAAAGTTGCTAAAAATCGTAAAAATATCTAGATCATGCTATTCGAACAGCTCGTTTATATGAGTTCAATATATACTGTCATAATCTTTTATATAAGCTACGTGGGACGGATTATATTTGAAAGACTTGTCCTTCAATACAGAAGACGAGAACGCTTAAGAATGCAAATATGATTCAAAATGAATGTCTCGAAAGGATTATCTAGTAAGTAAATCCACTTCAATTTTACAAGCTAAAACTGCCTTGTTTTCGGCTATACTTAACAATATAGAGAGTTTCACCGGACGGAATGGATTGCTGAATGTTAAGGCTAGTCTTGAGAAAAAGTGGGACTAAATCCCAATACGTCTTCCAAGGTTTACATCAGTCAATACAAATCATTAAACAGATCAACTCAAAAGATCAACGCATACGCCTATAACCTAAATTGTACTTTACAACTGTCATGAAACTTGGCTATGATCAATGTTCACGTGCATCTAAGATTCCATAGCTGCTCTTCAAGCAATTATCTTCCACGCAAGAGATAAAATCATGAATAATCCAGTGACAGCCGCCGAAGGAGAGTTCAAAAACCCATTGTTACACCAGTGGTCGAATTCACAAAAACACCAAGTCGTTTGGTCATAAAAGTTTCTGAAAACAATTAATTTCAGTGTGAGCATACGAAAAATTGGCTAACCATGAAAGGAAAAGAGGGTTGGATTGTGCTGGGTGAATTACCTCCGAACATCATTTTCTTGAATGGAATGATTGACATAATGGGCTAGTTTTGGATCGAGTACAGCTGGTCGGCAGCCTTCATACTGATCCGCAGGAATATCTCTTCTCGACGCTTGAAGAACTTCTAAACAGTTCCTGGTAATAACTTCTTCTGCTATTTATATAAAAATTGAAATACACAATTATAATTGTATAATAGTATAATTATAACTCAGAGAGATCTTAGAAGCGAATAACGACAGTCTTTTAAAAAAATTCGCTTACATCCTTTACGCTCCACAATTTTGACACATTTCTGACATGATGCCGGCGTGTGCCACCTCCAATCAAACGGATTTCCGCAACCGGGTTGGTTGCTTACACATTGGTAGCATAACACACTAACGGCTAAAACAGAAAACAGCACGTTATCATTAAAATGATAATCAAACATTCGCCAATCTGAAAATGGATTCGATTTTTCGGAATTGTGTCCATCAATAATAGTATTACACTTACTCGATGGAATCAGAACTAAAAGCGCTGACATAAAAATCAAAATAGCGCAGGCAGTGTTCATGGCTGCACCTGTGTTTCAACGACTATTACAATGCAAGAATAGATGTTGGAAACGTAGCAAGTTCCTGGAAAAAAAGAAACGGGTGACTATAAATTGTGACGCAACTTGAAGTCAAATGCAATAGATCTTATGTTTTATCTTATTATTTAAAGGATTGACGTACCCGAAAAATGTATCAGTTGAAGCAAATTAATACGACTTCGGCACCTTAATATCTACAAAATAAAAATAAAACGCCCTCAAACTTAATTTCCTATGAGATAATAATTCAATTCAGTTGGTAGTTTACTTGATGCTATTGGTGGCATTAACTGTCAACAGTAAAAAATCATTTGGTGACGATCAACACGGGCGAGGTTTTGCAAACCCTCCTGACAGACACTGTGAGGCAAACAATGAAAAATGGTCGACAGTCTGCTCGTTGATCTCGTACTCGTCGACGTAGCTTTTGGAGCTTGAGCCAGTCTTTACCTTTGACCCTTAACCATCTATTTTTAGGCCTGACAGGTTTATGTAACTTATTTCTCATGGGCTTAGAAATAAAAGGCTCGTAGTGCAGCAGCCAAGATGGACCCCTCTCGAATCGTTCAAAGTTCAAATAAGGCTAGCGTTATTTGAATTCAGCTAAGGTTATATGGGTTAGCGAGACAGTCCTAATTTTACGAACTAATTAATTTAGTTGTGTTAGTGAGCTCTGGCTATCAAACTAGTTATTCGGGATCAGATATAGACGCAGACGCAGGGGCCTATACCAACAGAGTAAGAGATCTTGTCTAGTTCTTCAATCAAATCATCATTAATTTTACATAAGTCGATAAGTAACGTTTAATTGCATATGGCGAGTCCATAGCGCCATTTGTTGGTTATGTGCTGGGAACGTCTTTCACGATAATTTTAACCAATGACCGTTAAAATACAAGGTACATGCCGGTAAACTAACCCTCTGCCCTGCTTGGTGACTTTGGCCGATGACACGCAAAAAATACGACAGCGCTATCGTACGATTTGGAAGAGTCACAGAATTTGAAACTTTAATGATCGTTTAAAACAGTTGATTAAGATATATAAATGCTGCACTCAGAAATTAGCTGGTTTAAAAACATTGAAACCGGTTGCAGATGTGGAAATCATTAATCCCGGGATTTGAGGATGCCAATGCAACTCCTTGATATCCTGCTGACCTTGATGAATGAACATGAGTTGTGCTGGAATATCCTGAAATAAGGAAAAAACACGGTCAGAACATTAATGAACATGGTCTGAATTCATCCAGATTGCGAAGTAGTACTGCGAAGGCCAGCTCGAAACGCATGAACTACATTCGAATCCTACATCAACTGAATAAACAGATCCGCATAAAACTTACTAGATCATTTTCAGTAGTTGCTTCAGGATCCCTCTCCATTGCCAGATCCCAAACGGCGACTTGATCATCCTCGCCCGCACTAGCCAATACAGTTGACTCATGAGGACTCCATTCAACAGAACAAATAGGAGCTTTATGATGATTTTTGAACTCCGCGACACTTGATCCGGATGCGAAGTTTCGGAGATCCCATATTTTCAACGCACAATCATCACCACCAGAGGCGATAAAAGGGTCTTTACTATTCCAGTGTATTACGTTAACATCTTTCTCATGCGCATTTTCTACAGTCAGCATATTTGCCTTATTTGGCTTAGCCCGAGCATCCCATATCCGTATGCTAAAAGATTAAAAGATAATTGTGTGATTTCGCTTTTCTGTGACTGATCGCACGAAATAACCTTCAATGAAAACTCTTAAGAAATTACTCCTCAAATAGCTCTACGCATTCTGCGTAATTTTCACGTACCTTTTGTCAACAGAACAAGAGGCAAATACATTCTGCTCCGAAGGTGACCACTGAATGTCTTCTACGGAGTCATTATGTCCTTGAAACGGACGCTGATCTACTGACCAACCTGACTCTTGCGGATGCCACACATGAATGAATTTTTTACTATCTCCAGTCGCTAAAACACCTGTGAAGGAATAAATGAACCATTAAAAAGGCAATTATCTAACATAATGAATTTACTAACACATTTCGATGTCAGAGAACCTTTCCACCGAAAATCTTAAAAAAAGACCACCATACCTGGCATAGTGGATGACCAGTCAACTGCAAAACCTTCATCACGGTGTCCCTTAAATACGAATATGGGCTTAGGCTTCTGCTTATTCTTAATGTATTCTTGTAACTGCTGTAAGATGACACAAGAAGAGCAATGGAATTAGGACGTATCGCACACATGTTTGAACCCGGTAGAATACCAATGCAAAATTTGTATTTTACTTGATAATTGTCCAGCACAGTTAAAGGTATAGTCAAATCCCAAATGGCAACACTACCTAGTTCAGACCATGTGGCAGCTAAGGGCTTGTTTCCGACCATCTTGAACTGAAGCACATAAAAAACTTGATTCAGTCACCATAACAGTCTATAAAAACCTATACTACTTCATGGAATAATTGTTCCGGCAGCAACCTAATGCATAGCATGTATTCCATGAGCTGTTATTTCTTACCCTAATCCGGTTGACGCATCCATTATGAGGTACAAGTGCAACGTTCAGTTCAGGTTTCTTTGTTAATTCTGTATTTGGTGCTTGTTCTTCTTCTTCAGATTCATCGGAGCTAAGTTCCTCGTCGCTTCCTTTCGGTTGGGTTTTGTACACATTGGCCATCTAAGGAAAGAGCAAGTTCATAAGATTCTCAACTCACAAAACTTAGGGATTACCTTTGAAAGACTACTCACTTTCATAACTAGGATACTGTTGGCATGCGACCTCTGAGCTTGCGTTCCTGCAATTGCATATGCTGTTAGCGGAAACTTGGTCCGTTCTGACTCTAATCCATCCGGAATAACATCAAAGCTAAGACACGGAGCAGTAGTTGTGAATGTATGCAACGTTATGTACGCGTTTTCATCACAAACAAGTGATTCTTCTTCTCCAACTTTCATTCCAGGTAAATACGTCTTCTTCTTTAATTTCTTCACCTTCGCTGATTCGCCCGCTTTATCCTCATCTGCAGCTCCTTCAGTAGCGTCTTTCATTTCGTCATCATCGTCATCTGCATCCATGTAATCGTCGTCGTCCGATTCCTCAACCTCATCTTCATCGCCAGGCCCTAGTTCTGCGTCTAACAGCTGTACAACATCCTCGTTGCCTTCTCCCGCTGAGGGTACCATCTCGTCTTCATCCATAGTTATTATAATTCAATAACTAAGTTCCCAAAAATGCGTATCAGACTGTATGTCCTAGCAAATATCTCTGAAAACATAGAAGTACAGATTTTAGTCACGTCAGAACTTCCTGCTTCGTTATGATGATGAAAATTTTGACAGATAAAATAATCGGATTAAGAATGTCAATAGCGCTAACATATCGTACCTGGAAGTCCCTGCGTAGAATTTAGATTCCAAATTTATAACGGCTTCACTCCGAGGTATGAATAAACAATTGTCTCAATTATTTATCCTCCAACGTCACTTTCAGGTGTTACTTCGCTCGCCGATAATAATGCATTAACTTTAATATCTATCAGTGTCCAGTGTGTGGATTCATCGGCTGCAAAATCAAATATATATAATTTAATTTCCACGTGCTAAATTCAAACATTACCCCTTCTCACCGCGTGGGAAATATGAACACGCGGGATCCAATACAGTACCGTTCACATGTTATGATGCTCTAGGACAAGAGGAACTAGAAACTTTGTACAAGGGAGAAGAAGAAATATTTAATGATTTACATAATTCGGAGATAAAGTTGGGTACAAATGCTTGTATCTGCAGCTTTAAGTAGGCCGAGCACAATAGGGTAATATGTGACATAACCACAGGTCGCAGGTTCAAAATCCTGATTATCTTTTGCAAATCTCACTAACGCTGAACTATACTGACCTGAGTGCATTCTGCATGTGATTACACTTGGGCCGTTAAAGAGTTGAAACTATGGTGCGGAAGATCTTAATGCAGGTGTGCTGACAGGGTGAATGGTAATTGTTAATTTCGCTTAAGCAGCTGTACAGTGTCTCATTGAATCATGTTGCGCTGCTAGACCAAACGATTTGGCCTTAACATTTGCCTATTGTTTCCTAATGCTTTGACTAAGCCGAGACATTGTGGCGGTCAAAATTGTCGTTCTGTGCATGTTAGAGTGATATTGTTGTAAAATGATGTCTTTTGCAATTTCGAAGTAGCTTTTAACTAATGTTACCACACCTCTTTTGCCGGTTCGCGATAGTGATTTCTTAGTTCGAAAGACTTACGTATTAGAGAGTTTGAAATTGATTTGTGATTGCTGTAATATCACAAACCCGAAAATTTCAAACCCTCTATTAAGTTGTGTGTTGCGCTGCGACTGGAGCGGCAAGCCCGGCTGATTTAAAGATTGAATGGGGTAGAGATATATATGGTGTGAGTACATGGTGAAACTCTTAACCGCAGATTTTTGATGCCATCATATGTACACGGCCCCCTCACACGGAATTCTACAAACCATGCATTTGAACGATTCAATTGAGGTGCCTCGAAACTTGTGTGCGGAATGGAAAGCTTGCTGTTTGTTTCAGAAAATGTGCAAAAATGACGTAAAATTCTCTTTAAATCTGCACTGCAATGGTGAATAAAAATTTTCTGTGACATATCTCAAACGTAAGTAAATCACCACATGAGATTATTTGAAGTATTTTTCAGTAGATCCTAAACATTCATGTCGTACAACAGAAGTGTGAATAGTCACGGCCGCAGTTTTGAGTTTGCAGTTAAGAATCCACATTATACCATATGCGTTTTATTTATCACTCATTATTTATCGTAGCAATTTTAATGGTAAACCTTTCAGAACCACATGAGCACTTAGAACCTGCTTGTCTTTTTGTTGTTGCTCGGAGGTTGCCTATTAAACTACCCAAATATCCAAATGTCGTACCTAAGATGCTGCTTAGCTAGCTAAGTTGAAGATTGTACACGGAATAGCGTAAGACGTTGCGCAGTCTTAACTGAGTCAGCTGCCACTTGCTACTATTTATTCGACAATATCGGTTCAAGACTGATGGTTAGTGGCAGACTATTATTTACGGAAAACTGTGAAACTTTCACTGTATTCGGGCTTTGTTCCACAAACTTTTGGTGCTGTTTGCTTTGTAGTAGACCTTTAATGAATAGTTGAACATGGAGTGCTGAGGAAATGACAGGGTATGATGTCTCCACTGTTTTACTTGTGATTTTCCTGGTGTCGGTCATCTTTTTTTTGTAAGCGATTATCGGAGTAACTTCTAATTTTACCATCTTCTGCATGATTTTAAAATCTGAGGATATCTTATCTATACATTTGGGGATTCGGCTGAACTGATTTTGTCATTAAAATCTATGCATGGCAACTAGGAGTTGCGTAAAGGATAAAGGAACATACCTTTTTTGCATAAGTTGGGCTAGGTATCCGCATTTTGTAACCATGGTTAGTTTTTCCAGTATCTCGTTTAATATGGCGGAAGACTGCCATGAAGGAGAGCCTGCAGCAATCACAGGGAAAAAGCAGAAGCGTGCGGAGAAGAAACAGAAAAAGCTTCTTGCAGAATTTCAATTGAGCAAATCCAACGATGCCGTCAAACGGGTAAGTTTCTCCATGGACTAAATGATAATCTACTACCAGAAGTTGTGCTAGTTTTGTATGCGTGGGTTATACGGATTAGTGGAGTGTATAATTCCTATATTGGTTTTAGCCAGGTGAGCTACTAGACGCTGTTGAAGCCGATAAAAAACGAGAGAAGAAAGATGAACCCTCCGTAGTAACTCCTGGACCTGCGGGAAGATTAAATGAGGAAGAATTTAAACTGCTCAAAAAGCAGCTAGCGGAGCGAAAACGGACTCTAACTGTAAGTTGGTACAGTTCATATTTGAACACTTAAAAATGGTGTAACAGATACTCATGTTAGAAATTTTGTTCTGAATAGCAATTGCCTAGATTCAACCTCCAGTTTGCTGGTCTTTCGGCCCAGCTTGGGACTGAAGAGAACGAACGTGTACCTTTACTCATGTCAGATGTACAGCATTTACTAGTTTACGCGTTAGGAGGAAATGACATCACGGGTCCACCTAGACGGTTTGCTTAACTATTGATTTAATGCCAGTTTCACCGTTGCTCATCGTTGTTTACCTATAGAGTTTTTCTACATTGTTTTATAGATGGTGCTGTTTGGAAAAGTGCACAAGAATCACTAATGTCATGGCGCTGGTAGTGGAAGGTGTCACGTCTCAAGATTTTTTGCAGGAGAAGCATCATTTTCCTTCATTAGCTACCAATTTTCCAAATCAGTTAGAAATTATGGCACCCATACACCATGATAGTTGTGCGGCCAAGGAATTTGCCCACTATCCGATTACCTCTGCGACGAAAAACCAGTTGCTGCAAAGTAAGAGCTTTTGTAATTTCTATTCTTAATGAGTGTTTAAAATATTTACAACGACTACTTCATACTTATTCTACTACTTATTCTTATTTGTTCTTCATACTTATTATTCATATTTATTTCATTTTAGAATATGGCTCTATGGAAGCAGTACTTGAAGCGGCAGCAGTTACGCAGTCCTTTCGATCGCTTTTCCCGATAGCTTCACAAGTAAAGGATACTGGTGGCATTGTGCCTGCAATTACCACTAAGTTACCTCCCGCCGACATGTTCCCTCGCACGTATCTGTTGCTGAGTACTCATCAAATGATGATGGAGAACTTTCCTTTGCCAATCGAATGCCTAAATACTGAGCAACAGTGAGGAAACGTTTATACTCTTTCAATACTTGTCTTGCATTTTGTATGACGGTTAATTGATCATTATTTTTAGGCTGTGCTCGTATAAGATGAGCAGATATGAATACACTGAAGCTCATCCATGGTCCCCTATGTTTGCATTAGATTGCGAAATGTGTTTTACTGAGATGAAAAAACTTGAATTGACGCATATCGCTGTCGTTAATGAAAAGCATGAAGTAAGACATAACTAACGGATGTTTTCGTTTTACTTCTGTATGTATGTAAACCAAGTTTTAATTGTCTTGTGTAGACCATATACGAAACTCTCGTGAAGCCTCATAACAAGATAACCAACTACCTCACGCAATATTCTGGAATTACTGCTGAGAAACTAAAAAATGTCAACAAGCGAATTGCAGAAGTTTTGGATGATCTGAACAAACTGTTACCCAGTGACGCAATATTAATAGGTCATTCGCTGAACAGTGATTTGTCAACGCTGGGGGTTTGTTACTTGCGATTACGATTCAAATTAAGTTTTTCGTAGAATCATATATTCTTGTTTAAACCCTTTTTTAATTCCAGATTTCACATCCATACGTGATTGACACAAGTATCATATTCAACATGAGTGGTAATAGACAGCGAAAGTCCAAATTATCTCATCTTGTGGAACAGTTTCTGGGGGAAAATATTCAGACATCTCACAAAGGTCACTCTCCTTCCGAAGATGCTTTGGCGGCAATGAAACTGGTGCAACTGAAGCTCTCTAAAGGTAGTGCGAAATTTGAATCATATTGTTTTCGATCGGCTAGGCCAATGTCAAATTTTTTATGTGAATTGTCGTGTAGGGTTTCACTTCGGTGATGCGTTAGCCACAGTTAGCGAGCCAGCAGCCCCACCGGAGTGTCAGCTAACAGCTTCTGTATTTGCAACAATCGCAAAGGCAAAAAAGTCAGGTGAGAACGGGCTCCCTGAAATATGCTCGTTTTAATGTAATTCTGAAGCGATAAGTTTTTAATGGAAACTGCTTTTGCTGAAATTTTAGTGATGATTGTGGGAAACGATGAACATATAGGACATTACAGTCGTTTAAAAACATTCGAAGAAGAAGCTGCTTCATTTCAAATGGTATGTACTGTTCTGAAAATATGAATAACACGGCTTCAACATTAAGGCACGTTTCTTAATTTCTGGTACTCCCTACAGGCAAGAATAAAAAAACCCCGAGATGCCATTAAAAATATGGAATCCGCATCTGTAACTCACAATATGTGCATTTCTCACGTCGACCTAACTACGAAACTCGCGAAGTGCGACTCGGCGGAGAAAAAAGCTAAGGTGTTCAAGAAGCTAGATAATTGGTGTGAAAGAATGTTTTCTCTTGTCTCGTGGAACGGACTGGGAGTTGTAGTTTTTGCCGGGCCTAGGGCAAGTGATTCGGTAGAGAACGAAAAAGAAGAAACCGGCAATGCGGTTATAGATAATAGTGTAGATAGTTATAAAAAAGGTATTTCGGCACAAACAGACGGTGAAGGCAGTAGCTCAGACGCCAACGCAAACAAGATGGACACAGTAACGGAAAAATCAAGGAAAATTGAGGAGCGGCGCGCACATGGCGCCGTCTTTATACGAATTAAGACTTTGAAGTAAATCTATCTTTCGAAAACGTCCGTGCTGTGGTCCATATCTCCATTACCGTCATGAGCTTATCAGAAGAAAAAGAGTTTGAAGTGCCGTCTACGTCTAGCTTAAGTAATTCTGTTAGTGTTGTAGGGTTAGATGTGAGTGATAAATTAGTTACAGATTGTGCAATTGTGTCGCATTCAGCGTATGTAGTATCCGTTTCGAAGCAGAAAGGTATGGAATCGTTCCATCTAGATCATCCTGCTAAAAAGCAGCGATTGTCCATTTCAATAAGTGCTGTATTAAGTCCCAACGTCACGGGAGAAGTGCCTCTACGTCAAGTAATCGTCGCTACTATTCAGGATAAGAAGGAGGCTGCACAATTGGCTTCACGGCTTGATCCGTTACCCACGAACCTTGTTCATTTGAAACGCATACGCTCACATCAAGGAGTGCTGCAGATTATACTGGGACCACGGAGAGACAAGTATACCGATATAAGTGAAGATTTGAAGCATTATGGAATCGAAGACGAAGTTAAATTTAAAGGTATCGTTGCCGAATCATGCGAGGTGCTGGATGTCGCATCGCAGCCACCGGTCAGTAGGAAACAATTTACTGAAATGATAAAGTTGTGGCCCTGTAACTTCCATCCCGACAAAGATGTTGAGAAAGCGCTATCATCAAATAGTGGGTTTACGAGTGATGAATTAACAATTGTATCTCGCAACACATCTCTTTTACTGGAGGCGAGCCTTCGGTCTGAAAATACCCCGGTTTGCGTAGTGTATGACCAAGAGCGAACTAAAAGCGTCATTGTTTGTACTGGAGGGACTCCCCCTTCATTGCATCCGGTGAAACATTGCGTGATTGAAGCTCTTGATCGAATATCTATACAGCAAGGTGGCAAAAGGTGGGATAGGAACAAATTTGTATCACAGCCTGCACACGAGTCAAACTTTCGTGGGAATAGTTTTAGAGAGTCTGAATGTTACTTATGTACCGGATTTGATGTATATCTTTTAAAGGAACCATGTGTAATGTGCGCTATGGCTATGCTCCATTCCCGTGTGCGACGAGTATTTTTCGTTGAGGCATCGCCTAACGTAGGAGCATTAGAAAGTGTTGTGCAGCTGCAGTTTCTCCCTGGCATTAACCATAGATTTCAGGTATTCAAAGTTCACTTGGCCTGATTTTTATGTTTGTCGAATGTTGAGATGTCTACGTTGTGTAAAACTGATATCGAAATAAGAAGCCAGAAATTTTTCAACCAACGAAATTATTATTTGGCTGCCCCTACATCGTTGTCTTAAGCTTAGAATATACAATTTTGTATAAAATTGATAATTTTGAATAACATATTTTGGGTAAATACACAACAGCGGAAGAGGTTAATCTTAAGCAGCGATGGAGGTACAAACTTGTAATACAGTCGAGTGATGCATCAATACCGACTCGGCTTACGACAGCTTTTTGGGACATACATAATGAGAATCCTTCGCAATATCAGATACGGTGCGGCACGATGGTTTCCAGTGAAAGATCCCGTGTGTCAACCACTTAGGGTAGATTTGATTGCATTTACGTACTGTTAACACAAAATATTCAGGAATAGCATTAAACCCTCCAGTCCTGACACACTAGATAACTTAGTTGTGATATCCCTTCACGTATGAATCTGAAATTCTAGTAGCGTCAACTTACTTGTGCAGGCACCCAGTAGATATACAATCGAGATGCTTCGGTAGGCCCAAGTTGAATAGCTACTATGTGATAGTGCTCGAATCCCGTAATAGGCTGCGAAACAGTACTTCGAATTGATGCTATGGGTACTTTATCAGTCCTCTCTTTGGTTCCGATCCACAGCTAACATGCAAGATAAGGTTAGATATATTCTGCATCATTTTAAGGTAATTGCCATACATTCGAAATTCACTAAGTTAGTTCACCGCACCTCATCGTTTGCCAATTTGAAAGTGAGACGAACTTTGGCACCTTTGCTGCTGAGCATTCCATGTAAAGGAAAGCTAGGTAGTGGTTCATTTTCATTTAGTATACCAGCCATCGCATCATCCGGAACTCCCTAGAAACACCACGGAAGGGTATTACAGAAATATCAACCAAATATGTGCTTGTTAGTAATACTGACCGAATCTCAACTGACCTTATCGATAATTTTTCTGTGCTGAGTTAGAGACGACCAATTACCCTGATCAGATTTGTGAGCAGCTTCTTCTTTTTCTTGAGAATCTGCCATCACGGGTTTTGTAACTTTTAGAACGTCATCAAGTTTCGTTCCAATCACTAAAACTTTTGCTCCTTTGTTGAGTCCCAGTGAAGAAATTACTGTATCATCTGAAGGCATACCCTTGATGACTACCTTTTGAAGCGCAGGCGACACCTTCGTGTGACTTTCAATTATTTTCTTAAGATCACCTACAAATAATTTATAAATCTTTAGTTTCTAAACACTACCTTATAACAGACTCAAAAATTTTGAAAGGCTCAGTTTTTTCCTTACTACAGCAAATTAATTACCCTAATGGTAAGCCGAATACGTAAACTACGATTAGTGTATGTCCGATTTATTAAGCTCTACCAAGGATAAAAACTATTTGCCTATAAACCACTGATGACTAATTGCAACTGGATATCATTTGCATGACTTACCAATAGTTTTGCTGACACCAATGGTAACTGGAAAGGTTGTTTTGTTAAATGAGATTTTGAGGTCAATTTCTTCTTCCTTTTCCATGTTAGCTTGAGCAATCTCACTCTGAGGGATAGCTTGTTCTTCGACGATTTTCTTCTGAGACTCTGGCGAATCATTACCGTTATTCTCAATCGATGACGATACAACGTTGTTTCCACTTTTGTCTATTGAATCCGTACGTTTCTCCACGGTAGATACTAGGGTGGTGTCTTCATCCTCTTTGTCTGAATTTTTCTCCACCAACTTTGTAGAATTTTCAATATCATCGTCCCCTCCGCTATCATTTTTTGGTTTCTTTGCCGAAATTGAAGATGATGATGTGACTTCGGCGTCCCCCATGTTACCCCCTCTATGCATCTCTTTCCACTCAAAACTCTATTACGGTAAAAATTGCAGTCTTCCGTTCACATACCGTTCAGTCAAGTATTTTCGCCTTTGAGACGGAAGTTCTGCAACAAACATTTACAAATTGTTTACATTGTACATTCATGGTATTCGTACGTCAACATTAAATATGCCGGACCCACTTTTGCAATAGATATAGGAGTCCACAACTGAGAGTCACCCAATCTGATCACGTACAATTCCTGAGTAACTGTAGACTAGATCTCTTACTCTATTATGTCCCCCATACCAACAGAGTAAGAGATCTTCTCTAGAGTATCAAATCAATTAGATAAGATGGACTCTGGGCGAAAATATGTTCCATATTATGGTAAATTACTGTTCAAAATCAAAACGCGTGTGTAAACTGTTCTAAAGACGTCTGATACTAGCCATTACAGATACAGATTATCTCTAATACTCGGACAGAATGTGTTGTTTATAAAGTTGGAATGATCATGAGTTATGCTTGAAGTTAATGAAGAAGCTGTTGATGCAATAGCCAATGTGATTCGACCTTACTTTGATTAATCAGTTTATACACCTTACCTGCACAGGCTTACCTCCTCAAGTAAGTACCTCAAATGCTTTCCTACAACTCTCTTGCGAAAGGTTTTTTCACTGAACTAGACAACTAGAGATGAGACTATTCGATCCAATCACTTTAATCAGCGCTTCTAATAGAAATAATTATTTCAACTTCAACTATAATAATCAATGATCACTTTACAAAACATTATCATTGCAGTATTAGAATAAAGAAAGTTACCTAATAGAAAGTTTATATATTCAATATTACCCTTGCATTACTGGACTGGACCCAACGGACAGGGAGAATAACAAAATTTGTTTGCGTTTTGTCGCACACAGCTGATTGCCTGAATTTGAAGTAAGCCGCCAAAGGGTTTTACTTCACTGCAGTGGTCGGGTTGCACTAAAATCCGATACTATTAACGTTAAGTGTGCCCAGTAATATCGATTCTCGAGGAAAGGCAACTTAACTGTCTTCGCCATTTTGAAAATGATATTTATATAATAGTTTGAAGTGAATGAATGTATTGATGTTCTTATTATACAGATTTCTTAAGTATTACACGAGTCAATAAAAATGTATTAAATAATTTTAGTAATTACATTCTACAGCTCTAGGGTTGCCCCAAAACGTAGATTCCTGGATCTTAAGTATAGAATGGTAGGCGACGTTCACAAACGATTTCAATTCATGGATGATCTCGACGAGCAAGCGCTGTAATAAATAAGCTTTACTACACTACTATTTTGCAAGTTCTAGTAGCGTTCTGCACATACCTTTATACATATAGTTGGGATGATGCACATAAAGTAAGCCTCAGTGGGGCGCAGAAGCGAAAGACGTCATAACCAGTTTAATAAATCGAAGCATAGCGGTGCCAGTGAGAACGTCGCGCGAGCGCCGAGTGATAATGTGGAGCCATAGAACATTTTGTGCGAGCGGCGCTTTTAGCCGGGTTTAAGGATGGGTAATGCATGCTGTGAGTGCGGATGAGTTTGCGTGGAAGCTTTACATGGGTGCTCCTCTCTATATACATAGCCTTTATAAATATACTTGTCTTTAGTTCACAGTGTACGTACGACCTACCATGTCGTCTAGCTCCTTTTAACGCATTTGGAGGAACTCTTCTGAATACTACGAATCAAGGACATTAAATTGGTTGGTTTACCACGGGAGACACTGACTGGAGTCATCAAATACGTTAATAATTTTAGATAAATAATTGAAATAAATTTTGTTGATAAATAACTTTCAGTGATTAGTGTTGACTGGTAAGAGGTCTTACTAATTAAAAAATCAGGAATTAACCAAAAAGTTGTGCTGTTGTGGAAACCCTACGAATTACGTTCATAGTGACTTCTTTTGCGTCTCTAAAATCTGGTAAGTATTATATAATTGAGCATTGTGCTTTCATTCGCTCGGATAATACATATTTACATGCAGTTTTCTGGCAGTGTGATAGAAATATTTTAGTTAACCGTCTGACTTGTTTTTCCCTTTCATGAAGCAAAAGAGT
This sequence comes from Sminthurides aquaticus, assembly GCA_906901655.1. Lineage (NCBI taxonomy): Eukaryota > Metazoa > Arthropoda > Collembola > Symphypleona > Sminthurididae > Sminthurides > Sminthurides aquaticus. Next base: position 709,453 of record CAJQTT010000004.1, on the reverse strand, counting down.
ACTTCGATTGTTGGATTGGCATCTGCCTTGTTAATAAATAGCGGAAAAGGTTGGCCCGAGTTTACTGCAGTGTTTCGGTAGTGAACCGATAGAGTCACAGGAATAAAGAGTTGTTTAACGAATAAGATATTGGTGAGTCTAGATAGGATTCATTACATCACACTACTTAATAGTATTCATGCGTATTAGCGAACTTCTTAATTAATTTTTGGCCTTATTTGCAGTTATTCCTTGTTCCGAGACTGAAGGTGATAATCGAAAACATGGCAACTGACGAATTTGATGTTGATGCTCTTTTGGAGGCGGCGTACTTGAACAAATCGGTAAGAGAACTCAAGAAATTGTATAGAAGGGAATTAAAAAGCATCGGGGTAGTACAACGAAATAATGTGCGTAGGTACTCATGGGCCATTTAATATGTAGATATACTCCACGAGTCAGCTGACAGGTCTTGTGGACTTCACTTGCTGTTGCACTTCTCTAGTTTTGTCTAAGCTCCGTAGCAGGCTAATTATCTGATGAATAGATTAATAGGTCAGACTGAAACTCTCGGGCATATATATACTTTCTTGCTAAAAACGTGAGACTTGCCGCTAATAGTATAATATGTATATATATATACCATGGACTTGACGTGAAACAATTGACTTATATCGGTATAATACTTGCCTGCTTAGAAGTATTGCAGTGTAAATTATCGTGATTGTGTGAAGATCGACACGTGAAATTCTTGTTAGCCGTACTACGTAAGGCGTCAATCTTTCCAGCTTCCTATGGCGAAAGCTGCAAGCTTTCGTTGCTCGTTTCAAATTTTCAAATGAGGATTCCGCTGCTTCGAGTGCAGTTTGTGCCATTTCTGAACGTAAAGTTGAATATTGCTGCGATTAGTAATATCTGAGAAGATTTCACTTTTTTGAGCAATAAAACTTGGAATGCTTGGGGTAGGAAGTAATTTAGGATGGTATTGATACAGTTAATATCGGTAAATCTGCGCACAGTGTTTTAAAAATATTTCTTTCGGGGTTTCTAGATTCCGATTCAGTTGAACGTAAGCACACAACCCTATGAAGGCAAGATCAGTTCTGTAATGTACGGGTTTGGATCTATTAGCTTCTCGTTTCTTCGGTTGTTTTTGGCTCCAAAGTTGGTGTTTGTAGATTTTAGATAAACAATCATGATTCAAGTGACCACGGACATTCTTTGAAGTTTATAGGTTGTACTTGTAAGTTTGAAAAGATTGGAGTTCCGTCTCCGAGGATACGTCTTCGTGAATCGATTTCAAAGACCGGTCCAATCAGTTATCAGAGTATTATAACTTCTTTGAGCTTTTTAGTGTTCTAATTACGTTCTTCTGTAAGGTTTGATAGATGACGACACTGTGGAATCGGATATACCTTAAGAAGGGCACGATTTGAGGTTGTTGATTCGACTTTATTACGAGAAAAAATTAAGCTACTGAGGTCCGGCGTGGTGGTATCCTTATTCTCGTTTCATCAATATCTACTCCACTGTTCCTTTACCGATCAATTCATCCAGATCTGATTTATTCTTTACAGATATAATCCCATGTCCATCCCACCTGAACAATCATCAGGCAGAACTCAACTTGTTTATTAGAGTTCTTGCACCTCGGTTCCATGAACGGACGTGTGAAAGGCCTAACGAAGCTGAAACTAGAGTATTATCTCATTTGAACAGAACATTCTTCGAGGTTTTAATCCATAGCAAAAAGCGCAATAGTTCCATTATCTATCGGTGACAGTCTCGCAAGTTCAATTCACTGCTGTGTTGTATGGTTTTTCTCTCCCAAGTAATCCGATTTCCTATAGCCAGGCGTTGTACGGAAAGCGCGCGGTCCTGAAGGGATTAAATGAAAGCATAAGTCCCATCATTTTATAACTAGTAACTGATTGGAATTTTGACATCTTGCAGACGCTAGTCTGATTTCGCAAACTTATTGCTTCCCGACTTGAACACATCTATAAGCTCCAATGCTGCAAGCCTCGCCCTACTAGAAGCTTGTTTTATCATGAATCTTCTCTTCAATCACCTGCCAGACATCGTCAGTGGTAGGCTAAAATATTAATATGTTTGGGCCAACGTTGATGGTGGTGCTCGTCGTATCGCCTGTGCGTGTCTGCTACTTCGACATCCTGATTACAGCTTATATTGGTAGGATAAACTGTTAAACAACATACTAACCCAGGTGAGTTTCCAAAAATACCGAATTCCAACTGAACGGTTGGATTAACCTGTAGTGCGTGGCTAGGGAGCTGTGAGATGTTTTCACCATATCTTATTCTAAAGAGAAGCTTGGTGAATCAATGCCGAAACAATTTGAGTTCAAGGGCGCATTCAGTGCTATTTGGTACCTTGCCCATACTACACTTGGTGCAGCTGAAAATGCGCTGGTGCGGGAAACCTCTTACCCACTGAAGCGAATTCTACTTCGGAAGCCCACCTAGTATTATGGCATCTGCGATATTTGAGATTGAGTTTCGGTGGTCCTGAAATCAAACGGCAGTTTGGCGTATTTTCTCCGAAACTTTTTGTTAATTATTCGCTCTGTATGTGTTTACAGATGAGTCAGAGACAAAGTTTTAATCGTCACTATTTTCATTTAGTCATGGGTAAAGATTGAATGCTTAACGGTAAGTGCTTAATATTCAAGTCTGTTGTAGACTTAGGCGCGTATTGTGTTCCGGAACGCAAATGACTGTACAACAAAATGCACAAGGATTTTTTCTCATTCAAGAGAGCCTGCTTACGTGGGCAGGGGATTGATAACTGGTTTACGACAGCAGCTATAGACACGATTTGAACTTGCGAGATTGGTTTTTTTGGTCTATTTATCTGATTCTGTTCTGTTCGAATGAGATGTGTTCAGGGTCAATCTGATAAAATTCTGAATATATTGGTCACTGATTTGCATTATAGGTTGTAAGACATGTGGTTGAGCCCTCCAATGACTGGATGAGGGTTATCGGGTGAATGAAGTGTATCATATGACGATTTATTATAAGCTGAAACTCCCGTTTTTCGTGTAAACTGAAATTTGTGTCATTGTCATCATGTAGGTAATGAAAGCGATTATAGACGCAAAGGATACGCTTAGCTGGAGGAGTTCAATCTCGGGTTTTCTGGGGGAATCCTATAACTCATAAGACTTTTAAACTCAACGTTTTCATGATTCTAATGTAGTATGTTTGTTTTGTTTGTTTTTCCTTTTTTATGATATGGCACATCTTCCGGATCTGCGCTGCTGTCCGTCTTTTTCCACTGGATTTCCGAAATTATAGGTTGAAGATGGCGACCATCGGAATGGAAAAGGGTCACCCATGTAAGTCAAAGTTGTGTATTTTAGTGTATATTAGTTCTACCACTCCATTCTCAGTAACCGATTATTATTCGTTTTATTTTAGGGAGCGCTCCCAAGATAATAGTGAGGATGGAGACCGTCGAAGAAGCGGAAGTATCGAAAGATACGAAAAGCGTTCTGAAAAAGATCGCAAAGGGCGCCGAAGTCGAAGCCGCAGTAAAGAGCTTCGTCGTAGCCGAAGCAAGAGTAAGGACAGGCGTCAAGGCAGTCGAAGTGGGAGTAAAGAAAGAAGACGAAGTCGGGACAGGAAAGACAGGAGACGAAGTAGAGACCGGGAACGATCGTCTCGAGTTGAGAGAGACCGCGAGCCGGACAAAGATAGAAAACGACGTAGCCGTTCAAGGGAAATAGTCCGTATCCCCCGGGATCGCCGCAGTCGATCTCGGGACCGAGGGGACCACGAAAGGAGACGCACTAGAACCCCACCTAGATTGAAGCTCGGCCCTAAGAAGCGTAGGTCGTCATCCCCCATCAAATTAGGTGGTGATACACCGTTGTCCCCGGAAGAAAGGGATGCACGTACTGTTTTCTGTATGCAGTTGAGTCAAAGAGTCCGAGCTAGGGACCTGGAAGATTTCTTTTCTTCAGTTGGTAAAGTTCGTGATGTTCGTATGATAACATGCAACAAGACTCGGCGGTTTAAAGGCATTGCATATGTCGAATTTAAAGACATAGAATCCGTCGCACTGGTAAGTATTCAAGTTTCTTACTTTATGATAAGATTTCTAAACAAGATTGCTTCGAAGACAGCTAACGTTTGTATTTTGTATGTTAGGCTATTGGATTGGGCGGTCAAAAATTAATGGGGATACCGATAATAGTTCAGCCCTCTCAAGCAGAAAAAAATAGGGCAGGGCAAATGGCTAAAGCAGGCGCAATGGCTGCAGCTATGGCTACATCCACACCAGGGCCAATGAAATTGTATGTTGGGTCTCTTCACTTCAATATTACGGAAGATATGTTAAGGGGCATTTTTGAACCTTTTGGTCAAATCGATGAAATCTTGCTAATGAAGGATCACGAAACCGGGCGCTCTAAGGGATTTGGGTTTATAACGGTAAGTATCTTCTTTGATGCAATTCGAAAGACTACCAAATGTGTAAGACGTCGTGATAGTGAGAATAACAAGTTTTATTTTGTGTTCTTAGTTTCACGAAGGAGAAGATGCCAAAAGAGCGATGGAACAGTTGAATGGATTTGAAATTGCGGGCAGGCCAATGAAAGTGGGATACGTCACTGAAAAGTCAGAAAATAATTATTTTCATAATCCTAACACTTTCTTAGATACGGATGAGATGGATCGGGCAGGTGTGAACCTTGGAGTCACGGGAAGGCTTCAACTTATGGCCAAGCTGGCGGAAGGTTCGTGAAATTGTTTGTTTTTCAGTTTCCAGTGTTACTCCGATTATAAATGACACCTATTGACAGGACCCAATTTCTGTATTTCAGGAACTGATTTGAAGTTGCCAGAAGCTGCAGCTACAGCTCTGAATATGCAGAGTCAATACCCGGGACCTGCCGCCGTGGCGCAACCGACTCAAGCAGCAGTAGCTCCACCGATAGCAACTCAATGCTTTCTCTTATCCAACATGTTCGACCCCGTTCAAGAAGCAGCAAATCCCAAGTTTGAAACTGACATTCGCGACGAAGTATTAGAGGCTTGCTTGCCACACGGTGGAGCTGTCCACGTCTTCGTCGACTCTACTAATCCTGCCGGAAACGTATACATTAAATGTCCTTCTATCTCCACGGCGGTAGCTGCTGTCAACACACTTCATGGTCGTTGGTTTGGCGGAAGGGTCATCACTGCTGCTTACGTTCCTCCTATTAATTACCATAGTTTGTTTCCGGATGCAATGACAGCACAGACTATCCTTCGTCCACGAGAGAAATGAAGGGTGAAGAATTTGTTGTTTGTAAATATTTTCTGTTTTCCTTTCCTTCGTACTTGATCTAGCTGTTTACTTCATTGGCCTTGTAAATATAAGTTTAAAAAACTTGAAAGTAGTTACTATATGAAGTAGTTTGTAGTTCTTCCTTTATCCATCGATTTCTTTTAAGGCAGTGAAAACGTGAATGTTGGACTTTAACAAGTTACTTTAATGTGATACCGACTTATAAGCAAGGTATCATGCAGTTAATGTAATGCTCGCACGCATCATGAATGCTGAAGGATCCAGAAACTACATGTCATAAGTAAGAAAGTTATGCTGAGAAATGAATTTTGAACTTTACAAGCCAGTCACAGCGGTACACCATGCATAAAGTATATATAAGTTACATTAACTGCAATTGCAAAGTACGTGACTATTTTTTGCAATAAAATAATTCACTAAATAAGAATCCTTGTAAGTCAATCAGTTTATTACAGCGTCAAAATCAGCATAAAAAAATAAGCGGTAATAACGCATAAGTTCCAATTATCGAAAAAATGTTCTGAAAAGGCTGCTACGCCACTAGACTAGTTGCAGATTCCCGTCCCAACAACTATAAATCAATGAACACCTGTGAAGTTCCACTCGTATATATATTTCATTTTTTGGCTTAAAGCTGCAGCACAAATGACTAGTCTCATTCAGTGCCCCTGATTGCCTTCCTTAATGTAAAAAGTAACACCTTTTGACTTTTGATGGCGTAAATGACTACCATAAAGATATACAAGCATATTCTTCAAAAATTGTCGTGCGCTGTTCTCGTAGCAGCCTACTCCGTCGTTACTAGTCATCATGATTGTTAATTATTTTTCACACGCTCAGGAATGTAACCGAAATTCTTTCGTAACTGCTCCAAGAAAAGGAATAAGAGAATCGTATGGGGCCCTAGACGGACAAATGCGGGAATAAATCCCTTAAAGAAACCGGAAGGTCCAAGTTTAGCTGTGTACGTCACCAAATGCATAATGCTCTGCAAACATAAAAAGAATCAGATTATTTCCATGCAAGTAATCATTGGGGGAAAATATGAAACGGTTTTATCGCGAGATATATGTACCCTGAACTCTCCCGGCTTGGAATTCATCTGTCGAGTTTTTATTACATCCAACGGCTGAGTAATAAAAGTTGCGATTGCACCCTGAAAATTAAGAGTATACTTTAACACTTTTGCCTGCGACTACCACACATTTTAGTGCACACTATACGAGGAACTCTTTTGAAGTTCAAAAGCCGCTAAAAAAATCCTCGAGTAGAAGGATATTGCTAGAAACTTTTGTTGATCGTCCTTATTGTAGTGCTAAAAAGACTCAAAAGTACAATCAAACAACACAAAAGAACTTACTGCTGCCAAGCTGGACAGAAAATGTGTCAGTACATTATCATGGAATATTCCGGTTCCAAGCAATATGGTTTTTGCTTGATCATAACACGCAACTTGCCCAATTGTAACGAAAATAGCTCGTGTGGTAGCTGTTGTAGCACCAGAAAATAGCTTCGTAAAACCTTCTTCTCTCCATATTCTCATAACTCCATCAAGGGCATGCTTGTAACTGTAAGTATAAATTAGAGTAATATAAATCCTCCCTAGTCGGTTTACACTCAAAGGGAAAGTCAAATTTTATATGAAAATATCTGCTTACTTTCTTCTGTTTTCCACTGCTAACTTAATATCATTTTGCATTCTAACATTAACTAAATCTCCCGGGGTACCTACAAACCCACCACAAGCTCCAGCAAATCCGGCAAGTAGAGCCCTCTCTTTAAATCCGGTATTTTGTCCAAGTCGTGCCTTTCCAACCTTCGAGTGTAACAAAAAATTAAGTTAAACCGATGGATTGGATTCGACCTAGGGTTAAGCTTCTTGAATAGATTTCATTAGTCACAGTATTAGAAGAAATTACCTCGTATATTCCAAATCGGGTAGTGGAATAGGTGACCTGTCTCAAAATAGATGCGGATAATCCATTATACAAAGCAAGGAATCCCTGCTGACGAATGATTTTTGCAGTTTGTGGGAGGATGCCAAGCTTGCCTTGCTGAGTTTGCAAATGTACCTAGAGCAAGAGATTAAGATGCAATAAATTATAAATATAGTCCAACATAACTGCTTTGCAAACAATGTTTTTCATATATATATACCTTCAACAAATCAAGGGGATGGGTACAGCAGGCTGCGGCTGAAGATGCCACTCCACCAAAGTACCATCTCGCCACCCTCGGAGGGTCATTTGCAGTCGTCATTTCAAAGTAAACGTTGAATAGCAGATATCCATAGGCTGGAAAGAGAAACAAAAAATTACATTTAAAGGGCTACTTAACGTTATATCACCAATATTATAGCATGCCACCTATCATTCAAAGTGCACTAAAAAATCTGTCTTGGCCACCCCATTCTTCCAAAAGAAGGTTTAAAGCCATTACCGTTCGCATTAAATTATTATAGCTAATGCATTCGTCATTCAATATGCAGCTACTAATAATCTCATTTTTTCGAATCAAATGGATTAGTTTATCTCACCTTGAATCATTTGTTACTCTTACATTAGAAAATGTTTATCAAGAAGCAATTAATAGGCGAAAGATGCAATAAACCACTAGATGCAACAGTTATGTGACTTTAATTGCGCCCAAAATGAATCTCAAGCAATCTGGAGGGCTGTAAATCCTAAGCACGTTGCGGTACTTGTTGAATTCTCATAAATTCTCATCCTACGAACAGTTTTGCCTTCCACGTCTCGAATGAGGCAGGTTAGTTCTATTCTTGTGAACTCTGAACCCAAGTCTGTCACTTGATTCTGATTATAACCTAAAATCCTGAACATGTTTCCCTAAAAGACATTGATTTAAGGGATATTAGTTTTCGCAGGATATATTTTTAATTGGGTATCACAAACCAATGTACACCACAATGTAACTTACACGCCGCTACGCTACTCTGTATCTGTGAATCTTTCAAGTCCCTATCCCTAATCTACACATACGGAGGAGGGTAAATATTTCGTTGAAATGAAAACTAATTCAAATATACTTTTAATTGAAGGTTACTTACCCGGTTACGAATAGCGGTATAGCTCACAGTATGCGTAAATCTTGGATACTGATGCCTTGAGGGAAGCAGACCTATAGCGCATGAAGGAATCAATGCCTGATTAGATAAGAAAAAACAAGGCGTCCGCTAGTTATGATGATTGATTTCAAAAACCACATATATCAAGTAAAGAAATGATAAGAATGTGAAAGCTAGTTTACCAAGTCAAGTCACTTTGGAACCATTACAATCCTGGATAAGTTTTCCCACTCCTCGGACGTAAGCAAATAGCAAAAGTTGGGAGTAATAAGCTCTTAAGGAATTCCCCATGTGGTAATAAACAGTCTTAATTGATAACTCCGCTCATGCATTGTCCGCTTATACTTAATCATAATAGCTCAAATACAAATTGCACAGAATTTCACAGCTGTATATACATTTCTTCTATACTCTTACCTTCCAGTAAGAGTCTCCTTGCCTACATATTGCACTATACACACACAAGTTTCGCAAAAAGTCGGGCGTGAGTACAGCAGACAGAGTCTCCAGATCCATCATTCTTTCATACTGCAAAAGCTTTATAGTTCTCTCTCAGATCGTTTCACTCATGATACACCGGGACGCATTAAACGCTGGCAAACAAATCAACTAGCGAAGCTTTGCGATTTCTAGGAGATAATTGAATTAGCCTTCACTCCTCGCCAAATACCTAAGCGACATAATGTTGCATATTTATGGGAAGCAAACGCTGTGAGCTTAAGAGCTTATATTTATCACCGCCGTAGTTTGCATTTATAATATATATGTCTAGCCTACGGAAAATATTGAGCTCACACCTCATAAAATGCATAACAAGGATTACCCGTTTATCACACTTTACATCTACTTCTGGAAAGTTTTTACACCACAAGACAGGCGTAGTTAAAGCGATTCTTTCACAAGATTTAGATTATATTTGTGCACCAAAACGTGACATCCAGGTAACGTAAATAAACATAACATACCATGTAGTAGACGACGAAGGTACGATTCTAAAGATGAGTCGCGATGGAAACGGTGGCGACGCTTACTGAAAAATCTTCTAGCAAAAAGATACCGTGTTTAATGTCAGCCAGGACGTTGTAAGAATTGGACCTTGAAAGTAATTAGAACTGAATCACAATAGACTAGATGGCTTGTTATTTATAAAAGCTTTAGTATGCTTTTAATATGGGCTATTTTGGGATTCTAAATACCCCTACCGGCATACAGTTTCTGTTTACAATCATTATGAAGCTTTTGCCAAAACAGTTTGTATAGTTGTTTCCTATTAAAATTGGCATAGACTAACAGATTCGTGTCCTGGACGCTTTTTCTATTAGTATCGAATCGACATCAAAAGTACTATTAAAAAAGATTACAGATGCTACGCTTGGATACAATAAAGCCAGGATAGTCCCCCTCCCCATGGTAAGGCTTCGGTGACAAAAACGTTGGCAGAGACAGCGTTGCTTCAGACAAAAGTATTGGAAATGAGCCAACGTCTACTCTTGTACAATTCTAATAAGTATTATAGTCGACCAAATGCTCCACCGGCCGGCCGGCGGAGATTGCAGATCAGCGTTTACATATATTTAGATCGTACTGAAATTAAAATTGCAATTCGGCGGGTATGAAGGAAGTCAAAGAGACTTGGTTATTTTCCACTGTCAATTTCTATGCAAAACAAACATGGTGCTCCCATTTAGCTTGTTAAAAAGTAGTTCAACTTTTGCTTAATCTGCTTGCATCAGGGTTGAATTAGGGTTAATGATGTTTTCGGGTGGCCGTGTATTATAGAAATAGGTTTGATTTGACCACGTTTTCTTTACTTTTCATAGGTTCGCATTTTCTTAAGTTTAGTTCAGTATCTTCCGAGGTCTCGGTCAGGAGAGAATGTAAGCTCGGCTAAGAGAAATTTCGAGTTTCAGATTTTTAAAAGTGCTTAACTAATTGATTCGTAGGCTGAAAGGTCTGATCTTTCTCAGGCTTTACAATGTTCACCTGCTTGTTATCGATACGAATTGCAGTGATAGGAATATTTGTTGTGACACTCGGGACAGTTTTAAGTGAATCGTTTCCAGAAACTCCGGAAGATACATATGCAGAGCAGCAAGTGAAAACTAAGATTTACCGTCAACAAGTATACAGTCAGCCATACCCGCATTATGTTCGCTACCCTGCCAAGAAGCGTGCCGGGTACGATACACCAGCGCCCCCTGTAATGGAAACTACAACCGAACAATCAGATGCGGAAAAATTGGAGGATAAATCAAAGTTTCGCTTCCTTCCGTTGCTTGGAGCGTGGAAAGTAGCGTCGTTATACTTTTTGTATGTAGTCTACAAAATAACGTACCTTGGAACGGATTTCCCTTTAAAAGCCTCGTCCCAAAAACTTTACTACAGATCTCTTCAGCAAGATGATGAATTAAGCTTTGAACAATTTAGTGACATCATTGACCGATTAATGAATGGAATGTAAGTTGGTCCCTTTAAAATTGAGTTTTTTAGTTTCCAAAAATAATGCAAAAACTAATTGGTTCTTTTTTGCCAAATACATAAGCGAAATGAGTTTTCGATCATCCTCATGACAGCGTCTGTATCTGGAAGCGAAAATGGGGCACCATGTGTCATGGAATTTCACGGATCAGAACTAGCAACAATCAAAAGGCACCATTTTGGTTTCACTGATTCAAATAGCTTCGCGTCCTGGACCGCGGCGAATCTGTTGTTTTCTTTGTACACAGCAGTTTAATTTATTAATATTCATACACATGTTGAAGGGCTTTTTGGTATACATATCTGTGGAAACGAAATAAATGCATATTGGGCAGTCCTTTTGTATTTTTAATTACGTTTATTTTACAATTCTAACAACACAGCCATGCTTCGCAGGCCACATGGGCATATAAAACAGACGATTAGCATAACAACGGAATGTCGAAGAAATCTACAGAGTGAGCCTGTTTACGCTTTCACAATCAGCGCAAACAGATTCAGCAATTGGCACATGGGCAGCAATTGCGCAAACAATTATGTTCGATTAGCTTTACTGGAAATGTGCAAATGTAACTGGACTAGGTCAAATACGCAGGGTGATGTGGAACTGTTTCTTGGATTCAGTGCTCACATTTGAATTATGGAGCAGCTATCCTTGATGTGATGAGCTATATACAACAATCCACTAACCTAAGAGTGAGTGCTGAGAAAGGCTGCAGGTTCGGCTGGAGTTAGAGAGCCACAGGCTTGAATGAAATAAACGAGTGACCGTCATAGAAGGTATCATTTGTAGTCTGAACTTGATAGAAAGAGGTAACAATGATGCATAGTCTAAAAGGAAGCTCTACCTAACTTTAGAGGATGCTGATGACATGGGAAGCTACGTAGTTTTTAAATATAACAGGGATAAATAAATGACTTAAAATGAATGATAGATTGACCGAATTTCCTTGGAGCTTAGTTAAGCATTGTGTGTCGATCATAAATGTTGCGCCGTTGCTCCTGGACCTGTCGCTTCCATTTGTTTTGCTGATGCCCGACTCTGTTTAGGACGGAAGAAGTGCCACCAGGGCCGGAAGCCGTAGCAGAAACTTGACTAGTCATGCGTAAGGAATGAGAGGTTCTAGATCCTCCGACTGACTCATCCTGAAAGTTCAAACAATATTATTCTCACGTCTTTTCCCTTATAATCATTAAAACTTGCTACAGTCTTACGTCTTCATTTGTATGTTCCTGGTAAGCGGTGCTCTTTATCCTTTTGTTTAATAGCGGGTCCAGACAGAGTAAAAACAGCATGTAAGTCATTAGAAGTGAAACAATCCCGATGACGATGATAACGACGCGCTATCAGAACATTAGAACACATTACTTTTCAAATATTTCTATTTTTTTAATTATCGAATAGAAATGCCAAGTAATAGTCATGCTTTACGAAATCAATAATTAATACCTTGATTATCTCCGTATTTCGGCTCTCGTACTTGCATTCACACCTTGGACAGAACTGTAAAATCCAATCTTTCCCTTGAGGCTGAGGATCTACCTTAGGAACCACGACATCTTCACACGAGCTAGAAGAAAATAGATAATCATCTTGATCAACTTTAAACACAATGCAACCCATAACAAATACGAACAGTTTTGAGCAACACAAAATCTAAGCATGACTAACGTATCTACAAGCTATGACAGATTGAAATAACTGACACTCACCACTTGGTTCCTTGACCGATGTATAATTTACGGCTTAGCTGGGATTGAGATGCATTGTTAAAGAGTACACTTGGGTCCGGGCAAACGCATTTACACCTTGTGTCATCGTACTGTCCCTAAGGTCATTAAATCATTAATAAGATAGTACTTTTAGTTACATGCTTAAGGCAAATGATGAAACCTGACTAGTCAAAAGAATGCTCGTACTACTTACTTCCGTTCCGATAAATAGAGTTGATAGTCCAATTAAAACAATTGGATAAAGCCCTTCCCACCGCATTATGGAAAATTAAGTCTTCTTGATTCAAGCCTAGGTTAACTGTTGACAAAATTCCCAAAAAATCATGTCAGTTGAATAAATGCAATGTTTATATTACAAATACGCGCCTTTTATTCAATTCAACATTTTTTTAAATATTAAAGTAACTTACCAAATGTCGATCTGATGTCCAGTCGAAGATAATTCGCTTTCGTTCCTTCCCAATACTTTAGTACGTGTAATTAAAGTTAGCTCGCCATCGTATAATCGTGCCTAGGCGCTTGTTATCTAAAGATAGAAAAAACATAAAGGTTAGTCCTACAGTAACGCTAATTAAAAGATAAAAATTTGCACCATGGTCCCTCAAATGATACAAATCGCTGTTTGTTGACACGTGACACGATATCCCCCCTTTCATTTATTTCGCAGGTTATTACGAAACACTACTAATTTTAAGATACTCATTTTAATCAGTAGGGTTTCTCTCCACAATAATAAATTAATAATACTAGACTATGTTGAGAAATGAAGCAAATAAATGTTTTATATACTTATAATGGATATTCGCTCAACACACAAGCTTTAACTTCGCCCTCGATCTGCACTTAAGCTGTCAAAATTCTATATTTTCCAAAAAAGTACTCCATAAAAGTTTCTGAAACACTTATGAAAGAGAAGAATCAGATCTTCTTTCAAATACATTATTAAAAGAAGTATTAGTTAATTTCTGATTATAACCAAATCCAGACAACGGATTAATGACACCAGATGTGGATTATTAAATACTTACTTTCCCTACAAAAGAAGACATCCCACGATAGTGCTTCACTCTTAACATTACAACAACTTTGTAGTCCCGTGGATTTTAATGAAGCACTTTATGCACAATTGCAAGTGTTGATAACTTTAATGCTATTTAGTGGCAGATAAATTCTGAACTTTCCATGCAAACATAATTATTTGGGAGCCTGGGGGTGGGATTCCTACGCTGCGAATGTGTAGAGGACGAAGAGCGCTCAATTCGCTTTCGAGAATTCCTGTCTGAATCATAGAGTTTACATTATCATCCTTAAGGAAAAAGCCCTAGGAGAACGGAGAGAAATCCTTAATGTACATAGAGACAGATGGACGGACCGTAGTAGTCTTTAGGATCGGCAGCTTCTGTATTCGTCCATGTCTTTATGCTTAGTCTGTCACCATCGCTTCACCTCCTACGTAGTAACATCGGAAGTGATGTTCTTAAAATAATATTTGGAAAGCTAGATATTCATTATGGTTTCTTTGGAAATCCTGGGGAACCTGCAATTGACGCCGTCTTTCTATTCCTACTACTTTGCATAGACACATGTCCTAGTTGGACTCCTGGACGACATCGTCGTCGCATCATTTTGGGTTGACACGGTTGAACTGAAAATCGGAATTGAAATATCATGCGATAATGAGATGTAATACTGAATCCAGTTTCTCTGTTTATATTAGACAGAGATGTAGTAAAACCTGAGCGTGAGAAGATAAAAATTCGAAGAAATTAGAGAGATTGAGGCGGTTCTCATTTACATTGCATGAATATTTACAGACAGAAGTTCCATTCATTCTTTAAATCTTGCAGCGAATATGAATAAGAACTTGATACTTATAATACTGCCTTAGAGCTAATTAACATGACATAAATGGACAGAGGCGTTATGAAAGAGGAGGATCAGCTGTCGGAATGATACCTTGACCATTATTTACATTCCTTGCTGTTGCAGCATAGCATAGCTACCACATAGAAAGTTTGTTTCGAATGTTAATGGCTTACAATCATGAATCTCATTTCCTCTTCTCGAATCCTGACGTGGAAAGTTGGCCCATGCTTGAAAGGGCAGAAAAGCTTAAAAGTTTGCAACTTTTGAGCGTACGACGAGAGCACCCACCTGAGTTTCTTTGGCTCTGCCACTGAAAGTGTGTGTGCAAGGCAGGTGTATAGGTAAAGGCACGGGATAACTTTCTCAAGAAGGATTCACCACGTATGAGAAATCCGGCAAGTTTATCAACTATTTTTCCCTATTCCAGCTTTCAGGTCCACGTAGATAGGAGAAGAGGATACTACAGTTGACGTCCTTCAATTTGGCCATTCAAATTATCAGTCCGCATCCAGTGCTACCATCAGTTGTCAGTGGATTTGTGGGATTTCATTCATTTTTACTCTCTAAGAATTTGTGATTTCTGCTAGTTTATTCTGCTGCTGCTTTGATGTAATTTCCTCGAATACGTCATTCTTTGTGTTGCATTCAAGTGGGAAAATAATTCTAGTGTTTGCAAGCGCTACGCAAGGATTTACGGTAAAGAAAAAGAAATTAAGAACTGCGCTCAAAAGTTTCTTCCCAGAGCTTCATTGCAAAATTTTCGCACAGCGCTTTGCGAAACTGCGAAAGTTCTCCCTAGCAAAGCTCATCCCCCACCTAATTACCATTGACCACAACACTGGATGTAATTCCCGATTACAAATCGGTAAAATAATTTCAGAGCCAACTAGACATCCCTTTTCTCACGAGCTGAATTTCCCACACGCCATTCTCATCCTACAGCCTCCTCATGAAGCCGGGTAATAAATCAGGTAAGAAAAAGCTACAGAATTTGTACTCTTTTAATTTTATTTACTCGCATGTGTGCATGCTGTAATCCCGATGAGCCACACTCCACTGACTCCACCTACCTTCAAAGTCAGTTTCAAATTAGCTGCATTTCTCATAGGTCACAGACTTGTGCGCTTGCAAAAGTTGTAGAATTCATTCATACTCGTTTTAGCAACTTCCTGCTGGGTAAATGCGATTAGTATAGGACATGTGAGGAAATATTTGTGCAAGTGTATGGAGTGCTCGGTTCGTTTCGAATATACGCCGGTACTGGGGGCGGCTGTCAAAATATGTGCCGCCTCAACAGTCTATTGCCTTACACCACCTCTCGTTCTGGCGCATCCGTAATGCTTGCGAACAAACAAAAACAAGGACAAGAGCGTAATTGGCTAAATTTAGTTAGGCATGCAGGACGAGAGCACTCCACACATCCTCGGGGGTGAAATACTTCCGGTCAATCAACTCCTGTCAAGATCCGCAGACCGTAGCAACGGCTTGATCAATACCTCCTAATTTAAGTATTTTTCCGCCCGCTCAACAAGTGAATGCCAGAAAACATGCCTCCTAAAGCTTTTTCACTCTCTTCTCCTTGATGTCGATAGAGATAGGAATCCATTTTACCCGGATATATATATGCATTTCCGGGCTGACAACCCTATTCTCTCTTAGTCAGAAGTTATATAACTTGAAGCACTCAGGCATGTCGAGCAACACGTACAGTTAGTGCGAACACAAAGTTGTTTTAAATAACAGCTCAATTTCTTGAAACTGGCAAGTCTACTCTACACCTCAGTTTACTCGTCGGAGGAATGGACAGGATTTTTCTAGTTTTAAGGTTCCGAATTGGTTGACACGAAGTGTAGACCAAAGGCTATTCCTTGGAGGAACTATCCTAGGAGTTGGCAATACAACTGAAGCTTCTAGCACATTTGATCAATACATTTTACTGTATTCGCGAGGATTCGATTGGCCGGATGTTACTAGAGAGCTTTTACGTATTTTGTCTGAATTCAAATTCCATTTCATGGGCTGCCAGAATATTCAGAGAAAGGAAACTGAAAGACAAAGTTGTTCTAGGGACTGTTCAACTTCTCTATTTTTCCTCAATCCTCAATTCCCATCCAGTTCTCTGTATGATGAGCTTTTAGCATTAAATAGTCTCCAAATGAGAAAGGAGTAGACAAGCGTCCATGGACAAAAAACAATAGGTGGATAAGGCTGTAGCCTGCCTTCACTGCGGATGTTATGTACAATCTGCATGATGGTCAGACAGGTTGAGGTAAACATAAAAACTTGTGGATAGTATACAGTAAGTGATGTACAGAATCGCGTGCTCATATGCTTTAACTGAAGAGTGGGAATTGAAGATTCTCTGGGATTTAACTTCTTCTCTTCTGCTACCTCTATATACATTCTTCTTTTGAGCGTCTCCAAGTAAAATACATTGAATCAAAATCTCAAATCCTCAACCTTGGAACCGGAGAGGAACAAGTTTGCCTTCGGGGCATTAGATTTCAAGCGTCTTCATATTGTATCTTTCGTATTCCACAACAATTCTCGCAAACTTCCTTACGACAGTGTACAGAGTCCGTCCCCATCCGTCTCTATGATCCAGTGGATTCGTGTCGTACTTTAGTTCAGTTGACCTTTTAACTTAAGTTCAGCGAATACTTAAATTTCCACACTTTTCGCAATATACAGCACCATTGTGTCTAGTTCGGTAAGAGTTTTGACTTTTAACGTGAGTTTGAAAATAATTATCTTCGCAGCCATTTTCCATTGTGTGTTTTACCGAATCTATTGTCTACAATATCACGGCAGTTGTAGCTTGTTTCCCGGAAAACTGTGGTTGTGCTGAATACTATTTTGGATTACAGCTAGTACTCTGATGACCAGTTATATACATGATATCGTAGATTAAAAACTAACCTAGGTTATCATGGGAACTCCCCTGGTACTTAATCGTTATGTTGTTTTCTAGGGGGCGCTTCTTCTGTGCGGGATTTTGTACGGAAGATGACAAAAGTAGGAGATGAAGGCGGGCATGCGTCTGCAAGTGTGCTGAAAAACGTTTGGGCTTGGATAATTGTACATATAATTGCATTTAAGCTTAACTTCATTGAACTCGTCACAAGACATCGGAAACTGCCGTTGGAGAGTAAGGAAACTTGCTTCAACTTAACGTGTTTAAATTAGAACTGTTCTGAAAGATTGGTGAGTGTCTAACTCTGATCTGTTTACAGCTATCGGGAAAAGGACTGGAGATGTTGCAGTGATAACTGGAGGTGCAAGAGGAATAGGTGTGGAAGTTGTCCGTAAAATGCTTCAATTTGACATGCAAGTTTACATTGGATGCCGAAATATTGCTGCCGGAAACAAGGTTATCGAAAAGCTTAGAGCTGAGGGTGTGGATTCTGGTCAAGCAGAATGTCTTCCGTTAGATCTGAAATCCTTGCAATCCATCAAGAAATTTGCCCAACAGCTCAATACTAAAACCGATAGGGTTAATATACTCATCAATAATGGTGAGCAAGTTTAGATTTGAATGTTTGCGAATTTAAAGTATGTGTGACACATAGTTGCCATTACCCTAATTACAATTTTCTATGTGAATTACAGCTGGTATAATGTTCGCTCCTTATGAGGAAACGGAGGATGGCTTTGAATCTCATTTCCAAGTCAACTACTTGAGCCACTTTTATCTTACTCAATTGCTTCAGCCGAGTTTGGTCAAAGGATCGGAAAAATCCAAGAGGAACAGCCGTGTGGTCAACGTATCATCTTGTGCACACTTTGGTGGAAGGATTGACTTTGCTGATTTACAATCAAAGTATGAGCCTACTTCTACTGCAAAAACTACCAAGGAACAATGTTTCATGCTCTCACTCACTGTTGACCGCCATTAATTTTTATGACTTTTCAGGAGGAGCTACTCAAAGTTTGACCAGTACATGATAACCAAGTTTATGCAGGTCATCGGTAGCAACACCTTTAATAGAAAATTCAAGGAGCAAGGACTCCCAATCCAATCATACTCACTACATCCAGGTGTTGTCCACACGGATCTTTATGACAGCATCGCTTGGCTTCAGCTATTCCGTTGCTGCTTGCCACTCATGTTCAAGGTAATTATAATAATAAACGATGCCCGCTTTTTCTGACGCTACTTTGAATTAAACTCGCAATACAAAAGCTCATATTCCAATTATGATTACGCAACCGACCTTCATGCTTCTGACTTTGGTTTTGTTAACAGACCCCAGCTCAAGGCGCTGATACGATCTGCTTCGCTGCTCTCTCCCCTGAACTCGAAACTGAAGGAGGATTGTATCTCATGAATAGCAAAAAAGAATCCCCAAATCCACTAGCAAATGATGTTGATCTTCAAAATAAATTTTGGGATGTGACGAACGAAATTCTTGAAGGAAGAAACCTTAAGGGATCGCAAGACGCTAAATCTAGTCTCAATGCAAAATCTACATCGGACAACTAAGAACCGTTAGACTACAAGTTAAACGGATCTTGAAATACGTGCACAAAACACATCCGTCCGCAGTATTCAAGAGTTTACCTATTTTCCTAATACCTATGGATAAATAAATTTAGAGATAGGGGCTTTTGGTGCTGGTAGAAGTCAGATAATTAAAATGCTATAAACCATTTTTTACATGTCAGTTATTGTTTACTCTTGCACTTTTGGCAAAACTTTCCTAAAATAAATTTATGCACCTAGTTCTTACAGGTATTTTAATTGTGTCAACCTTGATTTCAATCTTACTCGAAGCTTAAAGTCTTTTTTTTCGAATAAACCCCGCACACTCTTCCACAAATCTGATTTTTGACTGCATGCACGTATATCGAAACCCTCATGATCCTTTCCACACAACCGAAAAAATTCAAGGTGTACGCGGTGCTTCTTGCCCTGGAACTTTATCTACAGACTCTTCTAGTTTTCGGTAAGCATCAACCTGTTCGGGTTCTTCATAATATCGATGTTTTAAAGTTCGATATTTCTTTAAATAGTACAGCGCTTCTATTTCCTTTCGAACAAACTCTCCGTGGTTGAGCAATGTTTTCAATTTCTCAGGATCACGAACATCCTTGTTTTTCATGAATGCATTGTGACATCGATCCCGAAACCACTCGTAACCTTTGGGATAGTCGCGCCCCATGTACAGAAGCTGCAACCAAAAAATAATCAGTAAACAGCATCCCTTCTGTTTCCACCACTTTCAATCCTTGCGAGCTGCAGAATTCAGTCTATCCTTGCTTGCACTAGCAGGAATTAATCGGCAATCATTACTTAAAGTTACCGGCACAGTCAAGTCAACAGCGATACTATAAAATTGCCACAGCAGGCACTGCACGTCAATGCAGGAGGTAATCCATTTTCTAATTGTCAAACCCTCATCTCAAAGACAAAACGCCTGACCAGTCTCGAAAAGCTTGCCAAACATATCCGAGACAATTCTACCTCTCACCAAACTAACTTACAAACCTGGCATAAATGTAACACAAATTAACGTACCGTCTTGTAAAGGCGTATAACCCTTGGTCGGATTTCATTCGTAGCCATGAATTAATCTTCAAAGACAATTACCTTAACCAAATGTTGCCTGTGAAACAAGAAGAAAATGTTACTTCATGGTTACGCTTTAACATCAAATGAATGAAGGATACTTTGTTTTATAGAAACTGGAGTATGATCATACCAGGACAAACACGATCGTTGAAAGTTAAATCCGGCTAAACCAACACAACCAACTTTTAAAATATGTAGCAGCTCATTTGATGCACATTTACCAACACTTTACTCGCATGCAATTATGGAAGTTTTTAGAGTAAAAACTAGTTAATGGCAATGATCATGTGCTTTTATTTGTAGCTCTCGATAATTACTAATTCATTAGAATTGTTGATACTACGACTCTGTCCGTCTAAGTAGTAAAACAGCTGACCGATGGCTATATACTGTTATGACGACGACGAGTATGGGTTTTTACTTGACTCCACTTATGCACAATGCTGGCACGCAGTACGCGATATTACATCTTCCGTTTGCAGCATATAACCGTCGGTACAATTTCGGCGCATACAGATTTAACATTGCATGTTCGAAATGTTCCGCTGTGACGATCTTGTGGTTTCGACTCAAATTATCTTATTATGTATACAAACGTATTGGGGTAGGGTTTAGATTTCAGGTTTATCGTCAAGTCACTTTTATTAGTCACCTATTTGCTTGCTATTCGTTCCATTGTACTCTGTAAAATCCGTCATAGGTGGAATATATTATCGAAAATAAAGTTGATAGCACGAATGGGTGGTTTGTCACTTAAATCAAATACTACTAGATCTTTGCATCGAACAGATTAAAAACTAAGGAATGTCCTACCCACATCCGCTATAATTAACTTTTTCTACATTCAAAGAAGCTAACCAGGTAAATTACTTGTTATTCAATAGAACTGACGAAAAAGTTTAGTTCTAGTACGGAACAAATCATGAAGTACATTTATTATGCTTTTTGTAATTGCATCTTGACGTTTATTCTTACAGATTTATTTGCAATCCAATCGAAATAAGTTGACAATCTGCGAGGGAGTATCGTCTAAAAGGGAAGGCATAGCATTAATTCCTTTATTACGAAATATTGTAGTAATACAGCATCTTTCCTCTGAAGCTGGTAAGTATATACGTGTCGACGAAGTGATTAAAGAATAGCAGTTTCAAATGTCCGCCGTGTACTCCATAATTTAACAAAAATTTCTAATTGTTTTCTAGATTCTTTACAACTGATTAAAGCTGGTTTCCATTCCTTTTGCTCTTTTGAGGGCCATTAGCTTGTATCAAGATGTTTAAGGGCACTGGTCAAGGACAGTTTGATAAGCTGTTTGGTAAGTTTAGCGCCCAAGTACTCAAATACATTTAAAGATCATGTACACTGCTTCCGGTGAAGTGCTACAATAATTTAATGACTGTGATTTTCATTGGTTTTTATAGAGAAAGCTACGAGTAATTTGCTACTAGAGTCTGATTGGGGTTCCATAATCCAGATTTGCGATCTTATTCGACAGAAAGATTGCCCGTAAGTCTCAAAAGCGAGTACTTAGTAAGGTAGTAATGTATATTCGCAAATACCAAGGCGTTATTGAAAGACCTTGAAACATGTTCCTTGTGTTTTAGACCAAAATATGCGGTGGCAGCAATTAAGAAGAAAATCGTGCAGCCGAATCCTCATGTGTCCATGTTTGCTTTGCAGGTAATCTGTAGTTGCCTTCTCATTCTGTAGTCTATCCCTGAAGCAGTTAAGTATGTCTAAGTAATCGACGCGGAGAGACTAAATTCTTTTTTTCATTCTCTCAGGTGTTAGAATCCGTTGTGAAGAATTGCGGTAGCCCAGTTCACGATGAGGTTGCAACAAAACCGTTTATGGAAGAGTTGAGAGATATTGCAAAGACTACTCAGCATGAGAATGTCAGAGATAAAATCCTGGAGCTCGTTCAAACTTGGGCTCATGCATTTCGCAAGTATCCTACTTATAGAGCTGTGCAAGATGTTTTGAACATCATGAAAGCTGAGGGCTGCAAATTTCCACCTCTGGTGGAGGCTGATGCTATGTTTGTATCCGATACGGCTCCTGAGTGGGCTGAAGGTTCCACTTGCCATCGTTGTAGAACAGAATTTGGAATAGTTAATCGTAAACACCATTGCCGAGCCTGTGGCCAGGTTTTCTGTGGCAAGTGTTCTGCTAAAACTGCAACTCTTCCTAAATTTGGCATCGAGAAGGAAGTTCGAGTTTGTGATGCGTGCTTCGAAAAAGTTGCTAGGTTCGTACAATGTGTATTCTCATGTACCTAATTGAAATGGCTCCGGTATTCAGATTGCAATGTTTGCTGTGTTGCGCTGTGGATGATCGTGGGAATTCTGTAGAATTTAAAAGGTTCCAAAAGCATCGTTTTCAGCGATAATGGTGATAATTTATTAAAATGCTCAGGGATGGAGGTGGTGTAGAGGACCCAGACGAAATGATCTTGAAAACCACTAGTGGAGTTCCTGCTCAGCAACCATCTGCCCATAATGTATCTGCGCCGGTACTGATTAAGACTATTTATTTATTTATCTCTGTTTACTGGCTTTTTGTAGACTCAGTCGCAAAGAAACTGTTGGAAACGCACAAACCAGCTTGGACGAAATTCTCAAGGAAGTCATGGCGGCTTCCAAGGCAGAAGCTAAATCTCACGCTCAAGTACTTTTATGTTGCTTTTTTCCTCTCCATTATCCTTCTTTATCTTTTCCTACTCGGTGCATGGTTTAGTTATGTTTATCAGCAGTTTAGTTATTTTTCAGCTTTTTACTAGGTCACTTTTATTTTCCTATTTACTTGACATTATTTGTACGGACATGTTTCAACTGAACTTCATTACTAATGCGATAGTCTTCACGTGCCCAACGTCCAGTTAACTCTGCAGACTGAATTGTATGCACATAGCTTGATTACATGACAATGCTTAGATAAGAGGTTTAATCTATGCTCGATATGAATTATTAGCGCAAAAAAACTGAAGAAGAACTGCAAGAGGAGGAACAGTTGCAGTTAGCAATCGCAATATCACAATCAGAGGCCGAAGCGAAGGAGCGAGAAAACTGGTATAAATTTACTCCTGGCCAAGCCCCAGTTGCATCGACAGCAGCTGAAAGTGACAACCGATTGAATCATCAGAAAGGGTCACCTGTGCACTCTACAGCTCCTGCTATGGAATCGGAGGATCCGGAACTATCACGATACCTGAACAGAACTTACTGGGAAAGTCGACAAGCATCGACAAAAGATGACGAAGAGAAAGAAGAACCTGTTAAGACTACAATTGCAGCTGCTAAAGTGACGAGCAGTAGTTTACCATCGATGTCGTTGGCAAACATGTCCCAGTTTCACCCTTCAGCTCCTGCTAAAGAAATCAAAGAAAAATCGGAAGCACGAACCGGTGACGTTGATATGTTTGTCGATTCGCTTCGTGTCCAGATTGAAACATTTGTCACTCGAATGAAGTCTAATTCAAGTCGAGGCCGCCTTATTGCCAACGATACTGCTGTGCAGAGTCTTTTTATGAATATAACTGCATTACATTCCCAACTTCTTAATTTTATTCAAGCCCAAGACAATGCCAGAAGTAAGTACACAACTTCCGTTGGGACGAGCTTTATGCGTTGAAGATGAGATATAATAACAAAATTCGGTCTTTTATCCGTTTCAGCTTATTTTGAAGGCTTGCAAGACAAACTCAGTCAAGTCCGGGACGCTCGGGCTGCGCTTGACGCCCTTCGAGATCAACACCGTGAAAGACTTCGAATTAAAGCAGAGGATGAAGAACGTGCTAAACGGTTTCACATGGCACAAATGCTGCAAATTAAAAGACAACAAAAGCAGGAATACTTGGAATATCAGAGACAACTGACGTTGCATCGAATGCAAGAACAGGAGCGAGAGATGCAAATGAGAATCGAGCAGCAGAAGCAGCAGTTGTCGCAGCAAGGACAGTTTGGAATGTATGGCGCTTCAATGCCAGGTAACATTTTATAGGAGATTTTGCTCCAGCCTTATTCGTGTCTACATAAAACTGTATCTAAACTGTGAATATTCTAGGCTTCATGCCTCAAGGGAACATGGAAATAGGCCATTTTGGACATCCGCAAGGTGTTTATGCACCCCCTGGCGTGGTTCCCCAAGACGCCCATCAGAATCAGAATCAGCAAAACACTCAGAGGTTTCCCAATCAGCCTCCTCAAGTGAACTACATGGTTCCAGTCACTATGCAAGGTCAGGGTATGCAAATGCCTGGAGGGCCTCAACAGCATAACATGCCATCTCACATGCAGCAAGGTCAAATGATATCTCCACCACAATCTGCTGGATCTATGCAGCATCCGAATCCAAATGCTATGCATCCTGGACCCCCGTCTAATAACGTCCAACACATGCAGCAACAAGCCTACCAACATCCTGCGGGCCCTCCTCAACATCAGAACGGTCAGCAAAATCCAACGGTCAACGCTGGGCCACCTCCGCAATTAGCAAACTCTCATTATCCACCACCGCATTCTCATCATGTACCTCCGCAACCTCAGATGATCCCCCAACCATTAACTGAAGGAGTTCCAACCAATGCTTGTGCTGTGCCAGCAATAAAGGAAGAACCAACAACAGCGGAACTTATAAGTTTTGATTAAATAATGGGTTTGTAGGTCGTCGCATTCCTGAAGCTTTTTGTCGTTAAAACTAAGGGGAAGTAGTTCTGTGAAGGAAGGTATTTAATCTGTTTTCGAAAATTTTATCTAAGAAATGGGAGCAACACGTCCTCCCCGTACCCTACCCATAATTAAAAAAGTTTGGTTCAACTGTGTGCTCCCGTATCGAAATTAATATAAAAATACGTCACTATTGGACGTGCATTTTTCGATTTTACAATTGAAATACAATCGGAACATAAATTCAGTAAATCGCTTCGCTTATTCAAACCTTCCTGATTTAGTGATATGTTTTTGAAGCATGCTTTTGAAGCGCAACACCAGTGGAGACTCCGTATCTTAAACTTTTAGATATTGAATTGAAGTTGGAAAAACTTAGCCTAGTCTAACGTAATATAAATCTGGAATCTGTCTTTCGAGGGCTTCTTGCCCAGCACTTTACCATGCATGACTATTTTGCTGAACCCTTAGTTTTACTTTTGGAAAGGAAGTGGAATGATCCTTGCAGAAGATTCATATGCAGATATTTAATTTACGAATTTCTCTTGATATGATACATTTAGGATTAGACTTTCGCTGTCCATGCGCTACGGGTATAGCATCACCACCATAGTAACGTCGACGTAGAATGGTCGTTGGTTACAAGCGACAAGGAAGACAATGAAAGTAAAAAGCATTTACGGCTACAGCTACAAGATTACGTAACTTACATAAACAGCACTTTTAAAATTTTCAATTATACCCAGGACTAATCCAGCAGAAAAGACGCTTCCTCCCGAGTGAATAAAAACAACTGCAGCCAAAAACTATGTCAGTGCCAGTCTACGAACTGGATTTCTGACTTTCTTTAAACTTTCTCCTGACGAACTCTTTCATCGCTTCCCCTGCAACAGAAAACAAGAGGTTAAATGTATCACGAAAATTGCTGAATGCGGTAGAGTCTGATATTGAAGAACTTACTTTTCATTCTATTGGATTCGGCTTCGTGAGTAAGGGTACGGGCAAGCGCCTTGAAAGAATCTTTCGAATCGAACTTTCCTTCTTTATAGAAGGGGTACAGGTATCCTATAACTATATCACTAAGTTCCTTTTTGCTTAATCGTTTAGACTTTTCGGATGATCCACTATCTTTCGCATCTCTAGGTTTTTCTTTCGGATTTTCTTGAGCACTTTTTGCAGTAGGTTTAGCAACGTTACTCTTTTCACCTTGTAATACACCCACCTTAATTTTAGTTCTACCTTGATTTTCATGACTGACGATTCTTGAACTACCAGAACTTTTTGATGATTTTGTATTGCCGGTATGGGAATTTGTTTTTTCAGCTCGATGATTAGACTTTTCCGAAGTATGAACAATTTTTTGGGGACTAGATTTACTGCTGCTCTTTTGATCTCCAAACAGCGTATCCAGCAATCCGGAATTTTTAGTACGTGAATCAGTACTCTTCTTTCGTAAATGAAGACTTTCGTCTCCCTTTTTATCATATTTCTGCCTCTTTACGTGCTTTTCGGGTGATACAGCGTATGGTGTCATTTCTGATGAACTCCTTTTTCCTGGTCGGCTTGTTTTTTCCGTTAATGCGGAGCTCTTCAACGGATTCTGTTTCTTGTCGCTTTTGCTTGCGTCACCACTATATGAAGGACCTTTTTTGGTCGGTTGGGTTGGCGCACGGAATTTATGATTGCTGGCTGGACCGAGGTGACTATGGTGACGGTGACTTCGAGAGTCAATGATCGCAGATTCAGTCTTTTTTTCACTTGTTCTTTCTATTTTGTGCGGTATAACCTGAGTAGCAATATTTAAATCGTCTAAATCAGAACTTTTGTTGGTTTCAATTTTAAGTTTTGCATCAAATGGATTGATTCCAATCTTCGTATCACAGTTAAGAGTAGACACCATTTTTGAAGTTCGATTCGAACTCACAGGCATAAGCTGTGTTGCTATCAGCAATTCATCATCCCCCGAATCATTATTAGCGGAAAGATTATTTCCAACTTGCTCAGATCTTTCGTGATTTAACCCACTTCTGTTGGAAGTATGCGCAGATTGACGCAGTTTGACGCGAGGAATTACTTGGGTGGCCTTAAATAGTTCATCTTCACTCCCGGAATGTTCTAGAATTTTGTTAGGAGTTTCAGTCTTGTGGTTTAGGTGTACTATTGCTTGTGTTGCAATGTTTAAGCTGTCTTCCTCCTCTTCTTCCCATACATTATGTTTTTCCTTCAAGGTTTTTTTATTGGCATCACGAGAAGCCATTACCTGAGTGGCTATATTCAGTTCTTGGTCATTATTGAAGCCGCGCAAGTTCTTCAAAGCCGAATTATCATCACCTTCTGTATCTGTTGATATTCCTCTGTTTAAACACAACTGACCACCATCCTTTTTCGTGTCTGCGATTCGGCGAGGTATTACTTGGGTGAAATCCATATCATTACTTTCATCTGAATCCATGTCGTCTGAAGTTGCCTTCTTGTCGTTTCCAGGAATATATTTTTTTTGTTGATTAGGGCGCTTGGGTATAATTTGGGTAGCAGCAAACAGGTCGTCATCGCTAACTTCACCCGTAAATAATTCGTGATCGGTGGCCTTGGCCTTGTTTTCAACTTTGTGTTTCTGATAATTTTTAAGACGGGTAGGCATAAGCTGAGTGGCCTCAAAAGTATCATCCATCGATTCCGAACTGATGCTTTCATGTGGTTCCTTTTTCGTTTTTTCTGTTGCATTCACAGTGGACGATGCTTGTTTAGGTATAACTTGAGTGGCCAGAAATAAGTCATCGTTTCCGTCCATCTCATCACTGAATGAAGCATCATCAGCCACGTGATGTGAAAGTGTCAATTGTGATACTTTTGGACGTATTATTGCCTGTGTAGCTTGAAACAGTTCACTATCAACACAGGTACCTTTTTCTGGACTTAGGTCTCCATAAACTTTCACATCCTCCAAACCTGGCACTTTGTTCGTATTTTCTGTGTTGCCTCGGCGAAAGGACCGAATTGGTTGCGTTGCTGTATATAAATCTGAATCCAAGAAACAGTCCGCTTTCTCTTCTTCTTTACTTCCATTTCCATCATTGCTACTATTGCTCAAACCAATAATTTGAGTTTCTTGCATATCCAAGGCTACAGTAGTGTCTGCATTCGGTTTTGCAGAGTTCTCGATTTCAGTTGTATCTTCTAGATAATCTACACACAGTTAATATTTTAATACTTGTGTAAGAAAATTGTGGTCATTGTATCGGCATGCTTTAGCTGAAATACCTTACCCAAACCCGTAGAATCGGTTCCTGATTTAAGCAAGTCAATATTTGGGGGAACTTCATCCAAACCGCTGGTGCTTTCCACTGTTTTTTCCTTTGTGGGCTTAAAGACAAACTTTTTCTTTCCTGTAGCATTATTTCCCGCGGGTGTAGAGTCTTTACATATTGGTTGCGTAAGGCTGCAATCTTCGGCTTCAGAAAAGTCTGTTGATGCATCGTCAACTGGGGTGCTCATAGTTATGCCATCCCACATATCGCCGTCAGTCTTTCCATCAGATCCTGGACTACTGCCATCAGGATAAGCCTTAGTAATAAAACACACTTCGTCGTCATCTAATTTGGAATTTTCTGAACCTTCTATAGCCTCAGAGACGTCGAAGATCCTTTCCGTGGTTTTTTCAGTTAGTACATCACTATCGTCTACACAAACGTCCATTTTATCATCCACGGTTTTAAAGTAATCCGTTATAGCACTTCCCTGTCGAGAATCTCCTGTCCGTGCATTAGCGGAGTTCTGCTTGTTCAAATCAATGCAACTTTGGAGAGAGCCGTGCAGGTTGCTAAGCTTGGTTTGCTCTTTGATTTCAGACGTTATTTGACCCAAACTTCGTCGATAGGAAGTGACAATTCTACTGTTAGAGAATGTTTTATACTCTAACTCTACCGCTACGTTAATGATTTCCTCGTCAGGCACATGAGGAATCGAATCTGGAGCAGCAGCTAAGGCAGCGTTATAATTTGCAATCAAAAGATCCTTCAATAGGGTGAACAAAACGTCTCTCATCATAAGACTCAGACCCGTGACCTTTACAGTTGTAGCTCCCGGAGCACGCACTCTAGTTTGTACTGGAGCAAGAACTTCGAGACTTGCATTCTTTTTTTCTCCATTACGCAAGGCAAACTGTTTTTGGATTAAAGTAGCAAGTTGACTTTTTGCCTTTTTCTCGTAACCACCTCCTTCACCGTCTTCGTAAATTTCTCTCTCCACTTTTTGCCCTGTTCGTCCGCCCCCATAAAGGTCTTCATCAACACCATGGACATTCAGATTAGCCATTACACCCATCCGCGTTCCAAGTCCATCTTGTTTGACAAAATTTTTTAACTTATCTTCTACTGCTTTTGGATTTACACACACGTCGCACATTTTACCGCAGGATTTCACTTTTTGATCACCGAAGTACACAGCGAAGTAATTATGCCTGCAACTAGCTTCTTCGCAGAACTTAACCATAGCATCAAAATTTTTCATTGTAGATTTAGCTTGTTCTTCATTTTTCTTTTTAGCTAGGTCTTGTTTGAGCAAAAAGGCAATTGTATCTTTTTCTTGCTTGGAATGGTAAATTCTGCAAAACGATTTTTTTCCATCACGTCCAGCTCTGCCCGACTCTTGATAGTATCCGGCCACACTCTGCGGCATTGACCAATGGGCTACAAAACTGAAGAGAAAATAGTTTAGTTAAATAAGAAATTCATAATCTTTAGACCCATTCGTGTCAGCCAAATCTTATTGTGTAAACTTACCGAACTGAAGATTTATCAACACCCATTCCAAAACTTATCGTTGCAGTTATTACTGGTACAATTCCATTCATCCATTCGATTTGTACTAAATCTCGTTCCATCGGTTTCAGACCTGCAAGAATATCGGGATAGAACGATTTCGCACACATTTATTTTCCAGTATTTAGCGGCATCGCATAACTTTACCTGCATGATAAGCTTTAGTTTGGAGGCCTTTTCTCGACAGCGTATTTGCAACATCAATTGTCATTTCCCTTGTTCGGCAGTAAACAATTCCACAACCACGTTGTTCCTAGAAAATAATCCATATCCACTAGTACCAGGCATAGCCCAATCAAACAAGGGGATAATATGACACTTTTATCCTTACCGGTTTTTCGTCTTCCCAAGTATCACCTAAGGATGTTTTGCAGAACTTGAGCAAATGATCGTAAGGATCATCAAGCAAAGGCTTGAATTCAATATCATAGTATAGGTTAGGACGGAAACAAGGTATCTTGAATTTTTTCACGGGCTGCTTTAATTTCAGCTGCAGGAGTACGTCTTCCACAACCTATGAGAATGCATGATTACGCAGCGAGTCTAATATGGTGCAAACGCATTCAATCAGCAAAAGGAGACATACCTTCGCACTGGCTGTAGCGGTCAAGGCCACCCAAGGTACATGACTGTACAATTCCCTAACTTTTCCCAACTTAAGGTAATCAGGACGAAAATCGTGTCCCCACTGACTCACACAATGCGCTTCATCGACAATAAAGTATGCGATCTTATCATGTCGATTAAGGGACTCGAGCAATACCTGTGCAGAATTGAAATGATAATTAAAACAAAATGCTGACAATTACACCATGAATATTAAGGCTTGATCACTTGCCTGGAAACCTTTCGTCGCGACTTGTTCAGGAGTTACATACAACAACTTTACGTTAGGGCATTTGTGCATCAAATCCGTAACTATTCGTTGCCTATCTGAACTGCTTATTTTAGAGTTAATTGTTTCTGCTCTGATATGAAGTTTCCGCATATGCTCAATTTGATCCTACAACAGAACATTCGATCATTGTAATCAGGCGTAATAGGCTCAGCCATGGGCGAAATAGGTACATGCATTCTACTTACATAAATTAAGGCGATAAGTGGACAAATCACTAAAGTAACTTGTCTTTCCCTGAGAACTGCAGGTAACTGATAGATAAGTGACTTCCCCGAGCCGGTTGGCATTGAAACGAACACATCGTGCTTTCCTGCAAAAACGTCGTCACATGTCATCAATATCACACATATATATATATATATATATATTTTACATTCGTAAGCGTTTTGTTAGCTTGCGGTAAAAAAATGTGAAATGTTTTAAATAGCTAACCATCCACGACTTCCCGGACAGCAAAGAACTGTAACGATGACCTAAAGCTGTCATGCTTAAAATGTCGTTTCAGCTGTTGCTTTAAATAAGTAGATTTCGCGTTTGCATCTATCACCCCCCAATTTTTAAAGGTATCATTTTCGTCACCCATTGTGATATTTGAAATTAACTTTTGAATCACAGATGCAACAGGTCATGTGTAACAATACAAGTATCTATCACAATATCGAGTTATGTACGCTGAATTTTTGTAGTGTGGAATATACAGTAACTTTTCCTACCCACAGTGAATGGAAACACCTTTGAATCTTTGATGTTAGTAATTGAAAGGATTGCTACGAAATTATTTTGCCGTGTCCTATGACACATAATATTAACACTCGCAGCACAATCAACTACTAACCCTCCCAGACCTCACAACCTGCAAAACAAGACCCACCCTAACTTAACTATGTTTTATATCCTGCCCTGTTTGGGCTACCCTCGGCTGATTTATAGTGTAATTAGATAAACCACGATCAGGTCCGGTATTAACTTTTTGCGGCCGACTTAAGGTTTTTTAAAAGTGCCTGTTCATCATCCAAGTTAGAATCTTCGGCGAGACAGTGATGAACACATTTTAGAATTAGATACCGTTTGTTACTTCTTCTAGATACTCTTAACTCAAGTGTGTACGCGACACGCACCCATAATTTCCGCAGTTCCAATGTCAGAAAAACGATTCGTTAACTGCATGGAGACACCACGGATGCGAAAGCGAATTGCGATTATTCTTTGGGTATATATATATTTTCTCGCATAAGCGAAACTGTGTTTTAAATCTTCTTCCCTCGTGAGAAAAATTGTTTCAAATTTCCCGCGTGCCTCACTCCTACTCTTAACAACGTTCCACATTCCCTTTGTTGACAAAAACATGTTTTACATCTAGGACTTAAAGTAATTACAAATTAGAATAGATTTATCAGTAATCAAAATTTTAAGTATCGCCATCCTTTTATATTTTTAAAGGTCCAGATAATAATTTATTCAAATTATACACCCAATTATTACAAACGGGCATCCATCATTCATCAGCAATTAGTGATTGTTGGAGCAGGTCATCAGACGCAAATAATTGGTAATAATTCGACCCATCATCGGGTGAACTACATTAGAAATTGTGGTGTTTAGAAACATCAACCATGAAAATCAGTGATATCATAGCAGTGACTTGGTATTCGCTCGTGTAAGCATAAAGTCATCGGTCCGTTCTTCGCTAATCTATGCTTGAAATGCTCTAACGTATCGTCTGTGCATATCTTTGATTTAAAGAAATTATTGGCATTCTGTGCTCCAATCAGTGATTTCAGTACAGTGAAAACAGCGAAAGGCAAAAGGACTTATTTTTACGCAGACTCCAAACAGTCTTTGTCTCCGAAATCTTCTTCTCTGGAACGATAATCATTTTTGCCTATCCCGTGATGCATGGTGCGTCTGGTGTAGGAACGAATGCTAGAACCAAAAAACGCTTCCTACATTATTGGTTCGCTTTTGTCAAATCAAAAATGACTTCGTCGTTGTAACAGTTTACACACCTCGATGTTAGAGGGAGCTTCAGAAATCTTTGGAATACGTTTCGCGGAGAGAAAATCTTCCTTCAAGGATCAAGTCAGTATGATCTTGTCTTACTATAATTGGGATAACCTTCCCTTTAGTTGTTTTCGGTAATTGTATTTTACTTGATTGCATTTAAATTTTTGATTCAGTATTAATTAAATATTTAATTCAGTGCAGGGGGGGTCGGATTAGACTTTTGCAAGTTTTTTAATTATATGATGTTTGATTAGACTTGCATCCTTACTTGAAAAGAATTGCGTGATCAGTATTTGCAAAGATTATTTCGATTCGCTGTTGCTATATTTCGTATCTTGACCCGCAATTTCCCAAAATGATTCGTAGCATTTGTATGAATTGCTACTGAATGATTACGACGAGTAAAGGAATAATTTAAAAACCAACAGTTTGACGTAGACTTGTTACGTTACGTATATTTCTATTTGATAATGATGAAAATGAAGGTAACTTTGTGATAAAAACAATTGATTGATTCATACACCCGGTATTACTCATAGTTCTTAACAAATAGTTAATAGCGAACTGATTCCTGGAGAAAAGTTTTCTTTGAGATGGTTTCCGTAAGTCTGCGGAAATCAATCATTAAAGGAAGCACTAACACATTATTGCGTAATGCGTAACTACACAGAGCGATGTAGCTAAAAGTACTAGACCGAGCCTTCTATAAATCGCGATCAGTTAACAAGTATACAAATCTTGATTGAATCCATATCAAGTGACGTGCACAAACTGCCTTACAGCGATGGTCACAAGTTGTGTTCTACTGACTTAAGCAACGATAGGAGTGGTTCAAGGGTTGACGTAGGGTTGACGAAGATGATTTCGTTCCTCACAGTAGTCTATAACACGGGCTGGATATTTAAAATATGAGTACATTTTAGTATTTGATTGCTTCACATTTGTACAGGTTGACGGAGAGAATCTTGAAGGTTGACATATAAGGTAGGATATTTGAAGAACTTTTTTGAGAAGCATTTTGATAAACTTATGAGAAAAGTTCTAGGGAATCCCTACCGCGGGGTATCCCAACTACAGGTGTAAATATACAAGGAATTTTAAATGTTACAATATCTCAATGAGAGTGGCACTTGTTGATGGTGCTTGTATCGATCCAGTCGGCTTTTTTGATTTGGAGGAGTGAGATAATGGGAAGGAAGGAAGTGCAGGAAGGAAGTGTACAGATGTACAGGGTCCGAAACACTTTAGGAATTATTCAAAAGGATGTTGCCTCCGTTCTGGAGGCGGGGATGAATTGATAAATATAGGTATCACGGAGGAGATGGCGGAGGAAATAATTAACAAATGTGTTTTCATCTTGTAGGTGTACAGAGTATATAATTATTTAGCGTATTGGCTTAAATAGAGGCATGGCTTCTTATAATGCAATAGGTGGTCCGTAATACAAAATAAATGTATCCTTTATTTACAATTCATGCGTTCAGTGTTTTTGAGTTAACCTAAAGGGTTTACTGTAAACGTCAATTTAATCCCTATTAGCTCAAATCATTTCACACAGAGCATCTTGTCTTCGTCTTTTAAATTCCTTGGAACTGGCGTTCCCCATCCGGCTAGCCTAGATTCATTCTTAGAAACTTCCACTCCTTCTTCTTCCGCTCCTGAAATTCAGATTAACATAATTAAATTGCATTAGTTGATTGTTTGGAAATATTGCAAGGAATTAAAATATAGTGTTTACTTAATTTCAGGGAAGAAGCTTACCTGCGAGACTTTGGCAAAACTTTGTGTTATTGAGCCAGCGTTCTTTGAGAGAAAGGTTGAACATGGAGTAGCGTGGATCTCCCGTCACCTCTGCCTGGATATTCAAAAAGGTAGGGAGCCTTTGTTGTATTTCTGCCCCGTTAAGCGTACTGTAAGTCTCAAGTAAAATCATTCCCTTGCACCTGTCCACATAGAAATCTCATTAGCTTCATTAATTCTTTCACTCTAACCTTCAACCAGGGATTCCACTGCTGAGAGGCCAATTGATTTTCGCTGAAGTCAATATACTACAGGCTTTAGCATGATTCTGATTACCTACCTGGGGTGACATGGATCCTCGTAAAGATCCAGCTGAAAATACTGATCATTTAGTAGAAAGCAACGTCGCGTTTTGTACACAGTCACATGATCATGATCCCGTTGGGCCAACATGTTATTGTAGTCTCTTTGAGTCAGAGCTGTCTTAACTTCTACTACTTGTCCTTGTAGCTCAGGTCTTCGGACAGTATAGGTATAGCTACAATTTCCCTGTATTCATTGTTACGATCAAGGGAAATTCAAAATTAGTTCCATTTATAATTTCCGTCAGCACTTCTCCTCTCATTCTCTCACTGTTTTTATCCCCTAATTTCTTTGAGGAGCTGCATTTGCAACTGAAAGCGTGTGGAGGATTGAGAAACTTACCTTCTGCCCGCGTTTTCTCAGCCTAGCTTGCATTTTTGGAGAGCTTGTTTGAAGGTAGTCGTGGACTACAGTGAAATCTTGAAAGCCGACGGGAAAAGTTTTATTATCTGGAAGTGGTCCTGAGACAAGGAACTTGACTTTCTTGGAGTTTGTTTGCAATCGGTCCCGTGCATCGATCCCAAGCTTTTGGCAGACACTCTGGATATTAATTTAGATGGTTATTTTTGTAGTCTTTAAGTAACAAAGTGACGCTCTCAGAATTATGATGAGACAACTGCCACTCTCTTATTACCTGAATCATACGACAAAGTTTGGTCTCAAAATCCGTAGAGTTATCGACGACATCAAAGTAAGGATGTCCGACCCAGGATTGGGCAGCTTTTCTATCCAATTCCCGAGCTAGTTCCAATCCCTCCGTACGACAAGAGTGGTCCTGAAATGATTCAGATTTGGACGCGATTGAAATAATGGTTTGTTCCTGGAGCGTTTAGAGTTGGATAATTTATTTCGGTTCTATGACGAGCCTTTTCATTAAAGATGCTTACCTCGATTGTGTAGAAAGGCTCTGCGCCATTAGCGGCTGACACCATATGAATGATTTGATTGTATCTTGTGTCCCGAAGTTCAACTTCGTTCCACCCGTTTCGGTTAAGTATTCCTTCCCATTTGCTCCGCGGGATAACTAGGATAGACACCCAATAGATTGGCACACATAGCCTCTTTCATTGGAGTCAATCATAGGAATACAGAGGTAAGGTAGAGAGAAAGGAGTGAAAGTGTAAAATTGCGACTGACGACAGAAGGGACAAGTAATTTAAGATTAGACTAGGACGATACAAACAGTTCCCTCGTATTTTATCAAAAGCTGTTTGTTGATATTTCTCTTCTAAAATCTTATATTTTCCCTGACTGAGGTCATGATACTCAGTTTTTTTTGTCTACACCCTCATACCCGGTCCGGTCATGACTATTTGAATTCAATGCATCCCACCCTTTAACAACCGGGGAATCCTTCCACCCCCTCTCTAGTCCCACAAGGCTTTCCAAGCTTAGAGAATAGTAAATTAAAATGAGCTATAGCACGCTGAGTAGTAAAAGCTAGCGTATGCCAAAGTAACATGTGTCCCTAGTTGCTAGTTAATGCCGCAATTCTCATGAAATGCCTGGCAAAGAAGTAGGTTTTGGATGGAAAACACTATGGTGTCTGTCCTTACAGGCAGATGCGTCCATAGCTCCTCGATCACAAATCACTAGGACATCTCGGTTCACAGTCTCGGCCATTCGGAAAAATACAGTCTCAATTTGCATCATGGTCCGTAGCAAATGTTCTTGAAAGAGGAGAGCTGTAAAAACAAAAGGTTCAACCATATTATATCAGATACCTTCTAACAAATCTAACTCCGAAATCGAAAGTCTCAGGAGTTAATCCATCTTTCCTATTCCCAATGCGGTTGTCAGCCTCTCGGATTTTCTTATAGCGTATAGTTTCCACTAAAAAACCGTGTTCCTACACATGTACACAGACCGACAAGCAGCCGTCTCTTCAGACTCATGCCCTCATTTTTTATTCTTGGTTTAAGTGCATACTAAACGAAAATCGAGCCAAAGCCAAACTAACAAGCCCTAAAGCCTGGGTAAAGCTTTGCGATTTTGCAAACATGTTCCATATGCAAAACACAGCTAATGCGATAAAACATTCGCACTGACATATGCATGTAGCCTCAGTCACAAAAAACTTTTCGTAACTCTTGTTCCTACCATACCGTTTCTTCTACTGTTTGCTTTTGCCGGGAGTCACATAATCCATTCTTCCACCCGCTTTCTTTGAAAATATTTGCTTTCAAGTAAATGACCTGACCTCCCCATAACAGAGTGTTCTCCTTCATGTCTCTCATTGCCTCTCTTTCCATACTGACTGCCAAAATCCGTCTGGCAGTAACACGCGTTCATTGATCGCAAGCTGTTTTGAGAATGGCTACGTCGTGTAATTTTTAAAGATAAAGTCCACTCCATATCTGTTATCGCATAATAATATGATGCCTCGGAGTAATAATATGATGCCTCGGAGTGTATTTCCTAAAGATCTTGCCCTCTTCAAAGCCATGAAATAAATCTACGAGTAATCCTTTACACGGCTGTCTCAACTTAATCTTTTCTCTTCCTACCGAACCGATTCACACTAAATTTCCTCTTCTGAATAGTTTCAATAAGAATGACTCAAGCGCGTAGGTGGGCCTATATGCTTAAAGTTTGTCAACCTCAAACCGTTTTGGTAATTAGTTTTACCGCGTGTTCACCAGTTCTCAGCTTGTTCCTTGTGCGAATCAAAGGCAACGTCTTACTACAGATGATCGCCATCAATCTTATAACTAATTGTTCACCATGCTCTAATTCAGACTTTATATGTCACTTCCACAACCTGCATCACTGCTGACACTCCTCTTGCTGGATGGTATTGCACATACTCTTAGGAACTAGTTTACCCTCCATTTCTGCACATAACCTAATTTTGCGGGTAGAGAAGATAAATATCTGCATTTTCTTAGTCATCCACATTTCCTCTAGCTACATCAAGTTTATAACCGGAACGAGATCAACTATAGTTTGTCTCGATTCCGACGCTGCCTTTCTCAATGTTGCGAACCCGCCAAGAAAGAAAATCGTAAGACTCCATCCATCCGCTATAAGTAGAGCAAGACTTCTCCCGTGTAACATGATCCTGGCGGATTTATATCCGTTTCAAGCTTTATCTGTCTCACATGCTCAATTCTAAATATGCGCAATTACATAGTGAGGCATGCCGCATTAGCTTATCATCTTGCGAAAGTAATTACACGAAATTCTCTCTGCGTAACGCGGAATTTTTTATCCTCCTTCGATTACGATTCTATTGCGCCTTCAACTGTATATATTCTTTGTTACCCGTTTCCATAGCTCATAGTCGGTACAGCCAGCTTTGTATAAATATTATTTACAAGTTACTATTTAAAACCAGACCCTGCATAACTTAAACGCATGATAGTTGATTCTTGCCTAAAAATATGTTCTGTAATTAATATATGATGCAATTTAAGGATGCGTGGAACTAATAAAACGAAAGTACTGGAAATAGCCGTGTACGTGCTTCAGCACTCCTCACAAAAGCATATAAAGTTTAGTGAAAACGAGATTCCAAACTGGAAAGTTGTAACGTACCTTGTTCTTCCGAAAGTTCTGTAAACTTGATACCACCGCTGTAAAAAAATAAAAATGTATTTTATTAGTTTACGTCATCACAACTTCCTGATTGTGTAATGGAACATGCCACATAAATAACTAAACTCGAAATCTTAATCCACTTGATCCAGTCAGTGTGTTATCTAGGAGCGTTTTATTTGGTACTAGTGTAGACCGTGCTACAAAGGCTGCCTGATATGTTTATACGGCATAATTAATATTTAAATCCATGCCGCAAATCATTTGCCCAAACATTACTACTAAGAGACTCTGCTACATGAATGTGGGAGCTATAAGTTGTAATTCATGCTGCCATAATATCAAAGATATGCTTCTATTTTTCATTAAGGATTTCAGGCAGGAGTTATCTGAAACTGAATGAATGAAACGCAACTGCAGGTCTTCTTTGCTATGCTATGCTAAGAGCTACATATGAGTTGTCCGTTGGAAAGCATTTTTTCCTTAAAGCTTTGCGAAACTAAATGATTTAATCAGATGAATTTTTCACAACTTCTTGACCTATGTTTACTTTGGTCACAGGCTACTGGAAACATTCAAATATATGCAACATCTATTATATAATAGGCTACATCAACTACTATGCGTTAAGCGCCCACTTCATTCCATTCAGCCGAATTTCTACTGACCTACCCCTAGGCAATGCTAATTGGAAATCCTAATAAAAGTTCTTGGATTACCTAAAGGAGAATGTATAGCTGACTAAAAGAAATAAGTATTCTTGTACTCAATTTATTATCACTCCTCCTGAAATTCAAAAAATTTATCTGAGTTGATTTTTCTATTTGTTCCTGACCTATTTTTTAAACAAGTTAGTGCCCTTGCATTTTCTCTTCGGAGCATTCCATGTGAATACTACGTTTTTCGTTGTTTAGTGTATTCCACACCTTTAATCTAGGAGTTTACTGTTGACCTGGAGAGAGAAGCTATATTGAGCTTATTCATCCACACCTTGAAGGTTTTATTGCAACGCTTTCCTTGTGGAGGAATGCCTGAGGTTAAGCTCTGCTGAAGCCCTGCAATTGTCAGAGGCGAGGCTATTGGGAATTGGTACAAGTGTTGGGTTCACGAAATAATGGCTGGCAACAAAGTATAACGTAGTTACAGAAGGATTTCGCAAGTCGCTTACCTGAGTAAAATAGTGGCAGCCTCGGGTACTCGGAAGACTTTCCATCCGAGATTCTCGAAAAAGGTACATAATCGGGCCTGCCCGGTTGTTTTTCCTCCACAAGGTCCTGTAAAGAAAAAGAAAACAATGGATTCAATTATGCAGCTGCTCACGGGAGCGCTACCTGTCGCTGTGCATACATTCTCCCATTCATGAGTCAAGTTGAGTCTTGAAGCGAAGACATGTATCTTTATAAGCACTCTTGGCGCGAATAACTATTTCCGGTAGACTTTTTAGCGGGTTTGAGACAACATGCTGAAGAAGGGGTAGGACGGTTATTGATTGCTACATTGTGTGAATTAGTTTAGCTGGTGAGAAGCAGATGTGAAAGGTGAAAGCTTGGTTGCTCAAGGCTTTAACAAAGCCGACTTGTTCTCCCAAGAAGCCTTATATTATTATTCGTCAAATTAATTGTAAATGGCTTCACGGATAGAAGAGTTGGTAATGTGGGGAATTTTGATGACGTGGGTTGAATAGAATGCATTTGCTACCCTAGATTTTCAAGAAAAAGTTTGTTATGTGCATAAATGTAGGAAATGACGTAAAAGAAGTGGCCGATCCAAGCAGAAGTTCTATACTTCTTATTACTCACTATACCGCCAAAACTCCTTTGGACTTAGTATAAAGAGGAGCATCTAATTAGTTGATCAGGTTTTTTCAAGTAAATTTTGCCACGACCGAATATGTAATTCATTTATTCTTTCCCTCCCGCCAACCTCGAAATAATTTCTGTTTGACCTCGAGAGTCAGATTGTTCTACGTCGCTGAAAACCCAAAATGATTTCCCTCCTTTCTTTTCGCACGCCGAGAATAAGACGGAGGAGGGTAACTGGACAAATCCATCAAGCCTCCCCCATCTGCCCCCATCTGGACGGTTGGTTGCATGTTATCCTATCCTGTACGAGGGGGCAAGGGCACCAGCCGATTACCAAACGCCACTCCAGCATTTACTTTGCAGAGCAAAACAAACAATCTAAAATTATCACCAGATCAAACATCCCTCCTTCTGGCAGTCCTGAGTAATCAGAGATTTGACAAAACAAGGCTGGAAATTTTTTCTTTTTCGTATCAATTAATCATCTTCTTAATCATCCACTGGAGTCACTAAACAACCTTCTGCCCTTCCTTCCGCAAATATAACCCTGACCCCGGGCTTTGTTCCTAACTCATGGGTACCAATGTTCCTCAGTACCAACTTCTTCCTTCCTGATTCCAGATGAATTCTCTGTGTTATTTTCTTTGAGCTTTATATAATTTCCTTCTTGTCTTGTCGTTTAGAGCAAACAAAATGTTGAACTTTGATCCTGGAACTTGGTTCTTTGTAAACATGATCGTGTAGAGGGGCTTCTGTTATCCGCTTAACTAAATTAGTAGACGCAAACGCAAGCGCAAGCCGGGTTGCCAATAATGAGTTCATTTCTCTGAGGATTGGAAGGTTGAAAAATACTTAAAATCTCTGTTACATGCAGACACCTCCTCTCTATTTTGGTACTTTTAATAGAAAAAGGGGCGTGTAACGATCCTCAAGCTTTAGCACTCATCGCCAATTTCCAAGGAAAATTTTCTTCTCTGTCAGTAATTATGATGAGTTTTTTCTCATGATGGTTAGTGATGAGGGCTTCCGCTCTCAGTTGTCATGAGTTCTGCCAAGGATTTTGTCGCGTATAAATATTTACAAAAATTCCTGGGTGGATGCATACCGTAGTAAAGCTACTATCCAGCCCAAAGTAAATACAACGTTGAAGATTTTGAAGTACACCTTATCTTATATCTGCGTCTGTCTGCTAATCTTTCTACTTCTATGTAGCTCCATAGGCCTTACTCAAACTTGATGTTGTTGGCTGGGATGCATAAGGAAGGAAGTGAAAAGTTTATGTATTTTAAGCCGCTCTTTTGATTTTTTTCAGACAAATAAAGAAGCTTTCCCATGTACCCCCTCAGAGAGCTGTTAATGAGAATATATGGGAAAGAGAGCGAATCCGGTTCAGTCTGTCTGGGATGGATTCACTCGTAAAACTATGTTTAGATCCCTTTGCAAAAACTCCATCCATCCATTGTCTTAACTTTCTGGCCAAGTTCAGACCGGGAGGATTGTACAAGGGTTATAGAAGAGTTGCTTTTGCACGCTACCCCGCAAATTACCTTGACGTAAATATATTCCTCCGAATCCTGTCAGCCTATAACTGCTTTAATATTCACTATTCTGGTTAACTCCGTCTCATTCCCATTACATCCGCCCTGTTACGTTTAAAACGTTATAGGCTTTTAACAAGGATTCAAGGAGACGCACCCCACTATGACGCTATACCATGTGACTCCGAATAGCTCTCATCCCTAGGAGGATAATGTGCTGAAAATAATTTCACAATTCGATTTGCACCCCGTAGCCAAAGCGTGAAGAACCTCCTACTATGTATAAAACTTAATGAAGAAGAAGTTTTGGTTGCATCTTCCCTAAATTACGTCTATAATGTCATTATACGCTCCGCGAAAGCCAAAGTCAGTTAGGATATCAGCGCGTCTGCTTTAGCTTGCTTACCCATTCTTTACCGCTTCATCTCCAGCTTAAAGTCTAATCTAAGAATAGCTCGGGAAAAGAAGACTTGGGGGAGCGGGATGATTCCCTGATTGGTACGGGAGGTAGAAGCAAAAGGCAGGGAAGAGCGCTTATATTAGCTTCAGATTGGTTGTGCGGGGGGAGTGGGGATATTGGCACTCTTGCTGGAGCATTGCCATTTCCGGCGAAAAAAATTATTTACACTATAACCAATTCACTCATTCGCTAGTTGTGAATAGAAGTTGGTCTTTTACTACAAACCCTCAACGAGCTTACTATCTCTACTACTCTGCTAAAATCTTCCATTAAAATTTTGTCTCCCTCCCCTCAATGGGAGGAGGGAGAAATATTTTTATGTAACGTGAATGTCTCCCGCTTTATGGAACCTCTATTCAGTACCTACAATGTAATCCAACCTCTTACTCAAGCATGTATAATCAAGCTACTACCAAGCGCTATGTATGCTGCTGAGTGTATCTTGTATGCACATTGTGATTTTGTTTATTCTTCAAAACCTAGAGGATTTCAAAGTTTGCGAAATGTGAAAAAAGTTAAGTTCCATACTATCTTCCCCCCTAGAGCTTTCACTCCTCTCGTTGGACATGCAAACCATGCCTCCCACTTCTTGGAGGAATCTTGTGAGGAAACTAATGTAATTTCCTTTCGCCAGCTCTCAAGATTGTCAGGGAGCTGTCATGATTGAAAACTTTCCTAAGGACGAGAAGCTATTTCCGACCGATTCTTATTAATTTTCCAAGGAACGCCTTAATTGGCTCCTACGAGATTGAAAGTGAGAAAGAGATAGAAGGGTGTACAGGGTTTGGGAAAAGTGTTCGTATATACACGGGCAAAGTACACAAAAGTAAG
The DNA here is from genome assembly GCA_906901655.1 of Sminthurides aquaticus. NCBI lineage: Eukaryota > Metazoa > Arthropoda > Collembola > Symphypleona > Sminthurididae > Sminthurides > Sminthurides aquaticus. Next base: position 666,766 of record CAJQTT010000004.1, on the reverse strand, counting down.
CGCGCATAATCCCTCCTCAAGCCTTAGGAACATATGAGGGATTCGCTGGAATTGGCATTGTAGCCAATAACATACCTACAATGTATATAATTGGAGTGCAAGCTCTTGATGAGAAGTGGGAAAAGCAAATAAGGATAAGCTATAGAGGAAATGCAGGAGGAATTGATCAACATTTGTTTGGTTAGAGTGTGTAGCTAAAGCAATTGTTGATTCCGGCATATTTGATTGTGATATCGAATCGGAAAGGATTTGAAGGATTTCAGATAGAAATGCTTTTAGCGGAAATTACACTATCTATAATGGCGAAGTTGGAAGTGTGTAAACCTAATCCACTCGGTTTCCCGGGGCATAAATCAACGTCTGTGCCCACCGAGAGAATTCTAAAAAAATATGAATCAGTTTCTAAATAATCTGGGGGAATTTACTATTGCTCCTTATTGGGAATTTCAAAGCAATTATTCGCAAACTTTTAGCATATAACTTAACTCAGGTAAAACTTCTTAATGATGGAAAATACAAAATTCGAACAAAAATATTAATTTAAATCTGACAGATGGATGAGTAAAGGAAGCGGCGGGCTGTATTGATTAAAAGAAAATTTATTGATTTTCTTCCACTCCTCCTTCCCTGCTGGTATATTTGCTATATGTGGGGTAATCAAGGTGGAAGAAGAGCAAGGCTGTGCCATCCATGACTCAGAGACTCACTTCAAGGGGATAATAGCGCACTGCTTTGGTAAAGAAAGGGAAAATGGGTAATAAAATTGCAATATAGTTTTGCTTACCTCCGGTGAGGACGACTTTGTAGATTTTCTTAGGACGATCCATTTCGGAATCGTAGTCAAAATTGGTTAAATCATGTTTAAGTTGATGGAGTGAAAGGTTGAGAAGAGAATCGCTATCCTCCTCCTCGTCCTCATCCTTTCCTCGGTGGTGACATGAGGAGGAAGACGATGAAGAAATTGAAAGTACGGGATTCTTTCCATGGCCGTTCACGTGCCCGTTTCCGTTCTTGCTCCGACGCTGTCCGTTCTCCTCTTCCTGAGCGGGTGGATGGTTGTGGTGGGGGTGGTGGTGTTGATGATGATGATGATTTTGCGAATTTAAGTCGTATCCATTATTGGTTGCTTTGGAAGGATTGATTTTCAATATTTCATCACTCTTGCTCACACCGTTAGTACAATAATAGTGGTGAAGATGATAATGATTATACCCTTCCGTATCCTCACCCTCCCCACCATGAGACTTGAGAATTTTCTCCACTTTCACCTCTTCGGAGGATACTTTGCCAAGGATGGATTTTGAATTGCCAGATTTTTCACTGAGCTCCATTCGGGCCACGGCCACAACTTCCTTGTTTCGGTGAGGCATCCTGTAATTTTTGCCTTAAAAATAACTTGTCGCCTCCTCTGATGATGATCACTAATTCCTCCAGGAGTGACAACAGGTACGTTAGCTCAGGTACGGGATTTCGTTAATTAAGGCGAATATTTTGAATTACGAACACAATCCAGGCCTGTTGTAATGAGGGATGACGAACTATAATTTGTGATCCGGGATCAACTCCAGCCAGCATGCCAGCTTCCCTTATGATGATTTTCTTCTGTCGTCTTCCGCTAACAGGGAAAGGAGCACAAGGACTTGCACGGGCTAGTTGAGGGAGGATATGGAAGTGGTCTAAGTTTTGGCTTCATTAGTCGTTTAGTTAACTTGGTTGAATCCTCCAACCTGTTCTTCCCTTGCCCCTCATGGGTCCACGAGGTAGAGAATTGTCTCTTGTGTTGGTGGTAGGGTTGTGATGGTGCACGCTCGGAGAGAACGGAACTAAGAGTGTAATGTCTCATCCAGATTCCCTCTTCCTCGCACTCACAGTCAGATGGGACGAAGGAGATTCGTGAAAAGTTTTAGCAGGGACGGGAAGCCGGTCTTTTTCTATCGATTATTCTCCTACATTGCTATAGCTTTACTAGGCTTCTAGTACAAGTTATCCCAGACTAGTCTACCCGAATCATTTTATGCGAATTGCGAATGCCAAGAAGAGGCAAGTTTCGAGCCGCGTCTCAAGCTTACCATGCTTTCACCGCGAAACTTGAGCACCACAATACCCGCTGAATGCTATGCTCCTTTCTTCACCAAACCTTACACAATCCTTTTCCAGCCTTACCATCCTTATCCAATGTTCTAAGTCCATTATGCATATTCTGTAACCCCAGACTGGTCGTAGTCTCAATCTCTAGCCGTCTTTCTTGCCTCATCCCGATTCGGGCATATACCTTTGCCATTTTTTTTACACCACGCCGTGGCAAAGTCCGGCATATTGCGGATAACAACCTTCCACAACCGCGGACCGAACCCTTCCCGAATGCATACAGTCCACCCAATAGAATCTTCTCTCTCACAGACTCTTTGCCAGAGAGGACGAGACGAACTCAATTCTACTATAATCCCCGCTTTATCCCGACCCATTCCATAAACCGAGCACGTTATCTTTCACTGTCGTATTATTCAGAAACCTTGTCTAACTTTTGAAATTGTTGTCCTGCTTAGGTTCGTAGGTCGGTACAGGAATCGTGAAACCATGAGCTGGATTCCGACCTCTTTTCTCAGACTAAAGCCATTGTTATGACGCATCCTTGCGTTTCGGGAAAGTCAGTCAAGAATCTAGGGCTGTCACGCAATGCATCTAGTGTTGATTCATGTATAGTTCTTCGTGCTCTGGCACCTTGCTTCACCACAACGATGTTCCTTGCAATTACCGAAAATTGTCCCAAACAGTCCTGTACATGTCCATCAAGCTGAGTGGAGCATCAAGTCCAACTACAACTTGTGTCCATGCATGCCTATTTCTCGTGTGGCTGTCTGTACTCACTGGACTGGATTGTGCAACATGTGACAACATTACAAAACCGTTCCTGTATTACCCCGTTTTCTATAAACATTATTACCTTCCAAAATTCCCAGCTCAGCAGATTTCTCCCTCAATGTTTGAATTCAGATTAGCTAAATGCCCGATGCTACATTAGATGAGATGAGTTGGTAAGCTTTAAGGTGCATTGTCATTGAATTCCCTTGTCTTGGTGATTCACTCACAAACGCGGAGTTTGTAATTCTTTTACGTTTCCTTGACCATGTGCTTGAAATCACGGGATGTTCAAAATCTTGTTGAAGGTTGAATGATGACAACTTTCTTAAACATAAGCCCCACTCAGATTACATGTTAGCTCCGAGGATTTTCTCTACACCTAATGTTTCGGAAAGCCATCTTTCAAGCCATCCTAGTGTGGCTAGAGCATTAGTACGTTATATGTTCTACGGAAACGTTGTCGATGTTAGTCCACATGCTTTCTCACATCTTCAGTCTTTTCCGAGGTCAGCTTTTACGACATGAGCATATTTTCCACAAAGCACGTTCCTTTCCTATCGTGGACCTACAATACACCCATGAAACAGGAGGCTTCATAGTGCCATTTATTAAAGCTATGCTTAAGTACTGTTCTGAGAGATACAGCCCGGGCGATTCTCATGGCTAGAATACTTTTGGAAAGCTGTTAAAATCGTTTGGTAATGTTTGTTCCGGGTTGGTGACCAATGTCCCATGGCTTAAAACTTTTCCTTTCTTTAACTTTGATGCCAGGAAATGGGGTTGTAACTCTTACTGTGTGTTTGTGGAGACGATCAATAACATTCTTATCAGGGAATTATTAAAGTACTTTCGGATGTCGTGCAAAGCTACACTCATAAATGGAGGAAAGCACACAGTAGTCTGTGTTCTTTCTGTGCATGTTTTTAACATGTTGAATAATGTATCTTTGGTCACGTGAAAGATTCATGTCTGCATTAAGTATTGACCAATCTGTTTTTATGTGAGGACGTTTTATGGGTACATATTATGTCTACCGTTTAAAGTATTTAGCAGAGTCTTGAATATTATATTGAATAACAATTAGTTTGATATCGTGGAAGAGAGTTTGCATGATGGGTCAAGATATAGTTCTAGATTTGAATCATAAACACCGCACTTCATTCTCATACTTTTAACAGTAAATATATAATCGTTCATAAAAATTCGTGTTTTATTCTTCGAAACTTTTATCAAACACTTTGAAAATCGTTTGTTTTCAAGGCTTCTAAAGAATGCCATGGAGTTGGCAAATGGAGGAAATGCTATGGAAAGTGGGACTACAACGTGATACTTAAAGGATTTTCTTGAAACGAAACATCCTTTGTTGCTGACCTCGGAAGCTGGAATAATATACTTATCCCAATTGTACTTCTATCCGTATCATACGAGACGAGAGTCCTCCAAGGAGAAAAATCTCTTGGAAGAGCTCTTTGCTGGTCCGGCTGGAAACAAAATCTGAGCGCCCACCTATGGGAAAACCGGAACTGCTGGCACGGCTTTTCGCCAAAAACTCATTCTGGTATGTACATTCAAGTCAAAAGCCCAGCTCAGTACCTCACTAAATCCGGACCCAGTATCTGTGCGGGATTTTTGTAACGATCATAGCAAGAGATTGTAGCGATATCGGGTACAAGGATACAAGAAGCCAAGAAAAATAACTAAAACTTAATTAAGTTGAGGGACAAAGTACAGTCATCTTTAGTTAATTTAGTTCGTCTCAGGAATGGGACTCGCAGAATTTGCCGGTACATCTTCCTGAGTCCGTTCCCAACTACAGCCGGTCACATTCGTCAAGGTCAACTCACCAATTCTCCAGGTACATCCTTCTGACCACTGGCTAAGCATAGCTTTGAACGGCGAACGGTAATAATTTACATTGGATATGGAGGTTTAATCTCTTGATTTAAAAGTAAAATTTTATTTGCAGATTCCAAGGAATAATCCTTGGCTAAGTTTTTCCCTTAACGGATGATTATTCCTTGAGCTGCGAGTATCCCGGAAGCTTGACTGAACGAAGGGCAATTTTCTTTGATGAGACTGCTCTAAATATCTGTAAGTTATCTACGCAATTCAGCAGTGACATTTATTTTTGTAATTATTTTTGAAGGTGTAATGTGAGACTGGATATTATAATTATGTCCTATCATAATCCATTGTTTACATTCCATTGCAGATATTTAATATGTACATGATCCCAGTATTACGACACTACGGATCAATACTTGGATAGGTTGCGGTAACAGGAATTTATAAATTATTTATTCCAAGTTATGGAATTAACACCTTCTGTAGGCATGAGTTTCAGACGGTAAGTTTAATTTGTTTTATATTAATGGCACAAGCAAGTATTGGAAGATTCAAAGCAATTAGTTAATTATTATTATCTATATAAACAAATAATTCAGTTTCTTCTTTTTATATTTACAACAGAGGTGGTGCTCGACTCCGAGCTTTGGGCAAAGCGCACAGTCCACTTCATGTCATGTTATGGCAAGCCCGAGAGGCTCAGAATGCATTGATTGCTGCTGCAACGGCTCAGAAAACTCTATTTAATGACATAGCAGCTTGGGCTTCTAAGGAGAATCGAGCATTAAGCGATGTGTGTGCTTGCGCTTCAGAGCTAAGCTCAATTTACACATCAGCTCAAATGCAGATAGCATTCGCTTACAAATCTTTCCGAAAAGACATGAAAATGATTCTGGAAGGTGAAAAGCGATGCGATGCAGCTCAAAAGAAACTTCAAGATGCTGAAGCGAAGCGGTTGAAGTTAAGACGGCAGGTATGAAGGAGGTGGTTTTGACGATCGTCTTTTAAAAAAATGTTTTGATTCTGTTCTTCTGTCCACATGTTTTCAAGCTAACCACATGTGGGGATTACTTTTGAACAGGTTTTACGAATTCAAAACAAGAGGACGCAGACGGGGGAGAATCCAAAGAACGGAGATTTGACGGCTCTTCAAACACAGTTATCTCATGCTGAAAGGACGGCGGAGCGCTTACATATGGAATGTAAGTGTAGTATAACAGAAACGGGAATTATCTTTATATTTTTGTTAATAATTTGCTTCAAATTAGCGACGTGTGTAGACTTTGAAAATAATTTTTTTAAATTCCAGCCTGTGATGCTACGCGTGAGCAAGAAGCGGTGAAGCTAGTCCTGATGCGAACAGCATTAGCGAAGCTATCTGAATCTCATTTAGCTCTGTCCTCGCAAATAAAACTTATCTTCGAAGCGGAGGCAGAAATAACCAAAGAACTTCCAGATCCACCTCCGCCGGGAGATCCTTTAAACGGAATGGTTTATGCAGGACACGAGACGACCCGGGCTGTTTTAGACAGAGTTAAATCCCAAATACAATTTTCTCCCGCACCACTCAACACGAGCGGCTTATCAGCTTTTGGAGGTCATCCCCAATATTCATCTACGCCGTCCACATCTCCTCTCTCTCGGCAATCCATGACACCCCTTCCATCTGCACCCGTGGCGAGCACGGAAGACAGAGACCCGCCTCCTCCATATAATCCTGGATTTTTTCGGTAAGAGACGAGCAAAGCAATCCCATCTGTTTCATGTATTCCCGTACGTACCCGGAGTTTTAGTATTATTATGTGTCCGGGTATTTGAAATTCACTTGCTTTTAGTGGCGTATTTATCTCCACAAATTCCCACCCAAGCACTTTTCTCGCTAAATGTATGCAGCATTTTATTTATTCTCTCTTCCCTGATCGATGGACTATCTCCCCCTGTCTCCTTTTATTTTTGTTCTTTCCATCTAACTTAATCGCTTTCTTTTTTCGTGCAAGAAGTTTATGAAATGCTATATATGTCAGCCTTTCTATCAACCATCCAATCTACCCAATAGATCCATCAACCTCTGACCTTGAGTTTTTATTTCTACATATGGCCATCACGTGGTGATTGGGTATTTTGCACAAAATGCGTATTCTCCATGGAATGCACTGGGGAATGTACTGGAGAAATCAGTTGGGAAATATCCGAGTTTTCTCTCACTTGTTTTCGCTTAGTATGAGTTACAGATCCTGAGAGTTTCCACAGCGGAATGTCTTTAGAGTCGGGGCACGTCTCTAGAAATTTGCCCTTGTAATATTTCCAATGGCCTTCATATCCATGTCGACATGTAGTGGGTCCATCCTTTCCTTCCAGAAATTGGATTCTTAAATATCCCTAGTCATAAAAAGTTATTCATTCAATCTTGGTAATACTTTTCCTCCAGTCTGTCCCTCTCCTTCCTATTTCTCAAGCTCAAGTTATATTTTCCAACCACCTTAATGTAGAATTTCGCGATGGCAATTTTAAATTCTATTCTTAGGGGAATTCGGTTAGCTCTCTGAGCTGAGTTAGTAGAAATGCTTTTCATGGTTCTTTTATTCCAGCTGATATCATGTTTCTTCCTTGTGAATCTTTAATGTGAGCCTCTTCTCACTGCGTGAGTGAGCGCATATTGTCTGTCTGTGAGTCTAATGCTCTTGCTTTTGCTTCGGATACGATGGGACCATATTTTACTGAATTCCTTTGGAGCCCCGGTTTTATTTTGGTCTTATAAAATGTATTCCTCTTCTAGATCATGTTGTACAAGAGGAGAGGAAGGGGCAAGTAGTTCTGCACCAGGAAAGCGATCAATGGAGCAATCTGGAGGTGGTAAACGGATTGCTGTAAGAAGATCACTTCATGGAAGAGCTACCGTAACTCCGGATCCGTCACCATCCACGTCGGCGGGCAGTATTCGCCATAATCATTCAATGTCACCAAATAACAACCCGCCTCAAAATCCATTCTACGTCCAAGACAACTGTAGCAATTGCAGCGGAAACAATAATCGTTACTGAAAGTATATACGGAGCTGCTCTCAAAAATCCATTTGAATGAATCTCGTGACCCCAGCTCTCGAACTTTGACGTATCCAATATACTACGACAAATGCCGATTTCCCTGAAAGTATATAGTAGTCGATTTATGCGTATCGTATATCGCATCTCTCAGTTTAATTGCTCACCTAGAGCTGAAATTTTAGGATAGAGTTCTAAGCAGTATTTGAAACTCTGACCTGATTCAAGGAAAATGACATGAAAAAATTAGCCAAATTCTATAGTAAACCAAGTACAGATAAGTAAAAGTATGATGCTGTATAGGCCACAAATTCAGTGTGATTGATAGGCTATTAACTGATAGCTTATTAGGCAAGAAACGTGTGACCTGCTTCAGTTGTAACTGCTGTACGCCAAACCATGCTACGAATTAGCAGCTCTCTGTCATGTTTTGTGATTCAAGTATTTTCTCAGTATATTGCAAACCTCTAAAATATGTTTACCACCCAAGTATTGATCCCTATGAGCATGATAAGTCTATTTAATAACTGAAATGGTTACAAAATCTCTTGTAAACGAACGTTGACTCTCAATTTCTCAAAGTTAAAGTTGTAGTTTAAAGTAATAGTTACGTAGGATGATGCACTAGCTGCTCAAGAAATAGATTAGATTTAGTTGATTATTTACTAATGCAATTTTAACTCAGCGCATTGTATCGCATACTCAAATTGTATGAATGTGTGCAATCTATAATGCTATTTATTCTTTTTAATTACGGTTAGGATACCCAAATCCGTGTTTGTACTTGTTGGTACACAAAGTTTTGAATCATTGGAAATGCAATATTTAAGTTGCCGGTATATGAGGCAGTAAAATTATAGTCATTATTGGAGGTCCTGCGTTAAAGCTCATAAGCACTCTAATGTTTTGTATAAAAATTTACAAATAACCCTTTGACTGATTGCAATAATGCACGAGTTTTATGTGATAAACTCTTACACCAATCACGTCCTTATATTTGGTCATTATGTTTTAAATATAGTTTACAAAATATAACTGTTGGTTTCAAGGAAAGGATTTGCATGACTGAATTTTGATTCTGATGGACTTGGGATACCAGGGATGCGGAGGATGTGAACCTAAATCCTGTTAAAGCTTTACTTGCTGTTTCCCTTGTAAATCTCATAAAATAATTATTTAAACATTTACAGTAGAGCCGCACGGAAGTGCGGTATTTGGATTGATTGTTGTACAATAAAAGTTGCAGGTCAATTCATTTATAGAATCATCAGAGATCTTTCTTAGCGTCATCCCCAGAACCAGTTGAGCTTGCGCCGGAAGTAGAATCTAGTTTTTGTTCGGACCCAGTAGGATGGATTGGATGTTTCAAATGTGACATGTCCCTAGGATTTTTGTCATAGAAAGCAAGTCCGTCTAGTCCTTCCTGAGCAATTTTCCAGAGTGTAGTCTGCTTGTTTTGAAAGTTTTCAAACCACTTGAGTATATACGGTGCGTTTTCAAAATTGTATCCCATCGCTTTACAAACAACAGTTCCCATAACAAGGGGAAGATCTGCGACGGTGACTTTTTCTGGAAAACATGAGCAAACGTACAAAAGAAAGAGTGAGCTGAGAAAACATGCAAAGAAGCTAACTCACAGGCAGCATCAACTAACTAAAACCAACTTCATCACTTACCACCAGCGACATATTCCGTATTTTGTCTTCGGAGTACTTCATTGAATATTTTGACTGCATAGTCTAGTTTCTTCTTGTTATCAGGAGTTCTTTCATAAGCGTAATCCATGGGCAGTATCTGAAATATTTGAGAGGGAGTCTTGCATGAAAAAAATCTTAGGACACATTCGCGTGTTTACTGGTGCGCTTGTGCAATCAGAGAATTTAGATGATTGAATGAATCCACTGATTCCATGAGCATCCCATATCTTGAGGAGCAATCAATCAGCTTCTCAAGGATTACTTGGCAAGCTGATTGGTTTGGTAATACTGGAACGCTGTTGGAAAAGCTAGCTGTAATTGCTAGAACACCAATAGACTCTTTCACCTCATGTTCAGTCGGATTGCACAAGTTTCGCTATAAAAGTATCATTCAGTTATTTTACTGCTAACAATATTTGGCTTTACGTAGTAGTCATGTATACGACGATAATAAGTGGACAGGTAGAAAGCGAGGCGGTGGTGGACGATAGAGTTTCTTTCGGGATCTTTGGGGTAGAAGGATTCATCCTTTGGATATTTGCCCGCCAAGTATTGTATAATAGCTACGCTGAAAGCGTCAAGAACCGAGTTAGTTAATTACAGCGACTGTAGGACAACGTGACGTGTATCAAGGTGTGTATTTAAAATCCTTACCTTTCGCCCACAACATGCCCGAAATCGTTCAACACAGGTAGTTCCCCCTGTGGGTACATCTGAAACAACAGGTGGGAATATATACATATACACTCAATGACAGTTCCCCGGGGCTTTAAACGTGCTTTACTGATGAAGATTAGAATTGCGAAAATTAGCATCATATTTGCAATCCTCTTCTGTACCTTCTCACCTGTATGTAATCCGCTGAGAAATGTTCGCCATTGTCAAAATCCACTTCTTTAACTTCGTAATTCAAGTCGAGATATTCGAGAGCCATTTGAACAGCCCGTCCAGGCGGGCTGTCGCGAACCGTGTATAGAACCCTACTTGTCATTTTCTCCAACGTTCTGGTTCTCCTGAGATTTCTGCAGAATTTCCGTTTAACTTTCACTGCACTGGGAACTCTCAGTGTCTTGAGCCCTTCCGCCACGCCAAAACAGACTACCTCTGCAAAGTATACAAATTAATATTATATATACTCGGTTTCAATTTCTCTCCTCTGCTTGATTGAACTCAGAGAACTAAAGGGAAGCCATGGAAACAAGAAAAGGACAATATTTACAAACACACAACAAGTGGATTACTAATAGCAGTCCAAGCCAAGCCTTGATTCTTTGCTTACTTACTTGTTGGACGGGAAGAGGGGAAATACAGATGACTGCTTCCCGGACGATTAAATACCACAAGGAGAAGTAAATGTCCCAGAATGAATGTTGTTTTCGCGATATCTTCTTGAGGATTTGTGCGAGCCTTTTTCAAGAATGTTGTGCATAATTTCGTTGGCTGTATATATTCCGTCCTTTACGCACGTAAAGCCATCGTAGTTAAGGACGAAAACAAGTTTTCCTGTGTAGGAATGAATTCCCCAAAGAATCCATAGTCTGCCGACAACATTACAATCACCACCACAGCCACATCCTTTTGCTTACTACGAAGCATAGTATTCTCAGCTTAGTCACATCATTGGGCTAGCCAGGGGTTTTCATCTCAACCTAAACCATCATCTTGTTCTACTGCAATTATGCTTGCCCTATCGTCAGGAGGTAATATGAGTGTATGTTATTTTGCATCCTGTGTACATCCCCGCATATCTTCATCCTCGTCCCATCCATGCAATCTCAAGGCTACAATAATAAGCTTCATAGGCAGCCCCCATGTACGTCACACCGCTTCATTGTCATTCTTAACTAAAACCGCACTAAAGGCAATCCAGGAATTATATTCTCAAGCAGACACAACACCATGTATGTCTTCGCTATAGCAGTAAGCTTCGGCGAAATGAGGATGCATGTACACAATAATTTTCCCAGTCATCCATCCGTCCAAGACTTGCTGCAACAACAACAATGCCTCCAGCGTTTAAAACGAGGATCAAACCTTCTTACAGCCTCGGCTATGTCATCATGTTTTATTCAAACGCCAGCCACTCTTTTACTCGGGGAGAGATAGGAATACATTTGATTGAAAACATTCAAGGCTCAACGCTGTCTCTCCGACGCTTATCATTGCTTTATCCAGCGAATCCTCTTAATTGTCCTCATATTGACCTATATCATTGACTCTATCTTCCTTGATTAAGTGCTAACTACTACGACACTAAGAGAAGATAATGTATTGTCATCTGTAGTAGTCCATTAACTTGTCGAATGAAATACAATGCGCTGATGCGGATTGCTACAATATTTGCGATTGTAATTCATGCGCGGAACATTTGGCAAAGATACTTGATTATTGTCGAGAATATTCTCAGCTTCCCCCTTCCTGGCTGTTTCTCGTCGTATTAATATTCATGTGCACATGTTTTACGCACTTCGTATAATGACACTAACCGTGTATCGCGGCATTCACATTAGTTTCGGATTTGCCCAAAGGCTTGTCTTGTCTTATAATATCTCTCACTCAGTCACCATTAATATTGCCCAGTGGCAGCAACCTCCACTTACGAAAATAGATTTGAGAAATTTCCGAGGTCACTTCCTTTCCATTGGGTCATGGCGTGTAGTAGCAGTCGGGGAGCGAGCAAGTGTAGAAATTGCAAAACGTATATAGAACAATAATTAAGCACGGGAAACGCTAGCTCGCAGAGTGCATCATTAGTTATTTTCCTAAATTTCCATGAATTTATCATAAAGTGCGGCTGACGCGCATGTGTTGAGTTAGTTATAGCTTTCTTTCTCATAATGAATCGGCGTTGGCTTAAATTAATCCCTTTAATTGTTCTCTTATGTATGATGATACTCTTTCATTGTTGTTTGTCAGGCAATATCTCATAACTTTTACTTCAACAAAACACTTTTATCATCCTTCCTATATGTGGGCTCATTTTCCGTACTATAAGGCCCTCCTACAGCTGTTTTAATATTCCAAGGAGCCATCCACTTAAAGCTATTCGACTTTCTCCAAGCTATGAAACTCAGAGCCTTGGCTTGATAGCTTGCAAAAAATATACAAATCCACTTGCCTCACCCCTCGTCAGTTGACTTTTGGGAGTGACTCATTTGAACTCAGCACGACCTATGCCACTAACTAAGCTCAACTTTTCTTGTTTCCCTGCCCTTCTTAGCAGAGTATAAATGCAAAATGTAATTATTCTATTCGGCAATAAACCCTTGGCATTGACATTTGTAGGCCGCATGAAGGTAAAAACTTAATTTTTCACCCAGAATCAAATTAAGGACGTAAACACTACATGTGTATCTCTGTAATAAATTACTTGACCTATTCATTTCATTTATTAACATAATTGGAATGGATTGTGATCCATTAATTTGGAGTATATTCAAAGTACGCAAGTCCTACGTCTAGCACTCAAGTCTGCACACGGAATCTTGGGAAGTGCTGTGCAAAATTCCTGCGTAAGACCTTCACCGAGCTCAATTTCTCATTCCTTTCGATTTTTACCATTTAAACTGCCAAGATTCTGGCTATTCTACCGTACCCGTCTACTGACGCACTTCTTCGTCACGCTTATTGTCTTTTAAGAAAGATACTTGTTATGTTGCCATGAATGTTTTTTTAATGAATACGGGCATGCTTTGGAGTCTCCGGAGTAAACACGGGCATCTAACTCTTAGAAAAGTTCTAAAAATAATCCTCGGTCTCTTCCTCGTTCTAAAAGTTTTCACGAGCGCAACTTTGAAGTGGATTCGGGGCGGGAAATATTATTTTTGTCTGGATTTTGAACATCTATTAGGAAATTCGACGGCGTGGTTCTCTCAGATTCACTCATTCCTAGTAAACTGCCAATTATAATGGGAAAGCCTAATAAAAACAAGAATAAGCCACAACCGCCAGCGGCTTCAGCTTCAGCTGCCGAGCAACCAAAGAAGCCTGAAGACCAAGCTCCAGCCAAACAACCTGGAAGTGAAACCCCTGGAAAGATTGAGCAAGCTCAACAGGCTACTACTCCCGTCTCTGCACCTGTTCCAGTCGCGCCACCCATTTTGGAGAAACAAGGTCAACCAGGATCACAGACTGCGACCTCGGAGAAGGCTGCGGAAAAGAATGTCGGACCTGCTCCTCAAGTACCGTCTCAAAGTGCGACGAAAATTGAACCGAAAGAGGTTAAATCGAATCTGGAGAGTGTGAAGCAAGCTGTTTTGCCACCAACTGTTAAAGCAGAAGAGAAGCCTGGAGCAGAACAGAAAGCTAAGGAAATCACTTCGAATGCAGGTAAAGTTGCGGGACAGGAGAAGAAGAAGGAGCAAAATCCGGGAAATGCGAACCGAAATCAAGGAAAGCAAAACAATAAGGAACAACCGAAACCCAATGCAGATAAAGCCGGAGGAAAAGGTAAACAAAAGGACAATAAGGCTACGGAAAAACCCCGGGAAACACTTGAAGATAAATCTCAGGAAGCCAAGGTTGAAACCCCAGTTGCTTCAGAAAGTACTCCAAAGGATGCAGTTCTCAATTTTTCTGAAATAGTGTCAGAGAAAGCGCAAGCACCGCCTGCAAAGCTTCCTGAAGTTGTTCCAGAGAAACCTAAAGAACCTGAAGCACCAGCTCCAGCTCCTCTTGTTCCAGAAAAGCCAAAACAAGAAGGAAATCAAGAAAAACCCAGCGTGCAGCAACAGCAACAGAAAAAAAATGCTCAAAATAACAATAGGAAACGGACCAACTCAAGGCAAAAGACGCCCGAGAATTCCGGTAAGGCTCCAGGAAAAGCTCAGGAACAACCTGTTAAAGCTGTAGAGAAGGTTGCAGAAAAGCCTCAAGAAAAACCAGTGAAAGCCGAAGAGAATGTCGCAGAAAAGCTTAAGGAGAAACCAGCCACTCCAGCCGTAGTTGCTCAAGAAAAGCCATCAGAGCTTCTTCCAAAGCCTGCTGAAACTTCTCCAGAAAAGCTTCAAGATTCAGTTGTTCCCAAGGTTCTAGAAGTTCAAAACCAAGATGCTACTAACAAAATTAAGGCGGACGCACCAAAATCGCCCCCTGCAAATCAGCAGTCAGGAAAACAAGACTCGAAAAATAAATCAAAGGCAAATCAGCAAGGGAAAGGTCAGCAGAATCAGAACAAGGTCAACTCAAAGGGACCACAAACAAAAACCCCGGAACCCACCGATCAGAAAGCTCAAGAAACGATTCCCAAGCTTCCGGAACCTGTTGTTGCGGCAAAGCTACCAGAGGTAGCAATCAAAGCCCCAGAAATTGTTGGTGTAACGCCAAAAGACCCTGCGACTAAGCCAAAAGAAGCGGACGCCATCAAGGCAAAGCAATCGCCACCTCTGAGTTCAAGTCCAGGCAAAGAAGCTGAGAAAGGAAAGAAGCAACCAGCTCAAAGTTCAAATCCTACGAAAGACTCACAAAGTAAAGCTTCTGAAAGTGATAAGAAAAGAATAGAGTCGCCGAAGTCTGCTGAGCTGGAGAAGGTACCCGAAAAGGAGTCTCAAAACAAACCCCCGGAGAAAGCCCAGGTAGCAACCAAATCTGAACAAGAAACACCTCCGATTCCAGAAAAAAATCAGAAAGGCAAAAAACAGGACCAAAGAAAACCAGCTGCTGAAAAAATCCAGGAAGCTAAAAAACCAGCGCCGTCAAAACCTCCTCCAGCGTCAGCTGGACAAAAGACTCCAGGTGCTAAGCAAGAGCAGTCTCAAACTCCGGTTGTAGAAAAATCGGAGGAGAAGAAGCAAACGGAAGTGCCCATTTCAGATAAAGGTCCCAAAAACAAACAGAAAGACAAAGCCTCACCTCCAGCACCAGCACCGGAAAAGCTTTCTGAGAATAAGAAGCAACAACAAGAAAAAATAACACCTCCTGTTGTAACTAACGTTCCGGAAACGAAGCAAGATAAACCACAACTTCCAGTTACAGTCAAGATTGCGGAAGCTCCTAAGAAGCCTGTAATTAAAGAAGTGCAAAATTGTGCAGTTTGCAATAAAGTTGCAAATAGCAGATGCGGAGGTTGCAACAACGTCAACTACTGTTCCAAAGACCATCAGAAGCAACACTGGAAAAAACACAAAGGGTCATGTATTGCATGGAAGATTTGCACTTCTCCAGAACTCGGGCGTTACTTGGCAGCAACAAGGGACATACGCCCTGGAGAAATCATTATCCAGGAAAAGCCACTCCTTCTAACTCCTCCCAAGGTCACAGCTCCAGTCTGCCTTTCTTGCTACCATGAACTACTCCCATCAGACGGAGCGGGCTCTTCTTCAGGAGACAAGGGTAAAATCGGTATCTTAGTTAGTTATGAGTGGCTCATTCATAACTTTAGCATTTAATTTCCAACAATTTTCAACAGGTGGTGACGAAGACATCAAGCCTTGTGTCTGTGAGAAAAACTGCGGCTGGCCCCTATGCAGTTCATCCACATGCAAGCAGAGCCGAGGAGATCATGAGCCAGAATGCAGTGCAGGAGCAAATCGGGGCGGTGTTAAGGTGCAAAACTTTGGACAGGAACACCCCATGTACCAGGCCGTGGGCATTCTCCGAGCACTTGACCTCCAGAAGAACCGTCCTGCAGACTTTGAGAACTTTATGAGCCTCCAGTCTAGCGATCCCGCTGCTGCCTCCGCTGATACTCCAACCTACCCTGACATTAACGTCACAGTAAAATTGATTCGAGACTTCTTCCAGTATTCCAAGCAGGGTATTACGGAGGAGATGGTCAAGAAGATATCGGGAATAATCGATTTGAACGGTCATGAGATTCCTATTCCCGGAAATTATGGTCAAATTAACCGACGACTAATTGGTAGCTACTACTATACCAATGGGCAATTTCATCACAATCCTTTGTTTTAATTCCCATTACAATTACTTTCGTATCTCTTTCCAGGTGTGTATTACACGTCCTCCTTCTTGGAGCACAACTGCCGTCCAAATTGTACGAAAACATGGGACTCTAAAACGGATTCCAGATCAATCGTTATCCGTTCCGCAATTCCCATAAAGAAGGGAGAACATTTGAGCATCTCTTACGTGGATCCCCTCTGGGGAACTAATGATCGCCAGCATTTCCTCCAGATGACCAAATTCTTTACCTGCAAATGCTCAAGGTGCTTGGACCCAACAGAGCTGGGCTGTCACATCAGCTCGGTTCGTTGTCAGCAGATTCAGTGTTCAACAAAGGCGGAGGTGGAAGAGAAAAGCTTTGTTCCTGTTCAGAAGCGAAGTGGGATGATAGTCCCAGTGGATCCCTTGAATGGCGAGTCTCCCTGGAAATGTCTCACCTGTAATGAGCAGTATCCCGTCAAGTACGCCTCCAGCATCGTTGATAAAATCGCATCTGAGATGGAAAAGTTTCAGGAAATGCGAGGAGACATTGCTGCTTCGGAAGACTTTTTAAAAAAGTTTTCCAAAGTCTTGCCCCCCTATCATTTCTTTTTGCTAGAAATAAAAGTTGAGCTTGCTCAGCTGTACGGAAGAACTCCAGAGGAGCCTCTACCTGTTCTAGCTCCGATTAAGTTACTCCGAAAGAAGGTACTTTGTGAGGAGCTACTCCAGGCTCTCAACGTAATTGTTCCGGGTAATTAACTAGAAAAACTTACTAATCTTTGCAAAATGAAAATTATATGTTATGAATTAGCTCACTAACGACAACTTTTTTCTTTTAGGCTTAAACCGTCTTCGTGCTTTAATCTTGTATGAACTTCAAGCCACCGTAGGAACATTGTCCAAGATAAAAGCCAGTGTTGGAGATATTTCTGCAGAGATGCACTTCAGAGAGTTGCAGGTAAAAGCTCAACATCTTGTCCTAAATATCTTGAGATATTTAGGTCATAAATGAGGCATGAGATCTGGAGGAAGCTGTATTATCTCTGCTTGTAAATAATATATTGTCTGAATGCTTTTAACGATTCACAGAAATGTCACGCCCAATTATCCGAGGTCGTCCGTGTCTTGGATTGGGAGCCCCGGCTATCCGTAGAATATAGACGTTGTGACGGAGCTAAACGGGAATTAGCGGATTTGGCTGCCACCTTAGCAGACTTTAGCGTGGGTAACGAGGAGATCAAAACTCCTTCTCTCAAGATTACAAGCAGTAACGCCCAAGCCGAGAATATAATACCTGTTGCAGCGTCTCGTGATAGGATTGACAAGTTGGCAGCGCAATCCAAACTTGACGACGATGAGTTGGAATTGTTTTAGATGGATGGATTTTATTATTAGCTTTTAGAAGTATTCGAATAACCCAAGCGTTCTAAAATGTGAACTCATTTCATTTGTCAGAGTGAACCCATATTCTTGTTACCCCCGGCTATCTCGTTAAACTTGAGCCTTGGAATAAACAAGTGTTTGTCACTATGCCCTATGCAAAACCATGTAAACTTAATTCGTAAGCTAGCATCCTTAATTCCTTTCTTAATTGCAAAGGTTTGAGCGAACGAAGTTTGGACGCGTAAGCTACACACAGAATTCGCTTCAAGAGAAATTCGGCGAACCAATTTTGCACAAACTTGAAGTGTTCCAATGCGCAGGTACATGAAACAAGAGCGGATGGCTTGAACACGTGGGAAACATATGATAAACTGTAGGCCTTTGAAGGAAGTAAAGAACGACAATATAGCTTTAAAATAATTAAAGCGCTGGTTGCTTTTGATTTATTTGAGTTAATACATCACAGGTAAACAAATTATAATAATATTTATTTTAAAAACTATCCATTCGTCTGAATTAATTCACTCTTTTTCAATTTCAGCGCCCGCCTTCCGGCATTCTTTAAGTATTTTTGTCAGTGACAACCAAAGCTTTAATTTCGATATGTCTTGGTTAGAGAATCCTATCCGAGGGCTATTGCTGGACATTAGCGGTGTGCTGAAAAATGGTTCAGTGCCAATAGAAGGCTCTATTGAAGCTATTCGGAGGTATGTAGAAACATCTTAAGAATCTGTCGAAATTCTCAAAATTTTATCCCTTAAAGGAAAGTTTGAAATAACTATGTCTTAACGTCTTTTTAAAATTGTTTGCAGGCTTCGCGAATCCAACATTCCATTCCGATTAGTCTCTAATGAAACTCAAGTAGCTCGTGGAAATTTGCGAACAAAATTAGCGAAAATGGGGTTTCTGGTTGAAACCGAAGAAATCTTTTGCCCAGCACCTGCTATGGCATCCATTCTTCGAGAGCAGAAGTTGAAACCGTTTTTATTGATACATCCTGGTGTAAGTAATTTTCCTATTGCAAATTTCATTTCCAACTTCTGAAACTGTAAATTACACTGATGAGTAACTAAGATTTTTTGTAATCTAATTCCAGATTGAATCTGAATTTGATCCTGTACCAGCCGACGTGGAGCCAGACTGTGTAGTTATCGGAGATGCAACAGATAGGTTCAACTACGAAACAATGAACAAAACATTTAATTTGCTTTTAAATTTAAAAAAGAAGTATGAAAATCCCAAATTTTATACGCTGGGACTTGGGTAAGTTGAAGTTGACAAGATTCAATGGATTTTTCGAATGCTAGCATCTACCTAAATGCTCTGATTTTTAATAGCTATACTTGCATTTAAAATTTTAATTCCAGAAAATACTACATGGAGACGGACGGATTATACATGGACGTGGGACCTTTTACACTTGCTCTTGAATATGCGACTGGAATGAAAGCAGAGCTAATAGGTAAACCGTCTCCAAGATTCTTCCAAGTTGGTCTGGATTCCTTAAATTTGCCCAAGGAACAGGTATTACTTTTCTGTCAAAATTGGAAAGTTAAAAAACATATTTAGCCTATCATTATATTGCTTCTTGATGCCACAGGTGGTGATGATCGGTGACGATATTGTTGGGGATGTTGGAGGAGCCCAAAATTTTGGTCTCCGTGGAGTGCTAGTACGGACAGGAAAATTCCAGTCATCAGACGAAGATCATCCAGAAATAAGACCGGATGCAATTGTTGCAAACTTAAAAGAAGCAGTTGACCTGATTCTTAAAAAATACGGACAGAATTAAAAGCTCCCAGCTGGTCTTTTGGAGCAGGTGTATGTTCCGTGCGATAGGTTGTAGTTCTCTTCTGGGTTTTAAAATATCCGAATGTTATTGGGGATTATTTTCAAACATAGGAGTTACCTATATGTATAGAACATGCTATCAATTGTGTATATATCTAATATTTGGTCTGGATAAAGGGGAAAAGTAAATTTGATGGTGCTGTCACAGCACTGCTGTGATATTATCAAATCCTATTCAGATGACAGGTATTCACATTTTAATCCTACGGTGGAGCATGTCAATTATTAGTAAACCTTTTTACCTGAATGTCATTACCATAACAAAGTGTACTATATTTCGTCTTCTGAGGTTTCTCCATTATGCCAACCTGATGTAACGCAGTTCATGTAAAGGGATGATTTACATAAGTGTTTTCATGTTAATTTCTGAACTGGGAATTCATCTCCATTAAGGGATTCCCCGGCTTACTTTTTCAACCAACTTTCTCCAAAAATTGTTAATTCCCGATTTAAATTAGGACTCGTTTATTCATGATTGATGAGCAGAAATGCTGGTAAAAAATCCAGGAGCATCTGGTAACCTCCTTGCCTACACCTATAAATAGCATCTTTCTCCAAAGGCTATCATTCAAACATTCTTCTTCAGTTGTCAAACATCTCTAATTTCCATCGATTTCATTTCAGTTTCGGATACGTCAAGTAAAAGTAAATTAAATTCGGAAAATGGGTCGCCTGGTATTAATTTTCTGCATGCTTTCAGTATTTTTAAGCCTGATGCCTTCATCTGATACAGCAGTGTCTTCGATGCTAAAGGTAAACTTGAGGCTGATTATTATTACTCTCATCTTATAATCTTGTTAGCACACTGTTGTAATTTAATTCTCTCTGCAGGAGGTAGATCCGTCCGCAGGTATAAACCCTGGTTACCACCGCCGACAGCTTCAGCATGTAATTATTTACGAGCATGCACAATTTCGAGGTATGTTTGTTAATCTTGGAGTATTTTTATGTTTAGTAATAATGTGAAGAAGATTTAAAAATTATAAACCTTGTCCTACTCCTAACAGGTGAGAAGGCAACGTACAAGGGCTTTGGGTGCATCAATCTGTTAAAGCAGCATCAAGACCTCGCCTCTTCCATATTTTTTCGCGGGGAATGTATGCACTTGTACGATGGTGAAAGTTGTACTGGGCAATTTGTAACATTGTACGACACGGTATCATCTCTAGTTCCAATGGAATTTAACGACAAAGTTTCTTCCATTAGTGCCTGTTAGCCCCTTCCGGCTACTCATCCCAATAATACTTTCGCTTGATCAGAATTAAAATCCCATCCCTCCCTGTCTTCACTTATTGTGCCACTAAAATGTTTTTCCTTGTAATGTATATAACGTATAAACAATGCCAGCGTATATTTTCTAAATAAACTCTTGTGCCCTAATGCACTTCTTTCTACCTACATGTGTATGCTTATAATTCTTCTAGAGCTGTATAATCTATTCTTTAATTTCACCAAATAACCTCAGGAGGATTGGAATTGGAAGATAAAGACTAAGTGTGCCGAGCTGAAGGGGGTTTGCAATTTTTCGCATATTCTTAGGCTAATAATCGATTAAAAGATCTTAGGGCTGGACATGTTCGATATTGGGATTTAATGATAATACTCATTTCAAGCTCTTCGTCTTCCTGAAGTCAATGACGAATTACATTCGTCAGCGAGTTTTTTATAGCGAGGATTGTATCTGAATATATTTTCACCATCACAACACCGTCCGTGTAAAGAAAGCCTGTGTAAAATCTATTAAGGCATTGGCAGATTAAGCTCTAGCTAGCGTTTGTTGCCTCAATACTGCAAGGATGGATAATTTCCGGATTATGATCATATCTACTGGTAGAGGTAAAGACAAGACATGTTTGAAGAGCAGCAGTAGCGGATATTTCCTATACTGGCTGATTTTTACAAGACATATTCCATCTTTACTTTTTAAAGGCTCCTCCCCTCCATCACTCTTTCGTATGCTTTCTCTTAGCGGAAATTAAAATTCCACAAGTCTATTGAAAGGAAAAGCTATTATTCTAGTTTTTCTCATGACCATGGAATCACTCCCGGTTATATTAGCATAAGTGACTTGTTCCGTCTCCGAGCACTGTCTCAAGGACTTAACCTAGGTATACTTGAATTTAAATTGAAATACCATACGTCTTCATTCACCTATCCTCAGTGATGGTTTAATAAACTTGTAGAAGCAATTACATTCCTTGATGTGTGCCTTTTCAATTGCTCCATATTATAATTCAATCTTTAATTTTTGCAAACCACAATCAGTATTGCTATAGCGCTGGGAAACTTGGATTGCTCTTACCTGTGCCAACTGTTTAGGGGTGAGGCCGTTTGCAATTTTTTTCATTACTTTTCCCTCATGCTGAAAGAATCTCATACAACCTGTTGTCCCACTCCGACACGTAGCAAATCAGTATGCCCTCGCTGGGACGCACCATTGATGAACTGTCAGGAAATGGGAGACGGTGAAAATCTTAATTTTTACACATTTTCAATAATTCTTCAAACATCTTCTTGAGACTTTTATTCGCATCTCATTATTATTCCGCATAAATATTCTCAATGCAGCGCCTCTCCGCCCCTTTGCATACATGCGAATAACTTTAAAATTGCAAATATTTAAGAGGATTTGCTTCTGCAATGTAGTTTGTGAGGAATATTTGCACATTTTGAATCAGGAATGTTGTAGTGCTTTTAACTATTTTGAAAATCGTCTCGATCCTAATTACTACCTGCCCTTAGAGCATCCACAGAAGCGCTGCGTTCAAAGAGAACCATTTATTCCTAAAGAGCCTCAAACCGGAATTATCCATACTTGAATCCCATAAAGAATTTTTTCCTCCTAGTATTAAAAGAGATTTAACGTTTGTGTTTGAAATTTTATTGACCATTTCAAGATTGCATCCATCCTCCACCCTGGTCATCCGCTGCCCAGGCAGTCACGGTGCACTGGTTTTATTGAACATAATATATGGAGCCAAAACGTCGGTTTCCATTTTTAGCCGTAGAAGCCAATGAAAACTTGCATCTTCTTCTGTGAAGCGTCAATCGGCTCTCACATCCGCATGGACAGTACGGCAGCAGATACGCAGCATCTCCAGTTTTCTTAATATGTTTAGGGTTTTGAAAGGATTTTTAGAATTTTGTAAAAAGTTTTGGCTTGTAAAAGAGATTAAAAGCTTTATTGGCTTATTTTACAAGGTTCAATAAAACTGGTCAAAGCTCCTTCGGAGGCATGCTAATCCTGACCTCTTCCTTGCATAATCCGCTATTAGTCCGGTCTCGTAACTCTGGGGGGATAACTTATGGATGTTCATTACCAATACCCAATCATGATTAAGCTTGTCCATTGTTTCACCGATCAGCGTTTTTGACTATTGTTTCCTCAAATGATTCTCAAGGAAACTTGTAATAAAGCTTTCATTGTATCATCAACACTGGGAAGACAAGAACGGAGTAGTCCCGTTGGATTCTTGATTATTTTACAAAAATGCAATGATTGTAGGGATGGAATGAAGGATGAGTTTTGATCAAACATTGGAAAATACAGCTCTAGACTTCCTGTTTCCTCTTGTACAAGGTGTCTTTACGTGTTCTTTCTGAATTGATTTACATTATTCCTTAAAGTTGAGAAAATAATTTTGTTCATTTTTCTCCAAAGATTCTGCCGTTTTTGTTTAGAGCGGAAGGAATGATGATTTGGAAGAAAGGCTAAATTTCACGTACAAGATGTTTACAAGGATTTGCACACGTAGACATTGAACCCTATAAAGATTGTATTTCACATGGATTTATAATGGAGCCCTTCCGTTATTGGAATACGAGAAGGCTCTAGACACAAGTAATTTCCTCCGGAGCTGTACCTTTCATGTACTTGTGGATTGCTTGTGAGTGTAGTGTTGGAGATGAGACATGTGAAGGAGAGACAGGTAGGTAGAATTTGCGTCGGGGTGCACGTAGGAGGAAATTGTAAGTACTTTGGCTTGAGGAGATGAGTTTTCTCACCTGCTCATATTGCTGCTACGGAATTCGCATCCAGAACAACATCCCTTTTACCTTCCATCCTCAGCAGGGTGATAGCTTGGACAGAGATGGAGGATCATTTGGAAAAGACTGTTTAGTAAATAGGAATGAATGACGGGAGAAAAGTCAGTATTCCGCAGTGTGTTGATGCATCAACACCTGAGCTGAGAGAGTGCGTAGGTGAGTGAATTAAAAGTGTTGAGGATTGTTGTGAAGTGTCTTTTGTGCTATCTTGCGTTGTATTTCCTCCTCCGAGTGGAACCAGTGTAATTTTTTGCATGCTTTTTCCCTGTAGTAGTGATATGTAAAATCCCTGGTGATTGTTACGGTTGAGAGCCGGATTTTTTAAGAAAATGTCTACGGATCGGTTAGACACCTGTTACACTCCGGGTCATTACGATTTTGACGTTGGATCATCCGCAGGGCATTCGTACATGCTTAGTGGGACAGTGCGGGACGGAAACGGTTTACCCGCTGTCGGAATCAGTGATATCGCAACATGGTCCCATGCCAGCGCTTCACATTTGTTTCTTTCTACTGCGCGGTCGCAGTTGTTGGATAGTCGGGACAGGTAATTTAAACGTTTTTCTTTGTTACCTTATATAGCCTGATGGTATTCAAGAAAATATTCTCCCGCTTCTCCGCAAAAATGGCGGATATATTTTTTAAATGATGCCAAACTTTAGGATTATAGTCGTACTTGTTAGTATTGCCGTTGTTGCCAGAAAACGTTAAGCTTTGTTTAAGCGTTGTGTAATCCTGCGGCATAAGAAAAACTTGATGCATAATATTTCACTTGTAATTTTGCATTCCGTAATTTTGTCCTTTCTCTGTTGCCGTTTCACCGAAATCCCATATATTTTCCCACCGCCACCACAGATTACATAATGTAAAGGGATTTGATAATCTGGGGATTAGATGAAGTTCTTCTCTGAAACCATATTCACAAAAATGTAAGCATTTCATTCCTCATCAGCTTTTGTGTCGTTGTGACTGTAAAGATGAGGAAGGAAGAGGATACAGAGAATAAATCCCGTAAGATTGCGCGCTTGAAAAGTTACGGGACTGTAGATTTTGCATGTAATGTTAAAAATTATGTTTGCATCACGAAGCTTTCCGCATCTTTCAGTATCGCATAATTGAATAAGAAACTGGAGTGTGGATAATCTTAAAGCTCGCTCCCGTCCCGAAATTTGAAACCATGCAGAATCAAGCTACCTTTTGTCTGATTCACCTGTCCGAAAGTAGTTGTTACGAGCATAACATGTAGCTCATTCAGCAGTCTTTTTTACAGTCAGTATGCCGAGGACGGGTGATACGGAAATTCTGTTTCAAACGTTTCCTTTTGACATAATCCCATTTGATTTAGGAATATGCTTTCCTGATATGGATAATACGCTGCCAAAAACTAAAGAGCTAAGCTAGAGCCCGACGGAAGGCTTGAAAATAGTATCACGTAGGTTATTAATGAGTCGCTTGTTTTCTCGTTCCGGATTTAATGCTGCATCACAAACTGAGACGAGGTGACAGTTTTAGTGGAGTTTTAAATACTATTTCCACGCTTCTTTAACCATGTAGTTTCGCAGAATCTCTGCTAAATTTTATTATTTTTGTGGTCTACATCCTTAAGACAGGAGAGGGGTAGGGACAGGTAGAAAAAAGTTAATCAATCCTCGTTTCCCATATTCCTACAGATTTTCTCCGTCTTTTACCTCTGGTGCAAGTTGCGATGCGGCTACTAACTATAACTAAGATAAACTTAGTGCGTACGGTTTAAAATCCAACCACTTCATTTAGCTTCATCTTCGTTTATCCACCCCGTCTTCTTCAGTCTCGCTTTAACGAGGAAAGATAATCTGGGGATGGTTGTAAAAAAATAACCGTGTTACTCACGCTACATGAATTATGTGGTCAGTAGCTCGTGTGAAAAACTTTTTGTCACCATTGTGTCCAAAACTCTAAAATTCTGTTTTGAATCTTAATGCGCCAGGTTTAAGCCAGAGAAGATGGCTCGCCGCCCTGTTCAGAAGATGACTTGGGCGGAGACAAGGTCACCGATGGCCGGTGATTTGTTTTCCTGCAGTCGGCCGATAATACCCGGCTTAAACGCTGATATCGGTTACGGAGGCCCGAAGCTCATTTCCATGAAATTGCCAGCGCTGCCGCTAGAATCCCAGTCTCCTGCCTCCTCAATAGCAATTGCGGATGTCAGCCCGAGGATTGCTGTGAAGAAGGTAAAAACTTTTGATTTTTAATTTTGTTGCTATTTTCCCCGCCTTTCTCTCAGTTTCCATTCATCGATATTTATATTGTAGTTAATTAGGGGTTGGATCAAGAGTGGATTTAATTAATTTCTCAAGCGTGAATCCTCTAATTCAACGCTATGGATTTTTGAAAATTTCTTTTCCATCCCAGCCAATTAGGGGTTTGAATTTAAAAATTTCAATAATCCCTCACTCTCAGAATAGAACAAGTTCTTAAGGGCTATAGTGGGGCGGTGAATGGGCTTTGAGTTAAGACAAGGATGAGAGAAAGAAGGAACGAGTTTCTTTATCATTCATTCGCCAAAGATTTTCCTTTCGTATTTAGTAATCTTAGAATGGAAATCATCATTAACCAGCCGGGAAGAGCAAGGTTTATTAAGGTAGCATGAATAATTTGGAAAAACTCGGCCGCTCTTCCACGCTCCATTGATCTCTGTGTCGTCTGGGATCTCGGAGATGTTGTAGCTTTTTAGCAGATTCAGAATGATTCTCAATTATTTTCACTAGAAAAAACCCAAAGAAATCCGTAATCTTCATTAGCCTCCATCCATTTACCCATGTTGATTGTGTACACATTGTGAAGAGCGGATATAGCCGTCCGTATGGTTGCACCGGCTTGTTGTAAGCAAGTTGATGCTTAGGCGATACAGCCAGCCGTTTGGAGTTTTGTATTTTCTTCAACTACTATTAAAACGTGGATGATGATTCATTTCCTTCTCACAGGTGCTTCTCCTCTACGAACGTGCCCAATACCGTGAAGCAGCCAATTTTATTCAAAGGCTCAGCGTTGGAACATTCCGAATTATTTTGCGAGAGCTTCCATTGGAAGTATTTGTGGAAGCCATGCCACATTCCTTGCCAATAATGGAAGCGTTATACATCAAGGTTAGTGAATCCACAGTTATATTTCACTCCAAATATCCATTTCCTGAAAACCCTCATCGCTTCTATCCCTATTCCAAGACAAAAGAAGCTTTCTCGGCCATCCCCTGTCACCTCTTGAATCAAACCTCGTTTCCCTGTTACCAGGCTTGAATTACATTGAATAGTTTCCGTGGAATACAACAAGAAAACGTTTACGGATCTGTGTTAAAGTAGCTGGTTTAGTATACCATTGAGACGCTAGCTACTACTTTAGTTTTCTACTACAAACAGCTAAAAACGCTCCGTAATCCACAACACAAATCAACATAAGCGTGGCCTTACAGATGACAATTTTGCATTAGTCCCTCTTGTATATTTCCTCTGTATTTTCTACAAGAGTGACCACAAATTGTTCCCTCGAGGTTGAAATCATGAGGGAAAAAAGAGAATACATAGAAGGATTGATAAAATCGGATTGATTGAATTAGGGAAAACAAAGGAAAAATATTTACGCATTTAGGAATAATAAGTTTTTCTTTTTCAAAAGAATTGCCAAAAGCCATGCAGGTATCGACGAGATGTAGAAAGTGTTTTTGTATCTTTTGGCTATCTCATTTGTTTTTCATTTTATTACATTAGCTATATAGATCTATAGTTGTATCTACGGATGGCTTTAGGACCCGCAAGGAGGAGTACTTATAATATAATTATGCGCTTGCATATTTCCCTTTTATTACCATCACCCACCACTACGGCCACCGCTACAGTACTTAGCGTCGTCTCCCGCTCTTGACTAAAATAATGAAAAAAATTACATAGATTAAATAAGGTCACGTTTCCTTTCCTTGGATCCTAATTGACCGTTTACCCATCTGCTACACAAGTTTTGTGTAGTTTCTATAATCCTCCTATCTCCGTCGTCTACATCCATTCTCTCTTTTCCCTTCAATTCAATTCACTTAAATGAATCAAACAACCACGACTCCCTCATCATCAAGAATTTATCTACACTTTCAATAATCATCATGCCATCATCTCATCTTTAGCCATTCTTCTTGAATCATAAGGGAAGACATTATCCCATGGAGGAAGAAGCGGGCGGAGGGAAGGAAGGGTAAAATGTGTATTCGTCGTTGTCGGAAAAGCATTAATTTGAAACGTTGTTTCAGAAGATAAAGGACAAGAAACAATTCCGGATTTGGGCCCATCTTTTATCCCCCTCTTAGCTTCTGTTTTGAAGCTGAAAGAAAAAATAATGATGCATAACCTCCTCGGTCATCCCCGTCACAATTCCTCATATCCATAAGGCTATATTGCGTTTGCATTCCAAATTATTTTTTAACAGAGATGTATATGTGTTGTCTAATTGCAGGTTTTCACTTCTGATGGTCCAGCCGTAGATCTGAAGCCCCTTAAACCCGCCGCTGTTATTATGCATATGGTGAAATTTTTTTCCACACGGGAGGATTCTGCTCAGGTAAAATCTCTATGAAAATCTTATCAATTTCCTTCGCTTCATCATTTCCTCATCAATCTTGCGACTAACGTATCATTTTTTCAATCCTACCCTTCCAATTACACTAAACTGTTATAACGTGTAGCTTTAAGCTAGGTGGGGACTAATCATTGATGCAAAAGCACTACAAAATCTACCGATACTTAAAAGTAATAGCTCCCAGGACAAGTTTCACATAAATATATCATTTTTAGAATTTTATGACTCGCCAAAAATGTTGTTTCCTTTCCGAGAGCAAAGCTTTAGTACTAATCGCGGAGAAAACTTGCATAAAATTCTTTGGACACATTCATGCGAAATTATTTCTTTGTTGCATGTCTTTTAGGCAAGGGATTTGCAGTTGTTGTGTATAAGTGTCCTACTGGCTAAGACTTTAGCTGTCACTCTGTCACCTTAAATTGTGCCAGTCGTAAATCCTAAATGTGCCATTATCCTTGGAAATATACACACTTTTTCTTTGTAACGTAATTGGTTGGTACCTTAAACTAGCCTCAGTTTAGCCCCCTCTGTGAAACTGTATCCACATGACACTATAAATCATAGGAAACCAAAACAGTTTTATGATTTGCAAATCAAAATACCAATTTACAGCCCCTATTCCTTCTGATTGTTTTTGACTAGTTAACTTATTTAGCGTACTTGGTTTCCATAGAAGTCCAATGGATTTCCTCTCTTTAACTTTCACCGGCATTTAACTAAATTTTTGTCTTCTCCTCTGATTTCTGCCTCACACTTTTACACCTTTAATTTTCATTTCTAATTTTCTATTCTCTTCCCAGCATTTTACTTCTCCATAATCTTGACGCACCTTCCTACTTCCTCTCTTCCTTCCTTCCTGTCATCCTCCCATTTAATTCTAATGCATTACAAACTATAAGGTAACGTTGCTATCAAGTTCAAAGGAGTAAGTTCAATGTCCATTCTCGTAATTGATATACTTTCATTCTTGCACGGCTCCAAATGCCGACCACATTTCCCTCAGCCAAGCAAGCCAAGACTGTGCTTGTCTACACAAACTCATCAAGACAATCAACCATTACTGTCCATTACCTATCCATAAGCAAGCGGAAGTCTAGTTTGCCAGCTTCTTCTCATGCATGCATCATAAATATTCAATATCCTCGTCTCTCCCTTTCAAGAAAGAGAAGCATGTTGTAGACGCTGCAAAGAATACCACAACTATACACCTGTACATCTACGCAACCCACCCTATCTTGAATCCTTTACCAATTTTCTTAATAACAATTTTTCAATCCAAGCGCGTATGATAAGTTTACCTTATCCTTCCCACTGCTGCGTAACTCTGATTTAAATAACTGGCTGATACCTATCAAATAATTTAAACCGAGTTTATAAGGATGTATAAGGAAGAGAGAGAGAGAAGACAAGTGAGGTTCTAATGAGAATAGTTTATGCATGCTTATAAGCAATTTTCTTTATCTCATCACCTCATCCTCAAAGCGTCATGTTATATGGCCTCCTCTTCTTTCACTCTGCAGTGCAGTGGCATATTCCCACATTAAATCATTCATGGCACACTCCACATCATAGGGGCACCCTGATTTGAAATTATATTTTCCTTCTGAAAATTGAGCACACGTACAAGAGTGAGATAGTGAGAGAGAGAAAACTCTTGAAGCTATGTATATTACAAACACGCCTTTACCCTTTGCCACACTCTTCCTCCTTTATTCAATCTCATTCACAGAAAGAAGAGAAAAATTAACTGGATAGTTATTAACAATTATTCCCCAGTCTCTCAAGGAGAAACACCCCCAACTCATATATTCCGGCTTGGTTTTGCAGCTGAAAGGGGGATGCCAAGTTTTTAATCCAACTCAATTAAAACTCACCACATTCACCTCACCACCACTAGCATTGAAACCTGAATACATCCTCCTCGGAATAAGCCATTTCTATATTTTTCAGTGCTTTTAAAATTCTTAAATACAGGAATTAATTTCTCATATATATTTCTTTTATTTTCGCATGTAGTATTATATACTCCTTCTGCATGTAGTCTCTTAGCCAGGCCAAGCAGCGCCATGAATCCTAAATCTTGGCTATTTTTCTGTCATCTGATGCAGTTGCTATTTTGCTCATTTCCTTGTCCTAGTCGAACCTTCGCCCTTTGAGTTTTAGTATAGGAAATCTCTATTGTTGTTACGTGAATACTTTCATTCTCTGTTTTATTAGCAAACTTTTATTGCTGTTGCTCCCTCCATGTGTCTAAATGAAATGTTTTTAAAGTTACGTATGGAAAACATTTAAATAGAGATAGTGATGAGAAGGTTGGAAAAGGAACCATCCTAGTTCCTCCCCGTTTGGGGTTTAAGTTGTCGTTAAAATTTTGGGAAGACATTATATCCTTTGAAAATTTATTTTCACTTGAGTAACACATGTAATAATCCTCCTCTCCATTATTCTTCCACCTTTGTTCTTTTTCAATTCTGTCACCCGTACCAAAGCCCATTAGTCCTTTTCTTGAGGATTCTCTAAGCGGAAGTAGGTAATATTTTCTACGCTTCTCCACCCCGACCCAGTCTCTATTCGTACGCGTTAATGCATTTAGGAAATAAGCCTTTTAAACCCTGTTTTTGGCAAAAGAATCACAGTCAGTAGTGGTATGAAAACCAACCCCCAGTAAAAGTCGGGTTTTATTTTTCTTCATGCATCTGCTTTGAGGTCCACGAAACCGCGGATGTATATTCTGGTATTATCTCATCAAAAGCAACAACATTACCTGACCAACAGCCAAAAGAGACTCCCTCTGTCATCTTCCCAGTTTTACGTTACCCGACCTCTTTTTAAGCCCGCGATACGCTTCGTGTAATGTTGTGCCAAGGTTTTTCTTGTGTCGGTATAAACGTTACCGCGAGGTGTGCTGTGAAGCCCCTTGGGCTACCGTCATTAACTGACTCAGTCCAGCCCTTGATGGCAATTAGGTTAAACTTTTCCATAAAAAATCCAAAGAGATGTTTAGAAGAGATTCTCTTTGAGAAATGTTTGGCGTAACTTTTTTCCGCCATTCAACCATCAACACTTGCTATAAGTAAGCGTATTTGGATGTTGTTTATATGATGAGTAGGGTAAAAATATTACATCCTCTTCGCTGTCCCATTTCCTTTTCTCATTTAGGATTCTATTTTTGAAGGGAAGGTAGGTGAGAGAATCTTGTTTTGTCCGGCATGGGTACATGGAGAAGGTCATACAACGGAGGGGATGAAGTGGGGTTATAGGATATATTCCAAAGTATGAGGGATTCAAGTCGAGGAAAACAGCGCCTTAATGGTTCTGGTCATCTAAGTATAATGAGATTCCCGGACTCCCGCTGTTCATCATGCTGTCATCTCCTTTATCATAATCGACGGATGGAGGGGGGCCTGTAGTTAGCGCTAATTGTTGCAATTATTATTAATACTTGATCCTGACGGATTCCTTTTGGATTTGGCAACGTTCTGTAGGCATTGAATTCTAGGACACCGGGTCTGTTAAGTCTGTGTAAATTTTAAAAGGTCTTCTGTTGCAATCTGACCGTCTTCCCCTGTAACTTTTGTAACCGCATGATGTTAGAGTTTCCGCTCTTTAAATATCTGCATTCTTCTGTTCTCATTCCACATAATTCGTAAACACGAACGGTTATTTACGTAACACACGACATTATCCTTGACACAGCTTGTTGCGCACGCAAAGCCCTAGTAATCCACTGCTATCAAGGCTAAAGCTACGCTTGTTTCCAGAAGTTGTAAGCAATTATGAATTTCCCATAGGTAGCATTAGTATTTGGCGGCTTCTCTTCTACTTTGGATACTCTTCTACTTCTGTGCTTCTTCTCTACACCTTGCAATTCATGTTAATTATTTACAAAGTAGTGCATAAAGAGGTGCAAGATGAAGGTAAAGACGGATGCCGTGGTTGTTTCTTGACGTTTACCACAGCGTCAAGGGTAGGATGATGGTGTGAGGAAGGTGGGAGAAAACATGGTAATACCCTTCGGGTATCAATGTATAATGATTGAATCTTTGTTTGGTTGACAGAATCGCTTACGGAGAGAAACAATTGGCCCATTTACAAGCGGCTGCAAACGGATCCTTCAAGTGATAGTCGTATCAGAGCCGAGCATTATGAAAAGTATAGTACAAAAGCAAAGAGCATTGAACAAGGCAGTGGAGGGTATGGGTCAGCACGGTCTCGTGGGCACGACAGACGATTCCCTTTTGCCGCTTCACGACGCCCTCAAGCTAGAATTCCGTCGAGTGGTTGACACTTACAAGGGAGCGCTCCAAA
Organism: Sminthurides aquaticus; assembly: GCA_906901655.1. Taxonomy (NCBI): domain Eukaryota; kingdom Metazoa; phylum Arthropoda; class Collembola; order Symphypleona; family Sminthurididae; genus Sminthurides; species Sminthurides aquaticus. Next base: position 634,251 of record CAJQTT010000004.1, on the reverse strand, counting down.
AGCTCGAAGATTTGTCATTGTCGTCGAATCGTAATAATCCGAAATCCGTTGCGCATGGACCGGCCCCCGTTCAAGCGTCCCATCAGCGTCAGTTATCTTTACGGTGAGTCCTACAATAATTTCCCTAGTTTTTCAACCGGAGATATTTCGCAACGAAATAAAAGTATTTACTTCCGCCAATCCAGGATTGAAAGTTTTCCCGCAAATAATTTGTTCATCATCTCGCATAATGGTCCCGACACTTATAATCCTCCCGCTCTTCCTTCCGCGTAATAAAGTGGATCGACCGGATCCAGATAATTATAGTAGAGGGCGCTGACGAGTCTGGGATGAAGGCGCCTTCGTGGATGTAGTTATCTTTGGAGCAGCGGCCCTTCATGAAGACCTGAAAGCGCGTCGCACAGCATGTCAAGTATCCAATCAGGGTTACTATTAATTTGTTTCTTCCATTTGATCAGGCCGGAGGAGATACAGCAGCGTTTGATAAAGAACAAGTCCTTGTTAAACGTGGTGGAGCCGACGTTGGACAATCACTGTTTGGATATTTTGCTTGGAATCCTTCAGCGCCGGATTCAAGCGGATAAAGAATCTCTCTTCCAATTTACTCAATTACGGAAGGAAGTAGGAGAAGTGAACAGGGAAGTTCCACTAGCTCCCATCCTAATGAAGTATTCCCGGGGATGCAAACAGGTAGAAATCTTTTTCCTTTTAGTGGCATCATTCTTAATAATTAGCATTTTCACCATCAAAGCCTAGTTGACTCCACCACCTGTGCTTTTAGTCCAAATCCCCATTTTCCATCACTATTTGTATTTTCACATCCGACGACAAGACTGAGGCTCGTAAATATTCTGCATCTCATTTCATCTCACTTGTTCAGCTAAAAGCTTAAACGAACATTTTTAAGCAGCATACACACAGCATGCATCCTGCCTCTGATTTTTGCAAACAAGAAGCACTCTCATTTTCCATGATAACCGGTTAGCATATACTACGAGTGTTTACTTGAAGAATAGGTTAGATCTGATGGAAGGAAGGGGATGAAACTTGAATATGCAGAACACGGTATCTTTTCACCCTCTTTACCCCAGCCTTCCTTCCAAAGAAACTATATCCACTTGACTTACATGTGCATTAAAAGTTAGTCTTGTTGACTTGTCCCTCATTAAAAAATTTAGCATCAGATAACAGTTTGTTAGCACAAGCACCGTATGAATCAACTATCATCCCATCTCCACACTTGCACACGCTCTTTCAATAAGTCCTTAAACGAGGCGTACACTTGACCAGGCCACGACCCTCACAATTTAATTCCCGCCGCAACACCTTCCATTCCAATTTCTTTCTCGTCTCTTCTCATTCATTGCCTCTGAAAGAAAAACAAGAGAGAAGAATAGAGGAAAGCTGAAAAATGCTCAAGCATCCGCTTTCCTCCTCCCCTACAACTTTGCTTTACTACTAATCCATCTTAAACAGGAAAAGTTTTTCGGACAAGATAACTAACAAGTAACAAGATTCATCATCGTCCCTCCCTCCATCACTCTAAGGTTATTATATAGCTACGGAGGAATTGCGAATTTTCCGATGAGAAAGGATGCGGGTCCCATATTCTCTCATTTGTCCTAGCATTATCCACACGGTCATAACACACCTGTCATTCAAAAGTCATGGGCCTGAATGTCAAACGAGAGATGGGAGGCATGCAAGGAGGAGACGAGTGAGACGAGCATTGGGGATGTTGCATGTTGATGCTAAGCAGTCGTTTCATATGGATTCAGGATTCAGAGGCTACAAAGTGCAAGGAAGAAAGTGTCATACTGTGAGTGTGCTGGTAAAAGAGTGGCTGAAAAAATTCTGTCCACTTATTCTTCCTTGTTTCTCGCTCCCATTAAATTTCCATCTCGTCCTCTCCCATCAAGGTAAACCTTCTGAGGAGCAAACCAACAACTTTGTTGACATTTTACTGATTAGTATTTTTCACGACAATGTCCGCCCCGACACGCAAATCAAGGAGCCCTTAAAATAATCGACCAGCCTTACTTTCATCTCTTGTTTTCGTATTGACAGGGTGATGATAGGTTTCCCGCTTTGCTTAACTAGCTGCCCTTTTTGCGAAATCTGCTGCGACCATGAATTTCGCACAAATCCTTTGGATTACAAAATTGTGCTCTGCACATCGGAACGTTACATGGACCAAAACCAAGACTTTATTGTCGATTCCTTTTTCTATAACCAAGTCTTTCGTCTAAACTTTGTGTCGGCTACAAAGACGCGCAAAAGCAGAAACAAAATATAGAAGAAGACAACTTGTTAAGTTTGTGGCCCTCGAGCTCTTCTAGTTGTAACAAATACATTACGGAATCTACGAAGAAAATATAAAAGTCCCCCATCAGCTTCCATTCTTTATGCTCCGCCAAACTGAAAAGGATAAATTCAGTTCAGCTCCTCCCTGAGAGGATTGAATACAAAGCTTTTGTCAACCCCACTATAGTTTTTACCTCTATTTTATTTCTACTTGAGTAATTCATTTCCCAAATTCTTTTCGCCAATCCAATTTTCGCAGACAATCTGTTTCTATATACTTTTTCTTCGTTCCTTGCTTCAGAGCCTTTGAGTCAGCGGGCCTTCCAAACTGCAGTCGTCCCTTGGTTATGTCCTCATGTCAGCCCTTTTTCATCCCTATCATCCCTCACATCTCGTACCTATCCTGTCGCATCCCATGTTAACTGCTTCTATCTTTCATATCCATTTTTTGTATTCAGCATATATGAGGATTACACTCACATGTTTTTACAAGAAAATAAATTGTGCACACTCTCGAGAGAAGAAGAACAAGTGCGGCTTTTTCTGGTTGTGTATCATCTAAATGTTTTTCGATGGCAGACGCTGCGTTTATTTCTTTAAAGCGCCAGATATTTTACATTCTTTGACGCCTGGTTTCAGATCATTTCCACTGAATTGTAATTGTACAAATATGCCAACTCGACCAGTAGTAGGATTTGTATTTTACAATGCGAATATTGTCATTCTTTATCGCTAGAACATGTTGTAAAAGCGTCATTTCTGACGCTTTTACAGTAAACACTTGGGCTCAGCCACCAAGAGGAGCAACAAGACTCCAACGTCATTAAGTGGTTATGAGTTTAAAAATATTTAGGTAAAATTTGTAGGGTTTCTACGTATTTCACACCTTCATTTCCATCCGCTGCGTCCACTGTGCAAGCGTATATTGTTCTTGAAGAGTGCTTGTTCGTGTGCACGAATCCGAGGCATCGGCACACATATTTTAGATAAGTAAACAGAGAGCAGCTGTACTAAGAATAGAGAGACGTATATGCTATAATAGTTCTACACTCTGTGTCTGTAATGGAATGGATGAAGACTGTTATTATTCTCACATCCTCCCCGTCTCACGTTTCAGCACTATTATTCTTGTAATGAGCGAATGAAAATGCCATGGAAAATTAGTCAAGAGTAGGCTGGAGCTAATAACCGAAGAAAGAAGGTATGGCGTCTTAGTCAAATTACATCTCGTCCGAATTTTCGCCATAATCGCCCCAAATATTGTGGTTTTAAACCCTGTTGAATTAGCACCCCATAAGCGATTCTTCCTCTCCTGCAAACCCTCTCTCATTATTCACACGTTTCCCTCATCCCATTAAAAATGCTTTACTTCCCCCGCGACTAGCCATCACAACTTGATCACACTCAGCTCACTGGTTTCTTGAAACTTACGAAGCTGTACACCGAGAAGAGGCAGAGGAGTGCTGGCCCTATTCCTTCTGTGGTGGTACAATTTAAAAGGGATTAAACTGTATAAACTTTTCCCGGTCATTCTTTCACTCCTGGCTCCTCCGGATGACATGTAATGTTTTGTACTGTACCAGATTCTTGAATCTTATTGCTTCCACCAATTTTGCCAATCCCTGCAGGCGAAGAACCAAGGAAATTATTTCGCAATTCTGTTATCGCTCCGCTCCTACGCTATTTGTTACCTCAATGTAAATTTCTAAAGATTACATACAGGATTGATGGGAAAGGAAATGGTGGCGCTACAAGAGATTCATTTCTACTTACTTCCACCTACCACACACCTGTTCCCTCCCGTAGACTGTGTAGACCACAAGATGCCATTTATTAGCTTTTTACAATAGATCTCCGCTAATTCTCTCTTTTACATTTTCTTTAACAATATCTCGGAGCGCTCAGCAAGAGACTTGTATCCGAAGCAGCCAGGCAAAAATCCTTTTAAGTCCACATCTCTTGCCATCCAAGCATATATTACTTTCCTCCCGTTATATTTTAAAGTGTCTCTTTTAACTTTTCTTCATTCTAACTTATACTCTCTAGGTCTGCCTGCCCTGCCTTTCATAGTCCCTATGTCTCTACACCTTGTTTCTCTTCTTCCCCTGATTCCTATAGTTCTTATTCCCTTGTGTCTTGCTAGGCACTCATCAACCACCCACTGTCACAACTTGGATTCATCCCAGTAATAATTATTTAAAAGGTATCGCCCATCCTTCCTAATCCTATAGTAGCTAGCAATTATAAGTCAACTAAGAGAAACTTGTATCATCAGAATTATAGGGGGCACACATGGATTTTAAAAACTATTTATTAGCAACCGTACAGGCGTGGATAGAGATATTATAAGGAAGGAGCTCTGCTGAATCTCTTCCTTAATGAAGGGTGCACTAAATTACACGTAACTATACCGGAGGAGCTAGATTAATAAGAAAGAAAGGAGAGGTGGTGCGTGGAAGAATAAGTTTATTTCTATTGTCAACATTTAGTTTACGCACATGACAGAGGGATTATTCCCCGAAGCGTCATCATTAGAATCCCTCAGCTCTGTGGATTCTCTTCTTTCTTCCTAGTTTCCTACTCAGTCTCAGTCAGTCATACCTTGACATTGACAGAGGAATTAATTATTTTCCTCTACGTATCATTCTTTTATGCTCATCTTCATATCTCAAGTTTGAGCCTTGTTTAACTAACTAAAACGTATTCATCAGCATCCCAATCCCTGAGTCTTCTCAGTGCCTTGCCTTGAATTCCATTCGCCCATCTCTGTCTTCATTTCTTAGGTAATTACCAGTACATTAATTTTTATGCGCTCCCAAAATTTCAACATCTTGCTTTCCTACATCCTTTGAAGAGAAACTATAAAGAGTCTCGTATATATCTTGTCCTAGTCTGCAGAATACTGCCACTCAACCTTGTTTGTTACTTTGGCGCACGCAATAACTAAGATGTTTATAAGTAGTTGCTGATATTTAAAATCATTTACCCTTTTCTTCCCTCATCACATCATAATTCACAATATATCTCTCATCTTGAAGAGCTCGTCTCTATTTTAACAAGGTATCATTATTACTCTGTTCATCTTCTGTCCCACTCCCCTTTAAGAGTAGGAGGAGAAGATAAGAAGCCTGGGGAAAACAGAGCCATAGAGTCGATAATTTAAGATGATTATATAGGTATCTTTTTATTTCTCCTCCAGATTCTAGTGGATTGGTATTTTGTATTCATTTACACTTGGCTAATGCAATGGCCTAGCCTGTTTTGAATCTCGTATTTGCATTGGATGTAAATAAGCGATGGGAAGCAGGCGCAGCTGTTCAGCTACCATGCCGCCAACAGATATCGCTGTTTCCTAGTGAAACACCTTGGAATCGATAGTCGTTGAAAAGATAATAAGTTAAAGAAAGCCCGGATTAGTCCTACTTTGCCTCTACATAATTTGCCACGTCCATCATTTTACTGATTCGCATGGAATATTTCTATAAAAACGGGACTCATTTCCTAGCCCGTGAAATATTGAAGAGCTCTTCTTCTTAACCACATGCGCTGCGCGTATCACATATTCTTGAATGAAATTATAAATGTTGATAATCTTGAATCGAGGATGAAAAGAACCTGGTTTCGTTGATGGGTGGTGAATGAAGCTGGTTTGCGTATTTGGGCCTCTTCCATTACCTTCCCGCTGTAGTATGTAGTTGTGTGGGTAATAATCCTCCTAATTGCTATAATTCACCCCTGTTTTCCGCACTTTAATTTCCTGAATGATCTACATTTCTCTGTCTGCTTGGGATTTGTTGTAGTAAAATCACATGGTTTCTTGTAGTGCACAAAGTATAGCTACTATGTCCGCACTTAACAAGAATGATTATCTTGCTATTTGATCATGAACTCGTGTTCAATCCAAGAAATTGACAAGGATACATTTGATGGTGATTCATGTAATTTTTCAACTTGTTCCTACTTCTACTACATCTATGCTCATTCCATCTCATATTTAAAATTTCAGCACTAGCCACCTGATAGTGTCAATCATACTTATGGATTTCAAGTAGGCTACATATCCATGTCCTTTTAATTTAAATTTATTCTGGCCTGCTCCCAAATGTTTTCACAAATATGATGATTTCATGTCATGTAATTACTTGTTAATGACGATACATGAGAGGGTCTAGTTTGAGGTAGTTGAGCTTCTTCTCCACACCTATGAAATTATCGATAGTTGATGAATAGTTGGTTTGAAAATGTTCATCATAACTCGTAATCCATCTCTGGATTTGACAGGGGAAAATTGCTTTCTCAATTTGAATTAACTTGATTCTCGTTTGGAAATTACGAAAATGTTGGATTTCACATTAGCCCGAACTCATACACTTTAAATCAGATGAGGCAATCAGGCTGAGGAATGATATGCCCGGTTGGAGGAAACTCTGAAGGTGCCCCTTTACTCTGCTTCTGTATTCTCTTCATCAGCGTCTTGTGGAGGATAACATGTGATAAAGTTTGCTATTGTAGTTTGATTATCACGATCAGGTTTCACTAAGAAAGGACGCCATGTGCAGAAGCGTCTTAGCTTTTAATTTAGCTAGAGGAAGAGGCAGGTGAGGATTTAAATGGTGGAGGCCCTCGCTCACAAGTTGCCATTTAAATCTGTTATATTTGCATTTTCCAATTCCTTTCTCCACCTCCACCACCATCACGGGAATGATGATGGGACAAAGGATAGCCTGAGCGCAGCCTCTCTTCTTCCCTCCTCTTATGTCTTATCCATTTCGCTTATCCCCCTTCCACAATATTTGCATTATCCCCTAAGAATTAATTCAATTACACTGCTAAAAAATAAATGGTTTACTTAAGAGAAATTCATTTGAGCGTTATCCTCATTCATTACTTGTTTTGCCATTTCTTTTTTCCACGCTTTTGGTGGTGGTCGTCTTGAAGGCTGTGAAATGCTTATTGAAAATTAGCCTGTAATTCCTTACGCATCTCATCTCTCTCTCTCTCTCTCTCTTTACCTTTTCCCGTAACAGCAGAATGACTTGCAAACATTATCTTTACCCTTTTCCACCATGCCTGTGCTGCTCTCTTATTTATATTTCTCTATCTTTCCTCCATCCTCACTTCCTAACCGATTCACACAATCTCTAATTCGCGAGCGTATCGAAATGAGACATGATAATAATCCTTGACTCTATAGTGTCATCCCAAAGCTACCTCCTCCATCGAGAATTTCTAAAGCAAGCGACCAGTAATTGCAAGGAGGGACGTATAAAAATACAAACATCCCAGGATTTTTCCTGTCTTCATTCTATAAGTAGTTTCCTTCTGTCTCCCTCGACTGGCTCGGCATGATCCCGCGGATACACTCAATTAGCCTTGTATGGTAATGTTTTTCGAGGAACACCTGCCAGGGGAGAGAATATCTATGGGCGTCATAATTATTGTTGATGTATTTTACCATGTATTCATTCCCGGTGACAGCTCCTGACAAATTATTTGTAACGTCCAGACCGGAGTGAAAGCCGCATGCGTATATATATATATATTCAGTATAATCTCGGTATCATTGCAGCCTCTTTGTTGAACCATACCAGGGTTAAAAATACAATTCTTTATGTATATACTAAACTTGAATGAGTACTACTCAACTCCCTTCTTGCGGCGTCATTTACTAGTCCAAATACAGGCTTAATTTTAAAGCCACAAACTCTTGCCTTGAGAGATGAGACAAATTCAAGCAGAGACTACATTTTGCAACCTCAAGCCATGAATGGAACTAACCTAATATTCCGATACTTGCATTTTCTAAACCTTTTGTTAATCAAGTGGAAAGGAGTGATTGTGTGCCGTACAGGAGGATGGAAGTAGCTGACTCTCTCAGCTCGCAATACATTTAGAAACAGATGTAAAAAATACATGTGTTTTTGTGTGGCTTGGTGAAAAAATTGTCAGCCTCCCGAGGAGGCCTTCCTCGGCCAAGTTCATCTTCATTTAAGGTAGGGATTTGTGCGTGAGAGGCATGGCCTGTACGGGGTTGGGAAGAAAAGAAGAGAAAATGGAAAGGATGGGTTTGAAAAAAATCCGCAAACATTTAAACACGTACCATCCTTCCGTGAACACCTTCGCCCCGTCCACCCCCAAGCTAATCATTAAGAATAATTGCATATTGCCAAAAGGAAGAGAGCATAGCAGAAAGTAAATTTTGCAAATCTTGCCTTTCAATTAATTATGCAAACTCTGCTCCCATCCATCCCCAAACAAAACCGCTATAATCTCCGTCCAAATTCTATAACCGTGAAGACTCGGAAATCAAGCGGAAAAAATCCTCAGTCCACGTCACACCGACTCAGCGTCAGAGAGATAATGCGGGACCTAAATCAGTATTCATGTCCATCAGCCGTCAATAGCAGCTAAATTGACATGCAAGCAGGGGGATGGTTCATAATTCCCCGGCACCGGAATCAGGAACTACCGACGGAATCTCCTTGCCTTTACACAAGCGCAGTTACTATCGTGTCCAGCCTCAACTTTACTTGGTTACTGCATCGGACATATTCATAGCGTTAATTTCGTTTCGTATCACGTTCTTCCTACTCTATTAGCGGATCGTGGATACGGCTATTAACGAGAGTCAGCGTCAATGATGCTTGTAGTGAGTCAATGCAGCGTTCCATTCCGAGCAAATATAGCTTCCCCTCCGTCGTACTTGATGAGAGCTGGAATGTTTCGTATGATCAAACACGATCCCAATTAGCCATATGCAGATTCCCGTTATTTTTCTTCCAATAAATATTTTGATATCATTGGATCAAGACAAGAGGAATTGAGAAAACCCGCAGATTCTCATTTACCCGCTGAACCGTTCCAAAGCCGTTCGAGTTGATTATATAGTACAGGGAAAGTTACAAGTAAACTTGGTTCCATCCTCTCTTTTTGATTTGCAAACCACCTGCTTCGCAAGGGTTGTAAAGACGCCGAAGAAAAAACTCGTCTTCTCAACTTACCTCCATCCTTGTTCCTAATGGGATAATGAAATCAATAGGAATTCCTTCCTCCACGGACGGACAAGTCTAAATATTGTGGTTTTCTCAGATGTTTGCAAACAAGGAGAGATGCTTTGGAGTGCGTCTAACAATTGTAAGTGGAGAAGTAGAGGCAATTTCCTTGTAAAAACAAGAGCCAAGAGAATAAGTTCCGTTAGCCGACTCAAACCCATTCATTAAACCCTCTCACTATCCTCTCATTTCATCCCTACCTGTAATCCACCCCAATCCCATCCAATTCCGTTACCGTCTTCATCTATCTCTCCTCAACCTCTTTCTTGTCCGTCCCTCTTAATTCATTTCACTTTTCTCTGTAAATCAATTCATAAATATTCATAGCTCATCCTCTAATTCCTCCTCATAGTGCCCCGTCTTCCTCAGCTGTAAAATATCATCATCACCTTGTCTACTCTTTATTACTTTTGTTCCCACCACAAAATCCCGCACCCATCATCCCCAGCTTAACACCAGTATCCGCTTCAGTCCAGCTGAATTACATACCCGATTCCTTCTCATGATGCAAATTAAACCCTTCCGTAAGGTTTTGAACCATATTTGTGCTTGTATTAAATCAGGCCCTGATTTGTATTCAAATCGTCCATTTAACAAGGTGTTTAAACTCTTCTTCACACCTCTCCGAATAATGGCGAAAAGAGTTTCTACATCCCAGTATCTTCCCTTGCCCAAGCAAAAGGAAGCAAGGAGTGCATCGGATTCACTTTTATCCTCATCCTCCTTGGCATGCCTTCTGGTTGCATACTTAGTATTTAAATGGCCTGTTTGTCTAGCTGGTCCATCTTGGGAATTAATATTCCTTCGGCCTTATCCGTGAATTATGCCGGAGCATACGAACTAATGTGGGATGATGCAGTCCACGTATTGTAAGGTTTAAAAACCCTTACCCGCGGCGGCATGTCGTTTTATACGCTGATTAAGATGCAATTCAAACAATTCATGCTAGGATTTATCATGCAAAATGTTTAGTGATAATTATTGGCAGCTAGGCGGCAGGACAAAGCTCCGAGCATCCAAGTGGAAGATTGGAGCTTAATGTATGTTTGCTATCGTTCATCTTGCCTGTCGCGAAAGGGATGCAGACACAAGGGAGCCGCTGCTGACACGCTTCACTAAACCGACATTAATTAACACGTTCTGAATATGTTTACCCTTAGGTATTGGACATGATGAAGGAAATTGCCAAGGAATCCGGGCGGGACTTGGTTGACGACGAGGATGATTCCAGTGATTTGTCGGGTTATCATTCGGATTCCGACTCTGCCATAATGACCTCTGGGAATTCACCTTACGTAACTCCAAGGGCCCGTTATAATTTCCTCAGCCGTTCAGGTAATCATTGGAGGAGTTTTAATATTTTCAGTTTACTAGTGTAATTCCCTTTTGAGTAATAAAACTCAAACCTGCTGCTCAGCCCTTCGAAGAGATTTAAAAGATTGAGAAAGAGGGGTAAGGATGAGGGAGAGTAAGTGCGGCAATAACTCTCTGTTTTCAATTTTCTCGAACAACAAGAGTAAGGAAGCCAGCATGTCTTCTCGGTGAGGTCAAGAATGGGAATTTGTGCTTTTGCTTTTGATTTTTTATCTTCTTCCCATCCTCATTCCGCGGAGGAGGATGGAGGGTGTAGAAGCAATGAATAGTTGAGTCTAGTTAAAATTTAGTCCGTAGACCAAGCAAAGGGATGTGCAGGAAGAGACAGCAAGGGTTGTACACACAATCCCTTGACTAGATGAGCCCTCCACATGATTTCAATTCTGGTTTCACTAATAATAAATAATAGGAATGAAATATAATTTTGTGCACAGTTCGGAGCAAGTCAATTATGCGTCCATCCCTCCTCAGCCCTTCCGGAGGGAGCTCAACAGGTTTGTCTACAAGATCTGGTTTTACGGATGTGTCATCATCAGGAGGAGGAAGCCCTCAGGGAGAGGAATTTCTATCACAATTTACGACAACCACCAATACGCCAACCCGCCCCCGGCATATCAAGCACAAGAATCAGTTGCACAAGAAGAATTCTCTCGGTAAGTTAGCGCATAAATACAAAAATCTAGTTTGAAAATTAAGAGTTAAGATGAGCCGCGCTCGCTACTTGTTCCTTCTGTTGTTCGCTCCGCCGAATAACCATTAAGCGCACATATACATGTAACTTGCAAAAAATTCGGAAGAAGATCCCATTACTGTTTTCCCAAGGTACCAACAAGCTTCGCAGAGGATGCCCAGCGTCCGAGGATGAGATATCAGTAAAAGAAATCTTAAAATCGTTCAGTTCTCTCTCGCATAAGGTAAAACTAACTGTACATAAGGAGAAGTAGAGAGACGGAAGGACTTGATGCCTTGAACGCTCTCCACACAAGACAGTAGACAGTAGCGCCCTCTAAAATGCTGACGAGTCTGCTAAGGAATCAAGAGAAATTATTATTACTAACATTATGTGGATGGAAGATTTAAGTGGTAAAATAACGACGGCCACTACTACCGCCAGCATGACCGCAAGAAAATAAGCCCTGCTGCTGTATATCCTGATTCTTGTGTAATTACAATATGTACATGTATATGCTATATCCAAATCTCATCTCTGTTCAGCAACTGCGGGCAACTATACTAACTTACTTTATATCAGTTAAGCCACTGTGTGGAAGAACAAGATCGGCGTTATTTCCATTAGCTATCAAAAGTCCGAGAGCCCATTATTTAGGAGCAACTGGATTAAAGGAATCCCTGCCAGAGAGCACCGCATGAAATGAGTGCAATTTCCATCTTGAATATGGCTTTGCTTCTTTTTACTCACAAGATATTGGATCATTGTCGTGACTCTTTTATTTTAATGGCAATTATCTACAAAAACGGGATTCCACAAACTCAGGAAGATGAATTACTCTCTATCGTCATTCTAGAGTTGTGGCGCTGCTCATATCATGTAAGCGCACCCTTGAAAAGTTTGCAAAAGAAATGTACATATTTCCGCAGTCAGTCAGTCAGTCAGCCCGCCAGCGCTACAGCGCCTTCCCTCCTTCAACCTCACTTACAATCTCGGAGGAAATAAGAAAGATGGATGTTTTAAATCTCTTCTTGGAGCCCTCTTCCCCTCACATATCCGCTCCTTTCCCGTATTTTCTAGAAATTGTAAAAACATCGTGATCATCACCTGACATCTGATAAATTTCCCACATCCTTCATCCCAAATCCTTTCATCTCATATTTCTTTCACTTGTTTTCTCTCCCTCCCAGGAATCACACAAGGGATTTGAAACGGATTATCAAAGGATCCAACTCTCGTTTTCCTTCTCCACCCACCAACCACCTCTCCTCTCACCTCGCACTAAATCATTCATATCCGCTGTCAATCCAAATTACCCCAGCAAAGATGACATAAACACGAGCTTAGATCCCCTCCTCACACTCTCACAACGCAACGTCCATCCAACAAAACACCCCTTGCACAATCCCACCGTACACATCTTCTGAATAATCCCTTGGCAAAATTGTACAACATGTAACGTTAACTTACGCTGACTTATCTCGCATATTTTTTCATTTCCGGTGGAAGTAAAAAGCCCCTATGTAATTTTTCCTCTTTGATTCTCAAGAAAATACCGAATTACTCAAAAAAAATCTAGGGTTCTTGAACAACGTCCCCTTTATATTCACCTCCCTCCGCACACGTGATTGACAAGGGCCAAGTCTTTTAATTACTCTTGGCCTATGCTATCTACTAAGGTCAGATTCACAGTATGAAAATCTCATGTTCAAGTATATTTTTCCTCTATGCATTAAAACTTGTCCATATCTTCCTCTTGCTCTATGATTGAAAAAACCCGTGTACAGTTAACTCCTATAACCTTTCCCACAACCCTTGCGCAAATCCCGTAGAATTCTTCCATCCTTGCTTCCTTTGCTCTTGACCATATCCATCGTTGACTCCTCCTGATGTAGGAGGGATGGAGTTAAAACTTCCCATCCGCTATTCATTTAATGTTACGTGTACTTGATTATGCAATCCAATCTCATCCAGCTCAATCAATCTATGCTAAAACTTGTCCCGTTGTTAATTTAAAATCCAAGTCCAAATATCCTCCTTTAGCCTGCCTGGCTCCCGACATTCTTGGACCCCTTGAATATTTCAATTAACTCTGTCCCGTTTCCGTAAGATTTGTTGCATACGGTTGAATGGGGAGCAGGAGTGCAAAATGAAAGGGCAGGATTCATCTTTATGGCTTTCCTGTTGATTGGGATTGCGAAACTGTTATCTGGTAGTCGCATCATCTCAGAGAATTCAATCAGCCTTCCTTATCATCGAGCTAAATATTCATTCCGGTAGTAGAGTGGACTTTATTTCTTTGATAATGGATGTGGGACTTGGTAAAACACTTGAGCTTTTCTCACTTAACTCTCTCAATTATTATCAAGGATTATTATGACCGTATAATATGCCCCGTGTAACTGTAATCTGAATTTAATGCCCCAGCTGTCCTCAAAGGTTTTTAAAGGAAACCCACAGGAGTAGTAGCTCTTGTCTACTATCGTCCTACGTACTGCTTCCTACGCAAGCCGCATATTATTCACATAACCCTAACCTGACTCTACTCATCATCTCCTGCAGCTCATTCAACAAGTCATAATCATTCAAGAGCCACTTAAAAAACAATTAGACTTCCAATCAGTCCTGTAGAACAACTCGACGAGAGCATCAAGCACAGTATTTGTCAGATATTCGCCAACATCATTTACGCATGTCCTTTGTCATTCTTCATTGAATGGTCCCTTGGAATTGCATCGCCATCCGTGTACTAGTTGCAATTCTGCGTGAAGGAAACTCATTATAATGCTCGCTCCCTCCCTCCCTTCTTGCGTAAGAAAGAAACCCCGTTTCAAAAGAGTCTGCTTTATATTCCATCAATTTCCGGAGAGAGAACAGATTCCACACTCACAAAACCATTCAGCCTCAGAATCCATTTAGAACCCTCAATCATTCCTTCCTTATTTTATTTCCTCCCGCTCGATTCTTATAGGTAGAGTTATAATCAAATGCTAATTCTAATCAAATCCATGCGACAATCTTCTCTAGTCACAGGAAAAACTACACCACCACGTTACAACTGTTGGTGAATTTGTAGGAAAGGAAGCCAAATGTTGGCCTCAACCTGAGGAGCGGTTGCTTGGTTAGCCGCAAACGTTAGTTGTTAATATGAAAGATTAAATTACCTTCATCTCTCACAAATTGTCCTCCCTGTCTGTTTCTTCTTTTTTCGTACTTTGTACTGAAAGTCAGTTGCACTTTCAAGATGCAAACTTTGAAAATCCTTGAATTGGATAGTTTCTGTTGCAAGTTTGAAGTTGCAACGATAATAATAATAATCATTTTGCAGCTGAGGCAGCTGTGTGAGTTGATGTGGCCGGAAATTGTCACATTTCCAATTTCGTAAATTTTCTATGAAGATAAAAACCCGGTTGCCAAAATGATAGAGTTTTTGTTGGAACGGTAACCCTTGAAGGCTTGTGGTCTAAGTTGATGCTTTAAAAGAAAGCTAATGGGGAATGTCTTGAATCAAAAGATATATGTGTCAGAGAGCTGAAGGTTCAAGCACCTCCAATCTGTTTCCTGGCAAGAAATAAAGCATGGCTTGTTTCGGGGGGAGAAAATGTTTGGAACAATTGCCGGAAAAACGGGACCTCTCATTTTTCTCACAACTGATATCATGATTCCATTTATCTCTGAGCTTCCTATAGGGGATAACCTTTGTAATTTGCTCATTGAATGATGAATCATTTAATTCTTTCAATCTCTTGTATCACCTCCTCCCTGTAGTCCAGATCGTTGAGTGGATGATTCGTTGGCCTGTAGGTTTATGTAGCGTGGCGTAAAATTCACTCCATTAACTCCGGCTTGCGGTACTTGCTTCCAGCGGAAGTTATTTAATAAGGTGTTACGATAAGAGTACTTTTGGAATGTTAAAGAGCTGCAAGGATTAATTGAATGCGGGGCGAATGAGATAGAGGAATATGTGTAGGGATGATTGTGACTTGAATTATTATTCCTTGTGTCTTCCATTGTTCTGCCCCGCCTGTTTTCGATGCGACCTCCGATAATGGAATAATAATAAGGTTTGGAATTTCTAAAGAATGATTGCTATTTTTAAACTGTATATTAAATGATTTCAGTGTCCAGTTCATCAAGCAGCGGGAACGGAAGCGTTGGAGGAGGAGATAATTACCAGGGTTTATCATCCACCCCAAGCTCCTTGTCGACGACGAGCAATTGTGTGGAATGCGTAACACTGGTTTCCGTTCCGGACGATCAAGTCATCACTCAAGGGGTGAATCATAGATGTGCCATCATAGCCTCGCCCCCACCTCCACCACTGCCCCCTTCCTCATTACCCGATACGGCTCAATCCCTTCCTCATCAACAGCATCACCTCCACACAGGAGCTGAGAATACATGGGTCTTGGCGGAGCAAAAGGATGGTGGAAGACCGGGAACGTCAAAAGGAGTGACGGGAGATGACAGGAATGAAAAGTTGATTGCGGATTTGCGAAATGAGATTAACCAACTTCGTCGTGGTTTGCACAATGCAAATGCGACAATACACTTGTTGGAGCAACGTGAACGCAATCTTCTCACCTCCCCGAGGTTTACTTTCTTTTTTTTACAACAATTTATTTAATTCCTTATCCACATTCTCCCTAATTCTCTACCCTTTTATACCTTCTCAATTCCCCTGCCCCCGACCACCAGATCACATTACCAATTTTCTCAGCTCCCCGCCGTCACATAATTAGATCACCTTTTGGATTCCTCCCCCACCGATGGAGGGCACAGCGTGTGCATGTCCCCGTCCTTTGTCTCTTGTTGAGTTAGAGATGCCCTTTTCCTTTAGGATTCCGACTCACCGACTGACGTTACAGCGGAAAGAGGAAAGCGGAGCTCGCTCGAACCAATTCATCCAATTTTTCTTCACGTTTTACAAAACCGCAGAAAATAGGGAAATCCTTGATTTAATTCAGACCAAAAACGACATTCCTCTTAATCATTACGATTGATGAGAAAGGAGAGAAATCAAAGACACTCCTCGTTGTCGTTTCTCCCTCCCTCCGCCCTTATCTCTCTCCTTCCACGGCGTCGCTGTTACTTAACGCTGCTAACGAGTTAACGAGACGCTGAAGAAAGCACCCTGTTCATAGCATCAACTGTTTAATAAATTACGGACGCTTCTCATTCTCTCAATTATTCAAATGTTATATCCCTTCCAGCGTATTTTTCTGATCCGTTTGATAGTAGGGAAAATCCTGTCCTGCAGACAGTTTTAAATCCTTGCTTGCTTCTCCACATACTGGTGTGGAGCCGAGCTGAGCTTGTTGTTTAGTATTCCGATGAACTGAATTGATTGCCATGTCCCAGAATGAAGTGAAAGTAGTTTAGTACTATATAGCCTGACTGCCGCTGACGCTGCCGGAGGGAGGGTCGCTTGAAAGTGAATCATCAACTTGACCCTCATACATTTTGATTGATTTCATTATGCAAATCCGTAGACTTGTGGCTTGTGCTAAATCCAGTTTTCTGCTAAAACAGTCACCAACCCTGGGCTGGGAGAGAGATTCCCCAAAGCGAGCTTCGTTATTTCTGACGTTTTGTATTTTTTCCGTCTTTCTACAGCTATATAAGTCACCACTATGGCCTGTTTCTCCGTTACCAGCAAGCACCCTCATTATTATATACTGTTGGATTGGATACTTGTTATTTTGCATCCGTAAATGAGACACTCTCCACGCCCGTCAAGCCCCACACTAATCCGACAAGTGTCTACGCGAATCTACATTTCAGACCCCAATGGATTAGCCCCAGGTGGACATGAATCCACAAAAGCATGGGTCGTGTGAATTTTAGGGGATTTTTCTTTAAAATTTGACCAATTTTCCTCACGCAAGCTCCGGCTAGGTTGTACTGTCTCGTCTTCTGAGCAAGACGGTCTCGCGATCATTTATTTTTCGCTTTTTCCGACCCTCTCAAAGATTCTCGTACGCATTTTGACCACCTGCAACTCATTTATTCACGCTTTTCCCCCATGCCTAAAGTTTTAAATTAAATCCACGCGCAAATTAATAACGCTTTCCTCTTGTTAAACACTCAAATTTCAGGCTTATCGAGAACGTTGTCGAACGTGGTTCGGTCATCGTGGATTTGCCAGCAGAGGATACGAGGAAGAGATTGATGAGAGAATATGGAGCCATTTATGCGCAACAAAGGGTTCGCACTATGGATGCTCTTGATAAAATGCCAGAACTTCATACGGCAGACGAGCTGAAATCCAAGCTGCTCTTCTCAGTGATTGTGGTAAGACTTGTTGGATCAAATTACTAAACTGATTTCCAAATGTTCAACTATGTTCGAGTTGATGATTTACCATGATTTAAACTCACAGCTTGCATTCCGGGCTGTCCAGTCAAATCTGGATGAAATGCGTACACAGCTCCGGAAATCACTGAAAATGTCTCCGGGAGTAGCATCAGATTCCACTGAATTACCACCAGCTCTTCCACCCAAAGCACGCGGAGGGATTGCAACAATTGAAACAATTTCAGAATTTCAGCCCCATGAGGCAAAATTGTTGGAAGCTGTTGGAAATTACTTGATGAATTCCGATCCGAATAATTCAACCGTCAGAAATGCGGTTCAAGTACGATATTTAAACTGTTTAACCTTGACTAATTTGACAAGTCCTTTGTTTTACTTGTGGGCTGCCGCGCTTAAATGTGACATGAAGAAAAATATTTGACGAATAATATACAATTCCTTGAATTTCAGCACGTGTCACATCAACTCTGGACCACGCTGTATGATTATCCTTGTTTGAAATCTTGCGACGACCTCTTGAAATATATTCAGACTTGCGTTAACTTGGCGTGGGGACTTTCTAACTTGGTAAGTTTGTTGATGCTGAACGTCAGAGACATTTACCGCGATTGGGGAAGAACTTATCGTTGGCAATCCCAATGCTCATTTAATTACGTTCTTGTATTTCAGACACCTCCATGCGTTCTGGAATACGAGACAAAAGTGTACATGAGAGAAATGCACGTCCGTCATCATTCATCCGACCACGCATCCGAAACAATAAAATCATACATGTGGCCAGCCTTGCTAAACGGCGCTAACGGTCCGTGCCTTCATAAAGGAGTTGTAATAACCTGATCGTGAATTTTGATTCTGCTATTGCAAAGGAAAATCATGTATTCACTGACACTCTGCGTTCATATTATTAGCATATGTATGAGGAGGAAGTTATTTTTGAATCTGTATTTATATTGAAAAGCGCGTTGTGTGTTTCATACCGTTCATCAATGAAGGCGATAAAAGGGAATATATCACCATTACTTGGACGAATTCACCCGAATCCGGAGGAGAGGTGTATTTTACGTTTGAATTATTTAAAGTTTCTAAATAACAAGGAAACATCATTTCCGCATTCGCTATATATACACGAAGCATTGTTTCAATCCAAGTTTGATTGTTTCTATTTTGTTACCGTTATCATATGCGTAAATTACAATTCGTTTTCACCCAAAGCATTTGTATTCTTGAATTTTTAAGTTAAATAAAAGTGTTGAAATCTTATGATATGCATGAAGTTTAATGAATAGAAGAGGTCGAATATGTAATCCGCTTCCATGTTATTTTATTTTTGTCACCTATGCAAAAAACTTAGCAACAAGGTTATTACGAGTTTCTCGGAGTATCCGTGTCATTATTCACAAGCAAAACAATTAATCATAATCATCTTTCACAATAACATGCTGTGTATCAATAATTATATGTATGTATATCTTGATCGTTAAATCATGTTCGTTCAACAAGCTATAGTAACTGTCAAGTAATGTAGCTGCATTTAGCTTGTTGTTTATTTCTGCAACTATGTTTGGGCATTTTAAAGATCTGGTCCTAAATTATAGTTCATGCATACCAAAACGCTGCTCCTAGTTAGTTAATTACTTTTTGATTTTTACGTGACTTCCTAGGAACTTTCTTCTCAAACCACCCCTCATGACTCTAAACCCTATACCGCTCTACCCCGAAAAAGTTTATTGCGTCCTCTTCCTCCAGCCGACCTTGTATGAACACAACTCCCTCTTATTATTAATGCGTTATAATATTGTGCAAAAATCTTTACAGTCCAAAGCGTGCATTCAAATATACGCTCTCAGACGCTGAATCCCCCAACAGAATGAAATCCCGTATAATAGGATTTGAAATTGTTGCAAAAATACTAATCCTTCCTCCCTCTGTAATCCCTCTAATGTATACAACCCGCATCTTATAACTTTGCTCCTTATCCTACGAAGATTAAGTCTATGTGTAAGCCTGTTTACTGCTATTTGAGTGTGCAACCTTTCACATCCTTGACGCTCCTCAGAAGCTTTATCCATTCTAGCGCACGGATTTATCTTCAGCGTGTAAGTCCATACACATCAGCTATGATTACAGAACTAACGCGGGAGCCCGGCTCCCAGGAGCCTGGATTACTCTTATTACGGCCTACATCACAAATTTTGAAAATCTCTACAACTACGATGAAATACCCGTCCAGCTTGAAAATATTTATCTAGAACAAGTAAAGCAGTAGAAGCGAAGACCACCGTCCTTGTTTCTAAAGCAAGCAAGTTTTCGGAGAAACAGGAAACAAGCTTGTTAGAGAGGGATTACACAAAAAGGTACTTTCTTCCTCGTGGGTTTCAGCGGATACATATATTTTCAGCCCAGGACAAATCCTGCATATTTGCAGTATTCAAGTAAGAGAAGCATAAGAGAAATTAAAGGAAGTATGTGGACTTTTAGATGAGAGGTGGGTATAAAAGCTATCACTCGCTTTTAGTTTATCTACTACCTATAGAGCAAATTCTTTGGATCTAAAAACGTTGTAATTATTACTCATATCTAAAATTTGGTCTTGTGCAAGAAGCGCCTCTACAGTGATTGGCTTACTCTTTTTGCTTGCGTTAACTTCTTGCTATAATTGACTTACAATGTTTCCCTAAGGATACTCCGACCTAACAGCGGGGTTTACATCATTCTTCGATTTGCATTTCTCTCTCCAAAATACCTACAATGAAATACAGAATATATCGTTCATTCCTCTCTTGTCTGTTGGCGAAACCAGCTGAAAATCCTCCTTCGCTTTCTTCGATTCCATAAGCCTACCTTTCTCTAACCATATCTGCTGCCCGGGTGTCGTTTTACATGCAAGTATTTCCCACTAATGTGCATTCTTTCTATATTAATGAATCTGAAACTCTTCTCAGACTCGTATCTCAAGTTGACACACCAAATACCTACAACTTGCTCCTTCCTATCATCAACCATTACTCTCAGAACCTACCACAAGAGTTCGGTTCGACCAGATATCTAATAAGCTGTAATATATTTGATTTATGATGCAGGAAAATCCCTCGAATAAAGTATCTACATCTACACGTAACTCCCACTAATCTAAACAGGGCCCTGAGGGAAGCTCCCCCTTGCACTACTGTACCCAGTATGATAGAGGTGACTTGTCAGCATTCATAATTTCCACTATACTCATTACAAAATTGTATATTCCATCGCCGCAGCAATCCTATCATGGCCATGGTCCTTTAACTTATTTCTCTTACGTTAACCTAATTTTCTTGGTATATTTACACATTACATTATTCAATTTTTCTGAGCTTTCGTTTCCGAGTAACGCAGCACAAACAATTGTAGATATGGTATAAAGTCTTAGCAAACAAATACTATCAAGTTCTATTGACTGACTTAGTGTTCTTGGACAAAGTGAAGCACGCTTAGGACAGGTGATTAAGCGGATGAAAACAATTTCAATCCCTTACGTTAGGCCTTGAGTAGTATCCTCTCCTCATTTTCTCAATCGATAAAGTACAAAAACAAGGATTTATCAGTGCAGCGCAATGTGGTGTAAATCCAAGTGCTAATATACTGAGATACGTAACACTCTTGGAAAACAAAAACATCGTGTACAGAGTGACCAATTGCGTTTCGTCGAAACTATGTACTCCATCACAGGACTGACAGACGTATAATTTCCAAAGCGCTCCTTACTCCTACAACAGGCCAGTTCCCCATACAGTTTTTCAATGGGGACATTTCTTCACAGCGAATCCATGAAGTACGGCATTTTAAAGTACGTTTGGTTGCGCTTATGAATAAATATTGTTAAATTAGCATTACGCAGGATATTAAAGTAACAGTATGTCAATAAGCGGATTTACAGTCATATAAGACATTGCACACGAAAAAAACAAAAAATAGCTCCCACCGGAAAATTACAAAAAACAAAAACATTTGTACCACCTGAACTAGTATATACATGTATCAATTTATCGGAGGGCAAGAAGAAAAATGGAGATGGGATACACGCTATATGTATTCACAGGTATATACTGTAACCGCTAGAAACAGATGTCGGACTGAGTTCAACTCGACCCTATCTTGTGCAGTCTTTGAGACGGACAATTATAGAAACTGCAGAATACTTTTTGAGCTTTAATATTTTTCTGGTTAATAACTTGCCATCAACCAATTTCCAGCTTGTATATAGAATATACACATAGCAGCCAAATCGAACACATCACATTCATATTCATCCTACATATCATATACGATATCATCATAATAAGGTTTCATCATCTCTCCTAACCACACCGCTTAAACTCAATTGATTATCTATTCCGGTGGTAATTAGCCCCAAATCACAAAGGCAGTGTCGTATTATTGCGTAAACAGAATTTGCATCAACAACGATTTTTGCGATACGTACACAATCTTCAGTTAACATTCCTCCAAAAAGTTTTAAATCCCCTGCTTTGTAATTGCCACTAACGTTTATCGTCGGAACATGGAATGAGATTTATGACCTCACTTCCTTCATGGCGACGATACAAACCCGCTTACAATTTTCAACACGGGAGTTAATGTAGAGCCATGCCAAGATGTACAGCCGATTACATGGATATAGTCACAATCAAGTTCAGCACACCGGAAAGATACTGTTTATAATTACTTAACTTACTTAAATACTGTACAATAGCATTAGTTACACGAAGGGCATCGAGGCTGTACATTTTACATTTACTCCTTTCTATCCATTCCGTGAAGTCACAAGGTTTTTTACAAACATGTCTACTGATCAGCCTCCATTAAACAGTTGTAGGAGGTTTAACTTCTTTGTTGACAACATAGAAATGATACTTGTTTCCGAAGAGTCCCCATATCACGGCTATGTTCTCAATCATGATGTTGAAAGGGATGGTAAGTAACGCTCCAACGATGAAAATTATTAGCCGCCCAAATCCCATCCGGTGGAGTGAGAAGGATTTGATCACACCGAACACGTACATGTATATGTTCATAGCGCCTATGAAGGCACAGAGAAAGTCCAACAAAGGGGTGCACGGTATCGGAGCAAGGTACGCCAAAACGATATTTGACGTGCTCAGCGGAAGAGTCACCCAAGAATACAGGGAGATGGTCAGCAGAATCTTCTTTTCCCATTGTATTGCTTTTGAGTGGACAACCAGAAAGATTCCCTGAAAAAAAAACAAAATAGTTCCATCATAGAGATCGTATCCACCATCTTCCTAATTCCGGAGCGTCATGGCAAGAAGCAAATCTTTTCAACCGTATTTACCACCAAAGCCACCTGAACTTATCTGTTTCCTTCATTCACTTATTCAAGACGTATTCTCAGTCAGCTCTATCTTACTACGTACATTATCCAATTTCTCGAGTAAACAGAGTTTCATTACTCAACACAATTTTTTCTTAAAATCAAACAACATGGGTCCGACTGCATATGTGGTAAAAATCATGTGGAAAAACCCTTCTTTCAAAATAATAGTACGTGAACAATATTGTGTGCACAGCGGCCCAGTTAAAAAAACAGTAGCACCAGCAGACACAATGTGTACTTAAGCTGACAGCTCGTTTCTGAAATCCAGAAGATATAAAAGAAAAGTCTTTTTCAACTACGGAGCAATTTATAGTCCGGAATACGAAAGAGCCAAAGCATACAAAAGCATACAACCTTGAGCAATACTCAAAGAGCAATCAGTAAGAGTATGGCTTTTCCGTTCAAACAATCATGCATATTGGATTCGTTCCGGGAGAAAGCACGGCATCATTTATTTATTAAATAACCCAGGATCCTTCGCAATGCCGTCTTCTCTACTCTCACTTTGCAGTCATTTCTACAGATTCGCGAATAACTTTGTGTGCCTGTACTGTCCCACCACAGTCATTCATCCCCTCATTTCTCGCCTCATGTAAATCTTATCTCCTTACTTTCTTTCCCAATCTATTCCTCTTGGTCAAACCCTCCTGACTTTCAATACAATTCTGCCCTAGATGCTAGCAAACGCTGCAGTTTATTGATCCGACGAACTGAAGGACAGGTCGAAAATGCCATGGTCATTTAGTCATTTCATCAATCTCTTCTACAGTGAATTGTATAAATTGATTTACTTCCAAAACGTATTTTCACATCTTTGAACAGCTACTATCACTTACCTACATATTCTTGAGAGTTACTCTCCGAGGAAGACCACGGAAAAATTAGTTACTTTCACTGCTGTGAAAGTCTACAAAGCTAAACTTTCATCTTTTCTGACAAGATTGGAATCTAAATTCACCGGAGCAGAACAAGATTCATAAATTTTAAGCCGCATGTAACTGCTTTATACGTTTTAAAAAATGTATACGCTTTCTAACCGCTTCAATACAGAAGGTTTAACGGACGTGCATTCTGAGAAGGTAGTGGGCAAAATTAAACGCTCCTACATCAAGATTCCAGATATGTTAACACCTATGGAACGTGCGTAGCATTGCAAATAAGTTTTCTCGCTTTCTACCATATTCTCATAGAACGGTGGTTCTTCAAATTCTCACGAACAGGGATTACTGCAGAAACGCTACAAACGAAAATAGACAACTGCATTGCGAACTATTTCATTTCCCCCCTCATCAACGAGGGGGATATCAAAAGACAAAGCCGGAATCCTATCTTCGCCGTCCGTTTCTCATTTCCCTCTTTCTCATCCGGCTATTATCGCCCTTTGACACTGATATCCAACGTGACAGGGACTGAAACTATAGCAACCTCGAGCAACTTAAATTTCAATGTACAATAAACCTCTCTATATACGTATAAGTTCTCCACAAGATCCAAAATTTTCGAGGTAACTCTTTTGTAAGCAGTATTCAGCCTAATCTAGCGGTCAACCAGGATACCAAGAGACTCGTATAGAGTAAGAAGGGCTAACTAGGCTATTTCCTCCAATATCAGTACCGTGTTTTCGCCAACTCCAGACACTTCTAATTCTATCCCTTAGTTTCCGGTCTGTAAGCCAGTTTCACAAACTTTTCCCGCTCATGTCTCCGCTGAGTTCGACTCACATATTAAGTTACATAAAAGCGAGTCCTCCTTCGCACTAAGTGCTCAAACTTTCTCTCTAATGCAAACTGATTCTCTTACATGTACTTTCTCTCTTCATATCGTCGGCCTAAACTGAGTTAGTAAACTCCCACAACAACCTTCGCATCTCATCCTCTTTCCTTGAAAACAGGCCGACTCCTTGTAGAAAAATGCTACAGGGGAAATACTATGGGTATGGGGTTTGAATCAAACCGTTTCATGTAAAAGCTAAAATCATTTAAGGAAATTACCTGCATCCATCGTTTCCGCTGCTGAAGGAAGTCCCACATGGTGAAAGGTGATTTCTCCCACATTTCTCCTTCGATGAAATTAAAGGTGTAGCCCTCCGCATACGCTTTCATTCCAAAGAAACAGTCTTCCGCAACTGACCCATCCGGCCCATTGTCAAAAGTAATATTTCTTTCCGCTCCAACCTGTTTTTAAAGCAGCACATTCAATTAGTTTAAGCTCACCTCAGCAGCACACAGTCCGCGACAACTATTTCCTCTTCCTCAAATCCAATTTTGTAAAATCCTCTTCCAATTTTATCGCGCTCTTGCACCCTTGCTCAAGCAACTAATGAACCGTTTACATGATAATGTCCACCAGTTCACAAATTCCATCCCCTCATTCCCTCGTGGCATTTTTGTTTTCCGCAAAGTTAATAGAGATGACAAACGCAGCTATCTTCATTCTTGTTCTTCTCTTAATATTTATGTTACATCATTCATTACAAACTTTAACAAGCAACAAGGATTCTCTTTCGATTCTTAGATACATCCATTTTTACCTCCGGGATTTAATTTCCTCTTCCCTACTTCGTTCATTCCTTCCATCCAAAGACCAAAAAGGTCTTTTTATACAACAAATTTGTGCATTAGACTGTAACTATACTATACTTGGATGCTCTTCTTTGAACTTGCTACTGCAAAATTAAATCACCCTGACCTCCAAGCACTTTAAGCTTTTTCATCCTCCGAGCAAGGAGAGAAAGTGGTGAAAGTTTATGAAGACGAAGTCTATGATTCGGAAAACAAAATTTCCTTCTCTAGCCACACCTTTTAAACCGGTAGCCTCTAGAAGAAGGGACAAGGCCGACTGAAAAGGAAGCACTATAACTAAAAATCGATTATATTTAGTTTTCTCTCTCTCCCATTCCTTTCACTCGAGCTCTAAAGGAAAGTATCAGGCTTTCACTCACTCCCCTTGTATCAGGTGCCTGGGATGACTAGATAAAAGGAGTGGATGTGGTATTTTACGTGCTTTCCTTTCCGTGTGATCAGAAACTGTCAGAATGAAAAAGTGTTCAACTGCCCATCTGTTACACACCTCTATAATCCTTACAAACTGCCTCAATAAAAACGTCCAAGACTTAAACCCCGTCACTAGCCAACACTTTCTCAAACAATTTTCTACTCCTTCCTTATACTTGAATCATCTTCTCTGCGGCTACATGTCCCACCCATGCTGCTTTCTTTCCCTTCACAGCGACTTCATAGCTGTACTTGTACTCTCTGAAATTCACATTAAGAAATTCCAGCATAGAACACTTTGGAGCATAAATTAAAAATGTATGCACACTTAATACTTATAGCTCACAGACTTTGTCCTAAAACTGAAACGCGTGTCAGCTCCCTTGGAGAAAAGGCTAATTTAACTAACCTTTTTTCCACTAACCTGCAATTTCAAATTCGAGTAAAACTTGTGAACAGTGAAGCCCCGGCAGTATTATTATACCCAGCTGTTCACAAAACATTCAAGTAATATACCGTCTTCTGCACAGCTGTTGGAATCAAAACATTCAATTACACTTGGAAGCTGTCCTCTAGTTTCTCCAACCAACCTTTGAATTTTTGTACATCACTGCTTGGAACTTTCACCTGGGAATATTACTGTTCAATATATATGGTGTACTACTTCTTCTTCCGTCGTAACAGCTACAATGTCTGCTATAACTTTCTTCCACCTAGCAGCCACAGCATTATTTCTCTCAAGCTAACTCACCTACCAACGATTCTCTAGACTTCAGATCGGACAGCGAAAATGAGGTCAAGAGCTGGGGTCGAACGCAGTATGAGTCAAACCATACCACACCCATTACTTAATGCATCAAGGATCGACCTCCTTGGTAAAGGTAATATATTTCCCGTGTTTCCACCACAGATACTTTGCTATCGAGCTTGTTATTTTCAAAAAGAAGCTCCACATGTAATTTACTGTAGACATGCAAGGAAAAGGAATAAAATACGTAGGAAATTCCAACCTCTCTAACAACATGGAATTTATAGTAATTTCAACAATAAGCTGATTATGTTCTTGTATTTGTACAAGAGATACTCTTGACTACCTATTTGAGGCTCCATTGCTCGGTTACTCTACGAAATACTCGCCCTCAGTATCATTATATGTAAGTAAGTCAGCTTTTTAGAAATGTATACGATCCCAACCGCAAGAACCATGCCATACAGCTGTAGTTCTTACATTCCTCATATTGCTTTCCGCTATTTCGACCAACTTTCAAGGTTCAATAACTCGTCCGAGTAGCTTCTACATTACCAATAAACGGAAGCTTAAATCGATTATCAGCTAATGGCATTTTTCTCGAGTTAAAAAAGAACAAAGTACCCATCCGGATGGCCTGATCGGATGGTAAGGTCTCTCACAGCAAAGAGATTTAATACAATTCCGATTTTTCTGCTTTGATGGCATAAGCAGCAGTATGGCCATTTCAGTTAAAATCTTGCATGCTGCCTTGAATCGCAATAGATGGATGTAAGATGCACTAAGTACATTTGTTTCTCATTCTCAAGGATCGATATTCAATAAATCAATAACCTTCATGCTCCATCCCTAACCTTTTATTTGTCGTGTCGTGACTATACTGTGCTTAAGAAGGTGCAAGGTGGAAAAGTTCCTTGAGATATTCGAAATCAAAATAAATTATTTTACCTCCCGCTTTTTCCTTCCCCACAAAGTGTTTTGTCCATTTCTCTGAGTGAGTGGCTAAGCGAGCGTGTAAATATTCCGTACTAGACAGAAAGTGAAACGTTGGTTTCCTGATGTATTTTTTTCTTTCTACCCTGTCTGTCTGTTCTGCATGCATAGCCTAAATTCAATGAATGCCTTCACGCCAACACAGGAATGGGCTTACTTTGAGTTTACTTCGTCTTTCTTTATTCTACCCGCTCACCCATCACGCCATCCCCATTATGTTCTATACAATGTAATGTAGCAACTCGGGAGTTTTAGGCTTTTTTCAAATAAAAATTGACTTCGCCATCCTTGGGAATGTTAGCACATGCTCCACCAGTACAGCATACAACTGATATTACCTCCATTTGCCCCTCCAAGCTGACTGACATTACCCAATCTGTCGTCATACTTTAGTAATCCTCCTCATGGCCGAGCTTACCTACTTCTTTTCATAATAGTATAATAAAAGTATGCTCTGCTAGAGCTTCTCTTATGTCGAATCTTTTATAGTATTCTTGCCCATCCAGGCTTAAACCCGTCCTCATGTGCCCATTGCAAATTCACTCAAAATTAGGAGCCTCGTCATTTGTCATCCCTTCTGACTCAGGAAGTGCTTCAATTAAATTACATTCATAATCCCATCAAGGACGTCAACAAATCCAATTCATCCATTCTCTAACTTGAATTCCGCCTCCAGCCTACCTTCAAACTTCAACTTTCCCTTCCGTATTCTTTCTTGCTCCGAAACTTATCTTTCCCCTTTACCTATATATCCCTTCGGTAGGATGATGCCGATCTACTTTCTTGCAGCAACAGCTATTCGTCTTGCAATCCCAGATAACATGTTCACCTCTTTCGCATCTGTAGTCACGAGAACATATTATGTGGACAAATCGTTATTACGAGCTATTTCATAGAGGTGTTATGCTATACATCTCTCGCCCAATTCCTATACACCACCACACATGTATCCTTCGCGCATACATTGGCTAATCGCCGGTATGACCTCAACATGTTCTGAATACTTTACGACACTCAAACAAAGATTTCAACTAAAGCTACTTCAACTTTTCCAAAGGGCAATTCACAACTTTGTCACGCTCATCTAAATCTAGAAAAATACATTTAGAATCCATAAAATACACCACAATACCGTCGACTCCGACTCCCCATCGCACTTCCAGCTCAAAAGAGCCCTTCCCGTCCCACTAAATCCTCTCTCCACATCTTGCACGAATTCTAATTTCTTAATGGAACCAGAAACTTTGCGTGATCAGGGCGTCATCATCAAAACTCCCCGTCGCCAATCGATACATCCATTTCCTCTCGCTAAACTCGGACATTTTTCACCCACAAACTGTCAACTCAAATACCATTCAGAGCCCACATTTGCAATCCCCTTAGCAATCTCCTGGTAGCCACGCATCTGTCTGGGTCGTCTCACAACCCAGACACATCCCATGCTCTCTATCTTTATGTCTACAGTTCCACTCTAGCTGGTAAGCTCTGTGCAATTTTAATAGTCCTCCTGCCTTCCTCAAAAATGCCTTCCCTTTATCCTAATTACAGGTACTGCTAACCATAATCGTTACATCTCCACACTGAAAAATAGGATTTTTTTCATAGCAACCGAAAATCCTTTTCCGTTAGAAATGTTTAATAAAGGAAAGCGGAAGTCTATGCCAAATTCATGATTCAGGAGGAGCAGGAATGCGGAGTATGAGTATAGCCACCGCTCTCAAGGTTCCATTCTAACTCACTTTTCTATAACTTGTAAGTTAGTATTAATCTTTGATTTGTAAATAGTGAAACCGGACCACTCATGCTCACATCTGTTTTCTCGTATCCTTCCACTTCTTAAGTGAGCTGATTCATTTGTTTGGAAAGCGACAGCTTTACTCCTTCCAGATGTCTGTCGGCAAGACGTGCAGTTGTGCAGTAACCGTAAATCTTAGCACCAAGACCAGAAGTCATATGTTACTCATCATATCCATCATTTAAATACTACACTCGTTTATCAGGTTTTCATACCTGCTTAGTGCCAACTAGTAACAAACCAAGTGAGCCAGTACAGCAAACTGAATTACGCTAAAACCCGATTATGAATTTTCTTCTCTTGATACGTAGCTGCATACCGACTGTGTGGCGGGTATTTCGACCAAGACGTTCCTCAATGGCTCGACAGGTCCACCCACTAGGAACAAGTTAATTCAATGCAGAAATAACTTCTATGAAGCCAAGTTATTTGCCAGACTGGATGAAATCATGACCATATCCTCACGCTGATCTCACTACTCCTCACAATGGAAGAATCCCCTAAAACCATGCTTAGTAATCACTAAGCTAATAGAGTTAATGCACTATCATTAGCATGGATATTCACTTCAGATTGTATAATGAATTAGCACACACCATACTCTCTTCACATCACCAGCTTCTCTCCTTCTTTCCACTAGTCATGAACATGTGTCTTACATAATTAGCAGATTTCAACTCAGATTTGTCATGCTCCTTAAATCTCACTCCTTCAAAACCCATTATTGTCATTACTCATATGTCCTCACAGCTATTCCGTGAACAGGCATTTCCATGAACCTAAATAACAGCACCTTCTCATGGACGTGCAAAACAGCATGGAAATACAGAAGGATACACGTGGCGTGCCATGTCTCGTAATCAAAGCCGCACACACTGTGTACACAAACAAGCTCTTCCTTTCCTTATCAACCTTACTTCAGGCGAGCCCAAATTTTATGATTGTTGTCTTCCCTTATAACTTACACAAAATGAAATTAGCACTTTTCAAAAGGTTTTCTCTAGCACGTATATAAAATATGCGTATAAGTCACTGAGTTTAGAATTTCTATGAATTTCCAGGCCCTTCTACACAGTCTTTTCGTATAATCCGTTCCTAATTTCTAGTTTTCCTCTCCCGATCCAACATGGATCATTTAGATTCCCATCTCTTCTTTTTAGCTCTTACGGAGGACTTACCCCGGAATTGTGCTCCATGTACTTTGTACAGTGCTCTCTGCTGTACAAAAACATCTATTTCTATTCGATTCAATTCCGTCAATAAGTATTTGTTTACTGTAGTTTTACCTCTCCAGTCTATTCTATATTGCAAGGTTCCTCAGAACTCCATCGTCTGCTGAAGTAATGTCAAGGAAATGTGGATGTTGTGGAAATCCTCTAAAAATCCGATCGCATACATTATTCACCAGAACCAGAACGCTCATTTGCGATTAATCCTTCTAAAAATTAGCTTTCTCACTGTATTGAAACAAATGAAGCTATTTACGCTATTCATGTCGGAGCCATGAATCACGTGCCAAAACAATCAATGCCAGTTCAAATACTATGCTTCTCAGAACTTGTTGATAACTTCCTTCAGTCTGAAAATTTCCCAGCTTAAATATATAATCCTTTCACCGCTCATTTCCGTTTGGCTCTGTTTCAATAACCCGCCAGGCGTATCTGTGAATACGCAATTTCAAACGAAATTTAATATTTTCCAAGCCAATAATCTTTCTATGTACAGCCTAGCCTTCCTTCTATCTCTATTCCTTTTTCTCTTCCCTGTTTGGAGTTTATCGAAAAGATGCATTACACTTTTACCATATTTTTAAACTTTCTTTTAAAATTCTATGACAAAGTCCTCCTTCATTTCAGTTCAGGAGTACGACTCCTGACAGATGAGGGATGTGCAAGAGATTCATGCCGTCTACGTCATAAACGTCGACAAGGAGAAAGAATGCATTCGTCTGGCCCAAGAAAAAATTTAGGGAAATGCTCACGTGCAGCCCTTTGGGAGGCGCTGCTTTCGTCCTTATCTATTACTGTATGTACCATTATATGAGTCAAATCTCATCTTACAATCACTTTGCGAAATTCTATTAACTTGTAAATTTCTCTCACAGACATCTTCAGTCCCATCCATAAACCAAATGTTTAGCCAATCCTAGCTCAAACAGGCCACCACAATGGTTTCGTATTTCAGCAAAAAGCTCTCTAGTCAACTCAACCCCCTCTAACCTTTCCTTTCGAATTTTTGGTACAATTAGTTTACATATTGGCAATGCTGATTCAATTAACACGGAGAGGGAAACACATTTGTCGATCCATTTTTGTCTCAGCCAGGAGCGCATCCAACTATTAATGGGATGTTAATGTTGCCCTAAGTGGAGTATCTCATGTCGACACCAAGATGAAGGATAAAATTAAGAATTCCTACAAATCCTTCGGCCCTTCCAAACTTTGTAAAGTCAAAAGTGTAGACATATCAACATAAACCATCTCCTCCATTTCACAATCTTTCACACGCCTGGGACAAAACCCACCCGGCTATGCTAACTGTTGCAAGGAGAATATCTCTGCTTTCTGTTCAAGTTGTGATACTCCTTTTCAATCACAAAATAACTGCATCTTTGCAGTGCGGTACGAAGCCTTTACTTGACCGTTGTGCTAAGTCTACAATATCTGTAAATAGTGAAAATGTTCATGTTTAACAATACAAATGTCACTGATTATTGTATACACTTGACAAACTTTAGAGAAATTCTTCCATAGGGTAAACGTGTAACTGTCCTCACTCTGCTCAAGAGTATTTGATGGGATGTTTGATTTTCGCTTTAGCAGTGCCAGATACGATTTATCACGGCGACATATATACTGTACTTGATGTCATATTTTCGGTTGTATCTCCACAGTAATGTCCAATTATTTTGATTGGATGAATGTAAATGCTGGACTAGATGGACTTACATTATGTAAAATAGCAGTGAGTTCAATCAGAGCAAGAAAATTTCTATTTTTACCCGGTATGCCTGAACACCCGATACTTGGACGTGACCACATATATGAACGCGAATTTAAGTATGCTGTTAAGTCTGCTCTCAAATATTTTGATACTCTCCTCAAAGTTTGGTGGATATTCTTTGGTTTAACAACAGAAGGATGATGTTAGCCGATGTTGATGTAAAGGAAGGGCCAAACTCCGCATCTGCTAAGCGCACCGTTCGCTCAATAACTCCCGAGATTTGCGGCTCAAGTCAAAATTAACCATGGATGGTTTCCCATTACCAAGATCCTAAAGACTGCTCTTAATTCTCCAAAACGCTCTTTTTATTTCCCTAGATCAGAGGATGCGCAACTTAATAAAATTGGTGGTCCTAAGGATAGAAAGCTATTAAGCTTTCTCCGAAACGGCCACGAGGCTCTATAGTAGAGAGTCTATACCCACTGTTGTTAGAAACCCTTCTTTCTCTCTCTCCTTCATTCCAGGTCGTGCTCTCCTTCAGTGTTAACAGAATCCCAGCAACTTTACAAACCTTGCTCCTGTAGTAAAACACATCCCTTCCCATAATATCATGGGCATATATACAGCTTGGAGAATTTCCCGAATATATGTACACGTTTCAACTCTGAGAATCCAGAATGCATAGTTCAGTAAAGATTGCATGGTAAGAAAGAATAGTTGAATGGTTTTCCTCAAGGCCGCCAGTCTCAGTCTACTTAAGTTTTTTTGTCCTTTGTTATCGTGATTTCAGCCCCTTTCCCCTTAAATCTCCTTAACTCTGAAGAAATAACATTAAATATTATAGTAGTACACTGCTACTAACTGCATGTGCAAACCGGCCCAGGCTATGGCCAACCGATGCCCACAGGTAGCCTTCTTAGCCAGTTTATCCTTTCTTTTAGCCTGCTTCTCCCTGACGAGGAATAAATCCACACAGGTAAATATCCCGTCCGTGACTGCGGCATTTATCACCGTGCCAATTATCACCTATTATTATTACCGCGCAAATCTAAGCCCATCGCGCGTCATCGCAACGTTAGCACAATCGACTTGCACCTCTTTAGGTTAATCTTCCATAGTTTATGAAGGTGTAAAAACAGAGTAGAAGCGTTATCCATACCTGTGTCACTACATAGGATCCTTTCCATGAGAAGTAAGGTTTATGAAAAAGGTAGAATTGTGCCCGTACTTTCCCCATGTCATCAGCAACACGGAAACTATCCGCCAAGGTTGTCATCCAATTCACGACCTACAAAAACCAATCAATAATCCAGTTTTACCACTCCTTTCTACGCTTCGCAAACCAATTAAAATCCGCTCCTCCTTTGCAGCACAGCAGTCAGCCTTCCCCTATCTTCGCGGAAGAATTCTAGTAGGTAACGCAATCGCCACGGTAATCAGATGGCTTCCATGATATTACCCTGACAATCTTACAAAGTTCATGCTATCATCAACAGACTGATAATCGAATCTCCTATCTACCTTAAGCGCATCCTCAATTACGGCATAAGCTTAACCGGTACAATATAATCAATTTCTCATTCCTTCAGCTCATTTATCATGAGAGTCCAAGGACTAGTTAGCGTTTAGTGGTAACAAGCAAAGAAGGATCCATATTCTTCCGCAGTAGGTAAGTTCATTCATAATTCCTGAGAATCCCAGTAAAACCAGGAAACAATCATTCCACGCGCGAGCTACTCATACAGATATATGCATCAAGTGTTAGTTAAACAAATTCGTGTCACAATGATAACCGCACGCAGTACTTGAAACCCTTTATCAAAAGAGGA
The DNA here is from genome assembly GCA_906901655.1 of Sminthurides aquaticus. Taxonomy (NCBI): domain Eukaryota; kingdom Metazoa; phylum Arthropoda; class Collembola; order Symphypleona; family Sminthurididae; genus Sminthurides; species Sminthurides aquaticus. Next base: position 599,867 of record CAJQTT010000004.1, on the reverse strand, counting down.
AAAACCCCATCGAAACTATGATTGTTTAAACTCCGCTGTACAAATTTTAGACAATCACATAGGCACACATTAAAACTTTACATCTACATACACACTTCCTACTTTTCTGCCAATTTGTATGCCAGTAACCAACCCCCATGCAAAATCTTCGTCTCTCTCGCTTCACATATATAATGAATCAAAAATATCCGTACTTGACGATACGCTTTTCTCCGAATGTTTCTGCAAATATGAACGTCTGAAATTCTTCATTCTGTCTGTGTAACCTCGAACCTAGATTTAGTTAGTCATCCGAATATATGGTAGCATTCTTTGCTACGTAAAATTTATCTTTACAAATGAATGAATCGTATCCTGCGACATAGTGTACACTGTCCTCATTCATTAACTTATTACTAATGGTAAACTGCAAGTATTCCTAATTCAGATCTGCAACAATGTAGAAGGATTAATACTTCAAATGTTAGCTCTCAGTATTATTGCAGCCATATTACCTGATCATTGGCGTAAGTGATGACCCCTTGCCCAAACTGATGTTTCCCATCCAGAACAAAATTGAGGATTCCGCGTATAGAGTTTTCTGTGAGAATAGTTTCTTCGTCCAAATGCACAATCCAATCGGAATCCTGGTAGATGTTAACATCATCTTCGAGACAGTATTGAAGCGCTCTTGCTTTGAACAAGGCACCGCTTTTCGTTACATAGGATGGTGGTACTACCACTTCACGAACTCTTGAGAACGAAGAAAGTCCAGGTATGGGTCGATCAGTGACCACTTCGATTATAAAACTTTCAACGCCTATATCTAAGCAGAGGTTTAAATTACGAATCACATTTCTTTTGACCAAGTCAGGAAAGTCACCTCGTGTTACGACTCGAATACATATGAAGGGTGCGAGGAGGGGAGATCCTTTAAGGACAATCTTCTCTGGGAACGCATTGAAGAGCGTTAGGCCCAGTAAATTGAAGATAACTTGAGGCAGGGCCAGGAATGTTAAAAGTCTGAGAAAGTATAATAGGATTGTTAATGGAACACCGTAGGCAGTCCAAGGGTCTAATTCTTCATCCGGAGGTTTACTTGCTCCGATATTAATGCCCCCAGCAAGGATTTCGAATGAGATCACTATAATTCCTAAGAGTAGACAGTGAAGTAGATGTTTCGTTCTACTTGAGACCATTTTAGTATGAGTTAAGCTTTAATTTTCTTCCTCTTATGGAGCAGTTGTCGCTCTGGGTTATTTGATTATTTAATATTGTAGAATTTAAAACTGAAACGATTCCCCCCTCAGTTCCAGCACATCTCTCCTTGTTTCAGCACGAATGAAGAGTTGACGATTCAATTAAAGCCAATATCTTCTATGAAAAGATCATTGTGTATGAAGATAGAGGTTATTTTTTGTAACAGGCTTCAAAAAATAGATGCTCCACTCACACCCACACTCCGTGACGACATGGAAAATCCGAAATCATAAGAATCCAATCGCTCTCACACTACAGACAGAGGCCGAATTGTTGTCGGAACCGGATGAAACAAGTGTATATATTACTCGTACAGCTATTATAAGGATTATAAGGATAATTTATATTGTAGCGTCCTCTTTCAAATATATTGGTGAATAATTACTTTGGAAATCCTCGGATTGACGTTAGCCGATTCACTGTAGCACAGTCAATTTAGTTGGTTTGGCGCTGATTAAAAGATTGCACAGAATGATTATTTATTTGATGATGATGATGATGAATTACTGGGTTGAATTGTAAAATTTTGTCATAGTTCCACTTAAATCTGACTGTCTCAATAGTTTTAAAACTCACGAAGACACACTCCCACTCCACATTCAGATTTGGATTGTGAAAAATAAACTCCTCTCAGCTAAATACACAATAAATATTATTCCTTCTTATCTCAAGCAATCTAATACATCCCGGCTAAAAACTAAACTCCTCTCTCCTAGCTCTTTGGTAACCAACATCCAAAAAATCAATCCGTCAAACAAGTAGTCAATAGTAGCAGGAAGAAGTTTGGGAAAAATAAATGTTGACTTGATAATTCAAGAGGACTAAGAAAGCAGGATTCAAAGCGGAGACACAGGGCAAGTAACTGAGGTTGAAACTCCTCAATTCAATCCACCTTCCAGTATTTGTTAATTAGAATTATTCCACTCCAGTAGTCCATGTCCGACAGTATATCTTGACCACTTTTATAATAACCCACAACTCAAGTGTATATATTATATAGCTTTCACTCACCCTAATAAATGAATAATATTAACAAAATATACGTGGGATAATACGAAGAATTATCATGAACAGGAAAAAAAATCCCCAAAACCCGGATTCGCCCTACTAATTTTCAGAGGAGAGTTTTAATTAGCGCACTAAATTTAAATTAACTTAACGAATTCTTTTATTCGCTCTTTCTCTCACACGCTCAACTTAACTTAACTGTAAATGTATTCTAGAAAAGTGCTACTGAATTTTTCAGTTATTCTAAGGCTATTTAAGAGCTAAAATTTAATTAAATCCCTTATTCACACAAACAAAATCACCAGCTCTAGCAATCAAATCTACTTGCTGTCTCAGCCGGCGCTTCCAACTGATGTCTGATTGCAGTGCGAAAAATTCAATTCCTCTTCCTCACTACCTCAAATAGCGCTCCTCGTTTGTCGTTCGTATCTTTTTTCCAGGCAGGATGGGGGCGAGGTAGACCATTGAGCATAACAGAAATTCAGACTCACTTGGCTGCTAGAATGAAGAACTGTGTACAAGAGCCGTGAGCAAAGGATCCAGGGTGTAGCATGAGAGACATTTGTTTTGCGGATCTCCTCCCTGTCTCCTCTGCCTCTATGCTAATACCCATCTCCTCCGTCCGCCGCCCCACACCCGTAAGCCTCTCTGGCTTTAGTCTCTCCTATTCCTATCCAACTCCAAGTCTCCTCCTCCTCCTCCTCCTCCTCTTACCCGTCCTTCCTCTTCCTTCAACTTTCTCTACTCTCTCCTCTTCCTTTCTCCAACCACTTATTACTACCACTTGCCTCTATTCTTTAACATACGTTTCTAGCCGTCTCCACATCCGACTACCGTCACTCTTTTTCCTTCCTGTCCATATTTCCTCATTCCCACCATTCACAAGAACATTTCAAAATTTCCCATTCTTTTCTTCATTTCCTCCTTCTCTTCGTCTTCCTCCTCCACTTCCTCCCTACTCCCGCACTTGACACTCCAAGAACTAAAACAAGTGAAAGCGAGGTGAAAGCAAGGCGGCCGGCCCCATTACCAGCCCCGAAATACATACATTAACCAACACGTCTACTTTCTCTTTTCCTCTGCTTTCTCTTGTACTTCATATTTCCTTTCCCTCCACCTCCATGTATTCTCTCACCTATGACCCAAAGAACTGCAATTCTCTGAACTTCAAAGACTGTTTACCGCATGTAACAACTGAAACTTATTCTGTTCTTAAAGTTGATGATGATTTCCCAACTTTAGTTGCTAGTTGTGTTGCAATAATTTTTGAACCAAGCATCATGTAGAGCCAGGGCCAATCCATTAACACCCGGCTAGCTGGAACTTAAAGAAATGCTCTTTTTTTCTTGCTCACCTTACAAATCCAGCCCATGCTTGCTGCTAATATTATCTTGGTAAAAATTTGATGTCTTTCTCCCCCCCCCTTTCTCATCAGTCATTGCCATTCATTTCTCATTTTGCTCTTGTTCCATGCTTCCTGTTCTCAACTTTATAGCCACCATTATTCCATAACTTTCCATATTCATCTTACATCTCACTATTCTGCCTCTCTGTCAAAACTTTCTCCATTTGGATTTCCTCTGGCGATGCGGTTGGGAGCAAGTCCAAAGTCAGCAGCAGAGTAAATCTTATGAGCTTTCCCTTTGAGCTCATACCAAGAGACGCTATTCTTATTCTTCTTTCTCTCCTTTTTCGAGGATACGGGATATTTCCTCAAAAAAGCAGGTGGTAGGGATACGTGCTCATAATGCTTCCTCTTTGCTCCTGAATCTTAGACTGTTCTACTAAGCTTACCTCTAAGGAGGTTGGATATCCGCAAGAATTTTGTTTCAGCTAATTTGCAAGATTAACGAGCCTGCTGCAACTCGTCTTTTTAGCTGATTCCGAAATGCTTATCACATCCGTTCACCTGCTGAGACTTGAGAGTTTATAGGGTGTCATAATTGTTGACCAGCTGGATTTGGTGGTCCTACGCGAGGCTACATTGGAACGTCAACGGTCAAGCCGCTGTTACAGACGCGTTGACCGTTGATAAAAAAGGTATTCCATCTAATTTTACATATTGCTTTCTCCTGTTTCTCATATTCGATTGTACAGTACGACTATATACACCTAACCAACCCTAAAAGCTCTCCCATATTGCATATTGCTGAAGGCAGTGTAAAGGAGGCTAAGAAAGGTGCTTTTCTCAAGGAACAGAATTCCACCCTGCTTTCTCTTCCCGTGCATTCCCACCTTGTCTTACTTTCTCCTCTGACCAAGGAGCTCCATAGGCTCAAAGCGCGCATAACCCGAACTAAAAACCAAGTGTGCTTTCTCTCTTCGCATCCAGCTCTTACGTGCTGCTCTCCTTTCCTCACTTTTGCAATCAAACTTTCTCTCTCCCATCTCACAGCTATCCTCGACAATCCTTTCTTCTCTCTGTTCTTGTTTTCTTGTCGTTTGTCTTAACTAATGGCATACGACTTTGTACCGGATTCGTTCAAGGCTATTAACGCATCTATTACTGTTAGTGTTGACTCATCTCGACATAACTAGAATCATAACTCAATTTGCTCAGTATGTATGCCTTTCATTCTCTCGCCTCTCAAGCTCTTTCCTGCGTCCATTCTACTCTCAACGTGTTTCTTTATCTAATCAGAATTCACGGCATATTTCTAGACAATGGAAAGAGTACGTACGAGTGCGCTGCACCTCCCCTCAACAGCTCAAATAGAATATTCAATAGACGTCACCAGTATGTTTCAATCTGACCCGAATTAGTCCTCATTGTCCTCATTGCATCTTTCTGATTCACTAGCAATAATACTTTCCGATTAGATTGCGAATTGTATCATTGTATGTAGTTCATCTAGGGTTGAAAAAGTGTCTTTCTCCATAGCGCCATCAAGCTACCTTTCCCGCAGACAATTCCTCGGATTGTACCTTGCTCGGCTTATATTCTACCCTATCAAGAATTCCTTGGCGGAACTTATCAAAAAGTGTGACCGTCCCACTTGAAACACTTTGATTGTCTCTCACCTCACCTTCGTTAGAAGGCAGGTGAAAAGTTCACCTTTAGCTGCGGTCTTTAATAGCATCTTTCATCAATACCTCGTTTAAGAAAGTTTTAAAAATTTATTCCATATACGCTATATATCAGCCTTTGCATCTTCTTGTTCTACAGAACAATCGCCTCCATTCACTTGCGTGTTGCATTAACTGAGTAAATGAAAATGGGTCCGTCCTCATGTGTCGAATCATTTATTAGTACTGCATCCGCTAGCGTAACAGATTGCATGTGTAGGCTATATCATTCCATTCCTGCTCTTTGCGTACATTCCTGGAGCTTTGAATTAAAGGATTGCAATTATAAAGGTTATGCTCTAGGAATATTCCAAAGAACTGTAGGAATTGCTCATACTTTTAATCTAGACCTGATTCATCTCTGCCGTCAGCAAAAGCTTACGGTACATGAAAGCAAGGGGTGTCAAATCGTGCTCCGCCCTCTCATAATTTTCCATATTCTCCATAATCATTGCTAAATATCTGCAGCCTAATAATTTATTCAGGGGCACGGTTCATGTTCAGAGGAGGTTTCCGAAAGGGGTGCTGGTAGAGATTGAGATGGTAGTTATTATGTTAGTATATCGAGAGGAAAGCTATGCGTGCATCTGCTTTATCAAGTTTGGGAATTCAGGTGAGAGTGATTCATAGAAATTAAGAATCTGCTGATTTAGCTACGGAATGTTTAGGCTCATCTGTGTGCGTATTTTCGTAAGTAGGATTCGGATGAGTAGTAAAATTAAACTAGGTATCATCAAAATTAAATTTGCAAATCACAGCTCTAGATAACCCAGAACCCTTACTGCAGTAGCTACAAGGCGTGACTCAAATCATGGATTATGACTTAAGATATACGTGATTAGGAAAACAATGGCAAAAAGCTAAGACTTATCAGGGTTGAATCTAAACTAATATGACTTACCGGCTTTTTTACTTTGCGTTCTCTTTCCCTATATTTTCAATGACGTGAAGAGATTTTCTTCGCGGGGTTTCTCGTTTACGACGTGTGGGGTTAATCATAGTGTGACTGTGAAATTCGCAAATCGCTGGATGGGGTGGGCATTTTGCTTCAAAAAATGGAATTCTAGAATATCGTCAAGTATCAACATGTTTCTTGTTTATTACAAACTTACAATTAAGATTCTCAACTTTTGTTGGTCTATCAGCAAGTACTTGGGTATTCCTTGTCTAAGTGTAGCAAGAAAATACTTAATGGCCATCACGGAAATATTGAGCATTGCGGTAATTTATGGCGGTAGAAACGTTTTTAACAACTTCTTTACGAAAATCCTTGTAACAAGTTTAGAAAAGGTAATGAGATTTCTCGTGTATAAGTAGTAAAATTATTATACTGTTCGAATTTGTCTTTGATCCATGTCTAGTGGAGTTTAGAGCATATAGTCTTCGGTGTAATATGTGCGTTACAAACATTGATATCCTTCAATTTGGCAATGCCTCAGTCTCTGTAGACATGTATGTCATATACTTTTTAACATTAATTGTACAAAGTTATAACGAAGTTAAGGCTTTTACAAAACTCATTAATTTAGATAGCATGATTTCCGCCGACTGTTCGCTGTGAGAGCATGGTACATTAATTATTTAAGTTTTCATTAATTACAAGAGCTAAGACCCTGATGAGTACATTCGTCTGCAGCATCCGAATACAACTGTTCAAAAGGCTTTTGACAATTGTTTTGATATTTTCAGTATTATTGCACACTTTGCTTTAAAACATTGTAGATACTCTATCTGATACAAATTGCTAGACAATATCTGTTAAGTGCGCTATCAAGCTAATAATCACGAAGCCTTCTTATTTCAATCTACCTCATCAAATATAAATATGTTTACTATAATTATAATCTCGTCTAATAATATATTCTTCCGTCATGTTCAGGAGGTAATATAAATACCTGTTTTTTTAACGATGGTTAAGTGTAAAGCATATGCGCTACATATTTCAAATAAAGTAAGTTTAAAGAGTTTAAGTTACGTGAAACGACGCACTTTCTTTTCTTCTCACCATGCATAGTATCCTCAATTATTTTGGTAAATAAAAACTTAAAAAAGCAAGTAAAAACAGTTAGAAAAGCACAATATTTTCAAACACATTGCGCCATAAATAATAATAAAAACGTACGCAAGAATTGCGCAGGAAAGTCATTATGAATAGACTAATAACGAATACAAACCATCCAGCTCACATAATCCCGACTTCCTTAAGATTATTCTTGATGATAACATCAGTAACAGACACGAAAACGAATTGTATATTTGTTGTATCCGTGGCACATGTAAAGTGTGTATAAATCTCCTTCTGCCCTTTTAGTTTGTTCAGAGACTCAAACTTTAATTGGATATAAGCAGCAGTTTCCTCGTAAGTATTGGAGCCTGGAACATCCAAGTATTGAATAATCAATCCCTTCTAATGACGAAAATTCCATCAATACTCTCGCAGAAATCAAGGCTTACCTTTGTATTCAGGGAAACAGATGGACAGTGGACTTTTCTTGATCTTTTCTTCAAAGAGATCTTTTTTGTTCAGAAATAGAATGATGGCAGTTTCTACAAACCATTTACTGTTGCAAATAGAATCGAATAACTTCATAGATTCTATCATTCTGTTCATTTCCTCATCCTCGGCTAGTACAAGATCGTACCCTGCATGACGAAATTCCAATTCATGCATGAATATTGTTCCCACAGAATTACCTTCATTACAAAAGAAAGTATATTTATAGTATCCAAGCTTACCCGACAAGGAGACACAGAAAATAATTGCAGTCACTTTTTCAAAACAGTGTATCCATTTCTTTCGCTCCGATCTCTGGCCTCCAACATCAAACATCCTATAAATTTAAGCATATTTTAATCCCGTTTGAAACATTTCATTTCTAATATTTCCTTACAGTATTGTCCACCCTTACTTGAAATGTAGGTTCTCAAATGTGAATTGTGTTTCTACAATCCCTGTAGTTTTGACTCTTGTCCGGAGGACATCTTGCTGCGTAGGAACATAGCCAGGTTGTGAAATTCTGTCCAGCGCGTTGAGGTAATACGCTGCGGAATCGTTAAGTTGATATTCCCTTGATCTGGAAAAGCAATGCTGAACACCTGCATCCGACCATAATCTTTTCATAATTTGTGCTAGTTCTACAGATAATTCTCCTTCTTCCACCGCACTGGCCATCGTAAAAAATTGTCGGGCATCCTCCTACAAATCAAAGACAAAACATTCAATTCTCGAGTTTTCTTTCCATTGAATCTGCTAAATTATAAGTCTTGTCCAACTTCATTGAACCCACCATAGCTATTACATAGAAAATGTTTACTCAAAATTCAGAACGACCACAATAAACTCAAAACTAGCAATGCTCATACCTTTTTGTTCGGATCCCTGAAATCAATTCTGAGCTGTCCCATAGCTCGGATAATAGCCATTAAGCTTTGAATAGTATTTGAGTAGACCACGGGTCTGTATTGTTCGCATTCTTCCTTAGAGTAGCCAGTCTCATGAATAATTTTCATCTGTTTCACAATCGTACTTTTCCCAGATTCTCCCGCACCTGAACAAAAAAACCGCATTCATTAAACCTCATTACCGTTATACCTTACATCTTTATCGAATGTCACTCCACGTTTAACTTACCGAGAAGCAAGAGCTTCACTTCTCTTTGGGCTTTGACCGCATCGGCCCGAAGATCTTTGTCGATGCGTTTCGACCTCTCCGTAGCTTCTTTATCCCCTAACGATCCTAGTGCACACCCCATCTTTCCCTAGTTAAATGTAACAGCTACGCTTCATCAACCTACTCGGATTTTCTTGAAATGATCCACACTATTTAACTCTTCAGCTCTTTCCGTCTTATTAACTCTTAAACTACCGCTCCCGTTTAACTCCACCAATTACAGTCTCGGACTCAGGTTCCCTATTCCTTATAGTTAATTTAAGGCAACAATGACATCTAGGATACGGAATCCTAGGAAGGCACATGTGGTGGCACACCCTTGTCAATCAACACGTACGAATGAAAACATCTATCGCTCAAATCATGAATCGTCACACGCTTATTACAGTTTCCAAATTAGTTGAGGAATACAAAAACACTTTTTCTATTAATACACACCCACACCATCCACTGAAGAAGATTCTCTCTCCTTGTCAAAAGTGATAAGTGACGATCCTAGGAGAAAAATCTTCTTAAGATCAGCACGTCCAACGGCTAATGATCCACGACTTGCGTGAATATCCTGTCCGAAATAATAAATTAAAAACTATAAAACAATTAAATTATATTCGTTAAAACAAAAGTAGGAAAAAACAAGGTAATCCAGTAAACCGACACTCGGAAAATCCTCTCGTACTCCCTCACACAGGCCTACAAGGAAAGCGCAATCCACAAGTTGTCCCTTGGAGTAAAGAAGAATCCCTCAAGCGGCAACCCTCCTATGCTTATACACTGTAATACATACTAAAAGTAGTCACCTGGTTTGGGGTTCCTCTCCTTCATCCCTACAAACAGACAGATATAAACCGCCTCACTAACTGATAACCCGACAGTTTTTCTAGAAGTAGTTACATACATAGTATATATGGTCCCCTTTTGGGCGTTCCAATTCCTATATCGCTATCTTCCAGTATGTAATATGCATTCATCAACACTATAGTGCATAAACTACAAATAAGTACTATACTCCTTCGTATTCTGACTATCTTATCGAGGCGCTCTTCCGGTACTAAACCAAGCAAGAGAAGCTACAACTCAATGGTCACGTATATGCCAGAGCCTCCCTTGATAAAAGCTTCGTCCGTACACTTGTTTACGTGCTAGTATTGAATCTGACATAGATTAGTTCCAATGAGCTTCCCCGTAAATGCTATGTGGACGTTTTCGTTTCTTGAATCCATGGGATTTCAAATCACATGTCGGATGTCTAATGTCTAATATAAGCCTTTAATAACTTAACTTATGGAATTGCAGTTGTGTTTTAATGTATTATACGGTATTTAGATGGGAGATTTTTGAAGACCATAACGATAGATTTATAGGTAGAACATTGCTGCAGTCCCTGAAGTTAAACTTGTCGCATTTTTACAGTGGACAGTGGTCATTGTGGTCAACCGGCACGTGTTGGACAGCTTCTAGACAATTTAACTATAGCTGGATCCCAAGGTACTTGAACAATCATTTTATTAGAGGTCAGGCATGTAATTATTTAGATTCGAAATGATTTGATTTTTCAACTGCTTCCAGGGTTAATTGAAAACTAGGAAGGACAAGATGAGTCACTGGCAAGAAGAAGTAGTTAGCGGTTATGACGCCTTCAAAAAACGGGTCGGAGAGCTTAAGCAAGAGCATGACCGCTTGTTTGTCTTGTTCACTGGAAGTCCAAGTGCATCAGGTGCTAGCTGGTGTCCAGATTGTGTAAACTGTACGTTAGAAGTTTTAGAGTTCGTAGGGTAAATTTTGTTTTATGGAGTTTTCATTTGAATTATTTGTGTACTTCACAGTCGAAGCCTTATTCCACAAGGTCAAGGCGAAATCAAGTCTGACCGGGTTTTTGCTTATTGTTCAAGTCGGCAATAGAACTGAATGGAAGAGCAAAGATAGTCCATTTCGGACGGATCCTAAACTGAGATTATCGTCTATCCCAACAATCATGCAATGGGGAGGACCAAGAAAGTTGAGCGATTCTGACATCCTGACCGAGAGTATCGTATCCCTTCTTCTGACTGAAGAGGATTAATCCTGTTACCAATTGCAGCTAAACGTTTTCCAAATGTTCAAATTGAGGTTCAGTTATGCTGATTTTCAAGTTGATTCTTTATTACAACATAGTGGATACACCGTCAAGGGCAAATATCGTGTGTGCGAGTGGATCGAGATAACGTAACTCAATAAGTTTGGCGAACGATTCTTCTTGTTGTATTTAATTTTTCTATGCAAAATCCCCTTTACATTTCCTAGGCTCCAGGGGATTGTAAACTATAAATTTAACTATGTTTCTAGTTATGCACCATTCTCTATGGAATTTGGGAATTAGTTACAACTCCGTCAGGTTATCCTCATCTTCAACAAGAGAGCCATCAGGAGAATTGATTGTGACGAAGTAGTGAAGAGTCTTTCCTCTGAGTTTGCTGTACGTGTTATCAAACGTCAGGGTATCTGTGATATAATTGTAATAACGCCATATTAATCGAATAAAGGTAATTTGATATAATCTATATATTGATGCATATTGAATTCTTCTACACTTACACCGACCCGTTTTCTCGCACACGATAGAATCTTCCTCCACATTTTTCTGCGAGGCAATGCGTTTGTATGGAATGATTTCGCTAGTGTCTTGGAATGTAATAGAGAAGCCAATGTCGTATCCGTCAATTCTCATGGTCCATCTAAAATAACCGATCTGATTTAATATACTGTCCAGTATTTGATTGCTGCGCGTAAAATGCAGATTCGTACTTCATTGTGGAATTGCAAATCAGAATTTCATATTCGAGCTGAAGTTGTTGACCAGAGGGTATTGTAACTGTGATGAGGTTTTCATCGTCTTTATCATTACTTTTAGCACCTGAAGCAAAATATTTTGACGGTACAGGACCCCCCATGCAGACCTATGAAAATGTTTATAATTCACTGCATTCAATTCATACGCATTGGCGTGAGGATGTGCACAGCAAATAATTCTAAAGCTAACCATAGAGGAACAAAATTCATCATTCCCTGTCTTTGTTCCTCCCCAATGGCTTGGAATGACTTCTAAGGGAATATTTTTACTTATTACGGGTTTCCATTTTTGCTCATCTTGATCGAATATCTGAACTTTATTCAGCGTCCGCATAGTTAGCATTGGCCGGATGATGCCAAATAGCATCGCGAATATTTTAGGAGCTGTAAAAACGGGTTGGATCTATTAGAAGTCCTGCCATTTGACAGTTGGTCAGTGAAACTACCTTCGTCTACGTACCGTTTACTGCATATGCGGCCTTTAGGATTTCCGGATAATTGGACTCATACTGTCGGACAACTTCCAGAAGAACGTTGACAGCTATTACAAATACATGGTGATGATTAACCGTCTTCCTTTGAATTTGGCACAAAATCTAGCGCATAAAATTAAATTTATGTCCCATACTTACTCGCGCGATACGTAAGTTGCTTGAGGGACAGCCCCATCAAATCAAATATTACAACCATTTGGGTCACCTCTGACCCTTGAATATTTTGAGACTTCATTCGGAATAAGCACTGTTCCAGAATCTGGTACGTGTAGCGTATGAAACTGTCTTTTCCAGCAGATTCAATGAGTCCCTTCACATCTGCCCGTCCAAAGGGCACGATAAGTACTGCAATAAAATTAAGTCAAAGATTGAGTATCAGTACCTTCCTGTTCAGAAATCAGCCAACGAAAACAGTAACACACAGTTCGCAGCGCTACCTGGACATCCTTCGCCATCAAATCCAACTAGTCCTGCAGGATAGTAGAGCCTAAGGACTTCTGGAGCTTCCCAGGTTAGGATCTTGTCCATTTCCTTGTCCGCTCTCCATTCCAGTGACTGTAAGTAATTCATGGCTGAGTTTGATTGCAATCAATGAAATGCAATTAAACACTATAAGGAATGTGATTTCTACAAGGGACGAAATTCGGAACAATACACAATGCAGACACACGGGAGAGAAAGTCAACTGTCACTTACTTTCTTAAACATTTGCTCCGCCTTTCCAACATCTAATTCACGGCCTGAAATGACAGAATGAAGAGGTATAGATAAATACGGGTTCTTGTTATGTTTAGGAGTCTGGCATAAATCCATAAGATGATTGTTCTTACCACGAAGCCATCGGAGAAGGTAGGCATCGCTACCTTTCTCCTGCTCAGGAACAAGGTCCTGAACACGTTCACGAAACTGTAAAAAATAAGATTATGAAAAACAATTGGTGAGAGTGAAAAGATTATTCACAGGATGAAACTGAATTTGCAAATTATCGTACCTCGTTTAGTGCTTGAGCTTCTAATTCGGATACATTTGGCATGACTAGACCGTTTCTGCTGCAAGCTCCTGTCGCTGTCCTTGGAACCTAAACAAGGGAAAGAGAAAGTTTTATTTCCGCCTACACAATGGTTGGTGTAGTATTTCGGATCTTCCGCAATTTTCCTTCCGGGCCCAAGAATATTTGCAAACTTCCAAGGGTTTCGCACCAATATTCCTTCACGTCCACCGGTTTCAGGAAAGAATTGCTCGCAGAAGCTGTACTTTAGCCTTGTCGAACAAAGACGATATGACAAAAACTTGTTTTGTTCGCTCAACGTACTGGCTGACGACCTTAATAATAACCAGGCACCTTAGCGGCAGTACAGCATTTGAATTATTGAATATACTTCCCAAGGATGGGGTCTTGTGAGACGCGTTCTTGAGCAAAAGATTTGATCCGCAGCGGAGCGTCCATTAAATATACCTTTATAACTTTTAGAACACACTGCTGATGATGTTTCTCCTTAGATGAAAATCAGTTCACGCACTACACTTCCATGGGATTTCTTTTGTTCTCACAAACTTGTCTATGCATGTATTTAAATCACAGGAATAATTCACTAAATGTATCCCGATTATAATGAATCTTGCAGCTTTTTCAACTTGACCTTGAGCTGACAATTCCAGAAGTTTATCTTCACTTGGGCTCCATATGTAAATTTATGCACGCAAATACTGAATTCATGTACACGGATTCTTATCTGAAATTATTTTTTCCAAAGATAAATAAATCTATTGCAGCTGTAGCTGGGTCAGTTGTTCGAGAAGTAAGGTAAACTTTAATCAAGCTACAAACACGGACATGAAACTTCAAAACAAGATTCCATCATCCCACTAAAGCGTCTTCTATTTTGCATGACATTAAGAGGAGAGACACAAAAATAAGTCACGTCCAAACAAATGCACAACCTACCATTGCATTGCGTATTATCGTCTCTTTTTAAATATTTTGCTCTTTTGAAACGTAGATGCATAATTTCTCCGCACCATTAAATATTATCCGTTCGGTAATAATTCGGTTGCCACGGTGGCCGTACATATGCTCTCCTACGGCTGTAGTTACCTGCAGACTAATAAATCGTTTCTTGAATCTAGAAAAAGCGGGACGCTTGCTTTATTCGGTAACGGAGTAAAAACAATAAGTTTGATGATTACTGGAGTAAATCGAGAAGCCATTTAATTCCATGGGAGTTTTATTATCGTTGGCTAAAGCTACGGAAGACGTTTCCGACCTAACTACCACAAGTCTTTCTTCTGAAAGCGAAAATCAGGTATTCGTTTAAATGAATGACCCTCGAACACAATGATGAAGCGTTTCAGTTGAATCGGATGCCCTCATTCTTGTTTCAGTACAAATCATACAGTATTGCCAGCGACAGTGATGAATTCGCTCACACAGATACTCTTCGAAATCCACCAGAAAGCTTTTTGGAATGGTGGGAAAGCTTACGAACTACAGAGTTGCGGATTAGTGCTTCACGGCAACCAGGTAACCATTACCTGCAGCAACAATCTGCCTTGAACGCGGAACGTCCATGGAGTTTCGTTACCGATGAAGTCACCAGACTTGCTCCAACCCCTCCTAAGAAGGAATCGAATGGCATTAACGATGATCGGAATTTTAGCAATGTCGCAGCCGCTCCCCATAACCCTCGTCATGTGCATACGATTACAAATTATCGGAGTAGCTTAAACAGTGTTTATGACCGAAAGAGGTCAGTGTTTGATCAACCGAATGCACAAGCTAAGCCATCTTCATCAACAAATAGTGCAAGGATAAGCGCGGATCGAAGAAACGTCATCATGGCGAGGAATACGGGTATCAGGATCGAGGGAAACCATAGTAAAAAGCGGAGGAGACGCCATTATAAACGTTACTCTTCCTCCATTAATTTTAAAAAGAAAAACAATTTGCCCGAAATACACGTTAGTGAAGAGATTATGCGTGCAATTTCGAGCAGTTGAGTAGATATTTATGGCTTAAAATTTTAATTTAGAGAGAGAGAGAGAAAAAGGGGATTGCGTTTTACGACTTACGACCCCGATAGTTAGTAAAAAAGTGGTTTCAGATTTAGATACACGTAGTATTAGTTTATTTTCAATCGCCCTTCAACAGTATTTCTAATTCAACTCTCCATTCCATACTAGGTCAAATAAAGTAGGCAGGAAAGATGCAACATTACAAAATATCAGGGGACTCCCATCATGGCACGCGAAAGTATTGGATTTAATACTTTACTTAAGAATTCTGGACGTTATTAAGAATTTAAACAATTTGTCGTCCAAGTTGCAGTAGAGCAGGAGATTTGCGTAACTCTTTAAGGATAAAATGTCCATTCTATTTTGGTTTTGCATCAGGGAAGGTACGGTATAGCCCCAGTGCGAAGGGTCGGGTGACTACATGAGATAATGGATAACTGAACTATGCTTACACAATTCTTAATCTACATTATGGTAGTATACTCAATTCCTAGCATCTACACTTAACCCTTTGGTCCACAATGAAATGTTCTTGGAGAATACGTTCATATCCTCGTTTTATATTAAATTCAGAAATTATGGAGCCAATCTGACTACTTAATTGCGCGTTTCAAGAATCTTTGAGCGAATTCCAGCTCGTCGAGACGGAAAGAAAAGAGAGCGCTCCGTTAAACATATTACATTTTTCTATCCAATGTCGATACGTCGCTACATATATTTTTAAAATATATAATATATTTTCACTTCTGCTGATTAGTATCACAGTAAATAAAAAAGTATATTATCAATGACGCTCACACACAGAACGCACAAAATTCGACTTGTTCCGCCCGCTGCAAACGTAAAACAAGTTTGTTTAATATCGCCGAGCAGAATCCTTGTTTGATCTAGTTACGAACGGATGATATATTTAACGTTATTATGGGATGTCAGAGCGGATCATGGGTAAACTACCTGGTCGATTATTAAGAGGAGGCACAATTAGACAATGTAGAATTAGCATATACGGAAGGATTTCTTGGTGTAAATAGTCGCAAGTATTTCCTACGTGGCGATTTATCCTAATTTTTCAAGCAGGTAAGAATAAGGACATACAACGTGTACTGATTTTAACATACATGTTAATACGTTAAAATTTGGGTTGTGTAAACATAATAATAGTACTTCATTTACTAGACTACATACTCCAGGTATTCTAATTTTTAAAGTCACACAAGCTCAAAGGCATCCATTTTGGAGTTATTCGAGGCTAGTTACAGCAAACCTGATACCTGACATCCTTGCAGAACATGTCCACCCCAACATACCGCGTTACGTTACGTCCTTTTTTCATTTCTTTCCATTGTGCACATAATTTTACTAAGGAAACTGAATTTAAATCTGATAAACGAAATAAGGAACCTTCTGCATTGCATAAAGTATGTGAAGCATTTGCTGTCAAGTGTATTTTAACTGTACCCGTAACCTAATTTACAGCTCAATAGTATAAAAAGGTTTTCTAATAGAAAGTAGTATAAAAAGTATAGAAAAAAATAAGTTATACGTAAATTATTCAATAAAATTATTCAAGAAGTAATCAAATATCACTACAAACCGGCTCTTGATATTATGATTTATAAAATTCCGTTCTTGCAAATCATGTGCGATTAAGTGAATCAAATCTCCTAAGCGCATAATTTTCTCGAAGAAATTACGCCCGAATGATACTTGAACTGAAAGTACCTTTGAAAAACCGACACCACCCATATCGCCGCAGGATTAAATATAGTTTCGCGTTCAACATACCCATCGTTTTGCAAACGTTTCACACATATCCCATAAAACAGTTCCCGGGGGCTAATTGACAAATTTTTAAAACCTATACAGATAAGACCCTGTTCGATTCCTACAAGATGAGGTGTCTATTATATGACACGACATCCATGTACGATAGGGTGAAACAAAACTAACATGCAACCACAAACAAAAGCTTATTTCAACAGTCGTTCAAGCATTTAATGGGGTAAAATTTGCTGACCGCAGAAAAATGTTTACTGAGATAACTTTGTTGTCTGAGGTAACAGTTTAAGTGGATGTGTGCTACCGTGCTGCTGTCGCGAACTTGGAGTCGAAAATACATACTGATTCTTCTGGTGACGCTCCGAGGCCAGTGGAAACTTTGAATTAACCGAAGGAATGGCAGGATTTTGAAAGCCCCGAACAGTGAAAGCTCGCGAACTAATACAAGGAAGGGATTTCAGCAATGTATTCGAATCTAAGGACCCTTTCCTGTCAAACAATTTGGATGCGCTGAAAGTTGAGTTTGGCTGGACTGTATCTGAGATTAAGGATGATGTATTCAGATGCGGCATTGATGACTTCCGTTTATGGCCGAGCGCGAACTTATCACTCGATGAGCTATTTGCTGAATTTGGTGTACTTGATGGTGCAGACGTCGTAGCACTATGAGATCGATTGTGTGATCGATTACTGTACAACTGATTATCATACACAGGTGAAGATTTCGCTTCAAATGCCTCCAACCTCTGTTTCACAACGCCTGTTTTTTGGAAGACAGTTCGAGGCTTTTGAATAGTGTCCACGGGCGTAGGGTTGGTAATACACTTCTCAGTTGCCTCTGAAAGTTTATCATTATGAGCTTCTTTTGCGTTCGATATGGGATGAGACAATTTAGGCCGAGATCGTCTGCTATCTTTCTGCTTCTCACGCGGCTTAGTCGATTCCACTGCTTTTTTTGTATGAGATTTGATGAATCTGACAATTGTGTTCGAGGCTGCTTCCTTAGCATTTCGATCATTTTTGCTGATGCCAGAAGAAGACAATTTCCAAAATGGCAGACGAGTGCTTTTAGATTCCTTATCTGAACAGCTTTCATCCTCTCGCTTTGGTACTTCTTTTGGTTGGCGACGTTTTTCGGGCTTTACAACGGCTTCTTCGCTCTCTATGTTTAACGGAATTTCGCTCTCCCCAGGAGAGTAGGAGCTTTCAAGACTAGACATTCCATCCTTATCTGTGATGCGTACCTCTATGGATACAGGACTTTCTGGGGATTTCTTTCTGCTATTCGATTTGCGTGCGGGTAGATTTTCGGACATGGCACTTAAACTAGGTTGACCGTCTCCGGTGATCAAACTACTTAAGCTGTGTTTACTGCTTTGCGATTCGAACTCGTTCACTAAATGACGTACACTGAACTTAGAGAAGTTTCCAATCGAAGAAATGTTCACCACCTGATTCGGAGATACACTAAACGTGTGACCATTGAATGGGCGTCTGCAGCATTTTAAGTTAGTATTTTGCCTAGTAGTTGGTGTCTCAGGAGTAGAGTTCAGTGCATCAAAGTCCTCCGTAGTTCTTGTTTGATCCGATGCTTCCATTTCTTCAGGAGACACAAGGAAGTTATCTTTCGACGAATCATCTGCCCCTTCTTTCTTCACTTCAGTATCAGATTGCAAGTCGCAAACCGAGCTCGAAACAATTTCTGCTTCATAATTAACTACTGAAGCAGTTTCTCGATTAGGGGAGTTAAGTACAAGCGTCTCCGTTGTTACAAAGCTGGAAACCACATCAGGAATGATTCTGACCTCCGAAATAGCTTGGGGCTCCACCCAGCAATCTAAAATTGAAATAAGATTGCAAAGTTACCATTTAATGAAACTTTTGGTAAAATTAAAACACCAGTAAAAAATCTACAGCTTACCCTTGATATTCGGAAGAGAAGACGCTTCACTAGGACTTTTGACCACATCGATTTTGTATTTAAGAGAATAAATTGATGGGGATGACTGCTCCAGGCATTGCACGGCATTTTGAAAAGAGTCTAGCACCTCACGTTGAACAAATGCTTCATCGTCCACAGAATGTGAATCTTGACTAAAGGGAATCGCAGCACATGAGCAACTTTTTGGACGAGAAAATGATGATTTCAGTCTCGCCACAGCTTTGAAAGCACGAGAGTCTTCTCCCTGTAACAGAAAAACGACGGTATTTCATATTCACGCCTATGCATCTGTAGATACTTTTTTTCGAGTTAAACTTTGGACTTACGTTACTCCTTTCAGGTCTAAGTCGAGCTGGTGCCGTATTGTAATACTTTTTAGAAGACTTTTTCGTAGCGATTGGGGTGGATCGTATGTCAGTATTTGATGACGACAAGGTATTTTTCTTCGCAGACACCAAAGAGAAATCGCTCTGCTTCAAGTTGGATTCAGACTTTGATCTTTTTTCGAGTGTATCGCTAAACCTTTTAGCTGCTAAAAGACCCTGGAAAAGCAAGAACTGATTGTGAAATTTATTCTTATGTATATATGCAGAAAAATAGATCGATCTTTACCTCATATACTTCCAGCTGTTTCATAAAGTTTGGATTCGGTTTCACACACGTTCTTCGTATTCTTACATGTTCCATTGATTGCAGTAGATCCCAGTTTCGATTTTTCATAACATAAGCGATGACAATAGTAGCCGATCGACTAATACCCATCTTGCAATGCACTAGTACGTTTTTGCCCATCTTGTGAGCCTCATTGATAAAGCGATAAGAATCATTAAAATAACGTAGTAAATCAGTCTCTTCATTGTCGCTTACTGGGATATTCATGTATCGAAAGGTGTCAGGAAAGAAATTGTCGATTTCGGCCGTTACATTGAGAATGTAACCAATCCTGGTAATTAAGAAACATATTACCATTCATTTGCCTGCGCCAGTCACAGTAGTAATTTAATTAATACGCAAAACTGAATTATATTATACCCTTTATCGAATAAATCTTGTTGATGAGAGGCATTCCATTCAGTACCAAGATATAAATTTTCCAGAATCATTGCCGGGGCTTCCATTTGACCCAATATTTTCAGCATCTCTTCGTCAATGAAAGACTTGTACCTAAATTTAAGAATGATTCAGTAACAGGATCAAGAAAACACAAGGTAAATACATAAGAGTAATATATGTTTTACAACACAACTACTTACTGAGAGAGATCAACACTGAGCTTGTGTTCCAACTTGGTTCTAATTTCTTTTGACGAAACTTCATCCAAATCTCTTTCAGACATTAAAATTTCTCTCAAACCTGAGCTTATTGTTTGTTGGAATGAAAGTTCATCCGAAGACCTGGTAAGTAAAATAAGCAATGTTTGCAATAAACAACATAACAAGCGTTGTCTTAAATAATTGAAATTGCTTACATGTTGGCAGCTACAGGACGTTTGGTTTCTACACCAGGTAGAAGATTCCATTCATTCAAACATACCAAGTCCGATTTATTGGCTTGAAATAAGGAATCGTAGTATCGCACCGCACTGACTTGAAAACTATTGTTTTTCTTCGCACATTCGCTAGCAGTATACAAGGACTGAAGTGCAGACCACATAGTTTGGACGGATACCGGTTTGAATATATGACTTCTCAAACCATCCCCGTACGTTACACAAAACCCTCTGTAAAAAAAAAGAAAATTTCGATTTAAATTGTTTCCCCAGTTTTGACAGGTTCTGTCATATCAAAATTTATTCTTACCCGTCACCGTCCAATCGAATAACGGTGTGTGAGAGTATAGCCAGTACCAGACCGATCGTAATGGTTCCATCGCAATCGAACCCGAGTAAGCAGAACTCTTCGATATCCTGTTCCATGCATGACACTACGGCCAGGTATCGCAGATGTGAACAGTACAGACTTTCTAATCTCACCACCAATTTAATTGAATCTTCAGGCCGTAGCAGTTGTGTCATCTGATGGAGGTATCGTTCTATATCGGACATGGTTTGTGTCTGGATAGGTCTGCGACAAAAACGACAACATTCAATTGTTGAACTCATTGAACCTGTTTTAATGGCGAGAAATAATGTTCTCGCTCTGTTCCTCAACTATTAGCTTAAATTGCAACAAAATTCTATATTCGGCTGCACCACAGCTTCCTACGCTACGGGATCAAATTCGCAACTTTTTCGTGTCACACCAATGATTTGCTGAACCTTCTGTCGTCACTGCAGCGTTCAGAAATACTAATAAAACAACTGTAATTACATGACGATGACAACTCAACGGTGCACTTGTAGGACGCTAATCAGCACAGGAGGCTAAGACGCATGTATCTGGTTATTCACTGTACTATTCATTCACAATCAGACGATAGGAATTTTATCAGCCAAATAAGATTACTTTCAAGTGTTTGGATTATTATATCATACACGTACCCGAAATTGACAAGACATGGGTCGTTCCCATGCCCTTCTTCGGAAGAATCAACTAGATTACATGATTGAGGAGGAGATCCACTTAACGCGACAGCGGAGGGTCGACGACAGAGTCCCCGCTTCTGCCCCTCCCTCCGGGTTAAAATTAAAGTTTGGCCCTTGACCGCCACATAGGACTCCGGCTCCCTGTAAAAGATTTCAAATAAGTTTTAATTAGTAATTTGAAGATTTAACTCGAACGCCCTTCCCCGTTTGCACATCTTATCTAAGTGGGATGAATCATGAATCTAACGTTTCGCTTTTACGACGTGACACATATTTCAACCTAAATAGAAACCCATACAGAAATTGTCCTAACTGCTCTAAGAACGATCAGTTCCTTTTCGTTGCAGTCCACAAGCTTGTTTTACACGCACGTCTAGACTACATAATCTGATCAAGCGTAACCAAGTGTTCTGATTAAAGCCCGAAAAAAGCTTTTTGCAACCTAAGCTCTACAAGCGTGAAATTTAAGTTGCAAATTACAAACCGCCTTGACCACTTGCCTCTGTCTTTTCATTCCCTTCAATGCGGAGTTTCTTGGCGTTTCTACACTAAATTTAGTTCCACACGACATGTGATTGGATTTTCATTTTAAATGCTGAAAATTTCGCTTGATTACAAGCCTCTTATTCGACACACCTCATCTACGACTGTATCATCCAAAGCAATACCGTACCAGCTAAATTAGTATTCAATTCTTAAGTCGCAAATCTCTTTTCGTCGTAATTTTTTGCTCGCTTCACCAATTTTTTCCCAATTCTTCAAGGCTACACTTTCGTACTTTCGATCTGATGGGAAAAAGCCTATACACAAACATAAACAGTGTTCCTTCTCAATCCAATCTAATCATATTCTACTATTATCAGCGACTTAAAGATACCAAACTCCAGCTTGATATGTCTCATCATAAGTTTCATTTCTACCATCTCGCAATCCAGCTCGCAAGCTTTGTTAGAAAAAAATCTTTGAATTAAAATCTGCAATAACAATAGGTTGACGTACAAGATATACGCAGGTACATGTATGAAATGCGTAGCCTATTTACACTGCATCGTTTGAACGTACTAAAAAGCTTACTAGAATTAAGTTGCACACGTTTGTTACAACAGTCAAAAAAATTGAGGATTGAAACTTGTGAACTGATAACTTTAGATTCTATCGTCGCCTCCCGGACATTGCTACATAAGTTCCAAGTTTCGTTCTCGACTAGCATTTAGCTGAATGCATACATTCTCTGAAGGATAAATAAAATAACTATACTTGCTACTGCTGACCAAATGAACGCTAGAAAAGGAATACGAAATTGAAAAAAAGTCAAATTTGTTCTTCTAAATTAAGAACATGGAAGAGAAATTGATTGTTCTACATGAAATCATAGGATGAGGTAAAGGAGTAAAATTTAAAAATTTACCATGAACACATGAGTCGAGCGTTTACTCAAGGAGGCGACTTGGAGGTCGAGGTTCCAAAATACTGGTTGAGATGGAATGACAAAAATCGTGGTGCTCGGTTGGAAGACCGAGGACTAGATTTGTCAAGAGTTAGCGTTAACTAAGCCACATATCAGGAGGATATAGGATAATGATTGGGAATTAAAGTAATAAAAGTAGGGAAGGCGCTATAGATACGATGGAGGATTAGATAGATACACGGTAGGTTAGATTATAGGAAAAATAATAAATTAGAAGCACTCAAGGAATATAGATAACTAAGGAATTGAATGGCATCCGTCCTACTCAATCCCTGCGACTTGCTTGTAAATCTTGCGTATGAGTTATTCTGGAAGACTTTTATTCCTTGCGACAAACTAACGGCCCTTGTTTCTTTCTTCAACTTATATAGGAACGTATAAACATTTGACGGATTTAAACTATCTTGTTGAAATTCTACTTGACCAACTTGTGCTTGAATCTCTTCCGCGATCGATATAAATTAAATATACGTAATAATAATTATATCTTCCACACAGGATATGCGTTATTCTTCTGGCCGTTAGGAATGAGTCTTGCTGATAAATTAATAACTTCACTTTAATCACATTCACTCACTCTGAATATCCTTGCCTTTTTTGGGCATCTCGACTAAAATGTAATGAATCATTTCCAGGTTGAGCACGGAAATAGCCTTTAACGGAATAACACTCGCATTCCCACCGCTCTACCCAAAGGTAAATATACCAAAGCTACAAGTAATTATTATAATAATAATTTAAATTTACTGATGAGAATGAGAAGAATCCGGGTTGACAAGGAGTCTCTCTTCACTTTTAAACTCGTTGGTTTAAACTACAAAACTCCGTGATGGACTTGGTTCCACCACTAAAATTAAATATTATTACTAAAAAAAGTCAATCTCGTTCATCCAGTCCGACTCATTTCTCTACTACACTCCTCGGCACTTAATAATAAATAAAACCTTTAGGACACAGGCTTCAAAACATGAGTTGTAAAGTAAGCCTTCTTATTTCCCTGTTTTTCCACTCAGAAACTTTTATAAACCTTCCTCTTGTTTTGTACACACATCCCAAAGGATATGAGCATAATATGATAATAATAATATCCTCGTCAGTGTACGGATACTTGTCTCTCTCTCTCTCACTTCACTGTTATTTTCTCGTATTATATCACACGGTATTATAGCAGTACTATCAGAGTACTACAGACTTGGATCTCTGCCGTGTATTCATTGTTCCTTGAGTCCCATCCACTTTTTGTCGTCCTTATTTCCTTGGCACCTCCAAGAAATTAAGGGACCTAGTATATTGCCAAGGGAGAAGGACGGTATCCTTAAGATACAAGCATGTAGAGAAAGCACGCACTGAGAGTAGAATAATAATGCAATCCAAGAACATACATAGCGCCATTACTTCACACATATACTCTTATTCCTTATTGTGTGTGTACCTTGCATTATCCCAGTACCCACCAAGGAGTCGTTGTTTGTATTCCCCTTGTATCCTATATATCCCCTTCTTGGTTTCTGTTTGATATTATCCTCAAAAAGCTGACTATAATAATAGCTATATAGGCAAGGGAAATACACTCAAGGATATTGTTATGTCTCCGTTTTCCCTAGGAGGATCCGTATCCTTTAGTACGGAGGAGAGATGTGTGAAGAAGAATACATAAGGAGAATAGGGACATGCGAAATAATGCAAGCACAAGCATAGGACTGCACCTCCAAGCTGAAATAAGAGGAGCAGCGTTTGGATGAAACCAAACCAAAACAGAGCGCAGCGCAAACCATCATCTCCCTCCATGAGGCTATATACTCCTAGGAGAGATGACAGGAGAAATATGCCTTGGATCCAAAATATTCGCACACACACGCCAATCCTGCTTCCTGCGCAGAGCATACAGAGCATAAGTTCTCCTGCAGTCCTCCTTTGAGGCTGTAGTATAAAGCACCGCCCGACTGCGCTTTCAATAATAATAATACAGTATTCTCATCAACTCCGCTTGCCCCTCGTTTGGAGTTTGGAGGCAGTATTTTATTCCTTGTTGGGTTGGCTTTTTCGTAATTTTAACAACCTTCTTCCCATTTCCTTTGTTGTCCCATAGTCCCATCCAACCTTCCCCCCACCCTTCCATCCATCCGCCATGCATACAACCTTTTCCGCGTCACATCCATCCAAGGAACACGCACTCTGCTTTTAAAAGATAAATTAAGCCATTGAAGCTTATGAGGCAACTAAAACTAAATTGCTATGTATTTGCGTATGGATGAAAGGACAGTAGCCTGTGTACCTGGAATAATAACACGTATCCTCCACGAAGCGACTAACCAATCCAACTAGACAAACTCGAAACAAGTTAATGGATTTAGTGTACACGTTATCATTTTCCATCCCCTTTACTTTTATTCCTCATCCATGTTATGTTAAACAAGAGCATCTTTTCCTACTTTAGGAATAAAAACTGCGCGTAGTTATAGTTCTCTCAACACCATCCTTCCGTGTACATGCAGAGTTTAAAATGACTTTTTTCTCCCCACAATCTCCATCCATCCCTATGTAGGTAATCTTATCTGGGGATTTTCTTTTAAAGTAAGTCACATTTAGTTGCGCTCATGTTACAAGTTGTGTATACCAAGCCTCTGTTTTTTCCTCCCTTTATCCTACATTATTGCCCCATCTTTTTTACCTCACGTAATATTTCCCCATGCAGTTTCAATTTTACACACTTTAAGTCAACCGTCGAACCTTAAATCTTTGAAAAGCAGAACCCAGCTCGCTAGCAACAGCAACCCTTAGCCAAATCCTCCCAGACAAATGGGAGATTTAAAGGACATTTATGTAGGCTACCCAATTTTACACATCCACCACCGCACGCATTGTCCTTTCCAATGAAGCGAAAGATTCGAGAGGAAGGAAATGAGTAAATTCACGCTATCTGTTCGCAAAATTTGTCATTACACATGAATGAACAAATAAAGTAAATCCATGTATTCTCCATAGCTTCGTCTATCAATACTAACGTTTACACTTGTTCGTTGACTCAACGCCTTCTGAATTCTTGAGGCTTAAAGTGTGGACATTATTGAAATGCTTCAATTACTCGAACCATATCCTCAACATCTTCTTTTAATTATTTCCATGTCATCATTTACCTTTTTTATGTGTTGCTTGCTAGTTGAGGAAATGAAGTGAGTCGCCGGCGGAATCCTCTGTCCCACATGGATTGAGAATTATGCGTAAGAAATACAGAGTATTCCTGTTCCTTGACTCTGTGTAGAGGCTTGTTTAAAGGAACTGTTGGAAATTGTGAGCTGGTGGACGCACGTGGGAAACGATTAGCCTGTATTACTAAGATGTTGTATCGCAAAACCCATCATCGTTATATACTCCTCGCTCAGCTCTTCTCACATGAAACCGTTTCCCTCGAACATGATTCACGTTAACTTCTCGGCTTCCCCTGTCCTGTATTTAGTCCTCTCTGTTAGTACATGCTCATCATAAACGAAGCTTTATACTTCCGTAAAACCTCTAGTCCGACCTCTTTACCACATCAAGTCACCTCGCGTCTCTTTACCACTTCATCTTCTTCTCAGTTAGATTCCAGCTTTATTGGCCGGTCATCCTGGTGCTTGGTCAATAAAGAGGGAGGGAAGGTATTGAAAAGGAGGGCTAATCTCTCCTCATCAGTCATATAGAAACTCAGTGAGTCTAATCCTTTACAGCCTCGCATTTTCCAAGTTCGGACCCATTTAACCATCCGTGTCCGTTCATTTAGCAAACTATGAGTCCTCACTACATGCGGAGAGTATCTGGTAAGCGGACTGCACTACCACTCCTTGAGGGATAATTTCAATCTAGCCCTTGTGTACAAGTACCGTTAGTCATATTCTACTTTAAAACCTGATTTATTCACCTTCAATACAGGTCTACCGATAAAACTTGTAGGGATTTAAAGTATAAATTTTCACCTTTTCCTCTCACAATCTCTCCGCTGATTCATTTTCGCTAAATATTTTCGCAATATATGCATCTTCAAATTTTCACTCCTCCATCATCCTCAACTTCTGTCTGCCTCATCCCTATAAAACATTTCATTTAGAAGAGTATGTCTAATTGTTCTGCAAGCAAGCTGTGGAGCGCTTCGTTGTATGCGTCAATTTTGCCTTTTCTTCGACTACCACCATTTCCCATGCTTTTTTCAATCCCCTATCGCATATTCTGGGCTCTAAAATATAATTGAATCAGCTAGCACTGCTAGCCTAGCTACACAACTGTTTCGACACATGGATACTTTTTTAATACTTACAGCTCTCGTAAGATACCCACCACACAGGAATGAGCCAAGAGCTAGCTAGCTTTTTTCACGTCCTTTTTAAGATATGACATTTGGCAAAAGCGCAAGCTAATCTTCGAATATATTTAAAGCGTCCATTAAATCCATTCACTTCTTGTCCTTCCTTCATAGTCACTGCACTCCACGGAGGGCCAAGCTGTAACCATACTCATGACGTAACGTAATAAATCACCCAGCTACAAGCTCATAATCATGCTTTATCTCTTACAGATTTAAGATGCTCACTATCAGAGTCTCAGCGTTCATCCAATTCCACATACGAGCATTGTATTGCATGATTCTCCTCCCCCTCTTTCGTTTTGAAAGCGTCTATCTTTGAGCCTCTTTCCTATTTAACGTGAAGAGTACGCCTTTTCTTTATTATATTACAGTGTGTCAGTCATTCTATCTCTTTGTTGCCAGTTTAACTTACATCCTTCCTCCCATCACCCCAGACAGACTTGGTATCAATCCAAAGGTAAACATTAGACTATATGGCCAGCGTCAGCTGTTTCTAGACTCCACAATGCGATATGATGCAATCAACGATAAATGTAAAATAATTACAAAGATATAATTTATTTGTTCACCGTCTCACTCACTTGTAGCTGTTGTAGAAACAGAAAGTCGTAAAAGCTTAACTCTCGGAACCACCTCCATGACTATATTCCTGCACTCTGCTCCTTCCGTTTTAAAAACTGCATTAGCTTTATTATCGCGTTTGGGGTGATACCAGAAATCCGGCTTGCTGATGCAATCTGTAATCACAAACAATAGTCTCGTAAAATTATGTCTCACAAATTGCCAAATCTCACGCAAATTTCCTCCTCAAAATTTACAATCATCATCCCCACAGGGGCCTGGCTTATGTAATAGGTCTTCTATATACCCTACAGAAGCACCCTTCTGCTGTGCCATTATCCTTCACGACAGACATAAAAAAATAACCATCCCTCCTGCTTTCCTTCACAAATTATCTTGACAAGCACATTTTTACACACAATATTTGATTGCACCTACTATCACCATCAACCACTCTAAACTTTTAAGTACTGATAATTTCCAAACCTTCCCTTGCCAACCCAGTATCTCACAACTGGCATTAAACGGAATACAACCGGAACAACTGCTAAATATTTTCTGTGCCCTTCTACAACGTTATTTCTTTACAGTCCTCATGGATACTACCAGTTTTACGCCGATCTCAGCCTGCGTTTTACTGATTGTTTTCTCTGCTAGCTTCCGCATAACATAAGCAAACAATTATGGTTTTAAAACATCAGCTCTGTAGTTATGCTCAATTACTCTAATTCTAGCTTTTGAAACTGAAATCAAAGACTAGAAGTCTATTTACACATACGGTTCGATACCTAGCCTGTAGTTCGATGAAATTAAATTTGAATACTATTTCATATCGCAGTAACTTACATCCATAGGACTAGCTTCTTCCAATTTTTCTCTTTCTTCGTTCGAAAGGGATATGCGAGAGCTGAAAGAAACCAATAACACAATTTAGTTTCTTTCTGACAATGAGCTCCCACACAACAAACAGCAATCAAACGGAACTACATACTCGGAAAAATTAAAGCCCACTGGAATTTTAATGTCTGCTTCTTTCTTGAGCATTTCAGCTTGGCCTTTCTCACGCTCCAAAAATGCGTCGTAGGTTGCTTGAATCTCTACCCTGTGGGCTATTTCAGGATCTTCCAAGAAAGTCTCAGGTAGTAAATTACGAATCTCGCGTAAAAATCGCCCATAGTGAACATCCTTCTGCCTCCCGACTTCAAAGGCACTACATAAAAAAATCGAATGTTAAATTTGCATGAATTACAGGACTTCTGTCCCACAGAATTAAAACTTAATAAATGCTTCCAAATTCGGAACATATTTTTAAAACTTGAAGAAAAGTTTATACCTCCTATGAGCAGCATTAAGGGGTGAATATGTAAATTCATCTTTTATATAGTGGTTCCATTCTCGCGATGGAAGTTTTATCTGCTTCAGTATTTCTACTTTTTCTTCTAGAGATTTCTTCATTTGTTTAAATCGTTGAAATCTTTCATCTGATACAAGTCCGATTTCATAACCTATTGAATTGTAAAAACATTCATATTTACAAAGCTAACAAATCGGCTCAACCAGAAGGAGTAAAGCAGATAGATCAACCTGTTTCTACTTGCCTTTAGCTGTTAAACGTAAATCTGCATTATCCGGCCGCAGGTACAGTCGGAATTCCGATCTGGATGTAAACATCCTGTACGGTTCATGGGCACCATTAGTAGTAAGATCGTCCACCAAAACTCCGATGTATGCCTAGATTTGTAATACAAATTAAATTTAGTTCTTTTCCAAAAATGGACTTGAAGTATCACTACTACTTCCGCATCCGGTGTGGACAATTCTTATACAAAACTTACCTCCGTACGATCAATGCTTAATGGAGGGCGTTTAAGTACCTAAAAGGACACGTTATTGGAGGTTATAGTGATCGTTTTGTATGCTAAAAAAGCACGGATGCACATCAGGCTGGATTGAACGCTTACCTTTGCAGCAGCATTTGCTCCAGCTAATAACCCCTGGCACGCTGCTTCTTCGTATCCAGTTGTTCCGTTTATTTGACCGGCGAGGAAAAGTCCTGAGACTTTCTTCGTTTCCAGTGTGACCTTGTTCAGCTGCCGAGGGTCTACATAGTCGTAGGTGACACCGTATCCAGGTCGTACAACAGTTGCATTTTCCAAACCTTCGATGCACTAATAGATAGCCGAAAATAGTCATTAGTATTCATACAGAAAACGAATCATAAATATAATAAAATGTACTAAAAATTGACATACTTTAACTAGCTGAATTTGTTCTTCCTCCGGTAGCGTACAAGAAAGACCGTTAGGGTAAATTAAATCCGAATCAAACCCTTCTGGTTCTAACCAGATTTGGTGCCTGTTAGTTGAGAAGCGTAATATTTTTGACTCTATTGAGGGACAATACCGAGGTCCTCTTGTTTCTTCTGTTACGTGCCGGTTTTGATGCATATTGCGTCTTACAATTTCTTCAACCTTGTCATTGGTATAAGCTAAGTGTGATGGCAACTGATCTTCTGGCTGCGTGCATGAATATAAATTTCAACTATAGTTTAAATATTTACAGTATCAAGTCTCTTACACTCAGAAGTCAAAGCGTATTATTAACGTGAATGTGTGTTTTTACCTTAAGCCACACTGATTTATTCATAAACGAAAATGGGCGTGGGGGATTGTCGACTTCTTGAACCGGGAGTTTACTGAAATCAATGGTACTCGCAAGTAAGCGCGGTGGAGTGCCTGTAAATACAATGCAATAATTTCGCATAAAGAAATAGGTTCTTACATGCGTACGGTACTAAGATAAATGTATATATTTGTACCAGTTTTGAGTCTCGCCATTCGAAACTGAAGCCTTTCTAGTGTTTGAGCTAGTCCTATGGCGGCGTTATCTCCGATACGACCCGCAGGGTAGCATTTCAGCCCAATGTTGATTTCTCCTCGCAAAAATGTTCCAGTGGTAACTACAACAGCAGAACTTTTGAGCAGTCTTCCATCTTGCAGTATAATTCCCTTGCATGTTTTATCGTCTTCCAGGATTAGATCCTCGACGGATCCTTCAATGATTTGTAAATTACTCATCTTCTTTACTTCTTCCTGAATGATTCGCTTATACATTTTCCTATCAATTTGAGCTCTATACCCCCATACTGCCGGTCCTTTCCTGGTATTTAGTACCTACAAGCCATAACAAGTATAACATTTCGAATCATAACAATCGTATACCATACTAGGAAATTGCATCAATTCATTGTGCTGTAAAGTATATTAAAGTACCCTATAGCTGGTTCCTGAAAGATCACAGATTCGAGCACAAATTCCATCCAATGCATCAATTTCCCGCATTAAGTGCCCTTTTCCTATCCCTCCGAAAGACGGATTGCACGACATCTCACCTGTAAAGAAAGTCCCACAATTAAAACCATGCGGAAAAATCTTAGCTAGACCATATCTATCTCTAATCGACGAGCTTACTTACCTATCGTAGAAAATTTGTGAGTCACAAGGACAGTTTTAGCACCCATTCTAGCGGATGCTGCGGCAGCTTCCGTTCCAGCATGACCTCCGCCAATAACTACCACATCAGCAGATAACGTATCCTCGCTACTGGAACAACCTTGATGATTAGTTCGACATAGCAGACCAAAAGCGGGTGAGCAATGAGGCTTGAATTTTGACGCTTGGCGTAAAGATGTTATGGCGGATGAGGTCATTTTTCTTGATTGAATCCAGCACAGCTGATTCATGTGTTCATGAATCAGTGTTCATACACCTGAAAATCAAAATTTCATAATATCTGAGCAGAACAAACAGGACACTTATATACACCGATCGGCATTTCGGATTAGCTTGAAGCCAAAATAATTGTTACCTAGTGATTTTATCTTTTGGAATTTTAAATTACACGTGGTGATAACATTTCCGAGTCTTACGCAATAAAACTTTTCTTACCTTTCCTTCTATTATTGATAGTTCAGACTACACCTAGCAGTGACACTTTTGTGTTGTACATGCTATTTAAGACATAAGCCATGACACTGTGATCTATATTTCTCAAAGGAATAAGTCAATTTGCCAGACAATAAATATTGAATTTAGCAAAAATTAATTCCCACATCAAAAAATCGAGATCTGGTTTCACTTTGGCGGGCTACAGTTTTAAATACAGTTACTGAGTCCTTGTAGACATCCTTGGAAAGGTAACCTGTTCACTGTTAATCGTTTCATCATATACAAAACGAATAATCATCATAACTACTTTCAGTTACCAAGTAATTTTTCAAGCCTTTTCTGTCTACACTTATTTAATCCGCATTTAGTTACGGTTAATATTGAGTTACAGGTTTTCAAGTACAGTGAGGAGAATGGGTTATATTAACTGTATTCCGTTCCTTGCTGTATTTAAACGACAATAATCTATGACGAGAAATTGATACATAATGGGAAAATGATGACTTTAATATAATAAGAGGAGGTTCACAACAAGACATTATCAGGTCAAGTATATACAAATGCATGACCTCCTACTATATGCTGCAAGGAATAACAAATAACAAGCAGTGGGCTACCGCTCATTGAACCAAATCAGTTCCGGTGAATTTGTCACGAAAACTCATCATATTTTTTATGGCTGGTAAATCTGGTAAACAGGAATAATTTTCATCCAGATGTATGCAACGCTCAATAGAATACATCTCTCTCACAGCGGTAAAATACAGAGGAGAACAGAAGCGGCATATATTTGGGGGATAACAAAGCCGCATAATTTGTGTTCAACTAATAAAGCATTTGTATCCGACGGAGGCGTAAACGACGTTAACCATTCAACTGTTTCTCGACTAGATCTCTGTAACAATTGCGGTATAGATTTCCCGTATGAAGTCCCGCTTCCATTCGTCATTAGCGTCGTTATCCCGTTATAGCCTTGTAAATAATAATACTAAAACCATCTCCGTTATCAACTACAGCCTATGCTTCCTTTAAATATTTTACCCGTCTTTTATAAAAGCCTTAGGACCATAAATCTGTGACTGGAAAGCAAATGCGTAAATTCGTAAATCTATAACTCATATCTTGGTTCAAATTTTAGCGAAAGTCGGATTTTGAAATGATGCTGTTCATCTTGGATACGAGCTAATAATTTATGCTCTATGCGTAAAACGTTTGATTCGATCCATTGCATTGTTCTAAATCTATTTCCGGTTTCCTCCCCCAGGCAGCTGGTATCGTATACGAGATTGGGGCGGGTGTCATACATTTCTGATAGGTGGGACAGGGAGAGAAACTTGATGACAGCTTAAATTAGAATGCTTCTTCTAAGTAGCAAATAGGGGCTGACAAATTTACGCAAAGTACGCGTGATATAATCAAAGTTATTAAACATATATACAGGTTAAACTGTTTACAATTTTCATAATAATGAACTTCCCAGCCGAAATATGTTATTGAACAAATCATTAGCAAAGCGTCGGATATTATCAAAATAATATCCTCAATTGAAGCCAGAACCTGTTTTGCTCTCTTTACGGCCAGTTGAAATTGTCAAGTTGAAAACAGTTCAATTTGGGACTCTTGGGTTTCCCCTCTGCTTGTGTTTAGCATATAACCTACTGGTTTTTAATTAAGAAAGCTCCAAAGACAGCTCCAGCTAGACTGCGAGCATGGCTTGTTTGTGGATTTTTTGTAATTGTTTTTTAATTTGGTGGTTAAATATCAATTACTCGTTGGACTTTGCCGCAGGCATTTCTTTTTCTGGGAAAGGAGTCTCATCACCTAAGAATGGTAAGAGAGGAAATTTGTACATGAAGCTATTACTTACTTGATTGATTTTTTATCCCCACACATCTCATTATCCATCTCCTGAAGCAACCACTTTCTTCCTGGCTAACAAGCTGCATAACATATTTTGTTTTCAGAGCAAAGCCTTCCAAGGACAAGTGAACTATCTTCCTTGACAGCCAATAATAAACCCCTTTCCACCAACATGTCGTCAATACATGGACGAATTCTTAATAGCGGTATATATAAAAAAATAATTGCTTGTAACTTTACTCCTTTGCAAACCTCATCCAGGTAGCATAGCATTTCAGCACAGCACATTCTTTTACCCTATAGCATCCGAATGGAACCCGCAGGAGAATTGGCCGGAAACTGGACCAGATGGAGTATGTAACTTGTTTTATCATCAACATTTTTAGCTCACCGCTAGTTTCTAGTTTCCTTAAGGTGCAATGACACTCATATATGTGAAATTGGGATATTCAGACACTCAAGCCCGAGGAATCCTTCTGCGTTGATCGCTACGTCAGAGGGAATTGCAGGGATCGAGATAACCCTTTCGAGTGCGACCGTTGGGAATGGACCGCCTACGCCACTATTCAGAATACGGCAGGTAACACCAGCCAACTCGTCATTTTCTCAAGCTCCTCCAAGAACATTCTTTACTCAAAGTAAAATTCAAGCCGACGCCTTAAGAGTTTCTTAAGAATTTCAAAAAATTTCCTTGTAGGTGTAGACAGGATTCGTTCAGTCCCAGAGGGTCTCTATTTGACCCCTTTGCCGCCAATATTCGCTAACGGTGTATACGAGTATCGGCAGGTCCGTGTTTCCTTAACTGTAACCTGCTGTACTCCCGTGGTCCAGTTCGTAAGCGAGACTTTTGGGAGTGCTGACTATGGCAAAACTTGCATAGTTAACGTGAATGGTGAATGACATTACATGATCCCTTCAATCCTTTCTTTCGTTTCATCCCTTGCCTGTAAGTCATGATTCAAACTGTGGATTCGGATTCTTAATTCCAGAGTTACAAGGCCTTAAGGCATATGAATACGTCCTGATAATAGGATCATCGCTAATTCTGCTCGTTGTCATATTAATCGGAATCTGGTACTTTTGGAAGCGTTACAAAACGAATCAAGAAATGAAATCGAGCCCCCGTTTCCGTCGGTGAATCCTACACATGTAAAGCCTTCAGTTGATTGCATAATTTTTCCGCTTTCATGCTTTTCTTGTTGGTTGTGATGAAAATTGAATAAATTATATATATATATATATTTGGCAGTGGAAAGCTTCTTCTACCTTTGAAAATCCCTCGGGGATATATATAATATTAATAGACTTTTTCTTCCGCGGCTTGCGTCACACATGGAAAGGTTAGTGTATGCATCTTTAATATTTTGTGCCTTGGAGAGTTTATGTGGATCATCTGCTAATCCAATGAAGGTGTAGTAAGTCAAGTTTGATCTAGGATGTGAAGTGAACATTTCACCGGCATCTCCTTAGATCTCTCACCAGTGCAATCCTGTTGACTGACGTAAATATTAGCTAGAAAATTCCCTCTTTTAGCTTGGCTTAACTGCAGCAGAGATGAAGGAGTTTGATATTTTTCTTGGGAAAAATCTTTTTTCATAACAGTTTTTCTAAACTTGATTTGCTTTTGGAAGCATTCATATTTTTACCCTTGTACGTACTACACAAGGAGAGAATAAGAATAGATCCGTTAGCTCCTGATACTAGTGTATGTGCCTGTTCTAATATTTCCTGTTAAACGTGACGTATTGACAGGACGAATTCCCCAAAGCTTTATAAACAGCCTCCCCCTCCGGAGGAGTTTGTGCTTGGAAGCTTTAAAGCCTTTCCTCCCTCCGTACATTTCCACCTTGTTTGTTAAATTGAAAATTTTTAAGAAGCAGAATACGGGAGCTCTTCGGCTAACGAGCTATTCAAAAGCTTACTTTTCGCATCACGTTTATGGCGTCCATAAACGCTTGTCTTGTCCCTTGGAAACTTTTTCTCGGGAGGGGGAAAAATCAAAAGGATGGAGGAGACAATCCCCTCTGAATAAGGTTACATTTTTAGTGTCTCAAAAAAGGAATCGCTACAAATTTCCATCCCAATCTCCCGCGGGTACTGAGTATGTAGATTTTCTTTGGAAACTTTACGTGTTTGGAGCAAGTAGAGGAAACATTTACTGCTTGAAAAGTTTTTCAAGAGCGCAACTCTAATTTTATTGGGAAACTCGGG
Organism: Sminthurides aquaticus; assembly: GCA_906901655.1. Classification (NCBI taxonomy): domain Eukaryota; kingdom Metazoa; phylum Arthropoda; class Collembola; order Symphypleona; family Sminthurididae; genus Sminthurides; species Sminthurides aquaticus. Next base: position 563,921 of record CAJQTT010000004.1, on the reverse strand, counting down.
GTGTGGTTAGATAAGGAGAGAGAATGAAAAGCCTCCAACTTTCTACCTTCCCTACATTCTACGTCCATCTTCCAAAGTTGTGGACAGAATAATTATGGAAATTTCCCCAATAAAACCCCACTTGGAAATAGTAGAAACTACCTCCAGGCTGGGCCGAGATGAGAAGGACTTGTACTTTTATATTTCTCCTCTTTCTCCTCATACAAAATCAGCTATCACACATCCGCTACTACTCTCCAATTCTTTGTCTTCATTTCATGGACGGTTAGGATTTGTTACTTTTTTCCCTCGGCTCACCATCCCATCGACCGAATCTCGAGCGAGGAATAATGGGAGCGCTACTTAGGACTGACTGCGGTAACTATCTGCACTTTCTGATAGTCGGAGCCATATCAAAACGTTAAGTTCCGAGAAAGCTGGTGAAAGGGCGGATGTTAAACGGAATGGATAAAGCTACACCAATCTTCTTTTCCTAACTTGATCTCTACTATGTGCTATGATGGCGGCGCTTTTATCAAACCTAGGTTCCTACTAATGACCACCTTGAATCTCTGGCGATATATATGTACGTACACAGTTATCCTGTTCTTGAAGAACATATGGTGTCAGAAGGCAAGAAAATTTATTGCTTTCTGTAAGAGCTTTCTAGACTATTGCTCTATTAGGTTTATAAGGAGGAAAGCTGAGGCAGCCCTGGACGGAGCTATTTGAGCGGAGCGTATTCTCCATGCCCAACATCTTCCTTAATTTTTCATCATTAATAACTATACTAAAGTATAGTAATATATGTGAGTGGAAACACTTTGATCAAGTGAGTACAAGGTCTTATCGAATTAGTTTCCGAGATGGACGTCCCCCAATGAAGCCTGACTCCTTTGCAAGCTTTGATGGACTTGGAGAAAGGTTTCTTTTGCTTTCACCCCATTGCGTAAGTTGGCTTCCGTTCTCTCGAGAATACAAGACCAGTTTCCCCAGCTTCCGACAAGATTCAAGACGAAACTTAATACTTACCAATTAAAACATGGGTCCTATCACATATATTAGTACAGAGCCTACTAACTCCACTTGAATGCTGGTCTTATTTAATACTCTTTTATGTACGGTTCCATGCCATTAGATACGTGTGGCATTTAATGATTACAGCGCCATATGGGTACGACCCTAGGCATCTTGGGTCCTAATTAAGAATATCATATTGCAGTACTGTTCTTATCTTATTGCTTGGTACATGTAGTATACCTAAGGTTTATTCAAGTATCCTACTCCCTTCCACATAGTCTCCGTTGCCCAAACAGACTTGAGGAAATATTGCACGGTTAATCAAGTTCAGCCAAGCGTATTTGGCTTAGTGAGCGGAAGCTTATACGTAAGCATTCATTCTTTTCACGCTCCTGAATTAGGCATCATCATCATTGTATTTCACCACTCCACTAAATCCTATTAAAGATTAAGGATTAACTTGCAAGTAACGGCTAGTCATTGCGATGCACTCTGATGCGAAAAATGTACGTCTCTGCCCGTATCTTCTAATTCCAAAACGGAGAAGCACAAGATATTGCCATCTGGACTTAAATATTGGTCAGTTAAAAACATTAAGATTGCTCATATTTATTGCCACACTTTTGCTAATATCACAGACACAACAAAGCGTAATTATCACGTGGGAGCAATAAACTTTTGTAGTTTAATTACTTGAAGCTTTTCTAAACACCTGATAAAAATGAGAGACTGTTGAATGTAAGAAATGAAATTAATTAGAACGTATCGTGAAGTTGGATTACTTGTGTGCTTGAGATAATGCAGGCACTTACAACATGAATTTTTTTCCTTGATTATTTTTCTGTAGTCCAAGAAACTAGAAAAATGAAGATGTTTTCAACTCTGAAGCCATGTATATATACCTAATCTTCCCATTTTTGTCGTCTCCTGAATGTGAAACTTAATCTATGTTATTCAATTATCGTACGTCTATATGAAAGCATTTCTCGTTTCGTTCCTCGCTTTCCATCCATACCAGTAGCTCTTCTCATGGTGCCCGACGCAATTATATTTTTCAGGAGAACAAGAGATAGAAAAATGTGTGTAAAGAGGAATTCCTCATAACAATCCCATCTCCGCTAACTTTAACCCACTCAGCTCTTGAAAGAATGAATGAATGTGGGAGCGAAACTGTGAACACGTCAAGTGAGAATTAAGGTACTCTGTCATTAGGCTCAGTTTTGTTCTTCCAATTAGGGAACTGGCGATAACTTCCTCTCTCTACACGGGAATTGTATTTGCTATAAGCATTGTATGGTACCCTGTGTTTTGCATCCCAAGGTTTTTTGTACCCTAGGGTTTTGCATTCAAGGGTTTTTTGCATCCAAGGGTTTTGCATCCAAGGGTTTTGCATCCAAGGGTTTTTTTGCATCCTAGGGGTTTGCATCCAAGGGTTTTTTGCATCCAAGGGTTTTGCATCCAAGAGATTGGCATCCTAAGGATTTTACATTCAAGGATTTACCAGTCCCTGAGTCTGCTGTACCGAAAATATCGCAAAAAGTTGAATGCGTACAGCAAAAAGTTTTCAGCAAACAGTTTTCCCGTCCACGAAATCCCTTTAGGAGAATCCCCGTGCCACCACTTAACACGTTAGCTTCAAAAGTATATTTCGCTGAGAACCTCTAGCTTTTCTCTCCCATCCGGTTTTGGTTTCCTTCCTTCCGTTTTGCGGCTGTTGATTAAAGGGTCGTTGATTTTTTCCTTTACAGCCATTCCTAAAGGGAGCAGCGGCGCCCAAGGAAGGAAGGGAAATAAGAAGAAAGAGGAGACGAGGAGGTGGCTATTGAATGAGAGAGATCCATCCACCACCTACTACAGCATACTATTCTTTACATCCTCCACGGACTGCAGGAGGGTCAGTTGGAATCGCTCGCTCAGCTGAGTGCAGTTGGTAAATACACCTCAGCAGAGTTGTTGCATGTTGCTCCTCGGATCTTGAGAAAATATTAATCCAAGGAGGTAGGGAATAATTTTACGCAGCCTGTTTTTTACTACTTATCCGCGCTTATTTTAAAGTCCAAGTACAGCGTTCGGATGATTAAGCGCAGCGAAAGAATCTTTCTCCATCATCGCTTCGTATAATAATTTGCAATGATCCAAATGAAATACATGTTCAATCTTATCCTTTGAACTCTATTTGATATAAAAGTGAGAGATTAGAGTGCAGCGGAGATGGTGAAGTGCTTTCCTTGTTTAAATGAGGAACGTGTCTGCAAATCCATGTCGTGTTAACTATGATTGACTCAAAGAGCGCTATTGAGTGGATATTGATAAAAGTGCTTGGACATAGTGGATTGTTCCACGTAAATCGTGATATTCTATCATCCTTAAATTTTTATATTCCGCCATCACGTTTACCTACACAAAGTATAAACACAAATCCAAGGGAACTAACTTATCTTCAAATCTAGAATTAACTACGGTTCCTCAACGACTTTAGTTCTCTCCACCGCAGCAGAACTCTCATCGAGTTACCCATGAAGCTAATCTTGAAATTTTCTTGAAAAATCTTGCACGTGTTCTTCGAATTTCAGTACCGCTTGCAGGATTGCTCCATTTGGAATTGATGATTTGAGTGAAACAATTAATTATTTTCAAAATTATGATTGTGTCGTGATCCTCTGAGGAAAGTCGTGAAGGGTTGGCTACCTTGACGAAAAGACTGAAAGTTACATGAGAGGATTTGTCAATTTTGTCGATATTCCATTTTCGTGAGTAATTTTACATTAATCAATCAGAAATCAATCAATAAGGAATGTATTCTTTGAACGTAAAACTGTATCTTTACTTTTGTAGAGACTCTTCAAGGAGAAAAAATCCCTTGGAGTTTCCCACGCATCCCAGGACGGGAAAGCAAATAGAAATAGCAGAAAGTTATCCCTTGAAGAATATTCAAGATCTACAAAGATTCAAGACTCATTCGAACCAAATTGTATGAGGAACCTACTTTTTACAAATGAATCAAATCTGGAGGACATTTAACAGCTACAAGCTCGACACAGGATGTTAGGATTTCACACGTGTGTCCATCCTAAATCACTTTAGTTACTCCACTAAAAACTCAATTTATCATCCTCGTCATCTCCACATAAATTATATAATATTAACAAGGGAATCATTAATTCCCTCACACACACCCTTCAACATACCTCATCAATAGACTACCAGCAACCCAGTGCACTACCAGTGTCTTGGTAAATTTAGATCAACATCACCGAGCTTAACATCAACACCATCGCTATTACATACATCAAGTTACTACAATCATCACTGCAGCCTTTCTGCTTCCGTACTTATTACAACAAGTTGCATCCATTGCAATCCTCATCATATCCTTCAAGATATATCCTCAACGAGTTTTTAGTCTTCAATTGTAATTTATTAGCCTTCGACCTGTGAGAGTCACTCTTAATCTTCCCTGGCTGTCACAACCGCATACACAATCTAATTATGCAGTGCTGAAAGTGTTGTAGACAACTCCCCTTGATTTCGTTAGCTCTCACCGGTGTGTAAACCCCGACCACAACTTTGTCTTTATAAATACTTTTCAAGTGCAAAACAAAAAAAGGTAAGAACCTAATTTTAATCCAGTATTCGTATTCCGCTCTCGTTTGCGTTTCATTTAAAAAGTTTGCTGCTTAAATACTTTAGCCGTTTCTTGGCATGTACTACTCGTAGATTCAAAAGCGTCCAAGCGCGTGTAATATCCCATATTTCAAATGGTAACATAGCACAGAGCGTCTTCTTGGGAAGTCATGCTTGAGGAATACGGTCAAGTAATAAGAGCTGAAGCAATAAATCTGCGAACTAGATTAAGACATATGAACCTCTTTTCCACATTCAAATCTTGAGGAGTGGCAGTCAGATTGAGTTTGAGGGGTAGCCCGCACACAGGAGAGAGAGAGTATTCATTTTACATGATTTTACAAATTGCAAAAACTTTTGCGACAGCGTCCAGCTACACACAGCGGTCATGTATCACGTATTCCTTTTCCTGTATATTCACCATCAATTCCAGTCATATTCCATGTAGAACGTGGCTTTTTATAACTTTCCGCAAACGCATAGCGAAAAAGTGGCTTCTCAAAAACTATCTTCCCACACTAAACGCTTTCGATTAACCCATGTCAGCCCTCATCATTTCAGAGAAGGGTCAAGATCATGCCTTTCTTTTCCTGTATGACCGCACGTGGACTTGGCCTCTTGTTGTTTATTATCAAATGTGGAATCCTTCATAGGCGTGTTGGAAATAATCTTTTTGCTTTCACTCAGTTCATGGCTTCTACGAGTGGATGTTTAATTCAAAAGAGAAACTGGAATTTGTAGGATCATATTCGAGCAAGTTGAAAGAGTGCGGCTTGGAATAAAGCTCAAGGTCTCGGTGAGATGTAATAATCTACGGATGTATTTCCTTGGAGCTTCGTTACAGTCATTAGATGTATCGCAAAATTACAATCCCCTTAGATTGACAGGGTTAATAAGATGGACTTTCAAGTAGGATTTTCCTTGTTTCTCTCAGTTAGTTATGTGTAGTAGTACGACGCGGCCGTCCGTATTTTTGCAGACAGAAGAGGAGAACAGGTGAGGAAGTGAGTGGAGATGTGCCGGGGGTAAATATTTTCCCATGTAAGAGGTTTTCCACTCTCGCTAAACAGATTCATCTCGGAAGAAAGACAGTGTAAGGAAAGAATAGACTAGCTAATCAAGCTAAAATTTATTATTCACCTCCTTGCTTACACGGAGCAGCCACCTCTAGCTTTTTGAAAGACAGCTGCTCATATATGCTAAGAAGCTATACATGTACATTCTGTTTAGGGATGCGGGAATAAGTTTTATTATTTCTCTCGGAATAAGGTGAGGTGGACCTTGCTGACGGAAGAGACAGTCCAAGGCTTTCATTGAGGCTAAGTGTTTGTAAATGCTCTCGTCGTCGTCCAAGGGATGGGTAGGGAAGTATATGGAGAGCTCGTATTGGAAAGATATGAAGTAGTTTTCGCAAACTTTTGGGTCAATGATCTTCTTTGCAACTTGTTGTACACAGACTGGGATGAGATGCTAGTTTGCCAGCTTCCCTGACTGAGATGAAGCTAGTGGGGGGGGGGGTATAGGAAAGATAAAATCCATATCCCTTGCATGTAATCCTACGGGTTATCGAAAGAGGAATACGGCATAGGATGAGAGGTGAAGTCATGCAAGACTAGCTGGAATGAAGCAAGCAAAGAAAGTCTGCAAGGACTGATCGGAATCTCGGCTATTACGTTTCACATATTAGCAATCATATTCAGTCAGTCAGTCAGTGTAAAATCTGAGCTATTCATTCTTCTCATGATTGCCTCAATGAAAAGCGGGGTGCTCATTTACACAGGTGAGTACATTGATTTGGGATCCGCAGCAAGGATTACTTCTCTACGAGGCTGACCATTCTTTGATTAGCTGTACAATACGGAGATTCTATGGGAGGTAGTTGGAGCAGGCGTCTGATGGGAATGCTTTACACTTGGAAAACAGGTAGCAGCAGCGGCACTGAGCTCCGTGGATAGACATGATAGGGAAGACATTATACGGGACGTTCCGTTGCTTTACAGAGGGGTAACTTTCTCGAGCGATGACGGCACTGCGTCATTGTTGTTATTATGCAGTAAGCGATGAAGACGAACTTTTTTGCAGAACCTGTTAGACCGAAATCTCAACAGTAATTTTCTGTCTTTGTGCATACCTCACTTCCAAAACATTGACTTGAGCGGTGACCACAACAAGTGTGGACCAAACGAGTTGGCTGGTGTTAATGAATTGGGAGTTAAGGCTCTTGATAGTTACAACCAGAAAATCTGGCCTCTTGTCATTCAAGTTTGCAATCATCTCTCTGCATGTACCTGTAATATTCTGAATTGCAACTGTACAGAGACAGAATCCACATTTCGTGTGACACTATAATGCCTAAAGCAGGTACGACTGTCTCTTCCTCCACCCTATCTCAACATTTGAAAGCACAATCAAATTAAGCATCAAGGTGGCTTAAATTCAGCATCGGAACGAAAAGCACTGCTCAAGATGTGTCAAAGACTGGTGGCACGAACGACAATGGATTAAATAAAAATCTTTCCTGATTTCCTTTAAAATTCATGGATCGCTGAATAGGGACAGGGAACCGAGTTTCAAAGTGAGCATGTTTAGGTTTTGATGATAATTACTACGCTATGTTAATGTGGGAGGGACAAAAGGAAAAGCGGACCGGGAGAAATACTCCATTTCTAAGTAGGATGATGGAGGGAGCTCTAGTTAGCGGTTCACCATTTCGTTTGTTCTCAAGCATTCGTGTGTATACGCACGTGACATTAGCTGCAGTTTTGAATGAAGGGAAAACTTTGGGTTATAATTTGTTGAAAATTGAGGATTGTTCCGAGATAACCGCAACTTTATCCCCCGGTCAGTCCGGAGGGCTTCTCCGTCTGTAGGATTCATGGCGCAATCAAAGTGACAAGTAAAATGTTGATGACATGCTGTAAGGTAACGGTGAAAAGGCTATGTTCCATTTCTTTTGGACTGGGTCGGCTTTTGGTTTGGGAGTAGTCTCCCAGCCAAGAGCCTGATTGCCAAAGGTGGAGTAAACACAGCAACCCCGTTTTTCCTTCAGCTATTACATACTCTTACAACGCATTCCGTCTTCTTTCAAAGCCATCCCAGTTTATTCACAGGTTAGCAAGCAGCTTTAATACACCTGACGTATTCTTTAATCTCAAGCCCGCGAATAATGCACCACATCTTTCATCTCTCTCCTCTCTCTCAATAGTTCTCTTGGTGAATCCTCCGACCTGGGGCTACTCAAACCAGTGTGTATCCTCATATTCCATCAGCCTCCCAGCCAGGTGAGGGTGCAGTCAACAACTTTTCGTCTGCGGCACGTAACACATTCGTAAACTTGTAGCGGCCAAGCATGGATGAGTTAATGAGTTTCCCCTCTCTGAGTGTAGCGGAAAGTTATTTTTCTGTGAAAAATATATGTTACGTGTAATTATTAATCGGTAAACTTGGCTACATGTTACAGAGGATAAGAGGAGGACAGAGGGAGCTGGCGGAGGAGACGTGAGAATTTTTGGGAAAAATCAAATAATCATAAATAGACTCTAGAAATATTTCTCTCATCATATGCTCATTTAGCTATTCTCCGCATTGCAGATCCTCTGTGAGCCGGATTCTTTGGTGTCCGTGCGGGGAGCATGCTCAGGTTTAATCGTAACGGCCATTAGTTAGCAGAATCTTTGTGTTAGCGTCTTAACAAAAGAAGAGTGCCAGTGCATTCACAAAAAAACAAAAATGCATTTCTATATTCCTGAGCACGCAATCCAATTACTTGAATGCTCTTAAGGGTTAAAGGCATGAATTAATAGCTTTCTTTATGGTTAGAATGAGCGTTAACGTTAGTGAAAGCTGTGAAGGGATGCTCGTACTATGAGTGAGTTAATAGATTATCATCATATAAACAGTAATATTCCCTGTTTAAACTTTGTTCCGGTCAAGTGACGTGCTAGTTAAATGTCGTTACCTCAAGCTGATGCACTTACTTGAGTAAATGTACATTTGCCTATCTTTTATGAATCCCACCACCTACACTTTAGCCTTATCGTTCATATCATGCAAAAGATTAAGCCTTTCTTACGCAAGTCCGGAAGGAAGAGAGGCTTCCCAGAAAGTATGAGAAAGCCTGAGAATTATTCATCATAAAATATTCTCAAGTCCTCTCCGTAAAAAATATTCGCAAGCTCTTACAGGCGCCCTAAGTGTGAGAGGATTTTATTGTCCATTGTTTATTGTTTGAGGAAGGAAAGAGCTTTTTGCCTCTCAATGCACCAATGCTCGTATATTTTTCGTATTCATTTTTTACACGTCGCTTATTCTTTGCACTCTTCCTCTGATTTTGGAATCCGAATGCTAGAGAAGTCAATTATCATGAGTACGAATAGACTGGGAGGACGAAATCAGAGTTTCACTCGGCAGATATGCTAATAAAAGTGTAAACATCATGTGTCGTTAACAGCGAATGTTCATTTAGTCCACGATGGTTGGGATGCGATCCTTGTTGCGTTCTATCCGTTGGTGTAGCTGGGCTGCATGAAACAGCAAGGGAACGAAGCTTAAAACTCTGATCGTATAGAACTTGATATTAATTTTAGCGAAACTTGCCTCATGTACTAGGAGACGTAATAGATTGATACAAATGTCCTCGCTGCATGTATTTGTGTGTATATCTAATACACTTGCACATGTTTCCCAGATGATCGGGTATGGTTAAGTGCGTATCCCGTAAGCAAGAATTTGTCATGGATTTTATTTTAAGTAGCTATATACTTACCGGGATTTGTTTCTTCCAGTTTGCAGCTTTGAGAAATGAGCATTAGTATTAAGAATACCGTACAGTATGCTCCCATACTATGCGATTCGGCTCTGAAACGATTTTCTGTTTTTGTTTCTGCATTCATTTGCTTTTATTAATTGCAATGATGGCTCATTACAAGTAAAGTATGTATGTTGGAGGATGAGGAAGGTTGCTAAAATGCGGACTGCGTTTAACGGAGTGCGTTATACACAGTCGTCTTTGTTTGCTTGTTTTTTAAATACTTTCCTTAATGGAAGAATGAAGTGAATGAGGCTTTCCGAGGAATTGATTTTCATGAGCGACCTCCATACTGTCGATCAAATGAACCCACGCAGCCGGCGAGGGTGGAAATATATACTTGAAGAATGATGTGGCATATTATTTATTCCAACATTGGAACTGACACAGTTAAACTCTACAAACGGCTTGTCATTACATTGGAAGTTTAAGCTGTAAATTAAAAGCCGTGCGCGTGAGCCACTTCTGATTGTTTTGTCTGGGAGCACCTTTCGGCTTTACGGTGTCTAAAAAAATCCCTTAGTACGTATCCCTTACGCAAGGGACTAATCACTATTATAAAGACTCAGTTTCCAAAAGTCTATAAAATCCCCGTGTTTGTTGACCTGGCAACACTATCCGATCTTGTTTGGAATATACACATAGTGAATAGCTTGAATTTGATTGTGTTTGTAACTGTAAAAGAGTCGAAGCTTTGATAGGGCCGGTGTGTGTTACTGCTCTCAGGAATTGCAACGCCCTCCTCTCTGTTTCACGGTGCGGGAAAGAAGATTGAAATTTTGGATTCCCTCTAAAAGGCCACATTTGAAAAGGCCATGCTTGAAAAGGCCAGCATTTCAAAACGCCACATTTGAAATCGCCACCCTGCCTAAAAGGCCACAACATGAAATCTCCAGAAACAACTTTTTAGACTATTTTATAGAAATCAATGACAGCATCCTAACCCTATGTTACCAGCATAAAGATCCATAACTTCCTCAAAGGGATTTCAAGAAATATTTTGGAAATACGGCCGCGTAAACGAGGTGTTCGGAAGGGACTGAAAAACCCCAAATTGATTCAATGTCCGACTACAAGTAAAAAATGACCTTGGTTCACCCAAGAAAATATGCGGTGCCCACAGCCCCAACCTGAAACTGCTGTGAAGAAGACTGCGACTCTGATGCTACTCAAATATTGTAATACAAGATTATTTGTTGATGTTTGAAACTGTTTTGCAGAGTCTAAAATATGTTGTAATGTGGCCATTTGGAGTCTGACACTTGGCGATTTCAAATGTGACCAATTCAAATGTGGCGTTTTAGAGGTGTGGCCTTTTCAAATGTGGCATTTTGGTGTGTTACCGAAATTTTAGCAAATTGATGGGATTATTTTAGTTTCCGGTTCCTTTTTCTATGCAAAGCGGTGGTGGTGGGTGGAATTTGATTTGTCTAATCTTATAATTTTAGTTGTTGTATGTGTAAGCGAGAAGGGGGGACCACTACTAGGGATACACTGATCGCTCCTCGAATTTGCTTCCCCTTAAACTGCAAATAATTATGCTTGACGCGCCAGCGGACGCAGACAATGCTTAAGATTTCATCTGAGAGTAAGTGTAACATTTTACTTCTATTTCATGTATCTTTCGCAGAGTCCTTCTGGTGGAAGTATTCTCTTGGGGAAGAAGTGAAATTCTTAATTGATATGCTGCAGAATCCTTCCAGCCAAGTTCCAGATTGGAAAACTTCAAGATGGTTATGATGCGTGGGGTAGGCGGTATCCGGAGAATATTGTTTATAGCCCTCTGCGTTTTGGGTCCGGCTTTTATCCTTTTCCTGATACGGGGCGGAAGCAATGATTCTAGCTCTTGTCAGTTATTAGCTAGTCGGGAGGTATGATTTTGATGTTATTCCTTAATAAAATGTCATGTACGGATGTCGGAAGGGAGGAATCAGAATGGGATGGATTTAAAAAGAAATTTGTCTCTTTTCAGACGGTCGTACTTGATAGTGATGGAGTACCTCATACTTATGATCGATCATCTCCATTTATATTCATCGGAGGGTTCCCACGTTCCGGAACTACGCTTGCCAGAGCCTTGTTAGACGCACACAAAGACATAAGATGTGGAGAAGAAACTAGAGTAGTTCCTCGAATCCTCCAGCTTGCCGCACAGTGGAATCGCTCTGTAAAAGAAACGAATCGCTTGCACGAGGCTGGTCTTACGGACGATGTAAGTGGGATTTTTGTTGAATCTGGCTGGCTAATCTGGCATGTGCGCGGAATGCTATAATCTGGGGGATAATTTATACGGAAGGTTGATTGTTTGAAATTTTTGCAGATTATCGGGGATGCTGTTGCATCTTTTATTCTGGAAGTAGTAGTAAAACATGGAGAGCCAGCACCTAGGTTATGTAATAAGGATCCATTTACTCTCAAGTATGGAGTGTACTTACTAAGATTATTCCCGAAAGCAAAGTTCATCTTCATGATACGAGATGGAAGAGCCGTGGTTCATTCTCTTATTAAAAGAAAGGTGAGTGGAAGGAGTTTTATGCGTACTGCTTTACCGCCTATGATACCATCCCATCATCATTTACAATGATTACCCAACCAAATTAATTCTTGTGTATGTGGAGCGTAAAGTTTTGTTTTACTACTACTTGGTAGTACTGCCGCAGGATTCTCTTTTACTACCTCAGGAATTCTCAGATGATGCAGGTGGGAATCTCGTTAATCATGTGCTATCATTACATAAATGTTTTAGGTAACTGTGACGGGATTCGACCTCACGGATTACCGGCAATGCTTATCAAAATGGTCCGTCTCTATGAAGACCATGTTGAGAGAGTGTACTGAGCTAGGGCCAGATAAATGCCTCAAAGTCAAGTATGAGGACCTAGTCCTGCACCCCCGACCTCAAATGGAGCGGATTTTAAAGTATCTAGACCTTCCCTGGTGGGAGGGAGTTATGCATCACGAAGATTATATTAACAAACCTGGCGGAATCTCGTTATCCAAGTAAGTCTACACTATATACAATCCAGTTTAAAAAATTCTAAAGGCAGGCGGATCATCGGAGAAAGCAGAGACTTGATTTTGATTGGATTTTGTTTTTTCTAACAGGGTGGAGCGATCCTCAGACCAGGTTGTGAAGCCTGTAAATCTTCAAGCTCTGTCGACTTGGGTGGGTGCTATTCCAAAAGATGTTGTGGAAGATATGGCCAATGTGGCCCCCATGTTAGAAATCTTAGGCTATGACCCACGGGCCAATCCACCAAACTATGGTGAACCAGATCCAGTGGTTGCTACTAACACTCATGATATAATTCAGCATCACGATAAATGGAAAAGCAAAGCGGACACAATTTTGCAGAATTCTAAGAAGGGATCTTAGAATCCTCTGGAATTATCTATTTATATATGATTTATAAATTTTATTATTGACAATGATGATGATGAAAGGGTAAATTAGTAAGAAGGTCTTGGTTACAAAGGGCATCACCATAAAATCTTGCTGTATTATTTATTTTATTGGAATAATTCTAGACTGGTTTGGTAGATTAATTTACCTTGTGATTCCCTATCCTTGTATTCAACGATTGACAGTTCCCTTTTGATGATGAAAAGGGAATGTCTTTCTTACACACTTAGTTTTGTAACGGGACAATATCATTCATTGTTCCCGTAACTCGTGATATCTTCTCCTGTTCCACCCTATTGGAGAGGAATCCATTCCGTCATATTTGACGTTACTTATTTCGCCTATATATATATTCATCCCCGACCCTTACCGAGATAGGTCCAGTATCCTCAACGCTAGCGTAAGCAATGACAGTCATACTAAAAGCAACTATCTATGGCCAAGGCTCTAACCTGCAGGTATTTCGTTTATTCCCTATGGTTTAAAAGCTGGTGGGATACATGACTTTTGGTAGATGTGGGCAAGGGAAAGCGACCTCTATTTATTCTTCATCATATCAACATGGCGAAGCATCGGTAATTTTCCTTAAGCTATCGTCAGTTTGTGATATCGTGGTATGAAGTGATTCTACAATTTAATGTTTATTTAATTTGACTACAAGATCGGTTAGCTATTCACCTCGTGGAATACGATTGCAGTGAATGAATGAGCTATACGTCAACAGTGTTACGCTAATGCATGTTTAATAGTATATTGTAGTTTATTCCCCAAGCTTATTCCTCAAGTCAAGTACTTAAAACCCGGAATTACCGATGGATACCCTTCTCCAGCTCTTTAAACCATTTAAAAGTATCAAGGATTAAGGCCGAGGTTAACGCTCTTACTGAAATCAAAGAGGCTATAGAGATTAATACGTTTCAATTCAATTAGCTTCAAGATGTAGAGTTTCGGAAGAGTTCCTCAAGTCGAGATTTTAAATGTGTCAAACCAAATCCCAAAGGTATACACGCTATATGGATTAGGTGTGTATAGCATATGCACTAATATATATTTCAACTTTCTCTCTTTCTAAAATGTAATTTTAATAAATATGAACTTTCTCCAGTACCTTTTTGTTCACATTTCCCCGCTCCCAACTACATGTATACATGTCTGCTGCTTGTAATTGTGCTAATGTAATCTTTGATACGTATTACATATGTTCTCCTGTTCTGAAACAAGTAAAGCAAAGAAAGTCTACAGCATATTTGAGGAAAACACTTTTATTTAATTCATACAAGATGTAGGTTTTTAAAGTCGTAACCATCAATTACCCGCTACCCGCTTGCTCCAGCAGGCTGAGGGAGATTCACGAACCGTATTCCATATTCCAGAACCGTACTCTTTGGAGCTTTACCCATTTCCCCCTCCCCCTAGCAACCGTAATAAAATTTTTGTTGTAGCTAATTCGTCCTGGCAACGCTCTTCCTATATTCTCATTCCCCTTCTTCATGATACTACAGGGATCTGCTCTAAGGGATAGGCATAATCTCTGCCTCTAAACGGAAAAGTAAATATCTATAATCACAAACTTACTCCTTTGGCTTTCACCACCTTATTTCCGCTGTGTAAATTTCAACCCTGCATATATCATTATAAACTGTTGGTGAGCACTGCGTAGGGTAGACGAGACTCTCAAAAGATCCGTGTCACCGTCATCAGTATGGGAAAGTTTTCTAAGCATTTCCAAAGACGTACAAGTTCTTCGGGTAGTCCAATTCAAAACTCATCCCCAAAAAACGAGGACCAGGAGGATTTTTATGGGGAAGACGGAAGAATTGAGAAATCTGGAGAGAGTGAAATTGTTTCAAAGCTGAGCAAAGTTAAGGGAACGGAAAGAATAGAGGGAATGGAAGAGGAAAGATTACATTACGGGAAACACTCCAGGTTACAAGATTTGCTCAGCAGTTTTAAGGACGATGTCATCCAGATGAGAGACGTGGAAGCTTCATCAGGTGGTGTCACATCTCGCTCAAGTTCATCTTACCCATTCCAGCAGGAGGACAGCGGGAGACAATTTACAAGGGTGTCACCGCAAAAGTTGGCTGCCACCCTTGGATCCTCAGCATCCACCGGAAGCTCGAAATGGAAGAAAGCTGTTCGAATGTCCAAGACTGTAATAACGCGTCCCAAGGAAGCATTTTCCCGTGCTTCCAAAAACTTTCCAGGTAGACCAGAATCTCTTTCTCATTTGTCCCTGCGGGAAAACCCTGAGGATCGACTAAAAATGAGCTTTCTCTTCAAAGCAATAAATCACAGTAGCTGCATCTTCAGCGGAATTCTGACAGGACTCCTTTTGTGGAGCTCCATTAACGCAGTATGTATTCAATCTTATATAGTAATGAAATTCTTATTCAACCTTCAACAACACAGAATTGGAATCCAATAATCTAGAATAAATGTCATTCTCTTGTACTGCTCTTGAAACTTATGACCTTCCTCTTTCATCTTTGTAGGCACCTTTACAATCCGAGAATGAAAGCCTGGGGAAAGTTGACTCTTCTATACTTTTCTTTTACACCACTACTGTCATTCTTATGTACGTTTGCCTTGTCGGTTACATTCTACGGTAAGTTTTTCTCTACTTGGGGAAGAGTCTCTCTGATTGCCTTCACCTTGACCGCTATTAATTAAATCTCTTGTTAGTCTCATCTCACTTGGTTTCTTCCCCTAAATCAAAAGGATTTGAAGCCATAAACTTGTTATCTCTTTCAAACAGACTCTACACATGCTGGGTGCGGATTAATCCAGCATTACTAGGACACATCCTCGTCATTCTCTCCATCTTGCTCCTTCATTACTTGCATAAAAGTTACGATCTTCTCATCTTGGAGTGTAAATCTTACCGGTCTGAAGAGGAAAATCTCATGACACAAACCCCTGGATTCTGTGGCTCTGTCCCCTTTCCAGGCCGATCTTCTACTGCATTTTTACTTATACTTCTGAGCAAGATAGCACAGACTTGCTCAGCATTTTACCTTACAGTTTACTTTCATTTCTCGCCGTATGCGGTCCTCAAACCAATATTAGTTGCCTCCCAAATTAAATCCACCCGCTTGTTATCCCCACAAATTTAATTTATAAACATTTAACTTTTATGTACACATACATAGCCTAAATGCTCTTCTTGCTAGATGTATGAAAATCTTTTGCGTCCTTCCAGAATAAATAAGTACTAAATTGAATCTCCTGCAGTAAATAAACATACAATTAATATCCAATTAATTTGATGACATTGAGCAGTATAATCCTTAAACCTAAGTCTTAAATGATAAGCATGTACATTTGAATTTAGTATATTTAATTACAAGCATAATCTTCGCACTGTCAACCGGCCTCCGGTAGTGTACACACCCAGCAACAGCATAGCTCCGCTACGGAGAAAGCGCAGGAGAAAGTTTCACCCTCTGTACTTAACCATATCCTATCCTGAGAAACCTGAAATCTCTACAGCGCTATTGGCTGATAAGTATAACACGTGACTCTCCTTTCACCAGCTTTGAATCTTTCCCAAAATATCGCGAAAGGGAATAGATTCGCGAACGAACTATATATATATATATATATATAGTATATAATATATATTTTAAAATTCAGCATACTTAATAGTATAGACTCCGTTTAAAATTTTAATTTGCAATCCAAACAGAAATTTGGGATACCGCATATGATTCCTGCAGCCCAAACATTTTACAAAAAACTAATTATTTACTTTTTAGCTAAAGTCACTGTATGTTGGTTTTGCTTTCCAAATCGCGTCTTGTTTTATCATCATTACCGTATCGACGTTGACAAGTAAGAGACAGATTCGCTACAGTAGCTCTGTATAATTACGATTAAAACGAGATTCTCTGTGAATAAAATTCATAAATTAATATTACTCCCGGAATCGTTACGCGTGACAGAATGTTCCGAACATCTTCTGCAATGAAACCAGTTATTAATGCTAGTTTTGAAACAGTGTTTAATCGCAATGTCCTGAAATGAACTGTCTTTACCAGTCACAAATAAACTGAAAGGTAACTAGTAATAACTTGATTTTTAAAACGAATCTGTAAAATTAAATAGTTGTTACGCAAAAACTTAAATAACTTTCCTTTCATAGATGGAAGGGCTATCCCAGAAGAATGATGTCGGCAAGGGTAAAGACTTTATCTTGGATCAAGCAAGATCCTCTCGACAAAAACGAGCCGAGGATCAGAAAAATGAAGCTGCAGCTTTGATTATACAAAGAAATTTATCCAAGTACGCAACGGCTAGAAAATATCGAGCGTATTGCATGTAAGTTGCTGTCATTTTAATTCATGTATGATTCCCGTTGCATTTATATCCTCATTGCTATACTGTTGCTTCAAATCGTCATTAAGTTAGTTCATAATGAAAAGAGTTGACTCGTTTTTTGTGCTTTTTATCTAGGAAACAACTTGACGACTTAATGGTGAATTTCGATCCAGAGAAAAAAGACAATGCTCTTGCTTTAGATGTTTTTAAAGCGTCCTATTACATTGTGAAACGATTTGATACAAAGACTGACATTGTTTTTCTAGAAAAGATATGCAGGTTAGTCAGCCAACAAATGTCTTTTTAATATAAAAGGAGCTTTTGCAGAAAGGTTTGGTTACTGTTTTTTCACTTAGGTACATTATTTGGAGTCTCTTACAAGAAAATCTGCAGGCAAGTTATATCGGGATCGGGCTGAAGAAAGCAATTGCCTTATATTGGATAAATCACCTATCTCAAGTTATTACTGCATGCGTTCTGAGTGTAAGTAAAACTATGAAAGCTAATATATCTCTTGGTATAAAGATTAACACAGTAAGGAAATAACAACATTTTAATTCACAGATTGGAACGTTAAAACCAGAATTGCAGACTGATTCCAAGCAACTGTCAATTTTTCTAAACACGCTAGTCACCTTAACTTCCGTCAAAGGTTGGAAGCTGGTTTCCACAAAATCATTCGAATCTTTGAAACCCGGTATGGAAAAGCTCAGTTTGAATATGGCTGTGCATTTATACAACAATACGGTATTTTATGATTCCATGAATGCCGTGCTACAAGCGGCATTATCTAGACCGGGAAGAGTAAGCTAATATTATTAACTTCGCCAAAGCATGAGCTAAATATATTCCGTAACAGTTATTGATACTGATCACAATTCTGTTACCAGTTTTCTGTGAAGAAAGCGAATTTGCAGGCTATTGCCACACTTGCCAACCGACCGCTGTTGGAAATTTTTCCAATGCAAGAAGACATTCTTGTGAAATATATGAGAAGTATGTTGACCGTACCCGCATTTGTCTTCCATGTGAACATCCTCTGTCCCGAAGTGAGTTTTCCCCTTTTTTAGTTGATTATACTGGCCAGTGACGCTTCCTGATTCGGACCTCCTGACTAATACTGTTTATACTATTTTAGGCGCTTGAAGAAAAGCTATTTCCTAAATTTGTGAGTCACGCGAGTCGTCCGGAGATGCTGGATGTCATACTAAGTGGCAAGGATTTGTCCCTCATACTAGCGGTTTTAGCAAACCTTATACAGCTCGGAGAACGGTATTCTGGTAAGGGTGAGAACTTAGCGAATGAATTTTATCCCAAGTTTGAGGTGCGTACCACTTTGTTTCTAGTACTTTTATAAACATTAACTAGCTTAGGAATTTATACAAAGAAATCTCTACTTTTTTAGATTGTTATTGCCGGTCTGTTGAAAGCTTGTAATGATTTGAATGAGTTACCAAAGTCCAAGACACATTGGCACCCGATATTTGGTTGGGTTGTGCAGCCCATTCCAGCATCCTTCTTGAATTCAGTGGAACAATTTCGTAGCCAAATAGAGTTTCTTTGGAGTCCAAGCTATATTGAGGTATATGTCGTCTCGATTTTTTCAAAACTATGTGAAGAAGCTTTCTGAGTACAAGTGCACTTAAGGTTAATTCATTTCTATGTTCTAGGCCGCGTTTAAACACTTGTTTGAGTTCAGTGCAACTAATAAACTAATAATAACTAACGAGGAGCGACAGCAAAAGCGGCCTCCTAAGGGAGTACTCGTACCGCAAAAATCACAGCCTCAAACCGTCAAGACGAACATAATGAAAGTTGTGCGTCGGGTCTTTTCTACTGATTCAAGTTCTGATGGAACGGGCATCTTCTCCAGCAATTCAGCATCATACCAACCCTACTTAAAATTTGCAAATGAAGTCACAGTAAAAGTTGCCGAAGCCTGTCAATTGTATACCGCGGTTATGAGAACTCTCCCAATGTAAGTGATCATTACTAGCACAAATCGTCGGGAATGTTATGATGAATGAATGATACAAAATTCATTTTGATTTCATGCAGCTGTAAAATCGATATTCTAACCGGGTTATGCTTCAAAAATTCTTCCCGGACTCTGGTAGCTTTGTGGAAATTTGTACATTTACTTGATAAGGACAAAACTTCCAATTGGGTCGATGTGATACTAGCTAATCCTAGTCAAGTTCAGGAGGAAATTATTGTGTTATTCGCAGACGCAATGATACATTTTACGACGTTAGTAATGTTTTCTCTGCTTTGTATTTGATTAACTCGGTTCTTGTTAAACTTGTATTCAATCTATCATGCTATTTGTTTTCCAGAATTTTAGATGATCAAGAAATGTATGATGACCAGAAGGTTTTTGGGCTTGACGAATTCGCAGATTTAGCTCAGTTCATCAACCGCTTGTGTTATCGTCTCATCTCAAACCCTAACTACAGCCGAATTAAAGAGAAGGTCTGGAAATCCTTAAAAACTCTTTTAATAGTTTTGTATCGTCGAGACTGCAGAAAGAAATTCTGCCCGGAAGATAACTGGCTGATCGAATCCTCAAAAATGACACAGCTGATTGGAGATATTGAAAAAGGAAGAAAAAATGCCAAGGTTAGTTTTTTCATTTAAGGATGTACTTACCATAGACGGCAGCGGGAGATGGCATAGTTATATAATTTTAATCTGACCTATTAAATATGGATTGCTGCAGAGGATACTCCTAGACATGCCCCATGTTCTGCGTGAGGAAGCTAGGGTTGTCCTTTTTAGAAAGTGGGCAGCTTCAGAAAAGCAGCTGAACGGGAATTCAGCAGGGGAACACGAATCATCTGGGATAAGTAATTCCACGCTAATAACAATCCAGAGAGGTCGAATCGTAGAAGATGGCTACGCTCAATTGTCGACATTATCTCCAAAAGCTCTGAAAGGCACTATTAGAGTGCGGTTTCAGAACGCATTAGGACTGGACGAAGCTGGGATTGATCAAGATGGAGTGTTTAAAGAATTTTTGGAAGAAACAATCAACGCAGTTTTTAATCCAACCTTAAACTTATTTAAAGCAACTAGTGAAAATCTCTTGTACCCATCACCATTATCATACCTTCATGAAAACTACCTTCAATTGTTTGAATTTGTCGGAAAGATGCTCGCTAAGGCCATATATGAGGTAAAGAAATCGGAAAGAGGTTTCACGTGCTATTTTTGGTCATAAATTTTAAAATATTGAAATTGAAATCTTTTTTCTTTCAGGGGATAGTTGTGGACGTACACTTTGCATCATTTTTCCTCAGTCAAATTCTGGGCCATCAGCAAAATGCTCTATTTTCTGCTATTGACGAATTACAATCCCTGGATATCGAACTCTACAAATCATTAAATTATATCAAGCATTACGACGGAAATGTTCAAGTAATTGCAGAAATGGAAGAACAACTATTATTTTCCTGCCTCTTACTGTGAACTAGTATTGATTTTGAGTTATTTTCTAGGATCTTGGCTTGACATTTTCGGTAGATCAAGATGTTCTTGGCCAGATAAAGACAACCGAATTAATGCCTGGGGGCTCAACGCTCTCAGTTACAAACGATAACAAGTTGGTGCAACTAAAGATTATTTTCTCAAAGATGAAAGCTTTGTCACTAAAAGCTTTATTGTTATCCACAGAATTAGCTACTTGTATTTGATGGCCCACTTCCATCTGTCCCAGCAAATTAAGGAACAAACAGCGGCATTCCTGAAAGGCTTTCGGTCCATTATTCCCTTTGAATGGATTCGTATCTTTTCTCCAAATGAGGTACATGAACAATGTTAATGAGTAAATTATACCATTGAAATTGGTCTTTTAAACCTAGTTTGATATAATAGCTCCAACGTCTTATAAGTGGGGAAGACACTGAAATTGATCTGCAAGACCTACGGCGTAATACCCAATATTACGGAGGATTTCATGATAATCATCGTGTAATATGCTGGTTATGGGAAATATTGGAACATGATTTTTATGAAAATGAGCGTAGACAGTTTCTGAAGGTAATATTCGTCAGAATGAATCAACGACTTCTACAAAAAATAATGCCTTATTATTAGAGTTTTATTTTTCTTCTGGTAGTTTGTCACCAGCTGTTCAAAGCCTCCTCTACTTGGATTCGTCAACATGGATCCTCCATTTTCTATTCGGTGCGTCGAAGTCAGCGATGACGAAGATACGGGGGACACCATAGGTAAAGCTATAAACCATCGTTTATCTATTATTGAAAAATAATCCAGTCTGGACTTTTCGATTGCGCTCAGCTACTATTTAATTGAAAACTACGAAAACTATTCGAAAATTTGCCATTCGTTTCATATTGTTTCATATTTATTCAATAACAGGAAGTGTTCTACGTGGTTTTCTAACCATTGGGAAAAAAGATCCTGTCGGCCGTCTTCCTACAAGTTCAACTTGTTTTAATCTTTTGAAATTGCCAAATTACCATAAGAAATCTACTCTCCGCGATAAGCTACGCTACGCAATCACTTCGCATGTAGGCTTCGAACTATCTTAAACAAAACGCTATTACTGTTTTGGAAGTCGCTTCCCTCATGCTTAAAACCGCATTATAAAGCATCATATTACTCCGCGCAAGTAATTTTTGCCACAAAGCGCCACTTTTGCAAAATAGGGTGATTAGCAGTGCTGCTTTCTACAATGATCTGTTGTCATATTTCTTGTTGGACAGTGTGCTGAAAGTTTTAGCATTTGAAGTCCCAATTAACTTTTGTAATCGAAGTAAGAGATATATTGGTCCAATGAAGGTTGCGATAGCATAGGATGTGAGCCTGTGATACAATCTTCTATCTATTAAGGTCGGAATTTGAGTCAATAAAATTTTTACGCCGTGATTTTACAAAATCCCAATTGCCTAATTTTAAATTTAAAAGACGAATCAAAGCACTATTACGCTCATTGTGGGTACGACACTTTGCAGTATGTTCGAGTTTTATATCGAATGTATTTAAAAGCAACAAGTATGTACGGATTAACGTTTTGGAAAAATAAGGATAGAAATCAGTTCTGTCTTGTAAGGGACGGACAAAATGCGATATTATAGCTGTATTTATTCAAATTTATTTGTATTGTGGGGTGCCATTGGCGAACGTAATTGACGTCCTTTAAGTGAAATTTTGGAGATATTAAGTACAAGTTCAGAATTACGTTCCTAATTTTCCACGACTGCAAGAGTTCCGAAATATAGTAATTGCACGAGCTCCGTTCGCATATTCTTATAGTTTTCGTTCTTGAATTTATAATTTTCATTCAATTCTCAATATATCTGCACCGTGAGTAAATCTAGGAGACGCGGCTAGATTTTAAAATAAGAGTCAGGCCCGAGATTGGAAGAAATGGATCGGTAAAGACTTCTCACAATTGTCAGTGGAAGTTTCAATTTAGCTAGTTACAGTCAGAAAACGTACCAATGCTCTGCTCACTCCAGTAAATTACAAAATCGACACAGAAATAAGACATATTTCGCAAACCAACACCAGTTCAGCCATTGCAGTCACCGATTCGTTTTCTGTTATTATGCACGTATTAGTACCCATCGTTTACATTTCACGCAGTAATCCTAAAGAAATTGATTGAATATTGGTGCCTATCACAGAATTCTGAAAACTCGAAACTATTTCGCGTACCGAATAATTCTAGCTTTAATTCGCAAACAATACATCTTTCGTTGGGAAAAGTTATAGTTGCATAACTTTCCAAACTATCCGTGCGTAACTGCCGAAAGGGCATTCGAGTATACTTCATGTTACTCGGATCATTCGGATCATTCTCGAATATCTACCATACCAATTTTTGTCAAACTATGAACAAGTATTAAAAATCTCATTCGCCGCCAAATACGCAATGCGGCTAATTACAATTCAGTACTTGAAGAATCAGCATTTACATAATTATTTTAAAGGCGTTACACTTGACCTCTTTGGCCCTTATCGGAAATTAAAATGGAGAGCTTTATGTTTAGTTAAATTTCGCCATTGTCGTAAGTCTCGCGAATAGTCACTTTAGTACGACACTAATCGGATACGATACTGCCTTCTTGATCTGATCCTACGTAAAGTCTACCTCATATTTACCAACCCGTTAACACTGAGAAGGTCTTGAAGCGATACTAGGCCCTCACTGATCATTTCATGAAATTAATCTTCTAGTCTAGCGTAAAAATTGTAAAATAATTTTGATTAAAATATATCTGGGCATTTCGACCAATCTTGCTTCTCCTTGCACGTCCAATAATCACCCGTGAAAACATGAATCACGTTCCCTGTCAAAGGGTCCTTATCCTTAGTAAACCAAATCGGCTCATATGGCGGTACGGGTCGTCCTGAAATTTTAGGGATTGTCAATGTAAAAAAACAAAGCGAAAAACGCATTTACGTAATGACAAAACTGCACTTACCATCAGCGGCAGCTTGCTCGGCTTCGCTCTCTTTCAATCGCCTAGCAGCTCGCTGTTTTTCTTCAAGGCGCACTTTTTCCGTATTAGCATCTTCCCAACGTCCTTCTTCCATTAGACGCTGATCAGGTCGTACACGGCAGTCAGTACGGGCGACACCCTCTTCAAGTTCATTTAATTGGCACGCGAATTCAGTAAAATTATAGTAGCGCTCTGCATCAGCCCTACAATACAAGACAAGGATTAGTAATGAAAATCGAATATTAGATTAGTATCGTTGTGGTACCGCTACTTACGGTGGTGCTTTTCTTTCCCATAGAGTTTTAGATGGTCCTAATTCCAGCACAGGTTTTCCACTTTTATCCGTATCTTTTTGACTTAGTACCTCGCATGCTTCCATTTTACCGTCCCAGGTACCATTAAGAACCCACCTCACTCGTTCTTGTTTATCCATAACACAACCAGTAACCTGCACAAAACAATTTCAAATTAACGATAATCCTAACTGAACAGTCTGAAAGCAAGTAATAAACCCTTTAATTCCTCACCTTCCGCTGAACGTCTCTGTTAAAGTACGAGTAGGGAATGTATTTCAGATGACATTTATCACCTGTATGATGATTCATGATGTCCATTTCACCATGTTGATCAACCCATAATTTTCCGACAATAATGTTATGTACAGTTGTGGTAACCTTTCTCCATGTGTAATGATTTCCTGAAATTGAAAGAGTAACAGTTTCATCAAACATTGATACCAATGAATCCCACCGTTAAAAGTCAATTATAAATATAAATATCAACACTGCGAGTAACCTACCACTTTCAGTAAATTCGAGATGTGCGATTCCCAAAGGTATAACTTGCAAATATTTTCCTCGAAATTTTGAAGACATCGTAAATTCTTGCCAACACCTCCAGCCCCGACCCTCACAGTACTGAGCAGCCATTGGTGGATGGTGACTGACTTGTTCGTTTAGGCACCTCCATCCCAAATCATCCATGCGATCACATTCATAAGTCTCACCCAATAACGGATTAAAAGGTTTTCCAGTACGAACCTAGAGACAAAAAAAGATCTCAAGTAACCAGGAAAACAGAATACATAGCCTCAAGCTAGTTCTACAAAAACGTACTGCTGTGGTTGCGTAGGACGAAACGGTGAACGCAGCAACGTAACTTAGTTGTTCGCAAGAGTCTTTACACTTCACTGCTTGATCCAGAATTGAACTATATTCAAAATCTTCGGTCAGCCGCTGTAGCATACTCAATGGCTCAGAGAAGTTAACAGGCATCGGTATTTTCGTCAATTCCTTTCCTATGCAGTTTTTCATGATGCTCCATAGGTTCAGCGGGTAATTTGGCTTATCCGGAACTCGCTTCCGGCGAATTTTCTGAGATGTTGGGGCTACTTGCATACTGTTGACCGGTGTAACCATAGTTTCCTCCTTGGCTGATAGGGGTCTTTCGGTCTTCTGGAATAAACAGACTTGATTATTATATAATAGTGAAATACAAGGTCAAGGTCTTGCGTGATTTATGCTACTATGCTACATATCCTGTGGAGTGCCACACGCAAGTATGGTCTATGCTGATCAACTCCGTTGAATTGGTTAACGCAAACCCTTTATGCCTCAGAACAATGAATGGGAAGCATTTATAAAATGAAAACTGTTTGAAACTGGTTCCCTAACTATCCAACCGGCACAACTGGTCCTTTCTAGACTAAAAATATTCACACAACAGTGTACTCTCACAATTTTCAACGCTGAGGATTTGAGTACAGCCCGAGGGGAAATAAAATATTTCTAACTTGCTGGATAAACTACGCAAAACTTACTGTCTTATGAACCCTATCGGAAATATTGTTGCCAACACATCTTGCAACAATTATGCAAATAATAACCTACCTGATCCACCTGTTCCACTCGAAGTCTGACCCTCACCGAAACTTCTATCATTCCAGTCTAATAAGATAAGATAGTGCTTTGACAGCACGCTAGGTGCGAAAACACAAAGCGCTCTTTAGATCGTAACATCACCATGGTTTAGTAAGATATCATTACGAAATTAAACTATTTGAAATCGCAACACTATTCCGGGAATGCGAGATGTTCGGTTAATTTTTAGAGGCTAGAGTCTAGCCCTAGCCCCTAGACATCGTCGCCTCACTTAATTCCCAAAGCGCACCGCTTTGTTTAGAACTACTTTCTAGTCTTTTCCTAATTGCAGCAAATATCTAGTCAAACCATTACCAGACATTCAACATTGTGCAAAATGTGTATCGACACCATGGACGACGAAGTAATCTTACAGTTAGTAGGACAACACTAACCAAACCAACATTTCCGGAACAGCAAATTGTAGGACAGCCAGAATAAAACAGCAAGTAAACCAGAAATCTCACCTCAAACACTGATACGGGGCTACATAAAGATAATCAAATCTACACGTCTATTCTGCAGCAACAGTTACTACTAAACTGCTTGTAGAACTGGCAATGTACTAGAACCAAGACGTGACGAAATCCTGGATCTAGTCAATAAAATTGCAAAAATCTAACTTCTGAATTTTGACGCACCAATAACTCAACATATAAAGGTTTACTTGCCTAATAATCAATTACAGTGGCAAATAGTACACGAGTTTCCAAAAAGCTTCATCAGAATTGTAGAAACTTAGTACATATACATTTATCTTTCCCGACTACAAAAACTCGCGATTCTCACAAACCGTCAACTGCGATAGTTGCTAAATGAATGCTCTTTTTGCAAGCATCCACGAGCACATGTGGAATCAAAATCTCAATGATGCAGATTTACTTGAGCAACCTTTATGCAGCAAATGAATCTCATGCGGACGCAGCAAAAATCATCAGTTAAATAGCAGCTCTTTTCATACAGAAGCATGAGTATAGTACACGCCAGCTCGCTGCTTGAAGTGGCATAAGCGCGACGCACCATTAGGTGCAAGCCAGCTTAAGGAGCACAAAGCACAGCTAGCAGCTGATCAAGGTCAACACGTAACCTCCTCAGCATACAGACAAGGGTGCCTGTTTCTGCCGTTCGCAAACACGTGAAGCCTTCGGATTTACAAAGGTTGTGGCGCTTAAAGGCCTACTAGTTTTTAGTACAATAACCACCTAAGGTTTACTGTACTGTGATGCATACATTAATTAACTACCCTCAACGTGAGTATCATACAACCCAGAATAGCTTTGAAGCGAATTTTGATTGTTGAATCACATATATTGCATCAGCTAAAAGGATTGCAAGTAGAGAACATTCGCATGCTCCAGCAACACCTCGTTCAAAGCCTAAATGTTCACTTAAAACCTTATTGCTCGACTTGTATGCGAGAGTAAAAATCTATCATTGATGAAACGCAAGCTTTGGCTTATAATTAGTATTCGGCCCCCTTTAAAATTTTCAACTCTTACATACCTTGGCACGGATACACCTGACCGCCTGACTAGCTCCAGCATTGCTTCCATCGTCTTCACCCTCGCTGCTGGAGTTGGACTGCTTGCCTTCGGATCTCTGAAATTGACATAAATCGTAACACTGAATCATTATGCATTAGGGCACTTATGTTAAACTTGAAGAGCCTACACCGCAGCTTTCAAATCTATTCGACTCTTTTTTACCTGTGAGTCAGTACTAATTCCACTAGAAGTACGTCGATGAGCTGAGATGGGAACGTCCACAGTAAATTCATTGTTATTATCTGAAAATTCTACGGCGTCCTCAAAGTTGTCGTCATCTTCATCAGATTGCACACAACTTTGTCCTACAACAGATCAGAGCACACATGGTTATAGAATACAGCTCCTGTAACTTGAGCTGCTGATAGAACCGTGTCATCGCATAACGCATTTATGTTACCGTTGGAAGCAGATGCAGATGATTTTTGCCCGTGATGAGAGGCGACGGCCGCTGCTTCCTCAAGCTTTGTATGCTGTTTAGCTAATTCTTCTACGACTTTTTCCAGCCTCTGTCGCTGTTCTTTCTCGTACTGAATTGCCTTTTGCCACTTCTTCCCTTGGCTTTGAGCTGCTTTGGCGTACTCACTACAAGCCTACAGTGTGATATTACAAAGTTATTGTTTAACAATTAGTCAGGTAAAGAATGCCTTAGGTTGGTCATTAAGAAACATACATTGATCATAGCAGTCGAGGAAATACGGAATAGAGTCGCTCTCTCATTGACTTGTTTAACTTTTGAGAGAACATCATGATGGCTGTCAGTTGACTCCAATTCACTAAGGGCTTTCTAATGAGGGGGGATAAAAAAATTTAAGATATAGTTCATCTGGAATTTAACATTGTGCAATTATAAAATTATCTCTAAGGTTCTTCTCTAATCATAGCGGAAGCAGACTTACCTGGAGGGCATTGCCATGTTTGTTGATGAGTTCACAACATGTTTGCATATCTTCTAACTTGGCCGATAAAATTCGGAAGACATTTTGAACTTCCTGATGGTCAGGTGGCGCAGAAACTTCTTCCATTTCTTCTTCCTCCTCAGATTCCATCATTCTAATGGATTTAGCTTTTGCAAGTTCAAGAGCTGTAACCCACCTGCATCAGATACATCAAACGTGAAATTGGAACTATTTTATTTCCATCACGTCAACTACGATGTGCCTCTTAATTTCAATCATTTCTACAACAATCAGCAATCCAACACCTACCTTTGTCTTTCAACTTCATTTTGAGCCTTTAAGTGAAAAGTTTGTGTCCCTCCATTGGAAACAACCAAATTGCAAGTATCTTCAGTGTAAATTAAAGCGCCATGTAAACTAATTGAGCCTCGGCAAGTATGTGTCATCTCAGCATGATTTCTGCATCGATTTAAAATTTCATTAGATTCCTATTATGACTAACTCATGACGTATCATGAAAACTTTACTCAAACACTTTGAATCTCACCTGTAGTAGGACAAAACCCCACTGGATAGCACAAACCATCTTTTCTGATAACCCTTGATGTAGTTGGTCCATTTATGGAGCCATCCTTTCATTTCCGGCTCTTTCACGGCTTCACTCATTTTCGGTGTTTATTTCATAAACACCGCGTCTTCTCTAAATGTGATAACGCTAAAAAATATTCCCACAGACAGGTGCGAACAGTCCTCTTATGAACCATTCGATCATATGATTTCCAGGACGTCAAGGAAGTATATAGTTGTTTTCCTTTACACCTGGAATCAGAAAAGGACGACATTAACTCTCCAAGTCACCATTAGCACATTGTATTGCATGTTCACTTTTTGCCGTATAACAGTAGGCCACCACCAGTATTTACGCATCTAGCAATCCATATTGAACCCTTACTTGTCAATTGAATCCATGGGCGTTTAAACTATTAAGAATTCGAGGAAATTTACATAGTATCAGAAGCGCAGACTTACTCTTGGCAGGATTAAAAGATTCGTGTGATATCCAGATCTGGATTGCACAAACAAACAGTACTCGATACTGTAGCTTACGTCATCAAAAGTGCTAATAGGACACAGTAGCCCCAGGAGCGTTAGCTAAACAGCTTTACATGTATCTTTACATGCGTATATTAGCTGGGCCCAATCTGTATCTGTAATGCGACACAATGTGCATCCTAATTGATTAATTGATTGGAGCGACGATAATAACACAGTAATAGCGGAAGTACGACAAAATCCCAAAAATGATTTCATTGATATTTTATCGGTAGTTACTGCTATACAAAAATACAACGGTGACGAAAAATTGACGAGCTCAATGTCGAAAAGTCCCGTTTACGGTTGATCAGCTGGTTGCACCTTTTGTGAACGTCTCTGATTAGAAGTAAGAAATGAATCAACTAAATTAAATATGTCAACCCACTAACTTGCCTACGTTTGCTTTTCTCCCCTTACGAAATAAAGTATTTAATTCCTAACAAACCGAGAATCTTACGCTTCCGTCGTATAGACTTCTCGAACTTGTGAGCTAATCTTGTTATTATATTTCCAACTGATCCATACTTATCCACGATTTGCGCTACAGGCTATGCATGTCAGGCTAAGCATGAAGTACTGAAGTAGTTGCGTTAAACAGGATTGACGATTCAACTTTTCATATTCATTCACTCAATGACTGAGATGATGATGTTGGTCGTGTTGTCCGTGAGCCTTATTATTCCTCTCTCTGTACTTTATTACAAGAGCCTATATAATGGAGTTAAACCTTTAAAACTACCGTGGAGCAACCTTTACTTTATTCATTACATGCAGACTAGTCCTCCCCTATCACTGTCAAGATTCAAGATTGTGTAGATGATGTTACAAACTAAAATTGTTGATACTATTAAAGGGAATCTCTTAATACTACAACTACTATTGCACTACACCAATACCAGGAGGGAGCAGACAGAAGTTGCAAGTTTCAAGTGACTCAATCTCTTTACAATTCTTGATTAGGAGGAGAGGATGATAATAATGAGATTTCCCTTCCGCCTATATTCTTTTACGCCCCATCAAACTCCAGTTTGGATAAGTTACTTTCTTCTCTGTCTCTTCATCACACGCCATCACCATCCTTACTTTCTGTCTTTGAATTCTTCCCTTCCAAGATTTACCTTAACTCTCAGTGAGTCAATACCTTAAGGGAATTATTACACTTCTTCCCCACTTTTATTTCCTAATAGTAAATTGTATACAACTCACGCTATTCTTCTTCGCTGTTAAGTTTTCATTTCACTCCGTACATCCTTGTTATTCCACTGATTTCCTTCTTCTGCAACAGACACTTACTTCCCATTATCCCTATAGACTTTCTCTGATGAGCCAGAAATCCCCAAATCCATAATATTCGCACGTACAACACGGTCCCCCCTCCTCTTCCAACTCCTCATCATCTCTGTTCTATAGTCCTTTTTCTCTCTCTCTCTCAATTTTGGTCTATAAACACATAGATATGTTTACCCTCATCTCGCCCTATTGCTATTATAATCTGCATGCACCATACTCCTGTAGTGCAGTCGTACGATCCCAATATCATACTCGTATACCATATGGCATGTATTTATATTTCCCGCGAGCCTGTGTACCTCGTGCACTGCAGTTTCACACGTATATGTTGGCAAATAAGGTGCAATTCTAGTACCTGGAGCGCTGTATCGTTTATTTCCAATTAGTTAATTAGGTTTGAGTAATATACACCAAGATCATTAAAGATTATCCGCCTCGACTGACTTATACTTCCATGCGGATTTCGTAGAATTTATGTGATTTGACTGGAATTATAAAATGATATCTAGCTTAAATGAAAAAACATTAGTTGGCAGGTACAAATAAAAATATAGCTGGATTGCATTTTTATTTCTCCGTTTAAAGACGCTAAACTGTGGGTCAGATTTTGAGGAAGCGTTTTGCGACCCATGATTTGCAATCCCGTTTTACAAGCAGCATGGAGGAGGTGGAATAGCTTTAGGCGTTATGATTGGGCTGATAACGTTGAGGGAGGATGAACGTGTTTCCAACCCCATAATAAAGCGCACCCCTCATCTATCTGAAATGTTGTACTGGGATAGCTTTATAAACATATGCAAATTTCACTTTCTTTTTTACTTTCATTTGTTTCAGCTGTCTCCCAATCAATAAATAAGCAAAATAAATTCATATATGAATTAAATGTAAAAGTCACTACTTCATACTTTACTTTACCTGCCGTTGCTGATCTTATGGATTTCCAGCATTCTATTTTGTTTTCTCCGGAGAATAAAATATGCCTTAAAATACTTCATACCTATTGCTACTACTAAAGACGATTCGTTTTTAGTTTTTAACATGGAGAAATCTATGGAGAGGTTCCGTGAATAGCAAGAATGGGATCCGCAACCTGCGCTACCTGGGATTTTGTTACAGTATAATTAGTCGAATGCGTTGCCGCACGAGCGTGGACTCACGTTCCGCCGCTTTACCAATTAACCGGTAGAATAGCAATTTCCACGACTTGGGAATCAGGGACCGTGTGGTATTCAGAAGAAAACAGGGATCCGCAAAGTTGAATCGACTTTGGATAACGCACACAACCAATTAAGAGTTGGATAAATCCGACTTCTTAACCAGCCTTGATGGGAATTTATGAGATTATAAGTGGTATGATCATTCACTGTACTCTGTATCACAGCGTTAGACGACCTATCTCTTATCTTTCTCGTGAATTATGATTGCACTCAATTACGTAGCTTAGGAAGCTATCGAACAACTAATCCAGCGTTTCAAGCAATTAACCTGGATTCTGGTGCGTGTTGGGCTTTGCCACGCCAAACTAATAAGCGTTAAGCCATACAAACGTAACATCATATGCCGTGGTCAGTTTGATAACATGGATAAACATTGTTTTCCTTCGATAATGACCGATTATATCCCAGAAAACAAGACTAACGTCATCAGATTTTCCTGGGAGTTTCAATAAAACTACTCCTTTTCACTTAATGACTTCCTTAAGTCCGTCGGCCTATATAAATCATAATCTCTATATCCAAAAAGCATCACATTCCCAACCTGGACTAAAGAGGAACAGCAAAATCCAGTCGCTGGAAGACATTACTCCGTGCCGTTAAACAGCAGCGTGAGAATTGCAGAAGTAGCTCGTATCCCCAGGATATACATATAAATCCATTTGATTTTGAAACTAAATTTTGATCAAGATTACAATATTCGGTTAAAACTATGAAGACTGCTCAAGTATTTTGTTTTCTTTTTATCCTAATCCTCGGAAGTGTATCCGCAAGATCAGGTAAGCAATTGATAATTTGTTATATTTCATCGTAATGGTGCGATGATTATAACTATTTATGGATGCTATTTCTTCATATTTTTTTGCAACTAAAGTCTTACAGGCTGAAAACGCGCCGGGTAAAGAATCCACGGAAGTACTGGAAACCGATGTAAAAACTCTTCCCGCTACCGCGAACGTCCCGAATGGCGAGGTGCCTTTGAAGCAGTCAGGGTTGGCGAAGGGCCGTCAAAGACGAGATGAGGTACATATTCGCAAAATTTTTGCAGTCACCCTTGTTCCTGTCTTCATATTTCCTTGAAATGTTTCCGGTTCTATATATGAGAATGTGGTCGATAATTGGTATTGGGATTTTGTTGAGCCAGTCCCTTACTAGTGCTGCGTGAATTTGCGTGCTCATTCTAATTTACTTTACGATTGACAGGTCTCAGATTACGAAGGATACGAAAACAAAAGAAGGTAATAAAATTTCGGATCTTCCACGGAAAATGCTCTGAAGAAAATTGTAGAACTTTATTTCTTGCAGCAGTAATTAAGTTGGTTTTTAAAATAGTAATTATGTAACGGATTTCTAATAAATCCTCGGATGTTGTTGTTTCTTTGAATAGAGATTTAGCCATTGTTTTGATTGGCAAGAAAGTTAACGACGTGGTCATATCACACTGAAACGATTTCAAATGTTATTTGTGTTCAAGACTTCTTTTCAAATTGTCTCAGCTTTCCCCAATAAGTGCATAGCGCTGCGGCATCAAGTTTGTCGCACTTCAACGCTGTCCAGAAATCCTTGGTCTCAAAAATCCGATTACCGTGCATTCATCATCCCCACCAGTCATCCTTGGTGTTGGCGGGATAGTTGGGTGCGAAATTCTCAATTCTTCCATAGCAATTTTTTCCGGAAAAAAAATAATTAAAATTCTGGAAATTAACTTCGAAACTGCGTACTTGCGTAAAGGCTTAGTTAAGGAAATTGTTTGTCATCTCATAAGGTGTATAAAGTGATTATAAAGTATTTATTTTATTCTCAGTTGTTCTCTGTGTGATCCAAACGAGGCACGGTAAATAATTGTTTACTTTCTGCCACCTGTGTATTTGTGGAAATTTTGTTACTTGAATGAAAATTATCCTCTCCTAAGTGCGGTAATTTCCCCTTCTTTAAACCATATTCAACTCTCGACATTCATAAAATGGAATTTGTATCACCAGCACCAGCCTTTCCATTACCTAACGCTCAAAGCACACCCGGCAATTTTGGTACAAAACCTTCCAACGGCAAGGGCTACGAGAATATAGAGTTCTACAGAGAGCTAGTTCAGACATTTATAGAGCGAGTAAGTGTCCTATTGCATTTCTGTTCATCGTATTGGTTTTAAAGAGTTTCACAGACTTAAGATGATTGCTACAAAACTGAATTAATTGATTCTAGCATGACTACGAATCCGCATTGTATTGGGCAGACAAGGTATCTTCACTTTCAAATGGTGCTCAACACGATGTCTATGCGTTCGCTCAATGCCTTTTTCATTGTGGCCAGTTTCAAAGAGCCGCTAATTATTTGCAACATCACAGCTACGATAGAGTAAGAATAATGTGGTGGGTTTATGGTGTACAGGTTTGCACCTAAAGACTTAATTCATCTGATTTTAATTAATACAATTGCGATTCTATCGATTATTTTCAGACAAATCTGTATTTCCGTGTTCTAACTGCGAAGTGTCTATTAAAAGCGGGAAACTATAACAAAGCCTTAGACGTGCTAGATATCGAAAACCATAATGTGAAGCCAGGACAGAAAGTCAAGGAAAACAAATGGGAACCAAAAGACACTCACAAGACGGTACGGCCTTGTCCCTGAAAAAATCATGTTACAAAAAGTGGAAGTTCTTTCTTATTACATTTGGGTATTTCTGTATTTTAGATCATGGGACAAGTTTACTTAGTTAAAGGAAAAGTTTATGAAGCGCTAACCAATAGGATTCTTGCCAGTCAGAATTACAAACTGGCCTTGCAGCATGATATATATTGTTATGAAGCCTTTCGTTTATTAACTCAACACCAGATGCTATCCAGAACGGAAGGTATGGTATATTCAATCTAACTACTCGTTGATTCAGAAAAACTAGTTCATTTGTTAAGTTGTACCAATTACATGTTTGATTGCAGAAGTGGCCCTTCTTCAATCCCTCAGATTTGAGCAGAAATGTCTCAATAATGATGCAGAATTTGTGAGATATATGTATACTACTAAGTTAAAGAAGTACTCAGTATGTAGCGATCCACCATTGGTGACAACAATAGTGTCGTTAAAGAAAAATTTGGACGTTCTCGCAGCCAACGCGGAAAGACTCTTCTATAACTGCGACTTTCCAGCAGCGTATAAAACAGCAACCCAGTAAGCAATCTCATAAAGCAGTTGCAGTCTCGAATATTCAATTCGGAAGTTTTAGAATGACTTTTTTTGTTTTACAGAATCATTAGCGAGGATCCTTACCATACTGGTTGTCTACCTGTTTATATTGCGTGCTTAGTCGAACTAAATAAAGCAACCGGTACGTTCTACATTTTTGCGTTGTTTGCTTGAAGTTTCAGAATTTAACATGATTGTACTGTTCTAGAGCTTTTTAGAGTCGCCCATAAGCTAATAGAAGTTATGTCTGATTCGGCCTTGGCATGGTATGCTGTTGGAAGTTACTATTTTTTAACAGGTAAACTTCTTCAATCAGTTGCTATTATTCGAAAGGAAGATGAATGGAGTCGTTGCAGAAGCTGCGAATTAATAATGTTATACTTTTATTCTCAGGAAAGCATGAAAGTGCGAGGAGAAATTTGAACAAGTCATTATCCCTTGATCCGGTTTTCGGCCCTGCCTGGCTTCTTTTTGGCCATTCATTCGCTACAGAGAGTGAACACGATCAAGCAATGGCAGCATACTTTAAAGCGACACAACTAATGAAAGGGTACGTGGGTCTTACTATTCGATTTCCCCGGATCTTAGTTGCAATCTTTTTAGAAAACTCATTAGACAACCAATTAGGTTCAAAAACTGATCGACATGCGTCAGTAAACAGTTTCCCTCTCATCAGATTGGAATTTGGGGTGTATCTATTAGGATAAGCCTAACTAGTACATTTAATTTTCCCAAGTATGAATCAATGTTGTGAGAATATTTGTTTAACTATCACAGAAGCTACCGTCTATTCCGTTTGGGTGGGATGACTTCCTGTAAATTTAGATTTCAGGGAGCGATAAGTATAAGGATAAGAAAAAGATTGGCTAGTTCACAAAGTATTGCTATTTATAGTAAGTTGTTTTGGAACTTTACTGTTTTAGCCCCGAAAGAGAGATACAAGCCTCAGCTCTCTCATTGATTTATAAAATAGTTTCTTTAGTTAAGAAACATCAAGGTATTAATGCTTGGCCGAGTCGAGTTGACAGCTGGATTAATGTATGGCGTGATTCGTATTACAGATGTCACCTCCCTATGCTCCATGTGGGTCTTGAATGCGGTCTAAGCAACAACCCTCAATTAGCCATGAAGTTTTTAGAAGAAGCCAAGCTCCTTGCACCGTTTGACCCTTTTATCCTTCACGAAATGGGTGTAGTCAAGTTTCACGAAAAAAAGTAAGTTACTGCATACAGTATCAGATGGTTCTTAAATACTAATTATACTTGCTCAGTTAGAACTGAGCATCGCTATTCCAACTTTTAAAACTTTAGCAGCTTCCAGGGATGCGTGAAATATGCAACATGCAACTATGAATTTAATGTTGCAAACTGACTGTGTCCTTGGATTAGAATATTGTATAGAAAGCTGTTGTTTCGGAATGAATTGAGATAAATCCACGTAATAATTGTGCTTAATCTGCAGGTTTGACGAAGCTCATCAGCTATTCCGGGAAACACTTAATATGGTGCAAAAGAAGCCTATGCAATCTCAGTTCTTAAAAAAATGGGAACCATTGTACAATAACCTGGGTCATGTATCGAGGAAACTCGGTCGTTTTACCGAGTCATATGAATTTCATCAAAAAGTAAGCTTTGCCGAATATTCCTTGAAGAAATCTGTTTCTTTTCAATTTTTCAAGTAATTTATATCCTCTCACAGGCCCTTGTTCTATGTCCCTCAAACGCTTCGACACACGCTGCCATTGGGTTGGTCCTCGCAGTATCAGGTAAAACTGAGCAGGCAGTTGAAGCCTTTCACAAAGCTCTTTCCTTGAAGCGAGATGATGCATTCAGTAATACCATGTTGCGATACGTGGTGGAGAAAATGGTTGAAGAATCCAACATGAACGGTGAGCTACTAAATGATGTTAGATTACTAATGATAGCAATACTTCAAAATTTTGACATTAGAGGCACGCATATGCCAATCATAATTGTGTCTTGTATTTGTTGTGGGTTATGGTTTGACGAGTCCTTGTTTTTCCAATTCCTTATCAGTTTACAAAAGTGTGTACACAGCTACTCCTTCCAAACGACAATTAGTGTACTAGGGACCGGATTAGCATAATATGAAAAAATAGGATAATTCCTTGCCAAGATTTTGTGTAAATAAAAAAGTATATCACGCGTGCGTGCTGTTCTATTTCCAGACATCGACGATGCTTCCTCGACCTTTGATACCCTTGTGAGTGATGAGAGTGAGGATCTAGAGCCCAGTTTCACATGAAAGGGTCATACGTCCCTTCTTACCTGCTTTAACACGTCAAGTAACTCCGGCTGAAATACTATCACTAGCCCTACACCATGCCACGTCGCATTACGTGGACCTGAATAAAATTTTATTTAAAATGTACTAAAGTAGACAAGAATTGAGTAGCCTAATTGAAATGGTAGAATAAAATGTTCCATGCATTCTTGTTTTGTACTGTTAATAAAGTTTGAAGCACATTTTGTCGTATACAGCGAAACAAGCTACTGTCGGTATTATCACTATATTTGCGTATGGAATGTTGCGGTACAATCATAGTAAATTGCAAATATACTTTGATCACTAACTTTGGAATCTGCATACCAGGAATTTCACGAGACCTCGACACGACCACCGCTTCACAGCCTTACTTTCATGCCCAAGAGTACATATATGTGTTTTCTTGTACAAACCCGCAGAAGTATCATCGGATCGGATTTACTTCCCCCATTTGCCATTACGTCGCACATACTGGATGAATGCAGCGTTTTAGATAGAAGTAACTATCGGATCGCACTAGTTGCATTACCATATTTGATAAGGATTTGAATCCCAGAGATATCATCTTCTAAGGTAATTAACTAGCCCTTTGACGAGTTATTCAAGGGGTGGAACAGGGATAGGTTGTATCATCTCGATTTGAGCTAGTACAAGAGGTCATATGCATAATCTTTTACTTAGGTTGCTCATGTAGGTAGAACCGAACCCTACTTTTGAGACTAATGCAACCTTTAGGAGGAAGAAGAAACGGCAGAAATAAAAGGAGAGTTTGCCTCATACCTGACTTGAGATTGTGAGTCCTATGGCAAATGTTCCGAAATCGTTTCATTCGTCGATTAGGTCTTCATGTGAACTGGTCCGACTGCTTAGGATATCCCGAAAATTGATTCACGGTTTTACTAAACCTTGCAACACAGCATCGCTTTGACGAAATACGACATCGGTTACCCAGTTCACCTTCACAATTGAAAATGGAGTTTGAATTATTTGACACTGATACATTGAATATGAATTTCAACGATCTTTCTTCTCTACTGGTAAGTAAAATTTTGTATTTATTCTACGCTTTGCCATTTTAGAGCTTTCGAAATTTCATTCACTCGAAGCCGCTTCAAAGAGAAGCATCAAGGGCTTTAAATTTACCCTGTTTACGGAAGTTCAGTCAATGCACAATGAGCTAGTCGGACCTACGAATACGGCAGTAGCATTGCAAGTTTTATAAAGGAAAATCCCACACACAATTGCCCGAACTAGGGTTTAAGAGATTTTAGCTCCCTGCAAGATTTGCAGTTCCACCTCTTTAAACACCTGTACGATAATACGGTAGTCCTGCATACACATGCATGACAGTATGGTAGGCTTGCACGCCTTGTTGCTTTTTCCACAATGAATTGACCATTACACAACATACGTTTTGAATAATATATTATCATTAAAATACTCTATTAACTAGTACATATTTTGGGTTTTAATTTTTCAAATCACGTGGAACTCTTCTTTCATCCTATATTTTAGGACTCCTTAAGCAACAGAGAAAACAATATGGCAATGCACGGAAAGCCTATCTGCGACCCTGCCTTAACTGGATTAAAGTTGGAAAACATTGAAAAAGGAGCAAGTTTGGAATCCAGCTTTGCAAGTATGAATTTAGAATCTGCAAGTTTTGATTCTGGCTATCGAAACATGAAATCAGAATCCAGGAATTCGGAAACCATGTGGAGCCCTGGAGGAAACAGTAGTTCAGAGAACGTTTTTCCTTGCTCACCCCCGTCTCGTTCGTATGAAAGCAGCGACGTTTGGAGTCCAAGCTATCACAACTCGTCCTCGACATCATTCAGCAGCACTTCCAGTTCGAATTCTCCGGCTGATAAAGGGGCAGAAGGATTGAATAATTCAGCTTTATGGAGCCCAACACACCCCAGCAGCCCGAATGTCCTTAATGGAAACAATCACTTTTCTCGTCCGGTTAGCAGTTCGCCACCCGGTTTGCCTAATCTGGCTAATCTGGGATTCGGAAATGGTGGGAACACGAACCTGAACATGAAGCAAACTATCCAGGCATTGAACGTAAGTTGAATCCTTGGATTATCCGATTTTTGTGATTACTTGTCATTTGAGCATATGGCACAGTTTCTCCGAGAATGTTATGCTACTTAGGTTGTTAGATGAACTTGGTGTTTGTATTAACAGAAAATGTGTATAGAAACTCATGGTATCCTGTAATTAATTGTATTGCACCTAGTTTCTTCAAGAACTACAAGAGTCTCAAAGCAGCCCTTGGAATGGAACTCGAAGTGGAGAAATGGCGCTTTGGACTGCTGCTCTTCAGCAGCATTTGATCAGCCATCTGATGAAGCAAAGTCCACCTACGCCGCCATCACCTGTTAGCGAAAATGTTCTCCGAAGTCCTCGAATGAGTAGAGATAATTCAGGTAAACAGAGTTAGTGCAAACGGAGATCAAATTTATTTTGCCAATCACCATGAAAACTAAAAGATCTGCTTTGAGTAGGATTGAGTGAACCCAGATGCACCTGGACCGGGCAGTTGCCACCACGAAATCACAAAAATCCGACGTACTCATGCAAAGTAAGGCAACATTGAATTGTTTTTGTGTTATCGATATTCATCAGAAGTCAAGGAGTCCTGCGTAACAATTAACTTTTTCACTCGCAGGTTTTCCTCGGAGGTGTTCCTTATGAAATCAGCATCAGCACTTTGTTGCGCGCATTCCAGCCCTTTGGTAACGTCAAGATAGAGTGGCCCGGTAAGCAGGACAACCCACCTGCACCAAAAGGATATGCGTACTTGATTTACGAAAACGAGCGTCAGGTGAGGTTCCTCATAGTTTCTGTTTGTAAGCGTTTGTTTCTGTTTGTAACTTCATATTTACTTAATGTCTTAAATATTGGATTATCAAAGGTAAAAGCCTTGCTTCAGAACTGCATGTACCAGTACGGGAAGGAAAGTAACTGGTACTACAAGATCACTTCGAAGCGACTCCGATTTCATTCTAAGGATATCCAGGTGATTCCATGGGCAATCTGTGACAGCAACTTTGTTCGATGCCAGACCACTAAGCTTGATCCCCAAAAGACTATTTTTGTCGGAGCTTTACACGGAATGATCAATGCGGAAGCTCTTGCTTTTATCATGCAGGAATTGTTTGGAGGTGTTGTTTACGCCGGTAAGTAGGAATTTCAAGCCACCTGTTTTTTGTTTCATCCCGTATATAAATGCTAATAGCTGAAACGTTTTTAAAATATGCCACAGGCATTGATACTGACCGTCACAAGTATCCGATTGGCTCAGCTAGAGTAACTTTTAGCAACCACAAGTCGTACATGAAGGCAGTTTCAGCGGAGTTCGTCGAGATAAGAACATCCAAGTTCACCAAAAAGGTGCAAGTGGATCCTTATTTGGAGGATGCGACGTGCTCAATTTGTGCCCTACAACAAGGGCCATATTTCTGTCGCAGTCTCTCATGCTTCCGGTATTTTTGCCGTACTTGCTTTGATATGCATCATGGTAGCGAAGCCCTTCAGTCGCACCGCCCCCTGATGCGCAATGCTAGTCGTCAGTCTGGCTCTTCGTCTTCATCTTCAATGTAAGTTGAAGATCCCGGTGACCGTTGAATGTTTCCGGAAAAACGGTAATGTCATTTATGATTTTGGTACTGCTGTAGGAAAATTCTTGAAAAAATGAAATGACGGCAGAAGTAGAATTTGTGCTGCTTTGAAGTGGTTTAAAGGGAAACGAAATGAATGTTAGTAGCTCTTTATGATTGTTGGTACTTTAAAGCCCTTTGTTAGTTTTAGTGGTACAGATTTAGTTTTAGATGTTTTGGGAGTACTTGGGGACAGGATGGAGATGTATGTAGGTACTGATTATAGACGTGCGTACGAATAATTAATTAGAAAAGCTAGATGAATGTCGTAGTGCGATTGTCTTACTTGGGAGCATTGATAATTTATTTCTTTTCTTTAATAGTTATAAAGAGGGCGCTAGGGTATATTGTCCTCTATGTTCGATGGTTTTAAACAGGTAGCTTGCTGTAGATCCTGTCTTATCTATAAGTAACGTTACAAAAACTTTTGGAAATTTCTTTTCAAAATTTTTCAATTTTAGAACATTTGTCGTTTGTTGTGAAAGCCGGCGGAGGTGACCGCCAGCTTTCTTCTGCGTAGGATTTGATTCGCGCATCTTTCCGCTTTTTTAATGTCGATTGTGAAATAAGCATCGGACACTCATCATCATTCTAAGACAAAACGGAATGTAAAGGAAACTGCTTTACTTGTCATTATACTCTAACAATTTTAACTCCGTTGTAATGCATACTGTGACAAGCAGGAAGGAAGAGGTCTTTAAAATTCTTGAACAGTTTGTCTTTACCCGTAATCAGAGTTCGGGCTTATGTACGCTGTGCCACAGCACTAGAGACCTTGATAATGAATTCACAGATGTAATATTCCTATCAAAGCGTGACCCGTTGTCTTTTTCATTCTTCTTTTTCCTTAAACAATCCTGCGCAGGATATTGATTCGAGGATCGGATTCCCTAAATTTTAGAGGTCTTAAAAGCAATTCCCCATATTATTCTTTCAACCCTGTCTTTGTATTGTTACCAAACTTAAACTCTTACCGTCTCAATTTGTACTAGTACCCAAACAGACAACAGTTAACGTTCGTGACACGTAGCATGCATTGCTCTCTGATTGTTCTAGCAATTTGTTTTTAAGCGTAGTGTTTTTCACATATATTTCCCGGTAACTGTTGAGTATCTTAATTTAAATTTTGCCCGCCCCCTCTATTCTATGCATTGGAATTTGTTATTTTCAAAATTTTAATCTTCCCCTCTACTCTTCCTTGGTGAATGAATATTCTCCTTCTATTGCTTCATCGAGGGAAAATTAGTTATTACTTATTATCCTGAGAGAACTTAGTCTGTAATGTCAAGGTTAGATGATTTAGATAGTTTAGCTGTTATGGCTATACAATGTTAAGTAATAACGTAACTATTTTAATCCGCAATCATGGCACATTAATTCCAACCGTTTCTTTCCTTACGAACTTAATTCCCAAGTTCGTATCATTTCTTTTAGTGTAACTACGAACTTGTTAAGAGTTTTCCTCTTCCCTTATGTTGTTAGTATAACGTTTGAATAGGTTAAGTGTGTGAAGATAATGATTACAAGAATATATTTCAGCGTAACCAACATTATATAATTCTAGTGATACATGATAAACTAAATTTTTTGAATTTCTTGGGTTTACGAAGATTAAATGCAAATTCCTCGTATATATTACAATAAAACTAATTCGAGTTGATTAAATTAACCGCAGGCTTCATTTATCATTGAGCTCATCCAAAACGTAGCACCATATTTAAGGTAAATCTGTCTTATAGTTAGTGCTTTCACGGCCAGCATGGCCAGAGAACCCAAGATCATCAATCATTTAAGAAGGCGAACTGTCGGGCGTCACGAGGCTACACCAGTTTTTAACTGATACTCAGAGAGTTTTCATTGGCTAGCTGTGGGCTAAAACGTTTCATTTAGCGTACATGTACAGAGCGGACCGCACTCACTCGCAAAGACAAATGACAATTTGCAACTTATTGCGACCCTTGTCAACTTCTCAAACTTTTCTTTAGCGCATTATCGTTGACATTTGTGGGTCTTGTGACCGACTTCCTATTTTGAATTGTAGCATATGCCATTCGGTATATAACCGTCAGTGTTGTATGACTATCTTGCTTTCGGCGGGAACTTTGAGAGCATTTACCGACCTGTGTCAACGTTAATTCCCGGCAAATTATATTAACCTTCGTCACAGTGCAAGGGTATTAGGTAATGCTG
Source organism: Sminthurides aquaticus (assembly GCA_906901655.1). NCBI lineage: Eukaryota > Metazoa > Arthropoda > Collembola > Symphypleona > Sminthurididae > Sminthurides > Sminthurides aquaticus. Next base: position 521,013 of record CAJQTT010000004.1, on the reverse strand, counting down.
GGGGCATTAACCGTTCTTGGAAGTCTACTGGAACAAATTATTTTGAACTGTAATATTATAATTGTATAAATATCGTTTACCGGGAGCAATTAATTAACTTTTACTATGGACGTTGGACCGCTACAAATTTGGTAGCATGTAAGAATAATTTTTAAACGGAGTGATCATCTAACGAGGTGAGTATTAGGTATAATATTTGTAGCTGCGGATGCACTTGAATGTCGAAAGACATGGATGCCCTGGAAGTTAGTTTTGTCTAGCGTTCTGACTAGATAGGAACTAATGCTTTTTTCGAGTTTTTTTAATACGAATGGTCTCAGAATATTTGAAGATACGCTAACATTCTTAACCACAGGTTTAACTTTTTCATTTGGTTTAGCCAATGAGCCCTTGTCTGTCATGATTCTATACGCACATTATATTAGATCGTAGGAAGTAAACATTAAAGTTGTAAAAGCAAGCAATTAAGCTTCAAAAGGGTAAAGTACCTAGATTTCATCAAGCAGGGCTACTGCCGCTCATCATTAAGGTGGAGCTATTGTTGCAACTAATTTTGCAGTTGTACAATGTCTAATATAGTTTCTTTATGAATAAATTCCAAGAAGGGGCAACCAAATCTGCTACTATTGTAGATCTGGAAGAGACCCATTATGATGTTTTATATAACCGCTGATCGACCTTCTGGTCTTCCCCAGATTTTTTAAGTGTGGGAAACATTATTCATATGAAAGCGTATTCTCTTAAGAATTAGCTCTCTCAAGTGCCATCTTATCATCAAGCCTTAGTTAGCAAACTCTTCAAGTTACAGCCAACTGTGAATCTTGTGATGTGCGTCAGGCACTTGAATTATATATGATAGTCGTGCATACGCGAAGCATGATTAGTGATGATTAGGGGTGTTTATAAAAAGTATAACCATAGAACTTGATGTATGGAAAGTTTAGTTGAGACAGTTGAATGAAATTACTGAGGTAATATGCGTACACTAATATTAAATAATTCCCCTTGAGCTGCACCAAAGTAATCCATTGTCCATACTTCCTAGAAGTAAATTGTTCTTTTATAATACCGGTGTTTTATGTAGCCATTTATTGCAGTGTGTTGTTACGCTCTAATTCTTTTTTATTGCTTCAGTGTTGGTCACTGTAGAACCTGATTGCAATTTTGGGAGGTGAAAATGCAATCTTCTTGGGATAACGGCTAACTCTACCAATTACTGCCAACAAACTTCTTCGAAATATTACTTACTACGAAAACACGGAGCTGTCAAGACGTCACTACGAAACTTTTACAAGTCGTCTATAAATTCGTACCAGATACATTCGTTAACGAAATACTTTCAGGAAATCGGAATTCCTGCAATGTGCGCTTTTCCTGGGCGATTGGTGCTACGTAGATGTAAAGACGGTGAGTTCATTTACTTTATTACTGATTGAAATGTATTGTCCGCTAAGTATTTAATCGTCTTGACGGATCACAATTTTTGATATGAGAATGATCGATGACTCCAATTGGTTTTTGACACAGCGTTTCGTTGGGGAAAGACCATTAGGATGTGCCATTCCGCGTCATTGCCTTCCAAAGAACCCAACGGCTTCGTACCGAAGCGCGTTCTGATCCTTACGAAACTAACGAGACTGGAATTCGAGAAAATTCGGCATAGTAATCTAAACGATAACGAGTTAGAAAAGGCTCTGCGGCGACGTGGATCAGACTATAGTTTGCTTCTGTATCACCACTACATCCACAAGGTGAACGAGTTATATTTATGTGTGGTTCCGAGTTAATGGCGAGCTAAAAATAAGATTTATTACTAAGCAAATATACAATATCTTAAAATTTATTTCAAGGGATGCGAGCATCGAGTTGACAAGTGCCTTCAGCAGATGGGTGCTGAGACTAAAGTTGTGAATCGATTGGAATGCACGGACGTAATAATCTCGAAAATTATGTTTAAAGGGAAGTAAATCGTAAACTCATAATTGAAGTAGCTAAATATTGATTCAGGACTGCATTGATTGGGCTGATTTAATTGTTACTGCCGGTGGAGATGGAACATTTTTGATGGCTGCAAGTCGTATACAAGACTCTTCTAAGCCAGTCATAGGTAACTGAAATTCCCTAGAATTGTTATTGTGCGGTATCTCATCAAGTATGTACATGAATACTCAGAAGAATTTACTTGACTGCAACGCAAACCATAATGACTTTTAGGTTTCAACACTGATCCGACAAGATCAGAGGGACATCTCTGCTTGCCGAAAGAATTTTCCGTGAATACCCAGGAAGCTGTAAAGAAAATTTTTCAAGTAAATATTGTAACTAATGTCAACTTAGTAATTAGGATATTAAGAAAATCTTAATGTTTCTCAACATAAGCCTTCTTTTTTCACTTAAGGGTAAATTCAAGTGGACTTACAGAAGGAGGTTACGAGTAACACTTATCGGAGAAAACGTATTTGAAAAACCTATCGAGCTTCATGATCAGCAATTACAGCACCCCGAATTCAGGTTTGAAATCCATATTAGAATGCCACTAAGATTAAAAAGTTTGGGTTCAGTAATTACTAATGACCACTATTCTTTTTCAGATTTTTTGACTGCCTGCAAGAGCAACTCAAGTCTGCCCAAAACACTGAAGTCAACTTCAACAATACTCAGCTGCAGAGAAGAGTATTACCTGTGTTAGGTTTAAACGAGGTTCGTTTCAATATGTGAATATTTTACCTGCATTAAACTTTATGTTTCACACTAAGGATATTTTGTTATTTTTCAAATCCTGCAGGTGTACCTCGGGGAGTGCGTTTCTGCACGGGTGTCGTACTTTGAGATAGGCGTTGACAATCTTGAGAGAATTAAAACGAAAAATGCGGGGATGTGTGTAGCAACTGGAACAGGTTCCACATCATGGTCGTACAACATAAGTAAAATTTCTACACAAACCGTGCAGGACATCCTACAAGTCATACAAGAAACTGGCATCTCCAAAACAGACTTGAAGGACCCTGCTATTGCAGCACGCGTGGCTCATAAATATAATGAAAAATTAATATTCCATCCCGGTATGCAACATTGTTGTGACGTGTATTTACGAGTAGGTTTCGTGATCAATGAATATGATGATTCGAGTACATCTAATATAAGTGGTACATTTATTCTTTTGCAGAGAAAGGCACGATGCTATATTGTATTCGGGATCCTATCACATCGTATACACTTCCGTACGCAAAAGAACTTGTTCCTCGTGGTTTTGCAAAGCGTTTAGAAATCAGATCCCGGTGTTTTGACGCCTGCCTTGTAATTGATGGTGGTTTATCCTTTCCTTTTAATGACGGTACAGTAGCAATCCTTGAATCGCATGACACGGATGCCTTGCGAACTATAGTCGACTTTTCGGATTCGTAATTAAGTTCGGGACTGATGTGGAGAAAAGAAGCATTGCTCTCAGAAAGAGATTTTACTGGTAGGAGCGTGGATTTTTAGAATTGTCTGTATAGACTAGTGATATTGTAACTATTTTTGCTGTCATGATTACTATGCATATACTTTGGTGCTTTATATAATCAGAAGTCTTATTTAGTCTTTTGTCAAGGCCATGTGCAGCGACTAATTTTTAAAATATTAGGACTGAAATGTTTGGATTACTTGAAGCACACCTAAGCCAGCGTTCGAGCTAACAGTTCTACTGCTTGAATGACGCCGTGATTAAATCACGACATATTCTGTACAGGGATTAGGATTGGAGTTACAAGGGAAATCTGATTAATGTCGATGCATATTATTGATGAGCGGTAATATGGAATTAATGTAATAATCAAATGTTAGAGCACATTGTGATAAGTTTGATTTTATTATTCTAGCATGGTAATGCGAATGCTAGATATTCGCAATATGGATGATAACAATACTTTTCTACTATAGAAATTAATAAATGATGAATATATGATTGAGATTCAGGACAAGTTTTGTGTATGACTAAATTATAAATTCCTTGCTTTCAGTTTCGTTCAACCTACTGTTGCACCCTACATTCATCATAACTTAGTAAATATAGTTGATAGGAGGCATACATGATTTCACTCAGGGTTTAATGCTACATTTCTTCTTCCATGATAGTTGGGATTGGAGACAACACTGAAAGTACACGAAAGATCGATATAATGGCTTTCAAAAAGGGATACAAGAAAGGTGGAAGGTACATGACTTAAAGATGATTTGTAAGAGAATGTTGGATTATTGTAGTAAAATTTGAATAAGGCGAAGAGAATATTCCTCGGCGTGTGGATAAAAACATTCGAAAACGTTTCTAAACGTTGTAATGTGTTTAGGCTGTATTATGAATGGATTTCGTACGCTATTAATTATCATTTTGAAAAGCATTTGCTATTTCGATGATGATGTTGTTAACTCTTTTAGCGAATTCTAATTCTACTGGCGATAATGTACCACTGATCACAAAATTTTCGTTTAAACTAATGGCTATTTATTACATCCAGCGCTAAAGCTTAACAATTACTATAGGAAACGTTATATATATGTAGTTACTCAGCATACATGACCTATTGCCGTGGCATAGGTTTGTACCTATTTCTAAATGTCACTCGTATTTCGAACTCATGAGAGAATCAGTATTCCCCAGTAGAATAAATAATGACTAGGAGAGGGCGTGATACTGCACGGCGTCTTTGACGCAAAGCATACATTAAGAATGCACTTATTTCATACAACTTGCTCTATAACCTGTTGACAAATTTAGAAGTTTTCCATAAAATCCCATTTCAGGTTTTAAGCTCGTTATGATTTGTTGTGGATTGTTGGAAAGGAAAAAAAACATGTAGGAACACTCATATAGTATTGTTAGCACATTTAGAATCACCCTGGTAATAATTTATGGCACCAGAATGTTGAACAAACTACTTATCACATAAGTAGCTACGAGCGCTCATGAGATTGCGCTTGTAATTTTAGCACTATTCAACTTAAATCTAACTAAAAGCAAGAACCCAAAAGAGGTACGGCGCCTTAAGAAACGGGCTTCAATTTGAAGCCTTCTTGAAATTGGAATGTACAATGCATCGGATATTAGAGACCTGTGTCAAAAGGATGACGGGATTGGATTGAAGTAATAAAATTGGTTTGTACTGGGAAGAAAAAATAGTTGTCTTAAATGACTTTTCAGAGAATTATTGCTACATAATATGGAACCGGACACAGCTTTTAATCTAACCACTGTCTAACTCAATCTCGACGTTCATTATTAGCGTTTTACGCTAGCAAACCAAATGAACATGGTCTTGTATGCATGGAGCCGTCTCTCATTCGAGTACAAGTAATATCAATCCTAATGCTTAACAGAGGGCTGAGAAAAAGTGAGATTGATAACATCTCCTCTCTACAATTGGTATTATAATTAACGTATACTACAAACTAGTGGCGCGCGTGTCATTATTAAGAAGCGTTTGTACAACGTCTCCATCCATCTAAACTTAAATTATCTTAAAGATCTACTATCACGGAATGGATTCGGAAGGCAAAGGAATTTGGCACCTGCAAAGGTTGGATTAGTTTTGTGTAACAACTGTAATCTTTCCCAAACTCTCCCACAACAATTATAAAGACTCGAGGAATAATAACAATTACGCTCTTGACCCTCACTTGAAAAAATTACGCATCCCTCAAATTACTCAGTCAAACAAGAGGGACGAGGAATATGATTCGTTCATTCAAATGAAATGTATTTCCCAGAGAAAACAGATCCCGTGGCGGACTTTCTCTCATCAGTATAGTGACTGCTATATTCCAGAAGTCGGAATTAACAGTAGTTCCAGAACTCGTTGTCTTTCAGGATTCTAACGCATCTAATATAGTTCTTATACGAAATACCAAGATCTGTATTTCTGATCTTCCTTTTTCCCGACCCCTTGAACTCTCATTAATTCTCTCTTCAAAATACTTTTCTCCAGGTAATACCTACGAAGCAATGTAACTGTGCATAGAATTTTTCCAAAATTTTTATAAACGACTTGATTCGTACCCATACGCAGCTGACAATTGACTTGACTTGGATTACCTGATCTGTCCTACAGTACCTGTAGGTTATAGTGGAATTACTGAAGAATGAAATAGAATTGCCTGCTGGATTTCGCTCGAGAGAAAGTAGCCAAAGAGCCGTGATGGAAAGTAGTGGTGGAAAGTAATGTGGAAGGGTTCTACTACGGATAGCTCCTCCGTTCCTAGAAAAAAATGCCTGATTTCGGTTGCATGTTGTTTGGTGAGATGCTGTTGAAAATTAAACTTTGGGTTAGCGTTCTCGAATTAGCTCCGCTCCAAGGCGGCCTTTACTATAGTTCCTGACAATGCTTTGAAATAAAGTTCAACCTATGTCAAAGTCTTGCGAGGGAAATGTTGAAGGGAAGAAGCTAGAGAGCCAGCTCAAAATCAGTGTTTACCGCTCGCGGTAGAAAGGCAGGTGAGCAAGAAAGCGTAGTCAATCTAAACTGGTTCTTTGATCTTTCCAACTCATTGTAGCCTGTCCTGATTGACGTGGAACGATTTAATTTCTCTATAACGATCAACGTTAAGGAAAATTTCATGCCTAGCTTGCCCTAACATGACCAAAGGAAGCTTTCTCCACTTTCTCTCAACCTTCGCTTCTGCCTTTGTTGTAGCCTGCATACCCTCTGACGACACCATCTACAGCTCTGACTCTTCGGTACAACATAAGATAGCCAAAAAAATTGCTTGGCTCGTTTTGAGCCTCTTCCTCCAAGAAATACTAATAAAAGATTCAAGGAATCACATGGTTCAAAACATCTATTCAAGGCTTCCAGTTATTTTTCAGTTTCTAGAAGAAACTCTATGACTGGTGTTTAATTTTTTACTTGTTGGAAAATTTCAACAAGTTTTTGAAATCTCTAAGAGTTTTTAATGTTTTAACTTGATGCAGAGGAGGCTCCAAAACTCTTACGAAGCTAAGAAAAAGAAAGTGGGATGGAAAATAAAAGAATATAATTCCGTTTCGTGTCCATAAAGCGTGCCTCTGAATCTTAGTGTCATTTCCCCCCGTCTCCCCTTCTTGAATCATACAGCTTTAAGCCATCCTCCTTGCCGTGACTGTTCTTGGCTATTTCCAATGATTGAAGCTTTCTCTGATGCGTTTTAGTGGGTAGGTTGAGGAGAAAGTGCTGGGTAAGCTCTGCGGGTTTGATGTTCGTTACGAAGGGCGGGCTTTCCAGATTCGGACTATCAAAGAAAGCAGGGCTTTTTTCATGATGAACATTACTGTTTATGTGGCAATCTTAGGTCCATTATGTATCAACAACTTAATGAGAACTGTAGGGAGCGTGCATTAGAGGAGATGGATGCCGGATGGGCAAGCCTTTCTCCTAGTCCTTCTCCCCAGTAGTCGCGATCTAGAACAAGGAGTTGCTCTTCCTTGGCTGCTAAAACTGCTAACGGTGGTCTGGAGGTTGAAATACTCCTCGCATGCAACAGCTCCTCAAACCATCAAGAATAGAGAGAGAGAGAGAGAAAACAAAATAGACGAGTTAGAGCGTTGAGGTCGTGATGGGTAAAGAAATCAGTGTTCCTTCCGATAGAGCTTCTTTTAGATTCTCCTCAGGGTAGAAGGCCTTCAAAATAAGGGTGCTTTCACCCGCGAGCTTTCTCCGTTGGCTGGCCTATCTTGAAAGCCTTACTCTAATCTATCCTCTCTCTCTTCACAGCCTTCTTGACTTGACCACTCTAATTTCTGCGTGCTTTCTCCTTTCTCTACGCGGGTGGAAATCAAGTAGCCAACGCTGGATTCATGGTTATGATGAACTCACTTATCTCGGAGATGGAGGTGAACTTAAAGGATCAATCACACACGCAACCTTTTTCTCCATGTACACGGAGGATTGGAAGGATGGGAATGATGGGAGAAAGAAAATGTTTCGGCTATATATTGATAAGGAAGAAAATAACCTCTACGCTTTCCAATACTCTTGAATTATTTCATTCCCGTTTATGTAACCGCAACCGCAGTATGAAAATGCTTGGATGCATGGGCCTGAACTGAAGCTCCAGAAGACAATCCGCAATATGGAGGAATCAAAAGAAAGAGAAAGTCCTATAGATGTGTGCGGCCAGAGCTAGGGAAAGTATTTTCACTCTTTCATATTCGTACGATTCTAAAATTTTATCATTATTATTATAATACTCAGCTCCTGCCCATCCCCAACTTCTAACCGCCCCACCCATCCTAGATACATTTCACAAACGTCCAACCCTCTACCTCACTTCCGGCTTTCTCCGTTCGTCCCTCCCTCTAACTCAGTCTCTTTTACCTTCTGATGGATGTGCCTTTATCAAAAAACGTTTCTTTCACCAGCTTCACAATCAAGCTCATGATTTTTAAAACGTTTGGATTTATTATCCATCCTCAATCCTACACCTCTCTCTTACCAAACCCACGGATACCACCATTGGAACTCGTTACAGTCCGAGTATAGCAGTTCTTGTTGATGACACGAATAATCAGACAATGACAATGGTACTACAGCCATCACTCACTCCTATACTTCTGAAGAGACATTTTATCGTCAAATCTATTTGAATTCCTTTCTCTACATGCCTTCCTTTTACATGATTTACCTCAAGTTTCCCCTCAGTAATTCATTCCGCTTCAGCCATCTCGTTAATCTCTATAGTACCAAACTATTTCAATTGGACCCTGTACATTGGTAGATTTTGTAAACACGTTATAACCCTTAATTCCTAGTTTCCCTTCTTTCTGATCCCAGCGATGCTATGGTAAAATAGTTTATAAATTTCTATTGAGATGCTCATATAGAATTTTGTATGCTGTTCCTATTTGTGAAAATGATTAGAGAGGAGTCAAGAAAGAGTGGTATATAATGCAGAGGAAGGGTTCGCTTTCTCTGGGAACACATTAGAAGAATTTGTCCGTCTAAACTATTGCATTCATTTCCGCTCATTCGTTCTGAAGATTGGCTAGACTAAGTTTAATTCTACTTATTCCAAGAGAGACATATAAGAAAATTAGTAGCTCCTCCGTCCGGCCGGGAAAGGTACAGGTTTAATGGGGGAAATGGAGGGTTAGATGGGGAGAGAAAGGGTATTGAAAGATTGCAGAGGGCGGTTGCGCGGGTTGGTCCCGTTTTAGAGAATCTGTTAAATTTCTGACAGTTTTCACAAAGAGGAAAGGCTCCGTTAGAATCCAAGTCGTTGGAAACACTTTTCCTACGCGTATCGTAGAGTAGAGGTTTCACAAGTTCATTAAGCACCATTGTGAGACGAGGAGGGTTAGGGGCTAAACTAAAATTCAATTAAAAACTAAACATGTATAGTCCCTGCGGATACGGACCTCTGTGTATCGTATGCTCAAGCACTGACTTTATAGACGTTTAGGATTTCCATCACGCCGTCCGTATCCTCTACGTGGATCATTGAAATAGGAACAAAAACTTCAAGTTGCAAGCACGTATCGATACGACGTATCCTATATCTCTCTCTAAATTCTCTCAACAATCAATCAGAGATTCAAATCCAAAAGCACCAACGGATTCATGTAAGAGTTTTGAGTATCAGTCGTTCTTGAACAGCTTAAAGATTCCCCTCCGGTTGGATGATGGTGCCATGAGCATGGGAGCTTGGTTCTTGTGAGAGATACGAATCTGTAATTTGATTACAAGACAAATCCATAAGTTACGTCCATGTTAATGATTTGCAATTTTCCCTCTCTCGCCCCACCCTCAACCCTCACCCCCGAGCTGTCGTCAACTTTAGACACATGTCTATATATGGACGATGGATTCTTGGAATATGAATAATGAAAACGAAGGAAGCCGACTTAAAAAGCATGCTCTCATGCCGGATAAAATCTCTAACATGGAATAATAAAGGGATTGAATAAAAGAATGAGGATGACTGATGACTGACAAAGATCAACTATCGCATCTTTGAAAGACAAAGCTCAGGATCATCCCTCTCTCCTTTGTCCTTTGAACTTACCACAGAAGGAGGCTGCATCCATGGTTCGCCATCGATTTGCATGGGAAAGCGCTTCTTTGTCTTGATTACTATATTTGAACATTGAGCGAGACGACGGCCGGAGGCTCTTAGACCGGTACGTACTTGACCCATGTGCAAACTATTTTCCAGTCCCACAACTTCTATCAGATTGTCACCAATATCTGGAATCATGAAAAGCCTTATATTCTGCCTGTGGAAAGCTACAGAGCGTTCAATAATGCTTCTCTCTGGATTGAGTATCCGTCCTAGGCTTGAAGCCATTTTGCTTCCGCTTTCACCACCCCTCCCCGTCGTTATATCCCTCCCTCGTTCCAGCTCATCATCATGGGGAGCGGATCTAGAGGGATGGTATGTTCTATATTGGATATATCATTCCCCACCCGCGCCCCACAATTCCTTCCAGTAAAGTTCAGAGTACTACGTTGCTTGCTTCTACTCTAGAGAATATTATCTTGGGAAAGTAGGAAATACAAGGAAAAAGAAATAAGAGGAGTAAATCACCTTGGACTGCAGTATGGAGATCAGTACAGGACGAAGTGGACCCATCTTTATCCCTTTCCTTTTTTTTCCTCTTTGGCTGTCTTTTGGCTCGTTTCCGGGACAACTCTCCGCCCCACATATTTGTTCCTCCATGCGTGTATGGAATGTTTAAAAGAGCAAGACCCTGAAGCGAAGGCCCTTGTGAAAGCTCCAGGGAAACTCCATCACACTGAATCCACATTTAATTTCACATTTCAATACCATCCAATTACATTCATTCCGAACTCTCTCCCCGTCTTTTACACCCATCCCAATTTAACTTGTATCGTATCTATCTCTCTTCATCTCCTCCGCTAGCTTTTCCTTTTACTTTCTCCAAATAATGTCAGCAATCCCTAAATTTGATTCACACACAATCTCTCACAGCTGTCCCTTCCTTCCGCCTCTTGGAGATATTTCTGCAATACGACATAGCTGGATTTTATTCCACTCTTAATTATCTCTCCTGGCTTACTCATCCTTTCTTCGATGATCTACTATCTACCTTGTAATTTGTTGTGCAAAACCCTCAGTCTAGATTTATTGAAAAATATCCTGGAAACACACAGTGAAATACTACAGAAAGCATTCAATACAGCAGTTATTTCCAAGTTTTTAGAACATCTTCTGATTTAAAAGAATCCTTGCTTAAGCTGAACTACTAAAGAGAGCTGATGGAATCCGTGAACAAAGCTGTACTATTAAAATCTGCAATCTTACAGTCAGCTTTTTACTAATTAAAGGATTTTACTACATTTGACTATGTCACTAAAAGCCTTCCATGACTGGGTTAATACCTCCATACAGAAGAATATCTAGCGTTCATTGGAAAGCTAGTAATGAGAGGAAAGTGGAATCGTTAAATTGTAAGCTTGTGCCGTTTCTACTGCTTACTTCAACTTCGATTTCCTGATGCAGGTTTTTGCAGGATGAGGCAAACTGTTCCGTCATTCCGAATTCAAAGTACCACATCTTGTTCCGCATCCTTGAATTGAATTTATGTGGATTTTTCTCTCGCTCCAAGTGGAATTTTACACAAATGGCCGCGTCCTGTAATCCCAAAAGAGCAATTAATTTTACAGCTCCCAATTTTCTTTAACCATTTTGCTCTTTCGGAACAAGGCTCCTGCGGCTACGGCCGGTCTCTAGTTGGAATTGGAAAGCTCTCTTCAAGGACATCTCCGCCGCCATCTCTACTCGTATTAAATAGAGTACCGCTTCTTCAAAATTCCACATCCCTTTTCTTTCGACCCGTAGCATTCAAGTTACAAACCGAGAAGAAAAGCCTTATTGCATACAGTCAAAGAAAGGGCACTGACCACTCCGATGGAGAAGTAATTGTTGACAATGTTGTAGGGCATGGGGTCTCCCGGATTATCCTCGTCATCAACATCTGACACCTCAATTTGCCATCGATCCATCATTACTGCTGAGGCTCGGTCCATTTTCTGACAAGAGAGCAATCATTCAGCTTCCGCATAATGCATTTTTTGCAAACCCACCCCACCTACAGCACACATTTACAAGAGAGATCCGTGTAGGAAGGAAACATCCTCCTTATCTCCGGCATTATCTACTTTTTTGCAAGCATCTCCGGCATCTATTCATCCCACACCCACGCACTCCTCTATGACGAGTGCTTTCTCTTTATACGCTACGCCCAATGCATGAGATCCCTCCCCATGTCTATGACCAAGGGAACATGGGTTAACTTGTAGTTGTCCGAGAGACTTCCGCCTCCGCTAGCTATGCGAATTTTCCACACAAAGACGTCCCTGCCTTTACAACATGTAATCAGTTGGGATAATCGCAAACCCGCCTGTACCGAAGACGGATATTTTCTAGCTCTTCTTTCTCTTCCGGCAATGCGGGTAAGCGGGTTTTAAAACTTTCTCCCAAAACACTCACACACTGCCGTAATTCGAGGCCTCTCTAAAGACCATCGTCCGCTAATCCTGCATCGGTCTAAGAAGGAGGACGGAAAGGAAGATATATTGAGGCGCTCGCGGAGTACATGTCATCAGAATCAAATTTTCTCTCCATGTTTCCCCCTCCAGACATTGAAGACATAATCCTAATGGAATGACGGATAATTTTCCCCCAAGCAACACATTTTTTAAAATGTCACACTCCATTCCTTACTTTCAATATCTTTCCCAAGGCTTCACCCTCGTAGCCTCCGCCCCATCTTAGACATCTCGCCAAGTCATTACCCGTTCCCAGCGGGATGACTCCAACGGAGGGTTGGACAGGAAACTGGACTTTATCTGAAATTTAAAAGAATCTTGAATAATTCCCTCCATCCGCATCTATCTCTCCGTACATCCGCCCACTTTCCTTTCTCCTCATTGCAGTCAATTAACTTTGCTAATGCGAAATCCTCCCCTTTGTGCTTTAAAACCTTTCCACATCTCTCCGCATTGCCAATTCCCTTCTCCACCAACCAAGACACGCTAATCCCATTTACTGGAAAAGATCCAAACGTATTTAAAACCTACCCATGCTATCCAGGATCCATCCCACAGTTCCGTCACCGCCGCAGCAAATTATCCGTACATCTGGAACATCCTTAAACATTTGTAAGGCTTTCATCGGCCCTCCTTGCGACAAGTTGTAGACCTGGAAGTGTAATTTAGAGATTACCGTATTTCTCTGTGCAGCATTAAATATTTAGCATAAAGGAAGAGGGAACTTAGGGGAGACTCGAGAATAAATTCCGGGTGTAGTCACTATGGAATCCTCATACCAGCTTTCTCCGTCCTATAACCTTGGTCGTTTAGTGGGTCTTTCTCCAGTCCGCGGGACGGAATTTATTGTTTCAAAGAAATTGTACTTTATTTTTGAATGAAGGCTGTGCAGAAGAGTGTAAAAGAGGAGGTACATGTGAAAGGAGGAGGAGGATGAAAGAAGAAAAACTAGTGCATTTTGTAAGAGGTTGAAAGAAGGGGTTAAAGAAGAATTAAGTTTGTGGTGGCTTTGTAGTCTTTTATTTGTGATGGTTGTGGTGAGGAGGAAGGGGAAAGAGACTGTTGGATTCCCTTGTCCTCTTTTGCCCTCAAACTCTTTAGATACTTGAAAGTTATTCCAGACTTGGAGAGAATCAAAGAAAGATTCTGACACGCTGTAATGGCTGTAAGCTAGGAATCCTTGTGAACTTTCAAGTACACGCTACCTGTTTTCCGTCTTCTTGATTTTGCTGCTGCTGCATCTTTATCTCTTTGGGCTCCTTACCTTAGCGTCCCATTTGCCCAAATTCCAGCTTAAGCTGGATAGAGCGGGCTGGATCATATTTGGTGTAGTGGACGGAGAAAGCTTATAGGGTTCCCTCGTCCCATACACTATTCAGAAGGCGAATGTGAGAGAAGAATAATAAAAGCTCTACGAACCTGTCGAGGATTGAGGAGATTTTGGAATCTTCTAAATAATTTAGGCCCCTGACATCCTCCGCTTTTGGGATTGATGAAAACAATGAGTGGACGCGTATTATCCAGTGGGGTGATTTGAAAGGACGTTGGTAGCGAGCTGTTGGGACCCTGATTCATACCCGTATCGCTAGTTTCTCCCTTTAAAAATGTTATCCAGGGAAAGGGAAACCCACAAAAAGCATAGCTACTGTAGTTACGTGGCTAGGAAAAGGTTAATCTTTGTCTATAAAGTTCAAAGTTTTTGTACTCCCTGTATCCAGGAGGAGGTACAGGACAGGAATGATGGCTAATCAACTGTTCTCCATGCCGTCTACCGTACTACAACTTGTAGTCTACAAGAACCTTCCGTACGAACAGTTACACGTACTCTGTCTCTATCTACCAGAGGAGATTAAGGTAGGATTTTAATATTAAACTTACGGGTGGCGGGGGTAATCCATCTGATGTTTCCGAGCGCGGAAGACCGGAATTGGAGCGTCTATCTCGGGAAAAAGACCGCTGTCTATCCAAGACAATTGGACAAATTGAGATCGGAGGGAGGATAAAGGTTCGGTATTCTCCGAGGGTGCATTCTGGCTTTATGGAGCTCGCACAAGTATCGTGTACCTGTCAATCGTACAAGAAAAGACCGGTGTACATCCAATGATCCCAACTTTCTCTTTCATCTCTTCTTACCTCTACTCTGCCCTTATAATAAACTCTCCAACTTTCACACCAACATCCTCTCCACTTTTCACTCCATCTTAAACTCAATTTACTTCTGTTCCCCCTCCTCAACCCAGTTTCTTGGTGTACAGGATAGAAGACAGGAAAGCCTTCCAGCTTTCGTCCTCTAGGGACACTCATCTCGAGGGGCGGAGGAGTATAGCCTAATTAGCTCTCGCGACATTCTTCCTTAATCCCAACCCTCTTTCTTTTAACACTGCTACCAGCTGGAAGTTTAGTGACGCCAAAAGGGATTCAACTTACTTGCGTTTTACACCACCGGCAGTGTTTACCAGTCATTCCGGCCTTGATGACTTTTCTACATCTTGAGCAATTTCCATGACAATTCCCCTCAACCCAGTGATGTTCCATCTCCTGTTAATAAAATTCTTGAATGAGCTTTCAAAGTCTTTTATGCTACTATGCATATTTTATATCCACAACAGCAAGTTATTCATTTCACTTACCTGGTTTTCAGATTTCCTTGATTTGCAATACGTTTGTATGCAATTCAGTGGAGCTCTTTGGACGCATCTCTCATGGACAGTGTACTTACAAACTGTAAAATGTTAAAATCCTTGTCACGCATTTTCACACACTAACAGCTTTTCATTGCACGCAGAGGATGGAAACACTCTATCCTGCGGGATTTTAAAATTCCCACGCGCACTTTCTTTACTTTCACCTCAAGAGAAAGTAGATGGAATGGGTAATATCAAAGTAATAGATCCCTGCTAGCGTATAGCGTATTCCAAGCTAGGGAGGAGAAGGAGGACCAAGCTTTCTCCTGGCGGGAAAAAGAAGATGAGAAAAATTCCAAGACTTACCTACACAACACAATCCCTTCTTGCCTAATCCGGTGAGGATTTGGCGGCACAAATTACAGTACGTAGCTCGATTAAAATTTTTGAGGCGCCATAAATGGCTTCCATCTTCTTTAAAATTCTGTGAAAAGCATATAGAAATGTATTACTGGAGCGCCCCGTAATTTTCCATTTCTCATTTCACACATTCCGTTTTCGTCTTAAGCCATGATTACATGCCTGGATAATAGATTATGCACGAGGAGAAAGGTAGGCAAAATCCCTTGCTTTTGATGCGAGCTTTTGCCCGTCATCCGCACATTTTCTTTTGAAAAATCTCTTTTCTCCAACCTAACTTAATTCTACGAAATCTATAAGATTTTTAGAAATTAGTAGACTACCTATCAATTTTACAAAAACTCTCTTAGAATTTCCTTGATATGCGTCAATTGCTTCCATTTACATTCTACATGCAGCTGTGCTGGCCAACCCACGTGGAGCCGAGGAGAAAGTCAACGTCAACATGAGTAAGTCATATCCTGGGAATAAACTTTCTCTTATTCTTTCAGACATGTTTCTGCTTTCCAGAATTTCGCTCTTCTCCATCCTACACTTTTCCTCGTTCCTCCAAGAAATCTCGTATAAAGCATCCTTCCTACTGTGCTATTATGCATTCTCACCCCTCTGGACATTGCGTTTTTGGTTTCCCAAAAAAATAAGGGCAATCTTGCATTTTCATAAGATCACAGAGAAAGAGGCTGATATTACAGCACATGTAGGAATTTCATATTGTTGTCTTTTGTCTTTACAGGGGGGTCTATTTATTCCGCTACTTATTTTCTCAGAGTCGATTTGGAGAAGCGGCTAGGTTTAAAAAGGCGTTTTATTTATATAAAACGGGAGTTATATGCTTGAGGGAACGTAAATGCAGGATTGTGGGAAGAATGGGTGGTGACGGATAGAGATTTTTCATGTTCCTCCCTCCATTTCCTGTGGTTTTATTCCCTTCTTCCATTTCCCTACTTGCTGAAGAATCCGTCTGCGTATATATATACATGTATTGTATTTTTCTTTGATTCTAGAACTCTTTTCCGGGCGTTCATGAAACCATTTATAAAATAAAAGGTTTATCCTCAGCATTAAAGTAAGACGGAGGAAGAGAGTGGTTCTGACAGGAGAAAAAATCTCCATCATTAGTATGCTCATTCACGCCTCCTTCTTTTTCATTCCCATCCTTCCGTCCCCATGTATTCCCTCGTCAATCCTACAAACTTTCTCCAAAGGGCCTGGAAAACAAGCCCTTTCCCTTCCACCATTCCTTCCTACTCCTACCCTCATCCGAACACCCTGGATTCACTCACTCAGTTTATTCCTCGACTCCATAAGAAATAAGGATAGCCAGTCAAGAGCTCATTTTAAGCTACAATAGTGGAGATTCCATACAGAAAAAGTAGGCGTCTATGTAACTCTGCATTTCCTCCTGCCCTGTCAGCTACTTTTTTCCACAGTTGTAGTCAACAGCATCCCAACCCGGAATCCAAGTAACCTTTGCTATACTTGTAGTATCATTAAAGCTATATGCTATGTACATTTGGAGCAGACATAATGGTGGGTTCCCACACTTTTCCCCACTTCCGCTCTCTCTCCTTTCACTTATAATGACTTTAGGCATATGCATCAATTTCATTCAGCCCAGGATTTTTCTTCCCACTATTCCCCACCGCACATGAATTTATTTCCTCCAATTTCTCTCCCATTAGACTTACACTTGTTTGATCCAATCCGAGAAGGACCAAAAGTGGAATTGTAGTCAGCCCGCCTCTTTTCCATTCTTCCAGGGACACAGTCCCATCCGCATCAAAGTCTATTTCCACCATCATGTCTTGAAGTATCTGTAAGCGTTGAAACGGAAAAAAATCTTACTTGTTTGTCCTCCCCATTTCTTCTTTCTCTCGCCAAAAACTTCACAAAAGAACCATTTCTTTCATGGCTTTCTCAGACGGCTTTCACTTTCTCCCTTGTCACCCAAGCACCCTCCCATTCCCAATTTTGCCACCCCAGTCCAACTTGGCTTGCCAAGGGATCGCGCCCTCACATTCAGATGTTAGAAGAGGAGCTCAAATTTACCTCTCCATGTCCCCTACTGACTTTGAGTAGCTCAGTAAATAATCATTTCTAACGGCTCTTGTCGTCCTTTCTGAATTGTTTCGTCTTGCGTCAAGCTCATGCCCATTTGTATTACTATTATATACATATTGCACACCCCTTTGTACTTTTTGTGCACATCTTCTTCTTCTGTATACACGTTCCTTCTCTACAATGGCTTTTTCAGTTCTGTCCCATGACCCGGATTCTTATCTCAAGTTTCACTGCTTGCGCGTAATAATCTTTACACGGAGTTGCCGTCACCCAACACCCTTCAGCTTTACTTTCACTGCTTTCTCCATTTTATTCCGGTATATTCCATAGCAAGTTATGAAGGCTCTAAAATCAGACCTTGTTTAAATTTCATTATTTTCTTCTCTCTTCTTAACTTTTAAAAGAATGCGTTTGCCAAATTAAAAGCAAGTGCAAAAAGAGGGTAAAATTCCAGAATTTTTTGCTCGATCGTCTTTCTCGACCCCCAGTACTTTCTCCTCTGCCCTTTATTCATAGTCTGAGGGTAATTCAAGTTTATTTCTTCTATTTTGCTCGGCTGGAATAATATATTCTTGTAAACAGATACACTTTATGAAAAAGAAAAGTTGGAAAACTCTTTGAACGTTCCACTCTCTACACAAAGCTGAAGGTTCGTATGATTCTAGAAAGAAGCCATGCCGAGCTATTCTTTTCATTCCATGTTTGTAGTGTTCTTAAACAAGTAGTATGTACTTTCTCTTATATGCACTAATAACAATGCCAAGAAGGGAAAGTGGAACGAGCCGTATCCTTCCACTTTCTCCCACCTCGTCCCCCGCTGGATTTGCTTTACTATGGCAACAACCTTTTTCTGCTAGAGTTGTACATGTAGATGCTATATAAAAAGTTGAAGAGCGATAAATTCATTGTTCCTGTATCTATTTTATGTGTTAGCTTTTCCTTGTTCACTTTATCGTTTGTGTATAACTGTTGCCCTCTGTAAGCTATAACCCAGTGTCCGTACGTGTACACAGAATCCAGCCTATAACGCGCTTATTATAGGAAAATATTAGGGAAACAAGGGAAAAAATAATTCTCCCCCAAAGATCAATTCCGTTTCAAACAAGAAGGAAATCAACGTGGGAATCTCGACAATCCTTTCTCCATGCTTTCTCTTTTTGGTTGGACGGACATTTTGCACACTCTTATCTCGTTCCTGTATCTATAACAATCCATGGAACGAGATGGGGATAAATGTTTACAGACTCTCGGAACAAAGCGTTCCGGAGCTGGACACTACTTCCACTTGAACTACCTTCTCCTACCCCTTGATCGTTGCCATTCCCATTCTCGTACCCTAGTGAGTTCACTAGAGAAAACCTTAACATGTCTATCCATTACTCCCGCCATAAAAAAAGAAAACAACCCCAGTGTCTCTGCCAGAAAAAAATCAACAGCTTTTCTTATATCCTTCCAGAATTAACTCCAAGTGAGAACCATCCATTCTTTCTCAGAGAGTGGAGAAAGTACTGGAAGGGAAAGCCCTAACGGTCACTTTATTCCTTCTTCAATTGCCTTGTACATGCTGGAAACGGTGGTAGTTTTCCCCATTTATGCTCCAAATAGAAATTAATTGGATACGGTCTTAGATGAGCCACCAAGAAAATCGGATTGTATTGTAGAGCAGGAAAATGTATACGCCAGGATAGGGGAGACTGAGGCAGTAAAGGATTCTTCCCGTTAGCCATGCTACCCCTCCCAATTTCTATTCAGAACACTTTCTGAATTTTAGTCACAGTTCCAATGAAAAGTCGACGCAATATGACAAGGGATTCCAGTGAAGCCCAATACGGATTTGTACGTCTTGTTCGAATTCCACTAAATTCAATGTTAGAACGCGCATATATTGTATTTCTGAGCGAGCGAAAGCTCAGTTTCTGGCGACTCAGATATTGTTGTGGTTTTGGTAAAAACTTTTATATAATAAAAAAATTCTCACCGGTTTCAATTCGGACACATCCCAACCAAGATATTCCGCTACGTTCATCATTTGGTTCACAATGCTATCCAATTCCTGCGAATAAAAGTATAAGATATGACTATATAAAAAAATATCGCATCTGATCTCCTCCAGGCATGCAACCCGAAATTCGGGCTACCCGGGCGAAATATTTACTAAAAAGGTGAATCCTATTTTTTGCTTGAAAGCCTTTCTTTTACTATGAATATAGTGAGGAAAATACTTGCAAGATTTAGGGGTTCATCCAATATTTAAAGATAGAGTGTCTGCATACGTCATATCTAATATCACATTACACTGGCTCATAAAATGGGAGGTAAACTCTTTCAATATTGTGTAGATAGTCTCATGTAAAAATTTCATTTCCTACTCTCTCATGCCTCTTTGTTTTGAAAAGCTGCAAAGATTTTGCATACTCTTCTCTGACTTTCAAGTGAAAGCATGGACTTTCTCCTACTTTCCCCGCCTTTTCAAAATTTTATCTTTGGATCTACGACTCTGTCCTGGTGATATATGATTTTGAATATAAAATGGAATATAGCTTCAATCTCATTTCCCAATAATTTCTTCTCAATGGAATCTAAACGTAGCACACAATTTTCTAATATTTAAGAATATATTCTTGGAGGGTGGTAGGTAGTCAAGCGTCAAGGCTTAAGCATCTGGTCCAGCCTCCTCCTGTGGAGCCTCCAACATCTAACTCCACCCTACCGGCCTGCCTGCCTCTAAACCCATCCTACAATTGAGTTGAGCTTACATTTAGTCTAAATTGCATTCCCAGGAATATCATTACTTACGTAGGTATCCAGGACTCCATTCCCATCTGTATCGTAGAGCCGGAACATAACTAGAGACAGAGAGAAAGCACAAGAAATTGAGGGAGCGTTAGAGGAATACAGCGTGGATAAACAAAAATTTTATCCAGTTTTCAAACACACCATTTACGCATTTACTTCTCAATCTTTGAAAATCCGGGTAAATTTATCCATACATGAGTTTCCCATGAGTGTATGAACTACCCGGAATCTCGTTCCTCCCTCTCTCCCACCCACCCGAATCCATCTTTATTTACATCAACTCCCTCCCTTGAAAATAAGTTGAGAAAAAATAAAAGACGCCATACACGTAGTTGTTGTCCCACAGCTCAATTCCCTTCATTCCCATACTCGACGCTCTTGAATCCTGATTTACTATAGTTGATGCTCGACCCGCCATCAACCTCACAAAATGGGTATTTCAATTCCATTTCCCACCCATCCCTTCCCATGTAGTCTCCGCTATTAGGGTAAATGGAATTGCGTTTCTGGAGGTTTGGTTGAAGGAGGATTGGATGTAAAAAAATAGGATAGCAGAGAAGGGAAAAGCATCTTACATTCAAGTTTATCTTCAGGTCGTCCTCCTTCCAAAAGAGACAGGTAGCAGACAATGTCCTTGATAGATATGCGAACGTTGTTAATATCTATTTGCTGAAAGCGAGAAGCCGCCGAGTTTCTCATATCTGCGTCATTCCATCATAGAAATAATAGAAATGGAATTGAAATTAGTCCATATCCTCCTCTCTAGCTTATCGTTTATGTTGAGGGTACACAAGATGGAAGGGATTCTTGAGAGAAAGCACAAGGGGGAGCATGAGGAAAGCGAGGCGAGGAAGCGTGTTAAATTACAATGACAAACAAGCATGTTCTACTACGGTTCAATCAGACTGCTTCATCCTCGTCGCGTGAGGTGGGAATAAGCTACTCGTACAAGCCAATCTGAAAGTGGGTAAGTGGTATAAACCGTGGATTTACAGAAGACTACTACTATAAGCATTATAAAAGGCACGACACTCCATTTTAGAAAGCAAGCAATTTTGGGTATTTAAACTCGTGGAATTTGAATGGCAGCGCATAACGATACTATGCAAAAAGTAAAGTACTACACAGTATAGGAATTTGTCTAGGATTACTAGAGGAGTTGCTCCTCTATGCCCTTGCTTTGTCAAATCCAGTAAATCTATACATGTATAGCTAATTATCCAACCGCCCCATTAAACTTATGGTAGTAAGTGGAACTCGGATTCGCAAATAATTTCCGCAATGGCGTCACTTAATGACCCAAGAGTCAGAGTTACTACCTCTTTGAAGCTGTATCCGTCGGAAAGATTAAGGTAACTACTTGGGTTGATAACTCTGGTGTTGTCGTGGTTGAGGATTTTTAGGATACTAAATCCATGCGTACTAACGACTAAGAGTTGCGGGATGCGTTAGAAATTCTCTTTGTACTTGTATGAGGGAGTATGAATAGGCCTGATTTTCACGATCACTCGAGGGTATGAAGAAAGTGGAGTGAAAATCGTCAGCCATTCCCTTTAAGACTTGTCGAATAGCGTGGGGGCGAGTGAGAAGAAGTTACAACCAAGATTCAGACTGCACAGGTGGCATACACTGGGAATCGTGAGCAGAGAACAAGTAATTTTGGATATAATGAAAGCCATTTAACTCATGTACAGATATTTAAGGTTAGGGTGGTTAAAGCAAGGGTGGTATGAAGATACTGGATGGAAGACGTTTCGGAACTTTGTAAAAATACAGTATATACAGAGGGGAGGGCTAAGATGGGGATAATTTCAGGGATATCGTTGGATATACGGCTAAATAAGCAAACCGTTGGATTTGCATAGACAATGGACAATTGGAACAATTGGAAGAAAAGGTTCATAGTGTTTGGGATAACAAGTGTGAAATATACCATTTGGAACCAATGCCGTATTTTTTCGTATTTCAATTTCGTTGGAATTTTTCCAAGAGGCCCCGCCGGACACTTGACTTGGTGATGAATCTGTGCTTTTCCTATCATCACGGTTACAGTAAGACGAAGTTAGAGTTAAGTTCACCATGGGATGTATGCAGGCGCCCAGACTTCCTATTACATAGACAGTAGAGAGAGACGAAAAACTTTTTACTTTTTTACTATAAAAGATTCCTTTTTTAAACCCGCATTATTCCACACCGATCCCACAAGACTAGGATTCCATCCATTCACTTGTGTGCTTTCACTCCCTCCTAACACCTTCCGGTCACTGTTTTTACTTTCTCCTATTAAAAAATCCCGCCACTCAGCCTTACTCTGTGAATACTCTATCGACTCAGAAAGAATCTAAAGATTTTGTATCTCGAAAATCAAAAGCACTCGACAAAGTTGAGTTGGAAAACGTTTGTGAAGTTGATATTTTAATGGATTGAACGTGTAGGAGAGAAATAAGGTTTTAGTTGTTGAAACTAACTTAGTTTGACTAACTTTTGGACAGCCTTCGTTGGGAAAACATAGAGGGAAGAGAAAGGTTTCACAAAGAGAGGAATCCGGAAAGATTCCCCCTGGAATGAGTTCCATTCCACTTGGTGATGTGCATAATGCGTTTAATAATATTGACAGTCCTTCCGTTTTCCCGATTAATCTCCCTCGCAATCCGTGGAGACGTCATTAAAATAAGTTTGTCATGAAATAATATATTTCTATATGCTTCCTACACCCCTTTCTCCACATGCCCTCGCTTTCACTGAGTGTAGTAGCGTAGGAAACTACGTGTTATCCATCCAATTGGTGGGGCTCAGCACCAGTTTCATCACCTCCTCCCTCCATCCGCTGTCCTCCCTCATCTCACTCGTTCTCTTCTGTCTGTGCGGAGATGGATGACATAAAAAGAAGAAAACGCTAAACGCTATGGAAGTTTCCATGTCAACCTTTTATGTGTACTATTCATTTCGGTTACGCTGATCCAAGTTTCCTTATTTCCTATTAGCTATTTTCTGGTCGAATCCCTCACGCAGTGAGCTTTCTCCGAGACGGATTCATCTCCTCCCAGGTCCCTCTAACTAGGCACAGAGATCTTTTGATTTTTCTTCTCGTCTTCTTTCTCGTGTACGTGTTTACTGGAGGTGTGTGCGTGATGGGGAGGAATTCCTCCCCGTATATCGTACACTCTTCTTCCCAATAACAGAGGATCCTCTCTTTTCTTTGCTTCTCTAAGCGGGTTTAAGGATGAGACAGATTGTAAACTACAGTATGGAGGAAAAGACTAAATAAAGAGAGTTTCACGATCACTAAATTCATCCCGAGCTCCTCAATGGTGTCTCACTAAATTCTGGACGTTCCCTCCGCCGCCCTTGACAACCCCTCCTCCCCTACATGTCCAATGTCCCTTGTGCAACCCATCTTCTTCAAACCCATGCCTCTCTCTTGTTGTGTAGGGAAAGCAATTTCGTTTCTTACAAGGGAAAATATTTACAATTTGAGACTAGTGTGGATTATTGCCTCCTCTTTTCTCATTCTCCAAAGCAAATAGAATATATATGCGCTTCCATGTAAAGAGTTTTCTCCTTAACTAGATCCGACATTTATTCCTCCTTCTTTTACTTTAATTTTCTCCAGCTTCCTCTCCCACCCAATCCTGTCTTTCTTTTAATTTCCATCCTTTTGGCCCTTGTATAGTATATATCCAGTTTTGTCAATTTGATTCCGAAAACTATATTCCCCCTATTCAGTTTCATGTATTCCTCCTGAAAACTTTGAGAATTCTTTCAGACTTTCTCTTTTGAGACCTCAAAACTTTCTCCCTACTTTCTCTCTACATTTTCATCATCAACTTGATCCTCCCACTGTCATTTGTGTATACGCTATGATTCATAATGACGCCTATTCATTTCAATCTGAAATTTGACTCCTCCTCTTGTGCTCCCCATCCCATCTCTTATTTTCTCCACTTTGTTTTTCCTTAAAGATTTGATTTGAAATAATTTCTCAAAAGCTCCTATGACTCTAGCACATGCTCATGGCTACACAACCCATATAAAAAGCAGAGGAATATATATCCTACATAATGCCCCAATTATCAGGCACACGTTATACCTTTAACGACACTGGCACTACAGAAGGCGAATAAAATGTTCTACGTTCCTACACGCTTAATTGTATTCTCATTCGCAATCACCCCTGCCTGGTGATAGAATACAAGTAACATCCATCTATTTTTATAGTCTATAATATATAGCCACGTGCTAAGACATTTAATTGGCATGCAGGCAGATACTTCATTCCACTAGCGGATTATTAAACATGGAACCCATTGATCATACTAACTATAACTCTGAAGACGTTCACGCTCTAATTTGTACGAGAGAGCGGCCGAGTGCTATACAAACCTATTGCATACAGACACAATTAAACTGGAGTAGTATTGATAATTTGGTTATGTGAGTTGGCATTAATCTAATTTTTGTTTCAAGTAAAAGGAGGCTGATAGGAAGAAAGCGAACCTGTTCGAGGCCGAGACCCGCTGTCCGAATCGCTTCGATGATGTCCAAGGCTGTGAAGCTTTTCCGTTAACCCATGCAGCTTCTCTGCAAGCCCGAAATGTCTTTCACTAGTAGAATGCTCATATTGGTTGGTTGAATGAGCCACCAGGCTGGAGAGTGAGCCGGCATTATGTGGGGCAATAGCTGCCACCGCTGTCGTTGAGCTCATTACTGCCATTTCCTGGAAAGAAAATAATTGCAATATCAGTTTACATCTCCCTCAACCACTTTCCTAGAATCAGTACGCGTCGTTCCGTTGGAAAGAATAAAATTACATTCGCTAGGACAAGACAAACCAAATCCATCCCGCAAACCTTGTGCAGGATACACACGCTCTGTCTCTCAAGTTGATACTCAACCTGAGCTAAATTATATGACTCGTCCCGTCTTTAGGGACGGACGATAGAGACGGTAGAGAGCCGCCCTCTAATAGAATTGCACTACATTAGCTAGCTTTAAAACTCTGCTATTTAAATTTGAAACCATCCTCATTTTATATACGCGTGTCTTTGATTTGAGTGAAAGGAATGCCAATCCTTCTGCTTAGTATCTTAAATCCGGAGCAGGAAGGAACTGCAATAAAAATTCTAAGGGATGAAATTTAACGCTTTCAGCACTCGTTCTTGAATAGGGTAAGCATTCTTTTTCACTCTAGCTATCAATGAGACGATTGTTTTCACGTAGAAAATTCCAAAAAAACGGAATAGGAGGAGCACGCCATCCTTTCACACAAGCCCTGCCATTCTCTCTCTACTTTATGACAGTGGAGAGGAGGACAGGGAAACAATGGCTAGTGTCAATTCATTCTGGGCATCTCTCCAAAAGATGAAAACAAACGGGAGTAGCCAAGGTGGATTTTCTCCAAGCCAAGGAGAAGTTGGAGAAGCCGGGCCTTATTCTTTTTATTCCACCAACCAACTCTGCTATTTCTTCCCGCAAATCATAGCCTTTCCGGCCAAAATGTTACGGAAGAGAGAGAGACATCCGCAGCATGTTCCACATCTAATGTCTTCGTCTTCAAAGCATCACCCATTCATCTTCCCTTCCTGTCTACAACTCCCGACGTTTTTACACCTTTCTATCTTTCCAAACTTCCCATCCTCCTTATTTCCTTGCCACTTTCTCAAGAGGATGAGGAGGAACAGGAGGGCAGAAATTAAATGAGTTGGTCTTGATATATTCCTCTATGATTTGGGATCTACTGGAAGGCCCTGAAATTAAATAATGAATAAAAGCTTGGTCGCCTCCACCAACAGCCTCTATCCCCTCTCGTTAAAACCCATAATCCAGAATCTCTCTCACAAGAGTGTATTTATAGCTGCTTTGTTTATTTTGACTCCTATCACCCTATTTATAGGATGGCTCCTTTACACGTTATTCGGGAGAAAGCATTTGTTGAGCAGATTACACTAATCGCTATCTCCAGGTGTCCTTGGACCATTAAATGAAGCAAGAGATTTACGCCTACTACGTGGTTACTTTTTCTTGCTCTTCTTCCCTGAAACGCCCCTTACTAGTCCTCCAAGGTGTGGTAGTCAAATTATCATTGCTTTCCACCTCACTTAATAGGCTTTTCGTGGAGCACATGGTATTTTCAAAAATCATATGCTCAACTTGGAGTAGGAAGGAGTCTATCCACCTCATCATATGTCATTTCTTCAAGATTTCCAACATCATGTCCATCAATACTCATCCATCCAACCGTGAGACCATCATTGAACACTCTGGCTAATGATTTTTACGAGCACGTGTTGTTATCTTCAGTCCTCGCATACAATCGTCCACTTCTTGACATCCGTCCGCCCTTTGGACGGACGGACGGATCTTATAATTCTTCTTGAAACAGTAACAACTTGCAAACTCTCTGAACACGATCTTTTTTTGTATCAAGCGAGGCTTAAAGCTCGGCTATTTGTCGTTTTCTTTCTGAAAGAATCTTTCTGTGAGAGACGTATATTGCGTATATATCAGCTGGATTTTGTCTTTTCACTGATGGAACAGCTGAAAAATGTGACATGTGTCAGGAAAAAGTACTGGGAAAGTTACCTTTATGGCCCTTCCATCTACCGGGACGGAATTTGAGGTTGGAATAGGTGATGACGGGGGTCTTCTCGTTGGCTTCTCGTTGGCCTCTTGACGAAAGACAAGAACAAATGCCGACATAGTTCATCCGGTGTCTCAATCTCAAGATAAGTATTCAAAAATGTTTGAAATCCTTCGTAATCAATATCCTGTAATAAAGAGAAAGTTTTATTTACTTGACTACATACACTGGAGTTTTAAATGGTTTTATCCTGTGACAATATTATATTAAATTTCTTGCGTCGCAGCATAGTACTCTATTTTTTGGATTCGCAAGTGATATCTTTCTAGGACTTTCTCCGGCGTAATAATTATTCATCTCTTGTCTTGCCTAGTTTGGAGGATAATACATTTTGGCCAAAGAGTAACACACTACTGTTGAGGATAGCACTATAGAAGAGTGCGTACAAGTCCTGGGATTTGCAGGAATTCATAATCATTTTGGGACGGAAGGTATATATATATATATCGGAGGACAAGATCTAAGGTTAGGTACAAGCTTGTCGCTCCGCGTAAAGGAGCATGTGGGGTTGAGACAAGGGGTAGCGCCGCGAATATACTGTGCGGAAATAATAAGAAGAAGGAAAGGAAGAAGACAAGTTTATGTATATATACGTATGGGAAGAAGGGGGAATGAAGGTTTGGTATGGGAAGCTACTACTACGGAGAAAATAATAAGGCTCAAATAGCGTTTGTGAATTCAAATATTTACCCTTGAGTGCATACATTTCCCCTGAAATTACTAAACGAGATCAAACAGAAAACACGTGGAGAGCCATTATGTACAGGATTTTAGCGCACAGGTCAGCAATTCTCTCCCGAGGCCATGCTGTATGTCAGAGGAGGAGGAGGAGGAGCTTTAGTCTTTGCATAACATGGTTGGTATCAAGGAAAAAGGAATAGAACTCTATTTCTACAAAGATCTAATCACGGAATGCTAATGAGATCCTTCCTCTACACTTTCCTTCACGCCATTCCCATGCTCCAAGGCTTTAACAAACTACAGCCATTCTTCCGAGTGTAACAACTAATTTCACATTGAATTCACTTAACAATTCCCTCCTCTCAACATGCCAACTTTCTCTCCTCTTTCTTCTCCCGGTGGAAACAATCGAAAATTCCAAAAGCCATCATTGCAACTGACAACTCAGGATGCTTGCTTTCTCCAACAACCTTGAGCAGGCTGATCTTGAATCCCCCCACGTCTTTCTTCTGATCAAGCAAAAGTCGGCTTCCTTTCAACTCATCAACTTGCATCAAAATTGCTTCTTCTCCAATCCTCTTCTCTTTCCATACTTTTAGCAATGACGACATTCATATGCGACTCTCGTATTTTCTCAGATAACAAGTCAATTGCTTTCAAACACCACGGCTGACGTCAAGCGACCGGAGGGGGCAACATCTAAGGTAATAGCGTAAGCATCAATCCGAAATTTATTATTTAACTTGGGCAGATTACATTATTAGTAGGGAATTGGGGTTTTTTGTAATATTCTTCATCCAGCCGTTCATCTACCTCTAGTTACTCATTTGAAAAAAATTTCCTGCCGGCCCAAACAAAATTTTATTGCAATTATATTCCATGGGATTAAAAGCCCAAGGAGGGAAAACGTGGTGGACTACACTGTAAAATCCGTCAATTCCTGAAGCAGTTACGCAATTCCCATCGGAATTAGCGAACTGCAGTAGAAAAAAAGTAAGTAGAGAGAGGAGGTATGATTTCAGTACAAGAAGAGCACGGGCGGGCTACGTCCATATTCCATATCGGGAATAATGAGGAGGGAATAGGAACACTTTACTTGTTTGTTTACCCAAAGTATTCGGATTTTGTTATGAGCTATAACGTTGTAGAGTAATAGAGGATAGTATAATGTCTAAGAAAGCTGGGATAAAGAGAGGAGGAGGGAAGGAAAACATATGCAGTTTTCCCTCGATTTTCCTTTACGTCATCTTTGTAGCGTATCCGAGAAGGTAAACAAACTGATTCTTTTTTAATCTCAAATTCCTTCCAGCTCCTCTCCCGTCTCCCCAGATTATCAGCCCTCTCATCGTTCCTTCCCAGTCCCACGTCTTTTCTCCTTCATCCCATATTCCTTTACGAAATCCAAGTCCCGTTCTACCGAATTTTTCCACATGTTCTTCTTGAAAACATTTTTACCTCTCCGGTATAATGTACGTACTCCTCTGCACAGATACCATATTTTCTCATCCCTTCTCCCTTCTCAACCTCCCCATCTTCCCATATATGTTACATTGGTTTCTCTTCTGGGAAAAATCTGTGTGGAAGCAGCTTTTCCCTCGGTTCTCCTCACGGGAAATTTATATAAGACTTTTTTTTACCAAATCTTCCTATTCAAAGCAGCGTCTTTTAAAACCTTCTCATTCTTCCTCTCTTCTGCGTGAATATTTCTGGAAATATAAACCATCGTTATCTGCTCCTCTCTGACCCTTACACCGCTAGCGCTCTCATCTTCCCTTTGCATTTGTGGAGTCAAAAGCCTAATCTTCATTCTTCATCCTCACCCTTTCATCACTGCATTATAACTCCCTCTTCTGTCGAAATGAAACCTGTTCTCCCGCTAAAATCCTTCTCCTCCATCTTCCGTATGATTTTAACGATGAGCGAGTAGTAGTATTTTAATAACGCACTGCTTTTCGGACAAGGCAAGAGGACGGCTGAGACAAAATCCTGAATTTCTCTCAAGTAATAATTTCGTAATGTTTTAGGAAAGCTGTAGCGTAAATCACACAGGTAATATTTCACTTAGTTTACAATTAATGAAGATTCAAGTTGTTTGCAATTTTAATGAATTTCAAGGCAAGTTATCGTACTCACTGATAGACTTGTGCAATTGAAAGTCAAGAATATATATACTAGATGGACTAAGTTGATTTGATTGACAGGATATGTTGAGAGGGACTGCTGTGAAAAGCATGGTTCGGACGGACCTACTATACGTCTCTGATTGACAAGAGTTTGTTGCAGAATAAACAAACTCGGATGCCGTAGGATAGATTAAACTCACTCCAACTTGTTTAATAATATAAGTTTGACTTATATTCCGGCCGGTTTCGAAATGTGTTGGTACATAAAAAGTTTTTTGTGATCTTTTTAGAAGATGGAAGAGAAAAGCCAGGAGAAAGTAGATAAAAAAAGTAGAGGCCCTAGTAGTAAGGTCCTTGATGGGAAGGAGAAAGTACAGGAGGTTGGACTATTGGGGATAGCGGATGAAATTTAAAGTAAATTAAAAACTTGTTACCCCATCTGGGTGGTATTTGTACAGGAGCCCGGGGCCCCTGCCCAATTCGTCCATCACATCTTTGAGCTTTTTCGTAGAATCTGTTGACAATAGAGAAAAGTTTATTATTTCACCATTATTTTCTCCTATGGAATTCCTCTTCTTCCTTCCAATCCGACAATCCAACTTAGGAATCCTCCTATAGTCCTCTGTTTAGTTAGATAAAAGTAAAATCTGGATGGAATGAGAAGCCTAACTCCATTTACATCCACAATAGCCGTATATACTTGACGACCAGAGCCAAAGCCAGGATAGCGTCAATAAAAGCCCAATTTGTCTACATTTCCAGTTACGTGTGGATTTAGCTAAATCCTCCTTTTCTGTCTATATCGGATTCGCTACCTTGTGTGTGTGTGTAAATATAGCATTTCTCGGTACTTTTCTCGCGTCCTCCTCTGGAATGTAGTGTCTGGATGGAGGAGGATAGAGTTTTTGAAAAGCGTTATCTAATGGCAATACACTGGTATTATATTCTGAGAAGAGGGTGGGATGAAATGCCGCAAAAGATGCCATAACAAAAGGGAATGACATTTGGGATTTTATTTGGCCTCGTCTCCAGTCTCCGTGTCAGGGTAGTGATGGGGAGTATGGGGGGAGGAGGAGTCGTGGGAAGAGAAGAGGGAGGGAGCATTAAATCTCTCCCCATCCGTTTTACTTCTCCACTTCCCTTTATTCTCGTCTTCTTGGGGAAAGGTCTATAATCCGCGGAAAGGTCAAGTGTGAGGAGAGAGAGGGCTAAAATAATTTCCCGTGTCGCCGAATATATTCGGATTTTTACATTTTCCTCGCCATTTTCTCATCTGACGCACACACATCCAGCCTGGATCCGCACAAGTGCTCAAAAGCCATGCATGGAAACCATAAAATTGTTGACTTAACTCTACTTTATTCTTAAACCAAGCAGCCCCACCACCAGTCATTCTCACCACCACTACCCTTCCGAAGCCTTTCAAAATAGTTTACTTAACCAGACTTGGGCTTATTCACAAAGCTACCTCAGACTGTCCTGGACCCGCCACCGCCCCTTCCTCCCACCCCAAACGGCCAAACATATGCATGCCTCATCGTTAGCTTCTACACATCCATAACGATAACCCTTTCGTTTAGTTGACTAACTCCATCTTTCTACGAGGTGTGCTCGAATGCTATTATAGTGGAATATACATAGGAGGAGCAAGTGAGGAATTATACGTTTTCCTTCCTTCTATCCTCTTATCGCCAGCTTACTAATAATTACTCTGTCTGACTCTGACGGCACTTGTATGATATGCGTACTTGTGTGTAGGCATTCCGCATTCATGCCCGCTAAAAATATTTGAATAAACGGATTTACACTACTGTAGTATCTCCATTCAGCCCTCCTTCCCGGTTTATGCCCTGCAGCGCTATGTCAGCTTTCACCTCCCTGAAATCGGGGAGCCGCTAGATTGGCTATGCATAATTAATGGATTAAATCCATTCCGTACTCAATCCTTCACTGGGATAAAGGATCAAAACCATACACAACTTGGGAAACCTTAGTTTGGAATAAATTAGCCGCCAAAAACGTAACTACAGAATGAAATGATCTTTTGAGGAACAAACGGAAAAACGCCTTGGTGTCATTATACTGTTTTCCATGCAATTTTGTTGTTGCTTAATTGGCTTACTGTTCTGCAGGTTTTTTTCTACAGACGCTTATATTCTACAAAATTGAAAACTATGCCGTAAACAAAACTCTCGTCATGTTCACTGAAGGAAGTCAAGGAGTTTTTTGTACAAGTTCGAGAGAATTGACGCTATTGGTTTTGTTTAACTCTCAGATAGAATCCTTTTGCGCTATCTTCTGGGGTCTCTGCCTCCTATTGTTTTTCTTTCTAAATCCTTCATTGCGCTTTATTTTAGGAGGCTTAGGCCAATTCAAGGGTAGGGATTTGTACGCAAATTCCTCACTAGGATTTGTTGCCCTGAATTAGTCGTAAATCCTTGTTTCTTCCTTGACTGGAGTGAAGGGACAAAGTGGAGGGGGATTTTTTGGAGCTTGATGACTTAAAGGACATTTAAGACCATCCACTAAAGCTCTCGCTCAGAATCCAAAGTATTCTCTTCCCGTTTCTGGGCTGTGGAGGATGGAAATAAATAAACTCTGCCAGCTAGCCGTAGCAGGTATCTGTTCGGAGAAATCTTGTACAGGAAGCTGGATGGACTACCATACCACGTGGACAAGAATCCTCTTTAATGGAATTCATCTTGAGCGTACATGGGGAGGGAATAGTGAAGAAAAAATCAATAGAGGGATTCACTTGAGATTAATTCGTGAGTCTTTCATTTCCATCTCTCCAACTTAGGGCCCCACTGCCACCCAATCTAATTCTAGCCTCTTATTCAATCATTTAGAAACGATGCTCTTCTTCTTCACTTTCACCCAACGTTCCTTTTTTGGGTTCACCTTTCTCCTACACAAGTTTACCTTATCCTCTTGTTCTTTCTCCTCCTTTCTCTTATGACCCAGTCCTCTCTTGTCTTTCTCTTCCCTCCTGCTGCCTCTCCCTTTGTAGTTTGCCGTTTGGAAGAAGGCATAGGCAGGGAATGTCGTCGCAGTAAAATAACTAGTAAAACAGCAGTAAGAAACTCTTGACGGGAATAACTCGGTTGAGCTTTTTTCCCTTATTTTACCGCCTTACTGTGCAGCCTCCCGTTCTCAACCTCCGGCTCATTCAGTCAGTCAACTCAAAGTTTCGTCGAATGATATCTCCTGGATTCTACATTCCTTAAAACTAACCTCTTTCTTAGTTGTTTTCCATTGTTTAAAATTTATTTAGGGGTCTACATTTTAGGCTGACCTGATTTTTTTCAAATTCTGTCTGTCTCTGAAACTTTGGAGCAGAAGCAGGGCAGGGGCCCTGCTTCTGCTCGACCTATATCTCGCTGCTTTCACCACTAAAAGAAAGCAAAGGGCTCAGTTTTTCTGTATATTCTGTATGTACATGAATGATATCAATAAGTTATGAGGAGTGAAAGACTTGCAAATACACACTCGGCATCTCGTAAATTTGATTACTTTTTAACATTATGTTTTACAGTTGATCACACCTCTCCGGTATTTCTGCAGTATCTTAGCGGTCCAGTACTTTTACTAAGTTCTAGCTCAGCTCACCTTCCTTGACTACCATAATTTTGGCTCTACAATAAATCCTGTGCTTGTAGCGTTTCGAGCTAAATCTTATTGCATGGACTGACGCACGCACCAACAACCACTCTGCTTCCTTTCATCTCGCACCGTTGTCTGGAGGAAGAGGTAAATCCGGTCATAACTCTGAATTCTACCTTAGCCCTTCCCTAGCGGCAATAACTTTCTTCTTTTACCACTTTTATTCTCCTTTCTTGGGCCGGGTTAAACAAAGGATTCGCAGTCGCCGCTTGCTCATCCAAAGTATTATAACATACGCTAAATTACTTTCGGTTGACAAGAAGAAATTATAAGAGAGGGAAGTTGGGAATATGGATGGAGATGAAACTTTGAAAAACAAATCTTCTCATTTTATAAAAGTTTAATTCTTTTGAATATGTACTCTACCCTCTGGGTTTAAAAACTTATATATGTATGTACTACCCCACCCTCCTCCACCGTTTGCCTTCTTTTGAATAGTTACCAAGCTTTGTGGAAAAACGCTATGTCTTTTTTCAAAGATGCAGTAACTGTGCATTATAGATGGGTCAAGCTTTGTATATTAATGGAGAGTTGGGATAGTAAAATACTTACAGGAGGCAAAGTCCTGAAGTTGCTGAAACTCGGCAGGAGAGAGTTTCTCCCAATGAAGTGTCATCTTGATGGAGATGTTGAGAGGGGATTGATGATCTTGTGTATATTACGCGGGTGAAAGTCACAACACCTGGGATTTAAACGTGCAAGTTAGAGTACACACGTAGGTCGCACTAAGGGTAGGAGGCGAGTACAAATAACGTCAGAGCCTTTCTTTCTCCAGCACCTTCCCTCCTCGTACCCTCTTCACTTTGAAATAGAATTGTTGAACTTTGAAATAATCTTTCCTCATCCTTGTCGTAGTAACTAGCGTTCATGCTCGAAGCTTGAATCACAAAAACATGCATTATTATTGGCGAGTTTCTTGTTGGTTATTCTTCTTGTTGGTTTCCTTCTTCTCCCCTCCTCCTCCCGTCTTCAATTCATCTCATACTCCTCGGTTGGGATAGATGAGGGAAATCCAGGGATTTGATGAGTAAATGTTTCCAAATCCCTTCCCACCAGCCCACCACAAGCTCCCACACACTCTGTCCTTTCCACAACTTGGCTAAATATTTTGTCAACTACTAATTAACAGACACACATGTGCCAAGGGAGAAGCTGGTGCTGAGTTCACTTGCTCACATTCTAGCTTTTAGTCAATATCCTCGTGTAAAATATTATCGTACCAACGGGAAGCTTTTCCCTGTACCACCACTGCCACTAACCGCTGTCTTCCTCTTCCCATCCCTTTTCCCCTTCTTCCACCCTTTCCTCCAGTATCTCGACCGTCAGGATGAGGGATTTTCCCAAGCATTCTTTTCCACAAACCTGCAACAAAAATCAACCATTACAATTTTATCGCTAAATCCCACAATCCTTCTCTTGGAAGGATGAATATGCATTTAACTTTCCCTTCAACTTCCGTATTCAGCATCCATCCGCGTCCTTGATTCAGTTGAGAGTCAGACACACAGGTCTGGAATTATGATATCGACAATGTGTGAATTTTATTCCGTTTTATAACCCTAATTATTTTACCTTTCGGAGCGGCTAGAGGCTAGCTCTGGAGTTTTCATTACTGAACCAGCATTAAATGCACACGGGAGTGTATAAACCATGCACTAATTACTTATTATGCGGCTTTCTTAGCGCGTTATACCAGCTTTATCGCGTGGAAACGACCAGCTGTAGGAGAAATACTGCGTTTGGTAATTTGGATAATAGTTATGGGAGTAGGACGTCAGAGAAAGGAGGCTACAGGCCGAAAAAAACCAGGATAATGATGAGGAAGCAAGATGGAGGAGATTTTTTATACATGTTTCAGGGTTTTTCCTCTCTATTTCTATAATTTGAGAAAATTCATTATATTAATCTACTTCTCTTACCGGTGCTATGCACCCATCATTGAACCGGATCAATCCTCCAGCTTCATGCAGCGTATGAATTCGAGATGAGTTTATACAAACATTTGGTTATATATAGGACGGTTCCATGGATTCAAGTTGTGAGGATTGATGGACTTGACGTGTGTGTACTGAAAATTTCAAATTTAATGTACCACATGGATACCTTGTTGAAAATCTAGTTAATCAGAGGTAAACGTCATCTAGACCTACGATCCTACTTAACATAGCTTGGATTGGCGTGGCTGATTCAAGCGTTTCTCCTCCGCTTCCACTTTCACTGTATTACGGAGGAGTAAGTTTTGGCTCCTTGTATTTCCAAGCTTTTACATTGACCGTTGACTTTACATGTGTGCTTTTATGTATGCACTGGGAAGCCACCCATTGGAATCTTCATTTAAGAGGATAAAGTGTAAGTATTTGTATGAGAGGTTCTTGACTCAATCCGCACTCTCTCCATCTATTCCTTCGCATCCTTCCTTTCAATCCTTCTTCCCATCCCCCTTTCGGAATGTACCACCAAATACCATTTTACTCGGATCGGAGAGAAGATGAGGAGCGTGTGAAAGTTATGGGAGGCGGATTAAACTCATATACCAAGTCTAGATTTCTGCATTATTATTATTGCGCCTTTCCGCGATTCCCCGATTCTTGATGTGATGCTACAACCTTTGGATTACCTTTCATAAAATGGGCATTCAATCGTTTGGATGTATACAATTTTCCCTCCTAGTCAACCATATTTTGCAACGCAAGAAAATCCAACAAAAACCTCAACTCTCTCGACTTAAAGATCACATCCTTGCACTCAAGTTGAGGGAAACACTTGTACAAAACCTTAGCCAGTCGCTTGATGACACAACACCTTTCCGCTATTCAATCTGCCACCTTTCTCCTCGTCACATACAAGCTCAGAATTGTATAGAAAATCTCTCTTCATCACTCCTTCTTCATATCAAATCTCCCTCTCATATCCTTACATTCCCTCCAATTCCCCGACATGCTACGATTCATAATATTTTCCTCATGCTTGTCATAACTTTAGGAAGATGGGAAATGTTTGTAAAATTCCATGCTCCTTTCTTGATGTTTGCGTAAAATGAAAATCAATGGCCGGAAATCAAGCTCCCATATGTAGACTCTCGGATAAAATCAATATCCTCCTCAACACAAGTCTTTCCTATGCCCATTGAAGCTCGGAGGAGAAAGCATGCACTTTCCTTGCCCACCAAAACTCATCTGGCATCCTTCCCATGCATGCTTTTTACTATTCGCAATCACTTTGCTACTACTACGGCTAGAATACAGGGGATTTTTTAGAAGACTACTATGACTTGGATTGTTACTCGAATCATCTTGTACATGTATTTTAAAGCTGCATATCGCAACATATCCCTACGAAGCAGGAAGAGGGGATGAGGGGAAGACACTCCAGCATCTTTTACTTAAATACTACAAGACTTTCTCCCAGCCAGTAGACGAAAGAGAAAGGCTTGGGGAGCAAGTATAAATATTATAAAGAATCGAAACTTGCCGTTCATCCTGGCGGAACAAGGGAGAAACGTTGATGGATAGCTAAGGACAATATGTTTAATGCGGCCACCGCCCTATAATCCTGAGGTCTGAAACCACATCTTTGAAATGAATGACGGATTGAAGGACATAAGCATGGTGATATACATGGTTGCCTTTAAATACTATAATTCCGTTGTGGTTTACAACTCCCTCGTCGGAATCATTTCCCTTCATTGAATTAATCAGTTATATTTTTGACAGCTGAGGGAAAACCAGAGGCGGATAGGAAGGGGGTGGCGGACATGCGTCCTCTGAAGGAGAGTGAGCATGACGTGGATTGTGGAGGCTGACATTGAGTTGCTGGGATGGCATGTTCACATATTAAATAAGTGTTGCGAAAGTGGGAGTAATTACTGGAAACTTGGGTAAGCTGTTAGCATGCTCTGAATAATAATGTCGTTGAGCGTGTGTGTTGAACATTATCTTTATGGAAATAGACGGAAAAGTTTATCCTCGTCCAGCCTGGGAGAAGACATGTAGCCCATTGTTTTCCTTGTACAAGACTAACTAATGCTAATACTCTAGCTTGTTTCCAAATCGGCTTTTAATTTCACCCCTCCCACCGCGTGTCTCACGGGAAGAATCTTCATTTCTCTCTCCCCTCCCTCAATAAAGCAGGAGCTCTAAACTTCAAGGATTGAAGATTCTTCTATCCATCGTCTTGGTCTTCCGCTCTAGATTCCCTAATCTCACCTCATAAAAGCGGCTACTTAGTTGCTAAATAGTAGTTTGCTTAAGCGTAGCTTGAATTTTGATGAATGCATGAATAAGCAGAGCGGTGTACGTTGTAATACAAAAGACAGTAAGTAGCGATAGAGTAGGGGGAGGAGACGTAGCGGAAAATATGGATCTTGTATTCTTCACAACACAATTCTCTTTCACAAGTTAAAAGGTTTTAGCCTCTCTTCCGTATTTGATTTCACACCAAAAGCAAGGGCGTGAATATTATTTACTTGGCTGGCCCTGTTGGAGCTGGTCACCAGCTGCTGGTGGGGAAGACAAGACGGGAGCCGGTGTAAAGGAAAGCCGGTCACTGGACTTTCTATTCCGGTCTGGGAACTGTAGACTCTGGCTGGGTGGAGAGGATGGAGCAAGTTTAGATGGAACCTAATATTGGGCTGTGCTCTGATTGAGAAAACGTTCCAGATAAATATTGGCCACAACTTGCTCCACTCTTCTATTGGATGCATTTATTTCTCCAACGTCTCTCCACTCTAACCTACATTACAGGATAAATCAGGAGGAATATTATTGTAGGTAAAAGGTGTAATATTCCAAGGAAGATATATATATATTCTTGGGTATTTCTTCTAGGCGGAGAAACAAGGAAACCACGGGCGGAAATTGAGGGAGTTCATTATGTGTGTACAGTCAAAGCAAGGACGCTTTACGTCACCCTATTTCCTCCTAAATAACCTCCCTCCTCCCAGAAAGTGAATGAGCTTTTTCTAGTATACACATCCATGTTATATGCAACCGAAAATCACACTCTCCTCAATCTTGTCGCGTGGCTCTGCTTTCATCTAAAAGGAGTGATATTGAACAAACGATTGGAGTCTTCTATCATCGTCGGCCTCCTTCCCTCCGTTTTTTGTACCTCCTGCCTCCCCACCATTCTTAATGCACTCAGATCTGCCCTTAGATTAGCGCCGCGCGGTAATTTGGCAATCTGCAAATAACCACCAAACCTAGTCGCCTCTCCCTGTACCTGTTTTAAAATAAAATATTTTAAAACTTTCATCACCATCTATCACTCGTTTCAATTTTACGCTCCACCTTTTGAAACACGTTATATAATGTTGTTACCAGAGGCTTTACGGAGTTCTCCATCACACTAACGAGCTACCGATTAGGATAATGTAAAGTCTTCAGGCTGAATTCATGCTGCGTAACTTTCTCTCTCAACTTTCACCACAACTACACAGTCCTACCTAATGATTCGTTATAGAGGTGAAAAAAATTGCAAGCTGGTCCACAATCGACATACACTTCAAGTAAGCGTCCTATTTCACACGGTTTTCTCTTGATTCTCCCTCGGTTCTTGCATCTCACGCTCCAATTGCACCCAGGGAATCCATTTCAAAGAATATATATATAAGCTTACTCCAGTTAACAGCTGAGAGATTTTAAGAGGAATCTCTCTTTCAAAGCAAAGCTTCGTACTACAATGTATATTGTATACAGGCTTCTCTGCATTACAGAGAGGGAAATCTTATGGCAGCTTTTATTTCTTCCAGTCTAGTAGGCGACGCCTGAGTTTGTTTATTCAGTTCCTCCAACTACAATGGAGTAAAATGGGTTCCAGTCAGCTATTCAGACATTGCGCTCTTGCATACATATAATTTCGAGCTCTTTGAATTACCCACCATACAGTGTAGAATTATTTTTGAGTTTTAAAGCTGTCTCTGCGTAGTCATAAATTAATAAATATAGCCAAATGAGCTAATGAATGAAAATGCTTCATCGGCCTTTGGCCAATTGAGTTTATCTAGGCAATAGGCACAGAGAAGAAGAATATTTCCAAAGGCCTGTGAATTTGCCGTAAGGACGAGCTTCATTGGAACCAATTACACAAGTCAAGGGAGTGACAGGTGGAAGAATATTTTGAGCAAGAGCCTGGGATGTACTGCGAATGTGAGTGATTACTGTGAGCTATCCTAAATCATACCTGGAATAATTGTCCGATTATCGTATTTCGTATTTCATATGTTTTAATGAAGAAGTTTCCATTTTTTAACTGCTCCAGCAGTCTTTGTGTATTAACTTGAAAGGAGAGGAGTCCACCCGAGTCCTCATCCACACCGCCTACCGTAATGTAAGCCATTGCTCCTTGTGAGCTATCCTAAATCCTACCTCTGGAATAATTGTCCGATTATCGTATTTCGTATTTCATATGTTTTAATGAAGAAGTTTCCATTTTTTAACTGCTCCAGCAGTCTTTGTGTATTAACTTGAAAGGAGAGGAGTCCACCCGAGTCCTCATCCACACCGCCTACCGTAATGTAAGCCATTACTCCTTGTTATATATTGTTATGTATTATATGAATTCATTTACAATATAAGTCTGAGGATGGGGATGTGAAAGCTTTAACGTTTTTCATCTCTCTGTATCTAAGGAACTATCTTGTAAACCTTTGTCTCTTGAATTTAAGTATGATTTATAGGTCCAATTAATGAGTGAGTTCGGACGAATTGGCCAACAAAAACGTTCCTTCAATACAAAGTTTTTCATCCCATGCCTTTGCCATTGACTGCGTGGGCATTCAATCGGTTCGCTTCTGTAGTGAGCAGCAACAGATTTAAAAGCTTTTGTCGGGACACTATCTCTTTGTCCGTTCTCACATCTGTTAAAGTCTAAAGTAAGGATTTACACCGGCTCCGCTACTCTGCCAGACATGAGACCGTCTTATCACGAAAATTTTGCTCTGCAATTTCAAAGCCTCGCTATTGTAGCACATCAAGTTGTTATGCAATAAATGTAAAATATCGCCCTTTTCTAAACCAGATGAATCTTGCCGTGCTTGCATGTGCTTTGAATTTGTATACCACGAACTGAGTGTCACTGCAATAATTTGTATGTCAATCAGTCCAGTTAATGAACCATGTAAAACCATAGTCTTGGTATTTAAAGAGTATTTTTATTATTCAGCTGGCGGTTGGCTTGTTAACTATGCGGATGACAAGTGGATGAATTTTCTTCATTAGCAGATCAGAAATTGCGGTAGAGCAAAGTTGTGGATAATCGTTTACAAATTCAAGTAACTGCGAGTGGAGTTTATATTTTATAGAGTTAAGTGCATTGTTTTTCAGTTACTAACGAGTCGTTAGTAACGACAGCGCGCATTATTTATGAGCCCTAATGAAAAAAACCTTGAATAGCATCAAAGCTAAATCTACTTGTCTTGTGATCAGACTATAAAGCGATGTAATGAGCAAGTTAATTGGCCACGTAGAAGAAATAATTAGCAAAGGTACTAGGAATCACTGTATCACTTCTAAAGAAGGACGTCGGCACACCTGGCTTGATTTTACAATATTTCGACATCTGATCGTTAAACTTGAGGGTTTAGAAGAGTCATACGGCCCCGAAATATCCAGTTGTATGCTAGACATTCATCAAACGGAACTTGTCTTCCGCAAGGTTTTCTTGTGATGTTTTGAATGCCGTACTGATTAATGCAACGGTTGATTACTGATGAATCTGTTGTGTTGCTACGAGTAGGAAAGCTAGGAGCAAGTAATTTTTGAACACATCTTTATTGTTGTGTACCACAGACGGTCGGAAGGAGGAAGTGCCGTTTTAGTAGAGGGCCAGAGTCAGTGAGTCAGGGTATTCTTTTAAAACTTTCTCCCTTAGGAAAATTCCTGGAATAATCCCGTGCCGTCAAAAAGGACGGGGAGGAGTGAAGCTTTGTTGAGTAGGATTGTGGGATGAAAGAGATGTTTTCTGGAGGGGTGGTGCATTATTTATGTAACTATTAAAAGTTGTGTTGCTCCTCTTGACTAAGCCGGGGGAAATTACGTGGAAAGTTTGTGTGTGCATTTGTATGGAGTTTGACTAAAATTTTCTAATTTGCGGTAGAAGGAAGTTAGATTGTGAAATCTCTTACAAATAGCGTTTTGATTATAAACTCTTTACATCCTCCTCCCCGGGCCGTGGAGACGACAAAACAAGGGAAAAGAGAATTTCATCATTGACTCCCTTTCCCTCTTTCACTTTCCATTTCGTTTCTCTCTACCTTCTCCAACCCTGTTCCAGAGTTGACTATTTTTCAGTTCTTGTTCCTCCCCAGGCAGGTCTATTCCTTCTCAATGTTTGTTCCTCCAAGAGGACAGGATTACCTTCGCCACACCGCCAGCCCTCTACCACCATTACCACGGGCTGCACGCTTTCACAACTTTCCCTCACATGTTCCTTCTATCCGCTTCCATTGTCTTTCCGGCCTTGCTTATTGTGTAACCTCAGAGTCTCTTATGACTAAAATCCTAAAACTGTACGCGCCGCCCAACTCTTTCCCCATACATCTCTTATTCGCATCCCTGCCTTTCTCCAGCCAGTTTTCTAATTTGCTTTCACTCGTCACTACCCCCATCCTTTTATGCACAACAAGCTCGTTCTCCTCCCTGTATCAAAAACCAATGTGGCCAAAAGTGATTGTTCCTACCATCAAAGTAATGAATGAGTACAAGCAGAGATATTGTCTCGGATTGGATGTATTGCATATGACGGCTCGAAGATGATGATGCGACATTTCCTTTTCGCCCCAAAGCAGAAAATTATGGCATCCCACCTAACGCTCATCTTTCTCTCTTGTTTCCAGCATGGACTAGACTAGGACTAGAGCCGTCAGTAGGATACTGTCAATGTATCTTTGTACTGGGAGGAGTATTTTTGATGGAGTCAAAGAAAAGCTGGGTAACCGCATACTACAGGCATAGACATGGCTTGAATCCTCCCAATCTGACTTTCACTACTTGTATTTGTTTCTCTTCTCTCGACTCTACAATCCCTGGCAGGAGCCGATATTATGCCAATATACCGTAACCCTTGGCCAATGTAATTTAGCCTTGTCTTTTTTGGGTTGCCCGCGGTAAAATAATAAATTAGATTGTAAAAAGTTTCCGGCTTCTACCTCCTCTCCTCTCTCGCCCTCTTCCCTTCCGGAGGATGAAGATGATAGAAGAGGAGGATGAAAGAGCGAGTAGGATGGGCTTTCTCTTGCGTCTCCTAAGTGTACATTCATGTATGAGTAAATTACAGTTGGAGGAGAGTGGAGTAAGACATCCATATAAGCTTCATGAGCGTTAACCCAATACCCTGGAGAAAGTACTCTTGCACTACTAGTAGGACACAAAAGTTAGGATATGTGTAGGAATACATGCGGATTTTCCTGAAGCCGCCAATCCAGTTTTAAGTTGAAGCCAACAGTTTTATTTTCGAAAATCATCATTTCCATCCTCCAGGACAGCGTCTCGTAAAAGAGAAGCGTATATGTGACACCAGAAATGAACGCTTTCAGATACTATTACAGTTTTCAAAGCCAACCAGCCATCCTCTGACGACAGAGGAGAGGGATGGGGGCGAGATTCCCGCATTACGCTGCATCACCCGACACCGCTCTCTCACATCCTCCGCTTCATTTGAACCCTTTTTCGACTTCCCTTCAGTCCGGCCTCTAATAGGGCCGATATTAAGATAAAGAACCCTAAAAACTCGGGAGGCCACAAGGAGTTTCCACTTACTCAAATACTAATCATGTTTCACCTCCTCCATGAGCTAGTATGATGACGCAAGGAAATAGTAGAGGCGAGGAGAGGTAACACTCTCGTGGATGCGGCGTTGCCTGAAGCCTGAGGAGAAAGTCGTTTCTAACCTTTAAACCGATACTATGTCCTCCTTTTCTCCCTCCTCCCAGAGCGCCTCTTCTTTCTCCGCTAGTCCCCACCTGTCACACTTTATTTACAACTTGGTTTAAGAAACACTATCGCTTCGCCCATAAAAGCTTTTCTTCTCGTCATTACCTTTTAGGGGAGCGACAGGCTGCATCTTTCCCTGTCGCTTCCCATTCACCGAGCACACCATTTTATCTTCCCCACTTTCTCTCCCTTGCATTATCATTCTCGACGCTCTATCTTCTACGCATTTGCGGCAACACCCTAACATGATAATTACTCAGAGTCAGTCATCATTTCACTGACTTGGCTCATCCATCCTCCAATATTCCTGTAAATCAATTATAATTGCACCAATTTTCCTCTTTAAAAACCAGCTTCACGCTTCCACTCCCCCCTACCTACCGTCTGCCACTCTTCCCTTTTGTTGTGGTATATAACTCTCCTTCTTGTCAGCCCAGCTACGAAGGCTGTTCTCTCCTCTCCTTACAAACAGTTCCCCCCAACTTTATCTCTGTCAGAATATGGTAATCTGTTTTGTGAGAGGATTTTGCAAAACACGTTCTTCGGGTGGAAGAATGGGAAGGAAGCTCAAGGAGAACATTATATTAACCTTACGGGAAGATAGCTGAGGAGGAGGAGTCGTAAGTTATTTGCAATGTTGCAAATAAGTGTACTCCACAGCTGGCACTGTGGTATGACTAGTGTGTGGAGGAAAATACTAATGTCTACAAAAGGATATGGATGCCACTAGCTAATTTGCAATTTGATTGAAAATCCGGACAAGGTATCCATTTTAAATACTACACTTACTACCAGCTTTTCATCAACACCTCTTTCATAGTCAAGCCAAACTCGGGCCACCTTACCTTGGCTGACTCAACCAGGATATCAAGGATGATTCAAGAGAGCTTTGATTCATGTAGGGGAATGCTTTTTGTAGCTAGGACGGGATAACAGGTGGAAGGAGATGATTTGAACACTTAATCAGATCTTAGCCTAGTGATTTAAGAGTTTGAAGAAAAGAGGGGAGGAGGAATTAAGTTGGTTGTTAAAATCCGGAGCAAACAAATACTATTAGGTAGAAGTAAGTAGTGAGAGAGGGGAGAAAATGGCTCTTTAGGCAGCAAGGAGTGAGGTGAAGGAAGTAGAATATGATAGCTTCGACATGGACGCTGTACAATAGCGGCCAAGCTTAACGTGTTATAGTGCCATTGAATTGAGGAGAATGTTTTAGAAGAAGGGAGGAGTAAATAAAGAATTTTGGAGAGTCGTTAAAGGGATGTTATTTATGTGAAGGGAGGGATGG
Organism: Sminthurides aquaticus; assembly: GCA_906901655.1. NCBI lineage: Eukaryota > Metazoa > Arthropoda > Collembola > Symphypleona > Sminthurididae > Sminthurides > Sminthurides aquaticus. The sequence goes on along the minus strand of CAJQTT010000004.1, from coordinate 476,270 downwards.
GGATTAGAATCATCCGCGTTTGTATTGTTGTTATATTTATGCACCTTTGAGGCTACTGCCTTGATGCGTGGAGATTGGTTCCGACAAGGAAACTTGTTAGCTTAATGGCTTCACAATTTCACAAACCAGATAATATTTCAAAAGAAATCCCATCCCTTCCGTCCCGTATTAAGTGAAGGAATATCTTTGGATGATAGAAGCTCCAGTTCCCAGAAGGGATTCTTCTACGACGTCAACCAGCTAACACTATCCGCACCATCAAGTATAGAGCATGAAAAAAAAAGAGTATCTCCGGACTGTTCTCATCTTCCCCATAGCTCCTTGAGCTCCATCTTTCTCTGTCTGCCCCTTTTTCTTCTTCTTTCCACATGATAAACCCCTTTAGAAACTCGGGGAAATCACTTATCCTTCCTTTTACACGCTCCCACACCAGAGACAGGAAGAGGCTCCACTCCAAATCCAAACACGCGTCTATATTCATAAGTGGTTCTCATAAATTCCTTTTCCCAATTTTCAATCCAGACGCGCTCATTGAGATTCAAACCGTTCCCAAATCATCCTTGAAATGATTTACCTGTCACCAACTGCTACTCGATCTCTCGTAATTTATGCAACCTGCCCTTCCAAACCAAACCTTTCTCTACACCCCAAATCATCACACACACTTGCTCCTCTCTTCTACACAAGCCAGAATACAGCCAGCTCATCCTCGCTTTCCGCCTCTTCTCCCACTTCCACCGGAGTTACATCCGTAAAAAGATGTTTCTTCCCATCCTACGCGAAACGTCTCCTCAAATCTTTAAAATCTTCCATCACATCACCACCAACAATCCATCTGCCCGTTTCCAGCTTACAGAACATAACTTGTCGACCTACGCCAATGATATGTTTTGCCTTGCTCAATCTCTTATGATACTCGTAAATCATTAAACACACCAACCCGGATTTGGTTTAGTGAGAGTTGCTCGAGGCCTAATAATTTTATTCTTTTCCAATAGTTGTATTCCAAACTCTGATTGATACGACTTGTAATATTTGCGTAGGAAACGTTCTATTGTAACTGGAACCAATGTTGGTTACAAACACATGACTTGACTTGTTTGATGAATGATTAGCGAGTTAACGAAGAAAAGACGATAATATTTATATATATATATACATTGCTAAAAGTACTTGTGCTGTGGAAGACAACTGCGGATCGCACTAAGGGGAGCTTTGTTCGTGTGAAAATCTACGACTCAATCAAGTGTTGTCTGCCTAAAATCAGAGGCCGTATATTGTTGGTTTCTATGACGCTTTTAAGATATTAATTTTAAGGAGGATATATATACGTAAGGAGATTTGGAAGGATGGAGTGCAAAGCGGCTTCCGGTTCATGTTTAATGGAAGTGAGCGCGGATTTAGGAAAGAGGATGAAGAGAGAGAGGATTTTCTTGGAGCTTTCTACCCGGGATTTTCGGGTGATTAGTTTAAAGAATTCATTTGATAAAAAACTATCCCACTCCCTCTTTGTAACTTTAGATTAATTTCTGCAATGCTTCACCCCGTCATCCACCTCCCTCTCCCTATACAAAATTTCCTTCCTCCTCCAGCATTACAATCCCCTCGTTCTCTTCCAAACCGGAGCAAAACGACTAAACTTTGGCATTCTGGAGTGGCGTTTTCATGTATATATCTGTATATAGTCAATAGTGGAGGATGAAGGGGTACATGTAAAATTATTTAGATTGCGGATTCCAAAGAAAGCTCAATCATCGGATGGAAGAGCGGGTGGGAATGACTGGAATAAAGTGTATAGCTGCATCGTAGATGTAGTCGAAAATCCGGACGTTCAAGTCCAGAAGACATTTACTCCTCGTTTAACCTTCTGAATAATGGTTAAGAAGGGTCTATTTGAAATAAGGAAAGAGTATATAGGAACTTGAGAAGATAAATCTACTTTTCCTATCTACATTTCCCGCAAATTTGAGATTTTATTGCACTCTTTGGGCCAAGAAATTCCCTTCAAACCTGTTCCGTCTTGATTTTATCCTTGATTAGGGAACATTCTCTCTCACTGGAGAGGAGACAAGAATAACTTTTTAAACCACCCTCTTCGGTGCACACAATCCATGGTTTATAACCTAGCTTTGGCCCACACATCCTTGCAATTCTCCTCCACCTATTATCTTCGGTTCCAGACCAAATCATGAGCATTCTAAAACATGGTTCATTCTTATTCCCCAGCCTCTCTATCAATTTAATCCACAGCTATTTCTTGGAGCAAGAGGCTTATTTATCCCGTCCTTGGATCACTTATTTGCTTCCTGAATGAGCGCTCTTCCACATGCTATCACCCTGTCCCTTTACTAGTACAAATCTTTTCGTCGTCACGAGGTCAAGAAGACGAGCGTGTCATGAGATAACTGTCCCCTACGGTCCAAACTTACCCTTTCCGTCTTGTGGATAAAAAAATTGCTTTTTTTCTCAGCAAACTCTTTACATTTTCAGTATCCACTTCCTTACGACTAAGATTAACAAGATTTGAATTTTTATATCATTACATGAACACTGAGCAAAAAATGCGGGTTTTCCTACAGCAATACGTGCATTTTCCTTTGTCAGTGCCTGCTTTGCTTAAAATTAATTGCCTCGCCGTGCAGTCATAGATTAGTTGCCTTGCCTAACTAAAAGAATTATTGAATGCTAATTGAAAATGCACAAAGCATTATGTAGATCGAATTGTATTAGAAGAAAAACGGAAATAGTGAGACACTAACGCAGGCTACGTTTGTACAGTTTCCTCATATTCTCCAAAAATGCTTTCACATCTGTCACCATTCTCATTTTTCTTTTCAGGCACTGAGTAAATTGATACGACTTTTGACAGAAATCAGAAGAGTTGGTAAAAATGTGAGGAAGAAAGACGGGAGTAAAATTTGAAGAATTGGACTCCATTACGTGCAAACTGAAGAAATTTTGGACGAATGAAGGACAGAAATATCAAGGACAAGACGAGGAGGAAACTTATAATAGAGAATCTTCTCATACAGGATTTGGCCTTGGTTTTACTGTATTTTTGGGATACAAATAAATTTGAAACCCTTGAAATTTATTGCATTCAATACAAGATTTTTACCGTAAATTTTAACTGCTACTTTCCCCACAAAGACTATCATCAAATTCTCCTCCTTCCCCTATTTATTTTTTGAAGCCGATTCGATTGCCTGATTTTCCCAGTTTATGCACTTGTCCCACGAGTTTTCCACCTTACTATGCTATCTTAACGACTCTCGTCTCCAGCACATGTACGTTAGTCGATCTTCCTCTACGACCTACCTACGACGGTTTAACAGAAGAACGAGATACAAAAACTTTTCTTCCTCCAAAAATATTCCACGCGTTACTTTCTGCTTCAAAGCAGAACCGTGTGTTGATACTTTGACATCTCCGTCACCACAAACTGCATACAGAATCGAACCTGATATCCGATTGTTGAATATCTTTTAATATAACGAGTCGAGTAAACTATTCCTTTCCAGGAGGGGCCTCTTTTCTCTGAATGACCGTTATAATCTGCGAGAGGCAGCTTTGCCAAAGAGGGTTTTCTTTGGAGTTGATGCTACTCCTACGCACACGGCTCTTCTGCAGGTTTTCTGCAACATTACGTTACTTGAATCTTAATCTGTAAATAAGGATTGTAGGGAATAAGTTGCTCTTATCATGTTTTCCGCATTTCTCAAGTCTTGTAGGGCATACACGCAGAGCGGGAGGCTATGCTCCTGCATTCATTAATCTCATTACATTTTAAATGTAAGATCCGCCGTAGCCTCATATTAAATTGCATCACGTTTCCCGCATAATCTTAAAGCCAAGAGTTGTTTGAAATAATTCCAGAATGTATCAACTTTTGTACTTGAGAGGGATTCGTGACGTCTTTACTCTCTTTACTCTTACGGTCTTGAAGGGAGCAACGGATTGGATTACTAGCAAACAAGTGCTGTTGGAGAGTATTTAACTCCAATACTGATGACGAGTATCATAGGTGGTACACGTTTGAAATTACGTGACAGGATTTCATTACTTTGTCCTAATGTTTCCCCCGTAAAAACGGTGTCATTTGATTCTCGTTTTACACTCTCCCCCGCCGGCGACGATAAGCTTTGTTAGATACGGTTTTTGATGTTGTTCTTTGAAAACATGGATAGCAAAGAAATAAATAATGTATGCTGCTTCTCCAGCCTTGTTTTGAAATCCATGTATATTAAATGCAAGGCAGAAAGCGGAGCTCGGATTGTCACATATAGATGAAATGACAAAAGTCTGTGAAGCTATACACACTCACACACACGCAGCATGTTTAGGCCAGAAGAGTCAAGGGAAGAAGTTATGCTAAAGTCCAGATAATTCTAAGAAGTATTCCGAGAAACTCCGGACTTGGCTTGCAAAAGTCAGGATTTGGGATTGAGGGGAAGGATACCTTCGCCGGTACGTAGATGAATCGTTTGGACTTGAGTTGTAAAAGAGAAAAGAAGGAGCTCCTCCGGCGAATAGTCTTGAGAAGGGTTCCTTAGAGACGTGTAACTAAGTACACGGGTTGAAGAGGCTGGGTTGTGGAGTGGTGGTGCTTTTTAGGGAAAGTAATCTGCCAATATTAGAAGCGAGAGTTGGAAGAGGAGATGGAAGAGAGAGCGGAAGAGGGAGGGGGGAGTGAAAGTCATGATACATATTAGGTATGGGTTAGATTGAAAAATGGAAGGAATTAATACGACATCAGCTCTGCTTTCTCCTAGTTTCAAGAGTTGGGTGGGAAGTGGGAGGGAGGAGGATGTAAGAGGAGAGGTGAGGGTATCGAAATAATTTATTTACAGGTTTTCTTGGATGTGGTCTAAAGAGAATACGTTTATATAGATGGATGTTGTTGACTGGGAAAAGAGCTGGGACAGGGGATGAATATGGGAGTAGGTGGAAGTGATAGGAGAAGAGAGAAATCAGAGATTCATGAAGGAGGGAAATGTGGTGAGGAGGGAGCTAGAGCTAGCTAGTCAACTTGTTTGGCAGAGGGTATGCTGTAGTAATAAAGTAAGAGGGAAGAATCCATGTTATCCTAGAACACAATCCGAGTGAGTGAAAGTTAGGATGGATGAGTCTCTGGTTATGTAGAGACTAGACACAGTCAATAAAATTCAATCTGGAAGGAATTACTAGGGTTACTCGGGAAAGATGAGTGGATTTCATAACTTTGACTCCATATGGGAGTCTGTGTACAACTTTCTCTTCTCATTCCCCCTTCCCACCCATTCTGCCCACCGTGGATTCTCCTCCTCCTCCCCCCCCCCATCTCTGTATTTACAAACCATCTTCGGTTTGTCTTGTCGTCCCAAACTTGGGAGGTTTTGCTCCCTCCCTTGTCGTCCCTCGAAAATCTCCCGAGTCTTTCACTACTACACATTCAAAGGCGGGAACAATGAGATTTTTTCTGAGTCAAGTGCACGTCAAGAGAATGTGGATGCGTGTGAGTGAGCTGAGACGATGACTATATTCCGCTATCCCATGCTCTGGAACTGTGGAAAGCTCGTGTAGGTGATCATGATGCCTGGTTATGTGTGGGATAAGTATATCTTTTGAGCGGAAATGAGCCGTGGAAGAATAAAGAATCCTGCTTGACTTTATACGCTCCTCCCGTCTACAAGAGTTTGTGGTGATGGAGAAGGAAGGAAGAAAAAACATGGATGGATTCATGGATTGAAATGAAGGGAGAATTTTCACCTCCCGTCTAACGTCCCGCATCGCCTCATCTTATGATCCAATCTTGGGTTAATATTCTTCTCCAGGGAGAAGGAGTGGGTGGGAGGATTTCTGCTCTGCTTTTTCCTTTCACTCCCTTTCTCCTCCTTACTCCTTCCAGCTGTACACTCTTTACGTTTCCCACTTGGCAGTCAGAAATTCATTTAGAGGGATTCTGCCTCTCATGGGTTCTTCCTCCGACCAGGGAAGCTTGGAGTTGGCGTGGAGAAAAAGTCGGAAGTCTTCATCTCCTATTGCCGTTGATAGAAATTGGTTGAAACTAATTATAGAGAAGAGAAAAATTCCTGATGGCGGGTATAGGATACAGGAAGAGGAGGCCGGAACAAGGATTAACTCACGGGACAAACATTGTGCAAGTTTGCAATAGGAGGGCAGGAGGTTTGTGTGGAGGGGCGTAGGGAAAATGTGCAGATTTCTTCTTTAGTTTGTTACCATCCGTCTGTCACTCATCCGCCTTCTCTTTGTCGTTGCCAATGTTGCTGCTGGGTTAGTTGCATCCCTTGTGGCCAACTCCCCTCCTCGATGAAGCTGGACGGGGGAGGGCTCGTAAATAATGTTCGGAATGTTACTTCTCCAACCCTTTCACGGCCAAACCCAGAATCACCTCCCGAGATAACAATAAAAGTAGGAGGAGAGTTGCGGACTCTCTAATCCAGGATCGTTCTACAAATTACCTGTGGACTCTGGCAGCGCTCCGGATTTCCGGGACAGATGCCCTAATACCTTTTCCGCATGTTTCTCAAATTCCTCCACATCCCTCAGCGTCTATAGCTATGAGGAGAAAGCACCTCTGACTGACTTTATAGTGGCCACCAAAGAGAAAGATATGAGAAAAAGAATTGGCAGAGTAGCATTTTTCCCGGTCTTCTTTCATTTATCTAATGTACTTTCACCATTATTCCTGTCCGCTTGCTTTCCTCATTCATCATCCCTTTGGATGGGATCCGTCCCCCCCCCAACTTTCTCCATATACGACCCAGCTTTCTCTCGTCCCATCATCTCCGCCGTGTACCTCTACGTTTTGGTGCTCTTCTGTCCTCCTCCTCTGAGCCCGCTACTGTCATTCCCTATTTTCAAGGCTGAAATAATAATTGAAGCTAATTGTCTAGATTGTCTTTTGGCTTGGGGGTTTCGGAGGAGCGTATTGTATTACTTTGCCTCCGTATGCGGATAGGTAGGTTAGAGAGATGCTCGGGAATTTAACTTACTACCCGGTTTTCCCTGCACAAGAGAGGACTCGTTGTAATCTCTCTGTTTCTCTACTTTGTTCTCAAGGTCTGCGGGAGAGCTTTTTTCGCCGCTTTCTTTCCCTCTTTCTTCTAAAACCATTTGACCGTAAGGGAGGATTAGGAGAGGGAAGATTAACGTGGAGAAAAGGTTGAGAAAAAACAAAAGTCTGTTCAATTACTTTACTCTATCTCCCCGCCTTCCACAAATTAGTACACCACCAGCCTAGAGGAAGTAATCCATCCTTTTTCTGACTATGGCAGAAGCTTTGCCAAGAAATGAATCCGTCAGAGTCCGCTACTCCCTGGGCCAAAGGAAGGCACTGACTCAAATAAACCAATCTTCCACCTTCACACCTACTACGAGCCGGGTGGGACATACGGTGGAAGAGGAGATGAGCGTGTCCCAGTCGAGGGAAGAAGATGAGGATGACAGAGAATCGCATCACATGAGGAGAGAGCTCAACCGGCTCCATGTCACACGGTCACTACTAGGATATCATATCAGACGGGTATATAGTAGTAGCTTCTTGTTGGATTTTCTCATCTCAAACCCACCACTGGGTCTTTTTACTTTCCTTCTACAGACTTATTGAGACTTGTGGTTTGCTCTATTAGCCCACCGCCGGAGTTGTACTACTTGATAATATCGCGGACATGTATGGTTGTATGGCTCCGTGTGGTATTACGCGGTAGTTGGAGATGAGAGAAAGTCTCTCTTCCTTCCTTACTTACTCCTCCTTCCGCCTTTCCATATCGGATGATTTCCCTCTCGTCCTCGGGAATCTGCAAGTGACTCTGAGTGGAGAGATGAGTATAGTAGTGTAGATGGTGGGATGGGGATGGAGGAGGGAGTGGAGAAGCTGAGGAGAAGTAGTAGTAGTAAAAGTAGATGGAGACGAGAGGAAGGAACTCTTAGTTGGATAAGGGAAATGGAGAAAATCTGTTCCGGTAGCCATATATCCATCTACTTCCTCCTACTCACTCTGTCACTCTCTCCTCCCTATACAAGTCTGTGTACTCTGTGGTGGGAAGAAGAAAATGAGCTTGAAAGCTCCTGTCCCCCTATCGTCAGAGAAGAGTAAATAGTCTAGAGATTAGCTTAAAACTTTGGGTAAACCCACCAACCTTTCTCCCCGTATGTTCCTATTCTCCTCCAAACTTTCTCTTGCTCCATCATCCCGAAGCCGAGTAAACCAAGCCAAACCACGAGCTTTTCCCTCCTTTCTCTCTCACTTCACTTATTCTTCCCCGCCCTCCTCCTCCTTCTCCTCCTCCTCCTCTATCCTCCTTTATTTCCCTTAGAATCCTAACTAACTTACCACCTACATCCCACCATCCTCACACAAGACAAACTTACGGCTTCGCATTAGCCCTGTCCACCACAATCCCCTCATCCCGTCATTTCACACACAACATCTAATACACTTTCTCCATCTCATTCAACAACGTTCCCATCCATTTTCACCAACTCTGGTAATCAAACACCAGTGGACAAAGTGCAAAAGGCGTCTCCTCCAAACACCTCCATCGTCCATCTGTTAATGCATCGTCGTAGCTCAAAGTCAAAGCTGGACCCATGTACACAAGACACACTAAGCCGATATAGGGTAACCTTAACCATCTCTATAACTATGAGTATGACGAAATAAATTCTCCATTGTCAATCATATCAATTTCCCTCCTCTACATCCTCCAGATTCAACTCTTCCTCACACACCTTTCACTTCCATTCCATTCATTTCTCCTTCTCTGTCCGCATTCCTCTTACGTCTCTTTTCTCTATCGCCCCGCAACTCTTCTCCACTTTAACTTTCTCCGACCTTGCTTTCTCCATATCTGCTATTCATTTCATAAGATGAGCTCCACCCAGCTACTCTACCTTTCTATCGCTCGCTTCCAGCAAAATAACTACTTTTTCATCTTTAGCACGTTAGGAGCACGTATTTTGTGTCCAGTCATCCTACCGACGAATGCTGTGTAACATTGAACACTCTAATTTGCAATTCTTTCCGTGCTAGTATCGCAATGCAATAAGATTTAATTATGGTAGCTATCCTTGAAACATGTTGTGATAAGGTATGATAATGACGGTAGGGCTCTTATTGTTAATAACATAGGATAGTATAGCTCATTTTAAAATATTAAAGAAATTTGTTGTTCTAGTTACACGCATCTGCTAAAAATCCAGTTGTCGGTCCTCTTCCTCGTTATTTGCAATCTGAATTAGGCCATATTCAAAGAAGAGCTTGATATATAATTCCGGGGCCATATATATAATAAGCCGGGAAGAGGCCGCATAAACGGTAATGTTTCACGCTTTCGCACCAAACTCGGTCGTTGCAAACTTGCTCGCAAACAGACCCTATCATCACGATTCTTATCTGCCATAGGATAGCGTGCCCAAGCTTCCTTCTCACGAATCCCAAGCCTCTCGTCAACAGCTGTAACCGCCATCCGGCAACCATGTTCCTAGACGTACGTTTCTTTTCTTTCCCTTCTTGGTTCAGTTTGCGGTGAGGAAGTTTAGCGAAGTCACGTGTAAAGTGACGGATACGCTAAAGGACTGAATTCGGCTAAAGATTCTAGATTTCTCTCACTTTTTCCGGGACCCTTATCTTGGTGAATACTCAAACACGCTGCGCCACTCCTCGGGTGTCACACCAAATCCTTGCAGTTCATGCAGTTTTGAACAAATAAGGTTTAAAAAACCTTTCCTTCCACTCCACGCACAACAACCAGAACCTAATAATAAAAGAGCAAAGTCTGGAAAGCTCTGTCAGTGTATCCATAACATAATGGATAAAAAATAAAATAATTTGCAAGAAATAATTCTAAGTTTTAAAAAGAGGATTAGAAACACGGTATATTTTTATTTTAATCTCCTGTCCTGTGGATAAACCTGTAGGGTTTCCCACCCTGCCAATGTATATATATATACCCTGGATAGAAGCCAGTGTCGCCCTCTACATAGTCCTAAGCTGCTTGTGTTTAGTGTGCTGGATTTTATAAAAAAAATACTGGCCAAGGACGCATTGCCAAACTTAATCCGTTCCATTGAGCTTATTTCGCATCTTGCCCGTTTGCCATTAATATATTTCCCAGTATTCCATACTTTCGCAATTTAATTTTAAAACTATTTTCTCTCTTCTAAATAGTTTCAAAAAATGCAGACCGGACAAGAACCACTCGTAAAGGTCAAGCACATGGAATCAAAAGGTCTACCAAATCCCTCGAGGCCAGCGATGGTCAACTTATTCTCCAAAATGTACCCAGAAGAATGAGAGGAAAAGCTGGCTGGAAGATACTCTGGTGAACGAAGTTTAGAGGAGGATTTAGGACTTGTTGACTTTCTCTTTTGGGAAGAAAACATATGGTCAAATTCACGTTATTTTCATATCATCCATTATATAATCACTTGCTTCTAGTCACCACCAGCTTTTGGATTTCTTTCATCGCACTTTTACGGAGAATAATATAGATTTTTACAACTTTCTCCCACCTCCCTCTTTATCAGCAACAAGTTTGGAATCCAACAATATCCCTATCTAAAGTTGTCCACCCGGCTTTCTACTTTGTATTTTAGATTGTAAGACATTACATTACTCCCGACGGAACGGCATGATGCGACGAAAACTGCTTGACCGACCCTCTACCTGCTGCACTACCAAAGAAACTAAAAAGGTAAAAAAATAATTCATTACATACCACTTTCTCTTCTTTTCCTCCTTTCACCATTTCAATTCAAGTCCGCTTTCTCCATGGATAAACTCACAACTTGTTCAGGCACCACTCTTCCCTCATTTCCCTCCGTCTCTGACTGGGGGTCCGTGACTTAATTTTGTCCACCACCGTCACCACTTGCCTCTCTTCTTTGTCCTCAACTCATGAGAGGATTTGTAAACTTGGTGTCCTGCAGAAGGATTGCTGAAGAAACAGAGGAAGGGATCACAAAGGGGACAGACGGGGATTAATGGTGAAAATTGTTGGTCCAAGTCCTGTTTGCTCCAGGAAGTAAGCCGTAAGCGTAGGAAGCCTCTTATTTCCTACGAGTAGTCACAAAACATTCTCCTCCACACTTGTCTCTTGTTCCTTTCTCCATCCAACTCCAACCCACTCCCAGAACCTCCTTAATCGAAGTTCACGGCTGCACTGACAGAGGCAACTTTGCAGACTTCTCAAGTCTCTTTCCCTCTCCACTCTACTTTTTCTCCTTGAGTTCCTCATGTTCCTCTTCTGTGTACAACTAGTTTGGAGTAGTACAGGGTAGTCTGCATCAAAACCTTTTTACGGCACTAACGCCTAGACAGAGTCACTCGCGAAATATCACATCTGCATCCCTGCTTACTACAAACGCCACCAAACCCTAGTAGCACTACTCTCTTAGCTTTCCTCCTTTCAGGAAAATATGTAACTCTGTCAACTTGCTAGTAGACTATAGTATTACACAATGGGCGAGAAAACCTCTTTCACGTCTCCTCAGTACAGGAGTCATTCAATTTGCTGTCCAACAATTTTGCGTCATGGGAGGAATATATGGGGTCATGCAGTCTTCGTCCCACTGCTCTTCCCTCCAAACTGTCCGTCTTTCCGCAAATATCCTGGACTTTCCGTCCTAGGCACTCGTCTCTAGCCCCTTCGTCTTCCTTTCCCATCAACATCCATCTCAATTCCGCCACATCCTCCCGCGAAACTGACCTATCTTTTTAGCGATCAGAACGGGCTTTCCAATCCAAGTCTGACTCCAGAAGAATCTTATCTCACTCCCCTCGTAAAATCCCAAACTTACTCCGGCCATAATACCAGAGGGCGCTGCTTGTAGTCCTAAGCTTGCATATCATAAACCTAGATAAGTTTGGGGACTCCCTTTAAAACTAGACACCTGGAACGGTTTCAATTCTTTGGATTCCGCTCCGCTTGCCCGGCCTTAGCTCTATGCTTCCAAGTGGACAAGGAACCGGGTTTCTACACTCAATCATGCTAGGGATTAGGGAAAATATGCACAAGCAAGGACCTCAAGTTTGGGCCAAAGCCAACCTGCATCTTCTTCCCCGAAGCAGCTGATGTTGAATTTCTACACGTGATTATTTAAAACAGAAATGCTTAGCCTGCCTTCAGGAAAAGAATAGATGGGATTTTGAGAAGGGGTGTGTGTTAAAGGTTGTGTGCAGATGCAGAATTCGCTGAAAGCCTTTTCCGGATGACCGACACTGAACCTTGGCCCGATGGCAAAATGTCCAGGAGACTGGACTTGTTTGTTTCCAGTATTTCATTTATTTATTTTCCTTCCAGTATTTGCAAACTGCCGAGGAGACTAAGTTAGTTTCTGGGGAAGCTTAGCTTGTTTGCGCAGTAGAAGAATACATTAGTTTGAAGGACGTTGAAAGGATAATGAAAGGATGATTGGGATGATTAAAGGATGATGGTGGTGGATGCCTAGAGGATGTTCATGTGGTAAACTGAATGGAAGGGTAATAAAAGATGCATGTCGGGCTAAAGTGGTGAGGTGAAAGAATCCATGAGAGCTTTATTGCTCTCTTCCATGATGAAGCGGTGTAACAAGGTTCCTACACTTCATTTACGCAACCCTCCCCCCGTCCAAAGTGTCTTGAGCCAGAAAGCGGAGTTATCCAAGATGACTTGGAGGAGGGAATTCCGGGAGCTGTTCTCCCATGCATAGTCAGTCATAAGAAGAATGATATGAGCCAGAGATGAGTCCTCCTAGTCTACACCAGGCTTCCCCTTATTTAAATGTTATGATATCAATTCAATCCTTTCTGCTCCACCTCGTTCCACAACAAACTTGTTTGTCGGGCCTCACACCACCAAATCCTTGGTCTCTAGTACAAGATAAATTACAAGGGAAATAACAAATATTTCCATCTTCTAGAAACCACATCAAAGCATCTACCGGATCTTGGCTAAAACCATCATGAGGAGGAGCACTCCCATGAAAAGGGCGAGGAATCATGGAGTTATGATGCTCTGCATCCCGCAATGCCCGGCCTTTTAAAACAACTCCCGCTTTTCTCTCCAACCTTGAACGTAAACTTATCCATCACCCACCACAGTACACGTATGCATAATCTTGAACACTTGACTTTTTCATTTTTTCCCATTGTCCTCTCTGCTTCTTATGCCTTACTGACTGACTGCACTCCCAAGTTATTAATAGCTACAAAATGGAATTTCTTCTTTAAGCCCACCCCTCTTAATATTGTTTAGTTTCGTGTTGACTGCATCCACGCATAAGCTCATCTACTCTCGTTTCCAATCACCCTTTCGGAGAGTTGGTCAAAATGATTTTTAAGAAACCGCCAATAGCTAGTCCCTCCCTCTTTGGAGGATATGCGTAATCTTAAACGCATACAAAATCTTGTTCATACAGCAGAGCACCCTAAAGAAGTTTACTGCGAATCGTGGATGGAGTTCCTATTATTTTGCCATGTTTTGGTACTTTCATACAAAACTCATTTTGCAGGTCAGAGATTATGAAGTTATTATGTGCAGTATCAATCCGTGGGAAGTTAGCTACAAAGTCATATGCTGACTGAGTCAGTGGCTCGCCATTCCATTTTCTTTCTTAAAGAAGCTAATCATTTGGGTGGTTCACGCATTGAAAGCTACATGCTAAAAACATTGCTGATTTCATATTATCCTTCACATCATATCTCATGTTGAGGGAGCATAAATAAGGAGAGGATTCGTGCATAAAACTATACCTACTGTTTACAATGTGTCGTCATGCGCTAAGTTTTGAACCTTTTTTATAGTCTTGCTCCTACGTCTATTCTGAGAGATGTACTGTATGTTGAGCAGATTAGCATGATTTTAGTGTTACATCCGGAAGCATAATCATCATTTACTCTAGTAGTTGCGTCAATACGCATTCCAGGCTAATCCCATACACTTAGGTTCTTGCAGTTTAGCATATTTATCTATTATTAAGTGGCAGCGCCTCTTTATAAGTAGGATTTTGTCCGTCCGTCCGTCCGTCTCTCCAACAAGATCATAACTTCCGAACGGATGGCTGGACTGACCTGCGGTTTGCGGCATAGCATGTCTCCTGACCTCGCAAACTCCACTTTTGATTTCATCGCATTCAATACAACCCTTCGTGACCTATGACCTTCGAGAACAGCAGCGTTACCCAAACATATATTCAAGTTCATGTATTCCAATTCAAATATTCTAATTTGATTGGATGGCGGTTCCTGGACCAGGATTTTACGGTCCATAAATTAAGACCATTTTTGACACTGAAGTTCCACTACCGAAATATGGGCCAAAAAGCATCAAAAATAAGATTGCGGCAAAAATATTTGACAGCGCCAAAAACTAATAGCACCACTGCATTACCTGCAAAATTCTGGTCGGGAAACCGCCCAGGAATCAAAATCGTGAAAAATTGCCCTGTTTGGCAAAAATGTGATTTGAAAAAAACCAATGTTTTTTGAACTTTTTGATTACATGTGATTTCCTCGACCAGAATTTTACTGAGAGTTCAAAAACGAAGACCAGTTTTGGCGCTGAAGTTTCCAGACCCAAATATGGACTAAAAAGCATAAAAAATAGGATTGCCACTTTCATACATACTTGCGTTATGTTGTACTATCAATGTGTATGTAATAATGTAATTATTGCAATCTTATAGTGTACAGCACGCTTAGCAAATGTTCGTTTACTAATTGGTAATGCGGTATTAAAGATGGCCAAGTTCTCGTGAATCATTCGTTTATAGCATACCAGGGTCATTTAAGTTTTACTACCAACTGCATACTTGATACGCGCTTAATAAGACGACATGGAACACATTGTGTATGCTTACGAATCAGCGTTCTCTTTTATTAGTTCTCAGAAGCTGGCTGTTAGACACCAACAGACTTGGCCAAAGCATTTTCCCTCCAAAAAATAATTGCACACATATTCCATGACGTAACAATCTGAGCCTTGTTGGAGGGTCCGTTGTATGAGAATTTGGAGGCACTATTCCCCGGTTGAGCTTGATTCTTAAATATGAATTTCGTAATGATGTTACCTGGATTCGCAGTCTGAATACCAGGTTGGCAGTAAAAATACAAAATTGCTTGGCAGCTGTCAAGGTCATTAGCATGTGGGTTAATTAAATTACTATCTTAATGGAAAAAAACTGAAAAAAAAACTAAATCATGAGAAAGCATAGCATTCCGTAGTCTTCTTTAAAATATTCAGTACTCTGGAGCTTAAGCATTGTTTCTTACGACAGCTGTGAGGATGCTTCTTTGTTAATACTTTACCTCTTGCTTCCTCCGCAAATCGTAATGTAGCTAGCTGCTCTCCGTGTTTAAATTACTAATAGGCTCCAGGCAGGTGTGAGCCTTGCTATAATGGTAAAATTAAATGACACAGCACTACCTTGTAGGGGATGCAGACAGGAGAGTGACGAAGGAAAATGATGACAGACTAGACAGGCATATATTAATAATTACATGGCAGTAACACGTTATTAAATTGTTAATTTCATAAAAATGATTATGAATGGCGGATTGTAAGGGTTCTAAATCAGATTCTCTTGCTGCTGACTATTCTCTAGAGTGTCGCTTGCAGCTGATTTTCCCGTCTTGCCATAGGCTTCGTAATTTGGAAAATATATTCCAAACCTTATCTTTGACGACTTGTATCCAAAGGACGGCGGGGACGAGGAGGAGCGAGTGAATAAATACATCTCCGACTGTGTATTCAAAGAAGCCTCAAAGAAGGATTCCGAATTACTTTTTCCATGACCCCTCTATCTTTTCCGCTCTTAAATCCAAGCATACTGTATGCTTGTAGCATGGTTGGATTTTGCAATTTGCCAAAATGGTAATGTAGGTCCTTGGATTTATGCAAAGATGTCAGTTCCGACGTGAGGTCCTGCTCACTGCTCAGAGCTCAAGAGAGAAGAAAATCATGTCTTTTCTTTTACATCCTAGACTGCACTCCTTGCTTACTCCTTCCGGAATAGATTTTCTTGGGAGTGAATATTTTCAAAGTTATTATCCAAGAGCAAGTATATTTGCGAGAGAGAGTAAAGAGTCTCTTTTCCGTTTACAATATGTAAGATAGTTTATATTTGATAAGAGGAAGTAGAAGAGAGCATTAGAATATTTAACGGTTGGGTAGATGGTAGTAGGGAATAAGAGGCATACGAGGCTTGATTTCAGAAGGAACGGGCTAGGCTACACAGTAGCATGACGGAGTAGGGGTTTTCAGCATGGAAGAGAATTATCTTTGAGTAACATGTAGGGACGGAAAGCATGCAAAATCCTGCTCCTTGGAAATAATGAAAGAGGAATTTGCTGATGTATAGGTCTCGAGCTCTCTCTCCACAGTTACGAAATATAATCTCTTGTTGAAAATCCTCCAGTTTTCATCATTTCCGGAGGGCAGCGGGAAAGTAGAATTTACCAAGTACTACTACCCGGACTAGAAGAAGGGAATTTGACAGTTGAATGATACTATATTTGTTGGTGGATTTTTGAAAAGCATTTAAAAACTTTATCACAATGCGTCCGGTCATAATTTGTTGAGTGTTCATCATGAAAATGTCGGCGCCGCTGTCAGGAATTGCGGAAGAGAGGAAGGGAGAGAATGAGGAAAGAGGGGAGGGAAGAGATTGAAAGGATTTGAAATGAGCATTAGCCAAGTCTAAACTAGGAAATGGTTCATTTGTCAATCCTAAGTGCCGTAGGATGTACGACCCTGCACTCAAGTATTTTACAACCTATAAATTTATCCTTGCTTCCACTAAAACTTTGGATATCTCATTAAAAGAATGCATACATATGCCACTACACTCTTAAGCTTGGCCGCGTAAAAAATAATATGAGATACTATTTATGTATAACCGCCTATCCATCCGTAACTATCCTGTACATGGGATAAACCATATCTTTTTATGCATAATATCTATGGATATTCCATGCTCTCTGATTTTCCAAAGTCCGGGAACCCACCTAATCACCACAGGCACACGCATATTGTATGCTCCTTCCCGTTTATCCAATGACCTGGCAGGAGTAACTAAAACTAAAACACCCGTGTGGATTTTGTCTTTCTTCTTGTGCTCCAATCACAGCTAGCCGGTGATGCTAATAATAATGCTGCCGCCAACGAGGTTGATGTAGCCGCATGAAGATTCTCACATATCTTATTCTCAAAGGAAATTAAGCAGCGTCCAAGTGATTAATGAAAACCTATTCCGGGAAAATGTCATACCTAAAAAAAACTCCTTCTGTATATCCTCTTCCTGTCCAAAACAGGAATCGCTTTCCACTGCTTTCTCCGACTCCATCCAACTCCCACTTCCTCATAAGCTTGTGAAGGCAGTCTTCACAATTCTTGTCCCATCTTCCCTATTTTCCAAGATTGTGTTTCTTGATGTTGTCTATGAAGCGGCATACTCAATATTAGCTGTTACCAAAGCGACACAGGCGAAGATGACCCGTAGCCGAGTCTGACGGCAACTTAAAAACTGCACAGAAAGTTGAAACAATAATTTGCATGTCCGTGTACTCAGCCTGGTTAGAAATCGGAGAAACGAGAGAAGGGCCCAGTAAGAGAAAATGAGCAAAACAATTTTAAAATTCATTCCATGAGTATGCAAAGGAGTTGCTCCCGATTGCTGCTGATACCCTTGATTCTACATAATATTTTTATTCCAAGCATAACATTTGAGTGTACTCGGTGCAAAAAGAATTCCTAGACAGCCAGAAGTTATGCTGTAGCTAGATGGTCTACTGGAATGCAATTACGGAACGCTTTCCCTCACTGATTCAATTTGCTCCCCACTCCCCATACCTTTCTCCGCCTAGCTTCCAGACTTTGAGCTTTGCTACACTCAGGAAGCTGATTTCCAATACTTACAACTTAAGCTTTTTCCTCATCAATTCGTAGAAAGCTCTTTGAAGAGAATAGTAAATATGATACAAGTTGCTCATGCATCCCAGTACTTGTCCATGTCTGGAGACTCATGAGTAAATCCGGAAAGAGCAAAGTGTGTGCCCTGTAGAAGGTATCCCTTGGAAGACACAGATATCAAATCTTATTACAACTAAGACTTTCCTTGTAATGGTCTATGTAACCGTCCTCAAGTTTTTTTGGACAACTTTCAAAGGTGGATTGGGTAAAGCAAGAGAGAGAGAGAGAAGCCTTTGAAAATAAAAAAATATCTCCCTGTCACCCACCTTAACCTTTCAAAGGCTTCTTTGCATGCCATCTCATGTATATTATAATGTATTTAAGAGCAACTCTAAATTCCTACAGTCGTCTCCCGATATGTCTATAGTAGCCCTTGCATTCGTATCTTTCTTGACGATGGAAGATGCCCGTTACGAAACCCCGTATCTACGTTAGCGCAAGCTCTTCTAGACGTGTTCTAGCATCCAGAGCTTAGCACCATTACAACTTAAGTCCATGTCCTTGTCTCAAGTTATTCAATTCCTTCCTAATTCCAATAACAGTTTCTCATACACCGTATCTTTTTAGAGCTGGTATCTTTTGAAACCTTATTACAGTTTTACCCTTTCCAGAAGAGATGTGTATATACAAAATAATTTGCTTTGCGGTATTTTTGAATCCATCAAATCCAAATCAAACGTGATTAAAATAATGGAGGTTCTTCGCCCAAAAGGAATGCTCGTTGTATATAATCTGATTATATCAAATGTTTTACAGTGTTAGTGCTACTTTTTTAATTAAATATAATGAATTAGTTTCACTGGAGATAGCTGGTGATATGAGCCGTGGATTCCAATGAAGTGGGCGAGAATACGAAGAAGTGGAAGGGAAAAGGTCAACAGTTATTTAAATATTGAAATGTTGAAACCATTTGTATCTACGTAAGGCATGTACGTACGTGAGTATGTGTCTGGATTAATAAGACAACAACTGTTCCTTCCAGGCCTATGGTGCTTAGTTTATTGGCGAAGAAAAAGTTGGTACAGTTATGGGTTAAAAAACTAAGGAAATGCTGGGAAAAGTTTGAACGGGATTCCGGAGCATGTATCGATAAACTTGCGTCCATATATTCATCTGCTGGTGGCAGAAGGTTGGAATTTTTTTAGCATATCTACGAAAAAAATCCGATTACTCTATATACCGATGGCTAAAATTTTCTTTTCTGTGCTTTCATTTCTCTGCACAGTTTTGTTCCCAGTGCTTCCTCTTATCCGTTTCTCCGCCCCTCGGTTTTTCTCTTTCCCGAGAGAGGAAAGTAGTAAAAGAAATACGCGTTTCAAAAAAGCCTGGAGTTAAATCTTTTGAATCAACATAAAAATTTGTAGGGGATTTTTACTGGTAGCCATAACAAGTAGAGCAATTTTGCTGGAATTTTTTGCCTCTCTCGATCCCACGTCCCGATAGCGATAGCTCCGATACATACTCGAACTTGTTGTTTTTCTCGCTCTTTCTTTCACTCCCCTACGTCCATATTTTCTTTTTTGTTTTAAGCAGAAACAGATACGCCTCAATCCTTTTCCAAACTCATCATCCATCTTCTCTTTGGGTTTAACTCAAAAAGCTGAATTTGCCCTTTCTCGAGGCAAAAAACACTAAAGCTGTCTCATTTATCCAACTTTTAAATTACCGTTTAGTACAGCCTCTGTCCTTCAAAACCCTGCCATAGTTTTGAAAACGACAGCGTCTCTAAAATCCCATTGTTTGATATACTCCTCAATAACAAAATTTCACGTTTAACCTCATAATATATGGATAATATCTTCTCTCGAGCTCCATGAAAAAGTAGTGTCGTGTACATAGTACGGACGCGAGATGCCGCTGTCTGCCTCTCTGATTCTCAATTCATAGAACCAAATTTTTGATCGTTCGTCCTGGTTTGTATTCTGACAATGGGCATGAAAAATAAGTTACTAGCAGTTTAGCTTTGGCAGCCCACACAATAGGCTAGGAATTAATAAAGTTACGACCACGGAGGTGAAAGCCAGCTTTCTCTAGTCTAAAACAGGTCACTTGCTAGGTTAGCATTATTATGCATAAAAAAAAATTCAAATGTCTGAGAATCCTATCCATTAGCCGTCACATACTGTTTGGCTTCCTCCAGCTTACGAAATGATGCTTTTCTATTGTCCAATTAGTAAAATAATCCCATCGTCTGGCGGAATTACGACACATTGCATATTGTTTGGTTAAACTTATGAAAATGCGTTCGGTTCAATCTGTACTTAATCTGGAGGAAAATTATGCTGGCCTGAGAAGGCTCAAGGGTGGTGACCGGTCGAAATGCCAATTTGCCTTACACTGTGAAACCGTGCGAGGGGAAAGCTTATGTCGTGATGCTATATACAAAACTAACATGGTTCAGAGCAATTGACTCCTTGAGCCAATTTATATGATTAATTTAAGAGGATATTTTTCTCATTCCTCTCCAAGAGTTGTTTTCAACAACTGGGCCAACTAGGTTACTTTTTTGGTTTCCAACTACTCTTTTTCAATCCAGGCTGAGTCTCTACTTGGAGTCCATATTTGTAAACCTGATGTGTATCTAGAATGGGTCCCATTCAATGGGTAACCATTGTCAAATAATAGTGTTTGTCTTTAAGGAAACCAGAATATGTCTTGGCTTTTGCTGTTTCCTCAGTTTTCCCAGCTATTTTATTCTTTCTCCTTGTACTATCCTCTTACTATAGGAGATAAGTTGTAGGTCAAAGGTTGATTTCTGTGTAATACTTTCCTAGATGATGCCTGCCGAGATAGCCCTCCTGTATTGTTGATATTGTGCAGGCACTACGATCGAATCAAGAGGATACGAAGATGAAAGAATACTTGATGTTTAATGCACTAAATACACAGAGTTTTTATGAAAAGCAGGACCGATTCTAGAAAATCTCATAATGTCCACGGCACAAGCTTTTTTATGTTCGTTTAACTTTCTTGATCTGAGGATCAAGAAGAAATGCAGGATACATGACGGGATTTATCTTGTTTGGAAAGCTTAAAATTTACGACCAAAGGTTTAGTTTATAGCCATAGTCAAGTATCCGGTGTTGTCAGCATTTTTTTTGCTTAGCTTTCTTGTTTGTGAATGTCACGCTGCTTTTCCGTTTCGCACGCAGTAAGGCAGTGAGACGGAATCTGTATTGCATCGATACTTTACTTATAAACCTTCGTATTTCCTGTAAACAGTTTAATTTCGAATAACTTCCGGGACAATTTTTGAATTTGTTCGGCGTAAAACTGACGTAAGTAAAAGAAATCTAGTAGTCATTTAATTTTACACATTGCAGGAGTATTTATTAGCCGCTTCATTCGATCTGTTCATAAGCTCGTCAAGAGGAGAGAATCTCTGTAGGCTAAAAGCGTTATACTCTTCTAGGTTTGCTGTTACTGTTACGGAATGAAAACGCGACCGAGGTCACTCCACGATCCACACAAGTTTCCACCAGTGCCATCTAGTGCTTGGATTGAAAAAGTGAGAACTACTTTCCCTACAGCCCGAACTTTCTCTTCCTTTGATCTGCGACAGATAGACAGCTCCTAGATAGCGAAAAAAAGTAGAGTAGTTTGACTGGCAGAATACGCAGTTTCTTTCTCATGCCTTTTGACATAGCATTCATTATACGGAGCCCATGCTCATGCTATGCATGTTTTCGCAAGAAGTAATTCTCTCCATCCACTTTACGGGGGATGATATCATTATTGCCGGAGCTGTTTCTGATGAGTAGTTTTGTCATGCGAGATGATAGGATTTTTCAATTATTTCCATTAAAAATATCCAATTATTATTAGGATTCCTTTCTGTCCCAGATTTATGTCACATCTTGGGAGAAAGTAGGTGCTAAAGACATGAAAGAGGGCTGCTGCATGTCAGCCTAAAGTTAAGCTTTGCTCCTAAAAATGTGATTGGAATAACATACACGATATGCTTGAACAAGAAATTGTAGTTTAAATTTTTATTCGAATCCAACAAGTAAAATATATGGACAGATTCTGAAGCAAAGTCGGTTATCTCTGAGGAGCAGCAACACAGTAGTGTATATTTCATATCAAACTTTGTTAGAATTAAAATTAGATTTTGTTGAATTTCGACGGCGGTTGTTGGGACAATATGCAGGCGAGAATTTAAATTCTGATAATTAATCTAGGCTACCCAAGAGTTGGGGGAAGGAGAAGGAATCTGACTGAATACGTTTTACATAATGGTACTAGAGTTGAATGAATAACGTCATTAGCTACAAACTATACACGGTTATCTACTACACTTTCTACGTCTTCTGAACCAGCTTCGTAAGCATGTAAGAGAAACATGGGCTGAGGGCTGAACATTATTTGCAATACACATAGATTCTTTGATTTAATAGTATCACAAGGAAGCAGTAAGTAATGTCCATCAAGAGCCTGTACATGCTCATCATCATCATTACACATCTACTAAAATATTTACTACTACTACTACCATGACTAAACGCGGAAACTATTATGTATATTTAGCACGAAGGAAATGTATTTTCTCCCCACACAGATCTGCTCACTTTTACTATTTCCAAGGTACTGGATTTTGGAGGATAACCCAGTTATCATAACTGTAATTACATTTTGTTCATATTTTGCTCTGGGTTAATCTATAATATTAAATAAAACCGAAATGTTTTGAATAAAGCCGCAAAAGTAATAATAAGTTAGGGAGACTAGTGACAATTAGATGTGTAGAGGTGATTTTTACAGAAGGTAACCGAACTGGAAACTTAAGGACCAAAGATGTTTCTTGGAATCGGAAACCTATGTCGTTTGTCCTACAAACGCGTTATAAATACACTTAAGGTTTTTAGACCTAAAACGAGAAGTATTTATTTATGGTTGGTCGTGATACATAAGCCATGTATGCATAACCACATTTGTTCTCCTGGCGAAGCGGGCTAGGAAGAACAACATTGCGAACATTAATATCGACAAGGGGAGAGTGAGAGAATGAAAGATGACACGCATCTAAATTGGCTAACAGACAGGACAGACTTGATTACGGATTACAAAGTCACATTTATTTTTGAAATCCTATGAGAGAGTGTAGACGGGAGAGAGTTTTAAGAAAATTAAGAATGAAAGAAAAAGAGAAAGTAGTAACCTAGAAATTGTATTGACTGAAAGGACAGGATATCTCTGAGCCGAATCGAGTATCGACTAAGCCTATTCTCATTGATAAATCCATGATATTTTCTTTTTTATTTCTTCTCCTGGACCTTCCCTCCCACTCGTATCTTAAACCTGGCTTTCACCGACTTGTTCTTCTGGCCTGGCGCCTGTATGGACTCGATGGCTTTTCTACTTATCGTTTTGAAGAACGTCGTAAACATCCTGAAGGGACAAGGTGGACACGCTGTTTACCGGGCTCATTTCTTTGGTATACGATCGTTTCCCGAACCTGTAGGATTTATAAATTTAATAAAATTTAGAACTCCAAGTTACAGACCTATAAATCAGATTGACCTGCTTCTTTCACTCCGCCGCATCACCCGCTCCTTTGCTTTCTTTTCTTGTAGTCAAGGTGAGGGGACCGGAAGGAGGAGATAATATCATTTTTTTAAAAAAATTCTTACCTAGGGCGACCAGCTAAAGCATAGTATTTGCTGAGTGCTTCTAAGTAAGTTCGAAGCTCTTCTGGAGATGTAAAGACACGAGGGCGCTGAGGTCGCGGGTCTTCAACACTCGTCATTGCTTCGCCCCTCACTGAGTATTCATTCTGAAGGTAAATAATGCCCATGATGAAGATGAGCCAAAATCCATGTGAGCCCATTTTCTGAAAACAGAAAAAATGATTGACATTAATGTTTATATCCTCTCCCACGCTCCTCTCAATCCAGAGAAAGGACAAAAGAAGAATCTGGACTTTCCCCTCCACAAAGGAATATACCATTCATAACGCTTCCATCTTACCCAAGTAAATCCTAACTTTAAAAGCAAGCTCCATTGTAAATATCTACCCTACGCATTCACAGTTCCTCCTCCCATATCGTATTACTCTGTCCTCAACAATCAGATTGAAAGAACAATGTATGTCACAAACATGTATTAGCCAACAACGGGACTTTCACCAGCTCAGCCAGCTTGACATCTCCTCCATATCCCATTCCATACCTAGACTCAAAACGTCATACATGGCTAGGATAACAGATGGAGAAATGAAATCCTTTTTGCATTGTCACACAGTGCCCCTATTCCGCCCTGACCAGCACCACTTGCATAATCAAGAATTTTATCTCGTGAGCGCTCGATTCATGGACACGGCAATTTTCCATTTTTTATATATATATATATATAACTACGAGCCCTTTCATCCTGGAAACTTCATTTTTCTATCTGTCGTACCGTATATTGTCTTCAACGCTGCCAGCTGCCAACCTACGGCCAAATCCCACCTGAAACTATCAGAGTTAGCAGTTGCACAGCCTCAAACCTACGTATTCGTCTTCTCAGAACTTTCTACAAATTAAGGTTAAAAAGCACGTATTTTACATCAGATTTGAATCCGGTAGCCTTTCATTCCTTTCATATTAAATTCCCCGTCCTATCCCACTTCATCATACCTCTTCTCTGATATGAAATAATTATTTTTCTCTCTTATTTCAATCCAATTCAAATTCTTCTACTGCGGAATAGTCTGGTGCACCAACTCATTTGTCCGTCCTTCTAACGATAGGAATCCCCACTGCAAATTAATTTCCACTTAATTGCTTGTCGCCATAGCACAAAGTACTCAACTCCAGCGAGAGCTTGCTTATTTTACCTTCCATCAAGTTCTCTCCTGAAATTGCTAATTGGTCGGCATCTATAACTTACTAAAATTCCATTTGAAATGTTATCCATACCGCATATTAATAGCATACAGAACTGACGCCTGTATCCGCCATTTGAGGCTTCTCTATCTTATAACCCTTTGAAACAAGGGAGCACACATTCCCAATAATTTCGCCTGCGAGTACATCCTACCTGCTAATTCTTTCGGGTGAATACTGGAATGCTGGGGAGAAAATTTTATTCAAAACTCCCATAATCCCCCGAAAGCTATGGAGTAAATAATTGCTTTCTCCACTTTCTCTGCATCTTTTTCGATCCTCATGAGCTGACATAGTGCAAAGACAGTGACTGGAAGCTAGCTAGTTTATTTTTAGCCGGACGGAATTTGACAAAGTGAAGTGGAGACTGTGTGGATGGGTTGGAGGGTAGACAGCATTAACTTTCCCCCAGTACTTTTACGAAAGGTTTAAAAGCAGAAGACGCTGCTGTCATTATGGTGAAGGGGATTTATCTAGAGAAAGCAGCCCCCCAACCATCACTCCCATCTTCCGACGTAACCCATCCCTTCATTCCCAATTATACTCATGTTTTCCTCTTTTAAACAAAGCAATTAGATTTCAACCGGAGGGTGAAACATAAATCTACCATCCGCGAATTTTCTTCGGAAACCCTTAACCGTGATCAGAAAGTTCGGATCGCTTACCGTCCGTACCGACTGATATAGCGGGCCCTGCAACAAGGATTTCCAATTTACAACTTTCTCTGCAGCCCCGCTCATAAGATTGTCGGGACACACCTTACTCAAGCTATCCTTTTGAATTTCTTCACAGAAAACCCGTGCTTTTCAACGTGATCTCCGCCTTTATTCTCGCGACATTCCTCAAAATCTTAGCATCGGGTATTGCTCGTAAGTCTGAGAGGATGCGGAACTAGCAACAGTTTTGCCACTTTTTTCTTCATTTACTAAAGGACAGGATGCTCTTTTTTCATTCTTGTAACTATTATCCTTGAAATACGATCTTGATGACTTTTCCTCTCTCAACTTCATATTGCCTTCATGAGGGATGCTGGGAAATTTTTTTTCGAACAATGTTCCTGTATGATTATACCACATTAGGTCAAAGCAGATATCAGTTTCTAATTTGTTACACAAGGTCAAAGGTAGCACAAAATTTGACCCCGTGTGTAACTTGTTTGGCGTCTAGTTTCAGTTTGAATTCATGCATAGCTTATGATCCGCATGACTTTCACCGTGATTTAAAATAGTGTAACATAGAAACTGAATCAATATAAATCCGTCAATCATGCCATATTTTTACTGGATACGGGTCCATGTATATATATGAGTCAGCTGTACAGTATAAATGTCCGCCCACTCGCGATTAAACAGCAATTGACACAAGTAATGGAGCTGTCACATGTTCATATAGGTAAATATGGCGCGTATATTCGTACTTTATCATTAGTCTGGGCTCGTCAACAAGGTGCTCGATGTTCCTATTGCATATTCACACACAACATCCCTTGACGCCAGTTTCAAATCAACAATTTAAGTGATCTCATTAGTTTGGTCCAATGAAGCTTCTGATGCATGCAGTTTAATACAAACACACGGAGCATAGGTGTTGGCTTTCCATTACGAGAACTAACAATATCCTAGTTTTAAATAGGGAAACTTAATATGAATCTATATTTCCACTTTTGTTTCATTCTGGATATTCTATGTAAATTAATTGGCGGGATGAGCTTGTGGAAGCCCTTCTCACGGTGTGATCACACCCCTTTCATATTCAATCAATTTTGGCATCTACTTGATTTGAGATTTAAAGTCTCCCCCTTAATATCTAACAAATATTTGACCAAAACTGTGTGCAACAGTTATCTGAGACTAGTAGATCTCATCTCTTCATTATTTCTCTCACGAGAATCTTCTCGAAGAAGATAAAAGGAAACAGTAGGAGTAACCTACTTATTTCGTGTCCTTTTGAATAACTCTACCTCGGACGTGATTAAGGAGAATGTTTGCACTAAGGATAGTAGTACCCATTGATCCCTCTCAATCAGTTGGATGGATGAGAATGAGATCCTAGGATTAGCTTTTGAGTTTGTTTGATTTTCGAATTGAGGTGATATTTGAGATGAGACGAGAGAGGGCAGTTGACATTTTCCTTGGAGCAATCAACGTATGATCTTGCTGTTAGCTTAATAAATGAGCTTCATCCTGCATACGAGGCAAACTAGATGGCCGCGTCCTTTTCCAGCCTCTTCTACGGTAGACGTTCTACCACGTCTTGCTTAGCGGTGATCTAGAGCATTTTCAATCCGGGGCGTATCCTCTTTCCCCTTTATTTGCATCCAATAAACGCAAATACCAAAGTAGTTTTAAGCTTGAGTGCATCTTCATACAAATACTTGGCTTAGGACTCTTTGGCTAATCTGTTCCTCCATGTCCTCTCCCTCTTTTGTAGGGAATTCTTGGAGAAAGTCAAATTGGAGAAAGTCAGCAAGCAAGTTACGACCGATTCCCTTGTTTATCTCTCGGATTAATTTCCTCTTTTCCACTTCTACCGCCTACTCTGTAGTAAAATATAACAAGTCATATAATTTATGACTCCTACTTTTCCACTTCCCCAGCGCGAAACTTGTCCTTGCCTCCTTTCAATCAAGCTCGCCTCCTGAAGGAAGGATAAGGGAGAAAGTTTCGACTTTCCCCAAATTATATTCAGTCCTCAGTCCTCGTACGCCGCACCACTACGAGTTTGGTCAGAGGCTTCTACATCCCTCTTTCTCGTGTCTATCCAAGTCTAACTTGGAAATGCCACAGGTGTTTTTTACCCCTGTCTCTCACTTTTACCTGCCGAGCTTGGGGGCGATCTGAGTGCGGGGCTGAGAGCTGTTCTACTGTCATGGAAGCAGCCTGAAATATGGGAATTTTTCGGCGTTGAATTCAAGGAATTTTGATAGCTTATCAAATATTTTGGTAACTTATTTAAAAACCCG
Organism: Sminthurides aquaticus; assembly: GCA_906901655.1. Lineage (NCBI taxonomy): Eukaryota > Metazoa > Arthropoda > Collembola > Symphypleona > Sminthurididae > Sminthurides > Sminthurides aquaticus. The sequence continues at coordinate 448,491 of CAJQTT010000004.1, read as the reverse complement.
ATAGCTTAGTTGAATTCCCACGCTTATGCGGATATATAATACTTGCAAAAATATTGTATACCGTGTGGGTTTGAGGTATACGCACCTGACGCTAAAATACGGATGAAAAATGTCACAACTAAAAATTACTTAAGGACACTGAATTGCCTTACAACTATGACTTTAAGAAGGACTTGGGAGAATGTAAAAGATGCTTTCTTACCTGATGAATTATTTCTGTCTTCCTTCCTTAGAACGCGTATGGTTAGTGCACCCCTACGGTGTCTTGCAGTTGGAGCCTGGTTGGGTGGATTTGAGGAAAATGACTTTCTGCAAATGTTTCCTTTCTTGGCTTCAATGAAAAGAGGAATATTGGGTTTAGTTGTTGCGGGATTTGTGGTAAACTGGATTTTAGTAGCCACTGGTCCGTATTTCGTGTTTCAGTCTAAATTGGAAGTTAACGTGCGAAGAATTATTGAGGTTGGTTGGCCTGGTCGGACTCTTGTTGTAGCGCCCTGAGAATCTAATAAGTATTGAAGAGTAAAGTCAGGCCTGGCTAACTTTTATCCAGGATTTCTGAGCCCGCTAGACGTTTGCGCGCAACCCCGTTCGCCCTCATCCTTGTATCCCAACGCTCTGATTTCCCAGATGCTCCAACTGGGCGGGCTTACCCACCACCCTTTCTTCTTCCCCCGTAACTGCGGGTAAGGAGAAGAATTAAGTTGGTATCAAACATTCTTCAAATCCGCTCACCCGCAATCCGCATACACATCTTCAACCTTATAAAACCCACGCACTCGGGTTTTCAGATTTCAGTTTTTTTTGCAATTGTTCCAATGTATCTGAGAAAATGATGTGATTTCTCCCCCATTTCTCACCATTTTTCGAGAACATGCACGGGTCATCCCATGACGTCATTCCGTACTGGATTGACTGGATTCAGTTTCCCTTCCAACCTTCCATTTCGTTGTTATACAATCCATAAGCCCCCGCCCTACATGTTGGCTTGATTTCGTCATCATTAATTATCACCCCCTTTTATCTCACTACCTGCCCAATCTCCTTCCCCGGGTTTTGCACTTCTCGCATTTCAATCCATCCGCAAGTATTCTGCATCATGGATTTACCCTTTTCCTCCCTCCTTTTATATTATTAATCCCAACTGAAATCCTTTCTTTCCGGTTTTCTTGAAGAAGAAGCAACATGGATTTGACGGTCGGAAGGTAGAAAAGCACACACACACCTCCGTCCTTCTTTTGTTCTCGTTCCACAAATAATACCTGTTGAAATAATCGAATGTCAATCTTTTCTGCACTTTCGTGGTCCGACTCCGACTTACCTGCCTACCTACCGTACACGGTTTGTAATCAAGGGAAGTGGCCCACCAACTCCTACGCCACACTATCTCACCTACCTCTGTCCGCTACTCTCACTGTCTCCTCACTCAGCTTTTAGCTGTAATGGAAAAATGATCAAGATATCACTCTGTAGCCTCGCAACGCAACGCTAGCTTTGTTCGTTGCCCAAAATAAATCCAAGCATTAAATAATTAATATAGCTACCACATCAACATAATATTTTCTCAGAAAATACTCGTATGACACAGCTGTGAGCTGAGGCTGAGGGAACCCTTATGCTCTCAGTAGCACAGCAGATAACGGAAACCGCGGATGACAGTTGGGAGTAGTATGAATAATAGTTTTGTAAAAATGTTTTTACCAAAAACCTAATCCTCACTATTCGCTAGGCTTCTGAAACAACTACGTTTCCGCATTCAAATAACTCTGGGAGTGAACAGGGAAGCATGTTGTTGCTTTTTTATCCACGACGTAGCAATAAGCATATTTCTCTTGATCAAGCAGGAGAAAGTCTTGAAAAGGAAGAGCGTGCATGCATTAGCAGATATTACCTAGTAAGCAGATTGAAATTGAACGTGTCCTGTTGCCCACACTTTCTTTGCAAGTCCTTTCATCCACAGTGGAAATAGCACAGTTTTTATGTGTGAGACTCGCGGTCACAGAAAGAGAAAGCTGCATGCGTGCGACCCCTTTGGTTTCTTCTATTGAATGTCCAGGTCAAGATATCCATGTACACAAGTTTGATGCAAGTAAATAAGCCAACGAAAATGTGCAACTGAAGGAGGGTGAAGCATGTGAGAGACAGTCTTATCCAGTGTTTTATTAAACGCTGGATGTATAATTGAGAAAACCTGATTGTTGTAGCTTTATAAAAATCCCTTTCATTCAGGAATACGAAAAAATGTCCTCATTAACATCCTTTTAGCTCATTCTCTCCTTATTGAATGCAGATGAGTGTTGCTCCGTTGATTGGATTGCCTCAGCAGGTGGAAAGAGGTGCCAAACTACTTGTTGAAACTAGTGAAGGAGAAATAAGTTTTTCACTCTTCCACTTTCTGTAAAACTGCCTGACATTCTTTAGGTTCTGGAACGAGTTTGATGCCGTGATTAATTTTTGTCATTTTTATGCATCTAAGTTTTTGAATGGAAAAATTCAATGTGTATATGGCTCGCGGGATAGTTGAGCGGGAGAAAGATTGACGAGACAGTAAAAATGGGAATATTCTTGGAGAAAGTCTTTTTTTACTTTCACCATGAGCATTGTCACCTTTCAGGGATCCAAGCGTGAATATGTAGGGTGAAAGTTAGGGAAACTTTCTCTCTTTTCTCTCTATACATGCATTCTGATTCTTAGTATTACTATAGCTACTTGTAGCTGGATTACAAAGTGTCTGCAGGCTGGCGGCCGTGTTTGCTGATCTCAGCCACAGCCTACACGCTCTCGGTCTTGGTGAGGACAGGAGCATTTGTTTCTCGCTGATATGACATTAGCTTGGGAAACTGAATTATCCCTTCCAACCAATATTCATAACGGCTTTTAAGTTTTGGCTTCAAGGCTTTCAGTATCAGTGGTCAACATGTAAGTGCTATACATTCCATATCAGCAATCTCTCTCAACTATATGAACTACAATAAACCCCATGAGCAGCTCTAACCTAGACCTGATATTCTTCCATGTAAGGAAGTTGCAACTCCTTCGGGAGAGGTGAAAAGTTTTCCTCCCTCTTTTCCTCCAGCTAGTGGATTCGTGAATGAGAGAACGTTTATTATTTTTCAAACTTTCTACTTCCCACATAAACAAAAGAATTTAGTAACTCACTCACCTCACATGCTTCTCTATTTTCCCCTCAATGCAGCACACGCTATAATTTTGAATAGAATTCCCCATTTTTCTGGAGAAAATTCTCTTCTTCTCAAACTCTTTTGTTTACCCTCATCCTTCCTCTGTTATTTTCACAGCAACAGGTCTTTTAACGATTGCTACTACTCCTTCCTCCGCCTCCGCGTTGTCCTTTTCTCCTAGCAAACCCACAACAATTAGGTTGGGTGCATTTTCAAAACATGTTGCGATTGTTTTACCTGTACCCTGTAGAAAATACCCCACCACCAGACTAGACTCTTTTACCTCATCTTCCTACACCTATTGTATTTTGCTTGGTAATTACATGTAATTATCATGGAAATCTTTTGTAGTCTTCAATGAAGAAACAATCTATAATTTCAATAATCTATTATCTTTACAGTACACAAAGCTGGAATAAATGAGAGTGCTCCTCATACATACGGTGTGCACGTGTATTTGAGAAAAATACAAGCAAGAGGATATTAGTTGTAAATCAAGGTAGAGAAATTCTGACGTTACTCGATTAGTTTAACTGGCTTCGCAGACAGCTAGTTAGACTTTTATGTGCAATTTCCACACATAAGAAAAAAATTGGGAGATTCTGGAATTACCTCTCACATGGATTGCCTGAATAGCCCGAAGTATACATGCATTTGAGACTCACTCACATACATCTTACTCATTCTAGCATTTCTCCTCCATATTCCTCATTATTAATTGTTCCTCAAGAAAAAGTTGTACTGAAAGCCTGAACTACGTTAGAGGTGAAAGGAGGAAAGAAAACGTCTTTTTAAGGTAGGCTCTTGATAGCTTGTTAGTCTCTTATCATCCTGGATGGAACCATGTAAATTGCTGACAGCTAGTCTATTCACTGAATCACGCTGCGAAGGCTATGAAATCCGCATTGGATTACCCTCCATCTTTTAGCAAATCTTTTCAATCTCCAAGACTTTTATTACTCCAGAGTCCAGATACATATGCTCATTAGGAATTCAATAAATCCTGTACCTTAATCCAGAGTCTTGACGCCAACTTTCGTAATATTCTACGTGTTTGATGACTCTTGCATCCTTAAATAGCGTAAAGCATCCCCGCCAAACTAATCCAATCCAACACAAGCCATTTAGATAGCGGCACATTGGCAGTTTTTCATTATTCCTTCAACCCACGCAGTCCACGCCTCGAAAGAACATTGCCGAGGCCATCTTTCCAAGAAGCCCAGTGCCTCTCCTCGGCAATCTGAAAACAATTTGTAATCTGACGTAAATAATTTACACGGCTCGCAACCGATGCTAAAATCCTTTTGCTTTATGCATCTTTGATCTACAATAAAGAGTCTTCACATACATACGTCACGGAGTACTGCAAATCTATTACATTTAGCTTGCATCCAAGAACATGAAATTTCCATAGAATCAGTACTGCATCAGCATTATACATCCAAGGAAATGTCTTGCTATGTTAGCTCGTCCAAAGCCCTTTGTATCTATGCACACCCCAGTTTTGATGCTTTTTCTCTTCATTTCCGTCACTTATCGTCTTAAACTTTACTCTCGTGCGTAAAAAAAGAGTACGAGTTTCTTGAAAAAATACAGTCTAAATTTCCATTCTATAGGGAGGCTTCAAATTACTATCCCAACCAGTAGAATCAAATTTTCACAAAGTTATTTCTTGCATGTTGACTCGGGGCCTAGTTTCAATTAACTGCATGGATTCCTGAGTAGATATATAAGTATATATATATATATATATACCTGGATTATCAATCAACAAAGGTATCTGTTCTTGTTTATTTCTTCCTACTCACACTGAGAAACAGGTCAACTTTGATATTTTTTATCCTATGTATACTTCCTTAAGGACTTACGGACCTACAGTTTCAAGGTTGCAGGTAACTTGTTTTTTGCACCATTAAATGCAAATCTAAAGGAAATGCGTTACATTATGTTATATTTGGACTGAAAAAAGTCCGGGATTTATAATTTGTGTCATATCTTAAAAGTACCCCATCTTGCTTTCAAGTACATAGTAAACAGCAATTTTCTGATCTGTGTGACTGCGCATTAGCATTAGTAGCACCAGCATCCCAGCGTCATCTCAAACAGAACGTTCCCCAAGCCCATGCCACGCTCTACTCGTGACATCTATTCCTTCCTCTGAAATCCCGATCTATATTCTATCGGCTACTTTGCAAAGTAAATCAAGATGTTGACTTGAAATCTTCTTGTGTGGGGTGAAATAGATAATTTGTTTCTCCATGTGCGTAATACTTGTTCAGCTTTGCTCGCGGAGCTGACTTGCACATCTCTAAAATGGAAAATATTTACTAGACCAGAGGAAATCTTGATTACAAAGAGGTTTAGTGGATTCTGATATCCTGGTAGCCTTCTGGAATCCAGGCAGACCTTATTTTCCCTCAGAGTGAAATTACTCATTCATGAGACTGTGGAGTAGAGTAAGGAGAATGAGGGGGGATGAAGTGAAAGCCAAACAACTCCCTCCGTCCGATCAACCTCCCACGCCCGCCTGAACCTACCTGTATAGTACACACATAAACATCTTCAAAGGAGAAAGTCTATACTCTATGTCATGCATACAGCTTCCGAAATCCGAAGATTCTCTTCTTGTGCTTTCTCTTTTCCTTCACATTCTCTCCAACCATTATTCCGTGACGTAGCACGTAGCGTATCTCGTACGATATTCTTTGACTCGCCTCCTCACCACAGAAATATAAACCCATGGGTTAGCTCAATCAATTGACTGAGTTCATTTTGTATGGATTCCAAACAAGTTTCGATTTCCAAACGCTTTCATTGCCCTCTCCCTCTGCAGATTGTATTCCGGAAAATTAAAAGTTGTTTATCAAAGAGCATCACACCCCGTTTTCAGTTTTAATCAAGGCGGAAGATTGAATCGACTTGAATGAAGGCTCCAAGTTTTTTAAGACTGAATCGCTTCTACCTCCCTCCTAAATGCTCCAGAAGATAGAATATTATGTACATCAGTAGAAATACTGCTTCTGTTTGTTTCTACGCAAAAAGTCGGTTTTAATGCCGGAAACTATAGATTCTCTGTTACAAGGTAAAGGCGAATTTTAAATTAATCCCATTGGTAATCATCCTTACAGGAAAATAAATCAAATGGTATTTCAGTTAACATTTAGCATTAACGGAATGCAAACAGAAACCAGAACTTTACGCTATGTAACACGTATGACATAAGAAGAACGCACCCGGTAGAGAATCTTAAGAGAACCAAGTCAGGTAGAGAGTCAATAGATTTTTCAACTCACCCCCATCTGCTTACGCAGTACTCCTTCCTTTCCATAGCTTTTGTCACGTTCTGCATTAAAATTTGATCCATCTCAATCCCTGATAACCCCCTTCCATCTTCTAAACCACGGGCTTAATTCCTTATTAGAACGCCTTAACTTTAACAAAATTTCTTAGCTCTTCTGAGAGAGAGGAGAGAGAGAGAGAGAGAGAGAGAAAAGAGGAGACTGTGTGAAGTAAAATCTAAAAGTGCGACGCTAGAAGGTTCTAAAAGTAGAATGTGGAATGAGTGATAAGGTGAGAGGAAGAAGGCAGTTTTCATTACTATATTCTACACCAACCTCACCTGTCACTGAACTTCTTTCCAACACAATTAAGCTTTTCTTCTAAGAAGTAAGAATGCTTCTCCATGAAAATCAGCTCTACTTAGGCTAAAAGAAGGATTGTTGATCCCATAATAAGATGGGTAGGCATCCACTATCGCCTTTGTAATGTACTTTGCCGTATCCAATTCCCTCTATATTTAATTTAGTCTATTTTCTTCTTTATATACAACACAAATACATATTCACTTACACGACTCTGACCCTTTTTGCTTTTAGTCAATCGTTTCCATAGAATCCTAAACAAGCTCATGTTTTTACTCTTTCCAGAAAGCATTCTTTTTAAATCATCATCATTCATGGAAATACAATAAGTTATTTTTAACCTGTTGCGTCCCATAAGCTTCGTAGGAAACATTTAAATTCCGCTCCTAAAGGCAATTGATGTTTGTGCGCACCATTATTTTACGGTTGTCATGGCCATAAGCTCCCCCTCGCACAAATAATAGACATTCCCACTGCAAAATTGATGTTGTAGAAAACAACAAAAAGACGTAGTGGCAGCCCATTGATGTTTTTTAAAAAGTTAGATTTTGTTGAAGTTCCAAGTTGAAGCTCCAACTGCATAGTGTGTCAGTGGAGTGTAATTTGGCGCCGATTAATAACAAACTACTTTTGAAAATCCATGCTTCTTGTTGTTGTCTACCAGTGAGTACTGACTGTGTGGAAGGGGGCATGAATCAAATAGTCAGTCATAGCAACCAGGGCTAGTAACTGAAATACTCTCATATGTTTCAGTACGCAAGAGGTGTCGGACCCTCAGCTTGCCGTTGATCTCATTCTCTTCTAAAGTCATGTAGAGTTAGCTAATCTCGAAGCATTTATATAATTAAAAAATTAAATTAAATATGGGCCTACCTGCTCTTAATGTTGTGTGTTTTACCTGTTGAAATTTTGCTACAGTTTCCCTTCATTTGTACGTTTTCACTTATCAATGGAAATTTTCCCAGCTGTCCTAACCGACCATACCAGAACTACTTTAGAGCAGGAAAGCCCTTGCGTTCACTCAGAATGTCAGAGATTCTGTGTTACTTTTGGAAGCTAAGCTGTCTTTGAATTCCCTTCTCAAGATTTATTTCTCTGGAGATGATGAAATGTGAATCCCTAACATTGGAGCATTTACTCTCAGTAGTACAGACAGTACAGAGAGCACATCCCATTTTATTATATTTGCATGAATTAGCTAATGTTCTATTAAAAATCCATGCGACGCATCCTGAACTCCTGAAGGCTACAAGGGAATTTTGTTTGACACACTGTTGTTTTATTATGATTTCTTTGCTCCTTCCGTGGTAATACTTAAAGTAAGGGATGTGAAATGCATAGAAATTGGGCATTAGGGGAGAAAACTATTAGTGAATGAAGCCCCACCGTAGGATCCTCTAATGCTAGGCACAGTCCTAGGGATAATTTAACAAAACTAAACTTTGTTCAAGGCGGATCATGAATGGAAAAGGAATGAATGTTTTATCCTTGAGTATCATACCGGGAATCTGGAATTAAAGGCAATTTTCCAGATTTTGAATAAATCATGAACATATCTGACGTAGGAAGGAATCCATAGACTACAGAAGAACTTAGGGCTTAAGATGGAAACTCTCAACTGAAAGTATGAGATAGCCTACTTGGTATTTCTGTTTAGATGGAGGTCATGTTGCAAATATGCGTTTGACAGCGGAACAATATTTGACCCGTGGGAAAAAACCTAATATTGAAATTTTATTTTTCACGTGGTTCAGGAATTGGCAAAATCATTAATTCCCAACGTAAGACCAGGTGTGCTCCTTTGCGTTGAAAGATTGCAATTGTTTAAACTCTTAGTTTTCCTACCTGTGGCTAGATGGCTGTAGAGGGAAGAGCCGTTCACTTATTTCTTTACCTACTTTGCCGCTAGCTAAAGGCTGCCACACATTACGTATTATGAGTAGCTTTGAGAGAGGGGGGATTGGAAAGTGAGCCGGTTTTCATGGAAGGAGTACGTGAACGGCGCCAGGACTGCAAGTTGGCAAACATAAGACTGGCTGACGTGGAATTGGAAGCTGACACGCGATTCCTTTCATTTGCAGTCTGTATTCCTCGTATGTTCCAACGCATAGGATTGTTGAATATTTTTACAGTAATTTCGCCTAGGGGTTTTCTCATACACTTCTCTCATCACCACTACACGACTACGTTGTAGGGAATTCCTCATCATCTTCAGTCCAGATTGACAACGGGAGAAAAGAAGGGAGCCTCATTGAGAGAGCAGCTGACTAACTACAATATTGTCATTTAATTTAATTTCCTACTCAATTTATTCCTATTCCTTTCCCGGATCAGACGTGTTTGTGAGCAGAAGTGGAAGTGAGTTAAATATTTTAAAGTAACTTGTTTTAACCCGTACGGAGTAAAATTGTAATTGTAATTAATTCAAGTAAAACATTACTCATGAATTTCCTCCTTTTTAAATTAGGTACTCAATTAAAATGGATCAAGTCGTAGCTTTCGTGGAACCTGGTCGTCAATTCGCCAAGGATTCTTTACGTTTGGTTAAGAGATGTACTAAGCCGGATCGCAAAGGTATTTTTTGAATGGAAATGAAATCTTGCTTCCTATTACCGGTTTATTTAATTTGAAATAAGAAATAGTTTGGCCAAATAATAATAACTTTGTTTGGATTTGTTATAGAATTCCAGAAGATTGCAATGGCTACCGCAATTGGGTTCTGTATTATGGGATTCATTGGATTTTTCGTCAAACTCATCCACATTCCCATCAATAACATCATTGTGTAAGTCACATTCTAATCTCCATCTGTCCTATTTGACGTGTATATATTTAATTTTCTCTAGTTACATGAGGGGTCGTAGAATATGTTGGTTAATGCGTAGTAGCAGAAGGCATGTGCTTTGCAGAGAGCTGCATAGTACAGTTTTGGCCAGTTGCCGAAATTCATCGACGTATTTACCATATGGTTTTGGGATCCTTGAATTTATATTACTGTGATAGTTTCTCTTGAACATTCTTTAACTGGTCGTGTCAGCATTGAAACTGGTATTGAAGTACATGTGACTTTGTGTATTACCTGTATTCAGTTATGATCTGATACTGCTATTCTATGGGTTCTTTGAATTGAAATGAAATTGACGAACCTTTTCCGATGTGTGATAGCTAATAAGTTCTTTTTATGCGTTGATTTACAGGGGCTCGTGAATAAAGAGAAGACAGATCTAGGAGGAGAAGGAGGAGGACGAAACGTATTTGCTGGTTGGGTATTTGATAAAAATTAAAAGAGTATATCATGTGTAGTCCCTCTGTTTTGTTATATTTTTCAAAGGACGGCATTGACAAGCATTTTGGGAGATGAGCGAGTGTACCATCGAGTTGTCGCTCACATAGTGTTACTGAATCATGATAAAAATGTTATGCATACTGTAAAAATTTGTCACTTCACGGATATTCGAAATAACTTTATATCGACTAAAGTGAAATAAATGTAACTCAGATATTCCAATAATCTAGAGGTTTTCCCTGTGTTGATTTGAGGGGTTTGTATTTGTAGGACAGCTAATGTTAGATAAAAAGTGCTGAGTGTGAGGTTTGTTTGCTTTTTTGTAGGGTATTAGTACTAGAAGTGATTCAGATTGGATTGATTCAGGATTGAAATAATCCTACCTTATCGAAGTTATTTAAGCATTGGAAGATTTGTTCAAGACATGGTATGTTATTTCAAGTATTTCTCAAGGGGTTGACTATATTTATTTTATGCTGCTACCTTCGGAAATTGATTAGCCAGCTCTGCTTGTAGCCTCTGATATCGTGTGTTGATCTTGGTTTAACTCATACGAGTTATCACGAAGTACAAGCATAGGATCGAAAATAGTTTTAACTCTCCGATCGGAAGAAGATTTAGTATGAGCTAGCCAGTACGTTGGTCATGATGAAGGTGGCATAAATCTGAGGAAAGCATAAACAAGTGTCTGTGAGAATATTTCTTTCCGTGTACGCGCCTCTACTTTCTGCGATTCCTCTCGACCAGGAAAGCACCGACGCCGCCAAGGAAAGGAAGGTTGATCCAAATCACCGGACTTTCGGGGAAATTGCCGAATATGGGTGAAGCGGTATGGATCGATGCTAGCACGAGCCCACGGTGTGACAGGATGAATTTCGCCTTACTTTACTTGAGGAGAAACCAAGAAGGGATACATGATTTTTAGTCAGCTGATGACACTGAAAGTAGTTCATTCCTGCTTTCCCCCATGACCGAGAGGGAGTTGTGCTTCTTTATCTTCCAGTGAAAGTTTTCCGACTTTTTGCAATCCTCCAGGTTCTCGTATTTAATTGTACTTTCCCATACCCCAGTGACTGCCGTAGTAATTAAAACACGTTGCTTACCCTTTGATTTCAACGTTCATCATGCCAGAAAGAGTGGAGGAAGCTCTCAAGTCTGCCAGCACCTCAAGGTATATCTAAAACCTTCCTAACTAAGTAGTATATTTAGACAAAGGAGACTGTCAAGTCCTCTGGAAGAAGGAAGAATACGTAGCGGATTCAGTTATTCCACGCAAAAATTATCCAAGGGATTTAAACTAAAATGTCGTAGTTGGACAGCAATTAAACCGGGAGAGAAATTGACATAGTGTTGGTGATACTTGAACGTTTTCAGGGGGCGCGTGAACAGCATGCCAAGCCAGTCAAGTTCAAGTATGAATAAATTATGTCGTCAAGTGAGCATCGAAAGTCCAGGTCCATTACTAAAAGACTGCGTCTTTAGCTTCGATGTTCCAGTTCCAGACGTACCACCAACAGGAGCCAGAATAAGGGTAATGTTTCTAATTCTCTATCTCTTTCTGCCTTTCTGCACGCGAATTCTTTTCCTTGAATATCCAACCTAACCTTATTCTTAATTATTTCCCTTGTTTAGCAATCAAATAGCTTCTTACTGATATCATAATTACATTCCCTTATCCTTTGGAGAATTCCCAAGTTTTCAAACATTAAATCAAATGAATGAGGGAGGTGTGCTATTTCCATTCCTGCGACGCATTTCATGGAGTCTTAGTAAATAGTGGAGAAAGTTGGAGAAAGCAAGAACCTAGAGACACACACTCATTGAATACATACACAAAGAGTAGGTTCGCTCGGCATTTTTCGCTCGAGCATGCGCTATACAACCCCTATCTTTCAACACTGCAGTAGTCAGTAACTAACCAGGTAGATATATGAAAACATCATATTCTCAAGGAGATTTATCGGGCGCTAAGGTTTTTTCACATACTGCGAATTTTTACCTGTCGTGCGACCTTCCTATTTCTCAGCTTTTGTTCTGATTTTGGATCTCTGTTCAGCATCCAATCTGGTGCTTTGCTAAAAATAGCAAACCCCAATTTAATCAGTATGCTATGAAGCCGAGGCTTAATCAACAAGTCTATCAAAATCAGATGATGAAGAGACTTTCAATTAACTTGTAAATTAATTCTCTAAAAATTCAGTATAACATAACATAGTTCTATACCTTTCCCCTGCGTAGTACAGCCTGACAATTTGTCAATTTATATTCCATGAACTTGGAGAAACATTGTTTTTCCATTAATCCTTTGGGAGGAATGGCTTCTCCCTATAGGTTGGAGATATAGAATCGCCTTATTAGTTGAAGGCTCTTATGACACCAATGCATGTACTTGAAGTAGTATTACTGAAGAATCAAATGTTTCCAACTAGAGAAACCTTCAACTTTCTCCTAACAAGTATCCCTCCATTTACTTTAATTGATGATAAGATTGGCATGGATTCTGTATGTTTTCTTCCAGGTTGAATGTGCCGGAGCGTGTTACCGCCTCCGCCGAACACCATCCCAATCGAGTATTACAAGCGGATCCAGTTTGACTAGCATGCCTAGTTTAACTAGTCTTAGCGGAGATGTGTCCACAATTTGCATTAGTAACTCTGCTGCCACAGGTCCATCCCAAACCCCGGCACATTACGGCGTGAGGGATGCCGCACTTTTCCCTGGCTATGAGGTATTATGTCGAATCAAGTCAATGAAACATGGTTTGATAGAAATACAAAATTATGCTTCTTCAAGCTTAAACTAGGACTGTCCTTGGTCCAGAAAAAAACTTTACTAACTTCCCTTCCTTTGAAACAGGTTGCAGGCACCGTGGAAGCCATTGGGGACGAAGCAGTGCCATCGGATTCTATAAGCATTGGAGACAAGGTCATAGTTTATCCCTTTGAAGGCGTGCCACATGGGTGAGCTTAAATTAACTTTCCTTCGTTCTTTACTGTCCATTATAAAATGTATTTCCTGATACTGAATTCTAAATGGACGGATGAATATGCCTTACAGATATGCAGAGTATATGACAGTGCCGGAACTCAAGTACCTTGTCAAAGTACCGGATGGTATGCCGCTGAGCATTGCTGCAATGCTTCCAACAGGTGCATTATGGGCTATGAACACAATTCAGTCGGCGAAAGAGCATATTTTGAAAATTTTACAAGACAAAGGAGATTCAGGTAATTGTGATGATGTAGTTTGTTGTGCTTTATATGTTGTCATCGGCTCAAACGATCTAATATATTCTTATTTTCGTGTGTTTATTTTCGCAACAATTCTAATAGGACGCGTCAAAGTGCTAGTTGTTGGAACTGGAGGTCTTGCACTATGGGCATTGAGGCTTGCTCAACATTATCTGAGTGACGTGAGTGAAAAAGTCTTGTTGGCCGTTGCCTCACTTCGGGACGAGGGGATATTACTTGCAAAAGAGGCTGCAAAGTAAGCTACCGTCAGTGCTTTTTAGGAAATAACCATGAAATGCAAATTGCAATTTACTCAAAGCGCGGATAAATATTTCTAGTGTGAGCGTCATACAGTGGAACGAAGACTGTTACGAGCGAACTTTGATTGAGCGCACAAAAGATTCTCTTGGGGGCGAGGTGGATATTGTGATTGATTTTGGTACAACTTCCAGAAGTCTTCACCGCTCCCTTCAATGTCTGAGTAGAGTAAGCCTTACATATTTATACTCTCTCGTGTATATTTATCCTGCCAGGATTCCTCACTTCAGATTGTACAAGTATTACATGTAACTTATTTTAGAAAAACTTTTAAACTTGATTGAATTTTCTTCCAGGGCGGAATAGTACTCATAAGCAGCGAAGTAGCTGAGCGTCTTTTACCAAAATTTAGTCGTCGTGCCGAAGAGCGACAACAAGTAATCAAATCAGTGGAAGTGGGCTCTCTGGAACAGCTCCGAGAACTAGTAGACCTAGTTTCTTCCGGTCAGGTAAGTCTCTCGGCTTGGACAATTAGAGCCACATGCTTGAGCGATGACTTAATAATTTGATAATCTAACGTTGAGGACGGCATTTTTTAGCTGGAGCCGCCACCGCATACAGTGTTCCCAGCAGACCAAGCTAAAGAAGTGATCAGGAAATTGTGCAATTCCGAAATCCAAGGAAGAGCAATTCTCAGATTCCATTCTATCGACTAAAGGATTGCTAATGAAGGATAGAAAAAGCGTGCTGGATGAAGATTCCAAACCAAGATTGGATATAGAATTAGCGATTTAAAACCCTATAAAACTCCCAATACAGAAGCTTCGTTTCAGTGATACCACTTGGAGAATTCTCATCCCCAGGAGCAAATAATATCGCAAAAGCCTTCAGGGCTTCGTTGATGTGTGGTGACTTTGTAGAGCTAGAAAATTGTGCATATTGTACTTGAGTACATGTGCTGTGTAGAATCATTTATTGATAAAGGGGAAACGATTACAGGAAATACACACGTAATTACTGAGCGGGGATATTCCAAAATAGAGGGCCTAAAGGAAAACGTGAGCGATAAAGTTTGATTGCACAAAATTGCAAAATGTTCGCAAATTAAGGTACACTGATGGATAAAATTGCAACTGCATCATCTGCGGGAGACCCATACTAAAATTTCAGGCTTTGTAAACATAAGTATATATGCTTATAATATGGAAGATTATTCCGTAGGATGTAGTTTGTACTAAGATAAATACAATATTCCAGAAAAATGGATTGATACGAGCATAAGAGTCAATAGTGAATGGACGACAAAGGTCGTCATTTCCGAAAGGTGCTAATCAAAAATTAGAGTGTCTGAGTTCCTTACTACTAAAAATACTATCGACTTCCGGGAGAAAAGTTGCGAGGGACAATACACGGATTCTTTTTCAAGCAATCGGTTGCAGTAGGTAGGCAGGATTAGAATCATTATATTTTTTACTTCCCAGGCATCATGTCCAAAATTTGTACCCTTAAATTCTATCCATTTACTGAACTGTAAAAGTCTCCAATTCTACTAGAATTTATAGGATAACAGTTACTAGCATAATATTTAGGAAATATTTTTTAAACGGATCCCCTACTGCAGCCTCAAATGAGTGGGGTTTCATGTAAAAAGAATAGAAAAAGTAATTGTACCTGCTCTCAGTGTTGTTCAGTGTGGGTCTTTGCTGAGAAAGCGGGTGACGCGCGGATTTTAGATTTTACGTTACGTTTGCATCCTCGAAATCTAACACATTATGAGTTGATATTAATTTGTAAGCATATCATAAACAACTCTTGAGGATGAATGATACTGATGAGGAGTCGTGGTGATACGGGGCGCTATGCGCAAAAAATTGGATTTATACCGTTTCTGCGAACTAAAGCGATTTATTACTACCAACTTTATCCGCTCCATCACTTCCGTTAGATTCTCAGTAAACTATAGTTCTAAGATGGTTCTAACGACGGCAGGTGTGTCATATTCCCGTCTACTTAAAACCAGATTTAACTGATATTGTATAGCTGATGCAGAATCTTATAGCATAGTCAAACCATGTGGCGCTGTCTAACTTCCGAGACTATGCTTTAGGCAGTGAGGATGCAATATTCAATGCGTATATAATCAGAGGGTTGTGGGGATGTTCATTAGCGATTAGGCTTTATGTAGCATTGTGCACAGTTGTGAAGTCTTACTGTAAGGAGGAAATGTCACTAACAGACATGGCGCAGCCGAAATGCAAGCAAAATCCCATCTCACTCCTTAAATTCTTATGTACCCTGGTAGAACGTTGTAAGTTTTAAAAATGTTACGGAACGTTATATTGTGAAAGCAAAGATTATTAAAATTAGACTTGGTTTCTATTATAGTTTTTTTAAGTTTCTCAAAAGTTCCTCCTAAACCTTACTTTGTAATGTTTCTTTTACAAGCTGCTAAATAATTCTTCGTCTTTCTCACTTACGAGGCCTATCAAGGTTGCTTAATGCGCATTCAAAAGAAAATTGTATAGACTGGGATACATTCCCAAATGGTTTCAGCTCCGATCACTCTACTCTCTGCGCTACTGTGCATTCTCCGTACAGAATTAGTACAGAACAGAATTGTAGTAGAAGTTGAGGAAAATGTAAAGGAAATACTAAAAAGCTATTAAAACGTAATGTTTATTTAAATTGGAGGTTATACGTTTTGATTTATTTTGTATATTTGCAGGTATCCTGATAAAACTTCCCGTATTTTTTCAGTTTGGTTAGTCGGAGGACGGTTTTGCGGGACATTAATCAATTTAAGTCATCCCTGCTGCGACGTCTTCTTGTACAGATTTCATTTACGTCCTCCTGGTGAGATGAGAAGTAGAAGACGTGTTGTAGAGAAAGCAACTGTTTGCCAATTTGTTTGATTTCCACTTTCCACCGCTTCGCTTTTATAAAAATAAACTTGAGTACCCAAGGCGAATACATATATAATTAAAAATGATTCCTCCCGTACTCTGCTTCGTACTCGATGTTTCAGAGCAAGTTAGCAAAGCGTCGTTATCGCGCGTCCTGTCCCTCTCTACAGTAAATCTTGGCTTGTATTTTGCAATATGAAATACAAAACTATTATCGCTACGCTATACGCTATACATACTACGCATGAGAGTGAGAAGATTGCGTTGGCGGAAAGAGAAAATGGAGCGCTGTGTGTGTGTGCGTAACTTGCTATATAATACGGACGGAAGATTACGGATGAAGTGATGTTGGTAGGAGAAATTTGCTTTCTTTTATCTCTGATAGGATGTGCGCTGGGTGGCTTGGGAAATGATTGATGTAAGCGTGGATGGTGCTTCGGCTAGGTTATGATGTAGCGTCTCAGGATAAATATATTAGGTTTAATCGACTTTGCGAACTGAATACTTTGAAATACTTTTCGTGGCATTATGTGTGATAATCTTGCTGAGCGCTGAGCAAAGATGACACCCGTCATTTCGTACTTGATCACTCTGTATATTTGCAAACGTTTCTTGTTCAAGTGTCTGGATTTTTCTGCACCCACGCAACTTTTATCTTCTTCTTGTGGCGGATATGATTATCTTAAGTTTTAACAACTTAACTCTCAACTTTTCTCAGCCCTTGTCCGGTTACACGTTACATCTAAGTAAGAAATGGTCGCAGAATTGCCCTGCTTCAAAACTAAGTTCAAACATGCCATGTTTTACCATGCCCCCACAACCTACGGATACCGGCGTCAATGTATTTTTACCATGCTACGGATTTGTAGCTAGACTACAAGTAGATCCAGGCGGTACTAGGTGTGTAATGTTTTAACTGAATTAACCGTTGAGTTTGCCTAGACTGCCTGCTAGGAAGAAGCGTTTAGATGTACGCGGATATATATAGCTATAAAGAAGAATTTTTGGGAAAGCTGAGAAAGTTATCATCCAGGTAATGGGCCAGTCAATTAATGGCATCACTAGCATACCTGAAAAAGTTTACTGGGACAAGCATGGCCTTATGAGGTATGGCTTTTAGTATTTTTAAAACCATCTTCCAAAATGAATCATATCCGCTCGCTAGTGTGTTATTGCCACGCCACAAACTATCTTATTCTTTCTTGAATCCTTCCACTGTCCCATCCTCACAGAGAGCTTCGTTTCACGTCAAAGTACTGCCCTTTCTTAAGGAAGAAGAGAGGAAATTGATGATATTTGAGTCAATATATCTGTATCCCCAAGCCAGCCTCTCTGTTTTTCATGTAACTCAATCCAAAAATCTCACCTTACATTGCTTGATTTGGAGGAAAAAGGTTGATTTAAGCTTACATGGTTTGCTTCATACACGCTTGTCCTTGCACCGTCCTGACCTGCGGGCAACATGAAACACACGTTTTCTATGATACTATAGCCCGGAAAGGAATATCCGCTTTAAGCATGAAGCTGCTACTGTGTATAAGCAATGTGCTGTACGCACTTGGCAAATATGATAATTACGTCATGTACGTTGGTATGCATCAATGTTATGCATCATGGCCAATTTCCCGAAAATGCACTACTTACTGTTTGTCGAATTGTTCCGGAATTCCTAATTGATTTTCAGAAAACGCAATGAGACTAATTGGTATGCCTGGTGTGTTAATTTTTAGAAAAAGTGCAAGCACAACAGAAATAAGTCTGGAGTTGGGAATATTTGCAGTAGAAATGACGGGTATGATGGTATGAAAGATTGCAAGATTTTAAATTGCTAAAGATAGACTAAAAAAAATCTTCCAGTTCTGTGATGGTAGGGTTTATAATGTTCATCCGGGAAGCATTTTATGCTAGGGATGGGAGCGGATGTAAATGATTTTAGCCCTCTCTGACTCAAGCATCCTGAAGTATTCTTTTAATATCATTACTGCTCAAGAGTGAGTAAGTCTAGAGAAGAAGTGAGGAAGAAGATATATCCTCTGGTTCTAATCGCGTAAAAGATGAGAAGAGCTAATACATGTTCCGGATCCATCTCTTATCCGAAGATTTTCATGAGAAATGAGAGTCAGCTGTTTGAGAAGGATATCATCCATTTAGTTTCGGATAGGAAGAGGGTGTTGGAATCCAATTTGATTTATATAGAATGTGGGAAGGGGCTCAAGAAGAAGAAGCGGACCCGATCGTTCCTCTGCGTAACCGGTGTTCCACACTAGCCTTGTATCACAAAGAGATTGATGATGAGAGGGAAAGAGGAAGTCGGAGCAGGTGCTCTGGCTCAGGTAAGGGTAAAAAAGGGAGGGAGGATGATGAGACTTGGAATAGATAGGGACTCCCTATGTTAAAAGCCAAGAGGGCAGCGGCAGGCACGTACCAAAGTCCCACTCATGAGCGGAAGAGCCCTTCCTCAAGCTCTTATTATATCGTCTCCGCCTCGGCCAGATGCGTTTTGACTTTTTCAAGAGGCAGAGCACGAGACAAAGTTGATTGTTGATTGCCCATAATCCGGAATGGATCTCCCCCATTCCCGGAGGAGCACCCATCATGAATACTACGACAGTATAAGGAATTGTCATTCTTTTCTTTGCCTGAAACACGGATATTAAACTACTAAGGAGATTTAATATAATTTCCTATTTTGTGGTCCTGCCATTGATAATACCTTCTTTTGCCCGGAGGAGGACAAGTTTGAAACCAGAAGACAAGAGGGAGACAAAGTCAGAAGAAGAAAATACGACATAGAATAAGCTTATTATCATTTCCTTTCTTTCTGGCTACACTAGTAAATTCGGACGTAACTTGCTATAATCTTCTAAAGTCCTGGAGGGAAAAGCATAAAATTTTGCAAATCCTCATCTCCCTCCTAAACTGGGGCCAAAAACAAGTCACTTTGCGGGATGAGTTTGGGAAAGTCGCGGAAGTGGATAACTCCAAGAGGTTGGGTGATAAACTAATACTTTGAGAGGATTGTTATTACTAGGTTTGAAGAGTATTCTCACCATGTCACACTAAAAAGCCGGAGATGGTCTCATGCTTGTCTCAAGTGATGGAATGTTTGCAAAGGAAGGAAATGGGCAGAAGGGTGGTGGTGGTGGTGGGACTGTGCTGGTTAAGAAAAGTGGCCGAAGTGACTCGCGGCCTGGGCAAATATCTAGATACGGGTTTAGCCAGTCTCTTCCCCGCTCAATGGCTCATCTCCATCATCAAGTAACATCCGACTGACATTTGTCTACCTCTTGCAATATTCATTTTCAGGCTGGCATAACTCGGAAGGGCTGGAATTAGTGTTTCATTTCACCTTTCTCCCATCTTCCCCCCGTGCCTCGAAAGGGACGTGCATGAGAGCTGGCTTTCACTCTCTTCTCCCCGCTGTATTTCCGGAACTTGAATACTTGGATGGAGGAAAGTTCTATGGGAAGATGGGTGGATGCGAGGGAGAATGGAGATAATACACGAGTCCTCTCCACCCCCCTTTCTCTACTTAGTTTTAATGCTAACTTTCTTCCTGGTAGCGGAGGAGGAGGAGGAGGAGGAAGGCGAAGGTAAAATTCGGGAGGAAAGGAGAGAGGAGCGTGGTTGTTGCAATCCGAGCTAATGCATAATGCAGTCCCGTCTACCAACTCCGTAGAATAGGGGGGAGAGAAATCCGAGAGGGAAGAGGATGAAGGAAGCCAGGGAGAAAAGTCATAGGCAGATAGGATGATGCTAGGAGGATGCAGTGCGATACTGTAGCCGGAGAAAGCATCCGAGGGCCTTGCTTTGTGGTTCCCCTAGAAGCATTACAAAATATCCACAAAGCACACCTTCCCTGTGTCCAGGAAAAGAAAAGTAGGAAGGAAGGAAGGCAGGCAGAGAGTTATGAAGGAAAAGCTGTGCAAGCTTGCGTGGTAGCGTGCTGGAGAAAGTTACAACTCAGATCCATAGCCCCCTCGTCCTTGTCTCTCTCCGACTAAATATTACACCTTCTCCGCCCTCCCATCTCTTTTCTCCCCCACTCTCTTCTCTTAGGATTTCTCCTGCACTATCTTCATGCACTCTTCAGCCCATGTTCCTCGTCGTCTCTGCTCTCGTACTTAAGCATCTGAAGGCCTCTCACGCTCTTCCTGCCTCTTTTTTCTTCTCTCTCCTTCATTCGCTCCTGAACATCCTCCCTCTCTCCTCCGCTCAGATATATGAGAAAGAGAAAAGCGTCCCAGAAGCTCAGTTGGAGAAGATCAATCGTACTTGACGAGCTCGCAGTGTGCGTACGAGCGCCGAAACGGCATCAGATCTTGCTCGTCGCGCGCTTTTTTTCTCTGTTTACTAATATAAATTCGCGTTTTGTAGTAATTTGGAAAAGAAATCTCCGAGGTGAGGTACAAGAGTGAGCCCAGGAACCACAATCAGAAAGGATTCATCATCAATAATTACTGCTCTTGGAAAAAGAGAAAAGACGGGAGAGGATTCGCATTAAAGGAGGAGCACGTTTTCCAGAGTGAAGCGGACGGGGCGGGGTGTCGTCATCTGGAAATCGGATAATCCGAGTTGCGGAGTGGTGGTGGGAAATTCAGTTTCCATAAAATCTTTCCCAAAATTTCTCCATTCCTAAAATTCCTATTTCATCCTTCCTTCTTGACCTTTCTCCTCAAATACTTTTATTCCCTAATCCTCCCACAATCTTTCTACTCGTTAATCTCTTAGAATTTTCCTGAATATCCTCCATTCCTAGTTTTTTTCCTTGCTACCAAGTCCCACCTCTTCTCACCAACAGAACCTCCCTTCCGTGGAAGTGGTTAATTACAGAAATAGTACTTTTGTCACCTCGCGGGAATATAATCGGAAAGAAAAAGCAAACATAGGAAAATCCGGGTAAGCGGCCGTCTCGGCCTATCCGTAGTGCTGCTTCGGAGGAGGACAGGGCGGAGAGGGGAAGGTGGTCAGTGAGCCACTGGACACCCGCACGTCAACTCGTCACAGGGAAGCACATGACTGGTGGAGAAGCAGGAGGACCCGGAAAGTCGGACCCACGTCAACTCCGCTAAACTAAACATATATTCCGACGTGGCAATAATAAGTGATAGTTGTTGGGAGTAGTAGGAGCGGGGATAAATCGGACTGGTGGTAAAAACAGGACCGGAACTACGAAACCTGGAGCAAGTAGCAACAACTCTGCAATGTCCATAGAGACAGCCTAGACGGAGGACGTGAGTCAGTAGTAGTGCTTTTTCTCCCAAGTCACCCTCCCAGGGACTCTTCAATTAAACATTCAAGCTGTAGCGTTCAAATAAATTCAATGCTAAACAAATACATATCAAGTATACCTGCCTGAATTCTAGAGGAAGTAGTATACTCTCTTCCTGCCTTCACAAAAAAAATTCTTTATCAACTAAAAGTTTGTGAATCAAACACATCCTATAACGACGATATCTCAACAAGTAAAAAATAAATATCCAATAATCCATAAATTCTATATATAAATCAGCAAATAAATTGCCTTCTCCTAAAAGTCACTCAAGAGCGTGAAGAGAAAAGTATTTCATAACTTCTGTATCCTTTTCACTCAGTGCCTAGCCGGAAGGGTTTTATCACACCATATCACCTAAAACCTTCTTAGTAAAATAATTAATCTTCAAGTTTAGATTATAACAAGGGGGAAAAACATATGAAAAGAGCGACACGGAATTCCAAAATTCTCTACAACAAGAAGCTGAGGTGAAGCCCAGCAGAAAACTGAAAGGTAAGCAACGCTGTTTTCATTCAAGCCCCCATCCTAACTTGTATTGACCCTAACCCAAAAGAAACGCAACTGCAAATATATGTATCATGCGGATGAGTGAAGCTTGCCGTGCGCTTTTGCGAAATCCAGAAATTCCTAACGTGTCTCCCTCCACCGGAAGTGATGCACAAGGAGCAAGGATATTATACCCTTATTCTAATATAAACGAAGCGTCGACAAAACGCTAGGGAGTCAGTCAGGGAGTTTATTCAAGTGGAAAAGTTTTGTTGGTTGGGGAAAGAACAAAAGGAGTTGTTTTATAAGGTGAAATGGCGGGATTTGATTAGAGGCAGGTTGGAAAAGTTGATTTCCGGTCAAGTGGCCAGGTGTTGTGGAGGAAAAAGTAGACAAGGGGAAAGCGAAGCATGTGGCCCGGACTAGTAAAAGCCTGGATACAATCTTCTCGTTTAGCTCGTATAGCCGGTTGCAATTATAACGTTATCCTTATAACACCACCTTTGCTATCTCTCCCCTTCTGTCATCGTAGCTTCATCCTTGATACTATACTCAGCATGTCATGCATGTTCTGGAATAAGGAATTAGACAAAATCCGCCCATGGATTATAGTATCAGAGAGGTGGAAGATAAAGGAGCCATCATTGAGCCTACCTTCATTTCTCGTCCTACCGTTTTTCAACGAAGACTGACATTTGGGCACCGGTGTATTCTCTAGTTTAGTCGCGTGCCGCCGTCTTTATTTCATCCTTTTCCAGTTTGCATGCTTCTAGGGGAAACTTGTGAAATAGCTTGAAGATAATACCCTTACGCTATATGATGCTCCTACTGCACGTCATCCCATCACCGCAGCTGCTGCTTACGGTCACTCACAGCAAACCAGCTCGTGTGGTGTAGTCCAACTCTTCTTTCCACGGAACCAGTAGTGGCTTTCACATTGTCTACGCCCCGTTATTCTGCACCATATCCACTGCGGTATTTTCCTTGAAGGGCCAACGAAAAGAGTATTTTATAATCTTACTCTCCGCCTGTATAGAGGTTGGAGTTCACCTCTGGGTAGCATACCACTCCCGTTCAGATCTAATCTTACATGAACAAAAATACACTCTTAATCACCACCTTCGTATGGATGTGGGGAAGTTAATTTTTAAAGGCTTGTAAGGATTTTCTTGTCCGTTCTAAGAGATGAGAATAATTGAAATCGCGAGTACACTGAATTATTTCAACACATTTAAATTTCTCAACCTTAACTCCATCGCCTCTGACCTTTTCCCTTGAAGCCAGGTCATGAATTGAAAGACGGTATATGCATAAGCCAGCTCATTGCTCGTTCATATAGTGTGTATGTTTGTCATATTTGCCTCCGAAATATCCCCACTTAACTTTCTCTCTTAATTTACTCCAATCTCTTGTTTTCTTCGCCAAGATTTGTTTAAGTTGCCTCAAGAGTTTATCCACAGGCGTTTTTCATTGCTTCAGCATTTTATCTCATCAACCCCTATGGAAAGAGCAGTATTATGCTTAATGCTTACAGGCTTGCTCTAAGGTCTACTGCTGGTCCTAACTGTACTGGGAATTTGCCATGGACTTTAGTAAAATGAGTTGTCCAGTTATGGAAATGCTGGGCAAAATCTGGAAGCGGATGGGAGAGCGGAGTCTAGGAATGCCGACTAACCTTATTTCAGCATGATTGACGAGGTTGAGGTAGTAGATTGTGTTGTCGCGATTAGTTTTCCTAAACCGGGTACTAGCTCTCAGACATTCCTTCCTTTCTCCAACAAGTCCTGTTCACAGTTGAGTTGTTAGAATTTCATATTATGAAGCCTAGCCTTTTTGAGAATATGAGCTAAGGCTAGCTTTAGGTAGTTACAGAGGGGAGGTGGGGGAAGTTTATATAAGTTTTCCATAGCTCGCTCTAGCCATCCTAGGAGAGGGTGGACAGGATAAAGGCGACGGTCTGAGCTATTATATGCAATCAAAGCCGTCACTGCTACTGTGACCACTAGCGGTATCCTGGCTTTACCACTCTTGTACACTGAGAAATGTCTGAACTACTAACTTTATGACGGGTGCGATGCGTATAGTGGATTCGGGTGAATGCTCACTTACATTTCTAGCCCATCTCCCGGTTTACTCTGCCTGCCCAAGCAAGCCAAGGGAAAGACGTAATATTGTAAACATTGGACGCCACATCACTCCACCATAACTCACATCAACGTCCGTCTACCTGTATACATGCATTCCATTTACCTCTACCTCCGATTATGTCCGGTGGAGCTCCACCTTGGTTTGCATGATAGGCTTCCTCCTCCTTTTAAAACTCATTTCTTTCCCTCTAAAACATCTTAGAAGAAACTATTCCCTGGTTTATTTCCGAAGCTCGTCAATCAGTCTCACACTCAGCCAGGAGTCCGGGGAAAGTCGTCCCCAAAACTCTCACAGCCTCCGTCCTAGTGCCCCAAGGTGTTATTCAATGCTTATGTAGCAGTGCTAAAAACATAGGTAAATACTCGGATAGACGTTGACCACCTTGCACTATTGCTTTGTCCCAGTTGAATAGCCGTGCTTTCACCCCGCTCCCTTACGGTTTCATATGCTTGGGATTTTGCAGGCGGCACGTGGTATTCAAGCATCCAAGGACGTAGTTATGTTGGGTGTAAAGGAGCGAGTTTTACTTGACGTAATTCGAGTATATATATTCTCCAGGAAGGAGATAACTTTAGCGGAAGGTGGAGAGGACGTTGAGCAAATAGCTTATTCCTCCCTCCCGTCTAGCTTTAGTCCTCCTTTCTCCGCCCAGATAACAATTTGAAATGACCTCAGGGCCAAGACTTGGGCATCATCCTCCGAGGACTGTGCTTTGGAAAGGAATCAAAGACGGCGGAAAAGGGTATTCTAGGTGTTTTATTGTTTTCTATTGGCCTTCCAGCATCGATTGCAAAAGGTGAATAATCGGGTGTGTATTTTCTAGAAAATTCCCTCACTCCTCGCACACACCTCCATAATCTGGGCAGTATGAACCGCAACGTTCCCACAATCTGCCATGAATCTATATGCCCGCATGGAAGGCATGCTCTGAGAAGCATGTATTTTGCTATTTTATAATTATTGTTCGCTCCAGCAACCTATGCCAGCTCCAGCTAATGTCACATCTCTGTAATCAGCAAATGCCATTATAAAGATTTTATCCTGTTGTACACATGAGAGAGGTTGGAGGGAGAGAAGCATGGGGTAAATTAAAGCAAACATGAGCACATGCTATCGAAACCAATCCATTCCAGAAGTTGTCCAAGTTCAAGTGACACAACCTCCGCCATACTGGTAGTTGTATTATGTGGATTCAAGTGTGACGGAGGTTACAGTTGTCTGGAAAAGTTTGGGAGTCATCCATATTGAGAGCCTTCAGGAAGGCGCGCTCTCATCCCCCAAAATGTCAGATTAGTCAACTCTGGTGCAGTAAATTGGCAAAAAGTTGACTCCTCTCCTTCACGCTTCCTCCAGAAACTTTATCTATTTTAAATTAACTCTCTCCACCGTAATGAAAATATAAGAGGGTAGAAGCACACAGAGAGGCGACGAGAAAGACACG
This sequence comes from Sminthurides aquaticus, assembly GCA_906901655.1. Classification (NCBI taxonomy): domain Eukaryota; kingdom Metazoa; phylum Arthropoda; class Collembola; order Symphypleona; family Sminthurididae; genus Sminthurides; species Sminthurides aquaticus. The sequence continues at coordinate 422,644 of CAJQTT010000004.1, read as the reverse complement.
TCTTTTGGAATTCATGTCAATTTAGACCCAAAACCCTATGCGTAGTTCCTCTCATCCGCCCAGCCCAACTGAAATTAGTTGCCGGAGGCGCTATTCCCTTCAACCGGAAATCAGAGCTAGTAGAATAAAAATCTCTTTTGTTCATTCAAAACCACATTTCCCAATCGTCCTACACCAAAATCTCTTCACATAGCTTCGGTCATAAAACTGATCCCAAAAAAAAACACAGCAGTCTGTAGTGCAACAAGCGTAATTACCGTGTGCTTATTACATCCAACCCTTTTGTGCTTTGTTTTCTCTAAAAGCCTTTGAGCATCAGTTCACAGTCTCCGCCCTGTAGCTAACACGAACAGAGTCCGTTCACAAATTAAAAAATTAAAAACGTTAAACACGAAGTATAATTCCAGTAAAAATATTTAAAATATCGGGCCGTGTTTTCGGAAAGCATTCATGGCAAAAGTGCTGGATACCATTAGCCGTATTGCTGTATAATGCTAGTGCATCATCTCTTGCTTTCTCTGCGTAGGATGAATGCATCAAAGAGAAGGTAGGTGGTTGTTTCCTTCCTGGTAGTGTCTCTTACACCGTTTACGGTTTCCAGCTTTTAGTTAGCTTAAACCTCGGTGATATTCCAGAAGGGAGGTAATTCAGTTTGCCTCCGCCACCACGTACACATCATAATGTTTGATCAATGAAATGATGTTACTCTTCCTTCCGATTTCCCTCTACTTTCCCCTCCGCCGCACTGTAATCTAACTGCAGTAGCTCACACATCTTATCGGACGAAGCTTCTATTTTCTAGAAGCAGCCGCAACTTTGTAGTACTGTGTACAAGGATTCTTTCCCTTATTGTATTCCTCCTAATCCTTGTCTCTTCCAGTGCTCGTTCCTGGAGTCAATTACTGGATCCTTTGAGAATATAGTAATTCAAAAGGCTTGGTGACTGAGAAATGGTTTTCTTAGACGGGTAACTGAGTGGTGGTGGGACGGGAAAAACATATTTTTATCCTACAAAACGTGCAGTATTGTTCCACAATCTAGTTTATCTTCTTCCATGCAAGATATTGGCTTAAGCGCTAGTGAAAAAAAACAACCTTTTGTGTCCTCCTTAAAATCTTGTTCCGTTAGGCCCCAGAGTTAGTGTTACGCCATTCTGTGAAGGCAATTCGGAACAAATTATAAGTTTGGATTCCATTTTAGGAATATTCGTGGGAAATTCAAAAATATACAGTTAATGCTTATGGAATAGGGTTGCGTTGTTACGTTACCGACGGTTGAATTGCACATACTATATACTTTAAAGGTTACTTAAAGTGTGGACGATAAAAAATATATTTTGCAAGTTTGTGGCTACAAAACCAGCCCAGTAAAGCTGGTTTGTCTTGATATTTCTAAAATTCATTGAAAAATCATACACGGTTGTTTCCATGACAATTTACTTGGGAAAAATTCCAATGAGAGATTTATCAAGCAAATCTAATGCTGGTGGCAAGTATAAAAATTGCAGAGTTTTAATTATAGCAGGACTATGTGGATCTTTTAGTGTGAGAGTAATGAGGCTAGTTCTTAAGCATTGCACTAATATAAAACTTGGGTAGATTAATAGATGTATAGTAACTGCACTTGTACAGCTCTTTTAGTAGTACTAGTCTAACTTTGAAAAAAAAAACTCCATCTACCTTAAAATATTTGATTATGTATACAAAATAGTGGTAGATGAAATTAACAAGTACATGTAGCAGTTCTAGGGTTCTACTATACCCGCCGTCATTCCTTGAGCGGAGTCGGGCACTTGTCGTGCTCTCCACCTTGCCCGCAACCCTATCCAGGGTCAAATATCAAGCACTAGTGTAAAGAATTAAGTGCTCTCTAGTGAAAATCAGCGAGGAAAGCGGAATCAAGACTAAAAGACTATCGAGGAAGGTTGGAGTGAAAGGTGGTTGGGTGGGGATGTGGAATCTGTACGGGAAATACGGTTAGTTTATTTAGTGGAAGATTAAAATAAGATTTTTAAGATTATTGAAAGTGAAAAGTTCTGGTGGATGATTGTGGAAAAAATCCATCTCCGCCTTCATCCACCTATCATCGTGTCATTGAGGTCAACGAATACTACCAGGATTGGAGTGAATGAACTTATACAGGGTTAGTTAACAACTCCTATGAGTTATATGCCCTCTGACTCTACACTTGGCCTGTTCAAGTTGGGTTTACCCAATTGCATCTTACTTAATACGAAGCTAGTAGTAGTAAAGAAAAAAGAGGTGTCTCGTTTCGGTCGGAGGAAGAAATTCTAATTCCGCAATATAGGAGGAGGGGGAGGAATGGAATTAGCTCGTGTTAAAGGGAGATTGAGGTGAAAAAGAGAGCTATTAAAAGCATGTATGCGGAGAAGGTGAGGTTGATGATTATTGTTGCGTAAATTTTTAAAAGAAGATAACGTCCCTGTTCCATTCCATGGAGGAGGAGGTGATGGAGAAAAGGAAGTGCGGTAGAGGAGGAGGAGGCGGCGGCGGAGGTATACCGGGCAGGGGGGTTGGGTCTTAAATAGCTTCTCCCACAGTCTCACCTGCCTCCCTCCCCGTCCCTAGGAAACGTTGCCAGTATCTCCCGAAGCATATCATCATCATCATCATCATGAGCTAGCCAGCCGAACCGAGAGAGGTTGTAGTTTAGAAAAATGGATGGACGGACGGACAGGGTTGAGGGGTTGTTAGAGAAAGCAGGGAAGTGTGGACACGGATGGGATTTTAATGCGATGACTCTTTTGCCATAGGAGAGAATTGCCTACATTTCATACATGGTAATAATAATAAGAAGAGCATCTTTAATATACAAAAAGAGCGGGGAGAGATACAAGTAACTCGAGCTTCCATTAGATATACAATAAGGTTGTCTCAGATTATTATAAAGTTTTAGTTTGAGGGAATCCAGTGCCTGAGTTATCATCAGCAAGTTTTGGCTCTTTAATCCATATATCAGCCTCTTTTCTCGCTCAACCATGATTAGGAAAATGTTGTGAAATTTTGAAAACTCTAAATGAGATTCCTTCATTACCCTGTCCTCTCTACCGTGTGTTCTTCTATCACTATACTCCATATTACACACACCTCTCTCCGTCTCGGTCTTGCTTTGTAAGCACGGACGGACGATAGTGAAGCGTCACCAAAAGCACTACAACTCCTATAGGCGGCAACTGCAACTGCTCCTCGTTTTTCATAACTAACTGTAACTCTGATAAATGCCCCAATCTTCATACAAGTTAATTTAATGTACACGGAGTTTTGATAAAAGCAAAGTGTGTAGAGAATCCCCTCCTTGGAAGCCTCATCATCAACTCCCCTACTCGTTCTCATTTAACATGTAATAAAGGCAGAAGCCACGAAATTGCCAAGAGGAGCGGTGCAATACATTTAACTTTATTTCCCTGCATGAGCAACCTTAAACTTTGTCCGCACACACACACACATGTACAAACTCATCTTTCCCTTTGTGTTTTCATTCTCCCGTGTATCCCCCTCCGAGTTGGCGGCCTCAAACGTTTCGCTCTTATTCTCGTTGCTCTTGTAGCCCTTGCCCCTACATTATTAGTAGAAAAGTGATTCTGGATACTTTAATTGACCTCGCCTGGGTCCTCTCACATAGGTGAAAAAAATTGGTGGAATATTGAAATATACGTGAGTGAGCTTGGTAGCCAGACAGCTTGCTGTATAATCCATCCAACCCCCCGCCCTCCTTCCCCTCATCCTCTTCCACTGTTTTTTCTCCGGAAGTTATATACGCGGACGGAACACTCCAGTCTAGTAATACTCGAGGGTTGTGCGGCAGTATGCGCTTTGATACCTTACTGGCAGGTTGTTAAGCTGGAGTTAAGGAGGTGTGGGTGATATATTTGTGAACGTTTCTTCCCTCCTGTAGGAATTCCCCCTACATTATAATTAATATTTGAATCCGCGTAATAGTAACTCAGTGTTTTAAAGTGTGTGGGTGTGTTTTAAATTCTACATTCTATTCACAGGGAGACGACTGGAGTCTACATTTTAGACGGACAACAAGGAAGCCGGACAGCCTTGATGCATTTTCTATTTGGAGGAGAAAGTTGTTGGTGAATGGATTTGTGTCTCGGTGAAAAAAAAAATCAGTTTTAACCGCTACCACAAGGAGGAATTCCGTTGTATAAAATATATTGACTCGTGCCTATCATCTGGACGAAGAGTGAGGTGAAAGGAGACTTCGTTCCAGACGTGTATTTCAACATATCAACGTGTGTATTATTACCACAACTTTCTATAGGAATTTAAGAAAGAGACTCTTTCTACAAATCTTTGGTTTCACCGCCCACGCTATAACTATCCAGAGAGGAGTGACCGTCTACTACTAGGACAGAGTCAATCACCCAATTATATTCTCTCGCAAACTCACCTGTGATTTCCACATAAAATGGATACGTCAAGTGCTCTGAGTCAGAGCATGGACTCGGTCAACACAGCAGCCGGAGAAGAAGAGGTAATTACTGGTTTTACTTTTTTTTTCTACCTCTTTCGTCCTATTAGTGTATCCTTCATGGAGAAGCTGTAAATCTGTCAACTCCCACCGCATCCCTACTCTGCATCCCATCATCGCAATCCTAGGGACACACATACGCATACTTGGAGACTAGACAGGTCGGCAGATGCGTGCCGGCTCTGCCGGCACGCTCCTTTTGATTCTATTAGAGGGAACGCTGTTAATCTAATGCCAGGCTTTAGAGAGAACCAGAACACAGCCTCTCCTCGGATATCCTTGGTCTTGGTCTCCTCCGAGAAAGGATGAATACTTTTTGGCATGGGTAAATCATGGGTTGTAATACTACAAGATAGCGGCAGAGAGGAAGAAGCTGTTCTTGGTAGAAGAGTGCGTGGGACGTTTTGGTAATCGAGTGCTACAAATGTGACATATTTTAAGCGTAATGGAAAGAATTAATTAATTATTTAAACTTGTTATAGCCATAGTCGTTCGTCTCTCGGGAGGGATTGTACATAGCCTGTAGCCGTGCGTAGATATGTGGCTGGCATCTTTGCCGCTGCCACTCAGAATTTTTGCGAGAGCTAGAAACTCTGTAGGTTTCCCTTGACTTTCTGCAGAAAGCCTCCAATCCATTTGCGCACGGGGACAAGTCGGAGCTTGCATAGAATGAAGAGTTTAGAGTCTCACTAAACGACAGACTAATGGAGGTGCATAAAGAGAAATGGAGTGAGAGAAAGAAAGAAAGAATATCATTAAAGAGTAAATGTCAGATGCGGAGACATTTAAATAATTGACGGTAACTCAATTCTAAGACGATGCCGCACTATTTACACGTAGGTTTTTCTGGTGTTGACATTTTAAAATTTAGTCTTTCATCCTCTGCTATATCTTGAGCCAAGTTTGAATTACATAAGCAATCCAAGGAGTAGTGAGTATAGGGCGGATGGGAGATTGAAACAGCCTCAGGAATTAAACGTCGGAACCGGGAGTTCCCGCAATTCTAAACCAATTTCAAAAGTCACACAGAGACATTTAGTAAGTCAGAAATGAGCTCTCCTACACGCTACGCTAAATTTCGCGAGCTTACTTCCATGTGTCCCGCAGAACATTGCTCGGGAGTTTTGCTCTCCGCCCTGCCAGATGTACAGCAATCCCTCATTTCAATCATTTTATTCCCAGCCATCATCCTGTTCAATCCTGCAGCATCTTTCGATTGTGAATCTATGATCTCTGACTCCAACATCCCCTTAATTATATTGTTATGATTACGGTACCCGTACGAAATTCGGGATGAGAGGACAAACGAGTCGTGTCGTCAATCTCATGTCCTCCCATACACCAACCAGCCACCCTTCTCAGTCAGTCACTGTTTCAAAGTTGAGTCCCCAGGAATTACTCACACGACACATCCAAAAAAAGGTTTCTACACCTTTCGTACTCCCATCCATCAGTCGTCACTACATGCACTTTATCTCTTGAATCGTATGAGAGACTCTTTCGTCACTCCATTCTTCTCTTCTTATTTGTCAAAACCGACTTCCTCGCTTGCTCAAAAGAAGAAGAATAAAAGATGGTCTCTGTGACACGCTCAATTTTCTAGATTTACACCAATTTCCATACTCTCTCAACCTACTCTTCAACCCCCAAACCTCCGTACCTTGGAACTATATCTTATACTTTTATCATCAAAATTTTTCTTGCTCCAAAACTTTAAAGTCAACCCTGTTTGGACGCATCAACTGCTAACGCTGCTATCTATACTAAAGTATATTTTGCATTTCTCCTCTTCTATGACCATTACTTACGATGTGCCGTTCATATACTTTCGGATCAACTTCCCATATGTTTTCGCAATAATTTTTGACGCATTGCGAAAAACATGTGCATCATTCTTTTTATCCAGTCTCCGGATTTAGAGCTCAGAGTAATATAAGTTATTATTTAAAATGCGAGTCAGAAACTACTAGTTGATTCACCTCAAGGAAGTAAATCAAGTAGTAGGATTTTTAATTTACACTACGAGAAACAAGCGGATATTGCAAAAGGAATCCCGACGCGCTACGTCCTCATTACTCATGAGGGGGTAGGGGGCAGAGAGAGAGAGACAAAAAGATAATATATATATATAAAGTAGCTTCTTGGCGGCTTCAAAGAGGGATATTAACCTTAATGTGCGTACCGAATTTATTTGAAAAGTCTCTTGTGTAGTAGCATTCATCTCGTTTTAAAGATTGCTTCCTTAGTTGCGCCACAAGTATTTTGGGGCTTAAAGGAATTGGCGGCAGGATGATCTAAAGGCTAGAAGGGAGGGAGAAGAGGTTTATATTATTGGCAAGATTTGGGATATGAGATGCTATGCGGCATGTAACGTAACTTTGTTTCCTCTCTCTCTGTCTGTCTAGTGACTATTACAATTCCACTCGATTCCATTAGAATCTTTCTACGAAAGAGGGCGGTCATGGATTTTTAGATGATTACAAATAGATAGGAACTGACTACTCTCTCCCCCTGCCCCCTACTTTACTCCATTTCATATCTCATAGCTACTTGGAATGATTTTATAAGCTTTTTAAGAGTGTGGATTAATACGCCATTCTGAGCAAGTAGGATTCCCATTTGACGGCTATTTACTTTATTTCTTGTGACAAGCAAACATTTTTAGCCCCCCTCATCTCTTGTTATCAGTGAGTCTGAGTGGAGCTAGATGTAGGATTGGAGGAAGGAGGAGAGAGAGAGAGTAGGTGAGGATTGCAAAAACGGTAATTTGCCATGAAATTTCAACTTACTAGTGAGAACAATTCTGAGATTGTCTTCCTCCCGCTTCCTTAACAGCCTTCTACACCCCCTGCTCCCCCCCCTCGTCATGCTTTGCTACCCTATACTGACTCTCTTAATCTTTCCAACCTGAAAATCCATCTGACCCCACCGTCCGTAGCTGCATCTACAGGAGAAGACGTAATAAGAGCAGGTAGTAGAGGGCTCTTATTATCCTTCCATCCAGATTTACCCGATAAATCCTTAGAGTTGTGCCAGTAATCGACACGGACCATAAATACAGTCCCATCCTTGACTCTCTTGATGCATATAGCTCTTCCTTGCTTCATCTTTAATAATTTCTCCGCATATGCTTTACGCCTTGGTCACTTGTTCCGAATGAGCTCCTTTCTCCATCTCACTTCCCTCCTCCCACAACCTGCCCTTTCACCCCTCCTCCTAATAGTTCATCATCCTCCAAATCCCTACCCGTAACGGATCATCATTAACTTGATAACTTTGCTCAAACATGTTTCCATATACACGTATACATTTCTCCATTAAATTATCCGCCAGATCATAATCTTCTCAGCCTGGCGAGGGAGGAAAACAATTTCTTTCAATTTCCCATCTTCTTCAATCTTCATTTCTCCGACTCTCTCTCATGATTGTGTGAGGAGTGTTTTTGAGCTATATAAGTATTTTTCATAGCATTAACTCACTCCACTTTCAACGGTTAACAACCAGGGGAATTTATCAAAATTTTAAAATCAGTTAGTGTTAGCTGATTTCACACATCATGATTGTATCATCTGATCTGTATCGGAATGGAGTCGAGTGCTCCACACTGGTTTCTCTGTCGTAACTCGTAACCTATTTTGTCTCTAATTCTATCTACCATCCATTCTAAGATTCAAAGCGTTTACGCTTTTACAATTGGAGCTTCTGGTTACTACTACAGCACGTGACACAAGAGCGTAAAACGCACAGGATTGTTACTAGAATTTAAGGTGCGATGGAGTGTAAAACTTGTAACCTTATAACGTCCCATATCTTACTACTCTTTCATGTGTCCGTTTTCCATGAGTAATCTGCAAAGTTATTGGCAACGCCTCAGGTGGTAGAGGCTATGCTGCCCTAAAATCTGCTTCCAGCAGGCCTGATTTAACTAGCTTCCACTTACTAATGTTTTTCCTAATTTACCTGGAGGAAGAAATGCTCATCAGCTCCATATTGACTCCAAACTCACAGCTCTAACCTGTACATGTGGATTCCAGTGTGAAGAATGGCTAGGAACATAATTTTAAAATAGTTTGTTGTCCTGGTTGAGGATTTTGAAAAATTATTACCATTATGGGTATGGGTACATTATTATATTCGTTGAGGAATACTCTCAGCCACCTAATAATTCTTCAGAGATTGAGAGAAAACCAAGCTTCCTTGGCTAACATTAGTATCACCATCATCAGAGGATGATGAAAAAGGGGAGGTTGGATTTGATAGAGACAAATTTGAATTTAGCCAAGACGTTACTCGCTTGACTTCATGTATTCCTCCTCCTCTTTTAGCCCAACAACATTCCTATTCACGTGCTATCTTCGTTCGATCTTCATCATACAGCATCCGTAGACACAACATCTAAATTTTGTTTCTCCAAACTCATCAACTAAAATCTCGGAAGGATTTTCATCATTTACAAGCATTCCCCCGACCATTCCACTCTTCCACCACATCTCACATCATCAGCACGGTTATAACTCAAAGTTCTAACTCTGCATCTTGCTGCCCCACATGAAAATCTCTTTTTCCTCACCCCATTTCCCTGAATATGAGCAAAAAGTATCTAATTTGATAATGAATATTTTTTAAGACGTCCGACATATGAATTTTTATGTAGGGGAAAACGAGGAGAGGTAGGTAAAGGGAGAATTCCTTGGTAAACTTGGAGCAAGCAGTCTTGTATCTTTGTCTCTATCTCACCCAGTTCGTCATTTGGGCTCCTCTTCGTGCTAGGTCCAATTAGAAAGTGAACTACACTCTTTCCCACACGTACGTATAAATATATTTATAACTAACTCAAGTTTGGGAAACTAAAAGCTCGTGCGTATCACCTTTCTTTATTTTACTCGGTAATTCCGCAACTTTCAAGTAAATATTTCCTCCGACTACGGAAGGTTAAAGCTAAAAGCCTGGCTTGATGACTGTATAAAAAATAGGAAAGCTAGGTGGAGGTAAAAGATGCCATAGGGCACATGCTACCTCTAAATTTTGTTTTTTAGTTTTTTCCACCACGCGGAGAGGACGAGTGTGTCAAAAGTTGACTTTGTTCCCTCGTCATGCATGCATTACATTTATGATTACTGTTATTATTCGCACATTGCTCCACATATAAAGGGAATCTTAGTCCTGGAGAATTTGGTCCAGCGCGGACGAGATATACAGTAAAGCATATGAGTGAAAACTGTATCCTAAGCAAACATATGGCAAATGGGACATGTATGTACCTGAATGTAATATACGGGTGTAAATCCATCCCCTAAGCAAACGTATAGCCAATCCCGTATACATGAACGCACAATGTTATATAGGGGTGAAAATCCATCCCTTATGAAAACATATAGCAAATCGGACATATACGTACCTACAATGTTATATATATGTGAAAACCATGTATAATGCTAACATATAGCCAATCGGACATATATGTACCTACAATGTTATATATAGGTGAAAACCATGTATAATGCTAACATATAGACAATGGGGCATACATGTACCTACAATGTTATATATAGGTGAAAGCCATGTATAATGCTAACATATAGACAATCGGGCGTATATGTACCTACAATGTTATATATAGGTGAAAACCATGTATAATGCTAACATATAGCCAATCGGACATATATGTACCTACAATGTTATATATAGGTGAAAGCCATGTATAATGCTAACATATAGCCAATCGGACATATATGTACCTACAATGTTATATATAGGTGAAAACCATGTATAATGCTAATATATAGCCAATCCGACATATATGTATCTACAATGTTATATATAGGTGAAAACCATGTATAATGCTAACATATAGCAAATCCGACATATTTGTACCTACAATGTTAAATATAAGTAAAAACCATGTATAATGCTAACATATAGCAAATCCGACATATAGGTACCGACAATGTTATATATAAGTGAAAACCATGTATAATGCTAACATATAGCAAATCGGACATATGTGTATCTTCAACGTTATATATGGCTGAATTAAAGCCTAATGTACAAATATAGGAAAACGGATATCTATGGATTGTTAAGTGTCAAAAAGGCGATCCGTCATTTTCAACGTATCATAAAAGCAGATTCTAACGGAATTATTTTTCTACATTGTTTTGAGTGTTTTCACAACTCATTGACCTCAAAGCAAACCTTAAACGTTGAAAAATGTCCTCTAAAGCGTGTGTGTCCGTTACAAAGTCTTAACAGTCAAGTGTCATTTAATCTTAACGTTATCAACGGTCAATGGATGTTTATATTGGAGATGTTCAAATCATATTGTTATCTTACAGGTTATTATTCTGTTGTGACGAAAGTCATAATAACAAGAAAATAAAGTCAATTACAATTGACTTGTACAAAACATGACCCTGTACTGGACACAAATTTCTTTTGTGAATAACAAAAACAAGCATAAATGGAGTTTGAGGTTATCATCATGTACAACTGAGTGTTTTTGTAAGAGGTACTTCTTGTGAGCTTCTCTCTACGGCAGTTATCTAGGTATCCTCAATAATACTACAAGGACAAAAGTATATTTTTACTTTGCTAGAAGAGCCAAGATAACATTGCGTAAATGGTAGGAGTTTTTGTATAAATAGTGAGACTATCGTCACAGAAATCATCCAGTCTTGTTTCTAAGCTTCAAGAATTACCACTGAAATTTCGAAAATATTCAACAACTTTAATTCATCATGTCTGCAGGGAAGAAGAGTATCATCCCCATCGACCTCACCAACGACGAAGATGAATATGTAAGTATAGTTTTTCAAAATATTCTAACGTTTCGTTAAATTTAATTTTTCAAAAATTAACCAGCATTTCTTTGATTTTTCAGTCCCAGGTGATTCCTACTGGAGATGAGGATTTATGGCCAGGCGCTCAGCAGCGAAAGGAACTTGAGGATGAAATGGCGTTGATCAATAAGAAGAAGACATCACTCTCCCGGAAAATCAAGCCTGCATTACGTCCATCGCTTGAAGTGGTAGCGGGACCCTCAAGGAAGCCCACCGTTTCGAAACTAAACTTTGAATCGGTTGGAGTTCGGAAGAGACTGTTTTCTGAATCCGAAAAAACCGATGAAAACCGAAGAAAGAAGGTAAATGGATCTTGTTAGCATTGAAACGTATTGACTCTTGTGATAATTTACATATGTATTAATGTTTAAATTGTTGTTTTTCAGCCATGTATCGATGATGAAGCAGAGGAAGGCGAAGCAAGTGCGAGCTCTGACGAGGATGAACAAGCTGGATTCACTGGAAGGGAACCTACAGTAGGACAGGTGCTGGGAGATGCGAGTCCTAGATCTGTTGAAGAAGAGCCTAATTCATCTGATCTGGAGTTTGTGGATGAAGAGAAAGATGAAGAAGTAAGTCCTTTAAAACTTACAGTCGATGAAACACATCTCCCTCCTTTATCTCCGAGGTGTTCTCCACGTTGGTCCCCGGTAGGGATTTCCCCAGAGTCCCCGAAACCGTTAGAGTTTTCCCCAATAAGATGTACTGTATGCCCTTGTGTATGCAATCGTAAATATACTCCTGTTTCTCCTAGTCTGAAGAAGATGAAGGAGAACTTAGAGAGGAATGTTACTGTGCCAGATGCATTGTCGACCCTCCCATTGAATTCAGAGAACCATGTTTCTACTACGCCTGTCGCTTCCAACTCTGTACCCTCAGGCAGTGTCCCTGCTCGGCAGAAGATTATGAAGAATGTTTCTGCGGAACCTGTGACGCCTGTAAAGACGAATTCTGTAAAGAGTGTGGCTGTTAAAGAACGGTCTATTATCGAGTCAGGTCCCAAGTGGCATATGCGTGAAGAATGGATTAAAATTTATAAAATAGATGGCAAAAGAGTTAAAATACTTATGGATGGAAGGCACCCTCATTCTAAATATTCTAGAATAATTACAAGTCCTTCCGACAGACGTTATGTAAAAACTCCGTTGTCTGAGGCATTATGGAATATATATCAACATAATCACATGGAAGATTTGATAGCAATGGAAAATTCCGACAATGATTCAACGTATACTTATTCCCCTTGGTGATTGTTTTCAAGTTTGGATGTATTGTACGATGTTGGATAGTTTGTTGAATACACGAATACTTATACTGTAAATTATTTCTAGCCCGAGAATCTATTTCCGCCATGGGAACTCGGTACAACTCCTGCCCACATGTGCCGAATGCTTGATGAAATTGCAGCTGATTATTATAGGCGTGCGGGTAGAAATGTAATATGCTAGATTTGTTTCTTTTGTTTGAAATCAATTGTTCTGAATTGTTGTTGAATGTTGTATTAAATCCAATCTGTTTTCATATTTGAAGTAATATATTTAATGCATATCTTGAACATTTCACAATCAGCACTTTTGATTCCAAACCTTTCCTGGTGTTGTCATTCTATAATTATTTTTGGTTTGTTTTAAAATAGGAAGATAATGTAAGGGAGGATAGTTGGGAGCCTTGGGACCTTGCAGATGAGAATCCTGATGAATTGCATGCTAGACTGAAGGAGATTGAAGATGAATATCAAGCCACTTTACCCAGTAGTTCTGAGACGGTGCATGATGATTTATCGCTGGAACCTTTGACTGTTGAAGATATTGCTTTGCGGGATGAAGTAGAAATTGATGACAATTTCCTTAGAGCATCCGGAGCCACAGCAAAATGGATAAATACTCTGATACGAAACCTTCACTGTAACAAATGCGATATTACCTTCCCTTCGAGAGTACAGAGTGATGAGCATGCGTTTACGTGTCATCAGGTCGAAGTGGTACAAGTAGGTGCAGGGTCAAATACAGATAATGAACCTGAACTTAAGCTAGAAACATCATCTTTAGAAGGCGCAGTGAACGTGTACAGTGCAGATTTATCTGATTCAAATTTCGTTACATGCAGTGCGGTTTTCAAACGTTTAGATACGCAAATAAGGAAGGTACTAATAGAACAACTTTTACTTCATAAGGGGCTAAAGGTGGGATTCAAACTAAAGTACAATTTCCTGAAGAAAAGCTCAAATGAAAAATTTGAAAAATGGATGTCGTCGTTTTCTCATATGCTGCTTCATGCAACTGGGATAAACACTTTGCTTGATGTATGCATGGCTAAAATCAGTGATTTAGTTGAATCTTTTAATGAAAAAGGAAGTGGGCTAGTTGTGCAGAACATAGACCATCTTGAGCTCACTTCGTGTGTTTTTAAGCCTACTCGTTGTGGTACTTATGAAGAGCTGGGTTATCCACTTACTTTGAAGGCTTCAAGTTTAGTTAATGTAAAGAATACTATTGATGCCATGGATCGTGATGGTGGTAAAGAGAAGGATGATGAAAATCGTTGTTTTGTATGGAGTGTTTGTGCTTCAATCAAGAATCCCCAAAATTTTGGTCGCGCTCGATCTGTGAAGACATATAGGAAATACGCAAAGAAAAATTTAAATTTGGATGGACTTCAATTTCCTCTTACTTTACCTCAAATAGCAAAATTTGAGAAACAGAATCCGAAGATTGCCGTTTCTGTTTTTATGTTTGAACGACCAGACGAGTCACCGGAGGCAGCGGATCGTAGGCATTTGAAGGAGGTGGACAAGGTGAAGATCAAATATTTTAAAAAAACAGGAGAAAATCTCAGCACAGAAGATGCGGAAAAGATGGTCAATGATTCAGTTTACCGGAAGGTATTTAGGAACACGTTTCCTGTTTATTGCTCAAGTCACAAGGATCGAACGGTTAAACGACATCAAGTTGACCTGCTTTTAATTGAATCCAAGGATAAGAAGACTCCAAACATCCTAGCAAACTATCATTTTGTCAGCATAAATGATTTAGGAGAATTTTTCAGTCAACCAGGATGTGAACGCATGCATTTTTGCCGTTGCTGTTTACAAAGTTTCAAAAGTGAGGAAACCTTGGAAGAACATACAACTAGATGCATTCTGAGGGGTGTTCAGAAGGTCAATATGCCATTCGGCGGATCCATCATGTTTGAAGATTACAAGAAAATGAACTATGCACCTATCACTATCTATGCAGACTTTGAATCCTTCCTTAAACCAGTTAATCGTGAGGATGTAGTGTATTTAAAAAAATGTCCGGACAAATATCAGTACATATTTAAACCTCACGTTCGTAAGGGATTGACTATGTACAAGGATGAACATGTACCCTGTGGCTACGCGTATATTGCAGTGAATGAGAAGAGTGAAATACTTAAGCAGAAAGTGCATCATGCTGTAAATGACGAAGAAGATGTCGCCAAGACTTTTATGGAGGACATTGTGAAAGTCAGTCGGGAGTTTTTAGATCTGATTAAGCTAAAACAAAATTTTGCTAAGCAGGTGATGCTGTTTGACGAAAATCATCCGGATACATCCCCTGATTACTGTGGATTTTGTGATGGACATATACCTCAAAGTGCAGAAGAATGTGGTGGTGAAAATGATTACGAAAACCAGCGTATGTACGAGGATTTCAGGTCTGTGAATCACCATTGCCACTTTTCCTATCAGTTCAGATTTAAAGCTCACTCTAAATGCAACCTAAAAGCACCATATATCAACACTGTGTCAATCGTGATGCACAACTTTACGGGTTATGATGGACATCCCATCTTGCGTGCATTAGATGGTCTGGATGTAAAGGATATAAACATCATACCACTGTCAACGGAGAAGTATATTGCTTTGACCCTGGATAAGAAGATAAAGTTTATTGATTCCATGAAGTTTCTTCCATGTGGTCTCGCAAAGTTGGTGCAGCAATTAGCAGCTGAGGGCAAGTCAAAGTTTAAGATTACAGAAGCAATGAAAAATTTATGGCCAAGGGGAACAAACAAAGATTTGGATTTACTTCTTCGGAAGGGAGTTTATCCTTATAATTTCGTCAAGAATAGTTCATGCTTTTCACAAGACAAATTGCCGGATAGATTATGTTTTCGTTCCGATTTGACGGGAGAAGATATATCTGAAGAAGATTATCGTCACGCTCTGAACGTTTGGGAATCTTACGGTATTCGAAACATGGGCGATTATCATGATTTATATTGCCTGGCTGATGTGGCTTTGTTGGCTGACGTTTTTCAAAATTTTAGAAGTATATTTTATGACACTTTCAAATTGGATCCTGTTAATTACATCTCGCTACCGTCTATTTCATGGCAGTGTGCTTTAAAGTACAGCAAAGTGCGCTTGCACAAGCTTACCGACGTCGACATGTATACGTTTTTTGAAGATTCAGTCAGAGGAGGTGTTTCAGTCGGTGGTCCTCTGAAGCATGCAAAAGCAAATAATAAGTACATGAAGAACTTTAATCCGCTGTTGGCAGAAGCGTATATAACCTACGTTGACTACAGGTAAATTTTAAATCTAGATATGTAGTATTCAGTAACATTGAACGATTCTGATTTGATTTTTAACTTTGTAGGAACCTTTATGGAGATGTACTGTCTTGGGAGCTTCCAACCCGGGATTTCACTTGGGAAGAAATTAAAGATTATAACACAGCTGACAAAATTTTGGCTTTGCCGCCCCGAGGAGAATTTGGATACCATCTACAAGTATCTTTGGAAATACCTAAGGACAAACACGACTTTTTTGACGCATACCCACCAGCTCCTGTAAAGCGTAAAGTTGAAATTTCGGAACTTTCGGACCAGCAAAGGAAAGCCATGGAAACGTTTGGTGTATCTAAGGGAAGCATGAACTCTGAGAGGCTAATTACAGACTTGAACCCGAAGAAGAACTACACTGTACATTTCCGGACTTTACAGTACTACTTATCTCTCGGAGTACGGCTAACTGCAGTTCATAAGGTTTTAAAATACCGTCAGGAAGTATGGTTGAAAAATTATATTGACTGGGCTTCGACCAACCGACAAAATGCCAAGTCATCTTTTGAGAAGGATTTTTGGAAGTTGATGGTAAGTCTGTCTTTTATAGCTGTTGTTTATTGCTTGGAAACGTATTTATGACTCTATTTTTCTAGGTAAATGCATTGTTTGGGAAAACGTTGGAGTCTGTTCGTGACAGGAGACGTGTTTCAGTTTGGAGATCAAATGAAACGGCCATCAAGTGTGCCAGACAAGCGTCTCTGCGAGACGTTGTTCCGTTGAGTAAAGACCTTGTGCTGGCCGTACATGCAACAACAACTTGTAACCTGAATCGACCTGTTTATGCTGGCACGACAGTTTTGGACTTGGCAAAGTTGAAAATGTATGAGTTTCATTATGGATACATCAAGAAGCTTTATCCTACGCAGGCAACCTTGATATTTAGTGACACAGACTCCTATTCGTATCTGTTTGAGGGAGTCGACCCTTACCCTGATATGTTGAAGCATAAAGAGTTGTTTGATTTATCGGAATATGACAAAAATGACCCAAGGTTTGGTTTCATGTATAATACGGAAAATGCGATGGTCCGAGGTCGTATGAAGGATGAGTGTGCTAGCAAGGGTGTTATTACAGAGTTTTGTTTTCTAAAATCCAAAATGTACTCCTATGTTTGCGACGATAATTCTGGTGGTATGAGAGCAAAGGGTATTCCAACCCATTTTGTAAAGACTTACCAGAAGCATGAGGATTATTGTTCTGCTCTGTTTGATGATACGGAGACACAAGTGTTTGGAACGCGTATAATGAGTGCACGTCATAGGTTGTATACTATAGATTTTAAGAAAAAAGGGTTAAATAATTTTGATGCAAAGAGATACGCGGTTTCAAATGTCCGTACTTTGGCGTTTGGGCATAAGGATATACCACAATGAGTTTATAATAAACGATATGCACTATAGTTTCACATTTGCTAACAAACCATGGACTCGGAAGCAGTTGATTTTGACCCACGTTTAAAAGCTCCGTTCACATTAATATTAGCCGGTATGTTATCACCTTTCATACATGCTACAATAAGCGCACATGTATCTTTACAAGTTTTTTGTTATCAGGTCCATCAAGAGCTGGGAAAACGGAGTTGACCAAGTCCATATTGCTGAGGCGGGACGAAATCATTGACACTCCAATTGAAAAGGTTGTGTATTGTTATGGAGCTGAGCAGCCGGAAATGTTTAAGTTTTTAAAGGATCGCATACCAGGCATTAGTTTCCAGCCTGGATTACCAGAGGAGTTTGGAGACAGTATGCGTACTCCTATGATTTACGTGATTGATGACTTGATGGAAGAGTGTAGTAAGTCCAAGGATATGCTGAATGCATTTGTGCGTGGTTCTCATCACCGAAAAATCAGCATCATCTTTTTGACACAGGTAAAGAGGTTTGGCCCAGTAGCACTACGTGCTAGGATACTATAGTAGGTACCGCCTAGCGGTAGGCTAGTATACTAGGGCTATACCGCTAGGCGGTAGTATAGTACACTAGGGTTATACCGCTAGGCGGTAGTATAGTAAACTAGGCCTATACCGCTAGGCGGTAGTATAGTATACTAGACCGGCACCCCGTTTGACCTCTTTCCTTATGAAATTACAGAACTTCTTTCATCCCGGAATCCGGCCTCTCAGTATCAACAGCAAATACATATGCGTCTTCAAAAACCCTCGGGACACTGCATTCGTTAACATCATCGGAAGACAAATGAACGCCGGACGGAAGAATCAATACATGGAACACTGCTTTGACGACTGCATCAAACGTTCTCATGGATACATGTTTCTAGACTTAAGCCAAGAGATGCAAGATGACTTGCGCATCAGAAATAATATTTTTCCAGATAATGATTGTATTGTTTACAAAAGAAAGTGATTTTATTAAATTCTAATTCGTTTGAGTAGAAACAGTCTTTGCCCTCTTTCTCGGCATAACTTGAACAGGCTCATCAACCATAAACTCCAGACCAAACATGTCATGAAAAGATTTTTCCATCATCCCAACCTTCAAGTTTTCCTCCTCAAAAGTTCTCACAAACATTGACAAAAAGATTAACAAAAAGAAGGATACTTGATTATATATGCCTCGTAAACTCCTTTGTCCCATTATCAGAAAGTAAATAGGCAGTAAAATTAAGAGTCTTTTCAAAGAATACATTAGTGAAACCGTAAAATATTAAATTGAAACAAGTAACTACAAGAAAAGTTATCAACAAGGCCAACAAAACTTTAAGTGGATTCCTCTGTAGACGTGATTGGTCCATTAATCTTCACATTAACCAATTGCTTGCAGTGAGCATGAAACTCTTTCAAAACATTCAAGTTGTGACCTGTCACAATATAATTCTCTGCAAACCTACGAATCAACTCTGGCCCAAACTTCAAGTGGAAACTGGCATACAAATTTCCCTCCTCCTTTGTATTGTGCTGAAGATTGAAAAACTCGTGTTCACCGCACTTTCTCGCCCAAGCCTTTATAGGAGTAGGACTGGAATCCACAAAAATCTCAGACTTTGGCTGCACAGTCTCGTCAATCAGCTTCCCAATAATCGTCAAAGCTTCCTCCAACTCGTTAACGTGGTACTCGCTTTCCAAATACGCCTCCACAACCTTCAATATCAACTGAGGGGCGTACTTCAAGTTGAAATTAAAGTACAGACGATTGTTGTTGAAGGTTGTCCGCTTGATAAAGTAATAGTGATTGTCACCCGATCCTATGCGATAAGTAGTCACAGGCACGTTGCGAGTTACTTCCTCAAACTTCTCAACTTGACTTATGTTATACGTTGCCTCCGGATTGTAGGATGGTTCCACGCCTAGAAAAACATAAAAAAACGAGAAATTAGAATTTTGAAAAACGTAGACAACAAACGCTGTGAGCGAATGATTACTCACTGATGTTGGAACCGAGATAATTTTTCAGATAGCCAGCTACAAACTGGCACTGATGCATTAACGTGACATTTTGTTCACGAGTTCTAGAACGACAACCAGCAAAACACCCACCGAAATCCATAATGACTTCACCTATAAGAGACATTAAAATTATTAAAAACTTGCTAAGAGTTAAGATTGATTTCAAAATTTCCAACAATTTTAATGTCTCTTACCTCCGGTTCCTGAATATGGTGCTGCGTCCATGTTGTGTACTTTGTAAGAGAATACTTTGAAAAATTACCAAGATAAGTGTCCAAGAGAATCCAAAAATTGAGTGATGAAAATCTGAAATCTTTCCTCCTCTTTTATACTCAGTAGCGAACCCTTGAAAGCTCACGGTGATAAAAACAGCCTTCGAGGATCTCTCCAAGACCGTTTTTTATTATATATGTTCGAGGATTCGTGTCAAGGACTTTGTAAATCGTAAACACTTCAGGCTTGAAACGTTTGCTGTAACCTTTTTCGAAAATACGTTTATCAATCGAGATAAGGACCTTGTCCCCAACTTCGTATTTTGGAGGCGCAATAGCCTTGACGTGTTTATGACCGTAAAGAGTATGCCATATTTCCATTTCGTTCTTCTTGTTTACCGAAGACGGTGCACATTTTATTGATTTATGACGAGAGTTATTGTAATTGTGAAGTAGCTTTGGAAGAACGTTTATAAATCGATTCGTGCCCTTGTGCTGTAGATAACGGGAAACCCGCTCCATTAGGGTTCTGTTCAGTCTCTCAATGTTAGAGCACTTTAGCTCCGACTCTACGTGAAAAATAGTAATACCCACTTTGGCGGCTTCCCGAGAAAAAGTGCCCTTGAACTCAACGCCTTTATCACAGTTTAGTCTAGACGGCTTTCTTCCTGAAACCTTAAGTATTCTTTCAAATGCCTTCCACGTTGTTGTGCTGTATTTATCTTTCAGGGCCATAACCCAAGCATACTTGGAAAGCACGTCAACAACTGTCATAAGGTACTTGTTATTGTTATTCCACTTGGCATACTTTTGTATATCTATCAAATCAATACCCCATTGTTCATCCATACCCGTTACATAAACACACCTTCTTTTGAAACGTTTTTGAACTGGTTTGTTTTCAGCGAAAACAGGAATACGTTCCAAGGCTTTCTTAACCACAGCAAGTTTATGCTTGCCACCACTCTCTCTAGCAAAGAACGAAGCACCACCAAAACTACCTCTTATCCTAGGATTTAGGTACTTTTTCTTTATCAATACTTCCTCTCGGGATGCCATCTTGACTTTGATAATCATTCAATAAAAGCATTCTATTATATAACCATCAGCATCTACATCCACAGCTCCATTCTTCGCTAAGACGTTATAGAAGCATGGCTCCCTCCAAGTTAATGAAAAATCGTTGGTTCATTTTGCGGTGCTGCAGTAAAAATAAAAACCGAGTAAAAGATCAACTTGCCTCAGCTACTAATGATGAGATCGATACACTATCCGAGATTGCTAAGAACGTATATAAAGGAAACGTTACCGTCCCAAAGGTAACAGTCACCCGATTGAGACCCTACAAAAAACATATCAAAAGTCTTAGCTCAAAATCTACTTCACGGAAGAAGAAACGTAAAATCTTACAAAAAGGAGGTGCCTTTTTCGTCCCCCTGCTTGCCTCAATTGCCACAAGTCTTCTCAGCAGCTTAATAAAGTAATGGCTAAAAGAATGAAACTCGTAAGTGAAGCTTTGCTCACAAAGCTTCTCGGTAGCCAACCCTTTGAAGAAGCCAAACTAAAACAAGAACAAACAAACGTCCTTACAAGTACAGATATTCCTGACGAGATCAAAGTGTTATTATACCGTGATTACATGCGACAGCTTGGAGATCATAGGAAACATGAAGAATCAAGACCGTTACTTGTTACCTCGAAACCATCAGCTGAACCAACATCAACATCCAAGGCTACAGAGACAGCTACCATTGAAACAAACACAGAAATTCCTCAAACGGAAGAAAAAGAAACACTAACAAACGTTTATGGATCCCTTCCACCTGCAATCCCAAATCTGGACTCTCAAGGAGTTATCGTGGCAAACTACTTTAACAAAATTGGAATTTTCTGGGACTCCAACTATAAGATGAAGATGGATAACGGACTTACACAATACGATATAATTCCACTTATCAAGTGCTTCAGCCATTTGAAAAACTATAAGCCTTCACTGGTCCCTGGAGCTGTTTCACTAAGATGGTTCATTCGGTATACAGCAAAAATAAAACCTGATGGATACTTAAAACCTAACGTTATACAAGCAATGCGTTCTCCAACTACACCGCAGACCGAACAACATAAGGAGCAAGATGACGAAGAAGAAACGTATGAAACACCAAAAGCTAGTGCGGGTCGGGGCAAACCTAGGAGCCTCTTTACTCCGGAACATACATATTCAAGAGGAAAAGGCACACACTCACAACGTGGAAAAGGAATAAATCTTTTACGTAATTGGGAATTGTTTTAAAATTTATTCATACAATTCATTTTTGTACAACATTGTTTCTTACAACGTAATAAACAGTTGAATTTAACACAACAAGTCTTAACAAAATTATTTACGAAATCATCAACCAATTTATCGTTTGCATCAAAATTTGTATAGCTAAATTTTTTGTAAATTAACATAGGATCTACATTATCTAATCTATGCTTATGAAAGAATAACGTGTATTGTCCACAAACATCACTATCCGCGGCTTGCAGCCGCATCTTATACTCAAACACACCCCGCTTCTGGTCCCGGACAAAGTCACGTACATATTTAGGGAAATTAACAAGGCCAAGCCCAAAACTATCATAAAACTCTACTGGAGAGTGTGGCGAACTCAAGTGAATATTTCCCCAGTGCTGGCCAGGACCTGTCTTATCATCTGTGTTAAAGATCAAGGCACACGGAAATCGTTTAACTCTATATCCTTTCAATCCATCACATGGTAACACATCATACTGCGCATTGCGATGTTTACATATACATTTAAGTATGCTATACAATTCATTCGTATCCATTATGCATTAGTCTGAGAATAATCTTTATAATACACGTTTCTCATATGATCAATATGTAGCGTTCCTTGTGTTTCCGTGTAAGCCAAAAGAGTCAGTGCTTTTGTCGTCGGTGCGTTGAACTTTAACTCAATCTCCACAAATCCATGGGATGGTAGACCTTGGGCGTCAGAAACAGGTTTCAACTCGTACACATACAACGTTTTTCCAGTTCTGAACTCATCCAGGGTTAGGTCAATACTGCAAGGGGAATTGCAGAGTCCAAGGCCTTTGAATATATTGTCGTAAGCTTCCATCACTCGTAAATTGGCGCCGTCGTCAAACTCCAGCTCTTGAGGATAAGATTGAACGCTATCTCCGTTCACACTTACTTTGATGAAATTCAAGTTATGAGAACCAAAGTAAAACGGATTTGTTGTAGAAGATCCAACCAGATTTGATGTATCGACGATTCCAAGAATAAGCCGAGTAGGGAGCAATCCCGTTATCATACTGGAATTTGTAGTTTGATGAGTTCCAATCGGTAAAGAAAAGCTCTTAACATCCGTCCGACGTAAGTCATAATTCATGACCTTTTGTGATTTCCATTCATTGATGTGCATAAGTTCGATAGCTGAAAGAACTTTCCGACGAGCCATTGTTAAAGTTGCATCTTGAATGACCAGCTTATACTTTGGACTGGAAGCTCCTGCCGCTGTAGGCACAGGACAGTGGATAACAAAGTCATCAGAGGCTCGTACAAATTCAAGTCGTATGTCAAATCCCGGAGGTAGATACTTGGTTTGAGCAAATAAATCCAAATGAGGTCTCCCACACACCTCAAAAATTTTACTTAACGAAGCTATATCACTGCGCACTTTGTAAGATGTATCGGTTCCAGTAAGAGCTACACTGTTCGGATCTTTTTCCTTATAATACATGGCTTGAATGCTCTGCGACTTGTGATATTCCTTAGTAAAGAGCAGAATCCTTTCCAAAAAAGCTTTGTATCCATAATACGTTGAAGGCGGAGTCAGTAAAGTCTCATTCAGATACAGCTTTACTTGAGAGAACATTGAATGTAATAGGTTATTAACTGGTGCAACAATATCAGTAGCAACAATATCATTACCATTTGTTTTCGTAATCTTGCAACGTAATGCAAGGCGAGTTTCACACAAGTCCACATAATGAGTATCAGTTCCAGGCACAATAAACGTGAGCGGTGTCGTAGCATCCAATAAATTGGAGGTTGGGTGGAATTTAGCATTGCACGAGTCGACAATTGAAACATCATAGCCATCTTGTTCAAACAAATTGAGCTCTCCTCTTAAATAACCAATCGACTGTTGCGTACTTCCAGACGCTCGTAACTTGTTTCGTCCCATTTTCAATCAAATAATGATTCGAAACGCGCGCTTTTCCTCTTCTTCACAGCTCGTTTCTTCTTCTTGGAAACCTTTTTGACCTTCCGCCCCTTTTTCCTGGAACCAGTCTTCCTTTTGAGTTTAGTTACTTTGCGTTTTTTCTTGATTCTTCCAGATGAGGATGATGCAAGCTTGCGTTTCCTTCTGATCCCACTTCCCGACTGAGTCATTAAATCACGTCCCACTCCTTTTAAGGCACCCAATCCACGGTTCTTCAAAGAGTCCTTAATAGACACGTCACCATCCATCATGTCAAACGCAACGTTCCGTGCTGCCTCTGTTGCACGAGGTAATATGTGTTGCTTTGCAAACGGTAGCATGTGATTCTTAGCAAAAGGTATCAAAGCTCGAGCCATCCGGGAAAAAAATGCTCCAAGACCATTTCCTCGCTGTCTGTATATATTTGTTCGATATAACGATAGTCCGTCTAACCCTCTCCCAAACTGGACTGGCATTATCATGCCATCCAGATATCTTGCGTGCAGACTCATTTCTTCCGACGAAAGTGTAACGTGCACGTGAACGACTCTGAACGTAATGGAGGCTCACGTCCACTTTCATTCGCTATATATATGTGAATATTGTCAAAATTAGGAAAACTAACATCTACGTAGTATGGCCTTTGAAATACCTCCATCACCCTGTCCCCAGTCTCACGCTTCTGTACAACTTTCCGGAGCAAGGGTGCTGTAATATCATTGATATACTGATGCTTAGCTACATTGCTATAAATATACATGTGTGTGTTCCCTGCATGCTGAAGTATTTTCTCTCGACTCTTAAACGTATAGGATGATAATTTACTCAACTCCTTGGTATTCTTAATTTCCTCTAGAGATTTACCTGCATTATCATTGACTTTTTTCCTCCAGACATATTCAATAGTTTTTTTATGACCGAAGTACTTGTTGAAGTTTTCAGTTATTAGGAAATTATTTTTATTATTTGGAAACAATATAAACAGATCTTCATCAACTAATAAATAACTTAATCCTCCAAACTTGCATACCGTATCCATGAATTCATTCCAATTATAAATATCTTGCTCCAAAATTAAAGTAGATATACTACCATCTAGCTCTAATTTATCCATTACTTTGTCCCCCTTACGACCAAATGGTAAACCAGCTCCGTCAGGATTTACAAAACTTACTTTAGTATTATTCTTAAATACGATATCTACAAAAGGTATATACTCCATCACCTTATCTATTTTTACTTTATCAAGCCCTAGCAGCTGCATTATCCTAGGTGTATATATTATATCATATACTCTGGTTGTAGGTGTATAATTCGAAATAATGTAGCCATCTTCTACAGCAAAGTAATTATTTGAAATAGTAATTAAATCCTGTAAAAACATTTCTATATTTTCATAATCCTGCCAATTGTAAATGTCAGAAACTAACTTCCCATTTTCATTAACTCTATGATTAACACCCTTTTTTAAAAGTTTCGACAAATCCATTCCCGGCACAGCCTTAACAATACCCTTGTAAACATACTCTCCAATCTTCTCTCCTTTAGCCACGAGCACATTTGATGGTAGATAAGTACAGTCTGTCAACGCAACTTCATATTCTCCTTCCAGCTCAATCTGTTGAGCCAGTTGATTTCTGAAATTAGTAATTGTATTGTCAGGATAATATTTATCAGAGCCTTCGCTAGATAAGTACACGTAAAAGTCTGCCATGCTCATAGACGCCTTGCAACTAACTGACTGACCTGTTTTGATAACCTCCTTATTTTATACATCTTGATAGGCCCGGACGTATCCAATTATAAATTTGCGGCAGAGAGGACAACTTCCCATCTGTGGTAGGCAAGTACTGCAACAAACCATGTGAGCACATGGGAGAATGACAATGGTAACTTCGTTTTCAAAGCAGATCTTGCATACTCCGGATTTTGGGGAAGCCGGGTTAGGCTTCAATCTTGATATTTCCACGTAATTACATCGCGGTGAAATCTTCTTGTGCTCGGCATATGGATCGTCGTATGCTGATTCCTCAATAATCCGGCTGCACCAAAAACATAGGGTTTTCTTCTGGTAGCGACAAAAGAAAAATCCAGCTGTTGCAAGTCTTTCCACTGTAGATTCATCTTCAGCAAAGCCTGGAGGATAAGATTTTATCCTCTTTTCTAATCCCCTGTAATGAGGATTACGAGGTGCCGTAAACCTCACAACTCCGCAAACTGTTTCAAGCAGTAGTGGTATCATCAGCTTCTTTGTATTGTCAATTATATTAGCGTTCACTATAGCTCCACCCTCATCGACAACAAGAGGAATATTTCCACAAGGTTGGCCAAGCATTAGTGGGCAGTCCGGTGACCATTTTCGATGTTCAATCTCAGCAATGTCATTTGGCTCCCACATGTAAAATCCTTTGTCACAAAATGCACACATTACACTATCCGGACCGGCAAAGTA
Organism: Sminthurides aquaticus; assembly: GCA_906901655.1. Lineage (NCBI taxonomy): Eukaryota > Metazoa > Arthropoda > Collembola > Symphypleona > Sminthurididae > Sminthurides > Sminthurides aquaticus. The sequence goes on along the minus strand of CAJQTT010000004.1, from coordinate 396,431 downwards.
GTACATACCCCACTTTGCAACATCTTCTACCCGGATAAAATCCGGCCAGTGCAATGCCCGGGAAAAGGACATCAGACGGTTAAGCTCGGATCGCATGCTGAACAAATCATCAGTCAGAGATATAGGACCGGCAAACGGGCGATTATTGGGAATATTTCCGCTTCCATTCCGCAGAAATCTACAATTTGCAGCTTGTGTGCGATGACCAGCTTCTACTTGAGTCAGCAGTATGTTGAGGGGGTAATCGAAAGTTGTTCCACAATCAAAGCACTCAACTTTCCGAACACTGTGACGGTAAAAGAATCCCTTCCAGGCCAAGATTTCTTCTTCAGCTCCCGGTGTATAACCATGACTTCCAAAACTTTCCAATCTGCGTTGCTCAACACGCATTTCGGAACGTAGCCTCATAGTTCTTCTATCTTCCCTCGAAATTATGGAACCCATTTTCAAATTTTTGAAAACTATTTCAACTCGGACAGCAGCAGATTTCAGACTGATGGAGTTTTGTCATTTCTTCTCAGCATTTATACCCAAATTCTGTTTACAACTACCGTATAACCGTTACACTGACCTTCGTTCTCACTCAGTTTTATGATGTTTTTCATTTTAAAACAAAGTTCAATACGTTTTACTTGTCCAAAAACAACAAACAAATTCAGTTTTATTATTTCTTCTCGAGATTTATGATGGCTTTCAGTTTTAAACAATGTACAATACGTTTCACTAGTTCTAAAAACAGACAACAACTTTTATTATTATTTCCTCTAGTACGCACTTAAGCAGTTCATGGTCAAGTTGGCTCTATGTATACGTTATATTTCATCTTGTTATATGGGGAGTGGCATCGATGCTTGGTGGCTAGAGCGTCGGATTCAGTGTGAGCTGGGTCTGCGTTCCAATCCCGATGAATCCTTGGAATAATATCCAGCCCTCCTAAAAATCCTTACTCCTCCACCTGGCTCTGTGATACCTTCACGCTCTGAAATAAATTACGAAGGCTGTACGAGGTGGATGTGAAGTTAAGGTGTATCGTTGGTAGGCAATACTGTAACGGAAACCAGTGCAAACTAATGATGCCCTCATAGAATACCGTTCTCTAAGGGAAGACTAGCAACAATGTTAGGCGAGCAAATCTGTGTTAATCTACGGGGTGTCCTGGTGGTCTAGAAAGGTGGTAAAGACTCCAATGAGTGGCTGTGTTTGGCAATCCAGGTTCGAATCCTGGCCACGGCATCCTTTTGCATGTATTATCAAATGAAGCAGACACATGCAATCTCTAGTACCTAAAAGTCCTACCTATAAGATAGGAGGGCTTGGCTCCTTTGCATAAGGATAGATTTTCACCCATATATTACATTTATTTACATACATATCCTATTTGCCATATGTTTGCTTAGGATAAGGTTTCCACTCATATGTATCATAGTTTACCTCGCATATACACTAAAGCAGCCCCGCCGAAGTTCCGTCCCCCTTCATTTCCCTAATCTAACACACCTCCAAACTATACATACTCTTATTTCATTCAGCATCTTCTCATTGCACGCTTCTCCCCATCTTCCTTTGCAATATCAACGCGCTAATCAAGTTAGCCTCTTATGAAATTTAAATTTTTATTTCTTTTTTTCACACTTTCTGGGATTTTCAAAGGCATCCCGGCTACCTTTTGCAGTTTCCTTGAAAAATATCCTGCCCCGGATAAGTTTTCGAGGCACTGAGCGCCGTTGTTTCAAAAGAAAGGAGATTTTAAAGCTATAATTGTTAACGGTGAAAAGTTTTCACTACATTTTTCGCCCTTACCCGCTAATCTTTCCTCTACCTTACATAATGGTTTTGTATCGGAGAAACTTTTTACCACAGCCCTCCGCGCATTAATAGCCCCATTTCCATATAATGGTTTCGTGGTTTCAATAATGGGGAGGGCTTTTCGCCTCGGGACGTTTCTCTTTCTCCCTTCCCCCATTACCCCATCCTCGAAGCAGTTCTCCTTCCTGTCTAGCTTGAAGCAAGTTTGTTAAATTCATGCCCCTTTTGGCTACATTTAGTATTTAAACCCAAATTACTCTGTTCTCTAAAACGTTATATGAGCTAGAAAAAGGTATGGAGTGCGTATGTGACGGAATGTCATTATTGTCTGGGGCACACACATGCTCTCCAGCTTTTTTACCTGCTGTTATGAAATTCTGTAATAAAGAAAAGGCCTCTCTTTCTGTCCCGGTTAAAACTCTGGAGTTTTTCATTTCATTCAGACTTGTCTTCTTGACGCACAAGAGTCAAGAAGACAAGTAAGAGAAGACGAGAAGAGGGAGAAGAAAGTGCGTTATTGTTTTCTGGATCCCTCTTGAGGATTGTTTTTCCGCTTGGGATGGTAGATCAAGTATGAGCGTGAGAATAAACTTATGATGAGGTGATTGTAATGGGAAGATTTTAAAGGGATTTTTCATGGTAAACCTAGAATTTGAATCCCCACAACAATACACTACCAGAGAGAGAAACCAGGATAAGGCGGGAGCGGTGGCTGCTGCACATGATTCTGTTTGCATACTTTTTTGGCGCATCCGCTCTTCCCAGGAAGGATGATGCTACGCTAGACGGTGCTTGATTTTATTTTCCTCCCTACGCATCATCATAACGCTAACCTACCTGCCTCGTGTTTGATCAGAAGTCATCCCCGCATATCATGTAGAAAATAAAGAAGGGCTGTGTAGTAGTGGTAGTAGGAGTAGTGATGAGAGATTGGGAAGAGAATTTGGGCTAATTTTTCCATGGACCTTTAATGGACTTTTCGTGAAGAGAGAGAGATGATGGTGGTGGTGGCGGAGGAGTAGGGAGAGATGATGATGAGGACTAGCATGCAATGTGTCAGGATGGAATAAATAATAATTATATTTCTTTCCTATTTTATTTATCCACACCGGATGAAGAGTGAGAGGGATTGAGGATATACATTAGAGATGCAGTTTCCCATTGAGTGAGTTCAGGCAGACTAGGTTCATCTCATATATAGTATCATCCCGCCCTTTTGTTCCTATGACTGACCTCCCTTCCACGAAGCTCCTATTATCCTCACCTGTGTGAGTCTAATAAAACGGGATGATTACCTTTCTGTAATCATCCCCCGCGTCCCCTCTCTTTCTGGCGCTAGCCATGCCTGCCTGCCCGCCAGCCTGCTTCCATCATTTCCCTCGAAATGAATTAAGATAGGCGCTATAGATTTTTACAGATCCAGCCTTAGCCTTCCATAAGCGGGACACCTCAGCTCACTTTATCATCATACTTCTCCTGCAGGGTTCAGAAGGAGACGCGAATAGAGATAGAGAGAGCTACTACAGGATGTCAAGTCTGTATGTGGGGGTGGGAAATGGGCAGGGCGAATCTTTGCTTCCACAAGCGGAACACTATGGACGGACGAGAAGGCACAGCGTGTTAAATGATAATCAAAGCGATCGCCATATCATCAGCTTGGAGTCCGACCCAAGCTACTAGAAAGCTGCTACTACCACTGACATGTACCAGTATTCATTGAAACCATTTCCGGAGCAAATATATATTTTATTTTTCCGCAGTCCCCTCAGGAATCTCTCAGACAGAAGAGGGATTCCTATAAATTCTTCCCTGACTCTAGATGATTGTATTTTATATCTAAGCGGTATTTTTGATGAATTTCAGCAATATAGTTCTTACTGAGCAATAGCATTAAATGTTAAAGATATACTTCACCAGAAGTCAATCAATGCTTGTGTTTGAACGCATGCCTACATTCTGTATAAAAAGCTCTGTTGCTATAAAGTGAAACTTGGAAAGGAGGATGGTAACCATTCACCCAGTTCATGCTTCCCTGATTTTATTCAAGGAATTAAGGTGTAGCGAGAAGGGCATGTTGACAATTGCGTGTAAGGATGAGTGTGAGGAATAGAAAGATCAGCCATGTAGTAACGCTTCCTTTTGATAACCCACACTAACCTGATGAAGCTCGCTCAAAATGTGATTATCTCTGTTAAATCTATTTCTCAAGTCCTTTTACAAGGCTAATCCTGTTACACTCATCACCGGCTTAGGACGGCCACCCAGTTTAGTGGAATTAATGTAAAAGTTGGTGGAAATTTGGTGTGCCAACAAAAGCTTAGAGAAAATCCTATCCGTCTAGCACAGCTCGTTGATGATGATAATTAACATAAATGCTGTTAGTCTTGCCACTATACTGCCACACCATCTTCCCCTCCTCTGAGCCAGGTGCTAACCATTAACAGTAGTTGATTTCATGGGACTGGAAACTGAATTTTGTCTTGACTATTTTGGAACTAGTTGGCTTGATTCTTTCTTTGAATTGAGGTTGAATCTGTGAGGAGTATCTGCTCATAGAAGCACCTCTCAACTCACAGTAAATGTATAACAGTTGGGCAGATTCAATGATATGAATGGGGGAGTACTCAAAAACTATATATGTAACGCCATATAACATAACAATCAGGTTTAGCATACTGCTGCGGGATTGGATTGTGGTCGTGCCAGAGGATGGAGTAATGAATGGAATATGGGTGTAATATATACGTTTACCAGGACAACCTGTAAATGATTGTGGGAATTTTGGTCTGGATGGATGACAGTAACGCAAGCCGTAGCTCTCCAGACCCTCCCAGATGAGTAATTAGGTAAAGAATGGTAGATAAATACTGCGTTGAGTCTGTGGCTACACGTCCTAGAAGAATCCTCTTAAAGTTTTCATGTCTCCTCCTCGCTCGTTTCTCTTTGCTGAGGTGGATGGAGGGAGTAATTGGGATGATATTTGTGTGGAAAGTTTATTTTGTCTTAAAAAACTAGAGCGTATCCTCCCTGTGTCATCCTCTAATTGTTAAACTCCTCACCCAGTTTGCTTCATTTCTGATGAGATCCGGCGTAGGAGGGTGTGTGCAGAGTTTGTCGGGCTTTGAAATTACCGAGTCTGTCGTCTTGCTAAAGAATCCTAGCCTCGTGCGACGGATTCCCGTGTTTCTGCTGTGCACTCAAAAATTCTGAGAATGTCATCCCTATGCAGGTACTTGGGAGGGACACCGCCTTTGATTCATCCAACTTGCTTCATGGGATCTGATTCTCATGTGTAGGTAAAGCTGGAGGCGTGCTGGTGGAATTCTTGTAAAGGATTTCGCAAATGACATCTCGCGCTATGTCCCAGCCCCACCCTTGAATTATATTAAAGAAGATCGTACTGTACTGCCTCTGAGGGCAAAGCCGCAGTCCCTCTTGGCGTAATTCCACAATTTGGCGTACATGCTTCTCCTCCACATGTTCATATGCTATAAGCCACCCAGAGCGTTGCGCGAAACTCGACATTATTTCTTGTATCATACGGTATTTTCCGGGGAAGTGGTTTTTTTAAAGTACTACAAAACTTCCTCTTGACTCCTTCCAAAAATTCTCTCAAGTTCAATGGCAATTCCACTTGTACAAGTTGTGTGAGGTCAACAAGGGATGAATTACACATCCATGCGGCTCATTTGCGTTCATGTTTCGGTATTCCGTGTAGACAGCTGCTGGCAGTTGCCAGCTCTGGACGCTCCAGTATGAAGGTTAGTTTCCTCCGCCACTACAATATTCTGCGGTGGGTTTGAAGATGTATCGGACAAGCTGGCTGGCGCATGACAGTGCAATAGTCTTTACTCTGGGTAATGAGTATCGTTTTGAAGGATTAGTTTCCTTTTTCATCCCCATCCATCCGTACTCAACACATGTGTGAAGTCAATACTAGGGTAGGCTACGGGCGGACGGGTGGAAAATGTAAGAAGAAATTGGATTGAGTATGGCTCATCTTTTTGGCTCGTGCCCGAGAGATGCAGAGCTAAGACAACTCGTTCCTTATTCCCTCCCGAGAGAAAGAGGACTGTCTGACTGGGATGCGAGAGAAGAATGATTCATTTTCTTCCCCAGTCATGCCGAGATGAGCTCCTCTTTTCTCTATCTGTAAATTGAGCGGCTGGATTTGAGAAAATATGGAATCATGTGGTAGTTGACTCCGAAGCCCGCAAAAGAACTGGATAGTAGTTGCAAGGTAGATGTAATGGGAGCGTAGGAAAATTTGGAGGCGGCCTCGAGGCATCCCGGTGAGCGGATGCATGGTTTCTCGTGTATGAAGAGAGACAGAGGATGGATAAATAAGATGGGAGAGAAGAGAAAAAAGTTCATCTTTTCATTCCCTTCGTCCTGGCTGAGTTGAATAATTTTTATGTCTTGAGGAAGTTGTTTGGAACGTACCCATGAATTATCCTCTGACACGATACAATTCATTATGAATGTCGTCTTGAACTGATTATGTGTACACGTCTTTGTTATCCTTTACCCGCTTCGCCTCCTCTTTTTGCTTAAATTAGTTTTCATGAATTCCTTGGGAGAAATCCTACTCACATCTCTCAACACGGTCGCGCTCCGGAGTTGAACTACGATTAACCCGATCTGTTTCGGGTTTGGGCGATGAGTACGCCATCTACAAAAAGGGATTCACCAACCCGGTTTTTGCCGGTTTGAAAAATAGGCTAATGCGATCGGTGAAAGCCGTTAACAATTTGATATACTAGTAGATATACATTAAATTAATAGAGAATATCTATTACTATCTATATAAATCTACTATATATCCGAAAAATGAATATAGTATATACTATGGGGCGAAATCGCTATTGCGATCGGTGAAAGCCGTTAACAATTTGATATACTAGTTAAATACTTGTGGATTTGAATGAAAACTATAGAGAATATCTTATAGAATTAAAATGTATCTACTATATAGCTGAAAAAACAATATAGTATAAACTGTGGGGCGAAATCACTATTGCGATCGGTGAAAGCCGTTAACAATTTGATATACTAGTTAAATACTAGTAGACTTGAATGAAAACTATAGAGAATATCTTTAAGAATTAATATATATCTACTATATAGCTGAAAAAACAATATAGTATATACTATGGGGCAAAATCGCTATTGCGATCGGTGAAAGCCGTTAACAATTTGATATACTAGCTAAATACTAGTAGATTTGAATGAAAACTATAGAGAATATCTTGTATAATTAATATATATCTGCTTAATAGCTGAAAAAACAATACAGTATATACTATGGGGCAAAATTGCTATTGCGATCGGTGAAAGCCGTTAACAATTTGAGATACTAGTTAAATACTAGTAGATTTGAATGAAAACTATAGAGAATATCTTATAGAATTAACATATATCTACTATATAGCTGAAAAAACAATATAGTATATACTATGGGGCGAAATCACTATTGCGATCGGTGAAAGCCGCTAACAATTTGGTGTACTAGTTGTATACTCGCATATATACATGATATTTGTAGAATATATTGATTGCAATCTATTTAAAATCTACTGTATAGAAACAATAGGGATTTAGTAGGAGCTATTGCTATCGTTGATTGGCCTTCCACAGCACGGTTTCTGTTGTAACTAAACTCAGAAAACATTCGTTAATAGATCTAGGATAAGGATATGCTTGACGCAAACTATTTGCAAAGTAGTGACTTACATTATCGCTGAAAACCTAAATCAAATATTTTTATATACTGCGCCGTTTCTCCTGTAGCGTCGTTGAGTTCCAGTAGTTACCGCAGGAAACACTGCGGTGGTAACGGGCAAATCAGACCAATAGATAAATTAACATTTTTACAACATACAATTTAACAGTTCCATTACCTTTGCAAACCATTGTGCATTACCGCACGTCGTTTCGCACTACGGTGGGATTACAAGAAAGTACGTGAGAATGATGAGTTTTCAGCAGCAAATCTGCCCGCCATTTCAGCGCATAGCAGTAAAGAACGAGGAACCATGGCGATATGAAAGAATTTATCCGTTTTCTGATTTTTGGGCTTTTTTCTTGAATAATTTCTTTAAAATGTATACTACCAGGTGTTAAATTGTATTTCAAACCGGCACAAAAGGATAGCTTCTATCCTGCTCCAATTTTTTGACGGAGCCACCGCCGGCTCGGTTCTTTTTGTCATCCCCGAACAAGATTCACTTGCTGGGCCTCCTATCCTTTTTCTCTGACCCGGGCTGCACGCCGGCTGAAAGTAAGAGGAAGAGACAATGGATTTGTAGCCCGTGAGAAGAGAATGAAGGAAAAGAGAGAATAATACGATCAAGTGCTCTTGTGAGAGAGTTGCTTTCAAAAAGAAAACAAAGAGAGTGGTAGGAGAGAGAGAGAGAAGGCGAAACATGTGCTGCTCCCTTGGTTTCATTCATCCACAATCCTCCTGCTTATGCCACTTATCTTAAGACGATGAGAGAAAGATGATAATTGACAGAGGAGGATGAAGAAAGGGATCGAGTAGGAGGATGTGAAGAAGAAGAGTCAGTGGAGGAACTAGAATAGGAAGAACTTTCTTGGGCTGGTATTTGTGGGGAGCTAAAAATGTTTTCTCTTTTTGAGAAATCAAATATCTCCACAGGGACTTTATCACTATAAAACTCCCCAATGATTCTTCCTTTTGTCTCCCCACTTAGTCATTTAGCCTCCCTTAGGATTGTCAATAGGATACACGAGAAGGAAAGCTGAGAGACTTTATTCTTGTCATCAAGTCAAACCAAGGAGCAAATGTATGAAGAGTCCGTATGCAATCACAATACAATGACGTACCTCCTTTTCACTCAAGTGCTCAACATCCCGTTCGCTATATTATTCCCTAGTAGCTTATTACTAGTAGATACCTCTGGCAACTGGGTAACAGAGAGCTGCTCTCTAGACTCGCCTTCAAACTTCCCTGCCACAGGTAAAATGACAATACAGAGTTAATTCAAGGGAAGCCAGTCGAAGATCCGCTCACACTTCTATTCTCATTAGCGTCTTCCACTCAAGAGCCACACACAGGTGTTAGTTCTCTACCTACCCTTGCCCACCACCATCCAGCATTTATTCTACCAGAATATGTTCTCGAGTAACCAAGAAACACATGGATTATCTTTCTGATGGATCCCACCTCATTTGGCAATGCATTACATGCTCCTGCTTTCTCCTCGACGCTCGCTCTCAGCCAGAGCTAAAAACTTGTAGTTGCAAAGTTTATTTCAGCTCAAAGCATTCCATTTACAATCATTTATAGATCGTAATGATTGTGGCTAGTATCTATAGAGAAACATTTAGCTCCACTTCCAAAACCACATTCGCACAGTCTACCACAACATTAACGACCTTCTTCGTAAACCATGTATCCAACATCACATTGATACTCGAGAGGATGATTGTCTTGTCCGTTTCGGTAAGAATTGGTTCTAAGTACAAAGCCGTTTCATCTGTTTCGAACCTACTCTCCAGTCTACCACTCCTGCCAACACTCCCCATGTTTTAGAGACAAATACTTGCGGAAAATGAATTCTCTCTCTCGATGAAATGGTTTGCTAATGCAGAAATGTCAAATAATGACAGTAGCTAATGAAAGGAATTTTTAAAATCTCACCTCCATTTTCATCCAACATGCTTTCGCACTATCCTGTACACCTCCTCCCCCTTGCCTTGTCTCCACCGTTACCACCTTCTTTCTCCTCCCTCTTTCTCTTTCAGCGTCATAGATGGCGAAATAGCTATGGCATCTCGCTAGATTTTTATCCTTTCCATTCAGACTTCGTATTAAATAGAGGAGATAGTCAGACACACCTTTCAGGAGCATCGTCTACCTCATATCTCGTGTACGTAGACATTACATAGCGCTAACTTGTGGGAGAAAGTAGGAGGGAGAAAGTTCGGGGCGAAGACTTCATCTATTCATTTGCCATCCCACCCAGGAAACCCAGTCACGTTTGATTGACGATACGATTTTAGAAGAAAATTTTCCTGCTAATTGGTATTCTGGTCTGAGGAGGTTATATCTATAGGGTGGGTGCGGAAGCTCTGGTGGAACCTTTTAGGTTCCTTATTCTCTTTGTGCGGGGAAGTTTTGAAGAGAAAGTGCACGCCTGTTTTTATTGATTCTTTCTCTACTTGGTATCCTCCTTTCTCCAACCAGCCTGAAGCCTACTCGAGGGAAAGGCTAGTTAAGCTGCTAGCAGCGTGTTCATTTCATTCCCCATCATCTCAAATCTGACCACAACTGGCAAAACCTATCCACAAGCTAATACATGGCTTAAATTGGGCACTGAAATTTGAGAAACTTTTTGAAAACTTTGAGTCACATACAATCCTGCATTCCATCCATCTCTCCACCTTAATACCATGTCTCGTTTTAGCCGCTATCAGCGCAGCGCTCTATATCTGAGGAACCAGTTAGTTTTCAACACCTTATGACTTGACGACTGTGAGAAACAAGGTGGTTTCCTTGGTCTTAGCACGTTATGTGTCTCCCACCCGCCCTCCATTATGTCCATCATACTTTGCCAAGCCAACACGTTTAATGACACTCCATTCCTCACATGGCCCTCTCCCATTGGCCAGTCTTGAGATACAAGGGTGTATGTTTGCAATTGAGGCAGACCGACAATCATGAAGCTCTCCCAATGTTTGTTCTTGTAATAAACGTGGTTTATAACAGCCCTAGAATATCTTACAGCCTGGGCGGAGGGTAGAAGGCTGCGTGGCGATAAAGATACAGATGCTTGATACAAGTTGGAATATATACAGAATGAGCAGGAGGTTATTATCACCTTGAGCGGAATATCTTTTAATGCCACACCATCAACAACATGCAAGTACCTCCTTGAATACTCTTCAAGTACGGGAGGCTCGGAGACGTGGTGACAAAAGGATTATATTTGAATAAAGCGCAATTTTGTCATTTGGTTCCTTATAATTCTGTTCATCCTTCCTCCCTCAATCCCCCTCTTCTAATCCTCCCAATCAACCGTGTTCCCCTTCCACCTTGGTTTTCCAAAGTAAACTGCTCCATCCCAGATTACATGCTTGGGTGCTTTCTCCCCTAGTTTCTTCCATTACACATAGCCTTAAGAACCAATCTTGTTTACGTTAGCAATTTTCAGTACTTTCAATTCTGCTCCGTACGTCCAACTAGTACTGGCTCATTTTACAATTTCCTGAGAAATAGCTTACAATAAAGAAAACAACTACTCCTGTATTGACGTAAAACGTCCTTAAAATATTTATTCTCAAATCAATGAAGCTATGGAACTATAGCCAATCCTAATTTCTGTTAGAAGCTGCGTCGCTTGTAAATCAATCAATCAAATTACCTAATTTTTTATTCGGCGAGGCTAAATTCCGAATTGCACCTAATGATATCTGCAAACAGAGTTTGCATAAATATTTCCTTTTAATCTACTTAAGTAATCCATTTTCTTTGAAATATTGCTAAAGCCCCAGAATAATATATATTTAGGATTATATCCTCCAATCCTGTGTTTTCCTATCTTCATGTATTCCAATCTGAATCCGTCCAATAGAATTGGCTTTTAAGGCCCACTATGCTGCCCGCCCACCTTTGCGTCCACCTTTCTGCCTTCTCTTTACCTCACTCTCACTGACGTGCCTTGCTACATGGTCATTTGAGGTTACTACACGACGTTTAGAATGCTAAATTCAATTCCACCTTTCCAGAAGGGAAGGATCCGCTTTGTAAACACGTTAATGACATCAATTAAGTTGATTCATGGAGATGACACTCCCACGGTTGCCGTGCTCTTACTTGTATTCATGTTTCTTTGTCCAGTCGTGAGGCCGGTGCGGTATTGAAGTTTCGGCAATTGGTTGAATTTAAAAGATACATTTCATCAATACTAGCCATTGCATGCCAAGGGATTGGCACTCACTGTAAATTGGCATATGACGCTAGTCCAAGCAAGTATCATACGCCCGATACGTCCGGTACTAGTTTGCCTCGTAGCACTCAGTTAGTACTGCTACCGGCTTATTGCTTCAAATGGGGCTCGTGGATGGGAATGAATGTTCGAAGTTCATACGTATGGGAAGAAATAGGAAAGAAATTGTTATACGTCCGAGGGAGTTTGAGTGATCCTGACGTTAATTAAGAGGATAGAAGAGAAGGATTTGTAATTATAATTTAATTTGGAGCTTGTACACTTGACACAGGAGTGTGGTTGGTTGGCTGCTGTCTGGGAGAAAGGAGGGGAAGATAATGTGAAGGAGAAAGACGATGATTGCCTGGGGACATGTATGCATATATACCCCTATTTGTTTCTTGGCAGTACAGAAGCTTTCTCTTGGAGTGGCTCCTTCCCCTATTCTCTTGGATGAGAGAGGGGGCAGAGGGAAAGGCGTTGATTTTTGATAGAAGGAGCAAGAACAGAAGAAGGCTTTATTCTCATATTCTCTCTCTCTCTCTCTCTCTCTCTCTCTCTCCGTCTCTCTTCCGTATCCTTCGTAATACGATAAAGAAGTAGTAGAATTTTGTCTAGCCTTTGATTTGATGCAAGGATATAATAAAATATTTTCACTTCCTACAAGGATTCCACAACAACTGCACTTTGAAAATTACTCTTGCATTCATGCAGCTTGAGATTTTGCCAAGTCTACACTTTGCTCAAGGATCCGTAGTAAAATCCTCTAACCAAAGCTTATATTATGCGTCCTCCTATCCCATTTAATACTCTAGTGGAATGGCCAGGAGTGTTTTATAGCTACAAGAGGAGGGTTTGACTGCGGATAAAACTAAGCGCAGAATTCTCAACGACGGGATGGATAGAAACAAGCCTTTCTTTGGTAAAGGACAAGCTTTGGTTTCTTTTTCTAGGGGTCATTTAAATCTCCCCGAGGTCAACCTTTTCCCCGGTTAATTCAAGCCGACTACTCTTTGAGCCTCTCTGAACTCGAGAGTCTTATAATGATCCTTTTTTGTACGTAAACTCAAGTTTGTGTGAGGCCATGGGATTTTTCATGAGGTCACATGCTCAAAGTTGAAACTGTGTCTCCAGGCCATTTACTCTTTCTTGCCCGTCTGGTTCGATGGCTTCCAAACAAGTAGCATATTGTACAGATGCGCGTCTATTTAGATGTGTGGAGTGAAGAGTCTGTCGACTCCTTGCAAGTTGAGAACATTATTTACCATCTCCGCTTTGGTTTGCGGACAGGAAGGGGCTACAACTTTCACCAATGCTAAATCCGTAAATTTTGTTTGCTGTCATTGCAACTTGAACGTTTTTAATGACCATATGAATATCCAAAGATTCAAAATACATGATGCTTTAGACTAAAATTTTACTAAGGTTACAGATAGTTAATTTTTTTAGAACTCGGATAACAACTCAATTCTTGTACCCCGCAGGAAGTTGATTCCGTTTCCAGAGTCCTAGGTCACTGGAAGAAGCAGTTTGCGTCGAGGCAAATGGTTTTGCATACACTAGTGCTGTTGATTTATTTGAACCAAGGATTTCGGGGTTTATTCCAGTTGCATGGGCACCGGGGATCTGCGGGTCCCGCGGTCTGTCATACCTCTAATTTTTAGGGTGAAAAGTGTTTTAAATTTTTACCGTCCTCCCATTAGATGTTGAAAAATAGGAGCGAGAAAATATGTATTGCTTAAAGGTTTCCTCTACCTCAGACCATTCAGTCAGTATATGGCCTATCCCTATGGAGTAGTCATTGCCCACCGCTCCAATGAAAAGGACGTTTAAGTTGCTGTTCAAAGACGATGATAGTTAGTTTACGGCGCCAGGATTTTTCTTGGCTATCACATGGATTCGCGTTGGTTTTCCTCTGGTTTCTCTGGCTCTCTCTCTGTTTTCACCCCCGCTCCCCCAATTCCCATCTATAATCCCCGGCTTCTTATTTCCCGAGGAACAGGTGAGAGTGGCGGCGGGTATTGCTAAACTATTCCATTTATCTCATCGTTTCATGCATGCTCGAGGGAAGTTGTGTGTTGATCAACAGTCTTCTTGAATGCTGAAACTCTAGGAAATTCAATGAAAGGCTTGTTATTCCATCGTGTAGACTTTTTCCCACTCGCTATTCCCACCTAATTTTTTATTTCCCCTTTCTCTCCTCTCGGAGGACTCAGGAAAGAGCCTCCTTCGTCCCTTTATTACTCCAAGTCGTAAAAATGATTCCGGGAAAATCCTACTACTATTTCCACGACCCCTTCCCTAAAAAGGAATCTCATCCCTTGCTCTTTTTCTTCTTCCCCTACCTGAGAATATCGTCAATCCCGTCCCATCCTCTATCCTACATCATCATCCTCGTTTTCTTATTTCTCGTGTTCTCCTCTAGCATGGTATAATCATCACATCCGCTTTGAAGGAGCGATGCTTTTCATTCCAGCCTCCTGTTATTTTTCTACGTTTCCTTCACTTCACCCTCATCAGAAGCCTGCGGAGGAGCTGAATCTACGTTACAAACTCTTAAAGTTTTTCTTATTTCTCTGGAGGAGGGAGCGATTGACGGGATGGATGAAGACTAATAAATAATACGCAGCTTTCTCTAAGTTTAGTGAGAGTAGTGTCTATCCCAAGAACGTGCCCTTGCTAAGAACTCCACCCAAGAAAGGTATCAAAGATAAGAGAATCGGAGTTGGTGAACTGCATAGAAAAAGTGTATAGCTGCTAGCACAGGAGGGTTTGCTACGCAAGCTTGATATATGCTATGTATATATACCGTGATAGATTTCTTGCCAATCTCCTTAAAAACTTTCCATCTTCTCGGCGCTTTATCATGTAGTCTTGAGGGTTCTTGCTATTTGTTTTGAAAACTATAACAAATTCATCCCATCATGCATACAGTCTGAGCACTTTTGATAAAAGCTTCTTTTCCTTCCGTCCCTGAAACTACAACTTTCACCCGTAACTTTTCACTCACTCAGGTTTTTTCTACTATACCATCTCGTGCGAGTACATAGTCAGTCATAGTTCCCACATAAGTTTTCTACTACTTTTGATTCCTTGGTAAAACAACGAATCCGCAGTTCATATCCATTGCTTTCTCCACCTTTCACTTCACCGTCCGGCACGTTTCATCTTTTCATGTCTTATCATCTTTATCTCATTGTATCGACCCAATTGATGCTCCTTGAACTTCTCCCCCGTGTACTTGTACAATTTCCAATCCCTTCTATAACTTACCACCTACCCTAATACCGTAGAGACTATAATAACAAAAAGAAATATTATATTCTCGCAAATGATCGTTTTACTACCCCAAACTGTTCAAAGAAGAGCTGAATATTCCGGTGGAGTCTGCTGAAGAAGCGAATGTATTCTATCTTGTTGATGGGACAAGACAGAGACTCCCTCTTTCGGGTGGGATTTAGAAAGAATGTTATTGTGTTGGATTTGAAGGTGTTACTAGGTTGTCAAATTCCGTCCGTGTCCTAAGCTAGCGGACGCTAGCGTGTCGTCCCGTTCTCTCAGGCCATTTTCTGGTTCCTCATCCTTACTTAATTCTAATACAATTGATTCCCTCGGGCAATTAAGGGAGGGCGGGATATAAGAAGGCCGAGAGAATCAACTCATGAGACGAGTTCACTATTAATCTCAAATCCAAAACCACACAAAAATAGCTTATTATCAGCTCCATCCCAAGAAGCCAGCTTAGCTCTGTCATCTTCCTCGGAAAAGTCTCATCCCGTATGATTCCCATATGTGATAACAGGCCGGCCTTTTTTCACTCAAACCCTGTCTTTATTTGACTCCATCCTCAATCTGACTCTATCTATGGGAGGAACAAGTTTGATATTTTGTTCTTTGGCTGGCTTCACTTGAATATATTCCATAACTGGAGATGATATTTTGGCTGGATGGGAGGGAGTGGGATGAGCTAGAAGAGCATCCGCTTGAACAGACTATTCTTGCTCTCGATACTTGTAAGACAAGATGGAATGACTGTAATAGAGTAATCATTACTGAGGATCCGCACGTTCTCCTCTCATGTGTCCTTAAGCTTATGTTCTTGACTGAAAACAAGAGGGAATCTGTTCTCTTTTTTCTTCTCAAGAAGAGAGAGACATACAGAAGAATTGCATCCAATTCCTCCACCCGCCCACATCACCTTTATCTTCCTTCCGTTCCACTTGTCTTCCCCCCAACCTCATTGGCAGAATCAATAAAATCCTCATCTCTACCGCCTTACTACACCACCAAGCTACACATGTATGAATCTTTCCTTCACTAATACGCATACATCTCTCTTCCCGTCTCTATAAAGTTGTAAGCATAATTTTGGCATGTTCACCCTCCTAAGCCTGATGCAGATTACAATTGGGACACTTATTGAGTAGAGTGTTGAGATGGATGGTTGGAAGGGATGACGGATCTGTTTTGTGTGTGTGGGACATGTAATGCTCTACGTGAGGATTGTGCATCCAGTTACTTATCCGCAGAAGCCTCGTACTTGTTTCAGGTAGAAGGACGGCGAGAGATGATGTGTAAAGAGGAGAGTGGAAATAATAAGAATAAAATAATGCCAATCATAACATATGTAATGTGGTAGAAAGCGGAAACTGTCCTGGGCCCTCCGCCCTTAGCGGAAGCAGCTAACCGACCGCACCCCTTTTGGCCCAGTCTCTTACTGATCTTCTTGCTCATTCCATATCCACTACCTGCCCTCCGCCACCTCATGTTCCTCTTCTTTTATACCCTTCCTCTCCTGGGCACACATAAAAAACTGAAACTCTGAAATGTTGCTGTTGTAATAGTTGGTTTGGTCCTTGAAAAAACTACAGCCGTTCCCTACCTACGTGCCCACGAAGTCCCCGCTGTATTAGCGTTTGTATCTTTATCATTGTTTCCGTCTTTCCAAAAAAGAGTCATTCCCTTAGCTCGGGAAGCAGGAGGAGGTCCATCAACAAGTTTTCTACTCTACATCTTCCCCTATTATCTTCACATTATGTTCTCATTTAATTTCTTCCTGGCAAGAACGAAAGGTTTTGTTCCACCACATGTTACATTTGCCCACCCGCACCCTTCCAAATTTATTCGAATTTCATTAAGGCTTGCGCATACCAAGAATCATTCATTTGTCTAAGAAGCAGCTCGAAGTAAAGTCGTATTCTGTTCTCTGTTTCTTCCAAGTCATGACTGCATCTTTCTCAAACCCTTGCACTTTTCTCCTTTATATTGAGCTCCGTGTGCCTTTTGTAAATTGAAAATTGTATTGAGGAGCACAGAGAAAACCATGCCAAGTTTTCCAACAAAGTATTCCAAACTTTCACCCGGTTAAGTAATCATGCTTCATGTAGATGGAGCATCGGAAAACTGATTCTATGCTGCCCTATCTTCTACCTGTAATCTATTACAAAAGCCTCACTCCAGAATTCTATGGCCCAGCAGTGAAGAAGAAAATCAGAAAACAAAGGATCTAGATTATTGGCTAGCGTGAAGAGGTTTATAGTGTTTATGTCACTAGAGCCTCCCTCCGTGTAATAAAATATTTAAGAGCATTTTCCATTCTCGGCCTTTCTTGAGACTAAATTAAAATTCGGCAATCCGCCCGTGGAAAAAGGAAAACCCCCGAGTCCAGGTGGGGTTTAAATTTCTATACGATTTCTCTGCTTTTGAGAAACAGAAGAAGGATTCCTCTCGCAATATCTTCCATCCATGCTTTCTCTCTGGCCTTGCTACTTTCTCTAGAGTGTCTTTTGCTTTCTCTCTTGTAAACTATAATCCGGGTAGATAATACGGATTCCAAAGCCGCTCTTCTTCTTCATGATTAGAAAATTCAACAAGCTCGGAGAAAGTTTCCTTTCTCCTTCATCCAAATCCACAGCACGAGGGATTACTTACTCCTAGTGCTATATGGAAACTTGGTCCTTTGGATCCTAAAGTATACCAACAGTGTGTATTGTATATCAGTTACTCTAAATCCAACATTCATGATAATCCAAGACATATCTTTGGTAATGGCAAATATTTCTGTTCACGAAACAAGTCTGGGGATAATTTCCTCGAGTGCTTTCTTTTGGTTATTTCCTCGTTCCATATTACTTCTTGGCGTCTGACTCTCTATTATCTTGCCGTTTCCGGTCCTCTGAAACATTGAGAAGTAACTGACCGCTTGCACTACAGAGTATATAGTCCAGACATTGCAGAAGGATGTAAAACATTTTCTATTTATTTACTCATTCTCGCTCAACCATTAGTCTGTTTTGGGAGCTGGGCAGAAGAGGAATGGTTAGCATGTCTTACAACTTGGGCAGAGAATGAAGGGGATAGAAGAATCTGGTTTTATTTTCACCGTTCACTATAAAAATCGGGTTGCTTACACACACACACACACACACATGAAATTCTATTGCTCTTCCCCCTTCTCGAGACAAGAGAGAACATGAGGTGTACAAGTAAAAGTAGGAGAAAGATAGTGAAAATCCGCGGTATTGCCCCTTCACTTTTGCCATTTCCTCTTCTTCACAAGAGTCCGGTTCGTAATGTGTGAGGAGTTTAAAGATGGGAGAGAAAATTCGTGAATGAGGTAGTTGATGCTTTTGATGTTCTCTCTCCCTTGTAAAACATGCATGTGGCGGGCGGGGAGTGAGTGAGCGGATGGACGGAATGAGATTTGAGAGAAAGTACACCGGAGAAAGTCAAAAGCACGCCATGGGATTTTGTTAGCAACGGAATACTTAAGCCATTGCCTAAAAATTCATCGGAATTCCCTTGTGGAATTCATGTATTCTGTCGGGTAATGAGAGAACAACTAAAAGATGGGGCATATAGCGGTATAGGTGGAAGGCTAGCGAACCACTTTCATCCCAATATACTGGCATACTATAACTTGTTTCTTTTCGTGACCCATTCTGTCTACCCAATTTCTGCCTCTCTTCTGTCTTCAATCCATCTCATAAATCCTTCCCACCTCCTCGGATTCTCTCATTCTCTCACACCGCTCCTCCCTTCGTATATTTCAATTATTTCCTAACCTGTCGCAACGTTGAAAATCAGCGCTATCTTAAGTTGACACTCCCCGGAATTCTCCAAATCAATGTTCTCCTTCCAGCTCGTCGTCGTCTTCCTCCACTTTATATACCTTATCTCATTAGATATTCAAGCATTTTCCACTCTCCCCAACTCTTCCATCCGACCCGGTTTTCTTCTCCAGTCTAAAGCGTCATGTCTCCACCACGCTACAACCCCAACCACTTCACATTAAAGGTCAACATCTAGGCGTCCCTCTATATGCAGGAAAACCCGGGTAGTATTCCCTTGCCTTCATTGAAGATTGTTTCCAAGTCGTAGACTCGTGGGCATGCATTCAGATCCGGCTAAATCAGGATTGATTTCATTCCCATCCGTCACCCAGTGCCTTTTCCAAGCTCTCATGCCTGCATCCGCCCTAAGTTCTGCTAAGAACGCTGCTAGAAGCGAGCTTAAAGCGACTACGCAAGGAGAAAGCAACCCCACAAACTCTGGCTTCCTCATAGCCAAATCTCCATGCCTGTCCACCCGAGGCGAGCATTTGGAAATGTATTAACCCATTACCACAATCATACTAGATTATGCTTTGCGTGTGCCGCATGCAGTGGGAAAAAGGTGAGAGAATATGCACACAATATTGTACACTCCTACTTTCACTTCCCATTGTGGAAGAGTGGCCACTAGCTAGCATGGAAATCATCTGTGATGTTAAACTCTGCATGCACGATCCTCGAATTCTATTCATCCTCGCTTGTAAAAACTTTCATCTGTATTCCCTCCCAACTTTCCATATGTACACACGATGTATTATCTAGCCCACACTCAACTTTCACCACATGTTTGTTCAGCTCGGGAGCTCCCTGAGTGAATCTCAACACGGATAAAGAGAAAATCCTCCAAGGATTATCAACACGTGAGAAGGATTCTATGCGATCATGATATTCTCTCATATCAACTTCTAGTTAAAGCCCCAACTTTATCAAATATTCCATCCTCAAATCTCGTCCATAATATCATCCCTAAAATCTCCCCCCTTTCATGCTCCTTACTGATTCCCTTTTTCTCAACTAATTTTCGAATTTTATTCTAAAATATGCACAGGCTTGTAGTAGCAGACCGACCTGGATGCCCGATATGCTGCTAAATCCTTTCGTAGTTGAGGAAATCACACATTTAAAATCTCTCTACCTTTTGTTCAAGAGCGTATGCTAAATTTCTAAAGCGCAATGGGTGTATCAAATGCTATGCTTCTCTAATACTAAATATAGTTAAAGACTGAGCAAACAAAATTACACATCCTTCTCGGGAGAAGTGTCTGTTTTCTGCTGGCCATAAATACGAAGCTCGCACTGCTGTACTAATGTCTAAAAATATTTTAAAATACTTGGTCGATCCATCTTGCTTGAATTATATTCGTTATACTACAGATATTTCACTGTAATCAGTATGCCATTTGGCAAATAAAAACTATTCTCATATCGCATCCTATAGATGATGAGATCATGACTCAGTAAGAAAACTCATAAAACTTCACTTCCGCATTTTAGAATTTGAATATGTTTTTAGTTTGTTTGAACCGAATTGCAAGATTTCAAGCTAAACTTCCATGGCTTTGCATCCAAGTTTACATCTCTGCTGTTTAAAAAAGCGAGTAGTGTACAGATTTCATAAGCTCAAACAATACGAAATAATTTATAATTCTGTTAAATGCAGCGGAAGTTCCTCTTTTATTGCCAGAAGAGCAATCCTTTAGAGAATTTAATGCACAGATATAAGATTATCATGCTTCAAAACGATGCTTGCATAAGACAATAAGAAATTGTAGAGAAAGTCCCAAAGGTGCAGGAGGAATTGTTCTTCTATGGACGCCTAGGGAGAGGGAGAAATGCTATCACTATTGAGCAATTTTGACTCATCGTCGTCGAATCACCTCCGGGAGAAGGATTCCCAGTTGCAATATTTGTATATCATCGTAATGTCTGGATTTTTGTACAAATATGACTTCCGTGCTGTATTGCAACATTTTATTCGGGATGAAGGATAGATTTTAGGAAAAAGAAGGTGTACATGTAGTGACCCGGAGGATGGAAGAAGAAAATGCTGGTTCTTATTCCCGACTAAAATTGTTATTTTTAAAGGTCATATTTCATTGGCTTTATGGAGGTAGGGACAGTGAGTGGATTGTGCGTGTCTTCTTCCTCTCAAGTTTCTGTCCGTCCTATTAAGCTAAAAGTAGAATCGGAAGAAGGCATTAGTTGTTATAAGAAAATGATGAATATCCAAAACGTTCAATATGCCCCCTCCTCCTTGGCCTTTTTTAGTATTTTCACCGCATGGAACTGACTAGATGAAAGGAAAGTATATTTCCCCTTTATTCAATTTAATCAATCAGTCCAAACATCCTCCTTCCCGAAACAATAATCACGAGATACACAGATTCAGATTTTCCTCTTTATTCTCTATCCATCTTCCCATTATTCATTTGACCTCTCCTTTCCATCTTCTAGGTTGTCTTGTCATTACAGCAGAATCCGTGGGCTGTAAGCAAAGCAGAGGTATTAATCTTTTGTCTGAAATAGTTGCCTCGTTCTTCCGGCTCTCAGCAGGCTGAGTAGTCCCTAAATTTTGGTTGTAGTTAATTTCAGTTTATTTAAAGTTGGAAAACAAAAAATAATATCCGCGTGAGCAGGTACAGGGTACAGATAGTTGGATTTTTAGACTTTCTCAATATGCTGATCTGTAGAGAAAATCTCCAGCTTTCTTTCTCTGTATTTTTAATTGTTAATGTTTGGGGAAATTACAGCTCGATGGAAGTTTCCAAAAGGAGATAAGTTGCTCTTGGCCTTTGTTCAAGAGATTCAAGAGAGAGCAACCTTTGGTTCATCTGACTTCTTGCATATTTCTTTTGGTATATAAAAACTTTCTAAAAGACAGGAAAAAAGAAAACTCGTCGGAAGCATGAGAGAAACGAGTGTTAATGGACACCATTGGAAGTAATTGAGTGTGTATAGGGAAGACGAAAGTTGTAGTTTTTGCTCTTCTCAACTATCCGCTTTCCTGAAAGACTGGAAGCATGGTAGCACGTTTAAATAGATACCGAGAGCAGAGTCTGACCGAGCAAGTAGCCTTTACTTCCATCTTAAGTGAGTCAGTGCTTAGTCAATGTGCACGCCTCGTTCTTAGTTCTTTACGGCAGAACAACTGGTTTGCAGGGGAAAGATATCGATCGGCCTCCAACTTTCTCCTCTCCCTCTCTTGTGTACAGCAGCTATATACAGACCTTTCTCTCTCTCCTTAGTTTGACTTTCCTCGTCCTACCAGCTTTTTCCCTCTATTCCGACGATTCCAGCTTTCTCTCCCATATCCCGCCCCCTCCTCTACCTTTTCTTCTGTGTATATTTATTTTCCTCCCTCCTGAGTAGCCCGTGTGTCTCTTGTGCAAGTCCCAATTCCAGCCTATCAACGCTTATCAACAGTATTCATTCCCCTCTTCCAAACTTTCCCTCTCTCGTCCCATACATATCCCCATAGGAAGAACACACTTTTATAAACTCTCACGAAAATAAAAGAGCGTGGATTCAAATATTGAATACCAACCACGGATTCCTATTTTCTTTACCACCACCTTAACATATTCAGAGCTCAGTTGGATTTCTCCTCCAAACTTTTCACCACAGTATTAGCTTGTGATCCTAACCAAACTGTTAAACTAACTACGCTTTTATGCACTCCAATGCTACGTAAATTGCAATTTAATTTTCGAAATTCACTCTAATTTGAACTCTGAGACTATACTCGTTACACTGACACCGGGCTGATTAGCAATGACTTAATCGGGATTATCGCCCTGGTTAGGAGCGCATCGTAAGGATTCTCTAGAGGTAACAAATCCCATTAAATGTTGGGATAGTATGGGAAATGCTATGATGTTTATACAAGTTTACAGAATTTTGGGGACAGTTGCATAATTTAGGGGCGGAGAAAGAGAAGCTTAATCGTTAAACAAGAGTGCTTCTGTACAACTATTAATCCTGTGAGAAAGTGAAAACCAAGGATTTATTGTTTTCCCATCCTCTTTCTTCCCAATCTCTTAGCTTTTAAATCTAGAGCTACAGAGTAATAGTTTTCCTGCTCATAGCTCACACACTCCGTCAGTATACGTTCATTGGCTCAGAAATGAAGGGCTTGTTCTTCACCCAATTGGTTTACTTTCTCCTCCAGAGGCTTTTACGATGTGAACCGAGATGGTATAAAGCTGATTTTTATTAGCCAATTACATACTCTGCCCTAAATATCCACATTGTACAACGTTTTAGAGAGAGAAAAATCTGGGACGTATGTAGATTGCTAAAGAATCTAAAAACTCTGTTCTCCTAACACTAGAGATTGGCTTGGGGGAGGAGGGAGTGGAGTTCTTGTATATAAAAGTTTTTACCTGTTTGTGGAAGATGTTTACATGGTGTTTCGGATTGGGGTTTGTGGAAAAATCCAGGTAAAATTGCCTTGCTGAGGTAGAGAGGTACGTCATGGAGGTGGAGAGAGGAAAGCAAGACAAAACTATAAGAGAGAGAGAGAGAAGGTGAAAAGGTATAATAATGCATAATGCTATATATAATTGAAGCTTTAAAGATTTTCACCAAGATTTCCCATGAGTAAATCCAATCTGTTTTCCTTGGCATTTCTCAAAGCTCGTTTGTTCATGAGATCCGAGTGACTGAACTCCGGTGCTTTGTTCCGACTATACCTGTACTCTGTACCACCACGAAGCCAGGTGAGCTCCGGGACCGGAGTCACCCTAAACAAATATTAAGTGCTTATTATAAATATATTAGCAAAATACCTCCCTTTCCTCCTACTGCTCCTGTACCAAAGCCTACACACTTCTTCGCCTCCTTGGTGGAAGCGTGAAAGGAGCTTTGAGTCATCATGAAACTCCCGCTTTCTCACTCCTTAGCAGAATCATCTACTACCTGTGTTTCGAATTTTCACTCAAAGCATTCCGAAAAAACACGGATTCAAACCTTCTTGTTGTTGATTTCTTATTTCTCTTAATTTTTTCAGCAGAGGCAATAGGAACTTGATGTTAAATTAAGTTTCTGAGAATTCAACAAAAGAGTTCTACATGTTCGTTCTATTGTCCGGCATAAACTTTGGTCGTGCCAGGTGAATGGGTTTTGAAGACAATCATTTTCCGGAATCTTGTTTCTATTTCCCCTCAAATTGCTCCGGTTTTTGATTCCGCCTACGATACGGTACATGCTACCGTCTTTCTCTTAGCTAAGCAACCAGAAGGCCAAATCGGAGCCTCACTTCTTGACCGTAGTAGTTGACCAGAATTCCTCGAGATTTTTACGATACAATAGGGAAGGCACAATTCATTCCCCACTTCTCCAGACGCTGCCAGCATCATGAATTACTGATGCGTCATATCTGTCATGGCTTCAACATTTTTAAGAGGTGAAGGCAAAGCACGCAACATCCATGGCAACCACCTAAGCTAGCCTATGTCGGCACACCAACCATTGCTTTCCAACAAGAAAATCCCCGGATTCTCCCTGCCCTGCAGTCACTATTTCAGCCATAGCCATCGTCTATCTAAAGCTAAACATTTCGAAGAGTATTGAAGACAACTCTTGCTTGGGTGCTGGGGGGGCTAAAAAATGGATTTAATGCGCCTTTTGTCGGGTTTTTTGTGCTTGCAAGAGCAAATAGGAGCGGAACGGGATACAAACCTATCTCCGGTGAAACCGCCTTCAACTCCGATCAATTCTCTACCAGGAAAGAGTTATAGTGTACTATTCATTCAATACTGTTTTCTCATGTCTCTCATCCTTTTTCTTCATGAATTCATTTTCCTTAAACTCCTCCCTGCCCCTCTGGAGTCATCCAAGAAGAGACGGCTAATCTTCATCTCGCCGCTGCCCCGTCTTAGTTTTCATATTGATTTTCTGGGGTGAAATGTAGCAAAGTAAGTGGATCATGTTGATGTTGATGTTAGGAAAGGAGGAATAATACTCTCCCTCTGGTTCACCTGCTCCGGGGAAAGGATTCCGATGCCGGCTATCAACTATATACTTTCTCCGACAGGCAGCAAGCGCATACCCTCCCCCTCTCTTCGTACACGCAGTACTCTTTAGGATTTGACACGGACTCAGTGAATTGCGGAAAGGAATTCAATTCAAACACTGTTGTCCCTCTCACATGTAGGAAAGTTACGCCTAAAATTTAGAATATTGTATATATATACAAACAACCAGGTTCGGATCCCTATTCAAGAAGGGGATACACAAAGTTCCGAACGCTGCTACTCTTACACGAGCCTTTTCTTTCTCCTTCCTTCCCCTCTGTCTGTCATTCTCCAACTCGTTGTCAAGACTACGGCGGAGCAAACAAAAATACTCATGAAATATTTGAAACAAATTCAGGACGGGCCGACTTGATTACCCTGGAATATTTTCCTTTATATATCCCAACCGCAAGCGTCGGACTTACTACTCGGGAGGAAAACAGGCGCAACCCTCATAATCATCCACCCAAAACCTATCCGGCTTCGGCTTCCAACCTTAACTTTCTCCTTGTAAAACGGGGGCTTTAAATGCGAAAATATCAAACTTTTACCTCTTATCTATCTTCCATTTCCCACGTCATCATGCACCCACCGCAAATATAAATCGCCCTCCTGCCACGCAATCCACCCAACTAACAAGACACTACATCACCAGCCCAACCCACCATTCCCCCTTTTCCCTTTCCACCAAACAACACAGGTGTGCTTTTCCATCTTTCTAAATTTAACTTTCCATATTCCTACTTTCCACAACCCTCCTTCGTACTTCCGTCTTTTTATTACACCATTTCATTCTCTGTGACAACCCCTGGATTCCTCCCCGCCTCCAACGTTTTGGTGCCCGCAAGACCTACAAGTACCTGTAAGTACCCGTCGGACAGCCCTTGACTGATTTAAGGCATATTTTGTTCACCGGAATTTTGCCAGAATCTGATGGAGAAAGAAATTGAAGCGTACACGCATACACGCTGCTATGTATTTATCTCGTCTAGATTTGAAACAGATGGAAAAATGCAATTTTTTCAAGCATTATATATTTACATTTTGCTTCCTCAAGTGCATCTTCTGTGTATTCCGGCCTTCACTCCCTCTCTCTCTCTCTCCCTTGATTCATGCATCTTATAGTTTAATGGCTCGAGGAAGGATTTCTTGGAAAAAAATATGATGGATGCGACATGGAAGGATAACTCGCTCCGCAGTTTCTCTTATCAATTTTCTCTCTCTACAGACACATTTCTGGAAATGATTTATATTTTATCCTGAAATTAAATTCCAAGCACTTTCGGCAGTGAACGCAATAAAATAGCCTTATGGCTTAAACTAAAACTGTAGTTTTCGAATTTTGTGTACAACAAAACTACGCTTTGTAGCTCTTCATCCTCTCCTCCTTTGCCAGAATACCACCACTCACCACTGCCTTATATTTTCTGCGGAACTCAAAACAGAGAGCCGTATCAAGGAAGAGCCAGAAAAAGAATGACGAGCTCGCAGTCAAAGCAACACAGAAACTTCATCTTTCAAAAACTCTTCCTGTCATAGTTTAGAATGTGTTACGCAACTTCCGATTCTACTACCTGAGCTTCTCCTTTCAGATGAAGATGAGCTGATGTCTCTGGATTTCTCAGATTTGGTCCCCTCTGCACCCTACAAAAAGTAGTTTTAGTTGTCAACTTGCCCGACACTGACAAAGATGGACTGTCACCGGAATTATTAGCCTACCTTTCCTCCGGAATCCTCTTGAGCAATCCCCGTTCCTGTACAGCCTCCCACCCAACTTGTGTTACTGTACCTCTTTTACAAGCTCATCTCCTTTATACCTTTTTCACTTGGGTCTTTGAAATCTTCATCATTTTGTCCCTACCCTATAACATTCATGGGTTTTCTCGCTTTCTCTTGCAAACCGTCTTCTGACGTTTACACAGGATTCCTCAACATTAAGTCTCCTCCTCAACCTCCAGAATATTAAGATGAATGGGTTGGAGAAAATAGTGAAAGACGTATAAATGATTGATTCTCTACTACTCTTTCTCTATTTTCGTCCTACCTTGAACTTTCTCCTCCATGAATCTCTTATATGCGGTAGCATCAAGAATAGTAATTTCATTCGAATGTGTCGAATATTGATGGTCATTTTATCGCGTCTTGACCATTCAGACTTAATTGTATTCAAATATCAATTAGTTAATTGTGAACAATTTAATTCCAAATGTGACTACCTGCAAGTACTTGATAGGAAACATTTGGGTTAAATATTGCCAGAAATATTGAATGGAATACTCCGGTCCATCCGACTTTGGGTGGTTGGATTTGGATTTTAAGATGTTTTGTATGATGCCGTATACTATGATCTTAGGGTTTAGAGCTTTCTATTCTTTCTTGTGCTCAGAGAGAAAGTAAAGGGACGATGATGGATGATGAGTGGGAATCATGCCAAGTTTAGATTACAACTTTTAGTTTCAAGCTGCAACTCAAATGAGTTCTTCCGCAAGCTCTAATAAATCTAATTAGGATATATCAGAAAATATTAATCCTCATAATCGTTCATTAGCGCATTTTCCTCATCATCTACCATTCCTTATGTGGAATTTGATTAAAATTCAAGACAATCGGATGTAACAGACTAATCAACGCTTGTTTATAGTCGTTTGATGAATTATCTTTGATAATGCGGGTTATTAACTAGGAGGGAGTTGGTGCGGAACGAAGATCCGCTTTCACTACTTTCACCTCTCCTTTCCCTGATTCGTACAGGCTGGAGTAAAAGGAAATGGTTAATTTCTTTCCTCCTCCTCCCTGGTATATACAGCCCTCTTTGCTCATTTATTCCTCATCAACTTTTAAAATAAGGATAGAAACCTAGTCTTACATGCTTTCACTCCACCCTGAGGGGCACTATGGATAGATTGAATTTGCAAATAAGTTCCTTACCTCACAGTTCTCCTCCATCATAATAGCCATTATTATTCGGAACTTTCATTCAAGTATCGTGAAACAATATTCCTAATTATTACGAATTAATCCGTACAGCCCCTTATCGCAATTCGCAATCAACATAATTTGAAATTGGATTTGATTCTTCGGGTTTGTTATTCCAGTCAAACTCTAAACCCCGCCATTGGATTCAAAAAATATAATCTTTAGCACATTTTACACATACATATGCTAATATCACAACAGGGGAAATCGATTAATTAATTAAAATAGCACTAATTGTAGACTATGCATAGTTTCATTGAAGGAAAGTATAACACGCATTTTTTTAAAGTCGTATATTTTTTGTACATAATATGCTAAAAACTCGCTTGCTATTAATTGCTCTGAGCCTGGCAGCTTGTCATTTCCCTCTTCACAAATTCATAATATAAACAATGAAATTAAATTATTTTTAAGCAATATGCCGGTTACATGACTGCAGGACGGTACTTTGTACAATTATATGTTTGAAATACAGTAATACTCTTCCAGTTCACACTTGTACTTATCAGATAGCTTAACTTTTAGAGGAGATGGATTATCTCCACTAAAAGCAAGAAAATTTAGTGAGGTATTATTTTATTAGCTTTTAAAAAAAATTAAATAAGTATTTACTTCGATACGCACAAACCCAACCAAGATTTTTAATTTGTTACAAGAACACGTTACACGTTAAATTTTAGATTGAGTTTATGGCAAAAAATTGAAGATAGGGTTTAATTTTTAAAAAAACGATTCACTGTTCAATTGCTAAAATCACAGTTAATTAAATCGAAGTTTCGATAACATGGGCTTCTTCAGTAGCCCATGTTGAAGGTGTGGATTTGGTACTGCGATTGAGGTAGTTGAGGCACATGATACAATTTAAATTTTCCACAGTTGACCGTTATTGTTGTTTACTATTTCGGGGATAGAGTTTAGTTCGGTTGGGTGACAAGTGCAGTTTCTCTCCGCTTGTCTACACACATTCATAATATCCGAAATCTGCACTTGTCACCCAATCAAATTTTGTAACCGAAACGTCGTGTAAAATTGACTGTGATTAGTAATGAACCGGCCCTTCGGCGTTCTCGTTTCCATGACGCTAACGTGTATTCCTTATATTTTTTTGCTGCGGAAGTTCTTCCAGTATTTGAAATAAACTTCCTAAAACGACAGTCTCGGAGTGCGAGTGTTGATAGTAAAAGTTTGATTGTGTAAAATATTTTATCAAGTTAAAACATGCGGGGAACAAAGTTGTAGGACAGACGAGTCATTGGCGAATAGCTCAAAGCATTGCATCCTTAGATAAAAGTTAGTCCCACTAACTTTTTCGACTTCCATACAAAGCCGTTCATCGAAGTTTTCGGCAAACTTGGGATCAAAGCAGGATAGAGCGGTGAAAAAGCATACAAACTACAGATAGAAGGAGCTTAACCGATGATGAGAAACTGTCAGATCACTAGTGCTCTTCTTTTGTGCGCCATGGAAACGTGGAAGCATTAAAAGTTAACTGGACTTGTTGTAGCAATTGCGTGTGTATTATATACTCTATGTAAAGAACTGTAGTAATAATTTGTCACCGTCTCCGTTCTTAATGTTAGCGCTTAGCCACATTATTATCTGATGTGGCAATGTGCTTACAACTGGACATTCACTAAAAGCCCTGGAAACTCGGGCAAGAGCGAATAATCCCGAACGCTTATATGGGGTCATCCAAAGAGGTCTCCTCTCAAAGACTTGGTTGGTCTGTGTACCTAGTCCCATGTCTGAATTGAAATTCGAAAACATTCGCTCTTTTCTACCTGAAACCATTAATATTACAAGGCATCCTTGTACCATTTTCGAAGTTGAACCGGAAGTACCTCCAGTTTATCGCCCACTGAGTGAAAATTGAAGTTTCTCTCCACCCGAATTTCGCAGTCTGATTTCGGAAGAAATAAAAGGCACTCTTCTGCATTGTGTCT
Organism: Sminthurides aquaticus; assembly: GCA_906901655.1. Lineage (NCBI taxonomy): Eukaryota > Metazoa > Arthropoda > Collembola > Symphypleona > Sminthurididae > Sminthurides > Sminthurides aquaticus. The sequence goes on along the minus strand of CAJQTT010000004.1, from coordinate 366,630 downwards.
GCATGAACCGCTGTCAAGAAGGAGAACAACAAGGGAAGGCAGAGGCAGTGTTGAAGCTGATGGCAAGTTTTGGTTGGTTGAGAGTGGAGGTGTATGAGAAAGTAATTATTACAATTACATTTTTAATGTCAGCTTGCAATTCCGAGTGAAATGTTGGCGAGAAAACTTTGGTAATTAAACCCTCAATCTGGATTCCGTCCTAAAACAGTATTAAGGTGAATAATGTAAAGTTTTTGAATTGGAAGACAACACTCCTGAAATCCCTACGAAATTAAAAATAATACGACTGCAATGCGCTCTAACTTTCCCTGAATACGAATGTGTTGAAGAAGATGAAAGTTGATTACTTTTTCCGTCTTCATCAATCCTGCTCATTTCAGGAGCATAAGCTCTGCCAGCAGGGGTTTTAAGTGACACATTTCAAGGTTTTTGATGGATACAGAGTCATTTGCTTGTGAAGCGGATTTTTTTGCACATTTACGCATTCCATAGGAACCATAAGGGTGATACGCTGTCGCCATGGCCTTCTAAATGCTTATTCCTTCATGTATTATCCAATTGCAAGCTTCAAGCTTAGTTCCCATTTGTCCCGCATAGAATATTAAACACGCTCAACCACCCGCAGATCTTACCGCAGATGACTTGTGGAAAAGCGTTGTTGGTGGTAGAAGAGCTAGTAGCAACATTTACTACTTGTCCGTAGCGGTGAAGGCATGCAAAGGCAATAAAATACGGAAAAGAGTAATCAGTTTGCGAAATTTCTCCAACTAAAACTTGAAGAAGGGTGTGAAAGCTTTTGCAGAAGGAACTGTGCTCTGCTCTATTAACCATATAAACTGACGTCGGATTGAACGTTGCCAATGTACTAGTGACAAGTTGGTTCACCTGCGAGTGCGATCAAGATACACAACTAATTGAAACCGAAAAGATCTGAGATATAAAGCGTGGGAAGGAGCTAGAAAGTTGTTACATGGGTGCTTATTTGTCGCCTTGAAGCATTTGGAAACTGATAAGCGGCCTTTAACCCCTCTTATCTACACCACAATTCACTACACTTCATTTACCCTCCGTAGAGTATGGAATTGGTGAAAGTTACTTGGCCCATGTAAGACATAGTTCCTGACGTGTCTTTAAGAAAAGTACTTTCACTAAGACGAAATGAGCAATGTTGCTCCGTGCTACCCTCCCATGTTCCCCATCCCTTGTCGTATTTCCTTTAGCCTTTGATTATCTTAAGGCAGTACAAAAGGAACTTGCCGGAAGTTTCTTCCTCCGGCTTGTGTGCATTTCATTAGAATTTATTCTTTGAATATCCGAGTAAGTAGGTAAAGCTCCCTTCCCCTAGAGAAAGTCGGAGAAAGGGAGGGAAAGAGAGTAGAGCTGATTGGCAAGGGATTGCGGTGGGTTTTCCCTGTGGCAATAAAATAATGTCTTATCATTCTTTCGATCCAAGCCTTTACTAATACATTTAATTGAATTGTTTTCCAGGTCCGGACTCTCTTTGTGAGTGGCTTACCCATGGATGCCAAGCCAAGGGAATTGTACCTTCTATTCAGAGGATATGAGGTAAGGGATTGCATTAACTCTTGTAGTCAGGCATGTCTCATATTTTATTTACTCCAAGTATTGCCTTAATTCTTCCATGAACATTACCTTATGACTTCCATCCCCTTTCCACTATATATTCGCTCCCGCTAGGAGTTAGAAGGGTATGACATAAATTGTGTACTTGAGTCATGTGTAGGAATCGTAATGTTCTTTAAATTCCGAATAGTGTATACTCGAGGATTTCCTCGTGCCTGTGCCAGACGTACGTAGTTTAGACTTTTGAGAAAAGCATTTCAGTGAAAATATTTGCTGGCCAAGTATGACATCTTACAAACTTGAAGGAACGCTACTACTTTTGACGAAAAACTCTTTTGAAACCGCACAAAATACGGAATAAATGAGTGAAAGCAGTTGGACTCGTATCCTTGTTAACTTCAATAGTCATAGTTAGTGCAGGAATTAAGGTTATTTTCGTCTATTAGCTGGTGACTACCGCCCATGTATGAATTGTCTTAATCGTTGGAATTAAGTTCCAGGGGATAGTAAGATAGGAAATATACAGCTCTCACATAACTTTGAATGGATTTTCCGTAGATGAAAGCTATGTTAAGGAGAGAGGTATAGTTTTGTTGAGGAATAGGTTGTGGATTATTCGAAGCAGTTGTCACCTGTCAACTCTGCTCCTCGAGTAGTTTCCACAGAATTCACGCCCGTAATCTTCATGATGGTTTGAATTATTGATGATCCGGCAGAGTTAGCCACGCCTTAGTAGTTCCACTAATCCATTACAACCTCTATCTTTTCCAGGGTTACGAAGGCTCACAGTTGAAGGTGACGAGCAAAAATGGGAAAACCTCTTCGGTAAGTCTATAGCTGTTGCCTTAAGCGTTGTTTTCTCCTCGTTCTCCCTCTTGAACGTTCCTACAAAGAGTGTTCCGAGAAAATAATGACATGCCTTTATTTGTTTTTCAGCCTGTCGGTTTTGTAACTTTCACTTCGCGAGCTGATGCAGAGGCTGCAAAGCAAGTTTTGCAGGTAAGGAATTAAAGGAATCATACGGGAGGAGTGGGTGAAAGAGTGAAATTGGGGGTTGATTAATTTGTACCCATATGCTTCGTATTCCAGGGGGTACAATTTGATCCTGACTTGCCTCAAACTATACGACTGGAGTTTGCTAAGAGTAATACTAAAGCAAGCAAACCAAAACAGCAGTCACCTCCAGCAGCGGCTCAACACCCAGCGATAATGCACACATTAGCTGGCCGTAAGTCATCATCATTCTTTGTTTACATCTCATCCACTACCCTGTAACTCGATGCTCTTTCCGATATCCCGCATAGACGGAAATGGTGGAATAGTAATTTTCCACCAAAGTACTCCAAGGCAGAGAAGATGCGCGTAGGCTTTTGAAGGAACTGGATTTGAACTGTGAACTGGGAGAGTAAAAGCAATATACTGATTTATACTTTGCAGCTCTCGGAGGACCTTTTTTCACAGGGGCGCCTGAATTATGGCCTCCACCATTAGCGTACTCAGGAGCTGCTGCCGCCGCCGCTGCCGCTGCTGCTGCCGCAGCCGAACTCCCAGGGGGCCTTCAACCAACACTGGTTCACCCTGCCTTACATCCACAGGTGCCTCTTCGCTCCTTCCTCTGACTTTCTACCCTTGCTATCCTTTCCCAACTCACTCGGATTTCCGGGTGGGGGGTGTACTAACTTATTCCGATCCTTTTGAGTTCCTTACCTAAAAGATGTTTGTTGGACTCGGTAGATGTTCTACAGGGTACTCCAGCATTACTAAACTCTTCAAAACTGTCCATGAGAATCCCATCACAATCCTTCACCCCCAGCTCAGGGTTTGTGGTAAAGACTTCGCTAGGATCTCCTCTCATGATTGGCCTTCATAACCAAGTGGTGGCGCCTGGCGATTCCCACCAGCAAATCACAGTAGGATTTAAATCCTCGTACAAAATTTTTTCTCTCGTAAACCTCTAACTTTGAATGTACATGTAATGTATAGACGTATTCCTACATCTACTTCTCCTTCTCCTACGGATAAATCCAAGTATTTCTTACATCCTACAATTATTATCATATCAACCTTTTTCTACGATCACTCCTCGCACGTGTCATTAGCACAGGCTCTGCTCGTCACAAGATCAATAATTGCTATCCTATTTTATATGCAGATTATTAGTAAAACAGCAATAACCTTTTAGAACTTTCTCCCAGTTCCATTCTCTTTAAACCAGGAGCTATTGTCCAGAGCATTTAAATAGTTTACATTTTACTGTACGAACTGCGAATGCGCTCTCATCACAAAATTGTTCAGGCATTTAAAATGAAGCAGCTTAGTTTTTATAGACGCCCTAGGATATTTGCTACCAATCTGACGGGTACATCTTGCGTTCAGATCCTCTGATACGAATTACAAGCTTGAAGTCTTTGAATATAAATGATAGCTTTTGCCATTAGTTAGTTCCCCTGTTACAAACGCTTATTACCCGAGTGAGGACGAGTTTAGAAAGAAAACTTGTGAGTAGATAAAAATTGTGTCAGAGTCAGTGTCATATCTCTATTTAGATTTGGAGAAAGCACACGAATGCACAAAAGAAAGTAAAGAAAAACTCGTTTCCCTTTTAATGAGAATGGAACATGGCTCACAACTCGAATCAACTCGTCCCTCATCACAGTAAGTAGTGTTACATGATTTGATTAGCAGTCAAAAGCAATAGCAAATCCTTAGCTTGGCGTAGCTAGCTTGTAAAAGTTTGAAACTGCAATCAGCACAATCCTGCGGCTACACCATGCAGAGAAAGTCCTTTACTTTCTTTTAGCCATCTTAGACAGGGAAGTGACAAGGATTTGAAGGATTTGATGGTGGGACGGAAAGTTTTGAGTAGCTCCTCCTTGCGGAACGCTCCAAGATGAAAGCGTGGGATAAGTGGACAAATACGAGTGCGTACATGAAAAGAGAGCTGATGAAAAAGTTTTGTATGAGGAGAAAATAAGGAATCTGTACTTGGAGAAAATTAGTGATACATGTAAGACGAGAGTATATACATATACACTATCAATTATCTAACAAACCATAAGGATATTGAAATTATGAATTTTTGATCACAATATTATGCAGGGTTACAATTTTTTCTTATAGAAATAAATCGACGTAATATTCGCAAGACGTTAAAAAGAGGAGAAGAAACCGATTCAAAATATTTTCATTACGCATCCCGAACAACTTGCTACTAACCGAACAGTAACAGATTTTAATCAATTCAAGTATCAAGAATCTAAAAAAAGACAGTCTCTTCATTAACAACTAAGGATTACAAGAGTTTTTAACGGAATGCAATGAAAGTCATTAAAACTAGCCATACGGAAGTAGTGAAAGGAATTTTAAGGGATTGAGATAATTATAAAAATGCAGTTATTCAATACCCAAGAGCCGGTGTCCCTCCGAGAGACATCCCAGTCAAAATCACCCACCCGTATACCACTTCTTTTATAAAGTTTCCGCACCGGGCAGTGCCTTCATCCTGGACTAGTTTTCATTCTGCACTTTTTTTATCGTTGTTATAAACGCCTTACAACTCCTGTCACCGTAGCTATTTATGTTTATGAGTAGCTGTGATTAAGTTTCTTGTGTTTCAAATAGTAATCCTCTCTTAACATCCTGTTTTGAATGTGAGAAGGGAGGAGAAAGTACGAAAGTACAAATGATATCCTCCCGCTTGCATCAATCGTAGCGTTGTAGTGTAGCCTATAATTTGTTTTCTCATATTTTGTTCAACCTAAAAGTAAACGAGTTTTCTTAATAGTTTGAGTTAAACTTGTGTTAATCCTTTTTAAGTTTTTTGCATGCTATTTTTTGATCCTACATATAATTTTGACTGGATTACGTTTGTTTGTATTTCTTGTATTCCTCTTTTCTTTGTCGTTTTTCAAAAACTTAGTATTCTCCTATACTCTATTCTAATTATTGGGATTTTACTCAATAATATATACTACTAATACATCTCTACTACCTCCTCTCTCTCTTTCTCCCTCTATCTAAAACTTTCATCTCTTTCCCCATCCTACTCTTCTCTTAGTGGCTAGCAATAGCCTATAGTATTTACTGCATTGATTTGTCTTGCAAATTTTTTTATTATTAATTAATCATGGCAAACATTTGTTGTATTAACTCACTATCACAGCAAGCATTACCACTTGGGGGTCCAGCTTTAGGATCACTCCATGCCAGCATCCCACACTTACTACCTTCGCCTTCTTTGGCCTCACCAGTTGGTTCAGCTTGTTCTCAGTCCGTGGGTAGTCACGCACCTTGTTCCACATTGTTTGTTGCCAATTTGGGCGCCTTCATCACTGAGCAAGAGTTGAAAGACATCTTCGGCAGGTAACATTTATGAAAGCACACTGCCTTTAACTCTTCCCCATCTTATCCTTAGCAACTATATGAACTGCATGATAATACGCTTACTAAACTAAAATTACAATCAGCCCTCAAAAATTATAATAATAATAACCTCTGTCCTCTAAGTCCGAACCCACAATCATTCCCACCATCTCCACTATTGCTCACCAACTTGCAAAGGTTATTCTCTTTCTTCCCCTACAAGGAGGTCTATTCCAAGTCTTCCATTTTACGCTTATAAAAAATTAATATTTTCCCCCATTCGGGGATATTGTTGTGAGGGAGGTTTCCGGACGTGCCAAATTTCTGGCTGATTGACTTGTCGGCAGTGTTGAATAGAGTAGAAAGAATTCAGAAAAACTTTTTTTCCCACGTGAATAAATAAAGAGAAAGACTGGACTCAAATCCGAGTGTGCTTACCATAATATCCGCGCTTAGAACTGGAGACAAGATGAATTGTTTGTCGAGCTCGAAATAGAGAATTATTGATTCGCTTTTTATCTCTTTTCTCGGGTTTTCAGTACCTTCATAAATCGGTATATGTTTTGGGAGAAAGTGTGCAAGACGCTGGGATGGTCTACATGAGGGACAGATAAAGGGGATGAGTTGGAGAAAGTTGGAGAGAAAGTCCTGTGTCAGCCGAATAAAGAGTCATATTCTGCTCCTCTGTAACATTTTCTAAAGTAATGCCGTCATTGGCTGTATACGTGTTAGCGTCGAGAAGAGCAGTATATGCATCCAATCCACATTCAAGCAGTATTACCAAGCTCCCTCAGAGACTATTACCGAGCCTCAATTCAAATACAGATTTGAATATAACTCTTATTTTTTCAAATACTAGCCATTCTCTTTCCTATTTATATAAACCTGAGCCATGCTCAAAGAAGAATATGTTTTCTTGGTGGAATCTAAATCCATCCGTAATTTTTCTATCTACTATCTTATTGCTGATTCGTCATCAGCTTCTTTGCATGTAAAAGAAAGTAAATTGTAAATCCTCCGCACATAATAGGAACGAACGAAGGTGCTTTCTCTTTCCATACTCTACTCTGGGCGCTTTGCAGCAGAGTATGGCCCACCTTTACTTGAACTGAATTCCTTAAAAGTTTCAATGGGACGGAAATACTATTATTAAGTTTTCATGTCGGCGAAGTAAGAGTTGTGAGGCCCAGCGTAGTCGTTGGTGTATACAATAGCCTTGTACAGAAATCCATTAGGAGCGTGTTGTGAGATAATATTTTTAAAAAATTCTATTTCTCTGTCTCATCCTTTGGCTTTTCTCTTCAGCCGCCTTCCCGTTTTACTCCTTTTCTCTCATTGTCCCTCTCTTTTATTCCAATTGATAAATATTTAGATTCTCTCTTTATAAAGTCCTTAGAAAGAGTAGGCAAGAAGAAGACAACTTAGCCCACTTTATTTATTTTTACTTCTTTTACAAAATACGGCAAAATTTATGAGCACATCAGCCTCATTATTCACTCCGAGTCATGAAGTTCCCACTTGGATTACCATACATGCTTTCTTTCTCTCTGTCTTGTAGCCTTTTCCTTGGGTTTTCTGTAGGTAGTAAACTATAGGAAAGGCGTTTCTGGACTTGCTTTCAAATTTAGATTCAATAGTACTATTGAGAAGCGGGTGGGAAGATAATCGAAGGAAAGCTTTCAATTTCCCCGCCATAGCTCATTATGTATGCAATGCTGTAGGGGTGAAAGCGGTGAAAGCATAGAAGATTTTTTAATGCTAGGAAAAGATCCAATGCGCGTATATTATCGATGGCAAATAATGTACTGCAGCAGTGGCGGAGCCTTGTGAGGACACTGGTGTTACGAATGTTTGTTTTCTCCTGCGATGGCTCAGGGAAACTGATTGTACGGACTTAGCGACAGTGCCATGGCTTAGCCATAGCTATCTAACAGTGGTATGTCTTCGTGCGGAGGTAGAAAATATGGGGTTAAATTATTCATTTCGGGAGGGGAAAGAAGACAGGGAAGGGAGAGGGATAGAGATGTATATAAAAAATGCAGAAGAGGGTAAATTAAGGTGGATTGTGTATGCATATTAATGCATTCCGAATAATGATGCTTTCCATCACGTCCTATATATTTGACGGGAACTTGTTTCCCGGAGCCATAGCTCTCTTCCTACCTTCAACCTTTCATCCCCGCCCCCCTTCACATATGCTATTATACGCGAACGCATATATTACACGCAAAAGCCAAAGAATCCACCAGCACCACCACCCCGCCACGACAACACTTTTGCATCACTCTATTATTCTCTACTTCCACCGCTTCTACTTTCTTTCCCCTCGGACCCAAGTGACACACCTATGTGAGCGTAAGGTGGCTCCAGAAAGTGTGGACATTAATATCTGGAAACCTTTCTCTCTCTCTCTCTCTCTCTCTCTTTCCACCCTCTATTTAGCCAACTCAACTGCGCACAAGTCACGCCCGCTAAATCTATTGCAATTGCAATGCAAATACCCTTGTATCCTCCAGCACTCAATCCAAACCTCCCAAGTAAAGTTAGTCTACGAATACGAATTCTAAAATCCATAAAAGCTAGCCTCCTTTCCCCGCCCCTGCCCCATTCGCTATCTCCAAAGAGGAGGGCAACTTTACATACTCTCAGCATATATTTCAAGTTGCCTCCCCCTGTTTCTCCCAGTTTGCCACTTAGCAGGAAAGCATATAGCCTCCTACCCGCTAAAGGATTTTCTGGAAAGGCAGGAGAAGAAGTTAAATGACGGGGAAAATTTGTGCGTGTTCTAGAGAAACTTTGCTTTTTACAACAACAAAAACTGAGGGAATTAAGTGCCCATTAAAATTGACCGATAAGGAGCTATAGTAATCCTATTGCACTTATATACGCATGTCGATAATAAAATGATACAGAATTATATATTTATTTATATAGAAACCAGTTTGGTATCCAAAGATGCCAGTTATCATAATGGTTACTTGCTGCTAGAATTATATGTGTAGTATGAAAATCCATTAGATTTAACAAATATTTCCGCATAAGCATCCGTCTTGAGGTGGTGCGTGATGATTTTAAATTGTATGATTGATTTTTTCCAGCTTTCCCGGATTCAGTCGACTTCGTTTGCACACTAAAGGAGGCAGTCCAGTTGCTTTTGTAGAGTATGTGGATGTACGATGTGCGACGCAAGCAATGGCAGCTTTACAAGGCTCATTTTTAAGATATTCTGATCGTGGAGGTATTCGGATCGAGTATGCAAAGACCAAGATGGCTGAGGTGAATCAGGTGAATGGACCGAGTAGTATCCTTCTGACAACAAGCAACGTGACAATGAACGGACATCATCCCCAGTACAGCCATGTGAATCATGTAAATAACCTCAATGCTATGACCACAACAACCGCATCCTCTCATCCTCAATGTCCTAATCCTCTTCTTTATCGTCATATTGTCAATGCAGCTTAAGTAAAAGCACTCACTCTTTTGTACGCACCGCAGGCGTACTACAAGATTCGGGAGTGCGTGTGTGTGTGTGATGTGTGTCTGTATGTATGCGTGGGATGTGAGGGTAGAAGATGTTTGTGTACGAGAAGGAGGAGGAGGCCCGCAGTGAAAAAAAACAATGCAAAATCCAAGAGATTTTAGCATCCTCCAAAAAAGCAGAAACATCCAACCAAGAGAACACATTTCCTCCTGATGAATCAATAACGTTTTATTACGAACGAGTACACAATAATGTATTCCGTTAGTTTGTTGTCATTAACGTTACAAGAGGTAGAGGAAGGTTAGAATGTTATTGTTAGAAATAATGAGGGATACAGCATTGGCTCAGGATCCACATAGTTATTACTTTAAAAATCCACACTCTTTGCTTTCTCTTTTGCTTTCTCTTCTTTCTCTCCCTGCTATACATATGAACATAGAACAAATGCAGGAACAGTCAACACGGATCACACATTGCTCCTCACTCACTCTTCCTGCACTTATTAACTCTCCTATACATGTAACAAAATCTTATCGAAAATACATTTCATTCCCTTTTACAGCATGTAATCGGAGCACACTCAAATTTGGTTTCAATATATATATATATACAGTTTTCAGTTCCCTCAGTCTCCGTGTAACCATGTGAGTTGATTACATGTATGCATGTGGTATCTATGTGAAACGTCCGTATCCTCCTCTCCTTATACTAAAACGTAAAATGTGTAGCTCAACTAGGAGCAGACTTTCCTCCTTTAAATCCTATTCTAACGAATTTAACTTTACATTTGAAATTATTTGAATTCACTTAAATTTATTTTAGCGTACTCAATTCTTTCTCTTTCGTGCATTCTTTCCAGATCCGGTAGATACACCCGGTAAATACATGGGATGTTTTCTCTTAATCTCTGCAGGGCTACATCACCTATTGAGAATCGAAGATTTCTAAAAAGCTCACTCTATTCTCACAGTCAACGTGCCCTTATGGTTTAGTTGTGAATTGAAGTAACTGAAATTCTGTGGAAAATAATTTGTTTTAAACTTTTCTCCTCCTTATCTCTTCAATTCGTATCCCTCTCGGCTAAATATATAATATATAACAATTCAGGTATAAATTCAGCGTCCAAAGCTATCCATCCGATACACTTTCATAGGAACTGAGAGTTACTGTCATAGTCAACAATATAGTTGTTGTACGCTACACCTCTTTACATGAAAGTACTGCAATCATATGTGCTACTTTCTCTTCCATCTGTGTCTGCCTGCTTTCTCCTCTTTTTACTTGGAACTATGCACAGATATTGTGTAGAAGAGGTGCGGAGGCTATTCTGTGTGTAGGTCGGGGTTATTGAGGGAGTCCTAAAGTCCTGAGTAAGATTTATGTAGCTGTCATTATAGACATGTTCAGGAATGATAGTAGAGAGATATATGGATGCTGTATATAGTTTGATTGAAATAGTTTTTAAGAAAATTGAAAAAAGAATTGCTAGTTTCAAGCCAGCTAAAATTTGGTATATAAAATTCATAGTTTCCTCGGATATTCTATGCTAACATATCTGATTTCATCGGAGCTGGGAATGATGAGAAATGAGGAGAAAAGTGATGCAGTTCGGCCATAACTCCAATATCCGTCGGATCCCCCTGTGGAGAAAGGAGAAAAAGGACGTTGTTGAGAGAGAGAACGTCACCATACCAGCACACCGCTTCTCTACCTTGTCTCCTCCAGACATGTTAAAGAAACATACAGAACACACCAACATTTTTACAAACTCAGAGCTTCATTTCCTTGCATGGATTCCATTCCAACCGGTATCTTCTGTAATCCTACGTGTACACTATAATAATGAAAACTTTTATCCCGTCTATAAAAATTATTCCTTTTGCTCAATCCCCCCTCCCTCAGTGCTCATCTTATCAACTCCACAGAGAGGTACAGATAGCTTCTAATGTATTACCAGGAACGACACTCAAGTGTCCTCTACACACACACACTGTAGTCATTCCGAATATTTTAAAATTGATTCCTGATAAAAAGGATCCTTGTGTATGAGATAGAAGTAAGGTAGTCGAGAGAAGGAAATCAAGGAAGATGCCATTATCTTGTATTAACCACTGGTTGTATTAAAACGTTTTACGTTTGCAGAGGAGGAAATGCAAGTGTTGCGGATCGAATTACAAGCAATCTGGATTTTTGAAAAAAAGAATCGAAAGACTTTTACAGAGTTGATCAAATTTTACATGTCAATGCACAAAAAGAAGCTATTACAATTGAGGGAAATTTTGTAAGGGAATTGTATTTAAATCTAAGCTGTAGTAGTTTAAAGTTCCCATTCTACAATAACGAGCTTACCGCTCCGAAATTCATTTAAAACACCAAGCTGTTTGAGCATCTTATGCAGTGCGTGTCAATGCAGTACTTAAATATTAATGTTCCACCCTTTCTTCAGATTGACATTAGCCTGTTGACGAAGTAAAGCGGTGCTTTTATAATTTAAAAAAGTTTGTTATATGCATAAGTATTTTCTCAACTTTTCCTTCAGAGACTGTTATAACTTGTTTTGGGAGTGGGTCCGAGTTTAATGCAATCAAGAGGGTGGATCCTTAGGATAGCTTTAATTTAAAAATATGTTGAATTCATTGACCAAAACTTAAAATCCAGTTTAAATAATTTAACCTCCAGCACAATTTTGCCAGAGGACAAAGATTGAAGGGGGAAAGGTGATGATAAGGAGAGGATGCGGGATGAATCCAAAATTAGCCTATTTCATACTTATGTGTGTGTGATGTGAGTATTGGGTTTAAGTATATAAACTATCCTTGTGTAATCATGGTTCTCATTCTGGATAAAATGAGAATGATCTTCACCATGCTAAGGAATACATTCAAAGGGCGGTCATTTCGCTCTGCCTACGGAACTCAAGCATATCTCTGGTTTAAGTCCTAGAAAATTATCGTGATAGAATCAGCTATACTGATTTTTCAATAATATAATTTCTATAAGAGAAATACTTAGGTAAAATCTATTTCATTATGCTAACGTGCGTGCTACTACTGCGGCGGCAGTGGGCGATAATTGTGTATAGATAATAGAGTCGTGTAACATTTAGTTGACTAGATTTAAGTATTAAATGATAATACTACAATACATATACGTATTCCGTAGAGTATAAATTATTTGATAAATCAAATGAAAAAGCTAATCGCCCAAAGACTTTGTAATCTTGTGTATATTCTAGATTTAAGTTTAAGGAGTAGTGATAATTACTTTAGAAATTAGTTGTGTGCAAACGCTATATTCAGGCTGTTTTGAAAAGAGGGGTGCGATCGTCATTTGCCAATCTCAGAGACTGGGTCCATTATGGAATTGGTAAGGATTTTGGCAAACGAATCCCACTGGTTCCAATGTCGACTGGAATACGGCTAGAATATATATGGAATGTGCCCTGTAAAAATCAAGTGTTGTTTTAATTGTAAACGATTGTAAATACTCTTGTCTGGTCATTATTATCATCTTGGGGTTTTAACAAAGGCAAATATTCGTTTCAAAGAGTTGGTAGAATTTTAAAAGCAGAAGGGATTCTGTTGTGCATCTAGTGATGGAAAGTCGTGAGGAATTCATGCAAAAATAATTTGTAGGAGGAGCATGTTTATTTCTTTTAAATTCTGTCCGATGTAAAGGGACGAGCAGAAAGAGGAGCATTACCAGGTTATCCTGTAAAACGATCAAGTCTTGTTGAATATTTTGGATTTATAGGAGTTTGATTAACTTTTAATATTGTATGAGGGCATAAGTACTTTAGCTATTCTACATAGTCTCCACTCGTAGACAAGAGGACGGAGAAAGCCGGTGAAAATTCAAGTTACCAAGAATTGTAAAGCCTAATATTTGTTCATATGGAATTTTACGTTTTATTAGCCCAGTCAGTTTACCTAGTGGTGTATGTAAATATGTGATGATGAACCGACTGGATGATTTATTGTGGCGTTATGAGGTGTACATTTTATCGTCTCTCTCGTCTTACCCACAGTAGTAACAAGTTTGCAAAACCTCCAGTGCAGCGTCCATTTATTATTTCAAAGCCTCCTTCGTTTCAGACCGCCAGTGACCATGGCCGCAAGCTTGAACGCTTTTGGCTTTTAGGCATCAAAGTTTTCATACTATCTATAGTTGAGATCAGAAAGAGGGCCCGGGGAAGCGCAGCAATTTTAGCAAGAGGCGTGCTGAGGGATTGTGGTGGGAGATGGTTGAAAAGGATGATTAAAATATGAGAATGGGATGATATTTCAATACAGTCTTGGCACACTTGAGTATGTGATTTCATTAGAATTTTCTCGAGCTACTTAATTGTTTTATGTAAAATTAGAAAAGATAGGGAAGATAGGGTGAGAAAAAATGGACAGAAAAGTGGTCCAGGGTGCAATGTGATGTATACTTAGGGATTGGCAAGCTAGTTAGCAAAGCCAGCTGTCGTAACATTTACATGAATAAGCTCATTTCAATTAGTTCTTCTAATGCAGTTTTAGTTTCAGTTTTGTATTGACTAAATTATAGTTTTTTCAGTCACTCAGGAATAACGCGCAGGCTCCCCGATTTCCGCCTAAAAGATCAGTAAGGTATAGTTATCACAATTAATTGTTTTCTGAAAGGGAGTTGAACGGACGTGGCGTGGTTGGTTTCGTCACTAGCGTTTTTTTTTTGATATGCCCAAAATTTTGTAAAATGTACATCAAGCATGCAGTCAGATCTCAATATGGATACTAAATTTTTCATGAATTTATTTTTCTACCACTGTACAAGAAGCGGCACGAAATAGGAGGGTTACACTCGCAGAAGGTTATGTCACTTTGGTCCTTTTGATTTTGCTTTTCTCTAGGCTTGCAAGCCCTTGCTGTCTTCGCAGAGCGATGTCAAAGGGGACATTTTAGTGAGAAAGGAAGGAGAAAGTCTATCATCAAGATGCAATGTGTAGGAAATCTATTTGAGTTTAATTTTTCCATGACAGTCCCGATTCCAAGTTGATTAAGAGGAAGCACTAGGAGGTTTAGTGGGACTAGACGGGGGTGATTGGGTGATGCGATTATTCCCCTCCTGTGATCGTGTTTTGCAGAAGTGAGTGAGTCGTGTCGGCTATTTCATGAGAGACTAAACCATACGACAACTAAGTAAGAATTTAGTTTAATGTGACGATCGTACGAAGTAGATTAGATTATCGCTGTGACGAAACTGATTAACTGTGGTGTTAGTTCAGGATTGAGTGAGAGCTAGCAAAATTCGTTATTTCGTACAAGTTAGTTATATATGGGCAAGTTAAATAAAGAAGATAACTAAAAGTCTATTAGTAAGATATCGACTTCTATTCGGAGGAAATAGTGGTTGGAAAAATCAAAGGATCATGATAGAATTTCGTAGCCTTGAATGATGCATATCATGGATTCTACCAAGAATCCACATACAAACATTCACAAGTGTTAGCTGGGTTCTATATACATTAAATACATACACATATATATATTACTAAAATCTTAAATAATGAGTCCGTGTACGCATATATTCCTCTAATGTCTATATAGTTATTTGAGAAAATAAATTGTTGTTCTCCTAGAGCATTCGCTCTTATCTAAAGTATATCCATTACCAAATACCTTCAATTTGCAGTACTCAGCGCTTCTCGTCAATCTCGCAAACGTTTTTCTCTTTGTTCTGTCTTGCTATTGGCGATCGTCATGCCAGCTATGATAGCACAGTTGATAGCAGTGCTACCAAAGCACACCGTTTTCATAATTTCTTGTATACTGAAGGGAATGTAAGATTTAAAAAATTCAAGTACTTACAAAGTTAGTCGGGTTAGCCTTCCATTAATATATGTTTACTTCGTTTCCCGTCTCAGTAGAATGCTCTGTGCTATTTCAGAGTGATATGCTTAGAGTTGAATTTCGGCTGTGTCGTATTTTAGAGGAATGGACGTGATAATAATCCGAGTTTTTAAGGGGTAGTGGTGACATTAGCCGCTCAGTTAGTCAAGAGTAAGCGCAGGGATAGGATTATGTTGACCCTCTCAGTGAAAATGAGGCAACCAATCCTGTTAAAATGTTGTGGAGCTAGCCTTAACTTTAAAGGACGAACTATGCGACGATACAAGTATCATTAGTAATATATTTCTACTTGAATACTTTTCGGTAGACATCTTTTCACACCGACAAACATTGAAGAGAGCGCTGGCTACTGTGAAGGAAGGCGGTATAAGGGTGAGACGATGATAGTTTGGTAATGATGGCAATGAGAGTTTTTCATGTTTCATATGAATCATTCGAAAGCTTGTGTGACATGATAGTAATAATTTAGATAATAAAATGGATGAGGACATGTTAAGCGCAGACACGCCAAGGTGGGTACTTTACGAACTTAAAAGCGTCACACTAGAATTTAGAACGAAGGACTTGTAGTACTGGGACCTCAAACCTCAAAGCCTTTCGCAGGCTTCCTAATGACTTGTTGTTGTCACTATATGTAACAAGATTGAGAAATTAGTAGATGCTCGAGTACCTTCAATCGTTCCGTCCAGATGAATCAATCAGTTCAACTGTATCCATAAATATCAAATGGCGAGAGAAAAAACGAGAAAAATTCAAAATGTCTGCTTCTAGCGAGTATTTGAGTACGCGGTCAAAATCATATTGAAAACCTCGTCTCCCTAAGAGACAAATGTGGTTTGCTACATGGCTAAGGATAATTATAACTAGCGACATGTTTAACTTAACTTGAGCCCAAGTCTAAGCTAATAGTGTAACTTTAGCTGTTGAGTGTCTAATTGTAGTTAATGCTCCAATTTGCCGTTGATTGTCGTACTGTATTAAGTATTGTTACCATAATAAAGATATACATGTCCGCGTGTGTGCATGTATTTAGTTGCCTAACGGTTTTGACCTGATCGCCATTTAAAGTTGCTTTCCTTTACGCTCAATTTCATCATCCTCTTGCTATCGCTGAGTACAGTTGAAAGTTCATCTTACACTCGTGCCACTTTAGAGGCAAGATCTTTACAAAGAAAGCTAATATACACAGACTATCTCGCCTTCTCTTCTGAGTGGAACAGGAATGACGAAAATTGGATTCACTCGTATACGCTCTCACATCTACTTTATCGACTCAATCGGCAAGACTTTTTTCAGGCTTAGGCTTTATATAGTTTATTCATCAAGCGATACTGTGTTTAATCGTAAAAAATATTTATCTGTAGTTGCATTACTTAGATGTTACGATTCCTTGTAAAGGCATCCGGTGTACACTATCTGAGAGAACACCCAGTCAAAGCTTCTTATATTGCATATAAATTCTAGTAGTTATATATACTTCGCGTTAAGAATGAGAAGTTTAATCAAGAAGTCAACCAAGTGACAACAAAAACAAACGGCGTGGGTATTCTTGATTTCTGGATAATTCTGATTTCATCGAAAAACCAGATCTTTATAAAAATTTAATACACACTATATATCTTGACAAGTATATTGTTTCCAACTAGTTCCTAGCTGTGTTCGTCACCAGATAGGTTATCTTCGTCACATAGTTTCAGATAATCATCCGGCATCTCCTGCCGCATTCTTTGATATTCATCGTCGGGAAGAGGAAATTTTCGCTTCTCCCACGGAGTCCATCCCTGTATGGAAAGGAAGAAACATGCATTTAGATAATTCAATCTCTATCCCTAGCATGCGAGAATAAGACTCACATCAACCATAGAGTTATACATTTTCTTAATTAGATTCAACTTACAGTCTTTCTATACTGATCGTCATCTTCTTCCAAACTGTTGGTTGATGACATAGTCCTTCTTCTTGCAAGATTTGCACCGCTCATCTTTAAAGCACTGGCCGCCAAGGTGGCAACCGCTTCGGTAACAACCGGAACTTGAATGCCGTGAATTGGGGTGGGCGCCTCTGACCGATCAAATGGGACCAATGGGGAGTAACACCCAGGTGATGGGAGTAATCCGTCATGAATTTCCGGATTAGGGGACATGGGTTCTGTAAGCATCGAAAAATGACTAACATTATTGTCTGCTCATAACAAATACTTGAGTTAGCAATGCGGAAGGGAACCATACCCGGTGTGTGCGAATCAGAATAATCCGCTTTTGAGTCAAATCGCCGAGAACGTCTGTTCGATTTTTTTGGATTCCTGTGGAACTTCTTATGCTCCTCTGCTTCACTCCTATCGTGTCGGGCCTGTATGACGTCCAGACTTAGATCTTCCATCTGTAATTAAAATCAGTTAAGACGTTTAGTTATATATCCGCATACACGAACATGCACCATATCCAATTTCCTCGATTTTTACCTCGGTATCATCCCATCCATTAGAATTCAGGGTTGACATGCCGTTCTTTCCGGAAATTTTTCTATAACCATTAGCTACTACTCTCCAGCTGTAAATAAATTCAATTAGTTAATGCGCAACCTAGAAGTCATTTACCGAACGGGAGTTTGCTTAATTTTTCACCGTACCTAGGAGTGATGATCTCTTTGTACTCAATTTTTTCTACTCTTGTAGTGGAAGCGATGCTGTAGGGGATTACTATGTTATCTATGTCGAATTTCTCATCCCGTTTCCTCCTGCTGTTGGTTTAGAATAATACAGAAAAAAGAATTAGCAATTTTTTATTTAAGTAGGGATAGCAGACTCCATAAAAGATCTTCAATCCTACGATAGAGCAGTAAGTATTGCACCTGTAACCCTCATTTGAACCTCCGACTTTCTTGGCACTGTACTTGCCAGTTGGGGAAGCAGTTCCATTTTCAAATAAATACGAGTATTCATCATCCTCATCTGTAACGTCGCTTTGGTTTAAGTCACCTGTAATATACGTTTACGTATCCTCTATTATAGCTATTTTCTCGGTGACAAAACTGTGATTCCGCATATGACAATTAGGGTAGCAGATACTTACAGCTTTCCGAAACAGACTGGAATTTCCTTCGTTTGTACTTCGTTTGTCGCGGGGTAGCAGTAGATGATGGTCTTCTTCCAATATTTTCAGCTGCAAATAAAGACAATAGACATCGAATTATATTGGTTTCAAAGCCATGAAATGTGAATGAAGATATGCTATATTGGGCATGGAATACGTACGCGACATTCGTTTCGGTCGGCCTCGTTTCCGTTTAATCGGTTCGGGAGATTTGGAAACTTCTTCGGCCTCTGGTTCCGGCAAGGCCTCGCCAATAGTTTCGTCTACAATATTTGAAACATTTTTCCATCCTTCGGATTCTAATGATGCATCAAGTAGTAGCTGCAGTGGCATTTCTAGGATTCCAATCATAAAATAATTATAGATTGAACCACCTCGATTTTAACAATACGATTTAGACATAAATATTCGACCATACTCGAACTGTGAATAGCTACATACCTTCTGGAATTGCTAAACTTTTATGATAAGAGTCATCCAGCATTCCCGGCAAATCTTGAAAATCATCGAATTCGCCGTCCATTGTCTTTGTCTTCTGCAAGCGCCCCGTACAAGATGCACAGAGTTCCTTTCTTCCGAAACAATTGCACAGAATAGTTGGTTTTCGATACGGTTGCGACATTTTGTGGACTCCTCCAAGCTGGAAAATTTTCCTGGGGCGGTAGGAGGGTTTCAACGCTAGGCAACGTCTCGACACCATTGTTGCATCTGACTCCTGTTGTACTTTGATACCCAGTGACTCCAACCCTCCTCCAATATTTTTTAACCTGTGAAGATAATATTTTGAAATAATTCTTTAGACAAATCAATTCTCTTCACTATTTCAAGAATGAGTGTGAATTACGTCACGACTTTTGGATTCCTACTAAAAGAACTTAAACAATGCCACAGAAGCGTACCTATCACAGTTCACAGGATGAGAATGGTTTTTGCCAGCACCAACATTCTTCTTATCAGATGACGGATTTTGCCCTTCGTTGCCTAGGACAATGGTCTCCTTCAGCGCATTCGGTTTGACAGCACGGACCAAAGGTTCCGACCATTGACTCGAGAACCGGTGACCGTTAGGATAGTTAGGCTTCGAAGACCTAAGTTATGATTGAGATAAACAGAAGTGTAAATTAGCAATCAAAATTCGTCATAATTAACAGCACGCTTGGAGGTAATTATTACTTACTTAGGAGACACGGCAGGTACTTCCGGATAATGCACTGAAATGTGTGCATTCTGGAGTGATGACCCACTGCTCGCACTGGGATTCAGAACTCCTGGTACTGGTTTATCTTCCCACTGAAACGGGGGCTTAGTAGACTTGAGATGCCTAAAAAATGTTACAAAGAAATTATACGCAAATGATCGAATCTGTCATTCCGTCTTCATGTATATCTGCCAACTTTAAATAAAGTAATTACCTATGCACTTGCTCTTGTTGGTCTAAGCGGAACGACACATGAGCAATGGCATCGTGATTCCACAACCATGATGTAATCATTGCTGCTCTTGCAACAGCCCATGAAGAAGACGGGTTGTGGGTCCTAAACACACAAAGACAGCATATGCAATTAAAAACAACCAGGGAATGGATTACAAGCGTGACTAGCTGGGGAAAGTAATACTTACGTTGGTAGATATGGAAACTTGGTAGTATTTGATTCAGTAGAGCGAGGCATGATGTCTTCATCACAGCTTTCATCGCCACAACTGGAGTCAGTTTCATCCCAATCTTTGGATAATTTCATGGTTTCACGTACAGCTCTGTTGACACTAACTGAGAACCACTCCGCTTCGGCCGCGACTTTATCGCTGTAAACATTCGCCAACTCCTTTGGTTTGGATAGCTCGCTGGAAAGCCCGGAAGAGTTATCTGTAGGAGTAGACTGGTTCTCTGTTTTTTCCGCTCCACCATTTTCACTCGTTTCTTCTTTACTTGAATTAATTGGCTGCGGATTACTAGTTGACGGAAAGCTACTACTATCGCACCCACTACTTAGCAAGAGACGTTTTTTGATGTCCTCCATGTCTTTTCTTTCTAAAATTAAACTTTCTAACGTCCCACATTCTTTCGGTATTTGATGAAGTTCACTCTCACAATTAGAAGATTCACATTTATCCAAATTAAATGAACTACAATTCACTCCCATACTATTAGAACTGCTCTCGTATTTCTCAAGCATTTTCTGAAGCATACTGAGATCATTATTGTTACTGCTACCCATATTATGATCATACAATCCCAAGTTTTTCCCAATCGAAGTATTGTTAGGTAGCCCTCGGTTTTCTTTGACACTGTAGTCTTCATCGACAGGAGGATCTGCTTGGTCTTCCACACTCCTGCCACCATCAATGTTGGTAATTGGCGAGGGTGACTTGGAAACATCTTTGGGAATATTATCAGTACCATTTCCACACACGTCCTGAATAACAGGACCGACCGCACTACAGTTAAGATTTTTATTATTCTTCTTAAGATTTGCTGCAGCTTTTGATGACGAGCTTGCAGGAATGCCAAGGGATATAGAGCCAGGTCCAGGTTCTCCGTCCCTAGTCTCGGTGTGATCCAAGAAGGAATCATATTGGCGAACGAGGTGTGAGCTCAAAATATCGAGCTGAAGAGCACAGATTCTTTCAAGGAGTTCACTTGATCTTTTCTGCTGAGCGTCCGCCTTGTCTTGAAAATCGTTTTTTGGTCCTTGACAGCAAATGCATCTCTTCTTCGACACTTTTTTCGATTTTCTGGACACGCCCGTAACCTTCCCTCCCTTTCCGTTTCCCATAGTTTCCGGGGTTCCTCCTTCCCGTCCTTCAGTTCTATCCTGGTACTCATCTTCCCCAATGGAATTAGCTTCCATGACCGGGTGCCAAGCAATGTTGTCTTCAAACAACTAGTACACGTTTCAACTCTTCCCTTCATCAATCTACAGAAAAAACCCACAATGATAAGCATGCCTTCCTTCAATTCCAGCTATCAACACTTAAAAAGAGTTAATGGCCTTTACATCACACAAAGCTCACCTTATATAATTCCAGACGTGTATCTATACAGGAATAATAAATAAATGCTCCTACTGCAGTTTATCCATAATCTATTCGGACAGGAACTTTTCCAACGTCTCGTGGTCACTCAGAGCAGAACAAGTTGAAAGTTCCGGGAGACTACCGGCGCTTGAAAAATATTAGTAGTATCGGCAATTTCCTTCTTTTCCATTTATCTTGAATTTCATGAATTCCCTCGTGGGTTGTTTAATCCTTCGTCACAGGCGAATAGATCCAGAGAGAAGAATCAGTAAAGTAACAAATAAAATATATAAAGTGGGTATTAACAGCAAGGTAGAATTCCTACAAAAAAACCAAAAACAAAATCATGAAATCTTCCAATATTTGAAACAATCCTACAGTTTTAATTTCAGAGTTGACAGTAACCATGCCCTATTCGCTAGTAAAATTAAAGTAATGTTCTCCACTCTTGCCCCTACAAGGATTATGTGTGCTTACAATAAAAATTTACAAAAGAATCCAATATTTTCTCTTGTATCATCGCCGTTTTCATCCTGAAAATCTAAATTTATCGAACAAATAAGATTTTAAGCTCTATTTTCCTCTAATCAGCCACTGACAATAATTCAAGATAAATAATAAATGATTCCAAGAATTGATACTTTACATGAAAACGACCTGGAAGGCGGTATTAATAGCGTATGCAAGACGAAGTATAATATTTTCTCACTTTTCCACCAGGAAACAAAACTCCACATCCGTCTCATTAACTTACAAACATTAAGGACTGGACGGAGTAAACAATTCCGTAATTAAATAAGGTGCTCATATAAAATACAAGCGGCTTCCTGTGGGATTGACACGGTAATTATAATTGATGAAATCAATACAATAAATAAAATCGGGAATCCTACAGAGAGGAGGGGAAGTTTTACAGTATGAGAGAAGAAGGTGTAGAAGACTGGCATACGCAATTAAATACGAGTATATAAAAGGTATAAATACTTACTGGATATCTTGAAGAATCCGGTCTGAGACGAAGGAAGGATGAAGATGTATTTAAGTTTGATAGTTAAACATTCCGCAATTACTGATGCAAGTCAACATCTTAAAATTAATCAGGAAAGATATACACGCACAAGACTGGAGACGAGTAAATGTACAAAAGAAACAGCGCTAAATAATATTCTATAGTAGCCAAAGGAGTGAGGAAGGAATGAATAGGGCTGCGACGATGATCACGACGAATTCTGTGTGGAGTGGAGTAGGACGACGACGAATACGTCCATGTCCAGCATCACCGCGTAAAAATCCTCCCTATATGAATAATAGCCGGATGCATAGGACGTTTTTGCTTCTCATAGCTTGTATACTCTGTGTCCAAATAAAACGGGCTTCTCCTTCACTCCTCTCCTCTACACTGCCTCCACGGTCTTGATTAGCCTGGGCTACGGAGGGGAAGGCGGAGGGGCCCTTGTTGTTCATACATGCGTAGTATACTGTGTACACAGGAGCAGATAAGCTATGGCATAGGATGTATAGGGAGTTTTTCAAGCTAAAGCAGTCCCGTCGTAGAATACTCTAGCTGTGTAAAAGAAACAGCAGCTGTGCCCAAAATGGAGGCATAGAGCTGTCACCACATGAGCAGGAGCGAGGGAAAGTTGAACGTCAACGTTATTCTTACGTATACCTTAAAAGTTATAAACTTTAAATAAGTTTTCCCTGCAAACATGAAATGCTGCATTTCCTTGCACGCAAGAGCCAGCCATCGCATTTCTACCAAGCTTGCTAGCAATACCACAAGCTTTAACGCGCTCTCTCGCACTTCCGTCATAGACACACAGTGAAGTATATATCTACAGAGTGACCCGTGTGTAGGAGGCAGAGGAGCTCTACATGACTCTCCTCACTCCCTGGATCCTCTCGTCCTCCCTACAGCTATAGCTGGACCTATCCGTGCTTTTCCCACTCGACGCTCCGCTGGAGTGCATGCTTTTATTCCAGGGTCTCCCTATACAGTGAGACGCATACGGATCCATAGACCCGTGTGTACCGCCGCCACTTTTTCCCTCCGTATCCAGAAGCTTTTGAGAAACACTCGATGGGCTTCAGTCTCATACACCATAGAGATAATAGCTGGCTGTACCATCGATGGTACATGGCGCTAGGCAGCTTGCTATGCAGGTACCCCTCATCAGGCGCGCAGCCCTCGCACCGCAACGTACGGCTCGCCACGCTACTGCTGAATACTCTGTCGCGCACGGCTACGCCTACGTTACGTCACGCTACTGCACAGCCACCACTGTCCCCTCTTTTCCTTGCACACCATCTAGAGATATGCCTAGTCGCCTCCACGCCTCACTTTGCCCCGTCCTCACTCTACACTAGCTTTTCCCGTCCCTCCCACTTTCTTTCTAATCACAGATAGTAGATGGCGTACTCAGTCTTAATTTGAATTCTCAACTCCTTTTCATCTTACCTGATGTTGCCTTTTGGGTCGGCTTTTCTCCGACTCTTCTTCCGTTCGCAATTTCCTTGGAGTAGTAAAGGGAAATCTACACTTACTAATTATTTTTAAACTTTAACCTTAATTTTTGAAACGTTATTTACTATGAATGTTGAATTTTTCCCTTGCAATAGCGCTTATTTGGGCGTTTTCTATTTTAGTTAATAGTGCATTTTTAATTTCTCAGTTTTTTGCAATTGTTTTATCAACCCTTTGAGTTAACGTTTGGCTTGCAACTCACGTCACCCTTGCACCTCTCCTTTGCCCTGACTATCCGTCATCCCACTGTTGGATGTACAGTATTTGCATGGTTTTTTGAAAAAATCGTTGTACAACTGTCTTATATACGTTAAAGTGTGGGTGGCTGAGGAGGAACAGCTTGCATTAAAGACATGAGTTGATGCCAGTTTGATACTTTCAGATCGGAAGCGGGATAGATTGGTCCGGGAATCCAACGGGAGGCGATTGAGACATTGTGCACACAAATTAGCGTCAGTTAATTCAGTTTGAGTGAAGGGAGGAAATGTGGAAAGTTGGCTGACGAGTTTGTGGTTAAATCATTTTGGGGTTCTCTACCGCTTATCCTTTCGAGATAATTACAACTAAGGTAGCTAAAAGTTTGATAAAGCTGGGAGAAAGGAGGTTTTCACCGCATCATATGAAGTTCCACCTCGTCCTCACATTTTTCTCTAACCAGATCCAATTGCATGACATTGATTGCAGGAGTGATTATAATTACAGAGGGGAATCACACGGAATCCTAGCTAAACGTTCTCCAGGCTTTTCCTGCTCGCCCGCAATCCAAGGAGGTAAACAAGAGCCTGACTCCACCCTGGAGTGTTTGCAGAGTAGTTACTATATGTGAGGGAGAAAGTACAGAGGGCCCCTCCTAGCCATCTTTAATTTACACCCTGAATTTCACAAATCTCATTTCATTTATGGGATGTAATCAGGAATTCACCAACTTTACCCAACTGCCATTTCATGTAGCGTATATATGGGAATTTTACGAAGGCGTTCCACACGTGGAGCTACTAACAACGTGTAAAATGCTTATGACTGCGTCACACAGTTGTGTGATTCCTGCTAAAGGTTGCTCAACTCACATTTCCCAAGCTTTCTCAGTACTTTCTCTTCCTTTTCGTCGCACGACTTCCTTGTTATTTTAATTTAAAATTGAATCACATGACTTTATTTATTCCTTTTATGGATTCCTTTTCTTTTCTCATCCCCATCTACAACAACACCTTTCACGTTTGAAATGAAACCAGGATAACCATGATGCTATGATGCGCTTCTAGCTGCAATTCATACCAGTTTCCTATCAACGGAAATGGAATCCGAATGCGATGAATTTACTACAAATCCGGAGATTAATTCTAACACCATCCCAGTAGACGAAAAATGCAGACTTTTCCCTCGCTTCCAAATAGTTTCTTCGTCTCAACACCAAACTGATCTTATGATATCTCTACCGCTCCCCCTTTCATCAACCTTTCAATGAAAGCAAGTATCTGTTTCCAATTTTTTATGCTTTCCACACGCCAGGAATAGCCTTAGCTCAAGGTACTACGCCTGAGGATTGAGCTAAAAAATAAACTTTAATCCACTTTACAATTTGCATCACTTAACTCAAAAACGTAATAGGTTTCAAACATGTTGAGAACACGTTGAAGAAATTACATATGGTTATAATGCCCGTCTTACTTCCCATTTGAAGCCCAACTTTATCCTCTCTCTCTCTCTCTCTCTCTCTCTTCCATATACATCCCGGAGTTGTTCCATTCTGAATTCCGTTTTCCAACAGGTTTTACTTTTACTTTCTTGCGAGAAACTACACACTCAGAGGCGTCTCAAGTACGGGATGAACGGAGGAGGGTTGGCGTTTGGCGAAGAGGAAAGAAAGACACGCTCAGATTTTATGCTTATCCGCAGAGATAAAGGGGGTAGATGCAAGTTACGGCGTTGCGAAGCCTACGTAAAAGTTATATACCGCCTCCCCCTTCCCCGCTTACGTAAAAGAGGACTTGATCGCGTTAATCTTTAACAGAAGCTCGAGTCTCAGGAGAGAAAGCTGTTAGGACGTCCAGGGAAGAGAGGAAAGGTAATCCTTGAGATTATGAATTGAGATTGTACATTTACCAGGAGAAAATCCTCGGGAGAGAGGTGGAAAGAAAATGTTAATGTTATTAGTCCCTTTGGGTAGTTTTTCTCACAACACTCCTACTCAATCCCCTTCTTAGTTATCATTCCGTCAGGATTTATAGTGCCCAAAGGTAAGCACCCCCTCTCAAGAGAAATTCGTCCATTTCAAAATTTTTAATGATATTTCACACAGCTATCAACTTGCTTTACGCAGATATGAAAATTTCTAAACTTTATCCTTGTCTTCCGAGGAGGACTGGAAACAATCCCCATAGCCATTTTCTCATCTTATTAACCCTTCAAAAAACGGATGAAATTTGCTAACGGTTTCATGTATTCAACCTCCTGTAATAATTCACATTCGTCAAAACATTTATTTTTGCCATTCGAAATTGTCATCATATTCCTGAAACTATACGCGGAACGCAAAGCGCTCAGCGTCCATGGTTGCTATTCTTCTTGTCCTCGCCTTTTGTCGCTCCAACTTTCTCCGAAACTTTCACCCTCTGGTAAATTTCACACCTTTGCTTTTTGCCTAGCCCTAATAAAATGGGCGGTGCATTGTAGTATAGTAAATGTAATAAGTTAATGCATACAGTTGTTCCATCCTTAACTGCCTCCTACAAGGAAGGAACGCCAAAGAAAGCATAAATGTGTGTATCCAAACATCCATTACATCACCTTCAACTTCTGCCTTTACCAGTATCACGAACATCATCCTCTTGCTTGACTTGCTCTTTCTCTTTGCATCTTTCATTTAAAATTTTATTTATGGCTGTATCACCCTCACCCCACAATTTTTTACGAAGTGACCTCACCTAAAGTCCGAGTTTAGGTTATTCGCGTGGGCGGAACAATAGCTCAATCTTGTTCAAACTTCTTGCCTCTCTCAACCCAGACAATCTTAGGAACCCATTTCTACTTTGCATCATTGCCTAGTACAGTCTCAGACTATTCTGAGAGTCCTGATAAACTTCCCCCATCCACACCACACGAGTATAGACAAGGAATTCGCTGGTGAAAGTCTGACCTGCAACATATAGTTTCACTTTTAGACAGTCAGGCATCTCTATGTCCATGGATTTTCATCATATGCTAATAATAGCTCTACCATACCACTGCAAGTTTTTTTTCATTTCGTTTCCAGCTGTTTTCAACTACTATTACATCCGATAGAGTATTCCGCCAAATTATGTAACTAAATAATAGACACGACCTGTTCCCATTTGCGGAGTTTTCTGAACGGATCCAACCCTTCTCAAACAGCAGTATAGCTATCGGAAAAGAAGCAAATTTCTCCCCTGCTTGATAGCATTTACGGAGAAAGAACACGGTCATAACACAGGTTGTATTATGGGTTACATTTCCTCCAGCTCGCTCCTTCAGATCCATCCTCAATGAGGCAAGATGAGAAACAGGAAAGGTGGGATACAAACCCTTAGGTTTTGATTCTTCTTCCAGCCTTTGAGATTCTCAAGTAGAAAATATTTTCAGTTCCCACTCCAGCACAAAAGGGATTATTCTACAAGGTTTTGACCACGTTATGAGATATATAGAGAAGGGAAGAGCATCTACCATCCATCTTTCTCAATGAGTACACGTTGGAATCCACATTAATACTGCATAATTGATGAGGGACAGGTAGAATTTGTGACGCCATGAGTGTATGTTTTATCATGTAAGGGGAAATCTTTATCGTAACTTTC
The DNA here is from genome assembly GCA_906901655.1 of Sminthurides aquaticus. NCBI lineage: Eukaryota > Metazoa > Arthropoda > Collembola > Symphypleona > Sminthurididae > Sminthurides > Sminthurides aquaticus. The sequence goes on along the minus strand of CAJQTT010000004.1, from coordinate 338,884 downwards.
TCCACCCTAAAATTCGACCTCCATATACTTCACTTTATACTGTCTGCTCTGCCGTCGGCTTGTACTTCGACCGAGGAAACATCCACGAGATTCCAACATTATGTTTCTTTGCTTTCTTTTTTTCCCATGGGATTCCCCATGCTACTATTCTTCTAAATTTCCACCGGCCCTACCCTTTTTACCTCATCTGTCTTTCCCAAGTCGGTTGTCTTTAAAGAATTGCGCTCGCAGACTTTATCGAAACGGAAATTTTTTCCACTCCTCCTTCCTCCTTTCTCCAAACTTTCTCCTCTGCTATATCCCATGTTTATCCTCATTCCCTCATTTGACATTATTAAATTACTCGTTAATATCGGATTTGATTAGAGCAAAATTAACATGTTTAAAAGCTGATTATATTACTTTCTTCCCCACCGCTCCACCCCATCTCAGTCTATCCACGAGCCTCAAAGATTACGTGTTTCTTCCTCCTCAAGTTGCCACCACCAAAATCCTTCCAGGTCTTGTGTAAACATGAAAAGATTATTCCATGCTCTGCATCAAAGCTTGGGATTCATAAATATGTGCATCCTGGAGGCTGGGATGAAATCCGGATTATCCTTCTGTTACAGCTATTTGCTTTCTCCGCTACTTTCTCCCAGCAAACTTGCTTTGGATGATAACCGACGGGTATCAATAGCATTCTCTCAGGGAATACAAACTTTCCCCTTCGTCTATGTCCCAGCTCCATTCACACCCTATTTCAAGTTCATATAGTCAGTCCGGACCATGAATTATGATTGGGGTGTCTGGGAAAGCTAAAGTGCCGTGATTTAAAATGGGCCACATAAACATACCGTCTCGTCAGTGTCGTTATAGCAAGAGCTTTCTTGGGACTCTTGTTGTTTTCAGAACATCAGAACTAGGAGAACAGCTGTAACATAGGAAGAAACAGAACTCATTCGAAGCTGTGGTCGGTGGTTTGTGCGTATATTCTCTCTGAAATCCGCAGGATGAGCATGGCGAATATGTGTACGAGAGCACTGTATCAAATTATCCAGTGGATGCTTGTTGTGATAGATGCCAGACTAGGGATATATGGCTCCATTAATAAATGCAGTTTGCTCGTAATTTCAGCCCGGTTTTCAAGTTATTCACCTGCTCTGCTAGTACATCATATTCTCTCTGCTCGAGCTAATTGGATTAGTTAATTGTGCAAAGCGGCGTGAAATTGTCAGCTGGATCAATTCTACCGTCTACAACGTTCCCATGGGCCTCATCACATCCTCATCCCTCCTGAATCTTACACCAAACTGCGGATACCTTTCATCTTTTCCCACAAGACATGCGAAAATTTTGCGTGAACCTCTTAACATAGTATACCCTCGGATAATTTTTGACTTTCTCCACCCTTGGACATAATGCCCATGCATTAGAAATGTGAATTCACCTCTTGAATTTCAGACGTCCCGTTTCTCTCGAAACTTGTCTCGTCCCTTCACAAAATCCCAGTTTAAGTTGCGTAGGAGTTGCTCACCAAAACTGTTGCCCACTCGCCTCAGCAGGACTTGTGTTTCACCCTTAAATGATCCGGAGGAAAATTCCACTTTTGAAGCTATCGCTCTACCTCTACACTGGTCTCCACATCCACAGGATTCCATCAAAGCATCATTACTTCATTACAACCCTTACCAAGATAATCTCCACCTATTATCCTCTTGTCAGAGAAAGTCCATTCCCTCCCCGTCCCTATACGCACGAGCGTGTATATTATTCTCTGGCATAAAAGCCATTTAAATTTTACCAGCCCCACTAATCTAAATAGGCCCAGGAAGCAATTCCCCTTTAGATTATTCTCTAACCTACCTTCCCCCCACATTTTCACTCTCTACACCGCGCAGTTGATTAATTCATTAAAACTATATGGAGTTTGCATTAAAACATGCATACATTTCATGAGGGTCAAACTAGAAAAACCGCTTCATTATCTGTGCTTTACACACTACTCAGGTGGGCGCCGGTTATATTCACCTGTTTTAGTTTGTTATTTATTTTTCAACTGCAATATCGCAAATCCGAATCGATACTATCGGTGTAAATTCATGGTCATCATACATAAACCCTTCCGTCATCTCCTCAAAGTAAAGGTGCTGATAAAGAATCCCTCTTCTCTTGTCTTTAGGAAGGTTTTCTTTACTTTCTAAAGTAAACTGTACTGAGCGCTCTATGAGCCACCTCTTTTGTGTATCTGTTTTGGGTAGTTACAGAAGCTTTCCTTGATCCAATCCATGATGAGTCACAATAATGTATGCATGTTTTTATTTCCCAATCCTCTTTGAATTTTTTAGCAGGGGTGGAATCAATTTTCTACCTTTCTAGAACCTACAACTACAACAACGCTCTTCTGACTCTGTTAAGTAAAATTCCAGCTCTCCGCATTTCTCAACACTAACTACTGTCGCCTTACACGTCAGCTTTACATGTGAGTTTTCTTATGTTCTTCCCCTTGTCACTCCATGCATGAAGTATAGGCTCACTCTCCTTAATCAAACTGAACTGCCACTTTGCCTAGTCTTTAGAGCGCTTTCTCCTTCTCTATAATGAGGTATTTTCTCTGGTTAATAGTGACAATCGCCTCAGATTTGTTTTTACCCCCGCGTGATACCCAAGCTGTAATTCAAATTGTACGGGGTAAGATGAAATGAGTAAAATACATTTTAATTACCACTTAACACCTGCGCTTGACTACGGATTTTTTCTCAGCTTAGGCGATAAGAAGCCGAGGTACATGAATCTAATTGCATCTTGATACTCAAGGTCGTTTTCCACGTAAGTACCTGCAATAATGCGCGAAACTCGACGCCACACGCGCTTTTAAGTGAATATCATTACTATGCTTAACGTGCGCTGTCTTTGCTTGAGGCTCTGAGTTAGTATCATTAAGTTTCTACGCACATGTTTAGCGTTCTCTGTCGAATCCATCATATCATAGCGATATATATATACTATCTACTGTAGGACACGATCACGCGAAAAGTGAAACTTGAAATAGGATACGCGTTTGTATTCATAGTCGGTTCGAGGACGTTTAAGCTACATAATAGGTACTTTGAATATGACGTCCGCTTTCACATCCATCTTCTGGTAACGTAATTTGCTTCCAATAAGTGTAAGTAATGCCGTGTAACATTCTATTCACATTTAAGTATGTGTTTAAATGATGCTGTTATTTTGTGGTCGTGGCAGACATTCAGGCCGCTTCGCGATGCTTTCTTTGCTCGATACATGCGCAACTAAGCTATTCCCGCTGACGTAATTTTAATATGCTCCGCTTTTAATATTCCTGGTTCTATTGGTTTTTCTCTAAACTGCACAATGGTAACCGGCATAAGAGGATTGTATGCATCGTATCGTGTGTAGTGCCGGGGCTGTAATCAATTATTTATTTATCCTGGAGGCTCAGCTCCAGGCAATATATACAATGTAAACTTTCACCACGTAGCAAATATTAAACTGAGCGCCTGTGGCAATTTCCTTGGATGGATCCAACACGTTTTGCGAATAAGTTTTGTCTGGGACTCTTCTTGGTGTGAACGTCTCATGTAAATTTCCAAAGGAGGGAGTGAAAGGTGAGATTTGTAGAAGCAATATTGCAATTATTCGCTATATTGTGTGATCCGATCCGCAGATCAAAGCTTGTCTATGATCGACGCTGATTTAAACGTGAGCTAGACACCCGGTAAGCTTAAACCTCAAAAGCCATATAACAGGATATTAGAATCCAAAGATAATAACACTTATCGAGATACTGAGTATTCAAGGAAGCCTTCTCACACACGACCACATATAAACATCAAGCACTGCCTGGAGTGGTAAGTGCTACAGAGGAGGAGTAAGATTTCTACGATAACCCCAAAGTCTGCACAATCCGCCAACTTATGTGAGGATGAGGAGGGGCTGGAGGCAGGTGTCCTTGTAGAGAAATGTATTGAAAAAAAAACCCTCCCCACAGCCTACTTTCTCCGATAATTTTCCAGAGTTGGCGGATACTTGTATCTGCTTTCATTTCCTCCTACACAGGAGGGTAATTGTTCCTTTTGCGGAATGCCGGAAGGATTGTAGTACAAGTTTTCTTCAAAACTCTGTTGAACGTTACGGAATTTGCTGCGATTTGAGGGGTCTTTATAAGCTGATAGTTTCCAGTTCTCTTCCGCTATACATTCTATGAAAATCAGCAAGAGAGAATTACACATATAGGTGGTTTCTTATTCCCAAAGTCCTAAGGTATCATCGCTATATTATGAATGAATTTATTCGTAAGCTGCTATCACTTCATCGGCAGTGATATTGGATGGAATAATGAAGCTAATTTTAAATTGACGTCTCCAAGCCCACTCTCTGTTTCAGGATACCCCAGACGGAATTAGCAGTTGACTTCCTGGCTTTCACTCAACTTTCTCCAGCTCGTTCTTGAGTGGGCCGCTCATTAAATGATCAAAAACAATATGTATAGGTTGCAATGATTTGTGAAATGTACATGTTAGATTTATTTCTTCTCCTAGCGGAATTTACAGAAAGTTTAATTCAGTTTACATTTGTTTTTCATTGTTAAATTTGATACCTGATAGTGCGTTTCTCTTTATTTTTTCACACTTATAGCTAACAAGATGTTAGTACACACCCATCATTCCTTGAATAAAACGCTACGACACGGAGACTACATTTGCTCTTGATGAAGTAAAATAAAAATAAACTCTATTTGACTCTAGGAAATTGCTAAATTTGACTACGCTACTTGAAACTGAGAGACGGAAACTCTATCTATAAGCTTACTCTACATGTTTCATTTGCAGTGATATGCAGAGAGATGTACAATAAGTTTTTTGACACAGGCTACGACTTAAAAGCTGATACTTTTCCACAGTCCTCCTCCTCCCCTACTTGATTAAATGGGACATAATTACTTTTGGATGGTACTCATTTTACAAGCTGGAGGTCATCCTTTTAACGACTCTATCATTACTACGTTAATCCTTATAGTTAGCGAGAACTCCAATCCAAAGGTATTCTATAATTAGAGCGGCATTGAAAAAGTTTTAATTCTAACGCCAATCTCAGAAACTCCTTTCACGAGCGCAGTGTAGAATTCCCGTAAAACATAAAACTATGTATACGCAACGAATCTACGGGTAATCAAAGGTCATTTCGCGTAGCTATATATACTATCCAAAGCATGGACATTTACTTAATTTAATAGGCAAATACTATACCCATGTCCTTAGCTAGCACCATAAGTTTCTGTCAATTAAGCACCACGTACACTACCCCTCCCTTGCTCGACTTCCCTCCATCCAATCTCCTCTAGTTGTCTACGAAATTAAAATACTTCATTGATGTACATTATACAGAGTAGAATAGACAAATGTTTTCAAACAACAAAATCCCTTGGTCTCATGCGATTCCTCCGGAGCAAGTAAAATCCAACAAAATTTGCCATCGTTTCCCTACTTATTCCGTCTATGTACTACCGTATTCCTTTCTTAATATTGCCCCCCATTGTCATTCAGATGGCCATAGCTATAATTTCATCCCCCCCCAATACCTGCATATCTTTACACGAGCTAGCTTAAAGACGCTAATATATTTCGCGCTTTATTAGCATTGTATATCTTGAAATTGTTTGCAAGGATTGTTATTGTGATAAATATGTTTGCGTCTTGGGCTCACCCGTTTCCTTCTAAGGCATGTAATTACAAGGAGCATTGATTGATATTTCGCTAAAAGATAGTATCGCCAGCCACTAGAATTAGTTTCTTCCTATAAATCCGCTTAACTTTAAAAAACTAATACTGGCCTCTCATATATACTTTGTATGACCGTATTGTTCTCTATAAAATTTTGCAGATCTAGGAACTTTAAAAGTACGTATCTTTTGGCGAAAATCCACTGGCTTCTTGAAGGATCTTTTGTATCAGGAGGAAACCTTGACCAGCAATAAGGATTAAACTAAAGGAAAAGTTACCATCAAGGCAATCTAAAAACGGCTGAGACGGGGGAGATACTGTTACAATTGCAGCATTAATAGCATTTATAACTAGCTAAAATACTGTACGATTATGGTTTAACAACATGTAATTAACACATTACATTTAGTTGCCAGCGGAGGGGATTGTTAACATGTAATGACTGAATAATTTTCGTGGGAAAAATGAAGAGGGAAGCACGTTTTCTAACCTTGTGCCGTAGGAGGAGAGATTCCTTGGGGGAAAGTGGAGAAAGTAGGACGTAAACTATGTAGAAAATCCTCAAAGGTTCCGAGAGTGACGTTAAGAACATTTCCCTATGTGGCCGTATGCTGTATCTCTTCTGAGGTTTCTTTATAATAGCTGGGGTATTTTCTTTTACAGCCTGAGTTAAGTGGAGAAAGTTGGAGGAGTTTACTAATCGGCAGGGATGAAATATATAAGGTATATATATACTAACGGGGCGATGGCTACGGAAGAAACTAAAGAGGCGAGACAGAATAGCTTATTCAAATGAAAGCGTATAGGTACAACTTGTAAAAGTGAGAGAGCGGATAAAAAGATTTAAGCTGACTAGGAGACTGGATAAGGGAAAGGGGCTGCTTTCTCCTGGAGAGAAAGCAGTTAATGCATAAAAGAGAAAATAAGAGGACTGGAGATTGGTGGAGGGGGGGGGTGGAGAGAAACACATTGTTGTCCACATGGGGTTGATGGGAGATAAATTACAAGCCAAAAGTATTTGACCCTTGAGATTTTTTTCCGCGTAGAAAAAAGGAGCGAGTAAGAGCTAATGTGAATTAGAGCTGCCGGTGACTTTGAGGTTTGAATTTCGTTTACCTCGTAACCCCATAAAACCATTTGCGGGTGCCCTCTTGTTGGCAATGTCTCTGTGATCAGCCATGGAATTGTCACTTGGGCCAAGCTGTTGCTCTGATGATAATTTTGATGGTCCTCCTCCTCCCACCCGTCCGCCACTCCCCAGGAAGGCTCCTCCGTCCTGGTTTTCAAGACTCCCTTGTTGGTATACTTTAGATGCCCACATATCTTCAAGTACATCTAAGGGTGACTCGGAGTCTCCTCCAAGTAAATATCCGCCCCCGTATTTCTGGTCCATTTTCTTGCCCCGCATCCCCAAGAATCCCGACGGCCCTTTTTTACCTCTCATTCCGTAGAAATTTTGTCCTGGGACTTTCTTTCCTCGCATCCCATAAAATCCTGCAGCTGGAGCACGTTTGAACATGGACTCTCCATCTCTGTATGCCTAATAATAAAGACATCAAAAATTCTTTTTACATCACATATCCCTCAACACACCGTCCACACTAAAGGAGCCTCCATGTATACCAATATATATACATGCTTATAACTCCTCTTCCCTACTGCATTCCTAGGCTAGATTACCCGCTTTCTCTCAATCCGCCAGCTCCACATTTCTACCCCTCTCTTATATTATTTTCAGATTCAGGGAAACTGCTTTCGCTTCAAGCCATCTGAGGAACGTCCATGCTCCAGCTCCAGGAAGAGCGTCAACATTTTAAATACTTGATGACCCTCGGAATATTCCTAAAAGCCTCATCTCTTGGGTAATGAGGAATCATAAGGCTTTTACTTATCTTCAAACCCCTTCGTCCCCCGGCTTTCTCCTTTCATAACAACACTCTCTCCCCACATTATATCTTTTAAATCCCTTGCAAATTAAGCATCTAATTCCACTCGAGAATATAAATGTAGCAACGTGAAACTCTAAAAAAATTCTTAGAAGCTCTTTGTTTCTCTACTTTCTCTACCTTTTCTCCTTCTCACCCGTGTCAAAATCCTTGCATCATCATCAAAGGTGTATCTTTTATTTTCGTTAAATATTCAATCTTTTTATGAAACTTACATCAAGGAATTCTCTGAGTGCGAGCTTATCGTTCAAACCCGAGCCGAGTGACCCGTCCAAAACCTCTTGGTATCGAAAGGGTGACCCGATCTGATGATCTTCATCATTTTCAAATGATAGTACGAGACAGAAGGTAGATAGGAGAGCCGTACATAGAAGTAAAACCGAATTGGCTGAAATTGGTAATTTCATAGTCTCGTATCTTCTCCAAGACGTAAGGACAAGTCACTTCCAATTATTTTCCCCTACTCTCCTCCCACTGTCCTGATCTCGCAAACGTCTTCTCTGCAATAAATAAAAAAAATACATGTACTACAAAGTAATTCATCAGTAAGATCATTACTACACTTATACCAGCCCTCGCCCCCGCACAATCTTGGCTTTCACAGACAAGTGCGTCAAGCTATACACCTCAATAACTTTTGAAGCCGGAGACGAGCCAAATAAGCGTAGTAATCTGAGCTTTGCTGTTTTATAACAACAGCAACAAATAATCTAGAGAAGAATCTAGAAGAGTGTAGAGCACGGATCTAAGAATCGAATACATTATCGAGAACTAGTCTAAAAAACTAATTGCTCCTCCTTACATGTATATTTCCTTCTCCTTTAGCTCTACCACAGATATATAATACACTACCCAATGGCTGCATTTTTAGTGCTACGCGATACATCTCTGCGAACATACGATCTGTTTTCAATATTTTATGCGTGTATTGATAGCTTCTTATGATGAATTTTGGAGCCTGTATACCGAAAAAAATACTATATAATGTTTCCCCATGGTTCATGGCTTATTTATTTCGCTATTATTTTGATTTTCCTATTTTAGCAAAGACTTCATTTTTGACTCTACCCCTTTTTGCAACATGCCCCAATTTGTAATATATACAGCCAGAGCTGGTTTTAATTTTACGATGCCACCTTTTGCAAAACATGTAATTTTCCTGTTTCAGTGGGGCTCTCTTCTTTCCCCGTATCATGTTGCCCCCCACGTGATTTAATGGATTTTATTTAATGGAATGTCGATGAGAAATATTTGACCATGTATGTAATGTATTTTCTATATATTTCCTTAAAGCATTAATAAACTTGTGCCCTTAATATACTATTAATAATTGAGTTTAGAAAAATTTCCTAAAAACTAGAACCCAAGTAATCCTGAATCCTTCATGGCGGCTTGTCGGAAGTTGGTATTTTTTGCGTGTATCACGTCATAATATATTCATATTGTCGTCAAAAGTTATGAAGAGCAATAACTAATTTTTAATGAGTTAAACTACTTGGGTTGAAGGAAAAAAATCCAGTAATGCCAGCTCAGTTCTTATGGATTTTTAAAAAAAATCCATGACGTTGTGTAAAGGGCAGAAGCCACGAGCGAGGCTGTTTTAGCTAGCTCGTGCAATTCGAAGAGCTAAGAAGAAAGTTTATATTCCGTAGCTGGCTGGACATCCCGCCACCTTATTTCAATTTAATATAAAACTTTTCTCCTAGTTTTGCCATAAGTACATAATTTTCACATACTTGAATTGAAAACTGACAGCGTCAAATGCAGTATTAAAATTCTCACATGTTGGAAAGCCTTTAGCGATAGCAGAGAAAGTGGAGGAAGCGGATATTGCGCTTTTACTCAACAATCTAGTTGCTTTAGAAGATGGGGAAATTAGTCTATGATATTGCATTACTATTCGTTAACACCCTCTTCTCACCCCTACCTCGTGCCTACTGAGTATCCGCGTAATCTATAGATTCACATTCCTCCTTCAACGGTCCATGCCATTGGTATTAGACATACATAAGAAAATTTCCAAACCGCAGACGGTTGCATCAGGAGCTGAGAACGTGCCTTGAAGGTTAACTGTATCCTTTTTTCATGAATTCTTAAATTTGGAGGCTATAGGGAAGTCTTAATTTTCAAAGTACCTAAGTCGATATGATACCGCATTTCTCTTAAGCGGTTGCAGGAATCGAGGACACGATCATCGTATGCTCCTTTGATCAAAAATTCTCTTTCAGTTTCCCAATCAAGCTCACTACGACGGCGCTAAAACTGAGGACCAAAGTACGTCATCTCTTAACTTTGTTTATCTGGAGAAAGTGTCAAAGAAATAGTTGCCCGTCTCTCGAAAAAATTATTTCCGATCAACTATCTCCGAACTTTCAAAACTTTCTCCATCTTATCAAATGTGTTTAACTTTTAAAAATCTTTCCAGGAATGACTTTTAAACTTTGTTAAAAACGCAAGGAAGAAATAAAATTTGCGGGTGGATATCTGACAAAAAATACTCTTTATAAATTATTTTCTGATCTTGCTTGCAACAAATGCTTGGATTTTTATGTTAAGCTTAGCCTGATAATACGTAAATTGAGGTATTTTATTATGCAACTAGGATAATTAAAATTATGCTTACCTTTCCAGCCAAGCGAAAATTCCGATACGTCTCGTCCTTGTCGTCTATTATTTTTGTGTTCTTGTAAACAGTCCGATGGATTCGATAGTTTTAAACTCTTCTGTCAATGCAATTTCATAACAAATGACTCGTTGTTCGGTAAAAATAATGTGTAAATGTAGTTTGAAGCTGTAAAGGTTGGAAATTAGAAACGGGGCAACGTGGAAACTGACGCTCACGGCTTATTTGCTTGTTGGCAGGAGACGGAAAGACGATGACGCGGAGATGTTCAGTGTACCTCTAACTTAACTTTTTCAACTCTCCTGAATATATACTCTGCTCCTTGGACTGCGTGCTTCACTCACTCTGAAAACCGTTGAGAAAACTCGTTGACTGTATTCCGTCCTGGGGAACGGGGAGAAAGGGGAGAAAGTGGAGAAAGGACGAATTGAGCGAATAAGGTAAACCCTGTATTGCACACCTTCTCCGAACCACGGCTTCTTCCTTGGCTTTTGGTACAGAATGCACACACAGTCACCACCAGGAAGGAGCGAAACATCCACCCTCCTCCTACTCACCCATCACTTAATTCTCTTAACTGACTAACTAGGACTCCTAGTCTAGGAGGGGATAAACACCGGATGCAACACGTTCAAACATTTCCCCAGTCCTTCCGAGAGTCAATCCTCTTTTGACTAACTCAGATTCCTCTACTTTCTCCGATTTTAGTTATCTTTCTCCCAAGGATTATCACATCCAACGTCATCATCAATTTCCACCCTTCCGTATGTTCTTTTCGCATATGTATATATACGGACAGGCCGGTGGTTTATTTCCAAGTAACATCTTTTACGCGTATCCTACGTGAGTCCTTCATCTAAAACGTTTTTTGCCTCCGAACCTCTTCCAGCGAACCTTTGGTCTGTTCAATCAATCAAACCGGTGTAGTTATTGTCCTGGATTCAATACAATTTCTCCCACATCCTGTCTTTGTTTTTCTCATTTCTCAACAATTAGTCCATTTCATGGCAATTCGTTCCCTGTACACCACTTTGCACGAAATACGAGTTAAATTATTATTCCCGTGATTAGCATGATATTATATATTTTGTTTATATTCCATATTGATTTTATTTAAATCCGTAACATAAATTAGCAAGCTACATTTTGCTGTACTTACATAACCTCCGTTTTGCTTTCCCCCATTTATTCCTACCATTTGTCTGGATTTATGTTCGGCTAGACTGACTTTCACCATTAATGATACGTATGCGTAACTTGATCATCTGTTCCCCCAGTGCCTCATTCCAATGTTGTCTTGCTCAGATTTCTTCCAGTAAGTCTGTTTGTCCCTCTCCAGCCATAAAAGTTTTCCTGTTGCGTGCGTGTCCTCCTCCCTACCCCACCTGTCTTTGCTTGCGCAAAACTTATGTTGTTGTTGGTTCGCGCTATTTTATTCCTTGGGCAGTTTCAGAAGACGGGATTTGAATAACCCAGCTAAAACTTTCCCCATCAATCAAGGTTCACGACGGATAACATCCGGACAGAGGTAGGCGGGAAATAAGTGTGTGAAAAAGTTGTGAGTAGTTCTTTCCGCACATAATGAGCTAGAATAGCCCCGCGCCCAGTCTTCCACAAACACTTGTCGACTCTCTCTCTTATCCCTTTCTTCCAATTATCTGTATCCGGAAGGGTGTAAATGTGTTATCTCACCTTACCTTCGCATCAAGATCCTGGAAAAAGCGTCATCATATATATAACATCCTCGGATTTTTCCAAGGATGATCAACCTTTGTTTTCATTTGAAAATAAAATTGTGAACGTAGAACTGATTATGAAGGAATTGCTTTGATTGATTGCAAGATTTTAGTATTTATTCCTTGACAAAACGGAGTAAAGCTCAAGTAGACTTTAAGAACTAGAAAAGTAATTGATTCTTCCATTAAGTTAGGAATTTAATGATATAATTATAGCTATATTTTATATTCATACACTACAAGGAAATACAGAGCATCATCCTCTAATGTGCTGACAGTAGAATTGACAGCCACGAGTTAATATTAGGGAATATCCATCCACCCTAGACTGTGCAAAACTTTCTTGATTGAGATTATTACTACTAAACACGCTGACAAGGGATTATTTTCGCGAAATTTAATTGAATTTCCTATTCATACTATGATTTGTTAGTTTTTCTAGGTTTAGTTTCAAAAGAGTGCACACTTAAAGCAGATGGATTCACCTTTTGTAAGTGAATCTTATTTCGACGGAAACATTATGGACTGCTCCCCAAACACGATCAAATACTGGAAAAACTAATAGAGAATATATAGCTTCTTCATCAAAAAATTCCAAAGAGCTTAACTAAACAATAGGCCATTTGCACTCTTGTAAACTTTTGTTTGCTCATAATAAAACAAATTAGAATGCTGCCCTTAATTTAATTCAGTTCTACTTTCAATTACGTCATCAGACATTTTCTGAGCGAAGATGATAATGGTTTCGAATTTAACTTGCTGCATAATTAAAAGAGTTTTTAAAATCTTTCGCAAATATTTTCACGGACTAACTAAACAAGTGAAAAACTCCGGTGAGAATAAGAATTGACAGGTAATTCAGTGAAGCGAGGCAAATATAAAAAGCATATACATTCTCTCGTTCTTAGGAACTTGGGATCAGGCCTGAGTTTTAAGGGGCAGCAAGTTTTCAAGTTAAGGGACCGAGAAACCACCCAGAGGGAAAAGTATAAAGGCTACTGCACACTTGTATGTAGGTTTGGAGGATATGCTTTCTCTAAAAACGAAAACTCAGCACAAGGAAATGGATATATAATATCTATTCTTATTCTTAAACGACAAAAGCTATTTGTTACATGATAATTTCGTTCGTTGTATTCCTTATCCTTTTAAAGTAGGGGGTTGAAACACACTTGTAAAAGTTTATTTTACCTGGGGGTTAGCACTACAGTAATTTCCTAAATTGTTCCGAGCAAACTATATACTTTTAGCTTGATTCTTTAATTGAACCACTAAGATAATTGTTCTATGAAGACTAAAACTTGTAACTGCTTTTGCATTTTTCATCGACGCTAATGAATCCATTAGCTATAGAGACAGTAGCTTAATTTCAGTCAAAGCAGTATTTAGTTTTTCTACAGCACTTTACTTTACTCCTACCTTCGGCTTCTGACCTCATCCCCTCCACCAATCTCAAGCTATCCTCCCTGTAGACTATGAATTATGAAATTATAAACTACGCCGCATAAGTTTTCTAAAAGTAGTTGAGTCATCTCTTCGCTTCCTCCTAAATCAATATCCAAACGTTTTTTTTTGAATCCCCCATCAAAATTAAGGCAACTTTGAATTTAGGAACGTTGGATCTGGAAGGATGGCTAACTGCCTACATTATGCAGACGGAGCAATATTTCCTGCTCCTTCTTCCTACCTTTCCCACATGACCTTTTACCTTATATAATGTGCCTAAAATAGGTTCCGTAATGCACTTTATCCATGTACACTCCGACCCGGTTTCTAAAGTAATAGGAACAGATCGAATACGATCTTCACTCCGATGAGGATCGGAGCGATTAAAATACGCTCTCAATGAAACTTAATACATGGCTGGGATGTAGCAACTCACGATTTTCCATTTCTCCATTATTTACCATCCGTCCTGCAAGCCAGTATAGGTAGTTTTCCTATCAATTAACTGCAATGAAGCAGCTATATGTATCCATAAAAATAACAACTTTCTCCATCAAACGTCTTCATTCAGGAGCCGAGCTTATACGGAGACAGGATTATTCCATGCTAGGTTATCTAGAACGATTCTGCTAGCAGGCCCGAAGAGAGTTTATGTCAATAAGTCGATACATAACTGAAACATTAATATCTGCATGTTAACTCGGATGGCGGAAAGCTCCTTGCTCTTCTTTCCTTCCAAGATGGCGTTGTGTACATGTTCATAATTAATGTCTATATAAACAAACTAAAAGCAATTCCATTTTTCCCGCGCTTTGACTCGCTCCTGTAACGGCGTTGCACTTGTTAGTTACTCGATGGAATCTAGTACTAATCAATAACAAATATACAAGAAGAGGCTACTTAAGAACCCAATTCGACTTAATTACTGTACCTCAGATCCAAAGCCAACGCCCATGCGTGACTTTGAGGGTACAATATCTAGGAATAAATATTACTACAAGGATGCAACGTCTTCAGTCTTCCCAAGTGAATTGTGCACTTTAAAGAATTTTACACAACCAAGGAGTGACACACAGTATTAGCGAGAGGAATACTATTTTACGAAAAAGCTTCTAAGAATCGAGGCTAGTTTTTAAATTAAGGACTCTAAAATGATTTGAGCAATGGGGATTTTTTATGATACTTTATCTTATGATATGAACAAAGTAAGAACAAACTATATATAGAGAAACCTATAGTTATACTTGAATATTTAGCGTAATGAGTACAAGAACATTAGGAACATGTTTCCGATTTAAACTACAACGTTAATTTGCCTTGCCTTGAATGCGGAATGACAGCTAGCGACGGTACGATAGCGAAAAAGTTTGCAGGGATTTGGAAATGTATTAATTAACGTTAAGAGGGAATTTGTGTTGCGTGATTAATCTAATTACAAATCTATTTGGAAAATAATTATTCTTCAAACCTACCTCTCGCCAACTAATAGAGAACAATTATTCGGAAATGTGTTGTTGTTCGCATGGAGCGAGGTAGGAGTTTGGTGATTTTTAACTAATAGGATGATAGCGTTAGGAAACGCTAATTAGATATGGAAATAAGTCAAAATGTAAGGTTAATTTTCAAGGTACTTGATAAACGTCAATGTTTTTTATAGTAGTAGTAAGTTTTGAACACCAGGACGAAGCAAGGTATAGATGATTGGAAATAGAAATCTTTGCGCACACTTCCTCATGTTTTAGTACTTTCTCCGACATGTATAATTATATTCACACGTTTGAGATAACTGTCTCTATCAAAGGTAGTATGTACAGGGTGAGAACGGGATGAGACATTCTTAATTAGAGTTGGTGAAATTATCTTGTAAACTATAAAGTGTTTAACCCACACAAATTAAACTGGAGTCAATGTAGCTTAAGTTCCGCGTTCTTTAGAATATGCTCGGTCGGAAAGGCCCTAAAATATTTCTACTGACGTAGGAGATAATAGGAAGGGATTTGCTTTCTCATGCATATTTGAACTTTTTGGTAGACGCTATTTCTATTGTAGTTGCAACAAACTCCTTCAAGGCGAAATTTTTGTAATTAAAGTTCAAACATGGCTACATCTCCATTTAGTTATTAGCAGCTTGAGCAAAGACATTTTAGAGTGAGGTGAATATAGCTGAGATTATAATTCCTAAGTCTACGGTCTCTTTTCCCAAGACTTTCTTCGCTTTCTCTTCGCTAGATACAGCTAGTAGAGTGTTGACGCCGAAAACGAATACTTTAGAGAACTGGTTTCCTCATTGCGGAAATTGTATTAAAGTCGTGGGCGTCATGTGGATGAAAAGGCGTTGGAGTTTTTGGCTGGGACGTTTTAGGAAAAAGCCTTGGAGGACGGCTTTCATTTCTTTTCATAACATTTCGTCATCTTCAATACGTTCTCCCCTTGATTAGCTCTTGACGCATTGACATATGAAAGGGGATGGCGGTAAGGAAAGTGCTAAGAAATAATGACAGAGAAATAGAGAGAGAGAAAGCAAGAGAAAGCAGAGCCAGGACACGAGATAGCGAGATGAACTCCCTTTATTTTTACTCACCCCCCTTTCAAGAGTGGCGCCTTCTGATATTTACTTTTAATAATCTCAAGCTTCCTTTCAATTACCCGGCGAGACCTTGTGAAGTCTGGAGACAAAGTCGTAATTCTTGTTAATGGGTAAATTATTATTTTTAAAAACGTGAAGAGAAAATTAGTAGCCGTCCAATTTCCTTGTGGAAGGAAGCTGGTTCTGAGCTACGAGTTGACGAAGCGGATTTGAAGAGATTCCGGCAAAGTGTATAGGACCTCGGAGTAAAAATAGCGCGGACATTCTACCGCATTGAGGGTTAGAGAAAGGAGGAGAGAAAGTTGAAGAAAGTATATAGCCATATAGAGATATATCGTAGAGCCAGAATCCCAGGTAGTTTTGATTGAAAGACTTTCCAGTTAAGAGCATAAAAAAGTCATGACTTTCACTTCTTCCCCTTAACTTGGGGAAAGTGCAACGGTGCTGTCCATCATGGTCGGACTTGTAAGGGCTGGAAGCGGAGTCGTTCTCTTTGAGAAGGCTGAATAAGTGGGTTGGCTTGGAGAGCGTGGTGAGGCTGTTCTCGTCTCGTTTCTTGTTTCCCTACTCAGCTCTTCCTTGAGCCGGAACAGTTGTCTCCTCAGCTCCATGTTGTGGCCCACCAATTCCAAGGCCCGGTTTACATCGTTTAAAGCTTCGCTGATCTCCCTAAATCAATAACGAAGCCTCTTATCAATCCCACGATATCAAAACAAGATGACCTTCCCCCTCCGCTCGCGGTCATAAAGATCAAGAAAATCAGTGGCTGTCATTAATCCTCGGAAGATGAGCCTTGTTACAATCTTTTCAGAAGAAACCCCGAAACTGATGTCAGTAATTGACACATTTTCAGAGGTGGACGGAATAGAGGGGCGGCTATGAATTAGCACTCATCAGCCTGAACATTGATGCTCCTTTGATGAGCGGGCAAGAGAAAGCACTCATACTCACCTCATAGTGTGGTACGCCTTTGCTCTAGCATGGTATCCTTTTGGTGAATTGGGTTGCATCTTAATGACCTCGGACGCGAGATGGGCTGCTTCAAGCTCCTCCTGCAGAAAAAAAGATTGATCACGTGGAGAATAAAAAGGTGGCGTGGGAATGAGGCGGGAAGTGTATGAAAGCGTCTCTGCATTGTCTGTGGTTGAAAAGAGATGAAGAAATCCGTTGGAGGAGAAAGTATAAAGTGCTACATTTCTTTTTAAGTATCGATAAATTTCGCCTCCTTGTGAAAAATGTTCAAGTATTGCATTGGTGGGGTGGAGGAGTAGGATAAAAAGAGTCTGGAACACAATAAACTTACATTCATCTTCCGTTTACAGCGACTCAAGTGTAGCATGAAAGTCATCTTGATTTCGTCGAAAGTTGTTTGCATGTCCTCGTCGTATTCGTTGACCGGAATCTTTCGGATTGCGTACTGGTATCGGTAGACGGCATCTCGAAGGAGACCCTTCCGGTACAAAATGTTTCCATCCTCGAGTAGTTTATGCAAGAGTGCCAATCTAAATCCCAGAGAGACATGGATGAGTAAAGCCCATATACCTTCCGCCCACCCTCTCACCTAGCCAAATACACTCATCACCGCCATCTCCGCATTATTGACACAATCCAAAACCCTTCTCCCTAAATCTACAACAAACAGAGGCGGAACCGCAAACTAGTGCCGAGAATTTCACCGCCATTCATAGTTTGATTCCACACATAACATTCCGCACCGCATTATGACCAGCATAACAAGAAACGATTTTACATTTTGACAAAACATTTACTACTAGAGCGGTGCAAGATGAGAGCGGAGATGAGATGCAAGCACATTTTCTCCTAGACCTTTTCCATTAGCCAAATAAAGAAAGCCAAGTGTGAATCTACTTGAGTTGACCAAGTTTTCACCGAATCCCCGGGACGGGGCATCTATTGATCTATTGAACTTTTGAGTCTGAGTTAAGGAAATAATGCTAGAGAAGATGGTCTGAAAGGAAGCCAAGTTGGATGTAAATAAAGAGTTTGGGGGCTCACATAATATTTGGTTTGCCAGTGGCCATGGTCCAGGTTGCAGGTCCAAGTTTTGCACCGCGTTTAAGGAAAAGATGAACAACTTCTTTGTGGCCGCATCCGACGGCTCGATCCAGAGGTCTTGCTCCTTGTAAGTCGACATGCTCCAGAAGAGCCCCTCTATCCAGCAGCATCTGCATATAGAATAAGATCCCCTTTACTTTCCATCCCTCCATGATATAATAATAGAAAGAAGAAACTTTTAGGAAGCCTGCTCCGCGCTTCCTCAACTCTGCAATATTCCCGCCGTAGCACTCCCACCCACCCTCTTTAGGCTTATATCCCCCCTAAATCTTCATCAGGAAAGTAAACATGGAAGCCGGTTGTTTCATCCAGAAATGAATCCCAAAGGGGAAGGTCCAACCCGCCCGGACAGAATTAAGTAGAGTCATAATATAGAAAATTGTGGTGAGGGAACGAAACTTTCACCACGCTCGTATACCGCCAATCCGGTAATAATAACATAATTTTCGGGAAATGAATGGAACCGCGTGTTTTGGATGCAAGAAGCCGCGTGGGAGTTATTTGCATTATTCCCTTCATTGTGGTATATGATGAGAGTGGAAAATTTGCGAAGCAATAAAACAGCTCAAATTGCAAGGTGTGTCCTGTTTTGAAGGTTTGAAAATGTGCGAATTTTTTCGTACCTGAGCAATTTCTTCGCTGCCACAGTGGGAGGCCAAATCCAGAGGGGTTCTTCCGGATCCATCAGGATGATTAACATCGACGTCCATTTCCAGTAAGGACGCAACAACCTTGGGATGTCCGCGCAAAGAAGCCCAGGATAGTGGAGAAAGTCCATCCTTGTCCGTCAAGTTAACATCTGCTCCAGCCTCTAACAATATTTCCACCATCTCAACATGCCCTTCCTTTGACGACACGATGAGGGCTGTTCGGTGGTCTGCATCGTAGCGATCTACCGGCGCCCCTTCTCCCAATAACCGCGCCACGATGGAACAGTATCCTCCTCTCGCTGCCAGTATCAGCGGTGGGCAATCCCTCATGTTAACGGCGTTAACGCTCGCCCCGTGTTCTATGAGCAAGTCTGTAACGTTTTCCCGACCGTTGGCTGCTGCAGCGCAGAGCGGATTCTCCCCGTACAATGTGTCTGGGCAATTAACGGGTGGATTTAATTCCCTTAAAATGTGCTCAACGATCTCGACGTGACCGTACGCGGAGGCTGCGACGAGGGCGTTATGAGCCGCCTCAGCTATGGACAGGCTAGGCCCGGACCCGGATTTGGTGTCCCAGTTCTGCTCCAAGAGGAATGACACAACCTCCAATTGATTCCCCACAGCTCCTTTCACCAAAGCACACTCATCCTCGTGGTTGACTTGTGAAATATGAGCTCCTTGTTGGACGAGCAAGCGAACCATTTCCACTTGACCCTTTTCTGCTGCAATGTGTAGAGCAGAGTTGCCATCTTCGTCCACTCCATGGATATCCGCGCCGAATTCCAATAAAAGAATGACCATCTCACATAACCCTTCCCCCGCACAGATGGAGAGGAGGGGTGTGTTCCTCCATTGTGTTATTTCATTTGGATTTGCTCCCGCGAGCAGTAAAAGTCTTGATACCTAATTCGGGATTCAAGTCAAGGAAAGCTTCATTATCTCAAACTGAATGTAAATCCTCAATTCCGCTCTTCCCACAAGAGCCTCCTAAACCCATAATTGATGGCTCTTTACGAGGGGAAAACACAGGATCTGTTCTTCTTCTAACCTTGTTTAAATACCTTTTACTCCCTCCCTTCTTCACCTCACCACCCCCTTGTTCATTCTCCTATTCATCTCACGCCTTGTAGGGCTTTGATAGTCGAGTATCCACCCAAACCTTTTAACTCCTAATTAACCAGCTACACCAGCAGCTAATAAACAATTCAGTACTTTTCCATGTATATCAAACCTCCTACGTGAGTAATAATTTCACCTGACCCTACCTACTTGCTCCATTCCCTTGTATACTTTCTCCCAACTTTCACTCACAAGTCCGTCCTGCATCTGCCAAACGGTAACATAGATTCATCCTCCTTCTCATTCCCTCCCCTTTCCGGTCTGGCTTGTCTGCGAGGACCGTAACATGATATAAGCTCATGCAGTTCTAGCCTTATACGAAATCTGCCTCAACTTATTCTTGGTAATGCCTCCAGAATGCCCAAAAGACTCATGGCCTTTAATATATTCTGCAGTCTGCATTGAATTTAGGGAAAGCATATTTCATTTCGACAGCCATACTAAAAGGAAGCACATATTATAAAAATACCCAAGAAAATATTTTTTCTTTATACTGGAGAGGTAAGATTTGATTTTTTATATACATTTACTAGCTTCCATTTACTTTCTCTCCTCTTGCTCCGTATGGAGCCCCTCGGGGAAAGATCCAAGTCACGCCAATTCCTTCCAAGGCACACCTACTTTCACTTCCCACGCAACATAGATGTAGACGTAAGTATCCTGGAAATGCTAAGCAATTCCTAGCCAACTCGCTCAATTCTCCCATCCACTCAACCCTTGACTCTATTGTAATGTAACCAGCTACTCTCGTTTCCCCCGCAATTCCGAATAATGCCACCTCGTCCACAATGGCTCAGTGAGCCAGCAAGTCTACCATCTCAATTTCACCCCTTCAAACACAGCCAAATCCGATACTCTGTAAGAATAAGCTCACTCAACTTTCCCCGTATCAAATATCCAGTTTGACTTTTTACACAGATTATTCAATCACGTGTAAGTTGTACTCTAGGCTTGTGTAAACAGGGTTAACATGAATACTTGTGCTCACACACCCCTAAACCCAATCTTGTACCGCATGACATGGCGAGCATGTGTTTGTGATAAGCGTACTATGCTTTCTCTGCTTTCACTACAACGAGGAGCGCCATCTACTGCCACGAAAACTCACTTTCCCTCCATACTTTCTCCCTGACTTTCTCTGCTCGGAGCAGTTAAAAACGATTTGGAGTAGACAGGTTCTCTCGTGTCTAAAATTGATTGAATCTTGCTTGCCGCCCACTGGAAAATTAGAGGAATTATGTAATTATTCCCTTACCTTGACATTGGTGTAATAAATATTGGCTGGGGAAGCCAGTGCTATCGATAAGTCCTGACTGCATGTTGCAAGCCATAAGGCTTGCAAGTCCCTTGGTGGGGTGGATAATTTTGAAGAAGGCATATTTTTATAAATATGAGCTTTCAAAATATGATGACCCAGTTCCAGTGTCTTTGCTTCGTCTAACGGCGCTTCGATTCTTGAAAATCGAAACGCTATTCCAGCGTGACCAATTCTAAAAAATAAGATACTTGTAAGATGTTTGATATACTAAGTGTGCTTTATTACTTTGGTCTGGAACAGATATTTTTACCTTAAGTCGCAATGGAAACCTGAAGGATCGGATTCATCTCTTTGGAGCAACCAGTCCCTAAAGCTGGAATGGAACATCATGTAAGTTCCATCCGAACGTTGAACAAGGAGCTTTGAACACATCTACGAGAGCCAAATATGGAATTAGTATCCATAAAAATGGGAATTCTTGCCGAAGCTTTGCCGGTGGCTTACCTGGAAACTTTCTATGAATTTTTCCCAAGGTAACCTTTCTGTAGCATTCAAGCAGTTGACTGAATGATAAATTTCCAAAAGGGTTAACGGGTTTAAGCCAGCAAGGCAAACGGACAGGATTGACTGAACTTTCTTGAAGGTGTCTTCGTTGGGAAACACGCTTGCACACAGTTTGACAAAGATTTCTGACATGGATTTTGGCAATTCCTGTGGAATAAGAATTAAGAGCATTCGCACGTTATTTTGCGATTGTTGTTAACTTGAAAATATTTCTTTCCTACTGGTTTACAAAGTCTCACCTTGAAATCCGAAGATTTGATTTGCAGTCGATTCTCATGAATTAAATCTAACACTAGTTTGGCGTAGAGGTAGTTACCGGAGGCATTTTTAATCAAGCGTTTAATAAAAGGTACGTGAGAATCCGACTTTGATCCACACGGTATGTTTTTCCGGATTCCGTGCTTCTTCATCCTGTAGTTGATGTAGCCGATCAAGTCTTGAGTCACGGCATCCTCGTAATCATCCAGTCTGCAATTCCAAGTATTTTCATTCCAATCATTACTTACACTCCTCACACTACTGCTCTCCGTGCTTTTAATTCAATAATCGCATTCAAATTCACTCCCGTCCGTACCTCATTCTATAGAAAGGGATTTGCGATACAATGGAGAAATGCTGTGATCTCACGCTCAGGATGACCTTTAGCCATGGGGGAAATTTTGAAATGTGTTTTGATAGGAAAGAGGCAATAGTATCTCCACTATCTGATCGATGGAATTCAGCATCGCAAACGGCGTCAATTATAACGACAAAGTAATCGTCGGCAATCTTCTTCATTTCATGTAACTCCTTCAAAGGTTGGATAATTCCTTTAAGTAGAGCGTCCGTCGGATTCCTTAGACATTCCATTTTTGAAAGGTAGTTCTACAAGACACGGCATGAAAAAATAAATACTTGGGCATTAGCATCCAGTTATTCGGGCTTCTGCTACAGGCATGGTAGGATTATTGATTTTGATTCCTAGTTTCCAAACAACTTACGAGGCAACTTGGAGTATCCAGTAGGTATTCTCTATAGGACGCAAGCTGTGGCGCTTGACATAATTGAGCAGCAATAGAATGCAAAAATTCAGGTAGCAGGCAGGATATGTTGTTTTCCACCTGGAACACGAAGGAGAAGGGAATTAATTCAATTCGGTGGCATGCATTTGAAGAGAAAATAGAATAAGATATTGTATTAGATGGATTTAATTACTTGGCAAAACTGATATGCGACGACATGAGAAGCCAAGGATCGGATGGATTCTGAATAGGATAAGGAGGCATCCCCTTCCCCAGGTATTCTCCCGGAAACATATCTTAAATCAATGTCGAAATAGGGTCGGCGCCCAAAGCAGCTATGTTCCACTAATTGGAGAAGAATACTGGTTTTTCCTGCTCCTGGTTTCCCGCAAATGACTATTCCCTTATTTGGATTCACTTCAGTTGCCAGGAGTACTTCTAATTCTTGGAATATCCATTGCCGCCCAACAAATACTCCATCATCCGTCATAGGAACTTCAAAGAAGAGTGGTCTCAAGGGAAGATACTCTTGTCTCACCATGGATGATGAGTATCGACCTAGTGAATCCATTCAAAGGCGTCATCCCCCATAGTACTCTATCATCCCTCTCCTTATGGTGTCAATTATATTGAGGGACTACTGTACGCCGTTTTTTTAGCTAAACAATATTTCAAAATGACATACCTTGAGGCGTTGGAGAAAGGACGCGTCGTCGTTGATCACCCATAGGGCTTTTGGCACAAATTGACGGCGCGCTACCCTGTACCGTCAACGTACTTGCAGTCCGTTGATTTGCCCAAGATCCCGTGTCATAGGAAGCTAAAGGAGAGGAAAAGCAAGAAACGTGAGGAAGAACGTTTTGATGACGGCGGCAATAATATAAATGGCTTTCAATTTCTCTTACCTCTGGAAGTTGACTGGAGCGTATTAGTGTTGTCGCTAGGCGTAATACTTCCACTAGATGACGCTATGGATGAGCAAGAAGTGTGTAGCTGAGAATTTCGTCCAAGTCTGCTTAAACTCCGGCCCTGGTTTAATTTTCTCGAAAGAAACTTTTCCAGACCATTCAGATTCAGTCCGCTAGTTTTAAATTTTCGAAGATCTTCGAAACCTTCGTCGTTTTCTACAACAATTCAATTCGGAAATGTTTGTAAAATTTTGGTGATTTTCTATTGTTTGAATTAAAATATCACAGTATCAAGTTATAATCAACTTACCGGATAAATGCGAGTTGAATACTTCGTTTTCCTGAATTCGGCTAATGCCGTTTAATCCAGATCGTCTCCCAAGGGTGCTCTTGGGAGTTCGTAGCACACCGTTTTCCTTGTCCTGCATCGTTGGTGACCCTTTCCACCTCCCTAACAGTCTGGGTGTGCTGCATATGGAGGAAATTACGGCAGGTGTCCCTGCTCTGCTTTGCAAGACGGGTGTTTTGCTCTACAATTTACAAGAGATTAATTAGCAACTATTCATACCTGGATTTGTCTGTTTTAAAAAAATAATCTGAAGGGCATGGATCCGTAACTTACGTAATTGCTATGTCCACACGGTGTTTTCGCTCCCGATCTTTGAATAGGTATTGGTGAGAGTGAGGCACGTCCGGTGTCGGTGAAAAGTTTTTGCCCGAAGGGCAAAGACTTTTTTGCAGGTCCTCCGGGCTGTTGAAGGCCACATTGCTTGCAGTTTTCATTTTGCGTAATGCACGTAAAGCACCTATGATGCCCACAGACATCGATTAATTTCCTCTTCTTCCCCATGTTGTATATTCTTCTGCACTCTGGACAAAACTCATTCGATTCCTGAGATCCGTAGTAGGCAAGTCCTACATCTTTATCTGGAATTAAAAAAATAGTCCCTGCTAATTCAGAATCCCATAATTTTGAATCTTTCCATCCATCTACTCTCAAGAAGAGGATGCATATTCACCCTTTCACCTATACCGTGAGTCATTGCTACTAAAACGTTTATATTCTTAACATATAAAACCCAGGATTATGTTTTTGGGATTCTCTGATTCTTTGAGAAAACGGATAGGGAAGAGAAGATTCCGAGTGAGTAGCATCACCCCTTGTCCGCATGAATTGAAACATTAGCCGAAAAGAAGAAGCGCGCATAGCTCTGTCTAGACGACGCGGTCTTGGGAAGAAGTCCGGTGTTGAAGGTGAGAAAGAAGAAATAGTTTTTAATAATCCTCAAGTGGGATGATTGTAGGTTGTGATTGTGAATTAAAAAAGTGAATTAAGATAAGGGCTGGATAGACACGGAGTTGTTGAGACCAGGAGTTGATCCAATTAAAATGTTTTCATAAAAACTTAATAGGAGTTCAGAGATAGAGGATGAACAAGTTTTGGGTATTCTTTTATTTTGGCCTAGAACAAGTCCTTGGTTGTAAAATCCTTTCCACATTCAATCTGTCCCAGCCATATAATCTTGATATTCGAAAGCCTCATGCTATGCCATACTTTTAGGTTATGCATGACCCGTCTTTCAATCACTCCATTCCATGGTGTGTAGCATCTCCAACGGTCCGATTAGTTATGGCACGTTACAAACCCATCCGGGAGTTGAGTTTAGGTCAGTTAGTATTTTTTTAGCATTCTCTCTGTGTGAAAGATGAGGGTGGTGGTGGGAAGAATAGAAACTCATCTCTTTACCTCCGCTACGATAATTTTCTTCTTTATCATCATCTTTCACTACTGGATGCAGTACTTTAAGCAATATCCTGACTGAATACCCTTGCAAGTTCATTCAAGTCCCCTGGAGCTTCATTTCCCAGGCAATACGCTTACACTCAATGTAACCTAAGCTGTGAGTGAAAGAAAATATACCTTGACTCGGAAGAGGGGCCTGAGAACGTAGGCTTCTTTAGTAAAATATAGAGTATGGGTAACACATGTTATTTTTGATGATGCGCTAAAGAAAAAGAAATGTTGAGCTAACAGATGATGATAATCAGAGGAAGAAGAGTAGCTCTCATTCTAGCTGTGTACCCTTGATAAGGGGAGTGTAAGATTGAAGAACATGTTGAAACCATCTCTCGTATCGCATCTTATCAGACTCATCTTCGTCTTCACCTCCGCCTCCCCCACTTTCACAGTTTCTTTCTTTTCCGACGCTCCAGCTGCCCTTTTGCCTCCCCTGTCTAAAGATTTCCCTTAAAACGTTTTTATAATTCAGTGAAACCGTCTTCAAACTCCGTACTTAGTTAATATTTTCTTTACTCCCGTTACTGTCTGGGAGGGTATTTTGAAAAAGAATACAAAAGACGGCGGATTACCATATACGTCATATTAGGGGAAAGGAAAGGGTAATTGAGAGGGTGGGATGAATAGAGGGGTAAATGAATGATGCATTTACAATGTGTGTTCACCGTGTCAGGTAGCATGGTTCCCCCGAGTGATTAGTGTGTGCAAAGGCCCATTTACACCCGACTACCTGTTGAGCCAGTGAGGAGAAAAACGCATAATTTTCCCACCCCCTTGATTTTCCCTCAGCAAAGCGGTGCGGTGATGACTTTGATTTATGACACCAAAAACATTCCACTTTCCTCACAACCCCAGCGCTTTCCATCCACCACCTCATTCAGCCTCACTATTTCATGATCCACTATACTCACTACTGGAACTGGAAATATGAGCTCTTCTGGAACATGAGCGGCTACGGCTACATGATCATATACCTTCCTACATGTACATTCTCACCTGTCTTGCTATGTAAAATCCCTGTAGTTGTATATGCTTTTGGTAGCCAACGTGAATTTTATTTAACTTGGCTATATTTTTAATTTAGCTTAGTATAATTTCCCTTGAAATCTCCGGATCTGTGGCTCTAGTTTCAGAATTGAAAATCAAATGACTGTTACATGCCCAACTTGTTTTCATTCCTCACAGAGCTTTTCTTTGGTTTCTTTTAAAGTTTATAAAAAACAATCTCAATTCTCTTCATATCAGACTCACGACTTCCATGTTCTAATTTTCGTCTAATTATTTCAGTCAGCTTGACTTCACTCTGGCACTCTATAATGCAATCCATGAGTGTTACAGCTCTTGCTCTTTGAACCGGAGAGGGTGTTCCAAACCTGCAGAGTTTGGAATATGGAATAAACCCGCCTGGTATATTGTTATATTAAATACATGCAGGCAACCGATATTGGCCTAGCTGATCAAAAAACTACAATCTCGTATGCAGGAAGCTAGATTATTAAATCACGCAACTTCAAAATTTAAGAGTAACGATTAGCTTCTTGTTCAAATACTTTCTAACAATTCTTACATATTCTTGGATACATGTTGAAATTCTTACGTTAGGTTTGTTGTGGATTCTTGACTACTGGATTGGACACATGAAAGAGAAGACATGGAAGAGATTTGCGTTATTCGGGAAACTAATTACAGGATTTCCTATTCTTCTTTCAAAGACATCCATGTATGCGCTATCGTAAAGCCGTAATAAAGGAAGCGTTTAAGGGAAATAAAGGAAGCTAGTTAAGTGATTTGCTAGGTACAGGAGGAGACAGAGTCAAAGATTCCGTCTGGGACTCGGAGGAGTCGGAGTGAAAGTAAGTATATACGAGTGAGAAAGGGTGATTGATTCGGCGACCATTAGGGAGCTGGGGGAATGATTTCCTTTAATGGTCTTCTAACAGTCCATTATTGCTATTAACTCCAATAAATGCCATTTGAATGTGTATCCCACCTAATTGAGGAGAAGAAAAATATCCTCTAAAGTATTAGGTAGTAGTCATGTTTGTAAAATAGTAGACTGGTTTTCTCTTCCCTAAATTTTCTCTCTCCCCTCCGCCTCCTTGGCATGGCATATGTAAAGTGACGTACGTGATGTTGGTTGGATCATTGGATGATCATCTAAATAAAAGCTGTGATTTTGCCATCATGTGTGTGAATGCCTGTCTGCTGAGTTGGATTTATACAGACGGATTCTGTGTGGTCTGGAATCTGGATGGAAAAATAATGGAGGAAGACAGTAATAACAAGTAGTATTCCCTAATGTTTTCCATTCAGGTCAGTTTAGAGGGAAGCTGGTGAATAAATCTCTCCAACTACGGTTGGCTATACCACCAGACAGTGGATCAAAAGGGACATAACTGATTCTTCCCTTGTGAATTGTTGTACTCATATTCTCATACAAACATTTCTCGTTCGTTCTTTATCTGCAATTCGATGTCCATTTTGAATCTAGATGTAGTCAATAATATTCTTTTAATCCAGCCCTTGTAGAGGCATCTTAGGAATTGAATATTTATCCTTTTATCCATTACACCCATTAAAAACATTAAGCAAAAATTGTGTTGCTTGGAAAGAGTTATTGAAGCGAACTGTGCCCCTTTTAACAGACGGATTTGGATAAGATATGAGATATGCTCCGTCTCAAAGGAAAGTAGGGAGAAATGTTGCCGTTTTTATGATGATTCTCTTATGGATTATCGACATCCGTAAGGAGAATCAGGTATATTGAGAGAAGGCGAAGTAGACAGGACAGGAGGAAGCTGTCAGTGGGGCGAGTGTCAATCAGGACAGAAAGGAGTAATTAATGGCTACCTCGTCCACAAGAATGTAAATATTTACCTTCCCCGTCAATTCTCATTCAAATGGAGAATACATTAGGAGAAATACATAAGCCGTGTGGATAGAAAAATGAGGAACGCCTTCTTCTAGCTCTATCCTTGGTTTTGCGTTTCTTACATTTTTGCTTGGTGGTAGTCCGCCGCGTGTGCATTAAGTTGTTACATTGTAAATGTGTATAGGAGCACCTTGCCCTGAATTATAGATTTTGAGCCGCCACCCCCCCTGTAATTGCTATAGTGTGTGAAGTGAAATGGTAGTTTCTTACCACTCATCGCAAGGGATAGTTGAGATCCCTTGGATTTACGAAATAATCCTCTTAATTTCCCAAATGGTTGGAATCCCATCTTGATTATAGTTTGGACGTAATTAAATAATAATTCTTATCACAATCACTCACTCAACTTGATAAATAATTTCATGATAAACGCACACAACACCTTCGTATCACTAATCCATCCCACCAATTCAATTCCTTCTGGGTGGGAAGTATAATATTATTCATTTATCCCTAATTTAAATTCTCATTCTCACCTTGGGCTGAGCAAGGTATTACAAGGGAATGTGTCAATGCATTGGCTTACGTCCGAAAAATGAGTTCGCCAAATTTAATATATTCCTTCGACTTGAAACGTGGAGTCAGTTCTCACGTTATCTTTGAAGGATTATTTGATATGTCGGAGCACAGCTTGAGAAGCGGGGATGATGCAACCCTTCTACATCTAGTAAAAACACTGTTTTACCAGAAAATGTCCTTTCTGTTTGTAATTAATATCCTTGTGATTAATTAGCTTCTCATTGAGGGACTAACTGTGGTGAGAGGAAGAGATAATCTAATTTGCTCATCTCCTTCCAGGACAGCTGACATGCAAGGATTAGAGGTGGTAGTTTGCTTGCTCAGCATCTTGACCAGTGGCCGGTGAGTAGTATCGTTTTAGTTGGAAGATCTTCTGGCGTAGATTACATGTCCTCCATAGAGTAATGATAAGTTATTGTGCTTAATAAGAGGAAAGATTGCAAATCAATGTGCCTTTGAAGATGGAATCCGGTCTCTCTGTCGCCAGATGCATCTTGTAATTTTATCTTGCGCTTTCCTTCTAACCGTCGTCGCACATGATTTTAAACACGATGATTCCATATATTCCTTCTTATGATCCCTCTCATGTTATCCTCCTCCATTAATTCTATCCTTGACACAAACTCCTCCTTTGAGCCAATTTCAGCATACGGCTCCTCAATCCTCCGTCCTCCAGTCTGCTTATTATCATGTATAGATAATTATATTCTTGATCTCTCTTCAGAGGAACAGCTTCTGAAGTCTGTGAGAGGGATTTTGAGAATGGATTTCCCCAATTTTCGTCTGTATTTAAGCTTGTCGATCCCGCTGGAGCCGAGTACTTGGCTCCTTAACAAGGGCTCGTGTCTTGACCCAATCAAGGATTCATCACACGAAGTAAATTGAGGCAATTCTGTAAATTGAGCTTTTTCTCTAAAAAATCCTCACTCTGATTACTACTCCTTGTGTTTTCGCTCCTAGTAAATCCTCAGATTCTTGCACTTAATTTATTTTCTTTTGCCATAGAATTGCAGGCGTGTCCGTGTGAGGACTGTTTTTACATAAAAACCAGGGCTATCTTGAAGGCATTTAGCTTTAATCCTGAGCCCGCTCTTCTTCTTCCCTCCACAACACTAGTACTGAAGGTAGATTGACCGATTTGGGGTTGAATAAACGGTGGAGGGACTCTGCGCCGACAAACGTGTGACGGGTAGTTCAAAGAGCGCTGTCAGTCCTTGTACTTTGTACAGTATCTTCAACTTTTGACTGGGTAGCTCACAGGTGACTCGTCCACGTTAAGCATTGATAATCTGAATCCTGATGATGATGAGCGCGGAAGAGGCTAGCTGGAGCTGGAGTACAGGAGACAAGTGAGCTATATGTAGAGGCAGATGATTTTTTTCAGTCTTGTTCTATTCTTCGTGTTTCATTCAGTTTTTTGTACTCTTCACATGCATCCTCGTCTTTTCCTCTACACTCCCCCCATGTTTTGTCTTACTGACTGACTGTGGAGCTTTAGCTATCCAAGGATCTCAAAAGAGTCGATAGGTTCTTCAACCAGGGGATAATCAGCAGGAGCCTTTTCTTTTCGGGCAATCACAGGATCATCATATGCTCTACTTGCTCATCTTCGTTCCAGGAAGAATAATAACAAGAGCCGACATATTTTCCATGAATCTTGTCCAGGAAGAGCAGGGGATGGATTCAACTACACTGGCTTTCCTCCTCGTTTTTTAGCTTGCAGCCTACAAGGCTTTTCGTGAGAGCGTTTATTCATTTATTATACTCTCATTACCTTTCCCTTACACACAGACGGAATCACTCCCCTTAAAATCACGCACTTGATCCACATTTCATCTCGTCATAATTGAGCTCGGATTTTATCCAGGAATCTTAAAAACCTCCTTCAAACCTCCAACATCTTTCCCATCCTTCGAATCAAGACAGATATTTCCTTCTACCCAATACTACAATATCACACGGAGGTGAGATGATTTCTTGTTATAGAAATTATGAATATTTTCTCTTGCAGCAAGCTTAAGCCAGCAACACGGAAACACTACTTGTAAATAACGTTAGCTCGGAATCACTTAATGGGGAAGGAAGGACCACGGTGGTTGAAGATCGTCCTCAAGTTCCAGTGCTTTCACAATAAAATTCAAGGACGTTCCGTTTCACCTCTTTGGAGTTACTTGTTCGCACTTTGGCTATCACAGCGAGCGCAGTGAACTAAAATTCTAATGAAGGTGGATAGCGGACTAACTGGAGTAAGCGTTGGAAATTGTATTTCTGAGACCACTGAGCCAGATTTAATAAAATAATATCGAAGATTGATTGACAAGGGAGTTGAGTTGCAGGGTTGTTGCTACAAGAGATGCAACTTACGTACTGGTCATGGATGAGAAGTGTGGTGGGACGTCTTTAGAACAATTCTTTTTCCTTGGCGGGCAGTGTTGATGTTCAACAAGTTTGATTCCTCACGCATTTCCCTTCAACCCTCATTCTCATGATCCCAGATCCCTCATCACAACTCCTTCTCATCTCTTCGCTTCACAGATCTTTCCTCTTACTCTGCACAGAGAAGGAGCGGATACCTCCTGCCTAGTTTCCAGGCCCATTCTCACTCGGAAGGGTAATAAGAAATTTAATGTGCCTCATCCCAAGTTTTACTTGCATCCAAGTCATGGAGATTCACATCCCTGTCTGTCATCTCAAATCTCTCCTCTTCCAGCCTTCCAGGCTAAAAAGTAAGGCAGCGTGTCCAAAGTAAAGTAAGCAGTAATAATAATAATAATGGACTGCTCCATTCAAATCACGGAGAATGTGCATTCAGCCTAGGATTTTCAAGTAATTTGCTCCCATTTCCAGCATCTTTTCAATTCTCCCTCACTAGCTTGAAGCTTCTCTATGCTTCTTTTTAGTTCACTTCTCCAGTACAAATGCCTTTTATAGCTTCCGCGTCAATATCATTCCTTTGCTCGAAATGCAAGGAAGCCTGGACTTGATAGGTTTAAGACTTCCGTAGTAGTACTAGTGGTGGGGGCGATCATGGCGCCCTCTGTGAGCATTAAGTAAAAGAGGCCTTGTATATTGGATTATCAATATTATGTAACTTTTTTTCAAAGTGTATACACTTTATTTTGCCTAGCCCTTTCCTTGTTTCAAGATAATATTATGAATATTATTTAATTCATCCTTTATTGCCTGGAGTGCTTATCTATAAAATAGATGGACACCAGAAAGAGGAGATTTTTAAGTGAAGAAAAGAATCCGACTCGAAGGGGTTATCCATGTTCTACAGGAATATTAAAACTACTCTCGGCTATGAGCTTAGAGACCTATTCTTTAAAATTCTTTTGAGTTGCTCTTGCACAGACGTAACAATAAATGTGAGTCTTGGATGAATATAAACAAGTTCTGCGAGTGCCATTACCTGTTACGAACACAGATTGTATTTCCTCTGAGGAGGAATCTCTGGATTCCTTTCTTCCATTCCCACCTGCTCAATAAAGCTCCTGGAGGAAGATAATACTTTTTCCTTATCTCACACTTTTACTCTTAACTTTAGAGGAATGAATGTTTCGTCTGGATAATCAGCCACAAAAAAATCAGGAGACGGCTTCTTACAAATCCTCCTAGTAGTCTTGGACATGCAAGGACACAGTGCCGAGTCTTATGTCACTTGATCAAAGCTGTGTAGAATTTTGCTTCCTTATAAGCGTTGAACTCCTTGCATATATTTTGATTTTACTTGATTAACTGTATCAGTACGTTCGTAACGATATTTACTTTGACTAACACAATCCAGCACTAGCAGTTGATGAATGAGTACAAGAAATGAGGATTCCGTCCCCGTGTTTGTTCTTTCATCAGCTTTCCTTTAAAATACCTGAATGATTATGACCTCCCGCTTTCCTCAACCTGTTGTCAGGGTCTGGCCGACACAATTAATTACATGACCGCAAGAGCTTTCCACGTCCACCCTCTCCTCTGATCACAAATGCACTGCTGGGCCAACAGTACTGGGCGAGAACTAAGCGAGCTAATTCGCATTTCAGATTAAGTGTAATAAATAAAGTTTGCAAAGAATCCGCATTCCCTTCTGCGAAGTAAGTTTGCCGAAGCAAAGGTACTAAGAAATGACTTGTGGCTGGAAGGTAATTAGCTTCATCAACTCCAACCGTATTTGAGTCACGTACAAAGTACAAGCTCCACATTTATTTATCTGTCACTTAGCAGTTTCCTAATCAGGCAGGAGCCTCTAACTGCTACGAGGCTTCTCCATCAAACCACCGCTAAGGTCACCCGTGGATCGTCCCTCCTCCTTGTCAAGTCTTATTTCAAAATCCATTACAACTAACAACCTCCCACCCCGCCTTAGCCCCGCCGCGTTTCCCAACTTGTTTAACACTTGCAGTAGTTTTTGCATGGCAAAAATAAATCTATTTTCCATTCCTTGATTGATCAAGCCTTATTATCCTTGTGTAGCATGTAACCATTGCTCTTCCCTCCAGCCTCTCTGCCGGAACTCTCTGTATAATTACAGCAAGAAATTACCGCAATTTTTCCATCAATCAATTGCGTTCCCTCGCGTGCTTTCCGTCAATCCTGTAGATCTCGACGATAAAAAATTCAGCACATTCCTTCACCCCTCTCTCCATCCAGCGTGTATGAATGCTATGAATGGTTTTTCTTAAGTCAATAGCTGAGATGGAATTAAAATAACAGCGATACGGTTTCTTCCAAAGCGATTCAGCAACGCAGCAATCCTTATTCCAGTTTGACACCCATCAGCTTTGAAGATTTCTCTTCTACAGTAGAAGTTATAGGACGCCACCCTATTCTAATTGATATTGGTTATTGGCAATTACATTTCCGATGAGTGCAACAAGATGGTTATTTGTACATGAAGCTTCTTAAAAGTTATCACTCTTTGAACTATTCAGCATTTTCCCCTACAAGTACATTAAAGAAAACGGAGCGATTAGTTTAAGGATACGTTTTTAGTGCCAGTTCGCATGGATTACATGTGTTTCTTCTTGGGCTTGCTTGACGTTGACTGGGTCCATTAAGCTCTTGTGTAAAATGAAAGACTTATAATCAAATTGTTACAAAATGCAAAGTAAGAACGCAGCTTTATAGATCCATGCGTGAAAATTAAAGAAGAGAACACAAGGAATATGGTGTGTGTCCTCTTCAAAATTTGAAAAACACCTGACGCATGACGTTTCTAGCGGATTTAAGCGTGAGGTTACTTTGAAATTAATATCCAAGTACGAAATGAGCGGATAACAGCGTTAAGGAATTCTAGTAGGTATTAACCCGGCACGTTTACCCACCCACGTCATTACAATCTCATTTGCGCAAAAAAAACTCTCGACGAGAAAACAATGTCCGCAGAAAAGTTGCTGATTAATAATTATAGGTATGAAAAACAGGATCATGCTCATGCTCATCTCAAGCCGTTGGCATAACACTATTTCATTCATCAATCATTGATGGTTTGATACCAACTCTGGGAATCATCTCCTCCCAGGAGCAATCAGTTCCTAAAGTGTTCCTCATCCTGAGGTGATCCCCTCCACTGGGGTGTCCAGCCAGCCCGGCTGTTCTTCTTACTAGCGATTCAGAATTACCGATAAGCTCGTACGTTCGACATCTGATTCAAAACATAGCGGAACTTGACAATCTCTGATATCAAAAATGCTGTATATACTGACACACATGAAAGCAATTACTTGTGTTGCATGCCAAATTGTGAAATTCTGTAGGAACGGCGCCAGCCCGGTGCGGTGTCACCTTATAACTTTCCTCTTGTGGATGATAAGCTCCTATTTGATACTATATTATTTTCTTGGAAAACTGAACCTTCTTTTACCATCTGTGGTAAAAGCTGGTGGTTCCTGACCTCGAATAAATCTGGATGAGTGAATATGCTAACGGTTGAAGGAAATGATGTGGGAATGCAGTGCTCACCACATACGGAATTGATTTGAAATTCTATACACACGGCCAGAATCGCTCAATTTCTTTTCCCGCTCTCTAATTACCTTTTCATCAGGGGAAAAATAGGATGAATAATCCAGGAATTAAGTTCTATAACCCCTTCAAGAGCATATGAATTCCTTGAAGCACGTTAAACCTCAAAAGGGGAAAGGTCTGGAGGAATTGGTTTTGATCCCTGTATAATTAATGTTTGGCTTCATGATAATTAGCAGCCTCTATCAGAAGAAGAAACTTTAGTTTTCAAGTGCCTATAAAATCCACGTTACACTCTACACTACAGGCAGGGTTACTTGATATGCTTTACTGCTTGTATCCAACAGGACAAGCATTGCTCAAAGCAACGAGATTGGTTTCAGCTCCCCACCTAATACCTAGCCTGTTGCCAAGCTAATTAATAAATTACGGACATTAATTCATTCTCTCGTGAATTAGGACCATGCCGATATTTCTACAGGGAGGGCTGATGATTTTGGTGCCAGCAGCGTAACGGAGATTTTTGAAAGCTCTAAGGTCACTAGATGACAGAATTTGATTTTTGTAAATCCTTAAGTCCTAATTTGCTAAATATCTCCCTTCTTTTCTTGGTCAATGAAGAAGTTGGAATTGAAGAGTGGAGCGTAATCATCGGATGATGATGACGATAAAAATCTCATCAATCATTTAAACAAAGCAATAACGCTTTGGAAGAAGAAACTCTGTAGCTGGGTCTTCTCTTCGTGATCGGTCAAGAAGAGACAGATTCACAATATGAAGGGCAGGGGCATTATCACACATGTGAGATGATACGTATCAGAATCAGATTGGTTTTTGCCTTTGCAAAGACGGAAACGGGAAAAGAGTTCAAGGGAGCTCAAGGATTTGAATGAATGCAAATTATTGTAGCTTAGAAGAAATGAGGGTGGAAGAAAGGTTTAAAACTAAGCAAGGCCTAGGATGAAATGATAGCTCACATATAAGGTTTATAAGAAAGGAGGATTGTTCTAGTTTGTGTACATCTTGAGGAGGATTGGATGAGGAATCGGTAGCATGGATACATGCATAATGCGAGATGAGAAGAAGGCGCTAAATGACTTGTGTTCAGAGGTGGGAAGACGCAGAGTTGATGTTATGTGGATGTAAAAAGATAATTAAATGAGATACAGGCCACACTAGTTTTTAGTTGGGAAAAAAAGATGTGTGACAAATAAACTAGGTAGTCCGGTTCTACGTGCGTATACCATCTTCTTCCAAGTGTATCAACTACAGAAGAACTAACCAGGTAACTAACTATCATCGTACTTGCCTAGCAGTAATCTCTTTTAATTTCCTCTTGATCAAATGCAATTTAAATTCTCATTCTTCTACTCCCATCTTTTCAATACATTGTAACGACTTTATTTGCCGGACATTTGTTTTCTTTCTTGCCAAGCGTTGAGATAGAAGATATTGCATCCTGTATCTTTAATTGTGTTTTAATTTTCGTTTATCTGATGCATGCATACTGCTTGTTGGGAACTTTGAGTTTGGAGTACTTGTTTCCAAAACGAATTTATTTGGTGATGAGGGAATTGGATGGACAGAGTAAAGTTTGTTTAGCATTTAAAATTCCTTGCTCGTCAAGATTGTCCACCGGATCGGATCCCTTTATGCTATGGATCCATCTTCTGGAGTGAATATATTCTAAGCAATGCAAGACTGTGAGTTGTCTTTTTGTAAGTAAACTCCTTGTTAAATGTGACTTCCGTCCGGAAATGTTGCTTAGGAATGTGTTGTTTTGTAAGCAAACGTATTCTTGTATAGCCGTTTTTGGGCGGGTTAGATGAAAACAAATTGCAGATCCGACATGTAGAATGTTAACGTGTATTTTCCCTTACAGCCCTCCTCACCCCTGTGCAGGGCCTGGAATTCATTTGTTTTCACAGGTCTAACAGCACCCACCCGAGCACCTTGAGCTTCATGTTCGGCAAGCCGGAGGACATGATTCTTTAGCTGAAAAAATGTTGCACTTCAAATGGTTCGAGTTAAATTGAAAATGGGGAAAAGAAGAGAGCAATCCCCATTAGTTTCCGCTCTCGCTTCAGACATTAACAGCCGCTGAGCTGACTAGGGCCCTCCTTCCAATCTTATATAGTCTCGGGGGGAAGGATAACTTGCATATGTACACACACACAGAGTTTGTCTCTGTACAAGGAGGAGGGTTGATGATGCAAGCTTGCGGAATGACATTCCGAAACCTTTGTTTTTACATTTTGACATGGTTGCTTGAAAATTTCAATCTTCTACTTTCATCTCCCCTTCCTATTTCCTATAGGCAGACATTGAAACTTGCCTTCTTCACATGTCCTCAAGACAGTAAGTCACATTCTTTTGGGGAAATACGAAACTGGATTTCAATTTGAAAAGCTTTTTACTTGCTTTGCCTTTCCCACTCAACTCCTTCTGAATTCTGAATCTGAATTACAAACCAGGAGAAACACCCCTTTGCCTCCGGAAAAGGCAGAAATTACTACACCCCCGCGACCATACATTTTCCTCACTTCTCCCCAAAAACGACTGCCTTGGACGAGCTTAGCTTATTCTTAAAATCCTTGCGGAACGTTTCAGGTTTTCACTTAAATTACATGAATACAGTGCATTTCCTTTTCGGCAACTTCATAAAACACGCCTTCCTCCCATTAATGTTTCCTTGGCATAGAAATGGATGCGTGTTCAATGTATTCCCCGAGCGAGCATGGTGCTATCTTTGTCCTCTGCATACTTTCATCAGCATATTCCCTGTTCTTTGCAGGTTTTATACCTGCATCCCTTATGGCGAAAATGTGTGAAGTTATTATGAAAATATTCACATTTCATCATCATTTACGTAATACTGTTGTATCCCGAACCTTGAGAGTTTTTAACACAAAATACATTTGTGGCTAACCTTTGAGAATTGGCAGATATGGGTTGGTCGTGCTTCCATCCAGCTTTCCGTAAAGCTACCTTACTTTCTGATTTTTGTAGGAATCAAGACCAAAAATGCAGAATGAAAACCAGGAATCCGTATTCACGGTCACGGTTCAGGTTCCCACGGAAGTTGTTGGTGAAAAAAGTAATTATTTCTGAAATTCTTTTCCATGGAAAGCGTGCCAAGTTACGGGGGTAGAGATTAAAGCGGTAAATAATGTGGTTATCGATCTCTTGATCCTTGCTCCCGCTAACTTGCACGATTGTATTTCTTTTAAATTGTTCCGGATGATAACATCCCCTGGTATGCATTTTACGAATTTGCATTCCTCGGATGCAAGTGTAATCAGCCTAAGTATCTTGTGATCTTTGAATTATTTTCTTTAAAATCTAATTACCCTTCCACGCTCATCTGAGCTTTTACCAATCTCATACTCCGGAATTGCTGTAATCTTTCTTAGCAATTTTCACTAATTTCACAAATTCTCATGACTCAAGAACGTCAGTTTCGCTTGAAGGGGAATCATGAGTGACTGAGTATTTGGTCTCTATCTGCTATATGCTGTTTCATCATTCTGTACTAGTCAGTTTTCTTTGATTTACTTTTCCAATTTCTAGCTTAAAATATTTGAATATTGCCTAGCTTTTTTTAAAAATTCGCACCCATTCCTCCGCCTTTCGTAGAAATGATTCCGTTGTTATTATTATTTCTTCTTCCTGACCATAGCGATTCACTAAACCATCCACTGCAGAAAAATTAAGCCTGGTAGTAATGCTCTGGCCACAACTGTTGATGATGTAGCTTGATTTTTAACTGCCTTCTGCTATTAAATAAGAGATACAACATACTGTTTCATCACGCAGAGAATATAAACAAGACTAATAATGATTGCGTCGTCACATGGAGATGCACTGGGTGTACTTTATAGGGCAAGCAAAAAAAGGAATTCATTAAGAATCTGGTTTTCACTCTCCTAGTAGGTGTTGCAATTTCTTGATAGATTGATTGACCTAGCTAATTGATATTTTTCAATCATGATCTTATTATTAACTGTTTTAAAGTCAAGCTAATCATAAAGATTCTCATAGCGGTTTGAGCATCCGAGCAGAGCAGACGTGCCTGTGTAAGCCTCCTTAATGTTGACACAGCAAATTACAGACTAATGATACCAGATAGCGACCAAAGCAGTGCATCTCACGTCCCCCCGACTTCAGAAAATCAAAAACGCAAAAAGCGAGATAGAGAAATCTGTAGTGGTGAAACTAACACAAACATTGCCAAAAAAATTTTACACACCCTTCAAAGAGCGAACAGTACTCCTAGTGAATTTAAACCCAAAGAATCCAGTGACAAAATGGCGACCCAGCAAAACGAGCTCATCCAGTACTTAGAACGACAGTTTGCAACGGTCAACAACAAGCTCAACCTTATAGAACCGCTACTCACAAGGGTCACCGAAGTTGAAAACAGTGTCGAAAACCTGAATAAGGCGCTAATTTCAAAAAATCTTATCATCTACGGAGTGGGAGATGAAGAGAGAGAGACATTCACAGCGACTGAGAACAAAGTAAATTTCGTACTGAACACAATCACCAAAAACAGTGGAAGTGTAGATCTAGACAATACAAAACGGATTGGCAAGTTCGCCCCGGGAAAACCCCGTCCAATATTAGTAACATTTGTGCGAACGAAGGATAAATTTGCAATCTTAAGTGCCAAAAAGAACCACCCCGCCTTCCAAGCGCAACTCAAGGGCGTCTCAATACAAGTTGACCGCACGAAATCAGAACAGAAAACACAAAAGCTGCTCTCAGGATTTGCAACGGAGGAACGGAAAAGGTTTCCACATGCTACCACGAAAATCCGCAATGGCAATCTTACAATCACCACGTCACAAGGAACCCAAACCTATACTGTCCAACATAACAAGGTGATACCCTTCGTTTTTCGTAGCTAAAAAACAAAGGAACACGCATTAAAATGACCCTACAACAACCAAGGACAACTAATAGCTGCTTCAACACGACTCTGACAACTTAACCCGCAACTACAACAGCCAAAATCGTCACGAAACCATGGTCACCTTAACCTGTGACAACCCTACCACTATCCCAGCAACATATTTTAAAATACTACAAATGCATTGCATTATAACAAACCTGCAACATCTTTCAACGCAAGTTATACGGAAAGCAACCATTGCCGCCACCCAATGTCTGGATACTTAAAGAAGAAACAGCGACATCAATTTTCTATGACTATAACACCCTTTTGAAAACCTCAACGAAGCTTCCACCCTTATCAAGAATATTTTGCAATTTGTTATTCACATTACGGAAGCAGATAAGAGAAGATAAGTTAGCAAACTATATAAAAATTTGCTGAAGATGGCATAAACCTTCTTGACTTGAAGATATAACTGGATGACGCAGCTTCAGAATATTCTATTACACCACAGCATCCCATGCCTACTCTATCAACATGAAGAAACAATCGCAACAACCCTAAAGTTAAAGGAAGAAATACCAGCGCAGATGGACTTTGGTAGGGATCATCACGACATACGATAGCTATCGCAAGAAAAATGCCCTGATTTTGCACACTTCGTTTATACGACATCTTTCACATAACCAATGTTCTCAATCCTTGCACTAAATATACCCAGTAGAGTAGTCGAGGTAAAAAAATCCAGAGTCGGCCTGCACATTAGCTGGAGGTGCGGATTGGAGAAACCTCGTAGGATACATACTTATAATAAGGCAGTAACTCCTTTCACCTTAGTTAACTAATGGTTGCTCAAACTGCTCTCAATTTTTACTGTATAAATAATTTGCTCTTTAGATTCAATAAATCGCAGCACGCGGTACGCCCCATAGCGAAAGCTCAGGGGGTTTGGTATCTTAAATAAAAAAAAATAAAGATTCTCAACTTTCTATCAGATCAAGCTGCTGGGAATAGGTCGCCCAGTTTAAAATAAAGCAAGTTGATCTCCTTGCTCTCTTTGCTAACGTGTTTGAATTTTTTTATCTCTGATTTACTTTAGCTCTACTGTAAATCCTGGCGCCTCATTCCAAAAACTTTGGCCAAGATCAGGGAAATGTTTGCCAGCCTCCTCAAGTCTAGTGAGGACAAGAGACGCATTAAACCCACGGATAATAGGATAAAGTTGGCTTGCATGAGACTCAAGAACATAGAGTTTCTTGCTTTAATTTTTTGCATCTGCCTGCACCTACAAATCCAATATGCATATTTGTTTAATTTTGAAATTCGGCTTTATGACGGCTAGGATAAAAGCTCATCTTTGCCAACTGCATACAATAACAAGATGAGAACTTGTCTCGCCAAGCTTGAATCTATTGCATCTTTTTCATGATACATATAAACGCTATCATCAAGCAGAAGAGCAACCAGTTACTAACCCCATTGGTTTTTTTCTCGATTCCCTCGAATCTCCATTCATATTGATGCTCTTGTAATTGGATCAAAATATTGGATTTGAACAAACCTTTGGATTAAGCCATAGGGTAAGCAGAAGAGAAGAACTTTTTAATGTTTTTCGCCAGACGATTCATCAAAATTAATATAGGATTTCATTGCTGATATAATATGCAGGAATCACTACTCAATCCTGTGAAGAGAGAAATGAATTTCACTAACTACACAGCTACTCGGCTTGCAATTTCCAGACTAACAGGTAGTAGTTGATATCTGCAGACTAATAGTGGAGGGAAGGATGTTATTCACACAGAATCTTACATTAAATTCAATGGAGATAATAAGAGTAGTAAAATAATGTTTCACATCCGCCCAACCTAGCTACCACAGGTCAGAAAAGAGTATAGCAACTGACTCTAAGATTGCTTGTCGCAAAGTAATGAAACTTTTCATGATTATTTTATCTTGGCCATAAAATTTATCCCTGACATGTGAAATAAATCAATGGGGCCCTTTCTTTAATCCAGTTGCTCTCCGACGAGTATGGATGATTTTAGGATAATTTCATCACGAGCCTACTTTGCTTTATCCAGCACCACATTACCTCCGAATCCGGCTTCTGGCTTTCATCTCGACAACTAATTTCAAAGTCATAACAAGTAAACTTGAGCACTCTCTTGAGCCTCACGGCTCTCTCCAGTGCTTTGATTGCATCGAGTCTATGGTGATCTGGTAGCAAGATTCCTGAGATTTTATGTTATATATAGTTAGCAGTCCGGCCGTATGGTCAAAGGGTCATGGAATCTCTATGAAGCCCTAAACTTTGGAACAAAAACTTTTAAGCGTTTACAAATTGTAGTACTTCAACTGAGCGTGAAGGAGCAGATGTGTGACTGGAGGGTGGGTTGACAAAAGTATTTGTGGTTCTTTAAAGTCAACTCCCAGACTGAATTTCTCACATGATTAAGAGAAAGAGTGAATAAAATCCAAACGGAGCACGACACTCTTGAAAAGCTCGAGAGACATTTCATCTCCATGGGTATTTCCTATGAAGCTTCTCCTAGTCCTCACTTATCCCATCTTAAACAGGTTGGATTCCCTTAAAAGTTTAATTTCAGACTATTTCCAAGGCATGCACAAGGAAGCTTTTAGAGCTTTCATCTCTTGTATGTAATTTGAAATTCAGCTCACGGGTTACAAAGTAAAAAGGGACGCGCGTCTCCAGAAGGGGAAATGATTCAAGGGATGCGCGCGGTTTAGAATTGTTATGATTGAAATTCTTGGATATAATCCCTTGCTTTAATGGCGCATAAGAAACGTGGCAGGCCTTTGAATGAAGCGGCTCGTTAATTTATCCTTTGTTTTATATTTATCCGTATTTTGGTATGGCAGCTCTGCTCACCTTCTTCTTCTTACCTGCTGCCGCTGGAATACGTGATTTCTACATGGACTGTGTAAACTACTGATTGGTAATGCTGGAACTTATTTTAGGCACGGGAGCAGGACTTCCTGGACATTGCCACGTTGAGCTTTGACCTTTTATGAAGCTTGACACATTTGTTTTTTGATAAAAGCCTTGGTTTAGGGTGAAAGAGTGACTCTTGTCGTAACAGCAAGGAGTGATGACTGACCGTTTGCAATGGTGAGATGACCATGCAAAATTAATAGAGTTCACCTCCAAGTAATTGATGGAATAAAGAAGAGCATATATA
Source organism: Sminthurides aquaticus (assembly GCA_906901655.1). Lineage (NCBI taxonomy): Eukaryota > Metazoa > Arthropoda > Collembola > Symphypleona > Sminthurididae > Sminthurides > Sminthurides aquaticus. The sequence goes on along the minus strand of CAJQTT010000004.1, from coordinate 295,940 downwards.
TTTAAGACGCTTACCTTGAGAAGATGGTTTGCAGAGATGGGCGCGGCGGCGTGGTGTCTTCTAGGAGGGTATGTAGATTCCCCTGGAGATGTGTTGGGTACGGCGTACGGCCGTGTAGAGTTGACAATTTTTCTTTAAGATGATGACAATTGAAAGATGAATGTCTCTGGAACGAGGGGTTACGGAGCTGTAAAAACTCCTTGAATCTTAGTTGGAACCAAGTCACAGTTGAAGGAGATGAGCTACAGAGCCATTGACTTGCACTGTACCGACTCCGAGCTTAATTTCAAGCTGGCGTTCTCTTAGAGTTAGAAGTATGGAGTCACAAAATAACGTTTCTTCCTCCAGTCCACTTTGTTTGACAATAGGATTTTTCGGAGGGACTACAGACCGGGAGCTCCGGACTCTTTTTCACGGACGGGAGCGAAAAGTTAACTGCGAGACAAAACTAAGGTGCCAGGAGGTTTTCTCTGGGAGACAGGAAGCTCATTTCCAAGCATCATCTCTCTTCTGGGAGTGTGTAATTTTAGCAAAGAGAATTTTCTCCCGGCTTCTTTCCTACTTGATCCGGCTGTACTTTGCCAGGATTCAAAAACCCTTTCGTACTCTTTCCCATGTAGTTGTTAGCAAGTCCATGTTTTTGATGGCGTGTGTACGAGAAGGTGGAGGCTGAAACGTTGTAGATGTGAGCCGGTAGGTTTTAAAGCGAGGATTCTACCCGTGTTTTCACATAACTAAAATGTTGCGGGTACAAACGGGAGCAGTTACGATACATTTCTTACTATAAGTGATGATGTTTTGTCCGGATCCTCCCTGCATTCTTTCCCTTCGCTCTTCTTTCTAATGTATATTCTCTGGTTGTGTGTGGAACGTATTTTTCTTCCCCTCCCCCTCCGCTTGCCGCTTGCTCTTCCTCCTTTCTGCATATCATCTTGTAGTGAACCATGTCCCGGGTTTTTGTTTTTTCTTCCACTGATTTTCATTAATGAACTCATACGAGGAGCTTTACAGGGTAAGCATGTCGTAGGGAGGGTAGAGATCATCCTGAGAATCATCAGGAATATTTCAGCTTCCCCCTCATCCTAACAAGGCAAGTGAGACTTTCTCAAGTTCAAAGTTAGTTAAGATGCTAGAGTAGTTCCTTAGTTGGAGCCAACCTGATTGAAGCCATTAACTAAATACTCTCTCCCTCTACTCCGTTCTTAGCATTTTCCAACACGTTTCTCAAATCAAGCTTTTATTTTTCTCCATAAGCACGCTCATCCATAGCGGGTACAAGTTAGTTTCTATTCACTACTCTCTGTTGTTGTGACGTCTCTCACCGACTAACAAGACTTGTGTCAACCTTCATCCTGACAATACTGAGACGGAAAAATGTTCTCCCAATAGAATTTGTAGTACACGCTCTCTAATGCGGATTTTGTCTCTTTCTTGGATCAACGAGACGAGAACAATACAGCACAATTTATGATTTTATTCATCCATCTTGAAAATCCGTATAAAAACTATACATTATTAAAATACTTTCAAAGGAATATGAGGAGGAGGAAATTCTTTATCCATTTCAAGATAAATGTCCAAAGCTTGATCCGGAACCCTCAAATTTAGCAGAGGCTACAGACAGTCTTATGACGAGCGTCAGAAAATTCCTTGCTTGGGAAATGTACATTCCACTCCTACAAGAGACAGACCAAAAGCAGACTTTTTCGTATTCTTGTAGAAGGATTGTATAGCGTCTTTAAAGTTTGCATCATCATTCTGATGATGAAGCAACGCTCTAGGGATGTGTCGAAAACTTAGATTTACGTTTCTAGAACAACGTCAGAGAGGAAACGGAGGCCTGTTTCCCTAGTAGGCTTTTATAATAGCGAGTATGCTCTAATTTGATACAAAATTTCTCTTGCTTCCCTATTTCTTGTCCCATCTCATTCTTATCCGGATATGGTCGCCATGGGAATGGCGGATACAGTACTCTCAGTTGGTGAAGGGAATGCATGGACACTCATTAAAAAATTTAAAACGGGAACACGTACCTACTAAAAAACTTTGAACATTCAGTACGTATTTCTATAGTCTTTTTTAAAAAATCTAACAAGTTTTTATTCACAAGACGTGTATGTCTATAAGGCGAAATATTTTAGCGTGGTATTTCGACGAGTTTGAACTGGACATGCGGATTGACCTCGACATCATAGCCTCGCTAAAAACCACCATTCTGCTCTTCTCAGTAATCGTGTTTCTATATCGTTATCGGAAAAACTATTATCAATAATAAAGGCGGCCCGTTAAGCTTTTGTCCTTTAAGGGGATTCCGTACGACGTGTCTTTAAAAATTCGTTATTGCGCACTGCTTTCCCCTACTCATTTGATATGGTCTACGTCGTACTAGATTTTTGTAATCACATGGCTAGAGTAAAAACCTTACTGACGTTAGCTATTTTGGCAATTGCATATTCGTCTGGGCTACGGCTTGCTGAGAGTTGCTGCCAAATGGTTTTGTTCATCCAAAAACTTGTACACTTGCACAAACGCATCTCCCTTCTTTCTCCCAAGTCTTTGATGAGTCTAGCCAAAAATTGCACATTCGAAGGACTTGTGCAAGAGGTGGAGAAGATGATGAGATTCTTCACCAAGGAATGGGTTTCCAACTCCCGGGTATTTTTCGAATATTTTAGTGTACCTAAGAGATTCACTGGCTCTTCTCTAACTCACCCCCTTAAATCATTCACCCTCTCGCGTTAATTCTTCAGCAAACGTTTACTGATTATGACACCCTCAATGTCACAAACAAGGCTGTAGCTGTAAGAAAGAGGCAGGTTGGTTGAACGCAAGTTTCTTCCACGGTTCTCATTAATCTTTTCTTATGATACACTTTCAAGATAAAGCTAGCTCATAAGAAATATATATATCTTGTTATGATCATGTGACGAAGAGGAGGCAAAAACAAGGTTGAAGATTTACTGGAAATAAGACGCTCTCACAAACGGGAAGGGAGGACTGGAAGATTGGATTCCTCCCGGACCGGGCGGATCAGACTTTGAATGCCTGGAGTTGAAAGTGTCAATGCTTCATTCCTCTACACTCGTCATCTCTCTGCACGCAATCACATTAGTTTCTTCTCTCTCCACGTCTTTATTCCAGTACTACTTGAAGATACAAACAAGATTAGCTAAATGCAGCTCCAGGAAAGTTGTAGAAAATCAGCTCATCTTTTAAAATGTCTAGACTCTAGGAAGACAGGGAAAGCGGGTTTGTATGTGCTCTTCTTCTGGAATCTGGAAGGACGCAAAACTTGAGCCCGTCGATGGATTTTAGATGAAGGAGATTACTACATGTCGGACGAGAGAAATTGACAGCTCTTGTATAGTTTTGATGACCAAAAAACGTTAACAATACTCACCACACCAACTCCAGATATCTTAAAATCAGGCCCAGAATACATTATTCACTTTCTCTCTAGTCTGATCTGAGCAGACTTAGTCAGCAGAGTGCAGAGGATGCGTCATTATAGTATTTCATAATTTCTTCCTACTTCATCAGAGGCGGAAGCCTCGAATTTTAACCGACTTTCAGCCCCTCTCTTTGGCTCCGATGGTGGGCATAATCAGGAAAAATGATCTTGTCACCAGTTTCCATGCTCAAGCTCCCTCATCGTACGTGGGCTTACAGTTTAATAATTCCTCATTGTCTTCCCTCCTCTGACTTGGATACAGTGAGGAGGGTGGATTTGCATTCATCTTTCTCCGTCTTCCCTCCTTGCGTAGACGGCACAGTAGAAGTATTATTAATAAGCGGTTGAATTTTCAGAGCTCATAGAGGTTACGACTTAAGACTCGGCCGAGATGACATTAACCCTTTTTCTTTTCTCTCTTCACACTAATGACGTGGAAGGGCTGCGGAGACATCTCATCACAGGACTCTGGAAAGGATTTCAAGACATTTTTTATATCCATGGATTCTTCTTAGTCAGAACTTGTGACTGAAGATTTAAAAAAAATCATACTTTTCATTCTTCTAACTTGCGGACTTACGGCGGGTAGACAAAACAAGAACTTTCTTTGCCACATCTTCAGTCTACAGGTTTTCTTACTAAGAATACATGTATGTTTATACAGCACTGATTTCTCATCATACCCTTGTACGCATTATCACTTTTGCTGATGTGCTGATGCTTTTTAATCTAGCTAAATATCCTTGCAGGAACTTCCGCCCTTCTCCAGTCCTTGTTCGTTCATTGAATTAAATTCCAGTTTTTTTCGTAGATCTCGTCTGCAGTATTTGCGGTTGAACTTGAGCTTGTTCTTGGGAGTGGGTGTGAATCTAGTGAAGAGTCAACAATTTTCTTTGTGTTGGTACAAAGCCAGGGCAGTAAATTGCCGAGTTTTTTGGGCCGTCGCACCATTGCCGAGCCTTTTACGTGTCCCAGTCTAATTTTCTCCTCCACTTTCTTCCGCGTAGGGCGTTGTTGTTGCGTCAGCTAGACTTTTGTAACTTGCCATTCATACATTACATAAAGTAAATAAGTTACGTTAACGTTTTTTATCCAGTCCGTACGATAAAGTTAGGTTAAAAAGTTTCCAAGCTCCGCCAAGCTTGGAACTGCTTTCGGGGCTTTTTGAAGCTACACAAGTAGGATGTAGGAATAGGAAGCATAGAAGAAAGCATGGCCTGGTGCCGGCAATAGATGCCCGGCTTATCTCCTGGCCCTCACCACTTTCTCGGTCTACATGATCATGAGGTGGGTGGAGACGGAAGAAGAAGAAGATAAACGTTTAAGAAAGATGCACCCAGAACTGTACGTAGGGAAACAGTAATCATCATCTTACAGAGACGCGCTCCTCAGAACCCGGAACGTTTGGAACGCTACCCGCCTTCTTCCTTACACTTCCCGCATCATGTCTCATAATCTGCTTCCACACCCCCGACAATACACATCCGCACCTTTCTTCATTTGAAATGGCTCTTGGTGCTTCCGCAGCTACAAAATGATTGTAACATGAAGACAGCGTTCTTGTGAAATAGTACACACAAGATATTCAGCGCAACTGATTGCCTGCAACGGCAACTCCCACGGCAGTGAGCTACTCTCGATCCTTTATATACGCAACATCATTATACCCGTCTTCTATAGTAAATCAAGCTGTGGATAAACAAAGTTTTGTGAATGCAATTAAAAATATTGCGACTTGTCTCTCTCGATGCTTTGCTATGGCTATTGAATTAGTTACAGATTTATGGCTAGATACCATGTCATATTTCGTTATATACAAGGATTCATCTTTTCTCCCGCCGGAAAGCGTAACGATCCTTTGCTAATAAACGCGAGAGCTTAGCGCAATACGTCTTCCAGGCCTGGCTCTTCTGAAGACAAGATGCATTGGAATGTCTTTGGTATACAGCCTTGGTCGTTAGATTAGCCATTTGTCATAGCCAAAGTAACTGCTTGCATTAATTATCGTATGCTATATTTATTCTGCTATCTACTAATTGCATCTCGTAACATTGGGAAATCTAGCCAATCAATAAGTGTTATGGAATCCAATGTCCTGGATTGCTCAACATTTCTCTGCATGTTATTCTTCTGAGCAGTAGTTTTGTCAAGTTGTTTTCAGAAAAGTCAAGTTTTTCTCTCGATCCTAGGTCATAGTGGAATTCGACCCATTGAACTGTACATGGCCGGCAAAGACAAAAGAAGTGAGTGCGTATCGCAATTAGGATAATAATGATAAATGCTTGAATTGTTAAGAGCTCTCCATTGATTAGATATGGAGATAGGGTGAGGATTCGTCATCGCGCAGTGTCTGAATTTCTCAAGAGAGGATTGGGAAAGAAAATGTTTTCTTTTCCATTTAAAACCCGTTATATAAAAAATGGGACATTTCATTACGAAGCCAACTAACTCCAACTCGTACAACAAATTCCCATCCATCAATCTTGAGTATCTTGGGGTTCATGGCTGTAATTCTAGGGGATATGATGATCCTTTGGAAGAATGGAGCACCCATTCCTCCGATGGGTGCTCCTGCTCATCGGTTCCTTGCTTGTCTTTTTAGGAGTTTGGAGCAATTTAAATGATCCGCATCCAGCATATATATCCTGCATTTGTTTCTTGGTCTTGCTCTTAAATTATCCAGGAGAGGGAGGAATATAGGGAGATCGGTAGGGAGTAAAGAACGTTTATTGAACCGTTTAAAATTCTTTGCATTTTTCCAAGCAAATAAATCTGAAACTCAAGCACCTAGCCTCCATCGTAACTGGTAAATGGGAGTCGTTCCACTCTGTGTGCGATTCCTTTTATAAACTTGTATTCTTAACTCTTGACTTTCCCGGCTTTTGTGAAAGAAGAGCCTTGCGTAACGGGCTGGAGCTGGCTATCAATTTGTAGATTATTGTAGAAACTATGAATCCTTGAAACACTAATGTACGCCGAAGCTTTGTCCGTTATTAGTGTGACGGAAATTGATGTTGCAGCTGGCCTCCGGTCTTGAATTTTTTTTTTAAGGAACCCCTTCAAATCCTCACTACATGCAAACCAAATTACTCTCGTGGCTAAACAAACAAGGATGCGAAAATATTCCCTAGAACCTAAAAGGGCAGTGTTGACTTGAGAACTCTGGTTACCTGTACAGGAATGACTAGTGGACATGTAGTTTATCTTGCGTACAATTTTAAAATGGCAAGCGCCTACTTCTTTTCGGTTATCATTTAAAAATTGACTCTATATATTGCGGAAAAATTAATTCTTGTTGAAGCCAACTAAATTCCTACTCTCTGCATTCTCGCCCATCTTGCCAGTGTTAGCAGCAGTAGCTTATGATTCGGTAGCCTGGGAATTGTAGCTAGTTTTCCCTACGTAAGTTTCTTGAATGCCTCGTTGAAGCAGTTGTGGCAGGGGCAGGAATTTACAGCAGAGAATGACCATCCACTTTGCACCCGTAGAGTGGCACTTTTGTAAATGTTTTGAAAATTAAATGTGAGGGTAAATTGTGGAAGAGAAACCCTAGTGAGACTTGTCGCAGACTCTGAATTTATGTGGTAGCAAGGTTGTCAATTAGCCATTGGCATCACGTTTGTGTACTTGTAAAATATTTACTCATCCTGGGCTACAAATCTTGGCTGGATTTTATTACAAGGGAATGATGAATCCACTCCATCTGTGTGAATGTTGCAAGCTGTAGAAGAAATTATCTTGCTACTTGTTCTTTTCCTCAGATTTCCTTACACTCACGCACATATCCGTACACTATGCACACACGACTGTTAACCAAAATTCCAAACGAGGGAAGATTATCAATGTGTTGGTAATTGGCGAGGGCCGTAGAAGATTCCCTAGTTTTTTTCAAATTTATGTCTTGTCAATACATTTCTACACGAACGGAAGAAAATCGTTAGAAAATCTGTCCATAACCATGTAGAATTCTTCCCTAGCTCCTTGCTCCCGTGAACACATGATCTTGTTTTCAAGACATTGTCCCTGACACTTACTATGCAGAGCAGTAATAGCGAGGAGACCAGGATTTCCTCAGGAGGGCGGCGTGAAGAAGACGAATAGCGTTTCTGTATATCGTCCACGATCACAATCCTCTAATTTCACAAAAGAGGTTATTGTCAACACTCAATGAGGCTGCTTTCATTGCAGTATCTGTGCTTTGATGAGAGTAAAAAGTCGAATTCAAATGCTACACATCTTCAACCAACTTAAAGCAAAACACGCGTGGTCTCATCCAATAATGCAGTTCTACACGACAATTCATAAGAAGAGTAAAATACAAAGAAAATGTCTGCATTGCTCCAAAGGAGTTGAGGAGGAGAAAGTCAACACAAGCTGACAAGTGTAGAGACACGTGGCATCCATAGGGTATTCACCACACATTCAAAGGAAGCCTTGGTTTAATTTGGTGCGTTCCACACTGGGTGTAATAGGAAGTGGCCCGGTTTAAAATCTCATCTAGCGTATTTCCTCCGCGACTAGCAAAATATTCGAGATGCGTGTGTATAATTACTTGATAAGATTTAACTCAATAATCCTACACGAGCTCCTCCGGGAGGAATACAATCAAGACTCTTTTGCTGTTTGTAATTCCATGCCGCAGCCGCGTATAACAGGAAGAAGGATGTTGATAAAAACTGCAGTTGCATGACGTTATATCCTCCTCAATCTTGTCAACAGCAAATGCTGAAGAAAATTCTCCTGAATGGTGAACAATATATGATAAGGAGCATTTCGCAATGCTTCTTTTCAATATAATTTGATTTTTTTTATGTTTGCAACTCTGCGGCAAACAGTATATTGGAAATTCACTTTTATTGATTCATTATACATGAATATATATTATAGTTTTTAAATAGTTGACATATACCGTTTAATTTCTCTTAGTCTTGTTATTTTGTTGATATCATCTAAACATATATATTTCGACAAAATAATTCTTGTCTTCAGCCTCCCTGGAATGTCGCTATATTTCTGAACAGAATTCTAATTGAAATATTTGGAATCCTTCTGACGTCTATTTTACGTAGACTCAACCTTCTCGTTCATGCAATCCCTTAGATTTCAGCTCAATCAATAAAACTAAAGACTTGTATAAACTCCTCGTTACCTTGGAGCGTTTTTGTAGCAAGTATCAGATACTACATATTGTGTATGTGAATACAACATCTTTGACAGAAGAGCATCCATTCTTTGTTATTATAATTATATTTGCAACTTGAGGTTTGAGACATGTCCTCACAAAGCATTTATTCCTTAAACTCTTCCAGATGAATGCACCTGATAAAATCTGCCAAAAACTCATAGAAACGAAAGAGATAATTGATCTCGTCCAAAGTTCCACTCAAATATAATGCAGGCTCTTCTTTTCTTCTGTTGCTCTAAGTCCAAAGTCGAAGAAAATGAGGATTGGAGCAGCAGTTTTGCAGAACCCAAAGGACAACGTGGGACATCTGCAAGCTAGCATACACCGTTTGTCCCTCTCATCGTGATTGTAGCGGAAACGTGTTGAGCGTACTTTTAAGATTTCATCAGGTCGTAAATAGTGTAAAATTATGAGCGTATTTTTCGAGAGAGGAGGATGACATTTTAAATTTGGTTCGAGTAAATCCAAGGAACAGCGACGCAAGGATGGGCAGGCATAGTTTCGACCTGTTCCTCCATAATCTGAACAGGATTTAAAAACTGCTGCAAGACCAAGGTTTGAAGAGGATGACGAAAGCTCTGGAGTTGGGATGGAGTATTGACTCATTTAGTTTAGTATTTCGGTGTATGACTTGCTCGTTGTGAAGCTGGAAGTTGTGGTGCACTGCGTGACTATTTCATCCATGTCATGTTTCTATGTTCCGAGTTTATTATTTACGCTCCAACGTAGCTTGAAATCCTGAATGAGAAGAGACAAGAGACTAACAATAAGTCTCTAATATGTGGACTTATTCTCCAAAGTCCTTCTTGTTGGTTTGGTCCTAGTCTTTCTCAGCTTTTAACCGGTCCGGGAGAAGTTGATGTTCTCTCTGGTCCTGCGGCAAGGGGATGAGGAAGTATCTGAACATGTTCCGTTTCGTCCCTGTCATAATCATCAAAGTTATTGGAAGTGCACCGATTCCGCTTCATATATTTCCAGGCAGTTGCCATAATTTTTAAATAGAAATTTGAAAATACATGTTTGTCGAGTGACACTAACGATAACTAACGGCTCCGTGGTCTAAGAGTCTAAAGCTTGGTTGGAGTCACCCAGAAGTTGAATGTCCCGTACGGAAAGCATCATCTATGTCGTATAGCTCCCCAACCCGTCACGACCTTAGACCCGAGCCCCTATGTTCCTGGTTTTGATAAACTAATGTTTATGAAGAAATTTGTTCTGGGGTTGGGAAAACAGGGTTTGGAAATTTGTGTGAAGGGAGAGAAAGTGGGAGTAAATAATTGGTGATTGAGTAAAATTTGTAAAACACGTTTTAGATTTTTACGCGTAAGTTGGAGACTATCTCGTTGGTTGCGAATAGATCATCTCCTTTAAGACATGTAGCAGGGATGAGGGAGGGAAGCTGTAGTAGGCAAGTATCAGTTATATGGGAACCTCCTAAGAAGTACATATCCTTACCGACACATCCTGGAAGTGACAGAAGAAGGGTGAGTTGGAGGAGGATTTTCTAGTTCTGATGAAGGAAGGTCCTCTTCTTGACAGGGGGCAAATGGGGTAGGTGGAGCTGATGGGAAGCAGGCAATGTCACCAGTTCCGGAAAGTGATACAATAGATCCGAAAGGTTCGTCACTTCTAGTCCTCATAAGGCACGTTGGATCCAGCGGAGCGATTACTCGACTTCTAAAAGTAAAAGGAAAAAATAACAGTGAAGGAAAAGAATGATTTTCTGCCCTCTCCCCACCACTCATCTCTCTATTCTACAAAAGCGTGTACATGTTTAAGAGCACCCATCAGTCACGGCTTCCTCTATCACTCTCCCCCGACATCCGCACACGTAAAATTACAAGCGCCGCCGTAAAAAACTTGCGCCTTGACTCTTTTTAAGAAAGTTGGAGGATTCTACTACCCGCCTTCTCCATTCTCAAAGCCGCAAACTACCCGCTTTCAAGGTGGCAAGACACGGATTAGATCCCCTCCAGCTTCCAACCCCCTCGTCTAAGTAACACTTTCACAGCTCCCTCCGATTCTCTCTGTCTTTCTCTGACGCTTCTTTTGTGTATTTTTAACTCACTTCCATCAATGCAAGCCCTTAACTCCTGCATCTTCCCATCGTCTCCTAGCAAGCAAGCATGCTACTGTAGCGTGTATATAACTTTCCCACTTTACCCCTGATCCCTTCCCCACTGGAACCGCAACGCCCAGGGTTGATGCTACACCAAGAATCATCCATTCATAGACACGATAATACGCAATGTTTTTTTAAAACCCGGATTGACAATCACCGAGAAGAGAATCTCGTAACCTAAACTTACAGATTACCTACACTGTTTACTTAAGCTAGTCTTTTTCATCTCATCATCATCACTGCTCTCAGTTTTTTAGCCTCGACTTGTGCCCCGCTCGGAGCATAATAATACCCGGTATGGGGGAGGTGGGTATCCCACATTTTAAAGAGCGACCCTTGTAACTTGCCTGATGAAAGAAGGAGAAGCGATGATTGGAATCGGAAGTGAAGGTCTGAAGGATAAACTGGCTTTTCGATGTAAATTGCTACAACCACCCCTGCTGCTATTATCATCCTCTTCTCCTCTAGCGTCCCCGGGTACTAGTCTTTCGCCCGGATTATGGTCCACTCGCACATTCTGACCTGAATTTCCTTCATTCCCGCTAGACAGCTTTCCATCCATAAAAAATCCTAGTGGAACAGCCTGAAAGTACAAATGTTATTTTAAAAATAAAACAACACAATTTCATATGCAATATGCCCGTTATTTCTTTAGCCAGCCACCGCTCCGCGATCAAGTTCAATTGGGTTAAGTTGTAAATAACCGAAACTAGTTTTTTACAAGTTTCATTTTAAATTACAGCCATGAATCGTACTGCGTATGAAATACTGTATACCTGTGCTATCGTCGGCAGAGTCGTTCGCCTATCCGTGAAAAAGTTGGGCGTTAATAGAGAATTTCGTCTACTGCGTTGAAGATATGTTGAATCGTTTAATGTATTGTAGTAATCAGGGGTTTCTGGAGTTGGCGGTGGCGGTGTTTGCAGAGAGAAATGATTGAGCTGCCGCTTTGCAGCTTGGTTCACCTTCCATCCCACTAGAGTTAGTCCGATTCCAAGAATAATTAACACCGAACCGAAAACAACAAACAAAGGTCCCGCTACTCGTCCTTCTCCGCCAGGTGGATACTGGAAAGTAAAATTTCACGAGATTATGTAAAATTTAGCTTCGCTGCCTCTGCATTAGAGAAATTACATGACAGTTGCTGTAAAAAAATCTGTTGGCCATTTCTTTTCTTTCAGTATTTTCCTGTCCAGCCAGGCTACAAATTAACAATATGGAATCTGCCTGAGCTTGCGAAAGCCATTCCGCGTTAACTTACGCTACTATTAATCTTGTTGGTTTAAAATTGTTATGGATACTTTGAGTTGAATATCTTCTGAAGAGCATATGTGCATAATCATGTTTATCTTGATACCCGGATCGCAAATATCTCCGCGGGACGACTAGACACTAAATATAACCGTAGTCTGATGACAGGATTCGCAATTCATGATTCACATTGAATGACATCTCATGTAATATGCATCCTAAAGGCTCCTCCTTCCTTCAGCTCCTATCATCAGCTACATCAACACAATAAAACCTCTAGAACTGAAACTATGACGATCAGGATGCGCAATCTTGAAACATATCATGGTTCTGCTTGCTTTCCCCCCGAAGTGCAATAAAGATATCCAACATACATGCGATTTATTTTATCGCAATTTCACCGGAATGCGGCGCAGCTAAAATTCTCTGACTTTTAGCATCCAGCACATGTCTTGAGTGCCTTTGAAGGCTGGAGATTTGAGCACGCGAGTAATATGAATATAGTCACGTTCCTACTTACAACGCTTCTCAATTATTCAGTCCTCTCCTCGACCCGTCAACTGGAAGAGCTACAAAAATGTCGGAGACAATCCAAGTGTCCTATTTCCGATTCCAGCCTACACTTCCTGTCATCCTTCAGTCACAATGACCAACTTGATATTTACAATTCCCATCGCAAAATACTCATCTTGTATGCTTACAACATGTAGTGAAGGGTATACATGTCTCCAGAACTATCTATATGCTACCCCTATCCTCTTCACGTTCCTCTTTCCTAGTCTACATGCTCTGTTCTTCGTGGGAATTTACCTTCTTTCTCGATTAAAGCACAGCAGTAGAAAAGTCTGTAATGTAGCCCTTTGTGGTCGCACGCTACACCAAAATATTAAAATTACCTTGACGCATCAATATCAGCCACATCTCCCATTACTTCATTCCATGTGTCGACTGAGAAACGTACGGGCTTGTCACTTCCTTTCCAGCAATTTGCAAACATCCGGGTTCTACTTTCACTTTGCATGTGCAAAAAAAGTCTACGTTTTTCTTCTGTCTACGAGCTAGTCTAGGAGCTAGTACTCTCATTCCCATGCATTTATGGAAAGAGCTGGAAATAATTTCCCCGATATGATGATACTACTCATAAAAGCTGTGGCTTATTCAAAATTTATTGCTGACCTGTTTCTTATATTAGGAAGTAGGCGTAGAGTGTTCTAAATTCCAGGTCTCGTCCTAACTTGCCCATAGGTCGTACAAAGAGAGTATTTAAAGAGAGGCTTTTACTTTGGAGAGAGTCTATTGTACTGCCTGCGAAGCCTGACCTGACTGACTATTTTCTCGGATATTCCGATAGAATTGCTTTTACCATTTTACATGCCATGTTTAGTTCAATTTAGTTCTACTACTTTAGGAATGATATAATAATAATATCAACTTACGGTTAAAGTTTCATTAGAATCGGATTTAGTCTTGTATGCAAGAGATGTGAGTACAGCACCGGCCAAGAGGAAAAAGAAGCCAAATATCAAGACAATATGATTGCAATTTGATGCTAGAGCTAATCCACCAATCCTCAAGCTTCCGTCATCTTTTTCCGCTTTTACGTGAAGACTCCAGCATCTTCCGAAACCCAGATTGATTCTCGTCCCATCTCGAAGTCCGTAACCTGGAAATAGTTTTCAATTTATTATAAATTACACTGTCATCGCCCGTCAAAACCCCTTTCAGTTCAGAAGTTGGAGAAAGTTGGAGAAAGTAGGAAATCTGCTTTCGCCGTATCCAATACATTTCATCAGTTGAAAAGCTGATATACTCGTAACTTTCCAGAAACACCTCTGCTAGCGTATTCTAAGCACTCTTAGTGCATCTTCTACACACATGGCAGGCCGTAAGACAAATGCTACATGATTACAGAATGTTCAATACCTACTCGATGAAGGAAAAAACTGTGCTGTACAGGTATGGAAGCAAGGAATGGAAATAATGGTTACCCGGAAGTATTGTACGGAGCTTCTTACCTTGTACGGGTGTAGTTGTATGGAAAACACTCCCACGAGAGCTTCCTCCGTCTTCATGGAGTTTAAAAAATCCTCGGCCGCCGTCCCCCATTATAATGCAGTGTTAGGTTGAGTTTGCTAATCCCACTTTCTGAGGGATTAAAAGCCAGTTAGTAAAATTGAACGGTTAATTCTATCATTCCTCAAAAGTCATAGTTGTAATCAAACACGCCGTTTAACACTTGTAGGTATTAAATTTTCACTCGATTACACTAAATCTCTATCACGTATTCTTCCATGTACACAAAGATAATATTTATGTTAACTGCTCGACAGTAGTACCGACAAATCAACCTCTTCACATCAAACACGATACGGTTTGCTAATTGTTTAGAAAGTAGTGTGACAAGGTAGAAAGAGGGGAGGAATCATTGAAGAGTAGTTTTTGTATTTCAGATAGCCGGAACAGCTTGTCCAATTATAAACTCGTTAGATGTTTTAATTGAATGAAATGAGAGGTGTATAGAGGAATGATTGCCCTTTCGCGGATCATGAAGAAAGTCGGACTGGGAGAAAGTGAAGCTTCGGCTGGGCTGATATCTGCAGAACATTACAGGTCCTTTACGAGGAGGAAAATGCCAAGAGGAGATTCTAGAGTTATCGATCCTATCCCGCCGTGGACTCTTGCTCAATATGTATGTTGAGACGGGAAGATGGTGATGGAAACGTGGAGGGTCGCAATAAAGCTCTAGCATTGCGGAAGACCAGAGCTTGGAGCTTGCAAATTTCTTATAAATGACTATACTAGTGCATACTTTCACTCTACTGCATTACCACGCTCACATGCTTTCTCCGCTCCGTGTAAATAAAATACCGGCTACCCTTCCAGCAAGTCCTTTCACCAAATTCCTAGCAACATTACTACATATCAGCACAGCTTTAATAAACATGAAGAGGCGCAATTTATGCTCGTGCTCATGTACACACTAGTATTTCATATAGTATTCCTCAGTCCGTTCCGGTCCTTGACAATCTCTTCCATGAGCTCGCTTCTTTCATTCAAGTTCTTTCTATTTTCTCCGAAAACCTTTTCCCAAGTTCAAGGAAAGCATTATCACTGTAATTCTCACCTTCCCAAACTCCTTGACGTCCCCGCACTTGAGCGGCTGTGGTCCTATTTTATGCAGGAGTTATATGTACTTGGAATGTATAGATTCTTGCCATTGAATCGTGCCAATCATGTTCTCTTATTTTCTTGGGTTTTTATCATGTTCGGGGGCATTTTATTCCAACATTTATCTCTACTTTTAGACGTATCCAGGTTACTTTTAATCATTTATAATGCTGTACTGTCTAATCTTGAAAAAGGAGAGTTTCGTTACGCAGAAAAGTGCAGATGAATCTATATAACGTTACAACAAAACATGGATGTAATTGGGAATTTTTAAAAGCATTTGTATATATGCTTATTTTGAAACCTGAGAAAACATTGAATTTAGTCGCTGCGCTAAGAATCTAATGCTCAATGATACTACGATAAATGTAAATACGTTTCCCAAGACGTTTAAAAGTTTAAGGTTCGATACATAAAAGGAATCTGTGAGAGACGATACATATAAATACTGTTCCTTAACACATAAATGGTGGAACACCAGCAACATCTACCCGATTACCAGGGCACCAGAAATGGTTCGCTCTTACAGCGTTGAGACTCTACTTGAGCTTTACATCCGATTTCTGAATTTGAAACAGAAACGCAAACTACGTATCCGAAACGGGAAGCGTGACTTGGCCCCTTCACAGATTCAAGTACATTTTAATCGGGATTAACATTACTGTTGAGCGGCGTTCTTAATGTACGTAAGTTGTGCTTGAAGCTCTCGCAGTTAACTAATTTCTCCACTGGATGCTTCTCGTAACCTCTTTGCTGTAGCCTAGAACGTTTTGTACGAATGATTCATACCTGCAGTGATAGTAACAAAAAATTGTTTTCCTGGGTTTCATTTAAGCATGGGTCACCTGCATAGCATTTTATTGGTCCATTTAAGGTTCTGGTCCTAAGTCCTAGTACGATGAACATGGGTCTAAAATATCAATCCGAAGAAGGCAATGATTTCGTTAAATGACGTGCAGATACAAGAAACCATATTAACTTCTGCGCCTTGGATTAGAACTATTGTCGTGACTCTATCTAGCAGAGCAGGGTAGCCAAGGCTAGGGGTAAGAGACATATTTAATTAGCTTGCGTCAATCATGGAGCAACAATAGAAGAGTGGCAGAAGTGTGAGCGTTAAGACATAAAGCGCTGAGGGCTGGATGAGCTTCGTATGATTTGGCACGCCATAATGCGGACATGTGTAATTACGTCGAGGGAGGAGTTGCATTAATTTACGGACACACCCGCATTAAATCTCTCAAGACCATCGTCCTTGCTGGATCGTGTTTAAAGCCAAGCTAATTGTACTCTGGTGACACCCTGTGGATTCCCATCCTTATGGTTCTTGAAAATTTGGACTCGTATAGTATAACTAGTTAAATTACGTTGATGCAGTGGAAACCCACAGCCGTTTTATATTGGACTGAAAACGAAATTAGTATAACATTGTATGGATGTTATTTTTTACGCTGCTGTATCGAAATGAAGACCATTAAAGAAAATAATTTATTACGGATGGATAAATAAGGCTTGTCAAGCAATGGGAAGGCGCTTTTGGTCATGCAAAGTGAATTAAGGCAATACATGAAAAATTGAGCTGAAATTGCTTCGTTGTGTTTGAAGTTTATTGCATTTTATTAATTTTCCTTGTTTAAATTTTGACGGGAGGATTGGGGGTCACCCGACTGTTCCAGGCTGTGTTTCTTTGGGCGAAGGCTATGGGAATATTTGCTTTTTTAAAGGGTAGGGGGTTGATGTTAGATTGTGAAAGCTGTGTCCACTGTTGACGTGAGGAGAGGGATGTGATGTTGTTGTGGGTAAAACTCCTTGTATGAGCGCGAAACTTTGTATGCTCGAATCATCGGGGACTATTACTATGCTAAGAATATACTCTATGGTACGACTAGAGAAGCTTGGGCGATGATTCCTTGGCTTGTCTCCATGGGAGTACATACAGAGTGTTGCATAGGTTCCAAGCCTACGAGGTCAAGTACATGTAGAGCTACATATGAGAATTCGGATCCATCCGTTAGTTGTGTTGGGTCGGACTGGGTTGGTGGTACTTGGATATTGTGGGAAGGAAGAATAGGGAAGAGAAGCGAATAAGGCGAAACGGATAGGGTTTTGCGGATAGGGCAAAAGATATGTTTGAAATCCTTTTTAATAGTAGAGTTGTTGGGACTATCATTCTAGCAATGGCTAATATTTTAGTTGTATAAATTCTAGTATTCTACATCTAAAATATAGTTGTTCTGGACGACTGGAAGCTCGCTATCTTGTTTAAAGATATAATAATAATTGTGTGTCCCTACCTCTCGCTCAGCTTCCCTACATGTTGTTGGCATTAGATTTGAGATTGAAACAATTCCAAGAGTTGAGTTGGTCCGTCGTCCGTCGGAAATGGAGGAAGAAGACTCCAGGAGGACATTAAATTATCATCACCAGGATGCATCAGCAACAACAACACAATTTCATAATAATAACAATAAATCAATCCCTCAAGTCCTTCCAGCGTCAACGTCGTCTTTACCAGGATCATCCGCTGATATTTCAGCCAGTGAGTACATTTTGCTCCCATCAAAACCTTCCCTCATCTTCCCTTGACATCTCTCGTTTGTTTTTCAAAACTATCATTATCTTTCCTATTTGAAACTCTGGTTAACTTCCCCCTTCAATCCCAGCTTTAAACGGAGACTCCATAGTTTTGTTTACACTCCGAACGACGGGAATACAAATGTTAAATTCTGTGCGCAATGTGTTGTAATCAATGTTCCCGTCGGTTGTGATTTCGGATTTGACGGGAAAAGTTCGCTATTCCTAGATTTGTGGAATAAATGGTTTAAATATACGTAGATCATTTTGTTGTGAGTGGACGCAATCTGAGTCGAGGGAGTGATGGTCAGCGAAGAGGAAATGTTAAATGCCTTGTTGAAAAATGGAAATGTAATTTTGGTAATATTACTATAGGTCATCATCCAGCGCCGATGGTCTCAGGGGTCTTGGGAATCAGTGGGATTCGGATATCATATTCTCAAGATTCTGGCGATTCCGGGGTTGGAATGGATGTCACAGTTTTACAGCCGCCACCACAAACAACTCCTTCAGCTATTTATTCAGGAAATGGAGCGGTGATTACTGGAGGAGGCAAGCCCTTGCACATCAAGAGAGGACCCGGACGACCACGTAAAGATGGTATTGGTAGAAGTCCCAAACCAATGATGAGTCAAAAACTTAAAAAATTAACAGGGTAAGACTTAAAAAAGTTCATTTTCATCTATTCTACCTCATGGGATTCCCAATTAAATGCTCACACGTGTCACTAATGTACATACAGGTGGCCAAGTGGAAGTGCTGGAAGAGGGATTAGAGGAAGGAAGAAAACGGATGAAAGATCATTTGTTGTTGGCGGGACCAATAATTCATGTACAAGTTTAGGAGAACTTAATCTTTTTGGTAGTAATGAATCCCCACCCCGGTTATTAGCTGGGATGGACGACACAGCGGAGTCAGATAGCAGTAGCGTCGCATCTTCGTTGGAAAAACTTCATGAAGATTTTTCTCTCTTCCCAGAGCAATGGTATGTGCGAGCAGTCAAGTGTTATCATTTTTCAAATGCGTTTACCAGGTCTTAAGGTGAATTCATCGCATCGATTTCATTTCAGGCCGGGGAAACAGTGTGCACTGTGCAATCTTGGAGAACGGAGTATGTTAGGTCAAGGAGAACTTATACGTATTGACATACCTAGTGGATTCGATGCTCAGGGTGTTGCAAGAAGTCTACTCAACATGCCGTCTAGAACTGAAAAAGACAATTCCAGTGATCGGAGTCCAAAGACTAACTTATCAGCACGCCGCCAAAAAGGCTTGAAGATTAAGTGCGTAGTGCATCATTCAATTTTGTGAATGTGAAATCCAAGTGTAGCATATAATTTCGGTTTTTAAAATTTGCAGGAGGTTAATAACCCAAGGAAGCCTTGAAAGTATGAATGAACCCGTCGACGAAATCGTAGGTTATACCGATGAGCCAGAATTAAACTCTATTTTTGATTCTTCCTCAGGTATGTTTTGTAATTAATATACTTTGTAAGAATTCCTCACCAATTTGCCGCAAATATTCAGTAATATAATTTCTTTTAATTTCTTACAGGACAATATTATGTTCATATTAACTGTGCTTTATGGTGTGAAGAAGTCAATAGGAACGAAAGCGGAATTTTCGTCAACTTAGAAAAAGAAATAGTCCGAGCTGCAAGTCAGCCCTGCGGGTACTGTGGAAATTTTGGTGCGGCGATTTTCTGTAAAGCTGCGGGATGTGGAATAGCCTTACATGTTTCTTGCGCTGCTGCTAGCGGAGGGTTTCAAGATTTTTCATCAAGGACAACCCTGTGTGCAGCACACATCGACCTAACTGTTGCCATTCGTAAGTTGATAATTTTGCAGCAAGTATTTGTCCAACTGCTGAATTTTATGTTTATTAATTTATTTTTTTCTAAAATTAGTTGGAAAAGCTGCTAACTGTACCGTGTGCAATCAACCCGGTTGTACTTCATCCTTGCTGATGTGTTGCTCGTGTAACAATCATTACCACAGCGCTTGTCTAGCTCTCAACAGTGATCCAAGTGAGTTCTATCGATGATTGTTCACATGAATGTAGTGAATCGGTCCTGTATAGCTTTCGAATTTCTAGTACACATTTTATTACCTATTGTGAAACATACTGTTAAACCATGATTGTGATTTGCTTGCAGTTATTCGGGCTGGTTGGCAATGCCCTGCATGCAAGGTTTGTCAGGCTTGCAGACAACCTGGTGAAGACAGCAAACTATTGCCATGTGATGCCTGTGACAAGGTCTACCATATATTTTGTTTACGTCCTGCTCTAACTGCTTGTCCCAAATACAGTTGGAAGTGCAAAGTAAGTTTTATTGAGTAAACATTTGCTTAATTAAGTTTAAAATTTATTTTTGTAAGTTAACAATATTCTCGCATTTGCTTACAGATGTGTCGAATATGCACTGATTGTGGTGCCCGAACACCCGGGTCCGGACCATCTTCTAGATGGCATTCCAATTTCTCTGTGTGTGATTCGTGCTATCAGCAAAGGAATAAAGGATTAGCTTGTCCTTTATGTGGAAAAGCATATAGACACGTGGCGCAAAAACACATGGTTCAGTGCAATCAATGCAAGAAGTAAGCGATCTAAAACTTGAATCAAACTTTATCATCTTTCTACAATTTTCTTTTATCTGTCTAACATTACATTTCCGCTTTGCAGATACGTTCATGATAGCTGTGATCCGGCGGCAGATATACAGGTGTACCAATCGAAAAAAGAAGCAAATCCTGATTACGAATACTTGTGCAGCGTATGCACCAGTACACCTAACGGGAGTGGTCCAGGTGGCAGTGGACATCCTCGAGTGCTGTTATCCATAAAGCGGTCTGTGGAAAAGGATGAATTTTCTTCAGAATCGAGTTCAATGTACAACAGCTTTACTCCATCTCAAGATTCATTCCTTTCTCCTGAAGATGATTCGTTGCCTGGAAACGAAAATTCTGATCTCAGCTGGGTAGAAAAAGTAAGATAGATTAACTTCTACATTCAATAAATTGCATTACTTATATAAACAAAATAATAATGCATACAAACTTCTTTCAGGCCACAAATCATCTAATGGACGAACCTCGACCAATACAACATTCTGTTGGCCGAGGTAAACCATTGTCCGTACATTTTCACAAAAAGAAATTGGGAGCTGGAAGACCAAAAAGTATAGACAAGCAAGGAACCCTACATTCTGCCAGTAATAAAAGGCAGAGGTTAAATGAGCTTCAGCGCAAACGAGGTCCAAAACCGAAGATTAGAGGGGTATTTGGAGCTCCGGGCGTGGGACTTCAAGTATGTGAACAGTTTGTCTCTAATACCATGGATAGTATGATATCTATAATAGATTTTCTGGGCCTAAGTGAACTTATTTGCTTGATTTTTTTCATTCTAGCGTCCATGCATTGATTTAACGCAAAAAAATGAGGAAGAGCCTGGGGTAGAAAATAGATTAGTGCTTTGCTCAGCGCGCGATGAATTTGTCCTGCAACAAGACGTTTGTGTTATGTGTGGTGCCTTTGGTAATGATCTAGAAGGTCGATTAATATCATGCGCTCAATGTGGGCAGTGCTATCATCCGTTCTGTGTCAACGTTAAGGTATGTTATCAGGTTTTTTTATAATTTGGCCCAATGAAACGATATGTACGGCTTGTGCTAATTCTAAATCCTAATGAATGAAATTTAAATCTAGGTTACCAAAGTTATATTGCAAAAGGGTTGGAGGTGTCTGGATTGTACTGTCTGTGAAGGATGTGGGCTACGGCACGACGAGGCTAGATTAATTTTATGTGATGACTGTGATGTGTCATTCCACATTTATTGCATGGATCCACCTTTGGATTACGTGCCTCAAGGAACGTGGAAGTGCAAATGGTAAAAATTTTATTAAACAGATATCATTCGGCATTAAAATGGGAAATATCTATCACATTTTCATGAATTTTGTAGGTGTGTGGTTTGCCAATTATGCGGTACGAATATCCCCGGCTTGAATTCCACGTGGTACAACAACTACACCTTATGTGGACCTTGCTATTCTCTTAGCACATGTTCAGCTTGTGAAAACGAATACCTTGAAGGTGATCTGATCATTCAATGTACACGCTGTGATCGGTGGCTCCATGCAACTTGTGATAAAATATGCAATGAGAATGAGGCGGAGAAATGTGCCGAAGATGGTTATACTTGCGTAACTTGTCGACCGGAAGGCATTCCCCCACCGCATTTGCGACCTCCTCCTCCTCCATTAGTTGTAAAACTGCCCACGCCACCTAGAAGTCCAGGTTACACTTTTACTGATATATACCGTTAAAAGAACGTAACGAAAATATTCTAATTCCAAACCGTTTTTACAGATATTAAAGTAAAACCTGTACAAAACTTTGTCGTCGATGGCGTTACGTTGACAGAGTTTGGCGTGAGTCACTTAAAGTCGCTCAGTATGGATCAACCAAAGAAGAAAAGAAAGAAAGCTGCTACAGTTGCGGCTAGGGAAGCCGGTTATATAGCTGCTATCGAATCTGTCGTGTCTGGATCTGGTGAGTAAACTGAAAAAGCGAATCAAGGGTCAGTTCATATCTGAGTACTGGTATAATTCCTCTTAATCATTTTAGATGCATTACCAGAACCTGAGTTAGACAGATCTGAAGAAGGCTTAACCGAAAAAGGTAATACTTAATGCTTAATTTCATTGTCACGACGCAGCGATTTTCGACGCATATACGTAACGCTTTCGCCCTTTTCAATATTTAGAAAAAGAATTTTTGAAGAAAAAGCAAAAGAGCCTTCAAAAACTGGGTATTGGAGGGTTTATTGTCCGTATGCGAGGATCCAGATTCAAAGATGAAGATGATCCTTTCATGGAAAATCAATCATCTATGGACGGAGAGAAACCGAAAAGAAAACCAGCACGAAAGAAATTAAAAAACAAAATCGTTGAAAGCTTTCCTACTTATTTGCAGGTCAGTTTAACACTACGTCATAATGAATTCCGTCTTGCTTTGTAAAGGGATTTGTCTTCATCATTATTTCTGAATTGCAGGAAGCATTTTTTGGCAAATTACCAAAAGTCAGTTGCACCGATGCAGATTTCATTAGTGTTGAAGATACGGACACAGTCATTACTCCAAAGATCTCTAAGGATGCCACCATTCAGCTAACTACTGTAATTGCCATTAATGAGTTGAAATGCTATGACAATATGCTATGTGTGTCACTTACAGAATTGGAGTTGTATGGTGGTGTAATTTTGTTTGCAGGACGAACTGAAAGCTCTACATGCATGCAGGGGTTCTCGTAATTCCATTGAGAAAGCGAAGTCCAATACTCCTGACAGACTTGCTGGCAAGAGTTCTACTCCTATCAATGATGGTGCCAAGCAGCAATTAAAAACTCATGTTAAGATCGAAGATAATGTAGAGGATGCCATACCTGACATTTTGCCAATGCATTTACTCGACAATGAGTTGGTAAACACCATTATGAATGATGGGGGCGATATTAAAGTTCCCGATGGTCTAGATGATTTAGCAGGTATGGTTTTGATCACTATTTAAAATTGTCATGATAGAGATGGCGAGAAAGTAATATTAATGGGAGCAATTTATTCCAGATTCTGCCCTTGGTGATGACACGGACTTAAATTTAGATCCAAACAGCGGCGACGGTGGAACCAAGGATGATATTAATGATGTTTTCGGCAACTTTCAATTTAATTTGGATGCTATTGAAACTGGTTTACCAAGTATGGACAGCAAAGACGTGGAGGATATTTTCAAAGGTGTTCTAACTGACGAATCTCAGGAATCTCAAGACAATCTTTTCCCTATGACCGGTGCATCTCATCAACCTTCGAGTCAAATGTCAACCGCTGGTCAGCATTCTATTGGAACGGCAAATAGTCATCATATTGGTCAACAACCTAACATTTCCTCGCCGTTATTACCGTCAACTGGTAAGCAGTTTTGTGATGCTTCCACTTCGATCAATTTTGTAATTTTGTCGTGGTATATTCGTATGGACTGTAATAAAAAAGCTAGATCCTTTTGATATGAGTTATAGTTATGTTCACCCTAAATTTGTTTCAGCAGGTGTGCCCATGGTCTCGGGAGTTTCCAGCCGCAGTCAGTTACAACAAAATGTTCAACAGGGTCTCGCATCTCCTATAAATTTCCCTCCTCCATCTCCATATCATTCAGAATATAGCAAGTAAGTGGTTGGGCCTCGGTTTTATTTTAGCCATAATAAGTAGAGTACAGGAATTTGATTGATCACTGTTGTATTTTTTACTTCTCTACGTCACAGCAGTCCTCAGTTTAGTCCCGCATTCTCGGAACCACCTAGTCCTTGGCCTACTCAAGTCGATTCTGAACAGGAGACTCCTAGTAATTATAGCCAGCGAAGCATTTTAAAATGGGAAGTGGATGAAGCGTTGGGACTTCAGGCCACAATATCGGCAGTTTTGTACGCTAATACAAACCATCCAGAATTGAAAAGGGAGCATCCGAGTAAGTTGGTGTCTTAACTAAAATTGTGCTCGGGGAACGTCATTACTTCGTGAAATTTTGCATGAGAGACTCAAAAATGTAATTATATTTCCAGATTGGGCTGAACGGTCGAAGCAAATAGCAAAAATATGGAGAGGCCTATCATCTGATAAAAGAGCTCCGTATCTACAGAAAGCCAGAGAGAACCGGGCAGCCAGTAGAATGCAGAAGTCGCAACAGGTAAAAAATGTAATTTTTAAACAATGCATTTCAGATTTCAAAAGCTACGTTCTAGGACTTTGTACATGACTTTTACTTTCGCATACGGGCTGTAGTTTCATCAGAAAAGCCTGTCTTTACACCAGGATATGTACAAGCAATAGCACATGCGCAATAATTTCAGCATATATTTTAAAACCACCCACTGGTCACTTTATTTCACGTAGAAATGCTTCATGAGATCGTTTAGCAAAGTCAACACGTTTAATCGTTTGCGTATATAACATAATTAACCCACACTATTATTAATAACTGATACGCTGGTTTGCACATTCTTGTAATGATACCCTCAGATACCAAAAGAAAGCAAAGGAAGCGGGTCTTCGGGTAAAAACATTGGCTCACAGAGCCAGTCGCCTGAGACAGATTGCCGTTTGAAAATGAGCCCTTCTTCTTCATCTTCCTGTTCTGCTTCTGGGTCTTCATCGGATGTTCTTAGTTGTATGAGTGCCGAATCTAGTGGAAGCTCGCACCTGTCTAATGCTACTATCGGATTTTCATCTTGCACTAACATGCCTAACTCAGTTTCGGGTTCTAACACGCTGAATGCAGCCGGCATTAGCAGTAGCTCCAGCAGTACCTGTAACTTCCAGAATGCAAACTCTGGAGTATCAGCTAGCCATATTAAGTCCACAAATCCTTCAGCTTCAATCTCAGCATCTTTCAGTTCTAATAACCCTTCAAAAGACGTTGCTTTTGCAACAATAAGTGCTTCTAAAACTGATATAGTAAGCAATCGCTGTGCTTTGGGAGATCAGCAAATACGAGTTTTAACACCTTCTGAGATTATGAGAACTTTACCAGCTCTAAGTCAAGAAAATTGCAGCTTTAACGCCACGCTGGTGAGAACCTCTGGAAGTCACTCCCAGATATCTGTAGTTCTCGTCCAGCTTCTTGGCTGCAAACGTTTCGTTATGCTTTCTTCTGTTAGTACCGTACCAGTCAAGTGGGTATTGATAATCCAAGAACAAAAATCGTGACTTCGTATTGGCAGTGCATGTATTCGTGGCAACGCATGTATTTGCTTTGAGGGAAATCTTATTGCATGCTTTTGCTCTGCCCTCATTGCGGTTGTAAAAATGATTATAGATATGCAAGCGTCGAATTTGAGACAGCCGATTTTAAAAATCCGGTCTGCGCTTATTTACAATAGGCATGCAATTCCTCACAACGGCGCTTGCTATCATTGAATGCAGCATGCAGTTTTCTGCGCAAATCTTTTGTTGTCTATAAATTGTTGCTGTATTAACTCGTTTTGCATCTGAAATAATGTCCGTTGTAGCTAGTGATAAGTTCGTTGGTCGTTAGTTTCGACAAATACGGTTGACGCATTTTAAAGAAAAAATGCCCCATTTAGGAAGTGAAGTGCTTACAGTGAAAAGGAATTTAACCGTTTTCGTGTTTCTTCTTAGGAACAGGATAAACTTGGCAGTACTTCTATTCCTAAGCAGCCTGTGATTCGCGGAGAAACTCCTGAAGAACGACAATGGAAGCAAATGCAAGCTTTAAGACAACAACAACAGCAACAACAGCAGTTGGTTCTGCAAGAACACCGGTTACAAGGGGATCAGACAAAAGACCAAAGCAGTCAAGGCAAAGGAGGTATCAACATTAGCCCTGTTTCTAAGTTAATTCCGTATTCTTCAGGTAAGAAAAACTTGAAACGTAATACAAGTTCTAAGAGGGATTATGGTATGGATCCAGAGTTGTACTTCAGAAGACAAAATTTGTTGAAATTTAAACCCGATATTCCCTTTGTTCCAGGTTTGTCACCATCACCGAGGCAAATACCGACTGATACTCCGGTAATAACTGGTGCTATTGATGGTCAACGGCAGCCTCTTCAAGTTTCAACAACGCCTGTAAGTAGACCATGTTAGAAACACGAAGCCTTAATCGATTTATATGAGCCTAATTCTACGACGATCTGTATAAATTTTGCAGGAGATAAATATGCCAGCTCCGCAGTCCCCGTTGTTGCCATCTCCCACTTCACGACAAGTTTTCGGCACGTCTCTTCCTGGC
Source organism: Sminthurides aquaticus (assembly GCA_906901655.1). Taxonomy (NCBI): domain Eukaryota; kingdom Metazoa; phylum Arthropoda; class Collembola; order Symphypleona; family Sminthurididae; genus Sminthurides; species Sminthurides aquaticus. Next base: position 269,386 of record CAJQTT010000004.1, on the reverse strand, counting down.
AGCCGCCCACGCCCTACAGCTTTAGAAATGCCGCCGCCAAGTCCTGGACCTCATTTCTCAACGCGGCCTTCCATGGGTACCCAACTGTCTCCTAATGTACGGCCCATGATGTATTCCCGAGCGCCCTACATGCAGTCTACTCGTCCTTCGTTATCTTCACCGCACGATCCTTATGCCAACGCGCCTATGACGCCCCAGCCCAGTAATGATCCTTATGCTATGGCACCGTCGACACCTAGACCGGAAGGAGAACAGTATAATAACTCTGCGGAACAATTCCAAAAACTACTACCCGAAGGATTCCCCGGTCAACCTAGCTCGAATCAGTCAGAAATTGACAACACGGCTCTCTCTAGTCCGCGACCTACACCTCCACAAGCTCAGGAAACCAAACAGCACTTGCGGGACTTACTGCAGCGTCAGCAAATCAAGAAACTCGAGCAGGAACAGATTCCCCCAAATTGCGGCGATCTGAACTCCCCCTCGAATCCGCGATCTATGACGTGGTCAACAGGTAAAGCACGGAACAGCAATGCTCCTAGAAGAACGTAATTCTTTTTTAGGTATAGGTATAAAGGTACAAGATAATGTAAACATTCTGAAAAATGTTTTTATGATAGATGAGTGGCAAAGACAGTCTGGGATGGAGCCAAATCTTGGGCAAAGCTATTCACCCAGGCACCCGAATAGTGGTCCTAATTCACCGCAATTACCTCAACAAAATCAATTCCGTCACCCGCTTCTTCCTACACATGCAAGAATGGTATCTCAGCCAGTGCCTCAGCCTATGCAAAATGCTCCTCGAACTGATTTTAGGACAGGGCCTTCTCAGAATCAGGTGTTGCAGGTAATTCAGTTTAATTTCCACTATTTCGATAACCGTCAAGGATCATTATATGAAAGCAGTTTTCATATAAAATGTCTTCGCAGGGAATGGATCCTAGAGGTCGTCTTATTATACAGCAACAGCATCAGAGAATGTTATCACCTAATCAGCAAATGCACCCAAGAGCTCAGCTTAATTTTTCTATGGGCCACCCTCAACAACAGATGCAGTCATTATCGCAAATGCAGCATCAACACATGCAACAGCAGCAGCAAATGCAACACCAACAGTTACAACAGCAGCAACAGCAGATGAACAGTTCAAATCAGTTTCGCCAGAATATACCTGTTCGAAACCCTTTAGACCCTTACGATCATCTAGTTGGACAGCAACGAACTGCCATATCCGGCCAGGGTATGCAAATTGTTTTCGTTAATAAGATGATATTTTTTTAGAATTTGTCTTCATCTAGGATTTATTTGAACTTAGATCCCACCGGCGGGTCGTCATCGTCAATGTTGGCACAGCAATTGGGTCGTCCGTTAAACAGTATGCAAGGTCAGCATCAAATGCCACTAAGCTCACCACCCGCACCTTTACAACACACAACAGGAGCCCCTACTCTGAGTCCGTCGAGAGTTTCTAGTTCGAATATAGCTCATAGTGTTTTAAGCGCTTCTACAGATCACCATGAGTTGCCTGAAAGTGTCACTGCTGAACTCGAAAAGCTGGAACAAGAGCAGCACAATGAGGCGGGTGTGGAAGGAGAAAGTGGGGAACTGGGAGATATGGCCATAGATGATGATGAGCTGTTAGGAATGGGAGCGGATTTCAATATTCTAGAGTATGCAGATCCAGAATTGGACCAGGCTGGTGTGGGAGAGAAAACCAACATTTTAGACAATCTCGATTTAGAAGAAGAAAAGGATGAAGAAAAAGAGGACAATAAAGATCTGAAACGGAAAGAACAAGACAAGTAAGGATAATTTAATGTTAATGCTATCCTCTCTTTGTGCGTGTGTTCGTGTAATTGATAAGAAATGCGATATAGAGTTTATTGACAACTATGTAATGGTTTGTAGCCGGCATGAAAAACGTGAGCCAAGCGTGGGCGGATTCAATTCTATGACTAGTGCTCTGCAACAAGCGTCAGCAGGAGTGATACCGAAGCTAGAACCTAATTCAATGTCGCAAACGCCCATGGGTATATCTGGACCGCAGTCAAATTATGGGCAGAATCAGGCTCATTCTGGAAAACCAGGATCTGGAATATCGGGCAAACCCTCTAATTTGCGTCCACCTCAGCCTCCCCCACCTTATCCTGTTCCACCACCTCCATATCCGGGAAGACCTCAGGTGAGTTTGATCACTTTATAAGATTACTGCCTGCTTAAAACAGGTCGCTTCTGACTTATTGCTGCATGGTTTGGTTTGATCATGCAAAAATGTAGATATATCTAACAAGTTGTTTTGCTTCAAGAAAAGATATTTCCACGCGTTTTTATCAGCAAAACAACATGCTTAGAATTGAATTCGGTTCCGCTTTCGTAAAAGTTGTACTAGAATCTGAATGGTCAGTGGCAGGAAAACGGAACGCAAAGTCGATTCGAAACTGTACTGCCAAAAAATTATTGCTTTTGAACAGTCGAATAACTTTCGCAAAAATCGCACACCTGTATGTGATCATCTTCCTACCTGCAGTTGCCCAGTAGTAGATCTTTCATTAAATAACAATCTTCTTATTACATTAGATCGGGATTAGAAATGGTGGTGGTATCAGTATGCAGTCTATGCCTTCAATGGTGAATATGGGTATCGGTCTGAAAGCCCAGATGGGAATGGTGGGCAATATTGGGCTAAGGCAACCTGCACACCATATCCCTTCTCCCGCTCTGACTACCTCATGTAACCCTCTTATGCCGCATCAGCAACGTAGAACTCTTCTTCTGCAGGTAAACTAGTGCTGTTACACAGTAGCGTCCACCTTTTTGGTGGATTCTATTACTTAAGGACGCGTTTTTAAAGCAATAACTTTTAAGTTTGATTAATAGCTTTTTATCAGCTAAATGTCTCCGCTTACTTAATTTTTATAGTTGTGGAATTCTTTGTAGTTGTAGGTCAGAGAACTACTAGGCTATGAATTGCTGTATGATAACCCGTTTATGTTGTCTAGGAACAGCCTTTACTATTGGAAGATCTACTGGAACAAGAAAAACGCGAACAGCAGAGACAAGGGCCGTCTTTAATGGGAGCTGCCCTTGAAGAACCTCTGCTAAGTGACTACGATTTCGAACGTTTGAAAGCAGACGTGATGTCGTCATCTGCCCTACCTGTTAGTTTGTCACCACCTAATGTCCAAGGTAAGTCATTTTGCAATGAATGATCACCACTGGGTGCACATGTATTTTGTAATGTGATTGCGTGACCAAATATATGGTAATTCCTAGGTCAAGTAATACTGCCACCTCCTGCTCAGCCTGGGAATTTCAATCGAAGTCTCTCTGCCCAGCTAAATCAGGCATCGAATTCTCAGTGGCAGGGCGAATCAACGGATAATCTTATAGCTAATAGGGGTACAACAAATGCAAGTGAACATTCTACCATTCCACTTCATCCAGCCCTCGTGCAAGGAAATAGTTCAACTGTTTCGCACAATACTGCTGGACGCGTTCCAAATTTTTCGATGCAACCAATGCCGGCCCCGCCTACTCCACCAGATCATCCATCCAACGATCAAGAACGTCAAATGCAAATCACTTACGAAAAATGGCTAAACCATCAGCATCACGTATTGGATATGCAACTAAAGTACTATGAAACGGAAGTTAACAAACTGCGCAAAGGAAAGAAGGTACTTTATCTAATGATTTTATTAAGGAATTCTGTTTGCATTGTTAAGGTCTAATCGACTAATTCTCGTATGTTTGTTGTTGATAGTCTTTGAATAGCAAACAGCGACAGTTAAAGAAAAATGGTAATGAACTTAATGAAAGCGACGCAACAGAACTGGAGCGTATTATCAGAGAACTTGCTAGTCTACAGAAACATTTGGACCAGTCTAGAAAACAATTTCGTCAACATGGATCGGTGATGCAAGTAAGTCGAACATGAGAACAATTATGCATCCATTCCGTTACTGCTTTATACTCTTCATTTTAGTATTGCAGCAATATATTGAATTTTTAAATCATTTTAGGATTATCGCACAAAGCAGCAAAAGCGACAGCAGATGATGAGTAACAGTCAAGGAACTTCCCAAGGCCCCTCACAGCCATCGCCGATGGGAGCAGCGTCTCAGTCTCCAATGCATTCTACTCCACAGTCCCCAATATTGAGTCCCTCTCCATCTATGGGCGGACCTGCATCGTCACCTCTAATGCAGCATCATTCTCCCATGGCCAGCCCTTTAACGCCTAGTCCAGGGCCATCTGGCAATGCGCTTTCGCAAATGTCACCGCGCAGCTCTCTAGGCCAATCAATGCATCATTTAGATGATAGACCCTTCAGTCCAGGAACAGACGTGAATATGAGGTCCATGACATCGCCGCAGGGCTCTTCTGGAAATATGCAAAATCGCATGCAAGGGCAGCCGGGAAAGCCACAAATGCGCATGCCCACGCCCGGGAAACAGGGCCCGGGTAACATTTCCCAACCGGGTTCACCGATGCTAAACAGTAATCCTAATCAGAATCAGAACGTCATGCTCGGGAGAGGAATGGTGAACGTTGGTCTAGGAAATCATCATCAACAAAGGCCGATGTATATGGACAATCTAAGAATGCGGGGAGCAACTCCTGAGCAAATTCGGTATGTGGAAGTTCCTGAGAGCACAAATTTTAACATTGTTATGTGACTTATCACAGCTCATGTTTTGAATTTTAGAATGATGGGGCCCAATCCACCAAGATTTCAGAGAGGGATGAGTCAAGAACTGATACTTCGAGCACGTAGTCACCAAACCCAATTTCAAAGTATGAATCAGTCACAAGTACCCAACTCGTCCCAGCACTTTCAGAATCCTCAGCGAGTTCCGTTTCCGAATCAGAGCCCGACAGGCCCTAATTCGATGGGCATGGGTATGATGCCTAATCTCAGAAGTCCCTTACCGATGAGTTCCATGGGAGGCCTAAACAGCCCACCTGGATCGCAAGTAAGATTTGTTTGGCTAGTTCCGCATTCGAATGAAACGCGTGATGTTAGAATTGAACCTTTTACATAATTGGTCATGCAGAGTTATCCGTGAATTTATTCTTGTACCAGATAGCCATGACTTTGAGTTTGAAAATACGGTAATTGATGTCATAGACAAAAGAAGCGTTAAGATGTGATTGCTTTTCATTCAAAACCAGGAAGTGCAAATTGCTGGACTAATTAACGAATTAATGAATTGTCAACATTTATACGCTTTCCGTATGCAGTCGAAGCTTATGCTAATGTATGGGTAGTTTACAAAGTGAAGATAGTGAAGGGTGAGGGGTCCTAGGTAAAAGCTATGAAAAACTTGTGTTGTATCACCGGGGCTGAAGGGTTGTAAACCATTAAAAACTGGACGGCGATGTAAACACGTAATGGTTTACTACTGTATACATCTATTCGTAACCGTTTACTTTCTGGTGCACCTATTTGTATACGTTTACTCTTTGGTGCACCTGTCTGTAAACGTTTACTTTTTGGTGCACCTGTCTGTAAACGTTTACATTTTGGTGCACACATATGTGACTTTTAAAACTTTTAGTTATTTACGCTAGTTAAACTCCGCTTTCTAATATTTAACGGCGCTACTCCTAGGACTTATAAACAATCCGACACTTACTAGCAAGGTACTCGTTCCTCCGAAGTATTGAAACAAGTCGACAGAAATCAAATGCACTGCAAAATGTAACGTACCGAAATATTCATCAGATTGACCAAGATAATTAAGATATTTTAGCGCAATTGAAGGGATGCGGACTTTTAGATATTTAAAGCTATCCGTAGGTATTTTATTCGTACAAATGACCTATAGTCATTGTGTGCTTGTCTATGTACAAACCGAATATAGAAGCTTAAAATTATAGCTAACTGACACTAATTATGCTGGAACGTTTTTCAGGGTATGATGAGTCAAAACCGCGTGTCTCCAGCATCGTCACCTATGAGGCGCCCCTCCGGTAGTGGAAGTGTAGGAGTGGGCAGTCCCATTCCAGATCGACCACAGAGTGTTGAAAATCCATTGACTCCACGGAGTGTTGGAAGTGGACCACACACACCTAGTAGTATGCCAGGGTCTTCAGGAGTGGGTTGCCAAGGAATGGAAAACGTTGGTGGACACATGTCTTCAAACATTGATGGCTCACATTTTCACGGTATGGACAATTCCATGCAGCAGGATAGTGGAATGGGAGGCCACGGCATACCCAATTACGGGATGTTCCCGCTTTCCCAACCAAATCTTGGCCAGCAGCAGCATCATGACTATGGTGGAGGGGGTGGCGGTGGGAATCAACAAATTTTGCCATTCCCAACATTCTCTTGGTTTGATGGACCCGTAAAACTTGGATTGAGAGGAGGAAGCCCATTCTCAGTGGTTAACGGAAGCCCATCATCACATTCGACAAATATTTTACCTGAACAAAATCAATCTAATATAGAAGACACTGTTTCTGCTGTCAATATGGGCGAGTCAAATCATGAGCAAGTTCAACAATCTAACGTGGCATCAGTGGAGACACCTAACAACTCCTTTTCAGAAAGTAGTGTTGCTAACTCGGAAAGCTGTAATTCAGCTGAAGAAAATATCGGGACTGTCAAGGCAGAGAGAATCAGCGTTCATGTTGTCAACGTGAAACAGGAAGTTTGTCAAGATACGGCGAAAGGAACACCTATCAGTGAGGCCTCATCATATGCTCCATCAGTCTCACCCCTAGTTCGTAACACGGTATCTGTTGAGAACATCAAACAAGAGATAGAAGACCCCTCCGATCGACCAGAAAGTGTTTCGCAAGTTTGCGTCCCTGAAACAGGTAATCACATCATGTTTCTACAGCTACCTATAACCCTGCCTAAGGCTGGCATATTTGAGATGTAGCACGTTAAGCTTATGCAACTCAACCTACTATTATTAACGTTATTTCAGATCTCCAAACCAATCCCCAGCCACCAACGCCGGAAGCAATCGTAAAAGATGCCATAAGTACTGCCGAAGAACCACAGGTCTCCTTTGCAAATTTATCAGTACCGAATGCAAGTATCACTTCGGTTATAGATCCTCCAAAAAGTTTACTTAACATCGTATCAACCCAGGGAGTCAGCAGCATTCCGATGAATGTCAGTTCGGTCGTCTCGGCTTCGATAATCCCGAGCTCATCTTCAGTCATGCCACCTTCAAGCGTACATCAAGCTAATGTTGGAGTTCTAGGTGGTTATAGGCCAATACAGAACCAAGCAGTGGTTTCACATATTTTAGAAAATAGTAATTTGCTACCGTTGCACACAGTGCAGTCAATGAATTCTAACAATTTAACTGCTGTCAGCTCAACTCAAAGTATTACTTCTACGTTAGCTTCATGCTTTGTGACGGATTCTGTCAGCGTTGCAAGCATGCCCTCGATTGTGCCAAACTCTGTCTCTCACGGGAACTTCATCAGCGCATCAGTTCCACTAATAACAGTTTATAGTCGGCCGGAAATGAAAACGGCCATGGGGAGCAGTAATGTACACACTACTAGTCTAACTGCGGTTCTGTTAACATCCCCCCGAATAACTACGTCTATTGCGGGACAGAATCAATCTCAAACAACGAAAATGTCACAGCCAAGTGAATCTCAAAATGCGCTGTTGAAGCAGTTATTGCAAAATACGGGTTGTGCAAGTATGAACCAGGCCCCCGCGGATTCAACAGGATTCTCATTAACGTCGTCGTTTCCAAAAGCCAGACCAGCTCCTAGTCCACTACATTCATCGCAGCTTTCCGAAGCTGCTTCACGCATTCCACAGCCAACGCCTCCGCCCGTTCGAGCTCAAGCACCTCCATCGGTAACGACTGTTTCTCCGGTAAAGATTCCGATTAAAATCGAGGTTCGACCATCGGAAGGTAATCCATATATTCAGCACCTTTGAAGAGATAATCTTGCTAAAGTTATTGATTTACGATAATAATCGAAAACGCTATCTGATTTCAGCAAATCCGCCGGTAGCGCAGATCCCTGTATCTGTTCCCACGAGTGCTCCAACGCCCGCTCTTGTCCAGGCACCTGCGCCTCCAGTTGTTGCGATACCACCCGCTCCTAAAAGTCCTAGAGTGATAGAAGAATCGCCAAAACATGAGCCAGAAGAAGCGTCGACCCCCGTTGAGGCAGTTAAAGAAAGTCCTCCGCCATCCTCATCAGTTACTGATGTGATTGAAGTTGTTGCTAACGATAAAAATTCATCCGAAACAGCAGTACCAGGTTAGTCCAAACTGAACTGGCTAATTGTATATATTAACAACACGGTGTATATTGACCTAACTTGACAGTAAACTTCAGTTAAGCACATATGTTTTTTAATCACGGCAATTATGTGTTTTGTTCAGAAAAAAAGGTTGAAGATGAAGCTAAGAAGGCAAAGCGAAGGCAGTACCAAGCTAAGAAACGACAAAGTTTACAAAAAGAATCGTCGACGCCAAAGAAACGGCCTCGAAAAGGTTCAAAGTTGGAAGAAGATTATGACACGTTCATGGAAAATGTCATGACGCAGATGAGGCAACTGCCTGCCGTTAATATAGCGGAACCGGAACTCTGTCGGAATTATAATATCTGCCCGATAGTAGGGGCAGGAGACTATTCCAAAGTGAATCACATAAGTTACGATTTACACGCTGGGGATCTAGTGGGATGTTTCGGAAGTGCAACTTTAAGTGGTGAATCTGATTACTACAGTAGCAAACCCTTCGGTCAGATGTCACCTAAACGAAGTTATTCTCCACAAAATTCTAGCCGCGGATTCTATAATCAGGAATTCGCTTCACCAAGACTATATGCTGGACATGGTGAGTCAATAAGCCGTTCTAGCGATAAGACTAATCAAACACGAAAAGGCTTTGATAGCATTGGTTTTCTCTTAGGCAACAATGCGGATGACCGAAGTCCGACGCCTTTCAGAGACTCTGAAACCCCGGACACTATCGTAAGCGCTTCGTCTCCTGAATTGGTGCAAGATTGTTTCGACAATTATCCTGGTAATTACATAGATGATTTGTTCGTGTCAAGTTTTCGTCTGCCACTCTATTCTACTACTCTTTTATCGTTCTCATCTGTTGACAGGTTTGAAGCTAGTTGATGAAGATGAAGACGATCGAATGATGCATCTTCGCGATTCCCCCGTAATTCCAATATTTGCACCAATACCGATTAGACCTGTGCACGCCGAACAGCTACCAAAACAAATTAAAGACGAAGTGGTAAGTATCAAGAGTAGAGGATGGCCATACGTCATAACTATTATTAATAAATGTTACATCCCAGTTAATGCATATGTTTTTCTCAAAGGACAAGGAAAATGTTGGATCCCAGGGCGCATTTGTTCTGAGAACGAAACACATTGGATCATCCCCATCTCCTCTGAAGGAAACAGGAAACGTTACAGTTACCCTGACATTAACTGCAACTGCTGCTGAAGATATTCGGGGCGTGCTCACGAATTTAGCTAATGTCTTGTCCATATCAACTCCAAATGTGTTCCAAGTTTTGGAACGGGTAGGAGCACCTCCGAATCAAAAGTTAGGAGTGAATACTTACAAAGGCAAGGACGGTAGAGAAATTGTTGATATCCAAGGAATCCTGAATGGGGCTGCCAAGTTTTGCCGAATGTGCGATGTAGTGCTGCTGAATAACATCATTAAGAAAAACATTAGGGATTTGCCTGGTCTCACAGCAAATGATACTCTGGACGACACGGACGAACTATTCTTTTGCAGCTCAATGTGTTTCATGAAGTTTACTGTCACCCACAATGTAACTATCTCCGCCGAAGACAAGGTAAGCCTGCCTTTTGTTCTTATCCCTATCATGTAACGCGGCATAATAGTATTTTCGTGTATTACATGTTTATGGTTTTTAAGTCCTTTGTGCCACCAAGTCGGATTGAATTTATACTTGTTAGTTTTTAATAGCACTTGCTACTGTTCGTTTTGAGATGTAGTTAGTATTTTGTAGGTCATTGCCGATTTGTTTTTATTTCTTTACTAAAGCAGTCCGTTCTGTACTAGCATTACAAATGTTACTTATGTCCTCTTTAACAGGGTGGATCTATAGTAATACATCAGATTGAAGGATGTGAGAAAGTAGTTAAAACCGAGAAGAATGAGCTTCCATTGAGAGACAGCAGCAGGGTGGCATTATCGGACACTGACAGTATCAAATCATTAAACGAATTCCTGAGCGTAAGGCACTTTTTGGATGTGGTGCCAAAATTCATTCTTGAAACATTTGTAGTTAAAAAAACAGGTTGCGAACGTTTTAGAAAAATAGGGAGCTAGAAGTTGTATTCAGATACTAGGTCAGGCGTTTAGTTCGTGTCCAGTCCAGGTAATCTTCGAAACCAATTCATTATTAATTCCTTCGATTGCAGAGTAACGATTCCGGCGTGGGATCCCTAAGCTCCGAGTCTCGGGGCAACAAGTCTAAGCGTGCATCGTCGGGTGAAGTGAAAATCAAGCAGGAATACGAACCGCCAGGAAAGAAATGGAAAGGAATACGGTATCGTAAATGGATACCTAATGCGCCCCAACATACGCGATACAAGAAACCAACCGATAAAGAAATGACTGAGGTAATGAAGTGCAATTTCTGAGTCCTGCCTGAGGCTTTCAGTATCTTGTCAATGGTCCTAATTTTGTGTTTATAATGAAGATGCTTTTCCGGATGAGGATAACTGTTACCCCCAGCATTATACCTGAAGATCATAGGAAGTGCATGTTTTGTCACCAGGTGGGAGATTGTGTATCTGACGGACCAGGGAGGTACGTGAATAGAATCGGTGGTTGTGGTTTTATTAGCATTTTCAATTTTATGAAACAATGTTATTCAAATTTTACGAATGCATTTCAGGCTACTGAATTATGACGTCGATAAATGGGTACATCTCAATTGTGCTTTGTGGTCGGAAGAAGTATACGAGACAGAAAATGGTGCCTTAGTTAACGTAGAATCCGCCTTAAAGCAAAGTTTGATTCTGACTTGCGTGGCTTGTAAACTGAAAGGAGCTACAGTGAAATGCTTTAAAACAAGATGCTCTTCAGTGTATCATCTAGGCTGTGCTGTTAAAGATGGGTGTACCTTTTACAAAAACAAGGTAAGAAAAATGTTATTGTACGGAACTTGATTCATGGGTAGATTTTTCTGAAGTTTAGTGGGTTTAATGTATGTTCTTTTGTTTTAGGCTGTCTTCTGTTCGGCACATATTCCCAAGGGGGAGAAAGAGAATGAGCTTACGACTTTAACAGTGTACAGAAGGGTTTACATACAGCGTGACGAAAACCGCCAAGTTGCCGTAGTAATGCACCACGCCGATCAGCACCATCTGCTTCGTGTGGGGTCACTAATTTTCCTCAATGTAGGCCAACTTCTGCCTCATCAGTTGCAAAATTTTCACACAGCAAACTTCATTTACCCGATTGGATACAAAATCGTATGTTATTTACGTCTAGGGACTTATGAATATGAATCACAGTATTCTTTCATAGAAATTAATTGTCTCTCTGACTCCAATTTTTCATTTGATTCGTAGGTAAGATTTTACTGGAGTATGCGTCGAAGCAATAAGCGATGCCAATACGTGTGCTCAATTCACGAAGTAGAAGGAAAGCCGGAGTTCCGAATATCACCTCAGGAGGAAGGTTGTAAAGATATTACTATTCGATCTACTACAGCACAGGGAGCATGGCATCAGATTCTCGAAGCCATTGCCAAGCTTCGAACAAACTCTAGCACTATAAAAGTTTTCCCAAAATATATAACCGGAGAAGATCTTTTTGGGCTCACTGAACCGGCCATAGTGAAGGTAACTGATTCAAATTTTTAGCTTTCCTAAAATGTCAGTTAACTGATAGAAGATATACTGTAATTATGAAAATTGTAACCTCAGGTATTAGAATCTCTTCCTGGTATCGAAACTCTCACCGATTACCATTTCAAGTACGGGCGGAACCCTTTACTCGAACTTCCCCTGGCTATTAATCCAACGGGTTGTGCTCGCTCTGAGCCAAAACTGAGGACACATTTTAAGCGACCACACACTCAGAGAACCGGCACATCAACAAGAACTGCATCAGTTCTAGCAACCTCGGTATTTTCGTCCAGTGAAGCCGTATGCCCGTATTCCAAGCAATTTGTACACTCAAAATCATCACAGTATAAAAAAATGAAACAGGATTGGAGAAATAATGTGTATCTGGCAAGGTAGAATCTTCTTAAACCGACTCTATCTCATGCTGTCGCCTGAACGGTTTTCTTATTGAAATTTCCTGCGTTTTAGATCGAAAATTCAAGGACTTGGTTTATATGCAGCCCGTGATATTGAGAGGCACACAATGGTAATTGAGTACATCGGAGAGATTATACGCTCGGAGTTGGCAGAATTTAGAGAAAAGAAATACGAATCTCAGGTAAAGTTTTGCTTATAACAGTACAGCAAAATTAAATTTATACTTGAATTAGAATATGTACACAAGCATAGTAAGACATGGAATAGGTTTCTAATATCAATTATATTGAATTTTAATCAAACAGAATCGTGGCATTTACATGTTTCGCGTTGACGAGGATCGAGTTATCGACGCAACCCTGTGTGGTGGGTTGGCCAGGTATATTAATCATTCCTGTAACCCAAACTGCGTCGCCGAGACAGTAGAAGTAGACCGAGAATGGCGAATCATAATTTTTGCAAATAGAAGAATATCGCGGGGAGAAGAACTGGCTTATGACTATAAATTCGAATTTGAAGATGATCAACATAAAATTCAGTGTTTTTGTGGAGCTCCAAATTGTCGGCAGTGGATGAATTAGGAATCAGCCATTAACGCAGTCTTTATGAAGTACAAGTATGTTAGGATTCAATACTTAAGCAGTCATATTGGATAAGAGACGAGACAAAGGTTTCGTATTCAGTTGAAGATTCTTCGGACACCCTTTGCTAGGTTTTAGATCAGCAAAGCTGATTGATATGTACTGCTTAGTTGCAATCGCGAAAGATTTAGAGGGCCTATTACCACGAAGTATTTTAACTTATCTGTTCAGTCGTAAGCCCTCTTGAGGAGGATTTGTAGAGCGCAAAGGAGAGAGAACGCTGCAGAATGGTGGCCTTATTGTATGAATGAATACTTTGTGGCGATTCTCCATAGCGGTATTGGAACCAAATTTTTCTTCAGTCGAGGGCGCATAGATCTCACTTCGCCTTTGGTACCGTATGTACTAAAATCTTTATGGGCTGAAGATATTTTCGTAAAAGAGTTTGTTCTTTCAACTTTCAGGCTACTTACCCGTTTGTGAAAGTGGTTCTTACAAATGAAGCGGCTACGTTGGTAGCCGCGTTATACAAAATTGTCTTTATTTTCCCCATACTTTTAGCAAAATTTACGAGCATCGCTACACTGCTGAAAGTTAGACACATATATATATATGTATACATGTATCGCTAACTTTGCTTTGGGAGAATGAAAGATGCCCTGAGAACGTGGGATTGTTATTTGAAATTGGTGTACCGGTAGAGTGTTGATGGGCTATTGTAGGTTTCGAGCGCGAGTGTTAGGAAGAGAGCATTTCAGATTGTGCCTATTTTGAAGAGCACAAGTCAGTTGCGATACAAGGTTTTTATGAATATCGCTGTACTTAACAAAGGCGCTGTAGAGCTATCAGATTGGATGTACGTATGACTGTAATTACGTACAGTAAAGTTGTGTAGTCAGTTGATAGTTTTTCGAGTGCGCATAAAAAACAGTTCATCCGCTGGATATTTTTCTAGTTTTATGGATAAAATCATGTAGGATGATATTATATACTATATGCGGTTTATCTATTTTCTTGTTTTACTTATCATGAAAATCTATGTTTATTTATTCTAAAGTAGATTCTGACATTACTTAAGAGTTAAATTGTGGCGGAATTGATGCAATAGCTGAAAGCTGTGACGTGTGATGTCGCTTTATTGCTGGAACGAACGTAATCGCAATGAAAATGATGAGATGATGAGGAGTAATGATTATTCTAGTTTTATACGTAGGAAAAATGCCAGATGAAGAGAGAATTGAGAGGTTGCCCTGGCGTATATTTATCTTCTGTAAATGTATCGTGTTATTTAAATGTTAAAAGAAACTCCATAAGGAAGATAGGACAATATTGATTTATTGTTATTGTAGTTACTCACTTTGCTATACTGAGAACATGTTGTTTATTTGTACATAAGGATTTATTATTATTTTCATATGATTAATTTCCTTAGTCAGTCAAATGTGGCTACACAAATAGATGCGTGCGTTGCGTTATTATTATGCGGATTTGGGTATTGTGTATTGTAGGTTTTAGAGAGAGGAGTGTGTGGGTGTGTATGCGTGAAATTATAAAGATATATTGTCCCGCGTCCTCGTCACATCACTCGTACCAGTCTATAATACTGACTGTCCTGTGCTGCTGTAAACTTTTTGACTTACTGTAGCTATTTACTCACAGACCAAGGAAGGTCTGCCGCTAAAGAGAATATTTGTATTATTAGTACAGAAAAGAAAATTAATAATAATACTGTATCAGGGAAAGGTACTTGCCTTCCTTAAGGCTCCTAAACTTGTTAAAACAATCATTGAGAGAAAAGGGAAATGATGCTATTACAATGTTGGAATAAAAAGATAGCAGCAATGGTCATGAACTTGTGGAGCTTCTTGCAAGCAACTATATTATGGTCCCTAACTGCATATTAAATCCAATAAATATCAAGACTACCGTTTAGTAAAATAATACTGTAGACCATCAAGTTATGATAATAAGTTGATGCAGCTTAACTTTTACGTATTACCCTTTTTGACGCCTCATTACTGCCTTTCCCCGGTAGGGAGAGGCTGGGATTGTTTACCAAACGTTAGAGAATCATGCGCAAGAAGGATATTCGCTCCAAATCGAAGCACATGCATGATGATCAGCAGGAGTTTTGAGCAGTACATATTTTCGTGTGGACTATGCCACAGACAACTTTGCTATTTGAGCTATTTTAGTATGCGAATTTTCCGCAAAGTCATACAGCTATCCTTGTCTTCGGAGGATTTCGGACTGAATCGTAGACTATGCTCATGGATGGTTCAGTAGAGCCAATGCAGACTCGGAACTGGATTCCCACCCTAAACGCCCTTTGCCGAGAATCAGATAGTCCCTGCAGCGCTCCTGCATAGTTGAGCTTGGATTATATAAACGTAGAGGAATAGAAGTTGCTGGAAGTTGACTTTTTGTTCTATAACGCTTTAAGCGAAGCGATAGAAGTTTAGGTAGTCAGCGCTGGGAATTTTCCTTAAAGAGAACGCATGTATGTATGAATGATGTTCACACACATATGATATATTAGAACCTACCCAGCTATAGCTACAGCTGTAGAGAGAGAGAGAGAGAGAGGTTTGGCTGGGTGATGGTGATAAATTCATGAACTGCTATATAACTACAGTCCTTGTATTCTTATCGCACTCTCAGCACCATAGTATATATTGCCTGAGGAGATAATATCTTGATTCGTACGAAACGTCTTGAGTTGAGAAGGAGAACGCAGTTGCTGCCTGTATTCGAGTTAAAGAGGTTCGAGAAAGTCGTCGAGCAAGTAATCACAGCCCACAATCAAAGTTAAATTCAAATCACTTCTACAACGCTTGAGCGAGTCTTGGAATATTCCCAACTGGAAATCCATTTTTACCCTGTTTGAAAATCGTGGCGACCTGTGTCGATAATTGAAGAAAAATATGAGTATCAGTGCTCTTTCATCAAGTAACTTAACGCAACATTTGTCAAGTAATCCAAGTAGTAACCTAAGTAATCGGAACCATTTCAACCACAAAATGCCTGCCTTAATTTTGAGTAACAGGTAAGAAATCATTTTTGAATTCATATATTTGTTTCACCCGAGTTGAATAATTTAATTCTAAAACTTGGAATATTTCTGAGTCCCGATAATATTTTCTTGGAATTTATGACTCCTATTATTTACCTTCAACAATCCCCATAGCTCCTCTGCTTTTACTGTGACTTCTGGTGGTTCAGTTATTTATTTGAATGGATTTTCACAAGTCCTCGATGGTACCTAGTATTCAGGATGGGCAAAAGTTACAGTTTTAGTCCTTGAAATTAGTTCTAGAACATAAGCATAGAAGGGCGCTGTAGATGTTTTGGTAATTCGGTACAATGGACTTGATATCAGTTGTAGGAATGTAGCATGCTTAAACAATTTTGAAAGACTTGGGAAAGGTGATCCAAGGATGATTTCGATAATAATCGATTTTCATGTACTGAAGAAGCTATAGCGAATCAGTGGATGGAATCAGACTTGGATAGCGGATAGCATGTTATTACTGTGAAAAACCGTTTCTGATACAAGAATCCATTGTATTTTCGGAATACTGGGTTTGAAATGACCTTGGGCGGTCACGTGGTGAGAAATGAATGCAGTATGGAAACGGATTCTTGATTTCTGAATAGAAAAGCATTAAAAAATGAGTCCTGAGTAGGTCGAAGTTCTAATCGTCTTTGTCATGAGACGTTTAGAGGTTTTCAATCTGTTCGTTGCATCTGAATGTTCACGGCATGGTGTATGGATATATGATACCTCAAAACTTGATTGTAAGCTATAGTACTCTTTAGATGTTTCGCTATTCTCAGTCACGTGTTGCCTCGTGTAAATAACTTGCTTGATAGCTGACCTCCCCCCTCTTCCATGCACGCAATCACAGTTTGTTTGGGGTTAGTCAAATATATCCAACTCCTGGGGTTGTAAAGGCGTAGGAGATTTGCATTGTCCTCAACTTTACGGCTTTGACATGAGATATTTCTAGAAAGAGTGGAATGGACACGAGTTGACTTTATCCCTAGCCACATTTAGTTTAATATCAAGCATCAGGGTGTTTCCGAGGCTTATAACACTTGATTTCGTATGCCCTGTGTATTGCTTCGTGCTTTAATTGAGGTCCCTGTAGCTATGAACTATCGGGTACTAGTATAATTAATACATGGATCCTGTACAGCTTGGTTTATCTGGAGTGCATCATGCTGACATTACGTAATATTTCCTCTATTGGGTTCAGAGCATACATACTCGATGCATATGCAAGCATTAGTCCTTTTGTAATCTGCTGAGATCGAGATGAGGTCATGCTTCATCTTTACGGGACCTGTTTCTGACTGCTACGGAAGCCCTTAGTGCTTAAGGATGAGTCGTAGAGGAAAAGCTTGAGCAATGCATAAGGATTGTCTTATCAAAGCTGCATATAACCAGAATTGTAGGATAGCTATTACCTTTTCGCCTCTCTTTTCTCTGACGTGTTCCTTTTAACTGTAGTTGTTAGATTGTGGGCACTTCCTAGAACTCAATCCAACAAGCCGATTACAGTTGTGTATTTAATCGTGAAACGTGATGGGAGGATGAAGGCAGGGCTTACATAGAGTGTCACGTTATTTGCATCCTAGACGCTGAAATTCTAGGCGGCAGTTCTTGTAATCTTTCTTTATATTTTAGGGCCATAGGTCACATGGGTGGCAACATTAACTTTTACGGGTGCGTTCGGTTGGGGTGCTTTGAAATGGACTCGCGCAAGTCATGCTTGCCAGCAGAAGCAAGAGAATGTTTTCAGTGTTTTTCCTGGATTTTAAATCATGCTGGAATACTCTTACGAAGGCATGGATTTGCTGATTAATAGTCAGCAGTTGTTATTGCATCAATAATGATGGGACTTTCGGACGTATTCCCGTTAAAAGTAGAAAATTCTAGTAATTATTCTTTTCAACTAGTTGGTAGTCTTGTTGGTGATAGGATAAGAGGGTGCTGGGGGGTTATCTTGTTTTCCACAAGGTTTGAAGGTGGAGCTATATCGTCTTTTTTATTAAGATTGCTAAGGAATGGATTTGAAGGAGGCTACTGGAAACGAAGTTGGTTGTAGCAAACTATAGAGACAGAAACTGTTTTCTCAGCTCTCATGAGAATCATCATTCTAGCTCCCTTGTATCGAATTACCAAGTTAGAGTAGAGTAGCAAATTGCTGGATTGTAAGTAGACAGACTCTGGATCATTCCTTTTTGTACGTTTAAACGTGAAGCACCAGACCAAGGACAGATTGGTGCTATTTCTTGTAGATTGAACCGGGCTACCCGCCATCAATCAACGATAAGCAAGTTATGTAACTATCATTAATGCCTAGAGATTACTTGGTAAAAACCAAACGTTTGAGGTGTTTCAATCACACGCCCCACTCAAGTCGACCAACTTCTCATGTAATTTGCATGATGCTGTATTGACTAATCATTCTTTAACTGAATGCAAAACTGTCTGCACTGCACGACTGCACTGCAACAGGCCATAACCGCTGCTTACATTTGTAATGGTGCGCAGAATGAGCAGCTTCTTGATGCTACCAACCT
Organism: Sminthurides aquaticus; assembly: GCA_906901655.1. Lineage (NCBI taxonomy): Eukaryota > Metazoa > Arthropoda > Collembola > Symphypleona > Sminthurididae > Sminthurides > Sminthurides aquaticus. The sequence goes on along the minus strand of CAJQTT010000004.1, from coordinate 250,948 downwards.
GATCACGTGTAGTTGTGCCTTTGATGTTATTGTCTTAAAAGAAAAACATGCAGTCATTCCAATGCCGATACAAATAGCTATTCAAAGTTATTTTAGCTAGCAGTATTTGTTTACAAGCTTAGCTGGGCTGAAATGGTTAGGTAAGTTCCCCTACCGGTATTAACATTAACCTACGAGAAACAACCTTATAGTTTACGCGGTAGATGAAGACGCCAAAGAGTTTCTTCAAGTATTAAAATGTCAGGTTACGACGAAGATTCTAAAAATATACTTCTCTCTCGCAGAGTTGTCGAATGTCACATCTTCACCCTGTACTTGTAGTAGAAGGCTAATTCAGACAAAGCTGTCCTCCTTTCCAGCTACGCTTTTGTGTTTGTGTGAGATACATCAATCTGACGTTTAGTTTCAATAGTTGAGGCCTTCAGATGGATTTGGACAGTCGGGATTCCGTGAGGTACACGTTATCGAAAATCCTGGAAATGTTCCTGAAAAATAACAGCGCATAATGTGGAGGAATGAAAAGGCAAGAAAACAGGAACGTATGATGAGAGTTTATCGTAGGAGTTTGTCAAAGGCTAGAATCTAGCATGCATTGCATTTCTATAGATTTGCAAAGAGGTGCAGCAATTTAATCAATCGCTGACGTAGGCTGATGTTTTCGTATGAAAATAAGTATCCACTGCACATGGGGGCGGAAGGGACAAGGAATATGTGGACTTAGTTCTGGGAATGGAGGAAAATATTCTTCTCATGCTCCGTATTTGTTTTACGTAAATACAATCCAATTTTAAAAACAACTAAGAGATCATTTACAGCTTCATGTTTTGCCACTGGCTGCGTTGACTCTTGAGAGAGTTTACGATAGCATTAACCGCATAGAGATTATAGGCAGGTTGTCAGCCGGCGGGACCGTAGGGCAAATGCTTTAGATGATCATGATCATCATTGACTAGCATGGAGGATTATCATTAAACTCATAAACTCATGATTTGCTTGGGTCGTCGAATAAGATGAGTCCAATGTTCATGCCCTGCCCTGGTTAATGAATGTTATCTTAGTATGTGCACAACGTCAGTTGGCGCCTTCCTCGGCCCTAGTAGCTCATACAGTATTCCAATAAAGATCATTCGCCTTTAGTATGACAAATGTTTTGAAAACTTGGATATTTATTGTCTTCCTATTTTTGTATCAGCTAGCAATTATTGAGACTCTCATGTACTCTATTTAGTTGCGCAGGAACATTACAATTGTTTCTTCTTAGTTTCTAGTATTACTGCGTCTAGCAAGGGAAAGATATGATGAGAAACGCGTTTATTTAATACTTATTTTCCTCTAAGCTGATTTCTTTATCTGTCAAATTCTGGATCACATGATTTATATGAGCGCACGTAATATTTATTTCATGTTTACTCTCCTCCAGTTATCTTGAAAATTTGAAGCTTCATAATCACATCCTTCAGCTTCCAAAGCGGAATGCAAATAATTGCTTAGCTTTATAAAGTTCTGGATGTTTCTACATAGCCTTCTTTTAGATTACGAGCATTTTTTGAGAATGAATTTTAACCATGGCTAATCTAAGCTTCAGTATAATCTAAGGACCAAAATATTTCAACTCTTTGATATTTTTAATTTTCAGCTCTACGTATCCCGCACCAGCCACCCAGATGTCTGTGACCCTGGGTGCTGGGCCTCGGTGGTGGTCCTGATGTGCCCCACGCCGCCGATGTGTCATCCCAAATAGAGGAGAGCAGCGGTGTGGGGAAGGCTAAAGAGCTCTCTTTGAGCCAGCCCTGCAATATACGCGTAAGTTCATGGACTCACGTAAATATTTTCTTACAATGTGGAGGAATGTCTAAGATAATATTTTCTACTTGTTGCTTTACGAATATTTGCAGGAAGATGAGTTGTCAAAAGATCAGCCAGTCGTCATTACTTTCCGGTATCCTCTGACACCACAAACTGTACTTACCTGGGACACGGTTTTGCTGAAAAATAACCTGTACATTGAAGTTCCAAATGGTTGCTTGCCGGATGCTTCGAAAGAGGCATTCGTCGCGCTGTTGGAATATGCGGAAGAAGTTCTACACTGCAATCATGCTATTGTTTGCTTCCCGAGAGAACGAAATGATCGTGGTAAGGCTAGAAGAAACAGATTCCAGCTGGAATAATTGGTATGAATGTGATGTTTTGGAGCTAATCATGATGATTTTGACTTTTCAGCAATGTTAATCCGTACTTTCATGTTCTTGGGCTTCTTCGTCGTTCCACCAGGCAACGATTTGACTCTTCCACTGGGTAAAGAGCATGTCTACATGGTATACAATATGTGATCTAACATCACAGAGGAACTATAATATTCCCAAGATTCGATTCATTAGAAAATTTTAACTACACTCTCAAATTTTAAACGTCTAGAAATGTCAGTCATGACATTTTCTGTAAAAAGTCATCTATCAGTTGATGAACACAATTTAAATTAGGCAACTAGTTTTCCTGCATTCAAAATTATCACGACACTGAACCTTTTCAACAACTGGAAAAATAACTCATCTTTGCGTAGGATAGCTGAACACCTGCCTATCTCAGAAACCGCAAAAATGTTTGGAATGATACCTGCATTGCACCGTGGCAAAGACAGGACAGCAATCGTAGAATGCTACTCAATTACTGGTTGTAAGCAGCTCTCTCTTGTCTAGAATTGCTGGCCTTCTTGTGCAATTTTTTTGGGTGTTATTCGAAACTAGTTCTCCCTAGGAGGGATTAGACACGTCACAAAGAATTTTAGCATTACTTTTTAGAACTTGTGTAGCGGGTGACAGCTAAGGGTAACCTTAAACACTGTGATGTGCAGTACTGCTCTACAATTTCTGGACTAATGCATCGCTAAATTGTAAATGTAAAAAAAATATTAAAACCTTAAAAACTCAAAAAAAATCATATTTAAGCCATATTGTTGCAATAATTATGTTAGTACCTTTGTAAATATGCCGAGTAACTGGTTCTAATGTATCTTTGGATTTTGCCTCACATTGCAATTCAGTTTGAAGCTTAGAAAGAATTTTAATCAGCTTGGTGTTTCGAGATACAATGTATCGTATTTGAAATTTTAATTTGTACCCGCGTTAATTTGTCTATTGTAACTCTACCGTATGTAGAAATTGTATCCTAACTTTATTTTCATGGATTGCTTCCTTTATGTCAAAGTTTGTCATGTCATGCATTATGTACTGTACAAGTTCTATTCTTCACCCTTTGAGTTCATAGCCATTTGAAGGCCTCAAATTTATTTACCTACCGTTGGATCTATAAGTTATGAATAGGTTATTTTTTGCACGTGCCATCCTCCGTCTTGTACGTTGATACTTGATGCTTGTCGTCTTCTGCAAGGACAGCTTCTTCAGGTGCACAATTTACAGGATCAAATTTTGCTCTTCTTGTAATTAATATATGCTCTCAAAATTTTAGCATCTCAAAGCAATGTTTACCGTACTAACAGTTTGAATTCTTAGTAGCATACCACCTTAAGGAAGGACCGTGTATAACAACTTATTCCTTATTAAATGCAAGCTAGTGGCCCAATGAACTTCAGGCACAGCTGGGGTGGTCAACGTAATAATGCTGGTGCTAGAAGCCCAGCTCTGTAAGGCGTGTAACCATGTAAATGTAATTATTCTTGACTGTTAAATTTCGTAGATCCAATAAAGTACTAAAATTACATTTCTCTCTCGGGTATAAAGTTTTTTCTTAAGACCAGGAGGCCTATTCAATAGAAATGACTTTGATTGTAGAAGAAGGCGGACAACTCACAATTTTTAAATGAGACTAACTGGTTGAAATGGACAGTTGTTCCACTTCATGAAATGAAATCCTCGCGGGGTGAAACTATGATTATTGCTTTAAGTTTACGAAGCTTTGGTGGAATTTGAACCCATCCGCATAATTAAAAGTGCAATTTTATCTACAGGCAAGCAAAGTAGATTTCAGAATTGTCCTTTCGCAATACTACTCGTCACGCTTAATTAATTGCAGCGTAATGATTAGCAGTAGTGCTCCGGAAGCGTAAAAGTAGTGCTCCGTAAAATTGCCATGTGATTACCGTGCGTCACCCATCACGCATTTCCTAGTCCCATCTTTATCATTACTATTGATCCATCACTCTCACAACAATAATGATTCATATGGACTTAGCTTTTAAACATTACGCAGGAGCATGAAACATAAAAAATAATTCCACTCAAGTACGTACGTTGTTCTTGCGAAACTAAATAACTATAGTTCATGATAACAGTCAGCAAATAATATATTAGTTCTCCAGAGCTATGAAACTAACTCTAGAATCTTGGATACTGTCCAGATTAACATGATGATGAGCTTCGTAGAGTTAAGTAACCTACTTGAAACATATCAACGGTGTATGAAATTAATTTAAACGGAATCTACAGCGTTGTGATTGTGGGCATCTTGCAATTTCTGTTATGTTTATCTTGATCGTGTTTTGGGGAATTTTAGTAGGCTCGCCAGCATGAGATGAATATTTTCAGTAGGATCAAAATTAGCTCAAGCGGTAAAATGTATCGCTGCTAAGGGCAAGCCTGATAGAATTCTCATAAAATTATCAAGTCTTCTTCATCACCAGCTTACTGAATTCTTCTTTTCTAGTCCGGACATAACCCTCGACGTGGATGGAGGAATCGGATTAAAAAAGTGCACCCTCCGATTCTAGAGCAACCAAAAGCCAAAAGGTACCGCATTTTCTTTAGTTTTGAGGATGGAGGAAGCTTTATTCTAAAACTGCATCGAGTGATGAAGTGGCGGTGACTCACGCTGTAAGTGAAAGGTGGTGAAAGGAGGGAGGGATGTTATAATAAGTAGACTTGAGATGCGAAGGGAGGAGTAGGAAAAGCGGTGGAAGAAGTAACTATGGAGTTATGCATCCATTCTTGTAAGACGATGAAGGAGGCAGAGCCTGGGAGCTGCAGTATGTCAGAACTCATGTCGGAGATGAGGAGGACAAGCCGGGTAAGAGAGATGCGAGGATGGTTGATGGGTTGAAGGCTGGAGAAAGAGCGGGTATCGTCCAGGAGGAGTGTGGGGCGACAGAGAAGATGCGGTAAGGATAAGCCGTAACCCGGTATTTGAGGGATACGTTTGTAGAATTGTTGTTGCATAGGTTGTGGGAAGATGTAGGATTCTATGGGAAGAGCGGGTAATAGCTAGCCGGTGGGAGTAGGATGGACGTGCATAACGCAAGGAGAATTGGTACTTGAGGGTTCGCATGGGATCCCATCTGGAAAGGACGGGATCCGTCCCTAGTAGTATATGACAGGATGAATTCGGATCGATAAGAGGGAGGAAATAGTGACTGCGTCGAAGTTACAGTAGTAGCGTAATTCCGCGTACGCTAGGCTAGGGCATCCTCCGAACCTCTATGCATTTCCCCTCTTTCTCTTCAGCTTATTAAACTAAGGGCTAGGGTTTCCTCGCTCTTCTTAGCTGTTCTGGCTGTTCATGATAGAAAGCTGGAGAAAAGCAGTGCTGCTGATGGATGAAAGTGGTATGTATTTCTCGCGGAGGAGTTACCCTTGAGAAGGAGGGTGAGAGAGAGAGAGAGAGAGAGAGAGAGAGGGGAAAGTTACGTAGGGAGAAGAAACAGGGAGAAAGGTTTATTCAACCGAATTCAGTGGCAGTGCTTTGGAGGACGCTCAGTAGAAGTGAATGTTGAAGAGACAAGTGTGTCTTGTCAAATAGAAATTGCTCAGGTAGAGCTCAAGTCTAGCTCTGTGGAGGTATTTGTCATCTTGGTTTTAATTGTGCTGCGTTGAGGTCACTTATATAGTTGAGTTAGTTACTTGTAATATTTAACCGTATACTGGCTTATTTGCAAAAGATCCGGTGGGGTCTCTACTAGCATCATAGAAGAGGACCGAGAGGAGGGGAGTGTACGTAGGTCTCATTGGATCCCAATTCTTGTGGCCGTGACATGGCATGACTCCCAAGTGAATTAATGTCTTTAATTTCTCGGGCTATACCCCTTATTAGTACTCGTGCGAAAAGAAGTTGACGCGAGGAAAATAATATTTCCCGATTGAACGCCTTCCACAGTCTGTCCACCCGCCCGCTCGCTCGCGCCTTTCACCCTAATTAATGGTCTTTTAATAAAAATCAGTGAAATCGAGAGCAGACTTTTGGGAAAGTCATTTTTCCCCAGTGTACCCCACAGGATTGAGCATGCAGAACGAGGGAATCCAAGGTGAAGAAATCAATGTCGTCATCAGGAAAGGCTCGTAAAAATAGCGTGAAAATGACAGAGCACGAGGTGGACGATGTCGCCTTTTTGACCGGTGAGTAGTGAAACTGAAGTTTCAATTTAATATTTAATCCCTTAGCCATCCCCATCCCGCCTTTCGCCTCGCCCTTTATATCACCTTATCATCTGGTCACACGATACCCGTTTCCTGGATTTATATCATGCACGCAGTCAATCGGATTGACAATCCCAGGCGGAATGATCCGTTGTTCGTACCTGGTCACTCTTCCGGGTATCTTGGTTTTATGAGCCATGACGGAGGATGCACAGGAATGACCCTGCATTACTATCATTAAGGACTGGGTTAACTGTGTAGCGCATATAATGTGAGCATGTGTGATACATGTGTTTTAAATATTTTGTTCATAGGTGAGTCGGCGGCAGTAAACAAGCGTGTTATGTACGAGAGAGATCGCATAGCAGTTTGTTCCCAGAAGAGAGCCCTTGCAATTGCATTATTTGTCTTTGTAAGTCTCTTTGTGATTGCTCTCCTCATAGCTTTCGCTACACCGCTAAATGGTAAGTTGATAATGATGTGATGTGTAATAATAATAACTGGAAAAGTAAGCCGGTAGGCAATAGAGGCTTTGAGTCTTTGAGAGATAGGAAATATTAGCTTGAAAATTCTAGAGGTAAAATTATTGCTTCGGTTGGCGCCTTTGGCGATGACCGAGAGAGGAGGTGGTAGTGGAAAAGTGGATTTGAAGATTTTCTTGGAAAATATAAATGAAGGTATTTGTGATCTCCCGTAGGTTGTGCATTCCTCCACGGATCTTCCATTCATGGGTGGAACGAATCAGGGGAAGAAGGTTTGGGGAAATTCATCTCCACAACTGGCGAACCCTTTCCCTGGGAAGAATCCCGTCTTCCCAATTTTACGCGTCCTCGACACTACACAATCTCCATTCACCCAAATCTCACAACTTTAGATGTAATCGGTAAGTCCTTTTCCCTAAAATCATTAATACTACACACATCAACCGTTAATGTTTATGCCCGAGTCAAACTGGGTAAAACTAGGTCTTGTCCCTGTATTTACATTTTGGGAAGAAGCCTTTCATTTCTTCCGACTCTCGAGCCGCGGAACCCTCTCTGTATTAGTTACTCCTGCCCCCGTTTTACCTATAATTTCTGGACATAAACATTCGACTGACTTAGCGACTGGGCTAATTCTATTGATTTTCTATCTATGTTTCTAGGTTGGGTCGTAATCCAATTTGTAGTGACCAAAGATACGGATTTTATAGTTTTCCATAGCAAGAAGCTAAAGATAATTGAGCGGTGGCTAAAAGAAGAGTATGATGGGAAGCCGATTGATTCTCTCAACATTTCTCAGTTGCTGGAATACGAAGAGAATCAGCAGGTGAGTATGTGAGGTGGAATTTTTATAAGTAGCCTCTTATTGCCATAACATCGCATACTGAATCTGCATAAGTGAATGCAACGAGTAAAATACACATTTCCGGTTCCATTATCGACTCCGTTAGCAAAGAATATGTGGTGTGAAACAAGAGCTCCGAGGCCAGTTTTAGTTACACTTGGAGTGAAAGTAAGACTGGAAGCGGCGGGAGGATTGAAAGTAATCTTCCAGCAGAGCTTGCTACTATTTATTAATGAATTCTCGGATTATTTATTGACGAGCACTATCTCCTCGTCCCAGCCTCAAATCCTTCCCAAGCGTAACAATGGGACCTAAATGCTCCTCTTTTGTGCTTGATGAGCCTAGAGCATGCAAAGAGGGAGCCGAGGTTTCTCATCGTTTATACTAAAATTGTTTTCGTTTAATGAATTCTCCCATGATCATCATCCCCTCCTTATCATTACTGCTCCTGCTTTCACTCTGCTCAGAAAGCCTTAGGCTTGATAGGGACACGGCATTGCTTTATCCGCAATCTTAAATGCGGCAATTCACTTTTTTATGAATTTTTTCCCTGAGTACTTGAGTATTGGTGGAAGGAGTTATGATTTAGCGTAAAAATATACGTATTCTAGCATAGCATGCACTTGGGCAATCAGCTTTTGACACTTTCACTTTATCTTCCTTTCACCATTCCATCATTTCATCTTTACCGGTGGGTAGAGTAAGAAAAATCCCACTGTGTATTGCTTTCTTTTTAGAAGTGCAGTTTTGTATCCGTGCGTCGATATGAATACAGAAGAGAAAATAGTGGGAATTGCATCCTTTACATGTTTCTCTTAAGGGGTTTCTTCCTTCTTGGAGTCTCCATCCCTCTACAGTATGCCGAAATTAATTAGCTTGAGTGATTACCTACGAGCATGCAAGACAAGCAAGGCCTTCACCTTGAGACACATTCTTTACCTGCATTGCATTACAGAATTGTCACAAAAATTTATAACTCCCCCATCTCCATGATGCGGATGTAGAGATTTTCTCTTTGAAAACGTCGTAAATTTTAAGGATGGTTTCCCAGTTTTTTACAACTATATATACTATGTATGCAGTAATCAAAATTCTGCCACCCTGCAATTGAAGATATGTATCGAGTGGTTGCCACGCGACATGTTTCTAGTGCACTGGCATATAACTGTGTTTGCTTTTGATTAACGGCAAAGAAATAATTGAGTGGACGGGCATCTGTAGACATGAAAGATTGCAAGTCTAGCAGACTACTTTTTGATCTATAGGAAATTAAATTGGACGTGAGGGACGCGGAATAAATGTGATTTTGTAACGGTATGTCTATTCTTTTTGATCTTTTAGATTTATTTGAAGTTGGAAGAAGGGAGCATGTTGTACCCGAATAGGAATTATTCTCTGGGAATACGATTTCAAACGAATATTAGTCAAGAGCTGGAGGGCTTTTACCTTAGCAGCTATGTCAATGCACAGGGTGAGAAAAGGTGAGTAAACTTTCTTTTATCGACATCTACTTGTATTGAAGGTGGTGCTTACCTGGAGATGCTAAAACTACTGTTCCATCCAGTGCATAGTACGGATCGCAATTATAATGATAACAGCTCAAATGGGAGTTGTGATGCAAGTACTTCCCATAACCATCAAACCTCTTCCCCAATAGGATAAAACTATCCTTTCGACGTACGTCTGTACTTTCTCCAGTTTCCCTAGTCCCTGTCGCTACAAGTGCCCCTTCTCCAGGCATTTTTCGTGCCCAAGTGTTTCAAGATTGTAATATATATATTTCTACAGTACGGCAAATTTTTTCGCACGGCAACTATATAGATTATATTCTCTAGTTACTATATTTGTGAGCGTAGCAGTAAAGAGCGTAACTTGCAGATATCCCCGCATGTAATTTCTCTGCTTAGCACAATTAGGCATGATCTACTACTGAAGCGTTCTTAAAACTTTTCCAAAGCGTGGAGCTGTACCTTGTCGGTTTACTAAGATTTAGCTGTTGAGTTTACACTGCAGTATAGAGTGAAAGTAAAACTCAAAACGTTTGCTAAGTGCTACATTTTCCTTGTGGATGTAGTACACAAGGACATGTTTAAATAAACATTACACATCTCGAGCTTTGTATTCCCTAAGGGTGGAATGCTAGCTCTTTCAGTTCCTTTCTTGCAGTTCTTCTAGCGTATTTACTTGGAAGAAAAGATTTGTAAAGGAAGAGAAGTAAAAAGGTGAAGGTCGGGACTTGTGACGGACGCACACGCTGGCTTCCTCTTACCACAGTGGAGAGAGAAAGGAAAATGAGTGCCAACCTTTAATCAAGTTGTGCATGAATCAAGAAACTGTGAGCTAAATAATTTCTTAGTCTGTGAAATCAGGAGCGTGCTATGTGTATAAGCTAGGGCTCTACTACGGGTATCCCCCCGACTCCGTTCAACTTATACACCGACCAGAGAATGCATTCTCTGGTCGGTTATAAGTTGTACCATTCGATTGCCATTCGAATGGCCGGAAAAGAGTGACAAAAGTAGTCTTTTGTTTCCTGGTTTCCAATTTATTGACTTCAGCTAATGCACTGGAGGGAAGTTGAGCTCTGAAGGTGATGGTATTATCGGACTACTCCTATGCTCCGAATTTCTGACTGAATATGTGTCTCTAATTTTAGGTACTTAGCAACGACACACTTTGAGCCTACTTATGCCCGTTCTGCCTTTCCATGTTTTGACGAGCCACAGTTCAAAGCTACTTTCAAGATGATCATCATCAGGAACCAAATGCACAAATCTTTGTTCAATATGCCGATCAAGAAGATAGAAACAGTCTATTATGGGTACAATATGGAATTGGTGAGGAGATTACTTGAGTTGTATAAATTGAAGCTAATCATCTGCCCCAGCCAGGCTCAACAAGGCTGTATATCTGCTATTATGACTGTGTGTGGCAACTGGCTAGCTCAGTAAAGTTTTATGACGGCCATCCATCTGCTACACTTTTGGAGTTAGCCAGTTGGAGTGGGGTATCTGAACGTATTTTTCATTACCTCTCACTATCACACACCCTTTCATTTATGATCCTTTCAGTGGCGAGATGAATTTGAAGAGTCTGTGGAAATGAGTACATATTTGGTGGCTTTCGTAGTTTGCGACTACGAGTACATAAACAGCAAGACGAAAAAGAACGTTGAAGTGTCTATCCATACACCGCCTGGCTTACTTAACCAAGCACAGTTTGCCCTTCAAACAGCTGTGCAACTAATGGACTATTACGATGATTTCTTTGGAGTCCCGTATCCTCTTCCGAAGCAAGGTAAATATAATGGTGAAAACTACTGGCTTTCTCCTTGCCACTTCCGCCCCTACTAGTCTGCATGCATTCCAACTCCAACACACACTCTCGGATGTTCCATTAGTTTTTACGACATGCCGCACAACTTTCTCCACAGCCAGAGGAGAGGGCATTCGGTAAACGTTTTAGAAAAGATTGGACCGTGCACAGTTTCTGCGGCTTGATAGAAGGGAGTACGTAGTATATAACATGTTTTTAGATGCGCGGATAAATATTTATGTTCCCGGTCAAAGAGGCTGTTCCTTATGAAAAAGTTTTATCGAGTTATTGGAGCTATAAATCATTTCAAGCTCCTTCTCTTCTACTCCCGTCCCCGTCCCTACGTTAGATGTGCCTTATTATTAGAAACAGCTTTCCCCTCCTCAGTTAGCACGTTATATGTGTAGTTCTTTTTGCAACCACCATAGACTCGGCCGACTTTCTCCAGAGATTCAGTGTACTTTCACCAAGTCTCCTTTTGCCCCTTGCCTTTGACATTTACTTTTTTTGGTTTCCCTCTTGGCATGTACAAGAGCTGAGGGAATGGAATTATGCTAGCAATGAGGTGGTCAATCATCTAGTGCTAAGATCTGGGGGAGGTTATTGTTTTCAATCCAAACTGTCAGCGTCTTGATGAAAGAATTTAATATGTCTACGCGTAGAGACAGGGAAGGAAGGACGTGAAATATGAGGGAAATGACTCATGACTCCGTTGTACCCTTTCCTTAGATTTGATTGCCATTCCTGACTTTGGTGCGGGAGCGATGGAGAATTGGGGTTTGATAACCTACAGGGAGACATCCATACTGTATGACCGGAATGAAAGCAGCTCTGCAGCACATCAATGGGTTGCGGTGGTTGTAGCACACGAGCTAGCGCACCAGGTACGGGATTCTCTATTTTGATAATTCCAGGATTATTGCCTCTCAGTCATTCTGTGCTTTGGTGGCCCCTATTTTTAGCACAGGATTTATGTCCGCGTTTTTAATCTTGATGCCTCCAACCGTTATCTATTTCTGATACGGCGAGACTTGACATTCTGATTTGAGCAACGTTTTCCTTGTACACGTGCATGTATTTTTTCGGGTCCTGGGGAGAGGTTAAGAGCCGGCTTTCTTGATTTCAGTGGTTCGGGAACTTGGTGACGATGAAATGGTGGAAGGATTTATGGCTCAACGAGGGATTTGCCAGTTTTGTAGAATACGTTGGAGTAGATCAAATCCGACCGGAGTGGAAAATGATGGAGCAATTTGTACTGGAGAAAACGCAGCCGGCACTAGCGTTAGATGCATTGGCGAGTAGTCATCCAATATCTGTGGAAGTGGTGGATCCAAGAGAAATCGAGGCCATTTTCGATACCATCTCCTACAGCAAGGTATGATATCTATATCTTGAATCATATGATGTCGTGTTTCTGTGCTTTTGAGATGTCCTGTGCAATGGTCAAAACAAGACGTGTTGGCTTTACTTGCGGAAGTAGGGTTCGTTTCCACGCTTATATACTTGCGTCTCCGCAAACCAGAACCCGATCAGACCATGCATACTCGCTTCAAATATAGCGTGTAGCTACGACAAATTGATTTGACTGTTTGTACTCATGATATGCTGGCCCCGTGTTGGATTTCAGGGAGCTGCCATTCTATACATGTTGAAGACAGTAATGGGCCAAGACGTTCTACGCCAGGGTTTGATGGATTATCTTAATGAAAATAAATTCAGTAATGCGGAAACGGATCACTTCTGGAGAGCGCTCAGTCGTAGCACTAACGACTCAATTGAAGTCAAGGTAAACGCTTTTATTTTTTCAATTATTAACCTATCTGTCAAATCTGTCTCTGTCCGATAAACTTGGTGTAGTGACAGCTATATCATTATTGCAAGGATTTGAATTGATATTCTGATTTTAGACCATCATGGACACATGGACGCAGCAAATGGGATTCCCGCTAGTCACTGTACGATTGGAGAATCAAACAATTCGAGCAATGCAGCGAAGATTCTTTCTCAACCCCGAGGATACTTACACAAACGAAACTCTTGAATCCAGTCCGACCTTTAGCCGACCCATACGGGAGCATGATTACGAGTGGTATATTCCTCTCACATATGTCACGGATATGAGACCAAGGACAATGCAGCTTGTGTGGATGAATAAAACGGATCGTGAGTCGTGTTTCGCTAAAGATTTTGGCTCAAAGCGGTACTGAATACTTGAAAGGTCTCAATACTGTTTTTTTTCAGATGAGTTTAATTTGCCTTACCGACCGGAGTGGATAAAGTTCAATGTGAATCAAACCGGCTTTTACCGAGTTCATTATGAAGGCCAGCTCTGGACAAATCTTGTGAACGTCTTGCTGTCCAATCCAGCTGTTCTCACTCCCACTGACAGAGCAAGCTTAATAGATGATGCTTTCACACTGTGCAAGTAAGTTTCTGGACAGGTTTCACCCTGGTCTCTGGAAATCTGGGATTCAGAGCACTGTGCTGGAAAGCTTGGGCTTGGGGAAAACAATCACAATTATGTCTCTATTTACTTGCTTTGCAGAGCTGGAATCATTAGTGCGAGCGTTCCTCTGGAATTATCGCGATATTTGTTTAAAGAAACGGAATACGTTCCCTGGGCGACCGCCCTTGAGCATTTCAGAAGCTGGAGTAAAATCCTGTACGACAGTCAAGCCCACAGACTTCTTCTCCAGTATATGGGGAAATTACTGGAGAATGTATACACGAGGGTGGACTGGAATGACACTGGAACTCATCTTACCAAGTATGGACTCTAGATGAATGATTACTGGGCGCCGTAGTAGCTCTCTGGCTATCAGTTTACGGATTTCCTTTCTAGATTTTACCGGTATTGGGAAATGGATTGTCTTTTTGAATATTTTCCAGGCTTTTACGGAGCGATATATTGTCTGCATCGCTTCATTGCGAGAAAGAGAAGGCTGTTAAAGAAGCTAATACCCGTTTTAACAATTGGATGACAAAGAAAGTAAGGGTTCCGCCAAACCTTCGGGAAGTTGTGTATTCAGCAGGTAAATGATTATTTTGCAAGGTTCTTTATGAGATTTAGCGGAGATTAGTATAATCACCAACTGAGAGATTTTGTTATTATTGTAGGTGTAAAATACGGTGGTGTGACGGCATGGGATCATTGCTGGTCTCGTTATAATCAAACCCACGTACCCAGTGAGAGGAAGATATTGCTGAAGGCCATGGGAAGTGCTCGCGACCCCTGGCTCCTCCAGCAGTAAGCTAAATTCTTGTTCTCGTCATTTGTTTGCAATGCTTGAATTTGTCTCCAGCTTTGGCCAATGCCTGGGTACTGTATTATAGGTATTTGGAAGCTTGTCTGGAGCGAGAAAGTATCCGGCCGCAAGATGTCCGCACTGTTTTAGCTGTAGTAGCAGCCAACCCAGTAGGTCGATTGCTTGCCTGGCGTCATTTGAGAGCCCATTGGCAGCATTACCAGACAATGTTTGGCGAAGGGTCATTTACGATGGGAGGACTTATTACGGCTGTCGTAGCTCATTTCTCCAGCGAGTTTGATTACCAGGAGGTAGGCATGGGAAGGATCGCATGGCTCCTCACGAGCTTACACATTCGTACACCGAAATTAATTCCGATTTTCAATGTTGTATGATTTGTCAATTTCAGGTGTACAATTACTTCAACGAACTTGATGTGGGATCTGGAGCCCGGGCCCTGAATCAGAGTTTGGAAACTATACGACTGAATATTCGATGGTTGCAAGGGAACGAAAAAGCCATAGAAAGCTGGCTCAGGAAACAAGTTAGTTAATTGATTAGATTCTAAGGAGGAGGACAATGCAGCAAGGTTTGATGGTCGGGCTTTGCTGAATCTTTCAATTTGGAGTCCATCTCTATAATACTGTCGTGTTTCAAGCGTGACTGCTAAAAAAGATTACGTCGACGGAGGCTAAAACGAAGATATTATTGTGGTTGTGTATAAGAAGGTATATTATTTTGATTACACGATTGCGAATTGTGATTCTACATTATTTGGGGATTGATCGAGTCCGTAGGGATTGAATCATGAGAGATATATACTCATCAGAACAATATGTACAACAATCACCGATAGAGATGAGAACTTGAGTGTTCTATTGATATGATTGTATATTGCCTATGCTTTTGTCTTAGTTTTAATTCTTATAAGATACTCAAAATCAAGTGCTTGTGGGATGCTTCCTTATCTAGCGCTACAGGATTCCACTTGTAATGTAAGTCTTGTCCAATCCCCACCCCGTCGGAATCTCTCAATGTCCTTATCTTCGCTGGAGAAATCTCTTTTCATAGTATTTGTGATATGTAATCCTTATTGGGGGGGAATTTAATACTTGTATACTTTCCCCCTGTACCTCACATAGGTATAGAGCACTCACTATTTTCCTATAGAACAGTACGTAACAAGATACTACGAAAAGTAGAAGTCCCCTAGCGTATTCGAAATATTCTTACTCGCTTCAGCACTATCCAATTATTTCCCGGCTCAAATTGCAGCTAAAAATTTGATATTTAGAAACCAATGCTCGTATGGGTTGGATTAAAAACGTTGAAACTGGAGAATGGATTGTCAGTGGGCAATATAAGGACGCTTTCCCCTCGCTTTATAAGATGATAGCTCTAACGGTCATTCCCATAACGCGTATATTTAACTTGTACAATCCGTAAAATGATCGTAAAAGTACGTAAATAATGTACTTTTTTCACGCTTATGTAAAAAATGTGGTCATATATCTGACATGACTCCTATCACCGGCTTTCTAGTTTATATTCCGTATATATAGTTTATATTATTTTATATTCCTACCTGTCCTCTTTCGGTTCTAAAGTCTGTCCTATAACTAACTCAAAGTCGTGTGACAGCGTCCTGGCGTAATTAATCTTCGTGTAAACTGAAACATGTGTGGAAGTGAGTTTTTTGCTCCATTGATTCAGTAGGTCGGTTGTGCAATATAATATTAAGCATGTGACTGTATTTTCTCGAAAGGGTCTATGTATAGTCCACGTGGAGTGAAAAGCAATGAGAGAGAAAGTCCAAGGAGAGAGCTCTGCTATTTTTCAAAATGTATGTCTCGTGCTGTGAATCATAAAGTGGTGTTCATTTATAATGCTAAAAGTAAATCATAATCTACCACATTGGACAAAACGGCAATCTCTTAAAAGACGGAGGCTTGAGAAGTACTTCCTAATGGATTTTCGTATGGCACTAGATCTCGAGATTTGTATCCCCACTTTTCATGCCGATTTACTTTGAACTGTTTACAGTATACAGTAGTTTACAGTACTGCAATTAGGCATTTCAGTTCCTACTTTTAAGTTTTGAATTCAAGAGATTCCTAGAGAGATGAACATAGCGTTTGACGAATTAACGTTTTTTCGTCGCTACCAGAAACTAAATATAATAGCAATATTGTAATGCATGCGCCCTGCTACCAATAACTTGATATAATTGAATCAACTAACTATCATTCTAAATGCTTAATCGTACTGGAGACGTAAAAATCGCCATATTTTCACGAAGCGAAGTCAAATGAAGTCTATTCAATAAATACACAAATGCAAACAATGCTAGAGACCATAGCCAGCTTCTAGCATAAAGCCTCTTTGGTAAATCCATTTTTGAGTTCATCACACGTGATCAGCTTCATAAACGACTTACATGTTAGTAATATAACATTCTATAAAAAAACTATAAAAATTTAAGAGCGCTGGAAATTATACAATCCAAGTCTGAATAATAAATGAATTCGCTCGAGATCTCTTTAAATGTCATCTTACCTTTGCTTCTGCCAATGAGGAAACTGCAAATATTTTGTACATATTAGTTAATGTAATTTTAGATAAACGTATGACTGGGAATACTGTACTTGATTGTAACACGTATTATCATTTTTCAAAATGAAAAAGTGATCGTTTTCATTTTGTAAATTACAACGCGTAGTTTTTGCAATTACACAAAAACACATTGTGCTTTACGAACTTTTAAGGGATCTACCAACATATGTCATTACTGTCAAATGGTTTATTGGGATAAATGAAGGTTTACTCATTTACGCTATGAATGTCGCTAGAATGAATATACGTGCACCCGCCAAACTGTTTTACGAACATTACAACTGAGTTTACACCCACTTATTCTGTTATTTATTGCTCAGTGTGCTCTTAAAAATGTACTACCTATTGATTTGAAGATGCGTTGAAAAACTCCCTTTGTACACGAATATGTGCGTAATTCAAAATGAAAATTAAAGTGATGAAATTCTTTCTGGAAAAGACAATATAGTTGGAAACCTAGTGATATTTCTCATACAGATTTTGACACTACATTGCATTTATGCGGATAATTATAAAAAGAAACTTGATGGAAATCTTTCGCTGGGATTTTTGCTTGATTTATTTTTACAAATGCATTTGAGGATATACAAAACAGTTCAATCAGGTTTTCAACTGCTAGATTACGGAGCGCTAATAATTTCCTCTAGCTTTAATAAATTACGTGTTTGCTTCTGGATTTTTGCGAAGAATTACAAAACCCTCTAAGACCGGAGTCAGAGGAATGTAATCGTCCGTTGCGAGTTCAGCTCTTTCTCCGTGACCTAGAAGGACGGGAGTTGTGTAGGTTTGGAAACCTGTGATGGTCTTTGGCTTTCCAGCGACTCCCACAACATCTAGGGCTTGACCGACGCGTACAGGGACAGGGAGTGGTTGCAAATTTTCATCAAAAGTGGTCAACATACGTGGGTTCATTGCAGTAGCAAGACAGTAGAGCATGTAGTGACCTCGTCCCAGTATCATTCCACGAACATCGAGGAAGGCAAACAAAGTACTAAGAAGACCTGCAACTGCTACGGGACACAGCAAAGCACGGTCCGAGTGGAAGGGTGTCAAGCCCAGAGTACCTTTACCTAAGTGGACCAAACCTTGAGCAATACGTACCATAAACAAGCTATTGGAGTCCTTAGCATGATACTGTGACAATTGACGAAGCATAGCAGCAACACGAGCGTTATTAGTACCGGCTCCACATATTCCCATCGCAAAGATTGAATTTAAAGCTACTTCGGAGTCGACGTCATGAGAAAATTTACTTAGGGTGTCCAGCACAGTTAGCCTAGGATTGGATACTGACAGAAGACCCAGGGCTAAAGGTACGGCGCGACGAATTGAAGGTTCACAGTAACGCAGAAGGTGACCGAAGGTTCGGAAAGCCATCTCGGTTCCGATTTCTTCACCCATAGCGATTAAAGCGATTCCCAAAGTGGCAACTGCTTGCTGTGAGGACAAATCAACTACCTTATCTTTTTCCTTGACACCGTTAGCTGATTCAGATGTTCCAGGCTTCTCCTTTTCCTTCTCGTCTTTCTTGTCCTTGCCTTTACTTTTCTTCTTGTCGTCATCTCTATCCTTTTTGACATCAGCAGTTACTTCGTAATGTTCTGAGCAAATGTGCAGAAGCTTCTGAATCTTCAATACATTACCAGTTCCTGCGTATGCGCAAACTTCGACAAGTGTCGTGGCCATAGATTTAAACGGTTCCGGATTAACTTCCAAAGTTGCAGTAACTGTGTCCACAGCTTCTTGCTTTCCGAGATAACAGAGTCCCAGACCGAGTGCAATAAATCGGGCGTAAGGATCTTTTAACTCCGCATCCGTCCTCTCCAAAATGCACTGAATGATGTTTGATGTGACTTCCGGGTTTCCAGTACCGACTGACACAAGGCCACACGACAAAGCTGCCAGTCCCATGACTTCCAATCCTACATGCTCATCTTGGAGGACTGGCTGAAGAAGTTGAATGATGTCATCGCGGTTCGTTCCAGCGTAAGCAAGTCCAAGTCCTAAGATAGCTCCGATTTTCATGGTGGCACTGGTGTGCATGACGTAATCCGAAAGGAGAGCCAAAGCAGGGTCACACTCGTATCGGACACCACAGTTAACAATACCACAAGCTAGAAGTGCGCCGGCCTTGATATAATCCTCGGCGGAATACAAATATTTGTCGATCTGACACAATCCGCCGTCGACGTCCCACAAAAGGATCAAACCCAAGGACGCAGTTGCACTCAGCATTCCGTGCTCTTTGTTCTTGTACAGCCACTTGTTTCCGTCTTCGGTTAAGAGCTTATCCTTACCAAAACCCGCGTTCACAAATCCGGAGACGAAAGATGCTGCTAAATTTTGCCTAGCAGAATCAACCTGACTTCCGAAGGCATGACGAGTTCCATCTGTAAAAATAATATCCAAAACTGTTTCACTCACTTTTCTCAAATCAATTTACCCTTTAGACCAGTGACTACAAAATGTACCAACACATACCTAAATGGGTCTTGTAAACTTCATCGGGAGTTTTTGGTTCAAGTATGTCAAGTTCACGACCAAGTGCCAAAAAGTTTTGGTTCAACATGCTGTTTGTAACGATTTCATTTAGCCTTTCATGAAGGTTAGAATCTTCATCTAAGTCTACATGAATCTGTGGAGGATGATCAAGGAGGTTAGAATTTTACATTTCAATCTAATAACTATATTCGTTAAGCGATCACGCACCTGTTGTCGTCCAATCATAAACGCTAGCTGTTTCTGGACAACTGGATCTGGGCATTTCTTCAAGATATCAGCAACTAATTCTGCGTTGTTCAACTGCATAGCTACTCTCAGAGCTTGCGGCCATTGATTGAATTTTTGGTAGATTTGTAAAGCGCACTGCAATAGCTTGACATTCTCAGGATCGGGTACGAATGGAACACAGCTGCACAAATACTGGCACACCCTGTTGTGCGTATCATCGGTAACAATCCGCTCCATGATTTCCAAATGTTCCAATTCCATTGCTAAATCGCACGCCTCAGCTTCAGCGTTGTGGGTCAAATTGTACGGAATGATTTGCTCAGCTAATGCAAGCAACTGTGGTCGTTTGTCAACTTGTGATTTATCTTCCCACCTAAAGATTTAAAATGAATATGCTTTGAACTTATAGATTTCTATTATTAATAATTGGAATTGCACTCTTTTATATATCATGTACACATACCATTCATGCGAAATTTCCCCAGCCAAATGTCTCACGTATTCATGTCCCCATTCACCAATTTCGGTGCTGACTCCAAGGAGCTTGTATTTCAGGCATTCCCTTCCTTCGCTAATGGTCATCCCTAATACGGATATAACATCAGCACACTTAGCCTTAGTCTCCGGATCCTCAATCTTTTCGTAGATTTCGTTCTTGAGTGTTGGGAAATGACGACGTAAGAACTTGAGTGGTTTCGGTACGGAAGTCATAGAGGTTGTACTTTGAGTAATGAGTGTCTTCAAACTCTCAAGCGCAGGTTTATACAACTCAACCTTTGGCTCCGTCAACCGCTCGATAAGCATATCAAGCTCCTCCTAAAAATCCAACAAAGCGATTAAAATTAATTCTCACATTAAATGTCTGTCGTAGCTCTACGTTTCCCTACTCTGATGGCCAATCCTTCAAATACGACATTCTTACCTGCAATTGTTTGTCCTCCTCGCTTAAGTCATCTTCAACAACTTTGCCCTTCTTATTATCTTCTACTTTCGCGTTTTTATCCTTGGGTTTCTCCTCTGGTGTTGGTGGAGGTGGTTTCGCAACGTCTGCCATTCTGTAAAAACAGTGAGATTGCAAAATCTTTTTAGTAATGCTACAATTAATTTGGTTGGATTTTGGGGTGGTAACATAAACTGCACGACTGGTTTTCTGTTCATATTATTTCAATCTTACTTGCTTGAGTTCTATTGCGTAACTTAAATACTTTCAAACACAACAATCAAAACCGTAACCGCTATTAATATGGTCACTTGATTGTCCGAACGGTCGCTTCAAAGTTGGTTTAAAATTCCAAATATAATTCCTGTCCCGGTTCTTCAGTGTACGGAAACACACTGGTAGCTTGAAAAGCGCTGACAGTGTTATTCTCTTCAACAAGAAAATGTAATGGAGCAATTTTAAATTATTTTAGCACAGTTGATCACTGCACATGAGAATATTATTAACTAATTTATAAACTGCAAAAATTGCGAATGACCGATACTCGACGTTGTGCTAAACGAATGAGAGCTTTTTAAGACTTGCTTTCAATTGAACGGCTTGGAATTGTGCTGATGACTGCTGACTTTTCGGCATCCAAAGTGCCGATTCACTCTCTGTGATTTTCCTACCGTCGACTAGGCTAAAACACAACTCGTCAGTAGGGTACATTCCGTGTAGATGGCGTACCAGTCCTGACTGGAAAGTTGCTGGTAGATACAGCCTGCTTTGTTTCCCCAACTCATCCACCAGCTGAACCCGAGCTCGCTTTTTGCTCATTTTTCACACATTGAAGCTTGTAACTGACTCAACGCACTAATAGATGTTTAGTATAAACTAAAACAGTACTCAATACTACAGCGGTTCGGAGGTTAGGTTTACTTGACATTATTTAGTGATCTCGTTAGAAATTTCCACCTAGTTTCGGTATCAGAAAATGTCCACTTTGCCCCATGGAGTCCTGATACAGCACAGGTCTCTGAATATTAATAAGTTATTTTCATCGATAAACTATCGGATTAACATTGCATCTTCCGATTTCCGCGCTCATGCATGCTCATGAGCTAATCTGTTCAAATACAGAAAGTGGTGCATAACGTGGAACATAATTTATATATGGAGAATATAAATTAGAAAACATGCTGCTGTCGAGATGCGCTAATTAGCTTGCTAACTCTCTTGATTATTTCAGAGTGTTGGTTAGAAAAGTATGCATTATGTTTCTGCATATAAATATGGCGTTAAGACAACAAATTACATGGACAAGGTCAGTTAGTATCTCCTGGAGGTGAGATAAAAGGATTTAGTTGCGGTTACAGATGAAATTAATCTTTATCATATGCTGGAACTGTAATTTTGGGAACGCATATATCCGCGTTGGAAGGAAAATGCTTTTTGAGTGAAACTTGATTGAAAAAGTCAGTTTCCCTATGATTCCAAAGTGTTCGGAGTCATAGTTTTGCTTGGTGGGCTAAAGAGAGTCTACAAGCCCTTTTATTTTATGGACGGAGTGAAAGCGAAAGGGGTAGCGTAGGTGCTGAGTAATATTGGTTGAAAGGAGATGTATATATGTTTTCCCTTAAGGGGGAGGCGGTGAAAAAAAAAGTTACTCACAGTTACACCTAAAGTAGCTCCTGTTAGATTATCCTTAGGAGATGCACGTACATGTAATGAATACATAAAAGGAAGATACTACTACCCCTTCCATCATGTACATGTTACACCACACACCTACTTAAGCGAGGAGAAAATAGACAGCTGCATGAAAACTATCTGCCTATCTTGATCCACCTGTGCACGGAGCTATGAGGAGGAGTCTGGAGAAGAGAGAGAGCTACGTTGAAAGCTTTGCTTTACATAGATTTTGTACTTGAATGAAATGGAAGGCGGAATATTTTTGATGAACCTAGGAAACATTTCATGTCTTATTTAAGGGGTTTGAGAAAAATAGTATATGCAACTCGTGTGACGTGTGACAGCAATGCAGCTTCTTGATACCCGTCTCCGTATTTGTGAAAAAATAAGGCCCCGCAATTGAACTTATCCAGGATTAAGTTTCTGACAGGAACAGGATGAGCTAAAAGAGTTGTGAATAAGAGACTTTGAAATTAATTTCATCAATCTTGTTCTTCCGTCCGATGTGCGATTAAGCTCGGAGGAAAATATTCGGGAGTCTCTGCTTCTGACGACAAGTTTTAATACAGAATGAGCGATAAAGTAATTTGAAGTTGTAAATTACTTTATTTCACATCTTGGAATGAGAAGCAGGTATAGCGTGTACATGTACTCTGCTTTCTAGACCGTCTTCGGAGCAATCAAAAAGAGGTGTAGATCCGCGATTACATGAATTTCCAAGGATTTATGCCCTGGCTTTGAGCTTTCACAAAGTTGATGTGGCTTATTAAAGGAAAATCCTTGTGATCCTCACTCTTGGGATAATTTCATCATTTGTTTCCTTCAGTTGGGATATCGCTTGAGAAAGCCGGGCGTGCATAACATCTTGGCATGTATTCCAGTTGTTCTAATAGATTCCGAAATGAGCCGGAGTGTGCATAAGACTGACAGGGTAGGCGAGAACTCTGAGGATATTCTTTCTTAATCCCAGTTTTAGGAAAGTAGATTTGTCTTACAGAGGGAGTTTTGGTGAGAGAGTGGATAGGTATTTCAATTGGAACTTGCAGACGCTACTATATACGCGCTGCTAATATATTTGTTAGCAAAATTGGAGCTTAACTATAATTCTTTGATTAAGACAAGTTGCAAAGGATTTAAAGCCTGCGGGCTTTGTGCCTTTTGCAAGTTGCAATTCATCCGGAATGAATAATACACAAAGAGGAGAGAGATAAGCAGAGAAGAATGGGAGAGAAATAAGACTTACCGGCACAGGTTAGTCGGCTACAGACCTCATGAAACTGGTTACGTGTTGGAGGGCGGCTGCCGCATAGGAATTCAATAATCTCGCGAGGATAATACTTTGCTAATTTTGGCACAATTGTTATCTTCTGGCATCCAGTTATCGCTAGTCCTCTTGAAATCCCAACATGGAAATTTCGTGGAGCAATCCAGTAAGTTCGGTATGTGCATATCTCCTCCGAAAATTTCCATTGCCCCGTTCCTCCTGCACGTTCTTCCTGATCTCCAAGGAACCATGAGCCAATGCTCGGAATCCTAGGCATGCGGCCCTGCTCAAACAGTTGATGCAGACTTTAATTGAGGAAAAGCTATTTTTCCGTTCTCATATCCGCCGATTCTCTCGCTGGCTTTCTCTTCTCCGTCAAACAAGAGCACTACTATACCCTCCTTTGTATCATCCATCCCAACTTCAATTTCTTTTAACCTTGGTGTAGCACGTAGGAATGAGCATCTTGTTCGCCTCCATGTTTACTCAAGTCAGAGCCAGCTACTTAGACTTTCAGTCAGCATTTTTCATTAGAGTGCACACGTTCCTCAAAAGAGACTTCGAAAAGAAGTGTAGGAAGGGACGTGCATAAATTTTTGGACGTGCCCGGAAAATCCGTATTCCTCCCTATCCATCCATTCTCTTTATCACCTAGGTCTGTAATGCAGATGATTCGGGCCCCTTCTCCCTTCCGTCAATCCTGCAATTGTTCTTCTTCTTCTGCGAACCAAGATTTTACGCTGGTTATGGTTATGATCCGTCCTTGGATGAAATTCCTTTCTACTTGATCCAAGCCTCGTTTGGCCAAGCCAAAAGAGAACTAACAAAGAAAGTTGCTCATCAGCTTTCCACCTTTTTGATTGGGCGTGGAAAATAAAAGCTGAATCTTGGCAAGCTACCACGGGAAGCTTCTTAAATGATAAGTCGTTCACAAATCCACAGCTATCATATCAGCCAGTTGACAAAAGAGTATCACACGCAAGGGAAGGGAAAACAATGCTTGCGGCTGTTGCTATATAGTCCCTTGTCTTTGTCGCTTTAACCGGAAGCTACTCACGCTTGACGTGTTTCTATACGTTTTCGTTTTCCTAGACTTGCTGAAATTTGTGCTAACGAAACGAATTAATTTTTACTTCGCAAGTAATAATAAATTCTACTCACGAAAACCTTTTGGATATGACAGAAATTGATGAAATTGCTTGCATCCTCTTTTCATCGCCCGCAATTTCATTTATGGAGTTCGCATATAATTTTTCTGGTCAGTAGTAGTGTTCTAGTGGTATACACTCTTCCAAAGAAAATGATATTCCCAATCCTTGATGATGAACCGCTTCCCCCTTGACGTGAAGGAAACCCCGTATTAGATGTAATTTCTAGGAGATTTTCTTATAGCTAGGGAAGTACATGGAATGCGATGCTCTCAATTTGTAATCTGCCCTGGAGATTACTTGATTTATGAATTTTAATACATGGATTTGAAACTTGAGCCATAGGAATGAGATCTGATTCCACCAGGTCTGGAGGAGTCAAGGAGGAAATAAATTCGGTGAATGATGCGGACACGGGCTCCGCACACCAGGGATTTCAGTTTGATTAGCGTATTGGTGAAAGTTAGGGAAAGTTTCTTGGAGGCGGGCTACTAGCATCATAATTATTGAGAACATAGTATTATGGGTGACAAGTACAGGAGAAGGAAGGTACGGAGGATTCTGCAGATCAGTTCACGCAGGCTCTAGCTCTGCTCTAAGGACTTGGTGTACGAGAAGAGGGGGGGGAGTTGGTTTGAGAAACAGGATTGAATTGGATGGGTTGCAAGCAATCTAGCCTTACTATATGATACCGGGAGGGCAGGAAGTGGAACACGTACGACCTTAGATAAAGTTGTGTATAATGGAGGATAGGGAATCAAAATTAGGATTGGATAGAGAGGAAATCGTGCCAATAAATATGTTGACGACATGCCCGTCTGTAATTTCATCTGAGAGGAGTACAGCTACTCAGCCAGCTATGCGTGCCGGAGAAAGTGGAGTGAAAAGCTCTGGAAAGGGAGTGGTGCGGAAAGAAATTACCTATTTCCCTTTCCAGAATCGTAAAACAATAATGCAAATCCTCAAACTTCCTCCCTAGATACTCTTCTCGAGATTCTCTGATGGCTAACATTAGAAATTATCGCCTACAATTGTAAACGCCGTCTGCAATCTATTCAACCAACCGGGATCACGGCAATGCATACATATGACATTTCCGCACATGTTCTCACTCCGATTATCCTCAGACTTTCCCTCCCTTCCAATCTTTCTCTCGTACCATCCCTTGTAGTTGTACGCTTCCTGACAAGCTAAACTCAAATCCCCGCCACATGCCTTTCCTCAGCTTCACAAGTCTACCCCGCACGACCGTAAGTATCAATTCCCTTTGCAGTCAACTAATCCGCCCCCATACTAGTCCTCTTTCATTTCTTTTGTTTTCCGTCCTAGTCTAAGTTAGTCGCTGCAAAATCTGGGGCGCGTAACATCATACACCAACATCCCAATCGAAATTCGTCACCCAAAGATTTCAACCATCGTACAAAGCTAATACTGTGCTAATATGCTCTATGAATTACTGTTAACAAAAAGCGGTTCGTAGATCAGTCTGTAAAAATATTTCGATGAATTTCACTTCATCCGATCTGTTGTGCTCAATGGGGCGTTCCAATTGCGTCCAGCTTATGCGTATCTCTTCCGTAGCAGTAATCTAGGATAGGAATCAAGGAAATACGTGGCTTCTCGAGAAAAGCTTGAAATGCAAAGGACAGGTATTTGGAGGTACGGGGCTCATATTTTGTTTATTCAGTTTTCTTTAACTCTGCTAGAACCAGCAGCCTACAAAACCGGTTCGAGGAGAGGGTTGTGAAAATTTTGATTAGTAATAAATACTATTCTAAAATGCCACTAAAATAGAGGCAGTTTGATTAGCGATAAAATTAAGATTTGAAGGTATGCTAAGCCGATTCAAAATATCGATGTCTCCCATCTTAGCTCCTTTAAGTGTCAATGCTTGAACTTGGGTTCGAAACTCGGCATTATAGTTGACATACCTCGAAAAATATCTTAACACTTGATTCCAGGAAACGACAAGCAGGCGAGTTTTTATCACTTGAATTTTGAGGGGCATTGAGAAACCTTTGTCTATAATAAGTATGTAGAAAAAGAAAACAGCAAACGCGGCAATCCCAAACGCAACTGTTACAAGGGGATAGTCTTGGTAAAAATGAATTGCTATCGATATACCGAGTACCGACCACAATAAGCAATATATTGTCATGGCGAGGCCGACTTGGCTCATTCCCGAGTTAAACATATTCAGTTGCAGCTGAATTTGACGTAGGGCTTTTACGACCTGGCGTAAGGCGAAGACTCGTGATCGAGCTCTCTTGAAAAAGATGACCCTTTAAATTTAAAAAAAAACCTTTATGAAGCAACTGAAATACAATTCTTGATCCGAAAAACCGGATCATACTTCAAACGTTTCTTACCTCTGAAGATCTTTCTCTGCACGGTTCAACAGAACGTCAACGTGCTCAAAAAAAGTATAGATTACCAGTACTATGTTTGAAACATAACATGCGAAGATTATAAGCAGTGAGACGTCCAGTGTTACTGATAGCGCTAGCGCCACCTGGTGTGGCAAGAGATGCGTCAAGTAGAAAAACAGGAGGACTGGATTTTCTTTTTCTGCTAACGGTAAAAGGCATCCAAAGAAACAGGAATTTGCAATGGTAAGCACTGCCATGTACTTCAATGCCATGCGTCGGAATGGCAGGATAAATCTCCTTTCGCTTGGATCTGAAAGTACGAATGCAAGTACTTCAAGTTTAACAGTTTATACTGCACAATGCGAGGTCAAAAGCGTTTAAATTATCCCGATGAAAAATTACCTGATTTCAAGGCTTTCACCACAGTATTAAACAAAATCACAATTGTACTTGAGTGCAAATTATGGCAGATGTAGTCTGCAGATTGCATGGTTACCATCCACGCCAAAAGCAGTACTCCACAGGGTAAATAATAAGGGGACACGCTCTCCTGGTTGATGTAGATCCAGTATATTTGGTAAGCAAAGAGCAAGACCCGTATGTGAGTAAATATTTGCCAAAAGACTCGCAAAAGAATTCGATCCCATGTTATCGCAACCGCAAGTTTTCCAGGATGAAAATACATGTAGGGCAAAACGCCTAGAGCGCAAAATATCTGATAAAATTTAAGGGATACCTCAAAATCTTGGCGATAAAACATATTTTCAGATTTTTGATACACTTGGCAATACAATAAAGAGGTGATGGGACTGTTTTGCTGAAACTCGATGGCTTAATTAGAGGAATGCAAAGGTGTCAGAATTGCAAACAAATGAGTAAGATTTTAACGAATAAACGTCCAAAGAAAAAAATGTTGAAACCCCTGTTGAGCACGCCTAAAGGAAGTCAACTTCTCTGGAAGACCTGACCGACACTGCTGGGGATTGGACACGCTTCGCAAGTATGGCGTAGGCAGGAGTTACAAAACGTTAGAATGAAAAACCATCATCCCAAGAGTTGAAACACTCAGTTGTCCTCTCAAGATTTGCAACACTAAACGTGTGTATTTAACTGACAGGGCCAATCAAGGGCGTGAAAATTGATAAAAAATGCAAGAATACCGAGCGGGATAAAATGGTGGTTTTAGTTAAGTATAGAGAAGCAATGCCTTAAGGGTGAAAAGAGTATGTATGCTATGCAAACTTTGGCGTATCCTTCCTCTATTTTTTAATATATATTGTCGATTGGGTAATGATTGTCAAAACAGCCAACTGCGGCATTATAATTTGCATTATAAGTTTACATTGTTAGTGAATTATTATTACTATTCAGTGTGGAATAGAACTTTCTTGGGATTGAATTCGACCACTACCGATGACTGATACGTATGCATTTATGAGGACATTCAGCATGTTTTGAACGTCTAGTGTAGATTTCGTGGTAACAGAATCATGCATGTTTCCCATACTACTGTAATGAGGAATTATTTTCTTGCTATGCGAACTGTAAGTGGAGAAGATTGAAATAAAAAAATTGGAGGCCAATATGGTTTTTGCTCAGGGTTTTCGAAACGTGTGCCACATTTTCTCGGTCTTGGTTAACCCGTAACACCAAATGACCACTTTATCTGCGTGCGGGTATATTCGGAATGAGGACTAGCTCAAAGTTATTTACAGGGTGTAATCGAACTATTTCTTCCTGGTTCAACAAGATATCTGATTGCAACTCGCAACCAGCATTCAGTTTCACTTGTCCTTGGAAAATTCATCCAAATCGAATGTGCTAGATGAAAATTTCTTTGGTTATATGAGTGGTTTTAGGTACTTGAAGTTTCTGCGGAAGCACACTGACTGTAGGAAGAAAGGTAGGAAGTACAAAGGTTTTTAAAATGGGGAGAGTAAACTTCACGTCCATAATTAACTATGGACTGCCTCAAGTGAATACTTCCTGCTGGTATGTTCCGCCTCCCTCCCCCGTTGATTTTATAAAATAGCATGTACAAGAGCGTGGAACTGGCGCATGCTTTATTTGTGACGTGTAGGATAGCATGACGGTAGAAGACGATGAAGGTCAACGTAGCATTTTCAGTGTCAAGTGAGAATATTTTATTTGACTTTGACAACGCCTCAATTGCATGTGTCAACAGCTATACTGACAGCAAAAATGTTGAGTAACTGAAACCATGGAATGACGCCTCCTGATTGTGCGAAACACATTTGCGTAATTATAGAGAATTGACGTCGTTTGTCTTACACCGTATAAATTCATGACTCTTGTACATTTACAAAATATCGCTTCTCAGATTATTGTGCAACACAAGGTGAAGGTCTGGCTGGGATGGCATACAGTTAGTTGCATGCTTGACTTTGGATTGAAATAGTTTAGAAATAAAATAAAGTGAATCATTTAAACGTTGTCTTTAGCTTCCGCCTAAAGACTTGAGCTCAAGGCTCCAGCTGGTGAAGGTAGAGAGAGAGAGAGAGAAGAGCTGAAATTGGTGGTAGATAAGAACGGAAATGATATTTTGCAAACGTTTGCAAGAGTGTCTTCCAAAAACGACCTGGAAATGGATGTAGAATTGTGTTACGCTCTTTGAATTGAATTTTGTGCCGCAATCTCCTCAGGCTTAATAACATCCGTTCCTTGTTTGCTTCCCTCATCACTTCATCGAGACAAAATGAATCCAAGTTGAATAATACCTAGGCTTGGGAGGAAAAATGTGGATGCTCTCTGACAAAGGGCTAAAGCTAGGTTTGATGAACTTTCGTTGGATTACTTTTCCACCCAGTAGGGTAGCATAAAATTTCATTCAATTCCAGCTTTCCCCTCGTACAAAGCTGAGATCGGGAAGGCTTTATTTTCCTAAATCCTAGCTCCCAGTCTACTAAATCCGGTTTGATCCGTCCTAAGTGACCTTGTTAAATTAAAGAGAAGGGAAAGCCCAGCTGATTGAGGAAGAGAAAATCCCCTTTCTTGAATTATCTCTATTTACCGCTCTCATTTGTATTCTACTTTGCACGTATTTCAAAGTTGAGGGATTGTGGAGAAAGCGAGAGATTCTTAGATAACCGTCCTACTTGCTTTCACCATCCTTCTTGCAGAAGGAACGTTCTACTCTACTGTGCAATGAACCTGTTATGTTTGCCCTCAAATGAATCGTTTCACCATACTTTAAACTCTGAAAGAGCCGAGGCTCCAGCTCACATATATGCTCGTACTTGTTGGTCTCTAGCAAGTCAAGTATAAGTAGAATGAGCGCTGCTGTGCGGAATCCCGTCCTCTCATGGAAACATATGAACGTAGTGGCTTGGAACTATATGGCCGACTTGAATTGAGAGATTTACCATGAGCAGAGAAGCAGAATGTAGATTGAATCACCAAGTCAATATTTCAAAATTCATTAATCTTTCTATCTTGTACTAGAACATGTGTAGAGAGGGAAGCGGTGGATTTAATACTGGAATGCTAAGCTTTGAAGAAGACTGGTGAAACATGGTCTGTTTCACTAGTTGAACAATTCCTTCCGACTGAGCAGGAGGAGGAGGAGGTAGGAAAATTTCTTGTCATACCTACGCGGAATTAGATTGAAAAGATAAAAGGTGAAGGTTTTCTGCTTCTTGAACCGCTTCTTCTTATTTCGCATGGATGACATTCCAACTGGAATTAAATGAGCATTTCACTTCGTCCTCAGTCATTCAGAAGATGGAGACGTACTACGAGGAGAAAAGAGGAAATCTAACAAACATTTCTACCTCGTTCAGTTCTTGTCCTTCCCTTCTCTTATTCATCTCCCTGAAGGATCTAAAAAAAGTGGGAGTAGGATAGGGAGCTGGATTTTTTTTCACTGCTGTCAACTCTTCACGCGTCTGAACTGAAGCCCCTTGTGTAGAATGCTAAGAATCAATCCAATTCTAATGTTTAATCCGCCCGCCGTCCACTCAGTCGTAGTCCCCGCAGTCTCCCTCAACTAGCTACCTTTATATACAGTTATCCATTAGCTTCCATACTCTCACCTTTCCTCAAACCCACTTTCACTGGATTGATGGGGTTCCGTCTTAACTTCCGCTCCCTCCACCTGCTTTTAAGAACGGCCCGAGAACGGATTTTAAGGGTCATCTTAACGCCTCGCCACGTTCAAGCTCCGCATCCTATGCAGTCCCTGTCTTTTTATCCGCCGCGAGCTAGAGCAAATATAGGCTGTAAAAACGTTTTTCCCAACATCTCTCTAACTAACATAACTCACTCACGTCTCATGCAGCCATCTCAAGATAAATAACCATAAATATCACAAAGTCCTCCTCGGTGAATGTGAAAGAGGCACGTTTACTTTTGCGGATTGTGCCAGGAGACGCAATTTCCTTTTGGAAGACTGGACAAGATGCATGGAAGGAAGCTCGCTTATTTCTCGGATTATATACATTATTGTAAGAGCGGAAAGGAATGAGTCCATCAAGTTCTGATTGTCCCTTGTGTGGCTTGGACGTTGTAAGAGTCGAAACTTTTAATAGTTTCCCTTGCAACTCATTAAATTATTACTGTTGGAATTCTGTGTACCTCTGTGATGTTCCGGATTAAGACCCAGAATCTGGAACACAGAGGCACAGTATGTAAAGAAGTTAGTTAGTGTCATAGAATGCTAAGAGTAAAACTATTGGAACGGTTTCAGTGTCCAATCTTCCTGCTCTCTAAACGTCCCAGTCCCAGAGTTGCTAAAGTTTTATTCGGTGTTTGAAATTTTCTGATATTTATATTAGATACAACCCTTTTTGGATGCTGAAATTAGCGTTAAAATAGTACAGGTATAAAAAATGGGTTTGTAGCTAGACATGCCTTGGATGAGTGAATTGAAACATATTGTGTAGAGCTCCTGAGTTGCTGGAGATTGGATTATACAAAGGTTCAAAGGAGTGAATCCTGAAAAGTAGATCAAGTAATAAAGTACAGAAGGAGAGCGGAGACTGTTGTCTCTTGATGCACTCATCCATTACCGGAATGAGATTGAGTGAATCGATTGGGAAGTTCAAAGGGAATTTACCAATTGACTGCTGTAATAATGTAATTTAAGCATGCGCCTGAATTTTTTCTATAGATAATAGACTTGACATAATAAAATCCTCATCCCTGGAAATTGTTCCCTACACTCTCTTACCTTTACCTCCCTCTACTTTCTCCGCCTCCCTAACGATCCTCCTGAGATGAAAGACCTTGAGAAAATATCAAACAGCTAATATATTTTCCAAGTATTCCAATCATTTGCATCTCATCTTCCATCTTCACTCCAAGCCTTGCTCTGCTCACAAGGAAAAAATGAGGAGTGCACCGCGGATTCAAATCTGAGGACTATATGCGTAGAGTCATCCACTTTCTCCCTCCTCTTACTTTCTCCTTTCCATTAGAAATCCAATCCTCTTCCCAGTCTCTCTCTCTCTACATACCAACAAGTAAATAAAGGCTCACACAATAAGGACCTTCTCCCAAATGGTTTGGAACCCTCTAAACGAATTTCAATGTGCTTCCACCATTTAACGCTTTCTCCTAACGTTCCCTCTCAACTCGTTATTCTCCCCGAACATATAATGGCTGGAACTGCTCTGCTTTGAAGCTTCTTGCTGAGGAGAAAGTACGGAGCAATACGGAGAGAGTTGCTCGCGGCGCCAGACCTTGCATTTTTTCCACATTTAGCTATAGCCCATGTATATGCTATCCAGCTATTATTTTCTGGACCAGCCAAGCTTGTAACTCATTGAAGAAAGCTTACAATATCTGAAAATTTTCTTGCAACTCCAAGCTAATGTAGTGTAAGAAAGCTTGAGTGTTGCCATTCCCGTAGAACCATCCTCATTCCATCCTCCCTTCCAGTATTTTAACCATTGAGCCGTTGTAAAGGAAGAGTTTGATACCTCGTGTCCCAGTATATTTTCCGCTCCATCCATTCCACATGAGGATGGAATCTACTTTTTCAACTTACTCCCCTCAACTCCCACCAAACTAGGAAGGAACCAGGATGGGTATCCCTAGCTATGGCTAGGCTAGACTTGGACGACGTGGACGAGGAAGAAGAAGCAAAGCAAGAACGTGATCATCCAGCCCGCGATCCTCTTCAATCCTCCCGAAGAGAGATCTTTCCTAAAGCTCAAACTTCCAAGGGACCGTGAATCCCAAAACCGAGAAACAAATGCTATCCCGTACTTTCATGCTTCCATGCTCAGAGGCTCTTCACGGTTCCACTGTTTACACGGCCGAGAAGCTCATTCCTAGGAAACAATTCCCCGTCAACTTAAAAACTCCCACACATGGACTTTCTTTTCCAGCTTCAGAGTTTCCAATCCGTGACTCTGAATGCCTCAAAACTTGGTGGGGAGGAGGTGGAAGGGAGCACACGGAAAACCCTTTTCACTGTTATCACAAGCTGGAGATCCAGGCGATTGTTTACTGGGCACACCAACTTTGCAAAACTTGAACGGATTGTAGAAGAGAAAGGCGTCTAAAATCTGTTATATTCTCATTTTCTCTGGTGCGTAGCAAAGGATAATAGTGTCTCATAGATACTTGTAAGAACCGCTCTCCAGCGTGTACAGGCTACTACGCATTTTTCCAGAGTGTGTGTGGCGGAAAGCGGGAAAAGCCACAAGACCCTTAGAGTTTTTGCTCCAGTCATGGAGCCGACTACGTAATCGGGGATACAGTATCTCGTAGTCTCAAAGAGATTTGATTCTTTCGCCTACCGAATTGAGTAGAAGGCTTTAAGGGAATCTCTCAGTGTTATCCTCATCCCGAAATCCCATTTGAATCCAATAATACACGCACAATTTCTTCTCGTCCCATTACCACCTATCTATGTATATAAATGTCTCGGAAGAAGAATAACGATAAGTTTGTAAAATTATTCCAAAAACTCAACTGTTTTCTTATCGTTCTCAGGCTTTGTTCCCCTGGTTTTTCTCTCTTCCAATCTCTATTTGAGCGCCTCTGGGACAATTCCCGGCAAAACGAACAAACATTTCACTGGAAGCCTGAGATATCAAAAGCAAGTGGGGATATTTTATACTTATGGATAGATGCTATGCTGCGCGGTTATTAAGGTACGGTATAGGTATGAATATTGAAGCTAATCTCCGTCACATCTCATGTTCTACAGCAGAAGCATAAATAAAAT
Organism: Sminthurides aquaticus; assembly: GCA_906901655.1. NCBI lineage: Eukaryota > Metazoa > Arthropoda > Collembola > Symphypleona > Sminthurididae > Sminthurides > Sminthurides aquaticus. Next base: position 216,767 of record CAJQTT010000004.1, on the reverse strand, counting down.
TCAGATTGAACGAGGACTGTATTAAACAAGAATTACAAACAGGGTACGTGAAAAAACTGTATTCTCGTCGTACGTTCAAAATTATCTATGGAGAAATATCCGGGCCGTAATAGAATTGCCCATTTTTGAAAAAGTCTCATACTTGAAAAAAGGTATTGTATGATGTGAGTTTGGGTTTCTTAAAAAATGATACTGAATGACACTCCTAGACTTCTTCAAAACCAAGGTTGCATGTGTCTCATAAATTCACACCATACAATCCTATGTTTACAGGACGTTTGGAAGACACAAAATCTTATTTTATGTGTACTTGTAGTGGTTGTGGACTTAATCGATCTGTAATTTTAAGAATTTGACAAAATGATTAAAACGATCAATATGCATTTAAACTTTGAAGCTAGTGTACAAGACTTTTCATTCATTGCCAGGAGTCTCGCTGTTAGGTTATCGGAAAAATCCTCTGGAACAATTGTGGTAATCTTCGCTGTTTTGCAGTCCCAATTGATTTAACTGGATTTTTGTGCAAGGGGGTAGTGGTTGTGCAAGGGGCACCTAGTTTCCTCTGTGTAGATTGGTCCTTTCGTGAGAGGGAGCTGTAGCCTATGTAGCCTTATAATCAATACCTCTGGCTTCTCTGTCCCCCTAGCCATACAGGAAGCAAAATATTTGCTGTGTTGGGATTCATCCGCTTCTTTTCTGTGGTCTGTCTCCCCCTTTCATGTTTTCAATCCTGAATATAATGAAGTTTGCAGATTTCATCTCATCAAAGCTTGGGAAGGAATTCTAAAAACTGGAATGAATACCGCTTTTGGTTACCTTTCCTCCGCTCGTTGTGCAGAATCAGATTCCTGTGCACTACTTGATCACTTTCTCCCAAGGTTCAATAAGACAATATGAGATGCTAAAGAGAAGAAAAATAAAGCTAGAATTTTTATGCTTTTTGGTCTATTCGCCCGGGTTTGTAAATTTCCAAATGTCTTTTCTGTAAGTGCACGCAGAAATTCATCAACTTTTATAACGTGGATATTCTACACTTGATTCCGGATTCTGCAGGCGATACTGGTACTGGTGGAGTTGATGATTCTTTCTTGCATTGTACATGCTCCTACTGGCCAAAACGCCTAGAGATGATCGTTATTCAATCTAAATGGGATGATATTCATTCTAAAAAAATTGAGTTGATTTGGATACTTACATGAAATTATTTACATTAGCGTTTCTTATATTAACCGTTGGCGCCTTGCCTTACTTTCTCCGGAAAATATTTCCGTTCGTAGGCGTATACATGGAAAAAAATAGGAGAAGCAGATCCGAGATGAATTTTATTTTGATTTTTCATACTTTTTTAACCTCATAAACTAATTGCTTGAAGACGCTATAGCTTTCATACGCCGCCCTACTTTCCAAGTGCAACAAAAGAGAAAGTACATTTTCTCCTGGACTTTTGCTCCTTCTCTGCCCAACCACATAATAACCCTTGTTGCATGTTTCTCAAATGCTTTATACATTCTTTCGTTTCATTAATAAGTTGAGGTAAAATTCCTTCTGTTTTCTTTCGAATTCTCGTCAAGCATAAATCATGTTTAATTACCTCCCCTTTAAATAAAAGCGGGTAGAGAAAAAGCTCGGAAATGAAGAGATAAGAAGCGGGAAGAGGGGTTGGAGTGGAGGAGCTGCACATAACAAAAGAAACTATACAATAGACCCAATTAAGTATTTCATGACCAGGAGGCTTTCATTAGAAAATAATCATCACGACCATGCAATTAGTTGGCTTTATAAAGTCATTGAGGTTGGTGAATGGACAAAAGCTTCTACTCAAACTGTTCCTCAGCACACAAACTTTCAATTGAAAATTTTTCCCCTTCTTTTTAACCTGTGCGGTTTTCCAGCTTGTCAAATTATGCATGCCTTTTTGTTTGTGGGAGGCCTACTTTCTTTTTAAAACGCTCTCTTTACATTATCGTGCTTCAAATCCGAGCAAATTTGCGTTTTTCAATCTCAGGCATTTCCGCTTCTCTTGGAAATGTTAGAGACTGGCTGGGCCCGGAGAAAGTATGAAAATGAACGTGACTTAATTAGAGGATCCTTGAACTTGTTTAAACTTCCCTAAAACTGATGTATATAGAATGAATCCTTAAAACTCGTTACCAAAATTACTTTGAATATATATTGAAATATCACTTAGGCGAAGTTGATTTGATTTCTCGGGAATCACAAGTTGTGCATTACAACTTTCCAACCTCGTCCTTTTCCCAAGCTTTATAAATGGTAAATTGGCGGGGTTCGTATTAGGATGGGACTTTTCGTGGTTCTAGTTATGACCCAACTCAAAGGTGCAAACTCTGACACCCTATTCAATTAACCTGTGTGGAAAGACTTCAAACTTGTTGGAAAAGGCAATCAGGGAATTTACCCACAAAACCGCCCGCTTCTCCCACTTTCTCTTCTTCTACTTTCACTTCTTGTATCCCTTCCTCTTGTTCCCCCGCCCCCGTGATACAGATAGACCTCCTACAAGAAAAACAAAGTTTTGCAAAACTTTTGCCCTTAACAAAACTCCAGCATTTACTGTACAGACTGGAGGCCCACTAGTATCTCCAACAAGCTCCAGCTAAAAATTCGCCCACCCTCATGGCGAGGACGACCAGGATTATTCAAGTTCAAGCAAGATGCAAACTTTCTCTTTTAACATCCTCTGACGAGGTTCACCAACACAAAATAGCTACTTCGTACAAGACAGCTTATTTCCCTATAAAGTCAAGTGTAATATTCCATCATGTCATGCAATCTGTCCAGTGAAACGTGTAAGTGACCAATCCAATTTGGAGCCTTATTGGGTCATTTTTGGAACCAAAACGGACCCAAAGTATACCGAGAAACTGATGTCGAGCCTGCGCTTTATAAACACCATCACTTTTGAGCAAGCTCAAAAGTCACTTAAAATCCCCTTCCCAAAATTAAGAGCAAAACAAGTGTAGAAATACTATACGAAATAGTGATGCTGTTCATAAAGAGGCTGAAGGTTGCAACTGTAATACCCCCCCCCCCCGACTAGAGTCTGGTATAAACACTGCCTAGCATAATTTTGGCATACATTTTTCCTAGCAACCCGCTTGTTTAACATTGGCAACGAAAATTGATGGGCGTTATTTTCCACCGTGTTATAAGATAGGGTCATTGTAGCTATGCCAAAATTATTCCTTTGGGCCAGAGTCTGGCCGGGGCTTAGAAGGGTGCATAATTGATTTTCAGCCACTTTTGGACTGGTTCTATGTGATGTTTTAGATTCTAAAAAGCTGTTCTAATTCTTCCCTTGTTCAAAAGTAATGATGTTCATGAAAAGCTGAGGGGTCCGAATATGAAGCATGCGATATTTTGCAGTTATTTAATTTGGAGGCATTTTGAAACCAACTTGATCCATTTCACCGCCGTTTTGGGTCCTCCTGATTGGGTCTTATTGGGGTTCTTTTTGAAGTCAAAAGGGTTCTAGCACAGTTTCTAGCAAGAATCTATTGTTTCGGAAAATATTTTGGTTCTACGTACAACATTAGTCATCGGTGCAATTTTGATCGATGTTCGAGAATGCTCAAAAACGTTTTTGCCAAAATCTGAGCATGTTTAGGATATTTAATGCCTGAAAAACTTGAAAAATCGGAGAGACCCTTTGTCTTGTGATGGGAGAAAAATGGTTTGTTTCATATTTAAAACTTTCACTGGGCTTTCACGTGAATTTTAATGTAATTTAACCTCGAAGTTAACTAACATCTTAACAAGACGATGCTTCGGCTACGATAAAACATCGGCGCCGGTGTATAGCAAGAAAAAGGTTAGAGATGGAGGACTCTGGGAGTCCTTAAGAGGTCATAAAGACGATTCCCCAAAGAATTTTCTTAATCCGACAAAAAGCACGACGGGGAACTGGATGCTGAATGAATGAGATCACGAGGAGCGGAGAAGAAGGTCAGGAGTTAGACAAGAGTCTTTTAGCAAGCCGAAATCCCTGTCAAGCTTTCTCTGACAATATTTCACGTGCCGACATAAAAACGATTAAGAGGAAGGAAACTAATGCTTAGAGTGGAGAAAAAATATCGAGATTGATTTACTTGAGCAGAATGGGAAGACGGAGAATATAAATAAAATATGTGAAATTGAGAAATGTGCTGGTAAAGGTTTGGCTAATTTATATTTTGGGGAAGGGTTGGGAAAATATGGGACAGCGATCAATCAGCTTTCTCAAAGGATGTAACCAGGTTACAGTAACCTTCTACTGTGTTTGATGGTGTACTAATCTTCTTATTGCTTCTCTCAGTGTGTGTAAAGAATTTACGTTTCAAGTTATTTTCACTTAAACCCCTTGAGTATGTCTAGAATCTATATAACTTGCTTCGCTATCTCGTCACCTGCTCTGCTCCTGTGCTAAATAAGTATGTAAATCCACGGTAATCGGATTTTTGGTCCCAAGGATTTTGGGTCCCAAGGATTTTTGGTCCCAGGATTATTGATCCCAGGATTTTTCATCCCAGGATTTCTTATCCCAGGACTTTTCATCCCATTTTTTTTTCAGACATAAGTAAAGTGATTTATGATTCAGAAAACAAGTACTAGTATTGTGTAAACATTTTTATATTGATTTAACTAACAGCATTTAGAGAGTAGGAATAAAACTAAACATGTTAATTTCCATTACTAATTACCGACAACTCTGCACTTTGTCGCTTATTGCACCAGAGCTGGAGAGCAAGTAGTATCAGAAGCGTTTAAATATACGCAGATTTGCGTATCCTCCTGACTGTAGTCATTTTCCACCTCAAACAGTGGTATCCAAACTCTACATATTCTCGGAATTCTGCTTGTTCCTGCATCCCAATTGGAGATCCTCAAGGAGGCAAATGTCAGCAGAATGATTAAATTTGTCAAGTCCAAGCATTAGTAATAACTGACTAAAGGTGTACAACGTATTATTTATGTCTGCGAAAAAATGGGATGAAAAGTCCTGGGATCAGAAATCCTGGGATCAAAAATTCGCAAATCAAATCCACTAGACAGTTTTCCTCTTCCAGCAATGATTCATTATTTCAAATTTTTTTGTCAGCAACCCTGTCGTAATGACTGGATTTAGGTTTAGGAGGGAACGTCTAGTTTAAAAAACATATTCCAAATTTTGTATTTCATACAATATAATTCATATGTCTTAAAGGAGATGTGTTTCCGTAGAAATGGTAGCCATTTCTTGTGTGTGCCGTGTCCAATTTCTAATGAAATGGTAGAATCAACGCAGATATACGCTCTACATAGAAATGGACATGAAATTCTGCTTGATATTCCTATCGCGAGTGCAATAAACTGCCGGTCAACTACATGTACGGTATTCATGAGAAATTTTTCACGAGGCTATTACATATGGTAATAAGGGAATTAGCATGGCCGCCAATACTCGTTCTAAAATAAAATGTGATACCCAAAGAGTGACAGTTTCCTCCTGCTTTCAATTTTTCTTCACTGTCTCAACATCACTACATTTCTAGCACTGACATATCGCACTTCTTTACATTTTGCTTTCACTCCCAGCTTTCTCCGCTTCCCGCACGGATAAACTACACAAGAGCAGTCCTTGAAGCTTCCATACTGTCAAGCGGTTACACTGAATAGGAGGTGACTCAATCAAAGCCCGGAGACAGTAAAGAAATATAATCCAAATCTCAAAGCGTATCACCCAACTTCCCGTCTCCCCCTCGGAAAAGTAGTACGTACTATTGTGATTTTTGAAAAAGAGGCTCTTAAGCCTATCGCTGAATTCTTCGTCTTCCCAACTCTTATTGCTTTATCCTGTTTAAAATTATTTCTCTTTTTTTTTCTATCCTTTTTCGTTTCGGAAGCTTTGCAGCGTTTCTACAGTTGTGGAGGAAGAAGAGAGTATGGGTTGGCTCAAAATGAAATTTATAATTCAATCCCCATCTCTTCCATTAGATTCTTCTATGGCTCGCTTATCCAGCCCTCCTTTTTGCTCAAGCCCAACCGTAAGTTACGTAGTTGGTTGGAGATTGCCTAGATTTTCCGTCGTCGAGAAAATGTATTGAATATATTACTATGACGACTGTAGAGCGCCATCCCTTCGCACAACATTGTGTATTTCTTACAAGAAACTATATCCTGATAATGCAACTCCTTCCTCATTTGTAAGCCAGCTCGTGGTGACAATTTTAAATTGAGAAATTAAAGACTAAATTGGAAGTGGGTGGGAAAGAAAAATATGATTCTCCTCGTCTTCCATACTGGGAAAATAGAGTTGGAGTGAAGTGGTAAAGGTTTAATGGTAAAAAGTGTTTGTCCGCCTCTTACTTTCTCCGTAGAAGGTAGTAGAAGGCGATGGAGGAGCTCTATAGGAGGACTGACGAGAAGAACAAGATCTTTATGAATTCCCCCGCGTGACATGAATAGAATCAAGAACAGATGGATCCTTCTTCCCATATGTGCCCCCTTGTGCATAATAAATGACGACAAAGCAAAGCCGCTATAAGGACTATCTATTGCAATAACCTCCTCCTCTTCTCCGGCCCCTTAACTTTCTCCTCCAACTTTCCCCGTACCACTTATGTTGCTCACCTTTACCCTATTCTAGACTGTGCATTACGATGAGGGAGAAGGATTTCCAGCCTCTTCATTCTTGAAGGAGGCTGGTGGCTGGATACTACATGATTCCTCATTCTCGGGCCTTCCTTTCAATTTCTCCCCCGTCTACTCTGCTTTACTTTCCCGGATACTATCCCCAAAAGGATTTCCTTGTGGCTTCCCACTTACTACGCACCTTCCCTTCCCGTCCACTTTCTCTTCTCATTTCATATCCGTCATCCCAGTCCATGCACTTGGCATCTGCCCTCAAGTGCTAATAACACCCTAACCAACATCCTTTCACTCACCCGCTTTCCCCAACTTTCACCCCATTCTAAACGATTCTATTCTCAGATTCCAGAGCATACGTTATCTTTTGAATTCACACACTGTACTTTCTCCACTTTCCTCTTAATGCTCGAATCTCCTTCCATACCTTAGCTAAGACAGTACAAAGGAACTATTCTCCTCCATATTCGCTCGTAATCTTCTCCACCTACACCTACCCCTCTACATCTACGTGACCCTCATTGCTTTTTACCTTGCATGCTGATATATAATGGTCACGTACTCCCCTCAACGCTTCACGAACCATTTTAATTCAATCCAATTCTTCAAATAATCCTCACTTATTAGCCAATCCTCATGTGTGCGTACGCAAATACTTGAAATTCCAGGCTTTTAACTACAAGGGCTCTCGCCTGTTGAAACTATGGTTTTCTCTTGGTTTAATCCCTGTAGGATGTTTTACATAATGGGATAATGTAGGATCGAGTAAAATCATGCAGGTTTTTACCAATGGTTGAACAAAACTTCGAGTTCAAAGTAACCATGATAATAAACTATTCCTAGGCTGGACATCTCAGAGGCTGATCCTTAAATCCCATTGCAGTTCTGTATGGGAGAGAAAATTAAAATGTAATCTTTGATTCCATCAAGATTGAAGGTATGCGTATAGTTTTCAACATGACGGATTGCTGCTAACTCAACCTCGTTCTTGCAGATGTATGTAACTTATATGATTAAAGTTACATGAAGGAAATGTTACTCTAACATGTTGAAGTCAAGATAAGACTCAGTGAGCCTTTTTTGACATTATAAAGTTTAGCTTATCGTCCTGGTTGCAAGGAATTAGGGTTAATTGACTTCCGCAGAAGCAGTTTTTAAATTGTTTTTGAGATTTGTGACTTTGTGAGGGCGTGAGATTAGAAGCATGAAGCAGGATTCGTTTTATAATCCATTTATAGAGTTTAAGTATTTGAGACCGTTCTGGAAATCTCCCTGTTACAATTATTCTAATCGCTTTCAGAGCTGTTCATTACTGCTCATCAAGGAACCTTGTCAGATTACAGGTTTGAGTTGCCAACTAATAACGGTAATTAGCGAAGCCGGCACATATTTTCAAGTGCATGTAGTCCTTGCGCACTTGCATCCAGGCTGTATGTGATCCTGCTCATGCCTTGCGTGCAGAAAACGTGGTTTCGAGTAGTTTTTACCGGAAAGCCGAATTACTTTTTCCTTCCACCTCTGTCCTTCTTTTTGAGAAGGACGAGAAAAACTCTTGCCCTGCGTGAATCTTGGACATTAGGAATGAGGCAGAGGATTGGAGCTATTCGTAAGTATATCACACACCTGTATTTTGCTTCCAGTCCGCCGTTTCTTTCTCTCTGTCCCACTTTCCCCATTGAGGGTAAAGTACATTCTGTACGTCAGAAATAATTCCCTTCGTGAATGTGAAGTAATGCATACGATACATAATATGATGATTAAATTCAGAAACGTTTAACAAGATTGACACCTCATGCGTGAGAGTCTTTCCAGATTGTCGACACTGAAGTTTATATGATCTTGAGTGAATAATTGTTGTGAAAAATTCTCAAGGATTTAATTCTTATTGGATAGTAAGGAATAAAAACTCTTATGTCGCAGTTGCTCTCTGTTACTCTGGAATAACTTAGGAATAAATCGTCTCTTCTGAATACCTAATCTAATCTTTCAAAACAACAATATCATCGACGTTTCATCATGATAATATTTTTAAAAACTTTATATTTAATAAATTTTACAGACAATATTTTTTTCAGATTAGATTTTCGAAAATCATGATTTTGGAAGTCGTTTCAAAAACTCGGAATCGCGAGAAAAGTTTCAAATGGTGTGCATTTACAAAGCTTTATCCCCGCAGAGTTCGCTTCAAATAAAAAGAACCTCCGCGCAAAGCCTGGCAGGAAAGCTATATAGTTGATTATATTTCTGAACACAGTTTTTGAATGGTTTTGTCACAAAGCATTAATAGTTTTCGCCGAGGTGGGTACTGCGCCATCTAAAAGGCCGTGCAAATGTATAAACACCTGGTTACGTGTAAAACTTATGCAGCGTGCTATGACGTTTCTACGACATATGATATTATTGTGCTCAAGTTTACCTGGGACTTGTATAGCTTTATATTTGTGCTTACTCTTTTAAAAGAGGTAGGAAAAATAGGTGCTTTTCAATCATTTGCCGAGTTGTAATATGCCAAGTCGAATACTCTGGTAATTACCTCTATTTCCCCACGCTTCACTGCAACGCTAAATATTTTCACCATCTACGTACATGAGCGCGTTTGAATTGCTTTCATTGTGAGACTTTTTTGTACAGCCTGTACTTACTTGCTTTATCTCTTCTGAATCGGGCGGTGGTAGTCGTTTTGCTAGGATTTTTTGATATATACCCGAAATTGCCGGGATACTTTTCGGTTTCCTTTAACAAAAAGAATCATTGCAGCTGGAACGGTCTGAAAATGTCTCCATTAATATTTGGGTTCCGTACATTTGGCCAATTTTGGAGGTGAAAAGATGTTGTACTTGCTGGCAGCCGGGCCTAAATCTTGTAATCAAGAGAAGAATTTATAAGCCCTTGCTAACACGAGGTGCATGGATTAAAGAAATCCATCATGTTTATGTACGTAAGTAAAAGCAGGGGTGTTGCGTTAGCGCTTTAGAGCTGGTATTGCCTTCTTTGATATTAACTTAATTGGTTTTCGTCATCACTTTTTACAGCTTACACTGGTGTGATTCCTCTTAGATTTTTTTACTCGCTTTGTCTCTTCCAAAGCTAACGAAGCTTCAAAGCTTCATCCTCCATGTTTTCTTCTCCTTTTGCTTAGGTAAACAAGGTTACACAACATATACATAACTGCCTTTCTTTGTTTAAATATTGTTCGCTGATGCAAGATGTCAGGGCTGGGATGACCTGGAATTGAATGAGTTGAGTAATTCCTCCAAGGAAATTGATAGTCTCAGACTGTATGTCTCATCGGCTCGGAACACAAAATGTTGGGGAAAGCTTTTTAGGTAGGGGAAGTCTGATAACGGATAAAGTAGTTATTGGAGACCAGCATGCGGGAAGTTAGCGGGACTGGGAAGGTGGATGAAGAAAAGAATTGAAATGAGGCGGAGTGAGTATTTTATGCGCTCCAAAAGTCATAACTCGTTATCCGATTATGCGTTTGGTGAGAACGATAGTGGGAGGATTTTGGGGAGTTTAGATGAGAGATACTGGAGGTTTTTATGGTTGACTTGTGGAGAAAGAGGCTGAGGAGAGGCTCTGGTTCGGTACTCATTAATGTGCCACCATATGAGGTCATGGTGAAAGCTCAGGTTAAATTCTGACAAAGTGCAAAGCTTGCGGAAGAAGCTCCTGGAGCCGTGTGCTCTCTCTGAACATTAAATTTTTCATATTTGCATGTACTTTTGAATTTATCTGGAAATTTTATGTCACATATATTTCCGCCCCTTTCTCAGCCCTCTTCCAAGGTTGGAAAGAATAGGGTGGAAACGTAAATTGTTGTCTATAAAAAATTCAACTTTTTCAATATCTCCTCCGTGTGGCGTTGGGAATATGAATGAGATACTCGGGGAGTTGCAGCGTTGCCTAGCAGGCGTATGATAATGATACCGGATACTTGGGATGAGAAAGTGTGTAAACGACAAGCTTTATGATATCACTTTCCTATCAAACCCGGAAATTTCTCTTCTCCAAAACAGTTAACTCTCAGGTGGAGCACAAGTGCGTTAAATTTGCTCCGTTCCCAAAATTTAATTTCCCATTCAGCTACCACGGCTGGGCCGCCCTCTCCACAAGCCTTCTTGCGCCTGTATGCCATGTGTCTTTAAAGTGGGGGCAGAAGAGGAAGCGGCGGAGGAGGTATGAAACATTTATTATGGATTATTATCTTTATCCTCTAGCCTGCTCCTTCAATACTTGCCTGCGTCTTCTTTCCAACTCCCGCCCTCTTATTTTTTCTAAATGGCCTCAGACCACCTTGGACTTAAGATTCAGGGCGAGGGGGCTGTATAACTTGACTTCCGTCCTATAAAATCCCAGACAAAGCCCGTAGCTGAAACCCCCTCGGAGGAAGGGGAAGAGGAGAAAGGCTTTTTGTTCAGATCCCCACCTACCAGGAACGGAGCAACATTTTTAATTCACAGCCCTCCAACCGGAAGTAGCATGAGCCCCTGACTTTGTGAGAAACTACTTTCTCCAGTATTCAGCAGAAAAATTATTTTCTTTTCCCCACACTCCTACGGAAACATGTTCAACGTCACGACAGCCTCGCTTCCGTAACGCAGCTTGCCCCTTCACCACCACCCGCTACCATCTCCACTTTGACCTCTTAACCAAGCTAGACGCCACTGAACTCCTGAAAAAAACAGCAAATATATTCCGGTAGAATCCCAAGCGTCCTGTATTAGCCTCAGCCTGAACTAAGTATTCTTTCTCACGAATTTCACTACAGTCCCATATTTTAAATGTACAAATTTCCCACTCTTTTCTCAGTTTCTCATCCATTCTCTTGACCCCCTCGACCCAAAGTGACCATTCAATGTTTTACAGTACAGCTTTGACATGTTAATCTTGCCCATGTACGGCTTATCCTGAATACATATAAGCTCCTCCATTGTCCATTCCAGTCCGGTCTTATGCCGTCCTTATAGTTGCTAAAGTATATGCTACTATTATTGATTCCTACTTGGGAGGAAATGAGGTGTTAAGTTGTTGTTGTTGAACTTCTGGGATTTCTCAATTTTCAGAGTGTATTCAAGAAAATCGACACGCTTCATGGATCTGTCTGCTTGCTAATCGACTCTACGCTCCTGCCTTCAACTGGTTGAATTCAAAAGACCTATTCAACTTTCTTCGCTATTCCTGGGAATCTGTGCCTTTTGAAAATAAATACTCCTGGGCCGACGATGCTGTTGCTGACGTAGCACTAAGGAGAAAGTGCTCCAAAAAAATTCTCCGTCGTCTTCTCTTCTGCTGGACTCGGTTTTTGGGAAGGTGCATCCACGAATTTGTACATGTCACCATTGGGATCCAGATAAATGCTCTTGATGAGACGTCTTCTGTGTTGTGTACAAGAGGAGTATGCCTATATATACTTGGTCTATTGAGCTATTTTATGTATAAAGGAAATATCAGGGAAAATCAGCGTTTCAGCTTTTACGAGGATGGTCATGGGAAGAATAGGTCTTAGGAGACTAGTTCCTGGATAAAAGATGTGGGAATGCGGCTAAGTGAAATTCCTTGTGCAACATGAAATTCCAGCTTAACTAATACCTGCAAGGAGGTTTAGAAGGAAGGAAGAAAGAGCTGACTAGGACAGAAAAGACTGTGAGAGGAGTCGGAGTCACACATTTTACCCCCATAAACATACTTGGGAAAGTGTAGTGTAAGCTTGCCCCTATTCCGTCACTTGACTCCCCCACACTCAATTCCCTCTCCCGTACATTCTTGAAGGATAATATATCACAAGTCAACCCATCCATCCATGCATCCAATCAAACCCCTTACACCCGAAAACATGTTAATCCAAATCCTTCTTCAAGAAAACATATACAGCCTTTACTCCTCCTCCTCCTCTACAATTGGAAGAATTCGGAAAGAGCAAGTTCTGAGGAGGGTGAAAGCGCTTGAATTGGTTAGTATCAATACAGATGCTTGTAGTTGGGTTCTTGTGATGTTATCATGCACAAGTTAATGGACTTGAATATCGTTTACACTCATGCTAAGTATGGGAAAGCTCACTTTCACCTCTCTGACTTTCACTGGGAATTCAGCTTCCATTAGAGCTGTATTTATTAAAACCGTTTTGAATGGCACATAAACTACTCCAGGGTAATTAGTTCTACTGCCTCTGAAAAGTTTTTTATGCATGGAAGAATAATCTGCTCTTGAGCCTTGGAGCGGAGAAAAATGATATAATTTATTAGTATCATCAATTAGGGGGTTGTCAAGGAGAGGACGTGGAAGTAAACGTTTTAAAAGCTCATGTTTGTACTATCGTCTCTATATGTCGCCTTTTCCTGGCTCGGCATTTAATAGCTATATATATTCCGATGATACTATTACTATACACGCTCAAGAATATCAAGGATGTGGAAGGTCAGGGAGCTTAACAAGTTAACTTTTCGTAAAGGAGACAGTAATCCTTGCTGAGAGTTGAAGGGGCTTTATGATTGCCTTTTCCGCAATAAGCCGTAGTTTTATGTGCATTGTAGAGGATTTTAGTGTTGTAAAAAAAAGAGGCTCGTTTTACGTTATCGTCCTTGATTTCCTTAGAAATGTCCTAGCCTAGCTAGTAGTAGGACGAGGACAGGGGTAATGTGGATAGGCGAGGAGGATGTTCGTTATATACGTTTGCGTGATTCCATGGGTCTTGCTCCTCTCCGCTCCGGGAGAAACTTTCCCCAGGTTTGTATGCTGTTCATCATCTTTGGGAAACTTTTCCCTACGCCTCCGCTGGACAGGCGAGACGCTGATCTGGGCTTTGGAGAGATCAAGAACTTGTGGAAGATGGTCACGAAGAAGAATGAATTGATTCATCATGGGTTTGAGAGGGGTGTAGAATCAGTGAGGAGGGAGGGTAAAAGTTTCTAATCCAAGTGTTTTAGTAACGACGTGTTCTATTGAGACTGACTTGAGGTCCTCTGTGACTTGTGGACTGAGGGATTTCTCTCGGGGACGCACACGCCACCCACGGCTGACTACACTCATTAGTTGGAGTTTAGGAGAGAAAAAAGAGTGATCAGGTCTAAAACCACCTCTGGCATCACATTCTTAACTGGATCACGTTCAAGTTTGGAAAAATAATAATTAATTTCCAAGCCTACGGGAACACGACAAGTAAACATTCAATCCTATGGACGTCTTCTCTAAAGCTAACGTTGGTCCTTGTTCAGAATTCTTACAGTCTATCCTCTTGTCTTCTACTGCTTTCTCCGCAGGAAAGGGAGAAAGCAGATGTTATCCAATGTACTGGATAGTATCCAACTGGAGCCTCTTTGGATAAGCAGACTCAGTCCCATACTCTTTTCTCTTCTTTGGGTAAGTTAAGTAAGAGCGAGTTCTCTTGTGGCTAGGAGGGACTGGGTTGTGAAACTGAATTTGAGGAAGCACTTCCCTCGAGGCCAGTTAAGGACGTTTACAAGTTTCCCTCTTCCAAGTCATCAGAGGAAACTTGTTTCCCACCCAGGAAATTCCCATTCATTCTTTTCAAAACACACTCAAAGTGATTGTTGGAAAGAGACTTGTTTTGTTCCCCTCCTTCTCGCCTATATCCGCCTTTCCCTTGCTCTACACAAAACTTGACGTACTTCAAAGAGGACACCTGAGAAATCTGATGCTTCATTTCAACTTGGAAGCAAATGAGTTCCATCTCAACTCAAGTAAATGGTAAACACAAGAGTGCACTAATAGCGAGCGGGATTCACATCACACTCAACACATTCAAGTAACCTTTCTCCAACTACTCCCAAATCCTTTCTCTCTCACTCAATCCCGTGTAATAACATGTCGCTTTTCTCCTTTACTCCAAGGACCAAGGAGCTCATTCCCCCTCTCGCTCCACTCCCCATCATGCATTCGTACTACTATTGCTCTTTCTGCCTCAATTTAAACCATTTTCCTTGTTCTCTCCGCCCTGTAGAATTTTCATAGAAAAAAGATTGAGTCTCTGGGAAAGAAAAGCCCGTTATCAAAAACATATTTACCATTTGTCCGGATGCTTTCTGGGAATAAGAATAAGGAAGGAGTCGTTTAGAGGAAACAAAATAAGCTCATCTACTCAGCTTTCTCTCACACTTTCTCCTAAAATCCCTTCTTGGAATCATGTCCACTTTCATTCCCTCATGTGTCCAGCTTTCTAACTCCTTGTGCATGTAACCCCCTTAACTTTCTTTGACGCTGTCCGAAAACCAAAGCTAGCTCCTCTAGTTTTCCATCCTACCGCAATCCTCAATCCCCAACCTGGATGGGGAGGATACAAAAGTAGGAATTGGTGTCAAGTCTAAATCCCTTCAGATTTTCTTAGCGTCGTCTACTCTTTTATTCACTTTCTTCAAAAACGAATCAAGCTCAAATAGTATACCGATAAAGCCTCCTATTAGACTTGTTCATGTCGCTTCTGAGAACGTCAATTCCGGCCTTTTGCAAGTGTCGTTTTTTTCCTCTTTCTTATAGAAGCTAAGCCAGCTTCAAATTGGATTGTTGGATTTGAAGCCCCACTTTGTTGCTAACTTGCTATTCCTTGGATTCCCATCCAGCAAGCATCCACTCAAGCCAACAAGCTCCCTCAATCATATACTTTTCCATCCCATCCTATTCCTTCCTAGCCGATTCAATCATGTCCTAATCCCTCGTCTTATTTTGTATGCCTTTTACATGGGTGAATTACGTTTCCTCCCTTGTATTCTACCAAATTGTCCACGAGTATCATCCTTACTGGAAATCCCTCTGATATTGCTTGCGCGCTCATCTTCATTTGTGGAAAGTTCTCTGGTCCATCTTGAGTGGCGGTGACTAGGTAAAGCAGTTTAATTCTGTACCTGAAAAACTGCTTGGTTTCCATGTTAATAATCGCTTGTCGTAGTTTGATAGTGCTGCACAGATACCAGCTGATGAGAGAATACGCTCTTGCAGAGGTACAATGGAAGGAAGAAAACGCGGAGTAAAATTCATTAGTGTGCACTGCATGGAGCGTTTATTTTTGAAACGGATATATTTTCCAGAATACCATATCTTCTGGTAAACAAGTTATCTGCAATATTTACATTCAACGCATATCTGTTGACGGTTCCTCTATTCAAAGCCTGCATCACTGTAGAGCGAAGAGTGTGTAGCGTATAGCCTAGGCTTTCTCCACACAGAGCATGCGGCTGTAACAGCTTTCTCTCAACCATATGTATTGTTGAAACGAATACAAGCCTCTTCAACTTTCAGCACGCTATTAGAGGATTGAGGAATAAAGTGGCCCTTTACAGGATTTCAAAGACAGTTAGCTGAAGAGAAGAAGAATAATAATTCTGAATCTATGTTATTTGCATACGGAGGCAAAGCAAATTGAAAAAGGAATTTATTGCCCTCTCTTTAGAGCCCTGGACGTATACATTTTTTTTCTTGTGTAATTGCAACTTCAATGCCATCACAAATCCGGCCCAGACCAAAATAGAAGTGATTTACTATTTTCCGGATTTGGGGGGGGGGTGAGTGAGTAGGGAAAAGATTTCTCTGATTCCTTCATACAGAAACCACTATACTTGATATATTATGGAAGTAAATAATTTAAGAGTATGTATTATCCTACAGAGAAATAATGAGGAAACCCATATATTCTGGACCAGGTTGATTCTTTTACTGCTCTTTTAATATCCGGACTGAATCCGAAGGTTTCTCTATGCTACTCAACGTCGTTCTCTCCTACATTACACTCACACTCATTTAACGTGTATTTCGAATGATATTACCACAAGGATTAATATTTTTCCATCTAAGAAAATGCAGTTGTTCCACCTAATGTCCACGTTATTCTTGATACTCTTATTATTTGAGCTTCTCTAAACTTACATGGGCGGGATCTCTCTATTTTGCCTTTCTCCTACCCCTCCTATTTGAGCAACAGTTTATTGTTATTATTTATCTGAGGAAGGGAAAGGTTGAGGCACATGTTAGCCTCCTTTTTTCCCACACCACAAGTCCTGAGAGGGGAAAGGGAATAGCCGGAGAAAGGAGTATTATAAGAAGAAACTATGTGAGAGAGAGAGTGAGCCATGGGGAAGCTCGTTGTGGTTTTGAAAAGAAAGCAACCAGGATCATGGGGTTTTATAGATGCGGAAATGATAATTATCTCCTATTCTGTTGTCTGGCCTCTTTTTTATTTACTTCCAGCCTGTTCAACGGCACTTTCTCTCTTTAGCCTCGCAAAGTGTAGGAAGGAAATAGCTCTCATGTAACAAGTTAATGATGTGGAATCTTAGTTTACTGCATGTCGTATGGCTTAATTTGTACACGTATTTAGCAGTGCTACTCTGTGAATGCTCGTACGTAAAAGCTAAGAGAGGGCTCTGGAAGATGGTAGGTCCACCAGACTACCAGACCTCCTTTCTCCAAGGATTTTTAGCATTAAGATTTGCGGATGATTGCCCCAGAATAAATATGCATTTAGGAGAGGAATAAGAATATTATTGAAAAGAGGATAGGCGGAGAGTTGCTGCCGAGATTAATGTTTAATGTCTCCAATGTCCCTCATTACTTCTGGCAGGGAATACTGTTATGTGGCAGGTTCAAGATATTTCACCAGAGACCAGACTGGAGAAAGCTTCTTAATGATTTACCATGTACAGATGAATTTTTTCTTAAATATCCTGTATGTCCTCCATGAATAAGTCAGCGCATGATAATCTATAATACTTCTTGCATCACAAACATGGACATTGTATGTATGTATGTACAATGTTGTAGGGGACAGGGTTGGACACACTGAGTAGGATTGAATGCTGCTTATTACAGAGTAACCCATTCCATAGGATTTCTAAAAGGAATTGAATTCAGTTGTTGATATGTATGGAGATGTAAAATCCCAATCTTCCGCTTATTTCCACCGTTTTAAAAGTTTCAGTCGTGGTGAGAGAGCGCGTACTCAATTAAATGTCATGGAATCGGTTGGGGGATTTTTTGTGGAAAAACCCCTATTCCCAATAGCCTCCTTTTGTCGTGATAACACGTCTATCGGAGGGATGGTAGCTCAACAACGATGGTTGGGAAAGGAGATGCACTAGGGTTAACTAATGGAGATAGCGTTAGCGCAAGGCTTGATGAATTAGCGGTAGCGTTAGCGAGGTGTAAGCGAAGCGTTAGCTTAAATAAGTGCTTGTGAGAGACCGAAGTGTGGTTTAGGGGAATGAGAGTAGTTTAATTAATAACTAGGTTGTAGAATAGTTGAGTGATTGAGGTTTAGGGAATAACACACAAATAGAGAGACAAGGGCAGGAACGTCTTGTCAGCTCAGAAGCTAGATGGTCTCTAAATAACTATCGTAGTAGGAAGAGTAATTGTGTCCAGGATCACGAAGGGAATGAGTGATCTGGATTAAGGTTAAGTTTAAGGAGTGCTGGAGACTTCCAGTCTTTAGAGAGAGAGGGAAGGATGGACTTAAGGATTAGCATAGGTAGGATACCTGTGTAAGGTAATGAATTAGGGCTAGGATGTAGCTATTACGCTACATGTGACGGGGTGTGGGGGAGACGTCGTCCCGACGTCCAAGAATTTTGGGCATTGGGAGATCAAGTAAGGAAGGGATTGATTGGCATGTACATTCCTTGCATTAGAGTTACGATTGACAGTTATTGATAAATTGTTCATGTAGGGGTGAATGCGTACAGAGTTTGATGTATAATAATTGTGTGTATAAATTTTTAATTGATCTTGAGCGTTGATTTTTTTATTGGGACTAGGGGTAGATGATTGTTTGGGCTTGGAGGGTAGGGATTTTGAAGCGATGATCTCGTCGAGGGAAACGGCTAGTCCAGACATCTCATCCAGTGGTGATGACATCATTTACGCTTTGTTTTCCTCCTGGTGGGTAGATCTGGTGCTTGGTAGTACTGGGGTCGTCCGCAGTTCCGTTTTGGCCTTGATGTCTTCGGTGTTGTCTCCGGTGATGATCGAGGAGACCTGGAAAAACTTTGAACACTAGAGACATCATCATTAGCCAAACTTGCAACATTCATGACGGAGGCGGAGGTGGATGGTTGATTAGGAGAAGGTGATTGGAATAGGTTAGGAGAAGCGGAATTAGGTGTAAAAAATTGAGGGCTGTGATAAGTTGTAGTGACTGTGAATGGTACTGATTGCGGAATAGATGGCGCTTGAGAAACTGGATAAGGTACAGTAGGAGTGTAATGTGATGAGGAGCTTGATTGTGGTGCTGCAGTGGAACTATGATTCCAGCAACTGAAATCAGATGAATTGACTGAGGAGTTTGGGATGGGTGGATGTGATGAGATTTTTGAGGATTTGGTTAATGAGCGTTTCGTTGATGGCTTTGATGAACGTTTTGTTGGAGTTTTTGGAGAGGGTGGGATGACTGATTCACTGTGGTCGAAAGGTTCATCATCATCGCTAGAGTCATCAATTGTTGAATAGGAGGAGGAGTCATCTAGGTTAGAATCTGCTTCATAACGCGGAAGGTATGGCTTCAGGTTGTGTATATGTGCTACAAATGTGGCAGTGGGATTGCTCTTGCGTTTCGGGTTGTCAAGGCAATATTTAAGTATGTATGTGACTTCGCCAACTTTACGGATTACTTCAAAGGGTCCTTTCCAGCGTGGCTTAAACTTAGCAACCAATCCAACTTGACGATCAAATGACGCGTGCAAGACTAAATCTCCAATTTCGTAAGCTGTGGTGGGATGAGATGAGTGACATTTGAGCATTCGTTTGAGCTGCTGCGTGAGTGGTTTTTGTGGAGGTGAAGGGTTGGAGTCCTGTCGACCATTATAGGGCTAACATAATTATCCTCAGCGTCTAATGGATAGGCTGATGCTAGAATGCAATCAGGAGGTGATCTGGTGGGTGATGAAGTAGGGTTTAATAGGTAGGCTTCACCAACACCATCATTGCAATGGATAACTTGACGCCCCATCACGGTATGTGGTGACTGTAGGTCAGGATTAGGGTTGAGTAAGACTGGGCCGGTGTAGTTAGCAGAGAGTCTCACCGTAACGCGGTGATAGCTTAGAGTAGGTAGCCGATACGGCCGGCAAGTTGCCGCAATGAATGGGTGTTGACTCTGCTGGAGTGCATCTTGAAAATTTGGTGAAGTGATGGGAGAGAGGGGAATTGGTGAGAGAATTTATTTGATTTTCTTGAATGTGAGTGTTTGGGGTGGTGGGTGATGTCTTTTTCGTCGTCTTCGCTTGTGACGTGGACGGAGAGGGAGGAGCTGGTGCTGTGTTGTAGAGTGGGTCTGCTGCGAGAGAAGAGAGGAGAGTTTGA
Source organism: Sminthurides aquaticus (assembly GCA_906901655.1). Taxonomy (NCBI): domain Eukaryota; kingdom Metazoa; phylum Arthropoda; class Collembola; order Symphypleona; family Sminthurididae; genus Sminthurides; species Sminthurides aquaticus. Next base: position 196,841 of record CAJQTT010000004.1, on the reverse strand, counting down.
GCGCTGGGCGGAGTTGTTGCTGTTGTGTTGTACGTGTGCTGTGTGTTAGATGTGGGAGAATTGCAGAGAGTTGAGTTCGTGGGCGTTGCTTGTGTATTTGAAGATGTTGTGGCGGGAATGATGTTTTCTGCGGTTGGGGTGCATTGCCGCATGTGAATAAGAGACGCATTTCCTCCTATGCTTAGCGTGAGCTTATCAAAGTCCAGTATGCACTTGTTAGCTCGAAGGAAATCTGAGCCTATTACTATAGGGAAGGATGAGTTAGGAATGATAGAGAATGTGATGGAGTAGGGTTTATTACCTATATTTACATTCGCTATGAGAGCTGTGTCTACTACTGGGCTTTTATCTTGCTTGATAAATAATCCTACTGAGAAGGGCTTAACTAGTGTTTCTTGTGCATCTGTGAATAGGTGTACATAAGAGGGATTAACAGTGCATGTTCTAGCGCCGGAATCTATTAGTGCTTCTGTAACTGTGCTATCACTAACTAGGATAGGAATTAAGAAATCTGGGCCTGGTGTAATTTCTAGGCGGTCACAGTTTACTTCTCTTAAGTTGTTCAGGCGGGATTGCATTAAAACTAGCTCATTCTCGGCATCATCTAATTCTAGCTGACTGATACTGGGATTAGCTTCAAGTGAATTGTTTTCGTCTTCGATTTCAAGGGCAGAAAACCTATTGCTAGTTGGTAGCGATGTAACCCAATTTGTGCAGTGAGTTGTGGGATTAGGCAAATGTGATGGTGTAGTGTTTGTGGTAAGGTGATTGTTGAGGTGAGTGGGAATGTGATTGTTGGTGGGATTGTGATTTGCGTTAGGACGGCTTTGAGGTTGTAAAGTGCTTGTGATTTGTGTAGGTTGAGTTGAGTGAGGATTAATTATAGGAGAATGATTTGCGTAAGGACGGCTTGGTGATTGTGTAGGAATTGTGGCTTGTGAGTGTGAAGCTTGAGTAGGATTGATTTGTGTAGTCAATGTGGTTGGAATGGAAGGGAATAAATTGTGTGTAGGTGAGGATAATATGGAACTAAAACTAGGAATAGGATGAACTATGCTACTATGAGCTAACGAAGGATTAACTAAATTAGGATAAGCTAAATGGTGAAGTGTAATAATCCCGGTGGTCCTGCAACACCGGGACTACTAGTTTTCCGGCTGCGATTGGACTTGATTGGAGCGGAAGGGAACTTGGGTGGGTTGTGATTGAAGGTTGCCATGGGTAACAGCTTGAGCAGCGGCTTGGTTGGCAGCAGCTTGATTGAGAAGTGCTGCATAGGTTAGCTGAGCTTGATTATTGTTGACCGATTGTTGAGGTTGTTGTGATGATAAGGGAAGGGAGGGTTGGGTGACTTGGTTCATGGCTCGTTTTTTCGTGTAACAATCAAACTCGTAGTGGTTGACCCGGTGACACCAAGTACATATTGGTTTGTTCATCGAAGTGTAAGTTTGATTTGCTGGAATGAGATGTGCTGCTGGAAGGGAACTGGTGGTCGATGAGCGGCGGTGGGTTGGTTGTGCTGTTGATGAGATGCAAATTGTTGTGATTGAGCTGTGAAGGGGGAGGGTTGGGGTTGTTGGACGTAGGGCTGTTGCTGGAATTGTTGATGCTGGAGTTGTTGATGCTGGAATTGCTGATGCTGGAATTGTTGATGCTGGAGTTGTTGTTGTGGACTCTGCTGTGACTGAAGTTGCAGTTGCATTTGCATTTTCCTCTTGGTTCTGCAGTCAGATTCCTGGTGATTTGGCTTCTGACAGAAGCCACAGGTGAGCGTCATGGAAGCAAAGGGAAGTTGAGGTGAAGAGTATGGGGTGGTGGAGGAGTATGCTGATTGGGAGGGTTGTTGGCCTCTGGAAGTGATTATTTTTGGAGTTTCACAGTACTGGAGGTGATTTTGGAGTTGACGTAGGAAATCAGAGGGAGTTTGAACATTTGTGTTTGAGAAAAATTTACGTATTTCAAGGGGAAGTCCCTGTACTAGGTAGCGAATACGAGTGGAGTCATCCATTTTAGGGTTAATTTTTGGGAAGATGGCTAGTTTGGCTGCAACGTAACTGGCGGGATCCGATCCAATGGTGAAGTTTAGGGCCTTGTTAGCCAGTTTAGCATTTTCTCGGAGAAACTCGGGGTTGAAGAAATGTTTCATGGCACTGCTGATTTCATCCCAGGTTAGGAGGGCATAGTCGGGAGTTCTGACGACCTGGTCTACGAATTCCTGGCCTATTCCTGACCACCAAAGGGCAGCGTTGCCGGTTAGGAAACGGTCGAGATTTAGGACCATCCATGTGGGATCATAGTTGTAGGATTTACAATCCAGTTTGAAGCGTAGGAGCCAAGTTTCAGCGGAAGATGTGCCATCATAGGTCCGGATGGTCTTGATGGATTGATAGAGAGGGGCGGGTTTGGGTGGAGGTGGGGGTTGGTGACGGTCATCGTCGTCATCGTCCGTTTCCTCTGGATTTACATAAGGAGGTTGTTGATTAGGGTCTGGAGGTGGTGGTTGTTCATTTGGATCTGGAGGTGGTGGTGGCGCGTCCTGGTTAGGCGGTTGTAGCTCATTGGGATTGGGTGGGGGTGCCATTGTATGAGTGATGCAAATTAGGCAAGTAACAGAGAAAGACAGGTATATTTGATTAGGGTGGGGAAGGTAGATGTAGATGAGGGGTTAGAGCAAGGTACGAAGGTAAGGCGGCAGCTCCACCAGGAAGAATGTGCAAGAGAAGCTAAGACAATGAAACTAGTGTTTAAGTTTTTTACGAAACCTTTTGTAGGGTAGAACGGAATCGGTTCAACCTTCAGATTAGCCGGGCCTTGGTGACGTCAGCGTCCTGAAGAGGTCCGATGTGATGAAGGGGTGGTATCCGAACGGCTGCGACCAGGATACGTGAAGTGGCTCTGCGACAGGTTCCTGGGATTGAGTCCGGGCAGGATACTAGAAGTGTCTCTGGAACAGGTTCCTTGGGTTGATTCCGGCAGGATACTTGGAGTTTCTCAGCAACGGGATCCGGGTAAATCGTTGGGTAGGGCTTAGAGATTCCTACCCCGCATCTATTCTGTCGTGATAACACGTCTATCGGAGGGATGGTAGCTCAACAACGATGGTTGGGGAAAGGAGATGCACTAGGGTTAACTAATGGAGATAGCGTTAGCGCAAGGCTTGATGAATTAGCGGTAGCGTTAGCGAGGTGTAAGCGAAGCGTTAGCTTAAATAAGTGCTTGTGAGAGACCGAAGTGTGGTTTAGGGGAATGAGAGTAGTTTAATTAATAACTAGGTTGTAGAATAGTTGAGTGATTGAGGTTTAGGGAATAACACACAAATAGAGAGACAAGGGCAGGAACGTCTTGTCAGCTCAGAAGCTAGATGGTCTCTAAATAACTATCGTAGTAGGAAGAGTAATTGTGTCCAGGATCACGAAGGGAATGAGTGATCTGGATTAAGGTTAAGTTTAAGGAGTGCTGGAGACTTCCAGTCTTTAGAGAGAGAGGGAAGGATGGACTTAAGGATTAGCATAGGTAGGATACCTGTGTAAGGTAATGAATTAGGCTAGGATGTAGCTATTACGCTACATCCATCTTTAGTAATCCACCATATTGTTTTATGCATCCACCATTTTTCGTTAGCGCACCCGCCATTTTGCGTTAACGCACCTGCCATATTGTTTAACGCATCCATTTTGCGTCAACGCACCCGCTATTTGTTTAACGCATCCGCCATTTTGCGTTAACGCACCCGCTAATTTTTAACGCACCCGCTATTTGTTTAACGCATCCGCCATATTGCGTTAACTCACCGGCCATTTTGGGGTAACCCACCCACCATATTGTTTAACGCTAAATGGCGGATGCGTTAAACAATATGGCGAGTGCGTTAACGCTATATGGCGGATGCGTTAAACAAATAGCGGGTGCGTTGACGCAAAATGGATGCGTTAAACAATATGGTAGGTGCATTAACGCAAAATGGCGGGTGCGCTAACGAAAAATGGTGGATGCATAAAACAATATTGTGGATTACTAAAGATGGATGTCAGCGTACTAGGAAGGTAGGATGTGGCTTAGGATTACATGTAACTGGACGACGCTCTATCTATTACATGGTAGGTACATGCAGCGAACACAGGACACAACACACACTCGATATACTGAACATTTGGGATGCCATACTCCTTGAATTACTTGGATGCATGCACGGGATCTTTGTAGTGCAATTTCATTCATTTCATAGTAGGTTTAACGCAGAGCGATGTCCTTTGAAACTGCTCCGTCTCGCTTACTCTTTCAATTTCAATTCTAACGGAAACCACTCTGGCCGGTTAGGACAGTTACAGTTTAAGTAAAGAGAGTATCTCGAAAATTTGTACATATGCGCGTAATGCATTCTCTTTCATACACTTCTTTCTTGTGTAATCCCTTTTGGAAGTTGAATAGGGAGCTACGGTGCGGTGGAGTAGTGGGAAATACAAAGGACAGAGAATTGTGAACTCATCCTTTCTCCTGGATCAAGTTTCCCCAATCCAATCTTTTACTTTAATTGTGGCCAAATGGTTCCCATCTCGCCGTACTTTCTCCTTTTTGCTCGGATATTAGGTTGGGATATGACCTTTCCCCTCCGGAGTTATTTTAAGGGGGCGATGGGATGAATTTTTATTCGGAATTTTCCAAATCCACAATCTCTGTCCTCGCCATCGGCACTCGCAAAATGGTTTTTGCAATTCCCTACCACCATAAAAACAAGCATGATCTGGTCTGGGGCAACATTCTAGTAGTTTCCAATCTTCTTTCTCTTCCCTAACCTTAGACTTTCGTCGTTACATGAAACTTATTATCTTCGGCCTTGAATAGAAGAATTGAAGGGGTTTTAAAGAAACGCAAGGGAACCTAGTTACTAGCAGATTTTGCTTGTATGGTGTACAGTACCTTATTCCTTTTTCTCTCTGCTATATGCCGCCGTTGCAAAAAGTTATCCCTCCTTAAGCATGAATGAAGCATGCCCGTGATGAGTTACATGAATCTGCACGACAGTTTTAGCTGGACCGACAGGTAAGCTCACGTCGAGACCTCTTGATGCAAAATTTGCAAATTGCGCCAAAAGTGAACATAAAGCAATTTGCAAAGCATAAAGGAAAAACAAGAACAAATTATATGCCAACTTATTAATTGATAATAGCCACATCTGGGCCGGCCCAATTTACAAGTTTTGCATTACGAGCCTGAAGTGTCCGACCATAAAAGGGAGAAATGTTCTATTCCTCCATAATAGTCACTTTTAGGCCGATCCAATTTACACGTTTTGCATCACACGTTTTGCACGGGCCTGAGGTTTCATAAAATGTTTCCATAATTTTAGCGCTCGAAAGTTCACAATTTTGAGCCGGCCATGGGTATTTTAAATGGGGATTATATATTTCATTTTTTCGCCATAACTTTTGAAAACCGACCGGATTTATAGGAATGTTTAGGATCTAGTACAGTTTAAGATGTAGAACACAATTCCTTGGTAAAAATTACAATTTGCGAAAAACTTTGAAAATTTTGACCCAAGGAAGATTCGCAAAATTTTGATGGATACATGTTCAGCATAGTTGATTTAGTGGGTACTGATAGTTACAGCACAATCAGAACACGTTTATATAATTTTCGCACTCGAAAGGTCAAAATTTTGACAGGGCTCCGGGTATTTTAATCGGGGCGATAAACATTTAGTATTTTGGCCATAATTTTTGCAAATGCAATCGGATCTTCACGATTTTTAGTGGTTTAGTAGATTTCACAATAAAGAACACGATTCTATGGTGAAAATTAAAAAGAAATTGAAATTTTTTTTCCAAGATAAATTTGCAATTGGGGAAAAATTGGAACTATTTTGACGGATTTATCTTAAGCACGGTGGATTTAGAAGGTGCGCAAAGTTTCAGCACAATCAAAACGCGTTAAATAATTTTAGCGCTGGAAAGTTCTTTTTTTGTTAAGAGGGCTATTTATGCTCACTTTTGGGCTGGTTCAAAAGTTATGAGAATAGAAATAGAGTCCGCAGAAAGAGTTGTATGATTAACCTATAATGATCAATTGATGACCATGTTAATATATCTTAATATCAGTTACCATAACTCGGTCCAGCTAGCTAGTTAAAGAAGTGGCTTCGCCTTATTTTGAATACTGCGGAATTAAACCCGGTTTCTCTTGAATTTGACCCGAATAACTTTTCTTGTTTGCTGCATTTGTATGTTAATATTTTTCAGATGAGAATATATTTCCCAGAAAAATATTTATTCCTCGCCTGACGCCTGTACGTCTTCATTTCTTCTTTTCCTTTGTGCACAAAAACTTTTCGCATTTTTTCCAATTCATTCTATTTTTCTACATTTGAATTATTCAATCATGTGCAATTTCAGAATCTGCTCAAATAAATCACTCAAACGTGCCGGAAAGCCCATATTTTTCGGTTTTCTACGATTTATTTTCATATCAGTTTGTCAAATTTGAAATTGGTCCATAATAATATTTATTTGCAATAATGTCAGATTCGCGCGTATTCTTTCCCATAAGTCATGTTACTCAGCACTTGACATCCCCCAATTTCAGAAATGATTACAGAGGCGGCGACAATAGAGGCTTGTAGGATACTTTCTAATTAGCCATAGAAAGTTAAAGTTAACTTTCAGAACGGAAATCCCAGTCTCCATAACTGAATAATGTATAGTTGCAAAATCCTATGAATAATTGCAAGGATATAAACAGATGCAGTAAGCAAGCGCATTGTAGAAACTTCTACCCCGAGTAATGATTAAGAGAATTTGAACTATCGAGCTTATGGAGCCTCGCTTATAATCTTTAAGCCCCACGGAAAAGATATAAGGGGTTTGTAAGGAAGCATACTTTTGCTCAACATTATTCTTATACAGCGCCAAGGTGAAGGCAGGGGGTGTGTGCAGAAGAAAATGTAGCGGGTTCAGTCTACGTGTCGCTTAACTTAATGGAACACAATGTCCGCAAGGTAGCTGCCCAAGGTAAGCATTACACACATCACAGGAAGTGTATAAGACTTACAAGAGTTTCGAGATTGCTTAAGAAAACATTTCCGGATACTGTTTCCAATCCCATTTTACGATTCCTACGATCCCGTTTTAGAATGCTATGGTGAGGAGGAAAAGGTGGTTCCTTAAGAGAAAGTGTAGTCGGAAGAGGGGAAAGTACCTGTCAGAACGAGGGAATCGTAATGAATTAATTTTGAAAGGGACGTAGAAATTCAATGTACTGAAGTTTATCTGCATTTTGTCTTGTCAATGTTCGAGACAACGAGTAATGGCTCACATATTTTTCTTTTAATGATAGAGAACACGATAGGTTGAGGCTGCACACTCTGAAAAAGTCTACGGGTAGTTAACGTTACCGCTGATCATCATCAACTCATTCTTAATTGTGTTCCGTGCTGGAGATTATTCCAGAGAGTCAATCCTCTTCTTTTACGTAGTTGTCTTATTCTTTTTTGATTGCATGCTACATACGAGATACGTAGATTTTGGGAGTATAGTGACGAGGGGAAGAGTTAGTAGAGTAGGGTAGAAGGAGATTTCTCTTGAAGTAGATATATACAGAAACTATTCTTATTAAAGTTGAAGGAGCGGATGAGTTCCCTGGAAAGAGGATAATAATGGCTGTCGTGATAGAAACTCATTCCGATTCTCTCACACATGCACCTACATTACCTCTCATATCCCAGTATCAATTTAAGCTTTCATATCCATTTAACCCTTGGCAAGGATGAGGATGCGAGGAGACTTGTGATAAGATGGCACAGATGCGGCATCATTTTGAGAAACTCCAGCAAAGCTGTCAGCCAAAGCCCTTTTCACTTGGTAAACTTTCACGGAGAAAGCATTTCCTTTCACCCAATCGTAAACACGAACGTTTTTCACACACACACACACACACACCATACCGCCCCCTTTCCAAGTGAATCAAAGATAGTACATGCGGCGGGTGAAATGAAAACTTTTCTCCCATATAACTGAATCCATCACACTTTCTTCTCGTGTTTCTCTCCGCATGGTATTCTTATCCTAGTTTTCTTCTCTTTCCCCTTAGCATAAATCCCACACCTACTCATTTCGTTTTTCTCTCTTTCCGAGGAAATTCAGCAGTTTTCCTCCTTTCACGGAATGACAGCCCAACGAAGGAGTCTGTCAATCATTTTCCCTATTCAACAAAGACGAATGCTTTCTCCACAACAATTCAAGAAAATCCCAATATGGAAAACCACACATTCCGCTTTCACACTCTTTCACCAGGATTCACTGTACTGTAGTCCCAAAGAGATATTAATTTCCATTTCAACATCTATACATGCATCTCTTAACCTTTCTTAGCATATTATTATTTCTTGTTCGGAGGTTATGTTTGACCTGCTAAGCCTTGAAGTTTACTTTTTTTTATTGCAAAACCTACTGTCTGCCACACCTACATTCTACCTTCCCGCCTCACCTGGATTTTGTTCACACTCTAACTCATCGTTAAATAATGAAATTTGTTCTTCTCTCACCGAGAAAGACATATTGTTTTACGGGCGTTCCTCCTCATCCGTTTTCTTATATATTTCTCGATTCCAGAGAGATCAACACTTTTACTTCATCCCCGGTTCGTACATATTTTTACCGCAGAAACCGTTAACACTCATACGTTGTAACGATGGAGGAAACATAAGTTTAAGCATTCTCCCGCCAGGTTTATGCGGAGTCATAAAACACGTTTTACTGCATCGTAACCCTGCCTTCTCCCACTTTAACTTCCTTGAGCTCCCAGAAGGATCTGCACCAGTACTTATATGGGTGGCTCAGTTTTACAAACTCTAGGAAATCTCTAGAGCATGTATAATTATCTTCTAGCTTTTACTCATACTTTTGTGTTGTCGAATTCAATTTACTCTTTGGAGGATTATAAGACAGGAAAGGAAGCATGAGTTGCAAAGAGGAAATATCCTGATATACTATTCCGTATTGTATGCGAAAACCAAGCTTAATTTTACTCGCTCCCTCATTTTATTCCATTTAAAGATTTCTTTCAGAAGCATCCAGATCCAGGAGCTTTTAAGATACTTTTGGGGAGAAAAAAGCCTTTGGAAAATATGAAAAATACCATGATGTGTATTTTGTACTTTAAATCATTTATAAATGGAAATAGATTTGAATACTACCAGTTTTTACTTATATATAGGTACATTTGATTCTTCAAACCCATTTCTTTGTTTCTATCTGTCAAATGTATATTATTTTCCTTAAAAACTATATGGTTTGCAAGCCATTCTCAAGGAAAGAAAGATTTAAAGGGATAGATATTTTGCTTTTAATAGGCGAGGAAAGGAAACAGATTGAAAAAATATTTTCTTTATTCTTCCATCTCGTCTTAGTTTGTTTGCGGACGGATTGTTTGTCAGAGTCATAGATAGCGTAATGCCGGATTTACACTCCAACACTTGTGTAAAACTTGTGTAAAACTTGTTTAAAACTTGTGTGACACTTTCATATTCATATTTGCGGTTCAAAAGACCCGCAAATATTCAATGTTAATCAAATGGAGAACATTTGTGTAAAACTTTTAGATTTAAAGTGTTGAAGTAGAAACGGCGTTACTATGGCAACTAAACAAATTTTCGGAAAGTGTTACACAAGTTTTACACAAATGTTGTAGTGTACATTCGGCATAAGATGAGTAAGGAGAAAGGAGGAGTGAGAAAAATAAGTTGAATTCCATAAACTATAACTCTTTGTATTTGGCTCTTCTTCTGCATGGTTTATCATCTGAATAAAGTGCTCGGAATTGTTAAAAAGACAGTCTTGCTCAATGCAAATTCTTCATCGTCTCCTCCTTGGGCTTGCTTCCCTCTAATAATACAGAGGCCATTCTTTTGCACACACTTTTTGTCTAAAGAATCAAAATATAGCTTTTCCGACTCGCTGGATAGATGTGGGAATCGATTCACTTTACCACGCACTTCCTTCCAAACAACAATCTTCTTAACCGTCACTTTCCCAACAGCCCTTTCTCTCTCTCTCTCCCTTTCTCCGTCAGCTTTCTCCAGCGTCTCATCTCTTTCTGTCTATCTTTCACAATCTTTCTCTCACTATTTTTCCTTGAAACTCAGCCAAATCTCTTATTTCCCTTCTTTCTTTCTCTCTCTGCTTCTGTTCCTCATCCAAGCAAGAGCAACACAGTAATGTTCCTATTACGAAGTACACTATCTTAAAATTTCAACCCTTGTATGACGCCTATCCTTTGCCCTTTTCGCGATTATTCTATCCTTGTTACAAACTTGCCTTCTTTGCATGTCCTCCTCACATTTCACAAGAGTCTTCTTAAGCACACCCCTCCAGCCCTTCTCAGTTCTCCAACTTTCAGCATTGACATATTACAAGAGAAAATCCGCCAACTTGAAACACGCTCTTCCATAGCTTGCTCTCCACTTCTTTGTCTTATTTTCCTCGTCAAAACCCTGAATCGAGGTCATCAGACCGTGGAAACCGCCACCTCCTTTTATATGCCTTCCCCAGCCACGCTCTGGAGCGCCAAGACGAAATTAAATTACCAAATCCTGCTAACAGCTCCCCGCTCAGAGAATTATCGTGTAACTTTGTGAGAAGATTTTTATTTTTCCAAAATATGTTATTCTTCCTCGCTCCCTTTAAATTCCTTAAAAATTCGCGATTTCTATTTCGCTGTCTCTCTAATAAAATATTCTTCTCCTCCTCCAGGTTTCCGATCCGATTACACAAGCGACCAGAATTAAAGAAGCCAGCGTTTCTAGGAGCTGTTTTAAAAATCACGGTGTTATACTCATACTTTTGTACAAGCTTAAGATGAGATATGGTCTCTTGATTCTCACATTTTCCATGAAACCGAGCTTTACTATCAGCCATCAGCACCCTTTCCGTAGGAATGTCTCAAAGGCTATGGGTGAACTCATTCCATATTTTTATTTCCTCCACGGTTTCATTCGTATAAATTGAGTGCACACACGCTTTCCTAACTTTTTGTCTCAATTATAAATAATAATGCAGTTATGAATAAAATCCTAACCACGGTCTATGCCCACCTCCTCTCGTTACGCTGCTACTACGCTGTAGAAGCAAGAAAAATCCTTTTTTGCATCCACTGTTATTTCATACCCTTGTCTGAACGTCTTGGATTCCTTTACAGGTTAAAGTAAAATCCTTGGATGCTTTTCCTATTGTGTGTACAAACTGGAGCATTGCCTCCGCGTCTGAGCGGCACAAGGACATAACAATCATACTTTGCTCATAAGCTTCGTTTCTTCTACGCCAGAAGAAGTATCAAAGGGAAAACTTTTGGCATCCGCTTTCACTTTGACTTTATGTGGGTTTTATTTACCAACTTTTCAGATCACCATCACCATCACAAATTCATGGAACAGACTAACACTTTTACTTTTTTCCATCCATGGCAAGCTGTGAAAATCCTGGGAGTCTCTTGAATTTATTTTAGACATACAATACTATACATTCTCTTTCTATCCTCAATTTTCTCCAGTCTTCCCCTCTCATAATAATACATTCAAGTATACACCAGGTTATAGATTCCAATTCAAGCCGTCTTTGCAAGTCCCAGTCCCAACTTGGAAAGGTGGAAGAATACTTCTCCTTTTTGTAATTTCCGTACGGTGAATTCTACCCTCAGTGTGAAATCATTTTAACGGGCATTCCTTCCAAGTTGCAAGTTTCGACTAGCAGCCTACCGACACCAGCTCAGCAGTGTCTCCCCTTGCAGAATTGTGCAGGAAGGCTTCTCTGAGATTATTTCGACTTATTCAAACGCTACAATGTACAATACAATACACCCAAGTTGTTACGTGAAATATTCCTCATGTTCATCTGTTATGAATATGTAAGTTTAGCTTTGGCGTTGAAAGCAAAATATGCAATATTGTTCCAGCATGAAAATAAAAAATAGGTTCAACCCAATCCTGATTTTACCATATAATTTCCATCCATGCTATTGAAATACTGCAATACAAAGTGTTCTCTGAGGAGGGCGACGTGTAAAACTGATTCAGATTGAAAACGGGGGAAAGAAAATTTGCACTTGAATGTTTAGAAAATACTTGTAGCTAAATCATCATATCTGTGAGCGTGTAAATAATGTTGGTTGGTTTTGTTTATGAATTATGATTCTTGATTGCTATTTAATGTTGCTATGGAAGTTAGTGAAGATGATGAGCATCACCTTGAGAAGAAATCTTTGAAATATCGATATTGATTGTTTAGTATGAAAACAAGAGCTGAAATATGAGCAACTTTAACTGGAGTGTAGCCTAATCTCTATAGTTGGGTTGAAGAGGACTGCGTCTCCTTAGGAGACTCTCCTAGTGTATAATCATAAATATAAAATAGAAGAAACTAGAGGAGTTTGAGAAAGTTGGCATATTTTTAAATCTCCTCAGTAGAATAGAAACTAGCGGTAGAAGGGAGAAAGTTGTGTGCTTTGTGAAAGGAAAAGAGAGAAAAATTATAATGAAGGTGTTTTCTAGGATTTTCTCCCTCCAACCTCCTCGGATTTCTAACAATTTAGGTGTTAGTCATTATGGTGGGTGGTGCCTTGTCAAGAAAAACTTGTTGATTGTAAATTATAGGCTTGGGGTTGAATAAGGAAAGCTGGACAATTACTGTTCCCGTGTGGAGCGCTTATTTACAACGGAGAGGTTAAATAGAGAAGGAGTAGAGAACTCTACTTAAAACACAATTCCTTGTATTTTTCTACAAATTTTCATATTTTATTTCTACAAGTATCGCTCCAAATTGGTTCGTGCTCCAAAACTGCGCCAAAACTGCTCCAAATCGGCTCCAACTCGGCTCCAACTCGGCTCCAAATACTCTCCACATATACGCTCCAAAATCCTTTTGAAAATATTATAATATTTTTGAAAAGATTATCTTTGGATGATTCGCTGATTTATGTAAAAAGCGTCGAGGCTGTATACACAAACCTATACTTTTTAGGTCTATACTTTTTTAAAGTTTAGATTCAGATTTTGAATATTTTTAAGCCTGGAGAGTTCACAAGAGATTTCACCCTCTCCCACAGAGAAAATTCACGTCATTAAGGATGAACCTACGTCCGAATATACATACGGTTATTCCGTTTCCATAACTACAAAGACTTGCTTATTTGAGTCCTGGGTGACAAAAAGAATTTTGAGGGTTTTCCGGCATACTATGGGAGTTGCTCATTTAATCTGTACCCTTACTTCTTCCTTGGAATAACAAGCATGCTTTAGGTCGAAAGCTTTTCCATCTTGAGGTGGGAGCCCAAAAGCCTGGTTACGGCCTCACAAGAATAGTTTTACCGCAATAATGTTATAATCTTCAGCTGAGTGAGTTGTACTTTGTTTTGGGGTGAAAGCATAAACTACTAGAACGCTTAATTGAAGCGTTTCCGGTATAGAGGAAGCACACAACATTTTAAGGGGTAACGTATTAAATACCATCACATGGATATCTATCATATTTCTTCTTCCTCCGCTCTTTGTAATAAAGGCAATGACCCAAAAGAGAAATTGAGTTTCACGTGCATATGCTAAAACCATTAACCGCTCGTTCCCCTCAACCTCAGACAAACCTATTTCCATTGCCTAGTTCCTTGCATGGGTCCAAAGGAAAATGTGAATGATATTCCATTGTGTCAACTATTATTCTCTTTCCAAGCCTGCAAATTCGAGGACGCAATGAGAAGAGGAATCCCAGGAAGAGCAGGCTTGCTGCCACCATCCAACCCAAGGAATGGGGATAAGGACGGCAGGCAGGGAGAAACTTTGAGGAGAAAGTCAGTGGAAAAAGTGGAGAGGTTGCGAAAAATAGGTGAAAAATTTGAAAAAAGAACAGGGATTGCGGTTGGGAGAGAAAGTTAGGAAAAGGCGTTTCTTGTGTGTACTATCTCTGATTCCCTACTACTTCTCTCCGCATCTTCCTGTATTCCTCGTGTAAGTCACTTAAGCATTTAGTATTCAGGCTCAGCTTGTTCACGAGCGTGTTTCCGTATCTACCGGGAATTATTCAAGGGAAGAAAAACTCTTGTGCTCTTTTAGCTTTTATCCAGCTTTTCACTCGATCCTCTTCTACATGACAATAGCCACCTTGCCAGAGTTGAGGGTTGTTTTTCAAAGGAAATTCCTTGTGGGGTTTGAGCTTTAAATCTCCATCTTCCTCGTGTGAACTCCTTCCAAGCCCTCCTCCACCTTCCCCTTGCAATGATCCCAAGCATAAATCATTGGTCAAGGTGGATTTATTCTCTAAGGATTTTTAAAACTCTAATTCTCCTAGATCCTCCCCTGACGATTATGTAATTCCCATCTATTACTTATACTTTCATCCCACACCACGTTGCGACCAAATCTGTAGCGTTAGCAGGTTTATGCCTACCACTGCTACACTGCACTACCATCCCTCTACACAGCTAGTTGACGGCTTTGCCTTGTCTCCCTTCCTTCGAGACGGCATTGTGAATTGTGACAGTAAGAGACCAGAATGGATTTTATTCCCGTTTTCTCCAAAAAATCTTTGCTGTCTTTAATATAATCCCGCGAAAGGTAGCCTGTGTCACTAAGTAAGAGTGGCCAATATATACTGGAGCTTTGCAGAGTTTTTTGCAATGATGCTAAAGATAAGACGCCGAGTTGAACATGAGAGCCGACCCCAGGTTTTCAAATAATTCCTCCTAAATGTGGATGAGGCTGGTAAAGTTTGAGGATGTGCATATATTCTTTTACAATAGAAATTTATCTTGAAATCCTTTGTAGGTCGTGCTACATCATCCTCTGCCCGTAACTGATAACAGTTTTGATCTGAGCTTAGGATTTTGATCCGTGAGCCCCATACATTTTAAAATCTCTCCATCCCTTTGTGTGCTAACATAGCTTTGCGTAATGTCCGTGTCTTGGATTACCTCCCATGCACGCGCATCAATCTTTTGCTTTCTCCTCAATCCTATCACTTTCCCTCAGTCTTGGCTCTCGTGTCTTGTTTCCAGGAGCTCGAACGGTAGTCAGATTCAGTTGTGCCGGAAACCCACTTGTCCCTTGCATTCTCTTGAAACCCGTTTGGGAGCCCACTCTCTTTTATCTACTGTACCCACCTTTATTTTCTCGGATAGTAATCCACCGTTACTTTCAATATCATCTTTCTGGATAAAAGGGGATGAGGGCAGACTGATTTATTTCCCACTCTCTGTCCATCTTTCTTCATCGCCACGTTTCCTGCATTTGTCAGCGTCAGCACTCGTCGTGTCCCTTGAATGTGACAGGTTTGTTTCATCCCGCTTCTTCTGCCCAAGGCAGCTCCCCGTATCCTGGTTAAAGATTTTTGAAAGAAATCGTGTGGAGTCGCTTGAATATTTGTAACAGTAAAACTCTATTCCAGCACTTGTGCCAACTAGGATAAAAAAGCTATAAAAGAATAAAAGTCTGAAATGAAAAAAGCTGATTTCTTAAGATAATTGACTCTATGTGGAGAAAGAAAAGGACTAACTTTTAGATTACATAAAATTTGCGAAAGCTTACCGCTTAATCAGCTCACATCATGCTTCATTTATTATTGCGCCTTGAATAGATGTACGTCCCTGCTAGTTGGCAATTTACCATCCGCCCATTTGACTTGCAAACCTTTGATGGAATCATGCAGAGAAAATCTTCAATCTCCATAGTTAATGATGATGAAGAGAAAGTTTTGAGCCCGCGAAGCCTACAATGGTTTCCGTTTTTTCCTTAGATTTTCCCCGGCGGGTAAAATTTTACAAAAGTCCAGTTTACAGGTCCCTCAGGATATGAAGAGAAGCATTAAATCCTTTATCTTGAAGTCATGGAGCGTTATGTTTTTCCTATGAAATCCTTTGGAGAAGAGAGGGAGGAAGGGAGGAAAAGTGTGAGATAAAAGAAAAAACTGGAGCTAATTTGCTTCTTTCAATTATACAATGTAAATTGAATATTAATTCCCCAACTTCATTCCACTCTTTTATACGGCATCTTTAATCATCCACTAAATTTTTTCCCCACAAAAGTTCTCTCTCAACTCTTTCCTAACTTGTAATCGAGGGAAACGTCTAAAAACGGAAATACTGTACAATGCCCATGCTCTGTCACTTTACCCTTGACTCTGTCTTTTTGGCCTTGGTAGTCGCGGAAAAGGAAGATTCGTGAAGTCAACTGTAATTCTACACAATCCATTTGATGTTCTATATGATAGGCTAGGATGGAGAAAGTAAATGAATTTTAACAGTATTTATAATTTATTTCCAAATTGTTTACACGCGTTTTCATAAACTCTGGTTCGCATTCCCGTTGGATTCAAGGAGTATCTCAAGAACGGAATTAGATTTGAGTAAAACACTATATGATAAAATTTTTAATGAAAAGTTGCGGGTATTTAATAAATTAACCGTTTTATATCAAAGACGGTTGTTTCCGGAAAAGACGTAAGGATATTTTCAAGGAACATTAAGTTAAATTACTTTCCCCCTCGGATGTTCCCGACTTAATTTCAACACGTCACCTCAAAGGACAACTGCTTGAACAAATATCGATACAGGCTTGTTTGTGCAACTGATTCACGGGGGTTGTATTATACGTATGTTTAATGTTATACTCAAGAGTGTTTGTCAGTGTAGGAGCAGATCACCAGCATCACATGATTAGCGTAAGCAGGCGTTAAAAACCCTTGTTTTGGCAAGAATAATATCCAGAGTTTTAGTAAATATACCGTCGGCAGCCAGGTAAAAATGTAAAGCTAGAGAAGACGATAGAAATTTTAAAGCGAGATATTTTATAATAACATTTGATATATAATTCTTTTAGCCTTACATGTGTAATGTAGCGTGTGTAGCTTACATGAATTTCTTGGCACCTCACAGAGTACAAACAAATATAGGATTTGGAATTGTTACAAGAACATTTTTAGTCCATCCTTTTCCTCGTCGCTCTGCTACATTCTTCATGATGATGATGAGGTTTGACGGACTAGAGTATAGGTACATTAACCTCTGACTAGCATAGTATATTACTTAACCGCCTTTAACAGTTAAAAGACATGAAAATACATTTAAATATTCTAAGTTAGTTATACGGAAATTTAAATAGCACCAGTTTATACATTTCGAATGCCTCATTTCATTCAACTCAACTTTCACTCCATCTTGACTTAAATGACTCTAGAGGAGACTGGGAGGAATAGGATTTAAGTTGACGTACATGGAAAAAAGTTTCAGGACCCATTAGAAGAGGTAAATATTACATGAGCTCCTTTCTCACGTAGTGGATAAATATTGTAGTTGCTTCTCCAAGTCATGGACCGATGAAAATACTTGTAATATACGTCAAGTATTTAGGGATCGTTTTGGGTGCGATATGGGGGAGTAGGGTTTGTATTTATAAGTCTATATCTAAATGTCTCTCGGGCATTATACGTATCAGCCTTTACAAAAATCATTTTATGTAACTTAATTAGTAGGTTGCATCATTTTGGAACGGCCTGTCCTCGGGCAAACTGCGCTGAACCAACCTTGATGGACTCTTTCTCTAGTAATTCGTGTATTTGACTGGACTTGGGTAGAAAATATTCAAGTAGAGCATTAGCTTTAGCGTAGTAGGTAGACATTCATTATAACTGGATTTTTACTGGGAATAAATGTAACTTCGAAAGTATGTCCTACGAACTCAACTCGAAGATACATTACAAATTAATCAACTACTTGGAAAGCAGGGGGAAAATCAAGGGCGTTCCTTGAAATTACCAAAATAAAGTTGTTAATAAGTGTGAATGCGGATATAGGTACAAAAGTATGGATTGAGTGCTGTTATATATTCCGGTTTTTCAATCCTCCACAGTGAAATAAAATTACAAATACTGTAATACTCAAGCAGATTAGCGGATACAGGAGCTCGTAGTGGCATGCTGAAGACAAGATCTGTAAATAGATTCCAGAAAGTAAATTCCTGCGTCCTAATCCAGAGTGGTGAAAGAGGTTGCTTTTCACTTGCCACTTTCACTCTGGCTTTCTCCATCCCACAATTCTAACTCTCATTTGAATTGCATCTGATGGGAAGGTGAGAGCTGTATGGTAAATGGTATCCCTCAGGACGTGCTGGAGACGGAGGAAAAGATGCATCAAAATTCTGGGAACATTAATAGAAGACGATGTGGTTTTAAGATGGATGTATGCGGGCGGGGGGATAACGACAGGAAATGGTGTGAACGTCTGGCTGGTTTAGTTGTTGCTATTATTCTCCTTATGATTACAGGAATCCATTTGCCTTTTCTTGGCAAGTTATAGCGGATGGAATTATTCTCCGTCCATACGCTCCCAGCTGTATATCCAGCAATGTGATTTAGCAGTGGAGGAAAAGGGAGCGTATACTCCCTTCTCCGGAAGTCATTGAGTCCACTTTTTGCCTCTTTTCCAATACGTACAGTAGCTCCTCCAGTCTGGGATTGTTTGTTAAGACAGAGAGAAAGGAATGTAAAGAGCTGCAAGGATGAGGGCAGTAGGAAGCAACTTGTTTCATTACGCTTTGGAATAATGGCTGGATAACAAAGTGAAAGTGGTGGCGGAGAAAGGAGGAGAAGGACATGGCTGAGAGAGAAGCCGGAAGAAAGAGGGGAACCATACGTATTTTCTAACTTGATCACTAAACAAATAACCTTCCCCGTCTTTTGACCAAGGTCTCCGTTGGAAGGAGACAGGCGGGCCGAGGCGGTACAGACGGAGGAATGCGTAATGCATTATATTTTCACCAGGGTTTTCAAGGACTGGAAATGAGGGGATCAAACAAGCTGGGTAATTTGAAGGTTCATTTGTGAGGGATAGGTAGGATTTTGGTTTGGATTAGGAGGAGCTGCGGCCTTGGACGTCGAGGGAATTGGTACTGAATTGGCAAGTTGAGAGGAAGTGCAACCGAAATTAGGGTTGAAAGGAGAGGAGGAATTGGGGCTGGAATTTGAGGGCAATTCTATGAGTGGTTGAGGAGGCGGGCTATCATCTAGTAAAGAAGTGGACGTGGGTAGGAGCGGAATTGAATTAGGATGCGTAATTTCCCACCCTGAACCAGGGTGGTTGGTCAGCAGATTACTTGGGCCGCTAGACATATTTAATGGATTGAAGGAGAGGGATGATGATGTGGAGGGATGGGAAGTTGGGGGATTGTTGCCGTTTTCTGATAGTGACGTAGGAGCTGTATTTTTGTGGATTCCAGTGGCGGCTCCTGTGGCGGAGGTTGGACTTGATTTGTCAGGAATGTGGACTTGTACTTGATTAGTTGTGGAGACATATTTGGCGGTGGCCTGTTCGTAATTAACAGCAACGACGGACTGGGAGTTGGATGTTTGTTCTTCGATGGTTTCAAGGGCTGTGCCAAGGGCTTTGGGGGATGCATTTGCCCCGCCCGCTTGGGATGTGGTGGGTAAGAAGGATTCCTGAACAGTCTCATTCCCGTTGCAGGTTCTTTCGGAGAGGACGCGTCGAGATCTGGTGTTACTGGCGGGGGAAGCGTAGTAAAAGCAGGGTAGAACTTGCTTGAATTCCTTGCGGAAGTTTTCGTTCAACCATGCGTAGAGAAATGGATTGTAGCACGTTGAGCTCATGGCGATAGTGTGAGCGAAAAAGAACAACAAATTGTTGTACGGAGACTCGGCTGCCATCTCATTCACATCATTCCACAGATTTACGAGATTAATCGGTAGCCAGCAGCCGCCAAAAATAGTTACCATTGCGATAAGCATCCGATTGGTCCGCCGCTTTCTCTCTCTCTCCACAGCTTCCTTCTTTGAGTTTTTGGAGCCGGGCTTTGCCTTGGCTCGATCACTTAGCTTGACAGAGACTTTAATGTAGCAAAACGCCATGATTAGAAAGGGAAGAATGAACTGAAGCATCACAGTGGTGTAGCTAAAGATTAGACGGTCATCTGACGAAGGCCAGTTCTCCTGGCACGCAAATTTGTTTGTCCCTTCAGGCGGATTTACAATCCTAATATAAACGAGATAGATGCCGTAGGGAAGGGTGACGAGGAGGGCAAATATCCATATAGACGTTATGATCCCGAAGCACGTTGTTACTTTCATTCGAGGTTTGAAGGGGTAAATGATCACAAAGTATCGATCAATGGCAATCGACATTAAAGTCAGCGTGGAAATATATACGCTCACTCCTTGAGAATAAGCCAAGAGGTGGCATAGGACTTGCCCGAAGATCCAATCCTGGAGGAAAGTGTATATGGGCGTGAAGGGAACGGCGAGGGCACAGAGCAAAATGTCTGCCAGAGCTAGGTTTGTAATAAAAAAATTCGTCACTGTCTGCATCGCTTTGTTTCGCATCACTACATAGCAGACTAGCACATTCCCCGTGATCCCCAAAACAAAGATGGTAGTGTATATGACGTAAAACATGGCTTGAACCCAAAGATTCCCTATTATATCAGTCTGGGAGTTGGTGTTGTTGTAGTAGTCCTCTGGCCATGCCGTCGTGTTTATATGGTCCATGAATCCAGGCCCTAGGTCGGAGCCTTCCATATCTTGCAAGTCTTCCATCCTCTATCAGGAGGAGCTGGGGCGGGAAATCTGAAACATTTATGAACCATCAATTCATTAGGATTTTCTCAATCCTGCCCTCCACACGCCTGCTTAACACTACTTTCTTAACCCCTATACGTTATCGAATCCACTCCTTCGCTTTCACCTCAGTCCTTTGTGACTTTCTCCTTAAAAGTGTTTATCTTCTCATCCTCCCGCGGATTTAATGATACCTATTATCCGGCAGTCTCTGACAGCTTTGTTGTGAGCAGATGCCTGGATACCTCTGAACATGATGAAACCCTTGACTGTATACCGCCATCGCTACGAAGCTAGTTGTGCTAGTTGGCAGAGGGGAGGGGCTAAACAAAAGCTCAGAAGAGGGGTGGATACGGCATACACCAACTTAAAACTTGTGTGTCTCCTTTATGGTCCACTTGCTTCCTACGGAAATCTTTTTACGACTTTCTCTAATGTTTTACCTCTGTTAACAATTTCCTCAATCCTAAGACCACCACCGTTCCGGTTCGGCCACTACCCATACTCAGCACGCAACCATTTACATATTACACTTTCTCCACAACTTTCACTCCCCCTTGTGCAGTTCCCTCGTACATACATTGCACACTAGACCAACTTCTACTCCATGCCCCACAACCACCTTACTTTCACCCCTTGTCAACGTTATCAAGGAGATGCTCTCTCATCTCGCTTTCTCCGACTTTCACCAAACCCGTAATCTCTGGAGGGGTAGATTAAATCTCGAGTATTTGATTCTCCTTTCTTACCACAATTTCTCTCAGCATGGAGTACTCATGTACAAATCCTGTTCTCTGCCCCGAGGGTAGTTAATATTCACACCTCCTTCATCAGCTAAAAACCAAGCCTTGAGGCTTTTGCTAAGCCCAGCAAAACTATATAAGAAAGATAAAATCCTCAGGATGGAAGCTATGGATTTTAAAGTAAGAAATCCTTCTTCAAGTTAACTCAAGCTTTAACCGGGTGAAATTTTCAACTCCCCGACTCCAGACCTAAGCTTCAATCATTGTGAAAGCACATGAAATTATAAATACGCTACTCATGTTTAAAATGAACTCACAAGTCAGCCACAAATCTATCTAAAAGCTAAAATCTCTCTTCCAGGCGATATTCCGTATTCTTCTCAACCATGTAGGATGTGGAAAAACGTTATTACACGTTCCTCTATCTTGCTTCGCTTCATCGCCCAAAATATTCCATCTTACAGCCTGTAAGATGGAAGTTACAGGAGGAAAGCAAGCATTACAAGAGAATTATTCATGAGCAAATAAAAAAAGCTTTCTTCAACTCAAATACCAATATAGGACAAGAAGAAGATGGGAGACTGGCAAAGGATCGGGATTCCTCTTCTCTTATCCACATGCCGTAAAAGGTTAGATGCACATACAGGAAGGAAAATCTACTTGGAATTCAGCATCTTATCTGTCCTCTTCTCCGACAACAAGGTCGGCCAATGTTGAACCAGCCATCATATATAATACATCCTCCCGCAACCTTTTCTCTCAAGGCATCTGACCTATGAACAAAGAAGCTAATCGAATTCCTCACCCGACTGCGTCCTCCCGCCCGCTCGAATGTCAGTCAGGCTTCTTTCCTACCTATAACTTTTGTTATGATAATTATCAAATATATTTTTCGATTCAACCTTTACATTGTGTACACGGCGGGATTGGCCTTAAAACTCTCTAAAAATTTGCCGGTACTGGAAAATTCGATGAGGGTGAAATACTAAACTTTGTTAAATTGCCTACAGGCTTGAAGAAACTTTCTCTTTTGGAATATATAATATACTCTTTCCACCAGCTCATTCCCGTTTAGAATATGAATCCACTGCCATTCCATCCATCAAGAAGGATCTCATTCTGTCTTTTTTGAGTAGGTCATTTGTGTTGGTTGCATTGTTGGATGGACAATGGTGGGATAAGATTTGTGTTATTATTCCAGGATAAAATGACACGGCCCTTGCATTACAGGCATATAATACTGCATTCTCAGCAAGGGCGAGAGAGAAAAAAAGGCCGTTTAGAAAAGAATTTTGCATGATAATTTTCCACTAAACGTTTCAACTTTTCCCTCCATAAATCTTATGTAGTCTATGGTGAATACAGATGCTATGAAAATGCTTACATGGTGAGCGTGATTTTAACATGACAATGGCTAGGTGAAAGACATGTTGAAGGTGGGAAGTTGCCAAAAGATCACGCTGTGCCTTATTGAAAGAGATTGAGTTGGCACAGTATGCAAACTCTGGAGGATCTTAGCTTCAACAACCATTAACTTTTCTCATAATAAATACTCTAGTTTGTTTAATACAGGTGAAGTGTTTTTAAGTTGTTTTGATCCCTAGCAGGAGTCTCAAGACTGCCCTTCCCTTTGATTCAATTCTTAAGCGTGAATCTAAAAGGTTGCAAAATCCTGGCTTTGTGTGAGAGGGGAGTACATAGTATTACAAGTATATATATCTTTTTCCTAAAACCCAAGCTCATTATTGTTACCTATATAGTCCAGAAGGAGGGATGTCTGCGGTTGGGAGGGTAAGGGAGAAAGTTGGTGATGGGAGAGAAAGTAAGGGCGGCGGCGGCGGAGTGAGAAAAACGGGTAACTTTTCCACAAAGAATTCCCTAGTTTACAACAAGAGGAGGAATACTGTAAGAGGATTGGAAATAAATTGTAAAGGAAATTATGCCCTCCGCCACACTTTCCCTTCTCTTTCCCCTTACTCGTCCTCCTGAATGTCCTTTGAGGAGCAATTCCATTGCCTTTCTTTTCTTGCATTGGATTGGCTGTACGCAATCTAAAATGTTTTCTCCATTTTTCACTTACATAAGCACATTGGAAAGGCAGGAGCAATTTAGCTTGAGGATTTTTTCGCACTTACTTCCTCTCACGGCCACAACCAAAGGATAGGGAACTCAATTTCCTCAACACCATAAACTACTCTGACTTCCACTGGGAGAATGCATTTTCAAAGAGAGCGCCGCTGCTAACATGCTCTCCCTACTACATTTGTTGTCTCGTCTAAATCATGATTTATATTCTTTTCTCCCCTTACGCCCCATAATGCTCACTTACTCTCTCACATTGTATAAATCAATCTTATCGAAACGACCTAAATTGCTCATGAATCCGTCGATACACAAATTAACGACTCCTCCTAAATTATCAAATCATAGCAAATACCCAACATTACTTCTCACACATTTAATCCTCCCGAGTCCATCCTTGCACTATTATCATGCTCATGAGACCAGAGTCCACACCATTCATACCATCCGCCATGTCTGCTATGTGTATAAAATTGCTTGAAATATGGTTTTATCTCATACTTTTCTCTCTTTACACCCACACATTCTTCCTTGACCATGGATCTGGCAAAGAGCATCATCATCCATACTTTCACCATTTCTTTATTCAAATCCCATGATCTCAAACTTGACTCAATAATCTTCTTCTTTACATCCTCTCTCACTCATTTCTCTTTCACTAAAATTAAAAAAATTCCATCGGGACTTGTGCTGGTTTGCTATGGAAAATTTCCATCTCTTCTCTACGTTCTGTTCTGTTGACTCGGTTATCTCGTGTAGATAAACATATCCCTGTTCTCTTGTCCCCAGCTTTCACCATACTTCCCAGATGCTCTTCCCAGATTGCCAGTTCCGTTCCTTCTCTGTGTTCTTCAGTGACAGAAGTTCTGTTCGACACTCAAATTAGCTCGGCACTACTTTTAATCCTTCCGTCCTCCCTCTTGCCGGAAAGCAATCACAATGTTACATGGCTAGCCCCGACCTCTATTTCTCCTTTTGTGCAGCTGGTTCTTACATTTTGCGACAGTCGTGTGTGGCCCCTGTAGCAAGTAGCAGCATCTTCTACATGATGAAGCCGTAATTTGCTACAACCATCATACATACTTGTACATTAACTCCACTCACCCCGAACGCTCCAAAGCAGATCCTACTAGTAGGTATATAAGCTTCTCTTAATTTACAACTAAACAAAAGAGCTTATGATACTCGTAAATTAAATCAATCAAGAATAAATTAGCCAGTGTAATACTTTAAAAGACTCGTGGAAGGCGGATTCCCATATTTCTGTCACATGGTTCATTGAAATATTTTCTAATTTAACAAATTTCCCCTCCTCCCACCTCTTTTATCTTCAACTTAACCTTATTAACAACTTGCTTATTATGTGCTTTAATGCTATTCTCTTTGGGAGAAATCTTCTTCCCTGTCCTCCTTTCTCCAACTCTCACAAGTATGAATAGAAAGCAACTGAGAGGATAATTTGCTCCATGCCTCTCTGGAAAGTTTGATTCTTTCATATACATGTACAAGAGGAGTTGACACAGCTTTTAAAATATTCCAGTCTGTTTGTATACTTACTGCTGGTTCTAGCTGCTTTCCCTTTAAGACTGAAACAGCTTTCTCGGGAGCGTCCTGGTTTTCCCAATAATCCCCAACACTAGTTTTTCATGACTGGATTTAACATCAAGACGTAAGGCATTCTATATATAAGTATCAATGAAGGAAAATATCAGGGAATCTGGAAAGCTGTAGTAACACGACGTGTGTACGTGTGTTCTCGCTTGTTCCCTCTTCCTTCTCACTCACAAGTCTTGCAAGTGTTTGGGAGAAGATGTTCTATTTAGTCAGCTCTTGCTTTCTCCGTTCCATGCTTGTTGGGGCTAATTCCAGAGGATGTCACTCCTCGTCTAACTTGTTGTCGGTTAGTTAAGTTGGATGTGGGGAAGGAGTGAGGTTCTGACTGCTGTCTATGTAGTTGCCTCCGTTTAGAATAATCAACAGACTAATTCGGATCATTTTATTATCGCCCCAGGAAGAGCAACCCCCGTGAATCCAGTCCCTGTATATGTAATTGTAAGCCACAAGTCTCTCTCCACAGAGGGTTTATTCCCTCATCTCTCTCTTTCTCTGCCGCCCGGGTCTTGTCAGCTATATACATGAGTTTCGTCAACTCCCTGCTACTTATCCTTCCTCTTCTCTTACTAGCCGCCAAGGATTCAAGAGATGGCCTAAGTTTCTGGAGTTGGAGCCGCAGAAATCCTTTTACAACTGCGCCAAGAGATTATTTCAATTACTCACTTACTTTCTCTACGTTCACACTCACACTCTGATTTCTCCTCTTTCTCTACCACACTAAAAATCTCTCCTTTATTAAAGCTTTTGTCGCTCTCTTTGGTAGGAACTCTGATATATAACCAAATTGGTGCTGGCTGCCTGACTGAATAAGTTAATGAAAGAAGAGTTAAGAGCGCTACACGCTTAGGTATAGAATTGTTCCTCGTGTGTTAAACCAAGGCGGTTAAATTAAGCCTGGTTAATGCCAACACAAGGAGGAAATTACTTGAATTGTTCTGTTTACTCGAAAATGAATACCACTTATAGAGGGCACTGATGGTATCTTTGTTGGAGGGAGGGACTCTCATTGAGATCAAGTGAGAAGACATTTCTAATTTCTGTATCGTACAATAAGCTTTCACCTCTATACTTTCCCTGGTCTTCCATTACTCGGAGAGGACAAAAGGACAAGGAAATCGTGTGCTTGAGCTGCTTAAAATTTCCTATTTCCCGCATCCTCTTCCCGTTTAGCCTATAGAATTGAATGAGAGGAAATGTATTTGAAGACATGATCAGTTACTGCTAAGTAGCTTGGAGCTAGAATTTGGGTCTAAAGAGAAAGTACCATTCTCACAGAGGATACAGCTCTGTATACTTGGTTGAGAAGGGAGAAAATTCTGTTGTCTCCACTTAATGGCTGATAAGTTTGACTTTAAGCGACTCTTGAATCTAGGAGAGGAGATACTCGGGAGGAGATACGGATTAGAGAGAAAGGTCGAGCCCTCATCTTCCCCTTCCACGCCTTTGTTTCCTCTTTATCCCTTTCTTTTGTTTCTTCTCCTTCCTTCCTGTCGAGATCTATTAAGATTGAGCGGATTGAGCACATGGAGTCTCCTCTTTCTGCCATGGACTTAAAAGCTGTGCATGTAGCAAAACGGCTTAACCGTTCCTATTTTGGTAAAAAGAGAAAGCCCACATTTACAGCCTAGCGCGTTGGTGGGTGCTAAGAGAAAGTTGGCTGTCAATTGTCAAATGGTGGAAGCTAGTAGAGAGGTGACAAGGATCCCGCTTGGACTGCGGTTAAAATTTCTTAAGAGCTCGGAGCACATATACAGTGTCATAAATACACATTTCATCTTTAGATTTGAGTCACGCTGAGACTTATCAATTGAGTGGAAAAGGTGAAAGCGTAACAGATTCAACGTTTCCGCGCTTGATTTCGCACATGTACGAACGAGTACGCTTAATGAAATCCTAGGAAGCTAGCAAGTATTCTGCTCAGGTATTTTGCCTCAATTACTATCCCTTCCAATTAGATGAACATGGGCATGCACTGTGAGAGGATATTTTGGAATTTCTTTCCAGAATCTCTATACTCTCTCTCATTAACCCCATGAGGAAGTTGTACACGAGGTTTCATCCAGCTATAAATTAGACAAGAAGGCAGCATCGGATTGACTCTAGTTATTAGGATTATAGTACAAAGTACTTTAAACTTGGTAACCACATGCTCCCATTTAACTTCCTGGAGGACGGCTCCAATGTGTATGAAAATCAGTATTCTACCTCTTTCCCTACTTTCTAATCTGCGTGCGTATAAGTTATTCCGTAAAAATCAATCAAAATGTCACTAGAAAGCCCAAGTGAGAGTGGGCAGACTTTCTTTCTCTCCCACCAACATTTTCTGTCTAACTTTCGCTACATGCGCCTACATTCAAGCAACCTTCACAACCTTTTCACTTTCTCCTAGCTTTCTCCCTCTTCCCCACAAACTATTCTTCTCTCTCACTTTAAAACGACCGAGGGTAAAGTAGAAAAGAATAGCTGCTGGAGGGATAACTGAGGATAGCATTCCGCATCTCCGTAGAGCGGATTCCACCGGTAGTTATCATTGCGTCCCAATTCTCCCACGCTCCCTTTCACCCGAACTTGCGAGTCTCAAACAAAAGATAGGCAAAGTTCACAGTATTGGCTCAGAGACTGTTGTAAGGGCTCAGGCCAGGAATCGAGGAATAAACCTTTACTTATTGGCTCACAGAGGAGAAAGTCAATAAGAAGGATGTGTAACGTGCTCTCAATTAGAATTACTAAGACACATGCTTAATTCTTTAGCATTAGCTACAAAGCGCTACGTTTTGGACTCTTGAGCTCCATTTCAAGGTAGCCCCCCCCACCACCCCTTTTCTCTCATACCCTCTCATCAGTTAATCTTAAAGCATGTACACAGGGAGAAAGGTAAACAGGCTCATCGATTACATGGATAAATGATTTCAGTCAAGTAAAACTTGTATCTTTCTAAGGATGAAAGCCCAAGTTGAAGCATGGGAATAACATCCATGAATCCCTTTCAACGCACTTACAGAACATAACTTACTTTCTCTTCCTTTTCACATTTCTCTCCGTCCCGCCAGCCATCTGCTCTTTTTTCTTTTCTCCCATACATATTCCGCCAATCTGATACTCGTCCCTCTTCTGTCATCCTTTCTCCGGCTCTACTCTAAACTCGCAAACTTGATTGCTCCCTCAATGTCCCTTGCTCTTCGATCCGCTCTGTGTGCGTACAAAGATGATAACCAAATAACCACTTGCTTTTTATGAGTATCCATTAAAAATATTGGCAATAGCAGACTCTTTTTCTCAACATCACCCCTCCGGCTTGGCAAATACCCCTCCCTCTCCCACTTTAATGAAACGAGGAACGAGGCAGGTGAAGACGGAGAAGGTAAGGTACAGTGGAAGGTGGAATACAACGTGGGAGCATCCCGTAGGGAATAATGTTTTGTATACGAATCAAACAGGGGAAAAAATGGATTTTTATTTATCTTCTCGAGAATTTCAACAAGAACCCTCTGTCAATTAGTATATTGTCTCGTCTTTACACACTCTCCTTCTGTGACTGAATTTGCAAAACGCCAGCCTGCTTTCCATCACAATGATGTCGTAAAGTGTCAAGTTAACTGGGAGTAGGAAGCCACTACACAAGCCACCCGCCCGCCACCACTGCATTCTCCTGTATTCTTTCCAACATAGCAGAGAACTATACTCTACTTTCCATATAACACGTCACTTTCCATCTCTTAGTCTTTCCAATTATCCAGTCACATGGCACGTAATTATTGAACATCACTTAGCTAAATGCATTCAAAATATAGGTTGGATCTTTTACAAGTTTCTCCTCCCATCGCTGCTGCTCTGTATGTATATGTACTTTATCATAATAGGCCGTTTTAGTGACAAAACTCTTTATTCCGCGTTATGCTGCAAGCATTTGTATATTATAAACAAATATTTATAGACTTTTTTTCTTGGACGTTACGTTATGCTAATCATAGTTGTTGTAGCCTTTGGCTACTGGCCGGGCTACATCGGCTAAGAAAGGAAAATTAATCCCTAAAAAAATATCCGTAGCCCGGCTACCGTAGCCAGGGCTATTTAGCCGGGCTACCTTTTGGAGTCCCTCTCTCCCTTCACTTTTGGAGCACAGTGTGGTACAATACTCGCTCAATCAGTAATAGCAGGAATGATTCACAAGTTAACACTAACATTAATTTATCAAACTTACTGATTCTTGTCGTACTTATGTGACAATTTGTTGATGCGGTCTAATGGATGGTGTGTGTAGGTACATATGTTGATATGTGCATATATTACGGGCATGCGGATTGCATCGAAACACTAATAATGATTAACCAGAATAAAAATTGGAATAAAAGAAATTTAAATAGTTAAATTTCATGTAGTATTCAATAAATGGAATGAAGCGTAGCCGGTCTAAAGGTGTGAGTTTATGTTAACATCCTTGGCGTTTGTCTAGATTATCCCATAAAGACTTTGCTTAGTTTCAAGCCTACACAGTAGAAATTTCATTGTGTAACTACGTAGCAAATGAGATCGATGTTTGCTTTCAAGCCCCTATGTGTAAGACAGGAAGTTAAAGGTAATTATGAGGAATTAAATTTAATTGGGTATTGTGATTCTTCTAATTTGCTACGAAGTTAAAATACCTACCGAAGAAGAATCACGACTGGAGTCGATACAACTAGAGTCAGCAATAAGACTCATACAATCAATTTGTGCTTTTGCGTATGACCATGAAGAAGATATGGTATACATCTATAGTTAACAATTAAGCACTATTATATTAAAGGTACATTGTGATTGTACGCTGAATCGCACAACCGTGGAGAAATGAAAAACAGTTGCTTGATACCAATGAGATTCCTTCAGTCATTCAATACAACGCAAACACTATGACAGAGAAACATGTGATGATGTAAGAGCCAGGCGACACTCACTATTAACGTGTCAGAGAAAACGTATCTCAGCTGAATTCCGTATGGACAAAAACGGAAGTTAATTGAGCTTATTGATAAAGGTTAATATTTTTCTTATCAACAACAGGATACTCGGCGGAAAATCAAGGGACGGTGGCAATTTCAAGTTTAGTAGGTGGTGCATTAGTATCCCACTAGTAGCACCTCTCCCTTACTCATGTTATATGGATTAAAGCGGTAAACGTAAAGATGAAATTTTCCTAGCCCAAATCACTCTTCTACGTTAGTCATTGCTTTCATCTAAATGAAAGGATTTCTAGTTTAAGTGAAACTTGCGAAACACAATGGATCTCAAAGTTTCCATGTGTAAACAAATGTAGTTTATGCAACAGAAGTTGAATTAAGTAATATTCCAGATACCATATTGCAATTATTGTGCATCGTTTATGAGGTTAATTTTAAATTCATTAAAGCTATCATTTTGTTCCTGGGGAAGGTATGCAGAATATTGGTACAATAAGATGGAAATTTTGCACAATAGTAACACTAGAAGCGCTTGGTTACTTTGGTTTTCACGACTTTAGGCAATACCTGCACGTAAACCAACCAAATTAACAACTTACTATTACGTCCTGCTCACGCGTATGCTCTTAAATGACTAATCTTACTTATAACGGGTGAACAGATTGACTATTTATACGTTACGTGAAATGCAATGTGCAACCAAAAGTACTACATGTATTAACAACACCCTATTGGAAAGAATAATTCACTAGAGTTTGATGAATGATTTCAATTCAAGGTTACAGTACCGTGTTTACGCTGCGTATACTAAAACACACCCACAATAACATTGTATCTTGAACATCTTGTGTATTGTATTGTGTAAACAGAGTGATTATATAAGTTGCCAGAACATAAACGGTTAAGTAAGGACTAAGAGCACGCCCTTAGCAGGAAATTCTAACAGTAAATTAAATGAAAATAAGACAACCAATCGGTGAAAATACTGCAGCCGAACGGTGGCGCAGATATTTTATTGCGGACCCTTGCTGATCATCTAAAATAATGAGGACCACCAATCGTGTGCGTAAACATGGAGATGCAGATGTAGTCACGCGTTGTCTCTGTGCGAATTTCTTGCTGTGGCATCTGGAACTGAATTTGATACGACCTACTTTCTAGCATAGACAGTATATCGATTAAATATGTTGTGCACAACTTGGAAATTTCTCAGTATTATTATTTGCGTGCGATTTTTCACTTCTTGCACAACTACTACTTGAATGCAGTATTTTAGATGGTTAGATATGAAGCCCTCTTTATTTGTATTTACAGTTGCATTTGAAAACCCAAATTCTACGCACATATGTAGCATGATTCTGTACAATGTTGTCAGTGGCCTATCATTGTGCACAATTATGTAGCACAAAGTGGCGTTAATGGCGTAATTTCTCGGCCAATTGCTTCGCAACCGCCACATCTATAACATTTTATCATACTCTATTAATCGCTGCAGCTAGGGCATCTGTAAAACCTTGGTAGTTAGTGATGTCGACGTAATTTGCTAGATGCAATGGCAATGACTATTTCAGAAAAGTGAATTTTAATTTTGAATAATAATTTTGTTGAATACTTCGAAATCTTTTTCCCATGAATGCTAGGTCCAGTGGTGCATAGGAAAATATATTTATCATCAGTTAAGTGGTTCATTGTTGCATACTTCTTGTGAGAAGCTGGATTTTCTTAGCGGGAGTTAACATAATTGCGTAGGCAAGTGTCAGGCTTATGGGAGAGCTCGAAGAAAGGTTTTTACGATCTTTCATACTTCAAAGCTAGGAGTAAGGTAGTTAGAACATAGACCAGGCTGTTGGAAGCCGGGCCTATGTTCTAAATTCTTTTTGTTTCGCAAGAAATAGAAGGCCTATTCTGGTCCACATTCCTTTTGACCGAGTTGTTCAATTTAATTTAACATTTGATTACGCTATAGTCAGAAATGATTAAAAATTCGCTCTCGTCGTCAAAACTGATTTTGATTGTGCTATCATCGTCACAATTACCTTTGACTGCGAGTATCTCGTCACAACTTCTTGCATTTATCAGGGCAATACCGATTTTGACTAGATGAGCGCAGCCAAACTCCAACTTTAGCAGAAGGGCGCCGTTATATATAAAGATTGGCCCGGATAGCAGAGTCAAAATCAGTTCAGGCTAGCCATTAGTGTGAGGTCATTCTTAGCACATATGCAACGCCAAAAGGGTAGAATTTAGGTTTAGTGCAGATAATTTCCTAAATTTATGGAACGTTGTTTAGTTTTCTATAACTTTAAATAGATAAAATATGATTCAGTAGCTAATAGTTAAATTAACTTAATTAAAATTCTTTCAAGTAGTATTTCTTAGTTTCTAGATTACATCAATTATAATTACTGCATTCTGGAAAAGTCAACGCAAGTTTAAACTGAAATCCGTACTAAAAAAAGTGCTGATGTAAACACAATGGTCAACGCTAGCACCAAGCAATATTTTATTATGTTGGTACCAACTCTATAGTTCAAGCGAAGCGAGAGAAAGTAGGCAAACGCAAATCATTTTTATCATTATACACAACTGTTCCGATGATATGCTTCAAATATTTTTTGTATATAAAACCGCATTGTATTCCCCATTAATTGTGTCCAATGTGCTGGTTTTAAACCCGCAACAACAGCACTCTTTGTAATACTCATAGAAAACCATAATAGTTATTAACATCATAGTAAAATATTTACAATTGCGGTTACAACCAAACGCAATGGTTGTTTTTTCGTTTGAACAAATCAGAAATAAAGTCAGTAATTTTTTTCTTCAAGAGCATTAAAAGAAAACAAATCGGTCCCCGCAATTGTGCCTTTAATATCACATTGTTGGTTATGTTTGTTTACTTCGGGATTTCACTTAGAAATTAAAGGTCGCAATGATTAAAGGTCAAATAATTGCCTGGATGCTGCAATCCTCGTTGTTAAAATTCCCTCACGCCATTTGTTTGTTTCTACAATATTACACAATAAAGAGAGTTGCAACTTACACTGTGTAACACAAATCAACACACTGTTCAGCGGAACAACCTCAAAAAAAGTATGGCGAACTCATTTCACAGCAATAAGTGTCAAATATATTCAAGTCGCATTCGTAGTACAGATCAAAGAAAATCTGACTAAATAACAATGTGTTCCAATTATCCCCTTTTATTTCCCTAACCTGTTAAAACCAACTCAGTGAAGACTGTTTGAATTAGTTATAGTGTAGCTGGAGGAGTACTAGTGCTCCGAATACCTCCAAAAGAGTCGTCCTGGGTCTGAAAATCCCATTACACTCAAATTCTCACTATATGACCAAACTCAATGGGATACCATGATTATGTTATGGATGTGCGAAGTGTAGATGTGTGAATGAGCGAGAGGAATTCAAAGATAGTTTAAACTCTGCATGTTTTACCATGTTGCATGTGTTTATTCCAGTAGATCTGATAAGCGCATAGTCATGTATATTAACTTATATTCACACGCAAAACTCCAGTGTGGAACAAGCGTGTTTCGAAGAAACCATGGTTACCACACACACTAGTTCGAGCAACTGTTTACCAGTATAAACTATGTCCTGCATTATTGTAAAAAAGTGTTGTAGCATCACCAAAAAACTGTATACCA
Source organism: Sminthurides aquaticus (assembly GCA_906901655.1). NCBI lineage: Eukaryota > Metazoa > Arthropoda > Collembola > Symphypleona > Sminthurididae > Sminthurides > Sminthurides aquaticus. The sequence goes on along the minus strand of CAJQTT010000004.1, from coordinate 163,203 downwards.
CATTCAGGATGGCTGGATAGTCAAAGATCCAGCGTGTGACAAAAGTCACGTGACGTTAATAATATAATCGTCTCGTGGAAATGGGCGTTATTTTTCGCAAACTTCATGTGCAATTTTCAGTGAACAATTTTGCGATTTTTACGATTTTTAGAAGAACAAACACGATTTTTAGAATGCAAAGAATTTAATTGTCCAATTCCATCGTGATAAAGTAAAGCTATTTTGTTACTCCCTCGCTCTGAGTTTATGTTACGACAATTGCGATCCTAGCTCTTCTGATGATAATGTTGCAATGGCAATCTGTTTCTACAAAATTGTTTTAACGAGCAAAATGAGACAGAGCTTTAACGTTCACATTATATATTTGGCAATGCTAGAAGAGCTTTCACCAAATAATTCAGATTCCAAGGAAAATCAATTCAAAAAATCCAAAAACCCATAAAATATGAATGCATTTCTATCCTTACAATGATTCTTTGTAAAACAGTCCAAGCCAATGAGCCCGAGACCAATACTTTTTAGTTCTATTAAAGCCTGGTCCAAAAATAATATTGATTGAACTTAGGTGTTGTGTGTATTGTTTTCTTAAATTTATGGAGCATTGTGTAGCTTTGACAACTTTAATTCAATTAAATATTATTGAATACTTAATGTGAATTGTGAATAATAATTTAATTGAAAAACTCGTTAAAGGAGCTACCCTCGGTCTCAGTTCCGAGTTTCCATGATACAAATAATTCAGGGTACACCAATTAGATGGGCCACAGTTTCGCTGCAAACACGTTACCAAAAGTGGTTAGTGTATGGCTGAATCTTCCAAAATAGTCGTAATTGAGGCATTCAGTAAAATAATACGCATGTTTAGACTGAAATCCACACTAAAAGTAAGAACTGATGAAAATACAAAAATCTACATGAGCACCGTGGAATATGTTGCTATTTAGGTACCAAGTGTGCAGTTCAAATGCAACGAGGGAATAAAATACTACTGTGCAGCATGTTTCATCTCCATTATACACAATTGCCCAGATGGTGCCTGCCAAATGTTTTTTTGTATATAAAACGCTTTGTGTTACCAATTTGTTGATTTACCACGTAACAGCACTCTTTCGAATACTCAAAGTAAACCATAGCACGTATTAGCATCATAGTAACATCGCTGAATTTGAAGGTTACAAGTTAAAAGCAATGGTTGTTATTTTGTTTCAGTTTTTTCTTCAAGAACATAAAAATATAGCAAATCAGTCCTTGCAAATGTGTATTTAATATTACAACGTAGTTTCTGTTTGTTTACTTAGATATTGCACTTTGAAACTTCTATCTAAGGTCGCCAGAATAGCTGCTGTAATCCTCGTTGTTACTTTTAACTCATGCAATGGGTTTGTTGCTACCATATTACACGGAGGTGCTTCTTATTCATTTCATTGTGTATCACCTTTAAACACACTGTTCAGCGCAAGTAACTCAAGAAAAGTATGGCGAACATGTTGCCCAGCATTAAGTATCGGATCTATTTGAGTTACATTGGCAACACAGATAAAAATCCGTGTGGATAAGAATTGGATAAAAAAAAGTCCCAAATTCCAATTATCCCCTCTTGTTACCCTAAGAAGTGTTAGAATTAACTCAGTGAAGCCTATTTTAATTGGTTGTAGTTAACTGGAGGAGTCCTTTGCTGCCTTTATAATTAAATCGCTCTGGGTCTGACAATGACATTAAAGACTTAAATTCCCACTATATTAGCTACGCAATGGGCTATGATGATTATGCCATGGATGTGTCAAGTGTAGGATGTGAATGAGAGAGATGTATTCAAGGTTAGTATAAACACTGCATCATTTACATTTAGTTCCAGTAGATCTGATAAGTACATAGTTATGTATATTTAATTACTAAACTCCAGTGTGTAGCAATTGTTTTTCGAAGAAACCATGGACACCAGTATTGTAGGCTATTTATTGCATTTTATAAGATCCCTCATTCACGTCCACGGTGTCACGTGGAAAATTAATCACGTAGACCAACCCCCCTATAAAATATGTACCAGCTCTCTCTTAGTTACACTGGAGCGCTGCCGCCACATTTACTTAAATGGAAATGTGTGATCATTGTGTTGTGTAGAAAACATGTACAGCAATCGCTTCATCAGTTTTAGACAGTATATACATATTATATATTAAAACAAGATTCATGAAGACTGGAGGGCAATGCATGGGGCATAAGATCTGCATGTGGATTCACAGACCTGCCACCAAATCTTTTACTCGACCAATGCAAAACACTACAGGACAACTGGATGTTTTATAATAAAGTAATGTTCCAGACGTGATCCCAGTAATTCCGTCAAACCTATTGTGTCCACAGCATCAAGAAAAGTCAACTGTTCAAGTAGCCCACGTAGCCCGGCCAAAAATAGTAGCCGAGTAGCCGGGCTACCGAAAATTGATCCCTTATAATCGGATTAGTAAAAAAGGGTAGCCAAGTGTAGCCAAGGCCAATCAACAACTATGATGCTAATTCTGTTCCCTTGCTTCCTGTGTTATACTATCGCCAGGAAATATGCTTAGTGCTTGCTCAACATGTAAAACATACAGAGAGCTGGAGGGGTAAGGAGAAAGTTTTCGTACTTCACGTCTTCTGCGTTAGAAAATGCATCCGGGGGTATATAAAAAAACTCAACTTTCTCCCTTTTATGAACTCGAAGAGTTGTTCAACTCGAATTTTTTATGTTTCGGTTTCCGATCAGTACAGAACCTTGTTCCTAATATAATTTTGGTTATTATTTAGCCATAATGCGTTACGAGGCTGCAATGCAAGAGCAAAGTTATCCGCTTGAGGGAATAGCAATAAACATCCATCTTTGGGAAAATCACACACGTAACTTCCGGTTGCAGAGACTTGCTCAAAGAATTGTGCTATTTCTCAGCTAAAAGTCATGGAGGCTGGACGCCTAAAGTAAATATAGTTTTCCACTTGGTGAGCCCATTTGCTCGGAAAGAATACTGAAATGAAGACGGGATTGGAGGAAGCCTGGGGTTCTTTTGTGAAAAGTTTTACAATCAATAGTCCAGGGAGCTTCCATTCAACTGCCAGGTGTCAGCCACCTTTATAAATTGCTTCTACTTGCATGTATTGCGGGGAATATTTATTTTTTCGTGCATCAAGGGGTAGCATGTAAAACGTCAAGGGTGTTTCAGGATTGCAGCCGTCTACGACGTGGACGGAGTAGGAACATGAAGGCTCTTTGGAAAAAAACGATTATTCATTTGTTGCAGCATGTAATGGACGGGTTATATGTGTGCGACTACTGGATTATCATTTACTTTAAAATTACCCCCGACTGCTGTAATGCACAATACATGTTTGGTCGTTCCAAAGGCTCCTTGTCACGGATTATTTGCTTGCAGATTTTATTATTTTCTCCGTCAGTATAAATAATGTAATCGGTTAGTATTGCGTTAAACTGACAGAATGGAAGGGGGAGGAGTGTAAAAAGGTAAGCTCTCTTTGTCATCCCCGCCTTTCACCAAACTTCCTATGCATAGACTAACCGATTTGCTGTCGTCCGAATGCTTTGAAACGGATAAAATTTATAATACTTTCTCAAGATCCCTTTTTGGAAGTGATGTAACTTTAGCTATACGCTTTCATCCCAGGATTGAAGTTATGTTTTTGTAATAATGCTTGTCCTTCCACTTCACAGCTCAAGTACGAAGCAGCTCAAATTTTATGAGAAGTTGTACACTTTTTGCTTTCGCCACAGCTGGAGTCATCATCGTCGTCATAGTGACAGAATAACAAAATGATGAAAACCTCAAATTTTATCCAACACTTGAAGAGCTTTCCTGGTGGGAGAGTCGGAGGGAAAAATCCTTGAATTTAGATTGCTATTTAATCCAATTTCTTCTCGTCCTCGCCAAATCCTTCACTGCAATATTCCTCCGCGGATGCGTGTCCTTGGTACGAGGGAAAGCATACAATGTGCAGTATGTCTTTGTTTGAGCTGATATTAAATCTGCGTCTGTTGCTGCAACTATTGTCGCCTGGAATAGTAATATGGAAGTGAAATATGGGATTTTTTGTAAAATTTTATTCCAATTTAATCAAGTACTATATGAGGAGTTGGAGATCTACGATTATATTGATTAACACAACCGGATTCCCTGCGGAACCTATCCAATAACCAGGAGAAAGGTAATGAAAGGTAAAAAGAAAAAGCTGGAAGGCTAGACAAGTTTCGATTATTTCGAAAAGATACATATACATTTTACCCTGGAGTTTAAGCATTATTTACAAGTCGGAGGATTTGGTATGCGAAGCTTTGTTTCCTCTTGATTTATATATCTTGCTGTGTACAAGCGGGAAAAGTTAGAGGCTGCTGTAGTAGGGAGAAGAATTCTAATCTAGGAGGACGGTGGGTGGGATTCGTAAGGAAGGTTGTATCAATAAGGGGAGGGGGAGGACTTTCTCTAAACTTTTCTTAGCCTCCACGTGTACGTACGTACGGTGAGCTTGAAATTCTTAGCGTTTAGGGTTCTTTAAAATTATTCATGCCTCTAACCCTTAAAGTCCAACTTATTTTTCCCATTTCCATTCTCCACTTCCTCCGAGGCGTTGGCCTATTTTCTTTGGCGTTGTGTATATATTTTTACATGTTCTCTACTTTCGCTCCTTACACTTGTTCGCGATGCAAAAAGAGATAACCTTTCCCAACGCCTGCCTTAATGAAAGTGAAATTACGCAAACTTTTCTATTCTACAGTAGTATGGAATCTTTTTCCGGGACTTTAAGAAGGAATGTGTGGAAATGGAGAAAGGAAAAAGTTGCGTCCCCACCCTTTCCATTCCTCGCTTTCACCGCTCTTAAACTTGTATTCTTCTTCCTTTTAAACCATCACATATCCGTTTTATGCTCTCACGATCCAATCTTTGTGTCTTGGTCTGGACGAAATAAAAGTGAGGAGGCTCAACCTCAGTGCTTTCTCCAACCCACTTACTTTCTCTACAGAAGGGAGGAGGGGAGCGAGGAAAAGGAGTAGAAGGTACTTCTTGAAGATGATAGAGCCGGGAGAGGAAGGGGTAGCAGACGGGTTTGTCCAGCCAAGAAGTAGGATTATGGACTTGTATTCTGGGATATATCTGACACATTCGGACACATTTACAGATTCGCCAAATGGTCATATAAGGCTTACCCTTCAGCTCACATACGTAGAGGTTTGGTGTCACTTTGCCAGATATTATGTGTATTCAGCCTCGGCTTGCATCCATTGATGCGATATTCCGAATTCCCAGTGTACACTCAGAGATTCATGAGCTTCAGCTTTTTCCTCTTACACCCAACTTAAAAATAAGACTTTTGTGGGGAAAACTTTGTCATCATCTTGTACTGTAGTCTAATCCAGGAATTTGGGATGGCAGTTGCCCTAAGCCGAAGGCTGTATAGCGATTTTACGGAATTAACTTGATAATAGGATGGCTGTAGGTAAGCTATAAGCATGGAAAGTCAGGGAAATACTGTTACACAGATACGCCTAAGAAAGAACATGGTTGTGTCTCCTCCTTGCTCATTCAACGCCACCAGAACTTGTGCGGGAAAAATTCCAGTACTTTGCGGTTCGGGGAAAGAGGATTTGGAGGAGAAAGGTACTTTCTCGAAAAATTTTGGCGAGAGTTGGAACATTGTTTGCACATCAATGTCTTTGATTACGATTTAGTCGCAATCATCTAGCCTCCTCCATATTTTGTTTCCTTTATACTGGAAACCCATAAGTTCAGAATCGGTAACTGAAGGCGGCGATAAAGAAATATTCCAGCGATCATGCCACCCCAAGGTTTTTTTTAGCTTTTACAATACAAATACAACACAGCCCTTATCCTGTCTCCTCCATTCTTTCCCCTTTATTCCCTGGGACAACCCATTTTCCCACCCTTTATCATCATCTCTGGATTCCAGTATAGTCTTGTGTGTATATCAGAGGATCAGGACAAAATGGCCTCATCTTCCATACATTCTCTTCTTCCTCCAAAACCTTCTCATTTATTCACACGTAACTTTTTATTGCTCCCATCGACTCGTATCTTTTTTCATTTCCTTTCTTGTGCTTTCCTCCAATCATCCATTCAACTCGTCAGTCACCTCCCCGTACTTTCTCCCTGCTTTCTCCATTGCTTTCTCCACCCATTCTAAGCTTCACTTTCCACAATTTATCTTATGCACAAAATTATATTCAGAAGACTAAGCTGTAGTTTAGAAAGAAGAATTCTTGAGGATTCATCAGCTTTCTCCCTATGCTCTCCATCAAGGGAAGCGTAGGGATGCATATCTCTATTCTAGCGTCTCGAGCAGATGCACCGTCTGTCACACTCAGAGATTTGAAACACGCCCGAGCAGATGTATAGAAAAGCTTTCTTTACTTCTGACAACATCATTCCTGCTGATCTTTCATCAGCTTTCCCTCTCTTCCCTTGCCGGCATTCCTTTCTGAGGGTGCGTGGATTCTATAGAATTTCCACAGTACTTTCACCATATACAGTCTCATAATAAGCCTGTACAATCCATGCCAGCGTGGAATGTGAGGAGTAAGCTGTTGTGTAAATGATGGATTTACAAAATCCCAGCTGGAATCAAGGTCGAGAAATGTTTCAAGTGCCCTGGAATTATAAAGCGTCGATTGTACTTTCTTCTGCTGGTATCTTACAAAGCCCGGGGGTTCAACTTTTCGACCATTACATCCCTGTAGAGGTCTTATCCCAAGTAACTAAAAGGTAAAATGAGCAGAGTACGGACGGACGGGATGGAAGGAGGACATGCTTGAAACTGTTCAGAGGCGGCATATCCATTTGAGAATTTTGTTCCATAATGGAATCCATACAATTTAGTAAGATAGGATTTCTTGCAGAGTTTTTGGCAAACTCTTCTATTCCGCTACTTTCTCCCACGTATGCACATGACTCGAAAAGAAAGCAAGAATCTTCTCAAGCGCTCCTCCTCTTTTCAAACTTGTCCGACTGAAGATGTAAGATGAGAAAAATTAATATCCTTGAATCCCAACCGGCTTTATGACAACCAAAATGCATGTCTTCGCATTTCTTCCAAACCATTCACATAAAGATTCCTAGTTGAGGGCACGGAGAAGGAGGACACTTTTTAAAAGTACTGCATTTCCTAGATACTCTCACATTATATGTTTGTTCTGGCGGCCATCCTACATGTTTCAGCCTTTTACCAACTCAGAGGACCCAACCCAATCCGAAAATCCATCTACGTTAGCGAAAAGAGGGTACAGCGAGCCGTGGACGGGTCCACGTCCACGGGTTTCCATTCCAACCCCTAGCATATGCATCCCTCCTTTCTCGTTTCCTTTGTACATACACCTTGTTCCATACGGGGGAAGAAGAAAACTCAAGCTGGATGAAAGAGAGGGAGAGAGAGAGAGAGAACTAGTCTGAGGATTTGTAAAATTTCTCCACACACGAACACTACGACAAGATTCTCGTGTATTCAACGACAATGAATTCATTCGCTTCGCATAAGGAGTTTGAGAGTAGGCAGTAGGCAGTAAAAGAGGCTGTCGGACTCTGCATGTCTTAAAAAATCAATCCTCAACTCCCACACTTCATTATCATCGTCTAACATCCCACACAACATGTTCTCTTGTCAACAGCAGCTTTCACTATGACGGCATTTGTTCAAAAAGTAGCTCTAAAAGGGCAGTTTTAAAGCGCAGTATACTCTGTTTTTCTGCTCCTCTTGGCCGGATAAATTGGATTATACGCATCTCTTTTTGGAAAATGAAACAATGAAGAAGGAAAAGAAGGAATTTGTGATGGATTAAAATCTTATGCTGACAAAGCAAAACTTGGAAGTTGTAAATCTGATGTAAAATCTCGTTTTTAAATGTGGTTTTCAAATCTGAAATCGTCTTAGGAAATCTTGGTTTTCATTAATTCATACCTCTTCCAAATTCCTCGTTTTCTAAGCGTGTAAACAAGGAAAGACTTTGTTGCACAAAATCATTTAAGATTATAAAATTATAAGTAAATTGGATGCAGCTATTTATATTTGAGCCTCAACTACAAGAAAGCCTTGAGGAAGATGGTGTAAAGCGGAAGGCTAGCCGTTTTGACACAAGACGAGCTTTGACATGATGTATTGGAAGGCTAATTTTTGGGAAAAGATGTGTCAAAGAAGCGCCCTCCACCTAGCACAAACAACGTTAGATTACAGATAGATATTTCACTCCGGGCTACCCGCAGTAGGACGCCGATATTGTAGTATAGTGACGCTGTCTTTCTTGAAAATTTGTAATCCGATCCAGCTATGTTGCAATCCATCCTTGACTTTCTCTAACCTTCCTGATCTGAATCACTCACTCATTCCGAAGCGAGGCTGGAGCCGCGTTTCCATTTACACACGTAGTAAGAGGGGTTCATATGGATTGAGCAGTACGTTCAGCGGAAAGGACGCCCAGCCGAGTGGAGCTTTCAAGTTAAATCTGATTCTTGATCGTCGGAGGAATATAACGTTTGAAAATTATGCATTTCCTCCCAACAAAACGAAAAGCGGACAGTGAAAGATGAGGGTATCAATTTAAAAACTGACTCCCACTTTCCTCCACTGTCCTCCTCCAGCTTGCCCATAGTGAGCTTCTAAAGCCTTGCACAAAGGCTGGAGCGATGTGCTGATGCTTGGCTTTTGGAATTTAATCCCCTGGAGTGGATTTCGATCCGGCTCTGTTTATCACACCCACCCAACATCCTTATTTCTTGATTCGTAAAATATTCGTAGATAATTCTTGACGCATTACTAACTTTCCCCGCCTGTATGTATTCCCTGTCCTCCCTAATTCCTGTCAAGGAAAAAGATTTCCCTTTTATTATCGCTAAAGATCAATCACACATAAGACGAGTCAAGGGTGAAATGGTTCTGATAGGATGAGAAATTTATCTGACAAATCTTTTCTTCCTTTCACCCCAGCGGCTACGGCTGAGATACGGTTGAGTTGAGGTTCAGAGGCTTTGGGGAAGCTACAGAGAGAGAAACATGCTCTTAGGTGGATCGCTATTTTGAAAACATTTCCCTATACATGTTCCCCACGGACTACAGAAGAGAAGGCGGAGACGCGGTGAAAGTTGAGTGGTGAAAGCAACACGATGCACATTCACCTCAAGCCTATTTCTTGGATTGCTTATATATGCTCCCTCCAAAACATGGGATTTCACTCAACCATCTCGGACTTTTCCACCCTTTTACTTCCTGTGTACGCTCAAAAAGAGGATTTCACTCTTGTAGAGGTGACGTGACATTACTCAGCTTGGTTGGTCCTCCTACTACAACCCGTCAGTCTATCCTCCAAACTCTTTTCCGGTTACTTTCAGCCGCTGCTTGAGGGATGCCCAACCATAACGAGGGCTCCTGCTTCCCAAAACAGAATCTTGAATCCATACTTGGAACCATACAAAAGTTTACTTGGAAACTCGTAAGTTAGAGCAACACGGAGGGAGGTAAAACAATTCGTCTTTCTTGTTTTTTGTTTTTATTTCCTCTGGCAAAGACGTGGAAAAAATTGTTGTGGAGAGCGTCTGTGAAAATAGGAGTTGTAGACAGGGTCTGGTTGAATGTTATTGGAGAAAATTTGGCAGACTCCTCCTGCGTCCTTGATTTTCTTTCAGTTTTCCCCAAGAAACTTGGGTATTATTCTCTCATTACACCACCTTCTTGTTAAACAAGTAAACTATCTGAGGAGAGAGGATTTAAATTAGATTGAGATAAAAGCTGGTCTTAAGTTACACTTTCCATTCCCTCGGTCAGGGCATGAGCGTCCAGTGTGTCTCCCTCCGCGCCGATAAACTTTCCTCAACACAACAGAGGGCAAACGAGGCTGTATAAGCTTTAAAACCGCCAACATGTGTTTCCCCTCTTCCCCTCTCATCATAACTCTTTCTCAAGTGTGCATCTGAGGAACGTGGGAATTTGAACGCAATCCCGGCTCTCTTCTCTCTCTCTCTACTACGGCAATATGCCCTCACCTCTCATTCCTTTCATGTTCCCTCCACCAACCAGCATTCAGCCCGGCGGAAAGCTGAAGGCTTATAACAAGCTGGGTGCTGCCAGCCAGAGGCGGATTGCATTGTCTTTAGATTCAGGATGTGGGCAAAATGTCTGCGGATCCTCACCAAAGAACTTGTGTAAAGCAGAGCTGAGATGACAAGACTATATACAGTGTTCATTCCCATCAGCCAGGAGGAGGAAGAAACACCAGCTCTTGTCATATATACAACTTGATAAGTACGAGTACTAGAGACAAATCCGGAGAAATTCGGGTAAGAGTCAAAAGCACTTGCTCTCCAAATAGTCGAAATCCTCCTCGCGGTAGTGCAACTAAGCGTATACATGTACTCGCCTCAGCCGAAATTCTCATTTACAGGAACAATCCAGGGCCAGCTAAGCCGTTTCCATAGCGGATAAATCCCGGGAAATCTGTTTAGCATCTCCCCACAGCTGCGGTTTACCGTTAACTTTCTCCACACTATGTGGCTTTCTCCAAGACTGCTCTTAACTCCCAGAGCATTAGGTCTAGTGAATGGATAATCAAAAGCAGGAAAGGAAAATTTGGAATTCACAACTATTTATTTTTAGCCCTCATTTACCTCCAATAAGATTAAGCTACTATAACTCTGAAAGCTTATTCTCACAAGGAGCAGGAGGATGAGAAACGACATTAACCTCTGTTACGGATCAAGTCTGTTGTTTATGCTCTAAATCAAATGATAATGTGTGCTCTTAGAAAGCGTGTACTTTCTTTAAGAATCATGTAGAATAACTTTCACTCAATTCTACTTTCTCCATGCTGTGTGCCTTGCTTTCTTGAGTCAAGGGCCTTGACGCATGCTTTCTCCTTGCTTCAGAACGAGCCAGACAATCCGGTTGTTGCTTCGATTGAGGTTTGGTCTTTCTGGCGCTCAATCAAGAAGGGACAGGTACAAGGAGCTATATAACGCTTTCCAAAGGGAGAATATATATACTCTTAAGCGCTAGTGTGATCCGTAGTGATGATAATGATAAGCCTAGGATATTTAAGGCTAAGATACTCTCTTACCTCTCTTTGAGAGGAGCTTCCAAATGGTTTTAACTCTGTAATGGAGATGAATGCTAGCAATGATTCATGTTTTATGACCTTGGTATTTTCTTGCTCCTGACTTTCCGGCATATGTTTTAGTTTATATCCGTATGCTCCAATCAATTTCCTCCTTTCTTATCTCAGCTGGCCTCAACTTGGTCCATTTGCACTCCTCTCCAAGCCTTACATAAAATATCCTTGAATTCCTTTATACATGTTAAAATCCTCACTAAAAATTTCCGCAACATCTCATATATTCTCTACTATTCTTTACATTTATTTCACAGCTACTCTTTTCCCTTCCATCCGCTCCCATAATTTCCTCTCACGGCCACAAGTTTCCAAAAATTCTTCTATATATAAACCCCGCACTCTCTTCCTCTTCTTCTTGAAAACCTCAAGACACGATTTCCGTTTCCTCTGGAAGAAAAATCAACAGAGTAACCCTCTGTATGCATACTGTGCATCTCTCCGCTATGTTCATACCGTCGACTATATACATTTGTCATACAAACTCAGAGGAATGATCCATCATTAATATCCACTCTGCCCTCTTGAACGGGTTCATTTCCTCCGTACTCATGTAACCCTTTTCATTATCATGTATCAGTTGAGAAGAGGCTTGGATGAGAGAATTGAATTCTTGCTCAAACCAAGTTGCTTTTCTTCTGTCCATAATCCCAATCACACACTCTTTCAACATGTATAGTGTATACACGTATTCACATAGCTGGATCCACGGAAGAGAGAGGCCAAGGATGAAGGAGCCAGAGCCATGTATAGCTTGTTCTTCTTGAACTCACCTCTCATCCATCCACCTACACACTTTCTCCAAGGAAAGATTATGCACTCAGCTCCTGCAGCTTGTCCGTTTGTGTAGCCCATAATTTCCCTCTATCTTTTCCTTTAGCCCCTCCTCGTCTCATGTCCACAGAGTGGCACGGAGTGAAAGAAGAGAAGTTTCTAATATAAAAATCATGAGTTCTTTAGTATATTCCACCCAAGCCATCATTCATCCGGATAATGTATATGCATGCCCTCTCCGGTTCACCCAGACCTTTTTGAAATATTCACTCATATCTTCATCTCTCTATTCTCCTCCCTCTTTCTGACCATATGGTCTCCAAGGAAGAAGGGAAATAAACTCTTTTATTCCTCATCTCTTCTTCTCAAAGTTGATAAATTCGGAGTGAGAGAGTCGACTAGTGGTTAACGAGGAATGGGAAACCCTATCGGGTTTCCTTCACACACAAGGTAAATATCAAATGTTAATGTTGGTTTATTCCCAAGATAAGCCCTCGAGAATTTAAACCAGTACAATTTCCTTGTATAGTCTCCGCCTCCCCTCAGCCTTTACCCCGGATGAAGAGAAATTCTCCGGGTCGGATCTGACATACTCCAAGTTCCGTCCTTCCCGAGCCTCGACCAGCTTAAACTCAATAAGCGACTCCCTCCTCCACTGTACATCTCTTCACTTAATCCAAATGCCTCTTGTGATGGTTCCACCCCTTCCTTCTCAACCTCTGTCCGGCCCTTCCCTCACCTATAATTTTCAATTGAAAAGTATGAACGCTGTTTTCCTCCTGCAGAAGATGTTCCGATTTCCATGTCCTCCACCTGCTCCGTAGTCGACTAGAAATTCTGCAAGTTGATGATCCGCAACTCTGGATGCAAAGCCTCCTTATTTTAGGGATTCCGGCTCCGCAATCAATAACTTACACATCTACGCTTTTCTTTATCCTCCAGGATTGAGTAAAAACAACTTTTTCCTCCAAGCGTCTCGAAACTTTTTACTTCAATCAAGATTTGTTACACAACTGGCAAAAGGCAGCGTCTTCTATTGGCTTGAGCTTCTTCCTCGGGGCTCTTCTACTAACTGAGCCATCCAAGGGTCGCAGCATGAAGCTGAAAAAGTCGGAAAGTAGTCAAGCTGTGAGCGGCTACTGCTGGACGACTATATCCTCCACTTTCTCCTCGTTGGAGGATGGGAAAAGACATCCTCTATCTCGGTTTCTACTACACTCACGGATTCTGTATTCTGTCCTCCTGCCTGATCATCAAACTATGGTGTAAAGAAAAGGCTTGAAAAATTAGTAAAATTCTTACGGAGAGGATGAGTGAGAAAAAGTTTTGTGTAGAATTTACAAACTAGTTTAAATCTCTCTAGAGTATCCATATTCCTATCAGACGCCAGCTGCTTACAAAGTTGGTTCGTCAATGCTCCCATCCTCACATCAACATGAATTATAGACAAAATCTCTCTTCCATCTAGTTCCTGACTATAATTAATTACATTTAATGTGCAAAAGTTGGAGTGCTACCAAACTAGAGGAAAGAAACAAACACTCATTTAGGACACGACAAGAATGAAAATTGCCATAGTTTTTCTCTCCCTTTATTTCCTCGAGAAATTACGATAATTCTGCAAATAACAAGATGGGAAAGGATGGATGGTGTTCTAGAGGAGTAATTCAGTACTAATCTACTTTCTCTTCCTGTCTCTGCTTATAGTTGAGATGACGCTCCTCCTTGGCTCTTTGTCGTGCCCATTCTCGAAGCTTCAAGGCTTTAGACGAGGCTAATAAATAGTTTTGTCGCGTTAGGTCTTGTGAATAATGTATTCAAGACTCATAGTTCAACACGGCCTACTCTAAACTCTTTACACTGGTTCCATGTCAAAAAACTTGTAGCACGGAGTCCCCAGGATATTCCGTCGTCAAGTCATTTTATGACCCAAGAATCTTGAACTTGGGGGGAGTGTTGTTAGTGTTGAGCTGTGGAGCTCATGGAGTGGCACTCATAATTTATAATTGCTAACTCGGAAAATAACCCCTCATTATCTTCTTTCGTAGGAGCATTCTCATTTCATTGTTATCATTTTCTCCTCACTGTATCCTCCACGCTTTCCTAAAGGTATGAAAACTTTGGAATGCGGAGGAGGGCGGGATTTTACTATTCGCATACATTATTTGGAAAACTTTCTCCTACTTTCTCCGCTTCTTCTTTCATTTACAAGCTTGTTATTCACATTATAAATTATAGCTCAAGTCCCATCAGTAAGTGGAGCGGGTATTTCTCTTTTTACTCTTGCCCTACCTAGCTTTCTTCGCAATGTCTCCAGTCGGCAATTTTTCCGTTCCGACTATTTCCTTGGGCGTAAAACTCCTGACACTAATGAAATCACTTTACTCTTGTCGTACATGTAATATTCCCAACTTTTATCCTCATATCCTCTCCGCCGTCTCCGCTTACTTTACAGTCCCATAGTTGTATGAATTCGGTATGATTGTTTCTTTAAAGACAGTATCTCTTCTTGCTATTGGTGCGGAAGGAGTTCATGGGCTGTAAATCACGAGCCGGCTTTCACCTTCCTCCCCCTTCCTCCCTCCTTTTCCGCACCTGATTAGTTCAAAGGAGAATTGTGTGGGAGAAAACTGTGTTACTTTCTCTCAAACCAATTTCCATTTTAAAAATTCGGGCTAAAAGGAGTTGATGGGCATCGAAAATGAGAGCGCGAGACAGGAAGGTTGGAGATGATGAATCCATTATTCACTTTAGTTCCCTTTTCTGGGAATCCTTGATTCGAGTACATGTTTCAAATTTATCACGGACGTATATTTCAAAAAAAAATAATTCACGGAAATGATTTAATGGGGTGAGAGCGATTTAGAATTCCACATACAAGCTATATGAGCTCAAGCAAGCCAACAACCTCTTGAGAAAGCATACACAAACTTGCTATAGCAACCCTGTAAAATGAGAACTTGTTGAAGTATAGGGTATACTCGAAATTCGACCGAGAAAACTGGGTGGAAAGTAGTAAATGCTTCCACCCAGTACAAGCGCGCTATAACATAATATCCAACTTTCTCTTGTAGTCCCCCCTCTTCGGTTCCTTTATTCTCCATTTTCTCAACTGTCACTTAAGCCTCGTTATATTTCCCTCCTTGCGTCCACCCTGTATTTTTGTATCGCCTTGGATTTCTATCCAGTGGGAAATTCGTGTAGGAGTTAGTGTGTAAGGCGAAACTCGTGTCTTTAGTATCTCTACACGTATGGTTTTATGGTTTGAGAGTGATAGAAAGTAGAAGGAAAGAGATGATGCGCGGTTTTGGGCGGCGTCCTAAAATCCCTATGAATGATGCTAAGTAATACTGCGAAAGAATAGCGTTTCTCTTGGTATGACTGGATAAGACAAACTGGCCGGTGGAGGACTTTCTCTAGTACACATGAAATCCCTGGTATATGTCTTGATATCCGAATAAGCGTGCTAAGGTTTAGCGCTAGAATTTGTTGGAGCAGGAATAAAGAAGGCTTTTGCCATTCTATGAAGCTATATATTGAGACAAAGCCCCAAAGTTCACATTGGAAATTTTTTCATAGAATTTTCTAAAGTCACCACAGAGCCGGGAGAATACGTAATAGGGGGGCTGCTGGCGGAGAGGTTTGAAATTGTGGAGCTAAAAAGAGTAAAGCAGTTTCTTGACGCTAATTTCCCGTTTCGCGGTTTTTCTCCTCATAATTTTTCCTTCAATCTTGCAACCTCCGGAACTCTGAGAACATATAGGGGGAGGACGCCTCCGAGAAGTGTGGAAGAGGCAAAAGGGCTAAGGACAATTTATGAGTAGATCCGGTTTGGACGATATACGCTCTCGGCCATGATCCTCCGGTTTCCATATAACAAGGAGGCGTCTCCCAGTCCTCCATCCACCTCGCTTTTCTCTCACCCTCCCACTTTCACTTGTCACCAGGCCTTTCCAATCCCATCCCAATTAGCGGACGCGATTATATGTCAACCAATTTTACTGTGCCACGCTTCCGCGAATAAGATTTCGCGTCCCTGGAATTAATAATGGTCTCCTTCCCCTCTCTACCCCGCTCCATAACTGCCCGGTTCTTGGAGACAGCTTTCTCTTCGCCTTCATCCTTGCTCCTTTCCAGCCAAGATCCGGTTTCTAAAGGAAGAATTTTCCCTCTTCTGTCTCCTTTTAACAGTGTTACATCCTAAAGAAGAATATCTTCTTCGTCCCACACGGCGGAGGAGAATAAAAGAAAGTTACTTTATGATTTCTTATATTTGCGAAATCTCGCAAAACCCCGACTTTGCAATTTTTCCCGTTATTTTCATAGATTACAGAAACGTGTATTTTTTCTACTATGCTGTGAAATGATCGTATTGAACTTTAAAAGCCTCCAGGATTTTCACGAATCCTTGAGTAAACACACTGTTCAAACGGGAGGAAAGAGTATTCCCTGTGCATTGGGAGGGGGGGTTCGACTCAAGAGAAAATAAGCAACGACGAGGCGGTTTACAAGAGGATTTTGTTTTTCTCTCCAAATAGGAGAAAGGTTTTTATATATGTGTAGAAACCGGGATTTTTGCACTTGAGTGAATAACATCAGAGTTTAGTGGCAATAAAGCAGTGCATAGAGGATAGTCTTAATACTCCTCCTTGTCTTAAGTCTTACTGTCTACATGGAAGAGTTGAATGCTGGAGATCCTGGAGGCAATTTTCCTCGCTTTATCAGCTTTTCAACTGACTGAGTAAACGTATTTTGAAACCCTTGTTCGTTTCCCCCCTGCCTTCTGTCTCCTCTCGACGTCCTTGTGTTTACAAACGACCATGATTACAGAGAATGACAGCCTACTAGAGGAGACTGGGAAAGAGGAAATGTTTCAACAAAGCTATCACTGTTCCATCTATCCATCCCTCTTGAATAAAATGCAAGATTATAGCTCCAAGATAATAAAAGTGGAAGGTGGATAGGTCAAGGAGGAATGCAATAAATAGCTACATGACTTTTTCAATGAAGCGTTGCTGACGTAAGGAAATAATGTCTCATCTTCATGAGTTTTTGTCTTTCACTCTCAGTTACTGAGATTAGACTGCAGAACAGTGAGAGCCGTCAGCAGGATTGCAGGAGGGTACACTCAGGGGTAGAATCTTTGGCTATTTCTTTGGAATCTGTAGATTATTTTAGAATACGGAAGCACAAGCTACACCAACTCCTGCGGTGTGAATCTCGTGTATCTACCTCTATTTGCCGCTCTTGGATATTTTGGGAAAGAATTATAAGGGAATGGAAGAAATTTGGAAAAGGCGGATGGAATGGGAAATAATACACCAGCCGCAACCCCTCCTTGTGGTTCCGGGTGAAGTAGGAATGAAGTTTAAGCGCGCTATAAAATATGATAATGTTGGTCATAACGAGAGTCTCTGTCAGCTTACTTACCTCTGTGTTAGTGAAATGTGGCGAGGATTTTCATTTCATGAGAACGGTCTATTTTCCCCTCTTTCTCTCTGTTTACGCGGAGACAGAGGGATTCTGAGCTGCTCTTGGTAGTCACAACTACAAGTTGAATATTCGTAAATTAATTTCCCCGCTCTCCTTTCTCTACGGAGGAAGAGTGTACTGGAAGGGGGATTGGAATCCAACCGGAAGTAACTTTCTCCACAATAGTCCTATCCGCCTGCCAAGCAAATCCTTTTTCTTCTTCTCTCAAAGACGCTTTTCTCAGAGGAGTTTAATACAAAGTTTTTCCACTCTTCTTCTCCCCATACTTTGATTGTCGGGAACTTTCTCTTTGGTTAGGAGTCGAAATCGGTCGAAAGTGATGGAGGCAGCGAAGGGAGGGACATTAAATCGTCTTCACTGTATCGGAGAAAGAATAAAGTGTGTGAGAGAGCAAGTGGGCCCAGAGGAAGATTCACGTTTCTGAGAAGGGAGCAAGTTGGGGATGTAATGGAGGTGATGAATCTTTAGTTTCCGGAGATGTGATTAATTCATTGGTTGTGTGGACATTGGATCCCCAGCAGTCTTGCTCTAGTTTGAACATGAGATGGGAGAGAATCTAGTAGAGCATTTAACAGGGTTGGAGGGGACACACTCCCTGAAATACAGCTTCATGAATCTTGTGTTGCTGGAATGGAATGTCCGATCCCGGGAGCTCGAGTCAAACGGTTGAGAAAAGAGGAAGCGTAAAATTCATCCGATAGCCAATTTGTCCAGTATCGAGTATCGCTTCCCTTCATCCAGACCGCAATCCCAATGAAATATCCATCGGGTTCAGAGTTTGAATTCGTCAGCGATATCTCTTTCTATGCATATGTATGGGAATGAATCCCGGATTCGGCTTCCACTTTCACTCTTCTCGGGGAAAGTATTGGAAGCGTCAAGTTTGGGTTGGGGAAAGTGCGGGAGATGTGCGGGGTAGGAGATAAGTTGGTGGGACCAAGTGGAATTTTCTTATTACAGCCTGTCCACTAAGGCGGAAAGGACATACGGATCACGGCGCGGAGCACCTCCACTCGCACACACACACACAATAAGATTGATAAATGAAGCACTTAGGGTAGACAATCCCATGTCTCATTGGTCATGTTGTGGGGAACGTGAAAAAAATATCCTACAGGGGATAAAAACAAATCCATATCCACCAAATCCGCTCTACTTTCTCTCTCTTGGGTAACATTCTAGTAATCTGGCTGTCTAGGAAGCAAAGTTGGAAGAATAACAAAATCCACTTCTCCTCCCT
Organism: Sminthurides aquaticus; assembly: GCA_906901655.1. Lineage (NCBI taxonomy): Eukaryota > Metazoa > Arthropoda > Collembola > Symphypleona > Sminthurididae > Sminthurides > Sminthurides aquaticus. The sequence continues at coordinate 144,547 of CAJQTT010000004.1, read as the reverse complement.
CTTGTTCCTTCCATTGTTTTGACCTTAAGTCAGCTCAATCCAAGGCTCAACCCAAGCCGGCCTCTATCCCCGCTCCTGTCAATCAATTTGAAAAGATTTGCAATTTTACTTTCCCCTAGCCTCCAACTCTGAGGGTTAAGTTTACCTAAAATGCACTAAAAAATCTCGGCCTTCCCAGACTTTAGAGGAGCAGCTTGTGCAGCCCAAGTTGAATCAAGACTGAACCCATTACTTCTCCGATCCTCTCTTTCAAAGCTTCTCCGACCCACTCTTTCTCCCCGCCCTACGAATATCATTTCACAGAGTGAGAGAGAGAGCAGGAGGAGGAACGGGGTGAAAGGAGTGAAACGGTGTAAGACGCAAGCCGGGTTTAGCCAACTTTCTCTCTCTCTCTCTCTACTTTCTCCCCGTTTACACGCCGCCTTATTCTTTAAAACTGTTCCCCTTGCCAAACCCTATAGCTACAACCTCTCCAACACTCTCATTTGGACTCCTTTCAAAGAACCCACCCAGACTGTGACAGGGGAAGTGTGCCACCGAGGACAAGTTGAAAAAATCCTGTCTTCATTTCCACGTCCCAACCCTCCCGAGACACCGCCATCCCGCAAAACTGAAGCAAACATTTAAGCTGTCATTCAGATCTGTGTAATGTGTGCACAAGGTTCTGTTTGTAACCAAACCTACGTATTACCACCCCCTCCTAGTCATCTCCTCCACTCAAGTGCTCCTCCAAAGCTTGGTAATACAAAATCCTCACCTTCTCCAAGTTAGATAGTGCGCTCTTGCATATTTCCTCGCCGAAATCCTCCCTCTACCTTACCTATCTGCTTTTCATCATTCAAATTCCTCTTTTGAAAACACTTCTTAGGCCCTGATTGAAAAAGTAATTCTCTTCTTCTTTTCGCAATCCCCAAAACCAATCAATCTCGTCCAAATAACCTCAGTCTCCTCAAGGCCTTACCGAGGCTGGAATAACCCTCTGCTTTGAAATAAATAACCCAAGAAATCCTCAAGACAAGGAGAAAGGCACACGATAATTAATATGCTCTACCTCGGACCTCGGTCTCCCTATCACCCCATACTTGTTTTAGATTTCGATTCAAAACCTTGGTTTCCATGCATACCGATCACGTACTAATTTTGTCCAGAGCAGTATCATCTTAGGACGAAAGTGGTAAGTTGAATTAAGTGAGAAGTTCGTCTTGAAGCATTCATAAGTGAGTGAAAGTCAACTTGAATATCTTTTCAACTCTATAGTCTTCTCTCCAAGTCCATTCGCTCAAGCTTCTTTGGTTGGATCCCATACAACCCTAACCGTCCAATCAGCATCATATTGATAAAGAGCCGAAAAAATCGGTAATCAATCACTTACGTATTAACGGACTATCCCCTCTCACGTCTCTAACAAATCCACGTATTGTCTGTCAAAAATGGATACATGTATATAGGGGGAGTGTGTGGATGAGGGAGGAACCACGGCTCATGTAGAGTATACCTTTCTCCAAGGCGAACCATCTTATACCTTTCCAATTTTCTTTTGAGAGTTGTCATGAACAGCGTACTTGCCGTAACAATTAATTGTATTCAGGCTAGGGCTAGGCTACAAGGAAACGACTAGATTGGATTGGACGGTGCATGGAATTTTTACAGAGAAGACTCGGTACAATATGGGGAATTACCGGGTGGAACTGTGTGGATTGTGTTTTACTGACTGCATTCACTCCAGTATTAATTTGCTAACTGGGTGCGTTCTTAACTCTGCAATGATTAAGTGCTTTGCTTATTTCATGCATGTGCTTCTCAAACCTGTCACGGGAAGAACTGAAGGGCTGAGCTATGAAAGGGTTGAGAGAAGAAAGCTATAAAGGAATTTGATTTTTACCCACCATCAATCTTATTTCCCGTCATCAGTTCTCGTCATTTCATTAGTCATGTGTGCAAGGGCCCTGCAAGGTATTTCTGCCTTGAAATTTTCTCTGTCCAAGACATTTCCGTCATATTGCAATCTCTGAACAATCAGCTTCCATCTAACTGTCGCCGGAAAATGAAACTTTCTCTTCACAAAGTATCCCTCCTCCCTACTTAACTGTCCACTTGAGATACATGGATACCCGCGAATGATGACATTTGCTTTCCGCACTAAAATTATTGCTTTCTATCTTTCCGAACACGAGGATTCTATGCGTTTTATATTGTTTACCTTTGTTCCCCTTATGCATCACCTATTAAAATGTGCTTTATTTAAATACTGACAAGCAACCACTTCGGAATTGTTTTTGTACTTTGCCGATTTAAAATTTAGATTTAAAATCCGTTTACCTCCCTTTTAAAACAGTCGTGCATAACCTCCAGACTTGGAATACGACAACATAACATTTTAACATTTCTTTGAACTTTTCTGCTCATGTGGAAATCCTTTGGTATTCCAATATCCCAAATATGTTTTCCTAGCGTGATATTGTTGGGGCGACTCTTTTCTTGCTCTCTCAAATAGAGTTTTATTATTCGACCCGAGTCTCATTGCTAAAGACTGTTGAAGACTGGTGTTACATGTAGAATTAATCAAAGCCAATAAATATTGATGATGGATAACCGGATTGGGATTTAGTAAAGTCAGAACCAAAGCTAACCCGGAGAATCGCAAAACTAAGGCATTGTTCCATGTAAACAAAGTAATGAACCATTGCTTTATTAGAGGAACTTGAGCCTGGAAACGCATTACTCATGCCGTACCCTAACAGAGAAGTTTTTATCGATGACATTGAGATGACCCGCCCCAATGAATACAGCTTCTGCTATTCGTTTTCTCTTGATTGAGAATACATGCATTTTTTTTCGCTACCCCCTCGTTCTCTGACGTAATCCTGGGACTGCAACGGGTGCTGAATGCTGATGTGTAAGAATTTGAGTTGTATGTATATTTTGTTCTATAATCTGTGGGTTGTATCACTCGATCGGGAGTCACGAGTTTATTTGTATATCAAGCTTACACTAGAGGTGTATATCATCGCTTCATCCCAGCAGAAGGTCGAAATGGGCTCATAAATTATTAATTGCCCGCGAACCCAGCTAATTGAAGTTTTAGAGAAAAACATAAAATATGCTAACAAATTTGCGAATTTGCAGTCTTGATCGTTTTCTTTACACTGAACCACGTGTATTCACTTTCTCCAGGTTTCCATAAAAAAAATTCCCAGGATTTCATCATTTATCCAAGACATTCCCCACGTTCTCTCCTATAGCACCTAACGTAGAACTTTATCGCTAATTTCGTAACTCAAGTCAAATTGAACAAGGAAGTGATTTTCTCCTTTGACAACGTTATGAGGTGAAGCATAACTTTGACGAATTGGAGGCTTCATTGCGATGTGGAACTTTTCATCATCGTCGCTAATGTAGGAAACGGCGAGTTACTACCGTTTTGAGTTTCTTCTTGATGAAGAATTTACTGAGTTTTGCAAATATGGTTGGATTCCCGCAGTTAGCACTCGAGGGCTGGTTTATAAAACGGAGTTTAGTTTTAATATTTTTGACAGGTCTAGAATTTTGGTCGAGTTTTTTTTGCATCTCTCAAGCGTAAAGTGTTCACATTTCATGTGTAAATAGACGGTGCTTTTAGAAATCAATTACAATGTTGATGAAGTATGGAATTTATGTGGGTTGCATTTGAGAATAAAATTAGAAAGTGTTGAAAGATTCAAGACTGCAAGAATCTTTCATCGGGCTTTGGAAAGTGCGCAGTTGCAGGAGAGGAATCTGTTTGTGAAATAATAACTATTTGTAGCTTTTCGACAGAGACAGAAATGTAAAGATTTTGGAACCTTGATATTTTCATTAGCTCTAAACACAAATCTTGCTTTTATAAAATCTCACCATGAGCTTCCGTCCACGTCGATAAAACGTTGAGAAAGGATTTACAGTTAAGTCAGACCTACGCCCTTATGGCTGCTACCCCTTGATCAGATGAAGTATGAAGTCACCGCAAAAGTTTTAGCAGTAATTTCCAATAAACTGGAAGGTGCGCTGTTATCTCACATTTTGACTTCAAAACTGCAATCTTTTCACGAGAAATATGATCTATGCCACCAGCTAGAAAGGATGTTTTTACCTAAATGGCTAAATGTAGCTTACTGAAGCTATTCATTCAGGCTGAAAGGAGGATTTTCTCGAATACACGCATGTATCTATTTGCAAATGGACAGATTTCTATTCGGAGGAGCGGAGGAATGTGGCATAAGATAAATCAAAGAAGGCTGGAGGAATGTGAATAAAATATTGGCACGGCTATTTCTTAAAAGCATTGAAAAAATGTATAAAACTTTTCTTGTAGAAGCAACTCTTAGGGAAACTACATTTTATGTGAATGATTCTCCTGTTCGATCCCACAATAGGCTTTGAGCGGGATTCAATACCAAGTTGAGACCATTTAAGCGGCGCTCTTGTGGTCTACTTGCGGGCAACCGGAGAAATCTTTACTGTTTTCCTAGTTTTGAAGCATTACTTGTGATTTTTCCAAAGAGTCGGAACTACTCGTGCTCTTTGAAAGTATGGTAAAAGTATGATGCATAACACTTGATCCAGGGGATGCTGAGTGACTACATGAAAAAGGGAGTTGTAAAGAGAATATCGATACTACCTTACACAAGACTAGTCATCATAACCCTGTGCTGTGTTCTATCGTATATGTCGTAGTATATACATGTACAGAATCGTCTGGGCCACATAGTTTTCAAGTCCCATAGAAACGAGAATCATAAAGACTTGAAAGTATGTACAACTACTCTCGTTGGAGGAGGTTTTAGTTTCAGGAAAACTTTTTACATCAAATAACTTTTGAATGGGAAGGAAAAATTTAAGCTGCCATAACCACCTCAATTTCCTTCCCATCCATTACGAAAACCTCTTAAAACTCATCTCTGTTGTACATGGAGGGTAAGTACAGAGTTTTAGCGATTACCCCGGATTTTGGGCCGCAACAACGTTTGTAAATTACTCGGATTTCGGTATCGCAACCGCATTAAGTTCTTTGAATCCATTCCCGCACATAATGCTTTTAAAACCGCTTGCATCCCGGCTTCACACTTGTCTATATCCACAGTTTGTAGCTGGCTCCAAATGAAATCCTTGGGTGGTAAGTTTCATGAATGTGATGAAATGCGTTATTTTGGCGTCATTACCCGCTCCAATTTTATACGTTGGAATGATGTGCCATTTCAGGAAGCATGGCGAAGAGTGCACTAATTGAGTTTTTTTCATATTACTCTTGCAGTATATACTAGTGATGGAGCCATCATGCTTTTAAGAGCTTAAGGCCGGCAGCCATAATTGACAGCGTGGGGCTATTGCATTGATTTTTCATTTGCGTCTGGTGGAATAACTCGTTGAATCTTGTTTCTTTCTTTTAACGATTGATACTGGACGGCGGGGCAGGATTTGATTGCTCCATCTCAGATTTCCTATATCGTTCCGGTGACATATCGTTAATACACACATTGTGTGATACCGTAGACAAGGACGCAGTATCCGCAACGGCAATGATAAAACTATAATAAATGCCGCTACTGAATCCTGACTAGCTAGCGTACTATAACTATACCGATACATTGTAGCTTATAGCTAATCATAACAAGCTTTAGTATTGTTCAAACGTGAGATGAATAGAGCTAGATATTGTGAAGAAAGAATTCCATGTTTATTGATGATTTCACGAAATGCAAGAATCGAGGATGGTGACGGATATGCTTTCACCACTTTCTCTTTGAAATGCCTCCATCCGTTTTACAATTTATTTCCAACATAATGCTACTTCCCTTTCTCCTCCTCTAAAGCAATGTGGAAAATATGAAGGTAGAGGAACCTGGAGTTTATGTACTACTGTATTTCTCATAATTTTATTTACTTGAATTTTATAGCTCATAGCTTACACAACATGATTTTCCTTCATTCCTCCTTTCTTTTTACTTTATGCCAGTTATTTTTTTGAAGAAAATACGCTCGGATTTGCAGCCATGATGATAGAAATTTCTCCTCGTTTCCTTCAGGTTTTCCGCCCGGGAAGTTTTCCAGCAAAGTTATGTTCCCCTCTGAATCAATGCAGTAGAGCTGTAATTGTGCGTGCATGCTTCTGGTTTCTTTTGGGGTGCCTTTTATTTTATGGGTTATAAAGCTGGATACAAGAGTGCAAGGGAGGCAAGTTGTATGCTTACAGTTTCCTCAAGTTGAGCGTCAAGTTTTGAGAAAGTTGGTGAAAGTACCTCACCATGCTGTACTTTTTATTTTGACGGAGGAGTGAGGTTAGTGAAAATAGTGGAGCACCTTGTTCTGGAACTAAGCGTTCTGGTGGATGGGTGCGGTGAGACTCTGTTTAACCGAGATATAGCTCTAATGCTCCTCACAATCCGCACGCCATGAATCCATTAGTTTTACAAATGTCTTGACGTCTAGAAGAGCATAAATCTAAAGGATTTCTAAGGAAGGATTATAAAATTGTTTCATGTATCGGATTACGATTCCCTGCTACGGACATGGGTTGCTTATGTTGATTTGATCCAGGACACGAAATTCCCATTAATTAACACCACGATTTGTTAATCTTCCCCTATTATGCATCCAACATAAATCATTGATGACCTTTTGTTTTCTTAGCGCTGTAATTTAATAACTTTTACAATTGAGTTTGCAACCACATGTACGTTGGAGAAACTTTGATAGTTTCCCAGTGACATTATTTCTTTGGTATGTATTTTCCGGGCCTAGCTATATACTTATTTCAACTCTACAGTATCCTGCGGTAGCGGTGCCGGAAGATGATCAAAATTCTTGAGACACACAGAATGATGACGCCGGGAGGGTAAACATATGAGGTAAAATGTGGTGTGTTCAAAAGTGACATTAGCAGGGAGAGGGGGAAGAGCAAAGGAGCAGAGGTTATGAGGAGCAGGTTCAATGGTGAGGAAGCTGCTGCTGCCTCCTGGGACTCTCGACTTAATATGTGCTCTTCCAGGAATATTATCATCCTCGTAATCGATAATCAGCAATTAGCGTTAAGTGGAGAGTTCCTTATCCAGTGATTTTACCTCGGTAGGAATTGCGGGAGGGTAAAAGCCCCCACCGTAATAATAGCTTTGCTTGGATTCAAATAGAGTTTATGAGGAGATGCGGAGCGTTATCGATAGTTGGCACAGAGACACGTGTGCCCTCCAGAAGCCATCAATTACGCTCGCTGGATTACATCTTATCGCCCAAGGAGAAAATGGTTTAGTTATCTCTAAAAACTTGCAGTGTTTAGCCCTGGGGTAGTAAAATTTATGGACTATGTAAAATTTTCTTCCTACTGACCATATGATTAGAGGGATGGAGAAAGCTGGATTTTAGAAAACTCGGGAGAGTTTTACGAGACGTGAGTAATAGAGCGTGCAACATTAAGAGAATTGCGGAACCTGGCTGGGACTAGTGAAATGGCTGTTTTCGCATCGATAATGAGTTAAATAATTGATGAAAAAATACTTTCTCCTCAAAGGGAGGAGAGACTACTTAAATCTGCTCTGCTGCGGTTTATGTGATGGCATACTCTCCGCAATACCCCCCATAAAAGAGTCTATGGGCGGGAATAGAAATCTGTGTGGGATAAAGCAAGTCATTTCTATGCTGATTCTCGCAGCCAGAGCCAGTCATAGTATGAATTTGTAAGCGGCTAAGATGGTAATCAAAATGTTGTTATCGCTCGGAATAGTCTTCCGAGGAAATCTAAGAGCAACGTTCCGAAAATTAGTTGATCATGTACTCTCGAGAAGACTAAATATAAAGCAACTGCTGAGGAGAGGAGTAGGAGGAGAAGGTTTGGAACATCTGCTCCCTTGTTCTGAATGGAATTGCATAACCTGGGAGATGAAGCAGAACCAAAAAGACAGTTGCTTCCGACTTTCAGTTCCAGTTTGCTTCCAGTTATTATGAAACACATTGCATACACTCCATCTGGACTGTGTCGAAGCCATTCTCCCTCCGTCAATCCCTTACTCAGACACACTTCAAAGTCATCTTGTCCAGGAGGATGAGCGCAGGTGGGATGAAAGAGAGGTAATATCGATATTATATCACACTGCAGGAACGTTTCCACAGAAGGAACGGAATAATTGCATGAGGAAAATACTTGTGTATTAGCGCATCCGCCCGCACCAGACGGCGTCTTACGTTAGCGCCGGAAGAAAGTACTATTTGAGCATCTTATGCCCACGCACGTAACGTTATGCTTCCTTTACGGATTTTCTCGGAAAGTTTGCGAGTTGGAGGGATGAAAGATGAAAGTTTTAGCCAGGATGAAGTAGTTTATACAGGGTTGGGAATTACTCGTTTTATTATAGGCTTCTGCATATGCAATTAAGATTGAAGAGGAATTGAAATAGCGACGGTGAGACAAGTTTCCCTTTTTCAGAATTATTTGAAGATCACGCAGGTTATATATGGCTTCATTTGGAGGAGCATCTAAGGATTTTATTGCTCCCCCACGGCCTCGCTTGTTTCCTCGACGAGGACTCTTTACCATTTCCTCCCAGACTGCTCCAGCATAGGCTATGCTGCATAGCCTTTTAATATGATAGTTATATGCCGCATCCCCTTCTGCTTTCTTAAATACTTGAATACGACCAAAGGAAAGACGAAGCAGTTCTCTCTGCCTTCCTGGCGAATACCGCGTGGAAGCTTCGTTGTGTTTAGAATTTTACCCCGCAGTATCTTCTCTACAATGCAAGTCTCGTCGTGCTTTCCTCTTTGTGAAACTCGGGAAGGACGGAGTGCGAGGAGGCCAGGAGGCAGTTGGTTTGATTGCATCTGTGGTGGTAACTCCCGCTTCTTTCTCTTCCTGGTCCTTGGAATGTGTTTCCTTAAGATTTTAAAAGGGCGGGAGGCTATATGGTGACACAGATTGAAGAATTTGATAGCCCTGCAAGCCATACGTGTATATGAATGCAGTCCTTTTCCATCAACACAGTCCCTTTCTGATTTCCTTTCTCCTCCTTTCTCCACCTTTCTCCGAGACCTCCCACTCCTGAGAGCCTGCCTGGCCAACGCTCTTATTTCTTCAAGCCTTTGAAGATAAGTGTGCCAAAGCAGAATTTCATTTCGCACACACCAACATGTATGATGCCTCCACGTCTTAGTCCCCAACACTCCAAGGCCTGGTACCAGAATTTATGCAGACATGCCACCCATTACGGACCCTCCTGCAAACATACCCTCCTGCTACATTCCCCTTCGACGCTCACCCAACCATGCCAGATAAACAACGTATTTTAAATCTAGCTCGCCCCGTCATTAAAAACATGGAGGCTAGAATGGCCTCAAAGCCGAATTGTTCACTTTTACAGTCTGAGGTCCTGTATAACAAATTTCGCCATGCTGCCTCCTCTTCCTCCGTCACTCCAATAAGCAATAAGTTGGAGAATAAAAAGATGTTGTTACACGATGTATGTTAAGATGGATTTAAATTCAAGTAATTGTTGTATTAATAATAATAAGATGGCAGATGAAAGTGAAAGGGCGGTTTGAATAATGCTAATGGGATTTGTGTAAAGTAACATGCATGTCTTATTAGCGGGATTTCTTGCAATGTTTGATAAATGTTTAGGGTAAACTATAGGGGCGGACCAATTGAACTAGAATTCTGTTACATGCATAGAAGCGCGGGAGAAGAAACTCTCTAGAATGCATAATCCAGAGTATTTAGTGGTAAAGAAAGGAAGAATAAGAATCTCACTCAGACCTCAATACTTTAAACCCATCAGATTTACTTTGGGTGCATAAGACTTTCACCAAAACTCCCTGTCTTTCTGAACATGTATGAATGAAGCGAGGTTTCGAGGTGGTTGGGTGGACACTCCCTGGTTTACATTGACAACCCCCTCCCCCTTTCGCTTTGTCTACAGAGAGGGTGCAACATCGGAAATAGCTTTGTCAAGCTCGGAGGCTTGTTTGGAAGAATCCATCTAACACTCTATATGCATCCGACCTACCTCTCTTGATACGTCCGTCCCGTATGCATAAATAAGATATAGTTTGTCTGATAAAATTATCCAGAATCCGCACCTCAAACATGACATGGAGAATCTGTCTGGGTTGGGAAATAAGCTTTCTTCCTAACCTATAATACTCCTCCTTCTTTCCAAGAGTCTTTTACGTATGTCGGAGTATATAAAACATGAAAGGTGGAAGGGACAGGATCCCAATAGAGCGTAAAATGTGGTTTGGAAAGAAGGTATACGATCTCGTACTCTTTTTACTGTCCTGGAGAGGTATCAGTTACCGGTTTTGGGAAGAGGACGTTTGACATGCTAGCAAAAGCTATGCAGGATTTTTATCAGTGGAGTTACAGAGGAAGGCAGAGGTGGGATGTGTCATGTGTCGCGGAATAACTTTGTACTTTCTCCCCTATGTCATTATTTCTGAGGTTTTGAAAATTTCCCCTTAGATTTATCCACACTAGTGTGGATATAGATTACTGGAGGAAGGGAGAAAGTGGGTTGGGGTTCAAGCCTTTGGATGATGGATACATAGGAGAAAGTGGAGAAAGTGGAGAAAGCTGTCTCCGGGTGGAATTGTACAAGGGAATAGAGAGCAGAGGGGATTTGCGTTCTGGTTGACTCTTGATTCTTGATCGCCCTCATATTTACATTTCCATGTGATTTTCCCGACATTCTGGAGGCGGGCGGAATGAAGAGATGAGTATGACAAAAGTGTCAAAACTTTTGCTCTCCATGTACCATTTCTTTCCATCTATTTTCTCAGTGAGGATGCCAAAGGGGTGTTAAGTTCTCACTCTGGACTTTCTCCCCATCAGCTTCACAATCCTGGGACACATGTATAAATCCCAGGCTAGAATGGCTTACGCAGGAGAAAGTCGAGACTTAAGAGGGTCATATATTCCTTGGTACAAACATGGCGTTCTCCAGCTTTTATCCAACCCGTATCAGTTGCTCATCCTCTCTCTCTTCTCACTTTTTGCTTGTCAAACCTCTACCGTTTAGTATTAACGCCTTCTCCATGATGCGGTAATCCGATGAGCTTGTGCCAACCATGGAACCAGAGGATTTACTTGAACTTTATCTTTCTATTATTTGCAAATGCCTCATTTACAACCTCACTCTTATACCTTCTTTTCGCCCCGTCTCAATTTTCTTTGACGATTTTCTCCTTAACAACGTTTGCTTCCACACACTTTCCCTTTATTTAGTTTAGCTTCTAAAAAAGTAAATCCCCCGCCATTCAGAAGTTACCTGCTTTTCGTCTTACTCTTTCTTTTGTGCTTTTACTTTTTCTTGACAGATCTCTTCACAGACTTGACCCACATCCGTCCCGGGCATCCGATAGTCTCACTTTTACCGCAAGATACCTACTCTGGATTCCACTTTGCTATTTAGCTCTATCCTGCTGCCGTGTTTCTATTAAAAATTGAACATCTATCAGTCTTCATCCACCTGACGACTGTTACATTCTGGAAACTTTTGGAGTCAGGTGACATACTTGAACTAAAAGCAAGTTTCTTGGCACTATAGAATTTTAAGTGAATGGAGGAGACGGGAAGAAATCCTTTGTCAAATCTAGCCATTTCTTTGATTCATTCCCATCTCCAGCCTTGGCAGCTCCAGAGCGCGCAGAGTTGAGGTGTAACATACTGTGTTGAAGAAAGGGTGAAACGGGTAATCTTCCTTTTCTTTTAATGAGGAGAAAGCTTTCTCCCCGACCCTTTTCTATGTCAAAATTTCATTTCATCTTCAATCTCCACATGTTAATTTTCAAATTACATTCTCCAGAAAGAGAATGAAGAAAAGGAAGGCTAATGCATCCTTTACTTTCAACTTCTACTAACTATTCTCAACACTAACAGTGTTACACTAGACAGTGTTCTAATATGATTAGGAGAGTGAAGTACATGATGTAAATAGCGAAATACATTAATCCTGATGGATCATCAACACAGCACTGATTTGATCCTATCTCTTACTTTCAACTACATATAACAACTGTGATGAGATATTATATACTAGTGATTCTTGAGCTGTCCTCAGCGGGAATAGAGAGGGTATTACGGGGACTTTATGTAGCTACGTAAAAGCACTTAAACAGCCCAGACTGTCAGACCATTAAGTCTCAGCTACTCATACCCCAATATATTTCTATCAACTTTTATTTATTCTTTACGAAACTTTTTCTATAAAAAAACATGCTATTTCTAAGAGAAATTCATCTCCTCTCGTCATCCGCATGTCTAAATCCAAATTAATTGCCAAACTTTCTCCACTTTACACCTATATCCTCCAAATAAAGTAAAACTGATAGAGTGGGACTACTACAAGTTGCAGAAATCATGTATCTCATACATTTTGATTCTTAAAAATATTTTCAATTCTCTGTTTACATGAAAACCTTTCTAAATATGTGATTCTTGAAAAGAATGAAGACAGAGTTTGAAGTTTTAAAATGTTTGTCAAGAGTTCTAAACAACTAAACAGTTTTTCTTTCCCAATCACTGTACAGCATCCTTTCACCTAATTTCCAGCACACCATCTCTTACGAGCATGTATTTTGATAGAAGCTTCTCCTCCTGACAACCTTCTGTTCCGGATCAAGAAAGGAATTTTAGCTCGTAGCAATACACACACACACACAAAGTTCATCTTCATTTCTCCGTATATCTTACGTTTGACGCGGATTAATCAGCTCTACGATGCTTCCATGCCACAGGTTTTCGTCTCAGATCTAAAAGCTACTTAAGCAACAATATTAATGTTTTCTTGTACCTCGAGGAGAATATAACTTTTCTATTAGAGTCATTATATTGATGTGTGAGGAAGTGAAGAAGTTTGAAATGTAATAGATGGTATTATTTAATATTATGGAAACATCGTCTTACCTGTTCATCCCTTGGAAGAGGGCAATTCGGAATAAAGTAGACTCGGAGCCGGTTTCGTGCAATATGAAAGTTTTTTTCAATATCAACTGGTTAATTATTTGAGTTTTTACGTATTTTAAAACTTAATGTACTTCTTCCTGTAGCTTGATGAATGAGTGCTACTCCCATATAATCACTTGCCCCCTGGGAGGCTTTCCTAAGTTTTGTAAATTGTATACATGGTGATGCCCTAGCTTTGCCAAGGGTTTGCGTACCTGAGATAAGGTGGGAATTTGATGCATGCTTCAATTATGTTAAAACAAACAATTCCCACCTGTTATAACCTTCAGGTTAGACTCATAATAATACACGATACGGCAGAGGGTAGGATAGAATTCGTGAAGACTTGTTCCTCCAAAATATCCTTAAGGTGTATTTCCATAGCATGCGTTTATGTTACCGCACTGTGTTTTGCCATAGCGATGGATAGAATGTATGTTTTTTTAAAAAACGTATCTCTCGCTATGACAAAACCAGTACGGTAGAATAACCGCATTCTATGAAAATATGCCTTTAAGCTTTTATCCGTTTCCTTAAAGGCTATTTATGCGTTTAATGTAGATGCACGATTTTTAGATACAGAATACAGATCAGTTCTTCCAACTTCCAACCTTCATGTAGCATTACTGCTGTGCCCAACGTGACGTAATGAAGCATACCGTATGCTGCTTTCACCCATGAGTATCTCCTATATAGTACCATAACTTTGTTGTGTTAAACTATTGGGGTTAGTTGCTACAAGTATATAGAATAATGCTGAAACCCTAATATAATGAGAGTCATGGACTTACTCAATTAGACTTGTTCATCGTCTGTTTTTGTTTTTCACACAAAATTGTGTACGGGATGGAAAGAGATAACGGCGGTAGAGAGGCGTGCTTAGCATGCTTTACATAAATTCATGAGATTCAGGTCTTGGAGGAGAGGGGGATCAGGTGAGGGAGTAGTTTTCTATTTGGCGATAAGTCAAAGTGACAAAGATAGGAAAGCTACAGAATTATTGAAAAATGTTAGATTCAAACTATGAGTAAATGCTCAACGTTTTCTTCTCCGTCTCCTCAACATTATTGCACTATGGAGAGCACTACTTGTCCTGCGATAAGCAACGGCCAATGTAATATATTACAGCTTTCCCCTCTGATTTATGTGCTTAATTTTGCAAGTTGGTTGTAATTTTCCCGCGGTGCCCATCAAGATATAGTGTGCTCTCGCATTATTCCTCCTACAAAGATAATAAAATCCAAGGGTAGTCAAGTTATTTGTGCGGGAAGTTGGAACTTGCTAAATTTCTGCATGCTTCCCCGCCCCTTCCCGTCTGAGAAAAGTTGTGAAGAAATAAGGCGCGCCTTGAAAGTATTCGTGATACGCATTCTGAAGTTATTATCCTGGAATCCTGGCTATAAGGGTTGGAGGCTTCTGTAGGGACTATTTGCTAAATTTTCCAACGAACCGGTAGTATATGTCAACTTTTAATTTATTTTCTATCTGGATTACATAATTATTTATCACATTATTCGTTTCGTAGGTATACAAAAAAGTTGGTTGCTGGGTACAGTGGATTCTCATTTCCCCTTTTTTCTAGCTCATCGCCGTCTTAAATAACCAAATAGAATGAATTAACGTGATAAATAAAGATGGAAACTTTCCGTATGTATATACACGAACGAGTGAGGAAGTTGAGACGAGAATGAGATTTGCATAATGCTTGACCTAGGTTCAGTTAGTTTGGGGCTAAGAAATAATCCGTTCCTCTTTTATTCACTAGACTATATATACCTGAAATCGGTAATTAATTTGGAGTTTCAGTCGTGACTATATACTGGAAGACAGTTGAGGGAGCTAAGTTCCGACTTTCCGAAATCCGTTCTGAAGGTTTTCCGGTCAGGGCGAAAAGCAACCGCAAGAGGACTACTACCTGTTGGAGGAAAACGGATTGCATGGAAACAGTATGGGCGAGAGGTTTAAATGGAATTGAGCCGGGAGAAAGAGCTGTGAACTACTACAAAACCTCGAACAGATGACCCTCAAAGAGAACTAAGCTGGAGCAAGTTAGTTCACTTCACCCAGGGTGGATAAAAGCGGATAAAAGTAAAATGTGGGCTAATGGACCAGATTCTGGAAGAAGGTTTAATTATGGAGGAGGATGAAAGTACTGGGCAATGGGCAATATGCAATTTATGCATGACCTCCTGTCTACATATGCAACCAATACAAGTTCCGATTCAACTCTACCCACACCAGTAAATAATTCTGGCTCTTTATTAATAATTGTATTACGTATATGCAGCCTTGGGAAAAGTTTAGATGGAAATACTTGGGTGAAAAGCGGAGAGTGTGGTTGAAAATTTAAACGGATTCATTACAAGCGGTTTTGTAGGAGCTTTTAGTAGCCGCTTGGAGATAAAATGGAGAGACTACCTTGAGACTACAAGATAGCTCATCTCTCCCTCCTTGAATTCGGTAGTGGTGGAATAATTACGACATTCTCGGATTTTTTCATTTCAAATATAGGAATAAAGAATCTTGTTTTTAACCTTGCACGAGTTAAGCTAGCGTGAAAGTTGAGAGGGGTGTGCTGACTATACGTTTGAAATTAATGTGGAGGGAAAAATTGGGAGACTGTGATGGGAGAAAGTAACATTTGAGCACAATTCAGAGTTTGAGAGAAAGGGTTGTAAAATATGGGAAAGGATTTTGAGGTAAAAACAAGGTGGCGAGACGGAGAAAGTACCCTTTCTCTCCTCTCACCCTCCCATCAACCATATACCGTAACCGTAGCCCATACCACTGAAGGATCCATTAGAAAAGTTTTGAGAGAGTTTAATAGAAAAGTTTTCTAAGGTTCTTAAAACAGAAAGGTTTTGATTCCGACTAAACTTTTAAGCAATTTATCCAAAGTGGATTACCCCGCTTCGGTGGCAAGGAGACATAAGTTAATCACGGACGGTATTTCCTCTTACTACGCTGCTTTGAGGAAGGAGTTTGAGAAGCATCTCGTCGAGGATCATCATAAACACGGCCATGATTAGGAGGAGCATGTTCATTAAAAGAATTTATCACGTTCTTAGTTGAAGCGCGGTTAGAAAGTTTATTCTCTTCGCTTCCGCAAACTTTTCAAATATTTCACCATGTACGCACTAATTTTAAGAGGATAACGGTATAGGATAGTTCTCAGTTTATGACATTTTCTCATCCCTATAATATCATCCCCGGATAAGGCGTCTTTGTAGTGAACCTATAGGAGGGAAGCGATACCCCTGTGGTTGAGAATAACAAGAGTATCACTAATCACTAAATTAGAAGATCCGTGTCAAAAAATCCGCAATGTCGCCTCTTTAAGTTTTTCTTCAACTACTACAATGCCCCCATGCTTACCTGCTTTCATCAGGACATGACATCCGTACTGAATGACTTCTTTGGCAATCTTTTTTCCCGTAGTTTGAAATATTTATGCCTGGAATAAAAAATAAAAATGAAAAATACATTATTCAGTGTCGCAACAATTTCTCACGCTGATTCGTTTTCAGAAAATATTGTCATTTCTTCATCAGTTCCAAGGCACGTGATCTTAGCGTCAGACTTTAAGTTTGTCCGCAGAAAATGGCCTACAATATGTTTAACTGTGACCATGTCTAGTTCCAGTCCACCAGCTAAGAACTAAAGTTTTGAATCTGGGAATAACATACAATTTTACTCTCAGCTGAGTGTACAAATTGACTCTCCCAGATGGTTAAATCCCACGAAGAAGCGGGACTTATAGCCAGGATGGAGACATATCCGAAACTAACTTGTAACTGTATCAAAAGTAATCTCGGAGAGCAGGTTGGGAAATGTGTTTAAAACTCGAGGAAAGCCATAAATTCTCACCTGAAAGGTGAGCAATGAATACGGAATTTATTCTTCCAGGACATTTTTGGAAAAAGCCACTCAAGAAGATTTATAGAGGAGGGAATAAGTTAGCGGATTTCCTATAACAATAAAGCTTCTATGGTCGCTGTTCCGTGTTGCCAGAACAAGTAAGTAGCTTGCGTATTGTGCAGACAGGTTGCTGGATTAGTGGTATGCCTAGCAAAGAGAATTTGGAACTGGTTTCCTGATTTCGTTATAAAAATTCATGGGGAAAAAGCGATGGTATCAGTTTTCTTCGCCTTTCTTGGCCTTGTAATGCAATCCTTGGCGGAACTTTGTGCTACAACTTTCTCCGTAACAATTTTTGTGCATCAAACTTGCGTGTTGGAATCTCTGAAACTGTCTTGAGCTTACAGTGCATTCTACTTTGACGTGCACAGATTCATTTCTGAGGTATGCTGGATGGAAAGCGGACAAAGAGAGAGGATGCATAACTTGCGATTCGGGCCTTTCTGAAAGATGTGCTTTGTGTTCTTGGAGTTTGACGGAGCGCCTGGATTGAATACATTGAAAGTCGTGATATTTATGAAGCATCGTTGGTAGTCTCGTCCAATCGGATATAGTTTATAGATGGTTCTGTAGTTTGAGGACGGCGTTAAAACTGCTATTGTGAGCGAAGGCCTAATGCATTATCCCGAGCCTTCTTGTATTCGCAGTTCACTTATCTTGACTATGTTCTGAAACTCTTGGATGATTAATAGCATTTGTCCAAGTATGATTACGGGCAATCTGTCAAGGGCAGGCTAGAAAGTTTCCCGCTGAGTCGTCTTTGGTTCCTTGCATTTTTTCGATTTTTCTCCATCCACTCCTTAACTGGAAGTAATTAAGTGATTTAAAACTCTAAATGAAGTTCCACTAATTCCGATTCCTACACTCATCCCGAATGAAGGTGAAGGTCTTAAAGAAAAAGAGGATCAAATCCAAGTCGGACTTGACTTCTACTATACCCAAACTTACTTGATAAATCATTGAAATGATGGAGTCATTTATTTTATTTTTTTATGTTCTCCCTAACCCTATAGGATTAGCGGAAGAGGATTTTTTGTAGAGAAATGAATTATCGATGCAGAGCGCGCTCTCTGCTACACTCTCCATCACTTTTCTGAGACCTTGCCATCCTTCCCCTTCTTCTTGACGTCTTTTCCTCCGTCTCCTAGAAACCCACCGCTAATGTTTGGTGTGGTTATATTTTGCCGACTAAAACCCAGAGTGCTTTATTCCTTGTATCTTGTTTGGCAGGAATAGAATTGAGGGGCAGCGTTGCCAAGGTTTTTTCAAGTACACGTTCCAGGATTCTCTCCCCTAATTGACACCTCTGAAGGAAGTAGAATGGAGAATAAGTGATTACAAGTCGTCTTGGATTTGATAAAAGAGAAAGTCTGCTTTCTCTCTCTTCCTCTTCTTTATTTTCTACGCCAGAGGAGAATGGGAAGGTGAGTGCTTAACTGGGAATATTTATATGATTTCTGATTCAATTCTCTTGAATGTGCTCTGAGCTCCAGTCAAAGAGGTAAAAGCAACCTCTTTTCAAGTGAAAATAAATTGGTTTCAAATATTTTCATCAAAGTAAAATTTAAATTAATTTAAAGGCTGGAGCGGAAGCTAGTAGATCCGGATCCCGCCCTTTGAGAGCAACTCTCGGGTTAAAACATGCTTGGATTCTGTCATGTTCCGAGATTGTGTTGGCTTCCGTTTCCCGTCTAGCTGGTCTACTGCACAATTTTGCTATGTGCATGAAAGCATGCCCGTTATGTAGTAGTTAGTAGGGCTTCCCACAATATTAATTGGATGACGAAGAGGGCTTCAATATTTTAGTACAAAGTATTGCTCCGATGTCTCCCGACTCTCCCATCTCAGTAGAGAAAACGCATATTTCATATATCCTCTAAAGACCCGGAAAGCCAAGGACAAGGCGGGTTCGTTGTTGTTGATGAGAGCGAGAGAGAGGTGGGAGTTAGCATAGGTAAGATGGGAGAAATGGAAATGATGTTTTTTAAATCTCTCTCCGCCCTCCATTATGCACTTGTTTCCGTTGTCAAGGTATTCCGAGGGGATCAGCCTCCCCCCGGTACTGGTCTGTGTGGAAAGTACGTGGGTGGGTTGGAGGAGACGGAGCTGGCTTCAAAGCTTCAAAAATGACTTGAGAGTTGAAGTCTCTAATCAGCCAGAAGTTGGAGATGCTTGAGGAGGAGGCTTGTGTAATCTTGAGCTTCTTAGATACCTGGCTCTGAAAGGAAGGGACGTGTCAAAAGGAGAGTCTCGTCCTAGTTTCCAATAAAGAGGAAGGAAACTGAGATGCGGTGCACGACAGAATGAGACAAAAAGGAGAGAGAATCTCATCAAGAAAAAGAAAAGTCATGACGACTCTCCCTACCTACCCACCACACTCGAGGATTCCTTTGTTTTCTATCATGTCCTTTGATGTTGTCGCTTCATGATATTTCGTATCCAACAGATTCTGACACATTGAGTCTATTTCCTGGCCAAACTACCGTCATCCTCCAGGAATCCCTCCTCTTGACAGCCAGCAAGGAGAATCCATATCCAATCCGCACGCCCATTATTTGTATCCATGAACAATTGGCATCCTGGACGGACTATAATTTGTTCAATTCATGAGACGTCATCTCAAGTAAAATCATTAAAGGTATCTCTTGTTTTCCCTTCCTCTCATCATCCTTTTATTTTGCTAATGGTGTCAAGTCCATAGACCATTTCCACGTCTCAAGCGTGAAATAGAAGAGTCTAAGATTACGTTGAGAAAGGAAAAAATAAACCACACGTCTCGGAATAAGTATACAAGTTCCTCGGAATTCCGACTTACATATTCACCATAAAAATTAGAGATAGATGTAAGGAGCCGCTGCTTCCGGATGATACAATGACGAGCGGCGGGTGCGATGAGTCGTAATAATAATCACGCCCTGGTCTGGTGCCCATCATTATTAAATCTCGTGCTATTCATTGAGCTCATCCGTGTTCTTCTGCTTCATTCAGAAGCGTTCCCTTGAGTGGACACCTCTCGTGGAATCTATACAGGATCTTATTGGATACTTTACCTTCATGTGTTGTATTTTATGGTGGAAGAAAGAGAAAATGCGGAAAATGACTGGAACGTTAATTGTGTCATAATCTAAATATAATTAACACTCTCAATTATAATTCCCAGGAAATATCGTGCTGGTAAAAATTAGAAACGAGCAAGAAAAAGCATGAAAAATTAGCTCAAATATGCCTCTAAACCTGAGGCAGTAGCATTACAAAAGCATGTATCTAAAAGAGAGTCGTCCTTTTCTCATCTTTTCTGTGTTGGTACGTGGAGAAAGTGTGTTAAAATGGGAATGTTGTGCATGCTATAGCGTATAAACTTGAATATATACGTGATTGGAAGGTTTCAGACTAACAATAAATTATCGTGTAAAAATATATATAATCTCTACATTTCTGCTTACTACAAATATCCTTCCTCCTTACTTGTTGTATGGATCCAGGGGAATCCGAGTGAAAGTCGAGGTTACATGCATGTGTATATCCACATCCTAAACTGACTCTGCCTGCAGGCGAAATGTGTATTCCCAGCCTTATGTTACTAAATGCTATATCAGTCCGTGGTAGAGTGTGCAGTAGGAAGGAAAATTATTTATTTTCACTCAACGAAGCGGTTACAGCATCCGCTAAATCTCCGCTCGGAGCCAACTCGTTTCCTTTAAAAATATCCCTCGCCCCTATAAATATAGCTCTCGTGCCCAATTACCTTCCTCCCTAGCACCTTTTCCCAGTGAAGAATCATTTCTAATAATAATTCTCCCTATTTTATTCATCAGTCAAGTGAGGTAAAGCTTGATGGGATGAGAGGCGACGCCGGGATTGTGTAACTCGTGTCTCTCGAGGGTGGCGGAGAAAGTCGAAAGAAAATTACCGCGTTCCTATATTCCCTCTCCCATCCATCCTTCTCCAAGAAAGAAAGTCGGAGAAAACAACATCACTCAAAGAAGTGCAGAGAGAAGACGGCGATAAAATCTTAGCCTTATCCTATTCTCGCTTTCCACAAGTAAATTCAAATTTATTCATGGGCGGAAAAACATCCGGATTCAACATTCCTATACACTACTTTTTCTCCCTCGCTTTCCTTTTTCCACTTTTGCACACACAAAAACCGCAAGTATCTGCTTGACAAGATTCTATTTTTTAGAGTCCCAACTTTTAACTTCTCCACTTTCTCCCCGTCTCCTTAATTTGCTTTCCCTAATGGTTGAATAATAGGGAAAGCGAAGGGATTCGGGGGAAAACTGCGGAAAGTTTATATAAATCTAATTACGAATATTCAGGGATTATTTCTCCTCCGCCCTTTCTCTTTCCCCCTCTTACTATCTCTTCCTACTACCTCCTCTAACCTCGTTTACTTGTATCAAAGCAAAGTGAGGACATACTAATACATACGGTATGCCCTAATCCTCACAGCTACAAGAGTTTCTATGTATCCGCTCGAGATTCAAATCAATCACTTTATCCGTGAATACTTTAGATTTTGCATTTGATCTTCAATATTTAATCAGACTATGAGAATTAATTCACCTTCTTTCCCTGTTTGGAAAATATTTGCTGTTTGAGTAAATTGCTGGATGTTTTATTTTCGAAATATTACATCAAAATATTCAGCAACAGTAATAAAATTTTTACTGTGAATAGGTCATATTTAATGCTTAACATCAAAGCTTCCATCTGTGCTATTAATTCTCCTGTCTCATTCCTTCTTATGTTTTGCATAAATTTTCATATTATGGTGCTTCATCCCAAGTATTATCGATGTGTTGATTAAAATGTTACAAAGTAAATCTCGTTCCTTTCCCAAACCATCTTGCTGGCGTTCTTCCAAGAACTAATGTCCCGTGTTGACGGTTTCACCGTCACGCAAAAATCATCTTTGAATTTGCAATGCAACTACACGACTTCCTTCGGAGCCTTAAAACGCAAATCAGGATTGTGCTGCAGTTTCTTAATTTCCGCAACATGCAAATTTAAATTTTACATAATATTATTATTATTATTCAAGAAGGATTTTGAGAAATCAATTTCTGCACGTTATTTATTTGGTGGCGCTCTAGCGGAAATGCAGTGGCATTAATAATAAGCAGCTTATGCTCAATCAACATGAAAGCGCTCTGTACGCTAACACCTACAGCTTTTACTAGTTTCAAAGGTCAAGGTTCAGGTTTTCTAGTTGCAAGCTCTAGTGAGAAGAGGAGGTTATATGGAGTAAAATAATTATTCAAGTAACGAACCATAATGCACTAGCTATAGTATATACAAAGCTGGACTTTTTCACAACCCGGATCGACTGGCCTTTATATTTGATATTTGATATTCTTTTTTATTAGTTCCTCTTCCCTATCTAATATGGTGATCAAAGGATGAAATTTCTTGGAGCAATATTTTATTTTTTAATTTAGTTCAAAGAGTTGATGCTTCGCGATGTATTTTTATCCACTTGCCTTACCGTGACGAATTGGGAATGCAGAAACGTGTTTATGCGAAAATGCTCGTTATACTACATACAGAAGCGAAGGACATTTTACATTGCAAAGTGAAAGTTGGCTTTCTCTCCTATGAACCCAGGTTGATAGAGTAAGTGTGTGAGCCGGCTACTAAAACTCAGTGAGAGAGATTTTATAGCTGTACTGTATAGTATATCCTATAGCGCTAGTTTCATTCATCAGTTAGTATTCCGCATCCACACTTAATTGTAATTCCCCCAGAGTTCAAGCTTAAGCTATAAACTGGTGATACGTAGTAAGAGTGAAATTTTAGTAAATGCCAGGGCAAGTATGTATCTTTAACGGCCCCTGTTTTAAATTCCGGTTGGATTTTCCTAGTACGTTTCCCCATGTTGAAGATTGTCATCATTATTACGAGTTTTTCATCCCACTAATTGCAAGAGTTTGGGATCCACTTGTGCTACGCTTCGACGCCCGCAACTGCTTTAGCGTAAACGTGTAGACTGCCATTATCCAAGCGATTTCCATGATCTTAATTAGCCAGCTTTAACTTGCTCCTCTTGCTTTCATAGACTTGGTAATTTCGCTAAGTGCATCAACATGCTCTTTAAGTTGCTATATGTGACCAAGGTCACAGACTTGTTTGATCTTATCACAGTATCTTTTGTAATTCGATATGACTATACGCCAACCAAACGAGTTTCTCCCGTTTTCCAAGATTCACAATCAAAAAATAAGAATAAGAGGAAATATATATGCGACAGCATATGACTGTCATATGGAAACTAAAAGGGAAAAATAGTTTTAAACGCATTTTCCACAAATCCATCCCTAATTTTGAGAAGCTACTGAATCTTGATTAGTTGAATCAATAATTGCTTCACATATTATGACCAAGAAGAGGATTGCAAATAGTAGCCCCCGGGAGTGAGGCGAAAGAATAGATGCATATAGTACTGCAACGAATTTCGTTTCCCACAACAACCGTAAAGTGTCTATCTTGATTGAAACCCTGAATCCTCACTGCTGCTATTAGGGTGAGCTAGAGAAATGAGTAAATGAGATCCATAGAAAGAGAGTGAAGAGAAGGCTTTTAAAATTGACAGGGAGTATGGAAGTTTAATTTTGCATGCCCTCCAGAGCTGTACTCCGGATGGGAAGGGGTTAAATAATGATCCAAAAGATGCGAAGGCTGAGCGCCATACTGGTCACATAATTAATTTAGGAAATTAAAAGTCTGGAAAAGGAGAGAGTAGCGGTCACAAGGTTGAAGACACACTTGCCGGTTTAACTCTGAATTCTAGAAAATCATCTGTTCTGTCCAATCCAATCTTTCTCGGTGTGCTCTGACATGAGTTTTGTGAGTGGAAAATGCTAGAATGAAAGGCAGTAATGATATTCGGAGAAAATAAGAGAGAGTCTGGTGAACAAAGTATTTGTTGATAAAATTTTCTCCCTCGACTTGCTTCACTTCCTCCTCAAGTTCTCTCGTCACATACAGATGAGGAAAAAGGTAATTACTTTATTTTCTTGTTTCTCTGCAAAGCCAATCCAGCTCGGAACACATATAGTCTAATTGATTTTACCACGGGAAAATGGTTTCCTCTTTACTACTACAGTAGGTGATGTCGAGCTGTATTAGGAAGAAGGTTTAGATATAACATCCCGTGCTTGCTTTTCATCTTTCCCTCTCCATCTCCTCTTTGACCTTGATTCTCTCATGCTGCTAGTTTGTAATTTTACCAAACTCTTTCATTGCCCCATCCCCAACTTTACCACCTTTTGCATATCTTTAATTAGGAAATAGTTGACTGGGATTTTCCAGGAACAGGGTTTACGAACTTTGAAATAGTCGAGACTTGACAGCGCTACATATTCATGGAAGAAACAATTAATAAAAGAGGACTGTCAAAGAGACTCGTTCCTTCCTTACTCTTTGTATCATTATGAATTACTGTCCTCTAATTATAAATAATTTCTACTGTTACCATCATTTTTCGTTGCATGGACAAGACCTAATTAACTCGGATCAGCTTCCGTGATTTCTTTATAAGTGCCCCATCCATCATTATATAAGCAGGTGTGGAGAAAAATCTGGTGTAGTACTTTCTAATCCTGGGATTCTTTGACAGGATGCGGGGAATTCCATGAAAGGACGTGCTCATCCAATATGCTGGGTTGGATGAATGAATGGAATTTAGAATCTGATTTCAAATAGCTTCACGTCGAACCAATTCCTCTAAGAATCCCTCCAAAAGCGAACATGAAATCAAACATGTCCCTTGCCCTCTCATCAGACCTCAGACGTTAGACATACTATTCCCAACACTGGCATGACAGACACCAATGAATTTTAGTTGAGCTTAATTTATTCTCTGCTTGTTTTTCGCTTCTCTGTCCCTTGCTCGATTTCTATTACTTGATTGACGGATATGAATTCTAGAGTATTGCATCGAATTTGAATGCTAGTTTCATTTCGCTATATAATCCTTTTCCAGATTCTGAATAAATTCATAACTATATCCAACACAGCACCGGCACAAGAAACTCCTGGAATGAATTTTTGTTTCATCTTTGAAACTTACTTTGTAAAAATTTAGCTACTCTTTTGTATGCTTTTAAGCATGAATATGGAAGGGAAAAACTTTGTGATTCATCTACTCATTGGAATTGGAAGCGGATTTCCCAAGTGTATGTGGAACTGAGCTGAGCCAGAGAGTTGATCAAAACATTTACTTAATAGCCCAGTTGGTTTTCTTGGCCTTGATATGCGTCGCACGAAACGTGATACATGTAGAATTATGGGGAGAATCGTTAGGCTGGAAGCTTACAAATCCGTTACTTATCTACGGACCCTCGGAGCATCTACTACTTGATGATTTATACACTGTCTCCCGGATTATTGGCATATGCTATGAGAGAGTTGGTTAGTTTCTAAGCTGATGGAATTGAATAGGGCTGGTGCGTAAATGGAATCCGGGGAGTTTATGTCAATTTTTCATATGAATTCCAATGTATGGACTGATTGAGAAGATGAGGGAGATTGCCATCCTGGTGCATATGGATGCTCTCATTATTTTTCGCGATTGAATAATTTTTGCATCGACATAATTGGGGATGCGAGGACGCACTTGACGCCCTATGTAGTATGGCCCTCCATATTCGCAGGATTGAGAGGAAGATATTAGAATCATATGGTCGTCCTACCCTCGGATGGAATGGATGAAGGCGTATGTGAAATACGATAGAATTTATCTTTGCATCCTCCTGGTATATATCTTGGCTCTGCCCATTCAAGCTGCCGGTCCATTATGAATATTAAAATGGTGGATTTGAATGAGACATTTCCCACAAACCATATTTCACTCCTTGGTGTCCTTGATTCTCAAGTGAAGTCGTTAGAAGAATCTGGTAGAGTCTTTTCCCTGTTGGCCTTTATGTTTGAAGGAAAACTTGGAGGATCCCCCAGCCAGGGAGGAATCCGTCCCCTTCCCTCATACTTATACCTAAAAACTTGGCGGCTATAGGAATAAAATGTCCTATGGCTTGCTAAAACTAAATTCTGTTCCATGGACCAATGGATTATATATGAGACACCCGAGTGAATATGATCTGTCCCGGGACCTGCCAATGTAATAACTTTCTCCTCATTGGATTCTACGTTTGGATCCTCTGTCTAATCCCCTGACACAGGACCCTTCCGACAAGGCACCGCCCATTCATGAATTCTAAATTCAGGAAAACTTTTCCCATCTTTCAGCTTTCATAGAATATATTACAGTGGCGGAGAAGCCCGGTCTATTTCTACTGGAAACATAACATCCATGCAGAATGAGGAATATCCAGGCCATCCACCTGACACTATGCCTCCCATAGCAATGTCTCCATTATGCCATTTCATACTAATAGCTTGTTCCGGTATCTTTTCTCAATCCCTTGACATTTTCTAGATTTATACTTATACTTTCTCCCGACTTTTCAATTATCGTACATGTATGCAACCCAGTCCTGCTAGTCCTACATCTGGCCTAGTTTATACAATCATCCTTCTGACCGTCTTGTAAAATAGCTTGTATTTTTCTTTAGCGCCAAAGAAGTGAAAGGAAGCACACGCCTCGTCAAGAAATGACGGCTGCCTCAAGATTCTCGTTGCAAAGAACATGGATTTGTTGGATTTCCAGCAATTTTATCAGCTTCCCCCTTGCTTTCACCGACGCTTTCTCTTCACTGCCCATAGACTTTGGGGATACTTGTTCCTTTCTTATTTTCCGTTCTGTGAAGCACAAAAAGAAATGTCGTTGCGGAATGAGAGATGGAGTGTCCGAAGGAATATTTCATTAATACGCATACGTACATGAGTTGTGGAATATAGGGTGGAGGGGTTTCTAATTCTGTGCCGGTAGAGAGGAGAAGAAGATGAGGAAAGGACTCATCTTTCATAACCCCTCTTGGCCCCTCCCATTCCTCCATGTACGCTGAGCTGTTAAATTAGGTAAAAGGAGGGAATGCTCATCAGTAGCAATTTTAGAAATCTCTTTATTAAATCTCACCCGGAACGAGCTAACGGGTTACCTGGGTTCCATATCCTCTATAAATATGGAGGGAGCGGACCGGCATCTTCAATGGTCCCACTCCTACTTCACCATCCTATTACATACATGCTCATCTTGGTCCAAATTATTACTTTCCCCTGTCGTCACTTGTCATTCTCGAGAGTCGGGTCCCAGCCCCAGCTAGCTTTAGCGAAATACAGACTACAGACAGATAGGAGTTAGGTGGAGGAGCAGAGATGACAAAGTAGCCCTTGTACCGTAGCCATGGCATCATCCATGCTAATCATTAAATTATCTTCACCTCATTTTCCTCTTCTATTTCTTACGGCTTCCCACTCCTTCCTCCTCTCCTACCTTTCATCCTCTCTTGTTTGTCATTCCTCTGGAATATCCTTCACTCCGAAACCTCTAAATGAATTATCCATGTACAAGTTTCACCACCATCTGCATAACCAGAAGCTAAAGCCGGCCCCAGTCTTGAGGATCTATTTTCTTCCTGATGTTAACCTCTTGTCTTCCTCTTGGCCAAATACCTTATTTCATGGGTCACGATGAGAAAGGAGGGAAGGAGAGGAGGAGGAGAAGGTAAGTATAAGATGCTAACAACATACGGAAATGCCTCTGGCCTATCAGTTCCCTTCCAGTTTCCATATTTATCTTGGTAGACCCCCTTTGAAACATTTACATTCTCTCCCACTTCTAATTAGCCATGTGCCAAGATAGGCGCTAGGTGTGACAATACGGTATTCCTCATCCTGGCTCTGGAATGATCATCTCCCTTGAATGAATCCGGTGTTGACCAAAGCGATATTGGCTTAACGCCTCACTAATTTATCCTTAAAGCTTCATGGGTTTACATTTCGACTTGCATGGATTTCTGGCTGTACGGGAAACTTTCTCTAGGGATTCTCAAAGGGAATGGATGTGGAAGAGGATTATGCGGGAGGAAATGTCACCGCACAATCAGGAGGAAGAGTTGGGGATTGAGGATATGTAAAAAGAGACAGCGGAAGACGTATTATTTTCGGAAGGATGAAAATAATGGCTTTAATTTTAAAACTTTCTCAAGCCTTACATTTTTATTTCAAAGAGGCTCGCATCCTTTATACAGATGCAAGAAATCCAAATGGTATAGGTACTTGGGTTGCGGATTTTGAGGAGTGCACTGCTTATATACCAAATCTCGCGGTGGGAGTCGAGGTTGATGCGAACAAAATGATTACTTTAGGATTGAGTGCGAGGAACGTGTATATAAGTGAGTCCTGGGATTTGTCCCAGGATTTGTACCCAATGAATCATTCAGCTCTCATTCACCTAAATTTATTCCTCGCATTCATCATCATAATAAAGTCGTTTCCTGACAGGATTTATTAAGACAGTCCCGTCGCCCCCAATGTCTTCCTCTCCTTCCTGCCCTCATACTTACATTTTAATGTCTCTCATATATACCTGTCTCCTCTGAATCAGGTGTATATGGCTAGGCCTGAGGATATTGCTGTCCTCCAGATCCGCCCTAATGTGAGGTCGGAGTTGTAGCGAAGAAATGGATGATTCATCTACACTGCATCACTTTTCAAACGGTAATATCTATAGTGTTGCATTTTCTATGGGGATAAAAATTGACCCCTTCGAAAATGCTAACATTTTAGACTTTAAAACTTGGTGTTAGAAGGAAAACACATTCATACCCGTTACCTAGGTTACAAAACTAGCTTGCAACCTCCAAAATGACGTTTCCACGGGTAAAATCAAGTAATTGAAGGCTAAAATTTTAACGCATGGTCAAATTTTCAAAAATTTTGCATGCGATGAAACCGCTTCTCAAAATACACCCATATATGATATTTGAAAATTTTTTGGCTGGCTAGAATAGGGTTTACACAGCTTTCAAATATGACAGAAACCGTGCCCACGCAAGTAATTTGACAACTTATATAGACCTTATGCTTGATAGCCTGTAATATTATGAATAGCCCTATAATTGTCCAGAAATCCAATTTTTTGTACTTCTTAGAGTACGGACTTCAATTTAAACCTACGAATTAGTATCTCAGTTGAAAATTATTAGTTTTATAAAATATGTACCAAAACTAATTGTATCGAAAAATTGTGCCGAGGTTGGTCACTTTGACCTCTCCTATATTAGGGGTCATGAAACCAAGCACCTCGAATTTATCCTTATCAGATAGCCTGTGTCTTTTACTACTAGGTACGAAAAATCTGGGCAAAACAACAGACACGGCCAAGAATTAGCACAGGTAACGTAAAATGTTTGGAACCGTTGCTCCAACTTTGGAAACGTTACCTCAGATTATGATTTATGCAATCAGCGCCTGCTGCAACGAGCGCGTGATTAGGAATTTCTGCTTTAAAGTTTTCTATGTAGAACTAAACAGGCTTTCCGAGGAGCATTTTTGCTTTAAATTCCGATCCCTACTTTACTATTTACTGGTTTAGAAAGAAGTGATGCAGTGTAGATGAATCATCCTGATAGTTTGGTGAGCGTCAGTTAAAATTAAAACACTTTGGCGCTTGATAAGGAAGATTCAAAATACGGCCATAGGATTCCCATGAGAAAGGTTAACAAGTTCTAAACACGTTTATTCAAGTGGAGTAATGATTTTTTTACGAAATTTATTATTTTACCAGTGGCTACAGTAAGCTTCTCTGTTTTTCCAGCTGTATTTACTTGACATATTTCTACAGTATTTTACCAGCTTTTACAGGCTTGCTTGAAGCTAATCAAAGCCGCGTCTATAGTATTTCCAAAATGAGGTTTACACTTTTTTGCCCCTGCACCCGGATTTATCCAAGGAATATGTGTCTTTTACACTTTCTATGCCGTTCCTTCTCTGGTTTTCTGCATCATTTTTTGATACGCGTTGACAGACCTTGCCAAGGCTGTAACATTCCCTACTCCAAAGCCCCGGGCGTTTTTTCGCTGTATCACTTCCAGGAAGAATGTATCCCGGTCAAATATTGGGTAAGTAAAGATTTGCATGAGGTACCTAGAGAGATTAAAAAAGGTTTGAATGAGGCTGGGAGTCGGGATTCGCTTCATTAAAGGCAGGGCAGGGATAGGGATTTGAGCGTTGCTGTGAGCTAGAACGGAATCGGAGGTGGGCTTATAAATATTGAAATTTGGTGCAAATAAAGAATACCGTGCAGTGTGGGGGACATCTCTGGAATTTGGTTCTGGTTCATCTTCAAACGGATCCGCTTCATCGTCCAATAAAATACCGTACTCGGATAAAAGGGCTGGATCCTCTCCCGCGGATAGAATTGCTTTGAGCTGGCCAATCTTTGGGTGAAAGTAAGTATTTGATATGATTGTGTACATGTAGGATAGACAAACTTTGGAGAAACAGGATACTCGAGGTTGAGTTGAGCAATAATGAAACGAACCTCGGTGTAGTATGTTGGAGGTGGCTGCCGGAAATTGACACCCCGGGCGCCCAAAGACTTGACCAAGGGGACGATATCTTGGGTATGTAAGCCAATATGTTGAATTCCGGGTCCGCGGTGATCCCGAATAAAATTTTCCACCTGTGTATTTTCTGTTCAAGGAAGAGATAAAGCAAAGGCTCTCGTTCATTTTAAAGCTTCGGTTTGATTAAGCTCAAACTGGACATGAATGAGGGATGAGGGGAAGGGAGGGTAAATATTGGTGCTAGTGCTACTTTGGTCTGGAAGGAAATTGATTTTGAAATTGAATCTTTAAAGGGTCAGCAATAAGGACGGAGGAGAGGAACAACATGTTAGCCTTATAAGTTGCGGTCTTACTGATATATGGCAAGGACTCCGCCACGACAATCTTCAATTCTTCCCAGCTATCTTCCTGAGCTGGGCAGGAGTGAGAGGATAGTCCTACATCGGAGCACTTCCAGAATTCCATTACTTTTAGCCTTAGCCCGACATCG
Organism: Sminthurides aquaticus; assembly: GCA_906901655.1. Classification (NCBI taxonomy): domain Eukaryota; kingdom Metazoa; phylum Arthropoda; class Collembola; order Symphypleona; family Sminthurididae; genus Sminthurides; species Sminthurides aquaticus. The sequence continues at coordinate 113,727 of CAJQTT010000004.1, read as the reverse complement.
TCCCCGATAACCAGCCCATCTAATTCCGAGTCCTCTCTAGGAAAATAAATAAACTGTCGTGGAAGGAAGACACAGGAAGCGGAAATAAGATTTTAAATTATTTCATCCACAAAGCTTGTCCCTCTTAGAGCCAAAGTTGACCTCATATTATGACAAATCCCTGGTGTAGGAGCTTCGAATCTCTAAGCATTTTTTATAAAACCAAGATCCGGATTGAAAGACTCGGAAACCGGAAGAAAAGTCAAGTACCATTTCCTCAACGGTTTTTCTGCCTTTCTTGCCTGAAGAAATGCCTGATGATTTAAGGATCCTTGTTTCTAAGAATTAAACTTTCTCTGGCACTATTTTTTGTCATTTAACTCTTCATCTTGGAGTCATTATATGGTAATCCTGGAAATATTCCATTTTAAATGTACAAGTAAGAAGAGAAGGGTTTTTAAAGCTCCTCGCTCATTAATTTTGCTAGATTTTGTTTAAGGGCTAAAAATTTTTTTGAAATTTCCAAGAAGCGTAAATTAAAAGAGCTAGTATGGGATTCCTTCCCGGTTTGATTATCCATTCATTTCAAGTGGTAAGGAGGGGCAGAAAGGTGATTTTTTTCCTACCGGTCTTAAATTTCCACTAAAGTCATATGACTTGGGGAAAAAGTAGTCTAATGGGAAATTAAAGATGGCCTCTTTAGAATTTGAGAACACATGGAGTTTCCGTTATGTATACTCCCTCCAGCTGGAGGAGGGCTTGTAGAAAAATGCTTTCACTAATTCATGCCTTGTTTACAGTAGGTATATGCATAAAATGTAATAAGGATGGAGGGGAAGCGAAATGTGAAGGCGTTTTAGGGAGAAGAGCTGGAATGAGAGGAGAGATAGGTGGTAGGGAACGATAAGCTCGTTAATATTAGCAGAATCGTCTTTGATGGCCTTAGGCTCTAGTTTGGGAGCGTTGTGGGGGACATAAATGTCGAAATTTTCTACCGGTTTGTGATAAATCGTTTCATCTCGAATGCATCCTGATACCAGCGTATAATTGAATCCGTTTCTCCGAGACGGCAGACTAAGGCAACATGGTCAAAGTAAGAATTTTCACACACACTCTCATTTGACGTGGATTGATTTGAAAGCCCGGAGGAGGACGAAGAAAGTTTTTCAAATCCAGGAAGGAACCAACCGCTGTAGTTGACCTTTTCAATCAGCGTATGCACAATGTTTCCCACACATGATTTTACAACCGCGTACTTAACCCGACCCTTCTCATCATCACCACTTCGCACACCCTCCAGCACCTCTACACCCAAGCCACGGAGCCGTTCAACACACTGCTCCAACCCCACCACTTCCAGCGCGATGTTAAACACGGAATCCACATGCTCTTCCGCATCCTCCTTCTCATCCGCCCATGTTTCCGGAGCGCAGCAGAAAATGGTCCAGGGCTCAGAGGATGCAACGTAGGGGGCGCTGGATCTGACAGTCGGATGCTGGGTTTTCTCCATTGTCTCCATGTTCTTCTCATCCGCGTCTTTCTGTTTGTGATTTTTCCCCATGGAATCTGTTTCATGAGATTCGGCTTTGCAATCCTTTAGGAGGCTGGGTTTTCTTCTCCAGGAAGTTATCAAAAAGGCAGTTCGTCCCATCTGGACGACAGCTTGTTCACAAAGTTTTGTATCCCGTTTCCCCACTTTTGTCATACCAAAACGATCACAAAACGTGTCAACAACTCCCTCCAAGTCTTTCACGCACATTTCAATATGATGTAGTCTTAGCTTCATTTTGAAAAATGTTTTCCCGATATCACAACAAATGGAAATTAAAAACGCTTAAGTCACTTAGTCAACCTTTGAATCGATTCGAATCTGTTGCTCCCACTTTCCTCCAAGCAAAATTAAGGGTGAGCGGATTTCAAGTCAGCTGACATTATGTTGTAGTTACAGGTTAAGTACGACAGTTCGGTCACTACTCCTTGCTCGGCAGAATGTCATTGAATTTTACCACAGTTTGCGCAAAAAAATCGACGCCCTTGTGACGACGCAACTGTGGAATTCAAATAGAAAGATTATTAATCACATGCAGTACGTTATGTAAGCTCAAATATTACCCGGCTAGATTTTTGAACTCCCACGTTCGGAGTCACGAACGATTGCCGGTCATGCACTTTGAAACAGAGCCCCGAACTCGTCCCAGATTTCTCCGAATGCGAATCTAATTTACTCTCACTGCTCTCTATCCATTTGCGTTGGTATTATATTTTTCTACACTGCCCTCAACCACTATTACCTTCCTAAACTGCCTCACTTTGCGCTTTCGCGTATACGCTTCAGCTGGGAGACTCTTTGCATCTTTCTTCTACTGTCTTCCTTTTTGAACTAAAGACGTTAGTGCATTCGCAAGCCTATAAAAAGTGCCTATGAAAGGAGGTAATTCTTAGCAAAGCAAGTTTTTCCGATAAAAGAATATAGTCTAGACAGACACCTGCCCGCTAGAGGCTAGACTATCCTTGCAAAGTAAGAACTGTGATTTGATTTCACAATTTCAAAAACTTGCCTATTATTTTGAGGATTTAATATTGCATTAGCATATTTCTAGGATTGTGCAACGCTAGGTAAGCTACTGAATGATGGCCTCCAAGCTTCCCTATAGTAGTCCCTATGACGAATTCCGTACTTAAAATCTGCCATGACTTTGCTAATCCACAACATCTTCTGTAGTTGTGAAGCACAAGGGTATAATTACTTTGTAGTCAAATCGCACAAAATCCAATTCCCGAGCTTACCTGTAATATTTGCAATTAAGAGTCCTTCTTCTCTCGTGTAAACTCCAGTAAATTCATTCTATGACTTAATGCGTTCAAATGGTAATTTTTTACACGAGCAGACGATTCCCGGCCAGCTACCGGCCTGCGGTAACTTTCCCTTCGAGTACTGTCGAGCAAGTGTGAGTGAAACGTTTGGAAGAAAATAGAAAGCTACTATAGTATTATGAAAAAGTAATCAAGGATTCACTGGATGAACTTAAAGTATCTGGAAAGACTTAATGTCAGTAGTGTTTGCCGACAAGACAACTCAATTTCTTTCCACATTCCATATTTTACAAGTTGATTTTCTGGTGCCTATCTCCTATGCTCCGGTATGAGAGCCTGCACTATACATTCGTTTGTTCGACACGGTCAACTTCCCAAGTAACAGACTGATGGATCCAAAGTATTCTTCCACTCCCTTAGATTTACCTGGAGGCCAACGACACAGAGGCACTGCTTCCTAAGGTGAAAATGGAAAAATGATGCTGTTGACTGATTTAAGTTAGTGCTCTTATACGACATGCATATTAAGAAAACGAAAACCAGGCACGCGTACCTATGTTTGTATGAAGTCATCCAAATTAAATGCTTTTCAATTAGCCCAGCCCTTCATTAGCCTTTCGAACGTTCTCCATTTGTTAGTGGAATTTAGTATTTCATATTATTTGGGGAGGAAACAAGTTAGATGTCATTATTTCCAAATGGACTTTCTTGTTATCCTAATATTTCGACCCCATCCATTACATACCTCATTAGCCAAGATGATCCATCCTGTTCTCCAGCCCATTCAACCCTTATTTTTCCCATGGGCTTCCAGAGGTTATCATCATACCTGGAGAAGGAGTGGGCTACCACAGAATTGCCTTACTCCTTTTCCATTCAACTCTCCTCGTGAAGGGAACGGGAGACTGGAGGGAGGACGAGGTGGATTAATGCACACCTCGTTAACCATTAGCATCCATCATTAAGCTGACTCAACTTTAGTAATTCCAACGGAGAGCACGCGGACACTATTCCATGAGCAGGTATATCTGGTTTATAGCCTCCCTTTCAAACCCATTTCCATCCGAGCTTGGCTCCATGTCCGTGATTAAGGCTGGAATGTAACTGGAGACTACGTACAATTAGTTACTTGACATCAATTCCGCGTTAAAGTTTCTCCATCATCAAGCACCGACACCTCATCATACTGACTGCGGTGGACCAGCTTCCATGGAAACAATATGAATTTCTGGTAATTCTTTGCCGAAGAAAACAGGCTCTGAAATGTCTATTTTGCTTCAAGAAACTTTAGAAAACTTTCTTACTTGATTCTTCTACCTGGAAACTGGAGGAGGTTAAAGTTCAAAAGTGAATGGAAGATTACCGTTCCGTGTTTATCATCTTCCCCAACCCAGGAAGAAGTTTTCGTAGGCCACTAATAAACAAACCTTGGTGTGTAGAAGAAGAATAGAGTAGGTTGCGCAATTGAAAACTTTCCAATCAAGCTTCCACACCTGAGGTAAAGGCTATAAGTAAGACACTTGTAACTAAGTTTGGTGTTCACTTGCACAAAACTATTTAATTATTCCAATCGAAATTATGACGTAAAATATATAATTTACATTACACGAGGACATAGTCCCAGGAAAAGTGTATTGGAATTGGGTAATTGTAGCTGATAGAGGAAGCGGCATCCCTCAGTGTAGACGCTTGAAGTTTTGCTTAATGAAGGAAAGCCACCCTATTACAACGTTTTTTTATGAATGACTTGATTTTTGGATTGTTGATTGTAGTGCGTATGTAAATACGTTAAATGTGTATGGGATTTTACTATTAATTAGCATAGTAAATGAAGGCAATCCGCAGATGATTTCTTGTAAGACAGTTCGGCCGCTTAACATAATATGCTACGTCTTAGAAAATGTGCGAAAAGAACCTGTGTTCTGTACAATAGCTTATGCGCGCCTCCTTGTGTACTCGGATCGTTTAAAGCATCACTGCCAGGGGGGAGTAGAGTGTGAATGGACTTTTGACTGCATGTGGTTCGCGCGTAGGGAACGGCATGTGATAGTTTTGAATTACTGGGACGGAAAAAGGAGCCCGTCTTGGTTTTTATGAACGCTCCTCACATATATTCTCTTCTGCATCATTTGGATTTATGCTGCAGCTTTAAGCTGATGAGAGTTCCACGCCGCGATTCTCGTCGTCTCGTCAGTTTCCATATTTTTTCAACGGAATTCAATTCATTCTCGTGCGGGTTGAGTTATCTTTTACCACTCATTTTCATACATTTATTAATTTGTCCACCTCAGGAGATTCCACTAAATAATATTGGAGAGAGAGTGGACGTAATTACGCTCCTGCAAGAATTCCAATTACGTCCAGTCCTACTTTCTCCCAATCAGTATCTCCCGGCACAAGTTGTAGGAGGAGAATATAAAAAGGATCGGGAATTATTTTAGGAGGCTGTAGGCCCATTTCGGCAAGTTTTTCTATTTAAATACCGGCAGTGTAATTGCAATTCGGAGCTTCGTCCCACCCACCACGTAGCAGTGATTACCACCACCCTCCTTTCTTAAACCTTAGTCCGAAATGTCCTCTCAACCATACGTGGCCGACGAATCGTCGGCGGACCGAAATGTCGAAATGTGGAAGATTAAGAAACTGATAAAAAGTTTGGAACTAGCCAGAGGGTGAGCTTTTTCCTTTAATAAAAATTCGTATTTTGGATAATGTAAAACATGCCTTTTTGATTTGATGTGTTTCTCTTAGTTGAATTGATGTGCGAATAGCAAGTTAATGAGATGAGTTGGGTTTTTTTCATAGGAACGGAACAAGCATGATTTCGTTGATTATTCCTCCAAAGGACCAAATTTCTCGAGTAAGTAAAATGTTAGCCGATGAATTTGGAACTGCATCCAACATTAAATCCAGAGTGAACCGTCTTTCCGTTCTTGGGGCCATTACGTCTGTGCAGCAGAAGCTCAAATTATATACAAAGGGTAAGGAGTAACGCTTGTTGCGTTATGGATGGTGACTAACCTTGTGTAGCCCTGATTTTCGGAATGGTTGCCTTATTGCTGAATGATTGGGCAAGGCTGGTTAGTGATCATAGTGATGTTACATTTTATTTTGTATTTCAGTCTCTCCAAACGGGCTTGTCATTTATTGCGGAACAATTGTCACGGAAGAAGGAAAGGAAAAGAAAGTTAACATTGATTTTGAACCGTTTAAGCCCATAAATACATCGCTTTATCTTTGCGACAACAAGGTTGGTTTTTATCGTTTGGCTGGCCTACTACGCCGACATGTGGGAGCTATGGAGGGAAGTGCTAATGATGAATGTGTATTGACTAGTTCCATACTGAAGCTTTAACTGCCCTACTGGCGGATGACAATAAGTTCGGATTTATTATTATGGACGGTAACGGATCCCTCTTCGGTACCCTTCAAGGAAACACTCGAGAGGTCCTCCACAATTTTAAAGTAGATCTTCCGAAAAAGCACGGTCTGTACAACAAAAGGGTTACCTGCAGAAATATGTCCATATGTTCTTGGGTTTTACTGGGTTTTCCTTTGGTGTTTTTATCAGGTCGGGGTGGTCAGTCTGCCTTACGTTTTGCTCGACTTCGAATGGAAAAGAGGCACAACTACGTTCGGAAAGTGGCTGAGGTGGCAACTCAACTTTTCATTACCAATGATAAGCCAAATATATCAGGCTTGATTTTGGCTGGATCCGCTGACTTCAAAACTGAGCTTAGTCAGTCCGACATGTTTGACCCTGTGAGTATAACAATTTCGAAAATACCGGATGTTCATCATGCCAAGTTAGCAAAGTTTTACATATTGCATTTTTCTTTGTTCAGCGACTCCAAGCAAAAATTATAAAATTAGTCGATGTTTCCTATGGAGGGGAAAACGGGTTCAATCAAGCCATTGAATTAGCGGCTGAGTCTCTTGCCAACGTCAAATTCATTCAGGAAAAGAAGCTGATAGGTGAGTTCACAGTTCTTAAAACTTGAGGTCTTGGTTTGAGATGGTGTTGAAAAGTGTGACTTATTTTTAAATTTTGATGCAGGTCGATACTTTGATGAAATCAGTCAAGATACTGGAAAATATTGCTTTGGTGTTGAAGATACATTGAAAGCTCTGGAATTGGGATCCGTCGAAACTCTTATCTGCTGGGAAAATTTGGACATTCAGAGATACGTCCTCAAAAATCATATTTCTGCAGAAGAAAAGGTTCTGCATCTAACACCAGAACAAGAGAAGGATAAATCGCATTTTTCGGACAAAGAGGTGATGCAGAAGACTCAGATAAAGTAGATTTTGTTCAGTTTTACGTGTGTAGGAGGGATAAACAACTTTTTCTTTTACAGACTGGAGTTGAACTGGAACTGGTGGAGTGCCAACCTCTACTGGAATGGATAGCTAATAGTTACAAAAATTTTGGTGCAACTCTAGAAATCATTACGGATAAATCGCAAGAAGGTTCCCAATTCGTCCGGGGTTTTGGAGGAATAGGAGGTAATGAGAAATCTTATTTGTCTTGTTTATTAATTCATATTACGGGAAAATGCATTAATACATTTGGATCAGGGCTCAGTAGCCCGGATCGTTGTGATGGAGGGTGTGGCGTTTCCATTGTGAGATTTATGCGCTTTGATTAACTCGGTGAAAGAAGATGAAAAGATATTTGTCATTTCATGAGACTTGCATTTATGGCATCCATTGATAGGAATGTTGCGATACAAAGTGGATTTCCAATCATTGCAAGCCGACGATCCATTAGACGATGTAGACTTGGATGATTACTAATGAACTTCATAAGCTTCATCCGGTTATATGGTTGGAAAAATTTGTTCAAATCAAAGTGAAAATGTTGTATTTTGATGTTGCATTGCATCAGTTGTTTCCTTGATTACATTCAATTGCTACATGATAGTCGAAATTAGTGCATTCCGTGCATAGCTTGCTAGTCGCATTATTATTTGGAATGTACGTAATTTTTTCAATGGTGGTGCTCATGAAAGCTGGATCCTAAATATTTTTCAAAGGTCTCATACTGCATAGAGTTCTAGCTTTGTGAGTTTTTGATTTGTGTATCGTTAGGCTATGGTTTACGGTTTTCACTATTTCATTTAGTTCCGATCATTATAATTTCGAGCACGATTTGCTTTGTTTTGGTTTTCGTCCCCACCCAATTTTTAATGAGTTGTCAGATTTGGAAAGTCGAGATACGCTTGCTAAAATCGAACTCATTGTACTTTTCAACGGTAACACCTGATGCTTCATATTGTTTCCCTATGCCTCGTATGTAACAGGAACAATTTACTGTGGCCGGCGGTATGCAGAGTGGTTGCGTGTAAGGTTACAGGGAGATTTTTTTGCAATTCTGACAACTCCGGATTGGTGTCTTAGAGAGTAGTGTGGTGTATAGTTGTGTATCATGTGTTTGTTTATTGCGTAACTTTACTTCTCTTGTTAAATCTTTTTAATATGATTTGTGAACATTTGTGTTGCAGGACTACTTCGCTACAAGGTTGATTTCCAGAGTTTACAACTAGATGAACTAGATGACGACCAGTACGACTTGGATGACTACTAAATTAGTTAAGGCTAAGCATAACTTGAATATCATTGGATCATAATTTGGGAACTCAAACCTTCTAAAATAGGTAGATGGTGGTTTCTTGTGTTAAGTACTAGCAATGATGATATCGGTACCCGAATTTGCATAAATATTCAGTAGATTAGCTATCTTCACGTTCATATCTCATTTTGCAAAAAAGTCCTGTACTTTTTCATCAAGGTCATTTATATTAAATTAATTTTGTTTGTGATGACACACTATGTTCTTTTATTTCAAGTGCGTGATTAGCGTGTACATTTATTTTCATGTGAAAAGAGTTCCCCGAGTTTCAAAAAAAGCCGTAAATCATAATTTACGTTGGAAACCTCAATGCGATGATGAAGCTTCCGTTTTCATCCTTCTACCGGGAATAAAATATTCTCTATCATGCTTGGCTCAGTGACTTGTTGGGGGTGGTATCTTGTTGAAGCGTATCGATATCTGCAAATAACCGACGAATGAGCATTGTCACGAGACTACACTCACAAATGCATATTATGAAAGATGGATTTGCCAAACTTAGGGCTTACCGGTGAGTGTCAAATTTTGAAGGCGCTGCAGTTGTTCTGACAAATCTGGTTTTTCCCCGAGTTCGTCCTTTTCACGATCCTTTGTGGGCGTCTTTGCCAGTTCCTCTAATTCTAGTAATTCTGCAAGTTCTTGTTCTAGTAACGACTCATCCTCAACAGTAACCGTGCGGCTTAGCGTCGACGAAATCTCAGCTTGATCCTCCAAAGCCTATGGAAGTACCGGAATCAAGAATTTAGTAGCTTTCAAACGCAAATTAGTAGAACAATTTGTCAGATACTGAACATGTACCTCTTCCAAATCAAGCATGGCATCAGTGGCACGATCTACAGTGATATTATTATCCTTCAATACTTTTTCCAGTGCTTTCTTTCCGGTTTCATAAGCCGATATTACCTACAAGAAAATGAACAATTCATGCATACAAATCAAACCTCGACAAATCACAATAAATAAATAATAAAACAAAAATCAACTTACCATTACATCTGATTTAGCATCTTCTATTTGGTACAAAATATCAGTCAGATTCGTAATCAAATTGTGCAACTTTTCTGCCCGTTTCTCCAAGCCATTTTTGCATCGTAAGTGATACTTTGCCTGTAATTCATTCATTAAACAATCAGTGACATAAATATGTGGTTTCATTTCCGTTTAACAGGAAACTCTTGATAGGGAATTTTATACCTTACCTGTGCCCGTTTTTTTTCATGCAAAGCTTTCCTAGCCAATTCGACACATGTATTCTGTTGTTCCAGAACGTGTTCTAAATCCTCCTCCAGTTTCAGTTTCGTACGGGTTAAATCAAATTGTCCTTTCTCCGCTGCAGTAATGCCGACATCAGGACCGGAAGGTAATACAGCAGAAAACTTGATTATTTCCGTGTCTTCTCCCAGTTTATCAGAAAGAAGATATCCTTTGGCGGTTAAGTAAGTGGTAAACAGCTCCACTTCATTCGGATGAACTATTTTATTTATCTGCTCCAACCACTCTGCTTTTAGCATTATTTTGTTCTGTATATCAGTACAACCCAGTAGCTTGGAAGATCCAACCTAAATCATAAACAGCGTCCACATTAAACAAATCTTAAATACATTTGTTAGTAGACGACGCACACGTTCTAATCTGATCGACTTAACTGTTGCATGTAGAACTGTATACTTAAGAATCCAAAAACGAAGGATAAAAGAGAAGATTTATGTACAAACTTACGGATATCCCAGGTAGGTACAATAATTTGGTTTCTTTTGTAATTTTCTTCTCCGTCAACGATTTCAGTGGAGTCATGTTCCAAAAAGTTGAAGCGACAAACTTCATGGGTTTCATTGACCAACTTAGCCATCCGTCAGACTTTAAGGAATTAAGGTACTCTTCCTCCGTAACCAGTATTCGCTGGCTACAATGTAATCATTTTAGAATTAAAGCAGATTTTGACTTGCGAATAATCAGTATTGGGTACTTGGAAGAATCTTGTATCATACAATTAACTCTCTTTACCCTCTCATGTGCTCTATGACATCATGTATACAAGCTGAGACGCGTCCGTTGCTTCGAAACGCAATTTCCAACTCTTTCACGGTAAATACACTCTTCTTTTCAACTTGATTAAAATCGTCTACAGATTTGATCCAAAATCGCAGTTTTTCCTCATAATGTTCTGGGTTCAGACTTCTCGCTCTAAATGGAGAATACAGAGCATTGATCCGATCCAAATTTTCTCCGATCGCAGCAATAGTTGGGTAGGATGGAATAGCCATTTCACAATCGTTTCTTTTACTTTCGCTGTTCAGATGTAAGCTGCAAACGATAGAAATATCAATAATGGTTTCAAAACTCATCAGAAATTCCCAAACATTAGTACAAATCAATTTGCGCAGCATTCTAATAACAAATTTCATTCAGATACATGCATAACAGCTGAACTTGGTGAACCAAATCTTGTTGCTTGCACAGTACTGATAATCAAACCTGCGCTTAATCGTTTTGTAAATTAAATTTTTGAAGATGACAATGCTAATAAAATTGCTATTTACTAGGCGCAGCTTTTATCAGTTCAGTGAGCTCCACTAACGGTTTTATATTTTAAGATGCTTTCACTTTACTAATGTATTTTACAAATGCAAAAACTTTTAGTATATATCTCGAGTATTACACTAAAATCCTAATTACTCGAAACACCTCCTGCGAACTACAGTAACTTGCGTGATTAATCTCATCCTGCAATGTTAACATGATTTTCGTTGCTACTCCCGTGTATCAAATCGTTTTGAGTAAATTGCTGCACTTTATGCTGAACGCTATGCGATCACTAAAGATGTTCTATATATATATTACGATTTTTCTCGCAATGTGATCTTCTTGTCCAGTGCAGTCGATCCTGTTCATCCAGTGCATACATTTTTATGGTGCATGTGCGCGTATAAAATAAATCTTTTCGATTTTAGCTTCCCGCTCATTTCTACCGAGGCTTTTCGAACCGCTGCCTAAAAAATTCAGGTTCCACTTCAGGGCGCATGTGAATTTAATAAAGGCTGCTAATCAACTTAATACGGACAGTCTCAAAAATAAGCCTTTGGATTCAGTATTTCCGAATACTTTCACCACACAATGCTGGAAACGCTCTACAATTTTTTTAGTTAACGTGTGAAATACTTAATTTTGTAAACAAAGGGTTGGCTACATTAAGCATTAAGGTTTTTTAACCGTTTTTTTCTGCACCCGCTGGCCGCTCCCACCTTTGTTCATTATTAAATCCAGGCATAGTTTCTACGCATAAGTACACGGTGATAATTTTAATCAATAAGGCCTTTAAGAACTAAGCTTCTACATAGCATAGTCAGTCTGTCTCAAGATTGGGAGCATCAGAAGTCCATATCTTGATCAATTCTTATTTTGTTCCCCCTAGATAATTCAAGAATGGCCACTTTGGACGACAAACTCTTAGGAGAAAAAACGCAAAACTACTGCAGTAGTAGTGAAGATGAAGGGATGGATGACGAGGAAGGTCTCAAGAGTGTAGCTCAGGAAAACCCTTCAAGTGCTCAGGAAGAAGCAAAAACTTCTGGAAAGCCTTGGCAGGGGTTTTCGCAAAATGTGAGTTTGGCAATATTGGGAAATTGGGCCTAGCCTTTCTCCAGCTTTATAATTCTGGTTTGACATGTATTTTTTTAAATTTTAGACGGGTCCAAAAGGAGTACTTAGAGATTGGCAGTTGTTTCAAGAACACGAAGAGCATAGTCGATTAGAACGAGCGAGACAGCTGCAAGAGTTATGCTCCAAAAGAGCTATGACCTGTCGTCCCGAGGTTGGTATATATAACTATGCTCTTGTTCTTTTGTTATCTTTTCGATTTACTCTAAACTTGTTCGGTGTACCTGTATTTAAACAATTGGAATGATGAAAGACTAACTGTGATGTTGCCCAAATAGAGTGAAGATGCCAAACAGGGGGATGCGGATAAGGATGAATTGGACGACGAAGATCTCCTGTCAGACGAGATCCTGAGAGACTTTGTGAAAAAACGAATGGAGACCATGTTAAAGGGACAAAATGATTCGTGAGTCCCAGCTTTCACATTACGGCAATTGCATCTCTTTAATTAAACTTTATGATAGTCCCAAAGGTTAATGCTTCGTTTGTTACATTGTATCATTTTTATCTTTTACCAGAGTGTATGGTGAAGTTGAAGAAATCCTTAGTGCAGATGATTACTTAAAAATTCTTGACGACACAAACCCGAAGGTTACAGTAGTAATGCATATTTATGACCAGGTGGGAAAGTTTGCCTTTTCGTTATTATTTTGTCAATATGGAAACTGGAAAAGGTATTTTATTTGAATCGGCTGTTATTTTCTTAGGCAACTCGAGAATGCGGAAGACTGAACGAATGTCTGTCCAGCTTGAGTTCTGACTACAGGAGTGTAAGGTTTTGTAAGATCCGTGCAACTGTTGTCGGAGTCAGCAATTTTTTCGTGAGTAACCTTACTGAATAATGGCAGAGGAGATTTTCTTTGAAATATATCCCTGAATGTAAAATGTAACAAATCCTTCTCAAATATATCTAGAAACAAGAGGGTGTTCCTGCTATTCTTGTGTATAAGAACGGAAATCTCATTGCTAACTTTGTCAAAATGAAGGAAGCCTTGGGGTCGGAATTTTACCCCGGTGATGTCGAGAACTTTTTGATTGAGTAAGATTATTTTCTTCTTTTTGTACGATCTAATGAAAATCATGGTTTGTCGACCGCCATTATTAACCGAATAGAAGGGCCAGGAGCTACATTGAATATTTTTGATTCTAGAAACGGAATCCTTCAAGACCAGAGTAACATATCATCCCTCCTGATCGAAAAATGCAAAGTGAAATGAGCTAAAAATTATTGAGTAATTAGCAAGTCGCTATGATAATCTTTTCGTCTTTCACGCATTTTGAATACCAAGCCGTGTTAGGCTAGTTCTTTCCATGGATTATTGATCTCCTCTGTGCTCTTCAAGCCTTGCCACAAATATTTATATTGAATACTTATGCTGGGAATTACGAATACTGTGAGCGCTTTTGTGAATGAGGTTTCAAGGTACAAAAGAGTCAATCAATACAACTCTTGTTCAATTGCTAGTTCTTGAAGCATTATTTCTGCAATTATACATTTGTGATTTGAAATGCGTATTCTACCGTTGTCAGTTTTATTCTGTTCATTCTAAATATATGTGAGTGTTGTATGTATGTATGTTATTCTTCATGTCTCTTGTGTATACAGTAAATTTGTTTTCAAACTATACGCGGAATTAATTTATCGTAGAATTGTGCAAGAAACCTAACTGATTCGTTGGATTTGTGTAGCAATCGAGGATTACGTAGCAGTTGAAAAAATGGCACCATGTATTGCATTTCTGCTGTGATTTTTGGAATACTTATAAGGCAGAAGTCCAGTTTTCTTTCTACAGTGGAAGGCGAAGTGTGCATACAAGAAATCAATTGTGATTGGCAACTTTATTCGCAGTGCAAATTTATAAACTATGCTTGAAATAACAAACTCAAAAATCAACGAGTATACAAAAGTAGTGTATGTTAAAACTTTAGTACATCTGCAAAACTGCATGCAGTTTTAGGTTCCGCTCTAGGTATTGACAAGGTAGCGAGACATGACACAAATCAGTATATAAATGGACCCTTTCTCTGGATTCGAGTATTCGTTATTCATTCATTCAAGTTCTTGGTATCGTGCTAGCGTTAACTTACGAGCCCGGTACTGGCGATCATCTTCATCGTCTACTACGGCAAAAGTTCGATGGCCAAGTCCCGCCTGAGGGGCTCGTCTTTCAGCCTGGAAAAGTTCATAAAAACTTAGCCATTAATCGAAATTATTATACAAAGTTGTTTAGTGAGAGAAGTCACACTCTGTCACGGCACCCAAAACGCCAAGACAAAGACAGCATATCATTTAGTGAAATTGATACAGCTTCTTTGTGTGAAGCAGACACTTGTAATGAAATACCAAGAGAGTGTAAACATCCCTTGCAAGAAAATGGTACACACTGCTACCAATACAATAAGGGCTGAAGATTGTGCATCAAATTAATTCGATAATTACCGTAATAATGTCTGTTCGCCCTTGATTCCCCCGGCCTAAGCCTTGTCCTTCCTGCCACCCCATTTTCTGCAGCATTCTGTTCCCAATATTATCATCTTTAATGCCTGTTCTGGTTGGTTCTTCAACGTAAACTTGTGTCTCTTTTCTCGCCTGCATGTACAAATCCTAAATCAAAGTAATATTTGTTTTGCACAATGCTCTGCTATTATGTGTAGCCCTAACTTAAGGGCACTAATAAAAGCTTTGAATGAATCATTCAAACACTAGACTACGGATTCGTACCTTTAAAGAGTTTTTACCCTCCACAGGATCGGAGCCAAATTTCATTCTTCTTTCCTTCGCTCGATCGCGATAGTTTTGGGTTGATGAGGAATTTGTCTTCGCTGTTTGCTTTTTCATTTCCTCCAGGTTCTTTTTGTGAAGATCCGAAAGTTTCGTGTGTCTGAAAGTTGTTCATAATGATGATTTAGTAACTGATTACATCTATGCTACATATGTTAAAAATCTGCAAGAATAAATTTCTTGTCACTTACTTCATCAGGACATCTTTGTTAGGGAATTGACGCTTGCACAATAGACATGCTAATTTATTAAAATCTACTAAAGCATCGAAATTGAAAGACGCTGCGGTGGGGATAAGTGAACGTAAATTATCATCTTCGCTGTCACTTTCTTCACCGTATGGAGCTACAAGCTGATTCTTCGATGTAGATGCCTGCTGTAAAATCACGCACACACATTTGATTATTTTACTGAAATTATGGTGTATGAAACTATTTAAGGCCCCTAAGTAACTGGGAAACAAATTAACTCGTACCACGGATCTTGCATTTGAGGTTATGTCGAGTTTGAACGTATACTGTGGTTTCTCTTCAGTGGGTAGTGCTGATTCCGTTGACGAAACGGATGTTGAGACTGCAACTGTGGATGGATCCACAATATTTGACATAGGTTTGAATCCTTCCTTCTTCTGGTTTAACGTTTTGGCCCATTTTTCCATGTCCTGAACGTACAGATACAATTCGAGGATAATATTTGATTTTCTCTTAATACACAATGACTTATTGCTGGGAAATGTGTATTCACGCTAGATATTAAATCTACCTTAGCGATTTTCTTCGCAACTTTAACCTTGTCTTGTTTCTCAACTTTCTCAACCTTCTTGTCCTTCTTTTTTTCTGTACTTTTCTTTGAATCTGTGATGTTTGCAGATGAGGATGTATCGTTGACGGGTAAATACTGGTTTGTATCGGGATTCCAAAAGAGGTACTGTTGCTTCGCGGAGTCGTAGAAATATTGAGTAGAAGCATCATAATAAAACCCAGTTGCAGGGTCGTAGTAGTAGCCACTTGCGTCATCATATTGGTAGCGACTAGTATCTGGTGGTTCTGCAAAATTTTAGAACAATACAAAATTCCGTTACTTCAATTTAAGTTGTTAATTTGCAATAGTTATAACTTACTGATACTTTGGTCCGGTAAAATCTTGTCATTAGCCCTTGTTTCGACAGCATTGGAACCCTAAACAATTACAAAACGAGTATTCCGTCAGCATTTTTCGTATAATGAAGCATGAAACAAGAACGGATGGCACAGATAACCGCTGTTCGTACTGAAGACGCCATCACCACTGTCGCTGTAGATGTGGCGGCAATACTTTCTGCCCCTTTGGTATACGGGATGCTACTGACATCGATCTAAAACACAGAAATACATCATCAACTTGCTAGGTAACTTCAATAATAGCTATGTCCAATAATCCGGCGTCAGCCGGATTAACCGACGCCAATAATACGACGCTACCCGTACCTCTGCAGGGTTTTTCCTGAAGTAATCCCTGTAATATGCGACGTACTTAACGCGCTCTTCAGGTGTTTTAGCATATAATGAGGCACTGTATTGTGCCATTCTCTCAATGGCGTCCTGAAATTGAAAATTCAAATCACAGTTGAGAGACTGAAGCGGATCTTTGTAGAGTATTTGGTAAAATAAAATTACCTCATCTCTGGTCTGTTTACTACTATTAGTCCACTGTGCTGCAGCTAACGCTGTAGCAGCGACACTGCTACTACTGACACCATGTGTAGCAGACTTTGCATAAGCCACAGATGCTAAAAACGAATCAAGCAATATATAGTTTCAGTAAAAAAGACTTTTGTCTGCTGCTTGTTAAGATTATACTCGACACGTGCAAACACTGATGGCTTCGAACCTTGCCGAGAATCCACAGTCAAGTACTCCTTTATAAGATAGTTGTGAAGTCGAACGGCATCAGCTACGTTATTGGTATCTACGTAGCACAATCCTCTGGACAAGTTGGTAACCGCTTCCCTTGCAATTCGTACACTTCTAACAGGAATACAAGCTAATATCTGATTGCTTTTGAAAGCTTGTAATACGCTTTCTTCGGTGGTTAAAGCGTCGAGGTTATACAAAATTATGGCTGTGTAAAATTCAAACAATGCAGTTAGAGACTTTGGAATGGCATGTACGAGAAAGCTACTGAAGCTCAAAAACCTTGAACAGCGATACATGTTATTTTACTTAATTAGCTAGAACTCACTACTTGTCGGGTGAGGGCTAAATTCCTCGGTAAGTTCAGGGTCTTGGTCTTCAGGTCTGACTTGGTGACATTTATAGCAATTTTCTCTTCGTTTAAAATTATGAGCTTGACACTGTAAGTTGCATATTATTTGGTTTTGAATACCGTATAAAATTTAGAAAAATATGCTTTCATATGGCGACATTATAATCTGCTTACCTTTGAGCAATACCAATCACTTAAAACACTTTTGGATTTATCATGAACAGGAACTTTCGGAACGCTGTATATTAAACTGGCATGGTATTCATCTTGCAGTATCAAAGAACCCTAGAACACAATGACACTCCTTTTCCAAACTATCTGAATAGGATATATGTTTTCGGTCTCTTACTAGTGTATTATGTTTTCTTTTCGTACCATTTTCATTTCCATCCAACGAGTTGCCTCTTGAACAGTATGAAACTCCACAAAAGCAAATCCTCGGGAAGCACCTGAAATTATTATGTAACCATAAAAATAGTCCACTCTCTTCTAACAAGTTTAAAATGCATAGTTCGGAGTTTATGGCATAAAACTATATTGGTTCTATTAAAATCGGAATCCTACCTGTCTCCCGATGACGAATTAGTCTTATGTCTTTCACAAGGATGCCGCACTTAAGCAAATCTGCCCGTATCTACAATTAAAAACAATATAAAGATAATAATACGTTATTCCTCAGAAATTAAAAGGTTTACATCCATGCCTTTCGCAATTTAGCTCTCATGTACAGAAGTAATAAAATCAACGTTTCCACTTACATCCTGCTCGGTCAAATGAGATGCCATTCCCCGAACCATCACGGTACTATTTGGTTCTTGGAATTTATACGAGTCGTTAGTTTTTTCGTAGCTCCCTCTATCATTGTAATAATCACTGGAAAATATGTTGAATACATTAACTTCCATTTGTAATCTGTACACATTTCCATGGATTTCCGTATACATACGACAATCGTAGAGTCCTTAAATTGATAAATTACAAACCTATAATATTCCCTACTGTCAGTGCTGGAGTAGGAATCGTAACTTCGACTTCTTCGTCTTCGACTCTTCCCCCCAGAACGGGATGAAGATCTGGAATCGGATGATGAGTAGCGTCGATGCCTGGATTTGTGCTTGTGTTTACGTGATGTACGATCATGGCCTCTAGAAGATCCGGGACTTCTACTTCGTTTTCTGCAAGTCATCACAATTTGTTAAAACGGTTCTAAAAGCAATGATTTTATCTGCTTCTGAAATTTTCCTTAAAATCAATAATTTGATATTAGAACCTTTCATCACTGCGGTCTCTTCCTCGTCCCTTATATCTAGACGAATCATCGTCTCTCCGGTCTCTGCTGCGATCCTTCCTGGAACTTCTGCTATGATTACGATCCTGTTCATCCAGGTCTTTCCTACTTTCGTCCTTTGCCCGATTTTCAAATACATCCGACCGTGACCTGTCTGCCCTATGTTTCCGATCGATCCTGTTGTAGTCATCATAGGAATCCCCGTCTGAATAAATCTCTCCTTCACTACGTCGTTCACCATCAAACTCCATGCTCGTCCCTTGTGGCATGCCTTGGTTCCAATCGTGAGCACTATACCGGTCCATATTAGTTTTGGAGTTAAGAGTTTCTTCATACACTTCCAGCTGCAAATTATTACATACAATAAACCTGAATATTTTGTTTCAAAGTTTGTTCAAAATTAGATAGATTCTGTCGATATTAAAAGTGATATAATTCCAACAGTTAAGTATTGTTTACCAATTGAGTCCATTCCCTCCTGTATAGGTAGAACAACGTTAAGATACTATCATAATTGGATCAATTCTATTTTGAAGTTAACGGACGCTCATCAAAACTGAGATAATAGATTTATTTACACAATTTAAGAAATAAATAGTCAAAATATTAACTGCAGTGTAGTAACTTGTGATACTACTCTTGCAAATAATATAACTGAACTGTAAACACTCTGCCCAATAAAAAAACAGTTATGCAAAGTAAATAAACTGAATTTATTGTGAACCTCACTTTAGCCACTTTTCCCTGAACCGAAGCACATATGAGAGTTTAGGATACAAGCATAAGATTTTATACGGCAAGCACACTGTATTCGTAGTAGGAGGAGAGTATTCTGGAGTACGTGGGGTCGCAGAGGTAAAGTTGATTATTAGATGAACGGGGGAAATTCGAAATTTCGTTCCTTCCTAGTGCATGCGCACCCACAGTAGAAGACACGGTGACACAGAGTAAACATTTACTTTCACCACAAGTGGAATCCAACTACTCAAGGACTTTCACCATATCCGCGACCAGCACACAGCTTTTTTTAGATTCCGATGTTTGAGAATATATTTTTCCTGTCAAATGGGATATTTGATATTTTGTCCATCCTGTCACCCCATCCCCCATCTCTGTATCACCCCGGCCATAGTCGTGTACACTATTGTGTATATAAACCGTCTAATAAACCTCTACCAGTAAAAGACAGCATGTATTTCAACTCAAAGCTTTGCAAGAGAAAGTTATATTGATCCATAACATTCAGCCAACGCACCGGATAAGCGTTGTAGTATTTTAACAAATTCTTGATCGTGTGCCCTGACTGGCTCTGTCGTATTCTCAGAACGGAAACCTGGTTTGATTAAAAATGAACGCAGTAAGACATGGCTAATGAAAGAGCAAACGTTATTTCGGAAGGGCTTTTATGTCAAATATGCTCACTGCATTTTTATTGTAAAGTTACTTTCAAGCGGTACAAGGGTAAAATAGAATATGGAAGTAAAATCTGAATTCTTTAAATCTGAAAAATGAGATTGTCTGCGGCCAGCACAGCCAATGGGATTATCTCCGAGTAAAACTACACCTTCTGGTTTACTTTGGTTGCAGAACAGACTGCAAATCCTCCGGCAACGTCTCCATAATGATTTCTTCATGCCTTCTGAGCTTCTCACGTACTGCATCTTTCAGCGGCAAATGAGGTTGAGATAGCTGCTCCCTTAGCTTAAGAATCCAGTCTACGATTTCGACTTCTTGCTTCCCTCCAATCCAACTATACAGGTTCTGTAAAATTTAAATCGACAGAAACGTTTTTGGCATGAAACTTGTCATTTTTACGAGCAGGCCTAAGATTTACTTTTACAAGATTAACATTTTGACTAACTGGATCTGCTTCTGCTACTGCTTCCAAGTGAAGTGCTTGCAGTGCATACCGCGCTTCCGTATAGCGCGTGTTGTACCATTCAGAGAAATTTACAGATCGGAAGAATTTTTTGTACAAACCAGACCACTCCCCCTTAATCCCAGATGTGAGCTGAGGTCCGGAAGATTCGAGGGTCGCCAAAAAGTCATCTGGGTTGAAAGGCCGTGGCAAAGGTGGTGCCTACGTGAATAATTAAAAAAGTTACTAGTGAGAATTTGTTTCGAGTATTTCAATTGAAAGCGTATTCTTAAAGAAAGTAACATTGTGGAGAAAAAACAATAATCATACTTTGAGTGCTGATATGTTCTTTTGAAGAGGCATCAGACTTGCTAAATACCGCTCTAGCGGTATCATGAAACTCTCCGTAAGCTCTTGCAAATGAATCCTGAGAATTGCTGTTTGTACTTCTCCTGGACGTTGAGATTGCATGCCCAAAACAATTTTCTTCAACAAGTTGTTATCCTTTTGTAAGAAGGGTCTGTAAATACAATCATACCACTACTACAACCGTGTTCTTTGTATTAGGTCCCATCGTTTGATAATATCTAAGATTCTTCTTACTTGTAGCCGGTGTATACACCCGGTTGGGAATCTAGTAGTTTCATGTTACTAGCCTTCTTTAATTTCCCACTATAAATATCTGCCATAAATCAAAACAAATTACATGATAAGCGTACAGACACACGGAAAGACAGCATGTAGCCACGCATCTGACGATGCATCGGCTTAAGAAGCCTTTTGCTGTTTCCATAAATTACCTGTATTATCGCCCATTCTAATTATATGGGGCCAATGTTGAAGTGTTTTTGCAAAAAAAGGGTTAGTAACTCCTAATATCACAGGCGGAGGTGGAGAAGCTTTCATAGTATACTCTTTAAAGTCGGTATCATGTATAGTAAAGTAAGGACGGAAATCAGCGCAATATCTTAATGGAAAAATAGTGCTGAAACAAAAATGGATCAAAATTAGCATTCATTCTCGATGATATAATACTTTTTGATTACTGTGACGCTAAGTATTTACCTCACAAGCGCGTGTACAGTGTTGGCACAAGTATCTGGTAATGGAGCCATCACGACAATCGGTTCACCTGTCAGCACTAATTCCCATAGCAGGTGGATATGTGACAACACCGGTCTCAAACACTGAAACAGATCTGGATCATGAACTGAGTTTATATGGATGATGGGCACAGGCTTGGTTGCGGATGTAAGCAATTCCACTTTAGCTTTTACTGGAGACCCTACGGATCTGACGCAAGTTGATCCAGGAATGAGAACCTGCGAATTTTTATAATGGGTTAAACATATTTTCAATTCAAAATTTCTTGAATTATAACGGACACTAACCTGAAAAAACTGGCCGATGAAAGGAAGCGTCAGCGTTTGACCTGGTACAGGAAGTGGCCAATGATAGATGTCCCGTAAAGCAGCTTCAATGCGAAGAAATCCATTATCAAAAAATTCGGGCGCTAGTAAATTGAGTATTTGGTTGAATAAGTTAATGAATGGGTACTTCGTTAGAACAACCACCGACTGCAAAAAAACACACGTAATTGAAACAATTCCTCACCCAACCGAGCACACATAAATCTATACAAAAGTCCCAAGTGACAATGCTAACCTTTTGAAAATACCCTCGTCGAAGTGTAGGATCTTTAACTTGGCGAAAGTATACAAATCCAAAAATAAAGTTAGGATCCACTTGGAGAGCATGAGGACATTTCTTATTGTATGTTGCCAAAGCTTTAGAAGTAACCGAGTGATTTTTGCCACCATTTATTGAAATAGCATTTCGAATTCGGAAGTGAAACTGCGTATCTCCCATGCATCCCGAATTGGAATCCGGAAACGAAAGGTAACATATGTTGCTTTTTTCTTCTTCAGTCAATTTCACATGAGCTGGAAACACAGCCTATATCAAGCCAAATCACGAAACAAAAATTAATGACAAATACCATTTCGAAATACGATATAGCTACTTTTATGAAATGCACAGACATACCTCTAGAGTTTGACCTAACTCTAAATCAAATGTAACCACTGCAACGCAGTGTAACCAATCTCTCATTCGATCCCACGGTAGTATGTTATCCATTATTCAGCCCAGATTTAGACGTCATAGTTATTAAAACATTTTAAATCAAGGCTTTACTCTCCAGCTGCTTTTTTAGTCAAACAGGATTTAGGTAGTTGCTAGAAAGTGAATACAAATAAATGGAGAATCCAGTAGTGGTTTTGATCGTCCTGATCTGTGAAAAGAATGCACAAGGATACAGAATATAGATTCGCTATCCGGAACTCAGTCTCTTCTTTTCTGAAGCCTGCGATAACACAACAACAAGTAAGTAGTTACGTTACGGAGCACTTATTATAGATTCTTCAAGAAATTTCAGACAACCAGAATTTTCACCTACCGATTATCTTGTGATCCTTTTCGAACAGGTAATCTTATTTTATCTAACTCTCGTGACGTTTTATCCTTGGACCCAAGAACTTCAGAGCTGCAATAAGAAATGAAAATTTTAGATTACAATGCTGCATTCGTAGCCAATTTCGCGTTTACTTGTTAACTGTAACAAACTTACACAGGATGAAGTGCAAAGAATACCAAGATTTCTCGTAGTTTCAAGTTTACTAAATTACATTCTCATCCGAAAAGGTCTCCAGTCATAATATCAAGAAATATATAGTAGCCTTCTTCAGTCTTGATTTGATTTCACTCGTTGCTAATATCAGTGAGTTGATGAATAATAACATACTATGCAACATTTGCAAAGTTACGGAGGGAAAGTATGTAGGTCATGGCACCGCCGAATCTGACCTTTCCAAAAATCAATCTGTGATACCCAACCCTACTTACTCTATTAACAAATCCGATCGATAAGCAGAGGAACACACATTTACAACAGACTCCTCGGGCAACTCAAGGATACCCTGAAATCAAAGTACCCTGGATTAATTGATTAATGTAATTACACAAATGTGATTAGAACACCTTCAACTACAAGATTTTCTTTAATAGTAAATAGTTCTAGTACCGAAAGATACCTTTTCAAACTGTCTAATTTCTGCCAGATAATACTTACTAACACGAACCGTTGTTAAGTACAAATTTATATATTCAATTTCCAACAAAAATACTGGAATTCCTTAGCACAAACTCACTACTCTCCCTACGCTTTACATCCTAGGAAAAACTCGTAGAAACAAATATCTAGATAAATATCATGTGTGACTTCCTCTCTTCTTTGTGCACAAGAATATCAACTCTATCTGGCTTACTTGCTCACAAAGTGTAAAAACAAAAAAACTCTGGCAATGCTGCACGATGTTTACATTGTTCACAGGTTGCACTTTTTAGAGCTTGAGGTCCGTGATCTGTTCACTCTCGACGAGCGACTGCTATCAACTGTGCTCTCTTCATCTCCTTCATCCGTGCTTTCACTTCGTTTAATAAAACGGTCAAACCCCAAGACATACCAAAGCACCGACAACGGCACACAAGTTCGAGGACATTGTGTACACAAAACATATATGTATACGGTCCTCTCTGAAATATAAACCAGAGCGCATTTAATCCTTTCCCTTCTCTGCACCTTCCCATTTCCCCCAACTAGAAAAAATTAACCCCCAAGGATAGTTTAATACGACTAGTTACACTACAATTGCGCTGCGCTGCAACAAACGTTTAAAAGCTTTGAAGGAATTCCGCTACATGTTTCACACAGCTCTGTACGCAATTATTTGAAACACATTGACCCTATGCTTGAGAAATTTGACAACTATAAAACGAGCACCAAACATCGAGTGGGAAACCATTATGGTTTTAGCTGAACCCCTTTAATGACAGACACCTAGGCTTCCTCCTCTCAAAGACAATTTTGAATATATATATTTTGCACGATGCTACAACCTCTAGCTATAAAGGAAGGTTTACCGGAATCCAATCAGGATTTCAGTTATTGACTTTCCAGCGGCCAGCGAAACTGTCAAGTAGTGAGTTCGGTTATGAATACATCAAGTGGGTTTCCGAATGGTAGTAAGTTGCTAAATAAGTTGGGAATGAAACGATGAAAATACCAATATTATCTGCAAATGATTCACAAGACTCACACAACGCAGGCATCTATGCATCTCTTGTAAGAACATTGTTTTGGTTTGTTTAGCGAATGAAGATGGTACTTTTCCTCTGATTCTGGATTGAATCTGTCTTAAAAGGACAGGAAAATGAATCAGGAATTCTAATGATTTAGCTTACTGTAAGTATTCGTTAAAGTGATTCCACATGTCATGTATCAGGTCTTCAGAGAAAGTCATTGAGCGTTCGCACTCAATGGTGTGGAACGCCAGCCGGTATTTTCGGAATTTACCTTGGTATTTTCGCATATGTGCACAAACAAAACACAACACCAAGGCAAGGGTGCAACACGTGTGTGAGAGCACAAAGCAAAAGCATTTTTTTTTTTTACATTTCTTCTGCCATCATAGGCCCACCCACCGACTTCATCCAATAACTGTAACTATTGATTACTGCGAACTCTGAAGGAACACATTCTGTAATTAAAATTCTTTCGGTGATAGTCTTTATGGCAGTGCATATCCCATTGTTCAACGATGTCACATATTGCGTAATTGCGTCGAGTGAATCTCTTCATTACCGCATTTTCTAGGAAGATGCCTCAAGTTTGGCTGCAATTTTTTTATTGAAAACTTAACGTAAGTTCATAATTTTTAAAAGTCTGCGTATTATGATACTACCGACATTACTTAGGTTCCCACCCAGTTCTCTGCGGGATTAGTTCGTATTACATTGCTGAAATTGAAAAATGTACAGTTTTTATTTAATATCCTCATGCTAACGCATCCAAATGTATCATCTTTTTTAACAGTATGAGCTCTTTATACAAGAGATTGGCGAAGGCAGCTATTAAAAACGAGGTTTCACGGTTTGCCCGCATATTGAATGAAAATAAGCCACTTAGCCGAAACGAAACCACATGGATGTCACAAGGTGGGGACGATACTATATTACACGTGGCCATCCGACACGGAGCTTTGGACATAATTAAGTACGTAAATCTTAAAGACTTTTGCTGTATTTAAAGAGCAGGACATTGTGCGCTTATACAAGGATATTCAAAACGTATACGGCAATAAGAATTTCAAATAGCGCGCTTATTTGTGGGCCGATTTTATTCAAAATGGTATTATTTAACAGCTAAAAGTCTAAAGTTTTGTAAGTGCAAGTCTCAAATGCCTAGCTTCAACATGACGTCTGCTGTTAACGCGCAAAGTTTTCAGTCGGAATTCCAATTCAGCGTTTTACCACATTTCATACAGCTATCGTTTGAACGCTTTGGGTGTTTGATTCCATCTCGCCATGAAAATTTTTGAAATCCCAGAGAATCAAAGTGTAAAAGATGATATCCGACGGTTTTCGCACCATGGCGAGATGGTACTAACGCCTGAAGCGCTCAAACGGTAGCTGCTGAAGCTGAAATGTGGTAAAACGCTGAATAGGAATTCCGACCGAAAACTTTACGCGTTAACAGCAGACGTCATGATGAAGCTAGGCGTTTGAAACTTGCACCACTCAAAACTATAGTCTTTTAGCTGCTAATTAATGCCAGTTTGAATAAAATCGGCCGGCAAATAAGCGCGCTATTTCAAATTTTTATTGCCGTATGTTTTGAATAACCCTGTACATCTTGGATGGGGGATTTTTTGCAAGTGTTGATTTTGTTTTCTTAAAGGTACGCCGTGGAAGAGTATCAACTTCCAGTGGATTACCGCAATCATGATCGAAAGACATTATTGCATGAGGCATCTCAGTTCTCGCAGCAAGAATGTGTGTCGTACCTTTTGTCCAAAGGTAACTGCAATTCATTTAACATACGCATATTCTTCTCTGTCACAGTATGCGGATGGAAATTTTAAAACAAGGACTATTGCTGGGGAATATCATTAGTCCTGGGATAAGCAACTAGAAGAGCTGAGGAAAGAATTTCTTTCATGACAGTCGGGAGATTTATTAGATTCACAGTTAATTATCCCCATATGCTATTTTATTATGCATGCAAAACGTTTTCTAACTAGGCAATACCTACCCTTGTAAAATTACCCGGGACACACACGCTAACCTAATTGTAGCGTGAGCTGCACATATCTCCAAATCCATCTTATGGCATTTTATTTGAGACGGTTTAAAAATCATGAAGAATGTAGCCCTAATAGCCAGCTAGATTATTGCATTGTAATATATCTGTCATCTTATAGCTTAGGTTCCTTCGCTGGTGAGAGGGCAGCATATACACACGCGTGCATTCAAGCAGTGATGATAATTGCTAAATCTTCATTACAAATTTGGCGG
The DNA here is from genome assembly GCA_906901655.1 of Sminthurides aquaticus. Lineage (NCBI taxonomy): Eukaryota > Metazoa > Arthropoda > Collembola > Symphypleona > Sminthurididae > Sminthurides > Sminthurides aquaticus. The sequence continues at coordinate 87,059 of CAJQTT010000004.1, read as the reverse complement.
AAACGTATAAACACCGGAGCGTTACGCAATTTGGACGTGTTACACTGACGAGATAATTATTAGCGATAATTTTTAATCGGGATCCCGATTTCGAATCGCCATGTATGTGACTGGAATTGTAGCCTCAGAGCAGTTCATTACCAACCTCAGATTTACATGGGCTAAGTAATGGATGCGGCCAGTAGAAAAAAACGTTTAGGGTGTCGTGTCTGTAGGCGTTCCCAGTTGCAGAGATTCGCCTGAAACGTGGTTTACAAGAAGGAATTGATTTTGCATGCGAAGGCAGTTTGTAATTAATAAATATAACCGTATTATTCTTGCATCTGACATGTGTAGGTGCTGATGTTAACGCATTGAAGAAAGCGGATTGGACCCCAGTAATGCTTGCCTGTACCAAGGCGAATCCTAGCATCGTGATCGTGATACTTCTGCTACAAAGTGGGGGCGACCCTCTAATAAGGAATAAAGATGGTTGGAATAGCTTTCATTTAGCTTGTAGAGTGGGAAATGAGAAAATCATACAGGCTGTTTCCGAATTTGCCTCAAGAAGATCTTCCAAAGCAGTATTATTAACTACTCGTAGTAAGAACGGAAGATCACCACTTCATATTGCCGGTAAGTTACCCTACTCACTCACAATAAGTATACATATATGCTCTTTCCGCATTTTATCCCCCTTCAGCCAACAAACAATTTTGGTGATGGTTTAAGATTAGCTAGTTCTACCTATTGGTCACGATAATTGTAATCAGTCAGTTCGAGTTTAGTGCTGTTGGAGTATACAACTAGTACAAAAATGCCACAAAATTACTGTTTTAAAAAGAAGAACATATGAAGTGTAGTTCTTACAACCGGGTTTATGGACTGACTTAATTTGGCGGAATTGCAGCACTTCATGGACATGTAGATGCCGTGGACTACATCCTAAGCGAAAATCTGATGTCAGTCGACATTGAAGACAACTGTGGCACTACCCCACTGATGGAGGGATGTTGTAGTGGATCTGTGCCTCTCGTGAGTCTGCTGATAGAAAGATACAGGGCAGACGCTATACGAACGAATAAGAACGGGGACTCTCCTCTCAGCCTAGCGACAGAGCTAGGCAGTGACGCGGTTGTTAGATACCTCAATGATTTTCTTCACAAAGAGAAAATATCATAATAATAAAGAAAGCACTAATGAATGTAGCACTAGCTTAATTGGTTCCCAGATCATTGATGCTTCGAATCATTTATAAAGCATTTCGGGATGTCGGTTTAATTTTCAGTCAGCTCATAAGGTTAGTTCATGCCTAAACTATGGCTAACATTTAAGAGCGGTATTTTCCACTCCAATTGTCACACAATTGCCAGCTAGTTCCGAACTGGAATCCTTTCTGGGGTTGTATATAGCGTTAAACCGAAACGCCCGAAATTACGACTCGTGAAGATAATTCAGCAAGGTGCAGTATAGTTGTAAGAAGGATGGATTAATAATTGATACCAGATTTCACCCTTGCAAGTCTTAACTCTACACATGAAGACTTCGACTAAATGGACCTCGTTTAATGGTTGAAAATTTTAGAAATAACGTTAGCAATTAAATAATACACACATATCAAATATATGCTGTGCTATATTGGAGTACGACATGTCAGTACATCTGCACTTCCAACTGAAGAACATCAGAAAAGTTGTCTGTGAACTGATAGACTCCATCAATGGGAGATGTACTCGCTACTGATATGAACGGCAATATTGCGCATCCTCAAAGCAACCCAAATACCATACTTCCAAATACTTCCAAGAAACCTTTAGTCGCCCATGTACATGCTGAATACCGACACCATATAATAATGAAAGTCTCCTTAACATATGGGATGCTTATATATCCGGAAATATGTATACTCATGCTTAGTGCTTGACAGTAACGCAGTGTGAGACTAGTCGGAAAATCAAAAAAGCGTAAACTCTGGATTTTGGGTCGTAGTGAATAGTTCCAACGCAATTACACTGGTAAAACTTATAGAACGCCCGAACTCCTTGTTCTCAACTCCCACGCAATGCTCCGAAGCAGTTTCCCAAACTTTCAAATAAGTGCCAACTCACAAGTGGCCTTATTTGATGGCAAATTTTAGTATCAACATGTTTTTCTGTATTTCATGTCACCTTATGAGGTCAGGGAGACTTACCTGGCTTGACACCACTACAGCCCGAATCTTGAGCTTAACTAATTAATTGTTAGGTCCAAAATATGAATTAAATCCCCTAGTTCAGTATGTGGGCTTTCCAAATATGTATCACTTAATCGGTTTATATATGAGAACACTCTTATAAAAGTGTCGACCGGATCCAGGATCGCATGCCACATCTACCAGTGACTTTTTCGACCCACCTGTACCGCAAGTGAAGTGAGACAAGCTATATGTATAGCTCATAAGCATCTGTATCCACCCTGAGACGGATCAAATTCCGTTGCCATAGATGACGTTTTTACCAAGCTTCATAGTGGTGAGAATTGCCACCAGGGAATTTTTAGATCCCGTAACTGTAAAATAATTTGATTCTTTGGCATATCACGCGCGCTATGGCTACGGTCGATTCGCTTTAGCTACGAGAATCAAGCTTTTGACTCTTAAAATGCGATATGGTTCACTCCCATCTTTACGTTTCTTCATGATGGACTCTTGACTCCTCTTCATTGATACAGTGTGTTTTTTTAGAGATCTACACATTTCCGCTCCATATGGTGACGACAAGAGTCAACATGTCAACTTGGGGCTTTGTGTAACTTGTAGAAAAAGGTCTAGAGTAACTGTGTGTGCAAATTTCATGCCTGAAAACTTTTGTTTTAATCATTGTCGGCGCTAGAATCAAAAATTAAGAATTTCCGTTTTGGCTGAAAACAACGCACAAACTCTGTGCGCAGTGGTTTCTGGAAATAAATTCGTTAACTGTTGTGCAACGGCGACTCAGCGATTCAGGGGACATTTCAGACGAAATCCTCAATGTTTTGAATCCATTCATCGTTGTGTTCGACTTCAGGAAACATTCGCAACCATCACCCCCCCCCGGCAAAGCTATCAAACACATGGAGATAGCTTGACTTCGGTCGCGAAACGTTGTGAGCAAATGGGGGTGCCCACGTTAACACTGGCTAAAGTGCTTCTGACCTAAAAATTTTAACTCTTTGGCTTTAATTTAATGCAAGAATCAGTAAATTCAATAATCGTTTTGCCGCGAAATTTAAAATTCAAATGTGTACATCTTCATAAAAACACCCTGCGTATTGAATTATATCTAGTTTAAAATTTACGAAACGTAAATGTAGCTCTTCCATACACGGGCTCGAAATTGTTACTTATAACTATTACTTTTCGAAAATATTATTTTAGAAATAACTTTATACTAGACGCGGCTAATTTGAACATGTAACTATGCGTAACGCGCCTTTGCACGCCTCAAAATTCATGATTCATATACTTAAGCCGTAAGACGCAGTAGTGGATTGTCAGCGCCCGATGTTTACTATTCCTGTAAGCAAGTCGGCTCTTACTCAGTTATGTATTGGGAATTTAGAATAATCTTATGAAGTACCTTAATTTTCCGTATCAACCTTTGCGTGCTAAGAAAGTACGCAAAAGTGTGATAAGAAACATCACGTCAGTACACGATGTCGTGCACCACTTCTCAGCCTACAAGGTGTATGTATGCACGATCTCTCGTACTATATTCTCAACACCAATACAGTCCTTACGTGACGAAGATATGCTGAGAGACTGCAACTCTCGACGGAATGGTATTTAATGGAAGATACAAATATTTTGGAGAAACTTGGAATAACTTTTGAAAATATGACTCAATTAATTCAACCACTTCGATGTAAGTTTTAATAACCATGTATTTTAGTAGAATAACGCGAGAGAAATATTTCAGTGAAATAGTAAAGTCACAGAGCAAAAAAATATAAATTTTGATGCTCAGTAATAACTGTACTGAAATGTAATCTTTGACTTGAGCTGGTATCTCCGTTAGAACATACTGTGGTGGAACCTAGACGGTCAATTTGACAAACGTCCGGCTTCCGGATCCTAGTGAAATTTCATGCTGGACTAAATGTACTTGGCTATCTAATTATCAGCTTTAAAATCAGTCAAAGTTACACAGTACACAATTATCTCAGCTTTTCTTAGTAATAGAAGTTTCTCTTTTTAGTTTATTTAACTTTTCTCAACTTCTCTACAATTAACTTTTCAATCTCTCCAGTTCCGCAGAACCCTTCCTTTGTTCCCTTCACACACACTCCAGTACTCAGCACTCCAAGCACTCTTCTCCTTCTCTCTACCTGACTCATACTGTCCTCTGTCTCCAGCATTCCAGCTCCCTTAAGGACGACATCAACACAACGTTGTCAAAACGTTACTTCAATACAATGTTATCTAAACGTACCATCCAGCTCAAACGTGTTGAAACTGGACTGTCCTCTAGGACTCCATGCACCCTCAGGCTACATGTACCTGTAGACTCCAACATACTGTATGTATACCCCTAGATATAGGAAAGGAGCGGTATTCACGTCATCGAGTACCCCGCGTCAATTTTATCAATGCAACTTGCGAACACCACAAAAATGTTGTGAATAAGCATTATGATTGCAATTGTTATTTGTCCTGAAGTGTTTTTCGTGAATTTCAACTTTCAGACCCCATATTAAATGCATTTATCCCACGCTACTTCCAGTCTAGAGATTTAGGTCGGTGTGTTCATTGCTGTTGCATGTTTCAAATTGTAATGGAGCATCACCTCAGTGGTCCGTAAAATAGTTTCTCAATTTTAGCACAAATTTACGACCCAGTTCTGTTGAATCATCACCCCTAAGCGAGGGCTTATGTTTCAGGGTTTCTATGTGTTAGAGTCGATGATTCTGTTTCTGAGGCACTTCGTAACGTAAGTAGTAAAGGAAGGTTACCCATCCCCACTCCGAGATGAGAAAAGTTCGAGGAAATTTAACGCTGCAATTGATTAAAACACCGCAGACTTACAAATTGGCCTCTTATTTATCATTTGCTTCATTTGCAGTTCTTGAATTAGGATTTTGTAATAGACTACTCTGGAGAATTTTATTGCTTCAATTCCGAAGACTGAATATCTTACATTATCAAGGCTTGTCCGCCTTACATCAGGCTCGCACAGAGCTTAAACTAACACGTTGCTCCTGAAATCCGCTGTGCTGGAGCAGCGCTTACTCACGCTCCTCTCCCTCAGGGATAATTATCCTAATACATTATAACTCTTATATTCAATACTTCGACGAATACTTCTAAGCATAACTCCATGTCGATGTTTATTGTCATGAAAGCTGCTTGCTTGGAATCATCTATTTAAACGATGAATAAGGGTCATTAAGAGCGTCAATGATGATCGATCTTCGATACCATCAGGACGTTATAAGCATTGGCGCGATATGGGTACCCCAGTGAAGGCCAATTTGTGGGGATCCTAAAGTGGTGTTCGAAGGAGCAGTGTATGTGCTGCAATTTATTCAACAGATAGCATCTATGGGTAAATTACAACCTTATTCAAAAAATTACCGATGATGAACACTGCGATTGCTAAACGTATGTATTTATCACGTAACAAGTCACATGCTGCTAAAATTTGCCCCTCCCCCACATTGTCATCGTGATCGTCAATAAATTACCCCACAGTGGCAATCTAAACTGTAGCGAATTCTTTTTTGTATTTTGAGGTAATCGATGCCTCAGACCAGCCAACTAGATGTACCACAGAACATTACAACCAAATGATACCATGAAACCTATTGGTAACTAGTCATCAGGAAAACAAAATCTGAATATATGTGAGGTGATAGATTACATTTTATTTAGCATTACATGTCTTCACAAATCAACCCAGGTTTAAGTATAGGGACCGGAATACTCATATAAAGAAGGCTGTTAACAGACGCTTTATTAACAATGTTTTACATGATAGGCGACAACTGGTGTAGTGCATATATTGTCTGTTCCGAACAACGAGTACAAGGTAGTAGCATGTAAATGCGCCTCAGCCACTCAGCCGCCTCCTTTCCAGCTGAACACTGATGTCAAGACGTTTCTACAGGCTTAGGGATTTCATGCATTACTCCAAAGTTTTAAATAATTATTATACATCCTTAAATTTCGTAAAAGATGAGACATAGAAATCTTCATCTTCTGCTTTACCATGTTTAGAATTTCAGTTATATTCATAAACTCGGAACACGCGTCGCACCAATTAGTAATTGTGAAATCCCGTTGTTGTGTAAACTGGACGAATCGCAGATTTTAATAGAAAATAAAAATGTTAGTGTTTAGTCAAAGGATTGTTAATCACCAGGAAGAAACTCTGGATTATTATCGCAATCCCATTGTGGTACCCTTTCCAAAATCATCATCCTATATAGTGAATATTTGGATAAACACCTACATCAGCAAGGTTAATGATTGTGGTACGGAAAAAGGATGAGTAAGATGAAAACACACCAGTAGAGGGTGCCTGCTGTAATCAATACTCCTAGTATCCCCGCATATACTGGGGTGGTGGTAACCTTGTACTCTGCGCCCGTATGGAGTATGCGAAGTGAAAAGTGCTATGGCTTCGCTCCGAATGGGATTTGGGTAGGTCAAAAAGGAGTTGGAGCCTGCTCCCAGCTTGGTAGCAACCAATCAGAACTGAGGAAGTTATCGGGGGTATAAGGCGTCAGCCCCTCTTCCGTTCATCCCCTAAAAATTTAATGCGTCACTTACAGTGGAATGGGAGTGAAGTCGCTTCTCATAAAGGAAGACGGGCTCTTAGGCGGACTTTAGTAGCCAACTTACGCCGTAGCGGAAACATTGTTCGGCCAACCTTGTGTCCTTGTGTGTGGAGCTTGTGGAGGAATGGGAAAAGAAGAGAAAGGACATCTTTAGAGACTTTTAAAGCGGGATACATAGCTCGCCTTATTGAAGAGAGAAAAGAGCCATAGTTTCACATTGATTCCCTCGTGGATTACCAAATCAGTGTAATAACCATTATTAATTACCGTGAATAGTTACCAACATTAATTTTTATCTGTATTGTACTTCAATTTTAAATCCATGGGTTATTGAAATTAACGCTGAGGCGGCAAACCCCAGGACCTCAGTTTGCGGGAGACTGAATTTTGGTTTATACTTTAACATTGCAGCGCATTTTGAGTTATTGTGTAGTGTGCCACAAGACCATCCACGTGAATTTTCAACTTTTCTACATTAATTACTTCTCTTTGGAATAAGCAACAGTTTTATGTGTTTTATTGGGATTATCAGCTTCAAATTTAGGCAACATATGAATTCAAAGGGTAGGAAGTTAACACTTGGACTACATTTACGGAGCCCGTCGTTGCCTTCAATGGTTGAACATATGAATCTTTGACTATCTCAGTGCTACAACGATGTTTAGAAATATAAATTCGCAAATAATACATCTTCCTTATCTGATATCCTAGCTGAACGACAGTGTTGTCGAGGTGAAATGGAGTAACGACGGGTTTGAACTTGTCGAACTCAAAGTTGCTGTGATGCAAAGGTTAGAGCTACCTATGCGGAGCAATAGCGAATAGTTCTTGGATCTGGACTCAGTGCTGTGAAATAATATCTTAATTAATCTAGTCTGTTAAATTGCAATGATATATAAATTCAATCTGCTTCCTGGTCAAAGCGCCAAAGTGTAGCGCCGCGCTGACTGCTTGAAAGAATTTTCTAACACTTTGAAAATCTTGTTTGCTGGAAGTGCTTTACCATTGTTATTAAAAACTGTATGCTATAATCATCCCAGGATCGTACTTGGAAGACGGCTAAATAAGCAAGCAAGACTCGGTACAAATACGGTTACCTACAAATACCTTGTGAGTGAATATATTTTTTTTTCCGGGTATTTGAGTAGATGAAGCTGTACATGAGCTCGGTTTAAAAACACTCAGCAGTAAAATTGAACTTGTACACCTGTTTGAAATTGCAATTTTTTTCTGACAGGTCCTCATCGGGTTCTTCTATTGTTGCTTTAAGATTTCCATGTTTGTAGAATCAGGATGTCCCCAGATCGTCGCAGCTCATTTAGGTCTCCTAATTCCAAGGCGGAAGCTACTGCGAACCGAAGGAGAAGCCAACGAATTGCAGTTACTGAAGACCTCTCGCAATTCATGCAAACGAGTCCTTTGGTGCTAGTCCCAAATTCGAGAACTAACATCGAAAGTAATTCCACCTCCACGTTGAAGCGTGGGACTGGCATAATGAAGCTTCCATCATCTCCTGTGAAGAAGACGAACGTCAAAAGTGTCTGTGCTCCAGAGGTGATTGTCGGACCGAAAACAAATGACTTTAGGGATAATGAAAATTTGAAGGTGAGTGACGAAAGAGTAGCGGTTTTCCGATTACAAAGTTTGCAATATTTCAAATAGCAGTAAATAATATTTGCTTCCGTATTTTCAGGCAACTTTCCTATCCGCTCTTGATCTGGTGAATACACGAGCGGTTGCTAAACCTAGTTCGTGTCTGGATGAATCTGATCTCCCTGCTCCCTTGCAACGTAAATTGAAGTCCAGGAAGAATCATGTCGTTACATTTTTCAGAAACAATCCTTTACCTGTTTCCTCAAAATTAGGGAAGAAAGTGGTATTAAAAGCTGGATTTGGAAAATGCAATAATCCTCGAGAAGAAGTTCTGAAGCTCGAAAGGGCATGTACTGTAGGAAAACATCGCACTCCGAATTCCGCGCCTTCGTGGCCTCAAGTTAATGTCAGGAAGTTTAAAAGTAAACCAGGGCAGTATTTTCACAAATATTCATACGGAAGACAGCAGAGAGTGCAGCGAAATGTGGAACTGGTTGTAGGTAAGTATTTCTAAACGCAAGTTTTTGTGTGCAGTTCAAATATATTGTAGCATTCATTATTCATGTCGTGAACTGATAACTTTCAGGACTGAGTCAAAGAAGTTTCGGGTTGCTAAACTCTTGCCGTCGCTGTAAAGTCAAGTTGCACCGTATGAATGACGAAGAAGTAGCTTTGGCAATGACCAAAATCCAAGGTGGACAATCTTCTCCTATTCCTCCAAAGAAGAGTTTAAATCCCAGTGACTTAAGTTGGATTGCTTCGGAGCCTACTGCAGGACCCTCGAGAGGAGTTGAACGCTTAGGTAATCCAGTTGTAAGATTATATGACATACGATTATCTCCTTCAAAGTCGAAATATTTTCTGAAAGATTAATAACTTCTACTAGATGTAGGTATGATATTGGATTATCTCATGTTAATGTCAGATATTTCTACATTGTTACAACATTCGTTGCTACCGTTATTTAGTTTTACTCCAACGAAGCAAGCTAACGACGCGCTGCATTGGTTTTCGCACGGATTGCGTTGTTAGAGCTCGTTTAGTTTGTCTACTAGGCATCTCAGTCAAGCCATGTGGACGTATTCCAGTTACTTCCGAAGGAATTGTTATTGCGGCTATTATTATTAAACAAAAGGAAATGGAATTGTTAAGAATGTAATCCTGTTGTGTCTATGGTCTATCTTATATGGGAACCCGTTAACGTGGCTAATACTTGGAGAGTTTAACGGGATTTTTACCTATTCAATATTTGCGGACATTAAGCGTAGAGTACAGTGATACCGAAATATTTCACCTTTGCGTACGGTTCTGACAGATCGAAAAGGAGTTCCAGAATGACATTTCAGTAAGTTATTTTTGTACATGAAGAGCACAAGTGGTTCGAGTGCACAAGTTGTCAGATAAAGTTTATACAATGTAAGAATAAAACATATGACGCTCGGAATATCAGTTATTAATGCAGGATATAATCATGTGGTTTATTTCGAGAGCCAAAATGAAATGAAAGTCGCCGACAAAGATTCGCGATAAAGAAAATAGATACAAAACAGGTAACACAAGTAAGTCAGATTACGGTATATACAACGGGGCTGAGAAATCGAAACTAGTGAGCACTTGCCCAAGTATTAGGAAGAAAGTCATCACTATCATCCTCTTTTAAATAATACCCTTTTGCTTGCTGCTGCGAAATATATCATATGCAGCTCGACCAATTTCTGAAGGAGGATCTCAAAAACTCTTGTTAATGGGAGCAGCAGCAGCTTTGGTGACGCAAACATTATCCCTTCCGATAAAGGATTAACTTTATTTCGTACTACGGCCCGCGGAACCCATCTCAAGGCTATCAGTCATTCAATTGCTGGAACTACTTTCACCGCAAAGCATTGGCTTCAAAAGCATGGAAAAATCAGCGATCAACTTCGTCAGATCCCAGCTATCTTGTGGGCTTCGTATGTTTGGAGAATTATCGAAGGCAATTTAGAAACGAGCCGAAAGTCAGTTTCCTAAGGTGGTGCTTGTTACAAAAATTCATACCCACGCTCTGCATTCATACTGCAATAATGCTAGGAAGTATGGGAGCAAGACTGAAGGCTCTATCATTTCCATCCTCAAATAATTTAAGTTCGAGTGAAGTTTTAAAGCTATATCGAGATACTGAATAAAGAAAATCAGTACACAGCAAAATCTCTTACCCAAACTAAATGATCTCTACTCTCCACAGAGGAGATAGGCATATCTGAATTGCTGGAGATAATAATTAAACCTCTAAAAAATCCTTCAATAGAATACTACGACGTTTTTCCGCTATATCCATCTGATTTTGCAGATCACCTCGATCAGTAGTCTCAGCTCGTTCTATTTTCCAAGATAAATTCTCAATTTCTGCTTCTAACTGCGCTTGCTGATATTCGAACTGTAAAAAAACAATCAGGAGCGTTAAAAATATTCTAACATTATATGTTACAGAATGGAAATGAAACAACGGGCAGTACCAGTTCTTTTCTAGGGCCAGCTTCCATGTAGTATGCGTAAGGGTAAGTATACTTAAGTGTATATCGGCATTTGGCTAACAAGTTAGCTGAATCCAGTAAATATTGCCAGTCTATCCATGTACCGGCTGCTTCCATTACCTGTAATTAGCGGAACATTAATTCAATATTTCAGTCATAATGTGAATGACTGAGGTACATTTCAACGAAATACGACTCACCTTTGATTCTATTCTATCTTTAATCCTTTGAAGTGTTGTCTCCTCCAGGCGCAAACTTTTCGAATGGTTTTCCCACTAAGACATATTTTGATTAAATCAAATTGAACTGGTAGTTTAATGGTAGTTATTTTAAAAACTTTGCGATGGATAATGCAAAACTCACTCTTTCATAGTAATGTAGGTATTTCTTCAACGCTTCGCGAGCTTGGGCATGCACAGATTCATATGCAATATTCGGATTTTCTTTGTATCTGGAGCATTCATAATACTCTGATCCGTGATTTTTCCAATCTCCCAAGCACATCCAGCAAAAATCATGCTTACAATTGTAACATTGCATATGATTGCAGCCACCATTTTTCTCTATGCATATGTGACATTTTGGACACTGAAATGGATTAATCAACGTGGAAATTACTCCATTGATCTCAAGCACAGATAAAGAAGAAATGAATCGAAGAAATTATATCATAGCTTACGTCTTTAGTGTGCGCGCTTATATAGTTGGCAGTCTCACTATCGTCCGCACACTTAGTGAGCCATCTTTTTATGGTTTCACAATCAGTAGGGGCGTGGTAATCCGTACCACATTTAAAGCTGCAATGGTTTCACAGAACATTTTTTGTTAGAGTGGACACAATGACTAGCAATACCTAAAAAAATTGAACCTAACTCAACTCATCTTTGTATTGTTTTGTTTAACAAGTATTTATGCTCACCAAAATACTGATTTGCACTGATGACATAGTACTTTTTTCGCCATTGGTTCCTTCGAACGTACAATAATATCACAATTTGGTCCAGGGCAGAACCTGAATGTAACATCATTCAAACAACTCTTTATGCTGCTAATAGAAAGCCGAAATTCGATCCTTCAAACAACTACTCACCTTAGTTGTGGATGAGATTTCACATAGTCACGAAATGCAAAGCGTTGATACTTTTCTCTTATATTCGGTTTAGTTAGAAGTGCTAGTACGAAGTCTTCAGGAGCTAAAACAATGCAGTCTTGGGCCATGCAACCAATGCCTGAGAATTTACATATCATGTTTATTTCCCCAATCAAACTGACATACTAAATTCCATGAGTACAACCGTATTACCTGTACTAATTCCTTCGATGATAAGGATTTCAAAATGGGTAACCCAACATTCTCTGCAAAACTGATGTCCACAGGTGAGATTTCTGAATGATTCAGTTGGCTGATTAGCGATGCATACCGGACATACTGTTGTGCCGACTTTCAAAGAACTTTGGACAGGAATCTTTGGCGCATTATTGTTTGCTGGCTTTACCCTCGCAGCAACTAAAGTTCCGTGAGCATCTGTATCGTAAATATTACTAATATCCGTTAAAGACCAAGCACCACCGTGTAAAAGCAACTTTGCCAGTGGCGGAGTTACCTGTATGTGTCAAACATAATTTTTGGGAGTTAGAAAAAACATCGTATTCCTCGCACATCTAATTGTGAGAAAGCGCTTACGTTAATCTGTACAGACAGCTTCTCAACCATCTCGTTAAGCAGCTTTTCGACTTCTTCAACATGAAGACATTCGTACAGGAATCCTTCAGGATCTTTTTTAATGTCTCCTATGTCTAACTCCTCGTCCTGCGTTTGGTAATAATCATCGTAATTGTCATCTTCTATTTCGCAGTCTGAATCAGGGTCTTCTGCTGACATATCGAGATCTTCAGGAATAAGTTTGCGAAAGTGAAGAAGATATTTTCTAAGTAGCTGTTTAATATCCTGTAAAAACCGAAATTTTTCAGTTCCCGTCAAGTTAACAATATATCTTAAAGATGTATATAAAGGTAAAAAAGCAGATGTAGCTAGGACGGACTTACCGTGTAGAAACCCTAACTGATGCACGAAAATGTTGGCTCCGATTTGTTAATCAAGGGCAGTTTGAGAGTAAGTCCTGTAAAAAAATTCTCTATACAGCTGATCCGCATTACGCGCCCTTGTTACCACATCTAATTAGTTTTAATTGTTTCACTGCAAAAAACGCCACAGCTTATAATTTGGCATTGCTGACCCTCTTTTGTCTTTTGTTAAGAATTTAGAATTGGTAGTATGACGCACGTACTTTCAGGACATTTAAGACTTGCTCCACGATCAGCTAAATTTCGTACAGGCAAGTCTACTCTTTGTTTTTATTTTATTCTACACCACAAATTAAAGCTTCACAAAAAGTAGAAGAAGTAAAGTATGATTAAAGGTTTTCCTCTGAAACTTCTTATAACTTGCTTTTTCGATTTCGTTCTCTCACTGATTTCAGCTACTTCGAATCGAACTTTACCTTGCTATAACGCAATCCTCGAATAGTATAAGTCAAAACCTTTGAGTTTTACTAATTTGCAGCTCCTCAAAAATATCAACGCTTCTATCTACACAAACATTGAATTTTGAACGCGAAAGTAAACAACTGAAACTGGTTAAGTGCCACTGAATAAACATATATATATATGCCTGCAGGATCTAAAAGATTATGCAGTACTCCGATATGCAAACAATTATCGTTTCCTATAAGCCTTTAATCTGGATTAATGAAACGGCTAGCAACCTATTGACCATTGCAAATACTGATTTAGCATTCGTAATGGCCCACAACTCGCATGACTAATTGTTCTGCTTATACACTACTTTTCTTTCTAAAACATAAATTCTCAACTTGTGACGGTAAGCTGGATCTATCAATCTTAATGAACTACATGTACAACAGAATCGTAATTATGGTGATCGTGATCGTAAACACATAGTGGAAGAAGTATAGAATCTGTTCAAAAGTGTAACCCGTCTTTATCACCTCCCACCCCTATAATTTAGCCTATAATATACAATTTCCATTCGAAGCCAGAGACATCTACTGTTCCTAATAGATAATACGTTTCTAGAAGAGGAGGCTTCAATGTTTTTAGATGCGTTCTCCGCAGTGCATTATTGCTTTTAAACGAAATTATAATATATATGCGCCAGATATTTACTTTTAATGAGAAAATAAAACTTATGAAAGGTTAAATGATAACCAATCGTATTTTAGAACTTGATGAAGGCTGAAAGAGTCAACTAAATCCTAGTAGAGTACCAAGCCTCACATTCTTTCTCAGTTAAGTTGGCCTTTATTCCACACTCCAGAGAAAACACTGCTGGAGAGTAATTTTACAAAGCTCGTAGCTATCTCTGCAACATACTCGTAGACTTTGTAAAATTACCCACCTGGAATTTTAGGCACCACAATCCTTGTTAAACCACTCTCCAAAAACGTACACCGTGTGAATCATACGTAAATGGAACATACTACACATATCGGATAAAACTGATAATCGAAGTTAGGAAACACACACATCTAACATAGTGCAAAGAATTTTGCATGCATCAAAACGAGTTTCGAAGAAATTCTTAGTTCCTTGAATGACGTTCTATAAACTTACGGATCTTTCATCGTGGAAGATCCAAGGAATGTGGAAAGGTTCATATCCTCATGTTCATAATTATTGGATAAGCTCCTAGATTTGTGACATTTCATTTTTTGTCGTATGAGAGTCATCGGATTAGTTTTATTAACATAAATAGTTTCATAGCGGTAGGAACGGTATTAAACAAATATTTTTCAAGCTTTGTGCTTAAATATGTATCGAATCGACACTTTCCGTACATATATATATAGTTATATGAGTGAAGTGAACGGAAGACTGTAGCTTCGATTTTTTTTAAGTTTGTGATGTCTCAATGTAAGGTGATATGTTGCATGTAAACTGAAGCAATTAATTACGTGACAGACAACAATGTGAAACGTTTGAATGCAATACTCGGATTAGTTGCTATTAAAAAAGGAAAAAGGTATTGTCAGAAAGCTTAATTCGGTTTGTCTTTCTTGACAAGCCTCGCATCGACACAATTTTAACCGTCAAAAATTATGTTGGTGATGCATTTTCCATCTTTGTTAATGTCCAAAGGTATTGCGTTTGATTAGCACCATACAACCATTAAAATAATTTTACGAGCAGTAGATAAAAGCGTTTATATATATTATATATTTTATATCTCATGGTCCCGTCCCAAAGGACCTGAAGCGTTGCGCTTGGATGCTGTGCCCACCTATGGCTTTGTAGGTTTTCATTCTTTAAAGGAGATTCCATGAATCACATGCTTTTCATGCGCAACATGAAATATCTTTTACGAACGAACGAGATTCTTCTTTAAAGGACACAGAGACGGGCAGACAACAGCATATTAAAGGTATTCAATTCGATATCCAAAATCTCCTGGAGAGAAAATTTGCTTTTAGCGCATTAAACCTTCACGGTAATTACCCATAATTTTCGCATTAAGACCGACAGGTGTGAGACTTGTGTAAACTTATTCAATATAAATACTTAGAGACTTGAGGGTTGCTGTTGACATTTTGTTTTTCCATATTTATGTAGCTGATTAAGGGATTAATTGAAAGTGTTGCACATATAAATATATATATATATTCTAGATACTTTCTACAACCCTAGTTCGTTCTAACTCTTCGTCAGCTATAATCAGGAAGATGGCGAAATACAGTATTGTTATGATTCGTCACGGAGAGAGTGAATGGAATCAGAAGAATCTTTTCTGTGGTTGGTATGATGCAAACTTAAGTGATAAAGGTAAGATAATAGCAAAGGGTCAGCATGGTATGCATACTGGTTACAATACTGATGATGTATAGTTTTGCTCTTATTAAAGGTATTGTTTAAATTTCCAGGTGTTCAGGAAGCACAAAGCGCGGGGAAAGCTTTAAAAGATGCCGGTTACACTTTTGACCTCGCTTTCACTTCTGTTCTAACCAGAGCGCAAAAGACCCTTGCGGCAGTTCTTGAAGGAATTGATCAATCGGATTTACCCGTCACGAAAACATGGAGGCTTAACGAACGACATTACGGAGGGTTGACTGGATTGAACAAAGCGGAAACAGCCGCAAAATATGGCGAAGAGCAAGTCCAAATTTGGAGACGAAGCTTTGACGTTCCTCCCCCTCCAATTGAACCGAGCAACCCTTACTATGATGGCATTGTCAACGACCCTAGATACGCTGGTGAACTAACTCTTGAGGAGTTTCCCAAATTCGAGTCTCTTAAGTTAACTATCGAAAGAACACTTCCATTTTGGAACGACAAAATCGTACCGGAAATCAAGGCGGGCAAGAAGATCCTCATTGCAGCGCATGGCAACAGTCTTCGAGGAGTCGTCAAGCATTTGGATCAGCTCAGTGATGAAGCAATTATGGGTCTGAATTTGCCAACTGGCATTCCGTTTGTTTACGAATTGGATGAAGACCTTAAACCTGTAGTCTCAATGAAATTTTTGGGAGATGAGGAAACTGTGAAGAAAGCAATCGAATCTGTGGCAGCACAAGGGAAGGCTAAGTAATACTGCTGAAGAACCAACAGCCGTAGTATCCAGATTCTATATATCAATTATAAAGTTAACAGTAACATTCTGTCTACTCGTACCGGAGTTAAAGATTGCCAAAAATGGTACTACAAAATGAGTAAGATAACCGTGAAAGCAATCAGTATGCAATATGCAAGCCTGGAGGATTCCATTCTCAGTGCGTTTAAGTAAATTGCAAAAATCCTATCGTGCTGTCATTTTCAACTAGTCTTAAAAAGAAGCTGCTTTGAACCCTAGTCATGATTGGATACAAGCAGGAATGGCACGGTCTTAATTCAAAGTAGTTAGCATCTGGGAATAATAGTAATCAGTATAAATGTGTATTTTGATCTGAGTAAAAAGTATAAATTAGATGACAGTAAATTGGCGTCTGCGAAGGTTTAAGGTATTTCAACGTATGTAGCGTCGCGGTCATTTTCCTTTAATATGAGTATGAGCAGTATTTAATCATCATGGCCTTAAAACATATTATCTCATCAAGCTTCGAATGTTCGATCAGCGAGAGTAGTACCGATTATTTATCAGTTCATTTGGAGATATGGTGATTCATCTTATTTGCATAAATTCATAGTCATGCATAGTTAACAAAAACGCTTGAAACCGTTGTAAATGACGTTCAGAGGAATAGGCGGTATCCTAAAACAACTTAATATCAACCTACTCTCATGAAAGATGACGTCAGTCGCAATGAGTAAAAATCACTTTGTAAGACCCTTAATACTCCTCCTTCGGGACGACATATACTAAAATTTAATACTAGTGTATATAATCCTTTCCAGATTGAGCGGCAAGCTTGAATTTCACAGATGACAAATCCCATCTCGTAAAAACGCGTACAGCGCTTGAGTCATTTCTGCAAATTATATCTTCAGGAGATTCGTGTTGTGGTATAGCAAAGGTCTTCAGAGAAACGAAAGTGACCTTCAGTGGGCTAAATTACTTGTACTATGCTCCAATCTAAACATTTTAACGTTTAGCAATCATACGGGAACATTAATTGTCAATACTTATTAATCGCAGTATCCTTTGCCAGTGAACATTGAGTGTTTCGTCCGGTTGCAGTTTGCATAATTATCGTTTTGTGAACATCGAACTCGAATCGAAAGGTAAAAGATCTAAATGACGTGAATGCAAATTTAAATACTGTTTCAATTTTATAGCATAAGTATTATATAACTCGTTCGTTATTGTTTGATTTTAACAAAATTAATTTTTTTGCAGCACATTCCTTTCTCACAACATGGAGTGGTTATTTGGGCGGAGACTTACTCCGGAGGAGATGCTTCGAAAAAATAAGCGAGCGCTCGATAAAGCTGTCAGAGACCTGGACCGAGAAAGAGCTAGAATGGAACAGCAAGAGAAGAAAATCATAAGTGACATCAAGAAAATGGCAAAGGAAGGTCAAATGGAGTCGGTCAAAATTATGGCGAAAGATCTCGTCCGAACTAGGAAGTACGTGAAGAAGTTTATGCTGATGAAGGCGAATATACAAGCTGTTTCGATGAAAGTCCAGACCCTGAGATCCCAAAATGCGATGGCTGAAGCCATGAAGGGAGTAACCAAAGCTATGCAGAATATGAATCGTCAGATGAAGCTACCGCAGATACAAAAAATCCTTCAAGAATTTGAAAAACAATCGGAAATCATGGACATGAAAGAAGAGATGATGAACGATGCCATGGATGATGCACTCGGGGATGACGACGACGAAGAGGAAACAGATGCCATTGTTGGGCAAATTTTGGACGAATTAGGCCTCCAGCTTAAAGACCAGTTAGCTGGGTTACCTCAAGAAAGTGGTGGTCTCGCGACGGGATCAAAGAACGCTGTACCTGTGGCAGATGCAGACGCGGATCTGCAAGCCCGGTTAGACAACTTGCGAAGAGAGTAACGACTGTCTTTGTATTATTCGCCTAACTATTTTGAACTTTGTATGAACAATGTAATCTATCAATACTTGCACTTAAATTAAAATTTCCAAACTTAATGGATTCCGTCTTTGTAAACAGGTATGGTATGGTAATGATTCTTTAGTAATCCCCGTCAGTGTATCCACATTATTTATTGAGTGAAACCAATGAGTAAGCTTCGTTCCTTTATGTGGCTTAATAAGTATTTTGTTTATTTAAGCAGGTACGGAATTCTTCCTAATTTGATCAGCACCAAATATAGCATCTGAGCTAGTCCTTGGATTACACCAGCTTAGTTTTAGAGCCTTGCCTGCCGGCACACTTTATCGTAAGCCTCGGGGAAAGCATCCCTGCATTCATATTTGGTTCGAAGTTTATCATATAAACTGTGATCGAACATTTTCCTGAATTCTTCTCGTGTCATGAAAGTGTCCGCGTAGAGCATTTGATACCTGCAAAAGTTAAGGAAACGTACCAAAAGATAGGATCATATTGCTGGAAAATCAAGGTAGTTGAATGCAAAATGGTCATCCACTCTTACCCATCAACTTTACGGACAAACGCTTCAAGGTCCCTGGTAGTTCGTTCAGCTTCATATTTAGGATTCAAGGGTATTCCGTAAGCACCAATGTCAACGAATAATTCAGATTTGCCACTCTTGGCACGAACCATTCCTGGAGTACCCTCCAATTTAAATGGACACAACCACAACGGATAGATCTGCGTAATGGGGAATCATCAGTAAGATAAATTTGAATTTTGATTCTTTTTAGTAGTGATTGAGTTAAAGGTAATTTTAAATTGAGTAAAGCAATTTTTGTCCCACCTTTGTTAATTCGTGAAATTTCAGAACGGATTCTTTGAGCGTAGACATAGGCACAAGCATGTCTTGGATGAGGTGTCTCTCCTCATACAATTTTTTCACAGCATCCGGTTGCGTCAGTTTCAGCAAGGATACTTTAGGAGGTGTCATCCATCCCAATAAATATCGAAAAATAGGGTTATTGCCAAATGGTATGATTTCCTGAATTTCCCAGAAGATGCTCCTGGAATGTCGATGATAGTAATGCCTGAGCGGGATAAATTCGGTTCCAGGGCCGGTTTGCAAATAGCTTTCCACGTGCTTGAAAAACCAAGGCTTGTACCAGGATCCTATTCGATTCAACTAGAAGAAAGCAAGAAACAAAAGTAGTATTAAAGGCAATAGCAACACTGCGAGGCAGGATATCTTTTCAGACCAACTTACTTTTCCTGGCTCTGCTGAAGTAACCATGTTGCCAACCATTACGACACCTTCATCTTTGCTATACATGATGCCCTCTACGAATTGGTTGTCTTCCTCTTGAGTAGAGAAATCTTCCATCATCTGAACCATCTTATCAAGCGTATGAGCCGGGTAATAGTCAACCTGGACAAACCTGAGTGAATGGAAATACATGATTGAGCTACGCCCCATCGTTAGACGTCATACTTTATTTACCCGCATTTGATCATCACCTGTTAGCGGGCACAATCATAATTTCCACAGCAGTTAAGAATCCCAGAGTTCCGTAAGACCAAGGCACAGAGTAGAACAGTTCTGGATTCTCTTTCTGCAATAATAATTCCTTCTTTAGGTAACATGTTCGCCATTCAATTATGAAACCTTTATATTTGTTTAATCAGATTAACCTCAGAGCAGACGACTTTTTGGCCATCTGATAAAACAAGTTCGAAAGATACGCAGGTACTTTGGAATAATCCATATTTATGACTTGATGTTTCCACACCGCATCCCATGACCAATCCACCTGCATGCATGGTTAATAGGTGCACAATTAGCTTGAAGCCCTCTTGGCAGATTTTTAAAATTAGTAAAAGTACTCCAAGGCCTGGAGTCCTAGGCACGCACCGACTGTAAGATCGTCTAATTCAGGTAAAACAGGGATGGTCCATCCCAAAGGCTCCAGTGTGGAAGTTAGTTGTCCCATCGTCACTAGTGGCTCCACCTTTACAATCTGTATGATGATATGCAATGTAACATTAGTTGCTTTGCATCTTGGTCTTGTTTGTTTTTTTGGGGAGTTTTTCCTTGCATATACACAAGTTTTACGCTACCTTACGATCCGCATCAATTCCAATAATGTCCACTAAATTTACGTTTACGGTGAACAAAGTACTCTTGTATTTGGGTCGGCGGAAAGAAATAGTTTGCCATCCTGGTCTGGCAGTGCACATCTGACGTTTCCCTCCTTCGGCCTTCCATGCGCGAACCTGAATGTTAAGCGAAATGAATGAAAGACAACGCTGTGAAACTTGCCATTGACCAACATGTTTGATACACATGTGCTTAAGTTTTCGCTTATCTCAATCCTCCCCAGCTTAGGGTTTGCTTCTGTCATTATCTTTGAACTGCTATCTTACTCTGGTTCAATTATGTAATGCTCTGAATGTCATTCATCTCTTACCACATGATTAATCATTCCGAATCAATGCCTTACACCTGTTCTCCAGTAGTTTTATCTTTTGCCGTTGAAACATTAGTTTTTCCATCCTACTTATTAGCAATGATTAAAAATGTCACCTGAACTGATTACTTTTCTATTGTTTGCTGTACTCAAAAAAATGTAACTCTTATATTGATAACTAATTTCAACAGAACTGAATCTGAGGGCTATTTTCATTTCATTAAATGTGGCGCAGCTTTAATCTTATCCTAGATAACAAAAGCCATACTTATCCGAAACATTGGCCATTTCCGGGACGATCTTCTGCTTGTTTGCAGTCTATGTAATGTAATGTAAAAACGTGCTCTTAGCTAACAGGTTACTGTAACCGCGGTTTTGATCTTTAATAAATGTTTGACGTACTGCAGCTAACTTGCGCCCTCTAGGACTAGTTGAGAGTTTGGAAGTGCTAAAGTACTAGTGCTTGCGCATACTTGAGCCGCGCTTAAATTTAGGAATTCTAAAAGTTGTTAGTACTTACCTGATTCTGAACTGTCTCAACTTTCTTGTCGTGAGCACCGGGGGCAGAGTTTAGCTTGAAGATGATCCAAGTCCTTAGATTGTAGTATACATCATAGACGAGCGATAACGGCAGTAAGAAAAAGCACACAAATATCCAACGGTAATGGATCAATATGTGCTCCACCGCAGCGTTCAATGCGGTTTTTAACTCCATGGCAATAAATGTCAGTCCAGGATCTTGTTAACACGTTACTGCATTCCGACTTTCATGAGAATCGCCAGCCGAATGCCACACCGTCTTGCGAAAGGCTAGAACTTAAGCCTCAAGGACATTTCTTCCTATCGCAAATCTCTGTTCCAGCTCCTACATTCTGCCACCTCTATAACTTGCATATTAGAATTTGTATGCTGGCTACATAGCATACATGGCTTCCTCTACAATATGGGCAGAAGCAAGAGGTAGACTGAGTATCCTTCTTCTGAGACTTGAGTGTATGTTTCTCTCACCGCAGAATTTAAGAAGCTCACTTGCTCCATGCGAAGAAATGAAGAAACGTTGCACGAGTGGAGAAAATTTGCGAAATATCCATTCTGAATCTGAAGAGTGTATCCATCTAACTCTAAAATTCTCTCCGACTCTTAAGAAACAACTTTTCCGACCATTTTTTATGCTGCACAGCTTCTACCACATGCGATTTTTTCTTAGGATTGAACTGACAGCGAGTTTCCCTAATTTACATGTTAGTTGATTTATGATGAGATCAGATCGATGTGATTTTTTTGTTGAGGAAATTTCCTTGGAAAATTCTATTCCATTTTAGCATGGCACGCATAAAAAGACATGAGCGAATCCATCAACCCGGAGGCGTACGTGTGCTACAGCAAATGCAAGTAGTCGGGTTGTGTGCGTCACTTCGCAATTGTGCGCTGATCAGAGGAGTCGAGATCTAGAATTTTTGCCAAGTCCTGAGTACTGTGGTTCCCACGTATTAGCTGGGACTATATACCGGATACATTTAAATTCATGAAGTACAGGATGCGGATTATCAAGATATATACTCTGATTTATGAATTTGCACAGGATTTGAACTTGGATGATGACAACTGCCACTGCGCCAAAATGCAAATTCTACAAATAATTATGACCACGACAAAGTGGGATGATATGATTTGATGCCGCGCCACGTTTGCTTCTTATAAATGTTATTACTTCAGGTTTAATAAGATGATAACAAAGCTCTGCGAATATTATTTTCGATTTGGTATAGATTTGTAAACCTCACATGTGAGATTTCTTCAGTTTACAATATACAAAAAATGAGACACTTACGTGACAATAAGTTCTCATAGAAATTGTGATGAAGCATAAAAATGCCACATTGCGAACATTCGGTAATCATAAAATCCCCCCGCTATCATCCTTCGAAAATTAATCCAATGATATCATCTCAGACGCTTCAGCTATCTGACAAAAAGTTTCTCTAATTTTATCCCCTACTACTCACGAAATGCCATATTTCCGACACGCTTGGGGGTTAGCACCATAGCGACGAACCTGTAGCTCTGAAATGCTGTTTCCAACTCCTGTGGCAAAACTACTAGGTGTCGTTAGAAGCTAATATGTACAATGTCATACGAGATTTACAAACGTCCATTCCATAATTATCACCCTTTAGTAGCATCGACGTCGAATGCAACTAAAGTAATAAATTAAGTTTAAATACGCGCGCTTCCCAAGCAGTATCAAAACGGATCACTGATTCCAATATGACCATCAATAAATATACATTAGAATATTAGAGCGAATTATTATATATCAAATGACATTTAAGTGTGCAACTATCAGTATCATATGGATTACTAAGTGCGATGCACAAATTTTTTCGCAAACTCCAGCAGACTTAATAGCATTTGACACAATTCGTATGACGCATAATTAAAGACGAGGAACCAAAAATACTGCATTGCCAAAAACCAAAGTACAAAAACTCCTGAAGCATACACATAATAACTACCAATAAGTGCCAATAAGTTGAGTAGTTATAATTATACCTAGACACCAGCTTGAGTCATAAGAACCAGCTTCCAAAAATTACGTCATGTGAACCATTACGGTTAGAGGTAGAAAAGTTTGCTTATGTCGGGAGATCACTATCAGTAGTCACTAGGATTAGTGCAGTGACATGAGCTCGGTCAGATTTACGGTCCGTTTCTAAACCGTACACGGTCCTGGATAACTTACTTTAAAAGAACGTAACCGTAAACATACAGAATAATGGAACATTTAAGACTGAAACAAAACCATATTGGCGGCCCCAGCTGGCAAAATAGTACTAACTGCAAGTTCGTACCTAGACAGCCGTATCAAACGCAGAAAACTCGCTTCAAAATCGGCTAGTAGCTAGGCTCAAATACAATCTCAAAGAAAGACTCACTTAAGTGAATATAGCCGATAATCTCCACCAATTAAACCTTTAGCTTGGATAATGGGAACCATATAAGTTATTTTGCTTGCTCAATAGAAGTTCAACATGTGTAAAACTCGAATAGTACAAACAACTTGTGAGAAATTAATGGAATAATTAATCGCGGTAAAAATAGAAGTCATGTGTAAGGCGTGAAAAGTGTATAAAGCTCCTTCAATATTATGTAATTTAACTACTCCATGCCTATGCTGTGCTCGATAAGATCCCCTTGAGATGT
The DNA here is from genome assembly GCA_906901655.1 of Sminthurides aquaticus. Taxonomy (NCBI): domain Eukaryota; kingdom Metazoa; phylum Arthropoda; class Collembola; order Symphypleona; family Sminthurididae; genus Sminthurides; species Sminthurides aquaticus. The sequence continues at coordinate 62,995 of CAJQTT010000004.1, read as the reverse complement.
CACAGGTCAATAAGCATATTTGTAAAAATTTATGGGAACGTACAAAACAGAATAAGGGATCTCAGTAAGGCTTCACCACGGCGAATTTAACTACATGCTAATTTCAATCAGATTCTAGACTACTAAACTTCTAGGCTCCGTTAGTTAGAGTACAATAACTCCCTACAACGATGGTGACCTGGTTCGAACTGCATATTGACAAAATACTTTTCGACAGGTACTTAATATCTGGAACCAAGAACTTGTAATATAACTAATCGATAACAATAATCTCGATATTAAAATACTGAACCAAGCTGCTTCCGTTCAGCTTATAGTCCGTAACAAAAACCATGGCTTACGTAAGTCTTGTAAAGAAACTTAAATGCAATAATCACTGGCAGGGTTGGAAGTAATACGGTTAATCACTGGCAAATTCAAATCATCCAAGAATTAGTACATTCTCGCTCTGTTCAAAATGTGACACCACCAAAGGTATCAGTACATCAATATACTAGCTAATGTCAGGCTCCGCTACAAAAACTAACTACTGCTATCGAGACTGGGAATCTTCCTTCGCTCTCATAGACATCGGATTCAATCCGTCAATTTTTGGACTGTTGGGCCCATTCAGACTAGAATGGAGAAGATGATTATGGGCAGCAACGGCAGATATTGCAGGATTCAGGAGAGGCATCGTCATTGACCCGCCTGGGTTTCCTTTTGTAATACTGGCTGCACTTTGATGACTTAGTCCAAGTTGTAAATTCCCGAATGGTCCATTGGCGTACAACGGAGGGCGCATTGCCGAATGTTGCAGTCGTTGCAATTCTCTGTCACGTTCACTTAGGTGAAGAAGGCTTAGACGGAACGAATCTGCCCCAGGAATACGTGGTCCTAGTGGCGAGAATGAGTCCCACACACTGGTGGGAACCGTCATTGGTGACCCAGGGTGAAATAATCTGCAAATTTTACAACAAGAGATATTACGAGGTAAAAGCTGTAGCAGCCTAGCCTTTTACAGCTTTCTGGTTTCAAAGATTTCTTTTCAATCCAACGGTTAGCTAAAATACCTTGATGGGTGGGAGGTGGGTATTAAGGACTGGTGCTTGGAGTCATTCTGCAATTGTTGCAAGAGCTTATCTCTATCTGTAAAAGGCGTTAGTGTGCGATCCATATCTCCGTTGCTTTCCTCTTTTGACCGAATGCCGGATTTACTAGAGAGATGGACGGCAGAGTGTGAATCGTTAGAGCGGGAACTCCTGGAATCGTTATCTCCGTTTTCCAGAGGCGTTCGCACAGGTCTCACAGGGGATCTGTCTCGAAAAGGGGAAAGATCTCTGCTTCTCCGTCCGGTATCAGAATGAGATTCTATTCTCTTATCAATTCTATCTTCCTTGTGTCTCCGACTATCAATAGGGGTTTTAGTATCTCTATCCGGTCTCTGAATTGGCCATCCTGGATTTAGCTGACTAATGGACGGGAATGGAGGTCCCCGATGGTTCCTATATCAGTAAAACATTATAACATAAGTGCCATTCGTTTGTGTATAATTGTAAGTGGTAGTCTGAGACTTAGAGGTTTGAACGCAGATTTAGATATCACTGGGCTACAGGAACAAACTTGCGAGCTTATAGATTTGGAGACTATTATGCACAATTTTAGTTATAATGATTTCCCGAGAATTGTACCTGTTCCAAGGATCCTGATGACCTCCAAGTGCGGCCAGATTAGAAAGCTGCTCTCTACTGAGAAGACTAGAACCAAGCCCTCCAAGTCCTCCATACGATGGTCCCATTGGAGGAAAGCCAGGATATCGAGGCATCGGAGGTCCTGAAAAAGTTAAAATCAAGCGTATAAATTATCGACTTCCGCTTGTCTCTGTGGCATTTGCAATAAGCTCAAAAATATGAATACTGTACCTAAAGAACCGGAAGAATTCAAGAAAATGGACGCATCAAATGAAGGTCTGTGCGAGGATGATGATCCGGGATGAGATGCGAGAAGAGGTGATGAAAACTGAGGAGGCGCAGATCCAACTTCCGGCGGCCGATTCATTCCGCTAAACACGTGTTGCGGCGCCCGAAGAAGATCTGCTGATACGTTGACGCCGGACGAAGTAGAAGTTTGTGTCCCCGCTGCGCTTAAATTCACGTTGGAGCTACCTAGCGACATTTTAGCAGGAGAAGACGAAGGATTCCTGTTCTTATTATCAGAAGTACCACCTTTCTGCTGATCCTGGTAGATTTCCCACGCAATCCTCACGTGCATAGCATTCCATTTTCCAGATTTCTATGAACCAATACGTAGAATGTAATATAAAGGAAAACAGCACAGCACCATCATGATTCAGTACAATTTAACACAAGAATTAGTACTCACCATTACTCGCGCCGGTTTACACGGATCAGCAATCTGAGAGATCATACAATTCAATGTCATTAAATAAGACACAACTCATTCTACAATAAACAAATATTATTTATTAATCATTAAAACTACCTTCGGTGTGAAGGCTGCTATTTGACTAGGGGGGGCAAACGGAGTCGTTGCAAGATTTGGCGGTAAAATTCCATTGAATCCTGGGTATGCCATCGTCAAATTGGATCGATAATACGAGTTGTCCATTCCCACCTTTGAAATGTCTTTGAACTGTTTACAAACAAGAATCGTGTAAATCTCAGTTTCCTTACTTTTAACTGCAAATTATATGAGAGACCGATGAAACTTACCATGGGAGGCGGAAACATAGAGGAATGCGATGTCGGAGTTTGACCGCCCGGACTTTGCTGCGGTAGGTGTCCTACCCCCGTAAGCGGGGGCAGAAGTGGATGATGGTGCAGATCGTTTGGCCTTGACATGTAGTTAGATGCTGCGTTGGGCAAACTCCGATCTGATGGTAAAAATCCTCGGGATTCTAGATCTCTTCTCACAAGCTCACTAGAGGCAGTAGAACCTAGAAAATATGTAAAATTGTCATACCAATTCGGATTTTGTTTGTGTTACACTACTAAGCTTAGCATACCTGGAAATAGAGCATCCGTTGTACCGTAAGATGGATGGGTCGATTGATGAGGAGCAATCGAACTAAGAGGCAGTATCGGGGGTGCAAACATTGCTGCTGCTGAATTAGGTGGTGGGGGTAGCGAATTAGAATGATTAGGACCTTGGCCTAGCCCAGGAAAGACAGAATGAGAGTGAGATGTAGGTGGTGCCGACGGTGGAATCGAGTGGGAACCGGCACCCGAAATAGATAGCGGTGAGGCTCTGGCAATTTGTAGCTGCCCTGCACCACTCCCTAAGGCTGAACCAGCTGAACTGCCAGCTGAGAGGGAAGGCGGGGGTGGTGTCGGTCGAGGAACTGGTGATAATCCTCTCACGGTGCTATTAGCAAGTTAGGTGTACATAATTATTAGTGGAGGACATAGAAAGTATGGTTACAAAAATTTGTTCTAGGTAACTTACTTCAACCAAGAAGCTGCTTTAGAATACGACTGTAGATTCTGCAGAGGTGAAATCGTTGGGGGTAATTGATTAGTGCCGCTCACTGGTGTTCCGCTTGTCCGGCTGAGACTGCTGACATTGCTACTAAACATTGGAACAATTCGTACATCATCTAGCAAGGTTAACATTTTAAGAATGGATAAAATAAGGAAACATCATTACCTGTAACTGTCCCTCTCACGCGAAGGACTATGGCCACGAGGTGAGTGACTGCGGGAATTGCAAGCATGCGATGCGCTCTGACTGAATTGCGCATTCGGATGTCCACCGCCGTTTGTTATAAAACTTCCAACTGACTGATTACTGTGACTATAAATGGTACTACTACTTGAGGAAGTAATCACCGGGCTACTCCTTGACGTTGAGGGCGTATCTAGCAACCTCGCAATGGAACCGAAAGGGTTAGACTTGTTACTTGGAGTAGTAGCTGCAAACCAAAACGTTTATCAAATTCATGCATATTTCGTGCATTGTGTAAGGCTAAGTCATAATCTTATCAACGTACCAGGTGCACCAATGGAAGTCACTTTCCTGTTTAATACATTGGAAGTAGGACCAGGGGATGACGATTTTGGTACCTTACTGGCGGACTGTTAACAAATTGGAAATACCTCATTAGCAAATTCAAACACAGCTTCAGAGATTCAAATTATGTCTATTATGAGTTCTAATTTCCTTTACCTTTTCCGGTGCTACCGACGGTGTAGACTGATTTCTAGCAGTAGCAACGAGTGATTCAGGTTTACACGAGTTACTAATGAAGTTATGACCTCCGCTGCTATTCTGTCTAGCATACAATGAATTGATGAACGACGGAGGGGTGGGGGAAGGCGATTCCGTGTAAGATTCCGATGTTGCTGATTGATTAATAGTGGATGTATTTGGTGTGCCTACTCTTGTAATTGCGCTCGCTGCATACGGAGTAAACAATGTTTGTGGTCCTATATTTTTATGAGGCTGAAAGAGTGCCTTCTCCGCCACTGGAGTGTTCCTTGCTACGCTTTGAGGCGATCGAATCGGTACATGTCCATTTAAATCTTCTACTTTCTTGTCAGAGGTCGAGCCCAGTTTTCCATTCTACAATAAACATAAAACACCATGAAAGAAGTTATCTAGATGTGGCACAAAAGCATCGTATCAATAATCAAAATCCGTACCTTATGCAATGGCTTAACGGCACTGAACTCCGACGCTTCGAATTTCTGCGGTGGCACTTTCACCTCGCCATAAGAAATTACTGAGGAGGTAGGGGTTGGAGGACTCGATTCGCAATGGCTTTGATGTCTCAGTATATCGATACCTCGTTCCTCATTCGATGAATGCAGATTGTCTGGCAGTTTAGGTGACGAATCTGCAGGAAACAAAATATGTACAACTTCAACACAATATAATATCAGACTGACTAACAACATTCCGATTGTCCATTCCATATTCCATTTTCACGCCGAGTATTTAAGCTACCAAGCCTCCCTAATTATCTTAAATGGTGAAAGCTCGGATGGATTTGCAGAGAATGGGTTTTACTACAATATGGCTCAAGCACCCAAAAAAATAACTATTACTTTATCAAAACTTGCCATCCCTCTGAAATTCAGAAATGCAAGAATACAAGCAGAAAAGCTTTAGGATTTAATGGGATGCAACATTTTTTATTCCCATCTATTTGGCCGCTCATCAGCTCAGATTCGAGTGAAAGAGTAAAACATTTCTTCTTTCTTGTTTTATTTTACATTTCCTTCTAATCCCCTGGCTCAGAAGGAACGAATCATTTTGGAACACGACCAAGAGATTTAAAAAAAAAGCAGAAACAAAGAATTGGCACGCGTAAAAGACGACACAAGATCGTATAACTCTAAGCACCGTGATAAAAACCGTCCATCCTTGCTTCCTTGGCTAATAGTGTTACATTCTTTCTCGGTTCTTTTTAACTCTCCAAGACCCCTCATCCTTTCAAACTATCTCATAAATTTTTAGCTCTGCAGGTCTTTTTTATAAATATTTCTTTTTACTCTGCCACATTATATCCCTGCTTCTATCCAACTTAAAGACTTACCTTCACCACTCTCATTCTCGTACAAGTGGTTTCTTGCATCATCGTATATTCTGTACCACCACATTTGAATCGTTTGTAAAATACGCGATTTCATTCAAATTTACGCCATCCGCAAAAAACCTGTGGTATATACTTCTACCCCGATCCGAACTAGCTCCCGTCTAGTCTGGAGGTCTTGACACTACTATACAAAAATAGCTTCCTGATCTGATCAGACCATAATAATTTTTTTCCTTTGCTCCTCTCTTCCTGGCTTTCACGCCTAAGTACGTTCTACAAATTACCCTCTGACTCTACCTAATTTATCTCCAGCTTCTTGCCCCCTTCAAAAGAAAATAGACTGTTTCCTTTCCCGATTGCTATTGCACACTGATGACCAAAAAGCTACATTCTTTAGATCAAATTACTTTCTTCTTTCTGAATCACTCAAGAGCATTTTACCCGCAGATTCTTCCGCAATTTGTATTTTACTACCCATACTCCTGCATACCTTTAAGAAATTGGTCATGTACACATCCAAAACAATTCTACACCTTCTGGGATTGGTACAGTACAAAATCCAAATCCCTTCTTTTCTTTCTTGTTTCTCTAGGTCAAGTTCCAGAACAGAAAAAAAATAACATTTTTTTGTCCCTTGTATTCTTCCAGACTCTTTCTGAAGATCTTTTAGCAAACATGCTGTATAACAGCTATTGCAGACATAATCGCCCTTGAACGGCTTCCCTCGTTCCATTTCATCACTAACCGCTTCTCTAATCTCTTTCAAAGCTCATCCTAACGTTACACCCATCGTATAGTTTCTCTCGCGTGCTGTTCTTCGCTGTCCTTTCCTTTCCCTGCTTAAGTGACTCATTATCCGGAATAGTAATCGCCGAATATGCTTCTTCTAAATTAAACGGCACATCAAGATCCTTGTCGGTAATTTCCAGTCTAAGTTCCTCTGCAATGTCTCATAACTGTTACCATCTTCCACAATCAAATCTACCACTAACTTCTTTTCTTTCTCTTTATAACATTCGCCACAGCGTTCCAGCCCGCTTCTCGCAGCCCTCCAACTTTTATGGCACACTTTCCTCTCTTCAATAGCTACTTAATGTTGTGCTTTTCACCCTAAAACCCCATTCCAAACACGAGCTTCATGTGATCATAAATTTAACAACATAGCCAATAAAAGCCAATCCATACCTTTTCGCGACGGAGCAAAAAGATCCGAACAACCATCCGATATCTGCAAAACATACAATAAAACCATTATAAGTACGCACACAAAACCTTCATCCCTTATCCTCATTAAATCTACCAAATTTCTTGCCAGCCCATGCATCTGTGCCCATACGTATATATAGTATTTCTAGGCAATAAACACACATTGTGTGCCCCAACCCCCAACTTTCACTCCTTCTCACATCCGTCTCTGTCTACCATGCCCCTCCTCTCTTTCCGCCAGCCAAACTTTCACCCAGTACTCCACCTTATTTTTTCCCTTTCTTCACATGCGTTTCCTCCAGAATACTTGTCATCTCTTTATGCTTTCACGCCTAGAGAACTGGGAGCATCCATATAATATTGAACTCTTTACTACTTAATCATCTGTAATAAAGTGAGACATTCAATCTTCAGTTCATATGGTTTAAGAAGAATTTATCTTCTAAATCCACCTTCTCCATCCCAATCACAACCACCCTCCTCCTACAATTTCCGTTGCTCTTCTTACAAGATCTCGATTTCTCAGTGTTGTTACACCTTCAAGGAATCTGAAGGCATAAACAGTTAGAGGATAACGTCCCCTTAGTTTATTTGTTCGAGTATCTCTCCATAGCAACTTTGGCTATCAGCAACGTTTCCACGTGGTAAAAGTAGTTTGTTTTCCTCAGTGACTCACCATATTAGTGAAATGGTTGGCTTAAGGCGGAAGAGAAAACTCATCTTTGTTCATCCAAACTTGTTGGGAGATTCCAGTATGGAGCATTCATAAGAAAATCTATTCACATCCTCCCCCGTTTGGATTACATCTTCTTCAATACGATTCCGCGTTTTATATATAACCTTTGCTTAGACTTGACATTATAAAGAGCGTATGCGGTGAGGAAAGTTTCATCTTCATAGTAATGTCTTGTCATTTATAAACCGTCAAAGAACAAAACTTTTGCGCTTCCAGAGACATGAGGTAAAGAAGATGATAGTCTACTTGAAACAAACCAAAGATTTAACTTTCGAGGGGTGATCAATAGCACGTTTTTTCCCTCTTTACGACCAAAACTATAAAAGTAAGGGGGAGAAAAATGGAGAGTCTGACTCCCAGACCATCCGATGGCATGAGATGAGGGAGAGAAAGAGAGAGTGAAAGATGGAATGAGCGTATATTTTTGCACGTACTCTCCCTCCTATAATGTATAAACGAAGCGAGACGGACGGAACCCTAACCAAGCGGAGGAAAAAAGAGGGGGAAATAATGGAAGCAATAAGCATACACTTATTTAGTAACACGAGGACAAAAGTCATAGGAAAATCCGGAAAGGAGTGCCTTTCAACCCGTGAAAAAAGACTCTTCAAATACGCACACATCTATATTCCTCCCCTTCTTCTTCTTCCTCTTTCTTCTCCATTCTCCCTGCATCAACCAACCGAAAAAATCTCCATCCACTTCCCCTGACTATATCAACCTCGCCGAGATAGGTGAAGAGAAGAGAGCATTCAAGTGCACAAGAGTAGAAGAAAGGACAACTTGTAATCCATTGAGAACCAAAGTGGAAAGGTAAGCTAAGTAAAAGTCTAACCTTAACTGTATTCAAATGCAAACGACCCTAGATCTGCTAGTTCCCCGTTCCCATTCCCTCTTTTTCCTACGGCTAACCACTGCTAGACCAGCTATAGAGCCAGCCAGCTTCGGTAAAATCTGAATCGCAAAATTTTAAAAATATCACTTTTCTCCCAACTTTTTTCTGCCTTTTTTCAGCTAAAACTCCATATTATTACTATGTTAACTGACGAAATAAGAAAACTTTTCGCACAAACTCTTCCTCTTGACATGCTACACGCTCTCCTTCTTTCTCCGTCTCTTGTATTCCCTCACCGCCGTCCAAGTTGAACTTCCTTCTCGGCACTTTCTCCCTTTCTCCCCATCTATGCATACATCTTCTACGCTTAAGAAGTTGCGAATAGCACTATTGACTTTTTGGCTCCTTTTGCGCTCAATATTGATTAGCAGAGTGGAGGGAGAGAAGAGATGAGAAGAACCAAATAGAGAGACGGAAGGGAAAGAAAGAGGGAGAGAAGAAAAAGGAACCAGAGTACCAGAAAAATATACGTCCAGAATATAAAAGAGCTTTTTTCTTCCTCAAATCTCTCCTCCCTCTATCTTCTCGTCTTTTCCCTTTTTCAAATCATTTTCCTCCAACATATCCTCCAAACCGTTAACCAACCATCCCAACTTAAACGCAACATTTCATGCATCTTCACATATGCAACCAACCTACCCGGCAACGAATCAACGACAACTTTCATACACACCGAGAAAGTAACTTCCCCACAATCTATCTCCTCCGCCTTCTCTATCCCTCCCTCTTTCTCATTCCCCTGCTTGTTTCCTCCATATCCTCGCGTCTCAATGCTCAAAACTTGCTACCGAAATCATGTCTTCTTCTTCGCACAAGTACCAACTTGAACAATCTCACCCCTCTTGTCTCATCTTCGGGTAAGAAAAAATACATCAAAATCTTCCTCAAACTCATTCACAACATTTCCTTTCACCCCAACTTCTTCTTCCCCCCACCTTTCTCAATTTCCTTCCCTAATATTGGTCACCAATAACTTTCAACTACATTAAATCCAAAACCCACAATCATAAATCAAAACTCATCCAACCAACTTTTTCCGACTTACAAATCTTGGTTTAACTTTATTCTTCTTCTTTCTTCCCAGCTCCGCCAAACTTTTCCACGCCAAATCCAACACTAGCCACGTATTTACTATCCTTATTCCGCTCGCACTCATAAGCTTTCTCCTTTCGGAGACCACAAAACCCATCTCGCTCAATCCATGAAGTCTGCAGTGAAAGTCCATTCTTAATCTCGCTAATGTCATGTTTGTCGGTTTTGAGGCAAAATTTTGCAATAATATACTTCTCTGTCGTAACAAGTACAGTTCGCACAACTACACTGATCTTTCTCATTAATTTATTAAAACATTATTCCCCTTCTTCCCCATGCCTACCAACTCAAGCCTCCTTTTGTAGCCCTCAAATCCTTGCCTCAGCAAAGCCTGCCGTACAGTTAGCCACCACGTACATTTTCACACTTGCTCAACTTCGTCCTTCCGGAAAATAATTTCCGTACAAAATTCACCTCACATATCATCTCCCTCACCGTCTACCGATCCCTATAGCATTCTTAAGACCCAAGCATACGTCCTTTCCTACTTAGCTACCATCATCATTTTACATCCTACGTGCCGCAGAGAACACACTCTCTGAACCTTAAAAAGAAAGTACGTATCCTAGATAATAAAATGTCTGTCACGTCGTCGGCCAAAGTCAAAATGGAAAAAAGAATTTGATGAAACCAAAACACCGTGACTTGAAACTTAAGTTCACTCCAAGCCTCCTTAACCTTAGCAATCTCTACTCCTACCCGTCTTTACTCCTCACCGGCACCCACAGTCCATCTAGCCCATACGTCTCTAAGATCAAGCACCGCATCTTTTCCTTCTTCCAATTCGGTTTCCAAATCCAAACATAAAATGCCCGATATTGTAACCGTATATCTATTCTTCTACTGAGCTTTCACTCTGAGATACAAGCATTATTCGTTATCCATACAGTTCCAGTACTTACTCTTAACCAATGAGCGGTTATCTTCACTTCAACTCATCATCTAAAACTTGTATTCTGCCTAATTTTAAAATAAATGCTTTCTAACTTCGTCTTCATAAAAGTACGCCATTTTTCGAACCCGCTCCGCTAGAATAAATTTAAGTCAAGACAGGGAGAGTCGCCATGAATCTCGACTCGTATTCCATTATTCCATGGATTTTCAGAAGCTAATTCCGAAAATTCCTGGTTTATTGAAAACCCAGGTTAAAGAAGTCGTATCATATCGTCTCGGGATGCTGCGTTCTTCAGCTAAGGCAGATAATTCGCACGCTGTTTCATTTGTACTTGATTACTAACCGATTATCTCTTGAAACTCTATCCCCAAATCAAGCCGGCCGGCATGATTTTATATTACTCTGTCAATCCCATTTCTGCACCCAGTCCCAATAGTTTAGTCCATTATTCGAAAAAGCCTTCAAACGCAATACAGAATCTCGGGTGACGTTTTTCGTTCTATTTTTGTCCAACCCTAAAATAAATTACCTCTTGGGATAACCTTCGGCACTTAGCCTCTAGTTTTAGAATTTTACGAACATTTACTGTAACCCCACGATGGCCGCTCGCCCCAGAGGGTATGAATTTATAAAATAGAAAATGCTTTGACAAGATTTTGTGCGCTACTAGTAAGTCATAAAAAACAGAATAAATGTACCAACTGCTTCACCAAACGAGATTTCCCATGTAACTTTCTACCATTCCGCACATATATATCCCCATCCCTACCACGTATTTCACAGTTGTAACAACAAATCCGGGTCCTCCTGCTTCCCCCTCATGCCCTCCCTCCACCCTGTCAATAATGTTCCAACTCCAACCCTCTGAAATGTATCCATCTATTCAAAACCTAGCTTTCATTCAACAGTTTCTCATTCACTACCCATTTCCAACCTTAACTCATCGTAATTGATCCCCAGCTTGGAAAAACTAACAATCCATAAAATCTCTGACTTTCCACAAGATATTCACCCCAACCCAAACGGCACCGCAATTGTCACAAGTCACACCTTAAAGGTCTTTTCCTTTGGAACCAAAATATTCTACCGGCTAGCCCACCATAATGCGATGCTGTACAATACACACTTCCTCTGTATACATCATCTTTCTCCCCCTCTGCTTAGTGTCCTCCCTGTGAATTCCTCCCACCCAACCATTCATTCTCTACATATAAGCCACAGATTTTCAGCACCCCATGTCCCTTGAATTCTTTACCGAAAATGTATCTTTCATCCCACCACATAACATCTTCCCATTACATCCCTCGCACTCTCCATACTAGTACAATGATAATCCCAGCACGGAACCAATCTCATTAATCCCAACAAAAAGAAAACCTTCTCCTCTTCTGAAGTTCACATTCACCAAACCTCACCCATCACCTGCACGCTACCGCTCACGTGTCTGAAAATGCCATTTGATTGATTGAATCTCATGACTTTTATCCTAATTGAATTCCAAATCCGAATAATCATGTCAATATCATATTCCAATTGCACGTCACATTCTCCAAAACTTTCCAAGTCACAAACTTTTCCTACTCCATATTTACCGTTCAAAGCACAACACTACAACTAAACTAAGTTACCTTTTTATTGCTTCCCTGTTTTCTTTTTTTAATAGTAGCCGACACGCTATTAAGTCGATAGCCTTGAGCCACGCACTTCAACTGTCAAAAACAAACACCCATCATGCCTCCATTAATTACACTCCCCATTCACAAACCCATTTATTATTATTTCCCCATATTTCACCACATACTCCAACACTTCATTTCATTCCATTCCCATGCAGCATGCTATAATAGTTTTAGCACATCCTTACTTCTACTAACTAAAACCACACTCATACACCTCTTCAATTCACATTACTTCATAAATCCCAGCCGCAACAGCTACTCAACTCAAACCACGAGACTACTATATGCTTGCGTAAATACAGGCTGTTTCCTACAACCACTTATCTTCCGCTGCATATTTATGTCAAGACAGTATATATTAGTGGTTTCCCAGTCAATTCTAGTCCTTGCTCTATCAATAAGTATATGGCAACAACATTTGCACGGCAGAGCGATTTCCTGGATTAAATAATGCAACTATGCCAAGAAGAGGGAAAACTTTTTTATACTTAAACGTTGTCAAAACAAGTTCCACGTTTTCACAACCCCACAATCTAATAACTCTTATTGCCTACTAACTTTCCCTGCTAAATGCTAGCCTTTTCGCGTCATGCCAGAGTTCCCGCCGAAAAGCATTTCGATGGTGAATGTTATCATTCGATAATTTGCATTCAAACCTATTATTCACACATAGCTCCTATACGGACGACTGTAAGTGCGACCGCATCGTTTGATTTCTTGGACTCAAACGAAGCTTCCCATATTCTCATCTAAATACTAACTACCTAAAGAAATAGCCGCTTATTTCATTACTTTCAAACAGCCTAAGACGGGGAGGAAAACTTCTGCCATCCGCCTGATTCTCCACAAAGAAAGAGGGAACAATGAAGTATTGGAAAAATCGGGGAAGTAAACTCTGGCAAGCTCCGGCTCCAGCTGTGGCAATAAATACTGGGAAGAATTACTCGCTTAAAAGCCCATCCCGAGTTTTCTTTACCTTCTCAAGTTTCTACTCTTTTTTCCTTCCCCTCCATCCACACGCCCAAGATTATATCCTTCCTATCCTCCTTCATCCGCTCAGTCCCTCTCAACCCATCAGTAAACTTTGAGGTCTCTTTCGCCTTCATCTCAATCACGCATAAGATGCGAACCAATTGTATTGCTAGGCACAAACGTTGACTGTCCTATTGATTCGAATATAATTATCTTTACAAAATTCAGGAAAACCGTCAAATCCAACACATAATGTGGAATTTTATACGTACCAAATAAATTGTGTGCTTTGCCTAGCGAGAGCTCCAGATTTGCAAAAAAAACACTCAAGATCATATCAGTAAAACGGATTTCACCCCGGCACACTCAATCCTAGTCACTCATTAAATACGTGCCCTACGATCTCCTCATGAAAAACGAATTCACTCCACTGAAACCATTCTCACCAATTTATGTATTCTTTCTCCGCCTCATGCAATATACATGTCTCGCTCACTTCCACCGCCGCGTCTACATCTTTTTCTACTTTCCCTCAACAGCTTTGTCTCCTATATTCTTTGTGACAACCTCATTTAAACTTTAGTAACTTATTTTACATCCAACTATGCCGACTTCCGTATCAGTCACTCACTGTTTAACTTTTCAGTTAAGTTCCAAACTCGACTTCATTCCACTTTTCCTTTGCCACGATGGAAGCGACACACAGGGGTATAGTAGCAAAAAGTAACGGCTCACTTCGGCATTAAATCTTAAATATTTTACTTGTATCAGGGAATTTTCCAAATTCAGGGAAGTGTTGACAAATGCTCCACTTCCTGCTTTTGCATTCACTATTATTTCAACCTTTAGTTTACCAGAGGAAGAATTTAAGACTTTCACTCCACAGCACCTTTCACTTCTAGATTTTATTCTTCCTTGAATCCTCGAGCGTATTCTTGTCGTATGAACGCTAACCCCATGTAAAACTGAATAAAAGGCAATCCACCCGTAATAACCTCACTTTCCTTCGTCTCTCGCGGAACTGAGGCATTGATGGGACTATTACGGCCCATTTCATAGGAAGTCAGACGCAAAGCTTTTCCCCCAACTCTTCGTAAGGACGCATGCGATACGAGATCCCCGTTACAAAAACTCATGCAACTCAAACCCAGCACACACACGCGTTTACCTAACGTCATTCCGAGCACATACCATGCATCTTCTGCACCACATTTTTTTCTTTCTCCTAACCCTCTTTGCTTCTCTTTTTCTTTCTTTCTCTCTTTCTTTCTTCTACATAATATCTATTTCACCTAAAATATCTACACAGCTTGTTCTCAACACTCACATGTATTCAAAGCTTATTTTCTCAAACTTACCCTAAAATTACCCAGACTTCACAAGACCGGTAACGCACACGTACACACACATTCCCTTTCTTTCTCTTCCTTCTCCATTTCCATTCCTCTGCAGAAACCAAACCCAAACATGCCCGCATTTCTTACATACGAGCATCTTCCGCTCCTTCCCTCCCAAAGCCTGTAACTTAAACTCAACTCTGCCAACTTATCCGAATTCCATTTCATCTTCTTTACCGCTGTTTGCTTACATCACTGTGTTTACACGTTCAACTTCTGTTCTGTCAATACCAGTAGCTAAAAGGTGGTACATGTCAAATTACGCCTTTTTCTCCCACAAACCATAACACCTCTCAAACAATCTTCCACAATCTCATTCATATCCTCCTTGAACGCTCAGTTGCTGTTCTTAGCCCTGGCTCAACGACATGATGCAAACATGTTCCACAGCATTTTCCCGTAATTAATTACTGACTCCGCCAAACTTGCCACCCTGTTCGTTTTCTACACGCGACGAGTCAACCTGTGTTGCACTTACTTCTCGCCACTATTATGTCAAAAACTAAAAACTTGAAGAATCTTCGATGTAATCATTTAACATTACAGTCTTCGACCCATCTCCTTCCGCTTACTGTCCTTCTTAACTTCCTGTATTTCCTTAGCAACCCCTCACAATTATCATTTACTTCGTGTTATATAAAGATAACACGAAAAAGGCTATTAAAACTAAACCGAACGTCTAACGCACAGTCTTCAAAACATTTTGTTACCACACAGTTTCCTGATCAACCGCAGTTTTAGACAAAAGATCAGCAAACGCTAATATTCTACAAGATGATAACTCCAGTGCTCAGTCCTGGCACTCGTCGCTGTACCTATTCGGCTACGGTAAGCCAGCACAATAAAATAAAACGACCAACGTTTCCAATTCCAAAGCCCTTCCAACCGAAGCTTTACGTCAATGACTGGTCCCGCAAATATAATGATTGTCATCAACCCCATAACACGAGCATTTCTCTCTCGATGACTCTATCAATCGAAGAACATTAAGATCCTCAAGTGCTTCCCCAAGAGGTAATTCTCCCAAATCACATATCCGAATGAGACCCGTCTCATAAAGTGACTATAAAACTAAAATAAAGAGCTCAGCGATAATTTCTCCCCTCTCGTGTAAGTCGTTACAGAGCTCCCACAAAAGCTGATTCACTTCTTTCCTTCCAAAAGTATATGACACCTTCACTAAAAACAACTTCGTGGCGCCCGAAGTTCTTGATCGCTTCAGTCCAACTAAAAGATTTCCCTTACGTGATTAATCGTTGTAAAGTCAAATATGACAAAGGTGATCGCCGCTCTATGAAAATCACCACTTTTCAAGCGGTTAACATCTCATTAACTTAGATTCATACTCCAGTCTCCCATTTCCTTCACCTGTGCCAAAGCGGGGACTTTATTACTGTAACAAAACTGCAAACTTCCCTTTTATCTCCCCACACTTGGACACGTAGTTGTGGAAAAATTCAGGAATCTCAAATCCTTTAAGGATAGTTCATAGTTAGTAGTGCTGTTTCTGGCATTAGCTTAGCACGACTTTGCATAGAATTTTCGATTTAAGATTGATGTACGAATCAATGACAACAAATTACGTACCTTTAATGGTTGATTTAGAGCAGCATTTGGCTTGGGCTTCTTGACCTTCTTGTGCTTTTCGAGTACCTTATTGTCAGTTCCATCTTGAGATCGTTTCAGCACCTCCACACAAGATTTCTTATGATTTGAGTCTTCTTCCGCTGATTTGATAGATCGCTGTGAAAACAAAAAAAGGAAATTTAGCAGATGTTTAATATCGTACTCATAATATCGTAGATAGCAGATACTTGGAACTGAAATCTGTTGGCTGGTTAATATTATGATACATTACTGATGATTATTCCAAAAGGCTACTCTTTTCGATAAAAGGTATATAGCTTGAGTCGATGACAGACTTGGTCATTCTGAATTCAAACGCTAAATTTATAATCATGAGTGCCTTAATTCATGGAATTACAAAATTGCGGTATTCATGGTGTTGAAAACGTGAGAAAAGCGAAACAAAATACTTGGATTACACATGAAAGGTAAATATAGCCGAATTTGCAATGGGCTTTAAAAAATTTTACGAAAAAAGAGACACTGTAACGTTCCCAAGAAGGTTGAAGCGGGTATCTTATGCTTAATAATTTTCATTCTGAAGAAATGCTACTACTGACTGGACGCCGCATTTCTGTGTGCGTTATACGCTTATAAGCACTGCCGTTTTCTAGAATTGATCCTTTATCTTCAGAAACTAATGTCATGTCAACTTGATTCCGAATCATAAGGATCTGATTAAGCCCAAGTTATTAAAGTTGCCGATTGGAACCCTTGATGCTAAAAATATTAATTTCCCACTCAATAATTTCCCACAGTTTACAAAATCAACGTGCTTAAAAAGTGTTCTTGTCTCGGTTGAAAATATACTGTGCCATCTACATGTTTCATGGTATTCTACCTCTACGTTGTCTACTTTTGTTTGCTGGATGTTATTAAACTTACTGCCCTGATCCGAGAATTAACTCACGTAATTACATGGAAGAGTAAACGAACAAGCCCACAACTCATTTAACACTGTCGGAGGGAAGCATAATATTTACACTAGTGCAGATCCCTCATCAGAATCATGGCTACATTCCCAATGTGTTGAAAACAAACCTATTGTATTTCTGTAAATCCAGTGCTTGCTAAAGGTGACTTGTTATTAAAAATGAAACCATACAAAACTCGTCTATTCCTCAATCAACTGTTATGCTTGATGGATCAGAACCAAGTGAAGGTATTCTTTGCAATAAGCCTTAAATACAAAGATTTGCAGAAATATCATGCCATCCATGTTACCTAAACAGATAAACAATTCCAAGGTTAAGGAAACCATCGATACCAAAGCATTATCTAGTTATAGGTTCTTGTAATTAAAGTAAAAAAAATTAATCGCATGGACGCAGTGTGCAGATTTCGTAATCGGTCGCGTAAACATAAAAACTTGAAGTGAATAATAATAATATACGAAAGGAAATGAATTTTACCGTCAAGTCATCATAGTTTTTGAAAGCCAGTATAGCGAATCCATCAACAATATCTTCTTCGGCCACTAATTTTCTCGGTTTTCTTCGCGGTTTTTTTATGGGGGGTCCAGCGTTGTCATCATCTCCATCATTTCCAGACCTTTCCTTTTCGACCTTCTCTGCTCTTTCTTTTCGTCGATTCTGTTTGATTTTCCGGCGCAATTCAGAACTTTCCATCATGAATGGGCATCTTCACCACCCTTCACATTTTGTTTGAACCACTTTCAGCACGAGAGAATTATGCCATCTTATTTTGCTAAAGTTGCTGTACTTTTTTTTAGCACCTTTTCCACCTTTAGCCTTTTGTCAATTGCTGGATCTCCTATGCAAACTATGTCTCTCTCTTTCTCTTCCACCCTTCATCCAAATCCTGGATTAAACTCTGACTTCACGTGGATCACACTCACCCTGAACGCGTTTACCTCTTGTCCTTAATATGATGATTCTTTATTTTCTAGATTTAACTTCAATCCTCTCTTCCATCTCACCTTTTTTCACTTATTTTCCTTTTTATTCTTCCTCAAGAAGAGTTGCAATGGCGATGCACAATGAAAGCAGGAAATTTGAAGGAAACAGGGTATATGCACAAAACATCCACACAGACACAACCACCACCACACGTATAGCCCAGGGAGAATATACAGTGCGCTCAGCTTATCTTCTCGCGGCTCCTCCTGCAACCTATAGCGGCTACACCGCAACTGATTTAAATTCCGCGCTCTACCAGCTCCATTTAAACATACGAAGGATTACAATGGACGAGCAGAACTGTGAGGAACTGAACAGGCTCGCCGCGGATTTTGCTGTTTTGTCGGCGCTTAGGCTAATAGCTTATAGCAGAATTTGTGGTATCCGTACTACACAGACTGCCGTAGTCTATCCCATTCCCGTATCTCTTCCCATATCCTCATCCTTGCAGATATACACACAAAACACACGGACTCCCTTCGGTTATGGCCCTGTCTTTTCTTCTCCCCGTATGTATTCCCTTTGTTAGTACGAGTTCTCCCCGATTCGTCTCTGTATAAGAACCCACGTACCATCACTCTCACTCTCACGGAGGAGCCGTTCATATATTGTGTGAGGAAAAATATAGTCTTATGAGCACAGTCTAAGGATTTAATTCAATAATGAAAACTTATAACATGAGCATTATTATACTATTCTACATCAACATGATTGCATCTACTATATAAGCGGGACTGACGCACAGTATTTTTTAACTTTAATATTTGAGAGTTGAAGAAATCGGTTTTATGGTATAAGGCTTACGCGTGTTTCGCCTGAAGCAACATTTTAATTTTAACGTTACTTGAGTCATGACAGCAGTATTTAACCAGGTTCTAAAAGCTTCCGGTTGTACGTCGAAGTATCTGGGTATTTTATAAGGAAAGCATACACCAAGGTTTTTGTCTGTCTCCATGGCAAGAGGTGTGGTTAATTCTTCGGTAATTCTTTGCATCTCTCTTCATTCTATCATCTTCACAGCTGTTCCGGTTTACTCAAATTGTTATGACAGTTTTCCCGACTGTAAGCGTTTTACTGCTTATACTATCACTATCCCGTTTAGATGATCATGCTGTGACTCTTGTAAAGTGTGCTGTTAGTTACAATGGAATTAGGATTACTGTGTTACTCAATAAATTGTTCAGTAAGAGCTTTATCCTTCAACGACCAGCGACTACCCATGAAGATTCGGTAGAAGATGATACAGTAAAACCCTTTCGGCAAGCGTTCATGCTGTGAGGCATTTTAAGCGTATTTCGTGGGAGGAATTTTCAAGTTACAGCAAATTAAAAACGGCGTGTTTTTATTAGCTTGAATCCATCTCTGACATCGGCCAGTGTCATGATCAAAGACGGTTATGCGAACTAAAATCTGCAATAATAAAGAAAGGCTTCCGTAGGTCGCAGTTTCATAGCGGTTGCTGTATTGTCATCTTGATTGATTCGACTAGTGGACTAACTGGATACTAAAAGATGTTCTCTTTCCTTCTAATAATGCTGTAATTTCTCTGCACTCACGGACACCTGGAATTCCAGCAAGACTTAATTGTAGGACTCAATGTTAACCCCAACATTATTCAGCTCGATGCTAAAACGTTTCAGTGATCATGGTTCATTTTGAATTTGAAATTTTCTAATACATTTTTGTGAACGATCCCCACGCTGTGAGCATAGGAAGAAAATTTGCTATCCTCCTTATTGCAGCCGTGTGTGGGATTCAACTTTCCTCAAATACATATTTCCTCCCCGTCTTCCCTTGGACGTCTCCTCTTATTTAAAAACCCGTGGAAGAGTCATAGTAGTGCTTCTGCTCCTTCCAGCTCCTCTACCCTACTCTCCTCGCACCCTCACCGAAGGACGAAGGATGTTGTTGGAGAAAGAAGAAGAAAGGCAGGGAAGGGAGAGGATAGAAGGGAAGTCAATCTTCCCCGTGTGGTTCTTCATCCACCATAACCCTATTACATTACCCACTCAGAGCCCACCCATTCCCGAAACTCACCCTATAGAAAGATGTGCACGCACAGCTTCGAGAAGAGTACAAGATATACCCCTCACCTCACACAGCTGTTCCTCAATCTTATGTCTATTTTCGGAACTTTCCGCGCACCTGATTCCAAGAACATTCTGCTATACAGCACCTTTCATGCAAACAAGGGAACACCCTATGCACCTCTCCTCACACCAATCCGTCACCCTCCACAGTCATCAAAATTTCTTTGCCTTGTAGCAAAAACATGTGCGATGTTATTGGTGCACCCTTGCGTCCAGAACGTTGCTCCTCTTGTTGTCAGGAGCCAAAGGACTTTCTCCAGAGAAAGTAGTTTCGGTTTCCGGCAGTCCATTTCCTCTTCCTGGATTGTCTTACAATTGAGCTTTTTACTATACTTCTTGTTTTCTCTACCCTTTGACGGGAACCTTGGGATGAATTACTTGGTTTTGCGTAGTCGGATGAATAGTTTTAAGTATTTAGTAGGGTTAGAGGGTTGGCAGGATTTAAGTTTAGTATAATAATAGTGGACCTATTATCAAATGTTGGCTTTGACTAAATTTGAATGAATGGTGGTAATAAGCTTGAGATTTCATACACTCTTGGGTTTAGTAAAAAGATAAATTAGACATTTTGTGGGAAGTAAAAAAGGCAAAAACATGGAAGACCATTTTAATGAGTTATCCTTGAATTTACAAGCTATATAGGTTTTTATTTTATTCAAAGTTATTATGTTCGTCCGCATGGCGTAACATGGTTGCAAAAATGCTCAAGGGTTTCTTTTTCAAGGCAGCGGGTACACCGTCTTCAGCAATCCGGCCCGCATCCAGAACAAGTACTCGATTCCCTTCTACAATAGTTTCCAAGCGGTGCTGAAATGATGAAAAAAATAAATGAATTGGTATAAAGCCTGTGAGCATCACTTTACCGTTGATGCCATGCCTCCATTGTTTTAAAGATCATGTCATCACTTACAGCTATGGTCAAAACGGTTGAATCTTTGAAGACTTCTTTGACGACTCCAAGTAGTGTCCTCTCTGTGCCGAAATCAACAGAGCTTGTAGCTTCATCCATGATGACAACTTTGGATCTGTGAACAATAGCTCGGGCTAATCCCAGTAATTGCTTTTGTCCAGCGCTATAAGCTGCTCCACCATCCCTTATCTCTCCGTCTGAAAGAGGCACATGTATTTGATGATATTTGAAAAAGTTTTCAACCTTGTCGTGTAAATAATGTGGTGGTACAAGTGAGTAAATATTTGTAAGATTAAGTACTATCAGAGATGGTGTAAAGAGTTTATAAGGGCTGTGAGTGTGAGGAGGTATTGGAGAGTAAATATTTACCAAGCTGTCCAGGTATTGCCCGAACAAGATCAGACATTTGGCAGTATTCCAAGGCTCGCCAGATATCTGCATCGCTAGCCTTTCCTGTAGGATCCAGATTGAATCGGAAGGATCCTGAGAAGAGAATGTTTTCTTGCGGTATAATCGACAAGCTAGATCTTAGCTTTAGGAGTGGTAATTTCCGGATGTCAAGCCCATCAATCATAATCCTGCCCTGGCTTACATCAGAGATTCTGAATAGAGCCATAAGGAAAGTTGATTTCCCGCTTCCAGACCGACCGCAAATCCCAACTTTTTGTTTTGGGGGTATCGTCACGCTCAAGTCTGATATAATGGGTGGTCTGTCGGGTCCATATTGGATGGTTACATGCTCGTATTCGATCCGACCTTCGCAAGGCCACGAGACGAGTGCGTCTCCTTTGGCATCTTCATCTTCTCCGTAGTCTTCAATCTCCAACTCTGCGTAACGATCCACCCGCTCGACGGAATTCATGTACATTTCTACTTCCGCCAGAAATTTTACAACTTGATTCAGGTAGACGGGGACGAGTAGAATGTAATTTATGGCCAGTCCCACCATGGAAGGTGTGATTACTTCCGGGTACAATTGTGAAGATACCAAAGAGGCTACAGTTGCCAAGAAAACTATAAAGCTTCCCATGTAGTCCTGAGGAAAAATAAAAAATTCAGTCATTTACACTTTCTCCTTCCACTCGCCCTCTCCCTCTACTTTTCTCAACGGATTGATTTTTCGTAGCGTAGCTAAATACTCTCTTAAATCTCCAAGGCTTTTGAACCTCCGCTCCGCTTAGTCTAATATTTTGAAAACGATGACATCTATTGTAATCTCTATCCATCCACACTTTCTGCGAAAGATCATTACCGGTAGTAAACCACGTTCATACAAGTTCATAAATACGCGCTATCCTTCCAGTAAGAATTTCTCCAACTTTTACCAAACTACCTGTATATTTTCCTATCATGGATCTTGTACGGCACGTATGAAGCCGTCGACCATTTTCCTTATCCTCAAGTGGAGAATGCAAAGAAAGATGATGACAAGATAGATTATTCACTTTCACTTATACTTACTTTCTCCTACTCAAGTTTATTCCATACTACCTTTTTTGCTAGGATAACTTTTACCATCCTTGAAACGAACACATTAACGGGAAGAAAGTGCCATCATTTGCCGCGACGGATTTCACGTTCTCATTTCTTTTTCCCCCGATGGGAAATAAAGTTAGTTGATTAGATTACGGGTTCTAAATGTTATTCTTTCTTACCAGGGAAGTGCTGAGCCAACGATTTCCGACATTTATAAAAGCAGCAGCTCGATTGTTCACTTCAATCTTTTCAAGCATTTGGCTAGTGAATCTGTCTTGTACGCGATAGGCTCTTATTGTGGAAAGTCCCTCAAGAGTCTCATGGAAATGAGAATAAATGGGCCCGCGTGAAATCGCTTCAAGTCGCTGAAGTTCCCTGTCAACCACATCGTTTAAATAAAATATTGCTCTTCACTTTTAAGCCTTTCCACACCTTTCTCCGCCACTTCCGGATTCAATCATCAATGTCTTTGACTTTATCCCGCACAAATCCCCTTTCCATCCGCTCCTTACCGTGAAGAGAATCTGTAGAATCGCTGAATAAAAAAGTAAATCAGGATAACCGGTACCGCTCCCAGGAGGATCCAAAGGTTCACAATGGCATTGACCACAATGGCAGATGAACACAGGAAGACAAATTGAAGGAGGCGTTGCATGGAAATGCACAATTTCTGGAAAGAAAGTCAACACCTTGCAGGAAGCCTTTGAAATGCATTGCACTTTTGATTCTCTTATCCTTTTTCAAGCATCTTTCCGACGCCCAGTTTATAGACTTGAGTAAATGTGGACCCATTATCGGACTTCACTCACCCTATCGATGAAAGCCATGTCGGAGGAGAACCTCGTGATAATCCTTCCCGTTGGTGTACTGTCGAAAAATTGCATGGGGCATCGTAGAACACGCTCGATCATTTTGCGATGCAGGACTTCTCTGGAGTTAGCCCCAGCCTCTTTGCCAATTAAATTGCACGTTAGCGATACAATAACAGTGGTCACACTCAGAACAACGTAAAAATTAAAGTGGTAGGACATGACATCAGCATAGTCGGCATCCGTTGCGTGGCTCACTTTGTCACTCCATCTACTCAACCAAAAGGAGTTGTACACTCGGATTGCCTCGTATCCGATTGACACGAGAAGATACATGTTGCTAAGACAGTATCCAAGCGCAGAGGCATAAACCCGGTAAACCTTCCAAGGAATCGTTCCGTATTCTCGCTCTTCCTGACTCCCTTCGTGCCTTAAAACGGATCCTTCGTACTCTAGAAAAGACAATGGAAACCCAGAAATTAAAAATCAAATCCCAGGCATGTTTATTAAGATTGTACCTTTCCCAATGCCAATGACATAATCCACCCCTCATTTCCGATTATACTTTCACCTTCACCCTTGTCGTTTCATATGTAGCTGGTGGCGGTGTAGCATTGAAAACCGCAAAGCGTACTTCAATTCTCACCCTGCAGTTCAACAAGTGCTTTTCACACCACTCAACTCTTTTGAAGTTTCCTCTTTTACTTTCACCATCAACATGACTTTCTCCCAGCTCTACTACCTGCCGTATAGGACATTCCCGGTGGAATCACATCGGCATGAGGATTAATCATATCGCTCATATCCTGTAGAGGGCATGATCTTATAATATGAAATCAGATTACCGTCTTCATCGTCGTCGTCCTCGCTCACACCAGAAACGTTAGAATGAAGTCTTAGGGATCCTTCTCTTTTATCCGGATCCGAGTTTCCCGACGACACTGATGGCAACCTAATCACATTAATTCACTCATTTACTAAACTTTCCTTCCGAGCTCCCGTCTCTTCCTTCCTTGTATTCTCGTTGCCAGCCTGTTTATCTTCCCGTGCCCCATAACCAACATGCATTACTTCCGAAGAAAGCTCCTGCCTTTCTCCTCATAAACATTAGCATCTGCCTTCCTTGGGATTCATCATCCCTTCCACCACTCAACTTGAAATCATGGATGCTTCAACAGCAATTCCATTTCATCCTTCTACTCTTTCCAAATAATCCAGAATCCAGGGAGCGACAAAAAGAGCCTCAAGATATTATCTTATGCATACAATCTCATGATGATTTCTCATCCCCCTCCCGCATCCGCCCCACCACAACACAACCATGAATCCTCTCATTTCAGAACATGACGTAAGTCAACAGTGAGTAGATGAGAAGAGACCAGATCTTCTGTCTGTATAGCAGCGGGTTTGAGTAAGCCAAGTTGAACTTACTTGGTGCTCAAGATTCTTCGGAACATGCTTTCCTTGAGCTTCTGGCTAGAATCCGTCCCCAAGCGGTCTCTCATGAGAGATCCTGAAGTCTGAGCTTGAGGAGCTTCGTCATCAACCGGGAGAGAATGCAAGCGGCTGAGCTTCTTTACTAAAACTGGGCTTTTCTTCCTTCCATCTCCACTTCCATCATGTTGGAGTGAAGTCATCCGTATCAGTTCTGGATGCTTACCTGAAGATGTAGACGTCCTGATCGAACAAAAGTGAAATTTAGATACTGTACGAGCCCCTTCAGAATATGTAGAAAGCTTTCAGTCTTTTAACTACTATTAGTGTGGGTCAACTTTCTCCGAAAAGCCAAAATTTTTGGAGGTGCCGGGTATCGATCCCGGTACCTCTCGCATGCTAAGCGAGCGCTCTACCATCTGAGCTACACCCCCTGATTGCTACAGCGGGTAACAGGAACAGGTAATGTTTTTGGATTCGGGGAATTGCGTTTACCTTTGTGCTGTCAGCAGATCGCGCCTAATTATGCTCCAGCGATAACATAGTTAAAATCCAATTGAACGAACGTTGTGTTGTCATTAAAGCTTTCAAAACGTTTACAACCCCTCGATCACACTCTAACAAAATCCAAGTAGGTAGCCTAAGCCTGGAACGAAAACGAGTTACTCCAGTTTACCACCAACTTCATTCCTCAAGTGCATAGATATCCTCGACATCATTTTATTTTCGCAGTCGCATTCATGAGATTCTACCTGAATTTTAAATCTCAAATTACTGTTCTCCAGTTTTCTTTTCGTGTTTTTCAAACTTGAGGCTTTCTCAGCTAATGCAGCTAACTTTCCGTTCTAGTATGTGTACTTGCACGTTTCTGGGACCCACTTCATTAAATCATTATTGTTTTCAGCAAGACCAGCCATATTATTATAGCACTTGAGCGAGCGGCTCACTCACCTGCTTCCTTTGGAAGTTCTTGCAGCGGCTCTTCTTCGAAGTAAAGGCGTCATGAGTTCATCGTGGTGTTCATCGTTTGGAGAAAACATGTCGTGTGACAAGTTTCTGTAGTGTGAAAATGTGCCCTTCCTTTTTCTGAACGGCTCCAGAGTGGACTGGGTCTGTTGGTGAGAGGGGGAAGAAGATTTCTTTGTTATGCTTCAACCAGATGCATCAATCCTTCACACCGCCACATTACGCATTGCATATTGAAAATGAGTAGCCGAATTTATAGTTTGAACATTTCTGGCTGCTTCAGCACGTTATTACTGTGTGTGCAAAGGCTCAAGAGTCAAGAGTGAGCTGGGTTGGGATAACTATACAAGAATAAGGTTGGAAAAATTCGACAGCGTCCATGATTTTATATCTGTCACTCTGAGAGTTTTTGTTTTCGTATCCTGTCGGTTCCCATGTTAACATGTACCTGCTTCTTCCTAGTAAATTATTTCTGAAGACAAGCACGCAATGTAGCGGGAGCAAAGTTTGTTTCTTTTTCTCCTGGATGTTAACAAGAGAGGCCAATTATTACAGCTCTGCTTTCTATTCCTCCTTCTAATGGTTACTCTACAATTCATCCGCAATTGTTAATTATTCCCACTCTTATCAAATACTCAACCTCAACTCTCACGCGTGCTTATTAATGTAATCCTTTTGCGGAATGAGCGGCTTAATCTGATTTAATTTAATTCTCACACGTGACACTCGCACTGGGTATTTAAATCCCTATAATGTCTATATTTCAATCCTATCCAACAGAAAGTGGATGCGCGTTACATAAAAAATAACGTGAAAAAGTTGGCACACCTCTCTTTGTATCTGCGAACCAGTTTACCCCATAACTTCTGCCAACAACTAGTTGTGTATTGGAATTTCACACTCGGTGCTATCTTGTCTTTCCGACACTGAATGATCCTTCATCTTCTTTTTATTGCTACAATTCTCTATTATGTACCAAGTACAAAAGTACTTAAAATGAAAAAGCTCACATCGTCCATAGTTTTCCAGTTTGTATCTCCGCCACGATTCCTGAATTGGAGGCCAATTTTTGAGATCAGCTTAACAAGAGACCATCGTTCTTTGGCTGTTTTGGCCTCCTGTTGTTTCTGCATTTCCGCCTCCTTCTTCTTCATGATATCCATCCATTGCGCATGGAGTGGTTTATCCTTACTTTTGATATCGGCCAACGTTCCTTGGATGCGGATTTTTCCTTGGTCCATGGCAACAATCTGAAATGTGAAGATTTTCTTGAATTTTTTCAATCATGACCAAATATCGTCCAAGTCTTTTGTTCTCATGCACTTGATTGGACACGAAAGGAAAAAATGGGTGTAAAGAGATAACAAGTCTCTGACTTGGAATGCAAGTCAGGGTGATTCCCTCTCCAATGCCTGCCTTCATCATTATTATAGATTAGTTGTGGTTCTCATTAAACCGGAATGCAATGCATCATTGGTGACAACGTCAACTATGATGATTTGGGAATTTGTCGGAGGATTTCATGTACGTTTCTGTGGTTTCCCACGTTATCCTGGAAAGGTGATGGAAACTCACCTGGTGGGCATGTCGTAGTACAGGTAGATGATGCGTGACAAGAATGACGGTTCGGTTCGATTTGCCGAGAAATTTTCGGATCCCAGCTTCCAAGACATGATGAGCAACATCGACATCAAGGGCTGAGAGAGGATCGTCCTATAATGTGGAATTGTTTGCTCAAAATCCATTGGAATCGCTGTCACACTACTTGTTTTTTCGCTCTGTCTCACTGCTTCGATTATGCAGAGCGCTTGAACTTTTTAAAACTTAAAAGCCATGCGGATTCATTCTTACCAGGATAACAACATCAGCTTGGGAATATAAAGCACGGGCAATGGCAATCCTTTGTTTTTGTCCCCCTGATAAATTGATTCCCTTGGATCCAATCTCCGTATCATCTTGTTCAGGTAGGATTTTGATATCTTTTTCCAATGCACATGCTTCAACAACTTTGTTGTATCTTTTAGGCTTGAATGTACTTCCAAAGACAATATTTTCCCTCACGGTTGCATTAAGCATCCAAGGTTTCTGACCCGCATACGCCATTGTGGATCCTCTGAAAACGTTAAGACAAATGCACTATTAGCATGTTACTATAGTGCTTAAATGTCTTGGCTTTCAGGGAATAACAATCTCTGCCCAAAGACTATTTAATTTTATCCTCTGCAACCCGCCGCAACACTAAATGAGAAAGAGTAGAAAAAGGATTCCTTTGCATCACGTTACTAACTACAACATGATAAAAGTCCTTGAAGATTTTCGTGCACATGGGTTCTTCTAATTAGTGTAATTCGTTGTTCCGACGGAATAGTCATGTCACGCCGAGCTCATATGTGTGTGTTTACTTTGAGGGTTTGAAATATTAAACGTCTTGAATCCATTGGGTTTCCCGGCTCTGAGTCTGAATTCCCCCTCTAATCAAGATTATGTACATGTAAGAGGACGAGAGGGAAAATGATTAACTTACACTGTCCAAAGAACGTTTCCTGTATTGCATTTCATCTCTCCGAGAAGAGCGTAGACCAAGGAGGATTTCCCACTCCCAATCGTTCCAACAATGACGGTTAATTTCCCGCGTGGAATCTCCAAGTTTATGTTCCTCAGCCCATGTTCCGCATCCTTGTCTTTATCCCAGATGAAGTTGCCATTCTTGATTTCAATAACCGGAAGGATTTTCTCCTTGGTTTGAGCTTCATCAGTTGCTTGAACACTCTCTTGCCTAGCCTCTTCTTCAACTTCTTCTGCGATATTTTCCAAGGATTTAAAGACAGAATCCGTGTCGCTCAGATTTCCCGTAGAAGATCCCAGCTCTATGTAACTTTTCTCTTGTGTTAAAAGTGCATGCTCCGCCATCCCATTTTTCTTCCTATCCCCGTTCTCTTCATCCCTCTCAACCTGTTGCAGGGGCGTAGCTTCCGGCAAAGAAAGGTATTCCATAACTCTTCGAACGCTTACCTGTAATAAGACTCTTGTGTTTCTGTCACTTGATTGAGTTAGGCGGAAGAAGAAAGCTTGTTAAAATTCATACCAATGCTTCAATGACGACGGGGACCGTGTTGGGAAAGATGAAAAGTGGAACAGTCAATTGATTGAAAAGCGCAAGTCCAGCAAAAACCTTTGATGGTAAAAGCTTCTCTTCCTCAATGTGAGAGTAGAGTCCGAAGGTAACTACGGTCATGAGGACGGTTGAAATATGTGTAAGAAATGCTGAAAAACCATTTAAATTTTCAGCCATTTAAAATGTTTACAGGAGACAGCTAAAGGCTTGCTTGGAGGAGGAATCATTTTGTCAGCTCTTGTCAGTTCTGATCCCCACCCCAGCTTCTTACGAAGTCCCCTGTCAATTACGAGTATCTCTTCCCGTCATCGACCGTCTTGTAAAGTAATTACAAATCTTGTTTTCTAAATTCCATGTGTCCAATCTGGATTCGACGCCGCAGAACAATTTTTTTCGCCCTCGTCTTCTAGCGATCATTGAACCAAAACAAGCGGGGTTCTTGAGGCGAGACACGGCGGGTAGGTTAAATGACTTTATATTTCCATTCCAACTCTTGCAGGAAAGGAATTGAATTTCCATTAGGAATCCATTCCGCCGCGTCCAGTCCACGTCCACAGCTACCATAGAATGTATTAGGGAAACATGTAAATCCACTCACTCATCAGAGATTTGTAGAGCATATCCTTGTCCAAATTGCGAAGCTCCTTCTTCCTGACGGCAGTAGCCCGTTCACCGAATATCAGTTCCCACCCATGAAGTTTGAGCAATTTCATACCTTGGAGGAGCTCACTCATCACTCGTAGCCTTTCATCACACCGTTCCTGAACAGCCCAAATCATATTCACAATTTTAATCCCATCATCTTTCATTTAGAAGACGTTCATCTCCCTCTAGGAAACATGGCATTATATGCATCATCCAAATTCTCCTCCTTGTTCCGCAGCAACGTTTTTTCTGCCCACTTAATCAAGAGACGTGTAGAGAAAAGAGGGACGGCTCTACCCGGCTTCTTCTAACTACATTCTATCCTGAAATCTGCAATTCTTATTCTTTCATCCAGTGTCACTTGTCTTTTTTTATAGCAAAAAAAACGGCTGAGCGCATCTCTTAAAAATCCTCCTCGTGTCTCGTCATTACTATGCTTTCTTCTACCTTCTTCGGACACCAAAACGCTTCCCCTCATAATCATAATGTCCATTCTTTCCCCAGTTCTCTCTCTATTACAGCGCTTGATGGAAACAAAGAAGGACTTGAAGAGCGCAAGAAGACGTTCTACGAGTCCGGCGGCCCATCAAATCATCAGTGTTTAGGCCACAACTCATTTATTCTCATCCCATTTTTGTTCACTCACCCTCCTAAAGATCTAAATTGCGGTTGTGTGTAGCAAAGAGCGCGCAGGGAAGCTGGGAATAATCAAAATCAGCTCTCCTTTCCTCCCACACAGAGCTACCATTAGTTTTTAAATAAATCAATTAGCTCATGATGCTGCCTACGCGCTCTGTCCATTTATGGGCACGTGAAAATCCGTTTACAAATAGTTCCAACATTGTAATCCTGGTTTCTAGCTCTACTTCCACCATTCCGGAAATGCAAGACGGGTTCAGCTTAATTCATTACGCTAATTTCAAGTACGCCCTTTCTGCGGATTAGTTAGAAACTCATTGAGAGGTTACAGCGCTTAGTTAGAGGGCTGAGTTAGCGTGCTTAGTTAGAGCGCAAGATTAGTCGAAATTTTTTAACATGACGCTAACCATTTATGAGATCTCATTAAAATAATAATGCATTTGCCTAACTTGAACTTGTTCTCACTACTTTGCTGCATTTCTCTGAATCTGATGCACATCAAAAGTAAAGATGACTATTTGACACTGGCAGGACTAAATACGGAGATACTGTTTCTTTGTAACAGTTATAAAATGTTTATGCAAAAGTTAAGGTAACTAATAATGAGAAGTACTTGATTAGTTAAATCCGCAATGGACCAGAAACTTACCATGAGTTCCTTGGAGTTGTGTGACATGTACTTGGCGATGATGATATACTGGAGAGGTATCATGATTGCAATGCAGACAGCCGCGCCGATAAGAGCACTGAATCCCAATTGTAAGTACAGAAGAGACATGAGGATTATTAGCTGCAAAATTGAATCATGACATTAGCGATTTTTTTTTATTGCAGACGGATCCGCCTACTTTGTATGTATTCCTTTAAATAATATCTCCTTTTTTCTTATAGCCTTCATTTCTCCTATCATTCACTTTATAAATCCTTCTCATCCCCACCTATTCAATTTGTTGTTCTACTTATCAGTCTAGATGATCTACAATCTCCAGTTTTGCATCTCTTTAGTGTAAAGCCTTAGATACTTGGAATAAAGTGAGGGGGGCTCATTCCCATTGACTTGGAGCTCCTTATTATTCTGAATGACGTTGCGTATTACTTTAATCTTCTTCATACTCCAATTATTGATTCTTTTGTAGCCACCCCCCACTAAAAGTTGCCATCTATCTGAACTATTCTTATCCTCTTGTTATTATTTGGTATTCCCCAACTTTCTTCTACACCTCTGCTTGCCATGAGCATATACATATGCAAGCATGCTAAATCTATGATTGTGGTATTTGATTTTTCAATTTTTTTTAAATTTTAGTCCTAATAAGATCATTATATCCTCGCATTTTAGATGACCGTGACTGCAGTTACAGAAAGAGGAGGACTTGCTCCCAACAGTAATTCACGCTTCCACGCCCTCACCCTTCTTAACTCTGTTCGAAGGCAGGTGTTTGAGTAATTTGTATTGTGCTGTATTTTCCAATCTTGATAACAAGAAGGGAAGAAATATTATGGTCCTATGCAGCAGCCAAGTCTTTTCCATGTACTTGTAATACATTGTTTACAGAGGATAATAAAATACACTGGAGGAGCAAAAAGAGTAGAAGCCTGTTCTCTTCTTTAGTCAGTTTGCTATCCAGTTCTTGAAGAGTTTAAGGAATAAATTAAGTGTGTCCAACTTTCTTGCTTACCTTGAGAGGGATGGCCCAAATAAAATGTGCATTCCAGAAGAAAAGCATGATATTATTCGTATCTTCGGACATGAGGTTTGATATAGAGCCCGTGTCAAAAGTTGGACTTGAGGAGCTACTGCTCACATTGTCCAGGCTCTCTTCTTGCCGTCGCTTCTCTTCTTCGGATCCTTGGTTTTTCAATCCATTCAATTTATTATTAGCATCCTCAACGTTCAATGATAATGAGGAAGGGGAGGAGGAAGACGAATTGCTTTCGCTCCCACTTGTGCTTGTCGAGCACAGTGTCAGCGACTTCTTGTAAATCAATGCCTGTTTCCATCAAATCCAATTCATCCTGATTTAAATTCACCCATATTCTTTACGCGTATCATTCGGTAATAGTTACTTATAAATCTACAAAACTCAAACAATACCCCGCTATCACACAATTTACACCACCCCTTACTATACATGAGTCAACTTTCCCACCAGCTCTATCCTTTAAAAGTAAGCTAAGTTTGTGCTTTTCAACGATTACAATTAACTCCATTCTTAACATTCCATTAGCCCACCTCCATCTCTAAGCTCAGCCAGATTATAATTTAACTGTCTTCACACACTGAGAGCAGTCGAACATTTTTACAGATTCTAGCAAAGTTTTTTCCTCACCTCTGTGTTTTTGTAATTTAAATACCTAATTCACACCTTCTCGTAGATAACACTTGTGATCCAAACCTTCAACTTTCTCACTCCCATCATTCGAGGAACATTATACAGTCGATTCTCGATATAAGAGATTCGTATAAATCCGCGAAAAAATCTCTTATAGAGAGAAATCTCTTACAAAGAGAAAGTCATGAAAATTGCACTTGAACGAAAAGCCTGTGTAGCCTTGCTATAATTAACTACTTCAGAGGGGATCACAACAAAAAATATTGAATACTCTTTAGCTTCTTGAAGATAAAGTTGTCGCTGCAGCAAACCGCTATATGTTATCAACACAAGCTTATAAGACAGATTCATCTTCTCCTAAATCCTTTGAAATGTCTCAAAATCTCAACTTTTCCAAATACGCCTAGCCTCAGAGTTTGAAATTAACTCCCGTTATTCAGTCAAGTGCAATATCCAGGAGTTAACATGCCTCCGTATTGCATTAACAATGCACAGGTTACCCATTGTACAACAGAAAATCTTGGAAATGATTGCTGGAAAATGAGTCTCTTATAGAAGAGTCTGACACAATGCATTCCCTAGCAGACAAAATTATACGAATACGAAAACCGATAAGAATGGCCACTTTCCGATATTCGAAAATCATATAATTTTCGCTGAATTCGTATAAGTTCGTATAATCTTCTTGGATGTCGTATAATCTCGTATAATTTGTATATGTTTTCGTATAAAAGCATATAATGCGAGTAGAAATTACTATTTTGTTACCATAGCTGGTCGGTTTTATGCTAGGATTTTCAAACGTTATTTAACTGGAATCGAAATATTGACTTCCACCGCGACTTTAATGGTGTCGTTAGTTAATTTTTAGACGCCAGTGGTATGGAATTGCTTCCTTGCATTTTTTCCCACCTCTATGGATAAAAATAGTGATAGTATCGCACAGTCGAATATCACATTTTATAGCAGAAACTTACCACTTTATCTGATTTAATTCACGTTCAGGCATAACTTCTGTGTTCAAATACTTAGTTATTAGTTCCGTATATTTACCGGCAATGAAATGATTAAAAACTCAGTTCGTTAATTTAAGTAAACGATTAAATATTAAAAAATTAGACTTGTCTAAATACACCCATATTCCCATTGTATATTTTCAGAGGAAACGCCTGTATTTGCAACAAAACTCAGCTTATTTCAAACTTATTTTCAAAATTTGTTGTGAATATTGGAGTTCGCATATACAAAAATATATAATTCCGTATAATTTTGTATACGAAATCGTATATTATACGTGATTATTTACAATCGTATAAAAATGTGTGCGTTTTCGTAGAATACCGTATAATTTTGTCACTGAAGTCATAGAATTCCGTATAATCACGTGACAAAATGGCCATTTTTGTCTGTTTTCGTGGAATACCCAATATCGGAAAGTCAAGAGCTTGTATGCTAGGGTTTTCATTGGATGAGACGAGAGACTGTCTCTTTCAGCGAGAACTCTCTTATAGGAAAATCTCTTACAGAGAGTCAATTTAGCACTGTGAGCATAGGGAGTGCTGCACAGGCTTTAATTATGGTCTCTTATAACGCGGAGTCTCTTATAAAGGGGGCTCCTATACAGAGAATCGACTGTAAATCCTGACCTTTTCTGTATCTTGCATGTAAGTTTCCTGCTCGTTGAAACTCTGGGTTTTTTACATGAGTATGTACTTATTAATTCCCATTTTACCGCGTGGCCAATGGATCGGATTCGAGTGAAATAAAAGAGCTTTTGCAGATTAAATTATTACCTCTGTCTACAGCATGTAAAGTTTTTTAAAAGTTGATAGCATATACTGCCATCCACTTAAATGCATTTAAGGATATGAAATTTTCGTTGAATGAAGAACAGTTTCCGGTCCATAAGTAGAATTTGTAACTAGGAGCACACTATGTGGCGGAAATTGAAAAAAGTTCTTAATGCAAGAAATTGGGGAAATCAAGTTTTGAATCTTAATTTGTTGTTAAAGTGCTTGAGTATAATAAAGGTTTATAGTAAACTGACGCTCATTCGTCAGAGAGAGTCGGAGGTACGTTTTTCCTGGAGCCAATTCCGTGTATATCGTTGCCGGAACTAAAATTTCCGCCATCAAATTATAACTAGCATGGTGGCTTTAATGGCTCACGCCGATCTTGGATTATAATTAATGGTTGCCTAATGAATGCTCATCGAGGATAATTTGTGGCTATGGTGCCTAGACTGATAATTTGAGCCCTTGGGCTATTTGAGTCTGCTTTAATAATTTTAAAAGCGCTGATTGCTTTCATAGTCTCTCATCTTTGTGAAAATTATGCTCTCACTGCTATTCTTCTAGTGGTTGAAGATAAAACTCCGCTCTTGATTTTATATCACACTCCTAAAGCTGTTGTGTAATGAAATAAGCTATTTTTCATAAAAGCGGCGACATGGGAAACTATAATCCATGCAGTGGATTTATTTTCATCACTCACCTGGAGGGCAATTTTGATATGGATTCCCTCAGAATTGACGAGGAAGGTGGAACAGCCGGAGAAAGTACTTTGGAGTAGGGCGGCGAGTAAAATGATGATGGACATGACGTATCCGTTTGAAACGAGCTCTGATAGCGTCAAATATTCATGAGCAAGTCCGTCCTCTTCTTGGAGAATATTTCTTGGGACAGTCTCATTTTTTGATGCATAGTCAACAATAGTCTTAATTCCAAGAGGAGCAACAAATCCTGCAAAGTCTGCCAAGAGTCTGCAAATCCCTCCTACGAGGTAAGCATTCCACACGGTTTTGAACATGCATTTCCACAGATTCACCTTTTGAGACGTCTTCTTGGAATGTTCCTGTGTAAGTATGTAAACACTGGGTTATTAATCTTGCTTATCTTTTAATCCCTAAAAGCTCAATTTCCGTCTCATCTTCAACATTCCTTCCGTGTTCCTCCGTAGCATTATAGTAAGCTATTCTTCCTCCCTCCCTCCACATGCACTTCACCTTCATTATCATTTCACACGTGCTTCTTCTTCTTCGTCTTCCCTATTACTTGCACAGGAGCGTTTCATTCTAGCCCCTCATCTTGCTTATTTCTCGGAGGAGCAGTGAGCAGTAACCGGAATGAAGAGATGGACAGTGGTGAGTGTGTGTGGAGTGTAGAAGTATTCCGCAATTAGCTCATTAGCATATGCGCTCGATTGTCTTGACAACGTGTTCGTGGGATCTGGTATTGTAATGGTGGTTCACATTTTCTTGGAACGTAGCATCCGGAGGGGAGGAGTGTCTGAGGAGGATGGGACTTTTATGGGTTAATAAAATCTTACCTGTTCGCTCTGATAGATTCTCTGGAATCTATCGAAATGATGCGTTGTACTTTCCTCAGGTGGTAATTCCCCCAAGTCTTCCTCCTCCATTGGCCGCTTGTACCCCTGTCTCAGGAGGGATGTGAACCAGAAGAAAGAGATCCGAGAGAGGAGGATGGAGTAATTGTGTAAATATTTGACATTCTTAAGATCCACTCCGCTCACAGGTTGAAAATCCGCGCGAGTCTGTGCGCAAACAAAGCCAAACATGATTCAGCTTAAATGATTAATTTGTTTCCGGTATTATTTCCATAAGCTCATTATCATCCTTAAAATTGCAAGTTCTGTCTGCTACATGCTACAAATAGTGCTTCCTGAATCCTCAAAAGAAATGTGTAGTTTCATAATTGCTCCTGCTGCTGTGCTGGCATGGCAGTCCTGTTGTATACAACTAATTAGAGTTGCAGCTGTTGCACTTAATTTAAAAATTTAATGCGTCCTCTTGTAGAATGTTTGCAGAGATGGTTTTCAGTGTTTTAAACTTTAAAGCTTTGTTAATGCTATTAAATAGGATGGAAGCGCTAATATCTTAATACTAAATATTATAATCCTAGACTATGTTTCATCGTTGAAGGTACTTGGAAGTCATTGCATTCCTTCCTCAATCATAGTAAGATGACCCTTATTCGCGAAAGGGATGAGTGTTGATTACTAGCACAACCATCCGTAATACTGTGATAAGGGCGGCCGCTTGTAGTGAGGAAAAGTGCCGGTAATCTTTTGTGATCACACGTAAGAATTCCATTAGCACTTAATAGCTCACTTTACTATCATCCTGGATATGGTCATAAAGGCAAGGATTCTTTGATAATCTCTCTTTCTTTCTATTCTAATCTTCTAATCCTGTAACCTTCCAGGCTTGGAAGCTTTGGGTTGTATTTTGAAAAGATGGAAATGTGATGCAACTACGACTAGTGTGAACCTTGTGAATGCATTAAAAATCTTGTTCTTCATATCCTCATCTCCTTGTACTCTTGTAGTAAGCCAGCAGACTGAAATTTGCAAATTCTTTTAAGCGGTTGAATATCAAGTCTCAAATATTCACATCTTCGGAGGAGGAATCCCCTTGAAATTCTTGTGACGCAGGTATAATTCTCCTCATCCGCGTCTTCCAAAACTTACGATGGCGGACATTGGTAATTTTCCCATTTACAACTTTGGTTCCTTCACGCTTCTTTTGCAATTTTTTGCCTCCTCTAGTCAAATTGCACATGAAAGCTTGACTACTTTCGCATTCCCTAGAATCGAATTTTCTTCTAACGAGTTTCTGTCCAACTTGACCAAACTTACGCATCCACATATATTTTCTGCGGATCAGTCAATCTAACATGAAAATTATTCTTCTTTGCATGCATGCATCAAGACGTATACAATTCTACACGTAAATATTTAAAAGCTCCTCCCCTCGTCTCGTACTTAATTGATACAGGCAAAACATTCTTTATCTAAAAGGAATTCTCTTACACGAGATAACCAGAGTGGAGTCACCCACAAACACTATACGCTCTCTGTTTCTAGCAGACAAGCCTGGATTCCCGAGTGCAAAAAGTAGTATCTTCTCCCTCTACTATTGCTGATTTTGCAAATGCTTCTTTCTAAACAAATCCCCTTGCATTCCATTCCAATCATTATTTCCTGCTACAAGAGGGCCCTTGGTGAATATAACAAATGGGAAAGGCGGGATTTCGTTGCAAAAACCCCTGGGCGACCTATTTGCATTCAGTTCTCAATATTGCCTGGAGGATTTTAAATGTTGGAAAAAAATGAATGATTTTTGTAAAGAATTTCTTCTGGAGATATAGCAGTTTTTCTAACGTTCGGGTTTCCTTGTTGGTATTTATATGTGGGACTATGTCGAACCTCCAGCCCAATATCAGTAATCAATTAAGCTTGTCAACATGACCTAACTTGAGCGAAATCCCAGGGGAAGTAATTATTAATCATATAACGCAAAAAAGCAGAAACTCGCTACATTTTTAACACCACTCCTATTTTAGCCTCCGGCCCTTCCAGTCACTCTCAGTATTCTCAAGGAGAATCTGCATTCGTTTTTTCATCAAGTAGAGTAGTACACGGTGACAATTAAATTCATTACTCTATGTCTACCAGCGCAAAACCAAATAGGAGTCGTTATCGATTCTCCATGCCACGTTGCAAAAAACTCGATCATTCATCTCCCCCCGCCGCGCCCGCTTAAGTCGCTACACGTATCTAAAATCTTTTTAGCAGAGTAATATTTACCGTGACGGAAAAGTAGTGTCATAGCTTTTCCAATGATTATCATCCAATCATCCATTAATAATCAACATATGTGCATCTGGCTTTAAAACATTTAAGCTGGAAATGTTCACAATACACATCTTCATGTGTCATACATCTTCCCGTAATGCAGTT
Organism: Sminthurides aquaticus; assembly: GCA_906901655.1. Classification (NCBI taxonomy): domain Eukaryota; kingdom Metazoa; phylum Arthropoda; class Collembola; order Symphypleona; family Sminthurididae; genus Sminthurides; species Sminthurides aquaticus. Next base: position 24,865 of record CAJQTT010000004.1, on the reverse strand, counting down.
CCGGAATTTCTCCGTGCTTGGTCTTTTCAAAAACAAAAAATTCATCTATTTGTCTCTTGTATAATTAGCAATTAGCTCTACCCGGATGACAAGCTGTGTAATATATTCCAGTATTCAAAAATTCAAAAAGATAGTTAGCACGGGATGAACTCAAGCATAAGCTTTTTATCAAAATATCCTGTTGTGAGCTTGAAAATACAACAGAAAAACTACAAGATCTACATATCTGCATGCTTTACTTCATTTGACTCACAGCCTACGGACTAATCGGCGACAAGGAAAATCTGGGAATATCCTCTAATATTAAAAGGAAGGGAAGAATATTTATTGGTTTTAGTGGGCCGCTGAGCCCAGAGGTTTTGGTTTTTTTGGATGATCATTTAATGGAATACAAATAAGGAGGAGGAATATAAAGAGGATATAAGTAGCTTACCCGTTCCAAGTAAACGTGAACCAGTATTCCGCAGATGATGATTCCGGTAAGGATGGTTGTGACAGTAAAAATGAGGCTGACATGGAGATGACTCAATTGGTAGACGGATACATATAAGTAAGCTTTGGCCGTGTTGAGGAGAGCGGTTGAGAGGTAAAAGAGAATATTGATCCATAGGAACTTGACATTTTGAACACTTTCCGACATGCGGTAAAGAAGAGTTATGAGTATCACTGCAATTAAATTTATGAGAGGGGAAATCCTGGGTAAGTACACAAGAATGGCAGTTTGGTAAAAATCTTGAAGGCTTTCGTCAGTTGCTGTCAGATTTGTTCCCCAATTTTCCGTCCTGAAGGTAGACACGGCTAGAATTACACTCTCTGCACACAAGCAGAACGTACTAAAAATATGAAATAAAGTAAAACACCACAAATATTCGTGATGACTGAACATGGAACCCAGAATAGGCCTTCGTCTGGAGAAGAAGCGCTGGAAAATAAACGTTGCTAGCACAGATCCGATAACACCCACGCTCACTGTCAACTCTCCCGCCAAAACATGGCACTCCAGCACGCTCCCATCCACCGTTCCGTTCAACCCCCCCTTACGTAACCCGTCTTCGCAAATATTCTTCATTGTTTCACTCGCTGTTTCCGGATTTACATTAAGTGTAAGTCCGTTGTAAATCCGTAGTTCATTTTTTCCGGTGTCCCCTTTTGAAAACGACTACTTGGATTCTAAAGTGTTGTCAAAACGATATCAACTTTGTCTCCAGCAAGTTCCCGAACAACTGCACCCTTCACGAGCGTCCATCCTTCCGAAAGTGACAACGAGGAACACCACTTGAGATTGATATAAAACAAAAATTTCCTTCAACCCTACCTTCAATAAATCCCTCCGTTCCGTCCGCTTGATCGGCTCCTTAACTCCTTAATATCAAAAAGTGAAACAAGACGAACGTAGGAATTCCACATGTATTCCGAGCTCAAGAGTCAGTTTAAAACTACCGTCTTCTGACAGTCCGACAGAGCATTTTACAATAATCCTTTACACACTTACCACCACATGTATTACCTCTCGTCTCGTCCCCGCATCTACCATCCACCCTAACAGGCCTGTCCACATCCCATCCAACGTCCGTTTTCTTCCCAAAGCGTATATAGCTTGTATCCATAGCTTATCCCCAGGACGGCATCATTAACATCCCAAATCTCTTTTCATCTCGCTTAAACAAAAACATTACCAAAATCTCCCCCATCTTCTCATATATTATAGATCCTCTCCAGTTTTTCTCCAAACTAACTAGCCTACTAGCCTCTGTCCCTAGCGTACCGCTGCTCTTAATAGTGCCACGAATCCAGGTACTTTTGCGAATTTGCAGATTCACTCCAGCATTTTGCCCCGTTTGTAAGCTCATTATGCATTAATAAAATTAAATGATCCACATGTCTACTCATTTAAGCTAGTCTCATTGTTTCTTTTCCCACAATGTTAACGTAACTCCTTCAATCATATATTCTCAAAAATTTCAGCCTGTACTCAACCTTGCAACCTTTAGTTATGAGAGACTCAAGAGCAAGTTATTTTATTTAAATCCACGCAGCATTCTTTCGATGGAACTGCCTCCCTAACATGTTAAGCTTCATACATGCTCTTTAAAAGCAATCCCGTACGATGCCAGCAGTGTGCTGGCCAACTTACATAATCCATTAATAAGCCACTTTAGAAACGCTTCATGAGACAAGTTCATAGTATCCATTTCACCCTATTCACACTCGCTAACTACATTTCCAAGTGAAACATGTATGGTGCACCGAGAGTCCCACCAGCAAGCACTTGAGAACCTTAACACTTTGCTAAAGTAAACAATGTCATCTCAATTTCAATCTTCTCCAGCTCATTATCTGCTCCTTGTAACTACAATCAACCACGTTATGTATAGCCTCAGCTCATGTCCATACAATTTTAAGTAAGGGAGGACGTCCCTATTTACCTAAACATGTAGACCATCTCTCCTTATCGCATCCCATCTATTCTGCATTTGCTTAATCGCTCCAAGTTTGTCAATTTCTTTTGCATGTCTCTAAAATCCGTTTCGTCGAAATTGACGATTCCTTAAAATACGCATTTCACAGCTACTTCACGCTAGTAACCAGTGGTCAAGTCTTAAGTCCCTGCCCAAACGACCTGGGCCTTCTCCAGTGGAGCGTCTACCTTGTAAATATTTTCTACCCTTTAGGTTTAAGTGCTTATTTTCCAGTTTAGCCCCTGCTCCAACATCTCTACAGATTTATGTTTAAATAAATAAAGCAGTTTATTTTATGTCCTACAAATGTATACGTATGCATATTCTTGTTATTAATGCTTGCTAAAACGTTTAGAAATAGGATTTATTTGCGATGAGATGACACTAATTTTTCCTACGGTACCTCAACTTTTTCGTGGTTGGTATTATTGGGAAACCATTTTCGGTTTAATTAGTAGCTGGAAATAAATGTAAGTAAAATAATCGAAAATCACTGCTAGACATGAGCTTTATTTCATTATGCCATTTTTATTCCTTACCAGTTGATAGTTTTACGAAAATATATACATATTTGATCAGAATGATGGAATAGTATGTTTGTTTCATAGTACCCCAAAATAGTGATACACTCTATGGCTATTATATGACTCTATGGTAAAGGGCACAAGGTAGCGGTAACGAAACTCTGATTCAAATGAATTCAGGGCTGAACGCGAAATTGTAACAAACTTTAATTTCACGAAATTCACGATTCGTAATTTAATTTTTTCAGGGCCATAGCTACAACAATTTGTAGCATTTAAAAGTTTTAATTTTTAAGATTAAAGTGGAGCAGATATTACTGCGTAAATTTACCAGGTATTAACATGTCGGTTGAAACGGTTCCTAAAGATCTGAGAAATCTTCGAGCTTGTCTCGTTTGTTCTTTAATCAAGGTAAGGCGAAAGTTACATTAATAATTACAGAATAGATTACTGGTAATTCATTATCAGTAGGGAATGGAGGTTCACGTATTTGAAATGAAGCTTTATAGAAACACTAGGCTATGTAATTGATGACTGGTATACCTGTTGTTTACTTTTCACTGTTGGCACTGTGTATTTTAAAAATATATTCAGATGAATACCGAATTATTTTGTGATTTTTAGACTGCGGACCAGTTTGAGATGGATGGCTGCGAAAACTGTGACGAATTTCTCAGAATGAGGGGCAACAGAGAAAATGTTGTCGCTTGCACGAGCAACAATTTTGATGGGTAAGCTTTTAGAAATCATGTAAACCTCTCGCAGATGCAGGCCTGGAAAAATACGAAGACATTTTCATACTTTTAGTAAATGGGTGTTTAATTTGATCTCTTTTAAGTATTGTTTATAATGGATTTTATTCACAGAATGATAGCGGTACTGAGTCCAGAAGACAGTTGGGTGTGTAAATGGCAAAGAATAAGTAAGCTGATTAAGTTATTCGATCGATATGGAATGCTTAAAGTTCTCAATAAGCTATAACAGATGTTTATTGCAGGTCGTTTCACAAAGGGAGTTTATGCAATCTCTGTCAGCGGGAAATTGCCTCAAGGAATAGTTCGTGAGATGAAAAGTCGTGGCATACCTTACCGTTCCAGAGATGTGAGTAGACACTGAAAGCAGATGAAAAACGAGTTTGAGCAATCTGTGCAATCTTCAGTGTTTCATGAGCACAAAACTTCGACTACAATAGAAAAAAATCTGTTGTATTATTATCATGAATTTATGAAGATGTACAACGAAAATGCTTGCACTCGGTTAAGCATATTTGCAGTATCTGTGTATAGAAGTTTCGATGTATCTATGTAAGGTCAGTTTTATTTTCTACTAAAAGCATTTTTAAGAAATACTTGGTAAGAGTGGACAAAACCTGTTGGTATCATCCTCATGTTTTGAATTTAGTAAACTCATCTGCAAATTATATTCAATCGTTTCACTTATCATGAAAAATATAATTAGTGTAAGTAAATGTGCTAAAATGTCCTTTGAATTCGATTATTTATTCTCGTTATTCATGGCGTATTAAAACATGGATAAAAATATTAGCTGTGCAACTGCAGTTTCAAAATACGCGGCTTTACAATATTAGACGAACATTTTGATAATTGGCCTATTTTCTTAGTTGCACATGAAACACTCGGCAGAATATCTACTTCCAATCCGGAAACCACGGAAATAGATAGTGCTTGCTAAATCACTTCAGAAGAATGGCATATATAATCATTTAATATTTACGAAGTGTATGCTGCAACTGCAATATTTAAGATTCATCGACGTAAACGTATCTCGGTTATACTCTGTTTCTATCGAATATAGAATTTTATATTTGAGCAAAGAGCAACAATGGCATTTAAGTAGCACCAGCAAGCGATTTCGTCAATTACAACGGTTTCGCGTTTACGACTTGGATTTTGACTGTTTCAAAAATTTTGTACATATATCATGATAATTGCGATTAAAGATTGTACTGCATCGTCAAAATTAAGTTTAAAGTTTGCTCCATCACAAAAAAGGGATACCACAAAGATACAGCGGAAAAAAGGAATCTGATTTGTACGACCCATGATAGGATCTTATCGTCTATATATTCTTTGGACAATCGGTTAGCCATGAGACTATTAAAGGTAGAAGGCACTCTCCAAGAGACTACGGATGGATGTGACCATTACAGCAAACCAAGATCACATGCAACGATTGCAGCTAGCCTAATTAGCAGTGCTTTTAACATTAGCACTAAAATATTGGCTTTTACATCTGTTAGCATCTATAATAAAACTACAATCAAAAACAACCTCACACGGTCAAAATTACGTAGCCACTTTTGCTCATCTCTGTGAGAACACAACACAATAATGTTACCTATTTGCCATAGTGATACATGATACTTGAACCCTACATTTCTTCTCGTAACATTTAATTTAGTATACATTGTGCAGAAACTAAGTTCGGAAACCATTCTAGACTCATCATAGTAGACCCAGTATCCTTATAATTCCGAAACCTGAGTAAATTTGCACGTGAAATCTTCAAGAGTACTTCCTAAAACATTGATCAGTGTTTACATATTACATTGTTGTCCAACTGCTTTACTCTGTGTGGAGGTAATGTTCTCCTACTTTAAACCACAGGGTTGAATGCATGCTTGAATCATCTCTGGTCATTTCTTTCTGACTGATCGGTTCGATTCACTGCTTTGTACGCCTCCTCCGGCAAATTAGCAGGAGTTGTCAAAATATCTGTTGTTGTACATAAATACCGCAAGGAGTTCAGCACAGCTGCAAGGATGGAAGAAAAAACATTGAGGAAACTTGTCAAATTGGTTATCATCGCATGTTCAAGAATGTTTGCCATCTGCTCTTTACCTGGCCTGAGATCTACGAGAGAACAATGCTGATCCACCCAAGCAAGGACGGTGCGGCACAATTCGTCTAAGCTTGCTGTAGATACAGCACTATTGTAAGAATCCAGAAGGGGTCGAATCAAGATGCTAAACTGTGTAATAAAGGACAAATAAAAATGTTCACATTGTTTTAAACAAACCACAATGATTGCACTATGTTTTTGTAATGCAACTTACAATCCAGAACTTCCAGTTTTCAAGAGTACGCATACGAACCCACTGGTCAAACATTTCTTTCATTTTGTTGGTTCTTTGTCTGGACACTGGAGCACCGGTAGCCGGGAGCATGGATTGGCAATTATTGATAGCTGCATTAAGAGCTTCAACCTCCTGTCGATGAGCTTCAATTTCTTCTTTTAATTGCGCCCTCTCTTGTTTAAGCTGCCTGATGTATTCGGCACCCTTCTGAAGCATCGCGGCTTTGCTCACCTGCGTTAATGTAACAAACTAATTGTAAGTAAAAAAAGTTATTCCTGAATGAGCAAGTTCTATGTTGTTTGTACCATACTTGTATTTTTGATTCTTACTTTCGCATTGGGATTGTGACTGAGTTGCGGTATGAGAGAATGTAGCATGTCAAATCCATTCTTGATGTTACATCTTCGCTTCTGTTCAGCATTAATGTGACACACTCTACGATGTTCCTGGAAATAATAAATCATTACAAATTCAGAGTTTGCTCTTGAATCATGCTAAACTTTTAGCAGCACAGGATCTATGATCAGCGCAAGCAGCTCACGCATTTTATGCATTTAACTGTTTTCAAATAAACTTTCTAAAACCGAAAGCCCCGCCCATGTCTATGAAGCTAGTTTACTAAAAGTGTCGCATCAGTGAAAATCTTTCCGCTATTACTATGTATATACGCACTCTCTCATTGCCGCCATTGGGCCGAAAATGTTTCGTATTATGTGATCCGGGTCCACCTTGAGAGCCGACACAGTTTGGTAACGATGAGGTTGCTACCCTTGGCTGTGACACATTTGTTCTAGCCCCAGTCTCACTCACTGATGATTTATACTTTGGAGTGAAACGAAATTTCTGAGATCGATCTAAGTGACCTTTGCTCTCCTTGAAAAGCTGGCAATCATAATATCCCCTCTATGCCGCGCCTCCTCCCTGTTTAAAAAAATATGAAGAAAGCCTTACAGGAACATTGGGACTAAGTGATCCCGCAGAAGATTTAGTACTCCATGCTTGTGCCTGTTGCTGCCCATGATTGCCGGCATCTTTAATTAAATGCAATCCGCCGCCCATCAAATTAACGCTGTTGCTAGCATTGCCGAGATGTGCATTACTTCCGTGGGGTTGTCCTTGGATTCCTCCCATGTTATCAATCCCTCCTCCTGAATCAAAACATGCTCATTAATTCCTTGTGGGCTTTGATGTTCACTAATTTGCATCCCTCCGGTCTCACAGATAGAGCGCTTGCATCATAAAGCGAACCAGCTTACCTGACGTTGTCAGCAGGTGCGATAACAATGTACTGGAATTGGACACGCCCCCGGCCATTTGTACATGAGACATTGAGTTTGCCACCATCATTTGGTGGGACATGGCGCTTGTGGATGGAGGGCATGCTGCAGCAGACGTTGCATGCAAAGCTTGCCTGTTTGGCACATTGCTCCTGACCCGACCCTGTCTGTTCGGTTTGCCCTACAACATGGATCAAGACAGAATATTGGTTAGATTTACATTACGTAGATACCGGAGGACAGAGATGTATTAAAACGCGTCATTTCTTTATTCAAGCTTCATCTTTCCCGAAACTCCGCCCCTTCTGATTCCAAATTCCATAAAACCTCCATCATCGCTTTGATATGATAGGTGATTCCAATCCTAATTATCCTTTGCCTAGTCTAGGGTTTTACAAACATTTATGACATGGTAATCTAGTTGGTAGTCATTATGTCTCCAAATTACCGATTCCCGTATTTGCTTACTCCTCATTATTCTCCTTAGTTTTCGCACAATCATCAAACTTGTCCCTTAAGCTATCTCAGAGCATAATTCGATGCCAGATGAATAAAACTCTAGAAAGATGCAAGCATAGGCACAAAGCTTATCTCTGGCTCCACCTCGACAACCAGTAGCGTCTCCTCTACACTATTTATTCCGGGATCCAGAAATATTCTCAGAACATAAGCACCGCCTCTTTACATCATGCCATGTATGCAATAAAATATCCGACTGATAACTTATTCGGAATTTGAACTGTCTCTGTTTGTTCCGATATAAGCTATCAAACTTTTAAGCTGAATCTATTGACGCGCCAACAAACAAACACGGAGAGACAATCAAGCGCGGCGCTTCCTGACATATTTCTGCTCTACATAACTACTCCAAGGAGGAAACTTGTATATCATCCCTATACATCAAGAGTTGGATGTACTTAAAAAAGTAATGACCCTTGACTCGTATCGAAGAGGACAGTCCAACTACGGGGCTTTCTTTTTACCAGCTTATGAACATAGCTTCCTAATCTCAGCTGCACCAATCTATCCCTGGCAAATATACTTAGGGTGGGGCAAAGCGATAGCTAGCAACCCCTCTGCCTGCACTCCCCTATGTCTGAAACGAACCATACCAAAATTAAAGTTGGGGGATATTTTTCTACATTGAATAAACCTACATCATTACTCATATAAGGGGACGGTCCCCGAACTAGACGAGGACTAACAATAATAGCGAGGAGTGCATTCCGTCTAACATCCTGGTTAGTTATTAGGATATTTTCTTCATGCACCCCACTCTCCAGAACAGTTAAACTACTTACTTTTATGGAAATAGTATCAGGCAAGGAAATCATGTTCGCTTATGCTCTGGAGTTTCAAGTGTTGACACTCCTTGCACAAGATAAGGAATACAATGAGTTTCCTTTGAGCAAGTCTCCTATAAAAGCGAGCGGAAGGGAGGCCTCGTTTTCCTTCATTTCCCGATCCTCGTCCTGACAACTTCTCCCTAAATCCTCCTGAGTTTACCTGAATTTCTCCCACATTTTCGCACCAACTCAATCTTAACTTTTAGAGTCAACCTCAACAATTTTTTAGCAGGAGCGCTGAAGTCTATATTGACCTAGAATTTTCACTGATAATCAGGGAAATTAATCAATACGCTGCGAAACATTTAGAGCGGCGCGTATGGCACCCCTCCGGAGGAGCGCTAGGTGCAATGATTTCCTACTTTTTATCACGTACTTTAAGAACGCGTATTTATAATTTGAATAAAATTGTCCTGAAATTAAACCGACTCTAATGGTTCTAGACCTAGACTAAAAGCTAGACTACCCATAGAAGAGAGAGACCCAGAATTGGAAGTCCGTTTTTGGGGGTTAGGTGTACCCAAGACTTAACTGTTAAGAGAGCGTCAATGTCGGAAGCGGTAAACTCGTCCCACATATCCCCAGGAGAGGCAGAGGCCGCGTAGCCGGCCCCGTAAAAGTGCCCGATTGAAAGGATTTTGGTAGCTGTGGAAGTCACCGGGGTGACTTGAGAGTTTAGTATCTTTTCCAGTATTTAGAATAAATCAAGGTAACTAAAACTACCTACGTTCGGGAGACAAAATAACGCCGGAGGAGCACCAAGTTTATGACTGAGATCTTCTTGAGTTGACACGATCAAAAAGACGACTGCAGAATCAGGGAAGACGAATATATCCATGTAATAACCGATAATCACGTATACAATTACATACACTAACAGGTTTGGGACGCCTTTTCCTAAATGCAGTCTAAACTACACCAGTAGTTCTTTATCGTATTAGCTTGTTCTATAATTCAATGTCGTCTCTTTAGAAGACTCCTGTAAAATCTTCCCTATACTAGACATACACTCTACATATCCCGCCCATGAGCTTTTAGATCTCAGCACCGAGTATGCGCATCAACTACGTTTAGGGGTCTGCCAGGGGGAAATCCTTGGATACAATGTTCACAGCTCAAACATAGTATATATACTACTAACTATAGTAGATCCCGAAACCGCCATCAACTTTTCCCATTAAATTTGTCCAGTCTTTAATTTCAGAACCATTTCCTATCTCGATAAGCTCCGGAAATTCCTTTCCGCGTTACTAGCAACGCCATGATTCTTTCCAAACGCGAACTCAGATTTTTCAGAGATTCACTTTTCTACAATCCGTAGTATTTGCAGTAATTCGTTTTTTTTCATTTTTGTTGGAATTGTGGCATTGCAAACTGAAATGAAAATTAGAGGTGTGATTCTGATCTAAAAAAGCATCACTGTGCTTATCTAATCCCTTGATTTGCTACAAACTATTTATGGAACTCTAATTACGTTAGCTACAGACTATCAGCTTTGAATTTGCAATTCATTTTTGATTTTTTTCCTCCATACGATTTTCGACGAAATCATAGTTTGGTTGGGATGAAATGTGCTGCTACTGTTATCAGAGGATTTTATGCATTTTAGGTATGCTTGAAGACTACAAGCTAACCGTCACATGAATGGAGTGTGGGACATAGACAGTTCACTGAAATTGACATCCCATGTTGCTATAATGATTTACGGATGATGTTGAAGAAGGGACTGTGTAGCTGGTTACATTTGATGTCTGGAATCTTACGTATTACAGGAATTTGGATGACCTCCCTTACATCTGTTCGCATAGAAATTTAACCTGGCCGAACAAACAGATTTAAAAAAGTACTTGAAGTGCAACTTAACTGCTGCAAAGCGCAAATACATTATTTAAGTACTGAGGACCGTTTTACCGAGCCTACTGGGACTGGAGTCTAAACTGACTAGAAAATGTGATAGTATTTCGTAACTACATCAATGAAATATTGGACTGAGATCCACGTTAAGCTGCATCCTTATCGGCGTTTTATAGATTTGTGAGCTTCACTCTGCAAGGATACGGATGCCTGTGTGCTTGCTGAGACATGCGGAGAAAATACTCGCTACTGCACAAACGGACAAATCGAAAGAGACTCATCTCATAATATTTCTGGGCCGGAGTGTAATTTGACGCATTACGCTACGCGAATAAATTGAGAAATATGTGGAATTTTCACGTACTCTCGGAATTGCAAAAATATTGTTTTGCGAATTTGATTCTTCTTTTCTTGAACTGGTTCCATGTGTCCGTTTGAGCGCAGAAGTTGAAGCTTTTGTTGATGGGGTCACGGATGATTGGGGAGACACACGAGACAAAGATGGAGTAGCACTAGCTGCACTGTTTGAATCCGACACTATAGAACTGTTTAAAGTATTACATGGGTTGACGTTATAATAGTCCCGCGTCCTATCCAGGGATCCATTGTACGCATTAGCTGCCCCAACACTATTTTGAACGTTGTTGCCTACTAACACTTTTTGTTCCACACTAGACTGATTAGTAGTAGCACCCTTTTGAAGCATATTTGGCATAACTTCGTCTGGCAGCAAACTATCAGGAGGATCAAGAGGGTCCAACTCTTCGGGAACCGGGGGCAGCAACTTGGAGGTTACATAATCTGTAAGATTGATTTTTAAATAAAGATTAGCTCCGGGCAAGGATAACTGTAGTCTGAATTAAGTTGCACCTAAATACTGTACATCGGTATACGATCGTTAGAGCCCAGGAGCCCCGTCATTGTTAAGTCACATACTTTGTCAAGATTGAGCTGAATCAAATACGTGTGTAAGTTTAAACTGAGTCCGGGCACAGCAAAGCGCTTAATGAGGATGTAATCCAATAAATTGTGGATTTTATTACCTTGGAGAGGCTCTAATGTGTCCATGAAATCTTCAAGATTCGGCTGCAGTTGTATTAAGCCTGGTTGAATAAAGTCAGCCACCATTCCTGCCCTTGCTGCAATTACAAGACGCAACGCAACAATCAACATCTTTTCAGACTCGTTCAAGAAATACATATAGAAAATAGGGAGTCGAGGAAAGTGCTTTAGATTCAATAAAAAATCTTGGTTCTGAAATATCGTCCCTATAACGGTCGTTAGTCTGTTCTATGTTGGAAGAAACCCTACGACGACAATTAACAAAACCTACTGTTTTACTAAGCGTCCCATCCCATCATCATATCATCATATTATTTGTACTGCACATAATTTCTTGCCGTTGAATTCCGAGAAACAAATAAAATTCGTGTCTAAAGTCTCTTAGGGTCTGGAGCGTAAAAAATTCAAAACTAGAGAGTCATTTCAATTAAAAAGTTGTAAATCATTCAACGTATTGCCTAGCAGGATTTTGTCACTCCTTTGCCCTACTCTACTTGAATAGATTAACTTACCTAGCTCCCGAGGATTGGGGAAAGCAAACTGATTTGAGGATAAACTGGAAAAAAGCGTGTCACTAAAATCCATCAAAAAGTCATCATCGAAAATAAGATTTGAAATCGGGCCACTTCCAAAAGGAACTTGTCTGTTCCAATCGAATCCGTCCAAAGATACCGGGTGCTGGAGAGTCAATAAAAAAACAATATTATTTTCAAAATATTGTGAAACCCCTAAATAAAAAGAGTGATTCCTTAATATATAGTGGGGAGTATACCAAATCAGGAGCAGGATCCTTTAATGTCCATCCCATGATCTTGTTTCGGTAAAACAGTCGCCATTTTTTGTACTCTGCAGCTACGGTTGACAGTTTCCGTTTCCAGTATTTTCCTTCCATGACAACGGCCTAGAGTAACCATACATATAAATCATCAGTATCCACTGACATCCATTGATTCACAGCGTTTTCGGCAATGAAAACTTTAACTTTCACCATGCATAACTTCTCACCTCCGGCTTGTTGTGCTGATCTACATCCAAAGGTGAGGCAAACTGACACACTAATGTTTTTTGCTTCAATATGACTGCAAAAATAAATTGGTAATTAACATGGTTCATATAATTTTGAAAGGTTGATTATGCTTGTTCTTTTGTTTTAATCCTTACATTGCATGTGCCAACACCTCCAGATGACATTATTCAATCTAATCTTGTCTTTCCAGCGTAATCGTACTCCTTTGAAGCGGTTCCATTTTGGTGAGGTTAATTTTTGTCTAGGGTAACAATAAATCATGGACTTGATGTGTAATTTATACTATAAACGTTATGTAAACTTTTCCATTCAGAATTTTAAACGCTTATCACATGAAATTCATTGAAATAATCATATTGAAAAGACAGACAGCCTATAGCCATATGTGAAGCATATTTAATTTACAGATCATATAGCTTATTTATAAATTCGCGACCATGTGCAGGCCACCATTTCTAAAGATTATATAACACTTTAGCGCCGCTCATTCATTTGTAATTACTCTGCTCTGGAGTTTAGAATAGCTGTTGGAATACATGCTTTACATTACTGTAAGTTTATGTAAAGCCGTTGGAGCAGACTGGAAGTTTGCCCAGTGTCTACCACATCCAACGTTTCCAGAAAACTTTCACACAGTTCCCGAGTATGAATAATTTAGTATGACGAGACAATGAATCTCAAGTTCAATAGCATGAGAAACAAAGATTGGTAGCTTATGCTGGCGTGAGATTATATAATTCCAAGTGTACAATTCATCCGTGAAAAAGTGGGCGCAAACATAATCATTTCTATAGGAACGAAACTAATTTCTTTTCCGACAGGCATTCATGTTTTGTCCTCTTCAATTAGGGTCTCTAGAAGCTCATTGAGTTTGAATGTACACAGCTGGATTCTTGTTTATCTTACAGCCACACAATTACAGAACATTTCCACTTGCATAATAAAACGCAAAGCAATTTATTTGCTCACCAATCTCCGGACTCTTAAAGGGAGGTTTTGGCAAAATCAACAACCTCCACCACGTTCCCATCCCATGCTCTCATGCATCATCTATACGTAACAAGTTGGTGAATTATTTCCTTGGATTTTCATGAAGCTTACGGTAAATTCAGCCCGAATTCGCTATTGTCATCTCTATCTACCCGTTTTCTTAAGCTTAGATACATAATGAATATGCATGAACCTGAGCTGGTGACAATATGCATACAGCCGCCAACAAAGCCATCAAAGAAATGTTCCTTGAGACTTGAGACCCTCAGCTTTTACTTGCGTCACATAAACTTATCAAGGACGTATTTTCTGGGAAGAAAGCGGAGTTTTAGGTTATTTGCATTAACATGTGCGGAAAGTTGTGCTCGCAAAACAAAAATCTACCTCACGTAAACTCTTGCCGTGTTTACTCTGTCATCCGCTCTTCCCTCTCGGGCTTTTCTTTTACAGCTTGCAACCAATCTTGGAATCTTCTCTAGAATCTATCAAGCACGTTTCGTAAGAAGTATTATTCCTTTGAGCAACCCACGCTTTTCTCTTTCTATACACTAAGGCTCATGTAAACAGGGATTTGCAACAGGTTCAACATTCGCCTACATTGGATCAAGTTTGAATGCCTCTCTTTGGTACGCCCTAAGCTATCTCACAGCACTATATACTTTGGCACGGTGCGAAGTGATCATCCTAAAGATTAATCAACGTTATCTTTTAAGAGCAGTTCCTGACCAAGTTTGTGGATAGCGGCTATTATTGAGCATTAGCATTAAAACTTATCACGTATCTTCTAAGAAAGTCTATGATCCGGATCATTGCTCCCATCGTACGAAATCCTAATACACTGGCGTATAGAAGGAAAAGTAGTTTGTCGGTAACAATGTCTAATATCCTGCCTACATTGCGTCATGTAAAATGAATAGAATGCATCCTCCTAACCTGCCACTAATAAGGTCACAACGCATCTGATTATTGAGGGAAAGACGCTCCCTTAGTTTATTTGTTCACTTATCGCTCCTATCGTAAGAAGGTTAGCCGCTAGACGACGAAACTAGCTTTATTTTAAAACGTGTCTACGGTTCCACGTAGCCAAAGCTCTCCTCTATCTTTGTATGTAAAATACTATTTTAGTATATTCAGATACATGCATTTAGCTTTACTCGCCTTTCTTTTTAAGTATATAGACATCTAAAAATAATCTCTTGGCCGTTGATGATCTGTATTTGAAAACTTGTTATGCAATCATGCAGAGCGATAGTGGGCATATTCTTAGGAATATAATTACTGTTACTCCATGCTACTGCCGTGGAGAACATGTAGGAAAAGTTACTACATCTGCATACTTGTTACTTATTCTTCTCAGTCACTGCTGCTATAAAGTAATTATGCAATATGCAAGTCACTGAATTAATTCTCTACATGTTGATAACCTTAACAACCCTGCATTAATCCTTGCGCTTTGAACTTCACGCAGATGTAGCAATCCTCTCAGAGTGTATCTGTATAAATATCCAGACGATTTCATATTTTTTATCCAACCCTAGCAGAACCTCATGAAACAAATGGCGGATACGTCTAACCGCCAAACTATGGAGCCTATTAACTAGAAACCTCCGTTCGGATCTTTATATTAAATAGAGGTTCTCCGTGTGTGTCAATTATGGATTTCAGAGCCCCATTTATCGCAAGCTTTTTTTAGCTGAATACAAGAATGAGAAACTCAAGTCGAGGGTCAATACCTGTATGCCAGTGTCATGCACTGAAAGAGTTTGGTTAAGGACCCATCAATGAGGACGGAAGTGTTTTGGTTGGAGAGATTTGTGGCTTTGACCAAATCCGTACTGTGAAAAACCTTGAGTGTTTGCGTCAAGGTGTTGTGGGAAGTATGTGGTTGGTGAGGTATTATTGAACCATGAGGCATGACATCTGTAGTTGCTTGAGTTGATCCATCTTCTTCTGCTGGTATCGGCATTCCAGCCTCATATTCATCATCTAATACTTCGGATTCTGGTTCGAAATCGGATACCATGAAATGTCCTGAATGAATCGTTTCTCGAAGCTGAACAACATTCATTTTGACGGAATTCAATTTCCGATTCTTCCCCTTCTCATTAAAGGACGGCGACACTTGAGTCATTACTCCAACTTGATAAAATCCTTGGTTTTCAATCTCAGTCTTGTAGTTATTCATTTTGAACAAGATAGTGATCCCTTGGATCCTTTGAGGGGATCAAAGTTTTCGCCCCTCTTAAAGCTTTCCCGGAATCCGGGACCCGGATAGCTCCTGGGGTCAAAGTAATGAACTGGGCCCAGCGGGAATGGTAATTATCATTGATTCTGTCACTTTCAGCGTTGTACGCTTCCATTAAATGCCCAACGTGGGCTGTTGCTTGACATCCGGTCGTGAAATTGGAAAGAAGGTAAGGTAGAGTGGTAGATATTCCTCGAAATATTCTGATGCTAGCTTGGTTCCTTGACTGTGTAAAAGCAAAATAAATGGAATTTACATTACTTTTCAATCACATCCCCATCCCCGACAACGCGAGAAGGTACCACGTCAGCCCTTCCATACAATATCCTTCTTTAATAGTTTCTGGAATTCCCTAAATAAAGATAATGATGCTGACGAATAATTTTTCTACATTCTACAAATCGGTTAGAATCACATCGGGTAGTAGTAGCATATTAAGGATATACTCTAGAACCCATTTATGCATATACATATTCACCTATCTCCTCCTCAGATACGACCTAGCAGGATTTAAATTTGCGAACCAGTCAGTCATCTTAGATGATAATTTGAGACATGCAACATCCACATTTGTAACTACCCCCACGCTATGAAAAGCATAATAAATTCAAGAGAGTTGGCAGCTGGGATTCTTTCTTGAATTGAACTGCTATTGCATAGCCCTGTACGTTTATCTACGAAACAGGTAATTTACTTTGGAGCATCGCCTAGCTGAAAATCAAACTATGAAGCTTGTAAAAAGCTTACACAAAAAATCCAAAAGAGCTCCTAACAACTAGCAAGTGAGCAAGAAGTGACGCCTCAAGGTTATTCAGTAATCGCACGTGCGTTTAGTGAATACCAAGCTGAAGGGGTATTACATGTGCCTATTAATCCGCTTGTAACTGAATGGCCAGCATGCAGAAAATTCAGTTTCGGGAGCAACGAATGCCTCCTCCCAACCCCCTTAAACTCTTCAAGATTTAATAAATAGAAGACTTAAAGCTAGAAGAATTGGTACCCGCTGCTATTCCTTCTTGATCTCATTTCTAGTCAATGGCATGGAGCGTAAGATTAAGCTATAAATTAATCCGCAAAAAAAAATCTACCAAAAAATAATAAGCTGCGTTTCGATGCTTGTGTCCAAGCGCTAACTTTGATCCGGAGGTTATATAATTTGGTTCCTTTTTATTTCTCTAAATAGCTGAAAAGAGAAGACATGTAAGGGCTTTGTTTCACCTTCCTGAAAAATCCTTTTCAAAATTCAGTATCATTATAACCTAACTCAAGAGTGCAAACCATGTTATGTATCAGGCCTAGACTATGAATATGTTATCATTATTATTCATCTTATATTGGAATTGTCCATGATACTTTTTAAAGTACAGCTGCTCAATTAATCGTCCCTATATCTGGCATTTACTTTAGCGACAACAACTACCTCAGCCACTTGAAATCTACTATCTCTAGGGCTAGGGCTTATTTTTACTATTCATGAGCTAATATAATGTAAACGTGAGATGTTCACTTGTAGTTATCATCCCTGAATCAAACGATTACAAATCAGCTACCTGATTCCTTTGCCAGAATCATGTCTCTTTCCCAAGCAGCTTTTACTACACATTCACATCTGGATCAATTCCACTTTCCTCCTCCCCGCCGCAATTCTTCTCGAGTACACTTTGATTTTGATCTCAAGGTAAATCTTCTTTGAGTACTTTTACCACATCTCCCGGCACATCCTCCAATTCAATACAGGTTTAATGCCCTTCCCAAACAGAGGTTATCCCTTATTCATTAACCTATCCTCGAATGAAAGAAGGCATAATAGAATTTTGATTGGAAAGAAAACAGGAAACTCCCCCTTCCCCCAACCAACACCACAACGCATCGTATAATAACAAAAACAACAAACATGAGGAAACCAACCCAAGAACTCTTCCGTTCACCTTCCGTCATACAGAGACCAAAGCGGGTTACCCTTTACTTCCAATGACAAATGATAGAATACAAAATAAACTCCCGTATCTATGCAACGCACCGACAAAGCGTCTATTACTGAATTTAAAAAAAAATATTTCTCCACGCGGATTATGCATGCATATATTTTTTAGATTATCCTGATAATTTCCGATTCAAGTTGAATGTTAAATCAAAGTTAAAAAATGGTAATCAATTACATGCACAAAATGCCTACTACAATGTCAGCAGGATTTTTCTTGATCATGATTCAGTACTGATATGTGACATATTACATTTGGATTCCCAAACAATAATAAACTCCCCCCACCCCATCTGCCTATCCTATTTCCTGACCTTTGTACCCGCGCTGCGATGCTGGGATGATGGAACAGGATTAAACTGTTAAAATTATAACTTTTTATCAAGTCTGTAATGGCGGGTGTTGATAAAAATTATGCAAGGATACTGTTTCCCCGCACGATTTGTAACGTATATAGCTTGAATTGTTATAAAAGGACTGACTCTAAAAGAATTATGAAATATAATATCGATATGCGCAGAGAAAATGAAAATGTCATCACTCGTTAAAACTAATCCCTAATCCTGAACTAAATTCCGAAACAACTTGACACTTTGGTCGAAAACAACATAGCAATACCACTGAACTCCAGCGCTTTCTTGGGTAAAAGCCCAAGCCAACAAATTAAACTATTGCCAATAATAACCAACTATGAACTACATGACTTATTCGTATGAATTCAAATGTTTCACATTGACTAGTTTTAAAAATGTAACGCACTTCACGTTTGAAAACCATCGACGTAGTACTTTGTTATTATTATTCTATCAAACTAAGGATCCATAGCCCGCCACACGTCATAAATTTAACTTGATTCTTAAGGTCAAAGTCAAAATGAATTTACTTGTCGTATATCCTGTTAGTTTACTAAAATAAGAAAACTCGAGACTTACACGCACTAAATGAAGATTTTAGCGGAGACTGTTTTTGGCGACAAGTAAAGGTTGGAAATTGAGTTTTCTTTTTTTCCTGTCTGTTCCGCACTAGTAATTAATTCCAGCGTGAGGATGAAGGAGAGAGAGAGAAGGATTATCATTCCCCCCAAGCTTGTAAAATACAGGGTGGACATACGTGAGTCTCGCCCAATTACGTAAATGTCTTTAATTAACACAATCCACGAGGACAAGACTTTGATGAATCCAGGGTTTACTGTGCGAGCGCTTCACTTTCACTGCTCCAGAATATCGCGCGAAATAAAATTGGACGGCTCCGAGGAAATATCCCACTGCGCTGCGGCCTTCACTCTCACTCGGGTTCCTTTTTGGAAGAGTCCTCGCAAATATTTAAAGGGGGCACAAACTAAAATCAGCTGATCCCTTCCAATGGAAATCTGAATGAGCTTATTTCAGGAAATAATCTTCTTCTGGATTTGCTTCTCACTATCAAATTAATTAAAGTTAAAGTAGCACCACTATAACCATGATTTTCTTCGCCATACATGGACAAAAAGAAGACAAGACTTATTCTGGACGACACAAGAAGAAACTAGACGAGATGGAGCTGCTACAAAGTACACCCGTTCACCGTCTTCCCACCATTACCTTCCACTCCGCGGACTAATAAATCCCTTCTTCTGCTTATTCAATAATAATAATAATATATGGTTTGATGTTAAAAAAATATTCTCATATTAATTCCCCCGCTCCATTAAACTTGAAAATATATACGTATTTATTTATTGAACCAATTACGTTTCTTCCTCTATCTTCACTGATCTCGTCTGTTTCATCAGCCACCACCAGAAGAGCACATCTGCCACCAGCTAAATTCGGTGACCTCTTGAAAGAAATTAATCAAAAAGGATTTGTTTCCCTGAAGGACGAATCAAAGCTATAAGAGAAGAATCATCTCTCAGTGAGAGACCGTCACTCGTAGTCGTAGTAGAGAGTGTGCGAGATGAAGAGGAGGACCACTTGGGTGAAGGGAAAGATGGGACGAGCGAAGATTTGAAAAAGTTAACTCTCGCCAAATCAACAAAACCACTATTATTCTTCCTTCAATTATTATCCTCTCCCTGAACCCTTTCCACTTAGCCTTTGACCCCTCTCTTTCTCCCGTATATTTCAAAGCTGGAGCTATACCCTCGACGAGAAATCCTCAAAAAATCCCTGAATTTCCTCCAAGGGATTTTTCTCCTTGGGATGCAATTCTCCATTTACCACATGTATAACATGAATTTTCGTACCCTGATGCCACGAGTCCTTATTTCTATCGTTTATATGTTACGCAGGGTTTCATATGTGACTAAGACTTTGCGTTAGAATGGTTTCCAGAATTGCAATCTTTAGCTAACTAATTCTAAAACTGCGAGAGGAATCACAATGAAACGGTATTCTGTTCCCCATGCACACCTTTCACCCTCCCACCTTCATCGCCTATCAGCGCTCACCATTATCCATGTAATCCTTTGTATTGTTACCCAAGGCCTATTGATCTATAGTTTTTCTCCAGGCCCAAAAGAGCTCATCCAATCCAGTTATAAGTTGGCAAACAGCTTGAGATCCCTCGAGCAAGCTTTGCTTTGTTAGTGTTTCTAAAAGATAAATAATGAAGGGAGTAGAGGAGCTTTCTCATTTTGCTACCGCCATTACTCCGTTTCGTAATTCCCCCACATTTAACTAACTTTCCTAGTTCTAGCCTGTTGTCTCTCCCTCCTCATCTTGGTTGGGTATTATTAAAGCTTGAGGAAAGCCTTTAGCAAAGCATTCATGAGGCATTTGTATCTCCTAGTACCAATGTATGCGTCTTTCATCATGCTTTTAGTTAGCTTCCTATGC
Source organism: Sminthurides aquaticus (assembly GCA_906901655.1). Classification (NCBI taxonomy): domain Eukaryota; kingdom Metazoa; phylum Arthropoda; class Collembola; order Symphypleona; family Sminthurididae; genus Sminthurides; species Sminthurides aquaticus. Next base: position 4,187 of record CAJQTT010000004.1, on the reverse strand, counting down.
TAGCCGATATTCTCAAAGCTGAGGAGTTGGGAGAGTAGTACTTATCTTCGATCATTGCGCTAGATATGAAATCTATATGAATATTATATCTCTTTTAACAAACTAACTCTCCTATCACCAGTCTTTCATATTCTTCTCACACAGCCCTCTCACTCGCTCTCTTGAAGTTCATATTCAGAGTTTTACATATAATCACACTCTAATCGTAATCAGTCTGCAAGAGAATACTCTCTCTCTCTCCTCCCTAATCACCATTACAAAATATATCAAAGGGCTTTCAAATCTCAGAGTCAACTCAGCCATGCAAACATGCGTCTTTTTCTATTCCTCTCCTTTTTCTTATCTCCGTTCTTTTCCACACAACGATACAACTATACTCCGGTGATCACAATTCCCTTCAACCCCAACTTCCCTTTTCACCTACAACTCATATATTTAATGTAATCAAATCTCTTGCTTTGCTGGAACTATATTTATTCCAGCGCCTCAGTTGCTTGAGTTTGCCACAGTTTATACTTTAAGTGACAAGATGACTTTTGATTGATTTCTTTGATGATACTGAACTCCATAAATGACATGTAAAGTTGGGGTTCAAGTTTGATGAATTTTGATTCACCTCAAGCCCAGCGCCAGAGGGCGCTTCTTTACAAATTTACAGGTTCAGAACGTGTAGTGAAAACATTTGACAGCTGAAAACAGCTCATGCTTGCTCCATCCCTTCCTCTCGTTTCATTGTTTGTAAACAGTGTATTTTTTCATTGAAGCTACACTCATCCTACGAGTCATAGGGTGCTTAGGGCAATATAACAAGAAATCATTAATATGTGAAATACGGAGTCAAATTTTTAAGTTTTTCTTGCAATTTTGTCTCCAGTTATTTGTATGAGCAAAATTGTTTAGCTCGCAATGTACAAATTCGCGAAATACTTGGCGGGAAAGACAAACTTATTTCTGTTGTATAGTGCGCGGCTCAATCCTAAGACGCAGGGCTAGGGCCCTCCTAAGACATATTTTTGAAGTTATGCTCCTTGAATCGCTGTAACAGCGCTTTATGTATTCATTGGTGATCTGAGCGTTTTTTTTCAAAATGAGAAGCTTCCAGGTAATACACTTGTAGCTAATACAAACATAAACATTCCTATCATTTTCATGCAGCAAGCCTTAATTGATATAATAGAATAAGTTTTGAAATACCCTTGATGGACTTATCTATATTTTGAAACTCTACAGGTATTACGATCTTCGCTCCTCGGGGCACTTCAACGCAATCCTAGGGTTTCTGCTGCAGGATTTTCTACTTCAAGGTATTTCAACGCGACCGTCACCCCAGGCCCTGCAACAGTGCTAACCGAAGATGAGCAGGTTATGAAGGATGTGGGTAAGTTCTGAAATACTTGAACGTTATAATCTTTCCTGAAAAGTGTATTCTGGGAATTCTTTTTTGGACATGTGTTGCTCCACAGTTTCCAAACTTGCAAGGGAGAAAATAGCCCCACTTTCATCTAAAATGGATCGAGAAAGTCAAATTGATCCTAGTGTCGTCAAAGCATTGTTCGAAAATGGGGTACGGCTCAATGTTACACAAAAGTACTTGTTTAAAAGCTAGGAATGACTAAAGGAATGTTTTTCATGGTTTTGTAATAAATCTAGCTTATGGGAATGGAGATACCGGAAAAGTATGGGGGAACCGGCGCTACTTTTGGGACTGCAATTGTTGTGATCGAGGAGCTCGCAAAGGTGGATCCAGGTGTGAGCATATTTTGTGACATCCAGAACACATTGATCAACACCCTTATTTACGAGCTAGGCACAGAGGAACAAAAGGAAAAATATTTACCAAGATTGGCTACAGACATGGTAAGAATTTCCTTATTTGCTGCCAGGGTTTTAAGATTCTTATTTTAGCTAACGAACCGTGTACATTATTTCAGGTTGGAAGTTTTTGTTTATCCGAAGCTGAGTCTGGATCTGACGCATTTTCCCTCCGAACACGTGCAGATAAAAAGGGGGACGACTTTGTTATTAATGGCTCCAAAATGTGGATTAGCAGCGCTGACCACGCAGGAATGTTCCTTGTGATGGCAAATGCTGATCCGTCAAAGGTAAGCTTAAATAAACAATCTTCAGTTAATTCTAAAGATGAAAATCCATGTTCTCTCACATTGCAAATTTTTCAGGGTTACAAGGGTATTACGTGTTTCATCGTTGACCGTGACACCCCTGGCTTAAGTATTGGGAAAAAGGAAGATAAATTAGGTCTTCGATCTTCTTCAACATGTCAAGTGAATTTCGATAACGTGAAGGTAGGAAGAATCACACCTACCAACAATATATTCTAACGAAACCAGTTGATTGATGAAAATATTTTTCTTGTTCAGGTTCCCGCAAAAAATATTTTGGGTCAGTATGGTCAAGGCTACAAATATGCAATCAGCATGCTGAATGGAGGACGAATCGGTGTTGGTGCACAAATGCTTGGCCTTGCCCAAGGATGTTTTGATTACACAATACCATATACACTTCAAAGGAAGCAATTTGGGAAACGAATATTTGATTTTCAAGTAAGTGAACTAATTGGAAGGAAATGGGAGACGCCATTACAAAGCCTTGATTGATGGATTGTGCATAATACAAATGAAACCAATTTCTTGGAAATTACTCATAGGCAATGCAGTATCAGATTTCTCAAATAGCAACGAAGATTCAATGCGCCAGGGTCCTAGTTTACAATGCATGTAGATTAAAAGAAGCGAATCTGCCCTACATAAAGGAGGCATCTATGGCTAAATATTTTGCTGCAGGTATGTTGTATTTCATTAAAAAAGGAAGTCATGTGGTGTGTGTTAACGAAGTCATGTGTTAACGTTCAAGTATATTACTTAATCATTCTGAGTTTTCAAATAGTAAATATATATGCTATTTTTGTAATCATAGAAGTTGCCACAGAAACTACGTCGAAATGCATCGAGTGGATGGGTGGCGTTGGGTTTACTAAGGATTATCCTGTGGAACGTTTTTATCGGGACTGCAAAATCGGGACGATTTATGAAGGAACATCTAACGTGCAGCTTAATACAATTGCGAAATTGCTGGAGAAGGAATACTCGGCTATGTAAAGGTTGTTCGCAACCATCGTAGAATCTCTTCCTTGCAACCCGTCTATCCTAGTCTTGCGTTATGTGAAGTGCTTCACATGCTGATTTGGGTACTCTTCTGATGCTATTCTGATAGTATCGTGCAAGTGAAAAGCAGATTTTAATCAACTACAGATTTAGTCTGTGACTAACTATGATCTTAAAAATTTATGAGGGTAACTGATATTGTGATAGAGCTACTATGGACATTTATAGATATAATGTTATGTCTAATTTAAGGTTCATTACTTGTAAGACTTTACGGCGCAATTGAACGAGATTGTGGATTTGGACCTGAGATTAAAACCAGAATCAGAGATCTGGGTACGAGCATAGATTCTTTTTTATTTCAACATTTTAGATTACGGTTAAAATGGCTGTTTGTTTTTCGAAGAGAATTATTGGAACCAGTTACTACTATGGAAAGGTGTGCCTTAACTTTTAAACAGCAAAACTTTTTTCATTCAGCTCGTAATATATTACAATGCTCGTCAATATGAGTGATGGCACGCTGAAAGAATTCAACTTAATGCATGATATCCCTTGAGCGCACAGGAGATGCGCCTTAACGGACTTGATCTTCACTAACTACCAACTTAAGACGTTAAGGGTAGTGAGACTGGTCAGACATATATATATATATATATATATATATATATATATATTTTGTAATTTGAAAGCGAGCTAGAAGATGTAAACGCTCGAGGCATCCTAAACTCCGACATCAGGACTAGTACAAGATTTAGGAGGAGGAGGGGTTGTACTCACCAGGACTGTTATCACATTTTTTTGCACTTTAATTAGTAATCACCTTTCGGTAATTATTCACTACATGTCGACCGGTTTCGAGCCGAACGCTCTTTATCAAGACATGGCTGTAGATGGAATGATGGAAATCATTCCATAGTCACACGAGGTTAAATTTAACGGGACACATTTTGGTGTGTTTTTGATTTTACTTTACGTTTGCTTGGCTAAACTGAGTACTTGGTAGGCGGAGGAGGAAGAAGGAGATAAAATGCCTAAACTACATGGTCTTGTCGCTCCAAGACC